>OX411735.1:5518368-15518368 GCA_948252095.1 Dicycla oo | reverse complement strand
GCTGTATAAGGCCTGCATTCTATTTTATGCGGCTTTTTATGTAATTGCATAGGGAAGCTAGCTAATAAACCACAGTGGTCAGACCTTAAGTCACTTAGCACTAATTTATTTTTGACAACACAATCACTAAATATATTATCAAGACATGTTGACGAAGATGCCGTGATCCTAGTAGGTTCAAAAAACAAGTTAAATAAATTATAAGACCTAAAAAGATTGAGAAGTCTAATACCTAGTGGAGTAACATCTAAAATATTAATATTAAAATCTCCACATAAAATTATACTTTTATTACTAGATTTTAACTTATTGAGTGCATCTTCCATTACCGATTCAAAATGAATAAAATCCCCAGAAGGGGGTCGATAAACGCAAATTATAACGTATCGCTCGAGTTCAACACAAGACAACTCAATAGTGCGCTCGATAGAAAGATTAACTAAATCTAAACGTTGTTTACATTTCAACTTGTTTGAAACAAGAACTAAAGACCCACCGCGAATAGCACTTTTCCTTACAAATGCACTTTGTACTGTAAAATAATCATCATTTATAAACAATACTTCATGTTCCTTCAACCAGTGTTCAGTCATACATAAGACCTGAACATTATAGTTCTCCAGAAATAAACTTAACTCTAGCTCTTTGCCGGACAGACCCTGCATATTTTGATGTACAACATTCAATATATGTGGCTGACCCATTGTCGCACCTAATAGTTTAAACTACAAGGTGTGTCAATAGTGGTGTTAGTACCAGTACTAACAGTATTCGATGGTACACTACAGGTACCGGTGTCACTTTGTATATTGTATGCTAAAAGATTAGCAATAAGTCTCCGACAACTAGGTGGCAAATACATTGTATTTTTTGTCAGTTTGTAATCAGTAATAAATTGATTACAGTCGAAATATAAAATAGCATCACTGTGATGACAAGTCCTATTATAAATTGACATATTTAAATTATAAATGTGCCTATTTTGCTCATCAGACAAATAATGCGAATAAGGTAAGGCACAGAAAATAAATTTACAATTATTGGTTTCGTTGAGATGCAACATCAAATGGACACATTCAATTATGTCCTTTTTTCTTACAGTTAGACTATCCCCATACAATAAGATAACAGTGGAACTGGGGTTTATTTTTGTTAATTTAATTTTCCTAATTAATTGGCTAATACTGGCACCGGGTAAACAATGATTAATTACAGATTGTTGTGAACACTGATTAAGTATACTACCAAAACCTTGACCAAATTTGTCAGAAAATAGATATGTTGTTTTAATCAAATTATTCATACTATTGTTATTATCATACATACAGCTACCTACTGGCTGAACCACTGAGGGTGTGGGTGTACCAAGTTGAGGCTGGGGCTCCTGGGAGCAGGCACAGCTAAAAGAGAGGTTATTAGTCAGAGACTCATACCTCTCCGCATTGTACTTGACCAGGTCTGCCAACGCATTGGCCTCCTGCAAGCGCTTACTCAGGTCTTGTTGAGTAGCCTCATATTTACTAAAGATTTCCTTTAGAGCAAATTCCTTTACAAACAATTCATCCTGAAGGTGCTGAGTGTCAGTATCATACATAGTATTACATAATTCTAATTCACTATTACACTTTTCTAATTCTTGAATTAAATTTAGATTTTTTTGCCTAAGTTTTGTATTTAATTTGTTAACTTTATGGCGTTTTAATGATTTATGAATTTTTGTAATTAATCTATTAATTTTAATATACTTTTTTATCTTGTTATGGCTAGTATACAGCTTGCATTTAGTAACAGTGTCATCAGTTAAGTCTATTGTTACAATTGGCTCAACACATGTGGATCCGGACCCGCTACTAACCAACTCATCATAAAGTTTGCATGTGATCGCAGACTCTTCACTGGCTTTGTGGGATTCCAAACGGGTTATTGTGTTGTGGGCCCTGCTTAATTCCAGTTCCAAATCAGATATCCGTCTCAAAGCCATATCATGGGTGTCACTACATTGTTTGAAATTTGACACAAGTTGAAGGAGATGTTGATGCTGGTCAAGTGTGTCCATATGCTGTGTATGTAGTTCAGCCAACTGGTTCTTAAGCTCAGTGTTCTTGTTATTAATATACTGTACTTCCACCTCGCTGTCTTCCCTTTCCTGTAGCAGCTGATCGCATTGCTTTTTACTATATTCCAACTCTTTTAATGTAGCCCTCAGTTTTTCCTCCAAGGATGCAGTTCTACGGGTCAACATGTTTACAAGCAAACCCTAGAGGCACCCTGGAATGAGATAAGAGGAAGCTAAGTGAGTGAAAGGAATAAGAAAGCAGGATAAGATGTGTATAGTAAATATACCTACTAGGGCAAAGGGCCTATTGGGATTTCAAATAATTTAGAACAAAAAAAAGAATAAAAGTTATGATGACTGTGTAATCTCAATCATGGGATGTAACTTCACTATTCACTAGTATGTCAATGGAAAAACAACAAAATTAAGTTTGCATAAAGGTTGGGGGTAGGTACTATTATTTTAAATGAATCTAAATCCAGTTATTAACATTAATTTGCACTAATACAATAATTTAACATTACAGAGGATGTCTAATAATAAAGGGCAGTGATTCCTGTGGGGTTTTTAATGTCTTTAATGTGATTTTATCCTAATTAGGTATGAACATAATGTGCAGTAAAATTATGGAGAACTAGAGGTTTATTTAGGGCGCAGCTCACAGGGGAGAGCAATATAAACATAAAAGAGGAAAGGGTGTATTAATACTATAAAACTAACTATTTAGTAATAAAATCCTTAAAATTAAAACAAATACTCCCCGGGATAGGTGGTGATTTCAAATCCGTCCGTTAGATGACAGCTGATACTATTTCATTGATTTTGCTTTGATTTTGCAGCGAAATTACTCACAAACACTAGAACCCAATATTTATGACTATATCTATTGAATTTAAACACTTTTATCAATAAATAAACACGAAAAATATTAACTTTACAATTTAATTCTAACACGAAAAATTTTGACGTTCCGGCTGCCAGTGTTGCCAATGAAGTCCTAATTAATGGACCTGGACGACTTTGCAACTTCAGAAGAGGTTGCAGTTGCTATTGCTAAGGCTGGAGAATGTCCGCTAGACCAAGTTAAGGCGAGAACAATTCGTCCGGGCCTCGCCGGCCCACGGGCAGTACTGGTCAGCTGTCCCGTCGCGGCAGCTCGAAAATTAAAAGATGGTCCCAGACTGGTGGTGGGCTGGAATTTGGCACGGGTCAGGCTTCTGGCAAATAAGCCCCTCAATGCTATAGGTGCATGAGAGAGAGACACGTTCGATGCACCTCAGAGGTCGATTGCTGCGGTCTTTGTTTCCGCTGTGGTCAGCCCGGTCATAAGGCTAGCTCTTGTGATGCCGCGCCACCGGGAGTGCCGAAGTAGGCGGAAATACACGTAGTTTCGTCAAGAATCCCGTATCACTTCAACTCCATTTCCAATCCCTTAAATTTCTAAAGTACGATGGAGGTCTATGTTTAGATGAAGTAACGACATTATATTTGTCTGTAAAAATATTTACAATAATTTAATATTTACCTTTTCGAGTAACGAATGCACACACTTTAATTTTTCACAAGAAACAATTATTGCACGCTTATCCGAATTCATTTTAATGATAAGAAACTTATTATTCACTTCAAAACAAAGGTAATTACAGCAAAAACTAATCACAACACGTAAATTCACAGAAAATGAAAAAAGGTGACATTCACGTGTAGTTAGAAATAAATAAATAGCTGTTAGTTCAGTTAAAAAAAATATATTTAAATATTTAAAGTTTACTAGTGGTAAGTTGTGATGCAAAACAAAAAGAATTAAAAAAATAAATAAATCGACTTCAAAAAGAAATTAACTCAAAATTATGAAATAACTTTAAATTCGGAAGTCGTTGTCTTAGGATCTGTATTTTAGTTTTTTTTTGCCACCGACTTCCGAAATTAAAGTTATTATTTCATAATTTTGAGTTAATTTCTTTTTCTTTTTGAAGTCGATTTAATTTTTTTTAAATTATTCTTTTATTTCGTAATTTTTAGTTTTTAGTAAAAACTGGAATATTTGTTTGTGATAAGTAGTTAATAGTTTTGTTATAAATATTGCACTAGAATTTGACTAAGGTTTTGAGATGCTTTCCCTTTGACACCACACTCGTAGCTCGTATCAATAAGCCAGGCCGTCACACTTACACGTCCATTATCTTGAAAACTACTGAACCGATTTTGATGAAACATTCATGCCCTAAGTTGAAGTAAATGCAAGTCAACAAAAAAGAATGGTCACGATCCGATAATAGTTTCGTAGAAATGCTTGGACAAACATACATACATACATACAAAGATACATCTAATATACAAAATCCAAACAAATATACAAAATTTTATAGATGTATATCTATTAAATTTTGTATATTTGTTAGGAAGCCCTAATAGATTATCATATGTATATTGCAGTTCCAATAATATTACATATTAGGTTGGGGAAAAAGTCTTTTCGCATTATAGTATGTATGAACTTGTAATAAAATCTCTTTGGCTATACTATTTGTATCTGGCTGGTTTTGGTATCATTGAAAGTTTAAATTTGAAAGAACACAATTCCAAATTCAAATTAGGAAAATGTGTGATTTTCATTTGTTTTTCGTACCGTCAAGATGAGTGAATCTAATGAAGAAATTCGATACATTTTAAAATTTTACTACAAAAAAGGTAAAAATGCAACGCAAGCCGCGAAAAAAATTTGCGATGTTTATGGACCTAGTGTAGTGTCTGTGAGAGTAGCACAAATTTGGTTTAAGCGTTTTCAATCCGGAAATTTTGATGTCATAGATGCACGTCGCTCTGGTCGCCCTATTACGGATAAAATGGATGCCATTTTTGAAAAAGTGGAGCAAGATCGGCATATCAGTAGTTACCCCGTAGCTGAAGAACTGGAAATTGACCACAAAACAGTTTTGGCGCATTTGAAAAAAAACTGGGTACACAAAAAAGCTCGACATTTGGGTACCTCACGAGCTCACTGAAAGAAACCTAATGAACCGTGTACTCATTTGTGATTCTTTATTACGACGTAATAAAACCGATCCATTTTTGAAGAAGCTGATAACTGGTGATGAAAAGTGGATCACGTATGACAAGAACGTGCGAAAAAGGTCGTTGTCAAAGGCCGGTCAGGCTTCACAGACTGTGGCGAAACCCGGGTTAACTCGCAACAAGGTGATGCTGTGTGTGTGGTGGGATTGGAAGGGCATTATTCATTATGAGCTGTTACCACCAGGCAGGACCATCGATTCTGAACTCTACTGCGAACAACTGATGAGATTAAAGCAAGAAGTTGAGAGAAAGCGGCCGGAATTAATCAACAGAAGGGGTGTCGTTTTTCATCATGATAATGCTAGACCTCACACATCTTTAGCCACTCAGCAAAAATTAAGAAAGTTTGGCTGGGAGGTGTTAATACATCCGCCGTATAGTCCTGACCTTCAGATTTCCACCTGTTTCGGTCTCTTCAGAATTCTTTAGGCAGTGTCAGGTTAACATCACAAGAGGACTGCCAAAACCACTTGTCGCGGTATTTTGACCAGAAGTCCCAAAATTTCTATAGCAATGGGATCATGTCCCTACCTACAAGATGGCAAAAAGTTATCGAACAAAATGGTACCTACATACTTTAGTTAAATGTAAATAAACTATATTAAAAAATGTTTTGAATTTTCTTAAAAAATGCGAAGAAACTTTTTCCCCAACCTATTATAAGCAGCCGTGGTGCGATACGCGATCATTTGTCACTCATTTGGTTCAGAAAACCGGACCGATGGTCGACGCGACAGCGACGGGGACGACGCGGCGACACGTTCGGGTTCGCCGAACAAAATTAACGCGTCGGTTATACAAGGTGTTAAGAAAAATAGCTGTTCCCTACATTTTGTCGAGTTATGCTAATCTAAGTATGGAACGGAACAGCTTTTTCTCTTCGCAATGTCGGGGTTGATAGTAAAAATTGTAGGTACGTATTGATGAGTAAGAAGTTTTCTGTTACTCCTTGAATTAAGCCCTAAGAGGTTTTCAGTTACTCCTTGTATTATGGCACGGCCTGCTGTTTTTTCCATTCTAATCTGCTTAGTAGGTAAATAGGGTATTGTTATGGTATTGTTGCTTAGGCTCTAGGCCCCATCCATCCAGTACCTATATTGTTTGTGTCTGTTGGTCAATAGCCACGCTGTGTGGTTCCAGTTTGTAAGCTGTTTTGCAACTTACAAAGAAGTAGTACCTATTAATAACCTTCTCTCGGAGCTATTAAATCGCCACATCATGACCTATGCGGGTTCAGTGTTTGCGCACGCAAAACCTCACCTCATTCATAGGATGCAGGCCCTCCAAAACCGTTTCCTCCGAAAGGCAATGGGAGCCCCTTGGTTCGTTCGGAACGAAATCCTCCACGTAGATCTCGACATTCCCACCATCTCCCAGTTCTTGAAACGCAATTCCAAGCATTTCTTCGACTCAGCCACCAACCATCGCAACCCTCTGGTTGTCGAGGCGGCTAGCTATGTCCCCTCTCGTATTAGTAAGGTCCGCCGCCCTAGGCTTGTCCTCTCAGATCCCGACGACCCCATAACTCTTCTCCAGGAGAGCAGTAGGGACCGTAGAAACAAAAACAAATCGACATTCCGACCTCGCTGCCGAGGTTCCTCGCAACGACCCCGTAATAATCGTCCTCCTCCCCGTCCCTTGCTCGGGTATGAAGTGCCAGCTGGTGGCGTAGCTGAGCCAGTAGCTTTAAACTCCCCTGACAATAATAATCATTCAAATCTGATCCAGCCTGTCCCATCTTGCTGTCCGCCCCCAGCGACGCCCTAAGCCGAAGCCCGTTCCCCACAGGGGGAGCCCTTAGCGAGTAGTCGCTTAGTCTGTAAGTTTTATGCCCCTGGCTGGAGGCTTTGAGTTCTCTTAAGGCAGCCACAGGATAGTCCGGTTAAGTAGTCACGGCCTCTCTAGGTCAACTACGAGATGCAATACATAAAAAAAACCTATTAAATCGAATTCTCTCAATTAGCACATGTTTAGATTTGACAAAAAGATTGTAAAAACATGTTCTCCCATTTATTCTGACTGTAATTCTAGTGCAATATTTATAACAAAACTATTAACTACTTATTTACAAACAAATATCCTAGGTTTTACTAAAAACAAAAAATTATGAAATAAAAACAAAATTAAAAAAAATTAAAAAAAAAATCGACTTCAACAAGAAATTAACTTAAAATTATGAAATAATTTTAATTTCAGATATTGGTACCAAAAAAACTAAAATACAGATCCCAAGACACCGACTTCCGAAGTTCCGAAGTTATTTCATAATTATAAGTTAATTTCTTTTTGAAGTCGATTTAATTTTTTTAAACAATTATTACTATTGACAGGCCAGATGGCGTGGTTGGATAAGATACCACCTGCCATGCCGCTGGTCGTGGGTTCGATTCCCATCCAGGACAAACATTTGTGTGCATGAACATGTCTGTTTGTCCTGAGTCTGGGTGTAAATATCTATATAAGTATGTATTTACAAAAAAAAAAGTAGTGTATGTAGTATATCAGTTATCTGGTTTCCATAGTACAAGCTCTGCTTAGTTTGGGATCAGATGACCGTGTGTGAACAATGTCCTAAGATATTATTATTATTATTACTATTTTTATCTAATACTTAGTGTATTTTGTATGGCGACCAAAGTTTACATAAAAAATGATAATGTGCACAATGTGGTCAAGTAGTGGAATTTGATTTTTCTATCTAACAGATTAGTGATCGACGTACCAGATTGTTATAAAAAACATTTATGCCATTTAAATGTAAATGATTAAATTATCTCTTAAGTAAATGTTACTACTCGACTAATGATCTTATGAATGATAAGTTGACTTAAATAAAGGAAATACGTATAATTATATTCTCTTCTTATTATCTCTTTGACTTAGGGCCGATGTTTCAATAGTCAGATAACTTTTATCTGAGGAATAAATATGGCGGTTTGACTTAATTATTGTCTATGCAAAAGCTGTCAAAACGTCGAATATATTCTCCAGATAAAAGTTATCTGACGATTGAAATTCGGCTCTTAATTGAATATTCTTGCCATTTCCATAACTAATATTTGTCTAATTTTTAATTTGAATGTTATCCTAATTCAATTATATTTGTACTAACCAAAACCCTGAAAATGTATTATGAACTTTTAAAACCATGTAAGACCTCTGTAAATATATTCTGACAAATAAATGGGCTATTACTATTAGTATCTAGTTATCTTCTTCTTTTTTTAAGTATATTGGCGTGTGCTAGCTGACTTATAGCAAATAATTAAATTTAATTTAATGTTTGTGTTGCGTAATGTACTTGCATGTATTTTGCACAGTGTTGTATAGAATATTATATACATTTTTATTTTTTTTATTTAACTGAACAGACAGCTGTGCTGCTGAGGAGTTTGTTGCGCCACTTCTTCTCCTCAGCTAAAGCACTAGGAAGTGGTGAAGGGCGGGCGTTTTGGGGGACTGTCTTATGTAATTTTGACGTTCGAAAAGTGCTGATTCTCAGCCTAGTTTGAATAAATGACTTTTGATTTTGATTTTGATTTTGAGTATTCTGCAGTGAGGGCGAAAATACACATGCCTGTAACTTGCACTAAAGTAAGCAAGTAACTTGTATGCCGTGTGCCGTAACAACTTCTGACTGGTGAATGTCACAATGGCATGCCAGCTACTTGCATAGTTTTGTCAAGCTACACTGAATGACGATAATTCTACGGATAAAGATGAAGATTACTATTTTTTTCTGAATCTTTCTTAACTAATATTATAAATGCGAAAGTAAGTTTGTTTGTTTGTTTGTTACCTTTTCACGCCTAAACCACTGGACCAATCATCCTGAAATTTTGCATATACGTTGTCATGTGTACAGAAACGGACATAGGGTACCTTTCATCCCGAAAAGAAGTACTGTTCCCGAGGAAAACAACAATAACGTTCTTATGATAATAGATGGCGCCAAGTGTCATATATACAGTATGTTAACCAACAGAGGGCGTTCCCGTTAACCCGCAATAGTATAGCATCCATACATGCTAAAAAAAATATTACCATTCGAAAACAAAATGGTTTTTATTTTTTTTAATATTAAAATATTCACTAAAAATGCTAAAAATATTCACTAAAATATTCAAAAAAATATAAAAATATTCACTAAAAATAAAAACTAAATTGCGATGTTTCCGTCCTTCAAGTACGCGTGTACAGAGTGTTTCTTTTACGTATCAATTTAACATTTTTAGTGAATATTTTAATATTAAAAAAAATAAAAACCATTTTGTTTTCGAATGGTAATATTTTTTTTAGCATGTATGGATGGTATACTATTGCGGGTTAACGGGAACGCCCTCTGTTGGTTAACATACTGTATATTGATATATGACACATGATGTGCCATATTATATTAATAGAAACACTTTAGTAGTGTGTTGAGTTTTTTTTTAAATTTAAGTAGGTACTTAATATATTTTGTGACTCTAGAGTGTTGATAGACCGGGTTTTCATCCTCCTAACTATCCTAACTAATATTGTAAATGCGAAAGTGTGTTTGTTTGTTTGTTGATTACGCTTTCAAGTTAAAACGACTGAACGGATTTGGATGAAATTTGGCACATGGGTACACCATTACTTGGAGGACATAGTATCGCAGAGGAAGTCGCGGGCCACAGCTAGTAAGTATTATAATAAAAAAATATGTTTTTTTTATTTGCATGCGATTTTCCGTGTATTTTATTTGGCACATCCAGTGATTATAAAAATCATATTTTTTCTCAAACTGTCAGATTAAAGAAATTCCTCTTCATAATTGTCAGATTATGGGTCAGCACGAGAAGGACACAAAGCTGAACCGTCTGTATATCAATCTGACGTACTCGAGTATTTTAATGTTAGGTTACTTTTTGCATTTTCAAAAATCGGCCATGAGTTTTGGTCGCGTCCAAATCGTTAGTCTTTCGAATAGGATCCTTTCTGAATATCTGACGCGCTCGAATAATTTCTTTTTTCCCAGCCTATATATATGTGTTATACACCTAATAGGGGCGGAGCATCAATGTCAATGCATCGGTGTTGCAAAAAACGGGGGAAAATTTATCCCTTTTGAGAGGTTCCGTTGCGTGCGCTGCGTAAACGGTTAAGTTACGCAACAATCATGTATGACGGAATTGTTCCTCTTAAAAAGTTCTAAAAAAGTCTGCGATAGCATATGTCCAACTTTTAAGGTTAGCTCACTATAACTTTTTAGGGTGCCGTAGTCAACTAGGAACCCTTATAGTTTCGCCATGTCTGTCTGTCCGTCCGTCTGTCCGTCCTCGCTTAATCTCTGTGACCGTTATTACTAGAAAGCTGAAATTTGGTACCAATATGTATATCAATCACGCCGACAAAGTGGTAAAATAAAAATTGGAAAAAAATGTTTTATTAGGGTAGCCCCCCTATATGTAAAGTGGGAAGTGATTTTTTTTTTAATTTCAACCCTAACGTGTGATATATTGTTAGAAAGGTATTTAGAAATGAATAAGGGTTTACTAAAATCATTTTTTGATAATGTCAATAATTTCGGAAATAATCGCTCCAAAAGTAAAAAACAATGTGTCCCCCCCTCTAACTTTTGAACCATAAGTTTAGAAAATATGAAAAAAATCTGAAAAGAAGAACTTTATAAGGACTTTCTAGGAAAATCATTTTGAACTTGATGGAAACAACAGTTTTTGTACAAAAAAGACAAAGAATTGTACAAAATAATTTCTGGACTAAGTTTGCAGTATAATCGTATATGCAAGCATTTTTTTTAACTTCGTTTACATATTTTATTATATTTTTACGGACGGGAAACTACGGAACCCTACACTGAGCGTGGCCCGACACGCTCTTGGCCGTTTTTTTTTTGTGTATTTGAACGCGCTAATCTCTGGAACTACCGGTCGGATTTGATTTTTTTTGCATTTGATAGCACAATTCTTGAGGAAGGCTATCAGTTATTTAATATGCGATGCGACGGGGTGGGTCAGGGGAACAAGAAATTTCACGTGGATGAAGTTACGGGCAGAAGCTAGTTCATACATAAAGTACATACAAAAAACGATCAAAGGGGCGTTTTCTCGTGGAGCTACTATTTTGTCTTATCAGTAGGTCCACAAGGCTGTGTTATTTCTGTTGGTCCTACGGAAATGTTAAATCTAACCAATTAGAAAACAAAACCCCGTGCACAAGTTGACCACATCTGTTAGCAAGCGTTACTAATAGCGGCGGAGCGCTGCAAGCAAGAATAGTGCAATGCACGGTCAAGTACGGACGTGTTTGCGCTGCTCGACAAGAATATTATATTCACGTGTTGCGCGGCTTTAGCCGCTGCTCGGTTTACGTCGCTATGAGTTCACAACCGCTCATAGCCAACGAGGTCTTGGCATTTATCAACCATGCCATCGACTACATGGACGAAGTCAGCATCTTGCAGATCTGCAAGTCCAGTTTCAAGGAGGAGGAGATCAGCAGTGCCAAGCTGCTGCTGTTCCAATCGCTCGGCAAAGTCGAGCAGATGCAATCCCGCCGGAGGGATGGTGGCCAGAAGTGTGTGCAGGACATCATCACATTGATGAAGAGCACCGACCCGGACGACGTGCCCGCTTTTGTGGCGAAGGAGCTACATAAGTTGCCCCCAGTCACGTTTGACCACGTCGACGTCACCAGGTTGCTGAAGGACATTACAAGTCTCAAGGCGAGCCTGGCCGATGTACAGTCCAAGTTGGAGGTGTCTAATAACACCATTAGTGAACTACGTGCCGAAGTACAGTTGTTGCGCAACGCTGTTAATGTAAATAGGTCGCCTGATGCCTCCAATGTGAACACACGTCGCGGAGCGGGAAAAAACGCTAGCATCAGCAGTTTTGAGTCGGCGAGCTCCACTGCGTCACCCGCTGCTGATATTGCACGCGTTGCAACTTGCGCCGCCGCCGTCGCTGACTCGTTGCCGGTCGAGGTAGTGACTCGTGTAGGTTCGTTGACCCCTAAACCTGCCTACGCTACTATCGTCGCCACACACAAACCTGTGTCTCAGGCCAAGAAGGGGGATAAGGAGAGCTGCTGTGAACATGCCGACAGGGGTTCGAAACAGCAAGGCCCGGCTGAGGGCACGTGTGACAAGGATGGCTTCGTGAAGGTGGAGAGGAAGAAAGGGAAGAAGCCTCCTAGTCGGAACCAGTGCGGGACCGCGCTGGCAGGACCCAATATGCTGCGTCCGGCAATACCTACGACGCAGCTCTATGTTTCTCGGCTACATCACACCACGAAGGTTGAGGAGATCGTGGAGTATGTTCGAGCGAAGACCAACTGGGTCTTAAGGGTCGAGAAGTTGGCGTCGCGCCACAACACGAATTTCAAGTCGTTCGTGGTGCGAGTTCCGACTCAATATATCGAGACCGTACTTAAGGAAGAGTTTTGGCCGAAGGGTGTCGTGTATCGGCGATTCCGCGGAAGGCTACGCGACACCACGCAGCGTAATACGACGCCGTCTCTTCGTATACAATAATATTATTGTGGTTTTTATATAATATGTATGATAGTCTGTAAGGTATATATGTTATGGGTCTTTGTTACCCGAAATAAATGATTTATTATTATTATTATTATAGTCCGTACGGTGTATAGCTGTAAGTTTCCTCGACAGTACCTCCTGTATAAAGAAATTAGACTAAGTGTGGGGTTATCTCAGTTTCAGTCATCATATTGCTTTCACTGAAGATAATCACAATATTGAATAACCTCCTCCTTTTTTTGAAAGTCGGTTAAAAATCACAATATTGCATCATCATCTGCCTAGACTTTTCCCAACTATGTTGGGGTCGGCTTCCAGTCTAACCGGATGCAGCTGAATACCAGTATTTGATATGGGGCGACTGCCTATCTCGGTTTAAAAAAATTATTTCTCATAAGAACTTTTACTTCGATTATAATGAGATACAAAGTAGTAAGTATGATAATACAGTACAATACAATTTCCTCCAGAGAATTAGAAGTTATAATGTAATACATATTTCTTAAGCATTTATTCACGTTATCGCAATCTTTTAAAAGATCTTAATCCATCATACAGCTGTGCTCCTTCAAATAATATGGTCTTTCTACCGTAATTAATGCGTACGTTGATGACTTTAAGACGTTTGTTTTTATGTCTGTTTCTCAGGTTATATGACATTGTTTTTTCTTTAGTTGTGTGTTAGTTTGTATTGAGTTCGTAGTTATGTTTTTAATAAGAATAATAATAATAATAATAATATCCTAGGACATTGTTCACACACGGTCATCTGATCCCAAACTAAGCAGAGCTTGTACTATGGAAACCAGATAACTGATAAACTACATACACTACTTTTTTTTTGTAAATACATACTTATATAGATAATTAATTAGAATGCAAGTGTAGTAAATGTACAGCCGTCTCATATTTAATAGTTTAGTTTTTTCGTATAAGGTCTTTGTTGGAGTGAGGTAATGATAATGGAACAGAGTTTTAATTATTTTATTTTGAACTCTTTGAAGTGAATTTAAATTAGTTACTGCTGCGGATCCCCATATCTCAATTAATCAAAGTGAAAGTAAATCAAAGTGCGCACTTTATTTGGAATACAGTTTGCTAATTTCCGTAGTGCAATAACGATGTTAATTTACTTCGGAGATGGTCGATATGTAATTTCCAAATGACCTCCACAACCCAGTAATTTTAAAAATACGTAATATCCTGGGACATTATTCACACACGATCATCTGATCCCAAGCTAAGCAGAGCTTGTACTATGGAAACCAGATAACTGATATACTACATACACTACTTTTTTTTGTAAATACATACTTATAAAGATAATTACACCCAGACTCAGTAACTGGGTAATACGATACCCCTTGGTAAGTCTGGTTGTCAGACTTTCCGGCTTCTGACGACCCGTAACGACTGTCAAAGGTCCCCGAATGACAGCCGGGACCAACGGCTTAATGTGGAGCGGTCTTGGTATGTAAAGATCGTCGCCAACCGTAGCTTAACCTGATCGATCGACCCGTGCAGCTGTTATTACTTAGCCATAGGCCCCCCCAAATCAAAATATTGGTTTATTTTGACAAACAATCCCCCCACTCTCTCCACTACTCGAGCCGCTCTACATAAGCGAGTGCGCATCAAGAGTGGATCATACAATCAGATGCAACAAGTCCCCTCTGACTCAGTAATCAGTAGCGCCCTAAGTGTAGGTTCAAGTCCCAGCAGGCGACGCCCTAGCCATTTTATATTTAACTCGGCGAGAGGTCTTTCAGGCCCCACCAATACCCGGTTAAGCAGTCAAGATTTTCCGGAGCCAACTGCAAGAGGCCCGTATTAAAAAAAAAAACCGGTCAAGTGCGTGTCGGACCACGCACAATGAAGAGTTCCATAGTCGGGATAAATTTATCCGAAGAATGAACTTAAATGATACATAGTTAAAAAACTTGTTCTCCCATACATTTCAACTGCAAATGTAACTTTGTATGCACAATATTGAGAGATTTACCATGTTATTTTAAGACCATAGACTTCTTATAAGTTTTACTGTAATCTATAGATATAGAACAATTTTCGGTATTTTTTTTCAAAATTTTGGGCGCAGTAGTTTTGGAGATAAGGGGCGTGAATGGCCAATTTTCGTACACAGTTTATTTTAAAATTATAAAATAAAATATTTGAGACCTTCACAGTCAGCCCTTTCATTTGATATATCACACGGTATAGTTTGCAAAACTTTTTTTAACTTTTTCATATTGGCCCCCCCAAAATTGACCCCCATATTCAAAATTCATTTATTTACGTTACACGTACGTGTTTGAGTCACCAAATTTCAACTTAATTTGTTCATTAGATTTGGAGCCGGAGTCGGAATTGGCTGTAACAGACGGACAGACAGACACACGAGTGATCCTATAAGGGTTCATTTTTTTTCCTTTTGAGATACTGAACCCTAAAAAAAGAGGGAATTATTCTTGTCGTAGGCTCGACCCGGTGCACATAATAAAATAATTGGTAATATAATTTAAATTATTATTATACTGAATTAATAAGCTGTGAGAATAAAAGTTGATTTCTGCTATATTTTTTACTTTCATTTAAAATAGCATTAGAATACGAATTAGGAAAAAAAATATGCTAAGTGTAAAAAATGAAAAACACGATTTTTGGGCTTGGCGCTCAACGTGTTAAGATGACCCTCTGCTGGCAGTCATACATATTTTCAGCGAATCTAAGGTTTGAATAGGTGTAATATTACCCATTTTACATAATTTTTGCAGTAGATTGACGTGGTATGACCGACCTCATCATTATAATTAATGATATTTGCTACAAACTTATTGTATAAAATAGCTAAGGTAACATATTTTTCTTAATAAATTCGAATGCTGAAAGTTGATGTAAATTCCTGACATCTCATAACGTAATTTGCAACATCCCGTCGACTCAGCTGATATGTCAAAATATCTGCATAGAGGTGTAAGTGAATAATTTTAATCTTATATGTGGATATATTTTTTTTTGACATTTCTCGGGACCCTGGGGTCCCGGACCTTTGGAAGGCGTATGAAGAGCCGAAGCCAACTCGCAGAGGCCCTTAGATAATTTTAAATGATGAGGAGGCACCAACCGACGATTATCCCTGTATGCACTATGCAAGTGCACCCAAGGACAACCCCCGGTTGGTGCAGGACTATTGTTGTGCGTGGAAACAAAACATATTGGGCTATGGGTCTGGGTGGCTAAAGTGGATTGGGTAACTTAAACTATGGAAAAACTATGTCCCCTGCCTGACCAATGTTATATATTATACACGGATAAAATGGCAGGGGGTGACTTGCACACTCAATAATGGGCCCCCGGGAACGGCCGCTAGCACACAGTGACGTAGCGACAAGCGGGCAACACTTCCTGAGGTGCTTGAGGAGTGGAGAGGTATTCCACGGCTATCAGGACAATCCCGGAAGTACGGTCACGGTCCCTACCAGTACCTTACTCCCATACTTCCTTACTCAGAGCACGTTTGCTCTTGCGAATCTCCACTCAAGCCGGCCAAGAAAGGCAAGAAAGAGGTGGGAGCTCTGATCCTCGTCAGTGTTCACTCCAGTCGGCCAATAAAGGGAAGCCAGAGATGAGGACAAGATTTCTCCCGGGAGATAATAATAATAATAATAACCCCACCGCTGGATCTCTACGATGACGTCGTGGTGGGGCTTGCGCGCTCTGAACTTTAGGTCTGTGCCGGTAGAGTTTACTTTTCCGGAACAGGTCTAGGATGAGGAGCCAGAACATGAGAGGTACAGAAACCCGCAGGGCAGCATGTGGCGAGCTGTTGGGCAGTAGCGACCCCACGGACCCTATCTCCCGGGAGAAATCTTGTCCTCATTTCTGGCTTGCCTTTATTGGCCGGCTGGAGTGAACACTGACGAGGAACAGAGCTCGCACCTCTTTCTTGCCTTTATTGGCCGGCTTGAGTGGAGATTCGCAAGAGCAACCGTAAACAAACAGGGTGACGAAAGATATAGGTGGGCGGTTAATTGAGCCTGTGAGTGTATATTCATAATTATTTTTATTTAACATCTCTATCCACCGACTGCGAGTCAATTTGATAATGATAACGGGGTAGCACATGGTTATCAGTACTACCTAGAACTTAGTGGAATAAACATATTATTTTATTGTGAAATTAAGTCTTACTATAATTTAACATAAATAAAGTGTTTTAGTGCAGTTTGAACCAAAAGATTGTTAAGTTTGACGTGTTTATTGAAAAACTTTAATTAGGTACTTACTCAAATATTTGTGTGATTGTGATTTTAAACTCAAGTAAGTATTTTATGTTACTGCACAAAATGCGTGGATAGTTCTGGCAATATTAAGTCTTACCAATATCGGGAGATCGTGTTACTCAAACTCAAAACTCTTTATTGCTTTCATGTATATATTTAGTTGTTACAATATAAGTAAGTTCCAACATGAGACCCGGTTAGGGCACGGCCACATAATAATAATTTTAAAATAGTAATAACATAATAGTAAAAGTATGCATGTGTGCATTATTTTTTGTGTATTATTACATGACTGTATTATAATATGTAATTATTTATCTAGCTATCATATTTACTAAACATTTTGTTTTAAGTATTCTGCGACCGAGTAAAAGCATTAAAAAAAAAAAATCATCTGTTCAGTACATTTTGACGAACATAAATGTACTGAACAGCTGACTTTTTTTCGCGATTTCAGGTTTGGTCCAAAGTTGTTCATAATGATGAGTATAATGACCCCTTAAGAGGTTGTTGGTATTTTACCAATAACCAAGTATATGAGAAAATATTGACAAAATGATATGAACCCCAGGTCAATAGGTTGGTTAGTCACTGTCCATACCAACATACGTATATACTTAGCTACGAGGGTACTTGATTGGACACGGTATAAATAGAAAGTAAAATATTTTCAATAAAGCCCGTCACACACCTAGCTATAATATATATTAATATACCGTACTATAAATATACAGTATGTTAACCAACAGAGGGCGTTCCCGTTAACCCGCAATAGTATAGCATCCATACATGCTAAAAAAAATATTACCATTCGAAAACAAAATGGTTTTTATTTTTTTTAATATTAAAATATTCACTAAAATATTCAAAAAAATATAAAAATATTCACTAAAAATAAAAACTAAATTGCGATGTTTCCGTCCTTCAAGTACGCGTGTACAGAGTGTTGCTTTTACGTATCAATTTAACATTTTTAGTGAATATTTTAATATTAATAAAAATAAAAACCATTTTGTTTTCGAATGGTAATATTTTTTTTAGCATGTATGGATGCTATACTATTGCGGGTTAACGGGAACGCCCTCTGTTGGTTAACATACTGTATATTATAGCAAGCTAGCTACACACTGAGACGATGCTATAATATATTTTACCTTCATTTCATTGATAGTCGGCCTAGAGTTTGCACGCGTTATGTTATAACGGGTGTTCTGATTTCAAAATACAGTAAATTTAATAAATTCAACAAGTACATTATTAATAGACTTAATTGACAGTTCTTCAGAAGACGATTCCGCTGCTGCTTTCGATATGTTAGGCTGAGGCGAAACGAACGTAATTTGTTGAGCTGTGAGTCGCGTAAAATGAGTCGCGGATTTTTTTTTTATAAAATGAGATGATCTCATTTTGCGTCGCCGTGTGGCACGAACAGGACTTTTGTATGAAAACGATTGCAGCGTAAATTCCGCAACTCATTTTACGCGATTCACAGCTCAAAAATTTACGTTCGTTTGGCCTCAGCCTTAGTTGCCTGTAGTATCGCGACTTATCCTCAAAAAAAATTTGCCCAATATTTTAGTAGTCCAAGATCGGCATTTAAAGAGAGAAAAGGACAGGGACGTTTTCATACTCTTTGAATGAAATGCTCCATTATAATTAAAGTGACGCACGTTCGTAGAGAAATTAACAGGCTACAGGCGGACGAGTGGGGCGCGGCGTGTGGGACGTCAGACGGGCAAAGGAAGGGGTTCAGGTAGGAAAGGAAGGGGCAGAAGTGCGCTCGAGCACGTTGGACTTGGAACACGCTGTACATTAAAAATGGCATGGAGTTGACATCTGGTCTCAACTTCGGCGTCACCATCGAGTACAAGGCCCAAACTGCGGCCAAGAAACTGGGCATCCTAAATAGGGTGAAGCGATACTTTACGCCTGGACAGCTTTTAACCCTTTACAAAGCGCAAGTCCGATCCTGAATGGAGTATTGCAGTCACCTTTGGGATGGATCAGCTAAGTACCAACTAGCCACGCTTGACTCGGTGGAACGCAGAGCTAAGAGGCTCATTGGCGACGTAAAACTGGTGGATGCCAAGCTTCATAGCTTGGCTCATCGCCGCAAGGTTGCCTGCTTGTCGGTCTTCTACAGATTGTACTTCGGAGAGTGTGCCCGAGAACTCCACGACCTCATTCCACCGGCCCCCTTCTACCACCGGACATCTAGACGCACTGCCAGTTACCATCCCTACCTGGTTGCTATTCCACCAATTCGCACTAAGCGATTCCAAATGTCTTTTATAATGCGCACAGCAAAAGAGTGGAACTCACTACCTGCGTCTGTGTTTCCGAACGTATACAACCCTAATCTCTTCAAAGTGAGAGTGAACAGGCTTCTTCTGGGTAAGCTCACTCCATCGTCGACTTTGTCTCTGTCACCTCTGACCTAGACTAGAGTCAAGAGCAAACCCATCACAAATAAAAAAAAAAAAAAAATATGTCGTAATATGTCTTGCTATACCATAATATATATTAAATATGCAATAATATAAATTACGGTATAGGTTGGTGACGTCACAGAAATATATATCATAGCTGCGTGTGCGGTCGCTCGAAAATTAGTATAGAACATATATCCTAATATGCCTAGCTATAATGTATATTAATATAAATTATAGTTAGGTCTGTGACGGGCTTAAGTTTTTAAAAGGCACCTTCGTAATATTTTACATCAATCATTTTCAATTTACTTACTTGTAGGTACACAATTTCATATCAACGCCCACTCAATGGAGCTTATTTATTTTTCTTTCAGGACGAAAATGAAACAGCTACTAATCCCACTCTGCCTGTCGGCTTTAACGAGTCTAATATCCGGCAAAAGCCATTGTCATGCTTGCTTCGACAGCATTTGCTATTCTAAAGCTCTAATATTTCAAAACTATCCAATTTCCGGACAATTAGCCGTGGACAGGGTCGCAAATGTTGTTTATTTTCACTACGAAGACTTTCGACCTTTGGATCACACTGTTGCATTCGATTTAGATGATATTAGATTCTTGACTATCCCGGATATTCAATTTTCCTTCGCTCGAACTGTTGATCAGTCTACTAGAGATGTGTATATAGGCGGTGCGAATGGTATATACAAATATAACCCTGAAACGAATGAGACAAGCCGTTTCGGCCTTTTCGACAAGACTATTTGGCACATGCAGTTTAAAGACAAAATTTATTACACTGTGTTTAAGATGAAAGGGTTATATACATTCGATAAGAAACAGTCGAAGACAATTGCAGCGCTGAAAGAATACAACATTGATGATTTTATCGTTGACAAGAAAGATGATATTTATTTCATGAGCAATTTTACAGTCTATAAACTGAAGAAGGGAGAGAGTAAAGCTACGATGTTCTCAAGTATAATATATTCCTTGACGACTGATATAAATGATAACGCATATTTTGTGCAAAGCGAAACCAGGGGCTTGTATAAAATTGACTACAGGACTGGCGGGCTAACTGAAATGGGTGCTTTTGGCAGCGGGTCACCGATTAGAACAGTGTTCGACAATTTAAATAATGTGTTATACTATGATGCAGTTAGTGACAAGTTATTTTATTTGACGCCAAATTATGGACGATGCAAAGTGACGAACGAAGGGAAAGGGAAGAAATTGAAGAAAAAAGTGTCGTCATTATACGAGTGACGAATAAGAACTGAGTATTCGTCTTTTGGCAAATAAAAGTGATTATTCTTCACTATTTGGTGTCGAATAGTGTAACATAGTTGGTGGCTTGTTAAAAGGTTTATTTATATTATCTGTGGTTAGTTTTATAAACGAAAATTAAAGTATTGTTTTGTTTTATTTCTTTTCATGTTGTGCCACCGAGGCCGCCTATAAAGAGGTGGGGAGACGACATAGTATTAGTAAGGGCTGGTTACAGGTGGTTCAGGATCAGGATAATTTGAAGAATTTGGGGGTGTCCTTTGCGTCACATTGGGACAGTGTCAACTAACTAGAAAAACAAATTGAATCAGGGCAGAAAACAAGACGACTGATGCGTTGCTATGCCAGACACGAAGCTGTGTCATGCACTCATGTACTTGTAATTGCACTGACACCTCTACCCTTCAAACAGGAACATAGCACTATTTAGTCACAATAAATATATGGACAGTACAACTGCAGTAGTACCTAACGTATGTAATGTAACTATGTACAAACGGTCGAACCGGCACACTTACACAGACGCGCGCACCGACGAGACCCCAAGCGATAGTCGCGGTGCTCTCAGTATAGTTATTGGCAGGCCAGTTGGCGTGGTTGGTTAAGATACCACCTATCATGCCGCAGGTCGTGGGTTTGATTCCCATCCAGGACAAACATTTGTGTGCATGAACATGTCTGTTTGTTCTGAGTCTGGGTGTAATTATCTATATAAGTAAAGTATTTACAAAAAAAAAGTAGTATATGTAGTATATCAGTTATCTGGTTTCCATAGTATACAAGTTCTGCTTAGTTTGGGATCAGATGACCGTGTGTGAAATGTCCCAGGATATTATTATTATTATTATTGTGGCTTACGGGTCTCCTCGATGCGCGCGTCTGTGTGTGTACCGTTTCGTACGTTTGTTCGTAGTTTCCCTACTGTCCATATTTATATTGTGGTTTACTGGCAGAAATTTAAATTATTATAATTTGTGGTTTTTAATAATAGATAAGACTAGCTATTTCCGGCGGCTTCATCCGCGTGGATGTCAATACCTATTTGAATGGGATTTTGTTCACAATTTCATGGGTTTTATTTGTTTTGCGCGGAACCCGCGCCAGTGAGAGCCTCGTCAAAATCGGTCCACTCGAGTCGTTTCGGAGATTATCTGGAACAAACAGACAGGCAGACAAAAATTTTTTAAAATTGTTTTTGTACCTTCATATTTAGTAAAAAGCTGTTGTTTTGACATTACAAACAGACACTTTAACTTTCTTTATTTGTGTGTATGTGGTCGACCAGGTATCTACTATATACATATATGTACATATAATATATAGAAAACAAAGGAAATGGAAAATGCTGGGCCAAATGTATTAAGTTTAGATATGATCGAACAAAATTAGCCATATTTTTTTTATCTTAGAATATAAAAAATCTCAGCTGGAAGCGCAGAAATATGAGAAAGATAGTTTTCGTGAGATTATCGATTAATTGAGTAATCGATTACACAATTACAAATAGAAAACGTTCGCACTAGGTAGTACTAGGTAATTAACTCAAAGTAATTAAATGCACCAGATATATTTATACACAATAAAGTGCATTAAATTACAGTCATTTTAATAAATAAAATATCAATTAATTACTGAAAAACCAATTTAATGATTAACAATTTCATAATTATCAATTAAAATCAGTCTCATATTTTTAGTCTATGTCACGGGCATAACAGCTGACCATAGATGTACTATTTTTTATATTTCTATGCAGCTGACTGACATTGACACTAGACAGTTGCCGAATGCTCTTGCTTCCTGTTTATTAGTATATCTATTACTCTTTGTATTGCTTGCTCACTCGTTTCGCGTTTTCCTATGCGTTTTCCCAATAATTTTTCATTTTCAATGAAAACTGCTTTGTTTTTTGCGGATTCTGACCCTGCCTACCAGCCACGACCGTGGCTTTCACACAGGACACCGAAGATTACTCACACGTTTAAAATGGAATTGTTATTTTGGATTTTACCGCCACCTTGTGGATTGGATATTGTCGAGACCTTAGAGTAATTAGACTTAGAGTGATAGTTCATTCAAAATTCCGTTCAAAGTTGAAGCAACAACACAATGAATGCACGTAGTTACGTTCACCGACACGCACACAAGCGAACGAGTAACTTGCAGTACACGATATTTTCCCCAAAAAGTGGGGAAAATGGAACGGTTCCAATTTTGCCAAACTTGCATAAAAATAGAATTATTATTTAAATTGCATATAGAATGATTTGTTTTATTTTTTTATTTAATTTTATTTATTTGTTCATTGCACAATGTAGGTACACATAGTTACACATTTATCTTAACTAATTAGTGCAGTCCAGCAAAAACGACTAAAAACGGAACTAATTTTGGATCTTTGTCAGTGTTGTCTCATTCCGTGTTTTATCAGGCAATAAATGTGCATGAAAACGATCAGATTGATTAAAAATTAATAAGACTATATAAAGTTCGTTCAGAAAAATAGTTTAAAAAAAATTGCTAGTGCCCCATTTTTTCCACTCTTGTATCGTACATGACTGGTAGGGTCTCGCTTGTTTACTAATGTAATAATAATTATTTATATACGTATCTTGTGTTATAAACTTATAAGGTACAACTCATAATATATATTCACAAATCTATGTAATTACATTATTCTGTTAGAAGTGGTATTTATATATGATATTTATTTATATTTATTATTTATCTTTACACTACACTAAAAAAACCCACTATTAAAAGTTGCAATGCTAATAATATTTGGCTAAACGTTGATGTTATCTTTAACTTAATTTAATGCACCACTTATAACTTAGTTTTTCTTCTATTTGGCAAATGTGAAAATATGTGAATCGGAATTAATTAGAATGAGAAAAAAAAAAACAGTCATGGGGTATATTATTTATCCTAAAACAAATACAAAAAAAAAAAAATGGTAAAAACATCTTCACTTCATCAAAACAATAAAATCAACAATTTTTTTTTTCGTTTCGAGTGGAAACTATAATAATAAAAAATGAGGTAAAATATTTTCCTATGCCTAGCAGCATTTTCATTGAAATGGCTTCTGTCAAATTTACGATTTCTTATTTTGTTATGATGAATGTTTTATACAAAAATATAAGATGCTGGGCAGTATTTACCCGTGAACTGAGATCTTTAAATGTTTTTCATAATGTGATGAGTTGTGACACCCTTTCACTGCACAGTACGTCATCTTATTGCGATATTGCGCGAGCTCTTTACAGCTATACTTGATTTTGAGTACTGACGCGCCGAAAGTCGTACTTAGCCTTGAAAGGGCTAACTTGAAATGGCTTCACTTTGCGTGCGACTACTACGATTTTAAGCCTATTAATTATATGGTTGAGACTATGGATAGCTGTGTGAATTGTAGGATAGCAACTAATCTCTGCAATACACTAGGCTGACGACCCCCGACCCTTAGACGATGAAACAATTCTATCAGTGATTCGGCAATGGCTTGCACCTCAGTCTGTAAGTAAATATAACCTCATCTAACCAGCTACCTGAATCCTGACTTTTCAAACATTCTTCACTATATATTGTTACATCTGTACTGCCCCGCTAAGACGCTGGCAACCCTGTTGGCGTACCCTCACGACTGTCAAGCCCCTCCACGCACTTCAAGACGCCATGACGGGAAATGGTGCATAAATACGCTTGCACGTCTCATTCTCGCTCTCTTTTTTCACAAGGACAACTGACTAGGTCGAACCTCTGTCGATTTAGTATTTGATTATATTTGTATTTCTGTTTGTGCTGATAATTACAACCCGATAAGTATACCTAATCTTTTGATTTATATTGTACCTAATAAAATGATGGTAGTTCAATATTTATTTATAGTAAAAATTAGTGACTGTTAATTTGCTTTTCGTGTGACTAAATTATAACGGATGTAGTACAAATAAGTTGCTGTGATTTCTTTAAATAACTCATTAAAATAATTTACTAAGGTCGTTTGAATTTCATTTATTGTAAACCCTATGTTTAATCATCGGTTACAATATATTAAACATTAGTGTTTAAAGAACATCTTTTGTACTTCAGGAATCAGTTGTTAGTTAAATATTGTACCATAACCTTACTTTTACTAAACATCAAATAACTCAAGCTCTCTGATTGTCAAAACTTACAGAATTTTCAGCGAAGGACTATTAAGTTGCGAATCTATTAATTATTTACATCATTTTCATCTCGCTACGTTCAGGCCCAAGATTGTTCCCCCCTGGTGGGTTCTCGCATTGTCGAGGCGGGGGGGCTCAGTAGCCGTGGCTTGGTCACCCACGGTGAAGCGAAGAGGAACCCGAGGAGGGGCCGCTTATCAGGGCTTTTTCCAGGAAGCCGACGACGTAGCGGCAAACAAGTAGGTTGCGGTGCCGCTTGGACGACATCGCAACTGATGGCGGCCCTACCTTCCGCGGCTTTGACGGGGTCGCCACTGTCTGATGCGGTGGGGAGGAGGAGTGTCTGTATTTTGTTGGCCGTTCTCCCTATCCTCTGCGGCCGAAAAGTGGTAGGCGGCCGGGCCACTGACCTGACCGGTTGCAGGGGGACCAAGGGCGCCTAGACACGGGTTCGTCTAGCGCCCATGTGCTGGTTTGGTCAATGGGGTGGTCACGGCGTGCAATGTGTTCTGGTGCGCCGGTGATAGGGGGTATTCCCCAGAGGAGGGTCCGGTGACGGATAGTCGCGGAAGAGAACGCTACTGGCCATTGTCTTGATGTCGTCATGCGATTGGAATTCAATGCTTAAGATGCACTCAGTCAGACTGCCGTCAGTCGACGTGGACCAGTCGATATTAGTTCCATTGTTCCACAGAGCACGGAATGGCCGCGCCATCAACAGTAGCGTCTAGAGACAGAGTACAAATAAAATTCGTGGCGCCGAAAGTTGAGCGTACATCTTCTGTTAAGGTGGTTTCATACCGGCGGCGAGGCGAGGCGTGGATGGGATGGGCAAGAGTTGAAATCACGCTTACCCTTTTACACCAAAAGATGTCCATCGCTATACTGCGCCGTCTCGCGATGGCCAGCGCTGCCTCGCGCCGGCTAGCGATGTTACGTGCCGGCCATCGCTACCTCGGGCCGGTTCACACTATCACGCGCCGCCCGGCCATGTAACTGTAAGTAGCACTGGCAGCTGGAGAGTATAGTATGCAGCGATGTCTCGCGATGGTCGGAGCGAGCCAGTGCGTGCCAGCGCGAGTCATCGCGAGCCAGCACTTGACGGAGAGAGACCGTGCGGGTCCTCGTTAGCCGGTTTGAGATCTGTATATCCTTTTAACAAAGTAAATAAATACTATATTCAGAGCAATAAAGTTCAATATTGTACTAATAAATATTTTAATTCTCGCCTCGCACATCCTCGCGCATCTAGACCTTTTACACCAAAGATGGCCAGGGCGTGAAGAGAAATTTTGCCCTACAAATTTCAATTCTCACCCATCCCATCCACGCCTCGCCTCGCCGGTGTAAAACCTTTACGGACCGCCTTCAAAGCCATCGGTTTCTATACGTCATTAGTGCAACTTTCCATAGAAATACAAAATACAAAGCATGTCACCATTTGGTGACATGCTTGGTTTGTATGGAAAGTGTTAAGGCGCTACCCCGAGCAAAACCTTGCGATAGTGCGTGATTCAGAGGCTAGTAACTCATTAATTAAGAGAAATAAACAACATCTAAAAGCACATTATTAATGTTTGACATCTTATCATCACATTGCACGTTTTTATTTGTTTTTATGTCTTATGAAGATTGTTGATCACATGCATCTTTTGCTAAATGTGACTGTACAGCCTACGTACTCGTACATTGACCTTACTTCTGGCTGACAAGGCGAATCAATAGGTTCACTTGTCACAACAAATATTGCTACTTAGTGTGCAACTTACCAACACGCGGAACAGACGTACATGTAACAATTACTAACCTTTACGGTGTACGACACTAGTGATCAATAAACTTTTGGTTTACTACGTGAAGTGTTTTACATGTTGGACACACTCGCTACCTAACAAACAAACAGTTATAGTGTACAGTTCAGGAAACAATCTGTCCCGTACATTAAATGGTCCTTCGAGCCGGACTTCAACGGCACTACTGACTACTACTACTACCACTAAACTTACGGTACGTACCTACTACACTTACGTACCCTAAGGCGAACTTAGAACTACTGACCTACAATGGAACTACTTACCAAACAAGTCGGCATCTTTGAAGTTATCAAAACGTTGTGCACCAACTATAAAAAGGACAGCATAACTAGGAAAAATGTTGATTACCTGGAAAAACGTTTGAGAAACTTAGAAGAACTATGGGGAGCCTTTGATGAGCAGCATAAAATACTGTTGGAGATCACTGAACACAAAAACATCGGATACTTTAACAATGACGTATACACGAAAACAAAGAACATGTACGAGTCAACTAAAAGGCATATTATGGATCTATTGGCTTTTCAAAAGAAACAACCAAAACAGGACCTAAACTTCGATCTAACTGGACTGATGGATGAAGAAACTGAGGATGACGTTAAGAAGCTCATCACTCAGCAAGAACGCAATTATAAAGCTTTAACTAAGGCCATGTCAAAGATAAACATTGACTTTATAACCGAAAAGTGGGAGTTCGAAGAACATCTAGCAACCTTGAAATCAAAGTGGCAATCCATCGACAAGATACACTGGGAACTTGAAGATGAACTGAAGGTGTCCAGTCTGAAAGAAGATTACAATGGAAAATACGAAGCCATTGAACAAAAATACGACAACTTGAAAAGAGATCTAAACAGTAAGATTTGGTCCAATATCCATTATCAACAATCAACACCTAAAATTGAAATCCCGGAATTTACCGGTAAATATGTTCATTGGATTACTTTCAAGGACATTTTCCTTGAAACCATACACAATAACCCGAGTATTCCCAAAGCGCAGAAGATGCAACACCTGAAGACGAAACTAAAAGGTGAAGCAGAACGCCTCGTCCAGCATCTGTCAATCAGTGCAGGCAACTACGATTCCTGTTGGGAAATACTATCTTACCGGTATGACAATCGCCGACTTCAGTTCACCTCGTTTATGAGCACTATGCAGCACTTACCCACCATTCAGCAACCCAACGCCAACAACCTGAAAAGGATGCATGACGTAATAACCGAGTGCCTAAATGGCCTCGGCAACATGGGAGTCGAAGTGAGCAGTTGGGGCCCGATAATCGTTTACATGATGTCACAAAAGTTGGATCCCACAACACTCAACGAGTATACCAAGGAAACGCAAAACAATAGGGAATTACCAGACCTAGACGAATTTCTTCATTTCCTGGAACTCAACTTTCTCGCTCACGAAACCGCAAAGAGCTGCTTAAAGGACTCGGGTGAGAATAAAACTACTCAGAGACCGAACAATAAGAGCTGGAAACATAACTACAAGTTCAAAAGCAACTTTAAGAAGTCAGAAGATCAAACGAAACTGGGATACTCTAAAATATTTCATGCGTCATTTGGAAAATGCCCTCTCTGCAATAACGATCACGTGCTGATGCAATGCGATAAGTTCACTAACATGGATATTTCGCAGCGAAATAAAACAGTGGCGAAACTAAAACTTTGCAAAAACTGCCTGTACAGCCATGGCAACAATAATTGCAACTCAAGAAAAACATGCCGCGAATGTAACTCAAAACATCATACACTACTGCATATGAAAAACTCTTCTGACTCTGAACCGACTACAGAAAAGAAGGATGACTTAACCGAAAACTCGCGACCGTCAACATCAACTCGACCTGCAGCTCACCACTTGACTGCCGATAATACTGAAATCTTATTGACTACAGTCCTAGTTAAAGTTAAATCAGCTGACGGAACTTACGTAACACTACGGGGTCTCCTAGACCAGGGATCCCAAATAAACTTAATAACAGAGAATGCCGCTCAACTATTGCGCTTACCTCGAAAGAAACTTGACGCAGCTGTAACCGGAATAGGTTCTACGTCACGAACTTGCAGGGGACTCCTGCATCTCAACTGTCAATCGATACATTCCAGCTATAAATTCAACGTGCAAGCATTGGTCCTACAAAACTTAACAAACAAGTTGCCCAGCTGTACTTTCCAAAGTGCTGGCTGGATACATCTTCAAAATTTAAAGCTGGCTGATCCTAACTACAATGTGTCAAGCTCAATTGATCTCCTATTGGGAGCTGACGTTTACGCAGACATCATTCTAGATGGAGTTCTAAAAGGCCACCAACATTCACCTATCGCTCAGCAAACTCATTTGGGCTGGATCTTGTGTGGAAAACTCAAGACTTTCAACTGTCACTTGACCTTGTTCGATACTACAGATCTGTCGAAATATTGGGAGAGTGAAGACATTGCTCCAGGGGTGGAAGACATGCAGAGAAACGATCACTGTGAACTTTACTACCAAGAAACGACCAAACGATGCTCAGATGGCAAATACATAGTAAAAATGCCTATGACTCAAACCTACGAAAACGTTCTTGGAAGTTCCAAGTCAGCTGCTATTGCGCAATTCTTACAACAAGAAAAAAGACTAGGTAAAAACGAACAACTTTCAATGATGTATAGAAACTTTATCCGCGAGTACTTAGAACTACAACACATGAAGCCTGCGGGTCAAGTTACATCCAACCAACTTGAATGTTTTTTACCTCACCATGGTGTCCTAAGGGACCAATCGACAACCACTAAACTAAGGGTGGTGTTTAACGCGTCACAAAAAACTTCTAGTGGCAAAAGTTTGAACAGCCTCATGGAAAAAGGTCCTAACCTACAAAAGGATATTCAAGCCCTTATCCTGAAATGGCGAACCTATAAATATGCAATAACTGCTGACATAGAGAAAATGTACAGATGCATATGGATATCCGAGGACCAACAGCAACTTCAGAAAATCATATGGAGAAACTCTCCGGACGAACAACTACAAGAATATGCTCTACGGACTGTGACATATGGCACAAAATGCGCGCCATGGTTAGCCATGCGAACTTTAAACCAGTTGGCTATCGATGGCGGTCACTTATACCCTGACGCAGCGAAAATACTACTAAAAGAGTTCTATGTCGATGACCTAATTTGCGGCGACAACTCTCTCGAAACTGCTAAACACTTACAAAATGACTTGATACAACTACTACAACGAGGAGGTATGAATCTAAGGAAGTGGTCCAGCAATTGTACCGAATTACTAGAACATCTTCGGAAAGACCAAATTTCTAAAACCAACTTTGACTTTAAACAAGAAGATTGTATGAAAACACTTGGCCTTGGCTGGAATCCTACGTCGGACACATTTACTTTCAACTGGAACCTGAAACAAGACTCTCAAAAGGGACTAACTAAACGATCCCTACTGTCTCAGATTTCACAACTATACGACCCACTCGGCTGGTTTTCACCGGTCACTATACGAGCCAAGCTAATTTTTCAAAGCGTCTGGATGCAAAACTTAACTTGGGATGAACCGTTACCCATTGGCATACAAGAAGAGTGGCTGAAACTGAAAGATCAACTGGACGAAATGAAAACTATAACAATAAATCGCTGGATTGGAACCGTCCAAAACAAAATTGAGCTACTTGCATTCTGCGACGCAAGCGAGAAAGCATATTCGTGCGTCATCTATACACGGGCGTTGAACGAATCCGGAACACCTAAACTAAGCCTGCTTGCAGCGAAGACTAGGGTGGCTCCGCTCGCACAAAAACTATCTCTTCCAAGACTTGAACTCAGCGGGGCACTACTTCTATCACAGCTGGTAAACAAAATCATCGAGTCGCTAACAGGACACACCATAACTATATGGGCCTGGTGCGATTCAAAAGTGGTGCTGGCTTGGTTGCAAGGAGCGACGTCCAAATGGGAAAAGTACGTAGAAAACCGAGTCGTCAAGATCAAGCATGTGGTACCAGCATCCCATTGGTTCTACATAGAATCAAAAAACAACCCTGCAGATTGCGCAACCAGGGGGTTATATCCAAAACAATTGGTGAATTTTCACTTATGGTGGAATGGACCTGCAACACTAAGAACGTTTACAAACAAATCCGAAGAGCAACGTAGTTGTCTATTTACAACTACGATGGAACAAAAAAGCATCGCGCCAACCCTAAGCCAACCAGAAAACATAATAATCAACTTATTAAACAATTACAGCAAATTAAACTGGGTGACGCGTATTGTCGCTTGGATTATGCGATTCAAGACAAATTCACTTAGTAACGCTAAACAAATGAAGAAATTTGATGCCGGTCAGCAGATACAATACAATGACCTGACGGCTACTGAACTTAATTACGCGACAAACATAATAACAAGAAACGTTCAACAATTAGAATTCAGCATAGAATATGATTTATTACTGAAAAATCGACATGTCCCCTCTAAAAGCAAAATTTGCAAATTATGTCCTTACCTAGACAAGGAGGGTATCTTGCGTGTCGGCGGACGTCTGAATAAAACTAACTTACCACTGGGAATGAAAAATCCCGCAATTCTACCAAGAAAGCATAGACTCACAGAACTACTGATAAACCAAGCTCACACAACAACTTTACATGGTGGGGCCCGGTTGACGCTCGCCTTCATCCGTCAACATTATTGGATAATAGGAGGAAACAGAGCAGTAAAGACTCAGCTGCGACGATGTATACGGTGCCATCGATTCAAAGCTACTGAAAACTACCAGTTCATGGCCGATCTTCCACCACAGCGTGTGACACCGTCTCGCCCCTTTACTCACACGGGGGTGGACTTCACGGGTCACGTAGACGTCAAATTAAATAAAGGAAGAGGCGTCAAGACATCCAAAGGATACATCGCAATCTTTGTTTGTTTAGCAACAAAGGCAGTTCACATCGAACTAGTTTCAGACTTGAGCACTGAAGCTTTCATGGGTGCTTTCCAAAGGATGTGCTCAAGACGTGGCACACCAAGTCATGTTTATTCGGACTGTGGCACAAACTTCATCGGAGCCTCAAAAATGCTGAACAATGAGTTCGAAATGTTCAAAACGGAATTGCCGTCTGAATTTTTTAACGAAATAAGCAAAATGAAAGTGGAGTGGCATTTTAACGCCCCTGCGTGGCCAACCGCGGGGGGACTATGGGAGGCCGCAGTGCGCTCTATGAAACACCACTTACGACGAGTTCTAGGGGAACAGAAACTTACCTATGAAGAATTTTCGACATTACTGGCTAAAATAGAAGCGTGCATGAATTCCAGACCATTCTGCCCCCTCACAGAGGATCCAGATGAGTTCTACAACTATCTCACTCCGGGACATTTTCTTACTGGTAGTCCAACTATGACACTTCCGCTATCCAGCTATGAAGATGACCGCAACTTAGATCTACGCAAAAGGTGGCAGTTAACTGAAAACATGTTCCATCAGTTCTGGAAGCACTGGTCCTCAGACTACTTAACATCGCTACAGGCTCGCAGTAAATGGCTAAAACCTACGCCTAACATCAAAACAGATGATGTTGTCTTGATAAAGGAAAACAACCTCCCACCAGGAAAGTGGGCACTTGGACGCATTACCGAAGTCCATCCTGGCAGCGATGGATACGTCCGAGTCGCAACTATAAAAACGCAAGGTGGCACATTGAAGCGACCCATAACAAAATTGTCACTGTTGCCAATTGAAACTCTGCAGTCTGCACTAAATGAATAAATACAAACCACAAGTCACTACGTACTCATTACCTTACCGAAATCGCAACATACTACACTGAAAACTCGAAAAGGGAACAGTCTTCAGGTCACCATGTTAACCACACTACCATTCATCTACTTGGTGGCCAGGATACACGGCAGAGTCATTCTACAAGAATCGTCAAGTGTTCAAATAACAACTTTAGGAAGCGACCGCCCCATATACTACGACACCATTGGCAAAGTACAGCTGATCCACGACGAATGGAGATTGCTGATGTACTACAACTTGTCTACCTACTGGAGTGAAGTTCAAAAGTTCGAAAACTACTTACAAGACATCTCGGACCTCTGCAATAAGTTGGAACCAAGACTTTGTCAAACCACAATTCGTCAGCTTTCGCACGAACTGGACCTTCTGCACTATTACAACGACATACTACTGGCCCCACATACATACTGGTCGGATCGCAGCAAACGAGGTCTGATTGACGGAGTGGGATACGTGGCAAACAGTCTCTTCGGAATTCTGGACCAAAGATTTGCAGACCAATATCATAAGGATATCCAGAACGTACAGAAAAATGAAGATTACATCCTGCAACTCGTAAAAAATCAAACTTCTATAGTTGAAATTGAAAATGACATCTTGAAGAAAAACGAAGAGAACATCGGTCAGCAGTTTACACTTGTCAACAACTTTATGAACGAAACTGACATGAGATTAGCGAAGCTTGAATCAGGAATCGAGATAGTCATGGCCACGAGTTTTTTTACGTCGACTTCGCTGACTGCACACTTATTATTGAAAAACTTGAAAAACATTCAAGAAACCTTTTTCAACACATTCATGGATATCTATAAAGGACGTATGGATGTTCACCTACTAACTCCAGTCAACTTAATTCAACAGCTGACAAACATCTCGGGAAGGCTACCGAAATCGTTGACGTTACCGATAGATAATATTCAAGAAGATATAAAAGATATCTACAGATTAATTTACGTGAAAGCACGTGTAACCGACAGTTACTTCTTGTACGAGCTTCACATTCCACTGGCAAGCGACGAGGATTTTGTTGTATACCAAATTATTCCACTGCCCATGAAAAATCCACAGAAGGAAGACGAAACGACAGTTATTTCCGTGTCATTCAAGTACATCGCAGCAAATCTAGAGAAGAACACTTACATTAGACTAAACGAAAAAGAATTAAATCGCTGCATCCAGAGGCGACCGGAAAATCTCGTCTGCATTATAAACTTGCCTATTTTTAGTTTACAAAACGCCAAAGCACCATGTGAAGCCAAACTACTAGGTCAACATTCAACCTTGCCATGCATTACGGAACAAACGAAATGCGAAACTGCCTGGATTGAATTACATAACACGAACACATGGCTAGTGACATGTTGCAACTCATGCACAATACGTACTGTGTGCAACAATGACGTCAGATCGCACATCATCAATACGTCATCTATAGTGTCGTTGAAACAAGGATGTCTTCTTCAAACAAAGGAACTGAAAATACACTCCCACAACAACTACGACAGCAACGCCAGATTGGATTACGACATCCAAGTCCCTACCCTGGACAAAACTATAAATGGCATCATAAATACTCATACAACACCTCTGCTGCAAGTTAAGCACAACGAAGGCATTTCTGTCGTCGAAGAACGACTGCGGTACTTGAAAAGTATGGAACAACGCCAGCAACACTTACAACACACGATATACATCAGTACGTCATTTCTTACGTACTACTGACTGTAATTGGAGTGGCAATAATTGCATGGGTGGCTAAAAGGCGCGGTTATTGTACGAAGAAAACAGATGATGCAAATCGTGTTACTCGAAATAGTACCGCAGACGTGGAAATGCAGTCCAGGAAACCTGTGGCTGGGATAAGACTGTTCAGGTCGCGCTCACTGCTAGATCGCCAGCCTCCGAAGAAGTCAAGAGATGAGGCAGAGCGGATGACTAGCGGCACCCAACCACCTACATGGCCCACATTGGATTCAAACACCGATATTGAATTTCATTTTTAAGAATTGATTTTGTATATACTTTTAATGTTCTTATTTTTACATTTTTACACTTTATACCTACTTTACTTTACTTTCTTGCTTTGTACTGGTGATTCTTACATGGTCATACTCTCCTCATCCTTTGCTTGGGTTAGGAGTATGTACAGCCTACGTACTCGTACATTGACCTTACTTCTGGCTGACAAGGCGAATCAATAGGTTCACTTGTCACAACAAATATTGCTACTTAGTGTGCAACTTACCAACACGCGGAACAGACGTACATGTAAGAATTACTAACCTTTACGGTGTACGACACTAGTGATCAATAAACTTTTGGTTTACTACGTGAAGTGTTTTACATGTTGGACACACTCGCTACCTAACAAACAAACAGTTATAGTGTACAGTTCAGGAAACAATCTGTCCCGTACAGTGACTTTCATTAATTAGAGGATTACACTAATGGATCGATAATTTAAAAATCTAAATAATGCAAGTTTTATTTTATTTCAAAAGATCGCTTTTCTTTTTTATTGAAATAATTCTAAAAATTGCGTGAATTCTACGATACAGGGCCGTGCGGAGGGAGCGGGACAGAGCGAGTCAGAGCGGCGGGACAGAGTGACGTGACAGATATGGACCGTACGCTAAGGTCGTTCGCTCGGGGAAGCGCCTTGCCTGTAGCACTCGCTGTGGTCTGTACATTGATGTCGACGGATAGCTGATCGCTACTGGTGACTGCCACATCATCAAATTACGTCGATCGACCGGAATCCATCAGCCTTGCACGAGCACCACACTGGACAGGTCCACTTAAATCTATGCGCTTCATTCCTCAAAAGACCATCTCCATGGTCCTTATATGGTCTGACCAACATTATGTCTGGACTTTAATAAAAGAGACTTTGATCTCTGAGTTTGATTTCCATGTGCTTCTCTGTAGAAGTGGTAATCAGATATAAAATGGCGACTACACATAGCTTTTTATTTTATTTTATTTTATTCATCATGGAGGAGCTTGTGGCTAAGTAATAACAGCTGCACGGGTCGATCCATCATGTTAAGCTACACTTGCCGGAGTTGGTTCGTAGATGGGTGACCATCTTTACATACCGAGACTCCTTTATTATTAGGCTTTATTTTAATACTAGTTTTTGCCAGTGGCTTTGAACCCCTTGGATGTTTGAAATTATCCTACGGGAACTATACATGTTTCGGGATAAAAGTATCCTTTTGTGCTATACCAGACTATAATCTATCTCTGCGCCAAACATCCAGATCTGTTCAGCCGTTCTGGCGTGATTGAGTAACAAACATCCATCCATCCATCCAAGCTTTCGCATTTATAATATTAGTAGGATAGTAGGATGACATGTAAAAGTGATTCCAATAACCTATTCGCAGAATAATTCATTTCATTTCATTTCACACTGGATTCGGCAGTCGGCTGAACGGTCAATGGCATCGATCGACGTTTCTGGTCGCGCCTTAAATTAAAGCGATTATATTAAACGTGTCATCCAAAACAATCATGTTTCTGAGAAGAAGTCGTAAACATGTTTAAGAAATTGACGCGAGGGTGCAGTAGTTTATCTTTCAGTGGCAGAAAGTTAAAAGGTTATCTGATGAAATTGTTTGTTTCTAGTGTCTTAATATCAGTATTTATGCCTTTAACAATATTAAACTATTAGAGGGGCTCGAGGCTAATAAAAAGTAATAACAGCCGCACGGGTCGATTGAATTCCGTGGATGGTGACCATCTTAGAGTATATATTACAGTAGTAGTACATTTTTCATCATGGGTGTCGTTTTTATGCTTGGATCTCACTATCGGCTTTAACACCCTCGAAAACCATGAAAGCGATACCCATGACGAAATATTTTTAAAGGTGAATGACCAAAAGTGGTACCAAAAAGTTTCATGCATCAAGATTAACATTTTATAGTAATTATTTTCATAATTTTTTACGACATTACCCGTCGCGGATTTGGTTTTTGAATAGGGAATTTAATTTAAAGTAAAAAGTATTGATAATGTTTTTCTCCCTATTAAAGATTATAATTTTTTATCTATGGTTAATTGGCTGTTCACAGCTGGTCATAGAGATATAGAATGCAATAGAATCGATTTTTGATGAATCGACTAACCTGTAATTTTCAAGCCACTCAAAAACTGGTGTTGCCCAGTGGCGCCGCGTGGTGCCTCCCGAATATTAGCCTAGAGGTCTAGAAATTAAACTAAATCAATGCCGAATATTTTTCCTACACTGGCAATAATATTTGTAAACCATTGTCAGTGTAGGATAAATATTCGACATTGATTTAGTTTAATTATTACGCAAAAAATGCGAGGCGAAGGGGTGGCGCCACCGTCACCCCGTAAGCTGTCACGTATTGGTGCCACCAGTGCTTGAGTGGTGTTTCTTTTGTATAATAAACAATGTTTGCTATTAGCTTTACTTTCTTTTTGTTAACAGTAATAATTAAGTAAAATCAGTACCTACACCAAATCGATTTAGTATTGCTAATTGACACAAAATCGTTTTTCTTACTAAAGATTTTGATTTATCGATCACATCTCTAAATCCCGAGAGATCATGTATTATCTATGGTTTGCGCTAGCGTCCGTCTGTGTTTTTGAGAGTTGAGATTATTATTAATTTTTGTATTGTGTGTTATGAAGTAGAACTTGTTTCTATTTAGTGAACTTATTTCTGTTTATTTCATTGTGCAAATAAGTCTAGTCTTGGGGTTGACCGATTGACGCCGTTAGTCACCCAGCAAAACCGATGTATCAATTGTTCATTTTTGATACCCAGAAATTCTTGCTAATATTAGTGCATTACGCTGTTTTTTAGAGCAATAATGTTCGTTCGTGTATGTTCGTGTATACAAAATACGTCATTGATAGCGTTGAACAAAATATACCTACTTACCTAGTTTTTAGGTCATTTTAGATTTTCTAAAATAACTTCGAAACTCAGATTTTGTTAGAAAAAGAACTTTTGTAGGAGTTAATATAATTAAGTGTAGTATATAAAAAACAAAGTTTGATTTTGACGCAGCTTGGTACGCGATTCCATACATCCATGATCATTGTCCTTGCGCAGCCGCCATCTTGGATTTATATTTTGACCTCACTATCGAATTTAGCACCCTCGAAAACTATGAAAACGACACCCATTTTCGCGGCCGCCATCTTGGATTTTCTTTTTAAAACCCCAGAAAAAAATCCGATAACAGCATCCTAATAGCGTAACACACTATCGATTGCAATCTGAATCATTTTGAAGCAAATGGCTTATCCATTTCTTCATATGTTCGAAAAATTTGTCTCTCAACACCGTAAATAACGCAATGAATATTGTTGGACTATCAAAATGAAACCGATTCCGATTGATAGTGTGTTATGCATATAACCGCTGTGCTGAACCGCTGTGCTCACCCGCGCGCGGGGAAAACCGTTGAGCGCCCCACCCGCGGTAATCTTGTAAACAAAACCGATTTGCAACTTAGCTCCTTGGAATTTTGTGACCGTTGAATGTTTCTTAGAATGCTAGTGAGTAGGGCTTTATAGTAATGTACGTTTCGTTTGAAAGTATGACTTGGTTTCATTTTCAATTCAAACCAAAAGCAGATTTGCGTGGGATGACTTTACTCCCACGAACCACTACTTAAATAAAAAATGGGATGAATTTCATCCCATGTGTAATTAGCGGTTATGGTGCAGTTTATCAAAAGTGAAAATACAATATGTAACAAAAACCCTGTTGTTCCTTCTACTTACGTTTTGAGAAACGGTATAAGTAGGTATATACGTAATAAAGCAAGTCCTTTATAAAAACTGTTCAATTAAAATAAATAATAATTAACACAATTTTCAGAGTTTCCCTTTACTTGTGCTGTGAGACCTTGTTTCTTGCCAAATTTCATGATTCTAGGACAGCGGGAAGTACCCTATAGGTTTTGATTCTCTTGTGAAATTGCAAAATATGCGACATAAACGGTCATATCTTTTGATCACGTTGACTTACAAGTCTAATTTTTCCACAGCTGAAAGAGACCATAGACCCGAGTATTTGGTATAAATTTAAACCTGCTTACTTTACGCGTTCCTAAAAAAAAGGATCTTGACGCAGGCAGACGGACAACAAAGTGATTCTATAAGGGTTCCTTTTTCCTTTTGAAGTACGAAAGCCTAAAAATGAAAAATTAGTTCTGTTAATGTTAATATTTCATTGTAATATAATATTCATATTTCAAAATCCTTCAACTAGCCTATAGCCTCCACGAGTGGCAATACTTATAAGATGTCGAGCAAACCCTGTCCCGCTCCCCTACCACCTGTTTATTAGAAAATATTTTAATATTTTTTTGGTAATAACCAAAAACCAACAATTCGAAGACATCTCCAAACCCGCACTGGGCCCGCGTGATGGATGATGGAACACTTCCTCTCACAGAGAGGAGGCCTATGTCCCAGCAATGGGAATGTCATAGGTTGATTATTATATTATGCATGCCTATCATCATCATCATCTTCCTGCGACTATCCCCTGTTACGTGGGTTCGGCGCATCGCGTTTTCTTCTTCCATTCTCCCCTGTCACTCCCTTCTCTTTCATATCTTTCCTCACACCATCCATTCATCTTTTTTTTGGCCTTCCTCTCCCTCTCCATCCATCGACATGCATATTCATTACTATTACTATATATATATACATATATATGCCTTTACAAGGTCAAATTATATTAGCTGGTGTAACTTCACAGCTTTCAGCAAGTTTCCTTATAACTAAGAGAAAAATAAGAGATACTTTGCACGACGGAAAATTCAGTATTTTAACCAGTCTTACCAAGGGGTATCGTCTTACCCAGTATCTGGGTTGTGGAGGTCAGATAGGAAGCTTCATGTAAAATACTGGTATTCAGTTGCATCCAGTTGGACTTGAAGACGAACCCATAATAGTTTGGAAAAAGTTGGTTGTTGATGACTACGGAAAATTGTTAATTCATTTATTCATCAAAAACTTTTTGGGGGATACATCGATAAATTTTGTGTTTTTTAAATTCCTATAAAATCAAATGTATATGGTTATATTAGGTTGGGGAAAAAGTCTTTTCGCATTATAGTATGTATGAACTTGTAATAAAATCTCTTTGGCTATACTATTTGTATCTGGCTGGTTTTGGTATCATTGAAAGTTTAAATTTTAAAGAACATAATTCCAAATTCAAATTAGGAAAATGTGTGATTTTCATTTGTTTTTCGTACCGTCAAGATGAGTGAATCTAATGAAGAAATTCGATACATTTTAAAATTTTACTACAAAAAAAGGTAAAAATGTAACGCAAGCCGCGAAAAAAAATTGCGATGTTTATGGACCTAGTGTAGTGTCTGTGAGAGTAGCACAAATTTGGTTTAAGCGTTTTCAATCCGGAAATTTTAATGTCAAAGATGCACGTCGCTCTGGTCGCCCTATTACGGATAAAATGGATGCCATTTTTGAAAAAGTGGAGCAAGATCGGCATATCAGTAGTTACGACGTAGCTGAAGAACTGGAAATTGACCACAAAACAGTTTTGGCGCATTTGAAAAAAACTGGGTACACAAAAAAGCTCGACATTTGGGTACCTCACGAGCTCACTGAAAGAAACCTAATGAACCGTGTACTCATTTGTGATTCTTTATTACGACGTAATGAAACCGAACCATTTTTGAAGAAGCTGATAACTGGTGATGAAAAGTGGATCACGTATGACAAGAACGTGCGAAAAAGGTCGCGGTCAAAGGCCGGTCAGGCTTCACAGACTGTGGCGAAACCCGGGTTAACTCGCAACAAGGTGATGCTGTGTGTGTGGTGGGATTGGAAGGGCATTATTCATTTTGAGCTGTTACCACCAGGCAGGACCATCGATTCTGAACTCTACTGCGAACAACTGATGAGATTAAAGCAAGAAGTTGAGAGAAAGCGGCCGGAATTAATCAACAGAAGGGGTGTGGTTTTTCATCATGATAACGCTAGACCTCACACATCTTTAGCCACTCAGCAAAAATTAAGAGAGTTTGGCTGGGAGGTGTTAATGCATCCGCCGTATAGTCCTGACCTTGCACCTTCAGATTTCCACCTGTTTCGGTCTCTTCAGAATTCTTTAGGCAGTGTCAGGTTAACATCACGAGAGGACTGCCAAAACCACTTGTCGCGGTATTTTGACCAGAAGTCCCAAAATTTCTATAGCAATGGGATCATGTCCCTACCTACAAGATGGCAAAAAGTTATCGAACAAAATGGTACCTACATACTTTAGTTAAATGTAAATAAACTATATTAAAAAATGTTTTGAATTTTCTTAAAAAATGCGAAGAAACTTTTTCCCCAACCTATTATTATTTGGATTTTCCATAATTATATGGTATTTGACTATATTGTCTACTGCTGTACTAAAACCGAAACATAATTAGTTACTTGAAATTTTTCGATAGAAAAAAGATCCAAAGTAGCACCGTCTCTTTTCTGTTTTATACGATTATATTTACGTAAACAGTTCCTTATTGTGCAGTAAAACGTGCTTTAAATTGAAGGTATTTAAATATGATAAGAACGTCTAAGATAAAAATAGATTTAAGTATAGCATGTGTCATAAATCTACATTTAAACGAAGCGCGTTAATTTCCCGTGCGCGTGAGAGTCTTCTATCTCGCGCGTCAAACTAGACAGCTATAACGCCATCTCACTTACACACCGAGCAACAAGGCTTGGATGTATCTTCTTAAGACGCTACCGAGCGCACAGTGGCGCCCTCATCGTTTGTTTGGTTATTTCTTTTATTTTAGAATGAAAATCCAGAAAATGAGCACGTTAAGTTGTGCTCCACAAGACTATACGTTATTATTATTTTAAACAGTAGTTTTATATTGTTAAGTTTTATTGTAATCATTAAAACGGGAAATGGTGGCCACTTTTTTCCGTTTTAATGATTACAATAAAACTTAACAATGGGGAGCTCGTGGCTATGTAATAACAGCCGCACGGGTCGATCCATCAGGTTAAGCTACGCTTGCCGGGGTTGGTTGTGGATGGGTGACCATCTTTTCATACCGAGACGCCTCCGTGCCTCGGAAAGCACGTTAAGCCGTTGGTCCTGGCGTTCGAGAATCTTTGACAGTCGTTACGGGTCGTCAGAAGCCCAAAAGTCTGACAACCAGTCTTACCAAGGGGTATCGTATTACCCAGTAACTGGGTTGTGGAGGTCAGATAGGCAGTCGCTCCATGTAAAATACTGGTATTCAGCTGCATCCGGTTAGACTGGAAGCCGACCCCAACATAGTTGGGAAAAGGCTAGGCAGATTGATTTTGAATAAAACTTAACAATATAAAACTACTGTTTATAATAATAATAACGTCTTATGGAGTAGAACTAGTGCTTATTTTCTGCATTTTCTTTTTAAATTAAAAGAAATAACAAAACAAACGATGAGGGCGCCACTGTGCGCTCGGTAGCCTCTTAATTAATTTATCCATTCACTGACAGACAATGCACACCCTACTATCATGCCGCAGGTCATGGGTTCGATTCCCATCCAGGACAAACATTTGTGTGCATGAACATGTCTGTTTGTCCCGAGTCTGGGTGTAATTATTTATATAAGTATGTATTTACAAAAAAAAAGTAGTGTATGTAGTATATCAGTTATCTGGTTTCCATAGTACAAGCTCTGCTTAGTTTGGGATCAGATGACCGTGTGTGAAATGTCCCGGGATATTATTATTATTATTTCATGCTTCTAGACTCGCTGAGTCTTTATTTTACACATGAATTCCTTATACAACGAAATTGAACACTACATCTTTAGTTTCCTACGAGGGGCGGCTGGAAAGTTTTGAGCCTAAGTACCTTCAAGTGACATTATTGTCTCGCGCTGTATATTACTAATTTGAGAATACCCTCTTCAGTATAAATACAGAGTTTCATGTCATTAGCATTATTACGCTATTAGTAATTAATCCGTAAACATCATCATGTCTCAGACATCCGCACATTGTACGAAATTGGAGTACAGAGCTCTCTTAAAATTCCTCGAAAAGAAGAACAAAACGCCAACGGAAATATCTGAAGAGATGTCGACAGTTTATGGGGAGTCTGGACCTCCATTTGCCACCGTAAAACGTTGGAACCGAGAATTCAAACATGGCAGGGAGTCGTTAGAAAATGACCCCAAGTCAGGGCGGCCAAACACTGTCGTTAACGATGAATATATTGTAATTGTAAAGTAACGTGTTCTTGACGGTCGGCGAATCAAGTTGTGGGAGATAGCTGAATCCATAGGCAAGGGATGAATCGGAAAAAAATTCATTTCATTTGCACATGAAAAAAGTGTGTGCACGATAGGTTCCAAAAAAGCTCACTCTGCTGGTCAAGCAGCGTCGATTTACAACTTCGCAGGAGTTTTTGGACATCTGTGACATTCTTGACGAAACATGAATCCGGCACTACGATCTAGATTTAAAACAAGAGTCAACGCAGTGGATTGAATTGGGAGAAACGCTGTCACGGAAATTCAAAGGAGCGATTGGCATCCAACCACTGCCACGGCCACTGCTTTTTGGGACTGTGAAGGAATTTTATTAATTGACTACCTTGTTAAAATAGTATAATGAACGGGGACTATTACGTTGCATTGTTGACAAAAGCGCGTCAAGTGCTTGTCAAACAAAGAAGAGGCAAACTGGCGAAAGGAGTCCTGTGTTTGCAGGACAATGCGCCCGTTAACACTGCGTGAGTTGCAATACCTGCCCTGGGCCAAACTGGATTTGAAGAAATAAATCACCTACTCGTACCATACTGTCCAGATCTAGCCTCCAGCGAGTTTTACTTTCAAATTTGAAGAAAGACCTCCGCGTATGAAGATTTTCGAGTGACGAAGAAATGAAGGAGCCGGTAGACGAGCATTTTGAAGGCAAAGATGGCAAATATTTTATCACTTGGTTTAAAGCCCTTTATCACAAATGTAATAAGTACTATATATAGAAAAATAAATTTTGTATACTTTTCTATCAGCATTTTAATACCCGCCGTTTTTCTAATACGGCGCCGTTTTTCTATATACTAGGGTGGCTGAAAAGTTTTGAGCCTTTCAAAACTTTTCAGCCACCCTAGTATATAGAAAAACGATGCTGTCATATTATAACAGTCGTCATGAAAATCTGTCATTTTCACCAGTAATTGACATTAAAGGCCGGTTTTTTTTATTCGTAGTTAACTCAACCAATGGTTGAATTTTGGCTAAATGTGATGAATGAGTTAACATGAATATGTTAAAAAATGGTAATTATTAGCATCTTGGCAAACAAATTTAGTCAAAATTCCACCATTTGTTACTATGTTTAAACATTGGTTGAATTTTAGAATTTTTTTAAATAGTTTCCATGATAAACGACTCAAAAACGCGACTATATATTGACGCGGTATGACGAATCTAACGATTTAAATATTTGCCACTGCCATCATTTTCACGAAATCAGTCACTGTGGTTGTTCTTGAAAACCGTAGCTTAAGGAAGGATTTTTGATAACTAAGGAATGCAGTCCTACTGCGCTGATGTCGGTCGCGTACGTCGCGTCGGTCGCGCGTACAAATTTACATTGTGTTCTATATAGCACCACAGCTCGACGCGCGCACGTCACTATGCACCGCGTATTGCGCGCGTCGGTCTCGCTCGTCAGCGCCGCGTACATCGGTCGACTGACAAGCATGGATTGGTGCGAGTGCCCTCAGTCAGTTACCGACGATCAGCCGAAAATCCACTTGGCAGACGCCTGTACCCTAGAGCGGTCGGTATCGCAGTACGGTATTTTATTAAACGATAATTGATTTAATTTCTGTAAGTAGGTTTATACAAAACCTTTTACACATCAATCATGTTTTTAAAAAACTAGATGAAGTCGGCGTTTCCGATCTGACTACTCTGAGAAGAAAGGCCGAAACAAAGTCAGAGGTCACAGTCTCTTCTCAAGTCCAGATTATATATTTCTCGCTGACGTACGCGACCGACCGTACGCGACCGACATCAGTCTAGGAGGAAGTCAGGCCTAATGTAACATCTTTAGGGCATGTATCGGGTTGGCTAATAAGTAATGAGCGTTTTAGTTTATAATTTCTAGAATTTTCGGAAAGGTTCGAGAACGTTCTGTAGCAGAGGGTATATAAATAGCGAGTCGCGCTCATGCACGTTATTGATAGTTTGGCTGTTAGTGCGTTAAAGTTCACAAAGAAATGAGAGATATTAAAACCCACGTACGACATTGTTTATTATATGAGTTTCAATCTGGGCATTCTGCGGCAGAAGCTACACGTAATATATGTCAAAGGATAGCTCACGATGCAGTCTCCAAAGCAACAACGAAGCGCTGGTTCCAACGATTCCGCAATAACGATTTTTCCTTAACCGATCAACCAAGGTCAGGGCGCCCCGTGGAAATAGATATCGATAAATTAAAACTATTAATCGAAGAAGATCCTCGAAGAACTACACGCGATTTGGCTGTTCAGCTCGAGTGCTCTCATGGCACCATAGAAAATCATTTACATGGTTTGGGAAAGACTTACAAATATAGTGTTTGGGGTACCCCATCAATTAAGTAAAGATCAGCTGACCTACCGAGCTGAGATTTATGTACAACTTTTATCTTTCCGCCGCAAATTTAATTGGTTAGATCATCGAGATGAAAAGTGGGTTCTTTATATTAATCACACACGCAAGCGCCAGTAGTTGGGATGTAAAGAACAGGGAAAACCAACGTCAAAAGGTGATCTTCATCCTCGCAAGGTAATGCTTTCTGTCTGGTAGGATATACATGGAGTAATAAGCTGGGAATTCCTTTCTACTAATACTACGATTTAATGTGATCAACTCGAAAAACTGAAGCTTGACATCCATCGCAAACGTCCACAACACGACAAAATAATTTTCCTGCACGACAATGCCCGGCCGCATATTGCTAAGATACCAGGCAAAACTATTGGAGCTTAATTGGGAAATAATACCCCACCCTCCATATTCGCTGGACTTAGCACCAACTGATTTTAGCTTGTTCCGATCACTTAGTAATAATTTACGGGAAAAAAGCTTTGACGATGAACCACACTTGAAACAATACATAGATGACTTCTTCAATTCAAAACCAACGAAGTTCTATGCGGACGCCATTCACTCTTTGCCAGATCGATGGTGAATGATAGTAGGAAACGACGGTGAATATATTATTAATGATTAACAATTATTCATTTAATAAATAAATACAAATAAAATAGTTGTATGTCGCTTATTACTTATTAGCCAACCCAATATTTTCAACTAGGGTATGAAAGTTTGTATGGAAGTTCGTAATTTTTGTCGATGGGACCCCATCGCGCACACGCCTTATTTAACAAAAACTTTTTATTATGTACATGTTTATGTTTTTTAACGAAAACCAGTTTTAAATGTTGTAACTTACATAGGTACCTAACTTATGATTCCTGTTCCTTTGCATGCACCCATAAGTACATGGATTTGCGTGCGTTACATTGCGCACTACAGTAAACAGCGAATTTAAGTCGAAAAATATAAGTCGTTTCAGCAATTATTTTTGCACAAAGTTACTTTGTTTGATGTACAGAATGCGTTGAGGATTTCTTCGTGATGGGTCATGTTACAACCTGTATAGGCTTAAAAATAATAATACCTAATAAACAATTGGCAGAACTGTAGAACAAATATTTATGAACACAACCGGATTTCCAGCATCATGCTGCTCCAATGCGTATTATTTGGCACTGTTTGTTATGTCGGCCACATGCTAACAATATCAGATGCCATGTAAACAATAGAAGCGATTCATCAACACGGAATAAGGGTTCGAGCACATGGTGCGATTGTGCGACTGAACTAACGACGGTTTTCGGTCGAAATATATTTTCGGCAATTTTCGTTTTCGGCTGACAAAGAAATATTATTTTTACACACATTTCTTTCACATTAAAGAAAACCTATCGAAAACGAAACAACATTTGTTTCGTGTTCGTTTTCGGTTTTGGCTGAAAATGCAAATCAGCACCTTAATTGCGTAAAAACACACTGTCGATCGGAATCTGAATCATTTTGAAGCAATTGCTAATCCATTGCTTCATATGTTGTGTTGTGTTGTTAATGTTGTTGAACTGTAAAAATTGATAGCGTGTTATGCAATTAGGGTTCTGGGCCGGCAGTCTCGACATCGGTAGCGATCGTTATACGACCGAATTCGGTCGCTAAGTCCTAGTGGGGTACCTATACAGTCAAAATTGCTTGACAAGCATGTGATTTTTTCGTGTTTGTCATGCAATTTGGACCGTCTAGGGACCCCACTAGGACTTAGCGACCGAATTCGGTCGTATAGCAATCGCTACCTATGTCGAGACTGCCGGCCCAGGTCGAATTGCATTTTCGTTTTCTGCCGAAAAAATAATCATTTTCGGTTGCAATCTACGGACAAGGTGCATGGAGGATGGTAATTGATATTATAACTGTAGCCAGTATAGTTTAGTTAGTATAGTTTTCTATATCTTAAGTTTAAGACGAATGCTGGAGTCGCAGATTGTTCCCGTGACCTGCCGTCATTTCATTCGTTTAGGTTTTTCCTAATTTTCTTTTTTTTTTCAGAAAACAAGTACACTAATAGATAAATAATTAAATTATCTTTAAAATGGTGAAGGTACCAAAAAAATACGCTTGATAGTTTTTGCGTGATTCTCAGTTTTTTATCCGCGTTAGACATAACTTTGCAAATTAATTACATTGTGTAATATAAACATAATATAAAATACTCACAAATTAAGTTATTAAGAAAATGCTCATAATTAACTTTTTTTTCCAAATCATTACGTGATCTTCAGTTTAAAATCATTAAAAGTTAGTTATTGTCGCCTTAAATGATAAGGAAGTTACGCGACTATTGGCGCCAATATGAACACCTTCATACGAGTTAGTTGACACCATCGGCGCGAGCAAATTTCGCTCCTCATCGTGCGGGATTCGTCTCAGTTTGGACAGAGACCTACTTTTTGACTAGTTGTAACCATTGGTCCTGGTTAACAATCATCGATCTTCGACAGTCGTTATGGGTAGCCAGAAGCCCAAAAGTCTGACAACCAGTCTTATCAAGAGGAATCGTGTTAGCCAGTAACTGGGTTGTGGAAGTCAGATATGCAATCGCTCCAGGTAAAATACTGGTATTAAAATACAGCTGCATCATCATATCATCAATAACTAAATATAAAAGTGAGCAAGCACTCGCTCGCAGAACCACAACCAACCGATCACAACGACAATGTTCGCGTGCTCCAAATGATTTCATCCAAGTAACTACAACGCGAAAGAATATTTGCTCGCTCAGACTACTAAGTGAAAACGTGGCTTGACAACACAATTTTCTTTCATTTTCTAACAGGAGGAAAAATAAAATGTTTAACTTTTTAAGCGTCACGAAAATGAAATTTCCTTTCTTCAAAAATCTGAAGAATGAAGTTGTAAATAAACAAAATACTTACTCAAGGGAGGAGGGTATACAATGGAGGCTTGTATTTTCATGTCCCTAATCCTACGGTCTTAAATAAAATGAATCGGAAGAGCGGCTCATTTGTCAAAAGATGTCAGTTTTGTAAGGAAATTAAATTAATATCGCGCTTTGTATCTTTATTATTTTGAACTTAGTATTCCTAAAAAAATAATTATCTTGTTTTATCCTAGGTCACAAAAGGAAAAACGTTTATTTGGCACATGTCATGAGTCCGTGCCCTTAGTTTCCGTGAAAAGAGATTGAAATTTTACTACGGTTTCCGATACTGCCGTAGCCATTATATTTGCTTGACTTTGACTTAGTAGGCTCATTGCATTCCTCATAAAGTAAGCTTTTACCGATTATGATATTTTTTTAGTTCTGAGCAGATTTACGGCCGATATGAGATGACATCTTAAGCTTTTTTGCTATTTGCATCAGATTTTCTTCAACGGTTTCTGACACTGCGGTAGCTATTGTATTTGCTCGACACTAGACTTTTTAGGCTCATTGCATTTCTATTGATGCTAGCTTTCTTCCATTGGTTTTTTTTTTTTCATTTTTGAGCAGATTTACGGCCGATATGAGATGACATCTTAAACTTTTTTGCTATTTGCATCAGATTTTCTTCAACGGTTTCTGACACTGCGGTAGCTATCGTATTTGGCAATAGACTTTTTAGGCTCATTGCAATTTCTTTTGATGTGAGTTTTCTTCCATTGGGTTTTTTTTTTTCATTTTTGAGCATATTTACACATTATTTTGCTATTGTCAACTTCATATTAATTTTGAACACCATTTTGGCCAATATTTCTGTTGTTTCTCTTTAGGTCCTGGTACTGCGTTGTCAACTCTTGCTAAAGACACCAGAATAACTGATGGAGCTAAATGACGACACTGGAACCAGAGTGATCTAGGGCACAAAAGTATGTTTCTAAAAAAATTAACTCAGAAAATTAACACTTTGCAAACCACATCAATTCTATAGTGAGATGTTGTGATCTCTCAAGGAAAAAAGTACTGGGAAGCACTTAGATCAGTGTGGCCTGAAAGAATTATGATATTTTTTTTATGCCATTGTGTAACAAACCCATTATTGGTAAAAATGTCACTTAGATCACTCTGGTTCCAGCGTCGTCAAATACGTTTTTGCACTATACGATTTCATATTTCGACACCTAGTGAAAAGTAAAGGGTCGCGCGCAAGCGTATGCAGTCGCAGTGTGACGTCATACGCAAATTATATTCGGTCTTAAAATTGTTATAAATATGACCTATCTTTTGAATGCTCAATCATTACTCTAGCATTAAAATACTCATAGTTATTAGCGGTTGAAATCTTACATGTTTTTGTCGATCAGAAATATTGAAGTTACCACCGAGAGAAAAGACGTTTTCACGTCAAAAATATTGGAAATATTCATCGAATATCTATGGTAATATACCTATAGACTAATTAGACCATCATTTTTCTGCAGAAAAATATATATGACTGCAGAAAAATGATGGTTTAATAAGTCAATTTTTCTCTCCATCATTTCGAAAGGAAAATATGTACAGACGCCAGCAGGTCAACCTACCCGAAACTGTCAGATTTTCCCAATCAACCTTGAACCTAATGCCTTAGCAATAAAGTCGAAAATCTATTAAAGAAATATGACAGATTGTAGTAGCTTGATGTGCTGGCGTCTGTACGTACATAAAAACTTACACTTTAATATTTTGCAAAATTTCATGCTTGCGTTGTCTGACCGTGAATTTAAGATTTATATTAAGAGGGAACCTCCAAGTAGCCCGCGAAATTGAAATCATCTTACGTTATTTGCAATTTGCAAGTCAGTTCAGTATTAGGTTGCATGTTCATTAAAGTATGATTCGCGACCATAACATATACGTACTACGAGTATATGTATTCACAAAATTATAATCATATATTTTTTTTAACTGAACAGACAACTGCTGCCGTACATTGTTTAAAATACGGTTAAACCCATAAAGTAGTTTCAGAGATATCGGACAAAAACCTGCGAAATGATGTCTCTTCCAAACGAATAAAGATATAAAAATCTTTCTAAGAGACAAATGTCACTGGTTTATCAACGATTTTTTTTTGGGGTATGAAAACTGAAAACATCTTTCAGTCTTACAATAAAACAGATATTTGTAATTAAGCTTAGCATTTCTTCCCAGTTTAGTAATTAAATACTGCATAATAATAGGGCTAACCCTACTCTAACGGTATTATAACGTAGTAATTGCTTTAGAATTGTACTACTAAAAATTTTATTTAAAGTTATCAAAAAATACGTCATTACAATACGGCTAAGCTGCATAACTATGATATAATCAAGTAATGACTGTAAAATTAAGGTTTAGCCCCTTGGTTTATAAACAAGTTAAGGCACTTAGTGATCATTATAATCAAGTAATTGTGTAATAATATATTAAGCGGCGTCAAGTTAAACGGTATTGCTTACTTAAAACAAGGCTACTCATACTTCGCTCGCGGTTAGCCGTTTTATAGATAAGCAATGACTTACAATTATTCGAGAAAAAAAAAGAAAACAAGCAAGCAAATTAAACAAATTATTTATTAATCATTTATTTCAAACAATTTTAAATGGTTATCAATAACATAAATAATTATTTTTGACATTTGGGCTTAGTAATATTCATAATTAAATCACAATATTATCTTAATATCAAAACATTCTCTAACTTAAAACCCTGGAGTGAAAAGTGTCTTAAGATAATAAAAAAATATAACCATCTATCTCACTAGCTGCAGTTGTCATAAAACAACCTGCTATAACAATTTTCTTCAGTCTTAAGACTATTATATAGCTTTCTAAATTTTACAATATAATCAGTCTTTAACTAAAAAATTATCACAATCATGTAATCAACTGAGTCCTCTATATAGAATTAAATCTAATAGGGGTCCCTATTAGGTTTAATATGTAATATAATTAATAATTAGTAATAAATATATAATTATTAATAATAAAGACTAAATAATTTAATATATAATATAATTATTTAGTCTTATGGCACTAAGTAATATATACATTTAAGTAGTTATATTAAAATAAAAAAAGAATTGTAGGTACTTGGGTATTTAAAATGGCTTTCTTAGGTTTAGGTAGTCCTCCTTGAATTTTTGGTCGTTTCTGTGTTATTGTTTGTAGGCAATCCATTCCAAAATACCATTTTATGTTTTGGAATGATAGGCGACAATTTAGTTATTAAGTTAGATTTACGTTCCTCATCAATGCCTTTCGGCTGTGTCCGGAAGCTTATGTTGGTACGTGGATTTCTTAAGTACTTGTCATTTAAAAATTTAAAACTTGAGTATTCATCACTAAAATCATTTTTATACAACATGTCATAACTTGACCTCTTAAACGAGACTTGTGTTATATTTTTCAGATAGACTCTAGGGCATGCTTGCTGAATTCGCCGCTCAGAGACATTATTGGGTAAATTGAGAAATTCATTTGCTTGTAGCGCTTTGACAGTTACTCTGCCATTGTTTGCAGAGGCTACAGCTTCCTCAAAATCTGAAAAGTCATATATTTTACCCTTCTTTTTCATTGCAAGTTCCACTTGATGGTGGAACTGGTCGCAGCTCATGAAGGTGTGGCCGGGTTCGAAGTAGTGTAAAGTTATTGTTTCTGTACTTATAACGTCACTGTTTACTAGGTCGACTAACATGGAATAAAACAGCCAATTCTTGTTCTGTGATGTACAATTATCTAACCAGATATTAACATTCTGAACGTCTCGATGACGAAGGAAAAAACTGTAGTACGCGCTCATAATATCCTCTTGTTTTCTACCGGCTATTCCGTCGTGCCAAATTGCAGCAAGAGGTTTCGATTCCTTTGATATTTTTCCAACCGGTGCAAAGGATTGGTTAAAGAGCGTCAAACGGGGACAAAATATAACCGCTTTGAACATCTCCATTCTAGGCAGCATGATAACTTTTTCTAGATCGCCGCTGAAATAAATACTATTTTCGTTTTGCTTTATAGCTTTGTGAGCATCATAAAGGGCTCTAGCTTTTTTGTATCGATCATGATGCTTAGCCCAAGCCAAGCAAGTGTCACAATCAGGAAAACATTGCTTACGAACATCATGGCTTGTTTCTTTAGTGTGATGTTTGTATGATTCGCACTGTTCGCACTCCTCATTCCCGAGCCGAGTGAAAGATATATTCATTGATTTTAAGTGAGATCGATATAAGTCATAACTGAGTTTTGACTCGGGATTTTTTGAACAAAAGTCTTTATACATAAAATTTATATTAATGTCATTGGGCAAATAACGCCGATTTGGTGCGTGCTCTCTACGGTAATGAGGAGCGCTGGGATTGAATGATTCAACATGTTGGTTGAGTAAATCACGATTAAACGCCGGTTTCTTGGTATGTTTACCACGTTTATCTGTATCTTTTTCAGTATCGAGACAGGTGGTAAGTATAAGATCATTGTTTCTATTGAAACCTAAAGTTGTTAAAAAAAAAATTTTACATACTTGTCTTACGGTTCCGTCATTTTTCTGCAGCGTAAAAGTTATTTTGGGGTTTCTTTTAGGGTCAGATGTGTACTTACGCTTGGGAATGGCTACAATATAGTTTGACCTTATAAACATTCTCATTTCCCCGCGTTGCAGACTCCAATATGTTTTATTTATATTCTCACGTTCAGATTCATCAAATACAGAACTACATTTTTTTATACATTTCTCGTCACATCCAGGTTTTACAGTATATTTCAAAAGTTTTTGTTTTTTTCTTTGGATTTCTCGCTGTTTCACACTGCTATTGTACTTTTTTCGTTTCGGCGCTGTTGAACCTTCTTCACCTTCATTATCACTGGTGGCTGGGTTGTCAAATGGTGGCATTGATATAATAACAGCAGCATCAGTCGACGCTCGTCTCTTTTTGAAAACAGGATCGTGAACAGCAGCTCTTTCGCCATTGTTAAATGAGTGACGTCGAGATATAACTTTATTGGGAAAGGAAGGCACACATTTTTCTTTCTCTGCTTTAGAGCTTCTCTTACCTTTTCTTTGAGATATGCATTTTATTTGGGACTTATGAGCAAGTGTTTTTTTAATATTCCTGTCCGTATCACTCTCTTCACTTGAATCGACGTAATTAGATGTAACCTCGTAGTCCTTGTCCTTAACCGAATCATCCGAATCAAAGTCACAGAAGATTGGAGACAGAGAATGTAAAGACGGCGGTATAGTTTCATCGCAGTACAGGAAACTGGAATCCGAAACTTTTGATGTACCAGGTTGAGGATTTGCATATAAATCGATGCCATTATTAGCTGAAGGACTAGAAGGATCACTTTCATTTAATGAATTTGGCATGCTTGTTAAGCCAATGATTTGTTCTTGAATACGTAATTTGGGTGGTTCGACAGGTACGACCTCTCTATTCACAATGCTCATCATGTTCTGAATTCTTTGTGGAACCCCGGAGCGTCTACAATAATGACAGACACAATTAGTTAAATACCTAATTTTAAAAAAAAATTAATTTAAAAAAAACTTATAGGTAGGTACTTTATTATTCTATATCCTCGTCGTCAACGCAATAATGCGTAAGAATAGGAAAGAAGGTAAAAAGCAAAAAAGCGCGCGAAAGCCCATGTCCGATAGGTATTCGTTTCAAACATACCGCCCCAACGCGCTGCACCTACTCATCGTTGACCCTGACTCGAGATGCGTGTGATTTCATAGCGGCTTCAGAACGATAAGAAAAAGGATTATTTCGTTCCAATCAAATATTTATAAGCTAAAGGTTATATACCTGTCACCTACCACTACGTAATTGAATGAATGTAATACTTATTTTAAGAAAATATTATAAATATCGATTATCTACATACTAATTACATAGGTTATTAAATTCACTGATGCATCTATTCTATTTAGTGAAATTATAAAAACCTTACCTTGAGTACGTATGACGCGACATGGTAAAACATTTATGGCGCGCCGCCGCTCCGCTCCACACACACACGAGCGCTCCCCGTCGTCGCTGGTAGCGAAATGGCCGAGGAAACCGGGAACGCGGAGGACCGCGGTTCTAAAATGTTTCTGGGTTTAACTAGATTTTAATCTAGCATATCTGTATAGTCGTATTTTAGTAAAGAATTTTACACTTTAATCCATCGATAAACTTTATTGAAAAAAGGCTAAATGCCTATAACTATAATGTAATGTATTATTCTATAGTAACTTTATTATAACATAGTTTTTGTTCTCAGACACACCTGTAAGTACTTGATTATAACACGGTTATGGTCGTATAGCTTAATTTAAGTGCAGCATTGTGTGATAACTGTATTATAATAAATTAATATCGCTTGGAACGATCCGTGATAATAACGTTACCATCCTTTTGCCGTGTTATAACATAAATTTGAGGAATAGCTGTTAAATAATAAAGTAAACTGTAAAAAATATGTTACTTAACGGTTCACACCCGCTCTATATCTCGGAAAGTAAAAGTCGTACAGTAATGGGACCCAGCACAAAAGATAGAGAATTTTTCAAAACGTAATGTGTGATTCAAAACTAAAAAATGGCAGTTTGAGGCTTAACCGTGTTTTAAGTAACGTACTTACTGTGCTGCTGGGGAGTTTGTTGCGCCACTTCTTGTCCCCAGCTAAAGCAATAGGAAGTGGTGAAGGGCGGGCGTTTTGGGGAACTGTCTTACATAAGACATTTCCCCAAAACGCATTTTTACGTTCAAAAAGTGCAGATTCTCAGCCTAGTTTGAATAAATGACTTTGATTTTGATTTTGATTAGAATCAGTAGTACAATTCCTTAAGTTAGTATAATCCTAAATATCAAGATTTCATGAAATTCACTCAAATAACTTAGAGAGTTGTATTGATGATTTTAATGAATATAACTCTATAAATACATATTTGTTATCGACGCGAATCATATTTTGGTCGAGATACAACCTGATACTGACCTGAAAATTGCAAGCAACGAAAATTTGTATTTCGCGGACTACCTGGAGCTTTAGCCACAATAACAAATATGTATTTACATAACTGTAACCATAAGAATCATGAATACGTCTCTCTAAGTTAGATTTGCGATTTCGGGCAAATCGGATCGAAACACAGCAAATCCAATTTGAATTTCGCGGGCTAAAACTGCGGACAGTTATAGAGTAACAAACTTTTTTTTTTTTTTGTGAATGGCATCTCGTAGTTGACCTAGAGAGGTCGAGACTACTTAACCGGACTATCCTGTGGCTGCCTTAAGAAAACTCAAAGCCTCCAGCCAGGGGGACCAACAAACTTTTACCGACGACGTCTATACAGGGTGTCCGGTAATGAATGGATAACCTTGAAATGTCTTATAGTATAACTTATGGCCGTTCAGAAAAAAAATTGAAACAAAATATATCATAAGTAGTACCTAAGTTATGATTTTTTTAAAAGAAAGGTCTAATTTTTTTTACCTTGTTTTACTTTTATGAACACTACGATCAGAAATGAATGGATTCCATCGGTTTGTTGTTATTTTATTATTATACACGAACTATGCTAATAGATAAACAGTCAATAGTATGACTAGCTATTGCACTTTTTTATTAAAAAATTAGCAAATTAATTAATTTTAGAAAAACTTTGCAAAATTTATTTTTTAAACTATGTTTAAACATCTTGGGTATAAAAAAAATGTATGAATACATGAGTGGCCAATAATTTTAAAATAATGTCACTTTCAAGTAGATTTTATAATGGTACAATTCATAAATGTATCTACAATAAATAGTGAATTATTGCCATTAATGTAGAAAAGGAGAAAATTTTACCAAATGTCAAAAGTAATGTAGGAACTTTTTTTAAATTAAATTGCTTCTGACCACTGAAGATTAATCAAAAATACATTTAAGGAATTTGTAGTGAATAAAAATTGCGTATTGAAACCAAATTGTCAGAAATTTACAAATACTCATAATGATTAAAATAGTTACTTTAAAAGCGTGAAATGGGTCGTGTGACCTTCATATTTGCTACCTGCGCGCACGCCGTGCTGTCATTCTTTTGTGTTATGTTAGACAAAGAGGGTCTGAATCGGCTAGGTGCGAGAGAGAGGAAATAAATGTAAAACATCAGGTAAGCACTCATACTTTTAGTGCGTTTCTCGACTTGCTCGACTTCGCATGTGTTTATTTAGTTTCCGTTTGCAATTATCGTGATTTACTTTGAATCAGTGTTAAAACGACCACGTGGCTATTTTATTGGACTATTCGTTTTGCTTACTGATTTGGACTTGTTTTGTTTGGTGATATTTGCGACGATTTGGTTTGTTTTTGGACTAAACTGGACTTTTGTGTTTTTGTGTATCAAAATGCCACGTCAGTATACGGCACAAGAATATGCAAATATGCATTACATTTATGGAGAATGCAGAGGTAACGCAAATGCAGCTGCAGCGCTCTATAGGGAGAGATACCCTAATGCGCGCCACCCAGACTACCGCGTATTTATTCGTGTCCACGGTTGTTACTCCGAAGGAAGATTGCCTGGTAGTGGTGTCGGTGGTACAAGCAGTGGAAGAATCGCTCGTCTTGATGTAGAAGAAGCCGTGCTTGAGGAAGTCGAAAACGATCCTTCTACCTCTACACGAACAATAGCTCGACGCACAGGTATCGGAAAATCGACCGTGCACGATATTTTGAAAAAAAATAAATTCCACCCTTACCACGTTACACGCGTGCAAACTCTCCAACCAAGAGATTATGTAGCTAGATTGCGTTTTTGCCGACAAATGCTGGCAAAAATCGAAGAAGACCCGCAATTTTTTAATAAAATTCTGTGGAGCGACGAGTCAACATTCAAAAGAGATGGATACATGAATCTTCATAATTTACACGGTTGGGAATTAGAAAATCCCCATCTTATGCGTGAAGATAGATCCCAATACCAATTTAAAATCAATTATTGGACTGGAATATTAAGTGGAATAATAATCGGGCCATTTGAATTACCGGGGAATTTAACAGGGCAAAGTTATTTGGAGTTTCTTCAAAATGATCTCCCCAATTTATTAGAAGAAGTGCCCGAGGAGCTGAGGGAGTCATATTGGTTGCAAAATGACGGCTGTCCTGCGCATTATGCTGTATCTGTTCGTGCATTTTTAAATAACACGTACCCAGATAGATGGATCGGGCGGCTAGGGCCAATTTTGTGGCCTCCACGTTCACCGGACCTAAATCCATTGGATTTTTTTTATTGGGGCTTCCTTAAAGAGGAAGTATACTGTAAGCCTATAAGGTCTTTAGAAGAATTAAGAAGACGAGTCAGAGCAGCCGCATCAAAAATTAGTGAACGACGGTACACAAGACTGCTCCGTAGATCATTTATCCGTAGATGTAGGGCCTGCATAAGAGTGGGAGGCCGGCAGTTTGAACATTTATTATAAACGAATGATAATAAAGTGTTGTTTATGTTAAATGTTGTTTTTTATTAATCCCCAAAGTTCAGGTACAATTAAATTTAAAAAATGTTCCCATATTACAAATTTTGATATTTAGTAAAATTTTCTCCTTTTCTACATTAATCGCAATAATTCACTATTTATTGTAGATACATTTATGAATTGTACCATTATAAAATCTACTTGAAAGTGACATTATTTTAAAATTATTGGCCACTCATGTATTCATACATTTTTTTTATACCCAAGATGTTTAAACATAGTTTAAAAAATAAATTTTGCAAAGTTTTTCTAAAATTAATTAATCTGCTATTTTTTTAATAAAAAAGTGCAATAGCTAGTCATACTATTGACTGTTTATCTATTAGCATAGTTCGTGTATAATAATAAAATAACAACAAACCGATGGAATCCATTCATTTCTGATCGTAGTGTTCATAAAAGTAAAACAAGGTAAAAAAAATTAGACCTTTCTTTTAAAAAAATCATAACTTAGGTACTACTTATGATATATTTTGTTTCAATTTTTTTTCTGAACGGCCATAAGTTATACTATAAGACATTTCAAGGTTATCCATTCATTACCGGACACCCTGTATACAGTATGTTAACCAACAGAGGGCGTTCCCGTTAACCCGCAATAGTATAGCATCCATACATGCTAAAAAAAATATTACCATTCGAAAACAAAATGGTTTTTATTTTTTTTAATATTAAAATATTCACTAAAAATGTTAAATTGATACGTAAAAGAAACACTCTGTACACGCGTAGTTGAAGGACGGAAACATCTCAATTTAGTTTTTATTTTTAGTGAATATTTTAATATTAAAAAAAATAAAAACCATTTTGTTTTCGAATGGTAATATTTTTTTTAGCATGTATGGATGCTATACTATTGCGGGTTAACGGGAACGCCCTCTGTTGGTTAACATACTGTATATTGTGTGCGCGAGTGAGAATTGTTCCCCCCCGTCCCTTGCACCCGCCCGCCCGTGCGGAGCAAGTAGCTTTAAACGCCCCTAATAATAATTACATACCGATCGAACAAGTCTCCACTTGCTCAGTAGATAGTAGCGCCCTAAGCCTAGGTTCGAGTCCCACTATGGGACGCCCTTAGGTGTGCTACTTAAGTTTTTATCTTAATCTCTAACCCGGCGAGAGGCCCTTCTGGCCCCGCCAACGCTCGGTTAAGCAGCCAAGGCTCCCGGAGTCACCTGCGATAGGCCAGTATTAAAAAAAAAAAAAGAGAATTGTTGTCAAAAGTGATAAAACAATGACGAGGACGACTATAGGCGATGCGACAATCACAGATAAAGTCGTGCCATGTGATCACAGCCTTAATGTGATATTGTTTAATCACGATATTCACAGGTATGCGTTTGTTTTATGTTCTTAAGAAAGCAGTTCTGGTTTACATTTCTTAGCGCGTTCAAGGCTCCTAATTGTACAGGAACATATTTCTAATGGTAAGATTTCTTTTTATTTATGATTTATTAATTAATTTTACGTAGTTATCTAACTAACTATACAAATAATAATGAATAATTACTAGGTAGTAGTTAACAAATCCTATTTATAAAGCGCAACTATTGTATTTTAAAACTTAATGCGATTATTTAGCATTTTAGTACGTATATTTGTAATCTATAAGTAAAATCTTATAATTTGTTAACATCAGGGAAACGTTTGAAACAACTATATATAATAAAGTAAAACAATAAAATATCCTAACCTAACCAATTTAAGTTTTTTTTTTTGTTTCGGGATGGAAAATCCACATGGATGTCCTCGGCCCCGTCTGTCAGACTCTTACTGACTAAAAACCACCACGGTGTTCCCTTCTCACTTGGACCGGGGATCATAGAAACTTGTGCGCCTTCCACGAGCCCCGGCTGGTGCCGCCATTGCAGGGCATTAGAGGCGCGCATGGAACACTACAGGCTGCCGCCGCGGGTCCTGCTGGACGAGGGGCAGTGGACGTCCCCGAGTCCGCCGTCCCTCCGGACCTGTTTACGGGGGCTGGAAGAGGGCGTTGTCCGCCCTCCACCGACGCCTAGTCCACCTCCTGCGGGTCGGTCACCCCGTGTCCTCCCGACAGTGGACGTAGTGATGGTACCGAGCGTCCGGCTCCCTGCCTACGCAACACAGGTACTTCCCGAAGCAGCCATGCCCCAAGAGTACCTGCGTCGCCCGAAACGACAGAGAGCCGTGCTTCCTCCCGAACCATTCGCCGAGCACTGGTCGGTTCGCCTCGACGGTAGTAAGGCCAGCGGTAGGGCGCAGAAGCCTGTCCCTCCATTCCGTCACCAAGACCTCGTGAAGTTGTGATCGACGATGCTCGACCTCTCGCTGCATCCGGCCACCGCTCCGCATTCGCACCTCGCGCCATTGGTAAAGAGACACGGGGGCTCTCGCCTCTAGATCCCAAGACGGGGATCCGGCCAGTGCACAAGCCGCCTCGTAGGAAATCGTGCGATACCTCCTGATAGCTCTGACGGCCATCGCCCTCAGTGGTTTTCGTAGTATTGCGATGCCGCCAGCTGTCAGGGCAGAAGCCACACCGAGGCCCAGGCTGTGCGGTGCTCAGGTCCCTTAGATTGGGAAGCAGCGTTGCCCGCCTGCCGCACTCAACAACTTGGGCGTCAGCCGTCGACAGTCGGGGCCGAAGTCCCACCGGCTGTCGAGTGCCAATGTGTGATTAAAGCGGCGGCACCCGTCGGGGGCCATGGAATGCGATGGCCTCCGACTTATCTAGGGTCACCTCTGCCGTAGCCAGTGAGACCGCAGCCGTAGCCAGTTACGATGCTCCCTGTACGAACTCCCCTGGGCTGTGACCAGTGCACATTCCACGTTTTTATAACTTTGGATATCTCTGTATATTGCTTCCTATTTCATAAATAGCTAGATATCCATTCATAGGCTTTGCCCCTTATACCGTAGAAGTCTAATTTGTGTAACAGCTTTATACTCGTAATAATAATAATAATAACTTGGCCTTTAACGGTTGGTCCTGATGTACTCCTTTGGCATACTAAAGTGGACCCAGACGGAACTAGACGCCCTGGAAAGGAGAGTCCGGTCACTGCTGACTGCAAACCGGATGCATCACCCACGTTTGTCTGTCATGAGGCTGTACATTCCGCGGAAGTGCGGGGGTCGAGGTTTTTTAAATGCTAAGACCCTCCGCGAGGTGTGCAGTCTCTAGAGCATATTTTCTCAAGGCTGACGTGGGTATGCACCGAGATGTGGTTGCAGTGGACAAGGGACTCACCCCGTTGTCCTTGGCTAAAGAGAACTGGCGCAAACCTGTGGTGCTTAGTACCAACGACCGCAAGGAAGTATGGCAAAGCAAGGAGCTTCACGGACGCTTTTTCCGGGCCCTTCATGGGCCCGACGTAGAGAAATCTACGTCCGTGGCCTGGCTACGCTTCGGTGACCTCTTTGGGGAAACCGAAGGTTCAGTCTGTGCGATTATGGATGAAGTTATGCTAACGAATAACTACCGGAAGTATATAATGAAAGACGGGACGATCGACATATGTCGGGCATGCCATTGTCCCGGTGAGTCTATCAGACATATTACTTCTGGGTGTTCTCGTTTAGCTATCGGCGAGTATTTGCACAGGCATAACCAAGTAGCCAGGATTATCCATCAGCAACTTGCTCTGAAATACGGCCTTGTGGACTCTGAGGTACCGTATTACAGGTATGTGCCCGACCCAGTTCTCGAGAATGACCATGTCACGTTATACTGGGATCGATCTATTATCACTGACAGGACTATTGTAGCCAATAAGCCTGATATAGTGGTAATAGATCGATCAGTGCGCCGCACAATGATAATCGATGTCACTATCCCGCATGACGAGAACCTCGTGAAGGCTGAGAAGGAGAAACAATTGAAGTATCTCGACTTAGCCCACGAGGTTGTCGCTATGTGGAATGTGGACTCGGCAATCATTGTGCCGATAGTCGTTACGGTCAATGGCCTTATCGCTAAGAGCCTCGACCAACATCTCAAGAGGCTGTCGTTGGGTGGCTGGGTGAAGGGCCTGATTCAGAAGGCAGTCCTCCTTGATACGGCGCGTATTGTGAGGAGGTTCCTGTCTCTGGGACCCTAACCACCGATAGCTTGGACCCTGTTCCCCATGCCGGTGGATTTCTATTTTTTATATTTTTAAATGTTTTTTTTTTAATTCTAATATTTAAAAATATAACTTATATGTAAAAAAGTTGAATAAAGATAATAATAATAAATTCTTTATGTTCACCAAAAGCCATCACAATTACAGGAACTTAAAAGTAAGAGCATATAAGGCTTATAACTAGGTCACAATAATTATAATTCCCTGACTCCTAAACTAGGTGTATGTGCCTGTGTCTTAGGAGTCAGTAATTCTCCACAAAAAGCCGCTCTCCGCTTTGAGTGATTAACAAAATCCACGGCCTTACTCATATCATTCTAAAAATATTGACACCGCTGGATTGCCATTGTTAATATTTTCTGTTATAAGTTTAATAAAGTTGCTACCTCATTCTGTTCTCCGTCTCACCGGCTTCATAAGGTTCATAACTCATTTGTTGGGCTTGGTATATCCTTTTTATAACAAGTTACCCTCTTCTTTGCTAGATTTGCCCTTCAATGCGTTTAAAGCTAAAGTAAAATCTAACCTTTGTTCGAAGGCATACTATTCTATCAACGACTACTTAAACGATAACGCTGTGATTAACTCAAGACAATGTTTATGTTCTTTCTCCAGAATCAGCTTATCTTCTGACAGGTTATATGAGTTCATACAATTATTTATTTTCTTTGACTGTAAAAGTCAGTTTATTTTAATGTTATTTTTATTTATCATTGACATAATCTACTCATTACAATGTTTTTTATGAGTGGTATTGCAATATGTGGTTACCTAGTAACCTCGACAATTGATCATATTATTCTTGCCTGAGCAACCGGCAGCAAGTTCGTCATGCTCCCTTAGATGTCACTGCTTGCGGTAGCGTCGGGGATCGGGTTGCCTCCTTCCCTCAAATATGGCGAGGGGGGTGATGGCTGAACTCTGCGTTATGCTCGTGAACGGGTGCTGCTTGTGGTGACTGGTCGTCTTGCGGTCCTTAGTTTTGTTTTGTTATTAGTAATTAACTTTATTTATTTTACTTCGATGGTCCTAGTTTATCATTTGTGAGTTCGAGTTTCGGCTTCATATTATGTAAATGGGCACATCCTTTATTAGATACTGGAGGCCTTTATTTAGGTATAAAGTTCTGCTTACGTTTTTAGTTTTGTATTTTTATTTCTGCTTGAGTATAGTTTTCGATTTTTTTTTGGTATATTGGCGTGTGCTAGCTTACTTATAGCAAATAATTTAATTTAATGTTTTGTGTTGCGTAACATACCTAAATTATTATGCGCAGTGTTGTATAGATTCAATTTTTTTAACTGAACAGACAGCTGTGCTGCTGAGGAGTTTGTTGCACCACTTCTTCTCCCCAGCTAAAGCACTAGGAAGTGGCGAAAGCGGGCGTTTTGGGGTACTGTCTTATGTAATTTTGACGTTAAAAAAGTGCTGATTCTCAGCCTAGTTTGAATAAATGACTTTTAATTTGATTTTGATTTTGTTGTAAAAAATAAATAATAAAGAAAATGTTGCAAAACTCTGGTTATGATGACTATCAAACGACGCACAATGGAAACAAATATGGACATATACACACACCAAATGCACATCACACATACCAGACATACCATAACACCTGAAATCACGTCTCTAGTGTCCACTCTGGAATCCGTACCCCGAGCTCCAAGATACAGACTAACTGTCTAGTTTGGGGCTCACTGTTAAATCATATTTTGTAACCTAGCTATAGGTAATATCTTAAGCTTCTCATGTCGTCTCAACTTGTAACTCTGTAAACCTGCTTACTTATTACCAGAGGGCCTAGACAAAAGGCATTCGCTTCGGAGCGATTCTATTTCTATAACTGATGGGCCAGCTAGGGCCGATGCCTGTCAGGGTCGCGGGTTGTTTGAAAGAGTTTCCGTGGCCCTGGCACAGGCAACTGAAAAAACACGGGTGGGTTTTTTTAGTAGTAAAAGTCTGGCACGCCATGTTTTGTTTTTATTGTAATGTGTAATGGTGTACACATTATAATTAAAAAAAAAAAAATAGGAGGCTATACCAATAACATTCATTTTATTCAAGTTCAAAAGCTGACTTTTGGCATTTTCCAAAAATAATAATAAAAAAACCCAAGACCAAGATTTTTTTTGGGACCTGAGGAGATAGCACATGACCCCTCCTATCCGCCATTTTCATTTGGCAAACGATGCACCAAACACATGGTATACACGTAAATGTATAAAGTATATATAACTATTTTGAAAATTAAGATTTTTTACTCTTTTGTATTATGGGGATGAACATCGGAAGCCCGCAAAATTCAAATTTTCTTATGAACTTTTAACCCAAAAATAAAACAAAAAAACGTAAGAAAAATTTGAATTCCATGGGCGACCCTGATGTTTTCGCCTTAACGAAGCATTTGTTCTGCATTGGAACCACATAGGCCTAATATATATTACTTACAACTAAATATTTTTTTCTGTTTAGTTTGCAATGCTAGTGGTCGCTGCTGCACTGCTAAGATTCAACGTCGTGCATTCCAGAACATCGCATGAAGATCAATTTGATGTAAGTCACTTTTTACAAGTTTTATTATTTTTTTAAAGAAAAATATTTACTAAAAAATAATAGTGTATGTAGTATATCAGTTATCCGGTTTCTATAGAACAAGCTCTGCTTAGTGTGTGATCAGATGACCATGTGGTATTTGAAAGGTAGTAACTTTAAATTGGTCTCATAAAAATTTGTTGAAGATCTGATGAGGATCTTCGGCGTGATGAGCAGAATAGCTCCTCAAAATGCAGTAAATTGCTCATTTTTAGATTTATCTTATTTGTAACTCACTTCACCTAAGTATTCAGCCGATGTATTCTGTAAAAATCTTACCATGAAAACTTAGGTGAAGTGAGCTGAGAGTGAATTTCTAGCATCAGGTGGAATGACAGCTCACTTTAAGCTTTCAGGGTGAGAATGTTACAGAACAGACCGGCAGATAATGATTACATAGATAAAGTTTTTCTAACTGAATAGACAATGTGTTGCTAGGGAGTTTGTTGCTTGCGTCATTTCTCCTCCCTAAAATACTAGGAAGTGGGGAGGGGTGGGCGTTTTGGGGGACTGTGTATTTTGACGTTCAAAAAGTGCTGATTCTCACCCTAATTTGAATAAATGATTACTGATTTTGATACCCGTCTATGAAATTTCGTCAAGTAGCTAATTTAATTTGAGCCGGTATAACAAGCATGGGGGACGAATTTCCAAATAATAGTTAGGTACTTATTTACTTTTGTGTTCTATCTATTTCGCTTGGGAGTGACGCATATTTCCGTCTAGTATATTATTTTTAAAATTGATACCCGTTTGTTTATGTTTTTAAGCTGCTGTTAAACAACAATTTTATGCATGTACTAGCAGCCCCCGCGGTTTCACCCGCGTAAATCTCAAACCCGTAGGAATATGGGAATAAAAAGTATTGTATGTGAAAATCTGTTCAGTAGTTTTTGCGTGAAAGGAGTACCAAACATCCATCCATCCTCACAAACTTTCACATTTATAATATGATATTAATTAGGAAGTAGGATGTGCGTCACTTTCACGTGAACAAACAGATTTTCTTTCTTACTTTAACTTGACGTTATCAATCTATCATCAACATAATTATCCACAGTCCAACTTCAACTTCAACAATTACCTATTCTCCAATTTAAAAAGAAATTACAAACATTCTTAATAAATAAATGTTATTATGATGTCAAAGATTACTTGGGGGACAAAAATATGTTATTTTAATGACAGCAAAGGTCTGGATATTAAATAGTATTTCTAGAATAAACATTGTATTGTATCTGGAGGTATTTCTTCCTTACAGTTTATACCTTATAAATTTTAAAATATGCCATTAATAAAATTCAAAAAGGTACTTAATAACTTGCTTAGTGACCAATGTTACTACACACTGGATGAATTTTTCAATGATGGCTCAATATAATGCTTTGTTTCTATATTATATGAAAAAAAAAAAAAAAAAAAACTTAAATGATGAATTAATTTGAAATTGAAATTTATTATTATTATTGATATTTAATCATATTTTTGACATTTTCAATTATTCTGACTTACATTTATAAATAAATAATTCCTCATTTAAATCTGACATCATTCAATTTTTAAATAATAGGTACATATTATATAATTGTTCAATTTATTTTGAAATTTTAACTATGCATGATTTTCAAACATCTTTTTTTTTCTGTGAAATTTAAATTCGTAATATTGAGCTAGATGCACACCATATTTGTACGCCTCCTGGCATAACATAGCGTTCTATTCACCAAACTCAAGATCTGTATTTCTTTACCTGTGTTAACAAATAAAAGTGATTTGATTTGATTTGATTTGATTTTAACCACAGCCTCTGTTTTTTTGTGCAATCCCCACGCTCCTGTGTCAGCCTCATCCAGGTTTTGCCCGCGATGGCAACAATGTCGTCCGCCCATCTCGCCGCTGGACGACCGATAGTTCGAAGCAATTAGGTACACATACTGGGTGATTTTTTTACCGTCTTGAAAAAAATAGGGCATAATAGGTAAACTACACTACGCACCCTGAGTAGTGCGTATGATTTGAATTTCGATTTCGTTTTTTTCAAAATTCCTGGTTCTAGTTTACTTCAAACGTAGTGTTTATTGATAGAGCAATTTGGGTCTAAGCTATTGAAAAAAAAAAAAAAACTAGGTATGCCATAGGCTTCTACTCCATTCTCCTATTGTACCCAATTTTTTTCAAGACGGTAAAAAAAATCATCTAGTATACATAATATTTGGCTTTCATTCGGCTTGTGCTGGTCGACAAAGTCTGTTCGGCATTTACCCTCGCTTAATCATGTTCTGATGATGATGTTTCGCCACCCAGCTGTGCCGAATCACCCGAACGAGTGTGTAGCGAAGACAGTTTCACGTCAATCGTAAAAGTTGTGTGTAATTTGTGTAAACGATCTTTGCTGAAGTTAATAGGTTTAGTTAGTTATACTTTTATTTTATTTATTAACTAGACCATGTAGACGAACATTATTCAGCCTGTAGCTAATGTAAGGACAAGTATTCAGCTTTATAGTATTAGTGTATTATATTATTTATATCAAAAAAATCGTCAAGATTCAAGCTTTACGATATCTAAATATTCAAAATCTGTTGAAAACGATATAAATGAAATGAATCATGGTCATGTCGCCATGTTAAGCGAGGAGCATTTTCGTAATATAAATGATAAATGAATGATTTTTATTTCTGTAAGTAGGTTTGTACAAACACTTTTACTACAAGTCAATATTTTTTTAAACTAGATGAGGTCGGCGTTTCCTATCTGACTACTCTGAGAAGAAAGGCCGAAAAAAACTCAGAGGTCACAGTCTCTTATAAAGTCCAGACATAATCTTGGTCACTTCATGTGAAGACCATGTAGATTGGTGTCTGAAATGGTCTTTTGAGGAAAGAACCACACAGATTGAGAGGACCTGTCCAGTCAGTGCACGCATTTGTCAATAATCGCGCAGCTCAACTCAGAACTTAAGGAGCTCAACGATTCGACGAACAATACCAAAGAAAGGACATTGGGGTAGGCAGCATAAATTACTCAAACTGCCAGACCATGATTAAAAATAACTGACAGAAAAAATAAAACAAACAAAAAAAGCAATGACCTACATAGTCTTCACATTCATCATCTGCCTAGCCTTTTCCCAACTATGTTGGGGTCGGCTTCCAGTCTAACCGAATGCAGCTGAATACCAGTATTTTACATGGAGCGACTGCCTATCTGACCTCCACAACCCAGTTACTGGGTAATACGATACCCCTTGGTAAGACTTTTTGTAAATTATGAGTATGAGTTTTTATTTATTTATTATGAGTATGAGCATTATGAGTATTTAAACGCAGTTACAGACATTTTTTATGTTGGTATATCTGGAGTGGTTTACGAGTTAATAAGCTTTAAGTTGGAAATGGCACGGGGCGCTTGAGAGGAGAAATTCCGATCTTGCGGCCGGACGTTCAATGTTACTGCAGCGGCGCCGCGCGGACACTACATTGGCCAATCTCAGGCTCAAAGAAGTAAAGAAGCGGTCCTAAAAGAGCGGTGGCCGCCACATAGCGTCTTCAACTTACCGGTGAATGACGTCACTGAAACGTTGTTTATGAAAGTAAGTGTGTTTCCCTAGAGAGCGTGTATTGACACCGTAAAGTCAAATCCCGCTGCCATCATTTTCATGAAAGCAGTCACTGCGGCCGTTATCTGGCGGCCACCGCTCTTCTAGAGAACAGCAGATTATGATCAGATTGCGACTAGATCTGACTAAACGTTTTTAGGGTTCCGTACCAAAATAAAAGCCCTTATGATGCGACTCTGTCTGTCTGTCCGTCTGTCACAGCTGGATATCTCAAAAACTGCTAATGCTAGCAACTTGAATTTTGGAATAGTTTTAGATGTCGTTTGTCCAACTCATCATCATCATCTTCCTGCCCTTATCCCATGTTACTTGGGGTCGGCGCAACATGTTTCTGTCCAACTATGAAAGCAAATAAGAAAGAAATATAAAGCAAATAAGAAAGAAATATATGTTTTTTTTTTTGTAACAGGTACTGAAAGGGGTCTTAAAGATTCAAAGTGGGATATCGTAAGAAAGAACGCTGTTTGCACATTTTCAAACATTTTTTCTTTTTTAGGCCGCATATTTTTTGACTTTTCATGAAGTATGAAAAATAATACCACCCCCCATCTCCGAAGTTTGCACAGAGAAAATTCTGAAATGATAGAAGTTTATGTTAAGATTACAGTTCATAAAACGATGTCTGTAATTTCCATTGTAAAAGTTGTTTTTTCGCTACATCTGTGTTGTATCCACAGTAAAAAAAATCTACTTTTTCGCGATATCTGTGTTTTTCCGTGGCAAAAGTTGCTGTTTCGCAATATCCATGTTGTTTCCATAGTAAAAGTTCTTTAAGTATAATGGAGGCTTTCATTTATGTCATTACAAGCCGTGTGGAGGATGTCCCATCGGCAATCATAACTATATATAAACTTTAAAACACTGAACAAGTAACTGTATCAATATTGACTTTAAGTATAAAATTCGACGCAGACATTAACCGTTTATCAAGCGAGATGTCTGCGTCGAATTGTATACTTTGTACAAGGAAAGATTGAAGAGAAAATATAGGTAACTCCTAATGGTCAGACTCCTCCAAATGGAGAAATCCTCGCGGATGCTCGAGCACTTTTTTAAATTTCACTGAATAAGTAACTGTGACACAGTTACTTACTTTGTGATCACTTTATGCTCACTTTCGCTATAAAACAGGTCCAGCTGTTCCCAGGTGATGCGCTTACCAACGTTTTCATTTTTATTATACAATGTGTAACATAAATAACACACTGCCTCTTAAGGGGTCATTGTACTCATCATTATGGACAACTTTTATTATGGGACCAAACCTGAAGTCGCGAAAAAAATAATCCGCTGTTCCCATTTTGACGAGCTACGCGAACTTAAATGTAAGGAACAGCTGATTATTTTAATCCTATAGTATTTGTTCATAATGATGAGTACAATGACCCCTTAAGAAGTTGTGCGTTATTTAAGTTATACCTAATATAGATAAATAATCCATTTATATATATCTTGTGTAATTATTAACATTGCAGGCAAATCACGTTGCCAAAATATTCAGCGAGGATGACATGACCCCAGACTTTACGGAACAATTCGGCCGCCATGATCACACGACGGATATTAAGAAACGAAATGATGTTGGCGAGGAACCGAAGTACGGACCACTAAAGAATGAAGTTAGACCTACCACTAAACCTGTTGCTGGTTCGTATCAACCTTGATTTTGTGTATCACTTGAAAATCACCACCTTATCACTCAATCAGTGATAAGCTTAGGAACTATAAAATCTTAGCAATAAACTTTTTGCCTTGACCATAATGAGTAACACACTCACAATGTATTTTCATTTTGACAATTCAGCAATACACAAGGTGGAGACGAAAATAAATTTATCTTCTTACCTATATCTAATGACGTATGTCTAGATACATTAAGAGGGCTGTCGCATTTTGTCACCTCTCTCGCTCATACGTGACCAAATTTTTAAGATTGTTAAATGAAAATATGTTTTTTTTTTTAAATGGCGGAAAAATAAATCACTTGGCGAACTAGTAACTAATATTAATTTAATAGGTAATTATTAAAAACTCATTTTTATTGTGGCAATTATTTAACTCATCTCAAAAACAGTTTTTACTTCTTGAGCTGAGTTCATTAGATAACACAATATAGATACGTGTTTTTAATAATTACCTATTAAATTAATATTATTTACTAGTTCGCTAATTGATTACATTTTATTTTATTTGAGATGGGTTTGCTCTTGACTTTAGTATAGGTCAAAGGTGACAGAGATAAAGTCTACGATGGAGTGAGCTTACCCAGAAGAAGACTGTTTACTCTAAGTTAGAAGAGATTCGGGTTGTACGAGTATGCGTTCCACTCAGCAGGTAGTGAGTTCCACTCTTTTGCCGTGCGCATTATGAAGGATGTTTGGAAGCACTTAATGCGAATTGGTGGAATGACAACTAGGTATAGATGGTAACTTGTAGTGCGTCTAGATGTTAGATGGTAGAAGGGGGCCGGTGGAATGAGGTCGTGGAGTTTCTGAGCACACTCACCGAAGTACAGTCTATAGAAGATCGACAAGCAGGCAACCTTGCGGCGATGAGCCAAGCTGTGAAGCTGGGCATCCACCAGTTTTACGTCCCCAATGAGCCTCTTAGCTCTGCGTTCCACTGAGTCAAGCGCAACAAGTTGGTAATACTCCATGCAGAATCGGACTTGCGCTTTATAAAGGATTGAAAGCTGTCCAGGCGTAAAGTATCGTTTCACTCTGTTTAGGATGCCCAGTTTTTTGGCCGCAGTTTGGGCTTTGTGCTCGATGGTAGCGCCGAAGTTGAGACTGGATGTCAACTCCATGCCTAGGAGCTCGAGCCGATCTGTTACAGGAACAGATGAACCCCAAAAAGTAGGAGTTTAGTCGAAGCGACTCCTTTTAGCGGTGAAAAGACACATCTGTGTTTTGGAGGCGTTAAAAGAGACCAGATTATCATCACCCCATTAGGAAACAAGGCTTAATATTAAATTTGTCCGCTCTACCATGGCCTCTCTTAAAGAACGAACTTCATCGCCGCTGGTTTTTGCGCTGGACAAGTATCTCTCCGAAACAGTACTGTCATCCGCGACCCAACAATACCATGCTGAAGAAGGTCATTGATGTGCAGTATGAAAGAGTTGCAGAAAGAACAGACCCCTGAGGAACTCCGGCAGCAATAGCCATAAGCTCAGAGGAGCAGCCGTCAACGATCACTCTGATCGATCGTTCACTAAGGAAGTCTGATATCCAGCTACAAAAACCAGCTGGGATGCCATAAGCAGGAAGCTTGCTGAGAAGACTTGCGTGCCATACTTAGTCAAAGGCCTTCGAGATATCAAGCGATACAGCAAGTGCTTCGCCGTGTTTCTCGATGGCTTCTCCCCAGTAGTGCGTGACATACACGAGAAGATCGCCAGTTGACCGTCCCCGGCGAAAGCCAAATTGACGGCACTGAGGATATCGTTGTCTTCAAGGTAGGTCAGCTACTTACTGTTCAGTACCCTTTCCATAACCTTGAATAGTATGGAGGTAATGGCAATCGGACGGTAATGGGCAGGATTCGCACGGGCACCGTTCTTTTTTCTAGAGAGAGGCAAAACAAGCGTGTCAGCACAGGAGACAGTTCAAGCACACACTGCCTCAAAACTCTCGCTGGAATGCCGTCAGGCCCGCTGGCCTTGTTCACATCTAGACTGCACAATACTCTTCGGACCCATTTTGTATGAACTGCGATCTCCGGCATCGAAGAGTCACAACGAGGTACAGTAGGTGGTTGCTTGGAACCACCATCTAGACGCGAATTACTTGCAAAGAGAGATACAAATAGATCTGCCTTCTCACTTGCAGAGTGGGCCAGCGACCCATCAGGTTTCATCATTGGAGGTAAGGTGGAACAACAAAAATTGTCCTAACCAACGCCATCGTCACATTTATTTTGTTTGGCGAACAGCAACAGAGGGTGCCTTTCGGTTTAGTGACACATGAACGCGACGATTGTGTATTCACGCGAACAATCTTTTTGGTTAGGACGCGGGTTTAAGGGGTGAATTTTCAAAAATCTTCCTCAGTGCTCATTCTCGCTTTATAGGGAACACTAGTGCAAAATTTTGGTTTAGGCTCGGTCAATGAATGAATTTAAGATATTATTTAAGTAATAGATTCATTTTTCAAAAGACAATGCTCATGGATGTATGGAATCCCGTACCAAGCTGAATCAAAATCAAACTTTGTTTTTTTTATAGAGTACACTTATTATATTAACTCCTACAAAAGTTCTTTTTTCTAAAACATTCGGGTTTCGGAGTTATTGTATTCAATCGAAAATGACCTAAAAACTAGGTAAGTATATTTTGTTCGACGCTATCAATGATGTATTGTATATAGACACGTCACACACTAACGAACATTATTGCTCAAAAAACAGCGTAATCCGCTAATATTAGTACGAATTAGGATTTTAGGATATAAAAAATGAACAATTTATTCATCGGTTTTGCCAGGTGACTCACGGCGTCAATCGGTCGACCCCACGACTAGACTTAATTGCACAGTGAAATACACAGAAATAAGTTCACAAAACACAAACAAGTTCTACTTCTCAAGACACAATACAATAATCAATAATAATCTCAACTCTTAAAAACGCAGACGGACGCTAGCGCAAACCATAGATAATACATGATCTCTTAGGATTTAGGGACGTAATCGATAATAAATCTTTAGTAAGCAAAACGATTTTGTTTCAATTAGCAACTTTACTGATTTTACTTGTTACTGTTATTCAACAAAAAGAAAGCAAAGTTAATAGTAAAAGTTATTTATTCTATAAACGCCACTCAAGCACTAGTGACAGCGCACAGACGGTGGCGCCACCCCTTCGCCTCACCTTTTTTGCGTAGAAATTAAACTAAATCAATGCCGAATATATATCCTACACTGGCAATGGTTTACAAATATTCTGCCGCCGTAAGGAAAAGGGACGTATCTACAGAAATACTGAAATGGAGAAAAAAAAAATGTTTTGTCCTGTTTAAACTATAAGATACGAAGGCAGATGCGTCTTTTAATAGTAAGAATTATTAGTTTTTTTAGTTAAGTTTACGCCAATTTAAAAATACTGGTAGAAGCGTCTTTTTGTGCTGATTCCCAATGTGTAAATAACTATTTCGAAAAAATGTCTGTATCATCCATATCCAGCCAGTGTAGGAAAAATATTCGACATTGATTTAGTTTCATTTCGGGTGGCACCACGCGGCGGCTCCAGGCAACACCTATTTTTGAAGAGCTTGAAAATTACAGGTTAGTTGATTCATCAAAAATCGATTCTCTTGCATTCTACATCTCTGTGAACGGCCAATTAACCATAGATAAAAAAATGATAATCTTTTAAAGGGAATAAAACATGATCAATACTTTTTTGCTTTAAATTAAATTCCCTATTTAAAAACCAAATCCCCGACGGGTAATGTCATAAAAAATTGTGAAAATAATTACTATAAAATTTTTATCTTGATGCGTGAGAATTTTTGGTATCACTTTTGGTCATTCTCCTTTGGAAAATTATTGTACAGACGCCAGCACATCAAGCTACTACAATCTGACAAATTTCTTTAATAGATTTTCAACTTTATCGCTATAGCATTAGGTTCAAGGTTGATTGGGAAAATTTGAGAGTTTCGGGTAGCTTGACCTGCTGGCGTCTGTACATATAGGTCAACAAATAAAAAAATAAAAAACTTTTTTTTTTCAGAAAAACCTGTGAAACATTCCACAGTACTTAATCTATCAGAGCCTAATGCACTAACGCGTAACGTATCAGGGCATAACGAAACGGAAGAAGGCGTGAAGCGCCTCATTCTGCATGAGGAGATGGACGTGGTTGATCGAGAGGACCATGTCACCCAATACCTGTCCGACCAGTTGGTCAACACAGACAGCGAAATAACTAGTCTTCAGGTAAATGTATAACTTGCCGGGGGCACTTCCGTGCCCCCAGATTATTATGGAACTAGCTTTTGCCCGCAGCTGCGCTTGCGTTAATTTAGAATTTGACAGTCAATTCGCACTACTAAACACACTAAACTTTTGTAGTGTGAATTGATAATATTTTAGATACAATATTTCAATCATTATTCGAAAGATACGTGGCGCCATCTATTATCATAAGATCTTTATTATTGTTTTCCTCGGGATCAGTGCTTTTTTAAGAGGGAAAAGGTAGAATTGATAATATTAGTGAAGATTTGTAGGGATATTTGTCTGGCTTTTTTATTATTCGAAACCTTTTATTATTCGAAAGCCACAGGAAAAACAAATTGTGTAAATATCTATAAGTATAACAAGTTGTATAGATTGCTTATTGTTAATTAAAATGGTAGCACCAATTACATTAATTAACATAAGACTGAAACAGGTATAGTAAATTAATAATAATAATAATAACCCCACCGCTGTATTTCTACGTTGACGTCGTGGTGGGGCTTGCGTGCTCCAAACTTTAGGTCTGTGCCGGTAGAGTTTGCCGGAACGGGTCTAGGATGAGGAGCCAGACCAAGAGAGATACAAAAACCCGCAGGGCAGCATGTGGCGAGCTGATGGGCAGTAGCGACCCCATGGACCCTAACTCCCGGGAGAAATCTTGTCCTCATCTCTGGCTTGCCTTTATTGGCCGGCTGGAGTGAACACTGACGAGGAACAGAGCTCCCACCTCTTTCTTGCCTTTATTGGCCGGATTGAGTGGAGATTCGCAAGAGCAAACGTGCTCGGAGGAAGGAAGTATTCCAGTAAGGTGCTGGTAGGGATCTTGACCGTACTTTCGGGATTGTCCTGATAGCCGTGGAATACCTCTCCACTCCTCAAGCACCTCAGGAAGTGTTGCCCCCTTGTCGCTACGTCACTATGTGCTAGCGGCCGTCTCCGGGGGCCCATTATTGAGTGTGCAAGTCACCCCCTGCCATTTTATCCGTGTATAATATATAACATTGGTCAGGCAGGGGACATAGTTCTTCCATAGTTGAAGTTACCCAATCCACTTTAGCCACCCAAACCCATAGCCCAATATGTTTTGTTTCCACGTACAACAATAGTCCTGTACCAACCGGGGGTTGTCCTTGGGTGCACTTGCATAGTGCATACAGGGATAATCGTCGGTCGGTGCCTCCTCATCATTTAAAATTATCTAAGGGGCCTCTGCGAGTTGGCTTCGGCTCCTCGTACGCCTTCCAAAGGTCCGGGACCCCAGGGTCCCGAGAAATATCAAAAAATCACAAATAATAATAACACCAACGTCAACACGTCAAAATTTATTTTCATATATTTTCAGATTTATATTATTTTCAGTTTAATATTAGTCGCAGTTTTTTTATTTTATTTCCTGAGAAAAACCCACACGCCACTGCAAGAAAAAATAATCAAGATAATTTAAATACAGCAATTACCAAAATGTACAAAATACATAAAAAACTGCCAAATCGGAGGTGACATTTGTCATGTCACCTCCGATAAAACAATACAAACCCAAATGAAAATAAAAAAATGTTGACGAGAGCAGCTGCAAGACGAGCACGCCTACCACCTCCGGACTCTTCGCTCGGCTCCGCCTCGCTGCCGCCGGTACCCAGCCCCACCGTGAGCGCTGTGACGACACCGGCCGCGGTAGTTGCGTCGAGCTCGAGCGACGAGTATTTTTCCCCGCCGACGTCGCCAACACCTGTACGTCGGCAGGGGAGAGGCCGGCCACCGAGAAGCTTGGGACTTAGGGGCCATCCAGCCCCGAGCCGGGTCCCCGCTGCCGGTGGTTGTGTGCAGCGCATGAAATGGACTCAACAAATGAATGAGAACGTCATGCGCGCATATTACGGGGCTACAGAGGGGGGAACTAACCTCACTGCGTACCGCGATAGGATGCTGTCTCTGTTCCAGGCGCTTCAACCAGCCATCAACGTCTCGGCCCAACGACTTTCGGATCAGGTGCGGGTTATCCAACGGAATCACAGATTGGACGACGCCGCGCTTGATAGGCTGCGCTCAGAGGTACTGAGCAATCGTATCGTCCCTGTCCCGTCACAGACCGCGGTGCAACCTCTAGTCAGTGACATAACCCAACCGCGGTCTTATGTTAATGATGAGGAGGGGGGCGATGAGATTGTTACGGTAAGTAGCCAGTGTAACGAACGATTGAGGAGCGCGCTGGAGGATGCGATTCGGGAGTTTAGAACTGCCCCCGTCCAACTTAGACCACATTTACCTCGCTTGCCTATGCACAGAACGAATAGGGCGATGGTGTGTGCCTTGGATTCGCTGCTTGGTTTTTATTTTGAAAGCAGCGAAGATCTCGTAGATACGCACTCGATCTTGTATTGCGCGGCTATTGCGGCGTGTCGTGTAGCCAATGTCAAATTTCTAAATTGTGACATAGCTACACGACCAAAACCCGCTGTTCCAGCCTGGCAGTGCAGGATTGAGCAGCGTATCGAGGGGACCAGGGTGCTCATCGGCAAACTATACTGCTTCAGGGAGGGCAATACTCGCCCTAGAGTGATGCGCTTTGTGAGGCGGGCGTTCTCGGGGACTGGAATCAGTCCTCAAGAATATATGTCCCGTGTCACAGAGCGCATTGACTTCCTGAAGCAGAAGGTCTGTGCATGGGCAAGCCGTATCCGTAGGTATAAGCGACGGGTTGAGCGGTATACCCAGAATCGCATATTCCAGCGTGATCAAAGGTGGGTGTATAGAGCATGGGAGCGACCTGAGCAAAATGTGGCAGACGTATGCCGCCCGGATGATGATGCCACTAGCATATTCTGGCGTAACATTTGGTCGGTGCCCGTTTGCCATACTGAGGCTGAATGGATGCGGGATGTTGAGCGCGTGTGTGACGCCATACCGGAGATGGAGGAAGTAATAATTACTTCCTCCGATGTAGCCAGTGCAGCCCGCCCGATACCGAACTGGAAATCTCCGGGACCGGACAGACTGCACAATTTTTGGCTTAAATGGCTGCAAAGTTCACACGCGTGCTTAGCATCGCAATTCCAGTCGGCCTTAGAGTCTGGGTCGCTGCCACAGCTCTTTACAACAGGAGTTACCCACCTGCTCCATAAGTCAGGTGATGCCACGGAACCCAAAAATTATAGGCCGATCACTTGTTTGCCGACGGTCTATAAACTTCTTACATCCATTTTGAGAGAGAAAATTAATTCTCATTTAGAAAAGAATTCTATTATGTCTGTCTCTCAAAATGGATGTAGGAATGGGTCCCGCGGCACCAAGGAGCTACTCCTCATTGACATGGCCATAAGCCAACAGGTCCGTCGATCCCGAAAGGATTTGTCGGCATGTTGGATAGACTATAAGAAGGCCTTTGATTCGGTGCCGCATACATGGCTCTTGAGGGTGTTAGAGTTGTACAAAATTGATACAACTCTGAGCACCTTCCTAACGACGTGTATGGGGCAGTGGAGGACGGTTCTTCGCTATCCAGGATGCCGACAAATTCAGGGGAGCAACGAACCTATTAGGATTAAGCGGGGAATATTCCAGGGCGACAGTCTGAGTCCACTGTGGTTTTGTTTAGCCTTGAACCCTCTTAGCACTCTGCTGGAGGGTACAGGGCTGGGCTGTCCTTTGCGGAGAGGGGGTCAGGTAATATCCCACCTGCTTTATATGGATGATTTGAAACTGTTTGCCACCAACAAATTGCAACTGCTGGAGTCACTAAAAGTAACTAAAACTTTTAGTGATTCCATCAGGATGGAATTTGGTGTAGATAAATGTGCAGTCATGCATGTAAAGCGGGGCGGGATTGTGGAATCTGAGGGACTACAACTCTCAGATTCTATAAACCTGAGATCACTCTCCGTAACTGATACCTACAAATACCTGGGTATGTCAGAGGGGTTAGGCATTAACGGACCTGACGTGAAACAATCGTTGCAGGAGCGCTTCTTCGGTCGCCTGAAAAAGGTACTTAATAGTTCTTTGTCAGGCGGCAACAAGGTGCGCGCCTTTAACGGTTGGGTCATGCCGGTCCTAATGTACTCCTTTGGCATACTAAAGTGGACCCAGACGGAACTAGACGCCCTGGATAGGAGAGTCCGGTCACTGTTGACCGCAAACCGGATGCATCACCCACGTTCGTCTGTCATGAGGCTGTACATTCCGCGGAAGTGCGGGGGTCGAGGTTTTTTAAATGCTAAGACCCTCCACAACCGCGAGGTGTGCAGTCTCAGAGAATATTTTCTCAAGGCTGACGTGGGTATGCACCGAGATGTGGTTGCAGTGGACAAGGGACTCACCCCGTTGTCCTTGGCTAAAGAGAACTGGCGCAAACCTGTGGTGCTTAGTACCAATGACCGCAAGGAAGTATGGCAAAGCAAGGAGCTTCACGGACGCTTTTTCCGGGCCCTTCATGGGCCCGACGTAGATTTCTTAGCGTCCGTGGCCTGGCTATGCTTCGGTAACCTCTTTGGGGAAACCGAAGGTTCAGTCTGTGCAATTATGGATGAAGTTATGCTAACGAATAACTACCGGAAGTATATAATGAAAGACGGGACGATCGACATATGTCGGGCATGCCATTGTCCCGGTGAGTCTATCAGACATATTACTTCTGGGTGTTCTCGTTTAGCTAACGGCGAGTATTTGCACAGGCATAATCAAGTAGCCAGGATTATCCATCAGCAACTTGCTCTGAAATACGGCCTTGTGGACTCTGAGGTACCGTATTACAGGTATGTGCCCGACCCAGTTCTCGAGAATGACCATGTCACGTTATACTGGGATCGATCTATTATCACTGACAGGACTATTGTAGCCAATAAGCCTGATATAGTAGTAATAGATCGATCAGTGCGCCGCACAATGATAATCGATGTCACTATCCCGCATGACGAGAACCTCGTGAAGGCTGAGAAGGAGAAACAATTGAAGTATCTCGACTTAGCCCACGAGGTTGTCGCTATGTGGAATGTGGACTCGGCAATCATTGTGCCGATAGTTGTTACGGTCAATGGCCTTATCGCTAAGAGCCTCGACCAACATCTCAAGAGGCTCTCGTTGGGTGGCTGGGTGAAGGGCCTGATTCAGAAGGCAGTCCTCCTTGATACGGCGCGTATTGTGAGGAGGTTCCTGTCTCTGGGGCCCTAATCACCGGTAGCTTGGACCCTGCACCCGCTACCGGCGGATCACTATTTTTTATATTTTTAAATGTTTTTTTTTAATGTTTTTATAAAAATATTTAAAAATGTAATAAAATAAGTTTAAAAAATAAATAAAGGAGATAATAATAACATCCTGGGACATTTCACACACGGTCATCTGATCCCAAACTAAGCAGAGCTTGTACTATGGAAACCAGATAACTGACATACTACATATACTACTTTTTTTTTGTAAATACATACTTATATAGATAATTACACCCAGACTCAGGACAAACAGATATGTTCATGCACACAAATGTTGGTCCTGGATGGGAATTGAACCCACGACCTGCGACATGATAGGCGGTATCTTAATCAACCACGCCAACTGGCCTGTCAAATTGAAATATATCATATTTCAATTACACATATAATAGAGGACACTAGCATACTTATTCTCACAAAACATCAGATCATATGCGTTTTAAAATCTATGCTAGACAGAGACAGCGCTATATGCACCTGGAATTTAGTTTTTTCAATGTGGTACTTATGCCTCTGTATGTAATAACTAGTGTCCGACCGAAAGTTCGGTTTCGGTTTCGGCCGCGTTTGGGCCAAAAATCAAGTTTCGGCGGCAGTTTCGGTTTCGGCCAAAATTGGCCGAAACTTTTGTCGAGACCGAATCTGATTTCGGAAGTTGTCGTGCACGCTCGCCTTACTTCGTTTCTCGCGACAACGCTTTGGCGGACGCTGGCGGCCCTGTTCGGGAATTGTCATGTGTCGTGAGTGTAATAGTAATTTTAGTAATTATTATTTTTATATAAGAGGTACCTAAAAGAGAATGATGATTCTTCTAAGTACAAATACAAACCAAAGTATTAATTAATAAGATTTCAAAATACCAATACTTAGTATTTAATGAAACAGTAACAATTAGTGATTTGATTATTGATAACTGATAATCATTTTGCTATGAGAACTTGATTTGAAAAAATAATAAAAATATTATTAATATTTTGTATATTATATTAAATAAATGATTACAACAAAATTAATATACTGTGTTTCCATTTCATTTCCTAATTAATGCAGAATAATGGGTATAATGCACCAATTTCAGTATTTTAAGGAATTTTATACTTGACCACGTGAGTTTCGGTTTCGGTTTCGGTTTCAGCCGGAAAACCAGTTTCGATCTGACTCTAGTAATAACCTCCTCGATACTGCCTCGTTGGCCTAGTGGTCGCAAGCGCTACTGCTGAGCATGAGGTCCTGGGTTCGATTCCCAAGTCGGGCAAAGTGTTAGATAGATAGATAGAATACTCCTTATTATGTTTACCATAAAAATTAGAAATGCTAAGGAAGGATGCAAAGGAAGGAATGCGGTACACTTTTAATGAGCTAACATTTTTTAAGCTACACAAACGCTCAACAGGTCGACGAGTTACTTAAAAGTAAAAGCATCAGTCTTTCAGAAACAATTTCACAAAGATAGATATTTTACATAGGGTGACACAATGGGCGGCCTTATCGCTAAAAGCGAACTTTTATAGACAAACTTTGGTTGGACTAAAGGGAGAAGAAAAGCGTATACCTAGTGTAGTGTTATTGGTTTTCCATCACAGATTTCTCTGTATAGGTCTAAGTACACTTCTGCCTAACTCTTCGGGGAAAAACAGGCGTGATGATATTTTGTCATGTAAAAATTTCGCATGGGCGTATTAAAGCAAACCAACCTATGAAGTTTCCACTGAGGGGTGACTGATTCAGCTCCACTCTGTGAGAGAGTGGGCCGTAATCCAATACAAGTTTTCGAATTTTTGATTTCCTTCACAGATTTGATAAAATAAATTGGCTATACTAAAGTTGACCGTTTACTGCAATGTCCACGGAGAGGCTAGCCACGTTAGGTGCGCGGTTCATTTGTTTGCTAACCACGCTTTCGTGCGTAGCTTAGCTGTTAGCTACGTTAGGTGCGCGGTTCATTTGTTTGCTAACCACGCTTTCGTGCGTAGCTTAGCTGTTAGCTACGTTAGGTGCGCGGTTCATTTGTTTGCTAGCCATGCATCCGTGCGTAGCTTAGCTGCTCGCCACGTTAGATGCGCGGTTCATTAGTTTGCTAGCCACGCATCCGTGCGTAACTTAGCTGTTCGCCACGTTAGCTGCGCAGTTCATTTGTTTGCTAGCCACGTATCCGTGCGTAGCTTAGCTGTTTGCCACGTTAGGTGCACGGTTCACTGTTTGCCAGCTATCCATCCGTGCGCAGCTTAGCTGTTCGCCACGTTAGGTGCGCGGTTCACTTGTTTGCTAGCCACACATCCGTGCGCAGCTTAGCTGTTCGCCACGTTAGGTGCGCGGTTCACTTGTTTGCTAGCCACACATCCGTGCGCAGCTTAGCTGTTCGCCACGTTAGGTGCGCGGTTCACTTGTTTGCTAGCCACACATCCGTGCGCAGCTTAGCTGTTCGCCACGTTAGGTGCGCGGTTCACTTTTTTTGCTACGTTTTTTGCTGGGCACTTACCTCCTCTCTATGAGAGGAAGCGTTATACACTTATCAGCACGCTTAAGCTTAGTCCAATAAACCTAATTAAATATGTATATTTTCAGGCCAGTGAAGCCGATGATGAGCGAGGAGACAGTATAGAGTAAGTTGTACAATTTACCTCATAATTGTGTTATCACCTTAAGGTTGAAGGACACTTGCACGACACAAAACGACAGCACCCCAATTGCGTGACACAATCATGATAAGTGATCATTATTTCTGTAAATTGGTTAAAGAAACACCATAGTTGAGCATCCCAATTGCGTAACATGCTATTAATCAGAATTTGAACGATTTTGAAGCTTATTGCTAATTAATTTCTTCATATGTTCGAAAAATTTGTCTGCTCAACAACGTAAATAACGCAATTAATGTTGCTGAACTGTCAAAATGAAACCCTAGGATAGGTAAGTGCGTTACGCAATTACCCGCCGTTCGGTGTTTTCTAAACGACTTCTGTGAGAAGAGAGACCGAAACAAACTCAGAGGTCTCTTTTAAAGTCCAGACATAATCTTGATCAAGCCACACATGAGGACTATGCCGATTGAGACAGAACCACATATTTATTTTATTTTATTTATTTACATATTTTAGTTGACCTGTCCAGTTAGTGCGCGCATTTGCCAGTTATCGTGTAGCTCAAGGACTCGAATATACAAAAGAAAGCAAATTTGGGTAGGCCGCATAAAATATTGAAACGCAAATGATAAACTAGAACCATCGAATTAAAGTAAACAAAGAGTTTATTACTTATAACAAAATAAAACCAAGGTCAGCAAGGCGACCAGTCACCACAAGCAGCACCCGTTCATGAGCATAACGCAAAGATCAGCCATTACCCCCCTCGCCATATTTGAGGGAAGGAGACGCTACCGCAAGCAGTGACATCTATGGGAGCATGACGAACTTGATGCCGGTTACTCAGGCAAGAATAATATGATCAATGTCGAGGTCACTAGCTAACCACATATTGCAATACCACACTAAAACAAATACATTTACTAACAAACGTTAGGAATTGTTACATTCTGTTAGGAACTGTTAGGTGTTTTGAGTGCTCCTATACTGATGCAAAAAATTTATAACATTTGAAAACATGACATCGGCTCACAGTTTGAATTAACGTTCCAAGCCGAACAAATGATAACAAATGTATTATTTGTTACAATTTATTAACTAACAATTTTGGTTAGAAATATTTACTACATTACCTAACATGAACTCATTTTCTTTACATTGTGATCAAATAAATGTTTGTTTAGAAAATGTTTACTAATGTTTGTAAACATTTTTAACAGCAGTGTGGGAGCACCTTTATACATAAATTTACAAATTAATTACACCATGTAATATAAACATAATCTAAAATATTCACAAATAAATTTATTAAGAAACTATTCTAATTTAATATATATTTTTTCCAAATCCTTAACACTACTCGTATAGACGTGATCTTCAGTTTAAAATCATTAAAAGTCGGTTATCGTCACCTTAAACAAACACAAACAAATGTACGCGTTAATAACGCAATGAATGTTGTTGAATTATTGTCTAAATGAAAGACAATGGTGCCGATTCTGTTGTGCACAAACTAAACTTAATTTAGTCTATTGCTAACTGTTTCTCTCTAATACAACAAGAAAGAGACGGACGTAAATTAGAGCTTTTTGATATGAAACAGCCCCCACGATTTTTGCTTTGTAGTACATTTAAAAAATATGATAAAGAACCTAGTTTCAGTATAGTATAGTAGTTTATGATCTAGTTTTAATTATACTGTGGGAGACTGGTGCCTAAGCTAGGCGTAAGACCTGTATTTCAGGACACCAGGTTTCCACCCCTTCGGAAGCAGTTATATATTTATTTAAGATTATCCACTCGTACACAAATGCGGTAAGTTATAATAAAACCAGAAAAAAGGCAGGTTACACTAATGGTTTATTAACTGTAAAAGGACTGTACACATATTTGGCTTTCCTACGTGAACGATCGGCAAACTTCGTTCGACATCTACCTTCATATACCAACATCTACCACATGTTCGGGTCAGCGGCTCGGCGCTGAGTGGCTTATTCCTGAACATGATTAATTCCTGAACATGATTATATCGAGGTACATTCGACTGGTACAGACGCCAGCAGGTCAACCTACCCGAAACTGTCAGATTTTCCCAATCAACTTTGAACCTAATGCTTTAGCAGTAAAGTCGAAAATCTATTAAAGAAATCTGACAGATTGTAGTAGCTTGATGTGCTGGCGTCTGTACATTGCTCGCAGTACCGATGGCCGATGGGGCCGAAAGGATCTGGAGTGGCGATCACGTACAGATCACGATCAGAAAACGTAGCGTTGGAAGGCCTCCCACAAAGTGGACCGATGACCTTATGAAGGCCGCAGGAATCCGCTGGATACGAGAAGCACAGAACCGGTCGATGTGTCGGTGCTTGGGGGAGTTTTATGTCCAGCAGTGGACATCTTTCGGCTGAAATTATGATATTTGATTTCGGCGCCTGGTTGTGCTGAATCTTCCCGACCCGAATATTATTGTGTTATCCCTTAGACATTTGCGATTTTTATTCAATACAAAACCTTTTAAGTAAGACTTGGCATTGAGGCGCGTTTGCTAAAGATGACATCATCGTTAAGATGGCTGGCATACAAGTCATGTCCTATAAGGATTGACATAGAAAAATAATTTATCCTGTCCTTGACTTTGTTTGTATGGATCTTCTGCTTAAATTAACGGAGTCGTGTGAGCTTGAGTGTAGATATGGTCTGATCCAAACGTATCTAGTGAAATTGTAAACAATCTCTGTTCAGCACCCTAATTGCGTAAGTAACACATTATCGATCGGAATCTGAATCATTTTGCTAATCTATTGCTTCATATGTTCGAAAATTTTACGCAATCAGTTACTAAAGGGAATGAATATTATTTACAGATTCATCATCATCATCATTCATTCATGTATTTAGAAAGTGTCAACTTTATATCTTATTACTTTTTCTAACAATTTTTGTATAAATAACATTATTAAAATTTATAATTGAAATATCATCTACGAAAATTGAGGTTATAAAATTAACCTCAATTGTCAAATGAAAAACCTCTATGGTGATTTAAGATTAGAATTTAGGGTTTACGTATTAAAATAATAAAATAAAATAAAAAATAGTGGCCCTATATCGGTCGAAACCAATAACCTATCTACCATCAGTTTTGGCATAGGTACGGGAAATAGAAAAACTTAACTATCCATGGTTTGAAAGTCCCAATAATCTAAGACAGATAAAATAAAAGATCATGAACGAACGAAAGAGCGTTAGGACAGATATATTATATTGTCTATCATCAATAGCGAGCTGTATTTTACTGAACTAGGTTATTGGGATCGGCCGTAAATCGGCATCCACATGTAGGTACCTACGTTTTCTGATCCATTTGTTTACATTTCCATCAGATAATTTTGAAACTGACCATAGATATGATATTCTCTGAAAGCACTATGTATTATAAGAAAAAAGTAGCACCCCTAACCCCGCGTCCTAACAAAATGATCGTTCGCGCGAATACGCGATCATCGAGTTCATATGTTACTCATTTATTTGTAAAACTGGAAAGCGCCCTCTATCAGCGCGACCAAGTATTTCGCCGAACAAAATAAATGCAACAATCGCGTGTTTCGCACTACTGTCGTTTTGGTTAGGACGCGGCCTAACACTCTAATAGATGCGACAAAATTCGCGTCACTTGTTTTGTCTCTGTAGTACAGACGCCAGAACATCAAGCTACCCGAAACTGTGAAATTTTCCCAATCAACCTTGAACCAAATGCTTTAGTGATAAAATTGAAAATCTATTAAAGAAATTTGACAGATTGTAGTAGCTTGATGTGCTGGCGTCTATACATTTGCTAGGTAGTCTCTACACCATCAGTTTTGGTTATTGTGATATCTTGTCTCAGGGTAAAAGAAGACTCTTTCTTTGCCTTTCTAACAGGTCTGGAGAAAGCCGTTGAGGTCGAAGGCGCCTGGTTGAGACCCGCTTATGACGACCTGCTCCCAATAAGTGAAGATCGAGATGTCAACGTCATCTCTAATGTGGAATATACAGATTAAAATAGTTGTGTTGTTTTATTTATTAACTAACGACCCGCCCCTGCTTTGGATGTTATAATCTTTCCACCGTTTATTTAACTTTAGCCTCCATGAAGTATAGCATTTTTGTCTATGGTTGCCTGTCAATAAATATGGAAATTCATAGGCGTGCTTATGTCAAAAGTAAAATAATTGGAAAGAGTATAACCCCGGTCACTCACATTCGCACGAATACGCGAACTCACAAGTGTAGGACGACATTTGCAAATGATTTATGCAAAGTTGTCGCTGCATTTATTACTCATGCGTGCAAACATTCGTACAGTGTACGAATGTTTGCGCGCATGTGAGTGACCGGGGTAAGTGCTATCTACTGATAGAGCGATACATTGGCACAAAACATCGAGATTTTTGAGCTAGGTATAACTAAGTTAAATATCACACACACATATAGAGACTTTCTGGAAGAAATGCTCTAAATTATAGTATTTTTACATCAAAATCCTTTGTCTAGTTTAGAAGATCTAAGCGGTCACACAGACAGATACGAAAACAACTTTGTTTTGACTAAATTTGATATAGTCAAAAAAGACTAAAGGCGCAGACACCGCGGCGCACGGAGAGGCCACACACGTGCAAGAAAATGTATGTGATTGTGTTTACAGCAACCCACGGACACGCTACGCATCAATTGACGTCATTAGTACATGCGTGGCTGGTTTGAATATGGCGCTCACATAGCTGAACGCTGTCAACGCTATGCACGATGTGCATGCGGTACACATTATACACGAATATTGACCCACGACCATGTATAACTGTATGTGTAAAACACGTGCGTAGCCTCTCCGTGCCATGCACGCGTTTGTACTGCACTGGAAACGAGACCCACATTGTCACACAAATTAATCTCCGCAGCTAAAATACGCCGCGTGATTGTGCACAGCATGCGCCGCTTGTTAGCGCCTTTGGTTGGTAGAACTGGTTGTCAGGCTTACAGGCTACCCGTAACGACTGTCAAAGTTCTATGATTGACAGCTGGGCCGAACGGATTAGCTTCCTTTCCGAGGCACGGAGAGATCTAAAAAAAATCGTCAGATTCCTACAAAATTGCAATGCCTACGTGTCCAAAATATATTGAACAGCAAACTTTTTTATTAAAATAACCGACAATTCATTTAAACGCAGGGGTCCATAATCTTGTACTGAATCCATGGTAACAGGTTGTGCGTTGATGTCGCTGCCACCCTGTATAGATAGATATACTCAATACTTCTTTAATGCATTCCATAATGTGTACAGTCGAGTTCACTAATATATTGGCAGTGACAATGTTTCAAAATATTGTAAGCGTTAAAATGATCATAAGTTCTATCCAAACTTGGACATCATTAATATGTTATCATGTAAACTGGTCATAAGTATGTTACGGTAGTGCAGCCAAAAATATCTGACTACTCTTCGCAACATAAATATCTAAATACAACTCTAATTTCAATATATTTGGTGCAACCTATGATTCGTAAATATCTATGTGCTTTAAATATTCAACTAAATGGCCAGAATGGAGCAGAAGTACCATGCAATGTTGCCGTTCGTAATAGGACTGTATCAATATGAGGACTTTGCGTATTTAATCAATTAAGTTTGAGGAAATCTTAGGGTCAACGCAGACTATACCTATCTATTTGTTTAAAACTTTCAGTCGGTTTAAATAATAAAAATAACATTTTAAACCGTAGACGGAGAATGCATTATCAAGATATTTTTCATAGAAAAATTGCATATATATTTGTGAACCTAACTTTGCGCTAAATAATATGAACAATTGATTCCGCACAATTTTTAGAATATTTGTCTGTAGCAATATTATTGATATAATGTAGTCACATAGTTATGATGTCACAGATTGTTTACAATTTATTGTAAGGTAAAGCTGTTTAGAGTTTTATGTAACTTACCATTGCCTATATATTTTTGATTCATGAACATGCTCAGATATTAAAGAACTCGACTGTACATATAATATTTGATATGTTAAACCATCGAATCAATTATGGACTGTATGTCCGTCTGTCACAGTCAATTTGCTCCGAATCTAATAGACCGATTAAGTGTAAATTTGGTACACGTATGTATTTCTCTGACGCAAACACGGACGTGTAACGTAAATAAATAAATTTTGAATATGGGGGTCAGTTTTGGGAGCAAATAAGAAAATAAAAAAAAAAGTTTTGCAAACTGTACCGTGTGACATATCAAATGAAAGGGCTTACTGTGAGGGTCTCAAATATATTTTATATATAATTTTAAAATAAATTATTTTAAAGTTATTAAATAAAATAGACGAAAATTTACCATTCTCCCCTTTATCTCCGAAAGTATTATACCCAAACTTTGAAAAAAAAAATATATACAAATCATATTTCAATACCTATAGACTACAGGAAAACCTATAAGAAGTCTATGATCTTAAAACAACACGGTAAATCTCTCGATATTGTGCATACAAACTTACATTTGCAGTTGGAAACTATGGGAGAATGTGTGAAATGTTTTTCAACTACAGTGTTCAGTTTGTTCTTGAGATTCATCCCAACTACGGAACCCTTCAATGTGCGTAGTTCGACACGCACTTGGCCGGTGTTTTTTAATATGAGAGAGGATGCAGGTGCTTTTTGTTAAGAAAAAATAAATATTAAATTAAAATAGTATCATTATAATAAAAGTAAAAACCGGCTTCAGAAACCTAAAACAAATAAAATAACTTTCGCAAAAAACTTAAAAGCTTCTGAAGTCGGTGCCAAGGTAAGGTGCATTGAAGAATTGAAGACACCGACTTCAGAAGCTGTTAAGTTTTTTAAGAAAGTTATTGTATTCGTTTTAGGTTTTTGAAGTCGGTTTTTACTTTTATTTTTTAAATTTTATATTATATTTTTAGTAAATTTATTTTAGATTTTTCGTTGAATATACAATATAAGCCCAAGACGAACGAAAAGGAGAATCATCAAAATCCGCTTATAAATGCTGGAGATACAGTACATTTATGCATATAACTTTGTACATAAGAATAATTACCTAGTGTATTATATAGTAAAACCTTCCTGAAAGTATCGTATATCACGTTAGTGAAAGAATCATCAAAATTGGTCCATTCGTTTTTGAGAAAATCGTGGACATACATACATACATACGAGGCAAATACAAAACCTCCTTTTTGAAGTCGGTTAAAAATAGTATCATTTGCTTTTATGGTATTTATATTTTATATAAGTAATTATATATTTGGTTTTAAGTCATATTTACGTATGTATATAGAGATGCCGGAGTCAGTTGGAGATATTTATGGAGCTAGTAGCTAAATTTAACAGTCGCATCAGTCGACCTTCAAGGTTATGGAATTCTTGCAGAACCCGGTCCGTAGATGGGTGATCATCCACTACATAGATAATTCTGTAGATCTCACCGTGCCTCGGAAAGCACGCTAATCCATTCGGCCCAGCTGTCAATCGTAGATCTTTGACAGTCTTTACGGGTAGGGTATCCTGTAAGTCTGACAACCAGTTCTATCGTATTACCCAGTAACGGGGTTTTGGAGATCAGATATGCAATCGCTCCATGTAAGACACTGGTATTCAGGTACATCCCGTTAGACTGGAAGCCGACCCCATCTTAGCTGCGAAAATGCTGGGCACATGATGATGAGTTGAAGATATTTATTAATCGGAGGAGAGTAGCTACTTATTTGAATATATCTATAGATGAGATTAAAAAAAATAATAACCCTCAGAATCTGTAGTGACCTAAATCTGACTTTAAATAAAAGCAGTGGACTGTAAACTAACTTATATTGAATATTTGATAAAAATGGAAAGGTACAGTAAGATTTTAGTAGGAGCGTGTGAGTCGTCGGTTACTTCTGTCGTGAATCATCGGGCCTTCAGCCCCTCTCATATATCCTCGTAGCCCGTCCCGCGCGCCCGCGCAGCCGACCGACGCCTGACACGAAGATAGCCGAGGGCGTCCGAACATCCTCCCCAGGTTGAAGTAACTATTCAAGTGAGAGGAAATAGATAATGCTGCGGGCCTACAACGATACATCTTTATTAATATTATAACGGTGCAATGGGTTCAAAAATAGCCGAAAAAGAAAATCATAAGAGTATTAGGTTCAATACAAGTTAGTTACGCTTACAACTTGTAAGAATTCAGAAAATGTAATCTAAAAGTCAATGTTCGTCCCTTCTCTATACTAGAAGAGGCCTATTAGTAGGATATTATTGGGCATTCTACCCCACCTTCCGTTCCATCGGCTCACTCCGTTCGCCTCGTCACTCTCGGTGGAGTAGAATGCCCAATAATATAAATGAAATCCACTGGTTCGGCGCCTATTCCACCCGATGGAATGATCATCTCCGTCACTCTCGGTGCAGTAAAATGTCTAATACTGGTTCGGCGCCTATTCCACCCGATGAAACGGAAGGTGGAGTATGAATTCCTACATAGTGCAGTAAAATACTGGTTCGGCGCCTATTCCACACCAAAAGTGCGCACCGTGACTTACAGCTTAGTACGGCCGTTATTCTAAGTGCGTACGATGTGGCTATGTAGCCCCCTAGTTATCCTAACGCCCTAGCCTACCATACAAACCACACCAAACGTAGGTTACGTTGGTTTTACGTGAGGGAAGTCTGTTACCAGGAGACCTACGGGAACAGACGGAACTTGGGTAGGAATAGGGGTTTGTGTAGGTACGTCGTGCAATGTACACAGGAAATGGTTTTCTCACCGCCGATCCCACAGACTCATAGGATCGATGACGGCTAAAGGTGTCTTGGCCACAGTGAGAGGAACACTTTATTTCTAAAACTCAATATTAACTTACCGCGTTACCGTTATTTTAATTAAGTCATTCAGTCGACACTAGTTTACTTATTAACAAATAAGGGTGCTCGCTACTTGAACTGGTAGCCTAAAATTCAGGACAGATTGTCACATGTCTCTCCACAAAATTAGAGGTAGCTCATAACCTTAATAGGCTACACACTTACTCCGCTTAAGTGACCAGATTGGCTCGAGGATCATCTGAACTTTAAGTTACCCTACATTAAACTAAAATCCAGGACAGATTGTCTCATGTCTCTCCACAAAGTAAGAAATAGTGCATACCCGGAGGCACCCACACATTCTATTTTCTGTGACCAGATTGGCTCGAGGACATCCAAATTTTAATTTAATTAATTCAAACAGAGAGCACTACCTTGCTCCACTTCCCTACTAACTGTTACTAACTAACAATATATCGCTTTGTAATCGACACCAGCAGTTAGCAAGGTACCTTTACACTCGACGATACCCGCGCCGTTCTCAGTTGCGAACCGCCTGACGGCAGCGTCGGAAACCGTGATCAGTTAGTCAGCCTAATAAAAACAAGTAATACTGTGTATGCTGCGTGTGCAACACGTTTTCACAGTCGTTCTCAAAACAGTACACAAGTATTGTCCGGCGTCACCGCACCGTTCTTTATCCTGAACGCTTTCATCAGACAGTTGTAACCACGTAGTGTAAATGGTATTTTATATGTGCAAGGCTGCAATCTTGCAACATGCAGTCTAAGCAGTTTTGAACTTCATTGCATCTTGAGTAGGTATGTGTGTGTGTTAAAAGAATTATAATGTTGAATGTAACATGATCGTCGTTCACGTTGTAGTATTTAATTAAATTTAGGTTTATACAGAATTGTCTAGGTACTTCACATACCTACTATGTCTTACCTAGATTTGTTGTAATCTAGTTTATATAAACTATAATAAAATAATACTTATACCTTCTTATTCTTAATAAATCTTCACTGAATTCGTCTTTTATAGAACTTCCTAAATATTGTTTTCGTATTTATATTTGAAGTTTGTAATCGCTTCTAATTTATTGTGTTTCATTCTTCTAGGTAATAAGATTATATAATCTTATTTATATGAATATTTATATGATATATTTTTTATCAAGTACAACATGTATTATTGGTTGAACCATTACCCACTTCGATCGAGCGCGATTTTAACTTAGATAAAAGAGAACCCTGTGCACAACAAGATTATTTGGGAGCATTATAATAGTACCTATGCTAAAGTTAAACTAAAGTTATTATCGATAAATTAGACAACTATAAAACCATAACTCAGACATGTGTGTTCGATTCCCACACGATACAGTTTCTTGGATTCTTTAATTGTGGGTTTAAGTGATTATTTAATAATACGAATTAAAATTTTATTTGTGAGTATTTTTAAATGAACTTATTCCACAGTAGTATTTTATGTGATTATAATATTAGTCCCGAGTTTAACTGCAACTTAACATTAACAACCACACGGATTGGTTTGTGCGTATTACAAAATGGTTTATTATCAAAATAGTTACGATTATTTTCAACTACCTACTTACTTCTTGAGTCAACTATGCTCACAAAATTTACTTTCAACGACGCGATCTACCTACGAGTTTCACCTCTCGCATAAACGTAATTGTGATGATAAAAATTCTCAACAAACATACATCAATTATTCAATTAATTATACATATTAATTCAGTATTGAGTCATAAAGAATAACAGGGATCGGGTTCACTTTGTCGGCTTTATTTTGCGGTTCTCATGAACAAATTGCAATTTAGCGAAATTGGTATGCGATCAATATGGTTCAATATGACATAAACGACATATTTTTTTATACAACTGTAAGACATGTACTTAGAGTTTAAAATTGAAACGATCTATTTTATGCTTAAATTGTATTTTTTGTGAATATAAACGAATTAATTTCAATCAATAAATTACATTCGCTCCAGAATCTTCAAAGTGACAAGTAGTACTAGCAGTACTTTAAAATCAACTTTAAAACATGTAAGTGAGTACTTCTTAATTTTAAATTTGTAGTCATAATGCACAGCTACGGACCTGGTTTTTGCCTGCCGGCTGTTGTAATTAACATGTTATATCTATCCATCGTGATTGCTACTCAGCTACGGACCTGGTTTTTGCCTGCCGGCTGTTGTAATTATCATGTTCTATCTATCCATAGTGACTGTTACTTAGCTACGGACCTGGTTTCTGCCTGCCGGCTGATGTAACTGTTCTCATCCTGTCATAAATTGATTATTGTATCTCAAAAAAAGACCTTAAACGGTTATTTGTTTTGTTATATAAAATATTAAGTACTTTTTATCTTGTGTTTTAGGTCTGACTCCGACGTTTCCCGTGTGTCCGACTACATAAAGAGCCCGCCGACTGCTACAAAGGTCGTGCCGAGCAAGAGCCAGCCTACGAAAAAAACAACAAAGCGCAAAGCTTCCTCGGTCGTGGAATTAGGATCAAGGTAGTTTATGACTATTTTTATTTTCTAAGTTATTACTTTCACATATTCTAATATAAAGTAGATTTCAATAGAGAACTTTGATTTGCAAAAATAATTTTAAGTACATACTTATTTTTCTCTCATCATAAGTTTGTATCTAGAAAAGTGTTTCTTCTAGATTATTAAAATAAAATTTAATTTGTTTACAGTAACAAGAAACCAGGGAGCACCGATCTTTTCGGTTTGGAAGACTTAGATGGCCTTCCTCCGCAGTCGGAGTTAGGTTCATCCTTGCTGTCCCGCGTCGCCAACGGGAAGGTACGACGGACAGCGGATCTAAGGGGTGCCTTCTTTGTGGAACTGAAGGTGTACCATAAAGAAGACATCATCTCCACTGCTCCTGAGGAGCGTTGGAAGAAGTCCCAAGTTGCATTAAAACTGCAATTGGATAAAGGTAGCTCGCAGTGGAACTCACTACAAAAATTCATGCATAAGGCTCACGAGTTGTTCAATGACTCAGAGCCGGTATATTATAGCGATAAGATACATTTTAAATAAGTTACACTATTAATTTAAAATTTTAATTTGAGGCATCCAAAATAAAGATTAAAACTGCAACTGGATAAAGGTAACTCGCAGTGGAACTCACTACAAAAATTCATGCATAAGGCTCACGAGTTGTTCGATGACTCAGAGCCCGTATTTATAGTGATAAGATACATTTTAAATAAGTTACATTATTCATTTAAAATTTAAATTTGGGGCATCCAAAATAAATCTTTATTTTTAAACTTAGCAAGTAATTAATTACGATAGAATGCCTTTCTGCACTGTTTGTAACATATCTGTTGAGCGCAGTCATTGGACAGGTCATCTACGCAGTACCGATCATAAAAATAAAAATATTTCATACGTTTGCGAAGGTGTTGAATTAATTCATTCTGCATTTCTAAATCGTATAGCTTCTTATAGAATTATTGATACTAATGAAAATTATTCTTTAGATTCGTTTTTTAATAACAGTCAAGAAAAAATCAAGACATTAATAAACAAATCTCTTAAGGATCATATCTGTCTAAAAATTAATTTTGAATATTTTGCTTTGTTTTTGATGGTTAAAAATGATAGTCAGGAGATGAAATCATTTGCTACAAAGAATTATGTAGTACATCAGAATTATGATTATGATTCATTAGCATCTCAGGTTAGAAACACGTTGAAAAAAAAGATAGAAGAATTTCAAGATCGTGACAGTGGGTGGACATTTTTAAACAGTTCGTATTTGGAAGTTAATGTTAACAAATACCAACCTTTGCGCGGCTCAAGCTTTATCGAGTTGCCGACATCAATTAAATCAAAAAAAGCATGTATTAATATTCATAATAAAGATAATTATTGCTTTTTATGGTCAGTTGTTGCTGCTTTATATCCAGCTAAAACTCATCCTGAAAGAGTATCATCTTACCCCCATTTTCAAGGCGTGTTAAATATAAAAGACATTCAATTTCCATTGAGTTTCTCAGATATTGCTCGATTCGAATTAAATAACCCTGAAATTTGTATATATATAAGGCTTTAAAAATAATTCCGTGATTGGACCGTTTTATAAACCAAAATCTTTGAAGAGAAAAGTGATTCATTTACTTTACTTAGAAAAAGATGATTTATCACATTACTGTCTCATTAAGGATTTACCTCGTCTTGTTAAAAATCAAATAACAAGACACCACAGTAAATTATACTTTTGTGATGTTTGTTTAATGTTCTTTGATTCATGTGATGATCTGAATTCACACAGTTGTGGAGGAGTTGCTACTGAACTACCTCCAAAGGGTTCTTTCATTCAGTTTGAAAATTATGGTAGAAAGCAATTTGTGCCATTCGTTATATATGCAGATTTTGAAACAATGCTAGAGCGGTACGACTCCTGCGAACCTGACCCAACTCAGGCGAGCACCGTTACGAGACAGCGACATGTGCCCATCGCTTTCGCTTATCATATTACATGCACTCTAGATGAAACCTATAATCGTTACGTTTCGTATCGTGGTTTGGATTGCGTTTCGAAATTTGTGAAGTCTATCTATAAAGACGCTAAAAAGCTTTATAGAATTTTAAATAATACCATTCCTATGATTTACACGAATGAGAATGCTCTAGACTTTGAAAACTCTGATACATGTCATATTTGCGAGAATTTCTTGTTTGGTGATAGGGTTCGCGATCATTGTCATTTGACTGGTAAATATCGTGGCGCAGCTCACAGTTACTGTAACCTACAATATAAAATGCCTAAGTTTCTGCCTGTATTTTTCCATAACTTATCGGGTTATGATTGCCACCTTTTCATAAAAGAATTAGGTAAAGCTCCAGGATCTATTAAAGTCATACCTAAAACAAAAGAAAATTATATTTCTTTCACGAAGTATATTCCGATTTCCGATAATGAAAGCATAAAGGTACGATTTGTAGATTCTTTCAAGTTTTTAGGAACAAGCTTAGAAAAGTTGGTTAGTACAATGAAAAAACAAGAATTTAAACAATTAAAATTTTATTTTCCCGAAAAAACACAATTCGATCTACTTACCCGTAAAGGAGTTTATCCGTACGACTATATGTCTCAATGGAAACATTACGAAGATACGTGTTTACCCTACAAAAAATTTTTTTTTAACTCTTTAACTAATGAGTCAATTACTGATGAAGACTATGAACACGCTCAGTCCGTTTGGTCAGTTTTTAATATTCGTAACATGGGTATGTATACAGATTTATACCTTAAAACCGACGTTCTTTTGCTTACAGACGTGTTTGAAAGTTTTAGAAAAACATGTAAACGACATTACAATCTGGATCCCGCGTTCTATCTTACAGCACCAAGTCTATCATTCGATGCAATGCTTTTGAAAACTAGAATTAAATTAGAATTGATAAGTGATGTTCAAATTTATAGGATGATACAAACAGGTATTAGAGGAGGTATTTGTATGTGTTCCAGAAGACATGCCCAAGCCAATCATAAATACTTGGATTCTTACGACCCATCCCTTCCGAATTCATTTATTATTTATTTAGATTGTAACAATTTATATGGCTATAGCATGTGTCAATATTTGCCTCATTCGGATTTTAGATTCATGAGTAGACAGGAAATAGATGATTTGCAGTTGAACTTAATAGATATAAGCGATACTGCGGAAAACGGTTATATTCTTGAAGTTGATTTATTATATCCTACAACATTGCACATTGAACATAATGACTTTCCATTTTGCTCAGAAAAATTCGTCCCACCCGGTGGTAAGAATAAAAAATTAATACCGAATTTGTATGACAAATACCACTATATTATTCATTACATACATTTAAAAAAATGCTTGCAACACGGATTGGTATTACGAAGGATTCATCGTGCAATTGTTTTCAAGCAAAGCTGTTTTTTAAAACAATATATTGATATTAACACCCAGTTACGTCAAAAAGCAGAGTCAACGTTTGAACAAGATTTTTTCAAATTATTGAACAATAGTATTTTTGGAAAGACTCTGGAAAATAATGAGCATCGAATAGATGTTAAGTTAGCAAACAAGTGGTGTGACTTGAACAATAAAACAAAAAAGACTACTTGTGCTGAGAAATTGATCGGCAGTCCATATTTTCATAGCGCCTCAGTATTTTCTGATGATCTAGTGGCAATCCAAATGAAGCCTTCTCGCGTTATTCTTAATAAACCAATATATATAGGATTTACTGTATTGGAATTATCTAAGAGTCACATGTATGACTTCCATTATTCAATCATAAAGCCTTTTTATGGTAACCGAATTGAATTGTGTTATACTGATACGGATAGTTTGGTTTATGATGTAAATACTGATGACATTTATCAAGATATCAATGAACATTTTCTAAAATATTTTGATACCAGCAACTACGACTTAAACAACGAATTTAACTTACCAATTATTAATAAGAAGGTTCCAGGGTTATTTAAAGATGAAATGGGTGGTAAAATTATCAAAGAATTCGTAGGACTGCGCTCAAAGCTTTATTGTATTAAAACTTTAGACAAAACAATAAAGAAAGCAAAAGTTATAAAAAAATGTGTTACGAAAAATTTAAATATGTTAGATTATAAAAACGTTTTGTACAATTGTAACGTCATTCGCAAAAAAAATGTTTTGTTTAAGTCGATAAAACATGAAATTTTCACTCAGGATGTAAATAAAGTAGCACTTTCAAGCAATGATGATAAGCGGTTGTTATCGATTGATAAGGTATCTACTTTAGCTTGGGGTAATGCAACTATATTTAAGTAATGAATTGCCATTATTTTTAATGTAAGTAATAACAGTAGATACATTTTTTACAATGTATTTAGATAACGTTCAAATGTAATGATAATTACCTAAAGTAAGGTCAAATAATGTGTAATGTAATTGTAAAAATTTAAATTTTCTTGGTGCCTCAAATAGATATTATTATTTTAACTGTTACTTATAACAAAATATGTATAAACTTTAGAACTTAGTAAGTACTTAATTAGTTTTAAGAGCATTTACGCGACACAGCATTTCGTAAAATTCCTAAAATATAATCTACTAACTTTTTGTGACGTATCCTGCTTAGACGTATCAAGTTTTATTAAATCATATTATTCATTTCCAAAACTTCGGACTTAAGTTTGTATGAAATGCCATGTCGCTATGTGATAAGTTTTCTTATATTGGTAGTAAATAAATAAATAGTATTTAATGGTTATAATTATATCTGTTTTATTTCCATTCCTGATTGATTACAAAGCACACAGGTTCCAACTTGATAAACATATAATGTTCATTTTTGATGACAAAGGACTCGTGCCTCGAAGTTCGCACGCGCATTGTAGAATTTGACACCGAACAGGTGCTCGGACATGTTGAAACATGAAATTGATTCACAGCGTATGGTTTTATGGAGTCTAATTACATATTAGTCACGTTCCACAGTAATATTATTGTGTAGAACGTCATTCTATCATTACACAGTCGGCCGGAGCGGTCATATCACGTTGAATAAAAACAAAACAAATTGTAAGTATTGCACAAGCTTATACGTATTTATAAAATTATTTCATAAGCTGTTAAACATAATTGTTATCAATAATTATAACTTTGTTTGTTTCAGATCATCAATAATGTGCGATTCTCCTGATTTTATCTTCTCACAATATGGTCAAGGTTGGCCAACTCCAAGTTTAAGCTGGCATGTTCCAGAGCAACAAAGACCTGAACCAACCAACAAAAAGCCTAGACCAAGACGGGAGGGTTTAAAACGGAAGGCACCTGAACATTCTATAAGTCAATCGTTCGTTATAAACAACGAAAAGAAAAAAGGTTTACGACTGATCCAGATACAAGTATTAGACATCAGTGAGCGACAAGAAGCAAGTGTTGCAAGTTCAAGTGACAATGAGAACGTGGTATTGTTAAGTGCACAATATGTAGTTAGTGAACCGGTGGACAATGTTATGGAAGAGACACAATCATTGATAAATAAAATTTCAAAGAAACTTTGTGGTGATGATTATTATTAGTAAGTAAGTAATGTATCTACCTAGTTTGTATATTCAGTAGAAATAAATAATTAGTTTAATATTGATATTATAAATTCATTTGTTAATCTGTTAGTGTAATAAAATGATTCCACATAGATCATCACAATTTGTAAATAAAAAATAAAATATTAAGAAAACTTTAAGCCCTTAGTTAGGTTCTTAGTTAAGGTTTTTAGTTAATATGTAAGTTTAATGTATAAATAAATGAAATATCTAAGGTGTAAGTTTTATTGTAATTAGAGAGAATAAGTTAGAAGAAATAAAATAATTTATTTGTTAATGTAGTAGTGTATTAAAATTCTCAAAATACATCATAGTTCATAGTAGATAAGTTTCATGTACATACATAAAATATTAAATAACAAGGACAAGTGTATTTAGTTTGTAATTGTAAATAATGTGAAAACTAAATAAATAATATATTTATAATTTAAATTATCTTTTATTGACGTTATAAACATACTCCCACTTTAAATTAGCTCTAAACAAATGTTCTCATTATAGGTTTTAATTATGTTTTCAATATTTTAAAATTAATAGAATACTTACTCAATTAAATTCATTTTATTAGAGCTAATTTTAAGTTTGTTATGTAGGTTACCCAGATTATATGATTAAATAAAACAACCTTATGTACATAATCATTTTTATTAACTGAACATTACAAAATAATTTAAAATAGATTAAATATAGACATATTATTATCAAGATACCATTTTCTAATACACACCGCATTATTTAATGCACAATTCACTTTATGGTTCACACAATTAAAATCAGTTTTATTTTTACAGAACTTTTTTTTTAATGTCGCGAAATTAGGACACCCTTTCTCACCTATATCAATCACTTCACAGTTTGCACATAACTCTTTAATCCACTTAATCTTTTCCAAACCCTTTGTAATAATTTTTTTATTTTCTAAATACGGTACGATGACATGTTGAAACTCTCTGTAGTCTATAAAACCCTCACTCCAGAAAATTCCACGATTTCTTTCCAACCACCGCACCTGCTTCTTTTCTTCTTGAGTTAAGTAATAAAACGTATGCGGTGGTTTAACCAAGAACGTCTGTGTGTGCTCATTACTTACGATAGCCACTTCTTTGACAATAAAATTATTGTCTAAATATTTAAATCCTTGGAGTTCGACAATGATAATATCCGCGTTCATGATAACTTCTTCACTGTGTTGCTTAATGGCTTGTATTCAACAATGCAATCGTTAAGAATGAGACAGTATGCTGAAGTTTGATCTGGTATTTCTGAATCACTCTCAATTTCTACCCTTACATCCACAACTGGTCCAGTCTTCAGATTATCGATCTGTCTAGAGCAATCGATAACAAACAACGGTGCTAATTCTTTAAATTGTTTCTCGCTTAATAAAGACTCCGAACAACGGTCGTAATACGACTGCTGAAATCTGATGTATTGCTCGTATAATAAAGCAATTCTGTTATTAGCGAAGTTCACATTGAGGCTTTCATACGGGAAATATGTTGAATTAAGGTACACTCGAACATCACGAACATAGCAGTGATCAAACTGCGACATGTCAGAACTTGCATTATTTTTTCTACTTGTTTGTAGTCCGATTATTACATATCGCGGTTTTTCTATTTGAGATGATGTTTTGATAGACCAGGTGTGCTTTGTAGTTCTAGGTAAAGTGGGATATTCGTATAGATCCCAGTTTCTAAATATCATCTGGAGCGGTCGATCTTTTTCCAACAGTTTTAATAAACTTATTTTTTCTTTGTCCGATACTTTCACATGGGGTACGCGCCATATGATTTTATTGATTTGAATGTCTTCCACTATTTCTCCGGTATTCAATTTTACAGCGTTCAAATTAGTGTTGCTTCGTAACAATATTAGTTCATGTCTACTATTTATTACAACTTTTTTAAAATCTTCTGCGAAACCGATGATATTCCGAAGTGGTATAGACGCAGAAAAACTTCCCCCATTAATATTTTTTATACCATCGATACTCCAACCCCAAGCTCTAGCTACTTTTGATTCATTCTCATTCATTGATATTAACGATTTCATGGTTGTAGTTATACCAGCATTTTTTATTTTATCAATCTCCACTCCGTTTAGTTCGTACCTAATATCTTGGAACAAGAAGAGTAGTCCATTGTTCGTAAAATTAACACTAGTAGCTTTCTCTTTTGAATCTTTTTTGCTAACGATAACGGTTCCTTCCAAATACAGAGTGCTGGCTGATGGTAATATGTAAAGATCCTGTTGGTTGATAGGTATGCGTATTTCATCGTTCCTGTTGAAACTTGTTACATAAGGTTTGTACGAATGAAATTCGATTCCTTCTATACTGTTGTCGTAAGTCGGAGTGGATAAAACGTCTAAGATATTCATTTTAACAATCCGATCGCTTTGAGAAATATCTTATTGTCTTTAGTTAATTTTATTTTGCTCTTAGAACGACGTCTTATTTGGTAGGTAGCTTGAGTAGAACTGGTATTTTTAATTTGTTGAGACATATATTTATTGTAGTCAATAATTTTTTCTTCTAAGATGTAAATACAGCTGTACTTCTTCACCACGCAAGTTAATTAAGCGATTGTTTATATCTAGTAGTCGGATATGTATGCAGCTTATGTTGTTTTGATTGATTGGAAAATATATTGCGTTCTTCGGGATTTCTATGATTCTGTAACCAGGTGGTACGTTGAGTGCGAATTCATGAATTATGTGACTTGGTTCACCGTTTATGTAAGAGCCGCTCACAATGTCACATTCGATCCTTACCACAGTCGTCGGTAAAATGTTGACTGGATGCTGTGACACATGCCATTTATTTGCTTTTAAGACCTGCTTATCAAACCCTAACAGTCTACTGAAAGAGTATTCTTTCTTTAAATTAACGTCTTTTGAACAATATATGGCAGTTTTTAAAGTATTGTTATTGCATTGTAATTTAATTGAGGCATCTTTTATTTCAGATTTTAAATAATCATAAATATCTTGCAATTCATAGGTGCCTTCCGGTATTTCAATAACTTCGTTTGAACCATAATATAACTTGTTATTACTTTTATCAATATTTGGTATAGAATTAAATGTTGAAAAATGCAATAAAGCACACTCATATTCTCCATTTAGTTGCAACGTATTAGGATAGTACGTAGATAAAATTGATGAGTTTCCAGTTATCGACAAAGTGAGTGACATCTTGCAAATGATTGAAATAAAATAAAATCATTTATTTTATACATTTTTATTCCAAAAAGTCCTCAAATATTTTAAACATAAATGACCACAGTTCACAGTGTTAAATTTTTGATATCTTGTGTAGTTATATGAAACTTTACAATTCTTAAAATATCGTAACAGTTCTAATGGAGGTTTTAAATTTCCATAGCTATCAAAATAATCACAATAGTCATATACTTTTACATAAGCTACCCAATGCGTTCCTTCGTTTTTAGAATCGTCTAAGTTAACAATACCACATTCCATACGTTTCGGCTTCCTTGGCAATTGATCTTTCATATATACTCCTCGGAAATATGGGATGTCTCTTGCGTAGTATTGGATGTCTACATTAGTTAGTGCGCGATTTGGTAGCTTCTTGTTCAGTTTTTTGTTGATTTTATAAACAATCCTTTACCGTTTTTATAAGGTTTTATGTATAAACCCTTACCCACTGCTAAACCCTCCATAGTTCTATTATGTCGTTCCGTCTCTCGCAAGTTTTGTTGAGCAGATTTATAATCATTCACCGTTTTTGCAATTCCAGCTGCACCACCAGCTAAAGCTCCTAAAGCTGATAAGCCAGCAAAAATTGGAATTAAAGGTAGAACTCCACCAGTCTTCGGTATGGGGATCACTCTCGGTACTCTGATTTGGTGTAATTTGGGGCATAACTTTTTTGCAGCTAAGTAAGCCAAGTTTATTAAAGACTTACTATCCTTGGGTTTTAGCTTTTTTATTTTAGATTTTATTTTTGATACTAAACTTTTAAATGTTTTGGCACCAGAACCAGATTTCAATTTGGCTTTCATGACTTTGCTTACTAACCATGAGCTTAATTTTTCACCTTTTCCTGCATCTTTTGATTTTAGTCTCTGTTTAGCCATGTTCAAAAGCTGTAAGTCGGCTTTGTGACGATTAGGTAAATCTGTATGATTTTCATATGCTATATCGTGGTGCATACAAGCTTCGTCTAGTTTATTCACACCTCGATCGCCTCGCAACAAACGTTTATGAAGTTTAGTTCCTGGTCCGCAATAATTGTATCCAGGCAAATGAGCTTCGAACGGTAGATTATTAATTATACTGTTAACTAGTCCACCACCTTGCATTACTTAAATAATAATGATACAAATTTCACAAAGTATTTCTTTTATATCTTAATTTATTAATGAGGATTTATCAATCCAACTGTTTTCATCATTATTGAGACCTAACCATTTAACGAATAGTTTCTTTCCTTTCTTTTTAAGTATTTTTTCTACTAAATAAACACCAGGATAGTTAGATTTTTGAAGTTCTTGCTCGTAAAAAGTTCCTAATATATCTTGCTTTCGTTGATCTTCTATGTGGTATGTTACTGGTATAGTTTTATTAATCTTTTTTATCGTAAAGAGTTCAGTTGACCAATTAGGAGTATAACCTTTCTCGAAATTGTGTTTGTATTTACTGATACGAACACAGTCACCTTTTTTGAACTTAGGCTTCCGCTGGATGGATACATGATTACATATGTTTTTAATATTCTCTTTTACGATGGGTTCATTCGATTTATTAACATCATTCGGTTTAATTTTAATAGTACGATGTTTTGTGTTATTAGATGTATTAAATAAATCTTCTAAAGGTGTTCCTAACCACTTATAATTTCCAACGCGATTAAAATATTTGTACAAATTATTTTTAACAGTTTTAATTAGTCGCTCTACAATTGAAGCTTTTTTAGTAGAGAAAGATGAGTAATGGTTTATGCGGTACTTCTTCATTAGCGTTTGGAATGTGATGTTATAAAACTCTGTACCCATATCAGTTTGTAAATTAACAGGATTTTTATTGCTGCTTAGTAGTATTCGTTCAAAAGCTCGAGTTACTTCAGATTTATTTTTAGATTTTAACGGTTCTGCCCAGGCATACTTTGAGAAGCAGTCAATCACCACTAAAATGAAATTGTAACCTTTGTTATACTTTCTTAGGTTTTGCATGTCCATTAGATCTGCTTGCCACAAATCATCGATCCCTTTGAGAATAACAGAACGTCGAAGGAAGTTTCTTCGTGCCGCTTTGTGTATTTCATTTACTATTTGTTGTTTTGCCATTACTGAGATTTTTGAGTAATTTGTCTATATCTGCTTTGGAGTAAAACTTCTCTTCCAAATGAATCAAAACCTCAGGTTCCTTTACTTTTAAAGTAGTCTGAATAGACTTTTGTGCATCTAATATGATTTGAGCACGCAATGATGCAATCAGCTTATTAAATTGTTTTATCGTATCAGCACACATTCGATCTACATAATCCTTGTTCACAGCATCGTCTGATTCTAATGGATGTCTAATTCCTCTCAATCTAGAAGACTTTAAATCAAAATCTCCACTTTCTGATTTTAACAACGCGTTATCATTGAAATTAATCAGTTCTGACAAACGCATTCTTTTATGAATAAAATGTCCAAATTTATCTATATTCATGTTTAAGGTGTACTTTATGTAAAGGCTGATGATGAACTAAACAATAGTTAATTTTACACCTATTTATTTATAAGTTTACTTTCACGTAATTCTTCAATAATGGATATTATTTCATTATCTAATCCTGTGTTGCCGGCATCTCGAGATGCTATTAATAACTTTAACCTTTCCACCAATTCATTAGGATCATCCCAATACACAAAATCTACGTTATTTTTCCAGATTTTTGTTAATGGTAGTCCTTTACCTTTCGAATGATGACCCTGAACCGTACTTTGCAGATTAAAAAGAGGTTTAATAACTTGTAAATATTTTTGTCCCTTATTACTTTTTATTGGTTTACTTGGGTCATTATCACGACGATGTGCATTTGTATCAAGTAACATTTTCTTATAATATTGCAAGTCATTTTCAGTAACCAAACTTAAATCAATATCTTTCTTAAGCAGTAGTTGTTTTAAACCAGGCGTATGTTTGTATTTATGACCAGCCACGATGATATAACTATCGTCGATTGTTATATGAGCAGAACCTAACATCAATTTTCCGCGTTCTACTCTGACACCAAATGGAATGTCTGTTAACGCTTCTGAAGACACTGACCAGGATGATGTATCACGACCTTCACTTTTTTCAACTGATTTATACGAAGATTCACTGTTGGTGTCAGACTCCTCTACATCACTACCAATTGCGACTTTTTGCAACGTTTCGTCTCTTATCAGATCTTTAGATTCTTCATCTTCATTACTATACAGCAAAGGAGTTTGCATACTGGCTGTAGCAATTTGGTTGAGAGGCGCTGAGCTGCTGCAGCATCAACAATTTGTCTCTTTAAAGATTTTTCCATAATTGTTAAATGTCTTGTAACCGGTTAAGCTCTGTTTGTAGAGTAATGTAAATTCAACGGTGACGTCTTAATATATACTCGTGCTCTTAATCAAAAATTACAAACGTGTCAAATTTATTTCTATAACATCCTTTATTTTTTGCACAATCTTTATTAATTACAACATAACTGAAGGGCTCACTCCATATTTTTGAACACATTTCACGAAATTCAAGCCATGTCATGTCAGTGTTGACGTGTTCTTCATAAACATGTCTCATATTTCTTTCATCTTGTTTAAAAAGTATGATTAGGTTTGCGTTGTCTCTTACTAACTGCTTAGGGATTTTACTATACGTCTGATTTAGATAAAAACAATCGATGAACTTGTGTCTCCCCATAGCAAAATAATCACGCATACCACTTTGATTTTCACAAGCAACATCGTCAAATATAATTACAGAATTCGGTTTTGCGGTCTGAACACTCAGTACTTGCTCATTTTCATGATATTTCTGAAATGAAATGCCTGGTACCCGTTGCAAGACTTTTTCTAAAAAAACGTACTTGGGCTGTTGCAAGGTTTTCGAATAAACATAAACATTTTGAAATCTTAAACCATTCTCGTGTATAAGAAGACCGATTAATAAATTAGTTTTTCCACAATTTGACGGTCCGCAAATGATGCATCGTACCGATTTAGGTAATAATTCTCCATGGCGAAAACCAGTCTCCTGAGACTGAATACAAAGTTTGTTTACATGTAACGATTGCGGTTGTTTTACAAATTTCATGACGACTCCTTGAAACGGTTATATTAATAATGAGTCAATTAATGTATTACATCGACATTTATAACTCATTGTCGCTAACTCAATCAAATGTTTCAACCTATTGGAATAGGCGCCGAACCAGTATTTTACTGCACTATGTAGGAATTCATACTCCACCTTCCGTTTCATGGGGTGGAATAGGCGCCGAACCAGTATTAGACATTTTACTGCACCGAGAGTGACGGAGATGATCATTCCATCGGGTGGAATAGGCGCCGAACCAGTGGATTTCATTTATATTATTGGGCATTCTACTCCACCGAGAGTGACGAGGCGAACGGAGTGAGCCGATGGAACGGAAGGTGGGGTAGAATGCCCAATAATATCCTACTCCTATTGCCTGACGGTAGCGCAAGCAAAATCAGCCTATAATGTTCACTGGGCCTGCTGGGACACAGGCCAGGACATGTCGGTTTCCTCACGATATTTTCCTTCACCGTATTGAGAGCAGTAGTCATGAAATGATTTACCTACACAAAGTAAAGATAACCTACAAACTCGTAAGTCGTGGCCATTTCAAATTGTGGCTAATTGAAATATAGATTATAATAGAATACAAGTTAGTTAAATACAAGTTAGTTACGCTTACAACTTGTAAGAATTCAGAAAATGAAATCTACAAGTCAATGCTCTTTATTATGGAAACCATGCGAATTACAGATATAAATGGAGAAATTTTACTTGGGGTGAAACAATAGGCGGTCTTATCGCATAAGACGTCCACGAAGCATGCGTAGTTCATACAAACGAAATACCAAAATAATTTGTAAATCAAACATATTTTAAAGGTAGTGTGAATTTATTCCGATTGAATTGCAGAATATCTAGATTCGCAAATGTATATTAATAAAAGCATTGATTTAAACAGGAAATATGAGAAAAGTTCTATAGAAATTCCTTATATCACGTCTTCAAATCTGTGTCGTTTCAAAAATATGTTTGCGAACCTAGATATTCTGTAATCCAATCGGAATAAATACACACTACTTTAAGAATATGTTTGATTTACAAATTATTTAGGTACTATCGACAAAACGGACGCCTTTACACCTTAAAGTTGATTTTTGTGTACACTGATTCATTGAAAAAACCCTGCCCCTATAGTCTCTTGTTTTACTTTGTCATAAGTACAGTTACAGCTTGCAAGCAACATTGTTTCAAAATTGGAAAGGCGTATCTTTTGTCGATCGTACTTCGTTTGTATGAGTTACGCATGCTTCGTGGGCCTCTTAAAGCAATCTTTTAAAGACGACCTTTGGACGGATTTAATAAAAATCAGCTCTTCCCTACGTTTATGTTCGCATAACTAGTCGAAATGTAGGTAACAGCTGATTTTATTTTTCACGATTTCAGGTTTGTACCCATAGTAAAAGTTGATCATAATGATGAGTACAACACTATCGTGGCAGCTACCTAGCAAATAAAAAAACAGCGTGTATATAATAATAATAATAATAATAAAAACATTTATTATCAGGCTACAATGGCCCATAGATACATACCTTACAAACTAACATAATATATAAAGTATAAAACAAAACTTGTGTTAATAAATATAGCTTAAAATTATGTTAGTAGCACTTCACTGCACTAGCTTGTCCTTGAGCTGTCCTGTGGCACTTGTCCGCGGAAGCGACGGAACACCACGTCCTGCGGCCAGAAGTCTTCTTCCATGACGACGGGCAGGTAACAATTCGGTACTCGCACCACGAACGCCTTGAAATTGACGTTTCGGCGCGACTCCAGTAACTGCACCCGCGGCATGTACCTTGTCTTCTGGCGCACGTACTCCACGATGTCCTCCGCTGTAGTGGTGTAGTGCAGGCGGGAGATGTACACCGGTGTGTTCGGCTTAGCGGCACGCAAGCTCACTTCTGGCTTCGTAGGAGCTTTGCCGCAGCGATTCTTGTTGGTTCGCGACCGGCGCTTCCTCCTTTGCACTGTCACGAAACCCTCTTCATCAGCCCTATTCGGCGCCTTTTCTGCCATAGGCTTCATACTTGGGGCGCCTGGGGCACTCGCGGGGGCGCTAGCGAAGTCCTTTCGTAAGGGATTCGCCAGGGCTGCAGATACTGGCAGCGGGACGGGGTGATGAACTTGGGCGGCGCTGCGCGGAGGAGCTGCGGTGACGGGCGCAGGGCTGCGGGGCACGGGGGCGGGGCGCTCTGCAATTTCAGCAAACGACGGATGCGCTGGCGATGAAACTGCTGACGCGGAATTTGACGACGATAAATCGAGGCCGGCTCCGCGACACTTGTTTACATTAGATGCATCGGCTGATGACCTAGTTACCGCCACACTGTTACGCAACTCGCTAACTTCTTTGCGCAATTCGGTGACGGAGTTTTGGGATGCATCTAATTTCGCCAGAACATCCGCGAGGCGGGCCTTCAGGAAGACAATGTCCTTTAGAAGGCTCGTTACGTCGACGTGGTCGAAGGTGACGGGTGGAAGCTTGTGCAACTCCTTCGCCACAAACGTCGGCACGTCGTCCGGGTCGGTCTCCTTGAACAGCGTGATTATATCCTGCAGGCTCTTCTTAGTCCCGTCACGCCGGCGGGACACCATCTGGTCGCGCTTGTTCAGCACACTGAACAACAACAGCTTGGCAGCAGCTATGTCTTCCTCGCTGAAGTTCGTTGCGCAGATCTGGACAGCAGACACCTCGTCCATCACATCCAGCTTCTGTTGCAGGAACGCCAGCAGCTCATTCGCCACAAGTTCATTGCTCATGGCGAGTAACTCACGAGCGACAGCTTGCGCCGCGCTAATTAAAACAGAATATTATGCAAACACGTCCGCATCGGAACGCGGCACAAGCGAGACTCAACACGTATATACGTATATACGTACCCATGAAGTTGCCGCTTTACATATACAGTGTGAGTCAAAATACCCCTGTTATACCGAAAACAGTGTATTGTTTAAAACACTATTAGTTATTCTGGAAGGTCGCCATGGTCATATCTCAACTTTAAATAATTTCGGTTTTCTCTTACAAAATACAAATAATATTTTAATTTTGCTATGTCGTAGCAACCCTAGATAGGCGGAGCCAAATAAATCAATGACCGCAGGCCGTAGGTATTGTCGCGTCCTTTGACCTGGCGAGCTGTTGCCTCATCGCGCGAGTGAAATGATCAGTACGGTAATTATTAAGTTTGTACATACCATTTTCCTTTTCAAATCCTGCGCAGCTTTACACACGTAGGTACACGTAAGTACACTCATAGTTTTAGCACATGAACATATTATTCACAATAAGGACAACAAACACAAAAGGTACACAGAACTCTAGACAGTTGTCTTGCTGCTGCAAGATTACCGTCAGTCACACCTACACACATTATCATGTCATAATATTCATTGTTCGCATATTCGGTCATAATTCCTCGCAAAATTCACTGCAATCCAACGCGAAACGAGACGACAAGCATCCGACTCGAAAGAATGAAGTGAACTAGCGAAATAAATGCCTAATTACTTAACTAGCCTAGAATAATAAAAATGTACACAATTTTAGGGATCAATAAGATATTAAGTGAATTCCGATAATAAATAGGTACTATTTATAAAATAAAATATTGTACCTAGTGGTAGCAGTGCACCTACATTTTGCTTACGGTATTTCTGTCCCATGATGTGATAAGGGGCCAGTTAAAATTTTATTATCGAGGTTGACTAGTATTTGTAGCATTAATTACAAATCTTAGTGGTTTACCTATTTTCTGTATTTTTTAAATGATAGAGAAATAAAATACATTGCCATAATTATGAAACAAATCTAATTCCAAAATAATCGAATACAGTATCCAAAAACCCCAAAAAGATTGCCCGGTCTTAGAATAGAATCGCGTTATTATTGCACATGTACGGAATCTTTTAGTGATTTTCTTTCCGAGGTGTCGGCAAGCTCAAAGGCCGCGCGCGGCGGCACGGCGGCACGCCAAAAGATTTTTGTAAGCTGAAATGATTTTGAATTCAAAATCATTTCAGTTTAAAAAATCTTTCGGATTTGAAGCATTCTTCAACCGATGCCGATATCCAATAAGAAAGCCGGAAGCAATGGGCGTGCAGTATAGTGTAGGATATTGCAAGATATTGGTGGCATTTCTACCAATCGGAGGATTAAAACTGCAATTAATTCTTATAAAAATGTATTTCACCAAAGAGTAACGAAAACAGTTAGGTCGTTCGATATCTTACTTTTGAGGATAGATACCTGTTAAACAAATGGAATTAATTTTCATAGGGAGCTAATTTTTTTTTTATTAAACTTTTTACTAGGTATTTGTATTTTTATAAAAACCTTGTAGTTGGGTTTAAACTGCAGTTTTATGCAGATGTATGTAGCTACGTCTACTTCTACTCTGCGTAGGTATTTCGCATATCATACTGGTATTCAAGACTTAATTCAATCTTGAAAAAAAAATCAACTTGCCTCTCTGATGCAAGAAAATTATATATAAAAAAAAAAATATTTTTAAAGAAGTATTGTCGATGCATTATTTTTGACATTTTAATGAAAGTTCGTTGATGCCTCTGCGATAGATATCCTGGGAACGGGAATCGATAAATTCTTTAAAGGCATTTTGCACCCCCTCGTTGAATTTGAAATTTTTCCCCGGGGCTCATTGTTGAGATCAAAATTTCGAGAACGGAAGCGATCAAACCAAAAACGCACCGTGCGTTCACTTGCGGTACCTTGCCCATACACGTCGTTAATATTGCGTGCTGTCTGTGTTGCGTTGGTACCACGATGGAACTCGTACTGGAAAATAGCGCGCAGTTTCGATTTTTCCATGGTTACAGAAACCTCGATATCAAAGAAAAAATCGAACGGCGGGAAAACAAATGAATAACTTTTTTTTTTAATGTCATGCTATATTTGAATTTGAATTTGGAATTCTAAATATAATGAAAGGTATTAATCCTCACACTAGCCGGTACCACAAATCGGCAATTTCATAATCATGAAACAAATAACTAAGGGCGGAGTTCACCGCCTTTAAAACAGCTGTTTAGATTTTTAATCAGTTCTTTCCTTAAGAAATTTGACATAAACCAACTGATTAAATACCTAACCGGTGGTTTGAATGTTGGTGAACACATGCCTTAATAACTATAACTAAAGCAAAGAACTATAAATAATTATGAAGTTTAAGGTCAGAGGGAGTTGTTTTTCCAAAGTAATATATTACAAAGCTGCTAGTCACAAAAAGGCTTTTCCACAATCTGTTCTTGACAATGTTCCACGTATCACTTAAATAAATGTTTGGAGCCACAAACCCAGGGTCGCAATTATAATGCAAGTCTTGTGCAGGTCACTATAGACGCGTGGTCAGACCTACAATGAGCAATAGTAAAAATACCTATGGTTACATAAATGTACGAGATTCGCGAATTTAATTACTATTTTTGGCCATGGGGCTTTGATAAGTAGGTTGCTATTTTGTGCTAATTATTTGCTTAATAGGTAGAAATTTTTTCACGTAGTAGTGTAGTAGGTACCTTCTCCTACATGACAATGTGTTTAGTAAATAAAATCCCGGCCAAGTGCATGTCGGACCACGCACAATGAAGGGTTCCGTAGTTGAGATGAATTTTTCCTAAGAACAAACTTAACATTGTAGTTGAAAAACATGTTCTCCCATAAATTCCAACTGCTCCTGTGAGTTTGTACGCAAAATATTGAGAGATTTACCATGTTATTTTAAGACCATAGACTTACTAGGTATAGAACTATTTTCTCAATTTTTTTTTTCAAAATTTTTGGCTCAGTAATTTTGGAGATAGGGGGGGGGGGGGGGGTGGAATGGTCAACTTTCGTTATTTTTTTTTTAAATAACTTTAAAACAATTTACTTTAAAATGATAATAAAAATATATTTGAGACCATCACCGTAAGCCCTTTCATTTGATATGTCACACAGTACAGTTTGCAAAACTTTTTTTTTTTAATTTTTGTGTATGCCCCAAAATAGACCCTTATATTCAAAATTCATTAATTTACGTTACACATCCTTGTATTGGTCACAGAAATATATACGTAAGTATACCAAATTTCAACTTAATCGGTCCATTTGATTCGGAGCAAATTGGCTGTGACAGACGGAGAGACAGACAGACACACGAGTGATCCCATATGGGTTCCGTTTTGTCCTGTTGAGGAAGGGTTCCGCCCTAAAAAGCAATAAATAAAATAAAGAATGCAATAAAGAAATAGCGACAAAAGAGCAAAAAAGGAATTATTATACATAGCATAAGATCACGTCTATAGTTCCTCATAGGGTTAGGTAGATGTGCATCTATGGTACACGTATATTTCGCTAGTTATATTTAAGTGCCAAAGGGCAAGCATATTGCCATCAACCGGGCCCAAATCCAGACTCCGGGCTCATCATCATTCTCCTACCCTTATCCCAATTTATTTAGGGTAGGCGCAACATTTCTGTTTCTTCCGCACTCCTCTATTAGTCGACATCTCGGGCTAGAAAGGGAGTGACCCCTTTTTAGACATTATCATCTTTCACACAACCCATCCATCTTTCTTTAATCTTCTCCTACTCTTATACTCAAAACTTTCCTCACGACATTCTTCGTGAGGAAAGTTTTGAGTATGAATGTGGATGAATCCAGTCTCCAGGCTGCTAGTGAGAAATTCCTGGTGGATAAACCCAATATAACACTTTGCCTTACCTGGGAATTGAGTTCAGTTGCCCGTTTTCACCAACCCTAAGTGACATTTAACTTAATCCCTAAATATTATTGCGCTGTTGGATTTTCAACTCTCAGTGCTGCGCCTAGCGTTGAAAATCCAACAGTGTACTTTTATTTAGGGATTTATTAAAGTGTCAGGTTTGGTGAAAACGGGATACGTGTATCTACACTAATATTATAAAGCTGAAAAGTTTGTATGTTTGGTTGAACGCGCTAATCTCAGGAACTACTGCTTCGAATTGAAAAATTATTTTAGTGTTGGATAGCCTATTTATCGAGGAAGGCTATAGGTTATATAACTATACGCTACGACCAACAGGAGCGGAGCATCAATGAAAAATGTTGCACTAACGGGGAAAATTTATTATTCGTGCGCTGCGTAAACAAATTTGTTTGAACGCGCTAATCTCCGGAACTACCAGTTGGATTTGAAAAAATCTATTTGCATTTGATAGTCAAATTCTTAAGGATGGCTATAGGCTATTTAACATCACGTTAGGACCATTAGGTGCCGAGCAAAACGAAAAAAAGAAAGAACGCTAAACTGAAACCAAGTACTAGCACGGGCAAGCAATGCGATGCGCCGGAGTAGGTCGCGGCAGCAAGACATTTCAGAAGCTAGTCCTATATTATTCTAAATAAAAAGGATGTAGAAAGAAGACCTCTGTGAAAAAATTTGCCTTTTTCTACCGCAAAGTAGCGTTGCCGAAGCGTACAGGCAGCGGTACAAAACCTTTTGGCGCGTGTAAATATCGAAAACTTACGACGCCATCTTGTTTTTAACGGATTTCAAAAAAGGAGGATAATTTTTTTAAATGTTTGTTACCTCATTACTCCGTCATTTATAAACCGATTTGGAAAATTATTTTTTTATTTGAAAGGATATACTTCCAGATCGGTCCCATTTTTATCAAAACCCAGTTCTGATGATGGGATCTATGAGGAATTGAGGAAATTCCGTAAATATTATAGGCTGTTATTTTTTTCCATTATTCTCGGGACCCTGGGGTCAACTCGCAGAGGCCCCTTACAAAATTTTAAATGATGAGGAGGCACCAACCGACGATTATCCCTATATGCGCTATGCAAATGCACCCAAGGACAACCCCCGGTTGGTGCAGGACTATTGCTGTACGTGAAAACAAAACATATTGGGCTATTGGTTTGGGTTGCTAAAGTGCATTGGGTTACTTAAACTATGGAATAACTATGTCCCCTGCCTGACCAATGTTATACAATTATACATAGATAAAATGGCAGGGGGTGACTTGCACACTCAATAATGGGCCCCCGGAAACGGTCGCTAGCACATAGTGACGTAGCGACAAGGGGGCAACACTTCCTAATAGGCTATTATTATTATCAAATGTTATAGGGTAATATTACCTATACAGTGTGATTCAAAATACCCCTGTTATACCGAAAACAGTGTAATGTTTAATACACTATTAGTTATTCTGGAAGGTCGCCATGGTCATATCTCAACTTTAAATAATTTCGGTTTTCTCTTACAAAATACAAATAATATTTTAATTTTGCTATGTCGTAGCAACCCTAGATAGGCGGAGCCAAATAAATCAATGACCGCAGGCCGTAGGTATGTAGGTATTGTCGCGTCCTTTGACCTGGCGAGCTGTTGCCTCATCGCGCGAGTGAAATGATCAGTACGGTAATTATTAAGTTTGTACATACCATACCATTTTCCTTTTCAAATCCTGCGCAGCTTTACACACGTAGGTACACGTAAGTACACTCATAGTTTTAGCACATGAACATATTATTCACAATAAGGACAACAAACACAAAAGGTACACAGAACTTAGACAGTTGTCTTGCTGCTGCAAGATTACCGTCAGTCGCACCTACACACATTATCATGTCATAATATTCATTGTTCGCATATTCGGTCATGATTCCTCGCAAAATTCACTGCAATCCAACGCGAAACTAGACGACAAGCATCCAGCTCGAAATAATGAAGTGAACTAGCGAAATAAATACCTAATTACTTAACTAGCCTACAATAATAAAAATGTACACAATTTTAGGGATCAATAAGATATTAAGTGAATTCCGATAATAAATAGGTACTATTTTTAAAATAAAATATTGTACCTAGTGATAGCAGTGCACCTACATTTTGCTTACGGTATTTCTGTCGCATGATGTGATAAGCGGCCAGTTAAAATTGTATTATCGAGGTTGACTAGTATTTGTAGCATTAATTACAAATCTTAGTGGTTTACCTATTTTCTGTATTTTTTAAATGATAAAGAAATAAAATACATTGCCATAATTATGAAACAAATCTAATTCCAAAATAATCGAATACAGTATCCAAAAACCCCAAAAAGATTGCCCGGTCTTAGAATAGAATCGCGTTATTATTACACATGTACGGAATCTTTTAGTGATTTTCTTTCCGAGGTGGCGGCGAGCTCAAAGGCCGCGCGCGGCGGCACGGCGGCACGCCAAAAGATTTTTGTAAGCTGAAATGATTTTGAATCTTATTTTTATGATTAAATAACATTCAAAATCATTTCAGTTTAAAAAATCTTTCGGATTTGAAGCATTCTTCAACCGATGCCGATATCCAATAAGAAAGCCGGAAACAATGGGCGTGCAGTATAGTGTAGGAAATTGCAAGATATTGGTGGCATTTCTACCAATCGGAGGATTAAAACTGCAATTAATTCTTATAAAAATGTATTTCACCAAAGAGTAACGAAAACAGTTAGGTCGTTCGATATCTTACTTTTGAGGATAGATACCTGTTAAACAAATGGAATTGATTTTCATAGGGAGCTAATATTTTTTTTATTAAACTTTTTACTAGGTATTTGTATTTTATAAAAACCTTGTAGTTGGGTTTAAACTGCAGTTTTATGCAGATGTATGTACGTGTACGTCTACTTCTACTCTGCGTAGGTTCGCATATCATACTGGTATTCAAGACTTAATTCAATCTTGAAAAAAAAAAATCAACTTGCCTCTCTGATGCAAGAAAATTATAGGCTTTTTACTATTATGTGTTAAGTGTCTTATCTGACGCATTCATCCCTATATCAAAGAAGAGAGAATAGAGGTCAACCAAATTTAGGGTTGACTCCATCAAAAATATGAAGAAAACTTTGACATGTCGAAAGCATTCAAAAACTTTAATGAACATTGTTGGGAACTTCATCTAATGATTAATAATGCACAACAGAATATGGGGCCGCTGGATCAAAAGAGGTCTTCTGAGTCACCCTGTATAGAGATTTTGGTATTTTTATCACCAAGTCAAGCATTTGTGCCCATGTTTCCGCCACAAGCGGCAGAGGAGGACACCGTGGAGTTTTAGTGGGTTGGATTCCCACGTAACTGCACTATATCCCCTTCACCCAATTCCGTTCCAAGTTTTTAGCGCTGCCGACCAAATCCGTCAGTTTACTGACTGTTCAATTTATAATCCACATTATTTATATACTTATATATTTTTTTAATGTAGTAATATTACTTTTATGATTTCAAATATAGCAAAAAGTGATTTTCGTATTTTTTTCAAAACCGTCATTGTTCTACGATCATGTCGATAAATGAAATAAATTCTTGGATGCTGTAGTAACATTTTTTTTTTAAGAGCAATGCCTTTAACCTAGCTTTAAATACACAGTGTTTTCGTGGACCGTGTATTTTCAGGTAATTTATTATAAGTTTGTATGTTTCGGTATTCTGTGCTATTTTTGTACATTTGTAGTCTAGGTCATCTATCCATTTTATACTCGATAAACAGCAGATCTATATTAAAAATCTCACCGTGAAAACTTAGGTGATGTGAGCTTGGAGTGAGCTGTCATTCCACCTGATGCTAGGGATAAATACTATTGACAGCTCCCCTAAGTTTTCATGGTGAGATGTTTACATAATAGGCCCACTGATTTCGGATATACGAAAAGCTTGGCTAAGCGCAAACACAACAATTCTTCATTGTATTCTGAATCACGAAAGGATACAAGAGTTCGGCACGCATAAATCTGGATGAGTTTACTCATAAAACATGCAGACACAAACATTATATCAAGGACAATGACCCGAGTGATACATAAGAATATTTACTTAAAACTCCAATACGACCGAGACACGTAAAACTTCTGTATATTGAAGATTTCTATGAAAGAAGCCTGGAAAATGGCATCTTCAACTATTCCACAGAATTCATAGCATACCCTTACGCTCTAAAAATAGCATTATATCTTACTCAGACCTTCAAATTGAGTTGGTTGTACGTGTTGGGGCCAATAAAAATAACAAAACATATTTTATTTCAGATAATCAAAATTATAACAAGATTAAAAGATTACAAAAGGGTAATTCAAATTTATATCCAACGCAGGAATGTTTAACGTTGGATATAAATAAGACCAATATTGAATGTTGGATGTTGGCTTCGCCCTTAGGTACTAACTACACTTATTCAGCTCAATTTAGCTCAGGTCAGCTTTCGGCGTCGTTCCATATGAAACTTTTTTTTTTTCTATGGACATAAGCTGAATTGAGCTGAATTAAGCTGAATAGGCAAGTGTAGTTAGTTAGTGTAGTCCCTTATGAGTCTTATGAAAATGTATGCGTACGCTTCCGTTCAGCTTTCGGCGTCGTTCAATATGAAACTTTTTTTTCTATGGACATAAGCTGAATTGAGCTGAATTAAGCTGAATAGGCAAGTGTAGTTAGTGTAGTCCCTTATGAGTCTTGTGACAAACAAGTGGGATCTTCGAAACTCAAAATGGCCGCTTCTGCGGTAATCTAAATTTACTAATGGGTCCTTCTATAGAAACATCACGCCTTGTTTCGCTGAAGAGTTAGGCAGAGGTATAGGTACCTATAATACACCCACATTTCGCCGGTTATGTGTAAGTCCCATCTAATAGGAGGCGAGCCTATTGCCATCAACCAGGCTCAAATTCAAACTTCAGGCTGCTACTAAAAAAATCCCGATTGAAAAACAATAACACTTTGCTAGACCCGGGAATCGAACCCAGGACTTCATGTTCAGCAGTAGCGCTTGCGACCACTAGACCAACGATACAGAAGAATTTCTTATTATTTTATTTTTATTTTGGGAGAGGACTTTTTTCCAAGTCCACTTAAAAAGTATGTTTACAAAAATTTCTCATATCAAGACGTGCAAGTTCCCAATTCAAAAGGAAAATGCTAACCGTTCACTCGGCAAGTCCTCGAGGTCCTATGCAAATCGTTCCATATTCCTTATTTTGATAATGAATCATAGCTATATTTATGGAAACTGGCCTTATTTACACGGTTACTATGTGTAATAAACTAAGGATATTTCTACATTGTTCACACATCAATGTACAAATTCACATGAATGTAACCACTGTTTTGATTTAAATAGCGTTTGTGGAGTTTCTTGCCCGTTCTCTTACATAGGAGCTTTGGGATGGGCAACTAACTTCATCCTTCCTTGAAAGTTATAAACACCTGTGGATCAGTTTAATTGAAATAAATACTTTTACCTTGTGTTTGATGGTGCCCCTAGAATCGTTATCGTCGTCATGTAACGTTATTACAACTTCTACAGTTATCAAGTAACTTCTTCAACGACCATTCAAACTGTATAAAAGCTCCTGACGTATGCATATAAGGTTGCCAAGTGAATGAGGAACGCGTCACCCAATCATGACAAGCACGTAATTCTGTGACATTCAGTCTAAACCGTGAAGGTGGTGACGAAAATACACCTTTTGGTTCAAAGAAGGCCAAATTGACATTTAGGTTTAGGCCTTGGAAAAACATCAAAATCATTGACCTACTTTTAGTTTTCTGAAGGTAACGAAAATTGGTTGTTTAATCTGTAGATCATATTAGTATGAGTCCTGGCACAATAAAAGAGAAGTCTACGCTCGGCAGTGGCTGTGAATGATAATATCGATGATACACTAACATTCGTTTTGAGGGGGAATTAGTTGCGCAGACGCTCATTACCTAGCCATTACCTACGCAGAGATTTTTTAATTTTCATTTTCAGTAATTTCTGGACAGGACCCAATTTAATTTAACTGACAATGCGACATATTTGCGAAAAAACGACAAAATTGTCACAATTTCATGACAAGTGTCACAATTTCATGACGAGTATAATAAAGCAGAAAAAGTGTATGAAAGAAACTTGTAAAATTATCAGATTGTCGCCTGTCGGTTTTTTTTATTAAAATACGCTCTAGCGTCCTAATTGCGTAACAAACACACTATCATTCGGAATCTGAATAATTTGTAGCAAATTGCTAATCCATTGCTTTATAGGCTCAACAAATTTGTCTACTCGACAACGTAAATAACGCAATGAATGTTATTGAAACGAAACCGAGTGTGTTACGCAATTAGGGTGCCACTACACTAGGTTAGTAGAGTAGTTCACTAACAAGAACACGAAAAAGAAAAAGAAAGAGGAAATCGTGAAAACAAGCTGGCTCACCTCTTGGTAACCGGTAGGCAGTACTATGGACATCTGTAATATTAGAGGCATAGCTGGCGCATTACCATTAAAAAAAAGGCCAAGTGAGAGTCTGACTAGCACACGAAGGGTTCCGTACCACCGTACAATATTTAACACTACACATTTAAAAAAAATGCTTCAGTTTATAAAAACGTGTTTCTTGTAGTTATAGCGGCAATAGAAATACACAATCTGTGAAAATTTCAACTATCTACCTAATACAGTTCATGTGCTGCAACCAGGCAGACGGATGGACAGCGGAGGTTTAGTAATAGGGTTCTGTTTGGCACTCTTCGGGCACGGAACCCTAAAAAGCTGATAAGTGTCATACGCCACACTTTAGTAAACCTTAAGAAACTCATGGTCAACATGGAAATTCTCTCCAAATTGTCCTCAAAATCATGACTATCGCTATTTAAAAACATGACTTGGTCATTGATATTCAAACGCGAGTACGTTACCAAATGTATACGCGTGGTATACCTCATGAATAATAATAGGTATTCTTTACAGCTGATTCATTGAGATTTGAGATAGTCTTGATATGGTCTAAGTAGTCGTGTTCTTGGGTTAAAATGAGCTACCGAATCCGTCCTGTGATTGGCGCAATAAATAATTATCTCGGTGTACCCTGGATAGGTAAAGAATATCAGAATATGGAAAGGCCGCCGCTGAACTACTAGGCTGATAACCTGATAACCCCACTTTATTGGAATGGATCGAAAAAACTATATATACTGGGTCATTACTTTTTACCGTCTTGAAAAAAATAGGGCATAATAGGTGAACGGAGTAGACGCCAATGGCATACCTAGTTTTTTTTTTAATTTTATTTGTAATCATATTTAGTGTTTATTAAAACAAAAAAAAAAAAAAACTAGGTACCTATGCCATAGGCTTCTACTCCGTTCTCCTATTGTACCCATTTTTTTTCAAGACGATAAAATAAGTCATCCAGTATAATAACTTACCAAATTGGTAAAACCAATTAAAACCATAACACAACAACAATTTTTTTTGTTGTTGTGTTGTGTTTAATTGGTATTACCAATTTTGGTAAATTATCATTTAATTTTTTTTTTGCACATTAACTTTAACATTACCTAAAGCAAACATTGGTCAATTGTCCCCTCTTTATCACAAATCACCACAATAGCCACTGAATTTATAACACCAATATTTTCCACAAACATTCGCCAAACTTTATATCAAATACTGGCTGTATCGGACATGTGAACGAGCCTTATTCTATTTACAATGCAGGGTGCTCGCCAAACAGTACAATGGATTCACTTGGATCCTAGCCAGTGCACATTTTAATATTTTCTCTTAGCCAGCTTATATTAAATGAAAATTTAATAAATACTGTGAAGGAAGGATGTGGACGTTGCTTTTTGGTTTGAGGATGATAAATCGTTTGAGAAAATTGAATAAGACTTTTTTGTGAAGATTTGAAATGGTTTTGGTTGGACATAACTGGATTCCGTGGTTAAGTGATTTGGTGGTACATATAAAAGGGATTATGTTTTTGCTTGCATAGCTATGATATAAATCGTTTTGTGGTTATTGTTGCTATGTTAGTCGTATAGACTGATATTGTGTTGCTGTAGAATTTTTTGTTACTTATTCGTTATTGGTATGGTCGGGTACAAAAAACTCAAAGGACAAGGAGGAACTTCCATTAGCTATCCTAACTAATATTATAAATGTGAAAGTAAGTTTGTTTGTTTGTTTGTTACCTTTTCACGCCTAAACCACTGAACCGATCATCCCGAAATTTTCCATATACGTTGTCACGTGTACAGAAACGGACATAGGGTATCTTTCATCCCGAAAAAAGTGCTGTTCCCGAGGAAAACAATAATAACGTTCTTATAGATAATAGATGGCGCCACGTGTCTTTCGAATCATGATTGAATTATATTTTAGTTTATTCCGACAACCACGCGGGCGTAGCCGCGGGCAAAAGCTACTAACCACATAAATGTGTTCAAACTATTACGTAGTAAGACCTATAATATACCGGTGTTTTGAGGGAGATTTGTTTGAATGTACAGACGCCAGCAGGTCAACCTACCCGAAACTGTCAGATTTTCCCAACCAACATTGAACCTAATGCTTTAGCAATAAAGTCGAAACTCTATTAAAGAAATCTGACAGATTGTAGTAGCTTGATGTGCTGGCGTCTGTACCTGACAATTACGTATCGCGGCGCTGAAAGCCACGGTTACTAGCAGTGCCACACGCACGAACCCACTTTCTCAGTAAAGCGCCACTGACGCGCGCCTTACACGCATTGAATGACACGGCTGCTAGGATCGATTTATTTTCCTGCTCTCTGAATGAATTCACAATAAAAACTTTTTAGCAAAAAATAAAACCGACTTCTAAAACAAAACACACTACGAAGTGAAAAATAACTTTAATTTCGGAAGTCGGTGTCTTTGGTTTTGTATTTTCGTTTTTTGCCACCGACTTCCGAAATTAAAGTTATTTTTCACTTTGTAGTGTTTTGTTTTAGAAGTCGGTTTTATTTTTTGCTAAAAAGTTTTTATTTTTCACTTTTTAGTTGTGGAACCTACCCCACACAAATTCGAATACATAATTGAGCACAATAATTGTAGATATAGCCATGTAAATAACAGTGATAGGAAGTTATTAAAACATCATCACATCATCCATATAAAATAAGTGGGAAATATACGCATTATTGAAGCTAACTCAAAAACTCCCCAAGAAAAGTTAATAAAATTTATATGGGACCACCTCGGAAGTATACCCTTTCAAACAAAAAAAGAATTTTCCAAATCGGTCCATCCGTCTTTGAGTAATCGCGTAACAAACATACAAAAAAAAATACAGACGAATTGAGAACCTCCTCCTCCTTTTGGAAGTCGGTTAAAAATAATATTGTATGTGTTATGTTATTGATTAGTTATTTAAGATAGTTTAATTAAAGACCACGCTGCCGCATTAGGAGCATGTTTGTGACAAATAAATAAATAAATACTTACACTGATTTTCTGCTAAGTAGTGAAGGGTAGGCGTTTTGGGATTATATGCGTTTTGTCTCTAAGTCCCAGATCAATAAATGTTACTTAGCGCGTATTTTGGCTAAGCTTTATTCCTGTCACTATCACACAACTGTCAAACTACAAGTGCAAGACAGAGACGGGAACATGTCCAAGTCAAAGCACGTGCTAAGTAACGTTTATAGATTTCAGCCTAACACCCGTATTTATAAGCATGCAATTAATTTCTTAGTGAAGTCATTACTTGAGGATAGAATATATTAAAAATCTATCCGTAGCGACTGTCAAAGGTCCACGAATGTTCCAAGGCACAGAGCGGTCTTGGTATGTAACGATCCCCATCCATGGATCAACAAGCGGCAAGCGTAGGTTACGAGTACCTAATCTATCGACCCGTGCGGCTGTTACTACTAGCCACGAGCCCTCCACATACATTTTTGGTATTTGTCTCATAAGTCAGTCAGTACGACAGACACTTACCTCCTCTTTAAAAAGTTAAGTTAGTTTCCTCATAAAGTTATGTCAAACTTAAACCTCAAAAAAATTTGGGTAAATCTGAATGTTATACTGGCTGGTAGTAACTTTGTTCCGCGTTTATTAATAAAGGAATTACAATTATCTGGTAAAAAAATAAAAATTAAAGTAGATAAGAGAAAATAATTGGGTCATTGGCTGAGGGCCCCAATCCCAGAGGTACACGTCTCGAAGGGCCACGATTTCAATAAATTTGATCACATTTTTTCTTTTTGTTATTTCTTCTATTGTTTTCATCTTGTGTTTGTTTGGTTTCTGCCGGCGTACAGTGGTTCCAAACATGGAAAATACTTAGACGACAAAAGTAATTTGATTTCAAAATTTTGTGAAACATACAATCATAATTTCGATAATTATAAATTTCAGAACCACACGGCGCTTTTTTATAGTAGCTATTTTTTGGGTACAGTAGATCCTTTTAATATACACTAGTATATTTGAAAACTCCAACGGCAATAATAACATGGCGTAGTTGATGGAGCCCCGCTACGCGCGGCTCCTTATTCTGGATGGTTAAAAAGAAATACCACGAAGGGGATGAAGAACCTAACCTGTCCGAGTCGGGTGCCCCAAGTCCAGAGCTCACTTTGCTCGCTGTTGAATTCAAGTTCTCCTAGTAACATTACCATTTTACTAAGTCGAGACGAGATGTGTTATTTTTGTATATTATATTATTATTGACAAACTAATTACTGTGATAATTAAAACCTGTCATTACTCCAGCAGGCTATAATATTGTATTAATATATACGATTATTTGAATCATGATCTAGAACTTTTTAGTTATTCCTGATCCTTAATGTTATGTCAAGTATTAAAAAAATGATTTAAGACGTTTCTTGCTGATGGTACTTTTAAGCAAGATTGACTTTTAATCGACTTTATCGAGATAATTATAAACCTTGGCCCTCCGGGACCAACCCAAATAACTTGGGACTTTACTTCGAAGCATCTATAAATTGAATTGAAGTTGTAACAAAAAGTTGAGCTCATAAGTTGCCGCTTACAACATATTTTCGTTCACTTAAGTAATATCATTTATTGGAAGTCTAGAAAAATAGCTATTAAAATAAGTTTTATTACTTTTCCTGACTTGAATTGTTGATATGTGTGCTTAAATACTATAGTATACATCACTGATGATGATCATTCTCCCGCCCTTGTCCCAATTTATTTGTGGTTGGCGCAACATGTCTTTTTCTTCCACACTATTTATTAGTCGTCATCTCGGTAGTCACTCCCTTTCTAGCCATATCATCTTTCACACAGTCCATCCATCGTTTCTTTGGTCTTCCCTTACTCGTATAGCCCTCCACATTCATACTCAACACTTTCCTGACGACATTTTCCTCATTCCTCCGCATCACATGCCCATACCATAACAACCGATTTCCGCACAACTTTTCAGTCACTGGTATCACTTTCAGACTTCCTCTTATATACTCATTTCTTATTATATCCATTCGCGTAACACCACACATCCCTCTTACACCCGTATTTATAAACAAGCAAAAGTGATTACTTCAGTAAAAGTAATTACTCAAGTAACGATTTTTATTCTATAGTTTAGTAATTGCTTGAAGTTAGAACTGTAAAAAGTTAGAATTCTTAGGCAAGCCACCATTTTCTTTACTGAAGAATTGAGAAACCGACCATTTTGCGTTTGATTTTGCAATGGAACGTTGATTCTTACTTAAGCATTTACTCAATTAAGTAACGTAACGTACAGACGCCAGCACATCAAGCTACTACAATTTGTCAGATTTCTGTAATAGATTTTCGACTTTATTGCTAAGGCAGTAGGTTCAAGGTTGATTGGGAAAATCTGACAGTTTCGGGTAGGTTGACCTGCTGGCGTCTGTACATTACTCGACCATATAAAAATATTTTATATTGAAGAATGACTTCACTAAGAAATTACTTAGCAGCAAGTAATTGCTTTTTTTATAAATACGGGTGTTAGTCACCATTTTCCTTAGTTAAGAACTGAGAACTCTGCCATTTGGCGTTTCATTTTGCAATGAACATTTGATTCTTACTCAAGCATTTACTCAAGTAAGTAACGTACATTACTCGACTATAGAATACGATTTTATAAAGAAGAATTCTATCCTCAAGTAAAGACTTCACTAAGAAATTACATAGCACCAAGTAATTGCTTGTTTAAAAATACGGGTGTTAGAATTCGCATTTCAGCTGCATGCAATTGCCCTTCATTCTTTTTGTGGCCCAACATTCTGAACTATACACGATAGCAGGTTTAGTGTTTTAATAAATCTTTCCCTTAAGTATATAGTACCCGTGACCTGCCGCCATTTCATCAATCCATGTTATTACATAACATATTATAACATAACATCACGCCTATAATCCCCGAAGGGTTAGGCAGAGTTGTACCTATAGTACACCCACATTTCGCCAGTTATGATTATGTTCCATGTAATAGGGGGCGAGCTTATTGCTATCACTGAGAAATTCCAACCAGATGGAAAAATCCAATAATACTGCCCGGCCTGGGGATCGAACACAGGACCTCACGCTCAGCAGCAGTGCTATTCTGTACAAATCTCACCGTGAAACCTTAGGTGAGGTGAGCGTGGAGTGAGCTGTCAACAGTGTCAATCCCTAGCATCAGGTGGAATGACAGCTCACTCCACGCTCACTTCACCTAAGCTTTCACGTTGAGATTTTTACAGAATAGATCGGCTGCACTCGACGTGTATATTTGTTTTTTTTTTTTAATGTATATACACGACCTGAATTTCACAAAGCCGTCTTGTCCCATGGGCTTTATAGCGGAGAACGGTATAAGATTTTGACGGGGAACACGTAAAAAATGAAAAACATGCCATAAATATCAATGTGTTTCTCTGCTTAGCATAACCACCGTATAATGTTTCCACTGCTAAGTAATAACAGCCGCTCGGGTCGATCTATCAGGTTAAGCTACGCTTGCCGGGGTTGGTCTGTGGATGGGTGACCATCTTTTCACACCGAGACTCCTTCGTGCCTCGGAAAGCACGTTAAGCCGTTGGTCCCGGCTGTCATTCGTGGATCTTTGACGGTCGTTACGGGTTGTCAGAAGCCCGAAAGTCTTACCAAGGGGTATCATATTACCCAGTAACTGGGTTGTGGAGGTCAGATAGGCAGTCGCTCCATGTAAAATACTGGTATTCAGCTGCATCCGGTTAGACTGGAAACCGACCCCAACATAGTTGGGAAAAGGCTAGGCAGATTGATTGAATGTTTCCACTGCAAAGGAGGAAGTGCGCCGTAATCCACCACGCAGGCCCAGTTCGGGTTGGTGTATCTCATATGTCTTCGAATTCTTGGATCTAGGACATGCCGGTTTCCTCAAGATGTTTTCATTCGCCGTTTTGAAAGCAGCGGTGATGAAATAATATACACAAAGTAAAGCGCCTGTCGGGGTTCGAACTTGCGACCTACAACCTCGTAAGTCGCAGCCAGCGGCCACCACTGATCTTTCTCCTCTTCTCCGCTTCAATAAGTGTTTACTCTTCTTAGGGCCGTTTTTTCAATTGTCAGAAGTTTTGTCTGTGGAATAAATATCCCTATTTATTCCACAGACAAAACTTTCTATAAAAAAAAACCGGTCAAGAGCGTGTCGGACCACGCACAATGAAGGGTTTCGTAGTTGGGATGAATTTATCCCAAGAACAAACTTAACATGGTAAATCTCTCAATATTGTGCGAAGAAACTTACATTGTCGTCACGTGTAATGTGGGTTGGATCCTTTTCGTTTAACTATGGACATTTGTAGTTGGAATGTATGGGAGAATTACATTGTAGTTGAAAAACATGTTCTCCCATACATTCCAACTACAAATGTCCATAGTTAAACGAAAAAGATCCAACCCACATTACACCTAATGTGGGTTGGATCCTTTTCGTTTAACTATGGATAATGTAAGTTTGTACGCACAATATTGAGAGATTTACAATGTTATTTTATGACCATAGACTTCTTATAGGTTTTGCTGTAATCTATAGCTACAGAATTATTTTCTGTATTTTTTTCAAAATTTTAAGGTCAGTAGTTTCGGAGATAAAGGGGAAAAAAATATTTAAAAAAAATTATTTGGAACCCTCACAGTAAGCATTTTATATATCGCACGGTACAGTTTGCAAATATATGTCTTTTTTTAATTTTCTTCTTTGCCCCCTAAAGTTGACCCCCATATTCAAAATTAATTAATTTACATTACACGTCCGTGTTTGGGTCACAGAAATACATATACGTACGTGTACCAACTTAATCGGTCCATTAGATTCGGAGCAAATTGGCTGTGACAGACGGACAGACAGACATACAGACACATGAGTGATCCTATAAGGGTTCCGTTTTCCTTTTGAGGTACGGAACCCTAAAAACTGTCAGTGTCATAATAAAGGCTAGCGCAGATAAGAACGGACTGCGCCGCAGCGCAACACATTGGCGGATCGCAAGTCAGGTGTATTTTTTTTATGCATTGCGATGCAGCCCGCCTGATGCCTGATGGTTCATACAAAATGTATAGACGGTTACATATAAGTATAAGCTGACCTCTCATTGTACGAAAATCCTATACAATGCGAGATCAGCTTGTATTGGAGGTGTATGTACGACAGTTTTTTCGGAGGATATTTGCAATGCGTCGCGTTGCGCCTCGTTGCACTAGAAAATTAGAATTTCGTTGTATCAAATACTGCGCTGCGGCGCGTCCGTCGCAACTCCTAATGCACATTAGGAGTATCATATGTCGCGATTTTACAATGCGGCGCGCTGTCGTTCGCCATGGCTGCGATGTACGCTTACCTTTATTCCTCAAATAAAATAATGGATAAAAGTATTTGACGATTGAGAAATCAGCCCTTACTCTAATGACCGTCGTAAAAGGCGATTTGGATTTATCTAAAAGTAAAGGTTGTAAAATAAAGCTTGGTTACGTAAAAAAAAAACGCTAATAAAACCTATTAGGGTTCCGTAACAAAATGGTAAAAAAGAACCCTTATGGTGCGACTCAGTCTGTCTGTCTGTCTGTCTGTTACAGCTGGATATCTCAAGAACCACTAATGCTATCAATTTGAAATTAGGAATAGTTTTAGATGACGTTTGCCCAACTATTTTGCAAATAAGAAAGAAATAAAATGTATATATATATATTTTGCAACAGGGACTGAAAGGGGTCTTAAAATTCGAAGTGGGGCTACTAGAACATGTGGGGTTTACACATTCTCAAACATTTTTCTTTTTCTTTTGACCGCATAGTTTTCGACTATTGAAGCAAATAACAAAAAAATACTGTTCTCCCCCTTATCTCCGAAGTTTGCATAGAAAAAAATCAGAAATTATTCTGTGTGATTGAAGTTTATGTAAAAATTACAGGAAAATTAAAACGATGTGTCTAAATAGCACAGTTGTTTTTTTTTTATATATGATGGTACGGAACCTTCGGTGCGCGAGTCCGACTCGCTCTTGACCGGTTTTTTTTTTTCTTCATGAAATACCTATACTATACCATTTCTTCTACTAAGCTTTATCACAGCAGGCGCTACGTGGCACCGCACCTGACAAGGTAGACCGATGACCTGTGGAACAATCGCGGATGCCCACTGGATTCGAGAGATACAGAATCGGTTGCTGTGACGATGCTTGGATGTCCAGCAGTAAACGTCTTTCGGCTCATAATGAAACTCAATCTCAAAGCATTGATTTATAGCCACTTTTGAATTATCAAGGAGTCGGTCAGTCAAAAAGATGGTTATTCCTTAAATAAATCCCGGCCTTGGTATAATGCAGAATGCGCCCACGCTGAGGCCCGAATAGAGACTGCCTACCAAGCCTGGGTCAAGGCCCGCGACCGCAAAGTTAGAGTGCGTAGGGTTCGCGCCTTTAATTCTGCCGCCAAGTTCTGCAAGCGGGTTTTACGTAGGGCACGTTTTGACCATGTCGGACGTATCGGGGCCAGGCTGGCTTCGCACCCTCCGGGTAGTAAAGCGGTTGAAACGAATTTCTGTCGTCCCACTTTACCTCCTATGATGAAACCTGATGGGTCGCTGGACCACTCTGCAACTGAGAAAGCAAATTTATTTGCATCTCTCTTTGCAAGCAATTCACGTCTGGACGCTGGCTCAAAGCAACCACCTACTGTACCTCATTGTGACTCCTCGATGCCGGAGATCGCAGTTTACATTAAAGAGGTCCGAAGAGTATTGTGCAGTCTAGACGTGAACAAGGCCAGCGGGCCTGATGGCATTCCAGCGAAAGTGTTGAGGCAGTGTGCGCCTGAACTCTCTCCTGTATTGACACGTTTGTTCCGCCTCTCTCTTGAAAAAAGAACGGTGCCGAAATCCTGGAAGCTTGCAAATGTACAACCAGTGCCCAAAAAGGGCGACCGTGCAGACCCTGCCCGTTACCATCCGATCGCCATTACCTCCATTCTGTGCAAGGTTATGGAAAGGGTACTGAACAATAAGTTGCTGATCTACCTTGAAGACAATGATCTCCTCAGTGACCGTCGATATGGCTTTCGCCGGGGACGGTCAACTGGCGATCTTCTTGTGTATGTCACGCACTGCTGTGGCGAAGCCATCGAGAAACACGGCGAAGCACTGGCTGTATCGCTTGACATCTCGAAGGCCTTTGACAGGGTCTGGCACGCTGTTCTGCTCAGCAAGCTTCCTGCTTATGGCATCCCAGCTGATTTTTGTAGCTGGATATCAGATTTCCTTAATGAACGGTCGATCAGAGTAGTTGTTGACGGCTGCTCTTCTGACCTTATGGCTATTGATGCCGGAGTTCCTCAGGGGTCTGTTCTCTCTGCGACTCTTTTCCTGCTGCACATCAATGACCTGCTTCGGCCTGGTATTGTTGTGTACGCAGATGGCAGTACAGTTTCAGAGAGATACTTGTCCAGCGCAAAAACCAGCGGGGCCGAAGTTCGTTCCTTGAGGCCATGGTAGAGCAGACAGATTTGACCTTAAGCTTTGTCTCCCAGTGGGGTGATGATAATCTGGTCTCTTTTAACGCCACCAAAACACAAGCGTGTCTTTTTACCGCTAAAAAGAGTCGTTTCGCCCAAACTCCTACTTTTCGGGGTACATCTGTTCCTGTAACTGATCGACTTCAGCTCCTAGGCATGGAGTTAACATCTGGTCTCAACTTCGGCGCCACCATCGAATACAAGACCCAAACTGCGGCCAAGAAACTGGGTATCCTAAATCGGGTGAAGCGATACACCTGGACAGCTTTTAACCCTTTACAAAGCGCAGGTCCGATCCTGCATGGAGTATTGCAGTCACCTTTGGGATAGATCAGCCAAGTACCAACTAGCCGCGCTTGACTCGGTGGAACGCAGAGCTAAGAGGCTCATTGGCGACGTAAAACTGATGGATGCCAAGCTTCATAGCTTGGCTCATCGCCGCAAGGTAGCCTGCTTGTCGGTCTTTTACAGATTGTACTTCGGAGAGTGTACCATCGGATTACCTAGACGCACTGCCAGTTACCATCCCTACCTGGTTGCTATTCCACCAGTTCGCACTAAGCGCTTCCAAATGTCTTTTATAATGCGCACAGCAAAGGAGTGGAACTCACTACCTGCGTCTGTGTTTCCGAACGCATACAACCCTAATCTTTTCAAAGTGAGAGTGAACAGGCTTCTTCTGGGTAAGCTCACTCCATCGTCGGCTTTGTCTCTGTCACCTCTGACCTAGACTAGAGTCAAGAGCAAACCCATCACAAAAAAAAAAAAAAACCCACCTCAAGAGACAATAGGACCTATACAGGGTTATTGGTAAAACACCAACAACCTCTTAAGGGGTCATTGTACTCAACATTATGAACAACTTTTACTATGGCACCAAACCTGAAATCGCGAAAAAAAAATCACCTGTTCAGTACATTTTGACGAATTATGCTAACATAAATGTACTGAACAGCTGATTTTCTTTTAAGGTTTTCGGTAGCTTATGTCAGTCCAATACATCGTTGACATTAAGCTTTTGGTAGCTTATATCAGTCCGATACCTCGTTGACATTAAGCTTTTCGATAGCTTATGTCAGTCCAATACATCGTTGACATTAAGCTTTTCGGTGGCTGATGTCACTCCAAATCGTCATCGCTGATAGCAAGTCACTTTGTCTAGGTCCTAAGCTAAGGTGATCAATTCTTAAATAAGAACTACACAGTACTACAAAATACTACTAATACAACCTTATAAATTCCACCGCGCACAAGCAGCAGTAATTTATAGAAGAAACAATATTACATAACTATGTATAAAACTATGTCAAAACGCGACAGACTTCAAACAGACGTACGGAACGTGTTCACAATCGCTAAGGGTTTGTCTTAACGCATGCGGAATGCCAAATTGTAAATACCTTGTAGGAATATGTTTTTTTAGGAATTTAAGTTCTAAATGTGTTTATTTATAAAATTGACTGCAGGATGGGAACAACGTGTGTACGAATTTATAACAAACTACCTAGCCATCTGAAAACGTTAAACTCGAGATATGCTTTTATAAATAAATTGTATGAATGGTTAATTGATAACAACAATATAAAACAATTCCTAGAAAGAAAATAGTTTTGTTATAATATAATAATAATTTTGTTAAGGAAATTGTTATTACAAATATTTGCATGCTATGTTTAATCTTGGCAAAACATGTCTGCTCTATTTTTGTAATGTAAGACCTTTTTAAACCATGTTTTACGCAAATAAATATATTATTATTATTATTAACGAACAATAAGCAACAGAAACTGTAAATATGAGAAGTAGAGAAAATTAGTCTATGTCTCCATAGACAACTTCTAGTGGCCAGATTTCAGAAGTTTTTTTTTTTTTTTTGTTTAATTCGGCAAATAACGGTTTTGCCCTTGGCCTAAAGTTATGCCAGAAATAGACACCGAAGTTTTTTCTTTTCCAAAAATAAACACAGTTTAGTGGACAAAAACAAAGGTAAGTAAAATCATAAGCGTTAGCTCTTCAACTGTCATGTTTGAGACACGATTTAATTTCTACTGTCAACATAAGTTGCTAAACTAAACTCGCCACAAAATAATAGGTCCGTTTTGACATGAGGGTGTCCCTTTTTGTCTCGCTATGTTTGTCTCTCTTTGCCATATGAAACGATATGGGCTGTCAAAAGAGACCTATTATTTTGTGGCGAGTCTAACAAGTTTATCAGATCTGCAGGCCTACCATGATCTAATTAAAAACGATTATTTTGACAGTTGAGCGTTTCAGTTGAACTTTATGGACGTCATGGTACCAAAAAAGTACAAAATTAAATGAATGCAACCAAAACTTGCGACTTTGGGCCAATCGCTGTCCGATGGCATGGCCTAAATTAAGTTAAACAGACGTCATGGTACGATTAGTTCAGTTTAGGTCCTAAAATGGATCGCGTTAAGAGCTTATGGTAGGCATCCTGATGTTTATCAGAATTCTGATAGCACGAGTAAGCCATCTGGCATGAGAAATTTTCCTAGGCGATTTGTGAACTCAGAGTGTTCAGGGAATTCCCCAGGTATTGTTTTTCTTCTTCGTGTCGTTAGTACGACATTTATTTAAATTTTGTTGGCCCAAAACTCCGCCACTTCCACTCCGTTATCGGTGGCAGCGCAGATATCACTTTGGCTGCATGTTTTGGGGGATAGGACGTAGAGCATAGTTTGTAACACAGCTCCACATCCGCAACCTGCTACCGTTCCGTCGAATTAGCCCCACTATACGAGGTTCGACTTACACATTCCAAGTGGACCACGGAAGGTTACACCCTGCAGGAAGAGGTTTGGTGGTAAATAGTAGGTGGGGGAAAGGTATCCTGCCACAGTTTGCCCAGATATTAAACAACGATATTTTTCTGTACAAATACAGTTGGTCAGAACTGAGATCTAGCTACAGCTTTCTCTTCACAATTTTCCAAGGCTTTTCCATTTTGCCTGTGAATGTTCTTGGAAGTCGAACCATCAACAAAAAAAAAATGAATATCGAAATGGCAATTCTTTCACAAGCAGCAAGCAAATTAAACCTGAAACTTTAAAACAGCGGCAGATAAAGTAAGTATACGGATTGCAATTTTTATACATGTCCTAACAGGCCCAGTCAACAACATACTATCGCTATTAGAATCCACAATTAAAAAAGAAATGTTTTTAGGGTTCCGTACCTCAAAAGGAAAAACGGAACCCTTATAGGATCACTCGTGTGTCTATTTGTCTGTCTGTCCGTCTGTCACAGCCAATTTGCTCCGAATCTAATGGACCGATTAAGTTGAAATTTGATACACGTAACTATGTATTTTTGTGACCCAAACACGGATATGTAACGTAAATAAATTAATTTTGAATATGGGGGTCAAGTTTGGGAGGCAAATAAGAAAATTTTAAAAAAAGTTTTGCAAACTGTACTATGTGGCATATCAAATGAAAGGGGCTTTGAGGATCTCAAATATATATTTTTAATTAATTATATACTACATTATTTTAAAGTTATTTAAGAAGATAGACGAAAATTGACCCTTATCTCCGAAACTACTGAGCCTAAAATTTTGAAAAAAGATACAGGAAATAGTTCTGTACCTATAGATTACAGGAAAAACTGTAAGAAGTCTATGGTCTTAAAATAACATGGTAAATCTCTCAATATTGTGCGTACAAAATTACATTTGCAGTTAGAATGTATGGGAGAACATGTTTTTTCTTGGAATAAATTCATCCCAATTACGGAATTCACCTTCATTGTGCGTAGTCCGACACGCACTTGGCCGGTTTTTTGATCTACCCTAATATAAAGGTGTGGTCATATTTAAGGGTGTGGTACAGACCATCAAACTGAACAACTTCCTCTATGGGACCAACATCCTAAACGCGAAAAAAATATCAGCCATCCCATACATTTTGGCCGAAGAGGTATAGAAGTTTTGCTTGGGATAGTTGATATTTTTTTTCGAGTACAATGTTGGTCTCATGTAGAAAGTTTTAGACACCATGTTTTGTTTTGCTCCCAGGCATGATGAATGATTTTCATATTGACACCAGCATTATTATTGTGTAGACATCCAGTGCGGCGAGTACATCTCACACCGTCATAATGGCAGAGGCTTTGGAACAGTTAGATCAGATCCTGCACAGCCTAAATGGAGCCTCTCGGCGGGTTGGCCTCGGCATGAATCTGGACAAGGCGAAAGTCATGTACAAATCACACATCTTGCCGAGCCCAATCCACATCGAATGGTTGCTTCTTGAAGTTGTGAAGGAGTACGCCTACCTTTTTTTTTTTGTTCCGGGGTGGAAAATCCTCATGGATGTCCTCCGCCCTGGGGCGGGCGGAGGGGTCTGTCAGACTCTTACTGACTAAAAACCACCCCGGTGTTCCCTTCCCACACTTGGACCGGGGATCATAGGAACTTGTGCGCCTTCCACGATCCTCGGCTAGTGCCGGCCCGCCATTGCGGGCCACCTCAGGCCCGCGGGGGGAGTGAGGTGTGAAAACTCCTCCCGCGACGTCCATTAGGGGCGCGCGTGGAACACTACGCGCTGCCGCCTTGGGTCCTGCTGGATGAGGGGTGGCGGACGTCCCCGAATCCGCCGTCCCTCCGGACCTATTTACGGAGGCTGGAAGAGGGCGTTGTCCACCCTCCGCCGACGCCTAGTTCGCCTGCTGCGGATCGGGAGAGTGGTATCCCACCTACCTAGGCCAAGTCATCCAGCTCGGTAGACACAACTTTGAGAAAGAAGCTGACAGAAGGATCCAGTTGGGTTGGGCAGCGTTTAGGAAACTTCGTCAAATCTTCTCAAGTGCGACCAGGCCCGTTATGATATACGGTGACGAAACATGGACACTGACAGTCGGGTTGGTCCACAAATTCGGGCTATGCTCGGTGTTTCTTTGATGGATAAAATCAGAAATCAAATTATCCGGAAAAGAACAGGAGTTACCGACATAGCTTGCAGAGTAAGCAAACTGAAGTAGCAGTCGGCTGGCCATATTTGTTGAAAGACCGATGGCCGGTGGAGCAGACGAGTCCTGGAGTGGAGACCGTATATCAGTAAGCGTAGCGTGGTACGCCCCCAGCTAGATGGACCGACGACCTTAAGAAAGTGGCTGGGATAGACTGGATGCGGAAGGCGGAGTGGGTGCTGTGGCGCTGCTGCCTGGGTCAGCACCATCTAAAAAGTCATAGTCATACAAATGGCATCATACCAATTAGATAATTATATATATTCTAGGTGACAAAAGACCGTTTATCAGTAAGATCAGTTAATGGTTTCCGTGTGATGGGAATCTTATTGTTTACTAATGGATTTAATAAAAAAGCTTTTGTATTGTACAGTCAATCAATAGATTAGCAATATGTTCGACAATGATAATGTATGATCCTTGATTTCAACTTGTTGTAAAAAGATCCTAGAGGCCTGTAGAGGCTCAAATTAAATCAGCTAGCGAAACTCTACAGACGTGATGTGTATCAATTTCTAAACACGATAAAAAAAAATAATTAAAAAGATTTGATGTACAGACGCCAGCAGGTCAACCTATCCGAAACTGTCAGATTTTCCAAATCAACCTTGAATCTAATGCCTTAGCAATAAAGTCGAAAATCTATTAAAGAAATCTGACAGATTGTAGTAGCTTGATGTGCTGGCGTCTGTACTTTTGGGGTCAACAGCCAGTGGTAGTGTTGTTACTTGACCATAAGTTGAGAAAATCTGTTTTCTTTTGTTTTGTCCTGTTTAGATATCGATATCTATCCCGCCTGTGAAGTTTACAAACAAATTAAAAAAAAAAAAATTCTTAAACTGATATTTCAAGTTATATTACAGTCCTTAAAACGCTTAACGTTTTCCGTTTTAAGGATTACAATAAAACTTAACAATGTAAAACTACTGTTTGTAATAATAATAAAATATAGTCTTATGGAGCACAACGTAACATGCTTATTTTCTGCATTTTCATTCTAAAATAACAGAAATAATTATACAAACGATGAGGGCGCCACTGCGCGCTTGGTATCCTCTTAAGGGAAGCGCTAAGGTAGCCCGCGAAATTCAAATATTCTGACGTTTTTTGTAGGTCAGTGTCAGATTGTATACTGATGGTGACTTCTCCATCAGCTCCAGTTCTCCTGGTACTTACCAGGAGAATTCCTCAAAAAATAATGTCTCTGCTTCGGTAAAAAAAATTGATGAGCAGTTGACAATAGGCTATTTATTGACTTAAATAAATTACAAATTGACCCACTAAAAGTGAAATTTAAAAACCTTTTTTACAAAAAAAAAAAAAAAACCGACTTCCAAAGAAAACTCTACAAAGTGAAAAATAACTTTAATTTCGGAAGTCGGTGGAAAAAAGTAAAATATAGATCCAAAGACACCGAGTTCCGAAATTAAGTTCTTTTTCACTTTGTAGTGTTTTCTTTGGAAGTCGGTTTTTTTTTTGTAAAAAAGTTTTAAATTTCACTTTGTGAAAAATAACTAATTTTGGAAGTCCGTGGAAAATGGTAAAATATAGGTCCAAAGACACCGACTTCCGAAATTAGAGTTATTTTTCACTTTGTAGTGTTTTTTTTTTAATCTGTTGTTTTTTTTTTTTTGAAAAAAAAGGATTTTTATAAATTATGGTGAACACCGCATCAAAATTAATTAAGAAGTTTAGAAGGACTAAATAAAAGCGCTTAATACATACACTATTCAATTTGTAGGAAACCTAAATTGTAAACAATTTAGGACGTAGTGCGGTCGGGACCTTCCAATTGCACTAAATCGGAATCTAACTGTTCTAGCTTCGAATACATCTTTCGATTTCCTAATTAGATTTCCTACAAATTGAAGCACTTTAGACGGTAGACACGGAAAGAGACTTTTTTTTAAAATACCTATTATGATAATCATAAGTCCACTATTTAAAGCCCTGATTACCTTGCATCCTCCCAAAGTCCGAAAGTGCCAACCCTAGTAATCTAAGGTCGATATAGCGCACGCATCGAATGTCAATGTGCGAACACTATTGTCTATAAAAGCGATGCGCAGGCGACGCATAACAACAAAAGTCAACGAAAATGAAGGTGATCACACGTTATTTTTTTTTAAGTGTTTGTTTGTGTGTTTGTGATTGTGTTCGGAATTTGAATTTTCAAAATATTCGCTTTTTTTTTCAATATTTTGTAGGGTTGACGTGTTTGCGTTTTGGATATCATTTTCTATGGTGGACTATTTATAGGTGGTGAAAAAAAAAAAAAATCTAATACTTACTTTATTAGCATGGGGATCGATCCAAAGTACCTCCATAAGTAAAAGAAATAATTCCGATAGAACTATTTCATTCAAAGTTTTTATTCGTTTCACCTTAATGTCAAAACCTTTTAAATTATTACAAATATAATTATTATGATAAAATCATTTGTTAAAATAAAAGCATTGGGAAGAACTGTTCTGAAACAATGCTCTTATCAAAGAATTGAATATTCTATCTCGTCTTTATTTATGCAATGCGAAAAACCCTAGAAGCGTACTTCCATAACACATGTTGTAACTACATGAAACCATGTATGTATAGTAATAACGATAACGTAATGTAGGATCGTAGTAGTAATACATAAGTAGTTCGATTGTAGTAGTATCACTATAGTTGACCGAGCGAGCGAAGCGTCTTTGCTTTAAGGAGAAAGCGTCAGGGTAGCCCGCGAAATTCAAATTTTCTTACATTTTTTGCAATTTGCAAGTCAGTATTAAGTTGTATGTTAAATAAAGTATGATTTGCGGCCGTAACAAATATATTTTTACGGAATTATATACAATTGAATCAGTAATACAACTCCTTAAGTTAGTATAATCCTAAAATGTCAAAATTTCATGAAATAGTATTTTTTTGGGATTACCTGGTCTTAAAGAGTTGTATTGATCACTTTAATGATTCTAATTATGTAAATAGATACTTGTTACGACCGCAAATTATAATTTGATCAACGTACAATATAATAATAATAATCATAATATCCTGGGACACTGTTCACACACGGTCATCTGATCCCAAACTAAGCAGAGCTTGTATGGAAATGGAATATGGAAACCAGATAACTCATATACTACATATACTACTTTTTTTTGTAAATACATACTTAGTATATAGATAATTACACCCAGACTCAGAACAAGCAGACATGTTCATGCACACAAATGTTTGTCCTGGATGGGAATCGAACCCACGACCTGCGACATGATAGGTGGTATCTTAACCAACCACGCCAACTGGCCTGTCATATAATTCCGACTTGTAAATTGTAAAAAACTTAAGAAGATTTGAATTTCGCGGGCTATCCTGATGCTTCCCCCTTAAGTCTGGCAAAATTTGCTTTCGTCTGTCAGTTTGCTGCTACTCCTCTACAGTTCGTTTTTTACAACCAATCTGGATGAAACTTTGTATACAGGTTTTACGACTACATAATTTTTTTGTTTTGGGTTCGGGGAGTTTTGATTGGAGGGGTACTTCCTCCAAAAAGGGGCAAAAGGGGGCTACTGGATAATATCTCCGCCTTATGAGATCCGATGGTTCTTTTTTTATTTGTAAGTTATTTATTACCCAGTAACTTAAAGTTACTAGGTAAATTGGTCTCATACAAATTTGGTGAAGATCTGATGAGAAAAAAAAAACATGATATATATCCCGTTCTAAATAACTTTAGTGCAAATTATAATTGTTGCAAAAAGTTTGTGCTATTAGTACCTACATAACACCTTTGATGGATCCGCGAAGTAACCTTATTTCTGAACATGTAGGTATTTTTCTTTCACAACTGAATACAATTGAATAATTTTTTCGAAAAATTCATTCAAGGCCGGCCGAATTTTGGATATTAAGCCACCCATTATGCTAATTGAACCCCTGAACCTAAAAATGTGTGAAGGAGCAATAAATCCTTATTTAAGCATTATTATGACTACACTAGCGACCGGCACCAGCTTTGCTCGGGTGATATATTTTGTTTAATTTAACCAACCATTAAGTATTTTAGTCAACCTAAGCGATAACGCAGAGAATTGTATTTTTTTTTGTTTGAAATAGAGAAACACAATATCTGTTAGTTAGTGCACGTTTACACGCACCATTTTATCCTATTTACAAGTGATATTTTAAAAGTAATTGGTCTGTTTTCTGGCCATGGTTAAGTGGGTTACCTTCCTACATACAGGCAAATCATTATATTCCATTTCAAGGTTGCCTGGAAGAGATAGCAGAAAGCGATAAGGCCGCCCATTGTATATTTTGTAGTGATTTATTTATTTTTTATTTTTACGTATTTTTCAGGTGTACAATAAAGTATATGCTGGATGATTATTTTTACCGTTTTGAAAAAAATTGGGTACAATAGGAGAGCGGAGTACAAGCCTATGGCATACCTAGTTTTTTTTGTTTTGTTTTTCAATAGCTTAGACCCAAATTGCTCTATCAATGGACACTACATTTGAAGTAAACTAGAACAATAAAACCAGAAATTTTGAAAAAACTTTATAGATCGTTATAAAATATCGAAGTTCAATATGATTTGACGAGATTACAAATTAAAAAAAAAGATTAAAAAAAAAACTAACATAGATTACAAATAAAAAAAATATTAAAAAACAACTAACCTAACTAACTAACTGCCATAGGCTTCTACTCCGTTCACCTATTATGCTGTATTTTTTTGAAGACGGTAAAAAAGTCACCTAGTATAAATAAAAATAAATACTTAAACTTACATACAACATTTATAATAAGCCAGCTCATGCAGGCTAAGCCATAGGAACAGATTTTTAATTAGAGGGGTTCTGTAAGTTGGCAATCGCAAATAGCTCTCAAATATTTCGTCGTTTTTATTAATTTGTCTAACTAAATGAAAGGTCAGCTGCGTAGTACCTACTCGCAACCAGTGTGCGTGTATGATCAGATGTAATATGAACGTAAACGAAGCAAAAGGAGTATGTAAGGATATGCAGGTGGCGTTCTGTAGTTTCTGCCGACCCCCTTGGGATGGAGGCGTGAGTTTATGTGTGTATAACTTATTGAAATTTATGAAATATCGCTCTGTACTGCACTAAAATATTTTTTATTTTTTATTAATTCACACATACATTTGTTTTAACAAGTAATACCCAAGCTAACAAAAGTAGTCATTTTTGCTAATTGTCCAGTCCCAAGTAAATTAAAGGTAATGAATATGAATTGCATTAATAACACTGAATTAGGTGTTCTAATAATTATAGCCTATTTAGGTAAACTATTCAGTGTTACGTCATGATTTTTTTCAATCCATTATCAATATTAGAGTGCGCTACAGAGTGATATATCATAATTTCATTCTTCTTCTTAGTGTGTCGTTGGTAATCTAAATAGACTATGTCCAGAATATGACAACGAGTTTGGCGTCTTCAGTAGCGTCCATCACCATCAGATCCTGTAACGTACAGACAACAGGAGACGCTGGACACGACCATTAAGTGTCCCATTGTTTGTGGAACAGCAATCAATCTGCCTAGCCTTTTCCCAACTATGTTGGGGTCGGCTTCCAGTCTAACTGGGTGCAGCTGAATACCAGTATTTTACATGGAGCGATTGACTATCTGACCTCCACAACCCAGTTACTGGGTAATACGATACCTGGGTAAGACTTTGTCAGACTTTCGGGCTTCTGACGACCCATAACGACTGTCAAAGATCCACGAATGACAGCTGGGACCAACGGCTTAACGTGCTTTCCGAGGCACGGAGGAGTCTCGGTATGAAAAGATGGTCACCCATCCACAGACCTACCGCGCCAAGCGTAGCTTAACCTGATGGATCGACCCGTGCGGCTGTTATTACTTAGCCACGAGTTTGTGGAACAGCATCACATAATATAATCCAGTAATATTGACAAATTAATCAAAATAGCGAAATATTTGACAGCTACTTGGGACGTTGTCAACTTTCAGAATTATGATCCTTGTAGCAAACTAATAACAATGATAATCCACAATATTAAGAGCTAGCTTACCAAGATATTCTGTTATTGTTTCAATTTTAATTCGTATCCTCTGCCCGAGGGTTGCGGCCGAGGGTTCGTCGATACCGACCGCTATTAACCCTGATTTAATCACTTTTGTAAGACTTATACTCAATGAAGATTTTGAGACTATTCAGAATAGGATGTTTTAGGGATTGTGTCAATATTAGTTTTAACTAGGGAGCTTAATTTTGGTTTATTTTGACTTAAATTATAATGTTAAGGTTATATTTATTCTCTGAAGGGATCTGATACAAAGAGGGAAGAGTGGAATTATTTAAGAAAGAACGGATGAAAGCTTTTAAGTAATGTGGGTAAAATATGCAGTTTTGGGATTTAAGTATCTTTAATAAGATATAAGGTATTAAAAGATAAGAGTATGTGTGAAAGGTGACATAGCCAGAAAGGTAGACAACATCAAGATGAGTGTTAAAGTACAAATAGACGGTAATGAACCTACCTATCTAATATTGATTATGATTTTAAAGCTGATATCAGACGCTTCACTCAAGTGAATGTTCATTTTTCACACCAACAAAATTACATAGAAATGAACGTTCATTTGTTCCTTTTATTTAATTTTTCGATCATTCGATAACCGAGTGAAAGATCCAATATCGTTGCATCGGTACACTAAAGAATTAATTTTTCATTTTTTGTTCAGACATTTCACTTAGTGAAAGATGCCGAATAAAAGGAAAAATGAATAAAAAGTGAAGCGTCCGATATCTGCATAAGGCACATGTCCCACCGACTTGCTATTTTCTCGCTCAAAAACGTATGAAAGATTGTAGGTCCCGTGTAAGTAAAAGAGTAATTAATAGTTAATCACTGACTGTTCATACCGCCGGCGAGTGCTTGTTTATTGCAGTGACAAGAGCCATCAAAGAAAGTACTCGCCCAGCGACGCTCGCTTGGCGGGCAGAACACTCGTCGAAAAAGTCTCGGCGAGTGTTCTGATGCACGATGGTGATGATGAGCGATTACCAGCGAGTAATCGCTCATCATCACCATCGCGCACTCGTTGCTCGTTGCTCACCAACTCGTTTTGAGTTGCTAGATCTACTCGCTTCTCGTTAATAGCCGGCGGTGGGACAGGTGCCTAAGCAGAGACAGTGAATGAATTATGTGAAAGATGATATTGCAAGGAAAGAAGTGAACAATAAAATAACTGCAGAAGTAATGATAAGTATTAATGTGTCTCCTCTTCTGATCTCAGGAGTTGTTGGCTGTATTATCGCTGATAGTGAGTGGGGCTGTGGCAGAGCCCCCGGCGCCCTACGCGCCAAGTGGGTGGAGACCCGATGGACCGGCTTTCGTGTTACCACAGAGAGGACAAGAACAGGTATATTTTTTTAATTCGGGACAAGCATTTGGGATTAAAAAGACCCGACTCCTGCCAAATTTTTCAAGATTAATATTCGCGATAAGTAGAGAGAATGGAGAAAACTCGTCCAGGAACAACAAAACTAACAAAAAGACTTTATAAGGACATAAACTATGTGTATGTGACGAATTTAGCAATATTATAATTGGTAAATGAATCGCATGATATTGCATCTTGAGATCTGGTCGGTTAAACTCAAATTAGATCTATCTCACATTTCTTAAATCTTCGACTGCATTTCACTGATTTCATCCTATTTTCTGCAGCCTTCACAATACCTGCCACCACAAGGATTACCCGTGGATCCTCGTAACCCTAACCTGAACGTGGAATACGGAACTCCTCAAGAAGACGACGTATCAGTCCAAGGCTTGCCTCCACAGAGAGAGGAGGTGCCTTTCTTCCAGCGGTCACCAGTCAATGGAAGACAAAATGTTGGACAAAACTTCAACTCAGATATCCAGAATTTAGATCAGAGTTTGAAGCAGACACAGGTAATTACATAAAACACAAATTTCATTAGAAGTATTCTATATTATCTCTGTTTTCTGAAGTTTTAAATTATTGATGCACTTATTGTAGACTGTTGTCTACTGTTGCATCCAGGAACAACCAGAACGTTGTAAGATGGATGATGTTACTCAGTACTCATTAAACTAATTCTACTTATATTCTCCTAAACATTTATTATTCTATCAAATTATTAAATTAAATTATCAATAATCAACTTTTTAAATTCATAAAAATGCCTAAGATTGTATTTTGTGGTAGCGCATTTGAGAAAGCTTTTGTTAAGAAACATAATTCTAAAGTTCTACAAAACAAACCTTCAGACATATCCAGTAAAGAAAAAAAATCTTCTCTAAAAATGACATACAAATATATTTATTTTCAGTACCAGGAACAACAGCAGCGCTACCGTGAATTTGAAAGACAGAGGCAAAGAGATGCCGAATTCAACGCTGCAAACAGACTGCCTAAGCCCCAAATCCCGGCCCAGTTTGCTCCCAGAACCACTTCCACCACCTCCACAACCGAAGCACCCACTACTGAGTTTTCCACTCAACCGTCAACCACAGAGCAGAGCCTAAACGAAGGAGAAACCCTCGAATCTCCTAAGAAGGATGCTACAGTATCTGTAGAAGTAGCCAGACAGAAACTACAAGAATTCCCTGGAGAACTGTTCCTTAGTTCCTTAGCCCAGCTTCAGTTACAGCCGCAGTTTGTACCACTCCAGCAATTTGGACAACTCAGATCGCCTTTATATCTTCAACCAGTTCAGTCCCAAAAACAAGTAGCTGGATTCGATGCTCAGACGCATTTTGCAGCACTTCCTTCAATTATAGCTCAACAACAGCTACAGCAGCAGAAAGTTGAGCAAGGGTATCAAAATCCTGCTCTGTTTGTTGCTGAACAACCTCAGGCTCAAATACAACCTGCCACTGCTTACCAACAACCCCAGTTTCAATCTGAGCCGGTAGCAGTACAGGCTGCTCAAGCAGTTCAACCTCAGGGTTTCTACGGACCGCCAAACGCTGAGCCTGTCCCACAATACCAAAGTGTGAATGCTTTCCCGCAGCAACAGCTGCAACCAGTCCCCCAATTTTCTTCTCAACCAGTGGTATTGCCAGCTCAGGGAGCTAACCAACTCCAGCCGGGTCAGTACCAACCACAGCAACCAGCTCCATTCCAACCACAGACTGTACAATTCCAACCCCAACAGACTGAACAGTATCAACCCCAGACGGTTCAATTTCAGCCTCAGCCCCAACAGCCTGAACAGTATCAACCCCAGATGGTTCAATTCCAACCACAGCCAGCGCAGTTCCAACCCCAACCGGCTCAGTTCCAACCCCAACCAGCTCAGTTCCAACCCCAACCAGCTCAGTTCCAACCCCAACCAGCGCAGTTCCAACCACAGCCAGTGCAATTCCAGCCACAACCAGCCCAATTCCAACCACAACCCAGCCAATTCCAACCACAACCCAGCCAATTCCAACCACAGTCTGACCAAGAAAATCAAGATGTCGAAACCAACGTCAATTCCTACCAACCACAATTATACCAACAACCAATGCTTGTCCCAGCAAACCAATACCAACAACCAGGCTATATCCAGGCACAACTCATCAACTACCCAGGCCAAGATTTGAGCCAATTCCAACAAGCTCAATTGTTCCAAGGTCAATTTCAGCAACAGAATCAGTATCAACCGAGCCAAGGACCAGGTGCTCTCCAAAGTGGTCTAGATGTGAACCAGCAGGGCAATGATATAGAGGAGCCCCAAGATCAAGAGGACGAAAGCCAAGACGAAGGTAGAACGGCCACGGCAGTCGCAACAGCCTTTGGAGCAAGGTTAGATGAAGTTCCTATAGAATTTTAATATAAGGATAAGAGTTGCTGCAGATATCCGATTGTCGCCAAGGTTGTGTGTCGCGATTTGTAGTTTTGTTCTGTCGTAGTCGAAGGTTGGTTTGTGTATTGAATTGGTAATCATTGTTGTGGCAATTTTATGTGTTAAAGCTAGTAATGATAATAGAATCAAATGGAAGGGTTGAAACAGTTCTAAATGCTTACGTAAGAAGTTGACAGTTTTAACAAGCTTTACTTATTTGAATATTGATTTGCATTCCAATTAAATGCAGCTGAATAGGGTTTTAGACACAGCGAAGGTTTATTTTATCATAATAATTTTTATTTTTACATTATTTTATGAAGGACTCAAACTAAAACGCACTGTGGCCGCATGGTTAAATATAATAGCCCACTTCGTCTCACAGAGAGGGCGATTGTGTCCCAGCAATGGGAACAATATAGTCGTTGTCAAACCAAAATCTGCTATGTGCAAAATTATACTTTTGATATATTGAAAAAAAAAAAAAGTTCTCTTGTAAAATTTTATATGAAGGTGTATTTTAAGAACTATATGAAATGAAAGCCATAGATATTAAACTTATTTGTTTTTTATACGGTAGCTAGGGCAGTGAACTATACGCAAAGCTGAAAAAGTAGAATTCTCAAAAAGTGCTCATAGCAGATTTTGGTTTGACAACGACGATATGCTGATTATGCTATGAAGGACTTTACAATGAGATCTTAGCTACACATTCTGTTCATTTCTTGCAACAGACAGTATTTGAAAATTTTGTGATAATTACTGCTATCAAAATAAAAGTCATGCGCCTCAAAATCGCCACTCGTGCGCGTGATCTTACTTCGCGATCACGTACCAACAGCCACAGCAAATGTAAATTTTCTCGACACAATAGAGACATTGCCCTATTTGAGGGTGAATATTGATGTATTTAATGTATTACGTCCTGCACATTGTTAATGAGTCTGTGTATGCTCTGATGTTGGCACATTGTCTGTGGTTATCTGGGGTAGGATCGAGCAGGTTTTGTTATGGTATTTTATACATTTAAATGTCAACTAATCGAATTAGTACCGGGTCAAATTAAAATGGCCAGCAAAACTCCACAGACGTGATGGGTATGGACACGGATATCTATGGGTGTGGATCTATTGACCATAAAACAAAACAAAAAAAAATCTCAAAATTTTATATAACAAAACTTCTAGCGGCCGCTGACCTCGTAGTTACTTGAAATTTAATAAGATTTATTTATTAAGGTTCTGCTGTGCGTCTGTCTGTCAGCAGCCTGTAACTCATGAACCGTAAACCTTATGGTGGATACTCGGAAACGCGTTTTCATCTGTCTACCCTAGACGGGGTGGATAATTGGAATCATATACTGAACCCACGATAACAGGTTGCACGTATGTCTTAAAATGTGTTTATGTTTCTATTTGTAGGACTCAACCTCGAGTGTTACCTCAATATGGAGCCCCCTACCCCGCACCGAAAGTACAGGCAGCCTCCGGAGACATCACCACTACAGAATCACCCGTTGAGGTAAATTATATGAAGCATTCTCTTGATTTCATGAATTTATGACAATAGTAGGTATTCTCCAAAATCAAAATCAAAAGTCATTTATTAAAACTAGGCTGAGAATCAGCACTTTTTGAACGTCAAAATTACATAAGACAGTCCCCCAAAACGCCCGCCCTTCACCACTTCCTAGTGATTTAGCTGGGGAGAAGAAGTGGCGCAACAAACTCCCCAGCAGCACAACTGTCTGTTCAGTTAAAAAAATGATTCTATATAACACTGCGCATAATTATTTAGGTACATTACGCAACACAAAACATTAAATTAAATTATATGCTATAAGTAAGCTAGCACACGCCAATATACCGAAAAAAAAATCGAAAACTACACTGAAAACTATATTCTGTATTTGAGAAAGCATGGAATGGTGAAGATTGGAGGACATAAAAACATAAACGCCAAATACGAGACTGACGTCTACACTGTATGTTTGTCCGACTAAAAGGCTAATAATAATGAAAAAGCATATTCTAAATAAGGTCAGACAATACATGATGGATTTTAAATAATAGTTACTCGTATTATTATGGACAGAACTTATAAATTTATTGGCAATGTTAGATCAAATATCAAATGAGCCTGACTATGTAGCGTAATAAATTACTACCAACAAAAGAAAAACAAAAACCATCACTACTACAGATTCACCTGATGTGATAAATGTGAAGCATTTTCTTGAATTGTTTCATTTAGATAAACTTACATATAATTATATAGTTACTGCCAATGTCAATGTGAGAAAACCAAATCAAGACAGAAATGATTGCATATTTTGGATTTTGAATAGCGGTGGGTATAAATAGGCAAAGGCAAACCAAATGAGCCTTTCTCATTAAATAAATGCAGACTCAGCAACCAAAATAATAATAATACTTGCTTATTATTGAGCCACTGCAATAGGCAATAGCCTCTTCTCATACAGAGAAGGCATGCGCATTGATCACCACGCTTACTCGATAAAACCACAACAAAAATAAAATTGATTCTGACAATTACTTTATAATTGTGTCTCCATTTGTGTTGAAAATTTGAAGACTTGATAAACCTTATTATATGAAAATAAATAATTGATTTTGTCTACACTCACATTAAATAGTAGATTGGACAACTAGTGCATAAAAGAAGCCATTTTACCCCGAGACGTTTATAGTTAAGGCGAGGGGTAAAATGGCTAGTTTATGTCCGAGTTATATACTCTGCTTTTCACTTCGATTGCGAGAAAATGAAACAGGCATTAAATCACTTTTCACTGTTCAATAATGTTGCAAAATTGAGGAAGAAAATAGCCACGAAACTTTTTAAAAGTTTTTATTATGATATTTTCAACGTGTCATTCGGTTTGGGTACTTCATACTGCCAAGTCATAAAAACGTGTCTTCGCATTTTTAAATAACAAGTGACAACGATTTTATCTGGTTTTATTAAATTAACTACAGAAAAAACGGAAGTGATATAAATGAAAGCAAATAAAATAATGACTTCAAACTGCGACGTTTTATTGTGTGTGTGGCTGTTGGGCCTGATTATCTTATTCTTAGAAAAAATATTACTTTATGCACTAGAGCATAAAACCGACTTTATGTCGCCTACGCACAACATAAAGACGAACTTTTAGAGCACGAGAAGTCAACATTTGTTTTTAATCACTAGGAGGTGACAGATGACGGTCCTGTGGTAGCTCAAGCCGTGGCCATTGCTGACGGCACGAGGAAGAAGAGTGCTAAGCTAAGGTAAGCAAGCTATATTCAGGCATATAGGTACAAATAACTTCCTAACCAAGAGGTTAGATATTTATTTCCTACACCTTTTGAAAGATCAAAAGGTGTTTAAAAAACTCGATTTTAATATTCATAATGATATCCTCAAATTGATTTCAATTTGTTAATCTTATACCTACCTATTGAAAGACTAAACTTGGTCTGCGACTAAAATGAACAACAAGAGAGGTACATCTTCTTTGGCGTGGTTTGAAGGACCAAAGTGAATGTACGACATTATAGCGACTCAAACTTTCAAAGACTAAATTTATTAATTTCGTGACTTCTTTGTACATATATTGTTCCCTACTCCTATATGAGCTGTTTTATTTATAACTTGCTGACCCAACAGATGATGCCCTATAAAGTTTTCAAGAATTCATACAAAAACCCATTAGAAATAAAGTACATTCAGTACTTTCCCAATTTGATTTTATTCCGGGAAACTTCCAATTTTTCTTTCCATAAAAAGTAAATTCGGATTAATAAGATTTTAAAATAAAAACCGGTCAAATGCGTGTCAGACCACGCATAATGAAGGGTTCCGTAGTTAGCATGAATTTATCCCAAGAACAAACTTAATATTGTTGTTTTGAAAATCATGGTCTCCCATACATTCCAACTGTAAATGTAAGTAGTAAGTAGTAAATGTAGTTAGTTGTACGCACAATAATGAGAGATTTACCAAGTTACCATAGACTTCTTCAAGGTTTTTCTATAGGTATAGAACTATTTTCAGTATTTTTTTTTTTCAAAATTTTATCTTTCGGAATGTACTATCCATTAAATTTGAAGAAAATTGACTGTGACAGACGGACAGGCAGACAGACACACGAGTGATCCTATAAGGGATTCGTTTTTTCCTTTTGGGGTATGGAACCCTAAAAATAGCCAAATCGGTGCTGCCGTTCTCAAGTGACGCGCCTACCAACGAAAAGCATTTCATTTTTATTTATGTATATAATGCCATATTAAAATCTGCATTTATTTCAGGAGTCGTCGTGTTCGTCCGATCTTCACTGTGGACAGAAGCGGACACTTAGTATTGGCGCAAGGACAATAAACAATACGACTTGAAATATCCTCATCACCAATAATAATACCATCTGCATCTAGTATATACACGCCGTAATTGATATAGCTGAAAACCGATAATAGTTGTTCATAATGATGAGTACAATGACTCCTTGTTTGTACAACGAACAATTATTACTTTCACATTTCTTTCTGTCTAAGCGCTTAATTGTTTTCGTCAAATAAACGTAGTTATTTATTTGAATTTTGTCCGTTTGTATTTATTTTCCCCGTACAGAGATGAGAAAAGACTCTGGTGCATGCTATTTGCCAATGTTATTGTTCTTGTCGGTGAAGATGAACCTGAGATCAGAGCAGATTAGAGAAATGGCAACAGAAGCTTGAGAATGTTGGCTTGAAAATCAGCAGAACCAAAACTGGATATGTTCTGCAATTTCGGCGGTATCTCCAGTTCTGGAGCCATAGCGCTTGATGGCGCACTTCTCCCAGACACCACAAATCGCTCTTAGCATTCTCATCTCAGCTGCATGCAATTGCCTTTCATTATATATATATGGCGATGTGTGGTGTTACCCGAATGGATAGAATAAGAAATGAGTACATAAGAGGAAGTTTAAAAGTGGCACCGGTGACTGAAAAGTTGTGCGAAAATCGCTTGTCATGGTATGGGCATGTTATGCGGACGAATGAGGAAAATGTCGTGAAGAAAGTGTTGAGCATGAATGTCGATGGCTATAACCAAAGACCAAAGAAACAGTGGATGCACTGTATGAAAGATGATATGGCTAGAAAGGGAGTGACTACCGAGATGACGACTAATAGAGAAGTATGGAAAAAAGGGACATGTTGCGGCAATCCCAAAAAGATAGGGATAAGGGCAGGAGAATGATAACAGAGACGAGAAATGAAACATACATAACTGAAAGTCTGAATCACAAATCTAAGGTAAGTTGCGTATTCCTAGACATGACAAAAGCCTTCGATTTTGTCTGCCATAAATCACTACTCTCAAAGCTTGAGCATTATGGATTCCAGGGTAAGGCCAACCACGATCAAAATACAATGCGTGGAAATAAGAAAAACTTGTTAAAAATATCGGTTGGAATATAAACAAAATAATTATGGCATGCCACAGGGAGGTATCGTATCCCCACTACTCTTTCCTTATATCAACGATATCCCAGAGGCGCTAGGCAAAGATTGCATATTATTCGCTGATGAACTACGGAGAAGGCGTACGAGGGGCTGAAGCCAACTCGCAGAGGCCCCTTAGTCCAGTTTAAATGATAAGGAAGCACCAACCGACGATTATCCCTATATGCACTATCCAAGTGCACCCAAGGACAACCCAGTTGATGCAGGACTATTGCAGAACGTAGAAACAAAACATATTGGGCTATGGGTTTGGGTGGATAAAGTGGATTGGGTAACTTGAACTATGGAAGAACTATGTCCCCTGCCTGACCAATGTTATATAATTATACAATATTTAGTTTAATTATAGTGACTTGCACACTCAATAATGGGCCCCCAGATACGGCCGCTAGCACATATACTACAATAATTAATAAGAGTGACAATATCAAAAATTTTGAAAATGAAATCGTCGACTGCTAAATATAAATATGACTAAAACAAACATACCTAATACAATTTCAGACATACAATGCAAACATAAATAAACTAGACATTTATTATAAAGATTCTCACTTGAGCACTATCGATGATTGTTTTTGTCAAAAAGTTTATATTTTTTACTTTTTAGTTCTGGTACAGTCACGAACCGGGATTGTTGAGCCACTAGCTTATCATCTCAACGTGGTTGTGTTACACGAATGCCGTCCATTTTTCGTTATTGAAATGTCACATCATGTCAAATTTCACGGGCGGCATTCGTGTAACACAACAAAGTTAAGATGATAAGCTACTGGCTCAACAATCCCGGTTCGTGACTGTACCCACCCCACGCCAATTCGTATAGCAGTATTTACTCGATGCGATGTAAACAACAGTGACAGGACGTTGTTATAACGTACACAAGTGTACATAATACGTATTATTAAAACTAACTCAAAAACATTAAGCTGGGCGGTCACAGTCCATAAGTTATAGAGTTACCACCCTCGAAAGAGCTGTGATCGACCTTGCTAAAAAAAAACTTTGCAAAAGGACAAATATACATAGCGCTAAGTCCTCTCAGAAGTTTGGAAGGCATAGTTTTGTCAGATTTGGACGCCGACAAATTATTAAAGCGAGCACACGACGACAGGTCTATCACTGAAAAACGAGGCTACGAAATCTGTCTCCTGATAACCAAAGCGACACTTAACATACAACTCAAGTAGCGCAATTTGATATTACCATTAAAATCATTTATAGCCAGAGACAATTCCAATAAGCCCAAACATGGCTAGGATACATTGTTTTATTACGGAGTTGCGCTGCATACCTCCACCAACACACTCACACTCCACGGTGCATACTCCATCATCAGATCGGTTCGATGGTACCATTTTCATCAGAACCATTTAATTAAATTTACTTTGTCATAGTCGCTTAATTGAGGAGTTTCCGTGGCCATCTGTGGTCTTCTTCATAAGTTCCATTTCACCAAATGAAAGTATCATTTGGTGAAATAATCTCATTTCTCGTTGACGGCCCGATCCCAGTGCGGTGGTCTAACAGTGTAAGGGTATGCAGTACCTCTTACAACTCTGAAATATGGACAGTATTACACTTGTTTTTACAGGTTCCCAACTCAATAAAACAATGTAGTCACAATTTCCACACTCAGAGACGCCACCCAAAAACCAATTAAACACTGGTGGTGTTTAAAAACCGACAAAAATGAGAATTACACTCCTTAAGAGTATATCCCTTATTTTACCTGTCATACAGTATATCTATGAGAACATCGCCTTACTTTGAATATTGTACAGTCAACGTCTAGAAGTACACTTACAGCGCAATGACCATTATCGCCTGCGCTATACGGGCTGCCAAAGCTGCCAATATGTAGTATTGTCAAATGTTCTTATAGAAGAAGGTCATAAGTAGAACTAATGTTGCTATGCCATAGTTTTGTGAGATTGCTAGTCGACTTCTGACTGTTATAGTACAAATAAAAACATTAAGCTGGGCGGTCACAGTCCATAAGTTATAGGGTTACCACCCCCGAAAGAGCTGTGATCGACCTTGCTAAAAAAAAATGGGTGGGTGGGTTCGATTCCCACCCAGGACAAATGTTTGTGTGATGAGCATGATCATTTGTTCTGTGTCTGGGTGTAATTTATCTATATATGTATGTATTTAGAAATATATAAGTATGTTTATCAGTTGTCTAGTACTCATAACACAAGCTCTGCTTAGCTTGAGGCTAGACGGCGTTGTGTGATAGTTGTGGAAAAAAAAAAAATATACAGAATGTCCGGTAAAGAATGAGTAACCTTGAAATAGCATTTATTAGAACTTATGGCCGTTCTAAAAAAAATACAAAAAAATATATATAAAATAAGACAGGTACGATAAAAAAAATACTGTTTAATTTCTAGTCACACTTTATTACTTCTCTGTCGGCATAGTAAACGTACTATATTATAAGAATAAATAACCGATGGAATTCGTTAATTTGTGGTCGTGGTGAAGAAGAATGTAAAATAAGGTAAAAAACGTTAGTATTTTTTTTTCTAAAATATCTTAATTAATTAAAAAAAAAAAATAGCTCGTGGCTAAGTAATAACAGCCGCACGGGTCGATCCATCACGTTAAGCTACGCTTGCCGGGGTTGGTCCGTAGATGGGTGACCATCTTTACATACCGAGACTCCTCCGTGCTTCGGAAAGCACGTTAAGCCGTTGGTCCCGGCTGTCATTCGTGGATCTTTGGCAGTCGTTACGGGTCGACAGAAGCCCGAAAGTCTGACAACCAGTCTTACCAAAGGGGTATCGTATTACCCAATAACTGGGTTGTGGAGGTCAGATAGGCAGTCGCTATTCGCTCGGTATTCAGCTGTATCCGGTTAGACTGGAAGCCGACCCCAACATAGCTGGGGAAAGGCTAGGCAGATTGATTTTATTAGGTCTATTATATGCTCGCGTGTTGTTTGAGTTACCGTGACCCTGGCACAGGCAACTGAAGGAACACGGGTGGGTTTCAGTCAGTAAAAGTCCGACACGCTCTCCCGCTCCGACCAGAGCACGAGAAGTTACTTGATGATTTCCCACCCAAAAAGGTCTATTATATGCTATTTCAAGGTTATCCATTATACCGGACACCCTCGTATAACTCGAATCTATACTTACGAAGATATGATTTTTTCTACCAATCATGTCTAAAGGTTCTTTTATGAATACTAAAAAACTTCAACCATTTCAATATGCTTTTCACTTTTATATTAAAAGTTGTAATATGTTCCTGAATTATACTGCCAAGTTAATTTTGAAGCGGCTGAGTTTTAAATATTATTCATTACCGCGGAATCATTAATTTTAGAATAAGAGAACGAAGATTTTTGAAGGGAATACACCCGTATTTATAAACGTAATTACTTGCTGCTAAGTAATTTCTTAGTTAAGTCTAATGACTTCACTAGCATCAATGAAGAATTAAATAAATAAATAATAAATCTTTATTAATCATTTTCTAATTTTGCTGTACATGGGTATGTAATTATATCCTCAAATAATCTGAGGATAGAATTCTTCATTATAAATTCTTATTCTATAGTCGAGTGATGTAATGTACGTTACTTACTTGAATAACGCTTGAGTAAATCAACGTTCCATTGCAAAATCAGAACTCGACCATTATGGTCGAGTTCTCAATTCTTAAGGCGAAAGCGTCAGGGTATCCCGCGAAATTCAAATTTTCTTAAGTTTTTTGCAATTTACAAGTCAGTATTAAGTTGTACGTTAACTAAAATGTATTTCACGACCGTAACAAGTATGTATTTACATAATTATAAACATATAACATACAACTTAATACTGACTCGCAAATTGCAAAAAAATATATAAGTAAAATTGATATCCGCCGGCTATCCTGACGCTTCCCACTTAAGTAAAGAAAATGGTGTCAATTACTTGGAGAAGAATTCTAACCTTTTCAGTTCTAACTTTAAGCAATTACTAAACTATACAATACAAATCGTTCCTGGAGTAATTGCTTTTACTGAAGTAATCATTTTTACTTGTTTATAAATACGGGTGTAAAAATCGAGAATAATAAAATATTGTGGCTTATTCAATGTACTGAGAATAATGCAATGTAATCAAAAGCTTCATGCATCGATAGATCGGGACAGATGGCCCAAAGTCGTTACGCAATGGGACCCAGAAGACTGGCGTCGCCGCCGAGGGAGGCTAAGGAAACGCTGGGATGATGACTTACGAGGCGTTTATGGGGGATAGGCCGGAGAAGGCAACACACAGGGAAGAGTGGGAAAACTGTGGGGAAGCCTTTTGTCCAGCAATGGGACAATACAGGTTGATAAAAAAAAAAAGCTTGCTGAGTACAGGCAATAACTGTAAAGAATCTAGTAAAAAGCTTCAAGAATTAGTAGCTTGTGAACGAATTTATGTGAATCATATCAACCTATGATTCGATTTTTACGAAAACTATCGTCACTTAATTTGTATTAAGAATCATCAGTCTACAGCAGTCCACTGCTATAAGTGTCCGTTCACACAGAGAGTACATTTTTATCGCGTTTAAAAAAGAGTTTTGGGTCATTGAAATATGGTTGATTATTGTTTTACACTGAGCGCGTTAGGTCAGCTCTTAAGCATTCTCATTTAAAAAAGAAGTGAAATGAAAATCAACCTTATTTCAATGACCCAAAACTCTTTTTTAAACGCGATAAAAATGTACTCTCCTCTCCGAGCCGATAAGTGTGAACGAACACCTACAGTCACAGGCTTTTCATCTTTTTCATCAACCAGCTGCTACCAGCCACCCTGGAAAGATCGTCGCTCCTTCTAGCTTAAAAATACATATTACATCAGTGAACGAACATAAGCATGGAAGCATTCCTAGCTCTAAAAAATGACCCAACGCAGATTGCGCTGCGATAGGCGGGGCTTACCGATTGCGCTGCTCACGTGTTTAGTTCGTCCGTAGTAGGCAACAGTGGCGGTCGATTATTATTTATTGGTTTTTGTGTGTGAAATATTTAGAAATGCTTTCTTGTGCAGTGAAGTGGTGTGTAAATCAATCACATTTGCATAAAAAGATTGCTTGAATTAGTTTTCACGTGTAAGTACATCGCAGTTTATTATATTTATATTAAAATTAAGTCGAGAGTGATCATGTCATGAAATCTACGGGGATGGTGTTATGCCAACCAAACGATGTACTTAACGGCACATGGCCATCATCAGTCAATTCTGGGTTCATTGCGGCTGCTGAGCTGTCGTGGGTAGGCGGGCGAGGAGAATTAAAACCACGTGTTGAAGATGATTAACGATGCACGATTATTATTTTTTAACAAAATATTAACAGAATTGCAATCAGCACTTTCTAATTAATTGGAATACACCTACGCTCCACCGAACACGTCTTGCTTGAGCGAAATGCAAACGGATTCTGCTCCGTCACATAGTTATTCTACTCTTTGGCTCCGTCTGACGGCCGCGTGCAAAAGAGCCCGGAGTAGCGTCAGAGTGAAGAAACGTCAACCCGCGCTCTCAAAATGTCCGCTGTCATTCTTGACGTTTCTTGACACTCTCAAAACGTCGAAGCGCCGTCATATTTTTCTACCTGATAATAATGACAAATTTTATAAGATAAAATACACACCATTTTTTTCTATGGGGTTGTAGGTACATAAAAGTTCCTTTAATAGCATGGAGAAAATAGATATCGTTGCTGTATTAAAAAAAAATTGGAACGAAGATCTTTAACGCGGCTTGCGGTAGGAGTTGACTGGTCACGCGAAAAAGCGTTCATACTTGTATGCCCACGTTATGAGACTTTCTTCTTTCGAATTCTCTGTCTCTCTCTCTCTCACTCTCACTCGATAGAGATAGAGAGAAAGTGTAAATTTTGGTCAAAATAAAAATCCAAGATAGCGGCTGCGAAAATTTTCAAATTTTTCGCCATGGGTGTCGTTTTCATAGTTTTCGAGGGGGTTAAAGTCGATAGTGGGGTCAAAATGTATATCCAAGAGTATACTACCGTTCTGAGTGTGTCTTACGAAATATTATGAAATTTCAATCAGGAAAACGTTTAACCAGCAAGCATAAACTGACTGTAATATCAAATGATAATTTATCATTTATTTCTGTAAGTAGGTTTGTACAAACACTTTTACAAGTCAATCATGCTTTTTTTTAAAACTAGATGAGGTCGGCGTTTCCTATCTGACTGAAACAAACTCAGAGGTCAGTCTCTTATAAAGTCCACACATTTTTTTTTGTTTTGTGCTCATAACATCTGTTTTTTTTTTTTTTTATTCCAGCACTTCAATATGTTGACCCACCAACTGATGTAGGGCCTCCTTTTTGCTAGCTGCGAACGTCGGATCCCTTTTTCGTTTCAAAGACATTATTCAATACTTGAAAAAATACAGAGAAATCCACACAACAATATTTATTATTACCCCGAAACGAAATACGAAATTTACGCAACCAATTAACAGAACTCGACTGTTTTAACCAAAGAGAAACTAACCTAATATATAATTATTGTAGTCTGTGAAACAAAACTATTTGGTTTTGACATTGCGTTTAGTAATTTACTGATATATTCTGTTGTTAAAAAGCGCAGTTGGTCGCTGTCACATGTTGTAAATGCTAAACGCATTGCGTCCATGTGACAAGATTTATATTTTACGCCATGGAAATTTAGCCTTCATGAGTGCGATCAAAATTAGCTGGTGAAATCGGTCGGAAGTAAAACCAGATCAATATTGACATTTGAACTCGTTTACGCAGAACTTACGTTTTCTTAAACGTGTCTTGTAAAACGAACGGTAAAATCTGCCATATGAAGCTTAAGAAATAAAACTCCCAATTCACTCACCGAAATTATCAAGGTTTCATAATGATAACAATAACACCGTAAAGACAAAACATAATAATGAAGAATGTTGGGACACTTGCTAGTACAACCATGTTTTCTCTTAAAAAATTCAGAGGACCAGAAAACAGAAGCTTGAATCGGCTGAAGCCGCTTACGGTTGAAAGCTCTGTAGTAGCCGTCGAAAGAGTCACTGTGTCGCCATTACCCACCTCCACAGACGCACTGTCAATTGCTTGTGCCACTCGTGGTTTCAATATCTCAACATAATCCTTCACAATCTCAGGCGGCTGTAATACCTTCAAAGCCTCCACCGACGATGGAATAGGTTTTGGTGCTTCTACACTAAATTTAAGCATCAGCTGATCTATAACTTGTTTCTGCACCAAGTCGCATTGCACGCATATGTCAACATCTCGTTTCAGATGCTCTTCTAAAACAAATATTTCTTTATGTAACATTATTGGGATTGGTCGTTCACAATTGATGGGGGCTGCTGTGGTCTCAGCTCGTTGGATTTCTAGCGTGGGGTCTTTATACTCTGGCTGATTAAAGATAGTTAGTGATGTTCTTATGTCTTTTACTATCCTATTAGCTAAAGTCTCTTCCAATTTTTTTATAGCTAAATCTAGCACTAAAGTCAGTCGCTCCCACATCTCGCCCATATCAGTGGGATATGTATTTTTCACGTTGTCAGCACACGATGTTTTATCTTCTTGTACTTCTTTTAATTTGGCTTTTATATTTAAGTCGTTTGGTAAACTGATATTATTTTGAAGGTAATTCATATTTTTCACCCCAATGTGTTTCCTTAATACGGATTTTGTTTTTGTATCTGTAGGAAGATCGTCACTTATATTTATCGTTGTTAATGGAAAACTATTTATTATATTATCTGTGACCAAGACGTCACTCATTTCACAGCCAAAGTTTGCACTAGAACCAATAGAAGGTGTTTGCATTGGATAATATCCGAGATATTTCACCTTGTCTACCAGACTAGTTTTTTCAGAATGATCGTTTGAAAACTCGTCGTTGGTAGATATACTATACTGCATATTTTCAGTATGTAACTTTGTTTCTGAGTTGAAAGTTAATGTGCCATCAGAATTAGCTTTATTAAAATCAGAACTTGTCCGAGTGATAACAAAAGTCTCATCACTATACACTCCTGCAACAGATTTTACTTCTTTAGTAATAGTGGCATTGCTTTGAACTTTTTGATTCAAATTTGCAGGACTCAAGTCATGATAATCAATTACATTGTATTTGGGTTCCTCAGTAGACGGCGGTTTCGACGTAAGTTCGGTATTGTTATTTTGTATAAATGTTTCAGAGCTAGTTAAATTTTCTTTAAGCGTTAAAATCTCATTAATACTGCTAGCAGTTTGATTGTTGTTTATTTTCGTTGCATTAAACGATACGGCCAAAGCTACATTGATTGTTTCTGATTTATAGGGTCTCTGATTATCTGAAGTCACATGACTAATGGAATATGCAGTCTTTATGCTGTGGAAATCGTCATTTCTTGATGACGAAGAGTCCTTGCGTACTAATGTGTTCTGGCTTGTATAACTTGTGAAAGAGTTTTTCGTAATTGTTGGTGAAGAATTAAGAGAGTTATCGTCATATCCAAAGATACTAATACCGTCGTCGTTCGGCAAAGTTCGGTCGGAATCGGTTAGTAAGTTTTCTTTTGTTAAAACTTTTCTTAAAACCTGCGATCTGAAAACCACCATGGATAGAACGTTTCTATGTATTTGTTTCTGAATTTGTTCAGCATTTGGAGTATTCAATTTCGCTTTTTCATAAAACTTTTCCAGTCTTCCAGTGATACAGTTTTTTGGTTTTTTATATTTAAAATGTATGTTCTTAAAAGAGATGACACGTTTATTTTTCCTAGGTTTTTTTCTTGGAAATCTGTTGCTGTCTTTACATCGTTGGAGGTGTTTTGCTGCATTAAATATAATTATAGGCTGCTCGTCGGTCGTCCTATTATCAATTACGATATGGCTGTTTAATTGAGGGGACTTCTTTTCTATGACATCTCCACATTGGTTTTCATCTATAATATCAATTTTTACTTCACTTACAGTTGCTATGTCAAGTACGCTAAAAAGTTTATCAGTTGGAGAAATAGTTAAAGTTTTTGTTGAATTAATAGAGTCAGTAGGTGAGATTGATTTAATACTGGCCGTGCTATTTTCAGCACTTCGTTTGTTAGTAATTAGAAGTTTCTGTGGGTCATCAAGAGTTTCCTGAACAGCAAACGCAACTTCAGACGTGGGCATTCTTTTTGGGTATCTTGTTGGTGATTTATGCCTTTTCCCTTTTTTCACGACTGTTTCTTTTGTTGATTCCATTTTGATTGAGAAATACTCCTGGTTGTCTGAAACAAACACGCAATAAGGTACTCGTGGAAATAAACCAACGGCTTAGAAGCTAAAACTGATTCTGCATTCATTAAAATAATGTTTAACTAATTTAATAGAAACAAATAGTCAGCCAGTTAAGTTTTTTTTTTATCTACGACTCAAAAAATAATATAAAAGTGTAACAACACAAGGTATTAGAATCCTAAGTCGGAAAGTTTCACATAAAGAACTGAAGAATGGTTCCGTCGGCTTACAGGTTTGATTTCTTGTCGCCCAACAACACGTGATTCGTTAAGTTTAATTTTATCTTTCAAAACATAAACGTAAAACAAGCAGCCTAATATCAAGATTGGGATCCACAATAACACACAGTACACACAGCCCTCGCCAAAACCCATTCCTCTGCGTTCTTTGCAGCATTTCTGCAATCTCATCTGATCTTCTTCCATGCTGTTCAGTGTTGCAGTTTGCTCATGTTCACAAAAACTTGTTTTCACATTCTGATCTGCATCAACTGTAGGAAAGATTACTGTAGAAGAGTACCCATATATCAATGGCTCTGGATCCAATGTTGGCATAGAATCGGTACAGTTTGTGTGTATGTCTGATCTAAAAATACATGGTGGTGTTATAGGTCCCAACTGTTCAGTTTCCTGTCCCTTTTTTGTTGCCCTGCCGTACAATTTTCTGTACTGTGTACAGCTTTTGTCGCTACAAGAAGTTGGCGAACGGTTATGGTGCACACTACAAACGCGACATTGTGGATTCTTTTGATAACCATCGCAATATAAAGCGATCAATTTTCGTTTCTTTGCCTGTTCGGAAGTTATTTCAAACAAAGGTTTTGATTTTTGTACAGAGCTCGGCAACGCTTCTTTGGCATCTTTGTTGACTCTGCTGTTTCTAATGTCTCTGGTCTCTGGATTGTCTCTATTGTTCGGTGACTCGTTCAACTCGTTAGCCTTCGATGTCATGTCAGTAACTCTTAGAATAGATTCACTATCGATAATGCGATATGAAGTGCTCTTCTTTGCGAGTCTATTGTAAAAATCAAACGTTTCTCTCTTTTTCGGTTCTTTGGTTATCTTCAATCCGGATAAAAGTTTTTGTTTTTCAATTATTTCTTTTGAATATTGTATAGCTTTGGAAGGATTTCTTAGATTAATAACTGCTTCAACTTTTGAACTAGATGTATAGTTGCTCGGGTTACGCGATATATTTGTTTCGGCATTTGATTTATTAGATTCTCTCTTTAGCTGTTCATTTACGAATCTTTCTGCTGCTGCAGCTAGATCTTTTATTACCGTTCGAAGTTCACTGATCTCTTGCACTATTTCTAATTTACTCGTTAAGGTGCTTCGTTCGATAAAGCTATTTGGTTTAGACATTGCTCCAAGTTTTTCTTTTGAATTCACTTTAAAAATAAATTTAGCTTGACAGACCGAGCTATCAAGTAGGGGAATGATTTCAGGAGTAAATTCATTAGAACAGTTTTCGTTTTCAGTTTTGTCTTTGATTGGTTCTTCATCCATGTGAACTGATGTGTCTATTTGAGTTGATTGTATATTGTATAGTAAAGTAGGTTTCAATGTTATATCATAAATACCCTGGGTACTAATGTCTGTACAAACGTCTTTTGTTTTACATTGATACGTTGGGTAGACATTTATTTGTACTTCTAATTTAATATTTTTGTGTTTGTATTCTTCAAAATACTGTATTATATGTTGGCAGTGTTTTAAAAAATCTCCTCTTGGAGTAGGCGTTTGACTATTAGCTTTCTTGTAAAGATGTGAAAATTGCTGGTTGTGGATGCTTTGGAATGTCTGTCGTTTTCTGGGTTTGTTCCTCCTGGGTTTGATCTTGCCCCTGTTTGAGGTATTCTTACAGCTATTTTCAATTTTAATTCTAGAATTTTTTGGAAGTTCCAAACTAGATTTTTCAGGATTGGGAAATTCAATTCTACGATCTGTAAAATCCTGTGCAACGATAGGTTTGTTTTCATTTTCTTCAGGTAAGCATTTCCCTGTTGATTGATGGACGTACATTTCTTTTGCTATTTCAGTGGTCGATTTAACGTTGCTTACTGTTATTTCATTAGATTTATTTTCGCTCATTGTGGAATTATTGCTTTTGGTACCATAAAGAACATTTTTATCAGGCATAATAGGTTCGTTTGCGTAGAGGCTTTTTAAAAGGCTTGGCATAGCTTCCAACTGGCCTTCATCCATATCTATGTTATTTATTTGTATGTTTTGAATAGGTGTCGTAATTGAAGTATCAGTTGCGCTTTTATAAAATGGTTTTGGATAGAATACAATATGGCGCTTTTTCGAGATTGTATCATTATTTGTGGACCTCCTCTTTGTAAGAGATTTGGTTGAAATCGCCACTAAATCAAAACGTGAATTTATAAATTTATTTGATCTGTTAATGGACAGAATTAAGTTTTTGTGTTTAATTTTTTTCATCCTGTACCATGAGTTATTTTTCTCAGTATTTTCCTCAATTCCCCTTTTGTGGAAGCTTCTTGGTATGCTCAAAGTAGAGATTATTCTTATATCCTTGTAATGGAAAGGTATGGTGGTGAGTCCTGAAGATCTCTTTTGGCTCATACTGCTTTCTGCTACTGAAGACTCAACGTGACGAGGTTTCTGCTTGCAGTATTGACAAGTGAGTGACGTTGTTGAAACCTTTTTATTTTTGACTTCTTGTTTGCCAGCCACTTTATGTAAGGTGTAAGTTGAACCTGAAGATGACGGATGATTATTTCTTGTTTCTAACTTTTGAATCAATGAATCTAGTACTGTATCTATTTTTTGTTTGGTGTCCTTATTCTGTATTAAATGTTTTTGTATCCAATGGTTGAGTAGATCTTTTAAATTATCTATCATAAGGGATGCTATGTCTAAAGGTGGATTACTTTTGTCAGTATCATTATCGCCACAAGCACTTGTGTCTGGGTACTCTTCTATGGTTTCACATTCAGTGTCGACTAGTGTGGAGAATCTAGACTTTCCTGAACTTGCCCCGAGCAAGCTGTTTTTCTTCCTTCTGTAATACCTCCGCAGAACACAAATATCGGTTTCTATACTCAAATCTCTTTTGACTTTCCCTCTATCCATGTAATAGTTATGTTGATTGGTTTCCAAATTCTTCCTCATTTGCATTATACCGCTTCTTGAGCATAATTGTGATGCACCAGAAAATGATCTTGAATGTGAGAACATTGTTGCATTTGACTTTTTGAAAATAACTTTGGTGTCTCCATCTTTAGTATCTTTGGTTCTCGATTCAGAAAGTTTGCCCATTTCAAAAGTCTTCTCTCTTTTTCTGTAAGCAAAAATGTTTGTATTCTATTCATCTTTTATCATTTTCTTTGCCTATTATTTTTGTACGTGTAATAAGGATCTCTTTCTCTCCTGTCAGTATCGGATACTATTATTTTAGTGAGACCAACCAGTTGTACACTTGGTGCTAAAGTATAATTTTAACTTTTCTATTGGAAACTTATATTCAATTAAAATCGCTGAGAAAGCGCGACAAAAAAAAGGTTTTTAATAGAAATGTCTATTTATTAAATGTAACGCTATCTAAAACGTAGATAAAAAATATGATATATTTCTGTAATTAAAAATAGGAATGGGGTTTGCAACTCGTTTGAAGACTGACAAATAATTAATTAAGAATATTATTTAAACCTAGTTTCATTACCCCAGTCTACGTTTTAAGTTAAATTTAATTTTAAGATTAAAAAAACTGAATGCACGAAATGAATGAATGAATTCAGTTTTTTTTAATCTGGTATAGTGATGTAGGACGAGAAATTAATAAAGATATAAATTGCTGAAAGATTCATAGACTCTTCTAGATCCACATTTAAGTGATCCCGAAAATAACCACAATCAAGCTTTGGAAACCGATACCGAAACCGCAGTACCTACGTTTTTATTACTAGGCTAGTGTAAAATCGAGCGGATCGCATCGCAACGCAATGCATTACAATAAAAACTCTCCTACTCTTGTGGGTAGTACGGTTTTTTGGTTTTTTTTTCGGGATATTTTGTTGTGCAATGCGATACGTGCTGCGGCTCGCTCGCTAACCTGTAGTCATCCTTAGGATATCCACAATATAGACAAACATAAAGGGTGAGGTCATGAACAAAGTTACAAAAAAGCAATTTTAAATACTAACCAAATAGCCTTGGAAGTCAAGTCATTTTCAAAAAAAAAATGTAGTACGTAAGATTTTCGTTGGTTCAAGTTTATTTGTAAATTACTTAGGATCACATAAGAAAATTTTGCTTTATTGACATCGCTACTCACAAACTACGTGTGTCTATGACATTAGTACTCTTCTTTTTAATTTTAATGTCTTCGTTTATATGTTTATGTAGGTTGGATTTAACTTTTTTTTTGGTACAATGAGGTTTTATATTTTACTTGGTTTTGATATTGCCGCCCTGGTTGGTTTAGTGGTTGCAAGCGCTACGGCTGAGCATGAGGTCCTAGATTAAGATGATTGTGAAGTGCCGATACGCGGCGCGAGTCTTGGAGGCAATTACCTACATTTCATACAATTATTTACATAGATATTGTTTCGGGCGATAATCTTTTTTTCCCCCTAAACCTTTACGAAAAGAGACAAAATTGCTCTAATTTCATTTAGTACAGCTTAGTCTAGGTCTGTACGTTTTCTTTTAGTAATTCAGTTTAAGTCAATTACAAAAAAGAAAAAAGAAACACTCGAGGAAGTGTTTATGTCAAAAATATAGATATTTAGATGCTAATAACTTATAACGAATGCAATATTTTTTTGTAATAAAATCATACGGACTAGTTTTTCATTATACCTACAACATTTCCAAAAAATATGAAAATTAAACTATGTTTACGGGGAGAAAAACGTTATCGCTTTTTGTATGAAAATTTACAGCTTCACAATCCTCTTAAGGAATTTCTTAGTAGCAGCCTAGAGTAGAGAGTAGAGAGTAGAGTAGTAGAGAGTAGAGTAGTAGTAGAGAGTAGTGAGAGTAGAGTAGAGGCTCGCCTCCTATTACATGGACCTTTTTGATGAAAATACTTAAGATATCGAGGTTATTCTTTATTTACATAAATGTCTTAAAATAATAGAATTATCTAGAATAATGTACAAGTAAACATTAAGTTAAAAAAAAAAAAAAGTTTGCCCGACCTGGGAATCGAACTCAGGACCTTTAGCAGTCACGCTGTGCAGTCACTAGGACTTGACTAGACCAACAGGGCGTTCTCAAAACAGATAGGTATCGAATCGCATCACTACACTGACACGGCTCAAACACACACACATACGGAAGATTAACTGCGGGATTAATGAGTAAATACACTGATTTTGATACTTTAGCATGTTTCAAAATTTTTTTTAGATTATTGTTCATATTTTTATTTGGACTTACGTAAATATCCAGACAGTGACAAAATAAAATAACCCTTAATACCATACGTGAAGGTTCATGCGTAACAGCAAAATATGTGAAAAATTAGACGGTTGGTTTTTATTTTTTTCTGAGATTATTTGTAAAATCATTGTAAATATTTCACCCACTGAACTAGGGTATTTTTTAAGAAACAAAATTATGTACGTAATAGCAGAAAAATAATAAGAACTAAGCCTCATATCGTCAATTTTGTGTGAAGAGGTAACGGAAAATCGTTTTTACGATATCAAATACAAAAATTTCAAACCATAAAACGGATATTATTTGGAAAAAAGATAAAGAAGTAATCTATTTGTTGCAATTTTTAGTTTAGCTTCATTTCATCGCAAACTCTACCGAAAAATAGCTTATTTTTGTCGGATTTGTAAACGCGTCCTTAATCATAGAAATTATACTTCCACCAATGAATATAAGATATTCAGAAAGGTGTCTTCCTCAGATTTTAAACTTTATCTTAATTCGATTTAACTTGTAACTAGGATGCGTCCCTTGGATAGGCTGACAATTTTAACTGACGGGTTTAGAGATAAAGATCAGAACTTGGTATCTGACATTGTTGTAACTAAATAAGTGCTGTTGTAACTTGGTCAAGTATTTTCGGTCAAAGATTCCTTTACAGTTGGAGTAAACATCTCAATCTGAATTATTTTGAAATCTTAAATTGATTTTGGATAATTTAGGCATATTTGAAGTTATATAAATTGGGTAGAATGATTTTTCGTCAAACACTGTTTGCTTGCTTTTCTGAAAAAATATGACTCTCGTATAGAACTTATTATTAACTACTTCTTGCCCGCGGCTTCGCCCGCGTGGATGTCGGAAATTAACTCTTGGGAACGTACTACCCTATACCGGAATAAAAAGTATCCTATGTCCTAACCCAGGTCATGGTCTATCCCTTTATCCAAATCCGTTCAGTCGTTTGGGCGTGAAAACGTAGGTAATAGAATGAGTTACATACTTTCGTATTTATTACCAATGACTTAACTTTGTAACGTCAATAGGGATGATGACTAAAAAATGATTTTTTGTCCGTCATGTAGATTATTCAAATATATTGGACACGTATTTTTTCTTTTTGTACGTAATCAAAAGATTACGGCGATACATTGAGTTAATATGTGGCATGACGTCACGTCTTCGTAGATTTTATACGTAGAAGTGACGTAGCAAGCCCCCACTCCCGAACTTTAATGCGAGTTATCTAAGTCATTTTTTATTAATATGATAAAGCAAAAAATACGTGTCTAATATTTTTTTATTATCTGCCTGACGGACTAAATAGAATTTCTTTTTTTTACCCAGGCATCATCCCTATTCTAATGAGTATTATCTTGAATTTGTGCGAAGGTATGTTTTGTTTTAATTTATAATGCATATTACTTTGGCTTAATAGAATGTGAGAATATTATGTGTGTTTGATGTACTCATAATAAACCTTATAGTATTCGAAGTAAGAATAGACCGGGAAATATGTTTAATTGTTGTGGTCTTTCTAATATAAAATCTCACGCTCCTCCACTGAAATTTCTTTACAAACATTTGAAACGTATATAATATAATATTAATAACCTGGGACATTTCACACACGGTCATCTGATCCCAAACTAAGCAGAGCTTGTACTATGGAAACCAGATAACTGATATACTACATACACTACTTTTTTTTTGTAAATACATACTTATATAGATAATATATATTATATATACTAATATATATAGATATACAACAAGCAGTGGAGGGGCGTATAATTTTAAATTAGATTATTGACATAATTATACCATATTACACAGTCGTGCAAAATACCTTCCAAAAAAGCCACATACTGCGTTCTACAAAAGAACAACCCAATAGTTGCCTTGATTAAAGAGGATCTTGAAGGTCCTCCATTGGTCCACAAACAATATCTAGAGAAACTTTGATTGGAGGAGACATAATTACATTCAATGTTTTAAACTTCAACAATGCTCGCTTAATTATAATTTTGGGTAAGTTTTACATTCTTGGATCGACCAAGAATATAAAACTTCAATCTCGATTGAAGGAAAATGGCACCGATTTACTTGTTCACAAACTAAACTAAATTTAAGTTCAGTGCATCTTTTTCTTTCTATTTCATTAAGAAAAGGACAGACGATGAATATTAGTTTAGTCCTGTCAATTTAGGTTTCTCCATAGACAAGTTTAGACGCAATTTAAACGTGATTAAAAAATGGCTACTAAAAATACGTCAGGCGCTGACTAATTTGACAGGACTAAACTAATATTTATCTTCTGTCCATTTCTTAATGAAATATAAAGAAAAAGATGCACCGAACTTAAATTTAGCTTAGTTTGTGAACAAGGGAATCGGCGCCAATATTGGATTGGTAACATTCGATTTGTGTTTTATAAGACCCTGGACTGAGCTCTGTTTCGACCTCATGGTTTGGGAATAATCAAAAACTGCAGTACTTATGCAATATGGGTTTGGTGGGTTTCTGTTTTGTGCTCGTGATTAAATATATAATATAATATTATAATTAGTAGATCTATTTTTTTTGATTCAATCAATAAATCAATCATTTATTTATTTGCAAACATGGGTAATTGGTACACAGATGTTCTTTTAACATAATAAAGTGCTCCATATTCTACCATCGCGTGGGCATGCAAATAATAATATTCAGTCACTATTTTTAAAACATTACAATAGAATTAAAATAAAATCAATAATGTCAAAGTTAAATAAATGGCATTTAGAGTACAAAAAAATACAAGTAATAAACAATAACAATCAGGGATCACAATAGCAGCTATAACAATAAAAAAAAAATAAGTCAATCAGTCAGCGAATCATGGAAGTCGTCAATTGTATAATAACATTTCATAATCAAATTACTTAAAAAGTACTAGTACTAGTATACTTCGTTATTTATTCTCTTTTTACAATGTACAAGGTAACACTACATAAACAAAATATATACATATATAACTTACAAGTATATAATAAAAAATAAAAATAAAAAGGGGAAGAGCTCATAGGGCATCAAAAGATTTCGTCCGCATCGCAGTCAATGGAAAAAGTGCCCAAAAGACTGGAAGCATTGCCACGTTGGATGGCAATGCTGACTCTGGGCTAAAAAGAGGCCAGCCCTCTGATCTCGTGAGAGTCGACCAACCGCTTGGCGATGTCCCGAAATACTCGGTGAGCACTCGGAACCCAAGGCCCTAGTGTTTCAACCCCAAACGGCTCAAACATATAGCTCCCAATAAGGTTGCTATATTTGCGCCATTTGAGGTTTTCTGCTCCTGCAGCAGCCGCCCCAGCACAGCCCGCCGTGCTAGGAGGATGGGTTGGCGCGAGGGTGTTGACACAGGTTGCATCCCACACCAAAAGCTTACCCAACTTCCAAAGCATTATGGTCATTCCGTTTGGCCTCATCCCATACTCGTAACTTAAAAAGTAGAATAACAGTCTAGTTACCCAGTATGTAGACTGATGTACTAAAAGTATTAGACGGCTTATGTATATAATATATTTCTGAGAAACCTATACAACAATTCATTAAAATAAAAATAAAATATTTTAAATATTTTTTTTAAATCAGTCTGAAAATTTGACCGGGTGCAATTTTCCAACGAATAACGCGAGTTTAAATGGTTTTAAGAAAAGTTTTGAATTTTCAACTCGCGGCGCTGAAAATCTAACAGTGCTTTTTATTTAGGGATTCATTTAAGTCTCAATTTTCACACACAGGGTGTGTGAAAATGGGCACAAGACCGAGATCTTTAAACGTTACTTAGCACATACTTTGGCTAAGCGTTATTCCTGTCACTGTCGCACAACTGTCAAACTAGAAATGCAAGACAGAGACGGGAACATGTCTTAGTCAAAGCACGAGGTAAGTAAGGTTTATAGATCTTGGCCTTAGTATCTAGGACTCTAAATCATATTTTCCTCAAAGAAAACGGTTTTACAACCATCCAACATTTTTTAACAACGCAACACTAGACATTGATACATCTTTTCACGCTATTCACGCTATTGGTCACCTTTTCCATATCTGAGGGTCCTCGTACGAGAACGATAAATCATAGAACGAATGTCAAATAGAGCTATATCTCACCACCAAATGACGGGTTTGCCAATAGGGGCACGGATTGTGAGAAAAGGTTGATGTGGTATTGTGGCAATTTTTATTAGGGTTCCGTAACAAAATGGTAAAAAGGAACCCTTATGGTGTGACTCAGTCTGTTCGTCTGTCACAGCTGGATATCTCAAGAACAGAAGAAGAAGAAAAGAAGACGTGTGCTGAATATCAGTAGTTTTAACCGACTTCCAAAAGGAGGAGGTTCTCAATTCGTCTGTATGTTTTTTTTTGTATGTTTGTTACGCGATTACTCAAAGACGGATGGACCGATTTAGAAAATTCTTTTTTTGTTTGATAGGGTATACTTTCGAGGTGGTCCCATATAAATTTTATTAACTTTGCTTGGGGAGTTTTTGAGTTAGCTTCAATATAGCGTATATTTCCCACTTATTTTATGTGGATGATGTGATGGTGTTTTAATAACTTGCTATCACTGTTATTTACATGCCTATATCTACAATTATTGTGCTCAATTATGTATTCGAATTAGTGTCGGGTAGGTTCCACAACTAAAAAGTGAAAAATAAAAACTTTTTAGCAAAAATAAAACCGACTTCCAAAACAAAACACTACAAAGTGAAAAATAACTTTAATTTCGGAAGTCGGTAGCAAAAAACGAAAATACAAAACCCAAGACACCGACTACCGAAATTAAAGTTATTTTTCACTTTGTAGTGTTTTGTTTTGGAAGTCGGTTTTATTTTTTGGTAAAAAGTTTTTTACATGGAGCGACTTCCTATCTGACCTCCACAACCCAGTTACTGGGTAATACGATACCGCTTGGTAAGACTGATTGTCAGACTTTCGGTCTTCTGATGACCCGTAACGACTGTCAAAGATCCAAAATGACAGTCAAGACCAACGTCTTAAAGTGCTTTCCGAGGCACAAAGGGTCTCGGTATGTATGGTCGCGGCAAGCGTAGCTTAACCTGATCGATCGACCCGTGCGGCTGTAATTACTTAGCCGTGAGCCCCTATTCTATTAGTAAATATTTTCTATTCTATACACATCATGGCCGCGATAGTACCTAGCGGACGTTTTAACACTGTTCGAGTATATTATTATTATTTTTTTAGAGCAACAAACAAAAACAATCTGTTCTTTTCGTCTTCGATTAAGTGAAAAAAAATACATGCGTATTATTTCTTCATATTTCTCATTAAATTACTTTACGGCCGATTTCTCTTGGCAGATCCGAACATAGGCACTAAGAAGTTTCGCGCATGTTCTCTCACTCACACTCGCCCCATGTCCCTAAAAGAATCTTACTGCGCAGCCTTCTGCGCAAAGTTTGGATCTGCTAAGATAAATCGGATATCGTAAAGCGTTGTGTCATTCCGCCTCTCTGTCTGAAAACTTTCACGATCAAAGAGTCATTCTTTAAAACCATTAGCAAGTCCTTGCAATGTAAATCTTATTTCATTGTAATAACGTATTAATTATAATGATTGCCGTGAGTTTGATATAACTCTCGGCGATCATTCTAATTTATATATTATGTTACCGAAATAAGGGTTACATTGGAATACTAATGGTTTTAAGTAGGTCGTGAATGTCCAAGCGACGATAACTGACTTTTAATGATTTTAAATTGAATATCACGTCTAAACGAGTAGTGTTAATGATTTGAAAAAATACAGAAAATAAATTAGAGCAAGAATAAGAATAAGAATAATTTATTGCTTCAGAAATTGCATTCAAAGACGTCGAATCCTGGAACTCACACTAGGATTCCCTGTGTCGTGAGATCCAGACTTCTTCGTTCCGTTTACATTTTTACGCACGCGTTACAGTAAATTCCTTAATTTTATCAAATCCACTCGCAATATACTATAAAAAGAATATGCAATAAAATCGCATACATTATGAAAACTAATAGTAATACCAAAAACAATAGATAGCCTAGTATGGTATGCATGTATGTTGATTGTGATGGTGTGTGTGTATGTGTGACTTGGTGTGTTTGTACTAAGGTAGTTGTGTATGTATTGTGTGTATTGAGAATTTTCTTAAAAACTTATTAAGTGAAGTGGCCGATGATAATCTGGTCTGTTTTAACGCCACCAAAACACAGGCGTGTCTTTTTACCGCTAAAAGGAGTCGTTTCGCCCAAACTCCTACTTTTCGGGGTACAAAAAAAAAAAACCAAATGCATTAAGTTTACGCTACCTCACGTTAGGCAGGTGAAAACTAACGTGTTGATAAAGGGCGAAGAGTTGAATCCCGAAGATAGCACAGTATTCTTGGGCTTAACTTTGGATGCTAAGCTTCAGTGGGGCCCACATATAGATAAATTGTCAAAGAAGCTAAGCTCCGTAGCATACGCTATTAGGAAAATTCGTAATTTAACTAACATAGAGACAGCCCGTTTAGTGTACTTTAGCTATTTTCATAGTGTAATGTCGTACGGTATTCTGTTGTGGGGAAATGCAGCCGACATTCAGACTATCTTTGTTTTGCAGAATAGAGCTGTTCGATGCATTTATAAATTAAGTCCGAGACAATCTCTCAGAGAGAAATTTAAGGAGATTAATATAATGACTTTGCCTTCTCAGTACATTTTTGAGAATCTTTTATATGCCCATAAAAACATTAAATTGTTTAAAAAATACAGTGATATCCACAATATAAATACTAGGAACAAACACAAATTTGTTGTACCTCCAACAAGGCTCAAGAAAATAGGTGGGTCATTCAGGTGTCAATGTATACGCTTTTATAATAAACTTCCAAGCCACGTTCAAGATCTGAGCCTTAATAAATTCAAATCATTCATTAAACGCAAGTTGTGTCAGAAAGCTTTTTATACCGTTAAAGATTATATTGAGGACAAAAAGGCTTGGGATCGAACTGCTCCAAATTTTATTTTATTTTTATTTTTGCGTACTGAATGTTGACATGAATATTTACTTTGTAAGTATTATATTATTTTAATTTATTGTGAATGTGAAGACTATGTAGGTCATTGCTTTTTTTTTGTTTGTTTTATTTTTTCTCTCAGTTATTTTTAATCATGGTCTGGCAGTTTGAATAATCCATGCGGCCTACCCCAATGTCCTTTCTTTGGTATTGTTCGTCGAATCGTTGAGCTCCTTAAGTTCTGAGTTGAGCTGCGCGATTACTGACAAATGCGTGCACTGACTGGACACGTCCTCTCAATCTGTGTGGTTCTTTCCTCAAAAGACCATACACCAATCTACATGGTCTTCACATGAAGTGACCAAGATTATAAGAGACTGTGAGCTCTGAGTTTGTTTCGGCCTTTCTTCTCAGAGTAGTCAGATAGGAAACGCCGACCTCATCTAGTTTAAAAAAAAAAAATATTGACTTGTAAAAGTGTTTGTACAAACCTACTTACAGAAATAAAAATCATTTATCATTTACATCTGATTCTGTTCCTGTAACTGATCGGCTTGAGCTCCTAGGCATGGAGGTGACATCTGGTCTCAACTTCGGCGCCACCATCGAGTACAAGGCCCAAACAGCGGCCAAGAAACTGGTTGTCCTAAATAGGGTGAAGCGATACTTTACGCCTGGACAGCTTTTAACCCTTTACAAAGCGCAAGTCCGATCCCGCATGGAATATTGCAGCCACCTTTGGGATGCATCTGCTAAATACCAACTAGCCGCGCTTTACTCGTTGGAATGCAGAGCTAAGAGGCTCATTGGCGACGTAGAAATGGTGGACGCCAAGCTTCATAGCTTGGCTCATCGCCGCAAGGTTGCCTGCTTGTCGGGCTTCTACAGATTGTACTTCGGAGTGTGTGCCCGAGAACTCCACGATCTGATTCCACCGGCCTCCTTCTACCATCGGAAATCTAGACGCACTGCCAGTTACCATCCCTATCTAGTTGGTATTCCACCAATTAGCACTAAGCGTTTCCAAATGTCTTTTATAATGCGCACAGCAAAAGATTGGAACTCACTACCTGCGTCTGTGTTTCCGAACGTATACAACCCTAATCTCTTCAAAGTGAGAGTGAACAGGCTTCTTTTGGGTAAGCTCAATCCATCATCGACTTTGTCTCTGTCACCTCTGACCTAGACTAGAGTCAAGAGCAAACTCATCTCAACTAAAAAAAAAACTACGTTTAAATTAGATAGTGTAATTAATTTGTAAAGTTATGTCTAACGCGAATAAAAAACTATCAAGCGTAATTTTATGAAATCTTCACCGTTTTAAAGATAATTTAATTATTTATCTTTTATAGCTAAGTAATAACAGCCGCACGGGTCGATACATCAGGTTAAGCTACGCTTGCCGGGGTTGGTCTGTGGATGGGTGACCATCTTTTCATACCGAGATTCCTCCGTGCCTCGGAAAGCACGTTAAGCCGTTAGTCCCGGCTGTCTTTTGTGGATCTTTGACAGTCGTTACGGGTCGTCAGAAGCCCGAAAGTCTGACAACCAGTCTTACCAAGGGGTATCGTATTACCCAGTAACTGGGTTATGGAGGTCAGATAGGCATTCGCTCCATGTAAGATACTGGTATTCAGCTGCATCTGGTTAGACTGGAAGCCGACCCCAACATAGTTAAAAAAGCTAGGTTGATTGTGTATACGTGTTTTGCTTTATATATATAATAAATTAATAATGCGTCTAATTTGGGACAGCGCTCTTTGATGGGCGAGTCCTATTACTGGGTGGACGTACGACGCGTTGCGTGAGCTCAGCACAGAACACGCAAGCTACACACTCAAGGTCTTTGGCATATATATAATGACAGGCCAGCTGTCGTGATAGATAAGATACCGCCTATCATGCCGCAGGTCGTGGGTTCGATTCCCACAAACATTTGTGTGCATGAACATGTCTGTTTGTCCTGAGTCTGGGTGTAAATTATCTATATAAGTATGTATTTACAAAAAAAAAAAATAGTATATGTAGTATATCAGTTATCTGGTTTCCATAGTACAAGCGCTGCTTAGTTTGGGATCAGATGACCGTGTGTGAAATGTCCCAGGATATTATTATGTTATATGCGTCATAAGGCTGCTCAACAAACATTTCTACTTTTTGATTAGTTAAGTAGGTAATGAGAGTTATTTAGGAAAAATCTTCTCCATTTTTCGTACATCTTTGCTCAATGTATAGTTGCCAAGAATACGGCAGCGTGAACGATGCGAAAATTTAATTTTATACTTTGTTTTAAAGTGAAAAATCAAACATTTAAGGTTAGCGTTTCATACTTGAAGACAACCTTAACATTGTAGTTAAAAACATGTTCTCCCATACATTGGTTATATATGGTATATATTTGTAATCGCCAAAAAAATAAAACCGGTCAAGAGCGAGTCAGACTCGCGCACCGAGGGTTCCGTACTATCCTACTTCCTACTTATCCTACTTACTACTTCCTATCCTACTAATATTATAAATGCGAAAGTTTGTGAGGATGGATGAATGTTTGTTACTCTTTCACGCAAAAACTACTAAACGGACATTCATGAAATTTTATAACCTGGATTAACACGTAAACTACTTTTTATCCCGATATTCTTACGGGTTCGAGACTTACGCGGGTGAAACCGCGGGGCGCTGCTAGTCATTTATATAAAAAATGTGCTATTTACAGACATCGTTTTATTTTTCCTGTAATTTTTACATAAACTTCTATCACACAGAATAATTTCAGATTTTTCTCTATGCAAACTTCGAAAAAGAGGGGGGAACCGTATTTTTATTTACATTTTTCATCAAAAGTCGAAAAGTATGTGGCCTAAAAAAAAAGAATAAATGTTTGAGAATGTGCAAACAGCGCTCTTTCATATGATACCCCACATGCCCTAATAGCCCCACTTGGAATTATTAAGACGTATTTTCAGTCCCTTCTGCGAAAAAGAAATATATACATTTTTATTTCTTTCTTATTTGCAAAATAGTTGGGTAAACGTCATCTAAAACTATTCCAAAATTCAAGTTGATAGCATTAGTAGTTCTTGAGATATTTAGCTGTGACAGACAGACACACAGGCTGAGTCGCACCATAAGGATTCCTTTTTACCATTTTGGTACGGATACCTAAAAATATGTCATAAAACTACAAATTAACGATTTTCGGACTTTTTCCTTTACTTGTGCTGTGAGACATTGCTTCTTGTCAAATTTCATGATTCTAGGTCAACGGGAAGTATCTCGAACGGGAACCCTATAAGTTTTGATTTATTTACGAATATCAAAATACCTTATGTCGCATAAATGGCTTTTTTTATGGCGTTGACTTAGAAGCTTATTTTTTTAGAGCTTCAAGGGACTATAGACCTACATATTTGATATTAATTTCAAGTTGATACCTTAATGCATTCTTTAGAAAAAGGGTCTTCACAGACTGACTGACTGACAGACAGACGGACAACACAGTGATCCTTTAAGGGTTTCGTTTTTTTCCTTTTAAGGTACGGAATGCTAAAACCAAGTCGGTGACGTTAGTTCCGATTTTGACTACGCGCTAAAAGCACCTTGATACCTGTCACGTTCATAACTGATGGGGTCCGCTAAGGCCGATGCCTGCCAGGGTCACAGGTTGTTTGAAAGAGTTACCGTGGCCCTGGCACGGGCAACTGAAGGAACACCGGTTGGGTTTTAGTCAGTAAAATTCTGGCAAGCCCTCCCGCTCCGTCCAGAGCGGGAGAAGTTATTTGATGATTTCCCACCTTAAAAAAAAGAAGGTCACTTTCATGAGATTCGTTCATGCTTTTAAACCGTCATCTGTTCTTTATACCTAGTCTTGCCATAAATATTGTCAAGAAGAAAAAAAAATATTGCAAATAATATTTATTACTTTTACAGTGTGTTAGTTTAATACATAAATATAAAACAATTTAAAATATAAAAAGCTTATTCGAAGTGGTTTCCATTGCAATACAGTCCTTTAAACGTTGAGGCCAGTTATCAATAGAAGCACGCACTCTTTTCATGGGAAAATTCTTCACTGCCAATCGTATGGATTGTTTTAGGGACTCCAAACTATCATGGCGTTTAGAGCAAGCCGTACTCTCTAAAACTGAACATAAATCATAATCCAGCGGATTAAGATCGGGACTAGACGACGGCCAGTCTTCAGCTCTGATGAAGTCCGAAACGTTCACTTCCAACCAAGACTGCGTGGACCGAGCTTTATGACCCGGCGCCGAGTCTTGTTGGAAGGACCATACTTGGTTATTGAACATGGTGTTGTTAAGGGGCTTAACTACCTTCTCAAGAATGGTATCTTGATACACTTGTGCCGATGTTTTGATACCTTTTTCACAAAAATATGGCTCAGTCACTCCTTCATAGCGAACACCCCACCAAACCATCACTGAAGTTTACACAAAAAAACTCATTTATAAACTGATATTTTAAGTGACAGTTGATGACCCAAAAAAAAACATCATCAAATTAATTTCTTTTTGTTTTATCATCTTTAGATATCGATATATCTATCACGTCTGCGGAGTTTCGCTAGCTAATTTAATTTGACCCTGTATAAACTATATAATTATTTGTTACTAGCAGGCGCTAGCAGGCGCTGGAATTCGTCTGCGTGTATTTTGTTTTTTATCATATTTAATAAGAAAATCCAGGGATAAAAAGTAGCCTATGTTCTTCTCCAGGTCTCAGCCTACCTGTTTGTCAAATTTTATAACGATCGGTTCAGTAATTTTGGCGTGAAAAGGTAACAAACAGACATACAGAGTTACTTTCGCATTTGTAATATTAAAATAGCTTCTGCCCGTGACTTTATCTGCGATCTAGGACCTGTCAAACATCCATTCAGCCGTTTTTGAGTGATTGAGTAACAAACATCCAAACTTTCACATTTATAATAATAATTAGTTTTAGTTACTATGGGATTGTCCTCTTGGCAGTAAATTCATACTCATATCCTAAGGGATATGAGATGAGATGGAAGATGAGATGGCGCAAAAGTACTATACTTTTGCGCCATCTCATCTTCCTAGCACAGCATGCTGTGCCAGGAAGAGGAAGATGGGATGCTCAAGCGGTGGAAGTACAATAACTGTATTTTCAAGCCGTTTGGGATTGAAACCCTCGGGCCGTGGGGTCCGAGTGCTCATGGTTTGTTCAACGAAATCTCCAAACGGCTGGTTCACACTTCCCGTGACCCAAGGGCTGGCTTTTACCTTGGCCAGAGGCTAAGCATTGACATACAACGTGGCAATGCCGCCAGTTTCTTGGGCACATTACCGGTCAACAGCGATGCGGAGGAATTTTAAGACACCATATTTTAGTTTTATAATACTTTTAGTTAGGTTAGGATATTATATTGTTAACTTAATAATAAAAATATTTAGGCTATTGCTAACTTTTTCTCTCTAATAAAACAAGAAAGAGATGGACGTAAATTAGAGCTGCCAAATTTAGTTGAACCAAAATTTCCAAACAAATTTAGACGATACGTAATATATTTATATCGACCCGAAACACAGTGAATAAAAAAAGATAGCGATCCTCTTTAGTTTAGTTAATTGACCAAGAGAATCGGCATCAATATCCACCTACTGCAAAACCCTAGTATTTCAGTAACACGGATACCAGTTAAAATAAAAGACATAAAATACTGTTTCTGTTCGTTCCGCAGCAGGTGGTTTTACAATAAATTAAAAACGGAATTTTTATTGTGGCAACCCAAAAGTCCAGCGAGAGAAATAAATGGAAAAAGTTTGCTCGGAGTTTCCTTTATTATTTAATTTTATATTGGTTACCTTTATTTTAACTTTAGGTATTGGGTATGTTAGCTAAGCCGGTAAAAATCAATACCGACTTACCTACTCACCCATTTGTGGTAATAGGTACGAGTAAGTCGGTGCCACTTTTGAGTGGCAATTAGAAATAAAATCATTCAATTGTTTTTAAGGTAGGTACAGATATGGTGGACTTTTATAAATAGTCCCGATATACAGGGTTATTGCTAAAACACCAACAACCTCTTAAGGGTTATCGCGAAAAAAAATCAGCTGTTCAGTACATTTTGACGAATTATGCGAACATAAATGTAGGGTAGAGCGGGGCTAGAAGTCCGGCGGGTAAAAAGTCCCAACATACATATCACAGTATCTATCTGCGCTAGAAACAGACGATCTACGTGACCTGAAGCAGGGTGAGGGGCAACGACGAAGCCGCGAGCCGCCACTCGTCGCGGAGCGCACATGCGAGTAATATGGCTATCGGAATTTTTTCGCACCCAAAAGTAAAAAAAGTGTTGGTTCTCGTTTGTTTCGTAGATCTACATTGACTGTAAAGAAAAGATTAAGGTAAGTTCATATTGCAGTCTTATTATACCCGTAAGTAATGCATGGTAATAAAATGTTCTTGTTGTTAACCGTTTTTATTTTATTAGCTTGCAAATCACTGGACGTAGGCGCGGGGCAAGAAGTACACCGATGGAACTTCTTGCCCCGCGAGAGGACTTTTTACCCCATATGTATTATTGAAGTGATATGTTTAATAAATAGTGTATTTTTTCCTTTTAAAGTATGCGTAATTATAAAAGAAGGACAGATAGAGGGACTACACCGCTACATATTATGAAATTGGCTGCAGATGAGGTCAATAAGGGTGAGAAGAAACTATGTCAAGCTAGACAACGGTCCAAGTAATGTTACAGATCGTCCCATTGATGTTAATAACACTGAAAATATACCTCCACTTATAAATGAGTCTGAGGAAACTCAGCCAGCACAATCGAGACTCAGCCAGCACAATCGGTACAACAACCGAGAGCAATATCTCCTCAACCTTCAACATCTAAAGCAGCATTTTCCCCTATAGCCGATCTACCTGTGCCCAAAGCCGGACCCCGTAAAACCTAAAACACCAGAAAACGTCGCAAAGCAACTATTTTAACTGATACTCCTGAACAAAATGAGTTAGAGAAAGAACAAGAGAAGAGTAAAATGAGAAAAACTAAAGAAAATAAGAACAAAATGACAGTAAGGAAGAAAATTTTAAAAGAGAATAGCCCGTCATCTTCCTCTGAAGATGAAGAGTATTTGTGCATTATATGCTGCGAATCTTATTCAGAAAGCAAGTTAGGAGAGCAGTGGATTCACTGTTCAATTTGCAAAGGTTGGGCACATGAATGATGTGTGTATTAATTAAAATTTGAATTTCATCTGTCTTAATTGCGATAGCGTTGAAGATTAGGGAGTTTCTAAATACTTAGTTGATTATAAATTAAGATTTGAAATTACTGCCATTATAATAAAAGACAAATTGTGTGTATGTTTATAAGCAAAGCTCAAAATAATTCACGTTTCGTTTTGTTTAATTGTTTTCAAGTTGGAATTTCATGTAGATTATACCTACGAAAATATTAAGATTTGTTGATTATATTGATATTTTAATAAACAGAAATATTATTAGATATTGATTTTAAAATAATGCATTTTGGTTTAACCTAATAATTGACTATAAATACCTAATTAGCAAGCCATGAGGATGTATGGACTTCTTACCCCAAATCTGGGACTTATTACCCCGTGAGCGGGGTAAAAAGTACAGAATTCCATTTTGCATTTGTTGCTAAAGTTTTCGGAAATCAAATAAATATTCACACTTCCGACTATTTGAGCGTTAAGCTGAATTGTGTAAAGCTTCATACAACACTTTTTGTTAACAATAAGTACTCGATTTTAAGACTTATGGGTCTTAGAGTGAAAATTGGGACTATTAGCCCCGCCCTACCCTACTGAACAGCTGATTTTTTTTTTCGCGATTTCAGGTTTGGTCCCATAGTAAAAGTTGTTCATAATGATGAGTACAAAGACCCCTTAAGAGGTTGCTGGTGTTTTACAAATAACCCTGTATATAGCAGAGGCATCAACGAACTTTAATTAAAATGGCAAAAGGCATCCACACTATTTCCTAAAAACAAAAAAAATATTTGATTTTTTCTATGTCAAACGGCAATTTTATAGGTACGGACCTAATACAACTTCCTTTATGCTTTTAAGCGCTTAAGGATTGCTGTGTTCTGATCCGCAGACGTACACACAACTCTACTGGTCGCTAAAAAAAGGTACGTAGATATTATTACAATATAATCAAACCGCTACCTAAATCCCTCGTTTCATAAATTATTCGATTGGTTTTAATTGGTTACACGTGGTCGTTCTCTAATGTACTGCCGTCATAAGCAAAAAGGGCACAACTAACATTTAAAAAAAAATTGAGTTCCATACATATTTAGAATCAGAAAAAAAAGGCTAATCTGCTCAATTTTTTGTAGATTTTTAAAAAAAATGTTAGTTGTGCCCTTTTTTCTTACGACGGCAGTGTAAACAACCTTTCATATTAATGGGTATTCTGAAACGTGTACGCTTCTAAAATTAGATTTAGGTACACACTGGCACACACTTCTGATAGCATGATTAACGTCTTTAATCCATACTAAGTCCCTGAGGAGTCTGAGGAGCTCGTGGCTAAGTAATAACAGCCGCACGGGTCGATCCATCAGGTTAAGCTACGCTTGCCGGGGTTGGTCTGTGGATAGGTGACCATCTTTTCATACCGAGACTCCTCCGTGCCTCGGAAAGCACGTTAAGCCGTTGGTCCCAGCTGTCATTCGCGGATCTTTGACAGTCGTTACGGGTTGTCAGAAGCCCGAGAGTCTGACAACCAGTCTTGCCAAGGGGTATCATATTACCCAGTAAGTTGTGGAGGTCAGATAGGCAGTCGCTCCATGTAAAATACTGGTATTCAGCTGCATCCGGTTAGACTGGAAGCCGACCCCAACATAGTTGGGAAAAGGCTAGGCAGATTGATTGATTAGTAATCACGTTCTTGAAAACGGCTATAACGATCTCGATGAAGGTTGCAATATACGGGTTTACGGGGGGGGACGAAAATCGATCTAGCTAGGTCTCATATCTGGGAAAATTCGTTTTTCTCTATTTTCACCCCTAGCTAGCTTGGTTAACTAGGTACTAATATTATGATATATAACCGAAAATAACTTTGTCAGTCTGTTACCTTTTTAGAACACAGATCACCTGGGTTAGAACATAGGATATGTTCCTGTGGGATAATTTCCGACCTCCACGCGAGCGAAGCCGTGGCCAAAAGCTAGTCTATGTAATAAGTAAAAAGACTTGTTGGGCTTGGCATGGTTCTGAACAGCAAAGTCGAATATGTAGTGTGACTGGTAATTAGTGCCCGATAATTAAACACATTTATTGTACTCATGATAACAAATAACTTTTACTATGCGACCAAACCTGAATTCGCGAAAAAAAATCAATTGCTTCATACATTTTGACGAGTTATGCGAACATTAATGTATAGGAGAGCTGATTTTTTTGCGTGAATTCAGGTTAGGTCCCATAGTAAAAGTTTTGTTATCATGAGTACAATCATGTGTTTAGTGTGTGTGGATACTTAAACACGTGATTGTACTCATGATAACAAACAACTTTTACTATGGCACCAAACCTGAACTCACGAAAAATAATCAGCTGTTCCCTACATTTATATTCGCATATCTCGTCAAAATGTATGAAGCAATTGATTTTTTTTTATGTGATTTCAGGATTGGTCCAATAGTAGAAGTTATCATGAGTACAATTCACTAATTACCAGTCACCCTATATAATGAAGATACTTCTGTTCGGGAAAAGACTCTCGGCTATAATCGAATTGTGCAGAAACGCATCAAACATGATTCAACGAGGGTATATACCAAACGGAGCTTTCCGATTGGAACGAGCTGAATGAAAGCCGAATATGTGTGTATAGTCACTGCTTGAGATATGTGAGCGGTGAGACAGGGAGCGTGCGATTGACAAGATTGGCAGACTGAGTTAACTTGACCTTTGTCTACCTCCGCCGTCTCATCGCTCACATACCTCAGGTGGTGACTAGCACTTGCGCGCACACTGTAGTAATTGCTGTAGGTCGGCTTCTTTCTTCAACAATACTGACGAAACATATGTGCCGACTCGAAAAAGTGTGTAGCGCCTCTGAGAGCAGAAGAGATTTGCTGAGACTCTAATGTCATTATCATCATTTCAGCCGAAACACGATCGGATAGTACGAGTATGTGCTTGAAAACCACCCGTTTCCTCAGCCCCCAATTCCTCGGAGCTCGCGCGCGGACTGTACTTATTTGAGCCTTTACAATATACGATTCGTTCCAGGTTTGAAAGCAGAAAAGCGAATTAATTTATCAATACATAATATAAAACCGCTTTTCGTGTCTGTATGTATGTGATCGCTTATTTCTTCTAAACTACACGAGGGATTTTGATGCGATCTTCACCATTATTTGAAAGATTTATTCCGGAAGGTTTATGTGTATAATCTCGATGATAAAGTGTAATCTCGATGTTTAGACCTATCTGTCATTTTTTTAATAGATTTTCAACTTTATCGCTAAAGCGTTAGGTTCAAGTTTGATTGGGAAAATTTGACAGTTTCGGATAGCTTGATGTGCTGGCATCTGTACATATACGTAAATGAGTAATGCTAATAATAAGGTAGGTAGGCCATAAAAAAACATTATCACCCTTCCAATAACATTGAATCAGTATCCAAACTCAATAAAACTAGCGAGCAATATAAACAACAATTAATCTTCCAGCGACATCAGCGAAATCAATATAACGTACAACGTGCGGTAAAGAATTATAGTCGTACGCACTTTCGACTCTATAAATTACGAGTTTATGTACACTGCGTACGATTGTATATACTAGGGTTTATGAAAATTATAGCTGCTAACCTGGGTCACGTAAAATATTGTTTCTATCTGTTAAGAAGAGCGGTGGCCACCACTAACGGCCGCAGAAACAGTATGTCATGAAACAATGGCAAAGATTTAAATCATTAGATTCGCCCTACGGCGTCAAAATATAGTCGCATTTCTTTTGACACCTCTGACACATAATGACGCAGTGACTACACCTGATTGTCATGAAAATGCTATGCACACTTCCTTTTGGGACTAAATACGGTGAGATCGAATCTAGCGATTTAAATATTTGGGAAGCGGGATTTGACTTAATATGTCAAATGACAAGTTTAATATGACCAAAGATTAGGGGTACGACTTCATCTGCGTGTATCTTTAATTTCATAATTTCTTTATAAAAAATATCGAAGATAAAAAGTAGCCTGTATTTTCTTCTCTCACACGACAGAGTGACAGAAAAAGAGGGAAAGACCAAAGAAACGATAGACACATTCATCGTTTCTTTGGGCTTCCCTACTCTTACAGCTGGATCGATGCTGGACCAATGTCTATTTTAATCCACTCCAGCACCCAGTATCCACCCCTGTAGGCTTAGCATGACGTTTTCTATTTCTACTCTACTGTAGAATAGAAATCGCTTGTCTACCCTTCTCGAAATGTCTTCTTCCCGAGCACGAGGGTGACCTCACAACGGCCGTTGCTATGGAAAAGTTACTGCCTACAAAGAAACCAGAGTCTACTAGTGATATGTACCTATTACTACCCAATTTTACAGTATTTTTGCGTTTCGTTCTCAAACAAATATAATATGAAGCAAAGTGTTTTGACCGAATCTTTCTTCAATAAAAAAACGCAGATGGTCTGATTGTTATCTCTGTAAATTCAGATCTCCACTGACATACTACATAGATTTATTGCACTCAACATGTTAATTTGAGCCTATTATACGAATGATAAAAGCAACAAAGCATCGCCTAAAATTACTCGCCTTAACTTAAAAAAGCAATTACAAAATCTTTGTCTAGGTCCTTCTTATGTAGCCTATTTAGGAAGAAAGTTTTCTATCCCAAACTGTCAAAATCCGAGAAAAATTGTATATCATGCTTGCCGTTGTGTATTTTCTAAGATAGTGAAGACACTACTCTTCACATTTGTTTTTGTAATTGCAATGCTAAAGGCTAAAGACAGTACAAAACTTTATACTGTCTACATGGAAAGGTTATTTTTGTTTTCTTTTCCATCGACATAACGCTTCTCTACGGTTCTCGTGCTAAGCCTGCTGGATAGAAAAAGAAGCCGCTAATTTCTATCCAGAGCTACTGGATTCAGAAGCTAGATCAAAATACTGGATCAATTACAGAGCACAAAATCGCTGCGCCCACTTTTTGAGACGCCTTTACGAATAATATTCGAGTCTAATTGAGCGCAAGCTAACTGTGCATTGTTAGAATTGGCATGCGCTGTCAGTTTCTATAAGTAAACGGTGACGTTCACTGACACCTAGGAAAGCGGGTCCGTCAATTATAACGGTCGTCATGAAAACCTGTCATTTTCACCAGTCAAACCTCTCTGCCCAAAGATTTAAATCGCTAGATTTGCCCTCACCGTACTAGTTTAGTGGCAAGAAAAAGTGTCTATACTGAGAAGAGTGAGCTCACACATTGTTAAACAGCGTTTCCATGACAATCAAGTATTGTCACTGCGTCATCGTGTGTCAGAGGGGACAAAACGAAACAGAAATGCGACTGTCTTTTGACGCGGTACGCCCTACCTAAATCGTTAACAATTTGAGTCTTTTCCGCTGTCATCATTTTCATGACAGCCGTCACTGCGGCCGTTAAGGGACTACAGGATCTAAACACAACTAAACGCATTTACTGCAGTAAACAAAATCAGAAAAAAAAAATTTGATATTCTTCAGGATATATGCTAGTTAGATAGTGTGTTGAAAACATAATACTAATTTGATACGACAGCAAAATTTCACGAAGATATCTCTAAAAAATTATTACTATAAAAACTATACTAATATACATGCAATCACTCTGATTTTTTGTTAAATTATTCTACAAGCAACATATTAACGTAATAGTGTCTCAATTTTTCAGTCCAGTCAACAGGTTTTTTGTAAATAGATAATTGCTTCATATTTTGCGATAAATTACCAGCGTTGTGTCATCGCGCTTCTCTTTCTTTTCTATGCAGTCCGACAGTGACCGCGCTTTAGGTCCTGTAGTCCCCTTAAGTGTGGCTACCGCTCGTCAAAAGTGTTACTAGTATCGTATCTATGCAGCAGCGGTCTAGGCGTCTTCATGCTCTGTGAGATCAATGTAAATCAGCCTTGTAGGAGTGAAACTTCACACAATGTTAGCCACCATGATTATACATAATAAGGTTAACAATGCAGTAACCAACGATTAATCACAGGAGTTGTTGTTGAGTAACAAATATACTGTCAAAACAGTGTATACGCACGTTTAACAGTTAATTATGACGAAGCCGAATTTCGTAACCTTTTTAACCCGTGTTTGTAATAAAGTTTGGCAAATTGTACCCGACATTATATTTTAAGGGTAAGCTTAGAACAGATATATTTTAATTAGTTTAGCATGATCAGCCCATTATTTTCCCATTGCTGGGACATAGGCCCACACACACACACTCAGGCACAGGCTCTGTAAGAGGGAGTGGGCTGTAAACCACCACTCGGGGCAAGTACGGGTTGGTAGATGTCACGATATGTCATTGATTGTTTTGGTTCTAGGACATGCCGGTTTCCTATCGATGTTGGCCTTCATTGTTCTGAGGGTAGTAGTGATGTAATAAATTATACAAAGCTCAAAACTTACGCTAGCAGGCAGTGCAGGTGCAGTGATAAAGACGGTGAATTTACAGTGCCATGGTGAAAAATTTTGCTCGAACCCATATTGTTTTTGTAGACAAAAAAACCTGCCTGCTAGCTTAACCATAGATGCCTGGATCTGGTTGCTACAAATTTTGGAGAAAAACTGACAAAAATTCGGACTTGAAAATATTTCGTGGGGCAGTACTCTAAAAAAGCAATATAATAGGTTGGGGAAAATGTTTCTTCGCATTCTTTAAGAAAATTCAAAACATTTTTTAATATAGTTTATTTACATTTAACTAAAGTATGTAGGTACCATTTTGTTCGATGACTTTTTCCCCAACCTAATATATTACATACATAAAACTCAGGTCTTCTTCCCATGGGGTAGGCAGAAACTACAGAACCTTCTACAAACCTTACTTTTTTTGCCTCGTTTACGTTCATACATCTGGCCATACACGCACGCCGTCGGTTGAGAGTAACTATTACGCACCTGACCTTTCTGAAGAACATCACCAATAAGTTCACTATATGTTTTGGGTGAATATTCGAGCGTTTTAACCGCCGTCATTACCTTCCGCCAAATGTTGATGAAAGAGAATATAGTTAATGAAATATTTCATCAATTCCCAGAATCTGCTTAAGGACCAGAATCAGGAATTGCTGAAATATTTCATTAAATATATTCTCTTTCATCAACATTTGGCGGAAGGTAATGACGGCGGTTAAAACGCTCGAATATTCACCCTTTTCCTAGGGCGTCACCTCCCAGCGTTTCCACTCACATCTGCCAACACAATGTCTTAAAATACACTCTTCATTTAACACAATTGTCGTAGTAAGGGTGTAGGTACAATTCTACACGTCTCTGTTGACATTTTCGGGGAATACAAGCTAGATGTTTAATAACAAGTATATTGCGACATTTTATATCCTTCAATCTTAAACCCACAATCTTTCCATACACTGCGCTAACATGCACTGACGTGGAGGGAACCATCATTAATTGGTTAGATTACTTTAAGATGAATCTCATAGGATGCGGGAGGATCGTTTCGGTTATCTTGACAATGAGAAGAAACCTATCGGTTGCTTCCGACTTGTTGGTTTAGAAAGATAACCTTTTGTTAAGCTTTGGTTGTTTCTTTTGTCCTTATTTAAATGGCTTTGAACAATAGACTGCAAATCTTGTGAAGGCGCAGGAGTCCTTTGGATGCGAGAAGCATAGGACCGGTCGATATATAGACGCCACCACATCAAGTTACTACAATCTGTCAATTTGTCAGTAGATTTTCAACTTTATCGCTAAAGTATTAGGTTCAAAGTTGATTGGGAAAATTTGACAGTTTCGGGTAGCTTGACCTGCTGGCGTCTGTACGACGCATGGGGGAGACCTATGTCCAACAGTAGACGTTTTTTAGCTGAAATGATGATGAACAATAGACTGTACCTACTAATAGTTTGTGCTGCCCGGAGTGCGTGAAAAGAGGCTTTCATCTTGATTGTGGGATGATCATAAAGGAGCTCGTGGCTAAGTAATAACAGCCGCACGGGTTGATCCATCAGGTTAAGCTACCCTTGCAGAGGTTGGTCTGTGGATGGTCTCTTTACATACCGAGACTCCTCCGTGCCTCGGAAAGCACGTTAAGCCGTTGGTCCCAGCTGTCATTCGTGGATCTTTGACAGTCGTTACGGGTGGTCAGAAGCCCGAAAGTCTGACAACCAGTCTTACCAAGGGGTATCGTGTTACCCAGTAACTGGGTTGTGGAGGACAGATAGGCAGTCGCTCCATGTAAAATACTGGTATTCAGCTGCATCCGGTTAGACTGGAAGCCGACCCCAACATAGTTGCGAAAAGGCTAGGCAGATTGATTGATTGTGGGATGATCATAGACAGATAGATATAAGACGATCTTTTGCTTACGGAACGGATCACCTAGTGGGCAATATGTCACCGTACCGAAAGGCACTGCAAGGGTAGGCCCTCCACAAGATAGACTGACGACTTGGTGAAGTCCGCGAGAAGCTGATGAATGCAAGGTAAAGCAGGACCGATCGCTGTTATATTTCATGCTTAGGGGAGGCCTATGTCCAGTTCGCGTAACATGATCTCTACTTTAAGCACTTTACAAAGAATAGACATATCTCTTCCTGTACCTACTGTGACATTTCTTTTCTTCATTTTTAGGATTGCGCCGTTCTACGAACTCATTCTGTTTCTTAGGTTGAGATTATGCATGCAGCATTGTATGCCATTGGCCGAAACGATGATATTAGACGACTATTTTTTCATTGTTTAAATATCCCACAGCTGGCATAGCACCTCCACAAATCCAAAGAGAAGTTGCAAGATCAGTGGAGTAACACAAAATGGAGTCTGATACTAGAAACTATAATACAGGGTGTATTCGGCGCAGGGTGTAGTTTTGAGCTAACAAAATGTGAACAACTGTCATGCTAACGCCACGAAGAAGAAGTGTCACCTCTCGCGTAGAACTACAAATGAAAGGTTTATTTACTGGGTATAATTTTAATCACCGTTATTCTCTAAAAGCGGTCCTAATAAACAACTTTTACTATGAGACCAAACCTGATCGCGAAAAAAAAAATCAGCTGCTCATGAATGTATGGGACAACTGATTTCTTTTTTCGCGATTTCAGAATTGGTGCCATAGTAAAATTAGTTGTTTGATGAGTACAATAACCCCCTATAAAGGATAACGGTGATTAAAATTACACCCTGTAAAAATTTTGCTTCAACTATTGACGTTCAAACGTCAAAATATGTATGGTTATGCAGACATTAATCATTACTTAACTATTGTACATATAACGGACGTTTATGAATACCTATGAATGTTTACTAGTTATCTCTATTTAGTAGAATTCAAATTAAATGCAAGTCCCCACCACTGTACGCGCACTGCGATACACAGCCATTAATATCGGCATGGTATCACCACTTGTTACCAGTAACAACAGAACGTTTGTCAAGAGTGTTATAGTGATTACTATTGTCTATACCCCGAGTCTCTAATTCAGATATTTTTTGTAAACAAAGGTGATAACAGACCAAAAAAATATCTTCTTAATGGTAACTCCCAAAAAAATGGCGGAAAAAGGTTAGATTTTCTTTTAAGTACTGATTTTAGAAATAATAATTTAAAAATTATCAAACCGTAATTACTTTTAGAAATTAACAAAGTTATTAATACCTGGAGATTTTCTGGTATGAAATATTTTATGATACTGGTAACTCTGCAGGAGTTCCTAACATTTTCAAATTTCGTTTGACAGTACGTCTAAGTTGCGTCTTTTCCCGTGGCATTTTCAATTCATTCGTTTTCTTTTCTCCGATCAAGTTTTTCGCTGTGTGTTTGTTAATTTTGTTGTGTTGTTGTGTTATTATCATCGTGTTACCTGTTTATCTTGTCGTTTCCTTGTTTTTTATTCTTTTTTTTTTTTGGACTCATACTATATGTATATGTCAGTCCGATTAATCTTATTCAATACTTCACTAGTTTAAATTTTACTATAAAACGTCTTGTACCACTGCCCGGTCATTTTGACAGTGACATTTCTTGACATTTCTTTGTTTACAAAAATTATCTCAATTAGAGACTCAGGGCATAGTCACTTCAGCCGATCTATTCCGTAAAAATCTCACCGTGAAAACTTAGGTGAAGTGAGCTTGAAGCGATTATTTTTCTACCAGATGCTAGGGATTGACACTGTTGACAGCTCACTCCACGCTCACTTTACCTATGTTTCACGGTGAGATTAGTACAGAATAGCACTGCTGTTTTCAGTTATTTATTGGGCGTTTATATCATGGGGCTTAAGCGTCGGTGAGTTGTTATTTATTTCATGGAATATGCAATGTGAATTGAATGTAGGTCCATTGTGAGTCTGGATTTGTGCCCGGTTGATAACAATAGGCTCGCCCCTTATTACATGGGACTTACAACATAACTGGCGAAATGTGGGTGTACTATAGGTACACCTCTGCCTAAACCTTCGGGGATTATAGGCGTAATGTTATGTATAGGTGCTGAATAGTCAAGGAAATTATTTTTTGTCGTGTTATAGCCATTCCCATCTTCATTATTTTGTCTTGTTTTTTCGTGTGATCTTCAATAAATGCTTTTTCTTTCTTTTATTTCATACAATGTAAACAAATGACAGTTGTGATTTAAGAGCGGTCATGCCGTCATACTTATCTTTCTAACATATCTTTTTAAGAAATTTTTGAACGAATAGTTATTTTGTGCACTGTATGTAGGTTTCTTTTAAAGCGAAAAATAAAAATCTGGAGAAACAAATTTAGTGTAAGCCTCCAAAAATAAGCTCTTTTGCACAATTTTTACCTGAACATTGGCCGTTCATAATGTACGGATGGCACGGCACGCTAGCATTAACGACATCATCCGTCGGGCTCTTGTCACCGCCGGGGTGCCAGCAGTTTTAGAACCCAATGGCTTGGCACGCGACGGTGGGAAGAGGCCAGACGGAATGACCATAATGCCTTGGAAGTTGGGTAGGCCTTTGGTGTGGGATGCTACCTGTGTCGATACCCTCGCGCCATCCCATCTTCTTAGCACGGCGGGTTGTGCTGGGGCGGCTGCTGCAGGAGCAGAAAACCTCAAACGGCGCAAATATAGCAACCTTATTGGGAGCTATATGTTTGAGCCGTTTGGGGTTGAAACTCTAGGGCCTTGGGGTCCGAGTGCTCATCGAGTATTTCGGGACATCGCCAAGCGGTTGGTCGACTCTTCATGGGACCAGAGGGCTGGCCTATTTTTAGCCCAAAGAATCAGCATTGCTATCCAACGTGGCAATGCTGCCAGCCTTTTGGGCACTTTTACCATTGACAGCGATGCGGACGAATTTTTTGATGCCCTATGAGCTTGTCACCTTTTTATTTTTATGATTTTTATATACTTGTACATAATATACATATATATCTTTTAGTTTTAGCTTGTACATATAATCAAGAAATATTGAATTACATGTAGTTGAATGTTATTAACAATATCTACGAGATGTACTCATAAATTGTAAAAGTAAAGAAAACATATAAGTACATAGAAACCTCGCACATGTAATTGAAATTCTAAATGACAAACATTTATGTCACAAACTTGTAAGGCTTGCTAAAAACACGTATTCCTTGGAACAAGTTTCATAAAATTTCCGCACACTATGTTTCGTTCAATATTATCGCGTTCTCACTTGCTTGTTAGGGGGTTGTGCTGAATGAAACAACAAGCTTTTCGACCATGCTCGCGTTGACGATAGACGGGCCGGAAAGGGCCCTTTTAAATTTACGGATAATTTAAGAGGCCTATCACAAGATTACGTTTTGACAGATTAGGTATATAAGGTCTATCTATTCCTACACGAAATCTCTTAAGGGAATGACCCCTTAAGACTCATCATTACGAACAACCTTTACTACCAAACCTGATATCGCAAAAAAAAATCAGCTGTCCCTGGATGGAGTGAGAGTACATCGAGAATTCTCACAAGGAATCCTCTCGCACACTATACCATCTCGACGGTACATACAGAAGTTGACGCCAGATCCTCTTAATTCGAAGCAAAGAATGCGGGAAGAAGAAATAACCAGTGGAAGAGTGAACTTTAGTAAAAATTATGTAACTATTATTAGGATTCATGGAGCCCAAGCACCAGATAGTTTTTTCATTTTTAGTTTAGGAGTTAGTTGATATCCTAACTAATATTATAAATGCGAAATGTATGTTCGCATAACTCGTCAAAATTACCAACTGCTTTTTTTCGGTTTTTTTTTTAGAACGGTTGCCTTTTCCGCGATTTCATATTTAGTCCCATAGTAAAAGTTGTTCATAATGATGGGTACAATGACCCCTTAAGAGATTTCGTGTATGAATAGATAGACCTTATATAGAAGCACAGCGACGCATCACATTATGTAGCAATTTGGCAGTTGTAATTACCAACGCGTATTTTGAGTCTTATTTTTTTTTTTGTTTAAGTACAGTATGAAATTTTAATTACGAATATATTTTAAAGAAGAATCAGAACATGGCTTACTGAAAATTGCTTCTATACTATTAATGAATTTTTGAATTATAATTTCAATAGGAATATTGCACAGACATGAATAGTGTAATTTAATTAATTTTGACATTTCTGTAATTCAATTAATTTTGACATTTCTGTAATATTATTAATTTTGACTTGCCTGTATTCTTATTTTGACATTTGTAATTTCTTTTTCTTTATTGACATTTTCTAAATAATGTTTAATGAATACAAATATCATTCAATAACTATGAATCATGGCATATCCAAAATTTGCATGCTGAATTTAGTAGGCGGAATATGAAGTACTATGAATTGTATTATGACATCTGTAAACACCATATTTCATGCAAATAAACGATTATTATTATTATTATTTTTATTCTTCACATTTCTCGGGACCCTAGGGTCCCGGACCTTTGGAAGGCGTACGAGAAGCTGAAGCCAACTCGCAGAGGCCCCTTACACAATTTTAAATGATGAGGACGCACCAACCGACGATTATCCCTATATGCACTATGCAAATGCACCCAAGGACAACCCCCGGTTGGTACAGGACTATTGCTGTACGTGGAAACAAAACATATTGGGCTATGGGTTTGGGTTGCTAAAGTGGATTGGGTAACTTAAACTATGGAATAACTATGTCCCCTGCCTGACCAATGTTATACAATTATACACTGATAGAATGGCAGGGGGTGACTTGCACACTCAATAATGGGCCCCCGGAAACGGCCGCTAGCACATAGTGACGTAGCGACAAGGGGGCAACACTTCTCGAGGTGCGTGAGGAGTGGAGAGGTATTCCACGGCTATCAGGACAATCTCGGAAGGACGGTTAAGATCCCTACCAGCACCTTACTGGAATACTTCCTTCCTCCGAGCACGTTTGCTCTTGCGAATCTCCACTCAAGCCGGCCAATAAAGGCAAGAAAGAGGTGGGAGCTCTGTTCCTCGTCAGTGTTCACTCCAGCCGGCCAATTAAGGCAAGCCAGAGATGAGGACAAGATTTCTCCCGGGAGATAGGGTCCGTGGGGTCGCTACTGCCGCTTGCCACATGCTGCCCTGCGGGTTTCTGTATCTCTCTTGGTCTGGCTCCTCATCCTAGATCCGTTCCGGCAAAGTCATTTCTACCGGCACAGACCTAAAGTTCGGAGCGCGCAAGCCCCACCACGACGTCAACGTAGAGATACAGCGGTGGGGTTATTATTATTATTATTATGAAACTCTGTATTTATACTAAAGAGGGTATTCGCAAATTAGTAATATGCAGTGCGAGACAATAATGACACTTGAAGGTACTTAGGCTCAAAACTATTCAGCAGCCCAGTACTTGGGACAAAATACAATTTTAATATTTTTGTTTGTCTGTCTGTTTGTTCCGGCTAATCTCCGAAACGGCTCGACCGATTTTGACGGGACTTTGAACCGGACGTTGGCTGATAGCTGGTGTTATAATGAGTAACATAGGATACTTTTATATTAGAAAAAGAATTAAGTACTACGCAAAAATTTAATACTCATGAAATTGTGAACAAATAGTGCGAGAGGGCGACGGGTCTGGGGACGAAGGAGTTTTATTAAAATACACAATAATATATTAAAATAACAGCCACCTGTTATTTTAATATATATTATTTCCACGTGAACGAAGTCGCGGGGCATGTCTTTCTTTACATAATATAAATATTCTGTAAACTAGGCTACGCTACGCTACGCTCGTAGGCGCGTAGACTCGTAGGCGCGTCGTAGCAAGAGCTCCGCGTAGCAATAAACATTGAGTCAAGTGCCAAACTACTCATAGGTCAACTACGAAATTCAACCGCTAATTTCAATAGTTAAATTGGTAAGAAACCGAATAAGAACGCTTAAAGAAAGCTGCAGCTGAATGTCTCATTAAGAAACGGGGGTAAGTGCAAAAGGCAGTAAAAGCAAGCCTACTAGGTAATATACGGCCGACGTCATCTGTCGATCCGATAGAAGCTGCTCGTAAAATGTATACGAAGTAAATATAAGCCGGCCACCCGGGAAAATGAGGTAACCGGATTTTCGTACAAAATTAATGCAATGTCGGCTATAAGTACATATTGTTGTATGCTTGGATAGCTTTGTTGCTGGTTTTAACGTACATGTGCTGATATTTCTGAGGTGGTTTGTGGGATATTGTGTTTTTAGGGTTCCGTACGTCCGAATGAAAAACGGAACCTTTATAGGATTACTCGTGTATCTGTCTGCTTGTCCGTCTGTGACCGATTAAGTTGAAATATACATACAATCAATATAATGAATACACTTTTTTTTTTTCTTTTTTTTTGGCTTCGCACGGTTTGTGCATTTAGCCATGAATACACTTATGAGTTTCTAATACCCAAACATGGACGTGTATCGTAAATAAATGAATTTTGAATATGGGGGTCACGTCGTAGGAAATTCGTAGGAAAATAAGAAATTTAAAAAAAGTTTTGCAAACTGTACCGTGTGACATATTAAATGAAAGGGCTTACTATGAGGATCTAAAAACATATATATTTTTTTAAATAATTTACAAATAAATATTTTCAAATTAATTTCAGAATAGATGAAAATTGACCATTTCCCTTAGCTCCGAAACTTACGCACTGAGCCTAAAATTTTGAAAAAATAGTTCTGTACTTCAGTTTCGTATAAACCCAACCATACTGAAGTTAGCCAAGATATAAATACACTACGGGATCATCCGTGGCTGGTTTCCGTATATCAAAATATTATTTTAATCTACCAGCATAACGCTCTAACGCTTGAAAGGGGGTTTGTTGTTGTTTGATTTGGGTCGATCGTTCTTCACACACCTGATTGTCTGTGAAGAGGCTTGATTACTGCCGGTCTATTCTGTAAAAATCTCACCGTGAAAACGTAGGTGAAGTGAGCTTGAAGTGAGCTGTCATTCAACCTGATGCTAGGGAGGGATTGACACTATTGACAGCTCACTCCACGCTCACCTCACCTAAATTTTCAGGGTGAGATTTGTACAGAATATACTTACTGGCCCCTCCCCGTTTGCCATCCTGGTAACCTGTATCTTGTGCCTTAGAAGGGACCTCCATGTTTTCCTGGCGCATGGCCGGTGGATTAGCTCGGAATGAGGTTGATGCTTGAGGTTCAAACATTCGCTTTATCTGTTATCCTGACGTCTCTGTCGTTTTGCTTGCTTTAATTCTTTCACCGAGATTCTCACCAAACAAGGAATGGTCCCTTTTGACTCCCTGTACTATGTTTGAAATTATTTTATCAAGGCTAAACGTGATCAAATTCCTTCCGTATTTTGGCAGTGCAAGTCTAAAAGTGACTAACCAATTTCTGAAAGTTTCTTCATTATCTCGGTTTTGTTGACTTCATCTTCGATGAGGGTCTAGCCTGGGCCTTCTCAAGGCGTTTGTCTCTATTTATCGTTGATTTAGATACAACTGCCGAGATTTCTTGATTAAGTTCAGGGGCTTTGAGTAATTTTAGGTTTACCGAGAAACAAAAGTTTTCCATAAACTTTTAACTGATTCCTTACTCACTCCTTTAACTACTATCCTACCTCAAAGTTCAGATATATCATTTCTCATTTTAGAGTCGTAAATCTCAATTTAATCTTTATGTTCTCCTAGAGCTTCCAATATATCGGCTGATAACACAGGAACCTTCGGTGGCAATTCACCTGCTTCGTTGGTCTGTATGTCCAATCCTTATTATCTGGTTCTATACTAGATGTGATTCCAACAATTTGTTCAAAAGGTGCATTGTTATCTATCTCCTGAGGTATTGATATGATTGAGTCCTGGGACCCAATAATGTGAATTGTCAGATTCATTGTCTGTAAGGATTAAGGATTACACAAATATCCGTAAGATATTTATTGACGAGTAATATTAAACTGTATTCCGTCATAATCACATCACAACACCATAAATAGGTATGCACTGCTTCGTGATGACTCATTGTAAACATAATAGGTTGACAGCAACAAGTAGAATATTGGTTGTAATTGCATCACAAGTCTGAGGGTACATGACCAATCTGCCTAGCCTTTTCCCAACTATGTTGGGGTCGGCTTCCAGTCTACCCGGATGCAGCTGAATACCAGTATTTTACATTGAGCGACTGCCTATCTGACCTCCACAACCCAGTTACTGGGTAATACGATACCCCTTGAAAAGACTGGATGTCAGACTCGGGCTTCTGACCTCCCGTAACGACTGCCAAAGATCCACGAATGACGGCCGGATAAGTCTGAGGGTACATCAATAAAGAATTGACCACAATCGTGTCGTGGTACTTTTCTGATATTCGAATAATTTTATTATTTAAATTTTAACGTTTAAAAAGTCGAAAAAATACGAGTACCATCATTTTGCATGAACGAAAATACGAGCAAACAACACTTTATTTTCTGTTTCAGACTTATCCTATTTTCTTTTCGAGCCTAAAACATAAAAGCTGTGTTAGAAAAAGGTATTGGAGCGACAAAATATTTACTGCAGGTACCTATGTAGATAATGTTAGTGACGAGTTCACGAAATTTCTTATATTTTACATACATTCACAAGTTTTACGATGAGTCTGAGAAATGGATCACTCTCCATCAGTCTACCCGCATGCGAATCAGTAAAGTGTTCTACGTAAGGTCAAAGCTCGTGGCTAAGTAATAACAGCCGCACGGGTCCATCAGGTTAAGCTACGCTTGCCGGGGTTGGTCTGTGGATGGGTGACCATCTTTTCATACCGAGACTCGTCCGTGCCTCGGAAAGCACGTTAAGCACGTTGGTCCTGGCTGTCAGTCCAGGATCTTTGACAGTCGTTACGGGTCGTCAGAAGCCCGAAAGTCTGACAACCAGTCTTACCAAGGGGTATCGTATTACCCTGTGAAACTGGGTTGTGGAGGTCAGATAGGCAGTCGTTCCATGTAAAATACTGGTATTCAGCTGCATCCGGTTAGACTGGAAGCCGACCCCAAGATAGTTGGGAAAAGGCTAGGCAGATTTTTTTTCTACGTACGGTAAAAGTTCGCTGTAAACTTATACGAAATAGGAAATCATACCGACACCTGCAAGGAATAACATCGTAACTCAGGTTTAGGCCATTTTAAGTAACAATCGTATTCTTGCTGTACAAAAATAATGCAGATTTTTTTTGCACTCACCCCTGTTTTTTGTGTTGTATTTTGTGTACTGTTGTGTGGTGAGTGCAAAAAAACCGGTCAAGTGCGTGTCGGACCACGCACAATGAAGGGTTCCGCGGGTAGTTGGGATGAATTTATCTCAAGAACAAACTTAACATTGTAGTTGAAAAACATGTTCTCCCATACATTCCAACTGCAAATATTCATAGTTAAACGAAAAAGATCCAACCCACATTACACCTAATGTGGGTTGGATATTTTTCATTTAACTATGGACAAATGTAAGTTTGTACGCACAATATTGAGAGATTTACCATGTTGTTTTACGACCATAGACTACTTATAGATTTTCCTGTAGTCTATAGCTATAAAACTATATTTTATATTTTTTTCAAAATTTTAAGGTCAGTAGTTTCGGAGATAGAGGGGGGAATGGCCAATTTTCGTCTATCTTCTTAAATAACTTTAAAATTATAAAAACAATATATATTTGAGACCCTCAGAGTAAGCCCTTTCATTTGATATATCGAACGGTACAAGTGTGCAAATATTTTTTTTTTTTAATTTTTCTTATTTGCTCCCCAAAATTGACCCCCATATTCAAAATTCATTCATTTACATTACACGTCCGTGTTTGGGTCACAGAAATACATACGTGTACCAAATTTCAAGTTAACCGGTTTATTAGATTCGGAGCAAATTGGCTGAGACAGACGAACAGACAGACAGACAGACATGAGTGATCCTATAAGGGTTCCGTTTTTTCCTTTTGAAGTACGGAACCCTAAAAATCAGCAATAATTTTGTACAGCACGAATACGATGGTAACTCATAATGGCCTAAAACTGAGTTACGATGTTATTCCTTGCAGGTGTAGATAATGTTAGGTTGTGGTGGGACAGTTAAAATATCCATAGAACAATGCGACTATCGTTTATTTTATAAGAGTTTTACACATTAACACATAACAAGCATTCAGTTCTAAGTAATAACTGTGGCAGGTAACGATTTTAAACACAAAGTGACCGTATGCGACAGCGGTGCGGGCCGGACTACTGATGTACTGTAGAGATGCGCGCGAGGTTCGGCGGCGTGGCGCGGGAAAAACGTTCCGTTATTACGCTCGCCTTAGAAAGCGCGCCAACCTAGTCTATGCCTTCCTACAAGGTTATAATATATTTAACTACACATTTTCAGAGAAATTAAAGGTTAAACAAGTTGACCACCATAAGTAGTTATTGGTAATTGTAGGTCTATTTAAATAACAACTGGCATTCTTTAACAGTTTTACGAAATGGCAGACCTCATTGGCAGAATTGTCGACATCGGCTTTCCTTGCCATAAAAAAAACCGACCACGTTGCGTGTTGGAAAACGCACAATGAAGGATTCCGCAGTTAGGATGAATTTATCCCAAGAACAAACTTAACATTGTAGTGGAAAAGAAAATGGCATATAAAGGGGCTCGTGGTTAAATAATAACAGCCGCACGGGTCGATCTTTATGGTTAACACTTTTCCTGACACTGAGATGAAGCTCACATTCTGAAAATGACACTAAAAAATTTCATACAAAATAAGACGACGCCTACAGCCGTACTGTCGTCAAAAAACAAGTCAAGGTACCTGTAATATGGTATTTTTTATACCAGTATTTTTTGCCTTGACACAAGAAAAATTTAAATGAGTGCAATACGACACTAGATCACGTGGCTTCTTAGTCATGTACGCAAATTTACACGGCTATAGGCGTTTTGTCTGTTTTGACTTAGTAAAGTTAACCGCCTGTGGGCGTAGCGCGATATCAAACACGAACAAAAATACGCCTCTGGTCGTGACGTCAGCAAAAGTGTTAAACAACGCTTGTCGAGGTCAGTGCGAATGATTTGTGACCATCTAAGTATTACATACCGAGATCACTCCGCGCCATTCATAGATCTTTGGCAATCGTTACGGGTTGTCATAGTCGATTTTTCGATTTTTTTACTGACTTATAGCAAATAATTAAATTAAATTTAATGTTTATGTTGCGTAATGTACTTACATGTAATTTGCGCAGTGTTGTATAGAATATTTCTTTTAATTTAACTGAACAGACAGCTGTGCTGCTGGGGAGTTTGTTGCGCCACTTCTTCTCCTCAGCTAAAGCACTAGGAAGTGGTGAAGGGCGGGCGTTTTGTGGGACTGTCTTATGTAATTTTGACGTTCGAAAAGTGCTGATTCTCAGCCTAGTTTGAATAAATGACTTTTGATTTTGATTTTAGAAGCCCTAAAGTCTGACAACCAGTCTTACCAAGGGGTATCGTGTTACCCAGTTACTTGCGTGGGTTGTGCTGTGGGGGTTAGATAGGGAGTCGCTCCATGTAAAATACTGGTTGCTGCATTCGGTTAGACTAGAAGCCGACCCCAACATAGTTGGGAAAAGGCTAGACGGATGATGATTGACCTGATATAAGTATGTTTGGTAACAATCCCACAGATCCATTTTCTGGACCCATTGACATGCAGTAGATATGTATTATTACAACGATGTATGTATATGCACTATGGTATACGTCCTTATGTGACAATAACATACCAGAAACTCCCACAGACCCAAATGTCTGTTGCAAAAATATTAATGGTTGTATTTGTTTTATTAATCACATTTTCCTTATCTGTTTGAGGATCGTAATTAATTACGGAGACAAATAGTGCAGTCGGGAATATAGCTGGGATTGTTTCCAGAAAAAACGTTTGTATGATGTATTTTTTTAAATGGTTTCCTGGAAATCGCCTCGTGGTTAAATAATAACAGCCGCACGGGTCGATAGATCAGGTTAAGCTACGCTTGCCGCGGTCGGTCCGTGGATGGGTACGGATCTTTACATACCGAGACCCATCCGTGCCTCTAAAAGCACATTAAGGCGACGATAAATGAATTTTAATGATGTTAAACTGAAGATCACGTCTAAACGAGTAGTTTTAATTATTTGGAAAAATATATGTAAAATTAGGGCATTTTCTTAATAACAGTGTAAATGTTTTAGATTAGGTATGTTTATTTTATTTATTTATTTATTACTATACAAATCAAATCAAAACTCATTCATTCAAACACAGGTAGGTAGGTGTTGCAACCAGCACCCTTACTAAGTTATAAAATAACTTGTATTAAGGGCCGTGGTACAAGCCCATACATAGTTCAAAAGAATTGCAGGAGAACAAGTGCTTTAACCAAAGTTGACTTATATGACCATAATTGCAGAATTCAGAAACTACAATTATAACTATTTTTATAGTGTAATTAATTTGTAAAATTATATCTAACGTAAAATCTAAAAAAATATATAATTGAGATCATGAGATCATGATCATCAATGATGATCAGCTTGCAAGCAAAATTGTTTAAAAATTGGAAAGGCCTAGCGTTTTTCTATGGTAGAGTCACGAACCGGGATTGTTGAGCCACTAGCATATCATCTTAACTTGGTCGTGTTACACGAATGCCGCCCGTGAAATTTGACATGTCGTCGGCCTTTTTTTTTTTTTTTGTGGATGGGAAATCATCAAATAACTTCTCCCGCTCTGGGTGGAGCGGGAGGGCGTGTCAGACTTCTACTGACTAAAACCCACCCGTGTTCCTTCAGTTGCCTGTGCCAGGGCCACGGTAACTCTTTCGAACAACTCGCAACCCCGGCGGCCATCGGCCCTAGCGGACCCCTTCAGCTAGTGCTGACATCTCTTTGAGGCGCGCGTGGAACACAACGCGCCGTCGACCCGAGCCTGGTCCTTACCGGACGGCGAGCTACCCGTTGCTCGCCATCCGCAAGCCCACGCACATGTCGTCGGCCTAATTTGTTAACCTGCCAAGTCCATTTTCTCATAGTTTACAAGACGAAGAAAAAACCGACTAATAGGTATATTTATTGCTTTAGCAATCAATTCTGAAAATGCTGTTGGTTCTAATAAGTTTCCTTGATATTTTAAAAGCTTAACTAATAAGCTTATCTTACACACATTTTAGGAAAATTATGAAAACACAGATATAGTCAGTTTTACGATGTGACATTTCCATAACGAAAATCGGGCGGCATTCGTGTAACACAACCAAATTAAGATGATATGCTAGTGGCTCAACAATCCCGGTTCGTGACTGTAAATACATAAACTCACACCTTTTTCCCATGAGGGTAGGCAGAAACTACAGAGCGCCACCTGCTACGATCCTTACATACTCCTTTTTATTCGTTTACGATCATACACGTGGTCATACATATACGCCGGTTACGAGTTCTACGCACCTGTCCTTTCTGAAGAACAACACCAATAAGGATTTGGATGGCGATTGAATTTGTGGCCGATGTCGGCAAAAAGGTCCTCACCACATAAATGGAATTCTTAAACATAACTAACGAACTTTTATATAACCAAAACTACTATGAATGAAAACTTGCCTTACGATTGAACTAAACTTAAGTAATATAAAGTTCATGAAGCTGTTACATTGCGGTTTAAGTAAACGTATAATTAAAGCGCAGTTCCATTGCTTCTCACGGCTATGCTACGAATGTGTATAAGGGCGCTAAAACGTTAGATTTTAATTTTAAGCTTGTTTTGTTTATTTTGTACTTAATCTGACTAATAAATCCATTTTACTGGTAGTTCCGGTTAAGTCATGTTCGTTTTTATTTTGATGTATTTAAAATATTGTTGTTTCCGGTTGAATTTGTGGCAAACCAAACTATTTATTTATGGTTCCCACTGTTAGTAAGAAACTAACAACTTTAGTTGGTCGATGGTTCACCGGAAAAAACAAATGGCAGGATTTTTGAATCTCATGATAAAAATCTAATAATTAACTTGGAGTAAAATAAGCGACTAGATTCCTATCCTGTGTTTGTATGTAAACATTTTCTACCGTTGTCATTTGAATGCTGTGTGATACAATACAGACCTATTACAACTCAAAATCAAAAGACATTTATTCAGACTAGGGTGAGAATCAGCACTTTTTGAACGTCAAAATTACATAAGACAGTCCTCCCAAAATGCCCGCCCTTCACCACTTCCTAGTGCTTTAGCTGGGGAGAAGAAGTGGCGCAACAAACTCCCCAGCAGCACAGCTGTCTGTTCAGTTAAAAAAAAAATGATTCTATATAACACTGCGCATAATAATTTAGGTACATTACGCAACACAAAACATTCAATTACATTATTTGCTATAAGTAAGCTAGCACACGCCAATATACCAAAAAAAAAATCGAAAACTATACTCAAGCAGAAACAAAATACAAAACTAAAAACGTAAGCAGAACTTTATACCTAAATAAAAGCCTCCAGTAATAAAGGGCGTGCCCACTTACATATAGCCGTACATGTAGTCGTAACTCAAAGTCACAGATGATAAACTAGGACCATCGAAGTAAAGTCAACAACGAGTTAAGTTACTAATAACAAAACAAAACCAAGGTCAGCAAGACGACCTGTCACCACAAGCAGCACCCGTTCACGAGTATAACGCAAAGATCAGCCATTACCCCCCTCGCCATATTTGAGGGAAGGAGACAACCCGACCCCCGACGCTACCGCAAGCAGTGACATCAAGGGAGCATGACGAACTTGCTGCCGGTTGCTTGGGCAAGAATAACTATGATCAATTGTCGAGGTCACTAGCTAACCACATATTGCAATACCACTCATAAAAAAAATAAACATTGAAATGAGTAGATTATGTCAATAATAAATAAAAATAAAATTAAAATAAATTGACCTTGAGAGTCAAAGAAAATAAATAATTATATGAACTCATATACCTGTCAGTAGGTATGCTAATTCTGGAGAAAGAACATAAACATTGTCTTAAGTTAAACACAGCGACCAACTATTCTTATCGTTTAAGTAATCTGGACCGAGTTTCATTCCTAAAAATTTATATAAACTATTTTGTTACTTCTTTTTGACTTATTAAAATATTCTACGTTTCCGGTTGACTTTACCAGCTTACAGTCTATGTCGGTATTTGGGATTTATCTTGAAACATCCGCCTGAATTATTTAAAATGTAATTTCCTGTACAGTTATTATTAGGAATTATTTTGACAATTCTATTTGGCGGTAAAGTATGGCGGTAATTTTGTGTATAAAGCTGATTGAAAAGACGTTCTTTGTTCGCTGCTTGTGGAATACGAGTAAGCACCCTGAGTTGAACTAACTTATTTTCTTTGTGCTCTCTTAAATATTTTTCTGCCATTTCCTATTGCTGTTTTTTTGTGTGACCGTGCAAACCAATATGTCTGACTCCCGTAACGACGGCGATGATGCGCGGACGTGTATCCGAAAAAGGAAAATCTGTACACCGTAAGGACTATTCTTGCTTGCAGCGCTCAGCCGCTATAGTAACGCTTGTTAGTATAAGTTATAGGTGGTTTTCGTCTGCACGGGATTTTTAACGATGTTCGTTTTTTTCATGGTAAATAAATTCGCTTTGAAGATGTGTGCAGGATCATTCACTGTGTCTGACGGCCATGATACGTATGACATCTTGGTAGGCCAAATGTTTGTAAAAATAATTACTTAAAAAAAAATTGCAGCATGATTTTATTAACATGTTTTCGTGTTGCGGGAAACATGGATTGTTGCGGTGGCAACATGTTAAAGTTACGTATGTATCTGTAGTAAACAGTCGATTAGTGTCGATAAATTGAGAACATACCATACTGCTTAAAATATATTGTAATAATTTTCGATAGCTTATAATCTATCCATATCTAAACGTCAAATTTTAAACGAGCCTGCATTTACCGACAGGGTTTAAATCTGTTCGATTTTATCACTCGTAAAATTGCGATCCGTCCCTGATTGGTATTGGCGGTAGCCGAATTAAAAGCCATGAGACCCCAACCAAATGGGTTAAATTAGGTTAGAACTGTCTGTGACTAACCGTGCGCGAGCTGGACGAGCGAGTCGAGCGGTGCTGCAGCAGCGGCCGGCGAACGCCTCTTCTAAGTTGTTCGCAGTAACTTGTGTAGCGATATACCAACCAATTGTAGCATCTATGTGTATGTACGTTAGGTATTGTGGCAGCTATACGTGCTATGAGGTACTTATAAATCAAAGACGTGTCCTACATAGTGAACGGCTAAAGATGAACTATCTTTTTCGTATTTCCCAGTTGCAGGCGGATTGTAAAGTATATCGGTCAAATGCTGTAAGTCGACCGCTTGCAGCTGCTGCAGTAGATACCGGAACTTCTGGTCGTCTGTGGTCTTCAATGGGTCAATCACGGCTTCAAATGGGATGAACCAGCCACGGGGTATTTCTCTCCAAAAAGGTAAGAGGCGCGACTGCACGGATACTGCGCTCACGTCGTAATTCATCTCGGTCTGGATCTTCGGTTGCTGCTCTTCAGACATGATATCTTGCTCGACACAAAAAAAAAAATCTTCTTAAAATGTTCCGTTTTAAAAACTCAGGGTATATTTAGTATTAGCGCAAGGTGCGTTCGTCGCTTGCAAGTTTGACACCAGTTCACAATATACATATAAACTATCGAAATTGTAAATGGTTTATTGCAGCTCACAATTTTTTGATAGTTTATATTATCGCGAGATAGATTACACATAACATATCCATACTTCCAACCTTTATATTATAATTGCAAAAATAAATCTGTTTGGTTGTCTGTCTGTTACATAACCAGAAATCATAACGGCTGACCCGTATTACGTATCTTGCAGAAGCCTAGTGATAGCAAAATTTACGCAATAATTGTTTTTTATGTATCAGCGATACGTCATACTGATTTGCGATTGACAAACAATTGAAAAGCAATTATTGCACAAATTTTGCTATCGCTAGGCTTCTGCATGAAACGTAATAAGCCTGCGGATTTCTGTCGTGACACAGGCAGGCCATAGCCTGGATTAGTTAAGACAAAGATTTTTATTTTATTGTAAAACACACATAAAACTATCATCACAGGCTTACCTAATACAATAGTGTAGTTATAGTTATAATAGCTCACAAATATTAGACTTACAATAATATTATTATGAACAACCAAGAATAATTTTACAAAATGCGGCCCGTGTGAATTCACTCGGAGTACAATTGAAGGAGTCAATCTGTTGTGACACCATATACTATACTGATACTTTTATTATTTGCTGGAACTTTTTTTCAGACCAACCAACACTGGCGAACCCGCGGGCAAAGACTAGTGTTAAAACAGCCCACAACATCAAAATGTTGGTGGAAACAAAATTGCGCGATTGTTGATCAACATTTTTTTCAACGAATACAGGGCATTACATACGTAACCTTTTCAAGCAAATCGTACAGTCATGAGCATTAATATGTAAACATTTAGCAAAATTGTTGATCGATCAGGTTAAGCTACTCTTGCCGAGGTCGGTCCATGGATGGGTGACCATCTTTATACCGAGACCGCCGTGCCCCGAAAAGCATGCTATGCCGTCGCCGTCGCCGTTGGTCCTGGCTGTCATTTTTGGATCTTTGATAGTCGTTACGGGTCGTCAGAAGTCCGAAAGTCTGACAACCAATCTTACCAGTGTTACCCAGTTACTGGGCTGTGGTCTGTGGAGAATACTGGTGTTCAGCTGCATCCGGATAGACTGGAAGCCGACCCCACATAGTTGGGAAAAGCCTGGGCAGAAGAGGAGATGATGACTGTACGCAGTAGTAAAATAGCACCTTTATCTTACCTACGTTGTGTGCTGTTCAGATCAAAAGGTTCTCAGCATTGATTGAATTGTTTGAATTGATTTATTTACTTCAAGAAGTTAGGAGCTTGGGTACCTAGTAAGTTAGCACGTAGTTGCAGGTTCCAAACTTCGCAGGTACAAATGTGACTCTTTTCATGTAAACTTTCTAAATCAGTTTTGAAAAATTCCTACTACACAACAATTTTCGTAAGTTTCGCAACAAATTTGTGCCTTATTAGGGTTCCATACCAAAGTGGTAAATAGGAACCCTTATGGTACGACTCGGTCTGTCTGTCCGTCTGTCACAGATGGATATCTCAAGAACTATCGGGTTGGCTAATAAGTAATGAGCGTTTTAGTTTATAATTTCTAGAATTTTCGGAAAGGTTTGAGAACGTTCTGTAGCAGAGGGTATATAAAGAGCGAGTCGCGCTCATGCGCGTTATTCATAGTTTGGCTGTTATTGCGATAAAGTTCACAAAGAAATGAGTGATATTAAAACCCACGTACGACATTGTTTATTATATGAGTTTCAATCTGGGCATTCTGCTTCAGTGTCAAAGGATAGCTCACGATGCAGTCTCCGAAGCAACAGCAAAGCGCTGGTTCCAAAGGTTTCGCAATAACGATTTTCCCTTGTTCAGCTCGAGTGCTCTCATGGCACCATAGAAAATCATTTACATGGTTTGGGAAAGACTTACAAATATAGTGTTTGGGTACCCCATCAATTAAGTAAAGATCAGCTGACCTACCGAGCTGAGATTTGTGTACAACTTTTATCTTTCCGCCGCACATTTAATTGGTTAGATCATCCAGATGAAAAGTGGGTTCTCTATGTTAATCACACACGCAAGCGCCAGTGGCTGGGATGTAAAGAACAGGGAAAACCAACGTCAAAAGGTGATCTTCATCCTCGCAAGGTAATGCTTTCTGTCTGGTGGGATATACATGGAGTAATAAGCTGGGAATTCCTTTCTACTAATACTACGATTTAATGTGATCAACTCGAAAAACTGAAGCTTGACATCCATCGCAAACGTCCACAACATGACAAAATATTTTTCCTGCACAACAATGCCCGGCCGCATATTGCTGAGAGTACCAGGCTAAAACTATTGGAGCTTAATTGGGAAATAATACCCCACCCTCCATATTCGCCGGACTTAGCCCCAACTGATTTCAGCTTGTTCCGATCACTTAGTAATAATTTACGGGAAAAAAGCTATGATGATGAACCACATTTGAAACAATACATAGATGACTTCTTCAATTCAAAACCAACGAAGTTCTAAGCGGGTGCCATTCACTCTTTTCCAGATCGGTGGCGAATGGTAGTAGAAAACGACGGTGAATATATTATTAATGATTAACAATTATTCATTTAATAAATAAATACAAATAAATTACTTATTAGCCAACCCAATAGTAATGCTATTTACTTGAATTTTGGAATTTTTCTAGATGACGTTTGCCCAACTATTTTGCAAATATTAGGTTGGGGAAAAAGTCTTTTCGCATTATAGTATGTATGAACTTGTAATAAAATCTCTTTGGCTATACTATTTGTATCTGACTGGTTTTGGTATCATTGAAAGTTTAAATTTTAAAGAACATAATTCCAAATTCAAATTAGGAAAATGTGTGATTTTCATTTGTTTTTCGTACCGTCAAGATGAGTGAATCTAATGAAGAAATTCGATACATTTTAAAATTTTACTACAAAAAAGGTAAAAATGCAACGCAAGCCGCGAAAAAAATTTACAATGTTTATGGACCTAAATAGTGTCTGTGAGAGTAGCACAAATTTGGTTTAAGCGTTTTCAATCCGGAAATTTGGATGTCAAAGATGCACGTCGCTCTGGTCGCCCTATTACGGATAAAATGGATGCCATTTTTGGAAAAGTGGAGCAAGATCGGCATATCAGTAGTTACAACGTAGCTGAAGAACTGGAAATTGACCACAAAACAGTTTTGGCGCATTTGAAAAAAACTGGGTACACAAAAACGTTCGACATTTGGGTACCTCACGAGCTCACTGAAAGAAACTTAATGAACCGTGTACTCATTTGTGATTCTTTAGTACGACGTAATGAAACCGAACCATTTTTGAAGAAGCTGATAACTGGTGATGAAAAGTAGATCACGTATGACAAGAACGTGCGAAAAAGATCGTGGTCAAAGGCCGGTCAGGCTTCACAGACTGTGGCGAAACCCGGGTTAACTCGCAACAAGGTGATGCTGTGTGTGTGGTGGGATTGGAAGGGCATTATTCATTATGAGCTGTTACCACCAGGCAGGACTATCGATTCTGAACTCTGCTGCGAACAACTGATGAGATTAAAGCAAGAAGTTGAGACAAAGCGGCCGGAATTAATCAACAGAAGGGGTGTGGTTTTTCATCATGATAACGCTAGACCTCACACATCTTTAGCCACTCAGCAAAAATTAAGAGAGTTTGGCTGGGAGGTGTTAATGCATCCGCCGTATAGTCCTTACCTTGCACCTTCAGATTTCCACCTGTTTCGGTCTCTTCAGAATTCTTTAGGCAGTGTCAGGTTAACATCACGAGAGGACTGCCAAAACCACTTGTCGCGGTATTTTGACCAGAAGTCCCAAAATTTCTATAGCAATGGGATCATGTCCCTACCTACAAGATGGCAAAAAGCTATCGAACAAAATGGTACCTACATACTTTAGTTAAGTGTAAATAAACTATATTAAAAAATGTTTTGAATTTTCTTAAAAAATGCGAAGAAACTTTTTCCCCAACCTATTAAGAACGAATTTTTTTTTTTTTTTTGTAACAGGGATTGACGGGAAATCTTAAAATTTTGAAGCGAGGCTACTAGGGCATGTGGAATATTACATGAAAGAGCGAATTAAGTAAACGATCACGAAGGAGTTTAAAAGAATAACTTTATTAGTACCCAGTTACAGCATAACAGTAATTATTAAATTCTAAAAACTATTGATCTTATATACTTATCTTATTGCTAACCAATCATTTATACTAGTCACGTAACATCAAGATAGCATGGCATGGCACAGCATAGCACTGCATTGAACTTAATAGGTACACACTTAAAGTCAATTATTATTCAGTGGAATTTAAAAAGTGCTCGAGCATCTGCGAGTATTTTTCCGTTTAGTAAATTAAACCTTACCCTAAATTGTGGCCGTCACCACTGGGTCACCACTGCTATAAGTTTAAATATAGTAAGTTAGTAGGTAAACGTCTAGGAGTGAAGAGAAACCTTTGCCTTGGGACGGAATAAGCAAGCAAAACATCAAATATTGTTTACAACATTCGTGACTTTTCAGTATTTAAGTTTCTAAAACGCTAAAATTAGTATAACTATTTTGCTCTATCTGGCTCTCTGTCTGTCTTTACGTACTGCTTGCCCGTCTGGGGTGGTGCCACCCAAAATGTATTTATCCGCCTTGAGAGAGCCCAGAGAGCTGTCCTTAAGGTAATGCTCTCTCTTCCACGTAGGTATCCTACTGTGCAGCTCTATTCCGATTGCGAGGTACTCACAGTTAGGCAACTTTATGTGCTCCCTTCGACCCTACGCAAACACTCTGCCCGCCCTCCGAAGGATCCGACTGGCAGGCTTAAGCATAACGTTTTTCCCCACGAACGCCATAGAACTGCATTTTCCAAACGCCAATTCTACGTTAATAGCATTAATATATACAATCTCTTAAATAAAAAGTTAAAAATTTTTTCGTGCCCTAAATGTAAATGCAAAAACATACCATCGAGTACAAGGCCCAAACTGCGGCCAAGAAACTGGGCATCCTAAATAGGGTGAAGCGATACTTTACGCCTGGACAGCTTTTAACCCTTTACAAAGCGCAAGTCCGATCCTGCATGGAGTATTGCAGTCACCTTTGGGATGGATCAGCTAAGTACCAACTAGCCGCGCTTGACTCGGTGGAACGCAGAGCTAAGAGGCTCATTGGCGACGTAAAACTGGTGGATGCCAAGCTTCATTGCTTGGCTCATCGCCGCAAGGTTGCCTGCTTGTCGGTCTTCTACAGATTGTACTTCGGAGAGTGTGCCCGAGAACTCCACGACCTCATTCCACCGGCCCCCTTCTACCACCGGACATCTAGACGCACTGCCAGTTACCATCCCTACCTGGTTGCTATTCCACCAATTCGCACTAAGCGCTTCCAAATGTCTTTTATAATGCGCACAGCAAAAGAGTGGAACTCACTACCTGCGTCTGTGTTTCCGAACGTATACAACCCTAATCTCTTCAAAGTGAGAGTGAACAGGCTTCTTCTGGGTAAGCTCACTCCATCGTCGACTTTGTCTCTGTCACCTCTGACTTAGACTAGAGTCAAGAGCAAACCCATCACAAATAAAAAAAAAAAAAAATACTTAGAGATTATCTCCAAACACTAAGTTATGATGATACTGAGGATCTTCTGCTAGGCAATTTACAATGATAAGGTACTATACATATAAAGATAAGTCTAAATCTAACCTTAGACGGATGTGTACTGATTACCCCCCTTTTTTGCTGACTACACACACCCTACACCTACAAACCACATACGCACTCACACACATTCTACACCTACTCACTACACACACATACACACACACACACACACACTTTTGGACCCTACATTTATTCACCTCACCACACAGTTAAACGTTTTTCATGTTGTGTTTTCTTTGCATAGATTTTATCTTGTTTTCTTTTACGCCATTTGCCTATTGTTTGTAACGTCCCGTTTTATGTCTATGGCTTTTGAATTGTTTTTTGCGGAGAATCACTGACTCCTAACACACAGGCACATACACCTAGTTTAGGAGTCAGGGAATTAAAATTATTGTGACCTAGTTATAAGCCTTATATGCTCTTAGTTTTAAGTTCCTGTAATTGTGATGGCTTTTGGTGAAAATAAAGAATTTATTTATTTATTTATTATTTATTTATTCTCACTTCTGAACTCCTAATAGCTAGAAATAATAATTATTATTATTTGGTAACAGACAAGCATCAAATTAGCAGAAGCGTGTTTTTCAAATAGCTTTGAGATTCTAATCTGTCCAGTATATTGATCAAAGTATGTTAAAACTAATTAGGCCAAATCCTAAATAATTGCGTCATAAAAACATTATCACTCAATAAATAGTCCAAAACTTGGCACTAAGCCACAACATACTGTGAATTTAGTCAATAGTTTACGAATCAAATGTTTGCCAAATATAGTTTCAATTAATGTTTTGGCAGTAATTCTAAACTATCGCTCTTGGGGGCGCCAAATGTGATGCGATGCGACAAGGAATTATGTAACGGGATATTGTAGGGAATCGATCGTATGTAAAGTCTATTGTGAGAAGAATAAAATTAATAATTATATTACAAAACAGTGCCATAAAAGCAGCGCACCCGATGAAGTTTCAAATTGGCTAGAAACCCACGACGGAAAGGAGATGGCATTTTTTGATTTTAGAAAGGTACATAATACGAATATAGAAATATAAATGTATCAAGTTTACGAGGACTTGATTTATCTACGAAATCGAATGTATTTTTTTTAAACCTAATTGTTCTGATTTCATTTTTATTGGCAACACTATAACTCATAAATATGACTCTTTAGATGATGACATTTCACGTCACGTGTTATTTTTATATTTTATTTCGATTAGATTTTTAACTGTCAGTGGGCCTAATGGGGCAAACTGTCAGCCGTTATCGTTATGTCAATTAAAAATATTTTAAATGAAACATTTGTTTGGTAGTATAATAAAGCATTTATTATATTATATTACATTCTTAACATACATAAACTTTATTGAATAACTGAGTAGCCGGCGCGCGCCGCGGGCGTCATTGTCGTCGGCATCATCATACGATGTTGAAATGTTGAGCATCGTAGACCGTGTCTTACACATAAATATTAGCAGCAACTGTAACCTTATATTTTATTGGATTACGTACAATCCTTGTTTCTATACTTCACCACAAAAAAAATAAAACTAGTATACAAACCAATTCACAACGATACAGTCACGTCATCAAGACAGAGTAGCATAGAGTAGATATAGTAATAATACAGAGTAGCGTTCACAGAGTAGTGACCAAAGAGTATAATAATAAATATGTAGGATCTATCAATAATTATGAGAGTATTAGGTATCATCAAATAGGGAGAAAAATACTACAGAAAGTAATTATTTGAGTTTCTTATTTGCATGAAAGTTGTGATTACAGAGACATCTATCGTTAAAACCTGGAACTATTAGGTTCTCTGTTAAGTAAATTAGATGGCGACTCTGACTATTAGAGATGCCTCTAATATTGTAATACTGTGCCTCTATTATAGTCCTTGTCTATCGAGTTGCAACAGTGAAATATTTTTTCAGGTAGTAGAACTTAATGATATTTTTTATTTTATTTTATTGTGTTTGGGTGGCTTACAGCTAACAATACAAAAATTTATAGTGTAGCAATCAACGAAAAGCCATTTACAAGCCTCCCAGTTAGCAATAAACTATTGTTGCACAAACTAATAACTAAGCATAATATTAACACATTCCTTGCTCACCACTCGGATCCGAGTGGGGCGGGGCTGTAGTAGCGGTGCCTTCCACTCGGATCCGAGCGAGCGTCCCGTTCATTTTGTAGTAGTCAGTAAATCGCTGATATTTGAGGCGAGTCAACTTTGCTTTGCGCGACCATTCTAGCAATATAGTCAACTTACGAAAACGAGTATTGGTTTCATTCTTACAGTGTGGTAGTGATTTGTACACACGATCGTACGGAAGGTATTTTCGCGCCAAAATGGACAGTAAGGCTGGGTCATCCAAAAGTAAAATTAAACCGATTATTTTAACATCTCGTGCTAAAAAAAGCGTCGACAAAGTGATGATTATGATTCGGAAGGTTCTGGAGAATATAGTGATGAAGAAGTGTATTCGCAAGGAGTTCATGAAGAGGACTTTTCTTCAAGTTCAGAAGGATCTGGTAGCGACAGTGATTTAAGTATTTTTAATTCAAGATTGAAAACGAAGACGACCAGCCAAAGTTACCACATTCAGATATTGGTTCCTCAGCATCAAAGCCAGCGCCTCGCCAACTAGAATTACATTAGCACATTCTTAAGTTTTTTGAAATTGCATTTTTTATATTTTTTTTTTTTAATGTCAAGAGATCACTCATTTTTGCTAGTGACAATTTTTTTAGATTCGGATTTTGTTTAGTTCTTTGTACTTTTCTTTGAGTATCTCACTGTCATTTAGAGTGGCAAAATTTTTAATTAAACTTATAATTATGATGTTTTTTGATAGTATTGACTGTATTGCTTTGATTTGATTTTTGATACTTTTGATACTTTGGATTGTATCGCTACTTTGCTCAGATTTGTTAATGTCTTCCTAAATAAATAATTCTCCAAATGCATATATTTTATTTACTATTATTTTGAAAGATAACAAGACAAGTCTTACATGATGATGGTACGTCTGAACTGTATGTTATGTATGTATGTATATGTGTGTATGCCCTGTGTGTGTGTGTCCTATGTGTGTGTGTCCTATATGTGTGTGTGTGTGTGTGTCGGTCATATGTTACAAGATTTTGCTCAAGAACCGAAGTAAAATAAGGTAATAAACTGGTTTTGATTACTTTCCTTAGATGATTTTGATCAAGATTCTGGAATTTGATCAAAAACACGGGTTTGTCAAAATCTTGTGATATATTAGTACGCAAAAATGCAATCGTGGAATAAATATCTATAATATTAGTGAACTAAACCATTGCCATCCCTGGCGCTCGGATCCGAGTGTTCGGCACCCAGCGTGCTGTGTGCCGACCACTCGGATCCGAAAAATATGTTTTTTTTATTGAAATAATAATAATAACAATTTATATTTATCCATATTTTCAAACATTCATATGAACTTAATCAAAATTCGCCTTAAAAAGTTTTGGCTCCCAGCTATTATTTTTATTTATTTTGTAGGCAGTGAATGTGTTAATGATATAACTAAGCATAATGTAATAACAATTAAAATCCACCACAAACAACCCAGCTTTTAGACAAGGCAGTACTAATTGTCGCTAAGCTGCTTGCATACAAATTGATTGATGGGTGTTCGTTCATTACAATTTGGTTAAATGCTTTGATTGAACTAAGCAAAACAGAATTGCTACGGTATACTGTGCGAGCGTAAGGAGCACGAAGAAGATTTCTTAAGCGAGAATGGCGAGGTGGAACATTCAGGGACAGCTTAGAAAGAAGTTCAGATCACTCGATCCTTGATTGTGCTATTTTCACTAGGAACCGTATGTCAGATATATTTCTCCGAGTTACAAGTGGAAGTAAGTGGAATCGTTCGCATCGTTCCTTGTAACTCAGATAAGGGATTATAAATTTATAACCTAAGTATCGCGTGAATTTCCTTTGTATTCGTTCTAATCTGTCTGAATGCACTGCAAAATTCGGATTCCAAATTTGACTATCATATTCGAGATGACTGCGGACGTAAGCACAATACAAAATTTTCAGGGTTTTCATTCTCTTAAACGAACTCGCATCACGGAGAATGAATCCCAAGGCTTTGGACGCTTTTTTGGCAATATGGTCAACATGACACTCAAAGGTGAGCTTACTGTCCAGAAGAATACCAAGGTCTCTGATGACACAAGTTTGAAATAAAGGCTGATTTGCGATTGAGTAGTTAAATATTATTGATAGGTTCTTCCGGGTAAACGTGATAACTAAGCATTTAGAAATATTTAGATCTAATTTATTTATTCTACAATAATCAACTAATCTAGATATGTCTGCCTGGAAACGTATAGCGTCAATTAGACTCTTAACTGATGTAAAGATTTTCATGTCGTCTGCAAACATTAAGTGTTTAGAATATTTGAAACACTCGCCGATGTCATTAATAAAAATAACAAATAATAATGGCCCCAATAAGGAACCCTGCGGTACACCAGAGCGAATGGTTGACCAGGAGGATATAAAGTTACTGAAGATCACTGCTTGTGTCCTATTTTGTACATATGACGAGAACCATCGGTATAGGTTACCCCTAATGCCCAAATCGAAAAGTTTAATGCTGTTCTTGAAATAATTATTAACTAATTTTAAAGAGAAGGCTTTTTGAAGAAAATATTTATACCTGCGCGTAATTTCCAACCGAGTTTAACTAATTGCTTTGTTTCAGAGTCGTAGCTATGGCAATTTTTACAAACAGTAACTAAGCAACACCAAAATGTCAATATACTCGCTCAGCTCGTTTGTCAGTCGTGAGTGCGCAATCTTGTTTAATTATAATAATCTTTGGTTAATTTTCGGCTAGTCTTCATTGTAGCGGTCAATCTATCCATTATATTCAAAGACAATCGTGCATAAAGAATAAACTCCAGTGGTGCGTCGGAGCTGACACACACTTCTTTTTTTAAATATTTTGCAAAAATAATGTTTTGAAAACTGAAGTGTTAATTTAATCAACTTGATGTTGTCGACCCTACATAATATATTAAAATAGGACTTTTAACACATTTCAACGTGGCTCTATGTAAAACAGTTTTAACAACGTCCATAGTACAGGTTTACGTTTATAGAGAAAGTTATAACGACTCTATGTAGAGTCCAATGTAGAGTCATTTGAAACTGTAGAGCTAGTTTTAGATCCCGCATCAAGATGGCTTTAGATGATTGCAAGTGCACTTTAAGCGCAGGCTACACTGGGAACGCAGCGAAACGAAGCTCAGTTAGGTTTCCTCCGCGTCTTTTCATACTTCCGTTTTGGTTTCGCTCAGTATGCGGTGTGAACCGAAGTATACAAATACTCGGAAGAAAGCTGAACGAGTTAACTTCGTTTCTCTTCGTTCCAAGTGTGGATTGCGCTTTAGAAGGAATTGATTTTAAAATTATAATAAGTAGAGTTTTTGTGAAGTACCTTTCTTGAAAAGTTAAGTTAAACCATTATTTCGCAGACATTGGTGGGGGTTACACGTTTACCTAGTTTTTGTTTTATTTATTCTGTAACACTTTTTTTTCTTTTTAGTTTTGCTCTTGACTCTAGTCTAGGTCGGAGGCAACAGAGACAGAGTCGACGATGGAGTGAGCTTACCCAGAAGAAGCCTGTTCACTCTCACTTTGATGAGATTATAGTTGCATGCGTTTGGAAACACAGACTCAGGTAGAGAGTTCCACTCTCTTGCTGTGTGCATTATAAAAGACATTTGGAAACGCTTAGTGCGAATTGGTGGAATAGCAACTAGGTAGGGATGGTAACTGGCAGTGCATCTAGATGTCCGATGGTAGAAGAAGGCCGGTGGAATGAGGTTATTTATTTATTTATAGTTAAGTAAAACGGTACAACACCCATTACATTAATTAACATATAAACATAAAATAACATTAATATTGACAATTTTGTTGTATAATAAAAACATTATTAAATTCAAACTAACATGGAACAGTGGACTCCCTTGCATACTTACTCTCACAGAACACCAGAATACACATATAAATTTTACTACATTCGTCCGCAAACACATCACATTAAGATTTAGCAGTCAGAAGGTCGTTGAGCATCTTCAAAGTACGACACACTGGGTATTCAGCTCTGGCGACAGTGGACGGTGTCCGATGATATTTCGAGCACAAATAGTCGACAGAAAAGGCCATGGAGCTCTGGGCAGTCTATACGTCTCCGTAAGATTTTACAGGCTACCGTCAGCGGATCAATGCCTCTTCTCATAGTTGGTAGGGTACATATAAGGAAAGAAATCGTATAAACCTTTGGAAGAGGCACCTGAGGAAGAATAACAATTACTAGTTATCTTTTTTTTTCCAAAAATCAATTTACCGTTTCATCACTAACATCTAGTTGTACTAAGAAAAATAACCTATTTACCAAGAACATAAATATTTTATACAAATACTTCACAGAAATTGGCGAAACACATCTTGAAATATCCACCCGGATATACTTTGCCCGCGCCCTCAGAATGTCATTTCCGTCGCGCCGGAACCGGAAATATGACTACTATTTAGAAATAAGTGAGTTTGTGCTCAACGTTTGACAGTTTCCGGTGGCGTTGCTACAAACATTATCGCCAGGGTAGCCCGCGAAATTTAAATTTTCTTACGTTTTTTGCAATTTACACGTCGATTATTGATCAAATTATAATTTTCGGTCGTAGCAATTATCTATTTACATAATTAGAATCATTAAAGTGATCAGTACAACTCTTTAAGACCAGGTAATCCCAAAAAATGACTATTTCATGAAATCTTGACATTTTAGGACTATATACTAACTTAAGGAGTTGTATTACTGATTCTATTGTATATAATTCTGTAAAAACATATTTGTTGCGGCCGCAAATCATACTTTATTTAACATACAACTTAATACTGACTTGCAAATTGCAAAAAACGTAAGAAAATTTGATTTTCGCGAAAGCATCAGGGTAGCCTGCGAAATTCAAATTTTATTACATTTTTTTTTTTGCAATTTCTCTTAATCTGTTAATGTTTGTATGAACTATTCTTTATTCGTAATAGTCTCTAAAGTATTTATTGTAAAATATAGGGACGGAGTGCGCCGCTTGACATTATAAACCTATAAACCGTAACACTTGGCCCGGTTTACAACTTTCTTAGTGTGGGCCAAGTTGTGAGAGGAAATCAGATTTTGTTATCTCGGATTTTTAAGAGTGGAAAATTACATATTTTCCTCATAAAAATAAAGGAAAATATGACTATGTAACACGTACTAAGATTCAAGTCATTTGTTTCGTCCTACTTCAATTATTTTTTTTTTTATAATAAAAATAACTAGCACCGCCCCGTGGTTTCACCCGTGTAAGCCTCGAACCCGTAGGAATATCGAGATAAAAAGTAACCTATGTGTTTATTTATTTATTTATTATTCTACCAACGATTGTTTACACCAGTTATGGGCATAAAAAACAAGCAAAAACAAATAAACAATAGTGTACAATCACTTATAGGTAAACTCAGCAAGCAAAACGAAAGTTGTACGTACGACAGAGAAAAAAATTAAAAGAAAACTACCCTAATTTATATCAACCACTAGTACCCAAATTGTTATATTGTTTTTATTGTAATTATTGTTATATGTTAATCCAGGTTATAAACTATCTGTGTGCCAAATTTCATAAATATCTGTCTAGGAGTTTTTGCGTGAAAGAGTAACAAACATCCATCCATCTTCACAAACTTTCGCATTTATAATATTATAATATACGTATATATATGTAGGTAGTAGGAGTAGGATATAGGTGTAATCTTTGTTATTTACACATCTTGATTTGATTGTAGATGGGACCAAATCTGATCTATTATGACAATATAAATTTCCTTTGTTTTGCTGTCATTAAATTAAAAAGATATTATAGGTTAGTTGACAGTTTTTAGGAAACCGATTAAAAATGTTCCTTGTGGTCTATTTTCCATAAAACATGAATATTTCATCAACATATTAACATTTACAAAACTCATTTTCGGAGTTTTTATATAAGGCCCCCGGTATGGAAAAAAAATATGAGGAGTGAAATACAAGTGTCTTCATTGTAGCGGGCAATATATTCATTATATTCAAAGACGATCGTACTTAAGGAGTCGTGCGTCGGAGCTATCACACACTTTCAGTCAAAGTGAGGCAAACCGTTATGGCGACTCAAGGGATGTCATCATCTTTAGTCGTGAAATCTGTGATATCTGTGACATATTGTCCGCTGTCAAACAAGTAAAAACAAATTATTCAGTGTTTCCACCCTCTGCTCTTGGATTTCCCCTGTGATATTTGATATCGTTCGAAATAATCGATAATTTATTATCGATATAAATTATCGATGAATGAACCTAAAAAAAAGTTAAATAATATCTAATCAATTAATAACGATTTCAAAATAAAGGAGATAATTGGCAGTGATCTAAACATCAACTAGAACGCGATTGGAACTGACACTCAATAGCTCGTTTTCCAAAACGCATCTGACGTTTTCGTTTTGATATTTCTTAAAATCATATTATTACATTTCAATCGTATTTTTTTTTTTACTATTCTACAAATAAACATACGAATGTGAATATGAATTCGAATTTAGGGGAAAATATCCTGAGGTAACACAGAAACAATTTTATTATGTCAAAGTAACAAGACTTGGTGACTGAAGATCGTGACGTGTCGCGCTCTGATTCGCGTTCAACGTCACGTGACCTTTGGCTATATTTATACGTAATTATTACATACATAAGGTCAACATAAGGTTCTTACTGTCAACTAGGCTATTGTAATAGACATTAGACCATCATTAGACCGTTCCCCTCAGAAATCCGATGATTACAATATTAGGCGATAAAACCGACTATTTATCGACCCCGTACATAAATAGTCAATGCAATAGATATGCTTCAGATTTGCTCACATAGTTAAATTCACAGATACTATAAAATTCATCAAACGCTATCCTCCTATGACTTGTACCACACCACAAACGTACAAAAGCAGTCCAGATTATGTTCAAGATTGCTACTACTTAGGAAAAATAGTGGATTTGTCACAAAAATAACCTGTTTATTCATTCATTCGGAGACTTACTGCCCGAGTTTCGGGAGAAATGGTCTCACTTGCGGTTTGAATGCGGTAAACCTCGCGTAAGAAATGCTGAGATATTTTGTCTCATCGCTTTGAGTGTAACTTCGCATTTATTATTGTAAGGTAGCACTTTATTTTATTTTTCGAAGTTAAGTAACAGAGATTTAGGGGCAGGACATGGAGCCGATTCTGCCCAATAGTGGGATAGTTTTGGTTCAATTAAGACAGTTAAAGAAATAGAGATCTTGACGTATGGGTTTCTCAGGATAGTATTAGTTTCAAGCTCTTTGTGAGCCTCTTCTCGCAGGGTCAAATCTTTCGTGGTCTACTCGGAAATTACTTAACCATCTACGAATGCAAGTGGGCAGATATAACGCCAATTCGGTAAAATGGATATACCCTGGCGAAACGGCTGAAGGGAACGGTGGAACTGCTTTGCGAACTATGTCTCACCTCCTTTTCTATCTTCTGTGCCTCAAAACCTGCAGTGAAACGCAACTTCTGACCTACCACTGACGATACTGTGGAAGCGACCAATAAAATCTCAAAACCAAAAAAAGAAGTAGCTCAAATATTTGTATTGTCTAGAAGTATTGTCTGGCCAGATGGCGTAGTCGGTTAAGATACCACCTATCATGTATTGACTGGCCAGATGGCGTAGTCGGTTAAGATACCATGCCGCAGGTCGTGGGTTCGATTCCCATCCAGGACAAACATTTGTGTGCATAAACATGCCTGAGTCTGGGTGTAAGTATGTATATAAGTGTGTATTTACACAAAAAAAGTAGTGTAGGTAGTATATCAGTTATCTGGTTTCCATAGTACAAGCTCTGCTTCCAAGATTGTTTTTTGGAGAATAATAATAATAGTAATAACCTGGGACATTATTCACACACGGTCATCTGATCCCAAACTAAGCAGAGCTTGTACTATGGAAACCAGGTAAGTGATATACTACATATACTACTACTTTTCTTTTTGTAAATACTTACTTATATAGACAATTACACCCAGACTCAGAACAAACAGACATGTTCATGCACACAAATGTTTGTCCTGGATGGGAATCAAACCCACGACCTGCGGTATGATAGGTGGTATCTTAACCAACCACGCCAACGGGCCTGTCAATGTTTTTGCTTCTCAGCTCTGACTGGTTTTCAACTACATTTACGGGCCGAAACCAAGTAAATACAGCGTGGGTGTGTAAAATTTTAAATGTTTATTTGGTTGGTTAGACTGGAAGCTGACCCCAACATATGTAGTTGGGAAAAGGCTAGACTGATGATGATGCATATTAAGAACAACGTTTAGAGGCGTCCTTCGATAACATTGATTGATGTTTGATTCAGCACGGAAGCGTATCGATACGCTTCCGTGCCGTATCAAATAATTTGAATTGATTTAAACTCGTATAGGAACTTCGAGAGCTGTCTGTGAAAATAGAAAGCTAAAGTTGTAAGTTTTCCTCTTAAATCCTACTTGAAATCTCTGTGAGCCTAATTTGTAATAGAGACGGCGCTGAAGCTGGGTTGCGCCAAAAACTGCATTTAGTATGCCTTACAGCTGCGTTTGGGCACGGAGCGTGACTTGTGATCCCCAGGCCAAGTGAAGAGCGGAAGCGTTTTCTGTGCAGATATTAGGTCTTTACTTATGAAATAGCCGATTTTTTAAATGAGAAAAAAATATAATTTTTTTTTGTAAAATAAATATTTTCAAAGTTTTTGTAAAAGACTTTCTTTTACAAAGTTACTTGATGCCTCTGCTATAGATATCCTGGGACCGGGAATCGATAAATTATTTAAAGGCATTTGTCACGGCCTCGTTGGATTTAATTTTTCCCCGGGGCTCATTGTTCAGATAAAAATTTCCAGAACGGAAGCGATCAAATCAAAAACGTACTGTGCGTTCACCTTGCCATATACCTATGTATATGCCAAGTTTCTTGTCCATACATGTTGTTAATATTGCGTGCTGTTTGTGTTGTGTTGGTGCCACGACGGAACTCGTATTCGAAAATAACGGGAAATTCGATTTTTTCATGGTTACAGAAACAGCGATAACAAAGAAAACTCGAACGGCGGGAAAACAAATGAATAAGTGTTTTTTTTTAATATCATGCTTATTATAAAATTAATTTGAATTTGGATTTCTAAATAGAATGAAAGATCTTCACACTAGCTGGTATCCAACTTATCTGTGAACTGAAAGAGAACGGCACCGTCGATTCAGTGTTGCTAATTAATATAAGGTGCCCAAAATTGAGTAAGTTTTCAAGAAGGAAATCTCACATTAGACATAATCGTTTAAAAAGAATTACAGTTTTTACAAATTAAAAACAATGATACCTATATAAAAATAATAAAATAAATAAAAAGAATTTGATAATTTACAGTTACGTAGGTACGCTAACAGTTTAGTCTCTCAGCAATAAACAATGGCTTTATCTAAAAAGTAATCCGATGAAGTGGAAATTCAGCAGATAAAATGTTCCACGGGGGAGATACAACTTTCATTTAATGCGAAGTTAAGTAGGTACCTACCCTGTAAGAGGTACCTGGATGTCTAGCATTTAGTTATGACCGTACCTAACTCCTAACACCAGATTTGACTAATTATAATTAGCAGTGGTACCTAGTGGTAGTGTAGTGTAATAAAAAAAACAAATTGCTTTACAATAATTTATTGAAAACCAGGTTTACAGTAATTGTGATCTTTAGATGAACCTGCATACACAACTTCATCCTGGTTGTGAGGCCATACTCCGTTTATTTCCGTACCACTATCATCATAGGCCAGTCGCAGTATTGTCGACGCCGGCAAAAATATTAGAAACTGCTATTCACAAGAGCATATACCTTCAGGTGAGTGTGCAACTATCAGATACTCAGCATGGGTTTCGGCCGGAAAGAAGTACCACCAGTAACCTTCTCTGCCACATGGCTCATCTGGTGCCGACGGCAGATAGGACACAGAGAGCAGAGGGGACAAACTGTTGCTGCTTACTTTGATTTCAGAAAAGCATTCGACCTAGTCGAAAATGACATGTTGCTTAGAAAGTTAGCAGGTGTTGATTTCACCCCACACTCACTCCGGTTTTTTGCCAGTTATTTGAGAGATAGGCAACAATTTGTGGAATATGCGGGACACGTATCCGATCCATATTTCACGAGGTCCGGGGTGAGCCAAGGTAGTAACCTTGGCCCTTTGGGCTTCCTTTTGATGGTAAACGACCTACCAGAAGTAATCCGAGACGCTAATTGTTTATTGTTTGCCGACGATCTCAAATTGTCCCTCGCGGAAAAAGTGGTGATGACTGTGACAGGCTGCAGGGGGACATTGATAGGGTAGTGAGCTGGAGCAAAGAAAATCTGTTGCACTTTAATAGCTCGAAGTGTGTGACCATCTCTTTTTCTCGCGCACACAATCCCATCTTACATACCTATCATATGGACGGGTTGCCTATGGCACGGGTCACAGAAGTCAAGGACTTGGGAATACGCTTTAACACCGGTTTGACTTTTCGTGATCACATCATGCGTAGCTGTAAAAGAGCGTATAGGAATTTAGGTTTCATGCTTCGTACGGTCCGAAAGTTCACGAATGTGAAAGCTATCATAGCATTATATAATGCATTGGTGAGGAGCCAGTCATCTGGGCTCCGCATGAAGCTAAATATAGTCTCATGCTGGAGAGGGTGCAAAATAAGTTTATAAGGTATTTATATAAGCGTTATTACGAAGTATATCCCTTTTACCCATTAATATATCCAACCTTATTTATTTTAGGTATGGTAGGATACCAATGAGCTCAGTTCAGGGGATGCTCAGGGTTAGGAGGGACCTTGCTCTCACCTCTTATATTTTTAAATTATTAAGAGGGAAGGTGCATAATGCAGTTATTTTAGAGCAGGTGAGTCTGTGCGTTCCGGACAGGTACGTGTGGCGACGACGGCAGCCGCCACTGCTGGTGGTACCACGCGCTTGGACCAACCTTTTAAGGGAGGCGCCCCTGACGCGTGCGCTTCGCACGCTCAACCTCACAGCGAGGGAGACGGACTTATTTTGTTGTTCTCTGAGTGAATTCACAAGGAATGCATTATTTATAATTAGTTATAGGTAACACGGGCTGATTTCTGCAACACCATGGCAATGCGCGTATTTTGTGTAATAATTAGTTATAGATATTAGTTTTTGTTATGTTAGGATAAGTGCATTTACTGCAATGGGTTATTCTGTAAGGGTAAATGTAAGTAGATAAATAAATAAATAAATCATTATCACTATCGCTTTCGGTTTCAGTGTCACTTACCACTTCTATAATAAAAGGTTTATCTATATACAAATCATGTTTTAAGTATTCTCCTTCTAACCTGCGAACGTGTTTACAATGAACCACTCATGAACTGTAATAGCGTCAAAAGCTTCTCTAACTAGGCGGAGAATTTCAGCATTTTTGTGCTCAATATTTACTTCAGCAACTTTTTTTTTCATTGTGCTCCATATGAGTTCAATGGGATTGAGATCCCAGTGATAAGGTGGTAAATATAAGCATTTGTGTCTATTGTCTTCTAAATTTTTTTCAAACTCATATACAGGTTCAGGCTTGTTTCTCTTAATTATTTCTAAAAGCGGAGGTTTAGTCAAATTCTCTCCGTAGTCAATTTTATTTTGGGTCAACCATAATTGCATATCTTTTTTTAAGGAATTCGTATTTCGGACTTTATTCACACAAATACGGTGATAAGGAGCATTATCCATCACTATTATGGATGGCTCTCGTAAATTAGGCACAAGTTTTTCAATAACCCACTTTTAAAAATTGGTACTATTCATCTTGTCATGACCATCACCACTTTTTGTGTTTGATTTAAAGGAGATACTGGATTTGTTACAAATGCACTACTTGTGGTAGTGCATTTGTAACAAATCCAGTATCTCTTCCCGCATGAACAATAATATATCTTTGCCCTTTCGATACAGGCTCCAATACTCCGTATTCACCCTCTCCTTGCCAACATTTACCCGATGTATGCGAAGAGTGAATATAGGTCTCATCTAAATAAATTATGGGCCGGGGCTGGGGAGATTTATTATTTTTATCCACTGCATGCAAGTACTTAGCTCTCCAAGCTGATATTTCATTACGCTCCATAAGAACCTTCCGATTGGATTGAGATTTTTTAAAACGATATCCGACCTTGTGAAGCAGCTTTCGCAGACTCTCTCGCTGTCCTGTGTAATTTATTTCTGTCTTTAAGACCTCTAGAAGCTTTTTAACAGTAGGGACCTCTTTTTTAGCAGAATAAAATACTATGGCCAGCCTTATCTTATAACCTACGACCATTAGAGAAAGCTATCTTTTTCATCTGGTCCTTAGTTTCGTGGTCAAGCCTCATTATTCATTATTTATCTATATAAGTATGTTTTTACAAAAAAAAGTAGTGTATGTAAGTAGTATATCAGTTATCTGGTTTCCATAGTACAAGCTCTGTTTAGCTTGGGATCAGATGACCGTGTGTCAAATGTCCCAGGATATTATTATTATTTACATTTCTCGGGACCCTGAGGTCCCGGACCTTTGGAAGGCGTATGAGGAGCCGAAGCCAACTCGCAGAGGCCTCTTAAATAATTTTAAATGATAAGGAGGCACCAACTGACGATTATCCTTGTATGCACTATGCAAGTGCACCCAAGGACAACCCCCGGTTGGTGCAGGACTATTGTTGTACGTGGAAACAAAACATATTGGGCTATGGGTTTATAGGCTAAAGTGGATTGGGTAACTTGAACTATGGAAGAACTATATCCTCTGCCTGACCAATTATTAATTATTATTGCCTTGAATCTATTATTAAGAAAAAAGGCCACAAATGTTTTAAAAAACTATCTAAAACTACGCCTAATTTCACCAGTTGCTTTCATTACCGTACGATTGAATGCATCACTCGCTACCGCCTACAATTTACAACAATGTTCGTGCACTGTGCACCATTTCCCGCGCAAATCGTGAAAAATAAAAAACGGTGGCTGTCGACCCGCTCAGAAACACGTGATGGCAAACAGCCTCTGTAAACTAGCAGACCTTCTTTTAAAATAAATGTTCTTACATGCACTTGCTTTTGAATAATGGAATTTTGAGTTTATGCAATTTTTGTTAGCATTTTCCGACTAGTATATTATTACGAGTATAAGGATCGTTTTGCAAATTCACTTCGTACAGAAAAGGTTATTCGGAGAGATGTGACTATACACCAATCCACACTGGGCCCACGTGGTGGATTCGGTCCACTCACAAAGGGAGGCCTTTTTTTTGGATGGGAAATCATCAAATAACTTCTCCCGCTCTGGGTGGACCGACTTCCGACGTGTCAGACTTCCACTGACTAAAACCCACCCGTGTTCCTTCAGTTGCCTGTGCCAGGGCCACGGTAACTCATTCGAACAACCTGCAACCCTGGCGGGCATCGGCCCTTCTGCTAGCGCTGACATCTCTTTGAGGCGCGCGTGGAACACAACGCGCCGTCGACCCGGGCCTGGGCCTTACCGGACGGCGAGCTGCCCATTGCTCGCCATCCGCAAGCCCGCGCCTACGGTGGCCGGAAATCGGCTATCAATTCCCGACGCCCAGGGCGTTTCCTGCGGCGACTAGGGGCATGAGGGCGCAAAGATTGCCTCTCCCTCACGCGTTCAGCCTTCTCCTTCACGAGCATTACTACTTCGCAGAAGGAGGTGACGGCTTCCCATGCACTCTCGCTCCGTACCATGGCCTGTACCAGGGCCGGACGCGAGAGATCGCCGCCGCCGATCTCTTCCGCAAGGACGCGGCGGTGCTCTGCCCAAGCCGGGCAGACCTCCACCGTATGTTCCACCGTGTCCTCCGGGCGATCCACACAATGGTAACACCCGGGCGTTTCCTCCCGCCTTATCCGGAACAGGAACCTCCCGAAGCAACCGTGTCCGGTGAGGACCTGCGTCAGGCGGAAGGTGAGGACGCCGTAACGCCTCTCCAGCCACTCCTCAAAGAGGGGACTTATCGCCGCAATTGTGGCGTGCCCACAGAGGGAGGCCTGTGTCCCAGCAGTGAAAACGATATAGGCTGGTTATGTATACAGAGAAGAAGCAAGGTTATTAACCACGATTGCTCAAGCTCCCTGTTGATGTTATCCTTCACAATCACCATTAACGCCCAAGTGCGTATCGGACCACGCACAATGAAGGGTTCCGTAGTTGGGATGAATATATCCCAAGAACAAACATAACATTGTAGTTGAAAAAAACATGTTCTCCCATACAATCCAACTGCAAATGTGAGTTTGTACACACAATATTGAGAGATTTACCATATTATTTTAAGACCACAGACTTCTTGTAGGTTTTCCTGTATCACAAAAAAAAATCTGTATTTTTTTACAAAATTTTAGGCTTAATAGTTTCGGAGATAAGGGGGGAATGGTCAGTTTTCGTCTCTTTTCTTAAATAACTTTTTAACTTTTAAAGAAAATATGTATTTCAGACCCTCACAGTAAGTCCTTTCATTTGATATGTCACACGGTACAGTTTGAAAAACTTTTTTTTTTAATTTTCTTATTTGCCCCCAAAATTGACCTCTATATTCAAAATTCATTTATTTACCTTACACGACCGTGTTTGGGTCACAGAAATTCATATGTGTACCAAATTTCAACTTAATCTGTCCATTAGATTCGGAGCAAATTGGCTGTGACAGAGGGACAGACAGACACACGAGTTCGAGTCCGTTTTTTCCTTTTGAGGTACGGAACCCTAAAAATACGTGAGAATCCATAATCTTAAAAACTTCTCGGTCATAGGTCCATTGCCATATACATTAACTCTTCTCAGCTAAATACTCCAGGTTGTCATATAATCAGAGGCTTCCGTCATTCACTTTTCCACTAGTCTCTTAAAATGGCAGTCGATAAAGTGACTCTTTACTTTTAGGGTTCCGTACATCCGAATAAAAAAATGGGACCCTTATAGGATCACTCGTGTGTCTATCTGTCTGTCTGTCCGTTTTTCACACCCAATTTGCTCCGAATCTACAGGACCGATACACATGAATTTGTGTGACCCAAACACGGATGTGTAACGTAAATAAATAAATTTTGATTATGGGGGTCACTTTTGGGGGACAATGCAGAAAACTAAAATAAAGAAAGATTTTTGCAAACTGTACCGTGTGACATATCATATGAAAGAACTTGTTGTGAAGGTGCCAAATATATATATATATATGACGGAGGAAGAACCTCCATAGTATTTTCAAAAAGTGTGACGTCAGCTATGCTGACGTCACTGATATCGTCTTCGTGGTGACCACTCATCTTCGATTTCCAAAACAAAACTTCACAACTTGTTTCAAGGCCTCGTTTATTCAACTGACAACGTGACGACGTCCCAGAGAGGTCCGCACTGTCCGGCGGCTCGAACAAGAATGATCTTAGCGCTTTTTTTTTTTTATAAATGGCATCTCGTAGTTGAACTAGAGAGGTCGAGACTTAACCGGACTATCCTGTGGCTGCCTTAAGATGACTCAAAGCCTCCAGCCAGGGGCATAAAACTTACAGACTAAGCGACTACACGCTAAGGGCTCCCCCTGTGGGGAACGGGGCTCGGCTTAGGGCGTCGCTGGGGGGAGGACAGCAAGATGGGACAGGCTGGATCAGATTAGAATTATTATTGTCAGGGGAGTTTAAAGCTACTGGCTCAGCTACGCCACCAGCTCGCACATCATACCCGAGCAAGGGACGGGGGGGAGGACGATTATTACGGGGTCGTCGCGAGGGACCTCGGCGGCGAGGTCGGAATGTCGATTTGTTTTTGTTCCTACGGTCCCTACTGCTCTCCTGGAGAAGAGTTATGGGGTCGTCGGGATCTGAGAGGACAAGCCTAGGGCGGCGGACCTTACTAATACGAGAGGGGACATAGCTAGCCGCCTCGACAACCAGAGGGTTGCGATGGTTGGTGGCTGAGTCGAAGAAACGCTTGGAATTGCGTTTCAAGAACTGGGAGATGGTGGGAATATCGAGAACTACGTGGAGGATTTCGTTCCGAACGAACCAAGGGGCTCCCGTTGCCTTTCGGAGGAAACGGTTTTGGAGGGCCTGCATCCTATGAATGAGGTGAGGTTTTGCGTGCGCAAACACCGAACCCGCATAGGTCATGATGGGGCGAATGCACGCTGTATAAATGCGCAATTTGCACCTAAGTGACAATTTGCTACGTGCATTCAGAACGGAGTGGAGTCTACCGAGAGCGAAAGCGGCGCGCGAACGCGCCTGCTTTATGTGCTCAGCGAAGGAGAGGTGGTGGTCGAGGGTCACACCGAGGTATTTGGCTCGCGTCTCCCAAGGGATCGGCTTGCCGAACATGGTGATCGGTCGGGATCTTAGCGCTTACAGTGCGGCCGTATTTATAGGGATCGTCGCACGTGCACATTTTTAGGTTAAGTATTGAACTATGTAAATTACAATTATTCTGTTAACGTTTTAAGTAGTAATGTTAATTTTACATCGTAATAATCAATCATTATTTTGTGAATTAATTTCAAACAATCAAATTATCATTTTCATTATTTAAATAGACGAACACGATGAGTAGTTGCGCCGATATATATATTTTATAATTTTAAAATAAATAGTTTTAGAGTTATTTAAGAAAATAGATGAAAATTGACCCTTCCCCCTTATCGCCGAAACTACTGATCCTAAAATTTTAAAACAAAAAATAGTTCTTTAGTATTATAGATTACAGTAAAACCTATAAGATGTCTATGGTCTAAAAAAAACTCTTAATATTATACATACAAATTTACATGCAGTTGGAAAACATGTTTTTCAACTGCAAAGTTACTTGTCTGTCCTTCAATCCTGTTAAAAAATAATAGGGTTGGTATCCCCAGACACTGTGATCATTCTATTAAGTTCCTGCATTCCACTGACTTTGTATGCCACACGCCAGTTGCATACTCTCATTAAAATATAGGCGTACAAATTCGGTACTGAAATCAGTCAGGTACAGTACAAACCCAATCTAAACGTGTAGCCAGAGTTTAGTTTGGCCAAGCCAGCTAGTTCGCTCCAAATTTTAATTACTTTCGATTCAAATCTATTGGCTAGTGCTAGACTTGCACGATTTGCTAGCCGATAGCCGGGCCATAGCCGACTCGTTTCCGGGCCGTGATCGATCGGCCATAATTATATGGGCCACAATCTAGGTAGGAAACTATTAATCAGTCACATGTACTGGTCAGGAATGGGTTGGATTTATTGTCTGTAATGAGGTCTGTGTGAGAAGATTGGCGTTGTTATGAAGGTAATTGTAGCAATGGTTGGTAATAAAGATGAGTGTTTTGTGTGGTTGTTGCAAATGTGATGGTTACCATCATAAACGAGGAGATTTGTCAGTCTGTCTGGTGCGTTTTGACAGCGAAACTGCTGAAACGACCTTCTATTAAAAACCGGTCAAGTGCGTGTCGGACTACGCACAATAGAGGGTTCCGTAGTTGAAATGGAGTTATCGCAAAAACAAACATAACATTGTAGTTGATAATCATGATCTCCCAAACATTGATATACGTCACAGTCAATTCTCCCCCTGCAAATTTAAGTTTATAAACCCATTTTTTTATGTGAGAAAATTATAAATTTGCGATTTTGCAGACTTTTCCTTTACTTGTGCTGTGAGACCTTGCCTCTTGCCAAATTTCATGATTCTAGGTCAAAGGGAAGTAGGTACCCTATAAATTTTGATTCCCTTGAGATTTTCGAAATATACGTTTTTTTGCGGCATAAACGGCCGCATCTTCTTTTTACGTTAACTTAGAAGTTTGATTTTTTCACAGCTTCAAGGGACTGTAGACTTGAGAATATGGTTTTAACTTCAACTCGATACCTATACGCGTTCCCGAGATAAAGGGTTTTGACGTAGATACGGACAGATAGACAGACAAACGGATAACAAAGTGATCATATAAGGGTTCCACGTTTTACTATAGAGGTACAGAACTCTAAAAAGGAGCTTGGCATCTGTAGTTACAGATACTTTTCATCCTCGATTAAGAGTCTTCACACTGGCTGACCTTTGTGGATCGCGGGGTTTAATGTGTTCTCTTTTTTAGTGTCTTCCTTATTGTCACGAGGTCTGTTAACTTGCAATTAACGGTCTTTATCGGTAAGTATTGATAAAATCAATAACCCTGCTACCCAGTATTAACTGGGCTGCGGAGGTCAGATAGGCAAACCCGCCATATAAAATATTGTTATTACGCTGCATCCGGTTAGACTGGAAGCCAACTCCAACATTATTGTGAGAAGGCTCACACATACACAAAAGACTTACATGTGTATTTGTGTTGATAAAATTAAATGGATTCTACTCCAGTTGGCGACAGTTAAATGATTCCCTATAATAATAATAAATAGAGTTTTCAGGAAGTGTTGCCCCTTGTCGCTACGTCACTATGTGCTAGCGGCCGTTTCTGGGGGCCCATATTGAGTGTGCAAGTCACCCCCTGACATTTTATCCGTGTATAATTATATAACATTGGTCAGGCAGGGGACATAGTTCTTCCATAGTTCAAGTAACCCAATCCACTTTAGCCACCCAGACCCATAGCCCAATATGTTTTGTTTCCACGCACAACAATACTCCTGCGCCAACCGGGGGTTGTCCTTGGGTGCACTTGGGTTGGTGCCTCCTTATCATTTAAAATTATTTAACGGGCCTCTGCGAGTTGGCTTCGACTCCGCGTACGCCTTCCAAAGGTCTGGTGCCTCCCCAGAGTCCCGAGAAATGTAAAAAAAAATGGAGTTTTTAACAGAAATTCCCAATTACATTTTACACCAGCTACAGATTTCACTCTGACCATAAAATCACCCTTTTCAAATCTCTACCAAATGTACACTATATCCTTCCATCGGTTCCAATTCTTAAGGAAGACACTAAAACAGAGAAAATATTATATACCCTGCGTTCCATAAAGGTCAGCGAGTGTGAAGCTACATAAAGCTATGCCATTTAGAATTCCGCGCGACGAAAGCCTTCGCGATACGTGAGTGGCGACTCTAAATACTAAAATAAATAAAAATGTGGCGACATGAATGGTTAGGCCGCCTAAGAAATATGGGCCAGGATCTGGCCTTTTTTCGGATTTGCAGTAGGAGGTATAAAAATATAGGTATTAGGAGTGTCGATACTAGCACTCGTATTAATAAACAAGCATTACTTGCTGCTAAGTGATTTCTTAGTGAAATCATTACTTGCGGATAGAATTCTTCATTATAAAACCTTATTCTATAGTCGAGTAATGTACTTTACTGGTGTAAATGCTTGAGTAAGAATCAACGTTCCATTGCAAAATCAAACGCAAAATGGTCGAGTTCTCAATTCTTAAGTAAAGAAAATGGTGACTAAGAATTCTAACCTTTGACAGTTCTAACTTCAAACCATTACTAAACTATAGAATAAAAATCGTTACTTGAGTAATTATACGTACTTTTACTGAAGTATTCACTTTTACTTGTTCATAAATACGGTTTTCTTCATCTTGATTTGTTTTTATTGTGAACAAAAATTCTGTTCACGCACAATGTAGGGATGAATTTATCCCAAAAACAAAAACTTAATATTTTTATTGAAATATATGTTCTCATATACCTACATCGATATACACCACAGTCAATTCTCCAACTGCAAATGTAAGTTTGTAATCGCAAAAAAAATGTGTTAAAACTACAAATTAACGATTTTCGGACTTTTTCTTTTAGTTGTGCTGTGAAACCTTGCTTCTTGTCAAATTTCATGATTTATTTGCGAGTATATAGTACATATTTCGTATGTCACATAAATAGCCATATTTTTAGTCATATTATTAGCTCCAAGGGACTGTCGACGTATTTGATATTAATTCAACATGAAACCTCCACACGTTCCTGAGTGATAATGAAGTGATTCTATGTAATGAAGTGATGATAAGGATTCCGTTTTTTCCTTTTCAGGTACGGAATCCTAAAAACAACATTGCACCTGAATTCCCCGAAAGGTAGAGGAGTCTAATTAGTCACCTAAACGCGAGATTTGTGGTCGTATCATGGATTTATAATCACCTGAAATAGTCAACCGGTACTGAGCCAGCGTGTGGTAATTACCTAATACTCGTCCCAAGGGGATTTTGCCCTACAACAGTACTACAAGCGGGTAGAGTATAGTTCTATTGTATTAAAAATTGACACTAAACAGTTCAAGACAGTTCAACAATATTAACATCTAAGCGCAAAGCATTTCCGCAAACCAGAGTTGACCTCGACAAAAACATAATCGCAAAAGTCTTCAAAATTGTAAGGCCACGTCCCACAAAGTGAGCGAGGCGAGGCTAGGTTATGCGATAAGAGCCATTAGGATTCCTCTCAACCGCGCTTGTATCTCAACAGCCCATTTCAGTACGTGTGCTGAGTGTTAACTCACTGACAGCGATGATATTGTTTGAGTTTTAGACCCAAAATATGAGATAAATCTTGATCTGACCTTTGATTTGTGTTGGTGAGATTTTAGTTTGGGTGGAATACCTACATTTTGGTCAATAGTGGAGTAAGCTTGGATTAAAACAAAAGAAAATCGTGCCATTATTAAATTGAATAAGGGCTGATTTTAATAATGTGAGAAGGCCAATTCTCATACTTAAAAAAAATAACCATAGACTTCTTATAAGTTTACCTGTATTTTTTTTGTCAAATTTCAGGCTCTATAGTTTCGGAGATTTTATTTTATTTGTTAGGGACAAAAAACAGTTACATGCCAAGCTTAACTAGAGATTCTTAAATTAGTACAATACTTAGAAATAAATTTATACACAATCATTCCATATTTATGTTACTACACATGTAACCCACAATATTGTCCACGAATTCACAAAAAAAAAGTTAAAAGAAAAAAAAAACATTAAGATTTGGGGGAATGTTCAAATAACTCTAAAACTATTTATTTTAAAATTATAAAAAATATATACTTAAGACTTTCGCAGTAAGCCCTTTCTTTTGATATGATACAAGGTACAGTGTTCAGAGTTTTTTTTTTTTGTAATATTGTTATTTGTCACTCAAAAGTGTCGTGTTGACCGTGTTTGGCTAACAAAAATTGAAATGTGTACCGAAATTCCACTTAATTGGTCCATTTGATTCCGGCGGACACACTGACACGCACACGAGTGATTTCGTGAGTTCCGTTTTTCATTCGGACGTACGGAACCAGAAAAACGTTAAAAATTAAGTCGCAATCTCTTCTCAGTGATGATCAATGTCAAAAACTCTACGAATAAATATAGCAAAAACTTGTCAATACAACGGTAAAAAAATTACCACTGACAATTTCACAAATGCCTACCAACATCGGCCTGTTGTGAGACCTTAGTCTCATACCAGGGCAGCTGAAAATATTTAAGCCTAAGTAGTTACCTTCAATTGTTATTATTGTCTCGCGCTGCATATTACTAATTTGAGAATATCCTCTTTATTACAGAGTGTCATGTCATTTGCATCATTACGCTTTTACTAATTAATCCGTAAACATCATCATGTCAACATTTTTCAGCCCCGCGATACACTGGACGTAACACTCTTAAGAGCGCTATTGTTGCTCAGATTTGCTATAGGGCTTAAAAAACTTAGCGTACCGGGGAGCTGAAAATTTTGAGCATAGGGATGGGCCGCGGATGACTGAAAGAAAGACAGAAAACATGTTTATTTGGCACATGCCATTAGTGTGCACTTAACCACAACCAAATAGAATAAAGAAAAAAACAAAAAAAAACTCTACAATAAAAAAGCTTAAATCTAGACAGAAAAAGAAGAGATAATAATGTGTGTCTCACGGCTGTGCCAAATAGGCCCAGTTCAGCAAACTGCCGAGCAGCTAGTGCCCGACGCTGGTTTTCAACTGGACCTGGGAAATGATGATGTTTACGGATTTATTACTAAAAGCGTATTGATGCTAATGACATGAAACGTATTTATAGCAAAAGTATTATATAGGTACATTAGAGGTTTTTCTGACAAATTGAGACTAAGTTTAGAATCACAATTTATTTATCATATTTGTAAGAATGTAGTTTACAGTCCGGCCGGCGAGAGAATGAGTTCCTGACACCTGTCAGTTGGACAATTTCTAGTTGTAATAAGGATCAAATTCGAAAATCACATATTCATTACCGCCAGTATGAAACTGACAGATGTCAAGAATGCATTCTCTCGAATAATTTTATAAGTTGTATAGTCCTACCAACTTATCTGTGAACTGAACTGTCGATTCAGTGTTGCCAATAAATATAAGGTGCCCAAAATTGAGTAAGTTTTCAATAAGGAAATTTCACATTAGACATAATCGTTTAATAAGAATTACAGTTCTTACAAATTAAAAACAATGATACCTATATAAAAATAATAAAATAAATAAAAAGAATTTGATAATTTACAGTTACGGAGGTACGCTAACAGTTTAGTCTCTCAGCAATAAACAATGGCTTTATCTAAAAAGTAATCCAATGAAGTGGAAATTCAGCAAATAAAATGTTCCACGGGGGGATACAACTTTCATTTAATGCGAAGTTAAGTAGGTCCCTACCCTGCAAGAGGTACCTGGATGTCTAGCATTTAGTTATGACCGTACCTAACTCCTAACACCAGATTTGACTAATTATAATTATCAGTGGTACCTAGTGGTAGTGTAGTGTAATAATAATAATAAAAAAAAACAAATTAGCTTTACAATGATTTATTGAAAACCAGGTATACAGATCTTTAGATGAACCTGCATACACAACTTTATCCTGGTTGTGAGGCCATACTCCGCTTATTTCCGTACCACTATCATCATTATCACTATCGCTTTCGGTTTCAGTGTCACTTACCACTTCTATAATAAAAGGTTTATCTAAATACAAATCATGTTTTAAGTATTCTCCTTCTAACCTGCGAACGTGTTTACAATGCTGTGCCCACTCATGAACTGTAATAGCGTCAAAAGCTTCTCTAACTAGGCGGGGAATTTCAGCATTTTTGTGCTCAATATTTACATCAGCATCTTTTCTTTTCATTGTGCTCCATATGAGTTCAATGGGATTGAGATCACAGTGATAAGGTGGTAAATATAAGCATTTGTGTCTCTTGTCTTTTAAATTGTTTTCAATCTCATATACAGGTTCAGGCTTGTTTCTCTTAATTATTTCTAAAAGCGGAGGTTTAGTCAAATTCTCTCCGTAGTCAATTTTATTTTGGGTCAACCATAATTGCATATCTTTTTTTAAGGAATTCGTATTTCGGACTTTATTCACACAAATACGGTGATAAGGAGCATTATCCATCACTATTATGGATGGCTCTCGTAAATTAGGCACAAGTTTTTCAATAACCCACTTTTAAAAATTGGTACTATTCATCTCGTCATGACCATCACCACTTTTTGTGTTTGATTTAAAGGAGATACTGGATTTGTTACAAATGCACTACTTGTGGTAGTGCATTTGTAACAAATCCAGTATCTCCTCCCGCATGAACAATAATATATCTTTGCCCTTTCGATACAGGCTCCAATACTCCGTATTCACCCTCTCCTTGCCAACATTTACCCGATGTATGCGAAGAGTGAATATAGGTCTCATCTAAATAAATTATGGGTCGGGGCTGGGGAGATTTATTATTTTTATCCACTGCATGCAAGTACTTAGCTCTCCAAGCTGATATTTCATTACGCTCCATAAGAACCTTCCGATTGGATTGAGATTTTTTAAAACGAAATCCCACCTTGTGAAGCAGCTTTCGCAGACTCTCTCGCTGTCCTGTGTAATTTATTTATGTCTTTAAGACCTCTAGAAGCTTTTTAACAGTAAGGACCTCTTTTAAAAAATTAATGGACTTTCCTCCGTATAACTCCCATGTCAAAATCATCAACATGCACAAATCCACTTTTACGTTTTCTCTCCTTGCCTGGTGTCCGAATTTTTGTACCAGTTTCTTCTGCTGCGTGCCCTTCCTTAACTATCTTTGAAATTAGATCTTGACTCACACCTGAAATATAAGATAATAAAATAAATGTTAGTAGAAATTTGAAATCTGGCAGGTTAGTTTGCTCACTCACTTAGCAGGTTACCTATTAGATGTACGTTACCGTTACGCTAACCTGCAGCAAGAATAGAAACGAATATTTCGTGGACTTAAATAATTACTTAAGTATCGTAATTTATAACAAAAAAGTGGACAACACTAACCTGTCGCTGCCGAAATTCGTTTGTATATTAGGTTGGGGAAAAAGTCTTTTCGCATTATAGTATGTATGAACTTGTAATAAAATCTCTTTGGCTATACTATTTGTATCTGGCTGGTTTTGGTATCATTGAAAGTTTCAATTTTAAAGAACACAATTCCAAATTCAAATTAGGAAAATGTGTGATTTTCATTTGTTTTTCGTACCGTCAAGATGAGTGAATCTAATGAAGAAATTCGATACATTTTAAAATTTTACTACAAAAAAGGTAAAAAGGCAACGCAAGCCGCGAAAAAAAAATACGATGTTTAGGGACCTAGTGTAGTGTCTGTGAGAGTAGCACAAATTTGGTTTAAGCGTTTTCAATCCGGAAATTTTGATGTCAAAGATGCACGTCGCTCTGGTCGCTATTACGGATAAAATGGATGCCATTTTTGAAAAAGTGGAGCAAGATCGGGATATCAGTAGTTACGACGTAGCTGAAGAACTGGAAATTGACCACAAAACAGTTTTGGCGCCTTTGAAAAAAACTGGGTACACAAAAAAGCTCGACATTTGGGTACCTCACGAGCTCACTGAAAGAAACCTAATGAACCGTGTACTCATTTGTGATTCTTTATTACGACGTAATGAAACCGAACCATTTTTGAAGAAGCTTATAACTGGTGATGAAAAGTGGATCACGTATGACAAGAACGTGCCAAAAAGGTCGTGGTCAAAGGCCGGTCAGGCTTCACAGACTGTGGCGAAACCCGGGTTAACTCGCAACAAGGTGATGTTGTGTGTGTGGTGGGATTGGAAGGGCATTATTCATTATGAGCTGTTAACACCAGGCAGGACCATCGATTCTGAACTCTACTGCGAACAACTGATGAGATTAAAGCAAGAAGTTGAGACAAAGCGGCCGGAATTAATCAACAGAAGGGGTGTGGTTTTTCATCATGATAACGCTAGACCTCACACATCTTTAGCCACTCAGCAAAAATTAAGAGAGTTTGGCTGGGAGGTGTTAATGCATCCGCCGTATAGTCCTGACCTTGCAACTTCAGATTTCCACCTGTTTCGGTCTCTTCAGAATTCTTTAGGCAGTGTCAGGTTAACATCACGAGAGGACTGCCAAAACCACTTGTCGCGGTATTTTGACCAGAAGTCCCAAAATTTCTATAGCAATGGGATCATGTCCCTACCTACAAGATGGCAAAAAGTTATCGAACAAAATGGTACCTACATACTTTAGTTAAATGTAAATAAACTATATTAAAATATGTTTTGAATTTTCTTAAAAAATGCGAAGAAACTTTTTCCCCAACCTATTATTTGATTAAATAGAATAATCGGAGACCCGCCCGAGCTTCTTCTTCAAAAAAGGTTTTAACCTTTAGAATAATGTTTCGAGCATCACTTTTAATAGCTTTTGGCATATTTAAGTTTACAAATTCAACAATATCACGACAAAACAAACAGAGAACCTGAATGTGGTAGACACTGACAATCGAATGACATTTCAACATGACGGCCGTAGTTCCAATTTTCGCCATTTCACAGATAAGTTGGTAGGAGTGCATGTACAGATGACAGCACATCAAGCAACCCGAAACTGTCAAAGTTTCCCAATCAACCTTGAACCTAATGCTCTAGCGATTAAGTTGAAAATGTATTAAAGAAATTTGACAGATTGTAGTAGCTTGATGTGCTGGCGTCTGTACATTAGAATGCGGACGTTCCTAAATATGTAATATCTAATAGTGTAACCCTCTAAAATAATAGTACATTTTTTTTATTTATTTATATTTTGTCTTAACGGAAATCAAATTCACAAGCCGTTGGCCAGAAATCCAATCATTCCACCGCCAATTCGTGAAAATATCGCGGAAGCAACGTAAACCTATAATGTATTATAATAATATTTTGTCCGGAAGCAAATTGTACCAAAATGGCGTCATATCTAATGATAAAAAATACTCAACTATCGGAAAATAGTCAGCTTATGGTGAAATACATAATAGATTGCCCTAAAATCTATCAAAAAGAGTAATGGTGCGCACCATTATAACAAGAGCTGTTGGCGCAATTTACTAACTATGGAGTTTCTTGCCCATTCTTCTCCATACGAAGCTATCTTTTGGAAGGGGCGCCTAGAATCAATTCTATTTTCTTGTAAGTGACATTCAAAACGAAATACGAATACAAGGCTTTTTTGCCTGTTTTGCATGTGTGTAGGTACTTTATGTCTTGTTTTTTTTTTTTATAATTTCATTTTGGACGTCTAATAGGAAGTAATATGAAAAGATAAACATTTTATTTACAATTTGTATTATTTACCCCTCAATATTATGTGTAACCCCCCCACACACCCCCCACCCACAGTCTTCCCTTGAACTTCCTGGACGTCCACGCAGGTCAGGTGTCGATTTCGGAGAGAAGAGGTGACAATAAATCAGTCATCTCTCACCAAAGTGCATCGTTGTCGTCCAGGGTGCTTACTCTTGATTCCAATTCCGAGCGATCGACATTGGAATTTTAAAGTTTCGTACTCTTGAATTCGACGCTAGCGCCAGATTTTTATTGAATTGCGTGTCCATTAGGAGGAACTAAGTGGAATCGGGATCAGGTTTGGCGTGCGGTAAACGCTACTCTTGAGTTCATTTTGACAGCTGTGTATTGCGTTAATATTGCGTTGGAATTGTTTGTTGATTGAGATTTTTCCAATAACAAAAGTGTAACTTTTTAGAAATTGTTTTGCGTTTTAAGTGGTTTTCCGTAAATAATAAGTGTAAAATAAGGCACGATTAGCATTAATATACAATGTTTTACATAATTCCCATAAAAAACAATTGAAACAAAGACGAGATGAGCGTCGGATGATGCGTTATACGGACAAAGCTTTTTCTATGAATGAAGACGAATTTAAAGCAAATTATAGAGTGAATAAGGATTTGTTTGAAGAGATCTACCAATACTAAAAATATGCATTAATTTCAATGAAATTACAGTAGTTATATAATGATTATTAATACCTACTTCATTATTTTGAATTACCTTTAGCTATGCCTGGGTTTTGCTTCAAGAATTCTACCAAACCTTCTAATTGGGCGTAACTAAGACGATTTGCCATTGTAACTCAAATGCGAAAACGTTTATTATGTACAACATATTATAATTTAAAACATAGACCAAGAAAATAACTAACAAAAATACTTTATTTATTAAAATTTTAAAAACATTAGGTACTTTAAATAATAACATAAGTAGGTATGATTTTATATTTTTTACTTACCACTTAACTGTATACACTAACACTTAACTATATTAGTTAATTATTTTACTAACAAGGAACCAAACGCGAACCAGTTACTGTTCTAAACAAACTTCAAGTTTCTAAACAAACTACATTTCGAATTCACTATTCACTTAAAATTCCTAAGACCAATTCCTAAGACCACTTGACTTTATTTTTGAAATTGGAGAACTTATACTCGCGTCTTTTTTTTTATATAGTGTAGGCAACGATCCTAGCGCACGCAGCCTAAGTCAGGGTTAATATTATGATTTTAATCATTTTCTTACGCCCAAATGAATTTAATATGTAACAATGAATTAATTAAACAACTATTCATAGGTACTCGATATCATATTTATTTATTAGCCTTGTGATTTAAAGGATAAAACATTTTAAAGTCCTATTACCCGTTTATCGTAATGAGTTGAACAACACTATTGCGGCCTGTAAAATAGCTAACTTCACGCGTAACAAAACAATCGCGGGGCAATCCGAATTTCAATCCAATGTCGACAAAATTGTTTTCAAGAGTACCGAATCACGTGACTGCAAAATTGATATTGGAATCGGATTGGCTTTAGATTGGAATTAAAATTAGTTTGAAGAGTAAGCCCCCTGGTCCTGGTCTCCGGACTAAGTTTAGTCAGTATCTGATCGGTGTCGTACGGAAACTTATTTACGTATTTTGAGAGTTGAACCCGTGTATCGAACTAACACTTGTTCATTTACCATCTACCGTCAAAACATTACAATCGATTTTGTATTACGTCCAACTTGTAGTTTTTAATTTTGTGATATGTCTTGCTCTAAATATTCTCATGTAAATGAATTGTAATTCTTATGAGAATAAATGATCTCAAACCGGAAGTTTTCAGTATTCCTGAACCTCTTGTATACCTTCGAGACATAAGACTGGCCCAGATGAAGCTGTCGAGCGATAGTATGCTGAGACAACCCTTGCTGGATTAGGATGACGACTTCAGCGGCTTCTATAGGTGTGGTTTCCATTTGTTTTTAGCTTCAGTGTTCCTAGTGACTTAAAACATTGGACTGATGACCAATTTTCATAAACGCCCACATTTAATAGGGTTTCAGGACTACCAAACAATATGGCGTATTGTTTTAAAAATTGATGTATTTTGTTTTTACATTCCATGAATAATCTTTGGTTATGATATTAAAAGAGATTGAAAGCTAAGAAAATTACCTTTCAAATGATATACCAAACTCTATAGTTCATTGCATTTTTACAATTTTTATGTAAAAAATTGTTTTAAGCAACGCGTGATGAAGTGATTCCAGTTTTTTTTGTTTTCGAGTGTAGATTTAAGGATTAGTACTAACAGTAGCCTCTGACCCTGGAGGTCTGTGGTAACACTTTGTTCTTGAGCTCACCTAGCTTAATACAGTGTTTCTATAGAATACGAGACCAGCTTATACGGGTTTTGTTAGCACTATTTGCGGCCTAGTGTACGAAAGTCAGACTTAAAATCGAAAATCGCTTTACGCCCCTACCTTGAACGTGAAACTCAGAAAAAAAGTTTTGGTGTTATCGTTGGCTCGGTAAATCAAAATATATTACAAGTTATATCGTCCACTATCGCAGCTCGGTCGAGAGTGAAACTATTTACTGTTTTTATTTATTTTTCTCCGCCATGTTGGATGTCGGGCGATATTGAAAAGGCCGGGAAATAATGCCATAAAAATGCTTGAAAAGATTTGTGATAGTAGTTTGCATAGTCTAGACTCTAGTATAATAATAATAATAGTTGTTTTTTTAATTGAAGGTTTCAAACACAGGTATTTTTTTCAAGTAAATAGATTTTCTACAAAAAAATATGTTATTACTTCCTATATAATTCTGTAAACTAACTTTTTCCCGCGGCTTCGCCCGCGTGGAGATCGTAATCATCCCACAGGAAAGTACTACCGGGAATCGGGATAAAAGTATCTTATGTCCTAACCCAGGTCATGGTCTACGTGTGTAATCCGTTCAGCCGTTTTAGCGTGAAAGCGTAACAAAAAAAACACTCAATTTAGCATTTATAATATTAGTTAGGATGAATAGATCAATCAATGGTCAATGGTAAAAGTGGTAATTTTGTACATTAAAAAGAATCATAATAAACTAAAATTCAGGTCAAACTATTACATTACTTGTATGAACTATATAATGTCCTCTGTATTATGTTTTTGAACAAAGTAAAGATTTTGTATTCTATTCTAAAATATATGCCCATTTTCTAATGGAAACGGCTAGAGTAATATTTCTAAATTTATTTATTTAAGTAACGGAAAAAAAAGCAAAATTATTATAATATGTATCGTATACATTTGCGGGTGAGATATTATGAATGATGTCATTTGTTACAATCAGAGTTACTTGTAGGCTAAGAGCGGCGTTCATATTTTTATATTATTTAAAAAAAATCTGTGCTAGGCATTTCCAATGGCGTCTGCACAGTTTCTGAAGTTGGTTCCATAACTAATGATTCGATAGAGTTATCATTTTCAAGGGCTGATTTGACCAAAGTCTTATCGGATCGATCTTTTATTCGTGGTTGTTAAGGAGCACAGCAATCTTTCTGTAGATATAAGTTAATTACGGAGACTAGGTAGGGAATTAATATTGAATAGAAGAATTTTGAATTGTATACTTTTCACTAACTACGTAGTTTGTAATTGTAATAACTGAACTTAGGTTGGAGGGAGCGAGAAAGCAATATACGCGCTCCCACCGCGACCTCTGGCCTACGCGCGCGCCTATAAATATGGCCGCCATTAGCTCAAACGAGGCATCCCCGTCCCTTGCTCGGGTATGATGTGCCAGCTGGTGGCGTAGCTGAGCCTGTAGCTTTAAACTCCCCTGATAATAATAATTCAAATCTGATCCAGCCTGTCCCATCTTGCTGTCCTCCCCCCAGCGACGCCCTAAGCCGAGGCCCGTTCCCCACAGGGGGAGCCCTTAGCGTGTAGTCGCTTAGTCTGTAAGTTTTTTGCCCCTGGCTGGAGGCTTTGAGTTTTCTTAAGGCAGCCACAGGATAGTCCGGTTAAGTAGTCTCGACCTCTCTAGGTCAACTACGAGATGCCATTCACAAAAAAAAAAAAAGCTCAAACGAGGCAGTCTTCGCTTGATCCTCGTGCTGTAAAGATCTCTGCTCTAGTGTTATTATTGTGATTTATTGTGACCACGTGTTTTTATTGAAGAATATATTTGTGTCTGCAACATCGTCGTATTATTTCACGGATCGCCCATCAACCCTGCGCCTGATATTCAACAGTGGTGGTGGTGGATGATAATATGTACAATATCAATCACCGGTGTTCCCTCCCTAGTTCCAATAACTTCATAGTTGTCATGCGCCTAATTGTTTTGTCACGTAGTACGTTGTTATTAGAAAATACGAGTCAACAAGTTTCACATTAAATTCGATAAACCATCAACTATAAATATCATTTCTTACTGAATCTTTTTTTATTCATTGTTTTTTAAATTATTTCGCATGTTTTCTCTTAACACAGCTGACATTGGCAGAATGGTCGACATTGGCAACATTGCCATAAAGAAAAATAGAAAAAAATAGAATCGAAAATATGAGGTCGCTGTTAAATGATAAATGATAAATGATTTTTATTTCTGTAAGTAGGTTTGTACAAACACTTTTACAAGTCAATATTTTTTTTAAACTAGATGAGGTCGGCGTTTCCTATCTGACTACTCTGAGAAGAAAGGCCGAAACAAACTCAGAGGTCACAGTCTCTTATAAAGTCCAGACATAATCTTGGTCACTTCATGTGAAGACCATGTAGATTGGTGTCTGAAATGGTCTTTTGAGGAAAGAACCACACAGATTGAGAGGACCTGTCCAGTCAGTGCACGCATTTGTCAGTAATCGCGCAGCTCAACTAGCTCAACGATTCGACGAACAATACCAAAGAAAGGACATTGGGGTAGGCCGCATAGATTACTCAAACTGCCAGACCATGATTAAAAATAACTGAGAGAAAAAATAAAACAAACAAAAAAAAAAAGCAATGACCTACATAGTCTTCACATTCACAATAAAGTAAAATAATATAATACTTACAAAGTAAATATTAATGTCAACATTCAGTATGCAAAAATAAAAATAATATAAAATAAAAATAATATAAAATAAAAATAATATAAAATAAATATAAAATAAAATTGGAGCAGTTCAATCCCAAGCCTTTTTGTCCTCAATATAATCTTTAACGGTATAAAAAGCTTTCTGACACAACTTGCGTTTAATGAATGATTTGAATTTATTAAGACTCAGATCTTGAACGTGGCTTGGAAGTTTATTATAAAAGCGTATACATTGACACCTGAATGACCCACCTATTTTCTTGAGCCTTGTTGGAGGTACAACAAATTTGTGTTTGTTCCTAGTATTTATATTGTGGATATCACTGTATTTTTTAAACAATTTAATGTTTTTATGGGCATATAAAAGATTTTCAAAAATGTACTGAGAAGGCAAAGTCAGTATATTAATCTCCTTAAATTTCTCTCTGAGAGATTGTCTCGGACTTAATTTATAAATGCATCGAACAGCTCTTTTCTGCAAAACAAAGATAGTCTGAATGTCGGCTGCATTTCCCCACAACAGAATACCGTACGACATTATACTATGAAAATAGCTAAAGTACACTAAACGGGCTGTCTCTATGTTGGTTAAATTACGAATTTTCCTAACAGCGTATGCTGCGGAGCTTAGCTTTTTTGACAATTTATCTATATGTGGGCCCCACTGAAGCTTAGCATCCAAAGTTAAGCCCAAGAATACTGTGCTATCTTCAGGATTCAACTCTTCGCCCTTTATCAACACGTTAGTTTTCACTTGCCTAACGTGAGGTAGTGTAAACTTAATGAATTTGGTTTTTTTTTCATTAAGGAGTAAATTATTTGTCCATCTTCTTGACATTTTAATTAATGTAATTTTAATTAATTAACCTTATTATTTATGTAGACACAGTAAAATCCAGGAGCTCGTGGCTAAGTAACAACAGTCGCACGGGTCGATCCATCAGGTTAAGCTACGCTTGCCGGGATTGGTCCGTAGATGGGTGATCATCTTTACATACCGAGACTCCTCCGTGTCTCGGTAAGCCGTTGGTCCCGGCTGTCATTCGTGTATCTTTAACAGTCGTTACGGATCGTCAGAAGCCCGAAAGTCTGACAAGCAGTCTTACCAAGGGGTATCGTATTACCTAGTAATGGGTTGTGGAGGTCAGATAGGCAGTCGCTCCATGTAAAATACATGATTTAACTGCATCTGGTTAGACTGGAAGCCGACCCCAACATAGTTGGGAAAAGGCTAGGCAGATTGATTGACTGACAATAAAATAGAAACAGATACGTCATATAATATTGAGTACAAAGGTACTGCTTATTTCTTAAGACATTTCTTCCAACTGATCTGTAAAAGGAGAATAGAAAAAGAGATGTAGTGTGTGAGAACCAGAAGAGAAGAATATGATTTTGTGATATCTTAAACTACACATATAATGCAACAAATAAATAAATATGCTAAAATATATAAACCTATATTTATATACAGTATGTTAACCAACAGAGGGCGTTCCCGTTAACCCGCAATAGTATAGCATCCATACATGCTAAAAAAAATATTACCATTCGTAAACAAAATGGTTTTTTTTTTTTAATATTAAAATATTCACTAAAAATGCTAAAAATATTCACTAAAATATTCAAAAAAATATAAAAATATTCACTAAAAATAAAAACTAAATTGCGATGTTTCCGTCCTTCAAGTACGTGTGTACAGAGTGTTTCTTTTACGTATCAGTTTAACATTTTTAGTGAATATTTTAATATTAAAAAAAATAAAAACCATTTTGTTTTCGAATGGTAATATTTTTTTTAGCATGTATGGATGCTATACTATTGCGGGTTAACGGGAACGCCCTCTGTTGGTTAACATACTGTATACAGAGTGTTAGGTTAAACGAGGGATTTACTGTAAGGGGTCATTGTACTCATCATTATGAACAACTTTTACTATGGGACCAAACCTGAAATCACGAAAAAATCAGCTGTTCAGTACATTTATGTTCGCATAAGTCGTCAAAATGTAGGGAGCAGCTGATTTTTTTTCGCGATTTCAGGTTTGGTCCCATAGTAAAAGTTGTTCATAATGATGAGTACAATGACCCCTTAAGAGGTTGTTGGTGTTTTACCAATAACCCTGTATGAATATTACAAAAATCAATCAATCTGCCTAACCTTTTTGACCCCTTAAAGTAAATCCCTCGTTTAACCTAACACTCTGTATATATTAGGTTGGGGAAAAAGTTTCTTCGCATTTTTTAAGAAAATTCAAAACATTTTTTAATATAGTTTATTTATATTTAACTAAAGTATGTAGGTACCATTTTGTTCGATAACTTTTTGCCATCTTGTAGGTAGGGACTCATGTCCCTACCTACAAGATGGCAAATCGCATTGCTATAGAAATTTTGGGACTTCTGGTCAAAATACCGCGACAAGTGGTTTTGGCAGTCCTCTCGTGATGTTAACCTGACACTGCCTAAAGAATTCTGAAGAGACCGAAACAGGTGGAAATCTGAAGGTGCAAGGTCAGGACTATACGGCGGATGCATTAACACCTCCCAGCCAAACTCTCTTAATTTTTGCTGAGTGGCTAAAGATGTGTGAGGTCTAGCGTTATCATGATGAAAAACCACACCCCTTCTGTTGATTAATTCTGGCTTCTTTCTCTCAACTTCTTGCTTTAATCTCATCAGTTATTCGCAGTAGAGTTCAGAATCGATAGTCCTGCCTGGTGGTAACAGCTCATAATGAATAATGCCCTTCCAATCCCACCACACACACAGCATCACCTTGTTGCGAGTTAACCCGGGTTTTTGCCACAGTCTGTGAAGCCTGACCGGCCTTTGACCACGACCTTTTTGGCACGTTCTTGTCATACGTGATCCACTTTTCATCACCAGTTATCAGCTTCTTCAAAAATGGTTCGGTTTCATTACGTCGTAATAAAGAATCACAAATGAGTACACGGTTCATTAGGTTTCTTTCAGTGAGCTCGTGAGGTACCCAAATGTGTGTAATTTTCGCAGTCGCCAGGTTGAATTTTCATTTAGACCTCACTATTAGCTTTAGCACCATCATAAACCAAGAAAACGACACCCATGATGAATAATTTGAAAATTTTCGTTGTTTTCGCAGCAGCTGTATTGGATTTTTAATTTTACCTGACCTGACTTTAGCACCCTCAAAAACCATGAAAACGACACCCATCACGAATAATTTCAAAATTTTCGCAGCCACCATCTTGAATTTTCATTTTGACCTCACTATTTGCTTTAGCACCCACAAAAACCATGACCGACACTCATGACGAATAATTTGAAAATTTTCGTTTATTTCTCAGTTGCCATCTTGGATTTTTATTTTGACCTAAGTATCGGCTTTAACACCCTCTGAAACTATGAAAACGACACCCATGATGTAAAATATGAAATATTTCACCGTCGCCCTCTCGGATTTTAATTTTGACCTATCGGCTTTAGCACCCTCAAAAACCATGAAAACGATACCTATGACGAATAATTTATAATTTTCGCAGCCGCCATTTTTTTAATAGTGTAATGATGATGATTTGATAAATATTATTTTATTATTGGCAACGACTGGGTAAGCTATGTAGGTAACTATCTACAATAAAATATTAGGTAGTAATATCCGCACGTCTTTTTATTTAAATTACTCAAAAACACAAACATCGTTTAGTTTCTACATAGTTTGTGTGGAGTTAAATTCTATGGTAAGCCCACTTTTAGTAACACTCGATTACTTGACACGCTCAGTCTCTTAATGAGTAGGTAGATTTGTTTGATTGATAACAATGTTGTACAACGTCGCGCAGTCTTTAATCGATCGATAATAATTGCTTCTTCAAAATCCATCGCGATTGCGTTTTTTTAATCACTCAATGGATTCATAATGTTAATAACAAACAATATCCATGCGCATTTTCTTTAGTAGCTAGCTTAACCGTGAATGTTTTATTTTATTTATTTACTGTTCGTGGATGACGCGCTCGCGCCACTTTTTTTCTAGACTAGTCCTTATATGGCTATAAGAACTAGTCTAGAAAAAAATCGGCCAAGAGGTTGTCGGGCCACGCTTAGTGTAGGGTTCCATAGTTTCCCGTCCGTAAAAATATAATAAAATATGTAAACGAAGTTAAAAAAAATGCTTGCATATACGATTATATTACAAACTTAGTCCAGAAATTATTTTGTACAACTTTTTGTCTTTTTTGTACAAAAACTGTTGTTTCCATCAAGTTCAAAATGATTTTCCTAGAAAGTCCTTATAAAGTTCTACTTTTCAGATTTTTTTCATATTTCCTAAACTTATGGTTCAAAAGTTAAAGGGGGGGGGGGACACATTGTTTTTTACTTTTGGAGCGATTATTTCCGAAATTATTGACATTATCAAAAAATCATTTTAGTAAACCCATATTCATTTTTAAATACCTTTCCAACAATATATCACACGTTAGGGTTGAAATTAAAAAAAAAAATCACTTCCCACTTTATATATAGGGGGGCTACCCTAATATAACATTTTTTTCCAATTTTTATTTTACCACTTTGTCGGCGTGATTGATATACATATTGGTACCAAATTTCAGCTTTCTAGTGCTACCGGTCACAGAGATTAAGCGAGGACGGACAGACAGACATGGCGAAACTATAAGGGTTCCTAGTTGACTACGGAACCCTAAAAATATAGAAAAAAAAAACAAAATTGAGTGTCCGACTGCATTTCCGTTTTGCTATTTTATTTAAAAAAAAATTGTAACGTGTAGACACTTAAATACTAGCTTTGAAATAATTTAAAATTCAATAGAATTAGCATAAAAATATTATTAAAATCTCGATTACGATTGTAAATGTAATGTTTGTTCAATCCCTAGCATCAGTGAGATAACAATGACAGCTCATTCTACGCAACTTGCGTGAGATTTTTACAGAATCGACCAGCAGGACATAAAATGATGTCTACAATACACCGAAGCAAGTAAAACTAGTTAATCAAATCAAAGTTAAACACAAACATAGTTTGTTTACACGAAATATGTTTAACAAGATGTTACGCTTTCCGAAATTGAGTAACACAGAATCCCTGTTAACTAAGATCAACAATAAATTTGTAAATCCTCGGATTAGGTCGGTAGCGCCGATCGTAAGTTTAAGTAAGCCGGTATAATATATTACAAGACAAAGGGTTTTTGTTAAGTAATTAAAAATAAAGGGTACTGTTTGTTTGATACTCCAGATTGAAAGAAAATATTTAACGAAATATAACACTGACTTCTTGACAAAAAAAAAAAAAAAAAAAATCAAAACGTGAACGCCTTGTCCCTTATACCTATAGCAATTTTTGAGACGGATTGTTTTTCGAAGGATTTATTTGCTTATAGACTCAGAAATATATGAGTTTTTGCTGTAAGTAGACAAGTTTACTCACATTAAGCAGTTTTGTTCGAAAGGCGGATGAAAATTGAATGCCTGAAATATTCAGTTTCAATTTTTTTTTTTTTGGATATAGGCTTTAACGACCGTATAATGTATATAAGTAAAGAAAATCAAATGACCAATTACCTTGTAGATATGCAATTACAAGATAGCACACAAAACGAGACTAACCACATAAAAAGTAAATGTCCTCAAACGTCTCGAGCACACCATGTGTGCGTAAGAAAAATATTTACTTAATATGTGACTGGTAATTACAAAAAAGTAACCGATACTTAAATACATGATTGTAGTCATGATAACAAACAACTTTTACTAGACCAAACCTGAATTCGCGAAAAAGAAATCAGCTATCCCATACATTCATGTTCTCATAATTCACAATAAAGAAAGATGGAGAAAACCCCACGAGATCAAAACATACGTCACTCCTACGTACCCAGATATGAAATAATAATATGGAAAACTGATTTACTAGGTCACACAGTTATTAATTAAGTCAAGAGAAACATATGTAACAGATGTAGACCTTGCTCCATATTAGTTTCTGAGTTACGGAATGTTACGAGTATATATTATATTCGTAATTACTCAAGAGAATGAGTAAACTTGTGGATTATTTTGATACCACTAGTGATTTTTTTTTTTTATTTATTTCGCCTGTATTAAAAGGCAGGCATCGATCTATAGACCATTCAGCCTCGTCATATTTTCTTATTCTTCTATTTAAAATAAAAGTAAGGCCAAAGCCAAGTCATCAGTAAATTCTTAATCAAGGCATATGCCATGTCTTCTTTTTTTCATGTTTGTCAATCCAATTTTTTTCCTTTGTCAAATCCACATTTTATCGTCATTTCCATGTAGTGTAGTCATTTCCAAGAGTTATGTCAATTCAATGTCATAGCCATGTAAGCCATGTATGTAATTATATGTATGTATGTAATTATATATCCCAATCAAATTTTACACCCACTAGATGTAATAAAATTAAATAAAGGATTAAATGTAGAAGAATTTTCCAGCAATCCTTGAATGTCGCGCGGGAGGTTTGCCGGTGTTTTGTAAATCTCAAGCAATTTGTCAATCAATATTCACATTGTGCGCTGGGCATTCAAAAGTAATGTGATTAAGGGTTTGATCTTTATCGAGGTTGCAATCAGTGCATTTAGGGGAAGTTATTAACTTCATTCTGGCCAGATGAGCATTAAAACGTCCATGTCCAAATCTTAGCCGATTAATTAAAGAATAAAACTGTTTGCTTTTGTGAAATTGTGCCTTCGTAAACCAAGGAGCTAAACCAATAACTGTATTTATTTTTGCATACCAAGTGCCTTTTATTTGCAAAGTCTCCTGCCAATTTTCAAGCCAACATCGAATATTATCTTCCTTGATCATAGGTAATAAGTCTGAACAAGGTATGGCAACACTTTTAATTTCTGCATTTCCTATGTCAACAATGGCTCTCGCTAAAGTGTCTGCATTTTCATTGCCACTGACTCCGATGTGCGAAGGAGTCCACAAAAATTTGATATCAAAGTCTCTTGATTGAAGTGTAAAATACTTTTCTTTAATGCAATATATAATGTAGTTTGTAGAAGCATCCAGTTTGTTGTTATCCAATGCCTTAAGAACACTCATGCTGTCCGTTACAATAAGCCAAGAAATGATGCCAGAGTTATTTTCACTTATGAAATCCAAAGCAGCTGAAATAGCCATCGCCTCAGCAGAAAATATAGTTAAAACATCAGGCAACCTTACACCATGACCAGTCTTAGTAGAAGGTATGTAAATAGCCATTGCGACATTTGTACTGCTCTTAGAAGCATCAGTGAATATACATCGATAGCCAGAATGTTCCTGTAATAACTGATACACCTCTTCCTTGGTTTTCAAATCATGCTTTATAACTATAAATTCATATCTATAAATTTACTATTGTACTTGCCAGAATAACATGTCCAAGTGTCATTAAATTTGTAAAGTTCATGTTGCTGAATAGGTGTATTAGAGAAATCATGAAGTAAATAGGGAATGTTAATATTATTTGAAGGATTATAAACTGTATGATAAAATAAAAGTTTTCTGTAAAGAGGGTGGTTATGAAATGACAAAAGTTTTAAAAGGAATTTAGATTTTAAGTACTGAAATCTAATTTTCAGTGGAGGAATATTACACTCTACTTGTAAGGAGTTGATAGGTGTTGTTTTCATGGCACCTGTAATGCAACGCAAGTTATGATTCTGTAAGATATCAAGTTTACGGATAAGTCTCTGATCAGACCCAAAACACAAAAAGCCGTATTCAAAATGACTACGGACTAAAGATTTGTATAACATTAACAGAATTTTAGGATCAGCATGTACTGAGACAGATTTTATAAAATTGTATGCTTTATTTGCTTTACCAAGTATGTAATCAACATATTTATTCCATGTAAGATTGGCAGAAAAAATTACTCCTAAGTACTTAAATTCATTAACATTACTTAAGTTCAAAGTTATCATAAAAAATTTCTAAATCAAAATCTATTTCACTAAAAACAATAACTTTTGATTTGTCTGGATTAATTTCTAAATTTAAATAGTGAAAGTATTTACTCATATTTTTCAAAGCCCCATTAATATTACTCTTAATCTCATCCATATCTGGACCGGATGTATAAATAACCAAATCATCAGCAAATTGTAAATTCAGTACTTTACTACCCAAAATCATATTAAGTCTATGCATATAAAGCACATAAATCAATGGACTCATAATACCACCTTGACACACCCCTTTATATGAAAAACGGGGTCCAATTAACTGCTTATCCACTTTGACATAAACTTCTCTACCATGCAAAAAATTAAAAACCCACGAAACTATTTTTTCAGGTATGCCTAGTGAGCGGAGTTCAAGTGACAAAATGTGATGATTGACATTATTGAAAGCACCAACGATGTCAACAAAAACAGCAACAAACTCATGTTCCATTTTACGAGCATTAAAAATATCAAGATGCAAATGAGAAATAGTTTCACGTGTTGACCTTCCTCTACGAAATCCAAGCTGATTAGAAGGTAATAAATTATTACTTTCTATGTAAAATTCTAGTCTTTGCTTTATCAATTGCTCATAAATCTTTCCTACACAAGAGGTCAAAGCTATAGGTCTGTATGAGTCAGGTTTGTTTTTGTCTTTATTAGGTTTTAAGATTGGAATAAGACAGTCCATTTTCCAGTCTAGAGGTATAGTTTCATTAAGCCAAAGTAAGTTAAAAACTTTTAAAACCAAAAATAAGGCTTGCAATGAAACATTCTTAAGCATTTTATATGGTATACAATCTAGGCCAAAAGCTGTATCACGCCTGGAAAAAATTGCAGCTTTCAATTCTTGCATAGTAAATGGATCTGTTAAATAATTTGAGCATGCTGCTGTTGGTAAATGGTCATGTGAATGAAAGGGGGCCTCTACAGTATCAGGTGTGATTTTTTTAAGAAAATCAAAAATCCATGGATATACATTATTGCAAGATGGTACATATGTTCTATTAAACTTTCTAGAAATACCCCAAATTTTACTTAAAGGAGTTGTTCTGTTAAAAGACTCACACAAAATTACCCAACTCAAATACCTCTCTCTTTTTAAAATCAACTTTTTAACAGCTTGTCGCCTTTTAAATTCAACATAGTTTGCTTGTGAGGGGTCATGTTTAAACTGTATATAAGCATTCTTAGCATCTTCTACAACCCTAGTACAGTTGTTATTCCACCATGGAAGTGGACTGCGTTTTTTCTTTTTATAAGTTCTAGGTGTATTGAGTGAGGCACTAGAGGTACTTTGCATATGAGAAATATCAGAACATGGAACAGAATTCTGTACAGCTTTATTTAAGATAAGAATAAGTTCTTTATAAGTTTGTAAAGGGTTTTGATGAATAACCACAAAATTTTGTAATAGATTATCTACTTGAGCTGTGTAAAGTTCCCAATTAACTAGTTTAAAATTTACATGAACAGGCAGATTTGAAAGATCATTGGATGAAGAAATAAAATTATTAAATACTATTTTTGTAATTACAGGCAAATGATATCCACCTAGAGGAACATCATGCACTGACCAGTGACAAGACAAAGCCAACGAGGGTGATACTAAGGTTAAATCAAGGGCGTTTCTCTGCCACCTATCTGAGCCTAATGTAGTCATATCTCCGTTATTCAGCAACACAAGATTGTTACCATTGATACTTTCAAGAACGTCAATACCACGACTGCACTGTGCACTACAGCCCCAGGCCGAATGATGGGCATTGAAATCCCCACCAATCAAAACAGGACCAGGAATACTTTGGATTAAATTATCCAGCTTTGATTTAGAAAAGGATGGATGACAATTACCAGGACTATAAAATGACACCAAAGAAAGCTCCTTAGCACCATATTTTAAACGTATTGCAATATTTTGTATAGAGTCATCATATGAAGTATCAATTGTTTTGAACTGTAATGAATTATGTATTAATATAGCTACGCCATTATGACTATTACCAGAATCTAATCTAACAATGTTATAATATTTTATATTAAAACGCATCTCAGGCTTAAGCCAAGTTTCACAAAGTAAAGCTACATGAATATTGTTCTCAATTAAAAAATGAGAAAAAATATGTTGATTACTACGAATACTCTGAGCATTCCACTGTACAATATTTAACTGATCCATAATTAAGATTGTTTAATGTTATTATCACTCTGTATTGTTGCTAAAAGAACTTTTTTAATATTTTCATTTGTAATGGAACTTTCTTTGTTCCGATTTTGTGAAATTGAAGTAAGAAGGGTCTGAATTAAAATGTTTTGTATTTGATCTGTTTGTATTAGAAATTTAAGTTGTTCAGCAGGGTTTTTGTTAGTTAAAGGAGGGAATGACTTCTCATTTAACACGTCAGCATATGATCTTTTCTGAATTTTATTTTTATTTTCTTGTATCTTAGCTTTTTTGACAGGACATTCTGCAGAAATAGCAATATGATTTCCTTTACATTGGCAGCATGTAGCTTCTGTTGGGGCAATTGTACATTCTTTATAGCTGTGATCTTTTCCGCATATAGAACACCTGATGCTGTTTTTGCAAAATTTAGCAATATGTCCATACCTCAGACACTGCTTTACCGGCGGGATGTACGGCCGTACCTCAAACCGCCAGCTGTTTAGATCCACGCTGTCGGGCAAGGAGACGCAGGAAAAGGTGATGCTCACTGTCTTCATAGGTTCAAAGGAGACTTTATTTCCTGTAATAGTCCGACGCATAAATCTTTTGACCGATATTATATTTTTGGAGCTGGATATAGCTGAATAGATTTGCTCATTTGACAGATCAATCGGGACATGCTGTATGATTCCAGTAATTTCTGTAGCCGAGGCTGGAATGCTGGCTTTGAGTTTAAAATTATCCAAAAACTTTTTATTTATGAGCGCAGCATTGGCAAATGACGGACGTTCGAAAATAACGCCAACTTTGTGCCGATTCATTCTAATTGGTTGCTTAACCCCTTTGTTATACCTCTTGAAGTTAGTGGCTAACGACATCATATCGCGGTCACCGATCGGGACTTGATTCAGACTTTCGATGAAAACAATATATTCATAGTTTCCACCAGACTCTGGATAAGACCGGGTGTAATCAGATACTCTATATTCAAGGTACTTATCCGTATCCTTTTCATTTACAGCATCTGATGTGGCCGACTGCATGGAGCGCAACGACCCATTGTCGGCATCATCTTCGAGGGGATCCGTCCCACTTTTCTTCCTCTTCTTAACCTTCCCCATCACAACAAACTACCATTAAGTAGTTATGTAGTATTAGTATTAGTTATTATGCAAAAGGTAGCAATAAAATAAAATAGATTTGAAATTTTTTTCAAGAAACGCGCCTTTCCTTAACTTTCCCGCGCTTTCGCCCTCGACGTTCCGATACCTCTAGTGATCATTTTAATCAATGACATTAAGATCGATTTAATGTATTAAAAAATACGTACTTGTCTATGGAGTATCTTAATTTGACAGGACTAAACTAATATTTATCGACTGTCCTTTTTTTACAGAAATAGAAAGATGAACAAGGGAATCGGCGCCAATGACAGATAGATTTGGTAGGTTGATAGATACGTGTTGTTTTCTTTTCACAAACGATTTTGCCTAACCTTAAGGTACCTATGTATGTACAAAGGCATTATATTATACAGTATTATTGGTAAAACACCAACATCCTCTTAAGGTGTCATTGTACTCATCATTATGAACAACTTTTACTATGGGACCAAACCTGAAATCGCGAAAAAAAAAGTCAGCTGTTCAGTACATTTATGTTCGCATAATTCGTCGAAATGTACTGAACAGCTGCTTTTTTTTGCGATTTCAGGTTTGGTCCCATTGATTGATTTTTGAAATATTTATATATTTTAAAAATCAATCAATCTGCCTAACCTTTTCTCAAATATGTTGGGGTTTGCTTCCAGTCTAACTAGATGCAGCAGAATCACGGTATTTTACATTTAGCGACTGCCTAAGTAACCTCCACAACCCAGTTACTGGGTAATACGATACCCCTTGGTAAGATTGGTTATCAGACTTTCGGGCTTCTGACGACCCGTAACAATTGTCAGATCCACGAATGACAGCCGAGACCAATGGCTTAACGTGATCCACGGACCAACCCCGGCAAGCGTAGCTTAACCTGATGGATGGACCCGTGCGGCTGTTTTACTGAGCACTTAGCCACTCACATAATAATAATAATAATAATAATATCCTGGGACATTTCACACACGGTCATCTGATCCCAAACTAAGCAGAGCTTGTACTATGGAAACCAGATAACTGATATACTACATATACAATTTTTTTTTGTAAATACATACTTATATAGATATTTACACCCAGACTCAGGACAAACAGACATGTTCATGCACACAAATGTTTGTCCTGGATGGAAATCTTAACCAACCACGCCATCTGGCCTGTCCATAAAATTATTTCAAGATATAAATATTTGAACTAGTTTAATAATGACTGAGGAGCTCGTGGCTAAGTAATAGCAGCCGCTCGGGTCGATCCATCAGGTTAAGCTACGCTTGCCGGGGTTGGTCCGTAGATGGGTGACCATCTTTACATACGAGACACCTCCGTGCCTTGGAGAGCACGTTAAGCCGTTGGTCCCGACTGTCATTTGTGGATCTTTGACAGTCGTTACGGGTCGTCAGAAGCCCGAAAGTCAGACAATCAGTCTTACCAAGAGGTATCGTATTACCCAGTATCTGGGTTGTGGAGGTCAGATAGGCAGTCACTCCATGTAAAATATGCTATTCAGCTGCATCCGGTTAGACTGGAAGCCGACCCCAACATAGTTGGGAAAAGGCTTGGCAGATTGAAGCTAGTTCAATAATCCGTTGTAGTAGGTATTTTTGGTAGTCACGAAAATGTTATAGGTATCTAAGACTTCTCAGAAGGTAAGTTATTTCGTCAATTTTTTTTAAACACAACACACTAGCTTTAGCCCGCGGCTTCGTCCGCGTGGTTGTCAGCAAAAACTCTTAACACACTACTAAAATTTCTATAATAATATAATTCAATCATGATTCGAAAGACACGTGGCGCCATCTATTATCATAAGAACGTTATTGTTGTTTTCCTCGGAAACAGTACTTTTTTTCGGGATGAAAGGTACCCTATGTCCGTTTCTATACACGTGACAACGTATATGCAAAATTTCGGGATGATCTGTTCAGTGGTTTAGACGTGAAAAGGTAACAAACAAACAAACAAACTTACTTTTGCATTTATAATATTATAGTTAGGATAACATAGCATAACGCCTGTAATCCCGAAGGGTTAGGCAGAGGTGTACTTATAGTACACCCACATTTCATCAGTCATGTTTAAGTCCCATGTAATAGGGGGCGATACATACATACATAAAAATAACCAGGTTACGGTTTTCAAAGGCACAAAATTCGTCATAACAAAATTTAGGCGAAGCTTAGCTATAGTGTCAAATGAATAGGGATCATGACAACTTTTTGTTACTTGTCCGTCATGTAGAATGGTAAAAAATATTGCACACATATTTTTTTTTCTTTTTGTACGTAATCAAAAGATTACGGCGATACATTGAGTTAAGATGTGGCATGACGTCACGTCTTCGTAGATTTTATACGTAGAAGTGACGTAGCAAGCCCCCACTCCCGAACTTTAGTGCATATTATCTAAGTCATTTTTTATTAATATGATAAAGCAAAAAATACGTGTCTAATATTTTTTTATTACCTGACTGACGCAGTAAATAGAATTTCTTTATTTTTACCCAGGCATCTATTTTAAAACTGTCAGCGTAGCCTGAAGAGCATACACCTCTTCTCATACGGAGAAGAAACGTGCATTGATCGTCACGCTAGCTCACTGCAAAATAACTGACTATTTCAGAGGTATTCAAACGATATTTTCTGTAAATGAAAATAGACACTTGTACGTAATTGAAAAAGTCACATATGTACTCGCAAGGTTTCGCATTAACCTCTTGCTCGAACCGCTCGTTAAACCCCAGTATTATGACAAAAATAATAAATATGACTCCCTGTCTCCCGGCCTAAATAACATGCTTAGCTAGGGCGGGGAAATGGCCTGTCAGAAATTAATGAAGCCATCGATGTAACGAGTGTTGTAATATTTCTTCGTGGCCAGCCATTTGTCTTACGACGAAATTAAATTAAAAATACCCCCAAGTCCCCTTTTGGAACTGTTTGGAATGAATAAGGGATTAATTGTTATTTTTATCTGTTTTATGGAAGGCTGGATTTGGATGATGTTTTAATTCGACGGTTTTTAGATTTGAAAGTTAGTTGTGAGGTTTTATGTCAAGTTCAAGACTTTGTACTTACTTATTACGTTAGATTATTGTCCCTGCGTGTCCTTCGTTTCACACGTGTGTGTGAGAAATTACATTTAAACTTTACTATCAACTTTTGTAGTCAAATACGAGATTTATTATTTATTATCCAACATATATTATTTTATTATTATTTTTCAGTAATTTGCATATTGCCAAGCTAACGGTGATTAGGAACTCTGATTGAGGAACCAAAGTTTATTATTATTATTTATCTTCAAACGTTTCAAAGTTTTATTTTAAACCAATCAACCTGCCTAGCCTTTTCCCAACTATGTTGGGGTCGGCTTCTAGTCTAACCGGATGCAGCTGAATACCAGTATTTTACATGGAGCGACTGCCTAACAGACCTCCGACTCAGTTACTGGGTAATACGATACCCCTTGGTAAGACTGGTTGTCAGACTTTCGGGCTTCTGATGACCCGCAGCGACTGTCAAAGATTCTCGAATGACAGCCGGGACCAACGGCTTAACGTGCTTTCCGAGGCACGGAGGAGTCTCGGTATGAAAAGATGGTCACCCATCCACAGACCAACCCTGGCAAGCGTAGCTTAACCTGATGGATCGACCCGTGCGGCTGTTATTACATAGCCACGAGCTCCTCAAAGTTTTATTTTAAACCCTCACATAATCTCTTATACCAAGCGAATTGCCAATCCAGAAATGGCGGCAATCATTCTAATAATGTCCAATTTCCAGTCACAAAGCTCATATGAATAAATTGATCCTACTCGAACTATACTGCATCACAGATTACCCTAATAACGGCCAGTAGCGGCTGCATTACTGTGCTTATTGCCTTAATCCCAGGAATATATGTTGGTATTGTGGGTATGGGTGACTTAAAATTAGGGCCAGTTTCCACCAAACGGAAATATAATCGCGGTTGCTCGAGCACTTTTGAATTTCACTGAATATGTTTAACAATATATAACAATACTAGCTTCTGCCTGCGACTTCGTTCGCGTGAAATTTCTTGTTCCCCGACCCATCCCGCCGCATCGCATAGCGTAGTCCGCCCGGGCGATTACTTCGTTTTCGCTTAGCGTTCTTTCTGACTTTATCCTCCTTTATGCTCCTGAGGGGCCTATCGTGAGGGGCCTTCCTCAAGAATTGGGCTATCAAATGCAAAAAGAATTTTTCAAATCCGACTGGCAGTTCCAGAGATTAGCGCGTTCAAACAAACAAACAAACAAAAAAAGTTATGGTGAGCCAACCTTAAAAGATAGATGCAATCGCGTACTTTTTTTAGAACTTTTTGTGAGGAACAATTCTGTCTTACATGATTGTTGCGTAACTTTAACCGTTGACGCAGCGCCAGCAATGTAAACTATCAAAAGGAATAAATTTTCCCCGTTTTTGCAACATTTTTCATTGAAGCTCCGCTCCTATTAGTCGTAGCGTAATTTTATATAATATATTGCCTTCCTTGATAAATGGACTATCCAAAGCTAAAATAATTTTGCAATTCGAACCTGCAGTTCTTGAGATTAGCGCGTTAAACCAAACAAACAAACAAACTTCTCAGCTTTAGAATATTATAAGTGTAGAAGTGTAAAATATTGACTTTACCTAAGTTTAAAATTCGACGAAGACATTAACCGTTTGTCAAGCGAGATTACCACAGTTACTTATTCAGTGAAATAGAAAAAGTGCTCGAGCATCCGCGAGGCTACTAGGGCATGTGGGGTATCACATGAAAGAGCGCTGTTTGCACATTTTCAAACCATTTTTATTTTTTAGGGTTCCGTACGTCAAAAGGAAAAAACGGAACTCTTATAGGATCACTCGTCTGTCTGTCCGTATGTCACAGCCAATTTGCTCCAAATCTAATGGACCGATTAAGTTGAAATTTGGTACACATATGTATTTCTGTGACCCAAACACGGACGTGTATCGTAAATAAATAAATTTTTAATATGGGGGTTAACTTTGGGGGGCAAATAAGAAAAAAAAAAGTTGTGCAAACTGTACTGAGTGACATATCAAATGAAGGGCTTACTGTGAGAGTCTCAAGTGTATTTTTTTAAATTTTAAAATAAACCATTTTAAAGTTATTTAAGAAAATGGACTAAAATTGACCATTATCTCCCTTATCTCCGAAAGTACTGAGCCTAAAATTTTGAAAAAAAAATATAGGCTATAGTTCAATACCTATAGATTACAGGAAAACCAATAAGAAGTCGATAGTCTTAAAATAACATGGTAAATCTCTCAATATTTTGCGTACAAACTTACATTTGTCCATAGTTAAACAAAAAAGATCCAATCCACATTAGGTGTAATGTGGGTTGGATTCTTTTCGTTTAACTATGGACAATTTGTAGTTGGAATGTATGGGAGAACATGTTTTTCAACTACAATGTTAAGTTTGTTCTTAGGATAAATTCATCCCAACTACGGAACCCTTCATTGTGCGTGGTCCGACACGTTCTTGACCGGTTTTTTTAGGCCGAATAGCTTTCGACTTTTGGTGAAAAATGTAAAAAAATATACCGTCTCCCCACTCACCCCATTATCTCTGAAGTTTGCATAGAGAAAAATCTGAAATTATTCTATGCTATAGAAGTATGTAAAGATTACTGGAAAAATAAAACGATGTCTCTAAATAGCACACCTTTTTATGATAGTACGGAACCCTCTGTGCGCGAGTCCGACTCGCTCTGGGCCGGGTTTTTTTATGTATGTTCATCGATTTCTCCGTCAATTGTGGACCGATTTTGAAAATTCTGTTTTTGTTTGAAGGTAGCCCGTCTAGAGGTGGCCCCATTGTCACCAAGTTGGAATCTGATAAAGGGATTCCATGAAAATAAAAATAAAATAAAATCGAGGCAAAACTTCAAATTTTATAGACACATAGCGATTTAGGTATATTTTATAGTAACTAGTGTATTTGCATTTGGTGAAGAGGAACTGATGATAAGACACAGATGGCCACCGGAACTACCCAATAATAAGTATTTTGCGATTCGATTCAATCTGCCTAGCCTTTTCCCAACTATGTTGGGGTCGGCTTCCAGTCTAACCGGATGCAGCTGAATACCAGTATTTTACATGGAGCGACTGCCTATCTGACCTCCACAACCCAGTTACTGAGTAATACGATACCCCTTGGTAAGACTGGTTGTCAGACTTACGGGCTTCTGACGACCCGTAACGACTGTCAAAGATCCTCGAATGACAGCCGGGACCAACGGCTTAAGGTGCTTTCCAAGGCACGGAGGAGTCTCGGTATGAAAAGATGAGACTCCTCCGTGCCTTGGAAAGCATTCGATTACTTTAGTATATAGTTGCTAAGCAATTTACGCTCCTGGTTCTGACCAGGAGAACTACTCAACAATTACCGTCCCTTCTTCGGGAAACGCAGTATTTTATAAAAGGTAATGAGCAGTTCACATTAGGCTATTGTAACTTAGATATATTGCAAACTGACCCACTAAAAATAGGAGAAAAAAAAAACAACAGACTTCCAAAAAAAAACACTACAAAGTGAAAACCAACTTTCATTTTGGAAGTTGGTGGTAAAAAACTAAAATACAGAGCCAAAGAAATCAAAGTTATCCGTCATCCGAAATTAAAGTTATTTTTCACTTTGTAGTGCTTTTTTTCGTCGATTCGATTGCTTTTAAATACCAGAGTCTGTAGAATTAATAACAGGTCCACAATGAGAATGTTACAATGAGCATCATTCTATTGACTACATAGTTCGTATCTGCATAATTAGATCCGTGCAAGTTGGAAGAGTTGTAGAGAGTCCGGCCTCGGAATGCACGTTAAGCCGTTGGTCCCGGCTGTCATTCGTGGAACTTTGACAGTCGTTACGGGTAGTCAGACGCCAGATATTCCGTCCGATATCGTGTCTCAGTGTAGACGTGTGCCCAACTCAATTTAAAAAAAAAACTGTTTAGAATTTACGCGATTGTATCCCATAGCTAAATACTCATAGTGCCTAATTTTACATCTACATCTCACGTGCCGTAACTCGCCTCTCCGCTACACGACCTGCGCAAACTGTGAGTACCTGCCCTGCGCCTGCCGCCTTCTCCTCTGCGAGAGCAGTGCAGTGAACATAATTGCTGTCTCGCTTCAGCCACGATCACTATAGCTGCGGCGACGAGTTGGCGACGTATGCGCGCGCGGCCCGCTCGCTTTGTCCATCCCAAACCAAGCCCACAGCTGTGAGTACTACGGTCTACTATTATCACCTTACTTTGTCCTGCCGTTCACGAATACCTAAGTACCCACAATGCCCCGCGTACAGCGCTCGCCGCCGTCGAACATTACTACGAGTTCTACCAACATTACCCAAACATCGTCCGACTTAGATATCCCGCAACTAATATCGAGCAGTCCGAATGAATATGGAAATGTTACAATGCGTCACAAACAGCTTCCTAGTACAAGCTTCTCTCCCGGCTCCGAATTGCAGGATTTCAAGAAGGAAATTCGTCAAATGCTGCAGACCTGGAAAGCGGACCAAGAAGCCTACTTTTCTAAATTTTGTAATGATCAAAGTTCTACCCTTAACAAACTGGTATCCGAACTTGCGGAATTAAAGCTACAAAATCAGGCTATTCAAAAAACAAATATCGAGATAGAAAAATCAATCACGTTTATTAACAATCAGTATGAGGATATGACCAAGCAAATTGATTCCTTGCAAAAAGATAAGCAGGTATACAGAGACAGTATACTGAACCTTGAAACAAAAATTCAGGATTGTCTGCGTTTATCTCGTCCCTCAAGCATAGAAATTCGAAACGTGCCGTCTGTTGATAACGAGTCTGCGTCAGACCTATCTACAATAATTCACAAGGTCAGTGCAGTCGTTGATATGCCGCTTAATAGTACCAACCTGCGTGATGTGTACCGTCTACCGGGTAAGCCGGGCTCGATCAGACCTATTGTTGCCGAACTTTCGAACGTCCATGCAAAAAACCAATTGCTCACCGCGGCCCGCAATTTCAATAAGAAACATAAATCTGAAGACCGCCTCAGTACTCTCAGTATGGGCTTGGCCGGTGAACGACGCCCTATTTTCATTTCGGAACACCTACCTGCCAGTTCTAGAAAACTTTTCTTTGCTGCCAAGGAATTCGCAAAACTCAAGAAATATGAATTTTGCTGGAGTACAAACGGAAATATCTTTTTAAGAAAAGAAACGGGATCTAAACAGATTCTTATAAAGTCAGAACAAACACTGCGCTCTCTGGAAGACCAGTCAGAACAATGACTATTCTATGAGTTTAAGTTGGCTATGCTGTATAATCTCTTGTTACATTTAAGTTTAATATTTCCTCTATTACCCAATAAAATTATTTTTAAGATTTTCAGAATATCGTGTATAAAATACCAACAAACACAACAACACATGTTTCCACTCTTACGTACTACACACCTCATCTGTATACCCTTCGCTAACCAAATCATCGCCCACAAGTACACTAGACAAAATAATATTAAACACAACCACCTGACATTCATTACACATTTACAAAAACCTAATACACACTCTCGCACTAATTTATCTCACTGGCTATGTAGAATACACTACGTCACGATACATACTCATTCTATAATACGGTACTCATACTCTTATAAACATCTATCACTTAAAATGCTCATTAACTCGTGCAATAAACTAAATCTAATAAATGGCTACCACAAATAATATTTATAACGAGTTAGACAACATATCTGTTTCTAGGTCGTACGCATGCTCACCTGATGACTGCCGTATGCATATTAACTCTACAGCTAACTCGCTTAATATTCTCCATATAAATATAAGAAGCATTTACAAAAACTTTGACGATTTTTATTGCCTTTTAGGCAGGATAAAAATAGATTGTGATGTACTAATTTTATCAGAATGTTGGCTTAAAACTTCTATGTCGATACCTACCCTGGCGGGCTATTCAACTTTCCAAACTAAGAACCTAACTAACCAAAACGACGGAATAGTCATTTATATCAGGGAACATTTGAGTTTTAGCATCACCGAACCACAATTCTCCGACTCCAGCTGCATTATATGCACCATCGAGAATCAAGTGGCAATAATTGCACTATATAGATCGCCATCATTTAAAGTCATTGATAACTTTCTCGACAGCCTTGACAGCGTACTTGTAACCTTGAAACATTACCATAACATCGTAGTGATCGGTGACATTAACATTAATATTTGTCCTAATGGTACTGATTCTCGATCCTACCCGTACCTCACCTTAGCAGCATGCCACGGTCTTCTACCAGCACATCAGCTTCCGACTCGCCTAAACAACTGTTTGGATCATGTTTTACTGAAAACAAACAGGGAAGCGTTAACATTAGTTCTTGAAACCTCAGTCACAGATCATTCAGGCGTCCTATTAAGTCTTGGATTTTGTAACCCAGTAAACAAGTTTAAAAAATCTTCCTTAGCTCGCTGCAATCTCAAAAATGCAGTAAAAGACATCGAAAGTTACGATTTTTCTAAAGTTATGACTATTAATGATCCTAACTTGGCAACGAACGAACTAATTGGTATATTATCCTCCATCGTACTTAAAAACACAATCCACAGAACCATACCTTGCAAAGTAAGAACTAGGAAACCCTGGATTACAATTGGTTTATTGAGGTGCATACGGAATCGAGACAAGATGCATAAACAAACTAATAAAGCACCTGAAAATACGATCCTCAAACTAACATACCTACGGTATCGTAATTTTTGCAACAATTTACTTAAAAAACTGAAAATTGAGTATGAGAAACAAGAATTCTTAAAAGCCAAGAATAACCCAAAAAAAATGTGGGAAACCATCAGAAATATTACTGACACTAAGTGTAACTCACCTTTACCTGTGGAACTTCTGGAGCTTTGTCACTCACCCCTAAAATCAGTTGACTCGGTTAATTCTTATTTCACTCAGGTTGGCAAAAATCTGGCCAATAAAATCACCCTTCCCCAAAACTGCTCTCTTTCGTTCTTCAGAAACACGGTGAATTCCTTGAACTCGCTAGTGTTACTGGAGACAGACGAGGAAGAAGTTGAGTGTATTATTAAAGGGCTGCGCACGGACAGTGCCTCGGGTTGGGATGGTATTTCCCCTAAGCTACTTAAAGCTGCTAGCAAAATACTGGCCCCACCAGTAACTCATATCTGCAATCTCTCCTTGTCTACAGGCATATTCCCAGGTGCCCTAAAAAAGGCATTGGTCTACCCTGTACACAAATCAGGTGACAGAGGCAGTGTCAATAATTACCGTCCAATTTCGGTACTTCCAGTCATCTCGAAAATCTTAGAAAAAATACTTTATAAGAACCTTAACAACTATTTGACTAAATACAACCTTATCTCGAAAAATCAGTTCGGGTTTCGTAAGGGCTTATCCACAGAAGATGCTGTGTCTTCTTTACTTAATTGTATAGTAGACAAAATTGACAAAAAGTTTAAGTGTCTAGGAATATTCTTAGACCTCTCTAAGGCATTTGACACCGTCTCTGTCCCTATCCTCCTATCTAAGCTGGAATCGATGGGAGTGCGAGGTGTCGCTCTCAGAATATTCAAGAGCTTTCTTTCCGGCCGAACGCAATGTGTCAGGGTGGGTGATCATATAAGTGGGGATGAATCGGTAGAGTTTGGTGTGCCACAGGGAAGTCTGATTAGTCCACTCCTCTTCTCCATCTACGTAAATGAGCTCTGTGAGCTCTTCCATCCATGTGCACATGTAGTGTCCTATGCTGATGACACGGCGATTGTTATATACGGGGACGACTGGCAGGCGACAACAGATATCGCGGAATCAGTCCTGAGGCAAATTATCTTTTGGTTATCCAAAAATAGTCTTACTTTGAATATAGATAAAACCAAATTGGTCACTTTCAGTGCTCGTCCCTCTACCCAACCGCCTGAAAACTCGATCACGATCAAAGCACATCTATGTGACATCCAAGATGGCGACTGTACATGTTCTACCGTGAACAGAGTTCCGGTTGTGAAATATCTCGGACTGCAACTCGACGCTTGCCTATCATGGAAAATACACCTGGAATCCCTGTCATCTCGCATTAGGAAACTTATTTATGTGTTCAAAAAGCTAAGACTGTCGGCTCACATTAATACCCTTAGGACGGTTTACACCGCACTCTGCGAGTCAATTGTGGGCTATTGCATCACTGCCTGGGGCGGGGCCGCTAAGACTACCATAATAGAAGTCGAGCGAGCGCAACGTGCTGTAATTAAGGTTCTCTTGGGCAAGCCTCGTCGTTATCCGACTCTTCAACTTTATCGGGAGTATAATGCTTTAACTGTTAGGCAGCTGTTTGTTCTTCGTCTAATTATGCGTAAACACTCTACTCTTCCACCTCTCGTAACCACTAGTCTCACTCAAAGACGAAGACCAATTCCCGTTTGTGCCAAATTACAAGTAAACTTAACTTTTGCTAAACGTCACTTCCCATTCTTGAGTTCTTTGCTTTATAATAAACTACACACAAAACTTGGCATTCACACATTAAACGCGCATCAATGTAGACTCGTTACCAAAGATTACCTTTTGTCGCTAGATTATGATGAAACAGAAATACTGATAAAACCTCCAATCTTGTAATCATTCAATATTAGCTGTTTATCTTCCACTCAGAAATCATACTTCATTTTACCATACACCACACCCACAAGTTACAACATATCATCCAACCTTACACACCTCCCAATACTCCTCTACCCTCATACACACCCCTCACACCACACCACACTTTCAAATACATCACATCTCTTACACTCAACTCCATCTGACACCAATGTTTGTTGGTAAAATTTTATTAATAAAACTTCTATTGAATAAATACATTTTTTTTTTTAGGAAAATGCCTTTATGTCTTAGATTCTACTTTTAAAACAACATTGTCTAGCATTAAATGGACGGTTTGATGCCCCCATAACACAGGATTTTCCTAGTATGGGGGTCATTAATCTATTTCTTGTTTATTGTTTTATAAGTGCTCAGTATGTGTCTTCTCCGGTATGTTTGTAATGGCAAATAAAGCTTTATTTATTATTATTATTATTAAAAAAAAAAAAAAAAAAAAAATGTCTGACTACCAGTCTTACACCGTCTAACCACGGCCACCGTCAACGGTACGTCAACGAGAAACGAGATTATTCGAACCGAACGTGACGATGGGTACGGTAGACACGCGGGCATAGTAAATTTATGTATCGCTACTTCCCGTTGACGATGGTGGTGGACAAACGGCCTAACCAAGGGGTATCATATTATCCAGTTGTTGTGGAGGTCAGATAGGTAGTCGCTCCATGTAAATCTCCCCCTTCTACCACCGGACATCTAGACGCACTGCCAGTTACCATCCCTATCTGGTTGCTATTCCACCAATTCGCACTAAGCGCTTCCAAATGTCTTTTATAATGCGCACAGCAAAAGAGTGGAACTCACTACCTGCGTCTGTGTTTCCGAACGTTTACAACCCTAATCTCTTCAAAGTGAGAGTGAACAGGCTTCTTCTGGGTATGCTCACTCCATCGTCGACTTTGTCTCTGTCACCTCTGACCTAGACTAGAGTCAAGAGCAAACCCATCACAAATAAAAAAATAAAAAAAAAATACTGGTATTCAACTGCATCTGGTTAGACGGAAAGTCGAGTCCAACATAGTTAAAGGAAAAGGCAAATTGACTGAAGTTGTAAGATGTATGCTCTCGAGGTGGCCCATAGTCACCAAATCAGAATCTAATGAGGGGATCCCATAGAAATCGAGGGAAACCCTCAAATTTTACAGACGAAATCTCTATAGGTATCGAGATTTCGGTATATTTTACAGTAACTCGTGCATTTGTTCTCGGAAAGTACCATTTGGTGAAGTGGAACTGACGATGAAGACCACAGATGGCCACCGGAACTACTCATGTTTTCGCAAATCGGTGGGATTCCCCGAAGTTGCAGAGGTGGATGCAGCTCCACGCTGAATTTTAATTTTAATTCTTAATATGTCTTTACCAACTAGCACTAAAGTAAAATGTTAAGTAAAATTGTTACTTACCCTTTGGACTTTGTCTGAAAATGAAAGTATTCTATTATAATAAATTCTATTCTTTAGAATAGAATTTATTATAATAGAATAATATAAATAATATAAAGCCAACCGACACGGGGCCCTCCATTTTGGCACGCTTGGTGTGACGTCATAGTCTATGACAACAAACAAACACGAAATCGCAAACACTCTTACAAAACACATTGACAATTTTATTTGTTGTCATAGACTTTTTCGTCACATTTGCTCTGAACCTCTGAACAATGGCGTCGCTTTTCAAATATTTGAACTTTCCACAGTATTTTTCACTTTTTAAAAATGAATTTTTTGCTCAAAATAAATTATAATCAAAAATATTGATGGAGGCATAATTCTGAAGTAATACAGTTTATTAAAAAAATATATTTGATTATATTCCCAAGTTCATTATTCCTAAGCATATTGCCAAACCAAATACCAGTGGCCAGTGTAACCCAAACTTTCGCTACCAGTTTGAAACTCGGACCGCTTTCGTTGCCCCAGGCGCTGCAATATAAGTTACTGACGCCAATACTGGGAGCCAGTGGAAGCTAGTTGGTTGCAATATGACGGCGACAGCGGTCGCAACAACTACGAGTATATTGCATATATTGCTGCACTGGGATTAGAATCTCAATTATTGTTGTAATTGTACTACGATGGTACACTTAGTATGGTGGTTATGGGTTTTTAATCGACTTCAAAAAGGAGGAGGTGCTCAATTCGTCTGTATATATGATATTGTTTTTGTATGAGTGTTACGCTATTACTCAAAGACGGATGGACCGATTTGGAAAATTCTTTTTTTATTTGAAAGGGTCCTCAATGGTCCCATATAAATTTTATTAACTTTGCTTGGGTAGTTTTTGAAAGTTATAGCAATTAATTAAATTTGATTTAATGTTTGTGTTGCGTAATGTACAGACGCCAGCACATTAAGCTACTACAATCTGTCAAATTTCTTTAATAGATTTTCAACTTTATCGCTAAAGCAGGTTGATTGGGAAAATTTTACAGTTTCGGGTAGCTTGTCCTGCTGGCGTCTGTACTTACATGTAATTTGCGCAGAATATATATATTTTTATATAGAATATTTTTATTTTATTTAACTGAACAGACAGCTGTGCTGCTGGGGAGTTTGTTGCGCCACTTCTTGTCCTCAGCTAAAGCACTAGGAAGTGGTGAAGGGTGGGCGTTTTGGAGGACCGTCTTATGTAATTTTGACATTCAAAAAGGGCTGATTCTCAGCCTAGTTTGAATAAATGACTTTTGATTTTGATTTAATGCGTATTTTTCCCACTTAGTTTATAAGGAAGATGTTTTTAATAACTTCCTATCACTGTTATTTACATAGCACGTAGTGGTATTCGAATTTGTAAAAAGTGAAAAATAAAAACTTTTTAGCAAAAAATAAAACCGACTTCTAAAACAAAACACTACAAAGTGAAAAATAACTTTAATTTTGGAAGTCGGTGCCAAAAAACGAAAATACAAAACCAAAGAGACCGACTACCGAAAATAAAGTTATTTTTCACTTGGGTGTTTTGTTTTGGAAGTCGGTTTTATTTTTTGCAAAAAAGTTTTTTTAAGATTAGTTTTTGTATTTTAAATGAGGAGGTCAAGTGTGGTTTTGATAAGAGAAAGAAAGAAAGAAAGAAAAGAAAATAATTTATTGTCCAGGCAATACGGAAAGCAGGTTTCAGAGGTTAACAATAAGTTGAGACGATAATATAATAATAATAATAATAATAATAACCTGGGACATTATTCACACACGGTCATCTGATCCCAAACTAAGCAGAGCTTGTACTATGGAAACCAGATAACTGATATACTACATATACTACTTTTTTTTTTTGTAAATACATACTTATATAGATAATTACACCCAGACTCAGAACAAACAGACATGTTCATGCACACAAATGTTTGTCCTGGGTGGGAATCGAACCCACGACCTATGAGTGGCTTAAAATATTATCTATATCTAGGTTACAAAATATTATTGACCAGTGAGCTCCAAACTACACAGTTAGTCTATATCTTGGGACTTAGGGTACAGATTCCAGAATGGAGACTAGAAAGGTGATTTCAGATGTTGTATGGTATGTTTGGTACGTGTGATGTGTAACGTAATTAATTTAACTTTTCTCATTAATAGATGCGTAAAGTAAGTAATACATTTAACTAACTATTAGTTCCTATTTTTGTTATATTAGGCGGAGTAAGTTCTAACTGTGTAACCATACCAACTGGGGTGTCACAGGGCTCCATTTTAGCACCTCTGTTATACTCTGCCTACCTATACGATACAGGAGCGCACGTTCTTAATGTTAGGTTTCTGATGTATGCCAACGACCCCAAGATTTTTATGACTATTGGAAATAGACACGATTGAGAGAAGCTACAAAACGATGGTACGAAAATTTGAATTTGCACGTCAGTATCAGGTTGTATGTTGATCTGAATATGATTTGCGACCGTAATAAATATGTATTTATACAGGGTTATTGGTAAAACACCAACAACCTCTTATGGGGTCATTGTATTCATCATTATGAACAACTTTTGCTATGGGACCAAACCTGATATCGAGAAAAAAAATCAGCTGTTCAGTACATTTGTTGCGCCACTTCTCCCCAGCTAAAGCACTAGGAAGTGGTGAAGGGCGGGCGTTTTGGGGACTGTCTTATGTAATTTTGACGTTCAAAAAGTTCTGATTCTCAGCCTAGTTTGAATAAATGACTTTTGATTTTGATTTATGTTCGCATAATTCGTCAAAATGTACTGAACAGCTGATTTTTTTTTTGCGATTTCAGGTTTGGTCATGGGACCAAACCTGAAATTGCAAATGGGTACTATGGAGTAAAAGTTGTGCATAATGATGAGTACAATGACCCCTTAAGAGGTTGTTGGTATTTTACCAATAACCCTGTATAATTATAATCATTAAAATCATCAATACAAAGTTCATATAATCCTAATGAATGACTATTACTTGAAATCTTGACATTTGAGGATTATACTAACTTAAGGAGTTGTATTACTGATTCTAATGATTATAATTTTGTAAATACATATGTATATGGTACGGGGTTACGGGATTTTGGGATTACGGGGGTTACGGGGTTATATGTGTATGTTAAGGTCGCGAATCATACTTTAATACAAACTCAACCTAATAGTGACTTGCAAATTGCAAAAAAAAAGTAAGAAAATTTGAATTTCGCGGGCTACCTGGAATCAATATTTATGTGCATCCTAAATACAGTGTTTAGTGCTCATTGAATAGCTAAGTGTTAAATAAAGATCGTGCATTTAACATACTTTGTCAGACAGTGTATATAGTCCGTTCCAAAAGTATGTGATGAAAATGTAAACAAATGGATCAAAACACGTATCTGTGGAATGCTTACATGTATGGCCACTTACGAATAGAGTACTTTGATTTGATTACTTAAACCCAAATTAATTTTAAATCACCTTATCCTAGATGTTCTGATTTGACAACTGAGATTAATTTTATAACCTCAATTTTCGTCAATATTTTTTTCAATTAATTTATTACTGTTATTCAAATCTTAATTTTTGGAAAAAAAATGGTGAGGTAAAAAGCTGAAATCTTCTATTTACAGATTAATGGGTTACTAATATTCACTTTATGTGGTAACTGCGTAAGAAACCTGAACAGAGTTTGTTTTCATTATTCAGATACTTTTGGAATAGACTATAGGCAGGTAATTTCTGTGAAATCGAGCAAGCGAGCCGTCGGCAACATGCTGTTAATTTTTCAATGTTTAAAGCACCATCAATCCTTTTTATGCGTACGGTATGTGTTCATTATTGTGGGGTGACCAACATTTGGGATTTTATTAAGTCAGTAGAGATTTTTTTTAGATAATGGAGAATTATTTCGAAGCAACTACTACTTCATAACCAATAAGACTCGAAAAATATAAACAATTTTCTAGGCATTTTTTTAAGGCAAAAGTTTTCCAATTCTAGCAACAAAAAAAAAAATGTCAATCTGCCTAGCCTTTTCCCAACTATGTTGGGGTCGGCTTCCAGTCTAACCGGATGCAGCTGAATACCAGTATTTTACATGGAGCGACTGCCTATCTGACCTCCACAACCCAGTTACTGGGTAATATGATATCCCTTGGTAAGACTGGTTGTCAGACTTTCGGGCTTCTGACGACCCGTAACGACTGCCAAAGATCCACGAATGACACCCGGGACCAACGGCTTAACGTGTTTTCCGAGGCACGGAGGAGTCTCGGTATGTAAAGATGGTGACCCATCTACAGACCAACCCCGGCAAGCGTAGCTTAACCTGATGGATCAGCACGTGTGGCTGTTATTACTTAGCCACGAGATCCTCAAAAAAAAAAAAAAAAAACAAAAAAAAATATGTATAAAAGTAAAAGCAATTGTACAGACACCAAGCTAGTAGAATCTGTCAAATTTCTTTAATAGATTTTAAACTTTATCACTAAAGGTTCAAGGTTGATTGGGAAAATTTGACAGTTTCGGATAGCGTGATGTGCTGGCGTCTGTACCAACGTTTTTTTATCTCGCTATACAGTTTATTGTTTTATTTAGTAACTCGCTTTTGCCCGCGGCTATTCCCGCGTGGAGGTCGGAATTATCCAACGGGATTCTACTACTGGGATAAAAGTATCCTATGTCCTAATCCAGATAAAGTCCTACCCATGTGCCAAATTTCATCTAAATCGGTTTAGCCGTTTTAGCGTGAAAACGTAGCAAGCAAACACTCTTTCGCATTTATAATGTTATAGTTAGTTTTAACAGCGCCCTAAATTGCGTAACTAAGAATAGAACCAGACGAAACCGGTTACCGATTACCGGTTGACTGACTTATGAGTCGGAATCGGTTTCATTTTGACAGTTCAGAAACATTCATTGCGTGATTTACGTTGTCGAGCATACAAATTGTTCGATCATATAAAGCTATAGTGTGATAGTGTGTTACGCAATTAGGATGTGAGATTTATTTTCGTGTGCAGCGTCGAAAATGCGGTGCATAATAATAAAAGTGTATGATCACTGTCTGTAGGTACAGACGCCAGCAGGTCAACCTACCCGAAACTGTCAGTTTTTCCCAATCTAACTTGAACCTAATGCTTTAGCAATAAAGTCGAAAATCTATTAATGAAATCTGACAGATTGTAGTAGCTTGATGTGCTGGCGTCCGTACATGGAAGATATTTGAGAAAAACTATTATAAGAGGTCTTTATTAATGCAATAGAACCCAAGAAACAATTATTTTTTTAAGAATTTTTGTCTGTTAGTCGGTTTGTCTGTTCCCCTGTGCGTTTGACCGCACGCCGTTTGTAATCTCAGAGATGGCTATACCGATTGGGGTGCGGTTTTCACTCATGTATTGTGGTAAGCTTCACTTACCATTAAGTATTTGTTTTATTTCAATCTGTTCTTAAATAAGAAAGTTATAACAGTTTTGAAAAATAGAAAATATGTGTAAAAATACGTAGCAAGTCGGAATGAAATATCTCTGTTACCTAACAAAAAGTACTAGGATTGCATGAATCCAAGATAGTATATCAATTCAAGAGACACGACACGTTGTGCACAATTTCTGAATAGTAAACTTAACAAAAAATACATGTTCTAGGCTTGCATGAATTAACGATTAGTTCTAATAGGATTCGCATGAAATTTAGCACACGGATAGTTTATAACATGGATTAACACATAGAATACTTTTTATCCCGTTAGTACGATCCCGACCTCCACGCGGGGGAAGCCACTGGCGAAAGCTAGTGGAAAATATGTCCAGATTAACATATTTTCACATCAAACATATTTCATCATTTTCTTCGTAGGTCAATAATACGAATGTGAATCCCGATGGTTACCAATTCAACGAGTAAATACAAATAATACCTTTTTGAACATACATTTATGCAAAGCAATCTTTAAATGAAATAAATTAAACGCGTAGAGCTATTCAACTTACCAGCTAGTTTAAGAGAGGGCGCTGTTGACACCGTACGTTTTGAAGACATATGGCTATTTGGCTATTGTGCCTCGAGTGCTTTATTGAATATCTTTTGAATAGGAGAATATGAATCGAGTTTTAATACCATGCAGATTTGAATTTGAAAGCTTGGTTTTAATGTATGAGGCTTGGATGTAAAAGGGTAATTTATTATACTTACAAATACATTAATTAAAGTGGTGAAAGGCGTACCTAATTTTATGCCTTTTCAGCTGTCTGAGTAGTACAGAACGATATTCTTATCGATACTTGACATCCGGATAATACCAAGACTTACTAAATAATATGACCTTTTTGAAAAACAATGACATGAATAGGTACTGCATAACGTGGTGATATTTTGCAAAACTTTTCAAACTGCACGATTGAGGTTATTATTTAAAATTGGCAACACCTTTGTTTAAATTTTTGATCTCGAATTTGATTTTTAGGTTTAGAGATTTTATCCCACGAGAACGTACTACCGGAATAAAAGTATTCTGTTTCCTATACCCAGGTCAGGTAGACCTGGGTATAGGACACAGAATACTTTTTGTGCCAAATTTCATCGAAATACTTTCAGCGGTTTAGGCATGAAATGTAGCAGACAGACAGACAGAGTAACTTTCGGATTTATAATATTAGTATGAATAAGTAAGGATGGATTCCGTCCCAAAAATAATTTCCGAAAGCATGGACATTTGAGAGGAACATTATTAAACATTAATTTGCAACTCTTCCCTTAAGTAGCCGTCTTGCAAGTTTTATTGATTTAAATTATACATTGCAGCCGGTCGTTATCCTAGTCAGGGATAATCAACCATTTTTGAAATAAAATGGCAGAATGATCCTGACAGCGGCCCTCGGCGGCCATCATTCTTTTCGTTGTGTAAGAAGTGTGATGGAATTATACTAATAAATATTTCAGAGTATTTTTAGTGGGGTTGAAGAATTTGAGTTACTCGTAGTTCAGCTAAAGAATAAGGGGTTGTAAAAGAAATATTCCTTTGAATCTGAAAAGTAGGGTTACATTTTTCACTCGTATTTTTTATTTTACTAGTTAGACGTTCAATAAATAAGCCATTATGCCATATTCAAAATAAGAGTCGGGTTGACTTTAAAGATCATTATCATCATTTGCCTAGCCTTTTCCCAACTATGTTGGGGTTGGCTTGTCGTCTAACGAGATGCAGCTAAATACCAGCATTTTAAATGGAGCGACTGTCTATCTGACTGGTGGCAAGACTGGTTCCGACAACCCGTAACGACTGTCAATGATCTGCGAATGACAGCCGGGACCAACGGCCTAACGTGATTTCTGAGGCACGGAAAGGTATGTAAAGATGGCCACCCATCCACGGATCAACCGCGAAGCTTAACCTGATCGAACGATCCGTGCGGCAGTTATTACTTAGCCAGAAGCCCCTCAAAATTAATAGAGATATCAACTCAACACGTTCGAAGTCTACCGGTTGGTTTAATAAAAGATGTCCAAAATGTTGACTGTTCCTTCTGCTTGTTGCCCATGGTCCTCTTTTTGTACATAATGAGGCATACTTAGGCGTTCCTTTCTTATCTGAAAACATGCTTAAAGCGTGTGAGGTGTTTTTAGGGTTCCGTACCAAAATTGTAAAAAGGAACCCTTATAAAAAATAAAAAAATAAAATAAATATATTTTATTATCAAGGCCCATAGGGTGTTAGATATTGCATATTACTTAAAAACTATATTAGTTGCATGCAAGAACACTAAATAGACAGAAACAGATAATTACACACGAGGACGCTTTGTTGCCAACATGTAGCTTGGTAAACCTCCCCATTGTAGGCCCATCCAGCCTCTCTGCAAACACAGTCAGAATGCTGTTGCTGCGACTTATGGTGCGACTCAGTCTCTCTGTCTGTCTGTCCGTCTGTCACAGCAGGATATCTCAAGAACTACTGATGCCATCAACTTGAATTTTGGAATAGTTTTAGATGACGTTTGCCCAACTATTTTGCAAATAAGATAGTTTTTTTTTGCTTCAGAGACTGAAAGGGGGTCTTAAAAATTCGAAGTGGGGCTACTAGGGCATGTGAGGTATTATCATATGAAAGAACGCGGTTTGCACATTCTGAAACATTTGTTATTTATTTTTTAGGCCGCATAGTCTTCGACTTTTGATGAAAAACGTTAAAAAAAATACCGTTCCCCTTATCTCCGAAGTTTTCATAGAGAAAAATCTGAAATGATTCTATGTGATAGAAGTATATGTAAAGATTACAGGAAAAATAAAACGATGCTTCTAAATAGCTAATTTTTTATATATATGATGGTACGGAACACTAGCTGTGCGAGTCCGACTTGCTATTGACCGGTTTGTTTTTTATCTTAACACCGTGCATATGTGCACGCTTTAACATTTTCTTGGTATCGTACTCTATTTATTTTTTAAAGATGCAAGCTTTCTCGTATAGTTTTTATTCTCTCTTTTCTATCCTAACTAATATCATAAATGCGAAAGTGAGTTTGTTTGTTACGCTTTTATGCTATAACGGCTGAACAGATTTAGATGAAATTTGGCACATGGGCAGACCATGACCTGGAGAAGAATATAGAATACTATTTACACCGGTGTTCCCACGGGATTGAGGCTTATGCGGGTGAAACCGCGGGCGCAGCTGTAATATTAAAATGTGAAATACCAGTCCCTCATGACAAAATTTCCAGATTTTGTAAGCTTTTTACTTAACCCCTATTCTTAGGTATGGCTGGTGACCTACCAAAGGCCCAGATAAAGAGATTTACATGCTATCAGCGATAATGATGATGTAAAGTCAAAAATGTATGGGACTGACACAAGCTACCGAAAACCTTATGTCAATCCTGTTGAAAGTCGTTGTAGATATGCGAAACAGTTTGAAAGCGATTGTCACTTGTCTAGGAGCTCGTGGCTAAGTAATAACAGCAGCACGGGCCGATCGAGCAGCTTGCCGGGGTTGGTCTGTGGATGGGTGACCATCTTTACTTACCGAGACTCCTCCGTGCCTCGGAAAGCACGTTAAGCCATTGGTCGCGGCTGTCATTCGTGGATCTTTGACAGTCGTTACGGGTCGTCAGAAGCCCGAAAGTCTGACAACCAGTTTTACCAAGGAGTATCGTATTACCCAGTTGTGGAGGTCAGATAGACAGTCTCTCCATGTAAAACACTGGTATTCAGCTGCATACGGTTAGACTGGAAGCCGACCCCAACATAGTTGGGAAAAGGCTAGGCAGATTGGGGTCCTTAAGGGTCAGCCTATCAAGCGTGATGTCTGCGTCGAATTTTATACTTATTAATGTCAATATTAATACAGTTACTTATTCAGTGAAATTTAAAACGTGCTCGAGAATTCGCGAGGATTTTTTCGCTTGGTGGAGACTGACCCTAGGTCGTCTTGTGCGACGCCACGCTGCGCCTTCCTATGCGATCGCCAGCTTGACTAATGAGTTATGTGAAACGCTTAAAGCGCCAAGATAGCCCGCGAAATTCAAATATTTTTACGTATTTTGCAATTTGCAAGTAAGTTTAGGATTAGGTTGTATCACGGAGTAAAAACAAAGGGTAGTATGTTGGTCAAAATATGATTCGCAACCGTAACAAGCATGTATTTACAGAATTATAATCATTGAAGTTATCAATCAGCATAGAATACCAGCGCTGCGGTATTTATTTAAATATCGCAGCTTTATGCTGGGATAGGAGCCTTTTTGGCCTCGCATGGGTCTTTTTTTATATTTTTTAATTTTGTATGCTTTTTTTACTGTTTGTATTTCCTGTGCGTGTCCCAAATAAAATATTTTTCTTTCGTTATTTCAATCATTACAACTCTTTAAGACCAGGTGACTTGAATTTAATGACTATTTCATGAAATCTTGACATTTTGAGAATTATATTAACTTAAGAAGTTGTATTACTGATTCTAATGATTATAATTCGGTAAATAAATATGTGTTACGGTCGCGAATCATACTTTACTCCATACCACCTAATAGTGACTTGCAAATTGCAAAAAAAAAAAAAACTAAGAAAAAATTAATTTCGCGTGCTACCCTGGCTCTTTAATACCTAATAATCTATTGCAGCGCAAACCCCGCGGGGTTAAACGTGAAGTCCTGCGAAAGGAAAAGGGTGTATAGGAAAAGTATCAAGACGAAATAGCCATTTTGTAAAGGATGCACGGTCGCCCTACAGTGATTGTTCAAACATTTTCCTCTGCACTCTCGCGTTAGGGTCACTCCACAATAAAACGCGCAGAATCGGACAGCTTATTATTACCCCTAGCTATTACCCGCGGATCGTCCGCGTGAAATTTCTTGTTTTAACATATATATAACTTATATTTCCTATGACACTCGGCAAAAGTGTAGCTTCCCATTAGTGAAAGAATTTTCCGAATCGGATCAGTAGTTCCGGAGATTACTCCGAAAGTACTGAGCATAAAATTTTTAATAAAATACAGTAAATTACAGGAAACTTATAAGAAGGCTATGGTCTTAAAACAACATGGTGAATCTCTCAATATTGTGCGTACAAAACTTACATTTGCAGTTGGATTGTATGGGAGAACAAGTTTTTCAACTACAATGTTAAGTTTGTTCTTGGGATTCATCCCAACTACGGATCCCTTCATTGTGCGTAGTCCGACACGCACTTGGCCGGTTTTTGTATACTTCATTGAAAAACCCCTGCCCCAGGGTCCTTTGTTTTACTTTGTCATAAGTACACAGCTTGCAAGCAAAACTATTTCAAAATTTAAAAGTCCTTAGCGTTGGTTGATGGTACTTAATATGTACGTATAAGAGAACACACGGACACCAAGGACGACCAAGGATCTTTTGATGCCTGCATGACATTGATGCGATTGTGGGCGTTGATTTGTGAAATTGTCACAGAAATTGTATTGAAAAAAATTAAACAAAATGGCGGCTTTAACCACGCGGTGTAGGTAATTAATTTGTAAAATTATGACTAACGCGGATACAAAACTGAGAATCACGTGAAAACTATCAAGCGTATTTTTATGAAACCTTCACCATTTTGAAGATAATTTCATAATTGCTCTTTTGTTATACGTGTTTTAAAATAATACCTTTGTTTTATGTATAACATTAATAAATTAATAATGTATTTAATTTGGGACAGCGCTCCTTGATACTTCTTGTTTTTAGCCAGTCTTACCAAGGGGTATCGTAATACCCAGTAACTGGGCTGTGGAGGTCAGATAGGCAGCCGCTCTATGTAAAATACTGGTATTCAGCTGCATCCGCTTAGACTGGAAGCCGACCCCAACATGGTTGAGCAAAGGCTAGGCAGATGACGATGAGTCGACCTCATAACTTTAGCTTCCTAACGTTGAAAGTAACTTGCATGCCATAAACATCAATGGCGCCGATTCCCTTGTTCACAAACTAAGCTAAATTTAAGTGTAGTCTTTCCATTTCATTAAAAAAAGGACAGAAGGTAAATATTAGTTTACTCCTGTCAAATTAGTCAGCGCCTGACGTAAATTGACGTATTTTTAGTAGACAAATTTTTAATCATGTCTAAACTTGTCTATGGAGTATCTTAATTTGACAGGACTAAATTAATATTTATCTTCTGTCCTTTTCTTAATGAAATAGAAAGAAAAAAGATGCACTGTACCTACTTAAATCAAATTTAGTTTGTGAACAAGGGAATCGGGGCCAGTGTCTCTTTTTTTAACGACTTCAAAAAAAGGAGTTATATTTGCTTTAAGACCAACGTGACAGATGGTTTTCAGCTTTAGAGATAGCGTAGTGGTTTAGACCGCGCCTCTCATGCACGAGGTTGTGCGTCCGAATCCGGCCAAATACGAATGTAACTTGCCCTATAGTGTGACTATTACAGACTGGTATTACAACCTTAGTGAAGTTTCAATTTATTGACTTTACTGGGCTTTTTTTTGTCAAAATTGGTAAAGTTTTTAAAAATTACTTTCGTGGTCGAATATACAGGGTTATTGGTAAAACACCAACAACCTCTTAAGGGGTCGTTGTAATCGTCATTATGAACAACTTTTACTATGCGACCAAACCTGAAATGGCGAAAAAAATCAGCTGTTCAGTACATTTATGTTTGCACAATTCGTCAAAATGTACTGAACAGCTGATTTTTTTTGCGATTTCAGGTTAGGTCTCATAGTAAAAGTTGTTCATAATGATGAGTACAATGACCCCTTAAGAGGTTGTTGGTGTTCTACCAATAACCCTGTATTAATTAGGTACGTTACGTTCCCCCTTTTCACAACGACATTGTTGGACAGTGTGGAAACGCTTTTAGATTACGTCCTATTAAAATTTGGTGTTGCAACGTTCCTGGGTTCCGTGGCAATATTGACAATTTAATATTACACTTTGGGTTTCAGACACGTAGGGCCTTTTTTTGTCTATTTATTAATAAACTACAAGTAGGTACTTTCGTTTTTTTTTTTCAGATCGGATCTCATCGGTGTGTGCCATTTTGGCTTTGCTGAAATTAGAGGCACGGAAGAGATTTTCATTTTATTATTTATGGGTTTCTGAAGACCTGAGAGAAAGGATACAAAAAGGTAATAACTTTCATTTGGTAGGTCATCGACATGTTTAGCATACAGTGTTCCCACTACTGGGATAAAGGCCTCCTCTCTGTGAGAGGGAGTGGGTTGTGTAATCCACCACGCGGGCTCAGTGCAGGTTGATGAATGTGTCATGTCTTTTAATTCTCAAAACTTGACCCCTTAAGCCATGGGAAAATTTGTTCCTTTGAAGGTTGGAAGTACCACAAATACCAAGGATTTTTGTACAAGGAGATGGCGAAGTAGACCGAGACGTAACGCACCGGATCAACTCAGGATGGATGAAATGGCGACAGGTCACAGGAACAACTTGCGACCCACGGATGCCCCTCAAGTTAAAGGGGAAAATTTATAAGTCCGTGATAAGGCCTGTCGTACTTTATGGGTCTGAATGCTGGGCCGTGAAGAAGACGGATGAAAAAAGATTGCATGCAGCGGAGATGAGAATGTTGAGATGGATGTGTGGAGTGACGAGAATGGATAAAGTAAGAAATGAGTATATAAGAAGAAGTTTGAAAGTGGCGCCAGTGACGGAAAAGTTGAAAGGAAATCGTTTGGCTTGGTATGGGCATGTGATGAGAAGGGACGAAACGCATGTGACTCAAAGAGTTATGAATATACATGTTGATGGATGGAGAGGGAGAGGAAGGCCGAAGAAAAGATGGATGGATTGTGTGAAGAATGATATGAAAGAGAAGGGAGTGAATGATAGTGTGACGGTTGACAGAGGAGAATGGAAGAAGAAAACGTGTTGCGCCGACCCCAAGTAACATGGGATAAGGGCAGGTAGATGATGATACCCTCAAACTAGTCCTTATGAGGATTTAAGCAAACAAAGTCACTTGTCTTATCGACCATAGCATAATCAGCCTATAACGGCCTCCATGTACACAGGCCTCCTCTCTCTGAGAGGGAGTGGGCTATAATCCACCACGCGCGCGCAGTGCGTAATAATTATTATTTATTTAATTCACAGACAACTAGATCCAATTACAATTTCGAAAGTTTTGAGTATGAATGTGGATTGTTATATGAGTAGGAGAAACGATGGATGGACTATGTAAAAGATGATATGGCAAGAAAGGGAGTGACTACTGAGATGACGACTAATAGAGAAGTATGGAAGAAAATTAAATGTTGCGCCGACGCCGAATAAATTGGGACAAGGGCAGGAGAATGATGATGAACTAGATCTAATTACAAAAATACTTACAATTCTAAATGTTTGTAAACAATTCAACTTATTCGCTATGCTTAAATTCTACTACCGAAAAAGTGGTTTATTTTAATGGGGGTTTAGTTTATAAAATGACTCATTATGGGGCTTTCGACAGCCTCATCAGCGTTCAGGAGGCTGTTGTCACTGTCCCGCAGTCTTGTTAGTAAAGATGCATTATTTTTCCGAAGCTATCTGCTCGAGCAAACATTGCAGATGAGCTAAATACGTTTTCCTTCACCATTGTAAGATAATCGAGCATAAGTCGTATTTATTAATAGCTATTAAAGTGTAGTTGTGTTAAAATTAGCAAGTGCTTGCGCATGAGTCACAGTTTGAGTTAATTACGATACGATACCAATGTTTATTTGTTATCTTGAGAGGCTAAAAGCTTATACATCAAAACATGGTGTTTGTATATCTTATCCGCCCCTACTATTAGCATTTATTCGAGTAAGTTTCGAAATAATCACAGACCAACGGAGACACCTCGACCGCTGCTAGAGGCTGTTTTGTCAACAATTTCCATACTAACTAAGGCAGTTCTCCCACCGCCAGCCAGGAAGCGACTAACTATCGGCTATTTTCTCGCTCAAGAAACGTACAATAGATTACATTCCGCGTAAACAAAAGAGATGCATATTTTTTATTTATTTGACCTTCTGGCCGCAGGACGTGGTGTTCCGTCGCTTCCGCGGACAAGTGTCACAGCAGTGCTATTCTGTACAAAACTTAGGTGAGGTGAGCGTGAGGTTTTTTTTTTGTGGATGGGAAATCATCAAATAACTTCTCCCGCTCTTGGTGGAGCGGGAGGGCGTGTCAGACTTCTACTGACTAAAACCCACTCGTGTTCCTTCAGTTGCCTGTGCCAGGGCCACGGTAACTCTTTCGAACAACCCGCAACCCTGGCGGGCATCGACCCTAGCGGACGCTTTCAGCTAGTGCTGACATCTCTTTGAGGCGCGCGTGGAACACAACGCGCCATCGACCCGGGCCTGGTCCTTACCGGACGGCGAGCTACCCGTTGCTTGCCATCCGCAAGCCCGCGCCTATGGTGGCCGGGAATCGAGCGTGGGGTGAGCTCTCAATAGTGTCAATCCCTAGCATGAATAACAGCTCACTTCACCTAAGTTTTCACGGTGAGATTTTTACAGAATAGACCGGCAGGACAGCTCAAGGACAAGCGAGTGAAGTGAAGTGCTACTGGGTGAATATTCGAGCGTTTTAACCGCCGTCATTACCTTCCGCCAAATGTTGATGAAAGAGAATATAGTTAATGAAATATTTCATCAATTCCCAGAATCTGCTTAAGGACCAGAATCAGGAATTGCTGAAATATTTCATTAAATATATTCTCTTTCATCAACATTTGGCGGAAGGTAATGACGGCGGTTAAAACGCTCGAATATTCACCCTACTACATAGATTTAAGCTATATTTATTAACACAAGTTTTGTTTTATACTTTATATATATTAATTTATAGTTGATCACTGACTGTTCACACCACGCGCGAGTATTCGTTTGTCGCAGCGACAAGAGCTATCAAAAGAGAGTACTCGCTCAGCGACGCTCGCTTGGCGGGCAGAACACAAGCGTGGAGTCCTGTGTTTGCAAAGTGGGTTTTCCATTATAACATTTTCAGTCGCAGCCCGGTGTCTAGATTTGTGTCTGAAAATACTAAGTTCATCCCCCTATCATATTTTACTGAACTAAAAGCACAACACAATAGGTGACAGGATGCAGGTAGAGGGGCATAGATAAAAATAGACCCTTCAGACATGAATATGTGATGTTATGTCTCTTTTTTTTTATCAGCTGTTCTCTACATTTTTGTTCGCACACTTGTAAAATGTAGGGAACAGCTGATTTTTTTTGCGATTTCAGATTTGGTCCCATAATAAAAGTGGTTCATAATGTTGAGTACAATGACCCCTTAAGAGTTTGTGCGTTTTGTAAGTTACACCTTGTATATGTTTGTATATTTCCGTTAGATTATAAACTGTCGAGAAATTGTAAACTGCAACAAACCGTTTACAATTTATTTAACGCATTATTTTTCTATAGTTTATAATATTAATATCCATGGGAAACCGACAAATTGTGAACTGGTATCTGACTTACTTGCGACGTAACACACCTTACTAATACTAAATAGCCGGCCTAGCTGCGAGCAATTTGGAAGTAGCGCTCGCCCTCCCGCGGCATCGCTCGCTTCGCTCGCTCGGCTCGCGCGCGGTTAGTCACTGTTCTAACCTAACCTAACCCATTTCACCCAGTTCACAATTTTTCGACAGTTTATAATGGAAATAATACACGGATAGATTATAAATGATCGGTTCTCACAATCTTACAGTTACGTGCGCGCTGTCTGAATTCTTGCCCGATTGATGGCAATAGACTCGCTCCCTATTACAAAAATACAAACATAACTGGCGAAATGTGGGTTTACCATAGTTACACCTCTGCCTAACCCTTCGGGGATTACAGGCGTGATACTGTTATTTATAGTAAAATATGAATCGTTAATCAAATTACCGAAACTGCATAATATATCAATTTTGTTTCCAATAAGGATGATAAATCAGATTAATTAAATCAATAATAATAATGATGTTCGTAATTCTCGTAGTAATACAGTTCACAGTATAATGTTTATACCAGACTTCCCTTGCAATATTGTTTGCTTCACCGGCTCGAGCAGAAAGATTTAGGCTCATAAAATGTTGTGAATGTCTGCAGGTGCATTATATAATAACAAGGAAGGGCTCAAGCGCCATTTTTTACTGAGACCTTAGTACCTCTGAAGGGGGCTTGTGGCTAAGGAATAGTCGCACGGGTCGGATGATTAAGGTTAGGCGACGCTAGCCGCGGTTAATGATAAATGATAAATGATAAATGATTTTTATTTCTGTAAGTAGGTTTGTACAAACACTTTTACAAGGCAATATTTTTTTTTTTTTAACTAGATGAGGTCGGCGTTTCCTATCTGACTACTCTGAGAAGAAAGGCCGAAACAAACTCAGAGGTCACAGTCTCTTATAAAGTCCAGACATAATCTTGGTCACTTCATGTGAAGACCATGTAGATTGGTGTCTGAAATGGTCTTTTGAGGAAAGAACCACACAGATTGAGAGGACCTGTCCAGTCAGTGCACGCATTTGTCAGTAATCGCGCAGCTCAACTCAGAACTTAAGGAGCTAATACCCTTTCACTATCCCGATTTCAGTATACCCATCGATATTAAAGTAATCTTTCAACCGACTGAATTCATACTTCCTAACTTTATAATATTACTAACTTCTTTTCTTTGTGCTTGGCAGTCAGTGCACGCATTTGTCAGTAATCGCGCAGCTCAACTCAGAACTTAAGGAGCTCAACGATTCGACGAACAATACCAAAGAAAGGACAATAGACCATCTATTACATATCGAGCCCCCTTCGCGCCTCAGAAAGCACGTTCAGCAATTTGTTCCGGCTGTCTTTGACGGTCGTTATAGCTAGGGAGATGTTTGAAAGTCTGCCATCCAGGCTTGCCAAGGGATATCGTGTTACCCAGTATCTGTGCTGTGGAGGTCAGATAGGCAGTCACTTCATGTTGTAGAGATTTGAGGGACTGGGTGTAAAGTTTACTCATCCTCCATAGAAAGGGACGAAACAGGTGTTTTGTCTGGTGGGCTACTGCCAGACGGTTTATGTTGGGATGCTGTATTGTATATGCCAGTCGTGCGGTAAACTCTGCTTGCGCGATGTAGGATTTGTGTGACGTCAGGTTTTTTGATGCGTAGTTCGCATGTGGTGTTGTAGGTGCCGCCACAATGTAAAGTAGACCGTTCAGCTGCATCTGGTTAGACTGGAAGCCGATCCAAATATGGTTGGAAAAAGGCTATGCAGATGACGGTGACGATGATGCTTGATGATGTTTAGTCCCATCTCGGCAACTTCCCATCTCGGCAGCCATTAATATATTGGGATTTTTTTGTGGACATGAAAAACGTATATTTTGATCGTGCCTTTTTGCGATACGACGTGGCAGCTATGTGCACATGTGCAGTAGTAGATATGCTGAGCGCGCATGTATTTAAAATATGCCCGCCATTTTACTAATTTCTTGCTTAGTTCAGAGTCGATCTGTGTAAATCTGCTAAAAATGTCGAGTTCAAATGACGAATCAATTAATTTAACCCCGAAAAATGTTATTCAAGAAGCACAAAATGCCAGCAACAGCCTCTTACGGCTAAATAAAAAAAAATACTTTTTCAATATAGTTATATTTTTTTTATTTATTCGCACAATGCTTAGTAAAACGTTGTATGATACATGTCCTTAAGATTATTTCTGCCTCGAGGCGTCTTATATGATACATTCGCTCGCTTTGCTCGCTCGTGAATAAAAATGCCGCTCGTCGGAAATCACCTACTTTCCGCACTTGTAGCATAAATAACTATTAGGGGTGCCGAGATGGGACTATACCAGGCTTATTCTGGGTAACACGTAAGTGCTGGAAAAGTGTTGTTATTCTTTTGTTAAGTAATGCTGTCAGCAGCGTTGCAGTGTTTTGATTTGAAGGGTCTATATGGGTTAATCGGTTCGCGGACGCTAAACGAGACACAATATAAGTTTTATTGTTATGACGTTTGTAGACGTCAACCACCGGCAAAGCGTTAAAATGACATCAATCAGCTTTGTTCTCTGGGTTTCTAACGCATAAGGAATGCCACTGGTATTTGAGATGTCCAGCTAATAACATAAAAAATACACATCTCATCATCTTGTACATTACTAGAATCGGTAGAGGGAAAAAAAATCATTGTGAGGAAACTGATTTTTTTTTTTGGGTGGGAAATTATCAAATAAATTGTTTCGCACTTCGTGTCAGACTTTTACTGACTAAAACCCACCCATTTTCTTCCAGGTGCCTGTGCTAGGGCCACGATAACTCTTTGAAACAACCCGCGACCCTGGCAGGATCGTGAGGAAACCTGGTCTTACAGCTAATATGAGTTTGAAGTCGCCAACCTGTCTTGAGCAACCGTGGTGATCAATGCTCGTGACTTCTCTGTGTGACAAGAGTCCTTTGCCCTGCAGTAGGACAATTATTAAGCTGGTATTATCAATATTAAAAAAAATATGTTTTTTTACAGCAAAGACTATAGTAAAGACAGACGAAAGAGTTAAATTACTGTATTATAATTGCTATCAAGTGCGTTCTCCGATCATTATAACCAGATGTAATGTTAATGTGAATCAACATTGATTGATTGACGTGGGTTCGACACCCAGGCAATGGATTTTAAAAGAGTTCTCGTTCAATTTAATTTATGTGGGTATTGTGAAATGTTAGGCAGTTTTACTGATGTATGTGTTTCGTTATTGGCTATGGGAGTAATAGATGTTTTAATGGAATACTAAATAATAAGTTTTTCTCCACTGAATGTTTTTTTCTTTTTTTAAATATAATATTCGAGATAGGTTTGCTCTTGACTCTAGTCTAGGTCGGAGGTGACAGAGACAAAGTCGACGATGGAGTGAGCTTACCAATAAGAAGCCTGTTCACTCTCAATTTGAAGAGATTAGGGTTGTATGTTTTGCTGTGCGCATTATAAATGACATTTGGAAACGCTTAGTGCGAATCGGTGGAATAGCGACTAGGTAGGGATGGTGACTGACAGTGCGTCTAGGTGTCCGATGGTAGAAGGGGGCCGGTGGAATGAGGTTGTGAAGTTCTGGACACACCTACCGAAGTACAATCTGTAGAAGACCGACAAGCAGGCACCTTGCGGCGATGAGCCAAGCTGTAAAGCTTGGCATCCACCAGTTTTACGTCGCCTCTGCGTTCCACCGAATGTATTATATTTTAATAGGTACATATACGTAATATTATAATGCTAGAAGCACAGGACCTGCCGATGTGGCGACGCTTGGGAGAGGTTTGTGTCCAGCAGTTAACATCTTTCGGCTGAAATGAGGATTATGATTATAAAAATAAAAAATAAAAATCATTTATTTCAGACAAAAAAGGTAAGGTAAGGTTCATCTAAAGTTTGTAACTAAAAAGCAAAAAAAAAAGAAGAAACTAGACACCGTCTACCCCTGCACAGCAAGCTCATTGGTCCCAAAACACATGGAGTTCAGTAAACCTACTGAGCAGAACAGTCGGTTCTCTCGCCAATCACCCTTAGGACGCTATTCGGCTATTAGAATTTGTGGTTTTTTGCCTAGGTCTCATCATCATGAACAACTTTTGCTATGAGACCAAACCTGAAATCGCGAAAAAAAATCAGCTGTTCTCCACATTAAAATTTATCCTCGCATAACTCGTCAAAATCTACGGAACAGCTGATTTATTTTTCGCGATTTCAAATTTGGTCCCATAGTTGTTCATAATGATGAGTACAATGACCCCTTAAGAGATTTCGTGTATGAATGTACCGGATGAATTCTTTTTACCGTGTTGAAAAAATTGGGTAAAATAGGAGAATGGAGAAGCCTATGGCATACCTAGTTTTTTTTTTTGTTTTTTCAATAGCTTAGACCCAAATTGCTCATTCAATAAACACTACATTTGAAGTAAACTAGAACAGTAAAACCAGAAATTTTGAAAAAAACTTTACAGATCGTTATAAAATATTGAAATTCATTTTTACATTTAGATTACAAATAAAAAAAGACTTAAAAAAAAGAACTAAGTATGCCATAGGCTTCTACTCCGTTCACCTATTATGCCCTAATTTTTTCAAGATGGTAAAAAGAACACCCAGTATAGACCATATTATATAAGCAAGTGTGTATCATGATCATGATATAACGCCACGACTGTATCACGACTGTATCACCCTGAAAAGGTAGCCAAATGTAGCTAACAACATAGTACGCAAAAAAAATTCCAGCACCCTAAATATCCCCGCAGACAGGCGCGACGCGATGGTGCCACGCGATTCTATTAGAATAATTTCCATGAAGTTTTCAACTATGTAGGATTGCGTCGTGTTGTCGCGTTACGCCTTTCTGAGGGAGCTGTAAATTGTGCACTTTTGCTTCATATGTATGAAAAATTCGTCTGCTTGATAAAGTAAATAACGCAAAGAATATTGTTTAATTGTCAAAATAAATAGGTTACCTACACGAATAGCTACGATTGCCGGGTCGGACTGTGTTGTTGGGTTTTACCATCTGGAATTTCTCAGCAGCAGCCTGGAGTCAGGATTTGTTCCCAGTTGATGACAATAGACTCGCTCCCTATTACATGGGACTTAAAAATAACTGGGGAAAGGTACACCCTGAACTATAGGTTTGAAACGAATTCGAGCATGATGGCGTGCTCCCCGCGACACGTACAGACGCTAGCACATCAAGCTACTACAACCTGTCAAATTTCTTTAATACATTTTCAACTTTATTGCTAAAGCATTAGGTTCAAGGTTGATTGTGAAAATTTGACAGTTTCGGGTAGCTTGACCTGCTGGCGTCTCGACACGACTTTCTCAAAATAAGTGAACTACCTGTGTCGTACTGTGCCTAAAATAAACTTTCTTGGTGTGAGAAATCACAAACCTGAACCAGCCTGCCGAATAACCAGTTAAAGGGGAGCAAGCTTCAAAACCTGTGAGTACCTTTCCCATCTAATTCTGGTCCTTCGAGCCGGATGAGCGTGATGTTGTATTTATGTTATATTATAGTTTATTTTAAGAACTCAGTTGACACTTATTATGTGTCTATCCAGACTCTAAATTATCAATTTATGTATACTTAAGTAAGTAAAACTCTTGCGCCATCCCATCTTCCTGAAGCAGCGTGCCATGCTGGCGCTGCTGCTGCGGCTGCGGTATACTTTATCGTTAACTATAGGTATGTGTATTTTCGAGCCGTTTGGAGTTGAAACCTTCGGGCCGTTGGATCCAAGTGTTCATAGCGAAATCTCCTTACGGCTGGTTGATACTTCCCGTGACCCAAGGGCTGGCTTTAACCTTGGCCAGAGGCATTGCCATACAACGTGGCAATGCCGCCAGTCTTTTGGATAATTACCAGTAGACAGCGATGCGGAGTTGCGGAATTTTTCGACAACATATTTAAGTTTTTTAATTGTTTTATGTACTTAAGTTAGGATATTATATTTTTAATTGAATTAATTATATTATTCGTAAAAGTGTATTAACTAACAGTATTTATTATATTATATCAGTTAGTAAATGAGAAAGCTGGGTTTTAGAAAAAGGTTTCTTTCAAAAATCCAGGTAACTCTAGCGTTTTAGTTTAGAACTGAAACCTAACTAAAACTTTTGAAACAACGGCTCTTTGTAGAGAGCTAAGTCTGTTGATTTTTGCGATAGTGAAACAGACTCTAAGGATTGTTTACTTTTTGCACTGAGAAGAATAAAGTACCCATATCATGTGAGCTCTGTTAATTTTATAGAGATTTTTTAGAACGAAGTTCCTTATTGGACCAAGTTTACTCTGCCCAGCTCAGTTAAGCTACGCTTGCTGCGGTTGGTCCGTGGATGGGTGATCATCTTTACATACCGAGACCTCTCAGTGCCTCGAAAAGCACGTTAAGCCGTTGGTTTCGGCTGTTATTGGAGAAACCAGTCTTATTAAGGGGTAACTGGGTTGTGGAGGTCAGATAGGAGCCTATCTACATAGAGTGGTACTCAGCTTCATCCCGTTAGACTAGAAGCCGACCCTAACATAGTTGAGAAAAGACTAGGCATCTGCCTAGATGATGATGTCAGTTCTGATAATTTTACGAGTATAGCGACTTTTAGGAACGAAGTTTCATACGTTCGCACGTTATACTCAGCACACTTGGCGAATGAGAACTACACCAAAAGACATTTTTAACGTTACGATGAATGATGGCTGATGAAGGAGGATTATTGCAATGCGTTGCGGTGCGGCCCGCCCTAGTTTGCGATAGTCTGTAAAAGGTCATCACTTGCCGCTGAGCCTTTTCTAAGTTCAACAAATCAGGACACCATCCAGTCTCTGTTCAGTCTTGAACCTATCTCTAGACACGAACATCTTAAAAAGAGAAGACCCCACCAAAAACATTTAAGTACCAACAAAAAAATAAAAAAGAAACAATTCAAATACCCAGCCAGCCACACAAAAATGTCTTTCAAACATACCTACCCGACCACAGAGCATGAAACATTCAGCAAATAAATCCTTAAATATTACCCTTACAATGTTAAGGGCCTGGTTACACTGTACGAGCTGCTGACCTAACAGGAGACAGCTATTTATCTATCAGAGCTAAGTAGATTTAAGTGTTCTAATTTAATTTTAAATACCCCCACGACCCTCTGTATCGCTGGATGCACCCATGACAACGCTTTTCGTGCGTTCCATGGCGCGTTAACCATAAACAGCAATTATTGTCACCAAAAATGTAAGCCGTTGCCTAGCAATACCATTTACTCAATGGTTTGATGTACAGAATACGTAAACGACGACTATGTGGGTCTTTTTACATCCAAAGTAGCAACAGTACTTACTAATTCCATAGCGTTCGATTCTTTAAAGCATCGTTTCTTTTGGAATTAAATAATAAATCAGGCAATGGAAAATAAACATATGTTTATATGTTTATTTTATTATGTTTATAATCTAACAATTATATGAGGCTCGTAGCTAAGTAATCGGTAAGTCGGTCATCTTTACATACCGAGACCTCTCTGTGCCTCGGAAAGCACGTTAAGCCGTTGGTTCCAGGTTGGTCGTTATGGGTCACCAGAAGCCCGAAAGTCTGACAACCAGTCTTACCAAAGGGTATCGTATTACCGAGTAGCTGGGTTGTGGAGGTCAGATAGGCAGTCGCTCCATGTAAAATACTGGTATTCAGCTGCATCCGGTTAGACTGTAGCAGACTCTAATATAATTGGAAAACGGGCAGGGCAGATGAGATTCCAACAAATGTATGCCAACAGCACAGCAAAGGTACATCTCGCAAGATTGGAGAACAATTTAAAATTCAGAGAGGTATTAGACAAGGCTGTCACAAAAATATTCAATGCTGTTCTGAAAAACGTCTTTATGCATTTGAAGTGGTATCAATATATGGCAAATATAAACGGGGAAAACTTACATCACCTTAGATTCACTGACGATCTCTTCATTTTTGCAGAGGACCCAAACGATGCTTCACCAACTACCATCGGAAAGTAAAAAAGCAAGACTATCAATGCAAGACCAAATTGGTGACAAATAGGACCAAAGTCAAGATAGAAGTGGAAGAAGGAGAGATCGAATATAGTATAAACTATTATCCTGGACGGATTATAGCTGTAAGGGATTTATCGGCTAAAGAAGTAAACAGAAGAATAAATAATACCTGGCATCGCAAAAGGTCTCTTAAAGAAATAATGAAAAATAAAGCTGTACCCTTTTTAGAAAAAGGAAACTAAAGCACACCTGCATTCTTCCATGTTTCACGTACGGCTGCAAGACCTGACCATTATCACAAAAAATTGAACACTGGCTGCGTGTATGTGAAAGAGGAATGGAGAGGAGCATGATGAATCTAAGACTCTAAGACAAATTCGAGGAGCACTAAAGTGGCAGACGTTAAAGTAAAAACAAGAACACTGAAATGGACATGTCATATGATGATAGCTAAGACCGAAAACTGGACCAAAAAACTCACAAATAGTACTTCCAAATAGTAATTCCATAGAGGCTACTCTATGGAATTAAAATATAAAGGTGTATCTGACATAATGTCAAACTGTCCACCAACGCTACCGCCTCTAAATGAACAACGCATAATTAACTACAAATCAGTAGACTCAAGAGCTGTTGCTTGTAAGAACGTGAATGGCGAGTAAGAGACGGCTAAGCTAAAGCTTCTGGCCTCATAACATAATCAGCCCATATCGTCCTCTCTGCTGGGACACAGGCCTCCTCTCGGTGACAGGGAGTGGGCTAATCCACCACGCGGGCCCAGTGCGGGTTGGTAGATGTCACGTCTTCGAATTTTTACTTCTAGAATATAACATTCCTCACGATGTTTTCCGTCACCGTTCCTTCGCCTCCTACCACGTGACAATAACTCTTATGATGCAGTCATAAGGTACAAGCAGCATAATAACATCACACCTGTATTACTCGAAGGCACAGGTATATCTATAGTACACCTACATTTTCATCTTCATTTCTCAATATCTAGACTTCGGACTGCTACTGAGAAATTACAGATGGACAAACCCAATACCACTTTGCCCGACCCGGGAACTGAACCCCAGGACCCTCAGCAGTAGCTCTTGCGACCTCTAAACCTGGAGCTACACCACCAACATCTTAAAGCAGTATTAATTTAATCTTATTTCAGTGAGAGAAGGAGATAGAGCTAGACGTTTTGTATAGCTCCATCTCTTTCTAACACTGAAGTAACATTAAAATAAAACTGTTGTAAGAGTATTATAGGACCTAAACGCAAATAACGCAAGTTTTATAATGCCTAAAAGTATATGATCTACTGCAGTAAGCAAAATCAGAAAAATATATGATATACTTCAGGATATATGCTAGTTAGATAGTGTGTTGAAAACATAATACAATTAATTTGATACGTTAGAAAAAAATCACGAAGATACCTCTAAAAATGTATTTTAACGATTAAAAACCATACTAATATACATACATACTATCATCCTGATTTTTTGTCAGATTATTCTACAAGCAACATATTAACGTGATAGTGTTTTAATTTTTTAGTCTAATCAATAGATTTTTTGTAAATAGATATTTGCTTCATATTTTGCAATAAATTACCAGCGTTGTGTCATCGCGCTTCTCTTTCTTTTCTATGCAGTCCGACAGTGACCGCGCTTTAGGTCATGTAGTCCCCTTAAGGCGAAAGCGTCAGTGTTGCCCGTGAAATTCAAATTTTCTTACGTTTTTTTGCAATTTACAAGTCAGTATTAGGTTGTACGTTGATCAAAATGTAATTTGTAGGCGTAACAAGTATGTATTTACATAATTATTATCGTGATCAATACATTTCTTTAAGACCAGGTAATCCTAATGAATGACTATTTCATGAAATCTTGACATTTCAGGATTATACTAACTTAAGGACTTGTATTACTGATTCTAATGATTATAATTCTGTAAATACATATTTGTTACGGCCGCAAATCATACTTTATTTAACATACAACTCAATACTGACTTGCAAATTGCAAAAAATGTAAGAAAATTAAAACTTTGCGGGCTACCGTGGCGCTTCCTCTTAAGAGTCTGTAGCCATTTTAAGACATGGCAATCCAAAAGACTGTAACTCAACTTACAGGGTTTTAGCTCAATAACGCCCAATCAGTTTCTTTAAGTCTGTTTAGTTCCCCTAACCAACAAATTTTTCATATCAATGTATATTTTGCAAGATAAGGCAAGCTAAAAAACACTGTCTTACGTTCAAGTTCAAAGCAATCAATTATCAAAAACATCAAAAATCTCACATGTGGTTTTCAAAAGTTACAGTGTATTGGATTGGCCACGCAGAGGTGGTGGTTGGCCCCCTAAACTTAACTCGTTACTTAATTAGAGCTGTACAATGATCTTTTGGCGCGTGGCCAAAATTTGAACTAATGCCGCCATCTACTTTTTAAATACTTACATTTAAGAAAACTATTTCAGAAATGTTTAACAACAGCATCCCCATGTGCCAGTCGAGCGCTAAAAGATCCCATTCTAATACAAATGTAAGGCAAGCTCGTGCACTTGCTCACACAGTGTAACCAAGCCTTAAGAGAGAAAACATTTTATTGGAATACCAATGGCTGATATAGGAATCCATGTTATTTGATACTTTCGCGTAGACTACGACGCGAGCTGGATATATGCGGTATATATGTACGTATACTAAGTATTTTCTTGTATCTACTTCGAGTTTACTGCGAAGTTTGTTGGTCCTGGATATATGGTTTCAAAGACACGTTTTCAAGGAATTGAGAGTTTTACAGTACAACTATTTTCTTTATGTCCCTCGTCAATCATTGCATTTCCGAATACAAACGAATGCTAATTTTCATGTCCATCAATTATTAGATTACCAAACAAAAAGTTATAAGACCTAGTTTCGCCATACCATGTTAGTTAGTTTAATCGTCTGTTAAAATGTTAACGGCACACTTCACCATGCGCTAATCCTATTAAATGAGCAATATTTGTATAATATATATCTATAGGCTGGCTGGTAATTAGTGACCGATACATAAACACATGATTGAACTCATGATAACAAACCACTTTTACTATGGGGCCAAAACTGAAATCGCGAATAAAATCTGCGACATTTATATTCGCATAACTCGTCAAAATAATTAGGGAGTAGCTGATTTTCTTTTCGCGATTTCATGTTTGGTCCCATAGTAAAAGTTGTTTGTTATCATGAGTACAATCATGTGTTAAAGTATCGGTCACTAATTATACCAGTCACCCTATGTATATATTTGTATTCACATTCACGAAAACGACTCTAACGATTTCAATGAAAGTTGCAACACGGGGGCGAAAATTCGATTCGAAATTATTCGTTTTCTCTAATAAATGTATTAATAATTAAGACATTAAATAGAGAAAAAGAATTATTTCTTAAACGAAATAAACATCATGTTAATAATAATAATAACGACTCTGTACTACGCGGTTATAGCGGCATGTCGTGTAGCTGGCACATCGGCGCCGCTTACCAGCGTTCTACATGAATGCATCCTTACATATTACAGTTAAAATAAATACAATTATATCTACTTATCGGGAAACACAGACTCCTTGAAACAAATGAATACACCCTTTTTTTTGTGGATGGGAAATCATCAAATAACTTCTCCCGCTCTGGGTGGAGCGGGAGGGCGTGTCAGACTTCTACTGACTAAAACCCACCCGTGTTCCTTCAGTTGCCTGTGCCAGGGCCACGGTAACTCTTTCGAACAACCCGCAACCCTAGCGGGCATCGGCCCTAGCGGACCCCTTCAGCTAGTGCTGACATCTCTTTGAGGCGCGCGTGGAACACAACGCGCCGTCGACCCGGGCCTGGTCCTTACCGGACGGCGAGCTACCCATTGCTCGCCAACCGCAAGCCCGCGCCTACGGTGGTCGGGAATCGGCTATCGATTCCCGACCACCGAGACTTTTTGGTATCACTTTTGGTCATTCTCCTTGAATGACCAAAAGTGATACCAAAAAGTCTCACGTATCAAGATAAAAATTTTATAGTAATTATTTTCACAATGTTTTATGACATTACCCGTCGGGGATTTGGTTTTTGAATAGGGAATTTAATTTAAGGTAAAAAAGTATTGATAATGTTTTACTCCATATAAAAGATTATTACTTTTTTATCTATGGTTAAATGGCCGTTCACAGCCGGTCATAGAGATGTAGAATGCAAGAGAATCGATTTTTGATGAAACGACTAACCTGTAATTTTCAAGCCCCTCAAAAATAGGTGTTGCCTGGAGGCGCCGCGTGGTGACACCCGAAAGGAAACTAAATCAATGTCGAATATTTTTCCTACACTTGCTGTGTATGGGTAATAGAGAGACTTTTTTTCGAAATAGAGTTAACACATTCGGAATCAGCACAAAATGACGCTTATACCAGTATTTTTAAATTGACGTAAACTTAACGAAAGCCTAATAATTCTTACTATTAAAAGACGCATCTGCCTTTGTATGTTATAGTTTATACAGGACAAAATATTATTTTTTCTCCATTTCAGTATTTCTGTATACGTCCTTTTTCCTTACGGCGGCAAAATATTTGTAAACCATTAGGATAAATAATCGGCATTGATTTAGTTTAATTTCTACGCCAATAAGGCGAGGCGAAGGGGTGGCGCCACCGTCTGTGCACTGTCACCAGTGCTTGAGTGGTGTTTCTCTTATAAAATAAATAACTTTTACTATTAATTTTGCTTTCTTTTTGTTGAATAACAGTAACAATGAAGTAAAATTAGTAAAGTTACTAATTGAAACTAAATCGTTTTTCTTACTAAAGATTTATTATCGATTACGTCCCTAAAACCAAAGAGATCATGTATTATCTATGGTTTGCGCTAGCGTCCGTCTGCGTTTTTGAGAGTTGAGAATCTCAACTCTCAAAAAAGGGATGGTGATTCTTTTCGAAAAAGATCGATTTTTAAATCGATTCGAATCGTGACCTAATGAATCGATTCACAAAAAAATCGAGGTCTATAAGATCGATTTCCGAAAAATCGATCTTTTTTTCAAGTTTTCGTTTATAATGTAATATTTTATTAAAAACAAGGTACATATTATAATTTAACGATCTCTTATCAGTAAAATCAAGTAATTCGATAATAAAAAATATTTTCATTACCATGTCAAACTAACAGATAATGTATAGAATAAGACATTTATTTTCTAGATTTAGAAATTTTACAGAGTTAAGAAAATGGTTAAGAAAAATCGTTTACAAAGTTAATAGATAATGTAGCTTATAGTTCCCAATGCTTAATATCTAAACTTTTTAAAAACAACAGTCTATCAAGTCTACAGGGATCCAAGCGGTTTCGCTCATCTGTTGCGATGTTTCCGGCAATTGAGAAAAGGCGCTCACAAGGAACAGATGATCCTACGATACTCATATACATCACGGCTATTGAGTGAACTTGGTGATAAATAGAGTTTTTTTGTTCTTGCCAGTAGAGTATAGGATCATAATTTAGGTGCACAACTGCCTGCGATAAATAGTGTTTAAATTCTTCATTTAAGCCTTCACTTTCCTGTGCATGTGCAGTATATAAAGAGAGTTGCTTTTTCACAAGCAACTTATGAAAATCCCAAATTCCTTTTTTCATATCATTACCAGTCTCTTCAATGGCGTCGACTTCTTCGCTATTATTTTGTGGAAGTTGTTGCCGCGTAATATCTAAAATTGAAGTGTTTATTCTATTTATTGCTCGAGAACAGGCGACATGGTCAGTAAAATGATTTTTTTTAAATCTAGGATCTAAAATGGTCGCAGCAGCTAACAAATGAACTTGTTCGACCATTCCAAATCTTTTTTTAAGGCCGTCCACTATTAAAGTTCGTGTTTTAGCACCAATATCGGTTGAATTTTCCATTGTATTATATGTTTCAGTCAGACAAGATACGATTGGTATAATTTTACTGGCTGTAACATAGTTTTCTCCAGATATTTCCTTAGTTATTACTTCTAATGGTCTCAATATATTTATAAGATCTTTTATGAATTCTAACTGCTGTGCAGTAAGCATTGTTGGAGCTTTAGGATACTTGAGTAATATTGGTGCAATTATTTCGGATAACTCAACAAATCGTTCTAATTGATAAAAAATAGAATTCCATCTGGTACACACAGATTGAATAAGCCCCAAAGGCTTTGTTTGGTGATCCTGAGCTTTCTTTAAAGAGTCAGCAGCATTTGTATTTTGCTTAAAATATGTAGTAATATCTTTAACAGCTGTTAATAAATTCTTGGCTTCGTCTAGTCCATCCTTATTGTCAAATGGTTTTGATGCTACTAGGTTTAATGTATGAGCAAAGCATGGCATGTGTTTATTTTTGCCATAAACATTTGTGACTGCTTTAACGATATTAGCGCCATTGTCCGTGATAAACGCTACCACTTTGTCCTTCGTGATGTCCCATTTTTCTGTCATATTAATAATTACTTGTGCTAAGTAGTCAGCATTGTGTGGTTCTGTTAGAGCAGTTACACCGAAAATTATGCTCATTAATTTATTTTCATAAATACAATGACCAGTTAAGCCTAAGTAGCTTTGACTATTATGCGTGTCGGTCCAAACATCTGCAGTCAAAGATAGTGCTTCTACTTCTTGTATTTTTAATTTCAGTTGTGCTGAAAGAACGTTATATTTATCATCAATCATGTGGGTAATTGTTTTTCTGGCTGGAACTTTATATAGCGGTGCCACTACTTTCATCAAATATTGAAATCCTGTTTTTTCCACAGTATTTAGAGGCAAGCCATCCTTTGCTATCATGAAGACTATTGCATTGGCTAGTTGACCACTTTTAACACCATTATCTGAAAATTAAAAAAAAAGTTATAATTTTCAATCCTGTATCTATACATCTCACTTTCATGAAAATTTATTAAAAAAAATATTTCAGTTTCTTGTCTTACCTCGAAATGATTTTATATTTGTTATGCAAGATGTCAATGTTGGCTGTTTTAAGCCTGATACCGAGACAGAAGAAGAAGCCACGCTTTCAGTATCCGAATTATCAACATTTTGAGAATCTGGAACTGGCACGATGCCTAAAGCCATGTCATCAAAAACCTAAAATAAGAAATATATTACTTTGATTTATTGAACATTAATTCTTATTTTGTTCAAACTCAGTACATTGGAAAACAAAGGATGTAATATAAGAAATACAGGCTCCACTCCACTCACTTGTCCATCACCATTTCGTGCATTACCACAATTGCCACCACCACTTTCACTCTTCTTTTTGAGACTTACGGTCTGAATTGTTGGATGACGTCTTAATAAATGATTACGCAAGTTTGTTGTGTTTCCCTTAGTTTTTACTTCCTGGTGACAATATTTGCATTTGCCTCCTGAGTCTTTTTTTATGAAATGATTCCAAATATCACTTTTACCCGACATGCTGAAAAAATACATTTTTTCCTCATTAAATTTGATAAACAACGAAATTTTTAGTAATTAGTTATCTACTAGTTTTAAGTAATATTCAAAATCCTATTAGCATCAATTCCTAAACAATTTAAAAGAAGACTTTATATGAAAGATTAGTAAAACATTTAAATAGTAAAACAATTAAATAGAAATAATAGTTTTTTTTGTAAAAAAAAACCTTTATAGGTTTATCAGGTTATAATTCGATTTGATTTAAAAATCGATCTTTTTCGGAAAGAATTGCCCACCACCCATCCCTAGCCTGGCGTTCTTACCTACCAAATATGTATGTATTGTAGGTGACCGCAGACCGATTTTACTTGATAAAAATAAGATTAAAGTAATTTCGGTAGTTTATTTTTAAAAAGATAATCAGGGCTTTACTATTACTTTCTATGTAAACAAAATAAACAATTTGAGGTTATATAGATAAATGGACATAATAGTAGAAGTAAGTATGCACACTTCCTTAAGGAATTCCACATATGACTTACTTATTAGTTATTTCAATATCCAATATTGATTATTCGTATCTAAACGTAAATGAATTACATACATGGTTAGATTTAATGATCACAACTAATAGATTAAACTAAAAATAATAGCACGAAAGTAAAAAACAAAATAAAGCGCTTTACTTACCTACTTAGTCTCAATTAGTTATTATTCCGCAACAAACACTACATAAAAATTAGTATTTATATCGCTTTACGAGAATCACTCAATCAATCAACAATAAACAAATGAAATAAATACCAAAAATAAATTATGGCTGGCATGACGCAACTCAGTCCAGTCACAGATACAAACAAAAACAAAAAGTCAAAGACTACAAACGTAACCTTTTTTATTCAAGAGATGCGACGAAATCTAAACATACAGCCATCTCGCGAGTTTTTGAATAATTAATTCTTTAACCGGCAGCACTCTTATAATACGGATACATTCAATTAATTGTAAATAGTTTTATGGTTTATACCAAAAAAAATCGAATGTCGATTTTCAAGGGTGAAATATCGATTCACCGAATCGATTCAGTACTACATATCGATTTCAAAAATCGATCTTGTTGGCTCCAAAAATCGATTCTTCGATTAATCGATTTCAGATCGCCATGCCTAGTTGAGATTATTATTGATTATTGTATTGTGTGTTGAGAAGTAGAACTTGTTTGTATTTTGTGGACTTATTTCTGTGTATTTCATTGTGCAATTCAGTCTAGTTGTGGGGTCGACCGATTGACGCCGTGAATCACCTGGCAAAACCAATGAATCAATTGTTCATTTTTTATATAAAAAAATCGTACTAATATTAGCGGATGACGCGGTATTTATGATACAAGTACCAAAAATCAATCTACCTACTGCATATATTGAGTAGGTTTAAAGTACAAAATTACTGTTTAAGAGGACGATTGAAAGTGGCCTGGCACCACTTTCAAATACGACAGAATATTTGAAAGAAAATCGTGTGGCTTCGAAATATTTGAAAGAAAATATGGGCATGAAATGTGATGAGAAGGGATGAAACGCATGTGACTAAAACTTTTTAGCAAAAAATAAAACCGACTTCCAAAACAAAACACTACAAAGTGAAAAATAACTTTAATTTCGGTAGTCGGTGTCTTGGGTTTTGTATTTTCGTTTTTTGCCACCGACTTCCGAAATTAAAGTTATTTTTCACTTTGTAGTGTTTTGTTTTGGAAGTCGGTTTTATTTTTTGCTAAAAAGTTTTTGTTTTTCACTTTTTAGTTGTGGAACCTACCCCACACTAATTCAAATAAATAATTGAGCACAATAATTGTAGATATAGCCATGTAAATAACAGTGATAGGAAATTATTAAAACACCATCACATTATCCACATAAAATAAGTGGGAAATATACGCATTATTGAAGCTAACTCAAAAACTCCCCAAGCAAAGTTAATAAAATTTATATGGGACCACCTCGGAAGTATACCCTATCGGTTTCTAAATCGGTCCATCGTTCTTTGTGTAATCGCGTAACAAACATACAAAAAAAAACATACAGACGAATTGAGAACCTCCTCCTTTTGGAAGTCGGTTAAAAAGAGTGGTGAATATAAATGTTGATGGATGGAGAGGGAGAGAAAGACCAAAGAAAATATGGATGGATTGCGTGAGTAATGATATGAAAGAGAAGGGAGCGAATAATAGCGTGACGGTTGACAGAGGTGAATGGAAGAATAAAACGTGATGCGCCGACCTCACATAACATGGGACAAGGGCCGGAAGAAGATGAGAGTGAGATACTATATTAATTGTATCTAAAATCTATTAAAAGATAAAATATGTAATTATCTGGTCTAGATACTTACTTATTATTTCGTTGGCATTTAATGTTTTGAAATAGGTAAATAACGTGGAATGTTGCCTCGTACATGACTCTGTTCACACGTTAGGGCTGGAAGCCCACAAACAACTATACAAAATAAAAATAAAATGGTCACGATCCGATTAATATAGGATCGTGACCATTTTATTTTTATTGGCTTACATATACTTCAACTTAGGGAACAGTGAAAGTTTCATCAAAATCAGTTCAGTAGTTTTCATGATATTGGACTAAGACGTGTAAGTGTGACGGCCTAGCTTATTGATACGAGCTAAAGGGAAAACATCTCAAAACCTTGTTCGAATTCTAGTGCAATATTTATAATAAAAAAAAAAACTATTAACTACCTAGACAAACAAATATTCTAGTTTTTACTAAAAACTAAAAATTACGAAATAAAAAATAGTTTAAAAAAAATTGACTTCAAAAAGAAATAAACTCAAAATTATGAAATAACTCGCAAGTCGGTGGCAAAAAAACTAAAATACAGATCCCAAGACACCGACTTCCGAAATTAAGGTTATTTCATAATTTTGAGTTAATTTCTTTTTGAAGTCAATTTTTTTTAAATTATTTCTTATATTACACGACAGATATCCTGCTCCCACGTATTTGACGACTGCTGCTGTACAGCAGTTTCGATCTATTTTGAAGGAAGTTGTGAAAACAAAGCTCGAATTTCCAAACATGTTTGGGAAAACTAATATCCGTATAAATATCGTTTGTGGACTTATTTTAACCAGTGATACAATAGATTAGTGAAGATCTAAATTATAAATGATTCTGATATTGCTAAGCAATCATATTTGATTTGATTGAGGAACGGGACATCAACGAGAAAACAGATGACGGCGCCGAATTAGCGACAGTACATTCACTATGACCGAATAATCTCGTTTCTCGTTGACGTCCTGTTCCCAGTGCGGTGGAAAAACAGTCTAAGGTCGAATGTCACTTGCACCTTATAAACCGACAAGGTCTATTTGTCTATGTGACCATTAGATAATTTCAACCTAGCGAAGTTTCAATTTAGTGTAAATTGTTTTTTTTTGTCTTGATTTGTTTATGTCACATAGCGCATATGACGCATAGCAATCAATCTGCCTAGCCTTTTCCCAACTATGTTGGGGTCGGCTTCCAGTCTAACCGGATGCAGCTGAATACCAGTATTTCACATGGAGCGACTGCCTATCTGACCTCCACAACCCAGTTACTGGGTAATACGATACCCCTTGGTAAGACTGGTTGTCAGACTTTCGGGCTTCTGACGACCCGTAACGACTGTCACAGATCCACGAATGACAGCCGGGACCAACGGCTTAACATGCTTTCCAAGGCACGGACAAAACTCGGTATGAAAAGATGGTCACCCATCCACACACCAACCCCGGCAAGCGTAGCTTAACCTGATGGATCGACCCGTGCGACTGTTATTACTTAGCCACGAGCATAGCGTATGTCAGAAAAAGATTGCGACGAACTGAGAACCTCCACCTTTTTTTTGAAGTCAGTTGAAAATAAAAATATTTGTTTTTTTTTTTTTGAGAGCTCAATGACCTCTGTTCGTGTTGTTACTTGAAGTATGAATTGACAAAAATTGTTTTCTTATTTTTTAATGTAACTCATCACGTCTGTGAAGTTTACACAATTTTATGAGTACAAAAGCCGCAGTTCGGTTGACGACTCCACAAAAAAATCGTCAAATTTTTTCTTGTATTTTTTTTTTTTGTTATACTATCTTCCGCCCGCGGCTTCGCTTGCGTGGTATGTCACTAAAAAGTAGCCTATGTCCTTCCCCAAGGTTAAAAGTATCCGCATACCAAATTTCATCAAAATCGGTCCAGCCGTGTAGTCGTGAAAGCGTATCAAAGAAACAAACTCACATTAATTATTCTGCCGTCGTAAGATAAAAGGGCACAACTAACATTTAAAAAAAAAATCTACAAAAAATTGAGCAGATTAGCCTTTTTTTTCTGATTCTAAATATGTATGTGACTCAATTTTTTTTTAAATGTTAGTTGTGCCCTTTTTTCTTACGACGGCAGTATTATAGTTAGGATTTCCTAACATGTTTTACCGACATGTAAATGCAAATTCAAGTCTTCATTACAGCACGAATAAAAGAGTTAGGTACCCGTCACCCCCAAAGGGAGATCGCCATCATATTATTATCCCCCTTTATCAAACACGTAGACCCCACATTACTTTTGTTCAGAAAACGTTTTTAATAATAAACGTGGTATGAGAATATAACCGAGTGTTAATATGGTCCCTATCTTGGAACAAAGGAGTCCAAATTTTAAATTAAGAGGCGTGCCTTCTATTCGGTGTAGTCTGGGAGCCAGCGAAAATAAGATTTTTCTCATTAATTTTTTTTTTTTTTTTTTGTTAATACGATGGCTCAGAGGGTTTTGTTTTTAGGATTCATGTATGTATGTATGTATGTGTGTTAAGCATAGGTTTCCTAAAAAAGCGGTGAAAGTTTATTTTGTAACGGCTATCCAAATACGGAGCGTTTTAATAAGACCTTGATGTGTCAAATACTTGTGAGTTGAGGGAGTGACTACTTAGATAACAACTAATAGATAAATAGACATGTTGCGCCGATCCCAAATAAATTGGGACAAGGGCATGAGAAGGATGAGGATGGCACTGGTGAAAAAGTTTTTCATGACGACCTTTATAATACCCCTCTTCTAGGAAACCGTAGCTTTACTTTAGTTATGTATTACTAGCTTATGTGAGCGGCTTTGCCCGCGTGGATGTTGGAAATTATCCCACGGGAACCGTACATTGTTCCGGGATAATAAGTATCCTATTCCAGACTATAATCTATCTCTGTGCCAAATTTCATCTAGAACCGTTCAGCCGTTCTGGCATGATTAAGTAACAAAGAACCATCCATCCAAACTTACGCGTTTATAATATTAGTAGGATTAGATATAATCGTAGCTACGTAATAACAGCCGCACGGGTCGATCCACCAGATTAAGCTACTCTTGCCGGGGTTGGTCTGTGGATGGGTGACCATCTTTTCATACCGAGACTCCTCCGTGCCTCGGAAAGCACGTTAAGCCGTTGGTCCCGTATATCATTCGTGGATCTTTGACAGTCGTTACGGGTTGTCAGAAGCCCAAAAGTCTTACCAAGGGGAATCGTATTACCCAGTAACTGGGTTGTGGAGGTCAGATAGGCAGTCGCTCCATCTAAAATACTGATATTCAGCTGCATCTGGTTAGACTGGAAGCCGACCCCAACATGGTTGGGAAAAAGCTAGGCAAATTGATATTGATTAGATATAATTTATCTTTCTTTTTGGCAATAATTTATTTGATTAATTAATTGCTCTCAGTAGTCACAACACTATATATTGTAGTGGAATTTTGATTAAAGACAATGATGATGACTATTTTTATGATGATCTTGGACAGTCGTTACGGGTCGTCAGAAGCCCGAAAGTCTGACAACCAGTCTTACCAAGGGGTATCGTATTACTCAGTAACTGGGTTGTGGAGATCAGATAGGCAGTCGCTCCATGTAAAATACTAGTATTCAGCTGCACCCGGTTAGACTGGAAGCCGACCCCAATATAGTTACCGAAAAGTCAGATAGATGACGATGATGATGATGACTATTGCTAACGATTTAGATGACAAATTCCAATTTAAGAAGAATACGATATTTGCGGCATCCTAATATGACAGTAAACACGGAAACATAGACAGGTACACGGAAACGAAGTACCTAGGTACTGTAAAGTACCTGCTTCGGCCTGGTATTGTTGGGTACGCAGATGACAGTACAGTTTCAGAGAGATACTTGTCCAGCGCAAAAACCAGCGGGGCTGAAGTTCGTTCCTTGAGAGAGGCCATGGTAGAGCGGACAGATTTGACCTTAAGCTTTGTCTCCCAGTGGGGTGATGATAATCTGGTCTCTTTTAACGCCACCAAAACGCAGGCGTGTCTTTTTACCGCTAAAAAGAGTCGTTTCGCCCAAACTCCTACTTTTTGGGGTACATCTGTTCCTGTAACTGATCGACTTGAGCCGAAGGCCTAGGAGGCATGGAGTTGACATCTGGTCTCAACTTCGGCGCCACCATCGAGTACAAGGCCCAAACTGCGGCCAAGAAACTGGGCATCCTAAATAGGGTGAAGCGATACTTTACGCCTGGACAGCTTTTAACCCTTTACAAAGCGCAAGTCCGATCCTGCATGGAGTATTGCAGTCACCTTTGGGATGGATCAGCTAAGTACCAACTAGCCGCGCTTGACTCGGTGGAACGCAGAGCTAAGAGGCTCATTGGCGACGTAAAACTGGTGGATGCCAAGCTTCATAGCTTGGCTCATCGCCGCAAGGTTGCCTGCTTGTCCGTCTTCTACAGATTGTACTTCGGAGAGTGTGCCCGAGAACTCCATGACCTCATTCCACCGGCCCCCTTCTACCACCGGACATCTAGACGCACTGCCAGTTGGACAACTTGACAACAACAACAACACTTTGACACTGCCACACCATCCCTACCTGGTTGCTATTCCACCAATTCGCACTAAGCGCTTCCAAATGTCTTTTATAATGCGCACAGCAAAAGAGTGGAACTCACTACCTGCGTCTGTGTTTCCGAACGTATACAACCCTAATCTCTTCAAAGTGAGAGTGAACAGGCTTCTTCTGGGTAAGCTCACTCCATCGTCGACTTTGTCTCTGTCACCTCTGACCTAGACTAGAGTCAAGAGCAAACCCATCACAAATAAAAAAAAAATAAAAAAAAAAGTTTTCATTCAAGGCTAGTCTATTTAGACCAGCACCCTAATTGCGGAACACACCATCAATCGGAATCTGAATAATTTTGAAGCAGATTGATATCTTCATAATTATGTTCGAAAATTTTGTTTGTTCAACAAGGTAAATAACGCAATGCATGTTGTTGAACTGTCAAAATGAAACCGATTCCGTTTGATAGTATGTTACGCAATTAGGGTACTGGCTGGCAATATCTTTGACATTCGAAGGGTCACTTTTGAGTATAAAAATAGTTCTAGCTTTTGTTCGGAAGATTTTCAAGATACGAGGTTAACACCAGGGGATAAATATATTCGAGCGAATACCAGATTTTGCTTAAAATATACACGCACTCTTTAAGGTAGCCCGCGAAATTCAAATTTCCTTACGTTTTTTTGCAATTTACAAGTCAGTATTAGGTTGGCCAAAATGTGATTTGCGGGCGTAACAAGTATGTATTTACATAATTATAATCATTAACGTGATCAATCAAATCAAATCAAAAGTCATTTATTCAAACTAGGCTGATAATCAGCACTTTTTGAACGTCAAAATTACATAAGACAGTCCCCTAGTGATTCAGCTGGGGAGAAGAAGTGGCGCAACAAACTCCCCAGCAGCACAGCTGTCTGTTCAGTTAAAAAAAAATTATTCTATATACCTAACACTGCGCATAATAATTTAGGTACATTACGCAACACAAAACATTAAATTAAATTATTTGCTATAAGTAAGCTAGCACACCCCAATATACAAAAAAAAAAAAAATGGAAAACTATACTCAAGCAGAAACAAAATACAAAACTAAAAACGAAAGCAGAACTTTATACCTAAATAAAATCCTCCAGTAATAAAGGGCGTGCCCACTTACATATAGCCGTACATGTAGTCGTAACTCGAAGTCACAGATGATAAACTAGAACCATCGAAGTAAAATAAACAACGAGTTAAATTACTAATAACAAAACAAAACCAAGGTCAGCAATCCTAATGAATGACTATTTCGTGAAATCTTGACATTTGAGGAACTTAAGGAGTTGTATTACTGATTCTAATGATTATAATTCTATAAATACATATTTGTTACGGGCGCGAATCATACTTTATTTAACTACACCATACAACTTAAAACTTGCAAATTGCAAAAAACGAAAGAAAATTTGAATTTCGCGGGCTACCCTAATGCTTCCCCCTTAAGGAGTGCGTGTATATTTTAAGCAAAGTCTGTTATGCGCTCGAATATATTTATTTCCTGGTTTTATCCTCTATCATTTGTAGTATAGCTACCCCCTGTGAGTTTCGAGCTCTCACACATAAATTGGTGAGTACATTCATTGTAGTAGTAATTATTAACGAACCGCCTCAAGATTCCAACCTAAAATATTAGTTTGAAAAAAATATCTTAATAATAACTTGTAAATACAGGAAGAATTCCAAAGCGAAATTCAAGTAAATTTGACGCACTTACTGCATACAAAATAATATTCAACGTTCTTTACTTCTAAATAGACTGCATATTTTTATCTTTCGCCATAAATCTGTCCTTATCTTTCCCATCAGTCCCCGACTCCCCGACTATATTTCGTTTTCAGTAATAATGCGGTTTCTTTTATCTTTTCCTTATTATCTTTGCCTCTGTTTATTTCGAAAATTAGAAAATGTGAAACTCTCTGTAATGAAGTTAGTGAAACATTTTTCGGGAAGTGTTTTCAGTTCATAATTTTCTTGTTTCTGTTTCGTAGTTACTTTTGGTTATCACAGTTATAAAACTGTCAACGTTATTTAGCAATGTAATTGGATAATGCTTGTATTTTTATAGTATGTTCAGGAAAGAAAATAATTTGGGTACCGTACAATTTTTTTAACAATGAAATGTATGTAGTTACCTACTCTTATATATTTTGACTTTTGAGAGGCAGAAAAAAAAATGAAGAAATGTTTATTCACAGAAATTATTTTTCTTCTTTTAAATGCATCGTTATGCTTGTATATGACAACCTAATTACGCTTGTAAATAATAATAATAATAATAATAATCCACAACTATCACACAACGCCGTCTAGCCTCAAGCTAAGCAGAGCTTGTGTTATGAGTAATAATTAAGCTTATATTTGTGTCACCAATGGAAGGTTACGCTCGTAATAACATTATAGCTTGCAAATTACCCAGCATAATGGCTTTATATGTGTTGCTTTTTTTTCTAAACAGGCAAACATAACACCAATACATGGAGGAAATACTGAATGGAGTGTTGGCTCGGGAAAAGTAAAAAGTAGATACCTACTTTTATTTCGCGTTTCCGATGCTGCATAGGTGATTTTATAACCTTTATAATTTTAACAGGTTTGAATAGACCTTTTATTATAAACGTGATTTCGTGTGATTTCACAGGCCATGACAGCAAAAGACTAATCAGAAGTTTAAGTTTTTGAATTGAGATCACTGTATTCTGACTGCCTCGTTGGTCTATTGGTCGCACGTTCTACTGCTGAGTATGAGATATTAGGTTCGCTTCCCAGGTCTATCAAAGCGTTATTGGATTTTCCCGTCTGGAATTTCTCAGTAGCAATCTGGAGTCTGGATTTGTGCCCGGTTGATGGCAATAGGCTCGCCCCCTATTACATGGGACATACACATAACTGGCGGAAAGGGTGTATTATAGGTACACCTCTGCCTAACCCTTCTTGGACTACAGGCGTGATGTTATTTTATATCGTTAAAGATTATATTGAGGACAAAAAGGCTTGGGATTGAACTGCTCCAATTTTATTTTATATTATTTTTATTTTTGCATACTGAATGTTGACATTAATATTTACTTTGTAAGTATTATATTATTTTACTTTATTGTGAATGTGAAGACTATGTAGGTCATTGCTTTTTTTTTTTTGTTTGTTTTATTTTTTCTCTCAGTTATTTTTAATCATGGTCTGGCAGTTTGAGTAATCTATGCGGCCTACCCCAATGTCCTTTCTTTGGTATTGTTCGTCGAATCGTTGAGCTCCTTAAGTTCTGAGTTGAGCTGCGCGATTACTGACAAATGCGTGCACTGACTGGACAGGTCCTCTCAATCTGTGTGGTTCTTTCCTCAAAAGACCATTTCAGACACCAATCTACATGGTCTTCACATGAAGTGACCAAGATTATGTCTGGACTTTATAAGAGACTGTGACCTCTGAGTTTGTTTCGGCCTTTCTTCTCAGAGTAGTCAGATAGGAAACGCCGACCTCATCTAGTTTAAAAAAAAAATTGACTTGTAAAAGTGTTTGTACAAACCTACTTACAGAAATAAAAATCATTTATCATTTATCATCATTTATCATTTATCACTTTGTTCATATTGTTTGTGTCGTGATCAACAAAATGTATCAGACTGTTGAAATACCTACTAATCGGATTATTCTAAGTAAAGTCTTGAAACTCCCAACATTCACTGACACAATTATTAATTTATTTAGTTTCCAAGTTGTCCAATGCAATGATAACTCTATCGAGGAGTAGGCTCGACCAAAGGTACCATGTGCATCGGCTCAACTATTCACCTATTATACATAGTGTTAGTGTCAACAGTGTCAACGTTTTAAGGGGTCATTGTACTCATCATTATTAACAACTTTTACTATGGGACCAACCTGAAATCGCAAAAAAAATATGCTGTTCCGTTCATTTTGACGAATTTTGCGAACATAAATGTACTGAACAGCTGTTTTTTTTTTCGCGATTTCAGGTTTGGTCCCATAGTAAAAGTTGTTCATAATGATGAGTACAATGACCCTTCAAAAGGTTGCCACTGTTTACACTTACACCCTGTTTAATTAGTCAATTGCAATGATAACTTTATCGAGGAGTGGCCTCAACCGAAGGTACCCCGTCAATACACGGTAGGACCCGTATTTACTTATTATTATATAATTATTCCAACGCAATGGTTACCTTATCGAGGAGTAGCCTCAACCAAAGGTACCACGTACATCGGCCCAATTACTATTAGCTATGATTTGTACACTAGGACAAAAAACAATGAAGTAATGTATTATTATTTTGTACTTACGATTTTACTGAGCCATGGCTCGTGGTCCATTCTACTTCTGATATAAAACAAAACATTGTATTATTGCTAACTCTTTTATTTCGTACAACCGCCGCTCAACTGTACTATTTCACAATCAAACGAGGACTGACTCTGCACTATATTTTACCATTTAAAATTACTTCAAGCCCCACGCAGTAATAACTACAATATCATAACTGTTATTTCTAAGTGTTGCCAAAGTAAAATAATACATACCGTTGCCATAATGAAAATACATTTAAAAGTTTGTTACAATATTAATAAATTGTACATATTATATTAATAAATATAATAATAATAAATTGTAATTCACATTGCTGCCATAGTGGATATAATAATTCGGTATAAATATATATATTTTTTTTATTAATTCAAAGAAATCACGGCATTTGTATCACTACTTACTTTTGCAGTCTTGCTTATGGCAATGCAAACATTAATTTATTTTCGTACATCGCCCAGCTGGCAGTAACTATCGTTTACGTCACATAGTTCTCTCCTTCTCTCTATAAACACCAGCTATACCAGAAGACTAGTTCACGCCCTTGTAAAAAGATTAGCCAGTCAGTATAATGGTATCGCAGCGTATTCTTAAGAACGTTCGCATTCTAATTTCAGTCTCAATATGTAAAAAATACCTCTTATTTCCCTACATTTTTGACTAAATTTCAACATCATCATTATCGCTGAGATCAGTTTATGACTACATTTTGAACGTTTTTAACCGACTTAAAAAAGAGGTTCTGTATGTGACCCTGTGTATGTATGAATGAATGTTTGCATGTCTGCGATTTTCCCAAAAAAAAAGTTAGTCAACGTTAGTAAAAGAATCATCAAAATTGGTTCATTAGGAACCAATTTTGATGATTCTTTCACTAACGTGATCAACGTAGTTTCTGAAAGGTTTAAGTATATATTACATTAGGTAATTGTTCTTATGTATGAAGTTATATGCACAGATGCATTGAAGAATTGAAGACACCGACTTCAGAACTGTTAAGTTTTTATGAAAGTAATTTTTTTTCCTTATAGGTTTTTGAAGTCGGTTTTTACTTTTCTTAAAGCAAATTTATTTTTCCATTTTTAGTTTAATATGTAATTACATAAACCCAAGACGAACGAAAAGCAGAATCGTCTAAATCGGCTTAGAAATGCCGGAGATACAGAACATTTATGCATATAACTTCATACAGAAGAATAATTACCTAATGTACTATATAGGTTTTTGAAGTCGGTTTTTACATTTTTTAAAGTGAATTTATAATTACGGGAATCGGCTTTCTGGTAGCGCTGGACGAAACCTTGCCGTGTAGGACCGTGTATCACGCGTGTAGGACCGTGTCTGGTAACTCCATTTGTTAACTAATCTGTGATCCAGTACCACCACGGTGTTGGCAAGAGTCTTTCAAATAAATTTAGGCACTATTTTCATTGTAAATTATGTTTGTCCTAGTTATGGCTTAGTTTGTTCGTTTGTGAGTAATCAAAAGTTGTTTAATTTAGTCTTCACTAAAAGCAGGTGCTGACTTGTTCGTAGTCAATTTATGGATAGTTTTGAAACTCGTAATTTATTATCGAGAAGTTCAAAATTGGGACAGTTTAATATCTAGGAATGGTTGATATTAAATTATAATTTGCGATTTTAAACAGCCTTTTTGGTCTAGTGGTCGCGAGCGGGATTTCTTACCGTGTGGTCCGAGGTTCGACCCCGGAGCAGGCAATGTAATGTTTACTTTTTTTTTCTTTAGGGAATTCTCAGTAGCAGCCCCGATTCTGGATTGAGGCAAATAGGCTCGCTCCTTATTTCATCGGAGATTGATAATAATAATCATTTATTCAAGTAACAGACTCCTAATGTCAGTAACAATATACCTACAAACACAAACACAATATGTGACGTCACTGCTGCAAGGTGACATGCGCAGCCGATACCTTGCAGCAGTGGTCCACAAACGCACCATCTAGCCTGCTCGCTACCATAGACAGGATGCTGTTGGTGCTGCCCCGCACCCTACTAACCAGGGAGGTAGGCCTATTATATTTCGACCATGACTTTTGCGTTAAATGGCCAACTTTGGCGTTCTTATTCTGAGAAACCGAAAGTTATTAGTATAGTTTATAGCGGCCTCGCTTCTCGCAATTGTTTTCTTATCTACAGTAATAATATTATAAAGTGTGACGAGAAGGAATTCTATAGGCTATTTAACATTACGCTACAGTTCCTTCGCGTTAAGAATGCAGTGAGTCATCAGTGCAACTGCAAGATAAAGGTGTATTCACAGTGGTGTTAAATTCAAACAAATTATATTTAAAAAAATTAAGTTTAATGAATTTATAAAAATACACTTAAAAGTTTAAAATCAAAATTAAATCAATAATATCATATTTTAATCACTATCACTAGTATCCTCGTTAGTATTTATAATAAAAGTAAATCAGTTAACACAAATGACAGGACACAACCGTTGCGTTCGAAGCAATGCCTTCAACTGTCATTGTGAACTTGACTTTGTAATTTAAAAAGATTTGATTGGTTAGGGGGCGGGGCTAGGCTGACGGACAATGATGACTCACTGCATTCTTATCGCGAATGTACTATAGGACCCTTAAGTGCCGAGCGAAACGACAACAGTCAGAAAGAACGCTAAGCGAAAACGAAGTAATAGCGCGGGCGGGCGATGCGATGCGATGCGGCGGGTCGGGGGAGCAAAAAATTTCACGTCACGCGGATGAAGACGCGGGCACAAGCTAGTCGATTTAAATAAAGCCAAAATCCCGAAGCAAGTTTTAGAGAACATGCGTGGATTCTGCGCAATTTTTAGTTCATAGCGGCCTGAGAATTTTAAAATATAATATGTATGGAATATCTATAAAGCAATAAACCTTAAAACTAGGTAATAAAAACGCTCAGAATTAAATGTACATTTCTCCTTACTACATTAATACACTCGGCTGCAAAGAAAGCGGATCGGTAACAAAAACCATAATAACTTCCAAAATATTGGAGCTAGCTCTAGGAAATAGACACCAACAGTTCTGAACTGAAAGAAGTACTGATAGAGGAATGGGATAATATTCCTGTATGTAATATTCCCGTATCGGTATATCTGTACCGTATGTTGTATATTATTAACAGCTCGCGGTGGCAATACAAAATACTAAAATGTGTAATAATTGCTTATTTGACACACATTTTTCGAAATCTAGTGAAAATGGTAATTTTATTTAACTTACTTTTATTCAAAATAAACTTCATGATCTTGAACTTTTATCACATTTATTTGAGCAGTATAAAATTGTCTATAATACAGTCTAGTTTGTCTAGTCTGTTCCATAAAGCTAGCTCGAATATTTTGGAAGTTATTGAGGTTTTTGTTACCGACCCGCTTTCTTTGCAGCCGAGTGTATTATAACGTAAAATTTATACCAGAATAAACGTTAGTTACTAAGAAATTAAAATTTCATATTTTAAAAAAAATATACTTACTTATTAGTCTAACCGTAATTAAAGCTCCAAAATTGCTACATAATGCGATGCGTTGGCTCACAGCTGCTCGATCGAACGAACTCAGTACCGCGCAAGCGTTCGTTGACATCGGACTTGTGCCGATTTTATTCGCGCCAAAAGATCGAACGTAAACCGTATAGTGCGACCACCTATTTTGATCATGTAAGTATTTTTTGTAACTTTTGCTATATTTAACAATTATATTATATGAAAAGAATAATTTTGTTGACTCGTTATTTTTTTTTTAAGAATCGAATCTTTACTTACTGTCTGTTTATTTCTAGCATGGGTCGAAAAGGTTCCGTATACAGATGTGTTAAAAAGAAAAGATATACATCTACATTAAGAAATGCAAATGAAGTAAGGTACAGCAGTCCTCAATAAACTATCTTATAATATTTTCATGTGTTACTTTCCAGCAATTTATACAAGGTGTAACTTAAATAACGCACAATCTCTTAAGCGGTCATTGCACTTATCATTATGAACAATTTTTATAATGGGACCAAACTTGAAATCGCGAAAAAAAACAGCTGTTACCTACAGTTTGACGAGTTATGCGAACATAAATGTAGAGAAGAGCTGATTCTTTTCTTGCGATTTCAGGTTTGGTCTCACAGTAAAAGTTGTTCATAATAATGAGTACAATGACTCCTTTAGAGGTTGTGCATTATTTAAGTTACACCTTGTATAGTAATTTATGGGAATGTTTCAGAAAGAATAACTCTTCCGCCAAGAAATCTTTTTCATCTCCGGTAAAAGTAGAAAACATCGACCTAAATGATGCGGTAACAAATCTTTTCCGTTATATATTTGTACATAGCATAAAGGAGACGGATACGCTTTCATACAATCTTGGGCCTGGATGTAAAAATATGAAATTGGTGTCAATTGGTAGCTACTATATTATCGGACCATCACTGAAAATTTTGCGGATTTTAGCAATCTGAGAGCTGAGTTATAAGAGATTTTGTAAAAGTGAGGTTATGTATGAACCTACACTTAACAGCTGATTTTTGAAGTGAGAACGTCATTTGTTTCTTTTATTTAGGATGTTAATTCTATTTGTTGAGTGGGAGCACCATGGTAGATGCTGGTGAGCTAAAAACCAGGAAATAAGTAAGTACTTACAGATTGTGGTGCACACCATTGACGAATCACTGCTTATATCATTTCGTCATCTAAAGCTCGATGACCTAGTGTATTACAGCGACTAGTCGCTATGCCACAATTTACACAACGAACCATGGTGTCAATATCCAATCGGTAGGCCGGTCGTAAAATCCAAAATAACAAGTCCAAGTCCAATGTATAAGCGGGGTTCTCCATGTTCGGTATGGTAGCAAGGGTCGAACAAGAAGCAAGATCAGAAGTCCGTAGAAAAAATTAGGGATCGAGGAAATTATCAATAAAACGTGGGAGGAAACACACTTAAAACGTACACGCACTAAACGATACGAAACGAGTGAGTGAGTGTCACAGCTGTCTGTCAATGTTATAGATGTCAGCACAGACTAAAATACAATAATCGATTAACATACATTAATCGATTTTAAGATTTATCTTTAGTATATGTAGATATTTAATTTGTTTAAACTATATAATAAGTTAATTCTAATAGATTTAACTATTTTTATTTAATCAATCATCTGGTTAAAGCATTTTTTTAATATTATGAGCTTTGTCACGTTAATCAATTATAATTTAATCGATATTTCATTTTATTAGTCACCTTAAACTTAATTTTTTGATTTCTCAATTCCCAGATTGTAAATTGGGCTGATTTTTCAGATTTTGAAATAGAAAAATATAACCCTTTTTTTAAACCATACCTCAACTTATTACAATCAGGCCCTGAAATCCCCGTCTCCTTTTGATCATTGTAAATATTTTTATGTTATTAACATATTTTTATTTTAGATTAGCGAAATTCCTTCGTCATCTACAAACAATTCAAATATAACAGACGAATCATCAACGCCAGCACTTGGCTAGAGAGATACGATAATGACGATAGAAATGGAATCAGAGAACATTACCGTAAGAAAGACCTATTGCTTTTTTAAACCTTATAAGTGATTTATTTTATTATTTATTTATTCAAGAAATATTATATAGAAAAAATACACATATTTTCAGCCAAACTGCTGTACAGTTTGTAGTCAGTGTTCCCGTGGATACAGTTTTGTGACATACAAGTACTTATTGACTACTTTATACTATAGGTACTACTACTTTAAACATGCAAAGTCGAAGCAAAAAAATATATAAATAAAAGGGTACAAACACTAAATATCTTATGATGGGCTCAGGTCGATGGATTCATCTGCAGTATTTTCTCTCCTTCTCGCTTTAATCCATCCGATACAAAGGTTGTCTGTAAAAGATCGAATTTAGCAATAAGACCGCCCATTGCGTCACCCTATGTAAAATTAAGTGCTACATTTATATCTGTCATTTTTATGCTGTACACAATAAAAGTATTATATCTATCTAGAGCACCCTATCTTCTTCTGTTCTGTTATTAAATAAATAATGATCATTGTTTCAGGAAGCTGATTACGTAGTTCAGGGACGGAGAATAATTTATTTCTAGTTCTTATTGTCAAAAAAATGTTCTAAAAAGAACATTTTTTTGACAATAAGAAACAGTGAGAAATTCGGTTGCAAACTGTGTAATATGACATTAGTGAAAGAAAAACAAAATGGACTGATATCTACATTTCATTTTAACTGTAGTAAGCCAGGTTGATGCGACTGAGGCAAAATGTTTTCTATTTTTTTAATGTAAATTCAGTAAAAATAGTAAACATTGTCATTATCATGTCAGCCAAAAACGCCCACTCCTGTACATAGAGATAATAAATATCATGTATGTAATAATTAATATCTGTTTTATTGAATTATTGTTTTTGATGGAAATACTTTCCTACTTATTTGTAAAATGAAAAAAAATACAACAATACTAATGTAACAACATAAATGCACACACTGTAATTAGAAAAAGTACATTTTCACAAAGCAAAAAAAATATGCTTAAATTTTGTAATTAGGTTTCTAAAACTATTGATTTTTTGAGATACCTACCAGTTTGATTATTCAATTATACTTATCATTATTAACAATATTTCAAGTAATATAATCTATAGGAATAATCAATAAAAAAATAATAACAAATAACAACAATAATAGAAAAAGTATCAAATTCGTTTAGTCTCAGCTGAGCACAGTGTCGTGACTCGTGACGCCGAGCGAGTTGTCGTTGTTCCAGTTCAATATACCTAATATGTCAGAACGCAATTTAGTGATAGGCCTCTATGGCTGCGTTTCCACCAGCGACGCTGTGAAACGGTGTGCAGATGAGCGGTGCGAGGATGTGTAGCGGGCTCTTTTCAGATGCGAGCGAGCGGGTGAGATGTGGTGGGAGCGGAGCACACACATCCCTCGCACATATCCCTCGCATACATCTCTCGCACACATCTCTCGCACACATCCCTTGCTTGTTTTTAACCCCCGACGCAAAAAGAGGGGTGTTATATGTTTGACAGCTAAGTGTGTGTGTGTGTGTGTGTCTGTGTGTCTGTCTGTGGCACCGTAGATTTTAAACGGGTGAACCAATTTGGATGTGGTTTTTTAATTTGAAAGCAGGTTTTCTAGCGGTGGTTCTTAGACATGTTTTATCAAAATCGGTTCAGCCGTTTCAAGGTTATGCGCTCTTTTGTTAGCTGTGGTAGGGCCCTTAGACGCATAAGGGGTATTTACTTTACTTTCAAACATATGTGTGACCTGCAATTTGAAATACCCATGTATGCTATATGACTATGCAAGATTATAGAATTCTCGGTCAGATGTTGCCAGGATATAGATTGCCTACTTGTCGGTCTTCTATAGACTGTACTTCGGTGCGTGTGCCCAAAAACTCCACGACCTGATTCCACCGGCCCCCTTCTACCATCGGACATCTAAACACACTGCCAGTTACCACCCCTATATTGTTGCTTTTCCACCAATTCGCACTAAGCGTTTCCAAATGTCTTTTCTAATGCGCACAGCAAAAGACTGGAACTTACTACCTCCGTCTGTGTTTCCGAGCGCATACAACCCTAATCTCTTCAAAGTGAGAGGCTTCTTCTGGGTAAGCTCACTCCATCGTCGACTTTGTCTCTGTCACCACCTAGACTAGAGTCAAGAGCAAACCCGTCTCAAATAAAAAAAGCAATAACTAAAGAGCCAAAATAAGGAGATTGCAAACTCATAACGCTCCCAGACTTAACAATTTAACACCCAATGTAACTAGATTTGCAAAAAAAATTGCCAAAATAAGGAGATTGCAAACTCATAACGCTCCCAGACTTAACAATTTAACACCCAATGTAACTAGATTTGCAAAAAAAAATAGCCAAAATAAGGAGATTGCAAACTCATAACGCTCCCAGACTTAACAATTTAACACCCAATGTAACTAGATATGCAAAAAAAATAGCCAAAATAAGGAGATTGCAAACTCATAACGCTCCCAGACTTAACAATTTAACACCCAATGTAACAAGATTTGCAAAAAAATAGCCAAAATAAGGAGATTGCAAACTCATAACGCTCCCAGACTTAACAATTTAACACCCAATATAACTAGATTTGCAAAAAAAAAATTCATCGTATCGAAGCAACTTGGTCGGAAATGCTAGTACATTAATAAAGGGTCTGATTTAAGCGTTACCCGGGACATTATAGCGCCATTTCAATGAGCATACCTTATCGTGCTATCCATCAATTTCTATAATTAAAATATACATATATAGGTATTACTAGATCGAATTTGAATTTTTAATTTTGTACTTACAAAAGCCTCGCTCCGCTAAGCCGTTTCTATAGCAGCTGCGCTGAGCGAGGCTAAGTAAATGAAGCTATTCTATTGGTTCTTAACAAACATATCTTGCGCTACGCATCCCGCACATCTCTGCTGGAAACGCAGCTTTAAACTTGACGAAATGTGCATGTCTGTTTTTTAATCTCGGAGACTAAATTAACAAGTGAAAGTATTAACATGATAATGTAATGCAAGCCAGTTTGACATTTACACTTGTCAATGTAGTCTCCAAGATTAAAAAATGAACCATAATTATGGTATACATAGTCTATCGCCAACCCTTTCAGAGGGATACAGGCGTAAGGGGTCATAGAGTCGAACCGTCACATCACTATGCAATAAAGGGAATGCGCTAACGTAGCCCGCGAAATTCAAATTTTATTATGTTTTTTGTACCTAATTTTCTGGCAAGTATCAGGTTGTGTGGTCATAAAAATATGATTTACGACCTTAACAAACATGAATTTTACTGAATATAAAATATATACAGGGTTATTGGTAAAACACCAACAACCTCTTAAGGGGTCCATGTACTCATCATTACGAACAACTTTTACTATGGGACAAACATTTATGTTCGCATAATTCGTCAAAATGTACTGAACTTTTTTTTCGCGATTTCAGGTTTGGTCCCATAGTAAAAGTTGTTCATAATGATGAGTGCAATGTCCCTTTAAGAGGTTGTTGGTGTTTTACCAATAACCCTGTATAGTACTTAATTAGAACCATCAATACAACTCTTTAGGTTAAAATTCGCCTCAAATGTATCATGAAATAGTCATTCAATTGGGTACTTTGAACGTAGAGTTGTATTTTTTTTTTTTTTTAAGATAATATTATTTCAATCAATATACAACGTGACACTGACTTGCAAATTGCAAAAAACTTAAGAAAATTTTGATTTCAGGGACCTGCCTGGCGCTTTCACTTTAACACAAAAACATTGCTACCAACATAAACAAGCTAGGCAACAAAACACCCCGCAAGGGTGCCACGCTAATTCCTTTAAAATACGCGTTACCAACTTTCAGTAACCAACTTTGCACCCCAATGACAAAGTTTATGTCGATAAAATGCTGGCCGAAAATGTTTTAACCTAACCTTTATCTAGTTAATGTCTTTTCCCTGTAACTGTAGAGTGTTTTAAAGGTCTTTCAAAGCGCCTTCCAGCGGTGAGGGTTGGAAGGGATGCGTTTAGAAAAAAGGTTGTTTTATCGAGAATATTGTTTTGTTGAAAACGGAATATATATAGGGTGCATTTGGAGCATGTGCCATGACGACACGTAAGTAAAGGCTCCCGCAGACAGGTGCGATGTGAAAACCTCGCGCGTTCACGTCGCGCTTGTCTGCCTTTTTTTATTGAGATGGGTTTACTCTTGACTCAAGTCAAGGTCGGTATGGTAACTTGCAGTGAGTCTACATGTCCGATGATAGAAAGGGGCCTGTGGAATGAGGTCGTGGAGTTCTTGAGCACACTCACCGAAATACAATCTGCAAAAGACCGACAAGCAGGCAACCTTGCGACGATGAGCCAAGCTGGGAAGCTTGGCAGCTTGGCGTCTTGACTCTAGTCTAGGTGGTGACAGAGACAAAGTCGACGATGGAGTGAGCTTACCCAGAAGAAGCCTGATCACTCTCACTTTGAAGAGATTAGGGTTGTATGCGCTCGGAAACACAGACGCAAGTAGTGAGTTCCACTCTTTTGCTGTGCACATTATAAAAGACATTTGGAAGCATTTAGTGCGAATTGGTGGAATAGCAACTAGGTCGGTATGGCAACTTGCAGTGAGTCTACATGTCTGATGATAGAAAGGGGCCGGTGGAATGAGGTCGTGGAGTTCTTGAGCACACTCACCGAAGTACAATCTGCAGAAGACCGACAAGCAGGCAACCTTGCGACAATGAGCCAAGCTGGGAAGCTTGGCAGTTTGGCATCCACCAGTTTTACGTCGCCAATGAGCCTATTAGTTTGGCGCCGAAGCCTTAATTCCTGGGTAGTCAACCCAGGTCAAAGCAAATCAGTAAGGTGGTACCTTACTGATTGACTTACCTTTTAACCACTATGGTATATTCCAAAACTATTTGATAAAAGTGTAAACAAACCCTGTTCAACGCAATCACAATAGGAAATTAATAACACATTCATATGTATTAAGAAGGTTTTAGTTTTATTGTTCACCACTTTTTCTAATAACTATTATACTATGAATAACATTATTAAATAGCGATCGAAAATCATTGTCAAATAGAAAACGCCTTTAATGTGAATTAAAATTACAATAGAAATAAATGATAAAAGGGCTGTCGCATTCTGTCACCTCTCTCGCTCGCACGGGACCAATTTTTTAAGAATGTTAAATGAAAAGATTTAAAAAAATGTAATCAATGGGCGATTTATCAAATAATATTAATTTTATAGGTAAATATTAAAAACACATTTCTATTGTGTTGTCTAATAAATTCAGCTCAATAAGTATTATGTTCAGTTTTTTAGATGAGTTAAATAAATGCCACAATAAAAATTGGTTTTTAATATTTACCTATTAAATTAATATTATCTATTAGTTCGCCAGTTGATTACATTTTTCAAAAAAGCATCTATTCATTTAATATTCTTAAAAATTTGGTCCCGTGTAAACGAGAGAGTTGACCAAATGCGACAGCCCTCTTTAAGTATTTAAATTAATGTTTAATAATCCATAATATAATTAACAGAAATAATGTTTTAATGGTACCTTACATGGAGAATATGTACAAGCTAAAAATAAATATATAAATTGCTTTGATTTAAATTAATTAAATCAAAGCACTCAATTTGTAGGTAAGTGGCAGGTAGGTTTTCTGATCCATTTGTTTACAATATCATCAGATACTTTTGGCCATACATACCTAAGCTATTTTGAGAGAAGACATAATGTACGCGTCATATAAGTTTGCCGCTCTGAAACCAGGCTTTCCGATGCGCATGGCATGGCGCGCTGCTGTTTTGGTATAGATATTGACTACTGCGCAGTCATTTGTAGGCTACTTCAGAGCGGCCAACTTACATAACGCGAATATACTTAACTGTTTTTGAATAACCCAAACGTAAAATATAACTTCGCCAGATTACAAAATCGAATCCAACACGTTAAAAACTTTTTACATCTGCCTAAAGCGAGACAAAAGTTAATTAATTCACGGCATATTTTTCGAGGAATCTAATTAAAATTAATATAAATTAAGTCCACTTGTAAAGAGGATACTTACTTTACGTATATTTTAATAAAACCTTTGCATAACAGTGTTAAGTTAATGTCAATTTGTTAACCTTAGATCCTCCGGGAGTTTATTAAATTCTGGAATACATATTGAAAGGAAGACTTGTAAAATATTTATTTTTGTGGATTTGATTTTATTTCTAGATCTTTTTCGAGAGAATTATGTCGGTAGTGGTGGTTTTGAGGTTTCAGGTCGCAGGTTCAAAACATGGAAGTATCATTTTGACTTCTATAAGTATTTTCTTGGGTACCATGGGGGTTGAAAAGTTTTGAGCCTATATTTGCACCTTCAAGTGTGATTATTGTATTATTCAATTTGCGCCTCAAAACTTTTCAGCCTCCCGGTACACCGGATGTAACATTCTTAAAAGTGCCATTGTTGATCAGATTTGCTATAGGGCTTAAAAATCGTTGCGTACTGGAGGGCTGAAAAGTTTTGAGCCTAGGAAGGGGCCGCGGATGACTGAGACATGATGATTGATGCTTACCGATTATTTACTAAAAGCGTAATGATGATACATGAATCTCTGTATTTATAATAAAGAGGGTATGTATTCGCAAATTAGTAATATGCAGCGCTAGACAATAATGACACTTGAAGGTCAAAACTTTTCAGCCCGCCTGGTATTCTTAGACACCATTCTAAAGTTGCGCGTAAAGATATGGTTATCGGATTATTTCAAAAATGCTCATGATTTAAAAAAAAAATCCTTTGTAATAATAATTGTACCCGTAAAATGATAAATGTACCTAGAGCAGTGGTGGCTCAGTGGTAAAGGCCGCGACTTACGAATTGTAGGTCGTAGGTTCGACCCCCGACAGGCACTTTGTGTAAATTATTTTATCACCACTGCTCTCAAAACGGTGAAGGAAAGCATCGTGAGGAAACCGGCATGTCCTAGAACCAAAAATTCGAAGACTTGTGACATCTACCAACCCGCACTGAGCCCGCGTGGTGGATTACAGCCCACTCCCTCTCACTGAGAGGAGGCCTGTTTCCCAACAGTGGGAACATTATAAGCTGATTATGCTATGCTATGATAAATGATATTTATTTCTGTGTATTGGTTAAAAAAAAAGTTTTAAACATCACTTTCATATTCGAACAGTGTCTCGTTGTGAAGCCGCGAAGATTTTCTTTAAAAACCATTGCTTCCGAATTGTGTGATCACTTCAGTCAAAAAATCAATCTGCCTAGCCTTTTCCCAACAACAGAAACGTCGTCACTTGTCTGCGCAGGCTTTTGCCAACTATGTTGGGGTCGGCTTCCCGTCTATCCGGATGCAGCTGAAGGTCAGATAGGCAATCGCTCCATGTAAAATACTGGTAGTATTTTACATGGAGCGACTGCCTATCTGACCTCCACAACCCAGTTACTAGGTAATACGATACCCCTTGGTAAGACTGGTAGTCAGACATTCGGGCTTCTGACGACCCGTAACGACTGTCAAAGATCCTCGAATGACAGCCGGGACTAACGGCTTAACGTGCTTTCCGAGGCACTGAGGGGTCTCGGTATGAAAAGATGGTCACCCATCCACAGACCAACCCCGGCAAGCGTAGCTTAACCTGATGGATCGACCCGTGCGGCTGTTATTACTTAGCCACGAGCTCCTGTGATGACTTCAGTGAGGTTTGTATTTAATTGAAGTGAGATTTAAAGAATTAAGGCTCTTTAAAAACAGGGGCGACACGCGACGCAAATCGCACGCGACACAAAGGCACCACTCATCGCGCGACACGTGGTGCCTTTGTGTCGTGTGCGATTCACGTCGCGTGTCGCGCCTCTCAGTGCCTAAAAATACTTCCAACCCATATCCAGCTATCCAGATTTACTCTCGCGGTTCACAAACAGACATTTGTCATAACTACACCTCCATTATCATAGTCTCTTCACTCCTGACATTGATAAATTGATGGTCACATTATGGATAATAATACCAGACATTACATGACTCACCTCACCCCCTCCCACGTACAAAATAGGACGACAGAGGGGTGATAGTTCGAAATGTGACAGTTCTTTGTAAAATGGTTGATGGAGAAGATATTTGTGAGTTTTTAACCTACTTCAAAAAAGGATGTTCTGTATTCGACCCGTATATATGTACGTTTGTTTGTTTGTATGTACACGATTGTCTCAAAAACTAACAAACCAATGTTGATGATTCTTTCACTAACGTGGTCTACATACTTTCAGGCAAGTTTTAGTACATTAGGTAATTATTCTTATGTACAAAGTTATATGCATAAATGTACTGTATCTCCGGCATTTCTAAGCGGATTTTAATGATTCTTCTTTTAGTTCGTTTTGAGCTTATGTAATTGTGCTATAAGATGTGTATAACAGTTTTAGAGTAGGTACTTCATGTAGGCTTTTTTTTAGTCTTAAAGTGAAAAAACTGTGTTTCTGTAATTTTTTTCCGAAGTATGAGTTCCTCTGGTGTAAATAAAAAAATGTATGGAACCCTAGCTGCCCATATTTTTTTAAACTTTTCCCCTTAATGCAGATTTCAAAATGGTAAGTATATCAAATTTCCTTATCTTTTTAGAGACAAAGTGATTTTTTCTTTTTTACAGAAACACAATTTTTTCACTTTTAGATTTTAAAATTGTTTTTTTTTTACTTTTAGATTTAAAAAAAACCACATGAGTTACTCTAAAACTGTAAAAATCATCTTATAGTACATTTATTAATAATAATATGCAGAGATCAGATAGTGAAAATTCCTTCATTTGTGAACACGGTGGCCGAGAAAGTGACCAAAGGCCAAAGGTGGCAATTTTTTTATAAAATAATTAAAAAAATAAAAATTGCGCATGCCCATCGATTCCGATTCCGATCGATTTGACAATTTTTCGATTCCGGGGTTTTTTTTATATTATAGGGCTTGGGGTCCCCCACCCGCAGATACAGAATTATCCATTAATTACGCCACACCCTGTATACGTATTCAACTAAAAATGGAAAAATTAATTTACTTTAAAAAAAAAGTAAAAACTGACTTCAAAAACCTAAAACGATTAAAATAACTTTCATAAGTTTTTTTTTTTAAGTTAGGAATTTATTCTTCCATGCACCTTAGCTTGGCACCGAATTAGAAGTTGTTAAGTTTTTTATGAAAGGTATTTTATTCGTCTTAGCTTTTCTGACGTCGGTTTTTACTTTTTCTTAAGATACATACGTTTTTAGGGTTCCGTACCTCACAAAAACGGAACCCTTATAGGATCACTCGTGTGTCTGTCTGTCTGTCTGCCTGTCTATCTAAACGACGGACAGACGTCCGTCTGTCACAGCCAATATGCTCCGAAACTAATGGACCGATTAAGTTGAAATTTGGTACACGTATGTATTTCTGTAACCCAAACATGGACGTGTAACGTAAATAAATAAATTTTGAATATGGAGGTCAACTTTGGGGGGCAAATAAGAAAATTAAAAAAAAAAACTTTTGCAAACTGTACCGTGTGACATATCAAATGAAAGGGCTTACTGTCAGAGTCTTAAATGTATTTTTTTTTTATAATAAACCAAGTTATTTTTCAAGTTATTTAAGAAAATAGACGAAAATTGACCTTTTGAAATTTTGAAAAAATATAGCCTATAGATTACAGGAAAACCTATAAGATGTCGATGGTCTTATAACAACATAGTAAACCTCTCAATATTGTGCGTACAGACGCCAGCACATCAAGCTACTACAATCTGTCAAATTTCTTTAATAGATTTTCAACTTTATCCAATCAACATTTTATCAATCAATGACAGTTTCGGGTAGCTTGACCTGCTGGCGTCTGTACAAACTTACATTTGTCCATAGTTAAACAAAAAGAATCCAATCCTCATTAGGTCTTATGTGGGTTGGATCGTTTTCGTTTAACTATGGACATTTGTAGTTGGAATGTATGGGAGAACATGTTTTTTAACTACAGCTAAGTTTTCTTGGGATAAATTCAGCCCAACTACAGAACCCTTCATTGTGCGTGGTCCGACACGCTCTTGACCGGTTTTTTGAGGTGAATATTTATAGGGTGTTGTCGATGTGCAGGATTTATTTGTAAGTATGGTTAATTACTTGAATAAAGTGTAGTAGCTAGGTGTTTGTTTTTACAATTAATAAATTAGCTTAAAAAAAAACCGGCCAAGAGCGAGTCGGACTCGCGCACCGAGGGTTCCGTACTATAAAAAAATTGTGTGCTATTTAGAGACATTGTTTTATTTTTCCTGAAATCTTTACATACATTTCAATAACAGAATAATTTCAGATTTTTCTCTATGCAAACTTCGGAGATAAGGGGGCGAACGTTATATTTTTTTACATTTTTCATCAAAATTCGATAGCTATTTGGCCTAAAAAAAAAGAAAAATTGTTTGAAAATTTGCAAACAGCGCTCATTCATATGATACCCTACATGCTAGTAGCCCCACTTCGAATTTTTAAGGCTTTCAGCTTTCAGTCCCTGTTTAAAAAAAAATCTTTCTTAATTGCAAAATAGTTGGGCAAACGGCATCTAAAACTATTCCAAAATTCAAGTTGATAGCATTAGTAGTTCTCGAGATGTCCAGCTGTGACAGACAGACTGAGTCGCACCATAAGGGTTCCTTTTTACCTTTTTGGTACGGAACCCTAAAAATGGCTAGGGCGTCAGACTTGTCAAAGTCAAAGTCAAAGTTTTTATTAATGCGATTTTTGGTGATACAATAGGGTCTTAAATTTATTTTATAGTAGCTCAAAAATCTACCCTATAAGGCATGCATTGTTAAATTACAATATTAGAAATTAAGTTAAACATGAAAGAAGATATAATGAAGATATAATATACTGTAATAAATTAATAGAGGAAAGTTTATAAAAATTACATTAAAACATAAATACATAAAATGGTCAGTCACATGAATTTTTGTCAATTAGGAATTCGTCAATGGTATAGTAAGTAGCATTTGTCTATTAAACATTTATTTAATTTACGTTTAAATTGTGTCAAATTTAAATCTTTTATGTCATTTGGTAGCTTATTAAACATTTTTTGGAGCTATGCAAAGTATGCTCTTGTGCATAAGGGCGGTTTTTGAACTTCTTAGGCATAATTCATGTCGATATGTTGGCCTTATGGATCGATAGCTTTATTCTAAAGCTTTTTTAAATTGTCAGTTGTTTTTTGTCATCCAAAGGAAGTGAGTTCGAACCCCGCTAGTTGCATTAATATATCTACAGAACTACAGACACTTACATTAATAGTGTACTTCTTACTTACATTATTTTTAGAAAAAAAAAAAGATATTTTAATCGCATACATAAATACAGTAACTGGATTGTGGAGGCCAGATAGGCAGTTGCTCTTTGCATTTTACATGGAGCGACTGCCTATCTGACCTCCACAACACAGTTACTGGGTAATACAATACCCCTTGGTAAGACTGGTTGTCAGACTTCCAGGCTCCTGACGACCCGTAACGACTCTCAAAGATCGACGAATGACGGCCGGGACCAACGGCTTAACGTGCTTTCCGAGGCACAGAGGAGTAAACGGCACGTAAAGATGGATCGACCCGTGCGGCTTTTATTACTTAGACACATTAACTATTTAAAAAACCAGATCCATGTACCGTTTAACCAACATTGGACAACTTTCCATCCGGCATTTAAACCTGAATATTAATCTATGAGTAACCACAGAAATAGTTCTAAAATCAACAACCGCAAACGACAGCTTTTCCGGCAAAACCAGCCGGTTACAAACCAGTTCCGGTTTTGTCCCAGTTTTGTTCCATGCAGTTCCGCATTTGCTATCGGTGATCACGTCCCGTTGCGGCGAAAACATCGGAAGTACTCTCCGTAGGCCAATAAATATGTAAACATTTTGTGTTGAGAAATAATGTTAAAAAGCTGACTTTGTCATAATTTCGCTTACTACTTCCTTAGGGTAAAAAGTTACTGCTCACACCCAAAGTTATACCCTAGGAGAGAAAGAAATAAAATACAAATCGACACTTGAAAGGCAAGCCTTTCAAATGTCGATTTGTATTTTATTTCTTTTTTTCTTTTCTTCTTTTTCTTTCCTTTTTTCAATGAATTTCAAATGCAGTTTAAAGGCTTGAATAAACTGGCATTTAAAGATTATTTATTACTTACTCATGATTACTTTCTCATATCGCCCAACATGACGCTTGGTAATTCTAATTACCAAGCGACATGTTGGGCGATATGAGAAAGTTAATAATCTTTAAATGCCAGTTTATTCAAGCCTTTAAACATCAACCAGTTTAAAGGCTTGAATAATAGGCATTTAAAGATTATTACTTACCTACTCATTATTACTTTCTCATATCGCCCAACATGTCGCTTGGTAATTCTAATTACCAAGCGACATGTTGGGCGATATGAGAAAGTTAATAATCTTTAAATGCCAGTTTATTCAAGCCTTTAAACATCAACCAGTTTAAAGGCTTGAATAATAGGCATTTAAAGATTATTACTTACCTACTCATTATTACTTTCTCATATCGCCCAACATGTCGCTTGGTAATTCTAATTACCAAGCGACATGTTGGGCGATATGAGAAAGTTAATAATCTTTAAATGCCAGTTTATTCAAGCCTTTAAACTGCATTTTAAATTCATTGGAATCAAGTAGTTATGACAAATAGGCGATTTTTCACGATTTAGAAAAAAAAAAACTTTGAAATGCCCTAGTGTAAAGTTTCCAACATGTCGTTTAGTAAATATTGCCTTTTTTGAAATAAATAATTTATTTGCGATAAAACATGACGCAAAGAAAATATGAGTCGAATATAAGCGACTCAGCGCCGAGTATACCCGATTCAGCGTCACCGACCCGAGCGTGACGGTTCAGGTTTGTTCACTTTTCAAACATAAACACAAACAAAAAAATATTGGCAGTCTTGGGGAGTAGGACTACCAACAGAAGTGAAAACTTAAACGCAACTAAAACAACTATGCATAGCATGACGCACGTTGATGTGGCGCGGGGACGTGAACCCGTAAGATTTCCCCCTACCAAAAATCGCTCAACGTGCCTAAAGAACTTTTTACTTCAAAAACTTACGAACATATTCCTCACCCCCCCATTTAACCTCCTCATTTTTTAAATCGGTAAAATAAAACAAGTTGGGAGAAAATTGCGTCACATCCACGCAGAACGGCCGTCGTTCAGAATTATGTTGTTGATCCAATGCGAGACAGAGCCACAGGCAGCGCTAGCGCGATTATCACAAAGATTGTATACAGGATTGTTATTGAGTCACCAGCAATTGTTTAACTTTAAGAGGCGATTCTACCGTCACTCTGAACAAGTTTTCTTAGGAAACCCAATGCCGAATTCTTAAAAAATAAACCGGACAAGTGCGTGTCGGCCCTAACATTGTATTTGAAAAATATGTTCTCCCATACATTCCAACTGCAAATATAAGATTGTACGCAAAATATTGAGAGATTTACCATGTTAAGACCATAGACTTCTTATAGGTTTTCCTATAATCTGTAGGTACAGAACTATTTTCTGCACTTTTTTTCAAAATTTTTCTGTTCGGTTTTTTCGGAGATAAGGGGGAATTTTGGGAAATAAACGAAAATTGGTCAATTTTCGTTTATTTCTTAAATTACTCTAAAACAGTTTATTATAAAATTATAAAAAAATATATATATTTTTGAGACGCTGACAGTAAGCCCTTTCATTTGGTACCTACGAGTATGTCACACGGTGCAGTTTGCAAAACTTTTTTTTTTTCAATTTACTTATTTGCCCCCAAAATGGACTCTATATTCAAAATAAATTTATTTACGTTACGCGTCCGTGTTTGAAACTGAAATTTATACGTGTACCAAATTTCAACATCAGTCCATTAGATTCGGTGCAAATTGGCTGTGACAGACAGACACACTAGTGATCCTATAAGTGTTCCGTTTTTTTTCATTTGAGGTACGGAACCCTAAAAGTAATTACTTTTAGGGTTCCGTACCTCAAATGAAAAAAAAAGATACTGATCTAGAGAAACCGAGTTCTTTTATTATCAATGTGTATACATAATATTATACACCTGCGAATCGTATAAACACAACCCCACTCTGTAAATACAGCGAGAATAATAATATGATACCTGTATTCACCAACGAACGATACATTTAATCCACCACGTATTTCATAAAACTACCCCTGGGAAAAGCACTAATTACCGGACCATGTTGCCATAGTTTCAAAATCACCCCGGGGTGGTTTTGATGTACCCCGAATTGGATACCTTATGAACAAGTTGCGAGTAGGGTAACCAATTCGAAATACCAATTTGACTACTCTCAAAAATAAACAATAATTAATTTAATAGGTACTTATTTTTAAGATGTTACTAAAAAAGACAATTTGTCAAAAAATTAATAACATCGGTGGAAAAATTAAGAAGCAAAACGATCCTAGCCTTTTCCCAACTATGTTGGGGTCTAACAAGATGCAGCTGAATACCAGTATTTTACATGGAGCAACTGCCTATCTGACCTCCACAACCCAGTCACTAGGTATCACGATACCCCTTGGTAAGACGTTGTCAGACCCGTAATGACTGTCAAAGAACAGATCCACGAATGACAGCCGGGACCAACGGCTTAACAAGCTTTCCGATGCACGGAGAGGTCTTGGTATGTAAAGATCACCCATCCACGGTAAGTGTAACTTAACCTGATCGATCGACCCGTGCGGCTGTTATTACTTAGCTACAAGCCCCTCATACAAAACGACCATTGTCGCAAAGATACATGGTGCTTCTATCTTGTGACGTCAGATGGTAGCAATGCAGTCTCTGTTTAGGACACATTTTAAAACGCTTATTTTTTTTTTTTTTTTATTTTATTTTTTTTTTTTTGTGATGGATTTGCTCTTGACTCTAGTCTAGGTCAGAGGTGACAGAGACAAAGTCGACGATGGAGTGAGCTTACCCAGAAGAAGCCTGTTCACTCTCACTTTGAAGAGATTAGGGTTGTATACGTTCGGAAACATTTTCTGAGACCTAAAATAATATATTTTCTAGGTGGCCCAAATTGTAGGGCATGTGTTCAAACCCGAACAGGCGACATTACTTTGTGTAATTTATTTCATCATTACTGCTCTCAAAACGGTGAAGGAAAACATCGTGAGGAAGCCAAAAATTCGAAGTACAAAAAATTCGAAGACATGTGATATCTTAACTCGCACTGGCTCCGCGTGCTGGATTACGGCCCACTGAGACCTATGTCCCAGCTGTGGGAACTTTACAGACTGATTATTAGGTGTCAAGAAATTGGGATCATATTTATTACTACCACAGATTGATTCAGATGTGACACTCCGCAATTTAGGTATGCAGCTACTAGTACGCGGCGTGTCTATCTCACTGGGCCGATTCAGTAGGACTGCCGCGGTGTGAAGGTACAAGAGTTACGCGTTAGAAAGAGAGGCAAATTGTAGGTGAATATAACTGTAGGTAATATGCGTTGTGCGACCTGAATTGCACTTTATTGTGTCTTAGCAATAGTCGCTTTTTATTTAAATGATTTTGCAGAGTGTCCCATCTGTATTAATCTCTGTTACTACCTAAACCTACGCTATCTGTGTGTTACCTTTTAAATTTCTAAAAAAAATCCTCTACATCTGAAAATTCCGAGTGGAAGTATCTGGGAATCGAGGCCAGGACTGCTTAGCACTTGCAACCACTAAACCAACGAGATCAAAACGTCGGACACGTCCGGATAAATCTGATCGGTTGGTAACCCTCTAATATGGTTAGTTATCTGCCCGCGGGTTCGCTTGTCGTTTTGTATTTAAGTACATTCAATTGGTTATTATCGATCTCTTTTTGGACTAGTTGCAGCGCCATGGGAATGTGTTTTAAATGAAAGTATTTGTTTTTTTTTTTTTTAATAAATAAAACGCACATAAAATACACACAATACTCTTTTATTTAATTTTACGAAGATTAATTGCAGACCAAACTATGGAAAAGTGCTTCCTTTTGGCTAAATTATAATTTCACAGACAACTTTGAGTTGTTTTTAAATTTTAAAAAAACTTGCCAGATTTGCTTGACAGTTTTATGCTTGGGAACGATGGATAAAACGACAGGCAAACGTTTTTCAAAAAGCACATTTTATATTGTGTCAATAATTCACGTTCACCACTATCAAGTATGTTTGTATGCTAAAATAATTTTGAATTGTTTTAGCATACAAAAATAAATAAAAGAGGATAAGAATCAAAGCTATTTTTAACCCCCGAAAACGGAGGGTATAAAAGTTTAACATGTGTATCTTTGTGCTGTCTGGAGCATTGTAGCTTGCCAACGGCTGAAGCGATATTGATCATTTTTGTTTTTTTGAAAGGTGATTTGATCAAGAGTGTTCTAGAAAAGAGCTGATTTTCTTCAAAAGGCTGAGCCGATATTCTTAAATCATAACTAAGAACACTCGATCAAATCACATTTTAAACAAAAAATAAATTTATCATAATGGTTTCAGCCGTTTGGGCGCAAATCCTGTAGATAAATAAAATTAAACCCAAAACTAAACTTCAAAACAAATGAGAATCGTTCCCAGAATTTTCGCTCCTCGCTTCTGCTTTTAACACCTGTCAGGGGTAGCGATTACTGCTACACTCCCAGAGGATAGTTCGTTATCTCTGTACAATATCCTAGCTGGAATATTGCACATTTGCACAACGAAATGATGATTATTCTCTGTGTTGAGCTGTGAATTTGGGCATTTATTTTATTATTTGTCCTGTTATAATTTGTGATTATTATTCTACAGCAAAAGTATGGATTTAACGAACGAGCTTTTAGATTATTTGGTACATAACATAATGCCTGTTTGCAGAGGGAACAGGGGTGTATTAGTAGGTAATGTATTTAGAAGCCCTTAACCTGCATGGTTTTACCGTACAATCTATATGAATCCTAACTAATATTATAAATACGAGAGTAAGTTTGTTTGTTACGCTTTCGCTCTAAAACGGCTAACCGGATCATAATCATAATTATAATCATTTATTTGTCTGAACATGGTTGGTATGTATTTTACATGCATTTTGGATTTGGCAAAAATTTGGCATATGGGTAGACTATGACCGTGGTCCGTGGATGGGAGACCATCTTTACATACCGAGACTCCTCCGTGCCTTGGAAAGCACGATAAGCCGTTGGTCCCGGCTGTCATTCGTGGATCTTTGACAGTCGTTACGGGTAGTCAGAAGCGCGAAAGTCTGACAACCAGTATTATCAAGGGGTATTACCCAGTAACTAGGTTTTGGGGGACTCAATGTAAAATATTCAGCAGCTTATGGCTGATGACTGAAAGCCGACCCCAACATAGTTGGGAAAAGGCTAGGCAGATTGATGATTGGGTAGACCATGAACTGGATTAGGACATGTTAGGATACTTTTATCCCTCGTTCCGTGGGATAATATCCGACAACAACGCGGGCGAAGCCGCGGGCGAAAGCTAGTAGTTTATAAGTTGGTGGCATAATATGGGACAAATGCTTATTCGTATTATGAAGATTAGATAAACAGTAAGAGTTACCTGAACAACTGAGAGGATATATTCTCGTGATAAAAAAATATTGTAGAATTCAACATAGGAATAATTAATCTTTAAATTCTAATTAGCTTTTTATTTATTGATAACCTAGTAATATCAGGACGAGGAGTCCTTATAATTATGTAGCACAGCGCCCTCAAAAATTTAGTTGAAATTTTTCCACTTCAGCTGCAATGCCACATTTTGATACCACAACTGAATCACGGTTATAAAAAAAAACCGGTAAAGAGCGTATCGGACCACGTACAATGAAGGGTTCCGTAGTTGGGATGAATGTATCCCAATAAAAACTTTGTAGTTGAAAAACATGTTCTCCCTACATTCCAATTACAAATGTCCATAGTTAAACGAAATTTTGGATCCTTTTTGTTTAACTATGGACAAATGTAAATTAATACGCACAATATTGAGAGATTTACCATGTTGTTTTAAGAACATCGACTTCTTATAGGTTTTCCTGTAATCTATAGGTATTGAACTACTTTTTGTATTTTTTTTTTCAAAATTTTAGCCACAGTACTTTCGGAAATAAAGGGGGGAATGGTCAATTTTCGTCTATTTTTTAAATAACTTTAAAATAGTTTATTTTAAAATCATAAAAAAATACATATGAGACTCTTACAGTAAGCCCTTTCATTTGATATGTCACACGGTACAGTTTGCGAAACATTTTTTTTTTAATTTTTTTATTTGCCCTCGAAAATTGACCCCCATATTCAAAATTCATTTATTTACGTTATACGTCCGTGTTTGGTTTACAGAAATACATATGTATACCAAATTTTAACTTAATCGGTCTATTAGATTCGGAGCAAATTGGCTGTGACAGACGGACAGACAGACAGAGACCCACACGAGTGATCCTATAAGGGTTCCGTTTTTCCTTTTGAGGTACGGAATCCTAAAAAATCTGATTATTCCTTATCATAGGTTGACCCGCGTAGTTGAATTAGTCAATAAAAATGTTATGATATTTGAAACTAGAATTTCAAACATTTTGTGGGATTAAGTACAGCTAAAGTGGAACAATGTCAGCAAATTTTTGGAGGGCACTGTACATTGCGCCATATGTTTAAGTCCCATGTAATAGGAGGCGAGCCTTGCTACTGAGAAACTCCTGTTGAAAAAACCCAATAACACTTTACCCATCCTGGGAATCGAACCCAAAACCTCATGATCAGCAGTACCTCTCCAACCACTGGACCAACGTGGCCCTAATTTCGAGTTATGAGTTATGACTAGATATTCAAAATTGCATTTCTTTCCATAATTTCTGTTTCAATTCGGACGACATCTTCCCCTAATTCCGGCCCGGACACGATCATTTATAATTCACAACAAGTCCAGTAAAAAGCTTACTCTTCAATTTCGGATGCCGGACGAGACCGGGTGTCCGGATTACTGGCGAACGTGGGGCAAAGCACGGCAAGCATGCTAGGGTATTAATAGGACAAGGTATTGGTAATGTCTTATGTTGTGTAGGGGGGCTTGTGGCTAAGTAATAACAACAGCTGCATGAGTCTATCCATCAGGTTAAGTTACGCTTGCCGCGGTTGGTCCGTGGTTTGGTGACCATCTTTACATACTATGACCCCTCCGTGCGTCGGAAAGCACGTTAAGCCGTTGGTCCCGGTTGTCATTCGTGGATCTTTGATAGTCGTTACGGGTCGTCAGAAGCCCGAAACTCTGACAACCAGTTTACCAAGGGTTATCGTATTACCCAGTTATTGGGTTGCGGAGGTCAGATAGGCAGTCATTTCATGTAAAATAGTGGTATTAAGCTGCATCGGGTTAGACGGGAAGCCAACCCCAATATTGTTGGAAAAAGGCTAAGTAGATGATGATTGGATAATTTCTTAAAAAGATGAGGGCGATGTAGGTGAGGTAGGTAGGTAGGAAATGCTAGCTTAGTTGACGAATGCGTGAAAAATAAAGCTAAAAGTTTTGTAGCTTCTTATTAGCTATAACGAAAACCTCATCGTAACTCTTCCTTTGCTGCGCTCCTTAAGGCCGGTTTTTCAATCGCCAGTTAACTCGAATAAGTTTGTCATTTTCACAGTTTTGTCTATGGACAATCTGTCAAAACGCCATATTTATTCTTCAGGTAAAAGTTTGTAACCTTACCTATAAAAGCTGTAATGTAAAACTATAATGTTTCATTTAAACAGTTTTTTTTTTTTTGGATTATAAGTAGCTTCAGGTCACATGATTCACATGAATTTTTATTTAGTGTCGCTTGGCAATAACTACTTTACCTTTTGAGCTAAAGCTTACCAAGCGCCGAATGCTTTATAGTATTCATACTCTATGGTCGGACCCGTAATGCGAACTGGGCCACGGCTTCTGGTCTAAAATCTACATTGAGGGCGATACCGAATACTTAGTTAAGGCTCGTGAGATAAAGGAAATGCGATGCTATACGATGTGGAAGCTAGAAGCTGAGGCCGATCGAAAAGTTAATTCGAACGATTTTTTAATCTAAAATGCAATATCTAAGAATAGCATTTTGGTTTAAGGCGAAGATAAACGAGTTTTATTAATTTTAAACCGAAGATCACATCTAAACGAGTAGTAATAATGATTTGGAAAAAATATATGTTAAATTAAAGCATTTTCTTAATAACTTAATCTGTGAATATTTAAGATTATCTTTATATTACATAATTAATTTGTAAAGTAATGTGTAATGAGAATCACAAAAAAACTATTAAGCGTATTTTTATGAAACTATCACCATTTCAAAGATAATTTAATTATTTATCTTTTAGTATACATGTTTTATTAAATTACCTTTTTTATAATAATGCGTCTAATTTGGGACAGCACTCCTTAATGGGCGAGCCCTATTACGGACTAAACGAATGACTCGTTACGTCAGCTCAGCACAGAACATGCCAGCTAACCACTCAAGGCCATTGGCGTATATCTGCGTCTTAAAGGTCCTGAGCCTTTATGGCATATTGACGCCTATTTGTGGAAAATCAACCTGGGAACTATTATTTGAATACAATAACACATAATAACTGCCTTTTTAATGATTTTGATAGTTCCCATCGATATTTACCTCCAAATATATCGGGAACGTGACACTTTAGGGTACCATTTTACTTGACATTTTTTGCTTGTCTATGTGTCCCCGCCAAAATGGCGGCGGGTGGATATGCTAGCTTTCATAGAAAAATGTTCGAACCCCATTTTATAGGACAGGCACAACTGGTATCACCCATAGAATGATATAAATAAAGTCTTAACACTAATAAGTAAATGTAATAAATTAAAAATAAAACGAGTCAATCAATCCGCCTAGCCTTTTCCCAACTATGTTGGGGTCGGCTTCCAGTCTAACTGGATAATGAATAAAGAAGAATAAGAGTATTTTACATGGACCCACTGCCTATCTGACCTCCACAACCCAGTTACTGGGTAATACGATACCCCTTGGTAAGGTGGTCAGACTTTCGGGCTTCTGACGACCCGTAACGACTGTCACGAATGACAGCGGGGACCAACGGCTTAACGTGCTTTCCGAGGCACGGATGAGTCTCGGCATGTAAAGATGGCCACGGACCAACCTCGGCAAGAGAAGGGGCTTAACCTGATGGATCGAACCGTGCGGCTTTTATTACTTAGCCCCGAGCTTTATATGCAAAACGAGTATTTATTCAATTTTAAAATCGTACGTGTCTACGTTCCGCGTTCGTGTTACTTTCGGCCACTTTACTGGAGTCGTATGAAGTCGTATTCCAGTTTTGTTTCAAACTAGGGACTGATGTAACTGTAACTGCCAGACAGAATGTCGTGAAAGGGCGTGAATGTCGCAAAGTTGTCGTACTATCGTGGTGCGTAGCACTCGCAACTGGCATGCGTGTATGACCAGATGTGTGAACGTAAACAAGGCAAAAGGAGTATGTAAGGATCGCAGCAGGTGGCGCTCTGTAGTTTGAGAGGAAGGCGTGATTTTGACTATTGAGATACGCCACCTGCTGAACGAAATTAAAAAAATATAAATAATATAAATGAATATAAAATAATAGCATATATATAGCATATGCATATATGAATGAATATAACATAATAGCTCATACCGAGGTTAAAATATTAGCAAGACAGCAAGGTTACTTTTTTCAGGCCATAAAGTTAAAACGAAAATACAGCTGTGTCCGCTAGAAAATCGTGAAGAAATATTTTCCATAGATACTCGTATTTATCAAAAAACAGATTACAAAAGCGGATCTGGGTTTTAAGCTGCTTAACTGCCTTTGTTATTTTAAGTACGCTACAACCGACTTATACCATGTTCCTGAATTGAGAATTTGAAGTTGAGAACTGTCAAACTCTAAAATACTTAAGTGATTTCTTTAATATAGCCCGCGAAATTAAAAATTTTCACGTTTTTTTTGCAAGGAATTTTTGTTTTGCGGACTTTCACCTTAAAGCCGGTATCACACCTCCGCCGCGAAACCGTAGCAGTGAAACTGCAGTAGTTCTGCCATGACTTGTCCGTTGTACGGCAACTGAAACAGTTTCTGACAAGTTCTCAACTTCAAATTCTCAAATCAGAAAACGACTGTTATAATAGACATGAACAAAAGAAGGTATTTCTTTTTAGTTTTGGCATTTGGCCGATTAAGATTGACCAATCTTATTCGGCCAAAACTAAAAAAATAAAACCTTAAATAAGTAGACCTACTTACGTGATCACTAGCTCAACTGCTGAGCTAGTCAATCCCCAAATTGGAGATTCCTGGCAGATTGGGTATTTTTTCACAGCAGCCCAAAGTTTGGGTTTGGGCTACGGCAATAGGCTCGCCCCTATTACTATAATACTTCTGCTTATCCCTTTAGGGAATACATGATTTGTAACGAAAATGATAGGCCTATAGATGCTGGCGGGAAAAATTCCGAATCATTCCCGTCGAATACTTCGAAAGTATTCCGAAATATTCCGAAACTTTGGGAATATTTCAACGTTTATTCCCATTGAATTATTCGGGCGAAACATTCGGCGGAAACATTCGATTGCGGGGTACGAATGTTTCTCGCGGGGGGGAAAACTTCTCCGGGGAGCATCTCCCCTCTTACCGCACCCCGCACCGCCATCGCCTGCACGCACGACTCGTGGCAGTCGGGCGTGCGCGGCGCGGCGACAGCGGCCGGCGCACAGAGGGGCAGCGGCGGCGGCGATCGGCGATCGATGCAAAATACGATTTTTCAGCAAAAAAAATAAAATCCTAATTAAATTCATTTTGAATAATTCTGATTTAACGAAACTTTCCCAGAAGTATTCCGGAATTATTCAGAATTTTTCGGAAGTTTTGCAACTATAGATAGGCCCCGTTCACTGGCTCCAGCAATGCGACTTGCTTCAAGCGACACGCGCATGCATCACCTATTTCCGCCCGTCGCTCCGCAAGTCACGTCGTGGTTACTCCAGGCATGCTCAAACAACTTCTTTCATTTGTTTGCTCCGCAGTCGCTGTAACAAGACTTTTGTCACTTGAGCGTGTAGCTCGTGGCCACGGGGATAATGATTTTAGAGACTACCTAATATTTTCACTATCGCCGTCGCCTCGCCATCTTCAATTGTCACACAGCCTTATTTACCAGTGTTGTCTCATTAACTATATAATTGTCAAAGGATTCCCTCGCCACCGCTGAGTAGCCACAAATTCTTCAAAATATTAGCCCTGCTGCTGACTAGCTATTCATTACATTTTTCTAAACGGCGATATGGAGAAGGAACTTTTGCGGATATGTTAAAGTTGCGGTGAAGAAATATGAGAAATATTAGCTTGTAATTACTATAAGATTTTATGTATTTTTATTTTCTCTTTTATTCTTACACACGGTGTCTACATCTCTTTTACATCTCTTTTTATCCTCTGTCCTATCGCAGGTATGCTGGAAACATTTCTTTAGAAATAAGCATCACCTTTGTACGTAATTTTCAGTTCCTTTATTATTTGTGTGTACATAAACGGTTAAATAAAATAATTAAATAAAATAAGATTGGAAAGTACGTTAAGCACTTGGCCCGGTTGTCATTCGTAGATGATTCTAGTCTAATCTTTACGGGTAGTCAGAAGCCCCAATGTCTGACAACTAGTCTTGCCGAGAGGTATCGTGTTACCCAGTAACTGGGTTGTGGAGGTCAGATGGGCAGATGCTCCATGTAAAATACTGGTATTCAGGTGCATCGAGTTGTACTGGATGCCGACCCCAACATAGTCGGAAAAAGGTAAATCAGATAATGTTAGAGATTTCATATGTATAGCTTCACTATCGCCTCACATATATTATCTTGAACTGACATACAGCCCTAAACACCAGCTTTGTCTCATTAACTAAACAACCGTCGAAGGATTCCCTCGCCACCGCTGAGTAGCCACAAATTCTTCAAAATATTAGCCCTGCCGCTGGCTAGCTGTTTGTTACATTTCTCTAAACGGCAATATGGAGGAAGTAATTTCTTTTGCGGAGATATATTAGAGTTGCTAGGTGAAAAAAGATGAGGAATATTAGCTTGTAATTGTAACACTGTACGGTCCCATCTGTCATTCGTAGATCATTGACAGTCTTTAAGGGTAGTGGTATCGTGTTACCCAGTAACTGGGTTGTGGAGGTCAGATAGGCAGTCGCTCCATAAAAACGCTGGTATTCAGCTGCTTCCAGTTAGACTAGAAGCCGAACCCAAAACAGTTGGAAAAAGTCAAGGCATTTTTTTATTTTTTTTCTGTAGGTTATGGTCTTCTCATACAGAGAAGCAGTAGGAAATTATCACTATACTAGTTCACTACATGTTGTGGGTTTCTACATGTTACTAAGTTCCTCTTAAATTCATCATCATTTTCCTGCCCTTGTCCCAATTTATTTGGGGTCGGCGCAACATGTCTCTTTCTTCCATACTTCTCTATTAGTCGTCATCTCGGTAGTCACCCTCCTCACTCCCTTTCTTACCATATCATCTTTCACACAGTCCATCTATCGTTTCTTTGGTCCACATACCACTAAGTTTTAAGTTTTGTAAGTTTTGTCTAAGTTTGTCATAAATTACCAGGCAATAAAAAAAAAAAAAAAAAAAAGTAGTATATGTAGTATATCAGTTATCTGGTTTCCATAGTACAAGCTCCTCCTCCGTGAACAATGTCCTAGGATATTATTATTAAAAAAAAAAAAAATAATAATAATTTCATACAAATTGTAGTTCAAATTCTTGTTTTCTTTTTTTTTGGTGGATATTAGTTGAGATTTGGTAGGTATGTACTACCTATCCGTCTTCTAAGCGTAGTGATTATTTCTGACCTTTGATCAGTTGTATTAACCATTGACCGATAGTCCTAAGCTCCTTCGGTTCAGCTTACCCTAAATCACAAGAAGCATAAACAGTTGAACACATACAACAGAGAGTGTACTAGTATTTAGCCCCGGCCTTACACGTCAGTGCAATTATCTGATACAAGCCCCGTAGGGACGCGATCACGCGGAATAATTCAGCTGTATACATTAGTGTGCACCGCAGTCTATCGGCTTTGACTTGCGAGAGATACAGGATGGGTGAAACTGTGAGCATTTATTTGGTACACTTGGTGCTTCAACTCTGTATTTTTGGCCTCTTTTAAATCAAAGTTGCACAGATATTTTTTGTGTTTCAATTAGATTCGCCAAAGAGTTTTTAATCATAAAACCAAACGTCCTATTTTTGGCAGAAAGTACAATAGGATAATTCTCCATTCGTTTTTAACTTTAAAATTCATGTTAAAATTCTTTTCGCTTGTCACTTGAAGTAAAAGTTTATTTTCTTTCAAACAAACAGCAATAAATCCTCATATAAAACTGTTGCGTTACATTTTTTTTACCGTCATATATTAGGTTGGGGAAAAAGTCTTTTCGCATTATAGTATGTATGAACTTGTAATAAAATCTCTTTGGCTATACTATTTGTATCTGGCTGGTTTTGGTATCATTGAAAGTTTTAATTTTAAAGAACATAATTCCAAATTCAAATTAGGAAAATGTGTGATTTTCATTTGTTTTTCGTACCGTCAAGATGAGTGAATCTAATGAAGCAATTCGATACATTTTAAAATTTTACTACAAAAAAGGTAAAAATGCAACGCAAGCCGCGAAAAAAATTTGCGATGTTTATGGACCTAGTGTAGTGTCTGTGAGAGTAGCACAAATTTGGTTTAAGCGTTTTCAATCCGCAAAATTTTGATGTCAAAGATGCACGTCGCTCTGGTCGCCCTATTACGGATAAAATGGATGCCATTTTTGAAAAAGTGACACAAAACAGTTTTGGCGCATTTGAAAAAAACTGGGTACACAAAAAAGCTCGACATTTGGGTACCTCACGAGCTCACTGAAAGAAATCTAATGAACCGTGTACTCGTTTGTGATTCTTTATTACGACGTAATGAAACCGAATCATTTTTGAAGAAGCTGATAACTGGTGATGAAAAGTGGATCACGTATGACAAGAACGTGCGAAAAAGGTCGTGGTCAAAGGCCGGTCAGGCTTCACAGACTGTGGCGAAACCCGGGTTAACTCGCAACAAGGTGATGCTGTGTGTGTGTGGTGGGATTGGAAGGGCATTATTCATTATGAGCTGTTACCACCAAGCAGGCCCATCGATTCTGAACTCTACTGCGAACAACTGATGAGATTAAAGCAAGAAGTTGAGAGAAAGCGGCCGGAATTAATCAACAGAAGGCGTGTGGTTTTTCATCATGATAACGCTAGACCTCACACATCTTTAGCCACTCAGCAAAAATTAAGAGAGTTTGGCTGGGAGGTGTTAATGCATCCGCCGTATAGTCCTGACCTTGCACCTTCAGATTTCCACCTGTTTCGGTCTCTTCAGAATTCTTTAGGCAGTGTCAGGTTAACATCACGAGAGGACTGCCAAAACCACTTGTCGCGGTATTTTGACCAGAAGTCCCAAAATTTCTATAGCAATGGGATCATGTCCCTACCTACAAGATGGCAAAAAGTTATCGACCAAAATGGTACCTACATACTTTAGTTAAATGTAAATAAACTATATTAAAAAATGTTTTGAATTTTCTTAAAAAATGCGAAGAAACTTTTTCCCCAACCTATTATGTAGTAAAGAATTCTTCTAAAGATTTAATCAACCAATATAGGTACTTAGTTTTCAAAATATTCCTGTATTACCTATCTGCATTTAAGTCTCTGAATGTATCAGAAGGTGGACATAGGTATGCGGTGTCGTCTTGGATGTCGCAGTCAGCACCAAAGTTTTGGTTTCGACATACAAAAGTAATTTATAAAACAAAAAAAAGGAATGTTAGTCCGTGGCTTGGAAAAAGGCTCACAAACAATCATAACCTTAAATATTTAAAGTGTTTTCCTTTCAATCAAATCGGCCTTTTTGTCGACAGTTGCAGCGTTCCTTTTACGGAGCTCAACTTTTAGTAGACGCACAGTCATAAACGCGTACATATTATAGTGGAATTACATTTTAAAATCTCATAAATAGTAGTCACACTACTGTCACGAAAGGTAAACAAGGTACGGTCGACTACAGCGACATCTACACACAGCTTTGAGTGTGGCTCCTCATTGGCTGACAGTAAACTACCAGCTATTGAAGACAGAAACGTTTTAAGCCTAGAGGTGCACTAAGTAGGTAATATTTTTTTTAAACTAACCTTTTCAAATAAAACGTCGAAGTTCGTTTAAAAAAAGTTTTCGGGGAATAATTTAATGTTATCCTACATTATCTTTGTAACTAGATATTAGTTACTTTTCAATCAATAAACACAACGCCATCTTTGATCGCCTTCACTTTTGAATATAAAACTTTTAAGTATTTTCCTTTTCTTTGAAGAGCAGGTCCTGAAACTTGACAATATATCTTTTAAATTTCACTTTGTACTGAAGTTTGTTCATTTTTAGGGTTCCGTACCTCAAAAGAAAAGAAACCCTTATAGGATACTTTGTTGTACAGTCGCGACCAAAAGTCGATAAGCAAACTCACAAAGCAATAGCTTGGCGTTTAGTTTGACTTAAGACCTTCTATTTCCAAGAACATAAACATGCGTCGTCAACAATTGATTGTAGTTCATAATTTCAAAGTTATAGCATGTGTAAAGATGACCTAGCGGTTAAGCGCGTGCAGATAGATGCGTGAATCAGTGAGCCGTGAGTTCAAATCTCACGCAGTACTTTGACTTTTTGTAAGTTTTTACTTGATTGGAAGTAATGGGACAGAAATATAATATTCTTTATCTTGTTCGCTTGGACACTCATTTCGTAAAGTTAGAAAGGTAGATCATAGAAAACTAAATAGGTATTGACAATTATATAAATATGTGTTATTAGAATATCATTTCTTTGTTAGGTTATTATGAATTGACTAAGTGGGTATACAACAAAAAATCCTATGAACGGTTAAAAAAAAAGTTCTTTTATCTAGTAGGAATGTAACGTCACAATTCTCTTAAGTTTGTTAATTTTATAAATAACTAAATAAAACGAATAAACATTTTTGTTACCATTCAGCACGACTTTTTTATTTAAACCTTCCAACACCGAAAAGATGAATTAAAAATCACAAAAATAGTTAAATAATAATACAATAACTAATATTTAACTTCTTATAAAAATAAATAATAAATGAACATAGGTAAACATCTAACAAGTTTTTGCTTAAAATAGGAATATATTATTATGGTTCCAAAGAAACAAAAAACAGTCCAACATTGTTATTAAGATTCGAACTCAGACTTCATTGATCGTGAAACCATTGTTTAGCCCAAACAGCTACCAGCACATGTTATGTTTATGCGAATTTTAGCAATGCAATGGTAAGAACAGGTCGCCACTATGACGATTATTCTAAATTCAACAAAAATATAATGTTATTTCGCGTAGTACGACGACATGCGACAATTCATTAGTGTGTGTTATCTGCGGAATGTTGGCTCATACTCGTACACGCACACGTACTGGTTCGTGCTCGCACAGTTCATAGCAATGTAATCCTTAGCATGCTTATGGACTTTTGAGCGTTTACTGTACGTCTGTCTATCTGTTTGTCTGTCTGTCAAGGGCCTTTTTCTCAGGTACACGAAGAGATATCTAGTGAAAATTTATATCAAATACTCGGGTCTATGGTTTCTTTCAGCTGTGAAAAAATCAAACTTGTAAGTCAATCAAAAGATATGACCGTTTATGTCGCATAATTTAGCATATTTTGCGATTCACGCGGGAATCAAACTTCTCGTTGACCTACAATCAAAAAAGAAAAAATGAAATTTGGCAAGAAGGTTTTTTTTTTTTTTTTTAATAACCCGGGACATTTCACACTAGGTCATCTGATCCCAAACTAAGCAGAGCTTGTACTATGGAAACCAGATAACTGATATACTACATATACTACTTTTTTTTGTAAATACATACTTATATAGATAATTACACCCAGACTCAGGACAAACAGACATGTTCATGCACACAAATATTTGTCCTGGGTGGGAATCGAACCCACGACCAACGACATGATAGGTGGTATCTTAACCAACCACGCCAGCTGGCCTGTTTACAGCACAAGTAAAGGAAAAAATATGAAAACCGTAAATATGCAGTTTAATAACAAAAATAAATATAATTGGGATCAGAAACTTAAATTTGCAGTTGGAGGATTGACCGTGACGTATAACAATGTATGGGGTAACATGTTTTTGTTTTTATGGAAGTTTGTTTCTTTAATACATTCTTTTCAACTACGGAACCCTCAGTTGTGCGTGGTCCAACACGCACTTGGCCGGTTTTTAACATTTTAGAGACTTGAATGATTGATATTTTAGCATTATCAACACGTTGTGATTTTGGGATCTTTAAGTTACGTTTACTTAGACGGAAAGTGACATCCTATCTTACGATATCGATGATGGGATAGTCAAAATGTATAGAACTGACATAAGCTACAGAAAAGCTTATGTCAATCCTGTTGTAAGTCTTTGTAGAAATACGAAACGCTTTGAAAGCGATTGTCACTTGTCTTATTGTACTTGTCCCTATAAGTTCCAGTAAAATTATCTGGCCTACTTATAATAATAATATAATATATTAATATCCTGGGACATTTTTCATACACGGTCATCTGATCCCAAACTAAGTACAGCTTGTACTATGGTAACCAGATAACTGATATACTACATACACTACTTTTTTTTTTGTAAATACATACTTATATAGATTAGTTACACCCAGACTCAGGACAAACAGACATGTTCATGCACACAAATGTTTGTCCTGGATGGGAATCGAGCCCACGACCTGCGGCATGATAGGTGGTATCTTAACAAACCAAGCCAACTGTCCCGCCAACTTAAAATGCTGGTTCCTATTTTAAATTTTGCTAGTTGATAGTGTCTATTACGAAGTGTAGTAACAGACCATAAAGCTTCAACAGTATTTTTAGCATATGCATAAGTATATTCAGCCTACAACGTTCCCGCAGCTGGTACACAGGCCTCCTCTCTCAGGCCACAGGGAGTGGGCTATAATGAACCACGGGAGCTCAGTGCGGGTTGGGGATGTCACGTCATGTCATCGAATTTTTGGTTCTAGGACATGCCTGTTTCCTCACGACGGTGACGTTTTCCTTCACCGTTTTGAGAGCAGTGGTCATGAAACAATTTATCTACATAACTACGCCTTGGTTCGAACCCACGACCCATGACGTTGAGTTGTAACTTATGAGTTTGGGCCGTTACCTCTGGGCCACCACTGCTCCCAACAGTATTGTTGTTGACCTCAATTTACTTTCCATTTCCGATCCTAAATAATCCCGTATAAAATCACGAAAACACCCCACATTTTTTTCTGACGCCCCTAATTCTCTCCCCGGCCCATTTCAAAGAAAAATATAACTTAAAACCTAGGAATTGACGTATGATTGCTACGATCGACTCAGATAATGCGGCCGCAATTTTTCATCCCATTTCAACTCCCCAACGCCGACCTAAATACAGTTTTTTATTGGAATCTAATTTCGCCCCTCGGAGACAAGTAGGTATTCGGATTATCAGATCGCTAGTCACAAGTCGATCGATCAACGCTTCTCGTGCTTCTGTAAGCGTAAGTAATTTAAACTTTCTTTTTTTCCGTGAGAGATTTTTCCCCCATTGTCCTATGGAAATGTTTTTTGATTAATGTTGTTTTTAAATAAAATATTGTTGATGGTTGAATCAGTGTTTTGGAGTGTTGCTTAGGCTTCTAATTTCAAATGTAGATGTGCGCTTCGTGTTCTAATCTATCATCTTTGAATGTGATTTATTTACGTTTAATTATCTAACTAAACCACAACGCATATTTATCTTGATATTTCTTTATTTATATTTAAAAAATATTCTAGAACATAAATTCGCCCTTACATTTTCCACCTAGCTTGCACAGATCCCCTAGGGAACCAACGACGCAATCGGTTACATAGGTCACAGTCTCAAAACAGTACAAACTCTAAAAGCTTTGGTTGCTTCACGAAATAAATACCAAAACGAAATGTGAGCTTGGATTTTTGGAAAACAGCTTTCGTTTGTTTTAGGTCTCGACGCTTTTCGGCCGAATTTAAAACAAGTTTAGTGAGCAAACGAGGTGTATATTCGAATCAGCAATCGAACCTCTATGGAGAACTCTCTACGGCTCTGGCGCATTTAAGGGTTCAAAATTATGTAACAAGTAAGTCCTCAATGGTAATGTAAGTTACCTTATCTATTCTATTCAGTTCTACACTGTGCAGTATGCAGTATAAGAATAATGAAACAGCTTACAATTGTCCAACCCGACGAAAGCACCGTAAATACAAACTCCCATTCTTCATCCGTTCTTTAGCCTAAATAAATAACATTTAAATGCGACAAAACAGCTAACTTTTGCACATAACACGTTCAAACAAATGGTTGTTAGCATATGGAAACAAATGCCAAGTTTTCAATCCATAATAAAATGTAATGTAGCGAGTGCATTATGCATGAGTAAAATTCACCCCTCGAATTTCACCCCTACCTTTGCAAGTTTAGGGTTGAAATTGAAACGGGCAAAAATCAGGAAGCTAGGAACACGTTAGCAAGTATGTTGATGCTTAGTTTTTAGTGGATATCAGATCAGAAAAATAAAATTATATTTTTGAGTTAGAATGGCAATATTGTAGGTATTGTTCTTGTATTTGGTTTCGTGAAAACTGCTGCTCGTGTTATTGGAAAGATGTGAGTTTGTTTCATGTATGAATTTTTTCAATTTTTTATTCGGTCTCCGGAACGTTGTCTCGTAGAAAAATAGTGGAATATCGTACAGTTTTAAATTGCTTAGACAGGGCGTATACTAGAGACGAAACAGTTGTAAAAACAGTAAATAAATAAATAATAAAACTCGTACACATAAATGTCGTCTTGTCAAAATAATGCAGTTTGCTTGCAAATATGCGTACCATGATTATTTTATAAAGCAATCGCTTGTCAAATGTAACAATGACAGCCCGACTGAGGTCTGCGCTTGGTCTGCGCACTGCCCAAGTGACATATTAATCCCTTTACAAGTGACAATGTTTTATGAGGAGCTCGTGGCTAAGTAATAACAGCCGCACGGGTCGAACCATCAGGTTAAGCTTCGCTTGCCTTGATTGGTCTGTGGATGGGTGACCATCTTTTCATACCGAGATTTCTCCGTGCCTCGGAAAGCACGTTAAGCCGTTGGTCTCGGTTGTCATTCGTTGATCTTTGACAGTCGTTACGGGTCGTCAGAAGCCTGAAAGTCGGACAACCAGTCAAGAGATATCGTATTACCCAGTAACTGGGTTGTGGAGGTCAGATAGGCAGTCGCTCCATGTGAAATACTGGTATTCAGCTGCATCCGGTTAGACTGGAAGCCGACCCTAACATAGTTGGGAAAAGGCTAGGCAAACAAGTGACGATGTTTCTGTGCGCTCGGCAAATCCGAGGCAGTCGCCGGCTGCTGAGCAAAATATACAAAATTGATGCATCTCCTGGTTATGCAAAAACTATCAGGGCCCTAAGTCACTACGACCACTTAACAATTCCTTACTTCCAAACCTCGTCAATTTCTTGAGCTAATCTCGATATCTGCTAATATCGTATTCTCTATGACACCAAGAACGAATCCGCTTATATCAGGTGTTAAAAAATTAACTTTACAAACTTTGAGGAGTGCTTTAGACCTGAATAACTTTTACTATGGGACCAACTTTTGAAATCGCAAAAAAAAAAAAAATCTGCTGGCTCATACAGTTTACGTAGTCGGCCCATAAGTTCTGTCACATTGGTAAAATTTCGAATTTAGAATGCAAGCCGAGGAAAATATTATGGGCATTCGAAATTTGAATATTAAAGACAACAAAAACAAAGGGTTTCTGGGTTGATAAGTTAGGATTAAAGTTACGAAGTATGGAAAAAAATATGATCTTTTGAACAGAGAACAATAAATGAGAGATGCTTTTTGTAGAAGAAAATTTCTTCGACAAAAAGAATCTTTCATTTATTATTAAACTGAACAGGGATATTTAATATCACTGTTCTAAGAGAACATTGATGCAGAAATACATTCGGTTTGATTGGAATCCAATTTTTTTGATATTATTATATGGAAATACGCTCCTTTTAAACGAGTTTTTGTGCTCATTTGACGGAATATTTTGCAATCTGTTCAAAAAAAAAAAATAGTTGGAAAGTGAAATACGACCTTTTCAACAGATGTTCCTCAATTTAACTATTTGACATTTAAACGAACTAGGTAGGTAAAGCAGGAGGAGCTTGTGGTAAGTAATAACAGCCGCACGGGTCGATCCATCAGGTTAAGCTACGCTTGCCGGGGTTGGTCCGTAGATGGGTGACCATCTTTACATACCGAGACTCCTCCGTGCCTCGGAAAGCGCGTTAAGCCGTTGGTCCCGGCTGTCATTCGTGGATCTTTGACAGTCGTTACGGGTCGTCAGAAGCCCGAAAGTCTGACAATCAGTCTTACCAAGGGGTATCGTATTACCCAATAACTGGGTTGTGGAGGTCAGATAGGCAGTCGCTCCATGTAAAATACTGGTATTCAGCTACATCCGGTTAGACTGGAAGCTGACCCCAACATAGTTGGGAAAAGGCTAGGCGGATTGAGGTAGGTAAAGCAGTCAACTTCAAAGTCCTTCACTAGGTATATTTAAACAAGAAAGACCACGTCTTAGTAGACATCATAAAGATTTCTCTTAGACGTGACAGTGACACGCCCTCAGGAAATCGAACGAGCCTAATATCCTGGGGATTGATAGATGTAGCGCCGTGTTAGCTTGGATATAATCTATCTAGGTTTAGATTTGAAGTTATTTTGTGGTGGATAGTAACCACTGAGAGAATAATATTTAAGTAGTGTATGTTTCAATAAAACCACGTTTTTATATAGAAAAACTTCAAACTCCAAGTAGTTACCTATGTGTACCAAATTTCATCAAAATCCGTTCAGCCGTTTTCGCACCAATCCGGACATAATAAATGTATCTATTGTAAAGAAATCGCTATCACTACATATTATAAATAAAGTCGCCCGCCGCGTCTGTCTGTATGTTCGCGATGATCTCAAAAACTACTGAACGGATTTTAATACGGTTTTCATCAATAGATAAAAGTGATTCATGAGGAAAGTTTATACGTATAGTTTTACTACATCCACGCTTATATCTTATAAAACGAGATTTTTTGTTAAAAAATAAGTTTCGAAATGGCGAAACTTTGCTTTGAATTCACACTATTGCCTGTGATGGAAGTGATGGAAAATAAAATGGATATTTCATAGGCACACGTAATAATAAAGTATACGCTATACTAGAAGAGCTACAAACAGCTTCTTTTTATGCAGAAATAATAAAAACAGAAGCGTAAAGTAAAGTAAAAAATAGTTTTATAAAAAAGTACCAGATAAGAAGAGTTTGGATAGCAATGACAAAAGTACTTAGAAAAATTTACATGGATCATCATCTGACTAGTCTTTTCCCAACTATGTTGGGGTTTGCTTCTAGTCTAACCGGATGCAGCTAAATACAGGTATTTTACATGGAGCGGCTGCCTATCTGACCTCCACAACCCAGTAACTGTGCAACACGATACCCCTTGGCAAGACTGGTTATCAGACTTCTGACGACCCGTAACGACTGTCACAGATCCACGAATGACAGTCAGGACCAACGTGCTTAAGATGGTCACCCATGCACGGACCAAACGCGGCAAGCGTAGCTTAGCCTGATCGATTACTTAGCCACAGGCGCCTCTGGACAATTTACATTAATGAAGATGATAATTTACAATTTGGGACTCAGTTATGATCAATTTGCTGATGCGTATCAAACTGAACCCCACCTACATTGAAGAGAATATTAGATAAATTAATCGAAAATTCACAGGAACATAAACGGCATATCGTAAAACATATTGCAGAACAGTTTGTGATTGAAAAAAAATATACAAGATAAACTTGCAAACCAGTGGATGGATATTATCGAAAAAGAATGCATAACTGAAGACAAAGATGTTTCTTTACATAACTATAATAAAATAGTAACGAAGTCAAAACTGTACATTGATATTTTTTTTTTAAAGTAAGTACTTAATTTTGGCGTGGTTGGTTAAGATACCACCTATCATGCCGCAGGTCGTGGGTTCGATTCCCATCCAGGACCAACATTTGTGTGCATGAACATGTCTGTTTGTCCGGAGTCTGGCTGTAATTATCTATATAAGTATGTATTTACAAAAAAAAAAGTAGTGTATGTAGTATATCAGTTATCTGGTTTCCATAGTACAAGCTCTGCTTAGTTTGGGATCAGATGACCATGTGTGAATAATGTCCCAGGTTATTATTATTATTATTTTTATTTGTTATTCTCGGCCTAGCCGGGTAGTGCTGATGGCACGGGCCTAAGCCAAGTGTTCATCAGTGGGATTACGTGTTGCAGTAATATTAGAGACTGCGTGGTTATCCGCAGTAGGCTGTATATTTGAGTGGGAGGAATGGTGCAAGCTGTCCGACTCACACTGGAGGAATTTTCTTACTAATCTACATGTATTAAGAATCACTGCCTTCTGCAGCAGGTGGTAGGTGTTAGGTGGCAGGTTGAGGGAACTAAGGATATTATAATTGCTGAGAGGTGTGGCAACGAGTCTGATGCCGAAAATATATTATGTAGTTTTTTTTTAATGTTTGTCCTTTTGTCTAGCATAGTTAGTTAGTATGTTCTCGTGGGATATTTTCCGAAATCCACGTAGGCGAAGCAGCGGGCAAAATCAAAATCAAAAGTCATTTATTCAAACTAGACTGAGAACCAGCACTTTTCGAACGTCACAGTTATATAAGAGAGTATCTATAACGCCTGCCCTTCATCACTTCCTACTGCTTTAGCTGGGAAGAAGAAGTCGCGCAACAAACTTTGTTGCGCGACTTCTTCCCAGCTTAAAAAAAAAAAATTGATTCCTTACAATACTACCACAGTAAGGAAAAAGAAAGTTTCTACAGAAATATTGAAATGGAAAAAAAATATTGTGTCCTATTTAAAATACAAAATACAAAGGTAGATGCGTTTTTTAATAGTAAGAATTCTTAGGTTTTCGTTAAGTTTACGCCAATATAAAAATACTGGTAGATGCGCCTTTTTTTGCTGATTTGGAATCAGCAAAAAAAAGCTCGTGGCTGTTATTACTTATCCACGTGCTCATAAAAATAAATTCATAAGTGTCACCAATAATAACCCTCAAAATTCGCATAAAACGATTCAAATCCCAACAAAAACTCTACCTTACATTGTACGTACGTTTTGAAAGTTATTTATAAATTGAAGCGCAATTTTCAACGAATTCTTTTCAACGAAACGTTTGGTATGACGCGACCGTTGAAATTAAATTTCAACTTCACTTTTTGTTATTTTAACTTTAGTTTCACGGTATCGCGAACCGTGATTCTAACTGGAGGTAGGGTTGTGCTAATTTTGGGGGTGGGAATATTTATGCTATGCATGTGGGGTGAAACAAACTTTCCTTTAGTATTTTAGGGTTAAATATTATTTTGCTTAAGCTTCAAGTAGTCTTTGAAAACATTGAAATAATAAGCAGAACTCCATGTTATTCTATAATTATTCTTCCACTTCAAATCCTAAGAATGAGAATGTTCTTTTCAGTGGAGTAATATTAGATATTTTTTTTTATAAAACCTTTATTTTATAAACCTTTTTTTTTTATAAAAATTTTTTTATGCTGGATAAATTGTCTCCCCTAATATCTAGAGAAGTCAGCAATACAAAAAAACTTTTTAGCAAAAAATAAAACCGACTTCCAAAACAAAACACAAACACAACAAACAAACAAACAAATTTTGTAGTCATAATGAAAAATAACTTTAATGTCGGTAGTCGGTGTCTTTAATTAACCGACTTCCAAAAGGAGGAGATTATCAATTCGTCTGTATGTTTTTTTTTTTTTTTTTTGTATGTTTGTTACGCGATTACTCAAAGACGGATGGACCGATTTGGAAAATTATTTTTTTGTTGGAAAGGGTATACTTCCGAGGTGGTCCGATATAAATTTTTTAACTTTGCTCGAGGAGTTTTTGAGTTAGCTTCAATAATGCGTATATTTCCCACTTATTTTATATGGATGTTGTGATGGTGTTTTAATAACTTCCTATCACTGTTATTTACATGGCTATATCTACAATTATTGTGCTCAATTATGTATTCGAATTTGTGTGGGGTAGGTTCCACAACTAAAAAGTGAAAAATAAAAACTTTTTAGCAAAAAATTAAACCGACTTCTAAAACAAAACACTACAAAGTGAAAAATAACTTTAATTTCGGAAGTCGGTGGCAAAAAACGAAAATACAAAACCAAAGACACCGACTTCCGAAATTAAAGTTATTTTTCACTTTGTAGTGTTTTGTTTTAGAAGTCGGTTTTATTTTTTGCTAAAAAGTTTTTTTTTTTGTATATTCGTGTTATGCCACCGACTTCCGATATTAAAGTTATTTTTCACTTTGTAGTGGTTTGTTTTGGAAGTCGGTTTTATTTTTTGCTAAAAAGTTTTTATTTTTCACTTTTTAGTTGTGACACTGACACAATGTCTGTCCATAATATTTTCCTCGGCTTGCATTCTTAATTCGAAATTTTACCTGTGTGACAGAACTTATGGCCCGACTACGAAAACTGTATGAGACAGCTAATTTGTTTTGCGATTTGAAAGTTGGTCTCATAGTAAAAGTTATTCAGGTCTAAAGCACTCCTCAAAGTTTGTAAAGTTAATTTTTTAACACCTGATATAAGCGGATTCGTTCTTGGTGTCATAGAGAATACGATATTAGCAGATATCGAGATTAGCTCAAGAAATTGACGTGGTTTGGAAGTAAGGAATTGTTAAGTGGTCGTAGTGACTTAGGGCCCTGGTAGTTTTTGCATAACCAGGAGATGCATCAATTTTGTATATTTTGCTCAGCAGCCGGCGACTGCCTCGGATTTGCCGAGCGCACAGAAACATCGTCACTTGTCTGCCTAGCCTTTTCCCAACTGGGGTTGGCTTCCAGTCTAGCCGGTTGCAGCTGAATACCAGTATTTTAAATGGAGCGTCTGTCTATCTGACCTCTACAACGTAGTAATAGAATACCCCTTTACTATTTTTTTACTTTACTATTTAATCATTTATCATCATTCTCCTGCCCTTGTCCCAATTTTTTTGGGGTCGGCGCAACATGTCTTTTCTTCCATACTTCTCCATTAGTCGTCATCTCGGTAGTCAGTCTCTTGCTAGCCATATCTTCTTTCACACATCCATCGTTTCTTTGGTCTTCCCCTACTCGTATAGCCCTTCACATTGATACTCAAAACTGTACTGTTTTTTCGACTATTTTAATCATTTATACAAATTTTACGGTGAAACCATACTCTACCGACGACTAAGCATTTTTACGTAATATCATTAATTAATATTAATTAAGCAATTAGTACATGATTAGCGGTCATCGCGTGTGCTCCCTCACTCCTTTATATTATAACCTTTGGTCCGTTAGATACATTTATTTTACCTTAAACTCAGCAGTAGCTTTCATTATCTTCCAACCTTCTACACTAATATTATTTTAATAAAATAACTCACGTGACAACCCCGGCCGTGTCGTCCCGGTTCTGTATTTTCTTCTGTTTCATAAATGGCCATTGCTACGCGTATCCGCTAATATATCTCATGAAGCACATACATTCCAAATGAATGTAGCTTCTCCTCGCTACACACCATCATGTAACAAGTGGATAAAAAAGTATTTCGTACCGAACATGAACACCAAGACCTATAATTTCTTCCTTGTTCATGTACGACTAGATCTTTCTCATATTTGGTATAATGAAGTAAAATTGGGTTGCAGATCTCAGTAAATCATCATCCAGACAAAAGTGGGAAGATGTAACTCCAACCTGGTAAAGTGGGGGCAGGTACCTCAACGGAATGTCAGCAGGGTGTGGATGTGGAGCTATGTCGCAAACTGTGCTCCACCTCCTATCCTGCCCTCTGTGTCTTTGTGAAGGTGGCCTGCATGTTTTGACATGCAGCCAAAATGATCTCTACGCTGCCACCGACTACGCCTTGGAAATGGCGTAGTTTTAGGCTAACAGATCTGAATAACAGTCGTGTCAGCGACACGAAGAAGAAAAAGACGTTCATTATGGGTCTCTCCAATCGAGGGCCTTTTAACTCAATTTTTTGCTACTATCACCCAGCTTCTACTAGATAGCCTGCAAAGACCGCTCCACATTTTTTCTCTCAGAAAAAATGTGCTAAACCCAATTCAAGTCAATTTAGCATTTGCTGGTCTATGTTCCTGCTGCATTTGGAGGGGCTCGTGGCTAAATAACAGCCACACGGGTCAATCGATCAGTCGGTCCGTGGATGGGTGACCATCTTTACATACCGAGACCTCCCCAGTCTTTGGAAAGTACGTTAAGCCTTTGGTCCCGGCTATCATTCTTGGATCTTTGACAGTTGTTACTGACTGACAACCAGTCTTATCAAAGAGCGTCGTATTACCCAATAACTGGGTTGTGGAGCTCAGATAATCGCTCCATGTAAAATACTGGGATTCAAATGTATCCGGTTAGACTGACAAAAGGCTAGGTAGATGACGAGGTTCCTGCTGCATTTGATTTGGCTTCCAGTCAAAATAGTCCAGTGGCTAGACTTTTTAATGACAACTAGTAGCGACGGATCTTGATGATTTAAAAAGTGACCATTGATCACATGAACTAATATTCGGAATCTCTAGTTTATCTCTCTTTTCTTCTTCTTTAGAATTTTACTGTTACAGAACGGTGTAATGCTCCAAAAAGTTGGGCTTAAATAATTTTATATATTCTCTAAATGAAAAATGTGCGCGCAGTAACTCAGTGCACTCTAGACTACACCTAACCTATTTATTATTTTTAACTTTTCAACTTAGGTACTGTAGTGCTTAAAGAAAATCTTTGAATAAGTAACTTTATTTACGCGTTGCTTTCATGCTGAAGGAATATATATACACATACCTATATACAGATGTTTTCTCTTCGTATCCCGATTTTTGAGTAGGTACCAATTAATGGTAGTATTCTAAAAGTATTTCACTCTTTTTAGGGTTCCGTATGTCCGAATGAAAAAACGAGAGCCATACGTGTGTCTGTCTTGTCTGTCCGTCGTCACAGCCAATTTGCTCCGAATCTAATGGACCGATTAAGTTGAAATTTGGTACAGTCGCCGTCAGATATATTGTAGCAGACAAGGTGACCAAATACTTCTGAACAATTTAATATGTCATTAAGTTCAATACACTTCAAGTTACCATTAATATCAGAGCAGTTGCTTGTCAATAATTTCTATACACACAACTAACCAAAAATATCTGAACACTGATAACGTCAAGCGTTTTATTCCCTTTTCATCGTATGTATACCACAGTTCGTTTTCGGTTCATCTATTTATATAATAGGAAAGCGTGACTGACTGACTGACTGACTGATCTACCAAGACACAGCTCAAACCACTGAACGGAATGGGCCGAAATTTGGCACACATATACTTATTATTAGGCATGCGCTAAGAAGGGATTTTTGGAAATTCGATCTTTAAGGGGGTGAAATACGGTATGAAAGTTTGTATGGAAAAAATCACGTCGAAAAGAAATACCTCTGTAACCATACAAAAAGTACTAGGATTGCATGAATTCAAGATAGTAGGCAAATAGTAGGTATTAAATTCAAGACAAGACACGTTGTGCACAATTTCTGAGCAGTGAACCTAACAAAATATACTAGGCTCGCATGAATTAACTATAATATTTGAATCATTAGTATTATGCTTCTGATAGGATTTAGATGAAATTTGGCACACAGATAGTTTATAACATGGATTAACACACATAGATTACTTTTTATCCCAGTAGTACGATTACGACCTCCACGCGGGGGAAGCCACTAGCAAAATCAAGATAGGAAAATAGAAAGTTCGATTCCCCGTAATGATATTAAGAATTTTTAACCCTCCGAGCCTGTGTAATGGCACAAGAGTTTTACTCAAAGAACTTCGAGACAACGTCATTGTAGCCACAATCATCACCGGGCCTGCAGCCGGATAGCTCGCACATATTCTGCATATTCCAATGTTACCGACGGATTTGCCTCCGTTATATAATCCTTTACTATTTTTAGGTTTTAGGATATTTTTCCTCCAGCAATCAAGTACCTATCAATAGGGATATTTTCCGACATCTATGCAGGCGAAGCCGCGGGAAAAAGCTAGTCATTTATATTACGCAGTAACGAATTAGCTAAGCTCAGTATTTGTCTGCATAGATGATACACTTAACTTTGTAAGTGCAACTTTAATTGCCAATATTTAAGTTTGTTCTTGGGATAAATCCATCCCAACTACGGAACCCTTCATTGTGCGTGGTCCAACATTCACTTGGCCGACTTTTTTTTAAATTTCGAGTACAATTGCGTAACAAATAGCTACCTAAATTATATACTTAAATTAGTGAAACAAACTAGGTATCTCACTTTTATATTTCTTGTGAGCTCCTTAAAATAATAACAATCGCTGCCTTGTTGTACATTTCTCTGATTTTCTTCAGCTTTTTCCTGACTTGCCTGACTTCCTGCCTTGGTAAAAATGTTACTAATCTATACAAGGTGTAACTTAAATAACCTGATATCCCAAACCAAAACTGAAATCGCAAAAAAAATGTGGTGTTCAGTACATTTTGACGAATTATGCGAACATAAATGTACTGAACAGCTGATTTTTTTCCGCGATTTCAGGCTTGGTACCATAGTAAAAGTTATTCATAATGATGAGTACAATGACCCCTTAAGAGGTTGTGCGTTATTAAAGTTACACCTTGTATAAATAAAAATCATTCGCCGAATGTATGTACGCGCATCACTTCAGAACGGAAGCACCTATTTGGCTAATCCTTTTTTTGTTGTATTGTTGGAAGAAAATGTTTGAAAAGTTTCCGGGAAAATTAGAAAATACTGGAACACTGAAAGTGCATTTTCTATGGAAATTTTGTATGAGTTATTAAAGTTTCGATAGGACAACGTTTGTCGGGTCAGCTAGTAGTGAAATAAATATCGCAGTTACCCGTCCACCTTAAATCTCCCATTAAAACACGGCAGGTATAAGTTGCTCCAATTTTCACCGACAGCGAACAAAAAAAAAAAAATACTAGACAAAAACTTCGAAATAATTATAATAATAATCAATTTAGGCAAGTATCCGCTGTGCTGAACTGCATTGTACACCCGCGCGCTGGGAAAACAGCTAACCGCCCCACCCTATTATGTAATTCAGCCCCGCGGTAATCTTGTGAACAAAACCGATTTGCATCATAGCTTCTTGGAATTTAGTGACCGTTGAATGTTTCTTAGAATGCTAGTGAGTAGGGCTTTATAGTAATGTACGTTTCGTTTGAAAGTATGACTTGTTTTCATTTTCAAAATTGGTTTTTAAAAATAACAAAACAATTTTTAGTTATAAAAACTTCCAAAGAAATGACTCTAGTAAAAAAAAATAAGCGATGACCTATATGTTTTATGGTTTAAAATGCATGGTGTGTTTATTCTTAGCACGAAACATAATTAAAACCACTTACCTTAATACAATTTTCATTAATTACAAGCATTCCGGTTTGAACAAAAACCTTTTGTTTATAAAAAGATTTGCAACTACAGACTAAAAATAATCTTTCCATAGATGATTGACTAGTCACATAGAGGGTTGGCGTACCTCAAATTCCTCGGAAATAGATAGTGCATCAAACTAAATATATGGAATTAGAAAGGACTCCTTAATAGTGGTGGAACAAGGTTCAAACCAAAAGCAGATTTGCGTGGGATGACTTTACTCCCACTAACCACTACTTAATAAAAAAGTGGGATGAATTTCATCCCATGTGCAATTAGCGGGTATAAAGTAAAAATGATGATTTACATTAATTACAATCGAATAAAACTTAATTCTAACTGTAATGTAGACCTGCCTGATCTAGGTTTTTATGAAAACCTGTGTTTCAGGCAATCAGTTTACATAAAACATTTAAAAAGAAGACAACAATAAATTTATTAGAAGCTAAATTAAAAAGAAGATAAATAATAATGTCAATAATTTAACAAGTAATTATTATATGTGTATATCATTTTAAAACTGGGTCATGTAAGATATATTATATTATTATTATATATATTATTATGTTTAAATAAAATTAACGAATAATATTAAAGTAAATAAAGTGGTGACTATTAGTAATTAGGTAAAGGAAGACACATAAATGTATTAGAGTAGGTAGATAGAGATTTTATTTTCAAATTTCTAGTAGGTAGTTTTTCCGTGTCTGCATAATTGAGTTCTGCCAACTATTCCTGGACTAGTAAATTACACCTATTATAATTGTTAATAACTTCCACACAAAATAACATAATTATTTCCTCATAATGTAACTATGCAGCGTTTATAAATGATAAATGATTTTTATTTCTGTAAGTAGGTTTGTACAAACACTTTTACAAGTCAATCATGTTTTTTTTTTTTTTTTTTTAACTAGATGAGGTCGGCGTTTCCTATCTGACTACTCTGAGAAGAAAGGCCGAAACAAACTCAGAGGTCACAGTCTCTTATAAAGTCCAGACATAATCTTGGTCACTTCATGTGAAGACCATGTAGATTGGTGTCTGAAATGGTCTTTTGAGGAAAGAACCACACAGATTGAGAGGACCTGTCCAGTCAGTGCATGCATTTGTCAGTAATTGCGCAGCTCAACTCAGAACTTAAGGAGCTCACCGATTCGACGAACAATACCAAAGAAAGGACATTGGGGTAGGCCGCATAATTTACTCAAACTGCCAGACGATGATTAAAAATAACTGAGAGAAAAAATAAAACAAACAAAAAAAAAAGCAATGACCTACATAGTCTTCACATTAACAATAAAGTAAAATAATATAATACTGTACAAAGTAAATAGTCATGTCAACATTCAGTATGCAAAAATAAAAGAATAAAATAAAATTTGGAGCAGTTCAATCCCAAGCCTTTTTGTCCTCAATATAATCTTTGACGGTATATAAGCTTTCTGACACAACTTGCGTTTAATGAATGATTTGAATTTATTAAGGCTCAGATCTTGAACGTGGCTTGGAAGTTTATTATAAAAGCGTATACATTGACACCTGAATGAGCGACCTATTTTTGTGAGCCTTGTTGGAGGTACAACAAATTTGTGTTTGTTCCTAGTATTTATATTGTGGATATCACTGTATATTTTAAACAATTTAATGGCATATTATGGCAATTTTATGGGCATATAAAAGATTTTCAAAAATGTACTGATATAAGTTAAAGTGAGCCTGAGCTGTGCTGTGTTGCGGAAGTTTTACATCGTCTGAGGGGACACAGGGCCCCAGATTTGTGACAGTATAAAGCACCGTTCACGACCTCGAGCGATGCGACTCGCACCGCGACTTGCGACAAGCGACGCGCGCACGTGTCACCTCTCCGTCGCTCCGCAAGTAACGCTGCGTTGACTCGTGGCATGGTCTAAACAACTTCTGTCATTTGTTTTCTCCGCAGTAGCTACTGCAAGACGCGTGTCGCTTGAGGGTGTAGGCCGTGACCACGGGGTAAGTTGCACTACTTTTTTCATCTTGACGCGTCGGTATAAGAGAGTTAAATGTTGTAATCTCTCATTATTTTTGTTCTGTTTGTTGGTGCCTATCGCAGTGGGGAGTTTATTTATGAAGATATTTTGTTTGGCATGTGGCTTAGTGATTGCTTGTGGGATAGCTGTGCGTAAGGTTTTGGGTTTGATCTTCGGCTGAAGCAGTGTTCAAAAACATTTTCCCCATTTTAATTGATTCTTAGCGGTTAGTTTTGTAGAGGCCTACTTAGCTTTTAAACAGTAACTACAATTTGTGTTCCGTACTATTTAATCAATGCATTGGTAACACAGATTGTACAAACAAAGGAATTCTTGTCGACGTATATAGGGTGTTTGGAAGCTGGGTGCAAAGCCTTAAGGGGGTGACACCATTTAGAGCATTTTGAGCCATACATGTCTTTTGAGCCATTCATTTTTTATTTTTAACTGCTAACTTTCAGTAAAAATTAACATAATACTGGGGTAAATTTAAAAAATAATACTTTGTCTAAGACCCTTTGTACCCAGCTTCTAAACACCGTATATTAATATTACTAGCCATACCCGATTTCAGGCCAAACTAGTTTGTCCTAGGGCAAACCGGTTAATCCTACGCGTGATAAGTATCAGCCGAACCTTTGGTAGTAGCGCTCGCCGGCCGCTACCGCGACACCGCTCGCTTCGCTCGCTCGGCTCATGCGCGGTTGGTCACAGCTCTAATCTAACCTAACCCTTTTGGTCGGGGTGCCCTGGCTGAATAAACTGGTTCGGCCTCATCTTTTTGAAACTGATTGTATCTTCAGCTATCGTTCCCCATGCTGTCGTGCTTTTATTTGTCATTCCTTTAAACCCTCTTCTATCTCTAACAACCACATAAGTAGGTACATAATATCACACACCTGTTTTTTCCTTAACAAGAAACAACAAAGAGAATGCATACCATTCGCCTTTTGATCACATTGCCAGCATTCAACGGATGGAAACCGTTTGAAACGAATAAAACGATAGTAATCGTATTGTTTCCAGCAGCTTACATTAGGATCCAAATGGGTATTTAGGTTGCGAAACGCGGAGTGGTAACAAAAAGGTAGCCCAAGGTACACATACATAATTATATATAAACTCACGCCATCTTCCCATGGGGATAGGCAGACACTACAGAACGCCACCTGCTACGATTCTTACATACTTCTTTTGTTTCGTTGACGTTTATACATCTGGTCATACACGGACGCCGGTTGCGAGTACTACGCACCTGACCTTTCTGAAGAACATCACCAATAATTAATTATGTCACTATACCTACGTCCTTCTAGGACGTACCCTCTCGGTGCCCATCACTAATAATTAATAAGGTCATTATACCTATGTCCTTCTAGGACGTACCCTTTCGGTGCCCATCACCAATAATTCATAAGGTGGCTACAACTATATCCTTCAAGGACGTACCCTCCTGGTGTCCATTACCCACAACACTCACACAACATGCACACCATCGCACACACACACACACACACACACACATACACATAAACACAACACTCACTAATACCACTCAAGAGCATGTATGCACTAAATTCCCTTCGTTTTATGATGTTTTAATTTTATTGCATAATTGTTAATGTTCTAAAATCGGGTGAAGACACTGACTCCTGTAACACAGGTACCACCTAACTCAGGAGTTAGGGCTTCAATTGAAGATGTTACATCTATTTTTATGTCAATAAAATATTTTATTATTATTATCTCCTTTATTTATTTTTTAAACTTATTTTATTACATTTTAAAATATTTTTATAAAAAAGATAAAAAAAAAACATTTAAAAATATAAAAAAATAGTGATCCGCCGGTAGCGGGAGCAGGGTCCAAGCTACCGGTGGTTCCCAGAGACAGGAACCTACTCACAATACGCGCCGTATCAAGGAGGACTGCCTTCTGAATCAGGCCCTTCACCCAGCCACCCAACGAGAGCCTCTTGAGATGTTGGTCGAGGCTCTTAGAAATAAGGCCATTAACCGTAACGACTATCGGCACAATGATTGCCGAGTCCACATTCCACATAGCGACAACCTCGTGGGCTAAGTCGAGATACTTCAATTGTTTCTCCTTCTCAGCCTTCACGAGGTTCTCGTCATGCGGGATAGTGACATCGATTATCATCGTGCGGCGCACTGATCGATCTATTACCACTATATCAGGCTTATTGGCTACAATAGTCCTGTCAGTGATAATAGATCGATCCCAGTATAACGTGACATGGTCATTCTCGAGAACTGGGTCGGGCACATACCTGTAATAGGGTACCTCAGAGTCCACAAGGCCGTATTTCAGAGCAAGTTGCTGATGGATAATCCTGGTCACTTGGTTATGCCTGTGCAAATACTCGCCGTTAGCCAAACGAGAACACCCAGAGGTAATATGTCTGATAGACTCACCGGGACAATGGCATGCCCGACATATGTCGATCGTCCCGTCTTTCATTATATACTTCCGGTAGTTATTCGTTAGCATAACTTCATCCATAATCGCACAGACCGAACCTTCGGTTTCCCCAAAGAGGTCACCGAAGCGTAGCCAGGCCACGGACGCTAAGAAATCTACGTCGGGCCCATGAAGGGCTCGGAAAAAGCCTCCGTGGAGCTCTTTGCTTTGCCATACTTCCTTGCGGTCGTTGGTACTAAGCACCACAGGTTTGCGCCAGTTCTCTTTAGCCAAGGACAACGGGGTGAGTCCTTTGTCGACTGCAACCACATCTCGGTGCATACCCACGTCAGCCTTGAGAAAATATTCTCTGAGACTGCACACCTCGCGGTTGTGGAGGGTCTTAGCATTTAAAAAACTTCGACCCCCACACTTCCTCGGAATGTACAGCCTCATGACAGATGAACGTGGGTGATGCATCCGGTTTGCGGTCAGCAGTGACCGGACTCTCTTATCAAGGGCGTCTAGTTCCGTCTGGGTCCACTTGAGTATGCCAAAGGAGTACATCAGGACCGGCATGACCCAACCGTTAAAGGCGCGCACCTTGTTGCCGCCTGACAAAGAACTATTAAGTACCTTTTTCAGGCGACCGAAGAAGCGCTCCTGCAACGATTGTTTCATGTCAGGTCCGTTAATGTCTAACCCCTCTGACATACCCAGGTATTTGTAGGTATCAGTTGCGGAGAGTGATCTGAGGTTTATGGAATCTGAGAGTTGTAGTCCCTCAGATTCCACAATCCCGCCCCGCTTTACATGCATGACTGCACATTTATCTACACCAAATTCCATCCTGATGGAATCACTAAAAGTTTTAGTTACTTTTAGTGACTCCAGCAGTCGCAATTTGTTGGTGGCAAACAGTTTCAGATCATCCATATAAAGCAGGTGGGATATTACCTGACCCCCTCTCCGCAAAGGATAGCCCAGCCCTGTACCCTCCAGCAGAGTGCTAAGAGGGTTCAAGGCTAAACAAAACCACAGTGGACTCAGACTGTCGCCCTGGAATATTCCCCGCTTAATCCTAATAGGTTCGTCGCTCCTCTGAATTTGTCGACATCCTGGATAGCGAAGGACCGTTCTCCACTGCCCCATACACGTCGTCAGGAAGGTGCTTAGAGTTGTATCAATTTTGTACAACTCTAACACCCTCAAGAGCCATGTATGGGGCACCGAATCATAGGCCTTCTTATAGTCTATCCAACATGTCGACAAATCCTTTCGGGATCGACGGACCTGTTGGCTTATGGCCATGTCAATGAGGAGTAGCTCCTTGGTGCCGCGGGACCCATTCCTACATCCATTTTGAGAGGCAGACATAATAGAATTCTTTTCTAAATGAGAATTAATTTTCACTCTCAAAATGGATGTAAGAAGTTTATAGACCGTCGTTATTAATTAATTAATTAATTATTATTATTATTACCAATAATTAATAAGGTGACTACAAATATATCCTTCAAGGACGTACCATCCTGGTGCCCATCACCAATAATTAGTAAGGTGACTGAATAATTAATAAGGTGACTACACCTATATCCTTCTAGGACGTACCCTCCTGGTGTCCATTACCAATAATTAATAAGGTGACTACACCTATATCCTTCTAGGACGTACCCTCCTGGTGTCCATTACAAATAATTAATAAGGTGACTACACCTATATCCTTCAAGGGCACCCTTCTGGTGTCCATTACCAATAATTAATAAGGTGACTACACCTATATCCTTCTAGGACGTACCCTCCTGGTGTCCATTACCAATAATTAATAAGGTGACTACACCTATATCCTTCTAGGACGTACCCTCCTGGTGTCCATTACCAATAATTAATAAGGTGACTACACCTATATCCTTCTAGGACGTACCCTCCTGGTGTCCATTACCAATAATTAATAAGGTGACTACACCTATATCCTTCTAGGACGTACCCTCCTGGTGTCCATTACCAATAATTAATAAGGTGACTACACCTATATCCTTCTAGGACGTACCTATTTCGTTTTTCAGTTTCCACTAAACGAAAAATCCTCGTGGATGCTCGAGTATATTTTATCATAAATTTCATGAAACTGTATCAATATTGACTAAATTCAACGCAGATATCACACTTGATAGACGCTCGATGTCTGTGTCGAATTCTATACTTAAAGCCAATATTCATACAATTATTTATTCAGTGAAATTTAAAAGGTGCTCGAGAATTCGCGAGGATTTTTTCGTTTGGTGGATACTGACCCTTAAGAGGATTGTGAAGCTGTAAATTTTCATACAAAAAGGGATAACGTTTTTCTCCTCGTAAATATAGTTTAATATTCATAATTTTTGTAAATGTTGCATGTATAATCCAAACTAGGTCCGTACATTTTTATTATAAAGAAATATTGCATACGATATAAGTTATTAGCATCAAAATATCTATATTTTTGAGAAAAAACTTCCTCGAGCGCTTTTATTTGTTTTTTATTAAATTAAATTGAATTACTAAAAAAGGAAACCTACAGACCTAGATTAAGGTCTAGAATGTAATAAGATCATTTCTCAAAGGTTTATGCGGATGAAAACATTATCGCCCGAAACAATATTTATGTAAATAATTGTATAATATGTAATGTAGGTAATTAGGCCTCAAAGACTCGCGCCGCGTATCGGCACTTCACAATGCTCTTAGGTGTCTTTTTACACCTGCCTTCCTATTGATATTTGAAACTTATTGATGCACTTGCTTCCCGGGCTCCTAGTGATGCACGTACCTATAATAATAATAATAATAATAATAATAAGGTTTATTCACAGAAAAATACAGAAACACATTTATAGCGTACTTTACAAAGTTGCAAAATCTGTACAATATGTATATAACCCTGTTCCTTAGACTAGGATAGCCTGTATTCTAAGAGACAGTGTTCAGCCAAATAAATTATCTAATCATGATTTTATACAACAAATGGACGGTGTTGATGTATCAAGCTTCTGTGATTTTGTTGTGTAATGAAGTGAAATGTCTTGTTATGTGTGTGTGTTTGTGTGTGTGTGTGTGTGTGTGTGGTGTGGGGGTGTGTGTGTGTGTGTTACATACACGTTTTAGCTTATGATTAGGGAATATTTAAGTGCCTAATTATATTTCTTTAAAGTAAGAGCAGGAAAACCACCAGTAACGAGTGTGTAGGATTACTAGATGATATATGTTAGCAAAGACTCCGTGTAGGCATAGTCCTTTAGTAGTAGCCACTCTGTTACTACGGATTTTACTTTGTATGTGTTTAAGTTTGAGATGTTTAATGACGAATTTATTTTTTGGTATATGTGTGTACCTAATATGTAGAATTGGCGTTGTGCGAAGGTGGTTTTGTGTTGGGTTCTTGGAAGGAGATTTATTCGCTTATTTGGGTTTGGGAGAGGCAGACCAACATGTGTTCTAAGAATAGATCGGAGCACAAAGAGTTGACGTACTGTAAGAACTCTACAGTCAGAGTACAATGCCGTGGTTGGATACCTGTAGGGTTTTTTTGATAGTACTTTGAGTACGGCTCTTTGCGCTCTTTCCACTCTCAAAAAACTGGTTTTAGCTGCACCGCCCCATGCAGTTATACAATACCCAAGAACTGACTGGCCCAGAGCATGATACACCATCCTCAGCGTTTCAGGACTAGCCGAGTCTCTAAGCGACTTAAAGATGTGTATAAGTCGCAATGCTCTTGTGGTAACGACTTCGATCTGCTTGTCCCATCTTAGCCCGCTATCAATCTGCACTCCAAGATACTTTACTGTGTCCGCTCTAACGAGTGCTGGACAGCCACAGGGTCCGAGTAAGTTTGAGCACGAGTGGGCAATTACAGAGAATGTGTGAGGAGGTGCAGTGTTATGTCGGATTGCGAATGGTATGTAGGATGTTTTGCTCAAGTTAAGTGTCAGGAGGTTTAAATTGAGCCATTTCATGATTTTGCCCAACGCTCCTTCTGCAGTAGCTTTGACGACATCCCAAGTAGGTCCGCAAACAAGAATAGCGGTATCATCAGCATACGCGTAGATGTTACAGTTAGTGCGGCGCATTCTGCACAGGTCGTTCACGTAAATTTGGAAGAGTGTAGGGCCAAGAATGCTTCCTTGAGGCACGCCATAAGTTACTGGTTCCTCGTCACTGTAGAACGAGCCAATCTTGACCAGTTGCGTTCGGTTTTTGAGGTAATCTTTAAACATCTCAAGTGGTAAGCCACGTACCCCGACGAGTTCTAATTTAGCAATAAGTTTGGGAACAGAAACTGTGTCAAATGCTTTAGCGAGGTCAAGGAAGATAGCCAGACATTTGGTTTTATTATCTAGATTTCCAGCTACCTGTTGCGTGAGATCCAATACGGCATCCTCGGTCGACACTCCTTTTCGGAAACCGTACTGATTCTCAGCAATTATTTTACGACTAGCTAAAAAGCTTCCCAGACGTTTGTTTAACAACCTTTCCAGAATTTTGGAAAGGGCTGGCAGTACTGATATTGGCCGGTAATTGTTAACACAGTCTCTGTCCCCTCCCTTATGAATAGGGTGTATAATTGCCTTCTTAAGAGCATCCGGGAATACACCTGCATGGAAGCAACGGTTACAGAGATAAGTCAATGGTGGGACCAGTACATGACGGGTTTTCTTTAGTAGTAAAGATGATATTCCGTCCCATCCCACGGCACAATCATCTCGTAATTGAAGTATGACAGACTCTACTTCTGCTTCATCAGCTTCCAGTAAGGCAAGAGAGTCGACTGGGGTGTTTTGATGGCTGTCTTGGACTAAAGTAGGAGGACCAGGATCATTGACCGAGGTCGGTGTATGGGCCTGTGACTTGATTCTTGCCGCCAAATTTTTGCCCACGTTACTAAAAAAGTGATTTACATCGTTAATTGATGACTTAGGGTCATCTCGTACCTTAAGTAGCTCCATAGGACTAACATTTGTCTTTTTTGTGTTCGTGAATTCTTTAATTGTTTTCCACATGGCTTTGGGGTCGTTCTTAGCTTTTTCTAACTCACTCTTTTCGTAAGCTATTTTTAATTTTCTAAGCAAGTTATTGCAAAAATTCCGATAGCGTGTGTATGTGGTTTTTAGTATTAAGTTATTTGGTGCCTTTTTTGTTTTTGTATGCATTTTATCCCGATTTTTAATACATCGTAATAGCCCGGGAGTCATCCATGGCTTTAATGTTCTTTTTTGTCTTGGGATTTTTACTAATTTTGTATGTTTCACAATTACTGCTTTAATAATGCTTATAAATTTGTTCATACATGAGTTTACATCTTCAAATTGGTATAATACACTGAAGTCCGTGTCTTCTAGCTCAAGCATAATTGCTTCATAATCAAGCCGGTTAGTGACCTGACAAATTTCCCGAGGTGGAGCAACGTTAGCTATCGACAAGAGGATAGGTTTGTGATCTGTAAGATGTGATTCGAGAACTAGCGTGGTAGCACGGAGGTTTGACTTAAGGAGCAAGTGATCAATGCAGTGCTCTAATCGGGTAGGAAATAGGTGTGTTGGCGTGAGCCCATAAGAGGCATTTAATGTGAGGTATTCAAAGCTCCGGTCGTTTCTATTACCTGGACTTATGTCGATATTCAGGTCGCCTACGAGAACAATACTAGAACAGGGAGATATTTTGTCGTAAGTTTTAATAAGGCTTGCAGTAAAGTTATCAAATTTTTCTTTTGAATTAAATGATGGAGAGCGATAGACGGCAATAACAGCTAATTTTTTATCAATTTGAAAAACAAGGCAATTCCCACCTTCAAAAGTCGGCTCCCAGACAGATCCTTGTATACCTCGTTTCATGTAAATTATGACTCCATCGTTTTGGTTACTGTTGATAGCTGTCGAATAAGACTCAAATCCATCTAAAACAGGCACGTTATTAACTTTACTGAGCCAGCATTCCGTCAAAATAACAATGTCGAACTGTATTTTTGTCAGATTCAGCAGAACTTGAAGATGGTTGAAGTTTTTATTTACACTTCGTATATTTATATGTAATAAGTTTATGTTGCTATCGGATATATTGATATATTTGAGGCAGTCTTCTGGTTCACAATTATAGGAGTTGCCTAATTGTAGGTTATCAAGTTCATTATTAATATTATTTATGGTAGCCATTTATAATTGATATAGTACTACAAAACAGTGAGATACTAGTAGTGTGTGATAACGAATGTGAGAGAGCGATGTATGAGCTAATAGTAAAATTATTTTAAGGTAAGCTATAGTTTTACAGGTACATAATGGTGGGGATGGAAACAAAGCGATGGGATAAGAAAAAATGTTCTTGAGAGTGGAGGCTTTTGCGTGTATAGTTTGTATGAGATTTTGTGTAGTTTGAATAGTATACAATATTAAATTAGGTGTAAAAGATAAATTAAAAACTCTAATAAAAAACAAATACAGAAAAAATACAGGAGAAAAATTAGGAACTTTCAGTAATAGTCAAATGTTAGGATTTTGGCTCTCTGGGAGACTGAGGCATTTTTCAGAGCTAACAAGAATCTGTTTGTCACCTTCTATCTTGCGGAGAAATATATTGCCATTGGAGATCCAGCAGAACTTAAAAGTATTTTTTTTAGCAAACTCTCTGGCTTGATAGAAGAGCTTTTTGGTACTAGCTGGTAAGTGCTCAGAGACGTACACAGGGTGGCGCTCACCAGGCAGGCCTATGACTGCGGTATTCAATTTGTCATCTCTTCCTCTTTCTTTGTTGTACGTGCGCACAGCCGCCAGGAGCGTCTGCTTGGTTTGCACAGATGTGAATTCAGCTATTATTGGACGTGGCGAGGTTGAGGTGGTAGATTTTCCTGGCAGACGATAAATATCACGCAGCTCTGTTTCACCTATGCGCACACCAACCGTTGTACATATGTTACACATCGTTTTTATAAGAGTGGTGCTAGATTCACCACTTACTTGCGGTATGTTTCGCACCTCAATACCAGAGGATCTCGATTTATGCTGAAGATCTAGTATTTTCTGTTCAAGATTTTCAATGTATACTTGCTGCTCGCGTCGCTCTTTCCTCAATGTTTCAACCTCCCTCTTCATATCTTCGAATTGCTTATTCAAAAATTCAATTGATTGAACGATCCCAGTATTTGACTTGCAGATTTCTGAATTGGACGCCTGAATCTTATTGTTCTGAGATTTAATGTCACTTATGTCCGATGATAGCCTAGTTATAAGAGCTGTTTGGTCCGCTAGCAGGTCTGCAATCCTTCCGTCTTGCTCCTTCTTCCACTTCGCAAGTATAACTTGAAGTTGTAGCGATTCGTGTAAGTCCACTCCACCCGATTCACCTGTCGGCGGGATATTATTGCGGCGACGTGTATTTCTGTTGGTGTTCACGTATTCGGACTCAGATAAGGCCATGGAGATATCAGGTTCCGATTGGGTTACATTGCCAATCTGTGTTCTAGGAGTATTAGGAGGGGTGCGCTGAACACCTGCCATTATGGCTACTAGTAGAATTTATAGTCTGAAGGCAATATAAATAGCAATACACTGTCAAATCCGTATTACGCAAAGCCACCCACAACAAACAACAACGTTAAAGCGTAGCCGATACAGCGAACGCGGTCAATTCGTAGCACAGGTAAATGTCGTAGCAGCGCGCCAGCGGCGGTACCGTAGCAGCGATGACGTCAGTTTCTCGTAGCGCTCCGTTGTTTCGCAATCCGTAGCACTGACTCGGTGGCGCGGTGAGTAAGCGTCACGGTCACACCTCTCCTAGGTGATGGTTCGAATCCCGCGAATCGCAATCACTTTTTCAACCTTACTTTAAAGCGATAACAGCACCACTATTTATATCTCACTCTAGGACCACCCAATGGGAGGGGCCCTCAGGTAGCATCAGGCAAGGAGTAACAAGGAAATGAATTTAACTACTATCCACCAATCACAGATTTTAGAGCACGAGCAAACGACACACGTCCACTATGTTTGATGTCAAGCGGCGAACTCAATCTTCGTTAATTGTTGGATTTTCAACTGTAGGCACAAGGCAGAGCGTTGAAAATCCAACAGCGCGCTTTTATTTAAGCATTCATTTATGTGTCGCCAGTGTTAGGTATTGAAAACGCGTATAAGTTTCATTAGTAAATACTTGATAAGATTATACAGGGTGCAATTTTAATCATCGTTAACCTCTTAGGGGTCCTTGAAAATTATGAACAATTATGGAACCAAACTTGAAATGGCGAAAAAAAAATCAGCTGTTTCCTACATGTTGACGAGTTATCTATATCTATACAAATAATAGAGCTGAAAAGTTGTTTTTGTTTGTTTGAACGCGCTAATCTCTGGAACGTCCAGTGAGATTTGAAAAATTCTTTTTACATTTGATAACCCAATTCGTAAGGAAGGCTATAGCCATATTTAACTTCAGCTAGGACCCTCTGGTACCGAGCATAAATAAAAAAGTCAGAAAGAACGCTAAGCGAAAATGAAGTAATGGCGTAGGCAGGCGATGCGATGCGACGGAGGGGGTCGGGGAATAAGAAATTTCAAGCGGACGAAGTCGCGATACAGAATAAATAATAGTACAGCAGAAGTTAGTGCGAATATAAATAGCAAATATGTTTTTCGCGATTTCAGGTTTATTCCCACAGTGTCATTGTACTCATGCAATGACCCCTTAAGAGGTTAATGGTGATTAAAATTACACCCTGTATAATTATTATTACTTATGTGTGTTTCCTCCACATCCTTAACAACACTGCTTCCATATCCTCGGTTTTATAAATAACCCTAGATAATCTTATCTACCCTCCATCCTACCGAGGACTTTTGTCGCGACATTACTTACTTTGATAGCGGAAACTTATGTTTTTTGTATCCCGCATTTTGTTGGGCATTTAGAGGGATAACGTTTAATATTGTTGTGGTCGAAGATAAGTACTTAAAACCTTTCTCAGAGCATTATCATCTGCCTAGCCATTTCCTATGTTGGGGTCGGCTTCCAGTTTAACCGGAGGCAGCTGAATACCAGTATTTTACACGAAGCGACTGCCTAGCTTACCTTCACAACCAAGTTACTGGGAAATACCCTTGGTAAGATTGGTTGTCAAACTCTCGGGCTTCTGACGACCCGTAACGACTGTCAAAGATCAGACTGTCAAAATGATAGATTGTAGAAAGAATTCTACGCATCTAAGCATGAAAATGTGTCATTTTGTCTGTTCTTCCGTCGACAAAACCCGTTTCTATGGTAGTCATGCTACGCGTGCAGGATTTAATAGCAATCGCTTGCACCAATTTTACTGTAGACTTCAGACAGATAGTTCAAAGTAAAAATTAATTTACCTAGTAACTTTGTTTTACTTTGACTCTAGGGCATAACTTTGGCCCAAATCGAGACAACTGTTTATACTGCCCTAAGTGTGGCGACCACACTACCGAACGTCGTATGTCCTTCGGTAACTAATCGATGGCGATATAGACGAGTACTTGAGGAACTTTGTGTGGATTTAATGACACTAAACATCTGATTTGGTCCAAATATACCCTAGACTCAAAGTAACCCGCCCCTCTTCTTATCATAAAATAAAACCGGTCAAGAACGAGTCGGACTCGCGCACCGAGGGTTCCGTACCGTCATATATAAAAACAAAACTGTGCTATTTAGAGACATCGTTTTATTTTACATAAACATCTGACGGTATTTTTTTTTTTGTTTAAAAAATGTTTGAGAATGTGCACACAGCGTTCTTTCATATGATACCCCCCATGCCCTAGAAGACCCACTTCGAATTTTTAAGACCCCCGTTCAGTTCCTGTTTCAAAAAAAAAAAAACATTTTTATTTCTTTCTTATTTGCAAAATAGTTGAGCAAACGTCATTTAAAACTATTTCGAATTTGAAGTTGATAGCATTAGTGAGATATTCAGCTGTGACAGACAGATAGACAGACAGGCAGACTAAGTCGCACCAAAAGGGTTACTTTTTACCATTTTGGTACGAAATCCTAAGAAGGTTCTTTACGTTTTATTCTTAATTGATATTTTTAATGTTGGTAACGTTTGCACCGGGAACCAGACGTCACCGAGAAAACAAATGACGGCGTCGAAGTAGCGACAACACATTTAGTGCGAATTTCACCAATGAAACTGAACGCTATCAGCACATCTAAACGTTCTTAAGCCCACGCTTAAGAACGTTTAGATGTGCTGATCGCGTTCAGTTTCATTGTAGAAATCCGCACTTACTATGACCGAATAATCTCGTTTCACGTTGTCGTCCCTTTCCCAGAGCGGTGGACAAACAGCCTTATGCGAATGTATAGAATAAGAAAAAGGAAGGCGAATAGTAGCACCGGTGACTGAAAAGTTGTGTGCAAAATTGATTGCCTTGGTATGGGCATGTGATGCGGAGAGAATTGGAAAATGTCGTTAGGAAAGTTTTAAGTATGAATGTGGATGGCTATACGAGTAGGGGAAGACCAAAGAAACGATGGATGGATTGTGTGAAAGATGATATGGCTATAGAAAGGGAGGGACTACCGAGATGACGACTAATAAGAGAAGTGTGGAAGAAAAAGATAATAGGTTGGGCAAAAAGTTTCTTCGCATTTTTTAAGAAAATTCAAAACATTTTTTAATATGGTTTATTTACATTTAACTAAAGTATGTAGGTTGTTCGATAACTTTTTGCCATCTTGTAGGTAGGGACATGATCCCATTGCTATAGAAATTTTGGGACTTCTGGTCAAAATACCGCGACAAGTGATATTGGCAGTCCTCTCGTGATGTTAACCTTACACTGCCTAAAGAATTTTGAAGAGACCGAAACAGGTGGAAATCTGAAGGTGCAAGGTCAGGACTATACGGCGGATGCATTAACACCTCCCAGCCAAACTCTCTTAATTTTTGCTGAGTGGCTAAAGATGTGTGAGGTCTAGCGTTATCATGATGAAAAACCACACCTCTTCTGTTGATTAATTCCGGCCGCTTTCTCTCAACTTCTTGCTTTAATCTCATCAGTTGTTCGCAGTAGAGTTTAGAATCGATGGTCCTGCCTGGTGGTAACAATATAAAATCACACATTTTCCTAATTTGAATTTGGAATTATGTTCTTTAAAATTTAAACTTTCAATGATACCAAAACCAGCCAGATACAAATAGTATAGCCAAAGAGATCTTATTACAAGTTCATACATACTATAATGCGAAAAGACTTTTTCCCCAACCTAATATGTTAATAATAAATTAGGATAAGGGCAGGAAATGACGAACGTTTTTTAAACGGACCCCCAATGAAACTTATTGGTGATTCCTGCTCTATACAGTGGTTTTATTCCAACTATTTGCAGTGGAACCACGGCACAGTGGTGATGTAACCATTTGTTGGACGGTTAGTATGACCACATTACTTCCGACGTTGCCAAGTGGTCATTTACATATGTGCAGTGTACGCAGTGCCTTTTGGCTGTATGCGGGAAATAGGAATGGCTTACAACTTGTAAAAGACTACATGAAGCATAATAATAAGTGAATTTAATATTAAAATCACGTTACAAAATGTTTATTTTGTGTGCATATTTATTTTGTGCCTTTTTGCTTACTACTGTCCACCAACACGTGAGGGGCCTACAGGACCTAAACGCAAGTTATATAATGCCTAAAAGTGGGAACAAAATAAGAAATAATTAATAATTTATTACACACGTCCATTGCGTAAATGTGTGCGTGCGTCATTCAAGATCACTTGGCTCTTGCCAACCCTCTTAATAATATGCACGCATTCTTCAAAAACTACAGAACGTTACCTGCAACGATCCTTACTATAGAGGTATGAGGAACAGGGTGTAAAGCTCACTCATCCTCCATATAAAAGGTAGGATCCTCCGAACAGACGGGTGTTGTGTCTACTACGGGCTACTGCCTGACGATTGTTGTCGGGACGTTGTATACAGATATACGCTAGTCACGCGGTAAACTCTGATTGCGCGATGCAGGATTTTGCGTGACGTCAGTGTGACGCGTAGTTCGCATGCGGCGATATAGATGCCGCCACATCACTCCCCTCCGGAGACCGGAGGTCGATAGTGGGCTGAGTCTTGTATCTTGCGATGCTTTTAGGGCCAGTTGAGGTTCCAGTGAGTCGGTGATGTCGCTGAGTGTACCTAAATGTAAGTAATTCGAACTACCAAAGAATTAAACCGTGTTTCGCGTAGGTACTTAATTGGTGACTATTGCTGTAAGTATGTTACTATATATTTACCTAAAAAAAATGTCTGTTGGCTTTCTAAACGGCGCTGACAAAAGAAAAAGATGTTTTGTAATTTGGACATACTATTAGCTGTCAACAATTGTATATGTTACCGGCCAAACCCGATTTCAGGCCAAACAGGTTTATTCTACGCATGATATGTCCAGGCAACTAGCTTAATTAGACGTTTAGTTAAGAGGCCGTATATGAAATTTTGCCGATTTACGTGATTTTACAGACTTTATTTTACATTTAAAATACTGTATTTCTATAAGTTTTAATGCACAAAATGAAAGATCATTTCAATTGTGATCTAATGAATGAGCTACTTTTTATTTTTGCTATATAATTTTGGCTAATCGACCTAAAACTGACTGTTTTGTGAATTTTTGCTTTAAGAGGTTTTTAATATCACATATTTACGAATCGGTTTAACGTCTAAAGGGTACAATGAATGCATCACTTTTTGTCACTCTCATATAAAATTTTGGAGTAAAAAAATATTTAACTTAGACAAATAAACCATTCCAAATTTCAAGTTGATAGCATTAGCAGTTCTTGAGATATCCAGCTGTGACAGACAGACAGACTGAGTCGCACCATAAGGGTTCCTTTTTACATTTTGGTACGGAACCCTAAAAATAACCTCAGTCGATTACCTATAACAACGAACGTTGTAAATCTGTGATAACCAACTTAAGTGCCTAATTGAATACCAATTCGCACTGCATCACAATATAACACTTACTTTATATTTAATTTCGTAAACTGCCTCAAATTCGATGCGATATAATAACCGCCATCTGTAAAATTGTTATGCGTTTACCCTCGAAATATCTCAATTTATTTCACATTTTAAATAATGTTTTACCTCTCAACGATCAAAAATAATTGTGTGATATTTTTTATAGTTTTTTGACGATATAAACGGTAATAATTTTAAAGCCTGCAGCATCAATTTTGCGCAATTTATTGATCTCGCAATAATCAAGATCATCTCATAAGTCTACCGAGCGGACAGTGGCGCCCTCATCGTTTGTTTTGTTATTTCTTTTAATTTAAAAAGAAAATGCAGAAAATAAGCACTTTAAGTTGTAATCCACAAGACTGTACGTTATTATTATTATAAACAGTAGTTTTATTGGTAACTTTTATTGTAATCATTAAAACGGAAAAAAGTGGCCACCATTTCCCGTTTTAATGATTACAATAAAACTTATAGTCTACGTATACTCTTGTGGAATACAACTTAAAGTGCTTATTTTCTGCATTTTCTTTTTAAATTAAAAGAAATAACAAAACAAACGATGAGGGCGCCACTGCGCGCTCGGTAGCGTCTTAAGAGGAAGGCTTCCCATATAATCCGGTGGAATAATTATTTAAATAGGATGAGTCGCAAAAGTTCCACCTTGAGGTTTGCCAAAGAGCAATGGAGCGCAGCGTTCTGGGCGTAACACGAACTGACAGAATACGAAACACTACACTGCGCTCCAAAACAGGGATCTTAGACGTAAGCAAAAAGGTTGCCAAGCTAAAATGGGATTGGTCGTGTCATGTCAACAGTCTCCACACGGTGGGTGCCTAAGGATGAACGACACCGCCGAGGCCGGGCCAGGAAGAAGTAGCGAGATGACTTAGACGCGTACCGCAAGGGTTGGTTCTAGGTGGCCCTGGAAAAGGATGCTTGGGAGGATTTGGGGGATGCCGTTGCTGAACAGCGGGACAATGTAGGCTAACGGCGCAAATATAATAACCTTATATATGCTATATGTTTGAGCTATATGTTTGAGCCGTTTGAGGTTGAAAGACTAGGGCTATGGGGTCCGAATGCTCATCGAGTAATTCGGGACATCACCAAGCGGTTGGTCGACTGTTCACGGGACCAGTTTTTAGGTCAAAGAACTAGCATTGCCATCCAACGTGGCAACGCTGCCAGCCTTTTTAGACACTTTTCCCACTGATAGCGATGCGGACAAATTTTTTGATACCCAGCGAGCTCTCCCCTTTATTTTTATATAGGTACCTACTTGTACTACACAATATTTATATTTAAGTGTTAGATTGTATAAGATATTGTGTTTAAGATTTGTGTATATTACAATAAATAACTAGGACTCAGTACCTTTTAGTAACTTAACTTTTAGGCCTGTGTTCACCAACATTCAAACCACCACCGGTTAGGGATTTAAACAGTTGGTTTATGTCAAATGTCCTAAGGAAAGAACTGATTAAAAATCTAAACAGTTGTTTTAAAGTCGGTGAACACCTTAGGGCCGGTATTTTGATCCGCAGAGCAGATAAAATAGTAACTATTTTTTTAATATGAATGACCCTTAGTAAATTATTTCATCACCCTGCTCTTAAAATGGTGAAGCAAAACATCATGAGGAAACCGGCATGTCTTAGAACCAAAAATTCGAAGACATGTGATCTACCATCCCGAACTGGGCCCGCGTGGTGGATTACGGCACACTCCCTCTCATAGAGAGGAGCAGTGGGAATATTATAGGCTGATATGCTTTTAGTAACTAGATCCTAAATATTTATCTACTGGCCATCTGGCTAGCCTTTTCTCAACTACTTACATAAATGTAGTTGAGAAATAATAGGTATTTACCTACTGCATTGCCGATTTGTGATACCAGCTAGTGTGAAAATCAATAATATTTTTCATTGTATGTAGAATTCCAAATTCAAATTAATTTTATAATAAGTATAGCATTACATTTAAAAAAAAAACAGTGGTTCATTTGTTTTCCCGCCGTTCAATTTTACATTGATGTTGATGTTTCTGTAACCATGGAAAAATCAAAATTGCGCGCTATTTTCGAATACGAGTTCCGTCGTGGCACCAAAGCAATACAGACAGCACGCTATATTAACTATGAGTATGGAAAAGGTACCGCAAGTGAACGCATGGTGCGATTTTGGTTTGATCACTTCCGTTCTGGAAATTTTGATCTCAACAATAAGCTCCTGAGAAAAAAATTCAAATCCAACGAGGCGGTGAAAGACGTCTTTAAAGAGTTTATCGATTCCCGTTCCCAGTATATCTATTTATAAATGGGATTAAATATAATGACCACCATAAAATACTTTGATACCCTAAGCTTTCTGCACTTCAAATTGTATTCAAACACCAAATGTAGTAAATGATCACCAAATCTTAACGAGCGAATTATTGCGTTAGGTTAGGTTAGGTTTTTTTTTTATATTTTTTTGATTTGCTTTTAATGTTCTTTCTAGGTTAGGTTAGGTTAGGTTAATAATGATTAGTTTGTAGTCTAGGATAGCAAGATGTTAAACATTTTGTTTATAATTTCACAATAAAATGGAGTTTTAACTTTGGTGATCATTTACTATTTTTGGCAGTAAGAAGTGTTTTTTTATGTTATATTTTACTTTATCTGGTGGTAAGTTAAACATAAGCCTTTATTAATAGCAGAGGCATCAACGAACTTTCATTAAAATGGCAAAAGTGCATAGACAATATTTCTTTTAAAAAAAAATGTTTGATTTTTTTAGATCTAAATCGGCCATTTCATAGGTAAAGTCTCGATGGGCACCCTTATATGGACTAACCTTGAAAACCGCAGCTAATCCTTTTATTTCTAACAAACCGTGTCCTTATCTCGCCACATCATATAATAGCATCCACATTTTTGCCCAAAATGCTTAAAAGTTTGGTGAATAACAATTTTGATAGGTACTCATCTGAGGCCATTTTACAGTCATTTACTAATATTACAGGCCCATTTGAATTAATTGTCGAGCTGTTGAAGATAATGAGGTGAATTTGAGTGTTAACGATTTTGTTTCAAATTATGGGGTGTAGGGCAAGACCAGACAAGGCCACTTTTACTATAAAGTTATACAGCATGTTGTGGTAGAATGTACCTTATATAGTATGTATTTACAAAAAAAAAAAAGTAGTGTATGTAGTATATGTTATCTGGTTTCCATAGTACAAGCTCTGCTTAGTTTGGGATCAGATGACCGTGCGTGAAATGTCCCAGGATATTATTATATATTATAAACACCATACTATGTAAAACTACATTCTTATACAAAAGATATATTATATTCAGATTCTGATTCTGAAAAATGTAAAAAAACGGAACCCTTATAGGATCACTCGTGTGTCTGTCTGCACGTCTATCACAGCCAATTTGCTCCGAATCTAATGGCTGATTAAGTTGAATTTTGGTACACTTATGAATTTCTGTGACCCAAATACGGAGATGTAACGTAAATAAATAAATTTTGAACACAGGGCATTTTGGGTGGCAAATAAGTAAGCGAGTAAACTCACCTCTCAATAGACTCAACTGACAGATGAACTCTTATATTATAAAATTCACTCCAAATGTTGACATATATGTATATCATGACTCCATAAATATCTTTAAAACCCAAATTCTAAGGTCCCTAAGCACGCAACCCACACAAGCTAAAGACTCATTGTGTTAGTATGGCGGTATTTCTAACAACCCCTGTAACATAACTTATGTCGTTTCTATAATTTGTTACCACTTAATATTTATACATTTCTTTTTTAGCTTAGGTTATCACTGTATTTGAGAATGTTGGTTCACCTGTCATTGGCAACTGTATAAGCCCAAGACTGTTATAATACCTACTGTTATTTAATATTTTGTATACAGAAGCTGTTGGTGTACATTTATAAATAAATATTAGGTTGGGGAAAAAGTCTTTTTGCATTATAGTATGTATGAACTTGTAATAAAATCTCTTTGGCTATACTATTTGTATCTGGCTGGTTTTGGTATCATTGAAAGTTTAAATTTTAAAGAACATAATTCCAAATTCAAATTAGGAAAATGTGTGATTTTCATTTGTTTTTCGTACCGTCAAGATGAGTGAATCTAATGAAGAAATTCGATACATTTTAAAATTTTACTACAAAAAAGGTAAAAATGCAACGCAAGCCGCGAAAAAAATTTGTGATGTTTATGGACCTAGTGTAGTGTCTGTGAGAGTAGCACAAATTTGGTTTAAGCGTTTTCAATCCGGAAATTTTGATGTCAAAGATGCACGTCGCTCTGGTCGCCCTATTACGGATAAAATGGATGCCATTTTTGAAAAAGTGGAGCAAGATCGGCATATCAGTAGTTACGACGTAGCTGAAGAACTGGAAATTGACCACAAAACAGTTTTGGCGCATTTGAAAAAACTGGGTACACAAAAAAGCTCGACATTTGGGTACCTCACGAGCTCACTGAAAGAAACCTAATGAACCGTGTACTCATTTGTGATTCTTTATTACGACGTAATGAAACCGAACCATTTTTGAAGAAGCTGATAACTGGTGATGAAAAGTGGATCACGTATAATAAGAACGTGCGAAAAAGGTCATGGTCAAAGGCCGGTCAGGCTTCACAGACTGTGGCGAAACCCGGGTTAAGTCGCAACAAGGTGATGCTGTGTGTGTGGTGGGATTGGAAGGGCATTATTCATTATGAGCTGTTACCACCAGGCAGGACCATCGATTCTGAACTCTACTGCGAACAACTGATGAGATTAAAGCAAGAAGTTGCGAGAAAGCGGCCGGAATTAATCAACAGAAGGGGTGTGGTTTTTCATCATGATAACGCTAGACCTCACACATCTTTAGCCACTAAGCAAAAATTAAGAGAGTTTGGCTGGGAGGTGTTAATGCATCCGCCGTATAGTCCTGACGTTGCACCTTCAGATTTCCACCTGTTTCGGTCTCTTCAGAATTCTTTAGGCAGTGTCAAGTTAACATCACGAGAGGACTGCCAAAACCACTTGTCGCGGTATTTTGACCAGAAGTCCCAAAATTTCTATAGCAATGGGATCATGTCCCTACCTACAAGATGGCAAAAAGTTATCGAACAAAAAGGTACCTACATACTTTAGTTAAATGTAAATAAACTATATTAAAAAATGTTTTGAATTTTCTTAAAAAATGCGAAGAAACTTTTTCCCCAACCTATTAAATAAATTATAAAAACATCGATCAAAGTTACAACGAACTACAAGAACTTTTACATTATGTTACTTGCTGCTATGGAATCCTTCATGGGCGAGTCTGACTCGCACTTGGCCGCTTTTTTACCATAGGTATCTAAGCGGCAGAACTTTTCACAGAGCCACAAGATGCCTACAAGCGTCGCGCGATGCTTAGTTTGTGACTTACCGAACATTTATGACAGGCCAGCTGGCGTGGCTGGTTAAGATTATAGATGCTGGCGGGAAAATTTCCGAATCATTCCCGTCGAATACTTCGGAAGTATTCCGAAATATTCCGAAACTTTGGGAATATTTCAACGTTTATTCCCATTGAATTATTCGGCGGAAACATTCGATTGCGGGGTTCGAATCTTTCTCGCGGGGGAGAAAACTTCTCCGGGGAGCATCTCCCCTCTTACCGCACCCCGCACCGCCATCGCCTGCACGCACGACTCGTGGCAGTCGGGCGTGCGCACTCCCTAGAGTATTGTACATATGTTCTATGGGCGTGAGCAGCGCGGCAGCAGCGGCCGGCACACAGGGGCAGCGGCGGTGGCGATCGACGATCGTTGCAAAATACGATTTTTCATCAGAAAAAAATAAAAATCTTAATTAAATTAATTTTGAATAATTCTGATTTAAAGAAACTTTCCCAGAAGTATTCCGGAAAGATTCAGAATTTTTCAGAAGTTTTGCAACTATAGTTAAGATACCGCATATCATAGCGCAGGACGTGGGTTCGATTCCCATCCAGGATAAACATTTGTGTGCATGAACATGTCTGTTTGTCCTGAGTCTGGGTGTAATTATCTATATAAGTATGTATTTACAAAAAAAAAGTAGTGTATGTAGTATATTAGTTATCTGGTTTCCATAGTACAAGCTCTGCTTAGTTTGGGATCAGATGACCGTGTGTGAAATGTCCCAGGTTATTATTATTATTTAATTTATTAAATTCTTACTTTTTGATGAATAAACGTTATTATTATTATTATCTAGTTGGACATACCTCAGAAACATCTTCTGGTTCATCGTTCTCCACAAAATACTCCGAGTCCGATTCCATACCTTGTAATATCTTTAAAAGCTCATCCGAATCCAGTTCTTCATTCATTTTCACTACCTATTTGTTAATTTATTACTATCAGTAAAATAGAATAGTACCTATTTTTACAAGAAAAGTGAAAGAATCCGATTAGTACCTACCTGCAGTCTTCACTGCACTATGCCAAAGTGACCTTGACAGCCGTACGTTTCTGACGTCACAGAACGACTACTATAATAGTCCGTGGCGCCTGGGGCACTGACAACCAATTGTTTTGTAGAGATTTTGTAGAATTGCTAACAACTATTTAATTTCGAGTCGGCACCCATATGAAGGTCGAAATTAGTCTATTTTCCCTTTGTTATAAAATAGGTAACTATTTTAAGGTAATTCATATTTTTATTGACCTCAAATTGTTTCCTATAATAATATTTATAAATATTTCAACAGGTGAAATCAAACAGTGATAACTTTCGCGTCACATCACTAGCCGACTATATATGAAGTCCTTGGCATACTGGGGACATTAAAAATGTTCTGAGTTTTTGTTTCGCCAATTTTTAGACAAATAAGGGCTTCTTTTGTGTGGAAAAATGAAAAAACAGGGTATTAGACAGTGCTATTGTATAAAATAAAATGAAAAAACCTGTTAAATACAGTAAATTTTATTTTTATAACATAGCTAAATGAAGAGCTTCTAATGAAGTCGTGGCGCCTGGTGGCACGGAAATCCGGAACTTCTATTGAAGTCCGTGGCAGTGAAAAGGTTAATTAACGGTCGTCTCCATCTTGTATAATAATAATAATAATTCTGTTATATTCAATGGCGACCTGTCTGGTATATCTAAGTTTAAAAGTGTCAATTTATAATACAATCAAATCAATCAATCAGCACAGTCTATCGCAGTCAACAGCTGGACATAGGCGTCTCCCAGGCTGCGCCACAACACCCACTCCTCCGCCGTCTGCTTCCAGCCTGTCTTGTGATTTACACCAGACATAAACAACATCTTACTATGGGACCAAATAAGAAATCGCGAAAAAAAAATCTACTGTTCCATACATTTATGTTCGCATAACTTGTCAAAATGTAGGTAACAGCTCATTAGCTGTTTTTTTTTCGCGAATTCAGGTTTGGTCCCGCAATAAAAGATGTTCATATTGATGAGTACAATGACCCCTTAAAATATTGCCCATGAATTCAATGTCGCCCTGTATAAACCATACAAACCTGGAAAATGTAGTTTAGAAGATCAAAGCGGTCACACGGACTGATACGAAAAGCAACTTTATTTTATACTATCTAAAGATATAGATCGCCGCTTCCCTGCGACTAGGAGCTCCCTGTTATTCTCCTCATCGCTGTCACTGTGGCGAAGTTGTCAACAGCCTCGGACATCACGGCCTGTCTTGCAGCTCAAGTGCGGGTCGCTTGGCGCGACATCATTCGACGAGCTCGTGTCACCGTCGGCGTTCCAGCTGTATTACTCGTAGAACCCAATGGCTTGGCACACGGCGATGGCAAGAGACCGGACGGCATGTCTTTATTTCCATGGAAGATGGGTAGATATTTAGTGTGAGACGCAACGTGTGTCGATACTCTTGCGCCATCCCATCTTCCTGGCACAGCGTGCTGTGCTGGCGCTGCTGCTGCGGCAGCGGAAAACCTCAAGCGGCGGAAGTATAAGTTACCTTATCGGTAACTATATTTTCGAGCCGTTTGGGGTTGAAACCCTCGGGCCGTGGGGTCCGAGTGCTCATGGTTTGTTCAACGAAATCTTCAAACGGCTGGTTGACACTTCCCGAGACCCAAGTGCTGCTTTTACCTTGGCCAGAGGCCATACAAGGTGGTAATGCAGCCAGTCTCTTGGGTACATTACCAGTCGATAGCGATGCGGAGGAATTTTTCGACGCTATATACGCGCTTTTTAATAGTTTTAGTTAGGTTAGGTTATTACATTTTTGATTTAATTATTTATAACCATGTAAATATTTAGATAGAGAATGCATAACATATGTATTTATGACATCACGCCTGTAATCCCCGAAGGGTTAGGCAGATTTTTTTAGTACACCCACATTTCGCCAGTTAGGTGTAAGTCCCTTGTAGTAGGGGGCGAGCCTATTACCATCAACCGGGCAGTAATACTGACTCCGAGCTGATGACTTCATTCTGCCTAGCCTTTTCCCAACTATGTTGGGGTGGGCTTCCAGTCTAACCGGATGCAGCTGAATACCAGTATTTTACATGGAGCGACTGCCTATCTGACCATCACAACCCAGTTACTGGGTAATATGATACCCCTTGGTAAGACTGGTCGTCAGACTTTCGGGCTTCTGACGACCCGTTACGACTGTCAAAGATCCTCGAATGACAGCCGGGAGCAACGGCTTAACGTGCTTTCCGAGGCGTGAAAGAGTCTCGGTATGAAAAGATGGTCTGTCATCCACGGACCAACCCCGGCAAGCGTAGCTTAACCTGATGGATCGACCCGTGCGGCTGTTATTCTTAGCCACGACTAATATAATAAAGCTGAAGAGTTTGTTTGCTTTTTTGTTTGAAAGCGCTATTCTCTGGAACTACCGGTCGGATTTGAAAAATTCTTTTTACATTTGAATAGCCCAATTCTTGAGGAAGGTACATAAGGTATGCTAATTAACGTCACGCTGCGACCCTTAAGAGCCGACAAAGAAAAGAGCAAGATAGCGATCTTTCAAAGCGAAGCGTAAACGAAGTAAAAGCGCGGGTGGGCGATGCGATGCGACGCAGTGGGTCGGGAGCCGTGGGTGGCCGTCCGACAAGAACCGAGCATTACCGAGGAGAACCGAACTGTGCATGCCTATGTCAACGAGGTAACATCCTGCGCGCCTCAGACGCTTTATTATATTAGTACAGATATTGTGGTGTCTTATGCCGCGGTTACACGGCCCCCTTTCTCACAGGCCAGACCGGGCCAGGCCAGGCCGACAGGCCGTGGGAACAGTCGGCCTTCAGCGGCGTGTCGTCGCCCATCCGATCGAATGTATGGGATGATCCGTGGAATGCTCGGCACGGGCCGCGACGAGCTTCGACGGGCCGTGAGAACGCGGCATTACATTTCCAAGCAAACGAAGTCGCGGGCTGTAGCTTGTAATACAATCAATACCATTTCTGTCACCCACCGAAGAAGCGGACTATATTTACAAATATTGATTCCAATCGAAGCGCAGTCTAAATGTTTATATAGTTAAGTTCCCATGCTGTATATGGGTAATACAAATAATGGTGTTTGTACAATCTATGAGATAATCCGGTCCAGTAGCATTACTATAGCTATACAAAGTCGAATTAAATTAGCTAGCGAAACTCCGCAGACGTGGTGGGTAGCGACATCTAAACACGATAAAACAAAAACCGGCCAAGTGCGTGTTAGATCACGCACAATGAGGGGTTCCGTAGTTGGAATAAATTTATCCCAAAAACAAACTTAACATTGACGTTGAATGAGTCATTTTTCAATGGAATTTGTACAAAATTTTTACTTTTCCAAGTACATTTTATAAGTTGGTCGACTAATACTCGTAAACTTGTAAAGCCATCTGTGATAGTTTTCCTTTTAACTTCGTTATATATACTATCGCCGTGAATTTTTTCATACATCCAAAACCAACCATTTAGCTGGCAAGGGGGGTGGAACACGACTCTTAACAAAAATTAGCAATTTAAAGCTTAATTTTACGCAAACGGATCCCTGAATCGAAAAATAGTTTTCACAGATCCGTAATATTTTTGAATGGCCTACCCAACTATACCCTACACCATGGGATAGACGAGAAAAAAAAAACATCCCCACTTTACGTGTACACGAGCTAGGTACCTTAATTATTATTTTTTCATGTTTTTATTTTACCACTCGCACGAGGAGCTCGTGGCTAAGTAATAACAGCCGCACGGGTCGATCCATCAGGTTAAGCTACGCTTGCCGCGGTTGGTCTGTGGATGGGTGACCATCTTTTCATATCGAGACTCCTCCGTGCCTCGGAAAGCACGTTAAGCCGTTGGTCCCGGCTGTCATTCGTGGATCTTTGACATTGTTACGGGTCATCAGAAGTCCGAAAGTCTGACAACCAGTCTTACCAAGGGGTATCGTATTACCCAGTAACTGGGTTGTAGAGGTCAGATAGACAGTCGCTGGATCCGGTTAGACTGGAAGCCGACCCCAACAAAGTTGGGAAAAGGCTAGGCAGATTGATTTTACCACTCTGGCGATTAATATGCCGATATATGGCGATATAATTATATTTATAGCTTTGGTACTAAGAGTCTCTGAGCTAAGCTGTAGAAGGAATGAAATTTTCGTCCATACTCCCAGATGTTGGTCAACAAATTAACTGTGATTCTTGGCCGCGACTATTGTCAAAATAATGTTGTTTGACTTAAGGCTGACGAAGATTTGTGCGGACCAAACCGCATTGCTCACAGAATAAGCAAGCTGAAGTGGCAATGGGCCGGCCATATTAGCCGTAGAATCGATGACCGTTGAGGTAGACGTGTTCTTGAGTGGAGACTCAAGACGCGCTCAGGCTATGTGGAGCGACGACCTTCGCAGGGTGGCTGGCAGCAGCTGGATGAGAGTGGCTGAGAATCGAGTTGAATGAAGTGCACTTGGAAAGGCCTATTTCCAACAGTGGACGGCTGTCGTCTGATGACGATGACACCGCATTGCAAAAGTCCTTCTATATTCCTTTCGTGCATTTTGCATGAATGAATGTGTTAGCTTATGCGTAAGCATGGCTGAAGCCAAACGAACCTAATTTTTTGAGCTGTGAGACGCGAATTTGTGAGTTGGGAATTTACGCTGCATTCGGTTTCATACTTTAAAAGTCATGTTTGTGCCACACACGGCGAGGAAAAAAATCCGCGTCCGCTCAAAAAATTACGTTCGTTTGGCCTCAGCCTTGCTCGAAAACTCCTTTTTGAGTTTTTCGCAAATATCTTAACCCAGACGGAGATGGCGGGATAGGCTGGACTCCTTTAATAAAGATTGGTCCTTGGCAGCTCTGGACAGAGGTCAGTGTATAAAAAACAAATAAAAATTTAGACGTCCTAGGTCAAAAATAATATTTTTTATTAAATAATAAATTTTCATCATCCCCTTGTATTATACCAATGGGGATTTGTCTATAATTAACAGATGACCTTAAATAGATCGTGCCCTTTGTCAAGATATTTTTGGAAGCTGCGTTAAATAAATAATATTATATTGCGTTAAATAAATAAATAATATTATAAGAATTTTATTCAAAACGTGAAGACACCCAGACACGCTATCTACTCAGACACCAAACTAGGCTAAACTTACCAAGCTCTCGATTAAAAATGCACTCTACAAGCCCCTATGCAATGTCCATTAAATTATATAATAAACTACCCGCACTAATAAAAAAAGAAGAGAAAAACAATATATTTTTAAAAAACCGTCGACAATTTTTGCTAAATAAAAGCTACTACTCGGTAAACGAATATCTAAGTGATAGACTTATAAAGTCATAACTAAATACTATAACATCTCTCAACAGATACCTGTTTATATATACGTATTTTTTTTTTTTTATCTCAGAAAAAATAAGGATGCAAGTAGGTAACTTGCATCATTATTTATAGTATTTATAGTTTTAAGTAATATTATATAAATAACAAATGCTTCCTCTCTCCTACCTCACTTATTTTGCTGTGCCCGACAGGGTCCACATGATCTAATTATAAGTTTACCACCTAAGATTACCTACATGTGGAATGCAATAAAAGTATTGAGTATTGAGTAAATTTTATCACTCCTTTACAATCGAGGAATACGGGCATCAATAAGCACTTTGCCCATCATGGGAATCGAACCCAGGAACTTATATTCCGTAGCTGAGCTTGTGTATTTTATTTGAAACTTTTCAAAAAAACTTTTTTGAAATTCAGGAGATAAAAAAACGAAACACTTATTAAAAATTCACATTTATTATTTCCAAAGGAATTTTACATCACAAAAAACGAAACAATTACATAAAATTGTTTATAATACAAAATGCTAGTACTTAATTATTACTGAAAATAATTATTAAATGCTCAAAGCAAAAGGTACAGTCGTTTACAGAAAGAGATTAATAATTGAACAGTAAAAAAACATACATAATTATAAATACTTACCTATAAAAAATTGTAGTACCATAGTAATGCTTAAAGGAAAAGGTAAAAAAGCAAAAATGAATATTCCAGATTCATTATTTTCGTTAAATAATACAAAATAAATAATACAAAAATTATTAATACATTAAAAACACAAGCTTCCATGGTAACTAAAATAGTTTAAGTAGCGACTGTACCTTAAAAAATCTATAAAATCTAAGTCATGGTACTATTTTTTACAGATAAAAATAATACGCTAATGCTAAATCTATTCAGAAATAAATTTTGGTCTGCTTCAAACTCAATTAAATAAAAATGTAAAACTATTTTATTTTGTAAAATCAAATATTAATCTCAGTACTCAGTTCACGAACTTTTAACCAAAAGAATAAACTCTTTTTATATTTTCAAAATTTTAATTTTTTTAATATAAAAAGATTTTATCTTTTTAACAGTAAAAATTTAAAAAAAAATATTGGTGACGGAGGATAACTGTTTCTATTCTATTAGGAATTTATTACGTACTTTCTTATATTAATGTAATTTACTAGATAACGTTGTCTTAAAAGATATTATCTTTTTTTTTTAATGTTTCGTAGACGAAAAAAATACTCAAAGTTAAATCATTAAAACAGTTTTAGTAAAACTTTAGGCCAAATCGGAATGCTAAAAGTTTTTTTTTTTCTATCGTGAACTGAGATGATATTCATTCATGCAACTGTTATCACATTATACGTAAGTATTCATATTCATAATATTTTATATAATTTACATTTAAACAACATCGCTTTTCCCTCCACGAGTAAGCTTTCAATATTCCGAAATATTTTTAAAACAACAATCCGAAGATATTATTAACATACAATACGATTTTTAACATTTTCACTTTTCAAGCGTCGATACTATCTTTCTTTTCGTATATCTTTCGGAAAAACATATTTCCTTGTCATTAGCTTTTCCTTCACAAACATAAAATTAAATAATAATTATCATTCATAAGTCATAATCATAACATAAAAGCTCGATTTTGTGACAATAATTATTATTTTAGATACATGTTATTAACTAATTAACTAGTATGGCAACTCTTCGTATAACATACTTATAATATTTACACTATATACATTCACAACGTACTTATCTATTTATGTGTTAGCTAGTCTCCTTTAAACAATAATATTTTTTATAAAAAAAAAAAACAATTTACTTTACAAATCTGTAATTTTGCAAACAAGACACCATGTGACATTCAAATAAACGACAATTTTACGCGGTTTATTTTTAATCGTAATAATTAATTACAAAATAGTAATCAAATAATTGTTTTATCTAAACGTGTGTAACTTCTACACAAATTCAGTCTTATACATCTTGAGGAAGATGCAAAACTATTTTACAATCTAGGTATTTTTCGTTCTATCAAATTGACATTAATCGTTCTTTCTATTAATCAATAATTCAGAAATCTATTTGCACATTATTTTATTAAAATAAATTAATGTTTAGCAATTAAAATTAAATTTATTTAATGTGTTAAATAAAATTAGTAAAAAACTTGAAATAATTCAGTTGAATGAAACTAAAATCACACTTTTTATATTAAAAAGAAACAGTTAAAACATCACAACGGACGGGTCCAAAGTTCCAAACCGATTTTTACTGAATTTTATCACATTAAATGTACACTTTATACCTTTTTAAAACCACTTTTAATGAGGCCTTTTTTTCTAGGCCACTGGCTTGTAAATGTACACTCTGAAGTATTTGTAACTAGTCCACTTACGGTCACTTTGTCTACTAGACACGTCTAAAGGCGCTGCGTCCTTTATTTAATATTTTTTGTCTCAGTCACACTCTTTAGTAACTTTAGCATGTTCTAGGGTAGTGTCGGTGGCTTTTGACACACACTTTGGCTCACACGGCATTTGAGTCGGAGAGTTTCCTGAAAAAGAAAAGATAAATTAAAATTAGCAGTTCCACTAGAAAGCAAGTGCGGGTTGAGCTCGCGTGGAGAGGATTCCGTACGTTGAATAAGTTTTCACAAGAATAAACTTAACACTATAGTTGGAAGAACGTGTTTCTGAAATCTCTAAAGATTTACCATGTTATTTTAGGACCATAGACTTGGTATTATGTTTTCCTGTGACCTATAAGTATACTATTTTCTTTATTTTTTCATAATTTTAGGCTCAGTTGCTTCGGAGATAAGGGTTATGGTAAATCTGTTTTCTTACTTAAATACTAGGTATTTATTTTAAAATTAAGAAAATATTCTAGTTATCTTTATTGAGAAAATATAAATATAATTGTTACAATTTTCACAATTTTGAGATTTTGAGGTTTTTTGACTCAAATGGTTGATTCTTGCAAAAAATAATGGTTAACATTTGCATTGGGGTCATAAGCGGTCATTTGATTGCAAATGACCTCTCCTACATCCCCTTAATAGATTGCTGACATATTCCCAATAACCCTGTATATTTGAGAGCCTCACAACAAGATATGTCACAGGGTACAGTTTGCAAAGCTTTTTTAACATTGGCTGTGACAGACGGACAGACAGACACACGAGTGACTCTATAAAGGTTCCGTTTTAACATTCGGACGTACGGAACCCTAAAAAGAGATATAATAATGTTAAAGACAGAATATATTATTATTATTTATTGCTTAGTATATGTAGGTTACTAACTAATATATACAGGGTGTCTGAGAAAGGGTGTCGCCAACTTAAGGGTGAAGGTACAGACCATCAAAACTTTTTTCCGGGGACCAACATCGTAATCGTGAAAAAAAAAATCAGTCCTTGGTACGTAAAGTAGGTATTTAAAAAAAAAGTAGTATATCACTTATCTGGTTTCCATAGTACAAGCTCTGCTTAGTTTGGGACCAGATGACCGTGTGTGAAAATGTCCCAGGATATTATATTATATTATATATTTAAGTTTTGTATAGGACTATAGGACGACTGATTCTTTTCTCACGATTACGATGTTGATTCCCGGGAATAATAAGACAGACCATCAAATTGAGTAACTTACACATCCTTAAGGGTGTGTACCCTTAATTTAGCGACACTCTTTCTCAGACACCCTATATATTAAGTATAATAATAATTAGTTTCCATTTCCAATGATAAAACGATTTCATTTTGTCATGAGCCTGAATATAATTATGTGATTATATCAGATTGTTGAACTCTGAACAGTTCTGTTTACCGAATATAATTAAAGAGAACCGCAGAGCAATTACTGTAGAACAAAAACATTTTGAAAAATGGACGAAATGGTTACTCCGTTTAGTACCTTTTTAAAGCTTTATTTATGTACGTTTTTGGGGTTATTTATTCGACTAATTTTGATCTGATACTTTAATTGTGAATAATAATAGCAACCTAACCTAACATAATAATAATATTATTACATTTTTTTTTTTATGAAATCCACTATCGCCACTACTTCACTACTACTACTACACTACCACTACACTACAACACACTACGACTACTACATTGGAACTATTACTAGTATAGTTTTTTTTTTGCAATGATGACTTCCATTTCATGCTGACTGTACTTTTCATAAATAAAATATTTAAAATCATTTTACAATTATCACTTCTTTTTGAAGCTGACAGTACATTTGAATTCATAAACATAAAAAATGCGAACAATTTAAAATTGTCAATACCACCGGTTTTTTTTATGACCTCATCATGTGCTTAAACTTTTCCCAACTATTTTTGGGGTCGGCTTCCAGTCGGACACAGTATTTTAAATGGAGGGACTGCCTATCCGACCTCCACAATCCAGTTACAGGCTAATGCGATACTCCTTGGCCCTTACACTTTAAAAACCTATTTCACAAAATATACTCTATGCAGGCACTTGCAAGAATCCACACAAGAAAAAAATACAAGATATGCTGAAATCATTTCAGCATTTATATGCCCGAGATACACGAGGCTCATCATCTGCCTAGCCTTTTCCCAACAATGTTGGGGTCGGCTTCCAGTCTAACCTGCATCCGGTTAACCTGAATACCGCCCATCGGACCTACACAACCCAGTTACTGGGTAATACGATACCTCTTGGTAAGACTGGTTGTCAGACTTTCGGGATTCTAACGAACCGTAATGACCATTTTGACAGTCGTTACGGGTCATCCAAGAATGACAGCCGGTACCAACGGCTTAACTGGCTTTCCGAGGCACGGAGGGGTCTTGGAATGTAAAGATGGTCACCCATCCACGGAACAACCGCGGCAAGCATAGCCTAACCTGATCGGTCGACCCGTGCGGCTGTTAGACTAGTTTTTCGAAGCTGGGATAGCAAGCTAGGACCTCTATATACTATTTTGGCTTGCTGTCCACACATGCTATTCTTCGCACATGCTATTGCTGTATGCATTCTGCCGCCGTAAGGAAAAAGGACGTAGGTATATATAAATATTAATATTGTAATTTTAAGGGTGTGAGCCTGGAGATCTGTAATACAGGCCCCGAGCCCAGTATAGACTCCAGCTCTCACTAAGGTTTGATTCTGCATGTAACTTTGAAATTATGTACCAAAATTGTACCTTTGTGAGAGAAAATAAATTACTATTATTATTATTATTATAGCTACACAAATATTAAAAAAGTATTATGTCCTGTTTAAACTAGCAGTCTTTTAATATCTAGTAACAATTATTAGGTTTTCTTTAAGTTTACGCCAATATAAAAATACTAGTAGATGCCTATTTTTTTTGCTTATTCCGAATAGATAAATAACTCTATTTCGAAAAAAAATGTCAGATACGTCTTTTTTCCTTATGGCGGCATTACGGCGGCATATTGCTGTTCATTCCATTTTTATTTATTAATCAAACAATTTTCATTGTGTTCGAATTTTACAAAATTCGAATATTTCAAATCTGTAGCAAACAAAAATATGTAAAAAAAAAATATTACTGCAAAAACAAAAAATATTATTATTTTATTTTGCTGTATGCTATTGTTGCATGTTTTGCTTCGGCACATGCTATTGCTGTTTACATTATGCCAGATAAATTTAAGTCAGTACAGTACAACAAGTGGTTGCTGTCTGAAAAACAAAACGCGTAGTTACTGCACACAGCCAATCGAATACTAACTTTGCGGCCACAAGAATGTACCTACCTACACAAGCCAGGATATTATTACGATAGGGGTGCTACTACCAGGGGGGTTGTAAAGGTTTGGGCCTACGTACCTTCTAATTTGAGAATACCCTCTTTAGTATAAATACAGAGTTTCATGTCATTAGCAACATTACGCTTTTAGTAATTAATCTGTAAACATCATAATGTTTCAGTCATCCGTGGTCCATCCCTAGGCTCAAAACTGCCCAGCCCCCCGGTACACCGGATCCTTTCTTAAGAGGGATTATTCCGATCTGTCACCCTGCTTTGGACAGATCGGAAAAAAAATATCGAACCCCCTTTTAGCAACGAGAGGACAGATCGAACTTTTTTCACTCACTCACTGGGACAGATAGGAGTGAATAAAAATGCTAACGGTGAGACAGATCAATTTTTTTTCCGATCTGTCTCCCTAAGGGGACAAAGCAGGGTGACAGATCGGAATAATCTTTTAACAGAGCTATTGGTGCTCAGATATTATATTATATTATATTATTGGTGATAGCAAACATTAGGGCTTAAAAAACTTAGCGTCCGGGGGGGCTGAAAAGTTTTAAGCCTAGGGATGGGCCGCGGATGGCTGAGACATTATGATGTTGAAGGAGAGGGTATTCGCAAATTAGTAATATGCATTGCGAGACAATAATGACACTTGAAGGTACTAGGTTCAAAACTTTTCAGCCAACCTGGTAGCTAAAAAAATAGAACTCCATCCTATTAAACTTTCCTAGCTTGAGACGCTAGCTTACTAGCTTTCTTCCTAACTTACTAGCCCAAAAATAATACTAGTTCTGTATACACGTAGCCACAGTTACTTACTTGCTAAATTACTAACACTAGCTGACTATCCTGGCTTCAGAAACTAGCCTCGTGTATCTCGAGCATTAAGAATACAATGTCTAGGTCTGAAGCAGCATAGTCCATACGTTGCTAAACCAGCAGATCGCGATCAGTGGTATCTATTTGTTGAGTTTCGAGAAAATATGCTGGAGAGGACATATCTTATAAAAGTGCTTCGTAGACAAGATTTCAGAATTTATGTAGATTGAACATGGAAATCTGATATTGAACTTAAAACGTTGGGATAAGTCTTTGATCGGATTTTATTTAGTCCGCATAACATTTTTTCTCTTAGCTCAAAAGAATTTAAGGCTCCTTCAAACAGGCTCGACACGCGATGAGAATCGCACGAGACATAAAATCACCGCTTGTCGCGCGACACGCAGTACCTTTGTGTCGCGTGCGATTCGCGTCGCTGTTTGTGCCTGTTTGTAGGAGCCTCTATTGTATATACACACTGCTCTTTTAATAGCTAGGGAGCTGCCACGATAGTGTTGTCATCATAAATAACAACTTTTACTATGGGACCAAATCTGAAATCGCGAAAAGAAAATCAGCTGTTCCCTACATTTATGTTCTCATAAATTATCAAAATGTAGGGAACAGCAGATTTTTTTCTTTATGATGAATACAACACTATCGTGGCGGCTCCCTAGGCAATCATAGTAAAAATTTGTTGTGTTTCAAAGAAATACAACAACGCTATTTGAGCCGAGAATAATTCTACACCGGTGTATACGCAAGAAACAAAAGACAATTTATTTAAAAAGAAACTGTACAATGGTCGGTCGCGGACAGCCATCTATTTCAGACGAGGTAAGACTAACAAGGAAATTAATTACTTATTGTTGCTATAAAAAGCTTGTAATGCCGATAGAATTTCTGGAAAATTTCTGGAAAGTCTCTTACAAATTAAGGTACCTATAAGTCTCTCACAAATTAGGGTACCTATAAGTCTCTCACAAATTAGGGTACCTATAAGTCTCTCACAAATTCCCTTATTATGGCGCAGGAAGTGTCTGCCGCCACAGCCTTCCGGGTGCTAATACTTCAACAATTCAGAATCTAACTGTTCAGAATTGCAATGTGTCCAAATATCGAACTGACTGCCGCATACAATAGATAACCTCCAGTCAAGAACACCTCAGAAACTGGGCAATAGTGTGTTTCCAAGTGAATACAGCTATATTACCTTCCTTCGTTTGATTAAGTTTCCCGCTAACAGCATAATGCATGCTAAACTGTGCCGGTCTCAGCCGAAACACGAATAATCCTTGAGTCTTTTCCACTTGGCTTGACCTTATTCAAATATACTTACCTCATTAAATCATTAGAGCTTTTCCTTGAACTTTTGACAGGTATTTTACAAAGCTGATATGAGTGGAAACACCTGTAGAGGACGCCCTAGACGTACATATTAATATAAGTAATATAGTGACCTTATTGGTGATGTTCTTCGTAAAAATCAGGTGCATAGTACTCGCAACCGGCGTGCGTGTATGACCAGATGTATGAACGTAAACAAAGCAAAATGAGTATGTAAGGAACGTAGCAGGCGCTCTGTAGTTACTCGTACTGCCTACAACCATGGGAAAAAGGCGAAAGTTTAAGTATGTATTTGGCAGGAAAGAAACTTAAGAGATTTTTAATAATAGTAGAGGATCCGCAGAGGAACGACCTTCACGCATCTGTTTAATGGATGAAAAGTATTTAAAATCATATCTAGTACGTTAAAAAATATATCGCAAGTGGGTTGGCTAAAAAATTCCTGCCCAGACTATGATATAATAAAAATTCAAAATTAACTTTTTTTTAAACATTGCACTCTTTCGTTTAGCGAATAAATTTAATACCAATAAAGCCTATAAATATAGAATATACTCGTACTAACGTTGGGTTGTCTATTTGGCATAACTATTGGGTTGGCAGCATGACAGGTCGATACTAGTAATTTTCACTCATCTGTTAAATAGATAAATCTTATATCACAAGAACACGATGATATGGAGCTGTCTGAGAAAAAAAAAATATTAATCTTAGTCTGGCCAGGATTTTTTTAGCCAACCCACACGTGATATATTTTTTAACATATTAAATTTGTTTTGCTATAACTAAGTCTAACAAAAATTAAATAGGTACTGAAAACAAGGAGTGGAATTACGGAGTGTTTTCGCCTGCAATAGTTATTAAGGTACCAGCATCATAACAGGGCGATGTAACATCGAGTATTGGCGTAAAGTAGCACATTCACCATAAAATTTGAACGATCAAATTTGACGTAAAACCAATCAACAACGTAACTCGTGAACGTTTGTATGTTTGGATGTTAGTTACTCAATCACGCAAAAACGGCTGAAAGGATTTTGATGAAATTTGGTACACAGATACACCATGACCTGGATTAATACTTAGGATACTTTTTATGCGGGTAAAACTTTCCTGTGGTATAATTTCCGGCATCCACGCGACCGAAACCGTGTGCCAAAGGCTAGCGAAGTATAAATTAGATAAGAATTACATATTGGGTGCGTAAACATACAAGGTGCCTGAGAAAGGGTGTTGCCAACTTAAGGGGTGGCAGACCATCAAACTGAATATCTTTTTCCCGAGGACCAAAATCGTAATCGTGAAAAAAAAAATCAGTCGTCCCATACAAAACTTCAATACCTGCTTGACCAAAAAATTAATGAGACGACTGATTTTTTTTTTTTCACGATTACGATGTTGGTCCCCGGAAAAAAGTTTTGATGGTCTGTACCACACCCTTAAGATGACGACACTCTTGCTCAGACGCCCTGCAGATGGGTGGGGTGGACATTCGGCATCTGCCTTATTTGCATTTTGTATAAGAATTCAATCAATCGAATACGTCGAAGCGTACATATAATATAGCCACCAAGTTACGTCGACGTTATTTGGCCTAGTGTGACGAAAGAATGTATGGAAAAGCAAAAATTCTTACCATTTATCCTAGTAGGCTTCAGATGCGGTAACGTGTTAGTAGTTCTATCCAGCACACTTTTAGTGTAGTAAACGCTGTTAGTTTCAGGGTTGAATCTGACTGGAGGTGAGTTGGAGCAACTTCTGGAGTCTATCGCTAAAGACCGTGGTTCCAGGTGGTATCTAGGTTCTAGCTCGGGCATCTGAGTGAGGTTGAGTGGGTTTCTATTGGGGTTGCTGTAGAGAGATGGTGGTGGCGGCGTTGCGTATAACTCTGGGGGCAGCAGTTGTTCAGCTGGCAGCTGTAAAATAAATATTTCTGTTAGGTTGATGTATTTCTTCTGGAGTTTGGGATGTGGTCCTTAACAGAAAAAGGACCAAGTCGTACTGTACCTCAGTACGACAACGTTCAACAGTTCGTTTATCTTCGGAAAAAACCGAGATATCCTAACTAATATTATAAATGCGAAAGTAAGTTTGTTTGTTTGTTTGTTACCTTTTCACGCCTAAATCACTGAACTGATCATTCTGAAATTTTGCATATACGTTGTCAGGTGTACAGACACGGACATAGGATACCTTTCATCCCGAAAAAAGTACTGTTCCCGAGGAAAACAACAATAACGTTCTTATGATTTTAGATGGCGCCACGTGTCTTTCGAATCATGATTGAATTATATTATTATAGAAACTTTAGTAGTGTTAAGTTTTTTTTATTTAAGTACCTAATACATTTCGTGAGTCTAGAGTGTCGATAGACCGGTTTTACATCCTCCTAACTATCCTAACTAATATTATAAATGCGAAAGTATGTTTGTTTGTTTGTTGATTACGGTTTCACGCTAAAACGGATGAACGGATTTGGATTCGGCACATGAGTAGACCATGACCAATAAGGACAAAGGCTATTCATCCTGGATCGCAGACAGCTAGTAGCAAATATAATGTGACTGTGGACTGTGTGTAAATTTATTTACATAGCCACCTAAATTATTATAGACTGTTGCACTATTTTTTTTTTTGTAAATACATACTTATATAGATAATTACACCCAGACTGAGGACAAACAGCATGTTTATGCACACAAATGTTTGTCCTGGATGGGAATCAACCCACGACCTGCGGCATGATAGGTGGTATCTTAACCAACCACGCCAACTGGCGAAAATTAAATCGGCAAAGTTCGGTTTTCCGACGATAAACGATCGAACCTTTGAACGTTGTCGTATTGTATGCGGTACTTACGTGTTGTTTGCATAAAATAATTTGAACATTATACCTTGCAGTTAAGGAAATTTATTGCTTAGCAGATTGACATACTACGCTAATTGACAGTTATTGAATTTACCGACAATATTTGTGGATAGTCAATTTGTTAAGCAGTCACTTGCCAACAGTTAACGTAAAGATTTTCAAAACTTACCAAACCACTAGTATTCAACGGCAAAGCATTCTTATATTTCAACCAATCCTCATAGACCTTATCATATGGCTGTCTATGACAATCATTGGGCCCAACATTAGGCATATGCCAGCTGCTCATTGGCCCCAAGCTTTGTATACTAGGACCAAGGTTTGGCATTTGCAACGTTGGTCCGTAAGTTGGTCGCCGGTATTCCATCGGTCGCACTTGGATGTATTGGTTGCAAGGATCGATGTTGTGGTCGTAAAATCGGTCGCAATTTGTAGACATGTCGTATTTATCGGTAGTCTTCGAGATGAGCGGTCGTATAGAACTGTAGTCGGTCGTGGAAGATTTATTTGAGCAGCTGTCGCTTATTTTTCCGTCCAGTGGTATTATATCTGGATTTTTATCTGGAAAGAAAAGATAATAAATTCTTTTTAGTGCTCGCTCTTTTGTTTTTTGTTGGTCTTTTGTTTTTTGTTGCTATGTGAATTTATTTGAACAAGTGTTTTTGATGTTCGGTGGAATGATTTGGGTCTGTAATAATACAATAATACCTTCAAGATGTTTTTGATTGTTACATTACTAGGAATTAATATAGCGTTTATAGTGGAATTAGAACAATGTGCTAATTTTTAATCGACTTCAAAAAGGAGGAGGTTCTCAATTCGTCTGTAGGTTTTTTTTTTCTATGTTTGTTACGCGATTACTAAAAGACCGATGGACCGATTTGGAAAATTCTTGTTTGAAAGGATATACTTCCGAGGTGGTCCCATATAAATTTTATTAACTGTGCTTGGGGAGTTTTTGAGTTAGCTTCAATAATGCGTTTATTTCCCACTTATTTTATGTGGATGATGTGATGATGTTTTAATAACTTCCTATCACTGTTATTTATATGGCTATATCTACAATTATTGTGCTCAATTATGTATTCGAATTTGTGTGGGGTAGGTTCCACAACTAAAAAGTGAAAAATAAAAACTTTTTAGCAAAAAATAAAACCGACTTCCAGAACAAAACACTACAAAGTGAAAAATAACTTTAATTTCGGAAGTCGGTGGGATAAAACGAAAATACAAAACCAAAGACACCGACTACCGAAATTAAAGTTATTTTTCACTTTGTAGTGTTTTGTTTTGGAAGTCGGTGTTATTTTTTGCTAAAAATTTTTTTATAGAGTTAGCTTCAGTCAGAATCGAACTGAAGGCTTTCAGGCGATCATCCGAAAAAAAATATCGCATAATTAGTAACTAGAACCCGGGCCAGTAGCAACAGCATTCTGAAAACAGTGACCGAGAGCTTCTATGTCGCCATTTTGAGGCATCTTGGGGAGAGGATGGCCAAGAGAGTAACTTGTTTGTTTGTACCTTACTCGGTGATATTCTGTGAAAAATGCTTCAAACTCTAAAACTAACACTAGCTATAAGGTATTATTACTACACTCTGAATCTTTGTTATCCGAAAAAAGAAATTTGGATTAGGTTTCCAAAATAATTATCGAATTCATCCATAGAACAGACATACCTACATATTTCACAAAATTCTTTTACCTTCTAACTTTCTCGGTTTTTTGTTTTTTTGTATGAATATTGTGTAAATATATATTATTTGTTTTCTTTTCTTCTTTTCTAACACAGGAATTTGAAATGGCGTCGTATTTCGATACTATTGCTTCCCTGAATCTGAATACCATTAAAAAAAATATTTTGGATAATCCCTTTCAATACCTTCCAACTTGCTCTTATTTCTTGGAAAAACGCAGTGAAAGCCTTTTACAACCGAAAAGAGTGTGTCAGCTTCGACGCACGACTGGGGTTTACTCCTTATGTACGATTGGGCTACAATGAAGACTGGCCGAAAATAAACAAAACACAACAACGTGACAACGCTTCGCTTCATGTTTTTTTCACACCCCCCGGTATATGAAAATTACAACGAGTTATTACAACGAATTACAAAGTTTAAATAATTCGAGATAGCGCGGTGGTTTGGTTTTTTTTTCGACTTACTGAGGATTAGAACTTAACAATGTTCGTGTTATCGAGATGCCACTGAAGTATGAACGCTTTTTCACTAGTGACGAATCTTTAAAAACGATTTATTTTTTCTGCGATAAATTGAAAAATACAAACTATAACAGATTGGTTCATTAGGAAAACAGGACTGTCTTCTAAAATTATTATAAACCGAAGTTTCTCGGTCCTTGAACCCTGAATTCAACCCTCAATTTATTCACGCATAACAAAACAGAACAAAGGCCCAAACCTTAAGCCTTCTAATATCAGAATACTATTCAAAGTACACACAATTCCGGGGGTAGTTCAATTAAATATTCAGAACAGTATCAGTGGGTACCAAGGGTTAGTAATTCATTTGTCTAGCTTTTGCCCGTTTGCTCTCAAGCGGTCTTAAGGTATGGTCAGGACGGCTTACGGTTTGGCCTGAGATTTGGTATCTACCAAAGCTCAGGCCAAACCATAAGCCGTCGATATGGTAGACTAAGGATATACAAGGTGTAAGTAACTTAAATACCGCACAACCTCTTATGGGATCATTATAATCATCATTATGAACAACTTTTACTATGGGACCAAACCTGAAATAGCGAAAAAAATCAGCTGTTCTCACATTTATGTTCGCATGACTCGTTAAAATGTAGGAACAGCTGAAATTTTTTTCGCGATTTCAGGTTTGGTCCCATAGCAAAAGTTGTTCATAATGATGAGTACAATGACCCCTTTAAGAGGTTGTGCTCTATTTAAGTTATAACTTAGACTAGTGACCGATATACAGATATACAGAGTGGCGATTAGGTTATCACGTTAATTGCAACCACGTATTCAGTACTTGATTCTGGGCGCCCATGCGTTGAAAATTTTCGTCGGTTATTAAAAAAAAAAAAAATCAACTGTTCCTTACATTTTGACCGCATAAGTATTGCACTTTTGTAGAAACTTTTGTAGAACACCATATATATCTTTTTTTTTAATAACTGACAAAATATTTCAACGCACGCGCGTCTGCCTATCCTTTTCCCAATTATGTTGGGGTCGGCTTCCAGTGTAGCCGTATGCAGCTGAGTACCAGTATTTTAAATGCAGGGAATGCCTACCTGACCTCCACAACCTTTTTTTTTTGGGATGGGTTGGCTCTTGACTCTAGTCTAGGTCAGAGGTGACAGAGACAAAGTCGACGATGGAGTGAGCTTACCCAGAAGAAGCCTGTTCACTCTCACTTTGAATAGATTAGGGTTGTATGCGTTCGGTTAACACAGACGCAGGAAGCGATGGGCGACTCGAGTCAAAATATCTGCAAACCGAGTTGACCCGGAGAGCGCGCGCGGCGGGCGATGCGGTGGTTTCTTATCAGACGGTTAGTCAGACAGAACTGATGAGAGAGTTTTGGCATAGAAAGCCAGCTCGCTTATTTGTTTTGTTTACTTTTATGTTATTGTTATATTCAGAAATAAGAGCCATTACTGAGATGTTGATTAGATTTTTTTTTATAGGTGTTAGTTGATAGATAGATGACCAAATACCAAACGGTGCGGTGTTTAATTTAAGGAATAAAGTGCCATTACATTTATTTTAGTTTCTTATAAAAGGTAAAAATGTTACCATTCTTTTGCGCGACATAAGTAGTTCGTTTTGTGATGTGATGTTTTAAAATTTTGTAAACACTTTTAATAATAATAAACGTCTGATTTTTGAACGGGCTCAATTTTATTTGACTACCATTGACTCGACGCCACGCAGCCCGCCGGACCCGACCCGGCGAACCGTGGACGTAGCAAACTAGCAACCCGCGGGGCGATGCACCGAGTTGAGCATTTACTGACTCGGACGGACGATGCGGCGACGCGGCGACTCGACGGACCTTAAGACAGACTGAGTCGAGTCAACTCGAGTTGCAACCCGAGTTGGTAAGCGAGTCAACTCGAGTTACTCGAGTTACCAAAAAGTCGACTCGGCCCATCGCCAGCAAAGGAGTGGAACTCATTACCTGCGTCACGCAGGCACCCACTCCTTTGCTGTGCGCATTATAAAAGACATTTGGAAGCGCTTAGTGCGAATTGGTGGAATAACAATCAGGTAGGGATGGTAACTGGCAGGGCGTCTAGATGTCCGATGGTAGAAGGGGGCCGGTGGAATGAGGTCGTGGAGTTCTCGGGCACACTCTCCGAAGTACAATCTGTCGAAGGCATCTGATGCAGGCCTAATAAACTAATACCTAATCAATTACTTGTAACTATGCTAACCGAATTTAGGGACTTACCTAAACTATCGACGCTCTCCGATTCTTTGGTGCCAGTCAGTGGTATATTAGATGTTTCATCTTGCTGTCTTTTGTCTTTTTCATGTTTTCCTAAAACAAAAATAAATATTAATTATATCATCAGTCAACTGAATTTCTTGGAAATCTTTTCAATTCTCTACCAATTTTCTGCCGTAGAAATTAAGTACAAGGTTGGTATTTCATATTAACTTGGAACTTAATCAAGTTTTGAATAAGTATAATAATGATTAACACTTTAAAGGACCTTAACGAGACACAATATATGTTTTAATGTTATTGCTGATAAGGCCGTATCCTTCAAAGCGTTTATCAGTCTGTACAAAATATTGGATACAGCTTAATTTTTTGCTATATTGGATTATAAAATGTTTTTAATTTGATTAAAACGATTTGTTTAATTAACGTTTTAAATCGTTTCGAAGTAACGACTTCCATTTTTTCAATAAAAAATGAAAACTTTTAGAGTAAAATGATCATCAATTATATAAGTTTCTTACACTCGCGTTTTAAATTTAATTCTATTATTACTCAAATTATTATTACCAAAAATAACTAATTACTTAATATTTCCAAACAAATAAGGTGTAGTCGATCAAATTCAATATTACGTTTCAATGAAATCACATCACTACTCACTCTCTCTCTTGTTGCAGTATTTGCAGCAGAAGATGACAGCTGACACGGCTGTCATAGCGGCGATGACACCTACTGCTCCCAGGATTATTATCAGGACTGTCGTAAGCTCCACCTTCACGGGGACTTGCGCTGTGGGAAGAACTGTGGCTTTTATCTTCTATGTAGTTTTAAATTTATGAAGGAATATTGGCATGACCAGTCACGGTCAACCGCATATCGGAAGTAACCCTAGAATTACAAAATACGCTCTTATAGTTTCAATGCTGTAAGGCGAAAGCGCCAGGGTAGCCCGCGAAATTCATATTTTTTACGTTTCTTGCTATTTGTATATTGATCAAAATACGATTCGCGGCCGTAACAAGTATGTATTTACAGAATAATAATACAGTAAAACTCTAAGACCAAGTACCTAATCCTAATGAATAAATATTTTGGTGGTTGGTTAAGATACCACCTATCATGCCGCAGGTCGTGGGTTCGATTCCCATCCAGGACAAACATTTGTGTGCATGAACATGTCTGTTTGTTCTGAGTCTGGGTGTAATTATCTATATAAATATGTATTTACAAAAATAAGTAGTGTATGTAGTATATCAGTTACCTGGTTTCCATAGTACAAGCTCTGCTTAGTTTGGGATCAGATGACTGTGTGTGAAATGTCCCAGGTTATTATTATTATGTCCTTTATTCATTTTAAAAACTTATTAAATACATTTTAAAATATTTTTTTATAAAAAACATTGAAAAAAAAACATTTACAAATATAAAAAATAGTGATCCGCCAGTAGCGGGAGCAAAGTCCAAGCTACCGGTGGTTAGGGCTGCAGAGACAGGAACCTCCTCACAATGCGAGCCGATCAAGAAGTACTGCCTTCTGAATCTGGCCCTTGATCCAACCGCCTAACGAGAGCCTCGAAAGATGTTGATCGAGACTTTCGGCCATCAGGCCATTGGCCGTTACTACAATCGGCACAATGACAGCCGAGCTCACATTCCACATGTCAACAACCTCGTGTGCTAAGTCGAGATACTTCATTTGCTTCTCTTTCTCAGCTTTCACGAGGTTCTCGTCATGTGGAATGGTAACATCGACAATCATTATTATTATTATTTTATGAAATCTTGACATTTGAGGATTATACTGACATAAGGAGTTGTATTACTGATTCTTATGATTATAATAATATAAAAATACATTTATGTTACGGTCGCTAATCATGCTTTAACCAACATACCACCTAATACTGACTTGCAAATTGCAAAAAAAAACGTAACGAAATTTGAATTTCGCGGGGGCGCTTTTTTTAGTTAAACGTTGCAAAACGTTGACTTTGACAGCGCCTTTTGTTACAATAAACATGCAGTTGATTGCACACTCAGGAAATCCATTGTTAAGCAAATTGTCACCCTATGTCAATTTGCCGTGCTATAGCTATTCGCTACAGTCAAAGAATGACAGTTGTGATTGGAATTTAAAGCGACAGTCAACTTGCATAACAATTAAATCCTTGACTTATCTAGTATTACTTTTGGAAGGGACATTATTATGTTTCGGTTTTTTTTAAATATTGAATTTATCATTAACGTGTAGCAGTCTACTTGAATAGAAATGGTTTCAGCACTTAATAAATAATAGATACCTAATATTTTTATTTCCTTCTTTCTGAGAAGCACGTTACTATAAAAAATTATGGGTCCGAACCCAAACCAGCACGAAAATACACGTAGTAGACATTTTCATACATTTATCAAATATCGAAGGAATAAATGAATGTGAAAATAAAAACAAAAGAAAATCATTTTTTTCTGAACACAACAACAGGCTACATTAAGGCTTGGCATTACGCCGTTGACCTCGCTCAAATGGGCGTTGCCGCCGAGAATGCCCCGCGCACCCCCTCATTATAATTACGCGCGAAGCGATCACTAATATTCTATTTTGCACCGCTGACTGCCACAGAGCCATGACGCGCGACGCACGCATAGGTAGCCTGTTGCATATTTCAGAGCAGTGGTGCAGAACATTTTTAGGTAAAAACTTGTATGTTGTAGAAAAACAAATACAACACTTGTGTAAATTATTATATTTTTAGAAAATATATATTTTTAATGACTAAGAACTCATTGTAATATTACTAAAACAGAAAATGGGCGGCAGAATATAGACAGTTATTATTATTAGCTTTCCCCGCGACTTCGCTCATAAATAAAAGTGTTTGTACCTAAAAGTACTACTAGTAGTTGTTGTTTTAAGTACTTCAAATATTAAAAAAAAAACGCAAAATAAATCAAGTGGAAAATCTGAGCAATACACAAATGTGCCGGCCATATGCTTGCACGAAGCTCAAATGCCATATTAGGTTCATGGGGTCCATGAACCACAATGCGTCCCATATGGTTTGTGGGCCCCATACGACCCGTGACCTCAGTTCAATTTATTATAAGTCACAAGCGGTCGTGGGCCCGGAACTTATTAGTTCAATAAGGCCGGCCACATACACAGACTGAATTCCGTTTCGGAATTCCGTTCCGAAATATCGATTCGGAATTTTCGAAGGCAGTAAATCCATACAAAATCAAGGATGTATCACACACGTACAGTAGTTCTTCGTTTATTTTGTATGGCTTTGCTGCTTTCGAAATTCCGAAATGATATTTCGAAACGGAAGTACGACTGTATGTGGCAGGCCTAATCAATTATTCATTCTTTTTCTAATTGAGTTTTAGCAATACTTTCATTTTCTAGCCCATGTTTGACTGATTTGACGTGATCTATTAGGTTTTTATAAATTAAATTCTTCACCATATTAGCACAACTGATGTCATTGCGTTTTTTAATTACGTTACCGAAATTTGAAGCCGTCAGTTAATTTCTTCTTAGTTCGAGCCATTCACTTGACTCACTTTGAAGTATTGTACCTGTTTCAATTCTTATTCTTTCATCTTCATTCTTCTCTAAATTTTTCAAAAATATTCTTTTCGATTCCTCTAGCATTTCCTTTGACATATCGGGTTTCGCGCAATCCTGTCCATAATTGATGGAAGAGGCGTTTTGATTTTCCAATTTTCTTCTTTGTATATTTTTTAGGTCTTATCTGTCGCTTTATTCTGTTCATTTCAAATTTATGTATTTGTCCCTTTGGACTTCTACCTACAATACATTTATGCAAGATGCTCAAAGGCTTTCTTGTGTTAAATGATAGAGCCGCAGTATTACCTACATCTCATCTGATATTGATATTTTTGAGCAAAGTATATCCTTTTGCCACCTATGAATTTAGCAACAACGCTATGATATCTCTCTACAGAGTTGCTGTCGACATCGTGCAAAAAATGCGTGAGTGTGCCGATAGCTGTGATAATATTAATTTTATTTTTTGGCACAGAGTGTTTGTATGAAAGTCTTTGCCAATATCTTCTATTTCGCCTAGTTTGCCACAAAAGTATCCTTTGCACGTGGTATGTTGGCTAAAAGCATGTTCTGCAGCAAGCATTATATCAGCATGGAGTTGCATTGCATTATCAGTATGCTTGTATTTTGCAATTGCAGTTACTACTACTTTTCGCATGGTTAATATTCTTTTCTTTGTTAGGAGTTTTATGAACCGTATTAGAAATTTCGTGTCTGTTGTAAAACTCTGCAGTTTGTTGCAAAAAATCCTCAGCAAGTGGTTTCGGCATTCAATTTTTTCTATTGTTAAATTTTCGTACGGCCTTTCTTGCAAAAGCTTTGAATATGTGTTGGCGTCACAATCTGATATAATTCTGCCATATATCAAATTGTGCATTTCTATGCTTTTCTTAAATCCCTCGACAATAATCGTAGATGGTCCTGTAAATGAAGACAAAAAGTATAATAATGTAGCTTTCAGTATACAAAACCTATATTACGTACCTATATTACCTATATTACCTATATTTAGTTCTCTAATGGGTTACCTCTACCATTTTTATATAATAGATATTTAGTTTGATTTCAAAATAATAAGGCGAACCATTTACGTTTAGTTAATTTATAAAACAAACAAACAGCAATACGTTTCCACTTATAATATTACTAGGATTTTTATGTAAAACACATAAAATATTTACCTGTATAGTTTTTATAACAAATATGATTTGTTTGTCGAGATTCCTTTATTTTCTGCTCTGGCGCAAATGTAGCAGAACTTATTTTTGACAGCCATGAACAATATTTTATTGCTACGTTTACCAAGTATGGCTGCTGCTCCTGACAGTGAGGAGTAGTTTTTCTTGTATGATCTTTTTCCCCAACATCCGTCAGCAATGACATCAATTATCGGTATTCCCTTTGCATTTACTTTACCCTCTTCAACGGCAGCACATCTTTCCTCTTCAGCAGCTTCGTTCAAAGATCTTAACGCTTCAGATTCCCACGTTTTGTTTACTATATCCATATGAAAATTAATACAAATTAATTTAATTTCATTAATGTAATATTTATGTCCTAATTTATTTGTTATTTTTATATGTAGTTTTAATTCGTAATTGTTTTTCTATTCCAATTTAATTGATGGTTTTTAAATTTTCGAATATACTGTAATTTAATTTAACTACCTGACATTTTAAATTCAATGTAAATTATTTTAATTTTAATTTTGTTATTATCAATATTATCATATAATTCCATTTTAATTTTTATAATTGATTATACAAGTGCTGTGCACACCTATAAGTGACGAATTCACCACAAAGCTGTTAAAATAGAATATATTTAATGTAATGATTTAGTGAATAAGTCGTTGGTGTGTCAATAAATAAATAAATAAATGAAAGGTGAATCATTTTTGTGAGATCTCAGGAAGTCCTAGAGTTGACGTAATTTCCAGAAGTTGCGTATGTCCACATCCTGCTGCTATTGCCCCAGCTACGGCACATGTGTTTAAATTCATTTCTTCTGGGGTGTTGTCTCCCTCTATTATAAAACTCATGTTACATAAAAGACATTTCAGTTTTAATTTATTCATTAAACCTGCCAAACGTTCAGATACGATTTCTATTGACTTTAAACCGCAGTCCAATGGTCCGTGGCTTGTTATTTCTTGAAGTGATTTAAAAAAATGACTGATGTTTACAATACGTCTACCAATCGATAATTCTTCAGTTCCCCTAAAACAAAGTAAAATATAAAATTCAGTTGAAATACTGATTGATGGCTTTAAAAAATATTGTAGCTTATATTGTATACGTTATCCACGTTTACTTATAAAAGGGTTACGTTAATCCAATTTTAAAATATGTCATTTGATTTACTTATAACTTTAGGGTCCTATGAAACTCGCCAACCTCGTTACTTTTCGACCCCTTGTAGTCCGAGAGTCGCAATCTGCAGGTTACATCCATGGGGTCCAAAGAGGATGGACAAAAAAAGTCCACATACTGTCGGAATTCCGTTTCGAAACATCGATTCGGAATTTTCGAATGCAGCAAATCCATGCAAGATCAAGGATCTATCACACACGTACAAGTAGTCCTCCGTTCGAAATTTTCTCCGATTCAAAATTACGCATGGTAGTCTGTGCGTGACTGTATGGGTTTGCTGCTTTCGAAATTCCGAAACGATATTTCGAAACGGAATTCCGGGACGGAATTCCGACTGTATGTGGCTGGCCTAATTATTACCCTGTATTAGCAATCTGATTGCGATGAGTAATAATACAGGGTCAAATTAAATTAGCTAGTGAAACTCCACAGACGTGATGGGTATCGATATCTAAACATGATGAACTACATAGTTAGCTGCGACACATATACAGGTTCAAATTAAATTAGCTAGCGAAACTCCGCAGACGTGATGGGTATCGATATCTAAATATGATAAACTAGTTAGCTGCGACACATATACAGGTTCAAATTAAATTAGCTAGCGAAACTCCGCAGACGTGATGGGTATCGATATCTAAATATGATAAACTAGTTAGCTGCGACACATATACAGGGTCAAATTAAATTAGCTAGCGAAACTCCGCAGACGTGATGGGTATAGATATCTAAACACGATAAACTAGTTAGCTGCGACACATATTCAGGGTCAAATTAAATTAGCTAGCGAAACTCCGGCCAACGTAAATTCGTACGTGTCTAATAGTAACAAGCTATAGATTCACTGCATGCGAATCTATAGCTCGTTATGTCGTTACTGTACCGCCGTGTCGTAATGCCGCCCGGTCGTTTGGAATCTATACCTTGTTGCCATTACACACGTACGAATTTCCGTTGGCAAATTCGAAACGAAAACAGTTTCTCGTTCTGGCGACGAAAGGTACCTAGGTAAGTATAAGCAGCTGATAGGTAGGTACCTGCTTAGGTACGCATATTACTTATACGTACCTACCTATATCTTCTTATCAAAACGCTTGATTGATGGTTACTAGTAAAATGTTAGATAGGTACTCAAATTAGTTACCGTTTCATTCTTTTTATTCTCCTCTTGTATTTTATTTTCAAATTACGCTTAGTGCGTCTTTTTTTGTCACCCATATTGATTTTATAAATAAACTTATATTAACACAAATATTTCCTATGTAGTATTACTAACTATATACTAAAAACTACTCTAATATTTACACACACAAAAACTATTAAAATCAACAAAATAAGTAGGTAGGTATTTGTTTACAATACTTTCTAATGGTATTGTCACCAACGAAAAAATGCGGGGAAAAAGTGGTACAGGTCCGTTCAGCACTGCGTCTCGTCCCGCACTAAATTAATAGGCGACAGAGGGGTTGCTCACGCGATTGAGTGTCGATTTATGTAAAAAATAATGACTATAAGTAATTAGAAAAGTTATTTAAAAAAATAAGCCGAGGATTCCCTAGGTATTGTATTGTGTAATATCATGATGACTATAAAAAAACCTAGCGATTAATAGTTTCGAAGAAAAAAGGTTTTATATTTCTAAAACAGGGGTTACTTTTCATGTATGTTAATGATATTTAAAATTATTTTTTATGTTTTGCGACGTGAAGGGGACATGTGTTTTATTGTGTAGTTTAACATATTTTTTTTTAAAGATCATTATGGTACGGGTTATGGAGAAAAAAGGTTTTAAACTTCTTCAGTTCCAGCCTAATTTACATATAGCACCGCCTTAAGGTAACATTTTTCTATAGAAAAAACAATGCCCAAATAATTGGACCTTGTTTTTTCAGCCACGAAAAAAGGCTGCATGGCTCCTATCAATAATATAATAATATCGTCTTATGATATATCAATAATATTGTCTTTTAAATACGTACAAGTAATTAAAAAGACGAAAGACAGTATTTCAATATTAGGTTTTTGTAATATCTTGATTTAAATAAGTGCTAATAATGATCTTGCCAGTTCCTCTCCATAGAAATCTACGTTTTGGAACGGGCTTCAACTTTCCTTGACAATTTAAAAGTAAACAGCATTGAAATAAATGCTGTAAGGTTGAGTATGTGAATTCATACCTGTATGCCGTTGTGGGTATTTCAGCAAACTGGATGTCAATGTCAGGGCCTCACTAAAACCTTTTCTATTGAAGGCCCTTACTGAAACTGCCAAGGAATTGCTCGCTGATAGTCCAGTTACTTCAAACTCAGGATCATCACTGCTTACATTGCGGAGAAGAAGGCCTGTTGCCATGTCGAAGATCTGTGTAGAGAAGAGACATATTAAAGAACGAACACAATAATGGCTAGTTTACAGTTAGCGTGCGAGTCGCCCTACCCACTAGCTGTAGTGCAGCAACTCGAACTGTGTGGACTTATCATACGAGTTACTTGCACTTGCACTTTGGAGAGTAACTCGCAGGCGAGTAACTCCAACATTTTTTGTTTTCACTCGCCTCATCGTTCGGACGTTTTTGGCAGTAGCTTGCCAGTCAGACGCAAGGACGCAATTGGTTTGAAATATTATTCAGGATCCTGAATAATCTTTCCAACCAATTATAACCTAGACTAGGCAGCTACTCACGTAATGAAAACAGCTAAGGCAAGCCGAGCTACTGACATGCGAGTACACAGCGACTAGCAGCTGTCTACTGTCTAGTCAGCTCGCACTGTGTAAACCAGCCATAAGAGATGAAGGAATGCAACTGTCAGTTTGGACTAGCCAATCAGCGCAGTTTGAAAAGGTTGAGTCATAAAACAGAATTTAGAAACTTTCCAAACGCTTTGCCCCTATTCATCCACCCATTAGAGGAAACATGCGTATTCAATAAAGCGTATCTACAGAGCGTGTTCATATTGCGTAACATAACATCGTCCTATAGTACACCCACATTTCGCCAGTTATGTTTAAGTTCCATGTAATAAAGGACGAGCCTATTGCCAAAAACCGGGAATAAATTCAGACTCCTGCTACTGACAAATTCCAGATGGAAAACCCCGATAACGCTTTGCCCGACCTGGGAATCGAACCCAGGACCTCATGCTCAGCAGTAAGGCTTGCGATTTTTTTGATAAGACAGCTATGTTATATGCCCTAAAGAATATCGTTTTAACAAAGTTATTTCTTTCTCCATACAAAAGTAATACATTGTCTGTTCACAAAGAATTTAATGTCGTTCAAGATTTATATATATCGTGCTAAGTGACAGTAACAAGACGTATCGAAGCCTATTGATATCTTCAACACAATTTATGAAGCCTACAACAAAAGATTTTTCTATTTCTTTTTTTTTTATTAATAAATGAAGATTTATTGTAGGTATGTTTATTTTGATTTAATTTATAGGATTTATTGTGAGAAACTTTTGTTTCTACAAGGTGCAGAAAATAGAATAACGATTAGTAGAATGACCCCTGTTATATAGGCTCTTGATAATCTGTAATGTTGACGTGTCATATAAACGTCAGTGTGCTACATTAAGGAGGAAGCGTCGGGGTAGCCCGCGAAATTCAATTTTTTTTTACGTTTTTTGCAATTTGCAAGTCAGTATTAAGTTGTATATTAAATAAAGTATGATTTGCGGCCGTAACAAAAATATTTTTACAGAATGATATACAAAAGAATCAGTAATACAACTCCTTAAGTTAGTATAGTCCTAAAATGTCAAGATTTCATGAAATAGTCATTTTTTGGGATTACCTGAGTGGTGTTACCGGGAGTTGTATTGATCACTTTAATGATTCTAATTATCTCAATACATAGATACTTGTTACGATCAACGTACAATATAATACCGACTTGTAAATTGCAAAAACGTAAGAAAATTTGAATTTCGCGGGCTACCCTGACACTTCCCCCTTAAGATAGAAAAACATGGAGATGGCATATTCTACTATAGGAAGAATAGTTATACAAATATCTGTCATATCGACACAGACATGTCAAAAAGAGTTTTGTTTCTTTTTAACTAATCAAGAGCTGCGTATGAAAAGAGAGAGACATCTAAATGTTTGTCAAGGACTAAATTTGAAAACACTTTTGTGTGACGTTAAAATCGTGTCTATACGTGACCGGTCGCCATGTTGAGTGCCGAGTTTTGTGGTAGATGATTGGTAGATGTGCTGTCAAACGGTTGCTTGCTCTCTCTTTTGCACTTGTATTTACAAATCTACGAAAGGCGGCCAAGTTGAGTGCTCGATTTTTGTATGTATGCACGCTAATTTTGTAGGTATGGCATGTCCATAGGTTTATAAGTTAGTAGTGTGCTACCAGCCTTCCCCCCTGACAATAATAATTCTAATCTGATCCAGCCTGTCCCATCTTGCTGTCCTCCCCCCAGCGACGCCCTAAGCCGAGGCCCGTTCCCCACAGGGGGAGCCCTTAGCGTGTAGTCGCTTAGTCTGTAAGTTTTTTGCCCCTGGCTGGAGGCTTTGAGTTTTCTTAAGGCAGCCACAGGATAGTCCGGTTAAGTAGTCTCGACCTCTCTAGGTCAACTACGAGATGCCATTCACAAAAAAAAAAAAGAAAAACCAGCTATCCGTTACTTCATTTCTCTTTCATAAGTCCTAGTCCTTCGCTTTGCCCCCCGCAATATCCACATACTTAAGGCGGAAGCGCTAATGTAGCCCGCGAAATTTAAATTTTCTTACGATTTTTTGCAATTTGCAGTTCAGTGTCTGGGTATGTGTTGATTAAAGTACGATTCAAGACCGTAACAAATACATATTTACAGAATTATAATCATTTGAGTCAGTAATACAACTCCGTAAGTTAGTATAATCCTCAAACGTCAAGATTTCATGTACTATTCATTAATTAGGATTATAATTATGAACTTAGAGAGTTGTATTGTTGACATAAATTATTATAATTCTATACAACTTTGTTAGAGTCGCGAATCATACTTTAATAATATCCTGGGACATTTCATACACGGTCATCCGATTCCAAACTAAGCGGAGCTTGTACTATGGGTCCAGATAACTGATATACTACATTTTTTTTTGTAATGAACATACAACCCAATACTAACTTAAAAAGTGCAAAAATCGTAAGAAATTTTGAATGTCGCGGGCTACCCTGACCCTTCCAACTTAAGGGGTTTTAAGTCATTTAAATTATTTAGGTACACCTTGTAAATTTGGAGTCACCACAAATAAGTTTTCTTATATAGGTACCTACCTACCTTTAATTATATTTCAGTGATTTTGATGTCGTACCTACATAATATTTTTTGACATCAAAAGGACGTAGATATTAAAGTTCATTTATTCTTTGACACAATTGATGAAATAACAATGGTACAAAGGAAAAGAAAATATTCTAAAAAATAAAACAAATTACTTTTGTTTTGGTTCTACCGCCAAGCAATAGGTTCACGATTATTTTTGTGAAAAAAAAAAATCGTCAAATGTTTTTAATAAACGACGATAAGAAGTTTTGAGAGCTTTCAAAAGCTGTCGAATGTTGAACATTATTACCTTGTTAAAAGTTGTTGGACAATTGACAATCGGGAAATTACTTTCGATTGTATGTTAACAAAAGAATTGTTGTTGTTTTGGAGTAATCAATGCTGAAAACCATCCGTAATTAAAAAACAATAAAAATTGATCTTGATCGGGAGTAATCAATGTTAGGTTTAATAGGTATCAATGCGGACGGCTTTTATAAGAAAAAGGGATATAATGCACATGCGGGGCTAAAACACACAACCTCAAGAATATTATGTCTGATTTACAAATTATTTTGGTATTACGTTTGTATGAACTACGCATGCTCCGGGGGCCTCTTAACAGGCTATACCGTAGATATTTATTTTTTATCTATTATAATTTGTACTTATTGAATTTATCAAAGCCAATTAAAATATTTCACATTAAAAAGTTTTTCATTAAATATTAAAATGTAGGATTTTGCTCTGGTGACAGCCATACATTGATAATTATTTTAGGAAAAATGTGGCGTGTTTGACTTTATAGTATTGTGTGGTACAAACACAATATGACATATACTAACGCTTTAAAATAAATGACCTGCCTAGACAAATTCAACAGCCAATGGTGTTATTTGCTGACGACAGCACGGCTATAGTTAAATGTACGGAAAAAGCGGATTATGAAACAGATATTAATGACACATTAAAAATATAATAAATTGGCTTTCTATCAATAATTTAATTATCAATTTGAAAAAAACAAAAGTAATGCATTTTTACCAGCGTTTACGTCCAGACACTATGACTATCGCATACAATGGAGAAAGACTAGACAATACAAATGTTGCAAAATTTCTAGGTATAATAATTGACAATCAACTGAGATGGCGACCACAGGCCGAGGCGATCTGCAAGAAATTAAGCCAATCTGCCTACATTTTATATAATTTGACAAAAAAAGTTAGCACTGACACGATTATTCTAGCTTATCATGGTCTCGTTGCTTCTGTTTTAAGATATGGAATAGTTTTTTGGGGTAATTGTAGTGAGAGAGAAAGGATTTTCAGAGCCCAAAAATATTGCATTAGATCAATGACTGGAATAAATTCAACAGACAGCTGAATTCCTATGTTTAAATCACTTAAATTACTAACTTTTCCATCGCTCTATATTTTGGAAATGGGACTGTTTGTGAAAAGTAATCAAAATTTATTTTGTTCAAATATTGATCACTCAACAAGGCCAACATTAATAAGATCTCAATATAAAAATCTTTTACATACAGGCAAATTTAAAACAACGCTACTGAAAAAGAATATTATGCATATGGGACCGGTGATATACAATAAAATACCTGTTGATATAAAAAATTGCACACTGCAAATATTTAAAAGGAAGTTAAATAAATTGCTACTTGAAAAATGTTATTATACAATTGATGAATTTTTGAATGACAAATCAATATGAATTATTTATATACGATGATTTTCCTTGCGATTTTAATTTTCAAATTTCATTGCAATTTTTTTAATATTTAGTAACTTATTATTGACATTGTATTATTGACTAATTATTAACTTATTATTGACATTGTAATATTTAGTAATTATTAACTTATTATGGACATTGTTTACCACTGAATGAACTTACAAATTGAATGATTTATATTTTATTGACTATTTTTAATAATTTGATACCAGTTAAATATTTGATTTTTTAAGATTGTCTTATAATTAATTCTACTATTAAAAAACAATTTTGCATGCCTCACAGTAGAATGTACTGGATCCTTCTCTTACTTAACACCATATTTTTGTACCTACATTCTTAGCAAATAAAATTATTTCATTTCATTTCATTTCATTTCTAAAATAACTCGACTAATGCAAACAATCTGAGTTTTAAGGCAAAGTTGCCAGGTTTTTAGGATGAAGACTGATATCACGTCGTCGCATCCAAAATTATGGTTTAGTTTAGGGTAATACACACTTACTAGCAATAAAAATGACTGGCGTTTAGTTTAGGGTAATACACACTTACCTCCAATAAAAATGACTGGTGGATCCCTCCATCATGGCCCGGAGTGCAGTTCAGAGTCAAAGAGTCGTAAGTCACGTTGGTGATCTCACAAGCTTTGGGGGTTGATGGCTTATCTGTATAGAAGAGAATAAGCGTTAAAAAGGGGTACATAGACCTCATACTCTAAAAAGTAATATTTTAAAAGATTTTCGTTTTTATGGAAGTAAAAAAAAGAAATCCCAGCAACGTACGTACTAATACCGTCAAAAACATCACTATCATTTAGAATTCAGGATTTTAAACTCATTCGAGGTTTGAAGTTTTTCCGAAACAGGTATAAAACAAAAAATCGTATTTTCCGCCTAGTCCATTCCTTGGCATACTTATCCATGCCTAGTATTTTATGACGACATCCGACCTAATAATTCTCACTCCACACATAGGTACTAGAAATGTCTGGCACAGAGGGAGCATCTCACTTTATAGGCTTATGCTTCGGAAATTAATCGCACTTAGTTCTATCTGTCTATAGGGTTTAACGACGTCTTTGACTTGTATGGAGCTGACGATGGATTCTGGTATTTTATTGGCATGATCCTTTCGTCTAGATCTTTGTTTGAATAAAAAAAAGGCATTGGTGACACTGTGCAATAAATAGAGCCAATTTACAGTAAAAACAAATATAGTCGGAAATGTGTAGCTAAATCTCTTGTCAAATGAAGATTAATCAGCCTAGCCTTTTTCCAACTATGTTAGGGTCGGCATCCAGTCTAACCGGGTGCATTTGAATACCAGTATTTTACATGGAGCGATTGCCTATCTGACCTTCACAACCCAGTAACTGGGTAACACGATACCCCTTGGTAAGACTGGTTTGGGCTTCTGACTACACGTAACGAATCAAAATCAAAAGTCATTTATTCAAACTAGGCTGAGAATCAGCACTTTTCGAACGTCAAAATTACATAAGACAGTTTCCCAAAACGCCCGCCCTTCACCACTTCATAGTGCTTTAGCTGGGGAGAAGAAGAAGAAGAAGAAGTGGCGCAACAAACTGCGACAACTGTCGCAGATCACACGATGTGACTTGCTGCTGTTATTTCAAATTGGTAGTTCAGTGGCAGAAATATTCAGTCGCATGTCCTACGCAAAAGCGCAAAAGCGCGTTATTTCTATACCAAAACAATTTAAGCACGATCTGTGATCATTACTTCACACCACACATACCAAAGATTAGAAAGATATACTTACCAGCAGGTAATATATGGAAGAGACAGGGCTTCGTCTGCCGCCCCACGGAGTTGGTTCCAGAACATTGCACCCAGCCATAGTCTGATGAAGTATTCACCATGTAAATGTATGTACCTTTAAGAAACACCATGGATGGTTTATTATGTGCTATGACAGAGCAGAAATAAATTAAGAAAGAAGGGGCAGAATTGGAAGTTTCGCAAAGCTCGTAATACATTAGGTACTCAAAAAATCAGTTGAAAAAAAATCTGCTGTTCCCTACATTTTGACGAGTTATGCAAACATAAATGTACGGAACAGCTGTTTTTTTTTCGCGATTTCAGGTTTGGTCCCATAGTAAAAGTTGTTCATAATGATGAGTACAATGACTCCTTAAGACGCTACCGAGAGCGCAGTGGCGCCCTCATCGTTTGTTTTGTTATTTCTTTTAATTTAAAAAGAAAATGCAGAAAATAAGCACGTTAAATTGTACTTCACAAGACTATACGTTATTATTACGAGTATTATAAACAGTAGTTTTATATTGTTAAGTTTTATTGTAATCATTAAAACGGGAAATGGTGGTTTTTATGTAAAATCCTATTATATACATAATAATGTAAGTAGATAATATCAAGGTTTTTATATTACCCAAAAACAAAAAAAAAACAAAAAGCTAAGTAACATTTGATCGGACCCATCCTAATAAAGATCCTAGGCTGCCCAATAATAATAATATTAAAAATATTGAAAAATGATCTACGGATACAAAACCAGAGAACTTACCTGGCAAATTTGGCACAGTGGTCATCGGCGATGTGGTGAGCTCATGCTTGCTGTGAGCTGAGCTGTTGAACCACCAGTGGTACGACATTGGCTCCTATGGACAAAGAGATACAGTTTAATATAATATAATATTGATTTTTATTTCGGAACAAAGAATCAATAGTTTATTTTAAATCGGCGGCGTTTCCTATCTGACTACTCTGAGAAGAAAGGCCGAAATAAACTTAGAGGTCACAGTAAAGTCCAGACATAATCTAGGTCAGTTCATGTGAAGACCACGTAGATTGGTCTGAAATGGTCTTTTGAGGAAAGAACCACACAGATTGAGAGGACCTGTCCAGTCAGTGCACGCATTTATCAGTAATCGCGCAGCTCAACTCAGAACTCAACGATTCGACGAACAATACCAAAGAAAGGACATTGGGGTAGGCCGCATAAATTACTCAAACTGCCAGACCATGATTAAAAATAACTGAGAGAAAACAAAAAAAGCAATGACCTACAGTCTTCACATTCACAATAATTAAATCTTGAGTGTTGTAAGTTGTACGACGAAAAATTATACCTAAAACAATGGGGCTTATGTTCATATCCGTCATTATCGTATTCAATTAAAGCTAGGACAATAAAGCTGTATGTACAAGTAAACTTTTGTTTATTATCTGTTTCAGGGAACAGAATTTAAGTGTTCAGGAACGTTAAATGTCATTAAATCTATTACTACTTCTATTACCGGAAATATTTACGTGTTGTTTTATAAATTCGTGATGGCCCAGTGATTAAGAGGATTGTGAAGCTGTAAATTTTCATACAAAAAGAGAACGTTTTTCTCCCCGTAAATATAGTCTAATTCTCATAATTTGTAAGTATAATGAAAAACTAGGTCCGTACGTTTTTATCATAAAGAAATATTGCATACAATATAAGTTATTAGCATCTAAATATCTATATTTTTGACATAAAAACATCCTCGACCATATTTATTTCTTTTTAAATAAATTAAATTGAATTACTAATAACGAAAAACGTGCAGACCTAGATTAAAGTGCACTGAATGTAATGAGATCAAAATTGTCTCATTTCGTAAAGGTTTAGGGGCGTAAAAACGTAATCGCCCGAAACAATATTTATGTAAATAATTGTATGAAATGTAATTGCCTCCAAAAATCGCGCCGCGTATCGGCACTTCACAATCCTCTTAAGGTCTCTTATGCACGAGGTTGTGGGTTCAAATACGGCCAAGTACCAATATGACTTTTCAATTAATAATAATAGGTTGGGGAAAAAGTTTCTTCGCATTTTTTAAGAAAATTCAAAACATGTTTTAATATAGTTTATTTACATTTAACTAAAGTATGTAGGTACCATTTTGTTCGATAACTTTTTGCCATCTTGTAGGTAGGGACATGATCCCATTGCTATAGAAATTTTGGGACTTCTGGTCAAAATACCGCGACAAGTGGTTTTGGCAGTCCTCTCGTGATGTTAACCTGACACTGCCTAAAGAATTCTGAAGAGACCGAAACAGGTGGAAATCTGAAGGTGCAAGGTCAGGACTATACGGCGGATGCATTAACACCTCCCAGCCAAACTCTCTTAATTTTTGAGTGGGTAAAGATGTGTGAGGTCTAGCGTTATAATGATGAAAAACCACACCCCTTCTGTTGATTAATTCCGGCCGCTTTCTCTCAACTTCTTGCTTTAATCTCATCAGTTGTTCGCAGTAGAGTTCAGAATCGATAGTCCTGCCTGGTGGTAACAGCTCATAATGAATAATGCCCTTCCAATCCCACCACACACACAGCATCACCTTGTTGCGAGTTAACCCGGGTTTCGCCACAGTCTGTGAAGCCTGACCGGCCTTTGACCACGACCTTTTTCGCACGTTCTTGTCATACGTGATCCACTTTTCATCACCAGTTATCAGCTTCTTCAAAAATGGTTCGGTTTCATTACGTCGTAATAAAGAATCACAAATGAGTACACGGTTCATTAGGTTTCTTTCAGTGAGCTCGTGAGGTACCCAAATGTCGAGCTTTTTTGTGTACCCAGTTTTTTTCAAATGCGCCAAAACTGTTTTGTGGTCAATTTCCAGTTCTTCAGCTACGTCGTAACTACTGATATGCCGATCTTGCTCCACTTTTTCAAAAACGGCATCCATTTTATCCGTAATAGGGCGACCAGAGCGACGTCCATCTTTGAAATCAAAATTTCCGGATTGAAAACGCTTAAACCAAATTTGTGCTACTCTCACAGACACTACACTAGGTCCATAAACATCGCAAATTTTTTTCGCGGCTTGCGTTGCATTTTTACCTTTTTTGTAGTAAAATTTTAAAATGTATCGAATTTCTTCATTAGATTCACTCATCTTGACGGTATGAAAATCACACATTTTCTAATTTGAATTTGGAATTATGTTCTTTAAAATTTAAACTTTCAATGATACCAAAACCAGCCAGATACAAATAGTATAGCCAAAGAGATTTTATTACAAGTTCATACATACTATAATGCGAAAAGACTTTTTCCCCAACCTAATATGTACTTTCCGAGCTTATTCTGGACATTAGTGACATAGGTGAAGGAAAGCATCACGAGGAAACCTGGACGTTATACGTTCTCTGTATGAGAAGAGGCCTTTGCTCTTTAGTGGAACCAGGACAATAATAGGCTGGTATTATTATTTTATACTAGCTACCCCGACACACGTTGTCATGTCAAAATTTCAATAATTCATACAATATTCCCATAGAGCGGAGCTCGTGGCTAAGTAATAACAGCCGCACGGATCGATCCATCAGTTTAAGCTACGCTTGCCGGGGTTGGTCTGTGGATGGGTGACCATCTTTTCATACGGAGACTCCTCCATGCCTCGGAAAGCACGTTAAGCCGTTGGTCCCGGCTGTCATTCGAGGAACTTTGACAGTCGTTACTGGTCGTCAGAAGCCCGAAAGTCTGACAACCAGTCTTACCAAGGGGTATCGTATTACCCAGTAATTGGGTTGTGGATGTCATATATAGGTATGATAGGCAGTCGCTCCATGTAAAATACTGCTGCATCCGGTTAGACTGGAAGCCGACCCCAACATAGTTGGGAAAAGGCTAGGCAGATTGATTGATAGAATATTCCCATAGAAAATGCACTTTCAGTTTTCCCGAATTTTCCAATTTTCCCGGCAACTTTTTAAACATTTTCTTTCATACAAACCTTGTCCTTCAAACCTTGAATTTTCCATTTTGGTGCAGTCGTTCGGAAGTTATGCGCGTACATACAATTCGACGATTCATTTTTATATATTAGGTTGGGGAAAAAGTCTTTTCGCATTATAGTATGTATGAACTTGTAATAAAATCTCTTTGCCTATACTATTTGTATCTGACTGGTTTTGGTGTCATTGAAAGTTTAAATTTTAAAGAACATAATTCCAAATTCAAATTAGGAAAATGTGTGATTTTCATTTGTTTTTCGTACCGTCAAGATGAGTGAATCTAATGAAGAAATTCGATACATTTTAAAATTTTACTACAATAAAGGTAAAAACGCAAGGCAAGCCGCGAAAAAAATTTGCGATGTTTATGGACCTAATGTAGTGTCTGTGAGAGTAGCACAAATTTGATTTAAGCGTTTTCAATCCGGAAATTTTGATGTCAAAGATGCACGTCGCTCTGGTCGCCCTATTACGGATAAAATGGATGCCATTTTTGAAAAAGTGGAGCAAGATCGGCATATCAGTAGTTACGACGTAGCTGAAGAACTGGAAATTGACCACAAAACAGTTTTGGCGCATTTGAAAAAAACTGGGTACACAAAAAAGCTCGACATTTGGGTACCTCACGAGCTCACTGAAAGAAACCTAATGAACCGTGTACTCATTTGTGATTCTTTATTACGACGTAATGAAACCGAACCATTTTTGAAGAAGCTGATAACTGGTGATGAGAAGTGGATCACGTATGACAAGAACGTGCGAAAAAGGTCGTGGTCAAAAGCCGGTCAGGCTTCACAGACTGTGGCGAAACCCGGGTTAACTCGCAACAAGGTGATGCTGTGTGTGTGGTGGGATTGGAAGTGGAAGGGCATTATTCATTATGAGCTGTTACCACCAGGCAGGACCATCGATTCTGAACTCTACTGCGAACAACTGATGAGATTAAAGCAAGAAGTTGAGAGAAAGCGGCCGGAAATAATCAACAGAAGGGGTGTGGTTTTTCATCATGATAACGCTAGACCTCACACATCTTTAGCCACTCAGCAAAAATTAAGAGAGTTTGGCTGGGAGGTGTTAATGCATCCGCCGTATAGTCCTGACCTTGCACCTTCAGATTTCCACCTGTTTCGGTCTCTTCAGAATTCTTTAGGCAGTGTCAGGTTAACATCACGAGAGGACTGCCAAAACCACTTGTAGCGGTATTTTGACCAGAAGTCCCAAAATTTCTATAGCAATGGGATCATGTCCCTACCTACAAGATGGCAAAAAGTTATCGAACAAAATGGTACCTACATACTTTAGTTAAATGTAAATAAACCATATTAAAAAATGTTTTGAATTTTCTTAAAAAATGCGAAGAAACTTTTTCCCCAACCTATTATATAGATTTAGAATTAATAATGCTCGTTCAGCCATTTTTTTATTCCAGTCGCCAGTCTTTAAATCCCATTATTTATAAAATTCACAATGGATTATTTGACTACGAATTGATTTCAACACCTAATATTAATAGGTTTTCGAACCGACTCAATGCCCCATTTCGGTCGGAAATATATTTCGGCGTCAGTTATTATTACAATCCCTTGCAATGGAACGCCATTTTGATTATTTCAATTTGGAATTAACTTGGTAACGTCAGCAACGCACTGTAAAATCAAAAATCATTTATTCAAACTAGGCTGAGAATCAGCACTTTTTGAAAGTCAACATTACATAAAACAGTCCCCTTAAAACGGCCGTCCTTCACCATTTCGCAGTGCTTTAGAAGAAGAATTGTGGCAACAAACTGCCCAGCTGCACAGTTGTCTGTTCAGTTAGAAGATCTTAAAGAACTTCGTTCAGTAAAACCATTATCGCACAGGTCATAACGTACCTATTTCTACTTCATGAAGTAAAGAATATGTGTTATTTGAATCTTAAGTAGGAACATACATACCCGTCTTTTCTATAATAAAAATAAAATAAAAAATTGTTTTGAGTTTTATAAACTGAACCTGTTAACCAACTTGCGTTGCTGACTGTACCCTTTTAAATAATTGATGAATGCTGATAAATACTATTACTGAATTTATTTGACGTGGTCATGAGAGCAGTAGCGTCTCAATAAAGATGGCGGAAATGTCATTTATATTTTGTCAATGTTTGTTTTCTTTCGTTATAAGTTTTTAAGAGCTATTTTTTTATTACTAAATTTTACCCGCGACTTCGTCCGCCTGTTTCTTGTTATAATCCTACTTAATATTATAAATGTAAAAGTTTGTGAAGATGTTTGGATGTTTCTTACTCTTTCACGCAAAAGCTACTAAACGGATTTTGATGAAATTTGGCACAAAGATAGCTTATAACCTGGATTAACACATATTATACATTTTATCCTTCCTAAATCGTCGGGAGCTGCTAGTATAAAATAAGTATATCCTATGACTTCGTTTTCGCTTAGCGTTCTTTCTGATATTATTTTTTTCTTCTACCCCGGTTCCTAAGGGTCGTAGCGTGATGATAAATAGCCTCCCTCAAAAATTGGGATATCAAATGCAAAATAAATTTTTCAAATCCGACTGCTAGTTCCAGAGATGAACGCGTACAAACAAAAAAAGAAACTATTCAGCTTTATTATTAGTATAAAAAAAAATTGAGGTAAACAACAATATTGGTTTTAAACAAAATATATATAATTATATATTTTGATGACCTATGATTATTTCGACTCGTTTTTTTTTTAATATCGGTACTTGTACATATTATTATTATTAATGTTTTCAGACAGCTTTTAACTTAAAAGCTGTTTTAAATAATGTGCCTAAATAAAAATGGTATCGTTTTTAAACTCAAACTATAATAATTTATTTCATTTAAACCATTTTGCAGGCACGTTTGTCAAAGACGAAAAAGAAGAAAGAAGAAGTCAGAAAGTTGAACCTAGTTGCCCATTCCAAAACGTAGATCTTTAAGGAGAAGAACGGACAAGAAACTCCAAGGAAACTCTTTAAATCAAGATTTTACAATATATTTAGTAAATTATTTCAGTAATTTATTTCCGATTTAGTCCGAAAGTCTTACAACCAGTCTTACCAAGGGGTATCGTATTACCCAGTAACTGGGTTGTGGAGGTCAAATAGGCAGTCGCAGTAGTTGGGAAAAGGCTAGGCAGATTGATTGATTACAATATCCAAGGTATGTGCATCATTCCTGTTGCTCCTTTATGTGAGAACTATATAAGATTTACATGTTCGATTTACAAAATAGAAATTCACAAACAGAACAAACGGAAACTTATATTTGTGTATTTACAAGCCGCGACTCATACAAAAGGGGCTTCGCATGAAAACGAAAGTTTGAAAAGTCGTATTATGACTTCTCAAACTGTACTCAACATGCGAAAAGAAATCTCCAGATCGTTAAGACTTCTTGCAGTGAGTTTTGTTTGCAATTTAAACTTCAGAGGCATTTGAATATGTGCACTTCTTACTACAGTCAGACAAAAATCAACAAAAATCAAAAGTCATATATTAAAACCAGCACTTTTCGAACGTCAAAATTACACAAGACAGTCCCCCAAAACGCCCGCCCTTCACCACTTCCTAGTGTTTTGGCAGGGGAGAAGAAGTGGCGCAACAAACCAATCAATCAATCTGCCCAGCCTTTTCCTATGTTTGGGTCGGCTTCCAGTCTAACCGGATGTAGCTGAATACCAGTATTTTACATGGAGCGACTGCTTAACTCACCTTCACAACGCAGTTACTGGGAACCATGATATCTAGGGCTTTTAACGACTCGTAACGAATGTCAAAGATCCAAGAATGGCAGCCGGGACCAAGGGCTGAACGTGCTTTCCGAGGCACGGAGGGGTCTCGGTATGTAAAGATCAAGCAGATAAAGATCAGGCAAGCTTAGCTTAACCTGATCGATCGCCTCGTGCGGCTGTTATTACTTAGCCACGAGCCCTTTCTTCTTACTTCAGACATAGAAATAAAATAAAATATATGTAATGCGATATCGATGACAGAACAGTCAAAATGTATATGACTGACACAAGCTACAGAAAACCTTATGTCAACCCTGTTGAAAGTCTTTGTAGAGATACGAAACAGTTTGAAAGCGATTGCCGCTTGTGTCCTGTGGTCGTATTAAATGCTGCGAATTTGTTTGGAAAGAGCGAGATTTTGGAACAGTAGGATATGAATACAAAGAAAAAAGAAATTCGCGGAAACTTAAAAAAATCCAGGGGATAATTTCCACTAAATTATGGATTGAATTTTATTTTCAGTTTTTCGTTTGATTGTATCCCTTACACCTACCGCAGTGAGGCGATAAAAAAACTCCGTACAGAAAAAATATAGTTCATTAAACTTTCCGGCCATATTTTCCGATGTACAGTCAGCCTCAAAAAGATGTATACATCGACAAGAATTTATTTAGTTGTCTACAATCTTTGTTCAATATGTAGCCAAAAACATATTACACACTGTGTACTTAACTGTAGCGAGACCTTGATATATTATTATTAAACACACATTGTAGACAATCAAATTAATACATAGGAGCAATTCCCGATTACTTAGCCTTCCAATCTCAGTGACAATCTGTCAAAAAGTAAGTTCAAAAACTAAAACCTAATCTGTTCGATCTATTAGTAACATATATAACATGACATGTGACTTCGGATTTTTAATTTGCCTGTCTTTTCTTGTTTCATACTTTTTTAGAGCGTGATTTTTCAGTAGTCGGGTTTTAGTTTTTGAACTTACTTTTTATTTAGATTATTCTGGGGTTATAATTTCGTGATAAAATATTTGCAGAGCCACTTTAAATTTTTTAAAGAAGAACAATTATTATATATGTATTTTGGGTAGGTTTGGAGAGAAAATATGTGTAGCTCACATCTGAGGCGTGATTTTAGAAATTATTCCTAATTGTCGGGAGCATGCAAGCAAAACCGCGAGCAACAGCTACCAATATCACAGTATTATATTTGAAATGTGCTAAATAAGCCCTTTCAAAAGATACCCAGCAAAATATCATTAAAAGAAAATTGTTTATGACTTTGTCTTCTAGAGGGCGCCATATGTAATATAAAATAACGTCACAGCCTATAACCAGATCAAAACGCTTCCAACGATATCTCATTTGTCAAATTATGATAAGTAGTTTAGAAGTTATGAGAGAACTGCAGATGAACATACATACACTTACATACGTACAGTAAACGCTCAAAGTCCATAAGCGTGCTAAGGATTACATTGCTATGAACTGTGCGAGCACGAACCAGTACGTGTGCGTGTATGAGCGATGTCTCACTCAACATTCCGCAGATAACACTCACTAATGAATTGTCGCATGTCGTCGTACTACGCGAAATAACATTATATTTCTGTTGCATTTACAATACTCGTCACAGTGGCGACCTATTCTTACAATTGCATTGCTAAAATTCGCATAAACATAACATGTGCTGGTAGCTGTTTGGGCTAAGGAATGGTTTCACGATCAATGAAGTCCGAGTTCGAATCTTAATCACAATGTGGGACTGTTTTTTGTTTCTTTAGAACCATAATAATATATTTGTACTATTTTAAGCAAAAACTTGTTAGATGTTTATGTTCATTTATTATTTATTTTTATAAGAAGTTAAATATTAGTTATTGTATTGTTGTTGTTGTTGTTTAGTTATTTAACGATTTTTGTGATTTTTAATTTATCTTTTCGGCGTTGGAAGGTTGAAATAAAAAAGTCGTGCTGAATGGAAACAAAAATGTTTATTCGTTTTATTTACTTATTTATAAAATTAACAAACTTAAGAGAAGTGTGACGTTACATTCCTACTAGATAAAAGAAGTTTTTTTGTAACCGTTCATAGGATTTTTTGTTGGCTACCTCACAGAAATCGAAATTATTTATCTACCTTTCTAAATTTACGAAATGAGTGACCAAGCGAACAAGATAAAGAGTATTATTATATTTCTGTCCCATTACTTCCAATCAAGTAAAAACATACAAAAAGTCAAGTACTGCGTGAGATTTGAATTCACGGCTCACTGATTCACGCATCTATCTGCACGCGCTTAACCGCTGGGTCATCTTTACACATGTTATAACTTTCAGTTGTTCACGACAATAATTATGCATGTTTATGTTCTTGGAAATAGAAGGTCTTAAGTCAAACTAAACGCCAAGCTATTGCTTTGTGAGTTTGCTTATCGACTTTTGGTCGCGACTGTACATACATACCGGTCAAAACCATAACCTTCCTTTTTGCTTCGCCGTTGTCGCGTATAATTCTAATTTATATTATATACTTCTAATTTCCCTACTTTTTTGACAAGTTTTGACATTGATTTGGCCTTCTTGTCGATAATATACTACTAGCTTCTGCCCACGAGTTCGTTCGCGTGGAAGACACCACAATATACTAAAACAGGGCTGCTAAATTTCCCGCCCGCGCTATCACTTGGTTTTTGCTTATTTTTCTTTTTTTTTTCTTTTTGCTTGGCTCCTAAGGGTCGTAGCGTATTGCTTGTTACATAGCCTATAACCTTCCTCAGGAGTTGGGCTATAAACTGCAAAAGATTTTTTTCAAATCCGACTGGTAGTTCTAGAGATTAGCGCGCTCAAACAAAGAAACAAACTCTTTAGGTTTATTATTAGTATAGATACATCTCTTTGATGCTGACTGTACCTACAGGAAAATGTAAACAAAACAAAATCTGGGGTGAAATATACGGCGATGCAGGTAATATAGCACGCTGATGGAGTATTATGTTATTCATGAGGATACTCTCTTTGGGATACTACACGGAAGCTGTGTTATTATGATCTGGTTTCCATATACTGTGCGATTTGTTTAGTAAATATTGAGTTAAAGGTACCACTACAAACTCGTTTGCTACACTAGCTTGATGCACATCAATAAGTTTACATTATCCCCAGGATTACTGGTAATATTTCGGCAATCTATTAAGAGGATCTAAGATACGTCATTTCCAACCTAATAACCCCTTATGACTCCTAAGTAAATGTCACAGCATTTTACTGAGCAAGGACCTGTTCTTGCACAGATGCAACGCACGGCTTTATAAATTGTACGTGATATTGATAAATAATAAATGATTTTATTTCTGTAAGTAGGTTTGTACAAACACTTTTACACGTCAATCATGTTTTTAAAAACTAGAGGAGGTCGGCGTTTCCTATCTGACTACTCTGGGATGGGTTTGCTCTTGTTTCTAGTCTAGGTCGGAGGCGACAGCGACACAGTCGACGATGGAGTGAGCTAAAGTAGCTAGCTTCATGTGAAGACGTAAAAAAAGTAGGTTTTTTTCCACTTTGCAATCGGCATTTTGTTTTCTTTTGAATGTTTGTTTGTTATCATTGGTTGTCATTTGCCAGTGTCACAACAGAGAGTATTACGCAATGTAAATTGTCTTTGGTCCCTGACATCAAGCAATGGAAAAAATTGTCAGACTTTAATTGATTGAATACGAGGCTTTTGGCTACTTTGCTTGTGTGTATTTAATGTTTTCTTTTTCTTTTCTTTTTGTATTAAGTATGAGATTTGTTTATGCAGAATAAACAATTGTTCTTTCTTTCTATAAACTACCGATAAACTATTTCAGAGTTACCGACATAGCTTGCAGAGAAAGCAAGCTGAAGTGGCAGTGTACTGGCCATGTTTGTCAAAGGACTATAGTGAATGTACCTAAATTAAATTAAGCGTAATTAAGCGTAAGCTAATTAAGCGTAGTGTTATATAGTTTAATTTTTTTTAACTGAACAGACAGCTGTGCTGCTGGGGAGTTTGTTGCGCCACTTCTTCTCCCCAGCTAAAGCACTAGGAAATGGTGAAGGGCGGGCGTTTTGGTGGACTGTCTTATGTAATTTTGACGTTCAAAAAGGGCTGATTCTCAGCCTAGTTTGAATAAATGACTTTTGATTTTGATTTTGATTTTGACTGATGGCCTGTGGAGCAGTCGAGTCCTGGAGTGGAAACCGCGTATCGGTAAGTGTAGTACGCCCTACAGCCAAAATATCTTGTCAAGTCCGAACCGATGTTCGGACTTGACAAGATATTTCGCGGAAGACTGCACATTAACATTTTTTAGGAACCAAATGGTGACATGAGGCGACTTTGAGAGAGAGAGCACGAAAGTTCGTAGTGCCATATTCAGACTTGTCAAGATATTTCGGTCTTAGTGACGACCTTTAAAATGTGGCTAGGACAGACTGGATGCGGAAGGCAGAGCACAGAGTGTTGTAGCGCAGCCTGGGAGAGGCCTGTGGGCTGCCATAGACTGAGTCGATTGATTGATGCAAAGGCTAGTAGATACTAGATTAGGTAGCAGTGAACGTTTACAGACTAAAATGGTTATGATGTGTGGTTAATAGACTATTCAGGAATCCAATCGAAACTAAACTTAATTTTAAGTTCAGTGCATATTTTTCTTTCTATTTCATTAAAAAACGGACAGACGATAAATATTATTTTAGTCCTGTCAAATTAGTCAGCGCCTGAGGTAAATTGACGTGTTTTAGTAGGCAATTTTTTAATCACGTCGTCTGAACTTGTCTATGGAGTATCTTAATTTGACAGGACTAAATTGATATTTATCATCTGTCCTTTTCTTAATGAAATAGAAAGAAAAAGATGCACTTAACTTAAAATTAAGTTTAGTTTGTGAACAAGGGAATCGGCGCCAATATCAAAAAATACAAAAACAAAAAAACTTTTTTACGTAAAAAAGAATCTACCGACTTTCTCCTAGTAAGAACCAAAAGAACTGGAGCTGAAAGTGAAGTCACCATTAGCTCCACTTCACCATATGCATTGTGACGAGCATAAATTGCTTAGCAACCATATTAAAGTACTTAATCGAATCGCAACCCGTGAACTACTTATAGTAGTAGTAGTTCCGATGGCTATCTGTGGTCTTCATCATCAGTTCCACTTCACCAAATGGTGTTTCCGAAAGTAATTGCACGAGTTTCTATGAATGAATGAATGAAATGCACCGACCCCAGCGTGGTTTGACCAGACTCGATTATTCGAATGAACCCAAAGATTCACACTAGCCCCTGTTGCCTCATGTTACATGGTGCAACAGAGATCATAGCATATCAAGGAGTAGACCGGGGGGCGCGATAATGGCAGGGAAGACCGGCCCTTAGGATATGGATAGGGATTAGCGCCCATCCGGTATGCACAGTAAAATAAGCCTTAGAATAGTGGAGAGATGGGTGATATAATTATGGATGGGCTCTTTTTACGACGTCGCCGCCGGGTTGCTTCTAATCCAGCTTCCCCGGTGAATCTTTTGGCGGTTAACCCTCTGCGACTGACGTGTTAGTCCAACAGACACCGCGAAATATAAAATTCTGTTTATTACCGTTAATTTTCAAATTTGAGCGCCACCGCTCTCAGTACCTTACTGTCGTGAGCTCGCGCGTCGGTCAGTGTGCGGGGGTCGGTCGTAGCGAGCGCACATTTGCGTAGCGGAAGGCAGGTGTCCCCGAGTCTACCACACCAGTGTTTAGGTAAGTTTCTACTATACTACCACCTCAATAAAATGGTAATATTTTCATAGTGTCTCCTAAGCTACCACATCAGTAAATTATTTTAGTTTATCTTACGATAAGGTATTTTTTTGGTAATAAATCTCGTTATTTTGGAATTTGATTTTATTTACGTATTTTACATATATCTATACTTCTAGACCAATATTATAAAGAGGACAGATTTGAATTTTTGTTTGTAATGAAAACTCAAAAAAGTACCTAATGAACCAATTTTAAAAATTCTTTCACTAATTGAATGCTATATTATCACTGAGTTACATTGGCTATATGGCGAAATAGTATGTATAGTCCACGCGGTTGAAGTTGCGACGGAAAGCTAATTGTACCTACATAATTTACAAGAAAAGCTTGTTTTTTAGATGGCTGACTCAAGTAACAACCCTCGGCCAGGTACTTCTAATCGTAAGAGAACGTCGGCTGGAAGTTTTGTGGGTTACCTACGAAGATCAAATAACAAAGTGGCTGGAAGAGGAAAGTGAGCATGAGTTTAGCGACACTGATGATGAAGATGACGATCGGACTTGGTGTTCAGTTGTTCGGTTCTTAGTTCGGTCTGTTCCACCAAGTGGCAGAAAACTATATTCCATTTGTCCAACAACAATAAAAAGACAAACCAAATATGGTTTAGTTGCTGTGATTGTTCGAAGCCAATTTGCCTTCAGTGCTCGAAGCCACTATGTGAAAATTGTCAAACAAAGCTGTGATTTTGAAAGTGTCTAATTTTGAATTCAACCAACGAATTTATCTCATTTTTTCTAGACTGATTACTGTAATTGTTAATTTTTTAAATGTCTAATGTTAAATTAAAAAAAGTTGATTTTGTCATTTTTTTTATGTCATTATTGTTTAAGTAGAGATTCTTAGCCTGATTTGTGATAAGTCAATAAACACTGTTTAATTATGAAAATACAAATTGTTTTTTTTTGTTGAATATTATTAAAGATAAAAAATAAGCTAACAATCTTATAAATATAAATATAATAGCTACATAATTTAATTAAATAAAAATATTTGATGTTGAAATGGTGTCTCATGTACTACCACACCAGTAAAATTGTAAAAATTGACCCACGTCAGTCGCAGAGGGTTAAACTGCGTTTTCGACTCTTTATGTCACTGCTATGCTGTATTGCACGATGCTGTTTCCAATTTCTTCGTCTGAGGTTTCACTGCTATCCGTTTCCGGTTTCTTGTAGATCTCATTTGCAGCCTTTTTGATCTTATTTCTTTCTTCAGCCGTGTCCACTCAAAAGCTGATTTCATTCCGAGAGTAATTGCACGAGTTTCTATAAAAAATATCCAAATTGCTATAAGTGTGCCTATAAAATTTGAGGGTTGCCCTCGATTTCCATGGCGACATATACGCGACGAATAAACCTCCTCCTTTTTTCGAAAGTCGGTTAAAAATAGGTAGGTAGGTTTCAAAATAAAGCTACGAACATCAGGCAATAACTTAAAGCGTAGTAAATAAATATCCATGAGTATAACCGCACAGTTTTACTGTTACAGCATTTTAACTAACAAAACGTCCATATTTTTATACGCTGAATTGAAAATAACAATGTTTGCGGAGCACAAAACCATTTCAAAAGTGTCAATATTGATAAACTTTGATGAAGCCTGCTTTCGTTATTTGTGTGTTGGTTAAAATAAAGCTTTTTGGGAATATCGTACTTGAATAGTTGTAGTTAAAGTTTAAAATCATTTTATTTTAAACCGATATTTAATGGCATTATTCAGATTCGAAGGTTCTAGGTAATTGGCAGTGAATTTTATTCGGGTAATTAGGCATTTTAATAAATTGTAATATCTACCCTCAGTACTTTGGACTAAGAATTCAAATCATATGGTTTATCTCAGTGGAAACGATTTTACAGTCTGGCCGACCAGTGAATGCATTCCTGACACCTGCCAGTTTCATACTAACGAAAAAGTGTTTTACGAATTTGATCCGTATTATTACTAGAAATTCTTGAAATTGACGGCTGGACTGTAAGTACGTAAACCGGCTTTCTGCTTCGAAACAAAGACGTTGTCAATGACAAAATCAATCTGCCTAGCCTTTTCCCAACTATGTTAGGGTCGGCTTCCAGTCTAACCGGATGCAGCTGAATACCAGTATTTTACATGGAGCGGCTGCCTATCGAACCTCCACAATCCAGTAACTGGGTAATATGATACCCCTTGGTAAGACTGGTTATCAGACTATCGGGCTTCTGACGACCCGTAACGACTGTCAAAGATCCACGAATGATAGCCGGGACCAACGGCTTAACGTGCTTTCTGAGGCACGGAGGAGTAACGGTATGTAAAGATGGTCACCCATCTACAGACCAACCCCGGCAAGCGTAGCTTAACCTGATGGATCGAACCGTGCGGCTGTTATTACTTAGCCACGAGCTTCTAAATTCCACAATGGACGTGCTACTACTATAGGTCCTTTATATTATTTTATTATTTTATATGACGTGTTTTCTTAATGGATTTTATGTAATATGATTTGAATTTTTGACAACGGATGAATTGTAATTGAAGCTATGACTTTCATTTTCAAATGAATTTATCATTGATCACTGTTTTTTGTTATTGTTGGTCTATATTTAATAATATTAATATATCTTATAGGTACCTGCGGTAAATAAGAGCCGGCATAATTAAAACTTAAATATTGAAAAAAATAGGTGAAGTTTAAATAAAAATCAGGAACATTATCGAACAGTATTTATTTAAGATCTTAAAAAAATACCTATATGGCAAGGTTTTAAACATTTTGTGAACAAAAATAAGCTATAAAAAATCCTTTACTGAGGACCTTAATAAACTAAGGTAGTCTATTAAGGTCCGAGACAAAATTAAAAGAAACTAAGCTAATAAAACATAAACTAAATTGTTTTCCTCTATAACTTTATATAATTAACATTTTCAGCCAAAATAGTTAACAGTTTATCATTAATCATGTAACAAAAAAAACAAAACGGTCCTTATAAAACTCAAGTAATCAACAATGTGTAGCAAAAAGATATTATTTAAGTAAAATCAACAAATTTATACTATTTTTAGATACAAATCTCTCAAACAAAAATATAGGTGTAACAAAAATTTAAAAATAAATGCTTATTTTTTGCCTGGCAAATGCCCTGGTCCTTATTAAAATAATGAAATAGTAACAATCATGAAATCCTTAATAGAATTATGAGATCAATTCAATCAATCATTCGGGGCAAACAAAATTTATATCATCTTTTGTTAGGCCAACACATAGTTCGTGATACCATTACTGACACACTTGGCACTGTCGCATATCTTGGATCCTTTCCGTATGACATGCGTAGCAGTACCACGTATCATCAGGGTTCCCCTTGTTTTTATTTTTTTATTTTCTTTGTTCTTTTTGGCCCCTTTAGGAGTTTGCTGGTTTTTTTGTCTTTTCTTTTTATTCTCTCTTTCCATAAATAGGTATCTAGTAACCAGCTGGCCTTTGTAATTAATGGCTTTGCGTCTTTGTTTACTTTGCTTAACCACCGCATAATTTGGAGTTGGTATCAGCTGTTGGAAAGGAGATTCCAAACTTTTATCCTGCATAAGATTCAGTAATGGTATATTATCCTCTGAATCCTCTGATGACGAACTATCAGATCGTTGCCTTGCGACATTATGTATATACCTAACTACCGTGGCTGATTCTTTTTTCTGGCGTAAATTCTTGCATCAATAGAGAAACTGCATTTTGATCTTCTGATGGAGTGGGGCTGTATAAGTTTTGGCTATCTTGCCTATTGTGATAATTCGCTAGAAGAGACATAAGGTCTTCAACAGAAGTATCGGTATCTGAGTTATAAACAATTGGTCGCCTTGTAATGAGAGTTTCGTTGTCTACCTTCCGTCTCCATTATCAGATTAGCTCGTTATTACTATAATATTGTATTTTCTTCGAAACTAGACAAGCATGCAAAGTTTCAAATCAATTGAACAACGGGCACACACATACAAACCCACACCCATAGCAAGTTAAAAAGCTTGTAAAAATGTTTCAAATAGATATAACTCACATTAACATCAAGGTTAATAAAAAGATAAAGATCTATCTGAAAAGAAAACTAAACAAAAAATTATATTTGACAGGCCAATAAGGGCCGGCCCTTAATCACTTCCTTCCAGGTGGCCCTTATTAGCAATGGCGTCACTTTTTACAAAACTTGATTTGAAAGTTGGCAAATATCAACAAAATAAAAGAACTTACCTTGATTCGACAGCTCTAATGTCCACTTTACAGTAATTATGTGTTAGATTATTGTAAAATATACAATTTTTTTTACAGTGAATTTTTTTGCATCGGCTTTTTTATATAAAAATGTGACATCGACCATCCCCAGTGAGTCACTCGGGGCTACTGACGAAATGGTGGTGCGCACGGCAACGCGCGCGAGAGAAATAGCAGTACTATTCGTCCTTGTTATGTATGCGTGAGATCCAACCTATAAAATGATTGAATGTGTGTTGTTTCTCTGATGGTCCTTGATAGCCGCCGGCCCTTGTTTACCGCAGGTACCCATAAAGTTAACATTAGTTTCTTAGATAAAGGTTATATTAATTTAATTTGAGATAGTGATGGTATTTTTAGGGTTCCGTACCTCAAAAGGAAAAAACGGAACCCTTATAGGATCACTCGTGTATCTGTATGTCCGTCTGTCACAGCCAATTTGCTCCGAATCTAGTGGACTGATTAAGTTGAAATTTGGTACGCGTATGTATTTCTGTGACCCAAACACGGACGTGTAACGTAAATAAATAAATTTTGAATATGGGGTTCAACTTTGGGGGCAAATAAGAAAATAAAAAAAAAAGTTTTGCAAACTGTACCGTGTGACATATCAAATAAAAGGGCTTACTATGAGAGTCTCAAATGTTTTTTTTTATAATTTTAAAATAAATCATTTTAAAGTTAATTAAGAAAATAGACAAAAAATGACCATTCCCCCTTTATCTCCGAAAGTACTAAGCCTATAATTTTGAAAAAAAATACAGAAAATAGTTCAATACTTATACATTACAGGAAAACCTATAAGAAGTCGATGGTCTTAAAACAACATGGTAAATCTCTCAATATTGTGCGTACAAACTTACATTTGTTCATAGTTAAACGAAAAAAATCCAACCCACATTGGGTTGGATCCTTTTCGTTAAGGTTTTGGTAAAGAACCCTAAAAATCAGCTGTTTCCTACAAAAGTGCAATAAATACCTACGCTATCAAAGTGTATGGAACAGCAATTTTTTTTTTAAATAACTGTCGAAAAACGTACTAAACGTACTACGTTCGTTCGGAACTGTTTTTATTATTTTAATTTCATTTTTCTTTTTTTTTCTTTTTTAAATGTGTTTAGCTTAATTATTGTGATCTTCCTGCAGTGCCAGTCTCAATAAATAGTTTTTCTTTCTTTCTTTAAAACAATCAACGCAGTGAGGTTCAGAATTGTAGACTGCATCAATGGTAACAGGTTTCACGTCATGTTCCTGCCACCCTGTATATATTTTTTTAATCTTGCGTAAGGTATTTATGCTCGTGACTATCGTTGGCAAAAAAAAAGTATTATATTAGCAAAAAGAAACTTGAATGGTTTTTCTTCATATTACGCTTTCTTCGAGGCAAGAAATATCTCTCCTTTTTCAATCGTCTCTAACATATTTAATCAAATGCCAAGGAATCCTTATCTGTACTGTGATATTAAAATACGCAATGTGTAGGTATTGAAGCCTGTCATTTTTCATGAATCATATTTTGTTGCGAAGGATTTTTGATAAAATATTAATTAATTCATGAATGCAGATCTCCTCGATAAACTTGACCGTCTTCTCAATAACTGCATTCGATAAGTTTTCAATCTGCGTAAATACGATCATGTCTCCGCGTATCGGTCGCTTCTGCAGTGGTTGCCCATACGCCAGCGCAGGCAGCAAAGGGCGCTGACCACCTTGTTTTCATTTCTTGACATTCCCTCTTCCCCTAGTTATCTAGCTTCCCATTTTCAATACATTTGCGCCAACCACAATAGAAATCTACGTTCATCTCACAATCGTATTCTTTATTGTCCCACTTACCGCACAGACTTCATTCACTCTTCCTTCTTCGTTCAGTCTATCTCTCTGTGGAATGCACTCCCCCAGGAAATCAGGATGGCAACCGACCGATTATCCTTTAAAGTTCGTGAGCACATTCGCAAGAAGCTGGCGGTATCATCACAACGGTAATGTTTCCCAATGGTTTGTCTTATTTGTTTTAGTATATTCATGTGTAGTGTTAGGTGTATATATTATATTTATATGTAAGTATATCTTTTTATTTTAATAAATATTTATTCCTCATTTCTCGCTGTTACACCTACCACTGTTTGTCTCTGCATTACCCAAAGGTCGACTGGTAGAAAATGCCTATGGTATTAAGTCCGCCTCTGTACATTTTGTGTGCTTAAAGTATTAAATAAATAAATAAATTCATTCATTCCGTTAAAGAACTGGAGTTACCCATTTAGTTTGCAAGTAAGCAAGCTGAGGAGGCAGAGGTCTGGCCATGTTTGTCGAAGGATCGATGGCCGGTGGAGCAGATGAGTGAGAATGGAGTCAAGACCGCATATCGGCAAGCGTAGTGTGGGGCGCCCTCCAGCTAGATGGACCAACGACCTTAAAAGGCTGTTTTCGTTTTGTCACCTCTTTCGCTTCGCTATAATATTAATTTAATAGGTAATTATTAAAACACATTTTTATTGTGTCATTTATTTCAAAAACATCAAAAACATAATATCATAATACTTTTTGAGCTGACTTCATTAGATAACACAATAGAAATGTTTTTACGATCCTATTAAGAACCTATGAAATTAATATTATTTACTAGTTGAATACATTAATTGATTACATTTTTCAAAAAGGCATCCTTTCATTTAATAATCTTAAAAATTTGGTCGAAGATGCGACAGCCCTCTTAAGATGGCTGGGCCAGACTGGATGCGGAAGGCGGATGACAGGGTGTTGTGGCGCTGCCTGGGAGAGGCCTTCTGTTTGTATTAATCGAGTTAATTATCTTTTTGTATGCACGTGACATACAAATACATAATTTTGACAAACAAACTTATTGTTCTTTCTTTTCTTTTTTATTTTCTTTCTTTGTATTAGTACTGTAAGTTGTGCCCGTAGCAACCACAGAGCACGGAATTGCCGCGCAGGCAGCGTCTAGAGGCGACTGTACTAATATTCGTGGCACTGAAAGTGCGTTGAGCGCACAACTTTTGTCACGTACCGCCTTCAAATCCGTCAGTTTCCATACGTCATTTGCGTCATAGGGCTAGTAAACGGTGACATTGTTTGATTGAATGGAGAGTGTTGACATTACCGCATCCAGCAGCGGCCGCCGATGACGACTCCGTGCTCTGTGGTGTAGACTGCACACACAACTACTCTACAGTCTACGGGAGGCTGAAAAGTTTTGAGCCTAAGTACCTTCAAGCACTACATATAACTAATTTGCGAATACCGTCTTTAGTATAAATGCAGAGTTTCATGTCATTAGCATCATTATGCTTTTAGTAATTAATCCGTAAACATCATCATGTCTCAGTCATCAGTGGTCCATCCCTAGGCTAAAAACTTTTCAGCTCCCCGGTACACCGGATGTAACACTCTTGAGAGCGCTATTGTTGCTCAGGTTTGCTATAGGGCTTATAACACTTAGCATACAGGGGGCTAAAAAGTTTTGAGCCTAGGGATGTGCCGTGGATGACTGAGACTTGATATTGTTTACAGATTAATTACTAAAAGCGTAATGATGCTAATGACATGAAACTCTGTATTTATACTAAAGAGGGTATTCGCAATTTAGTAATACGCAGCGCGAGACAATAATGATTGACACTTGAAGGTACTTAGGCTCAAAACTTTTCAGTCCCCCTGGTACATCACAGATCAAGTTAATAAAATATAGTTTACAGCGTGGACTTATCTTCCTAGCCTTTTCCCAATTTTGTTGGGGTCTAAATATACCTACTCGCAATTCGCCAGTTATGTTTAAAGTAAAGGATAACTGGGAATCGAACCCAGGACCTCGTGGTTCGCAGTAGCGCTTGCAACCACTAGACCAACGAGGTAGTCTCATCCCGGAATACAAATAAATACTTTACACGAAAACGAATACGAGGAGCACAGTTTACCCATCCAATATTAAACTGCGACAAGATCACTTGACCTCGTATCCAACTTCAGTGGCAAAAACCTGGCATTTTTTTACAAAAGATGATTCTTAAATTTAATAAAATGCTGACTAACCCATTAATTGAAGATTTAGGTAAGCATTAGTGACGCTTCGATGATATAGTCACAGAGTAGAAATGTTCAGTAGATTAAACTTCATTTAATCGTTTAGCTTTACAAAGTTGTAAATATGTGAGTACCATGTTATTTATCAGATATAATTCTGTCATTGCTTTTTTTTCATTTTTTTTACCTATTGTGGTATAGTAATTGTATTCTAGATGTATCGTCTTCACATAAAATATATAAGTTTTTATTGGGGTAATTACGTTAGTGGGGTAATTCCGATCGATGATAATTTCTATCTAACGCAGCGGCTTTTTAGATATATTGGCAACATAACGATTAGACGCCATTTTATCAGCCGCCGTCTTTCGCTGTCGCTATATAAAATGCCGCTGCATTTGGTAGAAATTGTAATCAATTGGAATTACCCCATTATTGTAATTACCCCAATAAACTGTAAGTAATTCAAATGTAAAAAAAATATATTATAAAACATTTTATCCCGTCAGACGTAGGTAAGTACAATAAAGAACCGCATAAGTCATGTCAATGTGTGCTCGAACCCCGTAGGTTCACAACTTCTGTAAGCCCGCAGTCGCCCTTGGATGATGGTTTTTTTAAGTTCATATATAATATACAATGATATACATTTATATACATATTATGTAAAGGTTTTTTCTTAAGATTCAACGGTGTATCATGGACACGTGAGAGGAGTACTGACGGTGCACCCCGGGCCATTTGTGCCGCTGTGACACTTGTCTCAAGACATAATTATGGCCTCATAAGCCAGATGCAATTGAAAATCTTGCGGCACTGTCTTTCTCCTTTGGAGTCTTGGCAAATACTAAACACCACGTGCCAAAGGAACTGAGGAGACATAGCTCGAGAGAAATGCGATAGAAGGCATGGAAACAAAGTAATCAAAAGAAAACCACCCGATCGCAGAGACATACAGCTGTGCCCGAGTTTTGTATCACATTTTAAATCACAATGCTTGCAATGGCTTTAAATGGAAATTGCTAAACTATTGCTTCAAACTATGTTTGAAAAATTCGCCTGCTTGACAACGTAAATGATGCAACGTATGTTGTTGAATTGTCAACATCAGCAGCTGAATACCAATATTTTACATGGAGCGACTGCCAACGGACCTCCACACCCCAGTTAGTGGGTAACACGATAGCCCTTGGTAAGACTCTGATTCAATGTCGACGTTTGTCAAACACGTCAAACGTATTAAATATGATAGGTAGTAATTAGTATTTTAATATATTATCTAGTATTTAAATACATACATATAAATAGTCTTTAAAATTATACAACAGATGTTGATACAAAGAACACTTTACATGTGGTGTTTGCCTATAATTGGTTGTGCAATTAGATTTAAGATACAATTACTTTTATTTTCCTATATAGTATATCTGTAACAACTGTTAGTGAACCTTAATTAAATAAATAAGACTGGTGGTCAGACTTTCGTGATTCCAATAACCCGTAGCAACTATCAAAGATCCACGAATGACAGCTGGGATCAACGGGTTAACATACTTACGTAAAGATGGTCACCCATCCACGGGCCAACAGCGGCAAGCGTAGCGTAACCCGATCGAACGACCCGAACGGCTGTTATTACTTAGCTACAAGCAACCTTTGTAAGAATTGCCATTTTAAGTGTGTTGCGCAATTACCCTACAGGTGCTGACTTTAATCTGTTCACGGTCGCGTTCAAAAACGATAATAATAATAATAATAACCCCACCGCTGTATCTCTACGTTGATGTCGTGGTGGGGCTTGCGTGCTCCAAACTTTAGGTCTGTGCAGGTAGAGTTTGCCGGAACGGGTCTAGGATGAGGAGCCAGACCAAGAGAGATACAAAAACCCGCAGGGCAGCATGTGGCGAGCTGATGGGCAGTAGCGACCCCATGGACCCTATCTCCCGGGAGAAATCATGTCCTCATCTCTGGCTTGCCTTTATTGGCCGGCTGGAGTGAACACTGACGAGGAACAGAGCTCCCACCTCTTTCTTGCCTTTATTGGCCGGCTTGAGTGGAGATTCGCAAGAGCAAACGTGCTCGGAGGAAGGAAGTATTCCAGTAAGATGCTGGTAGGGATCTTGACCGTACTTCCGGGATTGTCCTGATAGCCGTGGAATACCTCTCCACTCCTCAAGCACCTCAGGAAGTGTTGCCCCCCTTGTCGCTACGTCACTATGTGCTAGCGGCCGTCTCCGGGGGCCCATTATTGAGTGTGCAAGTCACCCCCTGCCATTTTATCCGTGTATAATACGAGTATATAACATTGGTCAGGCAGGGGACATAGTTCTTCCATAGTTCAAGTTACCCAATCCACTTTAGCCACCCAAACCCATAGCCCAATATGTTTTGTTTCCACGTACAACAATAGTCCTGTACCAACCGGGGGTTGTCCTTGGGTGCACTTGCATAGTGCATACAGGGATAATCAATCCTCGGTTGGTGCCTCCTCATCATTTAAAATTATCTAAGGGGCCTCTGCGAGTTGGCTTCGGCTCCTCGTACGCCTTCGAAAGGTCCGGGACCCCAGTGTCCCGAGAAATATCAAATAATAATAATAAGGCAGTACTCCTTGATACGGCGCGTATTGTGAGGAGGTTCCTGTCTCTGGGACCCTAACCACCGGTAGCTTGGACCCTGTTCCCCATACCGATGGATTTCTATTTTTTATATTTTTGAATGTTTTTTTTTAACTCTAATATTTAAAAACATAACTTATATGTAAAAAAGTTGAATAAAGATAATAATAATAATCTTAAACACCTGCAGAATAGTGAGAAAGTTTATGCAAATTGAAGAAAACGAAACCTCTCCTCATTCTTAATAATAAAATTCACCACACACGCTACATTGACTTGGCTTGGGCCCGTTAATGTAGCTTAAACTAGCCAAAGAGCTAAGAAACAAAACTTGTTTACCAAAAATAATAATAATAATTTTATTGCAGACTTTCTGTCCATAGATTTGTTAGTAACAATGTTCTTAGCCTAGTAGAGTTCTTAAGAGTAAAAAAGTAGTACTTAACACATTATCTGCTTAATTCTTTATGCAAACGCTTCTTTATGCTACACCCTTACCGACCCTTATTTTACGATGTTTTCGAAACAATAGAGATGCACAACGAACGCACAGGTGCGGCGCGCCGCAATCGAAGAAAGTTATGTAAATTGTATGGACGCGCATACACGCCCTCAAGCAGTTGGTGAACGTCCGAAAACGACGCGCATGTGCGTCTGCCGCGCCTAATGTATTAATGCTAAATTCAGGCGCTCGCTCTCACGTGAAGACCTATCCAGTGCGCCATCAGTGCCGAGTCCCACCGGCCGGCGCACGCGTCCCGGATGGCGCTGGGGCCGCCACGCCCTCGAGCAAGCATGCGCGCACAGCGCTTCCGTATGATCGCGTGGAAGCCGTCCACGTGTGCCTCCGCGAACACGCCACTCGCGCTACAGTACCGCGGCAGCCCCATCAACACCCTGAACGCGTTATTAGTCCTACTGCAAACTTTTACTCTGTGACACCCATCGAAGAACATTCTATCAAGAATCAACTTTCGTATAAAGCCATTGTAATCATTACATAATGACCTTGAGGTGCCCTTGAATCGAACTTCCCTTCTTTAATATCTTTTTTGGCCTAATCTTCGGAAATTATTTTCTGGGGCGAGTTATTAATAAAGTATTTTTGGACGGAATTTCATGGATAGGTATTAGAGGGAAAATTATGAGAGGAAATAAGTATTTTAATGACGTTGGGACGCTCTCTGGGTAAATAAAAGTTACTGGAGTGTATAAAGGATTTTAGCTGGCAAGGGAGTCACTTTTCTGGATAATAACTTTGTCATACAGCAACTTTTTCATAGTCATGCTTTAAATATGGAACTGGAGTGTACTCGTATTAGAACGAAATTAATCCATCTAAGAAAGTCTGCTACGTGGGAAGGCGAGGCCTCTAACTTCACGAAGATAGGACGAAGGTAAACAAATACAGGGTTATTGGTAAAACACCAGCAACTTAAGGGGTCATTTTACTGATCATTATGAACAACTTTTACTATGGGACCAGACCTGAAATCGGGAAAAAAAATCAGCTGTTCAGTATATTATGTTCGCATAATTCGTCAAAATGTACTGAACAGCTGATTTTTTTTTGCGATTTCAGATTTGGTCCCATAGTAAAAGTTGTTCATAATGATGAGTATAATGACCCCTTAAGAGGTTGCTGGTGTTTTACCAATAACCCTGTATATGACGGCGTGAGATTATTTAGTCGATTTATTGTAACACTTTTTTTAAAGTTGAAATCGATTATTTATACTCTGTGGTTTAGAATTTATTTCTTTAGTGGTATTTTTAATTTAGAGCGGGTAACACCGAATGTGGTTCTGAGTGTCAGGGAGGCGGTGACAATTACTTTTGATGCGATTGTCACGCGGTGCACACGCACAAATCCATTGGCTCTAAATGCAAGTTTAACAATTATTGTGATTTGACTTAATCAGTGATAATCATTGTAATCATTATTTTTTATGGTCAAGTTTTGTTACTATATTTGTGAGTAAATTAAGTGCGTTATTTTGAGAGTATTATTTTTCAAACACCTACAGGTACATACCCATGATGGAGAACGAACAGATGACGGAGTCTCAGCCGCTCGAACATCCGTCTGTTCTGCCTCGTTGTACCTTGACACTGACACTTTGATCAGACTACATCACTGTCATAAAGGCACCTATCCCACCGTCAACGAGGAACTGTGTTTTTCTCGCTCAAGAAAGGTACAAAAGATTGTAGGCCCCGTGTAAGTAAAAGAGATACATATATGCTCAAACGTCTCGCGCACCCCAAGTGTACGTAAGAAAAATCTTTGAAATCTTTATATAATATGTATATAAACGTATATCATATAGGGCGATGATGTTTTTACCGCCTTAAAAAATAGGGTACAATAGGTGAACGGAGTAGATGCTGAGTTTTTGTTTTTTCAATAGCTTAGACAGAAATTGCTCTATCAATAAACAAGTAAACTAGAACAATAAAAACAGATATTTTGAAAATATTTATAGATCGTTAAAAATATCGAAATTCAAATAATACGCAATGTGCGTAGTGCGTATGATTTGAATTTCCACAATATTATTATTTTTTTGTTTTCTAAAAAAAAAACCTAGGTATGCCATAGGCTTCTACTCCGTTCACCTATTATACCCTATTTTTTTCAAGACGGTAAAAAGGTCACCCAACTTATATGTATGTATAAACGTAAAAAAAAACATCATCCAATGGCGACCGCGGGCTTACATTAGCTGTGAACCTATGGGGTTCGGTTGACATTCGAGCACATATTGACATGACTTAACATGATCTATGGGGTTCTTTTAGACACTTGACGGGTTAATACTTGATCGCTCATTGTTCACATCACTGGCGAGTGGGTACTCGTTTGTCGCAGCGACAAGAGCTATAAAAGAGATTACTCGCTCAGCGTCTACGCTTGGCGGGCAGAACACTCGCTGAGAGAACCATGCTTGGTACGCTCGTCACCGTCGCGCACTCGCTGCTCATTACTCGCCAACTCGAGTGTTGTTGCTAGCTCTACTAGCTGTAGGACAGGTGCCTAATGAACGTAGTAAATTATTTGACACACAGTTGGACCTAGTTATGCAGAAAGCAGCCATATGGCAGTTTTCCAAAAATGAGTTATAAACACAGCCATACTAATTTCGCCATACAAGATTTTTTTCAAAAATAGCCATGTCGATATCCCTGTTTATCACGGAGTTATAAGCTATTAAATTCAGCCTTGTCCATGCATCCATTATGCAACCATCGGCAGAAAACTGCTTATAACTCTGTTTGTACTTTTTCCGACATGGCTGCCTTCTGCAAAACACGTTCCAGTTTATCTTATCAGCTACTGACAATCTTTGCATACTGATTATATAGTACAATTTGTACATATTAATTATATATATATATAGTACAATTTGTACATATTAATTATATATATATATAGTACAATTTGTACATATTAATTACTAGCTGACCCGACAAACGTTATCCTGTCAACATTGCAATAATTCATACAAAATACCCATAGAAAATGCGTTTTTAGTTTTCTCGAAATTTCCAATTTTCCCGGCAATTATTCAAAGATTTTCTTTCATAAAAATCTTGTCCTGACAATTACAAACACAACATAAAAAGAAATAGAAAAATAGGTGCAACCGTTCTGAAGTGATGCGCGTACATACATTCAGCAATTGATTTTTATTTATATAGATTATCTCTTTACCTTAGGATTAGCGTCCAGATCACAGTCGATGTCAATGACTTCTCCTCTTGCTGCCCTGACCACGATTGGTGCTGATGATTTGCATGTCGGGACGACTGTGGAGAAAAAAAAAGTGTATGTCAGCTTCGACGCTAGAGTTTACTCCTTATATACGATTGTCTTTGAATATAATGGATAGATTGACAGCTAAAATGAAGACTGGCCAAAAATAAACAAAACACGACAACGTGACAACGCTTAGCTTGTATTTCACTCCTCATATTATTTCCAGCCTTATATGAAAATCGATTCTTAAGGAGTAAACTCAATAATTACAAGGAATATGCTATAATGTTTTGATTGGATAGAATCTCTTTGTTGCAAAATCAGCCTATCATGTTCCCACTGTTGGGTCACAGGACTTTAAGAAAGAGAATAGGCTAGAATGCACTGCGCAGGCCCAGTGCGAGTTGGGTTTTCCAAGCGATTCGACGCACGAAAACTTTTGTTAACGTGATAATCAGACGCTTCAAAGATAGAAACGACTCTTTAATAATAGGTTCAATATTACCAGGGGGGCTGAAAAGTTTTGAGCCTAAGTACCTTCAAGTGTCATTATTGTCTCGCGCTGTATATTACTAATTTGCGAATACCCTCTTTAGTATAAATACAGATTTTCATGTCATTAGCATCATTACGCTTTTAGTAATTAATCCGTAAACATCATCATGTCTCAGTCATTTGCGGCCCATACATAGGCTCAAAAATGTTCAGCCCCCCGGTACACCGGATGTAATACTCTTAAGAGCGGTAATGTTCCTCAGATTTGCTATAGGGCTTAAAAAATTTAGCGTACCGGTGGGCTGAAAAGTTTTGAGCCCAGGGATGGGCTGCAGTCATCCACTGAGACATGATGAGGCTCAAACCTTTTCAGCCCCCTTGCTAAACAGATCCGCAACATGATTATGAATCAACAATCGTTTATTGTCAAATCTACCACATACAAGTTTCCAAGCTATTGCATAGTTCTTGGCAGAAAACTCTATTGCCTGCCCATTTCTATTCCCATTTCAGTCCCCAAAATAAAGCCAGCATCGTCCAATGTGTGAAAGCAATAACAAATTCAGTATTGTGACTTTAAAAAAAAAAAACGAGAAAGTTGTGAAATCAATACATCTGGAGCCGGGATGAAAGGTAATCATTGGAGGGTAAATCGAGGTAGGTTGCGATACGAAACTTATAATTTACGTCAAGTTTAAGATATAAATTATAGCATTTCTCTAAGTTGGGGAATAGAAATGCTAGATAGGTTTTAGTTTCGTCGTGAAAGTTGGGTTTTAGATAAATTATATCGGTTTGGAAGCGATATACAGTGGCCTCCAAAAGTTAGTTGACATTTTTCCAGTTCAGATGCAATGGCACATTATATTTTATGCTATCAACTGAAACACGGTTATAATATAATAAAAAAAAAATCTGGTAATCCCTTATCATAATAGGTAGGGTACCTAGTACCCACGTAGTTGAATGAGTCAATAAATGTTACAGTGTGTATATGTAGGTACAGTTCAAACATTTGAAACTAGAATTTTAAATCATATTGTGGGATTAGGAACAGCTGAAGTGGAAAGATATCAACTAACTTTTGGAGGGCACTATACGTACAGGCTGACTTTGAAAACATGCGACAAAATTTAAGGAGGTGTTCCACCCATCGATATTAATTAATAACTTTTACTTTGGGACCAACTTGGAATGCGCAAAAAAATTCGAACTTCTTATACAAAATGGTCCAGTCGGGTATGTCGGGTAGGTCGATTTTTTTGCGAATTCTTAGTTGTTCGGGCATATCGCCGATGAAAGCTAACAAAATTACCTTTCAAATAATATACCACAATCCATAGTTCATTGCATAGAAATTGAAAAAAAAAAAAATGTTTTGAGGAACGCGCAATGAAGTGATTCCAGTTTATTGTTCGCGAGTGCAGTTTCTAAACTACACTCGCGAGCAACCAAATCGACTCAACACCATACAACCAGTGCATACAAAGTAGTTATTTTTATGAAAAAAAAAAGCCTGACGTTTCGGCTTTAAGATGTTACTATAAGTATCAATACCGTTTCGATGTTTTCGAGTAATTGCTATTTGAGTCGAATGAATGATTAGGAGCTATGTCGATTTGGTTGCTCACAAGACGTATTCCAAACAAGAACTAAGGCCCCCAAAGCTCCTGAGAAGTTGCCGAAATCCTCATCGGGCACACGTCTTGTAGTTTAATATACAGTATGTTAGGTTAAACAAGGGACTTATTGAGCGTTGGTATTCAGTATTCGATTCTCGCCCCAAATATTTAGAAAACCCATAAACCTTAATTTATGACGTAATTGTCCCATAAAATAGGTACATTATTCACAAATACTGAGCGTGTAATAAGTAATCACGTGGCAAAACACGTGCCAATCCTGCCGAAAAGAAAGCCCGTGCGTAAACCCCGCCCCTTTCCTTTGTGTTGTCTGCGATGCACCGACGGGACACACTCCGCCTCCCACGCTGACCGCAGTCTATGCGAGTGCGCCGCTATTTTTGCACGTCAAATTGCGCTTCCGCGTATCCCTTAAATATCCCCGCTAACTTTGCGATAAATGTGTCCTGTAAAAGTGTTGTTGAATAAACAAAAGTGACGTCTTATCAATATTCTAATGAAGAATATTGGGATGGTTCGTGCCTACGCGTTATCTAATGATAGTATGCGAGGAGCCATTAATTTGTACCGAGAGATGTTTCCCAATCGCTAGCGCAAGGGTGCTTACACGTTGCGAGACTTTTTGCAAAATTTTTGATGTTTCAGTCTGTTATTTATCAGTTTTTTTTTAATTTTTTTATTAGTATCATGTAAGCATGAACGATTGTGGGTTTGAATACGTCCTTCGTTTAAACTAACATGTTGTATAATTAACATCACTAGTCTACTTACACTTGACATCCAACACCAGGCTTTCAGAGGATCCTTCACCCAAGGTGTTCCTTGCTGAGCAGATGTAAGCACCGGCCGCCTTTCTCGATACCCGCTGCAAGACGAGGCTCTGGTTGGCTAGGAGAACTCCTGGACCTGGTTTTACTATGACACCCTGGTGGCAGAAAAATAATGGTTATTAGGTCATTCTAAAGGCAGAGACTGACTTGCAACGTTTGTTTGTAATGTATCATTCGAGGCGAGCTTAGTCACAAAACAGCGTTGACGCAGCGAACGCTCGCTTCGAGCACATGGCTCAAGCGCGCTCCTTTTTTTGTCAGAATGGCGGACGTAGAGGTTGTATGTGATTCATTAATTTTATTTAGTTATTGTTATTGGAAAAGAGTCAAGAGCAAACCCATCACACATATAAGAAAAAAAAAAACAAAACGATATAGAATGTCCAATTTGTACCAAAGAAGAAACATACGCTGGTAATGCTCGCATTGAGCGGCTCGGCTCGCTGTACTGGCTTCTGTAACGCGTTACAAAAACTCGATACAATCTGTCAAATTTCTTTAATAGATTTTCAACTTTATCGCTAAAGCATTAGGTTCAAGGTTGATTGGAAAAATTTGACAGTTTCGGGTAGCTTGACCTGCTGGCGTCTGTACATTACAAACAAACGTTGCAAGTCAGTCTGCGCCTTAAGGTTTCATACCAGATGATTTTTTTTTTCTTTTTGGTAGGAAATTATCAAAAAAACTTTTCCCGGGCGGAGCGGAAAGGCGTGTCAGACTTTTACTGATAATTGTGTTCGTATTCCTTCAGTTGTCTGTGCCAGGACCACGGTAACTCTTTCAAACAACCCGCCACCCTGGCAGGATCATACCTGACCTGATATTATGTTTTTAGACAAATTTTAATAGCCTATGGGCGTTGAATGTTAAAATTACATTTAATGATGAACAGAGATTTTTTCTGCTGAGATTTGAATAGCAAATAAAGTTTTAAATACACCGCAAATAATGCATGCAACCTGCAAGTAATGCAGGGCCCAGACGAGTGCCGAGTGTAAGGTCCTAGGTTCGCTCACAGGGGCAGCCGCAAGGCATGGCTATTAGGGTGTTTTGACTCAGAAATTCTTTATAGGATCCCGGAGTCTGGATTTGTGCTCGGTTAATAGCAATAGGTCGTTTTTAAATAACTTTGTAAACATCATCTACCTAGCCTTTTCCTTACGATGTTGGGGTCGGCTTCCAGTCTAACCGGATGCAGATGAACACCAGTATTTTACATGAAGCGACTGCCTATATGATCTCCACAACCCAGTTACTAGGTAATACGATACCCCTTGGTAGGACTGGTTGTCAGACTTTCGAGCTTCTGACGACCCGTAACGACTGTCAAAGATCCACAAATGACAGCCGGGACCAACGGCTTAACGTGCTTTCCGAGGCACTGAGGGGTCTTGGTATGTAAAGATGGTCACCCATCCATAGATCAACCACGGTAAGCGTAGCTTAACCTGATCCTCTCACAAGGTCCTCTTGTATAACTTTGTAAACATAACTGGAGAAATTTGGGCGTATCCAACTGTACCTACATCTTGTAACATTTGATATAATGTTATGTTATGAGTACTTACATTACGTGTAAAGTATACATGGTTGTGCCACGGGTTCGCTCGTACTCTGCAGTCTAGGTACACGTCCGAACCTTCCACCACTTTACTGGCGTCTAAGTTAGCACCTAACTCCAGTTTTGCTACCGGTAGATCTGTTGCGAGAAGAAACAAAATATTAATCAAATATGTAATCCTAATTACTCGAAGTGTAATCCTAGCTGCGACTTTGTCTACATGTATTTTGAATTTCATCAATTTTTAACCGATTTCAAAAAGGAGAAGGTTCTCAATTTGTCTGTATGTTTTTTTTTAAATATCCAGGATGAAAATCAGCTATGACCTTTTCCAAGTTCGCGCCATGTATGTTTGCCGCTCTGAAGTAAGCTACAAATGACTGCGCAGTAATCAATATCTATACTAAAACAGAAATTCGCCATGCCATACGCATCGAAAAGCCTGGTTTCAAAGCGGCAAAGTTACGTGACGCGAACTATACCTTTGTCTTTCGTAATAATCGGTTCAGTGTTTTAGGCGTGAAAGGTAACAGATAGTTAGACAGAGCTACTTTCTCATTTATAATATTCATATAAATTATTTTTTCACTGCTCATGCTCTAAAAGTTAGCCTGTATGTTGTGCGTAGGCGACATAAAGGGACTTTCTATGCTCTAGTCTAGTGCATAAAGTATTTTTTTTTTTTTTATAAGACTAAGATAATCTGGCCCAACAGCCATACGCACAAGAAAACGTCACAGATTAAAGTCGATATTTAATTTAATTTGCTTTAATTTATTTCACTTCCGTGTTTTCTATCGTTAATTTAATAAAACCAGATAAAATAGTTGTCATTCATTATTTGAAAACGCAAAGAAACGGTTTAATGACTTGGCAGTATGAAGTACCTAAGGCTAATGAGTACACATGTTGAAAATTTAAAAAAAAAACTTTTTAAAAGTTTCGTGGCGGGAATTAGCTATTCTCTTCTTCAATTTTGCAATATTTTTGAACAGTGAAAAGTGATTTTATGCCTGTTTTTTTGTAGAGTGTATATTTCTGGCATAAATGAGCTATTTTACCTCTCGACTTAACTATCTACCCCTCTACAGACTCCTCTTCATAATGTGCTGTTTTCTTTTTCTATTTTTTAAATAGGACTTCCGAACTTCGTAATTTTCACATTTTCTCCCCAGTACTAATTCTAGAACTCGGAAAGAGGTGGCGATATTGACATTTTGTCTTTTTTACTTTCTTACTATCAACTTTTTTCACTTTGGGACTTACACAGGGTTGCCAACTTTTTTTGAAAAAAAAAAAAATAACGTATCAAATTCTTTGAATAGAAAGAAAAAGTAAAAAAGTATTTTTCAAATTTACTTAAGTACGTTATTATTTCCTTAAAAATATATTTTTGGGTACTTTTAGAAAACGTTAACATTTTTTTATTGTCTTTGAAAGTTTCAAATCTAGTTTTACAACCGAAATTTTGATTAAAATAAATAAATAACTCGTTTATTTATAAAAATGATGGACGATCTGTTCCTCTCTTCAGATTCATTTTCGAAAAAACTAGCTGAAGTGCCGGAATCAGAAAGTAAATACTCGTAGCTTACAAAATGTAAAAAATAAAACTTACATCCATTTTACACGATTTTAAATTTCTTGAGCGAGTATAGATCATAGAGTATTGAGTTTAGATTATAGATCAGATATTAGAAGTTCATTAGATAATATAATAATAATTTTCAGCCAGTATTGCTCCACTGCAGGGCAGAGGCCTCCCTTTGCTTTATCCACTCAACTCGATCCTGAGCCAATATGGACCGATCCCTCATAATATAAGCGTCAAGTTAGTCCCACCATCTACGCCTGGGTTTTCCGCGATGCGTTGGACGTTTTCAGGAACCCATGTTGTCGTGGTCTTAGTCCACAATGCATCCGACATCTAACCTTTATTTTTTACAAAATGTAAAAAATAAAAACTTACATCCATTTTACATTTCTTGAGCGAGAAAGAAATCGTTATCTAGTCGCTTCCTTTTCAGCGGTGGGACACGTGCCTTAGTATGTTCTCATTAAGTTGGTATAACTTACGTTTTATCTCCATCTTCCATCCATCCTCATGGGTAGAATGCGGCAGACTTGGCTGAACAGCCCTGCAGGACAGGACCCTTCCAGCGTCTTCTATAGTTGGCACGAAGGTCAGGATGCTACTGGTGACATTGCCGTCCGTTGAGGTCTGGTGACAAAGAGGAAGGTTATAATTGAATTGTATTAAGCTCTGATCAATCACGCGCGGGGTGCGAGACAAAATTCGCTTGCGCCGGCTTTCCGATACGATATTGAGTACTGCGCAATCATTTGTAGCCTACTTCAGAGCGGAAAACTTACAAGACGCGAACTTTTAAACTTGTATGAAGGTGTTCAAACTAGCGCGAATAGTCACGTGACTTCTTTATCTATACTAATAATAAATCTGAAGAGTTTGTTTTTTGTTTGTTTATACGCGCTAATCTTTGGAACAACCAGTCGGATTTGAAAAAATCTTTTTTTCATTTAATAGCCCAATTCTTGAGGAAGGCTATAAGCTATTTAACATCACGCTACGACCCAAAGGATGCCGATTTCTTTGCTATGTAATTGCCCTGTACACTATGGCCGAAATATCTTGTCAAGTCTGAACATAGGCACTACAAACTTTCGCGCATGTTCTCTCACTAGCCTCAATCATCATGAATAACTGAAATATATTTCATGAAATCTTGATGTTTAGGATTATTCTAAACTAGCTGACCCGACAAACGTTGTCCTGTCAAAATTTCAATAATTCATACAAAATTTCCATAGAAAATGCACTTTCAGTTTTTCCGAATATGCCAATTTTCCCGGCAACGTTTCAAACTTTTTCTTTCATAAACACCTTGTCCTGACAATTACAAACAACAAAATAAACCGGTCCAGAGCGAGTTGGACTCGCGCACCGTGGGTTCCGTACCATCCTACTTCCTATCCTACTACTAATATCCTACTAATATTATAAATGCAAATGTTTGTGAGGATGGATGTATGTTTGTTACTCTTTCACGCAAAAACTACTGAACGGATATTCATGAAATTCAGCACACAGATAGTTTATAACATGAATTAACAAATAAGATACTTTTTACTCCGATATTCTTACGAATTCGAGACTTACGTGGGTAAAACCGCGGGGCGCTGCTAGTCAAATATAAAATGTTTGCTATATATAGATATCGTTTTATTTTTCCTGTAATCTTTACATAAAGTTTTATCACACAGAATATATTTCAGATTTTTCTCTATGCAAACTTCGGAGATAAGGGGTGGGGGAACGGTATTTTTATATACATATTTCATTAAAAGTCGAAAACTATGCGGCCTAAAAAAAAAATGTTTGAGTATGTTCAAATAGCGCTCTTTCATATGATAACCCACATGCCCTAGTCACCCCACTTCGAATTTTTAAGACCCCCTTTCAGTCCCTGTTGCAAAAAAAATATATACATTTTTATTTCTTTCTTATTTGCAAAATAGTTGGGCAAACGTCATCTAAAATAAATAATTTTGTTTTTTTTTTGCATTTATCGGCACTGCTGTTTAATTTTTAGTTAAAATGAGGACAATGGTGTGGGTTACATGTTTGTTAAATCTTAGTTTTAGTATTTCTCTGTAATCTGTAGCGTGTAACTGTTTTTTGTCCCTAATAAATAAAATAAAATAAAATAAAATAAAATAAAATAAAACTATTCCAAAATTCAATTTAATAGCATTAGTAGTTCTCGAGATTGAGGTGTGACAGACAGACAGAGTGGCACAATAAGGGTTCCTTTTTACCATTTTGGTACGGAACCCTTAAAAGAATGAGCCAAATAGGTGCGACAGTTCTGAAGTGATGCGCGTACATACATCCGGCAATTGATTTTTATTTATATAGGTATGTCGATTAAGAAGTTGTATTACTGATTACTGAATTTTGTAAATACTTATACGACGTTACGATCGCCAAACATACTTTAATCAACAGACAACCTGATACTGACTTGCAAATTGTAATAAACGTAAGAAAATTTAAATTTCGCGAGCTACCTGAAGCTTCCCCCTTAAAGGGTGGCAAAAGACGATTAATATAGGTAGTACCTAGTTTTTTGAGTTGCTGCAGTACGTATATCTTACCGATAAATATTCGGCATTTTTGGTGTAAAATAGATGATTATAGTACCTATAGTACCAAATAGACAGAAACAATCGCTTTCACATTTACCATAAAGTATTAGTGCGGATTGATTCAGGAAATACCCCTAAGGAAAGGCTAGTAAAAGCTAATCATAGAAGACAAACAATAGAGTTCTTAGGTTAACACTAGGGTTGCCACTGTACCGATGCTGACACTAATCCCCGTTTTCAATAACACAATAGCGCACTTTTATTTAATCATTCAAACCACATTAAAACAAATAAAAAAAAAAAACGCATAAACCTACATTGGCAATTAAGAAAAATTCGGCCGGTTTTTTTTTCTTTTTTCTCGGCACCTAAAGGTCCCAGGGTGATTAAATTCCTTATAGCCTTCCTCAAGAATTGGGCTATCAAATGCAAAAATAATTATTCAAATCCGACTGGCAGTTCCAGAGATTAGCGCGCTCAAACATACAAACAGACAAACTCTTCTGCTTTATTATTAGTACCTATAGATAGATATTTCCATACATTTTAATTTCCTGTGTTATCGTGATCCCGTGACGTCTACGTGGACGACGTCCACTATAATTAGTTGAAAAACATGTTCTCCCATACATTCCAAGTGCAAATGTAAGTTTGTAAGCACATTAATGATAGATTTACTATGTTATTTTAAGACCACAGACTTCTTACCAATTTTCCTGTAATCTTCAAAGAACCATTTTCCGTAATTATTTTTTTTTTTCAAAATTTTAAGCTCAGTAGTTTCGGAGATAAGAGGGGAATGGTCGATTTTTGTACATTTTCTTAAATAACTTTAAAACAATTTATTTTAAAATTATTAAAAATATATATATTCGAGACTCAATATATTTTTTTTATGATGCTCACATTTGGTATGTAACACGGCGCAGTTTGCTAAACGTTTTTTTTAAAATTTTCTAATTTGCCCCCCAAAAGTGACCCACATATTCCAAATTCATTTATTTACGTTACATTACATGTCCGTGTTTGGGTCAGAGAAATTCATGTACTTATGTACAAAATTTCAACTAAATCGGTCCGTTAGATTCGGAGCAAATTGGCTGTGACAGACGGACGGACAGATAGATAGACACAGACATACGAGTGATCCTATATGGGTTCTGTTTTTACCTTTTGAGGTACGGAACCCTAAAAATGGCATCGGCAACGCCAGAACCACACTCTTCTTTGAACTCGATTAAAAAGAGAACTGTCTACCCTACTATTCAATCAATCGATTCGAATCAAACCATTACCAATTCTCGATTCCGTCCTTAAGGTTTCAATATAGGTATACAACTCCTGGTTAATGACAGCCTACCATTGTGCTGTCCATGTCAATCTAGATCGTCGTAATGCTATGTAATTTAATTAGGTTCGTTGACATGAAGAGGGCATCGCGATTGCGGCGACATCTATGAGGGTATAAATAAGTTTTGTGTTTGTAGTTCTGGTTTCGGGTAAGAGATGGCGTTAGTAGTTTCACACAGCGGCGCGTGGCGACGCGGAGTATTATTAAAAGGAGGTTCTCTATTCGACCTGTATACAGTATGTGTGTTTGAAGGTCCACGATTTTCTCAAAAACGAATGAACCCATTTTGATAATTCTTTCACTAACGTAATCTACATACTTTCATGAAGGTGTTAGTACATTAGGTAATTATTCTTAAGTACGAAGTTATACACATAAATGTACTGTATCTCCGGCATTAATAAGCGGATTTTGATGATTCTTCTTTTCGTTCGTCTTGGACTTATGTAATTATACTATATTCAACTAAAAATGGAAAAAAGTAAAAGGCGAAATGAAAAACCTAAATCGAATAAAATAACTTTCATAAAAACTTAACAGTTTCTGAAGTCGGTGTCTTCAATTCTTCAATGTCGATGCACTTTAGCTTGGGACCGACTTCAGAAGCTGTTAGGTTTTTTTTTATGAAAGTTATTTTATTTATTTACTCTTTCAAATCAAATTTATGAACAGCGGAGGTAATAGATATCTACTGCTTGTTTTTTTTTTATATTTCTATGGCGAGGATACATCGAAGCGTGGTTTAGCTCGGTATGTGAGATGGAGTTATGGCTGGTTTAACGCGCGAGATAGAAAACTCACGCGCACCTGAACTAAACGCGCTCCATTTAAATGTAGATTTATGACAAAGATTTCTTAACATATTTATTACCTTCGATTTAAAACAAATTTTACTGCACAAGAACGAACTGTTTACAGGTAATCTTTAAAAAAAAACCGACGGTGCTTCTTTAGTTTTTATTTTCTATCGAAACAAATCATGTTTCGATTTTAGTACAGCAGTAGACAATATAGTCAAAAATAATTTAATAACCTTGTGGAAAATCCAAATGATTTAACCATATACATTTGGCTTTATAGGAATTTTAAAAACACAAAATTACATATTGACAAATTGGTCCTTTAGGCCAATCACTAAAGCTAATTATAAGCCAAGTGGTCTATTGAAGGTTTTTATAGTGGTCTTTTGAAAACTGACAGTTTCATTTTAGGTTTTAAAACTATCATGGCGACTAAGTATTTTATGACTAACTAAGTCATAGTCTGTCCGACTCGGTAGGTGTAGAATTGAAATTAGGATCGACTACCTATTATGTTTAAACCGTCTTAACAGCTTTTATAAAAAGAAATCTAGAAGAAAAGATTAAACCGATATTTAATTCGGAACAGAAACCTACGGAACAATTGTTTGACCACTTTCATTAAGCTAATTGCTTTTCTTAAAATATTTTACTTGCTTTAGTTTCAAAAGAAAACAGTACAAACAAAAAGAGAGAAATCGGATCAGCGGATTTGTAAACGAAACAATGTTGTTCGGAGTCTGTTTCTGTAGTGTTGTACCAAATTGTAAATTAAGTTTCGTCTTATCGGCTTTTATTTTGTCCGGCGCAAGCCGACCAAATACAAGCGAGCTTGCATTCTAACTGAATTAAGTTTCGAATAAGGCTAATGAAAAAATATTATAGGTTTCATTTACGAGTACATACATATACATTTTTGATCATTGTTGGGTTAGTTTCCCATTTTATAAAAAAAAAAAACTGCGGTATTAAAAATTTCTTTTTTGCTATTAAGAGTAGGTACTACTGAATGCACATACAAACTAGCTGTGACAGACGAACAGACAGACAGACAGACTGAGTCGCACCATAAGGGTTCCTTTTAACCATTTTGGTACGGAACCCTAAAAAGATGACTTCAAAGTGCAATGTATTTTGAAACAAAGGTCCTGCTATTCTCATATACTAAGTAGTTCTTTTAATGAATACCTACTAATATGTACAATAAATGTGAAAGTATCTCTATCTGTCTACCTGTTTCTTTCCTTAACAGATGGACGGATTTCGTTGAAGTTTAGCACACTGGGTCAAAACCTAATACTTTTTATCCTGCTAGTACGTTTCCGAGGCATAATTTTTTTCCCTCACGTGGACGGAGCCACGGGCAACAGCTACTTCTCATATAAGAGAAGAAGAAGTACCGCCATGAATTTCCTAATACCAAAGTTTCGTTTCAAGTTCAAGTTTCGGCCGAAACTATAACCTAATTTGGGGTGCAGCTCTAGTTCGTATTTATCGTTTCCAGGGGCCATCTGGCGTGAAATGCGATGCAATGTAAACAGTTCTCTCGGCAAGTTCGCTGGACTAATGTTGCGATAAGCTGTCATGCAAATGTCCTGGTATTGGTTGGTACTAAGTAGGTTAGTGGTTAGCTCATGGTCTTAGTTATTTTTTCGGCTATTTACACGTAGGCGAACACCATGACATGTTCGTATAGAATTGAGCTGGCGAACAAATCCGGACTTGTCCTGTAATTGATTTAAAAAAAAACCAAAATAAGCTAAAATTAACTAGGTAGAATTTTAAGGTTTAGTATATTATGACTAGTGTATCAAAATTTAAGACCGGATCTGGCTTTAGTTCAATCCCTAACCCACCTAACCCACCGTTTTAACATATTTGTTTTGAGACATTTAGTGTCAGTGTTGATTGAAAATATTTCTTTAGTAAATATAAGAGTACAAAAAGAGCATAAAAAAAAATGGAGTGTGTGGACAAGTCCGGATTTGTTCGCCAGCTCCTCAATTACCATTGCAAAATCTTGTAACTTACTAACAATAATGAACAGTGGTATCAGAATGTTTGTGGCTAGCAAGCTACATACTTCCAGTTACTCGGTCTTCATTACAATCATACCAGCTTGGGCTGAGTCGAGGCCTCTCCTTTCTTCTGCCATACTTCTCGGTTCCGTGCGTCTCTCATCCAGGTGTTTTCCGTGACATTGACGATATCGTAAACCCAACGCGCTTTTAACGTCCCTAGTTTCTTTGGCCTAATCTTCGTCAAAGAAGCCAGGGCTACTTCATTATGTTCCTAATTACTCAAGTTGTTATCTAAACGCGAAAACTCGATATATGTATTCAAATTACATTAAATGATAAATGATTTTATTTCTGTAAGTAGGCTTGTACAAACACTTTTACACGTCAATCATGTTTATTTTAAATCGGCGGCGTTTCCTATCTGACTACTCTGAGAAGAAAGGCCGAAATAAACTTAGAGGTCACAGTAAAGTCCAGACATAATCTAGGTCAGTTCATGTGAAGACCACGTAGATTGGTCTGAAATGGTCTTTTGAGGAAAGAACCACACAGATTGAGAGGACCTGTCCAGTCAGTGCACGCATTTGTCAGTAATCGCGCAGCTCAACTCAGAACTCAACGATTCGACGAACAATACCAAAGAAAAGACATTTTGGGTAGGCCACACTGTGCCTTGTCCGGCTTAAATATTTCTATAATGTCTTGGATCTAAAAGATCTGTAAAAGATCTGCTCGAAATATTGGTATGGTTATGACAAATAATTATATTAATCAATTATTATTATTATATTTATAAAGCCTTAATGACCTTTCTGCTTTATCTCTTTAACCGAACATTGTTACATCTACTTAATAATAACATATAAAAGGGATATTATTAATTGCACATCAAATAAATAATCACCTATCAATTTATTTCCATCATTTATATTATTTTTATATCAAAAATACTAACTGCACAGTAAATTAACCAGAGCGTACATATATAATACTCACACTCATAAAAAATTACATGGCGACCAATATTAATCCCGAGGTTAGGTTTGGCTAGGTCACTGCAAACCCTTTACACAAAAATAGGAGCCCCGCCAAGCGGGGCTCCCTTGACATAGGATGCCAGAGCAAGCAAAGGGCACGAACGGTAAGTTACAATAATTTGTTTTTCTCAAGAATGGTAAAAGGTAATAAATAGATTTAATGTGGGCTAGTCATTATTAGCTATGTATTAATAAAAAAGCGTTACTTTAACATAAATAGCGGTGCGCCACGAATATAAATTGTTGTTTATTTATTTATATTTTGAGTTAAGTATGTATTTTACTATGTAATCAGTAATTTTGATTGGAATTCGTATTATTCTTGGATACAAAAGTATTCTTTTTATTTTTTTATTTGCGATTAAAAACTACCCATAACATAATAATACTCACAGTTTCTCTAACAGTCTTCAACCTGGTGCCTCCCTTCCACCAGGAAATCGTAGGCTTGGGCCTGGCTCCGACAGCTTGGCAGACCAGCTCAGTACTCTGTCCTGCCACCAGAGGTCGCTTGCCGCCTTGTAGACGCACCCACAGCGGTCGTACTGTGGACAAAATTAAGATAATTAAGACTTTGATATTTAAATAGACAATACCTATACAGGTCTTTATTTTGAGAACAGTATGTTCTTTCTATAAAAGTTATATGGCAAAGTTTTACACCGATAACAGAAACGGCCTATCTAATTGTCCTAATGCCGGGCGAAGACCTCTTCTCAAACATAGAAGACATGAGCAAGTCCTTTCCTCACCATATTTTCTTTCCACAATTCTTTGATAAATATTAGAATTGACAAAGAGTTTCTAAAATATTTCTTATGCCAAGGATTGCACAACATGACATTCTGTACAAAACAGGTGTTTATATAGGAATTACGGAAGTTAGCTGATGTTATTTTTTAGGGTTCCGTACCTCATAAGGAAAAACGGAACCTTTATAAGATCACTCGTGTGTCTGTCTGTCCGTCTGTCAAAGCCAATTTGCTCCGGATCTAATGGACCGATGAAGTTGAAAGAACAATGGTGAATTCTTATTTGAAATAAATTTGAACGTCTAAAAGTGACACTTATAGAAAAGAAATTCAATGTATTATCTATGTTCTTTCATGCTATCATAATTATCTAATTAAGGCCAAATACAAAATTATGCTTAATGAAAAGTTTTTTGACTACTTCGTTCTAAAAGGTTAGGAAATTGTTGCTGTCAATTGACATGTTGTACAAATGTCAACGTCAAAAACGAACACCGATTACTCTGGTGAGGCGGCCATCTTGTAAAACGAGCAGGGAACTTCAGATTGCAGTAAGGTGCGCACGCAACTATGTCGTCGGTGGACGTTATATTTTAATCGCATCTGTCTTAATCTAAGCGATCTATAATTATTTTGTGAAGTGTTTGATTGAATTATCGAGAATTCGAAGTGGAGTGATTGTGACAGGTGTTATTTTTTTAAATACTGCCTTTCTACCCGATAATCCACGCCTACCTGAACATGGTCGGCGCCTCCGCTTTTCTAGACTGTTAATAGACTTGTTGTATAAATGTCAACCTCAAAAACGAACATCGAGAACTGGTGAGGCGGCCATCTTGCAAAACGAGCAGTGAACTCGTGGTCGGGGACGTTATATTTTAATCGCATCCCTCTTAATCTAAGCGATCTATAATTATTTTGCAAAGTGTTTGATTGAATTATGAAGAATTAGAAGTGGAGTGATTGTGACAGGTGTTATTTTATTACCTTCCTACCCGATAATTCATGCCTACCTGAACATGGAGAACACATTAGATGAAAGTCGAAAGACTTCAAATAAATAATGTAATCAGTTAAATTAGGTATTTTTCATTTCAAGACATAGTGATTTAATTTCAAATAAAACAATGTATGGGACGCTGCCATTGTTCTTTGGTAAGCATATGGATTTCTGTGACCCAAAGACGGATGTGTAACATTAATAAATGAATTTTGAATATAGAGGAAAATTTTGGGGGCAAATAAGAACATTAAAATAAATGTTTTGCAAACTGTACCGTGTTATATATCAAATGCTCAAGGCTTACTGTGAGGGTCACAAATATATTTTTTGTATAATTTTAAAATAAATTGTTTTAGTAAAAAAAAAGACGAAAATTTAACATTCCCCCGCCCCCTTATCTCCTAAACCACTAAGCCTAAAATTTTGAAAAAAAAATACAGTAAATTCTTGTATACCTATAGATTACAGGAAAAGGATAAGAAGTCTGTGGTCTTAAAATAATATGGTAAATCTCTCAATATTGTGCGTACATTTGCAGTTGGAATGCATGGGAGAACATGTTTTTTAACTACAATGTTTTAGGATACTACGGAACCCTTCATTGTGCGTGATCCGACACGCACTTGGCCGGTTTCTTTTTTTTTTACCTGACCTACTGCCCCACTTATTGACTACTTCAAGCCTTTACTTTCTGTCAAAAACACTTCACTTTCGCCTAAAAAGGAAAAGGAATCTGACAAGGCAATAACAAAAAGTACAACCAAATTGAAGCAGTAATCAAACCTTATAAAACCAGTCATTATCATCGTTATCACTTCCCACATCACACCCATTGATTAATAAACCCCAAATAAGGTAAGATCACTTCATGACAGCAAAATTGAATTTTAATGACATTTCTCAATTATTCAATTAAAACGGATTCCATTCTTCCGCGCTCCGTCGGAATTGAATTTACTCATGCATATCAAATATCAATCAATCAAGTTTGTATTTAAATTAAGGATTAAATACAGGACTGAAGGCCCAGGTGGTGACCATACGGTCTAAATTGAGGTAGCTAGCAATTATTTTAACTAGGAGTTCGTCCTTTTGTTCTATTTTTAGGGTTTCGTACCTCAAAAGGAAAAAACAGAACCCTTATAGGATCACTCTGTCTCTCTCTGTCTGTCACAGCCAATTTGCTCCGACTCTAATGGACCGATTAAGTTTAAATTTGGTACACGTATGTATTTCTGTGACCCAAACTTGGACGTGTAATGTAACTTAATAAATTTTGAATATGGGGGTCAATTTTGGGGGGCAAATAAGAAAATTAAAAAAAAATTGCAAATTGCTACAATTTGCAATTTTTTTTTTTTAAATGCGATATATCAAATGAAAGGGCTTACTGTAAGGGTCTCAAATATATCCTAACTAATATTATAAATGCGAAAGTAAGTTTGTTACCTTTTCACGCCAAAACCACAATTTCAGGATAATCGGTTCGATCATCCTGAAATTTTGCATATACGTTGTCACGTGTACAGAAACGGACATATGGTACTTTTCATCTCGAAAAAAAGTATTGTTCCCGAGGAAAACAACAATAACGTTCTTATGATAATAGATGGCGCCACGTGTCCTTCGAATCATAATTGAATTATCATTATTAAAAAAACTTTAATAATAATAATAATAAACAAAAAAATAAACAAAGGAGATAATAATAATATCCTGGGAGATTTTCACACACGGTCATCTGGTCCCAAACTAAGCAGAGCTTGTACCTACTATGGAAACCAGATAACTGATATAACTACATTATACTACTTTTTTTTTACTACTACTTTAGTAGTATGTTATGAGTTTTTTTTTTTTATATATATATATGTTTTTCTACCCCCGTAACTATAATATTATAGACAAGCAGAGTACTTTCTCGCTCGCGTTAATCTAGAAATTCTAAATTAACGCGAGCCAAGCCGCGGGCAAAGGCTAGTTTTTTTTTAAATAATTTTAAAATAAACGGTTTTAAATTTATTTAAGAAAATAGACGAAAATTGACCATTCCGAAACTACTGACCTTAAAATTTTGAAAAAATATAGAAAATAATTATGTAGCTATAGATTACAGGAAAACCTATATGATGTCTATGGTCTTAAAATAACATGGTAAATCTCTCAATGTTGTGCGTACAAACTTACGTTTGTCCATAGTTAAACGAAAAGGATTCAACCCACATTAGGTGTGCCACAGACGGCTGTGCTGCTGCGGAGTTTGTTGCGCCACTTCTTCTCCCCAGCTAAAGAACTAGGAAGTGGTAATGAAAGTGCTGATTCTCAGCCTAGTTTGAATAAATGACTTTTGGTTTTGATTTTGGTGTAATGTGGGTTGGATCCTTTTCGTTTAACTATGGACATTTGTAGTTAGAATGTATGGGAGAACATGTTTTACAACTACAATGTTAAGTTTGTTCTTGAGATAAATTCATCCCAACTACGGAGCCCTTCATTGTGCGTGGTCCGACATGCACTTGACCGGTTTTTTAGTTAAATTGCTGGTTTTTATGCATTTTTGTGAATTTTGCCGCGATCACAAAATAATTTTCTTTTTTTGGCTGGCGACTCTTGCCTTTCATTTTAAACCAAAAATCTTGATTTACTTGATCAAACGTAAAACGAAATGTTGCTGCTTTATTTTATAAAATTGAACTTTATGCCCATCACATTGGTATACGTAATATTCATATTTCATGAAGCGATACGCCCTTTTACTTGTGTTTACCAAGTGTACAAACATGCTGTTAATGTGTGCGTGAAGACGAGTAGCGTCAGCACATACCACACACACGCACACACACACATCGCCATTTTCTCGGACTGTACCGAGAGCTCTTGCGCTTACACACACATTCACAGCGTGTTTGTACACATGGCGTCACTTCGTAAATATATACTTAAGACGCAGATATATGCCAATGGCCTTGAGTGGTTAGCTTGTTCTGTGGTGAGCTCACGCAACGTGTCAGACATCCAGCCAGTAACAGGACTCGCCCATCAAGGAGTGCTATCCCAAATTGGACACATTCTTAATTTAACAAAAGGTATTTTAATAAAACATGTACATAATTATATTAAAAGATAAATAATTAAAATATCTTTAAAATGGTGAAGGTTTCATAAAATACGCTTGATAGTTTGTGATGTGTGATGCGTGATTCTCAGTGTTTTATCCCCGTTAGACATAACTTTACCAATTAATTGCAATAAGTAATATAAACATGATCTAAAATATTCACATATTAATTTACTATGCTCTAATTTTACATATATTTTTTCCAAATGATTAACACGACTCGTTTCGACGTGATCTTCAGATTAATATTATTAAAAGTCGGTTATCGTCGCTTTAAAGCGCTTGTCACTTCGTGAGATAAAAATACCGTAGTTGACTTAGGTTTTTGGAAGTAAAGTCATCATCTGCCTAGCCTTTTCCCACTCGTATTGGGATTGGCTTCCAGTCTAACCAGATGCAGCTGAATACCAGTATTTTACATAGAGTGACTGCCTATCAGACCTCCGCATCTTAGTAATTGGGTGATAGGTACAATACCCCTCGATAAGACTGTTGTCTGTCAGATTTTCAGGCTTCTAGTTACGACCCGTGACTACTGTCAAAAATCTACGAATGACAGTAGGATCCACGAAGGATGCCAAGTCACAACAGGTACAGATAAATGGATCTTGGGCTGGTCCTAAGAAAGCACAAGAGAACGGGCTGGCGGGATGCGAAAGACCTTTTTAACCGACTTCAAAAAAGAAGGTTCCCTATGTTTATATGTCCGCGATTTTCTCAAAAACGGATGAAACAATTTTCATTATCGTAATCTACATACTTTAGCCACGAGCTCCTCTTAAAAACCGACTTCAAAAACCTAAAACGAATAAAATAACTTTAATAAAAAACAAAACAGCTTCTGAAGTCGGTGTATTCAATTCTTCAATTTTTTTTTTTTTGGATGGGAAATCATCAAATAACTTCTCCCGCTCTGGGTGGAGCGGGAGGGCGTGTCAGACTTCTAGTGACTAAAACCCACCCGTGTTCCTTCAGTTGCCTGTGCCAGGGCCACGGTAACTCTTTCAAACAACCCGCAACCCTGGCGGGAATGCACCTTAGCTTGGCACCGACTTTAGAAGCTGTTAAGTTTTTTTATGAAAGTAATTTCATTCGTTTGAGGTTTTTGAAGTCGGTTTTTACTTTTTTAACTAAAGTAATTTTTTACTCTTTGTAGGTAGGTATAAGAATTATTCTTTATAAAATAATCACCAAGGTATCATTAAAAATCCATTATTAAAACCGTATTTTAGTAACAAGCAAACGTAAACCAAAATAATTAACGGTAACCACCAAATTAATAAAAAAAGAAAAAATATCTACGCCCAACTTTTTACGGCCGACCGTTTTATAAATTCATTGTGGGCTACAACAATAGCCCACTTGTGGGGACACAAAGGGCTAACTGAACTACCATTCAAAAGAATCCGATCCCTTTTTTTTTAGACCACTTAAGACAATTAAGCCGAGTTTTTTTTGTTGGTCTAACCCTTTTTAGGGTACCGCAAGGTTGTGTCGTAAAACCCTTTTGTAATGTACCAAAAGGTTTTGTAATCTTTGTTTAACTTGATCTGCAAGCGAGGTTTTATAATTTTCAAATGTTTTCTGTAATTGCAAAGCAAAGAGATTATGACAATTATTTCCTCAATCATTATTTTGAAAACGAAGACCATGACGATCTTAGGAGTAATTCTCGCATTTTTAGGAACGGTCGCAAACAGATTTAGGTCGCAAACTAATCTCAGCTTCAATCCGTCAAAAAACCTCTATTTTTCTTTCATTCTTGTAGAGTTTTGACATTGATTTTGGAAATTGGTTGTCATGGTATGGCCATGAGATGCGGAGGAATGAGGTAAAAGTCAGGAAAGTTTTGAGTATGAATGTGGACGGCTATAAGAGTAAGGGAAGACCAAAGAAACGATGGATGGACTGTCTGAAAGATGATATGGCTAGAAAGGGAGCGACTACCGAGATGACGACTAATAGAGAGGTATGGAAGAAAAAGATATGTTGCGCCAACGCTACATTAACTGAGATAAGGGCAAGACACTGAAGATGTCACTGAGATAAGATGGCGAGTAGATTTTTTTTACACTGGATTTAGCCTTCTTGTTTATACGTCTACTACCATAAGTTAATTACCCAATTGTAGCCGTTTATATGAAGGCTTAGGAGTTTGTAGCTGGATATCAGACTTTTTTAGTGAACGATCGATCAGAGGGGTCGTTGACGGCTGCTCCACTGAGCTTATGGCTATTGATGCCGGAGTTCCTCAAGGGTCTGTTCTCTCTGCAACTCTTTTCTTGCTGCACATCAATGACCTACTTCAGCATGGTATTGTTGGGTACGCGGATGACAGTACTGTTTCGGAGAGATACTTGTCCAGCGCAAAAAACCAGTGGCGATGAAGTTCGTTCTTTGAGAGAGGCCATGGCAGAGCGGACAGATTTGACCTTAAGCCTCGTTTCCCAATGGGGTGATGACAATCTGGTCTCTTTTAACGCCTCCAAAACACAGGCGTGTCTTTTCACCGCTAAAAACAGTCGTTTCGACCAAACTCCTACTTTTCGGGGTACATCTGTTCCTGTAACAGATCGGCTCGAGCTCCTAGGCATGGAGTTGACATCCAATCTCAACTTCGGCGCTACCATCGAGCACAAAGCCCAAACTGCGGCTAAAAAACAGGGCATCCTAAACAAGGCGAAGCGATACTTTACGCCTGGACAGCTTTTGACCCTTTATAAAGCGCAAGTCCGATCCTGCATGGAGTATTGCAGCCACCTTTGGGATAGCTCAGCTAAATACCAACTTGCTGCGCTTGACTCAGTGGAACGCAGAGCTAAGAGGCTCATTGGCGACGTAAAACTGGTGGATGCCAAGCTTCCCAGCTTGGCTCATCGCCGCAAGGTTGCCTGCTTGTCGGTCTTCTATAGACTGTTCTTCGGTGAGTGTGCTCAGGAACTCCACAACCGGCCCCCTTCTACCATCGAACATCTAGACGCACTAATCTAATTTCTTTAATAGATTTTCAACTTTATCGCTAAAACAGTAGGTTCAAGGTTGATTGGAAAATTTGACAGTTTCGGGTAGCTTGACCCGCTGGCGTCTGTACATATGAATTGAAACCGTCACATTGCAATTGGTACTAGCTTGGATCGGAACTGGCTCTGAGGTTTAGGTCTCGCCTGTCATTATTCAGATTATTATTGTATACACACTCATACACACACGCATACATACATAAACACACATATACGTTTACATTATTGTATAGCCGTTTTCAAGTCACATATTTATACAAAACAACGGCCGGCTCTTATTTTTATAAAAACAAGAACATGCCTACCGATTCACACACATGCCTGTAAAAGCAAGATCAAAAATGTATTATTTAAATTCCATACAAAAGGCAGATTCAACATAAATGCATCAATTAAGCAACGGCTGTGAAGGATAAAACAATTTTGCATGGCGTAAATAAAATCGATAACTTTTTAAAGCTACGGATCCCATGGTGTAAAAAATAAAATCAATTAAAACTGTTACTTGCCGCAAGAGAAAATGAAATTTGTGAACCAAACCTTAAAGTTGAATTTTGTATGTGGTTAATTCCGATACGCTTCCACAAAAAATTATAAAATTCATATCCGTTTTGGACTTTACTTAATTCAGGTTAAGGTTTAAAATACAATGTAAGTTTATAAATGCAGATGCAAAAAAAACAATGTTGTAGTGTGAGAATATTCTAAAGTGAGTGCGAAATTTTGAGCTTATTGTTTGTTAAGTACCGTAATACGATAAAATTTAATTTTCTAAGGTGTTTTTATTAAGTGAACAAACCGTTTTATAGTTTTATGTGTGAAGTTGTGAATAAGTACTGAAGGAAGCTGTTTATAATCGGGTGTTGAAGAGGTGCGAGTCCAGCTGTGGACTTTTTTAAAGAGGAAGTTGATTTAGTGATTCATCGATCATTCTGCCTAGCCTTTTCCCAACTATGTTGGGGTCGGCTTTCAGTCTAACCGAATGCAGCTAAGTACCAGTATTTTACATGGAGCGACTGCCTATCTGACCTCCACAACCCAGTTACTGCGTAATACGATACCCCTTGGTAAGACTGGTTGTCAGACTTTCGGGCTTCTGAAGACCCGTAACGACTGTCAAAGATCCACGAATGATAGCCGGGACCAACGGCTTAACGTGCTTTCCGAGGCACGGAGGTGTCTCGGTATGAAAAGATTGTCACCCATCCACGGCAAGTGTAGCTTAACCTGATGGATCGACCCGTGAAACTGTTATTACTTAGCCATTAGCCACGAGCTCTTCGATTTTCATGATAGGCAGGATTTTGGGCTAAACATAATATTTGAATTTTCATAATCTTATACACCTATTTGCCATCGATAGCGATACGCTAAGAAGAAAACAAAGAAGACAAGTACCAAAGTAACCAACACTTCTTTCTAGAAGAAATGACCACGAGCTCTTTTAAGTTACAAACAGAAATAATTATCATAGCGGAAGGTATTATTTTCCGCTTTCCGATTTATGTTAAGTAGTGGGTGAAATTTTAATCACCGTTACCCTCTTAAAGGGGTCATTGTACTCATCATTACGAACAACTTTTACTATGGGACCAAACCCGAAATCACAACAAAAAATCAGCTCTCTACATTTCGACGAGTTATGCGAACATGAATGTAAGGGATAGCTATTTTTTTTTTCGCGATTTCAGGGATTGTCCCATAGTAAAAGTTGTTCATAATGATGAGTAGGTACAATAAACCTCTTCAGAGGATAACGGTAATTAAAATTACAGCCTGTATTCAAATAAACTCTTTAGCTATAATGTTAGTAATAAATAATTATAAGACAGGTAGATTTTAACCCGTAAATGAAAAAGAACTCCATAATTTATGTTTCAACGGAAACCCACTTTAAAAGTAGGTACCAACGACTTCAAAACCCAATTCAAACACTGGAAGTCAAAGGTAACCAGTGAAATATGGTGCAATTTGGTCCAACTTTGATCATTTGTAACTTCACTGTCTTGTTTTCCGGAAGATCCGCCATCTTTAATTATTTTGACAGATAACTTTGAGATGCTAATCATTCTACCTTTGACGTTTGACAGACATTTTGAAGTCTATTAACAAATGTTTATTTAGTTATGATACGGTTAAGTGATGGGTACAAAGGTAGAGATGTAGATGGGTATCGTTTGACCGAGTTGATGTTAAATTAACCGATGGTTGATCAAAGGAGAAACTGCGTTAATTGTTGATGGTAGAAGAAACAAAGACTTTTGGTTCATCAAAGAGTTTACTGTTTATTATGCTTTGCAAGTTTCATCTAGGTACCTACAGGCAATTTTCGGAGTATTTTTGCTGTGTTACTAGGTATTTTTGTTTATTTCGGTCCACTGAAATAATGGCTTTATTCTTAGTTCATGCAATTATAATTCAGGATTATTTTTTCAATTTACAGTGTGTGCGCAAAACATAATTTAAAAAAAACCGATCAAGAGCGTGTCGCACCACGCACAATGAAGGGTTCCGTAGTTGGGATGAATTTATCCCAAGAACTAACTTAACACTGTAGTTGAAAAACATATTCTCCCATACATTCCGACTACAAAGGTCCATAGTTAAACGAAAAGAATCCAACCCACATTACACCTAATGTGGGTTGGATCCTTTTTGTTTAACTATGGACATGTAAGTTTGTACGCACAATATTGAGAGATTTACCATGTTATTTTAAGACCATCGACTTCTTATAGGTTTTCCTTTAATCTATAGGTATTGAACTATTTTCTGTATTTTAAAAAAAAATTTAGGCTCAGTACTTTCGGAGATAAAAGGGGAATGGTCAATTTTCGTCTATTTTCTTAAATAACTTTAAAATGGTTTATTTTAAAATTACAAAAAAATACATTTGAGACCCTCACAGTAAGTTCTTTCATATGATATGTCACACGGTACAGTTTGCAAAACATTTTTTTTTTATTTTCTTATTTGCCCCCCAAAGTTGACCCCCATATTCAAAATTCATTTATTTACGTTACACGTCCGTGTTTGGGTCACAGAAATACAAATGTGTACCAAATTTTAACTTAATCGGTCTATTAGATTCAGAGCAAATTGGCTGTGACAGACGGACAGACGGACACACGAGTGATCCTATAAGGTTTCCGTTTTTTTCCTTTTGAGGTACGGAACCCTAAAAAGCTACTGAATCAATTTAATTTTTTGTGGGATCAATTTGCGTTCATCGTCTATTAAATAGAAAACAGTAATTACGAAAATAGGTACTGAAATCTCTTGGAATATATATTTTTTAAAACCTTCAACATACATGGCCTCGTCGTTTCTAATGTCGGATAGACTGTGCCCCCTTTGGGTATGTCCTTATCAACACCCGTGCGCTTTTATTTTTATCAAGCATATGGATACATCTTTTTAGTTGTAAAGGCTCGTGCAGACTGATGCGACGCGACGGCCGGCGCAACGCGGCTCTGATGGAACAATTTCTATGAAAACTTCATTTAAATTGTTCTACCGGATTCTCGTCGCCTCAATCTGCACGAGGCTTAGGGAGTTCTTTTATTTCTCTGACAGTATCACGCACCACCATGGCGCACACACATGGTATTCAGATGCATCCGGTCGGATTGATTCATTTTTAGGGTTTCGTACCTCAAAAGGAAAAAACGGAACCCTTATAGGATCACTCGTGTGCCTGTCTGTCTGTCTGTCCGTTTGTCACAGCCAATTTGCTCCGAAACTAATGAACCAATTAAGTTGAAATTTGGTACACTTATATTTCTGTGACCCAAACACGGATGTGTAACGTAAATAAATAAATTTTTAATATGGGGGTCAACTTTTGGGGGCAAATAAGAAAATTAGAAAAAAAAGTTTTGCAAACTGTACCGTGTGACATATCAAATAAAAGGGCTTACTGTAAGAGTCTCAAATGTATTTTTTTATCAATTTAAAATAAAGCATTTTAAAGTTATTTATGTAAATGGACGGAAATTGACCATTCCCCTTTTATCTCCGAAAGTACTGAGCCTCAAATTATTATATATATATATATATATATATATATATATATATATATATATATATATATATATATAATAGTTCAATACCTATAGATTAACAAAAAAGATCTAACCCACATTAGGTGTAATGTGGGTTGGATCCTTTTCGTTTAACTATGGACATTTGTAGTTGGAATGTATGGGAGAACATGTTTTTCAACTACAATGTTAAGTTTTTCTTGGGATAAATTCATCCCAACTACTGAACCCTTCATTGTGCATGGTCACGCTCTTGACCGGTTTTTGCTGTAAGTATTAAAGATTCGTCACTTGTGTAGAAGCTATTTTATTCCACACCCAAAAAGCATTTAGCAATAAGAAAATGGGATTTCCTTTCCTCCATGTTTCCACCAGTTTCAAGATAACACATACAGTCATATATTACGGAAAACAGCGTCAGTTTTTGTTCCACAAAATTAATTCGTCCTTTGTGTCCATATTATCCTTGTGTGGCCATATTGCATTTTAATGATAATCTCTTAATATCTTGGAGTTTATGGTAGCTTTAGTTACGCTGTATTTTCTCTTTAGATGCGGATAGGAGTTTGAGGATCTAAATTCTGACGGTAGAGCCTTTTTGTGTCATAATATTGCGAATCCAAAAATACTTATGTATACAAGATGTAACATAAATAATGCACAACCACTAAAGGGGGTCATTGTACTCATCATTATAAACCACTTTTACTATGAGACGAAACCTGAAATCGCGAAAAAAAATCAGCTGTTACCTACATTTCTGCTCGCATAACTCGTCGAAATGTTATTGTTGTATTTGATATTAATTTCAACTTGATACCTGCACACGTTCTTGAGAAAATGGTCGTGATAGACTGACAGACAGACGGACAACAAAGTGATATAAAAGGGTTCCGTTTTTTCCTTTTGAGGTACGGAACCCTAAAAATGCTCGGTCCCTTGAGTTTCGTTATAAAGAGTTTATTTATACTGTATATCAAATGCTAAAATAAAATGTATCGAATAAATTTGATGATGTGTTAAAGTGACAGTGTTAATCAACTGAACCTACCTACAAAATCTAGATCGTTAACAATTCTATGTGACATCCAACCATGTTAAACGCTTAAGTATGCGGTGGTCCAAATAGTGATGTCAAAAAGAAAAATCTAAATTCCACATACCCAAAAAAAAAATTCGAAAATACCTCATGTATGTTCCGCGATTTTTTGTAGTTTTCGATTTATTTTTGTTTTTGTAATTATTTGTGTTTCCTGCCGGTGGAGCTTTAAAAATTCAAATCTGTTTTGTAGTGGGTATTTTTCTGATTTTTTTTTGTGAGACATGAATGTCTTGAATGTCACTTACATGTCACAAAAAAAAACTGAAAAATACACACTACAAAACAGCCGACAGCAGATTTATTATTAGATGAACTTAGGTCGTGTTGTAGGCTAAAATAAAATGTCAGGCAAAGGGTATATAGTCGCGGGGAAATAGGCCGGAAAATATTAGACCAGGAGATAAAAAAGAAAGATAATAAAAGTAGGGTAAAAAGGTCGGCTTCTCACTAAAGTTATTTCAAAAATTTTATTTAGTTTCGCTTGTACTTTAGTATCTTAAAGTTGTAAGGTTACATAGAAATAATTGTCCATAGTTAAACGAAAATGATCCAACTCACATTAGGTGTAATGTGGGTTGGATCCTTTTCGTTTAACTATGGACAATTATACTTTTGTGTTTGGTACCTGTATTAATGCTTGCAGTACATATGAAAGTGAGTTTATTCAGTACTCAAGTATCGAGCCAATTTTGACTAAATTCAGCGAATTTTTTGAGTAAAGTCGCGAAAAGCAAATACATATGTAAAAAACCAGCAGTAGGTATTTCATAAAGAGAACGTCACGGGAACAATCTGCAATTCCCGCATTCTCCTTAAAGTTAAGGGGAAGATGTATAAAACAATGGTTAGACCTGCTGTCTTGTATAGATCAAAATGTTGGGCCACAAAAGTGATGAATGAAAGGCATGCAGCTGAGATAAGAATGCTAAGAGGGATGTGTGGTGTTACACGAATGGACAGAATAAGAAATGAGTTTGTAAGGGGAAGTCTGAAAGTGACACCGGTGACTGAAAAATTGCGCGGCAATCGGTTGTCATGGTATGGCCATGTGATGCGGAGGAATGAGCAAAATGCCGTGGAAAATTTTGAGTACCTATGAATGTGAATGGCTATACAAGTAAGGGAAGGCCAGAGAAACGATGGATGGACTGTGTGAAAGATGACATGGCTAGAAAGGGGGTGACTACCGCGATGACGATTCGACCGTTTGGAATAAGACGATTCCATCTGGCTAATAACAGGAGAGGAGGTTTCATGAGGTAAATGGAACTTTTTTAGAACCTTTTGAATATTTCATTTTACAGATAAAGCTTTTTTATGCAGCTAATTCACAAAAGGGCCGTTCAAAGGTTTGGAGAAGGAAGTTATGGTTACATGAAAACTTTTTACGATAAAACAACAAATAAAAAAATAATTGTTAGTTGGAGCCCTTTTATTCCAAACGTCGACGTAATAGAGAATTATGGAAAAAAAACTTGGGATAAAGGCAGAAGAATGTTGATGAAAGGTAAGAAGACATCGTAAAGATTACATGAAAGTAATTAATGTTTACATTTTTTCGCAGCAAATGGTTATATTCTTTAATCATTCTTATTCACAACTAACTATTTACACTGACTCGTTGGTCTAGCGGTCGCAAGCGCAATAGCTGCTCATGAGGTCCTAGGTTCGATTCCCAGGTCGGGCAAGGCTGCTTTTGGGTTGTTCTATATTCTATGTTATTGGGTTTGGTTTCACGTAGTCCTTCAAGTGGACCATTGTGCGTGAGCCATGGCGGCCGTCGGTGGTTATTCCAGCCATCCCACCTTCCTCCAGAAGTTGATCATGAACTCTGGTCTCTTCAGAATATCTCTGAAAGATCTGGGTGCCCCGAGGGTTTCGGTAAAGCCTGTGCATTAAAAGAGCACATGCGCAACGGTTTACTTAGCCTCCATGCAAGCTCAGCACAGAGGACTGACCGTTACGCGTATTATGTGGAAGTGTTTGTTTAGTGAGCAGTGTCCTGTGTTGGTCCCAGTCACCAAGTGCAGGTCGTTCTCGTCCAGGCGTAACAAACTCCTGGTTAGCTTGACATCTCACGATGGCATAGACTCCCTGCAACCTGGTGTCGAGGACCACCAACTCTCCGCTTGCGTGTGGGTGAACTCCTGTAGCCACCTAGCAGGCCGGAGTCAGGATTTGTTCCCGGTTGATGGCAATAGGCTCATCGCCTATTACACATAACTGGCGAAATATGGGTGTACTACAGGTACACCCCTGCCCAACCCTTCGGAGACACTAGGTAATCAATAAAAATATGATGTGTAACATCTGACATATGTTTGGGTTGGTACCATCTGACGTCCAACTCTAGCACCGCGTGCGCTCATTGGTCAAATCAAATAATAATAATAATATCGTGGGACATTATTCACATACGGTCATCTGATTCCAAACTAAGCAGAGCTTGTACTATGCAAACCTGACAACTGATATACTACATTCACTGCTTTTATTTTTTGTAAATAGCGCGCACTTCCACGGCTTCCTGTTACACGCTTCCGTCCCTTTTTACAAAATCACTCCCGCAGATTGTGGGAAAGCGAGAGGAAAGATGTTACACATCAATAAATTAAAAAAAGTAAAAACCGACTTCAAAAACCTAAAACGAATAAAATAACTTTCATAAAAAAAAAACTTAACAGCTTCTGAAGTCGGTGCCAAGCTATTAGTGCATTGACATTGAAGAATTTGAAGACACCGATTTCAGAAGCTGTTAAGTTTTGTATGTAAGTTATTTTATTCGTTTTAGGTTCTTGAAGTCGGTTTTTACTTTTTTAAAGTAAATTTATTTTTCCATTTTTAGTTGAATATATTATATAATTACATAAGCCCAAGACGAACGAAAAGAAGAATCATCAAAATCCGCTTAGAAATGCAGGAGATACAGTACATTTATGTATATAACTTCGTATATAAGTTTAATTACCTAAAGTATTGTATAGTAAAACCTTCCGGAAAGTATGTAGATCACGCTAGGTAAAAAATCATAAACATTGGTTCATTAGTTTTTGAGAAAATCGTAGTCATACAAACTTTCATACGGAAATAGAGGTCGAACAGAGAACCTCCTTTTGTGAAGTCGGTTAAGAAAATGGTAGTTATAAATATTTACATTATCATGAAATATTGCAACATTTATTAAACAAATAGCGACAATTATCATTTACAAACATGATAAAGACTGGGTGCAGAATTTTCAACAAATCAACTGTTAATTCTCAATCATTAACTTTGAAAACAAGATAATAAGTCACTGTTCTTAATTGATTAGGTGTTATTAATTAAATTCTTTATAAGGAGTCTCGCCGGTCTGGTCTCGGTCTTCCAATGCAATTGGCAATTAAGAAAAGTTACTCACCTAATTAAATGATTAATCACATACTTAATTAAAAACTAAAGTAGGTAAGATAGCTGGATTTTCTTTTTATTAATGGCCACGTTTTTCTTTTTGTCTAATAGCTTATTGAAATGGCAATGAGATAGTCAGAAGCCCAAAAGTCTGACAACCAGTCTTACCAAGTCGTATCGTGTTACGCAGTAACTAGGTTGTACTGGTATTCAGTTGCATCCGGTTAGACTGGAAGCCGACCCCAACATAGTTGGGAAAAAGCTAGGCAGATTGATTGCTATGTCAAACCACGTGATGGCCTTATTACTAAGAACTCCGTTTAACACGTTAAGTGCGAAGCGAGGCCTAAATCACCCCTGATGCAACTTCCCTGTGGTGCGGCAAGCAAAAAAGTGAATTTCTCTGTCGTGCAAATGGCATAGCTTTGGTTTGGTCCAGTGTAGGAAAGAGATAAATATATATTTGAGATCACTAATGGTTCCGGACTCGGTGGTGTACCTACCTTGGTACCGGATGTCTTAGGCCTCGTGCCGCACTGAATTAATATAATTTTAATGCAGTGCGGAACGAGGCTAAAACGTCCCATATCCCCCCTGACCTCGTACCGCACTCAACGCGAGCTTCCCGCGACCAGTGTTGTGCATCACGTCGATTGGAGAGCACGTCCTTTTACAGCGCCGAACATGTCTAAACGATGTCGGAAGAAGTTAATTTTAAAAAACCCAGAAACAGAGCCAAAACAGGTAAGTTTTTAATGAAAAAATCTTCAGTAAGTACCTAGTTTTTTCTTATCTTGGTAGCTATGTACCTAAAGTAAGTGTAAGATATTATTACTTAAGTATATTATGCCTAAAGATATTATTGGTAATAACGATTATTGACGTACCTAATACTTTGCAACATATCTAGAATTACCTATTATTCTATATCGTGATAATAATGTTATTATTATTAGGACTTAACACTTAATTGATATTTTTGTAGGTAGTGAAAAACTCCACAAGAAACGCAAAGCAGCCGTTGACAAAACAGGTAAGTAATATAATTAATATTTCAGTAGTTCTTTGTCTAGGTTTTGAAAGTAGGTATATAAATATTAAAGATTTTTAGGGTTCCGTATCGAAAGGATAAAAACAGGACCCTCTATTACTAAGACTTCGCTGTCTGTCCGTTTGTCGCGATAGATAGATAGTTGAAATTTTCTCAAATTATGTAGGCCGCTATAATTACAATAATACTAAAAAGTTAAAAACAACAAAATACCTATGTAAAGGGATATTTTTAATCACCAAGTTTGTTAAGTGTGTTAGATTCGACTTATGTAAATTTTACGATATATGTCACGTGGTCGGAAGAGAGCACCAGGCGGAGTATATTATTGTACGATGGTAAAAGTACAGAAATTATTGTGTTAGTAATTTAAGAAACTCAATATTTTAATATGAAATGTTTTGTTTTTAGCCATCTTAAATAAAGGATTACAGTGTTTGTAAGTACGTTTTGTATAAGCATGCGTGGATATATATAAATATAGATATATATATATATATATATGGATATATATATATATATATATATATATAACCTAAGTAACAATGTCAGTTTTATTACGTTATCTTTACATTTTTGTTATTTTTCAGCACCTGAAAGCGCACGCCATTGCCTCGAAAAGGGTGAAAAAAGGAGAAGATGTGTTGGTTGTTACCAAAAACTACGCACATGTTTACCATCTCGTGAAGCTGATAAAAAATCCAAAAAGATTTTGACTCAGTGCACTCAGTGCAAAAAATCTTATTGTCTAACCTGTTTCAATGAAAAACACTCATAAATAAGTACAACATATATATTGAGATTTTTATAAAAAAAAGTATATTGATACTGATTTTTTAATGTTAATTCAAGTTCTAATAATTGTATTTTTAAAGCCCGAGGCAGAATAAATAGGACAGTTTCTTTTCTACTTCTGGTTGCCTTTTTTTTTCTATTCTGTGAACCGCATTAAGATTTTCATATACAAATAGAAAGATAAACCTTATGCATAAACCGTAATCCATTATTTTCCAATAATAAGTCTGTAATAGGTGCCTCTTAATGGTATAGAATGGAACGCTTCGTGCGCGAGTCCGACTCGCACTTGGCCGGTTTTTTTTTCTTTATGGCGCCTTCAAGCACAATTTAGATTATTTAAAAAAAAATGTATCCTTTGATAGCTTTGTGTTGTTTTGTCAGGTTTTGCCCTTAAAACGATCTAATGAGATATAATTGATCAAAATCGGTCAAGTCGTTGCGTAGTTAAGACAGTTTAAAAACGTCGATATTATTTTTCCCATCACTAATCGCAGCGAAAATTTGCCCTATTTCAGTGCGTTACGAGGTGTATAAGATCCCATATTTTGTTTTGCTAATAATTCCTAAACTAGCCATCAGATCCCGGGGCGACGGTGGATTAGGGTTCATCAATTCACTGTCTATATCAATAAGGACCAAAATTCTCATTTATCTTTGATTTCGCGCCAGAAAATGGATTTTAGTCTGTAAAAGGAGGTGGGGTCTAATAGACCGCGTGTCGCCCTAACGTCTGGTCACGGTACGGGCCGATTATACCTCGTGCCGCAGGAACGGAAAGTATGCAAAAATTGGTGCCGCAGCTAACGTGTTAAGATTTAAATTAGTAGGGAAAACCCGAAATGAATACGTGAGTAAAACAGAACATATGGCAAGTCTTGAGAATGGTAAAATTAATAAAAACTCAATACATAAAAAGTTTGATAGTTAATAAACCTTTTTCGACAGCAGTGGTGGCCCAGTGGTAACGGCTAAGACTTACGTGTCTTAGGTCGTGGGTTCGAAGTTCGAACCCATTCAGGCACATTACCTTGTTTAATTTATTTGATCACCTCCTGCTCTTAAAATGGTGAAGGAAAACGACGTGAGGAAACCGGCATGTCCTAGAACCAAAAATTCGAAGACTTGTGGTATCTACCAACCCGCACTGGGCCCGCGTGGTGGATTATAGCCCACTCCCTCTCACAGAAAGGAGGCCTGTGTCCCAGCAATGGGAACTTTGTAGGCTTATAATGTAAGCCATTTTTGCCACAAAATCATAAAAAAGCAAACAAAAATAAAATCGGCAGCAACATCAATGAAAACGCATCTTAACCAAAAAAAAAGAACAAAACAGAAACGCGGCATCCATACAACTCCCATCCCCGTCGGTACAGTCGCTAACAAAAGTATATCATGCTGTCAATTAGACTCCTTTAGATTATCATCTGCGAGTTATGTATGGCACGATTATATCGTTCGGCTTTTTTCGGGGATTTCCGTGATTTACGACAGGTCACGATTTTGGCGGCAATATGGCGTTTTAAAAGGTTTCCAGAAGGGATTGGATTTTTGCTGTGATTTGGTGTTGAAATATGTGAGTTTTGTGTGGAATGTTTTGTTATATTGCCTGGCCTGATAGTTTGCTTAATTTAGTTCAGATCTAAAGCATTTAGTTACTTTGAATGACACACTTTAAATTCAAATGTTTATTGCTCAACACAGTACATAATCATACATTTCTAGATGTCAAGTGAATGCGTAGTCCATTGTGTTCCATCAATTTACGAGCATAACACCAGGCCACTTCTTGACAATTCAAATTTTCTATAAATTGTCTTCTTATTATTTACGTAATGAATTAATGCTTCGACTTAGCCGCCATTTGAATACCGAACTTAGTTTTTTTTTTTTTTTAGATTTTATTGCTATTTTTTCAATCATATTTCAATGTTGTTTTGTTAATTTCAATCAATATTAATCCGTATCACCCTATCGCGTCGTAACCTTCCAAACACCTTCAAACTAAAACAACTATATATTTTGAACGGTATTTAAATGATGACTCAGCACTATTCTAAAACACTGCCCAAACTTTCACCTTTCCTTAACAAAACTTCAAACATCAATATTAATATAAACTTAAACTAATCCAATAAACCACTTTTGTGCTCACACATACAAATCAATACAAAAACACGCGTATAAATATCGACATGATAATCCCATCTCGTTGGAAAGAGACAAAAGATGGTATTACAAGGGAGAAAGAGGGACAGCAATAGATATTGTAAGTACGTGCAAGTCATGGACAAATATGTATAATCTGTATCTGTAATGATACGTCAATCAGAGGTATGCAGGGTAATATTACACCGTGATATGGGAACTGATTTTATAAGATATTGTGAGAGAGAAAAAAATGCTAATGCATTTGAGCTAAGGAGGTTGGATTAAGGAGCTTATAGTGGAGTAAGTGATGTCAAATCAGAAAAAAGTAATTTCTAAAAAGACGTATTTTTAGAAGGAAGCTCCAGGTAGACCACGAAATTATTTTCTTATGTTTTTTTTTTTGTAATTTGCAAGTCAGATTAGGTTGTACCTATGTTAATTAAAGTATGAATCGCGACCGTAACATATATGCATTTTAAAATTATAATCATTAGAATCAGTAATACAACTCCTTAAGTTAGTATAATCCTAGATGTCAAGATTTCTATGAACTTAGAGAGTTGTATTGATTGTTTAAATGATTATAATTCTAAAAATGTATATTTGTTACGGTAGCGAATCATATTCAGATCAAGATACAACCTGAATTTCGCGGGCTACCTGGATTTTTTCGCCTTAAGAGGATTGTAAAGTGCCGATACGCAGCGCGAGTATTGTAGGCAATTATCTACTTTTCTAATAATTTACATAAATATTGTTTCGGGCTATAACGTTTTCACCCCCCTAAACCTTTACAAAATGAGACAATTTTGGTCTCATTACATTCAGTACACCTTAATCTAGGTCTGTACGTTTTTCTTTTTTAGGGATGCCATACACGGACTGCTCGAGCAGTTAGCCATTGATCAACATACATGGACCGCGCTTGCAGTCACAGGCAATAGCTGATACCATGCTGGAGCAGTTGATACCAACTGCTCGTCATTCAAATCAGTAGCAACATGGATAATTCCAAATAAGTTCTTGCGATTTAATTGCATTGATTAGCGCGTCATAATCTACGTCGTCCATTTTGCTCAAGAAACAAAGCAAGAATCATACGGGCGGGAAGCGCGCGCGATTTGGAATGAAGAGCACGTTCGGAGGTCACTGCAGCGAGAGCAGTCGACAGCTCGAGCAGTCATTGTATGCCTGGCGACTGAATGACCGCGCGACCGCCCGAAGCAGTTGCAACTGCTCGAGCGGTTTCGTGTGTGTGTACGTAGAAGACTGTAGTTCACTATGCAGTCGCAGCTTGAAGCAGTCCATCCTGACTGCTTCAAGCAGTCCGTGTATGGCGGCCCTTAGTAATTTAATTTAATTAAAAAAAAATAAAAACGCTCGAGGAAGTTTTTATGTCAAAAATATAGATATTTAGATGCTAATAACTTATATCGTAAGCAATATTTCTTTCTAATAAAAACATACGGACCTAGTTTTTAGGGTTCTGTACCCAAATGGTAATACGGGACCCTATTACTAAGACTCCGCTGTCCGTCTGTCACCAGGCTGTATCTCATGAACCGTGATAGTTAGACAGTTGAAATTTTCACACATGACGTATTTCTGTTGCCGCTATAGCGGCAACAGAAATACGTCATGTGTGAAAATTTTGAAAAATTTTGAAATGTGTGAAAGTTGATATAACAACAAATACTAAAAAATCGGTAAAGTGCGTGTCGGACCACGCACAATGAAGGGTTCCGTAGTTGGGATGAATTTATCCCTAGAACAAACTTAACATTGTAGTTGAAAAACGTGTTCTCCCTTAAATTCCAACTGCAAATGTAAGTTTGTATGCACAATATTGAGAGATTTACCATGTTATTTTAAGACCATAGATTTCTTAGGGCCGGTTTTTTGATCCGTAGTTACTTAACCAATGGTTAAACATAGTAACTAATTGTAGAATTTTGGCTAAATGTGAAAGGCTAAACATGAATGTATTCATGTTAGCTCATTTATATTAAAAAATAGTAACTAAAGGCGTAAGTCATTCATGTTTAGCCTTTCATATTTAGCAAAATTCATCCATTAGTTACTATGTTTCACCATTGGCTGAGTTAATTAAGGATCAAAAAATCGGCCCTTATAGGTTTCCTGCAATCTATAGGTATAGGATTCTTAAATAACTTTAAAACAGTTTATTTTAAAATGAAATATATATATTTGAGACCCTCACAGTAAACCCTTTCATTTGATATATCGCACGGTACAGTTTGCAAAACATTTTTTATTATCTTATTTGCCCCCCAAAATTGACCCCCATATTTAAAATTCATTAACTTCCATTACACGTCCGTGTTTGGGTCACAGAAATACATGTGTGTACCGAATTTCAACTTAATCGGTCCATTAGATTCGGAGCAACACATGGCTGTGACAGACGGACAGACAGACAGACACATAAGTGATCCTATAAGGGTTCGGTTTTTTTGCCTTTTGAGGTACAGAACCCTTAAAACAAAATATAATAAATATTTAAGGGGGCCTCCATACAACAAACGGGATTTTTTTTTGGCCTTTTTTATAGATAATGGTACGGAACCCTTCGTGCGCGAGTCCGACTCGCAATGGCCGGTTTTTTTCATTATACCTACAACATTTCCAAAAACTATGAAAATTAGACTATATTTACGGGGAGAAAAACGTTATCGCTTTTTGTATGAAAATATACAGCTTCACAATCCTCTTAAGGAAGGATCCCTTTTGGTGGTTTCGTGTTCAACACCTGGCAAATAGGTGGAACTAATAAGATTTTTACGATAAAGTCGAATGATATTGCTGTATTGAAACGGAGAAAACTTGGTTATTTTTAACCGACTTCAAAAAAGGAGGTTCTCTATTCGACCCGTATGTATGTATATTTGTTTGTATGACCACGATTTTCTCAAAAACTCAAGAACCAATTTTGATGATTCTTTCACTAACGTGATCTACATACTTTCAGGAAGGTTTTAGTATTAGGTAATTATTATTATGTTTTTTTTTGTATTATTATGTTTCTATAAATCTCGGGACCCTGGGGTCCCGACCTTTGGAAGGCATACGAGGGGCCGAAGCCAACTCGCAGAGGCCCCTTAGATAGTTTTAAATGGAGGAGGCACCAACCGTCAACCGACGATTATCCCTATCTGCACTATGCAAGTGCACCCAAGGACAACTCCCGGTTGGTGCAGGACTATTATTGTACGTGGAAACAAAATATATTGGGCTATGGGTTTGGATGGCTAAAATGGATTGGGTAACTTGAACTATGGAAGAACGATGTCCCCTGCCTGACCAATGTTATATATTATACACGGATAAAATGGCTGGGGGTGACTTGCACACTCAATAATGGGCCCTCGGAAACGGCCGCTAGCACATAGTGACGAAGCGACAAGGGGGCAGCACTTCCTGAGGTGCTTGAGGAGTGGAGAGGTATTCCACGGCTATCAGGACAATCCCGGAAGCAGTGGCGTGCACTCCATACATGCAAATAAGCACTGCATACCCTGTAGTGCCATACATACATGCCCCTCTAATTTTAAATGATAAATAACTATAGTTCAAAAAAAAATATTAATCTAACTTATTCGCCATTCACACGAACAGACATTCGCTTCCCGTTTTTACAGCGCGATTTAAGCGCCAGCTATTCCAGCGGGCAAAAGCATTACTACACCGTGCTTATTTTTCATACAACGCATGATTTTGCGAGTCGTGTAGTACACAGCAAAAGTGTGTCAGTGTGCGTGAAAACGTGTGCGTGTGTTCGAGTTTTAGAAGCACTGCTTATATTGCAAACCGTCCAAATTGAGAAGCCGTAAAAGGACCGCCTAATTGTCGATTGCAGAGGGTCGACTTTTTTTAGTCGGATTGGCCAAATGACCGACTAATTCATTCGTTCGTATTAGTTCGGAACGTAATTGCAAAGTTTGTCGCCATATTGTTTGTTTGTTATTCTCAGCGCGAGTGATTGATTGTCTAAGTACCTAATTATTTAGTAAGTTTATTGTAAAAAATGAAAATTATACCTGTGAGTCCTGTGCTGGCGAAGTGTGTTTAAATAAATTAAAATCTGCCGCGTTTTCGACGTTATCTTTCGAGGAAAAATTTAAATTGATTGCAAAGGGAAGGTGTGTACCCGGATTGAATTTAACTAAAAAAAAAAGGTAATGCAGTTACTTTCATTGAAAGTTTTATGATAATTATCACTGGCTGTTCTTTTATGATAATTATAACAGGTTGTGTATGTACTCACAAACATATTGTACTGTTTCCCTTGCATTTTGTTTACAAACCAAGATAAAAAGAATGTTTGAACCTATAACGAATATTCAGATCTAAATAATTTTCACAAAGCGGCTGGCTGCTAAACACGATTCTTCAGAAAACCATCTGGAATCCTGCTTGAAGTTCCAAACTTTTGGTAAAGGTAGAATAGAGACTAGTTTGAATAGCCAGTTTAAGTTAGATGTTGAAAGGCACAACGTGAAAGTTGAGAGAAATAGAAATATTTTCAAATGGTAATGTAATGTAGTTTGTTTTCTTGGTAAACAAGAATTAGCATTCCGTGATCATGATGAATCCAGCTTGTCTTTTAATAAAGGCAATTTTCTAGAAATTGTAGATTTATTAGCTAAATATGATGGAAATTTGGAAACCCACTTACAATCAACATCGGGTAGCTCATTCACGGGGTTATCGAATAGGACCCAAAATGATTTAATTTCTAGTGTTGCGTCGGTAATTAAATCAAAATTCAGTAGCGCTTCGACCGAACGATCATTTTCTAGTCTAAAACGAATTCATACATATTTACGAAACACACAGGGCCAAAACAGACTCTCAGATTTGTCTATGATTGCAATTGGAAAAGAACTTTTAGTAAAACGATGTAGCAGTTTTTACGACGACGTTTTGCAAAACTATCTGAAAAAAGATAGACGCGTCGATTTGATTTATAAACATTAACTTGTAGAATGTAATCAGTTAACATTAAAGTAGTAATTTATTTTGAATTTAAATTCATTTGCGCAAAGAAAACAAAATAAACATCTCACGGCCTTTTTAAATGCCACTTTGCATATCATATAAGTGTCACTTATTTAGATATTCATAGTGGTCGCAAACAAACATCATGCGAAGCCAAAGGCTCCTGTGGTAAAACTCAGGTAGGGTAGGTAGTCCTAGTCGTTGGGCCACCGACAGCAACAAGCTGAAACTGGTAAGTTTTTTTTTTAGCTGTGCATACCCTGTCTGAAATCTCTGTGCACGCCACTGCCCGGAAGTACGGTCAAGATCCCTACCAGCACCTTACTGGAATACTTCCTTCCTCCGAGCACGTTTGCTCTTGCGAATCTCCACTCAAGCCGGCCAATAAAGGCAAGAAAGAGGTGGGAGCTCTGTCCCTCGTCAGTGTTCACTCCAGCCGGCCAATTAAGGCAAGCTAGAGATGAGGACAAGATTTCTCTCGGGAGATAGGGTCCGTGGGGTCGCTACTGCCCAACAGCTCGCCACATGCTGCCCTGCGGGTTTCTGTATCTCTCTTGGTTTAGCTCCTCATCCTAGACCCGTTCCGGCAAAGTAAATTCTACCGGCACAAACCTAAAGTTCGGAGCGCGCAAGCCCTACCACCACGTCAGCGTTAAGATACAGCGGTGGAGGTATTATTATTATTATTTATAATTCACCTGTACGAAGTTATTTGCATAAATGCAGTGTTTTTCCGGCATTTCTAAGCGGATTTTGATGATTTTTCTTTTCGTTCGTCTTGAGCTTATAATTCGCTGCTTTGCATGCATGCTTTTTGCTCTTGACTCTAGTCTAGGTCAGAGGTGACAGAGACAAAGTCGACGATGGAGAGAGCTTAACCAGAATAAGCCTGTTCACTCTCACTTTGAAGAGATTAAGGTTGTATGCGCTCGGAAACACAGACGCAGGTAGTGAGTTCCACTCTTTTGCAGTGCGCATTATAAAAGACATTTGGAAGCGCTTAGTGCGAATTGGTGGAATATCAACCAGGCAGGCATGGTAACTGGCAGTACGTCTAGATGTCCGATGGTAGAAGGGGGCTTATTATGTCTTCAGTTCTTCAATGCACTAATAGCTTGGCACCGACTTCAGAAGCTGTTAAGTTTTTTATGAAAGTTATTTTATTCGTTTAGGTTTTTGAAGTCGGTTTTTACTTTTTTTATTTGCCCACCAGAAACAACACCCGTCTGGCTAGAAAATCCTCCCTTTTCTATCCAGGACGAGTGAACTTGTACATCCCCTTCCTCATACCTTTATAGGTACTACTTCGTCAGACATTCAGCGTACTATTAATTACTAATTAACTACACATTGTAACACCTACCTCTTAAAACTAACTTAAATACTTAACAAAACTGAAACTATAGAGGTACTCCAATAATAACAGCTCCGACTTGACTAAGTTAAAGTTTAGTTAATGTCTAATAAGCGCTGTCTACTTAAGAGAGTTAAGTTACCGTACGTTGAAAAGACTTTGTCTGGAGATTAAACTTAGGATAGTACGTGCTTAGCAGCGCTGTTGTTGCAACTTAAGTTTTGTGTACTTTAAGTTCAAGAAGTTTGTATTTCGTTTGTTTACAAGCACCTGTGTATAAAAGAGCGCGTTTTCGAGAGCTGACAAGTAACAATTTAAAATACTTCTTTATGACACAGAAGAAAAACACTGCGATGAAAATGTCCTAGCCGTAACACAGACAAATTAAATTAATCAAATCAATTTAATTACAGAAATGCTCAACAAAGGTAAGTCTTCACATCACGTCAATTTCATTTTCACGAAAATAGGCGGCTCCTAAAGTCGGTGTACCTGTACAGTCACGAGCACAAATATGTACACATAACAAAATTGAAAACCGTTTTTCTCGTGTAAAAACGATTGCAACCTTGAGACATGACCTATTTCATAATAATCCAAATTTGATGTTTGTAATAACATGAAATTACAATCAATGCAGTAGGAGAAAATAAATTTTAAAAGTCGCTCAATGTATACATACATGCATGCATGACATTATGGGTTTCGATAGATCAAATACAAATAATATGGATAGGATTACTTACGATTGACATCAATGGATATGTTTTCTGAGACGGGAGCTATTAGCGGATCTGTTACTGCCTGTGGAAAAAAAATATAGCAGGGTTAATACAGTATTTAGATGTTATTATAATTACTGATTCAAGGACCTTATTATTTTTATTTTAATTTGACCTGACAGAGAAAAGACGAAGACAAAAAAAGCGAAGCTCAGATTTTCCATAACACTGCTTCTGTTTTGCGTAAAAATTTCGGAAAGCTTCTGAATTTTCGCCATACGAAATTGTATGGAGATTTCGGGCGCGAAAATTCAGAAAATTTCCGAAATTTTTATATAAAAAAGAAGTTTTTAATGTTATGGAAAACAGAAAAAATCAGTGGTTTCACTGTTATTTGTGTCTTTATTTAAGGATAATTGATATAACATTGATAAGGTGACTTTTTATTAACGCCAAAGTTATCAAAATACAGCAGTGCTTTTGTACTTTTTTAGTATTTTTTTTTTTTATAATTATATACAAGGTTTATCATCAATCCGATATTTTCACTGACTGGTGAAACTCTTGAGCTAGCCGTACGTTGTTTTTTTTTTTTGTGGCTACTACTTTAATTTTCTACATAAACTCATAACATGATTTCCTGCTCATAGAAAATATAAAAGTACGACATCATTTTCCACAATATTTTCTTGAATTTTATCTAATATTACTAAAATACTCCATTATATCGAATATTCGATAGGATAGTTTTCTTTAGCGACCCACTCTTGCTTCGCATGGGAGCAATTTACTAATGTGGCGATATATCAAAACATCGACAATTCATAATACACATAAACATTCCGATATAAATTCTCTATACAGAATGAATTTTTCAAGTGGGCGTGGATGGCCAAATTCGAAACAATGAGGAATAGCAAAAAGTACTCAAAGGAGTCTCGGGCTTGATTTTGGCGAAAACTAAAACAGCATCGCATCTGCCTAGCCTTTTCCCAACTATGTTGGGGTCGGCTTCCAGTGTAACCGGATGCAGCTGAATACCAGTATTTTACATGGAGCGACTGCCTATCTGACCTCCACAACCCAGTTATTGGGTACTGGTTGTCAGACTTTCGGGCTTCTGACGACCCGTAACGACTGTCAAAGATCCACGAATGACAGCCGAGACCAACGGCTTAACGTGCTTTCCGAGGCACGGAGGAATCTCGGTATGAAAAATGGTCACCCATCCACAGACCAACCCCGGCTAGCGTAGCTTAACCTGATGGTTCGACCCGTGCGGCTGTTATTATTTAGCCACGAGCTCCTCGAAAACTAAAACAGCATCATTGGATTAAAAAAAAAATCAATATTTGCAGCTACGAATAGAACCGGTTGATTTTGAAAAAAAAAACGAGTAAGTGTCGCTAATAAGGATCGAATTCTGGGAAGTATTGACATACGGCAAACTAAAGGAAAGAGCTAATTTTTAACAAAATACTTTTTTTATTTTTCTTATGTTACCTACCTATTAAACCTTGATATTGATTTGTCAAAAATCCAATGATGCAGTTTTAGTTTTCATCAAAATCGAGCCCGAGACTCCTTTGAGTACTGTTCGCTATTACTCATAGTTTCGGATTTGGCCATCCACGCTCCGTTGAAAAATTCACCTGTATAATGGTCGAACCACATCAAAATCCATTGTGCAGTGTAGAAGAACACACCGGTCTCACATACCTACAGACACGAAAAAGTGACTTTGTTTTACACAATTCACACATTTGATTCTTCGATCATTGTCTATAGCTATACGGTGCTTTTTTATTTAAGGGAGAAGCTTAAGGGTAGCCCGCGAAATTCAAATTTTCTTACTTTTCTGCAATTTACAAGTCGGTATTAGATTGTATGTTGATCAAAATATAATTTGCGGCCGTAACAAGTATCTATTTACATAATTAGAATCATTAAAGTGATCAATACAACTAAAGAGTTGTTGACCAGGTAATCCTAATGAATGACTATTCCATGAAATCTTGACATTTTAGGATTATAGTTGTATTACTGATTCTAATGATTATAATTCTGTAAATACATATTTGTTACGGCCGCAAATCATACTTTATTTAACATACAACTTAATACTGACTTGCAAATTGCAAAAAACGTAAGAAAATTTGAATTTCGCGGGCTACCCTGATGCTTCCTCCTTACAGCAAAGTGCTTGCTGAAGTAGCTTACCTGACAAGTGATATCCGTGCCGAAGTCAGACCTCTGTAGCCTGAAGGAGACAGTGGCCCTCGCCTCTGAGTTGGCGAGAAGTGCGTGTGACTTCCACCAGGAAACCCTGGCTGTTGGACGACCTGGACAAAGAATAGAGCATAAGGGTAAAATATAAAGTGGTAGAAGGTAAGAATAAAGTACAGGTCAACAAACGGGTACCGGTAAGGGGGAACAGGTATTTATGTAGTCTCTGATCATTAAGGATCTAAAGATAGATAGGTATATGATAGCTGTTGTGACTTTGGTTTTGTTTGTGTTTAGGGTTTCGTACCTCAAAAGGAAAAAAACAGAACCCTTATAGGATCACTTTGTTTTCCCGTCTGTCGGTCAAGACCCTTTATCTCGGGAACGTGTGGAGGTATTGAGTTGAAATTAAAACCATATACTAAGGTCTACAGTGACTTGAAACTGTGAAAAACTCCCAAGTTAACGTAAAAAAAAAATATATACACCCATTTATTCCGCAAAAAAACATTTCGACACTCTCAAGGGAATCAAAATTTATAGGGTACTTGCCGTTGACCTAGAATCATGAAATTTGGCAAGAACAAAGGTCTCACAGCACCAGTAAAGAAAAAAGTCCGAAAATCGTTCATTTGTAGATTTATCATATTAAAAAAAATGGGTTTACATACTTAAAATTGCAGTGGGAGAATTGACTGTGACGTATATCACTTCAACTACAATGTCAAGTTCGTTTTTGGGATAAATTCATCCCAACTACAGAACCCTTCACTGTGCGTAGTCCGACACGCACTTGGCCGGATTTTTGCCAAAGAGCCTCCGAAACTGAAATTATTTTTCATTTTGTATTCACAAAAAAAAAATCGTCTTATGTATAAAATCAACACATATGCGACACACATTGTATGTCATATGCGTTCAATACAATAACGCATTCAGGATGCTGATGGGGTTGCCCCGATACTGCAGCCCATCAGGGATGTTTGCTGAAGCTCGCGTTGACTGCGTCTACGCTGTGATACGGAAGCGGTGCGCATCCCTGGTTAGTAGGGCGCGGGGCAGCACCAACAGCATCCTGTCTATGGTACGAGTAGCAAGCAGGCTAGATTGTGCGTTTGTGAAACACTGCTGCAAAAAGGTAGGTATCAGCTGGGCCTGTCCTTGTAGCAGTGATGTCACAAATTCTTTATGTGTTAATATTTTAATAACATAGTGTGTAAGTGTATTGTTACAAACACTATGAGTCTTGTTACTTCAATTAAATGATTATTATTATAAAGTCCTCTTTTTTCGAAGTCGGTTACTATTTACACCCAACTAAAGACATTGACACGATATTGAGATCTTTTGTCTGAAGAATTTTCAATATTACTCGTAGAGATGAATTCTGTACGTAGACTTATTACGCTTGTTCCTTTAGGTTTTCTTTGAGCAAATGCTTCTGACATTTTCTTTAACATTTTACAAAAACACTTAAGTACTTATATTAAAAAAAGTAAAACGAAAAGTAAGCTAACAAACAGGCTACCTTTTAATTAAAATTGGCTGCCATTTTAGAAAACAGCAAAAAAAAAAAATCCACGGGTAGGAACCTACATACGCAAAAATTCTCTCAACACTCTTTCCAACAAAAGCACAGCATTTCCTTACTTATTCCCCTATAAGCTAACAAAAACCAATTCACACCGAAAAAAGTTTTCAAAAAACCCGGTATTTCATACGAACCCACATAATTACTGGACGGGTACAAAAGGCCAGACATATAATTGTATACTTTACATTGTGAGCTGTGGATGGCTTGAGTGAATAAAAAAATGGTGTAAAACAATGGCGGTGGTGTGCCCGAGTGTACCCATGTCAAGTAAGGGTGCGAGGTGTGGTACAAGGAGGGAGCGACAGCGGGAATAGTTTTTGTGAAAGCTTGCCAGGATTGTCAAGTTTTGGTGGGTAAGATTGAAACATGATGTCTAGAACTAGTAAAACCAAACTTAGGAATTATTAGGTAATTGTGGGTTTCATTTTGTCGTTTTTTTTTTTTTTTAATTTTCTTTTCTTTTTAGGGTTCCGTACCAAAATGGTTGCATTTTGGAATAGTTTAAGATGACGTTTGCCCGACTGTTTTGCAAATAAAAATATGTACTTAAATATTTTTGCAACAAAAACTGCAAGAGGGTCTTAAAAATTCGAAGTGGGGCTACTAGAGCTTGTGGGGTATCAAATGAAAGAGCGCTGTTTGCACATTCTCAAACATTTTTAATTTTTTTAGGCTGCATAGTTTTCGACTTTTGATGAAAAATGTAAAAAAAATACCGTCCTCCCTCCCCCCCCCCCTTTATCTCTGAAGTTTGCAGAGAAAAATCTGAAATTATTCTATGTGATAGATGTTTATGTAAAGATAACAGGAAAATTAAAACGATGTCTCCCAATAGCACACTTTTTTATGGTATGGAACTCTCGGTGCGCGAGTCCGACTCGCTCTTGACCGGTTTTTGCAAAATGATTCTCGTTTCCTTTTCCGGAAAATGTCGCTTTACTGTTCCACAGTGCATGAGTAGATTTATCTTCCTTATTACCTTACTTGTCGTAGATTGTAGGCGTGACTAATAATGAGACAGTATTTTCGTTTAGATTACGATCAAACATTTTCAGTCTCCTGATGGCAACCATGTCTAAGTTTGAGGAGCCGTTGCCGCGCAATCATGAAAAGAGGAACACACATCATATAATTTAACCTTGCCCATTTAAAATGTGCCCCATACGACACAAGACAGCACAAAGTCTCAAATAGTCCTAAGTCAGATTTATTAACACAATTTTGTTTATAATTAAAATATGTATGATTAGTTTAAGGTTTAATCTATGGGCCTCTATCTCCTGAAAATAAATGGGTTACTATTATAATTATTATAAAGTATTTTATCACCCGCTACCGCCTATGCCGCACACCACAGGCAAATCGTGTGCGTGAATCGGACATTTTTCGTGAAAACGGAACACCCTCTTGTGACGGCTGATACAGGTTGCTGCAGTCTTATGTCAGCCCCACACTTTGTAGAGGCGGACTTTACGAGTGCGAGAGTTTGTACGACATGACATTAAATATTAATGTTTTTACCTTCCTGAGAAGGAGGGACCTGTGGCTAAGTAATAGCAGCCGCACGGGTCGATCGATCAGGTTAAGCTAGTCAAGCACGTTAAGCCCTTGGTCTCGGCTGTCATTCGTAGATCTTTGACGGTCGCTACGGGTCGTCAGAAGCCCAAAAGTCTGACAACCAGTCTTACCAAGGGATATCGTATTACCCAGTAACTGGGTTGTGGAGGTCAGAAAGACAGTCGCTCCATGTAAAATACTAGTATTCAGCTGCATCCGGTTCGACTGGAAGCCGACACCAACATAGTTAGGAAGACGTTAGGCAGATGATGATGTTTTTACCTTCCGGAATGAATTCCCTAAATGATGGTGAAAGAAAATTTAAATTTAATATTCGAAGACATGTGACATCTACCAACTCGAACTTTCGCGTAGTGGATTACAGCCCACTCCCTCTCACAGAGTGGAGGTCTGTGTCCCAGACCTGCACTCTGTGAGAGGATTAGGTTAAAGATGGTGAAAATCGCATCGAAATCCGTTACGTGGTTTAGAAGAACAACACGGTCACACACACACGACACGAAGAGCGACTTTATTTATTAATATGTATAGCCATGAGCACAAATATCTACACAAAACAAAATTCAAAATCGTTTTTCTCATGTAATAACAATTGCAACTTAGAGATAAGGCCTGTTTCATAATAGAATGGGTTCCATAATATTATGTTTATAACTACATGAAATTACAATCAATACAGTGTATAGTATATTAGTAGTATATTAGTGCTCATGTTCATATGTTCATAAACCTATAAATTAATTTCAAACATTTATTTGATCCTCGTTTTTCTAAAATGTGAAAAACGAAAATGTGCCAATATTTTACTAGGTGAGCGATATAATGTAACAAATCTCATTTGAAATAGTAAAACACTAAAACTCAGCACTGAAACAACAACAAAACAGCCAAAGTGAAAAAGAAAGCAATAGACTACCTTTTTTATCAGATTGCTGTTTTTGCTTGTAAACAAGTACCGGTTGGAGTTGTTAGCAAATGTGTGGGACCGGACTTACATCAATATGTGTAGGACCGGGCTTACATCAACATGTTTTTGATAGCACGCGTCATTTGGGAGGCGAGAAATTGAAAAAGGAAAAGTGAGATGGTTTGTTTTTAGAAAACATAGGGAAGGAAGAGGAATATATACTGCTCAAAACAAAAACAAAATAAGGGCCACTTGTTATCTTTGCATTTCAGTGTAATTTAAAGAACATTAACTAATTGCTATGTAGCTAAATATTGATGTTACGAACTCTTCGATATCTAACCTCTTTAATGTTAAGCTTGAAATCAAATGCTGGCCATAATTTAAAAAAATATATAATAATTTTAAATTTTCTTGTAATCTTGTTTCGATATTCTTTAAGGTTTGTTTCAATTAGCGGCGTGGTACTCGTATTCTTTAATTTTGTTTAATTATCTTGTTACAACAATATCTTGCGTTAATATGCCACAAATACGAAGATATACGGACACAATTACTGCACCCAGAACCGTTACTATGATCCAAGAAGCAAATTCGCTATACAGGGTTATTGGTAAAACACCAACAACCTCTTAAGGGGTCATTGTACTCATCATTACGAACAACTTTTTCGTTAAAATGTACTGAACAGCAGATTTTTTTTTCGCGATTTCAGGTTTGGTTCCATAGTAAAAGTTGTTCATAATGATGAGTACAATGAACCCTTAAGAGGTTGTTGGTGTTTTACCAATAACCCTGTATATGCTGATTATACTGCATAATAATGTGTAAACAGAGGAATGAATATCGTGTTACTATAGGTTCTAAGTATGAATGTAGATGGCTATAAGTCAGATCAATGAAAATATTGATGAATTGTGTTAAAATGACGGAAGACATACATAGCCAACAAATAGGTGAAGGTAATAACTGGAAAAATAAAACCAATATTTCCTCTAACTTGCCAGTCTGCATATAAAAATTCAATCCAAAATATATCCAACAGTTTAGGATAGCAAAGAAAACCCATAGTCGGTCCATCATCATCATCATTCTCCTAATTTTGTCCCATTTTATTTGGGGTCGGCGAACATGTCTTTTTCTTCCATACTTCTCTGTTAGTCGTCAATCGTCATTTCGATAGTCACACCCTTTCTAGCCATATCATCTTTCACACAGTCTATCCATCGTTTCTTTGGTCTTACCCTACTCGTATCGCCATCCACATTCATACTCAAACCTTCCTCAATCCTCCGCATCACATGCACATACCATGACAACCGATTTCCACACAACTTTTCAGTCACCGGTGTCACTTTCAGACTTCCTCTTATATACTAATTTCTTATTCTATCCATTCGCGTAACACCACACATCCCTCTTAGCATTCTTTTTGTGCTCCAATAGACATGGGTCGGATTAGGTAAAAACCATACCTAATCCACCTAATCCTAGTATTTAAAAATACCTAATCCATTTACCTAATCCGAATATTTGTTCAATAAAGCCGCTGGCCTGTTACCGATAGTATCGTATGTGGATTGGGTAAGAAATATTCGGCATGGAGTATGGACATTCCGTTTCTGATATAATATTGTGGAACGGATTATATTTCGTTTTTTATGGGCAAACGGTACTTAAAGTCAATAATATAGTTTAAACCGGGGATCCAAGAACATGCACAGTGAAAAAGTGCGGCTTCGGTCCAAATTCTGGAACCGCCTACCGTTATAATCCACCTAATACTAGGATTAGGTGGATTAGGTAGTTTTTACCTAATCCGACCCATGTCTATTGCTAGAGCATTAACTAGTTCAGTGGTATTCTACATAGATGGCGCTGGCAGCAGTGCTAATTAAACTTGAAACTTATTCCTCACATATTAAGGTACGGAATATCTTCTGTGTAGACTGTGTATGAATATTTTGTGCCATACCTAATCCTCGACGCTTTGGATTAGGTACGGACTCGCATCGAAAAATACTTAATCAACATACCTAATCCAATATTTATGCCTCACGTCTAGCTCCAACATTCTGATTCTTAAAAGACCATCACTTCTTTTTAGTTTGTTTGAAAAAAATACGTTTTCAATTTCAATGTTAGGATTTATTTGCCATGATATTTTCAAAATGTGATTATCCTATACATTAGTGTTGTCAGTGTTTTCATGTATCGTATTGTTGTCTCCGCGTTATATATTATGCAAAGAAAACTGGTTTAAAACCCATATTACTGTCATACGTACATAAATAGCTAATGTACCCTTACACAGCGCACTCCGCACGTCACCCCAATAGGGTTGTCTAACACACGTTGCATGTTCCCATAGCGTTAGAATAAATTGTTGTTCAAAACACACCCCTGACATGTTGAGCGTGTAATACGTAATTTAGAGGAGGGGAGAAAAATGAGGTAAAAAATGTTAAGGTTGGAAGGAATAGAGAGTGAACAGAATGTAGGGGATGGTGTAATATAATAATAATAATAATAAACCCGCAGGGCAGCATGTGGCGAGCTGTTGAGCAGTAGTGACCCCACGGACCCCCTATCTCCCGAGAGAAATCTTGTTCTCATCTCTGGCTTGCTTTTATTGGCCGGCTGGAATGAACACTGACGAGGAACAGAGCTCCCACCTCTTTCTTACCTTTATTGGCAGGATTGAGTGGAGATTCGCAAGAGCAAACGTGCTCGAAGGAAGGAAGTATTCCAGTAAGGTGCTGGTAGGGATCTTGACCGTACTTCCGGGATTGTCCTGATAGCCGTGGAATACCTCTCCACTTCTCAAGCATCTCAGGAAGTGTTGCCCCCTTGTCGCTACATCACTATGTGCTAGCGGCCGTTTCCGGGGGCCCATTATAGAGTGTGCAAGTCACCCCCAGCCATTTTATCCGTGTATAATATATAACATTGGTCAGGCAGGGGACATAGTTCTTCCATAGTTCAAGTAACCCAATCCACTTTAGCCACCCAGACCCATAACCCAATATTTTTTGTTTCCACGCACAACAATAGTCCTGCACCAACCGGGGGTTGTCCTTGGGTGCATACAGGGATAATCGTCGGTTGGTGCCTCCTTATCATTTAAAATTATTTAAGGGGCCTCTGCGAGTTGGCTTCGGCTCCTTGTACGCCTTCCAAAGGTCCCCGGACCTAACCCCAGGGTTCCCGAGAAATATAAAATAATAATAATAATTTATTTCATAAAAAGCGGTACAGTCTGTTACAAAGTGGGTTGAAACTTCGGAATAGTTTACATCTGAGATGGGTAAGTAGGTAACAATACAAATTTACGATCTGATGTCCTAGCTAGGTTACTAAGTAGCCTGTATTAAGGACAAACAGCCCTCATTTCCCGAAAATATGACAAAAGTATTGCTTAAACTGTTACATAATTATTAACAAAATTTAAACAAATTAAATAAAAAAATAAAAAGACAAGTACTGGAATGTGTGGTGCGAATATAAACTTATAAAAGTGATTAAGATTGTTTTTTTTTTATGTAGGGCATAGTTTGGTCGCTACTAGATTCGACATTGGCTCATGTGAAGGAAAATCATGAAGTTTCATTGATACAACAAAACCTACTACAACTCTTAACACGTTCTGTGCGGCCAACGCACATGCGCGATTTTCGAACGTTCACCATGTGCTGGCGGCGCTTATGCGCGTCCATACAATTTATATACTCGTAACTTCCTTCGAATGCGGCGCGCCGCACCTGTGGGTTTTTTGTGCATCTCTATTATTCTTGGCGTAATTGTTTTGTGCAACTCATAAAACTGGTAAATTTTCAAACACACATAAGCGTCTCGCCGCACTTGGGACAAGTTTGTAACGCCGCACATATGCGCCCAGCCGCACTGGGTAGTTTCTTCAACCGCGCATGCGCGCTCATAGCACCACACGAAGTATTTTTTGGGCGCGCATGAGCGTTTGCCGCACAGGGTTTAGTGTATCATAAAGCAGCACTTGGAGCAAATTCGCCAAATAATTCAGCAGTTAATGTGTTAAAAAATGTGGTACATGTACTTCCACAATAAAGGTCTATTTACAGAGAAAGAGCATTACATATTTTCTCTGCAATGCGTTATTGAATTTGGTGTCAGATCTCACGACAACTCATAAATGCTTTTGGTAAACCAGTCACAACATATAAGAGATCTGATAGCAGACTTACAGATCTGAAAATAGTTCAGGCTTCAGAACATATAAAACCACAAGTTTCTGATTTTTTAACCGACTGACCTAGAAGGAGGGTAATGTTTTTCGCACGCATTTATGTATGTATGTTCGTTCCATTGTGACCTCGTGTGTCGTTAGATTCGTCATAATTAAAGGAGTGACATTACAAAAAAAAAAAAAGGCAGGGTAAGGTTTTTTTTTTAAATAAACTGTAACAATATTGATATTAAATAAAAGCTAGTAATAAGTCAGTACTATTAATATTATAAATGCGAAAGTTAGTGAAGATGTTTGGATGTTTGTTACTCAATCACGCCAGAACGGCTGAACAGATCTGGATGAAATTTAGCAAAGAGATAGAATATAGTCTGGAACATAGGATACTTTTTATCCCGGAAAAACGTACGGTTCCCGTGGGATAATTTCCAACATCCAGGCGGACGAAGGCGCTGGCAAAAGCTAATACCAAATATATAAAAATAAAACTAAAAAAATAACTTACAAAAAAATTAAAAAGAAATTAACTAAAAATTATGAATTTCGGAAGTCGGTGTCTTGGGCTCTGTATTTTAGATTTTTGCCACCGACTTCCGATATTAAAGTTATTTCATAATTTTGAGTTCATTTCTTTTTTAAGTCGATTTAATATTTTTAAATTATTTTTTATTTCGCAATTTTTAGTTTTTAGTGTAAACTGGAATATTTGTTTATAATAAGTAGTTATTAGGTTTTGTGTTGTGTGTTTTTGTGTAATTTGACCAAGGTTTTGAGATGTTTTCCCTTTGAAACCACACCCGTAGCTCGTATCAATAAGCCAGGCCGTCACACCTACACGTATTAGTCCATAATCATGCAAACGACTGAACCGATTTTAATGAAACTTGCACTGTTTCCTAAGTTGGTGTAAATGTAAGCCAACAAAAAAAAAATGGTCATGATGCATACATACAAACATAAACATACATACATCTATAAAACTTTGTATATTTGTTTGGAAGCCTTAATAGACTATCATAGGTGAATATATTGCAGTTCCAATAATATTACATACAACGTGTCGAATTGATAACTCCTTTTTTTGAAGTCGTTACAAAGCTTGAAATAAAACAAATTATAAAAAAAATAAACATCCGACTGCAAAAACACATAATAAAAGAGAAAAAAAAAGAACTTTATGCTCTATAGAATTTTAAAAATATTAGGTTAGGGAAAAAGTCTTTTCGCATTATAGTATGTATGAACCTGTAATAAAATCTCTTTGGCTATACTATTTGTATCTGGCTGGTTTTGGTATCATTGAAAGTTTAAATTTTAAAGAACATAATTACAAATTCAAATTAGGAAAATGTGTGATTTTCATTTGTTTTTCGTACCGTCAAGGTGAGTGAATCTAATGAAGAAATTCGATACATTTTAAAATTTTACTACAAAAAAGGTAAAAATGCAACGCAAGCCGCGAAGAAAATTTGCGATGTTTATGGACCTAGTGTAGTGTCTGTGAGAGTAGCACAAATTTGGTTTAAGCGTTTTCAATCCGGAAATTTTGATGTCAAAGATGCACGTCGCTCTGGTCGCCCTATTACGGATAAAATGGATGCCATTTTTGAAAAAGTGGAGCAAGATCGGCATATCAGTAGTTACGACGTAGCTGAAGAACTGGAAATTGACCACAAAACAGTTTTGGCGCATTTGAAAAAACTGGGTACACAAAAAAGCTCGACATTTGGGTACCTCACGAGCTCACTGAAAGAAACCTAATGAACCGTGTACTCATTTGTGATTCTTTATTACGACGTAATGAAACCGAACCATTTTTGAAGAAGCTGATAACTGGTGATGAAAAGTGGATCACGTATGACAAGAACTTGCGAAAAAGGTCGTGTTCAAAGGCCGGCCAGGCTTCACAGACTGTGGCGAAACCCGGGTTAACTCGCAACAAGGTGATGCTGTGTGTGTGGTGGGATTGGAAGGGCATTATTCATTATGAGCTGTTACCACCAGGCAGGACCATCGATTCTGAACTCTACTGCAAACAACTGATGAGATTAAAGCAAGAAATTGAGAGAAAGCGGCCGGAATTAATCAACAGAAGGGGTGTGGTTTTTCATCATGATAACGCTAGACCTCACACATCTTTAGCCACTCAGCAAAAATTAAGAGACTTTGGCTGGGAGCTGTTAATGCATCCGCCGTATAGTCCTGACCTTGCACCTTCAGATTTCCACCTGTTTCGGTCTCTTCAGAATTCTTTAGGCAGTGTCAGGTTAACATCACGAGAGGACTGCCAAAACCACTTGTCGCGGTATTTTGACCAGAAGTCCCAAAATTTCTATAGCAATGGGATCATGTCCCTACCTACAAGATGGCAAAAAGTTATCGAACAAAATGGTACCTACATACTTTAGTTAAATGTAAATAAACTATATTAAAAAATGTTTTGAATTTTCTTAAAAAATGCGAAGAAACTTTTTCCCCAACCTATTTATTATATACTGCAGGCGGGGACAAACCTGAAAATAACCTGAAATATGGTGTAACTTTTGTTTGTCCGCCTACAGTACCAGAATTCTATATATACGTAATGCGTTTTTCTCTTTTCAGGTTATTTTTTTTTTAATAATTTGTTTTTGTTCTGCTTTTTACAAACGATAGTTTTGTCAATGACCCATTATCTCAACGGATAGTAAGTAACAATGGTGATGCGGTCAACAATGGTGCTGGCTTAGACGTAACCTATTCGCTTGGTCTATTTATAATTTGAAAGAGATGAATGGCCGGAAATTGTATTTTCTTACCTCCCACAGCGATGCATGTCAGATTGACTTCAGTGCCTTCATCATAAGGACCGAGGATACCTCCTCGGATCTCGTTACCCTCATGGTTCAGGACTATCAGCCGTTCTGGAGGTACTGGAAAACAAATGAACGTTAGGATAATATGAAGAAACCAGAAAAGGTTAAGAGGATTGTGAAGCTGTAAATTTTCATACAAAAAGAGATAACGTTTTTCTCCCCGTAAACATAATCTAATTTTCATAATTTTTGGAAATGTTGTAGGTATAATGAAAAACTAGGTACGTATGTTTTTGTTATAAAGAAATATTGTATATAATATAAGTTATTAGCATCTAAATATCTATATTTTTGACATAAAAACATCCTCGAGCATTTATTTTTTTTTTTAATTATATTAAATTGAATTACTAAAAACTAAAAACGTACAGACCTAGATTAAAGTTGTCTCATTTCGTAAAGGTTTAGGGGAGTAAAAACGTTATCGCCCGAAACAATATTTATGTAAATAATAAAAGTAATTGCCTCCAAAAATCGCGCCGCGTATCGGCACTTCACAATCCTCTTAAGACCTTGCACCGGTTGCTCAAAAACAGCGTTGGGGCTCTGTCTGTCTCGCATAGGGTCGCAGCATTATACTGAGCGATGGCCGTTTTGCATGGTTGTGACGAATATTTTCCCCAAACTTGTTCTTTTTGTGTTTGTGTTCTTTTTTGCGTCATGTTTGTCGCAAATAAATTTTCTTTCTTGTCTTTCTTTTCTTTGATTTACTTAGCTTGTTGCATGATTGGTGATCACAGGTCAATATTAGATCACAATTTCAAGTCTTAATTGTAGTGTGTAGAAAAACGTCAAAATTCACAATTCAGATGCCTATTAGGTAGAGTAATTATTTTAAACATAATTTCTTGTTTGTCAAAAAAAGCTGTCTGCTGTCAACACGCGTAGATACGCTGTCGGATAATTCGTGATTTTGTGCGTTAAACATAAAGTATAATGCTCGGAAAACATTTAAAAGTGTACTTTATAGTGTAAATACTGTGTAAAACTGTTTGTGAACTATAATAATTAGTGATTCAAACAAAAACCAGTGAACAAAAAACGAAAAATTAATTCTACTTTTCAAAGACTTCCATCCACCCTCAAACTTTTGATATTTTTTATTTCAACTTCAAAATGTCATTTGATGTTTGGAATTAGTGTTGCCATAAAAATAATTTAAATCTCCACTAAAATGAGTTCAAATAAAAACCTCACGCAACAAATATTCCATCCTGGATTATTTAATAGATCAAGGTCGTCATCTTTGTCTGAAATTGGCAATGACAAACAAAAGAGCTACAGTTGCAATCCTGTTACCGAATTGAAACCAGCTAATATAAATGAAACTCCTAACACCACTGCTTGCCTACCCAGTACAAGCAAAGAGATAGCAGGTACGCCATGTAATCCATCAGTACCATGGCAAAGAGTACCTGTACAAAAACATAAGAGAAATCGATCACCTGATGACATAGGAACAAGTAAATATTCTGCAAAAAGAATACAGACAAGAGAACAGGAACTGAGTAAACGTCGAGGAATAAACACAGATAACACACAGGAAGCTGAAATACCTGAATTAAACACAAGCAACAGTTTCTCGTTGTTAAATGTAGATGAACCAACGGAGGCCCCCTCTGTGCCTAATGAAACCAGGAAACCTTCCAAACCTCCGCCCATAATGCTCTACGGTATTGATGACCTAGGGAAATTAACAGAGTTTCTCGAAGAAGTGGCTAAAAAGACCGATTACACATACAAAGTGGTAAATAAAAACCAGTTAATTATTTCCACAAGCACTATCGAAATATATAAACAACTATTAGAACACATTAGAGCTAAAGGACTCATAGGTCACACTTTTACCTAAAAGGATGAAAAGTGCATGAGAATTGTGATTAAACACCTACACTTCAGCACTCCCAAAGAAGCCATAATTCAAGCGATAGAAGAAACTGGCAATAAAGTCAAAGGCGAAATAGTGACAGCACGTGCCAATGCGACCAAGGAACCATTAAATACATTCTTTGTGAACCTATACCCTCACGAAAACAACCGAAAGGTAAAAGAGATCAAATATATTTATCATCAAAAAATCACAATAGAAGATCCAAAAAGGAAAAATACTGTGGTACAATGCACGCGATGTCAGCAATATGGGCATACAAAAAACAATTGTATGCGACCTTACAGATGTGTAAAGTGTGCTGGTGAACACAAAACGACTGCATGCACCATGGACAGGAACACCCCTGCAGTTTGTACTCTATGCTCTGGAAGCCACCCCGCTAATTATAAAGGATGTCAAGTCTACAAAGAAATTGCGGCAAGAAAATGGGGAAACAAACAAAAACAACCACAAAGTAAAGTCACATCTGAAAAACAAGACCCAGTACCTAAACCAGATAATATACAACCCAAGCCATATCAAAACACCGATGGTTACCCCAAATTATACAGTGAAGCTGTCAAAAGAGCTGATACCCTTAGGGATAACACACAAAAGAAAAATTTTAACAGTGACCACAAAGAGTCACAGAGAACCATTTCCAATAAACCGGAAAAAGAAAACAATCCTATAGAACAAAACTATAGCTTCATTGACCTCATAATTAAACAGACTGAAAGGATAGACCAACTGATATCCCAGATGAGTACTATGATGAACCTGATTATAACACTCATAAGTAAACAACAACCATGACCTCATTACGTATAGCCATCTGGAACATAAATGGCCTAGCGCCAAACAAGACAGAACTAGAGGTGCTCTTAAAAATAAATAAGGTGGACATTGCCTTAATTTCAGAAACTCACCTCAATGATCGCAAACTATTTAACATGAATAACTATTGTGTATACTGTACCAACCACCCAGACAACACCTCTCATGGTGGGGCAGCTGTTATCATAAAAAATAACATTAAGCACCATTTACATAGTGAGTTCAAAGAAAATTGGTTACAAGCAACTACAATCACCATAGATGAGAGTATTGGTCCCCTTAACATAAGTGCCGTATACTGTCCACCAAACCAGAAGGTCAAGAACTACATGTTTGACAGATATTTTAACACATTGGGCAATAGGTATATTAGTGGTGGAGATTGGAATTGCAAACACACTTGCTGGGGGTCCAGACTCATCACAACCAGAGGACGTGAGCTGAAAAAGAGCGTTGAAACCCAACGGCAAAGCCTGCTGTCCACTGGCGAACCAACCTACTGGCCTACGGATACCAACAGAACACCTGACCTTCTGGACTTTTTCATTGTCAAGGGACTGCCAAATATCAATTCTAGTGTGGAGTCGTCATTCGATACACTATCTGACCACTCTCCAGTTATTGCCACATTTAGTATTGCAGCTATCAAGAGGGAGCCAAAACTAACCTTGTGCAATCGGAAAACTGACTGGGACTCATTTGCGGATTACCTTGAAGAAGAAGTTAATCTAAAAGTAAAACTTAAAACTGAAGAAGACATCGATTCTGCCACATTCTACATAACCAATTTAATACAAATAGCAGCATGGCGCGCTACCCCAACACTGAATCCTTTAGTCTGCAAAAATAACATACCCTTACAGATTAAGCATAAACTGGAGGCCAAACGAAGATTGCGAAGGCAGCTTCATTTAAGTAAATCGGAAGAGGACAGAAGGGATTTTAATAAAGCTGCAAGAGAACTGAAGGAGCTCATTCATGATAACGAAAATACCATGTTCCAAGAAAAACTCTCAACATTGTCAGCTCAAAAACAGGACAACTATTCATTGTGGAAGATAACCAAAAACTTCAAAAGGCCAAAGCATTTTGTACCTCCGCTTAGGCAACCTAATGGATCTTGGGCCAGAAAAGCAAGCGACAAGGCGGAGCTTTTTGCAGAACACCTTTCTGCGGTTTTCACTCCGAATGACTCTTCGATGACTGATTTTGAAGAAGAAGTCGATAGTTATCTGAACAGTGATCAACAACTATCACCTTTACTCAGACTGGTCACACCGAGAGAACTGATACGAACAATAAGAAATCTCGAGAACAATAAAAGTCCTGGTTACGATCTCATCACAGGTGAAATACTCAAGCATCTACCTAGAAAAATTATCGTCTTTCTAACAATGCTGTTCAATGCTGTCTTTCGGCTACTATACTACCCAAAAATGTGGAAGATATCACAAATATGTATGATAGCGAAGCCAGGAAAACCACCAACCGAACCAAGCTCATACAGACCCATAAGCCTCCTTCCAATCATATCAAAGGTTTTTGAGAAAATATTTCTACGAAGATTAAAACCAGTCCTTGACGAGAATGGAATAATACCAGACCACCAATTTGGGTTCCGTGAAAAGCACGCAACAGTAGAGCAAGTGCATAGAGTGGTCCACAAAATCAGACAGTCGTTGGAAAATAAAGAATACTGTTCTGCAGTGTTCCTGGATATCCAACAGGCATTCGATAGGGTATGGCACAAGGGTCTTTTATATAAGTTGAAATCTCTGCTACCTAATTCTTTTTGCGGGATATTAAAATCTTACTTAGACCAAAGAAAATTTCAAGTTAAGTATGAGGAAGAACTGTCTGACCTGTACGAAATGAAGGCTTCAGTACCACAAGGCTCTGTGCTTGGGCCCGTACTCTACTCTATCTATACTGCAGACTTGCCTAATTCTGATGACGTGATAACTGCGACTTATGCAGACGACACTGCGTGCCTTGCGAGTGACCAAGATCCAACTCAAGCGTCTCAAAAATTACAAGTCCAGTTGAATAAAATTGATGTATGGCTGAAAAAATGGAGAATTCAACCTAGCTTAACAAAGTCAGTTCAAGTGACCTTCACTCTTCGGAAGGGCGATTGTGCCCCAGTGTACATGGAAAGCAAACCACTGCCAAACAGCAACACAGTAAAATACCTGGGGCTACATTTAGACAGAAGGCTTACCTGGGCCAACCATATTAAGGCCAAGAAAAAGGCAGCTTCCATTGAAATGAAAAGCTTATCCTGGCTCTTAGGAAGACAATCAAAACTATCCATTAGTAACAAAATACTAGTTTACAAAGCTGTAGTTAAACCAATCTGGACATACGGTATAGAACTATGGGGATCGGCTAGCCACTCCAATATCGAAATTTTGCAAAGGTTCCAAAATTTAGCCCTAAGAACTATCTCAAAAGCACCCTGGTTTGTCAGAAACACAGAAATACACAAGCACTTATATGTACCAACAGTGAAAGAAGAACTATGTGAAAAATGCAAAAATCATAAACAGAGACTGAGCAAACACAGCAATATCTTAGCCAAGAACCTCCTGAACAGACAAGGGGATATAATCCGCCTAAAGAGATGGCAAATCCTAAACTTGGACCAGAGAAAGTGACAACTTCAATTTTTTAGTACCATATAATGTGAATGTTTACTGGAACATCACAAAAAAATCTCAAACGAAGACCACATCTGATTATAGCTAGACAGCTGATCGCAGATAAAATGAGAAGAAAAAAAAAAAAAAAAAAAAAATTTCTTGTTTGTAGGTTTTTCCCGAAGGTTCATATTTAAGTCTCCCACAGACAGGCTCGACGCGACTCCGGTAGAACCATTCCCATGAAGTTTTCATAGAAAATGTTCCACCAGGGTCGCGTCGCGCCTTTATGTGGGAGTCTTTAAGTTGAAGGCAAATGTTTATAATTCAGCCACATTTCGCTAGTTATACTAAAGTGCCATGTAATTGAGAGCGAGCCATTGCCATTAACTGGCCAAAAATCAGGGCTAGAACTGAGTCTGACTCAAAAAAACTCAAAAATACTTGACGGATCTGGGGATCGAACCCAGGCCCCCATGTTCTGATGTTCAGCAGTCGCCCTTCGCGACCACAAGACCAGCATGGCAGTCAAGAGATTAACAATTGAACACACTCAATTGGATTTAAGAAACCGACATTCTGCCTCTTTAAATACCCCAACCAAAATTATGTTTATTTACCCTTCTAAATCTAGCTAGGGTAATCTGTACAAACGACATACTCAGTTTCTACTTGGGATCAGTTAGATTACTTAAATACTTACTTAGCACGGTGAGGTTAAGTCGAGTATTCTTTGTTGGTGACTTGATGAAGTCAACGCGGCATCTGTACTGTCCGCTGTCTTCAGGCCTGAAAAAAAGAGGTTTTATTAGTTTTACGATTAACTATTAGTTAGTAGGTATTAAGGCTTATGACAATGGGGCTTGCGGCTAAGTAATAAGATCCACACGTGTCGATCGATCATGTAAAGCTACGCTTGCTGCGGTTGGTCCGTGGATGTGTGAGCATCTTTACATACCAAGACCCCTCCGTGCCTTAGAAAGCACGTTAAGCCGTTGGTCCCGGCTGTCATTCGTGTATCTTTGACAATCGTTACGGGTTGTCAAAAGCCCGAAAGTCTGACAACCACCATTACCAAGAGGTATCGTATTACCCACTAACTGCTCTGTGTAAAATACTGGTATTCAGCTGTCCAACATAGTTGGGAAAAGGCTAGGCAGATGATTAAGGCTTATGGCAATAATTAAAGGCTGTGGCGCAATTAGGGCGTGGCGTATGTCTAGGCCAGAGATTATCTTCTCCCATGTTAACCGAATCAGATGCAAAAAATACGTATGCCGACTGACAGACTGTATGCCTTCTTCTTCTATTGACTAGTTAGCTAGGAAATAGACCTCGTCATCTTCCTACCCTTGTCGCATGTTATTTGGGGTCGGCGCAACACGTTTTTCTCCAATGCTAACCGAACCAGATACAAAAAAAGCGCATGCCGACTGACACATTGTTAGCCTACTTCTTTTATTGACTAGATAGCCAGGAAATAGACTTCATCATCTTCCTGCCCTTATCGCATGTTACGTGGGGTCGGCGCACCACGTTTTTCTCCAATTCTAACCGAACCAGATGCAAAAAAGCGCACGCCGACTGACAGACTGTATGCCTTCTTCTTCTATTGACTAGCTAGCTAGGAAATAGACTTCATCATCTTCCTGCCCTTATCGCATGTTACGTGGGGTCGGCGCACCACGGTTTTCTCCCATGCTAACCGAACCAGATGCAAAAAAAGCGCATGCCGACTGACAGACTGTATGCCTTCTTCTTCTATTGACTAGCTAGCTAAGAAATAGACTTCATCATCTTCCTGCCCTTGTCGCATGTTACGTGGGGTCGGCGCACCACGTTTTCTCTTTCCAAATCAAATCAAATAGTTTATTTGTGATGCATGGGTTACATTCAGGTGTTCATTACATAATTATATACTTAATAATGTTCATTCCATGATCAGCAACTTGCCAATATAATGAAAATATGATTATAAAATACTAATGATTATAAAACCAGCGCTGAGGCTTTGTCTCGTATGGGGTCGCGGCATTATGCTGAGCGACGGCCGTTTTGCGTGAATGTGACGCATATTTTTTCCCCAAACTTTTTCTATAATTATTTTATTTTGTTATTTTATTTCTTTGCGTCATGTTTATCGCAAATAACCGTATTTCTTTCTACTAATGGTTTGATAAATAGATTCCATTGTGGATTAAATGTAAATTCTATTACTACTATTACTCATGACAAACACAAGACAATCGACAACAATAAATTATCGTCAAGGGACATGAAACATTTAAAAATTCTTCAACAGAGTAATAACAATTTTCTATAAGAGATTGGAACAATTTGTTTTTAAAGACATGAATCAATATCAACGACGTCACGCTATCATTCACTCCCTTCTCTTTCATATCATTCCTCACACAATCCATCCATCTTTTCTTTGGCCTTCCTCTCCCTCTCCATCCATCAACATTTTTATAATCATCACTTTTTTTGTCAGAATTAATATCGAAAAATTATTCCACTGGAGCGCATTACCGGTAAAAAGTGTCCTATGTAGGTAGATCCAGGATATGGTCTTTCTGAGCGCCAAGTTTTATCCAAATCCGTTTTATGGTTTACGCGTGATTGAGTAACAAACATCCTCATCATCATCTTCACAAAATGTCTGAATATTAGTAGGAGGATAAATGGTAAACATTTTAACCAATCGGCATGATAGATGGTCTGCGCAAGGTATGCCCGACGAACAATTAAATGGAGGTATATCTAATGTACCCCAATGACATCCTTAGGTGAGTCAGACATATTATTGGACACATGAACGCTATTTTTATGGACTAAGAAAACCTGTGTTTAATAGTTGATTTAAGTACGGAACTAGTGATGTAAAAGCGATTGGAAATCCATTTATTTAAGTGATTATGTAAGAAATTTTATTCGAAAAAATTAAAGGTTAAAAAAAAATAAAGGGATGAATAAGCGTTATTTAAAATCAATGAGGTCCTAAGTTTAATAAAACGTACGGCGTATAAACCGCGCCGTAGACAAAACGTATCTGTCAACAAGCTTACCTACTGATCCAAACAACACTGAAGACCGTGCCTACACACAGCGTATAAGCCGCGCCGTAGAAAAAAACGTGTCTGTCAGTAAGCTTCTATAGTGATCCATACAAAATGGACGTCCGTGCGACCGACGACCTTATAGCGAATAAACCTTAGTTTTTCGCGGCAAGAAAAACGTGTGTATAAAGCTCCATTTACACGGTACGAGTTTATTGCCTGTGACATACCCAAAAATTGAAGGGAAATTAACTGGCATCGTCTATACAATACTGTTTAACGATACGGGCAAGTTAGTTGCCGTTAAAAACTGGTATAGGTATAAACAACACATACAATAAAATTGCACGTACCTACAATAAAATCGTATTAAATTCTGGCAAGAAAATTTTCTATCATTTAAACATGAGCGAACGAAACAAGACGTTCCATAAAATTTAATGATATATTTGGCAGCGCAAATACTGGTACTACTTGAATCACTTGTATAAGGTCGTGCAACTCTGTGTTTCACCGAGGCAAAAATTGCATGCATTAATCTTGCAATTTTATTGCTTTGGTGTAAGTCACATGCAATTTTATTGAATGGCAAAACTTGCATTCAATTATTGTATGCCATTTTATGGAATCGTGTAAACACTTGCATGCAATTCTTGAATGACAATAAAATTTTACGTGCTTTATGGCATGCGAATATTGCTCTTGAACGTTCCAGAAACTAGCACCGTGTAAACCGAGTTTAACAGTTATGGAGAAATGGGATTCAGATGTCGAACAATACTCGCGTTTAAAAATACCCGAACAAAATTCTTTTTACAAAAATAGTGACAGCTAATCGATATACGAGCTCGCGGCTAAGTAATATCAGCCGCACGAGTCGATCCATCAGGTTAAGCTACGCTTGCCGGGGTTGGTCCGAAGACGGGTGACCATCTTTACATATCGAGACTCCTCTGTGCTTCGGAAAGCACGTTAAGCCGTTGGTCCCGGCAGTTATTCGTTGATCTTTGACATTTGTTACGGGTCGTCAGAAGCCCGAAAGTCTGAAAACCAGTCTTACCAAGGAGTATCGTATTACCTAATAACTGGGTTGTGAAGGTCAGATAGGCAGTCGCTCCATGTAAAATACTGGTATTCAGCTGCAGACTGGGAGCAATAAAAGTATTGAGAAATAAAAAAGAATAAAAGTATTGGGACTGCATATTGAATATTGAGTATTGAGCCGACCCCAACATAGTTGGGAAAAGGCTAGGCAGATTGAGTGACAGCTAATCGATTTACCGCTAAAAAGAGTCGTTTCGCCCAAACTCCTACTTTTCGGTGTACATCTGTTCCTGTAACTGATCGACTTGAGCTCCTAGGCATGGAGTTGACATCTGGTCACAACTGCGGCGCCACCATCGAGTACAAGGCCCAAACTGCGGCCAAGAAACTGATCATCCTAAATAGGGTGAAGCGATACTTTACGCCTGGACAGCTTTTAACCCTTTACAAAGCGCAAGTTCGATCCTGCATGGAGTATTGCAGTCACCTTTGGGATGGATCAGCTAAGTACCAACTAGCCGCGCTTGACTCGGTGGAACGCAGAGCTAAGAGGCTCATTGGCGACGTAAAACTGGTGGATGCCAAGCTTCATAGCTTGGCTCATCGCCGCAAGGTTGCCTGCTTGTCGGTCTTCTACAGATTGTACTTCGGAGAGTGTGCCCGAGAACTCCACGACCTCATTCCACCGGCCCCCTTCTACCACCGGACATCTAGACGCACTGCCAGTTACCATCCCTACCTGGTTGCTATTCCACCAATTCGCACTAAGCGCTTCCAAATGTCTTTTATAATGCGCACAGCAAAAGAGTGGAACTCACTACCTGCGTCTGTGTTTCCGAACGTATACAACCCTAATCTCTTCAAAGTGAGAGTGAACAGGCTTCTTCTGGGTAAGCTCACTCCATCGTCGACTTTGTCTCTGTCACCTCTGACCTAGACTAGAGTCAAGAGCAAACCCATCACAAATAAAAAAAAAAAAAAAAAAAAATCCGAGAGCGAATGTATCGAGAACAACGCTGTCATCGAATCGGAAAGATATCTCATATCGATACTATAAATTCTCTTAACCATTTTGAAGCTATAAATTGACGAAACTACCTCGGTGATCTGGTGATCGCAAGCGCTACTGCTAAGGATGAGACCCTGGATTCGATTCCCGGGTCGGACAGTGTTATTGGGTTTTTCAATCAGGAATTTCTCAGTAGCAGCCTGGAGTCTGGATTTGTGCCTGGTAGATGGCAATAGACTCGCCCCCTATTACATGGGATTTAAACATAACTGGGGAAATGTGGGTCTACTATTAGGTACACCTCTGCCTAACCCTTCGGGAGTTACAGGCGTGATGTTATGTTTTGTTATGTAAATTGACGAAACTAATCGGAACGACGGGTAATATCTGAAATTGAGAGAAAATTGCTTGGGAGTAATAATACATTTTATATGGATACACAGAAGTAACAATAACTATAAAAAATAAATTTCGATTGCTCGTATGTATATTTTTATGTTGGTACTATAAAAAAAATTAAGTGGCATGTCAAAGTTATATTAGGAGATTTCTAAGGTTATGTTCACAGCCACGGGAGTGTGACGTAAGTGTTGCGAAACTTACAATGAAAACTAAAAAAAAGACCGGCCAACTGCGTGTCGGACCACGCACAATTAAGGGTTCTGTAGTTAGGACGAATTTATACCAAAAACAAACTTAACATTGTATTCTGCAGCATAATTCTCCAACTGCAAATATAACTTTGTAATTACAAAAAAAAAGTGATATAAAAGTATAAAGGAGATGTTTCAAAGTGGGCCAGGTCTGTGTAAACTATCTCAAAAAAAGAGAAAAATCCGTAGAATTCGGGAAAATACAGATAATTCATTTAAATGTATACTATTGTGGTAGGGAATTGGTATTTATCAATTATTTTTATCGACTTTCAACATGGCGTCTCACCGATTTAGTTACTCTGTGCATAAAAACAATGACAGTAAACCATACTATCTAATACCATTGATCATAGAAAGAGGACTGTCAGCTGTCACAACAGCGTCACTTCAGTCCTCTTCTTGAGTATTAAATATGTCAAACGTCATTAATCAATCAAAATGACAGCTTACCCCCATGACGGGTTTTTGTTGTGTGTTACAATTTCAAGTGTAAGTAATTGTGTTATACCAGCAAACAAAGCCATTTTAAAGTAATTGGACAGTTGAGAATGGTTTTAAATATATTTTCCTATTTTTATGTCCTATAGTGTACACGTACCTGACCCAAGGTCCATACATTTTGGAACATCTCCTTTACGATTTTCGGACTTTTTCCTTTACTTCTACTGTGAGACCTTGTTTTTTGCCAAATTTCATAATTCTAGGTCAATGGGAAGTACCCTGTAGGTTGTGATTTATTTGCGAATATCCAAAATGTCCCATAAATGGTCGTATTTTTTTATTGTGTTGACTTAGAAGCTTGATTTTTTTAGAGCTGCAAGGGACCGTAGACCTACGTATTATTTGATATCTCCACCCGTTCGTCAGAAAAAGGGTCTTGACAGACTGAGAGACAGACAGACACACGGACAACGAAGTGATCCTATAAGGGTTCCGTTTTCCCATTTGAGGTACGGAACCATCATCTGCCCAGCCTTTTTCCAACTATGTCGGGGTCGGCTTCCAGTCTAACCGGATGCAGCTGAATACCAGTATTTTACATGGAGCAACTGCCTATCTGACCTCCACAACCCAATAATTACCCACTAGGTAATAAGATACCCCTTGGTAGGACTGGTTGTCAGACTTTCGGGCTTTTGACGACCCGTAACGACTGTCAAAGTTCCACGAATGACAGCCGGGACCAACGGCTTAATGTGCTTTCTGAGGCACGGAGGGATCTTGGTATATAAAGATGGTCACCCATCCACGGACAAACCGCGGCAAGCGTAGCTTAACCTAAACGATCTACCCGTGCGGCTGTTATTACTTAGCCACAAGCCCCTCATTTGAGGCACGGAACCCTAAAAATAAAATCAGACCGTTCGTGTGATCGTTCGTTCGTCAGATTCCTTTTTATTATTATTTAATTCTCAGTCGCTCTTAAGACCATAATATGCAAAAACCAGCCTTAATAACACAACATAAAATAGCATATTCAAGAGGCTACAACATACAAAATGGCTACTGCCTCCCCACTTCTATCAGCCAATACATTTTCCTGTAGCCAACTGGCTGAGTGGCCGATATATCTCACCTGCTATAGCCCCCGAGGAAAAGGGAAACGTAAGCAACGATATTAGGTGATGCATTTGTCTTTAGTGGGAACAAATTGGATTTTCTCGTATATGGGGATAATTCATGTATTACATGTATTTAATCGAACCTCTAATAATTCTCATTTTGCGCTCCTAAAAATATTATTGAACACTAACATAATGATTGCGCCTCTTTTTGTGAACCTCAGATTGGGCTTTTTCATTAGGAATTTCTCAGCAGTCCGGAGTTTGGAAGTTGGTGGAGTGAAAGCCCCATGCCTCGGAAAGCACGTAAAGCCGTTGGTCCTTTTTTTTGTGGATGGGAAATCATCAAATAACTTCTCCCGCTCTGGGTGGAGCGGGAGGGCGTGTCAGAATTCTACTGACTAAAACCCACCCGTGTTCCTTCAGTTGCCTGTGCCAGGGCCACGGTAACTCTTTCGAACAACTCGCGACTCTGGCAGGCCATCGGCCCTAGCGGACCCCTTCAGCTAGTGCTGACATCTCTTTGAGGCGCGCGTGGAACACAACGCGCCGTCGACCCGGGCCTGGTCCTTACCGGGCGAGCGAGCTATCCATTGCTCGCCATCCGCAAGCCCGTGCCTACGGTGACCGGGAATCGGCTATCGATTCCCGACGCCCAGGGCGTCTGCTGCGGCGACTAGAGGAGTGAGGGCTAAAGATTGCCTCTCCCTCACGCGTTCAGCCTTTTCCTTCGCGAGCATTACAGCTTCGCAAAAGGAGGTGACGGCTTCCCATGCAAAAAGCCGTTGGTCTTGCGTCTGATGTCCCCCCCCCCCTTCCCCGGTTGTGTCGGATTGCCATACCATCGGACTCTGTGAGTAAAGGAACAGAGAGAGAGTGAAGTTGTGTTTGCGCAAACACTTAACGTAATTTCTCCTGCTCACTTGGCTAATCTCCGTTGAGATTGGCCGCCGTGACAGAAATCCGGTCGGGTGTTGGGAGGATTTATTTATGACTAGCTTTGCCCGCGTGGTGGTCCTAAATTATCCCACGGGAACGTACTTCCGGGATGAAAAGTATCCTATATCCTAATTCATGGTCATGGTCATGGTCTACCCATGTGCCAAATTTCATTCGAATCGTTCAGCCGTTTTAGCGCGAAAGCGTAAAAAACAAACTCACTTTTGCATCCATAATATATTAATAAGGATAAAAAGGAACCAGCAAATTAACATTTTCCTGGAAGCAAGAAAATTTAACCCACTTATCCCATCAAAATCTCGAAGCAATTAAAATATGTCTCATATTGCCATTTACACATCCTAATTACCTACCTTCCTTTCGTAATTTAATACCAATCAGTAATTTCCTCGAATTGATCATGGCGGAACTTTCCACCCGTTTGCCTAATCGTAAACAAGCAAGCAGTATGTTACCTTGTTTACACAGGATCCTGTACATTTTAACCCTCTAAGGATTCCATACTAATCAAAGCGGAATTGGATAACTTGTGTGACAAAGATCGACGGTGTTTGGAAACATGGGTTAAGGCGACGATAGCCAACTTTTAATGATTTTAAACTGAATATCACGTCTAAACGAGTAGTGCGAATAGTGCTGATTGTGAGAGACTGGTATTATTCGCTTTTGAGTTGTGTGTGGTGCGGTCACTTGAGTGACTTTCGAAGTGAACTTTACAGAATAACACTTCTATGAAAGTATCCTCAGATTGGGTTTCACACAACAGGAACGGGTGATGCGGAAAAAGATGGCGTCACGAGTTAACTCCTACCTAAAGGATTGGGCTCTATCTAATTGCAAAGGAGAGGGAAAAATTGACATACGGAATTGAGGCCCTCCAGTGGGACACATGTTCGTTATATCCACCACTTCAATCCATCTGTCTAGCCTTTTCACAACTATGTTGGGGTCGGCTTCCAGTCTAACCAGATGCAGCTGAATACCAGTATTTTACATGGAGCGACTGCCTATCTGACCTCCACAACTCAGTTACTGGGTAATACGATACCCCTTGGTAAGATTGGTTGTCAGACTTTCGGGCTTCTGATGACCCGTAACGACTGACAAAGATCCTCGAATGACAGCCGGGACCAACGGCTTAAGAGGATTACAGGACCTAAACGCAAATAACGCTAGTTTTATAATGCCTAAAAGTATATGATCTACTGCAGTAAGCAAAATCAAAAGCAAAATCAATTCTTCAGGATATATGCTAGTTAGATAGTGTGTTGAAAACATAATACAATTAATTTGATACGATAGACAAAAATAACGAAGATACCTCTAAAAATTTCTTTTAACTATTAAAAACCATACTAATATACATACTATCATCCTGATTTTTTGTCAGATTATTCTACAAGAAACATATTTACGTGTTAGTGTTATAATTTTTTAGTCCAATCAATAGATTTTTTGTAAATCGATAATTGCTTCATATTTCGCAATAAATTACCAGCGTTGTGTCATCGCGCTTCTCTTTCTTTTTTATGCAGTCAGACAGTGACCGAGCTTTAGGTCACGTAGTCCCTTTAATGTGCTTTCCGTGGCACGGAGGAGTCACGGTATGAAAAGATGGTCACCCATCCACAGACCAACCCCGGAAAGCGTAGCTTAACCTTATGGATCGACCCGTGCGGCTGTTATTATATAGCCACGAGCTCCGCCACATTATAATAACCACTTCTACTAACTAAATCTAAATTATACAATAGCGGACCTGACAGACTTTGTCCTGCCCGAACAACGCCATCTACCGATCCAATCGTGAATCTGAACCATCCAGGAGCCCACTCAAACACACAAAAAATTTCAACAAAATCGATCCAGCCGTTTAGGCACGTACAGAAGAATTATATATATTTAAAGATTTTACAATTGAAGTGTCTGTTAATAATATCAAAATAACAGCTATTTAATAAATGCATATGAAAGTATAATAACAAAATAATAATAATAATATTTTTTATCTGTCTATACTGTTTTTCTGTTTGTTCCGGCTAATCTTCAAAACGGCTAGACCGATTTTGACGGGACTTTCACTGGCAGCTGATATTATAAGGAGTAACTTAGATACTTTTTTTTAGAAAATAATAAAATAAAACCCATGAAATTGTGAACAAAATCCCATTCATTGGAAAGTACCTATTGACATTCACACGGGCAAAGCCGCCGGCAGTAGCAAGTTCTTAATAAGACATGATATTTATCTAAGTTTGTTTTTCGCAAGCATTGTGTAACATGCCCATTGTGTAAAGGTGGTTTTACACCGGCGAGGCGAGGCGTGGATGGGATGGGCAAGGATTGAAATTTGTATGGCAAAATTTCTATCCACGCCCTGCCAATCTTTGGTGTAAAAGGTCTAGATGCGCGAGAATGTGCGAGTCGAGAATTGAAATATTTGTTAGTACAATAATGAACTTTATTTCTCTAAGAATAGAGTATTTATTTACTTTGTAAAACGGTTATATAAATCTCGTACCGGCCATCGAGGACCCGTACGGTCTCTTTCCGTCAAGCGCTGACTCGCGATTTCTCGCGATGGCTCGCGCTGGCACGCGCTGGCACGCGCCGACTCGCTCCTACCATCGCGAGACTTAACGTAGGTAGTAGGCGCACCAGATGCCTGGCCGGGCGGCGCGTGATAGTGCTAGGTAGCGATTGCCGGCACGTGACATCGCGAGCCGGTGCGAGGCAGCGCTGGCCATCGCGAGACGGCGCGGTATAGCGAAGGACATATTTCGGTTTAAAAGGGGGGTAAGCGTGACTTCAATTCTCGACCATCCCATCCACGCCTCGCCTCGTCGGTGTAAAACCACCTTAACAGACTATGTGTCTGTTTTAATGTTTAAACCTTTTTCATCAAACTGAAACCAAGCTTATCTCCTAAGTGGAAATATTATAGTAAAACATTAAACTAGTCTGCGCTTTCTAGGCTAACAGGTCATTAGTCGGCCGCCATACTGCGCCGTTGTATCCTAGCCTTAATTAATCCCATGTTTTGGGCTATAAAGCCCGGTACATACGAGCGGAGTTATGTCTAACTGGGTTTTAGTTTATCTTTGTACTTTATAGTTTGTGTAATCTGGTTTTAGTAATGGAGGGATCATCGTTTTAGATTAAATGGGATTTTAAATGTTTTAACATGAAGAGAAAGGTTTTTCATTACAGTCCATCAAAATTGTACGACTTTTTTTGTTGATCAATCAGCCTATTGCTGCCAAAAGTGAGCTTTGATGCGACCCAAGTTGCTCAATAACCAAACTGATTAACTAGGGATCTGTAGCTAAGAAAAATGGGGCTGCTTCAGGCTCCACGATTTATCATTCTCCTGCCCTTGTCCCAGTTTATTTGGGGTTGGCGCAATATTTATATTTTTCTTCCACACTTCTCTATTAGTCGTCAATCGTCATCTCGGTAGTCACTTCCTTTCTAGCCATATCATCTTTCACACAGTCCATCCATCGTTTCTTTGGTCTTCCCCTACTCGTATAGCCATCCACATTCATACTAAAAACTTTCCTGACAGCATTTTACTCATTCCTCCGCATCACATGCCCATACCATGACAACCGATTTCCGCACAACTGTTCAGTCACCGGTGTCACTTTCAGACTTCCTCTTATATACTCATTTCTTTTTCTATCCATTCGCGTAACACCACACATCCCTCTTAGCATTCTCATCTCAGCTGCATGCAATTGCTTTTCATTCATTCTTTTTAGAGAGCCTCCACGACTGACGATTTTTAGTGTCTGCGTCTGACACACCCTAGGCAGTCAGCAGCGCTATCAAACTTGCCATTGGTTAATCTTTTTTGAGCTTTAAAAGAAAAAGAACGTCCAGGGAAGGTTTGTCCGACTCATGTAGTCAGTTATGTTGAATGGTCTTTCCCACCACAGCATAAACTATTCTTGTTTAGACCACCAAAACAGAAAATCATCATATTACTCAGATAGTCCCTTACGCAAAATAATGTTAATAATGCTTACCTTAATTTGGTGAGGACCAGTACTGCCGGTCTGGTGTCGCTTCTGAAGGTAGCTCTGACTCCTAAGGTGGAGTCTGCCCAGTGCGACGTCACGCCTTCCCGAGTATCCAGTCTGAGAACAAAGAGATAATTATGGTTAATGAGGTTTGTCAATAATAGGTACCCTATATTTTGGAAGAGAAGTTGGATTTCATGAACGCGCTGGAATCATTCCAATTCGCGCCCGTGAATTGCAAGAAGTAACTACCTACAACTTATGTATTGGCATGGCATTGAAGAACACCAAACGAACAAGTGATATATTATAAGAAAGACTAGAGATAAGATAAGATAAGATTCAAATAACTCAAAACAAAATTAAGTCGATTTTTTTTTTCGATTAAATTCATGCCTTTAGAGCTAAAAGTCATTGCCAAAGTAATCGAAAACTTCATAAAAGATAGATGAAGCCACTAAATCTTCAAAACTAATAAGTATTAAAACTAATAATGCTCACAGTACTAAGTATGAAAAGATTTCAAACACTTATAGAGCAATCTAAGTTTTAATAAACCCGTATATGATCACTTACAAACGTTATTGCATTTTGGGGTTATATTCGAGAAAGCAGTTGCCGCTTTGTGGGTAGTTATTAAAAGGCTTAAAACTTTACCTTTGCACCGTAGTCAGGTAACAACAGCCACGAAAGAGAGAAAACTATTTAGCTATGTACTGTAGAGTCTTCTACACCAACACCCTAATTGCGTAACACACTATCAATCGGAATCAGTTTCATTTTTCATCAGTTGTCGAGCAAACAAATTTTTCGATCATATGAAGGAATAGATTTGAAATTTGCTTCAAAATGATTCAGATTCCGATTGATAGTGTGTTACGCAATTAGGCAGTTGTCTCACCGCCAGCGATGAACGAGTAGCGTGTAGAACTACCAACTGAAAACGAGTTAGCGAGCAGCGAGTGTGTAGTTCCGATAGTATTGATGCTGGGCTGTCAGCGAGTGTCCGAGTGCGACGGGCGATTACTCGCACCACTCGCCTGACTGCTGGTTGGTCTCTCGGCGTGAGCTTTGACCACCAAGCGAGCGTCGCTGAGCGAGTATCGCTAAGCGAGTGTTATCTTTGATAGCTCTTGTGGCTCAGCGACAAACCAGTGAAGCGAGTTCTCGCCGGCAGTGTGAACAGTCAGCGATCAACTATTAATATAATGCATCTCTTTTGTTTACACGGAAATGTATATCTATTGTACGTTTCTTGAGCGAAAAAATAGCCGATAGTTAGTCGCTTCCTCGCCAGCGGGCTGTGGGACTACTGCCTTAGGGTTCGCGGGTGTTCTGGCTTAAAACCTCCTCGAGTATAAACTATATGTGTAGATTAAAAGACAAACATTGAGGAGAAAACTATAGATTGATTTCAGTGAGACGGCCGCGAGCTAAAAGGCCAGCTAGGTTAAAAGATATATTGTAAAGTGTTATAAAATATATCAGAGTTCATCAACGTGATTAGTTTATTATTTATTTAGTGTAGATCCCAAAGGAAGTGAAGGTCCCTCAGGCCTTTACAATACCTACAAATACTACCTGACCAAAACAATTAGGCGCATGACAGCTATGAAGTTATTGGAACTAGGGAGGGAACACCGGAACGGTGATTGATATTGTACATAATATCATCACTGCTGAAAGCGAGTACACGACTGCACGTCACTACGGGAAGCGCGGGGATAGGTGCGGGGTGCGGGCGCCGAAACCGAATTCCTGTCATGCGCCTAATTGTTTTGGTCAAGTAGTAACAAACCACACAGAGTGGCAGTATCTACATATTAATTAGAATTTGAATTGTTTACCTATTCTTGTTCTTGTTTTATTATATTTAACACGTTAACTGCCATAGTAAAATTTTGATGACGTTTTTTTTTATTTTTGTTTTTTGGTTGTATATTCAAGTAAATCACATTATATGACTATTTTAATTTGTTTCCGGTGATTATAATGTAAAATAAAGCAAAAAAATAAAATGTCTGGCATATGTGCCTGACGAGGCCCAAACGAAACAAAACATAGCTATTGGGCCATGTCAGGTATTTTGTAAATTATATATTATATTAATTAATTATAAATTATATATTATTTGTATCTAAATTATATACTGTGGCGTCAGTCACCCGGGACTGACATGGCCTTAACAGGTGCTATGTCTGTCAAGCACCGGTGCCTGACATGGCAGTTAACGTGTTAACCACTATAATGTCCGCGCGGCGCCGCTGCAGTAGCGTTGAACGTCCGGCCGCATGATCGGAATTTCTCCGCGCAAGCGCCCCGTGCCATTTCCAACTTAACGCTTATCAACTCGGTAAACTACTGCAGATATACCAAAACTAAAGAATACGTCTCAAATTGTGTTTAAATATTCATAATGAACTAATTAAAAAAAAAAAAACAATATTTTAATATATCTAAATGCCAAAATAAAAGTTAAAAAGATTTGTTGATTTCTTTTAGAGCCAATAACCGCTAGATATCCTTATATCGATATCCTTCACGTGTGCGATGTTTCGCTAGCTAATTTCATTTGACCCTGACTACGATTTCGCGGGCAGTTTACAATAACCAAAACAACTTTAAATATTTCTCAACCGTAGTGATTTTAAGAAAATAACTAACAATTATTTTAGAGTAACCGAAACTAATAACATGCTACTCCATAACATTAAAAATAACGCGTTGAATAACGACTATAATAAAATAGTTAAATGACGATTCGGTTTATCGTTTCGGTTATCGGTACAGTGCCGAACACAAACAGGCCGACCCGTCTTCAGTAAGATACTTAAACATACAGATGACAATAAAATTCTTATGATAACGTTAGTACGAGAGTAGCTTTAGTAGACGTCATGCCATGCCCATGAGGTAGAATTTAAAAGTAAGAAATAAACATATAACATCACGCCTGTAATCCCCGAAGAGTTAGCAGAGGTGTACCTGTACACCCAATTGAAGTATTACCTTGACTGTGCTGTTTGTGATTAAGAGAAAAAATAAAGATTTTTTTTTTTTTACTAGTCACCAGTTATGTTTAAGACCCATCTAACACGGGACGAAGCTATTGTTATCAACCAGGCACAAATCCAGACGCCGTTCTGCTACTGAAAAAATCCTAATAGAAAAGCTTATTTATTTTTTGTTCGACCCGAGAATTGAACCCAGGACTTTATGCTCAGTAGTAGCGCTTGCGACTATTAGACCAATGAGGCTGTTATGTGATAAATATGTGTGTATCATACAAATGTTTGACGTGGTAACCTTATATACTTGTTTCATTCAAAGACAAGTGTGTGACATCCATCTAACCGCACTGGTGAATTACGGCTAGATAGGGTTACTATTTTTACGGCCCACTTCCCTCTCACAAAGAGGAATCCCAAGTTCCAGCAATTACATTATAGTACGCTGGTTTCGTGTTACTTTACTGACCCGTAAAGATAAAAAATAATGCGAAAATAATTAATAAAATACTGAGAATTGCGTAAACATGCTGGGACAAACTTCGGATGAATGAAAGGTCTTGTATTTTCATTACACACCTCTTTAATAATTAAAAAAAAAATTACTCATTTACATAGAGTATTATTTTAATGAGCACTTCAAAATAACCTCGTTGTTCGTGTATTTTAATATGAAAAATGTAAAACACATTTAGGGAACGGAAAAAGATCGTTACTGTGTAAAAAAAAAAATGCTTTAAAAAGTAAAACTGACTTCAAAACCCTAAAACGAATAAAATAAATTTAATAAAAAAATTAACAGCTTCTGAAGTCGGTGCCAAGCTAAGGAGCATTGACACTGAAGAATTGAAGACACCGATTTCAAAAGCTGTTAAGTTTTTTAAGCGACTTCAATAAAGGAGGTTCTCTATTCGACCCGTATCGTACCCGTATGTCCGCGATTTTCTCAAAAACTAATGAACCAATTTTGATGATTTTTTCTCTAGCGTGATCTAAATACTTTCAGGAAGGTTTAAGTATATAATACTTTAGGTAATTAAACTTATGTACGAAGTTATATACACAAAAATATACTGTATCTCCGGCATTTTTAAGCGGATTTTGATGATTCTTCTTTTCGTTCGTCTTGGGCTTATTATGTAATTGTATATTCAACTAAAAAATGGAAAAAAAATTACTTATAAAAAAAGTAAAAACCGACTTCAAAAACCAAAAACGAATAAAATAACTTTCATAAAAATCTTAACAGCTTCTGAAGTCAGTGTTCAATTCTTCAATGAACCTTAGCTTGGCACCGAGATACAGTATATTTATGCATTATAACTTCGTACATAAGAACAATTACCTTATGTGTGATATACTTAAACCTCCCTGAAAGGATGTAGATTACGTTAGTGAAAGAATCATCAAAATTGGTTCATTCGTTTTTGAGAAAATCGCGGTCATACATACATACATACGGGTCGAATAGAGAACCTACCTTTTTTGAATTTGGTTAAAAACAAATCATCTGCCTAGCCTTTTCCCAACTATGTTGGGGTCCTAACCAGATGCTAGAGTACTGTGCTAGAATACTGTGCTCCCTTTGGTAGGACTGGTTGTCAGACTTTCGGGCTTCTGATGACCCGTAACGACTGTCAAAGAACCACGAATGTTAGCCGGGACTAACGCAAGTCGCAACGGCATAACGTGCTTTTTGAGACACTGAAAAGATGTAAAGATGGTCACACATCCAAGAACCAACCGCGACAAGCGTAGCTTAACCTGAGCGATCGACCCGTGCAGCAAACAAATGGTTTATTACGTTTATTATTTTTTTTTACAAGAGGTAAATTTGAAATTGAATTATATTATAATTGTTATTCCAGGTTTTAAAAATATGTAACTGACTAAATTCCAACTTGTGACGTGTGCTAGAGATGTTCTTATCAAACTATCATGATTTTGACTAGTTAAAACTAACGATAAAATATTCAAGAAAATAGTTTTAAAATGTATTAATAAAAGCATTTGAAACTGTTAATGTATGGCTTTTATAAATTTCAACAGTTCATTAAATAAATTAATAGTTTTGTTATTTATTTAAAATGCTATATTGATTGTAGTTTATGTTTCATAACATCGGACATTGGTATTTTTGGCTTAAAAATTTAAATTATGCCCGTTTTTTATTTACATAGAAAATTAGAAAAAAATAACATAGCTACTTCGTCTAAATTATTGCTTAGCTTGCAACTCGACATGCTAAGCAATAATTTAGAGGAAGTAGCTATGTTATTTTGGAAATATTATTGTTATTACCCAGTAACTGGTTTGAGGAGTTTGGTCCGTGGATGGGTGACCATTTGTACATACCAAGACGCCTCCGTTCTGTCATTCGTGGTTCTTTGAGAGTCGCTACGGGTCATCAGAATCCCGAAAGTCTGACAACCAGTCCTACCAAGGGGTATTACCTAGTAACTGGATTGTGGAGGTCACATAGGCAGTCGCTCCATGTAAAATACTGGTATTCAGCTGCATCAGATTACACTGGAAGACGACCCTAAGATAGTTAGGGAAAGACTCGGCAGACGATGATTGGGTTGTGGAGGTCACATAGGCAGTCGCTCCATGTAAAATACTGGTATTCAGCTGCATCAGATTACACTGGAAGACGACCCTAAGATAGTTAGGGAAAGACTCGGCAGACGATGATTGGGTTGTGGAGGTCACATAGGCAGTCGCTCCATGTAAAATACTGGTATTCAGCTGCATCCGGTTACACTGGAAGACGACCCTAAGATAGTTAGGGAAAGACTCGGCAGACGATGATTGGGTTGTGGAGGTCAGATAGGCAGTCGCTCCATGTAAAATACTGGTATTCAGCTGCATCCGGTTACACTGGAAGACGACCCTAAGATAGTTAGGGAAAGACTCGGCAGACGATGATTGGGTTGTGGAGGTCACATGGGCAGTCGCTCCATGTAAAATACTGGTATTCAGCTGCATCCGGTTACACTGGAAGACGACCCTAAGATAGTTAGGGAAAGACTCGGCAGACGATGATTGGGTTGTGGAGGTCACATAGGCAGTCGCTCCATGTAAAATACTGGAATTCAGCTGCATCCGGTTACACTGGAAGACGACCCTAAGATAATTAGGGAAAGACTCGGCAGACGATGATTGGGTTGTGGAGGTCACATAGGCAGTCGCTCCATGTAAAATACTGGAATTCAGCTGCATCCGGTTACACTGGAAGACGACCCTAAGATAGTTAGGGAAAGACTCGGCAGACGATGATTGGGTTGTGGAGGTCACATAGGCAGTCGCTCCATGTAAAATACTGGAATTCAGCTGCATCCGGTTACACTGGAAGACGACCCTAACATAGTTAGGGAAAGACTCGGCAGACGATGATTGGGTTGTGGAGGTCACATAGGCAGTCGCTCCATGTAAAATACTGGTATTCAGCTGCATCCGGTTACACTGGAAGACGACCCCAACATAGTTGGGAAAAGGCTAGGCAGGTGATAATGAACTGGGTTGTGGAGGTCACATAGGCAGTCGCTCCATGTAAAATACTGGTATTCAGCTGCATCCGGTTACACTGGAAGACGAACCCTGACGATTAGTTTGTTAAAATTTTTACTAAACAGACCTACCTGAAAATCAAACGCTTCCAAAGACGAACAAACAAACATTATAAATTAGATACTTAAAATAGTTTCGCCAACTAAAAGTTTATATCAGTTTCCTAAGTATTTTTCCTCTACAAAATTCTTCCTGAAACTGTTTCCACTCGAAGTTGTCCGTAACAACCTTAATGCAATTAATATCTTCTAGCTTAGCAGTTTCTTTTAAAAGATTTTTCAGGAAATAGTTGAGTTTCAACGTTGTTTGATTTTTAGTAGTTAACTATAGCTTTCGCCCGCCTTTTTTTTTAATGTATGGCATCTCGTAGTTGACCTAGAGAGGCCGTGACTACTTAACCGGACTATCCTGTGGCTGCCTTAAGATAACTCAAAGCCTCCAGCCAGGGGCATAAAACTTACAGACTAAGCGACTACACGCTAAGGACTCTCCCTGTGGGGAACGAACCTCGGCTTAGGGCGTCGCTGGGGGGAGAACAGCAAGATTGAGGCTGGATGAGATTTAAATGATTATTATTGTCAGGGGAGTTTAAAGCTACTGGCTCAGCTACGCCACCAGCTGGCACTTCATACCCGAGCAAGGGACGGGGGGGAGGACGATTATTACGGGGTCGTCGCGAGGGACCTCGGCGGCGAGGTCGGAATGTCAATTTGTGTTTGTTCCTACGGTCCCTACTGCTCTCCTGGAGAAGAGTTAAGGAGTCGTCGGGATCTGAGAGGACAAGCCTAGGGCGGCGGACCTTACTAATACGAGAGGGGACATAGCTAGCCGCCTCGACAACCAGAGGGTTGCGATGGTTGGTGGCCGAGTCGAAGAAACGCTTGGAATTGCGTTTCAAGAACTGGGAGATGGTGGGAATGTCGAGATCTACGTGGAGGATTTCGTTCCGAACGAACCAAGGGGCTCCCGTTGCCTTTCGGAGGAAACGGTTTTGGAGGGCCTGCATCCCATGAATGAGGTGAGGTTTTGCGTGCGCAAACACTGAACCCGCATAGGACATGATGGGGAGCTTTCACCCGCGTGGATGTCGGAATACTATACGTATAAACCTTCCTCTAGAATCATGATGAAAACCGCATTAAAATCCGTTCAGTAGTTTTTGAGATCTTCGCGAACATACAGACAGAAAGACGCGGTGGGGGACTTTGTTTTATAATATGTATTTTATGGTTTTGTGTGAGAATAATTGTTATTTTAAGGACCCTGAAATGAAATCAGAGGATCTAAGGTTCATTAACATTTTGCTTTATGTTTAAATACTCTTTTTTAAACATAACCTTTATTTTTTTATTGCTGACTGCTCTTGACCTCGATCACGCCTGATGGAAAGCGATGGATGAGGTCTATGATGGAACGAGCGTGCCCAGAAGATGCCTGTATTATTTATATCACCAATCAGTAATGTTTTTAATAGTTAAGTAAGTACACAAAAATCAATACGCCTACTCAATAATTTTAGAAACATCGGCAAATCTCTCGATTTTGTAGGTAAAAAGCAGTGTTATCTACTATCCATAAAAAAATCCAAAGATGCCAACATTAAAAAAAAAAAAACTTGGCGAGAAACTTTTTATCCGAAATACTTACCTATATATATATATTTTTTAGCTTTATTTTGCTTTATTTTCCCAACAGATTTGTCTATAGAGGAACTGGTATTTAGTAAACCGATACTTAAACACGTGATTGTACTCATGATAACAAACAACTTTTACTATGGGACCAAACTTAAATCGCGAAAAAAAAATCAGCTGCTCCCTACATTTTGATGTCATGCGAACATGAATGTATGGGACAGCAAATTTTTTTTCGCGATTTCTGGTAAAAGTTGTTTGTTTTCATGAGTATAACCACGTGTTTATGTACGGGTTACTAATTGACAGGCCAGCTGCCGTGGTTGGTTAAGATACCACCTATGATGCCGCAGGTCGTGGGTTCGATTCCCATCCAGGACAAACATTTGTGTGCATGAACATGTCTGTTTGTTCTGATTCTGGGTGTAATTATCTATATCCGCTAATTATACATGGGATGAAATTCATCCCATTTTTTTTTTAAGTAGTGGTTCGTGGGAGTAAGGTCATCCCACGCAAATCTGAATTGGTTTGAATTGAAAATGAAACCAAGTCATACTTTCAAACGAAACGTACACATTACTATAAAGCCGGTTGCATATTAGAAAATCCAAACTTTCTCGAGCAAATTTCAAAAGAACAATAAACGAAATAACAAAATTTAAATGACCAAAAGTTTTATTTAGAAAAATTTTAAAATCCCATTGTATGTGACATCAAATGAACGACTGATCAAAAGTTGCTAGATGTAATTTTAAAATATCAAATCACTACTAATCAAATTACATAATCTATCATAAAATTATTTACAATTGTACGTACTAGTAACTGATTACCACCTGCGCTAAGGTAGGTCGACGGAGCCCCGCTTCGCGGGGTTCCTATTTCTGGGTGGTTTAAAAAAAATAACCACGAAGGCTAAGGCGGGAGCTCCGCTCCGCTTCGCTCCCACCTTTGCCTTCTAACCTAACCTATCCGAGTCGGGGTACTCTGAGTCGGGGTGTTAACCATAATGTATATGTTTTTTATATATATTATCCAGTAATCCATTTTGACCTTTAAACGATTTGGTCAATAGTGTAATAAATAATTTAAACATTGATATTCCAGACTTTGGTCAGCTGAACTTTTGATCAAATGACCGTCGTTATTTTAAACTTTGTTGATTTGTACGTTGTTCTTTTGAAATTTGCTCAGGAAAGTTTTGATTGTCTAATATGCAACAATAAAGCCCTACGCACTATCATTCTAAGAAACATTACAAGAAACATTACAAACATTACAAGCTCTGCTTAGTTTGGGATCAGAAGACCGTGTGTGAAATGTCCCAGGATATTATTATATTATTATTATTAATTACCAGTCACCCTATATAAAAGATATATAAACAACCTATTACACCACTCAAAACTGGACGATCCCATTTAAAGCCATGTCCCACATACCAAGCACGATTCAACCAATTATCCCTACGTTCGTTAACCCTAAAATGCCGACGTCATTCAAACCCAAATCACTTGATCACGACTAAGCCTTCGATTGAGAAAAAAAAAAAAAAAACAAAACATCTCTATGACAGCGGCAGGAAACGGTTGACACCATAGACACGGGATCCAAATTGACAGATTATAAGGATTAATGTAGACAAGGTAATGCCGCGGCGCTACTTGGGTTTTGTTATCAGCTTGTTTCGTGAGAAGTGTTTAGGAAAATGTTTTGTTTCTTTTACAAAGGTGGGATTAATGTGTTTGTTGATATTTTTCATTTTTTATAAAGAAAAGGTTAAAATGTGTTTGGACTACAGCAGTGCTATTCTGTACAAATCTCACGTTGAAAACATAGGTGAGGTGAGCGTGGAGTGAGCTGTCAATAGTGTCAATACCTAGCATCGGTTGGAATGGCAGCTCACTTAAAGCTCACTTCACCTAAATATTCACGGTGAGATTTTTACAGAATAGCACCACTGTTATTGATTGAACTTTAATTGGAAGGACTTTTATATAAGGGTATATATATTTATATATATTTGAGAACGGGGAGAGAGGGGAAGGGTGTGTAGATCCGCTCCCCGCATGGGGGAAGTTTATGAAATGCATAGGCTTTTTTTAATATTTAAAAAAAATATTACTTTGAGGTTGTTTTGTTAAGTTTTTGGTAAAAAACATAGTATCGTTTGGCAGGGGGAGGGGCGTGGGGGTAGGGGGGGTGCCACTTCTCACCTGGCACCACTCCCATGAAAGGTAACGCACCCCTTCTTGAGAAAAACAAATTATTGTAACCTAATCTCAAAACAGTTTAAAGTTGCTTCTGCAACGTGTCCGGCGCTGCGGGAAGTGCAGCCCCTTCGCCCTTACGTAACAAAGGATAGGCACCCATGCTTACCTCTGGGCCTGTCCCTTCGCGCCTCCGGATTTTTATATACACTCTAGGGGTAACAGCCAAAAGACTATGTGGAGTAGAAGTGCACTGACTCGGTTTTGGATCAGATTCGACCTATTTTGACCATGAAGAATGGCTACAAATAATTTTGCGTTTCGTTTCACCTTTAGCAAATACCATCGGGATAAAAATAATAACTTTAGATTGTCACAAAATCAAAATTTTCGAATTATTCATCCTAAAACAAAACTCAAATCACTGTGAAATTGTTAAACCCAAATAAAACAACGAAAAACAATGCAATTTTTCAAAAAAAAAAAAAAAAAAACTTAAATGTGCTTCAACTTAATATTTGCAAAATCAAAACGCTTTATTAAAACTCCACACATGCTGTCAAAATTACGTCAAAAACAACAAAATAGTGCAAAAGTTGAGGTTATTTTATCAAAGTTTGATATTTCATATTTCCGAAAGTATTTATTTCCTAGACTTGAAACTTTGTGGGATTGCACAAAAATAAGAGTCTATTTCACTTCCCGTATATATTTAAAAGACGGCCCTTTAATTTGTCATATAAATATGTGGCAGCTTCGAAAACCAGAATGAAACTAAGAATTAAGGCGAAAGCGCCAGAGTAGCCCGCGAAATTCAAAATTCCTTAGGTTTTTTTTGCAATTTGCAAGATAGTATAAGGTTATATGTTGATTAAAATACAATTCGCGACCGTAACAAGTATGTAGTTACAGGATTGTAATCATTAAAGTCATCAATACTACTTTTTAAGTTCAAGTAATCTTATCGAATGACTATTTCATGAAATCTTTACATTTAAGGATTATCTTACATTTAGATTAACTTATGGAGTTGTATTACTGAGTCTAATGACTATAATTCTATAAATACATATTATGTTACGGTCGCGAATCATACTTAAATCAACATACAACCTAATACTGACTTGCAAATTGCGAAAAACATAGGACATTTTGAATTCCCGGGCTACTCTGATGCTTCCCTCTTAAGTAGGTTTGCTAACAGGCTGACTGCTCAGCATATCTTGTGTGAAGTGATTAGAACCAACTATAGACACCTGCATCACCGAAGGGCCCAGAAAAAGTGACATTCTATCAGCGCCAACGATAATGAAAAAGTCAAAAATGTATATGACTGACACAAGCTACCGAAAACCTTATGTCAATGCTGTTGAAAGTTGTTGTAGAGAGACGAAATGCTTTGAAAGCGATTGTCACTTGTCTAGGTCCTCTAGATGCTTTTTGATGTGTTGAACCATAAACAGAATACAAAAATGCTGCTATAATTCGCGTCAAATAACTTTGCCGCTCTGAAAACAGGCTTTCCGATGCGCATGGCATGACACGCTGCTGTTTTATAATAGATATTGACTACTCCGCAGTCATTTGCGTGAACTTAAGAGCGGCAAAGTTATTTGACGCGAACTATTAGCGACTAAACTAAGTACAAAGCATGTTCTCCTAACTATACGACTTAGTGTTCTTACACACGAGCGACACGCGTCAACGGCAGAGGTAACGGCACGCGTCGACGTGCCGACATGTCGGCGGCAGCCGCCGACCTAAAGCATCAGCCACGCTTACAGTTGTAGCGTGTCGCGTCCCCCATTTTGTCAGTGGACTGCAAATAGTTCAGGAGTGACAAAATGGCGGACGCGACACGCTACATCTGCAAGCGTCGCTTTAGTTCGGCGGCAGTCGTCGGAGTCGGAGCTTCGATGACCGCCGTCGACGCGTGCAGTTGTCTCTGCCGTTGACGAGTGTCGCTCGTGTGTAAGAACACTTACTCAACATTAATCGGTTCGCTGACGGTAAACGACACACAATACAAGTTTTATTGTCATGACATCTATAGACGTCAAGCGCCCGCGAAACCGTTAATTTCATGACGATAAACACCCATAAACTACGAAAAACATGAGGACTTTAAATAACAAAAATTCATTCAAAAAGAATCTGAAACTACATATATCTCTACGCACCATATAACGACAAACAGCGTGATACTACCCTACATTACACTCATTCTTGGCAACGTACGACAAACAAACGAACACAGAGTTCTTTTGTTTTCTTTTAATGTACAAACTTTTGATCGTATCCGCTGAATTTTCAATTCGTTTTTATGTGGTTCGCTAAAGTTCTGTTTATGATGCGTACAAAGTCAGACCATGGGGTTTTCAGGAATTAAATGATGGTGGAATATAAACTCTTGCAAAAAAAACGGACACTTTAGATTTTTTTCTCTACTTCAATAAAGAAGAACAAGAAAGAGGTTTTATTAATTTGACGATGTATTGGCATGTTATTTGACTGCCTAAGCAATTTCTAGTGTCATTATTGTCTCGCGCTGCATATTACTAATTTGCGAATACGCTCTTTAGTATAAATACAGAGTTTCATGTCATTAGCATCATTACGCTTTTAGTAATTAATTCGTAAACATCATCATGTCTCAGTCATCCACAGCCCATCCCTAGGCTCAAATTTTTTCAGGGCCACGGTGTGCTAAGTTTTTTAAGCAAATCTGAGCAGCAGTAGCGCTCTCAAGAGTATTATTACATCCGGGGTCGAAAAGTTTTGATTAATTACTAAAAGCGTAATGAAGCTAATAACATGAAACTGTATTTATACTAAAGAGGGTATTCGCAAATTAGTAATATGCAGCGCGAGACAATAATGACACTTGAAATTACTTAGGCTCAAAACGTTTCAGCTCCCTTGGTACTAAACAACCAGTACACGACAAGCGCTCCACATTAGCACTGGATCACAAGCTCTGGTAGTCATGGGGAGAGGTCTTTGCCCAGCAATGGGATGATATAGACTTACGTAACAGTAACAGATACTGGTAGAGGCTATTTTAAGGTGACTATAACTGCTGGTGACCTTGTGCGACTGGGCGGTGCGTTTTGCCGCATGCCGTTCGGCTCAGCATCAATCAATCAATCTGCCTAGCCTTTTCTTCGCATTTTTTAAGAAAATTACAACCATTTTTATATAGTTTATTTACATTTAACTAAAGTATGTAGGTACCATTTTGTTCGATAACTTTTTGCCATCTTGTAGGTAGGGACATGATCCCATTACTATAGAAATTTTGGGACTTCTGGTCAAAATACCGCGACAAGTGGTTTTGGCAGTCCTCTCGTGATGTTAACCTGACACTGCCTAAAGAATTCTGAAGAGACCGAAACAGGTGGAAATCTGAAGGTGTAAGGTCAGGACTATACGGCGGATGCATTAACACCTCCCAGCCAAACTCTCTTAATTTTTGGTGAGTGGCTAAAGATGTGTGAGGTCTAGCGTTATCATGATGAAAAACCACACCCCTTCTGATGATTAATTCCGGCCGCTTTCTCTCAACTTCTTGCTTTAATCTCATCAGTTGTTCGCAGTAGAGTTCAGAATCGATGGTCCTGCCTGGTGGTAACAGCTCATAATGAATAATGCCCTTCCAATCCCACCACACACACAGCATCACCTTGTTGCGAGTTAACCCGGGTTTCGCCACAGTCTGTGAAGCCTGACCGGCCTTTGACCACGACCTTTTTCGCACGTTCTTGTCATACGTGATCCACTTTTCATCACCAGTTATCAGCTTCTTCAAAAATGGTTCGGTTTCATTACGTCGTAATAAAGTGATTCTTTATTATCAAATGAGTACACGGTTCATTAGGTTTCTTTCAGTGAGCTCGTGAGGTACCCAAATGTCGAGCTTTTTTGCGTACCGTTATTTTCAAATGCGCCAAAACTGTTTTGTGGTCAATTTCCAGTTCTTCAGCTACGTCGTAACTACTGATATGCCGATCTTGCTCCACTTTTTCAAAAATGGCATCCATTTTATCCGTAATAGGGCGACCAGAGCGACGTGCATCTTTGACATCAAAATTTCCGGATTGAAAACGCTTAAACCAAATTTGTGCTACTCTCACAGACACTACACTAGGTCCATAAACATCGCAATTTTTTTTCGCGGCTTGCGTTGCATTTTTACCTTTTTTGTAGTAAAATTTTAAAATGTATCGAATTTCTTCATTAGATTCACTCATCTTGACGGTACGAAAAACAAATGAAAATCACACATTTTCCTAATTTGAATTTGGAATTATGTTCTTTAAAATTTAAACTTTCTATGATACCAAAACCAGCCAGATACAAATAGTATAGCCAAAGAGATGTTATTACAAGTTCATACATATTATAATGCGAAAAGACTTTTTCCCCAACCTAATATGTTGGGGTCGGCTTCCAGTCTAACCGGATGCAGCTAAATACCAGTATTTTACATGGAGTGACTGCCTATCTGACCTCCACTACCTTGGTAAGACTGGTTGTCAGACTTTCGGGCTTCTGACGACCCGTAACGACTGTTAAAGATCCACGAATGACAGCCAGGACCAATGGCTTAACGAGGCACGGAAGAGTCTCCGTATGTAAAGATAGTCACCCATCCACGGACCAACCCCGGCAAGCGTAGCTTAACCTGATGGATCTAACCGTACGGCTTTTATTACTTAGCCACGAGCTCCTCCGTTCGGCTTCATAGGGAATATTTATTTTTAGTAACGAAAATATGAATATTTGAAAAAAAGTCACAGGTATAATTTAATATCATATTCTAATATTATAAATGCGAAAGTGAGTTTGTTTGTTACGCTTCCACGCTAAAACGGCTGAATAGATTTGAATGAAATTTGGCAAAAAGGTAGATCATGACCTGGATTAGGACTTAGGATAATTTTTATGGCGGTAGTACGTTCCCGTGAGATAATATCCGACATCCACGCGGGCGATGCCGCGGGCAAAAGCCAGTAGATACTCTTAATGAAATAGTCTGTTTATACAAAAAAAAAAAAAATAATAACAATTGTAAAAATAACATAATTATAACCTAACATAAGTAAAACTATTCACAAACTAAAATATGGCGTTGAAATATTCATCCGCATCGCTGTCGACTGGAAAATTACCCAAGAGACCGGCGGCATTACCTCGTTGTATGGGAATGCTAAGCCCCTGGCCAAGGTAAAAGCCTTGACGTCACGTCGGTTACGGGAAGTGTCAAACATCCGTTTAGAGATTTCCTTAAAGAGACCATGAGCACTCAGACCCCACGGCCCGAGGGTGAATCCCTCGGGCCGTGGGGTCCGAGTGCTCCATCAAACGGCTCGAAAATATAATTATCAATAAAGCTATTCTATTTAAGCCGCTTGAAGTTTTCCGTGTTATATTTAGAAAATGAGTAATTTGAAACTAATATCGTTTTTAGGGTTCCGTACCTCAAAGGAAAAAAACGGAACCCTTATAGAATCACTCAATGTGTCTGTCTGTCCGATTGTCACCGCCAATTTGCTCCGAATCTAATGGACCGATTAAGTTGAAATTTGTACACGTATGTATTTCTGTGACCCAAACACGACGAATAATTTACATTATTAATGAATTTTGAATATGGGGGTCAAATAAGAAAATGAAAAAAACATATTTGCAAACTGTACCGTGCGATATATCAAATGTGCTATGAGGGTCTCAAATATTTTTTTTTTAAATAATTTTAAAGTGTTTAAAAGTAATTTAAGAAAATAGACGAAAATTGACAATTCCCCCCCTTTATCTCCGAAACTACTGAGCTTAAAATTTTGAAAAAATTAAATAAAATAATTGTATAGCTATAGATTACAGGAAACTCTATAAGAAGTCTGTGGTCTTAAAATAACATGGTCAATCTCAATATTGTGCGTTCAAACTTACATTTGTCCGTAGTCAAACGAAAAGGATCCAACCCACCTTAGGTGTAATGTGGGTTGGATCCCTTTCGTTTAACTATGGACCTGTAGTTGGAATGTATAGAACATGTTTTTTAACTACAATGTTAAGTTTGTTCTTGGAATAAATTCATCCCAACTACGGAACCCTTAATTGTGCGCGGCCCGACACGCACTTGACCGGTTTTTTTTTTTATGTTTTGGGTAGTCATTACTTCCTGAAAGTACTTAAATAATTATCATCTAAGACTGATGTGTACGCTTTCTAGTTTAACATACCTACCTACATTTTTTGCATAACTTATTTGCATTATTTGAAGGCGTAATAACTGATTCAACACCTTCGGCGCCATATGTATCTTTTTGTCACACATTGTCTGTACATTGTGCATTCAAAGGAATACACATCTTTCTAGTTGGTAAAAGCGATGTGTATCTTTTAGGCACATATTTTCTATAGATTTTTTTTATTATGCAAAAAAATTAAGCCCCGGCCTGTCGCACTTTTTCGATATAACTGGTCTGGGAATCGGTTCTGGCGCTGAAATCATATATCTGCGCCTTAAGGCACCCTATCTGCCATCTAGAGCTTATGGCTATCTTCGGTCCGATATTTCAGTCTAATCCTAGGAGGATTTTCTAGGAACACACAAACGGTTTAGAATTAATCCTGGTCTTATCTTGTCGTTCTAGTCTATGCCTGATCCGAGGATCAATACGAGACTGTCTGCTGTAACGGAACTTGTCTCCAGTACTAGCATGGTATAGCTTTATCTATACTGCTGGTAATATTTGTTTGTAAGTTTGTATGTAGGGGGTAATCTCTAGAACTTTGAAAAAATATGTTTGCATTTGATATCCCAATTCTTGAGGAAAGCTATTTAACATCAGGCTACGATGTTAGGAGCCGACCAAACAGAAAGAAAGTCAGAAACGACACAGCGAAAACAATACAGCAATAATACCTATAATACCATTTTTTGATTCACATTTAATTTGCTTGTGATTGATTTAAATTGCTTGTAATTTATATTTAGTTTTCATTTAATTGACATTTAATTACAGGGGTTGTCTTTGTGCTTTTTATAGTTTAACATGTAAACAGTTTTTGATTGAGGACATAGTAATATGATATTTTTTAAATATATTTTTGTTTGCTTTATATTATATATTTTTTGTTGCATTTGAAATGTATTATTTTGTAAAATTCGAACACAATGAAAATTGCTTGATGAATAAATAAATAAATAAATGGTGTGGGACGGGAGAGTAAGAAAATTCACGCGGACGAAGTCACAGGCTGAGGAAGAAAACATTGCGAGGAAACCTAGCAAAATATTATAGGTACGAGGTATAATAGAAATAAGAGAGCTCGTGGTAAAATAGTAACAGCCACAGGGGTCGATTGAAGGTTAGTTTAAGTGCGGCTAGGCTTGCCGCGGCCGATTTGTGGATTGGTGATCATACATTACATATCGAGACCCGTCCATGCCTCGGAAAGCAAGCTAAGGGCCAGTTTTTTTATCCGTAGTTAACTCAACCAATATGGTAAAACATAGTAGGTAATTAATGGTTGAATTTTGTAGCATAAGTTAGCTTATTCATATGAAAAAATAGTAACTAATGGTATAACTCATTCATGATTGTATGTTGTGTTAATTACGGATCAAAAAATCGGCCCTAAGCCGTTGGTTCCGGCTGTCAGTAATCATGTCGTCAAATTCTGATAACCAGCTTTACCAAGATACCCAGTAACTGTTTATCGTGTTACCCAGTAATTGGGTTGTGGAGGTCAGATAGGCAGCCGCTCCATGTAAAATACTGGTATCTAGCTGCATCCCGTTAGACTGGAAGACGAACCCAAAATGTTGAAAAGACTAGGCATATTGAATTAAAATAACTGAACACCTACCTGAAGAGGTCATTGTACTCCTCATTAAGAACATTGTTTTTATTAAGGGACGAAGCCTGAAGTCGCGAAAACTAAAAAAAGCTGCTCCATACATTTTATGTTCGCGTACCTCGACAAAATGTAGCGAACTGCTGATTTTTTTTAAACTGGGCATTTATGACGCAAGGAAACACGTAGTAGGAAAATAAAGCATTCCCACTTTCAAAAATCCATCTGTAATTTCTCCGTAGCAGAAAGCCCGGAGCCCGGGGCTCTGGATTCGTGCCAGGCTGTTGGCAATAGGCTCGCTCACTATTACATGTGACTTAAGGGGACTACAGGACCTAAACGCAACTAAACACAAGTTTTATAATGCCTAAAAGTATATGATCTGCTGCAGTAAACAAAATCAGAAAAATATTGTCATATTCTTCAGGATATAATTGCTAGTTAGATAGTGTGTTGAAAACATAATACAAGTAATTTGATACGATAGAAAAAAATCATGAAGATACCTCTAAAAAATTATTTTAACGATTAAAAATCATTCTAATATACTTGCAATCATTCTGATTTTTTGTCAGAATATTCTACAAGCAACATATTAACTTAATAAATAGTGTTTTAATTATTTAGTTCAATCAATAGATTTTTTATAAATAGATAATTACTTCATATTTTGCAATAAATTACCAGCGTTGTGTCATCGAGCTTCTCTTTCTTTTCTATACAGTCTAACAGTGACCGCGCTTTAGCTCCTGTAGTCCTCTTAAGGAGGAAGCGTCAGGATAGCCCGTGAAATTCAAATTTTCTTACGTTTTTTGCAATTTGCAAGTCAGTATTACATTGTGTTTTGAATAAAGTATGATTCGCGGTCGTAAAAATACGTATTAACAGAATTATAATCATTAGAATCAGTAATACGAGTCCTTAAGTTAGTATAATCCTTAAATGTCAAGATTTCATGAAATAGTCATTCATTAGGATTACCTCAATGGCTCCTAAGTATACTGAGCCAACTGTACTTCTAATAACTGTAAAGAAAGGCGATAAAAAGAGCGAATAGTTATATTTCAAATTACAATCAAGAAAAATAGCTAGTCATAGTGATTTGATTATAATAAGGCCTGTTAGCAGTGCAAAATTATTTTCATATTATTTTATTAATAACTATTCGCTCTTTTTATTGCCTCCTTTTAAAATTATTAGAACTACAGTTGACTCAGTATACTTAGGAGCCATCGATCTCGTCTTAAAATGTATTGATCACTTTAATGATTATAATAATGTAAATGCTAAATTACAAAAAACTTAAGACAATTTGAATTTCGCGGGCTACCCTGACGCTTTCACCTTAAACATAACTGGCGAAATGAGGGTGTACCTCTGCCTTACCCTTTGGGGATTGCAATAATTATGTTATGTTACTTTCAAAGATGTATTTATTTGGGAGTAGCACATTGTTCATGGTAATAAAATAACCAGTGCAAACACCTAATGAAAGTTTAATGACAGTACATCTTAAAACTCTGTCCATCTCACTAGAGATAAAAGCGTTAGTACAAACAAGTAAGAGCGAAGTAAGTCACGATGAAGCTCACAAAGATCCAGCTATTAAAACCAACATTGTCTTACAAACAGATGGGAACTGTTTTCAATGTTGTTTACGATACGATATTTAGTAGACAAGTTATGTTTTAAACTTATAACTTGTAGTTGCAAAGATATTGAAGGCACACTTTGTATTATACCAACATTATAATCTATATTGTAAAGAGAATACCAACATTATAATCTATATTGTAAAGAGTTCAATGGTTAGGTTGTCTTGGGGCACTGAGGTGGTCAGTGTACCTTCCTACACCCCTGTGTGTACAATAAATGTGAAAGGTTTTTGTAGGTACTTTTATTTGAAAAATAAAAACGTCAGTGGTTACCTCACGAAAACGATATTCAACAGAATTCTTCATTGAACTTTTTTCTAGCTGCCGCTGGAATTGTATCCCGTGCGGGAGGCACCATTTCGATTCCAAAGAGTTGTTTCAAAACTCCGAAGGTATTTAATCATCCCACGGTAATGTTTCTCTGTTTGTTATTTTTTGTCATATTTTTAATAACTAAGCGGAATTTTAACTTTGAAAAAGATAATTATGCCAAATAAAAATCTGCCATTTTAAAAGTATGCCATTTTAAAGTCGGACATAGAAACATTCGGCCAATTAAATAATTTTTATGCCTTAAAAATATTTGTTTAAAGAAGATTATGCCAAATAAATTCCGGAGCATCATGATTCTGCCAGATAGAGGGAACCCGGGTATTTCACGCGGTCGAAGTCGCGGGAAGAAGTTAGTAATTGACTATGTGGATATTATTTATTTATTTATTTATTTATTTATTGACACACCAACGCGACTTATTCACTAAATCATTACATTAAATATATTCTATTTTAACAGCTTTGTGGTGAATTCGTCACTTATAGGTGTGCACAGCACTTGTATAATCAATTATAAAAATTAAAATGGAAATATATGATAATATTGATAATAACAAAATAAAAACTAAAAAAATTTACATTGAATTTAAAATGACAGGTAGTTAAATTAAATTACAGTATATTCGAAAATGTAAAAACCATCAATTAAATTGGAATAGAAAAACAATTATGTATTAAAACTATAAAAATAACAAATAAATTAGGACATAAATATTACATTAATTAAATTAAATTAAATTGTACAGTATTAAATACATTGAATGGAGTCACACAAATACACAAATTAACATTTTGTATAAGAGAAATAAACAAACAAATCGATCAAGAACTGAGGACGTATCGTCTGAATTCGTTCAGACTGTTCGAAAATATATCCAAGTCATTAGTACGCGTGCTCAACTTATTGTAGCTAGACAAAAACCGGTATAAAGGAGCTGAACGACCAAGATTAGTTCTAGTTTTAGGCATTTGAAATGTTTCTGTTTTAAAATTGGATCTGTATGAGGTACGACGGGACACCTTTAAACTGATCTCCGAAACCAACTCCGGTACATTCGCCAAATTGTGGAGGGTCTTATAGAGGAAAATTAAATCTGAGCAACTTCTTCGTTGCTCCAAGGGAGCTCATCTTGAAATGACAGAGCCTTTGAGGGTAATCAGCTTCGCGATCACACGTCTGTGATCTGTAGCGGAGGTATCTCGTAAACTTTTTTTGGATGGCCTCTATTCTGTCGATGTGGACACGATACACGGGATTCCATACAGGAGATGCATATTCCAGTATACTCCTCACCAGAGAGTTATAGAGAACCTTTAGGGTGCCACATGACCGGAATTCCTTGCAAGTTCTTTTTACGAATCCCGACATTTTATTTGCTTTGGCTACAATAGTGTCAAAGTGATTTATAAAGGATAGTTGACTATCAAGTTGGACTCCCAAATCACGAATGGTATCGACTTTCTGAAGAGTTATGCCGTTTAAGTGATATGCTGAAGGCTGAATCAACTTTGTGTAAATGTTATGTGTGTGTCATTCTATTACAAAATTGACTGACGATAAATAAATAAAACGGAAAAGAAAGCTGATGCCCGCGACTTAGTCTACGATTCAGGATAAAAAGTAGCCTTTGCCCTTCTCCAGGTCATGGTCTACCTATATGCCAAATTTCATGCAAATCCGTTCAGACGTTTTACCGTGAAAGCGTAACAAACAAACATACTCATTTTCACATTTATAATATTATAATTAGGACTAGCTTTTGCCAGCGGCTTCGCCAGCGTGGATGTTGGAAATTATCCCACGGGAACCGTACATTTTTCCGGGATAAAAATTATCATATGTGCTATTCGAGACTATAATCTATCTCTGTGCTAAATTTCTGCAGTTCTGGCGTGATTGAGTAACAAACATCCAAACATGCTCACAAACATTCACGTTTATAATATTAGTAGGATTAGGAGTAGGAAGTATGTACCTATGCTCAGAAAACTGGTGACCATAGATTACCTACTCAAAATACTGAGATCATAATATCGATGGCTCTTAAGTATACTGAGTCAACTGTACTTCTAATAACTTTAAATGAAAGGCGATAAAAAGAGCCAATGATTATATTTCAAATGTTAATACAATCAAGTAAAATAGCTAATCATAGTGAATTGAATACAATAAGGCCTATTAGCAGTGCAAAATAAATTTCATATTATTTTATTAATAACCTCTTTTTATCGCCTTCTTTTAAAGTTATTAAAAGTACACTTGACTTAGTATACTTAGGAGCCATCGATATCAAGGACAGTTATTCTGATTTAGAATTACATATAACTTACCTATTCGTGTTCACAAAACATTAAAAAAACGGCAAGTAAATATTATTTTATGACATTTTATTGGCGCTGTTACAGCAAGAAAAATGGGCCGAAAAAAATTAATTTTGCCATCAAATCTCTAAGAAGATGAAGTAAACGTTTTACCTTGACACCAGTATCATATCAATAAATACTATGGCGGTTTCCAATCAAGCAGAAATATGCTTTAATAACAGCAACAAAAGTGTGACAATGAAAACGCACACATCTTAAAACGAACTAATGCTTCAGTAAGCGTGTAACGTTGCGGCGTTTTTGATGCACGATTTAGGTTAATAGAGTATTAACAGTATTAGATCACATACCTTAAAGTAGGGATATGGTATCAACTCAATAGTATCGATACTCTACTCATTCGTATGTAATATTTATCTTAGTACTATTCAAATGGTTTCATCGAGTGACTATACTGAACAGTATGTCCGTCGCATCCAGGGGTATATTATCTTGATGACTGGCTTACATTTTATACGGCAAGAGCAATTCTGACGAATATAGTTCGATACAAGAGAAGCAGAAGAGTTCATAAAACGTGAAATGTAACAGCCTAATTGCAAAACATACAATTTTTAATGAATATCACTGAAATGTCACTAAAATAAAGGGTTAAGGTAAAGAATTGATGCTATCCGAATAACTCACTAGAAAAGTACCGAATACAAAAATGCATTTTATAACAACAGTGCGTTTTACGCCCAGAATGCTGCGCTCCATTGCTCTTTGGCGAACCCCAATGCGGAACGTTTGCGACTCAGTGAGCGACCAGGTCTGAGCACTGTAGGTAAGGAAGGTCAACAGTCTCCGAATGTACGGCGCCGCCGAGGCCGGCCCAGGAAAAGGTAGCGAGACGACCTAGACGTGTACCGCAAGGGCTGGATCGAGGTGGCCCTGGAAAAAGATGCTTGGCAGGATTTGGGGAAGGCCTTTGCTTAAAAGTGTGACAATGTCGACTAACATAAAAAAAACAACAGAAAATATTATCGATACTACTCAAGTATCGATACATTTTCGGATCCCTATAACAGTATTAGATGACGTATCATAATCTGATCACATGAGCGGGTGACTCGAAGGAATGGGTGTAGAGTGTCTATTCTGTCTTTACATATTTAACGGTTTGTGGTCAGCTCCTGGGTTATTACGTCAAAGTTGCCGTACCCCTTAGTAGTGTGACTGATGGATAACGGTAGGATTGAAGATAGAAGTATGAGAAGATATTGTTTTATTTTTGACCTGAGACTTTGACTTTGACTAGCGACCCGGCCCCTGCTTTGCACGGTGTTTAGGACTTGGCAAAACATCGAGATTTCTATAATATACAGGGTGTATCAGAAAGGTGTGGTCAAACTGAACAACTTTCCCCATGCGACCAACATCGTAATCAAGAAAAAATTATCTACATTTGGGTCGTGTAGGTATTGAAGCTTGTACGGAACAGCTTATATTTTTTTCTCGGTTATGATCCCATGGAGAAAGTTCATCAGTTTGATGGTCTGTACCACGCCCTTAGTGTACGTACCGAGTGGAAAAGCGTCCAGCGGGGCGTTCAGCGTTGCGTGGAAATTCACCGAGCACCGCTCGGCCGTCACTCAGGGCACTCGTGAGTGATTGCATGTGTTTAACACGAACTTCGCACGCCCCGCCCCGCTGGACGCTCGAGTCGAGCGTGCACTCAGGCAGCACTCAGGCACTTAGATTTGACCACATCTTTCTATACACATACACCCTGTAAGTTACATTAATATTAATGTATTATAATAGATGTTACGGGTAATGTTAAAAGTATGATTAAACCTAGGTTTATCCGGGTTTACTTGGTATTATTCAAGCTTTTTGGGTAAAGACCGAGTAATAGTTGAAATAAATTTTAATTCGGAATTTACCCGTACACACCTAGGTCTACCTAACACTGGCTGGGTAATTACATTCTCTTGTGCCTAAAAGGACCCTGGCACAGACCGGCCGCTGCCGCGGCACCGCTCGTTTCGCTTGCTCGGCTCGTGCGTTGTGTGGTTACCCCTTGTCCTACGTGGGCGATTCAACGCGAACACGATCGCGAAGAGAAGCGGCGCGAATGGAACAAACAATTGATGCTCTATTGCGGTGTCCTACCTAACCTACAGCGTGTGAATGCGGTGCGGCGACTAGGCGAAGCGAACGCGATCAGTACATTTGATATTTTGGCGCAAACTTGCGCTGCTGTGGCTTGTTTTAAATAAATTAAAATTTTAAAAGCTAAAAATGGTGCAAGTAGAATTATTGAAAAAAATGAATTTCCCAGTAAAAATTGTTTCCGTCCATCCATGACAAATGTGGCTGCGGCGGCTGAAGCGGCGACTTCGCGCGCATGTAGGACAGAGCCGCCGCGTCGCGTAAACCGCAACGGATCTCTTCGCAATCGCGTTCGCGTTGAATCGTCCACGTAGGACAACGTATAACAGTTCTAACCTAACCTAACCTACCTTTCAGCCTAACTGGTCGAGAATAAGAAAGAGACAGAGCCAATTATTTCCACATGCGAAAAAAGAGAGCGCAACAATGCGCTGGAACTAAAATAAAAGCGCCAAACCAAACAACAATTGTTTAAAAATAAATTAAGCTGTCTATCAAAAATATTTTCAGTCAGAGTTTTAAATTATTTAATACGCACATTTTGAATGCAATTTTGCAATGAAATTACTAAGGATTGTAGAATTACAGAAAAAAAAGTAGAGTCTTTTAGGAATTAAATTCTATCGAGGAAATTTAACCCAAATGCGTTTTCCTTCAGTCAGAGTATTAATCAAATAGTCAATAAACATATATCCAAAATTTTAATCGATACATGCTGTAATACTTAAATAAATGGTTACGAAAACGCCCCCAATGTATTTTGGTATCGCCTCAACCATTTTAACATTTACCATAAGCAAGAATTTTAAAGACAATTTAATTATTATCTTTTAGTATACCTACGTGTTTTAATATATACAATACCTTTTGTTTTATGTATAATAAATTAATAATGCGTCTAATTTGGGACAGCACTCCTTGATGGGCGAGTCCTATTACTGGGTGGACGTACGACGCGTTGCGTGAGCTCAGCACAGAACACGCAAGCTAACCACTTAAAACTAAACACAGCATGTTGCGGTGACGCGGTGACGCGAACCCGTAAGATTTCCCCCTACTAAAAATCCCTCAACGCGCCTAAACAAGTTTTCACTTCAAAAATCAAATTAGAGCTAAAAAATTAATTACCCGTTAAATCTAGGACATGATACATAATTGAAACAAACTATAAACAAGACACAAATTCAATTCCAAACACAAAATACGTGTAGGTACCAACGCTCCATAGAGCATCTCCACACGAACTAATACGTATAATCTACGCTCAATAACTCTATCCACGTATTACGACGCTACCAATCAGTATCTGAGCTGTCACTAGTAATTGGTATTCATCTAGTCGTCACATATTATCACTTCTCGCTACTTGAGGGTAAATGGCAAGAATGGTACAGAAATACAACTCCGTATTATATTATTCGAGGAATCGGTGGCGCTTGCCCAGTCTTTTGTTTGACTGACGGACAAGCGACTGAGTTGAGGTGCTGTGACAAGTGGCAAACGTTTTCAAAGCGTGCCGTAGAAAACAGGATTGACATAAGCTTTCCGGTAGCTTATGTCAGTTCCCGCTGATTATAGAACGTCACTATGTCAAGCAAGGTCCTCTGGTTTCAACTTCCAATAGGTAGTAGAGTTTAATTAAAACCGAGTACAGTCCCACAAACTTAAGGCCTAAACAAAGTGGCATTCTATCATATCAGCGGTGACCATGATGAAAAAGTCTGAAATAAGCTACCGAATAGCTTATGTCAATCCTATTTAAAGTCGTTGTAGAAAAAGACGAAACGCATTAAAACTGATTCACACTGCAATGACTTTTAAATAACAAGTTTATTATAAAAAAAAAACTCAAGCTTTTATAAGTCTCGATATCATCTGGCACCAGAGCCAGACGCGTCGTTTTGTTACTGAGTTCCCATGGCCACCTTCCGGCTCCATCATCAGATCAGCTCCATGTCATAATAATATTGCATTATCATCCAATTTACATATGAATGAAAGACTTCAGCTCAATCGGAAACCAAGAAGTAGGTCAAATTTACCTTGCAAGATTAGATCACAGACAGACAGGCACTGGGAAAGGTGAAACTAAATAAAAGCTTCTACTTATGGTTTCGGTAGTTCCACTTTAAGCCACCGGATCAGGTACATTTTTGGCTCTATTCTCTCATAATAGGCATATTATGACAGAATAGAGCCTAAAACATATATTATTTAAAAGTTTTCTTCTTTGGGATTATGTGGGTTGCACCGCAATTTTTTTTTTTTTTCTTTTTGATACGGACCTATTGCAGTTGGCGCCGGGAGCCTTTGCTGCTTAACCGAGCTTTGGTGGGGCCAGAAGGGCCTCTCGCCGGATTAAAAAGTATGATTAAGTAGCACAGCTAAGGGCGTCCCATAATGGGACTCGAACCTAGGCTTAGGGCGCTACTGACTACTGAGCAAGTGGAGACTTGTTGCATCGGCATGTTATTATTATTCGAGGCATTAAAAGCTACTTGCTCCGCGCGGGCGGGCGGGTGCAAGGGACGGGGGACGTTTTGCCTTCTGTATGTTCTTTTATTGTGGCGCATCTATATGAAGGCAGGCGTCTAATTTTGATGTTTATTCAGTTATAGCCTGATATGTAGAAGTAGCGTCATTGGATTAATTAAGTCTGTACCTAGATTTTAAGTCTCAAGGTTTATTTACGTAAAGGAGTTAAGTAGACCTTGTAGCTCAAATATTAGTCCTGATCTTAAATAAGCTATGTGTACAAAATCTTCTGTAGTATGGATGTGTTTCAAGATGTCGAAGAATAAATGTTGAGATTTATTTTAAATATTGAGGAGGTCGTGGCTAAGTGATAACAATCGCACGGATAGATCTATCAGGTTAAGCTACGCTTGCCGGGGTTGGTCCGTGGATGGGTGACCATCTTTTCATACCGAGACTCCTCAGTGCCTCGGAAAGCACGTTAAGCCACTGGCCCCGGCTGTCATTCGTGGATCTTTGACAGTCGTTACGGGTCGTCAGAAGCCCGAAAGTCTGACAACCAGTCTTACCAAGAGATATCGTATTACCCAGTAACTGGGTTGTGGAGGTCAGATAGGCAGTCGCTCCATGTAAAATACTGGTATTCAGCTGCATCCGGTTAGACTGGAAGCCGACCCCAACATAGTTGGGAAAAGGCTAGGCAGATTGATTGATTGTTAAGTTTTTTTTTCTTTGTTTTTTTTTTTTTTTCTACTTGGTTGTTGTGTGCACTTATGGCATGTGCCAAATAAACATGTTTTCTTCTTTCTTTCTTTCTTTCGATCGTCGTTGGCAATCAATCTTGAATCTGTAACAATCTGCAACGTTTTTTTAGTCGGATCGGAAGGACCTGAATCCCTCTCACATTTGAGAAGAGAAAACGAATAATGAGATAAAATAAAAAATTATAAAACATCGTATTCTCGTCTTCATCATAATTCTTTAAGCCGCAGTTAAACAAAAGCCACCATCACTCTCAAGTACTCGAAGCTTTTAACCGCCATATTTTGCTTCGTCATTAAAACACTAAATAATTACTAATCGTGCCAGAGTACTTCAAAATGACAGCTGAGTATCCCGGCTCCACTCGGCTTGATTGAAATCAATATGGTTTGTGTAACTAAATACCTGAGGTACTTATTGGGATTGATAAAATATCTACCTATTATTTTGATGAGGCTTTGTTACGTTCACATAATATAGAAGAGGATCTTTACCCACAATACCCACCCAGATTGCGACAGATATTTTCCACAGACTATGACATGAAAACCTAATTAAAGGGGTATTTTCAATTTAGACAGACATCTGTCCAGAAATAATATCAAAAACATGAGACACGGAGGAGTCTCGGTATGAAAAGATGGTCACCCATCCACAGACCAACCCCGGCAAGCGTAGCTTAACCTGATGGATCGACCCGTGCGGCTGTTATTAATTAGCCACGAGCTCCTAAAAAAAACTTAACACTATACAATAAAAAAACTTAAATCTAGACCGAAAAAAAGAGATAATAATCGAAATGATTATACCTTGGTACTACTTAAAACATAGCGTTAAAACTAAACATTCTTTCTCATCAGGTCGTTATGTTCGTCTGCTCAGATTCCTCTTTCCACATATCGCACGCTTAATAATATACTGACCTAACCAAAAAAATCGTAATCACGACTTGTCTTACAAAATGGCGTATAACTCAGTCAAAAAGCATAATAATAATGAAATAATATATTGTAGGAATAATTGATGAACTGATTATTGATACAGAAATGATATTTTAAAGAAATTTAGTTAAAACGAACTTCTTTGTATGCTTAACTCATTTTGGGCCTGAACCGTGAACCTGGTCAGTTGGACAATTTCTAGTTGTAATAAGGATCAAATTCACAAAACACATTTGTTATATATTAATAAAATTCGTAGCACCAAAAGTGCACCCGACCGATCACCATGTTCGGCAAGCCGATCCCTTGGGAGACGCGAGCCAAATACCTCGGTGTGACCCTCGACCACCACCTCTCCTTCGCTGAGCACATAAAGCAGGTGCGTTCGCGCGCCGCTTTCGCTCTCGGTAGACTCCACTCCGTTCTGAATGCACGTAGCAAATTGTCACTTAGGTACAAATTCCGCATTTATACAGCGTGCATTCGCCCCATCATGACCTATGCGGGTTCAGTCTTTGCGAACGCTTTTGCGCAAAACCTCACCTCATTCATAGGATGCAGGCCCTCCAAAACCGTTTCCTCCGAAAGGCAACGGGAGCCCCTTGGTTCGTTCGGAACGAAATCCTCCACGTAGATCTCGACATTCCCTCAATCTCCCAGTTCTTGAAACGCAATTCCAAGCGTTTCTTCGACTCAGCCACCAACCATCGCAACCCTCAGGTTGTCGAGGCGCCTAGCTATGTCCCCTCTCGTATTAGTAAGGTCCGCCGCCCTAGGCTTGTCCTCTCAGATCCCGACGACCCCATAACTCTTCTCCAGGAGAGCAGTAGGGACCGTAGGAATTCGACATTCCGACCTCGCCGCCGAGGTGCCTCGCGACGACCCCGTAATAATCGTCCTCCCCCCCCCGTCCCTTGCTCGGGTATGAAGTGCCAGCTGGTGGCGTAGCTGAGCCAGTAGCTTTAAACTCCCCTGACAATAATAATCATTCAAATCTGATCCAGCCTGTCCCATCTTGCTGTCCTCCCCCCAGCGACGCCCTAAGCCGTTCCCCACAGGGGGAGCCCTTAGCGTGTAGTCGCTTAGTCTGTAAGTTTTATGCCCCTGGCTGGAGGCTTTGAGTTCTCTTAAGGCAGCCACAGGATAGTCCGGTTAAGTAGTCACGGCCTCTAGGCCAACTACGAGATGCCATTCATTAATAAAAAAATTATTAATGAAAACCAAAAGTGCATTGAGCGCACAACTTCCGTTACCGACGCACGGCGCGGCGGCGACGGCATTCAAAGCCGTCAGTTTTTATTCTTTACGTCATTTGTGTCATAATTGAGAAAATGGTGACACGCTTGGTTTGTATCAAGACCGTAGACTATGCCGCTTCTAGCAGTGGCCTCCAGCTTGTCTCCATGCTCTGTGGTAAGCCACATCACCTTAGGTACAGTTGAAAGAATGTGTTCCTGACACCTGTCAGTTGGACAATTTCGAGTAACTAATAAGGATCAATTTCGCAAAACACATACCTATTCGTTAGTATGAAACTGACAGCTGTCAAGAACACATTCTCTCGACGGCCGGGACTGTAATAAAATCAACTTTAATACTCACGTATAAATAGGCGACTCATGTCCCTGCTTGTACCAGATGACGAGCCCCATGCGATCGTCAGGCAGTGCCGGAGTGACGTCACAAGGTAGCTCTACACCGCCCCCTGTCGGTGCGTGGAGGGACTCGATTGATGCTGCAACAAGAGAAGGATGGTTTAGCTATTTTGAAGGCAAGATGTCAAGTGTTTTTGATAAAAAGAAACACAATTGGCTAGTTGCCCGTTTTTGAGGAACTGATTAATAAAGTTCCTTGTGATCTGCTTCCCCTAATTTTTTTTTTGGCATCAAACAGTCATATACTTACAAGCAATATTATTCTTAAGAGAATTAGTTTCTTACAATAGACCTATAGTGCCGACAATGTGATATAGTGGTAAAAATAATTACAATAAACTCCTAACAAGGAAAAACGCGCAAGAAATACATATTTATTTTTGTATCAGAACTAATGTTCAATGCAACATAGTTTACAAAGTAAAGTGAAGGTAGACAAAGTAAAAAAGTGAGTTTAAGTTAGGTGATAGGTATATCTACTTTTAAGTTTTTATTTAGAGAGAGATATTAAAAAGAGAATATATGAATATTTCAGCAGAATAGTAATCCTAATCCTAACTTCCTTCCTAACTTATATTATAAATGTGAAAGTGAGTTTGTTTCGTTTCTTTGTCACGCTTTCACGCTAAAACGATTAAACGGATTTGGATGAAATTTGGCACATGGGTAGACCATGACCTGGGTTGGAACATATTTATGATACTTTTTATCCCGGTAGTACATTCCCTTGGGATAATTCCGACATCCACGCGGGCGAAGCCGCGGGCAAAAGTTAGTATTAACAAAATTTTATTTTTATAAAATTCATACTTAGTTATTTTTCTTACTGTCAATTGGACGTAGTTATGCTATAACATTCCAATCCACACGCAGGTCGAACTGAGTAAATCGCGTTTTTTTAATTTTGTGGTACCTACGCTTTTTTTTTGGTAGCGAGTACAACTAAGTAGTATGTATCACTTCAACTAAATAAATAAACATTATTTTATTATATACTTGTCAAAATACCTAGCTTGGGCTCAAAAACTCAATTTTGACCACCTTGTGAATTGGAACGTTATAGCATAACTACGTCCAATTAGCTTAACACTTTTTACATAAGATAAGTCACTCCTACCGCAAAAAGGAAACAATGAACACGTCAATCGTCAAAACAGATCTGGTGTCTTCCAGCTATGATTGAACATCCATACAGAAGTGTAACTCCGGAGTCGATATTGCTGATAAATAAAAGTAGGTAAGATGCTGTCTGACCTACTTTTATTGTACCGTACCTGTTTCAAACGTTGATCTGGGGGTCGTGCTACATGACCCAAAAGAGTGATGTCGCTCGGCAAAAGAGGCAAGGGAAGACCCATGAGAAGATGCGACGATGAAATTAAAAATATCGCCTGTCCACACTGGACAAAAGTAGCCCAAGACCGAGACAATTGGCTAATTTTGGAGGAACCCTTCACCTGTGAAGACGGGGTTCTTGCTAATAATAAATAAAAATTAACACTAGGATAAGCAAATTAATATAAAACTAACCACAAGCTAAATGAAATGTAAAAGCACAGACAAGAAATAAAAGGCTTTCTTATTTAATTTATTTTTTACCTGTTTCAAAAGTTCCCTAGCATCTTGTATTTTATAAAAAAAATTGTTGCGTAATATTATTTTGTAGTAATATTATTATATTGATTAATATTTGTTAGTTGAAAAGGAAATCTTATAATCTTCAGTTCTGTCTCATATAATTTTTAATCTTCACGCATTACGTGCATTATTATCCTGTATCTTGTAGTTATTAATAAATAATGACCAAGATGTTTTGACACGATGGACAGCGATAAACATAGGGTAAAATAAACACCGATATATCTTTATATCGGTGTTTATTTTACCCCATGTTTATCGCAAGATTACAGTAGCGCATCATGACAGACCAATTTGGAAGAAAATGGCGGTAGCCTCCCCAAAGATGGCCGACATAACAAAATGGACGCCCTCTGTCAATAATAACTTATTTACCTTAACTACTGAGTTACAACCTTGCAGAACAACCATTTACTTCACACTTAATTTTTTATCTTTTTCAGATCATCAACGATAAAAAATATAGTAATTATTTATCGAATTTCCCCCAAGCTGTAAACAGATGGATGTACAATAATCACAGTGAAAACAAGGGGCCAAGCGCGAGTCGGACTCACAGACGAAGGGTTCCATACCACCTTACAATATTGAACACATTGAATACCTACACACAACACACCACGTCTCTTGTATGGGGATGACCCCTTTAATTATTGGATCTTATTCTACTAGGGCTTCCAATCAAAATTAAAAAATAAACCAAACAAATATAAAAAAAAATGTAGGTCCCTACCTACATTTTTTTTATATTTGTTTGGTTTATATGTTTGTATGTATGTTTGTCCACGTATTTCTCCGAAACTTTTTTTTGTATTGGCTTACATTTACTTCAACTTAGCTAACTGTGTAAGTTTCAACAAAATCGGTTGAATGGTTTTCAAGATATGGACTAATACGTGTGTGACTGCAGGCGTGTGTGGTGTCAAAGGGAAAACATCTCAAACCCTTGGTCAAATTCTAGTGCAATATTTATAACTAAACTATTAACTACTTCTTCAAAAAAAAGTAAGTAAGTTTCTTCAAAAATAAATTAACTCAAAATTATGAAATAACTATAATTTCAGAAGTCGGTGGCAAAACAACTAGAATACAGATCCCAAAACACCGACTTCTGAAAATAAAGTTATTTCATAATTTTGAGCTAATTTCTTTTTGAAGTATTTTTTTTTATTTTTTTTTTTTATTTTTATTATTTTGTTATAACGGCCATAGTAGTACACACTGTGAAAATTTCAAGTGTCAATCAATCTATTACAGTTCAAAACATACAGCCCTGTGACAGAAGGACCTTAGTAATAGGGTCCCGTTGCCACTCTAGGTGAATTTCTTAATGACGAATCTCTGTGACTTTACAATATTGACATTTTTACATAAACTTACTTGACATTTAAAAAATATTTTTAACTTATTTTATTTTTAATATCTGAACTGACTATAATCTTCTGAACTGACTATACTTTTTGACATGGAATGAAATTTATTATAAATATTAAAATTTTGCTAGCATAATGATATTGTGATGAATTTATATTTTAATTTAGTAGCATTTTTTTTTTCTTTTTAATAATTTGTATGTCAATTGACAAAACATAGCGTACTATCTAATTTTTAAGATCTTGTATTTAATTATCACCTATGTTTACGAATAAATGATTCTGATTCTGATTCACACTTTGCGTACGGAACCCTAATAACAGTTCCATGGTTCCATATCACTGTTATTTTATCGCGATAAAATTGCGATACTTGAAGAATTATTGGGCTAAAATGATATACCAGTGAGCAAGGGGCATTATTTTAATGATTGCTTTCGGGCACAATTCTGGATGTTCGAAATTCGAATTATGCTTAACCGACGACGCGGTAACAAAGTGCGTGATCCGTTTTTGTTTATTATTTTGTGGCCTGTAGCGTCTATCGGGTTATTAGATAATGTGTTGGTAGGGGATGACTCAGTGCGGATTTCACCAATTAAAACTGAACGCGATCAGCACGTAAACCACGTTTAAGATCTGTCACTGTCATTATTTTCTTTGGAATATTGACACTGACAGCTCTTAGATGTGCTGATCGTGTTCAGTTACATTGGTGAAATCCGTAAACTTATACCGTCCTATTACAAAACAATGTTTATCTTCAGAACCAGGTTTAAGCCAAGGAGGCAATTTTGAATTTCCAACTTTATTCCGACTACGGTAAATTTCTGACAACTTAGGACCGGACTAAGTTGTCAGTTTTGATGTGAATACGTCTTTAAGTTTGCTTCCACAGTGAGAGGCAATACAGAAGACTAATGATAACAACATCGGGGGTTACAGTTTGGTGTTGTAGCTACATACCTATCTATATCCAAAATTTAATTACACCAATCGTTATTTAAAGGAGGAAGCAGCTCGTGGCTAAGTAGTAACAGACGCACGGGTCGATCCATCAGGTTAAGCTACGCTTGCCGGGGTTGGTCCGTGGATGGGTGACCATCTTATCATATTGAGACTCCTCCGTGCCTCGATAAGCACGTTAAACTGTTGGTCCCGGCTGTCATTCGTGATCTTTGGCAGTCGTTACGGGTTGTCAGAAGCCCGAAAGTTTGACAACCAGTCTTACCAAGGGGTATCGTATTACCCAATAACTGGGTTGTGGTGGTCAGATAGGCAGTCGCTCCATGTAAAATACTGCTATTCAGCTGCATCCGGTTAGACGGGAAGCCGACGCCAACATACTTGGGAAAAGGCTAGGCAGATTGATGGCGATGTAAATGTAAACTATCGAATAAAAAAATACACATGCATATTATTCATCAACTTAATCCAGATGTATGTAGGTACATGGCTACTTACTTTTTACCCGACGGCGGCGAAGCCAAAAAAGAGGGTTTTGTTTTTGACCTTATCTAACCTAAACGGTATGTAACCTCCTGTAACATAAACGGCTTGACCGAATTTGATGAACGATAGTATGTCGTTAAATTCGTATTTATTGCCTCGCGCAATAAATACGAATTTGTCACTGGGTATAATAAAATTATAAAAAAAAACAAAAATGGCGGATTTTTGGCGCCAAAATGTATGTTTTCAAAAAACAATTCTCCCATACCTCTAGAGTGGGGTAGGTACCAAAATGAAGGGTTGTAAAAGGTGATTACAAAAATATATAAAAATTATGTGTTTGAATGTAGTTTAGAATGAGAAATGATTAAAAATAACGTGTGTGGGGGAGGCGGTCCCCCAAGACCCCCGTCAGGAACGACGTTTCTTCTCACGTATGAATAAAAAAAAATTAAGTGACAAACCCAAAATTGTATTGCTTTGAAAGATAATTTTGAGGAGCATTACTTAATGAGAAAAATAATGCATCCTAACTAAGAAATGTAAAAAAAAAGTAAATTTAAAAAAATCAAAAAACCCGACTGCGTACAAAGACAGTGAACTTTAAAAAAGATGGAAACAAGAAGATATTTTGTCTCCAAACAGTCTCAAGACCTATTGCCGCCGACTGCATGAGACTGTTTGGAGACCAATAAGTTCATCTTGTTTCCATCTTTTTTAAAGTTCACTTTTTACGCAGTCCGGTTTTTTGATTTGTTAAATTTACCTTTTTTATGATTTGGAAGAAAGAAAGAATGGATAGATTAATGATACTATGATACATAGCTCCTCTGCATCCACCCTTACACCCGTGGGCGTTACGCCCAACGCTCATCTCAGTGGAATATTACCATCCCACAAAATAAATAGTATCAGAAGATCGGTTCCAGAGCTAAAATAGGCGCACGCACACATATGCGCGTACGTGCGGCGATCTTAAGGGGGAAGCGCCAGGGTAGCCCGCGAAATTCAAATTTTCTTACGTTTTTTGCAATTTTCAAGTCAGTATTAAGTTGTATGTTGATTCATGTATGAGTCGCGACCGTAACAAATATTTATTTACACAATTAGAATCATTAGAATCAGTAATAAAACTCTATAAGTTAGTATAATCCTATATGTCGAGATTTCATGAAATAGTCATTCAATACGATTGCCTGGTCTTAAAAATGTGTATTGATGACATAAACGATTACAATCCTGTAAATACATACTTGTTAGGGTCGCGAATTATATTTTATCAACATGCAACCTAATGCTGACTTGCAAATTGCAAAAAACGTAAGAAAATTTGTATTTCGCGGGTTACCCTGGCGCTTTCACCTTAAACAAATGCCAGTTGCGAGTGATTTGCACTCACTGTATGTATTCCATGTTCAAAACCTTGTTTCCAATTGAAGTTGTTTCCACATAAACAACAATCGACTTTACTCTAGTGTAAGTTAAATTGATTTCAGAATGACTGGTACCTACTATGAAAAGATCATTTAATTATTTTTTTAAGTTGTAGCGCAATCTGGACTTCATTTGTGGGTATTAAAGTTATTTTTGCGAAAACACATTAGTTTACATGTATGAAAACTAAATTGTATAATAGTTTTCGCTAGTCGTATGGAGCCGACCTTCTGTCCCTATCTATTCTGAGTCTCAGTGGAATATAAGCGGGATGAACATCAATTTGCATGCTAATCACTCCGGCTCATCTTTACGCAGCCTCCCGTATCGGATTAATGCATGCTCATCTTACTAGTTATTAATATTCGTGGGATTACAATACATTTCAAATTATATGGTTCAATTGATTGCTTGGCGTAATAAGATTAGTACAGCAGTTGTCTGTATTTTGACAAAAAGTTAAAGGTTCCTGCCGACAGGTGCGACGCGACTCTAGTAAAACAATTTCTATGAAAACTTCATGGAAATTATTCTAACAGAATCGCGTAGCACCGTCGCGTCGCGTCTGTCTGCGGGAGCTTTAAAAAACTAGCGACAGTCATTTTACATTTAGAAGTGAAAACTGCTTTAGGCGCACTTTGCACTCTTTCTCAACAGTGAACGAAACTAAACCGTCACGCTCGGGTCGGTGACCCTGAATCGGGTACACTCGGCTCCAGTCGTAAGTTTTCATTTCTATCGTTAGCCAATGTGACGGAAAAGGGTTACGTGGCGTGGTGGAGAGAAACAAGACCAAGATATATTTTTATAAAAGAGGCTTGTGGCTAAGTAATAAAAGCCGCACAGGTCGATCGAGCAGCTACGCTTGCCGCGATTGGTCCGTGGATGAGCGTCCATCTTCACAAACTAGACCCTTTCGTGACTCGAAAAGCATGTCGATCTTTGACAGGCGTTATGGGTCGTGGAAAGTCCGAAAGTCAGACAACCAGTCTAAGGGGTACCGTATTACCCAGTAACTTTGTGGAGGTCAGATACGCACTCGCTCCATGTAAATACTGGTATTCAGTTACATCCGGTTACACTGGAAGTCGACCCCAACAGAGTTGGGAAAAGGCTAGGCAGATGATAGTATTTTTAACCGACTTCAAAAAAAGGAGGAGGTTCTCAATTCGACGGAATGTTTTATTTTTTCGAATGGACCGATTTCGAAATTCTTTTTTGTTTGAAAGAGTATACTTTCTACGAGTAGTTGGTCCCATTGTCATCAGGTAAGGATCTTATGATGCGATCCAAGAGAAATAGACGGAACTCTTCAAATATTATAGGCACACCTATAAAGATTTGGATATTTTTTATACGTAGTATCTAAATTCATGAGCATTTGCTTTCGGAAAGCACTATTTGTTAAAGTGGAACTGATGATGAAGGTCACAGATGGCCACCGGAACTACTCAATAATAAGTATTTCACAGGCTGCGATTCTATTAGGTGCTTTAATAATGTTGCTACGCAATTTATGCTCGTCACAATGAATATGGTAAAAGTGGAGCTGATGGTGAATTCACCATCAGTTCCAGTTCTCCTGGTACTTACCAGGAGAACTCCTCAACAATTAATGTCCCTGCAGCGGGAAAGCAATATTTTGTAAAAAGTGATAAGCTGTTGACATTAGGCTCGGAAGTCGGGGACATTAAACTAAAATACAGATCCAAAGATACCGACTTCCAAAATTAAAGTTATTTTTCACTTTGTACTGTTTTTTTTTTATTTTGGAAAAAGGTTTTTTTTTATTAAAGAAAGAGATAGGGGGTAGGAAGGTCTATGGTCACAATCGTTGTAATTCCCGTGGGAGTAGCTCAGTACTCTCCTGGCTCAGCTTGGTGTGAGGATGACTACATCGGGTATGCCACGCTGCAGACGCCAGGGTTGATGACGGTCGGCGGATGGTCTCGCCAGACCCGTAATAGCCCACTACATGACGCGGCCACGTGGGTTATGTGCCCGGCGCGGAGCCCGATGATGCCTGGATATGATGGAAGGTGATGGCTCGGAACCCGGCGTTCGTATACCTCCAATAATCTCAGATTGAGGTTTTCGGAGGCACACACCTTCTTTTTTTTTGGTGTGCTTTATTGTAGTCTTCTTCTACTACAATACCAGTTTGAGTGAATATGGATGGCTATAATGTGTAGGAAAGACCAAATAAACTATTGATGGATCGCTTTGAAAGAAGATAAATCCAGAAAGAGGGTGGATACTGAGATAACGGCTAATAGAAGCCCCGATACCAAAATATGCTGCACCGACAAAAAAAATGCTGCGCCGATACCAAAATATCTTGCGCCGATACCAAAATATGCTGCGCCCATACCAAAATATGCTGCGCTGATACCAAAATATGCTGCGCCTACACCAAAACCAATGGGTATGTTACTACTACGTGCTCTTGAGGATGATAAATTGAGCTTATTTTAATTTGCACCAGTCTCAGCTATAAGTCCGTCTTTAGTTCAGAGGTAGTAGGCAGATTTTGGCACAGTCACCGAAGAAGCGACAAGCAAGAACGTGACAAGTTCGTTGCAAAACATCCAGCCGCTTTAAAAAAAAAAAAATCTGACATATTTATTCACTAGACGGTACAGGGCAACTTTTATTAAAGCTCCCCTCTGGCATTTTGCCAAAAGTATGGCAATGTAGCAGATTGCATGTGACGTCATTTCCTGTTAAAAGTACCCTCGTGAAATTAAATCGAATTGGTTTTAACGAAGTTTTTAAACTGGTTAAAAGGTTAAATTGATATAGTCACTTTGGAGGGTAGTTTAAATTTAATTGAGCTTCAGGATAGGGAAGAGTGATGCACACAACAGTCACTTTGAACAATTTCCTTTACCTTTTTCAGCAAAATAAAATGCAGATTTTTCCCTGTAACGTGGGTGCTTCTAAACCGACTAAAAAAAGGAGGAGGTTCTCAAGTCGACACGTATATTTTTTTTACTTTCTTTTTACTGTATGACTTCGCATAACTTTTTACAGAGTAGCCCGATTTGTAAGTTTTTTGTTTTAGTCGGGAAGATATACCTCGAAGTTGGTCCCATGTAAAATTTATTAACTTTGATCAGGTAGTTTTTGAGTTAGCTTCAATAATAATACGTATTTTTCCCACTTAGTCTTCGTGGATGATATTCTTATTTCTGTTGCAGGTAGTGGTGTTTGAATTTGTGTCGGGTAGAATAGAATAGAATAGAATAGAATCGTTTATTTCTGAGTACATGGTACACGAAGATCTTAATATTAGAAGGAATCACATATACTACCTTCGCCGGTGTAGAAATATTAAGTGAGTATCTAATTTACAAATTCACATAATTATAGTTCATGCAATGTTAAATAAGATCAAAAAATTTAAATTAATTGTGACAGTTTTTAAATAAATATTTGTAACTTTATGGACTACGTTATTTTTATGCATACATAATTAAAAATTAGATGTTTTCAATGTCAACTATTTTATATAATGTCAATATGCTATAAAAAGTCATCGAAGAATATTATAATAATGTCAAAAGATATTCATAAAATGTCAATATTTCTTACTACTAAAAATGTCAATATCTACTACTAATACAATGTCAATTTCCTTATGCAATGTCAATATTTTCGATTTAAAAATTCATTAACTGAATAGAAACAGTTGCCCAAAAGCCAAAAGCGAATCGGTAGGTACTAAAGAGGTTTTATTCTTCCTTCGACTTCCAAAAAAAAAAAACACAAAGTGAAATATAAATTTCGTAAGTCGGTTGTCTTTTTTTTAAATTTTTTTCAGCCTTATTTTCTACAACGTTATTTTAATAAGAACTGTAACTAACTCGATAAATTGTTACACGTTTGCTAACAACTTATTGCATTGAATTCCATCATCGGCGATGTTGGTATGTACTTGTACTACATTATAGAAGCATGGGCATAATCAATCTATATTGTTCCCACTACTGGAACACAGGCTTCCTCTCTGTGAGAAGGAGTGGGCTGTAATCCACCACGCGGGCCCAGTATGGATTGGCATATGTCGTATGTCTTCGAATGTTTGGTTCTAGGACATGCCGGTTTCCTCACGATGATTTCCTTCAATGTTTTAAGAGCAGTGGTGATGAAATTATTTATACAAAGTAAAGCGCCTGCCTGCCACTGGGCTATTCCTGCGGCACCGCTGCATATTATACTGTAGCTTTTTTATTTTTATTTGAGAGGGGTTTGCTCTTGACTCTAGTCTAGGTCGGAGGCGACAGAGACAAAGTCGACGATGGAGTGCGCTTACCCAGAAGAAGCCTGTTCACTCTCACTTTGATGAGATTATGGTTGTATGCGCTCGGAAACACAGACGCAGGTAATGAGTTCCACTTTTTTGCTGTGCGCATTATAAAAAGCATTTGGAAACGCTTAGTGCGAATTTGTGGAATAGCAACTAGGTAACTGGCAGTGCGTCTAGATGTCCGTTGGTAGAAGGGGGCCGGAGGAATCAGGTCGTGGAGTTCTTGGGCACACTCACCGAAGTACAATCTGTAGAAAACCGACAGCTTGATTTACACAGTGCGATTTTATTGTCTGACTGAGACATGCCATCAGTTGAAGCAACGATGAAACTCGCATCATTTGAACAGTATTTTTCAGACGCATGTCATTAGTTGCTTCAATTGTATTCTATGCCGCAGGCAAGACACTTGCAACCGCCCTTGCTTACACCTTACAAGATAAACAAGTATATGACGTTCCTCAGTACCAGAGGAGCTCGTGGCTAAGTAATAACAGCCGCACGGGTCGATACATCAGGTTAAGCTACGTTTGCCGGGGTATGTCCGTGGTTGGGTGACCATCTTTACATACCGAGACTCCTCCGTGCCTCGGAAAGCACGTTAGGCCGTTGGTCCCGGCTGTCATTCATGGATCTTTGACAGTCGTTACGGGTCGTCAGAAGCCTGAAAGTTGACAACCAGTCTTACCAACGGGTAGTAAATTATTAGGGCTGATTTTTCAATAGTCAGATAACTTTTATCTGAAGAATAAATATGACAATTTGACATATTTTCTATGCCTACTTACAAAAGTTATCAAACAGCCATATTTATTCCATAAATAAAAGTTACGTCTATTTAAAAATTTGCCCCAAATATAATAAACAAGTTGTTGCCCGCGACTTCGTCTGCGATCCAGGATGAATAGTAGCCTATGTCCTTCTCCAGGTCATGGTCTACTCATGTGCCAAATTTCATCCAAATCCGTTCAGCCGTTTTAGCGTGAAAGCGTAATCAACAAACAAACACTTTCGCATTTATAATATTAGTTAGGATAGTTAGGAGGAAGCAAAACCGGTCTATCGACATTCTAGACTCACGAAATGTATTACGTAAATTTAAAAAAAATACTCTTAACACACTACTAAAGTTTCAATCATAATATAATTCAATCATGATTCGAAAGACACGTGGCGCCATCTATTATCATAAGAAAGTTATTGTTGATTTCCTCGGGAACAGTACTTTTTTCCGGGATGAAAGGTACCCTATGTCCGTGTCTGTACACCTGACAACGTATATGCAAAATTTCAGAATGATCGGTTCAGTGGTTTAGGCGTGAAAAGGTTACAAACAAACAAACAAACTTACTTTCGCATTTATAATATTAGTTAGGATGTTAGGATAGCTGTTGAATGACGATTGACCACGAACCCACGATTATTGACCACGAACTAGCAATAATCGTAAAATCCTTTCGTGTGTTACACATGTAATTCGTTAAAAAATAGTGTTGTAAACCATTTTGCTAAGCCTCATCAATAATCAAAGAGTCTGATCAGTTATTATTATTTATTAGTTGACGTGTTTGATTGTGTTTTGCGATTATCGAGCTTAAGACGCCCCCGGAGCATGCGTAGTTCATACGAATGAAATACCAAAATAATTTGTAAATCAAACATATTCTAAAGGTAGTGTGTATTTATTCCGATTGGATTACAGAATATCTAGGTTCCCAAACATATATTTTGAAAGGACACAGATTTCCACTACGACAGCGATTAAACAAAACGCACGGTGCGTTCATTATCCGTATCCTTTCCAAACACAGCAATGATATTGCCAGCTGTTTCTGAACCCGTATTCTAAAATTACTCTAATTTCCAATTTCTAATTTCCAATGTATCCAGTGTATCATCTTTGCTGAAAAACGAGTCAAGCAATCGAATGTTAAATTTTTCAAATTTAGAATGTTATAGTTGGACCGTGTTATGCAGAAAGCAGCGATGTCGGGAAAAGTACAAACATAAGCATTTTTCTGTCGATGGTTGCATTATGGATGTATGGAGAAGGCTGCATTTGATGGCTCAGATCCCCGTGAAATAGAGATATGGACATGGTTGTTTTTGCAAAAAATCTTTTATGTCGAAATTAGTATGACTGTGTTTATAAGTCATTTTTGGAAAAGTGCCATATGGCTGCTTTCTGCATAACTAAGTCCAGTTATCGTGTGAAAAAAGGAAAAAGTTTTACTATATTTCAAGGAATGTCACACCATGCAGGTTTAATTTTAATTTAAAGTGGCCAGTACGTTAAAACGGGAATTTCATAATTTTTAAACCATGCTGATGTACAATATAATATGATGTAAAAAATATTTAAAAGGATATTTAAACCGACCAAAATATTCTTGTATGCAAATCAAGCTACAGTCATTTAATTGCGTCCGACACTTATTTAAATGTACTGAACATAAATAAAATATATCTTTTGATCACAATTCCATATGTTAATGTGTGAACAATTACGGATTCCTACCACGAAAACCAATTTGCTGGCCGGACGGCAACGGTTGAAAAGAACAAAACAAAAAAAAAAAAATATATGTTTAATTGCTGCCTACCCTCTCATAGATTGGATATCAATAAAGGCAACCATATTGAGGTTACGCGGCGACGGATTTTAAATTTCATTTTTGTGGGAGCCGATATTTTTGATTTGTTTTCTATTTTTTTTGTAAAAAAGTGTGCCTACGTGATGTTGTTATTAATTGGATACTATTATTTTAGTACCTATATGTATGTTGAAGCTATAATAAAAGATTGGTTTCATATTTTCAGTTACAGAAAAATAAAAAGCCAAAGATATTTTTATTTCCATTTTTACGTCAATATTTTTAAGTGGTATTAGTAGTTTTTTTTTTCATTTATCCTTTATTTTGTGTCTCACCGCTAGGCAACGGCCCTTTTCCCTTCCAAACCTTTCTGTCTTGTGCGATCTCTGGCCATGTTGTCCCTACAAATATGATCTGATAGTCACACCACTTTCGCCGCGATCTACCTGGAGGGAAATGTCCCCCTGAGGCGTCCAGTGGGTGATGATCTTTGCCGATCTCTCCGGGTGCATGCGTGCGATATGGCCGGCCCACTCCCACTTCAGCCTGGCTGTTTTTTCTCCAACATCCGCTACTTGAGTTAAGGAGAGCAGGGTATTTCTAAAGCGATCTGTACGCTTGACACCTCCCCCGACTTCCTCAGATAGTTCCCTATCTGCTGACCTTTCCACCCTTTTTGGCTTGAGTGAATCCGTTATCATAGCGGGTGACCTCAACGCCAAACATTCCGCCTGGAATAGTACCAGGACCTCTCGCAGAGGTAGACTTCTGTTCAACCTCTGCTCCCTCCTGAGTTTCGATGTCATCGCCCCGATGACTCCTACTCACTTTCCCCACAACCCTGACCACACCCCTGACGTACTTGATGTAGCGCTTCTAAAGAATGTCAACCTACGGTTGGATTCTATAGAGGCGATACATGAACTGACCTCTGACCACCGACCAGTCGTTGTAAACCTGGCACCCCGCATAGGTCTCCGTGACCCCAGCCAACCCCCTCTCACTCAAAAAGTGACCGACTGGAGGAAAGTAAGCGAATGTCTGAAATCCACCACGTCCCCCCACTTAGACTCCATCCCCGACCACTTTGACTCTATCGCTGACACGACGACCGCGATCGACTCATTCACAGAACACGTACAATCTGTCCTGGACGATTGTTCAAGGGAAATTCCAGCGATGGAAGACCATCGCTGGAAGTTGCCGGACGATGTACGTGAGCTGCTGAATGAGAAGAACGCGGCTGTCCGTGCCTACAGCAGCTTTCCCTGCCACGCGAACAAAGCCCATATGCGCTCTTTACAGAGATCTGTAAAGAAACGCATAGAGGAGCTGCGTAACACTGGCTGGGATAAGATGCTGAGCGACCTAGAGCCTACCCACCTAGCCTTCTGGCAACTCCAGAGGAAGCTCAGATCCCAAGAGACTGCCTCTATGCCCCCCCTTATCCGCCCTGACAAGACCATCGCTTTCGATGATGTCGACAAGGCTGAATGCCTAGCCGACAGTCTTGAGACTCAGTGCTCACCCAGCTCTCAACCTGTAGACCAAGCTCACCTCTCTGAGGTCGACGCGGAAGTCGAACGTAGAGCCTCCCTCCCCCCCGTTGAAGACCCTGATTGTCCCCTGCCCCCCGTCACTCCAGACGAGGTGCAGGATATAAGATATAATCAAGGGTCTTAAACCCCGTAAAGCCCCCGGCTCAGATGGAATTACCAATAGGGTGATCCAACTCTTCCCCGCCCACCTTATAATGCTCATGGTCACCATCTTCAATGGTGCCATGAGCAACAACATCTTTCCTCAAGCATGGAAAGAGGCCACTGTAATTGGCATCCCCAAGCCCGGTAAGCCCAAGGCTGAGCCCTCTAGTTACCGCCCCATCAGTCTGCTCAATGTGCTCGGCAAAATCTATGAGAGGCTTATTTATAAGCGACTCAGAGACTATGCCGAGACAAAGGGTCTCATCCCTAACGAGCAGTTTGGTTTCCGAACGCAGCATTCCTGCGTTCATCAGGTCCACCGCATCATCGAACACATAAGCGTTGGCTTCCAACGTGGTTTGATGACGGGCGCTGTCTTCTTTGATATAGCGAAAGCGTTCGACAAAGTCTGGCACAACGGCTTATTATATAAGCTCTACCAACTTGGCGTGCCGGATCGTCTCATACTCATCTTACGAGACTTTTTGTCGAATCGCACCTTTCGCTATCGCATAGAAGGAGCGCTTTCCTCCCCCCATCCCATCCGTGCAGGAGTCCCACAGGGCTCAGTGCTCGCTCCCCTCATCTTCACGCTGTTCACCAGCGATATCCCGAAAAGTAAAAAGGCGCAGTTAGCTCTGTTCGCAGACGACACGGCCATTTACTATTCGGGCAGGGACCAACACCCGATATCTCGCACCCTCCAAACCGCAGTCGATAATCTCGGCGCCTGGTTTAGGAAGTGGAGAATCGAGGTCAATCCCGACAAGAGTCAAGCGGTTCTCTTTCTGAGACCGCGTCGCACTCGACTCCCCCCCCGACCGATCACCATGTTCGGCAAGCCGATCCCTTGGGAGACGCGAGCCAAATACCTCGGTGTGACCCTCGACCACCACCTCTCCTTCGCTGAGCACATAAAGCAGGTGCGTTCGCGCGCCGCTTTCGCTCTCGGTAGACTCCACTCCGTTCTGAATGCACGTAGCAAATTGTCACTTAGGTGCAAATTGCGCATTTATACAGCGTGCATTCGCCCCATCATGACCTATGCGGGTTCAGTGTTTGCGCACGCAAAGCCCCACCTCATTCATAGGATGCAGGCCCTCCAAAACCGTTTCCTCCGAAAGGCAACGGGAGCCCCTTGGTTCGTTCGGAACGAAATCCTCCACGTGGATCTCGATATTCCCACCATCTCCCAGTTCTTGAAACGCAATTCCAAGCGTTTCTTCGACTCAGCCACCAACCATCGCAACCCTCTGGTTGTCGAGGCGGCTAGCTATGTCCCCTCTCGTATTAGTAAGGTCCGCCGCCCCAGGCTTGTCCTCTCAGATCCCGACGACCCCATAACTCTTCTCCAGGAGAGCAGTAGGGACCGTAGGAACAAAAACAAATCAACATTCCGACCTCGCCGCCGAGGTCCCTCGCGACGACCCCGTAATAATCGTCCTCCCCCCCGTCCCTTGCTCGGGTATGATGTGCCAGCTGGTGGCGTAGCTGAGCCTGTAGCTTTAAACTCCCCTGATAATAATAATTCAAATCTGATCCAGCCTGTCCCATCTTGCTGTCCTCTCCCCAGCGACGCCCTAAGCCGAGGCCCGTTCCCCACAGGGGGAGCCCTTAGCGTGTAGTCGCTTAGTCTGTAAGTTTTTTGCCCCTGGCTGGAGGCTTTGAGTTTTCTTAAGGCAGCCACAGGATAGTCCGGTTAAGTAGTCTCGACCTCTCTAGGTCAACTACGAGATGCCATTCACAAAAAAAAAAAAAAGCTTGACACCTATTATGCTGCGTCCCATAGTAGTTAGTTATTTTGTAGTTATTTTAAACGTAAATTGATGCTATACTATACAGCCAATAAACTCTTGACTTCCGGAACGAGCAGATGTGCTGTTTCAGTTGTGCAGAAACTAAACTTAATTTAGGCTATTGCTAAATTTTTCTTTCTAATAAAACAAGAAAGAGACGGACGTAAATTAGAGCTGTCCAGTTTAGTTGGAACTAATATTTCCATACAAATTTAGACGACACGTAAAAACATGTTGATACGGTGAAGCCCAAGGCGTAAACTAGTTTGACATCTCAGCTATAGCCGTCCTTTTCTCGCGCTGCCTAAAAGATAGCGATTCTCTAATTTTATACTTTAGTTATTGAACAAGGGAATCGACACCAGTGTTTGGTTTTCTTAAGAACTTTTCATTCAATCGGAGTTATTATATTCAAATGGAATACTGAACTTTGGATGAATCTATTCCAAAACATCTCTGCCTGACAATTTAGGAAATACTGGCTTGATTGTATTTTTATGTGTCTAACTGATTATTAACACTAATTAACAAGTTATAAGGTATAATGTCTAATAACAATAACAGTGGTTTATCACTAATTGTTCCTGCAACGCATCGCTGAATTTAACAGGCGTTAAATAATTAACATAGCTTCAAATTATCAGTTAACGCTGTAGGTAACTAATTACTTAATTAATTAATGCTTGTACTTTGAAATGTTAATTAATTTATATCTTAAAATAATGTTTATAGGGATATTGATACTGGCAGTCTCATGACCAGTTATAAGGGCAGGCCCTTACATGTAATGCTGAATATTAATGAAATAAATGTCAATGTTCAAGAAGGTTTAATGAGAAACTAATATAAAATGTTATAGACCTAGAGATTGTTATAGACGACCTGTATAGGTTATACTTATACAGGCCGTGGGTTCGATTCCCATCCAGGACAAACAAATGTGTGCATGAACGTGTCTGTTTGTCCTGAGTCTGGGTGTAATTATCTATATACGTATGTATTTACAAAAAAAAAAGTAGTATATGTAGCATATCAGTTGTCTGGTTTCCATAGTACAGTCACGAGCACGAATATGTATACACTTAGGGAAATTCAAAAGCGATTTTCTCGTGAAATAACGATAGAAATGTAGAGATGCCTACCTATTTCATAATTCTATGTAATCCAAAACGCTATGTTAGTAACAACATACAATTATAATCAATACATTAGATGAAAATCAGTTTTAAAAGTGGCTAAGCGTATACATACTATTGCTCGTGACTGTACAAGCTCTGCTTAGTTTGGGATCAGATGACCGTGTGTGAAATATCCCAGGTTATTGTTATTATTATTATCTTATATATCTAGGGACCCTGGGGTCCTGGACCTTTGAAAGGCGTACGAGGAGCCGAAGCCAACTCGCAGAGGCCCCTTACATAATTTTAAATGATGAGGAGGCACCAACTGACGATTATCCCTATATGCACTATGCAAGTGCACCCAAGGACAACCCCCGGTTGGTACAGGACTATTGTTGTACGTGGAAACAAAACATATTGGGCTATGGGTTTGGGTGGCTAAAGTGGATTGGGTAACTTGAACTATGGAAGAACTATGTCCCCTGCCTGACCAATGTTATATATTATACACGGATAAAATGGCAGGGGGTGACTTGCACACTCAATAATGGGCCCCCGGAGACGGCCGCTAGCACATAGTGACGTAGCGACAAGGGGGCAACACTTCCTGAGGTGCTTGAGGAGTTGAGAGGTATTCCACGGCTATCAGGACAATCCCGGAAGTACGGTCAAGATCCCTACCAGCACCTTACTGGAATACTTCCTTCCTCCGAGCACGTTTTCTCTTGCGAATCTCCACTCAAGCCGGCCAATAAAGGCAAGAAAGAGGTGGGAGCTCTGTTCCTCGTCAGTGTTCACTCCAGCCGGCCAATAAAGGCAAGCCAGAGATGAGGACAAGATTTCTCCCGGGAGATAGGGTATATGGGGTCGCTACTGCCCAACAGCTCGCCACATGCTGCCCTGCGGGTTTTTGTATCTCTCTTGGTCTGGCTCCTCATCCTAGACCCGTTCCGGCAAACTCTACCGGCACAGACCTAAAGTTTGGAGCACGCAAGCCCCACCACGACGTCAACGTAGAGATACAGCGGTGGGGATTATTATTATTACTTGCTACCATTATGTTATTGTTAATTTAAGATTCACTATCAAAAAAATTGGTTAGTGCTAGTGAATGTTGGGGTCTCGTTCACACCACGTTGCTAGTTCAGAAATCGTATTTGCTTTATTTAGCTATACATGAGCTATACATACCTAAGCAGTAAACATGCTCTTTTTGTGCAAAATAAAGAAGAACAACTTAATTATAGCACACTGTAGTAAAAAGAAACGACGTTACTTCCTAGCGCGAAGACGGATGGCGACAGTTTTTGTGTTGCAGTTTTCCTAGGAAATTAAATACTTTTTATTCTTTTTCTCTGCTTATTTATTATTTTATGGTCACAACTTGATTTATCGAGTATCATAATAATACTTGGGACAGAAAATACCACGGGTATACGTGGCTAGAGTAAGATTGGCAACATGGTCCTTCCGCAAGCTTAGTAGTTTAGTTGGTTAGCTTGCGTGTTCTGTGCTGAGCTAACGCAACATGTCGTACGTCGCCCACCAACGAGCGCTGTCCCAAATTAGATGCATTATTGATTGTACAGACGCCAGCTGCAGGTCAACCTACCCGAAACTGTCAGATTTTCCCAATCAACAATGAACCTAATACTTTAGCAATAAAGTCGAAAATCTATTAAAGAAATCTGACAGATTGTAGTAGCTTGATGTGCTGGCGTCTGTACATAAATCAAAGGTATTTTAAGAAAACACGTATACTAAAAGATAAATATTTAAATTATCTTTAAAACAGTAAATGTTTCATAATAATAAGTTTAATAGTTTTTGCGTGATTCTCAGTTTTTTATCCGCATTAGACATAACTTTACAAATGAATTACACTATGTAATATAAAAATAATATAAAATATTCTCAGATTAAGTTTTTAAGAAATTGCTCTAATTTAACATATATTTTTTTCGGTAAAAGTCGGTTGTCTTCGCCTTATTATCAACAAATTCAGAGTGAAATATTTTAGAAGGACTATGGTTCTATTTTAAAGATCTATGCCCAGCACTAATGCTGCAAAAGACTTTTATTTATATTTTAACTCGTCAATTGTTCGTTATAAACATTAAAAAAAAAACCACATAGGTCATGTCAATGTGTGCTCGAATGTCAACCGAACCCCATTTGTTCACAACAACTGTAAACCGCGGATATTTTTTTACGTTTATATAGTATGTATGAAACTCTGCCGTCGTAAGAAAAAAGGGCACAACTAACATTTAAAAAAAAATTGAGTCACATACATATTTAGAATCAGAAAAAAAGGCTAATCTGCTCAATTTTTTGTATTTTTTTTTTAAATGTTAGTTTAAGTAGACGGCAGAACTGTAAACCGCGGATATATAATTACGTTTATATAGTATTTATGACATACTTTTATAAACATATCATATAAATATTTTTCTTACGTACACCGCATGGACTTGTGACGTCATTTGTATGCGTTGATGACTTAACTGCTCAACTGTTTTACGTACATAAAACAGTTGAGCAGTTAAGTCATCAACGCATACAAATGACGTCACAAGTCCTTACGCAACGTAACCTCAACATAATAATCTCGATCGTAGTGATGTATTCGATCTTCTTTATGATAACAATGACTTTTAATTTTATTTTACTTTAATTTAAATCTCTTTCGCTTGTTACTTGTCCTTATTTATTACTTCCCTTGGTCACCTGCGGCTAGTGTTCGTATTTAAACTGTAGGGTGAGATTATATTGTTAGAAATAGTGTTGTGTATTAGAAATAGTGTTTTGAATGGGAACAATTTATAATCATGACTTTGTCATTACTTATTATTATAAATAAATTATTGAAATTGTCAGATGAATTAGCACGTTGCGTGTTGCTAATAATGTTTGGACTATTGATTGTATTGCTTTTATAGGCTTAAAGAATTTTATTCTCATAAGAACATAACAGTTCACTTAAAATGAGATACATATAGTGCTTACAATTCTAGTAAATTAAAATAATATAACAATTGCCTCTGATGTGTTGGTGACGTTATAGGGTACGTACATGTTTCTTGAGTCTCGCCTTAAATATGTTCATTCATACTATCACACTTCTTTAAATCTTCCGGTAAATTATTGAACAGCTGTGCTCCCTCAACCAATATTGTTTTTTTACCGTAATTAGTCCGTGCACGTGCGGTCATTAGTAGTAGTTTTATATAAAATTGTATCGTGGCATTTTAGGAGGACTTTGAGTAAACCGTTGGTCGCTTCTGTCATTCGTAGATATTTGACAGTCGTTTAAAAGTCAAGTCTAACAACCAGTCTTACCAAGGCGTAGTGTTACCGCGTTACTGGGTTGTGGAGGTCAGTTAGGTAGTCGCTCCATGCTGGTATTCAGCTGCATCCGGTTAGACTAGAAGCCGACCCCAACATAGTTATGAAAAGGCTTAGGTAGATATATAAAATCTCTTTCGCTTGTTACTTCCCATGGTCACCTGCGGCTATATTGTATACAGTTTTAAAGTGTAGGGTGAGACTATAGTTAGAAAGCGTTGTACAGACGCCAGCAGGTCAACCTACCCGAAAGTGTCAGATTTTCCCAATCAACCTTGAACCTAATGCTTTAAGCAATAAAGTCGAAAATCTATTAAAGAAATCTGACAGATTGTAGTAGCTTGATGTGCTGGCGTCTGTACATTAATGTATTGAATGGGAACAATTATTTATCGTGATGATTTTGTCATCATAATATTTTGAAATTGACCGATGAATTAGCACGTTCCGAATTATGTTTTGGACAATTTATTGTGTTGCTTTTACATAATATTTTATTTTAGAAGGCTGAGTTTCACACTTTAGTGTTTTTTTTTATATTCTAAAACTATCATTAACGATTATTATTGCTATAATGACAAATTATCAGCATCGCAGCATGAAGGAAAGATTTTTTTTTAGTTAACCTATACTGTTCGACTTCTGGGCTTTTGCCCAGAATCCTCCATAATTTCCCAGATAAATAAAGATAATTAAATGAAAATAACGTAATTCATTGGTCGTGACAATTAACTTCACTTAAATTCTTAGAATGTTTCAAAATATAACTTTTACCGCGTTCCACAAGTTACGACACAAAGTTCTAAATTCAAAAAAACCGTAAATATGAGTAACAATAACATGTTCACGCCATCAACAAAGGGGGTAAACTTGAACGTAATTTTCAACAGTTTACACATAATGGCTGGCAAGCAAAAACTTCTCATTTCAACTATTTTTTTTTTCGAATCACCCACGTTGAGTGAAGTTGAAATATTTTTTATTAAAGATTTGGAACGAATGGATGAGTTATGGTGCGTGGTATTTTGTGAATTCTGAACGTACTACACTGCTTTTTTGCTAACAATGTAAACAGGGTTTTGCACTTTACGAGTGCATTCATGTAAAGCTTTCAAATATTTAACTACATTTTAGTTTGTTTTATTTTTCTGCTACAGTTTTCAAACGGCCGATTACAGTTGCATAAATGAGGTTAAAGACACAAAAAAAACATACGAAGCTTGAAGACACGAAAAGGACTTCACCTCACGAAAAGGACTTCACCTCACGAGGTCTTTCACAAGAAGAATCACTATTTTCGCTACACAAATATAATTATAACTAAACTCGCCACAAAATAATAGGTCCGTTTTGACAGCCCATATCGTTTCATATGGTAAATAGAGACAAAGATAGCGGGACAAAGAGGGACACCCTCATGCCATAACGGACCTATTATTGTGTGGCGAGTTTAGTATTTTTATTATATCATGTTTAAATATAGAGCTATTAAAGATGAGCAATAATGTTCAATTGTGCCAATTTTAAGTGGGGCATTGCGTTTTGAAGTGGTCTAAGTGGATGACTAATGTTTAAATGTGGTCCAATTTCACAATGTTGATGCACTTTATACAAATCGGCGATTTATTTTCATCCAGAGATAGAGAGTAGGTTTTATTGTCGTTGTGCGACGCAAAATCTTCTTTTCATTCAGTGAAGAAACGTTCTTGTATTGCTACGATTACTCGCAGCTTGAATATGTTTCAGCCGATCTATTCTGTAAATATCTCAACGTGAGAACTTAGGTGAAGTGAGATGTCAATAGTGTCAACCCTTAGCATCAGGCGGAATGACATCTCACTTTAAGCTCACCTCACCCAACTTTTCACGGTGAGAGTTTTACAGAACAGACAAACAGATCAATCAGTTCAGATTCCGTGTCTCTGAAACTTCTATGGAGGGCTCTCTCAAGCTTGAGATGCGAAAAGCACATTGTAGGGCAATTTCATAGCCAAATTTGGTACACCTACCTCTATTAACCGTCGAACCCACAACAAAATCTCGTTATGCATTTCCTACACCTTATTCTGACAACATCATGAAGCAAAGACATATAATTCTACGGCCCCAAATACCCCAACCCGGACCTAATTCCCCCCAAAACGGATATAAACGGCCTCATGATATTCATCACATGTATTGTATATCAAACTAAGGGGTATTGTTTGAGCCCTTTCCATACGGACTACGTCTGCGTCGGTGTTCTCAACGATATTTTGTGCATATGTGCCTATTCAGAGTTAAGCGTCATGGAAGGAATGCCTTTGTAGTTCAATTTTACGATCTTACGGTCTATTGTATAGGGATGGGGGTGTTATTTAGAAATTGGAGTGTCGATATCGATAGAATTTTAATTGATTTATTGATGTGGAACATCTTTCCTCTCGCTTTCCTGCAATCTGTGGGAGTGATTTCGTGAAGGGACGGAATTGTGTAACAGGATGCCAGCCGGGGCTAACCCATCTGAAAGATAAGAAAAGTATATTTTTTAAATGTTTGCTCTTTGGATTATACTTTTTATTAGATAGTACTTTTGCCATAGAGAAACCACTATCCGAATGCCTGAATAATTTAAGGTTGTATACGAAGCATATACCTGCTTAATGTTGTTTTTATTGAAATTATCATGTGTAGTATATATGGGTCAAAATCACCAAGGTGGCAAATTCCAAATTCTGTTTTATGAGGAATTTACCTAGCAGCTATTACTTTGATGATCAGCCTAAATGATCAGTAAAGTTATGTTTAAACAATATTTGCGTTGGCAGAGCATGGAATTGATTACTACTCTTGTAATTTTATTTTTAAAGAGAGCTATCGCTGAAAAACGTCATTACGGGAACGTTTTTGTGAGGTTTATAATAATATTAAAATATAAAATAAGTATTTATTTTTTTCCTTGTTCAATAGCGGATATATATTATTTATAAATAGAATTTAAAGAAATGTAATGAAATTGCCAATAAAGACGTTTAAATGCAAAATATAGTGCAAATGGAGCTATTATGTCGATTTCTTTGTCTAAACTATCGAAATATGAGAAATATCGCTGTCTTATATATAAATTAACATGCTATAGGTATAAAAGGTTCGCTTTATTTTAAAATGACCAGGGCATTTTTTTAAATATCTAAAATAATAATGTGTTATCTGTGAGTTTAGTGATGTTCCCGAAAATGATGAGGTGTTCGCGGAATGATGCGTGTGTTCCCTAAATGACGATATAGATACAATTTAGGTTTATAAAATCATAAGCAATGTTTTTGTACGTCGTACTTATTTATTCATTTTGGCATAAGGTTCTTAATTAACAAAAACGTAACTTAAATCACTTTAAAGTCTTTTTATTGCTGTACTCAAGCTTCGGATTTTTACAAGTGTCACACAAACCATTCATGCAGTCATAAGGAGTTATGTCGTAACTATAATCCTCGATGTTTTTCCCTACACTCCCGTGATTAATTTGTTGTAAGGTTTTTAATTTGTTCAGTTTAAATTCGAAATTTTCGTGTTTGACACATAAACAAGATTCTCTGTCTCTGAACGTTGGAGCTACCACCCAAAACGGTTTTGCTCTTAATAATGTTGCATAAGATTAATTTGTTCCAGTTTCTCTAACGAATTTTGACGTCAGTTCTTTAACTGTGAATAAAAGGAGGCGTTTTTGCTTCTTAATACCGTTTTTCTTCACAAAATCTCTCTTGGCTGGGCACATCCTGCTGACATCATCTCTTTCGAAGAAATCTTTTATTTTTTTACGAACTTCCTCCTTCCAAACAACCTCACGAATTTTGGTATCAGACTTCAGAATCGATGTACTGGTTCTCTCTTTTGGCGAAAAAGTCTTAGCCACATCAAGCAATTTATATTTCCGTACCATGTCACCGCTAACACATTTGGAAGACTTCCCTCTCTTTGGATTTTTTTCTTAAAGTACAGGTCTTCTCTTTTAATTGCGCAGTCATTACTTCGTTGAATAAGAGATTTTTGCGCACTTCAGGAGGCACGTCGAGATTTTTAATCAATGTGTCAACTTTGCTGTTAGGAGTTGTTGGTACCTGAACTTTTCCTGTTCTCTTTTTTCCTTTCTCCTTAGTCTTTTCATTAAAGTTTCATATGTACGTTTTATGTTAGCAATTGTTTTGTCTTGTTGTTTTATTTTACGGTATGCTTTGGCTCTATCCTTCCGAACAATTTTTCTTCCCACTGTTCTTCTCACTAAAGACCGTTCTGTAGCTAATTTATCATCAGAATGGGGCGGAGTATTGTTAACTATACTTGATATTGCCTTCTTCTTTTATCTGTATTTTTTTGAAGCTTCTTTCCAAATTTTTCTCTGCTTTCGCTTTTCTCTCTCAGTCATCTCATCAATGATTTTAACTTTCTTTTCAGCTTTTTTTTTCTGTAAGTAGGTACGCTCTATCCTTAGCCCTTTTTATTTCTCTCTCTTCCTCTGTCACCTTATCTAAAAATTTTCTTTTCCATGGCATTGGCTTTCTCTCGTTGTCGCAAGTAATCCGAACTATGTTTTTTAACTTGCTTTTTCGGACGTTTTTTTATTTTTTTCAGCCACATGAGACTCCATATTGCTAAAAAATATTAAACAATATGTTAGCACAACATACACTAACTTAATTAACCAATAGTTATAATAACAGGGCGCGTTTATTTGAAAAAGTCATTTCGGGAACGTCATCATCATTTCGAGAACGCTCCGTCAAGTCCGGGAACGGTCCCGAAATGACCGTTCCCTAAATGACTTTTTTAAATAAACGCGCCCTTTTTAGACGGCAGCCATCTTTGACATCATGTTAGGCTTTGTTATTGTAAAATATTTGAGGTTACTATTTGCTATAAAACACTACAAGACTTATTGTTCAATATTCCAAGTCGAAAAACGCATTCCCGGTATGATGACGTATTGATGTACGCTCTATAAATAATGAATTGAAAGATACTTACCACTTATTTTCAATTGTTTTGGCGGAAATGAGAGATGACAACCGTTTGTTTACATCGTTCACATCACTGTATTATAGACAACTAAAGGTTGCGTTCAAAAACTGAATTTTTACTGATAATAAAAATTGCGTTCACTAAAATGACGCTGCCATTGCCGGACACAATATGTTGACTTGATTTTCTTTAATTTCTTTTCTTTCTTTAGTAATAACAATAATTAATTGATATAAGATAAAATTGTAGGCCATTAAGTACGAAAAACTTTTCAATTTATTTTATTTTATGAATATTTCCAAACTTAGTTTCTGAAGATTGCTACATAGGACGCGTTCACGAAATGATTTTTTGTAGTTATTTCTTCAAATAATAATAAATGTGATTTACTTTTTCAGTATAAAATAACGTTATAGTTAATATGAACAGAGTTAAGCAATATTTACAATAACGATTTGTTTAAATAAACTAAATTTAGACGATTATTTGCTGGTAAAGCTGATTCTCCACCTTGATGATTTTGACCCATATAATATTCATCGTAAATGAACAGAGTATAATTTACACAAAGTTCTCCCATTAATCAATCTACCTAGCCTTTTCCCAACTATGTTGCGGTCGGCTTCCAGTCTAACCGGATGCTGGTAAATACCAGTATTTTACATGTAGCGACTGCCTATCTGACCTCCACAACCCAGCTACTATAATATAATACGATACACCTTGGTAAGACCTTCGGGCTTCTGACGACCCGTAACGACTGTCAAAGATCCACGAATGACAACCGGGACCAACGGCTTAACGTGCTTTCCGAGGCACGGAGGAGTCTCAGTATGAAAAGATGGTCACCCATCCACAGACCAACCCCGGCAAGCGTAGCTTAACCTGATGGATCGACCCGTGCGGCTGTTATTACTTAGCCATGAGCTCCTTTACAAAAGTTCTCCCATTACAGGTTACTTTATTGCTTAATCTATACTAATAATAAATCTAAAGAGTTTGTATGTTGGAACGGCCTAATCTCCGGAACTACAAGTCGGATTTGAAAAAGTCTTTTTGCATTTGATAGCCCAATTCTTGAGGAAGGCTATACGCTATTTAACATCACGCTAGGACCCTAAGGAGCCGAGTGGAAAGAAAAAAAGTCAGAGAGAGCGCTACGCAAAAACGAAATAATAGTGCGGAAAGGCGATGCATTGCGACGGGGTGCGTCGGAGGAACAAGAAATTTCAGGCGGACGAAGTCGCGGGCAGAAACTAGTAACTTATAATATAACTATTTTTTTGTTCTTTTTAAGTTAATTCATTGAGCGTGTGTAATGTGCAAGTCATTCACACTTTGTTTTAAACATAACCCATATTTTATTTTTTGCCTTACTTTGAGAACCTTTTATAGAAAACTAGCTTCTGCCCACGACTTCATCAGCGTGCTTGTTCCCCCGACCCACCCTGTCGCATCACATCACTTCATCAGCGTGCTTGTTCCCCCGACCCACCCTGTCGCATCACATCACTTCATCAGCGTGCTTGTTCCCCCGACCCACTCTGTCGCATCACATCACTTCATCAGCGTGCTTGTTCCCCCGACCCACTCTGTCGCATCACATCACTTCATCAGCGTGCTTGTTCCCCCGACCCACCCTGTCGCATCACATCACTTCATCAGCGTGCTTGTTCCCCCGACCCACCCTGTCGCATCACATCACTTCATCAGCGTGCTTGTTCCCCCGACCCACTCTATCGCATCACATCACTTCATCAGCGTGCTTGTTCCCCCGACCCACCCTGTCGCATCACATCACTTCATCAGCGTGCTTGTTCCCCCGACCCACCCTGTCGCATCACATCACTTCATCAGCGTGCTTGTTCCCCCGACCCAACCTGTCGCATCACATCACTTCATCAGCGTGCTTGTTCCCCCGACCCACCCTGTCGCATCACATCACTTCATCAGCGTGCTTGTTCCCCCGACCCACCCTGTCGCATCACATCACTTCATCAGCGTGCTTGTTCCCCCGACCCACCCTGTCGCATCACATCGCCTGCCCCGCGCTATCACTTTGTTTTTGCTAAGCGTTCTTTCTGACTTTTTTTCATTTTGCTCAGCTCCTAAGGGTCATAGCGTGATGATAAATAGCCTATAGCCTTCCTCAAGAAATGGACTATAAAATGCAAAAATAATTTTTCAAATCCGACTGGTAGTTCCAGAGTTTAGCGCGTTCAAACAAACAAACAAACTCTTCAGCTCTATTATTAGTATAGATATAGATGTAGGTCCTATGTGAGTATATTACTAGGATTTATTGTATTGTTTCGAGTTCTTGGAAATATAAGATTTTGTAATGTCACAGACGGTGGTAGTAATTGTATATTATTATTTACTAAAGGCGTATATTATATGACTGAAATTTCAGGCTTATGAGTGTTATTAATTAAGCCTTTCACTAGGTATTAGCATTTACACGAAAGCTTTTAACTTATGATCGAAGTTCGCGAATTTAATTTTTTTTTAAATGTAAGCTGTTTTGAGAATCCTGCAATCCAACACTAAAAATGTACTCAGACTGTAACAAAACATGGCCACCGCTAAGCGATTCACAATATATCAAAACATATGTTTTTATTTTTTTTATTTGATATGGGTTTGTTCTTGACTATAGTCTAGTTCAGAGGTGACAGAGACAAAGTCTACGGCGGAGTGAGCTTACCCTGAAGAAGCCTGTTCACTCTAACTTTGAAGAGATTCGGGTTGTTTGTATGCCTTCGGAAACAAAGACGCCGGTAGTGAGTTCCACTCTTTTGCCGTGCGCATTATGAAGGATGTTTGGAAGCGCTTAGTGCAAATTGTTGGAATGGCAACTAGGTATGGATGGTAACTTGCAGTGCGTCTAGATGATTGATGGTAGAAGTGGGCCGGTCGAATGAGGTCGTGGAGTTTCTGAGCAAAATATAAATATAAATACTTCACTTAAGGTAAGCCAAACCTTCAGGATAGGCTTAAAAAAAAAATGTTCACCAAAGAAAAATGTCAGGTATCAAAACTCCCAGGAACTCAAATCTATTATATCGACAAAAATATCGATAATCCACCCTTACCCCTCCACTAATAACTACAACGACCCACGCCAGGTGTTCCCAATCTCTGGTCCAGATTCCTTCTCGACAAAGAGCCCGTTCATTTCTCGTATAATCTAGCGATCGTTCCTCGAAACTGAGATAATCGACTACGTAAAATCGATCCATTATTCGATTATTTTGTGGAATAATAATGAGGTGCCATTGACGCCTGGCGGTGAAAAAAATAGAATAAAAAAGAACATGGCCGCACGTCAAAGACGTTTTGTGCGTTCCCGCGCATGTTATTGTTTATTTTTTTTTCTGGGATTTTGTTAGAAATATGTCTTGATTTTGTCCCAGATATAGAAATGGGTTTATTAAGTTAAATTTTTCGATGATCAGGAATGTTTGTATGTCCTTATTTCACAGTTGTTGTCATGTTCCGGAAAGTTATTTATGTGACACCAGTTTGAATTAAACGGCTCCATTTTCATCAGTTGACATTTTTATTATATTGTTTTTGTGTGTTGTGGACCTTTATAAATGTCTTTTTAATAGGTTTTTAGTTGTTAAAGTTAGTATGTTATAATAATTAACTATAATTCATTATTACAACTCTACAATAATTGACTTCGCATCCAAAGACCATAAAGTAAGGACCATTTCCATGTCAAACACACCATGCAAAATCAGCCTGTAATATTGTTCCCACTGCTAGCACATACCTAGGCCTCCTCTCTGTTATACAAAGTGGCCTATAATACAGTAATGATAAATGATTTTATTTCTGTAAGTAGGTTTGTTCCAACACTTACACGTCAATCATATTATTAAAAACTAGAGGAGATCGGCGTTTCCTATCTGACTGCTCTGAGAAGAAAGGCCGAAACAAACTCAGAGGTCACAGTCTCTTTTAAAGTCCAGACATAATCTTGCTCCGCACCCTAATTGCGTAACACACTATCGATCAGAATTTGAATCATTTTGAAGCAAATTGCTTCATAATGTTCGAAAAATTTGTCTTCTTAACACCGTAAATAACGTATTGAATATTGTTGAACTGCCAAAATGAAACTGATTCCGATTGATAGTGCGTTACTCAATTCGGGTGCAGATTATGTGACGACCGTCTAGATTGGTGTCTGAAATGATCTTTTGAGGAAGGAACTACACAGATTGAGTGGATCTGTCCAATTAGGGCCGGTTTTTTGTTCCGTAGTTAACTCAACCAATGGTTAAACATAGTAATTAATGGTTGAATTTTGGCTAAATGTGAAAGACTAAACATGAATTTATTCATATTAGCTTATTCATATGAAAAAATAGTCACTAATGGCATAACTCATTCATGTTTGTATGTTTAACCATTGGTTGAGTTAACTATGGATTAGAAAACCGGCCCTTATTACCAAATTACCAAAAATTCGAATTTTTGGTTCTAGGACAAGCCAGTTGCCTCATGAAGTTTTTCTACGATCTACAACTTGTAAGTGGCGGTCGTTACCACTGGGCCACCACTGCTCAAAGAGACATCTTGACTCTTAATTTAATGTCAAACATGTCTACAATTAACAATTTTAACTAAGCATTAGCTAGAACACTGTTCTCTAGCTGTAGTGCTAATGACTCAATTAAAAGCAAATCAATATGACAGTCTGTGTAGACTGGTTTGATTGTAGCCGACAATGATCACTATCAAGATATTATACAGATAGTGAAAACGTATGTCTGTGACAATTGACATGTGTGACAATACACAATAGTATTATGTATGAATATGCATGTGATGTCAATCTTGGTCTGTCATGATCATCTTTTACAGTCATATTATACTGGGTGACTTTTTTTTTTACCGTCTTGAAAAAGATAGGGTATAATAGGTGAACGGAGTAGAAGCCTATGGCATACCTAGTTTTTATTTTTTAATAATAATAATACGTAAATTCCGTCACTAGGTGCTAGCGGCCGTTTTCGGGGGACCATTATTGAGTGTGTAAGTTACCCCCTGCCATTTTATCCGTGTATAACATTGGGCAGGCAGTTCTACCATAGTTTAAGTTACCCAATCCACTTTAGCAACCCAAACCCATAGCCCAATATGTTTTGTTTCCACGTACAGCAATAGTCCTGCACCAACCGGGGGTTGTCCGTGGGTGCATTTGCATAGCGCATATAGGGATAATCGTCGGTTGGTGCCTCCTCATCATTTAAAATTGTGTAAGGGGCCTCTGCGAGTTGGCTTCGGCTCCTCGTACGCCTTCCAAAGGTCCGGGACCCCAGGGTCCCGAGAAATGTGAATAATAATAATAATACGTAAATTCAAATCATACGCACTACGCACCCTAATTTGCGGGTGTTTCTCCGTTTTGGCGAAAAACACTTTCCGTTGGCATATGTTTTTTTCTGGTAACAATTTAACACTGAGGCTGATTTGCTAAATAGCTCTCATGGGGTGAACTTGAAGGCGTATTATTCAATATATGCATATACCTGTCGAAAACAAAGAAAACTAACAAATCATCACGCAAATCGTCATTCACCTCGGTTTCGAAACACCACCACTTAAAGTCTAATTCTACTTAAACTTAAAACTTGTCGTAATTTATACAAGCGACTAAAAAAATACTTGACGATAATTTTAAACTAATAACCGCTCAAATAGAATAAGTAACAAAAATCAAATACATTTGTAAAAAAAAACAATATGTTTGCAAATATGTAGCGAGGTATATGCATGTATTGAATAATGCACCTTCAAGTTCATCCCATAATATTTTTTTAGCAAAACAGCCTGTGTTTAATTTATTGTTTTCAGAAAAAAAAAATCATATGCCACTCAAGATGTGTTTTTTTAGCAAAAACGGAGAAACAGCCTGGCCAAGCCTTCCCGCCAGGGTTGCGGGTTGTTCGAAAGAGTTACCGTGGCCCTGGCACAGGCAACTGAAGGAACACGGGTGGGTTTTAGTCAGTAAAAGTCTGACACGCCCTCTCGCTCCACCCAGCACAGCGGGAGAAGTTATTTGATGATTTCCCATCCACAAAAAAAAAAAAGCCTGGCCATGCCTTGGTTAAATTCCAACAATGATTGCATATTACTGATTCTAGATTCACATATATATTCCTATTACGCATGGCGAAGTGCCGTAACTGGACTATGTATGTGACATATTTTTATTTGTAATAAACTAGTTTTAACTAGTTTTAATAAACTAGTTTAAAGTTTTAGACCCACCATACCACCAAGGGTATGGCCAGTCGTATGTTGGGTCCGCAATGCCTGCGTAGCGCGTATTATTTGAATTTCGAAATTCTTTAACGATCTATAAAGTTTTTTCAATTTTTTTTTTTTTTTTTTTTTGTTTTAGTTTACTTCAAATGTGTAGTGTTTATTGATAGAGCAATTTCTGAATAAGCTATTGAAAAAATAAAACTAGGTATGCCATAGGTTTCACTCCATTCACCTATTGTACCCTTTTTTTATTTTTCAAGACGGTAAAAAAGTCACCCAGTACGATTATATGGCTGTAATGGAATAGATAAACATGACAGACCGGCGGAGCAATTGCATAACACACTATCAATCGGAATCGGCATAATTTTGACAGTTCAGCCACATTCATTGCGTTATTTACGTTGTTGAGCAAACAAATTTTTCGAACATATGAAGCAATGGATTAGCAATTTGCATCAAAATGATTCGGATTCCGATTGAAAGTGTGTCACGCAATTAGAGTGCTGGTTTAATCCTAATATTATAAATGCAAAAATGAGTTTGTTTGTTTTTCACGCTTTCACGTTAAACCGGCATTGGATGAAATTTGGCATATGGGTAGATAATGAGCTGGATTAGTACATAGGACACTTTTTACCCCGGTAGTAGGTACGTTCCCGTGGGATAATTTCCGACATCCACGCGGGCGAAGCCGCGGGTATAAGCTAGTGCGTTAGTCACTCATAACGCATTATACCCGGTCCTACGGTCGCAAATTATACTGCTGAGAACGAGGCCCTGGGTTCGATTAACAGGTTGAGCAAAGTGTTATGTGGTTTTTCCATAAAAAATTAGTATTAGCAATAACCAGCTGTTGAGGATGATACCTTTATTATTTTATAAGGACTCATGTCTGAATTAAAGAATTTGAATTTGAATAAAGAATTGAATTATAAAAAAAAAAAGAATTACCTACCTATTATGAATTATAAAAGAAAAATTGTAAAAATTTCGCAGCAAAAGCCCGGTGTCTGGAATAACGTTATTATGATAATAGATGGCGCCACGTGTCTTTCGAATCATGATTGAATTATAATTATAAATTATAGAAACTTTAGTAGTGTGTTAAGAGTTTTTTTTATTTTTATTTAAGTACTTAATACATTTTTAACCGACTTCCAAAAGGAGGAGGTTCTCAATTCGTCTGTATTTTTTTGTTGTATGTTTGTTACGCGATTACTCAAAGACGGATGGACCGATTTGGAAAATTCTTTTTTTGTTTGAAAGGGTTATACCTCCGAGGTGGTCCCATATAAATTTTATTAACTTTGCTTGGGAAGTTTTTGAGTTAGCTTCAATAATGCGTATATTTCCCACTTATTTTATATGGATGATGTGATGATGTTTTAATAACTTCCTATCACTGTTATTTACATGGCTATATCTACAATTATTGTGCTCAATTATGTATTCGAATTTGTGTGGGGTAGGTTCCACAACTAAAAAGTGAAAAATAAAAACTTTTTAGCAAAAAATAAAACCGACTTCTAAAACAAAACACTACAAAGTGAAAAATAACTTTAATTTCGGAAGTCGGTGGCAAAAGACGAAAGAAGTCGGTTTTATTTTTTGCTAAAAAGTTTTTTGTGAGTCGTAGAGTGTCGATAGACCGGTTTTTCGTCCTAACCTAACCTAACTAATATATAGATGCGAAAGTAAGTTTGTTTGCTTGATACCTTTCACGTCATAAACCGCTATTCTAAATTATCGTGAGAGAAGCCGCAAGCAAAAGCTAGTAGTAACATAAAAGAAGATTAAGGGACAACTCACACTTAGTCAGCTCTATTCAGCTTATGCCCATAGAAAACAACGATTTTGTATGGAGACGCGTTTCGCATCCGTTCAGCTTTCCGCGTCTATTCAGCTTTCGCGGCAAACAAGTGTAAAATGAAAACAAATGTGTTATTATCATGCGAGTGCTATAGGATAGAGTTCAGCGCTGTTCTGCCGCGTTCAGCGCTGTTCCGCCGCATTCAGCGTCGAACGCAGCGGAACAGCGCTGTACACGGATAATTCTCGACTCCTTGCGACCTGCACAGTCCCTGCATATATTTGATTTATTATTACGTAATCATTATGCACGCAAGGATTGAGTGAGTTCAGACGTAAAGTAATTAAACGTGTAAAGTAATTATAATTATTTTATTTTTACGAAATAAAATCGATAGAAGCGTTTCAGCGGAGATAACACGCTATGACGGCTTTTCTCATTCTTACGACGCTGTACGCGGCTGATAGAAGCAGAACTGTATAAGTGTGACCAAAATCGTGCAGCGAAACGCGAATGGAGTCCCTAATATTGACCATTTTGTTGTTGAAATATAATTAAATTAAAACTAACATGGAACAATAAACTCCCTTGCATACTTTCTCTCACCGAACACATATACGCAAAGTTTTAATCCATTCATCCGCAAATACATCACATTCAGATTTGGCAGTCAGAAGGGCGTTGAGCATCTGCAACGTACGACACTAGGCATTCAGATCTGGCGACAGTCTTTGAAGACGGTCGCGCAAACAGATTGATTCATAGAACATTCAGTCTGCTTGTGTTTCAAGCCCAGTGTCGTTTGGACTTAAGGTATGTATACGTACATGCATATCTTATGACGAAAAAAATCGTGAAATACATTCAAACTTGCTCCATTTGCTCTCAAACCAGTCATCAAGTTTTTATGTCATTTAATTTTAACATCACGTGTCGATCCAAGTTTCACTACCATTCTGGTATAAACTAGTTTGACTTGTTCCTAACGCAGAGGACCACCCTATCGTCAGCTTTGATTGTTGTGTTATTGAAGAAAAAGGTATCAAAAGGACCACCTTGACTTGACGTGATAATTAAGAGATAAAGCTGTCCACACTATTTTTGTGATTACATTTTGTTAGAGCATGGTCTATTGATAAGTAGGTACTATTTATACTCGAAGCATGTCACACAGATTTTATAGGTACGATCGACAAAAGCTACGCCTTTCCAATTTTGAAACAATGTTGCTTGCAAGCTGCTGCAACTGTACTTATGACAAAGTAAAACAAAAACCAAAGGGGCAGGGTTTTTTCAATGAATCAGTGTACACAAAAATCAACTTTAAGGTGTAAAGGCGTCCGTTATGTCAATAGCACCTAATTCACATAGAACTTAAATTGCCTTGCGTAGAAAATACAAACATAGGTACCTATAGATACAAATTCTAATAAAATCGCAATATTGGGTGTCTGGTAATCAGCAGTGATCGGATAACCGGGCGCTTATATACCTAAACTTCTTCCCACGAAAGAATAATATGGACATTCCTTTCTGAATAATAAGTAATCCCCGAGTTCTCGGGATTGAACAATTTTGTTAAAATAACTATAATAACAAAGTTAATGAAATTATAGCAGTGGGTATTTTGATTTAGTATCTTTATTTTGTTCAAAACAAATGGAATATCAATAAAAAATGGTAATGTGCACAATGTGGTCAAGTAGGTAGTGGAAATTGATTTATCTATCTAAAATCTATATAACTATTTATCTTTATTTAGTGATCGAATCGATTAATTTATTGTATTTTATACGAACAGAAGGGATTCTGACAGGCATGTCCGTATTATTCTTTCATGGGAATAAAAGTGAAGTTTAGGTATATTAGCGCCCGATTATCACTGGTAATTAGTGACCGATACTTAAACACATGATTGTAATCATGATAACAAACAACTTTTACTATGGGACCAAATATGAATTCGCGAAAAAAGAAATCAGCTGCCCCATACATTAATGTTCATAACTCGTCAAAATGTAGGGAGCAGCTGATTTTTTTTTGCGATTTTAGGTTTGGTCCCATAGTTAAAGTTGTTTGTTATCATGAGTACAATCATGTGTTTAAGTATCGGCCACTATTTAGCAGACACCCTATGCTATCTAAAGCAAACTTCAAAATACAAAATTAGCTACCGAAAAATTTATTCCTTGAAAAAATGGGACGAATGAAATAAATGAACATACACAAGTCCACATCAAATATTACACGATACGAGTGAAATCTTCAAATGGTTTAGTACTGGAGATAAAAAGAAATATTCAAAGTGTACCGAGGATTAGGACCCGACTCTGTAAAGGTCGGGGTAAATCAAATCAACAGGACATGATGTATGGTCTAAGTTATAGAAAACCAGCTGTTTCTCGCAACTTCGTCTGAGTGTATTATGCATTTAATATTTTTTTAATACAAATAAAAAATACAATCTGCCTAGCCTTTTTCCAACTATGTTGAGGTCGGCTTCCAGTAATAGTAATAGGTACCTATTGATGAGGTTTCATTCGAGCCCCTGTCTTTTTATATTAGGCCGGCAGTATCTATGACATTCGAACGGTGACTTTGATCACTTGGGTTCTAAGGTGACGTCAGGGCGAGGGCCCCAAAAGTCTATAAAATATATTAGTCTTATACGCGAACTTTATTAATTATCAGCTTAGATCTCGAGAAAGTAAAGGTAGCCCATTCGGGGATTGTTACAGTACCAGTATTTTACGTGAAGCAACTGTCTATCTGTCCTCCACAACCGGAACAATAGGAACGAATGACAGCCGGGACCAACGGCTTAACGTGCTTTCCGAGGCACGGAGGAGTCTCAGTATGTAAAGATGGTCACCACCCCACGGAACAACCCCGGCAAGCGTAGCTTAACCTGAGGATCGACCCGTACGGCTGTTATTACTTAGCCAAGAGCTCCTCCTTTTTAGAAAACTAGCCTATATCCTCCAGGTCTCAGGCTACCTCTCACTCGATAGCCGATTCCCAGCCACCGTAGGCGCGGGCTTGCGGACGGTGAGTAGTGGGTAGCTCGCCGTCCGGTGAGGACCAGGCCCGGGTCGACGGCACGTTGTGTTCCACGCGCGCCTCAAAGAGATGTCAGCAAAAGATGGGGTCCAATAGGGCCGATGCCGCTGGGGTCGCGGGTTGTTTGAAAAAGATACCGTGGCCCTGGCATAGGCAACTGAAGGAACACGGGTGGGTTTTAGTCAGTAAAAGTCTGACACGCCCTTCCGCTCCACCCAGAGCGGGAGAAGTTATTTGATGATTTCCCATCCACAAAAAAAAAATAAGGCTACCTCTCACTGATATTTTATAACTTTCGGTATCGGTAATATGGAAGTCAGACAGTTAAAAATCCCGATTAAAAATCATCAGTTATCAAAAAATCTGCTTATCAAAACCTACTGCTGAATTTGGCGGCATTGTTCAAATTACAGCTACACTGAACAGACAAAAGAGATCATAATTTAGTGATTTTGGTCTGCAATCTGACTAATAGCAATAGGCCACTTATTACTTGGAACTTATACAACAACTGGTAAAATATTGGAGTAATAAACACTTCTGGTTCACTCTTCTGGGAATACAGGTCTGATCTTATGTTCGGGTCTTTCCATGTTTTCTAGACGATAAGGCGCGTTTTTTGTCTTCATTGTAGTTAACCTCCTATTAAAAGTGAAGCAAATGTGCATATCTTATTTGGCTTTAATAGAAAACTTTAATTCCAGCAAAAATATGCACTTCTAAGCACAGAATCAATATCTTAGCCAAATCTGGCAGAGAAGCCAGATCCAATATTATTAGATTCAAAACAACGCTCGTCTCAAAATTTTTGCAATTTCATCTTTCTGTTGGCAGACTGCCGTTGAATTTTATGTATTTTATTCAGCGATCAGAATAAATATTTCACGATAGCTGAGCATTATAATAATAGCGAAAAAGTTTGAGTTAAAGAGCAGAAGATTAAAGAACATGGTGGGAAAGTATGATAGGTATCCTACTATTTTTTTTTTTAATTTGTAATGGGTTTGATCTTGACTCTAGTCAAGGTCAGAGGTGACAGAGACAAAGTCGACGATGGACTGAGCTTACCCAGAAGAAGCCTGTTCACTCTCACTTTGAAGAGATTAGGGTTGTATGCGGTCGGAAATAATGTGAAAGTTTGTGAAGATGTTTGTTACTCAAACACGCCAGAACGGCTGAATGGATCTGGATGAAGTTTAGCACAGAGATATATTATAGTCTGGAATAGAACATAGGATAATTTTTATCCCGGAAAAATGTATGGTTCCCGTGGGATAATTTCGAACATCTACGCGGGCGAAGCCGCTGGCAAAAACTAGTTAAAGATATAGGGTAGGTAATGTAACGGTTCCATGTAATGGACTTGAACCTTATATTAAACAGGCTGATAAATAATGCATTATTTATTTCTATTGGTAAAACGGTTTCTTGGCCCATAAGTTTATATTGGCGTGTGGAACGTCTCAGCGATAGTTCGTATGTTTTTCCAGGCCGCACTTCGGCTTTAGCTAAGGTGCTAGCGGTATAGTTTTAGGAATTGTGCGATTTTATTAGAATATTGTATTGATTTGGATCAGCTAAGCACCAACTAGCCGCGCTTAACTCGGTGGAACGCAGAGCTAAGAGGCTCATTGGCGACGTAAAACTGATGGATGCCAAGCTTCATAGCTTGGCTCATCGCCGCAAGGTTGCCTGCTTGTCGTTCTTTTACAGACTGTACTTCGGTGAGTGTGGTCAAGAACTCCACGACCTCATTCCACCGGCCCCCTTCTACCATCGGACATCTAGACGCACTGCCAGTTACCATCCCTACCTAGTTGCTATTCCATCAATTCGCACTAAGCGTTTCCAAATGTCTTTTATAATGCGCACAGCAAAAAAGCGGAACTCTACCTGCGTCTGTGTTTCCGAGTGCATACAACCCTAACCTCTTCAAAATGAGAGACAGGCTTCTTCTAGGTAAGCTCACTCCATCGTCGACTCTGTCGCCTCCCACCTAGACTAGAAGCAAGAGCAAACCCATCTCAAATAAAAAAAAAAATATTCCTCTTGATAAACTGTATTTTGCCTCCCTCCTCTATCATTTCAAGTAGTCTAGATCCCGGGGTAAAGTGACGATCCCTTCGGGAATCGTCACAGTGCAGTACGTCAACGTTTAAAGGTTCTATCTAATAAAATGTGACTATCGACCAATAGAAGTTGATTTATATCCCCACCTAAATTATTATAGACTGACGCACTAATTCCATCACTCCTGTAATGGACGAGTCACATTTAATTCGGAAAATAAAATGGAACCTTTGGACGTTGTCGTAACTGAATAAGATTGGTTGGCTAAGGCTTCTGTGTACCAGAAGTGTTTGAAGTGTCAAGCATCTGTAACAGTATTTAGTGTACTAAATACTGTTACAGATGCTTGACACCTTTGTCAATGGATCAGCAGCTTTCATACTTACACAGACTGCAAGTCTGAAGGTTAACCTTCCTAAAAGCTCCTTTAAATAGGCGCAACATTCGACGCGAATCGCACGCGACACCGCGACCCGCGGTGCCTCTGTGTCGCGTGCGATTCGCGTTGCGTGTCGCGCCTGATTTTAGGAGCCTTAATTCGTAGTCGGATAAAAAATACCATTTTTATGGTAACCTACTATGCTTGGTTTTGTATTTTCTTAACCAAACAAAAACTTACGGTATATTTGAAAGTAGTTAGGCTTATTACTTTTTAGCCGCTGTAACTTTTAACTTAGACCATACAACAACGCGTTGGCAATCAAGTAGCAATCCCAAATTTCACGGAATCTTAATTAAATTACCCACGGAGGCGTCACAAATTACTTTAAGTGGAGCGTAATTAAGTTATATACTTAATTCTATTTTGTATACTTACATAAAGTCACCCCTTTTACCCATTGGGGTAGAGAAAAACTACAGAACGGCAGTGCTGTCCATAGAAAGATAATATTCTCCTATTGTTACTAATTTTATTAAAAGCAATGGACGGAATATAAACCCGTAAGAAAATGAACTCATTTTGTGTACAACAAATTTTGCTCATTTTTTTATGAAAAAATTTTATCCATTTATTCATGAACATAAATTTTTATTCATAAACATTTATAATAAAAAATTAAAAAATAAACAAGCTTTTGTTAATCTGGTTAACAACTAGGACAGAGTCCATGTCAAGACAAATCAAACGAGCCCAAGCTCGATAGGTTAAACCGGGAAGTGGTTCTAATTTAACTTGCAAGATTCGATTACAGACAAATTACAGACAGATTGACACCGGACTGGTGAAACTAAATAAAAGCTTGTAAAAACTAAAACGCTCTACAAACCTATTTTAGTTAAAAATAGTGTTTTGTCTTCTTCTTTCAAACTGAAATTATAATTCGAAAGAAATTGACAACATTATTTTAACTAAAATATGTTTTTAGTTTTATGTGAATGAGCAACTATGGCTCATAATTTCGTCATAGTTATGTATTCTTATAGTGAAAAGTCAAGTTGAACAGATAAATATTACAAGAGTCATTAGTTGATGAAATCTGTAGTTTGTTACAGACAGCTATCGAAAATAGCCAACTATATTACAAGGACTTAGGTTTTCATCAACGAATGGATCGTCATCTGTCAATATTAGTCCGTTAATACAAATCTAATGAGGAGAATCCACCTACCTACATACAGAAGACAATTTCCTCATTCAACCTTTACTTGTCTCTACCCTCCTTCATTTACCCAAACCTATATGTATACACACACACATCACATACAAAGGCACAAAGGTAATCTAGCAAACCGTCCTCATTTCGCAGAAGTCAGTAAACAATCATTATAATCTATTAAAAGACGTTGAGGAACGGAGGAAAACGGCTGAATTTTGGGGAATACAGAATTTGAAGGAATTTCATTAAAACGCGCACGAAATAGGTACATAAAGAAGGCCTGCTCCATGCAACGCATCACGTACAGCGAGTGCAAGTGTACTCGATGTACTCGCAACTGGCATTTGTTTGAGATCGCCGTTCGTATTCTAAATTATTGAAATCCTTTTTTCTAAATTGATGTTATTTACAGTTAAATAAATATCAACTTTATTGTAGTGTAAATTAAGTTAATTTCAGAATAACTAGTACATTGAAAAAAATACCATTAAAAATTATGTTTTAACGCAAACTGAACTTCATGTTTGGGTATTAAAGTTATTTTTCCAATAATTTGTTTACATCTTTGGAAAAAATTGCAAGCGCAGAAAACACGTCTACCTACGTATCCGTGCGCATGTTTTGGCTCTTTGGAAGGAGCCGGTCTTCTGTATCTATGTATTCTGTGGCCCAAGTTTGTTAGGATTTCCTAATGGTTGTATGAACAAGATTCGTTTGTTTACATGTTTGTAACCAAAATTGCAAGCGCAGGAAACACGTCTACTTGTCCGTGCGCATGTTTTCGCTCATCGTAAGGAACCGACCTTTCTGTATCTGTCTATCCTGTGGCCCAAGTTTGCTAGGATTTCCTAATGGTTGTTTGAACAAGACTCGTATGCAAATATCTTCTTATGATCAAAAAGAGGCGTCGTTGGAAGATATGGTGACGTTATGAGAAAATTATGGGTGATTCTGGCGTAATGGTGGACTGTTAAATGTCTTAGGATGTATGCTGTGGCGGAAGAGATGTTTGAATACAGTGATATGAGTTTTTAACGGTTATTTTACTTGAGTTTATGATTGTCTTCCTCATTTCCACCCGCTGTTATACTACAAAGAAGCGTTCTGAAAGTACGCTTCTTTGTAGTTGTGTCATTATTACTGTAGATGTTTAATTCGAGCCCCTGTCAATTTATATCAAGCAGATACCTATGACATTCATACGGTCACTTTGATAGGTTTGGTTCCAGACGGACGTCAGCGAAGCGGCCCCCCTCAGCCAATGTAGGCGCGTTGGCTTTAAAAGATATAATATTAAAACAAATACATAAGTCTTATACGTGATCAGTGTATTTATTTATCAGTCTAGATCCCTTAAAAAGTAAAGATCCTCATTCGGGGATCATTACAGTACCTACTTACACATTTTTAAATATCTAAATTGAGTGATTTTTTAATTATTATTTAAATATTTGTGATTGGTTTGCTCTTGACTCTAGTCTAGGTCAGAGGTGACAGAAACAAAGCCGACGATGGAGTGAGCTTACCCAGAAGAAGCCTGTTCACTCTCTTGAAGAGATTTCAGTTGTATGCGTTCGGGAACACAGTCGCAGGTAGTGAGTTCCACTCTTTTGCCGTACGCCTTATGAAGGATGTTTGGAAGCGCTTAGTGCGAATTGGTGGAATGGCAACTAGGTATGGATGGTAACTTACGTCTAGATGTTCGATGGTAGAAGGGGGCCGGTGGAATGAGTTTGTGGAGTTCCTGAGCACACTCACCGAAGTACAGTCTATAGAAGACCGACAAGCAGGCAAACTGGGATATATTCATACATCTTCTGCTTATTCTTGCAACCCTATAGCTACCTAAGCTATCTTTCTACAAGCAGGTTAGATCGCACTTTTCCTTTAAATAAAAACTGTTCAGTCAGTATCCCCTTGATTTTGTACTGTTTTCATACAAAAGCAAGTCTCTAATGCCTTTTATGGGATTGCTTATCGAGACCGGCCGCCTTAGGAAATCATATTTCAAAAACACCTATATAGCGTGTACCTATCAGAAATGAGTTGTCATAATTTAAGGGGATAAAGTCGTTCAGTTTGATGGGGTATAGACTATCAAACTGAACAACATTCTCCATTGGACTAACATCGTAGCCGCGAAGAAATATTTAGCCGTCTCATACATATAGGTCGAGTAGGTATTGAAGCTTTGTAAGGGACAGTTGATAAATTTTTCGCGATTAATGCCGCGTTACCACGGCTCGTCGAGGCCGTGCCGAGCATTCCACGGGTATTCCAATACAATCGATCGGACAGGCGACGACAGGCCACCGCAGACCGACTGTTCCCACGGCCTGTCGGCCTGGTCTGGCGCGGTCTGGCCTGTGAGAAGGCGGACCATGGGATCGCGGCTCGATTGGTCACATGGAGGAATTTGTTCAGTTTTATGGTATGTTTATACCCTTAAATATGACCAAACATGTCTGATACAAGCTGTATAACTATTTATGTATGATGCAATGTGAAAATCATCAACACTGTCTTATGGGGCCAGATTCACCACTCAAATAATGTTAAAGTCTGTCCTAATAATAAAGATTACGGCATCAAGTTAAAATCACCAACATAATATCTGATAACGAACTCGGATCCCGTTAATCCTTGTTATTCTAACCGGGTTTTAACTTAATGACGGCTTAACACCGGCTTTAGTTGATATTTAAAACAAATGTTAATACTTGGCGAGTCATCTGGCTTAAGATGTTACCTACTTGATATCTAGGTTATGGAAACTACCTATTGGATACTATTTCATGGTACGGTTACCGCACATCAGTGGTAACATTTACACTTTTACATTTGACAGGCCAGTTGGCGTGGTTGGTTAAGACACCACCTATCATGCCACAGGTCGTGGGTTCGATTCCCATCCAGGACAAACATTTGTGTGCATGAACATGTCTGTTTGTCCTGAGTCTGGGTGTAATTATCTATATAAGTATGTATTTACAAAAAAAAAGTAGTATATGTAGTATATCAGTTATCTGGTTTCCATAGTACAAGCTCTGCTTAGTTTGGGATCAAATGACCGTGTGTGAAAATGTCCCAGGATATTATATTATTATTATTATATTATTACTTTAAATACCGCCCTTACTGCAACGACATAAAGGCGCTGTCAATGTCAATTTTTTACCACGGATGAGCGGTCCATCTCTAACCATCTCTGAGGGGAAACTCCTGTACCTACATATTTTTACAGTCAAGAGAATGCGTTCCTAACACCTATCAGTTGGACAATTTCTAGTAGTAATAAGGATCAAATTTGCCAAAACAAATATTTGTTCGAAAGTGACAGGTATCAACAACGCATTCTCTCGACGGACGGACTGTAGCAACGTTCCTATTCTTCTAGTGTTGCCCAAATTCAGTCTTGGTCTTGCAGTCTTGGTCTTGTTCTTGCGTTTTTGCAAGACCAAGACCAAGAACAAGACCGCGTATTTTTAGCAAGACCAAGACCAAGACTGACCGTGCAAGACTTGAGCAAGAACAAGACATAGCCTGCAAGACTCTTGCGTCTTGCAGCTAGGACTTAGCGCTATTTCACTGAGTAGTTAGGTGTAACAGTTCGGTGTATAGGTAGGTACGCTTAGGAATTCTATGAGACGCAAAAAACTGTATCAAAGAATATGAAAAACTGGACCTATGCGCATTACGACTAATACCATAAACATAGCGAATAAAAAAATATCTATTAAAATCAAACTGAGTGCATGCATAGTTATGTTTTAACCATCGGCACTTTGATAATGCGGCATCAAAGGTTTTGTACTTACTTCTCAAAGAAATTTGCCGCTTTTCGGAAGTACATGGTTATGATACACGCGCCGGCGGCTTCTTTTGAAATCTAAAACAATCGTTGCCGCCACGCCGAAATCATAACATTTGTGACACTATTTGATTGCCGCCATAGGGCGTAGGTATACTCATGCAAAATAATTTCGATTTTTTTTAAGAGTACCTACAGGTGTTCCAAAGAATAAATAAGTTTCAGAGTGCTTAGAATGAAAATGAATACATTATACTGATCACGCAAGTAGTATTATGATTAGGATAAAATGGTAAGGATAGGTAGTAGATGTCATATTAATTCATTCTAGTAAGTATATATTATAATATTGATTACTTATATGGGTTTAAACTAATTACTTAGGTACTATTATTGTACATTTAGTCATTATATTTCTTAAGTTTTTACAAGAAAAAATAGCAAAAAAGTGTTCAAATATCACCCGTTTAATAAATATTGTAGCCACTTTTAAATATACTTGAAACGTGTAAAAAAAATCTACAAAACTAATAAAATAATATAAAAAGCGTAGGTACTTACCTACTAATAAAATAAAAAGCCTGCGATAAGAGTTTTGTATTACTTACCAGCCCGAATATCTCTGAGAGAGATGATGAGAGTAAGTATTTACTAGCTGTGCCCGCGACTTCGTCCACGAGGAATAGTAACTTTGGAGGTATAGTGACGTTCAGGACTTATTTATTTATTTTAAAACTTCTGTCATCAAACATACAAACGAACTCTTCAGCTTTATAATATTAGTATAGATGTACGCCAAAACATTCACTTATATGTAAAGAATAGTGATTGGCACTAATTCTATTTTATTCACGCGTCGCGTCTGTACAAGTAGGTAATATTTAGTGTGTGTTTGTACGCCGCACGCGGCATTGTTTGATTTGCGGCGGCATCCTTTTCATAGAGCCGGCACGTGGCGAGGCGGCGCGGTAGAAAGCAAGGAAACGTGCTATAAATAAAGGAATTATTTTAATTCCAGTCATTTCCAATTGAGCTGTGCTTCGAGTCTAACTTAATAATTGTTTTTACTAATTCTCGTTGTTTTCTAAAAACGTATCACGTGTACAATTTAATATGAGTGACGAAGATTCAAATTATTCTAGTCCGAGTAACGAGAGTTTGAGTCACAGATCTAAAAGACCCAAAAGCAAATTTGAATAGTTTTTCGAAATAATTCATGCATCCCAAACTGCCTTCTGTAAATTGTGCCAACATAAAAAGATTGAAATAAAAATGAAAAACAGAAACACTTCAGGCTTAAGGAAACATCTAATATCTTTCCACAAAAAGGAATCAGAAATATTTCTTCCTGTTAAACCAAAATTAAGTGGAGATATCACAAGCTTTTTAGTAACCGCTGGAAGAAGTGGACAGGTAAGAATATTTTTTTAACAGTTAAAAGAATTTTAACTCCGCGTAGCTATTCATGCGATACTTTCAAAAACGCCATTAACTTACGTAAGTATTTTTGAGTTAGTGGTGTTTTCATCTAGGGGTGCGACATATTAAGTATGTAATTATCGTCTTAAATATTTTTTATAAACACCCATATTTTCATTTAATCGGCCAGTAACAACTAAGTACTTTATTTTGGTAAATTACAGTACAGTGCAACCTTAATATAACAAATATCAATTTAACGATTTTCTCGATTTAACAACAACAAACCTCCTCCTCTTATACGCTCAAACCTAGTATGTTTTAAATAATAACACAAGATTTATTGTTTTGTTTCAGTCGGAAAACAGCAGTGACAACATCACGACAGCTACAGTTGATTGGGTGGTGAAAAAATATCTTCCCTTCTCATTTTTCGATGACGAAGCTACACAAGTATATTTTCGACGTATTTGCCCTAATATGGTGTTTCCTAAAAGGTCTACACTTAGAAGGAAAGTCAAAGAGCGATTTGAAGAGCTCCAATTGAATCTCAAGGAACGACTTCAACAATTATCATCTAAAATGTCTTTTACCATTGATGGGTGGACGTCAATTGCTGGTAGGAGTTACTACGGGGTTACTATTCATTATATAGACAACGAATGGAAGTATCAATCTGTAGTTCTTGATTTTATACCATCACGCGGTCGACATACTGGGGAAGATATTGCAACGATTTTCCATGAATGTTTATTGGAATATGGCATAATTGATAAAATACAAGGTATCACGGTCGACAACGCAACTGCAAATACCAAATTTATGTATGAACTGGGCAAACAGCTGCCGCCACACTTTGATTCAGACAATCAACATTTCCGGTGCTTTGCTCACATTTTAAACCTTGGTGTACAAGATTTATTAAAGACCTTAGCATTACACTGTGAGTCTGACACTAACGCGCAAGATCAGCAGTACGAAGACTATGCAGACGAAACTGAGGATGAGGAAGATGAAGAATCTGCACCAAATATTGCTGACTCGCGTACATCTGTAACAAAGTTACGCAGTATTTCCAGTAAAATAAAAAGAAGTGAGATAGTGAAGAAGAAGTTTCAGTCTGCTTGTGAAGCAGCTGGCGTGCCATCAAATCTAAATGCCATTCTTGACTGTCCAACGAGATGGAATTCCACACATGATATGATTGGATTTGGTTTAAAAGTGAGAGCGGGCATTGACATATTGTGCAGTTCTGTCACCGAATTAAATGATTTTCAAATCACAGCTAATGAATGGCAGGTACTCGAAAAATTACATAAATTTCTAATAAACTTTAAACTTTTAAGTACAAAACTTGGTGGAGACAAATATGTTACATTACCGCTAGTCATTGTATCATTCAATCTCTTGCTAGATAAAATTGAATCCATGGTAAAACAGTTAGATGAGAAACCTAATCGATCTGAAGTGGATGAAAGGCTCATTCTAGCTTTCCAAGCAGCTCGAGACAAAATGCTTAAACATTACAAGAAGAGCAACTGGATTTATTGTACTTCTTTAATTTTAGACCCAAGGCATAGGGCTCAGACTTTTGACCTGACAATGTGGGGGAAGCAACTTAAAACAGAAAGTCTGCGCAAGTTCAATGAACTTTATGAAGAATATAAAAGTCTACACTCACTGAACAAATCTCTGGAATTACCAGAAAAAGAAAATAAAGTATGTGATGAAGATGAAGACGTAATAGACTTTGATAAACTCTATGAATGTCCCTCGACGTCATCTGGATCTTGTCTTCAAGGCTTAGTGATAGACGAGTTGGAGGAGTACCTGAGAAAACCAAGAACTGCCAGCTCGGAAGACATTTTAGATTGGTGGAGGACGCATGAGACAGAGTATCCGATTTTATCGAAAATGGCCCGTGATTTTCTCTCAATACCTGCAACTTTAGTACCTGCTGAGAGGTTATTTTCTAAAGCATCATTAGTAATTAGAAAACATAGAAATAGGTTAAGTGATGAGTCAGCCAGATGGTTACTTTGTATTAATTCTTGGTCAAAAAAATTGATATAAAGTATCATAACCTAATGATAAAGCTGTTGATGTGTTGTATTTTATTTTTTATTCAAATAAATGATAAATCGTAAAACTCTTTTATTAAATTTCTTATAAGTTGAGGGTTCAATCTCTTTCTAGACAGATAAGTATTGTTCTTTAAAATACAGTCAAGTTATTGTAATTAATTTGTTTTTTTACATGTTTTAGCAAATGTAAGCTTATAAATCATAAATGTTTGTTAAGAAACAGTTACTTCCACGGAAAACGACATATAGGTCAGTTGATTTTTCGAATTTCTTATCAAATCTTCAGTTATTTATTAATCTGCTTGATCTTTACTATGGCTATGTTAATTCAAGCTCACAATGTTCCAATTCTAATACGTTTTTCTAAGATTTAAAGTAAACTTTAATAAATAGTAATAGACTAATAGGTAATTGCAAGACTTGCAAGACTCTTGCTGCAAGACCAAGACCAAGACCAAGACTGGGAGCGCAAGACCAAGACCAAGACCAAGACCAGGTGTATTGGCGCAAGACCAAGACCAAGACTGGCTAAGTCTCGTCTTGTTCTTGCATTTGGGCAACACTTCTTCTAATCTTGGTCTTAACCTGTCAAAAGTACCTCTAATTTCCCCACTTTTTTGACAAGTTTTTGACATTAACTGTCGCTAAAATGAGATTGCGATTAGATTTTGAACGTTTTAAAAAAAGTCAAAGAGGGTTTATGAAGATAATTGTTCAAGATTGGCAGAAAAACTCACTGCGAAAGAGTTCATTGGTGTAGTTCTATTACCATACCCAATTTTGCAGTCTTGGGGACTAAGAGGAGAGACTGGAGACTACGACTTGTGTCTAAATAATACCAGTTAAGCAACGCTTGCCGGGGTTGGTCCGTGGATAGGTCCCAGCTGTGATTCGTGGATCTTTGATTGTCGTTACGGGTCGTCAGAAGCCCGAAAATATGACAAGCAGTATCGTAGGGTAGTAACTGGGCTGGAGGGGTCAGATAGGCAGTCGCTATATCGCTGCCTGAATACCCGCACAAACTGCCGACTATGCCGTTATGAATGTGAGTCTTACTGACCGTGAAATAAGGACTATTTTGCATTTGGCTGTGTTTTGTTTTGTGCGGGTATTCATGCAAAGCAGCGATATGTAAAACACTGTTATTCAACTGCATCCTGTCAGACTGATGAATGATAAATGATATTATTTGTGTTAGTTTAGGTTTTTATAAACACTTTTACACGTATTTCATGTTTTTTTTTGTTTAAACTAGATGAGGTCGGCGTTTCCTATGTGACAACTCTCAGAAGAAAGGCCTTAACAAACTCAGAGGTCACAGTCTCTTTTAAAGTCCAGACATAATCTTGGTCAGTTCATGTGGAGACCATGTAGATTGGTGTCTGAAATGATCTTTTGAGGAAAGAACCACACAGATTGAGAGGACATGTCCATCCAGTGCATGCATTTTGCAGTAATCGCGCAGCTCAACTCAGTACTTAAGGAGCTGGAAACCGACCCCAAAAGAGTTGGGAAAAGGCTTGACAGATGACTCAATTTTACAGTCGAGCAACATGGCTGAAGGTGGCCAGTCAAAATATATACAGGGTTATTGGTAAAACACCAACAACCTCTTAAGGGGTCATTGTACTCATCATTATGAACAACTTTTACTATGAGACCAAACCTGAAATCGCAAAAAAAAATCTGCTGTTCAGTTGTACATTTTGACGAATTATGCAAACATAAATGTACTGAACAGCTGATTTTTATCGCGATTTCAGGTTTGGTCCCATAGTAAAAGTTGTTCATAATGATGAATACAACGACCCCGTAAGAGGTTGTTGGTGTTTTACCAAAAACCCTGTATACTCACGAGACTTACCTCAGATTTGCAATATTTTGCCACTCTTTGCGTGTTTACAGGTTTTTGCGATAGGCGGCCTGTTTGCCTCACAAATAAGATGAATTAATCGTGTTTTGCAAATCTATTGTATTCCCATTCAAGAATGAATCTTTCTCTCTCTCATTTATTCGTTAATTGGACAGCGAAACAGAGCCAAGAGGATAAGCAGTAACATCTATCATCCGAACAACATAATTATAAACACCAGCCCCCAAAACTTCACAAACAGTCATCGACAAAAACCGAAAACTTTAACCGTAAAGTAAACGAAAACACCGTAACTCCATGGCTTATGCCCGACAAAACACCGTAAAACTAATGAAGAAATACCGTTAAAACATTTAAGTAAATATTTTCTTGTAAATAATGGTCGGTTACGTTTATTTACAGCAGTGTCAGCCGTGGGGGATCCTCTGGGAACGATAAAACGCTTCTTCAAGGACCGTAAAAGGATTTTTTCACCATTTACCGTCTCTAGGGATGATCTTTGTACGGGTTTTGTGTGGATTACGATTTTTATTTAATACAGTTTGTGCGTTAGTGAGATTGTTTCGATGTGTCTTTTATTGTTGTTAAATTATATCTTAGTTAATTCAGTAAAGTTCTTTAGCAGCCATTTTAATCGACGAAAAAAATAGTTTCTGTATTCAACCCGTATGTAGGTATGTTAGTACGTTCGCGATTTTCTCAAAAATTAATTTACCAATTTTGATGATTCTTTCTCCAGTGTGATCTACATACTTTCAAGAAGGTTTTAGTATATTATTAGTTATACTTATGTACAAAGTTATATGCATAAATTTACTGTACTTCCGGAATTTCTAAGCGGATATTGATGATTCTCCTTTTCGTTCGTCTTGGGCTTACCTATGTAATTCTATATTCAAGTAAAAATGGGAAACTAAATTTGTTTTAAAAAAAACCGACTTCAAAAACCCTAAAATGAATAAAATAACTTTCATAAAAACTTAACAGCTTCTGAAGTCGGTGGACTTTAGATTGGCACCGACTTCAGAAGCTTTTTTATAAGTTTTTTTATGAAAGTTATTTTATTCATTTTAGGTTTTTGAAGTCTGTTTTTATTATTTTTTAAGTAAATTTTTAAACCGTACCGCTACTATACTTTTTGAGGGCGTTTTTCAGTTCCGCATGATATGGCTGTATTAAGGGGCACCTACGAACTGAGTATAACCGATATGTGTACGGCAACAGAGCATAAATGTAACTATCAGGGTATCCAACATTTAGTTATCCCTGTTATCCTGATAGTGAAGGCCTGGAATGAAGTAACCTATTGACATCGCACACCGTTTCTGCCCCAATTCGGACATTATTTTAAAAAAAGTGAGGTTTTCGGTTAATAATAGAGAGGCAACGTGACAACGTGATCGATAACGTATCGCCTCCTATGAAGTTACCTTTACGTTATCCTAACTAATATTATAAATGCGAAAGTAAGTTTGTTCGTTTGTTACCTATTCACGCCTAAACCACTGAAACGATCAGCCTAAAATTTGCATATACGTTGTCAGGTATACAGAAACATCCCGAAAAAAGTACTGTTCCCGAGGAAAACAACAATAACGTTCTTATGATAATAGATGGCGCCACCTGTCTTTCGAATCGTGATTGAATTATAATAATATTAAAACTTTAGTAGTGTGTTAAGAGTTTTTTTTTTTATTACCTGATACATTTTGTGAGTCTAGAGTATCGATAGACTGGTTTTTCATCCTCCTAACTATCCTAACTAATATTATAAATGCGAAAGTGAGTTTGTTTTTTTGTTACTTTTTCACGCTAAAACGGCTGAACGGATTCGGATGAAATTGGAACACAGGTAGGCCATGACCCGGAAACATACATAGGCTACTTTGATCGGCATACCACGCGAGCGAAGCCGCGGGCGGACGCTAGTAATTAATAAAGAGAGGTTTACTTTTTTATGTATGGCATCTCGTAGTTGGCCTAGAGGCCGTGACTACTTAACCGGTCAATCCTGTGGCTGCCTTAAGCGAACTCAAAGCCTCCAGCCAGGGCATAGAACTTATAAACTAAGCGACTACACGCTAATAGCACCCCCTGTGGAGAACGAACCTCGGCTTAGGGCGTCGCTGGTGGGAGGACAGCAAGATGGGACAGGCTGGATCAAATCAGGGTAATTATTATTAACAGGGGAAATTTAAATTTAAAGCTATGTACTGGCTCAGCTACGCCACCAGCTGGCACTTCTTCACCGAGCAAGGGACGGGGGACAATTACGTCGGGGTCGTCGCGAGGGACCTCGGCGGCGAGGTTGGAATTACTTTCCATTCCTTTATAATACCTACAGCGTCCTTGGATGTGCTAAAAGGAAACTCATGTAGATTATAGATTCCTTCTCTTGTGAAATGAGCTATACCTACTCATCAATCTGCCTAGCCTTTTCCTAACTGTGTTAGGGTCGGCTTACAGTCTAACCGGATGCAGATAAATATCAGTATTTTACAAGGAGCGACTGCCTATCTGACCTTCACAACCCAGTTACTGAATAACACAATAGCCCTTGGTAAGACTGGTTGACAGACTTTTGTACTTCTGACTACCCGTAACGACTGTCAAAGATCCACGAATAACAGCCGGGACCAACGGCTTAACGTGCTTTCTGAAGCACGGAGAGGTCTCAATATTTAATGGATGGTCACCCATCCACAAACCGACCGCGGCAAGCGATCGACACGTGCGACTGTTCTCATTTAGCCACGCGCCCCTAACCTACTCAAAAGTCTCATGTGATCTTAAAAAGACTAGATAGATAGAATACACTTTATTGTACAGCCAGGGAAAATAATTGTTTATCAAATTGACAGATTGCGACAATATTTTTTATTGTTTGTTGTTATAGCGGCAATAGAAATGCACAATCTTTGACAATTTCCTACCTATTTATAGTTGTTCTACTCTTTGCTATTACGGTTATGTGATGACAGCCCGCTGACAGACAGACGGACGGTCGGACGGCGGAGGTTTATTAATACGGCTCCGTTTGGCACCCTTCGGATACGGAACCCTAATAAGCGTTTAGGTGCAATAACAGATACTTCTTTACTGCAGCTCATCGCTTGTTTTTTGTTTGAGGTATAAAAATAGCTGCTCTACCTTCCGCTAAATTATTTAGCGCATAAATATCCTCATTTGACGTCATAACGTAAAACAGGTCTTACGTCACACCACGTTAGATACATTAAAAACGCTCTAAAAACTTTGAAGCCGAGAGAAACATGCTTCGAAGATAATTTAGGTCATAGCAACGTTCAAATATGGAGTATTAAGGAATGGAGTGCTCATAAGAAATCAACAACAATATATTATAAATCAATGAACGTATAATATTCCCACTGCTGGCAATAAGGTGTTCTTCCCGTGTGTCTTTTATGCTTTTGGTTATTTTCGGAATATGAACGTGGAAAATCATGCGACATCTTGCCGTAATCGGTGCTGAGTGTCTTCATTTGTTCCAAATTGTAATTTCCACATATATTAGGACAAAAGAGGATTTAACATGTTTAAATTTTGAATACGGTGCTTTATTGTGTGGCTAATATACTTACCCAAACTGTGGATGATACCCAGCAATTATGATGTTTAATACCAAAGGTTTGAGTACAATCGCTGGTGTAGTATACAGCTCTATGGAGCATCAATCTACAAGCCAATAATTGTAAAACCCTATACCAAGCAATAAAATAGACTAAATTGCCTCACACAGTCGTTATGTATGAGTAACGCACACAGAGTAGGTAGTCAAATACCTGCTGCGACAGAGTTACAACTCTCACAATACTCAGCAATATTAATGTGGCGCCGACTTTTATTAATACCCTGCTGTCTTACGAGTAGTTGAAGCATATTAGCACTCCATTCCTTTATTCTCTGTGACTCCAGCTATTATATTCCTTTGAGTATAAGCTGGATAACGTTCGCTGTTGTTCGTTTACTGTTTTATACTGATACTGTATAAACTTGGCAGTAAAAGTCAATGGAATATTTAATATATTTTTAAAATATGAGCAGGAACAAACGAAACTTTTTACTTAAGTATTTTATACACTAAAATTTCTTGCTCGTTGTTGTTAGCGCCGTTGTTGTTTTGTATGCGGTTAAGCTACGCTTGCTACGGTTGGAACTTGGATGGGTGTCCATCCATTAAATATCGAGAACCCTCCGTGTCTCAGAAAGCACGTTAAGCCGTTGGTCCCAACTGTCTTTCGTGCATTTTTTCTTTGTTTTGTTTTGGTCGTCAGAAGCCTGAAAATCTGACAACCAGTCTTACCAAGGCCCTTATTACCCAGTAACTGGGTGTGAAGGTCAGATAGGCAGTCGCTCCATGTAAAATACTGGTATTCAGCTGCTTCCGGATGGGGTGCTTAATTGTTGCAGTCACACTATCATATGCTGGACGGAATACGTCCATATACCTTGACCGATATATGAAGGAGCTCGTAGCTAAGTAATAACAGCCGCACGGGTCGATCTATCAGGTTAAGCTACGCATGCCGTGGTTTGTCCGTGGATGGGTGACCATCTTTACATACCGAGATCCCCTCCGTGCCTCGGAAAGCACATTAAGCCGTTGGTCCCGGCTGTTATTCGTGGATCTTTGACAGTCGCTACGGGTCGTCAGAAGCACAAAAGTCTGACAACTAGCCTTACCAAGGGGTATGTCGCGTATTACCCAGTATCTGGGTGTGGAGGTCAGATAGGCAGTCGCTCCATGTAAAATACTGGTATTCAGATGCATCCTGTTAAACTGGAAGCCGATAACCTAGATAAGAAAAGGCAAGTGGATGATGAGTTGAATTAAGCGGGACTACTGAGTATGGGATCTTGGATTCTTTTCGACCCCCGGGGTCAGAAAATGTGTCACTTTCTAGTTTTCCCGCCGTTCGATGTTTCTTTGACATCGATGTTCCTGTAAACATAGAAAAATCGAAATCGCGCGTTATTTTCGAATACACGTTCCGTCGTGGCACCAACGTAACACAGACAGCACGCAATATTAACTACGTGTATGGAAAATGTACCGCAAGTGAACGCACGGTGCGTTTTTGGTTTGCGGTCGTTCGTTTTTTTGGTTGGATCGCTTCCGTTCTGGAAATTTTGATCTCAACAATGAGCCCCGGGAAAATTTCAAATCCAACGAGGTGGTGAAAACTGCCTTTAAAGAATTTATCGATTCCCGTTCCCAGGATATCTATAGCAGAGGCATCAACGCACTATCATTAGAATGGCAAAAGCACATCGACAATATTTGTTTAAAAAAAAATTCTATATGTAAATCGACAATGTCATAGGTGGGACAATTTCGTCTTGAAATTAATATTATGTGGCGTGGTAAACTCTACTTGCGCGATGCAGAAATTTTCATGGCGTCAGTGTGATGCATAGTTCGCTTGTGGATATGTAGATGGCGCCACAAAATGGCACGCCAAATTGTTGTAGCGTGTCAATTAGTTTTTCTGAATGTACCTAGCATTTAAACTCGCGAGACGTGGGTTTAGTAAACACCTGTACCCCCAACTCCGAGCCAGTTTCTCTTTTGGGAATATCATGAGTGCGGTTACGAATACAAATCTGAATTGAACCAACAGACACGAATCAACTATCTGTAGGCCTTACAAATATTTGTTTTGTGCGGGAATTGGACCCGTGGCGCAGCAGCCAATCAATTTTATACTGTGTTACTTGTGCAACAATCAACAATAAAAAAGGGAATTATTTAACCCGTTCTCTAAAAACTTTTTGCGCTTCCAATGATGGATATATATATATATATTTTAATCACTGAGCCTCTTTTAAAATTTTTGACCTTTTCTCACATATTCCCTACCTCCGCGGTCTTGACGGGGTAGACGCCATCTGATAGCGGACGCGGTGGGGCCGCAGGGGAGAAGGTGTGTTGGTATTTTGTTGGCCGCTCTCCCTATCCTCTGCAGCCGAAAAGTGGTAAGCGGCCGGGCCACTGACCTGACCGGTCGCAGGGGACCAAGAGTGCCTAGACACAGGGTCGTCTAGCGCCCATCTGCTGGTTTGGTCCCTGGGGTGGTCACGGCGTGCAATGTAATAATATCCTACGACATTGTTCACACACGGTCATCCGATCCCAAACTAAACAGAGCTTGTACTATGGAAACCAGATAACTGATATACTACATATAATAATATTGGTATTGGGGAACTATGCGGCCTAATAAAATTGTGCATTTGTGGGTAAAGGCTACTGTAGGTTAGGAGCTGGCAAACAATAATGTTACAAAGTGTTTTACTGGTTCAAAATATACCCAATTTCTATGTGAAGGTTCAAAGAAAATGTGAGCTCACGCACCCTAATTGCGTAAGACAATATCAATAGGAATCTGAATAATTGTGAAGCAAATTACTAATCTATTGCTTCATCATCATCTGCCTATTATAACCTTTTCCCAACTATGTTGGGGTCGGCTTCCAGTCAAAGCGGATACAGCTAAATACCAGTAGTTTACATGGAGCGACTGCCTATCTGACCTCCACAACCCAGTTACTGGATAACCCTTGGTAAGACTGGTTGTCAGACTTTCGGGCTTCTGACGACCCGTAAAGAATGTCAAAGATCCACGTATGACAACCGGGACCAACGGCTTAACGTGCTTTCCGAGGCACGGAGGGGTCTTGGTATGTTAAGATGGTCACCCATCCACGGACCAACCGCGGCAAGTAAATTAATCTGATCCTTCGACCCGTGCGGCTGTTATTACATAGCCACAAGCTCCTCATATTGCTTCCTATGTTCGAATTTGTCTGCTCGACAACGTAAATAACGCAATGAATGTTGTTGAACTGTCAAAATGAAGCCGATTCCGATTGATAGTGTGTTACGCAATTGTCAAGTCGGTAACAAAGTTATAGATAGAGTATTTGTGAAAAAGCTAACCGTGGTTGTCGCGTTTTTGTTCGTGTGCAAAGTATATGTAAATAATTTTAGGTGGGTTTACAGACCCAAATCACATATACCCACCTAAACCCAGAACAACTATATCATATCATATTATATAAACACTTAAACCTAGAACAACTATACTACGTACATATGTAATTGTAGACCCATACAAATATTTGTTGCGAACGAGAATCGAACACACGATCCGCACAGCGCAGCAGTATATGATTTAAAGAAACAGGTCAAGTGCTTGTCGGACCACGCACAATAAAGGGTTCCGTGGTTGGGATTAATTTATCCCAAGAACCAACTTTACATTGCAGTTTAAAAATATGTTCGCCCATATATTCCTACTGCAAATGTAAGTTTGTACGCAAATTTTTTAGAGATTTACCATGTTATTTGGAGACCATAGACTTTTTTTAGGTTTTTCTGTAATCTATAGGTTTTTTTTCAAAATTTTAGGCTCGGTAGTTTCGGAGATGTAAGGGGGGAATTTTCTGCCTTGGAATTGCATATGTGTACTAAATTTCAACTTAATCAGTCCATTAGAGCAAATCAGCTGTGACAGACGGGCAGACCGACAGACACACAAGTGATCCTTATGGGTTCAGTTTTTTCTTTTGAGGTCCGGAACCCTAAAAAGTGCAAAAAACGATTCAACCACCCTTTATCTAAAAAAAAAATCTTTCAGGTTTGCAGTACCTATACTAATAATAACGCTGTATAAATTTCCACCTTTTCGAAATGTGTATCCCGAATTCGAAGACTCTAATTATAGTCATATCAATTGTATCACCCTGTATAAAGTACAGACAGCAGCAATTATTCAATCTATAAACTCGTCAGTAATTGGATATCTTGTTTGCTGTAAACGTGTGGTTGCGTAACTAGTTGTACAACTGAGCGCCAGACGAATTGATCGAAACAATTTATACTGATTACAAAAACAAAAATGGAATGTGGAATTCTGGAAGACTTACATCACTTATTCTTCTACTTTTTTCTCATTCTTTTTTTCTGTGTTCGGAGTTTTGAGGTTACACCGACTTGATTTAGGAAAATTCCATAAAATTCTGTCTCAATCATGATGTGAAGTCTCTGTAGGTTAATGGCACGAGTGTAAATCGTACCAGTATGTATTTAGGGTATAATGGGACTGGCATACACCAAGCTTGGGGTTTGTGGCTCGTGGCTAAGTAATAACAGACACACGGGTCGATCGATCAAGTTCGTAGCGTAGCTACGCATGCTGCTGTTGGTTTATCTTTGCATACTGAGACCCCCTCCGTGCCTCCGAAAGCACGTTAAGGGTCAGCTCACACCGAGACGCGACGCGACGCGACGCTGCGCGCACACATTAAAAGAGAGACTCAAAATAGAACTTTGTTTTCTACACGAAAAGATACACATTTCATTGTGAGAATTAAGAATACGTTGCACCATGCAGCGCTGCGCCTCGTGATGCCTCGCGGCGTAGCGCGGTGCATCGCGACGCAGCGGTGCATCGCCGGTACGCGCGGCGTGCAAGAGCGGCGCTGCGCCTCACGAAGCCGCGCGAGGCGCAGCCGAGGCTGCCGTGGCGACTTGTCTCTACTATTTCCGTCCAGACTTCGCGTAGAATATTGATAGAGTTCGGTCGAGTGCTCGAGTGAAATTACCAAAAGTGAAAAGTGCCAAATTCCGCTGCGCCGCGCGGCGTCTCGCTGCGCAGCAAGGCGTCGTGTTGCCAACGATTTTACTATGCGCCTCGCGACGTTGCGATGCGTCTCGCGGTGGCGCGCGGCGCAGCGCGAAATCACTGGCCTCTTCCAGTATCGTCGCGTCGCGTCGCGTCTCGGTGTGAGCTGACCCTAAGGCCTCGCTTACGGAGACGCGGGACGTCGCATGTCGCGTGCGGCGTGGCGTCTCGCGTCTCTCTCGCTCTCATGCAACGACATATGTTTGATTCTAGTGCGACGCCCCGCGTCTCCGTAAACGAAGCCTAAGTCGTTAGTCCCGGCTGTCATTCTTGGATCTTTGACAGTCGTTACGGGTCGTCAGAAGCCGAAAGTCGGACAACCAGCCTTACCAAGGGGTATCGTGTTATCCAGTAACTGGGTTGTGGAGGTCAGATAGGGAGCCGTTCCATGTAAAATACTGGTATTCAGCTGCACCCGGTTACACTGGAAGCCGACCCCAACATAGTTGGGAAAAGGCAAGGCAGATTGATTGATTTTTTGTATTCATACTAAAGGTAACAGTTTCTTTTTAAACAAAGAAGACATTCTTCTCTTCTGTTTTAGTTGTTTAGTTTATACGAGAATAATTTTACTTCTTCATTCATTACTCGTACATGCTTTACATGGGTAGGCTGTTGAGCCTGAAGAACCGATGTGCACAGTTATACATTAAATATATCTTTATGTTTTATTGATCGCTATATTGAATGGCCGCAGTAGAATATCGCAGTAATCACTATGATTGCTAGTACATCGGTGAACACAGCAAGTTTTATTTGCACTTTGACAGGCCAGTTGGCGTGCCGCAGGTCGTGGGCTCGATTCTCATCGAGGACAAACAACGTCTGGAGTTTGTATTTACAAAAAAAAAAAAAAAAAGTAGTAGGTATATGTAGTATATCAGTTATCTGGTTTCCGTAGTACAAGCTCTGCTTAGTTTGAGATCAGATGACCGTGTGTGAATAATGTCCCAGAATATTATTATTATTACTTCGGGTGGCCTGTATGCTTGTTTAAAGCTGTTATGCTCCTTTTACTATAACCACTATACAAGAAGTATAGGTTTTTATAAACCTGAGACCAAAGATAGATTGTTTTAACTTCCTCTCTTTTAATTAAAAATTTAAGACTTTTTGTTGTTCTGGGCAAAGGCCTCCCTTTTCCCTAGCAAACCGTTATATTTTGCACAATGCAAGAAATATATGACAAAAAAAAGAACTTAATAAATCAATAAAATTTTCTGCTATCGCTCCCAGCTCTCTGTTAATTATTGTATAGTAAACAACTTTATTGGAGATTTGAAATACCCGAGACGCTTACTTATATTATATGACTATTTACTGCATTTCTAGTCTCTTACTATTTGTATAAAGCCCGGATACCATCAGTGTTGCCAATTAATTTTATGTTCGAGCTTATTTTACAAAGGAGAATTGCTCCTTTTTGATGTTAAAACAACGTTATTGATTAAAAAGATTTTTAAATGTTGTTTTATGTGCTAAATATTTTTCGCTTCTCTTAGAAAAGAGGGGTTAGTGCATGGCAAGTGAGCAAAATCTGTATTATAAATGATAAATGATTTTATTTCTGTAAGTAGGTTTGTACAAACACTTTTACACGTCTATCATGTTTTTTTTTAAACTAGATGAGGTCGGCGTTTCCTGTCTGACTACTCTAAGAAGAAAGGCCGAAACAAGCTCAGAGATCACAGTCTCTGATAAAGTCCAGACATAATCTTGGTCACTTCATGTGAAGACCATGTAGATTGGTGTCTGAAATGGTCTTTTGAGGAAAGAACCACACAGATTGAGAGGACCTGGCCTATATAAGAGATATAGGCCAGACATAATCTCGGTCAGTTCATGTGAAGACCATATAGATTGGTGTCTGAAATAGTCTTTTGAGGAAAGAACCATACATGTATATATATAGAAGACCTGTCCAGTCAGAGCACGCATTTGTCAGTAATCGCGCAGCTCATTTAGCATATTTATTGAGCTTATTCTGTAGCACGAAGATTAAGGAAAATATAATATAATAATAATTATTCACACAAGATTTGATCCCAAACTAAGCAGAGCTTGTACTATGGAAACCATCTGTGGTACTTTTATGGTATTATTTTGAAATTATAGATATATTTTCCTCCGCTCCTCAAGCACCCCAGGAAATGTGGGCAACACCTTGTCGCTACGTCACTATGTGCTAGCGACCGTTTCCTATTGATAGTGTGTTAAGCAATTGCCCCGCTGATTGACCTCATAAATATGTTTGTGCAAGTACCTATGTATAGAAATCTGTAAGTAACAGAATCTTCCCTAATTCGAACAATAAACTAATATCACATGACCATAAAAAAAAAAAAAAACAAAAGAAACGCAATAACACATGACAAACATAAAAACAAAAGATAAACATAACCAAATAAAATAAAAGCCTCATGTTTGTCTATCAAGCCAATAACAATAAATTAAGCCGGTCTAGTGTGACCACGATTTTAACAGGACCTGAGACAGTCCCGGCGCCAAAGTAATTGCGATCAATCCACACAATATTTATAGATACCAATAAAGATTGTAGATAGCAATAATGATTTCGATAGCAATTATTATTTATTGCGGTTTCGTTTGCTATTTGCCACTTGTTTATTTGTTGTTTATTGCGGTTCAAAGAACTTTTGTAGAATTCTTTATGCAGGAGTTATTGTTTAATGTTGATAGTCGTCAAATTAAGGGCTCGTCGGGTTATCTAATTATAGTAACGCGAAAATAACACGAAAATCATCATCTACGTAGCCTTTTCTCAACTATGTTAGGGGTCGGATTCTAGTCTTAACGGATGCAGCTGAATATCAGTATTTTTTTTTTAGTTACTGGATAATACGATACCCTTTGGTAAGACTGGTTGTCAGACTTTTGGGCTTCTGACGACCCGGAACGACTGTCAAAGATACTCGAATGTCAGCCGGGACCAACGGTGTAACGTGCTTTCCGAGGCACGCAGGGGCCTCGGTATGTAAAGATGGTCACCCATCCACGGACAAGCGTAGCTATACCTGATCGTTCAACCCGTGCGGCTGTTATTACTTAGCCACGACCCTGTATATTATTAATAACACGAAAATTTATATTATAAAAAATAGAAATACAACAGCGCCACGTATTTGGACTAAACAGTGATAACCTTACGTTTGAGAAAAGAAAGCGTGATATACTATTACAGAAAGTAAATCAATCGCAGTGCGTACTATAATTAAATTGAACATATCAGCATGTTTAAAAAAAGCAATGCGTCACACATGATTTCCCTCAAATTAAGGCGAAAGCTCCAGGTAGCCCGTGAAATTCAAATTTTCTTACGTATTTTGGCTATTTGCAGGTCAGTATCAGGTTGAATGTAGATCTGAATATGATTCGCAACCGTGAAAAATCTGTATTTATAGAATTACTAGCAGCACCCCGCGGTTTCACCCGCGCAAGTCTCGAACCCGTAGGAATATCGAGTTAAAAAGTACCCTATGTGTTAATCCAGGTCAACGGTCAGTGTGCCAAGTCTCATCAAAATCCGTTCGGTAGTTTGTACGTGAAAGAGTAGCAAATATCCATCCATCCTCACAAAATTTCGCGTTTATAATATTAGTAGGAGAATCATTCAAATCATCAATAAAACTCTCTTAGTTCAAAATCCAAATTAATGACTATTTCATGAAATCTTGACATTTAGGATTATACGCACAAGCACTTGTATTACTGATTCTAATGATTAGTATTTTGTAAATACACAAACACATATGTTACGGTCGCGAATCATACTTTATCAACATACTGACTCGCAAATTGCAAAAAACGTAAGAAAATTTGAATTTCGCGAGCTACCTCGAGCTTCCCCCTTAAGACGACCCCGGAGCATGCCTAGTTCATACAAACGAAATACCAAAATAATTTGTTGGATTACAGAATATCTAGGTTCCCAAATATATATTAAATAAGAACATTGATTTAAACACGAAATATGAGAAAAATAAGTTTTCTATAGAAATTTTAAATTCCTCATATCTCGTCTTTAAATCAGTGTCCTTTCAAAATTTACGTTTGGGAACTAGATATTCTGTAATCCAATCGGAATAAATACACACTACCTTAAGAATATGTTTGATTTACAAATTATTTTGGCATTTCGTTTGTATGAACTACGCATGCTTCGTGGGCCTCTTAATAATCAGTATTCAAAAATGTATCGAAGTATCGTCAGCTTATCAGTGAAGTGAACATCAAATAGCTACTTGAAACGGCATTATCAGAATACTCGACAACAGATAAATCTCTCCAAAATTTACACACGTAAAATTCGTACGAAATCGTCAGAATTTCAACGAACGTCGCACACAAGTAGTACTAATACCGACGTTGTGAAACTTCATAATCTCCTAGTACGAGTAATCCTAGATATGCACAAGTTTGTTCGTTCCGCTTCCATAACTCGAAAGTTCAACAGTCTGCTTGATAGCAGTTAAAGTTAACCGTAGGGATTCTTCAATCCTAAAGGATCATGTTTGTTGAGAAAATAATGAATTTTACTTCAAAGAAGTCGAGAGGAAAGGAGATGTTTCAAAATAGGCCAGGTCTGTGTACACTACCTCAAAAAAACGAGAAAAATCCGTAGAATTCGGGAAAAATACAAATAATTTATTTAGATGTATACCATTGTGGTAGGGTATTGATATTTATTATTTATTTTTATCGACTTTCAACATGGCGTCTCACTGATTTAGTTACTCTGTGCATAAAAAGAATGACAGTAAACCATAGATCGACCATTGATCATAGAAAGGGGACTGTCATCTGTCACAACAGTGTCACTTCAGTCCTCTTTTTGAGTATTAAACATGTCAAACGTCATTAATCAATCAAAATGACAGCTTACCCCTATGACGGGCTTTTGTTATGTGTTGCAATTTCAAGTGTAATTAATTGTGGTTTACCAGAAAACAAAGCCATTTTAAAGTAATTGGACAGTTGAGACCTGTTTTAAATATATTTTCCTATTTTTATGTATGGACCTAAGGCCAGGTACGTGTACACTATAATGTACACGTACCTGGCCCTAGGTCTATACATTTTGAAATATCTCCTTTATTTCGATAGAGTTGAAGATAACTTGTGAAAAGTATTATATACTCAACTGTCATTCTTGTCCCTGTGTGGTATAAGTTTCAGCCGAATCAGGCTAATCGCCAGCTCGGAAATAGAAAACAAAATATTGCGACCTTCTAGGCCTCCTGCTAGACCCTTACAACGCCAACGTATTATTGTCTCACTGCAGGGCAAAGGCCTCGAGTAATATGGCCTTCAGAAGGCATGATCATTGATCACCATGCTTACTTAAGACGGGTTGGCCATTTCAGACATATCTTTACTATCACACTAATACAATATTATAAAGGCGAAACTTTGTGAGTGTGTATGTTTATAAGTTTGTTACTCTTTCACGCAAAAACTACTGAACGGATTTTGATGAAATTTCGCAAACAGATAGTTTATAACCTGGATTACTACATAAGATATTTTTTGTCCCTATATTCTTATGAGTTCGAGTCTTACGCGGGTGATACCGCGGAGTTTGTTTGTTACGCTTTCACGCTAAAACGGCTCAGCGGATTTGGATGATATTTGGCACAAGGGTAGACCTTATCTGAAATTAGGACATAGGATACTTTTTATTACGGTAGGTCCAGAAATAGTCCAGGTTTCCTCACGAGGTTTTCCTTCACCGACGTCAGTGATGTCTGAGATAAACCTAGAAAGTACAGACTCATGATGGAGAATATTACCACGAACCACCCTTAGCTAACGTTTTGATTATCTGGCATAATAATATTACCTACTGCGCAGAACGATGCTGCGTTTCACCCCCTAAACATTAAATCACTTTTTCCAATACCCAGGGGAAAGTCAGGTCCTACAATGGGTTCTTCCGCAGGAAACATATAATATTTTAAAACCAGACAACTGCATCATTCATAAGACAAGAACTTTTATTACCCAATAACTCTCATGTCATCTTATTATACATCGCGTGAGTACAGTTTCGTCGCAAATAGAGTATAATTAAATTTTAATGTATGAAAGGGGGTGAGGTTTCATCCCTTTCATTTCTAATTTAGGCGTGTATCGCGGTTTGTGTGTAAAGGAGTGAAATTCTATGGGAGAGAAAATTAGGACTGTATTTTGTTTTCTTTTGAATTTGAGTTGAATGATAATCTCATTCAACTCAAATTCGTAGGTGTAGGGGGTGAAAATGTTGTGTTTTGGAAAGAATCAGGCTTCAAATGATTAATGATTTTATTTCTGAAGTAGATTTATACTTGCAAACACTTTTACACGTCAATCATATTTTTAATAACTAGATGAGGTCGGCGTTTCCTATCTGACTACTCTGACAAGAAAGGCCGAAACACACTCAGAGGTCACAATCTCTTTAAAAGTCCAGACATAATCTTGGACAGATCATGTGTAGACCATGTAGATTGGTACCTATCTGAAATGGTCTTTTGAGGAAAGAACCACACAGATTGAGAAGACCTGTCCAGTCAGTGCACGCATTTGTCAGTAATCATGCAGCTCAACTCAGAACTTTAATATTACTTCTGTATTCTTTGCAAGATATTTTTTTTCAAGCGACAAAGCAGAATATAGAATCGTTTTGTGTCAATTTATTTATGATGTGTAAAAGTAAAAGTATTAATCGACTTTTGATGGTGGCCGTAACTTTCTATTATATTGTCCAATAACCAGAAACAGGGGTTTGTGGCAAAGGCCTCTTCAGAAGGCATGATCATTGATCACCACGCTGACTCAAGACGTTGGCCTTGAGTCAGCGTGGGTTTGTTTTGTGGCTAAGTAATAACAGCCGCACGGAATAGAATAGAATAGAATAGAATCATTTATTTGCCAATAATGTAGGTATACAGATATGATGGTATTTTGGTAAGTGTCCCGATACATTTTGCCTTACGGCATGCAAAAATTATTTAACATAAAAACATATTAAACTAAACAAACAAGAAATTTAAATGTCAATAAAATACAAAAAAATAATAATAATAATAATTCCAAATGTCAATAAGTTAATTTTAAGTATAATTTAAAAACAAAAAATCTCAATAACAAGCTAACAATGTCAACAAATTAGGTTTAACAATTACAGAAAATTCTATTGTAAATGTCAACAAATTAGGTCTATTAAAACAGTATAAACATCGTTATCCGAAAGTGTCATTAATGAAGTCTTTAATTGTGTAGTAACACTTGTCTAGTAGCAGTCTTGTCAACTTTTTTTTAAAAACGTTGGTGGGTAAATCTTTTAAATGTAGTGGTAGTTTATTATATATTATGGGACCCATGATTAAAATATTGTTTTTTAGTAAAGACGTTTGGTAACCACCTGTGTAAAGTTGGTTTTTATATTGTGACCTTAGTGGTCCTGAGCGTTGACGTTTATCCGCTACTGACGTAAACAGGTGCTTGTTCGTTTTGACAAACATGGCAACTTCCAGAACATACAACGAAGGCAATGTCAGAATCTTTAGCGATTTAAAAACAGGTTTACAGCTTTCTGTCGTTTTGAGACCTGTCATTGATCGCATACAGCGTTTTTGGGCTCTAAATATCCTTTCTCTTTCACTGCAGTTTCCCCAAAATATGACACCGAATCTTAGTGTGGAAGCCACTAGACCGTGATATGCTGTCACTAATGTATTCAAATTAACTTTTTTTGATAAGTTATAGAGTGCATATGCCGTTGTACTTAATTTATTGCATACGTATTCAGCATGATGCTTCCATGTCAGTTTATTATCTATGTGAACTCCTAAGAATTTTGTTACTGTTATAGTAGTATCAACGTTTTGGTCGTTATATTTAATAATCATATTATCAGGCTCTAGCCGTTGATAGAAGTGCATGACTTGTGTTTTTTTGAGATTTATTACTAAATTATTCCTGTTAAGCCAATCAATTATAGTTTTAAGGGTATTATTTATATCTTTTTCGTACTTCGTTTTATCTGTGCATTCAATTAAAGCTGTGCTGTCATCTGCAAATAATGTCATTGGATGATGAATTTGACTCGGTAGATCGTTAATGTACAGCAGGAATAACAATGGCCCAAGTACACTACCTTGCGGAACCCCAAACTTAGTTATTCTACCGGAGGATAAATATTTGAGTTCACGCTTAGTTTTAGTGCATATTCTTGATATTTCTGTGTACTGTTTTCGATCAGTGAGGTAAGACTTTATCAGGTTTAGTACGTTGCCTCTTATGCCATAATCTTCAAGTTTATTCAACAAGGTGTCATGTTCTACAAAATCGAACGCCTTTGTCATGTCAGTGAAAATTGCACATACAGGGTTTTTTTTATCCACATTATTCATGATTACTTTTAAAAGATCAAATATTGCCATGTTAATATTTTTATTTTTTCGAAAGCCCTTTTGCTCTTCGCATAGAATATTATTTTTGATTACGAATGAGTAAATAGATTCATATAGAATTTTTTCGAAAATCTTTGAAAATACTGAAATCAAAGCAATTGGTCTGTAGTTTGACATATCTTCCTTATTGTTTCTTTTATGTAATGGTTTTATGACCACAGTTTTCAACTGATCTGGAAATATGCCTGAGCTTATACATTCATTTATTATATGACTCAACGGTTTAGCTATAATATCAGAAACATATTTTACTGCCGCGGTAGAAACTTCGTCGTAACCAAAACTTTTTTTATTTTTTAAATGTTTTATTACGCGTATAATATCTTGAGGAACTACTGGGGGCATGAAAAGCGAATTCCTAATATTAGTATTGCTACTTGTTTTACCCAAACGCTTCCTAGTCTGCACCTGATCAACGAAGAAATTGTTAAATGACTCCGCATTTTTCTGAGGGTTTTTCACTGTCGACACGGGTCGATCGATCAGGTTAAGCTACGCTTGCCGCGGTTGGCCTGTGTATGGGTGACCATCTTTACATACCAAGACCCCTCCGTGCCTCGGAAAGCACGTTAAGACGCTGATCCCGGCTGTCATTCGTGGATCTTGGACAGTCGTTACGGGTCATGCGAAGCCCGAAAGTCTGACAACTAGTCTTGCCAAGGGGTATCGTTATACCCAGTAACTGGGTTGTGGAGGTCAGATAGGCAGTCGCTCCATGTAAAATACTGGTATTCAGCTGCATGCAGTTAGACTGGAAGCCTATCCCAATATAGTTGGGAAAAGGCTAGGCAGATTCATCATCTGTGCACAGTAGTTTCCAAAATAACCCAATCGAAAATCCTCTTTATAAAGGATAATGTAAAATAAGGAGACACAAATTGGTGCAATAACAAAATGTGCCTCTCCAACCATTTCATCCATTCCAGCATTACTTTAATTGGAAGCTGCCTTTTATGCCCGACCGACTAATTTTGAGCTTAACTCTGTGTAAGCACTGAACCGAATAAATGAATTTAGGAGATCTTCTGCTATTAGTATGAAAATACCAGCTTAAAAATGATTTAAATGAGTGTAACTGTTTCTCGTTAATTGTAATAGCTGTGCCTGGAGCTACGGTTAAGTTAATATACTAAAAGCTACCAAGAATCGAAATTCTTCAGTTAAAAACTAAAAGGTTGTGTATATTTTATTCTGAGCAATTTTGTGATACTCTTAACTGACACTGAGAAATAGAGTTGAGTAGACCATCGTTAAAAACGAATCGATGCTGCAAAAAAATAACCTTGGATTCAGAATATAGATCCTGAATCTCAATGGCCGTGCTTAGAGGTTGCTATAGTATACACATATATAAATAGGGTGATTGACACATAGACAAATCCCGTCCATCCCCGCCCCGACCTTGCTCGAACGAGCCCGCGCCGCTGAGCCTGTATCTTCACCTAATTCGCCCCCAAATAATCTTAACGATCCAGCCTGCGCCATATTATCCTCCCACAGCGACGCTCTAACCCGAGGTTCACACCACACAGGGGGTGCCGTTAGCGTGGAGTCGCTTAGTTTATAAATTTCATCAAATCAAATCAAGTTCAATTAAACAGCTGACAACCTCCTAGGTTGACCAGCAAGATGCCTTTTCACAAAAAAAAAAAAAAAAAACACTATAGATAAATGTATTGTAAAATTAATGAATTAAAGAAACTAGTATTTAAAACATGACATTGGACATAAATATGTGTACTCAAGCATTTGTTTAAACACTAATGTTTTGCATGTCAAATGTCTGACTAGTGACTATGTAATTTCTACGAACTGAATTACTGACTTTAATTAGGTCCAACAATGTAACATTATTTTTATTTTGCCTATACAGTCACTGAGTCCTTCCAGGAACTCTTTTCCCGCGCTACCACGAACCAGCCCTCACGGTACGCGTTCAGGTCAACCCGCCGCCTCTTTCTGGCACGGCCTCGCCGGCGCCGTCCATCTTTAGGTATCATTGTGTGGAGACTTTTGCCCAGCGATTATTGTGCTGACGTGACCCGTCTAATCAATTTTAGCCTGGCTGCCTTCTTAACTACGTTCATTATACCGTTTTGGAACGCAGCGTGGTGTTCCGAATTAGGAACTTTTGCGACTAGGTGTGCTACCAAGTCTGACCACCATTGGTTAGGACGATGAGTTTGCGCTACAGGGAGTCCGGCAGATCGCCCTTCATTAACGACTTCAGGGACCAGTAGCTTTTTCAGGCGATTTAGATTTGGCGGTCAATTTCCCTTTCCTACCTGTTTTCGAAAGAAACTAACTGGCTCATATAGATATACTCATCGACACAATGTATTTCCTGCCCATCTACCTGGACCCTGCGCTTAGTGCTGTTGATCATTAATTGGGATTTAGACCGATTCATCGCAAGTCCCACACTGAAGCTAGCCGTGCTGAAATTCTAGAACTGTGTGGGCGAAAAGGACTATAACGTTGGCTAATCGGAGGTTTGTCAGTCACTTCTTGCCGACGTCAATGCCCATGGTCTTCCATGAGGCTGCCAGTCATTGAAATATCTCCTCAAACAATATGGGAGAGAGTGGGTGCCCCTGTTTAACACCTTTTTGGATTCTGAATGACGGTCCAGCATTATTTAGTTTAATGTTTGCGGCGCTATTGTTGTATGTATTTTTAAAGAGGTCGATATAATTTTTCTTTCAAATTTCTGGTGTTATAGGGACGTGAATATTTCATTTTGTTTAATACTGCCAAAGGCCTTTGTGCAATCTACGAAGGCCAGATATAACTGTTTATTAAATTGTGTGTACTTTTCTAGGGTCTGGTTTAGTGTTTGAAGGTGATCGGTTGTTGAAATAACTTCATTCAAAATACTTTCATTCAAACTGACATGACATTCCCATGGACTAAAACGCCATAATTTTTTTGTCATTTGATAAAGACAGCAAACAAGACATAAATAGGTCATCAAAGATCAACATAAAACAACCTCCTAAGTAGAAATTTAATAAAAAAAAACTCCTTTAACGCCTCTTAAATATCAGATCACGTAGACGTCCTTTAAAAATGTTGTCCTTGGAAGCCCGAGGGCGGAATACCAATGCGCCCCAGCAAAGATACATGGATTCGTGTCATGGCGTAAAATATTGGGGCAGTAAAACACAGATGGGATAGCTGGCAGTTAAACATTGTCGCGAAAAATGAGGAGGAAGACAGAGAGATGTGGATAAAGTGAACTCCAAGGACGGCTGTTAAAGAATACCTTTTCAAAGTAACTCCGTAAGTATTTGTTACAAATGTAAAAAAATATATATATAAATTAATGTGAGTGATTTAAAACTGACTACGGGGTTCTTAAATTCGAAGACCTCCAAACTAAACAGTTTATAATGTGGATCTACAATATCAGGTACATATATGCATAGATCTCGAAACAACTTGGAATGGATTTCAGAGTGCAAAAATCTCTCAAAGACAACAATACGTTTTTAAGGTATCTTCAACATACGCGGCGGGTTCGCGGTGAGTGCTAACGCGTACCCATTTCCCGCTAAAAGCGACAGAGGTGGACACCGTGGAGTTTTAGTGAGTTGGAATCCCACATAACTGCACTATCTCCCCGTGGTAGTGCAGTATGCATGAACATTTCTCCACGCAAAAAAAAAAGGTGTATGGAATACATATTTCTTCGTCTTTAAATATATATTATATACCTTTCTACAAAAGTAAAATTCTGTCGTATTGATAACCACCTCCTTTTTGAAATCATTTAAAAATGAAGCAATAAATAGCCTGGAAAAGATAATTACTTTCATCAAAACAATCTTTAACTTTCAAATTCCTTTATAAATAATTGCTATCTAAGAACAACTCAAGTAAAATGAACACCAAGTAAAAATAATAAAAATAGCCACATCGTCTAGCTAGGTCTCAATGCGAATCGACGACCCATCTACCAGATAGATATTAATAGGTACTCCTCTCACATTATTTTATTTGCGAAACATCACACGATGACCACAGAACAAATTACTGTGGACTTATTGGTTTCCTGTCGTGAGAAATCATTGCTGTTTGGACATGGCCACTTCCAGATCAATGAATACTTGGACACGTGGATTATTATGAGGCTATTTTAAATTATAATTATATTTTTCTGATTTATTAAGTTTCTAGGTATATTTCTAGCTGGTGCGGGATGGGCTAGGAGGATGGTACTCCTTAGGGACTAGACAAAGTAACATTCTATCACCGAAACGAAATTTGACAGACCAATTGGCGTGGTTTGTTAAGATACCACCTATCATGCCGCAGGTCGTGGGTTCGATTCCCATCCAGGACAAACATTTATATGCATGAACATGTCTGTTTGTCCTGAGTCTGGGTGTACTCGTAATTATCTATATAAGTATGTATTTACAAAAAAAAGTAGTGTATGTAGTATATCAGTTATCTGGTTTCCATAGTACAAGCTCTGCTTAGTTTGGGATCAGATGACCGTGTGTGTGAAAAATGTCCCAGGATATTATTATTATTTATTATCAGCGATATCGATGATGGATAGGTGAAAAATGTATTTGACAAAAGCTTATGTCAATCCTATCGAAAGTCGTTGTAGAAATACGAAAGGCTTTGAAAGCAGTTGCCACTTGTCTCGGCTCTCTGCTTTGTTGGTAAGTGGTGTCCGAAGAATGAGTTCAAAATCATGTTGACAGATACTCGTACCACTAGTGTACCGCGCCTTATAGGATTATTAGGAATGCGCGGCGAGGCGGGGGGCGGGACGCCGAGAGCGTTGACAGCCCCCTCCCCCCCCCCTAGTTTCGCGCACATACCTCGTAAGGCCCGGTACAGTGGATTTGGACAAACTCTAGTGTCAGTGCACAACTACACGCCCAGTTTTTTTGATGATTAAATTCAGTATTATGGTACATGATACACAGAAGTTTCAAATTCCTACCTTGTTTAATGGTTGCGATAGAGCTCGTACAAAATTTTGCGGCCCCGTATTTCTTATTTTTTTTACTCTACTCGATGACTTCTGGACAAAGATACCCCACATACCCGGGTAGAAAAAAAAAATAAAATCAAAGATTTATTGTATGGGGATCACCTTTATTTATTAATTTTATTTTTATTATTTCTTGTTATAACGGCAACAGAAATATACAATCTGTGAAAATTTCAACTGTCCTCCTATTACGGTTCATGAGCCCGCTGACAGACAGACGAACGGACGGACGGACGGACAGCGGCGGAGGCTTAGTAATAGGGTTCCATTTGGCACCCTTCTGGTACGGGACCCTAAAACAGAACATCGGGCTATTTCTACTAGTAGGTTTGGGAAATTAAAAAATCGAATCGTTTTTACAGCGTCTCATAAATTAATCAAATAAATTCGCCCAATATACACATTATAATATTATAAATGCGAAAGTAAGTTTGTTTGTTTGTTTGTTTGTTTGTTACCTTTTCACGCCTAAACCACTGAACCGATCATCCTGAAAGTTTACATATACGTTGTCAGGTGTACAGGAACGGACATAGGGTACCTTTCACCCCGAAAAAAAGTATTGTTCCCGAGGAAAACAACAATAACGTTCTTATGATAATAGATGGCGCCACGTATCCTTCGAATCATGATTGAATTATATTATTATAGAATTTTTAGTAGTGTGTTAAGTTTTTTTTTTTTAATTTAAGTACCTAATGCATTTTGTGAGTATATAGTGTCAATAGACCGGTTTTTCATCCTCCTAACTATAATATTATAGACAAGCAGAGTACAACCCGAATTGATTGTAAAATTCTAAATTAAAGCGAGCGAAGCCGCGGGCAAAAGCTAGTCATATATAAAGTCATAACATAATAATAAGACCCTTACTTAACAAAATGTCACAATAATTACTTTATTCCACTAGCACTTAAAATTAAAACCCTTATAAAATAGCCTGCTTCAAACTACCCAAAATTCATTATTATAGTCAATAAATTATCCGGTCGTCCGAATAAATTTATCCAACATGTCAATTTAATACCAAGTCATAAATTATCAGCGAGGACACTAATATTAAAGTCCGCGGTAATCCGGACGTGTGGTCACCGTATTACTGACATCACAATATTGGCATATTATTATATTATTATTGTGACAATGTTAATTAATTAGCTGATAATTAAATAACGTTTTTGAAGGAGTATTATGGTGAATAGGTTTTGTTTTGCTACAAATAAATGTCAAGGTAATAATATTTTGTAGCCAAAATATTTTTGATTAATTTTTAGTAGCTTTTCTACTAATTAATTTAATTATGTTGAAGTGTTTTGTATGCCTTGAATTGCTCGTGTGGACAGAATAGATTTGAAAGCTATTTGGTGTAAAGTTTTATGGCTATTACAGCACTTAACGTTTTAAAGTCAGACTCAAAGCTCAGTGAAAAGCTTAGAAATCACTTTTCTAGTATATCATCAGAACAAACTATTAAGTTATAACAAACTATACAGTTACAAAACTGAGAACGTTTGCAACTTTGTTGTAGTTTAAAACTCATTACAGTTTATCTGCTATTGCAGAACATAACTTTTATACCATTTCCGTGTAATCGTTTTGCAGTCATGGCTTTGTATCTCATGGATGAGCTCGTGGCTAAGTAATAATAGCCGTACGGATCGATCGAAGGTTAAGCTACGCTTGCCGAGGTCACTCCTTGGATGGGTAATCATCCATTACAAGCCTTGACTCCTCCGTGCCTCGGAAAGTACGTTAAGCCATTGGTCCGAGCTGTCATTCATAGATCTGTAGCAGTCGTGACGGGTAGCCAGAAGCCCGAAAGTCTGACAACCACTCTAAGCAAGAGGTATGGTTTTACTGAAAGCTGACCAAAGGGTAGGCAGATGATGATGCCAAAACTTCCATAGTTTTGGCCTTTCTATTATTGGGAATCAAAGTATCTACAGCAAATTAATCACACTCGCTACAAATGGCTGATCATAATGTTTGATAACATAGCACATTTATCATCTCGACGTTTAGTGGGGTAGCAGATATAAAATAAAACTACCCCAAATGGCTATTATTGAGGGTATTAATGAAATACCAGGAAGACCCTAATCTTGAACTATTGTCCGAATTCTTCATACGCATGTGGCTGTGCGATAATGACAGTTGCAGAAATATCTTTAATATTGTGGAAATACCGTGGTCACCCTACAAATTTATTCTCAACGTCGCGTCGCGCGTCTTGATTATAGTTGCCAAGTCCGAAAAAAAACAACTAGTTCACGGAAAGTACAAAAGGTTTAGTCCTACACAGATTTTACAAAAAAATAATGTTTTTTAACTGACTTCAAAAAAAAGGAGGTTATCAATTAGACACGTATGTGTGTAATATTATTGGAACTGCAATATATTCACATATAATAATCTAAAGGCTTCCAAACAAATATACAAAATTTTATAAATGTATGTGTTTGTATGTATGTATGTTTATCCACGCATTTCTCCGAAAGTATATTAATCGAATCGGGACCATTTTTTACTTCAACTTAGGGAACAGTGCCAGTTTAATTAAAATCGGTTCAGTAGTTTTCGAGATAATGGACTAATACGTGTATGGCCTAGCTTATTGATACGAGCTACGGGTACGGTGTCAAAGGGAAAACCTGTCAAAACCTTGGTCAAATTCTAGTGCAATATTTATAACAAAAAAAAACTATTAACTACTTATTACAAACAAATAATCCAGTTTTTTTACAAAATTACGAAATAAAAAAATGAAATCGACTTCATAAAGAAATTAACTCAAAATACAAAAAAATCAAATAAATAATAATGAAATAACTTTAATTTCGGAAGTCGGTGGCAAAAAACTAAAATACAGATCTCAAGACACCATTCATTTTTTCAATGGTGTGAAAAATCTCAAGACACCGACTTCCGAAACTAAAGTTATTTCATAATTTTGAGTAAATTTCTGGGTGCCAGCGTCATGCCTTTATTAAAAATTAAATTATTATAATAAAAAAAGTTTTTTATACAAATATATGTATATTTATATAAAAAACTTTTTTTCTGCATTTTTTTGGACGTGTACAGACCCCTGATATACCATAAAACCTAAGTTTCAAATAATATCCACTAATATTTTTTTCTGGAATCCAGGAGGTTAAGTCGATTTAACTTTTTTATATCCTGTATTACTAACTACCGAGGTTGTCTGGTGTGAAAGATATTTCTAACGACGCTTCTAGAATATTATAAACATTTCTAGCACGTAGTATCCAAGCAAATTAATTTTGCTCTTTGTAAATTGTTTTACGTTTTTATACCAACGTTGTCTATTGTGGCTCTGCGGCTCTAGATGATGTGTGCGCCTTTTAACGCCAACGTTAGCTATAGCCGAGGAAAAGTGAGATTCACGAAAATATGAAATAAAGATATCTTAATGTGACTGTGGTTTGTATTTTGTTATTTGTTGGCTTATTATATCTGAAACCAGAAAATATTTTTCGTTCAAATCATGAGAGTTCTAGAATGTAAAAACTGTAATTGCTTTAAAAAAATAAGATCCAATTACTTTTAAAGAAATGTAAAAGATAAATAAAAAACCTTTAAAAGATTATTGAAAACTGAAGTCTATTTATTAAAATACATTTTTTAAAACAAAAAGCTCCATTATTATTTTTCAATATCGCTCACAATTTTTGTTTTAAGAAATTCGTCCGCATAGTCCAATCCAAATAAATCTTTGTAACATTGGTACAAGAGTCAATATCGTTTACACATAAAGCAGTGTAAACCGGTATGCTGTGATCCAGATTCTCGAATAATCATTTAATAGCGATTCCACTTTGAGTAAGAAAATGTGTTGTAAATAATGAAAATATATTTTAATACATCATCCTATTTACGTTATTTTGACAGTCATATTGAAACATTTTTATTCATATGATTTTCAGACAAGTCATAAGGGCTTTTTGTATTTTGAAAGCTAAATGGGTTTTGAAACGATTTATGAGATTAGGATAGTTTTGCATTCGATGGTCGCTGTGTGAGCAGCGTGAAACAAAAATCTTGTATTTTTAAAGTCGGTTAAAACCTTCTATCGCTGAACTCGGGGTTAGTAGCAGAATAAGGAAACTATGTTGGCGAATAGAACAACATCGTTTATTCTGCTGTTTACAGTGTTAAAACGCAGATATATGCCAACAGCCTAGATTGGTTAGCTTGTGTGTTCTGTGCTGAGCTCACGCAACGCGTCGTACCCAGTAACAGGACTCGCCCATCAAAGAGCGCTGTCCCAAATGAGACGCATTATTAATTTATACATATGCATTGAAACACATTTATTATATTAAAACACGTATTCTACTAAAAGATAAATAGTTACATTATCTTTAAAATGGTGATGGTTTCATAAAAATACGCTTGATAGTTTTCGCGTGATTTTCAAATGTTTAACCGCGTTAGACATAACTTTAAAAATTAATTATACTAATATATGTAATATAAACATAATCTAAAATTTTCATATATTACGTTATTAAGAAAATTCTCTAATTTAACATATATTTTTCCAAATCATTAATACTCGTACAACTCGTTTAACCGAGATCAGCTGTCTATAAGCCACTAAACACCAATTCTAACCCTTAAACGGTCAACAGAAACCGCGCAACCACTAACCCGCTTGCCGCTACCAATCACTGATTTTAACCCGCAAACAAAGATTTAAATCTTTAGATTTGCCCTACCGTGTCAGAAAATGGTTGCTTTCTGTTTTGTTTTGACACCACTGTCACACACAATGACCTAGAGAAACTCGATTGCCATAGAAATGGCTGATATGGGATGAGTCTACTCAGTGTTGACACTTTTCAAAGGACAAATTCTGACCTTATTAGTCTTCAGAAAGGTCAGGTGCGTAGTACTCACAACCGGCGTGCGTGTACATATACGAAGCAGACTAAAACGTAAACGAAGCAAAAAGAGTATGTAAGGATCGAAGCAGGTGGCGTTCTGTAGTATCTGCCTACGTGTACGTATATATAGTATGAAACTTTTTGCGCGATATATTTAAGTACGGTGAGGGCAAATCTGACGATTTAAATCTTTGCTTGCAAACGCGGAACGTCAACACATGATGCCCTGCCTCGTATTGCCAGCGCCAGAGTAACATAGGTGGCAAACTGGCAATTATTTAGCAAAATGCCACACCTGACTTACTATTGAACGAGCAGAAACGCTTCAATTGTTCTGCTAGCCATACGCTGCAGCCGCTTCGTACGACGCCAATTATTATTGGTTGTACGGTTTGCAAAATAAAACGGATTATATTTTGAGATGAATGAATCCTTTATGGAGCACATTCACGATGTTTTCTTTATGTAAACCATTTTTAAGTCATTGCAATGTAACTCTTAAATGTCATAGGCTTAAAGTATAAATTAATGAATGAATAAGTAACTGTACCAATTTTGACTAAGTATACAATTCGACGCAGACATCAAGCGTTTGTCGTGTGATGGCTGCGTCGAATATTATACTTAAAGTCAATATTGATACAGTTACTTATTCAGTGAAATTTAAAAAGTGCTTGAGCATCCACGAGGATTTTTCCCCTTGGTGGAGACTGCCCTAACATGGGCCTTAAACATAGGCTGTGGGTGTTGTACCTACTACTTACACCTCTGCTTCACCCTACGGGGTAAACAGGCGTGCAATTATGTGTTATGTAAGCAATCAATCTGCCTAGCCTTATCCCAACTGACCTTATCCAATCTGACTTCCATAACCCAGTTACTGGATAACACAATACCCCTTGGTAACGCTGGTTGTCAGACTTTTGGGCTTCTGACTACCCGTAATGACTGTCAAATGTCTACGAATGACAGCTGGGACCAACGGCTTAACGTGCTTTCCGAGGCACGGAGGGGTCTCGATACATAAAGGATAGTCACCCATCCACGAGCCGACTTAACCTTCGATCGACCTGTGCGGCTGTTATTATTTAGCCACAAGCCCCTCTGTTCGTGTTATGAGCAAATGAAACAAATATTAAATCTAAAAAATATTAATAACTTTTCTGCCAACCCTACCACTGGCTCTCGGTCTGATCAGCCAATTTACGCTGATTGATCGTGACATTTCTCTTTAATTATAACAACGCGTAATAGCTACGTCCCTGATGCACTTTACCAACTTTGTGGACGGGGAGTAAAGGGTTTACAGTGTAAGAGAGAGAGAGAGAATGAGTTATGTCTTCATTTTTGGTGATAAGGTTGAGTTTCGTATTGAATTTGCGCTACACAAGAGATTTGATAGCAAGTACGATTGGTGCAGTGGCGTTTCGCTTCAGCACTACTTACTTATTTAGGATCTCCAACAAAAGATACAATACAAAATACAATAAATGGGCAACATTAGGTATTGAGTCATTTTTGGGGGGTTTGCCATAATCGCCACGCTTGGCAGGTGGGTTGGCGACCGCAGTATGGTTTTTTTTTTTAATGCATAGAGAACTCTGCTGCCCATTCTCTAGTTAAGTCCCTTAGTCGCCTTTTACGACACCCACGGGAAGAAATAGGGGGGCGAGGTGGTGGTAGTTCTTTAAGTCCGGCACCACACGGAACACTCCCACTAGGTGAACCAATGACCTTGTGAAGGCCGCAGGAATCCGCTGGATGTGGGAAGCAGAGAACCGGTCGAAGTGGCGGTGCTTGGGGGAGGCGTATATTCAGCAGTGGACGTCTTTCCTCTGAAATGATGATGAATGATGATGAGGTATTAAAGTAGGAGTACTGCTTCAGTCCTTGACTTATATAGGAGACCAAACATGCAGAATAAAGTGACCCATGTAAGAATAGTAAGAAAAAAAAATCCTAAATGCACGTTTCACTAATGCTATCAACTTGAAATTTGGAACAGTTTTAGATGACGTTTGTCCAACTATTTTGCAAATAAGAAAGAACATTAATTGTTTTTTTTTTTGCTACAGCGACTGAAAGGGTGTCTTCAAAATTCGAAGTGTGGCTACTAGGGCATGTGGGGTATCGTATAAAAGAGCGCTGTTTGAACATCATGGTTTACATTTTTCTTTATTTTTTAGGCTGCATAGTTTGCGACTTTTGATAAAAAAATGTAAAAAAAAGTAGCGTTCGCCCGCTTATCTCAGAAGTTTGCATTTGCGTACAATACCCCTTGTATTGTTGATAGCATTAGTGAGAGGTTCTGCGTTATTTCAATTACACCTTGTTTATGTGCTAGTGATAGTGACCTACGTGTGACTTTTAAATAAAATAATTCTATACAATTGGCTCCCGCAACCAAAATAAACAGCATTGTGAAGAGGGATGTATTCCGAGAATGGATATCGGTTGGTACAGCAGTTTGTGGGTTTCGTTACAAATTGACATTTACCGCCACACTCACAGATGTTCAAGAACGTTTATGCACCGTTATCAAAAAATATGATAAATAAAAAAAAAATCAATCAATACAGGTGACTTTGAAAACATGCGAATTTTACGGCGGTGTTCTACCCATTAATATGAACAACTTTTACTGTGGGACCAAATAATTCGCAACAAAAATCGACCTTCCCTTGTAAAAGTGGATTGGACCATTTTGTATAAGGTCGAAATTTTTTGGCGAATTCCAAATTGGTCCCATAGTAAAAGTTATTCATACTGATGGGTAGAATACCCCCTTAAATTTTGTCGAATGTTTTCAAAATCAGCCTGTAGTTTCCTGTATGTATGTGTGTATTTGTTACACTTTAATATCAAGTCATCGTTACTTAATATGTAGTTCAACGTTATTATTATAACAACATGACATCACGCCTCCCGAAGCGTTGGGCAGAGATGTAGGTTTGTTTTACCTTTAGTTCTCCCATATGCCACCAGTTGTGTTATGTTGATGTTGTTAAGGGAACTACAGGACCTAAAAGCTAATAAACGCAAGTTTTATAATGCCTAAAAGTATTATGATCTAGGTACTGCAGAAAACAAAATCAGATTTTTTTTTATATTCTTTAGGAAATATGCTACTTACATAGTGTGGTAATAACTAATTTGATACGATAAAAAAATATCACAAAGACACCTCTAAAAATTTATTTTAAAGATTAAAAACCATACCAATGTGCATGACATAATTCTGATTTTTGTCAGGTTATTTTACAAGCAACTAACGTAACAGTGTTTTAATTTTTTAAGTGCAATCAAAGGATTTTTTGTAAATAGCTAGTTGCTTCATATTTTACCGGCGTTGTGCCATCGCGCTTCTCTTTCTTTTCTATGCAGTTCAACAGTGACCGCGCTGTAGTCACAGAATAAATAATAGTACTTACTGTAGTCCCCTTAATAGTCCATTAACAAAATGAGCGTCTGTGAGTGCGGCTGTAAAACGCTTTTAGATATGCCTTTTATTGGAAATCTTGTAGGGCTTCTTTAATAAAGGTTCTCGAATGCAGAGGTCGAAATAGGGGTCGAATGGATATAAATATGGTGGTCGATGATTTTTCAGCAGTATGTATCAGAATGGTGTGGTTCAGACCATCAAACTGAGCAACTTTCTCCTGATATTGTATAAAAATCGTAATCGCGAAAAAATACAGAGTCGTCCCATACATTTGGGTCGGGTAGGCATTGAAGTTTGGTATGGAACAGCTGATAATTTTTTCGCAATTACGATGTTGGTCCCATGGAGAATGTTTTTTTAGTTTGTACCTTTCTGATACACGCTGTTAAGATTCAATTTTTAGGGTTCCGTACCTCAAAAGGAAATACGGTGCCCTTATAGGGTCACTCGTGTGTGTGTCTGTCCGTCTGTCACAGCCAATTGGCTCCGAATCTAATGGAACGACTGAGTTGAAATTTGCTACACGTATAAATTTCTGTGACCCAAACAAGGACGTGTAACGCAAATAAATTTAGTTTGAATATGGGGTCAATTTTGGGGGGCAAATAAGAATTTTTTTTAAATATGTTTTAAAAGTTATGTTATGTTTTAAATGTTACCGTGTGACATATCAAATGAATGGGCTTACTGGAGGGTCTCAAACATAGTTTTGTTATAATTTTAAAATAAATCGATTTAAACTTATTTATTTAAGAAAATAGACGAAAATTGACAATTCCCCCTTTACCTTATTTGCGAAACTACTGAGCCTAACATTTTGAACAAAATATAGAAAATTGTCCTAAACCTATAGATTCCAGGAAAATTTATAAGAAGTCTATGGTCTTAAAATAACATAATATTGTGCGTACAAACTTACATTTGCAGTTTGAATGTATGGTCGAACATGTTTTTCAACTACAGTGTTAAGTTTGTCCTTGCGATAAATTCATCCCAACTACGGAACTCTTCATGTGCGTGGTCCCACACGCACTTGGCCTGTTTTTTGTTATCACCCTTACATTCTCAATATAATCACCAATTTTGGTAGACAGACCGGTGATCCTGCGACATCCAGTCCAGGAAATGAGTTATTTTATCCTAAAAACCTCTAAGGACACCAAAACATGAATAAACACCCGCCCTTTCGCAATAATTAACATTTATCTCCAAACTGTCCCCTCTATTTTCAAAGAAATTAATTAAAATGACCAATTTGTTTTTGAAAATTTCGCCTCTTGTTCTACTTTAATTGCTTTCACAATTTATTCGCGATAAGTTGTTGGTTTTCCTCCGTTTTACTCTTATTATTTATGAGAGGCCACTCTTTGTGATAGCATGATTATATTTTACAAGATTATCTTAAAATAAATGTAGATTAATAATAATAATAACCCCACCGCTGTATCTCTACGTTGACGTCGTGGTGGGGCTTGCGCGCTCCAAACTTTAGGTCTGTGCCGGTAGAGTTTAATTTGCCGGAACGGGTCTAGGATGAGGGGCCACACCAAGAGAGATACAGAAACCCGCAGGGCAGCATGTGGCGAGCTGTTGGGCAGTAGCGACCCCACGGACCCTATCTCCCGAGAGAAATCTTGTCCTCATCTCTGGCTTGCCTTTATTGGCCGGCTGGAGTGAACACTGACGAGGAACAGAGCTCCCACCTCTTTCTTGCCTTTATTGGCCGGCTTGAGTGGAGATTCGCAAGAGCAAACGTGCTCGGAGGACGGAAGTATTCCAGTAAGGTGCTGGTAGGGATCTTGACCGTACTTCCGGAATTGTCCTGATAGCCGTGGAATACCTCTCCACTCCTCAAGCATCTCAGGAAGTGTTGCCCCTTGCCGCTACGTCACTATATGCTAGCGGCCGTTTCCGGGGGCCCATTATTGAGTGTGCAAGTCACCCCCTGCCATTTTATCCGTGCATTGGTCAGACAGGGGACATAGTTCAAGATACCCAATCCACTTTAGCCACCCAGACCCATAGCCCAATATGTTTTGTTTCCACGCACAACAATAGTCCTGCACCAACCGGGGGTTGTCCTTGCGTGCACTTGCATAGTGCATACAGGGATAATCGTCGGTTGGTGCCTCCATATCATTTAAAATTATTTAAGAGGCCTCTGCGAGTTGGCTTCGGCTCCTCGTACGCCTTCCAAAGGTCCGGGACCCCAAGGTCCCGAGAAATGTAAAAAATAAAATAATAATAATAATATCCTGGGACATTTCACACACGGTCATCTGATCCCAAACTAAGCAGAGCTTGTACTATGGAAACCAGATAACTGATATACTACATACACTACTTTTTTTTTTGTAAATACATACTTATATAGATAATTACACCCAGACTCAGGAAAAACAGACATGTTCATGCACACAAATGTTTGTCCTGGATGGGAATCGAACCCACGACCTGCGGCGTGATAGGCGGTATCTTAACCAACCACGCCAGCTGGCCTGTCGGAAATTGGATTACAATTAGAATTTGCCGGGAAAAGTTTGAATTCCTAAAGCAGTTTTGGCTTCGTTACACATTGGCAAAGACGGCCACAATAAGATTCATTTGAGTTAGTGACCAATTAAATATCTATTATATAAGGATGTGAGGTATTCCCCATCCTAACCCTTCGGGCATTACAGGCATGTTATGTGTAATTTAAGGACGCTTGTAATAAGAATATCTAAGTAGATTCCTACACTAGCGCATCAAAAATCTAGTCCAAAAAATCCTTATCCTTTTTCCTAGGATATACCTTATAAGGGTGGAGGAGCTTGTGGCTAAGTAATAACAGCTGCAGGGGTCGATCGATCAGGCCACCGTTGGCCCAAGGATGGGTGATAATCTTTACATTATACCAAGACCCGTCCGTGCCTCGGAAAGCACGTTAAGCCGTTGGTCCCGGCTGTCATTCGTGGATCTTTGACAGTGGTTAATGCTGAATTAACTAAATTAACACCTGTGAATGCAACTGTAAGACACTTTCAGATGCACGTGCATAGGTACATTTGATTGGTTTTAGTGACAAAGTTCTGCAATTATAATTAAATTAACACCTGTGAATGCAACTGTAAGACACTTTCAGATGCACGTGCATAGGTACATTTGATTGGTTTTAGTGACAAAGTTCTTCAATTATAACTAAATTAACACCTGTGAATGCAACTGTAAGACACTTTCAGATGCACGTGCATAGGTACATTTGATTGGTTTTAGTGACAAAGTTCTTCAATTATAATAATAATAATAATAATAATAATAATAATAATATCTTTATTTGCATAAAACATGGTATACATGATGTTACAATTGGAATAATAAAGTGCTTACATGTTTTGCCAGAATTATACTTAGCATGCAAATCTTTCACTTAACACTAAAATGCAAATTTCTTTTCCAGAAATTCCTTTAAACTATAGAAACTATTCGTAGTCAACCAATTAAACAATTTGATTTTAAATAATCTAGAATTTAAGTTTTTTATGTTACTCGGTATCTTGTTATATATATGAACACAATTATATAAGCAGCTTTTATTATATTTAGCAAGCTTGGGCAGATCATGTAGAACGAGTCTCTGTGGATCACGCCGGCTCCGAGAAATAACATCATTGGCTGATTTAAACAAAGCCTTATGTTTATTAACGAACATGCATATTTCATAAATATAAAGGCACGGCAACGGTAACAACCCTAGTTTTTTAAATATTGGTTGACAGGATTCCTCCGGAGGCATCCCGTACAATGCCCTAATGCACTTTTTTTGCGCAACAAATGCTCGGTTTATATCTGTGCTATTTCCCCATATTATAAGCCCGTAACGTAGTAGGGATTCTACATATGCGTGATAGGTCATGATTGCTGTTTTAAGGCTCGTTACATTTTTGATTTGTTTAAGAGCATATACAAATTTATTTATTCGCTTTGACACATTATCTACATGCTCTTTCCAGTTTAGGTTCTCGTCAATAGTTACGCCTAGAAACTTTGTTTGTGGTACTTCTTTAATTTGTGTTATGTTTAGTTTAATATTATATTTAGGATTATTACATTTATTGAAATTTATATATACGGATTTATTAAGATTTATTTTTAGGTTATTTATGTCAAGCCATTGTATTAATTTATCTATAGTGTTATTAATTTCAGTCTCATGAATATTTATACAATTATTACCTTTTTCTGTCGCTATAATAATCGTAATGTCATCAGCAAATAATATACATTGGTGGTTGGTTATATTAATAATGTCATTAATGTACAGTAAGAATAGGATAGGGCCCAGTACACTCCCTTGTGGAACACCACATTTATTGTGCTTGTATTCTGAAGAAAAAGGCACCATATCCTGGTTGCCGTCTATTTTATCAACAATGACTCGTTGTTGTCTGTTACTGAGATATGATGCTATCCACTGAAGTCTTGGCCGTCGAAGAACCTCTGATACCGACTGATTCAAGTTTCTCGAGTAATAGACTGTGGGAAACTAAATCGAAGGCTTTTGAAATATCAAAAAATAGCCCCGTGGTCAAATTATTATTATTAATATTAGAAACTACAGCCTTTACAAGAGAAAACACTGCCAACGTAGTGGACTTGTTTTTCTGAAAGCCATACTGCTCTTTGCTAATAATATTAAATTTATCGCAATAGTCAATTAGTCTTCTATACATACATTTTTCGTATATTTTGGACAATATAGGTATTAATGTTATAGGACGATAGTTATTAATGTCAGATTTTTTTCCTTTTTTATACAAGGGCTTAACTATTGAGTATAACTAAATTAACACCTGTGAATGCAACTGTAAGACACTTTCAGATGCACGTGCATAGGTACATTTGATTGGTTTTAGTGACAAAGTTCTGCAATTATAACTAAATTAACACCTGTGAATGCAACTGTAAGACACTTTCAGATGCACGTGGATAGGTACATTTGATTGGTTTTAGTGACAAAGTTCTGCAATTATAACTAAATTAACACCTGTGAATGCAACTGTAAGACACTTTCAGATGCACGTGCATAGGTACAGTTGATTGGTTTTAGTGACAAAGTTCTTCAATTATAACTGAGTTAATGTTTTTTTTTTTGTTGCAAAATAGGGCAGAATTTTTCCTAATCCATCTAAAACTACTTTTTATTTTATCACCATTTCATATCCCAATTCTGCCTAGAAACGAAGTTAACATTTGAACCGGGATCATAATTGACCACAGCGTTAAACTCCCGTAGGTACATTTACTTCACATATAACCCTATTGGGACGGGAGTAATTGATTTTGATATTTCAAAGTTAAGTAATTAATTTCAGTAACTTTCGGCACCTTTAATTATAGTTAACTAACTAAACCCAATATAGTTGGTTCAACTTTGTGTGAACTGATTTTTAATAGAGTATGTTGCACAACGCAAGAATAAAAATGAGACTAGGAATTTAATTTCTTTTCTTTTTTTTTACACGTTATTGTACCTGTTGGAAGATAGTCAAATCAACAAATAATACTGCTGTCTGATAAAGCAAATAAATGTATCGAACGGACCAAAGCTAAGGTGGAATCATATAAAGAAGCGAGAAAGCACTCGATTACCGCTAACAGTGTAGTAATTTTTCAACTACAATTAATTGAAAAAGTAAGTTAAAAAACCGGTCAAGAGCGTGTCGGACCACGTACAATGAAGGGTACCGTAGTTGGGATGAATTTAACCCAAATAAAACTTAACATTGCAGTTGAAAAACATGTTTTCCCATACATTCCAACTGCAAATGTCCATAGTTAAACGTAAAGGATCCAACCCACATTACGCCTAATGTGGGTTGGATCCTTTTTGTTTAACTATAGACAAATGTAAGTTTGTACGCACAATATTCAGACAGGCCAGTTGGCGTGGTTGGTTAAGATACCACCTATCATGCCGCAGATCGTGGGTTCGATTCCCATTCAGGACAAACATTGGTGTGCATGAACATGTATGTTTGTCCTGAATCTGGGTGTAATTATCTATGTAAGTATGTATTTTAAAAAATGTAGTGTATGTAGTATATCAGTTATCTGGTTTCCATAGTACAAGCTCTGCTTAGTTTGGGATCAGATGACCGTGTGTGAATAATGTCCCAGGTTATTATTATTATTATTATTGAGAGATTTACCATGTTATTTTAAAACCATAGACTTCTTATAGGTTTCCTGTAATCTATAGGTATTGAACTATTTTCTTTTATTTTTTTCAAAATTTCGGAGATAAAGGGGGTGAATGGTCAATTTTCGTCTATTTTCTTAAATAACTTTTAAATGGTTTATTTTAAAATTATAAAAAAATACGTTTGAGACCCTGACAGTAAGCCCTTTCATTTGATATGTCACACGGTACAGTCTGCAAAACTTTTTTTTAAATTTTCTTATTTGCCCCCAAAGTTGACCCCCATATTCAAAATTTATTTATTTACGTTACACGTCCGTGTTTGGGTTACAGAAATACATATGTGTACCAAATTTCAACTTAATCGGTTTATTATTATGATTATTGGTCAGAGGTGCACCCACATTTCGCCAGTGTAATAGGGCGCGAGCCTATTACCATCAACTGGGCACAAATCCAGACTCCGAGCTGCTACTCTCAATCTGTGTGGTTCTTTCCTCAAAAGACCATTTCAGACACCAATCTACATGGTCTTCACATGAAGTGACCAAGATTATGTCTGGACTTTATAAGAGACTGTGACCTCTGAGTTTGTTTCGGCCTTTCTTCTCAGAGTAGTCAGATAGGAAACGCCGACCTCATCTAGTTTAAAAAAAAAAAAAACATGATTGACTTGTAAAAGTGTTTGTACAAACCTACTTACAGAAATAAAAATCATTTATCATTTACTGAGAAATTCTAGGTAAAAAAACCCAATAGCACTTTGCTCGACCCGGGAATCGAACCCAGGACCTCATTGCTTAGCTGTAGCGCTTGCGACCACTAGACCAACGAGGCAGTCTATCGTCCAATTCATTAATTTTATTATTAGTTAGTCCAATATTATGACAACAGTTACCAAATCAGTTGAATAGATAGGTGTATCGGTAGGACATCAAACATGAAAATAATTGTTGATAATAATATTTTGTTTGTTCATTGTTTTCGCATTAACACAGTAGCGAATAATTGATAACCAGCAACAATGTGATCTAGTTACACAAATATTATTATTTACTTTTAATAATTATAAATGTGGTTTGTGGTTAATCAATCGGTGTTGTTATCTCGTTATTGTCTTTGGGTTTTAGGGAAATAATTTGGCCGGATTTTGGACACGCTTTTTATTGCAGCTAATAATAATAATATCCTAGGACATTGTTCACACACGGTCATCTGATCCCAAACTAAGCAGAGCTTGTACTATGGAAACCAGATAACTGATAAACTACATACCGTAAACTGGGGTTACTTTGATAACGACTTTCGACTTATGAAAGACATATTTTTGTAATATCTACAACGCCTTATTAAAAAAGAAACTATCAGAAGTGCCAACTACTGGATAGTAAGGCGTTGTAGATATTACAAAAATATGTTTTTCATAAGTCGAAAGTCGATATCAAAGTAACCCCGTAGTATCAAAGTAACCCCGGTTTACCGTACACTACTTTTTTTTTTGTAAATACATACTTATATAGATAATTACACCCAGACTCAGGACAAACAGACATGTTCATGCACACAAATGTTTGTCCTGGATGGGAATCGAACCCACGACCAGCGGCATGGCAGGTGGTATCTTAACCAACCACGCCATCTGGCCTGTCATATTTATGAAGTATGAAGTGAATTACCGAGTGACCTCATAAAATATAAGTCTAAAACCACTATTAATAATCTACTTAAACACTTTATAATAAAAAACTCACTTTCCCTACAATAGTGTCGAGCCACATCCAGTTACCGCTGATCGGTGTCGTACGGAAACTTATTTACGTATTTTGAGAGTTGAACCCGTGTATCGAACTAACACTTGTTCATTTATTTTGTAATCTACCCTCAAAACATTACAATCAATGCTTAGTTTTTGTATTACGTCCAACATGTAGTTGTTAATTTTGTGATATGACTAGCTCTATAAATTCTCATGTAAGTGAATTGTAATTCGTATGAGAATAAATTATCTCAAACCGGATTTATTTAATTTTTGGCATAGGTACTGTACGATCTACATTGCACCTAATCTAGTTTTGCATATTTCTAATTATAACCCTTTCGTTTAAGTGCTATACAGACGAGCGGCACGCGTCAACGGCAGAGGCAACTGTCAACCATCGTCGACGGCAGCCGTTGTCAGTCGTCGTCATACACGAGCGGCACGATCTCGAGACGTAGAGCCTCTGACGTAGACGTAGTCCAATTTTATAACTTTTGATTTTTGTAAATCAACTAACAATCCGCAAGAAGTGGGGCCCCGAAGTTCGACGTTCGCCAAACTAAGTGACAATATATCAGAAAGTATCTGAACACCAATTAAATTTACCCTCCATTGAGCTTGCTAACTGAACTTAATATTCTCAAAGGTTGCCATGGGAGCCAACTTGATATTTGATCAGGAAATTTCCTGATGAAATACAAGCTGGTTACAAGAAGTAGTTACAAGTTTAACTTAGAATAATTCTTCTGAGTAAAACTTTGTATAAAGAAAATGTGTGAAGCGGCAGTACCTACTTTGGAAATTTAATACAAATCTAAAGAAGAAAACAAATCTAAAAAAGTCACTTACTTTCAAAATTAAATTCAAAATCTATTTAAGGCTCCAGCAGACAGGCACGACGCGACTCTGGTGGAACAATTTCTATGAAAACTTTATTAAAATTGTTCTACTGCGAGCTGCGGAGTCGCGTCGCACTATCGCGACTCGCCTGGCTGGTGACTTATAAAAATCTGATTGATTCATAATCAGCGAAAGCACTACCCCGGAGACCGGCACTGGTCTGCTCTTGAGGGCGGCTGGTGACCTATCTCCCCAAGTTCCCCAAAGTTTTTATTATTAACTAAAAGTTGTACGACTCGTGTCTTGACCGAAATCGTGAATGGTACCTACAGTTGCCGAATCTATTCTTACGTACGAGTTGTTCAATGTTGCAACCAATGGGGTAAACACGTAATATTTTCACTGCGATTTACGCTTTGTTCATTAAACATTATTAACATGAAGCAGTACTAATAAGTGATAAACGAAAAACGACGTTGTTCTGTACTTAATTACCAAATAGAGGTGTTGATGAGTGCGAATCAGAAGGAAATATCAAAACTTGTTTTAACTAGGTACCTACTGATTTTATTTTATTCTAACACTTTTGGACACGTCTGTACGAGGATGGGTCAAGTGTGAACTTTACAAATAATTTAATTTCATATTTTGGGGACATTGGGAATGAATGTATGAAAAATCATTTTGGGGAACTTGGGGAGAAAGTGCACCAGCCCTAATGTGGTCTATTACATGCGACTTGGCAAAATGTGGCTGTACTACAGATACAACTCTGCCTTACCCTAATTCAGGCGTCTTGTTATGTAGGCATGTATTTTGGCAACAAAACAAAAAACTTTACTACTTACTTCCGTTCCACATGTTCGTACACAACAGAAGGAATGTTTGGTTCAATCAATCGTCGCTAATCCGAAGTAAACATTTGTACCCAAAGCTGCACAGCAATAATGCTACAGGTGTGGGGTACAAATTACCCCATCATAAACAACAAACAAATAAAATTGTCCCCCACACAACATTGTAAATAACTCAATCATTCCTAACTTCGGAGTATTATCAAAAAGCTTTTTATTATTTTGTTACAGCAGCCGCGTGACACCGTGCGTTTTTATTGTCGCGTTACGTTACGACAATCGCAGCGCGATACATCAGCGGCGTTTACGGGCTCGTCGCTCATTTAATGGCCACACATGGGAATGTATGTACAGTCGGGTGCAGCGTTGTTATAAATTAGTAAAAAAATATGCATTTGCAAGATTAAATTATCATGATTTAAATTAAATGCTTAAAAGAAGTATTTTGGCGGAGACCCGACGCCTCTTTATTTAGAATTTAAATTTCCGCTTTAATAAAATCCTGTCTTGGTGGATAATTGCTATTTTTCAGTCTTTTTTTTTATTTTTTATTTGTGATGGGTTTGCTCGTGACTTTAGTCTAGGTTAGAGGTGACAGAGACAAAGTCTACGATGGAGTGAGCTTACCCAGAAGAAGCCTGTACACTTTAACATTGAAGAGATTCGGGTTGTATGCGTTCGGGAAGTGCGTTCAGACGCAGGTAGTGAGTTCCACTCTTTTACCGTGCGCATTATGAAGGATGTTTGGAAGCGCTTAGTGTGTATTGGTGGAATGGCAACTAGGTATGGATGGTAACTTGCAGTTCGATAGTAGAAGGAGGCCGGTGGAATAAGGTTGTGGAGTTCCTGAGCACACTCACCGAAGTACATTCTATAGAAGACCGACAAGCAGGCAACCTAGCAGCGGAAAATGCGGGAAAAATTAAAATTATGACAGTAACATTCATCGGGGCTCCGAATGGCTCACTTCTCTCATCATCTTGCATCGCACGCCCGGTCACCTGCGCACACGTGAGGACCTAATTAATGGCTGCGTCAGCGAACGGTATTCGCGCTGCTGAATTTTTTCCAAACAAATAAAAAAAAAAACATAAACAGGGTGTAAGTGTAAACAGTGGCAACCTTTTAAGGGGTCCTTGTACTCATCGCAAATCGAAATCGCAAAAAAATCAGCTGTTCAGTATATTTATGTCCGCATAATTCGTCAAAATGTAGGGAACAGCTGATTTTTTTTTTTCGCAATTTCAGGTTTGGTCCCATAGTAAGTTGTTAATAATGATGAGTACAATGACACTTTAAAAAGTTGATACTGTTTACACTTACATCCTATATATTTGTTCGTGTTTTTTGCCATCGACAGGCTACCAGTTTTTATACAAGTTTTTATTTAGTTTCACGTGTTAATTTGACATTACTAAGTACTTTTACGTCTATGATGTCTTATTCCATACCTAACATTCAGCAAAATGTTACTGTTACCTACTGTTATCTGTATCATCCCAACTGCTGAGCACAGATCTCTCCCCTTGATTTCCAGCTCTTTCTATCCAGGGCTAATGTGGACTGGTTGTTTGTTTTCTCCAGCTTATCTCGCCATCTGCTACAGGGTTTGCCGGACTCTTCTGGCTGTTTTAGGACTCCACAGCAAAATTTACTGTGTATTTTCGTATGATCTTATTATTTCTAATTTACAATGTGCACAAAATACAATTAAAATTCATGGCATAGGTAACGTTACTTAATTATAACCAAAACCACTTCCAAATTTAAATTCAACACTTTTGCTAGTGAATGTACACAAAACAGCCGTACCTACATTAATAAACAACAATTTACAATGGGTGCAGGCATTTCGGGTATTGCCTGGTTATTGTCAGAATTAACCTCGGGCAGAGTAAGAATTTATTACATGGGGTTTACGGTGCAAACGGATTAGGGAAGTTTTTCGGAAAAAAGTTATGTTTGCCCTATGGGGTATAAAAGACCCCAAGCGAGTTTTAAATCATGTGTTATTATTATGAATCGGTTTTCACGATTTCTTATTTTTGGTTTTTTGAGGACACAAAGTAAGAAACTCAAATATCTGTAGGTTTACATGTTTTGGTTTTTACCGTCAAACAGCAATGCTCTGTATTCAGATTTAAAGGAAGCGGTGAAACTATAAGTTGTACAGTCAATCACATCAGTGGTAACAATTTCTCATTGACAGGGCGTTTAGGTCGTAGCAATAAAGGCGATTTTAGTAGTGCAAGTGTTACCACATAATCAGCTTATAATGTTCCTACTGCTGGGATACAGGCCTCCTCTCTGCCACGCGGGAATAGTGCGGGTTGGTAAATGTCACATGTCTTCGACTTTTTAGGGTTCCTTACCGCAAAAGAAAAACGGAACACTTATAGAATCACTCGTGTGTCTGTCTGTCTGTCCGTCTGTCACAGCCAATTTGCTCCGAATCTAATAGACCGATTAAGTTGAAATTTGGTACACTTATGTATTTCTGTGACCCAAGCACAGATGAGTAAGCTAAATAAATGAATTTTGAATATGGAGTTAAATTTTGGAGGGCAAATAAGAAAATTTAAAAAAAAAGTTTTGCAAACTGTACCGTGTGACATATCAAATGAAAGGGCTTACTGTAAGAGTCTCAAATATATTTTTTTATAATTTTAAAATAAATTGTTTTAAAGTTATTTAAGAAAGTAGACGAAAATTTACAATTCCCCTCCCCCCCTTATTTCAGAAACTACTGAGCCTAAAATTTTGAAGAAAAAATACGGGAAATAGTTCTATACCTATAGATTACAGGAAAACCTATAAGAAGTCTATGGTCTTAAATTATCAATATTGTGCATACAAAAATACATTTGCAGTTGGAATGTATGGGAGAACATGTTTTTCAACAACAATGTTAAGTTTGGTCTTGGGATAAATTCATCCCAACTACGGAACCCTTAATTGTGCGTAGTTCGACACGCACTTGGCAGGTTTTTTGGTTTTAAGACTAGCCGGTTTCCTCTCGATGTTATCCTTCATCGTTTTGAGAGCAGTGGTGATGAAATAATTACACAAAGTAAAGCACCTGTCTGGGTTCGAACCTGTGACCTACTCGTAAGTCGCGGCCGTTACCAGTCAGTCACCACTGCTCTACAAGGTGTTACTGCTGATGTGCAACTCATCGTACAAGAGACATTTCAACTTCATCTCCAAGGCTTAGTAGCATTGCCAAACCCCTTGATTCTAAGTGACAGAATCCACATTCCGACTGAAGGGTGGCAAACTGTCTATTGGCAGTCCGCACACCTACCGATTTTTTTTTTATTTTTTATTTATGATGCGTTTGCTCTAGACTCTAGTCTAGGACGGACGCGACAGAGACAGAGTCGACGATGGAGTGAGCTTACCCAGAAGAAGCCTGTTCACTCTCCCTTTGAAGAGATTAGGGTTGTATTCGCTCGGAAACACAGACGCAGGCAGTGAGTTCCACTCTTTTGCTGTGCGCATTATAAAAGACATTTGGAAGCGCTTAGTGCGACGTATTGGTGGAATAGCAACTAGGTAGGGATGGTAACTGGCAGTGCGTCTAGATGTCCGATTGTAGAAGAGGGGCGGTGGAATGAGGTCGCGGAGTTCGTGGAGTTCTTGAGCACACTCATCGAATTGTAGCAATGGCCTCGCCTCACATGCACGAGTTTGTGGGTTATCAATGTGACTTTTTCAATAAATAATGTAATTATCTTGTACTACATACATAATATTCTGAATTTGGATTTCGCCATTATTTATATCGGTGAAGAAAAGACATCGTGAGGAAACTTTAGAGTTAACTAGCTTTTGCCCACGGCTTCGCCTGCGTGGAGGTCGGAAATTATCTCACCGGAACGTACTACCGGGATAAAACTATCAGCCCTAATCCAGGTCTTCTCATGTGCCAAATTTCATCCAAATCCGTTCAGCCGTTTCAGCGTAAAAGCGTAACAAACAAACAAATAAACAAAAAAGCTCACTTTCGCAATTATAATATTAATTAAGATTAGGATATAAGTCTGATATCGCCAACCTGTCTTGGGTGATTAATGCTCGTGCCTTCTCTGTATGAGAAGAGACCTTTGACCTGCAGTGCGGCAATAATAGACTAGTATTATTACACCTACTGATATACAAATAACAGAACACACCAGTATTTCACGATTCCAATTTCACGTGAACCCTAGATCAATAGCATTAAGGGTGACAATAAAACAAATAATCCTAGGACATGATTGATTCACTCAATCAATCAAATCAGCTTACAGACTGCGAATAAGTAAAAAGGATAAGCCTAATTTATTATTTAAGTGCGAAAGAAAATAAGACCCAAATAATAAAATAGGATTTCTTTTAAGAAATCTTTTTTCAGTAGCTTGGGAGTTGCAGGTTTAGTAGTGTGGGGTCATGAATTCAAATTCGGAACAATGATGACACCAAAATGATGGCCAGTATGTCGGCTTCGAAATTGAATAAAAACTTTTTCTTTGACTTTTGATGTTTTAGGTTTTCATACCTCACATGGAATTGCACGGTGGCTCGATTTAGGAGTCCGGGAGTGTAGCTGGCGAATAGTCGTATTATTCGCCATAATTATTCGACATCAAAAACGATGAGTAGGTATTGCAATCTGTAATAAATAACAATAGCAGTAATAGCAGGCCTCCAGTCGTCTCGACTCTACCGCGTTTTAGTATGTATTCCATTGCTAGATTACTTACTACAATGATTTCCTGCACGATAACTACGAGTACAATGATTTTTCATCGATTGTTATTACAATCCCAACAGTTCGCAACCCTTTTCGTTCAAAAGAAACATCTCTGACCGAATCCAACTATAATAATCACTTGCATACAGCAAGTAATTTATATAGTTTGACCCCGACCGCTATACCGCGCCGTAGGTATGTGCGCGGCGAGACGGGGGGCAGTGCAGGCCGCTCATTCGTCAACGCTCACGGCGTCCCACCGCTCATTCGCCAACGCTGCACTCCGCCTCGCCGCGCATTCCTAGGCGCGGTACAGCGGTCTTGGTCAAACTATAATTAGATTATTTCTAAATCTGTAGTTTTATTTCTTTCAAAATGTAAACCAGTCAATTATTCGCCATTATCGAATAGCTATAGCTATAGGTATTCTCTATTCGACAAATAATGAAAAAATGGCGCCGATTCTCATTCAATAACTAAACTAAAATCAGAGAATCGCTATAGGACGAAGGACGGCTATAGCTATGAACTAAGTTAGAGATGTCGAACTATAGTTTACGCTTTGCGCTTCACCGTGTTTGTAGTCGACATGTTTTTATGTCGTCTATGGAAATATTAGTTCAACTATATTTCACAGCTCTAATTAATTTACCTCCGTCTCTTTCTTGTTTTATTAGAGAGAGGAAGTTAGCAACAGCCTTAATTAAGTTTAGTTTGTACACATTAGAATCGGCACCATTGTCGAAATCGGCATCTCTACTGTCTGTGATAACAAATCAGCTCCATAGCATCCATGAGGGTACCTGGGTAGGGTAGGATAGTGGGTTGTGAGTATCACATCAATATCAATTTCAAGCGTTAAACAAATCGGTTTGTTCGGTAGCCCGCAGCTATTGAATGTTGGGTGACTGTGAGGAAGATAATCCTAGGACATTTTTATGGAATCAATTAATCAGAACCAACTTTTTTATTATTTTTTTTGTAACTTTGACAATTAATTCTTATATCTCTATCTATACTAATAATAAAGTTGAAGAGTTTGTTTTTTTTTTGTTTTTGTTGGTTTGTATGTTTGAACGCGCTAATCTCTGGAACTACCAGTTGGATTTGAAAAATTCTTTTTAACTTTGAAAGCTGAATTCTTGAGGATGGCCATATGCTATTTAACATTACGATAGGACCCTTAACAGCCGAGCAAAAAGAAAGAAATAAATAAAGAACGTTATGCAAACACGAAGTAATAGCGCGGGCAGGTGATGCGGTGCAACAGGGTGAGACGGGGGAGAGGGGGAGGGACGGAGGGACGAGGGCAGAAGCAAGTTTATGATAAAATACATAGTCAGTCGTTACCGGTCGCCAGAAGTCTGAAAGTTTGGCAACCAGTCTTACCAAAGGGTATCGTATTACCCAATAACTAGGTTGTGGACGTCAGATAGGCAGTCGCTCCATATAAAATACTGGTATTCATCGCATCCAGTTAGAGTGAAAGCCGACTCCAACATATTTGGGAAGAGGCTAGGCAGATGACGATGATGAGGTTTTATAATAAAATAAAATCTTGGTAAAAAGCATTTATTTTTTTTACTGTAAAATAGAATTTATTTTTAGCCTCGCTCTCTCCCATTCCTGAGCAAAGGCCTCCCTCCACTCTTTCCATCTTTCGAGCTCGCGCGTACTCCTTCCTTATTGATGGAACCTATCTAGTTCGCCCCGCCATTTCCTACACCATTTATTATTACTATTTTAAAATCCTTATTGTTTACTAAGTACCTTCACCACTGCCTAACCCGTTGGGGTAAACAGGCATGATGTTGCTGTTTCTTACTGACGAAATCCTTATGTATTTGTATAGAACCTCTTCAATGTATTTTGGAAATTGTCCGCTAGAGTTCCTCGCATCATGGTGACCCTACTACTCAGTATTGCAGATTAAATCGAACAAACAGACTGAAATGAGGTTTAATTGTGTATGTAATACTGATTTTGTGTTTCATCACGATCTCTCCTATTGCCGCATAAATTTTTAGTTGGCAGAGTAGGTTTAATTTTAATTTTATCTTTTTTTGATGGTAGGTAGGTAGGTACGTGTAAATAGATTTATTATGAACTGATTTTTCAATAGTCAGATATTTTTATCCGAAGAATAAATATGACATATTTTCTATACAAAAGCTTTGACAGCCGCCGTATTTATTCCATAAATAAGTTATCTAATGATTTAAAAATTAGCCCTAATAGTAATAAAGTAGCGTGAAGTCTACAATCGCAATCAGGGAATGACTCTATGCAATATGGTCATCAATGTTTGTTACTTCTCATTAAGAGAAGTTTTATGTTGTTTTTTTATTTTTTATTACAGGCAATGGGACATTAAAGCTACGGTTTCCTAGATGATTGGTGGCCGCCACATATCGGCCGCTGTGACGGCTGTCATGAAAACGATGGCAACGGTAAAGATTTAAATCGTTAGATTCGCCCGAAAGATAGTCGCGTTTCTGTTTCGTTTGGACATCTCTGGCACAGAATGACGCAGTGACTTGACTTTATTGTCATGCAAACGCTTTTTATTATTCATCATTCTCCTGCCGTTGTCCCAATTTATTTGGGGTCGGCGCAACATGTCTTTTTCTTCTATACTTCTCTATTAGTCGTCATCTCGGTAGTCACTCCCTTTCTGGCCATATCATCTTTCACCCAGTCCACCCATCGTTTCTTTGGTCTTCCCTTACTCGTATAGCCCTCCACGTTCATACTCAACACTTTCCTGACGACATTTTCCTCATTCCTCCGCATCACATGCCCATACCATGACAACCGATTTCCACACAACTTTTCAGTCACCGGTGTCACTTTCAGACTTCCTCCACAAACGCTTTTTATTATTGTGCACAGTAAATTCGTCCCCTTTTTTTTTAATTCTTATTTTTTGTTATTTCGCACGTTTTCTCATAGCACATCTGAAATTGGCAGAATAGGGATGATGACTAAAAAATGTTTTTTTGTCCGTCATGTAGATTATTAAAATATATTGGACACGTATTTTTTCTTTTTGTACGTAATCAAAAGATTACGGCGATACATTGAGTTAAAATGTGGCATGACGTCACGTCTTCGTAGATTTTATACGTAGAAGTGACGTAGCAAGCCGCCACTCCCGAACTTTAATGCGAGTTATCTAAGTCATTTTTTATTAATATGATAAAGCAAAAAATACGTGTCTAATATTTTTTTATTATCTGACTGACGGACTAAATAGAATTTCTTTTTTTTTACCCAGGCATCATCCCTATTGTCGACATCGGCACCATTGCCATAGAGAAAAATAGAATAGAATAGACATTTAATATAGTGTGAGCTCACCTGTCTGAGTATGGACAATTTTTCGTGTGACTAAGTACAGTAATACTTTGAGATATGTGGCAGCCACCGCAGTCTTAAGAAACCCTAGCTTTACAGGCTGATAATTAAGGTAACGCTACCTAACGTATACAGAATACGCATTTGGATGTAAAAATATTAAAATCAACAAAAAATAAGAACAATTTATATTGTTCGTATTTTTTTGTTGATTTTCATATTTTTAGAGAATACTGTTACTATTTTTGGTAGGGATGTATTGTATTGTATAACGGGCTCGTGTCCGCAACTCGCATCCAAATGTACGTATATTTTATCATAGAGATGTATCGAGGATTATAAAGTCCCCGATACATCTCTATGTAGCGAGCATAATAAACTGTTCACACCCCTATCGGTAATAAAAATAAACATCGATTTATCACATCTTTAAAACTGGAACCACTTTATTAACTCAATAAAGGTGTTTGTACACGTTCTAAGTTACATGAGCATGTATAGGAGCGGGCTATATTGCGAAACTGGACCTGCGTTTTATTTACACTGTAGATTACACCTGTGCAAGTGTGCATGTGTCTGTACTTAGACATGTTATATCATTTTTATCTCACGAAGCGATGTCCACTTTACTTGTGGTTACAAAGAGTACACACACGCTGTGAATGTGTGTGAAATCGCAGGAGCTTCGGTATCGTTCGATACAATGGTGAATTTGGAAGTGTGTGGGTGTGTGGTGCTGACGCTACTCGTCTTTATGCACATATTCACACCGTGTTTGGACCCTTGGTCTTAATTACCACAAGTAAAGTTCGTGTCGCTGCGTAAGGTAAAAATACTTGCATCATAGCACCTAAAAAGTCCTAAAATCGATATGAATCGATTTTATTGTCGTTATTGGATGGCAGCTTGACATTATATCGATTATGCATGGTTCGATGAGGCACGAATTATGTTATTATGTCATGTCATGCCGTTTATTTCGCGAGGTTGTGGTTTCAAATCCGGGGAAGTACCTTTGTGAGTTTTTCAACTCATATGGGTAGATTCTGAGTTTATTTTGGACATTAGTGACATCATTGAAAGAAAACATCGTGAGGAAACTTGGACTTTTATTTAATACTAGCTTTTGCCCGCGGATTAGCCCGCGTGGTTCCCGGAAATTATCCCACGGGAACGCACTACCGAGATCAAAAGTATTATATGTCATAATCCAGGTTATTGTCTACCCATGTGCCAAATTTCATCCAAATCCGTTCAGCGGTTTCAGCGTGAAAGCGTAACAAACAAACAAACTCACTTTCGCATTTATAGTATTATTAAGTATTATGAAAAACCGGTCTATCTACACTCTAGACTCACAAAATGTATAAGGTACTTGAATAAAAAATTAAAAAAACAATACATAGGTACTACTTAAGTTTCCACAATAATATAACTCAATCATGACTTGTAAGACACGCGCCATCTCATATCTGTTATCATAAATGAAGTTATTGTTGTTTTCCTCGGGAACAGTATTTTTTTCGGGATGAAAGGTGCTCTATGTCCGTTTCTGTACTCGTGACAACGTATATGCAAAATATCAGGATGATCGGTTCAGTGGTTTAGGCGTGAAAAGGTAACAAACAAACAGGATAGTAAGGATACCTAAGTCTGAAATCACCAATCCGCCTCGAGCTAGTGCAGTGGATCAATGCTTCTGCCTTATAGGGTACGGGTTTCATCATCACCATCACCATCATTTCAAGCGCAAAACGTCCAATGTAAGACATAGGCCTCCCCAAGCATGGTGCTTGGGAAAGGCCTATGTGTGTCACTTCAACCGGTTCTGTGCTTCTCGCATCCAGCGGATTCCTATAGTCTTCACAAGGTCATCGGTCCACTTTGTGGGAGGCCTTCCAACGCAACGTTTTCCGGGACGCGGTCACCACTCGAGAACCATTCGGCCCCAACGAGAATCTGTTCTGCGAGCTATGCACAATGTGCCCTGCCCACCATTTCTTCAGGTTCTTTAGTAAAGGGGTTATGGTCAATTTAATGAAGAGGTTATTGCTAACACTTTGTACTGATCTGATTATGAAAGACTTTTAAAAACGGTAAACCTGTTATAATAAATGAAGGGCAATATTAAATAAATAGGCGTCTGAGGGGCTTAAACCAATAAAATATAAACACCAATAAATCACACCTCTAAGTCCGAACAACTGTATTAACACAACAAAGTGACAAAATAAAATCGATTCGATCGTATCTTGGTAATATTTCAAAATCGATTCGAATTCCTTTAAATTGGACTCGATTACAGGTAGTAATTTGAATAAATAAGGGTTTGTTAGGGCGTGGTAGTAAATTCCCGTCTCATTTAATAGTCCTGTTATCGAGTAACTATTGGGTATCGATTTAGAAAGCTTTTGTTCGTTTTAAGCTTGGATCATGATATTGTAAGAGGATTTTGCTAACATTGGTAAATTTTATTTTGCGTATTTTTATTCCCACCACGTTTTATATATTTTTTTACAAAAGGTTTTTTTTGTAAACCGTTTTGCTGTTGAAAATATTTGAAGAAAAATATTTATCTTTATAGATAATATTCTGCTAACAATATTTTTTATTTGAGATGGGTTTGCTCTTGACTCTAGTCTAGGTTGGAGGTGACAGAGAAAAAGTCGACGATGGAGTGAGCTTACCCAGAAGAAGCCTGTTCACTCTCACTTTGAAAAGATTAGGGTTGTATGCGTTCGGAAACAGGTAGTGAGTTCCACTCTATTGCTGCGTGCATTATAAATAACATTTGGAAGCGCTTAGTGCGAATTGGTGGAATAGCAACTAGGTAGGGATGGTAACTGGCAGTGCGTCTAGAAGTCCGATGGCAGAAGGGGGCCGGTGGAATGAGGTCGTGGGGTTCATTAAAATAAATTTATTTTAAATAAATGGCTTACTTTTTATTTTCATTTTGAGGTCCGATAAAAAGAAATACCTACTGGCGATTCTCTATTTTATATAATAACGTTTTTAAAATTACCTAAACTAGGTACCGCCAGCAAAATAAAAAACCCTTGTAACACCACTATACACATTCCACAAGATCATTCGACTACCGATTGAGAACCCCCATTAAATCCAAACCATACCGTTTTATGTTATAATTCCCCCATAAACTAGCGCCGACAGGCCTATCATGGTAAAGGCTTGTGCTTACTAGCAACAAGCATGACAAGGGATTTTTATGCGACGAATAGGAATATTAGGATGACAATAAAATTGAAATTTCAATGACACTGCATGCATAAGCATACCGCAACTTTGGTTTTGTATCTACGGGCTACGATGATTAATAGTTGAAATTTATATTTTAGTTATATTTCCATTTCGTCGCATAAAATTCACTTGAATGCCGCCAGTGGGTGCAGGCCCTTAGAGACAAAACGGAGCGTTCCTATTGGCTTTTATTACAAGATGGCGGCCGATAAGGCCTACCGATTTTATGGGATAAGATCATGGGGTCTCACGACTTGGGTTGATGGGTTTAACTGTGATTTTGGTTGGTATTGTTTGATTGGGTTTTATGGTGTGAAGTTATTGTTGTAATTTTAGCATTAATCCTGTTTATAAGCGGTGTACAAACAAGTATCATAGTTTAGTTAGACATGTGATGCGAAGAAATGACGAGCATGTCACAATCAAATTATTTAGTATGAATGTATCATCATCATCTGCCTCGCCATTTCCCAACTTTATTTGGGTCGGCCACCAGTCTAACCAGATGCAGCTGAGTACCAGTATTTTACATGGAGTGACTGAATATCTGACCACCACAACCCAGTTATTCACACCGAATTTGAACTCGTTGTGAAATTTACCCCTTTGTAAGACTGGTTGTCAGACTTTCGGGCCTCTGACGACCCGTAACGACTGACAGCCACAAAGATCCACGAATGACAGCCGGGACCAACGGCTTATCATGATTTCCATGGCATAGCGGGATCTGTATATGTAATGGATGGTCACCAATCCACGAACCGATTGCGGCAAGCGTAGTTTAACCTTCGTAGTGTTATCATTTAGCCAAGAGCCCAATATAATAAATGTGAAAGATTGTATGGATGTTTGTAATATATGTTTGAATTTTTGTTATTCAATTACGCAAAAACGGCTGAACGGATTTGAATGAAATTTGGCACACAGGATATTATTATAGTTGGATTAACAGAGGATACTTTTTTGTTCCTGTAGTACGTTGCCATGGCATAATTCCCGACATTCACGCAGGCGGAGCCGCTGACAAAAGCTATTTATAAATAAATGTAAGATTTCTTAGGGTAGACCGAGTTTGTCTTCTCTTGGACTTCTCAAACAGAGAAGCGAGATAAAATTGAACATTAATATAATTAAGTTAAAACTTTTGTACAAGGCAAAGTTGGCGCTTTGTTAATAGGGTCGTTTGATTAAACACAGGGTGCTGTTTTATTTTAGTTTATAAATTATGAGATTGAAGGTTTAGGTATCCTTCGTATTTTTCTCGATAAAAGCAAGCGATTTAACACTAAAGATGTACAAGTCTTGTTTTTCGACGAATACTAATGATTATTCTTGAAAAAACTTCGATGGTTATATAAATACATACATAAACTCACGCCTTCTTCACATTGGGGTAGGCAGAAACTACGGAACGCCACCCGCTACGATCCTTGCATACTCCTTTTGCTTCGTTTATATTCATACATCACACGCTGTTCGTGAGTACTACGCACCTGACCTTTCTAAAGAACATCACCAATAAGGTCACTGTATGTTCTTCTAGGATGTCCACCTCCCGGCGTTTCCAACTACCAACCATATAATGTGTAACAAACTGATCTCATTTATGTTTTAACTGTCAATTTTCCGTTTTAAGCATTGCTTCATATCATGCTTGTGTCCATCTATGACATCAAGAGTGTTGTTAATAAAAATAATAGCCAAACTATACACACCAGGTAACTAAAGACTGCGAAGCTGTAATGCTCGCGAAGGAGGAGGCTGAACGCGTGAGGGAGAGGCAATCTTTGCGCCCTTACGCCCCTAGTCGCCGCAGGAGACGCCCTGGGCGTCGGGAATCGATAGCCGATTCCCGGCCACCGTAGGCGCGGGCTTGCGGATGGTGAGCAACGGGTAGCTCGCCGTCCGGTAAGGCCCAGGCCCGGGTCGACGGCGCGTTGTGTTCCACGCGCGCCTCAAAGAGATGTCAGCACTAGCTGAAGGGGTCCGCTAGGGCCAATGCCCGCCAGGGTTGCGGGTTGTTCGAAAGAGTTACCGTGGCCCTGGCACAGGCAACTGAAGGAACACGGGTGGGTTTTAGTCAGTAGAAGTCTGACACGCCCTCCCGCTCCACCCAGAGCGGGAGAAGTTATTTGATGATTTCCCATCCACAAAAAAAAAAAAGGTAACTAAAGACCATCTATGTTGGGATCGGCTTCCAGTCTAACCAGACGCAGCTGAGTACCAGTAATTAACATGAAGCGACTGCCAATCTGACCTCCACAACCCAGTTACTGCGTGACACGATACCTCTTGGTATGGCTGGCAGTTAAAGGCAGCAATTATGCCAAACTGGCACAAAACATAGAAGCTGCTAAAAAAATAATTCAACCTGTAGTATATCACGAAGCATAAAATTAATTTCAAAGCTAGTCACAAAGTGATAACAAAATGAAGAAAATTTTACATGAATCGGACAGTCCATTATAATTCACAAAGTCCATTATTTCTTAGAAATATTTGTTTGAGCTGAACCGTTGTAATTTAGTTAAAATTAGTTCTTCTTTCCGAACTTTTAATATTTATTCTAGACTCTCTTGGAACAAGTGCCTAGAATACATAAAATGGAGCATGAATTTCCAAGAACAATGTTGTAGCTATTATCCAAACTTGTATTAATTTTGAAAATACGTAGAGTAACACAAGTGTATTATTTAAATAAATAATTAAAAAAAACTTTTATTGGTCGAGGTATCATCTAGGACCAGAGTCCTTGTCAAGACGAATCAAACGATCCCAAACTCGACAGGGTTGTGTCGTTTTATTACCAAGTTCCCATGTCCACCTTCCGGCTTCATCATCAGATCAGTTCCATGTCATAATAATATTGCATTGTCAAACGATTTCCAAATGCATGTAAAATTTCAGCTCAATCAGAAACCGGGAAGTGGGTCAAATTTAACTTGCAAGATTCGATTAAAGGCAAACACCGGGACAAGTGATATTAAATAAAAGCTTGTAATAAAAACACGCTATATTTCACACAGCGAAATAATCCTACCTTCTTCAGCAAAATAGCTAGACGCTATTTTCAACCGACTTCAAAAAGGAGGAGGTTCTCAATTCGTCTGTTTTTTTTTTGTATGTTTGTTACGCGATTACTCAAAGACGGATGGCCCGATTTGGAAAATTATTTTTTTGTTTGAAAGGGTATACTTCCGAGGTAGTCCCATATAAATTTTATTAACTTTGCTTGGGGAGTTTTTGAGTTAGCTTCAATAATGCATATATTTCCCACTTCGGGCAAAGTGTTGAATAAGTTTTTCTATAAGGAATTTCTCAGCAGCAGTCCGCAGTCTGGATTTGTGCCAGGTTTATGGCTATAAACTCGCCCCCTATTACATGGGACTTAAAATAGCTGGCAAAATGTGGGTGTAGTATAGGTACCCACACCTCTGTCTTAAGGTGCATCCATTTACTTTTTGTGGAGCAATAGAAATACTTCACGATTACATTAGGTACCATTTTTTATTTTTTTATTTGTGATGGGTTTGTTCTTGACTCTAGTCTAGGTCAAAGGTGACAGAGACAAAGTCGACGGCGGAGTGAGCTTACCCAGAAGAAGCCTGTTCACTCTCACTTTGAAGAGATTAGGGTTGTATATGTTCGGAAACACAGACGCAGGTAGTGAGTTCCACTCTTTTGCTGTGCGCATTATAAAAGACATTTGTAAGCGCTTAGTGCGAATTGGTGGAATAGCAACCAGGTAGGGATGGTAACTGGCAGTGCGTCTAGATGTCCGATGGTAGAAGGGGGCAGGTGGAATGAGGTCGTGGAGTTCTCGGGCACACTCTCCGAAGTACAATTTGTAGAAGACCGACAAGCAGGCAACCTTGCGGCGATGAGCCAAGCTATGAGGCTTGGCATCGACCAGTTTTACGTCGCCAATGAGCCTCTTAGCTCTGCGTTCCACCGAGTCAAGCGCGGCTAGTTGGTACTTAGCTAATCCATCCCAAAGGTGACTGCAATACTCCATGCAGGATCAGACTTGCGCTTTGTAAAGGGTTAAAAGCTGTCCAGGCGTAAAGTATCGCTTTACCCTATTTAGGATGCCCAGTTTCTTGGCCGCAGTTTGGACCTTGTACTCGATGGTGGCGCCGAAGTTGAGACCAGATGTCAACCCCATGCCTAGGAGCTCAAGTCGATCAGTTACAGGAACAGATGTACCCCGAAAAGTAGGAGTTTGGGCGAAACGACTCTTTTCTCTTGACCATTCTTCAACTTTTGCGGCTTTTGCTTTAACTTTTTGTTATCCTTTTTTGTCCACTAACGTTGCTCCACAAAAAGTAACTGCGGTGTGGATGCACCTTAACACTTCGGGGATTATGTAGTTACATTGTGTTTCGGAAAAGAGCAGACAGAAGAATACGTTTAAAAACTTATTTAATTCTCAATTTCTAATTGACTCTCTTTCATAATAAACTTCTTTGTGAAGTTTGCCGCGATACCAACTTTTAATAAAACCATACGCGACCAGACCACGCCGTCTCCAACTCAAAAGAAAATGGAGAACATTTTGAGATTGCCAAACCGCAGAACGTAGTAATTAACTTTATAATAGGTAGGTAGTATCATTTTGTAAAGACATCAAGAAAGTAAATAGAGAGAAGGTTCATTCCAGACTTGTTACATTTTACGATAGAGAATTTTTTTTAGAGGGGAGAACTTTAAATTGAAATAAAACACTGAAAAATGTTTTTAATATCCATGAAATTGGCTTTATTTGATAGATAATTTTATGTCATTAATATTTGAACATGATTCCGGGCATGTGGCCGCCGCAGCTGATAACAACGCCTAGTTTACTGAAAACTTAACTTTTTTTAATTGGCTTAATTTACTAAAGGAAACATTTCACGAAATCTGGCCACCTTGTTCGTGCGATTTATAACCACTCCAATAAACCAGTAACAATTAAGCACTTGTATGCCAACATTCGATGCATTGTTGCCGAAATACAGCCTGATTTACTGCTGTGTGTGTGAAAATATGACCTCCAGATTACGCCATGTAAAATGAAAAATGAAATTACTCAAACTGCCAGACGATGATTAAAAATAACTGAGAGAAAAAATAAAACAAACAAAAAAAGACTTACATAGTCTTCACATTCACAATAAATTAAAATAATATAATACTGTACACAGTAAATAGTCGTGTCAACATTCAGTATGCAAAAATAAAAGAATAAAATAAAATTTGGAGCAGTTCAATCCCAAGCCTTTTTGTCCTCAATATAATCTTTAACGGTATAATAAGCTTTCTGACACAACTTGCGTTTAATGAATGATTTGAATTTATTAAGGCTCAGACCTGACTGGAGACCACTTAACGGCAAGCGCAATGCGGGAACTCCAGCTAGATGGACCGACGATATTCAAAATGTGGCTGGGACAGCCTGGATGCGGATGGCGTTGGACAGGGTGTGGTGGCGCAGCCTGGGAGAGGCCTGTGTCCAGCTGTGGACTGCGATAGACTGACTCGATTGATTACCTGCCAGTAACGAGTAATGTAAGGATGGTAGCAGTTTCTGAGTAGGTAGAAACTGCTACCAAACTGCTGCCATGGGAAGAAGGCGTGAGTTTATTTATGTAACGGGTAATATTGGTCTTCTGCATTGATTGTGTGCCTATATATAGGCTATGTATCGCGATTTATAAAAAAAATATAATTTATTTAAAAGTGGAATATGAAGTTCGAAGTGGAGTGGAATTGAATGTAAAATCTTGATACGAGTGATATTCAAACTTTTTTTTGTGCTGAAACCGATTTTACTTGCTGAAACCAATTGACAGGCCAGTTGGCGTGGTTGGTTAAGATACCACCTATCATGCCGCAGATCGTGGGTTCGATTCCCATTTAGGACAAATATTAGTGTGCATGAACATGTATGTTTGTCCAGAATCTGGGTGTAATTATCTATGTAAGTATGTATTTAAAAAAAATGTAGTGTATGTAGTATATCAGTTATCTGGTTTCCATAGTACAAGCTCTGCTTAGTTTGGGATCAGATGACCGTGTGTGAATAATGTCCCAGGTTATTATTATTATTACATTTTAATTTTTTGTATATAAAACGTATACAGAATGAGTTTTAATGGTCAAATTCATTCACACATCGGCTTGGGACATTCTTATTAATTTTTTGACATGCTGGTAAGTTCAAAAATGCATCGATTTTCAGCCTAGTTGTGTCTTAGAAAATACAAGTTACGTATGGCAAAAAGTACCGATTCTTTCCAAAATGTGAGGCCTAAAAATAAAAACAGACACATGCCAAGAAAAAGTTTCTGTTTTGTGAAAAACAGGGTAACGCTATTCCCAAACAATGTATTTTCACTTTATTACTGTTACTTAGCCGTGATTTAAACAGTGAAAACGGAGCCAAATGCCGATTAGTAGTACACTTGGCGAGATGCCTAAGTCTTTTCACATATTTTCAGGTTTTAAAACTATTTTTTTTACATTTGCTGTTAAATAGGTCGTTTCACCGCTTCTAACTAAAGCTGAGCCAACAGTTCCAATTTAAGCCGAGTTTTTTTGGGAATTTAAGGCTTAATTAGTATCTAAACTATAGTAGTTTACAAAGGAGATGGTTAGTTATTAGTGTAATAACAGAAATGTCCTGATTTTGGGTCTTTTGTAGTATCCTAGCAAAGGAGGATTCTGTAAAAAACAAATTATTTAAAAAAAAACCCGACTGCAAAAACATATAACTGCAAAGGGACAAACAAGCATTATAAACTATAGAATTGTGGTATTGCCCTTTTCAGTTATGTATGTGTTTTTGCACTCGGTTTTGTTTTTTTTTAATAATTTGTTTTATTTCAAGCTTTTTAGTTTTATTAACATATATTTGGAATTGATACTAATATTGTTGAATTTTTTTTTAAATATTATTTGTGATGGGTTTGCTCTTGACTATAGTCTAGGTCAGAGGTGACAGAGACAAAGTCGACGAAGGAGTGAGCTTACCCAGAAGAAGCCTGTTCACTCTCACTTTGAAGAGATTAGGGTTGTATGCGTTCGGAAACACAGACGCAGGTAGTGAGTTCCACTCTTTTGCTGTGCGCATTATAAAAGACATTTGGAAGCGCTTAGTGCGAATTGGTGGAATAGCAACCAGGTAGGGATGGTAACTGGCAGTGCGTCTAGATGTCCGATGGTAGAAGGGGGCCGGTGGAATGATGTCGTGGAGTTCTCGGGCACACTCACCGAAGTATAATCTGTAGAAGACCGACAAGCAGGCAACCTTGCGGCGATGAGCCAAGCTATGAGGCTTGGCATCCACCAGTTTTACGTCGCCAATGAGCCTCTTAGCTCTGCGTTCCACCGAGTCAAGCGCAATTTAAAAAAACCTCCCCCCTTTTTGTATTTCCAGCTGCAATATATAGCCTATGTCACTCCCACAATTAAGACAAATCTAACAACATCATATGTTAAAACCCATCAAGCCATTTAGGATGCAGGAGGTCCCAATGGAACGGACAAATAAATCATACGCTTGAAAAACATTACCCTCCTTCTGGTCAGTCGGGTAAAAAATATTAGCGCAAATTCCTGTTTGAAGAAATTTTAATTTCGTCCCAATCAGAACTTTTCAATACATAACGAACAAAATCGATTACAAATTATTTTGATTTTTAGTTTCAATAACCAATCACATCTGTGAAGTTTCAGCAACTAATTTAGAAGTCACTCTGTTACCTTCTACTCGTAATAATTATCAATCTGCCCAACCTTTTTCCAACTAAGTTGACGTCTGTTTCCAGTCTAACCAGATGCAGCTGAATACCAGTTATTCTAAATTGTGCCACTGCATATCTGACCTATACGGTGGAGGTCTGCCCGGCTTGGGCAGAGCGATCGGCGGCGGCGATCTCTCGCGTCCGGCCCTGGTACAGGCCATGGTACGGAGCGAGAGTGCATGGGAAGCCGTCACCTCCTTCTGCGAAGCAGTAATGCTCGCGACGGAGGAGGCTGAACGCGTGAGGGAGAGGCAATCTTTGCGCCCTCACGCCCCTAGTCGCCGCAGGAGACGCCCTGGGCGTCGGGAATCGATAGCCGATTCCCGGCCACCGTAGGCGCGGGCTTGCGGATGGCGAGCAATGGGTAGCTCGCCGTCCGGTAAGGACCAGGCCCGGGTCGACGGCGCGTTGTGTTCCACGCGCGCCTCAAAGAGATGTCAGCGCTAGCTGAAGGGGTCCGCTAGGGCCGATGCCCGCCAGGGTTGCGGGTTGTTCGAAAGAGTTACCGTGGCCCTGGCACAGGCAACTGAAAGAACACGGGTGGGTTTTAGTCAGTAGAAGTCTGACACGCCCTCCCGCTCCACCCAGAGCGGGAGAAGTTATTTGATGATTTCCCACCCAAAAAAAAAAAAAAAAAAAAACTGACCTCCACAGCCCAGTTGCTGGGTAACACACACACTCCTTGGTAAGACTGTTAAATTAAACGAGGTTTTTGATAAAATACGAGTTGTATAATGAATAACAGTAAAAATACAAGGCCGATACATGCGAACTTTGCAATGGCGGACGTGCAAAAGGGAAAAGCGAGATAGCACGTTAAGGGGGAAGCGTCAGGGTAGCCCGCGAAATTCAAATTATCTTACGTTTTTTGCAATTTGCAAGTCAGTATTAAGTTGTATGATAAATAAAGTATGATTCGCGGCCTAAACAAATATGTATTTACAGAATTTAATTATTAGAATCAGTAATACAACTCCTTAAGTTTGTATAATACTCAAATGTCAAGATTTCAGGAAATAGTCATTCGTTAGGATTCTTAGGTCTTAAAGAGTTGTATTTATCACTTTAATAATTATGTGAATACATACTTACTTGTTACGACCGCGAATTACATTTTGATCAACGTAGAATCTCATACTGACTTGTAAATTGCATAAAACGAACGAAAATTTGAATTTCGCGGGGTACCCTAACGCTTTCGCCTTAAGAAAGAGTTGGCTATATATCAGTGACCACAGATTAGAAAGGAACATTATATAATAAGGCTACAAATTTACCAGTATATATTCTAACAGAGTGGTTGTCTGGACTTTTGGGCTTCTGATCTACGAATGACAGCCGGGACCAACGCGGCAATGGTTTCCTTTCCAAGACACGTAATAATTATCGTAATTATTCGTACCATTCAATTACGAGTCAAAATCAATAAGTTTACAAAAAGCCGATAATCAACGACTAAATACCTACATAATTATATTACATTGTAAAAAAAAGTTGAAATATAGTAAAACTGACTGTGTCAAAGCGAATGGTACGACAGTAATGATTTTGAGGTTTTCAATCGGTTGGCTGATCCGTAACCCAATATTATTAGCGGTCAGGATTGGGGGAAAATTAGAACCTTTGAAGCTCCATTTTAGTGACACAGATTAAAAAGAAATTATTTATAATGGCTTTGTTTCCCCAGTCGCTGAATGGATGGCTTTCATTTCGTGATAAAGGGCTCGATTCTTGCACGTAACAAATATTATTATGGATTTATTTTAAAGTTCCGTTTGTATTTGTGAATAATAATTGTGTGACTTTTAACGCAGTTTAAATAACAAGATGAGATAATTAAAAAATAAGATAGAAGAATACGAAAAACAAGAAGAAGTTCCTAGAAGATTGTTTTTTTTTTTGTGAACCTGTATGGTATGCACAATAATTCTATTGTATTCTAAGCAAACAAATACAAGAACCAAAGTTTCTAATAGGCATGATGACAACTTTTTTTTTATTTGTCCGTCATGTAGAATAGTAAAAAATCTTGCACACATATTTTTTCTTTTTTTACGCAGTCAAAAGATTACGGCGATACATTGAGTTAAAATGTGGCATGACGTCACGTCTTCGTAGATTTTATACGTAGAAGTGACGTAGCAAGCCCCCACTCCCGAACTTTAATGCGAGTTATCTAAGTCATTTTTTATTAATATGATAAAGCAAAAAATACTTGTCTAATATTTTTTTATTACCTGACTGACGGACTAAATAGAATTTCTTTATTTTTACCGAGGCATCATCCCTATTACAGTTGGTTTTTATTGTATTTACACATATTAATTTCTTTAAATATTATGTACACTTATAGTTTGTATTTACATTAGAAGTAATATCTTTCCTAAATACTCATGTAGACCAATGTTGAATGCACAGACGCCAGCAAGTCAAGCTACCCGAAACTGTCAAATTTTCCCAATCAATCTTGAACCTAATGCTTTAGCGATAAAGTTGAAAATCTATTAAAGAAATTTGACAGATTCTAGTAGCTTGATGTGCTGACGTCTGTACCTATATGCTGTTGGTGTTCTTTAATAAATAAATAATATATGAGAAAGTCCTAGTGTAGGACAATATTATTTTCCTCACAAAAAATAATATTTTCAAATAAAAAATTCCACTCTTTTCAACGTTAACTTATAGTAACAGCATTATAAAATAAATCTTTCGACTTTCCACGACTATTTGTTACGACCTATTTAAATAGAAACCTATTATTGCAAAGGGTAATAAATAGCTATAATATATTATGTTTTTAAATAAACCTTCACTCCTCCACTTGATATTGTGCCGTTGAACTTACCTGAAAAAAAGAAAATTACGTGATAAGAATTTTGATAATATATATAAAAAACCGGTCAAGCGCGAGTCAGACTCGCGCACCGAGGGTTCCGTACCATAATACATAAAAAAAGTGTGCTGTTTAGAGACATCGTTTTATTTTTCCTGTAATCTTTACATAAACTTCTATCACATTGAATAATTTCAGATTTTTCTCTCTGCAAACTTCAGAGATAAGGGGGAACGGCATTTTTTTTAAATTTTTCATCAAAAGTCGAAAACTAAGGGGCCACCCCACATGCCTTAGTAGCCCCAATTCGAATTTTTAAGCACCCCTTTCAGTCCCTGTTGTATAAAAAAAAATTCTTATTTGCAAAATTATTGGGAAAATGTCATCTAAAACTGTTCAAAAATTCAAGTTGATAGTGTAAGTAGTTCTTGAGATATCCAGCTACGACAGACGGGACAGACAGACAGACAGACAGAGTCGCACCATAAGGGTTCCTTTTTACCATTTTAGTACGGAACCCTAAAAATTATCAGCCTGTAGGCATTTTTCCGAATGTAGTGCAGAGGTTTGTTCTATGACAATCTTTATGGTAGTCAGAAGCCCGAAAGTCTGCCCGTCTTGCGTTCTTTTCTGTCAGTGAATGTGAAATTTCTCTGAGGAGCTCGTGGCTAAGTAATAACAGCCGCACGGGTCGATCCATCAGGTTAAGCTACGCTTGCCGGGGTTGGTCTGTGGATGGGTGACCATCTTTTCATACCGAGACTCCTCCGTGCATCGGAAAGCACGTTAAGCTGTTGGTCCCGGCTGTCATTCGTGGATCTTTGACAGTCGTTACGGGTCGTCAGAAGCCCGAAAGTCTGACAACCAGTCTTACCAAGGGGTATCGTATTACCCAGTAACTGGGTTGTGGAAGTCAGATAGGCAGTCGCTCCATGTAAAATACGGGTATTCAGCTGCATCCGGTTAGACTGGAAGCCGTCCCCAACATAGTTGAGAAAGAGCTCTATCTAGAGCCCTTAGTAATCCCTGCCTGTTGCACTATGAACAAGGATAGTAATGAATCTACTCTAATAGCTAGCATAACATAGTTGGGAAAAGGCTAGGCAGATTGAATGTGAATTTTCTCAGTCATTTAGGTATGTATTTTCTAAGGCCGGTTTGTCAATCAGTAGTTAATTCAACCAATAGTTAAAGATAGTAACTAATGGTATTTCTGGGTAAGCTCACTCCATCGTCGACTTTGTCTCTGTCACCTCTGACCTAGACTAGAGTCAAGAGCAAACCCATCACAAATAAAAAAAATAAAAAATAAATGGTTAAATTTTGGCAAAATGTGAACCAAATTGAACCAAATTTAGCCATTAGTTACTATTTTTACTGTTGGTGAAGTTAACTACTGATCAAGAAACCGGCCCTTACTAGATAGTTACTTTTCTTAGATAAACTCGGAAAATACATATCTGAATGGCAGACAAAATTTACATTACTAAATTTCAGGTTTTGGACCCGCAACCTAGTTAGGAATTAGGTTGGAAACGGGTCCGAAAACCTAAACTGTGCTAAAAAAACTTGATCCATTTAAGTTAAATCAAAGTGATATTGTTGGAACGTTCGTATTTCAGTCTACAGTCTAAATAGTAAATAAATACTGACTTGAAAGTTAAACCGAAATAATTACTTCGTGTTTCTAATGATATTCTAACTTTGTTCTAGAAATCGGAATACTGGGAATAATTTAAATGGAAACATTACGAAAGCCGAACTGTGTATTTATTGATATCAGTTAACCTACTCTCTTTTATTTAAAATCTTTTTAACTTCGTTTCAAGTTTAATTTTGTCAAGCAAAACAACACAACATACAAAAAAAAAAAAAAAAACTTTTTTATAAACATTTTAACCATCACGACTATATTCCCCGAAGAGGCATGCAGATGTGTATGTGTGTGTATGTGTGTGTGTGTAAATCCTATGTGTTATAGGAGCCGTTTTTTTTTTTACTTAAACCGTTTTCAAATCCAAACCAAGGGCCGATAATGAGAATTTCGGAATAGCTAAATCCATCAACTCTATCCTACCACGCTTTGCTAGACCAACGAGCCTTATTATTTTCCAATAACAAAAGGGCACAGGATACAAATGAATGTCACTATTCCTGGAACACAGCCATTTAAATTTCAAATAACCCATTAAAATCTAGAACACATTTACAAACTTTAAATGAACAGCACAAAAACTGTAGGGACAGTTCAAACAGTAACCGAATTAAAATTCAGTTTCTAATGAAATCACCAATAATGTATTCCGGACCTTAATAACTAACCCGCTGGGAGAGCATAAAGTGTAAAAGTTAACACAACTGCCACTAAACAGCAAAGTGAAGAAGAACAACTTAACATAACTCACGAAATGGCGTGTTTTCGACCCCTGTCTTACTGAATATTCTACTAGGTACTAAAACTTCATTCATCATCCGCTTGTTGCAGTTTACTGCTGGAAATAGGTCATGTCTTTAGGGTGTTTAATACGGTAAAAAAAAAAAAAATTGATTCTCAGCTACTCATATCCACCTAGTACGGTTCTTGGAATATTAATTTAAGGTGACGATAAGTGCTGGTGAACTTCTTGTGCGACGGGCGGTACGTTTTCACATACAATCGATACACCTCACACACCACACACATATTACTATCCGCAAACCCAACACACTTACATGAATGTATTAATTATGTCCAATTCACGAGCGAGCGAGCGTGTTTGAATTTATAATTATTAAACTTTATATAAATGGCAATCAAGCACGCAGCACGCGCTTGAGAAAAATATATTAGACTAGTTATAACGAATAAATGTAACTCAAGAAATTAAAAATAATACTTTTGTAAGTTGTACAAAGAGCCAAAGCTGTGGAAGAGCGGAGTCTCCTAACACAGGCGTCATCATGCTTAAAAGGAGACTCCAATCATAAACTAATGTAAACCAGTTGGTGCAGAAATAAACATTTTGTATTTGTATTTGCATCATTAGTTGTTTGAAATGGACCTTCTGCAGTTCATCTCTATGTAACCCAACTGCCTGCATCGAAATGAAGAGACTTTGTTAATAGTGCCATATTTACCCATTCGCTGGGATGAATTCGGGTCGCAATTTGTGGGTGGCAACATTTAGATATGTGTGAATGCTCTGTGTATCGCCCACCATTTTGGTTTAGTTTATTGTGCGCTGGTGTTTAGTTTTAATGTAGGAATTAGAATAGGAATAGGAAAATTATGGGCTAGATTAGGTATTCATTTTGTCTGTAATATAATTTGCTGATTTAATCATATATGAATCGTTCTGATTGGTCCCGCACGCCTCCACACAGATCAGCCGATGGAATTACAGAATCAGCAGTATTTTAATTCATTAGCATATTATAATCAGTCTCTTTCCCTGTGGATTAACGTCTAATGTTTATGAATGTGGATGGCTACAAAAGTAGGGGAAGACCAATGAAACGATGGATGGACTGTGTGAAATGTGTGCATGAAAGGGGCTGACCACCGAGATGACGACTTATAGAGAAGTATGGAAGAAGAAGGCATGCTGCGCCGACCCCAACTAAATTAGGATAAGGGCAGGAGAGTTCCGTCGATTTGTCCAGGATCCCAACATCAGATGACATTGGAAAAACTAGAAATTATACAAATTTTTCAAATCAGTCCAGCCATCTTCAAGTAATCGGGGAACATACATTAAAAAAAAAATAGATTCCGATGAACTGAGAATCTCCTCCATTTTTGAAGTCGGTTAATAACGTTAATTCCGGAAGTGTCTTTCGTATTTTCCTTTTTTGCTACCGACTTCCGAAATTAAAGTTATTTTTTACTGTAGTGTTGTTTTTGGAAGTCAAAAGGAAAAGTTTTTTTTTAAACTCTTTACGAATGAAAGTCCCAATATAGTATCACATTTGATATTACTTACTTCGTTAATGATGAGGATTTCAAAGAACTGTGGGTATAATTATATTCAATATAGTGGTTGAACAAAGGCTTTTATTTCAACATTAATAACGAAGTTATAAGAGAATAGGGTTGTCCAATTTATTTACCCCAAACTGTAGATTTTTTTTTTCTGATGACTCTTTTAAGTCTCCAAACAACACTCAGAAACTAGAAAGGTATCAAGATGGTGGTCTGGATGGTGATCTACATGGTCTTCACATGAAGTGACCAAGATTATGTCTGGACTTTATAAGAGACTGTGACCTCTGAGTTGGTTTCGGCCTTTCTTCTCAGAGTAGTCAGATAGGAAACGCCGACCTCATCTAGTTTAAAAAAAAAAAATATTGACTTGTAAAAGTGTTTGTACAAACCTACTTACAGAAATAAAAATCATTTATCATTTATCATTTATCATTTGATGTGAAAACACAATGATATACGCTTTCATTGTGTGCGTTTACTTGTCAATGAGGTTAAAATTGAACGCCAACGATGCAAACGTTACATAGTTTTGAACAATCAAACTTAGCAATGTAGTTCATAAGCCATTCCAATACCTATCTATCTAATGGCAACGGAAATAAAACTTACAACACCTCGAATGACTTACTTAAGGGCCTTTTTAACAACATCCAGTCTAGCCGGATGCAGCTGAATACTAGTGTTTTACATGGATCTGACCTCCACAAACCAGTTACTGGGTAACATGGAACTCCTTGATGAGACTGGTTGCAGACTTTTTGGCTTCTGGCTACCCGTAACAACTATCAAAGTTCCATCTTGGTATAAAAAAACTTCGTGTTGAACAAGTTGCAGGCTTTTTTTTGAGAATTTGCGGAAAATTATCAAAACACCACGAGCGATATTGTCAACCCTTATAGAAGGTATATACTCGTAAGTAACAAAGCTAGCACAATCCTTTGTTAGAGCCGATTTAAATCAGTCTAGACTTACTGATTTCAGCCTCAGCATTAAAATATTTGAGAAGATTTAATCTATTTCTTAATAATGTGTGTTTGATATAGGGCTTTGTATGTGTAATCTCTAGTTTTCAATATATTTCTACTAGCAGCGCCCCGCAGTTTCACCCGCGTAAGTCTCGAACCCGTAAGAATATCGGGATAAAAAGTATCCTATGTATTAACGCAGATTGTAAACTATCTGTGTGCCAAATTTCATGAATATCCGTTCAATAGTTTTTGCGTGAAAGGGTAACAAATATCCATCCATCCTCACAAAATTTTGCATTTATAATACTAGTAGGATTTTATATACATTGAAGTGTACATACATAAACTAACGCCTTCTTTCCATGGGGGTAGGCAGAACTACAGAACGCCACCTGTTACGATCCTTACATACTACTTTTGCCTCGTTTACGTTCATACATCTGGGGGCCGATTCTACCAACAAAATTGTTAAAAAATTGCAATTGAATGGCAGCTGAACCACGGCTTTTGAGCGTTTTCGCATTCCACTAATGTAACAACAATCCAACTGCGGTTACGTTTCAGTTCAGTCACCGATCGATCGAAACAATCTCAAAAGCTATTCTGCTAACAAAACCGAACATGAGCGTGACCAAGCGTGACGTTTAGTCGCATCATTATCTTTTTGACATAATTGAAACGTTTCGTTTCACAGATTTCGCAAGCTGGGGCCGAAAACGAAACGTTCTTCTGAGTTTTTATTATTTATAAAGTTGAAATGTTACAAAAAATATACAGGCTAAAAGTATAAGTGTGGTCTAGATATGTTTTTGTATTACGTCTTTGAGTAATCGCGTAACAAACATAAAAAAAAAAATACAGACGAATTGAGAACCTCCTCCTTTTGGAAGTCGGTTAAAAACGGACGAAACCCATTCAAGACATAACCGCAGCAAGTGTTGCTTCACTGCTCCTTCACAACATTAATCGTCGAAACAAAAAAAAAAAAAATCACTGATCAATCTCTAATCAACATCCGTCCGCCTAACCTTTCCAAACTATGTTGAGGTCGGCTTCCAGTCAAACCGCGCGGAAGCAGCTGAATACCAGTATTTTACTAGTAACATGTAACTACATTATTATGGTAGAATGATTACATGATACATGATACGAATCTCTATTTATTAAAAGACTTGCTATTAGTTCTCCCACATTTTCTTAAGGAACCTAAGTAATTACGTCACGATGCAGACCACAGATAGTTTCGAAGCGCAAACTTGTAACGCCTGCTGCATAGTTCACGCAAGTCTTGATACGCCGAAATATTAGAGAAGTTTAATTGATGTTACTTGGATGCTGTAGTGAATATGTAATGCTATTTCAGACACTAATCTACATTGTCCTCACATGATCTGATCAAGATTATGTCTGGACTTTATAGGAGACTGTGACCTCCGATTTGTTTTGATGTCTCTTCTCAGAGTAGTCGGATAGTAAACACCGACCTCATCTTGTAGGGTATGCTTTCAAAGTAGCTTATATTAATGACGAGGAAAGTAATTATTAAAGACTGTAACACCATATATCACCGTAGTGCCCCTTCATTCTTTCCTTTCATGTTCCCTTTTGATCAACGAGATGTTTTTGCTTTTGATAGTGGATAGTGTTAGGATGGACTCGGATTTCCAGTTATTTGTCATCACGATAGACAAGTAGAAACCAATATTCAAATGTAAAATGATCGCTCTCGGTTTTTCGAGATGCATTAGTTATCTACAAAAGTTGAAACTGCTATTTCATGTTATGATGAAATAACGGACGTCCCTTTCACACCCACGGAAGTAGAAAACGGGAATAAAATAGACAACACATATTTATACGTCCGTACAGCAACACAGTATAAAACGAAACAAAACTAAATAACGTCAAAATATCATAAAAATACTTTTAAAGAAACTTTTCTTGGCGTATATTAGGGTTCCGTACCGAAAGGGTGCCAATGCCTATTACTAAGGCTCCATTGTCTATCTATTCGTCTGTCACAAAGCTGTATCTATTGAACTGTATTAGGTAGACACTTGAAATTTTCTCAGAGTGTATACTACTATGGCCGCTATAACAACATTATAATAAAAAAACTATATACACTACCGCTTAAATATCTTGGTAAGTCCAAACTTGGCTGCGCAGTAACAATTTTTTAGGAACTAAATGGTGACACGAGGCGAGTGTGAGTGAGAGAACACGCGCGAAAGTTTGTAGTGCCTATGTTCAAACTGACACGTAGTGTTATTAAATATTGTCTGGTGGTATGGAACCATTCGTCTGCAAGTCCGACTCGCACTTGGCCGCTTTTTTAAGAAACATTCCTTGGCGTTTATTTTTCAAATCCAACGAAAATAAAGATACAATCTATAACAATGTGCCACAAAAGTCACACGCTGTGACAAAATGATGAACAAAACGTACATAAATAAAAGATAATATTTATATAAGTACAGGCAATCGTTATTGAATTTAATTTGGAAATGGCTTGGAAGTTCAGCGGGATTATTATGAGGTAAGCACCGCGGGAGGGTTGTGTCTTGAGCTTTGAGCTTCTCCGGCAATTGGGTTTTGTGCTCTAATATTATTGTGGTATACCTACCTTTATAACCGTAGCTATTTTACTAAAATCTAGTGAAATTAGTCTAGTTTAATTTCTTTGCTTTAATTAGCAGCACAAATCGGTAGATGGATGACTATTCTTCACGTGTCATGACCTTTTTATCTTAGAGACAGCACTTTACCACACTATACATACTTTTCTGTGTATGCATTTCTTCAAAAACTTTCAAAATACAAGTTCAATCTGCTTGGCTTTTTCCCAACTACGTTGGGGTCGGCTTCCAGTCTAACCGGATGCAGCGGAATACCAGTATTCTACATGGAGCGACTGCCTATCTGACCTCCACAACCCAGTTACTGGGTAATACGATACCCCTTGGTAAGACTGGTTGTCAGACTTTCGGGCTTCTGACGACCCGTAACGACTGTCAAAGATCCACGAATGACAGCCGGGACCAACGGCTTAACGTGCTTTCCGAGGCACGGAGGAGTCTCGGTATGAAAAGGTGGTCTCCCATCCACAGACCAACCCCGGCAAGGGTAGCTTAACCTAATGGATCGACCCGTGCGGCTGTTATTATTTAGCCACGAGCTCCTCTCTCTCTCTCTTTCAAAAGACAAGTTACTAGCTCGAATTAATCGGCCACCCTATTCTGCCCATTGTCACTTTAGCTTGTTTATTTTATTTCATTAACATCATAATCGACGTTTCTTTATATTTCAATCAAGTCGTAGTGTCGCAGCCTCTCCCAGGCTGCGTCACAACACCCTGTTCTCCGCCTTCCGCATCCAGTCTGTCCCAGCCACCTTCTTAAGGCGCAGATACATGCCAATGACTTTGAGTGTGTAGCTTGCGTGTTCTGTGCTGAGCTCACGCAACGCGTCGTACGTCCACCCAGTAATAGGACTAGCCCATCAAGGTGCGGTGTCCCGAATTAGACGCATTATTAATTTCAATCAATCCACCTAGCCTTTTCCCAACTATATTGGGGTCGGCTTCCAGTCTAACCGGATGCAGCTGAAAACCAGTATTTTACATGGAGCAACTGTCTATCTGACCTCCACAACCCAGTTACTGGGTATTACCCCTTGGGTGGCTTCTGACAACCCATAACGACTGTCAAAGATCAAAGAATGACAGCCGGGATCAACGGCTGAACGTGCTTTGCCGAGGCACAAAGGAGTCTCGGTATGTAAAGATGGGCACTCATCCACGGACCTGATGGATCGACCCGTGTGGCTTTCATTACTTAGCCACGAGCTCCTCTCCTCCGCATTATTAATTTATTCCACATAAATCGAAAAGTATTTTATTAAAACACGTATACTAGAAGATAAATCATTTAATTTTCTTTAAAATTGTGAAGGTTTCATAAAAATACGCTTGATAGTTTTTGCGTGATTCTCAGTTTATTGTCCGCGTTAGACATAACTTTACAAATTAATACAATACACTATGTTATATAAACATAATCTAAAATATTCTTATATTAAGTTACTAAGAAAATGTTCTAATTTAATAAATACTTTTTCCAAATCATAAACATTTCTCATTTAGACGTGATCTTCAGTTTAAAATCATTAAAAATCGGTTATTTTCGCCTTAAAGTCGTCGGTATACTTAGCTGGGGGGCGTCCTACACTACGTACCTACTTAATGATTATCAATCAGATATTCCTTAAAATCTCCGAGCCAATCCTGTCCATAGCCACCTTATCTTTAAATTCTCTACAGTGTACCTTCATTAAATTTATCCCTAATATCCTCGCCCAAGCAATTCTACAAGTTGTAGCTAAATACCTCATAACATATTTAACACCCCGATAACCTATCGATCTAGACGATAAAATAGGCTCTAAACTTAACCACGGGCATCTAATATTAAAGCCATAACTATGCAATTTTTCATTCGATATCATACAACGCTTGATAGGATTATATCGGCGGCTATGCATGCAAAATGTAAATGCGTTTGATCGTAGAGTAGGGAATTGCAGAAGTTTCATTTGTAATTATTTATCACTAGCAGTTGCCCGCGACTTCGTCTGCGATCCAGGATGAATAGTAACCTATGTCCTACTCCAGGTCATGTTCTACCCATATGACAAATTTCATCCAAATCCGTTCAGCCGTTTCCGCAAAGTTTCTTTAATAATATAATTCAATCATGATTCGATAGACAAGTGGCGCCATCTATATTATCATAAGAACGTTATTGTTGTTTTCCTCGGGAGCAATACTTTTTTTTCGGGATGACAGATACCCTACGTCAGTTTCTGTACAGCTGACAACGTATATGAAAAATTTCAGGATGATCGGTTCAGTGGTTTAAGCGTGAAAAGCTAACAAACAAACTTACTTTCGCATTTATTCTTCTCAGGGTTTTAACAACTTGATAAGACGTCGAAATTTCTTAATTATAATAATATGTAAGTTTATTATTAATCTGTTATACAATGTGTCTCAGAAAGGTGTAGCGAAAATTAGGGGTGTGATATAGACAATCAAACCGAAAAACTTTCTCCACGGGACCAACATGGTAATCGCGAAAAATTATCAGTCGTCCCATACATTTGGGTCGAGTAGGTATTGAAGTTTTGTACGGGACGACTGATTTTTTTTTCACGATTACGATGTTGGTCCCATGGAGAAAGTTGTTCAGTTTGATGGTCTGTACCACACCTTTCTGATACACATTGAATACATAAACCCTTTCGGAAAAAAACTACCTTATGGTGATTGGCGTTTAAGTCGTTCAGAAATACAAATCCTTCAAGTTTACTTAGCTTATAATAAGCACAATGTCGTAAGTGCCAACGACCTAAGGTACTTTTTCTCGTGGACAGTCACATATGGTCACATATGTAAAGATGAGCATTCAAAAAAATCGATTGGCTATGCAAGGTAAGCTTATCGAAGTCAACACACCTGTACCCATAACGTATAGTCGACCTCGACAACCTTATGTCCCTTACACGTCATAAACCGATAAGGTATATTTGTCTATGTGAAAGTTATACATTTTCAACCTTATTGAAGATTCAATTTAATATTGGGAATTGTTGTCAAAAGTGGCATAGCAATAACAGACTATACACTGTCTGAAAGTGGCAGCGGTGACCGAGAAGGTATGTGGAAATAATGCCATGTGATGCGGAGGGATAAGGAAAATGTCGGGAGGAATGTGGATGGTTAAAAGAGTAGAGGAAGACCAAAGAAACGATCGATGTATTGTGCGAAATATGATATAGCTAGAAAGAGGGGTGAATCTGAGATAACGGCTGACAGAGGTGAATGTAAATAAAAGGAGACATGCGGAACCGATCCCAAAAAATCATTAGAATAAGTTTAGTAATATGATGAGCTTGCTAAGTGAAACTTCTGTTCTCAAGTTATCTATGTATTTAACCATCGCTACTTCATACACGGGGCGTGAATTAAAATGTTACGACACGATAGTTCCATATGATACCAAATTAGATACGATACGGGAACGATACATAGTTAGATACGATACGGGAACGCGGTGCGCAAATAAAATTTGTTAGCACACCTCCACCGCGTACCCATAGCAGCAAATCCGAAGTATTTTAAATTCAACTGACTCGTACGAGTATGATGTTCCGCTGAACATCAGTGAAACATCACGCGGTTTCGCGGCGGAGGTGTGCTAAGGCTCTCACTGCGAGTGGCAGTGCAACTTACTTTTAATAGGTTTTCTGTTTTCTTAGTTGTCAGTACTTTGTGTTTTAGTATTGCAACTTTGTGGTCTAAATGGTGTTTGGGAACAAAATAAATTAAATGGGAACAGCAAGAACGTTGGGTTTGCACAATTAATTACGAACAATATGCTGTATTTGTAAGCCCGTGGCTAAGTAATAACAGCCGCACTGGTCGATCCATCAGGTTAAGCTACGCTTGCTGGGGTTGGTCCGTAGATGGGTGACCATCTTTACATACCGACACTCTTCCGTGCCTCGGAAAGCACGTGAAGCCGGTGTTCCCGGCTGTCATTCATGGACATTTGAGTCATTACGGGTCGTCAGTAGCCCGAAAGTCTGACAACCAGTCTTACCAAGAGTTATCGTATTACCCAGTAATTGGGTTGTGGAGGTCAGAGCGACTGTCTAGTCGCTCCATGTAAAATACTGGTATTCAGCTGCATCCAGTTAGACTGGAAAACGCTAGGCAGATTGATTCATAGACGAATCAGCCTTGGAATGTAAATTTGGTACTGTTCCAGAAAGAACGATGGGACACTTAATGGGGAACTGATGGAAGTCTGGGAGTCCATATAGTTTACCATCTACACGCTAAGAAGAAGTTGCTGGTCAGACCAAGTAACTGCCCTTACTGGACTCTGTTACGACAGCACTGAGAGAAGCCGAGAACCGATCGAAGTGGAAGAGCATCATACATAAAGCCATGAAGGCCTTTCAGGGACATGTCTTTCAGTAATGAACAGAGATCGGAGTGGTAGAGCATAAAAATATCTAAACTTCGAGGAAAGAAGTTACAAGAGTGGATATAAAATCCCGGAATGATAAAGATGACAATTAAATCTGGGGATTTAAGAAATTCATCAATCTGCCTAGCCTTTTCCCAATTATGTTGGGGTCGGCTTCCAGTCTAACCGGATGCAGCTGAATACTAGTATTTTACATGGAGCGACTGCCTATCTGACCTCCACACCCCAGTTACTGGGTAATACGATACCCCTTGGTAGGACTGGTTGTCAGACTCGGGCTTCTGACGACCCGTAACGACTGCCAAAGATCCACGAATGACAGCCGGGACCAACGGCTTAACGTGCTTTCCGCATGGGTCGATCCATCAGGTTAAGCTACGCTTGCCGGGGTTGGCCCGTAGATGGGTGACCATCTTTACATACCGAGACTCCTCCGTGCTTCGGAAAGCACGTTAAGGCGGTGGTCCCGGCTTTCATTCGTGGACCTTTGACAGTCATTACAGGTCGTCAGAAGCCCGAAAGTCTGACAACCAGTTTTAACAAGAGGTATTGTATTCTAGTACCCAGTAACTGGGTTGTGGAGGTCAGATAGGCAGTCGCTCCAAGTAAAATACTGGTATTCAGCTGCATCCGTTTAGACAGGAAGCCGACCCCAACATAGTTGGGAAAACACTAGGCAGATTGATTAAAAATAAAAAATTATAATCCTACTAATATTGTTACTTTTTCACGCAAAAACTACTGAACGGATATTGATGAAATTTGGCACAGATATAGATTAAAGTCTGAAATACCACATAGGATACTTTTTGTCCCGAAAAATGTACGGTTCCCGTGGGATATTGTCCAACATCCACGCGGGCGAAGCCGCTGGCAAAAGCTAGTGATAAACACATTAATTTGCAACTATGACGAAACGCTACCATTACTGGTAGCAGTATTGAATGAAAAGCTTTTATTACCAATAAAAGCCAAGAAAACCAAGCCACGAGCCTACGACATTTCATTCTCAATAAATCCAACATTCAAAATCAATGTTTTATTCATTTGGGCATAAAATTAAAACAAACAAAAGCATCTCGATTTGAACCAGGAAGCTGTGACATCTCATTTCCCTAAACTCAGTAGGAGAATCGATAAAATTTCGATTCTGTCCTAATGAGTCAATAGTGACTACTTTATCCTCCTTAATTTTCAATAAAAAATTCCCTATTTGCATAAGCCACTTTAGGCGGTCCACAAACTTACGATTGTCGTGTGTCGTTAACCATTTTAGTGTTGTAATAGATTCATTCAGTCGGTGGAGAGATATTTTCATTTTAAATGGGTACGGTGTTTTATCGTAAACGTGTCTACTCCGTTTTAGAATTAACATTTATAGTGTTTTTATTGTTTATTTTTATTAATTGTTTTGTTGTTTTGTTACAGTTCTCTGGATTTAATTATGAAACCGGTGTAGCATCTATTTTAATTCAAAATAGGAAAACATCACAACACTTTGTCACAGTGGTTTCGGTAATCAGAGGCACTGCTGCAAGATAGCAGCAACTCCAGAAATTAAAATTAATACGCCATTGTTATTTACAACTGTACCGTCTAGTGTAAATTATTAGCAATAATGAGTATGTCACTCTTCAGAGGAAAGAATAATTATAAATTTTAAACAAAGTTGTTAAAAAAACAACCGACATCCAAAAACAAAGCCCTACTAATTGAAAAATAACTTTAATTTTGGAAGTCGATGTCTTTGGATTTGTATTTTGTTTTTTGTCACCGACTTCCGAAATTAAACTTATTTTTCAATTAGTAGGGTTTTTTTGGAAGTCGGTTAGTTTTTTTTTTAGTTTTATTTTTCACTTTTTAGTGGTTCAGTTTGTAATTTATCTTAGTTACAAAAGCCTAATGTCAACTGCTCATCACCTTTTATTAAATATTGCTTTTTCAGATCCAGGGACGTTTATGGTTGAGGAGTTCTCAAAGTAAGAACCAGGAGAACTTGAGCTGCTGATGAAGTCACCATCAGCTCTCATCACCATAATTATGCATTGTGACGAGCATAAATTGCTTAGCAACCTTATTAAAGTAACTGAATCGCAACCCGTGAAATACTTATTATTGAGTAGTTCCGATGGCCATCTGTGGTTTTCATCGTCAGTTCCACTTCACTAAATGGTACTTTCCGAGATTTGCTCTCGGAAAAAATACCCAAATCTATATAGGTGTGCCTATAAAATTTGAGGGTTTTCACGGGAGGGTTTTCATTACCTCAATTTTCATGGGATCATCTCATCGGATCCTGACTTGGTGACAAAGAGACCACCTCGAGAGCATACCCTTTCAAACAAAAAAATATTTTTTTAAATCGGCCCACAATTGACGGAGAAATCGGTGTACAAAAAAAAAAGTCAAACATACTTCTTTTTGGAAGTCGGTTAAAAATGAGTTAGATATTCATAAAAACAAATGTAATGAATGCACATAACTCCGACACACCAGCTGGTAATCATAATAAACAAATTTACATGCAAAAGAAAATAAAACGAGACAAAACAGATTAAAATAATAAAGAACAATATACTCAGTAGGTTACTATAATAAATTTATGTTACTGAAATATAAGCCCGCTTCACCAGACGACCTACTAAACTTAAATTACGTAAGACAATCCCCACGCATAATCGTAAGTCGTAAGTCTGTAACAAGCCTTATGCCGTAGGAGGCCTTTTAACCAAGCTTTACTGCTTCTTGCCGCTATAAAGAAAAATATAAAACGTTAAAGTGAATAAGATTGTTATTAAAACAAATAAAAGTTAGTGTACTGGCCGGTTTGGAAGAATAAAGTATTTATGTGTAAGAAAAAAAAAAAAAATTAAAAAAAAGTTTTTCGAGGGAAAGGACAGGCGAAGCAAAGTTGAAGTTTGATAAAAGTCGGACGTGTAAAAGGAACATTCTAATACAAACATAAACTCAAACCTTCTTCCCATGGGGGTAGGCAGAAACTACAGAACGCCGACTGCTACGATCCTTACATACTCCTTTTGCCTCGTTCACGTTCATACATCTGGTCATACACGCACGACGCGACGGTTGCGCGTATTACGTATCTAACCTTTCTGAATAACATCACAAATAAGGTTAGTTTAAGTTCTTTTAGCTCGCCCCCCCCCCCCCGAGTTTCCACTCACATCTGCCTTGTAAATACCATTTATTAGTCGCTTTTCATTCATCCTAATTCTAATTACGTGTGATAATCGGGATTTATAGCCGGTTCTTAACGAGCATCGACTGTAAATGGTAAACTCTAACACTCTAGTATGTTCATTAATTTTAATCCTAACTATTTTATTATACTGGGTGATTTTTATTACCGTCTTGAAAAAAATAGGGCATAATAGGTGAACGGAGTAGAAGGCTATGGCATAGTTAGTTTTTTTTATTTGTAATCATACGCACTACGCACCCTGCGTAGGGCAGGGACAGGGTTATTGTACTCATCATTTTGAACAACTTTTACGATGGGACCAAACCTGAAATCGGGGAAAAAAAATCAGCTGTTCAGTACATTTATGTTCGCATAATTCGTCAAAATGTACTAAACAGCTGTTTTTTTTGCGATTTCAGATTTGGTCCCATAGTAAAAGTTGTTCATAATGATGAGTACAATGACCCCTTAAGAGGTTGCTGGTGTGTTACCAATAACCCTGTATAGATTGCTGTGCTGCTGAGGAGTTTGTAGCGGCAATTTCTTCCAAGCCAAAGCACTAGGAAGGTTTTGGGAACTGTCTTGTGTACACTAATTTTGACGTTCAAATTAGTGCTGATTCTCAGCCTAATTTGAATAAATGAGATTTGATTTTCATTTTATAAAGTGTGGGCCAACTGAGTGGATTTTAATATTAACTAGCTTTCGCCCGCGGCATCGCCCGCGTGGATGTTGGAAAACTATACTTATATAGATTATCCTTTAAAGTAAAAGTTCGCGAGCACATTCGTAACTAGTTGGCAGTATGAGTTAGCTAAGAGGCTCATTGGCGACGTAAAACTGGTGGATGCCAAGCTTCATAGCTTGGCTCATCGCCGCAAGGTTGCCTGCTTGTCGGTCTTCTACAGATTGTACTTCGGAGAGTGTGCCCGAGAACTCCACCCCTCTTCTACCATTAGACATCTAGACGCAATCCCTACCTGGTTGCTATTCCACCAATTCGCACTAAGCACTTCCAAATGTCTTTTATAATGCGCACAGCAAAGGAGTGGAACTCACTACCTGCGTCTGTGTTTCCGAACGCATACAACCCTAATCTATTCAAAGTGAGAGCGAACAGGCTTCTTCTGTGTAAGCTCACTCCATCGTCGACTTTGTCTCTGTCACCTCTGACCTAGACTAGAGTCAAGAGCAAACCCATCACAATTAAAAAAAAAATGATCACAACGTTAATATTTTCGCATTGTTTGTCTTATTTGTCTTAGTATATTCGTGTATTTTTATTTGTGATTATATTTATATATAATTAGGTATTTATAATATTATTCTATTTATAGTTTGTAACAGGTAAGTATATGTATATCTTTATATTTAAATAAATATGTATTCCCTAATTTTTCGTAATTGCAGCTACAACTGCTTCCCTCTGCATCACCCAAAGGTTGGCTGGTAGAAAATACCTATGGCTTTAAGTCCGCCTCTGTATATATCCGTACAAGGCGTGAATATGTTGATAAGTCGACTTGCAAGTAATGTTTAATTGTATAAAATGGCATCTGGAATGCCTAATTTATACGGTGAATAAAAATGAGTAAGTCGATAGGTTCATAATTCTCGGCAAACTGCACTTGTGAATGTTAATATGAATTAGATTCCAGATACCATTTTTATACAATTCAAAATTTTGTGAAGTCGACTTATCAACTTATTCACGCCTTGTACGGATATTTTGTGCTTGAAGTATTAAATAAATAAATATAAACCATCCTCTTGAATCACTCCATCTATGGATGAAAACCGCATTAAAATCCGTTCAGTAGTTTTTGAGATTGTTTTATAATTTATAGTGATCGCAGCATCGGAGTCATTTATCAGGTCTTCAAAGGCGCAAGAGTTCTCGACTAAGTATTCGCCATTTATTAAGTGCATGTGTCTGTTTTATTCAAATCTGCCACACCTAGCTGATATCATTGTAGTGTGTGACATTTATTCGCGCTCGAGACCTGTTTAGAGCTTACGTTTAATAATAAAATGCTTTGTTGTATATTCTGTGGTCAAATAAAGGAGCCCACACACGAATCGTGGCTATATTTGTTATTATAAGTATTCTACATAGTAATTTTTCGTCCTATAACCTAAGCTTAAAATGGCCTTTATTTTGAAAAGTTAAGTCTAGGTATTGTCTATTTAAAGGTTAAATCTATTATATCGGATTACAATTGTATTTCGAACCTAATTTATATTAGGGTGAAAGCACCAATATTCGGCTCATGTCTCTAATATTACTTTAATTAAACCTGTTTAAAATGACATCTCCGATATTTAGCCCATGTAGATGACCTGCAACTACCCTCTATTAAATAGTCTCATTCAACAAAAACAATACCACAAACAAAAATCTATTTTACAAAATACTCATCAAATAAAACTTTATTAGTACAAGCCTCGTCTATTCAGTAAGAGAAAAGCCAGTAGTAATTTAAAAGTGATTTTTTTTTCTTTATAGATTGGCTTCGGGGTTGAATTTGAGAATTGCTTTCATTAAAATAGTGGGAGAAGTCTATTAGTTTTTATGATTGCTGTATTAATAGGAGTTGAAAATGTCAGAGGCACCGTATTTTAATTTTAAAGATGGATGACGTACTGTTCTGCTTTATACAGGGCTATTTTTAAATCATTAACTAAACTTTCATAGGGTGTTCTACCCATGACTATGAACAACTTTCACTATGGGACCAACTCTGAAATCACAAAAAAAAATCAGCTGTTTCATACAAAAGTTCAATACCTACTCTACCAAAAAGTATGAAACAGCAGATTTTTTTTTGTGATTTCAGAGTTGGTCCCACAGTGAAAGTTGTTCATATTCATGGGTAGAACAGCCTGTGAAAGTTTAGTTAATGATTTAAAAATAGCCCTGTATAGATAGTAGATGTTGAGATTTACATGTTGCTGCAAAAGTAAGAATAATGAGAATTACTAGGACATTCTTAATGAACAGATGGGTAAATCAAGAAACCTACCTAATCAAGGTACCTACTGGTCAACTTATGAAGTTATTGAGATAGATTATTATAAGTAATGTACCTAATAAACGCACCTCTGGAGTGGAGACATTTAGTATTTATGTAGAATATTTAGCGTTCGTTTAATTTGCACAACATAAATTTCATTATACGGCCCGTTTAAATAAATTAAAAAAAACTTCACGCAATTTTCAACTACTAACAAAAAAAACTTAAAACAGCAAAAAACCGAACTTACCTAAAAAAACCTTAGCAAGCAATTACTGAACAATAAAATAGGACAAAAAAAGTAGGTACCTAATACAATAACAATAAACATACTGGCCAAAAAACTGGGTGCCTCACCCTACTTTAAAAACTAGATACAGAACTTATTTATCTTCTTACAAGTACCCAATTACGGGTAAGCCCTAGGCAGGATCCGAAAAAGTATCGATGCGTAAGAAGTATCGGTATTCTGTAACAAAACGATACCTTTTAGGGTTCCGTACCTCAAAAGGAAAAAGCGGAACCCTTATAAGATCACTCCTGTGTCTGTCTGTCTGTCCGTCACAGCCAATTTGCTCCGAATCTAATGGACTGATTAAGTTGAAATTTGGTACGCATATGAGTTTCTGTGACCCAAACATGGACGTGTAACATTAATAAAGGAATTTTGAATATGGGGGTCACTTTTGGGGGCAAATAAAAAAATTGCAAACAAAAGTTTTGTGTGATATATCAAATGAAAGGTTTTACTGTGAGGGTCTCAAATAGATTTATTTTTATAATTTTAAAATATATAGTTTTAAAGTTATTTAGAAAATAGACGAAAATTGACTGAACCGAACCTAGGACTTTCTACTCAGCTGTCATTGCGATTACTAGACCAACGAGGCAATCGTTTCTTTAATAGCTTGGAAAAATCGATAAGTTTATGCCTTGATATCGATCATTTTATTCCGATAAAAGTTTATCGATACTTTGATTACGATATTTCCCTACCTAGCTAGTGTCTTTCCACCCTTTAAAAGCCTTCGGCACTTTCTTCACAAAATTAACTCGGTAATTGGTGGAACTAAATTGTGCTGCGTTATTCTCTACTTAAATGTTAAGAGCCTCTGTAAATGTAGGTAAATTCAATAATGCTTAGAGCGGGGTAAGGGAGGAGAGGAAGCGGGAAAATTGGGTAGTGAAGCGTGAGTTTGAAGGGTAAAAGTCGTTGTACAATGTACGCCAGCACATCAAGCGACTAAAATCTGTCAAATTTCTTTAATCGATTTTCAACTTCATCGCTAAAGTATTAGCTTCAAGGTTAATTGGGAAAATTTAACAGTTTCGGGTAGCTTGACCTGCTGTGTCTGTACATTGAAAGATAGCGTTAACTTAGATACCTACATATCTTGCATCATGCGCGTTCAAACTTTTTGAACGTCAAAATTATATAAAACAGTACCCCAAAACGCCCACCCTTCACCACTTCCTAGTGCTTTAGCTGGGGAGAAGAAGTGGCGCAACAAACTTCCCAGCAGCACAGCTGTCTGTTCAGTTAGAACTTGATTCTATACAATAGTAGCTCGTGGCTAAATAATAACAGCTGCAAGGGTCGATCCATCAGGTTAAGCAACGCTTGCCGGGGTTGGTCTGTAGATGGGTGACCATCTGTACATACCGAGACTCCTCCGTGCCTCGGAAAGCACGTTAAGCCGTTGGTCCCGGCTGTCATTCGTGGATCTTTGGCAGTCGTTACGGGTCGTCAGAAGCCCGAAAGTCTGACAATAAGTCTTACCAAGGGGTATCGTATTACCCAATAACTGGGTTGTGGAGGTCGGATGGGCAGTCGCTCCATGTAAAATACTGGTATTCAGCTGCATCCGGTTAGACTGGAAGCCGACCCCAACATAGTTGGGAAAAGGCTAGGCAGATTGAGTAGGCATAGTAATTAACATTACAAAATACAAAACATCAATAAAATATTTGCCATTATGGCAGTTAACATACGCCAAACCAACAAAAAGCTTGATAATAATTTATAATAATAAATATATAAACTTGGTGATAATATTTTTTCCATGCAAAGGTATGCTCTGACCCAGTGTGTCTACTTATTTGATGTTTCTCTTACATAACTGAAAAAAAAAACGGCCAAGTGTCGGACCACGCACAATGAACGGTTCCGTAGTTGGGATGAATTTATCCTAAGAACAAACTTAACATTATAGTTGAAAATCAACATGTTCTCCTATACATTCTAACTGCAAATGTAAGTTTGTACGCACAATATTGAGAGATTTACCATGCCATTTTAAGACCATAGACTTCTTATAAGTTTGCCTGTAATCTATGGGTATAGAATTATTTTCTGTATTTTTTTTTTCAAAATTTTAGGCTCAGTAGTTTCTGAGATAAAGGGGGAATGATCAATTTGCGTCTATTTTCTTAAATAACAGAAAAACAATTTATTTTAAAATTATTTGAAACCCTTACAGTAAGTCCTTTCATTTGATATGTCACACGGTACAGTTTGCAAAACTTTTTTTTTTTTTTAATTTCTTGTTGGCCCCTCAAAAGTGACCCTATACTCAAAATCCATTTATTTACGTTACACGTCCGTGTTTGGGTCACAGCAACTCATATGTGTAGGTACCAAATTCCAACTTAATATTATAGGTCCATTAGATTCGGAGAAAATTGGCTGTGACAGACAGACAATACACACGAGTGATCCTATAAGGGTTCCGATTTTTCCTCTTGAGATACGGAACCCTAAACTGAAAAAAACTACTGTAAATATTTAAAAAAAAAACAAATGAGACTAGCTAATAGGTAGACAGTTGAAATAATAAAATTAAAATAAAGTTAAAAATTAAAGGGGAACTCCCTTGATTTTTAACTTTTTTTTATTTATACAACCATACAAGAAACGTGTTTTGTTTTTAAACTGAAGTATTCTTTTTTAAATATGAACTTTTAAATACCTATTGTACGGTGGGGTGAGAGTCCAACTCACACTTGCCAGTTTTTTATAGCCATCCCTTACTTGAAAGCTTATTTATACTTGGCTTATGTTTATCTTATCACCAGATAAAGTAAAATATAACATCAAAAAACACTTTTTACTGTCAAAAATAGTAAATGATCACCAAAACTAAAACTCCATTTTATTATGAAATTATAACCAACTTTTTTACATCTTGCTAGCAAATGACTCCAAACTAATCATTGTAAACCTAATTTAACCTAACCTAGAAAGAACATTAAATGCGAATCAAACAAATACAAAAAAAAAACCTAACCTAACGCAATAATTTGCTCGCTAAGATTTAGTGATCATTTACTACATTTGATGTTTGAATACAATTTGAAGTGCAGAGAGCTTAGGGTATCAAAGTATTTTTTGGTGGTCATTATATTTAACCCCTTTAAACTTACTTAGTCCAGAATTCTAGATAAAAAAGTGCATTAAAATCGCTGCCGCTTATAACTTAACCTACAACACGCGTGCAAAGCAGTATAAATTAAAAATATAATTAACTCCGTACGGAGAACACATTTTCTACTCATTAAAACGAACTCTTCGTTATAAACGATATCTTTAAGTACATACTTAGAATATTATATTATAAGTATAACACAAGCAACATAGGATTGGAACATTTTCTTACATGCAAATTCTTGTAAAAATATGTGCAAAATATTGTCTTATTTTGAAACCTCTTTGCTCTTCTAAATATGGTTTATTTTTAATACTCTTAATACATAACTGGGATGGGGCTCGCAGCTTATTAATAACAGCCACACGCGATCGAAGGTTAAGCAACGCTTGCCGCGGTTGATTCGTGGATGGGTGACCATACATTACATATTGAGACTCCTCCGTGCCTCGAAAAGCACGTAAAACTATTGGTCCTGACTATCATTCGTGGATCTTTGACAGTCGTTACGGGTCGTAAGAAGCCCAAAGGTTTGACAACCAGTCTAACCAAGGGGTATCGTGTATCCAGTAACTGGGTTGTGGTCTGTCGAGTTCAGATAAGCAGTCGCTCTATAAAAAAAACTAATATGCATCCGGTTAGACTGAAAGCTGACCCCAACTTAGTTGAGAAAAGGCTAGGCAGATTGATTTTGATTTTTAATACATAATTAGGAGGAAATGATAGCGTGACTACAGGGGAGAATGGAAGAAGAAAACGTGATGCGCCGACCCCAAGTAACATGGGATAAGCTCAGGAAGATGATGTTGATAAATTAGGTTAGCAGTGCATTGGCAACTAAATGAGTTCATTTGTTATAATAATAATAATAATAATATTTTATTGACATAAAAGTATGTTACATTAATATATGGAAACCCTGACTCCTGTGCTAGGTTGTAACCTGTGTTACAGGAATCAGTGTCTTCTCCCAGTTCCAGTTTTACACAGATTTTATGCAATAAAATTTAAACAATCTTAAATCATACAATATCTGCTTGAGGCGTATGTGTGAGAGTGGGTGTGTATCCATGTGTTTGTATGTGTGGGCTTGAGTGAGTGAGAGTGTGTGTGTGGGGGTGTGTGTTTGTGTGTGTTGGGATGTGTGTGTGTGTGTGTGTGTGTGTGTGTGTGTGTGTGTGTGTGTGTTTATCGGGCATGTTTATAATGGGACCTGCCAATTGCATGGTTTACGTTATGAATTTTTCTGTCTGTATGTAATCCAGTGTTTGTAGCCAGGTGTTTATTTTCTTTTTAATTTTTATATAATTATTTGGTAATGGCGAAGGTCGTGGATACCAAACTAGGCAGACACTTTACTTTTTGTAATTTATTTTCCACCAGTGCTCCAAAACGGTGAACATCATGAATTCATGAGACAACCGGCATGTCCTAGAACCAAAACAAATCGATGGCATGTGACATGTTTAACAACCAACACTGGACCTGCGTGGTGGATTTCGGCCCGCTCTCGCGATATCTCGATAAGCGATAAAAATTATTGACATGAAAACGTCTTATCGTTCGGCGTACTAAGTAGTAAGTTCAATATGTCTGACCGACAAAAACATGTAAGATTACAACCGCTAATAATTACGAGACTTTTAATGCTGTTGCGAAGGCCTCGCTTTTATAGTGCTTCAGAGATGTTTGTGCAGACTCGAACCGATGATTTTCATGAGGTGATTCGCAAAAAAAACTGCATCACTATTAAGCAGAGTACGAGGAACTAGCAACAGCATCCTCAAAATAATAGGGGAGGATATTACCTCTCCAGTTTTTAAGAAAATGGTAAGGAGGGTGATCAATAAATAAGAATCACCAATATTGTGTCATTTTACTAACAATAGTCTTAAGTCATCATTGTAACTACTAACATTTTGGATCTTAGTTATCTGAAATAAAGAATTATTATTATTATTATTATAATGCTAGAGTAATGGTTGAGCATTCAAAAGATAGGTCATATTTGTAAACATTTTGCGGCAGGATATAATTTGCCTATTACGTCACATAGCGAGAGCACGAGCATGCTCGTGATCCTCTAATTTTCACTATGTGTTGAAATTCTAATTCCTATAGCGCCAAAAGTTTTGCTAGTTTGACCAGTGTTGCTAGGGTCTAAAAAGAAACAACAGAAATATTGGCCAACATAGGGTTAAAAATTCATATGAAGGTGACAATAGGAAATAATTTCAGATGTCATCTCATATCGGCCGTAAAGCTGCTCAGAAATGAAAAAAGCCCTGCCCGAAGAAAGCTTGCATCATTAGGAATGCAATGAGCCTAAAAAATCTAGTGCCAAGTAAATACAATAGCTACGGCAGTGTCAGAAACCGCAAGAAAACAGCTGGGACCAAAAGTTTTCACGAAAACAAATGGCGCAACTACTCGTAGAACGGCGCCATCTTATTTTTTTAGTACGATTTCACGTATTACCCGCTTAAACATCAGGAAACCAGTAACATCTTACAAGGAAACGGGGCCCAACAACCAGAAACTCGATGTGTTTACAATTTGTCTTAATTTGGCAGAGTGCCATGAGCAGTTAACTCTCTATAATTATGTCAAACGAGGATGTAAACAAGTGTTAAGTTTTGCTTCGGATCGTTACTTAGGTTAGTCTACCGGGATCGTTCATTTACGTGGTCTTAGAACATGATTGCAGTCCCTGTAGTAAGAAGCAGTAGGTATATTGTACTATAGGTCCTGTAAGAAATCAAATCTCACAGGGGTCCTAGGAGGGATAAAATACTACAAATGATTGAGTGTAAAGCCATATGGTCCTAGTAATTGAAGGAATAACAGACTTTCCGTAAGATAAACACGTACTGACTAAGCCTCTCGTATCTCGAATAACTTTTCCTTTGAATAAATGCTAGGTACTAAAGCTTTTGTTGATTGATAGTTGATTTGATGATAGCAGCTGACATTCGATTGTTCAAACACCACCCTAATTGCAAAACACACTATCAATCGGAATCAAATTCAATCAATCTGCCTAGCCTTTTCCCAATAATGTTGGGGTAAGCTTCCAGTCTAACCGGATGCAGCTGAATACCAGTATTTTACATGGAGCGACTGCCTATCTGACCTCCACAACCCTATTACCCTAGTTATTACTTATTGGGTAATACGATACCCCTTGGTAAGACTGGTAGTCAAAACTTACGGGCTTCTGACGACCCGTAACGACTGTCAAAGATCCACGAATGACAGTCGGGACCAACGGCTTAACGTGCTTTCCGAGGTACGGAGGAGTCTCGGTATGTAAAGATGTATGTAAGTTCAATAACATTCATTGCGGGATTTACGTTGTCGAGCAGACAAATTTTTTGAACACACGAAGCAATGGCTCAATTTGTTTCAAAATGATTCAGATTACGATTGATAGTGAGTTACGCAATTATGGTGCTGGCTACAATACTTTTGAACAAAATCTTTAGTAGCTTTTGTTCATAGGAAAAGTCTCAAAGTGTAATGTTACCAGCAAAAAAATCGTCCAGCACTTAATTATACAACACTGTAAATAAAAAATATAATAATATAACGCTCGACCCTCCAATTAATTTAAAGGTAAATACCATTTTTTGCCAAAAAATAAGATAATTCAGCAAACCATGATCAAATTAAAAGGAATTGAAGGTCCTCCTGTAATTAAAAGGAGAGCTTTGAGGGTTCTAATGAAAAAGAAAATGGACTGGTTTTTTATTGGGCCTGGCCTGGTCTTATTATGTACTTTTACAAGGCAATTCTCCGAAACTAGTAATTATTTAAGCTTGTACAATTTCGCCATTATTAAAACTTATTAATTACTCTGATTTAAGATAATTTTTTTGGCAGAGAACATTTTGTGAACACATTTAACCCGACTTGGTATTCAAACCCAAGACTCATGCTCGGCCACCTTTCTGACCACTACTCTCACGGTTGGTCTAGTCCAATGTTTCATATAGTTTGACCAAGACCGCTGTACCGCGCCTTAGGAATGCGCGGCGAGGCGGGGTGCAGCGCTGGCGAATGAGCGGTGGGACGCCGTGAGCGTTGACAAATGAGCGGCCTGCACTGCCCCCCGTCTCACCGCGCATATACCTACGGCGCTGTACAGCGGTTATGGTCAAACTATACGTAATGTAAATCAGGTAAAATGAGTCGATGACTTTGCATGCAAACAAATCATCTCGTGTTGGAGTATAGCAAAAACAAAGCGGTCCTACTTCAACACTATATCTTTCTCATTCTAACTCATCATCATCTGCATAGCCTTGTCCCAACTAAGTTGGGGTCAGCTTCCAGTCTAACCGCATGCAGCTGAATACCAGTATTTTACATGGAGCGACGAGCCTATCTGACCTCAACAACCCAGTTACTGGGTAATACTGTTTGCCAGACTTTCGGGCTTCTGACGACCCATAACGAGTGTCACAGACCCACGAATGACAGCCGGGACCAACGCAACGGCTTAACGTGGTCACAAAAAAAAAGAAAAAGATGGTCACCCATCCACGGACGACCGATCGAGGGATCGACTCGTGAGGCTGTTGTTACTTAGCCACAAGCCCCATTTTTCTCATTCTCTCATTTTTTTTTTCGAGCCTGCCTCTCCCACTCGTCGAAATCCTTAGTTTCTCATAGTGACTGTACTATTATTTTTTTAGCCTTGCGTGGGATCATACGTCTCATGTAATATTAGTAAAACATACCTTCTAACATACAGGGTAATATATTTTATCACTGCCCAAATTTCACAGGGTGTTCTACCCATGGATATGAACAACTTTCACTATGGGACCAACCCTGAAATCACGAAAAAAAAAAAGCTGCAGCTGTTTCATACATTTTGGTACAGCTCGACCAAAATGTATAAAACAGCTGATATTTGTTTCATGATTTCAGAGTTGGTCCCATAGTGAAAGTTATTCATAATCAAAAATTACGCTGTATGATGTTAGTATCTAAAAAAAAATATTCACAAGGTACTAGATAATTTATTAATATTGATAAAATAACTTCTCTCAATCAATAATATGCTAAATAGCAAAAACTTGACTTAAGAGTACAAATAGGCTCCATAAAAATACCACATCAAGTTTCTGAGATTACCTCGTATACAAACATACTAATAACTAGCCAGACTACTTAGGCCACCCACAGGCTAATCAAACCTGTCTGATTTTCTTTTAATTTTATAATATTTATACAGCAAGTAGTGAGAGAAAAATACTGTTAAGCTACGCTTGCAAAGGTCAGTCCGTGGATGAGCGACCATCGATTACATACCGAAACCCCTCCGAGCTCGGTCCCGGCTGTCATTCATAGATCTTTGACAGTCTTTACGGGTCGTCAGAAGCCCGAAATTCTGCTCTACCAGTCTTACCGAGGGGTATCGCGTTACCCAGTAAGTAGGTTGTGGAGGGCAGATAGGCAGTCGCTTCATAACTATTTATAGTTCTGGTTTTTAGGGTTTGAGGTATCAAAAAGAAAAATACGGAACCCTTATAGGATCACTCGTGTGTCTGTCTGTCTGTCTGTCTGTCCGTCTGTCACAGCCAATTTGCTCCAAATCTAATGGACCGATTAAGTTGAAATTTGGTACACGTATGTATTTCTGTGACCCAAATTCGGACGTGTAATGTAAATTAATGAATTTTGAATATGGGGTCAATTTTGGGGGGCACATAAGAAAATAAAAAGTTTTGCAAACTGTACCGTGCGATATATCAAATGAAAGGGCTTACTGTGAGGGTCTCAAATATATAGTTTTTATAATTTTAAAACAAATAATTAAGTGGTATAAGAAAATAGACGAAAATTGACCATTCTAACCTAAAATTCTAGCCTAAAATTTAAAAAAAAATATAGAAAATAATTATATAGCTATAGATTACAGGAAAACTTACTAAAAAGTCTATGGCCTTAAAATAACATGGTAAATCTCTCAACATTGTGCTTACAAACTTACATTTTCAGTTGGAATGTATGGGAGAACATGTTTTTCAACTACAATGTTAAGATTGTTCTTGGGATAAATTCTTTACAACTACGGAACCCTTCATTGTGCGTGATCCGACACGCACTTGACCGGTTTTTTTATCTGGATATAGCTGCATCCGGTTAGACTGGAACCCGCTCCAAACATAGTTGGAAAACGGCTAGGCAGATGAATAATAAAAACACGCTTAAAGCTGTGTAAAAAAAGTACTTAATAATAGATTCGTCCGTGGAAATACATGTGGAACCACAAAAATTTAGATTTACAGATACGTGACTAAAATAAGAGAAACAAAAATAATCAATTTATTATTATATTAAAAATAAAAACAGAAATCCCATTTGCAACGCCTACGAAATATTCTAATTTTTGTAAACTACCTACTCAATAATTAAAATAATCACGAACATGTTGAAATAATTTTATTCTTTACTAAGTTTATAAACATTTGATTGAAATAAGTTTTACACTTTACTTTATTGTATAATAAATTCATAATTTGATTAATTAGAAAAGAACGTGAGTTTATTGTAATGCCTACGACGTACCTTTATGAACAAGAGTCTCAGCAGGGAAGTAATGATGACAACATTTTTAAACATAAATGTATACAGACGACCGCACATTGGTGGTAACCAAAGAGAATTAAACCTAGTCATTGGTGGTAACACTGTGTCCTTGAGCTGGCCTAGCATAGTACGGACTTCATTATAATAAGAAGTCAGTTTATATTGGTTTTTAAAGTTCCGTACCTCAAAAGCAAAAAACGAAACCCTTATAGGATCACTCGTGTGTCTGTCTGCCTGTCCGTCTGTCACAGTCAATTTGCTCCGAATGTAATGACCTGTTAAATTGAAATTTGGTACACGTATGAATTTCTGTGACACAAACACGGACGTGAAACTTAAATAAATGAATTTTGAATATTAAAAACTAATTTATTTAAGTTTCAAAAAAATTTTGGAGGTAATTAAAAAAAAAAGTATTGCAAACTGAAGCGTGACATATCAAATGAAAGGGCTTACTGTGAGTGTCTAAATTTTTTTTATAATTTTAAAATATCTTTTTAAAGTTGCTTGAGTACTGTTATTTATTCTTTGCTCCTTACATACTTTTCATTAATTGAAACAACCGCATCTTATAATGTGTGAGTATACCAACATCTAATTTCGTTTAGGTTGGTACTTCCTCGCATCCTGTGGCTTCCGGAAAATTTCATTAAGTTGGCTGCAATCACGTCTCAAGGAAACAATTTCATGTTTAAATGTTGTAATATGTACCAACATAGCAAACATTAATGTTGTTAGCAAATGTCATATTTTGATTTTGACCAAAGACATTTTTCATTTCATCATGAGCTAAATCAATAATGTTAAAAATAAACTTAGAAACTGAAAGACCTTATTGGTACTTAAGCCAGGTTTTAAACCTGCAACCTGAAATACAGGGCTACCAAATAACAAAGATATGACATTGTATTTCTAAAAGACTCGCGATATTTATTTGAAAAACCTTCCATATTTCCATTCGACAGTGAGAAATCGCGACCATTTTTCTAGAACGAATAAAAATAATTCAAAAATACATATACGATCCAGCCACAGCGCAAACAAGCGTAGGGGAAGACTAAATAAACGATGGATGGACTGTGTGAAAGATGATTATGGCTAGGAAAGGGGGACTACAGAGATGACAAAATATTACTTTGATTTCATAAAAAAAAAAAACCAGAGAACAGTCACACAATAACGGCTGTCTAAATACTGTTACAGTTTAAGAGTAGTTAATACTGCCTTGTAAATTGCAAAAAAAACGTAAGAAAATTTGAATTTAGCGGGCTACCCTGACGCTTTCGCCTTAATGATAACAATATTGTGTTAAGTGTTAAGACGCAGATACTATTAGATTAGATTTTTTCACTTTATTTTATACTCTCCGAGACACATTTTAATAACAAACCGAGTAATAATTTTAACTTTGTATTAAGTATCTTCTAGTTTGCCCTTATTGTTATTATTAACAGTACCTATGCTAATTATTTTATACGGTAATCTGTGGATAACGTCGTGAGTAGTGTATTTGTTAATTCTATTAGTTTAGGGGATTCAATATAATGACCACCATAAAATACTTTGATACCCTAAGCTTTCTGCACTTCAAATTGTATTCAAACACCAAATGTAGTAAATGATCACCAAATCTTAACGAGCGAATTATTGCGTTAGGTTAGGTTAGGTTTTTTTTTATATTTGTTTGATTTGCTTTTAATGTTCTTTCTAGGTTAGGTTAGGTTAGGTTAATAATGATTAGTTTGTAGTCTAGGATAGCAAGATGTTAAACATTTTTTTTATAATTTTACAATAAAATGGAGTTTTAACTTTGGTGATCATTTACTATTTTTGGCAGTAAGAAGTGTTTTTTTTATGTTATATTTTACTTTATCTGGTGGTAAGTTAAACATAAGCCTTAGTTTAGTACTCCAATCATGTGTAATATTTAATATACTGCTGTTTGTTGTCCCTAATAAATAAAATAAAAAAATATCACAACTTAATACTTAATGATAAAATTGCAAAGCTATCGATTAATCATTCTTAACTAAGGGCCTGTTTCACAAAGTCCGATGAAGTTTAAGTCAATATACTTGACGAGGAATTCCATATAAATTCTGTTACCTCTAAATTAAACCTGAAGTTAGTGCCTAACCATAGATTGTGAAACAGGCACCAGATCTCATAACATAACCAACCTCCTTACCTATAATTAGCATCTTGATCTAACCTACACTTCCTAATGGGGCAAGACTGGGGCGGTACAGGCATGGACGGTGGTGTCGAGAACTCTTCTGCCACTTTATCTCGGTCGGTCTATTCGTTTTTTTTTTTGAGGCAGTGACGACGCCACCGAGGCCTCCGGCCGCTACGACCGGTCTTCGAGGAGCAATTTGATACCACCCTAGGAGCTGAAGTTTACGGCGAACGTGACAACACCATAGGACTACCAGCGAACTTCTCGTCCTACGCCCAAGCTAATCGATTTGTCTATGCACCTGTTTACCGTTACTGTCTAGTACCTTATAGTAGCTTGGCCCTGACGAGCTAGTTATAGTATTAGTCCAGTACTACTAATACAAGTAGTTATAGCAAAAGAAATTGGAATACGTATCGTTGGAAGGCCTTTCCACAAGGTGGACCGATGACCTTGTGAAGGCTGCGGGAATCCGTTGGATGCGGGAAGCAATGAACCGGTCCAAGTGTCGCTGCTTGAGGAAGGCCTATACCTATCCAGCAGTGGACGTCTTTCAGCTGATGAAAGAAATTAAAAGGTTGTTGGATTTGAGTGTTATTAATGAGTGTGTACCTGTCAGTGGAACAAAATCATGGTTACGAACTATGTAGTTTAGAACCCCCCAAACAAGGGCCATTTTAAATGTCCGTCATTAATCAAGCAATGATTTATATTATAGCTAAATCATGCCAGATTAATAACAATATGTCTTAAATTACTTTACAAATTATGGTTTCAATATGAAAGTCTGTTTGGTTATGTAAATAAGGTTAGGAGATGATTCCTTTGTTAGACTTTTGGTCTATTTTTATCTCGTCATTATCATCACATCAATATTATTTACACAAAGGAGGAACCCGAGGGTTTCCTCCTCGAAATGTTTTATTTTAATTTTTTTAGTCATTTGCTGTGTAAGGAGGGTCTGTGGCTAAACAATAACAGCTGCACGGTTCGATCTACCAGGTTAAGCAACGCTTGCCGAGGTCGGTCTTTGGATGGGTGACCATCTTTACATACTGGGACCTCTCTGTGATTCCGTCTGTCATTCAAAAATGCTTCACAATCGTAAGTCCGAAATTCTAACAACAAATCTTACCAAGGGGCGTCGTGTTACCCAGTAACTGGGTTGTGGAGGTCTAATAGGCAGTCGCGCCATAAAAAAATACTGGTATTCAGCTACACTCGGCTAAGTTGGAAGCCGATCCCATCATAGTTGGACAAAAGCTAGGCAAATGATTTGCTAAGTAAAGCAATAAATCACATGGAAAAAACAACGCATATATTTTTTACTTTAACTCCCGTATTTTGCAACAACCACCTTGGTACTTATCTGTATATCTACCTGATAACGTCTTGATTAAAACTTACCTGAAAACAAAAGAAAAGAAGATTTAGTACCTATGTTAAATTACAAGAATTATATAAAAACGTATACATACCTATGTACGTAACAATGTATTTTCTTTACAATACCGTGTTGTACTCTGGAACCAAACTTGAAATCGCGAGAAAAAATCAGCTGTTCTGTACATTTTGACGAGTTTTGCGAACATAAATGTAGGGAGCAGCTGATTATTTTTCGCGATTTCAGGTTTGGTCCCATAGTGAAAGTTGTTCATAATGATGAGTAAAATCACCCTTTAAAAGGTTGTGCGTTATTTCAATAACACTTTATGTGCATTACTACAAGATATTAATAAAAGTAAGTACATCTATCGTAATTATCACAAATTAAAAATAAATATTCCGATTTGAACCTTCAAACAGATCCTCCAGAGCTTATATTATGTATCGGGATAAAGAGATGTGTATTCCTTATTCAATAACATTAAAGCTGATGCAAGTTTAAACCCAAAAAAAAACTACATACAAATCCCAGAAAAGGACAAAAACCTTTCCATACTTTTCTACCCCAACCATAAATACTGCAGATATCCGAACCTCAGACACTATGGTCACCTCCTAATGTGTTCGTCTAGTAATATCACTCGCAGTGAGAACCACACTCCGCTTTCTACAACGCATTTGTTTTAGCGTTACGTATTACAAACGACGACTTTCGACAAGATGTCAAAGCTGTTCGGTAGCTTGTGTCAGTCCAATATATTGTTGACTGTTCCATCATCGTAATCGCTGATTGAATGTCACCTTGTCTAGGCCTTCAGGTGACCCACTTGCTTATTGGCAAAACAATCACAGAAAAATACCCACTCAAGACATTTTTTTACCCATAATAATATCTACTTCATAAAAATCGAACAATCTATTCTATTGTATGATTATGATGAGTCCATTCTAAGTCGAAATTCAAAAATCTGTTCAAAATCTGATTCCCAAACGGAATATTATAATAAAGGCCTTCCATCCATAAAGCCGTGACCTTCACCGTCCCTTCCGCCTTATAAATCAATAAAGAACCAACCCTATCTAATCCAATTCGAACTATTTAGTTTATAGGGATAATAAATTCTCATAAAATTAATTATTACAATATTACTTTTATCGATGTTTAATCTACCCGGAAGTGTAATTATTCTGTAATTATTATTATTTATTAGTATTTTTAGGGTTCCGTACCAAAATGGTAAAAAGGAACCCTTATGGTGTGACTCGGTCTGTCTGTCTATCTGTCTGTCACAGCTGGATATCTCAAGAACCACTTATGCTATCAACTTGAAATTTAGAATAGTTATAGATGACGTTTGCCCAACTATTTTGCAAATAAGATTGAAATAAAAAAAAAATATATTTTTTGCGACAGGGACTAAAAGGGGTTCTTAAAAATTCGAAGTGGGGGATGTGGGGTATCATATGAAAGAACGCTGTTTACACATTCTCAAACATTTTTTTTTTAGGCAACATAGTTTTCCGACTTTTGACGAAAAATGTAATAAAATTACCGTTCCCTCCTTATCTCCGAAGTTTGCATAGAGAAAAATCTGAAACCATTCTGTGTGATAGAAACGTATGTAAAGATTACAGGAAAAATAAAACGATGTTTCTAAATACCACATATTCTTTATATATTTTATGATGGTACGGAACCCTCGGTGCGCGAGTCCGACTCGCTCTTGACCGGTTTTATTTTTATCCTTACATAGTTACATAAATATTATTATCAAAGTAAGTAATAATTTTACAGACTGCCTCATTAGTCTAGTGGTCGCAAGTGCACTGTTGAGCCTGAGGTCCTGGGTTCGATACCCAGGTCCGCCAATGTGTTATAGTTCGTCTAATCTAAAATGACGCTGAAATCGGGTTGTCTGTGTGGACATCATTTCGCCAATCATGTTAAAATTCCCATGAGTCTATTGCATTCAACTGGCTTCAACTCCGGATCCTGAACTGCTACTGAAAATTTCCTAATGGAAAAACCCTATAACATTTTGCCTGACCTGAGAATCGAACCCAGGGTCTCATGCTCAGCAGTAGAGCTTCCGAGCGCTAGACCAAAGAAGCAGTCAATTTTGGTTGCATCATCTTTGCCTGTTCCGATTCTAAACACAAACTTATCCCAATCAGCCACAACATACAGTTCTCTGGCTTCAACATCAGCCGATCTATTCTGTAATAATCTCACTGAGAGAACTTCGATAGGTAAGCTTGAAGTGAGTCGTCATTCCACCTGATGCTAGCGATAGCGTGAGATTATTACAAAATAGACCGGCAAGTCTGATTAGGTTCATAGTTGCATAGCGCCTAATGATCATCATTCCCAATGGAATTGACAGGCCCAGAAATAGACACGATGGACTAAATCGTGCAAATCTGCATGCATTTGCAATGATCGTCGCACTTAATACAAATGGCGTCAAATGTAATATCGTTCGCACAGCAGTTTAGTAGGGACAGTGGACCTCGTAATTGCATTACCAATTTTGCCAATAATTCCTAGTAAAAATAGTACAGAATTAGGTACGTATTGTAACAGATTAGGTTCCAGGATATTTATTAAAAAAAAAAAAAAAAAACAACACACAAATGTCATTTAAATGAGAACAATGTTTCTAAGCCAAATTTTATATATGAAGAAATTCATCAATTACAATCGTCACAGCATCAATTATGTATGCCCATACCCATTTAATGTTTTTAGGAATCGTGTTATTTGTGTTTAAATATTCAACTAACTAATATTCTGACTATATTTTACATTTCTTCAAAAACCAGTTTAGTCATGAGATATTTTGCTTTTATTCGTTGTACCGATTCTTCATAAACAACCTTTGTCAACGTGGTTTCGGCCACGTTTCGGCCAAAAATCAGTCATCTCAGTGACAAAGTATGTTGTTGGACATCAAGAAAGCAACAGAACCATATTTTTTAAAATCCTCAAAACCAGCTGTACAGCTAAAAAATTGAGAATGTACAGACGCCAGCAGGTCAACCTACCCGAAACTGTCAGATTTTCCCAATCAACCTTGAACCTAATTCTTTAGCAATATAGTCGAAAATCTATTAAAGAAATCTGACAGATTGTAGTAGCTTGATGTGCTGGCGTCTGTACAAAATATATAAATTTCCTTATTTTTAATTTGAAATATTTCCTACAAGAACTTTCAGTTTTCCTTCAAAAGTAAACTTTTTCACATCTTTCTTAAGTTTAGCTCAAGATTTATAAAGGATTTTAAATATTTCAAAAGGTCCGAAACATCAAAATGCAAAATGATAGCTAATATTGTGCAAATCATAATAAATAGCAAGTATAATATAAAAAAGTTAAATATGATGTGAAGAAGTTTTTTTACTCTACTGTAAAACTAACTATCGTAATTTGACTAAGGTGGTTTTTTAAATAATGCCATCAATTGATAACGAATGTTTTTGTGGAGTAATATTTCATAAATTCATTCAGTAGTATTGAAAAAATAATTTATGCAGCGAAATGTTTGACAGCTTTCAGAATGCAGCCCTCTTAAGGCGAAAGCGGCAGGGTAGCCCGCGAAATTCAAATTTTCTTCCGTTTTTTGTTTGCAATTTACAAGTCAGTGTTAGGTTGTACGTTGATCAAAATGTGATTCGCGACCGTAACAAGAATGCATTTACAGAATTATAATCATTAAAGTCTTCGATACAACTCTTTAGGACCAGGGAATCCTAATGAATGACTATTTCATGAAATCTTGACCTTTGATGATTATACTAAACTTAGGAGTGGAGTTATATCACTGATTTCTAATGATTATAATTCTGTAAATACATATTAATTACGTCCGCGATCGCGAATCACACTTTATTAAACATACAACCTAATACTGACCTGAAAATTACAAAAAAACGTAAGAAAATTTGAATTGCGCGGCCTACCCTGACGCTTCCCTCTTAAATAATGTTGTATCTACCTAACTGTCTTATTTATAGACAAGTATACTGTCACATAGTATTCTTCTTTCTTAATGACTGACTCCTTTAACAATTCAAAAGTGCTTGTACAGTCTAACCGACGAGAAAATACGTTTGTAACATCTGTCAGTCTCCAAGAAAAAATAAGGATCAAATTCGCAAAACACTTCTTCATTAGTATGAAACTGACAGGTGTCAAGAACGGATTTTCTCGACGGCCGGACTATAAATGATTTTATTAATTGAAAGAAATAGATGCCTTGTTGTTTTATGACGTGCAAGTGACATTTTACCCTTAGAGTGGTAAAGCAATTACGAGTGCATCTATACTATAATAACTCTTCAATTTAATGCGAATATAAGTTTGAATAACATGTTAGTTCGACTAACATTCGGAATCGGAAGTTTGCAAATCTCGATTGCGAATATCGATAAGCAGTTTTGAACTCGATATTATTATAGTTGAAATTACTGGGGACCACGTTCGTGGGATTCTCAATGTTCGAGTTTTGATAATGGATAGTGGCGTACGTGACGTTGTGGGGGAAATTCGAATAAGGTAGACAGAGATGAAGGAAATAAAAATATGAAAATGAAATAACACGGAGATAAGCGTCTGGCACTCCGAGTTGGTAAAGCATGAGTTGGTCAGACTTTGTCGAATGCTTTCGTTATGTCAAAGAATAATACGCCCGTCATCGCGTAAATAAGATGGAGGCGTGAATACAGTTAGGGATTGAGAAAAGTGATGATTTACCATTGGATGAGCAAAAGAAGGAAGTGGACACTGATATGATTGTTGGTAAAGTTGATTAGAATAAAAAGTGTTTTGCACTGAATACGAGGAAACAGAGGAACGGACATGACATGATGATGAGATTACCTTTAGCAGTAGACGTGAGACAGATAGATAATTATTTGGGGCAACCTAAAGAAGATTTAAGGTGATTGCGTAGTGGCAAACGCGAAATTAACGTTTCCTTACGTTTTTTTTTTTGCAATTTGCAGGAAAATGTGATTCGCGACCATAAGAAGTATGCATTTACATAATTATAACCATAACAATTTTCAATACATCTCTCTAAGTTAGATTAGTAGCAAAATGTCATGATTTCCGAAATCTAACTTAGAGAGATGATTGATGGTTCTTATGGTTATAAATACAATATTTTTTATTGTCGCGAATCATATTTTGATCAACATTCAACCTGATACTGACCTGGAATTTACAAAAAAAACCTAAGAAAATTTTAATTTCTTTCACCTTAAGATTGAAAGTCCAAATACAAACGCTTTACTCCTTCATACTTATGCATACGATTCTTAGCCGTCCCCTATGTACAGTTTAACGTTACTCTCGCCTTTAATTCCTATAATCGTAATTTTAAACACTATAGCACTTATAATAATATAGGAACTTCCTGAAACACTATAGTATAACAAAGTATGCACTCAATTACCCGTGTTAGCTGCATGCTTAATGAGAAGAGGAAATGGGTATACGGGCGGAGAGTAGTTCCGTTGTTTTGAGGTTGGGCGCTATTGTTGGCGATGATATAATGCTACGGGCTGTCCCGTGCAGCCGCCTGCATGGTATGATACTCGTACCCTTTACGCATACGCATGCAGTAGGCCCCTTTAACAGCCTCGAGCGATGCAACATGCGTCAAGCGACACGTGCTTTTCAATCCGTCGCTCCGCAATTACGCGACGCGTCTTGGGTCAAGCGACACATGTTTTTCAATCCGTCGCTCCGCAAGTATGCGACGCGTCTTGGGTCAAGCGACACATGTTTTTCAATCCGTCGCTCCGCAAGTATGCGACGCGTCTTGCATCAAGCGACACGTGCTTTTCAATCCGTCGCTCCGCAAGTATGCAACGCGCCTTGCGTTGAGCGACACGTGCTTTTCAATCCGTCGCTCCGCATATATGCGACGCGTCTTGCGTCGAGCGACACGTGCTTTTCAAGCCGTCGCTCAGCAGTTATGCGATGCGCGTTGCGTCAAGCGACACGTGCTTTTCAATCAGTCGCTCCGCAAGTATGCAACGTGTCTTGTGTTGAGCGACACGTGCTTTTCAATCAGTCGCTCCGCAAGTATACGACGCGTCTTGCGTCAAGCGACACACATCCTTCCCCAGTTTCCGCAACTCGCGTCGCGGTGACTCGTGACATGCTCTACACAACTTCTTTCATTAGTTTTCTCCGCAGTCGCTCAACCAAGACGCGTTATCATCATCAACATCTCCCTAGCCCTTTCCCAACAGTATTAGGCTCGGCTTTCAGTATTTTACATGAAGCGACTGCCTATCTGACTTCCATAAGCCAGTTACTGTCCAGTCCAGTTACAACCAGTCTTGCCAAGGGGTATCGTATTACCATACGATAACCCTTGGCAAGACTGGTTGTCAGACTTTCAGGCTTCTGACGCGTGTAGGTTAGAAAAAGGGGGTAACGAGAGGGTTTAGACAGTGACATTCTATTAGAGACAACGATGATGGAAAAGTCAATAATGTATTGGACTGACATAGGCTACCGGAAAGCTTCTGTCAAACTGTTGAAAGTCGTTGTAGAAGTAGGAGACACTTTGAAAGCGTTTGTCACTTGTCTAGGTTCTCTGTTTAGTAATGAGGTGAATATTCGACCTTTTAACCGCCGTCATTACCTTCCGCCAAAAGTTGATGAAGGAGAATATCGTTAATGAAATATTTCATCAATTCCCAGAATCTGCTTAAGGACCAGAATCAGGAATTGCTGAAATATTTCATTAAATATATTCTCTTTCATCAACTTCTGGCGGAAGGTAATGACGGCGGTTAAAAGGTCGAATATTCACCCAATGCAGCCATTAAGTTCGACTAAAGAGTTTTTATGCCACATGCATCAATCGATCTATTGTATATATAACTTTTACAATTGCTCTGTGCAAGAGTGTAGAGAAAATGAAAGAAAAACGACGCTATTTTAAGATTTTATAACACAAACATTTTACACAAAATATAAATGAATGAACGTATGACATAGATTCAATAGTTTTAACAGAAGGTTCATGATACCAAACTAATAAATCTGCTAAATCTATTGCAGTCATGTTCTGAACGTACTCTACGAACTACTACTTCGCACTATTTAGAACGAAACCACAACGGTGCATGCGTTACGTCATTGCTGAGATTCCATAGATTTTGTTTACACTACCTCTGGAACGCTCATCAATCGCACAAATCCTTTTGCGGCAAATCATGCGGCAAGGCAGTGTTCATTCGTTTCTTGCATTAAGTGAGCTTCAAAGCATTTTGTGTGGCGAACTATTGTGCTTTATTTTGACTCACAAGCCTCTATGACCTGGCAACACAAGGTTAAGCAAGTTTCTAGTTATCTAGGCATTTGAAGGTCCGGATGTATACTCACTGCAAACAACAGAGCAGTAGTTCTATCAGAATTATATTTTGATTTTAATAATTCATTAATCTCTTGTAAAATATTCTGGTATTAAGCAGCATCTCGTAAAGCAGGAAGTCAGCCCCAATTCATTTTTCTCTCACCCGTTGTTGTTACCAGTGAGCCTTCTGTATTCCTCACTCTATGCACACAAACATAACTATATGAAGTTTTACTACTATTGTTCTTGGTATAATTTTAATAAAATTTTATACTCGAGGCGCCTGAAGGTTGTTCTGTGAGATGGCGGACCCGATTTTATATGGCGCACAATATTGTTGAAACAATTTTTATCGTATTGGTGAATGGTAGGATTTTTGTTGATAGTACCTATTGTTTATTTGTGATTTGTTTTGTTTATGTGTTCTTTAAAAATTGACGCTATTCACTGACACCTTTAGAAATAATTGGATTAGAAAAAAATAGGGTCATGAATTTTTTAATTTTTATACATTTCTTTTTTAGCTTAGGTTACCTACTGTTATTTAATATTTTGTATACAGAAGCTGTTGGTGTACCTTTATAAATAAATAATAATGTATTGTACCTATGGACATTTCAGACTATCTCCAAAATGGCCTCACACTGCACACAACACCGATAGCGTCACGCCACTCACTGGTATTGCTAGAAAATAAAATGCCACCACAGTGTTGCAATATTATATTTTTAGTTCTGCCAGTTTTTTTTTTTATAATAATCAATGTAAATGTAAAAGCGTCCATAGGTACAACACATGACTCTATAGTTTCGCAATTATTTCGTTTTTTTTTTAACCTTTGCGTCTTGCTTGTGTTGGTAATAAGTCAGACATAGGGCAATCCTGATCGAAAGTAACTTAATAATTCTCTCGTATAAGCACTAACAGTATTAGGTATTAAAATAGTTCGCCTTTTTGTAACCGATAGAGAACCTTTCCATTCGTCTTTATCTGCTGCCTTTTCCGGCCAATCAGTCAAGACCGAGACTAGGTCGTCGCGCCAGCGTTGCTTCGGCCTGCCTCGGTGACGACACCCGTCTTCAGGCACTAACTGCGTGACGACCCTGACCCATCTGTCCTGGGCCTCAAGTCTGCTATTACAATAGTGTCAGAATGGTCTGTCATTGATTTCATAATTGTTGATTTTGACAAGCTTTGTAATCTACTAATATAATGACGTCATTATAACTTTCCAATGGTCAACCACTGACACTCTTAAAATGGTAATCTCTTCCATAATGTTAAAAACAATGTTACTAACCATATATGAGTTGGCTCGAAATAAAGTTTATTCTATTCTATAATGACAAATGAAAGCCTGACGTATGCGGTAATTTGCTAAAATTTTGACAGTTCCTTTGATCAGTACCACGATTCTATTACTCGTACGAGACCACTGACCTACCAATGATCGACCATTATGAATTTAGCAGATTACGAACTTTTAGCAAAATGATAATGGGATCGTGTTGGAATGACGAATTTATAAAAGATAGCAGACTTGGGGCCCAGATGCGTCCTGTAGGTGTAGCCCGCCCAGTCCCATTTCAACATCGGCCTGTCTTCGAGCGTATTGTTGTTTTGCAAATTCTATCCGATAGTTTAATTTTCAAAATGCAGTAGTTAATAGCGTGATAAAACCCCACTTTCCTATAAGCGCGGTGGTTGTTTGACCATTGCTATTTGTATGTCAAGTAGTGATGAGTTAGACTTTGTTAAGGGGACTACAGGCTATTTTTTTTACATTTTTCAACAAAAGTCGAAAATTATGCGGCCTAAAAATAAAGAAAAAATGTTTGAGAATGTACAAATAGCGCTCTTTCATATGATACCCCACTTGCCCTAATATCGCCACTTCGAATTTTTAAGACCCCATTTCAGTCCCTGTTGCAGAAAAATATATACAGTATGTTAACCAACAGAGGGCGTTCCCGTTAACCCGCAATAGTATAGCATCCATACATGCTAAAAAAAATAATACCATTCGAAAACAAAATGGTTTTTATTTTTTTTTAATATTAAAATATTCACTAAAATATTCAAAAAAATATAAAAATATTCACTAAAAATAAAAACGAAATTGCGATGTTTCCGTCCTTCAAGTACGCGTGTACAGAGTGTTTCTTTTACGTATCAATTTAACATTTTTAGTGAATATTTTAATATTAAAAAAAATAAAAACCATTTTGTTTTCGAATGGTAATATTTTTTTTAGCATGTATGGATGCTATACTATTGCGGGTTAACGGGAACGCCCTCTGTTGGTTAACATACTGTATATTATATTTATTTCCAAATAGTAAAAAATGTTTTCTTATTTTCAAATAGTTAACCAAACGTCGTCTAAAACTATTCTAACTTTCAAGTTTTGTTGAGTTTTGTAGTTCTTGAGATATCCAGCTGTGACAGACAGACAGACTGAGTCGCACTATAAGGATCCCTTTTTATCATTTTGATACGGAACTCTAAAAATCACGAAGATACCTCTAAAAATTTCTTTCAACGATTAAAAACCACACTGATATACATGCAATCATTCTAATATATTGTCAGATTATTCTACAAGCAACATATTAACGTAAACCTGTTTTAATTTGTTAATCCTGTCAATAGATTTTTTGTAAATAGACAATTATTGCTTCATATTTTGCAATAAATTACCAGCGTTATATGTCATCGCGCTTCTCTTTCTTTTATATGCAGCCCGACAGTGACCACGCTTTAGATCCTATAGTCCCCTTATACTGAGGAACGCACGAACGCGTCACGTAAACATAAAGTAAATTCGAACGGTCTTTGTATTGAAAATACAACTATAATAACTTATAGCAAAAAATCAATCTGTCTAGGCTTAACCCAACATGTTGAGGTCGGCTGCCAGTCAAACCGGATGCCTATCTGACCTCCACCACCCAGATACTACCCAGTATCTGGGTTGTGGAGGTCAAAAGGTGTGGAGGAACATGACACCTCTTGGTAAGACTGATTGTCAGAATTTCGGGCTTCTAACTATCCGTAAAGACTGTCAAAGATCTACGAATGACAGCCGGGACCAACACCTTAACGTGCTTTCCGAGGCGTGAAGGTGCCTTGATATGTAATAGATGGTCACCCATCCAAGAAACGACCACGCAAGCGTAGCTTAACCTAATCGATCTACTCATGCGGCTGTTATCATATAACCACGAGCCTTTATCCTATAGCCTTTTGGTTACATGAATACATTCTTAAAACTAAGTGAACATTATGTGCAAAACGAGTATTCTCAATTTTAAAATTGTCCGAATATACGTACTTTCGACCTAATGAGATCTAGGTACGTAATTACCCGCTGTATTTCGGACCACACCTTACTTCGTATAGAATTGAACAAAAGTTTGAATCTCTAAGTTTTACATGCTACGTGATAGGTCGCTATAATATTTAGTTTAACGGTTACTGGGGCAATGGAATTTTATTAGGTATTATAACAAGCTTCTGCCTGCGAATTCGTTCGCGTGGAACTATTCATACACAATATCAATCAATCTGCGTAGCCTTTTCCCAACTATGTTGGGGTCGGCTTCCAGTCTAACCGGATGCAGCTGAATACCAGTATTTTACATGGAGAGACTGCCTATCTGACCTCCACAACCCACTTACTGGGTAATACGATACCCCTTGGTAAGACTGGTTGTCAGACTTTCGGGCTTCTGACAACTCGTAACGACTGTCAAAAATCCACGAATGACAGCCGGGACCAACGGCTTAACGTGCTTTCCGAGGCATGGAGGGGTCTTGGTATGTAAAGATGGTCACCCTTCCACGGACTAACAGCGATAAGCGTAGCTTAACCTGATCGCTCGACCCGTGCGGCTTGTTACATAATTATTATTTAGCCATTAACCATTAACATTCCTATATAAAAATAAAGGGCGTGAACATAACTAAATTAATTTAACTCAGGCCTCCGTTGTCGGTTAAAACAAAGGAACCACTGTGACGGTTAATTTCGTAGAACTTTCTACTGGCCCGGAAATGTTATGCTGTGATGCCTAGATTAAATTAGGGTGGATAAGAAGAATTAGGTGTAGAGCTTTTATTCATTTATTTCTGGGAAATAAGTTAAAATTACTAAGGCGACTTTTGTAGAGATAATTTGCAATTTATTCTGTTATACATTTGTAGGTTTTAGAATAATTTAGGTTATTTTTATTATTAGACATTATTGTCCCACTGGTGGGCAAATGCCTCCATACTCTCTTTCCACCTCTCTGTGTCCAGAGCTGCCAAGGACCAATCTTTATTAAAGGAGTCCAGCTCATCCCGCCATCATCGTCTGCGCCTGCCGCGATGTCGTTTGGTTTAAGCGGGATCCACTGTGTGTTTTTATACCGAAATGGGGTGTTCCCCATTTCTGTATAAAAAAATAAGATAATTATATTAATCAACTTAATAACCTATACAAAATGCAATTTAGTTACAACGACACAAAATCTTGCTACAACATCTGATTTCTAGTACATGACAATGACAAAACGAAAAAAAAACCAAATTCAAATACGATAAAGTATTCCTTTATTAAATGAATCTTACAATTTAATTAAGACTCTCAACTTAAAAAGAACAAAACCAAGGTTTATGCAAGAAACACACGGAAGCATCTCATTTAATTTCACATAGCAATTGCAATTGAACATTTCTTATCCATCTTTGTAAGTTCCAAGTGAAAACTGTTTGACGTCACCTTGTCTAGAGAAGACGGATTTAACTGCAGCGGAAGATTTAAAATTCTATCTACGATTGCTACACTGTGAAACTAATTAACACAAGCGAACATAGTACCGCTACCGCTCTACCGTTTAGTAGTCTACCGCTTAATATTGTACACTTGGCTTGTAAGCCAAGCGGTAGACACAGCAATCAAAAACATTATTATACTGTATTAAAGAAAAAAAAAAACCGGCCAAGTGTGAGTTCGACCACCCTTCATTAAGATTTCTGTAAATAAAAAGAATTTATCCCAAAAACAAACTTAACATTATAGTTGAATAAATTGAAAAACATGCTCTCCCATACATTGATACACGTCACGGTCAATTCTCTTAACTGAAAATTTAAGTTTCTAATCCTAAATTGCTATTTGTTTCTGTGATAAAATTACAAATTAACGATTTTCGGACTATTTCCTTTACTTGTGCTGTGAGATCTTACTTCTTGCCAAAAATGATTCTAGGTCATCGGAAAGTAGGTAGATGTAGGTTTTACTTGCGATTATCAAAATATAATATGTCGCATATAGCCGTATTTTCTATTGCGTTGACTTAGAAGCTTAATTTTTTTAGAGGACCATAAACTCGTGTTTGGTATTAATTTCAACTTGATACCTCCACGCGTTCCTGAGAAAAACGGTCATGTCAGACTGACAGACAGACAGACAGACGGACAACGAAGTGATCCTTTAAGGATTCCGATTTTTCCTTTTGAAGTACGGAACCCTAAAAACAATATAAGTACAGAAATTACACATAAGTTTAACATAATTTTCAGAAGACAGGAATTTTCAATAGTTACGGTAATTGTGTTAACTTATTACATTATGTACTTCGTTACATATTTTGGTAGACTTGGCGCTTGAATTTTTGAAGTGAACAACAACACATATCAATTCCTTCATCCTTCACTTATTCAGAAGTCTGCAAACAATTTTGCAAATTGCCAGATGGTGGTTGGTTAAGATACCACCTATCATGCCGCAGGTCGTGGGTTCGATTCCCATCCAGACAGAACAAGAAAACAGAAGAAGAAAACAGAAGGACTGTTTGTCCTGAGTCTGGGTATAAGTATATATTTACAAAAAAAAAAAAGTAGTGTATGTAGTGTATCAGTTATCTGGTTTCCATGGTACAAGCTCTGCTTAGTTTGGGATCAGATGACCGGGTGTGAATAATGTCCTAGGTTTTATCATTAGAACTTAAAACGGGATATTTACCATGTATATTAATTGATTTGAGTTTCCGATATTTCGGCACTGTTGCAAGTGCCATGATCACGGATAAACTGAAGTTATTGCGGGTGGATGTTTACGAGCAGACAAAACGGTCTACCCTCTTTCTTGTTCGTTTAGTGCGATTGTCACCGCTACCATTGTCACTTGTTACACTCACAACTCGATTCTGTTCTCGACACACAAAACTCACTGTGTCCGCTCGCGAACTTTTTTCGGTACTCTTGCGGTCTTTACACAATTGGACCACTGGATTCCAGGCTCTCGACAATTGAAACCCATCCTCACGGTTGAAGTTCTTATATTTAGTAATCTCAATAGCTTCTCTCACCAGTCTAGGTATGTAGTGACTTTCTGTCGAGATGACCTGAGGGTTATGTAACTCAATCCAGTGGTTCGATCCGGATTCTATAAGATGTTGAGCTATGGCCGATTTCTGTGTGTCATTGTTTCTCACCGCCCTTATATGTTCCGATATTCTACACGCCACAGTCCGCTTTGTCTGGCCAATATACGACCTTCCACAGCTGCAGTCTACCTTATAAACACCGGGTTTTTCCAGGGGGAAGTTGTCTTTCGGCGAACGCAGCATCTGACATACTTTCTTGAACGGAGTGAAAACAGTTTTTACGGCATATTTCCGAAGAATATTTGCAACCTTGTCTGTCACTCCCTTCACATACGGCAAAAATGCCGGTTGCCTCTCAACCTCGCACTTCCGATGTTTGGGAATAGGTTTTTGTCTACGCTGTGCGATCTTCCTTATATATCCATTCCTCCGTAGGACATTCTGCACGTGTGTTAACTCATCCTGTAAATCAATTAATATACATGGTAAATATCCCGTTTTAAGTTCTAATGATAATGTCAGTGACCATGTCGGTTTAAAAACTTATAATGTCCTAGGTTATTGTTATATTATTATCTGCCTATCTTTTTCCCACTGTAAGGCAAAGGTCGGTCTCTTTTCAAACAGAAAAGGAACGAGCCAATCAGCACAACAAGGTTAAAAACGTTACTCGAAGAAAAAACTTCACTCTCTAACTAGGGGACTACACTAAAATCTTCAAAACGTGAAACCTATTAGTATGAAAATCAAGCCCTATTTGTCTACGTTCATAATTCTGACTAAACCTCAAGATACTTCATCAATTCAGTTAGGGAATTAGGCTGTAATCAAGGCCTATTCATTGCTATACTGCTCCCTATTAAACGAATTTCGATTGGAATCAATATTCGTAGTATAAGGCTGACTGTTCATTGGAGCGGTGCCGGTGTGGTGATCGCGGTAGTATTACGGAGCAGTGTAGTGCAAAACACATCGTACAGAAGGCCGCAGGTCAGTGGTAACAAAACTAGGATCAGCTGGCCGCTTAACTAAGATTATCACCGACATACGTTCGACTGTACAGACATGAAAATAAATACTTCGAGTTAGAGCGACGTCATAGAGTCAGTCCACGTCGAGTTGCGTTGCGTTGCGTCGTCGCAACGCAAATATTTTATTGACGCATTGCCGACCACCCAGGCGCTGCCCCATCACAAAGTTGCGGCTAGCATTTTGTAAAAACATCCCAGTCTATTAGGAAGCATGGATCGGAAAAGACGTCTGGCATTGCTCCTATTACTACGTCACCGCCAAAATCGACGCGAAATCTGAATACCAAAATAGGTAAAAAAACAAATGAGCTTGCGTGTCTCGCAAAAACAACTGAGCGCTGCCACTCCGGTGTTACAGGCGTAATCAGGAGGTCAAATTTTCACATATTCTTCGCAGTAAATCGGCAATAATGCAAAGAATATTGGCTTCCAAGTGCTCAATTGTTACTGGTTTATCGGAGTAGACTTGCGACTGCACATATCTCCAGAGATAATAAAGTACAGGCCTCAAATCCCACGAACGAGGTGGCCAGATTTCATGAAATTAGTCGTTTGTCAAATGTTTCCTTTAGTAAATTAAGTTTACAGTAAACTAGGCGTTGGTGTCAGCCGCGGCGGCCACATGCCCGGAATCATATTCAGACATTAATGCCATAAAATAATCTATAAAATAAAGCCAATTTCTAGGATATTAAAAACATTTTTCTGTGTTTTATTTCAATTGAAAGTTCTCCCCAATATTTTACTACCTCAACAAACTCTCAGGCAGAACATGGCAGGAATCATATAAAAGAATCTACTTACTAAAGATTAATCGTCGGCGATCCGACTAAGAGATTTCCCTTGGGCCAAGTGAGGGTTTATTGCAAGTATTAATAGCTACTGTACCCTAATGAAGTGGTTGACAGCGAGAGGAATTACTGAAAGGAAAAAATATATTGAGATTTTTTTGTTGTTGCTCTTAAGTTTTAAATGGCAAAGGGTTTGTAAAACACGATTCTTATCGGCTTTCCTTACGAGGGAAGCGCTAAGTTATACGCAAAATTCAAAGAAACAACAAATAGATAGTTTTATGCCGCGCAAGTGACATTAAACCTTGGAGTGGTTTGCTCAAAATTTTCTTACGATTGTTGTAATTTGCAGCTCAGTGTCTGCGACCGTAACAAATATGATCATTAGAATCAGTAATACAACTCGCCTAAGTTAAATGGTATATGATTTAATTTCTAAGTAGGTTTGTACAAACACTTTTACAAGTCAATCATGTTTTTTTTTTTTAACTAGATGAGGTCGGCGTTTCCTATCTGACTACTCTGAGAAAAAAGGCCGAAACAAAATCAGAGGTCACAGTCTCTTATAAAGTCCAGACATAATCTTGGTCAGTTCATGTGAAGACCATGTAGATTGGTGTTTAAAATGGTCTTTTGAGGAAAGAACCACACATAATAGAGGACCTGTCCAGTCAGTGCACGCAATTGTCAGTAATCGCGCAGCTCAATTCAGAACTTAAGGAGCTCAACGATTCGACGAACAAAACCAAAGAAAGGACATTTGGGTAGGCCGCATAAATTACTCAAACTGCCTGACCATGGTTAAAAAAGACAGAGAAAAAATAAAACAAACAGTATAAATCTCAAATGTCAAGATTTCACGAAATAGTCATTCAATAGGGTAATATGAAATTAGAGACTTGTATTGAAGATTTTAATGATTATAATTCTATAAATACAGATCCGTTACGGTCGCGAATCATATTCAGATCAACATACAACCTGATAATAACCTACAAATTGCAAAAAACTTATGAAAACTTTAATTTCGCGGGATATCCTGGCGCTTTTGCCTTAACATGATAATCAATGTCTAGAATGTTTGTAGTACCTAGTCATTTTAGGGTTTTCCTCATAAGGAAAAAACGGAAGTCGGAACCCTTATAGGATCACTCGTGTGTCCGTCTGTCACAGCCAATTTGCTCCGAATCTAATGGACCGATTAAGTTGAAATGTGTTACACTTATGAATTTCTGTAACGCAAACACGGACGTGTAACGTAAATAAATGAATTTTGAATATAGGAGTTAATTTTGGGGGCAAATAACAAAATAAAAAAAAATAAAGTTTTGCAATCTGTACCGTGTGACATATCAAATGAAAGGGCTTAATATGAGGGTCTTAAATATATATTTTTTTATAATTTTAAAAGAAATCATTTTAAAGTTATTTAAAAAAATAGACGAAAATTGACCGTTCCGCCCCTTATCTTCGAAAGTAGGTACTGAGCCTAAAATTTGGAAAAAAAAAAACAAAAAAACGGTATTGAACTATTTACAGAAAATAGTTCATATCTATAGATTACAGGAAAACCTATAAGAAGTCTATGGTCATACAACAACATGGTAAATCTCTCAATACTGTGCGTACAAACTTACATTTGCAGTTGGAATGTATGAGACATGTTTTTCAACTACAATGTTAAGTTTGTTCTTAGGATTCACCCCAACTAGGGAACCCTTCATTGTGCGGAACTCTTCAGTCCAACACGCACTTGGCCGGTTTTTACTGGAGATTTTAATTCAAACTTCGTAACAGATTTATGAAGAATAAATACGTACGATATTTTGGATTTTGACAGCAACCTATGTTTAGTTGATATTTAATTTCTTCTAAAATTAACCATCAAACTAAAACATCTAAATCTGCATTCATACAAGCTAACCTGCTCATTCTTTTCCCAAAGATGTTCGGGTCGGCTGCAGCTGAATACCAGTATTTTACACGGAGCGACTGCCTATCTGACCTCCACAACTCAGTGACTGGGTAATACAATACCCCTTGGTAAGACTGGTTGTTGTCAGACTTTCGGGCTTCTGACGACCCGTAACGACTGTCAAAGATCCACGAATGACAGCCGGGACCAACGGCTTAACGTGCTTCCCTAGGCACGGAGGGTATTGGTATGTAAAGATGGTCACCCATACACAGGCCAACCGCGGCAAGCGTAGCTTAACCTGACCGATCGACCCGTGCGGCTGTTATGACTTAGCCACAACTGTTCTATTTATACAAGCTACCATAATAACATAAAATAAATCAATAAATAAACAACACCCTCTTTTTTGGCTGGGAAATCATCAAATAACTTCTCCCGCTTGGGAGGGCGTGTCAGACTTTTAGTGACTAAAACCCACCCGTGCTCCTTCAGTTGCAAGTGCCAGGGCCACGGTAACTCTTTCAAACAACACGCAACTCTGGCAGGCATCGACCCTAGCGGACCCCATCAGTTAGTGCTGACATCTCTTTGAGGCGCGCGTGGAACACAACGCGCCGTCGACCCGGGCCTGGTCCTTACCAGACAAAGCAAACCAGTGCAAGCCCGCGCCTTTGGTGGCCGGGAATCAGCTCACAAATCCTGCTGCCCAGGGCGTCTCCTTCGGCGACTAGGGGCGTGAGGGCGCAAAAATTGCCTCTCACTCAAGCGTTCTGCCTCCTCCTTCACGAGCATTACTGCTTCGCAGAAGGAGGTGACGGCTTCCCATACACTCTAGCTCCGTACCAAAGCCTGGACCAGGGCCAGACGCCAGAGATCGCCGCCGCCGATCGCCTCCACGTGGACGCGGCGGTGCTCCGCCCAAGCCAGGCAGACCTCCGCCGTCTGCTCCACCGTGTCCTCCGGGCAATCCACACAATGGTAACACCCGAGCGTGTCCTCCCGCCTTATCCGGAACAGAAACCTCTCAAAGCAACCGTGTCCGGTGAGGACCTACGTCAGGCAGAAGGTGAGGATGCAGTGGCGCCTCTTCAACCACTACTCAAAGAGAGGACTTATGGCCGCAATTGTGGCGTGCCGAGCACTGGGTTGCGACAGTCGCACTCTCCATGTCGCCATGAGGTCCCGCCGGAGCTCAGTCCGCTGTGCCGTGGGCAATTTCTCGCGGCAGCGGAGTTACGCCCCGGCGTTTTGCCTCCTCGCGCCACTCCCATATGACTTCGAGGACTTTTGCCTCCAGATCCCATGCCAAATAAACAACACCCTACATAACGTATAACACTGCACAAAAATAAAGCAATGATAAAATATCTCAATCGGTTGCACATTGATCATTTTGCATTGCCATAAATAAAACAAATGAACAGCAGGGACCCATTTAATATAATGACGTAATATGGCCTTTATATATCTGAATGCCCAGTGGGCAACATTTGTCACCTTTATACCATATTTAGTTCAACATTGTGTGCCATAATTATTTTTTCTACCTTTACGGGAGCCATGAATAATGTGCGTAATTGTTCACTATTTGTAAACCACGATGTAAGTCTTTATATGGGGTTTCAGATAAATGTATTGGACTATTTAAGTTCGATGTTTATAGAGTTAAAATTAGCACTGGTAATGCAGTTTTAAATGTAACTCTTGATAGAATCTCTGGTAAAAAAAAAGAAAATCTGATAGAAATTGAGTTTCGAATCAGTGTAGTAGCAAATTGACATGCTTTATTGCATTAAATGGAACATTTTGGTAGAAATAAGGTCATCTGCCTAGCATTGTCCCTACTATGTTGGGGTCGGCTTCCAGTCCAGCTGAATACCAGTAATTTACACTAAGCGACTGACTATCTGACCTCCACAACCCAGTTACTGGGTAATACGATACCCCTGACCCTGAAAACGACTGTCAAAGATCCACGAATGACAGCCGCGACCAACGGCTTAACGTGCTTTCGTAAAAATGGTCACCCATCCACAGATTAACCGTGGCAAGCGTAGCATAACCTGATCGATCGATCCGTGCTGCTGTTATTGCTTAGCCACGAGCCCCCTAGGTAAACTTTATTAATAGTACTAGCTTTCTCTGTAGTCACTGCTAGTTGCCCTTGATCCTTATTATCTATCCATTACAGATACTCTAGTAGGTATAATGGATAGATAATAGATATATAAATAGATATATTTGTATTTTATTGTGTAGATATTGTACAGTTGACTTACTACGGTAGATATACAGAACACTTACTCTTTGTTAGGGTTCCGTACCTCAAAAGGAAAAAAACGGAACCTTTATAGGATCACTCATGTGTCTGTCTGTATGTCCGTCTGTAACATTTGCTCCGAATCTAATGGACCGATTAAGTTGAAAATTGGTACACGTATGTTTTTAGTGACCCAAACACGGAGGTGAATTGTAAATTAATGAATTTTGAATATGGGGGTTAATTTTGGGGGGCAAATAAGAAAATAAAAAAATATATATTTGTAAACTGTACCGTGGGATATATTAAATAAAAGGGCTTACTGTGAGGGTCTAATATAATTATATCGTATAATTATATATTTTTTTATAATTTTAAAATAAACTGTTTTAAAGTTATTAAAGAAAATAGACGAAATTTGATCATTTCCTCCCCCTTTGTCTCCGAAACTATTGAGCTTTAAATTTTGTAAAAAATACAGAAAATACTTCTATACCTATAGATTACAGGAAAACCTATAAGAAGTCTATGATCTTAAAATAATATGTTAAATCTCTCAATATTGTGCATACAAACTTATATTTGCAGTTGGAATGTATGGGAGAACATGTTTTTCAAGGACAATGTTAAGTTTGCTCTTGGGATTAATTCATCCCAACTACGGAGTCCTTCATTGTGCGTGGTCCGACACACACTTGACCGCTTTTTGTGTTATGTTCTTTGTAGATTTTTTAATATTCGAAAATAACTTACACAGTCTTTGAAAAAAGAGCAAAGCTGTAAAGGTTTTATTCAAGCCCCAGTCTGTTGAAAGCAGTCTGGCAATATCTTTGACATCCGAATAGTTACTTTTTATTAAAGGCAAATTTCTAGCTTTTGACGTACAGGACGTTTAAGGTACGTCAGAGCGGGACGGCCCCCAACCAATAAGCGAATTAGTTAAAAAGATACGTTGAAAAGTCTTACAAAATATATTAGAGTACTCCGTGAATAGTTGCTTATATATTAGTCTAGATATCAAAGAAAGTAAAGGTCCCTCGCGGGCTTTTACAGTACTAACAAGATTAAATTGTAGGAGAGTTAGTTGCGCCACTTCTTCTTTCCAGCTAAAGCACTGGGAAGTGGTGAAGAGCGGGCGTTTCGTGGGACTGTCTTATGTAGTTTTGATGTTAAATTAGTGCTGATTTTCAGCACAGTTTGAATAAATGACTTTTGATTTTGGAACAGTCAAGTTCATTGATTGATTAACTCTCGTTGCATTTAAATAACCAATGACACAGATATACAATACAACCACGGTTTACAAAAAAAAAAAAAACCGGCCAAGAGCGAGTCAGACTCGCGCACTGAGGAATCCGTACCATATACCTATCTATATATGAAAAAAAAAGTGTGCTATTTACATCGTTTTATTTTTCCTGTATCTAATATTTACATAAACTGCAATCACACAGAACAATTTCAGATTTTTCTCCTTCGGAGATAAGAGGAGAACGGTATTTTTTTTTTCATCGAACGTCGAAAACTATGCGCCATAAAGGGTTCCTTTTTACCATTTTGTTGCGGAACCCTAAAAACGACGCCTTAAAATAAAACTCATCGCTTTAAAATTCTATCCCCTATAATTTTATTCACAAAACAACAACAATTAATCGGTCTTATCAATCAAAGAGAATCGAATCAATCAACTCAAGTTGCATCAATCGATTCCAGATATGTGATCTATCTTTTACTAAATTATATTTGTGAAAGATCAGACTTAAGCCTATGGGACCGTACCTTATTATAATGTCTAAAGAGATTTCAGAAAAATATTTGAGATTTTTATTTGACAAACAGATTATATTTAGAATAAGATTACCTACGGTATTTTATGTATTCTAAGAATTTTAAATAAAATAATAAATTATAAAATAGGCAGACTTGACTGTACGGAGCTAACCGAGCTTTACTTATACATTTGTTGCAAAGAGTTAGATAGAAAATATTATATTGAGATACGCTGTACTCAAACAATAAGTTAAAGATGTAAAGGTCAATGAAATATACATAGATACATACAACCCAAACGCCCTATTAGGCTTAAAATGCAAGTGGCCACGTCTCCAGGGTCCATCCAACACTATAGTTTTATAATTTTATTAAGAGGATTGTGAAGTGCCGATACGCGGCGCGATTTTTGGAGGCAATTACCTACATTTCATACAATTATCTACATAAATATTGTTTCGGGCGATAACGTTTTCACTCCCCAAAACCTTTACAAAATGAGACAATTTTGGTCTCATTACATTTAGTACACTTTAATCTAGGTCTGTACTTTTTTCGTTTTTAGTAATTCAATTTAATTTAATTTAAAAAAATAAAAATGCTCGAGGATGTTTTTATGTCAAAAATATAGATATTTAGACGCTAATAACTTATATCGTATGCAATATTTCTTTATAATAAAAACGTACGGACCTAGCTTTTCATTATACCTACAACATTGTCAAAAATTATGAAAATTAGACTATGTTTACGGGGAGAAAAACGTTATTTCTTTTTGTATGAAAATTTATAGCTTCACAATCCTCTTAACAGGTCAAAAATCTTTAGTGTATTAAAAGGGGTAAAAATAATCGTGTGAGGAACCAAACTCAACATTAATCCACAACTAACCCTTTTGTAATCCAATTTATAATGTTCACAAAAACAGAACAGATGTAAGCCTTTACCTTATTGTAGTTTGCTTAAACATACAAAAAGAAATAGCAGAAGGACCAGTCTTTAAAACCGTTTAATAATATCTTTACAATAAAAAAGCGTAAATTACGAATGTTCGAGTCATCTCAATAATTTTTTAAATGATTAATAATTATCATCAGTCTAGCTTTTGCCTGACTCTACTGGGGTCGGCATCCAGTCTAACTGGATGCAGCTAAATCTTACCAGTATTCCACATGGAGCGACTGCCTATCTGACCTCTACAAACGGGTAACACGATACCCGTTGGTAAGTCTAAACACTGGTTGTTAGACTTTAATGATATTAATAATGCATATTACAGTCACTACCGTTACATTATCATAAAAAAAATTTAACTTATCAGTGCGTATATTACCTTTAACAAATACATAATATTATGACAATTAACTAATACTAATAAAAACTTGGAATAATAACAAAATTATATCCTAACTAAAACTATTATTCAGACAAATATTCAGAGACTGGCGGCATTGCTACGTGGTATGGCAATGCTTAGCCTCTGGCCAGGGTAAAAGCCAGCCCCTGGGTCACGGGATGTGTCGACCAACCTGAGCATTCGGACCCCATGGCCCGAGGGTTTCAACCCCAAACGGCTCGAAAATATAATATATTAATTATACTTGGAATAATTGAACAATCAATCAGTGGCATGGTTCAAGTATAATTATGTCCCTTTTTTTTTTTTGTGGATGGGAAATCATCAAATAACTTCTCCCGCTCTGGGTGGAGCGGAAGGGCGTGTCAGACTTTTACTGACTAAAACCCACCCGTGTTCCTTCAGTTGCCTATGCCAGGGCCACGGTATCTTTTTCAAACAACCCGCGACCCCAGCGGCATCGGCCCTATTGGACCCCATCTCTTGCTGACATCTCTTTGAGGCGCGCGTGGAACACAACGCGCCGTCGACCCGGGCCTGGTCCTCACCGAACGGCGAGCTACCCACTACTCACCGTCCGCAAGCCCGCGCCTACGGTGGCCGGGAATCGGCTATCGATTCCCGCCGCCCAGGGCGTCTCCTGCGGCGACTGAGGGCGTGAGGTTGCCTCTCCCTCACGCGTTCCGCCTCCTCCTTCGCGACCATTACCGCTTCGCAGGAGGTGACGGCCTCCCATGCACTCTCGCTCCGCACCATGGCCTGGACCAAGCTCGGATGCGAGAGATCGCCGCCGCCGATCGCCTCCGTGAGAATACGGCGGTGCTCTGCCCAAGCCGGGCAGACCTCCACTGTATGCTCCACCGTGTCCTCTGGGCGATCCACACAATGGTGACACCCGGGCATAATTATGTCCCGTGTTTATTATCGTATTATAATAAGCAGCCATACCACTTATTTTCTCATAGTTACCTATTACATAAAGTGCCTGCCTGGATTCGAACCTATGAATACACCTCGTAAGTCGGGGCTGTTACCACTGGGCCACCACTGTTCCAGTAATTTATATGGATACCATAGAATGGATACCATAAATTTTTTATGAAAAAAATAAAATCAAACAATTATTCCACAATGGTTTCGTGCAAGTATATACAAGCGAGCAACTGCATTTTGACGTCATCCAAATTGCCTATATAAGCTTCGATATATGGGTATTTCAAGGGTACCTAAAATATTCAATTTTACAATTACCAAATTCAATTTTACGTGATTGATACGTATTGTTGCGCAAATTGATCGTGTACTAAATGATATTGAAGCGATACACAATATTACTACAATTGCAATTGATTGCAATGGATCGTTTCGGGGGACCCATCGACGCAAAGGATTTGTTGGAATCACAGCCGCTAATTCCCACACATGGTCATAATCTATGGTATCCATATAAATTACTGGAACAGTGGTGGCCCAGTGGTAACGGCCCCGACTTACGAGGTGTATTCGTAGGTTCGAACCCTGGTAGGCACTTTATGTAAATAATTTCATCACTACTGCTCTCAAAACGGTGAAGGAAAACATCGTGAGGAAACCGGCATGTTCTAGAACCAAACATTCGAAGACATGTAACATCTACTATAATTTCTGACAAGGAGTAAAATAAATCTGACTAATATTATAAATGCGATAGTGAGTTATTTTGCTTGTTACGCTTTCACGCTAAAACGGCTAAACCGATTTGGATGAAATTTGGCACATGTGTAGACCGTGACCTGGAAAAGGACGTAGGCTATCATTCATCCTGGATCGGAGACAGTGTCGCGGGCAACAGCTTAAGAATGCGAAAGTGAGTGTGTTTGTTACGCTGTCACGCTAAAACGGCTAAACGGATTTGGAAGTTTGGCATATGGATATTCAATGACCTGGATTAGGACATAGGATACTTTTTATCCCGATATCTAGAGCGTTTCCATGGGATAATTTCCGCCCTCCACGCGAGCGAAGCCTCAGTAACTTATAAAAATTCATCCTTCATTTGCTGTACCAAAAGGCTAAAAAATAATTCAAGAGCTGTGTGGACTGAATATTCTGTCGGTTCATATAGTGTGACCAAAAGCACAAAAGCATAGCCACCGCGGGCGGTCCAATAATGTGTACCTTACCTAATGTAAGGTTATCTTAAAAAAAAAAAAAACGTTGGGTCATAGAACAATAAGGTTTTTATACCTACCTTCATACGTGTAGGTGTTGATTTATATACGAGGGTTTTTATGGTCCGAGGTTATGGCCTTTGTGTGGATTTCGAATGCAATTTGGTAGAGAATTCATGGGAATTGAGTTTTAATATCTGCATGGATTTATTTATTGAGAAGAGGTCTCGTGGCTAAGTAATATTAGCCGTAAAGGTCGATCGATCAGCTTAAGCTAAGCTTGCTATGGTCAGTCCATAGATGGGTAACCTTCTTAACATTCCGAGACCCCGCCGTGCCTCCGAAAGCGCATTAAGAAGTTGGTCCCGGATATCATTCTTGGATCTTTGATAGTCGTTACGGGTCATCTTCTAAGCCCGAAAGTCTAACAACCAGTCTTACCAAGGGTATACTGTTACTCAGTAATTGGGTTTCGTAGGTCAGATAGACAGTCGCTCCATGTAAAATACTGGTATTCAGCTGCATCCGGCTAGACGGGAACCCGACCCAACATAGTTGGGTAAAGGCTAGGCAGATTGAAGGAATATTATGTTTTTGTAAGAGACCTACTTCAACCGCACCGTGGTGGTAAAACTTTGAGCTGGCCTAGCATTGTACGGAGTTTCAATAGAATGCGAGGCTTGCTTATACTGGTTTTGTTAACACTGACGTGCGGCCAGCACGCTCTGGATAGTTACAATCCCGCCGTTGCGTTGAGAGAATCCGTTCTTGACACCTGTCAGTTTCATACTAACAAATGTGTGTTTTGCGAATTTGAGTCTTATTACAACTATAAATTGTCCAACTGACAGATGTCAGGAATGCATTCTCTCGGCGGCCGGACTGTAGCTCCACTACCATACATTATACGAGGATGTGACGCATATTTTCCCAAAAAATGATTATTCTATCATTCTTTCTTTATGACTAGCTTATCTTAAGTTCCGAAGGTAGGTAGAGGTTTAATCATCATCATCATTCTCAGAATGACGTCACTCACTGCTGGGCACAGGCCTCTCTTCTCTTGTGCCAATCCCCACGTTCCTGAGCCACCCTCATCCGGGTTGTACCGGCGATGGCAACAATGACGTCTGCCCATCTCGCCGCCGGACGACCGACACCTCGTCTTCGACGAGGACGACAGCAAATTGCGTCATTTCTGTTATTAGTCTTAGGAAATTTGAATGATCTGTGGAGCGAGCCCATGATCTCACGTAGGCAGTCAAGTTAGTCATAATATTGTTTGTATAGGTACTCAATCTGTCTAGCCTTTTCCCATCTATATTGGGGTCAGCTTCCAGTCTAACCGGATGCAGCAGAATACCAGTATTTTACATGGAGCGACTGCCTATCTGACCTCCACAACCCAGCTACTGAGTGATACAGTACCCCTTAGAAAAATTGATTGTCAGACTTTCGGGTTTCTAAAGACCCGTAAAGACTGTCAATTATCCAAGAATGACAGCCGGCACCAACGGCTTGAAACGTGCTTTCCAAGGCACAGAGGGATCTCGGTATGTAAAGATGGGTACTGATCCAAAGACCCACCGCGGCAAGTGTAGCTTAACCTGATCGATCGATCGACTGTTATTGCTTAGCCACGAGCTCCTCATAGTTTGTATAGGTACTAATATTTATTAAATACTAGAATCGTACCCACGATCTTCAGCCTAGTAATCTAATCAATCAGCTATTGGCTTCATACGCGATCAAATTCCCAAAATTCTCTCGATTTTGGACTAAAATTCGTTCAGTTCTAATTAAAACATCAGATGTAATTAACTGGACATCAGCTTTGTGTCGAAGGCTTTAATTAAAAGTCGACAGCCCGTGATTGGACGAGCCAATGATCACGAGAGATGTTAAATTACTAGCTTTTAGTAGAAATTGGCCATAGTTAAACGAAAAGGATCCAACCCACATTTGTTGTTCATGCAAAATTAAGACTTATTACAACTGACGAAGGTTGTTATTATTTTACATATTTTCGGTGGGTTGGATCTTTTTTGTTTAACTATGGACTTAAACTGACTTGACTGCCCCGTTGGCCTAGTGGTAGCAAGCGCTACTGCTGAGCAAGAGGATCTAAGTTCGATTCCCAGGTCGGGCAAAGCTTTATTGGATTTTTATTTCTGGAAATTCTCATTAGCAGCCCGGAGTCTGGATTTGTGTCCGGTTGATGGTAACAGGCTCGCCCCCTATTACATGGAACTTAAACATAACTGGCGAAATGTGGGTGTACTACAGGTACACCTCTGCCTAACCCTTCGGGAGTTACATGCGTGATGTTATGTTTTGTATTTTTATTTAGAATGTATTGCGCGTTAACGAGTACGTTAACGCGCAATACATTCTAATTCAAAACACCAAATTACCTTTGAAAAGTACAGTAGTACTTTTCAAAGGTAATTTCGACTGTTTTGACACGTTTTCGAGTAAACTGAAACATTGCGAGGCAAGTTGGAATTAATTGACCTGACTATCTTACTACGACTAATTAAATATTTTGAGTAAAACGATTTTAATTTAAAATAAGTAAATAAAAGTCTTGCACATACTTAATAAGGCTCACTTTACGAAATTCTAATTAATCCGTGGAATGATATTGACATCTGACGGTCTGACAGTTTTAGTTTTTGCACAGAAAAACTGTCAAAATTTATCCGCAGGATACTTACTACTTACTTGGACTTTATGTCTTAGGGCCGGTTTTTCGATCGCCAGTTAACTTTAATGAGCCGAATAGTCATTTTGACAGTTTTTGTATGGACAACCTGTCAAAACGTCACATTTCTTATTAAAATAAAATTTATTCAATGATTGAAACATCGCCTCTTATCCTGCGAATAAATTTTTAATTTTTCTAGGTACAAAATTGTGGTCGCATTCGTCCTTAAAGTCAAAACGGTTTGACAAATTCTGTTTTGTTGTCAAGGCTACTTGGTTTGGGTGTCCTCACAATCATTTATTTTCTTACAGTAATAGTCTGACCTAAGCCAGTATTTCCTAGGTCTGCATATGGCGGCCTAAAAACCAACAATTTGGCTTATATAAACTCAGGTTCATCATATTTTGATGAAAATGACCTCTTACAGGCAATACAATTACCCGTGTCGTAGCCGACTAGCTTAAATAGCCGTTTATAGTTTGACCAAGACCGCTGTACCGCGCCTTAGGAATGTGCGGCGAGGCGGGGTGCAGCGCTGGCGAATGAGCGGTGGGACGCCGTGAGCGTTGACAAATGAGCGGCCTGCACTGCCCCCCGTCTCACCGCGCACATACCTACGGCGCATAATTAAAAAATCTGATTTCATCAACCAGTAAATGAAAAATAGTGAATATATAAATTTACCACCGAAGATAATCACAAAAGCAAGTAAACAACAGTGAATCATCGCCACAGTCAACGCAGCGCGGGGCTCCCATTCGTCGGCGGCAGGTGAGTCAGAGCGCTCTCAGCGACCAAAACGCTACCATATATGGTCACAGAACACAGCTACGATCCTTGTACCAAACGCCTCTAATAAGAAGCTAAAATTTCAACAAGTTTCTGCGTGTCAACTTGGCTTGTCAGCGAGTTAAAGGACCTACACGAGGCAGACTTCAAGTTCGATCCTAGCATCCCGCCATACTTTTTCGATTTTTTTTTTGCCATTCTGAACTGCGCCGTCAAAATTAAATTGTTTTTGGGGGGCAATTTAAATATTTTGCATTAATACGAACATTTACACAATGCCGAAACTAAACCGTACTCCGCCGAAGTCATCTGAACAAAGTGAGCCAGCATTAAGAACTTGCACAAATACTTTGCCAGAACCCGAATCTACCGCTAACCTATCAATTTCCGACACTGAAAATGTAAATACTCGCAAGAGGAAACGTGAAGACTACAGGGAGCTTATGGAAATGCTTAAATCACACATTGATAAAACCCATGGCAAGTTCGAGTCTCTTCAAGCATCGCTCTCAGAAATCATAAGTCAGAATGCTGCCATCCAAAATACCATTGACTTCATCTCAAAAAAATACGATGAAATGGTACTAAAAACGGAAAAACTCGAAGCTGAAAGAAAAGAAGACCATTCCTATATAATCCAGCTTGAGGATAGAGTGAATAATCTAGAGAGAATGTGCAATCAATCTAAAATTGAAATTAGAAATATCCCAATAGTACATGGCGAAACTAAAGACGATCTCTGCAAAATTGTAACCGAAACATAAGTTTTTAAACCGACATGGTCACTGACATTATCATTAGAACTTAAAACGGGATATTTACCATGTATATTAATTGATTTGAGTTTCCGATATTTCGGCACTGTTGCAAGTGCCATGATCACGGATAAACTGAAGTTATTGCGGGTGGATGTTTACGAGCAGACAAAACGGTCTACCCTCTTTCTTGTTCGTTTAGTGCGATTGACACTCCTACCATTGTCACTTGTTACACTCACAACTCGATTCTGTTCTCGACACACAAAACTCACTGTGTCCGCTCGCGAACTTTTTTCGGTACTCTTGCGGTCTTTACACAATTGGACCACTGGATTCCAGGCTCTCGACAATTGAAACCCATCCTCACGGTTGAAGTTCTTATATTTAGTAATCTCAATCGCTTCTCTCACCAGTCTAGGTATGTAGTGACTTTCTGTCGAGATGACCTGAGGGTTATGTAACTCAATCCAGTGGTAAATATCCCGTTTTAAGTTCTAATGATAATGTAACCAAAACGGCTACTATTCTTGAAATCCCTCTGCAAAAACAGGAAATTAAGGACGTTTTCCGAGTTAACAAAAAGGAGGGAACATCAACGATAATAGTTGATTTTGCTAGACCTAAAACAAAAGATGACATAGTAAAAAGTGTCCGGCAATTTAATAAGAAAAACCGGGAAAACAAATTGAACACAACTCATATTAAAATATCTGGCCCAGCAAAACCTATATATATAGCGCAAAATCTAACACTAAAAGCTCAGCGCTTATTTTACTTAGCTAGAACCTTTGCCAAAGATAACTCTTATAAGTTTTGCTGGACTTCATACGGTAAAGTTTATCTGAAAAAGGACGAAGGTGGAAAACAAATACTGATTAAAAATGAAGATGACGTCAACAACCTGCGCAAATGACTGGCCGATTATTTCTATTGTAATATGGATATCACTTGTTTAGTATATTTTTGGTTCACCTGTTTACAGCAGTTTGTAAGAAATCATGAAATTATACACTTACACGACCTTCACACGTCACACCTCACACAAAATTATATTATACGTACAACACCCGCACACACCAATATATACCAAGTATGCTTTTTGAGATCTATGTTTAAAAGACTCCATTCACACAATTTGGAGATCCTAACACATACATTCCTTCGTTTCTGTTGGCGATGTCACGAGTTTACAACATTTATTTGTGATATAGTTTCCCATACCGATTTCAATGGCTAATAAAATAATATGTACAGATGTAGACGCTGTCTCTGTGGCAGATAGTTACTACTGTGATATCGACACGTGTAACGATATGACAAAGAGCTCTGGGACCTCTCTGAAAATTATTTGCCAAAATATACGCAGTATATATAAAAATTTCGATAATTTTCAAGCTCAATTATATAGATTTTCTTTTGACATTGACATCGTTATACTTACTGAATGCTGGATAAATGACAATAAACCTATCCCCACTCTTGAAAATTATGAACTTTATTTCTCCAAAACACGCCTAAACCAAAATGGTGGTATTATTATAAAGAAACATATTAAATGTACAGTCGAGGAACCTGAGTCAATAGGCGCAGAATTTCTCTTAATAAAAATTCATCCAGACATTAATATACTTGCTGTTTATAGGTCCCCCTCCATATACTGCACAAATAACTTCTTAGCCTCATTAGATAGTATCGTGCGACCATTAAAAGCAAAAAATATTGTTATTGCGGGTGATGTTAACATTGACATCAAAAAAGACAATACAGACAGAAATAGTGCGTCTTATTTAAATATGACTGCGGAACTAGGACTGTTACCAGCGCACATCTATCCAACAAGGCTACAAAACTGTTTAGATCATGTCATGTTAAATACATGTTATCCAGCTACAGTCTTTGTATTACATACTACAGTAACTGACCACGACTCTGTGCTACTGTGTTTATATTGCTCTGATCAACAAAATACCACTAATAACTTCTACACTAGCATAGACTACGAGGCAGCCATTACGCACCTAGAAACTGTTGACTTCTCATTTATTAATAATGACAATGATGCGAATGAATCTGCTACTCTTTTTGTTGAGACTATCTCTGTAGCAGTGAAACAACATTCAAAAGTACTCACTAGACCTTGTCGAAAAAGAATTCGTAAGCCTTGGCTTACCTCAGGCTTGTTGCGCTGTATCCGCCACAGAGACAAACTACACAGGAAATTTACTAAACAGCCACAAAATCAAATTCTGGAAACCACATATAAAAGATACCGCAATTTCTGCAACTCATTACTCAAAAAACTCAAACGAAGCTATGAAAAGTCTTTACTACAAAACGCCAAAAGCAACAGAGACAAATGGAATGCTATCAAATCTATAACTGATACAAAAAAACAAAAATCGTGTGCAGGTAAACTGATACCCATAACTAAAAATGGATTACAGGCAGTAGAGGAGGTAAATCGCCGCTTTGCAGGCATTGGTAAACAGCTTGCAGCTGACATTGTAACGCAAACTACTACACCATATAAATTTAAAATGCCCTCCACTCCCAACTCTATCGTTCTACTTCCCCCTGATGAGGCCGAAATCGAGTCACTAATAATGAACTTAAAGAATGATTGTGCCGTTGGATGGGACTCTATTTCAGCTAAGTTTGTCAAGCTAGCCCAACATGCTCTTATTGGCCCATTAACAAAGCTTTTCGAAATATGTTTTAAACAAGGTGTATTCCCAAGAGTTTTTGGGTGAATATTCGACCTTTTAACCGCCGTCATTACCTTCCGCCAAAAGTTGATGAAAGAGAATATATTTAATGAAATATTTCAGCAATTCCTGATTCTGGTCCTTAAGCAGATTCTGGGAATTGATGAAATATTTCATTAACGATATTCTCCTTCATCAACTTTTGGCGGAAGGTAATGACGGCGGTAAAAAGGTCGAATATTCACCCTTTTAAAAAGTCCATTATTACTCCTGTCCACAAGAGTGGGGTGAAAGACAATGTTCGAAACTATCGGCCTATTTCTGTTCTAACAGCTATGTCGAAAATTCTGGAAAAGGCGCTCAATAGTAGACTCATCAATTTCCTCGAACGCAACAAAATACTCTCAGACACACAATATGGTTTTAGGTCGGGAAAAAGCACTGCAGACGCGATTAGCCAACTGATAGACCATGTCACGCGTAAACTAGATTCAAAACAAAAATGTGTAGGCGTTTTTCTAGATTTAGCAAAGGCCTTCGATACCGTTTCAATCCCTGCTCTTGTGGATAAGTTGGATAGGATTGGTATACGCGGAAATGCCCTAAATATTTTTAAGGACTTTCTCTATGACCGCACACAGAGAGTTAAAATAAAAGAATACACTAGCTCTGATGCCGAGGTAACCCACGGCGTCCCACAAGGCAGTATACTTGGGCCCAGCCTTTTTCTCATTTATATAAATGACTTATGCCAGCTATCTCTTGAGAATGGTAAAGTCTTCACCTATGCTGATGACACAGCATTAATATTTCATGGGGACACTTGGGACCAGGTTCAACAGCTCGCCGAATCAGGCCTACACAAAGTTGGACACTGGCTTACAGCTAACATTCTCACTCTAAACATCTCAAAAACCACATATCTACAATTCCACTTCTCTAAAATCCAACCTCCAGACACAAACATTAAGTTACATACATGCAACTCACGTAACATGCATAGCGACTGCCCATGTCTGTCCTTACACAGAGTTACACAGGTCAAACATCTAGGCATTTTGTTGGACGAAAAGCTTAGCTGGCGGCAACACATTGATCTTACTTCTACTCGAATCCGGAAACTAATCTGGGCCTTCAAAAAGCTGAGATATGTGGCAGATTTTGAATTATTACGCAGGGTATACTATGCACTGGCGGCGTCTGTCATGAGCTATTGTATTGTAGTTTGGGGTGGTGCATGTAAAACATTCATGATACACCTTGAAAGAGCTCAAAGGTCCCTGTTAAAAGTTATGACATTTAAGAAAGAAAAGAAAGAAAATACGTTTATTTGCGATAAACATGGCGCAAAGAAATACAATAACAAAATAAAACAAAGAACAAGTTTGGGGAAAATATGCGTCACATTCACGCAAAACGGCCGTCGCTCAGCATAATGCCGCGACCCCATACGAGACAGAGCCTCAGCGCTGGTTTTCAGCGACAGCCGGCGTTGACGTAATGACGTCGACCGGTGCATCATGCAGTGGAAGTAAAAATGCCAATTAAAATTAGATAAATAAGATTATGGAATATTTTCAAAGTTTATGTAAATATAATAGGTATGGAAGTTGAGTACATACATTGCGTTCCGTCCGCGCTAGCACCCACCGACTCCGACGCCGGCGCTGCGGACGGATGCATTATCTGTGCCGCGCGCGCACAACGGCGCAGCTGTCAGAAATATTTTAGCTGTTGTTGTTTGTTTTGTCGGATAATTATATAACATGGCGCAGCACATTATATAATTTTATTGTATGATGGGATTATGTAACAATGATGTTTTTGTGTGATTGTGTGAGTTTGTGTTAAAAATATAGATTTTATAACAAAATAAAATAAAATACTCGGCGACTCAGAGTCACATTTAAACCCTTCCTATTCCCTACTGCGACATTATATGAGTTGTGTAAAGTACTCACTGTGAGGCAAACTTACATTCTGCAGGTAGTTGTCAAACAACACACTATCACACCCTATACTGATAAACACAAAAATAAAAGAACCATACCTGACGTCTGTCTGCCTGTGCGATGCCACACAGCATCTGCTAGAAGACAGCGTGCTCACCAGTCCACCTACCTTTAAAATAAGTTAAACACGACGCTAAATATTAATCCACTAACAATTTACGAAACAAGACAAACGGTGAAAACTTGGTTGCTTTCACATGATTATGAAAAAACCGAAAAAACTATTGCAGCGGATGTGAAGCATATTATGGTATATCTCGCTTAGACACATACAAACATTCTCGAATTCACGCAAAGAGCTACATACTCTACCTCATAGACAATCTCTTACACACGCACACCCTCACCCACACTTACCACTTCACACCCACGCCACTCTCACGCTCACACTCTCATCCTTACACACCCCTCCACACTACTCCTACCCCCACAGTTATACAGTGTCATTTTCATTGTTTTCAAATTCATACTTTGTCACAGCTTAATTTTAACTCCCTTTCATTAATTATTTATTTTTTTCTTGTTTTTTTTATTTTAATTTAATTTAATTTTTTTATTTAATTTTAATTTTATTTTATTATTATTATTATAATTATATTTTTTTGTCTTAAGACAAGATTTCAATCTTAAATTAAAAATATCAAATATTTAGCTTAATCTCAATCATTAAAAATAATTTTATTTGAATATATGTATAACTATTTAGAATCGAACATATGTCTAACTATAAATTTCAATATTAATATTTATGTTGTAAAAGTCGAGGTGTTTCTGTTAAATTATTGCATACAGAAGCATGTAATAAGGAAGAAGAAACTGACTCCTGAAATACAGGTATTACATACCTAGCTCTGGAGTCAGGGCTTCACAATAATTGTAATTATGTTTTTCAAAATAAATTATTATTTTTCTCCATATTTCTCGGGACCCTGGGGTCCCGGACCTTTGGAAGGCGTACGAGGAGCTGAAGCCAACTCGCAGAGGCCCCTTACAAAATTTTAAATGATGAGGAGGCACCAACCGACGATTATCCCTATATGCGCTATGCAAATGCACCCAAGGACAACCCCCGGTTGGTGCAGGACTATTGCTGTACGTGAAAATAAAACATATTGGGCTATGGGTTTGGGTTGCTAAAGTGCATTGGGTTACTTAAACTATGGAATAACTATGTCCCCTGCCTGACCAATGTTATACAATTATACACGGATAAAATGGCAGGAGGTGACTTGCACACTCAATAATGGGCCCCCGGAAACGGCCGCTAGCACATAGTGACGTAGCGACAAGGGGGCAACACTTCCTGAGGTGCGTGAGGAGTGGAGAGGTATTCCACGGCTATCAGGACAATCCCGGAAGTACGGTCAAGATCCCTACCAGCACCTTACTGGAATACTTCCTTCCTCCGAGCACGTTTGCTCTTGCGAATCTCCACTCAAGCCGGCCAATAAAGGCAAGAATGAGGTGGGAGCTCTGTTCCTCGTCAGTGTTCACTCCAGCCGGCCAATTAAGGCAAGCCAGAGATGAGGACAAGATTTCTCCCGGGAAATAGGGTCCGTGGGGTCGCTACTGCCCAACAGCTCGCCACATGCTGCCCTGCGGGTTTCTGTAACTCTCTTGGTCTGGCTCCTCATCCTAGACCCGTTCCGGCAAAGTAAATTCTATCGGCACAGACCTAAAGTACGGAGCGCGCAAGCCCCACCACGACGTCAACGTAGAGATACAGCGGTGGGGGAAAAAATTATTATTATTATTATATTATTATTATTAATGTGATTCAGACAACAACGGGAAGCTCGTTAAACAATCGATCAAACATGATTAATTTTTCCGAAATAATAAAACATCACGTGCCAAGAACTGCGGATTTTATATATTACCTCTGCGTAACCCAATTTTCAGACATGGTGTTCGTGCGTTAACCCTGTCTTTGCTGATGCGCACTCGGGTAAAAATTTAAAGTGAATTTCCAAAGTAGCCCTTGGACAACATAGGGTTAAATAAAGATGGAAACGGGTAAGTAAATACATTTAGCTAGGTATTTATTACAAGCCCTATGCCCTCAGAGGGCGAGCCAATAGCCATGAACCCACAGACTTACGCTCCGAGCTGATACTGAGAAATTTTTAATGGCAAAATCCAATAACACTGCCCAATTTGTGAGGAGTTTGAAGCGCCACTTCTTCTTCCCAGCTAAAACACTAGGAAGTGGTGAAGAGCGGGCGTTTTGGGAGACTGTCATATGTAGTTTTGACGTTCTCAATATGCTGATTCTCAGCCTAGTTTGAATAAATTACTTTTGATTTTGATCATACCTAGGTCACCATGATCAGCAGCCGCGTTTACGTCCACTAGGCACTACACCAACAAGGAGGTCAGAGACCCCAGTTTTTGAAACAAAAATACAACAATTCTATAACATTTTGGTTTAAATTTTGCGACAAGCACGATTAGTGTCGGCCATAGTTATGAATAAAGTCTTAAAACTAAGTTAATATTGTGTGGGAAACGAGTATTTTTAAGCGATGAAAATACGGAGGAGGTTCTCAAGTCGAAAGATACAGAATTAATTTTTCAAGTGGGCGTGGATGGCCATATCCGAATCTATGAGGAATAGTCAAAAGTACTCAAAGGAGTCTCAGGCTTGTTTGATGAAAACTAAAACTGCATCATTGGATTTTTGAAAAATAAATATCAAGGTTTAATACGAGTAGGTAGGTAACATATCGACGGTTAAGAATCAATAGTGTCTATCTCAGTTTTTTATGTTTTTCTGTTTTTAATGCAGGTATGTAGATTGAAAGTTTAATATGGCTTGGTGAACACCCGTTTACTAGGCGTCACAACAAACTTTCACTGATAGACACTTCTGCAGCACTCTTTACTTTAGCAGGGGTGAAGATAATGATATTGAAACAATATAAATACTTTCAACCGTGTATTGAGAACATTTTCGCTTGACAATAATTCTGACCTAGGTAAATCCACTGCGGATCTCAACATCGAGATTCAGAAACGTGACGTAACGGCACAACGCCATCTATCGGCACAAAAGTAAACAATTTTCTCAAACATTCCGCCCACCAAGGGCAAATTAACAAATTTGGCCTTCCATTACATTTTCCCGTTTAAATTCCGCCCACCATGAAACACTAGTTACTGCTATGAAGTTAAATCCTTAAAATTAGTCACATTAAATCTTATAATTCTAAATAAACGCATCTGTTTGTCTCTAAGGGGACATTACAGGTAAGATGCAAATCTTTGAAATAGACCTTTTTATTATACCATTTTTTGTACGTATAGATACAACTCTAGTGATGTCATCGCTGCCTGGGTGTTTAGCAACCACACGACCAAGCAGCCATCGACAAGGCGGCAAGTCATCCTCTTTAACTAAAACTAACATACCGACCGATGGTTCTGGAGTTTGTTTACTCCACTTATAGCGATTTAGGAACATTACTAAATATTCCTGCGACCATCGTCGCCAAAACTGTTGCGCCATCCGTTGGGTCAGTTGCCACCGGCGAAGACTACTCAAAGTGCTAGATTCGAAGTTATACTCCGGCACTGCCACTAATGGCTCACCCACCAGAAAATGACTTGGCGTCAATGCGTCTAAGCCATCCGGATCCCCATCCATCCTCGACAGTGGTCGCGAGTTCAGGCAAGCCTCAATTTGTGTCAGAACTGTTGATAACTCCTCGTACGTAAGGGTTGAATCTCCAACTACTCGCCGAAGGTGGAATTTTATCGATTTGATTCCGGCTTCCCAAAGACCACCAAAGTTAGGCGAGTATGGAGGGATAAAATGCCACTTCGTTCCCTTAGACGCTAAACAGTCAGCGATTTCCTTTGTTAGACTAGCTTGCTCTGCCGAGAATAACTGCTTTAACTCCCTTGATGCTCCTACGAAGTTAGTGCCATTGTCTGACCAAATATCCGAACAATAGCCTCTGCGAGAGACAAATCTCCTGAATGCTGCTAAAAATCCTTGAGCAGTCATGTCACTTACAGCCTCGATGTGTACGGCTTTCGTGGCCATACAGACAAACAAACAAATGTAGCCCTTGTAAGCATGATGACCCCGACCTTTGGAAGTCCTTATATTTATAGGACCAGCATAATCAATCCCAGTACATTTAAAGGGTCTTGTAGGCGTTACCCTCGCAGCCGGTAATTGCCCCATTAACTGGTTTGATGTCGTTGCCGAATGTCTGGCACATTTAACGCACTTACGAACGTGTGATTTGACCAGTTCCTTGGCCCCCAAAATCCAGTATTTAGTCCTCAAATACGCCAACATGAGTTGAGGCCCCCCGTGCAAGGTGTTGTCATGAGCGTCTGCCACGATTAAATTGGTTAAGTTTGACTTCTTTGGTAACAACATTGGGTGTTTCTTATCTTCACTTAGTTCCGACTTCTGTAACCTACCTCCTACTCGTAATATTTTGTTTCTGTCTATGAATGGGTTTAACGATTTTAAAGGTCCTTTTAACGTAACTGAATAACCATCCCTTGAGATATTTTCTATTTCTTCTCCAAAACCTTCTGCTTGACACTGTTGGATACAAACACGTAACGCTTCCGCCAATTCTTGCGCTGACAACCCTGTTTTTTCACCTTGATCCTTCTTTCGTTTTATCCACATACGTCTGCAGTACGCTACCACTCTTATTAATTTCGTTAAGTTTGAAAACCGATCAAATAAGTTTATTTCTGTGCCCGAGAAGTGCACCCTTTTTATAGCTTCTAAGTCCGTATCTATGTCTTTAGGTTTGTTATAATCTATATTTTCTGAATATAAAAAGGTAGGACCATTAAACCATGTCGTTTGTTTCCTGAGATCAGACGGGTTGAGTCCTCTTGACGCAGAATCAGCCGGATTTACGCCAGACCGCACATGAGACCACTGCTGTGCGTCTAAGGTGGTTAAAATCTCAGATACCCTATTTGCCACAAATGTTTGCCACCGATTTGGGTGACTATTAAGCCAGGCAAGCACGACGGTGGAGTCACACCAGGCATGAATGTTCTCCTTCGGAATACTCAATGTGTGAGCTACCTCAACCAATAACCTACTCAGAAGAACTGCTCCACAGAGCTCCAAACGTGGAATCGATATTTGCTTTATTGGTGCTACTTTTGTTTTTGATGTTATCAAGTTTACAGACACGTGGCCCTGATCGTCGATGGACCGAAGATAAATCACGGCTGCATAAGCCATCTTGGATGCGTCGCTAAATCCATGTAATTCAACGAGTGTGTTATTACGTTTTGTATTGATCCAGCGAGGTATTTGCAACTCCGACAACTGGCACAGTTCATCACGGTAAGTAATCCACTCATTTAATATTGTTTCGGGAACTTCATCATCCCAGCCTATACCTGATAACCACAGCTTTTGTATGATTATTTTTGCAACTATAACACTTGGAGAAACCCATCCAAGTGGATCAAATAAACGTGATATGTCCGATATAATAATTCTTTTTGTTACAGGCTTCTTCGTCGGTAAGAGTGTCACTGTGTAGCGGAACGCATCTCCTGTTCGATCCCAGGTAAGTCCCAATAATTTCATAACTTCATCTATTTTAATTTTCCTTCCTTCTTCTGTAGTATTTGTATCTTTAGTTTTCAAACTTTTCAACAGCTCCTCACTATTGCTTGACCACTTTTGCAACGAAAACCCTCCTTTTTCTACTAAGTGATTCATTTCAGAATACAGTTTGACTCCTTCCTCAACGCTTTCAACGCCCGTAAGCAGATCATCCATGTAAAAGTCTTCTTTAACCTTTACAGCAGCTGTAGGGTATTTCTCCTTCTCGTCTATGGCTACCTGTTGAAGCACCTTAACAGCAAGATATGGGGCACATGCTGTACCAAAAGTAACCCGCAATAAACGATATTCTTGAGTTTGATTATCTGCAGTTCCTTTCCACAGAATTCTCTGAAAGTCCACGTCGTGTTCATCAACCTTGATTTGACGGTACATTTTTACTATGTCCGCAGATAAACATATTGGATATGTTCTCCATTTCATTAAAATATGTCTTAGCGTTGGCTGTAAAGTAGGGCCTATCATCAACAGATCATTTAGTGAAACGCCGTCTTCACCTTTACAGGAAGCGTCGAATACTATTCTCACTTTTGTGGTGTCCTTATCCTCCCGAACAACCGCAAAATGAGGTAGGTAAATTCCTTTACGGTTATTTATTTCTTTTTCAGGTATTATCTCCATATGACCCAGCAGTAAGTATTCTTCCAATACCTCTTGATAATTCGTTTCCATGTTTGTATTTTTACTTAACTTTGTGACTAATGAAGACAATCTTTTTTCAGCTATCCTTTTAGAGTTTTTTACTATAGGTGTTGCATCTTGGCTTTTAAATGGCAACCGTACTATATAGCGCCCGTCACTGTCTCTTCGCGTTGTTGTAGCGAAGAAACGTTCGCACTGTTTTTCTTCCTCGGATAATATGGTGGGACTGTTCATCATATTGTCCTCTAGTTCCCAGAAGCGTTTCATGAGGTCTGTTTCCTCCACATGCGAATGCATAACTAAAACATTATCATGTGGTTGGTGTGATTTTTCCACCACACCCGATAAAACCCAACCCAATGAAGTCGCTTGCGCCACGAGATTACCCTGAGGTCCCTTCTTAACTCCTTCCTGGATAATTTGCCCATAAATTTCTGCCCCTAGCAACATGTCAATTTTGTTTGGTGTGTGATAATGCGGATCCGCTAACGGGAAATCACAAACCCACCCCACAGGTACAAGTTGCTTGCCAGGCAGAAAAGTGGTTATGCTCTTTAGTATGTATGCGGCAACCTTAAGCTGAACGTTGGGGTTGTGTATGGACTTCAGAGTAACTTCCACCATAAATTTTGATATAATTTTATTGTTACCTTCCAATCCCGAAATTTGTCCCCTTATTGGCGTCCTTTTCAGCCCTAAATACTGTGCCGTGGCCTCGGTTACAAATGAGGCTTGGGACCCTTGATCTAGCAACGCCCTTATTGTGTGATAACTACCGTTGTTGGCTGTGGCGTTAACTAGAACCGTGGCCAACAAAACTTGGTTTGTCCTATGTAATTGGTTAGCCGAGAAGAACGTGGCCACTGTGTCCGAATTAGAAGATCCGGATGATTTAGCACTTTGCGCCGCGTCTCTCTCATTCTCGTTTTGAGATACATTACTATTTTTATGATCGGAACTGTCATCGGTATGAACTGGACCCGCGGCATGAAGCAAAGAATGATGTTTGCGTTTGCAAACACGACATACATTTGAACTCAGACACTGCTTAGCCGAGTGGTTGTTCCCTAAACAGTTAAAACATAAACTGTTTTGTCTGATGAACTCCCGTTTGGTATTTACATCCATTTTTATAAAACTCTTACAATTTATAATTTTATGGTTTTCCTTACAGCATTTACATTCTAATACAGAATCAGTCGCCGCGTGGAAGGCTTTTGGCGTCTCTGTGTTTTTTCCTCTACCCGCATTAGAGCCAGCGGTCAAGAATTCAAAAGCGCGATATCGGCTGGTCAAGAAACTTTTAAATTGCTCAAAGGTTGGAATCTCATTGCTGCACGATTTTTCACTAGTGACGTTTAATTCCCACTGTTTTCGGGATTCTGGATCCAACTTCAAAGAGATTATATGTACAACGATGAGGTCCCAATTACCGACATCGATACCAAGATTAGCTAGAGCATTTAAACAATCGGAAGTGGTATCAATTAATTCTTTTAGACTAACAGCTGATTCGTTATTCATATTCTTCTGACTAAGTAACCTTTTTAGTATATAATGTGACAAGTATCTCTTATTATTGTATCGCTCGTTAAGTTGTTCCCAGCACCGTTCATAATTGGACTCTGATATAGGAATGTGTCTAAGTAGTTGTTCCGCTTCCCCAGATAAATACCCTTTTAAATATTGCATCCGCTGTACGTTATCTATAGACTTATTATGGTGAATGAGCGATACGAACAAATCTCGAAAGGTTACCCACTCAGTGTATTTCCCGGAAAATGTTGGAATAACAATTTTTGGTAATTTAACTTGACACTGTTTTACATTGCTCTGTAAATATTTAGGATATTCTGTTTGGCTTTCCTCTTTTACTTCAAATGACTCTAAAATAGTCTCTAACTCAGTTTTATATTGAATGTAAATTTCTTCAGTCTGATCATAACTATCTTGTTTAACATAGATACATGCTTTTAATTCCTGAGGATCATACGCTTCGTATAATTGACTATGACCCTCTGTTAATTGTTGCCACAATTTATCTAAGTTTTCCAATCTTACTTTAACATATGGACGTGTTATTTGATCTTTAGGAGATTTCTTAAAGTTACTATAAGCTTTGATTATTCTTGAACAATTGTCTTCTAATTTATTACTTAACGAGTCCATAATTATATTTTAATTAAAGCCAGTGGTAATATAAATATAACCGCACACAAGTTGAAACGAGAAAATTATAACTAAAATAAGACTAACACAGAATTATCAAATTTGAGACCAACAATTTAAGTTTAAAATTGCAAGTCTTTAAAACATACAACTTTTGACAAATTTGGGCATAGATTCGACGTCTAAACCAATTTTTCTTAAAATTAAACTATGTCTAAAACACTGCAAAATACTCTAAGTTAAAGTTTATATTCCGTTCTAAGTTCTGATCTTCAAAGCAATAAGGTTCAAATTATAGTTAATTTCCACTGTTAAACTTCCAAATATGTCGTTCACAAATTGCACCAAGTTATTATTGAAAGGTCACTCACGGTTTTATCTTCGTTTGATACCACCTGATGAGTCGTTCACTGATTCCTTGGTAGATTGACGTTGCGTGATTGCGTCACGCTCGTCCCACTCCTCCTCCAGGTAACGGAGGTCACCCTGCTGCCGATTCCTGACGATGCAGATGTCGTTCACCCGGCACCGTCTGCAGTAGCTCGCTTCTCGCGCTGCTGCTGCTGCTGCTCCCAGAGTTGCTGCTGATTGTCACCGCCGCACTGATGCTGATGCCACTAGCACCTCACTGATGCTATGAGCTTGGTCAGTTATCGCAAGCGATCCACTTGCCTGACCAAGGTTGATACCCAAAAACACACGGATCCGGCTCGAAGGACCACATGAACACCCGTTTACTAGGCGTCACAACAAACTTTCACTGATAGACACTTCTGCAGCACTCTTTACTTTAGCAGGGGTGAAGATAATGATATTGAAACAATATAAATACTTTCAACCGTGTATTGAGAACATTTTCGCTTGACAATAATTCTGACCTAGGTAAATCCACTGCGGATCTCAACATCGAGATTCAGAAACGTGACGTAACGGCACAACGCCATCTATCGGCACAAAAGTAAACAATTTTCTCAAACACTTGGCCTATTTAGGCACTATCACAAAATTCACAAAATATTTTTTTCTATTTTTAAAGATACAAAGATTTTTAGTATCTTTCTATTCAAAGCAGAGAAATGTTTTTTTTTATCCCCTGTAAAGTTATCTTTATTGAGATAGACACTATTGATTCTTAACCGTCGATATGAAAAAAAGAAAAAAGTATTATGTTAAAAATTAGCTCTTTCCTTTAGTTTGCCGTAAGTCATTACTTTCCAGAATTCGATCCTTATTAGCGACACTATCGAATGGTGTAATAATACAATGATTTTTCTTCAAAATCAACGGGTTCGATTCCTGGCTACAAATATTGATTTTTAAAAAATCCAATAATGCAGTTTTAGTTTTCATCAAAATCAAGCCCGTGACTCCTTTGAGTACTTTTCGCTATTCCTCATAGTTTCGGATCTGGCTATCCACGCTCACTTGAAAATATCACCCTGTACGTATAAATATAAACTAGCTGCCCGGAGAGACGTTGTCCTGCTTCCTAGAACTCGATTGCAACGCCACCTACCGGGTCCAATTGTGAATCTAAACCATCCAGGGTCCTACTGAAATACACACAAAAATTTCATCTAAATTGGTCCAGCCGTTTAGGAGGAGTTCAGTCACATACACACGCACAGAAGAATGATATATATAAAGATATTATTTTATGCATGACCACGCATAACTTGTTTTATTCGTGAGGGTATACCCACCTCGAAGTTAGTCCCGTGTATATAATATTAGTAAAATTTATTAGTATAGTAGTAAAATTAATATAATAGTAGTAAAATTTATTAACTTTTCTTTGGTAGTTTTGAGTTAGCTTCAAAAATACGTATTTTTACCACTTTTCATGTGGATGATGTTCTAATTTCTTTTGAAGGTATATTCCAATTTGTGTGGGGTAGATACCACAACAAGAAGTGAAAAATAAAAACTTAAAAAAAAAAACAAGTCTTCCAAAAAAAAAAAAATAGCACTACAGAGTGAAAAATAACTGACACCGACTTCCGAAATTAAAGTTATTTTTCACTCTGTAGTGTTTTTTTTTTTTGGAAGGTCAGTTGTTTTTTTTTTTTTTAAAGTTGTCCAGTATTAAAATCGTTCGAGTTCACGTTATGTTTGCTCCGCTCGTTCGTGCTCGGCTCCCAGTGCTTAATAGTAACCTCGTAAATATTATGCTTTAACCACAATACGCCATAGAGGTAGTTTCAACCCTCAACCCTCAAATAAGATTACCCCCTTAAGAATATACAAGTCAGTGTGATAAAGATATATTAGGGGTCGCAAACATTTTTTACAATTTAGACCTCAGTACATGGAAAGACACTCACCATGAAATGGTCGGTAGGGACCGCTCATATATTTATATATTTTTTGGGAACTTCTCGTCATGGAGTGAACTTTGGGGACTTGGCTTTTTAATAGAACAAGTAGTCACTTGGGGGTTAGTGGTTATGTGATGATTTTCGTTTTTTTCTTAATGAAATGGTCATCAATGTTTAAAGGTTGAATGTGTTATTGTTATTAAAATATGTTATTTAAAACGTGAGACGAGATTCGATTATTTTCGAAGAAATTCTACCTATCGGCGAAGTGAATGTGTAAAGGATCCCGCGAGAATCTATATAACTATAAATGTGTTTTATCTTGTGTTCATTCTACATGTTTATTCTTATCTTGTGATGCTAGTTTCCTCTCCTTTGACCCTTCCTTTGTCTTGGGGCTACGGACCTCGTCTGATTTGAAAACTACGCACATCACAGAAGCTTACCGAATCTTCCTCGTCGCTCAAGGAAACGCCCTTGCGTTGTTTCCAGGGATCATAGCTTGAGCTCAGCTAGTTCTATCGCACTACACCTCAAACACTCCGGCTTACCTCGCTCGGGTATAAATCTGCACTCGCTTGACTGAGTGACTGAGCACTACATCGGCGGCTACGGCTGACGGCGGCCCTACAGGCCTGACGACTCTGGCAGACACTTCCAGAAAGAACCTTACGACTTTGTAACCCACTCCCTCTATTAATAAACTCTGTATAAGTGACTAGTCTCATTTGCTCTACCCACGAATCCGATACGCCTCACCCCTGGTAAAACTGGTTGTCAGACGTTTGGACTTCTGTCTGACTAGTGAGTACCCGTCACGATTGTCACAGATCTACATATGACAGCCTAGACTTAATAAATGTGTTCCAAGGCGCGGAGGTTACTCGAAATGAAATGGATGGTCACCCATCCACGGACCGAGCTCGGAAAGCGTAGCTTAACCTGCGATCGACCCGTGCGGTTTTCATTATTTAGCCAAGAGCCCCTCGAGCGAAATAGACCGTATCCATTTAATTGCATAATTACAGCACATTTCCTTAAAAACATTTTTTACGAAATTTTTTACGAACTTTGTTTCAAGATTGGAAGAAAACCTGAAAGAAATTGTATTTCGTGGCTTTAAAGACGGTTGGGAAGTGGAGAGATCCACTTTATTCTAAGAGTACTTCACAGGATTAGGAGCGGAAGCCACTTAGCAAGGAAATGCCGGCATTTTAGAATAAAATGTTACATATGACAGAGTTAGCTGGGGACGGAAGATATTTTGCTGTTTTTTTGTTACAGAGGGTATTTTTGAGCGGTTTTAGACTGATTTTCTTTTACATAATTTCAATCAATGATTCTACTCAATCTATCGCAGTCCACAGGCCTCTCCCAGGCTGCGCCACAACACCCTGTGCTCCGCCTTCCGCATCCAGTCTGTCCTAGCCACCTTTTTAAGGGTGAAGCGTCAGGGTAGCCCGCGACATTCAAATTTTGTAACGTATTTTGCAATTTGCAAGTCAGTATTAGGTTATATGTTGAATTAAGTATGATTCGCGGCCGTAACAAATATGTATTTAAAGTATAATAATCACTAAAATCAGTAATACAACTCCTTAGTATAATCCTCAAATGTCAAGATTTCATGAAATAGTCATTCATTAGGATTACCTAGTTTTAAAGAGTTGATGACTTTAATGATTATAATTATGTAAATACATAATAGTTACGGCCGCAAATCACACTTTGATCAACGTACAACCTGATGCTGACTTGTAAATTGCAAAAAACGTAAACCAATTTGGATTTCCCGTGCTACCCTGACGCTTTCGCCTTAAGGTCGTCAATCCATCAAGCTGGGGTGCGTCCCACACTACGCTTGTCGATACGCGGTCGCCCCTCCAGGACTCGCCTGCTGCACCAGCCATCGGTCCTTGGACAACCATGGCCAGCCTACCGCCACATCAGCTGCTGCTTACTTTTTACATAATGTATTATGTGCAAAAGACTTTATATACATAGCAATCACCGTCTGGTTTCCTCCTTTCCAAAACCCTGATGTTCTTTCTTACGGGTACCTACCTATATATTAGCTCGAATAATAATGACGATTACCACACATATTTTATTTTATTTTATTTGAGATGGGTTTGCTCTTGACTCTAGTCTAGGTCGGAGGTGACAGATACAAAGTCGAAGATGGAGTGAGCTTACCCAGAAGAAGCTTGTTCACTCTCACTTTTGAAGAGATTAGGGTTGTATGCGTCCGAAAACACAGACGCAGGTAGTGAGTTCCACTCTTTTGCTTAGTGCGAATTGGTGGAATAGCAACGAGGTAAGGGATGGTTACTTGCAGTGGGTCTAGATATCGATGATAGAAGGGGGCCGGTGGAATCAGGTCGTGGAGTTCCTGGGCACACTCACCGAAGTACAATCTGTAAAAGACCGACAAGCAGGCAACCTTGCGGCGATGAGCCAAGCTGTGAAGCTTGGCATCTACCAAGTTTATGTCACCAATGAGCCTCTTAGCTCTGCGTTCCACCGAGTCAAGCGCGGCTATAATCCTAGAAAATAGGCAGGTAGAATACCTACCTACTCTTTTTGACAGCGCAAACATCTCAAAAAACATTTTAATTTCTATCTTACCTACAAAAAACTAAGTAAAATATTGGTATTCAGCTGCATGCGGAAGCCGACCCCAACATAGTCAGGAAAATCACACCCATGTAAAATAGACCTCCGATTTTTAACCGACTATTTAACAATAGGTAGGGTATTTAGATTAACCTAATAAACTAAATCCAACACGAATGTAGTTAAATTCAACAGAAATCTAATAATAACTCCAATTTCACGACTTCTTTACGTAACGACTAGAAAACTCATTATTTCAAAGAAGGAAAATAAGGCTAACAAAAGATTTTTTCGTGAGTCAGTCTATAATAAAAAACATATTACAATGTTATGGACTAGTTTTGCTGCCACAATTTTGCCACTAAGTCACACAGATGAAAGTGTGGGTTGTCTATTGTTTACCCGAAGATTATATACCAAAATCATCATATTCCCGAATTTCATTTACCCGAATTTAATTTGCCCGAATGTTTTGTTTGCCCTAAAAGACATATGACATACTTTTAATTGCCCGAAATTTAGATACCATAAGATACGAGTGCCATACGTATTGTTTTTCATATTTTTGATTGCTATAATAATTATTAGACATAATATTTAAACGCCATAATGATTATTAGACATAATAAATTTATTTATTCTTCTCTTTTAAGTTTAATGGTCACAGTTCTAACCTAACTCAAATGGCACCTAACCAAACTACTTCTGGGTGGTTTATAAAAAATATGGCGGGGTCTATTCGCTCGCTTCGCTCGCTCAAACGACCCCGCCATCCCCTTCTAACCTAACCTATCCGAGTCGGGGTGCCCTAAAGTCCCGATTCCATCCAGTTTCTCCTGATATAACAACCGTTACACACCCAATGTCGATGGCAAATGATGTTATGGCATATGATAATTATGGCATGTGATAATTAGGGCTTACAATGATTAAGACAAATGATGTTATGGTAAGTGACTTTATTGGAAACAAAGCTTCTAGCACGTGACTAATATAGGAAACAAGAGTAGGGCCAATGAATATTACGTCATATAATAATATGGCTGTTGACTATTATGGCAAATGATATTAGGGCAAATAAAATTCGGGCAAACGGCGGTATACCGAAAGTGTGTCAATTTGGGAAACATTCGCTTTTAACTAATGTTTTGTGAGTATTTTTTGTTTATTTATTTATTTGTATAAAGGCATACCAATTAAATACACACACAGAATTAGCCAACAATCTTTGTCAGAAATTACAGATCGCATGTATATAAATTTAAGGACCAAAAAAACACAATTTTAAAATGGCATGTAAAACAGTGTTTATTTTATTTTATTTATTCGGGAGAACAAACAATTACAGATTAAGAAATACAAAAAAAAGATGTAAATGATACAAATGCGAAATCAACCATATTCTCCACAGATACACAATGAGACAATTTGGTAAATTTTGAGACTAGCGTTGTAAACAATAAAAAAAACCGGCCAAGTGCGAGTCCAACTCGGCGGATAAAAACGGCAAAAAATCATGTCTGTTGTAAGGGAGCCCCCTTAAATATTTATTTTATTGTTTTTTAGTATTTGTTGTTATAGCGGCAACACAAATACATCATCTGTGAAAATTTCGATTACACTATCACGGTTCTTGAGTACAGCCTGGTGACAGACGGACAGACAGACGGACAGCGCAGTCTTAGTAATAGGGTCCCGATTTACCGTTTGGGTACGGAAACCTAAAAAGAGGAATATTTACAGTATCAACAATAAAGCTGTCAATAGTGCTGCATAAGCGGAACAACAGAGCCACATAAATTTTTGAATATGTTAAGTATATGAGTCGTAAACTTTCTGTGCGGTAAAGCAAACAGATCCAAACTGCAGAATTTCTTATTAAAATTGCTTATAGGGCGAGGCACACGCATTTTGGGACTGGATTACTGGAAGTAGTGGCGAATACAGGTCATGCGCATCCCTGACACGTTCTGGGAACTATAAATATCGATTAATTATCGGCTTCGCCCGCGTTGATGTCGTAAATCTATACGTATAATCCTTCCTCTTGAATCACTCTATTGATGAAAACCGCATTAAAATCCCTTCGGTAGTTTTTGAGTTCATCGCGAACATATAGACTGACAGACAGACGCGGCGGAGGACTTTGTGTTATAATATGTAGTGATGATAGTGATCATAATTGTTATTATGTATTTCCTTAAATAGTAAAATAAAATCCATCCAAGTGGGAGTCGGACTCACATGGGTTCCGTAGGTACCACTGAAACCATTAGTGGCTTATAGTTTACGTTTTGTTACTTAGAGCTGATTTCTCAATAGCAGATAACTTTTCTCCGAAAATAAGTATGCCAATTTGACATATTTTCGATACGAAAGCTGTCAAACCGCCATATTTTTTTCCATAAATAAAAGTTATCTGACGATTGAAAAATTTGCCCATTGCTTCGGGTGGTTCCTGTTACGGATAAGGCGGGAGGAAACGCCCTGGTGTTACCATTGTGTGGATCGCCCGGAGGACACGGTGGAGCATACGGTGGAGGTCTGGCCGGCTTGGGCAGAGCACCGCCGCGTCCTCGCGGAGGCGATCGGCGGCGGCGATCTCTCGCGTCCGGCGCTGGTACAGGCCATGGTACGGAGCGAGAGTGCATGGGAAGCCGTCACCTCCTTCTGCGAAGCTGTAATGCTCGCGAAGGAGGAGACTGAACGCGTGAGGGAGAGGCTATCTTTGCGCTCTCACGCCCCTAGTCGCCGCAGGAGACGCCCTGGGCGTCGGTAATCGATAGCCGATTCCCGGCCACCGTAGCCGGGGGCTTGCGGATGGCGAGTAATGGGTAGCTCGCCGTCCGGTAAGGACCAGGCCCGGATCGACGGCGCGTTTTCTTCCACGCGCGCCTCTAAGAGATGTCAGCACTAGCTGAAGGGGTCCGCTAGGGCCGATGCCCGCCAGGGTTGCGGGTTGTTCGAAAGAGTTACCGTGGCCCTGGCACAGGCAACTGAAGGAACACGGGGGTTTTAGTCAGTAGATGTCTGACACGCCCTCCCGCTCTACCCAGAGCGGGAGAAGTTATTTGATGATTTCCCATCCACAAAAAAAAAAGCCCTTAGTGTAATAATAACAGCAGCTTATTATCGTTCCCACAGCAGGGCAAAGGCTTCTTCTCATACAAAGAAGGCACGAGCATCTTAAATCCTAGTCCAGGTTTCCTCACGATGCTTTCCTTCACCGAAGTTAGTGTTGTCCAAGGTAAACGCAGAAAGTACATAAGAATAGAAAAAGTCATATTGGTACTTGCCCGGATTTGAACCCATAATCTAGTGCATGAGAGGCGAGGATTTAACCACTGGGCCATCACGACAGTTACCTTATTATTCATGAAAAAATATTAATAAAAAAAACTCAAACGCTTAGTAAACTTATTTTAGTTCAACACTGTTTTGTTAATTTCTTTCGAATTATGATTTGACTTTTTAACTAAAATATGTTTATTGAATTTAAGTTTTAGTTATTTTCATAAAAAAAAAAACTATAAGGGAGTTAGTCTTTAGTCATTTGTCATTAACGATTGCAAAACATCATTCAATCATTTGCAGTCAAATAAATGAAAGCCGATTCTCCGACGTTGATGTTTTCCATCCAGTGCCTGGTTGAGCAATATGGAATAATTTATTTTACATTGAAAACCCCAGGCTGCGATACTGAGTTGAATTTGTATTTTAAATTGGATAGCGCCGAAAAAATTTTATAGTATCAATCAATTCATTCATTTACCTATTTGTTTAATTTAAATATTAGCGAAAATGAAATCAGAATTTTTATACTATATTTTTTACCTTTGGCTAGCAGTGAGACGGACAGTAGTCAATCAGCCTAGTCTTTTCCCAACTATGTTGGGGTCGGCTTCCAGTCTAACCGGATGCAGCTGAATACCAGTATTTTACATGGAGCGACTGCCTATCTGTCCTCCACAACCCAGTTACTGGGTAACACGGCTTCTGATGACCCGTAACGACTGTCAAAGATCCTTGAATGACAGCCGGAACCAACGGCTTAACGTGCTTCCCGAGGCACGGAGGAGTCTCGGTATGAAAAGATGGTCACCCATCCACAGACCAACCTCGGTAAGCGTAGCTTAACCTGATGGATCGACCCGTGCGGCTGTTATACCCACGAGCTCCGTAGTATAGGCAAAGTAAAAAAAAAAGAGAATTTCTAATAATGAAACGTGATCTTTATTGGCATGAACATCTTTATGTAAATACTATAATAGCTCATTTTCGTCCAGATTAAACATGGCCTCAAGTTTAATTTGCTCTCGATAATTAAATCGCAGATTTAGGCTTTCCTAAAGTTCCATTGCCGTAGAACTGGTCTATGTAAACAGTACATGCAATAAAATTGCACGTACAATAAAATCGCATTCAACTATGGCAAGAACATTTTCTATCATTTATGAGTTCATGACACATGAGCGAACGAAATAAAAAGTTCAATAAAATTTAATTAAATATTTGCTAGCGCAAATACGGGTAACGCTTCGGTGTATGTCATATGTGATTTTATTGAATGATAAAACTTGCATTCAATTCTTGAATGACAATAGAATTGAATAAGCTTTATACATGCAATTATTGCGCTTAAACGTTCCAGAAACTTGCACGGCGTAAACGGAGCTTAAGTTTACTAAAAGTAGGTATTCGTCGGATATCATCATCATCATTCTCCTGCCCTTGTCCCAATTTATTTGGGGTCGGCGCAACATGTCTTCTTCTTCAATACCCGACATCTCGGTAGTCACTCCCTTTCTAGTCATAACAAAATTCACACAGTCCATTCGTTGTTTCTTTGGTCTTCCCCTACTCTTACAGCCATCCGATATATGATCCACAAAACAAGTGGTTTCAAAGACGTTTTGTTTTTGCTTGTTTGTTAAAAATGGCAGAGGAGCTCGTGGCTAGGTAAAGATATTTTTCATCATAATATGATGGCTAAGTAATAACAGCCGCATGGGTCGATCCATCAGATTAAGCTACGCTTGCCGGGGTTGGTCCGTGGATGATGGGTGACCATCTTTACATGTCGAGGCTCCTCCGTGCCTCGGAAAGCACGTTAAGTTGTTGGTCCCGGCTGTCATTCGTGGATCGTTGACAGTCGTGACGGGTCGTCAGAAGCCCGAAAGTCTAACAACCAGTCTTACCGAGGGGTATCTTAATACACAGAAACTGTGTTGTGGCGGTTAGATAGGCAGTCCTCATCATCATCATCATCATCCAGTCGCTCTATTAAAACACTGGTATTCAGCTGCATCCGATTAGACTGGAAGCAGACCCCAACAGAGTTGGGAAAAGGCTAGGCAGATTGATTTTGTTTGTTAATAAAAATGGCAGTTACTTCGTCCTTTCCGGATCAGGGTTCCATTGGTACAGAACCCTAAAACACACATAACATCACTCTCTATTCCCCAAAGGGTTAGGAATAGATGTATCTATAGTGTACCCACATTTCGCCGTAATGTTTCAGTATAACTGAACCTTAAAAATCATACGCACATTCTGTTATTCGTTCCCAACAATATTAATCAATGGAATATTCTCATTTTATAAGCGAATAAAGCTGGATAGACCAACATTTTTATACGTAGAAGATAAACAGAAAAAAAAGCAACTCATGCAAAATGATTGTTTTGTATACAAATGGGTATGGTTTGATATATGGTTTATTTACTTTTACGAGGGCGGGCCGTATTATGAAATATGTTTAGCTTGGGTACTGGGCATGTAGATTTTTAATAAAATGGCTGCTGGCCATTTTTTTTATTTTTGACACCAAACAAAATATATTAAATAAAATATAACTATGTAGATGTTTTTGATTTAGAAGTAAAACAAGAAAGATAACAAAATAGCTACTGTTGTGCCTACTCTTTTATCAATATCGTTATAAAATCTTATTAAAAGGCACTGATTTAAAACGGCCAGTTGTTTATTGTAGTTTTGGTAAGTAAAAATACAAAATGCATGTTACTAACAAGTTCGACAGTAAACACTGAGCTGTTAACTAAATAAAAAATGAGTCGAAGAAATATTTAAATGGGTAATTAAATAAACAATTAAGCAGTAAAAGGAATTAACAGCAGTTAGTTTAGAAATAAATCTTATTTGGAAGTAGCGCTCGCCGCCCGCTACCGCGGCCCTGATCGCTTCGCTCGCTCGGCTCGCGCGCGGTTTATCTTAGTTCAATCCTAACCTATTTGTTCGGGGTGCCCTGGCTTAGTTACTGCGACCAATTCGGCTCGCACGTGGTTGGTCACAGTTCCTACCTAACCTATGAACTGCCGTACTATTTATCTAACTGGCCATTCATTTATTACAACTACTTGAGTATTTTTTGTCCTCAAATTGTAGGATGAAATAACCGACCAATTTTCTTTTTATTACTGTTCATGTTTTACTCTCACACTGATTTACCAACCGCCGACAAATTCAATGACTGCCCGTTATGTTTTAGGGTTCCGTACCTCAAAAGGAAAAAACGGAACCCTTTATAGGATCAATCATGTGCCTGTCTGTCTGTCCGATTGTCACAGCCAATTTGCTCCGAATCAAATAGACCGATTAAGTTGAAATTTGGTACACGTATGTATTTGTGATGAGGTATTAGTGATTCAACGCATACAGACGTGCTCATCAATGCATAATATCAATAAAATAAATTAACGCTTGCATAAATAGTGACCTAGTTTTAGTGTATTACAGTGTTATACAAATAAAAATTATAGTGATATGTTAAAAATGAACTGACTAGATTATATTTTATAAACTGATAAATGGAAGGCAGCCCCTTCAATCGGAGCACGATGATAAGACGCAGCCCTCCACCAACACCGACCCCGGTACCGACAGCGGCTCCTACTCGTACATCGCCCCAACAATCAAAACAAGACCAAGATGAGAAAGTTGAAGTTGTATCCACTCCTGAGATTCAGAACTGGATGGGGTCTATAGAGCAGTGCCTGAATGAGGTTTGTGCTATTGCTTCTGAGGGAAAGCTAAACGCTGAACAGAAGCTAAAAATAAGCAATCTTTGCCGGAAAGTTGGACATGGAGTTTCGCAAATGGCTGTGCAATACCAGTCACTAAAGCAAAAAGCCATACAAACTCATAACTCCCTTAAAAACATGTCCGAAGCTCGAGACCTATCAGAGTGTCTAATGGAGATGAACCGGACGATCCAGGATTCCTGTACGAAGCAGGAATCCACTTCTACATCCTTTGCAGATATGGTAAAGAAGGGGTCCAAAACTTTTGTTCGTCCAAATACTGTTAGCTCCGTGGCCATTTATCCTAGTGACAACTCAAAGACCAGTGACGACACCAAGAACATGGTCCAAAAAATCATATGCCCTGGAGAAATGAAGCTGAAAGTACGAGGCGTACGTAAAATTGGCAAAGGAGGACTCATAATAAGCACTGAAACTAAAGATGACCTAGATAGACTCAAGCAGACTGTCCAACTCGCTTCGTCAGGGCTTACCGTCGACGAACCTAAAAAGCGCAAACCACGCATTATAGTTATAGGAGTTCCCACATCGATGGCTGAAAATGAGGTTTATAAATGTATTTATGAACAGAACTTGGCCGACAAACTGCCCTCTATATCCTTAGATACATTTTTGACTTCAGTAAAACTAAGCCACAAATCTGGCAGGAGAGATGCTGAGAATTGCAACTATATTATAGAAGTTCCAGCCGTCATACGTAAGGCCCTCATCACACAAGACCGATTATTCATAAACTGGTCGTCGTGCCCGGTACGAGACTTCACACTGGTAACGAGATGTTACAAATGTCAGCAGTACGGTCACGCAGCCAAAACATGCAAAATTGGTGCCCCTGCATGTGGACATTGCGGTGAAGAAGGACACGCAATTCAAGATTGCACAAAGAAAGCCGATGCGCCAAAATGTGCGACATGTTTGCGCTTTAAAAAACAATCCAACCACAAGACGGGAGACGCAGATTGTCCTGCCAAAAAAGCTGCCGAATACAGGTATATCAACTCGATTGATTATGAAGGCGCCTAAGAGCGCCACATACTTGTTTATATTTTAGACGTACTTTGTTATTGTTATTTTTTAGTTTTAGTATGGATAATAACTTAATTACCGAAATAGATAACACATTTTTAACTGTGTCAAAGACATGTGACGTTGAGGATTGCAGACAATATCTTTCCAATTATCAAAAGTCACTAACCGTACTGACCCAAAATATTCGTAGTATTTATAAGAACATAGATAGCTTTAAAGTTTTCCTTCATAGACTTAACTTTGATTGTGATGTAATAGTACTAACCGAGTGCTGGCTAGTTAACCGCATCGATAACCTTCCAGTTATACCTGGGTACAACTTATTGCATACCACAATAAACCACAATCAAAATGATGGTGTAGTAGTATTTGCTAAAGAATCATTAAAGGTCACTGTCGAGGAACCTACTCTGCAAGACTGTATGAGTAATTGCTTAGTTATCAAAATTGGTACAACCACAGCGATAATCGCTATGTATAGGTCGCCCTCCACTAGAAACTTGGATTCTTTTCACAATTCTTTAAACCAGATTTTTCAAGAGCTAAGCTCATTTAAGAATGTTATATTAACAGGTGATTTAAATATAAATATTGGCTCTGAAAACTGCGATGCAGGGACCCAAGATTACCTTAATATCTGCTCATACCACGGATTTCTCCCCGCTCACACATTGCCTACTCATCAGAGTGGTTCCTGCCTCGATCATATGATGATCAAAACCAGCTTATCATATATTACGCTTGTTACTAACGCAACAATTACTGACCACCACGCTGTCCTACTTACCGTAAATTTAACGCTGCCTAAGCTAAATCGTCCCACGACCAAAACCAAATTAAACACAAATAAACTCGAATTTGATTTGTGCAACATTGATTTTAGCCTAGTTTATAATACTGCTGACGCTAATTTAGCTTTATCGTACTTAATAAAACGTGTCCAACAAGCAATATTACGTAACACGACAGTTTATACAGTAAATAAGAAACTTTATAATATTAAACCTTGGATTACTCCAGGACTGATTCGGTGTATAAGACACAGAGATAAACTACATCAGAGAAGTAAGAGATACCCTGATAATCTAATAATTCGAACCACCTATAAAAGATACAGGAATTTTTGCAATAATCTCTTAAAGAATTTAAAAAATAAATACGATAAATATGAATTAAATAGAGCAGGTAACAATAGTAAGCAGCTTTGGAAACATATTAAAAACGTCACCAATATGTCTAAACAGCATGAATCAAATTCAAGTTTACTGCTAGCTAATACTTCACCAATCTTGTCAGCTAATAATGTAAATAACTTTTTTGTAAATGTTGGGAAAACTCTTGCTGAAAAAGTTCCAAAATGTTGCGACCAACCATTTTTCCAAAAATCAAGAAATAACTGTAACCCGAATTCTTTTGTTGTGCTGGACACTGATGAAGATGAAATAACCCGAATTATTTCTGGGTTAAAAGATGACTGTGCAGTTGGATGGGATAATATAAGCAATAAGATCCTTAAACTCTTTAAACATATTTTAGTGCCTCCCATAACGCATATATTTCGAATCTGTCTTTCCGAAGGGATTTTCCCTAGTTGTCTTAAAAAGGCAGTTGTAATCCCTATCTTTAAATCTGGAAGTAAAGACGTAGTAAATAATTATAGACCAATATCCTTACTACCATCGATATCAAAAATACTAGAGAAAATCATAAACAATAGACTAGTTAATTACCTAGAAAAAAACCACTTATTATCGCCTGCGCAATTTGGTTTCAGAGCCAAACTATCGACAGCCGATGCGGTGCATAGCTTGACTGATTATATTTCAGAAGAACTCGGCAAAGGAAACCAGACCCTGGGAGTCTTCCTTGATTTAGCCAAGGCCTTCGACACGGTGTCTGTTTCTGTTCTGCTAGACAAATTAGAGACCATAGGAATAAGAGGAACGCCGCTGAAACTATTTGCCGACTATTTAGATGGTCGGTACCAATGTGTTCGAATAGATAATATTACGAGCGATGAACAGAAAAATACTGGTTTTGGTGTTCCTCAGGGAAGTATTCTGGGCCCCACGCTATTCCTGATTTATATTAACGACTTATGTAATCTGAATATTAAAGACGGCAAAATTATATCATATGCCGACGACACAGCGTTATTATTTACCGCTAAAACCAGTAGCGAACTGTTCGAAATCGCTCAACTAGGCTTTAATACTGTGACTAATTGGCTTCAAAGCAATTTACTAACTTTAAATGCTGACAAGACAAAATACATTCAGTTCTCCATGCGCAAACCTCAAATTAACACTACTAACCCTCATCTATATGCCCACCAATGTGGAAACCGTACAGTCAATATGTGTAATTGTCCTTTTATTCTCCAAACGAGCAACATAAAATACCTCGGAGTAATAATGGACGACACCCTCTCTTTTAAAAAACACATTGAAAGCCTAGTTAAAAGAGTGCGCAAACTAATATATGTTTTTAAAAAATTGCGAACATTAGATGATTCAAAATTAATCACACAAGTTTATTTGGCCCTAGGTCAATCTGTAATTCAATACTGTATCACTTCTTGGGGTGGCGCACCAAAAACTAATTTGCTTCCTCTTGAAAGAGCTCAGAGAGCAATTTTAAAGGTAGCAAACTTCCATCCCTTCTTCTTTCCTACAGATCTGCTTTATAAATCCTGCAACGTACTAACGGTTCGCCAGCTTTTCATTATGCACTTAGTATTAAAACAGCACACCTTGCTTACCTACGATGCTGACAATACTAATAAACGACGGAATGATATAGTATGCCTATCCAATGCGACCTCAAAACATGTCTTTGTAGAAAGATTTTTTACATTCTTAGGCCCATTTCTGTATAATAGATTAAATAGGAAACTAAGTATCTATAAATTAAATTACTTTAGCTGTAAAAAAATTATACTTAAATATTTACTAACCATAGATTATGCCCAGACAGAAGATCTACTTGTTGTCTGCAAATAGAACCACTAACATACTATTTTACTTCTATTTACCTAAGTTTTTAATTTAATTTTATACTTTATACTCTTTGTTAATTTATTATATACGTATTATAGCATACACTGCACTTTCTAGCCTGAAACACAGGTTCAACCTAGTTCAGGCAAATAAACAACTGTGTTCTAGTTTATTTGTTAAGCTAACCTTTTTATTGTAAATGTGACCTTTTTATAAATAAACAATTATTATTATTATTATTATTATTATTATTATTATTATTATTTCTGTGACCCAATACGAACGTGTAATGTAAATTAATGAGATTTGAATATGGGGGTCAATTTTGAGGGCAAATAAGAAAATAAAAATAAAAAGTTATGCAAACTGTACCGTGTGACATATCAAATGAAAGGGCTTACTGTGAGCTTTCCCAAATATATTTTTCTTTTTATAATTTTAAAATAAACTGTTTTAAAGTTATTTAAGAAAATGACGAAAATTGAACATTCCCCCTTTATCTCCGAAACTGCTGAGCCTAAAATAAAAAAAAATACAGAAAATAGTTCTATACCTATAGATTACAGGAAAACTTATAAGAAGTCTATGGTCTTAAAATAACTTGGTAAATCGGTCAATATTGTGCGTACAAACATACATTTGCAGTTGGAATGTATGGGAGAACATGTTTTCAACTACAAATGTTTTTCAACTATAATATTAAGTTTGTTCTTGGGATAAATTCATCCCAACTACAGAACCCTTCATTGTGCGTGGTCCGACACGCACTTTTCTGGATTTTGCAATTGATCATAATAACCTCAATAATGTTTAAATAACAGTTGTAAAAATTATTACCGTTATTAAAATCGGTCCAGCCTATTAACGGATTTAGTCAATCATTTCGGAAAGCTCACCCCTCAGAATAAAACAGTACAAGAAAACCTAAGTATAGTAAATAACATATCAGTTTTTTCTGTGTTGGGAATCAAATTTAGAACCTCATGGTTCACAGCCGTGTAAACAATCACTCGACCAGTAGATGCTAATAGACTCTCCTGCAGGAACGGTTCTTGGTCCACGATACATAAAACATACCTGGCGAAATATGGGTGTATCTACTTTTTTTTATATAAGATGGGTTTGCTCTTGACTCTAGCCTAGGTTGGAGGCGACAGAGACAGAGTCGACGATGGAGTGAGTTTACCCAGAAGAAGCCTGTTCACTCTCAATTTGTAGAGATTAGGGTCGTATGCGTATGTTATATATATATACAAGATATACCTTTTGTTCTAATAAAAGGAATAAACTAGCACTGCTAGCACCAAGTCGTCAACAAAGCTACGGTAGCTTAGCTCCCTAGAGACTCGGAACAATTACCTGCGATCCAGATAAATAGTGTGCCTTCCCTGTGACCTGGGATCGACAGAACTAAAGCTATTTAGGAGCTAAGCCACTGCGACGACCCAGCCGTCTAAATTGGGTTTTTTGCAGGCTTATTCCGTGTGATTTCTGACGAGGAGTAAAAATAACTAATAAAATAAATGCGAAAGTGAGTCAGTTTGTTTGTTACGCTTTCACACTAAAACGGCTGAATGGATTTGGATTAAATTTGGCACATGGGTGGACCATGACCTGGAGAAGGATATAGGCTACTTCTCAGCCTGGATCGCAAACGAAGTCTCGGGCAACAGCTAGTAAAGAATAAAACTAATAGGGGCTCGTAGCTAAGTAATAACAGCTACACATGCCATGGTCGGTCCGTCGACGGGTGACCATCCATTACATATCGAGACCCCTGCATGCCTCGGAAAGTGCGTTAAGCCATTGGTCCTGGCTGTCATTTGTATATTTTTCACAGCCGTTACGGGTGGTCAGAGGCTCAAAAGTTGATGACTTCTTACCCATGGGTATCGTGTGAAACTGGGTTGTAAAGATCAGATAGGAAGTAGCTCCATGTAAAATATTGGTATTCAGCTGTATCCGGTTAGACTGGAAGCCGACCCCAACTTAGTTGGAAAAAGGCTAGGCAATTTGAATGGTTCCCAATAACAACGTAATTTTTCAAATCGAATTCTACGGTGCGTAAACTAAATACAACGGAAACTTTCATCGGTGGTTCAACCAACAGAAATAACAGATAAAATGAAAATTTGACGTCCAACAAAGGTTCCGTACAATTTTTGCTGTTTCAATAAATTGTTTTAGAATATTCTTGTTTTCATTTCAATAAGTAAGGTTAGTAATCTTTTTGTTTTTGAAACGTTTCAATTTGTTTAAAGGAAATGAGACGACTTTTCTTTTCTTTCATCAAATATTTTATTTACCTAATAATTTAGTGCTGATGATTTTTTTAGGGATTTTTGGTATCGGTATTCTGGCAATGTCTGTCGGGTTAAACTAACACAATGAAGGGAGAAACGATCCTTCGTACTGAGGAAATAAATTAAATAAGGACTAGAGAGAGGAATAGACAATGTAACTAGGTACAACAGCCAGGGACTTTAAGATCACTACAGTGCCTAAATGCAACTAAACACAAGTTTTATAATACCTAAAAGTATATGATCTACTGCAGTAAACAAAATCAGAAAAAGATATGATATTCTTCAGGATATATGCTAGTTAGATAGTGTGTTGGAAACATAATACAATTAATTTGATACAATAGAAAAAAATCACTTTCTTTTAACGATTAAAAACCATAGAAAAAATCACGAAGATACCTCTAAAAATTTATTTTAACGAATAAAAACTATACTAATATACATGCAATCATTCTGATATTTTGTCAGATTATTCTACAAGCAACATATTAAAGTAATAGTGTTTTAATTTTTCAGTCCAATCAATAGATTTTTTGTAAATAGATAATTGCTTCATATTTTGCAATAAATTACCAGCGTTGTGTCATCGCGCTTCTCTTTCTTTTCTATGCAGTCCGACAGTGACCGCGCTTTAGGTCGTGTAGTCCCCAAGTTCGAGTTGGAATCGCACACAAAGGGCTCCGTACCACCGAACAATGTTTAACACTACATCATTATCATTCTCCTGCCCTTGTCCCAATTTATTTGGGGTGCATGTAACATGTTTTCTATCTTTACTCTGGTGAAAAAGGCTCTGCAACATGAGACACACGTAACTACGCACCCGATTTTGCTTGCTGTAGTATTATATCACTTATCAGCTGACCCGGCAGATGTCCTGTCCAAATTTCAATAATTCATAATAATTACCATAGAAAATTTTCCCGGCCACTTTTCCAATTTTTCTCTTCATAAGAACCTTTCTCGGACTTGAACGACTATTTGCAGAAAAAATAAATTTGCCGAATTGGTCCAGCCGTTTTCGAGTTTTGCGCTTAGCAAGACATTTAGCCATTCATTTTATTTATATAGGGTGACTGGTAATTAGTGACCGAGCTGTCCCATACATTCAAATGTAGGGAGCAGTTGATTTTTTTTTTTTGCGAATTCTGGTTTGGTCCCATAGTAAAAGTTGTTTGTTATCATGAGAACAATCATTTGTTTAAATATCGGTCACTAATTACCAGTCACCCTATATAGATAAAATATATAGACTAAGTAGCAAAAGAAAAAAGTTCTGCTTATTTTGGGGGTCAGATGACCGTGTCTGAATAACGTCCCATATATTATTAAAAAAAAAAATGCACATTTTATTCATTTCATTTTGTTCTCAGATAAATAATTTCTAACACAGAACCTGCTAAACCTTAAAATATAAGTAATCAAAATCAACAAGAAAAGAAAAATATTCTCAACGAACAAGATTAAATGAATTTAGCGAATTTCCTTCGTACCCTAAAAACGTACCCACGGATCTCCTCCCAACCCAAGGTCGCTGTTAACAACATTCGGATAAAATGGCCGACAGACATCCCTAAACTGTTTACATCATACACAAAAATATAATAATCTTGATACTTTTGCCTCAGTAATAAATTCAGACTGTTTAGATATATGGAAAAAACTTTTCCTTACTATTTAAATAATTGGATTATGTTCGCGGAAGTTTGTCTCTGACATAGGAGGAAAGCTTTTGTGTATGTTTTTTTTTATATAAAGTATGTACCTATTCCTTTTGTAAATATTACATCTGTTAATCTTTCGTTTCCAAGGAAAGCGGTCATATTTTATATAACGGCTGTCATTAAGGCGAAAGCGTCAGGGTAGCCAGCGAAATTCAAATTTTCTTACGTTTTTTGCAATTTACAAGTCAGTATTAAGTTGTACGTTGATCAGAATGTGATTCGCGACCGTAACAAGTATGTATTTACAGAATTATAATAATTAAATTCATCAATACAACTCTTTAAGACCAGGTAATCCTAATGAATGGCTATTTCATGAAATCTTAACATTTGAGGATTATACTAACTTACGGAGTTTTATTACTAATTTTAATGATTAGATTTCTGTAAACACATATTTGTTAAGGTCGCGAATCATACTTTAGTCAACATACAACAAACAACTGATTTGCAAATAGCAAAAAACATAAGAAAAATTGAATTTCGCGGGCTACCCTCTGACGCTTCCCCCTTAAAGTCTGTCATTTTCACCATTATTTGACATTAAGTCAAACCCTGCTTCAGAAGAGATTTTAAATTCCCTCACCGTACTTAGTCACGCGAAAGTGTCCATACACCCTCATGTGAATACGGACCTATTATTTTGTGGCGAGTTTATCTTTTGAGGCGGTAGGGCGAATCTAACGATTTAAATCTTTGCCGCTGTCACTGTCAACATTTTTATGACAGGCGACACTGCGGCCGGTAAGTGCGGATCATCCCATACATTCGATCGGAGGACGGTCGATGACAGGCCACCGCAGGCCGACGGTTCCCACGGCCTGTTGGCCTGGTCTGGCGCGGTCTGGCCTGTGAGAAAGCGGGTGGTGGCACCGCAGCGTGCCAATGAGACGTGGTTGGTGCTTTAGGTTGGCGCTTTTTTGTAGGTAAGTGCCTGAATGACATTGACAGGGTTAGTAAACATTTTGAGAAATAGTATTAAGAAAACAAGATGGCGGCGTTGTTTCCCTCCTCCTTGTACAGTTGTATGGAAGTATCTGATTTCAGGTAAAATAAGTTTGCCACGTTAGCTTTGCAGTTCAATTATTTGCTAGCAAAGCATTTGTGCGTGGCGAGGCCGTGGGTCACAGAGGACGATCCCGCATACATTTTTATACAAAGTGAAGCGAACTAAGTATATACCGCCCCTTTAATAAAAAACCGAAATAACTCAAAATTTCTATTTTGTGGGAAAACGCATTAAAAGTTTGACATTGTCTACCTTAATGGCTTCAATTTATCACAAAAAAATAAAGAAATCTCTGTCATTTTCATCGTTATCAAGTCGGCTGTTGGACTGAACGATACTCCGTGCGAAATTAAATCAGTTTATAGTAAAAACTCGAAATATGTAATTTTTGAGTTATTTCGGTTTTTGATACGTGCGTGCCTTAGCCGGGGCTACTGTGAGGGGCGCCTATAAGCTGGACATGTGGCGGTGAAAACACATAAAGTTAGTGACTTTTTCGCTGTCATTAAGTGACAGGCACAATGCTATTTGCTTCTCAGACATTTTTTTTTTGCATATTAAATACACAGAGATCAGTTTAATTAAAAAAAAGTCAAAGTCAAAGTCATTTATTTGCTTTAAATGTGGTAGGTAATACAATGGTGGTATGAATAAAATATTTTTGTGCGATGACACATTTCGCCATATTCTGGCATGCAAATATTAACAGTAGGTAAGGTGCTTATTTATATAAGCAATTATATATACCAACAGTTAAAAACATTAAATTATTTAAAGTTAATCAAACTAATACAAACAGCTAATAAAAGAAATATACATTTGGCACAACATAAAAAATAACAGAACAAAATTATATCTACAATCACACATTTCAATAATATTCAATAACCTAAGTCTAGTCTACAATGCATTCCTGTAATGATAGGACCGACAAGAAGTTTTTTTTAGAAATTCACATATTGAATAAAAACTATGTGAAATGAGCCACTTTTTTAGATTTTTCCACGCAGATTTTTCTGTAAGGAAGATCAGTGATAAAATTTGGAATGGAATTATAAATAAGGGGCGCCATATGTATGCAACTGCGTCGGAATAGTTCGATCCTAGGAACAGGCATTTTTAATAGATATTGTGTGGGTTTTCGTTTATTTGTATTATTATTAGGTTCAAAAAGTGAACAATTTATTTTAACAAACTTAGCGACTTCATATATATAAACGCAAGGAACTGTGAGAAGGTTGCATGATTTATACACTGGCCTGCAGGAATCAGTCCAGTCATATTGAAAATTGCTCGTATGCATTTTTTTTGTGCCAACAGAACTCTAGAAATTTCAGAAGAGTTTCCCCAGACAATGATACCATATCGGATGACGGAGCAAACATAAGCGTGATAAACCATTAACGCAGTTGGTCTGGATGTTTTAGTTAATAAAGAAGAATGTACGTCATCATCTGCCTAGCCTTGTCCCAGTTATGTTAGGGTCAGCTTCCAGTCAAACCGGAAGCAGCTGAATGCCCCCAGAATTTTACATGGAGCGACTGCCTACCTGACCTCCACAACCTAGTTACTGGGTAATACGATACCCCTTGGTTGTCAGATCTTCGGAATAGGGATGAAGCCTGGGTAAAAAAAAAGAAATTCTATTTAGTCCGTCAGTCAGATAATAAAAAAATATTAGACACATATTTTTTGCCTTATCATCATATTAATAAAAAATGACTTAGATAACGCGCATTAAAGTTCGGGAGTGGGGGCTTGCTACGTCACTTCTACGTATAAAATCTACGAAGACGTGACGTCATGCCACATTTTAACTCAACGTATCGCCGTAATCTTTTGATTACGTACAAAAAGAAAAAATACGTGTCCAATATATTTTAATAATCTACATGACGGACAAAAAAACATTTTTTAGTCATCATCCCTATTCTGAAGACCCGTAATGACTGACAAAGATCCACGAATGACAGCCGGGGCCGACGGCTTAACATGTTTTCCGAGGCACGGAGAGAAGTCTTGGTATGTAAAAATGTTTACCAACCGCGGCAAACGTAGCTTCACCTGATCGATCGACCAATGCGGTTGTTATTACTTAGCCACAAGCCCCTCCCATTCATTTTGACAATTCGACAATATTAATTGCGTTATTAACGTTTTCGAGCAGACGAATTACTCAAACATAATGAAGCAATCATGGTGAAGTCCACAGTAATCCCCTGGATGAGAGAAGCACAGAACCGGTCGAAGTGGCGGTGCTTTGGGGACGCCTATGTCCAGCTGTGGACGTCTTTCGGTTGAAATTATGATGATGATGAATGAAGCAATGGACCGGAAACTGATTGCAAGTGTTTCAAGGCTTCCAGTCTAACCGGACGCATTTTACAAAGAGCGACTGTCTATCTAACCTCCACAACCCAGTTACTGGGTTCTTTGTCAAACTACCTATACCAAACATATAGCTGAAGAGGTGGTTTTTTGTTTGTTTGAACGCGCTAATCTCTGGAATTACCAGTCGGATTTGAAAATTTATTTTTGCATCTGATAACCCTTGTACAATTCTTGATGACGGTTATAGAGTATTTAACGTCTCCCTGCGACCGTAAGGAGCCGCTCGGGCGATACTATGCGACGCGGTGGGTCGAAATTTCAAGCGATGAAGTCGCGGGCAGAAACTGGAGAATGATGAAGTAGGTTAATTAAAAAAAAATACTCTAACAGCTTGCTTTAATCCCACCAATTATTAGATACAAATATCATAACAAACCAACACTTATAAAGATTCCCATTATAATTGAAACCATAGCAACGATACAAAAATCCAGTATCTTCCAATAATTCTCCCCTTAGGATTGATTTTCCATCGAGTTTGGGACGAATGGGTCCAATTCATGTCAATTAATTAGCCACTGTCGTCACCTCGAGGGATAAACGAAGTCTTTTTTGATTAATTTCGACTACACTTTTACTTGATTACGGTGGCAAGGGGGCAATCATGGTGTTGAGTTTTATTTTGTAGGTTGGTACCTAGTATTGTTTTTCTCAGTAGATTTTATAAGTAAATCTAATCGCTTAAAATGTCTATATTACTTGATGTTAGACAGATTTTGGCTAGTAATTAAAAGTATGTTAGTATTTCTGTCAAGCGATCATATAACATCCATCACCAATTCGCACTAAGCGCTTCCAAATGTCTTTTAGGCGCACAGCAAAGGAGTGGAACTCACTACCTGCGTCTGTGTTTCCGAACGCATACAACCCTAATCTCTTCAAAGTGAGAGTGAACAGGCTTCTTCTGTGTAAGCTCACTCCATCGTCGACTTTGTCTCTGTCACCTCTGACCTAGACTAGAGACAAGAGCAAAGCCATCACAAATAAAAAATATAAAAAAAATACTAATATTATAAAGCTGAAAAGTTTGTTTGTTTGGTTGAATGCGCTAACCTCAGTATCTGCTGGTTCGAATTGCAAAACTCTTTTATTGTTGGATAGCCCATTTACCGAAGAAGGCTATAGACTATATAACATCACGCTACGCTCACAACAAGCGGAGCATCATTGAAAAATGTTGCAAAAATGGGGAAAATTTATCCCTTATGGAAGCTTCCGTTGCGTGCGCTGCGTAAACGGTTAAAGTTACGCAACAATCATGTATGACGGAATTGTTCCTCTTAAAAAGGTTTTAAAAAATGTCCGCGATAGTATAATTGTCTATCTTTTAAGGCTGGCTCACTAAATCTGAAAAGTTTGTTTGTTTGGTTGAACGCGCTAATCTCAGGAACTGCTGGTTCGAATAGCAAAATCCTTTTAGTGTTGGATAGCGCATTTATCAACGAAGGCTATAAACTAAATAAAATCACGCTACGCCCAAAAGGAGCGGAACATCAATGAAAAATGACGCTAAAACGGGGAAATGTATCCCTTTTGAGAGCTTCCATTGCGTCACGTGCGCTGCGTAAACGGTTAAAGTTACGCAACAGTCATGTATGACGGAATATGTCCTCTAAAAAAAGTCCGCGATAGCATATGTCTATCTTTTAGGGTTAGCTCACTATAACTTTTTTTGTTTGTTTGAACGTGCTAATCTCTGGAACTACCAGTCGGATTTGAAAAATTCTTTTAGCATTTGATAGCCCAATTCATGAGGAAGGCTATAGGTTATTTAACATCACGATATGACCCTTAGGAGCCGAGCAAAAAGAAAAAAAAGTCAGAAAGAACGCTAAGCGAAAACGAAGTAATCGCGCGGGCGGGCAATGCGATGCGATGCGACGAGGTGGGTCGGGGGAACTTGAAATTTCACGCGGACGAAGTCACGGGCAGAAGCTAGTAGAACATACAATGATAGTAGTACTAAATATGGGAATATCCGTGAGTATTTTAGATGTAGATCTTTACTTGCAGTTACCTCCCATAAATAATATATAATAATAATATAATATCCTGGGACATTTTCACACACGGTCATCTGATCCCAAACTAAGCAGAGCTTGTACTATGGAAACCAGATAACTGATATAATACATACAGTACTTTTTTTTTTTGTAAATACATACTTATATAGATAATTACACCCAGACTCAGGACAAACAGACATGTTCATGCACACAAATGTTTATCCTGGATGGGAATCGAACCCACGACCTGCGGCGTGATAGGAGGTATCTTAACCAACCACGTCATCTGGCCTGTCAATCAAATGCCAAAGAAAGAGTGATTTTTTAAGCTATTTTCCTTCCTTAAGTAATCCGACAAACGTATCGATGAGGTGTACGACAACGTTCAAAGGTTCCATCGTTTATTTTCGGAAAAACCGAACTCTTCCGAATTAAATGTGACTGATCCAATAAGGGCCGGTTTTTTGATCCGTAGTTAACTCAACCAATGGTTAAACATAACTAATATAATAGGTTGAATTTTGGCTAAATCTGAAAGGCTAAACATGAATGAGTTATGCCATTAGTTACTAAGTATTTTGTAATATGAATGAGCTAACATGAATATAATTCATCTTTAGCCTTCACATTTAGCCAAAATTCAACCATTAGTTACTATGTTTAACCATTGGTTGAGTTAACTACGGAACAAAAAACCGGTCCTAAGGGAGTGATGGAATTACTGGGTCAAATTGTAATAGGTAACTTAGGTGGGAATGTAATGTGGACGATTTCACATTTTATTCGCTATTATTTCGGTTTTTCCAAAGTTAAACGATGGAACCTTTGAACGTTGTCGTACTGAATTAATATAGCAATAGTATTTAGTTAATAAAATGTTTGGGAAATAAATTAATATCAATGCGTCCTTTAATAATAATAATAATAATAAGCCCCCTAAAATCCTACCTTACGTCCAAGCTGAACACCTCTAGCTACGTGGGGGGCGGACACGCGTACTGTACAACTGTACAAAAAACTTACGCGGCTAACAAGGAAAGGTAACCCTTTATGGAGATGAGCAATAAAAGAGTATATAATTTACGGTCGCTTCCCGGGGAGCGCCGGGGCGCATCTGGAGCCGATGCTAGGTGCCACAGCCTGCGAACCATCGGCGGTGAGGAGTTGAGCAAGCGGGCTCCTACCGACAAAATTGTTACAGCTGGTCGCAGTGAGTTGAACAGGCGGGCTCACTACGTAGAAGCCACAGCCGATTCCACGGGCGATGATACCATTTCATTATTCTCATCCATCCCTTCAACTCGCCCATCCTACATGACAAGAAGAACAACTAGCTTGTCTACCAGCAGCACGCTTGACAGTGTTGTGCAGGAAGTCAACCTAGACTCTGAGCTTGCACCCACTACAAGCACTTCAAGAACGCGCAGACGATGGACACCTGAAATGAATAAATTCATACTGCGCACTTACTTTCAATTGACTTCATTAGATACAGACAAAAAAACTTATCTCGAACCGCTCCACCTGAAATTTATAGAAAAATATCCGAACATGCAGGTTAGTCGACAGAGAATAGGAGACCAACGTAGAGCTACACAAAATAACAAGTTACTACCGCAACAAACAATAGACGAGATACGTAACGAAGTAAAAGAAGAGTTAGACCAACTACAATTAAACCATTTTACACTACAATCACAAAACTCTATCGAACATATACAACAAACACCTACACCGACACAGATGCGATCCATAGCCCTAGAAAACCATACCACACAAAATAGAACACAAACTCGAATGAGATGGACTAGTGAACAAAATGAAGCTATAATGCGGTCATATTATAGAGTTACAGATTTAGGCAGAAATTAAACAGTTTATAGAAGACGCATGTATCAAGATTTTATTAAAAGTTGCCCCTCACTTGCTCACCTAAGTGAACAACGAATTGCTGATCAGAGGAGAGCAATAATAATCAATAAATACATCACCGATGAAAAATTAAATTCCTTAAAATCAAAGGTGTCTGAAGAACTCGAAGTAGATAATCTTAACTCACGCAACAATAGGGAAACTATAATAGCTATTACTAATATCAACAATACTGATACCCAAATAACAAACAACACTGACACAAACACCATAGAAGAACCTACACATAATACACAAACATCGGATAACACTGAATTAAATAGAATAACAGAAATTCTATCTAACCCACATATTAACCCAGATAGGGAGCCATTAATAGATGATTTGTTCCAACAAGCACTCCTGTTTTTTAAAGAAACGAATCCTATTAATAGAATTTATATTCCTAAACAGAAACCATCTAAAAATCTTGCAAGAATAATTGACTACTTAGACAAAATCATACTCCCAGAAAATGTTAATGAAGACACCGATTTCAACACATTACAAACTATCGTATACTGTGCCGCATGGACCGCTGCTAAGGTAAATGGAGCAAAGATAACACTTGAACTGAGAGAAATAATTCGAGGTAAAACAGAATATAAGCCAAAATGGCAAAGAAGATTAGAACAAAAAGTTAAAGATTTAAGAAAGAAAATAGGTAGAATGACACAATTTATGAACGGCAACAGAAGTAGAAAATTAAAAAATCATGTTAAAAAGATCATAAAACTTTATAAAATTCATACCGTACACGAAGAACCAAACAGACAAGCAGCACACACATTAGACACACTGAAACAAAAACTTTCTGTCGTAACAGGCCGACTCGAAAGATATAAAGCTTGCCCGTTAAGAAAACAACAAAACACTCAATTTACTCATAATGAAAAACTTTTTTATCGCAACATCAGACAGGCAACTACAAATACTCAACACAACATCACATGTGACAACGAAAATAACTCCCCTTACCCCTCTGGGAAGTGTTGTAATGTCTCTACATTACAACACTTCTGGGCAAGATTATGGGAACAACCTATTTGCCATAATCACCAAGCTGATTGGATACAAACAGAATTGTCAAATAACAATACAAACATTCAGCCAATGGTGTTTGAGCACATATCCCCGGAAATATTTCATAAAGTTCTAACAAGGTTACATAATTGGAAAGCTCCCGGATCAGACCACATCCATAGTTACTGGTACAAAAAATTCACAGCAATTCATTGTTACCTATATAAATTTATAAATTCATTCATCCAAGACCCCAAATCAATACCTTCGTACATTATGTCTGGAACAACTTATATGATACCAAAAGACCGTAATGATCTCTCTAATCCAGCGAAATACAGACCTATTACATGCTTGCAGACCTTGTATAAGATCATCACATCCTGTATATCTGAACTGATATACGAGCACATTGACGCCAATAACATCTTAGCCGAGCAACAGAAAGGATGTCGAAAGTATAGCCAAGGTTGCAAGGAACAATTAATCATAGACTCCGTTGTTTTAAAAAAAAGTTCAGAAAACCAAATCAGATTTATTTACAATGTACATCGACTACAAAAAAGCCTATGACTCTGTTCCCCATTCATGGCTAGTGCAAGTATTAGAAATTTACAAAATACACCCGTCATTGGTAACATTTCTCAAGACCGTGATGAAAACTTGGTCTACAGTACTAAGACTCACTTCACCAGCGGAAACAATAGACACAAGCCCAATTAAAATACAGAGAGGAATCTTCCAGGGAGATGCACTTAGCCCATTGTGGTTCTGCCTGGCTCTAAACCCCTTATCTAAAATATTAAACGCAACCTCATCAGGAATCCATTTAAATTCAACTGCTACCGATGGACAGGATGAAACCCAGGGTGGCATTTTAAACCATTTATTGTACATGGATGATATAAAATTGTACGCAAAAACCGAGAGTCAACTTAACGAGTTAGCTAATCTGACAGAGAAATTCACAAACGACATAAAAATGGAATTTGGCATAGATAAATGCAAAATAAACTCAGTTAGAGCAGGACAGAACTACCAACACCAATACACCTTAGAAACAGGCGAACAGATAGAACCACTGGATGAGCAGGACACTTACAAATACTTAGGATACATACAATCAAGTCAGATACACTATAAAGAGACTAAACAGAAATTAAAACAACAATTCCAACATAGATTACACACTATTCTTAAAACACAACTCTACTCACGAAACACAATAAAAGCAATTAACACCTTTGCTATCCCTGTCCTCACCTATTCGTTCGGTATAGTTAACTGGACCAAAACAGACCTGAAAAACCTGCAACGGAAAATTAACACAACAATGACTAAATTCCGTAAACACCACCCAAGGTCATGCCTGCAAAGGTTAACACTACCACGGAAGGAGGGAGGCAGGGGACTAATTGACATTTTAAATTTACATAACCGACAGATCACAACCCTCAGAAAATACTTCTTCGATAAAAGCGATTCTTCCACACTTCACAAACTAATAGCACAAAACGATCAACACTTAACACCTCTTAATCTTACAGACACAACTGAACAACAAAACGAAAGAGTGACTGATGATAAAACCAAATGTCTAGAGTGGGCCCAGAAGTCTCTACACGGGAGACATCGCCAAGATTTATGCCAATTAAATGTCGACAAAGTTGCGTCGAACGCGTGGCTAAATCGAGGCGAACTCTTTCCGGAGACTGAAGGATTCATGCTTGCAATACAGGACCAAGTTATTGAGACCAAAAACTACAGAAAATACATTATAAAGAATTTAACAACCGATACATGTAGAAAATGCAATAGTTCACCAGAGACAATCCAACACATCACTAGCGCCTGCAAATCAATAGCCCAGACAGACTACAAACATCGACACGATCAAGTAGCCAACGTAATACACCAAAAACTAGCTCATAAATACAAATTTATAGACACTATAGTACCATACTACAAATACAACCCAGAAACGGTATTAGAAAACCCCACAACAAAATTGTACTTCGACCGAGCCATACTCACCGATCGCACAATTCACTTTAATAGACCAGATATCACATTAATTAACAAAGTAAATAAAACTGGGTTCCTAATAGACATCGCCGTGCCAAATACACATAACTTACAGACTACAATAGCCGAAAAACTATCCAAATATACCGAACTGAAAGACGAAATAACCCGACTTTGGCATCTACAAAAAGTCACAATAGTCCCCATAGTGCTATCTGCAACAGGAGTAATACCCAAACAACTCCATCAGTCCCTCAGTTCCCTCAACCTGCCACCTAACACCTACCACCTGCTGCAGAAGGCAGTGATTCTTAATACATGTAGACTAGTAAGAAAATTCCTCCAGTGTGAGTCGGACAGCTTGCACCATTCCTCCCACTCAAATATACCTTCGATTCACGTACAGCCTACTGCGGATAACCACGCAGTATCTAATATTACTGCAACACGTAATCCCACTGATGAACACTTGGCTTAGGCCCGTGCCATCAGCACTACCCGGCTAGGCCGAGAATAACAAATAAAAAAAAAAAAATAAAAAAAAATAATAATAATAATAATATTTCTTAGCGTCCGTGGCCTGGCTACGCTTCGGTGACCTCTTTGGGGAAACCGAAGGTTCAGTCTGTGCGATTATGGATGAAGTTATGCTAACGAATAACTACCGGAAGTATATAATGAAAGACGGGACGATCGACATATGTCGGGCATGCCATTGTCCCGGTGAGTCTATCAGACATATTACTTCTGGGTGTTCTCGTTTAGCTAACGGCGAGTATTTGCACAGGCATAATCAAGTAGCCAGGATTATCCATCAGCAACTTGCTCTGAAATACGGCCTTGTGGACTCTGAGGTACCGTATTACAGGTATGTGCCCGACCCAGTTCTCGAGAATGACCATGTCACGTTATACTGGGATCGATCTATTATCACTGACAGGACTATTGTAGCCAATAAGCCTGATATAGTGGTAATAGATCGATCAGTGCGCCGCACAATGATAATCGATGTCACTATCCCGCATGACGAGAACCTCGTGAAGGCTGAGAAGGAGAAACAATTGAAGTATCTCGACTTAGCCCACGAGGTTGTCGCTAATAAATGTGGAATGTGGACTCGGCAATCATTGTGCCGATAGTCGTTACGGTCAATGGCCTTATCGCTAAGAGCCTCGACCAACATCTCAAGAGGCTCTCGTTGGGTGGCTGGGTGAAGGGCCTGATTCAGAAGGCAGTCCTCCTTGATACGGCGCGTATTGTGAGGAGGTTCCTGTCTCTGGGGCCCTAACCACCGGTAGCTTGGACCCTGCACCCGCTACCGGCGGATCACTATTTTTTATATTTTTAAATGTTTTTTTTTATGTTTTTATAAAAATATTTAAAAATGTAATAAAATAAGTTTAAAAAATAAATAAAAGATAATAATAAAACGTTTATTTCGGAAACTTGCTCCATAGTTTGTTAGTGTCTTCAAGTATGTATCCTACTGCCTAAAGATAAATGAGCAATGAATGCTCAAAACGTAGGACATACCTAAAATCTAGGTCATCTGCTAGCTCCTATTCCCTATTCCGATTGGTAGATGAAGACGCAAATAACTTCGTTTCACCAATAACTGTTATCGGCGCACTGAGCTTTTTATTCACACAATCACGTTTTTATAACCTTTGTTTGAAGTAGTAAGCAATAAAATTTTAAATCTAGGGAATTATATTGCTATTATTGGCGATATATACTAGACAGTATACACGATGGAAACTCGATTTGATTAAGTTGTTTCGATAGAATAAATTCGCAAATTTACATCTTTTCGAGTATTTCTAGGGTTCCGTACCTCAAAAGGAAAAAACGGAACACTTATAGGATCACTCGTGTGTCTGTCTGTCTGTTCGTCTTTCACAGTCAATTTTTATAAAATTATATTTTAAAATAAATATTTGAGACCAGTAAGCCCTTTCATTTGATACACGGTACAGTTTACAAAACTTATTTTATTAATTTTCTCACTTCATTTCTTTAAACTCTATTTCAAAATTCATTTATGTATACGTTACACGTCCGTGTTTGGGTCACAGAAATACATAAGTGTACCAAATTTCAACTTAATCGGTCCATTAGATTCGGAGCAAATTGGCTGTGACAGACGGACAGACAGACAGACACACGAGTAATCCTATAAGGGTTCCGTTTTTTCCTTCTGAGGTACGGAACCCTAAAAAGTATAAAGTTATGTTATTTTCTTTACTCTTTACACGTAAAGAAAAACAGACACAAAGCAAAAGCTAGGTGCGCCCCTATGTCTTTGCGTGTCGCAGGAACCCCATAGGTTCAGACACAGTTGCTTTTTAATTGTTTATGTAATTAGCACATGCGACGGGTTATGTCGCAATGTTGTAAGACAATTACTTCAATAAAAACTTCACAATCAGTTAACCCAAATCACTTTCTTTCCCCTCATCAAAGAGTAAATTAGACACATCTGAATTGCACCCAAAAATATCCTTATTACAAAGAGTCATCGACCTCATTTCAAGCAAACTCCCGAAAGCATTCCTTGAATCTCACACTTGGTAGTTTTCGAGATATCCTTACTTTTCGCCATCTCTTTCACACTCATACTGGGAATGGTTTGTGTGAAAGAGAAGGAAGATAAAAGTATCTAGTGTTGTTTGTCGGTCCGCATTTGTAATCCGATATCCGTGTGCGGGCAACGGGTGACGGATTATAGTGACGTGCACTATCGATTTATCGATTGTCGATAGGATTAATTAGCTGCGGGTTAGGTGACTTAGTTTCCGATGTTGTTGCTAGATATTGGCTATTTTCTGTGTACATGAGAGACGCATTACGATAAATGGGAAATGCGGATAGAATCATGGCAAACTTTGGTCTTGTATTTGTGTGTAACAAAGGTTTTTACAATGTTAAGGATACAAATGATGATAGAAATAATAGACAAATGAATTGACATTGCACATTTTGACAAATTTAATAGAAATAATACAGGGTGAATTTTTCAAGTTGGCGTGGATGGCCAAATTCGAAACTATGAGGAATAGCAAAAAGTACTCAAATGAGTGGCTTGATTTTGATGAAAACTAAAACAGCAAACCGACAAGCAGGCAACCTTGCGGCGATGAGCCAAGCTATAAAGATTGGCATTCACCAGCTTTACGTCGCCAATGAGTCTCTTAGCTCTGCGTTCCACCGAGTCAAGCGCGGCTAGTTGGTACTTAGCTGATCCATCCCAAAGGTGGCTGCAATACTACATGCAGGATCGGACATGCGCTTTGTAAAGGGTTTAAAGCTGTCCAGGCGTAAAGTAACCTTTTATCCTGAAAAAAGTACTGTTTCCGAGAAAAACAACAATAACGTTCTTATGACGATAGATGGCGCCACGTGTCTTTCGAATCATAATTGAATTATATTATCTAAAATGTCCATTACAATTAATTTATGGTGATAAAACAACAGGTAATTTTTTTTAGATAAATTAAGATATTTTTTTCAAGTTACTAACAAACTACTAAAGTTTCGTGTATTTAGTAGTGTGAATTGATTTTCAAATTCATAATTACCGCGAGCGAAGTCGCGGGCAAAAGCTAGTTCAGTATAAAATAGAAATGAGAACGACTCCCCTTTGTACACAAGACAAAAATACCAGGGAAATGCCTTGAAATATAAACGGGAAAAGAAAAACAGCTAAGGGATACTAGCTATTCGTCTGTTTATATGCAAAATAAAACACATTGGACCAGCGAGGTCAAACAGGCCAGACAAAAGGAAATATAAGTTTGGTACCAGAATTCTTAATTTATTTGTTTTTAAAACTTATGCATCACAATAGACTGGTATTTATAATAGAAATCATTCTCTAACAGTTAAATACATTTAAAAACTTCACATACAAAATGGTTTGTCAAAGTTTAATTAATTAATATGTTACGAGGGCGGCTTGAGAGAAGAATTTTCGTTATTGTGCCTACCACTGTTTGTCTCTGCATCACCCAAAGGTTACCTAGTAGGAAATACCTATGGCATTATGTCCGCCTCTGTAAATGTGTGTGCTTTAAATATTAGGTACGAAATATTACCTATGAAATTGCCGATTTACATAGAAAAAATCAAATATTTTTTTTTAAAGAAATATTGTCAATTTTAATGAAAGTTCGTTGATGCATCTGCTATAGATATCCTGGGAACGGGAACTCGTATTCTCGTATTCGAAAACCGCGCGCACTTTCGAATTTTTCATGGTTACAGAAACATCAATTTCAAAGAAAAATCAAACGGCGGGAAAACAAATGAACAACTGATTTTTTTAAATGTCATGCTATAATATAAAATTAATTTGAATTTGGAATTCTAAATAAAATGAAAAATATTGATCTTCACACTAGCCGGTATCAAAAATCGACTATTTCATAGGTAATGTCTATTATTAAATAGCATACCTATATAAGCAACAAAAAATATCAATAACATCAAAAACAAAAGTAAAGCTACAACACCAGCTGTCAAACTCCTATTTAAACCGCTTATTATCTAAAAACCAGTAGAACGTAATATTTACAATTATTTTAAGCCGGAACACATTACCGACAGTCGTTGACAAGTTGCCCGGACGTCATCGATTACGAAATGTATCGATAATAAATCCAATCAGTGCACATCACTAGTGGCATACGTGATCCCGTTAATTCAAACAACACTACTTACTTCATGTCAATTGTCATCTGTTTTTGACACGTGTGTAATGTTAGGGGTGACAGATTTAGATTTGGCAATCTTTGTTTCTGAAATAACGATTTGTACAGAATGATGCTGTATTGTGATTTGTTTGTGTAGTGTATTTTTTTTCTTTGTGATGATTTTTTTTTTTTGACCTAATATGGCAAATCTCAGCTCTGATTAAAAATACTAATAGACGAAAACATATGACGGCGCGTGATTATTTAGTCAATTTATTGTAACACTTTTCAAAAGTTGTAATCGATTATTTTTACTCTGTGGCTTAGAATTTATCTCTTTCGTGGTATTTTTTAATTTAGAGCAGTAACACCGAATGGGGTTGTGAATGTCATGGCGGCGGTGGCGATCGGTTAGGATGCGACTATCACGCTGTGCGCATACACAAATCCATTGGCTCTAAATGCAAGTTTAACTTTTATTGTGATTTAACTTAATCAGTGATAATCATTGTAATCATTATTCTATACGGTCAAGTTTTGTTACTATGTTTGTGAGTAAATTAAGTGCGTTATTTTGAGAGTATTATTTTTCAAACAACTACACGCATACCCTTGATGAAGGACCTACAGAGGACGGAAAAGCAGCAACACGTTGTGTCTCAGCCGCTCGAACATCCGTCATATATTTTAAAGTCCATGACCGCAATTACTTGTAACGTTTGTTTGTAATCTATCATCCGAGGTGAGCTTTGTTACAAAATGGCGATACACAAGATGCGGCGAACGCTCGCTTCAAGCACATGGCTCAAGCGTGCTCCATTTCTTGTAGAGACGTACAGAACGGCGCGATACACTAAACGCTCGCTTCGAGCACTTGACTTATCCTGCACTGACTTGCGCTCGCCTGCTCGCATAGAGCAACTCGGCTCGCTGCATTGACTACTGTAGGTAACGCGTTACAAAAACTCGATACATTACAAAGAAACATCACACAAGTCAGTCTCCGCCTTTAGGTTTGAAAAATTCGTATGTTCAAAACGTAAAAAATAGGTAATGCAATGAATATGGCTGAACTATTGAAATGAAAGGCATTGCGATTGATTGCCATTTTATGTGTGCTACTCAATTAAATCGCTGGTTTTCTGGTTTAAAGCATTTCTATTTTCTTTCTTTCAGCCAAAAAGAGACACAGAGATGAATAGACACTTGGCAGTGAAGAAATATGGAAGATGGACCAAGACTCTCCGAATGTTGATCACAGGAATGACGACTCTTTGGTAGATCTGCTGTCAGATAGATAGTCTGACTTAAAATGGGGACCGTAAAAGGCGAACCAATTTTGATGAAAGATAAGAAGCACTTGTCATCAATTCATCACCATCATCATCATCCTTCGTTCAGCCGAAAGACGTCTACTGCGGGTTATAGGCCTCCCTCAAGCAACGCCATTTCGACCAGCGGATTCCTGCGGCCTTGATCAAGTCATCGATCGGTCAACATTGTGGGAGACCGTCGGTCGCGGTCGGTACGCGGTCGCCACTCCAGAAACTTCGGCCCCAACGGCCACCTATTCTGCGAGCATGTTAAGCACCTATGCAATATACAAATACAAAGAGTAGAAACTTTCGTATATAAAAAAAAAACTAAAAACATCGTACACAGGTGGAGACGCAAGCTCGACTAGTTAAAAAAAAAAAACGGCCAAGTGCATGTCGACCACGCACAATGAAGGGTTCCGTAGTTGGGATGAATTTATCCCCAGAACAAACTGAACATTGTAGTTGAAAAACATGTTCTCCCATTCATTCCAACTGCAAATATAAGTTTGTACGCACAATATTGAGAGATTTGCCATGTTATTTTAAGACTATAATTATACTTCTTATACTTTTCCTGTAATACGTATAGAACCATTTTTTTGTATTTTTGACGTGATAACGTCTTATAAATCGAAGAACGCTGGCTACACGCACCGGTTCCGCCTAAGCCGAGCGAGCGATAGAGATAACGTTATCAAGTAAAATTATCGTCCGTAAACCGACTTTACAGACAACATTTTTTTTTTTTCAAAATTTTAGGCTCGGTAGTTTCGGAGATAAGGGGGAGGGGGAATGGTCAAGTTTCGTCTATTTTCTTAAATAACTTTAAAACAATTTATTTAAAAAGACACAAAATATACATATATATTTGAGACCCTCATATTAACTTCTTTCATTTGATATGCCACACGGTACAGTTTGCAAAACATTTCTTTTAATTTTTCTTATTTGTCCCCCAAAATTAACCCTCATATTCTAAACTCATTTATTTACGTTATACGTCCGTGTTTGGGTCACAGAAATTCATAAATATACCAAATTTTAACTTAATCAGTCCATTAGATTCGGAGCAAATTGGCTGTTATAGACGATCAGACAGACAGACACACGAGTGATTCTAGAAGGGTTCCGTTTTTTCCTTATGAGGTACGGAACCCTAACAACAGGACGCCATTCATAATACTTTGTGTTACTACCCACATAAGCATGAATATTTTACGATGCAACTACATAGAGATAGGACACTATAAAGATGATGACAACTGTGTTCTGACAATTAGAATGTTCTAGCAAATGCTGGAAAATAATACTTATCTCAGTAGGATTTTACGGTTCACAAACATTTTATGGTCTTCTTTCATTACTTGGGATCCTGTGGCTAGTTGTTTTAATGTTGTATGTACAACAGGACGTTGCTGGAAAGGAATGTAGGTTGATAATGTTTTGGTGTCAGACACAGGGTGTGAGTCAGAAGTTGTTTTTTATTTTTATTTTTTTATTATACAAAGGTATTTTATAAACGTTGCTTAAAGTTAAGAGTCGAACCATTAAGTACTTAATTTGAAGGCACGCAACCGGCGTGCGTGTATGACCACATAAATGGACGTAAACAAGCCAAAAAGAGTATGTAAGGATCGTAGTTGGTGGCGTTCTGTAGTTTCTGCTTACCCCCATGGGATAAAGGCGTGAGTTTATGTATGTATACAAGGTGTAACTAAAATAACGCAAATGGCGAAAAAAAAAACAGAACAGCTGTTCAGTACATTTATGTTCGCATAATTCGTCAAAATGTACTGAACAGCTGATTTTTTTTCGCGATTTCAGGTTTGGTCCCATAGTAAAAGTTGTTCATAATGATGAGTGCAATGACCCCTTAAGAGGTTGTGCGTTATTTAAGTTACACCTTGTATATGTTGAAGGCAATGAAGGCTTAGCGTTGAGAGTTGAAAATGTAACAGTGCGCTTTTCTAACGCGGAAGGGATGCGCTCTGTTGGATTCCAAGCGTTCGGTTGTTTATCGAGAGTTGAAAAATCAGTGCACGGTAAAAAAGCGCAGGTGCGTACGTGGGCTTACACTCCGGCCGGCCGTCGAGAGAATGCGTTCGTTCCTGACACCTGTCAGTTGCACAATTTGTAGTATTAAAGAGGAAGGGCCACTGTAGCCCGCGAAATTCAAATTTTCTTAAGTTTTTGCAATTTACAAGTCGGTATTAGATTGGACGTTGATCAAACTATAATTTGCGGCCGTAACAAGTATCTGTTTACATAATTAGAATCATAAAAGTGATGAGTGAATGACTATAGTACATTCGCGTTAAGAATGCAGTGAGTCATCATTGTCCGTCGGCCTAGCCCCGCCCCTTAACCAATCAAATCTTTTCAAATTACAAATCAAGTTTACAATGATAGTTGAAGGCATTGCTTCGAACGCAACGGTTGGTCGGATCTTGCAGTTAGAAAGAAAGAAGAAAGAAAGAAAAACAGTTGCACTGATGACTCACTGCATTCTTAACGCGAACGAAATCATGAAATCTTGACATTTGAGGATTATACTAACTTAACGAGTTGTATTACTGATTCTAATGATTATAATTCTATAAATACATTTTTGTTACGGCCGCAAATCATACTTTATTTAACATGCAACTTAATACTGACTTGCAAATTGCAAAAAACGTAAGAAAATTTGAATTTCGCGGGCTACCCTGACGCTTCCTCCTTAAGATGGATTAAATTAACAAAACACATAATCGTTTGTATTAAACTGACAAGACGTGCCAAAAACGCATTCTCTCGACGGCCGAACTGTAATTTATGTTAGTACTTCTCCTAGGAAGTACAGAAACTATTAGTTCCTGACCATTCCCCACAACTGCCAGCCCTGGCAGTAACCCGATATGTTTTGTACCATTTTCGGTCCGTTCCATATATGGGACAGATTGAATGGCAGTTTGTTGTGTAACCATATATTATACGGAAAGCTTTAATAGCGACAGTCCCATTCAATGAAAAGGGTATCACGGTATGGGGTTTCTGATAAACTGTTAAACAAATGTAGGGACTAGGGTGTAGTGTTTAAAACACTGGGTTTAAAACGAATAAGGTGGTAACACTCAAATAGTTGAATAAAAAAAACCGGAAAGTGCGAGTCGGAGTCCTTATAGTTAATAGGGTGAAGCGATACTTTACGTCTGGACAGTTTTTATCCCTTTACAAAGCGCAAGTCCGATCCTGCATGGAGTATTGCAGTCACCTTTGGGATGGATCAGCTAAGTACCAACTAGCCGCGCTTGACTCGGTGGAACGCAGAGCTAAGAGGCTCATTGGCGACGTAAAACTGGTGGATGCCAAGCTTCACCGCTTGGCTCATTGCCGCAAGGTTGCCTGCTTGTCGATCTGCTATAGATTGTACTTCGGTGAGTGTGCCCAAGAACTCCACGACCTCATTCCACCGGCCCGCTTCTACCATCGGACATTTACACGCACTGCCAGTTACCATCCCTAGAGTGCGTTTCATCAATTAGTTCCTATGCCGTAATGTTGGCTCCACTGTTGTAGAACGAACACGATACGCTACCGTTGATAAAGCATGGACCTGATAGGTCCAGTAGGTCCATAAGACAGTGGAGCCAACATTATGGCATAGGAACTATTTGATGAAACGCACTCTACCTGGTTGCTATTCCACCAATTCGCACTAAGCGCTTCCAAATGTATTTTATAATGCGCACAGCAAAAGAGCTCACTACCTGGTCTGTGTTTCCGAACGCATACATCCCTAATATCTTTCTAAGTGAGAGTGAACAGGCTTCTTCTGGGTAAGCTCACTCCATCGTCGACTTTGTCTCTGTCACCTCTGACCTAGAGTCAAGAGCAAACCCGTCACAAATAAAAAAAAAAAAAGTTCGCACATTTAGGTATCCGAACCAAATGTAGAATAACCGCAAAATCAAGTTGGTTGTAATAGAAAAAATGAGGGAATTTGAAAGAAAAAATATGATTTATCAGTATATTGATATTTGTTAATAAAAGATACGTTATAATAAACATTATCACCAAATTTCAAGTTCATAGGTCCATGGGAAGTTAAAAAATTCTTCGGAACAAAATTTTGTAAAAAAAAAAGCTGACTTCGGTGGCTTCTCATTCTTTTGTTTTCCATTATTTTTTAAAACAAAAATACAATATTTATCTACTTAAATTTTTTTTCGCGATCCCCTTTAGCAATAAGGGGGGCTCCCGTAAAAACATGTAAAAATATTTTTTGACAATTTGTATATGGCTTTGGGTCAATAAAATAAAAGTAATAATATACTGTGAAAATTTGAAGTTTGTAACCGTTTGGCTATAAAACCTGTGTGACAGACGACGGAGGGACACGTGAGTGTCACACAGCAATAGGGCTCCGTTAGGACCCTTCGGGTACGGAACCCTAAAAAATCGAGTAGGAAACACAGTCATCATCATTCTCTTGCCCTTATCCCAAATTGCGCAACGTCATAGATTATACACATTATTTTTGAAAAACCTTTTTTTTTTAAGGCAGGCAAGGCCCCGCTCGTAGCGCGACAGCCTCTGTGTCGCATGCGATTCGCGTTGCGTGTCGCGCTTGTTTGAAGGAGCCTTTAAGAAATGAATGCAATTTCATTCATATCTACTGTATACTCACTTCGACTATTACCTAAAGTTTAGGTAGAAGATGAACCGATAAACTGATGACGTTATAAGAGACTGTGACCTCTGATTTGTTTCGGCCTTTCTTCTCAGAGTAGTCAGATAGAAAACGCCGACCTCATTTAGTTTAAAAAAAAAAAAAACATGAATGACTTGTAAAAGTGTTTGTACAAACCTACTTACAGAAATAAAATCATTTATTTAATCATTTATTTAATAACCTTGATTTTTTTATTTATAATGTGTTTGCTCTTGACTCTAGTCTAGGTCGGAGGCGACAGAGACAGTAATTGCAAAAAAAACCAGAAAAATGAAAAGACTAATGCCCGTCACTATAACTAGGAAAACTCTATATCAATCTGCCTAGCCTTTTCTCAACTATGTTGGAATCGGCTTCCAGTCTACCCAGCTGAATACCAGTATTTACACGGAGCGACTGCCTAACTGACCTCCACAGCCCAGTTACTGGGTAAGACGGATTGTCAGACTTTCGAGCTTCTGACGACCCGTAATGACTGCCAAAGATCCACGAATGACAGCCGGGACCAACGGCTTAGTGTTTTCCGAAGCCCGGAGGAGTCTCGGTATGTAAAGATACTCATACACTGACCAACCCCGGCAAGCGTAGCTTAACCTGATGGATCGACCCGTGCGGCTGTTATTACTCTAAACGAACGCCTTAATATTATTTCATTGTTGGATTTTCAACGCTCCGCTCAGCAGTGCTTTTCAAACGATGATATAAAATTTAGTAAAAGTTAAGTCTATATAACAAAATCTCAACAATGACGATTCCGAACAAACTTTTCAGCTCTTGCTCTTATTCTTTGAGCCGGATGACGTCATAACTTCCGCTTTTCTTGAGCTACTCCCAGGATATTACGTAAGAAATAATAGGAATCCCTTCTAGTATAGACACATCAACAATTGTTTAGACAAATCACGGAAACGTACTTACACACATACAAAATGTATAAAAGCTTTTTCTTAGGAGAAACGAGATGAAAGAAAGACGCATGCATTTAGGGTTTCCGGATACAAGAAAATTGGGAACACTGATTGAAATCCTACCCTTCATCCTATGTGGGTGACGAAGCGGGAATATCAAACAGTGGTAGTTGCTACAATACGAAAGAGTAACATATCATCACGTTTGTATCCCGCGAAGGGACAGGCAGAGGTACTGAAGAGATTCTTGAGCTGCATTGTTTTAACATGCAACCTTTTCTAGTTTTTATAATTTTATGCCATAGTTATAACTATGGCATAAACATGTATTACCATGCAACCTTTTTATTTATTATTAATTAATATTAATATTTTTAATAATATATTTTTTTAATATGTTTAATATTCTTAATATTTTTTTTTATTATTTAACATGCAACCTTTTCTAGTTTTTATAATTTTATGCCATAGTTATAACTATGGTATAAACATGCATTACCATGCAACCTTTTTATTTATTATTAATTAATATTAATATTTTTATTAATATATATATTTTTTAATATGTTTAATATTCTTAATATTTTTTTATATTATTTAACATGCAACCTTTTCTAGTTTTTATAATCTTATGCCATAGTTATAACTATGGCATAAATATGCATTACCATGCAACCTTTTTATTTATTTTTAATTAATATTAATATTTTTAATAATATTTTTTTTAATATGTTTAATATTCTTAATATTTTTTTATATTATTTAACATGCAACCTTTTCTAGTTTTTATAATTTTATGCCATAGTTATAACTATGGCATAAACATGCATTACCATGCAACCTTTTTATTTATTATTAATTAATATTAATATTTTTAATAATATATTTTTTTAATATGTTTAATATTCTTAATATTTTTTTTTATTATTTAATATGCAACCTTTTCTAGTTTTTATAATTTTATGCCATAGTTATAACTATGGCATAAACATGCATTACCATGCAACCTTTTTATTTATTATTAATTAATATTAATATTTTTTTTAATATGTTTAATATTCTTAATATTTTTTTATATTACTTAACATGCAACCTTTTATGCCATAGTATAACTATGGCATAAAATTATGAGATAAAACGTCGATACAAATATACAACGTGCCGCTACAATGCAATGGCGACATTAATTTAACGCACGGATAGTACTAGTGGCCTGTAAGCGTAAAAATTATAATAAGATAAAATAAAACAAAATTTGACAGATAGTAGCCTAGGTCGTGGTAAATGACAGGAGCTACTCTGCCCCTCGAGACGTCAAACGCACCCCCTGATGTGCTGTATTGTCCCACTGCTGGGCAAGCTGTATTGTCCCACTGCTGGGCAAAGGTCTCCCCCACAGCTTTCCACTCCTCCCTCGGCGACGACACCCGTCTTCTGGGTCCCACTGAGTGACGACTCTGGCCCATCTGTCCCGATGCATCCTACATAAATGGCCGCTCAAACCCACTTTAGCCTAGCAGACTTGTTGCCCATTTGACAAGCTAAGAGGAGCTCGTGGCTAAGTAATAACAGCCGCACGGGTCGATCCATCAGGTTAAGCTACGCTTGCCGGGGTTGGTCTGTGGATGGGTGACCATCTTTTCATACCGAGACTCCTCCGTGCCTCGGAAAGCACGTTAAGCCGTTGGTCCCGGCTGTCATTCGAGGATCTTGGACAGTCGTTACGGGTCGTCAGAAGCCCAAAAGTCTGACAACCAGTCTTACCAAGGGGTATCGTATTACCCAGTAACTGGGGTGTGGAGGTCAGATAGGCAGTCGCTCCATGTAAAATACTGGTATTCAGCTGCATCCGGTTAGACTGGAAGCCGACCCCAACATAGTTGGGAAAAGGCTAGGCAGATTGGTTGATTTGGCAAGCTAAGCAAATGGAGTTCTGGTTTCAACTCCAGACTTTGGACGGCTATTGAGAAATTCTTGATGTAAAAGCCCAATACCACTTTGCTTGTCACGGAGATCGAACGCAGGACAATGCTCAGCAGTCGCCCTTGCGACGTCTAAGATGATCAGCGACAAAAGTCTATTAACACTGCTCTTTTTACACCGATTATCTAAATAGTCACATAATTATTCGATACATTGTACAGACGCCAGCAGGTCAACCTACCCGAAACTGTCAGATTTTCCCAATCAACATTGAACCTAATGCTTTAGCAATAAAGTTGAAAATCTATTAAAGAAATCTGACAGATTGTAGTAGCTTGATGTGCTGGCGTCTGTACATATTTTACCATTTCATAAATAATCCTAACTAATATTAGGCCTTTACCTATGAAATTGCCGATTTACATAGATAAAAATCGAACAATTTTTTTTTAAAGAAATATTGTCGTTGCACTTTTGCCATTTTAATGAAAGTTCGTTGATGCCTCTGCTATAGATATCCTGGGAACGGGAATCGAGAAATTCTTTGAAGGCGTTTTTCGCCGTCTCGTTGGATTTGAAATTTTTCCCCGGGGCTCATTATTGAGATCAAAATTTCCAGAACGAAAGCGCTCAAACCAAGAACGCACCGTGCGTTCACATTGATCGCTGCCTGTGTTGCGTTGGTGCCACGACGGAACTCATATTCGAAAATAGCGTGCAATTTAGATTTTTCCATGGTTACAGAAACATCGATATCAAAGAAAAAACGAAGGCGGGAAAACAATATATTATAAAATTAATTTGAATTTGGAATTCTATATAGAATGAAAGATATCTTATAAAGACCTAATTATTATAAATGCGAAGGTGAGTTTGTTTGTTTGTTATGCTTTTACGCTAAAACGACTGAACAAATTTAGATGAAAATTGGCACATGGGTAGACCATAACCTAGACAAGAACATAGGCTACTTTGCATCCTGGACAGCAGACGAAGTCGCGGGCAACAGATAGTTTATACTAATAATCTTGTAAAGTAATTGCTAAAACTTTAAATATTACTTTAATTTTACTTCTTTTCCGATTTTACCTAAATATTTTGCTCAATAATTAAGAGCTTAAACTGTAGTGTTAATAGACTTTTGTCTCCGACTATATGTACCGTTTTTTTTTTCACCGCACAATCGAGTTTCGTTCAGTTGTCACCATCAAAAGAAACGTGATTGAACAAAAATCAATCCTGTATTTCAACTCATAAAGATGAAAATTGATTACATTAAATACGTCGGCGTGTCTCAAAGCCTGTAAGTACTAGAGGCCAGTTTAAAGATCAGAATGTCCATTAGGTTTAACATGGTTAGATCATTGACCGACGTACCTAGTACAATGAGGAAATATTCAGATGATTGCAAAGTAGCGGTATAGCGGTAAATGTCAAAGAATCAACCAACTTAGGTATTTTTAGACGAACAAAAAATTCTGATGTTTTTTTTTTATTTGAGATGGGTTTGCTCTTGACTCTAGTCTAGGTGAGAGATGACAGAGACAAAGTCGACGATGGAGAGAGCTTACCCAGAAGAAGCCTGGTCACTCTCACTTTGAAGAAATTACGGTTGTATGCGCTCGGAAACACAGACGCAGGTAGAGAGTTCCACTCTTTTGCAGTGCGCATTATAAAAGACATTTAGAAACGCTTAGTGCGAATGGGTGGAATATCAACCAGGTAGGGATGGTAACTGGCAGTGCGTCTAGATGTCCGATGGTAGAAAGGGGCCGGTGGAATCAGGTCGTGGAGTTCTTGGGCACACTCACCGAAGTACAATCTGTAGAAGATCGACAAGCAGGCAACCTTGCGGCGATGAGCCAAGCTGTGAAGCTTGGCATCCACCAACTTTACGTCGCCAATGAGCCTTATAGCTCTGCGTTCCACCGAGTCAAACCCAGCTAGTTGGTACTTAGCTGATCCATCCCAAAGGTGGCTGCAATACTCCATGCAGGATCGAACTTGCGCTTTGTAAAGGGTTAAAAGCTGTCCAGGCGTAAAGTATCGCTTCACCCTATTTAGGTAACAGCCTCAATCCATTCAAAGAAAAAAGAAAATACATTATCAGAAGTCTTACACATCATTATTGGACATAGGCCTTTACAATTCATAACATCGGAAAGTACGATGTTTCCAATTAAACTCATAGGATTATTTATAGTGACCACCAATCCCTAAAGCCAAGGTTGTTGAAAAATGTGATAATGGCAAGGTGTAGCACAGATGTTTACAGAGTATATAGGGTGACTGGTAATTAGTGACCGATACTTAAACACATGATTGTACTCATGATAACAAACAACTTTTACTATGGGACCAAACCGGAAATCGTGAAAATCGTAGGGAACAGCTAATTTTTTTTTGATCACTAAATTACCAGTCACCCTATATAATATTTTTACTTACATACAATATTTAGCGAATCTTTTCAGTGTCTCCCACACCTTTATAAAAGGATGGTTATGATGGAAAAGTTAGGTAGGAGTGAGTTCTCCGCGCTATACTGCTATATCACTGCTCTCAAAACAGTGAAGGAAAACATCGTGACGATACCGGCATGTCCTAGAACCAAAAATTCGAAGACTTGTGGTATCTACCAATCCGCACTGGGCCCGCGTGGTGGATTATAGCCCACTCCCTCTCACTGAGAGGAGACTTGTGTCCCAGCCGTGGGAACATTATAGGTTGATTATGCTGCCGTCGTAAGAAAAAAGGGCACAACTAACATTTAAAAAAAAATTGAGTTACATACATATTTAGAATCAGAAAAAAAAGGCTAATCTGCTCAATTTTTTGTAGATTTTTTTTTTAAATGTTAGTTGTGCCCTTTTTTCTTACGACGGCAGTATGGTTTTGCTTATGAATATACTCCCAAGAAGTTATACTGCAGCCATAAGGAAAAATAACGTATTTACAGAAATATTGAAAAGGAGAAAAAAAATATATTTTGTCCTGTTTAAAATACAAAATACAAAGGCAGCTGATCCGTCTTTTAATAGAAATAATTATTAGGTTTTCGTTAAGTTGACGCCAATATATATAAACAGGTGAATGCGTCTTTTTTTGCTGATTCCGAATATGTAAATAATTCGAAAAAAAATGTCAGATACGGCTTTTTTTTATGACGGGGCTGTATATACACGACAAGTTTTTAAGCAGTGCACAACTTTCATAGGGTGTTCTACCCATGAATATGAACAACTTTCACTATGGGTCCAGCTGTTTCATACATTTTGGTCGAGTCGGTATTGAACTTTTCTATGAAAAAGCAGATTTTTTTTTGTGATTTCAGAGTTGGTCCCATAGTGAAAGTCGTTCATATTCACGCGTAGAACACCCTGTGAAAATTTGCGCACTGCTTAAAAGCTTGTTCTATATAACTACTTCACAGTCTGTTATGTCATGTATGATTGATCATTACGCAACGAATATTTTAAACGACCTAGTACGTAGTACATACAACTTCCTCAGTTGTAGAAAAACATCAAGAGGAAACCTGGACTTTTGGTCTGCACGATTCGTGTTCGCTAAATCACTGAATGTGAAGAGGCTTTTACCATACAGGCCGAACTCAAAAATGGCGGTTAAATAAAAATATGAGACCAAAATCAGAGACTGGGTAAAAACAGAAGCATATCTCCAAAAACAAAACATAAACAAACAAAAATACACGGTTTCCCACGATAAGAATCCTAAAATAAAACCTTAAAAAGACAACATTTGACAAGCATCTCTATAGTGTATTTGCAATGTAAATACCGCAATAAAATGTACCAGAAACGAGGATGTACTCTTGTAAAATGCAAACTTATACTGCAATTTTAGCAATAAACTTTCAACTTTATTGCTGAAACAATAAAGTTTTGAGTAACGCTAATGCAAAGTTTGTCAATCTTGGAGTTCGTTGTAAGATTTATGTGGGTAGTAAAATAATGCGAATGATTCCCACGTGGTTGGAATGGTAGCACAGGATTGCTTGTTGTGAACATACAAAATGGCGGGTACAAGGGATTGGTAGTTTGATGGGAGAATCCGGAGAATCCCTGGGTGATAGCAGCCCATGTCGTTTAAACGTGTACTTCCTTAGTTTATGTAATTTATGATGCTCAAAGAAGTTTCATGCTCGCTTCGGTGGTCCATTGATCGCTAAGCATGAGGTCCTGGGTTCGAATCCCGGGTCGGCCAAGGTGTTATTGGGTTTTTTCTAACAGGAATTTCTCAGTAGCAGCCCAGAGTCCAGACCAGGCTGTTTATGCCATGGGTACACATCCAGATGTGTACCCATGGCATAAACAGCCTATAATGTTACCACTTCTGAGACACAGGCCTCCTAACGGTGAGAGGGAGTGAGTGCGCCGTAATCCATCACGCGGGCCCAGTGCGGGTTCGTACATGTCACATATCTTCGAATTTTTGTTCCTAGGACACGCCAGTTTCCTCACGATGTATTCCTTCACCGTTTTGAGAGCAATGGTGATGAAATAATTTACACAAAGTAAAGCGCCGGTCTGGGTTCGAACTTACGACCTACACCTCGTAAGTCGCGACCGTTACCATTGGACAAGGAATTTCACGAGAGAAAAATTAAGTGTCAAAGTGCTTTCAAACAATCAATCTACCCAGCTTTTTTCCCAAAACTAGGTATGTTGGAGTCGGCTTCCAGTTTAACCGAATGCAGCTGGATACCAGTACTTGCATCGGCTGCCTATCTGACCTCCACAACCAGTTATTGGACTCGATTACTAAGAATGGTCGTCAAATTTTTTTGGCTTCTGACTCCGTAACGACTGTCAAAGATTTACGTATGACAGCCGGGACCAACGGTTTAACGTGCTTTCCGAGGGGGGAGGGGTCTTGGTATGCAAAGATGGTCACGTCATAATGGACGGTCAAGAGATGTCAAAATTACATTAATTAATAAGTAACAGTTTGATGAAATTGGCCCTTAACGCCACCAGCAAATGAGTGGCAAAATTCGCCCTCTATCCTCTAATAACTCGATAAAGGTCTATAGGACATCTCCTATAGACCTTTATACATCTATCAAATCCATCTATTTGTAATATCTAAATACATCTATTTGTACAGTAATTGAAGCTTCAAATCGTGTTTAAAGAAACATTATAAAAAAGTAGTGAATGAAGTATATCAGTTATCTGGTTTCCATAGTACAAGCTCTGCTTAGTTTGGGATCAGATGACCGTGTGTGAATAATGTCCCAGGATATTACTATTATTTGACATATCTGGGGTCCCGGGAATTTGGAAGGTGTACGAGGGCCGAAGCCAACTCGCAGAGGCCCCTTAGACAATTTTAAACAATGGGGAAGCACCAACCAGCGTTTATCCCTATATGTACTATGCAAGTGCATTCAAGGACAACCCCCGGTTGGTGCAGGACTATTGCAGAACGTGGAAACAAAACATATTAGGGATTGGTTTTGTGTGGCTAAACTGGATTGGGTATCTTGAACTATGGAAGAACTATGTCCCCTGCCTGACCAATGTTATATAATATTATACACGGATAAAATGGCAGGAGGTGACTTGCACACTCAACAATGGGCCACTGGAACCGGTCACCAGCACGTAGTGACGTAGCGACAAGGTGGCAACACTTCCTGAGGTACTTGAGGGGTGGAGAGGTATTCCACGGCTATCAGGACAATCTCAGAAGTACGGTCAAGATCCCTACCAGCACCTTATTATTATTAAGTCCTTTTTTTATTTTCTAAACTTAATGTATTACATTTTTAAATATTTTTATTAAAAAAAAACATTTTGGTGAAATTCACCAGCTACTGAGTGGCAAAACTCGTCGTCTATCACCTAACTAACTCTATAAAGGTCTACAGGAGAATTATTTGCACAGTAATTGAAGCTTCATATCGTGCCTAAAGAAATACTATAGACATATCGTCGGTTCATTCCGGTAGATACCTTTTTACCTTTTCAATCAGTGAAAAAATACCCGTCATATTTTCGTAAGAGATTACCCGCTATTTTCACAGTTGATTTTCGGAATTGGTTTTAAAAATTGGAAGTTTGCTTTACCTAGCAAGTTCGGTGCAATTTGCATCCCATATAAAAGTGGTAGATATTCTCCGAATTAATTTACAAATGCATTTGTATGGTTTAATAACAGCCGCACGGGTAGATCCATCAGGTTAAGCTACGCTTGCCGGGGTTGGTCCGTGGATGGGTGCCCATCTTTACATACCAAGACTCATCCGTGCCTCGAAAAGCACGTTAAGCCGTCAGAAGCCCGAAAGTCTGACCACCAGTCTTACATATTACCTAGTAACTGGGTTGTGGAGGTCAGATAGGCAGTCGCTCCATGTAAAATACTGGTATTCAGCTGCATCAGTTTAGAATGGAAGTCTACCCCAACATAGTTGGGAAAAGGCTAGGCAGATTGTGTTGTATATATTTATAATAATAATAATAATAATATCCTAGTACATTGTTCACACACGGTCATCTGATCCCAAACTAAGCAGAGCTTGTACTTACTTTGATCTCTTTATAATTAGATACCATTCACTTAGACTAGACATTGCCGCGGAAGGGAGTGGAAGCGAGTTTTTGTAATTATATTGTATGTACAGACGCCAGCACATCAAGCTACTACAATCTGTCAGATTTCTTTAATAGATTTTCGACTTTATTGCTAAGGCATTAGGTTCAAGGTTGATTGGGAAAATCTGACAGTTTCGGGTAGGTTGACCTGCTGGCGTCTGTACATAGCAAAATGATCTTTAAGTCGATTGTCTAACGTACTAACTAGATACGAGCTTGTTACTGCGGAAATTCCCGATAATACGCGAGAATTCTCCAGAAGATGCGCTACTTTGTTATTTGGCTCGTATCTAGTTTGTGCGTTACACTATTGACTTCTAGTTCATCATTGTTTCTACGGAAAAATCGTTTCCATTCCATTCCGCAGCAAAGTAAATCGAGTCTAAGCTTTAATAAAATTGCAGGGTAGAATGAGGCAGCGCTACATCACTCACATGAAATAGAAAGTGAGGGTCGTGATCACAGATATAGATATACGTAGAGAACGCAAGTATCACGATCTGTATGAAAACCAAGCGTGCCATTTTTTGCTTACCTATTATGACGTCATAAGCACCATCTAGTGATGGAAAAGAGAAACTCAAATCGATTCGAAGTCGCCGCCGCGTGCGCCACGTGTCGTTTTAATATATTTTTAATGCTGTAGACTTTCAAATAATAATAATTAAACATCGTTTGCATTCCTATTGTCTACATTTTTTGTAATATTTCTTCCTACGACTGTAGCAATATACGATAGGATCACTCGTTTCGATATTCATCATCTGTTAACAAAGAACGTTACATCAACCGCTCCAAGTAAAAGCCGCAATGTATTACGAATATATACTTACATTAAACTGACGTCCGACTAGCGTGGCGGACAGGCGCAGACTGAGCCTAAATAAGCATTTTATGCTTATGCGTTATCTAGGTCAGTCGCCGCCGCGTGCGGCACGTGTCGTTTTAATATAATTTTTAATGCTGTAGACTTACAAACAATAATAATTAAACATCGTTTGCATTCCTATTGTCTACATTTTTTGTAATATTTCTTCCTACGACTGTAGCAGGGTGAATATTCGAGCGTTTTAACCGCCGTCATTACCTTCCGCCAAATGTTGATGAAAGAGAATATAGTTAATGAAATATTTCATCAATTCCCAGAATCTGCTTAAGGACCAGAATCAGGAATTGCTGAAATATTTCATTAAATATATTCTCTTTCATCAACATTTGGCGGAAGGTAATGACGGCGGTTAAAACGCTCGAATATTCACCCAGCAATATACGATAGGATCACTCGTTTCGATATTCATCATCTGTTAACAAAGAACGTTACATCAACCGCTCCAAGTAAAAGCCGCAATGTATTACGAATATATACTTACATTTAACTGACGTCCGACTAGCGCGGCGGACAGGCGCAGACTGAGCCTAAATAAGCATTTTATGCTTATGCGTTATCTAGGTCTATCTATATCTGTAGTCGTGTAAGGTAGTCCAAGACTTAGCTGACAATTTTCGGGGGTTCATTTAAAGATGGCTGAAAATGTAATTATGGACTAAAAAACAGAATCTTTTGCCGCCTGAGAGACTGAAGTAATGCAACACGACAAAGATCTAAGAATACACATACAAAACGATCACATAGGTACTGGCCAGGTATTAAATATACCCGACTGACTGTCTATTCCTAAATTACTCTAGATTGATAAAATTTTCGTATTTTCGAATTCGATTCCAGGAGAAGAATGCGAGACCAGCTTGACGCCTGGATTGGTCCACACTAGCTCTAGCCAGAAGGACTAAAAAGGAGAAAGGGAGGCTTTTGCCCTGCAGTGGGAGCACACAGGCTAAAAACAAACATTTTCTAATTATGTTAAAAGGCTTTCTCCATTAACAAGCAGGCACATAAAGGAGATGTTTCAAAATGGGCCAGGTCTGTGTGCACTACCTCAAATAAAAGAGAAAAATCCGTAGAAATCGGGAAAAATACAGATAATTCGTTTAAATGTTTACTGTTGTGGTAGGAAATTGATTATTATCAATTATTTTTATCGACTTTCAACCTGGCGTCTCACCGATTTAGTTACTTTGTGCATAAAAAACAATGACAGTAAACCATAGATCGACCATTGAACATAGAAAGAGGACTCCTCTGTCATTTTGATTGATTAATGAATCAATCAAAATGACAGCTTACCCCCATGACGGGTTTATGTTGTGTGTTGCAATTGCAAGTGTAATTAATTGTTCTTTACCAGCCAACAAAGCCATTTTAAAGTAATTGGACAGTTGAGAACTGTTTTAAATATATTTCCCTATTTGTGTGTATAGTGTACACTGGCCCAAGGTCCATACATTTTGGAACATCTCCTTTTTCGAGTTCCTTACAAATACCTTCCTTATTAACGACAAAACAAATAATACATGGCAAAATTCCATACAACAAGCCAAGCTCAACAACCCAACAGCCAATTACAGTCCTATCAAAACAGACTTACTGATATTGGAGATTGCCCCTTATCAAACGACCAGACAATCATTTGCCTTCTATCAGAATACCTTGAAGGTACCTTGTTATCAAAGGGCTGGACAAAACAAGGTTTAACCCTTACATAGCAATGCTAATATTGACTCGGAAGGGTCAAACGTCCTTTCCAAAGAGGCCTATTCTGAAATTTTTCTGTAATGAGAAGAAGGTCAAGATAAGTGATTGTTTTTTTTTTTCTGTCGATCTTATAAAAGTATGAAATGAGTGTGCTTTTACTTATGTAATGTATGAGGGTTTTTCTTTTAAGAGTAATTAGCAGACCTCGTTATCTTCAGGGCATAAAGAACTCATAGACTAATTGAACCGAAGTGACAAACAAACAAAAACAGACTTTCCGATATGTACTAGTTTTTACCTACATGATCATAGCCTACATAATGAAAATAATGACCCAATTCCCATGTTGTTTTATTAATAAGTACATAAGTGTACCTACTTATAATAACTAGTCGGACATGTCTTCCAATGAGCTGTCGCCACAGTAGGAATCCTTTTGTGGTCTTCTGACTATATGATAGTGTACATATGACATTTCGTAGTGTTCCAATTCAAAACAGGCAACTGTCACACGTTTCTATGTCAAAAATGTGAATAAAGTGTTCTCTGGGAATGTATAATTTGATAGGCATGAAACTTGAAAATAGCTGCATGTGTCACGTATTCTTTGTTTTGCCCCGACGATAACGAGGTCTGGTGCACATTCACCACAGCATTACTCATTCTCGAATAGCCCGTACCGATTCGCCCATTTACCGTAAGTTACCATAAGTTTAATTATGCAAAAAATCCCCATAGAAGATTCTTTCTTACAATCCTAATTACTCTCGAAAGAAAAACCCTCATACATACCATAAGTAAAAACCGCGAGCTCCTCAGTATAGAGATTCGCCAAACACTCCAAACTAATTAGTTTATAATTGTAGATACTAATTACCGTATCAAATGACCGTATTAATAACTTAATTAGCTCGTTAACAAAGGCCGATATGAAATAGGGATGATTGTTATATTAGTAAATAATGTTAATATCGATTCCGATACCTTTGTTTTTGTAACTCTATCGATGTTATATAATATACTGTGACTGGTAATTAGTGACCAATACTTGACTACGCGACTAATACTATATTTTGACGAGTTATGCGAACATGAATGTATGGGACAGCTGAATTTTTTTCTCGCGAATTCAGCTTTGGTCCCAGAGTAAAAGTTGTTTGTCATCAAGAGTAGGTACAATCCACTAATTACCAGTCACCCTATATAAACGGGCACTATACCTACTTTGTGAATAATTTTAGTTTTTGATGTATTATATAATATAATAATATCCTGGAGACATCACACACGGTCATCTGATCCGAAACTAAGCAGAGCTTGTACTATGAAAACCAGATAACTGATCAAGTACATACACTACTTTTTTTTCTAAATACTTACTTATACCTATATAGATAATTACACCCAGACTCAGGACAAACAAATGTTTGCCCTGGATGGGAATCGATCCCACGACCGACCACGACATGATAGGCGGTATCTTGACCAACCACGCCAGCTGGCCATTATCTTTTTCACAAGCAATTATCTACTTGATGCTATCATAATTCGATATTCCCTTTTTTGTTAAATTATGCAGATTTTATAGACAGTTTCAATTTCAATGTACAGCGAAATCAATATCGAACACAACGTAACAAATAATATCGACTCTTCATCTAACGAGCTTTTTCCCAACGATATTGGGGTCGGCTTCCAGTCTAACCAAATGCAGAAGAATACCAGTATTTTACATAGAGCGACTGCTTATATGATCTCCATAACTTTCCCGTTTCTGACTATCCGTAACTATTGTCAAATATTACACAGGCTTTATCGTGCTTTCCGAGGCACGGAGGGGTATGTATATGTAATGGATAGTCACCCGTCCACGAATCAATCGCGGCAAGCGTAGCTTAACCTTCGATTGATCCTATGGCTGTTATTATTTGGCCACGAGCCCCTCCAATTCAATATCGACAACACAAAATATCGACTTTCTACATTGTATATTATTACCGAAATATAATATGTATCTACACTTGATTTTTGAAATGTTTATTACAATAGTAAGAAACGTGGTGATTTCTTGCTGCTTATGAGTAATTTTGTGAAAAATATCGCTCAGTAAACAAAAACGAAGCGAATGAAATCAACAAAGGATCAGGATAGGACCCCAAATGAGAGCAAAACGTCTGATTGGCGGAATTCAAAACGAACTAGTGTGCCCGACCCGGCCTAAAGGGACTAGGTTTGGATTCAAATTATAGTTCGTATGTATAGTTAAAGTGGTTACCGAATATTTTACGGGCCTTTGAGGGTAAGGGATCTCTTTTTGCAATAGCTAGATGGTAAAGAGGATGAGTAGAAGGCGGGATAGAAGAGAAATGTTTTATTACACCGTTTTTATTAGAGTGGCATCCTCATTGGTCGCGACCACTATTGCAAGCACTACTGCTGAGCATGAAGTCCTCGGTTCGATTCCCAGGTCTGGCAGTATTATTGAGTTTTTCCGTCAGAAATTTCTCAGTGGCAACCCGGAGTATAATGACAATAGACTCGCCCCCTACAGTTAAACATAACTGGCGAAATATGGGTGTACTAAAGGTACACCTTGGACAGAGGTATACCTTTAGTACACCCTCGGGGAAACAAGACATGATGTTAACTGATACAGTTTAAACCCACTGGGCATTTCAACTTCCCCTCGGTTGGACGCACTGGTGGTATACGGAATGCACCAAGCCTCACCTTTGCCACGACCACGTTTCTGAAATCGCAAGTTGTGGATGGTAGAACCTAACCCACAGAGGAGAACAAGGAGGTCCACGTCGTTTACAACCAAAATCACATGACCGTAGCGCGTGGTTTTCTCCAATACCATCAGAACGATATCGCGGTCTGCGCCTTCCGTCGCTGTCTTAAGAGAATGCAGAGCGTAGATGTTGAATGAGGCGTTCTGTGTTTCGGTCATTCGACAACATCTTCTCCTGAGGTACTCTAATGACAATTTCGCTGGAAGAAGCGGCATTGCGTCAAAATCAACCATCTTCGAAGGGGATCAGCTTGGTCCCTATAGAATTTAATGAGCTGCGGTTGGGTTTAAATCGTTGCAAATTTAATTACCTTAAAAAAAGAACTGAATTTTGTTTGTCGAAAAACGCATAGTTTATGACTTTTACAGCAAAAAGTGAAAAAGGTTTCTCTAAGTTTCAAATTTGGAATAAGACTACCCTAAGTTGTCACTACAAATACAACATACCAATAAATCAGAACTACATCATGCTTTGCTATTTTAATGTCGATTTCTACAAGTTAGCTAGTTAGTTTTAAAGCCTTTGCATAACTAAACAACTAAACTTTCCAGTCAGTATTTTGTATCCGACACAGAGCTTAAATACCTACAAAAAACTTCTGACGCTTCAATAACTTTGACAGGGAGGCGTTGTTGGTAAATATTTGTGATAATATTGTAGGTGTTTCATTTTAGCCCCTGTATAATTTATATCAGGCCGGCAGATATCTATGACATTCGGACAGTCACTTTTAGAAGAAGGCCGCAAGGTTGCCTGCTTGTCGGTCTTCTACAGATTGTACTTCGGTGAGTGTACCCAAGAACTCCACGACCTGATTCCACCGGCCCCTTATACCATCGGACATCTAGATGCACTGCCAGTTACCATCCCTACCTAGTTGCTATTCCACCAATTCGCACTAAGCATTTCCAAATATCTTTTATAATGTGCACAGCAAAAGAGTGGAACTCACTACCTGCGTCTGTGTTTCTGAGCGCATACAACCCCAATCTCTTTAAAGTGCGAGTGAACAGGCTTCTTCTGGGTAAGCTCACTCCATCGTCGACTTTGTTTCTGTCACCTCTGACCTAGACTAGAGCCAGAGCACACACATCTTAATTAAAAAAGGCGTTTAGAGTTTGTTTAGAGGGAAGTCAGCGAGACGGCCCATGAAAAGCTGAGCAACATGAAAAGTAAAAAGTACTGAAATTAAATTGAAAAAACAAGATGGCGGCATTAGTTCCGAATTTGGTCACGCGCCAAAAGATCCTGACTCAATCAATCTGCGTAGCCTTTTCCAAACTATGTTGGGGTCGGCTTCTAGTCTAACCGGATGCAGCTGAATACCAGTATTTCACATAGAGGGACTGCCTTTCTGATCTCCACAATCCAGTAAAGGGGTATCCCTTGGTAAGACTGGTTGTCAGACTTTCGGGCTTCTGACGACCTGTAACGACTGTAAAAGATCCACAAATTACTGCCGGGACCAACGGCTTAACGTGCTTTCCGAGGCACGGAGGAGTCTCGGTATGTAAAAATGGTGATCCATCCACGGACCAACCCCGGCAAGCGTAGCTTAACCTGATGGATCGACCCATGCGGCAGTTATTACTTAGATACGAGCTCCTTTCATCTCTCACCTCTGTTCCTGATCATACGTGAGATATGAAATTAGATAGTTTTATTAAATGGTCTTAAAAATTATATGAATTAAATGGAGCGAACAATAAAAAAATCCTATTTTCTACTAATATTATAAATGTGAAAGTTTGTGAGGATGGATGGATGGATGTTTGTTTCTCTATCACGCAAAAACTGCTGAACGGATTTAGATGAAATTTGGCATACAGATAGTTTATAACCTGGATTAACACATGTAATAATTTTTATCCCCATATTCTTACAGGTTCGACACTTACGTGGGGGAAACGGTGGGGCACTGCTAGTACTTCACAATTATTGATGTTGTCAAAATTAACGCAAATTAATTTTAATATCTTTAATCTTTAGGAAGTTGTATGTTCTTGCGACTGATAATTAATTAAGAACATAATTAAAGGACTTTAATGACTATGTAATTAATTTGTCATTCCTTCCGACAAATGACATAAAGAAGATTACCTACAGATTAACCTTAATTATTCATAATACGATTTCTGGCGTTAACTTTGAAAGTTCTTGAGATTCTGTTTTTTATAGATTGTTAGACGCATGACCCGGGACGTATGGAAGAAAGGATAGGAGGCTTAATAGAAAGAAAGAAAATATTTTATTTGGGACACGCACAGGAAATACACACAATTAAAAAGAAGCAGAGAAAACTAACAAAATTAACATTTAAAAAAACCTGTGCGAGTCCAAAAAGGGTCCTATCTCAACATAAAGCTGCGATATTTAAATAAATACCGCAGCGCTGGTATTCTGATAAGACCCATGTGATGCCACGGACACACCTACGGACATCTATAAATCAATAAGGGAATAAAATAACAAAAATAAGAAAATAAAATACACACAATCAATCTGCCTAGCCTTTTCCGAACTATGTTGGGGTTGGCTTCCGGGCTAACGGATGCAGCTGAATACCAGTATTTTACATGGAGCGACTGCCTATCTAACCTCCACAACCCAGTTACTGGGTAATACGATACCCCTTGGTAAGACTGGTTGTCAGACTTTCGGGCTTCTGACGACCCGTAACGACTGTCAAAGATCCTCGAATAACAGCCGGAACTAACGGCTTAACGTGGTTTCCGAGGCACGGAGGAGTCTCGGTATGAAAAGATGGTCACCCATCCACAGACCAACCCCGGCAAGCGTAGCTTAACCTGATGGATCGATCCATGCGGCTGTTATTACTTAACCACGAGCTAAAATAAAATACACACAACAGAATACTTATAATTTAGAAAAACAAAAAAAATAAACTAAAAACCGTAAATAGTAGTCGACTTACTCCCGACGCCCGACGCTCCAACCTCGCTTGTTCTAATGTAAAGTAATATTGTAAAAGTTCTCCGTTTGGGAATCGTTACTTTTACTTCGGGATCTGTACTATTAAATAATAATCCGACTCGCATAACCAATAATCAAACTCTAAAAACCTTCTTCTAAATGTGACCGTACGTGTGTCAAAATACCGTCAGCCAGATCTCTAGATCGGGGCATACCTAGTGGGTGATTTCATGCAGAAATGATTGTGGTAATGATCAGAACCACCAACCACACTTCTTTCTCTCTTATTTATTTACTAACTGTTGAATCTTATCCCTATTTGAATAGGATTTTGTTCAGAATTTCATGGATTTTTTTGCGTGGAACCCTCATTCTGTTTCTAAAATAAAAGTAGCCTAAGTTACTCCTTATAATATCTGCCAGTGAAAGTCCCGTCAAAATCAGTCCAGCCGTTTTGGAGATTAGCTGGAACAAACAAGCTGGAAATGTAAAAAAAATGAGTTTTTGTTATAAGTACCGTTTCCTTTCATTTGCATTTAGTAAAAAGCTGTTATTTCGACAAACACACTTCAATTTTATTTATTTGTATTGGTATAGATGCACATCATTTAAGTACGTCATTTATACGTATGCACTTAATATATTTACAAAAAAAAAGTAGTGTATGTAGTTATCTGGTTTCCATAGTACAAGCTCTGCTTAGTTTGGGATCAAATGACCGTGTGTGAAATGTCCCAGGATATTATTATTCTTATTGTTCGCTTTATTCAATTGTTAATACATAAATTATATTTTTAAATATTAGATAAAAGACTATTGAATACTTTCTTCAGGCGGCCAAAGAAGGGAGCGCTTCTTTCTTTTCAACTATTGCTTCATGTCAGTATCATTGATGCTCAACGCTTCCGATATACCCAAATACTTATAGGTTTCAGATGCGGAGAGGGCTCTTATTATTATTAATGAAAAGAACCCCCTTATGGTCTTGGGTTTGATTCCCAGGTCAGGTAAAGTGTTACCTATTGGATTTTTTCCATCTAGAATTTCTCAGTAGCAGCCCGGAGTCTGGATTGGTGTATTATTCTGATCTGTCACCCTGCTTTGTCCCCTAGGGGACAGATCGGAAAAAAAAAGTTTGATCTGTCGCCCTGTTAGCAACTTTTTTCACTATCTGTGCCACATAGGAGTGAATAACGCTCGAACTGTCCCCTCGTTGCTAACAGGGGGACAGATCAATATATCCGATCCGATAATTTTTCCGATCTGTCCCTCTAAGTAAGGGGACAAAGCAGGGTGACAGATCGGAATAATCCGGATTGGTGCCCGGTTGATGGCAATAGGCTCACCCCCAATTACATGAGACTTCAACATAACTAGCGGAATGTTGGAGATTACAGGCGTTGTGATTGTGTTAATTACAAGTTTAGTCACTCAGCCAGGTTCGTAGGGGAACCGGATGCACTTAGGTAAGTACGTATCAATCAATCTGCCTAGCCTTTTCCCAACTATATTGGGGTCGGCTTCCAGTCTAACCGGATGCAGCTGAATATCAGTATTTTACATGGAGTGACTGCCTATCTGACCTCCACAACCCAGTTACTGGGTAATACGATACCCCTTGGTAAGACTGGTTGTCAGACTTTCGGGCTTCTGACAACCCGTAACGACTGTCAAAGATCCACGAATGACAGCCAGGACCAACGGCTTAACGTGCTTTCCGAGGCACGGAGGAGTCTCGGTATGTAAAGATGATCACCCATCTATGGACCAACCCCGGCAAGAGTTGCTTAACCTGATGGATCGACCCGTGCTGCTGTTATTACTTAGCCACGGGCTCCTCAGGTAAGTACGTATATAGTGACTCATGGAAGCTCTTCTAACCCTTCGTATTTTTTTCGGACCGTAAATCTACGCGAGACAATGGTGCCAATTCTCTTGTTCAATAACTAACTAAAATGAGAGAATTGCTATCTTTTACTAACAGCCAGCGCGAGAAAAGGACGGCTATAGCTATGAACTAAGTTAGAGATGTCAAACTAGTTTACGCCTTGCGCTTCACCGTGTTTTTTGTCGGTATGTTTTTATGGAAATATTTGTTCAACTAAATTGGACAGCCCTAATTTACGTCCGTCTCTTTCTTGTTTTATTAGAGGGAAAAAGTTAGCAATAGCCTAAGTTAAGTACAGCTTGTGCACAACAGAATCGGCACCAATAACTTTTTAATTGGTTCTGTAATTACCGGAACACGAGTGGTTAATAGATTCCAATATTAATGAGGAATATGTGTTCTTTGTTGAAATTATTACCTACAATATTGTCTAAAATAACAAAACTAAGTCACATCAAAGGCCTTCGAGGAAATCAAAGGTCGGTTAATATAAACATGAATTCCGTCGGGTCGCTAATCAAGAAAGGTCAAATGTTAATTACTTTCTCAACTTATGTCAGTGACGTAGGTAGACGTATAGAGAGATTTAATGTAGTTTTCTCTTTTATAGATTTACTAGCTTCCGCCCGCAGGTTCACCCGCGTGGTACATCGATAAAAAGTAGTCTATATCCTTTTTCAGGTCATGGTCTACCCGTGTGCTAAATTTCATCCAAATCAGTTTAGACGTTTTAGCGTGAAAGTGAAAGAAACAAACAAACAAACGCACTTTCGCATTTATAATATGTATTAGTTAGGATTGGTGCGGCTTTATTGGGGCCGGTTTTTTGATTTGTAGTTAACTCAACCAATGGTTAAACGTAGTAACTAATGGTTGAATTTTGGCTAAATGTTAAAGGCTAAACATGAATGAGTTATGCCATTAGTTACTATTTTTTTAATAAGATTGAGCTAACATGAAAACGTTCATGTTTGTTTAGCCTTTCACATTTAGCCAAAATTCAACCATTATTTACTATGTTTAAGCATTGGCTGAGTTAACTACGGATCAAAAATTTTTCTTTTTATATAGCTGAAAAATTATGATAAAATGTATATAAAGCTCCATTTAAACGGTGCCAGTTTCTGGAACATTCAAGAGCAATAATCACATGCCATAAAGCACGACACGTTCAATTTTATTGCCATCCAAGAATTGCATGCACATGTTTACACGCGTGCGATTCCATAAAATGGCATAAAATAATTGAATGCAAGGTTTGCCATTCAATAAATGCATGCAAGTGTGGCCTCGTCTTAACACAGAGATGCACGTCATTATATAACTTAGTCAAGTATTTGTGTTGCCAAATATTTAATTAAATTTTACTAAACGTCTTGTTTCGTTGTATAATAGAAAATTTTCATGCCAGAATTGAATGCGATTTTATTGTAGGTACGAGCTGTTTACACGTATACCAGTTTTGAAGGGCAACTAACTTGCCCGCAATATTGTTCGTGTTGTTTAGACGGTGCCAGTTAATTGCCCTTCAATTGTATGGTATGCCACAGGCAATAAACTTGCACCATTTAAATGGAGCTTAAGACAGTTTTCACTGAAGGCAGAAATCATCATCATTAGCTTAGAAGTTACCTGCTGAACATCGGCCTCTCCAATTGGACACTACAGAGCTCAATCCTTGGCCAATGTCATACAACTGATACGGCTGCTAGCAGCTGCATGAGAGTAGCCAAGGATCGAATCCTTCGAAGATCGTCGATCCTGAGACCGTCCTATACTAAGTTTGCAAATTCGCTGTCTCCACTAAAAACACGTCTGCACCAATGACCACCAGTTCGATGGCTAGCAGGGCGAGCAAACAGCCAATTTCAGCTTAGCTAAGTATTCTACCAAAGCCAGAAAAAACACACTATGCATTACTTTCGATCTAAAAGAAGCTCTACAACATTGCTATTACTACCCGAGATGAGTTGGTTAAGCCTTAGGGCTTAACCTTGGAAATTTTTGCTTAGATTTGAAATGTATTATTTTGTAAAATTCGAACACAATGAAAATTGTTTGATGAATAAATAAATAAATAATAATAGACCAAAATCCCTCAGTACGAAGACCTTAAAAATCACTCAGGTTTTTCCCTGATCTTTTAAACCTAAGGGAATTCATTTAGTAGCCTATAAAGCATTACCTATTCCCTTTTATCGAATAGAACAGTAATTCCTAGTCCACATTTTTACCTTTGAGCTAACATTAGTGGAATTGTCACGTACCTACCTTACTTATAAGTAAAATAATGTCTCTTGGCCTTTTGCCTTTAAGTTTGAACTAGTCGCGGGCTCGAACTCACTGGTGCGCGTGGCGAAAAAGTACGCTGTCTCACCTGGCAACGTGTTCGACATAGATAATATCAGTAGTAAAGTAAAACTAGTAATAGTAAAACAAGAGCGTAAAAAATTACGAAAAGTCCTTTGGAAAACTAAGTTTTATGAAAAAAGAAAAGTTTATTGAACTCTTCTTACAACGAGCTTTGTCGGTGCCGACTTTGTCTTGGAGATTTTACATATCTTTTATTATTTATTTACGCCCAAATTTGCGTTAAAGTTAGCATGAAAAGCGAATTTTTGTTGACTCCTAACTTTTTATTTGCTTTTTATTTTAGTAATCTGTTTCCGCACAGACAAAATTAATAATGAGACTAAACCATATCACGTTTAACTTTGGGTGCACATTGTCAAACAGTGGAGTAATAGGTACCCTCCCAAAATTTGTATGGAAAAAATATCGACTAGTTACACCTTAATACTGTCGACTTAAAAAAAAAAACTACTACTTATTTGGAATATCAAACGTGACGAAAAATAACCTTATGGAAATATTAGGAATACCTTTTCTCTTCGGTTCTTTGAATACTAATTATTTCGATATTACATACCGACTTTATAAACATGAGGTTTGCTGCCTTAATCCGAATTATGTCATACATACGAGTACATCTATATAAGCCGTCATCTCACATTCACCTCTTCTCTGGCTTTCATACAATACACCCATCGTTTCTTTGGTTTTCCTCTTTTAGCGATCATAAGTTTATACTAAGAACTTTCCTCACGACAGACGTGTTCCTCATTCCTCCACATTACATGCGCCGTCTATACCATCACATGTGATTTCAACATACAATCAATCAATCTGCCTAGCCTTTTCCCAACTATGTTGGGGTCGGCTTCCAGTCTAACCGGATTCAGCTGAATACCAGTATTTCACATGGAGCGACTGCCTATCTGACCTCCACAACCCAGTTGTTGGGTAATACGATACACCTTGGTAAGACTGGTTGTCAGACTTTCGGGCTTCTGACGACCCGTAACGACTGTCAAAGATCCACGAATGACAGCCGGGACCAACGGCTTAGCGTGCTTTCCGAGGCACGGAGGAATCTCGGTATGAAAAGATGGTCACCCATCCACAGACCAACCCCGGCAAGCGTAGCTTAACCTGATGGATCGATCCGTGCAGCTGTTATTAGTTAGCCACGAGCTCCTCCGATTTCAACATACCTATCATATTTAAAGGGACAACCGATTTCTGGAACCGAAATCAACGTAAATCAACGTAACATATGTAACATAATATCACGTTTGTAATCCCCGAAGGCTTAGGTAGAGGTGTAAGTATATATATATATATATACGAGTAGTAACACCAGTTAAGGGGGAAACTCCAGGTAGCCGGCGAAATTTTGTTACGTTTTGTTTGCAATTTGCAAGTCAGAGTAGGTTGTATGTTGATTCAAGTATGATTCGCGACCGTAACATAAAATGTTTTTAGAAAATTATAATCATTAGAATGAGTAACAAACACAACTCCTTAAGTTAGTATAATCCTAAATGTCAGGATTTCATGAAATCGTCTTTCATTGATTTCTGAACTGAATATACATTTTTTACGTTAGCGAATCATACACAGATCAACATACAACCTAACACTGCCTTGCAAATTGCAAAAATAACGTAGGAAAATTGGAATTTCGCGAGCTACCCTGGCGCTTTCGCCTTAATAAGATCATTTGACATGACTTTAATTTTGACGTTCATCTTTGTTCTGAGTTTATATAGGTAATAACTCGAAACCTACGGATCAAAAAACCGGCCGTTACAAGGAGATTAAAAAGAGAGAGAGAGAAAAATAAGTTTAGCCTTTCACATTTAGCCAAAATTCAACCATTAGTTACTATTAATGGTTGAAGTTTGGCTAAATGTGAAAGGCTAAACTTATTTTTTTTTAACATGAATGTATTCATGTTAACACATTCATGTTAAAAAACAGTAAGTAATGGCATTTAGGCAAACACATTTAGCCAACATTCAAGCATTAGTTACTATGTTTAACCACTGGTTGAGTTGACTACGGATCAAAAAACCGGTCCTAATACATCAGCAGCACAATAAATAATACACGATCAGTCCAAGACCTAGGCCCAAAACTTTGATAGATAGCCCTAAAGTTAAACAAACTATTTGTCTCAGACTACCCGACATGGTTGTTAAGGCCCGCCTCCACCCTGTCGCTTACAAAGGGTTAGTTTCGGGGGAGGAGCGGGAGAAACGGATACATGATACGTGTCAGATTTTGTATACTATTGAATAGTTTGGATAGCTAGCTAGTGGTTTGTAGCTTTAGGTATTGTACAAAAGAACTAGATCTTTAGTCGTTAGTATGTAGTCAAGCGCTCTTGAGTGCCTCGCTGGTCTAGTGGTAACGAGCGCTACTGCTGAGCATCAGGTCCTGGATTCGATTCCCGGGTTGGGCAAAGTGTTATTGGGTTTTCCATCGGGAATTTCTCAGTAGCAGCCCAAAAAATTAATCAGCCTAGCCTTTTCCCAACTGTTTTGGGGTCGGCTTCCAGTTTAACCGGATGCAGCTGAATATATAATATGTTTTACATGGAGCAACTGCCTATCTGACCTCCACAACCTCGTACTTACCTGGGTATTACGATACCTCTTGGTAAGACTGGTCGTTAGACTTTCGGGCTTCTGAAAACCCGGAACGACTGTCAAAGATCCACGAATGACAGCCGGGACCGGGAACGTGCTTTCCGAGGCACGGAGGAGTCTCGATATGTAAAGATTGTCACCCAACCACGGACCAACCCCAGCAACCGTAGCTTTACCTGATGGATCGACTCGTGAGGCTGTTATTACTTAGTCACGAGCTCCACACTCGTCTCCTTTTACATGGGACTTAAATCTAACTGGCCAAAATGTTGGTGTGCACACCCAGATTTCCAGACCGATCCGACCGAAAAATAATTAAAAGACGTCCACTGCTGTAAATCTAAGGCCTCCCATAGATTTACAGCAGTGGACGTCTTTTAAAAAGAAATAAAAAAAATACAAAAAAAAAACTTAATCGACTTCAAAAAGAAATTAAGAAATAACTTTAATTTCGCAAGTCGATGGCAAAAAACAAAAATACAGATCCCAAGACTTCCGAAATTAATGTTATTTCATAATTTTTCGTTAATTTCTTTTTGAAGTCGTTTTAATTATTTTTTTTAGGATCAGGTTGGGTGATAAGAGTAATGGTCAATTTTCGTCTATTTTCTTAAATAACTTTAAAATAACATTTTAAAATTATATACAATAATCTATTTGAGACCCTCACACCCTTTCATTTAATAAGTCACAAGATACAGCTTGCAAAACTTTTTTTTAGGGTTCCGTACCTCAAAAGGAAAAAACGGAACCCTTATAAGTTCACTCATGTGTGTGTCTGTCTGCCCGTCTGTCACAGTCAATTTGCTCCGAATCTAATAGACCGATTAAGTTGTAATTTGGTACACATATGTATTTCTGTTACCCAAATACGGACGTGTAACGTAAATTATTGAATTTTGAATATGATCAAATAAGAAAATTAAAAAAAAAAAACAAACTGTACCGTGCGATGTATCAAATGAAAGGACTTACTTACTTAAATATATATTTTTTTATAATTTTAAAATAAACAGTGTTAAAGTTATTTAAGAAAATACACGAAAATTGGCCATTCGCCCCCTTTATCTCCGAAACTACTGACCTTAGAATTTTGAAAAAAAATACAGATAATAATTCTATAGCTATAGATTACAGGAAAACCTATAAGAAGTCTATGGTCTTAAAATAACATTGTAAATCTCTCAATATTGTGCGTACAAACTTACATTTGTCCATAGTTAAACGAAAAGGATCCAACCCACATTACACCGAATGTGGGTTGGATTCTTTTCGTTTAACTATGGACATTTGTTGTTGTAATGTATGGGAGAACATGTTTTTCAACTACAATGTTAAGTTTGTTCTTGGGATAAATTCATCCCAACCACGGAACCCTTCATTATGCGTGGTCCGACACGCACTTGACCGGTTTTTTTATTTTCTTAATTGCCTCCTAAAAGTCACCCCAATATTCAAAATTCATTACTTTACGTTACACGTCCGTGTTTAGGTCAAAGAAATTCATATACGTATGTATGTACCAAATTACTTAATCGGTTCATTAGATTCGGAGCAAATTGGCTGTGACAGACAGACAGACACCCGAGTGATCCTATAAGGGTTCCGCTTTTCCTATCGAGGTACGGACTCTAAAAAGTGTAGGTAGAAAAGCTCGTTTTACTACTGCAGACTAATATAATCACAAAGTATTTTTTACTCTTCAATATCACTCGGGTAAGAGACAATTTTGATATTTTATGTAGTAAGTACTCACAAATATGTTTTATCTAAAAAATTGTCACAGTAAAAGAGGAATAACCCTTTTAAGGAGCAATAACTCTGTAACATCTACATACGCACTCAAATAAGATTTAGGTCGATTCCCACAAGTATTCTTAACGCTAGATTAGCAGTGACATAGAAAAATTTGTTTTAGGGTTCAACCATTAGAGAACATCCATTGCGTAGACTTGGTTATCGTGAATACGGATTTTAGTACATAATAATAATATCCTAGGACATCACACACGGTCATCTGATCCCAAACTAAGCAGAGCTTGTACTATGGAAACCAGATAACTGATATACTACATACACTACTTTTTTTGTAAATACATACTTATATAGATAATTACACCCAGACTCGGGACAAACAGACATGTTCATGCACACAAATGTTTGTCCTGGATGGGAATCGAACCCACGACCAGCGGCATGGCATGTGGAATCTTACCCAACCACGCCATCTGGCCTGTCATAAGGCTCAGTGAATAATGTAGAATTGTCAAAACCACAGAATACTTACATAATAGTACTACACAAGGGACACTCCCTACCCCGCGCTCATATCAGATACCGCACCTCACCCTTCACTCGAGGTATAGAACCGAATTTGTATTTACATAATCTGTTTGTAAGATTTCGCATTTTGAATGCCATGCGATTTAATAACTGATTATTTAGAGATAAGTTATTTAAACGAAAACATTTTAGTGTAACCAATATTTAGTTAGGTACCTTATTTTGTCATTGTTGATTGAATAAATAAACCTCTTTTACTAACTATTATAATATTATTAACCGAGAACCACTTTATAAATATGTGTACGCCGTCAGCGGCAAAACATAGTGTACCCATACATGTTATATTTACAAGACCTGTTTTTTACACCCACCTATGTTTTACAAATAAAAAAACTTTGACTTTAAATGATAATGATAAATGATTTTTATTTCTGTAAGTAGGTTTGTACAAACACTTTTACACGTCAATATTTTTTTTTTTAAACTAGATGAGGTCGGCGTTTCCTATCTGACTACTCTGAGAAGAAAGGCCGAAACAAACTCAGAGGTCACAGTCTCTTATAAAGTCCAGACATAATCTTGGTCACTTCATGTGAAGACCATGTAGATTGGTGTCTGAAATGGTCTTTTGAGGAAAGAACCACACAGATTGAGAGGACCTGTCCAGTCAGTGCACGCATTTGTCAGTAATCGCGCAGCTAAACTCAGAACTTAAGGAGCTCAACGATTCGACGAACAATACCAAAGACCGGACATTGGGGTAGGCCGCATAGATTACTCAAACTGCCAGACCATGATTAAAAATAACTGAGAGAAAAAATAAAACAAACAAAAAAAAAGCAATGACCTACATAGTCTTCACATTCACAATAAATTAAAATAATATAATACTTACAAAGTAAATATTCATGTCAACATTCATGTCAGTATGCAAAAATAAAAATAATATAAAATAAAATTGGAGCAGTTCAATCCCAAGCCTTTTTGTCCTCAATATAATCTTTAACGGTATAAAAAGCTTTCTGACACAACTTGCGTTTAATGAATAATTTGAATTTGTTAAGGCTCAGATCTTGAACGTGGCTTGGAAGTTTATTATAAAAGCGTATACATTGACACCTGAATGACCCACCTATTTCCTTGAGCCTTGTTGGAGGTACAACAAATTTGTGTTTGTTCCTAGTATTTATATTGTGGATATCACTGTATTTTTTAAACAATTTAATGTTTTTATGGGCATATAAAAGATTTTCAAAAATGTACTGAGAAGGCAAAGTCATTACTATTTGACTTTGACTTTGACTTCATTTTTATTTCATTACGACTACATAAATAAATAATAATTGAAGGCTGCTCGTACAAAGTCAATTCATATTAATATAATAATGACCTTTTTACTCATTAAAAACATTTTTTTTTTTCAATAAGCTGACACTGTCTCACTCAAGGCCTCCCCCAAATTCTTCCACGGTATCTTTTTCCTAAATTCCTCGAACTCTTAGGCGCCGTCTTATTGCCATCGCTCGTACGATGATGCGTGCGTCCAACGAAAATGATCGTGCGACCGTGCGTTCAAATACACTGATATCTACTAAATGTCCTATTGAAGATCGCGCGATCATGCAAAAACTGTGCATCTCTGATAAGAGCCATTTCGAGTGTGATCGCATCGCTCCAAAACAGGATACACAATTTCTTATCGCGCGAGCGGTTTCATCGCACGATGAAATCGCATCGCATCATCGCACGAGCGATGTCAATAGGACGGCGCATTATAATAAAATCTTATAAAACAATTATTCAAATTAATCATTAATGACATACACAGAACCCTTCATCACATTTGTCACAACACACACATATCATTTCTTTTCTATAAAAAGGTACATGAAAATGAAACGATTTTGAATCCTTTGATACAAAAAGAAACATCGCGTTTGAGTCATGTCACGTAAGATATAAGATATTTCGGCTTTTCCAATACTTTTCTAGGATAAAAGATATAAAGATATGCTTCGTTTTGTTTGCGGTAGTTTGTAGTTGGTATAGAATTTCTTTATCTTTTCTCTTTATTTATTTCGTAAGGGAATTTGATGAAATGTGTGTTAGATTATATTTTCTTTGAAGCTACGTGTTTTATTAATATGTAAAACATAAATGACGTCTGATTTTTGTCTGTTAAGGGGTAGGTAGAGTTTTATAAATCAAAAGTTGGCTAGTGTGGTATATAAGGGTGACTGGTAATTAGTGATCGATACTTAAACATATGATAACAAACATTTTTTACTATGAGACCAAACCTGAATTCGCGAAAAAAAATCTGCTGTCCCATACATTCATGTTCGCATAACTCGTCAAAATGTAGGGAGCAACTGATTATTTTTCCCAATTTCAGGTTTGATCCCATAGTTAAAGTTGTTATCATGAGTACAATCATGCGTTTAAGTATCGGTCACTAATTGCCAGTCACCCTAGGAAAAAGGGGCGAGCTTATTCCCATTGACAAGGGACAAATCCAACCTCTGGGCTGCAATTAAATTAACCTATAAACGTCCGAGCCAGGGATCCAACCAAGGTATATTTTGTGCACTAATTATGGTTCTTCACGAACCTAAGAGGCATTCGAATGGATCTGAGGGGTAATTCCCGTATTTTTACGATGCTTCGAATTCCAATCGCAGTCTCAATTTATCAGAAATACCTGTAATTTAACTATACTTTTGATAAGTTTTTGATATTACAATAACTGTCTTTGGTCCTTGGCACATCAAGCAATGGACACCACTGTCAACTTTTTAATCGACTTCAAAAAAAAGGAGGTTATGTAGACGCTCGGCAGTTTGTCAAGCTAAGTTCTGGCGACGCGCAGCCAAGACATCTATTTAACATACAGACATGTTTGATTTATTTATTAAAACCCATTAGATTATCTAGAATCCCAAATTTCTGGTCATTGAGATAAAAAAAAATCGACAAAAATCGCCATTTTTATAACAGACTGACTGACATAGATATACATCAAAAACCTTACCCCATTATCTGTTTTTCACCCATTCTCAGACCACGGAAATCCATATAAACCACATTTTAATAATTCTTCCTTTTGATTTACTGTTTCTTGCCCACATTCGCGTAAAATATGACGCTACTTTTACGCGTTCAGTTAGTGAGTAATAAATCAGATATACGACTTTCCGGTCGGTGTGTGCTCGCTCTTATGGGATACCGAAATGTACCAACTCGTGTGGGTACGCAAAGAATTTTGTGACGGTAGATTTTAAAACGTGATATATTAGCATCGAATAGATGTACAGTCACGAACCGGGATGGTTGAGCCACTAGCTTATCATCTTAACTTGGTTGTGTTACACGAATGCCGTCCGTGAAATTTGACATGTGACATTTCAATAACGAAAAACGTGCGGCATTCGTGTAACACAACCAAGTTGCGAAGTTAAGCTAGTGGCTCAATAATCCCGGTTCGTGACTGTATGTACCTACATAAGAATCTGACAGTCATTACGGGTCGTCCGAAACCCGAAAGTCTGACAACCAGTCTTGCCACGGGGTGTCATGTTACCCAGTAACATGGTTGTGGAGATCAGATAAGCAGTCGCTCCATGTAAAATACTGGTTTGTCAGCTACATACTCCCGGCTAGACTCGAAGCCGATCCCAACACAGTTGGGAAAAGACAGGCTGATTGATAGATAGATGTAAGAAGGGTAAATACTTTTTTAGAAATGAGTTAAACTGAGTTTCACAATGTATCTGTTTAGCTGCTCGACTGTATTGGAGTCGACTTAGGGCGCATTCCCACTATGTCGTGAGTATTAATTTATCGTTGGATGAGTGTTGTCTCAGGCTGTTCCCATTATCGACTGTTTATCGTTACTGTGTCGTCGCTGCCAAAAAAAAGTCGAGGGCGGCAGTTAATCGTGTCGTTCTATATGACGTGAACACCTCCATTTAAATATGCTTTAAATGACACGATAATCTGTCGTCACAACATAGTGGGTACGCGCTCATATGGTATAAAATCCTGTGACGTACAGACCAGCCAGACCAGCCGACCAGACCATTTGTAAATAAAAATGCTGTAACAACAGTACAACATCGAAAAAAAAATGTCTTTTTATTTTTAGCTTCCGCAGGTCAACCTAGGAGGAGGTCAGCTGCTTACCCGGGCTATTCTGTGGATTGTGTATAAATAATGCCTTTATACAAGGAAAAGAACTTTTAACTACGCGACCCCACGCTAAGGGCGTGCGGTACGGAGCTCGGCAAAAATTCAGACCTATTTTTTCATTAAGGCAGCTCCACTCAGCACTGCGAGCTTCAGACGTGTGAACGCGCGAAACACATGCACTTTATTGTTGGTAGCAATAGACATAAATAAAATATCGACCACTAGAGCATATCATTGTAAAAACTTTATCTGATAAAAAAATTATTATTAAAATGTGTTATCTATCCTTTATATTGCACCTGCCATGTTTTCTCTGCATCACCCTAAGGTTGACTGGTAGAAAATGCCTCAGGCATTAAGTCCGCCTTTGTACGGTATTTGTTTTTTTTTTTCTTGTGCATAAAATTTTAATAAAAAATAAAATATCCAACAAAAGCCACACAGTCCAAAATAACTTCTACATTGTCGCATACAATAATACCAGCTAAAAATTTCGAGTTTAATGAGGAAAGACATTGGCAAATTATATTAGGAACATTTCCATTTTCTCACATCCGAACTTATCTATAATTCTCACCGAAACTTCAAACGGGAATGGTTTAACCTTAAAATAACTACCTAAGATTCAACTGAATTACTGTTTGAGCGGCTTAACCCTACATGTACGTGATACAGAAGGTCTATTTGGAACAGATGCTGATGATGATGAATAGAGAGTTATTATGATATCAGCTTGTAAGACTGCAAAAAAAACCGGTCAAGAGCGTGTCGGACCACGCACTATGAAGGGTTCCGTAGTTGGGATGAATTTATCTCAAGAAGAAACTTAACATCCTAGTTGAAAAACATGTTCTCCCATACATTCCAACTACAAATGTAAGTTTGTACGCACAATATTGAAAGATTTACCATGTTGTTTTAAGACCATCGACTTCTTATAAGTTTTCCTGTAATCGACAGGTATTGAACTATTTTCTATATTAAGAAGCTCTTTCATTTGATATGTCACACGGTACAGTTTGAAAAACTTTTTTTAATTTTCTTATTTGCCGTCAAGTCCGTGTCTGGGTCACAGAAATACATAAGTGTACCAAATTTCTACTTAATCGATCCATTAGATTCGGAGCAAATTGGCTGTGACAGACGCACAGACAGAAAAGTGAATGACGAAGCCAAAAGACACACGATTGATCCTATAAGGGTTCCGTTTTTTCCTTTTGAGGTACGGAACCCTAAAAAAGGTATTATTAGTAACAGGTACAGGCCTTTTCTTTTACAGAGATGGAAGGTGCATTGATCACCACGCTTGCTGATTTATTCGTCATGCATAGACATAGTGTACTTCTGCAACGTAAATCGACTTATGAATTAAATATTAATGAAGATTTGATAACCATTTCAAAGTAGCTACATAATACATAACAAATCTGCCTGCCTAGCCTTTTCCCAACTATGTTGGGGTCGGCTTCCAGTCTAACCGGATGCAGCTGAATACCAGTATTTTACATGGAGCGACTGCCTATCTGACCTCCACAACCCAGTTATTGGGTACTACGATACCCCTTGGTAAGACTGGTTGTCAGACTTTCGGGCTTCTGACGACCCGTAATAGAAAATAACAAATATAGGTGCTAAATAAAAGATTAGATTATACTGAACTGTGCACGTGCTCATTTCAATACCTAGGAACTGTAAAGTCTATGAATTTCCTATTTGGCTATGGTAAATTCGTTAGAGATGGCCGGACGGGAGAGATAATTTGTTCTTTTTTTCAGAAGGTGGCGCTGTATTTAAATTAGTACGCCGCCATGGAACAAAATCCGAACAAAACTTTGTGCAAAAATAAAAAATATAGTAAGTAAATTGGCCTGAATTTAATTTAGTACCGTTGAAATTTTATAGGAGGTTCATATATACTATCCGGAAATATTAATATTTTTATTAATTCTTTATGTTTTGTGACTATATTTTGTTTAGTGTATAATATGTATCGTTCTAACCTCGAAATGGTAAAAGTACTTGTCATTCGTAAGTTTAAAAACTGGAGTGGCCATCTTACACGGACAAAAAGGAGAGATGGCCATATAAACAAATCACAGCAAGAAAGCGAAAAGCTGTCAAACAGACAGGAAGAAGGTCTGAAAGTAGCACTAGTGAGGAGGAACCAATACTATGTAATACATCTGGTGAAGAAGACGCAGAAGATAAGGCTGATAATTGTGCTGGATGTGGCGAAAATTATTTTAAAACCCATCTCATTGAAGATTGGCATCAATGCAATTATTCTACATCGTATTACCTTTCTAAAAGTAAAAATACCACGTTTATGTCTCAATCACAACATTTCCTATCAGCTGTTAAAGAAGGCCTTAAAAACTGCTTCGTACAAAAATGCAGGCAGACAACAATTTTTTTTTTTCAGTTTTAATATATTTTTTTCGTCGATAAAATTAAGCATACTTTCCCTCATTTCGATATGCGCACATTATAAAGACTCACACTGTATAATTTGTATTACATCCGACACGTCTGTTTGAATTACCTATAGTATAGCGCATTGTACGATTCTTCTGAGTCTATCTACAATGTGATTGTAACAAACAGAAATAAAGATTTAAGTGCAGCACCGCGGTTGCTCTGACGGACGGCAGACAATGAGGTTAATGCACCAATTACCGGCGAGCGTTCGTAATTATAGAAAACTTTTCATTGTATGGCGAGTTGCAACTTTTAATAGTTCCGCGGATTTTTTTTTATGTGATTTGCGTAAATCGATAAAAAAAAATTAAGTGCTATTTTATTGGATTTTAATGACGTGTCAAGGAATCTTTGACATCAGAGCGGTTTATCACAAAGGTTTACCTCCACTTCCTCACCTTAGACGATTTTCAGGAATGTTTGGATTTGCGGATCTCTTGAAATATCCACAAAAAAGTAACGTGGCGTAATCTTATTTATCGGACACCATGTAAGTAATCTTTAACAACTTAGCCTTTTCGGTTTTGTCCAGAAAATTAGTTAAAGACATTATTGAACATTAATACGATGAAAGCGCTTCTTTTTGTGAACCTCAAATAAATCCTATTCTGGGGTTCTAAAAAAATACTAATTAGCCAAGAAACACAGGTCATAGTTCTAAGCTAACCTCATCGGTTTAATCGGGGCATCTAGCCTAATTACTGTGACCATCATTAATTTAAAAAAGGTCAATAAGTTTTTAGAAGATCAGTTGAATATTTCCCATTATCAAATACCTAAATAGTAGTCTTACTTAGTAGAAACCTCGGCATTTTAAGTAGAAATAAAAATAAAATAGGCAAGTTAAGTGGAAATTGTGAATTCAATTAAAACTTTTGGCTCAACTAAAGAGAAACTATATAAGTTTAATCAAAGTTCGCTGAGCTAACTTCAAGTTATACAAAAATACTTTACGCGCGTTTTTTCTGTCAAACAATGAATTTTTTCTTGAAGTTTCCTGATAGCATTTTTGTTCATAATGAGTTAAAGAAAGTAGGGAGTTTTGGCTCTATAATTTTTCTTCGTCATCCATGTCATGAATAAAAGCGTGGCAAAGAGAAGTATGAAGTTTTTTGTAAAAAAAGAAATTCAAAGTCAAATCTTTAGGTAGTAAGTACTATGCATAGTTTCGTATGGAGAATAATAATTGGAGAAGAATAATAATATGGACATTATTGACACACGGTCATCTGATCCCAAACTAAGCTGAGCTTGTACTATGGAAACCAGATATCTGATATACTACATATACTACTTTTTTTTTTTGTAAATACATACCTACTTATATAGATAATTACCCCCAGACTCAGAATAAACAGACATGTTCATGCACGCAAATGTTTGTCCTGGATGGGAATCGCCCCCACGACCTGTGGCATGATAGGTGGTATCTTAACCAACCACGCCAATGGGCAAGAAACTTCATAGTCACCTACTCTTTTAAATTGTTTTACAATATTTTGTATACATTAATTTTTATGACTACATCGTCTTCTTCCAGCAATAAACATTACTATACTCAATAGGTACAAACTATTAAAAATAAAGCAATAATAGAAACAAAAATAATTAGAATAAATAACAACATGAAAAATTGTGACTCACTCAATCTATTTTCAGAGCAATCGTCAAGATCAACAATACGAAAGTGGGACGAATGCGAAACCAATAAATTCATTTAAAATTGGCACAACTAACGAACGAAAGCTACACTTTTTTTTTAACAAAAAAACAAAACACTAGGCTATTGTGGACTGACAGACGAAAGGACATTTCTATCGGCGGATATTGTCCGTGCCTGTCGAATTAATACCAAAAAAAGAACAAGTTTATTTTTAAAATTATTGGGGCGAGACTAATAAGTTCGCAGAATTGGTGCTTTTACCCTGGTAACGTAAAAAGAATAAAATAGTACCCATTAATATTTTTTGTTATTTCTTTATCTACTTTTATTTCTCTTATTATAGGTAGTAACTTTATTCCATAGATTTCAGTTTTACAGAGAAAAACGATTACATATTCAATAATGTTGGCGTTTCTCGGGAATACAATTAAAGTTAGTCCAATATTGATGATGATTGTTACACCGCTTGGGATAGTGACGTCAAAGAGAAAAAAAAACGGCAAAGTGCGTCGCACAATGAAGGGTTCCGTAGTTGGGATGAATCCCAAGAACATACTTAACATTGTAGTTGAAAAACATGTTCTCCCATACGTTCCAACTGCAAATGTAAGTTTGTATGCACAATATTGAGAGATTTACCATGTTGTTTTAAGACCATAGACTTATAAGTTTTCCTGTAATCTATAGGTATAGACCTATTTTCTGTATTTTTTTTTTTAAAATTTAGGCTTAGTACTTTCGGAGATAAGGGGAGAATGGTCAATTTTCGTCAATTTTCTTAAATAAGTTTAAAACTATTTATTTCAAAATTATTAAGTAAATCAACCCCCACGGTAAGCCCTTTCATTTGATATACAGTATGTTAACCAACAGAGGGCGTTCCCGTTAACCCGCAATAGTATAGCATCCATACATGCTAAAAAAAATATTACCATTCGAAAACAAAATGGTTTTTATTTTTTTTTAATATTAAAATATTCACTAAAATATTCAAAAAAATATAAAAATATTCACTAAAAATAAAAACTAAATTGCGATGTTTCCGTCCTTCAAGTACGCGTGTACAGAGTGTTTCTTTTACGTATCAATTTAACATTTTTAGTGAATATTTTAATATTAAAAAAAATAAAAACCATTTTGTTTTCGAATGGTAATATTTTTTTTAGCATGTATGGATGCTATACTATTGCGGGTTAACGGGAACGCCCTCTGTTGGTTAACATACTGTATTGGTACAATTTGCAATTTTTTTTTAAATTTTCTTATTTGCGCCCAATAATTGACCCCCCATATTCAAAATTCATTTATTTACGTTACACGTCCGTGTTTGGGTCACAAAAATACACACGTGTACCTTAATTAGTCCATTAGATTCGGAGCAAATTGGCTGTTACAGACGGACAGATGGACAGACAGACAGACAGACACACGAGTGATCCTATAAGGGTTCCGTTTTTTCTCTTGAGGTACGGAACCCTAAAAAGAAAACGGCATCTAAGTAGCGGCACATCTATTTCATTCAATATGAGTAGCATCACATTTTTGTACAATTAGGTAATTTGCAAAAGAATGTAAGCGGATTTCACCAATGAAACTGAACGTGATCAGCACATTTAACCCTTAAATGCATCTTGTATCGAAAACGATACTACGTATTTGTATCGATTTTATCAAGTTTTTATAGGTTCTGTAACTTGAGTTGATTGTTAATATGCTATCTGTGTCCCATTACTAACTAAAAAAAATACTAACTAAAAATACTAATTAAAATCCTCATCCTATAATAAAAATATTTTTTTAGGAATAAATCTGTCATCATGCATTTAAGGGCTAAGCCGAGTTCAAGAGCTGTCAGTGTCAATATTCCAAATAAAATAAAGACAGTGATGGCTCTTAAGCGTGGCTTACGTGCTGATCGCGTTCAGTTTCAATTGGTGAAATCAGCACTTACTATGGCCGAATAATACCTTTTATCGTTGATGTTCCGCTCCTGGTGCGATGAACAACCATCTTATTCTAACGTTTCAGAGTTCTTGGACCGGTCAGCACCAATCATCACCCAGTAATTAATCGGTGACCGATCACCAGACTAGGGTTGATGATAAAAAATGTTTTTTTGTCCGTCATGTAGATTATTAAAATATATTGGACACGTATTTTTTCTTTTTGTACGTAATCAAAAGATTACGGCGATACATTGAGTTAAAATGTGCCATGACGTCACGTCTTCGTAGATTTTATAGGAGAAGTGACGTAGCAAGCCCCCACTCCCGAACTTTAATGCGAGTTATCTATGTCATTTTTTATTAATATGATAAAGCAAAAAATACGTGTCTAATATTTTTTTATTATCTGACTGACGGACTAAATAGAATTTTTTTTTTACCCAGGCATCATCCGTATTCCTTCCTACCTCTGGCGTCGTAAAAAGACGAAATCAAAATAAGATAAAAATATTTTATAAAACATAAACCTAAATGCGCACTTATGAAACGTCAGAAGCTAGGTGCACGGTCCCAATTGATCGTTTCCTATGGAGGGAAAATCAATCTGCCTAGCCTTTTCCCAAATATGTTGGGGTCGGCTTCCAGTCTAACCGGATGCAGCTGAATACCAGTATTTTACATAGAGCGACTGCCTATCTGACCTCCACAACACAGTTATTGGGTAATACGATACCCTTTAGTAAGACTGATTGTCAGACTTTCGGGCTTCTGACGACCCGTAACGACTGTCAAAGATCGACGAATGACAGCCGGGACCAACGGCTTAACGTGCTTTCCGAGTCTCGGTATGTAAAGATGGTCACCCATCTTCGGACCAACCCCGGCAAGCGTAGCTTAACCTGATGGATCCACCCGTGCGGCTGTTATTACTTAATGGCCGGCAGAAACTCCACGGTTACTCTTTTAAAAGTAATCGGCTTTTACAATGTTTTCAAATTATGATTAAACGATTACTTCAATCAATTGATCAACAGTTTAAAACGTGTAGCCTATCCCTGTCCGTTTTAATCGTTAACCTTCCTTCCAAGCGTTGTGAATACTGAAATGGTCGAAGCTAAAAAAAGACACTCATATTTCACACAAAAATACTCACGCAAAAATATCACTCAACATACAGGTTGTGTCCAAATTAAATTTCCAACCTCCCCAATTCCGTCGAAAGAATGAAAATATAGAAATTGAGTAGCAAATTGAGTCGACGTTTCTGTAAAATAATGTTTTTTGACCTGTTCGAAAGAGCCGTGTTTTGTCGAATTTCGTTGACGAACTCGAGATTTTCTTTCCGAACCTCTCCATTGCTTTATTCGGCATTCGGGAGTATTGAGCCAAAGCTATTAATTTATTGATACAAAGACTCGGAGAGTTCGTTTTATCTTTGCTAAGCAATTGAATTAAATTCGATGGGAGTTTTCATTGAAATTATAAAGATTTTTACGATTTCATTTCGTTTGTAGAACGGAAAAGATATTGAGTTTTATTGGCTAGTGATGGTTGTAGGAATTCTGCCAAAGCTCTCGATATTAACAAGCACGCAATCGACAGTAGGTAAGTGCCTTTTGTGTTTTCTTGCAAAATCATTGCTTTTACTAAAGAAGCATATGAAAAGAATAAAGTGATGATTCCTAGGTAACATACACAACATCACGCCTGTAACTCCTGAAGGGTTAGGCAGAAGTGTACCTATAGTACACCCACATTTCCCATGTAAGTCCCATGTAATAGGGGGCGAGCTTATCGTCTATTCCTAGGCAACAAATGATTTATTTTATTTCTACATGACTTCAGCTAATATTGGGCAGTTCCAGGTTTCTTCTTGAAATGTTAGTAATTATGAAATGAAGTTAAAATAGGTACACTTATAAAGGTGAGTTTAGACCAAGAAAAAGTACTTTATTTTCTTGATATTCTTGACATTTATTTTGTCATGAATATGATGTCGAATCTATTTTTTTTTTTTAGTTAATTATCTTTAACAAACTATTTTTATTTCTTACTTTCTTTCATTTCCTAGTTGTAGCGTACTACACGTAAACTAGAAAACAAACATTGAATGCACCCTCGGTTTAAATCTCACTCTTTTAGGTCAAGTCTCCACATGACCGATTTTCCTTTCAGGCGATATTGCCCTCTTTACTTTTACGAGACTTAATTACTTGGTTAATACTAACCTAAATCTATGTTAAAGTTATTAACTTCAGTGAGGTATCTGAAATTTCAAACTCAACCATATTAATAGGTTGGGGAAAAAGTTTCTTCGCATTTTTTAAGAAAACTCAAAACATTTTTTAATATAGTTTATTTACATTTAACTAAAGTATGTAGGTACCATTTTGTTCGATAACTTTTTTCCATCTTGTAGGTAGGGACATGATCCCATTGCTATAGAAATTTTGGGACTTCTGGTCAAAATACCGCGACAAGTGGTTTTGGCAGTCCTCTCGTGATGTTAACCTGACACTGCCTAAAGAATTCTGAAGAGACCGAAACAGGTGGAAATCTGAAGGTGCAAGGTCAGGACTATACGGCGGATGCATTAACACCTCCCAGCCAAACTCTCTTAATTTTTGCTGAGTGGCTAAAGATGTGTGAGGTCGAGCATTATCATGATGAAAAACCACACCCCTTCTGTTGATTAATTCCGGCCGCTTTCTCTCAACTTCTTGCTTTAATCCCATCAGTTGTTCGCAGTAGAGTTCAGAATCGATGGTCCTGCCTGGTCGTAACAGCTCATAATGAATAATGCCCTTCCAATCCCACCACACACACAGCATCACCTTGTTGCGAGTTAACCCGGGTTTCGCCACAGTCTGTGAAGCCTGACCGGCCTTTGACCACGACCTTTTTCACACGTTCTTGTCATACGTGATCCACTTTTCATCACCAGTTATCAGCTTCTTCAAAAATGGTTCGGTTTCATTACGTCGTAATAAAGAATCACAAATGAGTACACGGTTCATTAGATTTCTTTCAGTGAGCTCGTGAGGTACCCAAATGTCGAGCTTTTTTGTGTACCCATTTTTTTTCAAATGCGCCGAAACTGTTTTGAGGTCAATTTCCTATTCTTCAGCTACGTCGTAGCTACTGATATCTTGCTCCACTTTTTCAAAAATGGCATCCATTTTATCCGTAATAGGGCGACCAGAGCGACGTGCATCTTTGACATCAAAATTTCCGGATTGAAAACGCTTAAACCAAATTTGTGCTACTTTCACAGACACTACACTAGGTCCATAAACATCGCAAATTTTTTTCGCGGCTTGCGTTGCATTTTTACCTTTATTGTAGTAAAATTTTAAAATGTATCGAATTTCTTCATTAGATTCACTCATCTTGACGGTACGAAAAACAAATGAAAATCACACATTTTCCTAATTTGAATTTGGAATTATGTTCTTTAAAATTTAAACTTTCAATGATACCAAAACCAGCCCGATACAAATAGTATAGCCAAAGAGATTTTATTACAAGTTCATACATACTATAATGCGAAAAGACTTTTTCCCCAACCTAATATGTCAAATTTTTGACGTTCTATTTGAAAGTAACCAACATTCAAATAGAACGTCAAAAATTGGAAATTCGATTATTAATTCTCTAAAAACTAATTACTGGTGTCGAACTCGTTCTGCGTTAAAAAAAAAAACAGCCAAGTGCGTGTCGGACCACGCACAATGAAGGGTTCCGTATCTATCATAAAAACAAACTTAACATTGTAGTTGAAATACCTACATGTTCTCCCATACATTGATAATTTGATATACGTCAAAGACAATTCTCCAACTGCAAATTTAAGTTTGTATTCGAAAAACTATTTTTAAACGTAACATTACGCCTAGTTTCTCCGAAGTGTTGGGCAGAGTTATACCCTACAGTCAAGAAAAAACTATTTTTATGTAATAAAAATAGTTAATAACATGTTCTATGAGGCCTTGCTCGTTGCCAAATTTCATGATTCTAGGTTAACGGGAAGTAACCTATAGGTTTTGATTTACTTGCTAGTATCAAAATAAAGCGCATAAATGGCTGTATTTGTTTATTGCGTTGACTTAGAAGCTTGATTTTTTAGAGCACTAAGGGCCTATATACCTACGTATTTGATATTAATTTCAACTTGATAACTCCATGCGTTCCTGAGAAAGATGGGTCTTGACAGACAGATAGACAGACTGACGGACGGACAACGAAGTGATCCTATAACGGTTAGGTTTTTTTTTCTTTTGAGGTACGGAACCCTAAAATCGTATTTAGTGTAGTGTTTACACATTGCACTAAAACGATGAGACATATCAATACTAAATAATCAAAAGTCAACATCAACATAGTACTAATGTAATTGAGAAAGATAGACTAAAAAAAAGGCTTATCTAAGTGACACATTTTTACCAACTACTAAACTCGCTACAAAATAATAGGTCCGTTTTGACATGAGGGTGTCCCTTTTTGTCCCGCTATGTTTGTCTCTCTTTGCCATATGAAACGATATGGGCTGTCAAAACGGACCTATTATTTTGTGGCGAGTTTAGGTACTAGATACTTAAGAAACGCCTATTTATTATGTAATAAATAGACGTTTCTTAAGCCCTTAATGTTAAGGGCCGATTTTTCAATAACCTGATAACTTTTATCTGTAAAATAAAAATGGCGTTTGACACATTTGCTATGCAAAAGCTGTCAAACTACGATATTTATTACTCCGATAAAACTTATCTGGTAATCGCAAAATCAGTCCTAAGTAAAGCAATATATAATATTAAAAAAGTTTTTGTACCAATAAATCCCCTTTTAAATCATGCATAATATATTTACTATTTCTCGAAATTGCTGTTAAAACTTTCATCCCATAAATTTAAAACAAAATGAGTCCTATGATGAATGGATGGAGCTATGCTAGTCGCAAATTAGTTGTTAATAGGACTAATCCCTTGGATTGCCGCCAGAGGTCGCTACGCCAATATGCTAGATTATTATTCATTGAGTTTGCTTGTAGCATCATGCAAATACAACCTACGTTTCTAGAGTTATATAGTTCGTTATAGAGTTAGTTTTTAGAGTTATATAGTTATATAGTTTAGTTAGTTATAGGTTCAATTATGAAACTTAAATAGAGGAGCTCTTATGAATTTGAATAAAATATTTCTTCATTTATAGCGTGGACTAGTTCACTTAAATGAACAATCTGTATTAGTGCGGTTTTTATCGAGAAAACAGGCCCCTTCAAACAGAGGCGACACGCGACGTGATACGTGTCGCGCGACGAGGGCTGCTTTTGTGTCGCGCGAGATTCACGTCGCGTGTCGCGCCTGTTTGTGGAGCCTTTACACTGATCTCGTTGATTTTTAGTTTATCTTATTATATATATTTTTTTATATTCCGAGTGAAACAAAAGTTAAACACCCTGTTGTAAGTTTGACTTTTGAAAAATAACGTGTCCTTATGAATTTTAAAGATATCTATGACACATGACTCCTCTTTCTTTTTTTAAATTTATTTTATGGTATTTTGTTAAATCAACATTGCAAAATATTATCACTTCATTTATTTAATACTCTGTGGTAAAAACAATCAATTAATTGTTTCTACACAAATTGCTTTACCAAGAATCAATTACTGCCAGTGGGGTCAGGTCACGATTGTATGTACCTCATTTGAAATCCATAGCGGTACATAATAATAATAATAATAAGTTTATTTATGCTTCAGTTTACAAAAATGGGTTCAGTGTTTGGAGCCTCCTTTTAAGCAAACAATGCCTGTGTTAGGAGACTCCGCTCTTCCATAGTACAGCAAATTTCTTAATCTAGTAACAAAACCGTAGGTATGTACTTAAAATATCATATAAATATAACAGAAAAAAAAAGAAAAAACAATTAAAATTAAGTATGGTAGTCGGAATTTGAGTGTGCATACCTGTGCGTAGTGTGACTGAGAGTATGTGTGAGAGTGCATGTAAGAGTATATGTGAAAGTGTATGAGAGAGTATATTATGTGAGAGTGTAAGTGAGAGTGTATTTGTGTGTGTATCTGCTACTTTATGTGCTCCAAAAGTGCCTCCGTGTCATCATAGGTGAGTGTCTTCATCCAGTTGGTTATTGTTTTCTTACATTCATAACTTTTTTTTGTGTATATGAAAATATTTTTGTTTATTTTGTTGTAAAGTTGAGCAGACCGTTTATTAAATTGCCTACAAGCAAACATAGTTTTAGTCCGTGGAATTTGTGCAACAATGTCAGTCCTCCTTTTCCGTAATAAGTCTGCACACAGTGCGTACATAGTTGGCAAATGAGGAAAAAGACATTTAGACTGAAACACCATAAAACCATTAATATACCCTGTAAAAGATTAACTTTTATTCGCCTTCATCAATATAGCCTCCAAGAGTGGCGGTTCTTAAAATGGTAGACAGGTGTACCCTTGACAGTCGGCCACGCTGCAATACGACAACGTTCAAAAGCTCTATCGTTTCTTTTCAGAAAAACCGAACTTTGCCGAATTACATGTGACTTGTCCAATAAGGGAGTGACGGAATTAGTGCGTTAATCTATAATAATTGGACCGTGTTATGAGAAGGCAGCCATGTCGGGAAAGGACAAACAGGGTTATAAGCATTTTCCTGTCGATGGTTGCATCATGGCTGCATTTGATGTCTCACATCTCCGTGATAAATAGAAATATCGACATGGCTGTTTTTGCAAAAAATCTTGTATGTCGAAATTAGTATGACTGTGTTTATAACTCATTTTTGGAAATAGTGCCATATAATAATAATAATAATAATAATATCCCGGGACATTGTTCACACACGGTTATCTGATCCCATACTAAGCAGAGCTTGTACTATGGAAACCAGGTAACTGATATACTACATATACTACATTTTTTTTTTTGTAAATACATACTTATATAGATAATAATAAATAATATGGCTGCTTTCTGCATAACTAGGTCCAATTTATGTTGGAATATAAAATTTCGGGTTTTCCGAAGAACGATAGACCTTTGAACATTGTCGTAATTTACCAAACCAACCTTGCTGACTAGATTATACTCTTGACTCTCGTCTAGCTCGTTTCAAAACAGGAGGTAAATTAAAATAGAAAACTCTTCGTAACTATCATTTTGCGATAGGTTGCTGTGAAGCTTCGCATCTTTTGATGCAATCCTTTTACGCCGCCTTAATGGTCAACGAGGTCTTTTCCCATCCCAAGACTGTACCGACCAGCATTATGCTAAGCCTATCTAAATTCAAAATGGCTTCCCATTGGCCAATATTAGACAGGCCATATAAAATTTGTGGCGCGGAACCGTCCATTGATGAATATCTGAATACTTCTCTACTCGGATGGGCTATAACGATGAAATTTCGTGGGCCAATGTGTGCCATATTAAGAGGGTGTACGGCCATTTTGTGGAAAGATGGATTTCAAATAAAAACCGATGTCCTTTGCGTAGGATAAGAAGCGTGGCTAAAAAAAAAACGTGTTGAGATAGTGAAGATCAGCAAGCAGTAAATGTTTTATATTATTCTAAAAGCCATGTGTGACCGTGGGATTTCTCATATTTTTCATCGGCAAACATAACGAAAGGGATGAATTCATTCATCCCTTTCCAGGCAATTGTATGCAGCTGAGATGAGAATGATAAGAGGGATGTGTGGTGTTACGCGAATGGATAGAATAAGAAATGAGTACATAAGAGGAAGTCTGAAAGTGGCTCAGTGACTGAAAAGTTGTGCGGAAATTGGTTGTTATGGAGGAATTTTTTATTTGATTTGAGTTTGCTCTTAACTCTAGTCTAGGTCAAGCTCACTCCATCGTCGACCCTATCTCTGTCAAGTGACAGAGATAGGGTCGACGATGGAGTGAGCTTACCCAGAAGAAGCCTATTCACTCTCACTTTGAAGAGATTAGGGTTGTATGCGCTCGGAAACACAGATGCAGGTAGTGAGTTCCACTCTTTTGCAGTGCGCATTATAAAATACATTTGGAAACGCTTAGTGCAAATTGGTGGAATAGCAACTAGGTAAGGATGGTAACTGGCAGTGCGTCTAAATGTCCGATGGTAGAAGGGAGCCGGTGGAATCAGGTCGTGGAGTTCTTGGGCACACTGACCGAAGTATAATCTGTAGAAGACCGACAAGCACGCAACCTTGCGGCGATCAGCCTCTTAGCTCTGCGTTCCACCGAGTCAATCCCAAAGGTGACTGCAATACTCCATGCAGGATCGGACTTGCGCTTTATAAAGGTTGAATTTAAATATTAACTACTTAATTTAATAATTGCTAGTATCATTTCTAACCGTTCAACCAACGGCTCTTTCAACTTAATATAATTCTTACGATTATCGTTTTGACATCGAATTCAAAATCAAAATATTTCTTATACCTACATGGGCACATAAGTAACGTCAGAAGCTAAGTGCACTGTCCCAATTCTCGGTATCGCTTACTTGACAGTAATTCAGAACTAAGTACTTTATTGTGATGATTTGAACAACAATAAAGTACTTAGTTCGGAATTCAAATTATTATACACGATAAATATGGATAATTGATGGATGGCATTCGTTTGTATTTGGAAATGCGATGATTGCCGAGGGACATTAAGAAAATAGTTGTACTGTACCCGTTTGACAGCAAAACAAACATGGCGGCAGTCACGAGCCCTTTCGATCTGACACTTCAATTAAACTTTGAACGTGATTCAAACTTCAGAGTACCAACACTGGAACAAGTCTTCAATACCTAGCAACAACATTTCATCCCCTAAAACTTTCCAACTCCTTTTTTCGCAGCTTCGCCTATTTTTCCGATAATTTAATACCGAAGGATCAACTGCTCCATAATACCAAGACAAGAATGACGTAATATTTGTTCATAATTAGAGGACTGTACGTCATAAGGGATCAACATTATCTTCGGGAGATAGAATGAGAGGATTAGTGCTTCGTCTATAGAAAATTGATTAATATTCGAGTAGTGACTTGGCGAAAATAGACACAAGTTTATTTGAGGATCTTTTATCTTAGGGCTTCAAGGTTTATGATTCGTGACGGGGTAAACAGAGGTATTGTCAGAGACTGAACATTAATTTAGACTGCCTCGTTGGTCCAGTGGTTGCAAGCGCTACTGCTGAGCTGGTTCTAGGTTCGATTTCCATGTCGGGCAGTATTATTGGATTTTTCTATAGTTAGTAGCAACTTGGAGTCGGGATTTGTGTCCGGTTGATGACATAAGCTCGCCCCATTACATGGGTTCATAACTGACGAAAGAAGATGTTCCAAAATATATGGAAGCTGGGCCAGGTCCTTGTACACTATACTTAAAAATAGGGAAATACATTTAAAACAGTTCTCAACTGTCCAATTACTTTAAAATGGCTTAGTTTGCTGGTAAAACACAAGAAATTACACTTGAAATTGCAACACAACAAAAACCATTCATGGCGGGAAGCTGTCATTTTTATTGATTAATGACGTTTGACATGTTCAAAGTGACCGCAGTGACACTGTTGTGACAGCTGACAGTTCTCTTTCTGTGATTAATGGTCAATCTATGGTTTACTGTCATTGTTTTTAAGCACAGAGTAACTTTTTAAAGTCGATAATAATACCTAATTGATAAATGGATGGATGGTGTGAGGAATGATATGAAAGAGAAGGCGAGTGAATAGCGTGACGGTTGACAGGGGAGAATGGAAGAAGAAAACGTGATGCGCCGACCCTACGTAGAATGGGACAAGGGCAGGAAGATAATGATGAAAGATAATAGATAAATATCAATTACCACAAATACCACAAGAGTATATACGTACATTTAAATGAATTATCTGTATTTTTCCAAATTCTAAGGATTTTTGACGTGAAAACGTCTTTTCGCTCGGTGTTCTGGTAGAAAGTTCAATATTTCTAACCGACAAAAACATGTAAGATTTCAACCGCTAATATTTACGAGACTTTTGATGCTAGAAGAGTGATTGAGCATTAAAAAGATAAGTCACGTTTCTAACAATATTGAAGCAGGATTTCATTTGCCTACGACGTCACATCGCGAGTGAAGGCGCATGCGCGTGACCCTCTATTTTTCACTTTGTGTCGAAATTTCAAAAGCACAAAAACGAGTTTAGCTAGAATGTTAATTCTGGCGTCATTGTAAAGATTTGACAAAACACTTCTAGTACCTAAAGAGAAACAATAGAAATATTGGTCAAAATAGGGTCAAAAATGAATACAAAATTGATAATTTGACAGGCCTGTTGGCGTGGTTGGTTAAAATACCACCTATCACGCCGCAGGTCGTGGGTTCGATTCCCATCCAGGACAAACATTTGTGTGCATGAACATGTCTGTTTGTCCTGAGTCTGGGTGTAATTATCTATATAAGTAAGTATTTACAAAAAAAAAAGTAGTATAATTAAAGTTAAAATTATATTAAAGTAGTATATTATTATAAAATGTCCCAGGATATTATTATTCAGAAGTCGTCTCATATCGGCCGTAAATCTGGTCAGAAATTTAAAAATATCCAGCCGAGGAAACCTTGCCTCATTAGGAATGCAATAAGCCTAAAAAGTCCAGTACCGAGCAAATACCTGTCACTAGGCTAGGTTAGGTTACATCTGTGACCACACGTTTTCACGAAAATAAACAGCATGGACTCAAACTGCGCCTACTTATTTTTTTTATTTTCTCTTTTTTGAGATATTGCACATAGACCGGCCTATTTTGAAACATTTCCTTTGAGTGTACTATAGGTACACCTCTGTCTATCCCTTCAGGGATTACAGGGGTGATGTTATGTTATACATGAACAGCATTTAGGGCGTGCAGCGTAGCCGAGGCAGGCCTACGAAATTATGTGTGTGTGTGTGTGTAATTTGCACAGGCCGTAACACAGACTGTGCTTTGCCCAACGGGATACGTGACATTTGGATTTTCGAGTGTTCCTATGTTTACACTATTCATATGAGGGTATTGCAACTATAAAGTGAAAACACGAAGAAGTTTTTATTTGTAGTTCTCCATATCACAGAGACTTGATGTTTAGGAAGCCTTTAGCCAGTAGTGAACGTCTTTCGAATAAGAAGACGATACCTCAGGGTTTACTACGTTCGTAATGGCAATAAAATAGCGCCAGTCAGGCGCTTTCCTTTATGTAGGTACATATTTTCATCACCACTGCTCTCAAAACGGTGAAAGAAAACATCGTGAGGAAACCGGCATGTTCTAGAACCAAATTTAATTATTCGAAGACATTTGACATCTACCAATCCGCGCTGGGCTTAGGGTTACCAGATGACAGGAATTTTCCTGACATGTACGGAATTTCAGCTGTCTGTCAGGGAAACAGGGAAAATTTGAGGAATTAAAAAAATAGAGAAAAATATAAGAAATAAAATTATAATCAAAGAATAAAATCTAATAATTACGAATCAATTATTTATAAATGATTCATTTGAACCTCGTACTTTTCATTGCTGGATATAGCTTTTAGCAACTGCTGGTCTTTCATAACAATATTATGAAACTTCACATGACGTGTTCTTCAGATTGAACTGTGACAACAGTATAGCCTTAAAAGAAGCTATGGACAGTCTAGTCCTTTGTCCACTGCGCACCCATAATGCTGCGGCAATGTCAGGAAATTTATTAGAATTTTTCCAGGAAAATTTATTTTCGGATCTGGTAACCCTAGCTGAGCTTGCGTGGTAGGTTACAGCATACTCCCCATCGAAGAGAGGAGATCTGTGTCCCAGCAGTGGGAACATTATAGGTTCATTATGTTATGAAATGGCCATAGAACAGCTATGACTATCGTTACGGAAAGTCTGGAAGTCCAACATCAACACTGATAAAATTATAAGTCAAATCAGAAAGTAAATGGCGAAAAAAAATTGCACCTCACTAAATATTCCATTTAAAATGACCCAGTATTTATGAACACAGTATTACTCAGAGACTTCCCTCTTATTACAGCAAATGAAATTATGAGAAAAACAAATATATTTATATCCATGTCTCTCTATTCCTTAGGCCCGGGCATTTTAGTCCGAGCCGTGCGGCCACTGTAATTTAATCATTAAATTTCGGTGGAGTTCGGAGAAGCGGAAATTGCCGAAAGCTACCGAACGTTGGGAGTGTGACGTGGCGCTTTGCTAGTGGTGTAATTTAAAATTGGAGACGCTAATAAACGGCTCAATTGTTTTTGGAAGACAGGAAAACGTTTGGAAAATGGAATATACGTATATTGCCTCCGTATTATTCGCTACTTTGGAGTTTGAACGCGCAAAAAGAAAAAAAAAACCTTCTTTTTCATGGGTAAAAAATATCATATTCACACACGATACCACCATACAATATATCTGACAATACCTAATATACAATCCACATAAATACTTATTTTCTGTTTCATTCAGCTGAAAAAAATCTTCAGTATAACCCGATCCATACTGGATAGGTATTTCTTTATATTTGAAATCAAATATTTCAGTAGGATTTGTGTATAGCTAATATCTACTCCAAAGGAGAGTTCATTTTTAAACCAAATCTGGATCAAAGCTCTTCGGTTTCTGAAAGCGTATTCAATCTGTAGAAAATCAAAGTCGTTATTATATTACAATATACTCGTATTAAGTTAAAAAATCACGTCAGCAAACATTCGATTGATGTCAATACATACATTGTGTACATATGTCGCAGTAAGATGGTTGAAGTCGTGATATAGTTATCAATCAATCAAACATTTAATTCGGAAATCATCCCTATTCTATTGTTATACCACTAGGGATATAGCTATCTACCGTAACACAGTTATATGAAAGCAATTCATAACTGTCGGAGTGCTCTAATTTTGTTACCTACTGCGATCAATTTCGACGGAGTTGGTCACTGTTCTAATGTAACCTATTTGGTCGGAGTTCCCTAATAGTTATATTACTAGATCGTGCTTGTATCATAGTTATATTCCTAGTAAGAAAGATAGAGAGACTTCGTCTGCGATCCAGGATGGATAGTAACCTATGTCCTTCTCCAGGCTATGGTCTACCCAACTGTCAAATTGCATCCAAATCCGTTCAGCCGTTTTAGCGTGAAAGCGTAATCAACAAACAAACCAACAAACACACTCACAGTATTAGTCAGGATAATTAGGAGAATGAAAAACCGGTCTATCGATTCTCTAGCTAGACTCACAAAATCTATTAGGTACTTAATAAAAAATTAAAAAAAAATCTTAACACGCTACTAAAGTTTCTATAATATATAATGATTCGAAAGACACGTGGCGCCATCTATTATCCTAAGAACGTTATTGTTGTTTTCCTCGGGAACAATGCTTTTTTTCGGGATGGAAGGTACCTTATGTCCGTGTCTGTACACCTGACAACGTATATGGAAAATTTCAGGATGATTGGTTCGGTGGTTTAGGCGTGAAAAGGTAACAAACAAACAAACAAACTTACTTTCGCATTTATAATATTAGTTAAGATATTACGGTATATAGCTATATAGCGGTATATCCCCACGAATATAACTATATCACGGCTTCAACCAGTGCGACACATACACACATTGTTACCATGGGGGTCGGCAGAAACTACAGAACGCCAACTGCTAGATCCTTACATCCTTTACTTCGAATACGTTCATACATCTGGTGATGACAATACTTACATCTACAAAATAAGTTTAAGAACATGGTTTAACTATGGCAGCTAGTGTCAATAGTTGTAGATATAATATAATGATTTAAGTCTTTGAAATCCAATTAGGCCGAGTTATTCAAGCGTATAACACTACATTTTAGGATCTTTAGAACTGCATTTCTTTGGATAAGTGGTCATAGTAACCTCTGTTCAAAAAGACACCCTGTATATTACTTACCTACTTATGAAAGTTAAGGCCTATTCAGATATAAGCGATTTCTCCGTCACGCTCGGTAACGATGCTAGTTCACCGTCCGGTTACTTTGGACTAGCCGATCGATTCCGTAAAAATCTCACCGTGAAAACCTAGGTGAAGTGAGCTGTCAGTAGTTTCAATTCCTTCAAGGTCACTTCACTTCACCTACATTTTCACGGTGAGATTCTTAAAGAATTGATCGGTATAGCTACAGAGCGCGACAGCGATATTGCTTATAGAGTTTTAGGTCACAAAGATTTTTCTATAATACCCTCATGCTTGAAGAGATGACTTTATCATAAACTTCAGTTTATTCGTATCCTATCCAAACTTACCAGCGCTTAGTAGCAGTAGAAAATCAAGTGTTCCAAATGGCTTTTAGAAAACGTTTTCAGTGCATTAATTCTGCTTCCTAGCTACCAAAAGTCTATCCATTATTGAAATGGCCAATTCAAAAATTTATAGCTACTGTTGAAAGCCAACAAAAAAGTCGCAAACGGTAAATCTCTTGGTAGTCGTAATACGTTTTTATCCACTTTTTTTCGACATTTTTTTTGTTTCAACTTTCATCACATTTCTGAGAACATCTGAATTTGTTTGAATAAGTACAAATCAAAACTTATAGAAAGTGAAATAATATTCTCGAAGTTTTTCAATACTTTACAATGGTTACTGTGAATTGATGATTTAATTAATTCAACGAAAGTGTGATTGAGATGGTTGATTGAACGTTTATGAGATGGATAAAACGTTTATTTACGCTTTTTGTATGTACTTAAAAGTTTTCTGAAAAAGCAGTTCGGAAACATGCCGTAGCTCCATATAATTGAAAGTATTATAAATTATTATGTCAATCAATCTGATTTGACATAATAATAATATATTATTATGTATGTGAAATAAACTCATCATCATCATCTGGTCGGCTTCCAATCCAACCGGATGCAGCTGAATACCAGTATTTTACATGGAGCGACTGCCTATCTGACCTCCACAACCCAGTTACTAGGTAATACGATACGCTTACCAAGGGGTATCGTATTACCTAGTAACTAACTGGTTGTCAGACTTTCGGGCTTCTGACCCGTAACTACTGTCAAAGATCCACGAATGACCGCCAGGACCAACGGCTTAACGTGCTTTCCGAGGCACGGAGGAATCTTGGTAGGTAAGTAATTTTACTTCAGCCGGTGCTTCACGCGTTCATTAAACACTGCGCAAACGCGACCCAAACGCAACGTTAATCAGACATCAGTTTCGTTTGAAATTATGTTTATATTCTGTTAGTAGATATTTTAAGACACTTTTCACTTTTTTTTTCCTTTTTGACGCGTGATTTTTGGTCAATATTTTAAAAGTAAATGGCACCGGTATTACCTAGCTGACATTCCTGACAAGAAATGCCAAAACAAACTATGCGGTCATGGTTTCAAAGTCCAAATATTATATTATTAATATTTTATGTAAGTCTAACGATGCAGCGCCATATCTGGAAGAGCCTTATGAAGAAACAGCTTTGAGTTGACCTGTCCCAATGGACGCCATGCATGAATCAGTCATTGTATAGCTCAACCATATTTTAGGGAGCTCAACGACCCGTCACACGGCGCGGCGTTACCAGATCAGCAGGACATTTGCGTAGGCCAAATAAAAATACTCAAAACCGCCAGACAGTTATAAAATCATGTATTCTATCTAGCATGCATGGTACACACCAATTTTAGACCAATGATGTTTCGCAAATTAATTATTAGTGATATGATTCATCATTTTTCCATAGTACCCACTAATTTAGTTCCATGAATAAATTCCGCACTCCAAAATCCTAATGAAATAAATTCCCAAAGATTAATGAAGATCCATAGCAAAGAAAAACTGGCAGATTCCCCATTTTAATTACATTATGTTGCCATCACAAACATCAACACCAAATTGGGCATTACATGATTATGTCAAAATTCATTCAGACACGTAATTAGGATGGAGTATGCGGGTGAATATTTTTCTTTGCAAAAATCTACCTTATTAACTGTTGCTTAACGTACAGTTTCATTTGGTTGTGAAAGTTAATTATTTATTTGCCATTCTCAACCTTATTTGCTCAAATCTAAGGTTTAATTTTGCTTGGAAGTATACATTAATTATTTATTTTATGGTGTAATGAGGGTCAATAGGTAATAAGTGGGATAGGTTTAGTGAATTTAATTGAACATGTGTCGCTTCTTTATTTTATGGCTCGTAAATCTTTATTATATTAATATTTTTGGGTAATAAAATATTGGTCTGTATGCTTTGTTAGTAATTGCTCTATAATAGCTCTGCCTTTCTCAGTTATGTCCAAATATTAAATTCATTTTGTGAGTTTATTTAAATTATAAGCTAAGGGCTTCCCAGCTAAATCACTAGGAAGTGGTGAAGGGAGGGCGATTTGGGGGACTGTCTTATGTAATTTTGACGTTCAAATAGTGCTGATTCTCAGCCTAATTTGAGTACATGACTTTTGATTTTGATTTTAGATTTGTGTAATAATAGTTGAATTACTAATACATATGTTTTAGGGCCGGTTTTTTTGATCCGGAGTTAACTCAACCAAAGGTTCATTGTAACTAATGGTTGAACTTTGGCTAAATGCGAATTATAATTTAAAATTTTTAGTAAATAATGCAAATAGGCAAACACATTTAGCCAAAATTGTGAAATGTGAAATATCAAGAGCATGAAAAAGTCTTCTGAATTCCGGAAATTTTCAAAAACAAAAACATAATTTTTCTACTCAAAACCAGACAATTGTTTACTAAGCCAATAGAGTAAGAGGCTCATTGGTGGCGTAAAACTGGTGGATGCCCAGCTTCACAGCTTGGCTCATTGCCGCAAGGTTGCCTGCTTGTCGGTCTTCGATTGTACTTAGGTGAGTGTGCCCAAGAACTTCACGACCTCATTCCACCGGCCCCCTTCTACCATCGGACATCTAGAATTCTAGACGCATTACAAGTTACCATCCCTACATTCTTGCTATTCCACCAATTCGCAATAGGCAAGCGTTTCCAAATGTATGTATAATGCGCACAGCAAAAGAGTGGAAGTCTCCACCTGCGTCTGTGTTTCCGAACGCATACAACCCTAATGTCTTCAAAGTGAGAGTGAACAGACTTCTTCTGGGTAAGCTCACTCCATCGTCAACTTTGTCTCTGTCACCTCCGACCTAGACTAGAGTCAAGAGCAAACCCATCTCAAATGAAAAAAATAAAAAAATTCTTTGGCATTCAACCTCTTCTAAAACTTAGCTGTTAACTCTAAACCGTCACCGTTGACAGAGCTGGCAAACCCCCAGAGCACGTCCACCAATGTTAGATTTAAATTCCGTCCTATTATAGATAACAATCGCTCGCAAATATTGACTGTGGCAGCCCTACCAGTGCTCTTGATTCAGGGTTGTGTGGACTCATTGTCAGCTTTATTTACTATTTACATGTTGTGTTTTGAGACAGAACTGAATCTGATTGTCAATAAAGATGGAGTAGGGGATGACAAGATTCGACCAACAGGGATTACTATATTTACTAGGGGCATCTCTACCCGCCAGGGCTGCGGGTTGTTCGAAAGAGTTACCGTGGCCCTGGCATAGGCAACTGAAGGAACACGGGTGGGTTTTAGTCAGTAGAAGTCTGACACGCCCTCCCGCTCCACCCAGAGCGGGAGAAGTTATTTGATGATTTTCCATCCAAAAAAAAAAGGGGCATCTCTAAATCATCTGCCTAACCTTTTCACAACTATGTTGGGGTCAGCTTCCAGTCTTACCAGATTCATCTGAATACCAGTAGTTTACATGGAGCGGCTGCTGAACTGAAATCCACAATCCTGTTACTGGGTGAGAGTGGTTGTCAGACTTTCGGGTTTCTGGCTACCCGTAACGACTTGCAAAGATCTTCGAATGACAGCCGGGACGAAAGGATTACCGTGCTTTGCGAGGCATAGAGGGGTCTCGATATGTAATGGATGGTCACCCATCCACGAACCGATCAACCCGATCAAGCCGCTCGGCTGTTATTGTTTAGCATCGATTTTAAATATTGACTGGGGCAGCCCTACGAGTGTTCCTGATTCAGGGTTGCGTGGGCTCAGCTTTATTTACTTACAGGCTATGTTTCGAAACAGAATTGAGGTTGCTTGTCAATAAAATGTGTAGTGGAGGCAGATACCATGTAATTACTATGCTTACTACGCTTATACTCTTCCTATAATATAAGAAGAGTTCGCTCGATTTCTCCAGGATCAATTAATTATACACTTTGTAACAAAAAAAAAATAATTTTCCAAATAGTCCAGCCGTCTCGGAGTAATCGGAGAATATACAAAAAAATCCTCCTTTTTTTTGAAGTCGGTTAAAAAACGGTCTCTCAAAAAGGCATTAAAAGGATAAGGTACCGGTGACTTACCTCCCAAAACCACGTTCCAATAGAACCCCTGTAAATCCGTAATGGCATAAATAAACATATCCCCTTATTATTCTTATGATATTAATGAAATAGTATCAAGTAAGGAAAAGTCCGGTTCAATAAAATGCTCACTGTTTATTACTGCCCTACCTCGTAAGAATTAGTTAAGTATTACATAGCGCCTTTATTCTTTACTGCTTTTGCCAATGACTTCGCCCGCGTGCAAGGCGGAAATTATCCCACGGAAACTTACTACCGAGATAAAAAAGTACGCTATGACCTAATCCGGGTCATGGTCTACCCGTGTGCCAAATTTCATCCAAATCCGTTCAGCCGTTTTATCGTGAAAGCGTAACAAACAAACATTACTTCGAAATTTCACCAATCCCTTGTTATACAGTGCGAGTCCATGGGTAGAATTCACGAATTTTTTAATGAAAAAACTCAATATAATAGTTTCCCCGAGGCTTGAACCCAAGAGTCTACGCTCAGGTAACGCAACACTAGACCAAGCAAGTTGTATAGCTCTTATCAAAGTTAATCGCAAATGTAAACTCCTTAGATTAACAAATAGGGTTGTATAAGACATCCCCAAAAAAAAAAAACGTTTTGAGAACACATTCATTGTGCGTAGAGCTAAGGAGCGGAATTTCTACCCTGAGTCTGTTTTTTGATAGTTAGATAGCGATCGCTCTACGACCAAATTCGGTCGCAAAGTCCTAAGGGGTCCCTAGACGGTCAAATTGCTTGACAAGGACGTGATTTTATTCGTACTTGTCAAGTAAATATACCTATCTATCTGTGTTCTAAGAATGCATACTCCATTGGCGACCACATCATCGCTTGCCACCAGGTGAGATAGTGTGTAAACGCTAACCTATCAATCTGCCTAGCCTTTTCCCAACTATGTTGGGGTCGGCTTCCAGTCTAACCGGATGCAGTGCATATTTTACATGGAGCGTTTGCCATCTGACTTCCACAACCCAGTTATTGGGTATAATGATACGCCTTGGTAAGACTGATTGTGACAGCCGGGACCAACGGTTTAACGTGCTTTCCGAGGCACGAAGGAGTCTCGGTATGTAAAGATGGTCACCCATCTACGGACCAACCCCGGCAAGCGTAGCTTAACCTGACGCGTGCAACTGTTATTACTTAGCCACAAGCTCAATAATAAAAAAAGTATTCTATTAAGGTATTGTGATTATTAGTGAAATGTTGAATAAAATCTTGCGAATAATCTCAACCTTAATAAATAATCCGTAAATGAGAGCTGCAAATAAAAATCGTCTTAAATCTCCAGCTTTGATCCTCTGGTTCTTTATGTAAACCTTACCAGAAAAGGTATAATTCAAATAAATACAGATTTTTTTTCTATAAATTCTCAGTGTGTATTTATTATATAATAATAGTAACTTCCGCCCGCGGTTTCGCCCGCTTGGTATATCGATAAAAGTAGCCTATGTCCTTACAGAGGGTTCAAAGTATCCTCATACCAAACTTCATCAAAATCGGTCCAGCCGTTTAGCCATGAAAGCGCAACAAACAAGCTCACATTCGCATTTATAATATTAGTTAGGATTACATTGTTATTACATTACATTACATTGTGCTCATGCTTTGTTCAAGGAAATCTCCCAACGGCTGGTTGACACTTCCCGTGACCCAAGGGCAGGCTGTTACCTTGGCCAGAGGCTAAGCATTGCCATACAACGTGGCAATGCCGCCAGTCTCTTGGGTACATTACCAGATGACAGCGATGCGGATGAATTTTTCGACGCCATATTTTAGTTTTTTTTTTTTTATAGTTTTAGTTGGTTAGGATATTATTTTTGTAACTTTATTTTAGTGTTAGATTGTTTATATTATAATCCATTTTAAAATAATTGTTTTAATAAATTAAAATTAAATTAGGATTACATATTTATTATTTTAAAACCTTGTTTAATATCGTCACAGGTTTTCTTTCTAAACATTATTTTGACGAACTTAGGGCAGTGGCTAAGTTGAACCTAGCCTTACAAAGTCGTGATCACGAAGATTTTTGTTGAGGCAACTAACACCGCTCGTCGGTTCCCGATTACGAAAGTAAATATACCAACAACACATCATTCTGCATTTTCCGAAATTTTCACGAAAATTCCTCATCTGAAAAAATGATTGCAATGGAATACTTAAAGGTACGTCCAGACAGTGCGAGGCATGAGACGGATGCAGCATTGTTTAGCGGTGCACAGAAATCAGAATACACCTTTTCATCTATATAGTGCAAATAGTCTCCGAGTGAAATGGCTGTGATATCCAGACGGACGAAAAAATGAACCTGACAGAACTATAAGAGTTCCGTTTCGGCCATTTGATTACGGAACCCTAAAAATACATTTGCGAAACTTGCCACTCACCATCTGGACCCATCTTTTAAAACCCGTGATCGCTCTCCCTGCGGCGGATCTTAAAATTACTTCAAAAACTAAAAACTATCTACTTACATGCTTCCTCAATGAGATTCTCCTGCTGGCTTTCGACACAGTACTGCAGAAGAATGGTGAACAGCACCCCAGAGATCACGTGTGACCTCGAGAACGACATCGTGAACAACACTAGCTGTTTCTATCGATATGAAGCACTTTTGGGTGGCACATCACTAGCACTTTAATTCACTGGTGAGTTGGTCACTTTTGAGGATCCACTTGGGTTCTGTAACAATAGAAAAGATAGACCATTAGTGCCGATTCTCTTGTTCAATAACTAAGCTAAAATTAGAGAATGGCTATCTTTTACTAACAGGCAGCGCGAGAAAAGGATGGCTATAGCTATGAAATAAGTTAGAGATGTCAAACTACCTTTCGCCTTGCGCTTCACCGTGTTTTTAGTCAACATGTCTTTACATGTTATCTTTTGTATGGAAATACTAGCTCAACTTAATTTGACAGCTCTAATTTACGTCCGTCTCTTTCTTGTTTTATTAAAGAGAAAAAGTTAGCAATAGCCTAAATAAGTTTAGTTTGTGCAGAATGGAATCGGCACCGTTGTTATATTATTTCTTCTGATAAGAGATAGGATTACAATTCGGTTAAAAACGATGATTTTCACATACAAAATAAAGTTATGAACTTTGAGGCATTAAAAATTTGTGATTATCCGATTATCGAATAATCAACTTTCGCTTTACCATGCCAAGGCTCTCTACTGCATGAGCAATAGGCATGTGTGAATCCCCATCCGTTCCCGAATATCCCATACAAGAAATGAATATTACCAACTTACTAATACCTACACGTGAACAAGTTTCACATTGAGTTCTATTTTATTATTCACCAACCTTTTTTTTTTTAAACTCTTACGAGTTCCATAACAGGAGGAGCTCGTAGCTATGTAATAACAGCCGCACGGGTCGATCCATCAGGTTAAGCTACGCTTGCCGGGGTTGGTCTGTGGATGGGTGACCATCTTTTCATACCGAGACTCCTCCGTGCCTCGGAAAGCACGTTAATAATAATAATAATAATTCAATTTATTGCAGACTAAATATTACATGTCCATAGTTAGTCAGTACGTGAACCATACAACAGTGGTTCACGTACTGACAGTCGAAACGTTCCGCAAAAGCGCTCAGGATATTGTTGCCGCTGCTCCGCACCCTACGCAGCAGGGATGTGCACCGCTTGCGCATGATTGTGTGGAAACAATCCACACGCGCCTCGGCAAACATCCCCGACGCGCTACAGAAGCGAGGCAGCCCCAAGAGTACCCTAAACGCGTTGTTGTATTGGACGCGTAGAGCACTGTACTGTTTCTGCGTGTAATCCATCCACAGACTGCCAGTATAAAAGGACGTACAAAATGCCCTGAATAGTGCTATTTTGACGCCCCTCGAACACCGAGCAAATCTGCGGGCAATCATATTCGCACGAACAGACAGCGCCCTACGCTCCCTTTCAATATCAGCATCGTCTTTCAGGTCAGAGGTTAATAAATGTCCAAGATACTTAAACGTATCAACTCTATTAAGTCGGCATCCGTTGAGCTTAATTGCCGGCAGGTAACCAGGACACCCTCCTCTGGCCCGAAAGACCATGCACTCACTCTTATTTTGTGTTATACAACAAACCATGTTCTTCAGCATACTTTTCACAAATGCCAATCAGCCTTGACACACCACAGACAGAGGCGCTCAACAGCACCATATCATCAGCGTAACTGATATTGTTCAGGCACACACCTCCAATATGGCAACCGACATGCGTGCTGCTGAGCCTCTCTATCAGCGCATTAACATACAGGTTAAAGAGCTTCGGTGAGGTTAGCCCCCCTTGTCTCACGCCACACTCCAACCTGTATGGGGCCGAGTAAGCCCCCGACCATCGAACAACATTGACCTGATTGCCATACCAGTATTGAAAGATACGGATCAGTCCGTCTGGCACTGCTGCTTGCTGCAGTTTTTGCCACAGCAGATCATAGCAAACCAGGTCAAATGCCTTCGACAAGTCGAGGAAGCAAGCAAAAACAGGTGTACTTCTGTCAGTGTAGTACTTGACGGTCTGCTTTAAACACAATATAGCTGTTTCTGTAGAGAGACTGGCTTTGAAACCAAATTGGTTATCATGTAAATTCAGATATTTATCCAGCTGAGTGTTCAGCAAACCGTCAAGCACTTTTGCAATAACAGTGGCCAATGAAATGGGCCTATAGTTGTTCTTATCACTAACATCACCGGTTTTATTCTTAATAATTGGCACTACCACAGTTCTCATCATCCGTTCAGGCAGATAGGAATGTCCTATACACAATGAGTAGAGCATCGCTAAGACTCTGGGCAGATGATAACCAGCATGCTTAAGGTGTTCAATACTTAAGTCATCATGGCCTGGAGACTTGCCCCTCGACATAGACATAATGACATGTCTTACCTCCTTTGCCGTAAACCGGACACTGCACTCCTGACCACTACAACCAGCACTGCTTGTAAACTGTGACGGTCCCAACGGTGACGAAACAGTGAAATGTTGCCTAAACAACTCGGCAATCCCTGTGACATCGGTCGCGCCGCTGACACTCACCGGCAGGCCCGGCCTACTATTGAGTTTATCGGTGGACTTCCAAAAACTGCGGAAGTCGCCCCTAGAATGATGCGACGCTAACATGTCCATTTTAATTTGGTCACTATTATTCTGGCACCATCGTAAGCGCGACTTAAAAATTTTTCGACTTGTTTGCATATCAATCCAAGCACGACCCTCTCGCGGTCTACCATAAGACACCCACTGCTCAAACTTTAGCCTGGCCTGCCTGTGAGCATCACCCACGTGCCTATTCCACCCTATTACTGGCTTCCTCCTTCGCACATGATTTATTTCGTAGCCTTCAGAAGCTGCTTGACATAAAATATTAACAATGTCATTATACATTTTATCAATAATAATTCTGTGGTCCAAATTATTACAAACATAGTCACAACATGCACTCAATTCAATTGGAAAGTCAATATATTTTAATTTATCATTACAAAATTCAGTATAAATGTCAATTTGCTTCGGTTTTCTATCACCCCATTTTATTTTATTACATGTCAGATTTCTATTATCATTTGAGTTGTACAATTTTGGTTTTATTTCATCGAAGTTGCATTGTATTATAAGAGAGAAGTGGTCAGACCAAAGTACATCATATTTAACATTTACGTCAACAATAGTGCACATAGCTGCTTTCGTGGCAACACAGTGATCCAGCCAACGTCTCGAGCCATTCGCATCGCTTATAAAAGTATAAGTGTTAGAGTTTACTCCTAACAGTTCAACATCAGCACATAATAAGTCAGATTCCCGACAAAAAGAAAACAATTCAATATAAAATTGTTCATTGGGATGCGAATTAAAGTCTCCAAGTATAAAAGCAGTTTCGATATCGTTATCATTAATTATAGCACTCACCAGGCTGAGGCAGTCCGTAAAATCCGTTAAGTTCGCACTAGTATCCGTCGGCATGTATACACTGAACACTAGAAATGACCTTGATTTCATGCATACTTTAATGGCACACACTCGTGGGTTATCGCACTGCACTACCGAAACCTTCTCAAAAACACTCTTCCGCCACAGCAATGCAACCCCGCCGTAGGGCCATCCTCGTAACATGCCGGCCGTGGTGTCCACCGCCGACGTCCCGGTGCATCCGAACTCAGCGTCAATTTCGCTCAAGAATGAGATATCATGGGGCAGCAACCATGTCTCCTGCAAGGCAATTATGTCTGACGTGCTACATAGTTGCCTGACACTCTCCACCGAGCGTTTTATACTCTTACAATTGTAGCTTAATTGGTTATACATTAATATTTATTTTATGCCGTTCACAGTACCGATGTTTGCACCGTTCGTGTAATTTCTCACTTTAAAATTAACGAATCTCCTAAAAATAATTCCCTCGGGCCATAGTTTACTATCAAGAAATTTCTCCATTTTAGTTTCGGAAACAAAGAATTTGTATGCGGTGTATTCTTTAGGATATTTAAACGATATCCTTTCAAGCGTGATCGCCTCGCCCGTTTTATGATACACATAACCAGCAATATCACTCTCCGTCGTGTCTTTATGCACTTTAGTAATGAAGATTGGCACTGTTTTTATTGCAGCTTTGAAATTCCCTTCATTGTCCCTGGCGGTACCAGCAGTGCCCAGGTATCGGTAGCTTAGATTTCGCTTTTTGCGGTATGAAACTTTTTCCCATCCGTCATTATTATTGTTTAGCACCGGCTGATGTAGAATAGGCTCAGTCGGTTCCATTGTCGTATGCACGACCGTTTGTCGGTGCGGTGACGTCATAGCCTTCTTCCTCGAAGTAGTTGAGCCAGCGGAGTCTACACGGGCGCCTGCGGTGGCGGTTTCAACGCGAGGGGAGGGGCCGCACTCGGTCACTCGCTGCGACAAGACAGCCGACTGAATGCTGCGGTCGGAAGTTTCTGCGTCTACCTCCTTTATTTTTCTAAATGAAGGTTCGTTATTGTCGAGTATTTGTAACGAGGATTCGTCATCGATACTAAGCCGTTAAGCCGTTGGTCCCAGCTGTCATTCGAGGATCTTAGACAGTCCTTACGGGTCGTCAGAAGCCCGAAAGTCTGACAACCAGTCTTACTAAGGGGTATCGTATTACTCAGTAACTGGGTTGTGGAGGTCAGATAGGCAGTCGCTCCATGTAAAATACTGGGCATAGCTGCATCCGGTTAGACTGGAAGCCGACCCTAACATAGTTGGGAAAAGGCTAGGCACATTGATTTTTTTTTTACGATTTCCATAACATTTCTGACATCGGCAGAATTTTCGACATCAGCACATAGAGAAAAATTGAATTAGAAATTATTCGTTTTAAGAAAGAAATAATTCTTTTTTATTCTGCACGAATAAGACGCACATTATAAATAACTGCTGTGTTACTTATGTCCAAAAATTCCGAAATTCAAAAGAAACACGTCTGAACCTCGTTTCAAGTCCTCACAGAGATCCATATCTGGCTATCTGTCGAAATAAATATCTTGAGAGATCGTCGCTCAGACTTCAGACCTGCCGAATACCGACCTCAGTGATCGATATCGAATCTTCAGATCTGTTTACGGTTTAACTGTCTCTTCTGCGTTGAAGCTTGTATCGGTGAAGTGACTTTCTGTTGAGGCAATATTTTTTTTATTCTCTGTAGTGAATTTCGAAGAAAGACCTTTACGAGTGACGTCACAAAAGTCTGGGGGTTATATAATCAGCATACAATTAATGTCCACAGGCCTCCTCTCTTCGAGAGGGAGTAGGTTGTAATCTACCACGCGGGCCCATTGCGGGTTGGTAGATGTAATGTCTTCGAATTTGGGGGTTACTATAGGCCAACTTTTCCGTGGGACAACATTTTTGAAATGCAAATAAATTAAACACTTATATTTAAACTAGTATACGAAATATTTCATAGAGACAGAGAAATCTGTAAACTCATATTTGACAACGGAATACCTTGTGTGGTCGCGCGCCATTTGTTTCTAGCCGTGTCCCCGGACTATGGGAGAATCACCAACGAAAAAGTTGGCCTATAATCAGGAACGTTACCGTTGCCAACATTTCAGACTAAGAAATCAAGGAGAGCTTTTATCGTATCACTCGTTCAGAAAAGAGAAAGAACACGCTCGCCATATAACTCGATCTCCAGCCACTCTCATTCAGTGCTACCAGCCATCCTGCGATGATTATCTCTCCACAACGCCTGACGGCGTCATCTACGTTTGACGATTCGCAGTCTCCACTCAAGAAAATTTACATGTCTGCCCCAATGGTCATCGGTGCTACGGCTAAGGCTGATATGGCCGACCTGTATTAAGGGGACTACAGGACCTCAACGCAACTAAACGCAAGTTTTATAAAGCCTAAAAGTATATGATCTACTGCAATAAACTGAATCAGAAAAATATAAGATATTCTTCAGGATATATGCTAGTGAGATAGTGTATTGAAAATAATACAACTAATTGGATTCGATTAAAAAAAATCACGAAGATACCTCTAAAACTTTCTTATAACGATTAAAAATCATACTTTGCATGTATATTACATGCAATCATTATAATTTTTTGCCAGAATATTCTATAAGCAACATATTAAAGTAATAGTGGTTTAATTAAGTCCAATCAATAGATTTTTTGTAAATAGATAATTGCTTCATATATTGCAATAAATTACCAACGTTGTGTCATCACGCTTCTCTTTCTTTTCTATGCAGTCCGACAGTGACCGCGCTTTAGGTCTTATAATACCTTAAAACTATTGAATCTCCAATAACACACCATTGCTTCCCACACCCAGTAGCAACGTACAATTAACCGATTTCACATAAAAACGTCTGATTGATGCTTTAATAAGCTGAGCAAATTAAGCCGTCAGTTCGACGAATTGCGTTCCCGTTAATGACGGCACATTCGATGCTTATTGGCTGATTAAAAATTTACGTCGCTTTGACAGCGGTCCGATTGGTTGTGTCGGGTTGACGTGTTGGTAAATAATTGCGTTCAATTAATTATAGCTTTTGTTAGTGGATTTTTAAATGGGTGATTATAATGGTGTGTATGTATATTGTGAAAGGTTTTGTTGTGATTTGAAGGGTGGTTTATTGATGAATTTTGTGTGTATAACATTCTGCTGACATAATAATTTGTTACGGTACCTAGTATTGATTGTTGGATTTAACAAGACATTATTTCCTACATTTTCAAAAGTAATTTTCAAAATATACTATATTTTTTTAAATACTAGTATGTTATTTGATTAACACCACTTTAAAAATGCCTAGTCTTTTTCGGCTAAATATTCAGTGTCTTTTCGATAAATCAAATTTAAAGGTGTTAATTTAAAATACCTTACCAGATCGAATTCTGTTTCAATAACTCGAGTGTTCAGCGATCTTGTGTCAGTTACGACATCACAAGAATTATCGATTGCGCTCAAATTGCTGCACCAATGATTACGTACTGTTTTAACTGACGTATTACTATTATCTGCACGTCTGGATGTAAGTGCTCTTTGGATTTTAAATATAGGTCTAGTAAAGTTTAGGGTATTTTTAGCTTCATGATTAAATGAGCTGAGAACAGTTATTTTTAAACTAGCTTTTGCCCGCGGCTTCGCCCGCGTGGATGTTAATATTTCCCAATTGGAATCGGGTTTTGTCCACAATTTCATGGGGTTTATTTTTTTGCACGGACGGAAATAAAAGTAGCCTAAGTTAGTCCTTATAACATCGGCTGTGTGCCATTGAAAGTCCCGCCAAAATAGGTTCAGCCGTTTCGGAAATTAGCCGGAATAATCAGACAGACAACGACAAAAATTTTAATCTTCTTTAATTTTAACTTTAATTTTCGTTATAAATATCCTATATACTTTCATATGCATTTATTAAAAAGCTGTTATTTTGACATTACAAACATACACTTCAATTTTATTTATTTGTATAGGCTTTAATTTTTATTTAAAATAACATGTAATTACAAGAGTGTATTTCAAATATCTTTTATCACATTTTAGTTGTTTTTAAACATATCTACGTACAGAATTATTTTAAAAAAAAAGTGATTTATACCTGAAATCTGGGTTACACAAAAAATTGGCACTTACTAATAAATCTTAAGAAAATAATATAAGTATCTAAAAATGTTATACATAAACTCTTTCTTCAATAAATTGTACAAAATCCGACCAGCTTAGGAACAGCAAATTAAAATCGAGACCTCCAACATTTGCTTTCACCATTCATTAATCTTAATCGATAACAGTATTGAATGCCACATTCTTAACCCGAGTACCGATAATGGCGCCAGATACAACACCCGAGTCGATTCTCCTCGATTCAACTCGAGTCTGACTCGATTACGTGCTCGATTTTATTTGCAATCGCTTTGCAGTATAGACGGTTGTTCGCTTATCTTTTTTTGTAGATAGAAAGAAACGTTTTACTTTTGTAATGAAGTTTCAATTGCTTCATTGGACTAAATCCACTTTATTAATAATCTCGGTTTTTATTACACAGAAAAATTTAAGTCCAGCGAAAGTTTTAAAGGTAGAAAAAAGTACAAAAAGGTGTCAGTACGTGTTGACGTAACTAGGGACCTAGTTAGAATGGCTAAGATTTTAATTAGTATTACGAGAAAGTACTTCTACCCGTTAATAAAATCCCTAGATAAAATTGTATTCCCATTCCAAAAATAGCATAACAATCGTCCAAAGTATTTCTCACTATTATCATTCCCTAGTAACGCATTCCCCTTAACACCAAAACACACTCCTTAATTAAAACTGCCCATAACAATAACGGTAACACCGAGAACCAATACACCGAATACCATAACAATAACATAAGATAAATTCAGTCTGACTCGAACCTTACTTACACTTCGTTAGAGAAACCAGAAATGCGAATATTACCTACCAAAATTCAAGACTAGGACACACGGGCCACTCGAAATCGCCACAAGTGGCTAGCGACAGCAACTTTTCACGACCGCACACCGGCTCACCGCACAAGCTAAGTGTGGCCGATGGCAGCCACTTGCTAAGTATTATATATGACAAGTGTTGTAAAGTAGCTTTTGCTAACTTGTGGCGGTTGTAAACTTGTGAGAGGCCCATGCGCATGTGTCGTAAGAGTATCTTCGATCGTGCCACTACCATAGCACACAACAGCAGCAAGAATGTCGTTGGACTATGGACAGCCGTCAGTGTGAATATTATTTTTCCAAATTCAAGTAGCAGCATAATAGATAAATGGAATCATCGAAACGATGACAAAAAACCGGTCAAGTGACAATGAAGGTTTTCGTAGTTGGGATGAATTTATCCCAAAAACAAACTTAACATTGTAGTTAGAAAAACATATTCTCTCATACATTCCAACTACATAATATGTAAGTTTGTACGCACAATATTGAGAGATTTACCATGTTGTTTTAAGGCCATCGATTTCTTATAGGTTTTCCTGTAATCTATAGGTATTGAACTATTTTCTATATTTTTTTCAAAATTTTAGGCTCTGTACTTTCGAAGATAAAGGGGTGGGGGAATGGTCAATTTTCATCTATTTTCTTAAATGACTTTAAAATGGTTTATTTTAAAATTATAAAAAAAAAAATACATTATACTCTTACAGTAAGCCCTTTCATTTGATATGTCACACGGTACAGTTTGCAAAACTTTTTTTTTTTAATTTTCTTATTTGCCCCCCAAAGTTGCCCCCATATTCAAAAATTATTTATTTACGTTACACGTCCGTGTTTGAGTCACGTAAATACATAAATGTACCAAATTTCAACTTAATCGGTCCATAAAATTCGGAGCAAATTGGCTGTGACAGACGGACATACAGACAGACAGACAGACTGACAGACACACGAGTGATCCTATAAGGTTTCCGTTTTTTCCTTTTGAGCTACGGAATCCTAAAAACAAAAAAAAAACAAAATTAACAAATAAAAAAAAGACCGGTGCGAGACCAAAAAGGCTCCTATCTCAGAATAAAGCTGCAATATTAAAAAAAAAAATACCGCAGCGCTGGTATTCCGATCCATGTGATGCTACGACAAGTTGTCGTAAGTATATAATACGTAATGAATTTACCGCCGCTGTGTTGCGGTAGTGATTGTAGTTCGTCTGTTCAAACCTTTACGCTACATCCCCTTCAGCCAAGGACCTACGTGGTTCAAATACAAATTATATTATAATGATATTAGATTTCCAACTAGGATAGCTCATTTGCATGTAGTAAGCATCTGTGTTAGGTTCGATGCCAGGCTGTGTAATAGACTGAACTTGGGAAGGGAATAAAAAAAGATTGGATTTTTTGGGCTTCATTATAGGATGATTGTGGTTTTAAGAAAATTTTGTTTTGGTATTTGGAGATCAAAATCTTACGTAGCGTTAAATTATTTCTCTTTTCTCTTTTCCGCAAAATTTCTAGTATTAGTTTACCGGCTTTCATATCCTCGGTCCACGGCACTGAGAAATTAATCAGGAAAATCCTAGCCTCCACACAGGTTAATTTGATGTGCCTTGTTTTACCGAGGCTATTGATGCCTGGAGACTCGCTTGCCCGAATTCTGACCTACCCGACAATCCATCTTCCCAGAGACGGTGGGATGAGCCGCTCTGCAGAGTAGTACAGAACAATTTACTTGACACGTCTGCTACTACTGCGGAGCGTGCGCGCCTACTGACTGTGGGTAAGTGGGAATCGGGTCTGTGGCTCCATGCACTACCGACGTCGAACATAGGCACTTTGTTCGACGACACTACTTTCCGCCTCGCCGCTTCCCTGCGACTAGGAGCTCCCTGTTGTTCTCCTCATCGCTGTCACTGTGGTGAAGTTGTCAACAGCCTCGGATACCACGGCCTGTCTTGCAGCCGGAGTGCGGGTCGCATAGCGCGGCACGCAAACATTAATGACATCATCCGACGTGCCCTTGTCACCGTCGGCGTTCCAGCTGTGTTAGAACCCAATGGCTTGGCACGCGACGATGGCAAGAGACCGGACGGCATGTCTTTATTTCCATGGAAGGTGGGTAGGCCTTTTGTGTGGGACGCAACGTGTGTCGATACTCTTGCGCCTTCCCATCTTCCTGGCACAGCGTGCTGTGCTGGCGCTGTTGCTGCGGCTGCGGAAAACCTCAAGCGGCGGAAGTATAATAACCTTATCGGTAACTGTATTTTCGAGCCGTTTGGGGTTGAAACCATCGGGCCGTGGGGTCCGTGTGCTCATGGTTTGTTCAAGGAAATCTCCAAACGGCTGGTTGACACTTCCCGTGTCCCAAGGGCAGGCTTTTACCTTGGCCAGAGGCTAAGCATTGCCATACAACGTGGCAATGCCGTCAGTCTCTTGGGTACATTACCGGACGACAGCGATGCGGATGAATTTTTCGACGCCATATTTTAGTTTTTTTTAATAGTTTTAGTTGGTTAGGATATTATTTTTGTAACTTTATTTTAGTGTTAGATTGTTTGTTAGAGAGTTTCTTATTTATTTATGATATCATATTTTAAGATTACAAATTTTTCTCTTTTATATATCTCGAAATTCTTAGGATTGGGATAGCTACTTAATATAATACAAATTCAAGGAACTATGTATTTCCAAAGAAAAACCACTAAGTACCACTTTTGTTCTGTTCCAGTAATTTGAAGCTATTTTGAAAGCAATGGGTCGGCTTGCAGTCTAACCGAATGCAGCTGAATACCAGTATTTTACAAGGAGCGGCTGCCTATCTGACCTCCACAACCGGTGGAGTAATACTAGTGACTGGGTAATACTGGTTGTCAGACTTATGGGGTTCTGATTACCAGTAACGATTGTCAAAGATCTAGAATATCAGCCGGGACCAACAGTTTAATGTGCTTTCCGAGGCACGGAGGGGTCTCGATATGTAATGGATGGTCGGGTGACCATCCATTACATATCGAGACTCCATGAACCGACCGCGGCAAGCGTAGCTTAAAACCTTTGATCGATCTTTACCCTTATTTCTCAAGCAAACATTCCATCAGATCGTGTTTACCAACCCATAACAAAATGAGTTGAAAGGCTTTTCCTCCACAAAGCCTTTAATTTAATGATTATTGTAAACGCAATATCCAATGGAATGTCAAGCAAATATTCATATTCATTCAAGATCCCAAACATCGCAATCACAAACACATACCAACTTTATCCAAAAACGGCGAGCCGTGCCGAAAAATGGGCCAAGCCATTGTGGAATTTGAGAGCAAATATGTCACCCAAATAGCGTCCATTGTCACTCGAACATTGATGAATAAGTCTAAAAGGAATGAAGTTGCGTGTAATGAAGATCTTTGTAACACTTTTGTGTATGAAATTTGGATTTTGGAAGTCTTTTGTGGTCAAAAAGGTTTGTATTATAAAGAGTAGTTAAGTGGATACTTAGGGTTATACTCGTATTTGAAAAGCATTGTGTTCTATGAAAGGGAACCGCAAATATTTGATTTAGTGTTCTGATAAAGATGAGCCTATATTTTGTGGGTTTCGGTAGAAAGGTGTGCCATACACTTGAAATGATTTTAAAAGGGACTATTAAAACTGTCAAGGGGGATGATACAGACGTTGTTTTTAACATCAGTCTGTAAGGTTTTGTTAATCATTGCCCTCTCACGCCCCTAGTCGCCGCAGGAGACGCCCTGGGCGTCGGGAATTGAGAGCCGATTCTCGGCCACCGTAGGCGCGGCGCCGTCGTGTTCCATGATGCTCTAGCTGATGGAGTCCGCTAGGACCGATGCCTGCCAAGGTAGCGGGTTGTTTGAAAGAGTTACCGTGGCCCTGGCACAGGCAACTGAAGGAACACGGGTGGGTTTTAGTCAGTAAAAGTCTAACACCCCGCTCCACCCAGAGCGGGAGAAGTTATTTGATGATTTCCCACCCAAAAAAAAAAAAAGTGTTTGGTACACAGACTGGAGTCTCGACTCACTGTTTTACAAAGTCCATATAATCACTATCCACCAGGAATTATAACAGAATTTGTATGTAATAATCTGCTATGGTATATCATATAACTTGTGCGGAGATGGTGAAACACAACATCTCATAAAAAATTATATTCAAAATGATAATCGAATTCAAAATCATAACCAAGAGATTTCTCATCATTCCACCAACTGTGTCACCTGTAGCATTGTAATTAATACATACTAATAATAGGACCGAAAGATCATTGTGACTATTCATAGCATTTTATATAAAAAGGGGGTTAAAAGCCCATAAAAGATATGTAATTAGGCATTACAGCTATATTCTCAGAGTTGTACGTGACTGGTTTTAATAACATTAATATAATAATGTACTGATATGTGCTAATCTATGCTTTAATAATATTATAATTGGCATACCAATGAGAGGGCTTTCTTTGGGATAGTTGAATAGGTATTGCTAATGTGAAGTGGCGATGATAGAACTTATTATTGGATTGAGATTGGTTGTACCTAACATTGATGTATTTACATAATTTAAAAGCTAATAATCTTAAAATAATAGGTAATAATAAATATGTACAAGTTTATAAAAAAGGAGGAAAAAATCGGTCAAGAGCGAGTCGGATTCGCGCACCGAGGGTTCCGTAACATCATATATATATATTAAAAAAAACTGCTATTTAGAGACATAATTTTACTTTTCCTGTAATCTTTACACTACCTTCTATCACACAGAATTATTTCACTTTTTTTTTTCTATGCAAACTTCGGAAATATGAGGGGGGGGGGGGGGGGGGGGGAACGGTATTTTTTTTACTTTTTTCATTAAAAGTCGAAAACTATGCGGTCTAAAATAAAGAAAAAATATTTGAGAATGTGCAGTAGCACATGCCCTAGTAGCCCCACTTCGAATTTTTAAGACCCCCTTTCAGTCCCTGTTGCAAAAAATATATTATAATTACTAAGTTGCACCATAAGGGTTCCTTTTTACCATTTTGGTACGGAACCCTAATAATCATAGGGCATAAAAAAGTCCGCATCGCTGTCAACAGCATGGCAATGCTAATTCTTTGGCCAAAAAATAGGCCAGCCATCTGGTCACGTGTTGAGTCGGCCAACCGCTTGGCGATGTCTCTAAAAACTAATAGGGCACTCGGACCCCATGGCCCAAGTGTTTCAACCCCAAACGGCTCGAACATATAAGTCCCGATAATATTGAAGTATTTGCGCCGTTTGAGGTTTCCCGCACCCGCAGCAGCCGCCCCAGCACATCCCGCAGTGCTAGAAAGATGGGATGGAGCAAAGATTGTCGACACATGTCGCATCCCACATCAAACGCATTATGGTCATTCCATCTGGTCTCTTCTCATAGTCCCGTGCCAAGCCATTGGGTTCTAAAACAGATGGCATGCACCCCGGCGGTGACAAGAGCACGACGGATGATGTCATTGATGCTGGCGTGCTGCGTTATCCGGCCTGCGCTCTTAATGTAGGACATATTGTGGTGTCCGAGGCAGTCGACACATTCACCGCATTGGCATCGATGCGGAAGACGTTGTTGTTGTGGATATACCTAATGGTGCTTGTATCTATAATTCCACTTGAGACGATTAAAGTACTAGGGTTTAGGGTAAACTAAGTGAGCTCTAGGAGTAGGAACCAAAGTGAATAACAATGTAGAAACAGAATTATCTATTTGAATCATATATAATAGATCGATGAAATCGGGGTTACGGATACATAAAAGCAAAATCAGAAGGAAGTAACGTAGAAGCGTATTATTGAATCAGTTCCAAATAACGCAATAAGAGTGCTCTATAACGGCCACTATGCGTAGGTATTAACTAATTTTGAGTCAGTATTTACAAAGAATTTGGATGTTGTAACATAGTCTTGTTAGAGTACGTGATTTATTAATCCTAATGAACACAGGTCTGATTAAATCGCCGCATTTTATCATTGAAGCGGTTAAGGGATAAGCTACGGGGATAAGCGATAGTGTGGATGTGTGTTACAGTTAGTGTGAGAAAAAAAAGTGTGGGTGTGTGTATGTGTCAGCTCCTATAAAACTCACTCCTGATAAAATTTTCACACCTTACATAAAAACGACTCTTAAGAATTAAACTCCAAAAGGCAGCTTCAAATAGGTAACGAGTGCAAAACTTGGTATTTGATTAAATGCCATTTTTCTATATGCTTTGAAGTTAACGGAATGAGTATACAAACTTTTATTTTGATTGGCCAAGAGTCCAAAGTTAACATGCAAGTAGGAAAACTAACGGCTTTACAGCTTTTGAAAGAGGTCTTTCCCTTATTTTGCGAGAGTTATTTTATTGTTCTCAACAAACTCTAGCGTTGCGGTCGGCAATTAACCTACGGAAACGTTCTACAGGGAAAAAAGGAACCTGGTTATAAACTATAATCTTATTAGGAGCATAATATGGTATGATTGAAATACTACCGTGAATTCATGCAAGCCTAGTACTTTTTGTTAGGGTTACTTTTCAGAAATTGTGCACTAATGATTGTAGTATTTATATACTATCTTGAATTCATGCGAGCCTAGTACTTTTTGTTAGGGTTACTTTTCAGAAATTGTGCACTAATGATTGTAATATTTATGTAATATCTTGAATTCATGCAAGCCTAGTACTTTTGGTTCGGTTATTGCTCAGAAATTGTGCACTACGTTTCGTGAACAGAACCATCTTGTATGCATGGAACGTATCACCGAGAAAAAGTATCCTATGTGCTAATCCAGGTTATAAACTATCTGTATGCCAAATTTCATCAAAATCCGTTAAGTAGTTTTTTCGTGAAAGAGTAACAAACATACACTCACAAACTTTATAATATTAGTGTGATATTTTGGGGTTAATAACTTACTGTTAGCGTTAGCACGATGTCTATGCTGCGTCAACGCTTACGCTCAAAAAGATTGTAAAACATAGCTAGAAAATAACAACTAACCTTCAGTTACAATTTAAAATCTTTTGAAGCCTACTCTTAAATATTCCGTTTTCTTTTTGTCGACTCTAGGAGTCATTATGTTAAGTTATAACTGTTTTATTTGTATATATCTCATAATTTAAGTGAATTCGAGGTCTTTATGAGAATAAATTGTTTAAATTAATAAAAAAAAAAATTAAAAACCTTAATTAAGAAAACCTCTTTTAACTTGAACCAAGCTACAAACAATGATTAGTTTCCCCGTCCGCCTGCTTTATTTGTTTTTCTAATTACAAAACACTTTGAATTAATAATTGTAAGCCTACGCCATAACTTTTATGTTTTTCATTAATTATACATAGTTTCAATTAATTTCGTCGAGTAGCTTGAGTTATAAAGGTGCCGCGGGATTTAATTTTTTTCATTGTTAATTTTTTATCTGTGGTTTTCGGAAGTTTTATAGCGATCATAAAAATTGCTAAAGAGGTTACCTATCTACTGCATATTAAAAAAAGGGTAATTTTTAGGGGGTGATATTAGAAAGTGTAATTTTTAACAAAAGATTCTTGTCAAACTACTATAGCATTATTTTTGGTGTCGAGGTATTCCACACAGAGCATTGATTTCAACGGCACTTGATCGATCGGCACCTAAGCTATCCCACTAAAATAAAACTTTGGTGAGTGCGCTTCGGTGGAACAGTTAATTAATATTATTATAATTCCACGAACGGCACCTATGTTAAGGATCGGTACCAGGAAATGGTGTTGTAGTAGCCACGAAAAAAAAACGTCTGGCTAGCTCAAAGTTTCGCCAATCAGTGAAAAATTCGGATTGAGGATTCCTCGTAGACGAATGTTAAAAAAAAATAAAAATGTCACAAAAAACATGCAAAAAGCACTGCAGTTTTAGTAACTTTGGCGTAAATAAAAAGTCATCTAATTAATATTTTACTTAAATAAAGTCATCAAAGAACTTTCTAGTGCAGCCCGAGATTTTTTCTTCTTTTTTTTTTTTTTGAAGTTAGCGTGGATGGCCAAATCTCAGGAGTGGTGGATCTCAGGTGGAGTCTCAGGCTCGATTTTGATGAAAAATAAAACTGCATCATTGGATTTTTGATAAATCCATATTAAGGTTTAATAGGAAAACATAAGAAAAATAAAAACAGTATTTTGTCAAAAATGAGCTCTTTCCTTTAGTTTACCGTACGTCATTACTTCCCAGAATTCGATCCTTATTAGCGACACTATCGCATGATGTAATAATACAATGTGTGTGTTCTTTTTTCCAAAATCAACGGCTCTGATTCTAGAAATATTGATTTTTCAAAAATCCAATGATGGAGTTTCAGTTTTCAACAAAATCGAGCCCGAGACTCCTTTGAGTACTTTTCGCTATTCCTCTTAGTTTCGGATTTGGCCATCCACGCCCTCTTCAAAAATTATCTCTGTATATGTAGGTAATGCTATATTAGAGTTTGAAAGTCTTCAACTTCAAATTCTAAATTCAGAAACCGGGTGACAGACTGAGACTTGTTAGGGATCGTAAGTACCTTAGATATCAAAATTGTAATTTAAATGTTGACAAAAAAAAAATGTTTTTTTTTACCCAACTATTTATTGTGATACTGGTACTGATTCTAATTCTGTAAATACATATTTGTTACGGTCGCGAATCATACTTTAATCAACACACAACCTAATACTGACTTGCAAATGGCAAAAAACGTAAGAAAATTTAAGTTTCTTGGGCTACCCAGACGCTTTCCCCTTAACAAAAGATACGAACGAAAACGGATAGTTTAGATATTTGTCACATTAGATCTATTATTTGAACATCAATGTGCTCAGACCGGTGGAAAAGCCTAGATAGATAGACGAAAAAGTAATAATGATTAGATTTTGATACCTATGATAAATTACTCTGACGCTGAACTAGGCTCTGATTATTATTAGACGAAAAACGTCATGAAGTCTAACAGAGATTAGAGGGTTTTTTCTCTTATATGGCTGTCGTACGGAGATCTTTGACAGTCGTTATCAGGACCCCGAAAGTCACCCAGTAACTGAGTTGTGGAGGTCAGATAGACAGTCGCTAATGTCAAATACTGGTATTCAGCTGCGTCCGGTTAGACTGGAAGCCGACCCCAATATAGTTGGGATAGACTAGGCAAAGGATGATGATGTCAAAAACAATATCACTAGCTCTTCGATCAACAATGGGCAACATCTCAAATAGGGGCGTATTTGAGAAAAAATACCAAAACAATAAATACGTTTATGCGTGTATCGCTACACGAGGCTAGTTTTTTAAAGCCAGGAATGCAAGCTAGAACCTCTGTATACTATCCTGGCTTGCAGTCCTGGCTTGGCACAAGCTAGTGCTGTTTACACGATGCTAGTAAATTTTAAGCTAGGTAAGCTAGTAAACTATTTATGTACTTATAAAACTATTTTCTGAATGTTTTTTTCAAAATTTTAGGCTGTTGTGTTTGCGCCCCCCCCCCCCCCCCCACACACAAAATTGACCCCCATATAGAAAATAATTTATTTACGTTACACGTCCGTGTTGGGTAACAGAAATTCATAAGTGTACCGAATTTCAACTTAATCGGTCCATTAGATTCGGAGCAAATTGGCTGTGACAGACGGACGGATAGACAGACGACACACGAGTGATCCTATAAGGGTTCCGCTTTTTCCTTTTGAAGTACGGAACCCTAAAAAGACTAGAAAATTAAACTACATAGTTTTAAACCCAAATCCACTCTTATCTCCCCGAAAAGCGGCATAAACCCTTCAAAGGATTCCTCCGTGTTAAATACATTACTAAAGAGATTTATACGACATTCTATTAGCCAAATCGGCTCAAAATTCTTGGCAAAATGGCTAAGACGCGCCGATTTAGCACAGTCACGCCCAATTAACTGACAAAAGAAACATTTTTAAATAAAGAATGAAGGCATTGAAATTTAGAACAGCCCGTTAAAATGGCGGACGTGCATAATCCCGCGTTTACGCCATTTTGATGTTGCTGTCGTGCCGCGAAACAGATTATGTGCGGTAGGATAGCTTTGATGGTGTTTTTATTTAAGGGTAATACGAAGCATGATTTATATGTTATTAATTCTACAAGCATATAAAAATGAGACTGTGGTTGATGTGTGGAAGCAATTGTCACAAATGTCTATTTTGCCATTTATTATAACTTTACAACAACTTCTGATGTAGACTTAATTAAAAACTGCGGTTATTAAGATATAATACGTTATAATAGGACTACAAAGCATGGGGATTAGAGGACTAACTGTACAAGATGTAAAGTACAGTAAAGGAGCATTTTCATTTTCAGTCAGCCTCGCTACCGACCTTGCTAATTGGTTGGTCTTATCAGCAAGGAAAGAGACTTAATGACGACACAAGCACTAAAGGAGAAATAAGTTACTATACTGTGTTCGCGATTAAGTTTCCAAACAGGTAAATAAATATGATTTTTAAAAAACAACTTCATTACCGACTCATGTTCAATTTGCGCTTCAATAACAACAACTTCAAACATTGGCATAAAGTTTATATTCGTTTGAGTGGAAATAACATCAATTAGGAACAGAATTTGAATAGACTTCACACTGACTATTAGATGTTTGGAGTATTTTGTAACTTTGGCTGCTTTGAGCATTGAGGAATCAAACAATTTTAGGTTATCTTTTATATAGAACGAAAAAGTCTTCGGCGATTTTTTTTACGTTACTAAATCGGAATGTAAACAAAAAAAAATAAGTTAGGTATTTATCTTCACGCCTCTGCTCGTCAAAATACTGATGTGCATAATCTGTATTTATGCCATTCTGATACCACAGACAATCCGCAATGCTAGACAGATGAATGTGGTAGGTTAACTTAATGTTTTTTTTTTTTCAAAGAGTATGAAAGGTTTTGTGATTATTGGAAGCTATTTTAAAAAGTATATATAGAGGATAGCACGAAATAGCTTATATTAAAAAAAATATAATAGGAACCAAATAAATAATTTTTTCAGCTGGTTCTGAACTTCTGATATCAATTCCTATTGTAAGCTCAATCTGAGCTTTTAATCCTACCTTTCAACTATTTGAAAACAGGAAATTGGCGTCAGCAAAAACAAATGTATTTATTTAATTCGTTGTAGGATTCCGTACCTAAAAAGGAAAAAAAAACGGAACCCTTATAGGATCACTCGTGTGTCGGTCTGTCAGTCCGTCCGTCTGTCACAGCCAAATTGCTCCGAATCTAACGGACCGATTTAGGTGAAATTTGTTAAAAACGGACGTGTGACGTAAATAAATGAATTTTTAATATGGATAGTGACCACTATTGGGGACAAAGAGGAAATTTAAAAAAGGTTTAGCAAACTGTACCGTGTGACATTCACACGGTACAGTTCTCAAATAGGTTTTTTTATAGTTGTAAAATGAAAATTGATCATTCTCTCCCTTTATCTTCGAAACTGAGTCTAAAATTTTAGAAAAAATATATATTAGAAAATAGTTCAATACTTAGATTACAAGAAAATTATTAAAATGTCTGTGCTCTTAAAATAACATGGTAAATCTCTCAATATTGTGCGTACAAACTTGCATTTGCAGTTGGAATGTATGGGAGAACATGTCTTTCAACTAGAATGTTAACTTTGTTCTTGGGATAAATTCTTCCCAATTACGGAACCCTTCACAGTGCGTAGTCCAACACGCACTTGGCCGGTTTTTTAAGGCGCAAATCCATCGCGGCGCATGCTGTGCACGGGCACGCGGCGTATTTTAGCTGCGTGGATTCATTTGTTTGACAACGTGGGTCTACGTTTCCACTGCAGTACACACGTGTTTTTACCAAGAATTGGTTAATATTCGTGTATAGTGTATCCGCATGCACAGCGTGCATGGCGTTGACAGCGTTGAGATATGTGAGCGCCATATTCGAGCAAGCCACGGATGTACTAATGACGTCAATTGATGCGTAGCGTGTCCGTGGGCTGCAGTGCGTGGCCTCTTCTGCGCCGCTGTGAGTCTGCGCCTTTACACTTTATCTTTGTAATTCAGTAAATAGTATTACGTAAATCCAACGATACTTCTGGATCCCCTGTCTTACGCCATCAGGAATTATGTCCGGAATTCTGTTAATTCTTGTGCTGAATGGGATTCATATTTTTTTTTTTTTTTTGTGGTGGAAATTCATGAGAGCGAGACCTTTTTGATTATATTGTATGCGAACGAGCTGATTTAGGGGGCCCCGTTTACGGTTTAGGTTATAAAGATGGCAGTTTTATACTTTTTTATACTTTTGTGGACGGTATTAAAGTTGTTTTTTAGGAGCTTTCGCTGTTGCCAGATTATGAGGTCGTTGAGTTGTTGTTTTGAGGTGAGCAGGATTTAGAGGCATCTGTTACGCTTCAAGATATGTGCTGTGTTATTATTTTGTAAAATAGGTTTTTACGTCAACAATTTACTGTGATTTTGGACAAAGCGCAGGTCCGATCCTGCATGGAGTATTGCAGCCACATTTGGGAAGGATCAGCCAAGTACCAACTAGCCGCGCTTGACTCGGTGGAACGCAGAGCTAAGAGGCTCATTGCCGACGTAGAACTGGTGGATGCCAAGCTTCACAGCTTGGCTCATCGCCGCAAGGTGGCCTGCTTGTCGATCTGCTACAGATTGTACTTCGGTGAGTGTGCCCGAGAACTCCACGACCTCATTCCACCGGACCCCTTCTACCATCGGACATCTGGACGCACTGCCAGTTACCATCCAGTTGCATTCCATCTAGCTGCTATTCCACCGATTCGCAGTAAGCGCTTCCAAATGACTTTTATAATGCGCACAGCAAAAGAGTGGAACTCACTACCTGCGTCTGTTTCCGAGCGCATACAGCACTAATCTCTTCAAAGTGAGAGTGAACAGGCTTCTTCTGGGTAAGCTCACTCCATCGTCGACTTTGTCTCTGTCGCCTCCGACCTAGACTAGAGTCAAGAGCAAAAACATCATAAATAAAAATAAAAAAGGCCTTCCAAATTTGTAGTCAACAAAATACTTGTACAATTGGACAAGTCTCAGTATTTTACCAAAACGTGGTTGTATTCGCTTCACGTACAGGAAAAGTTGAGGAAACTATTCGTGCCCTATTTTTTAAACAGACAGACACGCGCAACAGGCAACTTTGATCTTTCAATCAAAGAGAGCTAATATCATCATCGGCCTAGCCTTTTCCCAATTATTGTGGATCCGGTTGGACTGGAAGCCGACCCCAACATAGTTGGAAAAAGTCTAGGCAGATTGATTGATTGACTTACGTAAATTATGTTTGGTGTACAATATATATATAGGATTTATAGAATTGTTTATAATAATTATTATGAGAATAAATCAGTTTTTTGAATGACAACATTAGGTACGCCCACCCTTCATCATCTTCCCACTTGGTTCCGGAATTAGTTCAGTGACTTCCATGTGGTTAGTCCCGCTATGCTCTAGCTCGACTCGAAGTCGAAAAGTTTCGCTATTCACGCAATTTTTCGATTCTGCATAAACAATGGAAGATACAATTGAAAAGATAAGTGTTTCAGTTCAAGTAAAAATTTTTAAAAATTATTAGCACTAATTTAAAATTAACATTTCTTTCTCGATAATTAGGTTTTGGTTTCATTATTCTTTGCAAAAAAAAGTTATATGGGAGATGGCGTCCAAAAAGATTTTCAGGCCGATGTCTTTCTTTTCGTAGGAGCTTGTCAATTTTTTAATTTGGTTGTCGATGGCAATGCATGATTTTTTTTTTTTGAATTTTGATTTAGAATGTAGAATTTACTTGTAAATGGTTTAATAAAATATTACACTGTAACAGTTTTCTTCAGTTTTTATTTCGGTTTTTTTTTTCGCAAATGTGATTTCGTGCATAGCGAAACTTTTTAGCAGGTACATATGTTATGAGTCGAGCATAGCGGGACTAGAGAGTAGAGGGACTAACCGCTTCCATGTAGGGCAAGAGATATCACTTTATCTTTATAATGCAGCCGACATTCAGACTATCTTTGTTTTGCAGAAAAGAGCTGTTCGATGCATTTATAAATTAAGTCCGAGACAATCTCTCAGAGAGAAATTTAAGGAGATTAATATAATGACTTTGCCTTCTCAGTACATTTTTGAAAATCTTTTATATGCGCATAAAAACATTAAATTGTTTAAAAAATACAGTGATATCCACAATATAAATACTAGGAACAAACACAAATTTGTTGTACCTCCAACAAGGCTCAAGAAAATAGGTGGGTCATTCAGGTGTCAATGCTTTTATAATAAACTTCCAAGCCACGTTCAAGATCTGAGCCTTAATAAATTCAAATCATTCATTAAACGCAAGTTGTGTCAGAAAGCTTTTTATACCGTTAAAGATTATATTGAGGACAAAAGGGCTTGGGATTGAACTGCTCCAAATTTTATATTATTTTTATTTTTGCATACTGAATGTTGACATGAATATTTACTTTGTAAGTATTATATTATTTTTATTTATTGTGAATGTGAAGACTATGTAGGTCATTGCTTTTTTTTTGTTTTATTTTTTCTCTTATTTTTAATCATGGTCTGGCAGTTTGAGTAATCTATGTCCTTTCTTTGGTATTGTTCGTCGAATCGTTGAGCTCCTTAAGTTCTGAGTTGAGCTGCGCGATTACTGACAAATGCGTGCACTGACTGGACAGGTCCTCTCAATCTGTGTGGTTCTTTCCTCAAAAGACCATTTCAGACACCAATCTACATGGTCTTCACATGAAGTGACCAAGATTATGTCTGGACTTTATAAGAGACTGTGACCTCTGAGTTTGTTTCGGCCTTTCTTCTCAGAGTAGTCAGTTAGGAAACGCCGACCTCATCTAGTTTAAAAAAAAAAAAATATTGACTTGTAAAAGTGTTTGTACAAACCTACTTACAGAAATAAAAATCATTTATCATTTATCGATTACATAAAGATTGTTATTAGGCTCATAACCTATTATACTTTGCGAGGGTCAAGTAGGTACACTCTCTAATTTAAGTTCCTCAACTGGGTAATACTTACCCACTCCCAGTTACGAACCAGCCGGTCTATTCTGTAAAAATCTCACCGTGAAAACGTATGTGAAGTGAGCTTGAAGAGAGCTGTCATTCCACTTGATGCTAGGAATTGATACTACTGACAGCTCACTCCACGCTCACCTCACCTAAGTTTTCACGGTGAGTTTTGTACAGAATAGCATTGCTGAACATAAATTAAAATAACCCGACCTTTTACCCAAAATTACCCACTGGACCCAATAATTCCTAATGCCAACAAACAGAAGTCAGGATAAAGTAAATACTCCTGTTCTTTTGAATTATTACCAGTTAAATTCAAATAAATTACAAGGGAAAGTTATTTTATTTTAATTGCTTTTTCACGCGTCGTGGGGCTCGACCGCGGCCATTCTGAATTGTGGCTATAAGGCTGTGGCCTGGACAATCGCGGTTTCAGGCCTCAAAATGGATCGGCGTATTTTATGGCCTTAGTATGATACACATTATTTATAAAATAAGTAATAAAGATTAACGAGCTGTGATATGCATGGCCTTTCCTATAGGAATGAATAGGCCTCAAAATATTTGGCCTTAGTATTTGTAAACCCTTAGAATAAAAGCCAATCTTAGGTCTCTGTTTTAGAGTAAAACCATATTCTGTACGTAAAGGTGGGTACTGACCGGTATTACGGGGCGTAATGTACCATTTGCAGCGAGCATGGTACGTTACGCCTTGTGCTAAAATCCGTGTAACACGCTCGTTTTGAACTCTTTGCTCGCCCGTGCTCTAGATTCATTGCTCCACATAGTCAAGATGTCAGATGACGAAGTTGTGTTGGGATCTTTGGTTTTACTCAATTATTATTTAATCCAAATTAAGAAGAAAAAAATAAACTTGTTTAAAAACAGAAACTTGTCTGGTGGTTTGTCGTTAACAACAATACTAAAAAAAAAAAACAAAATCCCAAGGTCCTAAGTACCTAGAATCGACGCTTGTGCCACGTGCTCTCGTGACAACTCGCTGCGACTGACTGAAGCGCGTAACACTCAAAGGATTCGCCAAAAAACCGACAGCGGAGTGAAGCACTACTCGCAGCGAGCAACGAGCCGCTCGTTGCTCTCTGCGAGCGCCTTGTTTCCCCGTACTGACTGCACGAACGCTCGCAGTGTAGCACGTTACATTACGCCCCGTAACGCCGGTCAGTACCCGCCTTAATATTATACAGGCAAAAAAATAAAATAACGTGGCAATATGGTATGTTTTTTTTATAATATTAGTTAAATAATTATTTTGGTTACAAGCTCCAAAGCCAAATTAATTACGTGTTTTTCTATTTTCGGTAAGCAAGCCTTATGCCGCGGTCCCATGGCCCGTCGAGGCCTATCACGACCCATGCCGAGCATTCCCACGGATCATTCCATACATCCTTCCTAGTTGCCATTCCACCAATTCGCACTAAGCGCTTCCAAACATAATGCGTACAATGCGCACGGCAAAAGAGTGGAACTCACTACCTGCGTCTATATTCCCGAACGCATACAACCCGAATCTCTTCAAAGTTAGAGTGAACGGGCTTCTTCTGGGTAAGCTCACTCCACCGTAGACTTTGACTCTGTCACCTCTGACCTAGACTAAAGTCAAGAGCAAACCCATCTCAAAATAAAAAAATAAAAAAAACAAAAAAGAAAACATTCGATCGCACTGGCGACGACAGCTTCTTCAGTTCTTTAATGCACTAATAGCTTGGCACCGACTTTTTTATGAAAGTTATTTTATTCGTTTTAGGTTTTTGAAATCGGTTTTTACTTTTTTGAAAGTAAGTTTTCTCAACTATGTTGGGGTCGGCTTCCAGTCTAACGGGATGCAGCTGAATACCAGTACTTTACATGGAGCGATTGCCTATCTGACCTCCACAACCCAGTTACTGGGTAATACGATACCATGGGTACATAAGACTGGTTGTCAGACTTTCGGGCTTCTGACGACCCGTAACGACTGTCAAAGATCCACGAATGACATCCGGGACCAAAGGCACAGAGGAGTCGCGGTATGTAAAGATGGTCACCCATCCACGGACCAACCCCAGCAAGCGTAGCTTAACCTGATAGATCGACCCGTGCGGCTTTTATTACTTAGCCACGAGCTTCTCACATACAAATAATATTATAAGATAATTTAAGCGTGTTGCTGTTGAGATGTAGCCAGAAACCATGTGCGAAATTCTGGAATTTGCACAGAATTTAGTTATTTGTTTGATGTAAGTATTGTACTTACTAAATTTTACACTGCCTGTTACAATGTTGTGCCCGCTTACATATTATATACTGGATGATTTTTTTTTACCGTCTTGTAATAATCTGGTACAATAGATGAACGGAGTAGAAGTGTTGCATCTGATTATTATTATTATTTGGGGCAATGTTTAAAGCAACTTGCTCCGCGCGGGCGGGCGGGGCCAAGGGTCAGGGGGAGCTGATGAGTAGGCATTTAATTTTATATATAATGCGAGCACCAATTCTTTAGCCAAGCGTAGTCCTGGTGATATACTGGATGATTTATCTTACCGTCTTGAAAAAATTAGGGTACAATAGGTGAACGGAGTAGAAGCCTATGGCATATCTAGTATTTTTTTTTTTTTTGTTTTTCAATAGCTTAGACAGAAATTGCTCTATCAATAAACACTACACTTTGAAGTAAACTAGAACCATAAAAACAGACATTTTGAAAAAACTTTATACATAGATCGTTAAAAAATTTCGAAATTCGAATTTCGATTTTTTTTTTCAAAATTTCGTTTGTTTTCAAAAAAGAACTGGGTATGCCATAGGCTTCTACTCCGTTCACCTATTATACCCTATTTTTTCCAAGACGGTAAAAAGTCACTATATGTAAGCGGGCACGCCTTTTATGCCTGGAGGCTTTTATTTAGGTATAAAGTTCTGTTTTCGATGTTTTTATTTATATTGGTGTGTGCCAGCCGACATATTATATGGCAAATTATTTATTTTAATGTTTTTTGTTGCGTACAGTAAATTACTTTGTACAGAATCAAGTTTTCCTAACTAAACAGACAGCTGTGCTGCTGGGGAGTTTGTTGCGCCACTTCTTCTCCCCAGCTAAAGCACTAGGAAGTGGTGAAGGGCGGGCGTTTTGGGGGACTGTCTTATTCAAAAAGTGCTGATTCTCAGCCTAGTTTGAGTAAATGTCTTTTGATTTTGATTTTCTTAACTAACAAGAATTATCATATTTTCTATAAAGCCGTGGTCTGTATTAGCACAGTTTGTCTAGGCCGCAAAATGGAGCTAAATAGTGCCCTTGTCACCGTCGGCGTTCCAGCTGTATTAGAACCCAATGGCTTGGCACGCGACGATGGCAAGAGACCGGACGGCATGTCCTTATTTCCATGGAAGGTTGGTAGGCCTTTTGTGCGGGACGCAACGTGTGTCGATACTCTTGCGCCTTCCCATCTTCCTGGCACAGCGTGCTGTGCTGGCGCTGCTGCTGCGGCTGCGGAAAACCTCAAGCGGCGGAAGTATAAAAACCTTATCGGTAACTATATTTTCGAGCCGTTTGGGGTTGAAACCCTCGGGCCGTGGGGTCCGTGTGCTCACGGTTTGTTCAAGGAAATCTCCAAACGGCTGGTTGACACTTCCCGTGACCCAAGGGCAGGCTTTTACCTTGGCCAGAAGCTAAGCATTGTCATACAACGTGGCAATGCCGCCAGTCTCTTGGGTACATTACCAGACGACAGCGATGCGGATGAATTTTTCGACGCCATATTTTAGTTTTTTTTTTAATAGTTTTAGTTGGTTTTAGGAGTTATTTTTGTAACTTTATTTTAGTGTTAGATTGTTTGTTAGAGTGTAATTAATTTGTAAAGTTATCTTATAATGTCAGAGTAAATAGTGAATAAATAAAAGCTAAATTGTTATTTCATTGTTGAACTCGACGCTGTATAATTGTCAAGTATTCCCTATTGCCACAAAATATACCAGCTTGTTCATTCCTAAAGAAAATATTAGACATTTTTTTTATCAGATAATTTATTTATCCTTTATGGAAAACTAGCTTCTGCACGCGATTTCGTCCCGAGTAAAATGTCTCGTTCCCTGACCCATCGCCCGCGCGCGCTAATAATCGTTTTCACTTAGCGTTCTTTATTTTTTCTTTTTGCTCGGCTCCTAAGAGTCACAGCGTGATGTTGAATAACCTATAACCTTTCTCAAGAATTGAACTATCAACGGAAAAAGATTTTTAGGGTTCCGTAGTCAACTAGGAACCCTTATAGTTTCGCCATGTCTGTCTGTCCGTCCGTCTGCCGTCCTTGCTTAATCTCTGTGACCGTTAGCACTAGAAAGCTGAAATTTGGTACCAATATGTATATCAATCACGCCGACAAAGTGGTAAAATAAAAATTGGAAAAAAATGTTTTATTAGGGTAGCCCCCTATATGTAAAGTGGGAAGTTATTTTTTTTTAATTTCAACCCTAACGTGTGATATATTGTGGGAAAGGTATTTAAAAATGAATAGGGGTTTACTAAAATCATTTTTTGATAATGTCAATAATTTCGGAAATAATCGCTCCAAAAGTAAAAAACAATGTGTCCCCCCCCCCCTCTAACTTTTGAACCATAAGTTTAGAAAATATGAAAAAAATCTGAAAAGTAGAACTTTATAAGGACTTTCTAGGAAAATCATTTTGAACTTGATGGAACAGTTTTTGTACAAAAAAGACAAAAAGTTGTACAAAATAATTTCTGGACTAAGTTTGTAGTATAATCGTATATGCAAGCATTTTTTTTTAACTTCGTTTACATATTTTATTATATTTTTACGGACGGGAAACTACGGAACCCTACACTGAGCGTGGCCCGACACGCTCTTGGCCGATTTTTTTTTAATCCGACTGGGAGTTCCAGAGATCAGCGCGTTCAAGCATACAAACAAACTTCAGCTTTATTATTAGTATACACAGTTAGATAAATAGATTTCGTCTTTCTAATGGTCTCAAAATGTTAAGATATTTCTCGGTCCTTTTATATATTTTTTTAGACTGTTTTCAGGCCGTTTTCGATTCTGAGAGCATTTAAGGCGAAGCTTATACCATCGCTTATTTTAAAGCCACAAAATCCGCTTGATCTATAGGCACCTAATATTTCATGGGCTGTCCTAGAAACGTGTTAATTACACGACAGTTAGTATACAGATCTAAAATGTAATTAATGTTTCACAGAATACAGTTACTAATGAAATGCTTTCACTTAGAAATACTAGTTCATTTGGTTCTCCTTTAGAAATAATAGGTAGTTCATTTGTTATACTATATACTTTATTGCTTAATTTTCGAATTTTGATTAGAATTTCGGTGAGGTGCTTTTGGTATTAATTTTAAATTAAAATAGTTTTGGTTGTCCAGGCAAAGAAGAATTATGTGACAATTAGAATAAATGGTTAACTATTGAGACTATTTCGAGAATTACTGACCTTTTAGTAATTTTAGTACAAAGAGGGACCTTAGCGATGCCCAAGCGTGTGCTGTTATTACGCAATTTAGCTCAGATTAATCTTTGTTTTATTACGAAACAAAGATTACCCATTGTCAACTCTCCTTCATCGTATCGATGGTTCCATTTATATCTTTATACAGGGCATTTTTTTTATCACCACCCAAATTTTCACAGCATGTTCTACCCATGAATATGAACAACTTTCGCTATGGGACCAACTATGAAATCACGAAAAAGAAATCAGCTGTTTCATACATTTTGGTCGAGTAGGTATGTATGAACTTTTGTATGAAATAGCAGATTTTTTTTCGTGATTTCAGAGTTGGTCCCATAGCGAAAGTTGTTCATATTCATGGGTAGAACTGCTTGTGAAAATTTGGGTGGTGATAAAAAAAGTTGCCCTGTAGAAGTTACAAGCCGTGTGCTGGATGGGATTTCCCATCAGAAAAATCATGAACTTATATATAAACTAGCTGTTGCCTGCGACTTGCCTATGCCTATGTCCTTCTCCAGATCATGGTCTACCCAAGTGCCGAATTTCATCCAAATCCGTTCAGCCGTTTTATCGTGAAAGCGTAATCAACAAAGAAACAAACACATTCGCATTTACAATATTAGTTAGGATAGATAGGAAGATGAAAAACCGGTCTATCGACTCTTTAGATTCACAAAATATACTTATAAAAAAAATTAAAAAAATCTCTTAACACACTACTAAAGTTTCTATAATAATATAATTCAATCATGTTTTGAAAGACACGTGGCGCCATCTATTATCATAAGAACGTTACTGTTGTTTTCTTCAGGAACAGTACTTTTTTTCGGAATGATAGGTACCCTATGTCAGTGTCTGTACACATGACAAAGTATATGCAAAAATTCAGGATGATCAGTTCAGTGGTTCAGGCGTGAAAAGGTAACAAACAAACAAACAAACAAACTTACTTTCGCATTTATAATATTAGTTAGGATAGGACTTACATCCACTGTTTAGTGCTCGCCTTTGTTATATAAGAAATTCTAGCGCAAAATTACGCAGATTCGAGTTACCAAATAAATACAAGAAAGTAACTACCTACAACCTTAAATAGCTCACTTAATAACCCACTCAACTTCGAGACATCTCACTTCAATTTAAAATTAAGTTATCGTAAATAACTACATATAATTTACTGTACCATCGACGCTACAATATTCTATAGAAAACTTTCTCATAAAAAGATTATACCACCCATCTACAATGGAGGTATTAAACCAATTTATAGGTTGGATTATAAAAGAATGTATAAAAGTCACAAAATATAGGTAGGTATACTATTAAATCAATTTAGTGGTTTTGTAATAAAATGTTATGTCTGTGATCTAAATGAGCACTTAAAAGTGATCTAAAATGTATGCGAGTCATTTTAATATGGGAATGTATTCGACGACTTCCAGCGCAGCGACGATAGGTTACTTCAGCGCACCCCAAAAAGTGACATTATATGCGCGATAACGATGACGGAAAAATCAAAAATGAAAAGGAAGAAAATACGTTTATTGCGGTAAGATGTGACGCAAAGAAAAAACACAAAAAAAAATATAAATTTGAGGAAAATATTCGTCACATCCAAGCAAAACAGCCATCTTTCAGCATTGCTGTGACCCTATATGAGCAGAGCCACAGCGCTGGTTTTCAGCGACAACCGCAGGTGTTTTATTTTATTTTATTTGGGAAAAAAACGATATTACAATACAAATAACACTTGTCAGTAAGGTATATAAAACAAAATCAATGTAATAACCACAAAATTTTCCACGTATTAACAAAAAGGCTTGCTATGATGAGGACTCATCGGTAAGCTAGTTATTATTCTCATTCAAGGACGTTGACAAGTGATGACTAGACAAGTGTTGACACTTGTCTAGCCTCTCTGGACAGTCGGTATCAGTGCCAACCTTGCTGACCAGCTATAATAGTCTTCTTACCACGGCAGGAGCTATTAACCATGGTCTTGCTGACCTTGATTTTGTTTTGTTATTAGTAATTAACTCTTTGTTTATTTTACTTCGATGGTCCTTGTTTATCATTTGTGACTTCGAGTTACGGCTACATATACGGCTATATGAAAGCCATTTATTACTGGAGGCTTTTATTTAGGTATAAAGCTCTGCTTACGTTTTTGGTTTTGTATTTTGTTTCTGCTTGAGTATAGCTTTCGTTTTTTTTTTTGGTATATTGACGTGTGCTAGCTAACTTAAGCAAATAATTTAATTTAATGTTTTGTGTTGCGTAATGTCCTTAAATTATTTTGCGCAGTGTTGAATAGAATCAAATTTTTTAACTGAACAGACAGCTGTGCTGCTGGGAAGTTTGTTGCGCCACTTCTTCTCCACAGCTAAAGAACTAGGAAGTGGTGAAGTGGTGAAGGGCGGGCATTTTGGGGTACTGTTTTATGTCATTTTGACGTTCGAAAAGTCAAGTAATATTGACTTGCAAATTGCGAAAACCGTAAGAAAATTTGAATTTCGCGGGCTATCTTGGCGCTTTCGCCTTAAAAGTCCATCAACCCGCACAGGGCCCACGTGGTGGATTACGGCCCACTCCCTCCTCTCACAGAGAGGAGGCTTATATCGCAGCAGTGGGAAGATTTTAGGCTGACGTAAACTATCTAAATCATACTAAAAGCACTACAAAAAAAACTTACTTAGGGTACAAGTTTTACTAAAATTACCATTACCGCAAAACGTTCTCATTATTTCCTAGTAGCCTGCATTGTTGATTTCACCACAGTAATTATCGTTTCGATGGAATATCCGCAACAATTTATATGATAACGCAAAAGGCTTCGAGCGTTCTATGTCATCGTTTACTGTGGCAGTATTTGTGTTGTCAGAGACATTAATAATGGGTTTATATGTCGTTTATGCAGTCAGTATTGCCATCGAATTCAGCATCCTACATTGCTGTGCTCGACAAGTTTCAGAATGATCATGAATGCAGTATATATAGGGTGACTGGTAATTAGTGACCGATACTTAAACACATGATTGTACTCATGATAACAAACAACTTTTACTATAGAACCTATTATGAAATCGCGAAAAAAAAATCAGCTGCTCTCTACATTTTGACGAGTTATGCGAACATGAATGTATGGGACAGCTGATTTTTTTTTTCGCGAATTCAGGTTTGGTCCCACAGTAAAAGTTGTTTGTCATCATGAGTACAATCATGTGTTTAAGTATCGGTCACTAATTGCAAGTCACCCTATTTACTGAGTATCGAATTGGTTTACCAGGGGTCGCTAATTGCGGCGATAAGTCCCCTCTTTGAGGAGTGGTTGGAGAGGCGCCACGGCGTCCTCACCTTCCGTCTGACGCAGGTCCTCCGGGAGGTTCCTGTTTCGGATAAGGCAGGAGGAAACGCCCAGGTGTTACCATTGTGTAGATCGCCCAGAAGACATGGTGGAGGTCTGCCAGGCTTGGGCGGAGCACCGCCGTGTCCTGTCCGCGGAGGCGATCGGTGGCGGCGATCTCTCGCGTCTGGCCCTGGTCCAAGCCATGGTACGGAGCGAGAGTGCATGGGAAACCGTCACCTCCTCCTGCGAAGCAGTAATGCTCGTGAAAGAGGAGACGGAACGCGTGAGGGAGAGGCAGTCTTTGCACACTCACGCCGGGCGTCGGGAATTGATAGCCGATTCTTGGCCACCGTGGCGCGTGCTTGCGGATGGCGAGCAATGTGTAGCTCGCCGTCCGGTAAGGACCAGGCCCGGGTCGACGGCGCGTTGTGTTCCACGCGCGCCTCAAAGAGATGTTAGCACTAGCTAAATGGGTCCGCCAGAGCCGATGCCTGCCAGGGTTGCGGGTTGTTTGAAAGAGTTACCGTGGCCCTGGCACAGGCAACTGAAGGAACACGGGTGGGTTTTAGTCAGTAAAAGTCTGACACGCCCTCCCGCTCCGCCCAGAGCGGGCGAAGTTATTTGATGATTTCCCATCCAAAAAAAAAAGGCGTCGTTACTTTTTATGAAAGAAAAATTCCAAACTGTTAAAGCTATACAAAGCCAAAAATTTACGCCAACACAACAGTTTTACGTTCCAATCCAACTTTTCCATCGATAAAGGTACGCTCGGTAGCTACGCTTACCTTGGTCTGACCGCGGATGGGTGACCATCAATTTCATACCAAAACTCTTCCGTGCCTCAGAGAGCCAGTAAAGCGACGATGTCATCATTCGTAGTTCTATGTCAGTATAGTTACGGCTTTTACGAGTAGTTATGAGCCCACAGCCAGGCAACCAGTCTTATTCAGCAATAAGAATCGTGACTGGGTTGTGGAGGTCAGATATGCAGTCGCTCCATGTAAAAGCTATTCAGCTATGCAGCTGGTATTCAGCTCCATTCGGTTAGCCTGGAAACCGACCCCAACATTATAGGGAACATTATTTGACTCTTTCGCTTTAAAGAGTCAAATAATTTTCCCTAATGTTACTCCACTGAAGGTTTTATGAATGAAAAATTTACCTAAATATTTGACATTATTGCCTATAAATCATATTTTATCTCATCGACTTCATTGAATTTTGACTTATATATTTAATCTCATTTACAAGTACTGTTATATTTATTGAAATTATTTGTTATTCTAATTGTAATGATTATTAATTTAATTTTAAGTAATGATGACTCATAATTTTACAAACCATATTTGTACGCCCGAAACGGCAGAATATTATGATCGTAATACATAATGCATTGTTATATGCATTATGTATTACAATATAATATTCTGACAAATAAACGTATTCCATTCTATTCTATTCTAAAGCACGCAGATTATGCTGCTATGATGATATCTTTCTCTTCGTCCTTCTTCGTCGGTACTACCACCGGTTATTGCTACAGTCAAACAAATTTTTACAAAAAAAAAAAAAAAAAATAACCGACTTCAAAAAAAAAAAAACCACAAAGTGGAAGCACACACAAACAGAATGCGAGAAGACTACGCAGATGATGCAGATGATGATAATGATGACTTTCCTAGGACTGGTAAACTCAATGCCAATAATTGCCAATCCATCAATGCCCTAAATATGTATAAACGTTAAGAGCGGCCAACCCGTCATACGTTTCATACAAACGCTCGTACGTGATTATAGCATTTTAACATATCTTTCTAAGAAATTTTTGAACTAATAGGTATTTTGTGCACTGTATCTAGGTTTCTATCAAAGCGAAAAATAAAAATTTGGAAAAACCAATTCAGTATAAGCCTCCAAACATCTGCTTTTTTGCACAATTTTTACCTGAACTATGGCTATTCATAATGTACTCATAAATTGTAAAAGTGAAGAAAACATATCGATAGAAACCTCGCACATGTAATGGAATTTCTAAATAACAAACATTCACTTCACAAACTTGTAAGGCTTGCTAAAAAAACACGTATTTCCTGGAATAAGTTTCATAAAATTTCCGCACACTATTTTTCGTTCAATGTTATCGCGTTCTTTCTTGCTTGTTAGTCAACGGGCGTTGCGTTGGATGAAACAACAAGCTTTTCGACCATGCTCGCGTTGACGATAGACGAGCCGGGAAGGGCCCTCTTAAGATGTACGAGGCACTATAACAAGATAGTCTAGCCACACTATTTGATGGCCTTAATCGCCATTACAACAATGTAATGTGCTATTCAGCCTACAACTACCTAGCAAACTTGAGCATGAATTTGAATGTGCTTAAGTACCTATCCATTAGAACTTCAACGCAGACAGGGTAGTAGTTTAGAACTTTAGTTCCACCTACCATTTGTAGATTATAATGGGCTGTGTGTACTAGAATGTATGTGGGAGTAAGAGATAAATCATAGACATTAAAAACAAAGTTCCTAATCGGGTTCGTTTGTTTGTTTGGCTGGTAAGCGAGTTTTAGTTCGATTTGACAACTAAGGATGAAAACACATTGAGGTCTTAAAAGCGTTGCCATCGCAACGCTTTTAAGACCTCAATGTATTTGTATTATTTGAGTGGCTAGTCACTTGCAGTGTTATAACGCACTGATGGCGACTATAGGTTGTATTAAATTTAAAGGGAAGTGGACTGTATAACATGTAAAATGTAGAAAAGTTAAACAAGAAAAAATTCCCAGATCTCATGCTCTACACGACCTTCGGGTACATAGAAAATGCACTTAGGCAGGCATTTTGTAAGATATCTAGGCATTTTGTAGGATACCTAGTGTAATAGATTTAGTTCTAATAGATTTAAATTAACATCAATATAAAATTAAATTAAAATACGTATTTACAAATAAATACAAATATATTTCACGATCAAACTCTTAAACACTCCCATAATAGCGACGCGACGCGCATCTAAGGAGCGCGAGCGCGCTCCCGAAAATACGCCACATAAAGGGTACCCACTTGCCTAGACTATTAGTGATACAGAGGTCCGGTGTGTTTTAAATTGTAGCTTTTTCATTTTATCAAAATAGCGCATTTAGTTTTAGAGTTTTTGATTTTATGACAAAATACCCTAAAAATTGATCGAATTTTTCACATTTTGGCGATTTTCAAGAAAAGTTTTTGACTTTTAATTTTTTTTTTCGCCATATTGTAAATCTTGTTGAAACCTCAACCATTATGTAACTCTAAAACTCACGACACCAAGGCGATGTCACACTCTGAGCGAAAATGGGAGCCCCCATTTTCGCTCAGAGTGTGACATCGCATACTGAAGCGATCGAAAAAACATTTTCAATGTTAATATGGACGTTAATAAAACGCGTAAGCGCAGGCATGCGTGGAGTCGTGCAACACCTGACTGGTGTGGCGCGGAGGGCTATTTATTTTCTTAATTAAGTGTTTTGTATAATATGTACATCACCAATTCATCATTTTTAATGATAATAAACGCTCTTAAGAACGATCTCTTGATGAGCTCGACTAAACATCGCTGTGAAACGTTGTTGTGGGTCGTTGCTTTGAAGATTTGTCTTGGGAAGTAAGGAAATTATCGAAATACCTACTGGAAGTTTTTCAGAATTTCAGTCCTATCTCATCATTCTCCTGCCCTTGTCCCAATTTATTTGGGGTCGGTGCAACATGTCTTTTCTTCCATACTTCTCCATTAGTCGTCATCTCGGTATTCACCCCCTTTCTAGCCATTTCATCTTTCACACAGCCCATCCATCGTTTCTTTGGTCTTCCCCTACTCGAATAGCCACCCACATTCATACTCAAAACTTTCCTGACGACATTTTCCTCATTCCTCCGCATCACATGCCCATAACATGACAAGTATTTTGTATATGAACATGAATAAAAAAATAAAGTCTTAAAAATATGACTCATGCTAACTATTGCAGATAATTAATTTTAAAATAAAAATCAACATTAACATTTGGCTACCCAATAAATAAAACTGAAAGTCTCACATCAAAAATCACATACTAGGTATATCAACAAAAATGTGTCCCAGTCTAAACGAAACCTAAACTCGACCACGACTCAAACTAGTTTGAAACTGTTCTCATAAATAAAATGTCTAATAGAGATATATATTTTTTATTATGAAGACATTTCAATTTATTGTGTGTAGGCGTAGATTGTTACACCTACTCATACGGCTAAAGGAATAAAATTATTATCTTACTAATAAAGAGGTGTGTATGTGTGTTGGCATCTCCGAAATGGATGCACCGAAAGGTTGATATACATATTTGAGTAGGTTTTTAGGGTTCCATACCAAAATGGTAATAAGGGTTTATGGTGCGACTCAGTCTGCCTGTCTGTCTGTCCGCCTGTCATGCTAATGCTATCAACTTGAGTTTTGGAATAGTTTTAGATGACGTTTGCCCAACTATTTTGCAAATAAAAAAAAAAAAATTTTTTTTTTTTTTTGCAACAGGGACTAAAAGGGGTCTTAAAAATTTAAAGTGGGGTTACTAGGGCACGTGGGGTATCATATGAAAGAGCGCAGTTTGCAAATTTTCAAACATTTTTTCGACTTTAAAGAAAAATTTAAAAAAAATACCGTTCCCCCTTATCTCCAAAGTTTGCATAGAGAAAAATCAGAAATTATTATGTGTGATAGAAGTTTATGTAAAGATTACAGGTAAAATAAAAACGATGTCTCTAAATAGCACACTTTTTTATATATGATGCTACGGAACCCTCGGTGCGCGAGTCCGGCTCGCTCTTGGCCAGTTTTTTTTGGTATGTAAGATAATCCTAGAGGCACAGATTGAGTTTCTTACATGCGTAGGTACTGCCATACAATATATTTTGAATGCCATGTGACATGGTTTTACCCGATAAAAAAAAATAGGCTACCGGTATTTATTCTCGGAATTGTAAAATAGGTGATATGTGTGCCAGGAGCAATGATTTTTGCCATTTCATTTTGCAGACGAAAATATGTATGTGAGATTTAGCTACCTGCACGCATGACCATTTCTCTCTCTACGAAGAATAGACACATCTCATTCTATACAAAGTGATATTTCGTTTCTCCATTTTTGACATCGCACCGTAGAAATCCTTCTACAATCTGTCATTTTGTCTTTTGTTTCTAACGACTTTGTCTAGGTCCTTTTTTATGTTCGTATGGAACGGACGGACGTGTACGGAAGAAAGTTTTCTATTCCAAACTGTCACAATACCACTGACAATTGTCTATGGTGGTAAACACAATTTGATTTTGTAATAACCATGCTAAATACAGTAGAAAACTTTCTACTCGACGGCCGCAAAGTATATACGGTTATCTACAAAGTCATGATCTTACAGGAGAACGTTTTGAACGCAAAACTGTGATAATTACTAGAAGAACAAAGCTATCTTCTTCTATTTTACATCGGTTAGTTAATAGAGCATTACCAATTTTACCGTAATATATATTTTAATATATTAAATACGGTTGTTCGTCACTTTGTGAAATATTTGTCTTTATACAAGTTTATTGGTAAAACACCAACAACCTCTTAAGGGGTCATTGTACCCATCATTATGAACAACTTTTACTATGGGACCAAACCTGAAATTGCGAAAAAAAATCAGCTGTTCAGTACATTTATGTTCGCATAATTCGTCTAAATGTACTGAACAGCTGATTTTTTTGTGAGATATCTGGTTTGGTCCCATAGTAAAAGTTGTTCATAATGATGAGTACAATGACCCTTTAAGAGGTTGTTGGTTTTTTACCAATAACCGTGTATACACGACTTAATATTAGCAACAATTTAAAATTAAACAGAAAAAAAATCCTATGATAAAACAAAGAATTCTGAGTCGAATTAAGTAAAAAAGTGAATTTCTTAAAAAGTACAGTTGACTCTTTCTACTTTGTTGCCGTATTGTCTATTCTTCCGTCTGACAAAACGCATTTCTATGGCGGTCATGCTACGCGTGCTGTTACGAAATAGACACAAAAAAGAACATGAGAAGAACAAGCCTTCAAACCAACAGTGAACAGGCATCTTCTGCGCATGCTCGTTCCATCATAGACCTCCACCATGGCTTTCCATCAGGCGTGATCAAGGACTAGAGCAGACCCTCTTCGCAATAAAAAAAAAAAACCATGAGGTTTTTTTCTTTGCTTGTAACACCTACCAATACCAAATACCTACTTGCAGTCTAGTAAGATTAAGGTCAATAGGTCAAAACCCTAAACACCTAGCTGCCTATGTTTGTTCTTATACAGAGTTGGTCTAGATCTCATGTATAGCCTATTTCGTTAATGCTTTAACCCGCTATAATATCCCTTGCACGTCACAAAACAGCAAGATCTATTTGTCTATGTGATAATTAACCTTAGTGAAGCTTCAGTTGACTGGTTTGTCCCTACGCCACCAATTTTCTGCTTTTTGCATCCAGTTCAAACGACATTTCCATCTTTACATAACAAGACCCCTCCGTGTCTCGGAAAGCACGTTAAGCCGTTGGTCCCGGTTGTGTTACGGGTCGTCAGAAACCCGAAAGTCTGACAAGCAGCTTTACCTAGGGGTATCGCATTACCCAGTAACTGGGTTGTAGAGGTCAGATAGGCAGTTGCTCCATGTGAATTACTAGTATCCAGCTGCATCCGATTAGACTGGAAGCCGACCCCAACAGAGTGAGATAATGGCTAGGCAGATGATGCTGAGGTTAAACCCCTAAAATTAGTTGATTACTTAATCAAAAAAAACTATTTAACAAAAAATAAAACCGACTTCCAAAACAAAATAATACAAAGTGAAAAATAACTTTAATTTCGGTAGTCGCTGTCTTGGGTTCCATATATTTATGTTCAAATTCTAATTTACATTCAAATAATTTATTTTCTCTTCACTAACAAAGGCATAAACAAAACCATATTAATTTAGACAAGCTTAGAAACTATGTGACACTAGTTTATGAGAGACTGGTGTCTGCAATAAGAATACCTGTATTAGCAGAACACCACGGTCCCACCACACTCTCACGGACGCGATCGGCGGCGGCGATCTCTCGCGTCCGAGCCTGGTCCAGGCCATGGTGCGGAGCGAGAGTGCATGGGAGGCCGTCACCTCCTTCTGCGAAGCGGTAATGCTCGCGAAGGAGGAGGCGGAACGCGTGAGGGAGAGGCAGTCTCGCGCCCTCAGTCGCCGCAGGAGACGCCCTGGGCGGCGGGAATCGATAGCCGATTCCCGGCCACCGTAGGCGCGGGCTTGCGGACGGTGAGTAGTGGGTAGCTCGCCGTCCGGTGAGGACCAGGCCCGGGTCGACGGCGCGTTGTGTTCCACGCGCGCCTCAAAGAGATGTCAGCAAAAGATGGGGTCCAATAGGGCCGATGCCGCTGGGGTCGCGGGTTGTTTGAAAAAGATACCGTGGCCTTGGCATAGGCAACTGAAGGAACACGGGTGGGTTTTAGTCAGTAAAAGTCTGACACGCCCTTCCGCTCCACCCAGAGCGGGAGAAGTTATTTGATGATTTCCCATCCACAAAAAAAAAAGGGTCCCACCACACGGTATGTAAATATAATCAGTTATTTAATAAATGTGAAGGGATAGGGCATAACATCAAAATCAATGATAGACTCACAGATTAAAAACAATAAAACAAACATAGACATAGGTAAGTGGAAACGTGCATGATATACTTATTCTGTGTAGGTAAAATAATGGGATAGACTATTTTGGAGAAGTTAGTATTTCCTCAGTTGCTTTATAATCTAAGCTATGGAGCCATTCGTACTAGCCTTTGTTGGTACTTAGTTCCACAATCTAAACTGCACCGAGTCTGATGGGAGGTCGAACTTTGTATGAAAATCGATTAAATCCGCCACATACAGCTACAAAATAAATAATTCTCCCAGTGTTCCGTTTACCTTATAGGTCATCAAATATTCCTTTAGTACAGCCTCAAGATTAATCGAGCAGAAACACGATAACAATGCCGAGCACTATAAATTGTTAAACATTATTCAATTAGCTTAGGAACTCAATATTTTAGTGTAGATGGAAAATAATTAAATTGAATGGAGGTTCTCAATTCATCTGTTTTTTTTTTGTATGTTTGTTACGCGATTACTCAAAGACGGATGGACCGATTTGGAAAATTCTTTTTTTGTTTGAAAGTGTATTCTTCCTAGGTGGTCCCATATAAGTTTTATTAACTTTACTTGAGTGGTTTTTGAGTTAATTTCAATAATCGGTACCAGAACTAAAAAGTGAAAAATAAAACTTTTTAGCAAAAAATAAAACCGACTTCCAAAACAAAACACTACAAAGTGAAAAATAATTTTAATTTCGGAAGTCGGTGGCATAACACGAAAATAAAAAACCAAAGACACTGACTACCGAAATAAAAATTATTTTTCACTTTGTAGTGTTTTGTTTTGGAAGTCGGTTTTATTTTTTACTAAAAAGTTTTTCCTAGTTTATTTTGCAGGTGATATGTATTGTATTGTATTTTGGTAGGTACCACAACTAAGAAGGGAAAAATAAAAACTTTTCAGAAAAAAAAAAAACAACCGGCTTCCAAAAAAGACAAAGACGGCTACAAAGTGAAAAATAACTTATTTTCGGAAGTCGGTGGAAAAAAACGAAAATAGAAAACCAAAGGGACCGACTTTAGAAATTAAAGTTATTTTTCACTCTGTGGTGTTTTTATTCAAAGGCGGTGACTTCATTAACCTTTTCATTGCAACGGTCTTAAATACCTCATCGGAGACAACAAACGAGATACAATTATACAGAGTGTTAGGTTAAACGAGGGATTTATTTTAAGGGGTCATTGTACTCATGATAACAAACAACTTTTACTATGGGACCCAACCTGAAATCGCACATAAAAAATCAGCTACTCCCTACATTTGAGTACAATGATCCCTTAAAGCAAATCCCTCGTATAACCTAACACTCTGTATAGGGTGACTGGTAATTATTAGTGACCAATATGAATAAACTCATGATAACAATCAACTTTGACTATGGGACCAAACCAGAAATCTCAAAAAAAAGTCAGCTGTTCCGTACATTTTTGTTCGCATAACTCGTCAAAATGTAGGGAACAGCTGATTTTTTTAGCGATTTCTTGTTTCATCCCATAGTAAAAGTTGATTGTTATCATGAGTACAATCATGTGTTTAAGTATCGGTCACTAATTACCAGTCGCCCAATATAACATTCCTTGGAAAGCAGACAATTTCTAATACCAGGAATACGCCCAAAAATCAAAACAGAATATGAAACCTTCGTATCTCCAATATCTGCGAGATACGATCCCCTACCCCACATACCTAATGTGTCATTAGAAGTATTACTTGCTTATTCCCTGAACATCAAGTCGAAATTCACGCCATTACACGTCGACTCGAACGTGATATCGTAATAATCATTAAGAGCATGTATTCCGCGCGAACTGGCAACGTCGCATTTCTAGAGGTTTTTCGTAATAATTTTAATAAATTTAAATCAAAGTACCTACCTACTATGTTTTACGACCAATTAATAGATCGTTGATATTTATAAGTATGTTATGATAGTTTTTTGGTATTTACTCATAAAACTTGATATTATTTTCATTTTTTTTCTATTTGCAGTATTACGATTAAATACTTTTATTGTTCAAAATAATTACAAAATACAACGATCTAGTACTTGGCCGCAAAATAAATGTACTTTGATTCAAATTAAATAAAGTAATCACGAAAAACCTCTAGAAATGCGACGTTGCCAGCCCACGCGGAATAAACGCTCTTAAGAGGCCCACGAAGCATGCGTAGTTCATACAAATGAAATACCAAAATAATTTGTACATCAATCATATTCTTAAGGTAGTGTGTATTTATTCCGATTGGATTACAGAATATCTAGGTTCCCAAAGATATTTTTTGAAAGGACACTGATTTGACGACGAGAAATGAGAAATTTAAATTTTCTATAGAACACATATTTTTCTCATATTTCCTGTTTAAATCAATGTTCTTATTTAATATATATATTTGGGAACCTAGATATTCTGTAATTCAATCGGAATAAATACACACTATCTTTAGAATATGTTTGATTTACAAATCATTTTGGTATTCCGTTTGTATAAACTACGCATCTTCGAGGGTGTCTTAAGAATGATCTCTTGATGAGCTCGACTAAACAACGCTGTGAATCGTTGTTTTGAAGATTTGTCTTGAGAAGTAAGGAATTATCTAAAGGTTTTTCGTAATTTCAGTCATAACTATAGTAGGAGAACTGTAACCGGTCATTTTTACAGAAATCTAGCCAATTCTCGTATTAAAAAAAAAAACTTTTAAAAGTCAGGTCGCATCTCAAACAATGTCACTAACTTATCAAAAAGGTAGGTAAGTTAGAGTTTTTTTTTTACAGATTGAGACTGAGATTAAGGGTCCCCCGAAACCATCAATTGAAATTGTCAATTTTTACGTGATTGATACACATTGATGCGCAATATAAACGTCTACAAAATGGAAACGATTGGCAATAAACACACAAAACATTCACAATTGCAATTGATCGTTTCGGGAACCCTTTAGAAAACGAACGTTATTAAAACTAGGTATGTATTATATTATAAAGGTTATAGACAACCTTATATTGTACTGGCTGACATTTTATCACTCACTAACTTCCTTTTTTAAATAAATAAAATAGATAGTTCGTATTTTTGTTTCAGGCCGCAATTCGACTAAAGCTAGGGTGTTAGTGTACAGCCTGAGTGCACGCTCGACTCGAGTGACGGCCGAGCGCCGCTCGGTGAACGCTCTTCGCCGCTTGCACGCAACGCTGAACGCCCCGCTGGAGGCTTTTTCACTCGGGTCGTGTTTCACTTAGGCGGTGTAAGTTTCGATTTCCTCTGATAATTGTTTCGTTACAACTTTTAAATTATATAATTCGTCATTGCGTCTCCGTCTATTATTTCTTATTTAGCTACTCCCCCAGTGGACACAGAACTTCCACATAGGTGGAGTCTGAACTAATGACCTTCCACAGTACCTACCTTACCTATGACGGCTAGAATCACTCCCTTGGCGGATGCAGATACATGACTGAATCGCCAGACTATATAATAATAGCTTATCCTTTACTATTTTGCCACCAATAAAAGCTTACATAAAACAGTTTCAAGACAAAAGCCCTCATTTCTAGGACATACGTAACGCAGCAGTAGGTTTATTCATAAAAAGATAGAACTGTCACAAAAATAATAAACTAAAGTGAATAATATAATAATTCACGTAGATATTACATTAAAACGTCTCCTACATCTGGTAGTTGATATTCATTTGCAGTGTAGTGCATTGCATTTACTTTGTACATATTTGGGAATATACCGGGGAGAATTGTGTACGGGCTCGCGACGTTTGTTGCCTGACAAAGGAAAATAACTCAACAGTGACTGGTAATTAGTGACCGATACTTAAACACGTGATTGTACTCATGATAACAAACAACTTTTACTATGGGACCAAACCTGAAATCGCAAAAAAAAAAAATCTGCTGCTCCCTACATTTTGACGAGTTATGCGAACATGAATGTATGCGATAGCTAATTTTTTATCGCAAATTCAGGTTTGGTCCCATAGTAAAATTTGTTCGTTATCGTGTGTAGTCAGTCAGTATCAGTCACTAATTACCAGTCACCCTATTATATTACTATCGTTGGAGGAAAACTGCATAACATTGAATTTTTCGCCAACTTTGCAGGTTCTTAAAGAAATATCACCTTTGAATAACTAAACTGACAGGTTCTTTTATCTATGATAAACAATCAAGTGTGTAATGTTTTATGTGGCCATTATATTTATAAACAAGTGATGCATATCAATGCATATTACATTAACATTCTATTTCCCTTACGAATTGTTAGCAGTTATTCCCACTGCTTTCCGAATCCACAGAAAGTAAAGAATACACAGTTACATGAGAGAGCCGCGGGCACAGATAGTGTAACATTTTGATCATGGGATTTCCAAAGTTTAGTTTATTATTGACAGCCAGTCATTTTAATACTTAGAAGAAATATCGGTGCATTTTCGTTCGTTATGCTTGTTCACCAACTACGTCGAAATTCGAAACTCCAGGCGTCCACGCACCAAACTCTCGCCCCTAGATTTCCGCCTGTACCAAGTCACTTACATTTGCGATTGTCTTGGCGTTTGAACTTACAAGATATATAGCGCAGTGCAGCGTGGCTCACATAAATATGCAGTGTCGACACTGTAATGTATGAAGAGCTGGCAACGCTTGGCTTAGGATATAATATACAATGGGAGATCCTGGTATTTGGAGGAGCTTTGCAGTATTATCACTACTGACTTACTGCTGACGTCTTCTCATACAATAAATATTGGTCAATCATCGTGCTTGTCATCTGCCAACTAGGTTACTCATAATCATAATTGTTACTTGCTTAGAAAGTACGTCCTTAAAATGAAGGTGTTTACAAAGTTTTGTGATCCCTGTACAATCTACCTTAAGGTTACGCTAGTCGGTACTCGTCTGTTTGACGACGTACTTTCAAAACTAAAAATTATACCCATTTGTCTCGTCTTTATCTAGACCTGTATGGAAGCAGAATTGGGTATAAAAAACCGGTCAAGAGCGTGTCGGACCACGCACAATGAAGGGTTCCGTAGTTGGGATGAATTTATCCCAAAAAAACTTAATATTTTAGTTGAAAAACATGTTCTCCCATACATTCCAACTACAAATGTCCATAGTTAAACGAAAAGGATCCAACCTACATTACACCTAATGTGGGTTGGATCCTTTTTGTTTAACTATGGAAAAATGTAAGTTTGTATGCACAATTTTGAGAGATTTACCATGTGGTTTTAAGACCATTGATTTCTTATAGGTTTTCCTGTAATCTATAGGTATTGAACTATTTTCAAAATTTTGGGCTCAGTTCTTTCGGAGATAAAAGGGGGGGGGGGGATGGTCAATTTTCGTCAATATTCTTAAATAACTTTAACATGGTCTATTATAGAATTATAAATAAAATACATTTGAGATTCTTACAGTAAGCCCTTTCATTTGATATGTCACACAGTAGTTTGCAAAACTTTTATTTCAAATTTTCTTATTTGCCCTCCAAAGTTGACCCCCATATTCAAAATTTATTTATTTACGTTACACGTCCTTGTTTGGGTCACAGAAATACATATGTCTATTAAATTTCAACTTAATCGGTCCATTAGATTCGGAGAAAATGGACTGTGACAGGCGGACAGAAAAAAATAGTATATTAGATTGAGACCTACCTAGATCGATTTTTCGCCCCTGTATACCCCTATATTGCAACTTTCATCGAAATCGTTAGTGGCCCGTGTGAAAAAGCGTCCAGCGGGGCGTTCAGCGTTGCGTGCAAGCGGCGAAGAGCGTTCACCGAGCGCCGCTCGACTGTCACTCAGGCCACTCGCGAGTGTTTGCATGTGTTTAACACGAACGTCGCACGCCCCGCCCCGCCGGACGCTCGAGTCGAGCGTGCACTCAGGCCGTACACTTGAGCCATTTTCGAGAACGTGTTTACAAATATATGTAGCTATATACTATAATATATACAAATATTGCTCATTTTCAAAACTTTTTTTAAGTGAACCTGTATTGTAAACACCACTTTGTCATCATCATCCAGTCTAATCATTATCATCCTTAGTTTATATCAGTCAACTGCCAAACATAGGTCTCCCTACTAAATGTCACTTAATTCGATCCTCGGCCACTGTTATCCAGCTGCTACCACCTACCCTGTGAAGATCGTCACTCCACCTAGATTGATGGCGACCCGAGTTTTGCCTATTCGCGGTCTCCACATAAGAACACATGACTGGCCCAGTCACGTACCTGTCATTGCAAAAGCATTGATAGCCATCAAACTGGAATACAGCAACGGCTGTTTGGCAGGAAATAGTTATTTGTTATGCAAGGCTGCAAAGTTGTTTTTTGGCGCGAGTACTTGTATTGAAATCTGAGCAAGCGAAGGATTCTAGGATTGAACCACGAGCGAAGCGAATTGTTCAAATCGATGGCTCCCAAGTATACTGAGTCAATTATATTTCTAACAAGAACAACTTTAAAGGAAAGCGATAAAAAGAGCGAATAGTTATATTTCAAATGTTAATACAATGATGCAAAATGGCTAATCATAGTGAATTGAATATAACAAGGCCTATTAGCAGTGCGAAATAAATTTCATATTATTCTCTTTTTCCCATATTTTTTTTAGAAGTACCGTTGACCCAGTATACTTAAGAGCCATCGAACTATAGAATCCTGAGCGTAGCGGCGGTTTCAAAGGTACGAGACATAGAATAACTTTGCTTTGAAAACGCTAGGTGCAAATAGTGTTTTTTTTTTCATGCAGTCGTCGTGCTGGTCAGCGCGATTATTCTAAAAATGAGGTTGGCGCTCTGACATGAAGTAAGTATTAATGAATTTTCAGTGGGCAGTATAGAAAATTATAGAATAGAAAGTTTCGAATTTAAAAAAAATCTTTCCACGCTAGCGGAGAAAATAGCACTTATGCACTCAGATTTCGAAAAACAAACCGAATCCTTCCGAGATTGTGAGGTGAAAATATAAATAGGGGTAGTACTTCCCCAGACCCGACGAGCCCCATTGCAAAGACCTCTACTACACTCCCTCAACTCAGACATTACTTTAATGCACATACCAGAAACACCATATGTATGCAGAACAACAATTGCGCTGTGTTCCGCTTAATCGTCCATGCAGCACTATTTATGCTAACTCCGCTGTTTGCAGCCGCTGCATACAGCATCCGAGTTAAATTGAATGTCATGCTATGTTACTAATGTGTGTGAGATATTTGATGGTTTAAACTTGTATGGGTAGTAATATGGATTTGACTATTGATGGCTGTGGTACTGATACTTGGAACTGACTTTCAATTTTGACTATTGATGTCTTTGGTACGGGTACTTGGAACTGACTATCAATTTTGACTATTGATGTCTTTGGTACTGATACTTGGAACTGACTTTCAATTTTGACTATTGATGTCTTTGGTACGGGTACTTGGAACTGACTATCAATTTTGACTATTGATGTCTTTGGTACTGATACTTGGAACTGACTTTCAATTTTGACTATTGATGTCTTTGGTACGGGTACTTGGAACTGACTATCAATTTTGACTATTGATGTCTTTGGTACTGATACTTGGAACTGACTTTCAATTTTGACTATTGATGTCTTTGGTACGGGTACTTGGAACTGACTATCAATTTTGACTATTGATGTCTTTGGTACTGATACTTGGAACTGACTTTCAATTTTGACTATTGATGTCTTTGGTACGGGTACTTGGAACTGACTATCAATTTTGACTATTGATGTCTTTGGTACTGATACTTGGAACTGACTTTCAATTTTGACTATTGATGTCTTTGGTACGGGTACTTGGAACTGACTATCAATTTTGACTATTGATGTCTTTGGTACTGATACTTGGAACTGACTTTCAATTTTGACTATTGATGTCTTTGGTACGGGTACTTGGAACTGACTATCAATTTTGACTATTGATATCTTTGGTACTGGTACTTGGAACTGACTATCAATTTTGACTATTGATGTCTTTGGTACTGGTACTTGGAACTGACTATTGATGTCTTTGGTACTGGTACTTGGACCTGACTATCAATTTTGACTATTGATGTCTTTGGTACTGGTACTTTGAACTGACTATCAATTTTGACTATTGATGTCTTTGGTACTGGTACTTGGAACTGACTATCAATTTTGACTATTGATGTCTTTGGTACTATTTGGAATTGTGGACGAACAATGCGGCTTTGTCAACATCATCTTCCTGTCCTTATCCAATAACAACCTAGCACATCCCCCGCGTCTTCGTCCGCGTGGATTTCGTACTTTACCCTAGTTTTAGGGTTCCGTACCTCAAAAGGAAAAAAAGGAACCCTTGTGGGATCACTCGTGTGTCTGTCTGTCCGTCTGTCACAGCCAATTTGCTCCGAATCTAATGGACCGATTGAGTTGAAATTTGAAAGACATATGTATTTCTTTGACCCAAACTCGGACGTGTAACGTAAATAAATAAATTTTGAATATGAAGGTCAACTTTGGGGGCAAATAATAAAATTTAAAAAAAAAGTTTTGCAAACTGTACCGTGTGACATATCAATATAAAAGGGCTTACTGTAAGCGTCTCAAAAGTATTTTATTATAATTTTAAAATAAACCATATTAAAGTTATTTAAGAAAATAGACGAAAATTGACCATTCCCCCCTTATCTCCGAAAGTTTTGAGCCTAAAATTTTGAAAAAAAAAAATAAGAAAACAGTTCAATACCTATAGATTACAAGAAAACCTATGAGAAGTCGATGGTCTTAAAATAACATGGTAAATCTCTCAATATTGTGCGTATAAACTTACATTTGTCCATAGTTAAACAAAAAGAATCCAACCCGCATTAGGTGTAATGTGGGTTGGATCTTTTTTGTTTAATTATGGGCATTTCTAGTTGGAATGTATGGGTGAACATGTTTTTCAACTACAATGTTAAGTTTTTCTTGGGATAAATTCATCCCAAATACGGAACCCTTCATTGTGCGTGGTCCAACACGCTCTTGACCGGTTTTTTTTTAAACCCAATCCACCCCCTTTAAAAGGAAGTTTTTGAAAATTAATGATTACGATCTTATCATTTATTTATATGGCATTTAGGCCAAGTTTCAAGTTTTTAAATCAAAGGAATAAGATGTTTCATATAAAACTATATCCTCTCTTGACTATGAATGATAGGTTGAGGAATGATGCGATAAGGCAACGGTGCGGTTAAAACAAGATGTAGGTAGTGACAAAAAATGAAAAGAGTATGCTTAGATGGTTTGGTCATGTTGAGAGGATGAATGAAAGGTGACTAACAAAAGGTATTTACAAGGCAGATGTGAGTGGAAACGGCGGGAGGGGACGCCCTAGGAAGACATATACCTTATTGGTGACGTTCTTCAGAAAGGTCAGGTGGCGTTCTGTAGTTTCCCCCATGGGAAGGAGGCGTGAGTTTACGTCTGTATGTATCCTCTCCTTTTACCCCCCGAGGGGATATTTTTTAAATTTTTTTTAAGTCGTTTCCATTATTTAATTTATAGTTTTATTGTGTAATTATCTATATAAGTATGTATTTACAAAAAAAAAAAACAGTATTATATGTAGTATATCAGTTATTTGGTTTCCATAGTACAAGCTCTGCTTAGTTTGGGATCAGATGACAGTGTGTGAAAATGTCCCAGGATATTATTATTATTATTATAGTTTTATACCAATTTTCAAGTTAATCAAGCCACGCAGTAAAATCATTTCTTCTAAAATTGACTACCCCTTTTCACCCTGTTAGTTATAGATTTTCAAAAAACCCTGATATAACATTCACCCATTCTATTCTATTTTTTTAATTTAACAGTTAGATAATGACTATCTGAAGACTGAGAAATAGAGCCTAAACCTTCTTCAGCCTCCTTGAATACTAATGTCGAGCGCTGTCAATTACAAAAGATACAATAGTGAGGAAAATTAGTAGTAATTTATTTAAAGCTAAACAATTCGCTGAATAAAGGACTTTATTACATTCTGGATTAGATTGAGAATGACTGTTTTAAGATTAATTCTTTATAAATAACGACACTACCTATCTTCATGACAATGTCAGGTTTTAAACATATAACTAAAGATAAAGGATGCCAAGTGATTGAACAAATGCGTTGACAGTACGGGCGGCGAACGCAAGTCAAACCGTACTTATCACAGAGCATGGAATGGAATCGCCGTATAGAGACGTGTAGTTCTAATAAAATGTGTGGCGCGAAAAGTGCGTTCAGAGCACAATTTCTGTTACAGAACGCTATTAAAGACGTCTTTTTTATTTATACTTCATTTGTATCGTAGTGCGAGTGAAAGATGACACGCTTGGTTTGTAACTTTGTATGGAAAATGCTGATAATGCCGCGTCTAACAGCGCCGCCGAAGCGACTCTGTGCTCTGTGGTACCAATGTATTTAACTTAACATTTCGCCTTGTTTTCCCGAAGGATTGGACAGAGGTATATAGTACACCCACATTTCTCCAATTACGTATATTTGAAGTCCCGCGTAATTGATGATAGGTGGAGTAAGGCTGTGACAGAGTGGCGTCCAAGTACTGGAAGACGAGATGTCGGTCGTCCAGCGGCGAGATGGGCGGACGACATTGTTGCCATCGCGGGAAACACCTGGACGAGGCTGGCACAGGAGGGTGGGGATTGGCACAAGAAATGAAAGGCCAGTGCCCAGCTGTGGATGAAGTCGGACTGTGGATGACGAATGATTAGGGGGCGAGCCTCCCCCCCGGGGGGTTCCCGCATTGTCGAGGCGGGGGGGCTCAGTAGCCGTGGCTTGGTAACCCACGGTGAAGCGAAGAGGAACCCGAGGAGGGGCCGCTTGTCAGGGCTTTTTCCAGGAAGTCGACGACGTAGCGGCCAACAGGTAGGTTGCGGTGCCGCTTGGGCGACATCGCAACTGAGGCGGGCCGCGATGTCGTATGGGAGGCATCGCGGCTGAGGGTTGGAGGCCGCGGCGGGAGAGGAGTGCCGGTATTGCGGTGCGCCGCTCTCCCTAACTTCCGCGGCCTTGACGGGGTCGCCACCGTCTGATGGCGGACGCGGTGGGGCCGCAGGGGAGGAGGAGTGTCGGTATTTCGTTGGCCGCTCTCCCTATCCTCTGCGGCCGAAAAGTGGTAGGCGGCCGGGCCACTGACCTGATCGGTCGCAGGGGGACCAAGGGTGACTAGACACGGGGTCGTCTGGCGCCCATGTGCTTGTTTGGTCCAGGGGGTGGTCACGGTGCACAATGTGTTCTTGTGCGCCGGTGATGGGGGGTGCTCCCCAGAGGAGGGTCCGGTGACGGACAGCCGCGGCGGGTTCGCGGTGAGTGCTAACGCGTGCCCGTGTTCCCGCCACAAGCGGCAGAGGAGGACACCGTGGAGTTTTAGTGGGTTGGAGTCCCACATAACTGCACTATCTCCCCGTGGTAGTGCAGTATGCATGAGCATTTCTCCAAGGACAAAAAAAAAGAAAAGGGGGCGAGCCTATTGCCATCAGCCGGACACATATCCAGACTCCAGATTACTACTACTGAAAAATTCTAGATAGACCCAATAACACTGCCCGACCTGGGAATCGAACCCAGAACCTCATACTCAGCAATAACGCTTGCCATCACTACGAGTAGTACAACGTGGCAGTCAATTATGTAACTTACACGCAATTATTAAAAAAAAATATATAAAAAAGAAACAAAAAAGCAGACTGAAAAGAAAAAACAAGCATTATTTAATATAATATTTTGGGAACACTGGCGGAAAAAATAGATGGGCCGTTTATTAGACTCTGGGCTGGGAGACATGTGCGTACGGACGTACATATGCAAAATTAATTCTTTTATTTTAATTTATTTTTAATTTTCACTAACAATAGGTTAAGGCAATACTAACACATTATGGATCCTGTAATCTGAATTAATGAGTTATTATTATTATTATTTATTATTATTACATACAATACACTGACGTTGATACAGCTCGGTTAGTCTATTTTAGTTATTTTCATAGCGTTATGTCATACGGTATTCTGCTCTGGGGCAAAGCCGCTGACATTCAAAATATATTTGTTCTTCAGAAACGAGCTGTTCGAGCAATTTACCAGCTCGGTGCCAGAGTTTCTTTGAGAGATTTTTTTAAACAGATTGGTATTCTCACGGTGGCATCACAATTCATCTTCGCCAACATCTTATATATTAGACAAAATATACATTTATACACTAAAAACAGTGATATTCATAATGTTAACACCAGAAATAAGGCCAAATTACGTGCTCCATTTCACCGGCTTCATAAGGTTCATAACTCATTTGTTGGGCTTGGTATAACTTTTTATAACAAGCTACCCTCTTCTTTGCTAGATTTGCCCTTTAATGCGTTCAAAGCTAAAGTAAAATCTAACCTTTGTTCAAAGGCATACTATTCTATCAACGATTACTTAAACGATAAGAATAGTTGGTCGCTGTGTTTAGCTTAAGACAATGTTTATGTTCTTTCTCCAGAATTAGCATAGCTACTGACAGGTTATATGAGTTCATATAATTATTTATTTTCTTTGACTCTCAAGGTCAATTTATTTTAATTTTATTTTTATTTATTATTGACATAATCTACTCATTTCAATGTTTATTTATTTTTTATGAGTGGTATTGCAATATGTGGTTAGCTAGTGACCTCGACAATTGATCATAGTTTTTCTTGCCCGAGCAACCGGCAGCAAGTTCGTCATGCTCCCTTAGATGTCACTGCTTGCGGTAGCGTCGGGGGTCGGGTTGTCTCCTTCCCTCAAATATGGCGAGGGGGGTAATGGCTGATCTTTGCGTTATACTCGTGAACGGGTGCTGCTTGTGGTGACAGGTCGTCTTGCTGACCTTGGTTTTGTTTTGTTATTAGTAATTTAACTCGTTGTTGATTTTACTTCGATGGTCCTAGTTTATCCCTATCTGTGACTTGTGAGTTACGACTACATGTACGGCTATATGTAAGTGGGCACGCCCTTTATTACTGGAGGCTTTTATTTAGGTATAAAGTTCTGCTTACGTTTTTAGTTTTGTATTTTGTTTCTGCTTGAGTATTGTTTTCGTTTTTTTTTTTTTTTTTTGGTATATTGGCGTGTGCTAGCTTACTTATAGCAAATAATTTAATTTAATGTTTTGTGTTGCGTAATGTACCTAAATTATTATGCGCAGTATTATATAGAATCATTTTTTTTAACTGAACAGACAGCTGTGCTGCTGGGGAGTTTGTTGCGCCACTTCTTCTCCCCAGCTAAAGCACTAGGAAGTGGTGAAGGGCGGGCGTTTTTGGGGGACTGTCTTATGTAATTTTGACGTTCAAAAAGTGCTGATTCTCAGCCTAGTTTGAATAAATGACTTTTGATTTTGATTTTGATTTTTTTGATTTTGATTAATCTAGAATTTTGTTATTGCAGGCGGGAACAAACCAATAACCTGAAATATGGTGTAACTTTTGTTTCTCAGCCTGCAGTACCAAAATTCAATTGATTATAATGCTTATTTTCTTTTCACTTACGTGTTTTATAGGTCAATTCCAAATACCGACTGCAAAACAGTCGGTATTTGGAATTGACTCATTACTAGATTTTATTTGATACCAATGTTGTTGTAATTTCTTATCGTAAGGAGCTCGTGGCTAAGTAAAAACAGCCGCATGGATCGGTCCATCAGGTTAAGCTACGCTTGCCGGGGTTGATCTGTAGATGGGTGAACACCTTTACATACCGAGACTCCTCCGTGCCTTGGAAAGCACGTTAAGCCGTTGGTCCCGGCTGTCAATCGTGGATCTTTGACAGTTGTTAGGGGTCGTCAGAAGCCCGAAAGTCTGACAACCAGTCTTACCAAGGGGTATCGTAATACCCATTATTACTGGGTCGTGGAGGTCAGATAGGCAGTCGCGCCATGTAAAATACTGGTATTCAGCTGCATCCGGTTAGACTGATAGGCGACCCCAACATAGTTGGGAAAAGGCTAGAAAGATTGATATATTGTTGTTGTAATTTTCTTTTAAAAATAACTTCTCCTTCATTTTTTTTGTATTTCCAGATATAATATATAAATATTATATAGCCTATGTCACTCCCTCAATTAAGACGAATCTAACGACACCTAATATGGTAAAATCTATCAAGCCGTTTGCGGCTTCTGGGGCAGTCAGGTAAAAAGGTCCCGTCTTAATTACAACTAGTTCTAGAAAACAGTATTAGTGACTAAGTGCTCTCATTACGTCTGCAGAGTTTAGCTAGCCAATTTAAAATAACCCTGTATTCAAACAAAGATATTGCCAACGACAGTGGATGACGTAATTGACGTCTAAAATCTTGGGTTTAAACAAAATGCATAATAAGGAAAATTCAGGTACACAAAATCCTATCACTAATTAACTGAAACTAAATTAAATATCATGAAAGTCAGCAGGAAGTTTAGAACGGGTCTTCGAGAAGAAAGAAAGAACATTGTTATTATTATAATATCCTGTGATTGTTTTTTCATACCTACTATAGGAATCGATGATGAGCGGGCAGTTGTTTCCATTCTATTTTTAATTACTTAGCGATCAATTTTTCAGATTCTTGGAAGACAGACCTCCTTCCTTATATAACTTACACACACAAACACACGAACATTTTATTCCTCCCGACACAGCCTCCCCTTCCCCCATTTATGCAAAGCGCGCCATTTATCATGACCTCGTATGCAGCGCGCCGAGTTAAACTCAATGTCACATATCATTTTATGCATGGACTTCCTTACTTACCTACATAATAAGTGAAGAGTATTTTATTTTTAAGTTTAATTTGTAAAGGTGAGGAGTGATGATTGTGATTTGCATTGTGAGTACTTTTTAATAGAAATTAAGGAAAATTAAACAAATATTTAAAAAAAAAAATACGAAAAACCCGACTGCAACAACACATAACTGAAAAGAGTAAACCAAGCATTATAATCTATAGAATTTTGGTACTGCAGGCGGACAAACAAAAGTTACACCATATTTCAGGTTATTGGTTTGTCCCCGCCTGCAGTACCAACATTCTATAGATTATAATGCTGGTTTTTCTCTTTTCAGTTATGTGTTTTTGCAGTCGAGTTTTTAATTTTTTTAATATATTTTTTTTTATTTCATTCTTTTTAGTTTTATTAATATATATTTGGAATTGACTCAATAGGGCCGGCACACACTTGGCGAGGCGCAGCGCAGCGCGGTTTTCACTGCCAAACCAATATCGACCTTGCAATAGTTGAAATAAAGTTGAGAATAAATAAACTTTCGTTAGCTCGAGAGCGCATCTAAGCGGAAAGAAGCGCGCGTCTCATGTTATTTATTCTCGACTTTATTTTAAGGCACGCAATGTTGATATTTGTTTGGCAGTGACGTCGCATCGGGCCACACACCACACCGCGATCGCGGGCTTCTCCCGCCACTCACTCGCTCGCCGACACCTTGAGCGTGCCAATTTATTTAAGGAGACGACAAATATGTGTGCACATATTGGTCGTAAATAAATTGTATCAGTACCTAATGAAGAAATATAGTCATTATCCAAATCAAGTAGTTTTACTCAGTCAAGACCACCAGCAGCACACCTGGAGCTTGATATTCAACACTAGTATTCATTTTATACCAATAATGTTAGTAATTTTTTTATTTAAAAAAAATCCCCTCCCTTTTTTATATTTCTAGATGTAATATATATATATATATATATATTATAGTAGCCAAAAGAATACGGTTAAGTGGGCGGGCTCATATTCTGATTTGTATGGGCTGAATTGTGGGGTGAGACAGGGGGGTTTGAGCTCCCCCCGTCTTTTTAACCTTTATATAAACAAACTGATAGGTAGGCTCAGTAGCACCAAAACCGGTTGTCACGTGGACGGAGTTTGCGTGAACAATATCAGCTACGCTGATGACATGGTGCTGCTGAGCCCATCTATCGGTGCAATGAGAAGGCTTCTTAAACTTTGTGAAAGTTATGCAGTGGCTCACGGGCTCAAATACAATACTGATAAGAGTGAATGGTTGGTTTTTAAATCGGGTGCCGTAACCTACAAACAGCTGCCTGAACTCTCACTCTCGGGGTCTCCATTAGGTCGAGTTTCGAAGTTTAAGTATTTGGGTCACTGGGTCACTGATGACTTAAAAGACAATGTAGACATAGACAGGGAGCGCAGGTCGCTGGCTGTCCGTTGCAACATGCTGGCCCGCAGGTTTGCACGCTGTACTGATCCCGTTAAAATAACGCTTTTTAAGGCCTTCTGCCAGTCGTTTTATACGTGCAGCCTGTGGACCAAGTATACCCAGCGGACATACAGCGACCTGCGCGTACAGTACAATAACGCATTCAGGGTGCTGTTGGGGTTGCCGTGGCGATGTAGCGCGTCAGGGATGTTCGCGGAAGCGGGCGTCGACGGCTTTGCCGCGATCATGCGGAAGCGATGCGCTTCCATGATGGCGCGCTTGCGCTCCTCCTCCAATGGCATCCTGAATGTGTTTTCAGACCGGTGGGACTCTCACCTGTTACGAAGGTGGATAGGTGTTCAGACACACCTACCATAATGGACTGGTGAACCATTGAACGCACAGTTCAATGGTTCATTAGTTGTTTATTATTAATAATTTAATTTACTACTACTAACATTATATGGATGTTTAGTCTGAAATAAAATATTTGAATTGAATTGAATTGAAATTATAAGCCTATGTCACTCCCACAATTAACACGAATCTAACGACACCTCATATGTTAAAATCCATCGAACCGTTTAGGCTACAGAGCGTGCCAAAGAAATAGACAAACATCCCCCACCTCCTTCTGGGGCAGTCGGGCAATAAGGCCTTTTCCCAATAAAGTCCAGTCAATCGATACTGAACTGTTCTGCGGCGTGCCTCCACTGCCAAGGGAAATTCCTCAACAGCGTGTCGGTTGACAAGGAGAGCCCTTTCAGCAAGAGTCACTCACCACTGAGGACATGGATGCCATGGAGAAAGAACCCTTTCCAGCAGTGCTATTCTGTACAAATCTCACCGTGAAAACTTATGTGAGGTGAGCGTGGAGTGAGCTGTCAATAGTGTCGATCCTTAGCATCAGGTGGAATGACAGCTCTATTAAAGCTCACTTCACCTACGTTTTCACGGTGAGATTTTTACAGAATAGACCGGCTGGTCTCTCACGGCCTAAGAGTATAAAAACAATTGGCATATGTATACAATATTAGATAATAGTTTAGACGATTTGAAGGAATGTTATGTAAACAACTTTTTTGGAAAATTTTCACTATTCCAGAGCATGTAGCTCGAAAACGGTTAGGAATTGGGAAAAGTGTACAGAATAAAAGTTATGAGCTTTCATATGGTAGCAGACTTTTCCCTAAAATTGTTTTTGAGATTTTTGTGAAAAACCCAAAAGTGGGAACTCCGGCTCGCCTCCACGTCAAAAGCAGTCTTCCTAAGCACACTGAACAAGGTTTTGAAAGAATCGCTTCGGTCCCAGCTCACGCACTCTACAACTCCTCACTGACTAAATAGCTGATAATACGATCTAGAATGTTATACCTAAATGTCCAACTGATTCATTCAATAAACTCTTAAATCTTATACTATTAAATGAGCAATATTTGTAATGACATTCTCGAAAACGGCTCTAACAATTTCGATGAAAGTTGTATAGGGTTTACGGGGGGCGAAACATCGATCTAGCTAGGTCTCATATCTGGGAAAATTCGTTTGCTCCGTATTTTCACGCAAAAAGATTCGGTTCGTAATTTCACGGTCGCCGCGACCGCTGTGCATACTTGTTAACCGTAAGGTTGAAAAAAGTTACTTTAGTGGTATTTTTTTTTTTCAATTTTAGAATAAAATAAAACGTATTCAATACTTTTTTTATAACTTGTAATTTTCATTGGTCTAAAAAAAGCTCCAAAATTGTGTAAGTATTGAGAGGTTATCAAATCTTAGTAAAGAAGTTTTCATGTTCATCTGTAAAACATTGAGGCACAATTAAACAAGAGCTTTAATTTTAAGCATGAAGGATTGACGTTACGAATCTGTGGTACAAAAAGAAACATATAGTCTTAACTGTCTTCATGAAATTCTTAAAACCGCCAACGAATAGAAAATTGTATGATTTCTTTCTGACTGGCCTTTAGTCTCACATGCAATCTTGTTCTCCATGATTCATTTTCAAATTCCCTTCCAACATCCATATCCACAATTTCACAGATTCATCCTCCAGCCTCCTAATTGAACTCAGCAGTGCCCAGTTCCCTAAAGGAACATTACGTAAGCACTGGTGACAACTGTTATCAGCGTCTGCTGCTTAGGCGGCGTGCCTATTGGTCGTAAGCATCGATGTCAACAGACGTTTAACGTCTGACGTCACAGCGGTGATCAATGTAGTCCAAGAGCCAGGGAGCTACGAGGCTTGATTGTTGTGTGAGTGGCTAAATTAATGAGGTGCATTTTTTTTTTTTACTTAAGTTTGTTTTTTTCTGATTGATGTACAGTCACCACTTTATTTATTTAAAATACAAAATAAGTTTACAGTATACGAAAACGAAATCAGATTTAAAAATAATATAGGTACTTAATCCACATAATGAAGTCTGTGTTTACGAGGAAATCGACGAAAAGCGTGTGGATAATGATTTTTAACAAACGGCGTATCAATAAGCAAATACATACTTTAATAAACACCATTACATGCCACAAAAACTGAACGTTATTCTACGAAAGCTGTCATCAATAAATGGTCTGGCCATTGTAATCCAATGTTTGTGACAGCCTTTGTCAAAAACATAACAGAAATTATTTACACAAAACAAAACTCATATTGTATCGATCATAACACACATAAAACGTTAAGTTAATAGTCCTCCATTTTCCGCTTGTTTTCTTCTTAGGCTAGGAGACAGGAAGCTAAAGTTCGCATGATCTCGGATATATTTCTTTTGAAAATATTGGAATGCAGCCGAATATTTGTTGTAGTTTATTGAAGGTTACAGTAATAAAAGTAAAATACATCAATAATCCGGTGGGTGAGGGTGATTCTGTTATGGCATTATTTTATTCGGTTATTTTTTTAAGTGAATTGGGAAAGTTTGGCACTGAATATCTGTTGCCCATAACTGGGTGTGTAACTCAATATTGTATGCGCGCCTTCGAGTTATTTCGTAAAACAGAGAAAGAAGTACTAACTATTTATTGGGTCGTGATATCTGCATCAAATACCTGAAACAAAAATAGAACAATTGTTAATATTAGTAATAAACTTTTAAAACTCCACGCGCCCTGAAAAAGAGGACGCATTTCCAAAAGCGTTGTCTCCTAGACTATAATGTTATGTCATTCGCAGTACTACCCGACATTTGTATGTAAATGTTCCTCTATAGAAGATACCCTTGCGTAAACTTCAGCTAGTGACGTAACTTATCGACTATCGATATTTTTCAACTAAAACTTTAGACATTTGTTTTCGAGAAATTGAAAAAGTAAATGAATTATTATTCCGATAAAATGCCTGTGACTGGAAAATTCGAATGGAGTTTTGCTGGATTTCAATGCGTAAACATTTTTCAATGTCACAAGTAAATTATTGTGCTTTCTAAATATAATGAGTTTTGTATACAAAAGACAGTTTAGAACATCATTATATTTTTACAAGTTTTTATCGAACTTTTAAAATAGATTTTCTTTGTGAAAAATGGGTTTTCAACAGAATTAGCGTTATCTAAAGAAATTCTTTTTGATGTATTGTAGAATTAGGACCTGCGGCAATAAGCTAGACATAGTTAACACATAATTATTAGCATATTATTAGAAATGTTGTTCCGTTTAAAGCATGTTGTTTTTTATCCATAAATACCTTTCTAAATACGTTTTATATTATAATGATTTTTTTTAATAACTAATGCGAAACATTTTTATTCATGTGTAATTTTTTAAGTTATTAATACCATAAACGTGGTACATCGTTATAAAATCTACATGGCTATGGAATACAATATACGAAGAAAATCTCAATGAAAATAATAACAATTCAATTAACATTTAAGCAAAAATGTTTAAAAAAAAAACATTATTTTCACGAAAGGTGTTTGAACTGATATTGAGATATTATATCAATGTAGACGATCTTTAAAGAGTATAAAAGTCAGTGTGAGGACCATAAAACAGTTACAGCCACAATGGGAAATAGGCGTTAAATTATGTACGTATTTTTAATACATGTGTGGTTACAAGCATTCTATCGATAATGCCCTGGGCACATCACTAAAACCTGACAAACGAATTACGTTGCAAAAAGGTGGACGTAGACCCGACAAACGGGTCCCATAAAAAGGCCTCGCATAAAACAAAAGATTCCTGAATTTCATAGCATGACGCCACATAACACTATAAGTACCATGTGTGACGTCATTTATTGACAAATGTCTGTAATGTGACAGGTATCTTTATTTATTGGGAAAAGTGTTATTTTATATGGTGTTAGTATGTTTTAATAGTGAGTTTAATAGTATTTTTCCAGTCTTGTTAGAGTATTTGTTTCTAAAATTAGACGCTTATAAATAAACAAGACTTTTTTAAATGATGATGTCATATGATATACTTAGTGCTCGTGGAGCTCGTGGCTAAGTAATACTAATAACAGCCGCACGGGTCGAACCACCAAGTTAAGCTACGCTTGCCGGGGTTGGTCTGTAGATGGGTGTCAATTTTTACATACCGAGACTATTCCGTGCCTCGGAAAGCACGATAAGCCATTGGTCCCGGCTGTCATTCGTGGATCTTTGACAGTCGTTACGGGTCGTCAGAAGCCCGGAAGTCTGACAACCAGTCTTACCAAGGCGTAATTTATAACCCAGTAACTGGATTGTGGAGGTCAGATAGGCAGTCGCTCCAAGTAAAAAACTGGTATGCAGCTGCATCCGGTTAGACTGGAAGCCGACCCCAACATAGTTAGGAAAAGACTTGGCAGAATTAAATAAAAATTATATACTTAGTGTTGGTCTCTATGATTTTGAATGTTAAAAGATTTTAGCATTTTTATTTCTTAGGTATATAACTCATTTTAACATAATATCCACGTGAGATAATGGTTCTAGGACATACTATTGTGATTACGTTGTAGTGAGGTTCCTACAACGTAATCACAAAAGCCTAATCTATGACACGTAAATATTATTTAGTAAAAAAAGTAAAAACCGACTTCAAAGACCTAAAACGAATAAAATAACTTTCATAAAATACTTAACAGCTTCTGAAGTCAATTCCAAGCTTTTAAGTTTTTTTATGAAAGATATTTTATTTGTTTTAGGTTTTTGAAGTCGGTTTTTACTATTTTTTAAAGTAAATTTATTTTCCCATTTTTAGTTGAATATACAATTACCTACATAAGCGCAATTCGAACGAAAACAAGAATCATCAAAATCCGTTTAGACATGCTGACGATACATTTATGCATATAACTTCGTACATAAGAATAATGACCTAATGTATTATATACATAAACCTTCCTGAAAGTATTAAAATCACGTTAGTGAAAGAACCATCAAAATTGGTTCATTCGTTTTTGAAAAAATCGCGGACATATAAACATACATACATACATACGGGTCGAATAGAGAACCTCCTTTTTTGAAGTCGGTTAAAAAGTCGAAAATTGGCAGAGCCAAAAGTGGGTAGGTATTCACACCTTAATTGCGACACTATCAATCGTAATCGGTTTCATTTGACAATTCAACAACATTCATTGCATTATTTAGGTTGTCAAGCAGACAAATTTTTCGAACATATGAAGCAATGGATTAGCAAATTGCTTCAAAATGATTCCGATACCGATTGATAGTAGCTCAATTAGGGTGCCGGTGGACGTAGATTTTTTTCTAACGGATTCTGTCACAAGAAGCTTCTACTGAACTTTTTGCCAGGGACAAGTTTTATGTTCTTTCAAGGTCGATTCTCATTGGAGTGCAGTCTACTAGAAATAAGATACGTTTCATACCATCTATAGATAATTGTGATGGAGCTCTCAAAAAAGAATCTAATAATCCTTTAAATTGACTTTTAGACTTTATATCCAAAGAACTCAAGTGACCCAACAAGAGTTTAGAACTAATCTCAAAGCCAGACAGACTGCTCCTAATTTTACGAGGACGGTTCATTACATACGCGGCGAACGAACATAAAATGATTTACTTTATAACCAGTGATAAATTCTAAGAGAAAACTTTCTATTTTTGTAGAGCTTTATTTCGGTTATTTTTTCGGATTGGTATATGAAGGATTTTGTCTTTTACACTATCGCGATTTAAGGCTCCCGCAGAAAGGCGCAACGCAACTTTGCGACACGATTTTTGGAGAACAGTTTCCGTCGCGCTGTCGCGTCACGCCTGTCTGCGGGAGCTGTTAGGCGTGAACTGCTTATTGCTACATGAAAAGACAGATTGTTTTTTTTTTTTTAATTTAGGTAAGTATTTATATTGGGAAAATTATCAAAACAAAAGAATATCCTTTTCTCGAATTGATTTTTTATATTTGTGTTGTTCGGCGCTGTGCCTGTGCGAGTACCTAACATCTCAAGGCTCATTTTCATTGGTCGATGGGGCTCGAATGCGGGGTTCGAGAGATTTCTGTAACGCATGCTATAGGACCTGCATGCAGGGAACCGTTTTCGTTAGTCGATAGCGAACGATTGCGGTATACGGAGATCCTGCACTGCATGTTTGGCAGTTCATTTGAAGGCTATGATTTCATTGGGTGTATCTCCACTCGCTTTTTACCGAACGATAAATTTCTTTGGTTGCTACACCCGCTACGGGGATTCCCCGCAGACGGTATATCGATCGAGTTATCGATTATTGAAAATGAGCCATTATGCTTCATGTTAATAAATTTACTTAAAAAAAAAAATAAAAACCGACTTCAAAACCTAAAACGAATAAAATAACTTTCATTATACAACTTATCATCTTCTGATGTCGGTGCCAAGCTAAGGTAAACTGAAGAATTGAAGACACTGACTTCAGAAGCTGTAAAGTACTATTATGAAAGTTATTTTATTCGTTTCAGGTTTTTGCAAACGATTTTTACTTTTTTTAAGTAAATTTATTTTTCCATTTTTAGTTTAGTGCCTATACAATTACATAAGCCCAAGACGAACGAAACGAAGAATCATCAAAATCCGCTTAGAAATGCCAGTAATACATTTAGATATATGAGAACTTCGTACATAAGTTTAATTACCTAATATATTATATGCACCTTCCTGAAAGTATGTAGATCACGCCAGAGGATCATCGAAATTGGTTCATTAGTTTTTGAGAAAATCGCGGACATACAAACATGTATACATACGGGTCGAATAGAGAACCTGCTTTCTTGAAGTCAGTTAAAAAGAGAAACCTCACGAGGTCTTTTAATGTTGGTATGCTTTTTATCATGTTACATTTCATTAACCTCATAATTACCTGCACAGACGCTTTTGTCAAACCCCCACAAAACATTACATCAAAAGTCCAACATCTTTACCCACACAAACAAAACACGTTCAACATTTACTTTCGAGCCATGCACACACGAGCTAGTGCTCGAGGTCTCCAGCCACGAGCCACACAGGTACGTCATTAGTACAGTCAGCCACTGACTACGAGGCTGAATATCGCAATTAAGGTTTTTTGAAAAGGATTTTTTTTATGTAGACTTTTATGTGACCGAGCCGATTTTTTTTTTCTTGGGTGGCTGTATTCTGGTAGCAAAGAGGTTTGAGTTTGTAAAAATTCTAAGCAACAAAAGAACCTTTGCTTACCCATCTGGAAAAAAAATGAGCATTTGTATAAAAGAGGTAGGTGTAAAACGAGCGAATCCTCACTCTATCCCCACTCCATCAAATTATAGCATTATTTCGTTGTTCTTAGATCTTGTTTTCGGAGATTCTATGGAATGTTCTAAGAATGCTCGCTCGCTTGATGTAAAGATGGATACAGACCGTGCGAGGCATGCGCAGCAAATGATTTTTTGTTATGTCAGATACCTCAGCCTGAGGCGTCCGACAAAATCATTTGCGGCGCATGTCTCGTACTGTCTGTATCCACCCTAAACAGCGCACGAGCGTGCGAGTTGCCTAGAGCGGTCTTTCGTGTTCGGGCGTGCTTACTCCTGGAAGCTCTCTCTTCAAAACGTTCTTGTGTTCTAACGACTTGACCGAAAAATATATTATTTGATGTTATTTGAAGAAAATAAAGAAAAAGTATTTATCGAGACTCGTACAGGAAGATCACAATATTACACTTTAAAAAAAAAAAAAAACAAAATAAAAAATATAAAAACAGTCCCGTACGAGGCCAAAAGGCTCCTATCTCAGCATGGTGCTGCAACATTTAAAAGTGTCGCAGCCTACTCTGATAGGGCCCGCTGTGATGTCACGGACAATTACAGAAATAAATAAAATAAAATAAATAAAAAATTGATGTGCGAAGTAACATAATATATAACAATATAATATTTATTATAAAATTGTATGAAACCGTCACCAGTCCTAACATCAGTTACTTGTCTATGCCTCAGCAGTGACAATTGACAAGTGAATACTGTTTATTCTATGGTGAACACTGGGCAACTGTGACAAGTAAAGTGACGCAGGCGCCGCCGACGCTCCGGCAAAAAATAATTAAATAATAGATACATTACGGCTGTTTGTTGCTATATAGTCAGTAAACAGAGCAAAAGTTACAATAAAAGTACACATGGGTGGTCAGTTAACGGCTGGAGAAATAAAGATAAACTAATTGACAGGCCAGTTGGCGTGGTTGGTTAAGATACCGCCTATCATGCCGCAGGTCGTGGGTTCGATTCCCATCCAGGACAAACATTTGTGTGCATGAACATGTCTGTTTATCCTGAGTCTGGGTGTAATTATCTATATAAGTATGTATTTACAAAAAAAAGTAGTATATGTATGTAGTATATCAGTTATCTGGTTTCCATAGTACAAGCTCTGCTTAGTTTGGGATCAGATGACCGTGTGTGGAAAATGTCCCAGGTTATTATATTATATGATAATGTTATGAGTGGTACCACGAATGATAGATTCGTAGGAGTGAGTAGTTTAGGAACCCATATTCAGCTGTACTGCTCAGTGAAAAATCACTGCCAAACGTTCGCCACCATTGCCAGCCACGTGCAGATCAAGGTATCTTTTTGAAGATATAGTAAGTGCTGTTTAAATTTAATTCTGAAAGTCCCAACTGTCTGTATAGCACGAAAGGATGGTGGCAAATCGTTCCAGCAACGAGAGGCAGCGAATTTGAAACTACCTCGGAATGCAGCAGTTCGAAGCGAAGAGGCCAACATGAGGTACGAAGAAGCGGTTTTAATCTTGTTAACATCGCGCGACCAAGACAGTTTCTTATATAAATAATCTGGTTTATTTAATTATGGATTTGTCTCGAGAACAATGTCTACTTATGATAGAAGCCTGCCATAATTTGAGATGTCTGTGGAATCCTACATAATTATGAAAATTATAAAACTACAAGCCACAAGCAAGATGCAAAAGCAAACAAAAACAAAACTATACGAAGCAAATGGAGTAAGTATGTCGGATCGTAGTAGGTGGCGTTCTGCAGTTTCTGCCTACCTGCCGTGAGAAGAACGCGTTAGTTTATGCGAGTGTGTGTATGTGTGTGTGTATGAGTGTGTGTACTATAAGTACACCTCTGCCTAAGGCGTGATGTTATGTGTGTTTTTGCCAATTCAAAAGTGGTTTAATTGAAATAAATGCTTACCTATACGTTTGCTAAAATAAAGTTTACTGGAAACTTCGCACCAAAATAATGACATCCACCTATTTGTAGCAACTTTAACGAACGGTTGCATGGCAGCCATATACTTATATAATAATAATGCTGAAGTGTGCTTTTTGATTGTTTGTATGTTTGAACGCGCTAATCTCTGGAACTACCAGTCGGATCCCAGTTCTTCAGGACGGCTATAGGCTTGTAGCATCAATGTACGTTAGGGATTGTAGCAGCTATGCAAGCTATGAGGCACTTAGAAATGAAAGGCGTGTCCTTCATAGTGAACTGCTTAAGATGAACTGTCTTTTTATTTAACAACAAACATCTCCTTATATACTGTTCTCGAAGCGCGGAGTAGCTGGTCTTCCATCTAGAACATTCAACGGCGCGCGGCGTTCTTTGAGAAGATGTGGCGACACGGATCGTTGTTCTAGAAACAGTCTCGCTGGCCGCGTCGGCCTTGCTCCGCGACGGCGCTAAGCGCGCGCGCACTCAACGTGCGGTGGTAGTCGGACGTGAGACGCGCTGCATGTAGGTATGTCAGCGGCGCTACAAGCTATTTAACATCACGCTAGGACCATTAGGAACCTGACAAAATGATAAAAAGTCAAAAATAACGCTGATGATGCGATACGATGGGGTGGGTCGGAGGAACAAGAAACACGCAGACCAAGTCGCGGGGTGAAGCTAGTAATATGTATAAGTAAAATCGAGGTACTTATTTGTAATTTATTTTCCCAACTTCCAATCTACTGAGACAGTAATTCTGGGAAATATCTCTAGGGTCCTGAGATTCATCAATAGTTAATTACTTATTACTTAGATTCACCATACTTAGATGTCTATCCAATTATTTTCAGTTAATGAGAAGGTCGCTTTTGTTCAATAAATAGTTACCTACATTTGCCATTTTAAAAAAGCCTCGTTGGTTTAGTGGTCACAAGCGCTATTGTTGAACATGAGGTCCTGGGTTCGCTTCCAGGGTCGGGCAGTGTTATTGGGTTTCCATCTGGAATTTCTTAAGAGCAGGCCGGAGTCTGAATTTCTGGCCGGTGGAGTATTCCCGATTGAGCACCTAAGCAATACTCCTGTCTGATTGATGGCAATAGACTCGCCTCCCGACATAGTTGAGAAAAGGCTAGGCAGATGATGAACTGTCAATAACTTAGAAGCTAAAACATCGCCACTCAAACTCAAACGCAAACGCTTAATCATTGAACGCAAACCGTTGTCATCATTAAGGCGACCGTTCGAAATTCGAACTATATCTTTATGTGAAGTACACACTACCCACTCGTAAAGTCGCTGACTCATTCTATGGATTGGTTTTGAAAACATCCGGGTTGAAAGAGGGACAGGGAATGTGGCGTGTTCATTGCAGTTAGAAGAGGTGACGGTGAATAGAAAATTAAATTTTCTTGGATGTTGAAAAGATTCTAGGCAGGTTCTTGTAATAATAATATTTCTAGCATGGGCAAGATGATGCATAGACTCGGTTGAAGAATTTTATTGTTAGTTTTGTATGACTTCGAGTTACGGCTACATATAGCTGTAATATGTAAGTGGGCACGGCCTATATGCCTGGTGGCTTTTATTTAGGTATAAAGTTTGTTTTGTTTTTGATTTTTTATTTGTTTTTGTTGCTATATTGGCGTATAAATTTAATTTAATATTTTGTGTTGCGTAATGTACCTAAATTATTTTGCGTACTGTTGTATAGTTTTTTTTTTAACTGTGCAGGCTGCTGTGCTGCTGGGGAATTTGTTACGCTACTTCTTCTTCTCAGCTAAAGGAAAGGAAGTGGTGAAGGGCGGGCGTTTTGGGGGACTGTCTTATGTAATTTTGACGTTCGAAAAGTGCTGATTGCCTAGATTGAATATATCACTTTTGATTTTGATTTTATCAATGTTCTATACATTCAGTTAAATACGAATTAAGACTGTGAAACAGTTACATGATATCGATTCTCCCCGAAAAAAAAAAACTGTTTAATAATCTGTAGTACATTCAATTGGACACAGGAGTTAACCTACCACAGAACGTAACCAAGCATGAAACATCTTTTTTTCACAACTTTTATAATCTGTCTAGCCTTTTCCCAACTATGTATTTTGGGGTAGGCCAGTCTAGCCGAATGCAGCGTAATACCAATATTTTACATGGAGCGACTGCCTATCTGACCTCCACAACCCAGTTACTGGGTAATACGATCCCCTTGATAAGACTGGGGGTCAGACTTTCGGGCTTTTCACAAGCATTTAACACAAATTTTCATTCAAAAACAATAACTCAATGCGAACCTAGAATTACCATTTAGGATCCGTTGTATTTATAACTAAAACTCCTTCAAAACTGTATAAAAATCATGGAAATTTAAACTTAAAAGTACTTCTTTAGTTTTTACGATAGTTGTACAACAAAATTTATATCCACGGGCAAAGACCGTTGCGTGCGAACACGCAATGTTGATCCGTATATTTTCGCACAGAGAGATAAAATCGTTGCGGTTAAGGCACACTTTTATTGAATTTGTGTTTTTAGGGTTCCTCACCTAAAGGGTGCCAATACTAAGGCTTCGCTGTCCGTCCGTCCATCACAGGGCTGTATCTTTAGAACCGTAATAGGTAGGCACTTGAAATTTTCAGGGAGAGTGCTATAGCCGCTATAAAAACAAATAATGGAAAAAAAGAAAAAAATAAGAGGGTTCCCAAACAAGACAACTATTTAAAAAAAAAAAAAAAAGAAACAAAAAAGTCATTAAGTGTCGTGGGACACTCAGCTGGAAAGTAGTTGTTAGATGGCATCTCGTAGTTGACCTAGAGAGGCCGTGACTACTTAACCGGACTATCCTGTGGCTGCCTTAAGATAACTCAAAGCCTCCAGCCAGGGGCATAAAACTTACAGACTAAGCGACTACATGCTAAGGGCTCCCCCTGTGGGGAACGGGCCTCGGCTTAGGGCGTCGCTGAGGGGAGGACAGCAAGATGGGACAGGCTGGATCAGATTTAAATGATGATTATTATTGTCAGGGGAGTTTAAAGCTACTTCGCTGTATAATATGTATTAATACAGAGCCATCTAATATGGTCCAAGGTTTCAAGTTAATAAGTTTTGTTTTTATTTTCTTATACTAGATGGCTCTCTATTAAAAAACTAAAACTTTTAACACTTGAAATGGACTTTTTCGAGCATAACGCTTTTTCTTTACGTGACGATATCTACCAGTTTACTCCTACCACAAGCCTCGTTAAAGACCTTCGTTCCAAATCTAATGTTAAAATATTGTAGGGTGGCACGGAACTCATAAAGCTGCCGTGTGCGAGTCGGACTCACACACGGCAGCTTTTTTTTCTATAGTTTCAACCCTAGGGTTGCTATCATGAAAATCCCATAAGGAGTATTGGTCTAAGTAACGGTTTAAGAATTTCGGATAGCCGATTAAATCCCGGGAGGATCGAAGTATCGGATAAAAATAAAGCGTTTTGAGATGGTTAAATTCAACAAAGGAAGGGCTTTGGGTAAATCGAGCCAATATTGGATGTGATTTTGCTTTTATTTTCTCAAAAGCATCGAGGTACATTGGTACTATCACTGACTTAAGCTCGGAACGCACGACGGATTTTTGGAATTGGAGACTTGAGTTTTGCGGCCGTATCAATTTTGCATAGCGTTTAGTTGACTTTTAGGCGGCCAACGTGATAAGTAAGTGATCACCGACGCTTTTTAACCGATTTCAAAAAAGGAGGAGGCTTTATGTTCGTCTGCATGTATTTTTTTTATGTGTTCATTGATGTTTTCGTCAAATGTGGAGCGATTTGGAAAATTATTTTTTATTTGGTAGAGAAAGCTCGCGCGGTGGTCCCATATAAATTTTATTAACTTTGCTTGTGTAGTTTTTAACTTAGCTTCGATAATACGTATTTAAATACGTAGCAAGAGTATGAGAAATTGGTGAAGAGAACGTACCATAACTAAAAAGTGATAATTCAAAAAACTCTTATTCAAAAATAAAATAAAAAACCGGCAAAGTGCGAGTCGGTCTCGCGCACGAAGGGTTCCGTACCATTGTCTAAAAAAAGGGCAAAAAAATCATGTCTGTTGTATTGGAGCCTCCTTAAATATTTATTTTTTCCTGTTTTTTAGTATTTGTTGTTATAGCGGCAACAGAAATTTCAACTGTCTAACTATCACGGTTCATGAGATACAGCCTGGTGATAGACGGACAGCGGAGTCTTAGTAATAGGGTCCCGTTTAACCCTTTGGATACGGAACCCTAAAAAGACAACAGACAACCAAAAAATAGTTTTTTGGCTATAGCAATACCAGAGGCATCGCAGGTGCATTGTCATAGAGACAAAGCTGAAATGCCTGCAAACATAACTGATCTGTCATGTTGTGCATTAAAACTTATATAAATACAGTATTTTAACTGAAATATAACGTCTGCAGTACCTATGTATACCGCCTCTTAATGACGCAGCAGACAGACCGTTATTGTCTTTAGACAAGGATATATTGTATTTCAAAGCAAGGATTTGAATGTTTCATTCATCGACAGTGCTATATTGTGCTGATATGGGATGTCCGCTTTGAATTTCAACAGGTATATCGTTTCTGCGCTCTGCCTTAGAAACCAAACTAAGCGACCAAGTGAAAATAAACAACGAATATTGTTACAAGACGTACGAATACTTGGCAGATTCAATATAATACATAAGATATTATGTTGCACCAATTGACTGGATTCTGTTGGCAAGTTGTTTATTAACTCGGAAAGCCATTTATTCTGTCACAAACATAGATACGTCCAGCAAATATAGTGCGACAAAGAATAAAGATATTTACATAATTTACTTGGCTCTTGAAATGCAAACTTGCAACTGGGCTAGTTTTAAGATCTTTGTTGAAAATTCATTCTGATTTTGTAGATGGAAATTCTGTTTCTTATAACTTCATTGCTATTGTTGTCACATAAAGTTGTTATGTTTTAAACTACTTATTATAAACTTGAAACAAATTATGTGGGACGTTGTTTGGCTTGTTGACCACAAAATATTTTAAACTTCCCCGCATTGGGTCGTTATTTTCACGTTTCATCAAAATACGAGTAATTCAATCTGCCTAGCCTTTTCCCAACTATGTTGGGGTCGGCTTCCAGACGAACCGGATGCAGCTGAGTACCAGTATTTTACATGGAACGACTGCCTATCTGACCTCCACAACCCAGTTACTGGGTAATACGATACCCCTTGGTAAAACTGGTTGTCAGACTTTCGGGCTTCTGACGACCCGTAACGACTGTCAAAGATCCTCGAATGACAGCCGGGACCAACGGCTTAACGTGCTTTCCGAGGCACGGAGGAGTCTCGGTATGTAAAGATGGTCACCCATCCACGGACCAACCGCGGCAAGCGTAGCTTAACCTGATGGATCGACCCGTGCGGCAAAATACGAGTAATAATGAAAAATAATGGCCAGGTATCTTTTACAAGAAAATCCTGGCTAACCTCTCCATTCAACGATATTGTATGTTATTTTTGGCTGCCCTACAGGATTTACAAACTAATTCGCTTAGGTTAGATTCAACATCACGCCAGTAATCCCAGAAGGGATAGGCAGAGGTGTTGGTACCTACAGTACACCCACATGTTGACAGTTTACCTACTGTTGGGACTCGGGCTTATTCTCTGTGGTGCGAGTGGCTCGTAATCCACGCATTAGTTTCGATTTTTTGGTTCTACGACATAATGGTTATAACTTCACGTTGTTTCCGTTCATGGATTTTTCACATTTCACCAGTTATGTGTAAGTCCCATGTAATAGGGGGCGAGCCTGTTGCCATCAACCGGCCACAAATCCAGAATCTTTTTTTTTTTTGTGGAAATCATCAAATAACTTCTCCCGCTCTGGGTGGAGCGGGAGGGCGTGTCAAACTTCTACTGACTAAAACCCACCCGTGTTCCTTCAGTTGCCTGTGCCAGGGCCACGGTAACTCTTTCGAGCAACCCGCAACCCTGCCAGGCGTCGGCCCTAGCGGACCCCTTCAGCTAGTGCTGACATCTCTTTGAGGCGCGCGTGGAACACAACGCGCCGTCGACCCGGGCCTGGTCCTTACCGGACGGCGAGCAACCCATTGCTCGCCATCCGCAAGCCCGCGCCTACGGTGGCCGGGAATCGGCTATCGATTCCCGACGCCCAGGGCGTCTCCTGCGGCGACTAGGGGCGTGGGGGCGCAAAGATTGCCAGATTCCGGCACCCTAATTGCGTAACACACTATCAATCGGAATCGGTTTCGGTTTCATTTTAACAGTTTAACAACATTCATTGGATTATTTACGTTGTTCAGACGACAAATTTTTTCGTACACATGAAGCAATGGATTGGCAATAAGCATCAAAATCGTAAACATTCCGATCGATAGTGTTACGCCATAAGGATGCAGGTTCCTACTTAGAAATTCCTGATTGAAATACACAATAACACTTTGGTCTACCTGGGAATCGAACCAAGGACCTCATGCTCTGGAGTAGCGCTTTGCGACCACAAGACCAAAGAATCAGTCAATCTAATTTTAAAAAGTTCAAATGTCAAACTTAATAACTTTTTCAATTTTCCTCTTTTTTTTCAGCGTTGTGAAAGCCCTACAGTTTTATTTAGTTAGGTCATACTTTTTACAGGGTTATGCAGAACTAGTAGTGTGGTCTCGTAGCCGTCCTATCTTAAGGCGAAAGCTCCAGGTAGCCCGCTAAATTCAAATTTTCTTATTTTTTTTTGCAATTTGCAGGTAGTATCGTGATTTGAATATGATTCGCGACCGTAACAGATCTGTCCCGCCAGGGTTGCGGGTTGTTCGAAAGAGTTACCGTGGCCCTGGCACAGGCAACTGAAGGAACACGGGTGGGTTTTAGTCAGTAGAAGTCTGACACGCCCTCCCGCTCCACCCAGAGCGGGAGAAGTTATTTGATGATTTCCCACCCAAAAAAAAAAAAAACAGATACTGTATTTATAGATATATAAGCATTAAAATCATGAATACAACTCTCTAAGTGCATATAATCCTAATGAATAAATCATGATATTTAGGATTATACTAACTTAAGGAGTTGTATTACTGATTCTACTGATTATAGTTTTGTAAATACATATATTATATGTTACGGTCGCGAATCATACTTTAATCAACATACAACCTAATACTGACTTGCAAATTGCAAAAAAAAATGAATTTCGCGGGCTATCTGGAGCTTCCCCCTTAACAGCTTTCCAGATATCTTTTTTGTTTAAGTAAAGGATTTTTTCTTTTGAATTATGCTGAATGAAGTTGAAAGTTTTCTTCTTATTGATTTTGGAGTTTTGTGCAACACTTGTCAAGCAGTATTTTTGTTTAAGCTGGAATAACATGAGTTACCTTGGGTAACCTGGTCTTGAAGTCATTATGCACAACATGAAACTTATAGAAATACAGTATTTAAACTGTAAAATTACGTCTGTAAAATCACGTAAATCAGCTAAATCGGCAAAATTTCATATACGGCCTCTTAACTACACAATGACCTGATATCTCAAAGGCTGACTTAATTTTTTTTCGGTACCTGTTTTAATTAAGATTTTCTTGAAAATCACTGCTTATTTAAAAATATACAGAATATAAATTATTAACTAACAAACTATTTAAAAATAAAAAGTAATAGTTAAATATCCTCATTCATATCATTAATTAACTTAAAGAATAGGTGAGACCTCTAATCCCCCATTCAATTTTAACTCTGGACACCCTAACCTAATCACAGGTTTGAGGAAAATCGACAGGCACAGCCACATACAAAACAATATGTAGGTAGATAGATAGGTACTTTGACGGATTTTTTCTTCCCCATTCGTCGTGTAAGTCATTAAGAGTAACAAAAACTAAAGTAGGTCGAACTTTGTCCGCCATTTTGCTAAACTTTGCACGTCGGAGCAAAAAAATGGGCTAACTCTGCACGTTACGTTTATGTATGATTGTGTGTTGTGTAGTGGAGTACAGTGTAAGTTGGCTAGAAGTTGGATGTTTTGAATATTCCATAGAGTATTCTAGATGGACAGTAAAATCTACGTAGTCAGAAAAGATGGTGTAAAAGTTTTGGCATAAATAAAATAAAAGAGACTGGCTCGTCGGTCTAGTAGTCGCAGGCGCTACGGCGGAGCATAAAGGTCCAGGTCCAGGTCAGGCAGTGTTATTGGGTTTTCCGCTCGCCTCCTATTACATGGAACATACAAATAACCGGCGAAATATGGGTGTATATACTGCCGTCGTAAAAAAAAGTCAGATACGTATTTTTTATACGTATCTGACTTTTTTTCGAAATAGAGTTATTTACATATTCGGAATCAGCAAAAAAAGACGCATCTATGAAGGTGCTTTTACACCGGCGAGGCGAGACGTGTATAGGATGGGCGAGAATTTTAATTTGTATGGCAAAATTTCTATCCACGCCCGCATCTTGGGTGTAAAAGATCGTTAGTACAATATTGAACTTTATTTCTCTAAGAAAAGAGTATTTATTTAATTTGTAAAACGCACTGGCCATCGAGCACCCGCACGGTCTCTCTCCGTCAAGCGCTGACTCGCGATGTCTCGCGATGGCTCGCGTTGGCACGCGCTGGTACGCGCCGGCTCGCTCCAACCATCGGGAGACAAAACGGAGCAGGCGGGCTGCGCGTGATAGCGCGAGATAGCGAGGGCCGGAGCGAGCCAGCGCTGGCCATCGCGAGACGGCGCGGTATAGCGATGGACATCTTTCGGTGTAAAATGGTAAGCGTGATTTCAATTCTCGCCCATCCCATCCACGCCTCGCCTCGCCGATATAAAACCACCTTAACTCTGGTCTCACAACTACTTCTTACTATTCTGGAACAACGCATGTATTTGCGAAAAAATATAGCTAAACCTAAATTATGGCTCAAAAAAATTATTTAAAAGTATTTGATAATCCGAAGGGTTAGGCAGAGGTGCACCTAGAGTACACCCACATTGGGCCAGTTATGTTTAAGCCCCATGTACTAGGTGATCCAAAAGTAATGATAATCGGTTAATATATTTAGGTATAATATAAAAAGAGACCTCAAAAAAGCCCAATTGCCTGAACCGACAACCCAAGACAGAATAACTTGGCGCAAAAAAGTGAGGAGATCCTACCCCAAATAACGCGATCAGGGACGGAGGAAGAAGAAGAAGACCTAAGTGTCAAAATTATTCATTATCGTTTACTACTTGACCGGATAAAAACTAGCAGGGCAAACAAATGTCGTTTTAGAGCAAACAAATTTTTCGAATATACGAAGCAATGCATTAGCAATTTCCTTCAAAATTATTCAGAATACGTTTGTTAGTGTGTTAAGCAATTAAGGTGTTGGTTCACACTGAATCTCCTATAATTGCCGAAAGCTCTCGAATCTCACCTCACCTTACTTTTAATCAACGACCCAATTTCTTTGTCCCCCACTACACGTAAGCGCATTGCAAATAAGCACGGCATCTCATAAAACTACACGACCCTGTTCCTATACGATACGCACTTACGAAATACGATACGTACTTTGCACTTACTATTTGCGATACGTAAGTCCTTAAGAATTACGATATGTTTTTGGTACTAACAGTTACATAAGTTCTTATCGTGTACCAGGGGCGCAGCCTTCATACAACTCGATTCCTATCGGATTCTCTTCGGAACAACCACTCTTCTTACTACTATTGCCAAATAATATGTAACAGTGTATCACAACACATTACAGATATTTAATTAATACTAGTTTGTATGAAACTTGCATTAAATCACAAGATTAAAAACATTACAAAAATGCCTACAATATTTTGTGTAAGTTAATGAGAACTGAACAATTTTTTCATCGGCTTCTCTCTAATGATGATTGTAGCTGCGCCACTGTTACCTACGAGTTTTCGTCGCGTACTTGGGCAACAAAAGCAACCTTGTAACTGTGTCAATGGCGGCAGGAAGAATTGCTTAGAAGAGTTTTGGAAGGATGCTCTTCTTATGGGGTAAGTCTGTCAAGCTTATGGTTAAAGCATAGTTATATTTCTCCATGACTATGTATTGGTAGATACATGTTCAACAGGAAGTGTTTATGGACTTGTATGTATAAAAACCGGCCAAGTACATGTCGGTCCACGCACAATGAAGGGTTCCGTAGTTGAGATGAATTTATCCCTAGAACAAACTTAAAATTGTAGTAGAAAAACATGTTCTCCCATAAATTCCAACTGCAAAGGTAGGTTTGTACGCACAATACTGAGAGATTTACCATTTTATTTTAAGACCATATCCTTCTTATAGGTTTTCCTGTAATCTATAGGTATTTTGTGTTTTATTTTATCTTTTATAACTATTTTCTCTATTTTTTTTTGGAAATGAGGTGGGGGAATGGTAAATTTTCGTCTATTTTCTTAAATAACTATAAAACAATTTATTTTAAAATTATAAAAAAAAACTCCCTTACAGTAATCACTTTCATTTGATATGCCACACGGTACAGTTTGCAAAACTTTCATTTTTATTTCTTAATTTGCTCCAAACTTGGCCCCCCAAAATGAAAAAAATCATTTATAAGTTAAACACGTTCGTGTTTGGATCATAGAAATTCATAAGTGTACCAAACAACTTAATCGGTCCATTAGATTCGGAGCAAATTGGCTGTGACAGACGGACGGACAGACAGACAGGCAAACACACGAGTGATCGTAAAAGGGTTTCGTTTTTTCCTTTTGAGGTAATAAACCCTAAAAATAAATGAAATATTTTATTGTCCAGATATAAATCCACAAATAACCTTAAATTAATACACACATAGATAACGTAATAAACATACAATACTATAAATATAACACATTCATATTACACTCACATCCCATCATGACCTATGCGGGTTCAGTGTTTGCGCACGCAAAACCCCACCTCATTCATAGGATGCAGGCCCTCCAAAACCGTTTCCTCCGAAAGGCAACGGGAGCCCCTTGGTTCGTTCGGAACGAAATCCTCCACGTGGATCTCGATATTCCCACCATCTCCCAGTTCTTGAAACGCAATTCCAAGCGTTTCTTCGACTCAGCCACCAACCATCGCAACCCTCTGGTTGTCGAGGCGGCTAGCTATGTCCCCTCTCGTATTAGTAAGGTCCGCCGCCCCAGGCTTGTCCTCTCAGATCCCGACGACCCCATAACTCTTCTCCAGGAGAGCAGTAGGGACCGTAGGAACAAAAACAAATCGACATTCCGACCTCGCCGCCGAGGTCCCTCGCGACGACTCCGTAATAATCGTCCTCCCCCCCGTCCCTTGCTCGGGTATGATGTGCCAGCTGGTGGCGTAGCTGAGCCTGTAGCTTTAAACTCCCCTGACAATAATAATAATTCTAATCTGATCCAGCCTGTCCCATCTTGCTGTCCTCCCCCCAGCGACGCCCTAAGCCGAGGCCCGTTCCCCACAGGGGGAGCCCTTAGCGTGTAGTCGCTTAGTCTGTAAGTTTTTTGCCCCTGGCTGGAGGCTTTGAGTTTTCTTAAGGCAGCCACAGGATAGTCCGGTTAAGTAGTCTCGACCTCTCTAGGTCAACTACGAGATGCCATTCATAAAACAAAAAAAAAATACACTCACATACATACACTTGCTTACTGCTTACTATTACTTGATTGACACTAAACTGACATTTTATTGAAAGCATCTTAATTTAGTAGCAGTTAGGGCAGAAGTGACCGTACCAATAAAAACGGAGTCAAATTAAATTAGCTAGCGAAACTCAGCAGATTTGATGGGTATCGATATCTGTTGACCATAAAAAAATATTTAGTAAACTCATAATTTAAAGTATTTCCCCAAAGCCTGCAAGACGCTCCGTGGCACTATTGATGCGCCTGATCTGCATGCTGTGCTGGCTCGCTTCTTTGTCCTAGAACCCAGTTAATTAATGCCACGACCGAAAGCAAAGGCTGTTTGCTGTGCGCCATGTCGCACCGTTGCGCATGCGAAGCCCCAGTAGCACCACGCACTCTGGCCGTACTTAATGATCTCTCGGTTAATGGTCTCCCAACAAAAGATCTGTTTGCGGATGAACGGACGAAGATTTTATTGACATGTCAGAAATACTGTGAGAGCGATTCATGAAATATTGTTAATTTTTATTGTTTTTCCCTCAATTTTATATTTTCTTTTCTATTTTTATGTGTCTGTGCCTTTAATTTTAAATAAATAAATAGTCAGCGGTAGCTCCTTGAAATTAAGAGTTTAGATTTATCCTCTTTAATTTTCGATACCTATCACATCTGCGGAGTTTCGCTAGCTAATTTACTTCGACCCTGTATATTGGGCCATTCGTACTTAATTATGCACTTAAGGCCCTACCACAACCAAACAACCTTGAGCAATCGGTCCTTCTCTGTACCGCCGCTCAGTCTCACTCTGTCCCGCTCGCTGCGCACGCCCCTTTATTATAGAATTTACAACTTTTTTTATTAATTTATTTGAATGAAAAAGAATAGCGATATTTTGAAATAAAATAAAACGTGGATTATTTAAAATTTAAAAGTATCAATCCGTTAGTGTAATCCCCAAATAATTAGAACGTCATCTTCAGCAAAAGATTCGCACTAGGCGCTTCCAAATGTCTTTTATAAAGCGCACTGCAAAAGAGTGGAACTCACTACCTGCGTCTGTTTCCGAGCGCATTCAACCCTAATCTCTTCAAAGTGAGAGTGAACAGGCTTCTTCTGGGTAAGCTCTCTCCATCGTCGACTTGGTCTCTGTCACCACTGACCTAGACTAGACTCAAGAGCAAACCCATCTCAAATAAAAAAAAGAGGCTTGCAATCAATAATATTAGTCACTTTTTACAAGGAGATTTTAAATGTACCTTTTTATAACACATTCAAAATAATAATAACGTGTAATGTAATGATAAGATATCGAACATTATTAAAGTGCTTGATGTAGTTTATTATGCTTAATTAATGAGCTTCTGAATAACAAACTGTCGCAAGGTTTTGGTCGGGGTAGCGCCTTAAACAGTGAGTTCTCACTACTGGCTTTCTATGGTTTAAATGAAAATAAATCTTGTGTATCTTGTAACACGTCAGATTTACATAAAGAAGCTGTTCCATTAACACAAGCTACCATAACAGACTTACTTTACTTACTTAAAACATTTCAACAACTATGTCTTAACAACATTATCGTGCAATTAAAACAGATTTATTACTTAAAACAGAACTTAAAACTGTCTACAAATGCAATAACAGCTGTGTTGCAAGAAAACTAAGGAATGCGATTTACATTGAAATTCCCAAGTGCTTGCTACTTACTGTTGAATAGTTGCAGCGAAGTTGTGACGGGAAACAAAGAATAGGATACGTATAACGCTAGCTTTTACCGGCGACTTCGTCCGCGTTATATAAAATAAAAATAAAATTCATTTAATTCAAAAAACTAGATCCATACAGTCCGATTTAAATTAAAATAATTTTAAATTATTAAGGAGCTCGTGGCTAACTAATAACGGCCGCACGGGTCGATCCATCAGGTTAAGCTACGCTTGCCGGGGTTAGTCCGTAGATGGGTGACCATCTTTACATACCGAGACTCCTCCGTGCCCCAGAAAGCACGTTAAGCCGTTGGTCCCGGCTGTCATTCGTGGATCTTTGGTAGTCGTTACGGGTCGTCAGAAGCCCGAAAGTCTGACAACCAGTCTTACCAAGGGGTATCGTATTACCCAATTACTGGGTTGTGGAGGTCAGACAGGCAGTCGCTCCATGTAAAATACTGGTACTCAGCTGCATCCGGTTAGACTGGAAGCCGACCCCAACATAGTTGGGAAAAGGCTAGGCAGATTGATTGAACAGATTAAATTATCCTCTCAATAATGGATATCCATATCGGAGAAGAGAACCTATCTGCTACAGTCTTTAGAATTCCGTTGCAGCTGCCACGCATTCTGCAGATCAGAGATACAGTTTTCTCGCGGATGACGGCATGAAAGCGATCAGTGCGATACAGCGCAAACATTCCGATGCACTACAGAAGCGAGGCAGCCCCAACATCTTCCTGAAGACATTGTTATACTGGACGCACAGGACATCCAGCGAACTTTTGGTGTTGACTGACCCACAGATTTCCCGTATAAAAGCTTTGACAATACGCCTAAAACAACGTTATATTCACTTTTTCAGAGCAGCGGCAGAATCTGCGGGCCAGCTTGTTACCTCTGGCCGGCAAAGCCCTGCGCTCCCTCTCTTTATCCAGATCGTCTTCAAAACCTGCGGTAATTAAATGCCCCAGGTATTTAAATATGAATATGGGAAGTTTTAAACTAAAATATTAACTATTAATTACACGTATAACATAAACTTAAATAAATACAATAAGCTAAAATATATAAACATACACACTTACTTATACTTATATAAATACTCACAGTTGAGAGGAAAAGTAATGCTCTTTTACTCGATATTTGAAAAGAGACACAGTTTTTAAATCGCGATTGCTAGGCGGAAGTGAGTTCCACAGTCTCACAGCATGGATAGAGAAAGAATAAGAATAGTAGCTAGTTTTATGAGGATGATATTTAAGGAGGGATCTAAGGTGTGATCTACAAGGTACGTCGCTAGGGCGAGCAAAGGAAAGGCTCACGCAGGTAGCAAGGATAAGGCGGATTGTGTAAGATGTTGAAGAGGAGACATAAAATCCGAGTGTTCCTGCGAAGGCGGATAGGGAGCCACTTGAGTTCCTTCCGAAGGTGAGAAACATGATCATACTTTCGATACATCAGAAAAAATGCTGTTATTGAGTTGATCGTGGAAATAGCGTCTCTTAGCATCTTGACACAGACGACTGCAGCGATTACGTAGGGATTTGTAGTAAGAGAGATTCAGCTCTGAAGGTGTTCGCTTATATCTGCTCTTAACTTTATCCCTGCAAGCCATAAGCTCTTTAATTTGTAGCGTTATCTATGGTTCGGGGTTGTGTCGGACTTTGACACGTCGGATAGGGGCATGCTGATCATATAAATCGAGAACGGTTGCGTTAAAACAATTCACCTTATCGTCGATGTCATCGTACTCGACCAGAGGGGTCAAGTCGAGATCGCCGGCATTACGCCGCAAAGCCTCCAGGTCTATGCCCTTGTAGTTACGGAGATATAAAAGCTGGGAATAACTTGCGAACACGGATACGATAGGAAAGATAAATGAGATCGTGGTAAGAAAAATTTGCCACGAGTTGACCATTATGTTAACTAGTACCTGCAATATAGAATAGTAGAAATGTGTAAAAGGGTTTACGACGTACTAGCTGTTCCCTGTGACTTCAAGACTATGATGTTTTGAAGGTCTCAGACCACCTATCTGTCAAATTTTAGAACTATTGTTTCATTGGCTTGGGCGTGAAAATTTAACAGACAGACAAATATGTAGGTAAGAGTTACTATAAAATTAGTATGGATGTAACATTAGCAGAAAATAGGATAAAAAATTTTGTGAAGTATGGGATTTTTCCACTTGTAAGCAAGTGGTTCCAAGTACGATACTGGATACGTCCATCTACTTAATAAAAATCTTAGATTAATTTATTAATTCAATGACAGACAAAGTACAGCCTTCCATATTGCGCTTTATGCCCTGTCACCTGTGCGTTTGAGGATCTTATGACTGCGTCAGCGAACGGAGTTTGAGTGGAATTTTTGGGCCAGACTTGTTTGAACTTTTTGTCATCGATAAATATGCTAAGAAGAACGCACAGCCAAAACCACTGGATCTAGAAGCATGAAATTTTGTTCCTTATAAAACGACGACGCAGTGAGCATTAAGGCGACAGCGCCAGGGTAACCCGCGAAATTCAAATTTTCTTACGTTTTTTTTTTACAATTTGCAAGTCGGTATTAGCACAGTCTATAAATCAATCAATCGCACGTCAATTGCAGTCTATAAATCAGGCAATCGTGCGGGTCGTGAGGGGCGAGATGGGGGAAGAGCGCTCCCGAACTGCGTACGCTATCGTGTGTAAATTTATTATTGTTTTAATTTATATATAATAATTAAAATGGTGCATACGACGTGTGTTGTGAAAGATTGCAAGTCGTCATCTTACATCAATAAAGAACTGTGATTTCATCAATTTCCGCGCACAGATGAAAGGTAAACAAATAAAAATTGTTTATTTGTTAAAAAGAAAATACTTGAAAGTATCTCGAGCCCTGGTTTTACTTGGAAGCCCCGGTACTCGTCGGCTTTGCAAGTATGACCCACCGTTATTAATATTATGTCTAAATATTTTCCATTTTGTCATGTCATGTCAAATTGTCAACGTTAACAAAATGGCGGAAGTAAAAACAAAAAAGCATTCATTCTTTGAATAAAATTAAATGGGTCTCATTTTCGAGATTTCTCGCGGTGATAATTCATGAAAATGGTAACCATTTTGAAATCCAAAATGGCAGACAATGTTTTTTTTTAATAAATAATATGATGTTGAAGCTGCAAAATCGAGGTTTCTTGGAGTGCTGATTACGATATTGACATGCATTTTTAAATCTCAAGAACAATACACACCAAAAAATAAATATTATTTACTTGAGACAACCCTAGCTGTTGCAATGCCTGCACGCTGTCGGCATTTATTATGAGATCAAAGGCGTCGTCCTACTGTATCTTTTTATACTGTGGTTTTAGGTTGTATGTTGATCAAAATATGTTTCGCGACCGTAAAAAGAATGCATTTACTGAATTATAATCATTAAAGTCATCAATACAACTCTTATAGACCAAGTAATTCTATTGAATGAATATTAAATTCATGAAATTTTGACATTTGAGGATTATAACTAACTTAAGGAGTTTATTACTGATTCTAATGATTAAAAATTTTTTTTTGCAAAAAAGAACCGGCTTCAAAAAACCCTAAAAGTACTAAAAAGTAAAAAAAATAATACTATAACCTACCTATATTAATAATAATAAAATTTTACAATTTTTTGGAGGCGGCGGTTTAATGTTACGTAGGTTGAATAAGGAAAGTCAAGAAGGTTATAATCGCCGTCTTCATCATCATCATCATTTCCGTCAAATGAAATCCACTGCCGCGCATCTCGCATCCAACGATTTCCCGCTGCATTCACGAGGTCATCTGCCTTCCACTTATCGAAAAGTTCCGTTGTCTATCTCTGAACCCAGCATCTGATCTGCACGAAATTTGAACCAAAAACAAACATCTGAATTGAGAACCTCCTCCTTTTTTAGAACTCGGTTAAAACATCAAAATCAACAACCCAAACAAACATTAATATATCCGGAGAATGATATTTTTAATAAAAAAAAAGAAAAAGTTTTCTAATTCTTTTTTTTTAATTGTTAGTGGTACACCTGGAAAGTGCATACCGTTATAATTCCAACAAGCCCAAACACAGCTAAGATACATAGTCTTATTATGGAGTTCCGGTGCCTGTCTCTTCGATTCATCATCAGATCTGATGGTAGAATGGTTCTTATTAAACGCAAATGCTTCACTTGTTGTAGAAAATACCAAAATCACTGTACGTTTTCCTATAAAATTTGAAGAGTTCCCTCGATTTCGCCAAGATTCTATCATCAAATCCCGACTTGGTGACTATGGGACCAATTGAAAAGCATAGGCTTTGGAATAAAAAAAGAACTTTCCAAATCGGTTCGTAAATGACGGAGTTATTCGCGAACAAAAAACGCCATGCAGTGTAAATGAAAAGATCGTTAAACTAGACAATGTAGATAAATTTTTAGATTTTTGTTGATTTTTCAAAAATCGCTTGTCCGATCTCGATAAAATTTTCATGGGACCATATGGGAAATATACCCATTCTAACAAAGAAAAAATTTTTCAAATCGGTTGGCAAGCGACAGTTATGCTAGCGCATAACTCTGTCGCACACAAACATAAAAAAAATACAAACATCCGAATTGAGAACCTCCTCCTTTTTTAGAAGTCGGTTTATAATTCTGTAAATATTTACATATATGTTACGGTCGCGAATCATACTTTAATCAACATACAACCTAATACTGACTTGCAAATTGCAAAAAACGTAAGAAAATTTGAATTTCGCGGGCTATCCTAGCGCTTCGCCCTTAAGGAAAGATTCTTCAAAATTCATCCCCTGAAGGGGTCAAATAGGGGACAAAAGTTTGTATGGGAACTCGTCATTTATTCCGATGGAAATTCCCATCAGGTGCACAGCTTGTGATATCATAAAACTTCCTTGATGTGTTTCTAGAAAAGTGTTGACGTAAATAAATCTCAAGAATGTTATTTACATTGTGAAGCGCAAGAGTTTGTAGCTGCTGGCAACAAATGAAACTGCATGTCTGCCACTTACTGGAAACTAGAGTGAAAATGTCTTGAAGATTTTTCTGGATTTTCTCTTCCTTATTTTAGTGTACTTAGCTTTATTATCCCAGAATTTATCCCACGGAAATGTACTACCAGGGTAAAACGTAACCTATGTCCTATTTCAGGTCATGGTCTACCCATGTGTCTACCCATTTATGTTCGCAAAATTCGTCAAAAAGTAGGAAACTTCTGATTTTTTTTCGCGATTTCAGGTTCGTTCCCATAGTAAATTTGTTCAAAATGATGGTCTCATTAATACCCTAGAGTTATGCTAAATAAAATAAAAACACGTACATACTTTACCTACAGTGAATTTCATTTAAAACAGTACGTTATCGTAACTACCTATATATAATTTTATTAATTTATTTAATAAAGTTGCACAGTGAAACTTTGATTTCTTTCTGTAATTTCAAAGAAACTGATTTCTAAAAAGATACTTTAAAACTTATGCTTACTAAATCCCTCAAGCGTGGTCACCCGACACACGGTAACTTTGTTCGTAGAATTCACTGAGGACTTTCCTAAAAGCTTACCTACATTTTCGAAGAAATCCTACGCGAACTAGACTAAATTTATACCTACCCGCATACCGTGGCATCGTCTTCAAGATGCAGGCAAGTTGTTTCTTTAAATTCTTTCATGCTTTGGTTTCTTAAGAGCCAAAAATTTTATTTACCGTAACTTTTCCGGCCATACTTAGCTGGATTGTTTAGAGTGTTTTCTTGGGGAGGCCTTGTAAACAGATTGGTATTTTGAGGCTAAACATATATTTAGACGATGAATATAAAATTAAATGTGGATGGATGAAGAGGGAGAGGAAGGTCAAAGAAAAGATGGATTGTGTGAGGACTGATATGAAAGAGAAGGGAGTGAATGATAGCGTGACGGTTGACAGGGGAGAATGGAAGAAGAAAACGTGATGCGCCGGCCCCACGTAACATTGGATAAGCGCAGGAAGATGATATTACCTTGAGTTAGGTGTTACTCCTGAGGGCCTGGACAAAGTGCCGTTACCAGCGATGACGATGATGGAAAAGTCAAAAATGTATTGGATTGACATTGTAAGCAGTTTGGAATTATGATGCTTAACATAGTGAACATATATTTAGACATAATCTCAGTGTTCGCGACAATTCTTCAATCATAGAGTAAGTTTAGGGTTCATCTGCACTTCCAGCTTAAGTTAGTTCAGCGGATGAACTGATTGGAATGGTTCGCGATCGAATTCGCGAACGACTCATTTCGCCGCACGCGCTGCACTAATGTGACCTCGCACCGCAACACTTCCTCATAGTTTTTTGAAGAAGACCGCCGTCACCAATCCTACCCTCATACTAATATTATAAACGTGCATGAAAGTTTGTGAGGATGGATGGATGTTTGTTACTCTTTCAAGCAAAAACTGCTGAACGGATTTTGCTGAAATTTGGTACATAGATAGTTTATGACCTGGATTAATACATAGGATACTTTTTATCCCCATATTTCTACGGGTTCGAGAGTTACGCGGGTGACACCGCGGGGCGCCGTTAGTAATTCATGAAACCGCTTAGAACTCTAATCGCTTTGGATAACGCTCTGCTCTGCAATAACGCTGAACGTGTCTCTTCTTCTTCGTCATCTTCATCAGGAAGCTTCGAAGACAGTGTGACTGCTTTAGCTGGTAAGTGTAATGTTCCTAATGCTACTCCTTTGATTTAGGTGTGAACGGCTCAGAATTTTTTCTTACCGCATATTTAATATACCATAAACGCTTCACAAGTCAACTTGTAGACAGTGAATGGGTTAGGAGAGACTCCTGAGGACAAAATGACATGCTACCAGCCATAAAGATGATAGAAAAGTCAAAAATATAAAGAACTGACATAAGCTACCGAAAACCTTATGTCAATCCTGTTGAAAGTCTTTGCAGAAATATGAAACGCTCTAAAAGCGAGTGTACGGCCCGAGTGAAAAAACGTCCAGCGGGGCGTTCAGCGTTGCGTGCAAGTTCAACGTGCGCCGCTCGGCCGTCACTCAGGACACTCGCGAATTTTTGCGAGTGTTTAACACGAACGTCGCACGCCGCGCCCCGCCGGACGCTCGAGTCGAGCGTGTACTCAGGCCATACACTCACTTGTCAGGTCCTGAGAACATATAGCGGCACACACAGGCAGTCATTTCGTGAGTTATGTTTTATGTCCTATGTTTATAGCACGCTGTGTGTATAGAGGGGCTCGTGACTAAGTAATAACAGCCGCACGGGTCGATCATCAGGTTAAGCTAAGCTTGCCGCGGTCGGTCCGTAAATGGGTGATCTTTATATACCGAGACACCTCCGCGTCTGTAAGCCGTTAGTCCCGGCTGTTATTCTAGGATCTTTGACAGTCGTCTGACAACCAGTCTTACGAAGGTATCGTGTTACCGTTCGTAATTACGTCGTTGTTCTATTGGATGAGCGTATAGGAAGTCGCTCCATGTAAAATACTGGTAATCAGCTGCATCCGGTTAGACTAGAAGCCAACCCCAGCATGGGAAAAGGCTAGGCAGATAATTTTTTTGTGTATAGCTCGGGGCAGGCAATAACCGAGCACTCCAAGCTACTCTTGAAAGTTTTCTTGAAAGAAAATCCAATAACAGTTTTCCCGACCCAGTTATCGAACTCGGTTTGCTCATTTAACTAACTATACAGACCATGTTTATGACACCCTGGAGAAAATAGAGGATGGCCTTATTTATTCCGAAACCACACGACTGTAACAAGAGGAAATGCTATTTAATATAATCCCAAACCGCATTGTAGTTTAAATATTTGACATGGTACATTCTGTACCCAAAACAGTTGCTAACGAGAGTTAGCTGGGCACAAGCGGTCTTTTCATGTTACCGAATAATGTTGACTGTGTAAAAATTAGACAAAAGTTCCAGTAGTGTTCTCAAGTGACCATATACAATTCGAAAGCGAACTCATTTGTTTTTTTTAATCGTCGCGAATTCACAACATGACAGCGTTCGAATTTCAAAAAAAAGAAGACGGTTTACTTTTAAAAACAAATGAGTTCGCTTTCGAATAGGTACGATGATTTTTTATTTTATTTTATTTTTAACAAAATCTTTCGCGCTTAAAAAAATGTTGTCACGACTATGTACATAATTTTTCATACTAGTGCCATTCATTTCTCGTAACCAAGCGGCAAAACTTTTAAAGCTTCTCCATATTTCCATCGATTTGTCAGAGTTTTTCGACGATCTCATTTTACTATGCCTTCTCTGAAATTATATTATTACTTCGACCATTTCTAATATTACTCATCGAAGTGAACTTTACAGATTTTTTTTTTATTTGAGATGGGTTTGCTCTCGACTCTAGTCTAGGTCAGAGGTGGTAGAAACAAAGTCGACGATGGAGTGAGCTTAGAGACCGACAAGCAGGCAACCTTGCGGCGATGAGCCAAGCTATGAAGCTTGGCGTCCACCAGTTTTACGTCGCCAATGAGCCTCTTAGCTCTGCATTCTACCGAGTCAAGCGCGGCTAGTTGGTACTTAGCTGATCCATCCCAAAGGTGACTGCAATACTCCACTTAGTTAGGATGCCCAATTTCTTGGCCGCAATTTGAGCCTTGTACTCGATAGTGGCGCCGAAGTGGAGACCAGATGTTAAATCCATGCCTAGGAGCTCAAGCCGTTATTTACTGTTCCTGAAGTTACAACTAACATTTTAAAAACGAAGTTAAATGGAACCTCTGTACCTTACTTATCTTACGGCTAGGATCCTAAACTAATCGGATTTTAAGGCTACGCGAACTTTCAACAAACTCGTACCTTTTGATCTTTAAATTAAGGATGTACGCTGAACCACACTTTTAGTCATAAACCTCATTTAAAGTAGATACAGAGAGAAAATGGCGTAGTTTATGTAATGAAGAACTGGTTTGGTTTGAGTTTTAAACTGTAGTCACAAAGACTTTGTGGCTAAGTAATACAAGCCAAACTGGTAGATCGATCAGGCTAAGCTACGCTTGCCACGGTTGCTCCGTGGATGGGTGACCATCTTTACATACCATGACCCTTCCGTGCCTCGGAAAGCACGTTTGTCATTCGTGGAATTTTGACAGTCGTAACGTGTCGTCAGAAGTCTGAAAGTCTGACAACCAGTCTTACCAAAGGGTATCGTATTACCCAGTAACTGGGTTGTGGAGGTCAGATAGGCAGTTGCTCATTGTAAAATACTGGTATTCAGCTGCATCCGGTTAGACAGGGAAGCCGATCCCAACATAGTTGGGAAAAGGCTACGCAGATGATGACACAAAGACTATACCTTTTAAATAATATGTGTCGAATGAGTTACAGCTTTCTGGACGAAGCTCTATGTCATCAAGATATTTGGTGGCTATTTTACAAAGAAGTAACGTGCTTCCTTGGGTGCGAACCCACGACCTACAACTCGTAAGACGCGGCCTTTACTACTGGGCCTCCACTGTCCTGTTTGTGTAATTGCCAGCAGCCAGAACCAAACTACTGGCGAGATCTCCTCTCACTAGAGCCATACGTGTGGTGAACGAGGTTCACGAGAGGGTTGATGTATTGTGGTGCAACTTGAGTGAATTCGCAAAAATTACATTGTATACAGGTATATTGGTAAAACAGCAACCACCTCTTAAGGGGTCATTGTACTCATCATTATGAACAAACAAACCTGAAATCGCAAAAAAAATCAGCTGTTCAGTACATTTATGTTCGCATAATTCGTCAAAATGTACTGAAGAGCTGAAATTTTTTTTCGCGATTTCAGGTTTGGTCCCATAGTAAAAGTTGTTCATAATGATGAGTACAATGACCCCTTAAGAGGTTGTTGGTGTTTTACCAATAACCCTGTATATGCAAGTCGCGCGGTAAACTCTGGTTGCGCGATGCAGAATTTTGCGTGACGTCAGTGTGATGCGTAGTTGGCATGTGGCGATGTAGATGCCGCCACAACCTCATGCTCAGCAGTAACGCTTACGACCACTAGAACAACGAGGCTGCTTATTCAATGCTTTCAGAAAAACTCCTGGCATAAGGGCAGGTAATGTGACGATCGTAATGTGATGCTCTTATTAACGATGAACTCCTTCACTGAGCTCTCTGACTACCAACATCAACAATTTTATAAGCATTACTACTCCGAAGTACTAAATAATTCCTTCAAAAATAACCTAAGATTTAAGACTACAGACAACAAATTAAATCCAGAAGCTTTGCTAATCTAAACTTCTCCAAATTCTTAGAACAACTTCAAACTTGAAGTTCCATCAAAAACAGGGAAAACAATACCAACTTAAGATGTTCTCTTAGGTCGAAACTTAGGCAGACTAATAATCTAGGCCTTATCCTAACTTCACCAACTTGAGATGAGAATAGGAACGAAAGTTCCAGTGATAAAAATTATTTGATAATTCAATGAAAAAAGTTTTCAATTAATCCGTGTCACAGACTACGGGAAAATTAATTGGATTTCGGAGATAATGGAATTTTTTATCCGATAGGTAGGTCTTGTCGATGGATAATCTGAAGGGTGGTGTTTACTTCAGCTAAACTGGGGACTTGGTGATGCGTTGCCAAATTTGACAGAGTGAGAAAGGGAGATTGGGTAATAGGAGAGAATAATCTTTATATGTATAATTCTTCTGTGCGTGTAAACTCCTCCTAAACGGCTAGGACCGATTTTGATGAAATTTTTTGTGTGTGTTCAAAGTGGATTCGAGAATGGTTTAGATTTACCACAATTGAAGCCGGTAGGTGGCGCTGCGATCGAGTTCTAGGAAACAGGACAACGTCTGTTTGGTCAGCTTGTATATACATATAATATTATTATTATAATATAATCCTAACTAATATTATAAATGCGAAAGTAAGTTTGTTTGTTTGTTTCTTACGTTTTCACGCCTAAACCACTGAACCCATCATCCTGTTTGCATATACGTTGTCAGGTATACAGAAACGGACTAAGAGTACCTGTCATCCCAAAAAAAAGTACTGTTTCCGAGGAAAACAACAATAACGTTATGATAGTAGATGGCGCCACGTGTCTTTCGAATTAAGTATATTATTATAATAATATACTTAATAATGTATTGCTTTCAATAATAACTTGACGATACACAACAACCAGAGTAGGAGGACCAGTAAACATGAACTCACACTGATCGTGAATCGGGGCTCCGTTTGTTCCAAAGCGAGTCGGACAAAAATGAAACTGTAAATATGCTTTTATGGGTTATTCGGGTACTGTACCCGAATCAGTTTGAACCGAATATCATAGATGCGATACGATATTTGACTCATACCAACATAAACTCTATAGGTACGCTGATACCTAATATATAGATACAGTGCCCGCCGATATATAGGTATTGGATATCGTGCCGATACATAGATATTGTATCTATATACGATCTGTACCGCCCACTCCTACACGAATCCACGGCGCTGGTTTTCAGCGTAAGCCGTTGGTGTATCGCTGTCTCAGACCAGTAAAAACAAGTAACATACTCGTACGTTGAGATAATCACGATCAACTAAATAAACCTAAATAAAAAAATATATAATATGCAGACATAAATAATAAAATATGTGGCAACATTTTGACGCATCTCGAACCAAAGTTCTAAAAAATCAACGTTCCAGAGAGGTATTATTTTTTCTGTGCTTGCGTTGCACACCGTTAGGATAATAGTGTTTCGGCCTTTCTTCTCAGAGTAGTCAGATACTCGTAGGAAACGCCGACCTCATCTAGTTTAAAAAAAAAACATGATTGACTTGTAAAAGTGTTTGTACAAACCTACTTACAGAAATAAAAATCATTTATTAGTCTTCTGTTTACACCTAATGTGGGTTGGATCCTTTTCGTTCTATGGACAAATGTAAGTTTGTACGCACAATATTGAGAGATTTACCATGAAGTTTAGACCATCGACTTCTTATAGGTTTTTCTGTATTCTATAGCTAAAGAATTATTTTCTGTATTTTTTCAAAATTTTAAGGTCAGTTATTTCTGAGATAAAGCGGTGGGGATGGTAAATTTTCGTCTATTTTCTTAAATAACTTTAAAACAGTTTATTTTTAAATTATAAAAAAATATATATATATATTTGAGACCCTCACAGTAAGCCCTTTCATTTGATACATCGCACGGTACTGTTTGCATTTTTGTTTTTTTTTTCTTATTTGCCCCCTAAAATTGACCCCCGTATTCAAAATTTATTAAGTTACATTAGTTACATTAGTTACACAGAAATACATACGTGTACCTAATTTCAACTTAATCGGTCCATTAGATTTGGAGCAAATTGGCTGTGACAGACGGACTGACAGACACATGAGTGATCCTATAACGGTTCCGTTTTTTCTTTTTTTTTTGTACGGAACCCTGATAAATCAGTATATTTTCACCCCTCATTTCACCCCCATGGCACAAAATACATAAGTACAGAACACAGATTAGTCGGCTCTATACAACAAGCGAAAACGCACGCACACATAGAGACGCTTCACGTACAGCGAGTGCAAAAGCACTCGCGAACGGCATTTGTTTGAGATCGCCCGCCGTATGTACGCGTCTGTGTGCGTGCGCTTTCGCACGTTAATGGAGCCGACCTACCCTATCTATTCTGCGCCCACGTCTTAAGTGTACGTTAGATTTCTAATCAGATAAAGGTCGTTATTATATGGTTCTATTTAATCTAATTAAGATAATCTTTATTGGGGACTTTATTCCCTCTTTGAACCCCGAAATAGGGATCAATGGGGTTGAAAGAACGTCTTATCTTAAAGTGTTAGGGCGTAGGATGTGAGTGGTTGTGATTTATATATCTGTACACATAAATAAAACTGAAGTGGTTGTTCATAATGTCATAATAACAACTTTTTAACACAAATATATAAATGCTACTTCCAAAAATAAAACAATTAAAAAAAATTTTGTCTGTCTGTTTGTTCCGGATAATCTCCGAAGCTTCTAGACCAATTTTGACGGGACTTCATTGGCATGTAGCTGATGTTATAAGGAGTAACTTAGGCTACTTTTATTTAAAAAAATAATACGGGTTCTGGGAAAAAAAAAACCTATGAAATTGTAAACAAAATCCGATTTGAATAGGGAAAAGTATTGACAAGCCGTGGCCAATAGCTAGTTTGTATATAAATTATTGATATTTTCTAAGTACTAAATGAAGTTAAGAGGGCTTTTATTCCAATTTTTGACCGCGATTGTGTGTGTGAAGATTCATAACGTCTTTTTGAACCTTCGTTGGTCTAGTCAAGTCTAGTGTGGTAATAGACCTGGGTTCGAGCACCAGGTTGGGCAAAATGGTATCAGGTTTTCTATTAGGAAATCCTGAGAATCAGACCACAGCCTGGATTAAACATAGCTCACGAAATGGAAAATAAAATGGCCGATTTTGTTGATAACAATTTACGATCCAGACTCAAATTCTAGAACATAGACATCTCTATTCAGAACTGGATTTGCCTCGAGATTACTTAATACTAAACTTGTCAGTAAAACTTTATTAAGCTCATCTTCGTCGAAAAAATAAGTCAATCTACTTAGCCTTTTCACAACTATGCTGGGGTCGGCTTCCTGTCTAACCAGATGCAGCTGAATACCAGTATTTACACGGTGCGAATGTCTATCTGACCTCTACAATCCAGTTACTGGACAACACGATACCTCTTGGTAAGACTGGTTGTCAGACTCTCGGGCTTCTGACTACCCGTCACGTCTGTCAAAGATCGACCAATGACAGTCGGGACCAATGTATTAACGTACTTTCCAAGGCGTGGAAGGGTCTCGATATATAAAAACCGGTCTAGAACGTGTCCGACCACGCACAATGAAGGGTTCCGTAGTTGGGATGAATTTATCCCAAAAAAACTTAACATTGTAGTTGAAAAACATGTTGGGAGAACATGTTCGAACACAAATGCACATTCGAACTACATACCAATGTCCACAATTAAACGAAAAGGATCCAACCCACATGGGAAAGGATCCAACCCCTAATGTGGGTTGAATCCTTTTTGTTTAACTATGGACAAATGTAAGTTTGTACGCACAATTTAAGACCATCGACTTCTTAAAAGTTTTCCTGTAATCTATAGGTATTGAACTATTTTCTATATAGTTTTTTTTTTTAATTTTAGGCTCAGTACTTTCGGAAATAAAGGGGAGGGAATTGTCAATTTTCGTCTATTTTCTTAAATAACTTTAAAATGGTTTATTTTAAAATTGTTTAAAAAAAACACATTTGAGACTCTTCCAGTAAGCCCTTTCATTTGATACAGTCACACGGTACAGTTTGTAAACTTTTTTTTAAATTTTCTTATTTGCCCCCCACAGTTGACCCCCATATTCAAAATTTATTTATTTACGTTACACGTCCGTGTTTGGGTCACAGTAATACATATATGTACCAAATTTCAACTTAATCGGTCCATTAGATTCGGAGCAAATTGGCTGTGAAAGACGGACAGACAGACAGACACAAGAGTCCCTATAAAGGTTCCATTTTTCCTTTTGAGGTACGGAGCCCTAATAAATGATCACCTATCCACAAATCGATTACACCACGAGCCCCACCTTGTGTCTAAAATATAAGTAAACTCACCTAACCTCCCTTTTCTCTCTTGTTACGCAATTTTGCTCGCTTACGGTTGCTGATTGGCTGACGCGGCCGAATGACAGCTACGACAGTTCGACTGATATTTCAGATATGCGAAGGAAAATGATTGTGAGAAAAATCCTTGAAAACATTTGGTAGAAAAAAAAAATGCTGAGGCGGCTTGTTTGGTGAATATGCTGACATCAGCAAAAATACGAGTTTATAGGGTTCCCCAAAAGGTGCCAAACGGAACCCAATTACTAAGTCTCCGCTGTCCGTCCAACCGTCCGTCTGTCTGTCAGCGAGGTGTATCTCATAAACCATAATAGGTAGACAGTTGAAAATTTCACAGATTGTATATGTGTATTGCCGCTATTACAAGAAATAATACAAATAAAATAAAGTTGTAAATTAAAGGGGAATCCCCATAAGGAACGCCTATCCCCATGCGCAAGGAACGCCTGATTTCAGAGCGGCAAACTTACATGACGCGAACTATAATATACCTTTTCCAAGCGAAATCACACGTAAAACCAAGCACGTATTTACCCCTAATACCCAAAGTCTTACATAAACTTAACAGAATGACAAGCGAATTTTCTTGTAAAATAATTCGACGTGAAATTATGGGAAGCCATGTTACGTTCGTCCCACGGCTGGGCTAATTGGACAGGAAAACGTGGGATAAAGTATAATCCGTGACTTTGGTACGATCCCTAATTTGACTTTAGGTGTTGTCAGTTTGTTCTCATTAGTTGGTTTTAGGGTTGTTTTTCGCAGAGAAGCCTTTTTGTGTATATATTGGGATTTTGGGATTATCATTTTGGAAAGACTGTTAGCCATGCGATGGTTCGTAAGGAGGTACGATACTGACGTGTAACGTAAATAAATGAATTTTGAATATGGAGGTCAATTTTGATGGGTAAATAAGAAAATTTAAAAAAGTTTTGCAAACTGTACCGTGTGACATATCAAATGCTTACTGTGAGAGTCTCAAATATATATTTTTTTATAATTTCAAAATAAATAATTTTAAATTTATTTAAGAAAATAAACGAAAATTGACCATTCCTCCCCTTATCTCCGAAAGTACTGAGCTTACAATTTTGAAAAAAAAAAAATAAAGAAAATAGTTCAATACCTATATTACAGGAAAACCTACAAGTCTATGGTCTTAAAACAGGTAAATCTCTCAATATTGTGCGTACTAATTTACATTTGCAGACGATATGGTCCTATAAATTAACAATAGTAAAATAACAAAATTACGACGTGTGCTGGCTGTATTTTGCTGTGCAACATCAGTTGCGCAATAAAATTATTATATAACATAGTGACCTGAGTTTTACTACAGATGCAAGTTTTTCCATCTGCGTAGCCTTTTCCCAACTATGTTGGGGTCGGCTTCCAGTCTAACCGGATGCAGCTGAATACCAGTATTTCACATGGAGCGACTGCCTATCTGACCTCCACAACCCAGTTACTGGGTAATACGATACCCCTTGGTAAGACTGGTTGTCAGACTTTCGGCCTTCTGACGACCCGTACCGACTTTTAAAGATCACGAAAGACAGCCGGGACCAACTTAACGTGCTTTCCGAGGCAAAGAGGAGACTCGGTATGAAAAGATGGTCACCCATCCACAGAACAACCCCGGCAAGCATAGCTTAACCTGATGGATCGACCCGTGCAGCTTGTTATTACTTAGCCACGAGCTCCTCTAGTACAGATGCAAGTTAAGCACTCAAAGATTTTATAGAGTGAGTCGGGCTCGCGCATTCAGGTTTTCATACCAGAATTCTAGTAGGTTTTAATATAAGATACAGAATTGGCTAGTGCCCGACACTAAAAAAGCACATTTTCTGTAGATATTGCCGGCTCACCAATATGCACCAGACAACTTTAATTATTCAAAGAAAATTTAATTGTTCAAAGTAAAAACCGCATGTGTGATCTTCATGCCAGCACATCAAGCTACCCGAAACTGTCAAATTTTCCCATTCGACTTTGAACCTAATGCTTTAGCGATAAAGTTGAAAATCTATTAAAGAAATTTGACAGATTCAAGTAGCTTGATGTGCAGTCATATTAACCGCATTTGTGTGTTTCAAACCAAAAATCTGCCTAGCCTTTTCCCAACTATGTTGGGGTCGGCGTCCAGTCTAACCGGATTCAGCTGAATACCAGTATTTCACATGGAGCGACTGCCTATCTGACCTCCACAACCCAGTTCCTGGGTAATACGATACCCCTTGGTAAGACTGGTTGTCAGACTTTCGGCCTTCTGACGACCCGTAACGACTTTTAAAGATCACGAAAGGCAGCCGGGACCAACTTAACGTGATTTCCGAGGCAAAGAGGAGTCTCGGTATGAAAAGATGGTCACCCACCCACAGACCAACCCCGGCAAGCATAGCTTAACCTGATGGATCGACCCGTGCAGCTTGTTATTACTTAGCCACGAGCTCCTCTACTACAGATGCAAGTTAAGCACTCAAAGATTTTATAGAGTGAGTCGGGCTCGCGCATTCAGGTTTTCATACCAGAATTCTAGTAGGTTTTAATATAAGATTCAGAATTGGCTAGTGCCCGACACTAAAAAAGCGCATTTTCTGTTGAATATTGCCGTCTCACCAAAATGCACCAGTCAACTTTAATTATTCAAAGAAAATTTAATTGTTCAAAGTAAAAACCGCATGTGTGTTCTGTGTGTACAGACGCCAGCAAATCAAGCTACCCGAAACTGTCAAATTTTCCCATTCAACCTTGAACCTAATGCTTTAGCGATAAAGTTGCTCGTTTTTAGCGACTAACATCTGTAGATCTACCACGAAGTGCAAAGCCGACAGACCGCCGACTAAACGTGACGCTGGCAGAATAGTCGACACCGGCTCAATTGCCAAAAGAAAAAAAAAAAAAAAAAAATATTAAAGAAATTTGACAGATTGAAGTAGCTTGATGTGCAGTCATATAAACCGCATGTGTGTTTCAAACCGTTAATAATAAATGCGGCTACACTACAGGTTCTCAAAAAGCTGCACAGATCAAACAGTATTCTTTTTATTTTTAATTAAAATAAAGCAAACTCCGTCATAATTAAAACTGTGCAAACCCGGGTTTAGATTACAGTTGATATAATTATTCTCTTTTCTGTAAAAAAACATGGTGTATACCTACTCTAATTTCGGCGAATACGCTAAATTCCGGCACACTCATATTAAAATGAGACGTATGTGGGAATATTTTAACTTGATATTTATTTAGTATTAAGACTGAGGTTTTTGGTTAAGGCGAAAGCGTCAGGGTAGCAAATTGTCTTACGTTTTTTGCAATTTACAAGTCAGTATTAGGTTGTACGTTAATCAAATTGTAATTCTTGGCCGTAGCAAGTAATGGATTTATAATTATATATAATCATTAAAGTGATCAATACAACTCTTTAAGACCAGGTAATCCTAACGACTATTTCATGAAATCTTGTCATTTGACGATTATACTAACATATGGAGTCGTTATTACTGATTTCAATGATTATAATTCTGTAAATGAATATTTATTACGGCCGCGAATCTTACTTTATTTAACGTACAACTTAACACTGACTTGCAAATTGCAAAAAACGTAAGAAAATTTAAATTTTGTTTGTTTCAGAGTAGCCCCCTGACGCTTCCCCTTAAGTAGTATATTGAAATGACTTTTATAAATGAGGAAGACAATTTGGCATGTCTGTTTATCTATACAAATAAATAAAATTGATGTGTAAATAGGGTGACTGGTGATTTAACAAACAACTTTTACTATGGGATCAAAACTGAAATCACGAAATCTGTTCCCTACATTTATGTTCGCATAACTCGTCAAAATGAAGGAAACTGATACAGTTCAGGATCCTAGAGCCGCCAGACCTGACTTATTTACTGACTAGCTTTTGACCGCGGATTCGCCCGCGTGGTTGTCGGAAAAAACTCTTAACACATTACTAAAGTTTCTATAATAATATAAGTCAACCATGATTCGAAAGACACGTGGCGCCATCTATTATCATAAGAACGTTATTGTACACTCCACAACCTCATTCCATCGGCCTCCTTCTACCATCGAACGTCTAGTCACACTGCAAATTACCATCCATACCTAGTTGCCATTCCACCAATTCGCACTAAGCGCTTCCAAACATCCTTCATAATGCGCACGGCAAAAGAGTGGAACTCACTACCTGCTTCTGTGTTCCCGAACGCATACAACCCGAATCTCTTCAGAGTGAACAGGCTTCTTCTGGGTAAGCTCACTCCTCCGACCTAGACTAATAAAAGCAAACCCACCACAAATAAAAAAAAAATTGTTTTTTCCTCGGGAACAGTACTTTTTTTCGGGATGATAGATACAACCCTATGTCCGTTTCTGTACACGTGACCATACGAGTATATCCAAAATATGGGGATGGGGGGGAATATGGGGTTCGGTGGTTTAGGCGTGAAAAGTAACAAACAAACAACCAAAATTACTTTCGCATTTATAATATTAAAAAAAAATGTTTGGAATGGAGTAGTGTTAGTATGGACTATGAACATACGCATACCTGCTAGCTTGGGCCGACGCACGCGCCGACGGCCAATTTTCAGGTACTAAAATTACGTAACAATATTACTGAGTTTTCTTAGTCTGATTACTGATTTTATATTGATTTTTACTGATTATATTAATCAATACTGCCAGATACTTGCCTGAGAGAGGAGCTCGTGGCTAAGTAATAACAGCCGCACGGGTCGATCCATCAGGTTAAGCTACGCTTGCCGGGGTTGGTCTGTGGATGGGTTCTTTTCGTACCGAAACTCCTCCGTGCCTCGGAAAGCACGTTAAACCGTTGGTCCCGGCTGTCATTCGTGGATCTTTGACAGTCTTTACGGGTCGTCAGAAGCCCGAAAGTCTTTTTTTTTTTTTTTTTTGGATGGGAAATCATCAAATAACTTTTCCCGCTCTGGGTGGAGCGGGAGGGCGTGTCAGACTTCTACTGACTAAAACCCACCCGTGTTCCTTCAGTTGCCTGTGCCAGGGCCACGGTATCTTTTTCAAACAACCCGCAACCCCAGCGGCATCGGCCCTATTGGACCCCATCTTTGCTGACATCTCTTTGAGGCGCGCGTGGAACACAACGCGCCGTCGACCCGGGCCTGGTCCTTACCGGACGGCGAGCTACCCATTGCTCGCCATCCGCAAGCCCGCGCCTACGGTGGCCGGGAATCGGCTATCGCTTCCCGACGCCCAGGGCGTCTCCTGCGGCGACTAGGGGCGTGAGGGCGCAAAGATTGCCTCTCCCTCACGCGTTCAGCCTCCTCCTTCGCGAGCATTACTGCTTCGCAGAAGGATGTGACGGCCTCCCATGCACTCTCGCTCCGTACCATGGCCTGTACCAGGGCCGGACGCGAGAGATCGCCGCCGCCGATCGCCTCCGCGAGAACGCGGCGGTGCTCTGCCCAAGCCGGGCAGACCTCCACCGTATGCTCCACCGTGTCCTCCGGGCGATCCACACAGTGGTAACACCCGGGCGTTTCCTCCCGCCTTATCCGGAACAGGAACCTCCCGAAACAACCGTGTCCGGTGTGGACCTGCGTCAGGCGGAAGGTGAGGATGCCGTGACGCCTCTCCAACCACTCCTCAAAGAGGGGACTTATCGCCGCAATTGTGGCGTGCCCAAGCCCGAAAGTCTGACAACCAGTCTTACCAAGGGGTATCGTATTACCTAGTAACTGGGTTGTGCAGATAGAAGCCGACCCCAATATAGTTAAAACAACAACATAGTTAGTTAAAAGGCGAGGCCGATTTTTTGCCAGACACTTGCCGTTTGCGGTTTTTTCCGCCACACACTTTAAAGCTCGCAAAAATGATGCCTCCTTTTGAGGTACGGAACCCTAAAAATGAATACAGTACAGATCTACAGAATAACTTACAATGTTTTGGTGATACCTACTTAAAACACGAAGAAAACTTCACAAGAACAATAATTAACACTTTTACACAAACGTACAGACGCCAGCACATAAAGCTACTACAATCTGTCAAATTTCTTTAATAGATTTTCAACTTTACCGCTAAAGCATTAGGTTCAAGGTTGATTGGGAAAATTTGACAGTTTCGGGTAGCTTGATGTGCTGGCGTCTGTACCTTACACGTGTCGAAATTTCTCAGAGACTACGTCCTAATTAGATTCTCAGGACCCTTTTACAAGACCTAACGTGGCCTTGTTAGTATTTAAGTGAACTACTAGGTAATTTGTACCCTAACCAAGACAAATTCGACCCTTGTACCACAAAATAGATAAGTACAGAAGTCCGTCTCCATACACTGTTGCGTAACCTTCTCCCAATTTTTACATGGAAGGACTGCCTATCGGACCTCCACAACCCAGTAACTGGGTAAGACGATACCCCTTGGTAAGACTGGTTTTTAGACTTTCGGGCTTCTGACTACTCGTAACGACTGACAAAGATCTAGAAATTACAGCCTATAGGCTTAACGTGCTTTCCAAGGCATGCAGAGGACTCGGAAGGAAGAAAAAAAAAGAAAGAAAGAAGGACGGCTTCATGCAACGAACGAAAACCGGCGCACGCGTACTCAACGCAACGATCTCAAACAAATGCCGGTCGCGAGTACGCTTGCACTCACTGTACGTGAAGCGTGTCTATGTGTGCGTACGTTTTCGCTCGTTGTATGGAGCATACCTTCTGTACCTATCTAACCTGTGCCAGTACTCTTTCTATGTACTGAGTCTCTCGTTATCACAAAAGGTTTACAAAATAAGGCTGAAGTAACGACCATAATATTTCTTTTCATGCCCAAAGCTTAGCTGAAGAAAATAGTCTGAAATGACCTAAGCAAATTGCGGGCTATGTTAGCCTGTACAAACGACCAATACATGGGTAATTGTTCACGAAATTAGCTCATTATTTCCATATCCTGTGGGTAATGTTTGCGGTAGACGGTCAAACTCTTTTGTCAGTTTTGCTTGAAGATAGTTGTAGCTATTTCAGGATCGCTTGATTAATTTGTGAATGAATAATTTGATATTTGTAAATAATGAATAATGAAGTGGTTATTCAATAGTTAGTACTGGTAGAAAAAATCTGGCAATGGACGGCCAGAGGCTTTGCGTAAATAATTGTATATACTACTAGCTTTCGCCCGCGGCTTCGCCTGCGTGGTTGTTCACGGGTACGTACTACCGAGATCAAAAGTATCCTATTTCTTAATCCAGGTCATAGTCTATCCATGTGCCAAATTTCATCCAAATTCGTTCAGCAGTTTCAGCGTGAAGGCGTAACAAACAAACAAACTCACTTTCGCATTTATATATGATATATGAAAAACCAGTCTATCGATACTTTAGACTCACGAAATGTATTAGGTACTTTAATAAAAAAAAAAGACTGCTAACACAAAACTAAAGTTTCTATAGTAATATAATTCAATCATGATTCGAAAGACACGTGGCGTCATCTATTATCATAAAGAACGTTATTATTGTTTTCCTCATGAACAGTACTTTTTTTCGGGATAAAAGATACCCTATGTCCGTTTCTGTACACCTGACAATGTATATGGAAAATTTCAGGATGATTAGTTCAGTGGTTTAGGTGTGAAAAGGTAACAAACAAACAAACAAACTTACTTTCGCATTTATAATATTAAAGTTAGGATAGTTAGGATTAGGATAACTCCAGCCCACTTCCACCACAAATCATTATATTATATATATGCATTTAGCGCTAAACGAATTTAAAATATCATTTCTTTTCCTGTCAATCGTTTGATGATAACAGAGACAGAATGATGTTTTGAATATGTTTGGCGTTAAATGCATTCAGTGATATAGGTATGGTGCAAGTGGACCTTAGTAAAAAGAAAAGTTCATTTAAAATAATGTTGTTAAATTCCGTTAATCGGTAACTTCCGGTATTTTTCCTAATTACATAAAAACACTCTTGTATTCCGCGATGAGGTACGCAAACGTATATATCACTACATTTTATAAAACAAAATCTCCCGCCGCGTCTGTCTGTCTGTCTGTCCAAAACTACTGAACGGATTTTATTACGGATTGATTTTATAGAGTGATTCATTTGGAAGGTTTATACGTATAGTTACCCGACATCCACGCGGGCGAAGCCGCCGGAAAAAACTAGTATTTTATATAAGGTATATACAACTACATTTCGCCACTTTTAAGCCCATGAAATTTTACCAATTAGGCCGTATTTTCGCTAAAACAATGCACGCACTAGTCAATCAATTAATCCGCCTAGCCTTTTCCTAACTATGTTGGGGTCGGCTTCCAGTCTAACCGGATGCAGGTGAATACCAGTATTTTACATGGAGCGATTGCCTATCTTACCTCCACAACCCAGTTACTGGGTAATACGATACCCCTTGGTAAGACTGGTTGTCAGACTTTCGGGCTTCTGACGACCCGTTACGACTGTCAAAATAAATATCTATGAATAACAGCCGGGACCACGGAGGAGTCTCGTTATGTAAAGATGGTCAACCATCCACGAATCAACCCCGCAAGTTTTTGGGTGAAAGAGTAACAAACATACAAACACTTTATAATATTAGTGTGATGTTTTATTCAGTATTTTACTTGCGTAGAATTATTTATATATTCAACTGTATCCAGTGTTGTACACAGTTTGACTGACATAAATTCTGTTTGGTGCTCCAGTAATTTGTTTATACATAATACATTGCTGTAACCATTTAGTAGGTATTTGGGTAATTGCGTTCATTGTTAGACACGAATTTAATATTGATGTGTTGAACGGGAGTGAAGCTTTGCAAGTGAAGACTGAGTTACAGATGACAGACAATTCGTGACTTTTTTTCTTTGAAAGTTTTTTCGTGTTGAGTTTAATATAAGTATTTATAACATCAGCAAAAAAAAAAAAAAAACTCCGCTCCACTTTTTTTTTTTTTTATTTGTGATGGGTTTGCTCTTGACTCTAGTCTAGGTCAGAGGTGACAGAGACAAAGTCGACGATGGAGTGAGCTTACCCAGAAGAAGCCTGTTCACTCTCACTTTGAAGAGATTAGGGTTGTATACGTTCGGAAACACAGACGCAGGTAGTGAGTTCCACTCTTTTGCTGTGCGCATTATAAAAGACATTTGGAAGCGCTTAGTGCGAATTGGTGGAATAGCAACCAGGTAGGGATGGTAACTGGCAGTGCGTCTAGATGTCCGGTGGTAGAAGGGGGCCGGTGGAATGAGGTCGTGGAGTTCTCGGGCACACTCTCCGAAGTACAATCTGTAGAAGACCGACAAGCAGGCAACCTTGCGGCGATGAGCCAAGCAATGAAGCTTGGCATCCACCAGTTTTACGTCGCCAATGAGCCTCTTAGCTCTGCGTTCCACCGAGTCAAGCGCAGCTAGTTGGTACTTAGCTGATCCATCCCAAAGGTGACTGCAATACTCCATGCAGGATCGGACTTGCGCTTTGTAAAGGGTTAAAAGCTGTCCAGGCGTAAAGTATCGCTTCACCCTATTCAGGATGCCCAGTTTCTTGGCCGCAGTTTGGGCCTTGTACTCGATGGTGGCGCCGAAGTTGAGACCAGATGTCAACTCCATGCCTAGGAGCTCAAGTCGATCAGTTACAGGAACAGATGTACCCCGAAAAGTAGGAGTTTGGGCGAAACGACTCTTTTTAGCGGTAAAAAGACACGCCTGCGTTTTGGTGGCGTTAAAAGAGACCAAATTATCATCACCCCACTGGGAGACAAAGCTTAAGGTCAAATCTGTCCGCTCTACCATGGCCTCTCTCAAGGAACGAACTTCAGCCCCGCTGGTTTTTGCGCTGGACAAGTATCTCTCTGCAACTGTACTGTCATCTGCGTACCCAACAATACCAGGCCGAAGCAGGTCATTGATGTGGAGCAGGAAAAGAGTTGCAGAGAGAACAGACCCCTGAGGAACTCCGGCATCAATAGCCATAAGGTCAGAAGAGCAGCCATCAACAACTACTCTAATCGACCGTTCACTAAGGAAATCTGATATCCAGCTACAAAAATCAGCTGGGATGCCATAAGCAGGAAGCTTGCTGAGCAGAGCAGCGTGCCAGACCCTGTCAAAGGCCTTCGAGATGTCAAGCGAAACAGCCAGTGCTTCGCCGTGTTTCTCGATGGCTTCGCCAAAGCAGTGCGTGACATACACAAGAAGATCGCCAGTTGACCGTCCCCGGCGAAAGCCATATTGACGGTCACTGAGGAGATCATTGTCTTCAAGGTAGTTCAGCAACTTATTGTTCAGTACCCTTTCCAAAACTTTGCACAGAATGGAGGTAATGGAGGTAATGAACTTATTGATAAGGTTCTCACACGATAATTAAAAGGGATATTATTAAACACATCAAATAAATAATCACATATCAATTTATTTTCATCAATTATATACTTTTATACATCAAAAATACTGACTGCACAGCAAATCAACCAGAGCGTACGTATACATAATAGTCACACTCATAGAAAAATAACATGGCGACTAATATTAAACCCGAGGTTAGGTTTGGTCAGGTTACTTTAAAATCTTTATAAAGAAATAGGAGCCCCGCGAAGCGGAGCTCCGTCGACATAGGATGCAAGAGCGAGCGAAGGGCACGAAGGGTAAGTTACAATAATTGGTTTTTCTCAAGAATGGTAAAAGGCTTTAATGTGTGCTAGACATTATTAGCTATGCATTAATAAAAATAAAAAAAACTTTAAGATAAATAGCGGTGCGCTACGAATATAAATTGTTGTTTATTAGTTATATTTTGAGTTGAATGTTTTGCTGTGCAATTAGTAATTTTGATTGGAATTTGGATTATTTTTGGATACAAAAAGTAATGTTTATGATTTGCGTTTAACCTTAATTAAAATGCATAGACAATTTGTTTTTACCTACCCGTTATTTAATTTCTCTCAGAAAACGGGGCTGTAGTTAATAAATTGTTATTTTTATCCATTAATGTAAAAAGAAGTTAAAAGCTCACATTTCTTTACCTACCTCACAACAATATAAACTGACAATAAAGCCTGATCGTTTGTCCTCCCGAACAACAGAGGTCTTTATTATTCCGAACAACGCAAAAACCACAAGTAATCAATCAAATGAGAACTGTACTGTTTGCCCCACTTACCCCATTACAACAAAATGTATACAGAAATCGGTTATGGAAAGGGGTTAATTCGAAACCAGAAATCGTAACAAAGATTATTTTTTCAGTAAATCCTAATAAGTAACAATATTTTTATTCCTTGTCTGAAATAATGCAGCCGTGCCACTCTGTAAAGTTCACTGTGAACCTCACTTAAGTAATAAAAAACCGGTTAAGAGCGAGTCAGACCATATTTCAGACCATGTTGCAATATATATAGTTTTATTTATTTCTTATTTGCAAAATAGTTGGGCAAACGTCATCTAAAACTTTTCCAAAATTCAAGTTGATAGCTTTAGTAGTTCTTGAGATATCCAGCTGTGACTGACCGACAGACAGACAGACAGACTCAGGTTCCTTTTTACCATTTTGGTACGGAACCCTAAAACCCAGCCTATTATTGTCCCACTTCAGAGCATAGGGCTCTTCTCTTACAAAGACCCGTCTTGAGCAAGCGTCTCGGTCAATGCTCGTGCCGCATTGACCGAGACAAGCGTCTCGGTCAATGCTCAAGACGGGTTGGCGATTTGAGATTTATTTTAACTATAAGTCCAGGTTTCCTCACAATGTTTTCCTTTACCGAAATCAGTTATGTCCAAAATAAATACAGAAAATCCTAACTAATATCCTAACCATCAATCATCAATATTATAAATGCGAAAGTAAGTTTGTTTGTTTGTTTGTTACCATTTCGTGCCTAAACCACTGAACCTATCATCCAGATATTTTGCATATACGTTGTCACGTGTACAGATACGGACATAGGGTACCATTCATCCCGACAAAAAGTACTGTTCCTGAGGAAAACAACAATAATGTTCCTATGATAATAGATGGCGCCACGTGTCTTTCAAATCATTCTTGACTTATTACGCTTTCACGCTTAAACTGCTGAACGGATTTGGATGTAATTTGGCAAATGGGTAGACTGTGACCTGGATTAGTACATAGGATACTTTTGATCCCGGTAGTACGTTCCCGTGGGATAATTTCCGAGATCCACGCAGGCGAAGCCGCGGGCGAAAGCTAGTACATTTATGAATTGAAAAATTCACATGGGTACTTGCCATTTAGAAGGCGCCAGTTTATTTCCTGTAGCATACCATAAAATTGAAGGGCAAATATCTGGCACCGTTCGTGCCATTCAAAACAGGTGTAATGCACATACAATAAAATTGCACATACTTTCAATTCTGGCATGAAAATTTTCTATCATTCATACATGAGCGAATGAAACCAGACGTTCAATATTTTTTTATGAAATATTTGGCAGCGCAAATACTGGTGAAACTTGAATCAATTGTATAAGGACGTGCAATTATTTTGTTCATACGAGGCAAAACTTGCATGCAATAATTAATTGCCTTGCAATTTTTTTGCCTCTTTAGTCGCATGCGATTCTATTAAATGGCAAAACTTGCATTAAATTATTGTATTGCAACAACAACGGGAGTGGAACCATTGCATGCAAGTGTATACACACTTGCATGAAATTGTTGAATGGCAATAAAATTGAAATTGCTTTATGGCATGCGATTATTGGTCTTGACCATTCCAGAAACTTGCACCATGTAAACGGAGCTTTATCCACGACATTTTCACTCAAGTTCATTCGGTCACACAAGTGACTGCAAACAATTCGAAAACGAACTCATTTGTTTTTAATTAAAAATCGTCGCGAGACTCCGTTCGTTCGAATTTCAAAGTGATGTTGGAAGGAAGAAATTATCTACTAAAGAAAGATTAAAGGTACTTACTTTAAAGGTTACTTTTTAAAACCTAAACAAAGGATCTAAAATTAGCCACAATTTATTTCATAAAAGAAATGTCCAAAAATTAATCGTTCAACAAAATTAAGCTCAACCATCTCATTCTTAGAATTTCGCGTTTAAAAAGTAAATTTTCTTAGTAAACAAAGGCTTTAAAAACCCTTTCCCTTTTCTGAATTAAAACAGGCTTTTACTACCTTTTGGGGTTCCCTGGTTACAACTTCAAGAGTAGACCGTAATCACGTGGGTCGGGTTCAGCATAATTATGTAAAAACAGGCTTTAAAAGTGTTCGTTAAAAAGCAAATGAGACTACAGATGTTCTTTTAATTTATGATTTTCAGGAGTTTTCAAGCGAGCTCGGAAGGGTAGATGGATAATTTATATTCGTAGCTGAGGCTTTGTAGATTGATTTTAATAAATTATAATACTGATTGCCTTTGAAGTTCGTTATGAAAGTTCCCGAAGTGTTGGGTGGATGACTGCTTCTATTAAATTAACCATTTTTACAGGATGTCCCAGAAATCGACCGACGTACTGTAGGTGGTGATAGCTTTGGTCAAACTCTCCCAAAATAACATAGGTTCCGCAAAATCTTATAGTTTTCGAGTTATAATATTATTATTAAAAGAAAAAGTAAATAACCGCTATGCGTCATTCTTTTGACTCTCATGTGTAAATAATATCTTTTTGTTAATAACTTTTTCCATTAAAAGATTATTAAATAGTTACTCTATCCGGAATTGCCTTGGATCCTCAATAAAAGCTTACAAATTCAACATAACTATTAACTCACTATTACTCGATTTTTTTCCTCAAATATTTTTTTGTTAATAAATTTGAAACAGTGGTGATGAAAAAAAAAATATAAGACTGCGGAACATAATATGTTTTGTTATTTTGGGAGGACTTGACCAAAGCTATCACCACATACAGTATGTCGGTCGATTTCTGAGACGATGTAACGTGGAATATTATTTAGGCAATTTGTTTAGTTTAAGGTTTTATATATGTTTTTTGGAGTTTATTCTTTAATAATCGATTTTCATATAAGGCCCGCGGTATGGAAATTTTATGAGTGAAATAATACAAGCGTTAACTTAAAAGCGTTACGTTTTTCTGCGCAAATTAAAACAAAACGAACGCCTTTACACCTTAAAGTTGCTTTTTGTATAGCACTGAAGAGACCCGGTATAACCTACTGGCGAAATGTGGGTATACTGTAGGTAGGTAAATCTCTATCTAACCCTTCGGGTATTACAATCGTGATAATGTATATAATATAACCTACTGAAAAAAAGCTAGTTCTACAGCAAGTAAATCCATCACAATTAGTTGAACACGAGTAAAATAACGACGATCCAATCGGTAGTTAACACCGTAGAACTTGGGTAACAGCCAAATATGGCGTTTTAAACTGTTTTACTACAGAACCGGGTGCTAGCAATGACTTGAAAAAACAATTTCTCATCATTTTGCGGAAAGCGATTACGATAATCGCCGTTGTTTATGTGAATAAAAAACCGGCCAAGCGGACCAAGCACAATGAGTTGGGAGGAATTTATCTCAAAAACAAACTTAACATTATAGTTTACAAACATATTTTCCCATACATTCCAACTGCAAATGTAAGTTTGTACGCACAATATTGAGAGATTTACCATGTTATTTTAAGACCACAGACTTCTTATAGGTTTTCCTGTAATCTATAGCTATAGAATTATTTTCTGTATTTTTTTCAAAATTTTTAAGTCAGTAGTTTCGGAGATAAAGGGGGGAATGGTCAATTTTCGTCTACTTTCTTAAATAACTTAAAAATACTTTATTTTAAAATTATAATAAAGATATATTTGAGACCCTCACAGTAAGCCCTTTCAATTAATATATCACACGGTACAGTTTGCAAATATATTTTTTTAAGTTTCTTGTTTGCCCCCAAAATTGACCCCCATATTCAAAATTTATTCATTTACATTACACGTCCGTGTTTGGGTCACAAAAATACATACTGTACCAAATTTCAACTTAATTGGTCCATTAGATTCGGAGCAAATTGGCTGTGACAGACGAACAGATAGACAGACAGACACATGAGTGATCCTATAAGGGTTCCGTTTTTCCTTTTGAGGTACGGAACCCTAAAAAAGATAGTGATCATAATGCCTGAAGGCTTTTTTTTTTATTTGAAATGGGTTCGCTCTTGACTCTAGTCAAGGTCAAATATGAAAGAGACAAAGTCGAGGATGGAGTGAGCGTATCCAGAAGAACACATTAACAACTAAGTATATGCACGTTTTTCATTGTCTTATTTAGAACTAGCTTCTGCCCACGACTTCATCCGCGTAAAATTTCTGGTCCCCGGACCCACCCCGACGCATCGCATTGCTTAGCCGTGCTATTACTTCGTTTTCGCTAAGCGTTCTTTCTATTTTTCGTTTTGCACGGCACATAATGGTCCTAGCGTGATGTTAAACAGCCTATAGCCTTCCTTAAGAATTGGGTTATCAATTATAAAAAGATTTTGTCAAATCCGACTATTAGCTCCAAACAAATTTGATTACCATTAAAAAAGTTATAGTGAGCCCACCTTAAAAGATAAACATATATTATGCTTTCGCGGACTTTTCTTGAGAACTTTTTAACAGGAACAATTCCGTCATACATGATTCTTGCGTAACTGTAACCGTTTAGGCAGCGCATGCAACGGAAGCGTTCAAAAGGAATCAATTTTCCCCGTTTTTGCAACATTTTTCATTGATGCTGCGCTCCTATTTGCTGTAGCGTGATGTTATTTAGCCTATAGTCTTCTTTGATAAATGGGCTATTTAACATTAAAAGAATTTTACAATTCTAACCAGTAGTTCCTGAGATTAGCGCGTTCAACCAAACAAACAAACTTTTCAGCTTTATAATATTAGTGTAGATAGAAGAACAAAAGAAGGAAAAAAAGACATAATAACACACATTTATTATGAAGTACAAAAAGACATACAGGCATAAGCATATTACATACTTATTTACTTATCATTTACGTAAATCATGAACTCATCATCTGCCTAGTTTTTGCCCCAGTTACGTTGGGGTCGGCTTCCAGACTAACCGGATGTTGCTGAATACCTGTATTATACATGGAGCTATGGACTACCTATCTGACCTCCACAACCCAGTAACTGGGTAATACGATACCCCTTGGTAAAACTGGTTGTCAGACTTTCGGGCTTCTGACGACCCATAACGACTGTCAAAGATCTACGAATGACAACCGGGAACAAGGGCTGAATGTACTTTCCGAGGCACGGAGGGGTCGCGGTCTGTAAAGATGGTCACCTATCCACGGACCAACCGCGGCAAACGTAACTTAACCTGATCGATCGAACCGTGCGGCTGTTATTACTTAGCCATGAGCCCCGTAAATCACGAACTAATTATTGATAAAGGAAAATATCGAAAGCAATCCTAGTCTTCATACTCTGAAATCGTCAAAAGCCCAGTAAGCAAGCGTGGTGATTCATATTTGTTCCCTGTCCGTTCCACGTAATGGGAAAATAACAGGCTATCACGCCTGTCACTGTTCAGCAGATTGTTTCGTCATAATTTATGTAAAATAAACAAAAGATCCTCCAAATATAAATTGAATTTAAGCAATAAAAATCTCGCAGCCTGTACAGACCCTGTAAAAAAGGCTTCAAACCACAACCGCTAGCAATCATTTATGTCTGTATTTTTAGATTTACTTATCGGGTTATATTTCTCATCCGTTTGTACGGAGCTAGTGTGGTTATGCAATTCATCGGGACGGAAAATAAGGGAATCGTGATAAAACCCCGGGATTTTCGTTGTTATGTCATATTTACCTACAAACATCGGGCTAGGAGTATAAATCCCGCTGGAATAACTTTGTATGTTTTCAGAATCCGGTTTTTGGCGTGGAAGATTATTTTGTTTGATTAATTTTACGTTGCATGTTGGCGCGTATATGGATGACTACTTTTCTCAACGTGGAAAACGGAATAGATTAAGAGGATTGTGAAGCTGTAAATTTTCATACAAAAAGAGATAACGTTTTCCCCTCCGTAAACATAGTCTAATTTTCATAATTTTTGGAAATATTGTAGGTATAATGAAAAACTAGGTCCGTACGTTTTTATTATAACGAAATATTGCATACGATATAAGTTATTAGCATCTAAATATCTATATTTTTGACATAAAAACATCCTCGAGCATTTTTATTTTTTGGCTTATATTAAAAGATGAGCAGGATTATGATTGTTTATCATGTGAGAATGTTTCTACACATCAAAAAACGTTTAAGTAAACAGCAGAGGTTCTGTACAAACCCAAAATAATCACAACAAAATCACCCTAAATAAACCCTAAATAAAAACGTAGGTATGGTGTCAAAAAGCTAGTAGAAGTATTTCGTTACAGCTACATTCATCTCTTAAAATTTACCACCTTTAAGGCGCAGATAAATGCCAATGGCCTTGAGTCGTTAGCTTGCGTGTTCTGTGCTGAGCTCACGCAACGCGTCGTACGTTCACCCAGTAATAGGACTCGCCCATCAAGGAGCGCTGTCGCAAATTAGAAGCATTATTAATTTATTTTACATAAAATAAAATATATTATATTATAACACGTAGGTATACTAAAAGTTAAATAATTAAATTATATTTAAAATGGTAAAGGTGTCATTAAAATACGCTTTACAAATTAATTACACAGTGTAATATAAAAATAATCTAAAATATTCACATATTAAGTTATTCAGAAAATGCTCTAATTTATTGGTTTTTTTTTTTCTAAATCATTAAAACTTTTAGATGTTATCTTTTTTTTTTCTTTTTTATTCTTTAGTTAAAAATCATTAAAAGGTGGTTATCGTCGTCTTAAAATGGATCGCACAACCCTCATTGACAGGTACGAGTAACATTCAACAAAATAGAAAATGCGGAACCTGTGTTACCCACGTAGCATTTCCTCAGAGACATCCCGGGCTCCAGGAACCCGGAATCCGAGACGCCTGCCAACACTAGCCCGTGGCTGATTTATTCGCGGCAAGCGAGAATTTAAATTAAAGCACATTAGGAGCATGTAACGTGTATTTATGCTTTTGCTGCTTTTTAATGTGGTTTTATGTATATGGTGACGACGTAAGAAATTAGAGAGAAAATTGTAGGCTTTGTTTTTGCTGTGTTCCTTTATTTTTCTTTCTTTTAGGTCTGTAAAAATTCACTAATGCCTTTCAGAAAGCGATTTTCGGTCAATTTTCAAATTTTTGGTGTTCTCATTTGATGCCTATTATTAGTACAAAGGAGGATGCTATTGTTTAAACCTCTGCATTCTGAAACAGGTCCTATCATTATTTGTTTAATTAAAGAAAAAGGCAATCTTTAGTTATGAATTAGTCGGTCAGTAATAAAGATGAAAATAATAGGTTAGATAGTTTACCTATGAAATTGCAGATTTTTGATACCGGCTAGATCAATATATTTTATTCTATTTACAATTCCAAATTCAAATTAATTTTATAAACATGACATAAAAAAAAAACAGTTGTTCATAATGTTTTCCCGCCGTTCGATTTTTTTTGATATCCTTGTTTCTGTAACCATGGAAAAATCTGAATTTCGCGCTATTTTCAAATACTAGTAGCACCAACGCAACACAGACAGCACGCAATGTTAACGACGTGTATGGACAAGGTACCGCAAGTGAACGCACGGTGCGTTTTTGGTTTGATCGCTTACGTTCTGGAAATTTTGATCTCAACATTGAGCCCCCGGGAAAATTTTCAAATTCAGCGAGGCGGTGAGAAACGCCTTCGAAGAATTTATGGATTCCCAGAGGCATCAACGAACGTACATTAGAATGGCAATAGTGCATCGACAATATATATATTTTTAATTGTTTGATTTTTTCTATGTAAATCGTCAATTTCCTAGGTATCGGTAATTTCCAAAGACCTAATATTTGCCTATTCCAAAACGTAGTAGCTTCCTATGGAGTAAAACGGGCAAGAAACTCCATGGACATTTGAATCAAAATATTGGTTTAATAGTGTGTCTTACTCCTGATTCCTGACAAGAAAAGACGTGGATCACCAGCTTGAAAAGTGTTCTTCTTGCCAGAAATTCTTTGGCTAGACGTAAGGGTAGAATAATGACTGCTAAATTAATTTTGCTGAGTGTAATCCTCGTATATAGGTCATGCCCGCTGTCTCTAGGGTGTCGTAAAAGGCAATTAAGCCTTCGATGGGTATGTGTGTATAATGGGCAGCATACGTCTGATATGGTGGGAAGAAAAGTGATGGCAGAGAGATCTGTTTGTTTCGCGAAAGGGATTGATTAACCTTTTCGGTTCCAAACTAAAAAACCGGCCAAGTCCGTGTCGGACTACGCACAATGAAGGGTTCCGTAGTTGCGATGAATTTATCCCAAAAACAAACTTAACATTGTAGTTGAAAAACATGTTCTCACATACTTACATTCCAAGTGCAAATGTAAGTTTCGCAAAATATTGAGAGATTTACCATGTTATTTATAGACTTCTTATAAGTTTTCCCGAAATCTATAGGTATAAACCCATTGTCTGTAATTTTTGCAAAATTTTAGGCTCAGTAGTTTCGGTTATAAGGGGAGAATGGTCATTTTTGTATTTTTTCTTAAAAAACTTTAAAATTATAAAATATTTATATATATATATATATATATATTTGACACCCTCACACCTCACAGTGAGCCCTTTCATTAGATATGTCACACTGTTAGTTTGCAGACTTTTTTTAATTTTCTTATTTGCCCCCAATATTGACCCCCATATTCAAAATTCATTTATTTACATTACACGTCCGTGTTTGGGTCACAGAAATTCATACGTGTACCAAATTTCAACTTAATCAGTCCATTAGATTCGGAGCGAATTGTGACAGACGGATTGACACACGAGTGATCCTATAAGTGTTCCGTTTTTTCCTTTTGAGGTACAGAACCCTAAAAATTGCCATAGTTCTAATGTAAATTTTAATTTGGGCCATGTGCAGCTATTTTCAACAATTTGTTTTACACCTATAACTCCAAGCTACAGTGACCAGCCGTAAATATTGCACATGGATTGAAAAACACTTGAAACAAGTACCTAATATAACACATCGAGCATTAGAAAAAGTCTGTACAAAGCCTAACATTTTCTAAAATTCCCATGTGCAATATTTACGACTTTGACCGGTTATTGTAACATAGTATTAACACGATGTGTTAAACACAATCCAAATAAAACAAACATTTAAAAAAAAAAATACCAACTAGCCGCGCTTGACTCGGTGGAACGCAGAGCTAAGAGGCTCATTGGCGACGTAAAACTGGTGGACGCCAAGCTTCACAGCTTGGCTCATCGCCGCAAGGTTGCCTGCTTGTCGGTCTTCTACAGATTGTACTTCGGTGAGTGTGCTCAAGAACTCCAAGACCTCATTCCGCCGGTCCCCTTCTACCATCGGACATCTAGACGCACTGCCAGTTATCATCCCTACCTGGTTGCTATTCCACCAATTCGCACTAAGCGCTTCCAAATGTCTTTTATAATGCGCACAGCAACAGAGTGGAACTCACTACCTGCGTCTGTGTTTCCGAGCGCATACAACCCTAATCTCTTCAAAGTGAGAGTCAACAGGCTTCTTCTGGGTAAGCTCACTTCATCGTCGACTCTGTGTCTGTCGCCTTCGACCTAAACTAGAGGCAAGAGCAAACCCATTTTAAATTAAAAAAAAAAAAATAATCATGCTAAACATTTACATATATGAAAAACAACTGCCAGATTCCAAGCTAGGACGAATGAAGAAAAATTCAAAAAAAGCTCAAAACATACTGCAAACATTTCGACATTCGCTGACAATGCACTAGGATTGGTGAGCTTGCTCCACGTGTCGGCATTCAGAATTCGCCGACACCATTGTCGGCGTCCGAGGGCCATTAACCGACACATTTCGCCGACGCGCAATTCACACGTTCAAATGGCACTTTGAATGGGTATTTTTATTTAGTGGGTATTACGTACACACGCTAGCATATTTTCTCGCTACATTTCCTCTTTTGCATGAGAGAATCTGCAAGCGGAATCATAACACACAAGCATTTTTCAAATAGCTGCTAGTTTCTAGAATTTTAAGGAATCAAATAAACTAAAGCATTATTTATTTTTTTATTTGAGAAGGGTTTGCTCTTGACTTGAGTCTAGGTCAGAGGTGACAGAGACAAAGTCTACGATGGAGTGAGCTTACCGAGAAGAAGCCTGTTCACTCTAACTTTGAAGAGATTAGGGTTGTATGCGTTCAGAAACACACACACACATACATTTCAAAACAAAGGCAAACAAACCGCCATTCGGTGACAATGCAGCGGGATTAGCGAGTTTGTTCGACATGTCGGGTCTAGTCAGGGTTTTGCTGACACTGCTGACGGCGTCTGTTGCCCATGAACGCGGAACTTTCACATATACAGGGTGTTTGGTGCATCGTGTGCCAAATTGAAATGGTCGACTGGGGGGGTCACCTTCTATCCTTTCAGACCCCTAAACACTTCTCATGCCCTGTGGCTTTTTTTTCATCGACTTTTTATTTTTTTTATAAAAAAAATACCCAAATTTTGCATTCAATTTCAAAATAAAAAAAAAGTGTAAGTCGTAGACTCTGAATTTTAATTTTATTTAGACGTGTATTGTATTACAGTACTTTTAAATTAAAAATTAGTGACATTAGCTATCCAGTTTTTTTTTAATTTACTCGCAAAGTTTCGGACTTCAATTAAAGCTGTCCATGTTACAGCTATTTACATGGCTATAAAAAAAAACCAAAAGCGACCGGGATCTTCCAACTCCCTCAAAAACTCTCTAGTCTATCCTCTTGCTAGTGATGTGCCACATGCCATAAAAATCTTTTTACAACTTTGTGAATTCGCTAGAATTGTGAATCGAGTCACAAAATACTAAATTTGAAATTATGATTTAAAAAAAATATTTTTACTTAAATTATACCTCAAGAACTCATTTAATCTGTTATCTCACTCTTGTAAGGTAAAATCTGTCTCGTATCTCTCTTTTTTGGGGGGGGGCGGTTACTAGAAATAAAAAATAATTGCATTTTTAACATTTATTTAATCATTTTTTACATATTCTGCTCAAATTGTTGGCCGCTATTGCGAATGCAGGCCCGACATCTATTTAAACCTCCTTTGAAAAGATTTCTGCCTTTTAACATGTGGGTTTTCCGTTTTGTTTGTCCAGTGATGCAGATTGTGAAGATTGAGGATCCCTTCTTTGGTAAATTTGGATTCATCTGTCCACAATATTCTTTTTAAGAAATTAGGATCATCCACATCCGTGTGTAACATAAACCGACAGAATGCCACTCGTCTGTCAAAGTCGCCACCCTCAAGACCTACAAACAAAGAACTCTTTTAAATTCCTGTTGAGCAGTAAATAATTGCACAATGAGATTTTTAATGACCGGCGGCGTCGGACCGTTTGTATGGGCTGGTTCACTACCTGGAAGTAGTGACGTCATACCCATTACCTGCTAAACAAAGGCATCGTCAAACAAAGTGTGTACGGGTTTAAAGTTAGTTCAAAATTACGTACCTTGCACCGGAGTGTAGTGGAATGGATGTTTTTCGTTTTGCTGAAGAACTTTCCACACTTTCCATATTGAAATATCAAGATGTGCTGCCACATTTCTGATGCTTCTTGTAGGGTCTTCCTCAAAAAGTGCCAGTATTCTCTCGTCCACTTCAACATTATGTCGCACAATATGGCCCCTTGGTTCATGAAAAGTGACACTGCCAGTCTCGCGTATGCGTCGGTATGTGTCTTGGAAGACTCTGCGGCCAGGTAGTCGTCTACCAGGAAAACGTTCCTGGTAAATTCGTTGCGCTGCACGAGCGACACCATTGGCGGCTCCATAAGCCATCATGATGTCAGCATATTCCTCGTTAGAGAACGTCGCCATTGCAACAACAAAAAATCAACAAAGTTTAACGATAACACCAAAAGTTAAAACGTAACAAAAACCAACAAAACTCAACAAAACAAAGTAACAAAATGAAAAAATCGCAGAGTACGGTGAACTAACACACACGTCAGGTAGCAGAGGCAGTGATGTCTCGACTGACTGACGAATGACGGATTGACGGCGTCGCCGCGTCGGTGGCAGTTCGTCGTTTGTTCAAACTAGTTTAGGTACGCTATGCAAGAAAGATAGAGATAGAAGATAGATTTTACTTCGCGAGAGTGAGAAAACAAATTTTACCTGTTACTTAAGTAACAATTACGCAAAAAGACTTTTTTCTTTTGAATTTGGAATTTAATATTTTGTGACTCGATTCACAATTATTCTAGCTAATTTACAAAGTTGTAAAAAGATTTTTATGACATGTGGCACATCACTAGCAAGAAGATAGACTAGAGAATTTTTGAGAGAGTTGGAAGATCCCGGTCGCTTTTGGTTTTTTTTTTATAGCCATGTAAATAGCTGTAACATGGACAGCTTTAATTGAAATCCGAAACTTTGCGAGTAAATTAAAAAAAAACTAGATGGCTAATGTCACTAATTTTTAATTTAAAAGTACTGTAATACAATACACATCTAAATAAAATTAAAATTCAGAGTCTACGACTTACACATTTTTTTTATTTTGTAATTGAATGCAAAATTTGGGTATTTTTTTTTATAAAAAAATAAAAAGTCGATGAAAAAAAAGCCACAGGGCATGAGAAGTGTTTAGGGGTCTGAAAGGATAGAAGGTGACCCCCCCAGTCGACCATTTCAATTTGGCACACGATGCACCAAACACCCTGTATATTTCAGTTTGAATAGGGATTATATTTCGTATGAACAAAAACTTAAATATCTGATAGAATTAGAAGTTTTTAAGGCATTAGAATATACGTAGTTATTAGTCTGAAAAGTTAGTTAAGTTGCTTTAGCAACGATGTAGATACCTAGTTATATTTTTTTTTTTGAAACTGGAACAATAGTGTTCCAGTTTCAAAAAAAAAAAAACGCGCACGCGCATGCGCGGAGAACAGTATATAAGGAGATGTTTGTTGTTAAATAAAAAGACAGTTCATCTTAAGCAGTTCACTATGAAGGACACGCCTTTTATTTCTAAGTGCCTCATAGCTTGCATAGCTGCTACAATTCCAAAAGTACATTGATGCTACAAATGAAATTACAGGAATTCGCTTAAAATTACATCGAAGAGAAGTGACAAACACATCATACAAACCATAGTATTAAAACATAAACAACTTCCTATTTTTGTTTGGTAATTAGTTTAATAGAAAGAAAAGGTACATTTTGTATATATCTATTAATAAATAAATAAAAGAAAAAAACCGGTCAAGAGCATGTCGGAGACCATTCTTGGGATAAATTCATCTCGACAACGGAACCCTTCATTGTGCGTTCATTGTACCATGTAGTTTTAAGGCCATTGACTTCTTATAGGTTTTCCTGTAATCTATAGGTATTGAATTATTTTTGTATTTTTTCAAAATTTTACGCGCAGTACTTTTCGTAGACAAAGTGTGAGTGAGAGGGGGGAATGGTCAATTTCATCTATTTTCTTAAATAACTTTAACATTATTTATTATAAAATTATAAAAATATATATATTTGAGACCCTCTCAGTAAGACCTTTCATTTCATATGTCACACGGTATAATTTGCAAAACTTTTGTTCTAATTTTCTTATTTACCCCCTAAAATTGAACCCCATATTCAAAATTTATTTATTTACGTTACACGTCCGTGTTTGGGTCACAGAAATACATATGTGTACCAGATTTCAACTTAGTCGGGCCATTAGATTCGGAACAAATTGGCTGTGACAGACGGACAGACAGACAGACACACGAGTGATCCATAAGGGTTCCGTATTTTCCTTTTGAGGTAAAACTGGTTATGTAAGCAGCGCTCGCCGGCCGCTGTCGCGCTCGGTAGGTGACGGTTCTAACCTAACCTAACCCATATGGTCGGGGTGCCGTGGCTTAGTTACTGCGACCAATTCGACTGCTGCCAACATTGGTAGGTACCAATCAGGGACGGTTTACAATTTTACGAGTGATAAAATCGGACAGATTGTGAACCCCGTCGGTAAGTAGGTACACAAATGCTTACGACTCAATTTATACGTGCTTAGCTGAAACTTACTGCGCAGGAATGCGCGGCCGGACTACGCACTTTGACCTTGGTCAAAACGGTGTTAACGGAATATTTTTTTTAAAACTCGTTTTATCCAGTTAGAACCAGTTTTAACTGATATTTATCGTAAATTCTAGTATTACGGCGATATATAAAAAACTAACTGAGCGGTAATAAGAAAGTGACAGAATCAATTACGTCCACATGCGAAAAAAAGAGAGCGCAGCAATGCGGTAGAACCAAAATAAAAGCGCCAAACCAAATAAAAATTGTTTAAATATAAATTAAGCTATCTATCAAAAATTTGTTCAGCCACAGTTTTCAATTACCTAATACGCACATTTTGAATGCAATTTTGAAATGAAATTACTTACGATTTTAGGATTACAGAAAAAAAAATAATAATAAATGTATTTTCGGAATTAAACTCTATCGAGGAAATTTAACCCAATCGTGTTTTCCTTCAGTCAGCGTATTAATCAAATAGTCAATAAACATATATCCAAAAAATAAATCCATACATCCATGGTTACGAAAAAGCCCCCAACTTATTTTAGTATCGCCTTAAGGAGAAAGCGTCAGGGTAGCCCGCGAAATTCAAATTTGCTTACGTTTTTTGCAATTTACAAGTCAGTATTAAGTTGCATGTTAAATAAAGTATGATTTGCGGCCGTAACAAATATGTATTTACAGAATTATATACAATAGAATCAGTAATACAACTCCTTAAGTTAGTATACTCCTAAAATGTCAAGATTTCATGAAATAGTCATTTTTTAGGATTACCTGGTCTTGATCACTTTAATTATGTAAATAGATACTTGTTACGACAGCAAATTATAATTTGATCAACGTACAATATGTATTATATTGTACGTTGATCAAATTTGAGTTGTAAATTGCAAAAAACGTAAGAAAATTTGAATTTCGCGGGTTACCCTGACGCTTCCCCCTTAACAAATACATTTAGTTTCTAGTTTTAACTAGTGAAAACGAGTTCTAACTAAACACGCGTTTTAACTGTAACATATAGATCAGCTAACGATGAATGTGGTATACATTCATGGATCTAAGTATGTCCGTAGTAACAATGCCATTCCGTCAAGTAGGTACTTACCGTCTTATTATTTTCCTATACCCTCGAGCAATATTGACAAAAAACCTTATTAGACAGTGGTTGACCCTCGAGGGTATCTCAAATTACGTCGGGTCGAATTGACCCTTGATATAATGCAAAAATTTGGACGCCATCAAGGATAGAAAGGGTCTTTCTTTGAGTAGGGATACAAAGATCAATTAAATTACTTTTGTCCATGTTATTATGTTCGGTTGAATTAAAAGAGTTGCTACGAGTAAAAATACATATAGATCCTCGTCATCATTCTCCTGTCCTTATCTCAATCTATTTTTTGTCAGCGCAACATGTCTTTTTCTGCCACACTTCTCGACTAATACCGACATCTCGGTAGTCACCCCCTTTCTAGCCATATCGTTTTTCACACAGTCCATCCGTCGTTTCTTTGGTCTTCCCCTACTCTTATAGCCATCCACATTCAAACTCAAAACTTACACATTGAGGATCTTAGCGCGCCTTAGCGGTGGAGGTGTTCCGTCACGAAACCATAGCAGCGAAACCCCATGATGTCCCACATGATGTAGCGGAACATCATGTGGTTTCGCGGCGGACGTGTGCCGAAGAAGAAGGCCCTCATACTCAATCATACTGTAGCTGCACCATCATACCAAACCGAAGTTGCCACAGCGCTCCGTGCGTGACCGACCAGAGAGCCTGGTTTTTCTTGCGATGGTGGCGCCCCCCGCCGTCAGTTTTGTGAACTACGACTTACTCGTGGTGTGCAGTGATTGGTTAATTTTATTTGTATAGTTTTAATCCACCCGCATGTAAATTTTTATCATCCATTAGTATATAAGTAATCAAGTCAACCATCGCTACCCTCTGGTTGTCGAGGCGGCTAGCTATGTCCCCTCTCGTATTAGTAAGGTCCGCCGCCCTAGGCTTGTCCTCTCAGATCCCGACGACCCCATAACTCTTCTCCAGGAGAGCAGTAGGGACCGTAGGAACAAACACAAATCGACATTCCGACCTCGCCGCCGAGGTCCCTCGCGACGACCTCCGTAATAATGGTCCTCCCCCCCCGTCCCTTGCTCGGGTATGAAGTGCCAGCTGGTGGCGTAGCTGAGCCAGTAGCTTTAAACTCCCCTGACAATAATAATCATTCTAATCTGATCCAGCCTGTCCCATCTTGCTGTCCTCCCCCCAGCGACGCCCTAAGCCGAGGCCCGTTCCCCACAGGGGGAGCCCTTAGCGTGTAGTCGCTTAGTCTGTAAGTTTTATGCCCCTGGCTGGAGGCTTTGAGTCATCTTAAGGCAGCCACAGGATAGTCCGGTTAAGTAGTCACGACCTCTCTAGGTCAACTACGAGATGCCATACAAAAAAAAAATCTAAAATATATTCGGAACCGTTTAGCGTCTCGAACTGGTCGTTTCTATTTATTACCCTAGACCCCAACAATACCAAATACTTATTATTTGGTGTACTAAAAAAATATTGATATTTCCATTACACTGCAAATATTAGTAGAGCCCGATGAGGAGACGATGAGGTAGATCACGGCGATAGTGATGTGACGATCTGATCATGTTTTCAGGGCCAACATGGCCAGAGATCGCACAACACAGAAAGGTATGGAGAATCCTTTACCCAGCAGTGGGATGCAAAATAGGCTAGCAAAATAAATAAATTATAATACATAATAAAATCTACGCTTCCTCCCTCGCCATATATTATAAGCTGATTAAAATGCTATTGATCGCCATGATATTTTAACACCCAATATTGCTCCTCTAAATATCTACATATGTGCCATTCTACTCTCATATCACTCTCGTTCCTCATCTTATTCACATAGCACGGCTTTCTCCCTTTCCATATATTATAAGCTGATTAAAATGCTATTGATCGCCATGATAATTTCTCTTACTCTGTCACAAGCAATACTGAGCTTAATAATCGTAGATATATCGTCTTCTTTCCTTTACGAACAATTCTTTCCATTCTAAAACAAACGCGATTCCAAATCGTAAGAAGCTTTTACACACACTTTGATAGAAACAAACGTATATTTCTGAGTCCCCTTTATCATGATTCATGACATAAATCTTATAGGTAAAGTATATAAGTATAGCTACATTATGTGTAACACGAAAAACATTCAAAGAATCCACTATCGTGCTACAAAAAACCATATATATTCCCAACAAAATATTGGTTTTTCACCATTCAGCCGCTTGCGTGATTTATGTTCTGAGATGGAAATATTCAGGTCAGCGCTGGCTGCAACGCTGGATTTCTAAAGGTTTGGGATTGTGGCGGTTTGTGCGCTTTTCTGTGTTGATAGGTGCCTGCCATAACATGCTGGAAAGTAATGGGATTTAAGTTTTAAGAAATTAATTGAAATATATGCATGCATAATTGTACATAGTTAAACGAAAAGGATCCAACCCACATCACACTTAATGATAAATGATTTTTATTTCTGTAAGTAGGTTTGTACAAACACTTTTACAAGTCAATCATGTTTTTTTTTTAAAACTAGATGAGGTCGGCATTTCCTATCTGACTACTCTGAGAAGAAAGGCCGAAACAAACTCAGAGGTCACAGTCTCTTATAGAGTCCAGACATAATCTTGGTCACTTCATGTGAAGACCATGTAGATTGGTGTCTGAAATGGTCTTTTGAGGAAAGAACCACACAGATTGAGAGTACCTGTCCAGTCAGTGCACGCATTTGTCAGTAATCGCGCAGCTCAACTCAGAACTTAAGGAGCTCAACGATTCGACGAACAATACCAAAGAAAGGACATTGGGGTAGGCCGCATAAATTACTCAAACTGCCAGACGATGATTAAAAATAACTGAGAGAAAAAATAAAACAAACAAAAAAAGCAATGACCTACATAGTCTTCACATTCACAATAAATTAAAATAATATACTAATACTGTACAAAGTAAATAGTCATGTAATGTGGGATAATGTGGGATGAATCCTGTTCGTTTAACTATGGACAAAGAGCCTATTATGTTCCCACTGGTGTGAAACAGGGCTCTTCTCGGTGAGAGGGAGTGGGTCGTACTCAACCTCGCGGGGCCAAAGTGGATTGGTAGATGTCACATTCATGTCTTCGAATTTTCGGCTCTAGGACATACCGGTTTCCTCACTATTTTTCCTTCACCGTCTTGAGAGCAGTAGTGATAAAATAATTTAGAAAAAAACCGGTCAAGTGCGTGTCGGACTACGCACAATGTATCCCAAGAACAAACTTAACATTGTAGTGGAAAAACATGTTCTCCCATACATTCCAAATGCAAATGTAAGTTTGTACGAACATTATTGAGACATTTACCATGTCATTTTAAGATCATAGACTTTTTATAGGTTTTCCTGTAATCTTTTAAGTATAGAACTATTTTCTGTATTTTTTTTTTTCAAATTTTTTCGGAAATAAAATGTTATTTACCAAAATGGTATCTTATCACATTAGTAAGCTAAATGCAGAAATGTTTAACAAAAATCATACATAAAAAAGTAATTAAAAAACTAAATTCTGATAGAGAATATAGTAAAATTAAAAAAAAAATATCTTGAATACCTACCGTAGCGGTTTTTTTTAAACTGTTCAAATTTGTTGTTGATAATCAGGTGGCTACCTACCCGTCACGTTGTTGCACTATTTTAATGCTTCTATGCCTAGTGCTCGCAAGCACGACTTTTGGACGAGGGTTCGATCCTCTGATGGTTTCGGTCGAGCAAAGATTTATTAGTTTTTTTTTTTTTTTAATTGTTCCCGATTCATGACAATGGGCTATCTTCCTATGCCATTTATTATTATTCTGTACTAGACGACCCGACAAACGTTGTCCTGTCATAACAATTCATACAAAATTCCCATAGAATATGCACTTTCAGTTTTTCCGAATTTTCCAATTTTCCCGGCAACTTTTCAAACATTTTCTCTCATACAAAACCTGTCCTGACAATTACGAACATAACAAAAAAAGAATTATCCAATTTGGTGCAGTCGCTCGGAAGTTATGCGCGTACATACATTTCGGCGATTCATTTTTATATATCGACCGTCCTTATTAACAATGTCGGTTCTGCAGGGAGACTACTGTTTAGTCCCTACTGAACAGTGGTCTCTTTCGCAGAACTGACATTGTTAATATCATAAAGATTCTTTTTTATCGTTAGGGCAAACTTTGAACTGCCCTCAGTTCAAAGTTTGTTTTGACAGTGAAGAACTTTTTTTGAATTGTAATTCCGATTTATGTAAAAATGTGAATATTGGTAATAATGTATATCCGACATTGTTAATAGGGACGGTCGATATAAAGATAGATATACCTACATGGGTCTTGGAAAATGACTAGGGGAAATGCGGGCATACTACCAAAGTGAAAGTGGACCAAAGTTGTCTGTTTAATAAACTTTTAAATTATACTCTTTTGCTCAACCCTTCGCAAATTATAGGCGTAATTTTAAGCCACGCTTGCCGCGGTTGGTCCGGGGATGAGTGACCATCTTTACATGCCGAGACTCCTCAGTGCCTCGGAAAGCACGTTAAGCTATTGGTCCCGGCTGTCATTCGTGGATCATTGACAGTCTTTACGGGTCGTCAGAAGCCCGAAACTCTTACCAAGGGTTATCGTATTACCTAGTATCTGGATTGTGGAGGTCAGATAGGCAGTCGCTCCGTGTAGACTAGGTATTCAGTTGCATCCGGGTAGACTGGAAGCCAATCCCAACATATTTGGGAACCGGCTAGGCAGATTGATTTATTTTTTGTGTGTAAGTAAGTCGGTATTCAATTAGAGGCCCAATTTATCAGTGCATTTTCATGGGCTGACCCAAAAGTCTCTACTATTTTGCCCCATTCAGTTCCTGGATCGATGATTCCTAGGTACAGCTAGCCAACACTTCAGCCTTGGCAAAATCTCAAGAAATTTGAGTGTGCTCTTTGTCTGCACCGAATTCTAAAAGGTGACTTACTGTCACGCCACGGATAGAGTACAGAGGTTTGGTAGCCGAGAGGTATCCCTTTATTTTTAACACTTTTAAATTTTATCTTGTCTACAATTTAAAATAGAAAGAGCATGTTTTGGTCGGATAAATCGCACGCTTAATACTACTGACTGACCTGACAAATAAAAAAATTGCAATCTTGACAATAACTCAGTCAAAAAAAATCTGCCTAGCCTTTTCCCAAATATGTTAGGGTCGGCTTCCTGTCTAACCGGATGCAGCTGAATACCAGTATTTTACATGGAGCGACTGCCTATCTGACCTCCACAACCCAGTCAGTGGGTAATACGATACCCCTTGGTAAGACTGGTTGTCAGACTTTCGGGCTTCTGACGACCAGTAACGACTGTCAAAGATCCACGCATGACAGCCGGGACCAACGGCTTAACTTGCTTTCCGAGGCATGATGGGTCTTGGTATGTAAAGATGGTCACCCATCCACAGACCAACTCCCGGCAAGCGTAGCTTAACCTTATGGATCGACCCGTGCGGCTGTTATTACTTAGCCACGAGCTCCTCACTGGCTTATAACTCAGTCAAAAAGCATAATAATAATGAAATAATGTATTGTAGGAACAATTGATAAACTGATTATTCAAATATAATGTATGAAATATCATTTCATACATTTCTGTATGAAATGATAGTTCGAAGTAATTTAGTTAAAACTAATTTCTTTGTAAGCTGACTGTAAGCTAACTGACCGATTTAAGGTTCAGGTGCAAAATGAGTTAGCACCTGAACCTTAATCGGTCAGTTAATTATTAAACGTGCGGAACGTGATAAGATTAGCTAAAATAAAACCGACTTCCAAAACAAAACACTACAAAGTGAAAAATAACTTTAATTTCGGTTGTCGGTGTCTTTGGCTTTGTATTTTCGTTTTTTGCCACCGACTTCCAAAATTAAAGTTATTTTTCACTTTGTAGTGTTTTGTTTTGGAAGTCGGTATTATTTTTTGCTAATAAGTTTTTACTTTTTAGTTGTGGAACCTACCCCACACAAATTCGAATACCACTACCTGCTATGTAAATAACAGTGATAGGAAGTTATTAAAACATGATCCGCATAGATTAAAACATCATCAACATATACTAAGTAGGAAAAATACGCATTATTGAAGTTACCTCAAAAACTACTTAAGCAAAGTTAGTAAAATTGATATGGGACCGTCTAGGAAGTATACTCTTCCAAACAAAAAATAATTTTACAAATCAGTCCATCCGTCTAAGAGTAATCGCGTAACAAACGTACAAAAAAAATACAGTCAAATTTAGAACCTCGTCCTTTTTGAAGTCGATTAAAAAGTTTTTGATAAAAAAAAAAACAACCGACTTCCAACAAAAAACACTACAAAGTGAACAATAACTTTAATTTCGGAAGTCGGTGGCAAAAAACGAAAATACAGAACCAAAGACTTCCGAAATTAAAGTTATTGTTTACTTTATAGTGTTTTTTGTTGGAAGTCGGTTGTTTTTTTTTTATCAAAAACTTTTTAATCGACTTCAAAAAGGAGGAGGTTCTCAATACGACTGTATTTTTTTTGTATGTTTGTCAAAAAGTTTTTATTTTTTACTTTTGAGTTGTGTGTAACCTACCCCACAACTATTTTCGTATACCACTACTTGCTAGATACTAAGTAAACAACAGTGACACGAAGTTGTTATAACATGAACATACACCTAAGTAGAAATAATACTTATTATTAAAGCTAACCCAAAAACATTAAGCTGGGCTGCCACAGTCCATAAGTTACAGGGTACCACCCTCTAAAGAGCTGTGATCGACCTTGGTAAAAAAAAAAAACTTTGCATAAATATACAACATACATCGCCCTAAGTCGTCTCAGAAGTTTGGAAGGTATAGTTTTGTCAGATTTGGACGCCGACAAATTATTAAAGCGTGCTCACACTACGACGGATCATCGACGGAAATAACGAAGCTACGAAATCTGTCTCGTGACAACCAAAGCCACACTTAACATACGACTCAAGTAGCGCAATTCGATATTACCATTAAATTCATCTAAAGCCAGAGTGCATTTCATGACGATTCCAATAAGCCCAAACACGGCTAGGATACATTGTTTTATTACGGAGTTCCGGTGCCTACCTTCCGGCTTCATGATCAGATCGATTCGATGGTACCATTTTCATCAGAACCATTAATTTAAATTTGCTTCGTCATAGTCACTTAACTATTTTAATCAAGATATCTTATCGCCAGCCGTGAAATACTTATTACCATTGAGGAGTTCCCGTGGCCATCTGTGGTCTTCTTCATCAGTTCCACTTCACCAAATAATACTTTCTGAATGCAAATGCTTGACTTGTTGATGAAAATACCAAAATCGCTATATGTATGCCTATAATATTTGAGGAGTACCCTCTAATCCTCATAGATCCCATCATCAGAACTGGATTTTGATAAAAATGGGACCAAACTGGAGGTCAAACAAAAAAGAAATTTTCAAATCGGTTTATAAATGACGGAGTAATGAGGTAATAAACATTTAAAAAAAAAAACACAACCGAATTGATAACTTCCTCCTTTTTTTGAAGTCGATTAAAAATGGTATGGAACTCCTACGGCTTGGAGACAATCATCTACATGATCAGTCATCGGAGGAACGTACAAGCTGTACGCACTAATTTTCTTGTAGAAAATTAAATTGTTTGGTTCGATCGCTCGAGTTCCGCCGGCGACGTAAGTACGAGCTTAGTTTGGCCGATGATGGATTCGGTATACGTCTTACGATAATTATGCCTCGGTAATTGGGCACAAATAGCTATTTTTCGTAGGACGTCGGTGACAAATATTAAATAAAATTTCCTGTTTGGTCAATAGCTATTGATTAGACGGGCCTGTGGCTAAGTAATAACAGCTGCACGGGTCGATAGATCAGGTTAGGCTACGCTTGCCGCGGTTGCTCCGTGAATGGGTGTCCATCTTTACATACCAAGACCCCTCCACGCCTCGGAAAGCAAGTTAAGCCGTTGGTCCCGGCTGTCATTAGTGGATCTTTGATCTAATTAATGTCATGATAATTTATTGAATATTTAGAAAATACAATCATATGTTTGGCTCACATCTGATTTTTAGAAATTATTCCTAATTATCGGGGCATTCAAGCAAAGCCACAAGCAACAGCTAACAAAATATATATTTTTTGAAATGTGCTAATAAAGCCCTTTCATTTGGTAGCAACACAGCATAATTAAGAAAAAATGTTTTTAGTTCATAACTCTATGTCCTCTAGAGGGCGCCATGTTCAATATAATGTGACGTTACTTAGCCTATTACTAGCGAATGATCAAGACGCTTCCAACGATACCTAATTTGTCGAATTTTGATAAAGCGTTTAGAAGTTATGAGGAAACAGATGAACATACATACCGTTCAAAATCATAACCCTCCTTTTGCGTCGCCGTAGTCGAGTAAAATTACCTCATAAACTATGTATGTACTTTTGAGTTTCTAGCTTGTTTCCTCTCATCATCATGTGGATTACTCTCATCGATTCTTTGTATTTAATCTGATTCTCGATAAACACTGAATAATCCAGGCTCACCAAAATTGTTTTTGGTAATCCATAGCTTTTCCTCTCACTGCTGCCAAAACAAAATTTGTCACTACAAATCATCTGGCGTAGATATGCACATGCAGGCGGAATACTGACATCCAATTCGATTCCCGGTCGCGATAGAAAAACGACAAGTATTGCGTTATTTCCACGGTATTCTGTTATAGGAGTGTGAAGTTATAAAAATATTTGAAAACCATTTGCTTTTCCTGAGGGAGAATTTTGTTATTTCATAAAACGTTTAAGTTCTCTTCAATCAGGATTTTTAAAGAGAAAACTTCCTTTAGGCGCACTCTGCGCTCTTTTTGAACTGTGAACGAAACCGAACCGTCACGCTCGGGTCGGTGACGCTGAATCGGGTATACTCGGCGCTGCATCGCGTATACTCGGTCCCAGTCGTATATTTTCACTTCTATCCTATGGTCTTTTTGCTTCTTTTTTAATTTGAAACTTATAATCGGATGTTATCACACAAAATAGGAAATGTGCAACTCACAGAATATTTTGGACCAAATATGTTCACCAGCTTACCTGAAACAGACAAAAAGAAACCATATTAATTATATTTTTAGTAAATTGGTCTCTAGGTCGCCGTTTTTACCAGACTGCATCAGAAGGCCAGTTTCCGTAGTTAAAAATGTTCAAAACCTAGTCGCAATTTGCCAGTCTATTCTGTAAAATGTCACCGTGAAAACTTAGGTGAAGTGAGCTGTCATTCCACCTGATGCTAGGGTTTTTTTTTAAAAAAAAAGATGTTGCGCCACACGAGGATTTCTCCCTGTATCGTGGGTTTGTTTACAAACATAGAAACTCACAAACACAAACACCCAGACCCGGAACAACTACTTGCAGATCATACAAATATTTGCTCCGTGCGGGGATCGAACCCGCGACACGCTGCGCAGCAGTCGATCGCTCAGCCATTACGCCAACCGTGTCGTGCCGTGTCTATTGACAGCTCACTTCACGCTCACTTCACCCAAGTTTTCAAGGTGTGATTTTTGCAGAATACCTCGACAGATCTAGAGACAATCAATAACAAAAACTGGTCAAAAATACGTATACGTTCATTAGAGATATTTTTAACGACCAGAGATGAGAATGCGAAAGTTCTTAAAAATACAACCTTAGTCACTCTGTAGTCTTTTAAAAACCAGCCAAGTGTAAGTCGGGCTCACACTCAAAGGGTTTAGTACCACCGTAACACTACATATTAAAAAAAAAAACTTCAGTTTATAAAACACGCTCTTTAACTGTTAACTTTATTTTATATTTGTTGCTATAGCGGCAATAGAAATACACAACCTGAGAAAATTTCAGTTGTCTTCCGATTACGGTTCATGGAGATACAACCCCTAAAAATGATCACTATTAGTGCATTTGAGTAAGTTCACGAGTCCCTCAACCAAAACTGGCAATGATGGCAACTCCTCTTTTAATTCTTAATTTCAACGCTAATCAGAGGTAGTTTAGGGTCAGATTTGATTGACAGACCGCCAAGTTAAAGCTCATGTCTCACACCGTTATATTTGTTATTAACTGTTTCCCGCGGATTCACCCGCGTGGTTATTAATATTTCCCAATTGGAATCGGCTTTTGTCCACAATTTCATGGGTTTTATTTTTTTGCCTAAGTTACTCCTTATAACATCAGCTGTTTGCCAGCGAAAGTCCCGTCAAAACGGTCCAGCCGTTTCGGAGATTAGCCGGTACAAACACACAGACAGCCAGAATTTTTTTAAAAATTGCATTTTTGTTATAAGTATCGTATATACTTTCATATGAATTTATTAAAAAGTTGTTATTTTGACATTAAAAGCAGACACTGCCTCGTTGTTTTAGTGGTGGCAAGAGCTACTGCAGAGCCTGAGGCCCTGGGTTCGATTCCCGGGTCGGGCAGTGTTATTAGGTTTTTCCATCTGGAATTTCTCAGTAGCAGCTCGTTATGCCCGGTTAAAGGCAATAGACTCGCACTTGGTAAATATAACTGGCGTGGTAGGTACAGACGCCAGCAGGTCAACCTACCCGAAACTGTCAGATTTTCCCAATCAACCTTGAACCTAATGCCTTAGTAATAAAGTCGAAAATCTATTAAATTGACAGGCCAGTTGGCGTGGTTGGTTAAGATACCGCCTATCATGTCGCTGGTCGTGGGTTCGATTCCCATCCAGGACAAACATTTGTGTGCATGAACATGTCTGTTTGTCCTGAGTCTGGGTGTAATTATCTATATAAGTATGGATTTACAAAAAAAAAAAAAAGTAGTATATGTAGTATATCAGTTATCTGGTTTCCATAGTACAAGCTCTGCTTAGTTTGGGACCAGATGATCGTGTGTGAAAATGTCCCAGGATATTATTATTATTAAAGGAATCTGACAGATTGCAGAAGCTACTAAGCTTGATGTGCTGGCGTCTGTACATCTCTGCCTAATCCATCGGGGAATGCAGGTTATGTATGTTTGTAATTTAATTCTAGAAAAATCTTTAAGGAAATCCTCAAACATCTTAACAACTCCAAACAAACCTCTGATGTTACCAAAACACATTTAATTGGCATAATCAGGCTCACCACAAACTTGGGAGCTTGTTCTGAAAACACAATTTTGCCGGAGGTACGAAACTGGTCCGTGTGAGATGAATAGATATGTTACGGGATCAGGAGAGGTATCAGTGATAGCGATTAGCGACGAGCGATAAGTTATAGGGTTCCGTACACAAGCTGTGCTAATCACAGAGCACATAATCACCGCGCCGGCAGCGTTGAGTATAGTCGTCGACACATACAGTCATCCGCGGCCTATCCCTAGGCTCAAAACTGCCCAGCCACCCGATACAGCGGATGTCACACTCTTAAGAGCGCTATTGTTGCTCAGATTTTGCTATAGAGCTTAAAATACTTAGCGTACCGGGGGCTAGGTAGTAATGAGCCTAGGGATGGGCTGTGGATGACTGAGACATGATGATGTTTACGGATTAATTACTAAAAGCGTAATGATGCTAATGACATGAAACTCTGTATTTATACTAAAGAGGGTATTCGCAAATTAGTAATATGCGGCGCAAGACAATAATGACACTTGAAGGTACTTAGGCTCAAAACTTTTCAGCCGCCGTCAGTCTGTATCTTACAAGGGCTGTATCAACAATACAGCGTGTTCAAAATTGAAATAACAAAAACTAATCATTTCCAACAATTTGACAGTAAAAACTAAAAATAAAAATATTTACTATTGGATTCATTAATATTGGATTAATTGACTACGTAGAACAATTGCGAATTTTTTTTGGTTTCCATGCATAATGAATTTCCATTTCATGCTATGACAAAAGCATTCGATGGTTATGCATCAGAAATGAAATACCAAAAAATATTCGGAGTATCAGGACTATAATGTAGCTTCTTTCCTGGAATTTAATCATGACATTTTTATTTTTAAAAAGTGGGATAAACGGATATAAATTCCAATTTCATTGGTTGTTGCTGAAATAAATAAATTGGTCAAGAGCGAGTCGGACTCGCGCACCGAGGGTTCCGTACCATCCTACTTATCCTACTTCCTACTATCCTACTTCTATTCACTTCCTATATTACATAGGATGGATGGATGTTTGTTACTCTTTCACGCAAAAACTTCTGAACGGATTTAGATGAAATTTGGCATACAGATAGTTTATAACCTGGATTAACACATGACCCCCTTTCAGTCGCTGATGCAAAAAAATATATACATTTTTATTTCTTTCTTATTTTCAAAGTAGTTGGGCAAACGTCATCTAAAACTATTCCAAAATTCAAGTTGATAGCATTCTTGAGATATCCAGCTGTGACAGACGAACAGACAGACAGACTGAGTCACATGATAAGGTTTCCTTTTTACCATTTTGGAACGGAACCCTAAAAAAAACGGCGATTTTGCAGTAGGTACTCTAATGACCCGGATGGGATCTTTACTTTCACGGGACCGGGGCTAGCTATTCACGTTAGACTAATGTATTTTAAAGACTTCTTAATATATCTTTTTAAAACCAACGCGCCTATATTGGCCGAGGGGGCCCGTCTCGCTGACGTCTCCCTAGAACAAACTCTAAACGCCTTCTCTCAAAGTGACCGTTCAAATGTCATAGCTATACTGCCAGTAAGATATAAGGTTAAGGTAAGTAAGGGTAAGGTATATTGAATGAAACCGCTACAGTACCTACATTTTATGATGACTGATTTGAAATATATATGCTAACTATTTCACCAAAACTATTATAACTTATGGTCATGTATTGTACCTATGGACGCTTTTACCTTTGGACATTGATTATAATAAAAAATAAAAAAAACTGGCAGTACTAAAAATATAATAATGCAACACTGTGGTGGCATTTTTATTTTCTAGCAACACCAGTGAGTAGCGTGACGCTATCGGTGTTGTGTGCAGTGTGAGGCCATTTTGGAGATAGTCTGAAATGTCCATAGGTACAATACATGTCCCTACCTTCTTATTCTTATTATTGCTGTAAGAAGCTATAGTACCACGTATTCTGTGAAAATTTCAACTGGCTAAAGAAGTAGTTTATTGTCTATAATGTTCTCACCTCACTGCTGGGACACAGGCCTCTCTGTGAGAGGGAGTGGGCTGTAATCCACCACGCGGGCCCAGTGCGGGTTGGTAGATACCACAAGTCTTCGAAATTTTTGGTTCTAGCACATGCCGGTTTCCTCACATTGTAATGGTATTGTATTAGGTTGGCACAAAAGTAATGAGACACTCTATAAAACTCTATACATTTCCTTTTTCAAGTTAATTGTTTTCGATAATATTCTAGAATGTTGTAGAACATTCTAGGTACTTGTGATGTGGGGGTATATAAAGCCGCCCTCGCGATCGGTTTGGTCGATTCCCCCGATAATAATAATGACCATAATTTGATCCAGCCTGTCCCATCTTGCTGTCCTCCCCCCAGCGACGCCCTAAGCCGAGGTTCGTTCCTCACAGGGGGAGCCCTTAGCGTGTAGTCGCTTAGTCTTGTAAGTTCTATGCCCAGGCTGGAGGCTTTGAGTCATCTTAAGGCAGCCACAGGATAGTCCGGTTAAGTAGTCACGACCTCTCTAGGTCAACTACGAAATGCCATACACAAAAAAAAAAAAAATCGGATTAGTCAGTTTGAAGAAAAATGGACGAGCGGCAAGTTCGAACACTATACTTATACGAGTACTTGTTAGGCCACAGTGCGCGGGCTGCGGCTGACAATATCAACACTGCATTGGGCTCTGGAAGTACAAGCCATGCGACGGTGTCCCGATGGTTTGACCGTTTTAAATCAGCAGACAGTAGCCTTGAAAGTCAGGCCACGCTCTGGATGCCGACCGACCGAAGTAACAGCGCGGGCAGGCGATGCGATGCGACAGGATGGGTCGGGGAGCAAGAAATTTCACGCGAACGAAGTCGCGGGCAGAAGCTAGTTATAAATACTGTAACAAACTTTTAAATGTATGTTCATTATAGCAACTGAATGTATTATTTTACTTTGGCCACACTTATCGGCTTTTCTGGGTGGGGCGGGTGGGGCAAGACATTTTAAAATGTTAAAATACAAAGGTCGTTTGATTGTGAAATAGTACAGTTGCGCGGAATGAAAGTGTTAGAAAGAAAATAGTGTTTTGTTAATAATATGAATGATAGGTTGAGGAATGATGTGTTGGCAACTTTGCGGTTTAGACGTGGAAGATGTACTTAGTGACAAAAATTGAAAAGGGTATGCTTAGATAATTGAAATCATGTTGAGAGAACGAATGAAAGACAAGTAACAAAAGGTATTTACAAGGCAAAGTGAGTGAAAACACCATGAGGTGATGCCTCAGAAGGCTTTATAGTGGGCCTTATCGGTGATGTTCTTCAGAAAAGTCAGGTGCGTAGTACTTGCTACCGACGTGCGTGTGTGACCAGATGTATGAACGTAAACGAGGCAAAAGGAGTATGTAAAGATCGTAGCAGGTGTCGTTCTGTAGATTTTGCCTACCGCCACGGGAAGAAGGCGAGAGTTTATGTATGTATGTGTATATCTTAAACTTCAAAAGATTAATCTCTGTTTAAACAAACAGATTGAGACACATAAGGTCATTGTAAACGACAGACTGGCAAGTTGCCACAAAGGGCATACTGCTGCTACTTTTATATTGAAACATAGTTTTGTGTTATAGTAAATGTGCTGATCCACAAACTAATGAACGAGAATAGTTAGGCCCTTAGCACACCTTCGCCGCGAAACCGCAGTAGTTTAAGAGGATTGTGCGCGAGTTTCGGAGGCAATTACCTAGATGTCATACAATTATTTACATAAATATTGTTTCAGGCGATAACGTTCTATCATATCTTTTGATCGCGTTGACTAACAAGGTTGAAGACCATAGACCCGAGTATTTAATACGAGGTACGGCACTCTAAAAAAATAACCGATTTGCTGTATAATCGAGTTTTATTGCACTATGGATTTCGTACCACCGAATCGAGTTGAAAACGGCGCCATCGCTCAGCCATCGCTGATTCCGTCATATTAATTAATCTACTACATAAAAATCCTAAATTCGCTGACAACCAACGCACCTCCTAAACTGCTTGATCTTGGAGCATGAAATTTTGCATGAGAATTCCATATTATAACGAAGGTGAGCACTAAGGAAGAATTTTTAAAAATTCATCGGCTAATGGACTCAAATAGGGGATGATAATTAGTATGAAAGTTCATCATTTTCAGGTCATCATCAGACCTTCAGAAAGTATCATGTAGTAGCAACCGTACTCAATAAATGTTAAAAGCTGGGTCATCCTGTTTCCGTTACTGAGAACCTTGTTTTTTTTTTAGATGTTTTCCCTTTGACACCACACCCGTTGCTCGTATCAATAAGCCAGGCCGTCACACTTTCCTGCCGGAGGCTCTACGCGAGGGTCGTGCGGTCCATGGCCCTTTACGGGGCACCAGTGTGGGCGTGTTCCTTGGGGCGGCGACCAACCCGCCGGTTGAACGCGTCCCAAAGGGTCATGGCCATCCGGCTAGTTCGGGGATACCGCACAGTCTCTGGTGAGGCGGCGAGCCTCCTTGCCGGATTGCCGCCATGGGATCTGGAGGCAAAAAGCCTTGCATACACATGGGAGTGGCGCGAGGAGGCAAAACGCCGGGGCGTAACTCCGCTGCCGCGAGAAATCATGGCACAGCGGACAGAGCTCCGGCGGGATCTCATGGCGACATGGAGAGTGCGATTGTCGCAACCCAGTGCTGGGCACGCCACAATTGAGGCGATAAGTCCCCTCTTTGAGAAGTGGTTGGAGAGGCGTCACGGCATCCTCACCTTCCGCCTGACGCAGGTCCTCACCGGACACGGTTGCTTCGAGAGGTTCCTGTTCCGGATAAGGCGGGAGGAAATGCCCGGGTGTTACCATTGTGTGGATCGCCCGGAGGACACGGTGGAGCATACGGTGGAGGTCTGCCCGGCTTGAGCAGAGCACCGCCGCGTCCTCGCGGAGGCGATCGGCGGCGGCGATCTCTCGCGTCCGGCCCTGGTACAGGCCATGGTACGGAGCGAGAGTGCATGGGAAGCCGTCACCTCCTTCTGCGAAGCAGTAATGCTCGCGAAGGAGGTGGCTGAACGCGTGAGGGAGAGGCAATCTTTGCGCCCTCACGCCCCTAGTCGCCGCAGAAGACGCCCTGGGCGTCGGGAATCGATAGCCGATTCCCGGCCACCGTAGGCGCGGGCTTGCGGATGGCGAGCAATGGGTAGCTCGCCGTCCGGTAAGGACCAGGCCCGGGTCGACGGCGCGTTGTGTTCCACGCGCGCCTCAAAGAGATGTCAGCACTAGCTGAAGGGGTCCGCTAGGGCCGATGCCCGCCAGGGTTGCGGGTTGTTCGAAAGAGTTATCGTGGCCCTGGCACAGGCAACTGAAGGAACACGGGTGGGTTTTAGTCAGTAGAAGTCTGACACGCCCTCCCGCTCCACCCAGAGCGGGAGAAGTTATTTGATGATGTCCCATCCAAAAAAAAAAGGCCGTCACACTTACACGTATTAGTCCATTATCTTGAAAACTACTAAACCGATTTTGATGAAACTTTCACTGTGCCCTAAGTTGGAGTAAATGTAAGCCAACCAAAAAAGAATGGTTAGGATCCGATTAATAGTTTCGGAGATATGCGTGGACAAACATACATACATACAAACATACATCTATGGAATTTTGTATATGTGTTTGGAAGCCCTAATAGATTATCATATGTGAATATTTTGCAGTTCTAATAATATTACATACATACGTGTTGAACTGATAACTCCTTTTTTTTGAAGTCGTTAATAAAAATACGTCATTCAAGTATAAATTTAATTCGCCATCTCTCAACAATGCACCAAACCTTTACAAAACAAGGCCCAAAATCCATATGAAAAGGGTCTGCGGGGCATCCACCATTGTTCATTTGTTTCCACAGCGGATTCTGTTGAGGATACTGCTATAAGTATTACTATTGTACTTACTGTCAATCCGAGTTGGGTCAGATGAGACACGGGTTCGTTACTTGAGGAAGTAGTGTTTTGTGATAGATTTTGAATTAATCAGACGTAGAGAATTCCTTGCCTCGCATTCCAGGTAAAAAAGGCGGAGGAAGAATGAAAGAAATATGAAAATATCCAAGCCAAGAAAAAGTCTCACTGTAAATGTTTACATCCCAATCAACCGAGTGACATAAAGCCATTAGTTTGCCATAGCATTGTAATCCTTATGTCATTGTTATAAAGTACATATTAGAATGATTGCCGTGAGATTGACAAAACTCTCGTCAATCATTCTAATTTATACCTTACCGAAATTACTAATGATTCTACGTAGATCGTGAATGCCCTACCTAATAGACAGAAAAGAAAGAGAAAGAAGGAGGGAAGAAAGAAATCTACGTCATATTCGTAATTATGTAGGTACATATATTTAAGACGCCCCCGGAGCATGCGTGGTACATACAAACGAAATACCAATATAATTTGTAAATCAAGCGTATTCTTAAGGTAGTGTGTATTTGTTCCGATTGGATTACAGAATATCTATTGTCTAGGTTCTCAAATATATATTAAATAAGAACATTGATTTAAACATGAAATACGAGAAAAATAAGTTTTCTGTAGAAGTTTTAATTTCCTTCAAATCAGTGTCCTTTCAAAATATATGTTTGGGAACCTAGATATTCTGTAATCCAATCGAAATAAATACACACTACCTTAAGAATATGTTTGATTTATAAATTATTTTGGTATTTCGTTTGTATGAACTACGCATGCTTTGGAGGCGCCTTAAGTGCCCAGACAAGGTGAAATTCTATCAGCGATAACGAGGAAGGAAAAGTTAAAAATGTATATGACTGACACAAGCTACCGAAAAGCTTATGTAAATCCTGTTGAAAGTCGTTGTAGAAATACGAAAAGCTTTGACAGCGATTGTCACTTGTCTAGGCTCTCTGGATAAAAATATGCAAGGAAGGAAATAGTCTCACTTTAAATCATCCAAATCAGTTCAGCCAATATTGCGTGACTGATTCAATTATTATAGACTCGCGAACCGCCCTTGCTTCGCATGGTTTTTACCACATAACAAAACTTCGAGATTTCTTTATTATAAAAGTAATTTTAACATAAATGTATTAGACATATAAACCTTCTGGAATAAATTCTCTAAATAATGGTGAAAACCGCATCAAAATCCGTTGCATAGTTTAGAAAAATAACGCGGTCACACATAAACACACGTAAAGCGACATTAATTTATAATACAGTATGTATAGATATAAAAGTAGCATACATTAGGAAGGATTTCGCAGCTGGAATAGCAAAAAAAAAACCGGTCAAGAGCGAGTCAGACTCTTGCACGAAGTGTTCCGTACCATCATTTATAAAAAAGTGTGCTATTTAGAGACATCGTTTTATTTTTCCTGTAATCTTTACATGAACTTCTATCACATAGAACAATTTCAGATTTTTCTGTATATAAACTTCGGAGATAAAGGGGGAACGGTATTTTTAACCGACTTCCAAAAGGAGGAGGTTATCAATTCGTCTGTATGTTTTTTTTTTTTTTTGTATGTTTGTTACGCGATTACTCAAAGACGGATGGACCGATTTGGAAAATTATTTTTTTGTTTGAAAGGGTATACTTCCGAGATGGTCCCATATAAATTTTATTAACTTTGCTCGAGGAGTTTTTGAGTTAGCTTCAATAATGCGTATATTTCCCACTTATTTTATATGGATGTTGTGATGGTGTTTTAATAACTTCCTATCACTGTTATTTACATGGCTATATCTACAATTATTGTGCTCAATTATGTATTCGAATTTGTGTGGGGTAGGTTCCACAACTAAAAAGTGAAAAATAAAAACTTTTTAGCAAAAAATAAAACCGACTTCTAAAACAAAACACTACAAAGTGAAAAATAACTTTAATTTCGGAAGTCGGTGGCAAAAAACGAAAATACAAAACCAAAGACACCGACTTCCGAAATTAAAGTTATTTTTCACTTTGTAGTGTTTTGTTTTAGAAGTCGGTTTTATTTTTTGCTAAAAAGTTTTTTTTTTACATTTTTCATCAAAAGTCTAAAACTATGCCCAAGTAGCCTCACTTCGAATTTTTAAGACCCCCTTTCAGTCCCTGTTGCAAAAAAATATATGTATATTTTTATTTCTTTCTTATTTACAAAATAGTTGGGTAAATGTCATCTAAAACTATTCCAAAATTCAAGTTGATAGCATTGGTAGTTCTTGAGATATCCAGCTGTGAGAGACGGACATACAGTCAGACAGACAGACTGTGTCGCACCATAAGGGTTCCTTTTTACAATTTTGGTACGGAACCCTAAAAATCATACTATCATTACAACATTTGCAACAGCACAGAATTTATCGCGCTCTATATGAGGTTAGGGTGATGTTGATGGATAACCATAACTTACTTATCGAGACCGCTCCGAACTTCGGTTAAAACGTCCTTTACCTGTTATCAAATCCATGAATATCTATGACAATTTGGCAGTTAGTCGGTAGCCATAGCCCAAAAGTCTCGAATTTGAACATGGTCCAGAAATTGCATTGTGAAGGTCAGACGCTTTGAAGGACACGAACGAGATACAATTGAAGTTTTTTTTTTTTTTGTTATTACTGATTTATGGCCGTATAGTGTCCTTCAAAGCAGTCAGCCGCATCTGTTTTCATTGGAAACCGACCGGAATCTAGTCGGAAAAAAGTTACATGCACTTGCAATTAGTGTAAGCTGCCTCATATATTATGTGACATGCGCCTGCGACAGCCCGACGACTAGCTGCGGCCGACAGTTTTCATTCATTTTGTTCAAAACTATTGGCGTGGTTGCAGAGTCGCGAGCGCTGAGAAAGGTGCACTTGTGTGCGAATCTCAACATGGATAAGTAGTTTTTAAATCGGACATTGAAGCGCGTCGAATACTCAAAGCAAATGATCGCTTCCTGCACGACGTTTGTCGTAATGGCTAGACGCAGACGCAAATGACAGCTCTGCGTCTTGTTGCAGCATCTAGACACAGATCAACTCGGCAAGGGATCGTCACCATATCGCCTTCGTTCGTGAGCTTGTCTCGAGGCGAGGCGATTACTTTACGATTAGTTACATACAAAGAATACTGCACGGCTCGAGTTGATACGGTGACGATCCCTTTCATTTTACTTTAATGGACAAACAAATGAAGATTGCCAACATTCTATTAAAACCACTTCCCGAAAGAAAACGGCAACCCCACGTAAAGATAAAGATTGTCAGTCCAAAGACCAAAATATCTTTGAAATGCTTAAAACATTTCTCAAAAGGTATGTAAATGACATATAAAAACTTTTTGCTCGAAATTTCGAGAGTTAGAAACAGTTTCAACCCTTCAAAAGTTAGCGCGTGGGAAGGGCAATGGGTCTTTTAAACCCCTTTCAAAATAATTGGTGTATCAAATTGTCTTATTCGAGAGTCTGAGGTTTATACTTTATGTAATGAGCTGAAACTTTTGTTGGAAGTGATTTAAATCGTAAGTTTAAATTAATTGGTAAAGCTTTGAGTTTTTTCTGGAAAAGTGTAGTGGCTAATTAATAACAGCCGCACGGGACAATCGAAGGCTAGGCTACGCTTGCCGCGGTTCGTGAGACCCCTCCGTGCCTCGGAAAGCACGTGAAGCCGTTGGTCCCGGTTAGGGAATGCAAAGAACGCAAGATAGGAAAGATCAATTTCGCGAGATCTCGCCATTTACGAGATCGAGGTCTTGAACTATTAGTTATGTCAATAATCTCTGTGCAAGTACTTAAAGATCTAGAATGTAATCTGCCCTTTTCATTAAATTTTGACATAATAAGGTTAAAATGTGTAATTATTTAATATACCAACGTGAAAATTGTTTGCACGTCAGCGAGTTTTAATAATTACACTATAAATTAACGCTGAACACGTTAAAAATTGTATAGGTGGAATTTTTGGGGCGTCTGCCAAAATGGCGGATTTACCGGTACACAGAAATATATAATAAAGCTGCATACTTAAATCATTTTTTCTGTGTCTGGGTGTAATTTATCTATATATGTATGTATTTAGAAATATATAAGTATGTTTATCAGTTGTCTAGTACTCATAACACAAGCTCTGCTTAGCTTGAGGCTAGACGGCGTTGTGTGATAGTTGTGGAATATTATTAATATTATTATTATTATTGTTGAGTACAAAAGGAAGAATGCACATAGAGAACGAAATTAATTGGGTGGGCTTGTTGAGAAATGGGTGCAAGCATCTGCATCAGCCGGTCAAATCTGTAAATAGTCACCGTGAAAAAGTAGGTGAAGTGAGATGTCATTCAACTTGATGCTAGGGATTGACAGCTCACTCCAAGCTCACTTCACCTACGTTTCAAGGTGAAATTACAAAATACATCGGCTAATTGACTGGTATACTTGTTTCTATAACTCGCACTTCGTCACATATCACTAAACGCGTTTAACGCTAAACACAGTTAAAACATCATTCTGTCTCTGTCATCTTTAAACGACTGAAAAAAACGGAGCGATGTTTTAAATGCGTTTAGCGTTAAACGCATTTTAGTGTTGTGTGGTGAAAATTAGCCTAATGCCGTGCTAATCTATGATACGTCTTTGGCGATACTACAATGAGCTAGTCCCCCAGAGAAAAAATAAACCGAAAGTTCAAATTCTTATGTGCTTGTAATTTCATCGCGCAATACTTCCTTCGAAGCTAAATCTGGTGTGGTGATAGAGGTAGCACAACTTAGTGTCAATTTCACCAATCAAACTGAAAGGGATCAGCACATCTAAACTGCATTCAAGAGCTGTCAGACATTCCATAACATTGATGACACTGACAGCCCTTGAACGCGGTTAAGATATGCTGATCACGTTCACTTTCATTCAGTCTTAGATCTTTTAATCAAACTATGCGCGATACTATCAGGTAAAATCAGAGGGGCAATTCCCATATTTTTAATGAATGATCGCACTGTAATCTCAGCCTCCATCAAAGAGTTTTCGTCTCAATCTGTCAAAAAATCCTCTAATTTATGTTCATTTTTGTCAAATTTTTGACATTGATTAGTCATGATTTTAGTTTACAGACCTTCCACAGTTACATTACCTCTGAGAATAACAGCAACCGAAAAGCAACTGTATTCCATTGACAATAAAGATCACTGTGATTTTGACAGACTTGTCAATGGTGGTAACCCAAACGCAACTTTATTGCATCGACAATAAAGATCACTGTGATTTTGATAATGATGCAAAATCAGATGTGAACGATCTATATCATAGAAGAATCTGTACCAGAATAAGCCATCAGGTATTAGCGAAACAGGGAATAGATTTTGCCACCAACAATTGTCGGCCACTGCCCAAATTACACGTAGGTACGCCAATCTCCAATCCGACCAACATTGGCCCAAACCACATCAGACACAATCAAGTTATAGACCACAAGACATGGTCTTACATGTGGTGCGGTCGAAATAGGCCATTTGGTTTCAAGACCGCGATGATCGATGGCTCGAACGTTTGGTCTCGATAAGCTGGCAGTGACGGATTCCATTTTGTTACAATCCGACTTGAGGATGTCTGTGATCCTTGTCGTAAAAGCTACATATAAGGATTTTTTCCTTATATTTGCGGAATAAGACTGTGAGGAAAAGATAATGGTCTGATTTTCATGTTGAGGAGGTCTTTAAACTTTTGAGTAGGGTGGTTGGGTATGTGAAATACGATGGAGGGAAGCTTTAGGGTAAGGATTTGTTTACAAAAATGTTTTTATTGTCTTATCACTTATCGAGTCCACTTATGTCTGTGAATGTGAAAATTTAAAAATTAATTTGCTTAGCAAATGTGATCCTAATACCTACATTGTTACAAGCACCATAGAAGATCTTTTTTTTTTGCCAAAGAACACATTTTAGGACACTTCCCATAATGAACTTGTCATCGTCTGCCTTTTCCCAACTATGTTGAATCGGCTTCCAGTCTAACCGGATGCAGCTGAATACCAGTATTTTACATGGAGCGGCTGACTATCTGACCTCCGCAACCTAGTTACTGGGTATTACGATACCTTTTGGTAAGAAAGGTTGTCAGATTTTCGGGCTACAAAAAATCTACAAAGACAGCCGGGACCAACGGCTTTTGGCTTAACAAGGCATGGATAATATCTTGTCTTGCAACTAATATTAATCTACTTCAAATACAAACACGTGTATGTATGATGAGTAGGTAGCTTAGTAAATGTCCTAAAGCGCTATCCCCAAAAGCATACCAACCGTCAATTATTAAATACCCTTTGATCTCAAAGCACTAATAAACATAATAATTATCGCTTAAAGCGACGCTGCTGTTCTCATTACTGACATTATCTGGAATTCTGCTTACCCTGCAAAACGGCTTGAAGTTACGACTGTATATGACGGGGTTCAACAACCGGAATAATTTTCGGAAGTTCGAGACTGAGTTACAAAAGATACCAAAATGTTACTATAAAAGTGTAGAAAATGGTAGCTTTTTAAATAATCTATAGTTAATACTGATTTTTTATTTTAGCTTAGAACTACGTTTATTATAAATTAATATTGACTTTTGTATTTTCAGGGCACCCAAATTCATATCAGGAGCGGAAAATGAGCAAGTGAATTCTTTTGCCAGCGGCGCGTAAGATGGACGGCAGAAGGCCTCGACCGACCAGTTCTTAAGAGGATTGTGAAGCTGTAAATTTTCATACAAAAAGCGATAACGTTTTTCTCCCCGTAAACATAATCAAATTTTCATAATTTTTAGAAATGTTGTAGGTATAATGAAAAACTAGGTCCGTACGTTTTTATTATAAAGAAATATTGCATACAATATAAGTTATTAGTATCTAAATATCTATATTTTTGACATAAAAACATCCTCGAGCATTTTTATTTTTTTAAATTAAATTAAATTGAATTACTAAAAACGAAAAACGAACAGACCTAGATTAAAGTGTATTGAATGTAATGAGACCAAAATTGTCTCATTTCGTAAATGTTTAGGGGAGAAAAAACGTTATCGCCCGAAACAAAATCTATGTAAATAATTGTATGAAATGTAGGTAATTGCCTCCAAAAATCGCGCCGCGTATCGGCACTTCACAATCCTCTTAAGTGTACGACATACCGTCTATATACCTTCTTTTGGTACCGAGTACCTATAGGGAGAGCTGCCTTTGTGAGCGAACAGATAGATACGTGAAAAAGATCTGACCAACTTTTTTCAAACCAGCTTTCATGTAAGTAATTGGAATAACGAACATCTCAACATTAAATTCAAACTTTCACAGCAACATCAAAACTGCTATACGCAAACTTGCTCGAATTCAGGCCCAGTGTAGGCCAAAGTGGAATTTTGGACAATCCAATTCTGAAGTGGGGCGAACAAACTTTTAGGGAGCTCCAAATTTACTGGACTGCAACAAAGTTATAAGGGAAAACTATTTTATGCTGACCTCTTGGCGCTGGTCCAAGGATTCCAAAAGTAATTCCGGCTTAGTCAGGGCATGGTTTTATGAATATTGGAGCAGATATTGCTGTGTGGTCAGCCATTGAGGATAAAGGATCAATGGGAGATATTCAAGACGATATCGGTTGGAAAATACGTATCGATTAACCTCTTGAACAGATAAGATGGTTTTGAAGAACCTGATATTGCTACCAGCACGATTTATGAACACTTTTTCTACGCAGGTTAAAAATATCTTGCCAGATTTTACATCGAGACATTTTAGGTTACAGGGACTGGACAGCATTCAAAAACGTGAATTGTTTGTAGGGAATCCAATTTCAAAAGTGAATAAGCAGGGCTACAAATCATCACGATCGTGTTGTCTTTTGTTTCTTAGATCATCAAAAGAAATTGACTCAAATGTCCCATACAATCAATCTGCCTAGCCTTTTCCCAACTATGTTGGGGTCGGTTTCCAGTCTAACCAGCTGAATACTAGTATTTTACATGGAGCGACTGCCTATCTGACCTCCACAACCCAGTTACTGGGTAATACGATATCTCTTGGTAAGACTGGTTGTCAGACTTTCGGACTTCTGACGACCTGTAACGACTGTGAAAGATCCACGAATGACAGCCGGGACCAACAGCTTAACGTGCTTTCCGAGGCACGGACGAGTCTCGGTATGAAAAGATGGTCACGCATCCACATACCAACCCCGGCAAGCGTAGCTTAACCTGATGGATCGACCCGTGCGGCTGTTATTACTTAGCCACGAGCTCCTCAACCTACTCAAATGTCCCATACAAATACAAATAAATTCATACTCCTAAGAGGCATACAATTAGATCGTGATTTTAGCGTATTTTGACCAAATTTGGCGTTCTTATTCTGAGAACCTGAAAGTCTTCGATACCTCTGACTTATTGAGTAGTGGAGAATAGTTATTAGTTTAGTTCATAGCGGCGTCGCTTTTCGCAATTTTATCTTATAAATAAAACCAAAATTCCGAAGCAAGTTTTTCATGAAATGCGCGACTGACTCCATTTTTTCGAGCTCGCGGATTGTCTACTGTACATAAGAAAATGAAATGAAAAATATATAATAATATCTCTTAAATATAATTTTAGTCCACAGCGGCCTCAAAATTTTGAAATATGTATGGAATAGCTATAAAAAATCCCCTTCAAAACCATAAAACTACAAAAAACGCTCAGAATTAACCGTAAATTTCTCCTTACTACATTAATATTCTTACGTAAAATTTATACCACAATAAAGGTTATTTCAATAGAAATTAAAATTGCATATTTTAAATCCAACGAAAATAAATTATAAGACTCAAAATAAACGTAATTACAACTGCCAAATTGCTACATAATTCGATGCGTCGCCGTGCTTCAATACGTCTAATCTGTACTCTTAAGAGGGATGATGCCTGGGTAAAAAAAAAAAGAATTTCTATTCAGTCCGTCAGACGGATAATAAAAAAATATCAGACACGTATTTTTGCTTTATCATATTATTAATAAAAAATACTTAGATAACACGCATTAAAGATCGGGAGTGGAGGCTCGCTACGTCACTTCTTCGTATAAAATCTACCAAGAAGTGACGTCATGCCACATTTTAACTCAATGTATCGCCATAACCTTTTGATTACGTAGAAAAGAAAAAATACGTGCCCAATATACATATTTTAATAATCTACATGACGAACAAAAACAATTTTAGTCATCATCCCTATTCGTAGTCTTTCAACAAATTCATTTCACTATTTTTGACAGTAGTCACCACAAAGATAATATATACTATAACAGTCAGAAGTCGACTAGCAATCTCACAAAACTATGGCATAGCAATATTAGTTGTAGGTACTTATGACCTTCTTCTATCAGAACGTTTGACAATACTACACACTGGCAACTTTGGCAGCCCGTATAGCGCAGGCGATAATGGTCATTGCGGTGTAAGTGGACTTCTAGACGTTGACTACGTACGTATATAAAGGTTCTCCAAAAATCAATGACAAAACATATCGTTATACTGTTATTATTATTACCAACCCATTAAACAAACATTCTTAACCGACAAGCAAAACATCTTTTCAAGTAATTGGCATGAAGTGTAAACGGAACTTCGTCTAAGCACTCGTATAGCAAATGGCTGGTCTAAAAGTTTCCATAAAAACATTTGGCAGGACGATACAAACATATCTCTTATATCAACGTCTATTTGGTCGAATGCCAATGGCAGTGGCTATACCATAAACATTTTCTGGCAGATTTTTTGTTGGATCACATTGAGATGTGTTGATCTCTCAGTTTTATGGGGGATGTTAGTGCACATTGTGAAGCTCAAGACTATTATGTTGAACTAGCAAACCGCTCCTGCTTCGCATGTGTAACACTAAGGCCCTTCGTACACGGATCGTAAGAGTAGTTGTCTCGTAAGCGTATCGTAATACGCGCGAAGGACGAGAGCCATACGAGCACGTACATGTTCAAACTTCTTTGCATACGAAGCAGTGCTGCAGCGAATCGTATGAATTTTTTCGCGCCAACGCGGCATGACGCTACGCTTACGTGACGAATAAGCTTACGATCCATGTACGGAGCGCCTAATTTAATCTATAGCCAAATGACTTGTGGTGGATGATTGAAATACTATCTTGAATTCATGCAAGCCTAGTACTTTTTGTTAGGTCAGTGTGCCAAATTTCATCCAAATCCTATTCGTGGGATAATACTAATGATTGAAATACTATCTTGAACTCATGCAAGCCTAGTACTTTTTGTTAGGTTTACTGTTCAGAAAAAAGTATGACAAAAAATTACCAAAAAGCAAAAAAAAAAATCCGTTGATCCGATCGCTACCAAAACTTCACAGGTTCACCCGCTGGACTAATCTGAAGATTGACTGAAAATTTTTGGAGTCTAGCTAAACCGCTTGGTCTAGAAGCTTGTTTTGCTCAAGTGTGGTAATGTAACGAAAGTGAGCCGTAAGGAAGGATTTTTAAAAATTCAAGAATAAAGTTTGTGTGGAAAAATAAGGTTACTTTTGAACGTAGATACAATTTACACTACTCTGACGACGATACTAATATGTATAACAATACTTAAATTGACGGACATTTTTTCCGGTATCCATTAACTCCTACCGAACTCAAACGCACAAGAATAAGAGAAATTATGGCAAGTACGTCCAACAAAAACTGGCCAGGAGCGTGTCGGACTACGCACAATGAAGGGTTCCCTAGTTGGGATGAATTTATCCCAAGAACAAACTTAACATTGTAGTTGGAAAACATGTTTTCTCATACATTCCAACTGCAAATATAAGTTTGTACGCGCAGTATTGAGCGATTTACCATGTTATTTTAAGACCAATCAATCTGCCTGCCTAGCCTTGTTCCAACTATGTTGGGGTTGGCTTCCAGTCTAACCGGGTGCAGCTGAATACCAGTATTTTACATGGAGCGACTGCCTATCTGACTTCCACAACCCAGTTACTGGGTAAACCGATACCCCTTGATAAGACTGGTTGTCAGACTTTCGGGCTTCTGACGACCCGTAACGACTGTCAAAGATCCACGAATGACAGCCGGGACCAACGGCGTAACGTGCTTTCCGAGGTAAGAAGGAGTCTCGGTATGAAAAGATGGTCACCCACCCACAGACCAACCCCGGCAAGCGTAGCTTAACCTGATGGATCGACCCGTGCGGCTGTTATTACATAGCCACGAGCTGTTGTTGAACTGTCAAAATGAAATCGATTCCGATTGATGGTGTGTTTTCCCTTTTGATGCGATGCCAAAAATCTGCAAGTTTTCTTGACAGATAGAAAAATAAATATACTACATTACTACAAATGTCAATTCTTCAGTGAACGTCGGCACATCCTGGGGTGGTCAGTTAACTAAATATATTACAACAGTACAAAGAACAAAGTACAGTACAGTAGTATAAAGAACAGTAATACCCCAAAATAATATCCTATTCCACCTAAATTCCTTAATAACTTTCATCGAACATTTTCCTCTAAAATCTATATGAAAATTGCATAGAAATTCTTCTCTGTTGTACACAAGAGCATGGCATTACTGGATTTATGTATAGAACGCAGTTTGCGGATCGTAAAATGTGAATATATAGGATTTACAATTTTACCTATTTGTTCTCGTTTGAGACAGGGAAAATTATGCTGTTACCTACTACATGCTGATTAAAATGGATTTAGCAAGGCTTTTTGTATCGACTATACAGGGTTTTTTTGTATTGAAAGAAAAGAAACAAAGAAAATACGTTTATTTGCGCTAAACATGGCGCAAAGAAATAAAATAACAAAATAAAATAATTAAAGAACAAGTTTGGGGAAAATATGCGTCACATTCACGCAAAACGGCCGTCGCTTAGCATAATGCCGCGACCCCATACGAGACAGAGCCCCAGCGCTGGTTTTCAGCGACAGCCGGCGTTGACGTAATGACGTCGACCGGTGCATCATGCAGTGGAAGTACAAATGTGAGATATATATGTAAATATAGTAGGTATTGAAGTTAAGAACATTGCGTTCCGTCAGCGGTAGCACCCACCGACTCCCACGCCGGCGCTGCGGACGGATGCATTATCTGTGCCGTGCGCGCACAGCGGCGCAGCTGTCAGAAGTATTTTAGCTGTTGTTGTTTGTTTTGTTGGATAATTATATAACATGGCGCAGCACATTATATAATTTTATTGTATGATGGGATTATGTAACAATGATGTTTTTGTGTGATTGTGTGAGTTTGTGTTAAAAATATAGATTTTATAACAAAATAAAATAAAATACTCGGCGAATTGTTGAATTGAATATACAGGTTTATTTTTGTATCGTCTAAACAGGGTTATTTTTGTATCGACTGTACAGAGTTATTTTTGTATCGAGTATACAGGTTGTTTTTGTATTGACTATACAGAGTTATTTTTGTTTCCACTTTACAGGGTTATTTTAAGTTGTCTAGCTAATCTCCGAAGACGGAGTGGGTATCGATATCAAAACGCGATAAAACAAAAAAAAAAAAAGATTTGATGTTTTTTTTTTTCTGGGAGGTCAACGACTGCTGTGAGTTGTTGTTGAAGTATGAATTAAGAAAAACTATTTTCGTATGTTTTATCGTATTGAGACATCGATATCCATCACGTCTGTGAAATATACACAAAAAAAAACAGATTTTTCAAACTAATATTTCAAATGACTACAATAACTATTGCGGTTATTTATTGTTTCATCATGTTTATACAGGGTTATTAGTAAAACACCAGCAACCTCTTAAGAGGTCATTGTACTCATCATTTGGTCCCATAGTAAAAGTTGTTCATAATGATGAGTACAATGACCCCTTAAAAGGTTGCTGGTGTTTTACAAATAACCCTGTATATAGATACTCATCGCTTCTGCGGAGTTTAGGCAACCAATTTAAAATGACCCTGTATTTTGCTGTTCTTGTGTTACATGCATTAAAAAACGTGTGATCGTTTCATCAATCTATTACTTACTTTTACTCATTGAAACTTGCCGTTTCAATGAGAAATCTGTTAGTCATTAATACAAAACACACACAATCACAATAAAAACATACAATTGATACAATGCATGAAAAGAAAACAGGGTTTCACACAGTTATGTCACTGATTCAGAATTGTAGTGAATATTAACCAGAAATTTTCTTAACTCCCTCGCCTGGATAAATTGAGCCGCTTTCTACACGAAAGTTAGCGGTACAAGCATAATATTATATGTTTTGGTTACCACCTCCAAGACTGTTATCAAATCAAAAAGTAACGAAAAATAGTAAAAAAAAATCATAATAGGAAGGTACCTACTAGTTCTCTGATAAACTTTTTGGCGAAGAGACTATTTATGATAACTTAATAGTTATTTATGCAACTGTTGTATAATAAGGGGTATTAAAACACACATGTGATAAACCCACATTCTTGTTTTAATACCTAATTATGTACAGTTGCATACAAGACTTTATCTAAACCCATGATATGAATCCTCTATAAAATGTTCTGAAACCATAGGGTGTTGTAAGAACTCTATGTAAATTCATGGAAAATTTAATTGCTGAGTATCTAATACAAACAAACTATGTATAGGTAATAATATTATATAATAATATTTACATTTTGCAATACTAATATCGAACAAAAATGGCGGGATACGACGTGAATTCGAATAACCTATAAGTTTTTTTTTTAATTTTTTTATTACGGCGCTGTAGTAGTGAAACGCGCGTGCCTGACAATGTTCTTTTATGAAATTAATAAAGATACCACGAATTGAGTAGTGGTAGAATGTAGCTGTTTGATGAGTAAGGAAGGGATCGAAAAAGCAAAGGAGTTGCATAATGAAATTTAGTAAAACATTATAACACTCATTTGGATGATAATTATTATGGTTACTATGACACTGGTTGTTTTAATGTGGGCAATAAGCTAACTGTTTCAGAAACTTTTATACAGGATTTATAGCATGGTTGTAGATAAAACAATATAATTACCAGCATCCATTTAAATTAAGTCACTTATTTCGAAAACGCAGCTGCAATGGACATGATAAACGATTATGAAACTGAAACAAGTGCTGAATTCATTTCATTAAATGCCAAATTGAATGGGCCTTGGGCAATGACCTCTGCCCTAGTGTTGAATAGCACGCTTTAATTTATAGCCTGTATTTGGCTCCACAGAGGGACTTGTGGCTAAGTAACAGCCGAATGGGTGGCTACGCTTGCTAGTTGGTCCGTGGATGGGTGATCTATTTCGTACCGAAATCACAGGGTGCCTCGGAAGGTATTACGTGCCTTCCGAGGCACCGAGGGGTTGGTCTCAGCTGTCACACGTAGATCTTTGACAGTCGTTACGGGTAGTCAGAAGCTCGAAAAACTGACAACCAATATTACTAAGGGGTATCGTATTATTCTTGGTTCCATAAACAAAAACGAATCGTTTTGCTAACCACTGGTAGCATTTTTATTGCCAAACTGGGCATATAAATAGATTTGTAAGCTAATTCTACCTGTGATGGCTACTTCCATATGGGAGGCTTAATTATGCAAAGTTATGAGGACTTTGCTTCAGCATTGGTAAAGATACAAGCGTCTTAATTTTAATCAATAACGGTTCGTGAATTATAGGAATCGGCCATTAGTAGTGACTGAGTTGCGGTGGTCAGATAAGCATTTGTTCCATGCAGAATACTGGTATTCAGCTGTGTCCGGTTAGCCTGGAAGCCGACTCTATTATAGTTGGGAAAAGGGTAGGCAGATGAAGGCTGGATAGAAAAGACAGCAGGCAAGACTTGCATATTGAATGAGACTCGCATAGACAAGGGAAGCATGGCACAAAAGGGAGGAGGCCTATAATCAGCAAAGGGAGAAACAAGGCTGACAAATGAATGATAATTTTGGCTTGAAATTGGGTCAATAATTTTATCTATTTTTATAAAATAAAGCTAAATAATAATAATGCTCCTTTTCTGTCTGCTTCCCCCACGTAATCAAAGAAAAAAGTTTGCGTATCGTGTATAAATTTCCAATAAGGTATTTAAGATAACATCTAAGTTCGCTATGCCCTCAGGATACTTCGCTATAGCTCTACGAGAAAGCCAATATTTAATACCTCCCCATGTTTCATAATTACGTATTCACTACATAAGCCACATTATAGGAACAAACCCGCAGGCTGTAATTAATAACCTCCATAAAAATACTTTATAGGCATACTAAATAGTAACCTAAAAAAAAATATGCAAATACGGAAATTACATTATCAAAGCAAAAAGGTTTTAGTTCGCACAAACTGCCACATATACACATATGCTAAAGAAATACAAAACAAAAACATGAATATATTAACAGTATACCCAGCATTGTTTTACGACTTTTGTTATACTGTTTCATTTGCACTCTGAGCAAAGGCACCGTTCCATTGAAGCCCACGGCTAAGCTATGCCATGGGCTTCACGAGTGTTTACACAGTTCGAGGTGCTGACTAGACAGTAGACAGCTGCTCGCACAGTGTACTCGCATGTCAGTAGGTCGGCTTGTCTTGGCTGTTTACACAGTACGAGCTGCTGACTAGACAGCTGCTCGCACTGTGTACACGCATGTCAGTAGGTCGGCTTACCTTGACTGTTTACACAATGCGAGTTGCTGTACTACAACTACTCGTTATGACGACAGCTGGTATATACAGAGGATATTTTTTTCCGCGATTACGATGTTGGTACCCATCGAAAAAGTGGTTCAGGTTAGATGATCTCTATCCTTAAATATGACCACAACTTTCTGATACACAGCGGTGGAAGTGGACGGTCGCCTTTAATATTGTCACAAAACAAAGTACTTATCTAACACTCGAATAATGTTGGCCATTTGTAAGGGTTTGTTCAGACGGCGACACATATGTCGCCTATGTATGAGTAATGATCGTATCGGGAGTGACGCATCGAGAATATGGCCGGTTGTGACGTGTATTTATGTTAAGGTTAGATGTTCATAGAAATGAGAGAAGAAAAACGTTATTAACTTACTCTTTATAGTTATTGTTCATAAAAGAGTAATGAAACTGAGTTCTTAGTATTGTGTTTCCTTTGGAAAGAAAGAAATATACTTAAGTCTAGCTTCTGCCCGCAACTTAGTCTGCGTGAAACTTGTTTTAACATCCTATGATATTCGACAAAATTGTGGCTTATCATTAGTCAAAGAATTTTCGGAATCGGTTTAATAGAGTTAAAGCTATCTATTACAGATGCACGAACAAAATTTGGGAGACATGTGAGGTATGATACGAGCATTTCCAGTAGTCCTTAACAATTTTATTGTTTATGACACTAAAAGACTGTTATAAAAAATTGGCTTTCCGATTCCTATTTTATACAGTCTACCTTGTAATTGATTTACATCTTTTGACAATCATTCCTCTATTATATTGAAACTTCACTAAGGAATCCCCGAAACGATCAATTGCCTTCCATTTCTATTGGAGTAATATTGTCAATCAATCGTTTCAATTGCATTTGGTAGACGATCAATTCGCGCATCAATGCGTATGAATCACGTAAAAATTGACAATTACAATTGATTGTTTCAGGGATCCTTAATTGGGTGAATTTCCCATTGGTGAAATTCACCCAACTTCACCAATTAAAATTAACACTTTCAGTAAATCTAAACCGCGGTCAAGAGCTAGCAGTGTCATCATAATTGCGGAATATTGACAGTGACAGCTCTTGACCGCGGTTTGGATGTGTTGATTAAGTTCAGTTTCATTGGTGTTTGTCCTAAGGTTGAATCTATCTGACTGGCACAGACGAATAGAACTTGTCGTTTTATGAAGTCCAATTGAAATTTCAATCAAATCTAGAGTGGCAACCCTAGGGTAATAGCGGAATTTCGACTATACCTAGCTATTATTGGCTATGATAGCATTTTAGTATCTCTGCCAATATTAAAGCAAAGTATAGGAAACCATACATCTCTCAGAAATGCTTGCAGAATTGCCTTCCGTGAAGTTTTATGATCCGTTAACTGTTACCAAATCTCAAATCAATCAATCAACTCAGTCTATCGCAGTCCACAGCTGGACATAGGCCTCTCCCAGGCTGTGCAACAACACCCTGTCTGTCACAGCCACGCCTTCCGCATCCAGTCTGTCTCAGTCACCTTCTTATAGACATTCTTCATCTACATCTTCGTGCCGCGGTACGCGGTCTTCACTCCAGGGCTCGTCTGCTCCACCGGCCATCTGTACCAAATCCCCAATGGCTAGTAAAGCAAATTAAAAGTCACAGAAAACACTAACTTTCTGGTATTCTGAAGGAAATTGTCTCACGTTGAATAATTAATAGATAAGCTGTGTGTATTAGCACTAAGCACGTTTGAAACACAAAACTGTCTTTAACCATTCGAAGATGAGCAAAATTAAACTCCAAACGTAAGCTCTCATTAAGAACACGTTCATTATTAATACTTCCATTATCTTCCCATACACGACATTTCAATTAGTCGAACTTCACAGAAACATCGATACACAGTAAAAGTAGCAAGATTCAGGAACCGCTCCCCGAACTTTTGATAATGCAGTAACTCGGCGACAATGTGACAACACAAATGTGTCCCTGTCTGAACAAGGCATTACTCCTAAGACTAATTTCAAGTGTGTGAACCGTTAAATTTGGTCTCAGAACTTTGAGACTCAATGGAAATTGTGTGGAAAGTTTTGCCAGTGATTCTCGAACTTTTTTAATGACACCGCCATTGCTAATGTACACATTAACGCAGTCTTTTTTCTTTGGGACCGAGTTCGAAGTATGTTTTAGACAGTTGCAGTGAAATATTTATTCCATTACGGAGTTTTGTTCCGTTATTTTGAATTTTTGAGTGTTTTGGGTAACCAGTGTGTGAATCAAAATTAAATGAACAATGTGGGATGCTGATGTGCAATTATCGCCACTTTTTAGTAGTTAGGACCCAGTCGTTTATTAATTGATATCATCATCATAATTTCAGCCTAAAAACGTTCAATGCTGGACACAGGCCTCCCCCAAGTACCGCCACTTTGACCGGTGCTGTGCTTCTCGCATCCAGCGGATTCCTGCGGTCTTCCAACACTACGTCCTCCGGGACGCGGTCGACTTTCCAGAACCTTTCGGCCCCATCGATCATCTGTTCTGCGAGCAATGTGCCCTGCCCTCTGCCAATTAAGTTTGGCAATTCTTCGGGGTTTATAAATAAGAAGGTCTATGCAGTCATCCCTTGAAAAAATATCTGTCCCGTACAAAGCTCCTCAACCCAGATGACGGACGGTTTATCTTTTTTTTTCTCAATGACGATGTTGGTCCCATAGAGAAAATTGTTCAGTTTGATGGTCTGTATCACACCCTTAAATTTGACCACAACTTTTTGATACAGCCTGTATAGTCCATATTAACACTAAGCCGAAATAATTGGAAGTTTTAGGGGAGGCCTTTACAAATCATTGGGATAATTCAGGCTGGTAGGACAGTAAAACTAAAAAGTCAATTTAAAGAGAATAAGTACAGTGATAATCACCGTACTAAGTCCAAAATGAGACGTCTTAGTCTTTATTTTTTGGCGAAAACATCCCATTAAATATGCACTCTAGATATTTATCTATTTGGCAGAGGTTTCTTTGGCACTAGTATAACGGAGCTAGCAATAGGTTACTTTTGCGTGATTAAATCTTGGAGGTAAAGTTGTAAACAGTGTTGGTGCATCGTTAGTGAGGTTGGTGAGGATTTATTATTCAGTATTCATGTAAACATAATTATTTTGCTGCTGGCAATAATCTTTTATTGCCCATCCACACTTCCATATTCACCTCATAATACTAACTAATATAATACTACCGCAATACCGTAAATATTGAAATATTGACTGTTTAAAATTCAAAATACAAAAAAACTTAAAAAAAAAACACCACCGACTTCCAAAAAATAAAAGACTACAAAGTGAAAAATAATTTTAATTTCAGAAGTCGGTGACTTTGGATCTGTATTTTAATATAGTTTTTTGGCACCGACTGCTGAAATAATAGTTATTTTTCACTTTGTAGTGCTTTTTTTTTTAAGTTGGTGGTTTTTTTTGCAAATTCACGGGTTACTATAAAAAAATCCGAAAATTTGAGGGTTGCTCTCAATTTCCATGGGATCCCCATATCAGCAGTGCTATTCTGTATAAATCTCAGCGTGAAAACTTAGGTGAGGTGAGCATGAAGTGAGCGGTCAATAGTGTCAATCCCTAGCATTACACATTTACACATGACAGCTCACTTCAAGCTCACTTCACCTACGTTTTCACGGTGAAATGTTTAAAGAATAGACCAGTCGTGTTTATATATATAAACACGACGAATTGAGAATCTCCTCATTTTTTTAAAGCCAGTTAAAAAGCAGTTGCGTCTTATTTAATAGTAACGATTATTAGGTTTTCTTTAAGTTTAGGCCAATATAAAATACTGGTAGATGTCTTTTTTTGCCAATTCCAAATATGTAATGAACTTTATTTCGAAAAAAATTCAGATACGTCTTTTTTCCTTATGACGGCAGTATAAATAAGAAGGTGAGTTTGTTTGTTACGCTTTCACACGAACAGATTTAGATGAAATTTGGCGCACAGATAGACCATGACCTGGGTTAGGACTAAGGGAACTATTCCCTACACGGTAGTACATTCCCATGGGATGGTTCCAAAACTCCTCGCGGGCAAAGCCAAAGCACAAGATAGTAACTTCATAAAATTGGTATAAATCGTGACAAGTTCTTGAACATGAAGATTTTTCTATCTACTTCCAAAAAGAGGACAAAGCTTTTCACACGCTATTTTTGTGTCGTATGAGCGTTTCTACAGGATTTACGTGATTATTTTAATACATTTAAATTAAATTACATTTTTTTTCTAAATGCACACAACAAATCGTTGGTATGTATGCATTTTGGTATTTCCTCATAAAAATTGTCAAAATTCTATATTTCTATATGTTGTTAACTTTTATGGAGAAATACCAAAATAATAGTAAAAAAAAATAGCATACTTACTTATAAATACTTATATATATTATATTGAGTGTATTAAAAATAATTATGAAAAACTTGTAGAAATGCGACGCTGCCAGCTCGTGCGGAATAAAAGCTCTTAAGTATAGTTTGTCTTTAATTTATTATTTCGTAAAAACAATACAAAAGAAAGAAAGGTCAGTAATTAATTATAATATAGCTATAACATATTTTTGGTGAAAATAAGTTCAAAGAACTGACGATGCTTAGGTTCAGCAGGGGACTTCATTCAGCTGAAATGATGCAGGATGATGAAATTCAAATAAACGACGAATAAATGCCACATTACTCATAAAAATATGTGAACCTTTATTACACCATTTTTATTACACACCAAAACTTCTAAGCATCACCTAAAATACCTTCTACCTCACACCGATTTCACTCCCAAACAATCTTGATAACAACCGCATTCTGAATGAGATATGGAATCCATTACATTGCGATATTATACGTTGGAAGTCATGCTCTAGGGAGACATTAGACAGGTAATGGTATCAAAACAAAGAACTTGAGATTCACATACAAATGTTAGATATTTTTTGTGCAGATTTTTAGACTGCATTATAACATAATATCACACCTATTTTCGTAGAAGAATAAAGCAGATGTACACGAAAGTAAAAAAGAAAACATGTTTATTCGGCGCATGCCATAAGTGCACACAACAACCAAATAGAAAAAAAAATAAAAAAAAACAAAGAAAAAAAATAACTTTATACAATAAAAAAGCTTAAAACTAGACAGAAAAAGAATTGACAATAATGTGACATGACATTTCAGCAGTTATGTTTAAGTTCCACAGACCGCAATCAGCTTAAGAAAAGCCCAATAACATTTTACTGACCTGAGATTCGAACCCAAGACTGCATGCTCAGCAGTCAATCAATCAACTCAGCCTATCGCAGTCAACAGCTGGACACAGGCCTCTCCCAGGCTGCGCCACAACACTCTGTGCTCCGCATTCCGCATCCAGGCTGTCCCAGCCACCTTTTTAGCTGGAAGGCGTACCACACTACTCTTGCCGATACGCAGTCTCCACTACAGACTCGTCTGTTCCACCGACCATGGGTCCTTCGACAAACATGGCCATCCTACTGCCACTTCAGCTTGCTTACTCTGAAGGCTCAGCAGTAGTGCTTGCGATCACAAAACCAACCACACAATCACAACAGAAAATCAGCAGGATTGACGATTGTACGACTGATTGACTGACATAAGCTTTTCGGTAGCTTATGTCAGTTCCACACATTTGTTACTTTCCACCATCGTTATCGCTGATATGATGTCACTTTGTCTACATAAGGTCCTCTGATGGGGCATTTTTATTTATTTTTAATGTTCCGTACCTCATAGGCAAAAAAAAAAATAATTAAAAATATTAAATCGACTTCAAAAAGAAATAAACATAAAATAATTTTAATTTCGGAAGTCGGTGTCTTCGGATCTGTATTTTAATTTTTTGCCACCGACTTCGGAAATTAAAATTATTTCATAATTTTGAGTTTATTTCTTTTTGAAGACGATTTAATTTTTTTTTTTAATTTTTAGTTTTTAGTAAAAACTGGAATATTTGATTATAATAAGTAGTTAACAGTTTTATATTGCACTAGAATTTGACCAAGGTTTTGAGAAGTTTTCCCTTTGACACCACACCCGTAGCTCGTATCAATAAGCCAGGCCGTCACAATTACACGTTGAAAGCTAGGTCATCCTAACTATTGCCATTACTGAGGACCGATGAACGACTTTAATACTTAATGTCTGTGGACGCTCGCTAAGTTGGCACGCGATTGGCTGTGCCGTGCTGACGAGCTTTGGCACATTTTACAAGGAATTTTATGTGCGCGCGAAACTAAATAGTCCGTCACCGTCAATTTTTGACTCCATGAGTGAAAATTGATAAAACAAGAACAATTTTTACGTTACCATGTTTTGTTACTCGTGCCACTCCCCGTGATCAACGGTCACTCAAAAGACCGTTTAGATCAATATGAAAGCAGCCCCGCAGGAGAAAAAGTGAGTCGTACTCAGCCATGTCTCTGTTGAATTTGTTCCTGGATTGGGTGAACGAAAGAACTTCGTTCGTACAGAACTACCTGCATATTTTCATTCATTTATTTCAACAAGCGTAATTTTACAGTTCACTCCCCTATTCCACAAGTACTGTGGGAATACAGGCGTGGTATTTTATGTGAATAAACTTACAACAATTTATTGTTGACGTCACTGGACCCATACCTGTAAACAAAAAAGTCTACTATTAGTTTTTTTTTTTTTTGTCACGACCCTGGGATCCTAGACCTTTGGAAGGCGTACGAGGGGCCGAAGCCAACTCGCAGAGGCCCCTTAGACAATTTTAAATGATGTGGAGGCACTAACCGACGATTATCCCTATATGCACTATGCAAGTGCACCCAAGGAAAACCCCCGGTTGGTACAGGGCTATGCAGAACGTGGAAACAAAACATATTGGGCTATTGGTTTGGGTGGCTAAAGTGGATTAGGTAACTTGAACTATGGAAGAACTATGTCCCCTGCCTGACCAATGTTATATATTATACACGGATAAAATGGCAGGGGGTGACTTGCACACTCAATAATGGGCGCCCGGAAACGGTCGCAAGTACATAGTGACGTAGCGACAAGGGGTCAGCACTTCCTGAGATGCTTGAGGAGTGGAGAGGTATTCCACGACTATCAGGACAATCCCGGAAGTACGGTCAAGATCCCTACCAGCACTTACTGGAATACTTCCTTCCTTAGAGCAAACGTGCTCGGGGCACGTTTGCTCTCGCGAATCTCCACTCAAGCCGGCCAATAAAGGCAAGAAACAGGTGGGAGTTCTATTCCTCGTCAATGTTCACTCAGGCCGGCCAATAAAGGCAAGCCAGAGGTGAGGAACAAGGCTTATCCCGGGAGATAGGGTCCGTGAGGTTGCTACTGCCCAACAGCTCACTACATGCTGCCCAGCGGGTTCAAGTATCTCTCTTGGTCTGGCTCCTCATCCTAGACCTGTTTCGGCTAAGTAAACTCTACCGGCACAGACCCAGAGTTCAGGAGCATGCAAGCCCCACCACGACGTCAACATAGAGATACGTCAGTGAGGGTATTTTTTATTATTAGCCTTTATCGTCGTAGTATAGGAGCTTGTGACTAAGTAATAACAGCCGCACGGGTCGATCCATCAGGTTAAGCTACGCTTGCCGGGGTTGGTCCGTAGATGGGTGACCATATTTACATACAGAGACTCCTCCGTGCCTCGGAAAGCACGTTAAGCCATTGGTCCCGGCTGTCATTCGTGGATCTTTGACAGTCGTTACGGGTCGTCAGAAGCCCGAAAGTCTGACAATCAGTCTTACTAAGGGGTATAGTATTAACCAATAACTGGGTTGTGGAGGTCAGATAGGCAGTCGCTCCATGTAAAATACTGATATTCAGCTGCATCCGGTTAGACTGGAAGCCGACCCCCAACATAGTTGGGAAAAGGCTAGGCAGATTGATTGATTAGCCTCACTTTTGGGCAAATACATCCCTACTCTCTTTCTAGCTCTCTCTGTCCAGAGCTGCCAAGGACATACCTTCATTATAAACGAGTCCAGCTCATCCCGCCATCTCCGTCTGGGTCTGTCGCGATGTCGTTAGTCATTAAGCGGAATCCACTGGGTCGTAAGTTTGGCCCATTGATCGTCTTAATATTACAGTATTAGTAATATAAAACGAGTATTACTAATACGCGTCTTATATTACTAATATTTATTTATTTATTTATTTATTTAATACTTTAAGCACACAAAATGTACAGAGGCGGACTTAATGCCATAGGCATTTTCTACCAGTCGACCTTTGGGTGATGCAGAGACAAACAGTGGTAGGTGCAACAGCGAGAGATGAGGAATAGATATATATTTAAATATAAAGATACATATAAATATAATATATACACCTAACTATATATAAATATAAACACAATAAATATACATAAATATACTAAAACAAATAAGGCAAACCATTGGGAAACATTACCGTTGTGATGATACTGCCAGCTTCTTGCGAATGTGGTCGCGAACTTTAAGTTTAAAGGATAATCGGTCGGTTGCCATCCTGATTTCCCGGGGGAGAGCATTCCACAGAGAGATAGACTGAACGAAGAAGGAAGAGTGAAAGTCCGTGCGGTGGGTGGGACATTGAAGAATACGATTGTGAGATGAACGTAAATTTCTATTGTGGTTGGCGCAAATGTATTGAAAATGGGAAGCTAGGTAACTAGGGGAAGAGGGAGAGTCAAGAAATGAAAACAAGGTGGTCAGCGCCCTTTGCTGTCGGCGCTGCCGTATGGGCAACCACTGTAGAAGCGACCGATGCGCGGAGACATGATCGTATTTACGCAGATTGAAAACGAATCGAATGCAGTTATTAAGAAGACGGTCAAGTTTGTCGAGGAGATCTGCATTCAGGTCATAATAGCACACATCACAATAATCGATGATAGGAAAAATTAAGGACTGTACAAGCATTGTCTTCGTACTCGATGGTAATAAATTTTTCAGCCGGTACAGAGCCCGCAGCGTTCCAGTAACCTTCTGGCTTACCCTAGCGACTTGAGTACGCCAATTCAGGGTACTATCAATGTGTAAGCCAAGGTCCTTCACGTCAGTGCTAAAAGGAACGATCGTTCCATTGAAGAGAACTGATAAAACTAACTAACTGATAAAACTAACTAATACTGATATAAGACGATCAATGGGCCAAACTTACGACCTAGTACTAGAATACTGTATTACGAACAATTTTAAATGAGTAACTATTTCTCTCTCAGACAAAGTTGCTACCAGCACGTTCACGGTTTAAATAAAAAATGCAATTACCTCCTCACCCGAAAAATGTATGAAAATTATTTTGGCTAACATTTTAGTTCACGTACTAATATGTCAAGCTTTTGAGTTCAGACTACCCACATTTGTGATGATTTCCCTAGACACGTACCTGTTTTCTGTCATGTAAGTAGTTCTCATATTTAGTAGATTTTACTTTGCTGGGGAGAGATCAAACTGAAAGTGCTGTAGTTATTACTGAGTAAAAGGTACCATACACAATTATACACCATACCGACTTTTAATTTAAGGGAAATTATTTTCCAGGCGACTAACAATTTAAAGGGCGACTAACTATGTATTTGTTACTAAAAAATAACTTTTCAGCGAAAATATTTCCGTCGACATTACGATGCAAGAGCGAGCGAAGGGCACCCCGAGATTAAGTTTGGTGACTGTTCATCTCAGTTAACTTTATATACAACTTCATTGTATCGGGTGTATTTTTTTAGACGCGGAGAACTTTAAATTGAAATAAAACCCAGAAAAGTGTTTTTAATATCCATGAAATTGGCTTTATTTGACAGATAATTTTATGGCATTCATGACTCTAAAAAAAACACCTATTATAATTTAAGAATGTCTACTTTTTATCCGCCGGTTGTAGTTGTAGCTGCCAACCTACTATTTTTGCTACCGGCTTTAATTATTTTTTAATTCCAAATTCAAATGTGTTTGTCACCGCATTAAATACATGCCTTAATATACCTATCAGTCAACAAGAGTCAGGCCACGTTCATATTAGTGTTTGTTACATTCGTTTGAAGAAGTTAACTAACATAGTTTTTATGTCGTTCTTACTAACACTGGATTGTTTGTACCTACATGTATGTGTGGTCTGAAATAAAGAATGTATGTACCATCGCGGATATTTGCGGTGAACTACTTTAGGTTGAAAAGTGGTTCACTGCAAATTTCCGCGATGGTACATATATTATAAAATGGTCACTCTATGTCTTTGATCTTAACATCACGATTCATGCGTTACTTCACAGCCTTTCCAGAAGGTTTCCTCACGATTAAGTATATTTAACAACTAACAATACTTTTATAGTCCATTACATTATACAAGATGTTATTTAAAGAACTCACAACCTCTTAAGGGGTCATTGTACTCATCATTATGAACAACTTTTACTATGGGACCAAACCTGAAATCGCGAAAAAAATTGCTGTTCCCTATGTCAAAATGTAGGGAACAGCTGATTATTTTTTCGTAATTTCGGGATTGGTCTCAAAGTAATAGCTGTTCATAATGATGAGTACAATGACCCCTTGAAAGGATGCCCATGAGTTCAATTTCATCCTATATGTCAAGGCACATCAGTTTCCCATAAATCCTGTCGAAAAACAATTACACAGTCACGATTTTAGACCCCCCTCCCATTTGAAACGATAAAAGTTCTAACTTCAATAAATCAAGTCCTGAAATAGATAGTTCAGTACTCTCCCTCCCAAAACACGCCTAAATCGAACATAAACCACAGTTAACGAGATACGAATCGCTCAGCATTTCGGAACATTTGTTATCGCGATTACGTATAACGGTGACGTCATCAATCATCGTATAAACGTCATTAATATTAGAATTTGTTCGAACGGTCGGCTGAAGTACTAGGAACTTCGATCGTTACGTTGTTATCGAATGGAACGGTTTCAGGTATTAATTTAACAATTTAATGGCGGTGAAATTGTTACTTATGTTTGGAACCTAATATTTGATAAAATACCACACTAGGTATTTCTCCCGCATCGTCAGTGCGTTTACACTTTACAGACTTAAAACTTATATTACCAAACCAAACCAGCATAATATCAATAGGACAAATAAAAATATAAATCGCACGCTTAAGGGGGAAGCGTCCAGGTAGCGCGCGAAATTCAAATTTTCTTACTTTTTTGAAATTTGCAAGTTAGTATTAAGTTGTATGTTAAATGAAGTATGATTCCCGACCGTAACAAATATGTATTTACAGAATTATAATCATTACAATCAACTCCTTGAAACAGTCATTCATTAGGATTACCTGGTCTTAAAGTGTTGTATTGATCACTTTAACCTCTCGAATGTCGGAGACTAAATTGACTTGACTGAAATTGTCAAGCTGTATTAGGATTACATTATCACATTATCATAAAGGTCATTTTAATATTTTCACTTGTCAATTTAGTGTAACTGTCCGACTTAAGACACTTGGAGCATTTTTTCTTATGTCGAACTGTGTAACATAAGACATTCAAGAGGTTAATGATTATAATTATGTAAATGCATACTTGTTACGACCGCGAATTCTATTTTGATCAACGTACAACCTAATACTGACTTGTAAATTGCAAAAAAGTAAGACAATTTGAATTTCGCGGGCTACCCTGAAGTTTTCTCCTTAAACCAATATGGTTACTATCCAAAATAAAACCGGTCAAGAGCGAGTCGGACTCGCGCTCCGAGGGTTCCGTACCATCATACATAAAAAAAACTGTGCTATTTAGAGACATCGTTTTATTTTCCTGTAATCTTTACATAAACTTCTATCACACAGAATAATTTCAGATTTTTCTCTTTGCAAACTTCGGAGATAAGGGGGGAGAGAATGTGCAAACAGCGCTCTTTCATACGATATCCCACATGCCCTAGTAGCCCTACTTCGAATTTTTAAGACTAGAATGTTAAGTTTTTCTTGGGATAAATTCATCCCAACTACGGAACCCTTCATTATGCGTGGTCCGACACACTATTGACCGGTTTTTTGTTTTATTTTATTCAATGCCGTGCGGGAATCGAACTCGGAACTCTGCCGGCAATGGTTCAGTCTGCCACTGGGCCACTGAAGTTGATTCGACAGGTGACGATATTGATGTACTCTGGTCTGTGGCCCCTCTACAAACTATAACAGGTGAATCATTTCATCGAGGCCATGAGCTTTTCTAGTGTTAAATGCTAACATGTGAAGAACAGGAAGAGGTAATCAAGGTTAATTTTGAAAGCTGTTTTAGTGTTCCGTACCTCAAAAAGAAAGAACGGAACCCTTATAGGACCACTTGGTCGTCTCTCTGTCAGTCTGTCAAGACCCTTTTTGTCAAGAACGCGAGGAGGTATTAAGTTTAAATTAATATCAAATCTCTGCGCCTATGGTGTCATGGAGCTCTAAAAAATCAAGCATCTAAGTCAACGAAATAAAAAAAAATAAGGCCATTTATGCGACATATTTTGACACTCGCAAATAAAGTAAAATCTATAGGGTACTTCCCGTTGACCTAAAATCATGAAACTTGGTAAGAAGCAAGGTCTCACAGCACAAGTAAAGTAAAAAGTCCGAAAATAGTTTCATCTGTTTTTTTTTTTTGCGTTTACAAATTCACCTTTGCAGTTGGCGAACATCGATTTGTTTAACATGTTTTTCAACTACAATGTTAAGTTTGTTTTTGGGATAAATTTATCTCAACTACGGAAACCTTAATTTTGCGTGGTCCGAGACACACTTGGCCGGTTTTTTTTCTCTTTTTATCTGCTTATCAAAATCTAGTATCAAACTTTACATTTCCCTATCGCCTTTGATTTACCAAACCAGTTTCAACACTCCAAAAATGGACTCCATAAAATTGCAAATAAAATAAAACTATTCCCGAGTTTTTCATCCATCTTTTTTATAACCCTTTAAAAGCCTGGCTCAACTTTATAGCCCTCAAGAAACAACCCTTAAAAGATTTATATTAACTTTTAAAATATTCATTCAATTCGACGCTACATCTAATTTTTTTGGGGGAAAAACTTAACCTTTTGTCAGTTTGGAGGTAAGAAAATTATAATAAAAGGTTTTTGTGCCAATGAAAAGATTGAAAACATTACTATAGTTAGTACCTAACCTACCTACCTAATTCAGATGAATAAGAACAAGACTTAAGTTTATTATACAAAGGGTTTATATTTAATCGATTATGCATTGTAGTTAATGGATCCCCAAATAATCCACAATTCGATTTTCAAAAAAAAAAAGAAATTGTGTGGGTGTCAGCTCTGATGCACGACTGGAGTTAACTCCTGTTTTTGTGCCGTTTCGACTTTCTTTTGTTGGACGAAAACAAAGGACCGTAGAGGCAGGCTTTCTTCAATGAATCAGTGCTATACAAAAAGCAACTTTAAGGTGTAAAGGCGTTGTTTTGTTTTACGTTGCGCAGAAAAACGTAACGCTTTTGAGTTAACGCTTGTATTATTTTATTCCAAAATCTAATCAATACGCTAATAACAATTCCCACTAAGCGCTTTCAAACATCCTTCATAATGCGCACGGCAAAAGAGTGAAACTCACTACCTGCGTCTGTGTTCCCGAACGCATACAACCCGAATCTCTTCAAAGTGAGAGTGAATAGGCTTCTTCTGGGTAAGCTCACTCCATCGTCGACTTTGTCACCTCTGACCTAGACTAAAGTCAAGAGCAAACCCATCTCAAATAAAAAAAAAATACAGGGTGTTCGGCGCAAAGACCGACACTTTTTTTTGGAGGATTTGGGGGGGCATTTGCTAGTCCCCCGGCCCGCTCTCTCAAATGCCAGAGCGCGCCAAGAATATGGGACGATGATGGTCGCGAAGGCCTCGACGGGCCGTGGGACTACAGCATAGCTTAATTCATCACCGCTGCTCTCAAAACGGTGAAGACGAAACCTAGAACCAAAAATTGGAAGACATGTAACATCTACCACCCGCAATGGGCTCGCGTGGTGGATACCCAGCCCACTCCCTCTCACCGAAGAGGAGGACCGCGTCCCAGTAGTGGGAACATTATTGGCTGATTATGCTTATGAATATGCAATGGGTGTCTCATGCTTTGAAAGCCAGCAGCGTTTTTTTCTGCTACTCCAATACAGTACACCAGTCTTCAGCCAAGTGCCTTAAGGCCATAGTTAAACGAAAAGGATCCAACCCACGTTTGTTGTTCATACAAAATTAAGACTTATTACAAGTGACGAAGGTTGTTATTATTATACATATTTTCGTTGGGTTGGATCCTTTTCGTTTAACTATAGCAAAGATACAATAAGCATAAACTTCAGATTTACCACACATTTGTCTGGGTATAGGCAGTTGTCCCACCGTCGGCAAGCAAGCGACTAACTATCGGCTATTTTCTCGCTCAAGAAACGTACAATAGATATACATTTCCGTGTAAACAAAAGAGCCCCGAGCGAGTGGTGCGAGTAATCGCCCGTCACATCCGAGTGTGACGGGCGATTACCTGATAACCCAGCGACAAAACTATCGGAACTACACACTCGCTGCTCGCTACTCGATCATCGCCGGCGGTGAGACCAGTTGTCTCAATGCCCTTAGGCACTTGTCCAACCGCCAACGATGAGCGAGAAGCGAGTAGAGGTAGAAACTAGAAACCAGTTGGCGAGCAACGAGCAGCGAGTGAACGATGGCGACAAGCGATTACTTGCTGGTATGTGTATGTACCAAGCGTGAGTCTCTCAGCGAGTGGTCTGCCGACCAAGCGAGCGTGAGCGAGCACTCTCTTTGATAGCTCTTGTCGCTGCGGCGCGGTGTGAACAGTCAGTGATTAACTATTAATATATGCATCTCTTTTGTTTACGCTGAATGTATATCTATTGTTTCTTGAGCGAGAAAATAGTTGATAGTTAGTCGCTTCCTCGCCGGCAGTGGGAGAACTGCCATAAGTTTGGCAAAACTTTACTCCGCGTTTATTAATAAAAGCGTTAATTATTGTTCCTATTGTGCGATTCAATGGGACGCCAATTTCTAGCAACGGACGTTTATTGGTGATATGGTGATGATGATAAAGACCAGTAAGTCCGAAAAAGAAATTAAAAGTTTCACACTACTTATATGAAAAACGAGCACTCAAGAACACAAAGAGAAAACTTAATTAAGAAATAAACAAGAGAGAAAGAAACTGTATTGAAACCACTTTCACACCTAGATTCCATTCTGAAACAATAAAAAGATACTTCAATAGATTCGTTTTATTTGTACCTCGTTGAAGCTTGCCCGGTTTAAAATACACCCTGTACAAAACACAAAAGAAACGGTCCATAAGTAAGGCCACTGGAAAGAAAAATCAGAAGGCGAGTTAGATAGCGATTTTTTTACGTAAATTAGTCGATACAGTAATGTTTGTGAGGACTAAATTATATGGACATAGACTAAATCAACACAACTAAATAAAATTGAAGTGTCTATTTGTAATGTCAAAAAATAACAGCTTTTTACTTAATGCCTATGAAAGTTTATAGGGTACTACATAACAAAAAACTATTTTTTTAAAATCTTGTCTGTCTGTTTTTTCCGGCAAATCTCCGAAATGGCTGGGCCGATTTTGACGGGACTTTCACAGATAGCTGATGTAATAAGTTATAAATTTTAGGAAATAGGTTTCCGCGCAAAAAAAAATCACAGATCTCGTGCTCTACATGACCTTCGGGTACATATGCACTCAGGCAGGCTTTTCATTTTGTACGATACCTAATCTAAAGATTTAGACATTTTGTATCGTCTTTAAAGTAATAGAGCTCAAATGCAAGAAGTAAAAAATCAGTAAGGTAAAAATTACGCCATGCAATTTTGAACTTTAATTAAATATTCTTAATAGTATTTTTGAAAGAAAATCATTTTTTGTTCAACACAATAACAACGAAGCGATAGAAAATAGTTATGAACACAGAAATAATCATTTTAATCTCAAATATAAAGTTCTTAAAGTTCTCAAATTTGAAGTACTTTCCAAGTATCGCAAAGCAAAATAAATTAAAAAAAAAATAACATCATTGTAAAATTAAATTAAAATACGTACTTTCTAAGAAATACAAATACATTTCACGATCAAACTCTGTAACACTCCCATAACAACTCGGCGACGCGCGAGCGCGCTCCCCGAATTTACGCCACACAAAGGGCACTCTCCTGCCTAGACTATTAGTGATACAGAGATCAGGTTTATTTTTAAATGTGGTCTAACTCAATACCCCGAGAGCATTTTTCATTGTGTCGATTTTCGTAGCCCTTGTTGATACGCGTCTTTTGAGACCTAAACTATTAATGTAGCCCTAAAACTCACGACACCAAGGCGATGTCACACTCTTCTGTTTTAAAAATAAAACCCATGAAATTGTCAACAAAATCCGATTCAAATTAGGAGTATTATCATCAACGCGGGCTAAGCCGCGGGCTAGTAGGAAAAAAAAACTGGTTTCACCAAATAGATACAATGCGAATTGAAAAGGAACCCCATCTATCATCCATAAGCGATACAAAGCAACACTATTTCGACTTCGGTGGTGACCAAAGTCAAAACAAAATTAACCACACCATGCTTAAAAGTTAGTTATAGTGCGCGTCAAATAACTTGAACCGGCGCAGTGACGTTTTCATTTTTACAGCGACTGTACATGCGCAATAGAAGCCATCTTGGGTCTAGATATTTGACGCGCACTACAATTCCCTAGAAGAGCGGTGCCAGCCAACACAGCAACAGCGGCCGCAGTGACGGCTGTCATAAAAATGATGGCAGCGGCGGGACTTTAGAATGTCAAAAAACGCTCTCTAGGGAAACACCAACTTACTTCCATAAATATATTACAGTGACGTCATTTGACGGTTAATTGTGGACGCTATGTGGCGGCCACCGCATTCTTGGGAAACCGTACGTAGGTACCGCTGCCTATCAACGTTGGTAGAGTAGCGGCACCGAATGCCAATTAAAAATTTAAAGCGCCTTTATGTCTTAGCAATAAGGACGGATTTCGTAGAGCAAGTGTTGCCACTTATATGCGGTTGACTGTATCTACTTCCAGTGCAGAATGGTCACTCGTGTATGCTCTTTTATTTATTGCTCACTGATATCGTATTTCTTTCAAAGTGGATTTTCTACACTTTTTTCTTTGGTAAGATCTTCACAATGTTTAAGTAGGTCACGCTAGCGAGAAGTGGAGGATTCTAGTGTCAATCGTGGAGAAATGACACTTCGTGTTATGTGGCTTTGTCGAGTTCAGAACTCATGATACGTCTACAGAGGAGTTTGTTCTACATGCATTGGGAAAGACACTTCGCGAAACATACTTTAATCAACATACAACCTAATACTGACTTGAAAATTAAAAAAAAAATGAATTTCGCGGGGTACCTGGAGCTTCCCCTTAAGGCGCGCATGTAATACTACGTTCCACCTCTTTGAGCCTGCCTGCTCAAGGGACGACGCAGCAAACGAGGTCTAAGGTCTGTTTTTTAATCTCGGAGACTAAATTAACATTTCAAATGTTCCATGTATCATTTTTTCATTTTATAGTTTGACATTTGCACCTGTCAAATTAGTCTCCGAGATTAAAAAACCGACTTCAGCTAGAGACCTGCGCACTCAAATTTGCGAAACTTTTGAAGTAACTAACTCCAATCACAAAACTTCGGAGATACCTACACAAAACCGTCGCTTCGATTACAACTCACAAGCGTAGGTATATATAAATTGAATAACGATACATTACTTACTTTTCCTTTTTTCTTAATAGCTTTTTTCCTCTCCACGAAAGAAAATCCACTCTACAGCAACAAACATAAGGTTTAAAATGAAAGTGTCAATGATGAATTGACAGTTCTGTTGACACAGAGATAACGATTGATCTTTGTTAACAAGCTTTTGTATATTCAATCTTTTGCTTTAAGGTGTGAGCAGAAAGATCATTTGTTATTTGGCGTTTATGCGATTTTATTGAAAGTCTTTGTATAGATACAAAAAAAATGAGAAGCCAGTCTTGTTAGAGCTTACGCTTTACATTATATTATGAAGACATCGAGTTCTTTTTTGTCGATTTGGTAATTTGACTTAGGAAAGGTATATTTTCACAGGCCAGATGGCGTGGTTGGTTAAGATACCACCTATCATGCCGCAGGACGTGGGTTCTATTCCCGTCCAGGACAAACATTTGTTGTTTTTCTGTTTGTCCTGAATCTGGGTGTAAATATCTATATAAGTATGTATTTACAAAAAAAAAAAAATAGTATATGTAGTATATCAGTTATCTGGTTTCCATAGTACAAGCTCAGCTTAGTTTGGGATCAGATGACCGTGTGTGAAATGTCCCAGGATATTATTATTATTATTTATTATATTTTTTTCAATTGGAGGCTATACATAACTAAATACCCAATTTAGTAGGAAGATGAATTCATTTGTAAAATCTGTACCAGATGTCGATATATGTGTATATATAGATAAAATAACTCGATAAAAATCTTTAAAACTAAAATATTAAAGTCCCAAAAAACGCAACCTGATTAGTCATGTTAGCATATTCTGGAAATTTTTACCCAAAATTAAATAAATATCTAATATTAAATAATATCCTAGGACATTATTCACACACGGTCATCTGATCCCAAACTAAGCAGAGCTTGTACTATGGAAACCAGATAACTGATAAACTACATACACTAATTATTATTAACTAGCTTTTGCCAGCGGTTTCGTCCGCGTGGATGTTGGAAATCACCCCACGGGTACCGTACATTATTCCGGGACAAAAAGTATCCTATGTGCTATTCCAGACTATAATCTATCTCTGTGCCAAATTTCATCCAGATCCGTTCAGCGGTTCTGGCGTGATTGAGTAACAAACATCCAAACTTTCGCATTTATAAAGGATTTTTTTTTGTTTTTTACACATCTCTGGACCCTGAGGTCCCGGACCTTTGAAAGGCGTACGAAGAGCCGAAGCCTCTTAAATAATTTTAAATGATAAGGAGCCACCAACCGACGATTATGCCTGTATGCACTATGCAAGTGCACCCAAGGACAACCCTCGGTAGGTGCAGGACTATTGTTGTACATGGAAACAAAACATATTGGGCTATATGGGTCTGGGTGGCTAAAGTGGATTGGGTAACTTGAACTATGGAAGAACTATGTCCCCTGCCTGACCAATGTTATATATTATACACGGATAAAATGGCAGGGGGTGACTTGCACACTCAATAATGGGCCCCCGGAAACGGCCGCTAGCACATAGTGACGTAGTGACACGGGGGCAACACTTCCTGAGGTGCTTGAAGAGTGGAGAGGTATCCCACGGCTATCAGGACAATCCCGGAAGTACGCTCAAGATCCCTATAGTAGGATTATTTAGTTATACTTTTTATTTTGATCTCGTTTTCATTACATTTTATATCGTTTGTCTTAGTTTAAAGTATGTAATTGGGCAAAATGGCAATATTACTGTGTGTATAGTTTAGTTTTATAATTTCTTTATGAATTAATTTTGCCATATAGTTCTAGCGCCACAAGTTGGTGCGGCTGCGAAAAACCTCAAGAGGCGTAAATAAAATAATCTTATTGGTAATTATAGCCGTTTGGGGTTGAAACCCTCGGGCCGTGGGGTCCGAGTGCTCATGGTCTCTTTAAGGAAATCTCTAAACGGCTGGTTGACACTTCCCGTGACCCAAAGGCTGGCTTTTACCTTGGCCAGACGCTAAGCACTGCCATACAATGTGGTAATGCCGCCAGTCTCTGGGGTACACAGCGATGCGGATGAATTTTTCGACGCCATATTTTAGTTTGTGAATAGTTTTACTTTAAGTTAGGATATAATTTTGTTATTACTTACGTTATTTTATTAATCCCACCTCTTCTCATTTAAAAGATAATATACCAACCAATAAATGCGCGTTTACATCAAGTTTACAAACAACACTTGTAGAAAACTTGTCCAAAATTTCAAAATGGTGGACAAAATAATAAAAAATACATGACTTGAAATAACAGCAATACCATGAATACACAACTTAAGACGCCTCCGGAGCATGTCAAATCAAATATATTCTTAAGGTAGTGTGTATTTATTCCGATTGGATTCCAGAATATCTAGGTTCCCAAACATATATTACTTAGTACTTGAAACATAATTATTATAATAATACCTAAAGGTTCCTTTAAAATTTAATCTAAGCGAATTTTGTAAACAAATCATTATATATGTATTCCTCTGGATCAGCTAAATCAGGGTCGATATCTGGAGTATCATGTGTTATCAGATTATGATGAAAATCATGACACGGGTTAATATGGCAGAAGTGAAATTAAATCTCTTTTTTTGCACGGAAACAGATACTGGTCCGGTATAACATTTGTTGACAAAGGTAATGGTAACAGTGTTGTAGTTCTTATTTCTTTTAGCATAAGTCATGGATATGAATTCTTCGTTATTATAACTTTCCTTGCATCCAAAAGCTGGATATTGCCCTTTTGTGTACCTGATAACTCTAACGTCTGATCATACAAATTTTTGCCCGTTCCCTTTTTAAATTTAGAACAGAGAATAATCCAAATCGTAAAATTCATTTTCCGTCATATCTTTATCAGAAAACTTGTTTTCACGATTTGAGGCCTTCCGAAACAGAGCGAGCTGATACCAATCACGTGGATGGTGTAGGTTGAGCGAAGTTCGTTTTTTGGCTTGTTCAATTAATGCATGATCGGAGTCAACTTCCATGTGCGTATGACCGGTACTAAGAATTTATGCTCTGTAGTTGGGAATTGAACCGAATTTCGGATGGCCAGTAACAGTGTTCACAATGGAGTTCGTATTCTGACCCCCACAAGAATCTGAATATAATATTAAATGTTTAGCATCTGGGTACAGCAAAGGTAATCTAGTTGGTATGAAGTCATGTAATCAAGGTGCTATTTGATTTCAGCCTCTACCTCCACTACTTTCCCGCCAAATGTAGCAAAGTATAATTAGCCATGCTAGAAAGATGGTGCAAGGGTTGCATCCCACACCAAAGACCTACCTACCTACCTTCCAAGGCATAATGGTCATAGATTTTGTCTTAAAAGAAGATAACAAAATGCAAATAGAAATTCTAAGATACTTCCAAAAAAAAAAAAGTTCAAAGGTTTTTTACTTCTAACTTACTAAAAAAATATCTCCAAGGAATTTACTTTCCAAAACCTCCTTTACATGTCTTTCTAACCTAACGAAATTCTCTAGTCAAAACCTTTTTCACTTAATTACATTTGATCTAGAAAAAATGTAGTTCAGAAGTTCACGACTGAATTAAATTATTTTTGAAGGAGTGCTGCTTCAAAAATAATTTAATTTAGTCTTGAACAAGATACTAAGTAAAAAGACGCCTATTTGAATTTTTGTCATTATGTTCTAGAAAACTGGTACAGTTTTTCTTTTTTTAGTGTTCGCTGATTACAGCCTGAGGCCTGTCTCCCAGCCGTGGGAAAATTATAGGATAGTAATGATTATACATATGCTAGTGATATGCTAGTAATGATTATACATATGATAGTAATGATTATACATATAAGTCTTGATATGATATCTCTCACGTTGCCAAATACTTTGCAAGCCATTACGGATATCGTTAACCGGTCCATAGCCACGCGTACATTCCCAGAACTCTGGCGATGTGCTATTGTACGACCTATCCCTAAAAACAATAACCCGGTTAACATGAAGGACTTGAGACCAATTAGCATACTACCTTGCCTGTCCAAGATTTTGGAACGTGTAGTATACTCGCCGGTTATCCAATATCTTGAATGCAATAACATACTTCCTCACCTTCAGTCGGGTTTCAGAAAGGGTAGAGGTACTGCTACGGCTCTAGCTGATGTTGTGGGTAGTATCCTTGAGGCACGTGACCGGGGGGAGGGAACAATCCTGGCTCTGCTGGACTTTTCCCGGGCTTTTGATGCAATTAATACCACTCTACTGCTGTCAAAGTTAGCTTTCTATGGCTTCGACAGTGATGCGGTGGAGTGGTTTAATAGCTATCTTACCTACAGGTCTCAATATGTTGTTATGCATAGGGAGGATGGGGCAACGGTGTCATCCCTACCCGTCCAAGTATCAAGGGGTGTCCCTCAGGGATCGATACTGGGACCTCTGTTGTACATTCTGTACAGTGCGGATATCATAAAGTCTTTTGTTAACTGCAGATATCACATGTATGCTGATGATATCCAGTTGTACATGTCCTTCAAAGGGGATGAAACATCTTTGGCAGTCCAGAAAATAAATGAGGATTTGGATAGAGTGGTTGTATGGTCAGAAGAGAACTCTCTGGTTCTGAACCCGCTCAAATCGAAATTTATGGTGCTAGGTTCTAAGAAACAGGTTAGTTCAATACTGTCTGCCAACCCTGAGATAGTCATCATGGGAGAGAAAATTGAGAGAGTGGAGCTGGCAAGCAATCTTGGGCTAACTATGGATCCAGAGCTGCGTTTTGAGGCCCATGTGACCAATGTTCTCCGAAATTGTTTTTATAGGCTAAAAGTCTTATATGGAATACGAAAATACCTAAGCACACCAGTGCGGAAACAACTTGTTGACAGTCTCATCCTATCCAAATTAAATTACTGTGACACAGTCTATGGTCCATGCCTGTTTTCAAGAACGGAGCGTGTAATCCAACGCATCCAGAATGCTTGTATTCGTTTCTGTGTTAATGTCCCGCGAAGAAGTCATGTTACTCCATTCATTAACAAACTAAAATGATTAAAGATGGCTGCCAGGAGGAAGCTTCATTTAGCAAACCTGTTGTTTGGTGTCATTACAACTCAAAAACCCCACTATCTTTATGAAAAGCTAACTTGGAAACAAAACTACCTTAAAAATAGGCTTCGCTCAATGGTTAGCCCACTGTTGGTGCCAAGGCACAGGACTGCAGCTTTCAGGGGATGTTTCAAGTACGCAGCCACACGCTGTTGGAATGATCTCCCACCACCTATGCGACGCCTGAAAACAATCCAATCCTTCAAATTCCAACACAAAAAGTTACTCATTCAAGGACAAATTTCTCTCTAGGATTGATTCACTGTACCTACCTCAGGTGTCATGGCCTGCGAGCGTTGGTTTGGGATCTTCCGGAGCGTGGGCTGCTTAGAATACACTCTTCTGATAGTGGGGCTACATTGATGTCTGTGTTGCGTCACTTCAGTCATCCTCATTGCTTAGGAACGCCATCTTATTTTTCTGAAATTCACGGTTAAACATAATTAATTCAACTGACACCCTATGGTTTGTTTGGTAATTCTTTATTTAAAATATATCTTATCATATATAATTAATTATAATCAATCTAATTTCATTTACGTAAAAGTAATATAATTTCATTTTAATCATGAATCCTTAGGTACCTATAATGTAATTAATTCACACTTACCATTTAATTTGTCATCTAGCTGAGGTTGATCTCTGAGTCGCCGAGTATTTTATTTTATTTTGTTATAAAATCTATATTTTTAACACAAACTCACACAATCACACAAAAACATCATTGTTACATAATCCCATCATACAATAAAATTATATAATGTGCTGCGCCATGTTATATAATTATCCGACAAAATGACAAAACAAACTACAACAGCTAAAATATTTCTGACAGCTGCGCCGCGCGCACGGCACAGATAATGCATCCGTCCACAGCGCCGGCGTCGGAGTCGGTGGGTGCTAGCGCTGACGGTACGCAATGTATGTACTCAACTTCTATACCTATTTACATAAACTTTGAAAATATTCAATAATCTTATTTATCTAATTTTAATTGGCATTTTTACTTCCACTGCACGATGCACCGGTCGACATCTTTACGTCAACGCCGGCTGTCGCTGAAAACGAGCGCCGAGGCTCTGTCTCGTATGGGGTCGCGGCATTATGCTGAGCGACGGCCGTTTTGCGTGAATGTGGCGCATATTTTCCCCAAACTTATTATTAATTGTTTTATTTTGTTATTTTATTTCTTTGCGCCATGTTTATCGCAAATAAACGTATTTTCTTTCTTTCTTTCTTTCTAGTGTTCGCTGTTTTAACGAAAAACATTAACAATGTGTGACGCAAAACGACGAAACTTTTTAACCAACTTCAAAAAAGAAGGTTCTCTATTCGACCCGTATGTATTTATGTATGTCCGCGATTTTCTCAAAGCTAATGAACCAATTTTGATGATTCTTTCTCTAGCGTGATCTACCTACATACTTTCAGGAAGTTTTTAATATATAACACATTAGGTAATTAAACTTATGTACGAAGTCATATGCATAAATGTACATACCCGTGGGGCTGTTATTACTTAACCAAAAGCCAAAACAAACTTCTCCCCTTCTTATACACCTCCAATAGTGCTCATCCTGATTCCTGAAGCATTATGTTTGTATGTAATGTCAGGGAACTTGCTTGATAAGCAAATTGACTAGCAGCTGAAATAATTGTCAGTAAATTTAAATTGCAACTGTCATGGCAAATTGATGTAGTGTATCAATTTGCTCAACAGTTCAGTTTCTTGACTGAGAATACGAACAAATTTTACTTGACTCAGACCAAACACGGTGTAAGTTACGTCAGTGGAAACAAAACCAGCATAAACTGGACTCTTATTCTATTGAAACTATGTATGTACTCCGCTAGTCCAGCTCAACGACAAAGTGTTTCGACTGACGGGCGGCCTACTGTACCCACAGTCCGGCTGTCGAGAGAACGCGGTCTTGACACCAGTCAGTTTCATACTAACGAATATGTTTTGCGAATTTGATCCTTATTACTACTAGAAATTTTCCTACAGATAGGTGTCAGGAACGCATTCACTCGAAGGCTGGACTCTACCTGCATTAATTTCATTTAGACCATTTACCTACATTAAATTGGATTAATAGGTCATCTACAGGGTGTAATTTTAATCACTGTTATCCGCTAAAGGGGGTTATTGTACTCATCATTATGAACAACTTTTACTATTGGACCAAACCTAAAATCCCGAAAAAAGAATCAGCTGTACAATTCCCAATTATGTTCGCATAATACGTCAAAATGTAGGAAACAGCAGACTTTTCGCGATTTCAGGTTTGGCCCCATAGTAAAAGTTGTTCATAATGGTGTATACAATGACCCCTTTAAGAGGATAACGGTGATTAAAATTACACCCAGTATGATTGAAACAGCAAGTAATCTTCTATGTTAACTTAATTATAATATGCATATACTGGGTGATTTTTTTTACCGCCTTGAAAAAAATAAGGCATAATAGGTGAACGGATGGATGAAGGAAGCCTATGGCATAAGTACTTTTTTTTTTTTTTTGAAAAAAAATCGTTTTTTTTATTTGTAATCATACGCACTAGGCACCCTGCGTAGATTTGCGTATGATTTGAATTTCGATATTTTATAACGATCTATAAAGTATTTCAAAATGTCTGGTTTTATTGTTCTAGTTTACTTCAAAACTTAGTGTTTGGGTCTAAGCTATTGAAAAAAAAAAAAAAAACTAGGTATGCCATACTCTACACTCCATTCTCCAATTGTATCCAATTTTTTTCAAGACGGTAAAGCAATAGTAAGGCAATGATTCAAGTTAGCATGCCTCGGAAAGCACGTTAAGCTGTTGGTCCCGGCTGTCATTCGTAGATCTTTGACAGTCATTACGGGCCATTACGGGTCTGACCACTGTTTCAAGTTCTAAATCTGACAAACAGTCTTAGCAAAGGGTATATTATATTCCCCAGTTAGGGATATGGAGGTCAGTTACGCAATTGTTCCATGTGAAACACAGCTGCTTTCGGTTAGACTGGAAACCGATCCCATCGTAGTTGGGAAAAGGCTTGACTTGAAAGGGGTGATGAAATCCCATTCCACAAATAACCTTGAATGCCTGGAAAACGGATAACTTTAAATTATAAACCATCGAAAAATAATCAGCAAAAAAAAACTATATTTCTGCAATAACGACTAATTATGAAAACGTCAAAGAATACTGGCGCCGATGTCGATATAAATTGCACAACCATGCCAAATGAGCCGTCGCTGGCCGACATCCGAACTCGTATGCATTAATTAAATATTACCTTTAATTGATTTAACTTCAACTGTAAACATTGCCGGTTTTTAAGGGAGTAACAATAATTATAGGCATAGTGTTTATTTTGTGTTACTAGCTCGTTAGGTAGGTTAGGCTTCTTCTAATACAGAGAAGACATAAGTAGGTATTGACAACCAAGCTTACTTATTTAGCTTTGGCGATGTTACATAGCATAGGAAGTCGGCAAACAATAAGAAAAACAACATAGTATTGTCATAAATAATCTAGCTATGGACCAAGTATTACTGTTTAAACACATTTTTTTGGATAATTTCAGGTTGACGGAAAAGTCTTGCACTAAGATATAAGACTTAATGAATTTATTGATAACTTTGTTATTTACAATAATTTATCAGTAATGTAATCAGCAAATAACTCTATTACTCTGGCCCTTCTAGTTGGTAGATTGTTGATGCCCAGCGCCCAGAATTCCGGAGGCTGTGCAGAAAAGAAATTGTCCACTGCCATTTTGAGGTCTTCGTAGTTTTGATTTTTTTTGAAAAAGAAGCGATTCACAAATACTATCTCTGACTTGACGATGACTGTCAGTTAGTTGATGTGGAATCCATCGTGCCATTACTTTACGATAGCCTAGTTTGTGTAAATGAGCCTCGACGGTCGAAACAGTGGAGTAATTCCTCATCGTCGAAGGTGGATGGTCGCCCAGATCGCTCGTGATCTTCAATAGTTATATCTCCCGATGCAAAGCGAGCAAACCAGCGGCTTGTCTTCCATCGCATTACAACACCTACACCGAACGCTTTGCTGATGTTAGCGGTAGCCACACTTACGTTGTGTCCCTGACGCCACTCGTAAAAGATGATCGTTCGAAGTTGATGTTCACTAATCATTTTCACAAACTAACCAAATCCTCACTAGCGCGCCTTTATACACCCTTGATGTGATAGCTTAGAGAACCTTCTACAATATTCTTACGTGTCCCAGATCAATACTAAACATTCGGGAAAATTCTAATAATTTACAATTTCTTGTGCGATATTTTTCCGCCAACCTGATATATGTATAGGCATGACTATTGAGAAACACCTTACTTACTACATAATGTATATAGTTCCATAAGCATCACAAACTATGGTCGGACCAAAGTGAGTGTAGGTAGGCTAGGGTAGCACTCCCTACAATCGACAGCCGCCTCACGAAACAAGTTGTCCGACTAACTGAACAACAGCTGCGCATAGTTACAGCAGCTATAACTAGCCGTGGGTCATTTAACAAACACCTCATTGTCATAGGAGTAGCAGGGCCTGCATGGGGGACGACGAGAGAGCAGCTCATGTGCTTCTAAACTGCCCGGTCGTTGCCGCATATAGGCAAAGTACTTCGGTAACCCAGGGACCCTCCGTGAGGTTGTCAGTAACACCAAGGCGCTGCTGGCCTTCTGTGAGGAGTTGGGGTGGATCGAATAATCGATTTTCCCACCCATACGCAAACTACGCGCATTGACATGGAGTTGCGGATACTAGTCCGATTTACCTATTATCTATACCTCAATCAATCTGCCTAGCCTTTTCCCAACTATGTTGGGGTCGGCTTCCAGTCTAACTAAATGCAGCTGAATACCAGTATTTTACATGGAGCGACTGCCTATCTGACCTCCACAACCCAGTTATTGGGTAATACGTTACCCCTTGGTAAAACTGATTGTCAGACTTTCGGGCTTCTGACGACCCGTAACGGCTATCAAAGATCCACGAATGACAGCCGGGACCAACGGCTTAACGTGCTTTCCGAGGCACGGAGGACTCTCGGTATGTAAAGATGGTCACCTATCTACGGACCAACCCCGGCAAGAGTAGCTTAAGCTGATGGATCGACCCGTGCGGCTGTTATTACTTAACCACAAGCTGCTCTCATCTATACCTATCGTACCATACATACACGTTTTCGCGATTTTCCTCAGGGGTGTCCGAGTTTCATTCTAAGAAAATATTTACACTATGGCATCGAAAAAGACTGACGCAACAGTTTTGCTATTTTGACAGGTATTTGTACTTATCTTCAACGATTAACTTGAGGAACTGAGGTTGTCAAAAGCCTATGCAAGTCGAACTTTGGCCACTTTGACTTCAACAAAAACAGTTACCCCGCCTAAGTCTTTGTGCTCTAAATAATAAAATTGTAGGAGCTAACTTCCGACCTTTGTATTCGACATAATTTATTATTGAAATGGACTTCAAAAGGCGACGTGAATTCTAAAGTTCCGTGCCTTCTTGAATAACTAGCAGGCTTGTTTGAATTTTTCAGCGCGCGATTTCGTTTTCCGCTAAAGTTGCTAATGAATGTATATATATGTACGAAGTTAGGTACGAATCCGTCAGATTTTTTCAATTGTTTCTATATACCATAATATTTAAGTATTTTTTTAACAGCACCATTATAGTCGCTACTTAATACAAAGTTTTAAGAAAAGATGTTCTTCAGAGAGGAGCTCGTGGCTAAGTAATAAAAGCCTCACGGGTCGATCCATCAGGTTAAGCTACGCTTGCCGGGGTTGGTCTGTGGATGGGTGACCATCTTTTCATACCGAGACTCCTCCGTGCCTCGGAAAGCACGTTAAGCCGATGGTCTCGGCTGTCATTCGTGGATCTTTGACAGTCGTTACGGGTTGTCAGAAGCCCGAATGTCTGACAACCAGTCTTACCAAGGGGTATCGTATTACCCAGTAACTGGGTTGTGGAGGTCAGATAGGCAGTCCATGTAAAATACTGGTATTCAGCTGCATCCGGTTAGACTGGAAGCCGACCCCAACATAGTTGGGAAAAGGCTAGGCAGATTGATGTTCTTCAGAACGGTCAGGTGCGTAGTATTCGCAACCGGCGTGCGTGTATGACCAGGGGTGATATTCTCTAAGGTTTACAGCCTTGAGTGCAGCGCTGCCGCGAGCTGCTGAAGAGAATATCATAGCTGACATATAAACAAAGCAAAAGGAGTAGTGTAAAGATGGCGGTGGCGTTCTGTAGTTTCTACCTGCCTACTCTAAAAGCGTGAGGTTGTGTGTGTATTATAGGAAGAATAATCTGATATATGAACAAAGATATTCATTTCTGCAGCTCCCCTTGTAGTTTTTAGGGTTCCGTACCTCAAAAGGAAGAAACGGTCTGTCCGTCTGACACAGCTAATTTGCTCCGAATCTAATGGACCGATTAAGTTGAAAATTGGTAAACTTATTAATTTCTGTGACCCATATACGGACGTGTAACGTAAATAAATGAATTTTGAATATGAGAGTCAATTTTGGGGGCAATTAAGAAAATTAATAAAAAACGTTTTGCATACTGTACCGTGTGACATATCAAATGAAAGGGCTTACTGTGAAGGTCTCAAATATTTATATTTTTTTAAATTTTAAAATAAATTATTTTAAAGTTATTTGAGAAAATAGACGAAAATTGACCGTGCCTAAAATTTTGGAAAAAATAAAGAAAATAGTTCTAAAGATTACAGGAAAACTTATAAGAAGTGTATGGTCTTAAAACAACATGGTAAATCTCTCAATATTGTGCGTACAAACTTACATTTGCAATAAGAATATATCGGAGAACATGTTTTTCAACTACAATGTTAAGTTTCTTCTTGGGATAAATTCATCGCAACTACGGTAACCTTCACTTGGCCGGTTTTTTCACCTAAATTTTGCAGTATTGTTCAGCGTATCAATATTCAGACAAAATTTTACTGAAATCTGTAAGTAGAGGCACTAGAAGCTACACACGTTTCAAACATAAACAGATAAAGCTTTAATGAGGATCGTATATGAAAGCTTTGAGAATATAAAAAGGTTTCGTTACAAAGGTTCAATAACCCCACTCGCAGTTTTGGACTTTCAAAAAAAAAAAAAAAACATTGTATCTATATCAAAACATCATTCTCTTTTCCCAATCGTAATCACTGTCTTGTCGTGTCTTGTTGTGTTGTTATCCCAATTTACAGTACAGTACAGTCTAAACTAAAACGACATACCTAAACTAAAGTTCGTTGACCCCAACAATTAACTTCAAAACCCAAACTCGACATGACACACTCAATTTGTCCAAACCACATATTCAGTCCTCAATCTATTTTGTCCAAAGAAAAATATCTTTCCCATTACACACACGAAAACCTATTTTTCCTTCTTTCTTTTCTTTATGTCAATATATTCAGACGTTTTGGGTGGAGGAAAATAACTCAAACTACATTACGGCGGTGGATATCGACAAATGACGTCGTCAGTCACGATGCGATGCCGCCGATTGTCCTTTAAGATTTGATTGTCTTTGAAAACGTCAGCCCTTTTATGGTCTGTACCACATCCTTCAAGTTGGCGACACCCTTTCTCAGACACTCTGTATACATTTGGGTCGAATACCTACGTATTAAAAGTTTTGTATGGGACAGTTGATAATTTCTTCGAGCAGCTTGTGGCTAAGTAGTAACAGCCGCACGGGTCGATCCATCAGGTTAAGCTACGCTTGCCGGGGTTGGTCCGTAGATGGGTGACCATCTTTACATACCGAGACTCCTCCGTGCCTCGGAAAGCACGTTAAGCCGTTGGTCCCGGCTGTCATTCGTGGATCTTTGACAGTCGTTACGGGTCTTCAGAAGCCCGAAAGTCTGACAATCAGTCTTAACCCAATAACTGGGTTGTGGAGGTCAGATAGGCAGTCGCTCTATGTAAAATACTGGTATTCAGCTGCATCCGGTTAGTTTTGAAGCAGAAGTGTTTTGGCAGGCAGGCAGTTGATAATTTCTTCGCGGTCAAGTAGCTGGTGCCATGGAAAAAGTTGTTCAGTTTGATAGTCCCCTTAAATATGACCACACCTTTTTTTAAACATGTCGTATAATAAAATAAAAGTACAGAAAAACCGTGCTTTTTTAAAATTAGAGTTCATTATTCGATATTGCTATTTCTCTTCCTAGCGTGTCGATGCAATCTAAATTGAGTCGACCCAAATATTGTAATTGTAAGTAAAAAGTAGTCTACGCGCACAGATTATTATAAGTCGGCGCACTATGGATCGAAAAAAAGCTCTAGAAGATATAGGAACTTCAATTTTAAAGTGTCGGTTTTTTGTGTGAAATGGGCTTCTAATAGCCAAAATCACGCTTATACAGGACAATTTTTTAAGCATTGCGCAAATTTTCACAGGTTATTCTACCCATGAATATGAACAACTTTCACTATAGGACCAACCCTGAAATCACGAAAAAAATAGTTTATAAGTGTTACTAACTACAATATGAATCATTTGTGTTGGATATAAATAAATAATATACAACTGTTGCCCGCGACTTCGTCTGTGACCCAGGATAAAAAGTAGCCTATGTCCTTCTCTAGGTCATGGTCTAGCTATGTATACCCCAATGTCCTTTCTTTGGTATTGTTCGTCGAATCGTTGAGCTCCTTAAGTTCTGAGTTGAGCTGCGCGATTACTGACAAATGCGTGCACTGACTGGACAGGTCCTCTCCATCTGTGTGGTTCTTTCCTCAAAAGACCATTTCAGACACCAATCTACATGGTCTTCACATGAAGTGACCAAGGTTATGTCTGGACTTTATAAGAGACTGTGACCTCTGAGTTTGTTTCGGCCTTTCTTCTCAGAGTAGTCAGATAGGAAACGCCGACCTCATCTAGTTTAAAAAAAAAAATTGACTTGTAAAAGTGTTTGTACAAACCTACTTACAGAAATAAAAATCATTTATCATTTATGTGCAAAATTTCATCCAAATCCGTTCAACGGTTTTATCGTGAAAGCGTAACAAACAAACAACTCACTTTCGCATTTATAATATCAGTTAGTATTGTTTTTCTGCATTCAGGCACAGTCAAATGACTGTGTTGCTATACAATACCTAATATTACATTCTTTAGTCTTCTTCTGAGTCTTAATAAATTCAAATCATTCATTAAACGCAAGTTGTGTCAGAAAGCTTTTTATACCGTTAAAGATTATATTGAGGACAAAAAGGCTTGGGATTGAACTGCTCCAATTTTATTTTATATTATTTTTATTTTTGCATACTGAATGTTGACATTAATATTTACTTTGTAAGTATTATATTATTTTACTTTATTGTGAATGTGAAGACTATGTAGGTCATTGCTTTTTTTTTTTGTTTGTTTTATTTTTTCTCTCAGTTATTTTTAATCATGGTCTGGCAGTTTGAGTAATCTATGCGGCCTACCCCAATGTCCTTTCTTTGGTATTGTTCGTCGAATCGTTGAGCTCCTTAAATTCTGAGTTGAGCTGCGCGATTACTGACAAATGCGTGCACTGACTGGACAGGTCCCCTCAATCTGTGTGGTTCTTTCCTCAAAAGACCATTTCGGACACCAATCTGCATGGTCTTCACATGAAGTGACCAAGATTATGTCTGGACTTTATAAGAGACTGTGACCTCTGAGTTTGTTTCGGCCTTTCTTCTCAGAGTAGTCAGATAGGAAACGCCGACCTCATCTAGTTTAAAAAAAAATATTGACTTGTAAAAGTGTTTGTACAAACCTACTTACAGAAATAAAAATCATTTATCATTTATCATTTATATTTTAGGAATTATATGACGTGTTATCATTTTTCGTGTCTTAGTAGCACAACCTTTTTTACAAAAATTAAGCTTTTCAAAGTAAATCTTTAAATCACCCACCTGTAAAAGCTGTTGGTAACCGCAATTTCCAGAAACCCAGCTTTTAACTAAAATTACCGATCAAATAAATATAATCGGCCTTTATCATAAACGACATTGAGAGAGCCAACAATTTCACCCAAAACTTCGTAAAATAATATCTCTTCTCAACTAATTAGTAACCGTTGTAATTCACCTTGATCATAAAATTAAACTTTCTACCAAATTAGAACATACATTTTACCCTAAACTGCTTTAAATACTTTTGGTTCTAGTGAGGGTAGTATAGTATTCTGAGTGTATACAGGGTGTAGTTAAATGTTGATCATCATCAAAAATATAATAATAATAATAATAATAATAATAATATATCACTGACAGGACTATTGTAGCCAATAAGCCTGATATAGTGGTAATAGATCGATCAGTGCGCCGCACAATGATAATCGATGTCACTATCCCGCATGACGAGAACCTCGTGAAGGCTGAGAAGGAGAAACAATTGAAGTATCTCGACTTAGCCCACGAGGTTGTCGCTATGTGGAATGTGGACTCGGCAATCATTGTGCCGATAGTCGTTACAGTCAATGGCCTTATCGCTAAGAGCCTCGACCAACATCTCAAGAGGCTCTCGTTGGGTGGCTGGGTGAAGGGCTTGATTCAGAAGGCAGTCCTCCTTGATACGGCGCGTATTGTGAGGAGGTTCCTGTCTCTGGGGCCCTAACCACCGGTAGCTTGGACCCTGTTCCCCATGCCGGTGGATTTCTATTTTTTATATTTTTAAATGTTTTTTTTTTAATTCTAATATTTAAAAATATAACTTATATGTAAAAAAATTGAATAATAATAATATCCTAGGACATTGTTCACACACGGTCATCTGATCCCAAACTAAGCAGAGCTTGTACTATGGAAACCAGATAACTGATAAACTACATACACTACTTTTTTTTTTTTGAAAATACATACTTATATAGATAATTACACCCAGACTCAGGACAAACAGACATGTTCATGCACACAAATGTTTGTCCTGGATGGGAATCGAACCCACGACAAGCGGCATGGCAGGTGGTATCTAAACCAACCACGCCAACTGGCCTGTCGAATAGTATAGTATGTTCAAACAACTTTTTGTTTGCTATAAATATCGGAATTAATTTTCACTGATAATAATTAAAAATATACGGTGACAGGAACATCGTAATAAAAACGATGGAAAGATGATTAAAAAAAAGGCAGCAGGCATTTAAGTCAGCATAGTTGGCTTAAAATACCTTTGGCTAAGAAATACCTCACCCTGTATATACCTACAGTTATCTGACCACGCTACTTCGAAAGCCATTAAAATAGTTTTAATGGTGGTCTGTTATCTAACACCACGAAATTATAGGGGTGTATTGATTACCCAAGTTTTGAGGGTAACAGACTGATATCGATGGGGTTACGCAGTTATTGATAACGGGGTTACAAGAGTTCGGATAAGGGTTTCTAGATTAATAGCATGGGTCATGGTCGTTCGAAGGTTTAGGGACTTCAAGAAAAGGAAAGAAAGATTGAAAGTACTTTTATTTAAAAAAATCAAAAGTCATTTATACAAACTAGGATGAGAATCAGCACTTTTCGGACATCAAAAGTGAAATCTCAAGTGGCTCCCAATCCGCCTTCGCAGGAACACTCGGATTTTATGTCTCCTCTTCAACATTTTACACAACCCGTCTTATCCTTCCTACCTGCGTGAGCGTTTTTCCTTTGCTCGCCCTAGTGACGCACCGTGTAGATCACACCTTAGATCCCTTCGTAAATCTCATCCTCATAAAACTAGCTACTATTCTTATTCCTTCTCTATCCATGCTGTGAGACTGTGGAACTCACTTCCGCCTAGCATTCGCGATTTAAAAACTGTGTCTCTTTTCAAATATAGAGTAAAAGAGCATTACTTTTCCTCTCAACTGTGAGTATTTATATAAGTATAGTATATGTATGTTTATATATTTTAGCTTTATGTATTTATTTAAGTTTATGTTATACGTGTAGGTATAGTTAATATTTTAGTTTAAGTCTTCGCATATTCATATTTTTCTCTTTTTGTTCTCACACACTATTGTCTACATTTCTATTTCATTTCTCCTTTCGCAGGTCTGCTGGAAGAAATTTCTTAAGAAATAAGCAGTACCTTTGTACTACTAATTATAATTATGTATTTTATTATGTATTTTTCTGTGTGTACATAAATGGTAAAATAAATAAATAAACAAAATTACATAAGACTTATACAGGGTCAAATTAAATGAGCTAGCGAAATTCCGAAGACGTGATGGGTATTGATATACAAATACGACCAAAAATAAGTTTTGATAACATTTTTTTTTTGGGTCAATGACCGCTGCTAGTGTTTAACTTGAAGTGTGAGTTGATAAAATCTGGTTTATCTTGTTGAGATATCGATCGTCGACGACTGTGAAATTAACACAAAAAAAAACAGATTTTTAAGATAGGTCATATTTGTAACAATTTTGAAGCAGAATTTCATTTGCCTATGACGTCACACCGCGAGTGCAGGCGCATGCGTTCGATCTTCTATTTTTCATTATGTCTCAAAATTCCAATTCGTATAGCGCAAAAACGTGTTTCTCTAGAATGTCGATTCTGTCGTCATTGACAAGAATTGACAAAGCACTACCACCTAAAGAGAAACAACAGAAATATTGTCCAAAATAAAGTCATAACAAAATAATTTCAGATGTCGTCTCATATCGGCTGTGAATCTTGTCAGTAATTAAAAAAAGATCTAGTTGAGGAAAGCTTGCATCCTAAGGAATGCAATAAGCCTAAAAAGTCCAATGCCGAGCAAATACCTGTCACTAGGTTTTGTGTAACAAAACTTTTCACTAAAATATATAATAATAATATAATAATATTCTAGGACATTATTCACACACGATCATCTGATCCCAAACTAAGCAGAGCTTGTACTATGGAAACCAGATAACTGATATACTACATACACTACTTTTTTTTTTGTAAATACATACTTATATAGATAATTACACCCAGACTCCGGACAAACAGACATGTTCATGCACACTGTTTGTCCTGGATGGGAATCGAACCCACGACCAGCGACATGATAGGTATCAAAATAAACAGCGCGTACTCGTACTGTTACTGCTGTTAATTTTTATTTTAAATTGTACTCCTAAAAGCACAACAATACACCAAACACATCGCAGCACAAATATGTCATAGAAGCAAACACAGAATAATAAATCTATCTAAGTTTTATATGCCTCCGCAATAATAAAATCTCGACCATAATGTTACGCTCAAGTTACCTTGTGATTAAGGCATTAAGTTCTAAGCAATCCTGCTTTAATACTAAATACAATTTTCTTACAAAAATAACACAACTTTTCTTATTATCGTGAAACAAGAAATTGTAATATATTTCGGTTTTCCTGATATTTCGTAGCGAACCGAACCGTGAAGCGTAGCACCGTAGCTCGTAGCTCGTAGCCGCGTAGCCGTACCTCGTAGCAAGTAATACATATTCGCTATCTATATTATTGAGAAATTTTCTTCGGAGCAGATTTCGCGGTTCTAGAATATTTATACCGATCGGTCATTTCATTGGTGTGAGGAAAAATCATGCAGAGGAAATTTGAAAATCTTGTATGGATGGGATAACATAGCATGACATTTTAATGGATATCAGTATGACAAAGTATGTGGTTTTTGAATGGCAGCCACTGTTCTCTACAAATAATTAGACTGAAAATTGACTATGACCTAATTATAGGAAGACTTTATAAGGCAATGTTTGAACAAAAGTAACATTTCAGTAAATAAAAGAAATCAGATAAAATAAGGTAAGTATCTAAGGTTCTATTAACGCTTTAAAGGACACTATATACGGCTATAGCAGTAAAACATTAAGAGCCTTGGTACGCAATCAATTTATACAGGGTTATTGGTAAAACACCAGCAATCTCTTAAGGGGTCATTGTACTCATCATTATGAACAAACAAACCTGAAATCGCAAAAAAAATCAGCTGTTCAGTACATTTATGTTCGCATAATTCGTAAAAATGACTGAACCGCTGATTTTTTTTTCGCGATTTTAGGTTTGGTCCCATAGTAAAAGTTGTTCATAATGATGAGTACAATGCCCCTTAAGAGGTTGTTGGTGTTTTACCAATAACCCTCGCACAGTACAGAGTAGAGAAGTACGCTCACGGTGTATGTTTGCCACAAATTTCTGTCGTACCAACTCAGGCGCACGCTCTCGGCTGCACCGATTGGTTGACACTTATAATAAAAAATTTGGATCAATTGATATTATATTTCTGAACAAGAATAGGTTCAAAAGTCAAGTTATTTCCACTCTAAAGGAACGGCCATAAGTTTTGATGTTACTTGATTTTGATTCCTATACCTCATGTATTTATGTAGCTTTAAGTTCGTACTTCTTTTTATTTTATTGTTTTTTGTTTCTCTCTTTTTTTTTCTCTTGTTTTTGCATGCCGATTTTATCTGATTCCATACCTTTAAATTTGTCCCTAGTGTTAAGACGCAGATACTATTAGATTAGATTTTTTCACTTTATTTTATGCTTTCCGAGATACATTTTAATAACAAACCGAGTAATAATTTTAACTTTGTATTGAGTATCTTCTAGTTTGCCCTTATTGTTATTATTAACAGTACCTATGCTAATTATTTTATATGGTAATCTGTGGATAACGTCGTGAGTAGTGTATTTGTTAATTCTATTAGTTTAGTACTCCAATCATGTGTAATATTTAATATACTGCTGTTTGTTGTCCCTAATAAATAAAATAAAATAAAATAAAACCCTGTGTATTTCATCGAAAAACAGTTTTGTCGCAAAAAAAGCTACAAAAGTTTTCCATGGCGCTGTAACTGAATTTTACAAGTCCAATACCAAACTAATTTAAATATTAACCGCAGATTTGAACAGTGTTAAGTTTTTTTTGACATATCTGGGGACCCTCGGATCCCGGAACTTTAACTTTTAAAGGCGTACAAAGGGCCGAAGCCAACTCAATTTTACTTTGCATGTTAGTAGGTATAGACACAGAACATAAATGTACAGACGCCAGCACATCAAGCTACTACAATCTGTCAGATTTCTTTAATAGATTTTCGACTTTATTGCTAAGGCATTAGGTTCAAGGTTGATTGGGAAAATCTGACAGTTTCGGGTAGGTTGACCTGCTGGCGTCTGTACAATTAAAATTAAATATATTTATCATTATTTTATTTATTCATTTTTTTTTTTTGTCTATATTGGTATGGAAATATTAGTTCAACTAAATTTGACAGCTCTATTCTGCCGTCGTAAGCAAAAAGGGCACAACTAACATTTAAAAAAAAATTGAGTTACATACATATTTAGAATCAGAAAAAAAAGGCTAATCTGCTCAATTTTTTGTAGATTCTTTTTTTAAATGTTAGTTGTGCCCTTTTTTCTTACGACGGCAGTATTGTCGTCCGTCTGTTTCTTTTTTATTAGAGAGAAAAAGTTTGCAAAATTAAGTTTAGTTTGTGCACAACATAATCGGTACCAATAGCAGTCAACTTTAAACTTCAATTTCTGTTCGAAAACCAAGCCTTCACATATAACAAAGCAGTTATTTCACGTCTACAGTTCTAACGCCTCCGTACATTTCAGAGTAGGTACTTTATTTTTATAGCTCAGCTATTCTCGCTGGAACACGAAACTTTACACTTCTTACAAATATAAGAGAGTTGTGAATTACTTTCAGATGTTCGCAGCTAAGTTTAGAGCTATTTTTCAGTTGGGCGTGGGCTGAAATGTCGTGTGGTTTTAGGACGAAAATAAACTCTGATTTTTCTTGTTCCAAATTGCGTAAAAGTTAACTAGAAACAAACTTCAGCTCACGTTGCGACATCACAGTGCTTGAATAAAGGTTTTTAGTTAAGAATACCGAAACGTACGTGAACAAAACCACAATGACTTGACTTTCAGAAGTTATTTCATACTACACGATAGTACACGCACCGAGGGTTCCATACCATCATATATATATATATATAAAAGAAAGTGTGCTATTTAGAGACATCGTTTTTTCCTGTAATCTTTACTTAAACTTCTATCACATAGAATAATTTCAGATATTTCTCTATGCAAACTTCGGAGATAAGGCGGGAGGGAACTGATTTTTTTTACATTTTTCATCAAAAGTCGAAAATTATGCGGCCTAAAAAAATGTTTGAAAATGTGCTAACAGCGCTCTTTCATATGATACCCCACATGCCTTGGTAGCCCCATTTCGAAATTTTAAGAAATCCTTTCGGTGCCTGTTGCAAAAAAAAAATATTTCTGTCATATTTGCAAAATAGTTGGGAAAACGTCATCTAAAACTATTTCAAAATTGAAGTTAGTAGTTCTTGAGATATCCAGCTGTGACAGACGGATAGACAGACTGAGTCGCACCATAAGGGTTCCATTTTACCATTTTGGTACGGAACCCTAAAAATGTTTACTATGTATTAATTTATAATATAACGAAATTTTATCAAACTTATACAATCGCAAATCTTGCAACATTTCCATCGGTATCTAACATTTTTTCGCAGTCAGAGAGAATTTTATGCGAAAAATTTCGCAGTTAAATCCAACGCTTGGTGCGGGTAACCAGCCGTTCTAACAACACTTGAAGGTTTTAACACGCTTTCAAATTCATGCGCTGTAATTTAAAAATGTAAGCTTGAAAAATTTCGTTTGAAATTTTATGATATTTTGGCGTCTTCGAGCTAAGGTTTTTTAACTCATAAATGTATTGTTAAGGTTGTGTAAAATGTTGTCTAGTTTAAAAGCAGGATTCTTTTTTCGGCAGTTTTTGCTAAGGTGCATCCACACCGACGATACTTTTTAACCGACTTCCAAAAGGAGGAGGTTCTCAATTCGTCTGTATGTTTTTTTTTTTTTTTTGTATGTTTGTTACGCGATTACTCAAAGACGGATGGACTGATTTAGAAAATTCTTGTTTTGTTTGATAGGGTATACTTTCGAGATGGTCCCATATAAATTTTATTAACTTTGCTTGGGGAGTTTTTGAGTTAGCTTTAATAATGCGTATATTTCCCACTTATTTTATGTGGATGATGTAATGGTGTTTTAATAACTTCCTATCACTGTTATTTACATGGCTATATCTACAATTATTGTGCTCAATTATGTATTCGAATTTGTGTGGGGTAGGTTCCACAACTAAAAAGTGAAAAATAAAAACTTTTTAGCAAAAAATAAAACCGACTTCCAAAACAAAACACTACAAAGTGCAAAAAAAACATTAATTTCGGAAGTCGGTGGCAAAAAACGAAAATACAAAACCCAAGACACCGACTACCGAAATTAAAGTTATTTTTCACTTTGTAGTGTTTTGTTTTGCAAGTCGGTTTTATTTTTTGCTAAAAAGTTTTTTGTTGTACAACCTTTACAAGTATCAGTGGGTAACAACGGATAACAAAAAGTTGCTTAGTAAACTTACTAAATGTTGCTCTACAAAGAGTACCTTTATGAAATAGATTGGAAATGATTGAATTGGATTGGACTAAAAGAACAGTTAAGGAATAGACGAGCATGAGGTCATGAATTCTATTCTCACCCGTTATACTGTCATTGAGAACGCTCTCCTAGCCGGTTAAGCCAAATTCGCTAGAATTGTATGTTTGTATTGTTAAATTTATTTTTTCTGTTATGTATTTTCTGATGTATGTGCAATAAAGCTTTTTGACAGGTCAGTTGGCGTGGTTGGTTAAGATACCACCTATCCTGCCGCAGGTTGTGGGTTCGATTCCCATCCAGGACAAACATTTGTGTGCATGAACATGTCTATTTGTCCTGAGTCTGGGTGTAATTATCTATATAAGTATGTATTTACAAAAAAAAAGTAGTGTATGTAGTATATCAGTTATCTGGTTTCCATAGTACAAGCTCTGCTTAATTTGGGATCAGATGACCGTGTGTGAAATGACCCAGGTTATTGTTATTATTATATTATAAAGTGCATTTAAATCTTTTAAAAAAAGAACAATATTTCGCCAGTTATGTGTAAGTCCCATGTAATAGGGGGCGAGCCTATTGTCATCAACCGAGCACAAATCTAGACTCCAGCTGCTACTGAGAAATTCGAGATGGAAAACCCAATAACACTTAGCCCGACCCGGGAATCGCAAATAGGACCTCGTGCTCAGCAGTAGCGCTTACGACCACTAGACCAACAAAGCAGTAGGTACTAATTAAATTCGTAGCGCCTAAACTGATAAATGATTTTATTTCTGTAAGCAGGATTGTACAAACACTTATACCTACAGTTTTACACGTCAATCGTATCCTATCAAACTACTCTGAGAAGAAATCCCGAAGGAGGAGGAAGAGGAGTACTTTGAGCTGTGCGCTCAAAGCTTCTATCCGGACTGCCATTCGAAAGCATCAGTTTCTATACGCCATTTAGTGCGAGTCAACAGTGACACGCCCGCCGAGGAGTCTCCCAGCTCTGTGATTTAAATAAATCTGCCTTGTCGTTACCCAACTATGTTGAGGTCGGCTTCCAGTCTAACCGTATGCACCTGAGTACCAGTATTTTACACGGAGCGACTGCCTATCTGACTTCCACAACCCAGTAAACTGGGTAACACGAAACCTCTAGATAAGACTAGTTGTCAAACTTTAACGACTGTCAAAGATCTACCTACAAATGACGGCCGAGGTCACAGGCTTAACGTGCTTTCCAAAGCACGGAGGGGTCTCGGCATGTAATGCATGGTCACCCATCCACGAACTGACCGCGGCAAGTGTGGCTAATCTTCGATCGACCTGTGTGGTTGTAATTAATAATAATATAATATATGTAATACCTATAATATATCCTGGGACATTCCACACACGGTCATCTGATCCCAAACTAAGCAGAGCTTGTACTATGGAAACCAGATAACTGATAAACTACATACACTACTTTTTTTTTTGTAAATACATACTTATATAGATAATTATACCCAGACTCAGAACAAACAGGATTAATTCAATTATTACTTAGCCACGAGCCGTTCTGCATGTGCGTGGTGTGTGACAACAGAATTAGTCATAACGACACAGGTAAGGCTCAATTTGTTATACAATTACTGTTAAAATATGTTAAGGGGAAAGCGCTAGGGTAGCTCGCCAAATTCAAAATACAACTCTTTAAATTAATATAAACGTCAAATGTCAAGATTTCATGAAAATCATTTCAATACGATTATCTGGTCTTAAAGAGTTGTATTGATGACTTTTATGATTATAATTTTGTAAATACATAGTTCTTACGGTTGCGAATCATATTTTCATCGACGTACAACCTAATATGTCTTGCGAATTGCAAGAAACGTAAGAAAGTTTGAATTTCGCGGGCTACCCTGACGCTTCCCCCTTAAGAATATTAATTGAGTTCTGCTGTTTACCGTTAGTTACTGTAAATATCAAGATGAACAGAACAGACTAAACCAAACTTTCTAGGTAAAATAATAGCATGAATACCTTTCTCAAAAGCAGATAATCTTATTTAATACATACCTAACAAATCTCGGAGGCTCAGTTTAAACGCTCGTTTACACGAGATGAGTTTCTCGCCATGAATAGTCATGCGACACTCGTAGGCAAGACTTGCCAGACGATAATCGCGTTCAAATGTTCACAATGACAAGATAAAAACGCGTGTCTAGATCATACGAGACTAGAGATGGGTTTCTACCCGGTATAAACCCTAAATTTGGGTAATTACCCATTAATAGGACCCATTGACAGGCCAGATGGCGTGGTTGGTTAAGATACCACCTGCCATGCCGCTGGTCGTGGGTTCGATTCCCATCCAGGACAAACATTTGTGTGCATGAACATGTCTGTTTGTCCTGAGTCTGGGTGTAATTATCTATATAAGTATGTATTTACAAAAAAAAAGTAGTGTATGTAGTATAATAATAATAATAATAATATTCCACAACTATCACACAACGCCGTCTAGCCTCAAGCTAAGCAGAGCTTGTGTTATGAGTACTAGACAATAGTATATCCATAGTTTCCATAGTACAAGCTCTGCTTAGTTTGGGATCAGATGACCGTGTGTGAACAATGTCCTAGGATATTATATTATTATTATTATATTATATTACCCATTTTCACCTTCCCAATTTTAATTTATACCGGGTAAAAATTAACAAAATAATTAACCAAATTACATTATAATTTTCACGTCTGTCTGTAGGGTTGCCATTTATATTCTGGACTATCTCACAATAAAATACAGTTTTATCAAAAATATATTGTATAAATAAAAATAAAATTATAACATTACATAGGTATTATTCTTAATTTTATTTTATTAAATCAGAACTATGAACCATATTGATCACGGCAACTTTTAGAAAACAATATGAAAATAAAATAACCAGAACACGATTTGCATTTACTTTGCCTTTCCTTTCTTTCCCATTTTTACCTACCCATTTTTTACCCACCCGCTCATCTCTATACGAGACTGATGTTATTCGTCAGGCGACTTTCTCGAATACATTTTTTTTTTGTGTGAACCTTACGACATGCAGCTTACACACAAGTCAGCTTTTTAGGGTTTCGTTCCCAAAAGTACCTTAGTTACCTTTGGGGTATAATAGAACCCTACAACGCCATCTGTCGGTCTCTTTGTCAGTCAGGTTATCTGACACGCGACTGTGTATCTTTTTAACCGTAATTAATATAATATGTTTTACTATTGCCTCCATCGCAGCTTTTAAATCTCTTTTTGATACTTGTTCGAGGCAAGGATCTCTGACCGTGTAAATGAGCTTTTACTTATAGTCTAGCTTGGTGGTCTCGTAAATTTTAACTTAATTACTTGATTTAGATCAACTGACGGATGGCGGTTGGTGATTGCAATCAGCTAGGAATGGTATTAATATTATATAATATTAGAGGAAAGTTTTGGTTTGGAGCTAACTGTTATCGTTGGCCTAGTTTGCGAAGGTTTAAAATATTTATTTATGATGAAATTTATAACATTTATTCATTTTTATTTATGACTTCAGACGTTACTTTAAACTAACAATCATGGTAGGTACATATTTGAACTGGAAAAAAAGGCAGTTCAGCATGAGCTATTCTCGTTTAGCCCCTCGTCATTAGCCGCCGATACATAAAAAAAATGAAGTATCTGTTTGTAATGTCAAAATAACAGCATTTCTCTAGATGCATGTGAAAGTATATACGGTACTTAGAACAAAAAACTTTTTTTTTTTAATTTTCTCTCTCTGTCTGTCTGTTTATTCCAGGTAACTTTCACTGTCAGATAGATGATGTTATAAGGAGTAACTTAGGCTTTTATTTTACCTAACAATACTTCCCTATTTGAATCGGATTTTGTTCAATTTCATGAGTTTTATTTTTTTTTGCGCGGAACCCTAATTCTTTTTCAAAAACAAAATTAGCACCAGCCATCTGTCAGTGAAGGTCCCGTCAAAATCGGTGCAGCTGTTTAGGAGATTAGCCGGAATAACCAGACAGATAAAAACATCGAATGTGGTTCGTTTATGGTGGACAGGAACAATCAACATTGTCCACAGTAGGCATATTTTACACGATATTTTAGTTATATGCATTTAATAAATGCATTTCGTTTTGACATTACAAACAGACATTTCAATTTTATTTATATGTATAGATTAATCCCCTTAGGTGCAGGGGCGGCAGTCTCGACACTCGTAACGATAGCTTTACGACTGCAATCGCTCGCTAAGTCTAATGGGGTACCTAGACGAACAAAATGGTAATAGTTAGGTTTTTTCAAAGACAATTACTGGCCACTTCAAATTAACCTTGAATAACGAGGAAAATTGGAGAACATGATTAAATAAAAAAACTGTTCTCGCCGCAACTGGTTTGAAACTGTAAATTGTTTTTTCGTGCTTTTCAAGCAATTTTGACCGTCTTAGTACTCCATTAGGACTTAGGGAGCGATTTCATTCGTAAAGCTATCGTTACGAATGTCGAGACTGCCGGCCCTGGTCACCTGAGTGCGGTAGGCCTAATTCTCATTATTCATCATATTGGTCAGTTCAATTACGATTATAGATAATGTGTGATAACAGCCAGTAAATGTGGTTTCCACGCTACAACAGCAAATACTACAATAGCAAATACTATTACTAAATTATTCTGTGATTTAGGTCGGTGGGCCTTTACAGAAAGTTTAAGTATCTCTGGGTCATATATTGACACCCAGCCTCAAAGACGATGATGACATTGAACAAGAGCGGACGACGTTGTCGGTTAGAGGGAACATGCTGGCTTTTTACACGTGCAGCCTGTGGGCTAGATATACGAAAAGATCGTGCGACGCTCTCCGCGTTCAATATGCGTTTAGGATGCTGGTGGGGCTGCCCCGTTTCTGTAGTGCGTCAGGGATTTTCGCAGATGCGCATGTAGATTGCTTTTACGCAACAATGCGTAATAGATGCGCTTCCCTGATGCGCAGGGTGTGGGGCGGCTCCAACAGTATTTTAAGCATGGTTGCGAATCGCCTGGACTGTATACAGGGTTATTTGTAAAATAGCAGCAACCTCTTATAAGGGGTCATTGTACTCATCATTATGAATAACTTTTACTATGGGACCAAACCTGAAATCGCAAAAAAAAATCAGCTGTTCAGTATATTAGGTTGGGGGAAAAGTCTTTTCGCATTATAGTATGTATGAACTTGTAATAAAATCTCTTTGGCTATACTATTTGTATCTGGCTGGTTTTGGTATCATTGAAAGTTTAAATTTTAAAGAACATAATTCCAAATTCAAATTAGGAAAATGTGTGATTTTCATTTGTTTTTCGTACCGTCAAGATGAGTGAATCTAATGAAGAAATTCGATACATTTTAAAATTTTACTACAAAAAAGGCAAAATGCAACGCAAGCCGCGAAAAAAATTTGCGATGTTTATGTTTTTTTTTTAGTGTAGTGTCTGTGAGAGTAGCACAAATTTGGTTTAAGCGTTTTCAATCCGGAAATTTCGATGTCAAAGATGCACGTCGCTCTGGTCGCCCTATTACGGATAAAATGGATGCACTTTTGAAAAAGTGGAGCAAGATCGCGTTCGAAGCTGGTGTTTTACAAATAACCCTGTATACGTGGGTCACTGTTGTGACGTGTCTCTCATGGGATGTCGCAGCGATGACCACCCGTTATTTCGTGTATTGTACTCCTTGTTTTTATTTTGTGTCTGTGCTCACTAACACAGTCGTAAGTTTTACTAACAATCTTGTTGAGTCTCGGTTACTTTAATAAAGACAAATTCTATTCTATTCTATACTACACCACCACCTAGGTATGAGCAGTGATGGCGACTAACGAGTCATAGGAGCGAACCCTTTACTTTTTGTAATTTATTTCATCACCACTGCTAATATATTGTCAAGTGTGATGATTCGTACTTATGGCACTTATCATCGTTAATTTTTTTATAGGGAGTGTGACGTTGCAAAATTTACATAGATGCCAGCGACGCCTACTATTACATAGTATAATTAATTTGTAAAGTTATGTCTAACGCGGATAAAAAGCTGAAAATTACGCAAAAACTATTAAGCGTATTTTTTATGAAACTATTTTAAAGATAATTTAATTATTTATCTTTTAGTATACGTGTTTTAATTAAATAGCTCTTGTTTTATGTATAATAAATTAATAATGCGTCTAATTTGGGACAGCGCTCCTTGATGGGCGAGTCTTATTACTGGACGTACGACGCGTTGCGTGAGCTCAGCACAGAACACACAGCATTTAACTTGAGGGGCATCCGTGGGTAGCAAGTTGTTCCTGTGACCTGTCGCCATTTCATCCATCCTGAGTTGATCCGGTGCGTTACGTCTCGGTGTACTTCGCCATTTCCTTGGACAAGCGACGCGAGGTACCGAAAGTCGGAGCAGATCGGTAAGGGCGTTCCGGCAAAGAGATATGGGCACAGAACTGGAGAGACCGCCAAAATCACAAAACAAATACTCTGTTTTGGTCCGACTTAATCTCGGGCCAACGGTCTCCAGTCAGTCCCACCACACCTCCAATCTGCTCAGGATCTCTAGGCCGCTCTCGGCAACCAGCACAATGTCATCGGCGCAAAGAATCACTGAATCTGCCTAACCTTTTCCCAACTATGTTGGGGTCGGCTTACAGTCTAACCGGATGCAGCTGAATACCAGTAATTTACATGGAGCGACTGCCTATCTGACCTCCACAACCCAGTTACTGGGTAATACGATACCCCTTGGTAAGACTGGTTGTCAGACTTTCGGGCTTCTGACGACCCGGAACGACTGTCAAAGATCCACGAATGACAGCTGGGACCAACGGCTTAACGTGCTTTCCGAGGCACGGAGGAATCTCTGTATGAAAAGATGGTCACCCATCCAGAGACCAACCCCGGCAAGCGTAGCTTAACCTGATGGATCGACCCGCGCGGCTGTTATTACTTAGCCACAAAGAATACAGCAGCTAAATAACATTTTATGAAACAAGATGTCACCTTCAACAAAACAAGAAAAAAAGTTCTAATGAAATACAAATGTCACATAATCTACTGAGCGTAGTCTTTTTAGCAGCTTTAATTACGGCCGTAACTGCGCCATTTTGAATGCTAGCTTTTATCTAGGCACTCTATTTGTTGTACTAATTGGGAACGGCAGTTGACATAGTATAAACTTCTCTTTATGAATAAGCGAAGCCGCGCTCTGACGATTAGTCGGATGTTTGAGTTTAGTTTTTTATTTACGTTTTTGAAGTTAATACTTGACACCCGGCCTTTTTATGCTGTTTGGTCATGTAATTTGTGATGCGTTTTATTAAAAAACTAGCTTCTACCCTAAGCTAACTAGCGCGGGAAAGCAAAGCGATGCGACGGGGTGGGTCGGGAGGAGAAGAAATATCACGCGGACGAGCGACTTCGTCCGCGTTAAAGATCCGCGGTATTACTTCGTTTATACTGAGCGTTCTTTCTGATTTTTTTCTTTTTGCGCGGCTCCTGAGGGTCTTAGCGTGATGTTAAATAGCTTATAGCCTTCCACAAGAATTGGGCTATCAAAAAGAATTATTCAAATCCGACTGGTAGTTCCGGAGATTAGCACGTTCAAACAAAACAATAAACAAACTCTTCGGCTTTTTATTAGCGTTATACAGGGTGCAAGGACATCGACAGAACCAGTTACTATGGATTCAATACATACAATATGATTTTGGACATACCTGCGTTGAAATTTTTTGTTGGTTAAAAAAAAAAACTATCTGCTGTTTTTTCCTAAAAAAAGTGCAATACCTACGCCTCACAGTGGTGCAGGTAGTACGGGCATGCGGAAAATATTATTTTTAAATGAAAAGACGTTGCGTTTCTTCATAATACTTTATTAAAATGATATAATGGATGTACCAGTTTACAAAGAGAAAGATATAACACGTATTTTTTTTTTATTAACATGAAAATATTCATCAAATTTTTTCACATGAATTTCATATAATTAAATCAGCATTTTTAAATAAATAAATATTAATAAACTAAATATTAAATAGAGAAGACATTGATTTAGAGATGGGTGCTATCCACTAATAAAGCTTTGGCATCATCGTGAAGAGGATAGTATTTTTTATTCGGTACTGCACGTAAACTGTTGATAAGGGGATCTGAGGTAGCTAAGAGCATATTCATAACATCTTCATTACATGATAGACGAGAACATTTTCTTGAATGACCTAACCTATAATTGCGGTAATCTTTATTTCGCGCTTCTTGAGCTTCCTCAGATAACATCCCAATAGGTAAGGCAGCAACACTTATTATTTCTTTGCCATGCAGCAAGATTTTATGCACAGTATTTGGCATATTATACCAGCTGTACATGCTTACGTATAGTTCAGCAGTTTCGTAACAATAACTACCAAACTTATCCGAATCAACTAATGCACTAGAATTAATTGTTTGCAATATTATACCAAACCGATGAATAAGTTCTTTATCGACTCTTGTGACTTCAGCTACAATGTCTGCATTATTGAAAAATCTTCTAGACGTATTTCCATCGTTAGATGTTCCCATTCCTTGCTTTACAAAATCCACTTTTAGACCTAAACGTTGAAACAGCTCACTTTGGATTCTTTTCTTCTCTTCATCTTTTTGTTGTTTGGTAGTTGCGTTCGTTCTCCAACTGGTAAATGACATATTGTACGCAATATGTAATATGCATTCCATAAATTTAATCCGTGCGTGAAGCGGGGATAAACCGACCTTGAGAGCCTCCGTATTCACAGTTTTATTTCGCACTTGGTCAAGGTTATTCATTTCTGATGGCTTTGACTTGCATATAAAACACACTGCACATGATGATGTGTCCGTAACTGTCTGCGCTATTTTGCCATCTATCATTGTGAACACAAGTTTATGGTAGACTTTGTAAGTCTTTTCCTTTAAACTAATAACAGTTTCATTTAAGTTTGCTATTTCAGACTCCATTCTAGCAATTTCATTTTTCGTAGATTCTGTAGTTTCTTTTTGAAATTGGAATTGTACCGGGCGACAACACCTTGTAGAAGAAGGAGTTGCATTTGTCCAATACACAACAGATTTATTTTCCTTTTCATACAGACGCAGTGGAACTAATGATGTCAAAAACATATATGAATCTGACACATTTTCGTCGATAAATGACTGTTTGTACTCAGCATGACCTGATGATCCGTCACATCCCCACTTGTGTAAAAACGTTGAATTTACACTAATCTGTGTAAGGTCGTCTTCAGACATTACTTCAAATAATCTTCTGGTTGTGTGATCCAGTAATGACTGCAAACTTACACAAGCGTAGCTTTCCGTTACATCAATATCCGTGGGGTAGCATTGCCTTTTTACTTCAAGTACTTTATGATAATCAGGAAAAATATCACAACCAATACTTTTTGCTGCATTTCTCAGTACTTGATATTGATGTTTCGAAAGTGATGCATCAAGTAATAATGCCAACGCTTTTTCTGGAGTAAACTTGATAGTATCCGATGATTCTTCTTGTACGAGTACCTTAGAGGCAGCTTTCTTAATCATTTCTTCAGGAACGCTTTCACACAATCTTTTAACTTTATATCGCTTTGTTCGATCGCAACATTCATCAAATGATTTTTCTGGTCGTCCTCTATGAGAGCGTTTTGATGGCCCTGGAACATTACTGTCACAATTCACCACATCAGTCTGCACCGAAGATGTCTCAACGGTAAAAATATTTTTCAGCCACTGTTCATTTTTTGCCATAAAAGCATTTTTATTTCTCGCTGCAGTTTGCCACTTTTTTGTAAATACGGGTAGAAAATTACGGCTTAACTTTTCATAAACTTGATTCCAAACACTTTCTGTAAGCTGTGGATACATAAGTTTTAAATTTTCGAGGCATTTATGTATCTCACGATTACTTGATATTATGATTTCCACTAAATCGGCATAGACAATAGTAAAGCTATCCATCACTATAATAACACTGTTATCGTAAGAGAAAATAATTGTAAGTGAAGTTAAAACTACCATTCAATGCTATTTATACTTACACGATATGATAAAATGTTAATTACCCTCATTAGAAACACTTATTAATATAATGCACTTTTTCTTAATTACAGAGCGTCATTAGTTAAGTACCTGGTATTTCCAAGATCGCAGGTTATCGCAGCCAAAACTAATGTATTCTTAATCTATAGGGTCTAATTAATCTCCGAAAGTATATTATTACGTATCGGTCGATAACGGAGATTAGTTATGATCTCATGATTGAAAACAAAAGGTTCCAAATGACCTTCTTCACTAAAAATGTAATAGCAAGTAATTATTCATTATATTATAACATTATGTTTACTATTTTATTAATACACACAATAAACTTATGACTAAACTAAAAATGAAAGTTGATAATTATAGTATTTTGGTTCTATTCATACTTGAAATAACAATATTTTTTGCACGAAATTTGTAAATTCTCGATCACCCTACTTTGGCATCATATAATTAAATACTGTATAATTATTTATCCGTATTAATTTTAGGACTTGTTTCTACTCATTCTAGTATGTGTGTACCAAATTGTAGACATTTTAAACAAGGTTGAAACAAAGGACTTTTTTCCGCCCTTGAACCAATGTGCGCCTGTGCCTACGCAGGCAAAATGCGTAACGCAAATAACGCAAGTTTTATAACGCCTAAAAGTATATGATCTACTGCAGTAAGCAAAATCAGAAAAATATATGATATTTTTCAGGATATATGCTAGTTAGTGTGTTGAAAACATAATACAACTAATTTAATACGATATACGATACTATCATCCTGATGTTTTGTCAGATTATTCTACAAGTAACATATTAACGTGATAGTGATTTAATTTTTTAGTCCAATCAATAATTTTTTTGTAAATCGATAATAATAATAATAATAATAATATTCCACAACTATCACACAACGCCGTCTAGCCTCAAGCTAAGCAGAGCTTGTGTTATGAGTACTAGACAACTGATAAACATACTTATATATTTCTAAATACATACATATATAGATAAATTACACCCAGACACAGAACAAATGATCATGCTCATCACACAAACATTTGTCCTGGGTGGGAATCGAACCCACGACCTCCGGCATAGCAGTCAGGGCCACTAACCACTAGACCAACAGGCCGATAACTGCTTCATAATTTGCAATAAATAACCAACGTTGAGTCATCGCGCTTCTCTTTCTTTTCTATGCAGTCCGACAGCGACCGCGCTTTAGGTCATGTAGTCCCCTTAAATAACCGGTGAAAAGTTTCAACAAAGTGGGGTCCAGAATTATGTACCGATTCCACGGTAACAGATTGCGCGGCGATGTCGCTGCCACCTTGTATAGATTTCATTCACTGAAGTGGCAGAGGGAGGGTGACATTGCTCGTATACAGCAGTGCTATTCTGTAGTACATATTTCACCGTGAAAACTCAGGTGAAGTGAGCGTGGAGTGAGTTGTCTGTAAATAGTGTCGATCCTTAGCATCAGCTGGAATGACAGCTCTCTTCAAGCTCACTTCACTTAAGTTTTCACGGTGAGATTTTTACAGAATAGACCTACTGAATGGTCGATTGGACCCAAAAGTTCTGGAGTGATGATCGTGAAAATCCGGTCGCTGCGGGGATTTCTGAGGGAAGCGCATGTCCAGCAGTTGAGGTGTTGCGGCTGAGAGAAAATAAATAAATCGGCTATCAACTGTTTCAGCTGTCATCAAATCTTATTTAGAATTATGTGGTTTCTTTTTATATTGTGGTTACAACTCGAGACATTGTTTCTATTTTCGTCAAAGAACTAAAAGACCAACTTAACATGTGATTTGACTTGATTACTGATTTGATTTGATTACCGATTAAAGACTTGATCAGCAATGAAAGGAATTCTCATTATCAGTGTTCACCAATCAGGGTGCGGGGTTTCAAAATCGAGGGATCCCACGTTTTTATTTTTAACGTACCTACTGAAAAAGCGTGTGGGTAACACGCTTTTTTTAAATAAATATTTACATCGTTGATTCCCCCGCGTTGACACACAATATCGCAGAGACTTGATTGTCATGGAAACACCATTATTAATTATATGTACGTATAGACACTATTTCGCTCGACTATGTACGGTTACGGCAAATCTAACGATTTCAATCTTTGCTACCAAGCAATGATTTAAATCATGAGATTTGCCCTCACCTTTTTAAGTAGTTAAAATTTAATGCAAAATGTTGAACCTAGTTCCAAAAACTAGTCTCTACATTCTAAAACTAGGGTACATATATTGAGTTTACTTTTAAAATGTCCCCTGTGTTCAGCTGAGAGTAACTTGTCATGTAGTCTGGTTGGGGACGAGTGGTAGACCTTTACGAGTTTAGAGAGTTTCGCTAAAAGTGTGACTATTCTAGGGCTTTTAAAGGTAAAACGTGTAAACATAATGCAGCATACAGATTGGCAGGAGTAGATTTTTGGCACTATTAGGTTTTGATTTTAACTAGTGTCAAAATTATCCTACTGTTTAATATTATAAATGTGAAAGTTTGTATGTTTGTTACTCATCATGCAAAAACGGCTGAACGTATCTGGATGAAATTTGGCACACAGATAGTTTATAACCTAAATTAAATCATAGGAAACTTTTTGTCCTGTTAGTATGTTCCCGTGGGATAATTTCCGACCTCCACGCGGACGAAGCCGCAGGCAAAAGCTAGTTGTTGATAAAAGTCTAAGAAGCATAATCAGCCTATAATGTACTCAGTGCTAGGACACAGACCTCCTCTCTGTGTGAGAGGGAGTGGGCTGTAATCCACCACGCGTGCGGGTTGGTAGATGTCACATGTCTTCGAATTTTTGGTTCTAGAACACGCCAGTTTCCTCACGATTCCTTCACAGTTTTTAGAGCAGTGGTGATGAAATTAAATAAACAAAGTAAAGTGCCTGCCTGAGTTCGAACTCACGACTTACAACCCGTAATTCGAGGCAGATACCTTTGCGCCACCACTGCTCCCCGATGTAATAAGGCACATTGCTTGGAAACTGGCCGACAATTTTTATGTGATAGAAAATAGTTACTACCGAAATAGCAGATATGATGGTTTGTCCTACTAAGTTAAAATAATAATAATAATATCCTGGGACATTCCACACAAGGTCATCTGATCCCAAACTAAGCAGAGCTTGTACTATGGAAACCAGATAACTGATATACTACATACACTACTTTTTTCTTTTGTAAATACATACTTATATAGATAATTACACCCAGACTCAGGACAAACAGACATGTTGATTCACACAAATGTTTGTTCTGGATGGGAATCGAACCCACGATCTGCGGCATGATAGGTGGTATCTTAACCAACCACGCCAACTGACCTGTCTAAAATCGATTTCCTGTAGGTACCTACTAGATAATTTACCCGATACCAACACACTTCAATCTCTGTTATTAGAAATGACTTATCAAACGCTCCATTACCTACTTTTATAGTGAAATGAAACAACTTTGTAAGTCAATTCATAACGGAGATACCACACATCAAACAGCAAATATATCCCGATTTTGCAGTAAATTTTGGAGTATGTAAGGATCGTAACAGGCGGCGTTCTATAGTTTTGTTTAGCCCCATGGGAAGAAATCGTGAGTTTATTTATGTATGTATGTTTACATTGTTTCGATACCGAATCAACATCTTAATAAAAATCTCGACCAAAGCACGACAATTCGCAGAACAGTCGCCAATGCACACCAACACTGAGCCCTCGATTGACCTTACCGTGTCCTGACGATTAATGGTGGCAGTCCCATTTGAAATTCAAATCAAACTCCGCGGTCGTGTTAAAAGATTCAGTGCCACCCCTGCTTTGTAGGGTTGTCACGCTGGCGTCGGCACAATTACAGGGCACAGGCCATGTTAGGTACAGCGAGGTGTTAAGGTTTATATAGGTACCAGGTGTTAGAATGTATTGATTTCTGTGTGGGAGTAAATTTTTGAGATTTTTCTTTTCATAGTATCATGTGTGTATTTTAACGAAGGGATAAGTAGTAGTGTAGTATACCTAAAAACCAACTTATTAATTGCCAACTTTTTGCCAATAAACGGTCACAAATTCCAAACTCCAAGCTGGTAATAACTTGGGCGTCGGGAATTGGGAGCCGATTCCCGGCCACCGTAGGCGCGGGCTTGCGGACGGCAAGCAAAGAGTAGCTCGCAGTCCGGTAAGGACCAGGCCCGGGTCGACGGCACGTTGTGTTCCACGCGCGCCTCAAAGAGATGTCAGCACTAGCTGAAGGGGTCCGCTAGGGCCGATGTCTGCAGGGTCGCGGGTTGTTTGAAAGAGTTACCGTGGCCTTGGCACAGGCCACTGAAAGAACACGGGTGGGTTTTAGTCAGTAAAAGTCTGACACGCCCTCCCGCTCGACCCAGAGCGGGAGAAGTTATTTGATGGTTTCCCACCCAAAAAACAAAGACTATTTTTTAATGAAACAACGCAAATAATACTTTGCCTTAGCTAGACACATTTTGTTTCTCGTGAACGAACATAACAATCCACTGGGTAATGGTTTTTTATTATTTACATTTAATTGTTACTACTTCGACAACCCTGAAGATGGGCAGAACCTTCAGTTTTACGAAGGTTGCCGTCAGTCTTGTCACTTTGGGTTGCAAAGGAGGCGGCATGGTGGCTTACTAATATAGAAAGGACAGTGAAATGGAACACCTTTATTTTGTGCTAGCTAGGTAGATACTTTGGTGCACAGATCTGATAAATAATAAAAAAAAAATTCTACTGTTTCCTACAAAAGTGAATATTTTCTCAATTCCTATGTACTTTCCGAGTCTATCATATTGTTAGACATTAGTGACGTCGGTGAAGGAAAACATCATGAGCTGGACTTATAGTTAATATAAGTCGGAAGTCGCCAACCTGTCTTGAGCAAGCGTGGTGATCAATGCTCGTGCCTTCTCTGTATGACAAGAGACCTTTGACCTGCAGTGAGACAATAATAGGCTGCTATTCTTATGTTTTGACGTTTTTTGGACCCGGACCTTTGGAAGGCGTACGAGGAGCCAAAGCCAACTCGCAGAGGCCCCTTAGATAATTTTAAATGAAGAGGAGGCACCAACCGACGATTATCCCTGTATGCACTATGCAAGTGCACCTAAGGACAACCCCCGGTTGGTGCAGGACTATTGTTGTACGTGGAAACAAAACATATTGGGCTATGGGTCTGGATGGCTAAAGTGGATAGGGTTACTTGAACTATGGAAGAACTATGTCTCCTGCCTGACCAATGTTATGTATTATACACGGATAAAATGGCAGGAGGTGACTTGCACAGCCCCCGGAAACGGCCGCTAGCACATAGTGACGTAGCGACAAGGGGGTAACACTTCTTGATATGCTTGAGGAGTGGAGAGGTATTCCACGGCTATCAGGACAATCCCGGAAGTACGGTCAAGATACCAGCACCTTACTGGAATACTTCCATCCTCCGAGCACGTTTACTCTTGCGGATTTCCACTCAAGCCGGTCAATAAAGGCAAGAAAGAGGTGGGAGTTCTGTTCCTCGTCAGTGTTCATTCCAGCCAGCCAATAAAGGCAAGCCAGGGGCGAAGAACAAGACCTCCCGGGAGATAGTGGTCCGTGGAGTCGCTACTGCCCAATAGCTCGCCACATGCTGCCCTGCGGGTCTATTATTATTATGTATTTATAAACCGACCAAAAATTTCAAAATTCAGTACGTGATTCTGGAACCCAATGGTTCCAGAATCACGTACTGAATTTAAGGTAAAAGGTTGCGCGTCGATATGCCTGCCATCCTGTATAGATTACCGCATCCATATCTGTGCCCGCGTGTACAAATTTAAATTAATCGCTCAAACCTGGTGCTTGACAGTTCAGCAGAGGACTAAGCTCGAGATTTTCCAGCGAGCGATGGAGTGCAGTATCCTCGCAGTTTGACTAACAGACCAGATACAGAACACGGTTCTGCGCTCTAAGACATAAATCGCAAACGTCACCCAAAAAGCAGTCAAGCTCAAATGGGACTGGGCCGGACACGTTTGCCGCATGTCGGATGCATTGTGGGCTAAGACCACCACAACATGGGTTCCTGAAAACGTCCAACGGCATCGCGGAATACCCGGGTAAAAATTGGGACTAATTTGAAGCTTATAAGAGGGATTGGTCCATATTGGCTCAGGATCGAGTTTAGTGGATAAAGGAAAGTGAAAGTCTTTGCCCTGCGGTGGCACAATTTCAATCTGCCTAGCTTTTTCCCAACTATATTGGGGTCGGCTTCCAGTCTAACCGGATGCAGCTGAATACCAGTATTTTACATGGAGCGACTACCTATCAGACCTCCACAACCCAGTCACTGGGTAATACGATACCCCTTGGTAAGACTGGTTGTCAGACTTTCGGGCTTCTGACGACCCGTAACGACTGTCAAAGATCCTCGAATGACAGCCGGGACCAACGGCTTAACGTGCTTTCCGAGGCACGGAGGAGTCTCGGTATGTAAAGATGGTCACCCATCCACAGACCAACCCCGGCAAGCGTAGCTTAACCTGATGGATCGACCCGTGCGGCTGTTATTACTTAGCCACGAGCTCCTGCGGTGGGACAATACTAGATGAATATTATCTAATGAACTTCTGATATCTATACATTCCAAAAACATTCAAACAAATAGTTATAGGTTTGGTTGGTTATGAACTTATGATACCACCTATCAAACCGCAGGTCTTGGGTTCGATTCCCATCCAGGACAAACATTTGTTTGCATGAATATGTCTGTTTGTCCTGAGTCTGGGTGTAATTATCTATATAATGTAATAAAACTGCTGCACTCCAGTATAATATTTATTTCTATGCTACAAACTGTTATGGTTTAAGACAACCCGTATTACATTACTTTATTTTAGCCGTACCACTTTATACCTATAGATATACTGCTATCCAATGCAAAAGACGAATTGTGCGTCCAAACTCGACGAGCGCCAAACGAGAAAGAGAGCGTTTTTGAAACCATCGCCCGCCATTACGGCACACTGACAGCTTTACCACAGATAATCAATAATTCAACCGTCGGTGTTGCGAGCACATTTAGTCGATTGCAGTAAATATTCAATTACATATTAAAATCTAATCGTACCAAATATATAATATTGACATCGGAACCTAACACTCGTCCATCCTGACAACGTGTATGTCCTCATACACGCTCTCAGGTAAAGACCAAAACCTAACACTGCTCGGCTATTAAAATTAAGCTACAATGAACAATGACTACATAATAAATGCATACATAATATATTAAAACTTATATAAATCAAATGAGTAAAGAAAAAAAAAAAATAGAACAGTAACTCTTATATTTTGAAGTCCCCATACATCCCAGTCTTCCAACTTTTGGAATTCCCGCTTAATTCTCCAACTTTTGGAGTTCCCAAATCTTTTCCCCTTTACGTCTCCAACTTTTGGAGTTCTCCAACTTTTGGAGTTCCCTAAGCTTTTCCAACTTTTGGAATTTCCCCTTACGTCTCCAACTTTTGGAGTTCTCCAACTTTTGGAGTTCCCTAAGCTTTTCCCCTTTACGTCTCCAACTTTTGGAGTTCTCCAACTTTTGGAGTTCCCTAAGCTTTTCCCCATTACGTCTCCAACTTTTGGAGTTCTCCAACTTTGGAGTTCCCTAAGCTTTTCCAACTTTTGGAATTTTCCTTTACGTCTCCAACTTTTGGAGTTCTCCAACTTTTGGAGTTCTCTAAGCTTCTCCAACTTTTGGAGGTTCCCCATATGTTTCTCCAACTTTTGGAGTTCTCTAGGTTCCTCAATACAATAGGTATACAAATCAAAATTTTACTAATTACTTATTATTATTCTATAGTATAGTTTATTGATTTTGATAACGTTCATGACACTCAAATAATTTCCAAAAATAATGCATGCCATCATAAATATCATACTTTTAGATCAAACAGCTCATATTGCATTTTAAATAATTTACGACCGTATTTTACTAAAATAATGTAGATACAATAGGATAGCTTTCGAAAAATGTACTAGAATTATATAATTAATCGCTTGTTTTATCAATTTCATCATCATCAGTACTACTTTCGTAAAGCTCTAAAGCAGCTACATGAACCCATGGTAACATTCGTTTAGCGGCTACTACCGTCTTACGTTTGTGCTTCGTGGTACTTAATCCGGGAATTGCGGCTAATTCATATCGATCATTACCAAGCGACGCAACTACACGATATGGACCTACGTAAGCCGGACTGAGCTTTTTGCTTTTGCCGTCATTACTAAATGAAGTTTTTGTAATTTTGACTAAGTCTCCTATTGCGTAGGTACGAGCCGGACGCCTATTCTTATCGTAACGCTGTTTTTGTTTAGTCTGTTCCTCATCGATCCTATCTTTTACCTGCTCGCGAATGGTGACAAGATCAGTAGCGTCCCTAGTAGTTTGACGTATTTCATTTAACCTTGGATCTATTTCACTACTCATATGTGTACCAAACATTACATCCGCTGGAGTTCTCCCTGTTGTCTTCTGTACGGTGTTATTTAAACCCCACTGAATTTTGCCAACCTTGGTGTCCCAAACCCTTTCGTCGTCCCCGAGATTCTGCGCCGTCAAGGAATTCAGAATAGTACGGTTATACCTTTCTACTTGCCCGTTCGATTGTGGACTAGCAACTGCATTCAACACATGCTTGATACCCTTTTCGGTACAGAATCTCTTGAACGCATGAGAGGTGAAACATGTACCGCGATCACTAATTATGCGATCGGGTGGTCTAAAAACGTCAAAAATATCTAACAATACATTTATAGCGGTCAAAGTTTTCGTATTTCTTACCGGTTTTATGAATGCAAATTTAGTAAAACCGTCAACTACCACTAACAAGTAAGAGTTACCTTTCTTAGACTTCACGAAGGGACCTAAGTGGTCGATGTGGAGCGTATGAAACGGGATTTCTATCTTGGGTATAGGGTGTAATAAGCCCTCGGACCGGTTCGAACTTGTTTTGGAGTATGCGCATTCGAGACACGCATTCACGTATTTTTTTACGAATTTTGTCATACGAGGGAACCAATAAGTCCCTTTAATACGATCTAAGGTCTTTTCAACGCCCAGATGACCAATGTCATCGTGATTTAGACGACACAACTGCCACCTAGCTCCCTTCGGGACTACCCAACGAAGTTTGACAGGGTCACCATCGACACGCTTGTAAAGCCCGTTATCTTTGATAACGTAGTTATCTTTGATGTATTTTAGACCTTCTGGATCTAATTTTGTGTGCAAAATATCGCGTATCCTATTCAACTCGGAATCACCCAATTGAAGGGTAAGCAACCAATCATCACTGTTCAATATCATAACCGTGGGATATGTATCCACTTCACTAGACTGATTCTGAGTTTGGGGATTTCTGGATAAAGCGTCAACATGTGACATCTTGACACCAGGACGGTATTCAATCACGCATTCGAACTCCTGCATCATGAGCCACCACCTCGCGATTCGGAAAATTAAATCGCGTTTGGTAAAAGTAGTTCGTAGTGCTCCGCAGTCTGACACGATTTTAAATTTCTGCCCTAACAAGTACACCCTAAATTTTTTTAGAGAACAGATGACCGCTAGTGTTTCTAACTCATATGAATGGAAGTTTTTCTCTTCCGGAGAAGTTTGGCGGCTGTAAAAAGCCACGGGATTAAACGACTTTGAGCCAGACGAACGCTGCAAAAGAATTCCACCGATTCCGACACGGCTAGCGTCAGTATGCAGCTCAGTTTCGGCAGACGGGTCATATATTGCCAGCACAGGTCTTGAGACGAGTTTTTCTTTAAGGGAATTGAATGCCTGCTCCTGCTCGCACGACCACAACCAAGTAACGTCTTTCTTTAACAGTTTGCTGAGAGGGTGCGCAATATGAGCAAAATCCTGAATAAACTTGCGAAAGTAGCTCGCTAACCCTATAAACTGGCGCACACCGTGCTGGTTCAAGGGACGAGGAAAATCTGTTACCGACTGTATCTTTTTCATACCGGGCCTAACGCCCGCGGAGCTAATTTCGTATCCTAGATAATCTAACTTGTCTTTCAAAAAATCGCATTTGGTTAAGTTAAGCGTTAAGTTGGCTTTCTCAAGCAACTTTAATATGTGCTCTAACTTAATCAAACAGTTATCTACGCTTGTTCCATAAATAAGAAGATCATCCAAATATGCTGTAGCTTCATTAAACCGCGCAGAACCCAAAACCTTGTTCATCATGCGCTGAAAGACTGCTGGTGCATTTGCTAAGCCGAACGGCATACGATTAAATTCGTATTGGCCGTCCGGCGTCACGAAAGAAGTCAGCGGTTTTGAATTCTCGGCGATAGGCACTTGGTAATAGCCAGATGCTAAATCTAGAGAGATAAAGCAAGCTTGTCCAGACAACCTAGCAATTTCATCATCTATTATTGGCATGGGGTAACGTTCTTTTACCGTTATAGAATTGAGCATCCTGTAGTCAATACATAACCGGAGCTTGCCATCCTTTTTGCGAATCAATACAATAGGACTTGCATACTCGGATGCCGACTCTCTGATGATCCCGGCGCCGAGCATGTCATCTACCATTTCGCGAACCTTTTGACGCTCACTGTGGGCCAAACGATATGGACGGTAAACAACCGGTGTTGTGCTACTAACCTCGATGCTCATCTCTACAACATTGGTGCAGCCTAGTTCTTCGAGCGAAGAAGCAAAACAATGCCTGTATTTTTGCAATATATCGAATAGCCTTGACCTGTCAGAATTAGTTATAGACTCTCCTACGCGAATCTGGCTAATGTCAAGATCATTAGATAGTTTCGAAGAGATTGACGTGTCTGGTACAAGGACTCGATTTACAACCTTAACGACTACTGCTCGGCCTAGGTTTGACCCTAAAGGTAATAAGAATTCTGAACTAAGAGGTGTTAAATCGACAACCGTTCTCCCATGCTTGACCAAGTGTAGTCCACCCGCCACTACACACTGCTGATGCGGCTTACCTAACAACTTGCCATCTAACATAATGTACCCCTCGCAACATGGCTCTACTAAAACTCTTACCGAAGCTCTTCCACATAACACCACGCTGTTGGGCACACTAACTTTGACCACATTATCCCTGTCCGTATGGCTTTGTGAAAATGGCATTTCATCATCAACGTTCATAAATTTCAAATCTGTCGCAGTTTTATGCACAACAACGTGAGGCTGTTCTGTGAAAGTCTGACCAACTAAAACAGGTACATCTAAGTATTTGTCGCTCACTACGCGGCAAGTTATGTTAGCGAGTACATCGTCTACGGAAAGTTCAACGTTAACTTTCCCTACCGATTGTACTAATTCGTTACCAAAGCCTTTCAGAACCGTTTGTACGCTATCATGCTGAAGTCCTAGTTCCACTCCAAGAGACTCTGTAATCAAGGAGACTTCGCTACCAAAATCTATGAAAGACTTTACATTCTGACCATTAATTTTTATTGTTTTAATGAATTTAGAATTCGGTTTAGATGCGGAAATAAGCAAAGTTTTGCTTGGATCCTTAGCTTTGTTCGTGTCAGAGTTGGAATGACATTTATCAGCACTATGGCCAATTTTATTACACTTAGTACACGTTATGAGAGGCTTTGCGCATCTAGAGAATACATGTCCCTTTTCCTTGCAATTAAAACAATGAATAGTTGAGGGACCATTAATTTTGGTTGTTGGCTTAGCATTTGCTAAGTCTGAATCGTTCCCTGATTTGAATCGAGAATTAGCTACGCGTTCACCTACATTATTATCTTTGCTGCTCATCAGATACTGCAATAATTGATCGGGATGACTGCACCTTAGTGCCAAAGCCGCAGATTTTAGTGACTTATCACCAATACCGTAAATAATACAGTCAACCGCGCGTTTATCGAAAATATCACACTGATTTAAGAGAGCCAGTTTATCATAAAAATAGTTTTCAATGGGTTCATTGTATCTACTTCTTCGCTTCAGCATCTCTTCTAGGGCTTGGCCATAATTTTGTTCGAATGGGAATGCACTCAGTAACTTTTCTTGCCACTCAGGCCACGTAAATAAAATGGAATTCAGACTTTCGTACCAGGTTTTGGCCAATCCCTGAAGTTTCTGCATCGCGTGATGAATGGTTGTTCTCTCGTCCCATCCATAAACAGAAGCACACTCATTTACTTTCTTAAGCCATACGTCAATGCGTTGGTTTTTCAATGAGGGGTTAAACTCTGCTAAAATATTTTTAGAATCACCACTACGGTTCATCTGTGAAGTTGTTGATGGCTGGGACGCGAGTTGTTTAGAACTTAACAATAGAACTTAACAAATGAGCTATATCATTAGCACTAAAGGAAACGCTACTAGATCTCACAGGTTGTTCCGCATTATTGGAAACATTATCATAGTTGTTGCGATTATTCGTACGCTGACGATTTGACCTAGTATAGTTTTCGCGATGTACGGAAGATTCACGCGAACATGGACTATACCGGCGCTTCGACGACAAACGATTACGTGCTCTCCTCACCTCGTTTTCCAAAGCGTTGAGGCGCTCCCGTTCTCGTTCCAGCTTCTTCTCGCGTAGACTCAACGAAGTAGGGCTCCGGCAAAGACTGCGACCGCGACTTCGACTTCGGCGAAGACTGCGACCGCGACTTCGACTTCGGTGACGCCTGGCACTGCCGCTGCTATCCGCTCTTGATCTTGCTTCAGCTGCATGGCGACTTCGACTTCGAAGGCGCCCGTGACTGCTTCGCCTAGCACTGCCGTTGTCTTGCGCCGTCGACCGCGCTTCGGCTGCGTGGCGTGATGGACCCCTTCTTGGCGTTGATAAGCGCCGCGAGGTAGTCGCTCGATCGCGTGGCATGGTTCAAATCCATAAAACAGAAATAAAACTGGGTTTAGAACAAGTACACCAAACCAACTACACCAAAAATTATATTTAAAAAAAAAATGATGTAGGGTAAGTATTTCGAAAATATCTCGGAAACGGTGCGTCTGAGGTCAAAAATAACGAAATTTTCACCCCCTTTTGGAAACCCGGAGATCCCGATAAGCATCATAAATCCACAAAAAAAAAATTTTTTTTTCTTTTTCTGGCCTACCCTCATATTTAATTATTGTCAAATCGTCATTTTAATGGAACTTGATTGTTACAAATCTAATTAAACCGTAATTGATTATCATTGGGATAAAACACGTAATAAAAAAAACAAATCGCATAATTGTTATGTATTTAAATAGGCGTGTACTTACCACTTCTGAAATGTAATAAAACTGCTGCACTCCAGTATAATATTTATTTCTATGCTACAAACTGTTATGGTTTAAGACAACCCGTATTACATTACTTTATTTTAGCCGTACCACTTTATACCTATAGATATACTGCTATCCAATGCAAAAGACGAATTGTGCGTCCAAACTCGACGAGCGCCAAACGAGAAAGAGAGCGTTTTTGAAACCATCGCCCGCCATTACGGCACACTGACAGCTTTACCACAGATAATCAATAATTCAACCGTCGGTGTTGCGAGCACATTTAGTCGATTGCAGTAAATATTCAATTACATATTAAAATCTAATCGTACCAAATATATAATATTGACATCGGAACCTAACAATAAGTATGTTTTTTTTTTCATTTGAGATGGGTTTGCTCTTGACTTTAGTCTAGGTCTGAGGTGACAGAGACAAAGTCGACGATGGAGTGAGCTTACCCAGAAGAAGCCTGTTCACTCTCACTTTGAAGAGATTAGGGTTGTATGCGCTCAGAAACACAGACGCAGGTAGCAACAAAAAAAAAGTAGTATATCAGTTATCTGGTTTCCATAGTGCAAGCTCTGCTTAGTTTGAGTTTATAATAAAATCTAACAGAAAAATATACTCATAAAGCAAACAACTGTTGTTATTATGAAAAGACCTAAGTTAAACTGAACTAAACGATATAATACAACAACTTAACCGTAGTTTAAACTAAACCATCTCGGACATAAAAATGTAAACGAAGCAAGTTAAGTGTTTCCTTGCATGCAGTTAATTGTACAGTTATGTTTAACTATGCAGAACACTACTACAACGAATCAACAAAAGGTTACATTTTGTAAACATGGACTAACAAGCCTTCATTGTTTAGTTTCGCTTTGAAACGTAAATGCCTATTATGTGGTGTATTTTCAAGACTTTTTGGAGTTCGTGGCTAAGTAATAACAGCCGTACGGGGCGATCCATCAGGTTGAGCTACATACCAAGACCTCTCCGTGCCTCGGAAAGCCCTTTAAGCCGTTGGTCTTGGCTGTCATTCGAGAATCTTTGATAGTCGTTATGGGTCGTCAGAAGCCCGAAAGTCTGACAACCAGTCTTACTAAGGGGTGTCGTATTACCCAGTAACTGGGTTGTGAAGGTCTGATAGGCAGTTGCTCCAAGTAAAATACTGGTATTCAGCTGCATCCGGTTATACTGGAAGCCGACCCCAACATAGTTGGGAAAATGCGAGGCAGTTTGATTGATTTTCAAGACTTTTTGGCTACGTTAGTGACCAAGAGAACAATAGGTAAAAATAATCTAGAGTATGCCGCAAGTAAGTGATTGTCGCTGGTTTAGGGTGAAGAAAAACATCGTAAAGAAACCTGCATGTCCTAGAAACAAAAATTTGAGGACATGTGACATCTACCAACCCGCACTGGGCCCGCATGGTGGATTACGGCCCACTCTCTCTCACCGAGAGGAGGCCTGTGTCCCAGCAGTGAGAACATTATACATAGGCGCATTATGCATTATACACATAAATAAGCTGACAAATCAAGCTCAAATATGGCGAGGGCGTAAAGGCTGATCTTTGCATTATGCTCGTGAATGGGTGCTGCTTGTGGTGACTGGTCGTCTTGCTGACCTTGGTTTTGTTATTGTTATTAGTAATTAACATCTTTATTTATTTTACTTTGATGGTCTTAGTTTATCACTTGTGACTTCAAGTTGTATATATAGCGCACGCCCTTTATGCCTGGAGGCTTTTATTTAGTTACAAAGTTCTGTTTACGTTTTTTTGTTTTGTATTTTTATTTCTGATTGAGTATAGTTTTAGAATAATTTTTTTGGTATATTGGCGTGTGCTAGCTAACTTATAGCAAATAATTAAATTTAATGTTTGTGCTGCGTAATGTACAGACGCCAGCAGATTTATTTAATAGATTTTCGACTTTATTGCTAAAGCATTAGGTTCAATGTTGATTGGGAAAATCTGACAGTTTCGGGTAGGTTGACCTGCTGGCGTCTGTACTCGTTCATAGATATATTAGTTTGCGCAGTGTTGTATAGAATTTTTTTTTTTTTTGCCAAAAATTTTGACATCTGGTATCGATTGTTCTTGCCCCTTCTCTTTTTAACCATATAATTTAGTTCAACAAGAAACGCTATTTAAAATAAAAACATTGATTTGAGCCTTCAGTAGTCCAACGCTGAACACAAGCCTCTCCAATCTCACGCCACTGAGCTCAAGATATGAATAACCAAATTAAAAACGCAACATTCTAATTTCAAAAACTCCACAATCCATACAAAATTAAATCTTGCACCATACAGCTTAAAAGTTGCACTTTTTGCGCCGCCAATCCAGGCTGATTGGCTGAAAAAAGAAAATAATTAAGACCAGCGCACTGGGAAACTCCTCGCAAATAAATAGATTTTCCGTAACGAACCGAATAAAAATGGAGAAGTGTTGGAAGCATAGAGCACGGAGTCGCCCCAGCGGGTGCTCCTGGAGGCGGCATTGACTACACTTTGCATCTTGTCACCGTTTACTTGCACTACGACAATTATGACGTATAGAAACCGACGGCTTTGAGAGCGGTTTGCGTGCTGAACGCACCGCCTGAGATATGTGAGTGGTGAGACGGGAGAGGGCGCGATTGACAAGATTGGCAGATTGAGTTAGCTTGGCCTTTGTCTACCCCCCCCCCCCCCCCGCTCCCCTCCCCCCTAGCATTGCGCGCACGCACACTATAGTAGGTACTGCCGTTTCTAGACGATTCCGTGCTCCGTGTTTGAAAGGAATGGGCGGTCGTATCTTGTCGCCATCACTTCTGTTAACTGACGGGTATAAACTGACCAATTTATAACTGTTAAGAGGGATGTCGCATTTTGTCACCACTCTCGCTCACACGGGACTAAAGTTTTAAGATTATTAAATAAACGGATGCCTTTCTGAAAAATGTAATCAATTAGCGAACTAGGAAATAATAATAATTTAATAGGTAATTATTAAAAACACATAATTCTATTGTGTTATCTAATGAAATCAGCTCAAAAAGTATTATGATCTGTTTTTGATGTGTTTGAAATAAATGATACAATAAAAATGTGTTTTTAATAATTACCTATTAAATTAATAGTATTTACTAGTTCGCTAATTGATTACATTTTTCAAAAAAGCATCTTTTCATTTAACATTCTTAAAAATTTGGTCACGTGTGAGCGAGAGAGGTGAGAAAACGAAACAGCCCTCTTAATTCACTGTTTTTAAAGAGAGTAGAAAGAAATTCAGTCAATGCGTCCAAGTTTAAGGAGGTGTTGATGGAGGTGAGTGGTGTGCAATTGGAGAAGCTTATGCCCAGCAGTGCCAGCAGATTACTGTTGGCTGATGATGATGAGATGAGCTCGTGGCTGAGTAATAACAGCCGCACAGGTCGATCCATCAGGTTAAACTACGCTTGTTGGGGTTGGTCCGTGGATGGGTGACCATCTTTTTATACCGAGACTCCTCCGTGCCTCGGAAAGCACGTTAAGGCGTTGGTCCCGGCTGCCATTCGTGGATCTTTGACAGTCGTTACGGGTCGTCAGAAGCCCGGAAGTCTGACAACCAGTTTTACCAAGTGGTATCGTATTACCCAGTAACTGCGTTGTGGAGGTCAGATAGGCAGCCGCTCCATGTAAAATACTGGTATTCAGCTGCATCCAGTTAGACTGGAAGCCGACCTTAACATAGTTGGGAAAAGGCAGACTGATTTTTTTGATGATGATGATGATTAAGTGGGGATTGGCTCTTCGGACAATAACCTAATTATTATTTTGAAGGTTAAAGGTGAGATAGCATATCATCGTCACTAATTCCTCTCATGTTTGAAATGATAAGAGACGAGACGAAATAACCATGTCTTTTCTATCCGCTCTGGATAGAAAAGACATGGTTATTACGTCTGCTTAAAGTTTAAAGTCATCAGGCTTAGCATGACGCTTTCTATTTCTACTCTACTGTAGAATAGATTTCTTCTCTTCTCGAAATCTCTCCTTCCCGAGCACGAGGTCACACTTAGAAAACTAACAGTAGAAAACTTTCTAATGTCTACATGGAAACGTCATTTTAGTCTACTTTTCCGTCGACAAAACGCTTCTCTACGGTTCTCGTGCTAAACCTGCAGATTGTGATATTGACATATCCAAGAGTATCGTGTTGCTATGAATTTCATACCGTGACCCCTTTCGTGTCCTGGAAAGCATATTACCCCGGTCCTGGTCCTGGCTGTTATTTGTAGAACTTTGACCGGAAGCCGACCCCAACATAGTTGGGAAAAGGCTAGGTGGATGATGATGATAATGTTACATTTTTCCTATTGACATACCTACAAGCTTTCAAAACTAACTAACACTGAAAGTTCTAGTAAATAAATAGGAATGAGTTCCCCCCTTTTCCCAGTACATCCTAGTAACAGTGGATTCCACTACAGTACATACGTCTTGTTACTGTACTCAGTACTGTACATGGAGACCGTTTTCTTGTATTTATGGGAAGTTGGAATTTAAAACGGAATTATAGAGATAGAGGAAAACTTCGTGAAGTGACCGTTGAGTTTGTTTTGAAGCAGTTGAATAAATGGGTCATCAGTCGACATTTATTCTGCGTAATTTGTGACCACGACATTTGTTTAAGTAGTTGAGTAAATGGGTAATCAGTCGACATTTATTCTGCGTAATTTGTGACCACGACATTTGTTTAAGCAGTTAAGTAAATGGGTAATCAGTCGACATTTATTCTGCGTAATTTGTGACCACGACATTTGTTTAAGCAGTTGAGTAAATGGGTAATCAGTCGACATTTATTCTGCGTAATTTGTGACCACGACATTTGTTTAAGCAGTTGAGTAAATGGGTAATCAGTCGACATTTATTCTGCGTAATTTGTGACCACGACATTTGTTTAAGCAGTTGAGTAAATGGGTCGACATTTATTCTGCGTAATTTGTGACCACGACATTTGTTTAAGCAGTTGAGTAAATGGGTAATCAGTCGACATTTATTCTGCGTAATTTGTGACCACGACATTTGTTTAAGCAGTTGAGTAAATGGGTAATCAGTCGACATTTATTCTGCGTAATTTGTGACCACTACATCTGTTTAAGCAGTTGAATAAATGGGTCATCAGTCGTCAGTTATTCTGCGTAATTTGTGACCACTACATCTGTTTAAGCAGTTGAATAAATGGGTAATCAGTCGACATTTATTCTGCGTAATTTGTGACCACGACATTTGTTTAAGCAGTTGAGTAAATGGGTAATCAGTCGACATTTATTCTGCGTAATTTGTGACCACTATATTTGTTTAAGCTGTTGAATAAATGGGTCATCAGTCGTCAGTTATTCTGCGTAATTCGTGACCACTATATTTGTTTAAGATGTTGAATAAATGGGTCATCAGTCGTCCGTTATTCTGCATAATTTGTGACCACGACATTTGTTTAAGCAGTTGAGTAAATGGGTAATCAGTCGACATTTATTCTGCGTAATTTGTGACCACTACATCTGTTTAAGCAGTTGAATAAATGGGTCATCAGTCGTCAGTTATTCTGCGTAATTTGTGACCACTACATCTGTTTAAGCAGTTGAATAAATGGGTAATCAGTCGACATTTATTCTGCGTAATTTGTGACCACGACATTTGTTTAAGCAGTTGAGTAAATGGGTAATCAGTCGACATTTATTCTGCGTAATTTGTGACCACTATATTTGTTTAAGCTGTTGAATAAATGGGTCATCAGTCGTCAGTTATTCTGCGTAATTCGTGACCACTATATTTGTTTAAGATGTTGAATAAATGGGTCATCAGTCGTCCGTTATTCTGCGTAATTTGTGACCACGACATTTGTTTAAGCAGTTGAGTAAATGGGTAATCAGTCGACATTTATTCTGCGTAATTTGTGACCACTATATTTGTTTAAGCTGTTGAATAAATGGGTCATCAGTCGTCAGTTATTCTGCGTAATTCGTGACCACTATATTTGTTTAAGATGTTGAATAAATGGGTCATCAGTCGTCCGTTATTCTGCATAATTTGTGACCACGACATTTGTTTAAGCAGTTGAGTAAATGGGTAATCAGTCGACATTTATTCTGCGTAATTTGTGACCACTATATTTGTTTAAGCTGTTGAATAAATGGGTCATCAGTCGTCAGTTATTCTGCGTAATTCGTGACCACTATATTTGTTTAAGATGTTGAATAAATGGGTCATCAGTCGTCCGTTATTCTGCATAATTTGTGACCACTATATTTGTTTAAGCTGTTGAATAAATGAGTCATCAGTCGTCAGTTATTCTGCATAATTTGTGACCACTACATTTGTTTAAGTTGAAGGCTGTAGATTACAAAAAAAAATGGAACTCATAAAAAAGTCATTATAAATGAATAAATAATAATTAATCAATTCCTTAATTTCAACATGTGACAACTTTGTTACAGACATGACATTAATTTATATTAAATATAAATTATATTTTTAAATATTAGAATACAAAAAAATAGTATCCCACTGGTATCGGGAACAGGATTTATTATTTATTAATTATATTAACATCCCACCTTGTTTCCCCGAAGGGTTAGGAAGAGGTGTGTCTGTAGTACTTACACCAACTTAAAAGTAATATTACGGTAAATAACTAAAGTAGGTAGGTACATAAATACTTGTTCAAGAATTTCCGAATAAATTCTAAGAATTCGACTGAGTTTATCAATCAGTTGGTTGACGAATTGGTAATCTTTTCAACCATGATTTTTACTTCAACCCTAGTAATCAAAAATTCTATCATAATAACTAATGCTTACACCCATGCAGTCTATGGTCATGCATAGCTGAGCTACGTTCTCTATTTTGATTGGCTCACCACACTGCAAGCGCATCGTAGCCCGTGTTCATTCCACTATAACCCTAATTGGACCCCAGGAAATTGTTGACATGTTTCCTTCCACACTATGTACCTAACTACTCAGTTATAAATACTACAGGTACGTTTAATACTTGCGTAAGCCAGGAAAGCGTGTCACGAGACTTCAATGTCATTGATATAAGATATAATTTGCTATGATTGACGAGCAGCCGTAAAATGCCGTTCGCCTCAAAATTAGTCACCTCATATGTCCTACGTCTTAAATACGTCACGATGTCATCGATCGATTACGGTCTGGTTGCACCCTAAGTGCTGAACGCGATCAGCACATCTAAACTGCGTTCAAGAGCTGTCAGTGTCAATATTCCATAGCAGCATTAACTTAAAACCACGGGACTACCCTACATATAAATTATACTCGGAATGCAATGACCTCACTGTTAGGAAACTATACATCTTAAAATCCATCCTCTACAAGCACTCCATGATTTCGTTCAATAAACAGCTTACCAGTCAGCGGCGTCATGGCTTTCCCTTATGTCCTACCGTCTCTTGCAGGACTGCCTTCGCAAGTCGACAGTTTAATGGCTTAAGTGCTAGGCTCTATAACAAAGCTCATAAACAATTAAATATCTACGCCTTGACTAAGGGTGAGTTAAAACACTAGCTTAATTCCTGGCTATAAACATTAACATACAGTGATACCGAGAAACTTCTAACCGCTGTAAAGTAAAACGAGATAGGTTTGTACAGGCTATATGTTTGACATAAATACATAAATACGCACACATACAAACACGCACACAAACACTTACATACACATACGCACACACACACACACACACATTTGAAATTATTATTTTTTATTTTTTCTTTCCCTATAAAGTATTATTCCATAAGTACTTTGTTCGCCCACTGCACGTACCTTTATTGTGTAACCGAAATAAGACTCACTTTTATTGGATACTCTTTCCTAAGATACAGACAGCTCTTCTGCCTAGTTTAGGAAAGGGAGTCCATGACCCTTTCCATAATTGTGTACTGGTTTCTCTTTAAAACATTTAAATATGTAAGACAACTTTGAATAAATATATCATTATTATAGAAAATAATGCCACTGACAGTCCTTAAACGTAGTTTATGCGCTGATCGCGTTCAGTTTCCTTGGTGAAATCCACCTTTAGTACCCACATGTACAATCTACGTATCTTTTTTCTTATCGATGGTACTTCTTTTCAAATTATTTGTTCTCAGTAGGTGGCCTCGTGATTTCAGTGGTGCTTTTCATATCCCCTAATGCGGTGTAGGGACACTTTTGACAATAGCAAGTGGGTCATGGTCTAGTCGGGAGCACCATGTTCAAGACCTGTCAGTGTCAATATTCCGCAATTATGATGACACTGACAGCTCTTGAACGTGGTTTAATTTATGAAATTCGTAACTGAGTGTCGGAAGGATCTTAATCCTCTATTTCGTCATATTGTGTTTGTTACGTATGTAAGTGTCACAGCAACACATGAATAGCAAGGTAACAAGACGCATGCACTGCAATCGCTGTGACATCGCCACTTGTAGCCACATGAAATATGGGGTAAGCTCAGGGGTGCCACGAGACAGAAACGGATAGGATAGGAAAAGGAGTATTTGTTTGTAGGAAATGGAATAGGACATGCAAACCTAGCAACAGGGTTACGGGTGATAAAAGTTCTTTAATTTAAGGGGACTACAGGACCTCAACGTAAATAAACGCAAGTTTTATAATGTCTAAAAGTTTATGATCTGCTGCAGTAAACAAAATCAGAAAAAAATATGGGTGTGATATTCTTCAGGACTTAAGCTAGTTAGATAGTGTGTTGAAAATATAATACAACTAATTTGATACGACTTGGTCAAACTTAATTTATTACAGTAAAAAACTCTCTAACAAACAATCTAACACTAAAATAAAGTTACAAAAACTATATATAAAAAAAAAAAAATGGCGTCGAAAAATTCATCCGCATCGCTGTCGTCTGGTAATGTACCCAAGAGACTGGCGGCATTGCAGCATTGCCACGTTGTATGGAAATGCCATTTGATACGATGGATAAAAAAAAACCAGCCAAGTGCGTGTCGGACTACTCACATTGAAGGGTTCCGTAGTTGGTATGAATTATCATGTACCTAGCCTTTTCCCAACTATGTTGGGGTCGGCTTTCTCCTCTAATTTACTTGATTTTATATTTTTGAAATTACTATCGCTAAGATGAGATTGGAACTTGAAATACATGAATTGGTCTTCTGGCGAGTAGCCACGACAGCCTTTAGACATCTGCATCGCAAATGCGTTGCCAGCCCAGAGAAATAATTATGAAGTTTCCTCATACCTTTCAAAACAGAACACGGCTAAAGGGTGCTTGGCGAAAGAAAAAGTTATGTTGGTAGTACTTCCTCGAACGAGCTATTTCACAAACTACCCTATTTCTACAGTTACCTTTAAAATAAAAAATGATATTTAAGACAAGTCTGACGCAGGCCTAAACCTACCATTTGCTCAGCTGCAACGATTTAACAACGTTTCTAAGCAAGCCACTTAATAAATTGCTCCATAGTTGTAAGTAAACTGAATACGGGCAACCCTACAAGTCTAACTCGCTACATCACTATTTATCTTCAACCTCGTTCTCGTTTCCAGGGTGAGCACTATAGAGAATACTTATACAAAGTAAACAAAGCATTCCAGGTTCTTGTTACTTGTGAAGTAGGTGGTTCAAGTGAATTTGTGCGAAATAAAAGTGTATTAGAAGGCGTTAGTAAGGTATGTAGTTCGGAAAGCCATGGACATAAGGACTATTATTTATGTACAATCTGTCAGATTTCTTTAATAGATTTTCGACTTTATTACTAAAGCATTAGGTTCAATGTTGATTGGTAAAATCTGACAGTTTCGGGTAGGTTGACCTGCTGGCGTCTGTACATCATCACCTTCCTACCCTTATCTGATGTTACTTGGTCTCGGTGCAAGACGTTTTCTTCTTCCATTCTCCCCTGTCTACCGTCACGCTATCATTCACTCCCTTCTCTTTCACATCATTCCTCACACAAGCCATCCATCTCTTCTTCGGCCTTCCTCTCCCTCTCCATCCATCAACATGTATATTCATCACTCTTTTAGTCACATGCGCTTCGCCCCTTCTCGTCACATGCATACCAAGCCAAACGATTTCCTTTCAACTTTTCTGTCGCTGGCGACACTTTCAAACTTTCTTATACAGGGTTATTTATACTACTATGAGACCAAACCTGAAATCGCGAAAAAAAAATTAGCTGTTCAGCGATTATGCGAACAGAAATGTACTGAACAGCTGATATTTTTTTTCACGATTTCAGGTTTGGGCAAGTTGTTCATAATGATGAGTGCAATGACCCCTTAAGAGGTTGTTGGTGTTTTACCAATAACCCTGTGTACTCATTTCTTACGCTATCCATAGTCGTCACAACATGTCAATGGTCATACAACCGTCAAAGAAAACCATTAATTTCCTAAACTTTACTACAATCGCTTGAGAGTTTGTTGATTTTAGCAGCTTGTCAGTAGCTCGAAGAAACTATATTTCGCCCTTTACTATACACCTTTACATGGATGACTGCACTGACGTTCGAGGGACTAAACGATTGCCAATCGTGGAGGTGAACATATTGTATGATGTTTTGGAAAAATCAAGTAATTATGATCCTGATTATTCCAGGATAAGCAAGTTGAGCCTGGAAACCTGGATGGCCGTAAATTTCACAAAAAAAAAAAAAAAAAAACATCGTACGGTTATCTGTGACCATGACTTTATGTGTAAAGATCGAGTATATTAAAAGAGAACTATGTAGATGAAATAAAATAAAAAGTTAATTAACTCCGATTGTATAAAATTAAAATAGTGAGATCGGAGTCAATTCACTTATGGAAGGCATTTTCTATCTATCTGTTCATCCTTCATCATCATGAAGGGTTCCGTAGTTGGGATGAATTTATCCCAAGAACAAACTTAACACTGTGGTTGAAAAACATGTTCTCCCATACATTCCAACTGCAAATGTAATTTTGTACACACAATATTGAGACAATTACCAGGTTATATTAAGACCATAGTCTTCTTATAGGTTTACCTGTAATAATATGTCACACGGTACCTACAGTTTGCAAAACTTTTTTTCTTTAATTTTCTTATTTACCCCCCATATTCAAAATACATTTATTTATGTTACACATCCGTGTTTGGGTCACAGAAATTGATACGTGTATCAAATTTCAATGTAATCAGTCTATTAAATTTGGAGAAAATTGGCTGTGACAGACGGACAGACAGACAGACACGCGAGTGATTCTTATAAGGGTTCCGTTTTATCCTTTTGAGGTACGGAACCCTAAAAATTACTGACACGCTGTCAAAATCATGTATCTGTACCATTGTGTGTGTCATTATGACGAGTTATGCGAACATGAAAATATGGGACCAAAGAAGAAAGGTCACTTATATGTATGGGACAGTTAATTTTTTTTTTCACGAAGTTCGGTTTGGTTCCATAGTAAGTCCATTAAATTCAGAGAAAATTGGTTGTGACAGACGAACAGACAGACACGCGAGTGATCCTATAAGGGTTCCGTTTTTCCTTTTGATGTACGGAACCCTAACTAGTTAACACAGAGATAAATAACAGAGTAATACATAAGAAAAGTCAAACACAATGAAACGTAGTAAATCTAGGGGTCAACTGATGTCTCTAATAAAGTGAACACTTTATGGGCCTAATTTACGAAAATCGTGCCAAGAAAATGTTAAGAAAGAAGGACTGAGGTTATATTTCTTTGTCGTAGCTAGTTTTTTTTTTTTTTTTTTGATGATGATGGGACATTCAGGCAGAATATACAAATCGCCGGGAGGCAACGCCCAGATATACAAGGTGTAATTTTCAGTTGCAGAAAATCGCCAATATTTTTGTATTTGTTGTTTGAATACAGAATATGGTACATAATTTACATAAGTTTCAAATTCCTAACTGGTTGAGTTGTTGCGATAGAGCTCGTACAAAAATGGTCTAAAACTGACCACTTTCTAATTTCTTAATTTTTGAAAATAAAAAAATAAAAATTATATTTGACTCTACTCTATGAGTTCTAAACTATGATACCTGCCAGTCAGAATTTTTTTTAGAAATTGAAAGTTATATGGTCCCCATATAACCTATTAATTTTATTTTATTTTTATTATTTGTGGTTATAGCAGCAATAGAAGTAAACAATCTGTGAAAATTTCAACTGCCAATCTATTACGGTTCATGAGATACAACACGCTGATACAATCAATCTGCCTAGCCTTTTCCCAACTATGTTGGGGTCGGCTTCCAGTCTAACCAAAGCTGAATACCAGTATTTCACATGGAGCGACTGCCTATCTGACCTCCACAACCCAGTTACTGGGTAATACGATACCCCTTGGTAAGACTGGTTGTCAGACTTTCGGGCTTCTGACGACCGCTGATACAGAAAGACGATTTATGTACAGCGGAGGCTTAGTAGCGGCGGGTTAAGGTTTTGTTTGGCACCCTTCGGGTACGGATCTCTTAAAACAGGGCCGCAAAAGTTGTCAGACCATTTCTGACCATTTTGGTACGAGCTCTATTGCAACAACTAAACCAGCACCCTAATTGCGTAACACACTATCAATCGGAATCTATAACATTTTGAAGCAAATTGCTTATCCATTGCTTCATATGTTCGAAAAATTTGTATGACCGACAACGTAAATAACGCAATGAATGTTGTTGAACTGTTCAAATAAAACAAATACTAAAAACGCCGATTCATGTTTAAATATTCTTTCGATTTTCTGCAACTGCCAAAAATAACTTTGTAATTCACAGTATCATTAGAAATACAAAGTTATCTTTGAGATTGTTAACATTTACGATGAAAAATATTCTTCGTTTAGTTTTTTTTTTTTTTTTTTTAATATGTACTTAGTGTTAAATATTGTACGGCGGTACGGAACCCTACGTGTGCGGGTCCGACTCGCACTTGACCGGTTTTTCAATCTCATTTCTGAAACAAGTTGCAGTGAAAAAATAAAAGATTAACACCCTGTTTCAAAATTGAGAATTTGAAGTTGAGAACTTGTCAAATTCAACTTAAGCGTAATGCTTAAGGTTACGCTAGTCGGTCATTTTTCCATACAAAAGTTGTATGGTGCTTACTCGTGTGTTTGATAGTGTACTTTCAAAACTAACAATTTTATCATTTTGTCTCGTCATTATCTAGTCCTGTATGGAAGCAGAATCGGAAAACATATATTGGTATGGAAGTTATGAGCGTCAAAACTTCTATATTTCAACACTAACTTTAATGCATCTTTGGGTGTAAATAAATAGAACTCGGAGTATGAAAATGGCATAGATAATTTACTCAAGACTTCAAATAACTTTATTTTGTATAAGTTTTTTCATAATATCTATACGCCCAAAAGTCTGTTCATGAAATTTACGCGCCCGTTTTCGTTATAAATCAGCGTCTGTTCCACTAAATAAATAAAAACTATATAAATAAATACTAAATAAATAAATAGTATATAATACAACTAAATAAATAGATGAATAAACTGAATAGCATGCATATTAGCCACGCCACCAACGAGTTCGAGCCGCCGACTAGTGCAACCTTAAGGTGAAACTACAAAAAAAAAAAATCTGTGCAAAAACCGTAAACAATTTGAGTTTCACGGGCTGCTTTGAAGGATGTAAAGTAATGCTAAAGTAGAGTAATTAAAAAGAATTAATAAAGTTAGGACAATGTTTATAAGGTCATACTAAAATAACAAGATTATACTTATAACTTTATAAAATTCCATAAGTTCCGTATTCCTCTAGGCACTTATCAAACATTTAGAGGGCCTTCCCCGGCCCGTAGACAAGCTTGTTGTTTCATCCAGCGCAACGTTCGTTGACTCACAAGCAAGTGAGAACGCGATAACATTGAACGAAAAATAGTGTGCTAGGAAGGAAATACGTGTTTTTAGCAAGCCTTACCAGTTTGTGAAATAAATGTTTGTCATTTAGAATCTCCATTACACGTGCGAGGTGTCTATCTTTGTTTTCTTTACTTTTACAATTTATGAGTACATTATGAAGGCCCAAAGTTCAGGTAAAAATTGTACAAAAAAGCAGATTTTTGGAGGCTTGTACTGAATTTGATCCTTCAATTTTTTTTTTCGCTTTGATAGAATCCTAGATACAGTGCACAAAATACCTATTAGTTCAAAAATTTGTTAGAAAGATATGTTAAAACGCTATAATCACGTACGAGCGTTTGTATGAAAAGTATGACGGGAAGGCCCCTCTTAAATCCTTGTCACAATTTAACCCTCACCTAACATTTTTTTACTTTTGTTTTTTGTCTCGACCAACCAACTACGATAAATAAAAATACTATTCACAAACTAAAATTTCGCAAAGAAAAATTTATCCGCATCGCTGTCGACTGGTAATGTACCCAAGAGACTGGCGGCATTGCCACGTTGTATGACAATGCTTAGCCTCTGGCCAAGGTAAAAGACAGCCCTTAGATCACGGGAAGTGTCAACCTGCCGGTTCGAGATTTCCTTAAAGAGACCATGAGCGCTCGGACCCCACGGCCCGAGGTGAATAAATAGGTATTCTGTTAGATAAACAAGATTCAAGAATTTAGTAAATATCTCACATTTATCAAGTCATACTATGTTTTTTGTATCAAGAAAAATGTTATGAAACTAAAAGATAAAAAGTTAACACATTTTTTCAAGATCTTCTACCCTTCAACTATTCTATTTATTATTTTAATTAAAATACGGTTGGTACCTAGTCACTCTTCATCAGTAATTCGTTTGCTGTCTCATGCATAATTAAGTACCATAGAACACGCACTTGAATTTTAAATGAAGAATCACTTGAATTTTTGCTTTTATTTATTTTTTAAACGCTTCACCGGACTTTTTAATAAGAATCACAAACATATTTTTTTTAATTCAAGAAACACTTCTAGAATGACTACTTTAAAAAAAATCGTGGACTCAATTCCGCAATATCGGTCACCCTTACAATGGAATACTCGTAACACTAAGGAAATTCTGATTTATGTCGAAGCAATAAAACACAAAGTGCAGAGATCACCGAAGCGATTTTTATCAGAAATTCATTCCGTTTTCGTTGAAAGAAACGTTTATTTATTACTGTTTTCATTTTTACGTAATTAATCTGTGTGAAGCTTCGAAGGGAAAAAATGGGAGGAATATTATTTCCACAAAAAAAAAAATGGATCAGCTTAGATTTCAATACCCTTTGGTATTCTGATATTTTCTATGATATTCGATGTTCATCATCGGTAGTAACTTGACTTCAGAGTTCTGAAGTTTAGTCAGATCGTGGGGTTTGAGGTAACGTTTGTTGGACACGAGGTATATAAATAAGCTAGTATTTATCTATTTTTCTTGTGAATTTTAACGTTCAAAATGGACTTTTAATGGCCTACTTGAAATAAATGATTTGTCATTGACTTTATAACTAACGAATGGCTTGAAATTAAACGGCTGATTTCAAGCTATTCGAGAATAGAATTGGACTATTTCCAATTCTTCTAAAGCTCGTGGCTAAGTAATAAAAGCCGCACGGGTCGATCCATCAGGTTAAGCTACGCTTGACGGGGTTGGTCCGTAGATGGGTGACCATCTTTACATACCTAGACTCCTCCGTGCCTCGGAAAGCACGTAAAGCTGTTGGTCCCGGCTGTCATTCGTAGATCTTTGACAGTCGTTACGGGTCGTCAGAAGCCCGAAAGTCTGACAACAAGTCTTACCAAGGGGTATCGTCTTACCCAGTAACTGGGTTGTGGAGGTCAGATAGGTATTCAGCTGCATCCGGTTAGACTGGAAGCCGACCCCAAAATAGTTGGGAAAAGGCTAGGCAGATTGATTGTATGGAGTGACACTCCCGCTCCTACCTAACATGTTTAAACTCGTGGTATTGCAGGCGGGGACAAACCAATAAATTGAAATACTCGTATTGTGTAACTTTTGTTTGCGAGCGATACCAATACCTATTCTACGAGCATAGACTGTATCTATAGAATTTTGCTATCTCAGGCAAACAAATGTTACACAATATTGCTCAGCGATAAAGCCCTTATAATTTATATATATTATGACGGCGCGTGATGATTTAGTCGATTTATTGTAACACTTTTTAAAAGTTGTAATCGATTTTTACTCGGTGGTTTAGAATTTATTATTTAGTGGTATTTATAATTAAGAGCGGGTAACACCGAATGGGGTTGTGAGTGTAATGGCGGCGGTGGCGATTACTTTGGATGGGATTGTCACGTACACAAATCCATTGGCTCTAAATGCAAGTTTAACAATTATTGTGATTTGACTTAATCAGTAATAATCATTGTAATCATTATTCTTTATGGCCAAGTTGTGTTGCTATGTTGGTGAGTAAATTAAGTGCGGTATTTTGAGAGTATGATTTTTCAAATATATACCCATGATGAAGGACCAACAGATGACGGAGCAGCAGCAACACGTTGTGTGTCAGCCGCTCGGACATCAGTCATATATTATATTATAACGCTTGTATTTCTCTTTTCAGTTTTGTGTTGTTGCAGTCGGGTTTTTGTTTTTGATGTATTACATCTTTCCTCTCGCTTTCGTGAAAAGGGGCGGAAGTGTGTATCAGGCAGCCGGGGAAGCACGCGCTATTTGATTTGACCAATGAGCGCGCGCAGTGCTAGAGTTGGCCGTCAGATCGTACCAACCCAAACCGATTCAGATGTTACACATCATATGCGACTACTGTACAGCGCGCTCGTTTTTTTTTTTTTTTTTTTTAATAATTTCTTTTTTGCTCCTGTTTCTGCGTCAAGACTTTCTTACTTCCTAGTATATTTTTTATTACATCATTTCTTGGATTACGGCCATTTATACACTGTTTTGACGTTTCATAAAATCTCGTCATGTAATGATATTCGTGTCATTAATTATCTGTATGTTTGTTCATACATAGATGTTTTCTACATTTTTTGTAATATATTCCCATAATTAAGAAAAGTGAAGTAAGTGAATAAACAAAACGTTAAAATTATTTATTAAAATAACATAATACGTATAAAATACAAAGTCATTCCTCTGTTTCCGAAATCGATTCTCGAGAATCGATTTATATTGCGTAGAATCAACGACGTCGTTGCGTAGAATGAACAGCACTAATCGACAGAAAAATTATAAAAAAGCGCCGGTACCACGAAACTGAAGCGATATACGATAGTATCACTCGTTTCGATATTCATTACCTGTTGACACAGAACGTCACATCAACCGCACCAAGTAAAAGCCGGAATATATTACGAATATTGTCATTTTTTTTTTACTGACGTCCGACTAGCGCGGCGGACAGGCGCAGACTCGAGCCTACTAAAGCATTTTATGCTTACAAATGATAAATGATTTTTATTTCTGTAAGTAGGTTTGTACAAATACTTTTACAAGTCAATCATGTTTTTTTTTAAACTAGATGAGGTCAGCGTTTCCTATCTGACTACTCTGAGAAGCCTTAAGCCGCGCACGCGAAGTAGGTGGCTCTTGCGTTATTTAGGTCTATCTATATCTTTATTGAACACATTAACTGAAGCAATCAGACACGTCACTATAAAATAAATAAATTAATAAACCTAAATATGGTCCCACTTACCTATACACACAAAAAAAATGTCTCAATCTGACATATTTTTGACTGATGACGTTCCAATTTAAGTACGAGGTGGTTAAACTTGATGATTATTTAATTTACCATCGTCTATATCGAATAATCCATCAAACGGAAATCGTTAAATTCACTAGAAAAATACAACTCTTCACAGTTACAGGAAAAACACGACGTTTTCTCATTAAAACAATGAAATTATTCACGAGATCTTTTCACCAAATAATCAAATGATTTGATTTGAAGCAACGATTACTGCTACTAATTGGTGCAGTTTGACCTTTTTATTTTACAGGCCCTTTTAAAACGACGACGTCTTAATTTAATGAATTACTTACACTTCGTTAATTCGACTTCATTATGAATTCAGGATAGCTCCTTACCTGGAATACAAAAAAGAAAATGTTAATTTATGAAAAGTGTGTTTTAATTGATGGGTTAGAATGTTAATTATAAATTACTGACTGTGTTTAATATTTATAAAAAAAAAACCTTTGTTCATAGAAATGGCAAAAATATTAATTTAAAAAAAGAACTAAGAAGGTATGATCTATTAATTAATATTATTTATTTGTATGTACCTACAGAACATCGCTTTGTTTCTAACACAAAATTTTCTTGCGAACCTTACCATTTGAATTTAGAACCAAACTCATCATAATCAAACATAGCTTAGTAAAATGTTTGTGTGAAACGTAACATTTGACTATTTTGTGACGTCACAAAATAGTCAAATGTTACGTTTCTCAACTCTCATTTCTTTATTGCTTTCCATAATATTGGTATGAAACATTATGGACCGTGTCGGGTACAGCATAGCAGGAGAGAGGAGGAAGAGCGCTTATTTGTGATTATATTATTTATGTATTCAAATAATTTCATTTTTATTTTATTACTACCATTTTCTTCTTCTAATATTTAATTTAATTAAGTATCTTAATAATTTTCTTTTGCCAGCGACAAAAGTCGACTAACACTTCAGTTTTTTTTTTAGTTTACAGGCGTAAATTTGAAAGAATATTAACTCTAAGCTTTTATATGAAATGATGAAATACAATGTGTCGAAATTTTTGTCAATTTAGATTTTTGTAGCACATGCGATTATTGCCGCCCTGGTTGGCTTTTTTATTGTTTGAGATGGGGTTGCTCTTGACTCTAGTCTAGGTCAGAGGTGCAGAGACAAGGTCGACGATGGAGTGAGCTTACCCAGAAGAAGCATGTTCACTCTCACTTTGAAGAGATTAACAGAAACACAGACGCAGGTAGTGAGTTCCACTCTTTTGTTGTGCGCATTATAAAAGGCATTTGAATGCGCTTAGTGCGAATTGGTGGAATAGCAACTAGGTAGGGGTGGTAACTGGCAGTGCGTCTAAATGTCCGATGGCTTAACCTTTCATATGCCGGGAACGTAGGTCTGCGCGATTTTAGCTGTACTCGAAAAAACACCTAATTACATTAATGTAATTAGGTGTTTTTTCGAGTGGCGCACTCGCATAAAAAATGGTGCGCAGACCTGCGTTCCGGCATTCGAAGGGTTAACCCATACTAATTTTTATTTAACATAACCTTAGCAGATAATTTGTTAAAAGTAGTTGTGATAGTCGACTTTTGTTACTTATGTGAATAACCACGCATAGGTAGATTAGTTATTCAAAACCATTATTTATCTGCCTTCCCTCAAAAAACCTGAACTCCGCAATTGGATCCTAATTCACCGTCTGACTCAGGCTACTGTCACGTCCACAATACGCCAATCGGAGTCTGCATGTCAATAGGTTATCTGTCTCCATTGTGCGTCGCGATTTCTTTCCGGTAGGGGATCGATTCGGCAGCCATGTTATTTTGAGATAAGGAAGGTATGGCTGATCTTTGCGTTATGCTCGTGAACGGGTGCTGCTTGTGGTGACAGGTCGTCTTACTGACCTTGGTTTTGTTTTGTTATTAGTAACTGAAATCGTTGTTGATTTTACTTCGATGGTCCTAGTTTATCATCTGTGACTTCGAGTTACGACTACATGTACGGCTATATGCAAGTGGGCACGCCCTTTATTACTGGAGGCTTTTATTTATGTATAAAGTTCTGCTTACGTTTTTAGTTTTGTATTTTGTTTCTGCTTGAGTATAGTTTTCGTTTTTTTTTTTTGGTATATTGGAGTGTGCTAGCTTACTTATAGCAAATAATTTAATTTAATGTTTTGTCTTGCGTAATGTACCTAATTTATTATGCGCAGTGTTATATAGAATCATTTTTTTTAACTGAACAGACAGCTGTGCTGCTGGGGAGTTTGTTGCGCCACTTCTTCTCCCCAGCTAAAGCACTAGGAAGTGGTGAAGGGCGGGCGTTTTGGGGGACCGTCTTATGTAATTTTGACGTTCAAAAAGTGCTGATTCTCAGCCTAGTTTGAATAAATGACTTTTGACTTTGGTAAGAATATTTTTTTATTTGAGTGAAATTAGTTTGGTTTTTAATACGGCTGTTCGATTCTCAGGTCAGGCAAAATATTATTGGGTTTTTCCATCTGTAATTCATTTGTCACAGCCTGGAGTCTGGATGTGTGCTTTGATGTCAATAGGCTCGCCCCCTATTACATGGTACTCAAACATAACTGGCGAAATGTGGGTGTACATCAAGCTACTACAATCTGTCAAATTTCTTTAATAAACTTTCAACTTTATCGCTAAAGCATTAGGTTCAAGATTGATTGAGAAAATTTGACAGTTTCGGGTAGCTTGATGTGCTGGCGTTTGTACATCTCTGCACAACCCTTCGTAGAAACAGTTATGTAATAATTATGCCAGCCTATTATTTTCCCACTGCACGGTAAAGGTTTCTTCTCATAGGTACAGAGAAGGCACGAGCATTGATTACCATGCCTGCTCAAGACGTGTCTGACTTGACTGTTGTTGGTTTTTAATTCTAAATTACATTTCATTTGTAATATCCTTAGTAAAAAGCGTTTCAAACAGGTGAACCTCGGGAGGAAGGGAGTCTCCCAGGAGAGTCTCTTGGGAAGGCCGTTTGATTACTAAATCAAACGGCATTCCCAAGAGACTGGATCAGGTGTTCATAAGTATTTACTATACCACAGTTTGAAACTTTAAGGTCGTTGGAACCGTTTGAAATTCCAATCTGTATGTTCCAGCCAACTCAACGGCTCAAGTGTCCGTTATATACTTAAGAGGATTGTGAAGCTGTAAATTTTCATACAAAAAGAAATAACGTTTTTCTCCCCGTAAACATAATGTAATTTTCATAATTTTTGAAAATATTGTAGGTATAATGAAAAACTAGGTCCGTACGTTTTATTATAAAGAAATATTGTATACAATATAAGTTATTAGCATCTAAATATCTATATTTTTGACTTAAAAACATCCTCGAGCATTATTATTTTTTTAAATTAAATTAAATTGAATTACTAAAAACGAAAAACGTACAGACCTATATTAAAGTATACTGAATGTAATAAGATCAAAATTGTCTCATTTTGTAAAGGTTTAGGAGAGTAAAAACGTTATCGCCCGAAACAATATTTATGTAAATAATTGTATGAAATGTAGGTAATTGCCTCCAAAAATCGCGACGCGTATCGGCACTTCACAATCTTCTTAAGGAACCCCATAGGTTCATGTCAATATGTGCTCGAATGTCAACCGAACCTCATAGGTTCACAGCTACTGTAAGCTTGCGATCGCCATTGGATGATGGTATTTTACGTTTATATATACAATATGTAAGAAAAACCCCGTTATTCCATTTTACAAATGATTTTACTCATGATAACAAACAACTTTTACTATGGGACCAATCCGGAATTCACAATAAAAAAATCAGCTGTCCCATACGTTCATGTTCACATAACACGTTAAAATGTAGAGAGCTGATTTCAAGTTTGGTCCCATAGTAAAAATTGTTTGTTAGCATCATGTATTAAAAGGAACAACAGGGTTTTTGTTACATATTGTATATGATATACGTTTATATATATACTAGCTTTTGCACGCGGCTTCGCCCGCGTGGTTGTAGGAAGTTATCCCACGGGAACGCACTACCGGGATCAAAAGTACCCTTTGTCCTAATCCAGTTCATATTCTACCCATGTACCGAATTTCATCCAAATCCGTTCAGCGGTTTCTATAACAATATAATTCAGTCATGATTCGAAAGATACGTGGCGCCATCTATTATCATAAAAACGTTATTGTTGTTTTCCTCGGGAACAGTACTTTTTCGGGATGAAAGGTACCCTATGTCCGTTTCTGTACACGTGACAACGTATATGCAAAATTTCGGGATGATTGGTTCAGTGGTTTAGACGTGAAAAGGTAACAAACAAACAAACAAACTTACTTTCGCATTTATAATAATAGTTAGGATAATAAAAAGGTTTTTCTTATGCACACATGGTGTGCAATCGACATGTGACGGGTAAATTAGCCTTTCAGTTAACTGCCTAGTCGTTGGAAATAGCGCTCGCCGGCCGCTACCGCGGCACCGCCTGCATCGCTCGCCCGGCTCGTACGCGGTTGGTCACAGTTCTAATCTAAGCTGACCCATTTGGTCGGAGTACCCTGGCTTAGATACTGCGACTAATTCGGCTCGCGCGTGAATGAATATCATTCAGGCCGCTAGTTAGTTAAAAAGGCTAGGCCGAACCGAAAGGCGTTTTAAGCTAGTAGGCAACGATATACAGGGTGTAAGTATAAACGGTATCAACCTTTTAAGGGGTCATTGTACTCATCATTATGAACAACTTTTACTATGAGACCAAATCTGAAATCGCGAAAAAAAATCAGCTGTTATATTTTGACGAATTATGCGAACAAAAATGTACAGAACACATTACTGAACCTTACAGGCATTGACATAAAAACCTTTCAAAATAATCTCAAGGTTTAAAAAATATACATTTCCATAGACTATAGACATCTCATCGCCGCCGGGGTTAGGTCAAGCCTTTGTTCGGCAAATAGAGAATGAGGACACTTGAAAAATGTTATTTTTACTGTCTTTTTCGTCGAAGAGTTTTTCGTGTATTTTAAGCCATTTCAGTAGACTTTTTTTTTTTTTTGTGGATGGGAAATCATCAAATAACTTCTCCCGCTCTGGGTGGAGCGGAAGGGCGTGTCAGACTTTTACTGACTAAAACCCACCCGTGTTCCTTCAGTTGCCTATGCCAGGGCCACGGTATCTTTTTCAAACAACCCGCGACCCCAGCGGCATTGGCCCTATTGGACCCCATCTTTTGCTGACATCTCTTTGAGGCGCGCATGGAACACAACGCGCCGTCGACCCGGGCCTGGTCCTCACCGGACGGCGAGCTACCCACTACTCACTGTCCGCAAGCCCGCGCCTACGGTGGCCGGGAATCGGCTATCAATTCCCGCCGCCCAGGGCGTCTCCTGCGGCGACTGAGGGCGTGAGGCTGCCTCTCCCTCACGCGTTCCGCCTCCTCCTTCGCGAGCATTACCGCTTCGCAGAAGGAGGTGACGGCGTCCCATGCACTCTCGCTCCGCACCATGGCCTGGACCAGGCTCGGACGCGAGAGATCGCCGCCGCCGATCGCCTCCGTGAGAACACGGCGGTGCTCTGCCCAAGCCGGGCAGACCTCCACTGTATGCTCCACCGTGTCCTCTGGGCGATCCACACAATGGTGACACCCGGGCGTTTCCTCCCGCCTTATGCGAAACAGGAACCTCCCGAAACAACCGTGTCCGGTGAGGACCTGCGTCAGGCGGAAGGTGAGGACGCCGTGGCGCCTCTCTAACCACTCCTCAAAGAGGGGACTTATCGCCGCAATTGTGGCGTGCCCAGCGCTGGGCTGCGACAGTCGCACTCTCCATGTCGCCATGAGATCCCGCCGGAGTTCTGTCCGCTGTACCGTGATTTCTCGCGGCAGCGGAGTTACGCCCCGGCGTTTTGCCTCCTCGCGCCACTCCCACACGTGCGCGAGGACTTTCGCCTCCAGATCCCACGGCGGCAATCCGGCAAGGAGGCTCGCCGCCTCACCGGAGACCGTGCGGTAACCCCGGACTAGCCGAATGGCCATGACCCTCTGGGACGCGTTCAACCGGCGGACTGGCCGCAGCCTCAGGGAACGCGCCCACACCGGTGCCCCGTAAAGGGCCATGGACCGCACGACCCCCGCGTAAAGCCTCCGGCAGGAGGCGTTTGGACCACCTAGATTGGGCAGGAGCCGCTTCAAGGCAGCCCCAGCCCGCTCCAGTCTGGGAGCCAAACGTCGGAAATGCTCCACGAAGTTCCACCGGCTGTCGAGGACGAGTCCCAGGTACTTCATCGTCGACTCGACTCCGATGCGAACCCCTCCTACCGTTATTTGGGAACCCGACGGTGGCGCATTCCGAGGACCATGAAAACACATGGCCTCGGACTTGTGCAGGGCCACCTCGAGTCCCAACTGCCGGATTTATTTTGTTTTGTTTTGTTTGACCATTTTTATTTTGTTGGCTTACATTTACTTCAACTTAGGGCACAGTGAAAGTTTCATCGAAATCGGTTCAGTACTTTTCGCGATAATGTACTAAAACGTGTAAGTGTGACGGCCTGGCTTATTGATACGAGCTACGGGTGTGGTGTCAAAGGGAAAACATCTCTCAAAACCTTGGTCAAATTCTAGTGCAATAATTATAACAAAACTATTAACTACTTATTACAAACAAATATTCCAGTTTTTACTAAAAACTAAAAATGACGAAATTAAAAATATTTAAAAAAAATTAATCGACTTCAAAAGTTATGAAATAACTTTAACTTCGGAAGTCGGTGGCAAAAAAAAACATCTAAAATACAGATCCCAAGACACCAACTTCCGAAATTAAAGTTATTTCATAATTTTGAGTTAATTTATTTTTGAAGGCGATTAATTTTTTTTTTTAATTTTTTTTCATGTTCTTTAGGAAAACATTTCCTTAACATTAGTCATCGATATTAACATTTTAATTTAATATAATAAGAAAAAGAATGACTTTGAAGGAAAACATCGTGAGAAAATAAACGTTTAAAATCAAGAACACGCATTGCATGTTATTATTGCTTGTACGAGTATCAAAACTTTAAAGAAGAGGATTTTGTATTTTACAGCGTGTAACACTTTTCTAATACACGCTGTATACAAAATAAAAAGGCCACATTTATGTTATAATTTTCAAATAACCAAAGCAAAGATCATGAATATTACCAATGTTACCAGCCTACAAAACTTAAATAACGCCAAAAATATTAATAAATAAATAAATAGGTATGCGTTGGATAACGCGCAAACATTAAATCCTACGTGACAAAATTAAGTTCATTTAAATGTATAGTAACACCTTTATCTACCCGCAATAGAGCTTATCTTTACAAAGTTAACGTTTTCTTGTAATTATGAATGGAAATAAGAGGGTAGTAGAAGAAAATATTCCTTTGAATTTCAGGGTTAGTAGATGAAAATTTCGCTTTGAATTTGAGGGTAGTCTCGTTTGTGAGTGGATGTTGTAAAGACCACTTGGAAGTTACATCAGGTATCTATTTAGGTAACCATAATAATATTGCACGTTTTGTTTCGTTTGGGCTAAAAAATTTTTTTTTTAATTAAAAAAAATTTAAAAAAAATAATTAAATTCATTTATTTCAGGTCTTTAACCCATAACATAAAAATTAAAAAGAATTTTACACTTGCCATGCTTGCAATATTATATAAATTAAAATAATTACACAAAATATCGAGAGAAAAAAAAAATGTCACATAATGTCAAAAATAAAATAAAATGTCACAATATGTCCAAGGAAATTTAAATAAAATTAATACCAAAGTCAAAGATATATATATGTGCAGGCACTGGCATGCAGCTGCAGCCATCTCCGCAAGAAAGGAGAATCCCACCGCTCGGACAACACGCTCAGGATCCCGTTCGAGCTACTCCTACAGCGACGCAGAAGCGATGCACTCCTTTTCCGGATTATTCCGTAGAAGTCATCGGTAGTAGCATCAGCGAACATTGCCGATGCGCTACAAAACCGGGGCCGCCCCAACAGAATCCTGAACGCGTTGTTGTACTGGACACGAAGCGCGTTGTACGCCCGCAGAGTGAAGTTGGTCCACAGGCTGCACGTGTAGAAAGTCTGGCAGTATGCCTTGAATAAGGTTATTTTAACCTGTGAAGAACAACGTGCAAACCTGCGAGCCAGCATGTTGCACCGGACGGACAACGCCCTTCGCTCCCTCTCGATGTCCGTATTGTCAGACAGATCATCAGAGACCCAGTGACCCAGATACTTGAATCTATCTACTCTATTCAAATGTGACCCGCAAAGAGTGACAGGTGGTCCAGTTAAGTAGCTTTTAGTACCAGCTTTGAAGATAAACTAAACTAAAACTAACTAACTAACGAACTAACCTAACTAACTAACTTTTAAATTAAACCAACTTCAAAAAGAAATTAACTAAACTTTGGAAGTCGGTATCTTGGGATCTGTATTTTAGTTTTATGCCACCGAATTCCGAAATTAAAGTTATTTCATAATACTGAGTTAATTTCTTTTTGAAGTCGGTTTAATTTTATTAAATTATTTTTTATTTCGTAATTTTTAGCTTTTAGTAAAAACTGGAATATTTGTTTGTAATAAGTAGTTAATAGTTTTGTTATAAACTGTTTCATTAGAATTTGACCAAGTTTTGAGAGATGTTTTCAAAATGTACTGGACAGCTGATTTTTTTGCGATTTCAGGTTTGGTCCTATAGTAAAAGTTGTTCATAATGATGAGTACAATGACCCCTTAAGAGGATGTTGGTGTTTTACCAATAACCCTGTATAGGACTCTGCTGATGGGTATTTTGTTATCTCTGGACGAAGCTAGTGGAACTTGATGACCCGAAATAATAATGGGATGAGAGGAAGACATTTTTGATCCAGACCACGCCACGATGCGTGGGTTGAGATAGATTTTTTCTTGCATGTGCTGCTACTGCCTCGGTGTTATTCTAGACAAAGTGCAGTTAATCCAAATGGAATTCATATTGATTATGGCGAATTAAGCTGTAAGAAATATACAATATTTTCTGTCCCCCCGCAGAAGCCTTGAGACCTAGTTTAAGTTAGGGTGGTTATTTGTTACAGGTGGCTGATTATAAATAGCATGAACCTTCAGGTTGAAGGGCAGACGTGGATCCGCGATGTTGGACCTTTGATTGAGCAGAATACAGTTTGAGATCTTACAAAGTAACAAGACAAGTGGGCGTTTTCCGCATGAAAGGAAGGCTTTACATGTACGGACTGCGTGTAAGAGACGTTTGAGGTTCAGGTATGACACACGATCTTGTGCCGTCGAATCCTAGCCCGTAGGACGTGCTAGCAACGTCGGAATTCCAGATTTAGTTTGGATTCCAGGCCAAGGGCTTTTGTTCTGCTAATTGATTGAGTGCTTATTTTCTAATTGGCAGTATATAGTAACTCTGATAACTGAGAGATTATAGTGACCCTGTTGATTGTGGTTATTCCATCTCAGGTTGCCTATTTATGAGCCCTTGGAGTCGCTTCCTCATTAATGTTTTGCACCCATCTCGGGTGAAAGAGAGATTAGTTATTATAACTTTTATACTGAATATTTTGTTAAGGTCCTGATAGGGATTTAGGTCTCAAGTACAGAACTAGAAAATCGAACCAGTTATTATAATATTGATGTGCATGGTATCGTCTCGAGTTAACTTTGTTAAGATTTAAGTTCCTTTTCTGAGCGGTACCAATAGTTTGAAAATTTGCCTGATCTGAGCTAGAAGTTATTCAGTTGTCACCTCTCGGACCCTCAACAGTGATCTTGAGAATCCTTTATTAGTCTCATGTCAGTATTTGCTTTAATATAGACTGTTACGGAGTCGGGGTATGTTAGAGTCAATCTTAAAACAAGGGAAGAGTTCATGAAAATGTTAATTATCGCCCACATAAAGGTGGTTGTGTACCTCTATTTTAGTATTTCTAGAATAAATTTTGTATTGTATCTGTATCATTTGTTTAATTGATTTCTTCCAGTTTAAATTTTATTGTAAATTTTACTTAGGCACGGTTATGTGTAGTATCAAATAAACCAATAACATCTTAGGTTTACCTACAAAAACCTGTAACTACCAGCTTCGGGCATACACGACTTCCTAAATTAAAGTTATTTAATAATTTTGAGTTTTATTTTTCAAGTCGATTTTACTTTATTAATTTATTTTGATTTAGCTTAAAAATAGGCCGTCACCGATCTTTGCTTAAAATATTGTTTTTATAGGACAGGAGAATTCATAAGGACATTTTTCCATTTTTTTCAAATTTTTTATTGCTGACTAAGCCTGCTCTTGATCTCGATCACGCCAGATGGAAAGCGATGGATGAGGTCTATGGTGGAACGAGCGGGCCTAGAAGATGCCTGTTTACTCTTGCGTTGAAGGCAGACGGGTAAAATGTGGAAGGGAACACAGACGCTAGCAGAGAATTCCACACTTTGGCTGTGCGCATAATAAATGTGGAGGAAACGCGGTGAGCGCGACTGGTCGGGATATTAACCAAGTGAGGATGGTCATGCGACAGGTCATGGAGTTCCTGCGCACACTCTCCGAAGTACAGTCTTTTTAAAGCATTGCCCCGTTGTTGACTTTTTAACCGTCTTAAAAACAAAACGGAGGTTATCAATTCGACACGTATGTATGTAATGTTATTGAAACTGCAATTTATTCACATATGATAATCTATTAGGGCTTCCAAACAAATATACAAAATTTTATAGATGTATGTATGTTTGTATGTATAAACTGTATGTTTATATGATAAATAGTTTCGGAGATATGCGAGGACAAACGTCCACGCATTTCTCCGAAACTATTTATCAGATCTTGACTGTTTAATTATTATTGGCTTACATTTACTTCAACTTAGGGAACAGTGCAAGTTTCATCAAAATCGGTTGAGTAGTTTTCAATATAATGGACTACTACGTGTAAGTGTGACGGCCTGGCTTATTGGTGTGGTGTCATCTCAGAACCTTGTTCAAAATCTAGTGCAATATTTATAACAAAACTAATAACTACTTATTACAAATATATATTCCAGTTTTTGCTAAAAACTAAAAATAACGAAATAAAAAACAATTAAAAATAAAATTAAATCAACTTCAAAAAGAAATTACCTTAAAATTATGAATTAAATTTAATTTCGGAAGTCAGTGGCAAAAAACTAAAATACAGATCCCAAGACGGTCGACCGACTTCCGAAATTAAAGTACTCGTAATTTCATAATTTTGAATTAATTTCTTTTTGATGTCGATTTAATTTTTTTAATTTTTTTTTCTGATTCCGGTATTTATGCGTTTATTAACTGACTTCAAAAAAGGAGGTTCTCTATTCGACCCGTATGTATGTATGTATGCAAGTTTGTATGTCCGCGATTTTCTCAAAAACTAATGAACCTATTTTGATGATTCTTTCTTTAGCGTGATCTACATACTTTCAGGAAGGTTTTAGTATATAATACATTATAGTAATTTTATATACGTTATAGTAAGTTATATACATAAATGTACTGTATCTCCGGGATTTATAAGCGGATATTGGTGATTCTTCTGTTCGTTCGTCTTGGGCTTATATAATCAATTAATATTCAACTAAAAATGGAATAATAAATTTAATAAAATAACTTTCATAAAAATCTTAACAGATTCTGAAGTCTGTGTTCAATTCTTCAGTGTCAATGCACCTTAGCGTGGCACCGACTTCAGAAGCTGTTAAGTTTTTTATGAAACTTATTTTATTCGTTTTAGGGTTTTGAAGTCGGTTTTTACTTTTTAAAGTCTGCTTTTAGGGTTCCTTACCTCAAAAGGAAAAAACGGAACCCTTATAGGATCACTCGTGTGTCTGCCTGTCTGTCTGACCGTCTGTCACAGCTAATTTGTTCCGGATCTAATAGATCGATTAAGTTGAAATTTGGTACACGTATGTATTTCTGTGACCCAAACACGGACGTGTAACGTAAATAAATGTATTTTGAATATGGGGGTCAACTTTCGGAGGCAAATAAAAAAAATAAAAATAAAGTTTTGCAAACTGTACCGTGTGACATATCAAATGAAAGGGCATACTGTGAGGGTCGCAAATATATTTTTTCCATAATTTTAAAAATATATCATTTTAAAGATATTTAAGAAATAGACGAAAATTGACCATCCACCCCTTTATCTCCGAAAGTACAGAACTTAAAATTTTGAAAAAAAAAAAATACAAAATGTAGTTCAATACCTACAGTTTACAGGAAAACCTATAAGAAGTCTATGGTCTTAAAACAACATGGTAAATCTCTTAATATTGTGCATACAAACTTACATTTGCAGTTGGAATGTATGGGAAAACATGTTTTTCAACTACAATGTTAAGTTTGTTCTTGAGTTTCATCTTAACTACGGAACCCTTCATTGTGCAGTAGTGTAGTTCGACACGCACTTGGCCGGTTTTCAGGGTTCCTTACCTCAAAAGGAAAGAACGGAACCCTTATAGGATCACTCATGTATCTGTCTGTCTGTCCGTCTGTCACAGCCAATTTGCTCCGAATCTAATAGATCGATTAAGTTGAAATTTGGTACACGTATGTAGTTCTGTGACCCGAACGCGGACGTGTAATGTAAAATTAATGAATTTGGAATATGGGGTCAATTAAGGGGGCAATAAGAAAATTAAAAAAATAAAATTGCAAACTATACCATGCGATATACCAAATGAAAGTGTCTCAAATATTTTTTTTTTAATTATTATTTGAAAATAACTATTTTAAAGTTATTTTAGAATAGACGAAAATTGACCAATTCCTTAGCTACAGATTACAGGAAAACCTATAAGAAGTCTATGGTCTTAAAATAACATGGTAAAAATCTCAATATTGTGCGAACAAACTTACATTTGTCCATAGTTAAACAAATTGGATCCAACCCACATAAGTTGCAGGGACCGAATTACCGTTATTTTTTGTATAACGTTACCAATTACCGTTAACGTTAACGATACAAAAGTAACAACATTAATAACGAAACCCATAAGTCAGTTAACGTTATCTAATTGCCAATATTAGTACAGGTAAAAGTAACAATTCTTATACCTGTAATTTATACGCCTATTTTTAACGATGACGGTGGGGAGACTAGCATCTTTCGGTGTTAGTACGACTAACTTCGGCGTGAATACAATATTGTTTCTGTGCTGCATCTGCGACGTATAGGTTAGGTACTTGATAAAAACGAAAGATTACGAGAGCGGAGCGTTTTCAAAATAAAGTGTACTATGTCTGAATTTATGGTCATATTTTAAATACCACATTTTTTGATTCAGATGTTATTAAGATATTTTATATTACTTAATCTCTTGCAGATTAATTTATATTAAAAGAAATCATGAAATTAAATTGGCACTGTGGAAAAAGAATTCAGTTTTGCGACTGTCTTAAAAGCTAATTTTTCTACTAATTATGAAGGAAGACGCAAATGATTTTGATCGTGTTACGAAGATTATCGCAAATATTATTGGAAAAATAGGTAAATTTAAACACAGAATAAAAACAAAATACACATTATGCTAGTTTTAAGTTCGGTTTTGTCACCGTTACTGTTTTTATTTTTTTATTTGAGATGGGTTTGCTCTTGACTCTAGTCTAGTTCAGAGGTAACACAGACAAAGTCGACGATGGAGTGAGCTTACCCAGAAGAAGCCTGTTCACTCTCACTTTGAAGAGATTAGGGTTGTATACGCTCGGAAACACAGACGCAGGATAAAATACTACGATAAAATAATGAATGTGTAGTCCGCAAAGTAATTATTGTATTCCAGACATTAAAACTAATTTAAATAATGCAATGATATTACTTGTACCCCTTCATATAAAAAATTGGGCTAAAAATTTCCTCGTCACAAAACAGGAGACAGTCGCAAAATCGACAGACCAAATTTTCTAAGGCTGGGTTGTCACAGAGCATAACTAAAACAAAAAAACGTGCCTAAAATGAAGTCAAGAATACATGTCCCGGAATTCACTCACAACCTCTTAAGGGGTACTGATTGATTGTGAAAAACTTGTATTACAGGAACAAACCAGAAATTTCGAAAAAAATCAGCTGTTCCCATTCATACTTGTGCGGTGTTCATTTACGTTCGCATAACTCGTCATAACGTAAAAGATGATTTTTCTTTCGCGATTTCAGGTTTGGTCTCATAGTAAAAGTTGTTCACAATGATGAGTACAACGAACCCTTAAGAGGTTGTGTGTTGTTTAAATTTACACCTTGTTGTCATATACAAGGTGTAATTCAAATGACGCTTACGCGCTCACGCACATTTTACAATAGAAAACGATAGTACTATCTCTTTCACATAGCTTTTGCATCGAGTGAAAGAGATAACAAATAGCAACTCCTACATCATGTGAGAGATAGTAAATTATCACATTTTGCTGTGTAACAAAATATATTTTGAAACAATAGGAACTGCCACCGCTACCTGAGTAAGAATAACCAAATATATGTACAACAAAATGTATGTAGATATTTATTTGAAGCACAAGTTTTAATTACCCACTCACCACTGAAACAAATTAGCACAGAAACCAGCCAACTTAATTTTATTTTACGTACATAAAACCCAAAATTTGAATTTAACCCAATTTTAGTACTGATCTCTAAAAAATGTAGGTAATATGATTCTTTAAATCAATAATTTTTAACTTCTTTATATAAAATCCAATAAACAATTCGCGATTTTTAATCCTGGGATTCAAATATCATTATCCACATACTTTGCACTAGAGCGTACCATTTTCTATCAGCAGTAACTCCGTGCGACTCTGAAGAGATACACCCGCCCCAAACCATAACAGATCGACCGCCGAACGGCACTTTTCCCCAAAGCAAGCTGGAATAAAATATTCCCCTGGCCGTCGGTAGACTTTTCGCCGCCCATCATGTGCATACAGCATAAATATGGATTCGTCAGAAAAAAATATCTTGCCCTTTTTTCGTCTCCCTATTGTGCGTGTAAACATAATTTTGCTACCCGATGTTCCCTTTCAAGTTTTGGACAACCATATGTGAGTAGACCTATGTAGAGTCAAATTAGCTTCACTATGCTAGAAGAAGGCAGAAGTCAGTGAAGTACAGCAAGAAAAATAGGCATGTCACTTTCTACAGTCAGCTCGCTTACGTCGTCTTTACGGGTCTCCCGAAGTTGATTGTTAATTAAAATCAATACAACTCCTTATGTTAGTATAATCCTCAAATGTCAACATTTCATGAAATAGTCATTAATTAGGATTACCTGGTCTTAATGAGTTGTATTGATGACTTTAGTCATTATAATTCTGTAAATACATGTTACGGTCGCGAATTACATTTTGACCAACGTACAACCTAATACTGACTTGTAAATTGCAAAAAACCCAAGAAAATTTGAATTTCGCGGGCTACCTTAACGCTTTTGCCTTAATTAGATAATATGATAGTTTAAAAAATGTAGATTTCTTTCATATAAGTGTCAGTTTTAGACGTTTAATTTTATTTCAAATAAGTTTTCGCCATTGTTCTTTTCTAATGGCAGTTTAGTCGTGACAAAACCTACATGTCCGGTTGTTACCACCATTTCCTATTTTTTTTAGAAATAAAATTGTATTGAAATGAGCGCAAGACTGAATTACAAACTATACTGCGACGATCAGATATTTAGAGCTTTCAAACGATAACCAAAAACTCAAGCTACCCTAGTACAAAAACATCAAGGGGGGGGGGGGGGTTTACCGCACGCCGCGATTCAAATTTAACTAGTTTAGAGTGTGTTTAATGCTTTTCAATCATTAAAATAATTAGCCCGGATTTAAATTTTACAAGTTATAGGTACCGGCACGGTTTAAGATCGCTGACCTTGAATTACTTTAAGCAATTTTGGATCTTACTACTGAGACAATACGTATGCGCAAATTACCCCTACCATTCCAAGTGCTTTAAATTCGTACCGGCAGGTATATTAGTCTTCAAAAAGTGAGGGGGTACATCCCGACCGATCACCATGTTCGGCAAGCCGATCCCTTGGGAGACGCGAGGCAAATACCTCGGCGTGACCCTCGACAGCAGGTGCGTTCGCGCGCCGCTTTCGCTATCGGTAGACTCCACTCCGTTCTGAATGCACGTAGCAAATTGTCACTTAGGTGCAAATTGCGCATTTATATATCGTGCATTCGCCCCATCATGACCTATGCGGGTTCAGTGTTTGCGCACGCAAAACCTCACCTCATTCATAGGATGCAGGCCCTCCAAAACCATTTTCTCCGAAAGGCAACGGGAGCCCCTTGGTTCGTTCGGAACGAAATCCTCCACTTAGATCTCGACATTCCCACCATCTCCCAGTTCTTGAACCGCAATTCCAAGCGTTTCTTCGACTCAGCCACCAACCATCGCAACCCTCTGGTTGTCGAGGCGGCTAGCTATGTCCCCTCCTGTATTAGAAAGGTCCGCCGCCCGAGGCTTGTCCTCTCAGACCCCGACGACCCCATAACTCTTCTCCAGGAGAGCAGTAGGGACCGTAGGAACAAACACATATCGACATTCCGACCTCGCCGCCGAGGTCCCTCGCGACGACCCTGTAATAATCGTCCTCCCCCCCGTCTCTTGCTCGGGTATGAAGTGCCAGCTAGTGGCGTAGCTGAGCCGGTAGCTTTAAACTCCCCTGACAATAATAATCACTCAAATTTGATCCAGCCTGTCCCATCTTGCTGTCCTCACCCCAGCGATGCCCTAAGTCGAGGCCCGTTTCCCACAGGGGGAGCCGCTTAGTCTGAAAGTTTTATGCCCCTGGCTGGAGGCTTTGAGTTCACTTAAGGCAGCCACAGGATAGTCCGGTTAAGTAGTCACAGCCTCTCTAGGCCAACTACGAGATGCCATTTAAAAAAAAAAAAAAGAGGAGGTACATTTTCTTTTAAAACGCTCAGCTATGAAATGAAACACGCACGAGGCGTCTCGTATTCGTGGGTATCTGTTCGATCGTCGTAAAATGCTAGCTGTTGCCGCTCCGCTTAGAAGAGCCGAACGAACCGCGTTACGGCGCGCGTTTCGGTATGGCAACGTCGCACCAGATATTACTAGTATTTAGCAAAATAACGCTATTAGTAACGCTATTTAAATACCGGTAAATCTTATTATTAAACGTTATTTTTAACGTTAAATATTTAACGTAACATTACGAAACGTTTAGGTAATTTTACCGGTATTTTTTGGTAACGGTAACCGTCCCTGATTAGGTGTTATGTGGTTTGGATCCTTTTCGTTTCACTATGTACATTTGTAGTTGGAAGGTATGGGAGAACATGTTTTTCAACTACAATGTTAAGTTTGTTCTTGGGATAAATTCATCCCAACTACATAACCCTTCATTGTGCGTGGTCGGACACGCACTTGACCCGTTTTTTTTATAATAATGATGCCTAGGTATGTACATATCTACTTAGTATACTTTAGATTATGTTATCTTTTAAAAAATATTATAATTTATTTGCATGACTTGCGAATCTTGCGATGCATGTTGTTTTTAAAACGATAAGATATCAGACAGAAAAATATAAATACTAGGACCAACCAAACACGCTACAGTTGTATTTTTACATTCTAAGATGAAAATCTACTATTTTTTCGCGTGCGTGATCGCCGCTACTTTGGTATCACTTCCATTGGGCCAAACGGAAACTCATCCAGAGGATGTGGTCGACGGCAGCACGACTCCGATAACTTCGCGTTCGGTAGAATTCCTCCATATTAATTTCTTGCTACAATGCGAACACGAAGACTGCAAACATGATGACGACGAGAACAACATATACGGTGTGATTCGCGAATGCACCCTAGTCAGGGGCACGTGGCAGTACAAGGGAGTAGACGTACCCGCAGTTAATAATCTAAAATTCGATTCAAAGGATAATCTGGGATTCAGAGCGACCGCGAGCGACGGCACCATGTATGGCGTCCAAGGTTCTTTCGAAATTCATTTCAACAATAAGAGGTCCGTTATTGTAACATTCTCTGTGATGCCCACTGGAAACGGGATCCAGCTTACTCCCGTCGATGGCACCGAATTCAACTGCAGGCACAGTGGCGTTCAAGCTATCGGCTCTTTTACACTCGATATCACCTGTTGGAATGCAAAAAAGCCATAATCATTAAATAACGTGCATGTTACAGTGGTATTAAGTACATGCGATTACCTTCACTGTGGGATGCGTATTTAGAATTCACTTTTGCTTTTTCGTGGCTTTTGTTTTTCTTGTGTTAAATTAGTAGGTAATATTATTATCTGTGCATATTTTACATGTATTTTTCTTGTGTTTCTTACAATTAAACCGTATATTATGCACGTGGTTTATATTATTATTAATCAACGCCTTATCACGTATACCAGTCGATATTTCGAACAGGCCTGCTATATTGATGAACTTCGCCTTCGGGTAGAGTGATGACGTAATCAGACCACATAGGTCTGATTGTAATTCTTCCAATAATCTGAACTAACTCTGCTAAATGACTGGGTGAACGCGGACATACAGTTAAAAGTTCTGATAATACGTGTACTCCAACGAGTTCAGGTTAAGACGCAAGACGAGCGTCCGCGTGACGAAAAGCAAGGATAGGCTGTCCTTGCGAACGATTCGCCGATATCGTAGCGATAGAACGTTACAAGACGCCGTGTCTGTGGGAAACAGCTCGTCGAATATCGCACGATTCTCATAAATAATCCATCACCTTTACAGAATTGAAATGGAAAGTGTTTACAAGCTGAATAACACCATCCGGTGGGTAGAAACTTTGCACAGGCCCGTCTTATAATCCGATTACCGTTGGTCAGTTTTATGTTTTCTGCACACTTAAAATCGCTCTATGCCTGTAATCGTCGTGATCGACGTCGCAGTAATTTCGGTACGACATCGAATGCGACGTTACTACCACTGCAGTTACAGCAGTCTTATGGGCCTGTGCACACCACGTTTTTTAAACGCGCCGTCGACGCGCGTTTTAGAAACACGCGTCGGCGGCGCGCTTTTATCCTACAGAGCAGTTTGTTGTCGTTTGTATCGATGCAAACGCGCGGCACCGGCGCGTCTGTATCTATACACACGCGCGTTAGTATAGCTTTTGTATCGATTCAAACGCGCGACACCGATGCACTGTATTTTGACGAGTTAATTCCGGTTTAAGAATCTCAAGAAGTTCTTTAAATGATGAATACGACATTCGATAAAAATTTGCAATTTTTTTTTCATGTCCTATTAATTTTCTAAACGTTGTTGTATAATGTCCACACAATCTTCTCTCGCTTGTAAATGGGTGTACCCAAAAACGTCGGTAATTTTTCATCTTCCTTTTTTTTTTAAATTAATAACAAAGCGCATGCAATTAATGCAGTCTCGACCGACGCCATCTTGCTAGTGTTGACGAGGTTCTACTTAAAAACGCAAAATGCCAGCGCGTTTGTATCGATACACACGCGCGTTTGCATCGCGTCTGTATCGCTACAAACGCGCTTCTGTATCGATTCAAACGCGTATTTGAATTTATACAGGTGTGCAAAGGTCTACAGGCTGCGTCTGACTTGTGTGCGTATCGCGTCTGTATCGCTACAAACGCGCGTCAACGGCGCGTTTGAAAAACGTGGTGTGCACAGGCCCTATAATTGAACGTTGCTATACCGTAATACTAGTTTCACGTTATTTCGGTACTGACGCTGTGCAACATCATAGCACAGATTAATACAGATGGGACACTTTGCAGTTTAGGTATGAAGCTACAAATACGCGGCGAGCCCATCTCACTGGGCCAATTCAGTAGGACTGCCAAGCACCGCCGGGTCGCGCGTCAACTCAATACTCACACACCGCGTCGTCCGTTCGTCGCAAGATATTAAAACGAAAATGATTATAAAAAATAAATTAAATCGACTTCAAAAATAAATTAACTCAAAATTATTTTGAGTTAATTTCTTTTTGAAGTCGATTTTTTTGTTTTTTAATATTTTTTTAGTTACAAATCTCGGTCGCTCCATGTAAAATACAGGTATTCAGCTGCATCTGGTTAGACTGGAAGCAGACCCCGACATGGATGGGAAAAGGCTAGGCAGATGACGATGAGTTACAAATCTCACATGCACAGACCCGGAACAACTAATTGTAGCCATAACTACATTTGTTTCAAGCGTGAATCATACCTGTGACCCGTAGCGCAATCGCCAATTTAACGAGAGTTGACTGACCTTCACCGACACCCACAAGCAAAACTTTTCAAAGCTGTCTCTTGAACTCTTTTGACCTTTCCAAACATAACATTACGCCTGTATTCCCCGAATGGTTAAGCAGGGGTGCACCTATAGTACACCCATATTTCGCCAGTTATGTTAAGTCCCATGTAATAGAGGACGAGCCTATTACTATCAACCGGCCACAAATCCATACTCCAGGCTGCTAATGAGAATTTCCAGATGGAAAAACTCAAAGCGCTTGCGACCACTAGACCAACGAGGATGGTACGAGGTATCTTTCTAAATATAACATTCTTCCAAGAACATTTACTTACACGCTTGCTATACCCTAAGGAAAACGTATGAAAATAGGGAAATACACCGGATATTCTATCCGGTTTCCGTAATACAATGGTATGGTATGGCAGTGCTGTGATTTACTTATGAAAATAAAGGACAGGCCGTACTCAATCCATCCTCTGACGTAAATATCGGGTACGTGACCTTTATGTCGGGTTCAAGTGACGGAATTATTGCGAGTTTTTTTTATCAGTCGAAGAAAGTTTTACTGTGTGAATAAATGACAGATTTTTGGAGAAGCGGTCCAGTGTTCAAGTATCACTGACTGGAATTGTATATTCTTGTTGGATTTCTTCATCAACTTCTACCAAGCTTTTTCCCAACGATGTTGGGGTCGGCTTCCAGTCTAACCGGCTGCTGCTGAATACCAGTATTTTATATGGAGCGACTGCCTATCAGATAGGCAGTCGCCTCCACAACCCAGTGACTGGGTAATGCGATACCCCTTGGTAAGACTGGTGGTCAGACTTTCCAGCTTCTGACGACCTGTCGACGACTGTCAAAGATCCACGAAAAACAGCCGTGACCACAGCTTGACGTGCTTTCTGAGGCTCGGAGGGGTCTTGGTATGTAAATATGGTCACCCATCCACGGACCAACCGCGGCAAGCATAGCTTAACCTGATCGATCGACCCGTGCGGCTGTTAATACTTAGCCACAAGCCCCTCTTGTTGGATTTATAAGTGTTTAATTGAACGAATTGAAATAATTCGTCTTCTCTCTTGTCGATACGAGGTTTACGAAAGTACCTTATAAGATTGGCAACAACAGAACGGACAGCCGATTTGGAAAATAAATATTTTTAGGGTGTATGTAGGTCACGTATGCTGACCTACATTGTCATTTCTAAGATATTTCCAGCAGTTTTTGATATGTAAGATCTTTCCTCCCGCTTTCCTGCAATCTATGGGAGCGATTTCGTGAAAAGAAACGGAAGTGTGTAACAGGAAGCCGTGGAAGCGCGCGCTATTTGATTTGACCAATGAGCTCGCGCGGTGCTGGAGTTGGCCGTCAGATGGTACCAACCCAAACAGATGTCAGATGTTACACATCATATGCGACTACTGTAAGGCTCGCACGTTTTTTTCTTTAATTGAGCAACCGGTATTGCTGTGAGCTGTGACTGTAAACATAAACAACAAAAAAAAGTTTTGAGCCTGATGGCTCAAAACTCGCCACTTTTTTTTTTTTGTTGTTAGAAATACATGTTAGAAATACTGTTGTGTCAGCGATATGAGATATTGATCCAGTATTTGTACAGATACTTGGTACCGTTGCAACCAACGTACGTACTGTGGTAGTTATTTCTCAAACCGCTATCCTCCTATAACTTGGCCACAATATCTTATGCATTCCCGTGGCGTGCCACAGCGGAGGGTCAGTTAGACAAATGGCGTCATCAATGATGAGAGATCGCCTCCACGTCTAAGTTCGACATGCCTTGTCTTATTAAATGATACTGTGTTTTTGTTAGACGAGAAGATAAGGAAAAAAGTATTCTTTTGTGTTTTTGTTTTAGTACTAGAATTGGTGAAGGCGTTCGTCTGAGGAAATGCTCATTCTAATTTTACTATATACAAACAGCTTTAATGTGCTCTGTTATGAAAACGGATGCAGATGTAATAACAGATTCATAAAGTCCAAACTCAAGGTCTGCCAACGAGAGCAGTATACTTGGAGTTAAATTAACAGATCATGTTCGAAACACAAATAAGATAGCTGACGTGGCTCAAAAGGTTGCCTAACTTAAATGGGACTGGGCTGGACATGTCTGCCGTATGTGTGACAAACTGTGGGTCCTAATAGCACAGAACTGGTGCCCTGAGACAGTGAGGCGGGGTCGCGGCAGGCCACGTGGGAGATGGTGGGATGAACTGGACAGGTTTCGTTTAAAAACTGGAAGGAGGACGCGTTGTCTTGCGAAAGATGGAAGGAGTGGAGGGAGGCTTTTGCCCAGAGTTGGGAGAGTGTAGGCAGCGTGCCGGACCACGCACAATGAAGGGTCACACAGTTGGAATGAATTTATCCCAAGAACAAACTTAACATTGTAGTTGAAAAACATGTCCTCCCATAAATTCCAACTACAAATGTAAGTTTGTACGCACAATATTGACAGATTTACCATGTTATTTTAAGACCATAGACTTTTTATAAGTTTTCCTGTAAGCTATAGGTATAAAACTATTTTCTTTATTTTTTTTTTTCAAAATTTTAGGTTCTGTAGTTTCGGAAATAAGGTAAATTTTCGTCTATTTTCTTAAATAACTTTACAACAGTTCATTTTGAAATTATAAAAAAATATATATATTTGAGATGCTCACAGTAAGCTCTTTCATTTGATATGTCACGCGGTACAGTTTGCAAAATTTTTTTTTAGTTTCTCTTTTGCCCCCCAAAGTTAACCCCCATATATTCAAAATATATATACATATATTCAAAATTCATTTATTTACATTACACGTCCGTGTTTTGGTCACAGCAATACATACGTGTACCAAATTTCAACTTAATCGGTCCATTATATTCGGAGTAAATTGGCTGTGACAGACGGACAGACAGACAGACAGACACATGAGTGATCCTATAAGGGTTCCGTTTTTTTTCCATTTGAGGTACGGAACCCTAAAAAATAAGTATTCATCATCCACCTAATCACAATTTATTTGGGGTCGGCCCATCATGGCTTTTTAAAAATTAACATATAAATAATTCTGTTTAGCTGTGACAAACGATAAGAAATAAATAGCTTTATGGTATATCCAAAAAGCGGTCTACAGGGTATTGCAATTTTTAATAGGCAGAGATGAATGTCAGATACATCCTGAGCCAATTCTGTTACTTATTCAAACATTCAATTCGTCGCTAAAATTATACCGTCCGACTAGGAAATGTATCCTTTGCTTATTTCCAACAGTTCGTTGTATAATAATTTAATTTTTCAAGCCACGTATGCGAGAAAGAAACTGTGCTCCGAAACATAATTCTAAACCGCTTGACATAACGAGCAAGTGAACCGCCATTTTTCTTCCAATTAACAAGAAAAACAACAGCAGTTTGTAAGAAACTCTAGTTAAAACACCACTAACAAACCAGGACATGATCTTATTACGAGAAGTTTCAGAAAATTGTATGTACCTAAGTACTCAATTTCTTATTATGAAGGCTTCTTTCTTTTTCACTAATAGAATAGACAGAAAATTAAGCTCAAAATATAAGGTCAAATTAAATTAGCTTACGAAACTCCACAGTCGTGGTGTCCAAATCTAAATAAAATAAAACAAAACAAAAAAATGGTTAGTCAATTTTTTTCAAGGCGTACCAGTTAGGGTACCAGTGTTTCCTTTTTTTTTTAATAACGGGGTTATGTGTTATGCCAGAAAAGTGTTATGCCAGAAAAAGTCAGTTGCAAGTGTCAAAAGTTTTTGTTTATGGTTTTTATTACAGAGCCATCTAGTATAGCTTTTAGTTTCTAAATACTTGTACTAGATGGCTCTGTGTTAATACATAAGAGTGAAATGAACTTCGTTCCAACCGGATGTTTTTTGAAGTGAAAACTTCTTTAGGCGCGTTGAGTGATTTTTGGTAGGGGGAATCTTACGGGTTCACGTCACCGCGTCATCGCAACACTTTGACACCGCGAAATGCTATGCATAGTGTTTTACGTTTAAGTTTTCACTTTTCATATTGACACCCACCACGCCTGCGGAGTTTCATCAGGTTATTTTTAATTTACCCTGTATATGGAACTTAAGAAAAAGCATTTCCGAAGTTTAGCTAAGTGTTGCTACGCCGCAAGATACGGCGCGGCAAAGAACTACGGTTGCGTTTTGACACCCTGCGGTCTTAGCAGACATTTCGTGTTTCTTTTTAACGACTTCAAAAAAAGGAGTTATCAATTCGACACGTATGTATGTGATATTATTGGAGCTGCAATATATTCACATATGATAATCTATTAGGGCTTCCAAACAAATATACAAAATTTCATAGATGTACGTTTGTATGTATGTATGTATGTTTGTCCACGCATTTCTCCGAAACTATTAATCGGATCCTGACCATTCTTTTTCTGTTGGCTTACAATTACTTTAACTTAGGGCACAGTGAAAGTTTCATCAAAATCGGTTAAGTAGTTTTAGAAAAAGTAAAAATAACGAAATAAAAAATAATAAAAAAAATTAAATCGACTTCAAAAAGAAATTAACTCAAACTTTAATTTAATTTCGGAAGTCGGTGGCAAAAAACGGAATTACAGATCCCAAGACACCGACTTACGAAATTAAAGTTATTTCATAATTTTGAGATAATTTCTTTTTGAAGTCGATAATTTTTTTAATTATTTTTGAGTTACCTACAAATCCAAATCTATCACTACCCTAAAAATGTTCAAGACCAGCTGTTGCCCGCGGGTTACTCTGCGTGTATTTTTTGTACATGCAACATTTTTTTTTTACAAATATCCAGTAGGTACCTATCTGTCAAATATCACAACGATCTGTTCAGTCATTTAGGCGTAAAAGGTAACGTTACTTTCGCATTTATTATATTATTATTTTTACGTCTTTTGACTCTTCTCCGGACCCTGGGGTCCCGGACCTTTGGAAGGCGTTGAGGGGCCGAAGCTAACTCGCAGAGGCCGTAGACGTTTTTAATGAAATGATGCACCAACCGACGATTAACCCTGTTCGCACTATGCAAGTGCACCGAGGGACAACCCCCGGTTGGTGTAGGAAACAAAGATATTGGATTATGGGTTTGATGGCTAAAGTGAACTGGTTATCTAGGACTATGGAAAGACTATGCCCCCCCTGACCAATGTTTTATATAAAATCCACAGACAAAATGGCAGAGGGTTGACTTGCACACTCAATAGTGGGTCCCCGAAAACGGTCGCTAGCACTGTCTCCTAGCGAAATTGAGATGACCCGATACGTTTAATAATTAAAAAACCGGCCAAGTGCGTGTCGGACTACGCACAATAAAGGGTTCCGTAGTTGGGATGAATTTATCCCAAGAACATTATAGTTGAAAATCATGTTTTCCCATACATTACAACTGCAAAATAATGTAAGTTTGTACGCACAAAATATTGAGAGATTTACCATGTTATTTTAAGACCAGAGACGTCTTATAAGTTTTCCTGTAAGCTATAGGTATTAAACTATTTTCTGTATTTTTTTTTCAAAACTTTAGGCTCATTACTTTCGGAGATAAGGGGGGAGGGGGGGTAATTGTCAATTTTTTAAATAACTAAAAATAAAAATTTTAAAATAAAAAAATAAATAAAATATGTTTGAGACCTTCACAGTAAGCCCTCATTTGATATGTCACACGGGTACAGTTTGCAAAACTTTTTATTAAATTTTCTTATTTGCCCCCCAAAATTGACCCCCATATTCAAAATTCATTTAATTACGTTACATGTCTGTGGTACTCGTATGTACGAGTATTTCTGTGACCCAAAGTCACAGAAATACATACGAGTGCCAAATTTCAACTTAATGGGTCCGTTAGATTCAGAGAAAATGGGCTGTAACAGACGGACAAACAGACAGACAGACACGAGTGATCCTATAAGGGTCCAGTTTTTTTTATGGTACGGAACCCTAAAAACATTAAAAATCAAGCTCAAGGTATGACCGTATACTTTTCAATTACCACAGACAAGTTTGCAAGAAACTTGCTAGTTATACCCGACTATGTTTCACTGCAAACTAAGACATAATCTTATTATACTAAAGCCTGAACTTGCAGGATTAGAGGTCGGGACTTATCAGTTTGGTTTTATTATAATTACTGTTGAGATCTATGAAGGAAATTAAGTGGAGGGGATTAAAGGGATAGTAGGAAACTTAATCTTGTACGGGATGTCTCGGTTAAGGCTGTGCGCAGACCTGAATGAAGACTATTTATAGACAAATTCGTCATTATTTATTCTTCTGCCCTTATACCAATTTATTTGGGTTCGACGCAACATGTCTTCTTCTTCCATACTTCTCTATTAGTCGACATCTCGGTAGTCACCTCCTTTCTAGCCATATCATCTTTCACACAGTCCACAAGCATACTCAAAGCTTTCCTCACGGCATTGCTCTATTCAAAACAATAACAAAATAACGTGATACTTAATAAAAAAAAAAACTGACTAGTGCGTGTCGGACCGAGCACAATGAAGGTGTAGGGTGCATCCCTAACATAAGTAATGTCAATGCAAAAATGTAGAATGTCAATGTAACTTAAATGCAGAAAATGTCAGTGAGTGCTCAACGGGATGAATCTAAATAAAAATGCAAGTTGTCCGACTCAAACCACGTCTAATTGAACACTAAAAATGTAATATACATAAAATGCATAGAATAATGCCATGTGTCAGCGTCAATGCATTGCCAAATGTAGGTCGCGTCCAAGGTGCAAATACGCGAGTCTACTGGCTAACTTATTGCAATAACAATATATTAAAACCCATGTACGTGCACCGTACAGAAGGGTTCCGTAGTTAGAATGAATTTATCTCAAGAACAAACTTAACATTGTAGTTGAAAAAACGTTCTCCCATACATCGTTATACGTCACGGTCAATTCTCCAACTACAAACAAATGTATGTTTAGTAATCGCAAAAAAAAATGTATGTGTTTAAAGTACAAATGAATGATTATCGGACATCTTCTTTACTTGTGCTGTGAGACATTGCTTCTTGTCAAATTTCATGATTCTAAGTCAACGGGAAGTATAGGTTTTGATTTATTTGCGAGTATCAAAATATGTCGCATAATTAATGGCTATATTTTTTATTGCGTTAACTTAGAAGCTTGATTTTTTTAGAGCACCAAGAGAGCAACGACCTACGTATTTGATATTACTTTCGAATTAATACCTCCACGCATTCCTGAGTAAAATGTCTTGACAGACTGACAGACAGACCGAGAACGAAGTTATCCTATAAGCGTTCCGTTTTAGGTACGGAACCCTAAAAATCAGCATAAACTAGTCACTTAGAGGTAGTCTCTGCGAAAAAGTATTTTAAATTAAGAAAACTTTCAAACCATGATCTTATTAATTAGTTTCAGCTCAAGATTTACGTAGTAGACGTTTGGTCTCAGACGCATTTAGTTCCACTTCAATGTTATTTTTCTTAAGTTAATAAGATTACTCAAGCATTATTAAGATACGAGACTTTAAAGGGTCAAATGAAATTAAATTGATATAAATTAGACATCAATGTTCATCATCATTTACCTAGCCTTTTCCCAACTATATTGGGGCCGGCTTCCAGTCTAATCGGATGCCGCTAAGTATCAGTATTTTACATGGAGCGATTGCCTATCTGACCTCCACAATCAAGACATTAATGGCGATTTTTGTAAAAAAAAAAAAAAATTAAAACGTCTGTTTTTATCTCGCTTTTCATTTCCAGAAATCTTTTACTTTGACATAAATAACAATTGACCAAAAACGATAGAACGCACAGTTAAGAACTTCCATAGAGAAATACACAAATACTCTTATAAGCAGGCTTAGTACTGAACAAAATTAACCTAACTTAAACTTACAGTAGGTACTTTAATTCTACTAGTAGGTAGTTAAGGACGGAACATCGAAGCAAGCGGGAGTATTAGTTACCTAATGACTACCGAAGCACACCGGAGTATTCCCTGGCGCCTGTTGTAAATAGTCTTTAATTGTAAACAAGCTTATTGTATGTACTAAGTCCGTTTATTGGCTTCCAATTAAAATAGTAAATTAGGACTATTGAAGTAATTAAGGGTAGTTTGTTTTTAGGACATTCTGGGAAATATGCTTTGTTTTTTTTTGTTAGAGTTCCGTACCTCAAAAGGAAAAAAACGGAACCATCATAGGATCACTCGTGTATCTGTCTGTCTGTCCCTCGGTCACAGACCGATTACGTTGAAATTTGGTACACGTATGTATTTCTGTGACCCAAACACGGATGTGTAACGTAAATAAATTAATTTCGAATAAGGGGGTCAATTTTGGGGGCAAATAAGAAAATGTTTTAAAAAGTTTTGCAAACATACCGGGTGACATAGCAAATGAAGGGGCTTTAAATATATATTTTTATAATTAAAAAATATTTTTTTTAAAGTTATTTAAGAAAATAGACGAAATTGCCCCTTATCTCTGAAAGTATTGAGCCTAAAATTTTGAAAAAAAATACAGGAAATAGTTCTATACCTATAAATTACAGAAAAACCTATAAGAAGTCTATGGTCTTAAAATAACATGATAAATCTCTCAATATTGTGCGTACATAATTACATTGCAGTTGGAATGTATGGGATTACATGTTTTTTAACTACAATGTTAAGTTTGTTCTTGAGATAAATGCATCCCAACTACGGAACCCTTACTTGGCCGGTTTTTTTAGAAACAGACTTACTGTTTCGTAGAACCCAATTAAGCTCCCATTAAGTTATTATTAAGGCTGCTTACAATGTATATTTAGATTTACGATTGAGTTTGAGGCACTACAATAAAAAGAGAATAAATGTAGTATTATAGCTGTTGTGAAACTCTCTGATGAAATGTTTTTTCGAATTTTTCTTTTCGATGTGAGACCTAGCTAGATCGATTTTCCGCCCCTTTAAACCCCTATAATGCACCTATGGTCGAAATCGTTAGAGCCGTTTTCGAGAACGTAATTACAAATATAGCATATAAAATAAATATAAAGTAAATAAAAAAAAGAAAAAGAAGATAATTAAATAAAATAAGTATAAAGTAAATATAGAATATTCCAATACATTGAATGGCCAAAATGGCCTCGAACCCATTTAAAAAATAGGGATTTGTTTTTTGGACACCGAAAGAGTTAGCAACATTATTGATTTTAAACTAAAAAATACCTAGATTTTTTTGTTTTTATTTGAGATGGGTTTGCTCTTGTCTTTAGTCTAGGTCAGACAGACAGTCTAGGTGACAGAGACAAAGTCTACGATGGAGTGAGCTTACCCAGAAGAAGCCTGTTCACTCTCACTTTGAAGAGATTAGAGTTGTATGCGTTCGGAAACACAGACGCAGGTAGTGAGTTCCACTCTTTTGCCGTACGTTTTAGGAAGGATGTTTGGAAGCGCTTAATGCGAATGTGGAATAGCAACTAGGTATGGATGGTAACTTGCAGTGCGTCAAGATGTTTGATGGTAGATGGGGGCCGGTGGAATGAAGTTGTGGAGTTCCTGAGCACACTCACTGAAGCACAGTCCATAGAAGACCGACAAGCAGGCAACCTTACGGCGATGAGCCAAGCTGTGAAGCTGGGCATCCACCAGTTTTACGTCGCCAATGAGCCTCTTAACTCTGCGCTCCACTGAGTCAAGCGCAGCAAGTTGGTATTTAGCTGAGCCATCCCATAGGTTGCTGCAATACTCCATGCAGGAACGGACTTGCGCTTTTGCGGTCAAAAGCTGTTCAGGTGTAAAGTATCGCTTCACTCGGTTTAGGATGCCCAGTTTTTTGGCCGCAGTTTGGGCTTTGTGCTCGATGGTAGCGCTGGTAAGTTGATACTGGATGTCAACTCCATGCGTAGGAGCTCGAGCCGATCTGTTACAGGAACAGAAGTACCCCGAACAGTAGGAGTTTGGTCGAAACGACTCCTTTTAGCGGTAAAAATACACGCCTGTGTTTTGGTGGCGTTAAAAGAGACCAGATTGTCATTACCCCATTGGGAAACAAGGCTTAAGGTCAAATCTGTCCGCTCTACCATGGCCTCTATCATAGAACGAACTCCATCGGCGCTGGTATTTGCGCTGGACAAGTATCTCTCCGAAACAGTACTATCATCCGCGTATCCAACAATATCATGTGGAAGTAGGTCATTGACGTGCAGCAGGAAAAGAGTTGCAGAGAGAACAGACCCTTAAGGAACTCCGCCATCAATACCATATGTTCAAAAGAGCAGCCGTCAACAACCACTCTGATCGATCGTTCACTAAGGAAGTTTGATAACCAGCTACAAAAGCCAGCTGGGATGCCATAAGCAGGAACCTTGCTGTGAAGACTCGCGTGCGTGAGAATTAACAATACTTATTATAAAAGAGCTGTGTAAAATTTTGGTGAAGTATTGTATATTCTATTCTGTTGTCTCTTCCCCTTCCCTACAATAAAACGTAAGCACACAACTAAACCCTCACTGCAGTCCCACAGAATGCTGAACTAAACCTATCTCACACATTAGCAGCACGTTTGTCATATAAACTAGTGCTGACTGACTGAAAAGCGAGAAAGTTATGCAAACATAAAGTTTTAAGTTAAATTGACTTTCGCGAGCTATGTGGGCAAAATTATTCCCTCGCCTTTGACGCAATTACAGCTTTCGACCTGAGTGAACGTGCGATGACTAGAGCGGTAGCGGTAGCGGGCGCGATTAGGAGGTCTGTGGTGGATCGCGAGTTGTTGGCAGTAGAGGGTAAAAGTGTTTCCACGGTGTGAAACAATAGAGGATCGCTCGCTAGCTAGACCGCTCAGTCTGTGAGGCCGCGATGTTTTGACGGAGGCCTATCACAAAATTGCGTTTTGTCAGTTTAGATATATTGCAGCACGGAAACACATCACATTATTTCGCAATTTGGCAGTTGTAATTACGCTTATATTTTTTTTTGTTTTTTTTTTTTTGTTTGAAGTATGAAATTTTAATTTCTTATGAACTAACGTTTATTCTGATATAAATTTTACGTAACAATATTAATGTAGTAAGGCGAAATTTACAGTTAATTCTGAGCGTTTTTCTTGTAGTTTTATGGTTTTTAATGGGATTTTTTTTTATAGATATTCCGTACATATTTCAATATTCTGAGGCCGCTGTGGACTAGACCACTATTTAAGAGATACATTTCTCATTTCATTTTCTTATGTAAGTAGTTCAATACATGTGCTCAAAAAATACTGTCGCGCATTTTATGAAAAACTTTCTTCTGAATTTAGGCTTTATATAAATAGATAAGAAAAAATTGCGAATAGAGAGACCACTATTTACTATACTAATAACTATTCTCAACCACTCAATAAGTCATAGTTGTTGAACTCTTTCAGTTTTTCAGAATAAGAACGCCAAAGTTGGCCATTAAACGTAAAAATCACGGTCGAAATGTAATAGGGCTCTTAAGACAATATGTTGTCGTCTCTATCTCGTACTTGACACTTGTGAGTAGTGCGACTGTGACAAGAAAATTGCTTAACCAAAGTACGCGCTGACATAAGACGCCTTCCGATTTTCCGAACAAATGAGTGACATATCGAAGAATGATTGACGAAACGATCGCTTATATTAGGAGACGGCCTTAGTCATTACTACGGATACAAACGGCGGTTCCAGGTTTGATACTTCGCACCCGCTATGGCACCCGCGCAAGCTCATATGTTGTCGTCTCTATCTCGTACTTGACACTTGTGAGTAGTGCGACTGTGACAAGAAAATTGCTTAACCAAAGTACGCGCTGACATAAGACGCCTTCCGTTTTTCCGAACAAATGAGTGACATATCGAAGAATGATCGACGAAACGATTGCTTATATTAGGAGACGGCCTTAGTCATTACTACGGATACAAACGGCGGTTCCAGGTTTGATACTTCGCACCCGCTATGGCACCCGCGCAAGCTCATATGTCGTCGTCTCTATCTCGTACTTGACACTTGTGAGTAGTGCGACTGTGACAAGAAAATTGCTTAACTAAAGTACGCGCTGACATAAGACGCCTTCCGATTTTCCGAACAAATGAGTGACATATCGAAGAATGATTGACGAAACGATCGCTTATATTAGGAGACGGCCTTAGTCATTACTACGGATACAAACGGCGGTTCCAGGGTTGATACTTCGCACCCGCTATGGCACCCGCGCAAGCTCCTCACCCTAGATGAGGCCTTTGACGCAGTTAAACACGGAATTTGGTGCTGGATTATGTTCTCATATCATCACGCTATGGTCTGTCCCTTTGGGGAGAATGTAGCTGCAAGTTGATGAGGAATTATTTAGTTTTGCATGTCAAACTTTGATTGGTGTCATTAGGAATGCATTGAAAGAGACTTCAGGAATGAAAGGAAGTTTGCAGACTGGACAATCTTTTCACAATAAATAAATAAATAAATGAGACTCTCAAATAGGTAAAGAGAACATTAATTATAAAAAAAAAATACAAAATAATATAAAGTACGTGTCGGACTTCGCACATTTAGGGTTCCGTACCAAATGTAGAATGTATTGGTATTTGTTAGTAAAAGATACGTAATAATAAACATGATCACAAAATTTCAAGTTCATGGGTCAGTGGGAAGCTAAAAAATCCTTCGGAACAAAATTTTGTAAAAAAAAAAGCTGAATTTGGTGGCTTCTCATTCCTTTACTTTCCAATATTTTTTTAAACAAAAATAAAATATTTATCTATTCAACGAGCTCTGAACAACGATAGGACTCGATGGGGTAGGTCAACATTTTTTTCGCGCCCCTTTTAGCTCCTTTAAAAACATTAAAAAATATTTTTTGATAATTTGTATGGCTTTGGGTCAAAAAGATGGTTATAATGTCAAAATTTGAAGACTATAGCTGTAAAAACGTGACTGTAGCCGTTTGGCTGTAAAACAAGTGTGACACGACGGACGGACGGAAGTACACGTGAGTGACAGCAATAGGGCTCTGTTTGGACCCTTTGGTTACGGAACCCCAAAAATGTCTGATTCTAATGACTCGCGTAAATAATGACATAAGTTGCATTAAAAACTTCATGATAGGAAAATGAATCTCATAAATTGACCAACGATGATTCAAGGAACATTATGGCTATGTTTTTCTTTTATTGTTTTTTATCTTGCCTGTATTCTCCAAAGGGTGTAGCTAAAAATCCCACCTTTTGCCAGTATGTTTAAGTCACAAATTCAGAGTCAAGGCAGCTGCAGCTGCAATAATATGGTAATAAAAAACTTTAAAGCTCCTGAAGTCGGTGGCAAGCTAAGGTGCATTGAAGAATTGAAGACATCGACTTCAGAAGCTGTTAAGTTTTTTATAAAAGTTATTTTGTTCGTTTTAGTTTTTTGAAGTCAGTTTTTACTTTTTTTTTTAAAGTAAATTCATTTTTCCTTTTTTAGTTAAATGTACAATTTCCTTATCCAAAGACGAACGTAAAGAAGAATCATCAAAATCCGCTTAAAAATGCCGGAGATACAGTACATTTATGCATTATAACTTTAATTACCTAATGTGTTATATACTAAAACTTTCCTGAAAGTCACGCTAGAGAAAGAATCATCAAAATTGGTTCATAATTTTTTGTGAAACTCGCGGACATACAAACATACGGGTCGAATACAGAACCTCCTTTTTTGAAGTCGGTTAAAAAAGCAAGTTTAAATTCGATTGCGCTAACTTCTTTATATTTTCATATTTTTTGCAATTCAAAGTGCAATGCAAAGTGCAATTCTTTGTCACCAAACAAGTAACTTCAAACACCCTACAAAAACACTACCAGATCCACACCCATTTTCCCCAAACAGAGCAGCTTTAATACCCTCGATCCAGCTGTAACGAGCTCCCACTATCACCTAGATAGTTACAGCCGTACTCAGACTCACAATATTCCCCGATCGCCCCTTTGTCCAGCACTCGCCTCATTTGGCACACAATGATAGTAAAATAAAAGGAAAAGGGGCTGCTAATCGCATAGAAATAGCGAATTATAGTGATGGAAGGTTACAAAAGTAGAGGTTGGAAAATGAGATTATTAAAAGTAAGTATGCTTAGACGGTCCTATCTGGAATCGATCAATGTGGCGAATACTTGGGGGTGGCCTAGGTCCTGCAGTGGACGTTTTTTGGCTGAAATGATAATGATGATGCGTTGATGGTTTGGTCATATTGAGAGGATGAATGAAAGGCGACTAACACAATGTATTTTTATAAGGCAAATGTGAGTGGAAACGCGCGGAGAAGACGCTCTACAAAAATCAATCAATCAATCTGCCTAGCTTTTTCCCAATTATGTTGGGGTCGGCTTCCAGTCTAACCGGATGCAGCTGAATACCAGTATCTTACATGGAGCGGCTGCCTTTCTGACCTCCACAACCTAGTTACTAGGTAATACGATACTCCTTGGTAAGACTGGTTGTCAGACTTTCGGGCTTCTGACGATCCGTAACGACTGTCAAAGATTCACGAATGACAGCCGGGCTTAACGTGCTTTCCGAGGCACGGAAGAGTCTCGGTATGTAAACGGTCACCCATCCACGGAGCAATCCCGGCAAGCGTAACTTTACCTGATGGATCGACCCGCGTGACTTTTATTACTTAGCCACGACCTCCTCCACGAGCGGAGGGGACGCTCAACAAGTATATAAAATGACTTCATTCGTTAATAGCTTATGCCGGCGGCTTCGCTCGCGTGGAGGTCTGAAATTTTCCTAATCCAGGTCATGGCCAAATTCCAATCAAATCCATTCAGCTGTTTTAGCGTGAAAGTGTAACAAACAAACAAGCAAACTCACTTTCTTAATCTCTCACTTTAGGATAGTTAACATGTTCTCCAGAAAGCTTTCTGTTGGCTTCTTCAGGGTAAGCTCACTCAACCGTCGACATTGTCTCTGTCGCCTCCAACCTAGAGAGTCATGAGCAGAACCATCTCAAATAAAATAAAAAGAAGCTCGGGGGCATAATACATGAAACCGGCGTGCATGTATGACCAGATGTATGAACGTAAACGAAGCAAAAGCAGTATGTAAGGATCGTAGCAGATGGCGTTCTGTAGTTTCTGCCTAGTAAAAACTCTAAAGGAAAACCGATGGATGCGAGAAGCACAGAACCGGTCGAGATGGCGATCCTTGCTGGCCAGGATCAGCAGTGGCTGTCGGATGAAATGATGTTGAATGAAAAAAGGAGGATAAGGATAATAATAACCCCACCGCTGTTTCTCTACGTTGACGTCGTGGTGGGGCTTGCGCGCTCCGAACTTTAGGTCTGTGTCGGTAGAGTTTACTTTACCGGAACGGGTCTAGGATGAACAGCCAGACGAAGAGAGATACAGAAACCCGCAGAGCAGCATGTGGCAAGCTGTTGGGCAGTAGCGACCCCACGGACCCTATCCCCCGAGAGAAATCTTATCCTCATCTCTGGCTTGCCTTTATTGGCCGGCTGGAGTGAACACTGACGAGGAACAGAGCTCCCACCTCTTTCTTGCCTTTATTGGCCGGCTTGAATGGAGATTCGCAAGAGCAAACGTGCTCGGAGGAAGGAAGTATTTCAGTAAGGTGCGGGTAGGGATCTTGACCGTACTTCCGGGATTGTCCTGATAGCCGTGGGATACCTCTCCACTCCTCAAGCACCTCAGGAAGTGTTGCCCCCTTGTCGCTACGTCACTATGTGCTAGCGGCCATTTCCGGGGGCCAATTATTGAGAGTGCAAGTCACCCCCTGCCATTTTATCCGTGTATAATATATAACATTGGTCAGACATGGGACATAGTTCTTCCATAGTTCAAGTTACCCAATCCACTTTAGCCACCCAGACCCATAGCCCAATATGTTCTGTTTCCACGTACAACAATAGTCCTGCACCAACCGGGAGTTGTCCTTGGGTGCACTTGCATAGTGCATACAGGGATAATCGTCGGTTGGTGCCTCCTTATCATTTAAAATTATTTAAGAGGCCTCTGCGAGTTGGCTTCGGCTCCTCGTATGCATTCCAAAGGTCCAGTACTCCAGGGTCTCGAGAAATGTAAAAATAATAATAATAAAATCCTGGGACATTTTCACACACGGTCATCTGGTCCCAAACTAAGCAGAGCCTGTACTATGGAAACCAGATAACTGATATACTACAGATACTACTTTTTTTTTAAATACATACTTATATAGATAATTACACACATACACAGACTCAGGACAAACAGACATGTTCATACACACAAATATTTGTCCTGGATGGGAATCAAACCCACGACCAGCGGCATGATAGGTGGTATCTTAACCAACCACGCTGTCTGGCCTGTCTGGTATAAAAGATAAATGAAAATAGTAGACAACATGTAGGATACATGATTTATATATTATTCTTGGTGTAATCGCGGGGCAGATTCCTACACCTTCAATTCGTAGAGGAAGCGATAACAGAATATTAAATAATATTCATTATTCTATTTTTATCGAGTTTTCAAAGAAACGATAAAAATAAATGCCTTTCACCCACCGGTTGTCGAAGTTTCCTCCATTCGCGTAGAAATAAGAAAATAAATGGAATCTCATCTAGATTTATATTTTCTGATACCAATACTTTATCCTTGTAACTTTTAATTAGTTATTACTTTGCTGCGAAATTTGTTTACGCATTGTTATTTTTTTATGTACTCGTAGATGACGTAATTATGTATTAATTACTAGTAGTTCTGCGAACAGTAGACCTCGCGACCACCAACTTATTTGGAACAAATTAATATACCACTGAAGTTATTTAAAATGTTCATGTTTTTTTATAGGGTTCCGTACCTCACAAGGAAAACGGAGCCCTTATAGGATCACTCATGTGTCTGTCTGTCTATCCGTCTGACACAGCCAATTTACTCCGAATAAAATGGAACGATTAAGATGAAATGTGGTACACGTATGAATTTCTGTGACTCGAACACGGACTTGTAACGTAAATAAATTTTGAATATGGGGGTCGATTTTAGGGGCAAATAAGAAAGAAAAAAGTTTTGCCAACTGTACCGTGTGACAAATCAAATGAAAGGGCTTACTGGAGGATCTTGAACATATTTTTAAAATTTTAAAATAATTTTTTTAAAGTTATTTATGAAACGATATGAAAAATGACCATTCCCCCTTCTCTCCGAAACTACTGAGCCTAAAATTTTGAAAAAATACAGAAAATAGTTCTATACCTATAGATTACAGGAAAACAGAAGTCTATGGTCTTAAAATAACAGGGTAAAGGTATATCTCAATATTGTGCGTACAAACTTACATTTGCAGTTGGAATGTATGGGAGAACATGCTTTTCAACTACAGTGTTAAGTTTGTTCTTGGGATAAATTCATCCCAACTACGGAAACCTTCATTGTGCGTGGTCCAGCATGCAGATGGCCGGTTTTGTTTTTTTACAAAAATTTTATGAGACCAACTTAAAGTTACTAACTACCTTTCAAATAAAAAAAGAACTATTGAAATCGGAGCTCATAAGGCGGAGATATCCAGTGGCCTCCTTTTTTGTTTTATGAAATGTCGTGATATCCAAGTGGGTTAAGACCTCCTTGCTTCTCATGCACGTTGTGGGTTCAAATCTGGATTATAGTTTGACCAAGACCGCTGTACCGCGCCTTAGGAATGCGCGGCAAGGCAGGGTGCAGCGCTGGCGAATGAGCGGTGGGACGCCGTGAGAGTTGACAATTGAGCGGCCTGCACTGCACCCCGTCTCGCCGCGCACATACCTACGGCGCGGTATAGCGGTCTTGGTCAAACTATAGTACCAATGTGAATTTTTCAATTCATATGTACGTACTTTCTCAGTTTATTTTGGGCGATACTGACAACAGTGAAGGAAAACATCGTGAGGAAACCTGGACTTAAAAGTAAACATAAGTCTGAAATCGCCAACTTGTCTTGAGCAAGCGTGGCGATCAATGCTCGTACCTTCTCTGTATAAGAAGAGGCCTTTACCCTGCAGTGAGACAATAAAAGCCTGGTGTTATTACTATCATAAGGTTTAGTGGGAATCAATCCTGCCAAATCTGAAGTTTCGCTAGTTAATTTAATCAAATTAAATTAATTACCAAAACTTCAGATTTGGTTACGCACTCGAAAGTCAATAAAACAACAAATCAAGTTGAAACACTGTAAATAAGTTCCATTGCAGGCACATTTATACTCGTAGCTACCGTTTTAGTTATCACCTAGACAATGTCCTATTTCAAGCCCAGACAGACAGAAGCACTTATCGGAAAGATAAAAAAACACGTTCGGCCTAAAAACAATAAGAAATAGAGTTAATGACCCTTAATACAAAAGTTTATGGCAACATTAAAGGGTATTACAATACATTTTATTGGTGGGTAGGCAACAAAATTTCAATAATCGTTGGCGGGTACACAGCGACGTCATTCAGGTATGGGATTGCACCATTGTCACGTGCGCTGTCGAGGCGAGCGGACGTGGAAATGTTATGACTTGTTGAGCGAAGCGATAAGCGATTTCAGAATAGTTTTTGATTGGATTTTTACATGCCAGATGGGTTTGCGAATAACTACTATTTAAAATCCGTAGTTTCAAATAGATCGATTTTTTTATAAGTGTTTCCGCTTTATAATCTCCAAATTAGCCCGGCTGTGGATTATTAAGCTTAAATTCAGGTTTATATTTCATACTCAAAGGAATAATTATTCTAGTAATAATAAAAAAGCACTCCTTTCAGGCTGCTGAATGAATTCCTCTCGGAATATTTTGTGAGAGGCAACCTGCTACCTACAAAGTGTAGAATTATTCATTCTACAAAGTCGTTTCAGAGGTTTTTTTCTAGATTAAATACTTTTTAACCGAATCAGACGTACTGCATAGCTTTTCTTCTTCGATTTTTTATTAACTTTGAAATTGGAATAGTGAATTTTTGTCTCGACTTTGACGTTGATCTTTCTGTCATTCAGCCCCGAATTTCTTCTCTTGAATTCGATTTTGATGAATTTCTTGGTAAAATAAAACCCCCAAAGGAGATGATCCAAAATGTATGGACCTTGGGCCAGGTACATGTACACTATACATAAAAATAGGGAAATATATTTAAAACAGTACTCAACAGTCCAATTACTTTAAAATGGCTTTGTTTGATGGTAAACCACAATTAATTACATATGAAATTGCAACACACAACAAAAACCCGTCATGTGGGAAAACTGTCATTTTGATTGATTAATGACGTTTGACATCTTTAATACTCAAGAAGAGGACTAAAGTGACACTGTTGTGACAGCTGACAGTCCTCTTTCTATGATCTATGGTTTACTGTCATTGTTTTTATGCACTGAGTAACTAATCTGTGAGAGGCCTTGTTAAAAGTAGATTAAAATAATTGATAAATATCAATTCCCTACCACAACAGTATACATTTAAATGAATTATAAATTATAAATAAATATTTATGCAGTTTTAAAAATTGGTAAAATGTTAAGATAAAATCTTAGAAATAATTTACAAAGGTAAATGTAAGGTGCCTGTACTAGGATAAACCTGTATCATAGGCGGCATAAGTAGTAGTAGTAATTAGAGGACTATAAAATTCTTAACAATATTAAACATTAGAAAACTTGAAATGATGACAAAATTTAATTAATTCATAATTTTATACCTAGTTTACTAAAATACTATTTACCTTAAAGATAAAATAACAAAAAGTCTTACATACGATAAATAATTATCTGTATTTTTCCCGAATTCTATGGATTTTAATAGTTTTTTTTGACGTAGTGTACACAGCCCCGGCCCATTTTGAAACATCTCCTTTAAGTAACTTATATTTCCTACCTATAACAGTTTTTCTTTTCGTGTAGGAAATTATTTAAGCCAGTATTCTGACTTTTCCGGCACGGAGAGCACAGCTTCTAACTGTTTGCTTGGCCTCTGTCGGCTGTACCAGCGGCGAGCCGTCTCCATCAGCTCAGTACCCCACCTTAGCCGGCTACACGACGGCCGATTCCATTTTTAACCATTTTCTTACCTTTCTGATTTCTTTAATAGTTTAGCTTGTAGTGTATTTAAACATATGAAAGAGCTTATTTCCGTCTAGGCCATCGGTTATGATTCTGCTTGAATGTTATTGTTGATCTGAGTCGTGTGTTTGTGGGATACGTTGCATACCCGCATGGTTTACGCGGCCTCGCTCTACGGAATTCGAATTCAATAGGATAGGATGCTTAGATCCAATATTGGTGCTGTCACATTTAAGCATAATCTTATCCAGTCACCGTTTCAAATATCTAAATAATCCCTATGTTCTACCGCTAACAAAGAGAAATCCGGGCTTGTTTTTTTTTATAATTTTGTGTGTTTATTATACTTTGGTATGTCCTTTATAATACGACCTTAATAATCCGCGTTCCTTTGTTTTATTAAGCTTCTGAGTAATGATACGTATTTAAAAGTGGTAAATTTGGATTTTCTTTTTTTCCAATACTACAATAGGAACTAAATAATAGGGGCTTAAATATGAAATTGCCGTTTTAACGTACTGGCCACTATGAATTAAAATTAAAACTGTTTGGTGTGACATTTTCCCACGATAATTATAACATTATAAATTCGATAAATGTACAACATTCGATTGTTTGAGTTTCAACTGTTTTTTCATTCGGCTTATAAAGAAGAGATGGATACATTGAAAATTAGAGTAACTTTTGAATACGAGTTCCGACGTGGAAATAACGCAGCAGAAATAGCACGCAATATCAATGCTGTGTTTGGAGAGGATACTGCTAATGAACGCACCGTAAGTTTTTGGTTTAATCGTTCTCGTAGAGGAAACTTTGACTTGAAGAATGAACCCTGAGGAAGATCAGCCACTAAGGTGAAATAACGATGAAAATGCGAAGGTAGAAGCCGATCCGCATCAAACTAGCAAGGAATTAGCGACATGGTTTGATGTTAGCATACCCACAATATTGACCCATTTGCATCCAACCGGTAAGATAAAAAATCTTGGAAAATGGGTGCCCCACGAACTGACTGATATGAGAGAAGCGCGCGTTGAAGCGTGCCTTACGTTGTTGAACCGGTGCATAAATAAAGGGATTTTGCGGCGATTTGTGACTTGTGACGAAAAGTGGATTCTTTACGATAATTGCAAGCGAACAACGCAATGACTGACTCCAGGTCAAACGCCACAACAATACCCTGAAGCGAAGCTTACCCATAGAAAAGTGATGGTAACTGTTTGGTGGTCATTGCATGGTGTAATTCACTACAGTTTCCTCAGATCCGGTCAAGCAATAACTGCAGATGTCTACTATACAGAACTTCGAACAATGATGGCGAAACACGTCGCAAGGCAGCCCGACTCGGCAACCGATCTTCACCACTATTGCTCCATGATAAGGCACACACTCACACTGCTCGAGAAACCGTATTAACACTACAGGACTCACAGCTAGAAACCATCCGTCATCCTCCGTACTCGCAGGAGCTGGTCCCAACCGACTACATTTCTTCCGCGATTTGGACCACTTTTTACATGGTAAAAAATGTTCTTCCCAGGAAGCATTACAAAATGCCTTCACACAATTTGTTGAGTCCAGGTCCCCAGAGTTCTACTACAAAGGCATAAATGCCCTTCTCATAAGATGGCAGAAATGCATAGACAATGAAGGTAAATACTTTGATTAAATATATATTTTACCTTAGAAAAAAAATTGTTTGAATTTTTCAGTACAAAACGGCAATTCCATAATTAAACCCCTAATATTACAGCGATGGGGATTCCTTAATCAAGTTTTTGATTAAGCAACATTTTCATAACTTAGTAGGCCTGCGGACTAATTAGTGATTAAAAAATAACAGAATCAATCGCCAATTAGTCCGCAGGCCTTCCAATAACCACTCTTGACATAGGGCCCAATTGAACTACTTACTGCTAATTCTTAAGGAATACCATCCCAGTCGTCCCACCATCTCCTGCTGCCTGTGTTGTGTCTTTCTATCAGCAACAACGATGAAGGAGCAGTCAAAAATTTATGGGACTGACACAAGCTACCGAAAAGCTTATGTCAATCCTGTTGAAAGTCGTTGTAGACATACGAAACGCTTTGAAAGCGATTGCCACTTGTCCAGGCCCTCTGGGCACCAATCTTGCCGTCCATTTTTCAAGATGTGGTGGATTTTCTTTCGCCTGTTTGACGCCTTAGATAAGAACAAAAGTCACGCATACCAACACCAAGTCACCGGATACATCCTCTAGTCATTCCGTGCTAATAAACCATCGTTTTCACCAGCGGACGCCATAAAAAGGTGCTTTGATCAACGATTGAACAGATACCCATCTTTTACAGCGAAACATCACGCTAATGCCGAAGGAGGAAGCTTAGTTACGGCACAAAATAGATAGGTGCAGAAGGTCAGAAGGTATATTAATAAATAAAATATCAATTAATTACTGAAAAACCAATATAATAATTAACGATTTCATATCGATAAAAATCAGTCTTATATTTTTAGTCTATGTCACTGGCATAACAGCTGACCGCATAGTATAATATATATATATACTGCTTTTAGGGTTCCGTACCTCAAAAGGAAAAATGGTCTGTCTATCTGCCCGTCTGTCACAGCCAATTTGCTCCGAATCCAATGGACCGATTAAGTTGAAATTTGTTACACGAATGAATTTTGAACGTGGGAGTCAATTTAGGGGGCAAATAAAAAAAAAAGTTTTGCAAACTGTACCGTGTTACGTATGGAATTAAAGGGCTTACTGAGAGGGTCTCAAATATTTTTCTTTTTAATCATTTTAATTTTTTTTTTTTTTTTAATAATTTTAAAATATTTTTTTAAGTTATGTAAGAAAATAGACGAAAATTGACCATTTCCCTTATCTTCGAAGCTACTGAGCTTAAGAGGGCTGTTTCATTTTGTCACCTCTCTCGCTCACACGAGACCAAATTTTTAAGAATGTTAAATGAACAGATGTTTTTTTTGAAAAATGAAATCAGTTAGCGAACTAGTAAATAATATTAATTCAATAGGTCATTATTAAAAACACATTTTTATTGTGTTACTTATTTAAAAAAAACATTAAAAACAGATTTTAATAATTTTTGAGCCGATTTCATTAGATAACACAATAGTTAATAATTACCTATTAAATTAATATTATTTAGTAGTTCGCTAATTGTTTACATTTTTCTAAAAGGCAACATTTCATTTAATAATCTTAAAAATATGGTCCCGTGTGAACGAGAAAGGTGACAAAATGAAACAGCCCTCTAAAAATTAAAAAAAAAAATACAGATTATTATCTGTATTTTTTTTTGTGTCTATAGATTGCAAAAAAACCTTTAAGAAGTCTATGGTCTTAAAATGACATGGTAATTCTCTTAATACTGTGCATACAAAGTTACATTTGCAGTTGGAATTTATGTTTTTTAACTACAATGTTAAGTTTGTTCTTGGGATAAATTTCCTTCATTGCGTGCACTTGACCAGTTTTTTATATTTCTATGCAGCTGACTTACATTGATGTTAGGCAGATGCCGACTGCTCTCGCTTGCTCACTCGCTTCGTGTTTTCCGATGCGTTTTCCCGCTAATTTTGCATTTTCAATGACGACTGCTTTGTTTTTTACGGATTTAGACCCTGCCTACCTGGTGGACACCGAAGATCGCTCAAACGTTTGACTTGGAATTGTTATTTTTGATTTTACCGCCGCTTTTTGTATTGGATATTGATGAGACTATGGATCGCTATGTGAATTGTAGGATATCAACTAGTCACTGCAATACACTTGGCCGACGACCCTTAGACGATGAAACAATTCTGTCAGTGATTCGGCAATGGCTTGCACCTCAGTCTGTAAAAAAATATAACCTCATCTAACCAGCTACCTACATCCTGACTTTTTAAACATTCTTCACTATAGACACGTATAATAAACATTAGTGTTTAAGGAATCAAATCATTTGTTAGTTAAATATTGCACCATAACCTTACTTTTACGAAACATCTAATAACTCATGCTCTCAGAGTTTCAAAACTTCAGAATTTTCAGCGAAGGACTGATAAGTTGGAATCTATTATTCACATCATTTTCATCTCGTTACATTCAGGCCCAAGATTGTATGTAATGGTTTCCGTCTCGTATCAAACAGCGAATAATTAAAATCGGTTCAGTAGCTTTAGCTGCATGAGGCAACAGACTATTGCCGCCCATTGTATATTTTATAGTGTACAATAAAGTATATAATATAAATAAACAAATAAACGCACATAGAATTCATTGCAGAATGCCATATTGTATCATGTGAACTGGTAAGTTTCGACCATTTGAGGTGTTACATTTGATTCCAATACCAACGGAAACACTTAAACTTGCCTTAACAGTGTTCCTCATAACCTAGGCTGAAGCAAGATGGCGTCTTTCAAACCACAAGAATAATGAAGGTTACACCATAAGACCAAACCTACGTATATATTATACCAGAAACCTAAGAATTTACTAAACTATCCGATCAGTTTGACCGCAGAACTGCAAACGAAGCTGTTTCTGAACGAAACCGCACGTTTGCATGGCTTGAACGATTTATCTATAGGTTTTGCGGGAAACTAGAGGTTCAATCGACTGGGTAAAGGCTTGATTAGGGTAATAGGTTCTTCTTGGGTAGCCTAGATTCTAAATATCAAAATGCCTTATATTGATTGAGACACAGGTTCACTTTGTTCCTTTCTTTTACGTCATACCCGTGTCGAAAAAGTGTTTTTTATATTATTTGAGATGGGTTTGCTCTTTTTTAACTCTAGTCTAGGTCGGAGTTGACAGAGACAAAGTCGACGATGGAGTGAGCTTACCTAGAAGATACCTGGAAGAGATTAGGGTTGTATGTGTTTGGAAACAAAGACGCAGATAGAGAGTTCCACTTTTTTGCTGTGTGCATCATAAATGACATTTGGAAACGCTTAGTGCGAATTGGTGGAATTGGTGGCAACCAGGTAGGGATGGTAACTTGCAGTGCGTCTAGATGTCCGATGGTAGAAGGGGGACGGTAGAATGAGGTCGTGGAGTTCTTGAGCACAGTCACCGAAGTACAATCTGTAGAAGACCGACAAGCAACCTTTTGTTTTCATATGAAAGAGTGTTTCACGTTTGAGCGATTTTTCATTAAGAACAAAGTCATTAAGAATAAAGTCTTGCCCATATTCCAGTTTATCTAAGGTCGGCACGCGGCGCAATATTTCTTCTTATTCTATACTTTTGATGAACAAAGTCACTCTAACATTAAAATAATTATAATAAGCCAAAAACTATTTTGAAAATATTATTAACTAGCTGACCCAACAAACGTTGTCCTGTCAAAATTCCAATAATTAATATAAAATTCCCATAGAAAATGCACTTTCAGTTTTCCCAAATTTTCCAATTTCCCGGGAACTTTTCAAACATTTTCTTTCATACAAACCTTGTCCTGACAGTTACAAACACAACAAAAAAACCGGCCAAGTGCGTGTCGGACTACGCACAATAAAGGGTTCCGTAGTTGGGATGAATCCTAAGAACAAACTTAACATTGTAGTTGAAAAACATATTCTCCCATACATTTCGACTACAAATGTAAGTTTGTACGCATAATATTGAGATTTACCATGTTGTTTTAAGACCATAGACTTCTTATAGGTTTTCCTGTAATCTCCTATAGATTACAGAAAAACCATATTGAACTATTTTCTGTACTTTTTCAAAATTTTTGCTTTCGGAGATATTTTTTTTAAATAACTTTAAAATAATTTATTTTGAAATTATAAAAAAATATATTTGAGATCCTCACAGTAAGCCCTTTTATTGGATATGTCACACGGTACAGTTTGCAAAACTTTTTTTTTATTTTCTTACTTGCCCCCCAAAATTGACCACCATATTCAAAATTCATTTATTTACGTAACACAACCGTGTTTGGGTCACAAGAATACATACGTGTACCAAATTTCAACTTAATCGGTCCATTGGATTCGGAGCAAATTGGCTGTGACAGACACACGGGTGATCCTATAAGGTTTCCATTTTTTTCCAATTTTCTCGGCAACTTTTCAAACATTTTCTTTCATACACACCTTGTCCTGACAATTACAAACACAACAAAAAAGAATTATCCAATTCGGTGCAGCCGTTCGGAAGTTATGCTCGTTCATACATTTCAGCGATTCATTTTTATATAAATATATAGATTTGTAAGTTAGTAAATAGCGTTTGCCGCCATTTCTTTATCTATAGGATGACGCGTAGATATTTACTACTGACATCTACGATAGCTCCAAAACTTTCGATGAATTAAAATTCGAATACTGGTTTGTGGTCACGCTACCGCGTATCACTACGTCAAACCCTATTCACAAATGCTACCTCTCTTGACGACCGTTCTAACCCTTCTGATTGCGAAAAACCGATTCTCCACACATTAAAACAAACCAGCACGTGTGCTTTTAAACAATCGTAATTATTTCCAATCGAAAAATGCGAATGAAATTCGATTGGATTATTGTTTTGACCAATAAAAAATCGATTTCAAATCGGAAACCAGATTTTGCAGGCAATAAAAATGTTTTTTTTCTCACTCGATTTCATAATGGCTGCATTTGTTTTGCGCGTTCCAAATTCAAATTTCATTTGGAACGTGTGAAGTGAAACATTTTTATTTTTAATTGAAAGTCTGGATTATTTTTTATCATGAACCTTGTAAAATTGCAAATATTTGCAAAATCTGATTAGTAATAAAAGTTGAATAGTAAAGATTTAGATACCTGGCTGGATGTAGTAACAAATGGTCAACGTCCGCTTGCTTACCTAAAAACAAAATAATAACAAAATGTTAATACAAAAAGCCATAACTCCAATAATTGGACAGTATTAAACCCATCGTGTTATCTAAAATAATGGATGTGTATAAAACTATTATTGTAAAACAATGCAAAAGTTAAATTTTCCCAACTGTGAGACAGTCTGGGCAAATAAAAGTAAATATAAGGTTTTAATGTCAAAATGTTTACTCTGAAACTACTTTTAAAAGCATGATAACGGATCATTTATAGAAAAAAATACGATAAAAGAGATATCTTTAGATAACTATCACTCCTTAGAGTGCCCTTAGGAAATGAACGATACCTTTCCTTTCTATTCGCACCCGGAAACCACGCAAGACCCGATCTGCGTGCACACATTAAAAATATGGAAGGTCTTAATAAAGACCAATAATGGGTATAAAAACTGCCAGATGCTCACTTCAGATGTCGCTACCATTGTTCTTCTTAAAATTTGACAGCTATCTGTCAATATCCATACATTTTTTGTAAACAATTAACTTCATTTACTCATAATTAATTAATATGCCCCGTTGCGCATAACGAACGCATGTATTCCCAAAAAATATTAAAATAAGAAAACTGTGGGAGAGAGCTCTCTGAAGAAAAAATTAGAAACCCAATAAAAACAAAACCGAATTTCTCTGAAAAAAATGCTATCCATTATAAACCTGAAGACTCATCAGAGAAATTCATATACAGATGATGCTCTCTTTCATAAAACAGAGAACTGGGTGACATCTCTAAACTTTTTTAGGGCAGGAGTGTTGGGATGATGATCCCCAAGCTTGTCTTCAACTCTGATCAAGTTATTTCTGTCATAGTCTTCAACAAAAAAAAAATTACTTTAATGTAAAACAACCCATCAATAATAAAATGATTTTATAATTCATGGGTTGTTTTGTTTGTTTAACAAAATGTAAAACAAACATACTTATACTTTAGGAAAAATTTTGTGTAAGGAAACGTTTTGATTTGTACTTTCAGAAAGTCAGGTCTTGCTTTTTCGGTTAGCAGTTCAGGTCTATACTGCCGTCGTAAGAAAAAAGGGCACAACTAACATTTAAAAAAAAAATCTACAAGAAATTGAGCAGATTAGCCTTTTTTTCTGATTCTAAATATGTATGTAACTCAATTTTTTTTTTAATGTTAGTTGTGCCCTTTTTGCTTACGACGGCAGTATAGACTTCCGCAAGAGTACAAAATTCAACCTTATTGAACACATTAATAACTTTACAATATTTAAAAAGGTCACGTTACTATTTTTGAATTTATTGTTGATATGCAAATATTGCACTAGAATTTGACCTACGTTTTAAGATGTTTTCAGTTTGACACCACACCTACGGGTGTACGGCTCGTATCAATAAACCAGGCCGTCACACACACGTATAGTCCATTATTTTGAAAACTACTAAACCGATTTTGATGAAACTTTCACTGTGCCCTAAGTTGAAGTAAATGTAAGCTAACAAAAAAAGAATAGTCACGATCCGATTAATAGTTTCGGAAAAATGCGTGGACAAACATACATACATACATCTATAAAATTTTGTATATTTGTTTGAGAGCCCTAATAGATTATCATATGTGAATATATTTTAGTTCCAATAATATTACATACATACGTATCGAATTAATAATCTCTTTTTCTGAAGTCGATAAAAAATAATAACACCCAAACGGTTAAAAAACTACGGGATAAATACTACCAGTCATTATTACTTATCAATAGTGAAATACGTCATCTACCTGGCTTTTCTCAACTATGTTGTGGTCGGCTTCCAGTCTAACCGGATACAGCTGAATACCAGTATTTTACATGGAGCGGTTCCTGGGTAATACGATAGCTCTTGGTAAGACTGACTGTCTGATTTTCGGGCTTCTGACTACACGTAACGACTGTCAAAGATTTACAAATGACAGCCGGGAGCAACGGTTTAACGTATTGTTTAAGACACGTAGGGCTTCTGATATGTAACGGATGGTCATCCATCCACAGACCGACCTCGGCAAGCGTAGCTTAACCTGCAATCGACCCGTGGAGCTGCTACTATTTAACCACGAGCCCTTCCCATAGTCAAATACGTAGAAACTTAAAATATTTCCATACCGTAGCAACATCCAAGAGAACAAAATGCCTTATTCATAAAACTTTGCCAACTACATTTTAAATAAAATTGTTTTACGTGCAGTTGAACCAGGTTATCAATAAATTCCGGAGACATCGTCTTTTGTTATGAGTAAATGCAAAATATTTTGAATAGCTACGCTCGCTATTTAGCTTCGTCTCTGCGTTGATATTGTAAAACAGCATAAATGAGTCTAATATTGAATGGCCGTCATTGCCATTTCATTATTATTATTATTATTATTACTCTGAATATTATATGTGAAGATGTGTAATTGGCTGGATCTAAAGAATTCTTAAACGGAGCTTAATCTCTTGATAGACAAAATAATCTATTTAATCGAATTCCTTCCTTATGCTCGTTTTTTGAGGCCCTCAGATAAACCCTCGATAGTAATAGGGATGATGCCTGGGTAAAGAAAAAGAAATTCTATTTAGTCCGTCAGTCATATAATAAAAAAATATTAGATACGTATTTTTTGCTTTATCATATTAATAAAAAATGACTTAGATAACTCGCATTAAAGTTCGGGAGTGGGGGCTTGCTACGTCACTTCTACGTATAAAATCTACCAAGACGTGACGTCATGCCACATTTTAACTCGAATGTATCGTAGTAATCTTTTGATTACGTAGAAAAAGAAAAAATACGTGTCCAATATATTTTAATAATCTACATGACGGACAAAAAATCATTTTTTAGTCATCATCCCTATTCAATCGACGTTTAAGCTAAATTCTTCCCTATTGAAGTGTTCCGAAACACGATTTCGAACCAATAATCTAGACTATCGAATGGATAAACTCCGGTTAAAAATTTCAGAAACCGGGCTGTATGTTAGTAGTAAATTAATCTGTTTTGTTTAGCTGTAAGCCTTCCACAGGAACTAATTAAATAAGTAAATATACTTTGTTACAAACAAGTGCAGTTAAATATAAGAAAATAGAAAAAAAAATATCATATCTCTAAAATAAATATGGTTCATTCATCACCAATGAAGTATCATGGATAGCTTGTTTCTTTTCTTTAGTTTATCAATAAGTCAATGTAAAAACCAAAGTTTTCTGTTGGATTACGATAAGCATAAAAAGTGCCACTCTGCAGACCGCTATTTTATCCTAGTAAGCAATTATATTTATAGTAAACTAGCTTTTGCCTGCGGCCACGTTCGCGTTAATTTAGAATAGCGGTTTAGGGCGTGAAAAGATATCAAGCAAACAAACTTACTTTCGCAGAGGATGAAAACCGGTCTATTGACACTCTACGACTCACAAAATGTATTAGGTATATTAGGTACTTCAATAAAAAAATATAAAAACTTTTTTCATGCCTAGTCCTTATCCCAATCTATTTTGGGTCGGCGCAACATGTCTGTGATGGCTGGAATAGCCCAGCAGATTTTTTGTAGTGTCGTAGCTCCTCAATCCAGTGCCATCAGCGAATAACAACTTATTTCCCGACTGCTGTTATTTTAGAAATATTCACATTACCTTACGTTCATTCCCACTCATTCTATTAATACATTAGGCGCGGCAGACATACATGCGCGTTTTCGGACGTTCACCAGGTGCTTGACGGCGCGTATGCGCGTCCATACAATTTACATAACTTTCTTGGAGTGCGGCGCGCCGCACCTGTGCGTTCGTTGTGCATCTCTATTGTTTCGAAAACATCGTAAAATAAGGGTCGGTAAGGGTGTAGCATAAAGAAGCGTTTGCATAAAGAATTAAGCAGATAATGTGTTAAAACTGTTCCCGAATTACGAAGGAAAACACTGCAAACTGCCGACCCACATTTAATTAGTTCTAGCTACATACCGTCTTCATTTTTTTCTTTCAAAACAAGACAAGACCCACGAAAATGACAAAACAAAAAGAACTAAGTAAAAAAAACAAGAGAGCGCGATACGCCGTAATTATAACTTCGCAAAACGGCAGTGTTATAATTTAAAGTAATACAAACCTGAGGAACAAGGACCAGAAAAGGGCAGAAGGACCAATCCACAATAATAATACCGGTCAGTAACTGTCTCGGCTACTACAGCCGATCTACCTTTTCTGTAAAAATCTCACCGTGAAAACTAGGTGAAGTGAGCTGTCAATACTCGTAGTGTAAACCCTAGCATCAGGTGGAATAACAACTCACTTCACTAAGTTTTCACAGCATGATAGTTAAAAAAGAGACCGGCAGAGGGGTCTTTTGAGAAGAAAAGTATATAAATAATTGACGCATGCAAACATATTACGGCTAATATAAAGAAATCGCCATAGTACAAAAAGAGTTATTTTGAAACAAGTAGCAAGATAAAGGGACCTCGAAACGATCAATTGCAATTGTCATTTTTTACGTGATTGATACGTATAAGTGCTATTGTAGTGATTGACAATATTAAAAGAAATTGATGGCAATTGATCAATTGCGATTGGTCGTTTCGGGACCCCTAAGACTGCTCAAAATGTTTTTTTTTTTTTACTTAAAAAATATTTTTAAATATTATCAGAACTACAATAACAGTTGCGTTATAAAAATAGCACTATTATGTGGAATGGATTACTTAGTGCGACGGATAATGGCAACATTCTTATCCTTAGACTCGAGATGCACTGAGAATACATGAATCTGGACACCAATTTTACAAGGAACATTGCGGCAATGATGAATGCGCCATGCTACGAGTGTAAACTGCACCTTCCGCTTTGCATAATTTTTTCTCAAAAGTGGTACTTCTGCAAATATTATTTCGTGGTATCGAGGACAAGCAGAGACCTGTTTGCAATTTAATTTAAAGAAAAATAAGGCCGGAGAAATAGAGTTTGCAACTTGTTCTTTACCGGAGATTAATCAGATGGGATCTTGAAGTCGAAAGGAAACATAATAAAGATTTCCTTCTTGAATCTAGGACTAACATTCTGTATAATAATAGTTGCAGTAAACGGAAGCAATATTCAGGTACCAGAGTTTACCTTAATTTTTATTTATAAGGCATCAATATATACCTACATATTAGATCATACTAAATGATCCTTCGAGCCGGATACAATATTTTTCCGCTTTTACCACAAGTACAAAATTAGTTCGCCTTGCCACCTGATGACACGACCTTATTCTTTTCTTAAGAAAAGAAAAGATGAGTCAAAGAATTCATGAGAAAGATATCAATGTTACCATTTCAGTCCTTTCTTCAGTCTGACATCTGTGATGAAGCGAAAACCTTATCAGAAATCTTCAATTGTGATTGAAGTCTTTCGTCTGACATTCGAAAAGATTGCATTTGACATTTTAGAGAGGTAAAATACGTTGTGAATATAGGGTATTGATGCGTTGTATACGAGTGGATTGGTTATATATTAGTCGTGCCCGTGACTTTGCCTGTGTAGATAGTTTTTAATTTTCGAGATTCAAAAAACCGTATGAGATCCTTTCAGCACGACGCTATGTCTACGCAAAATGACATGAAAATTAGTGTCGTAGTTTATTCCTGAATCGTACACAATGGAAGGACAGACTGACAGTTTAAGATTTATGTATGAGTACATATGTAAATACATTACATAGGCAAATATTAGCTATTTTTATTTTATACTAGCTGAATCGGCCGACAGACGTTGTCCTGTCCAAATTTCTATAATAATTATAGAAATTTATTATATTAATTATTAATGCAATAATAACATAGAAAAAAGGACGTTCGACGTTTCCCGAATTCGAAAATTTTCCCGGAAACTTTTCCAATTTTTCTTTCCACATTAAAAAAAAAATAACCTAATCGGTCCACCCGTTGTCAAGTGATGGGCTTACCAACGAACAGCATTTCATTTTTATTTATATAGATACTAATTGTTGCCCACGATTTCGTCTGCTATCCAGGATGAAAAGTAGACTAAGTCCTTCTCCAAGTCATGGTCTACCCATGTGCCAAATTTCATCTAAATCTGTTAAGCCCCTTAACAACACCATGTTCAATAACCAAGTATGGTCCTTCCAATAAGACTCGGCACCGGGTCATAAAGCTCGGTCCACGTAGTCTTGGTTGGAAGTGAACGTTTCGGACTTCATCAGAGCTAAAGACTGGCCGTCGTATAGTCCCGATCTTAATCCGCTGGATTATGATTTATGGTCAGTTTTAGAGAGTACGGCTTGCTCTAAACGCCATGATAATTTGGAGTCCCTAAAACAATCCATACAATCGGCAGTGAATAATTTTCCCATGGAAAGAGTGCGTGCTTCTATTGATAACTGGCCTCAACTTTTAAAGGACTGTATTGCAGCCATTAGAGACCACTTCGAATAAGCTTTTTATATTTTAAATTGTTTTATATTTATGTATTAAACTAACACAAGTAATAAATATTATTTGCAATAAAAAAAAATTTTTTTTTTCGTCGTGACAATATTCTGCCTTCTATAATAGCTTCTGCCCGCAACTTCGTCGGCGTTATTTTTTTTTATGCCCCAAGTGCAAGCAATAAATTGACAAAGTTTAATCGCAATCGGATGCGGCAGCGCATAAAATACGAACAAATAAACATTGGTTTTTTATATATTAGCAGATAGTTGAAGTAGACGGCTTTACAGGAAAATTTAACATTGATTAAACATAGCGCATATAAAACATTTTCCCTAAAAGTATTTAAAAAAGATGAAAAAAAACAACAAAAGCCTTTTATGAGCTGCAAAGCGTATTTTATAAATATAACTAATAGCTTTATAAAATTAAAAAAAAAAACAACGACTCATAACAGAAACTGAAATTCCACAGTAAATTAATTCTGGCAAGTAATAAATTAAGAGCCATACAAAGAGGCGACCCCTGGCGGAATAATAATTAAATTAAGATATCTAATTATGGTACAGCGGCGGATGTTTATACTTGATACAAAGAGTAGCCAGTTTCCGGAAATTATCAATTTTGTACGTTATTTTATGAGTTTTACAGGTAGAATAGAGACCGGATCTCATTAGCATCAAAATATTGGAAAACATGGAGAAGACAGAGGCCAGAGCAGGGGAATGTGATGTTATGGCGGCATTTACAACGCTACGCATCAAAGAAACACATCGTCACACTAATCCTGCTTTAATTTTGTTCGCCCGAAACTTGGCCACTTCCACGGCGCGTCGATGGTGGCAATGTAGAGGTTACATTGGATGCATTTTTTGAGGCACAGAGGGCAGGTTTAGAGTTGGGACATAGTTTGCAACATAGATCCATATCCGACCCGACGAAATAACAAAAAATAAAACCGACTTCTACAACAAAACACTACAAAGTGAAAAATAACTTTAATTTCGGAAGTCGGTGTCTTTGGTTTTGTATTTTCGTTTTTTGCCACCGACTTCCGAAATTAAAGTTATTTTTCACTTTATAGTGTTTTGTTGTAGAAGTCGGTTTTATTTTTTGCTAAAAAGTTTTTATTTTTCACCTTTTAGTTGTGGAACCTACCCCACACAAATTCGGACACATAATTGAGCACAATAATTGTAGATATAGCCATGTAAATAACAGTGATAGGAAGTTATTAAAACATCATCACATCATCCATATAAAATAAGTGGGAAATATACGCATTATTGAAGCTAACTCAAAAACTCCCCAAGCAAAGTTAATAAAATTTATATGGGACCACCTCGGAAGTATACCCTTTCAAACAAAAAAAGAATTTTCCAAATGAGTACACGGTTCATTAGGTTTCTTACAGTGAGCTCGTGAGGTACCCAAATGTCGAGCTTTTTTGTTCCCCTACCCTTTCAAACAAAAAAAGAATTTTCCAAATCGGTCCATCCGTCTTTGAGTAATCGCGTAACAAACATACAAAAAAAAAATACAGACGAATTGAGAACCTCCTCCTTTTGGAAGTCGGTTAAAAAGGAGGAGGTTCTCAAGTCGACGAGTATTAACTGGATGACTTTTATACCGTCTTTAAAAAAATAGGGTTATAATAGGTGAACGAAGTAGAAGCCTATGGCATATCTAGCTTTTATTTTTGGAAAAAAAAAAATAATAACATCTAAATTCAAATCATACGCACTACGCACCCTGCCTAGTGCTAATGATTTGAATTTCGATATTTTTTAACGATCTATATTTTTTTTCAAAATTTCTGTGTTTATTGTTCTAGTTTACTTCAAGTGTGTAGTGTTTATTGATAGAGCAATTTCTGTCTAACCTATTGAAAAAACAAAAAAAAAACCTGGTATGTCATAGGCTTCTACTCTCATATTGTACCCTATTTTTTTCTTTTTTTTATGTATACGCATAACTTTTTACAGAGTAGTCCGATAGTCCGATTTGAAAGATTCCTGTTTTATTCGGCGGGTATACCTCGAAGTTGGTCCGATATAAACTTTATTAACTTTGGTCGGGTAGTTTTTGAGTTAGCTTACATTAATACGTATTTTGCCCTCTTAGAATATCTGGATGATGTTCTAATTTCTTTTGCAGGTGGTATTCAAATTTGTGGGAGGAAGGTACCACAACTAAAAAAAAAAAATAAAAATAAAAACTATTTTACAAAAAAAAAAAAAAACAACTGACTGCCAAAAAAAAAAACATTACAAAGTGAAAAATAAAAGTCGGTGGCAAAAAACGAAAAATTTATACAAAACCAAAGACACCGACTTCCGAAACTAAAGTTATTGAAATAGTTTGTAGTGGTTGTTTTGGAAGACGGTTGTTCTTTTTTTTTTTTTTGTAAAAAAGTTTTGGCATGTATTTGATCAAACCTCAAATAATTCCCATATTGCTTTCCTAAAAATATTATTAAACCCTCTAATATAATAATTGTGCCTATTTATGTGGACATCACATTTTTCCTATTTTGGGGTCCTAATAATACTAAATAGCCAAGTGACTGCGAACAACTTGGATGTGGTGGTTTTAACCTAATAGTTTGCTCTGGGTGCCCTAGCTTAGTTACTGCGACGAATTGTGAGAAAAGGCCAGAAAGTTAAAAAGGGGCTCATTTATTTAAAAAAAAAAACGTGTGCATTAATAGAAGCAGAAAAGTTGTTAGAGTTTCATTAATTTATAAAAGCTTACCTCATTAGAAGGTCAATACGTTTTTAAAGGATCATTTAAATATTTCTCATTATTAATTAATGGTCTTTTAAGATGGTGAAGCATCCGAAGCGAAGGACCAAATGCCATACCATCTAAAAATAAAAAGGTACAACAAAAATAGCTTTTTATATTCAAATTCGGTGCTTCCAAGAGTTCGTTGTTTCTCCAACAGTAGAAATTGTACTCGCCTGGGAAATAAGGGAAAAATCTAGTTGTGATTTAGCTATAGTTGTTCCAAAAATTACAATTTCGCATAAGAGTATATATGTCGAATGAAATAAGGTTCAAATTAGTATGAGCAATACCTAGAAACAAAATAGAGCTGTTGTTTTTTTTTTTTAATAGTAAACAACGAAATTAGTTGTTTCTGTGTCACGTGAAATATTCGAAATTAATTAAACGTCAGGTTTTCCCAAAAGGGCTATGTCACGAATAACCTGCATTAATATAGCACTTTGTTGGACTAAGCGATAGTTCTTTTTATACTGTGCGAGCAGGCGAGTCTAGGGGGAATTTATAATATATGTTTATTGAAAACATACTAAAAGCATGCATTATTATAGTAAAAGTATATAACCAAGCTACTAGATAAGGTAGCCGGTTGGAAATCTGACATGTGCAAGAAAGAAATAAAAACAAGTCTATTTGTCACAGAAACACGTGCATACAAAAAAACTGGAAAAAAAAAAGACAATATCGCTGCTTTGCATGAGGGTATTCTTGCAATGCAGCGATATTGTCATCTTTTTCAGTTTTTTGTATGCAAAATAGTCCTTATTTCATGGTCAGTAAGACTCACATTCATAACAGCATAATCGGCGGTTTTGCCGTTGTGAATGTGAGTCTTACTGACCGTGAAATAAGGACTATTTTGCATTTGGCTATGTTATAAACTAGTAATTACAAAATTTTGGTTTGTGCGGGTATTCATGCAAAGCAGCGATATGTGAGTTTTTAAGTATCATAATTGTTAGACAGTGATGTTTATCTAGGTGGTCGAAAGCGCTACTGCTAGGCATGAGGTCCTGGGTTCGATTCCCGGGTCGGGAAAAAGTGTTATTGGGTTTTGCCATCTGGAATTTCTCGGTAGCAGTCCTGAGTCTGGTCTTGTGCCCGGTTGATGGCAATAGGCTCGTCCCCTATTACAGGGGACGTAAACACTAAACTTGGCGAAATATGAACAGGATGTTGGTGTAGGTACTACACTCACGCGTTCCGCTCCCCGCGTGACCTCCGCTAGTAAGTCCCCAAACAATTTTTGCCGGCGCGCGACCATTACTTTTACCATTATTCATCCAAAGTTTTGAAATACAAAGAATAATAACATCGCGCGAACGAACTCTCGAGCGTGAGTCGTGCATGGCGGCCATTTTCTTCGTAACTTATTTCGTAATTCCGATAAAACCGCACGGCTTTTGGCCTATCCAAAAAACATGGAACGCAAGTTGTGGGTTCGCGCATAAAATTCCAAAAAATAAAAAAGGTTGCTGTCATCCGTTGACGTGGTCAGTTTCAAGCGTTCGGACGTTCTGCAGATTCCGTATAGTCGCGAGTTATCAGTTTCGGCCATCTCTGCCTATCCCTTTAGGGAATACAGGAGTGATGTAATTATTAGTTTGCAGCCATAGACATAACCCTTTCAGGGACGCTACACTGAACGAGTCACAATAGAAATGCCTACGGGCGTTTTAATAGGGATGATGCCTGGGTAAAAAAAAAAGAAATTCTATTTAGTCCGTCAGTCAGATAATAAAAAAATATTAGACACGTATTTTTTGCTTTATCATATTAATAAAAAATGACTTAGATAACACGCATTAAAGTTCGGGAGTGGGGGCTCGCTACGTCACTTCTACGTATAAAATCTACGAAGACGTGACGTCATGCCACATTTTAACTCAATGTATCGCCGTAATCTTTTGATTACGTACAAAAAGAAAAAATACGTGTCCAATATATTTGAATAATCTACATGACGGACAAAAAATCATTTTTTAGTCATCATCCCTATTACTGTCACAAAAGTGTTAAGGCGACGCGATAACCGACTTTTAATGATTTTTAAACTGAAGATCATGTCTAAACGAGTAGAGTTAATGATTTGAAAAAAAAAAATATGTTAAATTAGAGCATTTTCTTAATAACGTAATCTGTGAATATTCTAGATTATGTTTATATTACATAGTGTAATTATTTTGTAAAGTAATGTTTAACGCAGTTAAAAAAACGTGTATTTTTATGAAACTTTCACCATTTTAAAGATAATTTAATTATTTATCTTTTAATATACGTCTTTTTTATTAAAATACCTTTTGTTTTATGTATAATTTATTTAATTTTTATTGAGACTAATAATAAGTTTGTTACAAAGAAATATTCAAATATATAATAAATTAATAATGCGTTTAATTTGGAACAGCGCTCCTTGATGGGCGAGTCCTATTACTGGCTGGGGTACGACGCATTGCGTGAGCTCAGGACATAACACACATAGTCAATATACAGAGAGAAAGGGTATATACCACATATGTGGTGACCTGTGCTCGTTACGTTACAATTTGTGATGAGACTTCTGTTTTGCTATGGGACAAGTCTTAAAAACTGGAAGAAATACAATAATAACAAATCTTTCAAGCCTTTTCCCATTTATTTTGGTGTCGACTTCCAGTCTAACCGGATGCAGCTGAAGGTCAGATAGGCAGTCGCTCCATGTAAAATACTGGTAGTATTTTACATGGAGCGACTGCCTATCTGACCTTCACAACCCAGTTACTGGGTAATACAGTATCTATTATTGGTAAGACCATATCTCTTGGTTGTCAGACTTTTGGGCTTCTGAATATCAGTAACGACTATCGAAGATCTACAAATGACAGCCGAGACCAACGGCTTAACGTGCTTTCCGCCGCACAGAGGGGTCTACATATGTAATGGATGGTCACTCACCCACGAACCGACCTTTGATCAACCCGTGCGGCTGATATCAAAAAATAAAAAAAATGGAAGAATACTAGAAAAATTATTAAATCACCGTTTACGAACAGAAATGGCTGCTATTTAACCAACACAAATACAAGAAGAAATTTCCATTACATTAGATAAATATTTGATGCAAACATCAGTTTATAGACAGAAAATGGATAAAGAAAGAAAAAAATCCGTCCCAGATTTGACTATAAGATAATAAACTGGATATTTGTAAGGTATTTCGAGAAAGCATTGTGAGCAAGAAGAAATTACTTGGATACATATTTGATTTTACTTTGCTAAGTATCATTTTACTTTAGGTCTCACTGTCAAATTCAATGACATTCGTTAACATTTTCAAATGATGTTCGATATTTTGAATTTCGACTTGAGTGGTGCAGTTGGCAGTAAAATAGTTGAATGGTTAAGATGAACATGCCTGTATATCCAGAATAGAATACTCTTTATAATGTTCACCATACGAATCCTAACATAATAATATCACACTATAATATTATAAAGGCGAAAGGTTGTGAGTGCATGTGTTTGTATGAAAGTTACTTTTTCTTGCAAAAACTACTGAACGGATTTTGTTTAAATTTGGCACACAGTTTATAAACCTGGATTAACACATAGGATACTGTTGTCCCTACATCCCTACGGGTTCGAGACTTACGCGGGTGAAACCGCGGGGAGCTGCTAGTGTATTATAAATGCGAATGTGAGTTTGTTTGTTTTGCTTTCACGCTTAAACGGCTGAACGGATTTAGATAAAATTTGGCACATACGTAGACCGTGGCCTGGATTAGGACATAGGGTACTTTTATCCCAGTAATAAGTTCCCGTGGGATAATTTCCGACCTCCACTCAGGCGAAGCCGCGAGCTAAAGCTAGTTACAGATATAAATGTATATTACATCCCTTAGGAACCGAAAAGCTTGACAACTATAGTAAAGTTAGGTTGCAAATTGTGATAAAGTAACTATCTCACTTATTACGTAGGTACATAATAAGTAAAAAACTGGTCAAGAGCGTGTCGGACCACGCACAATGAAGGGTTCCAGGTTCCGTAGTTAGGATGACTTTATCCCAAGAACAAACTTAACATTGTAGTTGAAAAACATGTTAAACGAAAAGAATCTAACCCACATTACACCTAATGTGGGTTGGATCCTTTTTGTTTAACTATGGATAAATATAAGTTTGTACGCACAATATTGAGAGATTTACCATGTTGTTTTAAGATCATCGACTTCTTATAGGTTTTCCTGTAATCTATAGGTCTTGAACTATTTTCTATATTTTTTACAAAATTTTAGGCTCAGTACTTTCGGAGATAAGGGGAGAATGGTCAATTTTCTCCTGTTTTCTTAAATAACTTTAAAATGGTTTATTTTAAAATTATAAAAATAATACAATAAAGACTCTCACAGTAAGCCCTTTCATTTGATATGTCACACGGTACAGTTTGCAAAACTTTTTATTTTTATTTTCTTATTTGCCCCCCAAAGTTGACCCCCATATTCATTTTTTTTTATTTACATTACACGTCCGTGTTTGGGTTATAGAAATACATAGGTGTACCAAATTTCAACTTAATCGGTCCATTAAATTCGGAGCAAATTGGCTGTGACAGACGGACAGATAGACACACGAGTGATCCTATAAGGGTTCCGTTTTTCCTTTTGAGGAACGGAACCCTTAAAAGAAAAATGGTAAATAGACAAGCTATTTGGCTTGTGTTGTATTTAGTTAGTATTTTTTCTTGTGAAGGTATTTTTGGTAAGAAATGAAAAGTAGTATACAAGCTATAATAGCTTGTATACTACTTTTCATTGCTTACCAAAAATACCTTCACAAGAAAAAATACTAACTTGTAATATACAGCTATAACATGGGTAAGGTATTCATAATTTTCCTTTATGTAACTTCATAACTAGTTTTTCACTCTACCCACGTAAAAGCGTGTATCGTTTAAGCTCGTACGTAAGTTTCTTTAGAAGTTAAATAATAATCAGCAGTTGAGGTTCAGAGTTGAAACCTACACGAGGATAAGTTTGCAAACTGGTGATAGAGACATAAAGTGCTTCCTGTAAGTAAATATGTCGATTGTTATCATCATCTGCGTAGCCTTTTCCCAACGATGTTGGGGTCGGCTTCCAGTCTAACCGGATGCAGCAAAATACCAATATTTTACAAGTAGCGACTGCCAAACTGACCTTCACAACCCAGTTACTGAACAACAAAGAGTTGTTGTCAGACATTCGGACTTCTGACAACCCGTAACGACTGTCAAAGATCCACGTATGACAGCCGGGACTAACGGCTTAACGTGCATTCCGAGGCACGGAGGAGTCTTGTTATGTAAAGTTGGTCACCCATCCACGAACGAACCGCGGCAAACGTAGCTGAACCTGGTTGATCGACCCGTGCGGCTGTTATTACTTAGCCACAAGCTCCTCTCGCATTATCTTGACTTAAAAAGGTATGATAGGTTTGTTTATCTAAGGACAAGCGCAGATTAAATTTCCTTATGCGCCCGTTTTCACTAACACTACGGGACACTTAACTAACTTCACTTCACTAACTGCTTTTTTATTTGAGATGGGTTTGCTCTTAACTATAGTCTAGGTCAGAGTTGACAGAGGCTTCTACTGGGTAAGCTCACTCCATCGTAGACTTCTATGATGGATTGAGCTTACCTCGGGCTTACTTAATTCGGGTTGTATGCGTTCGGGAACACAGACGCACAATATTTATTTATTTATTAAAACTTTATGCACAAGTAAAAACAAATACCGTACAAAGGCGGACTTAATGCCTGAGGCATTTTCTACCAGTCAGCCTTAGAGAAAACATGGCAGGTGCAATATAAAGGATATTGTGCGTACGAACAAGTTTGTACGCACAATATTGAGAGATTTACCCTGTTGTTTTAGTACCATAGAATTCTTATAGGTTTTCCTGTAATCTATAGGTATAGAACTAATATCCATATTTTTTTAAACACTTTAGGTTAAGTAGTTTCGGTGATAAGGGGGTCGTCAATTTTCATCTATTTTCTTAAATAACGTTAAAGAACTTTAGAATTTATTTGAAAATTATAAAAAATAATCAAAAATCAATTTGAGACTCTCACAGTAAGCCTTCATTTGAATGTCACACGGTACAGTTTGCAAAACTTTTTTTTTTCTTACTTGCCCCCCAAAATTGACCCCCATATTCAAAACTCATTTATTTACGTTACACGTCCGTGTTTGGGTCACAGAAATACACACAGCTGCGACAGTCGGACAGACAGACAGACAGACACACAAGTGATCCTATAAGGGTTTCGTTTTTCCTTTTGAGGTACGGAACCCTAAAAATATTCATTCCGATTGCAGCAAGGTGAAGATACCCCAAATATCGACTAACTACAAAACCACATCACATTAGACCCAAAAGCATTTGTCATATTATACAATAAACACAAAAATCAAACTAACAAACCATCAGTCGAAAAGCCAAACATCTCTCCACTAAGCCATAAGGCCATGCACACATCTACTCCATAACAAAATTGTTAGTCACAGTTACTGCCGAAGAAAGTGGCGTAAAATCTCTCCTTTTCATCTCATTCAGAGGCATAAATACCTTTCTTCTCAAAAGCCGGGTTCGCCTTAACGGTCAAAGGGCGTTTAGACGTAACAAAAACCTTTTCCTATAATAAAACTCTATAGATTTCCATAAATAATCATGTGTTTGAATGTGGAAGGGTGGCTAAAATGCTATATTATAATATGCTTAATCGATACGCATTTCGGGTTCGCCATTCTTAGGTCGTTTTGCGAAAAATATGTAAAATTACACATATTACTCTGTAAATAGTAATAATGGATTGGTTTGGCATATAAACTCTACAGTTAGATATAGCAAATAACTAAAATATTCCTAACTAATATTATAAATGCGAAAGTAAGTTTGTTTGTTTGTTTGTTACCTTTTTACGCGTAAACCACTGAACCGATCATCCTGAAATTTTGCATATACGTTGTCAGGTGTACAGAAACGGACATAGGGTATCTTTCATCCCTGTAAAATTTACTGGTCCCGAGGAAAACAACAATAACCTAATCATGATAATAGATGGCGCCACGTGTCTTTCGAATCATGATTAACATGACATACTATCTTCCACTACTAAAGTTTCGTGCGTTTAGAACTTTAGATAGTGTGAATTGATTGTCAAATTCTAAATTAACGCGAGCGAAGCCGCGGACAAAAGTTAGTGAATTCATAATTATGTGATTTTGAGGCTGGCGTCGCAATGACTACACTGAGCGCTTCCGTTATCGAAGTATCTTGGATTTCTAATCAGCTAAATAGTAACTAATTAGAAAAAAAAATTCAGGCAAAATTCTAAGAAAATTCATTCAGACTAGTAAGTACCAATATTACTACTAAGAACTACATACACAAAGGCTGCAAGTTGGAAACCAATTATTTTTAAACCGTTCTCGTCTGTTACTGCCCTAAACCCTTTACGTTCACCACTACGTGTTTAAACGCTTATTGTGAGGGTACTTAGCAATTCGAGAACACTCGTGCGCCGAAGCTAGGTACCTAAGTACTCGTAACATAAAATGTTACGCGCTATTATGATGGGACGCAGATATATATGCTAATGGCCTAGAGTGGTTAGCTTGCGTGTTCTGTGCTGAGCTCACGCAACGCGTCGTACGTCCACCCAGTAATAGGGCTCGCCCATCAAAGAGCGCTGTCCCAAATTAGACGCATTATTAATTTATTATACATAAAACAAAAGGTATTTTAATAAAACATGTATACTAAAAGACAAATAATTAAATTATCTCTAAAATGGTGGTGGTTTTATAAAAATACGCTTGATAGTTTTTGCGTGATAATCAATTTTTTATCTGCGTTAAATATAACTTTACAAATTAATTACACTATTCATACTAATACTCGTATTATTTATACTAATGTTATATATATTCGAAAGTAACTTTGTCTCTGTCTCTCTGTCTGTTGTCTTTTCACGCCTACCACCGAACGGATTTCGATAAAAATTGGCAAGGCGATAGACGGCATCCTAGGGAAGAACATATGCTACTTTTTGTCTCAAAAATAATCCTACAGGGAGTGATATAGGGGATGAAAGTTTGTATGGGAAACCCAGCATTTCTTAAGTTAGGGATATGAAAATTCAAATGTATGGTTTTGGCAGAAAAAAAAAGAGGTATAGGGTTGGTTTTAAAATTCACGAAAAATATTTAAATTTTTGTGTAGGTACCTACCTCTTATTAAGAGATTTCTTTCAGAACGCAATAAACTCAAATACTACTGAACCGATTTCATACGGTTTTCACCAATTGGACTAAATGATTTATGAGAAAGTTTTATGTGATTCATTATGGTTTTGTGTAAATTGGTTGAAATATGACGATGATAGTTAAAGATGTCGGAAAAAAATCATGCGCAGCGGGAGTTGACTGGATTACGGAATGAATACATTGTTTACCTGGATTATTTACATAGGGTACTTTTAATCCCGGTAGTACGTTCCCATGGGATAGTTTTCGAAATCCACGCGGGCGAAGACGCGGGCATAAAGTAGTCTAATATGTTGATATTAGACTACATTATACAACAATCAAGACAATTCACAATCACAACACAATAATTCACAAGTCACACAATTTTCTTACTAACTTGACTTGAATGTGTGTTTCTTTTTGCGAATTTCGCGAATTGTATTATTGTGCCATCTTATTTTTTTTTTTCACGAAATTGTCGATTATATTATAATCTTCCCTTCATACTTTTCCTTCCAGGCTTAGGACTGGCTGAATAGAGATAATTACGGATTCGTTTATCAAAACAAAATTATTATTACCAACCGCAAATGAAGGTGCACGCCGCGCCGCACGTGTGTGTGTCGCTCTCTTTCGCACGTATTGGCATCCTTCTTCTAGATTTAATATTAATACCAAAATAATCAGCTGATTTCTAGTAACTCGTTTGCGTGTTCATTCGAATATCAACGCTCTCTCATAGCACTTAAAGTTCAAATTAGTTTAAACGACTTCACGAGTCGCCTCAAACGTCGAAATAGGAACGAAACGAAAGAATGACTAAGTTACTAAGTGTATGAGTCGTCAACGCTTTGCGCGTTTAATATGAACTATGAGCGTTTCTTGTTTAGCCGTCTATTAAATCAACTAGTCCATCGAAGAACGGTGAACCGTTGAACCGTCGACGCTACGTTGACGGATGATTTAACTAATTCAACGCCCATCGCTACGTAAAGCCTCCGCCGTCGGGGGGGCATGCCCCGAGTTTGTGTATAAATATCACGCCAAGATCTAATTAATAGGAATATAATAATACTACAGGCCAGATGGCGTGGTTGGTTAAGATACCACCTGCCATGCCGCTGGTCGTGGGTTCGATTCCCATCCAGGACAAACATTTGTGTGCATGAACATGTCTGTTTGTTCTGAGTCTGGGTGTAATTATCTATATAAGTATGTATTTACAAAAAAAAAAGTAGTGTATGTAGTATATCAGTTATCTGGTTTCCATAGTACAAGCTCTGCTTAGTTTGGGATCAGATGACCGTGTGTGAACAATGTCCTAGGATATTATCAAGGTATCCGGTGTTTTATTTTATCCAAGTTCCGCATAGGAAAGTAAAAAAATGCTCTAATTTAACATATATTATTTCCAAATCATTAACTCTACTCGTTTAGACGTGATCTTTAGTTTAAATTCATTAAAAGTCGGTTGTCGTCACCTTAGGGCGCGTACCAGAGGGCCAATCAGATTTCCCAACTACCCAAACACAGATTCAAATTTTCATCACCGCTACCCATCCCTTGTACAGACGCCAGCACATCAAGCTACTACAATCTGTCAGATTTCTTTAATAGATTTTCGACTTTATTGCTAAGGCATTAGATTCAAGGTTGATTGAGAAAATCTGACAGTTTCGGGTAGGTTGACCTGCTGGCGTCTGTACCATTCCAAGATAATCTGACGCCTTTCACGCACAACAATATACTGTATAGGAATGGTACCTAATATTCAAGAAGCGTGGACTGTTTAAAATTTGCCCTAATCTCCTGGTTTTGGATGAAGATTCTCTCGTTTACCCAAAGATTATTTGTGATCTTCTGAATAAATTTCGTTGCAGTAAAAGACTTGAGGTTTAGAGTTAGCCTGTTTGTGAGCTGTATTTTTCGTGTGAAAGTGTTATGAAGATAAAATGATTTAAATTTGCATTCATTAAAGTTTTTTCAGAGGTTTTAACGTTTTTTTTTGGGTTTTGTACCTCAAAAGGCAAAAAAAAAAAACGGAAACCATATAGGGTCACTTCGTTGTCAGTCTGTTAAGACTTTTTTTCTCAGGCACGCGTGGTGGTATCACATTGAAATTAATATCATATACGTAGGTATGTGGTCCCTTGGAGCTCTAAAAAAATCAAGTATCTAAGTCAACGCAATAAAAAGATACGGCCATTCATGCGACATTTTTTGATACTCGCAAGTAAATCAAACCTATAGGGTATTTCCCGTTAACCTCATCAAATTAATCATGAAATTTGGAAAGAAGCAAGGTCGCACAGCACAAGAAAAAAGTCCGAAAATTATTAATTAGTAGTTTTATCACTTAATTTTTTTTTTTTTTTTTTTGTGATTACAAACTGAAATTACGTGACGTATGGGAGAACATGTTTTTCAACTACAATGTTAAGTTTATTTTTGGGATAAATTCTTTTCAACTACGGAACCCTTCATTGTGCGTTGTCCGACACGCACTTGGCGGTTTTTTTATTGTCTTGATTTGCCTATGATTTGCCGTCATTGTGTAAGCAACTTGAGGTACCAATTAAGTTAAAACTCGTAACTATGTAGGCATAGTTGTTACGAGTTTTTAAGCCATTTTCGTGTACCGTGTACTAAGGCTGGGCTGTCATTGAATTCGTAGTAACACATTGACACACACAACGACTGGGATTGCTGGCAGTCTACTCAATTTCGAGTTAAGCTCGTTTCCCAACCTACCTTCAAATGAAAATGTAATATTGTGTACAGTTAAGGCGGGTTACTTTGACTCTAAGCATAACTTTGGCCCAAATCGAGACAGATGTTTAGTGTCATTAAATCCACACAAAGTTCCGCAAGTACGCGTCTATATCGCCATGTATTAGTTATCGAAGGACATACGACGTTCGGGTATGTGGTCGCGGCACTTCGGACAGTTTAAACATTTGTCTCGATTTGGGCCAAAGTTATGTCCTAGGTCAAAGTAATACGCCCTTAAGGTGCGGATAGACTTGAGCATTCACTTCTAAAGGAAATTCGAGCATTCCCCGTTTTTATTAAAGGAGATGTTTCAAATTGTATGGACCTTAGGCCAGGTACGTGTACACTATACATAAAAATAGGGAATTATATTTAAAACAGTTTTCAACTGTCCAATTACTTTAAAATGGCTTTGTTTGCTGGTAAACCACAATTAATTACACTTGAAATTGCAACACACTACAAAAACCCGTCATAGGGGTAAGCTGTCATTTTGATGGATTAATGACGTTTGACATGTTTAAATACTCAAGAAGAGGACTGAAGTGACACTGTTGTGACAGCTGACAGCCGATTTCTATGATCAATGGTCGATCTATGGTTTACTGTCATTATTTTTATGCACAGAGTAACTAAATCGGTGTGACGCCATGTTGAAAGTCGATAAAAAATAATTGATAAATATCAATTCCCTACCACAACATATTTAAATGAATTATCTGTATTTTTCCAGAATTTTACGGATTTTTCTGGAGGTACACAGACCTGGCCCATTTTGAAACATCTCCTTTGTCGAACTGAACAACGAACAGAGCTAAACATCGCTATGAACATTTTCACAATAATTCTAACGAATGCTCTAATTAACGCTCGTCAATAAATTGATTCTTCACGCAAATGTCAGACTTGAAGGTCGCGTGTGAAGGTCGCATTTATACTTATGGACTATATATATAAAAAAAAAAGATTGAAGAGAAGATTGTGAATGGTGGTAGCGAGTATACTGACAGCGAGGGCGGGGGAACAATGCCAAAATTGCTCGGCTCGGCAAAAAGCTCGAAGCAAATTTACTGTCATTTCGCTAGAATGCTCGCTAAAATACTCCTGTTTATTTTAAAATGCTCAAGTCTGTCAGCGGCTTTAAGGTAATTTATTTTACATAGGAATATTACAACAAAAATATATGAATTTCCCAGAAGCAAAAGTTTACACCATCATATCAATTTCACAACACAAAGAGCACTCACATCAGAAAATATTCACACAAAAATTCTGTAAGGAATCGTAAAACATTTTGGATGAAAGATAAAAACCTGGTACACCGATGGAAGAATGAAAATATGAAAATTTTAAAGCTTTAAATATTCAATTAATCGCTCAGGCCCTGAAGCTATTTAATCAAAAAGTTTAAACAATAACGCGAATAAATATGGCATCCGCGAGCGATGGAGTACGTATTTATTTCGTTGGGAAAGATAAGGTGGTTGAAAAATTTTGGCTTTGTGACCGCGGCAAACGTAGTTTAACCTTCGGACGTCCCGGGAGGCTGTTATCATTTAGCCACGAGCTTATCACGAGAAAACATGTTAATTTATAACGTACATTTAGTGTTAGCGATCACTTTATCCTACTTAATGTGAAAGTTTGGATGTTTGTTACTCAATCACGCCAAAACGGCTGAACGGATCTGGATGAAATTTGGCACACAGATAATTTTAAACTAGCTTAACACATATGATAATTTTTATCTCGGTAGTACGCTCCACGCGGGCGAAGCCGCGGGCAAAAGCTAGTTAGAACTAAAACAGAAGACAATATTAAGGCAACACAACAATTTAATAGTTAAATTTTAATAACCCCGGACACAAATTTACCTTCATTTTTTGCTACTACTATCTTTCATCAGACCCTGATTGCCATTTATCACCTATTCATTGAGAACATTTTAATGAGCCCAAACGCGATACCTCTGCTGTAAGTTGGTGAGGAAGTTGGGTATCCTGCATATTCCAGGTAATGCTGCAATACAGTTCGAGGTTACTATGTTATTCTAGTATCTTTGAAGTACAAGAATGCCAAATTTCGACTCGATCAGACCTGTATAAGATGTTCACATCCATTCATCAACTAGACAAGAGCTGACAGTCTTCAAACGGCTGAATACTCGTAGATTTTGTTCAATCATAGCTAAGAACACTCTCGATCATGTCACGAAAAAAAAGAAAATCTAAATCGGTTGAGACGTTTGGGAGCTACGACACCACAGACAGATATACAGATACACACGTTAAACTTATAACACCCCTCTGTTTCCGTCGAGGGTTAAAAACTATGACAAAAATTAAGTATACACAGCAGATTCGAGTGTTCGACTTGTGTTGAAGTTCAGGAGTTTCTATTCGAAATGGAAGTGTCCTAAGCAAATACTAATAGTCTATGTTTGACCTTCTTTTACAAGACCAGTCAAGTTTTTCGAACCATGTTATTTTAAGAGGGCTGTTTCATTTTGTCACCTCTCTCGCTCACACGTGACCAAATTAAAAAAAAAAAGTTAAATGAAAAGATGCTTTTATGTAAATGATAAATGATTTTTATTTCTGTAAGTAGGTTTGTACAAACACTTTTACAAGTCAATATATATATATATATTTTTTTTTTTTTAAACTAGATGAGTTCGGCGTTTCCTAACTGACTACTCTGAGAAGAAAGGCCGAAACAAAATCAGAGATCACATTCTCTTATAAAGTCCAGACATAATCTTGGTCACTTCATGTGAAGACCATGTAGATTGGTGTCTGAAATGGTCTTTTGAGGAAAGAACCACACAGATTGAGAGGACCTGTCCAGTCAGTGCATGCATTTGTCAGTAATCGCGCAGCTCAACTCAGAACTTAAGGAGCTCAACGATTCGACGAACAATACCAAAGAAAGGACATTGGGGTAGGCCGCATAGATTACTCAAACTGCCAGACCATGATTAAAAATAATGTACAATGTAATCAATTAGCGAACTAATAAATAATATGTATTTAATAGGTAATTATTAAAAACTTGGTCCCTTGTGAGCGAGAGAAGACAAAATGCAACAGCCCTCTTAATGCATTTGAAGTTCGAAATCCAATCACCACGGGAAGCATCCAAACGGAGCCAGTGATCGCAATTTGCTATTTCGATTCCCCAGTGCTTGAATAGCCAACCGATATTTTTTTGTGTTTTTTGAGAAAATTACTGACTAATGTGCGACTGTAGAAAAAAGTTATTTTCCTAAAAAATGGTCGGTTGGCCGACGATTTTCTGTGAGACAAAAGATTGGTCCTTTGTTATAATAAAACTTTTAACCCTAATTCCAACCTAACTCAAAATATAAACCATAATTCATAACGAAACCACATTAAGTAAAGTCTTAGTATAACATAATTTTAATATAAAAAAAATAACAGAAAAAATTACCCTTTGCGCGAAAAAAGGTAAAGCAATTTCCCTAATGCCTGAAATTTTCAGACCTAAAAGATTTGATTAATGAATCAAGATAACATTGCGAAGTAGGCATTTAGGTAAAAGTGTTGGCATTTTCGTCCGCTTAATCTCATAGAGGACACTATACTCGTAGTTAGTGCCGACATACACGTATAAAAGCATAGGTTTATATGTATGCTTTTATACGTGTATATCGGTATTTAAATCGTGGAATGACATTAGTACCAAAAGTTTGTACAGAAGGACCAATATATAAAATTAATGAATTAATTAATTTATTTATTAATAACCAACTTATATTTACAGTTTGCACCACACATACAAGTAATAGGTCCTTATTAGTAATACACAATCATAAAATTATATTAAAATACATAAATACGAAACAAGATGATAAACTTCGATAAGATTACACAAAGTTAGTAAAAATTAGATAAAATTAGACAAAGTTATACAGATATGGGAAAAAAATTGGAATAAAATTATTAATAACAAAATACACAATTTAATTTATTTACTCCAAGGAGACTGTACTGGGAGTGGTAATGGACTCCAGGTATCGAGTAGCAGTGTTCAGGAACCTCAGTTCAGTACTCACGAAGACATCTGAGGATTCGTCATATAGCATAATGTTGTTAATAAGGGTGAGGGCTAGGTACAGACGCCAGCAGGTCAACCTACCCAAAACTGTCAGATTTTCCCAATCAACCTTGAACCTAATGCTTTAGCAATAAAGTCGAAAATCTATTAAAGAAATCTGACAGATTGTAGTAGCTTGATGTGCTGGCGTCTGTACAATGGACTGGTCTTAAGGGTTATGGTACTGGTTTGAGGTATTGAGAATAGGGGTCGTTGGCGAGGGCGAAGTGTGTGACTAATGGGTAGTGGGATGTTAAAAGAGTTAATGTTAAATTAGTCACACAATACAATGGCGCATTGCAATATTTTTAGGGCTCCGCAGTCAGCAATGAGCCCTTATACAGGGTTATTGATAAAACACCAACAACCTCTTAAGGGGTCATTGTACTCATCATTATAAACAACTTTTACTATAGAACCAAACCTAAAATCGCGAAAAAAAAATCAGCGGGTCAGTACATTTACCAGCTGATTTCTTTTCGCGATTTCAGATTTGGTCCCATAGTAAAAGTTGTTCATAATGATGAGTACAATGACCCCTTAAGAGGTTGTTGGTGTTTTAGCAATAACCCTGTAGTTTCGCCATGTCCGTCTATCAGTCTCAGATCAGAGACTCTTTGCGCTGGAAAGCTGTAATTTGGCTGTAATATATACGTACATATATTGTAATGAATCAAGCCGACAAAGTCGTAAAATTAACATTGAAAAAAAAAAATCCCTTGCACGTAAAGTGGGGATGATATTTGTTTCTCGTCTATCCCATGGTGTGGGGTATTATTTGATAGGCCGATCAAAAATATTGCAAGTCTGTGAAAACCATTTTCCGATTCAGGAATCCGTTTGAATAATGTTAAGCTTTTTGTTAGAGTCAACTGTCCCCATCCTGCCAGCTAAATGGTTGCTTTAGGATGTGTTGAAAAATTCACGGTAGTAGTATAATTTGTATACAACGAAGTTAAAAGGAAAACTATCACAACTAAGTAGGCTTTACAAGTTAACCAACTTACAAATACATTTGCAGTTGAAAATTAGAAATGTACGGGAGAACATGTTTTTCAACTACAATGTCAAGTTTGTTCTTGGGATAAATTCATCCCAGCTACGGAACCCTTCATTGTGCGTCCGACACGCTCTTGACCGGTTTTTTTTTCCACTAGACCATACGTGGGAATCTGCTAGTTCTGGAGGTATTGAATGTCAAAGTCGCAATTTTTTTTTTACTTTTTGCAAAAACGAATTTCAAGTGTTATTACTAAACTCTTTTCCCAAATAAACATTACCTAAATTTTAAATTTTTCTTACGGGAGAACATGTTTTTCAACTACAATGTCAAGTTTGTTCTTGGGATAAATTCATCCCAGCTATGAAACCCTTCATTGTGCGTGGTTCAACACGCACTTGATCGGTTTTTAATACACAATTTTACACAAACATACATAACATCACGCCTGTAATCCCCGAAGGGTTAGACCGAGGTGCACCTATAGTACACCCACATTTCGCCAGTTATGTTTGTCCCATGTAATAAGGGGCGAGCCTATTGCTATCAGCCGGGCACAAATCCAGACTCCAACACTCTGCAAAATGCCTAATGGAAAAACTGGCTTATTCTATATTTGTCATTAAAAGCTGTTATTGTATTGTTGCCACTGTATCCACCAAAGGGTCGTAAAAATAGGGGGTAAAAATAGGTATTTCATTCCCACACTTCGTCCAGACACTAGTCCAAAATCAAAATCTAAAGTCATTTATTCAAACTAGGCTGAGAATCACGTGAATCACTAATCACGTCTAAACGGAACCCTATTACTTAGCCTCCGCTGCCCGTCTGTCTGTCACAGGCTGTATTTGGTAGACAGTTGAAATTTTCACGGATTGTGTATTTGTATTGACGCTATAACAAGAAATAATAAAAATAAAATAAAAGTTAAAAATTGAAGGGGATTCCCCCATACAAGATACGTTTTTTTTTTTAAATTGAAGTATTTTTTAATACCACCTTCGTGTATGAGTCCGACTCACACTTGGCCGGTTTTTACTCCAATCAAAAGAGTACCATTAAAGTTTTCTTACTTTTATTCACAAAAGTACGATCACAGCTTCAAGCATTTTCCAAATCGGACCTTCTATTTACTTTCACGTGGTGTCAGGTCTCACCCTCAGCTAGCGTACACCTTTATTTTAAACCGCTTGACATTTCAAATGAGGTCGGGCTGGCCGAGAATGGCTCGTCTGAATTCTAAGGCCGGTCTGGAGGTCGAAAATAGTGCTGGACATTCTGTAAAGACTAGGCCTAGTGTTTTTATGTGTGTGTAAGTTATTTGTAAGCGGCCGAGTGCGAGCTAGACTCGTACACGTAGGGTTCTGTACTACCATACAATATTTTCCATTGTTAATGTTGAGCAAAAAACGCCAAAAAAATACAAGTTTCTTGTATCGTTCATTTTTAACTTTATTTTTAATATAACGTTGTTATATACGTAACAGCCTTAGTAGTACACACTGTGTGAAAATTTCAAGTATCTACATATAACGGCATAAAGATATAGCCAAGTTACAAACGGACAGGGGAGCCTATGTGGCCGTCTCCACGAGCGAGAGAATCGCGGCGATATTATCGTCATTCCACGTATTTCTATACACTCCGCTATAACGAGTCGCAACGATACGCTGGCGGAATAATCGCTCATTCATAGAGATTACCCGACGATTGAATCGCGGATTCTCTCGCTCGTGGAGACGGCCTCTTAGTACCTAATAATGTCACGCTTTGGGTACGGAACCCTAAACATTAAGTAGATGACAATATTTCACTGGGTTAGGTCTAGAGTTCTAGACTGTTGCAGATAGTGTTTTTGGTGTACTATTTATTAAACTGTATGGCTGTGTATTGTAGAGGTTGGAGTTTCTTTTATCTATTTTGTGGGAGAGACTTGGTTTACTTATGTTTATTTTATAGGGGTTTCTTGATTCTTGTGTAGTTTTGGGCTTAGTTTTTGAGCAATTGAATAATATGTGGCGAGCTAGATCTTGAACTTCGGCAGTTGTCCCATAGCCGGCGAAGAAGCGACTAACTATCGGCTATTTTCTCGCTCAAAAAACGTGCAATAGATATACATTCCGTGTAAATAAAAGATAATTATGCATGAAATAATAGTTGATCGTTGACTGTTCACATCGCGCGCGAGTACTTGTTTGTCGCAGCGACAAGAGCTATCATAGAGAGTACTCGCTCAGCGACGCTCGCTTGGCGGGCAGAGCACTCGCTTGGTACATACGCATACCAGCGAGTAATCCTTGTCGCCTTCGATCACTCGCTGCTCGTTGCTCGCCAACTCGTTTCTAGCTCTACTCGCCCATCGTTGGCGATGGGACAAGTGCCCTGGGAATACCTAAGAGAATATTAACTCAAAATTATGATATAACTCTATTTTCGGAAGTCGGTGTCTCGGGATTTGTATTTCAGTTTTTTGCCACCGACTTCCGAAATGAAAGTTATTTCATAATTTTGAGTTACTTTTTTCAAAGTCGATTTAATCTTTTTTAATTCTTATTTCGTAATTTTTAATTTTTAGTAAAACCTGGAATATTTGTTTGTAATAAGTAGTTAATAGTTTAGTTATAAATATTGCACTAGAATTTGAAAAAGGTTTTGAGATGTTTTCCCTTTGACATGCCAGGCCATCACACTTACACGTAACTGAACCGATTTTGATGAGACTTGCACTGTTCCGTAAGTTGACGTAAGTGTAAGCCAATAAAAATTAAATGGTCACGATCTGATTAACAGTTTCGGAGAAATGCGTGGACAAACATACATACATACAAACATTCATACATCTATAAAATTTTGTATATTTGTTTGGAAGCCCTAGTAGATGTGAATATATTGCAGTTCCAATAATATTACATACATACGTGTCAAATTGATAACCTCCGTTTTTTGTTTGAAGACGGTTAAAAATATATGATATTCTTCAGAACATCATATATTTTTAGCTAAATAGATAGTGTGTTGAAAACATAATACCTACAACAAATTTGATACGACAGAAAAAAAAAATATACAAATATACCTCTAAAAATTTCCTTTAACGATTAAAACCATACATTGTAATATACATGCAATCATTCAGATTTTTTCTTGTCAGATTATTCTACAAGCAACATATTAACGAAATAGTATTTTCATTGTTTAGTCCAATCAATAGATTTTTTGTGAATAGATAACTGCTTCATATTTTGCAATTAATTACCAGCGTTGCGTCATCACGCTTCTCTTTCTTTTCTATGCAGTCCGACAGTGACCGCGCTTTAGGTCCTGTAGTCCCCTTAAGGTGCTTAACGATTTAACAATACCTATTGAAGGACACTTCAATCGAAATTATAGCGTGTTTAAAAAATAGTGCTTACCATATAAACAGAAAAAAACTTTTTAGCAAAAAATAAAACCGACTTCTAAAACAAAACACTACAAAGTGAAAAATAACTTTAATTTCGGAAGTCGGTGTCTTTCGTTTTGTATTTTCGTTTTTTGCCACCGACTTCCGAAATTAAAGTTATTTTTCACTTTGTAGTGTTTTGTTTTAGAAGTCGTTTTATTTTTTGCTAAAAAGTTTTTATTTTTCACTTTTTAGTTGTGTAACCTACCCCACACAAATTCGAATACATAATTGAGCACAATAATTGTAGATATAGCCATGTAAATAACAGTGATAGGAAGTTATTAAAACATCATCACATCATCCATATAAAATAAGTGGGAAATATACGCATTATTGAAGCTAACTCAAAAACTCCCCAAGCAAAGTTAATAAAATTTATATGGGACCACCTCGGAGGTATACCCTTTCAAACAAAAAAAGAATTTTCCAAATCGGTCCATCCGTCTTTGAGTAATCGCGTAACAAACATACAAAAAAAAAATACAGACGAATTGAGAACCTCCTCCTTTTGGAAGTCGGTTAAAAATACCAAAGTAAATTGAAAAAGACGTGTATTTCATATTGAAACACGAAACTATAACAAAACATTCGCAGAGTAAATTCAATGCAGCAGGCCAGAAGGCATCGAATAACATAACTTTGAAAACCGATCAAATACTGCAATAACCGGTGCTTCGGATCGCACCTAGTGAAAAAGTTTCGCAAACAACCAGTAGGTATCTACTTGATGAACAGAAACATTAAACTGAAAATGGAAAAAATGTTTAATCAATTTTCAGATAGTGTGGATGTTTTCATGTTTTACTAGATTTTTTATTGGAATTTTCATTTTGATTTGAGCAGGGAAACAGTTGATTTGAGTAGGGAAACCTTTGGTTTGAGGTGTGAAATAGTTGGTTTGAGTAGGGAAACCGTTGGATTGAGAAGGGAAACCGTTGGTTTGAGTAAGGAAACCACTGGTTTGAGTAGGGGAACAGTTGTTTTGAGTAAGGAAACAGTTGGTTTGAGGTGTGAAATAGTTGGTTTTAGTAGGGAAACCGTTGGTTTGAGTAGGGAAACAGTTGGTTTGAGTAAGGAAACCATTGGTTTGAGTAGGGGAACAGTTGTTTTGAGTAAGGAAACAGTTGTTTTGAGTAGAGAAACAGTTGGTTTGAGTAAGGAAACCATTGGTTTGAGTAGGGGAACAGTTGGTTTGAGTAAGGAAACCATTGGTTTGAGTAGGGGAACAGTTGTTTTGAGTAAGGAAACAGTTGTTTTGAGTAGAGAAACAGTTGGTTTGAGTAGGGAAACAGTTGTTTTGAGTAGGAAAACAGTTGGTTTGAGTAAGGAAACCATTGGTTTGAGTAGGGGAACAGTTGTTTTGAGTAAGGAAACAGTTGTTTTGAGTAGAGAAACAGTTAGTTTGAGTAGGGAAACAGTTGTTTTGAGTATGGAAACAGTTGGTTTGAGTAGGGAAACAGTTGGTTTAAGTAGATTACATTTTACTATTTAAGTATAATGCGAAAGTAACACACAGCCGACGGAATAGAATAGAAAATAATACTCGTAATTATACACCATACGGATTATATAATTATACAGGTTGCTTAGCGCATGGACCGACACAATTTTTTGGGGAGGTTGGTCACTTCCTAGGTTTCACCCAAAGACCCCACGTCCTAAGTGTCACGGTAATTGAGATAAAATCAATCTGCCTAGAATTTTCCCAACTATGTTGGGTTCGAGTCTAATGGGATGCAGCTGAATACCATTATTTTACATGGAGCGACTGCCTATCTGACCTCCACAACCCAGTTAATGGGTCAGACTTTCGAGCTTCTGACGACTGTCAAAGATCCACGAATGACAGCCGGGACCAACGGCTTATCGTACTTTCCGAGGCACGGAGGAGTCTCGGTATGAAAAGATGGTCACCCATCCACAGACCAACCCCGGCAAGCGTAGCTTAACCTGATGGATCGACCCGTGCGGCAGTTATTACTTAGCCACGAGGGTAATTGAAATACTTATTACTTTTTTATTTATTGTTTAAATTACCCAAAATCTCGTCAAACATTCTGTATAAATGTAAAAGTAAAGTAAGTAAAGTAAAGTAAAAATCGTTTATTTCGACATTCAAATTAAAATAATTATATGGAGGTATCATTGGTACCAAACTAAGCTCTGGGCACATATCTTATGGTAACTTTTAATTAAAATAAAATTTTACATAGGGTGACAAAATAGACGGTCTTATCGCAAAAAGCGACATTTCTAAGCCAGACAGGTAGCCTGGGACGAAACGACATAAACTACTTTTCATCCCGGACGCTTGTATAAAACACACACGCAGACAAAGTCGCGGGCAACAGCGAGGTAATATAAAATATTTTGTAGAAGACTGGCATTTGAAAAGCCAATACCCGAAATTGGCCTTTCTTATTTTTCTCGCGGCCGTCAACCAAATCTTGTTTTTCTAGTACGGAATAGTGTTACAAACGAAACTTATTTGACATGCACATCACTAAAGTCAGTCCAAAATGAGATATAAGAGTTAGAAGTGTGTACGTATTTTTTAGGTTTGAAGGCAAGTTTTGACTCCTTTTTGACTCCTAACGCACGGGAGGGGGTGTTCCGAATATTCAAATATCCAAAAGCATTTAACGGCTATTTTGTGGCAATTTAACATTAACTCCTAGGTGAGGAGTCGAAAATTACCTACAAACCTAATAAATACATACAAACTTCTAACTCTTATATCTCATTTCGGACCGAGTTTAGAGATATGCATGTCAAATACGGTTTTTTTTTTTGAGATGGGTTTGGTCTTGATTTTAAGTCAGAGGTGTTTTCGTTTGTTACACTATTCTGTAGTAGAAAAACAAGATTTGGTTGATGGCCGCGAGAAAAAATAAAAAGACACCACCTTCCATACTAAAATGGGCATTGTCCTTTCCTATAAAAAAATTTTGAGTAGGCAGTATTGGAAACCGTAGTAAAATTTCAAACACTTTGACATTTTACTACGGTTTCCGATACAGCCGTGTCCATTATATTTGCTCGACACTAGAATTAGTAGGCTCATTGCATTCTTTATAAAGTAAGCTTTTACCGGTTATGATATTTTTCAGTTCTGAGCAGATTTACGGCCGATATGAGACATCTTACATACTTACTAGAACTTTTTGATATTTGCAACAGATTTTCTTACGGTTTCTGTTACTATTTATTGTATTTGCTTGTCACTAGACTTTTTAGCCTCATTGTATTCCTTTTGATGCAAACTTTCGTCAATTCCGTTTTTTTTTTTTTAACATTTCTGAGCAGCCGATATGAGACGCCATCTGACATTATTTTGCTATTGTCAACTTCGTATTCATTTTTATCCTAATTTGGCCAATATTTCTAGTAGTCCTTTGTCGACTCTTGACAAGGACACCAGAATAACTGATCTACCTAAACACGTTTTTGCGCTTTACGAATTGATGTTTCGACACATAGTGAAAAGTAGAGGGTCGCACGCATGCGCGTGCACTCGCAGTGTGACGTCCCACGCAATTTATATCCAGCCTTAAAATTAATATAAATATTGACCTATCTTTTGAATGCTCAACCGTTAAAAGTCTCGTAGTTATTAGCGGTTGAAATCTTACATGTTTTTATCAGAAATATTGAACTTACCACCGAGCGAAAAGATGTTTTCATCAAAAAGACGCAAAAAGTTAAACATTTTTTTCTCAATTCAATCACTGCCTGTTTCCCGTCGTCGCCCGTTTCGCTTGATTTCCTTGACAGGGAAACGCCATTTTAAATATATTTCTGTTGAATACCAATGCTTAGATGCTCCGTCAAAATAAGGGTCCGTCAAAAGATGATTTAAACTTATTTTTTTCTGATGAACTTCGAAGAATGTCATGAAAAAGAAATAAGATGGAAATGCGTTCCTTGTGAAGCATGTGTGGTGTAACTATGAATAATAAGTTAAGTAAATAAGTTATTTATTTATTAAAGAACACCAGCAGCCTATACATTCAACATTAGTTTAGCGTATTTAGGAGAGGTATTACTGCGAATGTATACACAAATTATAGGTGTACATAACATTTAAGAAAAAAAAAGACATTGGACAGAAGCGGCTTATTTTTTTTTTTTTTTTTGTGATGGGTTTGCTCTTGACTCTAGTCTAGGTTAGAGGTGACAGAGACAAAGTCGACGATGGAGTGAGCTTACCCAGAAGAAGCCTGTTCACTCTCACTTTGAAGAGATTAGGGTTGTATACGTTCGGAAACACAGACGCAGGTAGTGAGTTCCACTCTTTTGCTGTGCGCATTATAAAAGACATTTGGAAGCGCTTAGTGCGAATTGGTGGAATAGCAACCAGGTAAGGATGGTAACTGGCAGTGCGTCTAGATGTCCGGTGGTAGAAGGGGGCCGGTGGAATGAGGTCGTGGAGTTCTCGGGCACACTCTCCGAAGTACAATCTGTAGAAGACCGACAAGCAGACAACCTTGCGGCGATGAGCCAAGCTATGAAGCTTGGCATCCACCAGTTTTACGTCGCCAATGAGCCTCTTAGCTCTGCGTTCCACCGAGTCAAGCGCGGCTAGTTGGTACTTAGCTGATCCATCCCAAAGGTGACTGCAATACTCCATGCAGGATCGGACTTGCGCTTTGTAAAGGGTTAAAAGCTGTCCAGGCGTAAAGTATCGCTTCACCCTATTTAGGATGCCCAGTTTCTTGGCCGCAGTTTGGGCCTTGTATTCGATGGTGGCGCCGAAGTTGAGACCAGATGTCAACTCCATGCCTAGGAGCTCAAGTCGATCAGTCTTATAAACTAAAAGTAAAATTTAAAATTTAACTTTAACAAAATCGAATTGAATTGTAGGTATACAACATAAAAAGTAAGTAAAAGTAATGTAAAGTAATCATTTATTTACCAAAAAACTTAGCCTAGGTAGCATCAGTGTTGCTTCAATATGGTACTGATATGGCTATTACAAATAAGTAAAGCCCTTAATACTAGGAAAATCCCGCATCTTAAAGACAGTGTTCTTCAGTTGGATTAACAAGTTTTACTAAATATTTATAAATGCGTAAAAGTTTTTTTAATGTTAACATATTTATTGATTTAATTGAGTGGTTTTAATGGATAATTGTGAGGAGTGTTTGTATGAGTGTGTTGCTGTGGGATTAAACTGGTCTGTTGGGGATTTTGTGTGAGTGTGGTATAAAAACAATCTGTCAAGGAAGGGATAAATTTGTTATTTCAGTCGTTAATTCGTAGAATAGATTAGTTCCTCTGTGTTTAGACTTAAGAGCAAATTTAACAATTTACTTTTGAATTCGAAATGGTTAAATTATTTATTGTTTTTTTTTTTAAGCTTTTTGTACATATTAGAGAACTTAGGATGGTGGGTAGCAAATCTGGTCCTGTAACGCTCGACTTGAAATGCTCGAGCAGACCTACGTCGAGTATGGAGTACTTGTTTTGGTGGGAAGGAGGCGTGTTTGCGAAGAGAGGAGCGGAAAACAAACGAGTTGTCGGGTTGTTCAGTCGGGTACCTAAACGGTTTGCGTAGCATCACCATCAGAACAGCTCTTTGAGACCTCTCCAGCTGTAGACGTAATATTTAATAATGCTTATCTAATATAGGCGACTAACAAAACATATCTGTAGGTGAAAGCTAAAGGACCTTAGGTACATTTTTGTTTGGTATGGTTCGGTAACAAGACTACTCGGGACATATTGCGTGTTTAACCACTTCAATATGATATTTCACCAATGAAACTGAACACATTCAGCATATCTAAACCGTATTTAAGAGTGTCAGTGTCAATATTCCACAAAAATGATGTCTCGAGCAGTTTGGTCAAATACAGCGTGTATCAGTTTTTTTTTTTTTTTAAGATGGGTTTGCTCTTGACTCTAGGTCGGAGGCGATAGAGACAGTCGACGGATTGAGCTTACCCAGAAGAAGCCTGTTCACTCTCACTTTGAAGAGATTAGGTTGACTGGTAGAAAATGCCTCAGGCATTAAGTCCGCCTTTGTACGGTATTTGTTTTTTTACTTGTGCATAAAGTTTTAATAAATAAAATAGGGTTGTAGCTCGGAAACACAGACGTCATTTGGAAACGCTTAGTGTGAAGAGGAATACCAACCAGGTAGGGATGGTAACTGGCAGTGCGTCTAGATGTCCGATGGTAGAAGGATGTCCCATACATTAGGGTCGAGTTGAAGTTTTTTAAGGGACAGTTGATTATTTTTTCGAGAATACGATGTTAGTCTCATGAAGAAAGTGGTTCAGTTTGATGGTCTGTACCATACCCTTAAATTTTAGCACACAATTCTGATACACGCTTTATATGACTTTGTCGAATCAATAGGTTAATACATTTTTCATATAATAATGAATGTAGATACCTATTTCTCAAAAATTTCCACTTAAATTCTCCAAACACCAAAACACTGTTAATTCTCGAATTAACTGACGCGTTACAACTATTTCAAGGAGACAAAAAAAATGGCGGCCTTATTAAATAAGGAAAGAGAAGAAAGTGGAGGCGACTCAGAGGAGGAATGCTGATGAGGTAACTAGCTACCTACCTACTATTTAGTAATAAATAGAAGTGTTAAGGGGGAAGCGTCAGGGTTGCCCGCGAAATTCAAATTTTCTTACGTTTTTTGCAATTTACAATTTGCAGTCAAAGTACAGTCAAAGACAACAGCAGTCCTAAAGCAGAATAACAGAAAAATAATTGTACAAATCACTTTCCGTGTGTCAAAGAAGTCATGGAAACAAGCGCTTCCAATGACGCTATGCACAAAATGAGAAGAACAATAATAAAAATAAAATGAGAAATATCGAATGTCAATAAAAATAACGCTCTAACGAATTTCAACCTTTTCTGACGAAGATAAAGTTGCAATTGAAATGTGAAACGTTTATTTCTACTTCGATTTATTCTTTGGTCTGGAAATATAAATGTGTACCAACTGTTTATGATTCGGAACACGTCGGTACATTCAAATTGATGGAAACAGGATATTTTGATGTCCGAAGCGTATGCTGTAGGAACGATTGTGGTCTATTGTGTGAAGCATTATTTTATAGCTCAGTGGCTGCTTTTCAATAGGGTAGTAACTGAGATGGTATTTTAGAAAATGACGTTGGATTTAGCTAATATGGAGCATATTGTAAAGGAATAAAAGCTATTTATTACAAAGCTTAACTTAGATTTAGAAAAGACGAGGTTTTAAAGAAATGACAAACTGACCCACTAAAAAGTGAAAAATAAAAACCATTTATACAAAAAAAAAAAAAAAACAACCGACTTCAAAAAAAAAAACACGTCAAAGTGAAAAATAACTTTAATTTCGGAAGCCGGTGTCTTTGTATTATAGTTTTTTGCCACCGACTTCTGAAATTTCCCGATGACCATCTGTAGTCTTCATCAACATTTCCTCTTCACCAAATGGTGCTTTCCGATAGCACATGTACGAGTTACTACAAAAATATCCAAATCGCTATAGGTGTGCCAAACATAAAAATAATTATCAAAATCAGTGGACATACATAAAAAAGTCGAACATATAACCTCCTCCTTTTAGAAGTCGGTTAAAAAGACGATGCATCGTAGAGGTTTTGAAATCAAACCCAAAAGTTGACATTACAAGAATCGACGTAGAGGGAGCCTAGAATATTATCCAGAATGGAATTCTGATAGTATTTCCTACTGAAAGATATTATAGATGTTATTGATTGTTTAAGTTTTAAGACATTCTTATTTCGAGCTAGGTACCTCGACTAATTTTAGACTCCAAAGAAGAGCCCAGAGATGTTATACCATCAAGATGTGGTCAAATTTAAGGGTATACAGACCAACAAACTGAACAAACTTTCTCCATGAACATCGTAATCGCGAAAGAAATATCAATTGTCCCATAGAAAACTTCAATATCTACTCGACGTAAATGTATGGGATGGCTGATTTTTTCGCGTTACGATGTTGTTCCCATGGAGAAAGTTGTTCACTTTGATGGTCCGTACCACACCCTTAAGTTTGACCACACCTTTCTGGTACATCCTGTATAAGGGTGTACTTTTGAGTTCGATACGTGCCTACGTCATACAATCTAATCAAATATTCATGAATACGGGCTTTATTTAAGGCGAGTATAGTCGTGAAATGGTCGTACTTGAGAGCCGCTAATGCTTTTAAATGAGCCTACAGAAAGTTCCAAAAAAAAATATAATGAAACTTTGATATGTATACTTCATATATTTGAAAATTTTAAGAAACATTAAATACAAAAAAGGAAAATGATTGAAATGAGGTTCTTTTCAACTTTTAATTCATTACCTACTTACTGCTTCTAAACTACAAGTGATATTTTCACGGCTTAACGACGATAATATTGGTAAATCAATTATCTTCTTACTTTCTTATTCTTACATCTGTACATTTTTTATTTTTATTTTAAAATAATTATTATTTTTACAAAACTCAACAGCGGAAATTTAGAAATACGACGACTATACTCACCTTAACCGCCTGAAACTAATCGGATTACACCGAAGCGTGCAAGTGAGTAAACATAAACATAAAAGTCTCACAAAAGTTTTCAAATGCCAAAAGCCAAAACATTCTGCGACACGAATGCAACAAATATTAATATTATTTTGGTCTGTCCCGCATATTTTGATAGGACTCATAAATCTAAAACTTTTGCTCACTGAAAACAGTGACGCAATCTGTTTTCCCATATTTTTATGTCAAAAGCTTAGTTTCAAAAGCAAACATTTTTAAATAAATTTCTGATTCATGTCATAGAGTAAGCTTTTTCGAGAAGAATTGATTGAGAAAGACTATGTTTCATATTGTTTTTTGTTTTGTTTTTCATGCAACAGCCGGTGAATCCAGACAGAGGGTTATATTATAAGTGAGACAGTACAAAGGTAACTTTTGCCTGTACAAATTACTTTCTACAAAATTCATCACCTGCCTGGCTTTTTAGGGTTCCGTAGTCAACTAGGAACCCTTATAGTTTCGCCATGTCTGTCTGTCTGTCCTCGCTTTATCTCTGTGACCGTTAGCACTAGAAAGCTGAAATTTGGTATCAATATGTGTATCAATCACGCCGACAAAGTGGTAAAATAAAAATTGGAAAAAAATGTTTTATTTGGGTAGCCCCCCTATATGTAAAGTGGGTAGTGATTTTTTTTTTAATTTCAACCCTAACGTGTGATATATTGTTGGAAAGGTATTTAAAAATGAATAGGGGTTTACTAAAATCATTTTTTGATAATGTCAATAATTTCGGAAATAATCGCTCCAAAAGTAAAAAACAATGTGTCCCCCCCCTCTAACTTTTGAACCATACGTTTAGAAAATATGAAAAAAATCTGAAAAGTAGAACTTTATAAGGACTTTCTAGGAAAATCATTTTGAACTTGATGGTAACAACAGTTTTTGTACAAAAAAGACAAAAATTTGTACAAAATAATTTCTGGACTAAGTTTGTAGTATAATCGCAATTATTAGAGTTCCGTAACAAATAGCCTTTTTTAAGTTGGGTTACCACTATGTTCGCGATCCAGCAGCGCTCCGCGCTCCTGCACCTGCTCCAATGGATACGTTGCGCGCACTTCTACATGAGCTCCCCTTTGACACACTGCGCTCTCCTTTGTGTTCGCGCTAAAAACCGTCACGAGTCGGAGCGCCAGCCGCGGAGCGTGCAATGTTGCACGCTCCGTGTTCGCGCACGTACCCACTACCGGGAGCAGTTGCAGGAGCGCGGAGCGCTGCTGGAGCGCGAACATAATGGATACCCACCTTTAAACTCATAAGTAGGAACACTTATTGTGACGGACGGGAAACACGGAACCCTACACTGAGCGTGGCCCGACACGCTCTTGGCCGGTTTTCCCAACTATGTTGGGGTCGGCTTCTAGTCTAATCGGATGCAGCTGAATACCAGTATTTTACATGGAGCGACTGCCTATCTAACCTCTACAACTCAGTTACGGCAGTTACTGGGTAATACGATACCCCTTGGTAAGATTGGTTGTCAGACTTTTGGGTTTCTGGCGACCTGTAACGACGGTCAGAGATCTACGAATAACAGACGGAATCAACGGCTTAACGTGCTCTCCGAGGTACGGAGGGGTCTCGGTATGTAAAGATGAACACCCATCTTCGGACCGAACAGTGACAAGCGTCGAATCATGCACTTAATATTACTTAGTCACGAGCCCCTCTTAAACTTACATAATTATCTAAAGAGAAATACCTAAATAATACTTCACAATTTCATGCAAATTCCAGTGTAGTCTACTCCAGACAGACATTTTGCAACTAATAATGCTTTTACACCAACTCTAACAAGATCTCAACTTCCCAGCAGTCATAAGTTCAAATAACAAGCTATTTAATAGCCCAGCTCGAGCTACAACGGAAATTAAGCTATTCGAGCCAGACGGATATCTTTCAATATCATTTGCAGTTATAACTAGACTCATAACTTTGAAAGGGATACTAATAAAAAGAAAAGAAAGAGACTTTGTAAGCTATGAGGACGTGGCTATAAAAATGTGGTGGAAAATATTGAAGGTTAAGTAGATGTGATGGAGAAAGCACTGGTAGCCCAGAGGTCACAGCTACGGCTTATGAGTTATAGGACGTGGGTTTGAACTTGGGTTTATGGTTTCTCGAGGATTTTCATTATTCGGGTGTTTACCCGACTACGGCGAAGCAAAAGGGAGGGTTATGATTTTGATCGGTATGGGTTGTGGTCAGATAGGCAGTCGCTCCATGTAAAAATACTGGTGTTCAGCTGCATCCGGTTAAGACTGGAAGCCGACCCCAACATAGTTGGGAAAAGGCTAGGGAGATTGGTTTTTGTGTATGTAGGTATACATGCATATTCATCTGTTCCTCTTAACTTGTAAACTCCTTATCATAATTTGACAAATGAGGTATCGTTGGAAGCGTCTTAATCGTCCGCTGGTTATAGGCTAGGCACTTGAGTTTAGTCACCGAAAGATGCATAGGTACTTACTGGGTAGCTCGGTGTAAAAAAGGGTTGTTCCCAGGAGGTCCACGAGTCTATTGTCTCGATAAATGAAAATTCATACTTTACTTCCCCACGGTCCACGACATTTTAAAATATAAAATATTTTCTTTTGACTCGTGGACCTCCTGGGAACAACCCGTGAAAAAACTGATTTCGATCGGTTTAACTCTGTACATAGATACTTAGACTTAGACTTAATCTGTGCCAACAGTTTTTGATAACAGCGCGCCACTTCATCTTCCCAGCTAAAGGACTAGGAAGTGGTGAACGACGGGCATTTTGGTGGACTGTCTTGTTATTTTGACGTTCCAAAAGTGCTTATTCTCAGCCTAGTTTGAATAAATGAATTTTCATTTTGATTTCGAGTGTAAACAAACCTTGTTAAAGTCTTACACAATCACTCATTAAAGGGAGTTAGTAACATAATGAATATGTTACCGTATTGAGAAAGTTTTAACTTTATACGTGTATTACCACTTTTCTCAACAATTATATTGTTTGAATAACATTTGTTTACGTTTTCATCAAACACTTTTGGAACAGAGTACACACCTATACAGAGTGTTAGGTTAAACGAGGGATTTACTTTAAGGGGTCATTGTATTCATCACTATGAACCACTTTTGCTATGGAACCAAACCATGAAATCGCGGGAAAAAAATCAGCTGCTCCCTACATTTTGACGAATTACGTGAACATAAATGTGCCTACTGAACAGCTGATTTTTTTCGCGATTTCAAGTTTGGTCCCATAGTAAAAGTTGTTCATAATGGTGAGTACAATGACCCCTTAAAGTAAAACCCTCGTTTAACCTAACACTCTGTATATCTGGTGTAAAAAGACACTTTCCGATGCCGAAACCCACACATTCTACCCATTATTTGGATCATTTTTTTCCACTAGACCATACCTGGGAATCTACTAGTTCTGGAGGTATTGATTATCACAGTCGCAATTCTTTTTTACTTTTTTACGAAAACGAACTTCAAGTGTTATTACTAAACTCTTTTCCAAATAAACATTACCTAAATTTTCGATTTCTCTTAACAAATGACGCATTTGAAGTTACAAAAAGACAATGAATATCAAATGCATACCTGCAAGTACCTGCGCGTACGCTGCGCCGTTGCGCGGGGCCGTTTGACTGGGTTCGCGTTACATTGCGCGCAGTAAAAAATAGCAGTTTTTTTATACCTGAAAATAGAAGTCGTTTCCCAGCAATAATTTTTGCGCAAAGATACTTAGATGAACAGTATTCATAGTTGACGGCTTCGTGATATGTCTTTTTATTACACTCTACGGGGCTATTTGTAAAAAACCAGCAACCTCTTAAGGGGTCATTGTACTCATCATTATGAACAACTTTTACTATGGGACCAAACCTGAAATCGCGAAAAAAATCAGCTGTTCAGTACATTTTGACGAATTATGCGATCTGGTTCGGTCCCATAGTAAAAGTTGTTCATAATGATGAGTACAATGACCCCTTAAGAGGTTGCTGGTGTTTTACAAATAACCCTGTATATAGGTACCTGGTTTATTGGACAAAGATTAGCATAGTAATGTTTAACATCCGATCCATCAATTGAAATCATGGAAATTAGTAGTCAAATCGCATTGAATTAAATCTATTTGAATTGTTGAAAACATTCATTCACCAAATTACTGAAACATTGATAAAACCACAAAGGGACGCAAACCTACTAATTAGCATGTATTTTCACTAAATTAAAACAGACAGAATTCAGAACTTTGATGTGGGAAAAGTTTTATTTCGTTGTGTTATGTATAATCAATCTGCCTAGCCTTTTCCCAACTACGTTGGGGTCGGCTTCCAGTCTAACCGGATGCAGCTGAATACCAGTATTTTACATGGAGTGACTGCCTATCTGACCTCCACAACCCAGTTACTGGGTAATAGGATACCCCTTGGTAAGACTGGTTGTCAGACTTTCGGGCTTCTGACGACCCGTAACGACTGCCAAAGATCCACGAATGACAGCCGGGACCAACGGCTTAACGTGCTTTCCGAGGCACGGAGGAGTCTCGGTATGTAAAGATGGTCACCCATCTACGGACCAACCCCGGCAAGCGTAACTTAACCTGATGGATCGACCCGTGCGGCTGTTATTACTTAGCAACGAGCTCCTCGTTCTGTTATGTATAATCGTCGGTCCGAAAGTCTATGTTTATTTATGTTTTTACAAACTTAGGAAATGCAATGATTATGTTAATTGGCATCTATTTTTTACTAGCTCATAATATGTGTTAATGTTAATCCAAGTAATAAAATATCTGTTTTCCCAATTTCATCGAAATCCGATCAGCCGTTTTTGCGAGATTGAGTAACAAACATCCAAACATCTACATTTATACATAATATTAGTAGGATTTGTACCCAACTGAAGTCCGGTAAAAATGGTAATAGACCCATCATTGATACGAGTACGAACAGATTAATTCAGTGTTAGGGTAAATTATTAACTCTGGTCATGCCAAAACTAAATCACAGAAAAGTATGGTGAGATTATCCACAGAGCCTTTGAGGACGGCTACGTTTTAACTGGCAGTAGTCAAAAGTTTTTCCTTCTTCTTCAGCGTCGTGCACGACACTGTATTAAATTTTGTTGCAGCAAAACTTCTCCACTTCCACGGCATCGTCTGTAGCAGCGCAGATGTCTGCATTTTTTGGACTCAGAGGGCATATAATACTTTCGAAGATAAACGGGGGGAATGGTCAATTTTCATCTATTTTCTTAAATAACTTTAAAATAGTTTATTTTAAAATTATAAAAAAAATACATTTGAGACTCTTACAGTAAGCCCTTTTATTTAATATGTAACACGGTACAGTTTGCAAAACTTTTTTTTTAATTTTCTTATTTGCCCCCAAAGTTGACCCCCATATTCAAAATTTATTTATTTACGTTACACGTCCGTGTTTGTGTCACAGAAATACATATGTGTACCAAATTTCAACTTAATCGGTCCATTAGATTCGGAGCAAATTGGCTGTGACAGACGGACAGACAGACAGCCACACGAGTGATCCTATAAGGGTTCCGTTTTTTTTCATTTGAGGTACGGAATCCTAAAAACAAACAATAAAAATAAAATAAAGTTAAAAATTAAACAGACCATACAAGAAACGTATTTTTGGTCTCCTTAAGAACGTTTACTCCTTAAGAATGGATTGTCATACAAGGTCCTCGGAATGGAAATTTTATGAGTGAAATTAAGACGTTAACTGAAAAGCTTTACGTTTTTCTGCACAACGTACAACAAAACGAACGCCTTTACACCTTAAAGTTGCTTTTTGTATAGCACTGATTCATTGAAGAAACCTTAAACTCTATGGTTCTTTCTTTTGGTACAACAATAGAATGTGGGAAATGCACAAAAAACAGGAGTAAACTCCAATCGTGCGGCGGAACTGACACACACTTTTTTGGCGCGTTTTGCTCGATAGTGTTATATTGTACGGTGGTAGGAACCCTTCGTGTGCGAGTCCGACTCGCACTTGACCGCTTTTAGTTTCTTCAAGAAACTTTATGCTTTAAAATTACTTTTCCGATAAAATTGTGAATAGTCTACCACACAAAGCAGCTAATAACGTGTCACCTAGTAGACGTGTCAAGCTGCATTATAAGTAAGCATGTTTATAGCTGCTCTTGTAACTATAACAAATACAATACAATAACACAAACATAAGAAAACTAATCAATTAGCCATGTAAATGGCATAAGTAAATAAGTTATGGCTACCAGATAACATGGATCCCAAGTTTAGCCAGTCATATAATTTATCTTATCAGGCGGGTCTGCCATACTTAGGACACATGTGATCCAGTGGAAGATATGCTTTAATTAGCTAAGTATTGCAAGCGAATTCGGCCCGTATTACACAAACACAAGCTTTACTTATAAAGCTTTTTGATTGGTCGAAACTAGTTTTTTCTTGAGTCTTGACTGAGGATTTGTAAGCCGCTACCCACACAGAAAAGATGTAAGATAAAAACGTAAGACTTCTATACATTTTGTTTGAAAAGACGTAAGACTTCTATACATCTTGTATGAATGAAAATGAAAAATGGTTTATTATTACTACAAGTAAATATCCTAACAACTAGTGATAGGAGCCTCCTTTTAAGCAAATAAGCCTGTGTTAGGAGACTCCGCTCTTCCAATATCAATAAGTACAATTTACTTGTTTTATTTTTGATTCTATACATTCGAAATAACAAGTACTAAGTAATATAAAGAAATGTGAATTAAAACTAAACATAAAAAATAGAAAAATAAATACAAACGCAGCCCATTTGGAGGCATGCGAGTGTGTGAGTGAGAGTGAGAGTATGTACCTAGGAGTGTCAGTGCGAGGGTGTGTGATGTGAATGTGAATGAATAAGAGTGTATGCGTGAGTTAATCAATAGTGCAAGCAATAGGTGTAAGGTTATATTTTATTCCAGCAGCGCCTCCGTTTCGTCATAGGTTAGTGGTTTTATCCAATTAGTTACAATTTTTTTACAATCGCTTTGTTTAAAAAGGCGCCGCGTCCTTGACGCGTCCTCGACTTACGTCTTTTCTGTGTGGCTGGCGGCTAAATAAGGGCCTTAGGCTGCCTGTCCACTGAAGCGGAGCGAGGCTGCGGAGCGGAGAAACGGAAAAATATTAACCAATATGATCCTGGCTCCTGGAGCGGAGCGGAGATTTATGCAATCCTATTGGTTAATATTTCTCCGCTTCTCCGCTCTGCAGCCTCGCTCCGCTTCTGTGGACAGGCAGCCTTAGTCTGCGTTGTGTGTTTAGTTAGTGATATTGGGTTTTTCCATCAGGAATTTCTCAGCAGCAGCCTGGAGTCTGGATATGTTCCCGTGTTCCGAGGCAGCCCGGCCACAGTCGATTTCGTAATTTATAGACATATCAATTAAAATTTCCTAAATTGTTCTTGCAGTACCCGTGAATAGATTAAATGCACCTCAAATATATCTTGTTAAAAAAGCACTTGTTGGTGCCCGGGGCGTATTCAAAGTGAGAGTGAACAGGCTTCTTCTGGGTAAGCTCACTCCATCGTCGACTTTGTCTCTGTCACCTCTGACCTAGACTAGAGTCAAGAGCAAACCCATCACAGATAAAAAAAAAAGGTACCGATTTGCAATTGAAAAACAATTATTGCGCAAATTTTGCGAATTTTTCGATTAATATCTACTAGCTTGCAGTATACAACATACCCAACAATCACAATACCCATATCTATACAAGTTGGGATTAAATCTGATCTCGCAGTTTACATACCGAAGATGTTAAGATAGGGCACTACATTGAACGTGGTTTAAACTTAAGCGAACTGTTAGTGATATTAGATGTTCCATTTGATTCCGGTTAAGAGCCTGCTTGCAATCCATCTTCCTTCCTAAAATGAACATTCAATGTTCATTTTAGGAAGGAATTTGGATGATTAGGGATTTTGGAAATGGTGGGTTTAATGTCACGCTTTCTTCCCATGGGGGTAGGCAGAAACTACAGAACGCCACCTGCTACGATCCTTCCATACTCCTTTTGCGTCGTTTACGTTCATACATCTGTGAGCTTAGCATGACCACTTGTCTATCTCTGCGAAGAGTAGACAACCTTTTCTATACAAAGTGAAGTATAAATCCTTCTACAATTTGTCAATTTGTCTTTCATTTCTAGCGATCTTTGTCTAGGTCCTTTTTTATGTAGACTATTTCGGAAGAAAGGTGTCTAGGGTAGTGAAGACAATTTGATTTTGTAATCGCCATGCTAAAGACATTAGAAAACTTTCTACTTCACGGCCTCAAAGTATTATATATACGGTTATCTACAAAATCATTTTCTTTTTCCATCTTCTTTTGCTTATATCTCGAAAACTGTGTGTCCTACGCAAAAATAATGAAAATTTCGACCTCCTATACAAGACCCATAATCCCCTAAAACTCTATGTAGGTAATAATTTTTCATATTTTCCGTACAAAAAGTGAAAAATTCCATATATTCCATATAAAACACTTGAGAATCGTATCTTCTCCGTCGCTACAGGCTCGCCTCCGCAGTTGTATTTATATGCGTGACTTAATATTTGTAAAAATTGAGGATTAAACAGAAAAAAGAAATCCTATGAAAAAAACAAAGAATGCTGAGTCGAATTATGTAAAAAAGTGAATAACGTAAAGTGCAGTTGACTCTTTCTACTTTGTTGCCGTCGTACTGTCTACTCGGAAACGTCATTCAAGTCTACTCTTCCGTCGACAAGACGCTTCTCTACGGTCCTCGTCCTAAGCCGGCTGGTCAATACACGCACGCCGGTTGCGTTGCGAGCACTACGCGACTGACCTTTCTGAAGAACATCACCAATAAGATCACTAGGTAATAATATATGTCTTCTTAGAGCGTCCCATCCCGGCGTTTCCACTCACATCTGCTTTGTATTAGTAAAATACCTTTTGTTAGTCACCTTTCATTCATCCTCTCAACATGACCAAACCTTCTAAACATACGTTAGTGTTGATGGATATGGGATCTTATATGGAAATGAGTGTTTATTTTTAATAAGAATACAACTAATTAGTAACCTGTTTTTGGTGGTCTGAAGGTTTAAAATACTATAATTTCTGACCTAAACCTGCCTAGATCATCGCCATATGCCTAGCCTTTTCACTCTTATGGTCGGCTTCCAGTCTAACCGGAGGCAGTTAAATACCAGTATTTTACATGGAGCGACCGCCTATCTGACTTCCACAACCCAGTTACTGGACAATACGATACCCATCGGCAAAAATTTCGGGATTCTGACGTCCCGTAACGACTTTCAAAGATCCACGAATGACAGCCGGGACCAACGGCTTAACGTGCTGGCTTGTATGAAATACGACAAACTATCTAAAAAGAATTATATATAATTTAATAGAGGAGGAGCCTTTGAATTGGATTGAGGAGCCCGTGGCTAAGTAATAAAAGTCGCACGGGTCGATCCATCAGGTTAAGTTACGCTTGCCGAGGTTGATCCGTGGATGAGTAACCAGCTTTACATACCGAGTCTTCTCCATGCCTCGGAAAGCACGTTAAGCCGTAGCTCCTGGCTATCATTCGTGGATCTTTGACAGTCGTTACGGGTCGTCAGAAGCCCGAAAGTCTGACAACTAGTCTTACCAAAGGGTATCGTATTACCCAGTAACTGGGTTGTGGAGGTCAGATAGGCAGTGGCTCCATGTAAAATACTGGTATTCAGCTGTATCCTGTTAGACTGAAAGCCGACCCCAACATAGATGGGAAGGCTGGGCAGATTTATTTATTTATTTAATACTTTAAGCACACAAAATGTACAGAGGCGGACTTAATGCCATAGGCATTTTCTACCAGTCGACCTTTGGGGATGCAGAGACAAATAGTGGTAGGTGCAACAGCGAGAGATGAGGAATAAATATTTATTTAAATATAAAGATATACTTACATATAATTTGATGGCAACAACCAGTATTATGTTTGTAACAGCTCTGAAATCTAATTCAAATACACACCAATCTACATGGTCTTCACAAGATCTGACCTAGATTATGTCTGGACTTTAAATAGAGACTTTTACCTCTGAGTTTGTTTCGGCCTTTCTTCTCAGAGTAGTCAGATAGGAATTGCCGACCTCATCCAGTTATTGAAAATATGATTGACGTGTAAGTGTTTATAAAAACCTATCTACAGAAATAAAATCATTTAACATTTAGCTGTATTCCCTGATGGTTTAGGCAGAGGTGCACTTGTACAGACGCCAGCACATCAAGCTACTACAATCTGTCAGATTTCTTTAATAGATTTGCGACTTTATTGCTAAAGCATTAGGTTCAAAGTTGATTGGGAAAATCTGACAGTTTCGGGTAGGTTGACCTGCTGGCGTCTGTACATCCACATACAACTAAATGACAAAATTTATCAAAATCTCCATTTTAATATCCAATAACTGGAAGTCTATCTCGGTCCGAGGTATCCAAGTTCCGACAACAATATGACCTGATATTGTTAGAATTGGACAAAGCGACCAAGTTTAAGACGTGGCTGTAACCCAATGATAGAAATCCGATATTTTAAGGCGCAGATATAAGATTTTGGTGACTTTAAAATCTGTTATTAGTACACCTTCAAATAATGCAAGTAAGTTATGCAAAAAATGTATATTAAACTAAAACGCGTACACATCAATTCCATATATGAATATTTAAGTATTGTAGTAAAAAACTTTATGAAATAAATTCAGGAAGTAATGTCTTCTACCCAAAACATAAAAACGATATTAGGTACTTTCAAACTACTTAAGATATTTTCATGGTTTTTAGGGTTCCGTACCTCGAACGGAACCCTTATGATCACTCGTGTCTGTCTGTCTGTTCGTCTGTCACAGCCAATTTGCTCCGATTCCAATGAACCGATTAAATTGAAATTTGTTACACATATTCATTTTTGATGACCAAATACGGACGTGTATCGTAAATAAATGAATTTTAATATGGGGTAACTTATGGGGAGCACATAAAAACAAAATGCAATCTGTATCGTGTGACATACCAAATGAATGGGCTTACTGTGAGGACATCAAATATATATATATTATAATTTTAAAATAAATTGTTTTTAAGTTTTTGAAGAAAATAGACGAATTATGACCATTCCGCCGTTATCTCTGAAACTGCTGAGCCTAAAAATTTGATAAAAAATACAGAAAATAGTTCTTTACCCACAGACTATAGAAAAACCTTAAGAAGTCTATGGTCTTGAAATAAGATGGTAAATCTCTCAATATTGTGCATACAAAGTTACATTTGCAATTGGAATGTATGGGAGAACATGTTATTTAACAGAAATATTAAGTTTATTCTTAGAATAAATTCGTCCCAACTACGGAACCCTCCAATGTGCGTAGTCCGCCACGCACCTGGCAGTGTTTTTTTTTTTATTAACAGACTATTCTATATATGTAATTATGTTTTTGTGTTTTTATTTTTCAAATAATAATAATAATTAAGTAATTTTCGTTACTAAAAATAAATATTCCCTATGAAGACGAACGGAACGTCATGTGGCGTCAACGTACCGCCCAGTCACACAAGCTCACCAGCAAGTATCATCGCCCGCAAGCCCCGTCGCAAACACAGTTGGCTGGATGCTATGTAATAGTTTGAAGTCATGATAGAAGGCGGTACATTTCCCCGTATAGTCGTCGACCTGTAGTCCCAAACAGTCATCGCACGGACCCGCTAGCGAATATTTCTAAATTTCAACTGGTAAAGTTGCGTTTTATAAAAAAAAATTAAATAAAAAATGCACAGTAGTAAGACAAGTGATTTACAAATATTATCGTCGCTAAGCCGTGAAAATATCAATTGTAGTTTAGAAACAGCAGCGAATTTAAAGTTGAAAACAACCTCATTACAATAAAAAAATTAGAATGGTATTTAATGTTGCTTAAAATTTTCAAATGCTCAGTTTGAAGTATACATATAAAAGTTTCATATATATTTTTTCTGGAATTTTCTGTAAGCTCATTTAAAAGCATTAATTAGGCTCTCAAGAACGACCATTTCACGAATATACTTAAGGAAAGCACATCACTAATTATGACCTTAATCCCTTCCAAGGTTACATAATAAACGGGAAATCCAAAGATACTATCCGAAGAATTGTCCAGCGAAAAATGTCCCCACACAATGACAATACCAACCCTATATTTACTCTTATCCGATCCAAAAGGCACTTTTAAAACCATGGCATAACACTTCTTTATCGCTAAAAGTGTCACAACACTGATCCGGTACTTTATTAAGTGCATTACAAGCAACTCTAGCACTTCAGAAAGGACTTGTGTGGAACTTTTGTATGAATTATTCCGAAAACGTTTCGGAAGAATTCACGGATTTATGAATGTACGTGGCTTTTCGTGCGTGGTGGAAGTTTTAAGTGGAAGAGGGTAGAACAACAATTAATAGATTTTGGGAAAACTTGGGTAAATAGATCAAGTGACATTTAAGATTTGTTCGATAAGTCTTTTTCCTAGTCTCACTAAATGTTATTTATATTTTTATGGTGCTGATTCAGGAGTCTATCTCACTGGGGCGTATCGTGTTACTCAGAAACAGAAAGAAAGAAAAGAAAAGAAAGAAAAGAAAGAATAACATTTTTTGAATTGTGGAGGTCCATGTAAAATACTGGTATTCAGCTGCATCTGCTTAGACTGGAAGCCGACTACAACATGGTTGAAAAAGGCTAGATAGATGATGATGATGAGATATAGTCATCTGTAAAGACTGTTTTTAAGAGTGTTCACGCCGCACGGACTGGCAGCGATACGACGTTTATTTTTTAAATTTATTAAAATAGACAAAAAAATGTTTTTTTGTCCGTCATGTAGATTATTAAATTATATTGGACACGTATTTTTTCTTTTTCTACGTAATCAAAAGATTACGGCGATACATTGAGTTAAAATGTGACATGACGTCACGTCTTTGTAGATTTTATACGTAGAAGTGATGTAGCAAGCCCCCACTCCCGAACTTTAATGCGAGTTATCTAAGTCATTTTTTATTAATATGATAAAGCAAAAAATACGTATCTAATATTTTTTTATTATCTTACTGACGGACTAAATAGAATTTCGTTTTTTTACCCAGGCATCATCCCTATTATCACAAAAGCCTCTAGAAATGCAAGGTTGCCAGCCCGCGTGGCGTGAAACCTTTTAATTCACAACTTACTAAGTATTTACTATGAAATAAATTAATATGTGTAAGATTAAGAAAACAGAACGTTTTAACAAAGATACTCTTAATGAAAACAGATTATATAAGGTCCTTCTAAATGCTATTATGTCACGAAAGTGATCACCTACAATACTATTAAAGCTACATATATTAAGTGTTAAATAAAAGATGGCGCCCACTCAATGCTCCCTGACTCCTGTGGGCCTGTTTCCTTCACCGATGTTAGATGTCCAAAATAAACTCGGAAAGTACAAATGAATTGTAAATTCACATTGGTACATACCACAAAATCACGTAAATTCTAAAAACATAATTAACATGAAAATACTCGTTTCCCATAAAATATTTACTTGGTTTCAAGATATCTATGGGTGATACTTATTGAGGGGCTCGTGGCTAAGTAATAACAGCCGCAGAGGTCAATCGATTAGGTTAAGCTGCGCTTGCTGCAATTTTGGATGGATCTTTACATACGAGCCCCTCCGTGCCTCAGAAGCGTTTTAAGCCGTTGGTACCGGCTGTCATTCATGGATCTTTGACAGTCGTTACGGGTCACAACTCCTTATTTAGGTAATAAATAATCAAAAATAGCAAATTTGATTTTTTTTTTATATTATTCGTACAAAAAGTGAAAAATTCCATATAAAACACGTTGAGGATTGCATCTTCTCTTACGCTACGGGCTTGCCTCCGCAGCCTCGGCTTACTGGTCGCTAGGCGACCAGCCTCGGCCGCTACGGCTCGCATGGTGCGTGCGCCTTATTACAGCGGGCGGAGGCTGCCCTCCCTGCGCGCCTCCGGCTCTAAAGAACACTCTCGAGGTAGGGCAAACAAGTACCAAGTACAGTCGCGATTGTCAAACTCGATTTTAGTTGTGTCAAAATTGTTTTTAAATTTAGAGAAAAATGTTATAGACAAAATGTCATAGACAAAAGAAAGAAATTTTAGTGATAAATTAGTTCAGTTTACAAGAGAATCGACGCCACTGTTTTTCTTCGCCGTTTAGTGTCCTACGTATAAAAATTACCTTGTCTTTTGAATGAAAAAAATAGCATAACAGTACAGCACTCCCGAGTTCTAGGTTATTTCGTCATAATTTTTATTTTCGTCTAATAAGATAGCGGACTTTTGGAACAACTAATTTACTGTAATTAGCTTTGACATAAAAAGAGATTGTTCTCGTGTAAAAGTTTGTATGTTTGTTATTCAATCACACAAAAACGGCTGAATGAATCTGGATGATATTTGGCACACAGATAGTTTATGGCCTATATTAACACATACGATACTTTTTGCCCCGTTAGTACGTTCTTGTGGGATAATATCCGACCTCCACGGGGACAAAAGCTAGTATTAGATAATTGTGGGGTTATTTTGGAGGAGTTGTCACTTATTAGACTAACAAATGTGCCAAGGACTTGTAAACGGTGGCTCTATATTTTTAAACCATATATTATCTTTGTCACATACGCCCTACACTCTGTATTCACCCTACAAAGAACCACATAATTTTCCTAATTTCTTGCCAACGGGGTCATTTGAAAGGACTCAAATACAATTTTACTTGTATAATTTTCTAAAGAAATGAAATGATTTATTAAAAGCCTGTGATATCCCACTGCAGGTCAAAAGCCAAAGGCCAGGTCAAAGGCTCTTTCCACTTCTCTCTGTCTCGAGCTATTAAGGACCAGTTCTTATTGAAGGAGTCTAGCTCATCCCGCCATCTCCGTCTGGGCCTGCCGCGATGTCGTTTGACATTAAGCGGGACCCATTGGGTCGTAAGTTTGGCCCATTGGTCGTCTGACAGGCGGCAGATGTGTCCAGGAAATGATTTACTTAGGATAAATTTATGAAAATTAACCATAGTTTTCACGTAGAAAGATTGTTAGTTTTGACCTGTGATACCATTATCTTCATGCCCTTGTCCCATGTTACTTGGGGTCGGCGCAACACGTTTTCTTCTTCCATTCTCCCCTGTCAATCGTCACGCTATCATTCACTCCCTTCTCTTTCAGCTAAGTTTTCAGCTATGAAAGTCGATAAAATATTATGAATGGGCATTAATCATCATTCAATTAAGCAATAGTAGCCTAAGAGCCGGTTTTTTGATCAGTAGTTAACTCAACCAATGGTTAAACATAGTAACTAATGGTTGAATTTTGGCTAAATGTGAAAGGCTAAACATGAATGAGTTATGACATTAGTTACTATATTTTAATATGAATGAGCTAACAGCTAACCTACATGTTTAGCATTTTACATTTAGCCAAAATTCAACTATTAGTTACTATGTTTAACCATTGGTTTAGTTAACTACGGATCAAAAAACCGGCCCAGTGCCAATTTCACCAATGAAACTGAACGCGATCAGCACATCTAAACTGCGGTCAAGAGCTGTCAGTGTTAATATTCCACAACAATGATGACACTGACAGCTCTTGAACGTGGTTTAGATGGGCTGATCGCGTTCAGTTTCATTGTTAAAATCCGCCCTTAAACAGGTTTCTTTTACCCAAATTTTAGTTCATTTTTATTCAAAGTTCAATTCTATGGTTTTACACATAACGTCCCTTTTCCCTCAAAGTACAAGCCACATGTAATATGTATGTAATGTAATAAGTAAATAAGGTCGAGAACTATAATAAAACTCTTTCTACCAGCTGACATACCCGTATTTTCCCTTAGTCTTAACCCTACATAAAAATAAGTGAAATATTAAGTAATGAATAAAATATAAATCTTTGTCTACCGTCTCTACCCACGTCACTACTTAAAACATGGAATGTACAGAAGGTTCAGTATTAGTAAACATTCTTTTCGTAGCAAAATTTTTGAGAAAACGTAGTTTTGTCGGACTCCTACCCCATAATGCAGTTAGTCTCCTGTGGTAAGAGTTGAATGGTCCCCCGCCATGCGACTTTCTCTCTCTTTATCTCTGTAATTTTTTATAGCACTGATTTCCATTTTTAAAACTGAATATGCAGTTTGACTCATATTCTAAGTTTCATAGAATAACTACTAGTAAGGTTTAATTTCGGTTTTTCCTGTTTTCTTGTGTATCTGTTTGTTTTGTTCTATTGAATTTAACTTTTGCTGTTTATATTGGTTTTATATTCCATCACGTAAAGTTAATTCAAACTTGTTAATTTTAGTTATCATATATTAATTCTATAGTTTTAGTGCTTGTGGCACACCTAATATGTTATGGGGCATATGAGGGTAACCTGTAAGAAATGATTACACTAAGCTTAGTCTATGGTTACTTTAACTATTTACAGTGTTAAGAATTGTTGGTTGGCCAATAAAGGAAAAATAAAATAAATACAAATATTGGAACAGAACTATTAAAGATACGCTATACGGTTTAAGGCATCTGAGACCGCTGAAAGCTGCATAATAGCTGATGTGATAACCATACGAGTTTGAGTGTGTGCGTGCGAGTATCGAGAACTTCGTTCCTGACGGGGGTTCCCCGACCGCACACGACTTTTTCTTTGAGTTATGTTTTTTTATCGCATTTAAACGTTATTTATTTCTTTCTATGGTACTCCTCCTACTACCATGAGTCGGGTGAGTCAAATTATATAACATCTTGTATCTATTTATTTATAGAACTCGCATGTCGATATAACTTGAAAGCAAATTCAGGCTATGAAAAGATTTTTAAACCAATCTCAAATTTAAAAAAAAAAATCTTTTTTGAGGAGCTGTGGCAGATAGCTAAACAGATCTTGCCCAGCAATAAAATCAATTAACCAAAGACACCATAAATAAGGGCAAATTTCACAAAGTAAACCTTTTAAACTTTTCTCCATCGTAACACAACTGAGAAGTGGCCAGACCTTTTCATCAAGAAACCCTTTTCTATTACGTACATTGTTTATTTATTTAGTTTTTTCGTACAACACAATAATACAAATAGAATTATTGTTGGAAAACCGTATTGTTGAACTAATTTAATATGCTGTGTTTAACCTTTGTCTGTTCCTTTTAGTTCAATAAAATTGTGTGCCTATAGGGAACTTAGGTGTAGATGTAATAAAACTGACAGGTATATAGGGAGACTGATAAAATATTAACTTTTGGTATAAGTCTGACCTAAGAAAAATTGAGAAAAGTGGTCTAAGAAGGCTTCTGCCTGCATGAATTGTTAATTGACAAAGTATAGCCGTTAGGTCAAGCATTCTTACTACACAATATGTCAGTCAAATTAATCTGCCTAGCCTTTTCCCAAATATGTTGGGGTCGGTTTCCAGTCTAACCAGATGCTGCTGAATACTAGTATTTTACATGGAGCGACTACCTATCTGACCTCCACGACCCAGCAACTGGCTAATACGATACCCCTGGTAAGGCTGGTTGTCAATCTTTGGGGCATCTGACGACCTGTATCGACTGTCAAAGATCCACGTATAACAGGCGAGCACGTATGCTTTACCCGAGGCGCGGAAGAGTCTCAGTATGTAATAACAGGCGGAACCAACGGTTTAACGTGCTTTCCGAGGCGCGGAGGAGACTCAGTATGTAAAGACGGTCACCCATCCACAGACCAACCCCGGCAAGCGTAGCTTAACCTGATGAACCGACCCGTGCGGCTGTTATTACTTAGCCACGAACCTTGTCTACTGTGAGTTTAACGTTAATTTCCACGTTTTTGTAGAATAGGCTTTACAAAAAAAAAAAATAGAGAAGAGTCTGTATTGCTCAGTTAAGGGGAAGCGTCAAGGTAGCCCGCGAAATTCAAATTTTCTTACGTTATTTACAATTTACAAGTCGGTATTAGATTGTACGTTGATCAAAATTTAATTTGCGGCCGTAACAAGTATCTGTTTAGATAATTAGAATGATTAAAGAGATCAATACAACTCTTTAAGACTAGGTAATCCTAATGAATCACTATTTCATGAAGTCTTGACATTTGAGGATTACACTAACTTAAGGAGTTGTATTACTGATTCTAATGATTATAATTTTGTAAAAACATATTTGTTACGGCCGCAAATCATACGTTATTTAACATACAACTTAATACTGACTTGCAATTTGCAAAAAACGAAAGAAATTTTGAATTTTGCGGACACTCTGACGCTTCCTCCTTAAAGGCAATAATAGTCTCGCCCCTTATTCCATGGGATTTATAACATAGCTAGTGAAGTGCGGGTGTACCAATGCCTACCAAATAGTAGCAATGCTTAGCCCTTGATTACAAGCGTGTTGTCTACAAATTAAATCATTTGTAAATTTCTACTCATGCCTCATAAACTCTTCCAAGGAAGTCCTTCATTTCTGACTAAGTGAGTCCTCAGTTCACTCAGTTCTGTTCATCCAAGTGATGGATGCGCGGAAGTCGTCGGAAGGAGGAACCCGTGTAATTCGTCGTGTTTCCGAGAGATTGCCGTCAAAAGGGACGACTGGAGTACCAAGGACTTAGCGATATTATGAATGCTGGAGTGAAGGTTTAGTATGATTTCATGCTAAACAACTAAACCTATTTTGAAGGCAATTGTGGAGCGATTGAATACAATTGTGGGACCTTACCAATTATTTTTATTTAATTTTTATAGATAACTTTTTTTAAAGATTTATATTATTATCTACTACAGCGCCCCTTGGTGGTCTTTATAACCGTAAAATATGCAAATCCTTATCAAAATTGGTTCAGTAGTTTCTGATAAGGAAATTTGGTTTTGAAGAAAATTGTAACAGACAAACATAACGTCACGTTAAGCCGTTGGTCCCGGCTGTCATTCGTAGATCTTTGACAATCGTTACGGGTAGAAGCCCAAAAGTCTGAAACTATTTACACAAAGTAAAGTGCCTGCCTGGGTTCGAACCCACGAACTAGAAGTCGTAAGTCGGAGCCGTCACAACTGGGCCACTACTGCTCCACAAACTGATGCGTATGACCACACATAACTTAGCATTTTGATGTGAACTGATAGCGGGATGTCTGTTAATAGCTCATAATATGTTAGGGTCTTCATAAAGATGGCATTTGACATAACTATGTCTGACGTGGTGTGGGGTTAGACCACCCAGTGGTGTGGCTATCAGAAAAGGGACCCTACATTTAGACAATAAAGTAAATTTTGAAGGTTTTGGCAAAAGATGACCAAAGGGGCTATTTCCGTATTTATAAGCACATATTTTTCATTCTAATCTCAATCTTTCAAAACACCAGTGTTTGATCTTTGCTCATAAAAACAGGATAGTTTTAATTTGGCTTGCCCGTTCGTCTGATTTAATACCCGCTTTGGAAATCGGTGGATGACTGGGTGGGGTGATGTAAGCCCTGCCCCGCGCTCGCACCCCTGTCTTTTCTCTAGTCTGAAGCCTCGACCTGTTCGCTCTGGATCGCCATCAGATGTGCGCAAGTTACGTGTTATAAACTCTAAACTGTACATTTTTCTGTAACCTACATAAATTGCTGTGCAATTAGTTACGTATAAGTATTCATCAAGACATTCTCTCACGTGAGTGCTGAATTGCTGTGAAAAAGCTAAGCAGGCAACTGGAGGAACACGGGTGAGTTTTAGTCAGTAAGGGCTGTGATGCAAAACTGTGTCCAAGCCTGAATAATTTCGAATCGAACCTAGCAAAGTACATTTAAATCGACATTTTTGCTTGCGCATACTCAGCGCATAGTCATAAAATACGTACCACAGATAGAAAGGTACCAAATTAAGTCCATAAATTCCCTTGAATCTCGGTCTGAAAGCCGTCTGCATACATGATTTAGAAATTCAATATTGAAATTCAGATTTTAGTCGACTTTCTCGCAACTGTTAAATTTCGTCGCGGAAAGACATTATTTCCTCTTAAAAGTCTAGTGGAATACCACACCTATGAGTAAAATGCATATCTACAATCAACAACATCTTAGACCAACTGATAGGCATCCATTGCCGGATATAGACCTGCCCAAAACAGCGTCACGAAGACCGAAGCTGCGCTGCTTGCACCTCGCGGTTGGCGCTGTCATAAAAAGTATAATAAATAATAATAATAAATGTTTTTATTTTAATATTTAAAAATATAATTTATATATGGAAAGAACGTTGGGCCGTTGGTCCCGGCTGTCATTCAAGGATCTGACAGTCGTTACGGGTCGTCAGAAGCCCGAAAGTCTGACAACCAGTCTTACCAAGTGGTATCGTATTACCCAGTAACTGGGTTGTGGAGGTCAGATAGGCAGTCACTCCATGTAAAATACTGGTATTCAGCTGCATCCGGTTAGACTGGAAGCCGACCCCAACATATTTGGAAAAAGGCTAGGCAGAATGAATGAAATGATATATTATGTAAAAAATATGAATAAAAGAGATTATTATAATATCGTTTATTTATAAAAATGGTGCAGAGTTACAGTAACATAACTTAGAAATTATAGAGGGCACAGTTGCTCATTTGCCTAAACTAGGTAGAACCTGTGTTTCAGGCTAGAAAGGTGCTTAAAATTTTAAAATATAAAATTAACAACGGAGAAGACTAAAATAGAAACTAATATTTACTTACAGACAACAAGTAAATCCTTTGTCTCACTGTATGAAATGCTAAGTAAAAATTGCAGAATAATCTTTTTACAGTCGTAATTATTTAATTTATACATACTTAATTTCCTATTTCATATCACCATATCATATATCTACCTAGCCTTTTCCCAATTGTGTTGGGGTCGGCTTCCAGTCTAACCGGATGCAGCTGAATACCAGTATTTTACATGGATCGACTGCCCATCTGACTTCCACAACCCAGTTATTGGGTAATACGATACCCCTTGGTAAGACTGGTTGTCAGACTTTCGGGCTTCTGACGACCCGTAACGACTGTCAAAGATCCACGAATGACAGCCGAGACCAACGGCTTAACGTGCTTTCCGTGGCACGGAGGAGTCCCGGTATGTAAAGATGGTCACCCATCTACGGACCAAGCGCGACAAGCGTAGCTTAACCTGATGGATCGACCCGTGCAGCTGTTATTACTTAGCCACGAGCTGTACAGAAATGGGCCTAAAAATGTATAAAATCTATTTACAAAAACATATTTAGAGGATGCATTTGACTCGCTTACAATATCTTATAGTATGAGACGACAGTTTTTTTTAAATCCCGAGATTCACTGTTACACTCGCACATTTCACGACCGCAGCATCCACAAGCCTTAGCATGTAATTTATTTAAATCCATTTTAATAAACCCGACGCAAAACATAAGCCACTCTGACGGCAGCATTCAACAAAAAGGGGTTGAAAATAACAAAAAGTTAAAATATTCACAAACAGAAAATGTCCTATTGATGGGAACTCATTTAAACGTGAATGATTGATGGAATCCCATTTATTCTCGATCTACAGAACCCGACATACAACATAAACAAGGGTTGATGATATGTAAAAAGATTTTATGCTTTGTAAGTACACACATACTGGAAATGTCGGGAAGAAAATTTGAGAAGCCGCTTTATAGGTTTGAATGGAAAATTGTTGGAAATGGGACGCGTTTATTCGACTAGAGAACCATGTAGCTAGGCAGTAATTTTTTCTGAGAAATTCTCGTAAGATGGTGCCAATATATCGAGATGAAGCCAAATTCAGGACATTGACTTCATTTCATAGAAATAACGTATTTTTTGGGTTTCGTACCCAAAGAGTGACAACGGGACCCGATTAGTAAAGCTTTGGATTCTTAGGAAAGCGGTTCTGTCATATTATTAATAATAATAATAAATAATAATAATAAATAATAATAATATTTATTCAAGTTATGAAGTAATACAGTAAATACAGTTTTGCTTAAATCTATGTCAAGTTCACCAGTGTTATTTGCCTGAACTAGGACATCCTGTGTTTCAGACGAGAGGAGGTAAAAAATTATTAGATAATCACTGTAATTATATAAAATTAAATAGTCATCTAATAGGTATGTAAGTAAAATATATATATATATATACCTTAGTATACTAACTTAGTGAACTAATTAAAAACAATAAACCAAAATAATCTTTATTTTAATACAACTAATAACTTCTCTGTATCTTCATAGGACAAATTTTGAAGAGCTACCTTGAGAGTTTTCTTGCAATTTCCATAATTTAGGGAATAGATGTTTGCTTTTGAATTTAGTCTGTTATAGAGTAGTGGTCCAAGGAAAACATAAAATTTTGCTGTGAAAGCATGTCTCGTACTGTTTGTGGGGCAAACAATGTCTTTTCGTCTCTTTTTAGTAAATTCAGTGCTGTAGTAAAGGGCTGCGTGTTGTTTTAGTACAATGCTCATTATGAATAATTGTCGAACTGTTAGTACTTCACAACATTTATAGAGCAGGTTAGTGGGAAAGAGGAAAGGGCGGCCAATAGCCACCTTGAGAATCGCTCTTTGAGCTCTTTCGATGGGTAGTAATAATGTTTTACATACTCCACCCCATGAGGTAATGCAGTACGTCAAAATAGACTGACATAGAGCAAAGTAAACTTGCCTAATTATTATTGGGTCTGCAATATATCGTAGCTTTTTGAATATGAATATCAGCTTACGAATTCTATTATTTAAAGCTTCCATATGTTGTTTGAACGTCAGGGTGTCATCAATTATAACACCCAAGTATTTAATTTTATTAGACTTATTAATATTGGGACACATAAACGTGCAATCTACAGGTACTGTACAACAATGAGCATACAACTTTGAAGGAATGTTAGAAGCTTGTTTGCGCATCGAAAACTTTATATAATTTGTCTTGTCTGCATTTAGAGTTAGTGAGTTATGCTGAAGCCATTTATTTACAACACTGAAGCCGTCTTGGGCGAGCTTGTAGACATCATGTTCCGATTCAGCCGAAAAAAGAAGAGCAGTGTCATCAGCGTAAGATATTATTGTGCCATGCTTTAGCTTTATATTACAAAGGTCATTTATGTATATCAGGAACAAAGTGGTATTATACAATATGTAACAAAAATCCTGTTGTTCCTTTTAACACATGATTGTACTCATGATAACAAACAACTTTTATTATGGGACCAAACCGGAATTCGGGAAAACTACGCACGTTGCGAGTACTACGCATCTGAAGATTCTGAAGAACGTCACTAATAAGGGCTAGGTTCTAGGAAGCATCTTTCTAGGGCAGGGATGGCGAACCAATGGAACACGACAAAATAATTTGAGTACGGTAACAAACATAGAAACCTAAGCACGATATTTGTAACGCAGTCATTTGGGCTCCACACGAATCTAAATATAGGCTCATGCTGGAGAGAGTGCAGAACAAGTCTGTGAGATACTTGTGCTTGCGATTGTATGGTGTACACCCATTTTATCCGCTTATGTACCCGACTTTATTTACTTTGGGTATGGTTGGACACAACGAACTGAGGGTCAGGAGGGATCTCGCACTCACATCGTACATATTTAAAGTACTTAGAGGGAAGGTACATAATGCGGACATATTAGCGCACATAGGTTTATGTGTACCGGGACGTGTGGCGACGACGACAGCCACGGCTGCTGGCGGAGCCGCGCGTTCGGACCAATCTTTTAAGTGAGGCGCCACTGACGCGTGCACTCCGCACTCTCAACCTCATAGCTAGTGACACGGACCTATTCTATTGTTCACTGAGTGAGTTCACAAAGAATGCATTGTTTGTAATAAGTTCAAAACTTTATTTTTAATAATACATTCAGTGTAGAGATGTACGCTATCCCAATAGGTTTACCATGTAATGATAGATGTAAGTTGGACAGTTAAATAAATAAAATAAAATAAAAATTTAAAAAATAATAGTTTTTAAGCAGTGCGCAAATTTTCACAGGATGTTCTACCCATGAATATAAATAACTTTTATTGGGTTGGCTAATAAGTAATGAGCGACATACAACTATTTTATTTGTATTTATTTATTAAATGAATAATTGTTAATCATTAATAATATATTAACCGTCGTTTTCTACTACCATTCGCCGTAGATCTGGCAAAGAGTAAAGAACTTCGCTGGTTTTGAATTGAAGAAGTCATCGATGTATTGTTTCAAGTGTGGTTCATCGTCAAAGCTTTTTTCCCGTAAATTATTACTAAGTGATCGGAACAAACTGAAATCAGTTGGTGCTAAGTCCGGCGAATATGGAGGGTGGGCTATTATTTCCCAATTAAGCTCCAATAGTTTTAGCCTGGTACTATTAGCAATATGCGGCCGGGCTTTGTCGTGCAGGAAAAATATTTTGTCGCGTTGTGGACGTTTGCGATGGATGTCAAGCTTCAGTTTTTCGAGTTGATCACAATATACTGTTGCTGTAATCGTAGTATTAGTAGGAAGGAATTCCCAGCTTATTACTCCATGTATATCCCACCAGACAGAAAGCATTACCTTGCGAGGATGAAGATCTACTTTTGACGTTGGTTTTCCCTGTTCTTTACATCCCAGCCACTGGCGCTTGCGTGTGTGATTAACATAGAGAACCCACTTTTCATCTCCAGTGACAAGATGATCTAACCAATTAAATGTGCGGCGGAAAGATAAAAGTTGTACACAAATCTCAGCTCGGTAGGTCAGCTGATCTTTACTTAATTGATGGGGTACCCAAACACTATATTTGTAAGTCTTTCCCAAACCATGTAAATGATTTTCTATGGTGCCATGAGAGCACTCGAGCAGAACAGCCAAATCGCGTGCAGTTCTTCGAGGATCTTCTTCGATTAATAGTTTTAATTTATCGATATCTATATCCACGGGGCGCCCACACCTTGGTTGATCAGTTAAGGAAAAATCGTTACTGCGGAACCGTTGGAACCAGCGCTTTGCTGTTGCTTGGGAGACTGCATCGTGAGCTATCCTTTGACATATATTACGTGTAGCTTCTGCAGAACGAAACTCATATAATAAACAATGTCGTACGTGGGTTTTAATATCACTCATTTCTTTGTGAACTTTAACGCACTAACAGCCAAACTATCAATAACGCGCATGAGCGCGACTCGCTCTTTATATACCCTCTGCTACAGAACGTTTTCCGAAAATTATAGAAATTATAAACTAAAACGCTCATTACTTAGCCAACCCGATACTATGGGACCAAGTTTGAAATCACGAAAAAAACATCAGCTGTTTCATAAAAAAGTTCAATACCTACTCAACAAAAATGTATGAAACAACTTATTATTTTCTGTGATTTCAGAGTTTGTTCCATACTGAAAATTGTTTATAAAACACTCTGGGGAAAACTTTTCCTATAAATGCATGTAACGTTATTTTCAGAAACCGTTTGCGTCAGGTGATTCCGGTAACATATGAAGCTGTTATAAAAATTATTTGGCATCTTGTTTGCAACACCATAAGTTGTACAAGTTCTTTTATTTATTTATATAATGTGGTGAGATGTTGATTACTATATAATGATTACTATATAGGTAGGAGGAGGAGGAGGAGGAGCTTGTGGCTAAGTAATAACAGCCGCACGGGTCGATCCACGGGTTGGTCCGTAGATCGGTGACCATCTTTACATACCGAGACTCCTCCGTGCCTCGGAAAGTACGATAAGCCGTTGGTCCCGGCTGTCATTCGTGGATCTTTGACAGTCGTCAGAAGCTCATCTGACCCAATAACTGGGTTGTGGAGGTCAGATAGGCAGTCGCTCCCTGTAATATACTGATATTCAGCTGCATCGGGTTAGACTGGAAGCCGACACCAACATAGTTGGGAAAAGGCTAGGCAGATTGTTTGATAGTAAAGGTATATTTTCTGTTTGCAAATTTAAGAGTCCTACCTATTATTGTGAAGGTATTTGTTTCCAGTAGTCACTAAGTTAAGATCTAATTTAATTGGCACGTCATGGCCAATTATTTTTTTTTTTTTTTAATGGCACTTACATGTACAGATGTTCGCCATCCCTGTTCTAGGGCGCCTCTTCCCGGCGTTTCCACTCACCTCTGCCTTGTAAATTTTGTTTGTCGCCTTTCTTATTGGTGATATTTGTTAAGTATGTATGTTATAATAGCACGCAAGCGACTTGCATACTTTTGTGCAAATTACTGGCATGTGTTTTGCTAGCTTAAACTTTGGGCTCGATTCTTTTCCACAATGGAAAAACGGAACCCTTATAAAAAACAAATTCTTTGACGATTTATCTTCGGCGTAGAAGACATACTACGATAATGAAAAACTGAGGAAAATATCTTCCCTTTCTGCAACAATTTAACTATTTTATTGCTGGTGTAAGAGATTATAAGAAAGAAATTCAATTCGAAAAAGTATTTATTCAGGATAAGTTGGTACGCGAAATAGTATGGGTTAAGTCTAAAGAGGTAGCGGACGCATAAGCGTGTCTTGTTTAATTAGCAGCCAATTAGGTAATTAATCCTGCTCGTAATTCACCGAAGTGCAACATTCCCAACTGAAAATATGATGTGTCAGATCAACTAGGGACTTAACTAAGTGATCATTTTTCAAAATGGTGGAATAAATATGGCGGTTTGACAGTTATCATAAATATATCAAAATGTCATATTTATTCTTCAGATAAAAGTTATATGACTATTGAAAAATTAGCCCTATAACTAGCTGCCCAACAATATGTCAGTTATCATGTTGTGCTTGCTGTGTTCTGTACAGGGTTATTTTTAATTGGCTAGCTAAACTCCGCAGACGCGATGGGTAAATAAAAAAATAATAATTTGATTGTTTTTTGTGGGGTCATTCATGCATCGACCGCAGTTATTGTAAGTAGTCACTTGAAACATCTGTTTTAAAAAAAGTTTTATTATTTGTGTAAACTTCACAGTCGTGATGGGTATCGATATGTAAACACGAAAAAACACACAACACTAATTGCGGTCATTGACCTCCCAAAAAAAACAATTTTTTTTTTATCTTATCGTCTTTAGATACAGATATATACCCATCGCGTCTGCGGAGTTTAAAATAATCCTGTAAGTACACCTACCCCCACCACCTCCTACCATGTATTGTGCATATCTTTTGTTGGAGATCCTAAATAAATACACTGATATAAGATTGAAAAAAAAAAACCCCATTTGTTGTAATCTTTACCATTAGGATATACGTTCTGTGCACAAAATGGGGCATTTTTATTGGTGGATTTTTTTTTTTATGGAAAGCTTTAGGGTAGGTTCTTTTCTACCATACAATTCGTTTACATCGTTCTGTCAAAAAAGGTCTAAATCTAAACTACACATATGCGGCAGTGATAGCAATAATGCTTAGCCAGAGTTTATTAATCTCGGCCTTTATCTATGTTTTTTTTATATATATATATAAAATGTAGCTTCACAGCTGACAGTAAGTATAACATAATCAATAAATTTACATTAAAAAGTAAAAACCGACTACCTAAAATGAATAAAACCACTTTCATTAAAAAACTTAACAGCTTCTGAAGTCGGTGCCAAGCTAAGGTGGATTGACATTGAACAATTTAATTCTTCGACTTCAGAAGCTGTTACGTTTCTTATGAAAGTTATTTTATTTTTAGGTTTCTGAAGCCGGTTTTTACTTTTTAAAGTAAATTTATTTTTCCATCATTAGTTGAATATACATAAGCCCAAGACGAACGAAAAGAAAAATCATCAAAATCCGCTGAGAAATGCCAGAGATACAGTACATTTATGTATATAACTTCGAACATTAGTTTAATTCCCTAATGTATTATATAATAAAACCTTCCTGAAAGTATGTAGATTACGCTAGAGAAAGAATCATCAAAATTGTTTCATTAGTTTTCGAGAAAATTGCGGACACACAAACATACATACATACATACGGGTCGAATAGAGAACCTCCTTTTTTGAAGTTGGTTAAAAAAGCAGCCAATGCCTTCTTGTCAATAACAAGGTCATCGTAACAATATTCTAAAAATAAAAGTAAGTAACCATCAGAATCTCGTTACGGTACATAATTCAGTACATTAATGCGATCTAATATTAAAACTCCATTTTCTTTAGTTATATTCAAGAACCGTCTACGCGTCTGTTTCGCTCGTTAACTATCAAATTGAGCTGTTGTATTCAAAATCAAATCAATCTGCCTAGCCTTTTCCCAACTATGTTGGGGTCGGCTTCCAGTCTAACTGAATGCAGCTAAATACCAGTATTTTACATGGAGCGACTGCCTATCTGATCACCACAACCCTGTTACTGAGTAATACGATACACCTTGGTAAGAGTGGTCTTTCGGGCTTCTGGCGGCCCGTAACGACTCGGCAAAGATCCACGAATGACAGCCGGGACCAACGGCTTACCGTGCTTTCCGAGGCACGAAGGAGTCTTCGTATGTAAAGATGGCCATCCATCCACGGACCAGCCCCGGTAAGCGTAGCTAACCTGATGGATCGACCCGTGCGGCTTTTATTACATAGCCACGAGCTCCTCTTGTTGTAACTTCGTCTGCGATCCAGAATGAAAGTAGCCAATGTCCTTCTCCAGGTCATGGTCTGCTCAAGTGCCAAATTTCATCCAAATCCGTTCAGCCGTTTTAGCGTGAAAGCGTAATGAAAAAATAAACACACATTCGCATTATAATATTAGTTAGGAGGATGAAAAAGCGTTCTATATTAGGTACTTAAATAAAAAAATAAAAACTTAACACATTACTAAAGTTTCTATAATAAATAATTCAATCATGATTCGAAAGACACGTGGCGCCATCTATTATCATAAGAACGTTATTGTTGTTTTCCTCGGAAACTGTACTTTTTTTCGGGATGAAAGGTACCCTATGTCCGTGTCTGTATACCTGACAACGTATATGCAAAATTTCAGGATGATCGGTTCAGTGGTTTAGGCATGAAAAGGTAACAAACAAACAAACAAACTTACTTTCGCATTTATTATATTAGTTAGGAAATCATGTTTTGAATTTACACGAGTTCAATATGTGGTTCTATATGCTTTTAGAGCACAACTAGAAGCCAAATATTTGTGTTTTAATTACGTAGTAGTGACACCTCAGTGATAATCATCATTATCCCAGCGGAAAGCCGTCAGTGGACATAGGGCTCCCATATGCGTAGCCACAACTACCGGTCCTGTGCTTCTCGCATCCATTTGAGAAAAATATGCGCTAGTTACATAAAATGCTCATTTCTTTCTTTCAGTAAAAAAAAAACTCGGACGCAGTATATCTGCCTATCATAACATTATGAGTAGCTAAAGAACAAGATGAAATAGCAAAGCAAGTGGAGGTACAATCCTTCAGCAGGTAATCTCTAAATCATTTTCAATATGCTGGCTCTTCTTCTTCCCAGCTAAATAAATCACAAGGCAGTGGTAAATGATGGGCGTGCCGGGGGACTGTCTTATGTAATTTTGACGTTCAAACAGTGGTGATTCTCAGCCTAATTTGAATAAATGACTTTTCATTCTGATTTTTAATAAGCGAAATCGCTTCCGCTTACAAATCGCGCCACACATCTGTCGTAGATGCTCATAAAGAATATTATACAACTAAAGTGTTAGGATACGAGCGTTTAGGGAATTATAACTCGCTGGACGCGCGAATATATATCATTTGCGATTTGGAAAAGTCGAGGGTTGAATCCCAAGTTTTTTCCAGGTTAAGGTGTAGACATACAGGGGTTTGGAGTTTGTGTGATTGATTGTAGTGTTTTGTATCTTTACCGAGATTTATTTTGGTTAAATGCTGGTAAATAGACCGATTGACTACGACTCTATCTAATGGTAAGTCAATCTGCCTAGCCTTTTCCCTACTATGTTGGGGTCGGCTTCCAGTCTAACCGGATGCAGCTGAATACCAGTATTTTACATGGTGCGACTGCCTATCTGACCTCCACAACCCAGTTATTGGGTATTACGATACCCCGTGGTAAGACTGGTTGTCAGACTTTCGGGCTTCTGACGACCCGTAACGACTGTCAAAGATCCACGAATGACAGCCGGCACCAACGGCTTAACGTGTTTTCCGAGGCATGGAGGAGTCTCGGTATGTAAAGATGGTCACCCATCTACGGGCAAGCGTAGCTTAACCTGACGGATCGACCCGTGCGGCTGTTATTACTTAGCCATTTTTATGCTGGCATCATTTTGTAACATAACACACAAAATCGATTGTGCTGCAATGTGTGAGACAAATAATACGTAAGTATATCGTATTAAATTGTATGTTACTTGGCGCCAGGGATGTATATGGTGTAGTAATGTACAGTTTGACCAAGACCGCTATACCGCGTCGTAGGCATGTGCGCGGCGAGACGGGGGGTAGTGCAGGCCGCTCATTCGTCAACGCTCACGGTGGCGTCCCACCGCTCATTCGCCAGCGCTGCACCCCACCTCGCCGCCAAGTTTTACCAAGACCACTGTACCGCGCCTTAGGAATCTAAGGCGCGGTACAGCGGTCTTGGTCAAACTATAGTAGCGTACGTTATAAAACATTTTGGAACGAAGTTTCTTAACGCGGCTTGTCGTAGGAGAAAACTGGCAGAAATTGTGACGTAACGAAAAAACGTTATGACGTCATTATTCATACACTTCAAAATTTAAACCATACTAGATGGCTCTGTATTAATACATAATATAAATCGAAAGAAATTTCGTTCCAACCAGGTGACCCACGACACCTCCCGCCTTTTTTTTCGAATACAACACAAACTCGAAAAAAGAAATTTAACATTTTATTAAATTCAAAATAAGAAAAGCAAAGTCTTTAATTTCTCTTTGGGTTTGTATTATTTTTATTTATGGAATACTAGTATTTTGGCTACTTTGGATTATTGTATGCATATTATGTTTATTTTATAATATGCGTCATATTTTTGCGGAATAAACAATTTTTCACGGAAAATGTTTACAAATTCTTACCCATTGTGCAACAGCCTTATCCCTAACCCTTTTCAATAGTTCTCCAAAGTTTTTCCCTTCGCTGTATATTTTGTATCCATATATTTTTTTCAAAAGAAAATTCGCTATCTGCACGGAACGGCGTTCTTACGTTTTCCTGTGCTTATATAATCGGTAATCCTTGCTGACGTAGGGATAAAAAGTATACCGAATTTTAGATGCTTACTGTAAGGGTTAAATTGGAAGAAGCAGAAGGGTTTTTGCAGTGCATTCAAGTTTCTACAGCTGACTAAGGTCTTATGAAAGTTTTTTTTTTGTTTTTTTTTGTTTTGAATAGTTAGAACAGTCGAGGGTGTCCACTGTTCTAACTATTCAAATCATAAAATTTCATTTTCTTTCTTTATTTGTTTTATTTGTTTTCGCTTATTTGGTATGCAATAAAGAATAATTATTCTATATAAACGTTGTCTCATAAGAAAGATTTTGTTTGCAGGTAATTGAAAACGGCAATGCCGCTTCGGTAGGCACTGGCGGCCTGCACGAAATAAATAAAATTGCGTCTTATCCTCAGATAGCTTACTATACTCTAATTTTTAATATGCTAGACAAAAATGACAGCTACGGTCACCCTTTTTTGTCATTTTGACATTTAAGTAATGTTGTGTTGTCATTTTAGTCTACCAAATTAAAAAACTTTTTTACAAAAAAAAAAAAAAAAAAAACAAACAAACAACCAACTTTCAAAAAAAAAAACAATAAAGCGAAAAATATCTTGAATTTCGGAAGTCTGTGTCTGTGGCTTAGTACTTACGTTTTTAGCCACCAACTTCCAAAATTAAAGTTATTTTTCACTTTGTAGTTTTTTTTTTTGAAGTCGGTTTCATTTGATACAATTTGCGAACAGTTTTTTTTTTTATTTTCTTATTTGCCCCCTAAAATTGACCTCCATGTTCAAAATTCGATTATCTACGTTACACGTCCGTGTTTGGGTCACGGAAATTCATACGTGTACCAAGTTTCAACTTAATCGGTCCATTACATTCGGAGCAAATTGGCTGTGACAGACAGATAGACAGACACACGAGTGATCCTATAAGGGTTCCGTTTTTTCTTTTTGAGGTACCTACGGAACCCTAAAAATGTTTTATTTTGCCCAGCTGTTCTTTTTAACGTATTTTAAATTTATAAGTACATAAACATTTTAGGTTTTTTTTAGTCTATTTTTACGTATTTTTTTTTTATTTAAGTGTACAACTATACTTAAACATTTTAGGATTTGCTTCACCATTTATTTAGGATTGTGTACCTATGTACACATACTATCTCAGTTTACTTACTATGATTAATTGGAAAGCCAGTTGACTTGCCAACAAACTCATCTACTTAACCGTGACAGTACCTAAAGTCAAGTTGTGGCCTTTCGAAGCACCGCCGCAGTATTTTGTACAGATGCCAAATGCTTCAAGACTGTCAACTGAATTATCTTCTTTAGTTTAGCCAATACTTCTATTTGAATCGGATTTGGTTCACAATTTCATGGGCTTTACTTTTTTTTGCGCGGAACCCTAATTCTTTTTCAAAATTAAAAATAGCCTTAGTTACTCCGTAGGTATAACATTAGCTATCTGCCAGCGAAAATCTCGTCAAAATCGGTCAAGCCGTTTCGGAGATTTGTCGAAACAAACGACAGACGAAAATTTTAAACATAGTTTTTTGTTATAAGTACCGTATGTACTTTCATAGGCATTTAGTAAAAAAGCTATTATTTTGACATTACAAACAGACACTATTTTATTTAGGTAAGTATTTGTATAAATATATAGACAAGGATTTGCTTTAAGGGGACTACAGCAGTGCTATTCTGAACAAATCTCACTGTGAAAACTTAGGTGAGGTGAGCGTGGAGTGAGTTGTCAATAGTGTCAATCCCTAGCCTTAGGTGGAATGACAGCTCTCTTCAAGCTCACTTCACCTAAGTTTTCACGGTGAGATTTTTACAGAATAGACCGGCAGGACCTAAAGCGCGGTGTCTGTCGGACTGCATAGAAAAGAAAGAGAAGCGCGATGACACAACCTTAATAATTTATTGCAAAATATGAAGCAATTATCTATTGGACTAAGAAACTGAAAAACTATTATGTTATTATGTTGCTTGTAGAATAATCTGACGAAAAACCAGAATTGTTGCATGTATGGCGTTTAATCGTTAAAAGAAATTTTAATAAGGACGCGAAACAACCAACACGCAAAATGACCATTCATATTGACTAATCCTCTTATTATGCATATTGACAAAATGTCTGACTTATTGACTTATGTTAATGTTGACTTATGTGGACATAACTGAAAGTCTTGATATTGGTAATTTTGGTACACAACAGGGAGTGACAAGGGAGGTTTTTTTGTGAAACAAGTTTTTCCGCCTATTATGCTAGTAATTTAATACCTTCCACCACCCAACTCCATATACACGGTGCAAGTTTATTGCCTGTGGCATACCATCAAATTGAAGGGCAATTAACTGGCAAATGGGCAACTGTCCATAGTTAAACGAAAAAGATCCAACCCACATTACACCTGTGGGTTGGATCCTTTTCGTTTAACTATGGACAATTAACTACAAGTATTAATTTTTAAGGCAGAAACAGGTGAATGGATTCCAGAATTGAATCGATGGGAACGCTATGGCGTTGGTGCATCCAGTATTAGATAAGTGGGTGCTTTCAGCTGTAAACCGTAAATACTTTGACACGCGAGATCGGAGGGTAAAGCCAAGCGTAAACTTCGACAAAATTGGGAAATTCCTTACATTACTCGTACACCGACCTTTTGTCAACTGCTGAGAAGCAGGGCACTGAGCCTGGCTAAAGCTGACTTTATTGAGTTCTTAGCAGTGATCACCACGCTCATAGGCTTGATGGCGCAAGCCTATATATTTTTTCTAATTATATTGGTAGGTTTCTTAACTCAAAGACACAACTGGTAAAGCAAAACAACGCCAGAACACCTGAACTCTCAGTAGCCTGGAATCAGGACAGAGAAAGAGCTAGGGTAGCCCGCGAAATTTGCGCAAATTTTCTTACGTTTTTTGCAAATTGCAAGTCAGTATTAGATACATATATGTATTTACAAAATTATAATCATTAGAATCAGTACAACTCTTTAAATTAGTATAATCCTAAATAACAATATGTCACGAAATAGTCATTCATTAGGATTACCTGGTCTTAAAGTGTTCTATTGATCAATTTAATGATTATAATTATGGAAATACATACATACGAGTACATGGTCGTGAATTACATTTTAATCAACGTACCTACAACTTAATACTGACTAGTAAATTGCAAAAAACGTAAGAAAATTTGAATTTCGCGGGCTACCCTGATGTTTTCGCCTTAAAATGGGATATATAAAATATTAAACAAAACCTAACCATAATTGCATCAAACTACTAAATTGTACTCTTACGTCACACCGAAACTAACCCGCGCTCACCTCGCAAACAAACGCTGTAGCGAAGGGTTTTCGAGGTAAATCGGAAGGGAACACACACAGCCTTTATCCGGATCTCGAAGACAAGATCCACTCAGCGAGCTTATTCGACGTACCTGGAAAAAAGAAAAAAGTGGCATCAGACGAAAATGTAAAAAGAGGTTTTAGAACGGTGGAAGATTTGTATTTATGGACTAGTCGTCAAAATGGAAAATGTTTTATGAAACTATATTTGGAGCATAGAAGCTGTGAAATTAAAAAGTCTATTATTTATTTATTCTACTTACAGAAGTAAGACCATTTAACATTTATCATTACGTATTCATTCAATCAATCTGCCTAGCCTTTTCCCAACTATGTTGGGGTCGGCTTCCAGTCTAACCCGATGCAGCTGAATACCAGTATTTTACATGGAGCGACTGCCTATCTGACCTCCACAACCCAGTTATTGGGTAATACGGGCAAGACTGATTGTCAGACTTTCAGGCTTCTGAAGTCCCATAACGACTGTTTAAAGATCCACGAATGACAGCCGGGACCAACGGCTTAACGTGCTTTCCGAGGCACGGAGGAGTCTCGGTATGTAAAGATGGTCACCCATCTACGGACCAAACCCGGCAAGCGTAGCTTAACCTGATGGATCGACATGTGCGGCTGTTATTACATAGCCACAAGCTCCTCCATTACGTATTCATTCATTCATCAAAAATAAAATAAAAAAACGGTCAAACACGTTTTATTAATCGAGAACGATTTATATTTTGTTTTTCTTCAAAAACGTTATTCTTAACGTTCCGTTCGAACATAACCAAAACAAATCGGTTCTTAGGTATTTCAGACGAAACCGTTTCGTAAAATATACTGGTATCTGAGCCTTCACTCAAATACACGTCAAGTACGCAAAATACGCGCTAAACTCGCCACAAAAGGTCCGTTTTGACAGCCCATATGGTTTCATATGCTAAAGAGAGACAAACATTGCGGGACAAAGAGGGACACCCTCATGTCAAAACGGACCTACTATTTTGTTGCGAGTTTAGGACTTACGTACACCAGCCCGTTATACCAACGTTCTATAACATCACCTGCATACGTACGGTGCTCCTTAGAAAGTCAGCCCCGCTGCCATCTTGCCGAGTAGTTGCGACGTGAGATATTCTCAGTTCGTGCTGACACGAGAGAAGTAGGATTTAATGTGGCTGACAAACCGTGCAGCAAGAGCGTTTGTGTTAGCAACTCAGCAGATTCGAAAGCGAGGTAGTCGTGTCAAGTCGATATGTTCATTTTCCGCTGATCGCTTATTCCGCTTATTCCGAGGAGTTAACAGGAATAGTTAGTAGTGATGCCATGTAAAGACAACTAAATTAACTGTTTAATACATTGACTTAAATTGTCCGTAAGTATTCGTTTATGGAGACGCGGGGCGTCGTGCGTCGCGTGCTGCGTGGCGTCTCGCGGCGTGTGGGACGTTTTTAGGGTTCCGTACCTCAAAAGGAAAAAAACGGAACCCTTATAGGATCACTCGTATGTCTGTCTGTCTGTCTGTCACCGCCAATTTGCTCCGAATCTAATAGACCGATTAAGGTAAACATATGTATTTCTGTGACCCAAACACGAACGTGTCACGTAAAAAAATAAATTTTAAATATGGGAGTCAGTTTTGGGGTCAAGTTTGGCAAACTGTACATATCAACTTACTGTGAAGGTATCAATTGTATATATATTTTTTTTTTATAATTTTAAAATAAATCATTTTAAATTGAACATTCCTCCCCCTTTATCTCCGAAATTACCAAGCCTAAAATTTTGAAAAAAAAATACAGATAATTGTTCAATACCTATAGATTACAGGAAAACCTATAAGAAATCTATGATCTTAAAACAACATGGTAAATCTCTCAATATTGTGCGAATAAACTTACATTTGCAGTTGGAATGTATGGGGGAACATGTTTTTCAACTACAATGTTAAATTTGTTCTTGGGATTCATCCCAATTACGGAAACCTTCATTGTGCGTAGTCCGACACGCACTTGGCCGGTTTTTATTTCAGTTTACAGGCAGGCTGCGCGTGCACAGCGCGCGTCATCACACGCGCAACCCCAAACATATTATTAAGGTACATAGGCGCGTGCGGCGCTGCGGACACCGCCGCGGGTGTCGCTACTTTTCACCGTGAACAGAGAATAATTGCATTATCTATCCTCTCATAAAACAACGCGTGCGACGCGGCGATGCCATCCGCGGGCTCTGCGTGCATTTCAAGCAGACGCGTATAAAATCGCTTCTCCGTAAATGGTCTCCCACAACGCCATATGCTTGAATTTAGTGCAGGCTACGCCGCCCAACGGGAGTTGTAGAAATGGCTTTAAGTAACATGGAAAATTGACATAGTAACAATTTGAGGAACAATGTTCGTAGCACCTATACGATTCTATTTTATTTGCTCGTACATAAATAACAACTTTTGAGCTCGTGGCTAAGTAATAACAGCCGCACGGATCGATCCATCACGTTAAGCTACGCTTGCCGGGGTTGGTCTGTGGATGGGTGACCATCTTATCATACCAAGACTCCTCCGTGCCTCGGAAAGCACGTTACGCCGTTGGTCCCGGCTGTCATTCTTAGATCTTTGACAGCCGTTACGGGTCGTCAGAAGCCCGAAAGTCTGACAACCAGTCTTACCAAGGGGTATCGTATTACCCAGTAACTGGGTTGTGGAGGTCAGATAGGCAGTCGCTTCATGTAAAATACTGGTATTCAGCTGCATCCGGTTAGACTGGAAGCCGACCCCAACATAGTTGGGAAAAGGCTAGGCAGTCAGACATTAATAACAACTTTTATCCCAATTAACTATTTAACAAACGGCGTCGAAAATTCATCTGCATCGCTGTCGAGTGTCGACTCGTAATGTACCTAAAAAGCTCGCGGCATTGCCACGTTGTACGGCAATGCTTAGCCTCTGGCCAAGGTAAAACCCAGTCCTTGGGTCACGGGAAGTAAGCAATTCATTTCCCTGGCAGTATATCTGCATCATCTGCCTAGTTTTTACCCAATAATGTTGGGGTCAGCTTCCAGTCTAACCGGATGCAGCTGAATACCAGTATTTTACATGAAGCGACTGCCTATCGGACCTCCACAACCCAGTTTTCGGGCTTCTGACTACCCGTAACTACTATCAACAAAGATCCACGAACGACAGCCGGTACCAACGACTTAACGTATTGACCGAGGCACGAAGAGTTCTCGGTATATTAAGGACGGTCACCCATCCACGGACCGACCTCCCCAACCATTGCATAACCCGGCTCGGCCCGTGCGGCTATCATTATTTAGCCACGAGTCCCTGGCTGTACATCCACGTTGCTAGGAAATAATCTTACATATACATATAGGTAAAAAAAAAGATCACATGGTAATTCATCGATTAACTTAAATTAAATGACGTTACACAGATATCGCCTCTGGCAAGTAAGTAACCACCAAGTGGCAAACGTAAGCTTCCCAGATACTCAAGTTAAACCTCATTTACTTTTACAAAGATCACACACTGGCCTACCCGCCTACTCATTAACTTTTAAAACAACATAAAATTAATGACTTTTTAAAACTACTGTATGCTCTTTAGCCATAAGTATAAAATATAGGTTCAGTGCCCACTGACAAGGAACTGTCAAGAAGGTAAAATACGCCCGCGAGCTAAATAAAATTGTCGAAAAAATAAATACCTACTTGATGTGTGGCCGACTGCACAATTATTGGGCGAGAATTTGTAAAGATATTGCTGGATCGAAATTTTAGACTTCATATCATGTGGGATACGGAATTAATTATGAACAATTATTGGAAATAACTTGTAGATAGGTGAGCTATTGCGGTTTTGGGCCGTAGATCTTACAAAATAAAAAAAAGTTGGTTGACATAATATAATTTTACTGAAATCCTAATACGTATTATAAGTGGTAGAGTGAGTTTGTTTGTTTGTTACGCTTTCATGGCTAAACGACTGAATAGATTTGGATGAAATTCGGCACATGGGTAGACCATCACCTGGAGAAGGACATAGGATAATATTTATCACGGTAGTACGTTCTCTTGAGATAACTTCCGACGTCCAGGCAGGCGAAGCCGCGGGCAAAAACTAATTGTTATATAAATTCGGATTGGCGTAACATAGCTGAAGAGCAATACAAAATAGATAGATACAGAACCAAAGGGCATTACATCTATAGAGATATTTCCAAATTGCATTAAATTTGAACCCGTAATTTAAGAATAATGCAAGTCAAAGTTCCTTAAAAGTCTCGCAACGCAGTTTTTCTGCCGTAAAAAGTTGTGAAATCGAATGTAAACCAAGTCTGTTAATTCAGTATCTACCTATCTGTGGCAGCAGCTTTCCAACCACTTTGTCATAAATTGTTACCTTGTTAGATAGCTAACAACATTTTATAGTAACCATATTATCAATATTACATTTCGACGACATTTCGAGTGACTTGGTAATTGCAAACGCCAATATATAACGTGATAATATTCGGGTCGATCCATCAGGTTAAGCTACGCTTGCCGGAGTTGGTCCGTAGATGGGTGACCATCTTTGCATACCGAGACTCCTCCGTGCCTCGGAAAGTAAGTTAAGCCGTTGGTCCCGGCTGTCTTACGTGAATCTTTGACAGTCGTTACGGGTCGTCAGAAGCCCGAAAGTCTGACAATCAGTCTTACCAAGGGGTATCGTATTACCCAATAACTGGGTTGTGGAGGTCAGATAGGCAGGCGCTCCATGTAAAATACTGGTATTCAGCTGCATTCGGTTAGACTGGAAGCCGACCCCAACATAGTTGGGAAAAGGCTAGGCAGATTAATTGACTTGGCAATTGCACACGCCAATATAATGTACACAAAACAAAATCTATCTAATATTAGCGCTTTGTGCTTTTATTTGTTTGAAAGTACCTATATGGGGAGGACTATTTAAATTACCTAGTAGTCTAGTAGTTTATGTTACTGTGTGCAATTGCCAAGTCACTCTATTTATTAAAGAAATAAGGGAATGTAATATTGATATGGTTACTATAAAATGTTGTTAGTTAACTAACAAGGTATCAATTTATGACCAAGTGGTCGGATAGCTGCTCCCATAGATAGGTAGGTTCTGAATTAACCTACTTGGTTTACATTCGATTTCACAACTTTTTACGGCAGAAAAACTGCGTTGCGAGACTTGGCATTTTTGTACATGTTATGTTTTTGATGGGATTATTTTTACATCAAACTCAACAGCAAACGAACGTTGCTGTTTGCAGTGCCCTATCAAAGTTCATGTACTAAAACCGACAATTATCTTGTAAAATGTGTGTTATGCATGAGATCAAATAAATAAATAAATAAATCCTACTATAATAAATAATACATATTATAAACGCGAAAGTTTGTGAGGATGGGTGGATGTTTGTTACTCTTTGGCCTACAGATAGTTTATAACTTGGATTAACACATATAGTACATTCGCGTTAAGAATGCAGTGAGTCATCATTGTCCGTCGGCCTAGCCCCGCCCCCTAACCAATCAAATCTTTTCAAATAACAAAGCAAGTTCACAATGACAGTTGAAGGCATTGCTTCCATCGCAACGGTTGGTCGGATCTAGCAGTTGCACTGATGACTCACTGCATTCTTAACGCGAACGAATTATAGTATACTTTTTATACCCGTATTCCTACAGTTCGAGACTTATGCGGGTAAAACCGCGGGGCGCTGCTATTAATTCGTATATTTGCCGTAAACAACAGTGATGACAAATTAGTTACCATCAACAGTGAAACTTAGTAAAGGAGTTATTAGGTTTCACTCTTGATGTTAATTAACTCAATAATTCCTCGAAACATGAACTCTTAACGCCATTAGAGCAAAACATTGCGAGCGCGTTAAACGTATTTAAGCCCAATTGCCTACGTCACAGATGTGACGTCATGTGAAATTTAATTAATCACACCGTTTCCTATCCAGGAGCCGTCGGTTTCGGAATTCCGCCAGTTTTGGGAATTTTCGTGTTCAATTGTTTAGCTTCGAATTTCGGCAAGTTGTATGGATGATTGGTATTATTGAGGAAGGTTTCTTCCTGTGTTTAAGTTTCTAGTGTTTCTTTTTTTATTTTTTTGTAAAAAGAAAGTGGGAGGAACTTTAGGTAAATTGATAGGCCTAGTTGGTTAAGATACCACCTGCCATGCCGCTGGCCGTGGGTTCGATTCCCATCCAGGACAAACATTTGTGTGCATGAACATGTCTGTTTGTCCTGAGTCTGGGTGTAATTATCTATATAAGTATGTATTTACAAAAAAAAAAGTAGTATATGTAGTATATCAGTTATCACGTTTCCATAGTACAAGCTCTGCTTAGTTTGCGATCAGATGACCGTGTGTGAATAATGTCCCAGAATACTATTATTATTAAAAAAATCTAGTGATACCCAAAACACTTCTGTTATCAATAGGGGTGAACGATTATCATCTATGTCCACCGAAACATGAATCCCCTTATAAAATCAACCTTTATATTTTAATAGTTTCCTAGTTTAAGGCTTCTACAAACAGGCGCGACAAGCAACGTAAATCGCGCGCGACGTAAAAGCACCGCTAGTCGCGCGACACGTGTTGCCTTTGTGTTGCGTCGCGTGTCTAGCTGTTTGTAGGAACCTTTGTATCATTAATCAATGCAATCTTTCACAATTGCACGAACTACAGAATTGTCAATTTTGAGGAGAGAGAGTTTTAGTTTTTTATAGTTTTAACATGAACAGTACGAAAACTAAGTAAGATAATAAAACAATCAAGCTGGTTACATACCAAAAACTAAGCTAAGTTAGTTTAGCTTAGGTCACAAAGCTGGCGGCCGTGGGGTGCTTAGCATAGCTTGCGTAGCTCCGGATCGGTATACACAACTAACTTAGCTTCACATATTTCAGCTAGTTTACAAAGGTTAGTTTGCATAGTTCTGCACAAAAGTATGAAAAACTACGCCAGCTATGTGAGCTAAGCTAAACTACCTTAGCTTAGTTTTTGGTCTGCAACCCGCTTTATGCATCTATTCATAAAGTTCTTTAACTCCACCACATCTCAAAATTGTAATGTTAGTAATATAGGCAGGCCAGCTGGCGTGGTTGGTTAAGATACCACCTGCCATGCCGCAGGTCGTGGGTTCGATTTCCATCCAGGACAAACATTTGTGTGCATGAACATGTCTGTTTGTTCTGAGTCTGGATATAATTATCTATATAAGTATGTATTTACAAAAAAAAAAGTAGTATATGTAGTATATCAGTTATCTGGTTTCCATAGTACAAGCTCTGCTTAGTTTGGGATCAGATGACCGTGTGTGAATAATGTCCCGAGATATTATTATTATTATATTATTAATATAACCATAACATTTAAAATATAGCTAAATAAACATACAATCTTCCATTTAATACAAATGTATTAAATGGAAACATTGAACCTTGGACAATGACCATTGAACTTTGGACTTCATTGGAATTCAATGTCCAATGTTCAATATCCAGGAAAAAGACATTTAATAATAAACGAGTCCTCATACTTTTAGTACTGCTAAAAAGACATTGCAATTTAATACGTTTGTAAAATTGTATTTAATAGGTTTGTGTTTTGAAATTGTTTACAGTTGAGTAACTTAAAATCGGTTATATATATTTTGTATGTATTTACAAAAATAAAGGTCATTAGTACGTATAATAATACAACATTCATGGAACGTTTTTTAATACAACTGTGAACTACGATTTTGGTAGAAAGAGACGGATTAACATGCATGACATATAGATTATTTGGCACAATAGAAGTGAAAATTGAAAATTTTATAGTACAGTTGTGAACTAAAGCATCGATTTATACCAACAGCTTTTCAGATGCAGGGGCACCATGTTGAGTTTAAGATAGCTACCCTTCATCTATGGTCAGATAATATTTAGTACGTATTAAATAAAATAGTACTAAATGCAAAGAGATCAATATGCACCTGGGTCTCCTGACTATCAAATGAAAGGCTTAAGAGGATTGTGAAACTGTAAATTTTCATACAAAAAGCGATAACATTTTTCTCCCCTTAAACATAGTCTAATTTTCATAATGTTTGGAAATGTTGTAGGTATAATGAAAACACGTCCGTACGTTTTTATTATAAAGACATATTGCATAGTATATACGTTATTAGCCTCTAAATATCTATATTTTTGACATAAAAACTTCCTCGAGCATTTTTATTTTTTTAAATTAAATTTAAATAAATTACTAAAAAAAGAAAAACGTACAGACCTAGATTAAGGTGAACTGAATATAATGAGACCAAAATTGTCTCATTTTGCAAAGGTTTAGGGGGGCTGAAAGCGTTATCGCCCGCAGCAACATTTATAAATAATTGTATGAAATGTAGGTAATTGCCTCCAAGACTCGCGCCACGTATCGGCACTTCACAATCCTCTAAATCGCTTTCAAACACATTCGATATTCAAATTAATCGAACAACTCCCAAACGGCAACACAACTTGACAGTTGACAAGACAACGAAACGCAGCGATAGATTATGCACGTCAGCACAGATTACTAAATAGTTACTACACGTCAGTTCGTCTGAAGCAAACAGAAATTGAATTAATTATTAGCAGTTCTAGAGCATGTCAGGCATTTCTGTTAGTAAATTTGTGTAATCCTAACTAATATTACAAATGCGAAAGGAGTTCGTTTGTTTGTTACGCTTTCACGCTAAAACGGCTGGATAGATTTGGATAGTATGTTTGGTAGTACGTTCTCTTGGGATAATTTCCGACGTCCACGCAGACGAAACCGCGGGCAAAAGCTAGTTGTTATATAAATTCGGATTGGCGTAACATAGCAAGACAAAATAGATAGATACAGAAGGTCGGCTCAATACAACATGAGAGAAAACGACGCTGAGTACGCGTCGTACCGTCGTACGGCGATCTCAAACAAATGACAGTCGCGAGTGCGCTTGCACTTGCTGTACGTGAAGCGTGTCTATGTGTGCGTGCGTTTTCGCTCTTTGTATGGAACTGACCTTCTGTATCTATCTATTCTGTGTCAGCAATTAGGGATTGATTAGGTTTTACGCCAAATTAACTTGAGATTTGAATTAGAGATGGGAATTAGGCTGTCTATGCTTGGGTTTATGAAGATTTGAATTATTATTATGTTTGAGAGTAATTTTGGGATGGTAATTTATAGGTTGTCCTTTGACGTTAGGTCAGAGTCAACAACCTACATAGTTGCCATGAAAAGAGGTTACTTTGTAAGGAAATTAAACTCTTTAACGTTTCTCTTTTCGCTTACTACCGACATATTCAAATTCTAAATCGCAATTGTCAAAACGGCATTAAGTCAAATACAAGCAAGTGTTTCTCTGACAAAAGTATTAGTGTTCTTACACACGAGCGGCACTCGTCAACGGAAGAGGCAACTGCACGCGTCGACGATCGCCACCGACCTAAAGCGACGCTTGCAGTTCACGCAGTAGCGTGCCGTGTCCGCCATTTTGTTACTCTTGTACTATTTGCACTCCACTGACAAAATGGCGGACGCGTCACTGCAAGCGTCGCTTTAAATCGGCGGCTACCGTCGACGCGTGCAGTTGCCTCTGCCGTTGACGCATGTCGCTCGTGGGTAAGAACACTTAGAAGACAACTCCCGAGAAGAATGATTTCCTGAGCAAGCAATGATCCAGATTAAAATCATAACTGTTAACAATAGGGGGAAAGCCCCTATCACCATACTACGAGTACGACTATAGTAATAGACGTCAATAGGCAATCAGAAACGGGGTGTGTAGAAACACAAATGAAGCATAACAAAGACGACACCGCATGTCATCATCATCTTCCTGCCCATAATACGTGGGGTCGGCGCAACACGTTTTCTTCTTCCATTCTCCCCTCAACTCAACATTAAAGCATAACAAAGATGACACCACAAGTCGTCATCATCATCTTCCTGCCCATGGCACGTGGGGTCGGCTCAACACGTTTTCTTCTTCCAATCTCCCCTCAACTCAAATTTAAAGCATTTATTTCAAATAAAACAATTAGTACAGGCATTTTTGAATTGTCAAGGAATCGGTCAGTCAGAAATATGAAGCTAGTTGCCTATTCCAAAGCGTAATAGGTTTCTATGGAGAAGAACGGGCAAGAACCTCCACGGACACTCTTTAAACCAAAATATGGTTACAATTCAATTGGTTAGGAACATCATTCATGTTGAAATTATACATGTGAGAACGATGCAGAACATTAAAAGCGTCCCTTATAAAAAAGATAAAAAAAACAAATAAAAAATTAAATTAAATTAAAACCCTGGCTACCGTCACGCTATCATTCACTCCAATTTCTTTCATATCATTCCTCACACAATCCATCCGTCTTTTGTTTGGCCTTCCTCTCCCTCTCCATCCATCAACATTATAAATGATAAATGATAATTTATTTATGTTTTGTTAAAAAAAAAATGTTATAAAACTAAATGAGATCGGTGTTTTCTTACCAACTCCTCTGAGAAACAAATTCAGAGGTCTCTTTTAAAGTCCAGACATAATCTTGGTCAGGCCTATGAGGAATATGCAGGTTAATTTCTGAGGTCTTGATAAAAGAACCATCACTGAAATATGTGTGATTTGAGTGGACCTGTCCTGTCAGTGTTATTGATATTCATCACCCTTGTACAGTATTTTTATCAAACGAAGCGTCACGCGCTTTACTGGTGTTTGCAGGAACTCTCGGTACCGTCCGAGATAATGGCGAAGTCGGAAAAGTGTGCGTGTGTATGCTTGTGTGATGTGCTGACGCTACTCGTCTTCACGCACACATTCACAGCGTATATGTACACTTGGTAAACACAAGTAAAGCGCGTGTCGCTTTGTGAGATATAGTTCGCGTCAAATAACTTTGCTGCTCTGAAACCAGGCTTTCCAATGCGCATGGCATGGCACGCTGCTGTTTTAGTATAGATATTGACTACTGCGCAGTCATTTGGGGGAACTGCAGAGCGACAAAGTTACATGACGCGAACTAATCTAATCTAATTTTAATTAAACTATTGACATTATTATTTTTTATATTGAATTTAACAAGTAATGACATGTACTTATTCACATTTGTATCTTGACATCATTATTTTTAAACTTCAATTTCTCTAGTGACGTTATTATCAATTTTATTTAGTATGTTTCTTTTATTATTTGCAAATTGCTACGGTGAAATGAATAAAACTAAATTGTACTATTAATTTTTAATTTTCGTTTTGCAAGAAAATGTATTATAATAATAAGCTTGTATTTGCATGCCTCAAGGTGTAATATGGTCGGACTGTGCTTTACTCTCAATATCTTTGTATAATTACCCATATTAGCAAATAAACGATTATGAATTATGAATTATACAAATATAGTCACATACAGCCAGAGACAAACGATTCCCTTTCAATTTGTCTGTCACTGGTGCTACCGCTTGTCAAGATCCTAATTACAAGTTACAAACAAATCAAAAAGGTGAAGATGATTGCATACCAAAAATCGTGGATCGGTAAATAAGTGGTAGTTAGTGCAGCCAATCAGACACTCAGACAGACAGGATGATATTAAAATTATTGGTTCTGTAGCGTCAGAGAAATAAGTTTGGGATTTTTTATTTTTTATTTAGTTTACCATGATCGTTTCATTTTTCGAATCTTTCAAGTCTTTGGAGGTAGCCAGTGTCCAATGGTGGACGTTATTTTATGTTCGAATATAGCAGGATTTCTAAATCATTTATTAATGTTTTTAGATCTGCTAACCTAATTTAGCAGTATATCATCATCTTGCCTTTATACATTTTTATTATAGACTATCAGCTGTCATCACCAGAGATCGGAAGAGGTGGACTATAAATACCTAAACTTCGAGGAAATAAGTAAAAACAGTGGATAATACCTCCTATAAAATCCCGGAATGATAAACAAATCAATCAATCAATCTACCTAGCCTTTTCCCAACTATGTTGGGATCGGCTTCCAGACTAACCGCAGCTGAATATATATTTCTTCTCAGAGTAGTCAGATAGGAAACGTCGACCTCATCTAGTTTAAAAAAAAAAAAACATGATTGACTTGTAAAAGTGTTTGTACAAACCTACTTACATAAATAAAAATCATTTATCATTAATACCAGTATTTTACATGGAGCGACTGCCTATCTGACCTTCACAACCCAGTTACTGGGTAATACGATACCCCTTGGTAAGACTGGTTGTCAGACTTTCGGGCTTCTGACGACCCGTAACGACTGTCAAAGATCCTCGAATGACAGCCGGGACCAACGGCTTAACGTGCTTTCCGAGGCACGGAGGAATCTCGGTATGAAATGATGGTCACCCATCCACAGACCAACCCCGGCAAGCGTAGCTTAACCTGATGGATCGACCCGTGCGGCTGTTATTACTTAGCCACGAGCTCCTCGCCCCGGAATTAAATCTCGGGATTTAAGAAATTGTGAATTATTTATTGTACAGACGCCAGCACATCAAGATACCCGAAACTGTCAAATTTTCCCAATCAACTTTGAACCTAATGCTTTAGCGATAAAGTTGAAAATTTATTAAAGAAATTTGATAGATTGTAGTAGCTTGATGTGCTGGCGTCTGTACTTTAAATACATTCGTAACAAATTAAATATTTATATTAAAATAATAAATAATTCGCAATTTCTTGTTGTAATCGTCATGTTACCATTCCAAGATTTTATTAGGAGGTATTATCCACTCTTATTACTTATTTCCTCGATGTTTAGATATTTATACTCTACCTACGTATTCCGATCTCAATACAAGTAATCTCAATACAGTTCCTTTCCTTGTTTAGACAAAAACATTTCAAATTAAACTATCCCAACAAACTACCTAAATCAAATCAAAACTTCCTTCATTCATAAATGACTCTTCAAATTAACCAATTAACGAAATAACAAAACTTCTATAACCGTCAGTACAAACGAACAATAAAAACACCGAAGTGATAATTCGGGGAAGCTAACACAACGTGTGGAAAGTAGCCGCTGGGCCGGACACTGATCACTGTAATCAAACAAATAAGAGGGTTTGGAAGAAACAAACCTCTACGAGTGTGGACTTAAATGTACAAGAATATCTACTTCTTTCATGCTCACGAAATGAAGGAATATATCTAAACTGCTTTCAAGAACTGTCAGTGTTAATATTTCACAACAATATTGACACTGACAGCTCTTGATAGCGGTTTATATATTATATGTTGAACGCGTTCAGTATCATTGGTGAATCATAATAATAATATACGTAACCCACCGCTGTATCTCTACGTTGACGTCGTGGTGCGGCTTGCGCGCTCCGAATTTTAGGTCTGTGCCGGTATAGTTTACTTTGCCGGAACGGGTCTAAGATGAGAAGCCAGACCAAGAGAGATACAGAAACTCGCAGGGCAGCATGTGAGGAGCTGTTGGGCAGTAGCGACCCCACGGACCCTATCTCCCGGGCGAAATCTTGTCCTCATCTCTGGGTTGCCTTTATTGTCCGGCTGGAGTGAATACTGACGAGGAACAAAGCTCCCACCTATTTTTTGCCTTTATTGGCCGGCTTGAGTGGAGATTCGCAAGAGCAAACGTGCTCGAAGGAAGGAAGTATTCCAGTAAGGTGCTGGTATCTTGACCGTACTTCCGGGATTGTCCTGATAGCCGTGGGATACCTCTCCACTCCTCAAGCACCTCAGGAAGTGTTACCCCCTTGTCGCTACGTCACTATGTGCTAGCGGCCGTTTCCGGGGGCTGTGCAAGTCACCCCCTGCCATTTTATCCGTGTATAATACATAACATTGGTCAGGCACGAGACATAGTTCTTCCATAGTTCAAGTTACCCAATCCACTTTAGCCACCCAAACGCATAGCCCAATATGTGTTGTTTCCACGTACAACAATAGTCCTGCACCAACCGGGGGTTGTCCTTGGGTGCACTTGCATAGTGCATACAGGGATAATCGTCGATTGGTGCCTCCTTATCATTTAAAATTATTTAAGGGGCCTCTGCGAGTTGGCTTCGGCTCCTCGTACGCCTACCAAAGATCCGGGACCCCAGGGTCCTGAGAAATGTCAAAATATAAGTAATATCCTGGGACATTATTCACACCCGGTCATCTGATCCCAAACTAAGCAGAGCTTGTATGTCATATGTCATTTAAAATAAATTTAAAATACCTACGGGGAAGATAAACGTGGAACCGAATTGATAAAGAATAATACCTACCCACATTAAATTTGTAAGATGATTATGAGTTTCGGGGTCATGCGATTGTTTTCAAACTAGTTTTTTTTTTTTTTTTGATAATAGCCTATTGCAGTTGGTTCCGGGAGCCTTGGCTGCTTAACCGAGCGATGGCGGGGCGTGAAGGGCCTCTCGCCGGGTTAGAGAATTATACTAAGTAGCACAACTAAGAGCGTCCCATAGTGGGACTCGAACCTAGGCTGAGTTCTGAGCAAGTGGACGGAGCCCTTCTTGATAAGCACAAAACTTCTATCCGTCTGTACAAACGGACAATATAGTGATAATTCGGGGAAGCTAACACGTTTGGAAAGTAGCCGCCGCCAGGTCACTGATCAGTGATCACTGTAATCAAACCAATAAGAGGGTTTGAAGAAACTTCTACGAGTGTGGACTTAAAATTGGATGTACGGGTCATATTTTATTTTAAGGAATGAATTAACAGTACAACTATTTTTAACAGACTTCAAAAAGGAGGAGGTTCTCAATTCGTCGGAACCTTTTTTTTATATATGTTCCCCGATTACTCGAAGATGGCTGGACCGAATTGATTTTTTTTTTGTTTTGTTTGAAAGGGTATACTTTCCAGGTGGTCCCATGATCATCAAGTCAGGATCTGATGATGGGATCCTGGAGAAATAGAGGGAACTCTTCAAATTTTATAGGCACACTTGAAGCGATTTGGGTAGTTTTTAGAGGAGTACTTTCTTGAAGTGGTTACATTTCAATTTGGTGAAGATCTGATGAAGAACTTCGGAGTTAGGTAACGGAAATCCTCAATAAATGATAACAAATGGCCCAGGATTGCTGAAATCTCATGTCTGTCTATTGTTTCCACCAGTTCGTAACATAACATCACGCCGGTACGCTATGAAGGGGTAAGCACATGTGAGCCACTAAAAAGTGAGAAATAAAAACTTTTTAACAAAAAATAAAACCGACTACCAAATCAAAACACTACAAAGTGAAAAATAACTTTAATTTCGGAAGTCGGTGGCAAAAAACGAAAATACAAAACCAAAGACACCGACTACCGAAATTAAAGTTATTTTTCACTTTGTAGTGTTTTCATTTGGAAGTCGGTTTTATTTTTTGTTAAAAAGTTTTTATCCGAATGTCCCTTGGCAATCATTCCATTTGTGAACACAAACGAATGCTAATTTCCATGTCCATCATTTATTAAATTTATCGTGTATAAAAATTTGAATTCAGAATTAAGTACTTTATTGTTGTTTTGTTTTGATTTGAACAACAATAAAGTAGGTACTTAGTTCTAAATTCAAATTATTATAGGTAGGTATTATAGGTAACACGATAACTCTTATAATAATTGATGGACATGGAAATTAGCATTCGTTTGTGTTCGGAAAGCGATGATTGCCGAGGGACATTAAGAAGATAGTTGTATTGTGTATATTTTCATTTTCATAAAAATCTGATAAGAAAGAACTCATGTTTATGGTAAGGCTCGGTGTATGTTTCGAGATCGTCCCATTATCTTCGGACTCTTACAGAGCCCTCGAAGTAATAAAGATAGGAATAAACATGTCGCATCATGGGTGGCCGAGATGCGAAACATCGGGTCTTCTTCATGATCCGACATAGTTTTAGATAGATGTGGGCACTGTCGTGGGTACTCGAACGAAAAATAATTTAAGTCACAACCATTTTATTTACACCAAAAGGTTTTACAAGAAACAAACACGTGCGCTGGTACACTGAGCGTCTGCCAAGACTGTTAGAGTTCGACTGTCGCAACACGGAGTGTTGTCCTCCAATAGTCCCCACTGCATCCCCTCTACCGACGATCGTGTCCAAGCGGTATGGCGCGCTTGCGTTTCCGGTAACGATATTATTAGTTACAAAACTAATTGTTAGATGGCGCTGTCTGCTACACCATGGCGCCATCAATCACGACACGGCCATCGCTGACTAGCACCCGTCCTCGGGTGTAGTACCTGTGGAAAAAATGTGCTCAAAGAGTAAACTAGATCGGCTATCCTGCCCCTAGAAACAAAAGTTTTCTCCATGGCACTTTATTTTTTCTAAGTACAATATTCATCATTATCATATCAACATTGCCCTGTTATTAAGTCTTTGTACACAGTGCTCCCTGCACAACCTCATTCATTGGAAAAGGTCCGATCAACAAGTAAACAACAAAGTAATTCTAACAATACCGTTACTCTTTACCATAATTCATAAGCCATGCATACTCAACTCATGAAACTCATCGTAATCTGTGCACCAACACAAACCAGAATCGCACCAACGATTCTCAAACTATCTAACGCAACATGTGCTACAACACATGAAACGCTCTGTGCACCAACACAGACCAGAATCGCACCAACGATTCTCATACTAACGCAATATGTGCTACAACACAAAGCGCTCTGTGCACCAACACAGACCAGAATCGCACCAACGATTCCTTGTAGACCCATCGCCACATGTTACTCATGAGGTGCGGTCTAGAGTTTCGAGTACGACTATACAAGCACTTTTAAGTCAGATTTGGTTTCACTACCACTGTCATCAACTATGACATCTAATACTCGAGAAACTTGGTGATCGGGGATCTTCCTCACATGATCATGTGGGTATGTGCTTAGAGTCGAGCGCTTTTAGTAGGTATCTATCTCCGTCTAACATCAATAATCTTAAATGGGATTCCTTTCCTCATTGTCAATTAAAACTTAATCATTAATAGCTTAAGTGAGAAACCTGAGCCTTATTTTAGTTAAATCGGTTTTTATCGTAATTGGCATTCTTTTCAATATTCTGTGTTGCGTGCTCTCTAATCTCATCTAAATTAACGTCAGTTACATCATCATCAGCGGTTACTAAACTAAGCGGTCTCGCTACCCTTCCAATCATCAACTCGAGGGGGCTAGATTTAGTCACCCTATTAATAGTAGAGTTCATAGCCAACTGAACCTCTCCTAAAGCGTCCTGCCAAGAGCGGTCACGACTAGTCTACAGCTGTCAACATACTCTTGAGGTTACTCATTACCCTTTCGACCTGACCGTTTGCACGACTACCTGCAGTAGCTATCAAGTGCAAATCTATGATTTTAGAAATGGTACAGAAACTAGAAAAAAACCTTACTTGCAAAACAACGACCTTGATCTGCTATTATGCGTTTCGGTGTACCAAACAACGCTATACAGAACTTAATAGCACAAATACTATTGTTAGTGTCGATGTTAAGAGAATGACAGTAACTCAAATTGAACTTGGGAATTGGGTGAAGTTCAGCTTCTGAGTGGGGATTCGCTACTTTAGAAGTGATACAATTGTCGACAAATCTCACACATTTAGACATACATTCTACTGACTAAAACCGTGTTCCTTCAGTTGCCGGTGCCAGGGCCACGGTAACTCTTTCGAACAACTCGCAACTGGACATGCCTTCCAACCAATAGTGCTCGTAAATTTTCTCGCGAGTTTTCTTCCACCCTAAATGCATGACAGACTCATGGACGTTATTAATTATAGACCACCTAAGCTACTCGTATCTAGGTACAATAGGCAGACATCGAGTGCGACCGTTACGCCAAATCTTGCGAGACAATATTTTTACGGATTTAATTTACGAACTTTAACAGTAATAACTTCGCGAAAGAACACGCGGCACTAAGCCTATAAGGACGACGATTGACAGACTAGGATCTACAAGCCGAATTTGCAATTGTCCTGTAGTAACCTGGGATCAAGAAACACCACTAGAAAACGAAGATGAGCATTGTGACAAAAGATTAATTCTGACGGAATGTCTGTATCAACTTTATCGAAATCAATTTGACAATTAGAATCGTTCTTGAGCTTATTTGAAACATCACATAACCTAACAACCTTATCACGACACAAAACAACGCTATCAGACGTCATATTAACGTTAAATCCCTGACCTAAAATCTCACGGCCAATTAAAATATCATTTTTAAGACAACTATCCGGTACAACATGAAATAATATCTCTAATCGTAAATCGTTAACATAACCTCAACTTGTAAGGTACTTTGCACACTACCATAACCAATCCCGGTTAAATTTACAATGTTATTTACACGCTTGCCGCTGAACTTTGATGCAACATTATCTTTGATGAGAGAGCATTCGACACCAATATCGTAATAAAATGGGTACGACTCACCGGTATTCATCAACACACCGCTAGCATTGCGTAACAAACTTCAGCGCGTCGCTCGCTACTCGCCGTTGCTGCAGGCACTGCCACTGAAATGGTTGAGCCATTGCTTGCCATTGCTGCCATTGCCATTGCCATTGCTGCAATGGTTGCCATTGCTTCCGGGCCTTTTGTAGCAAAATGTCTGGTGTTGCCGCAATTGTCGACTACTGCCCTTGATGGCTTCTATCGGGACATCATATTCTGATTTTGAGCAGCCAAACTCTTCTGATTTTGAGGGTACGAAGCAAATTCTAGTTGCACAGGACGTTATCGCTCCATTTTCTGTATTTTCTTCCGCTCGAGTGTATCCCAGTTCTGATGTCGCATCATGGGTGGCCGAGATGCGAAACATCGGGTCTTCTTCATGATCCGACATAGTTTTAGATAGATGTGGGCACTGTCGTGGGTACTCGAACGAAAAATAATTTAAGTCACAACCATTTTATTTACACCAAAAGGTTTTACAAGAAACAAACACGTGCGCTGGTACACTGAGCGTCTGCCAAGACTGTTAGAGTTCGACTGTCGCAACACGGAGTGTTGTCCTCCAATAGTCCCCACTGCATCCCCTCTACCGACGATCGTGTCCAAGCGGTATGGCGCGCTTGCGTTTCCGGTAACGATATTATTAGTTACAAAACTAATTGTTAGATGGCGCTGTCTGCTACACCATGGCGCCATCAATCACGACAAACATATAAGTAAAACATGTAAAAATATTTTTAAACGTGTATGTACTTACAGAATATGTTTCATAAAAACGTCAATAAAAAAAAAATGTTTTGCAAAAGTAAATTATTCACGTAAAAAGTATGCATTAGTTGTATAGTTCGCGTCACATAAGTTTGCCGCTCTGAAACCAGGCTTTTCGATGCGCACAGCATGACGCGCTGCTGTTTTAGTATAGATATTAACTACTGCGCGCAGTCATTTGTAGCCTACTTCAGAGCGGCAAACTTATATGACGCGAACTATATGGATAAATGAAATATAATATCCTGAATAATAATAATAATATCCTGGGACATTTTCACACATGGTCATCTGGTCCCAAACTAAGCAGAGCTTGTACGATGGAAACCAGATAACTGATATACTACATATACTACTTTTTTTTTTTGTAAATACATACTTATATAGATAATTACACCCAGACTCAGGACAAACAGACATGTTCATGCACACAAATGTTTGTCCTGGATGGGAATCGAACCCACGGCCTGCGGCGTGATAAGGTGGTATCTTAACCAACCATATAAACCAATATAAACCATAAGGTAATTAAATCTAAGTCTCTTTTACTCAAATTAAAAGCAAAAATGTATGTTTTATAAAACTTTAAACGTAAACACGCGTGGCATTTGGAAAACATTTTTTATTGAACATACAAGGAAAATTGGGGTAAAGTTAAGTTTTAGTATCGCTCCTTTTATTTTCATCAATCATGAATTACTTATGGCGTGTTTTCACTCTGAACACACAATTTGTTCTGTTAAAATTTTTGTCCATTATAATCTTCAGTGTTCATAATGTGAGAGCAATCGAGCATATACTCGCCAATTGCCAAAGCATCTATTCGCCCGAACGATCACAACGAAAAAACTGATAAGATTTACGGATAACAGTAAAAGGACGTTTTCACTGAGAAAAATAATTTAAAGACGTAACGTTCCATGTTTGAAAAGTAATTCATACAAATAAGGACAATGAATGTCAAACGAATACGATCGGTGAACAACTGAACATTCATAATTCTAATTACGAATTCGGGCAGCCTGTTTCGAAATTTTGACATTTATTCGAATCAAGAACAGATTCGCAGGAGTGAATACGTAGAACGAATGGATTTCGGATTTTTCCATCTGGAATTTCTCAGTAGCAGCCCACATTCTGGAATTCTGGATTTGTGCCCTGTTGATGGCAATAAGCTCGCCCCCTATGACATAGGACTTAAACATAACTTTCGAAATGTGGGTGTACTCAGGTACAAACACAGGAAGGGGGGTGTTATGCTAAGAATGGATAATTGGATGTTTACCCACCATAGGTAACTAATTTTGTCTCTGGGTCCGATAAAGGCACAGACATAAGAGACATTGTTTCTTAACTGCGTGGACGCCGTGGAATCGTGGTCTAAGCTGCGTCCCTCGCTCCGCGCGCTCCTTCCCCGCTCACATATTCACACATTCTGAAGTCTGTGCCAAGCTAAGGTGCATTGACATTGAAGAATTGAAGACACCGACTTCAGAAGCTGTTAAGTTTTTTATGAAAGTTATTTTATTCGTTTTAGGTTTTTGATATCAGTTCCATTTTTAGTTGAATATACAAACAATTACATAAGTAAGCCCAAAGCGAACGAAAAGACGATTCATCAAAATCCGCTTAGAAATGCCGGAGAGACAGTATATTTATGTATATAATTTCGTTCATAAGTTTAATTACCTATTGTATTATATAATAAAACCTTCCTGAAAGTATGCAGATCACGCTAGAAAAATAATCATCAAAATTGGTTCATTAGTTTTCGAGAAAATCACGGACATACAAACTTACATACATACATACGGGTCGAATAGTGAACCTCTTTTTTTAAGTCTGTAAGTTTAAAACAAAACCTACACGTAGGTATATCGCGCTGTTTACACGCAACACAAACCTTTTGGTATTACTATCTGATGGCGGTTTACACTCTCCTTAAGGAAGAATGCTGCTCTTTTTGCCAACGTCAAAACATAAAAGAAGAAAATCTTCCTAGATTTTTTTAATTGCATTCAGCAAAAGGTTTAAGATACGCCCAAGATGTCAAAGAGGCCCATTAATCAACAACAAATTTAATAAATACCGAGTCGTTGAAAATAAACAAAGTTGTGATTAATCGTTCTAGTCCTAAGTCTTTTGTCAATTCAGTCAATTTTGAAGTTCAGTGTCAAGGCTAGTCGCGTAACTCGCAGTAATAAGAATTGATGTGAAAGTTTAGGATTCGATTACGGAGACGCTAGGCGTCGCGTTGGGCGGCGCGGCCCGCACTAAATCCTAACTAATATTATAAATGCGAAAGTAAGTTTGTTTGTTTGTTTGTTACCTTTTCACGCATAAACCACTGAACCGATCATCCTGAAATTTTGCATATACGTTGTCACATGTACAGAAACGGACATAGGGTACCTTTCATCCTGTAAAAATGTACTGGGTAAACAACAATAACGTTCTTATGATAATAGATGGCGCCACTTGTCTTTCGAATCATGATTGAATTATATTATTAAATATAGAAACTTTAGTATAGTGTGTTACGAGTTATTTTAATTTAACTAATTAATACATTTTGTGAGTCTAATCAAGCTCTAGTGTCGATAGAAAATTTTTTCATAATATTATACTATAAATGCGAAAGTGAGTTTGTTTGTTTGTTACGCTTTTCGCCCTAAAACCGCTGAACGGATTTGGATGAAATTTGGCACATGGGTAGACTATAACCTAGATTAGAACATAGGATACTTTTGATCCCATTACTTCGTTCCCGTGGGATAATTTCCGACAACCACGCGGGCGAAGTCGCGGGCAAATGCTAGTCCGAATATATACCGTTGTATGAGAGCGTTTACGGCCAGCTATTCCTACAATTCTACGTTCACGGTAAAATGTAGCAAAACCCGCGGCGGGACACGCGGCGGGGTCCGCGGCTTCTTATCCCCTGCATCTTCATAAACAATTGCCATATGTTTGTGTTTGAGCGTGGAATGACGCATCACGATACGCCACGCCGCACGCGACGCAAGACGCCCCACGTCTCCGTAAACGAGGCCTTAGTCTTGTTTGCACGAGACGAGTGACGATACATGTTTCGCAGCAATTAGGCAGTTTTATTAAATATATTGGTTCCATTCCTGTAGTTTTAAGAACGCATTCTAATCTCAGTCTTAATCTGTCCATTTGCCTACATTTTTATTTTAGTTTTTGAAATTATTTTCGTTGAGATGAAATTGCGAATAAGTAGATTTTAAATGTTTTCAAATACGGGAATAGGCCTTCCTTTTACTTCTTCGAATTCAGTTTTGTGCCGAAATTAAGTGTCGATACAAAACTTTTTCGAACACTTGCAGCCAAAAATCAAAAACAAAGCCAATTCAATCTACGTTTTGTTTTTTTGGTGATTTGTCACATCTAAATTGTCAATCTAAAAATCAAAACATTTTTACAGGTTAATACCTTGATCTTGAAACTAGGTAGTTTCATCATCTGCCTAGCCTTTTCCCAACTATGTTGGGGTCTCCTTCCAGTCTAACCGGATGCAGTTGAATACCAGTATTTTACATGGAGCGACTGCCTATCCAGTTACTAGGTAATACGATACTCCTTGGTAAGACTGGTTGTCAGATTTTCGGGCTTCTGACGACCCATAACGACTGTCAAAGATCCACGAATGACAGCCGGGATCCACGGCTTAACGTGCTTGCCGAGGCACGGTAGGGTCTCGATAAGGTAAAGATCAGACCCATCCAGGGACGACCAAGGCAAGCGTAGCTTAACCTGATCGAGCGACCCGTGCAGCTGTTATTACTTAGCCAATTTCCATGCATTATACAGGGTTATTTGTAAAACACCAGCAACCTGTTAAGGGGTCATTGCACTCATCATTATGAACAACTTTTACTATGGGACCAAACCTGAAATCGCGAAAAAAAAATCAGCTGTTCAGTACATTTTGACGAATATAAATGTACCGAACAGCTGATTTTTTTCGCGACTTCAGGTTTGGTCCCATAGTAAAAGTTGTTCATAATGATGAGTACAGTGACCCCTTAAGAGGTTGCTGGTGTTTTACAAATAACCCTGTACATAATTTTAAACCACAGACGCCAGAAAAGCCGACGCGCACTAACTAAACTGCATCGTGTAAACAGCGCTTAAGTCCACAGTTTAAGTGTTAGTTCACCCAATTACTTAAGAATCAAGCTTGCGAGCGAATCATAGTGCCAGAGCAAACAAGACCAACTTAAATGCAAGTTATCTTTCTTAGAAATGGTTTATTATACTTCGTCTTAAACCCTCGTTAGTGAACAGGAAAAAAAATGCTGACATTTTAGTAATGATAGTGGAATGGTAACTTTATAAAGGAATCATGACTAAGTTTTACCCGACTGCCCCAGAAGGAGGGTCAGTCGAGACTTCGAGAGTATGTATGTATGAATATTTCATTGGCAGGCTCTGTAGCCGAAACGGCTTAGTGGATTTTAACATAACGAGGTGTCGTTAGATTCGTCTTATTTATGGGAGTGGGATAAAAAGCTTGAAATAAAGCAAATTATTATTATTATTTTTAATAATTATTTTTAAATGACGTAAATCGTCATCTTTCCTAACTATATTATATTATTATAAATGCGAAAGTATAAGTTTGTTTGTTATCTTTTCACGCGAAAACCACTGAAACGATCATCCTGAAATTTTGCATATACGTTGTCAGGTGTACAGAAACGGACCTTCATCTCGAAAAAACGTACTGTTCCCGAGGAAAACAACAATAACCTTATTATGATAATAGATGGCGCGACGTGTCTTTCGAATCATGATTGAATTATATTATTGAAATTATTATTATTATTGAAACTTTAGTAGTGTGTTAAGAGTCTTTTTTTATTTTTTTTTTCATTTACCTAATATATTTTGTGAGCCTAGAGTGTCGATAGACCGGTTATTCATCCTCCTAACTATCCTAACTAATATTATGAATGCGAAAGTGAGTTTGTTTGTTACGCTTTCTCGCTAAAACGGCTGAAAGGATTCGGATGAAATTGGCACACGGATAGGCCATGACCTGGAAAAGGACATAGGCTACTTTTTATCGACATACCACGTGGGTGAAGCCGCGGGCGGAAGCTAGTTAATTACAGTTCAATTTTTATTTAATGAAGAAGGGTACGTATTTCTCCAGTTTGCTCAAACCGCTAAAAGTAAGTTGAATTTCGCGGGCTACATTACTTAAAGGAATCACCTTAAGTACAGTTATAGTTCGCGTCAAATAACTCTGCTCCTCTGAAACCAGGTTTTCCGATGCGCATAGCATGGCGCGCTGCTGTTTTAGTATAGAGATTCGAGTACTGCGCTGTCATTTGCGCCAACTTCAGAGCGGCAAACTTACATGTCGCGAACTATAAGTGACGTATATATTGCACATGGATAGATAAGCACATTTAAAAAAAAACTGTTCAAGTGCGTGTCGGATCACGGACAGTGATGAAGTTGGGATGAATTTATCCCAAGAACAAACTTAACATTGTAGTTGAAAAACATGTTCTCCCATACATTCCAACTGCAAATGTAAGTTTGTACGCACAATATTGAGAGATTTACCATGTTATTTTAAGACCATAGACTTCTTATAGGTTTTCCTGTAATCTATAGGTATTGAACTATTTTCTATTGACCCAAGCACGGACGTGTGACGTAAATAAATAAATTTTGATTATAGGGGTCAACTTTGGGGGCCAATAATAAAAAAATAAAGTTTTGTACACTGTACCGTATGACAAATCAAATGTGTGAATGGCTTACAAACAAAAAAAAATTTGAGACTCAGTCTCAAAATTTTTTTTTTTATAATTTTAAAATAAACAATTTTAAAGTTATTTAGGGGTTAGATCCTTTTCGTTTAACTATGGACAAATGTAAGTTTGTACGCACAATATTGAGAGATTTACCATGTTATTTTAAGACCATAGACTTCTTATAGGTTTTCCTGTAATGAACTAATGAACTATTTCTAAATTTTTTTCAAAATTTTAGGCTCAGTACTTTCGGAGATAAGGGAGGGAATGGTCAATTTTCGTCAATTTTCTTAAATAACTTTAAAATGGTTTATTTTAAAATTATAAAGAATATGAGGCACTCACAGTAAGCCCTTTCATTTGATATGTCACACGGTACAGTTTGCAAATATATTTTTTTAATTCTCTTTTTTTCCTCCCAAAGTTAAATTTCAACTTAATCGGTCTATTAGATTCGGAGCAGTGTTCCGTTTTTTCCTTTTGAGGTACGGAACCCTAACAAGTACTTAATATGACACATCGAGCACTTGAAAACGTCTGTCACACAAGTACCAGTGGCGAAGACGACAAAGCCCAACATTTTCTAAAAATCCCATGTGCAATATTTACGACCGGTTACTGTATTACTAAATTTGTCGATGCGCTTTTACCATTTTAATGAAAGTTCGTTGATGCCTTTGCTTTAGATATCCTGGGAACGGGAATCGAGAAATTCTTTAAAGGCGTTATTAACCACCTCGTTGGATTTGAAATTTTTCCCCGGGGTTCATTGTTGAGATTAATTTCCAGAACGGAAGCGATCAAATCAAAAACGCACCATGCGTTCACTTGCGGTACCTTGTCCATATCTACTTACACGTCGTTAATATTGCGTGCTGTTATGTGTTGCGTTGGTACCACGACGGAACTTGTATTCCAAAATACGCGCAATTTCGACTTTTCCATGGTTACCGAAATATCGATATCAAAGAAAAATCGAACGGCAGAAAACAAAATGGACAACTGATTTTTATTAATGTCATACTATATTATAAAATTAATTTGAATTTGGAATTCTATATAAAATAAAAGATCTTCACACTATTAAAAATCGGCAACTTCATAGATAAAGACCTATTATTTCGCAGTGTATCGGCGTTACATCAACTGTCTGTGATTATATAAATAATATACCTACCTATGTATTAAAACAACTGACTATAATATCAGCAGACTAGATATTAATACATCTAAAATTTATTTAATTATTCATGAAAGGGTATTAATCATTACTTAGACGAGATTGCATGTAACATGTAATATTTCACATGGAACATCACAAAGCTCTCACGAATAGAACATTTGTCTAGTTTTAGTCTAGTCTGGCACTTCATTTATTTTATTTGTTTCGCCACTGGTACATTTGTATTGTAATGAATCAAATCCTAAACATTTACGACTACAAGCTCTGCAAAGTGTAGAATGTATTTTGCTAAAGAAGCATCATGCCTGTATTCCTCAAAGAGGTAAGGCAGAGCGACACACCAAGGCACCAGCCTTCTGCCATAAACTGTTACAAATTCTTACAACAGTACCAGTCGTTTAGAAATCAACTTAATTCAAACTGCAATAAAGTTGAAATTCTTTTAACAGAAAACCAGGATTTGACTTTCCATGTGTATAGCAGTGGAGAAGACACCTTAAGGCGAAAGCGCCAGGGTAGGCCGCCAAATTCAAATTTTCTTATATTTTTTGCAATTTGCAAGTATTAGGTTGTATGTTGATCAAAATATGATTCGCAACCGTATCAAATATGTAGTTACGTAATTATAATGAGGGTTCACGGGCTATTTGTATTAAGCGACATCCTGGCCGATATTGAGTTATATCTACCTGCATTATAAAGTGAAAAACGTAACAAAACGGAGATAGACACTATTGATTACTAACCGTCGATAGGCCACTTTTTCGTAAAAAATATTGATACTTTTTTACAATGTTTTTTTTTTCCGAATAGTGAAACTTTGAAATGCTCTCCTGTAAAGTTCCAAACATGTCGCTTAATACAAATAGCCCGTGAACCCTCGATAATAACTAAAGTCATCAATACAACTCTTTAATACCAGGTACCTAATCCTATTGAATGATTATTTTATGAAATCTTGACATTTGAGGATTATACTAACTCAAGGAGTTATATTACTGATTTTAATGATTATAATTCTGTAAATACATATTTGTTACGGTTGCGAATCATACTTTAATCAATATACAACCCAATACTGACTTGCAAATTGCAAAAAACTTCAGAAAATTGGAATATCACGGGCTATCCTGTCGATCTAGCCTGTAAAAATCTCACCGTGAAAACTTAGATGAAGTGAACAAGAAGTGAGCTGTCATTCCATCAGATGCTAGGGATCGACACTATTGACAGCTCACTTGAAGCTAAGCTTCATCTAAGTTTTCACGGTGAGATTTTTACAGAATAGACCGGCTGGCGCTTCCCCCTTAATCATTTTAATTTCAAATTCCTGACATAAATTGCCACAGTTTACGTCGGAATGCAAGTAAAAACATTGTATCAACTTGTTAACAGTAAGCTAGCTTGCAAGTCGCAACTTTGTAGGAGTCAATTATTGAGTGCACCGGGTACTGTTAGGGACTACTCACACTTATTCAGCTCTATTCAGCTATGCCCATATAAAACAACGATTTTGTATGGAGACGCGTACGCATCCGTTCAGCTTTCCTCGTCTATTCAGCTTTCGCGGCAAACATGTATAAAATGAAAACAAATGTGTTATTATCATGTGAGTGCTATAGATAGAGTTCAGCGCTGTTCTGCCGCGTTCAGCGCTGTTCCGCCGCATTCAGCGTCGAACGCAGCGGAACAGCGCTGTACACGGATGGCTCTCGACTCCTTGTCGACAAGTTGCGGCCTGCATAGTTCCTGCATAGATTTGATTTAGTATTACGTAGGGTCATGTATTGTACCTATGGACATTTAAGACTATCTCCAAAATGGCCTCACACTGCACACATCACCGATAGCGTCACGCCACTCACTCGTGTTGCTAGAAAATAAAAATGCCACCACAGTGCTGCAATATTATATTTTTAGTACTGCCAGTTTTGTTTATTATAATCAATGTCCAAAGGTACAAGCGTCCATAGGTACAATACATGACTATAATCATTATGCACCCAAGGATTGGGAGTTCGGACGTCTTTTAAAGTTTATAATTACTTTTATTATTTTATTTTTTTACAAAATAAAAGCGATAGAAGCGTTTCAGCGAAGATAACACGCTCTGACGGCTTTTCTTATTCTTACGACGCTGTACGCGGCTGATAGAAGCAGAACTGTATATGTGTGACCAAGGTCGTTCAGCGAAACGTGAATGGAGCTGATTAAGTGTGAGTAGTCCCTTACCATGACAGAGATAGACAAGTGACGACAAGTTTTTAGGACTTAGATAACTTTAGTTTATGACCTGAATTGAATGCTTCGCTTAGCTTTTCTTTAAAATGATTTACATTTTTTTTTTATTTATTATTATTTTCTTTATTGGTTAACAACAAAACATTAGTTTTGGTCTCTACGAATATTACTTTAAAGCTGGGAATGCACGGTCTGTCCATTTAGATTATATCAATTGTACCTATGGACACCAGGCCTTTCCATTCGCGCAGCGTGATGCCCACGGCCCACGGTTTTCGCACTCACGGACAAATGGCGCCACGCCAAAAGAAGTGAGACTATGGATTACGGTGCTCACGGAAATCCGTGGATTGACGTCGTCGTGCCAAAATTCGGATTGAAGAATCGACACTCATGACATCACGCCATTTGGCGCGATGGACTGACCGTGATTGCCCAGCTTAAGAGAGAATTTGACATTTTAACAACTGAAAATGGCCAGCATCCTAATTGCGTAACACACTCAATCACAACCCAAAGGTTTTAAAGGAAATTCCTAATCCATTGCTTCATAGGTTTCAATAATTCGTCTGCTCAACAACGTAAATTACGCAATGGACGTGGCTAAACTGTCAAAATGAAAGGGATTGCGATGAAATGCTATTTTATGTATGTAACGTCAATAGTCACACCTACCCCAGTTTTAACCTCTTGAGTGTCGTATGATACCGCATAGGTTCTTAAGACAAAGAGCTCGAAGTGAACAGATATCGTGTTGCAAGTGCAAATAAACGTACAATACCGACCGTCCAATGGCGACCGCGGGCTGACAGTAGTCACGTTCGGTTGACATTTCGCATCATGCTACTCTCAAGAGGTATCTGACGATAGAAAGAGACTCTCTCTAATGATAAATAAAGCAGCATCAGGTTGCGTTGGAAATATGTGTAGGTTAGGCACTACTAAGTCGTTCTTTCCCATTTTATTAGTACGCTAATACCCTGTTTTCACTCGTGTTATGCCAATATTTAATTCTGTAAAATTAATTCATGATGACTGCAACGTGTCGACGATGAGTGATTTTATACCCGAATCGCTTTAGCGTGGCTATAGCGATCATTGACCCATTTACATTTTCTAGCATTCCTTATTTCAAAAACAGAAATCCGTTAACGTCCTGAATCAATATCTATCGTGATCTTCAACATGTTCTAATAACGAAAAACCATACATAGTTTGGGTTCCTACAGAGAGATATTAGGGAAAGGGCAATGACCGCTATTGCTACGCCAAAGCGATTCGGGTATAGCTAAAACTTAACCAGTGACGGGAAGAGCTGGGGCCTAAACAAGCTTTGTAAAATTATTTCCTCTTCAACACCCTGAGGGCCTTAACACATCTCCGCCGCGAAACCACGAAACCGCATGATGTTCCGCTGATCTTCCGCTGATATTCCGCTACTCGAGTAGCGGAACCCATCAAATCAAATCAAAATGTTTATTTGTTAGGATATGGTACAAATAGGTGTCTCAAAATTAGTTCCAACATAGTAAGGCCTACAAATAATTCATCCCCCCAAAACACAAAGATTATATTACTAACCTATTACTAATATTATGAATTAGAGTATCAGTGCAAAAAATAACAAAATAAGAGTCATTAATAGTCAATTAATACAGATTGGGATTGTGTTATAGTAATAATAATGATTAACAATGAATAATGTTATTGCATTTCGTGGATTACAGGCTATTTGCCATGCGAGTCAGTCGAATTGAACTACTGCTGTGTGCTAAGGGCCCTTAAAATTCGCACTGGAGTCAAGTGATAAAATCAAGCATATTTTCTATCTTAAAAAAAAGCTACAAAACCACTTTAAGAGCCGTATCTCTAACGTTTTAATGCAGTGTCTAGACTCCAGATAACTCAATGAAATTGAATCAATTTTCTTTGATGTTACGTGTTGAGAGTAATTAATATTGCACTACCAATTAGGATTTAATTAACCCGAGAAGATTATTTTAATTAAGAGTTATGCTTTTGCAAGGTTTTATTTCAGCGCTGGTAGTGCTACAGTGTGGTAGCGGCCCCGACTTGTGAATTTTGCGCATACTTTGTAAATTGTTTCGTCACCTGCTATACAAGGTCAAATTAAATAAGTTAGTGAAACTCCGCAGACGTGATGGGTAAACAAGAAAAAACAAAAAATAAAAAGATTATTTTTGGGGTTTACGACCGTTCCTTTTCGTGTAAACTTCAGACTTAATGGGTATGACGTATGTTACCTACGAGTACATACGTCATACCCATTAAGAGGATTGTGAAGCTGTAAATTGTCATACAAAAAGAGATAACGTTTTCCCCCCCGTAAACATAGTCTAATTTTCATATTTTTTGGAAATGTTGCAGGTATAATGAAAAACTAGGTCCGTACGTTTTTATTATAAAGAAATATTGCATACAATATAAGTTATTAGCATCTAAATATCTATATTTTTGACATAAAAACATCCTCGAGCATTTTTATTTTTTGAAATTAAATTAAACTGAATTACTAAAAACGAAAAACGTACAGACCTAGACTAAAGTGTACTAAATGTAATGAGACCAAAATTGTCTCATTTTGTAAAGGTTTAGGAGAGTAAAAACGTTATCGCCCGAAACAATATTTATGTAAATAATTGTATGAAATGTAGGTAATTGCTTCCAAAAATCGCGCCGCGTATCGGCACTTCACAATCCTCTGTTTGTTTGTTCTCTCAATACATAAAATATCCCGGCCAAGTGCGTGTCATGCTACGCACAATGAAGGGTTCCGTAGTTGGGATGAATCCCAAGAACTAACTTAACATTGTAGTTAAGAAACATGTTCTCCCAAACATTCCAACTGAAAATGTAAGATTGTACGTACCACGTTGTTTTAAGACCATAGACTTCTTATAGGTTTTCCTGTAATCTAAAGGTATTGAACTATTTTCTATATTTTTTTCAAATTTTTAGGCTCAGTACTTTCGGTGATAAAGGGGGGAATGGTCAATTTTCTTAAATAACTTTAAAATTATAAAAAATAAAAATTTGAGACTCACAGTAAGCCATTCACACATTTGATATGTCATAGGGTACAGTGTACAAAACTTTTTTTTTCTTATTGGCCCCCAAAGTTGACCCCTATAATCAAAATTGATTTATTTACGTTACACGTCCGTGTTTGGGTCAATAGAAAATAGTTCGACACCTATAGATTACAGGAAAACCTATAAGAAGTCGATGGTCTTAAAACAACATGCTAAATCTTTCAATATTGTGCGTACAAACTTACATTTGTAGTTGGAATGTATGGGAGAACATGTTTTTCAACTACAATGTTAAGTTTGTAGTTGGGATAAATTCATCCCAACTACGGAACCCTTCATTTTGCGTGGTCCGACACGCTCTTGACCGTTTTTTTTTTTAATAATAAACACTATGTTGTTTATTGTGTTCTTTAATTTACTAAATTAACTAAATATTTACGGTACTTAAAGAGTCTTACCACTTTTATAAGTAATTTGTTCGGTTCTGTTCTGTTACAAGTTACAAGGTATTCTTTTTCAAAAAACTCCGGACTACAGGGGGCTGTGGCAAGTACTCTATAGTCCGATAAATTTGATAATCCGACACCGCCTTGCAAAACGTTTTTCGGATTACCGCGGGTCAACTGTTTATGTAAAATTATAAAACTTGAAATATGTAAGTGCTGTGCACACCTGCAAGTGACAAATTCACTTTTGATTTTAAGTGTAATCGTTACAGTACCCCAAAAAATTTATTAGTGAATAAGTCGTTGGAGTGCCATAAATAAAAAATAAAAAAGCAGCCAGGTGCGGGTCGGACTCGCCCATGAAGGGTTCCGTAGCAGCAAGTAACATAGAATATAAAAACTTTTTAGCAAAAAATAAAACCGACTTCTAAAACAAAACACTACAAAGTGAAAAATAAATTTAATTTCGGAAGTCGGTGTCTTTGGTTTTGTATTTTCGTTTTTTGCCACCGACTTCCGAAATTAAAGTTATTTTTCACTTTGTAGTGTTTTGTTTTAGAAGTCGGTTTTATTTTTTGCTAAAAAGTTTTTATTTTTCACTTTTTAGTTGTGGAACCTACCCCACACAAATTCGAATACATAATTGAGCACAATAATTGTAGATATAGCCATGTAAATAACAGTGATAGGAAGTTATTAAAACACCATCACAACATCCATATAAAATAAGTGGGAAATATACGCATTATTGAAGCTAACTCAAAAACTCCTCGAGCAAAGTTAATAAAATTTATATGGGACCACCTCGGAAGTATACCCTTTCAAACAAAAAAAGAATTTTCCAAATCGGTCTATCCGTCTTTGAGTAATCGCGTAACAAACATACAAAAAAAAAAAAACATACAGACGAATTGATAACCTCCTCCTTTTGGAAGTCGGTTAAAAAGGTCTTGTAGTTCGTTTTAACTTTGATCGATGTTTTAATAATAGTGTATTTAAAAAAAATTAAGTTATTGATAAGTAAACATTATAATTAGGTACCTAAATGATGGGATTTAGATCTAACTATACGCGAGCCCGTTATGTTTATGATTTTTTTTTTTTTATATTTGAGTTGATTGAATGAAAGGTAAATTGCGGTTTACGATTTATGACGTATTAAAAAAAAACTACTTACTAGATCTCGTTCAAACCAATTTTCAGTGGAAGTTTACATGGTAACGTACATCATATATTTTTTTTAGTTTTATCATTCTCTTATTTTAGAAGTTACAAGGCCCCCCCTTGTAACTTCTAAAATAAGGGACACATTTTACCACTTTAGAAGTGTAAATCATTTTTGAAGACCTATCCATAGATACCCCAAACGTATGGGTTTGATGAAAAAAAATTTTTGTTTCAGTTCTAAGTATGGGGAACCCCTAAAAAATTATTTTTTCTATTTTTGTGTGAAAATCTTAATGCGGTTTACAGATCACATCTACTTACTAAGTTTCAACAGTATAGTTCTTATAGTTTCGGAAAAAAGTGGCTGTGACATACGGACGGACAGACAGACAGACAGACATGCATGACGAATCCATAAGGGTCCCGTTTTTGCCATTTGGCTACGGAACCCTAAAGAGTAACTACACGAACAGCGATCGTTCAACAATCATTATTATTTTTATTTTATCACGTTTAGATATCGATACCCATCACATCACTATAAATGATGAAAGAGAGAGGAAGGCCAAAGAAAAGATATCCTGGATGGTGTGAGGAATGATATGAAAGAGAATGGAGTGACTGAAAGCGTGACGTTTGACAGGGGAGAATGGAAAAAGAAAACGTGGTGCGCCGAACCCACGTACCGTGGGATAAGCTCAGAAAGATGACGATGATAAATGATGAAAAACAAATCGTAAGGAGTCCGGCTTATGCTAGAACTAAATATTCAATGACATGATATATTCACCACAACACGAATAAACCTTAGATGGTCAAAATCAACGCCCGGGTGTTACCACTGTGTGGATCGCCCGGAGGACACGGTGGAGCATACGGTGGAGGTCTGCCCGGCTTGGGCAGAGCACCGCCGCGTCCTCGCGGAGGCGATCGGCGGCGGCGATCTCTCGCGTCCGGCCCTGGTACAGGCCATGGTACGGAGCGAGAGTGCATGGGAAGCCGTCACCTCCTTCTGCAAAGCTGTAATGCTCGCGAAGGAGGAGGCTGAACGCGTGAGGGAGAGGCAATCTTTGCGCCCTCACGCCCCTAGTCGCCGCAGGAGATGCCCTGGGCGTCGGGAATCGATAGCTGATTCCCGGCCACCGTAGGCGCGGGCTTGCGGATGGCGTGCAACGGGTAGCTCGCCGTCCGGTAAGGACCAGGCCCGGGTCGACGGCGCGTTGTGTTCCACGCGCGCCTCAAAGAGATGTCAGCACTAGCTGAAGGGGTCCGCTAGGGCCGATGCCCGCCAGGGTTGCGGGTTGTTTGAAAGAGTTACCGTGGCCCTGGCAAAGGCAACTGAAGGAACACGGGTTGGTTTTAGTTAGTAGAAGTCTGACACGCCCTCCCGCTCCACCCAGAGCGGGAGAAGTTATTTGATGATTTTCCATCCACAAAAAAAAAAAGATGGTCAAAATCAAAGTTTTAGGCACAATAAATTACTAAATCACTTAATAGTAATTATTACATAATTAATTTAATTTATAGCTCTTGTTTTACGATAAAACCAAGTTTTGATGTTAAACAGACACAGTAAAACTATAAAATTAAATCATTTATATCGTAACTTTATGAGGTTGAACATTTTGTAATTAGGAGTCACGAGACGTTTTAATAAAACCTTCAATCAATCTGCCTAGCCTTGTCCCAACTATGTTGGGGTCGGCTTACAGTCTAACCGGATGCAGCTGAATACCAGTATTTTACATGGAGCGACTGCCTATCTGACCTCCACAACCCAGTTACTGGGTAATATGATACCCCTTGGTAAGACTGGTTGTCAGACTTTCGGGCTTCTGACAACCCGTAACGACCGTCAAAGATCCACGAATGACAGCCGGGACCAACGGCTTAACGTGCTTTCCGAGGCACGAAGGTGTCTCGGAAAAAACCTTTTAATAAAACCTTCATAAACGATATTTCATAATTTTAAAGTGATTCCATAATATACCATTACGCCTATAGTATATGTCCCGAAGAGGAATTAATAAGGCTTCTTCTGGGTAAGCTCACTCTATCAACGACTTTGTCTCATCATATCTCAAGAGCAAACCCATCTCAAATAAAAAAATAAATAAATAAAAATCGGTATGTGAATAGGTACAGAAAGACGCAAGTCAGTGGTAACAAAACCCGTATAAGCTGGCATCGCATTCTATTGAACCACCTCAAGGTCAAGTGTTAGGTACCATCGACGTACAGTCCACTGTACCTACCTACATGAGCAGGCACAATATTCTACACCTATTTAGGGTTCCGTGACCAAAGGGTGCCAAACGGAATCCTACTATTACTAAGCCTGCGCTTTCCGTCTGTCTGTTAGCGGGCTGTATCTCATGAACCATAATAGGTGGATGGTTGAAATTTTCACAGTTTGTGTACCGTTATTGCCGCTATAACAACAACTATTGTAATAAAAATAAAACAAAGTTAAAAATAAAGGGGTTCATACAAGAAACGTGAAATTTAACTGAATTATTTTCAGGGTTCCGTACCTCAAAAGAAAAAAACGGGACCCATATAGGATCACTCGTGTGTCGTGTCAAAATAATCGTACTACTAAGCCTCCGCTGTCCGTCTGTCTGTCAGCGGGCTGTATCTCATGAACCGTAAAAGGTAGACAGTTGAAATTTTCACAGATTTGTGTATTACTTATTGCCGCTATAACAACAAATAATAAAAATAAAATAAAGTTAAAAATTAAAGGGGGAAATACAAGAAACATGTTTTTAAAACTGAAGTATTTAAAAAAAAAATATGTAGTATTAAATGTTGTACGGTGGTACGGAACCCTTCATGTGCGAGTCCGACTCGCACTTGGCCGGTTTAAAAAAAAAAACAGCAGCAAGACCAATGGAAATCTTAGCATACTATAGACATATCTTAAGCCTTAAAATTCGAACGAAGTTTTGTTGTGAATGCGCGATGATTTAGTTTAAAAACAAATGGGTTCACTTTCGAATTGTGTGCGAACAGAATAGCACTGCGGTATACATTTCCATATCACCAGTTATTAATTTAACTGTTTAACGATAGTAACGGCATTATTACACGCAATAAACTAAACAACATAATATGGGTAATGCGTACCCGTCTCGTATAAAACTCATCGGAGCCATTAAACTGGGGAATATTTAATTGTTATCACTACTTATGTAGCTAAATATAGAAGGTTCACTTTGTTTAAGTACATATACAGGGTTATTGGTAAAACACCAACAACCGCTTAAGAGGTCATTGTACTCATCATTATGAACAACTTTTACTATGGGACTAAACCTGAAATCGCGAAAAAAATCAGCTGTTCAGTACATTTATGTTCGCATAATTCGTCAAAATGTAAAAATAATTTTAAAAAATCGTCTTCAAAATTCGTCTTCGAAATTCGCTCAAAATTATGAAATAACTTTAATTTCGGAAGTCGGTCGGGTCTTGGGATCTGTATTTTAGTTTTTGGCCACCGACTTCCGAAAATAAAGTTATTTCATAATTTTGAGTTAATTTATTTTTGAAAACGATTAATTTTTTTTAAATTATTTTTTATTTCGTAATTTTTAGTTTTTAGTAAAAACTGGAATATTTGTTTGTAATAAGTAGTTAATAATATTGTTATAAATATTGCACTAGAATTTGATCAAGGTTTTTAGATGTTTTCCCTTTGACACCACACCATGCTCGTATCAATAAGTCAGGGCGCCACAATTACAAGTATTCGTCTATTATCATGAAAAGTACTGAACCGATTTTGAAGAAAAATGCACTGTTCCTTAAGCTGAAGTAAATATAAGCCAACAAAAAAAAAGATCACTGTGACAATGGTGGTGGTTTCGGAGAAATGCGTGGCCAAACAAAAAAATCTATTAAATTTTGTATATTTGTTTGGGAGCCCTAATAGATTATCATATGTGAATAAATTGCAGTTTAAATAATATTACATACATACGTGTCAAATGGATAACCTCCTTTTTGAAATCGGTTAAAAATAGAGAAATATCGCCAAGGCGTTATCATGGCAGCAAAGCAATGTAATTTCATCTAGGAAACCTAAGAAATATTTTTTTCTTTCCTTCTTTCTTTTCTATCTAAGGGTTTGTTCCGAGCAGATTTATGTGTAGTTTAACATGGAATATTGTCAATACTTCTGTTCTCCATGTTGTTGTGACAAGCTACTAGATGTCGTGCTGAGCTTTCCAGCTGTGAATTTAATAATAACTTTGTTCCAAAACATAAAAATTTCACTACGCATGATTTTCGAAAAATAATCTATGTCAGAACTATTTACTTTGTTGAGTGCCGCCCGTAGGTAAGTACTGACTGTGAGAAAATGCTTAGGTGAACTGAAGATTTTAATCCTTTTTTTTTGCGTAGGAAATTATCAAATAACTTCTCCCGCTCTAGGTGGAGCGGGAGGGCGTGTCAGACTTCAACTGACTAAAACCCACCCGTGTTCCTTCAGCGGTAACTCTTTCAAACAACCCGCAACCCTGGCAGGCATCGACCCTAGTGGATCCCATCAGTTTGTGCTGACAACACAACGCGCCGTCGAGTCGGGCCTGGTCCTTACCGGACGGCGAGCTACCCATTGCTCGTCGTCAGCAAGCCACTACGGTGGCCGAGAATCGGCTCTCGATTCCCGACGCCCAGGGCGTCTCCTACGGCGACTAGGGGCGTGAGGGCGCAAAGATTGCCTCTCCCTCACGCGTTCCGCCTCCTCCTTCGCAAGCATTACTGCTTTGCAGAAGTAGGTGACGGCATCCCATGCACTCTCGCTCCGTACCATGGCTTGAGACAGAGCCGGACGCGAGAGATCGCCCCCGCGAAGACGTGGCGGTGCTCCGACGAAGCCAGGCAGACCTCCACCGAAGAGTTATATCCTACGGTGTAAACTTTATGTGAATTCTGTATGCTCAATTTACATTGCCGGGAAACGGAATGGAAGCGATTTTTTGTTTTTGCAGAAAGCATAATGAATCATATGTCAATAGTGTAACGTACAAACTAGTATTACGACTGCTGGCAACACCAAGTAGGCATCCACCGGGTATGACGTATCATACAGTGATTGTCATGTGTCACATTAGAATACTTAAGATACGCTCTTTGATGCGATTATTTTACATTTACGTTTAAATAGTAAATGCAATATTTTAAACAACTTCTAATAATTACTTGTAAAATTGTAAAAGTATAAATAGGGTACAACATAATTGTGATAGAACGACTGTCAACGATCTATGAATGACAGCCGGGACCAACGACTTCACGCGCTTTTCCGAGACACTGAGGGTTCTTGATATGTAATGGATGTTCACCCATTCACGAACTGACCATAGCAAGCGTAGCATAACCTTCGATTGACCCGTGCAGCTGCTATTATTCATTCCTTTTCCTCTCACATAAAAACAAACTTAAAAGTCCTATCCTTTACAGTATCTTGAAACCCAACGCTAGTTCCAATTTGTTCCACCGTTTCAGGCTTCTTCTATTTATTTTGATTACTCGATACTTTTGTTCCTCGGATTTCAAAGAGTTCTCATTCCAATTACTATTGAATTGGTTCTGTTTACTGATCTTTACCATAAACACGACGCGTAAATATTATTACCTTACGGCACCCAATGGTGCGTGTGGACAGGGGTGATAAACCTCTGGTAGGTATGTGACACTTTTTTTTTTTTGGAGAAAGAAATATTGGATTTTTATTTAGTAACCTGAACTTTATTTAAGCTCATCATTCATTTCTGCCGAAAGATGTCATTTGCTGGACGTAGGCCTCCCCCATGCACAGCCATACCACTTCAACCAGTTCTGTGCTTCTCTTCTTATTTAAGCTCAATAGACAATTTAGGAGTACTTTAAAACTAACTTCGTGAGAGATACTAAAACGAAAATCCTGCTCAACCTATAAGGCAGTGACCGCTTCACCTCACCTACTAAACTGTTTCCGATAAGAGCGGTGGCCGCCACATAACGGCTGCAGTTATTGTTTTCTTCTTTTCGTGTCAATAGTACTCTTCTTCGATGGTTTTATGGCCCAGTATATGGCCACAATGATCGCGGCATCAGTGGCATTCTTTCTTCATCAGTGGCATTTTTTTCTTTTTTTTTCGAGGTGCAGGTGAACGGGCACTTAGGACACTTCAGCAAGTGGGACAGGGTCTGATCAGAAGCACCGCACTCGCACTAGCACTCCCACTAGCACAAACTCGCACTCCATACTTTAAAAAAAAACGGTACTTTTTTATGGTACAGTCAGCAACAAAAGTCGAATAACACTTTAGTTTTCTAAATCTTAACTTTGGGCAAAATGCTTTAATGAATCGGAACAGAAGCAAAATTACAAAAAAAAAAAAAAATAACTCTTTGCCATTACATGAAATGCTAAAAAGCAGATTATAGAATTGTTTTGTATCGATTTATTTATGATGTGTAAAAGTAACAGTGTTAATCGACTTTTGATGCTGACCGTAACTACTAGGTAATTCAAATCTACCCACATCCACTTCTTTACCAAACTTGTAAGAATAATGTCTAACATATACCCAGTTAGAAGTAGTAATTTTGTCGACCCAAATTGTTCATGTTAGCTTTGGAGCAACAAATTGACCTTTTAACTAAATTGGTTCATCTCAAAACTAGTAAGTAAAAGGTATTTTAAGGGCCTTAACAACTTTTACTTTTGTGATGAATATTTAATTCAGAAGCTTATTTTATATAAAGGTAATCTATATTAAAAAGTAACTAGTAACTACATCATAATGTACAGTCAACCGCACGTCAGGGGTACTAACACGCCGCTGGGGTCGCGGGTTGTTTGAAAAAGATACCGTGGCCCTGGCATAGGCAACTGAAGGAACACGGGTGGGTTTTAGTCAGTAAAAGTCTGACACGCCCTTCCGCTCCACCCAGAGCGGGAGAAGTTATTTGATGATTTCCCATCCACAAAAAAAAAAAAAAAAAAAAAAAAAAAAAAAAAAAAAAAAAAAAAAAAAAAAAAAAAAAAAAAAAAAAAAAGGGGTACTAACACTTTTATCTTGAGCTGATCTAGCGTAGTACGGACATTCAATAGAATTTCATACACCATGACGATGTAGTATTGCTGTATTATAGTGTAACGATGTAGTATAACTATCGGCGAAAGCTAAATTCTTTCACATCTCTTATAAGTTAGAAACGCGTCCTTAGTTACATAATTTCTTAACCATTGTCAATAGTAAAACGAATAACTAAGTTAATATCAATTCATATTAAAGAATAAAAACATTCTCATTTCAAAATCAAATGTAAAAAAGCATATTAAATTTTATTTAAGTTTATTTTTATTAAGACGTGTTGTTTTACATTAAAATATACAATGTACATGTTAAAACTAAAATATATATATAATTATGTTAACAAAAAAGGGGAAGGAAGCATTTAATAATTTACCACTCCATAAAATGTATGCAACCCCTGCCTACCAGTTTGTCTTCAGTTTCCTCGGAACATCTAGTTAGCAGTTCGGATGTACTCTGTGATTTCATACACTGCGTGTACCAACCAATCAGTGAAATAGACGGTTGCTGCTAGCAATTTACATCTAGCAACAGGAAACATGGCCTTAGAATTAGTGCGCCATCTTGGAATTTAAATATGAGGTGTTCGATGTTTAAATTGTGTTGCTTGGAGGAATATTTTGTTGGAGTTGTTTTAATTTTTATCAGAACAATTGCGTAACACACTATCAATCGGGATTTGAACCATTTTGAAGCAAATTGCTAATCCATTGCTTCATATGTTGAAACATTTTTCTGCTCAACAACGTAAATAACGCAATGAATGTTGTTGAACTGTCAAAATGAAATAGTGTGTTAGGCAATTGCCCAGCAAGCAAACGCAGGGTATGTAGCTTACTCTGGCTAATGGAATTGGCGCTTTAAACGCACTCGATTACCTAAGTTAGCTTAGGTTCCAGTGTGCATCCTGCATGGAGTATTGCAGCCACCTTTGGGATGGCTCAGCTAAATATCGACTTGCTGCGCTTGACTCAGTGGTTCGCAGAGCTAAGAGGCTCATTGGCAACGTAAAACTGGTTAATGCCAAGCTTCACAGCTTGGCTCATCGCTGTAAGGTTGCCTGCTTGTCGGTCTTCTATAGACTGTACTTCGATGAGTGTGCTCAAGAACTCCACAAAATCATCCCACCGGCCCCTACCATCGAACATCTAGACGCACTCCATACCTAATTGCCATTACATCACTTCGCGCTAAAACGCTTCCAGACATCCTTCATTCATAATGCGCACGGCAAAAGAGTGGAACTCACTACTTGCGTCTGTGTTCCTGAACGCATACAATCCGAATCTCTTCAAAGTTAGAGTGAACAGCTTCTTCTGGGTAAGCTCGCTCCATCGTAGACTTTGAGCTAGACTATAGTCAAGAGCAAACCCGTCTCAAATACGAAAAAAAAAACCCTTAATTAATACCAAAAACAACACAGAAACAACAAAATAAACATTATAATATCATCCACATAAATCTAAAAGCCGAAACTCTATGTGCAAATGAAATCGGTTATTTACAACCCGGAAAATGTCACTATAATCTATAGTTTCGGGAGCAGAACAGAGAACTCTAAAATAGTTGTTTTGTAACATTTATGATGTATGTTTTGAGGTTAAGTCGCACTTTACGGTAATGGGCGGCCATTTGTTACATGTTAGGCCGTGGCCTGGATTAAGGCCTTGTGGTGAAAAAATGTGAGTTTGGGGACTTGCGAAGTGTTGGCGTTGGGACTGGCTAATAGCCCAACTCATCTTAGAAAAATAAACTGTAATAACTTTAGTTATAGTAACTTAAAGTCGCCGGCAAATAACTTGCCACGGTTTTGGCGTAGTGGGAGTAAGTTTGCGCATGTACACTTAGTACAACAAATGAAAAAAAAAAAGGTCATGTGCGTGTTTGACCACGCAAAAGCTGTAGTTTAAAAGAATTTATCCCAAAAACCAACTTAACATTTTTGTTGAAAACCATGTTCTCTCATACATTGATATACGTCACGGTCAATTCTTCAACTGCTTTAAGTTTGTAATCCCAAAAAAATATGTTTTATGTGACAAAATTCCAAAATAACAATTTCCGGATTTTTTCTTTATTTGTGCCTGTGAGATCTTGCCTCTTGCCAAATTTCATGATTCTAGGTCAACGGTAAGAATAGGTTTTGATTTACTTGCGAGGATCAAAATATGTCGCATAAATGTCCGTTTTTTTTAGGCAGGAGAGTGGTAGCGGTTGGGTTAACCCTTTATATTAGAGGCCTAAATATATTATAATGTGTATAAAAAATATATATATAGTAATAACGTAAGACCATTACATACACAGCTGAATGTCAAGAAGGAACACTAAGAACATAACTTCCAAACTTCATAAAGGCTTTTCTAAGTCGTGGCCTTGTATAAATTGCCTTTGATAGTTTGATCCCAGGCCCAGATCTCCTTTGACTCGGTTCCACTTGACGTATTTACATAAACGATGGCTTAACTTCGAAATACATATTAACCCGCGTTCACACCGCGAGGCATGCGTCGCGAATGGTTATACTTAGCTCGAACAAAACGGTGATGGGAAATATCGTGAGGAAACCAACATGTCCTAGAACCAAAAACTGGCCAAGTGCGTGTCAGACACAATGAATTGGTCTGTGGTTGGGATGAATTTATCCCAAGAACAAACTTAACGTTGTAGTTCAAACACATGTTCTCCTATACATTCCAAAGTAATTTTGTATGCACAATATTGAGAGATTTACCATGTTATTTTAAGACCGTAGACTTCTTATAAGTTTTCCTGTATTCTTGTATAGAAATATTTTCTGTATTTTTATTCAAAATTTTAAGCTCAGCAGTTTCGGACATAAAGGGGGGAATGGTCAACTTTAGTCTATTTTCTAAAATAACTTTAAAAAAAATTAAAATTATAAAAATATATATTTGGGATCCTCACAGTAAGCCCTTTCATTTTATGTATCACACAGTACAGTTTGCAAAACTTTTTTTTATCTTATTATTTGTCCGCCAAAATTGACCCCCTCACTTGGATCACAGAAATTCTTACGTGTACCAAATTTCAACTTAATCGGTCCATTAGATTTGGAGCAAATTGTCTGAGACAGATGGACAGACAGACAGACACACGAGTGATCCTATAAGTGCACTCAGGCCGTACGGCCGCTCGACTCGAGCGTCCGGCGGGGCGGGGCGTGCGACGTTCGTGTTAAACACATGCAAACACTCGCGAGTGTCCTGAGTGACGGCCGAGCGGCGCTCAGTGAACGCTCTTCGCCGCTTGCACGCAACGCTGAACGCCCCGCTGGACGCTTTTTCACTCGGTTCGTACACTTGATGACAGGCCGGTTGGCGTGGTTGGTTAAGATACCACCTATCATGCCGCAGGTCGTGGGTTCGATTCCCATCCAGGACAAACATTTGTGTGCATGAACATGTCTGTTTGTTCTGAGTCTGGGTGTAAATATCTACATAAGTAAGTATTTACAAAAAAAAAGTAGTATATGTAGTATATCAGTTATCTGGTTTCCATAGTACAAGCTCTGCATAGTTTGGGATCAGATGACCGTCTGTGAATAATGTCCCAGGATATTATTATTATTACTTTTTGACATATCTGGGGTCATTATGGGGTAATTATGCGAACATAAATGTACTGAATAGCAGATTTTTTTTTTCGCGAGATCAGGTTTGGTCCCATAGTAAAAGTTGTGCATAATGATGAGTACAATGACCCCTTAAGAGGTTGTGCGTTATTTAAGTTACACATTGTATACGTGCCTCTGCGAATATCCCGATTATGTTCTCGCATTGTCTGTACACGACTTACGTAATTATTTGTGTCTGGGAATTCAGTTTGTTTATTCGGAGAAATATCTTATCAGACGGCTAGGACGTTCTTTTGAATAGCAGTGTCTTTATATAATAAAACATTTATATAGAAAGGCTAGATAGAAGCTGCTGGAAGTGTCTTATTGAGATCTTCGTTGAGTTGTAGAAATTGTTGGGACAGATTTTTTTTAAGTGGAGTACGAAAATGATAAGGTTATACGTATTTGGACACGGTGGAGTCTACGGTGGTGGTCTGCCCGGCTTGGGCAGAGCACCGCTGCGTCCTCGCGGAGGCGAGCGGCGGCGCCGATTTCTCGCGTCCGGCCCTGGTCCAGGCCATGGTACGGAGCGAGAGTGCATGGGAAGCCGTCACCTCCTTCTGCGAAGCAGTAATGCTCGCAAAGGAGGAGGCGGAACGCGTGACGGAGAGGCAATATTTGCGCCCTCACGCCCTAGTCGCCGCAGAAGACGCCCTGGGCGTCGGGAATTTAGAGCCGATTCCCGGCTACCGTAGGGGGCAAGCCTGCCTCTACGGTAGCCGGGAACCGGCCGGAACAGCGACTGCCCGGGTCGACGGCTCGTTGTGTTCCACGCGCGCCTCAAAGAGATGTCAGCACTAACTGATGGGGTCCGCTAGGGCCAATGCCTGCGCGGGTCGCGGGTTGTTTGAAAGAGTTACCGTGGCCCTGGCACAGGCAACTGAAGGAACACTGGTGGGTTTTAGTCAATACAAGTCTCCGCCCAGAGCGGGAGAAATTATTTGATAATTTCCCACCCCATAATAAAAACGTATTTAACGGGAGACAAATATGATACCATCATAACTGCTTTGCAGTAAATGATTAAGTTTTGCTATACCCACAATCTTCGACTTAGTCTCCATCTTCTAAGACGAAGATGGAGGGACAATCTTGACTCCTACCGAAAGGACTGTCTAGTGGCCTGCAATGGCTGTGGACAGCCGTTAGTGGAAAAGGGGAAAAGGAAGCCTTTGCCCAGCAGTGAGTCATTACGGGCTAAATAGATTGATAGATAGATACAATTTTCGCTAAGACGATAGAGTTTTTTCGTGCGTGGATGATCTAGGCTGCAGCATCAAATCATCCTTACAAAATAAGTCTATTGTCCCCAACCTTAAAGCAACACTTCTTCAAACTTCAAACTCGTATATTATATGAATACACTACGCGAACTCAAACTGCAGTCAAAAGAGCCCAAAGTACTACTCAGACATTAATGGGTACTATGGGTAGTATCCAAGATGATTCTATGAGAATTTATTACCCAGATCTCTACGTAACAGGAATATTATTACACCAATTACGGCCCGGAGCTTCGTGTCTTGTAGGCCGTTAAGCCATTGTGCGAAGGGGTGTGGGCAGAAGGCTGACTCGGTACAAAGTCATGGCTATGCTATCGAGATGGGAAGGAAACGTCTCTGTGACTTTGGTGACGTTGGTCTATTGGTGCCTGACTGCTGAGCGTGGGATCCTGGGTTTGAACTCCATATCGGTCACTGTTTTTGGGTTTATAGAAGTATGAGGAACAGGGTGTGAATTTCACTCATCCTCCATAGAAAATGGAGAATCCTCCGACCAGACGGGTGATGTGTTTGGTGGGCAACTGCCCGACGGTTGATGTCGGGATATTGTATCCTATGCCAGTCGCACGGTAAACTCTGCTTGTGGAATGCAGGATTAGCGTGACGTCAGGTCTTCGATGCGTAGTTTGCATGTGGCATTGTAGATGTCGCTACAGGTTTTTTAAATGTATTCCAAGCATCAAAATCTACACAAACAAAACACATCAGCCCTACATAACCGAAGTCACCTTAGGGCTTAGACAAGACGTGGTATTCGCTTTCGACAAGACGTGGTATTCGTGGTTTTGGATTTTTACGATTCCCAACAGGATTGACATAAGCTTTTCCGTAGCTAACCTATACATTTTTGACTTTTCCCCGTCATCGATGATAGAATGTCATTTTGTCCAGCAGACCCTCTTAATTGTTGGTGTTAATAATCAACTGACAGTAACGCCTGTTTAGGTACATTGTATGGTGTCCATTGGCCTTCTGAGACCTTCCTATATCTTGGTTCAGCCATGGAGGTGGCGTAGCTTATTAAGGCATGCCGAGCAACCCTATTACGGGCTGCAAAAATGCGGATTACGCTAGGATATTAAACGGTTAAATTATTTTCGTAAAGGAGATTTACGTCAATTATTCTAGGCATTTGTTTGCTTGGTCTAATTAGCAGTGTGGTGTATACAACTACATTATAAAAGCATATCCTGTAGATATTCTTTAAGAGGCCTGTGGCTAAGTAGCCGCACGGGTCGATTGACCAGGTTAAGCTACGCTTGCCGCGGTTGGTCCGTGGATGGGTGACCATCTTTAAATACCAAGACCATTTTTTCATACCAAGACTCCTCCGTGCCTCGGACAGCACGCTAAGCCATAGCAGTTGGTCCCGACTGTCATTCGTGAAGCTTTGACAATCGTTACGGGTCGTCAGAACCCCGAATGTCTGACAACCAGTCTTAGCAAGGGGTATCGTATTACCCAGTTACCGAGTTGTGAAGGTCAGATAGGCAGTCGCTCCATGTAAAATACTGGTATTCAGCTGCATCCGGTTGGACTGGACGCCGAGGCTAGGTAGATGATGATCTTGTAGATTTTCTTTTTCTGGAGATTTTGGCCGTCCACTTTAATACTCCCGTTGATTGTTGGTGGGCTACCCAAATACTCTTTTATCATAAGGGTAGTGGCTCGTGAACGTATGAGGCCTAATCTTGGAACTGTACAATTATTAAATTGCAAAATTGTTCATCTCATAAACTGGCCAAGTACGTGTCGGACCACGCACAATGAAGGGTTTTGTAGTCGGGATGAATCCCAAGAACAAACTTACCATTGTAGTTGAAAAACATGTTCTCCCATACATTCCAAATGCAAATGTAAGTTGGTATGCACAATATTGAGAGATTTACCATGTTCTAAGGCCACAGACTTCTTATAAGTTTTCCTGTAATCTATAGGTATTGTGAACTATTTTATGTATTTTTTTCAAAATTTTAGGCTCAGTACTTACAGAGATAAGGGGGGATGGTCAATTTTCGCCTATTTTCTTAAATAACTTTTTAAATTATTTATTTTAAAATTATAAAATAATATATTTAAAACTCTCACTGTAAGCCCTTTCATTTGATATGTCACACGAACTTGTTTGTAAAACAATTTTCTTATTTGTCCCCCAAAATTGACCCCCATATTGAAAATTCATTTACACTTGCGTGTTTGGGTCACAGAAATACATATGTGGACCAAATTTCAACTTAATGGGTCCATTAGATTCGGAGCAAATTGGCTGTGACAAACGGACAGACAGACAGACACGAGTGAACCTATAAGGGTTCCGGTTTTTTTCCTTTTGAGGTACGGAACCCTAAAAATGGGCAAAGCCTTTCTATATTTGATTCACGATAACCCCCATTGTTATAATAATGAAGATTCAGTAGATGACAACTCGAACATCCAAACCATAATAATCATTGCTCACAGTGCTCACTCGTCCACGACTAACAAAAACTCATCAAAATAATAATTAATAAATAATAATAATTTCCGTGCTAAAATCAGGTTCAAAGGAAGTAATTTTCAAGTGACGACATGAAAATAAAATAAATAAAAAAGCCGGCCAAGTGCGTGTCAAACCACGCTCAATAAAGGGTTCCGTAGTTGAGATTAATTTATCCAAGAACAAACTTAACATTGTACCTAGTGAAAAACATGTTCTTCCAAACATCGATATACGTCACGGTCAATTCTCCAACAACTGCAAATGTAAGATTGTAATCACATTTTTTTATGTAATAAAACTTTTGTAGTTTTTTCACGTAATTGTTTTCTTTTAACGATTTTCGGACTTTGTCCTTCACTTGTGCTGCGACCCTTGCTTCTTGCTACTCGTATATTTCATGATTCTAGGTCAACGGGAAGTACCCTATTAGTTTTGATTAATTTGCAAGTATCGAAAATATGTCGCATAAATGGCCCTACTGTTTTATTGCGTTGACTTCGAAGCGTGATTATTTTTAGAGCTCTAAGGGAACGTAGTCTTACGTATTTGATATTAAATTAAACTTGATACCTCCACGCTTTACTGAGAAAAAGGGTATTGACAGACAGACAGACAGACATACGAACAACGAACTGATTCTATAATGGTTCCGTTTTTTCCTTTTGAGGTACGGAACCCTAAAAAAGAAAAGCTGTTCATTAAGTCCCTTCAACCGCGAAATTAGATTCTACAGTAATTAACGACGAAAGGTCAAGGTTGTTCGGAAACTAATTTATTATCGATTTTGATACAAATCCAATCCGTGAAGGAAAACAACGTGAAGAAACTGGCATGTCCTAGAACAAAAATTTTAAAACACAAGTGACATCCATCAAACCGCAATGGGCCTGCGTGGTGGATTACAGCCTATCAAAGAGAAGAGGCCTGTCCTAGATCCCAACAGTGGGGACATTATATGCTGATTATGATTATGGGATACTAACCTGGGATTAGATGGAACAGTACATGAAGTCGTTGTGGTTGTGAAGGCTGTTCTGGTTGAAGATTATAATGAACAGGATACTGACCTGTGAAAGAATAACAAAATTGATATAAATTACTTTGTTTGAGTACATAGGAGGACAGATAAAGGAAGACCGAAAAAGAAGATGGATCGATTGTGTGAAAAATGATAATTATAATATCTATGGCTAAAAAGGTGGTGAATACGTACTGAGATGATGGCTGATAAAGATGTATGTATCTATATGTCGCAAGCAGATTGTCATTCGTCATTACGTCCGATTAATAACACTCGCAGCTATGTAATATGCCGAGTGAAATTAGCAAGTCATTTAATTATTATAATTTCGACATTGATCGTTATTGTAGGTTTGGTTGGAACTGTGACCAACCACGCACGAGCTGAATTGGTCGCAGCAACTAAGCCCGAGCACTCCGACCATGATGGGTTAGGTTAGAACTGTGACCAACCACGCACGAGCTGAATTGGTCGCAGCAACTAAGCCCGGGCACGCCAACCATGATGGGTTAGGTTAGGTTAGAACTGTGACCAACCACGCACGAGCTGTATTGGTCGCAGCAAATAAGCCCGGGCACTCCAACCATGATGGGTTAGGTTAGAACTGTGACCAACCACGCACGAGCTGAATTGGTCGCAGCAACTAAGCCCGGGCACTCCAACCATGATGGGTTAGGTTAGGTTAGAACTGTGACCAACCACGCACGAGCTGAATTGGTCGCAGCAACTAAGCCCGAGCACTCCGACCATGATGGGTTAGGTTAGAACTGTGACCAACCACGCACGAGCTGAATTGGTCGCAGCAACTAAGCCCGGGCACTCCAACCATGATGGGTTAGGTTAGGTTAGAACTGTGACCAACCACGCACGAGCTGAATTGGTCGCAGCAACTAATCCCGGGCACTCCAACCATGATGGGTTAGGTTAGGTTAGAACTGTGACCAACCACGCACGAGCTGAATTGGTCGCAGCAACTAAGCCCGGGCACTCCAACCATGATGGGTTAGGTTAGGTTAGAACTGTGACCAACCACGCACGAGCTGAATTGGTCGCAGCAAATAAGCCCGGGCACTCCAACCATGATGGGTTAGGTTAGGTTAGAACTGTGACCAACCACGCACGAGCTGAATTGGTCGCAGCAAATAAGCCCGGGCACTCCAACCATGATGGGTTAGGTTAGGTTAGAACTGTGACCAACCACGCACGAGCTGAATTGGTCGCAGCAACTAAGCCCGGGCACTCCAACCATGATGGGTTAGGTTAGGTTAGAACTGTGACCAACCACGCACGAGCTGAATTGGTCGCAGCAACTAAGCCCGGGCACTCCAACCATAATGGGTTAGGTTAGGTTAGAACTGTGACCAACCACGCACGAGCTGAATTGGTCGCAGCAAATAAGCCCGGGCACTCCAACCATGATGGGTTAGGTTAGGTTGGAACTGTGACCAATCGTGCGCGAGCCGAGCGAGCAATGCGATTGGATACGATGCCTTAAGGGGGAAGCGTCAGGGTAGCCCGCGAAATTCAAATTGTCTTACGTTTTTTGCAATTTACAAGTCGGTATTATATTGTACGTTGATCAAATCAAAATTGGCGGTCGTAACAAGTATCTATTTACATAATTAAAAGTGATCAATACAACTTTTTAAGACCAGGTAATCCTAAAAATGACTATTTCATGAAATCTTGACATTTTAGGATTATACTAACTTAAGGAGTTGTACTACTGATTCTATTGTATATAATGCTGTAAATACATATTTGTTACGGCCGCAAATCATACTTTATTTAACATACAACTTAATACTGACTTGCAAATTGCAAAAAACGTAAGAAAATTTGAATTTCGAGGGCTACCCTGACGCTTCCTCCTTAAGAAATAGAACTAAATATTTCAATTTGCTAAGGCATTTTGTAAACAGTGTTTGAATTGTTCATCAAAATGTTGCGGCATATAATACATTAGTGACAATTTACATTTTGCCTTCGGTATATTTTAGCGTTTCTGCGAGCGTTTTTAAACGGACGACACCGTTTGTAAAAAGCGATTGCTTGCGACATATATGTATTGTATATGCTGATAAAGAAGTCAATGTGCTTCGTGAACAATTGCGCAATTGCGTAACACGCCATCACCTGAAATCGGTTTCATTTTGACAGTTCAACAACATTCATTGCGGTATTAACGTTGTTGTGCAGACACATTTTTCGAACATGTGGAGCAATGGAATAACAATTTGCTTCAAAATGATTCAGATTCCGATTGATAGCGTTTTACGCAATTAGGGTGAAGGTCAGAATGACGATAATGATGATGTCATAAACAAATAGGTCTATACTAGATAATCCGCGAATAAAACTACGTAGACTCGGAGCAGTAGATGTTTTATTTCAAATTACTTTTCAGCTTGTTCTTGGATCTCATCCGTAGTCTATTTGCAAGAGCAAGATAGCAATTTTATCAAATAAGTTGTAACACTATATAATAAAACTCAATATGTCACAATGTTTTTTAAAAGAAATTCATATATTTTCTTAAATAATATTCCTATACACTTCGAACGTAAAACCAGCTTAATACTGATTATAATCCAAGCGTTGTAAATGTCAAGTGAGCCAAAAATATTGCCAAGGGGTTCAAGCTATGAGCACCATTACTTATGACAGTGTAGCCCATTAGGGGGTGCCGTCTTACGCACTTTTATAAATGAAAGTCATTCTGTGGTGTTATTGTTTATATTCAAGCGGATTTGTGGTTTTAGAGGGTTGGTAGAGACTGTGGCACTTGGATAAGGAAGTATCTACAATGGCGGCAATGTATGAAGGATTTTCACGTATGCATGATTTTATAAATTCGTTTATATTGACTGCTGAATGTGAGGAAACTAAACATCGCATATTCGGATGCATGTTTGCCTAAAGTTGAGGTGTTGGCTATTATGGAATGCGCTTTTGTTTCGAAAAAATCCCGGGATTCTGGGATCGACCAATTTAGAGTTCTGATTATAGAATCGGAAATACGCTTACGTACAGGTGTTTGCTAATATGGAATGCACTTTTGAATAGAATCGATTGCTAGCTAATGTTATGAAGTATGTTGCCAAACTGGCATAGCAAACGTCAGGATAAGTAATATTAAAAATGAATTTCAAGTAAAAATGCATAGGTACGAATAGTTATGTGATCCCGGAATTTTTAAAATAAATAATATAAGTCGTTTCCATACCATGTATCAGATTAGCTGTGCATTACAGGATTTTCTCGAATCCCGGGATTTATATATTTAGAAGAAAAAAAAATAAGAAGCCGCTTCCATAGTTTCTCAGCAAAAATACTTTAGGCAAATAGCCATCTGATTATCAGATCTCTAGTAATAACGTACCGCTGTAAATAAAATTTACGAGCAATTAAACTATATTTTATAATAATTATAGAAATAAATAATCGGTTCGATAAATATTTGTGTAAGTAATAGTAATAGGTTGTCGTTGGGTGGACTTGCATAGTGCAGATAGGGATAATCGTCGGTTGGTGCCTCCTCATCATTTAAAATTATATAAGGGGCCTCTGCGTGTTGGCTTCGGCCCCTCGTATGGTCCATCCAAAGGTCCGGGACCCCAGGGTCCCGAGATTTATAGAAACATAATAATAATAATATCCTGGAACATTTTCACACACGATCTTCTGATCCCAAACTAAGCAGAGCTTGTGCTGTGGAAACCAGATAACTGATATACTACATATACTACTTTTTTTTTAATACTTACATACTTATATAGATAATTACACCCAGACTCAGGACAAACAGACATGTTCATGCACACAAATGTTTGTCCTGGATGGGAATCGAACCCACGACCTGCGGCATGATAGGTGGTATCTTAACCAACCACGCCAACTGACCTGTCTAATGTACAATTATTGTGTAAGCTGTCACAGGCTACATCATACAGAGCCACTTAGTTGGTATTCATAGTAAATTCATAGTAAGTGGATTTTGTTATCCCTTCTAAACATTATAGCATGCTTAGTGAGTTTCCAATTTTGCGTCTTGGGTAAAATTCAGGATATTCTGTTAGGCTACCGTTAGACAGACTGGACAAGTTAATGTAAACCTCAAGTGTAAACTACTTTAATAAAGTCAATTGCCAGTCCAGTTATTGTTACATTATTTTCATTCCAAAATACAAGGTTCCTTTTCCTATACTTACCTACATTTAAAAACAAATTTAATATACAAAGCAACACGAAGTAACCTCCCTTAAGTCCTCGAAAACACTTCAATTCACCCCAAATTGCAGCTATTAAGCACCTAAGTTAATTGGTAAGGGTTTTTAAGTAAGCGATGTACATTTAGAGCGGAAATGGTTAAACTATAGCCGGAAGTTGGTCAAATGATAATGTCTGTTTATATTAAGTACAGTTGTTTGAGAAGTGCTTTTTGAGGCCCTTAGCACACCTCCGCCGCGAAACCATAGCAGCGAAACCGCAATGGTCGAGTTCAACTGACTAGCATAACCTTCACACCATAATGCGATTAGTGATCACAGTGATTACCAATTTACTTTTCCAGCTCTAATTTGTCGATTTGTTAAAACACTCATATTCAGCTACACTTGACCAAAATAACAGATATAAAAGATCGTAAAACTTAAACCATTTCTCTCTAAAGAAGAATGGGTTTAGTGTAGATATTGGCCTGACAACGAACCTAACAGACAGATTGACATTGAAACCGACTTCTCATTTATAATTTTATTTATTTATCCTTTATTTTAATAACACAAAACACAATGCATATATAAGTATAAAAACAATAACTATAAACTAATACATATTTTACACAACTAATTTAAAAACTACTGCACTCGTAGTGACGGCGTCGATACAGCACAATTTTCGGTAAAAACTCTACCTTGAGGAAAGTCACCAAGTGGTGAGTCCGAACGCGTACCACGAACGACTAGAAATTGGTGTTATGAGGCACCTCCAATTTCTCCACCCTCAAGGTCCAGTTGCTCTTCACCCGTATGTACTCTACGACGTCCTCAGTCTTCGTAAAGCGGTGCAAACGGGACACATACAGTCAGTACTCTTGTCTTCTACTTATACCTCCTTGTACTCTACTGTCGGTATTTTTGTGTGTAACACATTTCTACTCGTTTTGAGATCCTACAGCGGAACATCAGCGAAACATCAAGTGGTTTCACTGTTTCGCGCTCTCGCGGCGGAGATGTGCTAAAGCCCTCAGGGCTGCTGTGTGAACATTAGAGAGTTGGTTAATTATTTTTGTATATAAAAGAGAGTTTTAAACCGTTTTATGAAGACCGAGTTTTTAGCAGTTACAAAACAACATATGCCACATGTTCATCATCTAACTAGCCTTTTCCCAACTATGCGCTGAAAACAGGCAGATTTTTTGTTATTGGAATATTTCGTAGCAATTTTTGCATGGGTATAAATCATAAGCATGGCAGTTGAGCGTCGGAACCTGGGGTCGAGGATTGGGTCGGGCTGTGTTACCGGATTTGCTTTAGGATATTCCTCGAAACAGCCGCACGAGGAGCTCGTGGCTAAGTAATAACAGCCGCACGGGTCGATCCATCAGGTTAAGCTACGCTTGTCGAGGTTGGTCTGTGGATAGGTGACCATCTTTTCTACCGAGACTCCTCCGTGCCTCGGAAAGCACGTTAAGCCGTTGGTCCCGGCTGTCATTCGAGGATCTTTGACAGTCGTTAAGAGTCGTCAGAAGCCCGAAAGTCTTACCAAGGGGTATCGTATTACCCAGTAAACTGGGTTGTGGAGGTCAGATAGGCAGTCGCTCCATGTAAAATACTGGTATTCAGCTACATCCGGTTAGACTGGAAGCCGACCCCAACATAGTTGGGAAAAGGCTAGGCAGATTGATTCCTCGAAACAGCCGGGAGTCTGGATTCAATGAAATATGTATGGAACTTTTGATATAGGTACCTAGAGAAATGTGTAGGTATTATACAGGTTGAAACATCAGAACGGGTCTCCCCTTATGTTTACCTACGAAAAATAGCCTGTAACACTCCACTTCCCACTGCTAAGACTCAGGCCTCATCTCTATGATGAGGAAGTGAGCCATAATCCACCACGCGGGCCTAGTGTGGATTGATGGATATCACGATCTTCGATTTATTGTTCTAAGACAAGCCGGTTTCCTCACGATGTTTTCCTTCACCGTTTTTCGAGAAGAGGTGGCGAAATAAAACACAAATTAATGTGCCTACCTGGGTGCGAACCCACGACCTACGAAACATAAGTCGGGGTCGTTACTCCCACCACCGCTCTATGCATCTCTCAGGTCTGCTATAACTTATAATTACAATCAGTGCAATTAACGAATGAAAAATGAAAATTAATAATGGTTTATTATTACTACAAGTAAATATCTTAACAACTAGTGATTGGAGCTTCCTTTTAAGCGAATAAGCCTGTGGTAGGCGACTCCGCTCTTCCAATATCATTATTAATTACAATTTACTTGTTTTATTGTTGATTTGAAATAATAAATATTCAATGAAAAGAAATGAGAATTAAAACTAAAAAAATAAATAGAATAAAAACGCGGGCTGCGTTTTTATTATTACTAGAAGTAAATATCCTAACAACTAGTGATTGGAGCCTCCTTTTAAGCGAATAAGCCTGTGGTAGGCGACTCCGCTCTTCCAATATCATTATTAATTACAATTTACTTGTTTTATTGTTGATTTGAAATTATAAATATTCAATGAAAAGAAATGAGAATTAAAACTAAAAAAATAAATAGAATAAAAACGCAGCCCATTTGCAGGCATGTGAGTGTGTGAGTGAGAGTGAGAGTGTGTATGAGTGTGAGTGCGAGGGTGTGTGATGTGAATGTGATTTAATCAGAGTGTATGCATGAGGTTATGCATGGTGCAAGCATTAGGTGTAAGGTTAAATTTTATTCCAGCAGCGCCTCCATTTCGTCAAGGGTTAGTGGTTTTATCCAATTAGTTACAATTTTTTTACAATCACTTTGTTTCTTATTATATACGTGAATCTCTTTTGTTAAGTCTATTGTATAGCTGAGCTGAGCGTTTAATGTATTGTATACGGGTGAACTTGGTTTTAGACGAAAAAAAAAACGAATGACACTAACGAATAAAACTTTTTTAACGAGCACAATAAACACAACAGAACACATTCTTACCTTCGAGCCGTATACAAGTCGTGATCAACTCGTATTAAATATATGACAGTACTTCTCCAGTAATTCGAACAAACTGGGGATGCTTACAAAAATGTGTTGTATCTCTGTTCTCTCCCTACTGTGTTACCTAAATTATTTCTTTATGCTAAAGATTTTCTTGGCTTACATCCAAGGTTCTCAAAACGAGTAGGAATGTGTTACACACAAAAATATAAATGAGAAGTCGGTTTGTATGTCTATCTGTCTATTTAGTTCGTTGTCACACCAAAATTCTACACTTAACTCATTCTTTTCTATTATGTTTTGGGAGAGGGAAATAGTTTTAGAGCATTTATTCCGCGCGGGCTGGCAACATCACATTTCTATAGGTTTTTCTTTTTCTTGATTATTTTAATATATAAATAATAATATAAAAGTAAATAAATGAATTTTGAATATGGGGGTAATTTTAGGAGCAAATAAGAAAATAAAAAATAAAAAGTTTTGCAAACTGTACCGTGTGACATATCAAATGAAAGGGCTTACGTACTGTCTTTCTCATGTCTATCAAAGGATACGATAAGATCTGTTAGTATTCAGTTTCGTTTGTTCTATTGCACTTGCACTTTTTTCTGATAAGCGCTTGGCACTTAGATCATAGACGCACCAACCCAGATTGAAAATATCGAAGATCTTATAAATATAAATATTTTTTTTTTATAATTTTAAAATAAATCAATTTAAAGTTATTTAAGAAAGTAGACGGAAATTGAACACCCCCCCCCCCCCTCCCCCCTATCTCCGAAAGTACGGAGCCTAAGTTAAAACAAAAAAAGAAAATACCTATAGATTACAGGGAAACTAATAAGATGTCTATGGTCTTAAAACAACATGGTAAATCTCCCAGTATTGTGCGAAAAACTTACATTTGCAATTGGAATGTATGGGAGAACATGTTTTTCAACTACAATGTTAAGTTTGTTCTTGGGATTCATCCCAACTATGGAACCCTTCATTGTGCGTAGTCCGACATGCACTTGGCCGGTTTTTTCAGTTACTATTCCTTTGTGAAAATCCATTACATGTATGCGGCACTCCATATGTAAATAAAATAGCTAAAATAAAAATAAAAAAATTAAATAGATGTTGAAATACTCTACCGAACGCCACGTGAAATCAGCTGTTCACTTTCTGTCTAGCTAAAGAGTTCATCGAACTCACCGCAAACCTATTACCTACACCTCCCAACCAGTTACGAACGCTCCGATTTGTGCATAAAACACAAACAAATTAGGTTTGTCGGTTTCCCATAATGTTCCTGAAATAATTTCCTGTACCGGTCATCTTTTTATGATTCTCCCCATCAGTCTGCGAAGAGTTGTCCCTTACACCCTGTATAAATATGTGGTTAACGCGGATGAAAATATATTGAATAACTAGCAAAAAAAAAATGGACTAACCAAATTTCAATGCAATGAAAAAACCTTTCCGGTAAAAAAAACAAACATCACACATACGACATTCCTAATTAAACAATCGAGGATATTATAAATAACCCTTCCTACAATAAAAAATAACGATCAAAACCATAACTATCACGTACAACCACATTTTTTGTGGTAAACCCTAATGAGAACCCATAAAAAGGATCTCGAGGTTTACAACGGTGTGTGGTGGCTCAATTATGACATCCCATAAAATTGTTATAGCCGCCATACATTGTAGATACGTGGTGTTAGCTGTAATTATGGGTATCTGATAAAGGAAGGAATTTGGAGTGATTTCTGGTTCCTGTAAGGCCACTGCTGTATTTATTGTGGGTGTCTTGAACAGCACAAAAATATTGTCATAAAGACTGGTGGTAGGTATACTTTATTATATAGCAGGAGCTCGTGGCTAAGTAATAACAGCCGCACGGGTCGATCCATCAGGTTAAGCTACGCTTGCCGCGGTTGGTCTGTGGATGGGTGACCATCTTTTTATACCGAGACTGCTCCGTGCCTCGGAAAGCACGTTAAGCCGTTGGTCCCGGCTGTCATTCGTGGATCTTTGACAGTCGTTACGGGTCGTCAGAAGCCCGAAAGTCTGACAACCAGTCTTACCAAAGGGTCTCATATTACCCAGTAACTTAGTTGTGGAGGTCAGATAGGCAGTCGCTCCATGCAAAATACTGGTATTCAACTGCATCCGGTTAGACTGGAAGCCGACTCCAACAAAGTTGGGAAAAGGCTAGGCAGATTGATTGAGGTATACTTATTGTAACGCCAGGGAAATGAATTGTTTACCAAATTGCTAATTGACTAATTGAAGCAAATTGCTAATCCATTGCTTCATATGTTCGAAAAATTGATTTGCTCGACAACGTAAATAACGCAATGAATGCTGTTAAACTGTTAAAATGAAACCGATTCCGATTGATAGTGTGTTTCTCAATTAGGGTACAGTTTTCCAGCGAGAATCTCACAAGTATACAATTATGATAAAACCGTAAATAAAATTGATTTAAGGCGAGTATGGTCGTAAAATGGTCGTTTTAGAGAACCTGATGCTTTTAAATGAGCCTACAGACAACTTTAGAAGAAATATTTATAAAACTATGATATGTATACTTCAATCTGAGGATTTTAAAATTTCAACCAACATAAAAGACCATGCAACAAAATAATTAAATGAGGTTGTTCACAAACGATAATATAGGTAAATCACTTATCTTACAACAATGCACTTTTTATTTTAAAATAATAACAATTTTTTATAAAACGCATCTTTTACAGCGGAAATTTAGAAATATTATCTAGCAGGTGGGTCCGAGCGACGACTGTATGGAAATACGGATCAACGACTATACTCAACAGATACCAACACGCTATAGTTATTTTAAACGGCACATTTTCGATCGACAAATTCCTTCTCTCGATAAATATTTACTTGAGAATGCTTCACGAAAGCTCGACGCCATGACACCATGAATACCAAGCATTGATCAAGATAAGCATGATCGTATAAAATAATAGATATTTTCACAAAGGCAAGATCTGCATACTGATGTAAATGGAAAATAAAGAGAGAATTTACACAATGCTTTAGCTCTGTGTTTTTCATCATCAGTCGACCGCGCAGTACTTACTGAAACAGGGACTCAATAAATCTTTTTCCCAACTATGTCGGTGTCGACTTCCAGTCTAACCAGATGCAGCTGAATACCAGTATTTTACATGGAGCGACTGCCTATCAGACCTCGACAACCCATTTACTGGGTAATACGATACCCCTTGATAAGACTGGTTGTCAGACTTGCGGGCTTCTGACGACCCATAACGACTGTCAAAGATCCACGAATGACAGCCGGGACCAACGGCTTAACGTGCTTTCCGAGGCTCGATAGGGTCTCGATAGGGTAAAGATCTGACTCGATAGGGTATACCTCGAATTTGGTCCCATGTAAAATTTATTAGCTTTGCTTGAGCTTACTTATTTTTCCCAATTTATATATATAGATGATATTCTAATTTCTTTTGCAGGTAGTGGTAATCGAATTTGTGTGAGGTACCTACGTACCACAATTAAAAATTAATTATTATTAATTAATTTGAATGTTATAAATTTCATATATATTAATGTATGTTCTTTCCTATTTTTTTTTTGTTTGTATTGAATATGGGTTTTTTTACTTGAAATTTTATTCTTTACCTGAAATCAATGTTTTTTTTTTTAATTTTTAAAAGTCAAAAATAAAAACTTATTACAAAAAAAAAAACAAACACCCGACTTCTACACAGTGAAAGAGACACCGACTTCCGAAATTAAAGTTATTTTCTACTTTGTACTGTTTTTTTTTTTTTTGGAAGTCGAAGTTTAAAAAAAGTTTTTATCTCATACTAACTCGTAAACTCGTATCATTTTGACACGAATCTAAGCTAGCTAAAAAGCTACTTACTTGTCTATCCAAAGCGCAGTAGGTACCTTTGGAATAGAGCGGACAAGAAACTCCATGGACACTCTTTTAAATCAAAATATTGGTTACATCATTCAAGTGGAACGATGTAGAAAAACAAACACGTTCCATATTTGTCAGGTCTCCCAAACGGGAACAACTTATACAAGTAGTACGGTGACGTAACATGGTCTGAGACAAGGCGTGCCCGTTTGATGCCGCCTTAAATCTCGCTTCCGAAAACCACAATGGCTACCACACCCCATCGATTTAACCCTAAAAACTCTTCCTATTAACGGAAAGCCTTTGTAGATTGTGTCGGATATAAATCAGGAAATCGCATGCATATGTAGAATGAAGCCTGTTTCCTACCGCCATTCACTGGGGGCGCATACATTAGCATGTCATTTGCTAGTAAGGGTAGGAATTCAAAATCTTTTGACCGTTGGACCGTGGTTGAAGAATTTAGTGTACGTTTCTTGTTTTGGTGTTTGTGTTTTAGTTTTCATATTGGCAAGTGAAAATTCGGTAATAGCCGATTTCTGCTTGCGTCAAGATCTTTATTGACTGGCCTGTTGGTCTAGTGGTTAGTGGCCCTGACTGCTATGCCGGAGGTCGTGGGTTCGATTCCCACCCAGGACAAATGTTTGTGTGATGAGCATGATCATTTGTTCTGTGTCTGGGTGTAATTTATCTATATATGTATGTATTTAGAAATATATAAGTATGTTTATCAGTTGTCTAGTACTCATAACACAAGCTCTGCTTAGCTTGAGGCTAGACGGCGTTGTGTGATAGTTGTGGAATATTATTATTATTATTATTATTATTATTATTATTATTATTGAATTAACATCTGTCAGTTGGACAATTTCTAGTAGTAATAAATTTACATTAAAAAAGTAAAAACCGACTTCATAAACCTAAAACGAATAAAATAACTTTCATAAAAATTTAACAAGAATTAAAAAAGAACACCAAAGACACCGACATCAGAAGCTGTTAAGATTTTTATGAAAGTTATTTTATTCGTTTGAGGTTTTTGAAGTATGTTTTCACTTTTTTAAAGTAAATTTATTTTTCCATTTTCGTTGAATATACAATTACATAAGCCCAAGACGAACGAAAAGAAGAATCATCAAAATCCGCTGAGAAATGCCGGTGATACAGTACATTTATGTACCTATATAACTTCGTACATAAGTTTAATTACCTTTCTGAAAGTATGTAGATCACGCTAGAGAAAGAATCATAAAAATTGGTTCATTAGTTTTTGGAGAATCGCGGACATACAAACTTGCTTACATACATACGGGTCGAATAGAGAACTTCCTTTTGAAGTCGGTTAATAAGGATCAAATTCGGAAAACATATGAAACTGACCGGTGTCAAGAACACATTCTCTCAACGGGCGGACTGTAGGCACCTATGGGATTTTGATTGTCCTAACTAATTATAAATACGAAAGTGAGTATGTTTGTTACACTTTCACGATAAAACGGCTGAACGGATTTATGAAATTTACCATGACCATGGCACACATGACATAGATAGTTTTTATTTTAAGTCGGTAGTATGTTTCTGCGGGATGATTTCCGACCTCCACGCGGGCAAAGCCGCTTGCAAAAGCTCTCATTTTACGGAAATGCGAGATCAGCTTATACTGTAAATGTGTAAACTTGATATGTAGCCGTGTGTACATTGATTAACATTAATTGTCATTTTAATTGTTATAATTTAATTTATTGTTCTTCGAAAAAGTGATTAGTACTTGTTTGAGTACTCTAAAACCACTCTCGTCGTTCTTCCAGAATTAAAACAAAACCACAAAATTAACAACTTTTCTAAAAAAACTACGTGTTCATTCACTCGGACTCGAAAGTGCTCTTAAAAGTCCTTTCACAAAAGCTTACACCTTTCTTATTCGCTCGCCCTTCAAATTGTTCGAATTCCACTTCCTGAGAAATTCTATCTAATTCACTTGCTACAGACTTTAATTAAAAATTAAACCCATTAATTTAATGAAAAGGACATTTTACTTGTCTTCAAAAATGTCCATTTTAGATCGAATTTGGCCCCAAAATGTACCTTCTAAATTGTAAAAAAAGACATCGTGACAATAATTCTTTGAATTAGTCCCCCGTTGAATTCGCTTCAGGACCATTAATTTGAATACAATGTCCCCGTTTGGGGAGCTTCACGTCAGCACATTTTTTCCGCCATTCTCGGACATTTAACAAGAGGACGAAGTAATTAAAACTTAAGTGCTTGACGTCAAATAAATTGAAAAAGTTTCATCAATAGCATGTAATTTTATCTCGTGTGATAGGGACAGACGACGCGGGATCGGGCCGCGGGAAAAGTTTCGATTCTCCCGCTTTGTTTTCCAGAGAACAAGTAAACATGGAAGTAATTGCTTTATTAAAATTAAACAGATTTTTTAAGTAACGCGATAATTAAATAAAAACACGTCGGTAGGTAGATACGAGGCTTTTGGATCACGCAATTCGTTAATTTACTTTCTTTTTCGTTCGCTCTTTTATATGGTAATTTCAGTACGAACGAAAAACTTGGTCCAACACCATGGAGGTTATTAGGTACTTACCAATTATTTTTCTATAGACAAGACTGGCTAATATCTTCATCATAGCATGCTCTTCTTATACCTACTTACGTGTAACAAATTGAACCAAAAAAATAAAATAAAACTTCAAATGAATGCACCTCCTTGGTATGGTGGTCTATTTATATAATTGTAGCTTTTTCCTGCGGCTTCGCAAATATCCCACGGGAACGTACCACACGCGAGACAGGCTAACTTATAGTTGCCCATGGGTGACGCACTCTTTTCTTAAGTCGATGATAACTAGTGAAAATGTTTGTCCCTGGGGCTTATTAATTGTTCGTGAAAAAGATACTTTAACCGGGAACTGAAGCCTCTTAAATGATATAGGCAAATCCGTCGGTATCATTGGAATACGCGGAATGCGTGCGAGCTGTCCATCTGCGGGCCCGGTGTTGATGTTGGCTACAATGACGTTGTCTCTAAGGTCTTTGATTAAAACTCTTGTGTCATTACACAGACTTGGAGGGATAAAATTTCTTAATATTATTACGGGGATTCCAACTTGCTATTTTCCTATCTTGCTTTTGCCAGTGGCTTCGCCCGCATGGAAGTCGTGAAACTTCCAACCCCTATTTCACTCCCTTTGCCTGCCAGGGTTGCGGGTTGTTTGAAAGAGTTACCGTGGCCCTGGCACAGGCAACTGAAAGAACACGGGTGGGTTTTAGTCAGTAATAGTCTGACATGCCGCCCCTCCCATGTATTCCAATCCAAAAAAAAAATCACTCAGTCAGGACTTTCATTAGGGTTCCGTACCAAAATGGTAATGGTAAAAAGGATCACTTATGGTGCGACTCAGTCTGTCTGTCTGTCACAGCTGGATATCTCAAGAGCTACTAATGCTATCAACTTGAATTTTGGAATAGTTTTAGATGACGTTTGTCCAACTATTTTGCAAATAAGACAGAAATATAATTTTTTTTTGCAACATGGACTGAAAGGGGGTCTTAAAAATTCGAAGTGGGACTACTAGGGCATGTGGGTTATCATATAAAAGAGCGCTGTTTGCACATTCTCAAACATTTTTTTTTGTCCTAATAGTTTTCGACTTTGATGAAAAATGTAAAAAAAAACCGTTGCCCCCTCCCCCCTTATCTCCGAAGTTTGCATAGAGAAACTTCTGAAGTTATCTGTGTTAAAGTTATGTGTCTGTGTCTTAAAGTATATGTGTGGGTATTAATCTGTGTGATAGAAATTTATGTAAAGATTACAGGAAAAATAAAACGGTGTCTCTAAATAGCACATTTTTTTTAATAAATGATAGTACGGAACCCACGCTGCGTGAGTCCGACTCACTCGTGACCGGTTTTTTTTTTATTTATATAGATTTTTATGCTGACTTAGTGAGTAAATAAGCAAGCAAAATCATTTTTTTTTTAATATAATTAACCGATTTGACCTTTGGATCAGCCCTTGTATACATAATATATATAAACTCGGCGTGAGTTTGTTCCCATGGGGGTAGGCAGAAACTATAGAAAGCGACCTGCTACGATCCTTACATACTCCTTTTGCTTCGTTTACTTTCATACACGCACGCCGGTTGCGAGTACTATCTTCTAGTTACTAGTTCGTTTACACAGACCGGTTCGGAGAGGAGAGTACATTTTTATCGCGTTTAAAACAGAGTTTTGGGTCATTGAAATACTCACATCTGCCTTGTAAATACATTTTGTTAGTCGAAATTTTGTTTAGTTTTAGTATAAGGTACTTGATTGATAGATTGTTCTAAATATATTACTGAATCAATTTCAAGTATATTAATTCAGTTACATTTTCTAATTATACTCGTAGTTCAAGCCCTTGCGATACAAGTAGGTAATTCTTAACAAAACCCAATGCATATATTTTTCCATCTTCAACTCACACGTTACAAGATTGACCATAGACCGTCCCGGCTCCCCAAACACGTTACACCATCTCCTTGATTATTTATTTATTAAAAAACACTAACAGCTTATATATACATTCAACATTGGTTTAGAAAAGTATTTAGGAAAGATATTTCTGCTAATGTAAATAAACAAATTATAGGTGTACATAAAATTTAAAGAAAAAAAAAAGACATTGGACATAAACTAAAAGTAGCATTTAAACAAAGTTGCATAAATTAAATTAAATTAAATACAACATAATACAAATTAATCAAGGGCATGAACATAACACATATAATTCAGATACATTACCCACCCAGATTATCCTGCAACAAGTAGCGACAGGCCTAAGTAAACATGTCTTAAAACTTCGTCCAACTCCCTTTGCACAGGACTTCTAAGTATTTGTTTACATGGTCACATGGTTTTAAGGGCTATCGCAAACACTACTTTTTACCATGCAGTGATGTAATCGCATTCGGAAATTCGATACAGCGACTGAGCTCAAAACACCTCACACTATCATCAACGAATATTTGAGAAATACATTTACAACGAATTGTACAAATTCAGTGAAAAAAATAACGTACTATGTGACGAACAGAAAGGGTTTAGACAGCATAGGACTTTAATATGACGTTATATATATATAATGCGATACAGAATGTCGACAAACGAATACCTGTATGTGGCATATTTTGTGACATCACCCAGGTCTTTGACTACGTAGATTATGCTATTCTCTTGAGATAACTTGAAGCTTACGGTATTAGAGACAATTTGCTTAGTCTTCTTGAGTCTTACCTGAAAGACCGAAAACAAATAACTGAAATTTGTCAAATTAATCCAGTTAGCCAGCGTGAAGAACTATATCGATCATCAGAGCGTGAAGTTATCTTTGGAGCACCACAGGGGAGCGTATTGGGTCCTTTTGTATTCATACTATGCATGCGCTGAACAACTAATACACTGTTTGCGGACGAAGGTCGATACCGTGACTGAACGCCGCTCGCATTCGGATGCCAGAAGCAGCCATTTAAGGCTTGTGCATCAGCAGAACACGACTCGATGCTCAATTATTCTGATACCGTGTCGCTAAAAACATCCGACTTAAAAAAAACACTACAAAGTGAAAAATAACTTTAATTTTGGAAGTCGGTGTCTTTGGATCTGTATTTTAGTTTTTTACCACCGACTTCCAAAATTAAAGATTTTTCACTTTCTAGTGTTTTTTTTTTTTGGAAAAAAGTTTTTTATTTTTCACTTTTTAGTGGGTCAGTTTGTAATTTATCTAAATTACAATAACCTAATGTCAACTGATGTGGAAGTCACCATCAGCTCCACATCACCACATGCATTGTGACGAGCATACATTTTTTAGTAACCTTTATTAAAGTACATAATCGAATCGCAACCCGTGAAATATTTATTACTAAGTAACTCCGGTGACCACCTGTGGTCTTCATCATCAGTTCCACTTCACCAAATGGTGCTTTCTGAGAGTAAATGCACGAGTTACTATAAATAATATCCAATTGGCTATAGGTGTGCCTATAATGTTTGATGAGTTCCATCAATTTCTCCAGGATCCCATCATCAGTTCCTGACCTAATGACAATGGGGCCAACTAGAAAGTATGTATACCTTTTCAAACAAAACAATAATTTTCCAAATCGGTTGAGTCATCTTAGAGTAATCGGGGAACATACATTTAAAAAAAAAGATTCCGAGGAACTGAGAAGCTCCTTTTTTGATGTCGGTTAAAAAGCGCTTGCTTTTGCGGTCGAACGCAGAATCGCAAAATCGTCGGTCGGCGCGGCGTTGCTAAAAGTAGCCTGTTTGGTAAAGCCCTAAAGCATAAAACACAGTTACCCAAAATTCAACCATTAGTTATATTTAACCATTGATTAACTACGTATCAAGAAACCGGCCCTTACTAACGTGGTTTTCAATTAACAGTTGAGGATGTAATCACGACATAAAATGGGCTTCGATTGTTTGGACTTGAACCAGACGTAAAAGATTGACGAATTTGAATGATAAAAGGATTATGTCAGGCCTCAAGAGAAATGGATGGAGATATTTTCATTTTGTACAAAGCAAAAACTGTCGAAAAAAGAGCTTTTTTTATCGTACTTGCTCATTTTGATGCCCACACATTCGCATTTTTACAGGTTGATATTGACGGAATTGCCATTATTTGTCATGTAATGTATTAGGTCTTCGGCATGATATGAAAGAAAACGAACTAACGCATATCACACAAATATATAGTGTAGAAATAAAGATCAAAGCAGGAAGCGATGGGCCATGATTCGTCTATGAACGGAAACTTAGGATGGAAGCAAAACAATTCTCGTATAAAAGCTGCAACATTTTCCCACCAAAGTGTTTATCAAAACGTTGCATTCAGTGTTAACAGTTGAGCGCTCACAAAATGCAGTAGGTAAAAATGATTGGAAATTAAAATTTTTAGGTCCAAAATGAATGCCTTGTTCGTAGTAATTGCCAGCAGAGAGTCAATATCTTAAATATAAATGTACAGGTATTGGTTTACACGGAAATATTCCTAGCAATCGTAATACACGGTTTGTGGTTTGAATTCTTGCAATATCAATTGCTGTGGATTCTATTTCACATTCTATTAGTTCATTTCTTTCCACTTTATGCGGCAATGTAACATTTATTAGTGTGCCGGATTCTCAAATGCAACTAAATTTAAAGTCACTTTTAAAACTCACGATGTCTCGTTCACTTGAAGGTGTACTGTAGTGACGGCTATACTTTCTCAAAAGTTCGTTTATAGTATCGTTTGAGATTTGGGGGGTAAATCAGTGACCTATTTTTGCCTTTTTGGGCCTATTAAAATTGTAAGACAAACAGGCTTCCGAGTTCCTTTTCAAAACATCTACCCATGCATCCTTAAGACCTTCACAAAGAACTTTTAGCGTAAATGAATTTATTCTAAGCGAAGTTTCAAACAACAGTCTTGTAATAATGCAAGCCCCGTACCCGACACTTCATTTAGTTAAGTATGCTGAATATTCCGTAGAAACTTCCCCTAACTTCGGGAAGAAAAATACTTATTGATTTCTTAAGGAGCCGCTCGTTACACAATTAATCTTTTTCCGTCGCTATTGGACGAAGTTAATTTAGTTTAACGGCTTTTTGTATAGGGCTTTGGCGAGCTCGTCCATTTGTTTTCTTTGGTTTTAATTATTTTCTTTTTTTTTCTTGGAATGGCGATTGACAATTGTAGGTTGTGTGTGCCAAACTCAGATGCGAAAGCTGTAGGAGAAATAGGAATACTTAAATGTGGACAGTCAGCCCCGCTACCTACTTCTTGGCCGGCTTAAGTTCTTTAGATGCTATACAATTTCTTAAACAGCTATACTTCGAGCCAATATGATTGATACGAGAGAAAAAGTGAAACATGTTGGCTAAGGATTTGTTGGCACATAAAGAAAAGAAGAAGTAATTTTTCCAAATTACTTCTTCGTGTAGTTGTGTGATGGAAATATTCCTATTTCCATCACACAACTACACGTGAAACAGCCAAGCTATTAGACAATTAAAAAAAAATAAAGAGGATCTTCTTAAAAATTTACTCAAAATTAGAAACTTTCTCAAAAAGTGTAATACAAGACTTCAGCAATTGTATTCCCAGGATGAGCATCAAAACAAAACTTTTTTCAACTACTAGATGTTTTAATAACCAAAATGTAAGTGCAATTTACATCTGTTACTCACTTAATAAAGTTAACACAAGGAAACAATGGGAGTTCTTACTTCAAGTGCGAACATTTTAATTTGTTTCACTACGAAGTTCAATTCTCAACCTTAAAGCTGGTGGTTAAAGTTCAAAATCGGTCCAAAAATTAAGACTTCATCGTGTATTAATTAGTAGCAATGTACGGTAAGTCCTAATTGTTTTTATTGAGTGTTTATAAGTGTGTATTAAAAGACCAACAGTTTCTATAAAGAGGTTGAGTTTGTAGCTGTAATTAATTTTATGGATTCTGATGTTAATTATCGGATTTATCGTGCAGCTGTTTTGGAATTAAAGAGGTCAGTAAAAGTTGTGATATGACCTGCAATAGTGATTGGGAATGGTAATGAGATGTTCTTTTGCATAACTCGAGTCACACTGGTCTACACAAAAGTGTCCCGTGGTTGTAATCAGCAAGTGTGCGAAATGCAATATGTAACAAAACCCCTGTTGTTCCTTTTAACACATGATTGTACTCAAGATGACAAACAAATTTTACTTTGGGACCAAAACTGTCCCATACATTCATGTTCGCATAACTCGTCAAAATGTAGGGAGCAGCTGACTTTTTTTTCGCGATTTCAGGTTTGGTCCCATGGTAACAGTTGTTTATTACCATCAGTACAATCAATCTGCCTAGCCTTTTCCCGACTATGTTGGGGTCGGCTTCCAGTCTAACCGAATGCAGCTGAATATCAGTATTTTACATGGAGGGACTGCCTATCTGACCTCCACAACCGAGTTACTGGGTAATACGATACCCCTTGGTAAGACTGGTTGACAGACTTTCGGGATTCTGACGACCCGTAATGACTGTCAAAGATCCACGAATGACAGCCGGGACCAACGGCTTAACGTGCTTTCCGTGGCACGGAAGAATCTCGGTATGTAAAGATGGTCACCCATCCACAGACCAACCCCGGCAAGCATAGCTTAACCTGATGGATCGACCCGTGCGTCTGTTATTATTTAACCACGAGCGTTATCATCAGTTCAATCATGTGTTAAAAAGAACAACAGGGTTTTTGTTACATATTCTATAAAAAAATAAAAACGCCTATGGTTTCTACCCAAGGGTGGAAAAATCTATGATAAGTAATCCACAGCATAAAGTATCCTTAAATAAGTCTACAGGAACTATTCCACTTGGCTGAATTAAGTCGTCTGAATTTAATTGTCTTTTTTGGAGGAGATAACTAGAAAGCTTCTGTACACATTACACTGAATTAGTTACTGAATCCCTTTGCAGATTAAACTGATGGCTTATTGTTGAATGAGATTCATATGTGATTACACTTATATGAATTCAGTAACTTATTTAGCTATTAAGGCGACGGGAGAAGGACTTAGTTCATTTGTTTGAAATGAACTAAGTCCTACTCTCGTCGCCTAATCTATGAATGCAAAATACCCTAAACACCGATACGCTTTCTCAAAAATTACACTCCAAATATAAACACCCATTTGCAAGCCAACTTATTTCTAACCGGATAACCAAATATCTTCAACTACCCGTAATTCTTGGGAGATAAACCCTGTAGGTTTTATTACCTTTTTATATAGAGCGTCTTATTGAAACCGCGCGATAAATCGCAGGCTACATTAACTTTGTCTGTATGAATTGGTTTTCTGGATTTAGGTGCCGTATTATACGGTTATTTTGTATCTGTATCTAAGTGTAGTGTATTGTATTGGGTTTATTGTAGTGGGTGTATTGTATTTTGTGTGGTTTTCTTATTGAGTAAGTATTCATTAATGGACGAAAAAAAATGTATAAGATTTTGCGGAACATTATATGTTTTGTTATTTTAATCTATCAATTCATTATCAATTTCTACAATTTAACAAAAAAAAATGTCGAGGTAGCCAGATCTAAGACTCACATTCAACATAGTTATCGAATACTAGACACCACGTTGACCAGAGTCCACGAGATGCGTGATCTCGGCGTGACATTTGACCCTAGCCTTAATTTTAGGGAACAATGTTAAGAGGGATGTGTGGTATTACGCGAATGGATAGAATAAGAAATGAGTATGTAAGAGGAAGTCTGAAAGTGACACCGGTGACTGAAAAGTTGTGTGGAAATCGGTTGTCATGGTATGTGCATGTGATGCGGATGAATGAGGAAAATGTCGTCAGGAAAGTGTTGAGTATGAACGTGGAGAGCTATACGAGTAAGGGAAGACCAAAGAAACGATGGATGGACTGTGTGAAAGATGATATGGCCAGAAAGGGAGTGACTACCGAGATGACGACTAATAGTGAAGTATGGAAGAAAAAGACATGTTCCGCCGACCCCAAATAAATTGGGACAAGGGCAGGAGAATGATGATGTCATGGCCACGCCGAAAGCTGGAAACAGAACACTTGGTTTTATCATGCGTCAAACTTACAAGTTTCAGGATTGTAAACCGGCAATCATGCTATACAACGCGTACGTTCGCGGCCGGTTAGAGTATAATCCTCTAATCTGGGACCCTTACGAGTTATGATAGAGAAAATACATAAAAAAATTCTGCCGATACATATACAAGAAGAAGTACGGGTACCCATTTCTCTATCTCTCGCTCTTTGTAACGGGTATGCTGGGGTTCGATACTCTTACGAGTTGACAATTACTTACAAACAAAATCGACAATCCCTCAGCACTTATATAGATATATAAGCCTAAACGGTATGGGAGCCATACGAGGTGTGGGGGAGCGCGGTCTCCCACACCCCGCATGCCTGCTAGCTGTGCCAGGTTCCCGCACCCGTGCCACAAGAAATGCAACTACACGACGTACTCTTACGCTCCCCATCTCGATAACACTAACGCAACATGTCGACCTGTTCACTAACAAACTGAATAAAATAATAATAATAATGAGGGATAATCGTCGGTTGGTGCCTCATCCTCATTTAAAATTATCTAAGGGGCATCTGCGAGTTAGCTTCGGCTCCTCGTACGCTTTCCAAAGGTCCGGGACCCCAGGGTCCCGAGAAATATCAAAAAATCAAAAAGTAATAATTAATAATATCCTGGGACATTTCACAGACGGTCATCTGATCCCAAACTAAGCAAAGCTTGTACTATGGAAACCAGACAACTGATATACTACATACACTACTTTTTTTTGTTGTAAATACATAATTATATAGATAATTACACCCAGACTCAGAACAAACAGACATGTTCATGCACACAAAGGTTTGTCCTGGATGGAAATCGAACCCACGATCTGCGGCATGATAGGTGGTATCTTAACCAACCACGCCAACTGGCCTGTCAAATCAATTATATCTGCAGCAAATGTCCACCTTACCCATTGTAGTTAAGCATTAAAGTCTAAATAGTATCATCTAATCATTAGTATCTAAATAGCAATATGATAACAACACATTTGTACCTAAATGTACGCGTATAATAAATAAGAAATGTAACTTATTTGAAGACGCCTAGAGTTGACCTATTAAGTCTACAAAATGTTTAAATAAATAAAATCACCACCTACAGTACATCGGTCGATTTCTGGGACAGCCTATATACGAGAACAGGTCATAACATAACGCCCGAATTCCCCGAAGGAGCAGACACAGATGTATCGATAGTCTCTAGCGATGGGTCGAGAGAATATTCTGCAATATTGTTTTCGACGGACAATATTCCCGGAACATAGAGAATTTACTGAAAATTTAAGTTGCTTTGTAGAGCAGATTATTTTGACGTCAACGTCGTAAAACTTTCAGCTGATGCACTCAAACTATTAAAGCCGTAAGGAAAAAGGACGTTTTTACGGAAATATCGAAAATGAGAAAAAAAAATTGTCCTGTTTAAAATACAAAAGCAGATGCGTCTTTTTAACAGACTTCAAAAAGGAGGAGGTTCTTAATTTGTCTGTATGTTTTTAACTTTGCTTGGGTAGTTTTTGAGTTAGCTTCAATAATGCGTATTTTTCCCACTTAGTTTATGTGGATGATGGTTTAATAACTTCCTATCACTGTTATTTACATAGCAGGTAGTGGTATTCGAATTTATGTGGGATAGGTACCACAACTAAAAAGTGAAAATAAAAACTTTTTAGCAAAAAATAAAACCGACTTCCAAAGCAAAACACTACAAAGTGAAAAATAACTTTAATTTCGGAAGTCGGTGGCAAAAACACGAAAATACAAAACCAAAGACACCGACTGCCGAAATTAAAGTTATTTTTCACTTTGTAGTGTTTTGGTTTGGAAGTCGGTTTTATTTTTTGCTAAAAAGTTTTTTAATAGTAAGAATTATTAGATTTTCTTTAAGTTAACGCCAATATATATAAAAAGAAAAAAACTAGTAGATGGGTCTTATTTTGCTGATTTCGAATATGTAAATAAATCTATTTCGAAAAAAATGTCAGATAAGCGTTTTTTCCTTATGAAGGCAGAATAATAGATCGATACAATAGAGACATCCAATTTTTAATTCTCGTAATATCTTTTTCAAAAAAATATTCTAGAGAATTTAGCAGCAGTTCTCGCTGGGAGAATATTCTCCGGAATTTACCATCACTAGTAGGCACTTACATTTTGCCAGTTATGTTTAAGTCCCATGCAAATAGCACAATCAGCCTATAACGTCCCCACGGCTTGGACACAGGCCTCCTCTCTTAGAGAGGGGTGGGCGTAATCCACCACGCGGGCCCCAGTGCGGGTTGGTAGATGTCACATGTCTTCGAATTTTTGGTTCTAGGGCATGCCGGTTTCCTCTCGATGTTTTCCTTCACCGTTTTGAGAGCAGTGGTGATGAAATTATTTATAGTAAAGCGCCTGTCTGGGTTTTAACCCACGACCTCGTAAGTCATTGGGCCGCCACTGCTCTCATGTAAGTAAATAGAGGCAAGCCTATTGTCATTAATCAACTCAGCCTATCGCAGTCTACAGCTGGACATAGGTCTCTCCCAGGCTGCGCCACAACACCCTGTTCTCCACCTTCCGCATCCAGTCTGTCCCAGCCACCTTCTTATGGTCGTCAGTCCGTCTAGCTATCGCCATCGCTTGATGGCGATATCGGATTATTCCGATTTGTCACCCTGCTTTGTCCTCTTAGGTGGACAGATCGAAAAAAAAATATCTGTCCCACTGTTAGCAACGAGGGGACAATTCGAACTTTATTCACTCATATCTGGGACAGATAGGGAGTGAATAAAGTTGCTAACAGGGGGACAGGTCAAACTTTTTTCCGATCTGTCCACCTAAGGGGACAAAGCAGGGTGACAAATCGGAATAATCCGCGATATCGGACACAAATCCGCACCGGGCTGATACTATGAAATTCGTGATGGAAAAACGCAGTAGGTACCTTTTTGTCCCGACCTGAGAAACTAACCCGACCACGATAACAACCAATGAAGAATAATCTGAATCAAATAATAATAATTTCTCGGTTTCTCCATATCATCTACCTAGCCTGTTGGGGTCGGCTTCCAGTCTAACCAGATGCAGCTGAATACCCAAGTATTTTACATGGAGCACCTGCCTATGTGATCTCCCTCCTCAGTTACTGAATACCGCCTGATAAGACTGATTGTTAGACTTTCGGGCTTCTGAAGACCCGCAACTACTGGGAGCCTTGGTATGTAAAGATGGTCACCCAGCCATAGATCAACCGCAGCAAGTGTAGCTTAACCTGATCGATCGGCTGTTATTACTTAGCCACAAGCCGCCCTCTTTTCTCGGTTTCTCCATATACACAGCCTATACAAATTATAAATTAAAGACACTTCTCGTGTCTGTCCGTGAGATCGCGTTTTTCTTCTAAACTGCGCAACGGATTTTGATTCGGTTTTCACGATCATTTAGAGCATTTATTCGGGAAGGTTTATGTGTATAATAATTAATATTAAACTTACATTTATTAAAGAAATCTCGATGTTTTGGCAAGTCATAAAACCGTGCGAAATAGGGGCGCGCAGCTAGTCACGTATGAAGTCAATTGAACTGCAGCTTTTCCCAGTAATACCTCACAAAGGGGCTCACAATAATACCGTTGTTGTCGGTCTTAACAAATCCTTTTCAATACCCCCTTTACAGTCTTTGTGGAAGTTTAATTTGTTTAATTAAGCGTTGGCTCAACGGGTGTTGTTGACTGGTTCGACTATCACGTGTTTGGACCGCTTCTATATTGTGTGTCTTTTAAGCTTGTTGAAGGTTATAAGGGATTGGAAAATAACGTATTCAAGTCTGATGGAAAATCCAGGTTATCCTGCCGCTGGATGATAGATACTTTGGCTGATAATTTATCTGAAGGTCTTTTCAATATCTAAAAATCTGAAATTGCTTCGGAGTGGTTACATTTCTATAATCGCTATCGAGGCATCTCTATGGGAGTCATCGTTGGACGCTGTCAACTCGTTATGATCGAAATGTCACGTGACCTCGATAGCTATGTTAACCTCATACATTTTTGGCGTGACCTTAGGTCACGTGACATTTCGATAGCTATGTTAACCTCATACATTTTTGGCGTGACCATAGGTCACGTGACATTTCGATAGCTATGTTAACCTCATACATTTTTGGCGTGACCATAGGTCACGTGACATTTCGATAGCTGTGTTAACCTCATACATTTTTGGCGTGACCATAGGTCACGTGACATTTCGATAGCTATGTTAACCTCATACATTTTTGGCGTGACCATAGGTCACGTGACATTTCGATAGCTATGTTAACCTCATACATTTTTGGCGTGACCATAGGTCACGTGACATTTCGATAGCTATGTTAACCTCATACATTTTTGGCGTGACCATAGGTCACGTGACATTTCGATAGCTATGTTAACCTCATACATTTTTGGCGTGACCATAGGTCACGTGACATTTCGATAGCTATGTTAACCTCATACATTTTTGGCGTGACCATAGGTCACGTGACATTTCGATAGCTATGTTAACCTCATACATTTTTGGCGTGACCATAGGTCACGTGACATTTCGATAGCTATGTCAACCTCATATATTTTTGGCTTTTAGCATGCACGTGCTGCTGTTGTACATAAACCTATTTTCTTTTTTCCTTTCTTTATTTCTGTGATGTCTTAATCGCTAAGTTTTGCTTAATCATAAGTAACGTTCCCAATGCTGGGACAGAGAATAGAATAGAATAAACGTTTATAGTCTCCAGTATTAAAGCTAGTAGTAGTGGTACATACCTACATAAAACTATAATACCTTAAGGAGGAAGCGTCAGGGTAGCCCGCGAAATTCAAATTTTCTTACGTTTTTTGCAATTTGCAAGTCAGTATTAAGTTGTATGTTAAATAAAGTATGATTTGCGGACGTAACAAATGTGTTTTTACAGAATTATATACAATAGAATCAGTAATACAACTCCTTAAGTTAGTATAATCCTAAAATGTCAAGATTTCATGAAATTGTCATTTTTTAGGGTTACTTGGTCTTAAAGAGTTGTATTGATCACTTTAATGATTCTAATTATGTAAATAGATACTTGTTACGACCGCAAATTATAATTTGATCAACGTACAATATAATACAGACTTGTAAATCGCAAAAAACGTAAGAAAATTTGAATTTCGCGGGCTACCCTGACGCTTCTCACTTAAGGCGAAAGCGTCAGGGTAGCCCGCGAAATTCAAATTTTGTTACGTTTTTTGCAGTTTAAAAGTCAGTAATAGGTTATAAATACGTTGATCAAAACACGATTCGCGACCATGTACTTGTTTACAGAAATATAATCATTAACGTCATAATTACAACTCTTTAGGACCTAAGTAATCCTATAGTAAGTATCCTAACTGCTTTGCAGTTTGGCAGAGGCAATATCTGTTGCCAAAAAACCTTTTCTGTGAATAAACACTTTTTCATTTTCATTTTTTTTTTATTGAATGCCTGTCATGAAATATTGACATTTGAGGATTATACTAACTTAAGGAATTGGATTACTGATTTTAATGATTATAATTATGTAAAGACATATACGTTCCGGTCGTGAATCACAAACTTTAATCAACATAGGTACAACTGACTTGTAAGTTGCAATAAACGTAAGAAAATTTGAATTTCACGGGTTACCCTGGCGCTTCCCCTAAAAGGTTTATGCGTCAGCATTATGCTTAGGTCCCCCTAGGTTGCTAAGCGCTGGTTTTCAGCTAAAACCCTTGTCTCCAGAGGCCTCGTCTCTGTGAGAGGGCGCGGGTCGTGATCTACTAAGCGGGCCCAGTGTGGATTTCACATTTCTTCGAATTTTTAGTTCTAGACCGCTTTTCCAGGTTTTAAAAACTGTGAGTCTATTCAATTAAATGTCGAATAATAAGTTAGTTAATGAAACTAGTGAAACTAGTTAGCTAGTTAATTAGCTAGTGAAACTGTATTAATAAACTCAACGTATTTTTTTTTTTCTATTTCGATATAATAAATCATCTAAGCGGAGCATATCCCGACATGTTTGCAAGTATTCTTTTCTTATTTTTCACACCACAAGGCCATAAGGTTCATTTTCTACTAAACTTTGAAGCCACATTATGAGCTAATAACTTACATATCATAAGAAATAAAAATAGGAAAATAAATGATACATCTTATGGTTTACGAAACAGCAATAAAAAAAAACTATTTATTTATATATTTTTACGAAACATTTAATATCTCCGAAACTAAACAGCACCATAAGGTACCTTTACCCGTGGAACGTCACAATTATATGAACTTATGCTATTAATGATTATAATTCTATAAATAAGGATTTGTCACTATCGCGAATCATATTTAGATCAACATACAACCTGATACTGACTTGAAAATTGCAAAAAACGAAAGAACATTAGAATTTTGCGGGCGACCTGAAGCTTTCGCCTTAAAAAAGCAAACGCACGTTAGATAGGTAGGTTCATTACCACAGTTAAAGTCTTTCACAATCAACTAACTCTTCAATAAACTGAAACTTCGACCACCAACGGTCATTGTGTACAGAACCAAAAAGTATGAACTTTCAAACAGTTTCTTCGTTCCGATTCTTTCTGACCAACTGAAAGAGATTTAATCCCAACTTGCCTTAGTTTCTTCAACGTTGAACTTTCAAAAGAAAACTTCAAGTGTAGCCTGTGGTAATTTTCTAGCGCAAATTATAAGGACCAGGAATGAGAGAAAAGTTGGACATTAGGTACTTGAAGTCGGGCTCTGGAATGGTTAAGACTCTGATGGCGTAGAATTCTTTTTGCAATGTAACAACAACTAAACTTAAAGTATTGCTATCTCGCTCCGAATGGTAAGACGAGAAAGAGATGGAGATATTTTTTATGTTTTCGAAGGGCATTGTTCTGATTTTTTAGATTATTAGACCGTTTCAATTCTGTTTACTTTTGTTTCTTTTACTCATGTAATCTGCTTGCAAGTTGTTAGCTAAACTCTAAATCCTAGAACCAAATAATTGGATGCTTTCTTAGAAGAATACTCAGTCTAAGGGTCCTGCGGAATTACACTAACAAGAAATAACTAAGTTTCTACGAAGGTAGTAAATATATAGTTATTTTTAACGAAATCTAGGTATCCTTTTTATAACGAAAAAACATTGCACGAAAAGTAAGAACATTCTCCATCAAATTATTCAAAAACTGATGCAAATCATATTTATGATGAAAAAAAAAATATATTAGGGGCTCATAAAACTCACCGCATTTCAATTTTTATAGATGAAAACAGGCAATTTTTCACGCATGCGAAGCATAATAATCATGCTAAGAAATTCAAATATGAAATAATGTATTGCAGAAGAAATGAAGGGAGATATTAAATTCGGTTTTGCCTAAAAATGATTCTGAGAAAATGTTTCGCTTGCCTGGTCTGGAAGTTATTGTCCGTTGCTCAAAGGCTAATATATTTTATTTTTTCTTTACTTTCTTTCTTTCTTTTTATTGGTATACTTACATGTTCTAGCTCGAAAAAGTACACATAAATATTTACTTAAATAAGTATAATAAAAAACCATTTTCAGATACATTTTTTACAGACAGATTTTTTTATAATTCTTTTTTTTTATATCTCACGGTTTGTGTATAGCTACATCCAAATAACGAGCAAAGGCTTATCATTTCTGTTAAAAATGCCACCAGGTCTCTTCGAAATGCTTTCAAACTTTAATTACATGCATACATATAATAACAGCCGGACGGGTCGATCGAACAGGTTAAGCTACGCTTGCCGCGGTTAGTTCGTAAATGGGTGACCATCTTTCCATACCGAGACCCCTCAATGCCTCGGAAAGCAGGTTAAGTGGTTGGACCCAGCTGTCATTCAAAGATCTTTAACAGTTGTTCCGAGTCGTTAGAAGCCCGAAAGTCTGAAAAACCAGTCTTATCAAGGGGTAGCATATTACCCAGTAACGGGGTTGTGGATAGGCAGTCGCACCATGTAAAATACTGGTATTCAGCTGCCTCCGGTTAGACTGGAAGCCGACCTCAAGTCGAGTAAAGGCTAGGCAGATGATGATAGATACATAATCTCACGCCTGCTACATTCCTTACATACCCATTTTGCTTTGTTTACTTTCATACATCTCATACAGGTCGTGTAGCTAGCTACGAGTCCTACGCACCAGACCTTTCGAAAAACATCACCAATAAGGTCACTATACCTAATTATAACCTCCTAGGGCATCCCCTCCCAGCGTTTCCACTTACATCTGCCTTGTTAGTTCAAAATTTATATACAAGGCCAAGGCTGGTTTAACAGCATTCCCATGTTTAATAAAGGAAATAATCTTGAATCAAATAACCTTGTAACCAGTCAGAACACAAATACCAGTAGTGCCGGCTATGTATAGCCAATAGGTAATGGTTATATGTTTTTACCAGCACCAGAAACAGGTGTATGCACTCATAGACGCGTGCATATGGCAATCTCAAACAAATGCCAGTCGCGAGTGTTCTAAAGCCGATATCAGAGGTTTTCTGAAATTACGTTCACTAGGTGGAAGCACTGAAACGTCAGGTCCGGGCACCTGTCAAAAGTGTCAAAGCGCAGATGTTTTCTTTAGTCGTACCGAGTAGCTGAACTGCAGCTACTCGGTAGGCCGACTCGCACGGTAGCTCGCACGAAAACAAAAACTGTTGAAGTTACTCGGATGCGAGCTAATGTCCAACTCGAAAGTGCGACTAACTCGTATGATACGTCGACACGGTGCGAGTTGCTGCACTGCAGCTACTCGGTAGTTCGACTCGCACGCTAGCTCGCACTGTGTAAACTAGCCATTAGCGTCACTTACATTGGATTACGTTTCGTTACCAAAGATCATATAAGAGTTAACATTAAATTATTTTTATTAGCCTTTATTGTCGCATTGCTGAGTAAAGGCCTACCTACTCTCTTCTTTCCAGAGTTTGCTGTATCCAGAGCTGCCAAGGACCAAATTGAATTTTATTATTTTGAATTTTATTAATTATATTATTTGCTTCATTACGGTGGCAGCTACTTAAAAATAAATTAAAGTTAAAAACTTACAATATTAATAGTGAAACCATTTAAATCTGCTGTCACTCTATCTGAACGCAAAACGAAACAACCTAGGAGTGAAATTCGTACATTATCTGTGGTAAAATGTCAATTTTATTTCGTACTAGCAGCGCCCCGCTGTTTCACCCGCGTAAGTCTCGAACCCGTAGGAATATCGGGATAAAAAGTATCCTATGTGTTAATCCAGGTAATAAACTATCTGTGTGCTAAATTTTATCAATATCCGTTCAGTAGTTTTTGTGTGAAAGAGTAACAAACATCCATCCATGCTCACAAACTTTCGCATTTATTAGTAAGAAGTAGGATTATAAGTTGAATTTTTTTAAGCTTTAGAATTTCTTTTCTCGAAAACTGTGTGGTAGCTGGTTGTCATTTTACAAAAGTGTTCTAAATGAAGATATCTGTACGCAAAAAAAAAAATGAGTGAACTGTGAGTGATCAACGTCTGATATCGGGTTCTGTAACGATCTATTCTGCGCCAGCACTGCCGCTTATGTATAGACAGTAATTGAATTTATAAATAGTTGTTACTCAACTAATCATAGATTGCAAATCAATCCGCATCCCACAGCCCACAGGTACCTCTGAACCAGTTTCAGTACTCACCATTATGAACCACTTTTACTATGGGTCCAAACCTGAAATCGCGAATGAAAAGTCAGCTGTTCAGTACATTCATGTTCGCATAATTAGTCAAGATGTGTCAGATTAGTCAAAAAAATCAGCTGTCAAATTGACAGCTGATTTTTTTTGGCGATTTCAGGTTTGTTCTCATAGTAAAAGTTGTTTATAATGATGAGTACAATGAGCCCTTAAGGGGTTATGGGTTACACCTTATATATCTCCATACGGAGCGGTAACGAAGTCTCTGGCGACGTCCTATTGTCAACGCTCGTGCGATGATGCGATGCTATTACGTCGTGCGATGAAACCGCTCGCGCGATAAGAAATTGTGTCCTGTTTTGGAGCGATGCTATGCGATCACACTCGAAATGGCTCTTATCAGAGATGCACGGTTTTTGCATGATCGCGCGATCTTCAATAGGACATTCAGTAGATATCAGTATGTTTGAACGAACGTCGAACAACGTCGTATTCGCATGATCATTTTCGTCGAACGCACGCATCATCGTACGAGCGATGGCAATAGGACGGCGCCTTACAGTTTCCGCTTTGATTATTACTTGAGGTTATGGCACGGTTGTCGAAGCTGACAATGTAATAGATGACGGGAGTCGAGACAACCTAAACGGGTACGGAATAGTATTATCAAGTTAAATCCTGCAGTATACTAATCTATGTGTATTTTATGCCTGTAGCAGAATCTGAAGTGATTGTCTTATAATTTAGTGGCTGCAAGCGCTAAGAAAAGTAGACCGGGATTCGGAAATTCGACTCGAAAATACTTGTTGAAAAGTATGTCAGTGATGAAGTCAAATCCTCTAGTGTAACCCAATTGCCCTAGTGTCCCAATTTCTGGATTAAGGCGGTGCTATATGTAAATTAGGCTGGAACTGAAGAAGTTTAAAACCTTTTTTCTCCATAACCCGTACCATAATGATCTTTAAAAAAAAATATGTTAAACTACACAATAAAACACATGTCCCCTTCACTTCGAAAAAAATAAAAAATAATTTTAAATATCATTAACATACATGAAAAGTAACCCCTGTTTTAGAAATATAAAACCTTTTTTCTTCGAAACTATTAATCGCTAGGTTTTTTTATAGTCATCATGATATTACACAATACAATACCTAGGGAATCCTCGGCTTATTTTTTTAAATAACTTTTCTAATTACTTATAGTCATTATTTTTTACATAGATCGACACTCAATCGCGTGAGCAACCCCTCTGTCGCCTATTAATTTAGTGCGGGACGAGACGCAGTGCTGAACGGACCTGTACCACTTTTCCCCGCATTTTTTCGTTGGTGACAATACCATTAGAAAGTATTGTAAACAAATACCTACCTACTTATTTTGTTGATTTTAATAGTTTTTGTGTGTGTAAATATTAGAGTAGTTTTTAGTATATAGTTAGTAATACTACATAGGAAATATTTGTGTTAATATAAGTTTATTTATAAAATCAATATGGGTGACAAAAAAAGACGCACTAAGCGTAATTTGAAAATAAAATACAAGAGGAGAATAAAAAGAATGAAACGGTAAGTAATTTGAGTACCTATCTAACATTTTACTAGTAACCATCAATCAAGCGTTCTGATAAAAAGATATAGGTAGGTACGTATAAGTAATATGCGTACCTACCTAAGCAGGTACCTACCTATCAGCTGCTTATACTTACCTAGGTACCTTTCGTCGCCAGAACGAGAAACTGTTTTCGTTTCGAATTTGCCAACGGAAATTCGTACGTGTTTAATGGCAACAAGGTATAGATTCCAAACGACCGGGCGGCATTACGACACGGCGGCACAGTAACGACATAACGAGCTATAGATTCGCATGCAGTGAATCTATAGCTTGTTACTATTAGACACGTACGAATTTACGTTGGCCGGAGTTTCGCTAGCTAATTTAATTTAACCCTGAATATGTGTCGCAGCTAACTAGTTTATCGTGTTTAGATATCTATACCCATCACGTCTGCGGAGTTTCGCTAGCTAATTTAATTTGAACCTGTATATGTGTCGCAGCTAACTAGTTCATCATGTTTAGATATCGATACCCATCACGTCTGTGGAGTTTTACTAGCTAATTTAATTTGACCCTGTATTATTACTCATCGCAATCAGATTGCTAATACAGGGTAATAATTAGGCCAGCCACATACAGTCGGAATTCCGTCCCGGAATTCCGTTTCGAAATATCGTTTCGGAATTTCGAAAGCAGCAAACCCATACAAAGTCACGCACAGACTATCATGCGTAATTTTGAATCGGAGAAAATTTCGAACGGAGGACTACTTGTACGTGTGTGATAGATCCTTGATCTTGCATGGATTTGCTGCATTCGACTATTCCGAATCGATGTTTCGAAACGGAATTCCGACAGTATGTGGACTTTTTTTGTCCATCCTCTTTGGACCCCATGGATGTAACCTGCAGATTGCGACTCTCGGACTACAAGGGGTCGAAAAGTAACGAGGTTGGCGAGTTTCATAGGACCCTAAAGTTATAAGCAAATCAAATGACATATTTTAAAATTGGATTAACGTAACCCTTTTAAAGTAAACGTGGATGAACGTATACAATATAAGCTACAATATTTTTTAAAGCCATCAGTATTTCAACTGAATTTTATATTTTACTTTGTTTTAGGGGAACTGAAGAATTATCGATTGGTAGACGTATTGTAAACATCAGTAATTTTTTTAAATCATTCCAAGAAATATCAAGCCACGGACCATTGGACTGCGGTTTAAAGTCAATAGAAATCGTATCTGAACGTTTGACAGGTTTAATGAATAAATTAAAACTGAAATGTCTTTTATGTAACATGAGTTTTATAATAGAGGGAGACAACACCCCAGAAGAAATGAATTTAAACACATGTGCCGTAGCTGGGGCAATAGCAGCAGGATGTGGACATACGCAACTTCTGGAAATTACGTCAACTCTAGGACTTCCTGAGATCTCACAAAAATGATTCACCTTTCATATGGATATAGTAAACAAAACGTGGGAATCTGAAGCGTTAAGATCTTTGAACGAAGCTGCTGAAGAGGAAAGATGTGCTGCCGTTGAAGAGGGTAAAGTAAATGCAAAGGGAATACCGATAATTGATGTCATTGCTGACGGATGTTGAGGAAAAAGATCATACAAGAAAAACTACTCCTCACTGTCAGGAGCAGCAGCCATACTTGGTAAACGTAGCAATAAAATATTGTTCATGGCTGTCAAAAATAAGTTCTGCTACATTTGCGCTAGAGCAGAAAATAAAGGAATCTCGACAAACAAATCATATTTGTTATAAAAACTATACAGGTAAATATTTTATGTGTTTTACATAAAAATCCTAGTAATATCATAAGTGAAAACGTATTGCTGTTTGTTTGTTTTATAAATTAACTAAACGTAAATGGTTCGCCTTATTATTTTGAAATCAAAATAAATATCTATTATATAAAAATGGTAGAGGTAACCCATTAGAGAACTAAATCCGTAATATAGGTTTTGTATACTGAAAGCTACATTATTATACTTTTTGTCTTCATTTACAGGACCATCTACCGGCATGGAGTCAACGATTATTATCGAGGGATTTAAGAAAAGCATAGAAATGCACAATTTGATATATGGCAGAATTATATCAGATGATGACGCCAACACATATTCAAAGCTTTTGCAAGAAAGGCCGTACGAAAATTTAACAATAGAAAAAATTGAATGCCGAAACCACTTGCTGAGGATTTTTTGCAACAAACTGCAGAGTTTTACAACAGACACGAAATTTCTAATACGGTTCATAAAACTCCTAACAAAGAAAAGAATATTAACCATGCGAAAAGTAGTAGTAACTGCAATTGCAAAATACAAGCATACTGATAATGCAATGCAACTCCATGCTGATATAATGCTTGCTGCAGAACATGCTTTTAGTCAACATACCACGTGCAAAGGATACTTTTGTGGCAAATTAGGCGAAATAGAAGCTATTGACAAAGACTTTCATTCAAACACTCTGTGCCAAAAAATAAAATTAATATTATCACAGCTAGCGGCACACTCACGCATTTTTTGCACGATGTCGACAGCAACTCTGTAGAGAGATATCATAGCGTTGTTGCTAAATTCATAGGTGGCAAAAGGATAAACTTTGCTCAAAAATATCAATATCAGATGAGATGTAATACTGCGGCTCTATCATTTAACACAAGAAAACCTTTGATCATCTTGCATAAATGTATTGTAGGTAGAAGTCCAAAAGGACAAATACATAAATTTGAAATGAACAGAATAAAGCGACAGATAAGACCTAAAAAATATACAAAGAAGAAAACAAGAACATTGGAAAATCAAAACGCCTCTTCCATCAATTATGGACAGGATTGCGCGAAACCCGATATGTCAAAGGAAATGCTAGAGGAATCGAAAAGAATATTTTTGAAAAATTTAAAGAAGAATGAAGATGAAAGAATAAGAATTGAAACAGGTACAATACTTCAAAGTGAGTCAAGTGAATGGCTCGAACTAAGAAGAAATTAACTGACGGCTTCAAATTTCGGTAACGTAATTAAAAAACGCAATGACATCAGTTGTGCTAATATGGTGAAGAATTTAATTTATAAAAACCTAATAGATCACGTCAAATCAGTCAAACATGGGCTAGAAAATGAAAGTATTGCTAAAACTCAATTAGAAAAAGAATGAATAATTGATTAGGCCTGCCACATACAGTCGTAATTCCGTTTCGAAATATCATTTCGGAATTTCGAAAGCAGCAAAGCCATACAAAATAAACGAAGAACTACTGTACGTGTGTGATACATCCTTGATTTTCTATGGATTTACTGCCTTCGAAAATTCCGAATCGATATTTCGGAACGGAATTCCGAAACGGAATTCAGTCTGTGTATGTGGCCGGCCTTATTGAACTAATAAGTTCCGGGCCCACGACCGCTTGTGACTTATAATAAATTGAACTGAGGTCACGGGTCGTATGGGGCCCACAAACCATATGGGACGCATTGTGGTTCATGGACCCCATGAACCTAATATGGCATTTGAGCTTCGTGCAAGCATATGGCCGGCAAAAAAAACGCAAAATAAATCAAGTGGAAAATCTGAGCAATACACAAAGTATTGCTCAGATTTTCCACTTGATTTATTTTGCGTTTTTTTTTTAATATTTGAAGTACTTAAAACAACTACTAGTAGTACTTTTAGGTACAAACTTATTCACTTTTATTTATGAGCGAAGTCGCGGGGAAAGCTAATAATAATAACTGTCTATATTCTGCCGCCCATTTTCTGTTTTAGTAATATTACAATGAGTTCTTAGTCATTAAAAATATATATTTTCTAAAAATATTATAATTTACACAAGTGTTGTATTTGTTTTTCTACAACATACAAGTTTTTACCTAAAAATGTTCTGCACCACTGCTCTGAAATATGCAACAGGCTACCTATGCGTGTGTCGCGCGTCATGGCTCTGTGGCAGTCAGCGGTGCAAAATAGAATATTAGTGATCGCTTCGCGCGTAATTATAATGAGGGGGTGCGCGGGGCATTCTCGGCGGTAACGCCCATTTGAGCGAGGTCAACGGCGTAATGCCAAGCCTTAAGAATTGTAAGTTGAGAAATTGTCAAACTCTATTTCGCGGGCTACATTGAAGAATCACCTTAAGGCGAAGATAATCGATTTTTAAGTATTTTAAACTGAAAATCACGTCTAAACGAGTAGTGTTAATGATTTGGAAAAAAATATATGTAAAATTACAACATTTTCTTAATAACTAAATCCTAACTAATATGCGAAAGTAAGTATGTTTATTACCCTTTCACGCCTAAACCACTGAACCGATCAGCCTGAAATTTTGCATAAACGTTGTCACGTGTACAGAACGGACATAAGGTAACTTTCATCCCGAAAAAAAGTACTTTTCCCGAGCAAAACAACAATAACGTTCTTATGATAATAGATGGCGCCACCTGTCTTTCAAATCATGATTGAATTTAAATATTATTATAGAAATTTTAGTAGTGTGTTAATAGTTTTTTCTTTTTATTTAAGTATCTAATACATTTTGTGAGTCTAGAGTATCGATAGACCTGTTTTTCATCCTCCTAACTATCCTAACTAATATTAAATGTGTAAGTGTGTTTGTTTGTTTGTTGATCACGCTTTGAAATTTGGCACATGGGTAGACCATGACCGGGAGAAGGACATAGGCCACTATTCATACTGGATCGCAGACGAAATCGCGGGCAACAGCTACTATTATATATATGCGAAAGTAAGCTTGTTTGTTTGTTACCTCTTCACGCCTAAACCACTGAACAGATCATCCTGAAATTTTGCATATACGTTGACACGTGTACAGAAAGGGACATAGGGTATCTTTTATCCCGAAAAAAAGTACTGTTCCCGAGCAAAACAACAACAACGTTCTTATGATAATAGATGGCGCCACGTGTCATTCGAATCTTGATCGAATTATACTATTATAGCAACTTTATTAATTCAAAAGTGTTTTTTTTTTTTTTTGTTTGTTTGAAAGTGAGTTTGTTTGTTACGCTTTCACGCTAAAATCGCTAAATGGATTTGGATGAAATTTGGCACATGGGTAGGCTATGACCTGGATTAGGACATAGGATACTTTGATCTACGTAGTGCGTTCCTGTGGGATAATTTCCGCCAGCTACGTGGGCGAAGCCGCGGGCAAAAGCTTATTTTAGATTATGTTTATCTTACATAGTGTACCTAATTAATTTGTAATGTCTATTGTGGACAAAAAACTGAGAATCACGCAAAACTATCAAGCGGTTTTTTTATGAAACCTTTACCTTTTTTTAAGATTATTTAATTTCTCTTCTCAAAATCTTTTAGTATACGTGTTTTTATATATGTACTTATAATAAATTAATAATGCGTCTAATTTGGGACAGCACTCCTTGATGGGCGAGTCCAATTACTGGGTGTAAGTACGACGCGTTGCGTGAGCTCAGCACAGAACAGGCAAGCTAACCACTCAAGGCCATTAGCATATATTTGCGTCTTAAAGGGGAAGCGTCAGGGTAGCCCGCGAAATTCAATTTTCTTATGTTTTTGCAATTTGCAAGTCAGTATTAGGTTGTATGTTGATTAAAGTATGATTCGCGACCGTAACATATGTATTTATATAATTATAATCATTATGATCAGTAATATAACTACTGAAGTTAGTATAATCCTCAAATTTAACTCATGGCTTCATGAAATAGTCTTTCATTTGTGTGCATGAACATGTCTGTTTGTCCTGAGTCTGGGTGAGATCTATACTGGATGATTTTGTTTACCGTGTTGAAAAAAATGGGTACATAGGTGAACGGAGCAGAAGCCTATGGCATACCTAGTTTTTATTTTTTGAATTGATAACGTCTTATAAATCGATGAACGCCGGCTGCAGGCACGAAAAGTTGTCACGTTCCGCCTGAGCCGAGCGTGCAAGCGAGAGCGCGGAACAAGCGAGCGATAGAGCGTTATCACGTATTTTTTTTTTTTTGTTTTTGCAATACCTTAGACAGAAATTGCTCTAGCACTAAACACTACACATTTGAAGTAAACTAGAGCAAAAAAATCATAAATTTTGAAAAAAACTTTATAGATCGTTAAAAAATATCGAAATTCAACTTAATAAAAAAAAACTAGGTAGGTATGCCATAGGCTTCTCTCTATTCTCCGTTATATATGCCGTTCACCTATTATACCCTACCTTTAATACAGATCCCAAAATAAAGTTACAAAAATAATATCCTAACCAACTAAAACTATTAAAAAAAAACTAAAATATGGCGTCGAAAAATTCATCCGCATCGCTGTCATCTGGTAATGTACCCAAGAGACTGGCGGCATTGCCACGTTGTATGGCAATGCTTAGCCTCTGGTCAAGGTAAAAGCCTGCCCTTGGGTCACGGGAAGTGTCAACCAGTCGTTGGGAGATTTCCTTGAACAAAGCTGAGCACACGGACCCCACGGCCCGAGGGTTTCAACCCCAAACGGCTCGAAAATATAGTTACCGATAAGGTTATTATACTCCCGCCGCTTGAGGTTTTCCGCAGCCGCAGCAGCAGCGCCAGCACAGCACGCTGTGCCAGGAAGATGGGAAGGCACACACGTTGCGTCCCACACTAAAGGCCTACCCACCTTCCATGGAAATAAAGACATGCCGTCCGGTCTCTTGCCATCGTTGCGTGCCAAGCCATTGGGTTCTAATACAGCTGGAACGCCGACGGTGACAAGGGCACGTCGGATGATGTCATTAATGTTTGCGTGCCGCGCTAAGCGACCCGCACTCCGGCTGCAAGACAGGACGTGGTGTCCGAGGCTGTTGACAACTTCACCACAATGACAGCGATGAGGAGAACAACAGGGAGGCACTTTGTTCGACGATGGTAGTGCATGGAGAAACAAACCCGATTCCCACTTACCCACAGCCAGTAGGCGCGCACGCTCCGCAGTAGTAGCAGACGTGTCAAGTAAATTGTTCTTTACTACTCTGCAGAGCGGCTCATCCCACCGTCTCTGGGAAGATGGATTGTCGGGTAGGTCAGAATTCGGGCAACCGAGTCTCCAGGCATCAATAGCCTCGGTAAAACAAGGCACATCAAAATTAACCAGTGTGGAGGCTAGGATTTTCCTGATTAATTTCTCAGTGCCGTGGACCGAGGATATGAAAGCCGGTAAACTAATACTAGAAATTTTACGGACGCCGAGGCCTCCCATACGGATGGGAAGAGTAGCTTGTGCCCAAGCTCGGTAGTCCATGGCCATATTTAAGATCGAAGTTAAAGTATGCCGGATAATTTTGTCCAATTTGTCTAAAAGGTGAGTGTGCTTCCATAAGTGGGAAGCGCGAAGGATATATGTTAATTTAGGGCCGAAACAGCAGTAACGGATTATGGTTATGGCCGAATGCATATTAATTTTGAACAATCTTTCCGAAACTTCGTTAAAATTTTGTATTTTTTCCTCAATAAAAACAGGAAAGGAATTCTCGAAGATCGGAGACCCAAGGAGACGAACAGAGGTTTTTTAAGAATTTTGATTTCTGGGGCTATTGTGTTAAATTTGGGAAGTGTTATATGTCTGTCGGTAGTGTCTGCTAAATATATTTCACATTTCGAAAGGTTGAGATCAAGGCCAATGGAATGAAGTTCATCTTTTAAGAATTGAAGGTCATTTAAGACAGTTTCTACATCGCCTCCCAAGGTTCCGTCATCAAGATACCAAACGTTAAATTTGGAATTTAGCTGTCGAATAATCGGGTGAATGGCTAAACTAAAAATCACTGGCCCGAGGGGGTCACCTTGTTGACAGCCGACAGCAGATTCCAGAAGGTTGTCCCGATACAATAATTTAGAAGGATGTCTGTAACATTGCCAAAGAAAACTATAAATTTGGGGTATTTCTTTTTTAGTTTCTGCCAGCAAGGTGTCCCTATTAACTGAATTGAAGGCATTCCTTATGTCAACCTTCAGGATGACATCTCTTTTCCCAGAATTTAGGTAGGTCGATAAGGCGTGTACGGCAGCCTCACAGCCCCCTTTGGAGCCGTAGCCTAGCTGTAGGGGCTGAAATTTTTCCGAAACAACCTCACCATAAAATTTACAGCAAATCTTGGCTGCCATACGACGGTAAGTAGTTCCCACGGTAATGGGACGAATGCCGCCATCCCTCTTACGTAGGGCACATAAATTGGCCCCGTACAGAACGTCGATGACGGCCTCGTTCACCTTGCCGGAGAGCATAAGGTTAATCAGAGCCGTAAGCTCCTTCAAGAGCAACTCACCAGATGCCCCGGCGCCTGAACAGATAAGGTCCTTAAGGTGCTGAGGACTCAGGCCATCGAGGCCGCCAGCGGAGCCGCTCCGGAAGGAGCAAAGGGCTGTGATCAACTCTCGACCTGTAATGGTGAGGGAGTGATTATCCGGATCAGTGGGGTCGGGAAAAGAAAGACCATCCGCTTGGGCAGGGTGCTTGCTCTCCAGAGCAGCGAGTGTTTCTGGAGAACACGGTGCCACCACATCACTACTAAAAAGAATCCTGGCTGCACCGCTAATGTCACCTTCCCCTAACTTAGATTCTACAAGATGGGATATATCTCCTGAAGAGGTATACCTCTGTGTCGGTAATTTGGAATCTAAATTATGAGCCGAAATACTCGTATTACAGTTTTCTTTAATTTGTGCAGTTTGAGTTTTTTTGTTGCCAAATTCTTGTGTACGTGTATAATTCTGTAAGTGAAGGTGAGCAACTGTTCCCAAGCACTTTGTGAGTTCTCTCGGGTGGCAAAACGAACACAACCTGCTAGGTTTTGTGCCACTAGAGGTCTAGCGCCGCGGGGAACTCGTTTCAAAACAGGAATAGAGTTTTTGAATTTTGAAAGGGTTTTCCAAAATGGGTCCGAAGTGGATGTAGCTGCTGTTGTAGGTGTAGCTGTTGAGGCAGGATCTGAAGTGAGTGCATTTGGCGGTCTGTGCACCTTTCCAATATGCACATTCAGACCCCGCTTACCTTTAAAAAACCGTGCCTGGGTACATAACGGACATCTCTCCAGGATACTCAGTGATGTCGAAGGTTGACTAGCACTAACACTGTTATCCACCACATCGCTGCTGCCACTAAGCATGTATTTATATTTACAGATTTAAACCTAAAGATTTATTTGAATAAAAATAGTAACAATATAAACTAAATGGATAAAAAACACTCAAACGTCTATGTGACAACTGTGACAACTGATGACGGGTGTGACGGGTTCGACGTAGTCGCGCTGGCTGCCTAGGGCGCAGCGCCGCCGATTCATTTTGATGCCTCCCTGGCAACCATTGCCGGGTGACTGGTGGACTGGCGTTGCGTCTTCAGCGTGTTGTAAATAATATAATTGCGTGTACAAAAAAATCGCACGCAGAGTAACCCCACGCACAATTAAAATCGCACGCAGAGTAATCGCACGCACAATAAAACCACGTTCAATTCTGGCTACCATAAATTCTTTCTATCATCAAGTTATTGAGAAGACGTTCAATAAAATAATGAAATATTCGGCAGCGCCAATTCGGGCAATACTTGAATCAATGCACAATTATAGCTTATTATTATTATTCTTATTATCACAATTATAATTAAGTAATATTGAAAAAGGAATTATTTGTATTGATATTTGTACTATTATATATTTTTCGACTTGTTGACATTTGAAAAGACGGTAAAAAAGTCTTCCAGTATAAGTATGTATTTACAAAAAAAAAAGTAGTTTATCAGTTATCTGGTTTCCGAAGTACAAGCTCTGCTTAGTCTGGGATCAGATGACCGTGTGTGAACAATGTGAATATTGTCCTAGGATATTACTATTATTATTATTCAAAGACATTAAATTATACTAGCAATAGACAGGACATAGCGAACAAAATCGTAATCCGATAGTTAAGTCCTCGTGGACTTAATTCGCTCAGTCTAGTTTGGCACTCCTGCATGTCAAATCGTATTTGTGTCCACTCTATTCAACAAAAGAAAAACATTTACTGAGTAAATATGCCGAGTTGCGCGTTGCGTTATTGTAAATCACGTTACGGTAAAATGACTGGACCTAACTGCGGTTTATTTTCGTAAGATTTTTCTAAATTTACACAGTAATTAATTAGAATTCAATAATTTTCATAAAAAGTTCTAGAATATTTGGTAATTTTGTAATACACGCCCTCTATCGTTGAGTAGCTTAACATCTTCTTGTAAGAGATGTCCATAATATTGTTGTTTATCGATATAATTTTATGAGGTAAGTAAATAATTGAACATACTCGTAATCCTATTTTTTAATTTAAATGTCAACAAAGGATCAAGGTACATTCGTTTAAGTAGGTTTCTGTCATTTTAGATTTCCGAATGTAAATAGAGAAGAACGCGAAAAGTGGATACGGTTTGTGCAGATAGATCGTAAAGAAGAAAACTGGCTTCCAACTGCTTCTTCAAGGTTGTGCTGGAAGCATTTTAAGAAAGAGAACATTAGCTACGGAAAGACTGGTCGATCCATTTTAAAAAAAGGATCGGTACCTTGTACTATAAGTGAAGTATGTTGCACGTTTCTTGATTTTTCGTATTTTTTCTATTAAGTTTTGTTTGGCAACATGTGGGTGTATTGCTATGGGTAAACGTCTGCATAACCCTTGGGGGAAACAATTCGTGATGTTATGTTATGTGTTCTATTTATTAAAATTACCCACACTGCCTCCACAGTCCTCACTAGTCCCTAGACCTGTTCGTCCATCAGCGGCTTCTATCACAAGAACAAAATAGAAATCAGATGTTCAAATATTGCTTTTGGCCGCATTAGCAATCGAGTTTCACAACCACTTATTATTAAATAATCTAATAGACAAAAGTTCACAAAACTGATTTTATTTGAAGGGACGTAGGATGGGACATAAGATTTAATTTTAATTAGTAATTAAATTCGTCTCTGTTGTAAAAATTTACCGATATCAATCAACTTTCCAAACTATCTGTCTCTTATTGTATTAGTACCAACTTATTAATGTCCCCCTTCATGCTGCACACATGCTGTCATTTCATCATATACAACAACAAGCTAACCAAATAATTCACTTAAGAAGAAAATTATCAGATAGTTTGTTTGCTTGTTTGGTTAAACTCTCAGGAACTACTGGTTCAAATTGAAAAAATCCTATAGACCATTTACCGAGGAAGGCTATAGGCTATATAACACGCTACGACCAATAGGAGCGGAGCAGCAAAAATGTGACGCAGGTGAAGTCGCGCTGGTCAGCTTTGTAAAAAATGTTATTTAGTATTGTAGCATCTATGTACGTTAGGTATTGTGGCAGCTATACGTGCTATGAGGTACTTATAAATAAAAGACGTGTACTACATAGTGAACGGCTTAAGATGAACTTTCTTTTTATTTAGTAAAATACATCTCCTTATATATTGTTCTCCGCGCATGCGCGAGCGCGTGCGTGGCGCTTCGAGAAAACGCGGAGTAGCTGGTCTTCCATCTAGAACTTTCAGCGGCGCGCGGCGTTCGCGCGGCGTCCTTCGAGAAGCTGTGGCGACACGGACCGTTGTTCTAGAAACAGTCTCGCTGGCCGCGTCGAACAAGCTCCGCGGCGGCGCGCCAGTGCGCGCGCACTCAACGTGCGGCGGTAGTCGGATGTGAGACGCGCTGTATGTAGGTATGTCGCTACAGTATGAATGTGATTTTTCTAAGAGTATCTAAATATTAAATGAAAAATGTATAAATGATGCAATATCCGAAACATTTGTAAAGAGCATTTGAGAACAAAATTCTTGTAAAGCGAGTGTTTATAAAATAAGTAGTATACAAAACGTTGGTTTGAAACTAAACATTAATTTATCAATGGTGTTTTCCAAAATAATCTTCCAAATAAATAATTTACTTTGAAACTACTGCATTTTTTTGCTATTCATTGAAGAAAAAAATAGATCTTTTATTTATCGATAGTCGATATCTAAATGATTGGTAATATCTCTATTACACACTGGCCATCTATCAAGTGATAGCTGAATTTAATACATTTAACTTTTATGGTTGCTATTCAAAGCTAGATGGCGTTACTGAGACATGAGATCACAGTTTTTCTATGACATTTGTTTTGATGGCCGCTCTATTGCTAGTATAATTTTAATCTCTTTGTTATTATTATTATTTTATATATCTCGAGACCCTGGGGTCCTTTGGAATGCATACGAGAGACCGAAGCCAACTTACAGAGGCCCCTTAGATAATTTTAAATGATGATGAGGCACCAACCGACGATTATCCCTGTATGCACTATGCAAGTGCACCCAAGGACAACCCCCGGTTGGTGCAGGACTATTGTGGTACGTGGAAACAAAACATATTGAGCTATGGGTTTGGGTGGCTAAAGTGGATTGGCTAACTTGAACTATGGAAGAACTATGTCCCCTGCCTGTCCAATGTTATATATTACACACGGATAAAATGGCATTATTATTATTATTATTATTCAATAGGATTGAGGAAGTTGTATTGATAACTTTAACGATTACAATTCTGAAAAAAAAATACTTGTTACGGTCGCGAATCATATTTTGATGAACATACACTGACTTGCAAATTGCAAAAAAAAAAACGTAAGAAAATTTTAATTTCGCGGCCTACCCTAGCGAGGCTTAGAGTTTGACAAGTTCTCAAACTCATATTATCAAACAAGTTCTTCAGAATTCAACAGTTATTCAGAAACCAGTTCTCTGTAAATTTTGTAATATGAGTTTCCATTTCGACTTTCGTTATTCCGTCGGGAAAGAGAGATGTGACGCATAATTTTGATGAGCCAGCTATAATCAGTTTCAAAATGAGGTTGCCACTAGCAATTGTGATGGAAATGATAGACCTGCCCGTGCGGTATTGTAGCAAGGATTGCGGAAATACAGCCGGGGTATCGGATCGAATAGCTAATTAATCTGATAACCTCATGGAGGCTGGTTAGTAGTATAATAGGCTGTGAGGTAGGAATGGACGCTGATCTGTACGCGATAAATGTACAGGTAGCATTATGAATTACAATTTTAGGTTGTAAAGTGAAAGTGGTAGGCGGTCGGGTCACGAGCTGACCGGTCGCAGGGGGACCAAGGGTGCCTAGACACGGGGTCGTTTAGCGCCCATGTGCTGGTTTGGTCCATGGGGTGGTCACGGCACACAATGTGATGAACACATTGTGCGCCGGTGATTGGTGGTGCTTCCCAGAGGAGCGTCCGGTGATGGGTTCGCGGTGACTGCTAACGCGTGCCCGTGTTCTCGCCACAAGCGGCAGAGGAGGACACCATGTTTTAGTGGGTTGGAGTCCCACATAACTGCACTATCTCCCCGTGGTATGAGTATGCATGAGCATTTCTCCAGAGAAAAAAAAAACGGCCAAGTGCGTGTCGGACTACGCACAATGAAGGGTTCCGTAGTTGAGATGAATCTCAAGAACAAATTAACATTGTAGTTGAAAAACGTGTTCTCCCATACATTCCAACTGCAAATGTAAGTTTGTATGCACAATATTGAGAGATTTACCATGTTGTTTTAAGACCATAGACTTCTTATAGGTTTTCCTGTAATCTATAGGTATTGAACTATCTTTTTATTTTTTTCAAAATTTTAGACTTTGTACTTTCGGAGGTAAGGGGGCTAAAGGTAAATTTTCGTCTATTTTCTTAAATACTACGTCTGAAATAAATGTCTTATTATTATTATTAAATAACTTTAAAATGATTTATTTTCAAATTATAAAAAGAATATATATATTTGAGACCCTCATACAAAGTCTTTTCATTTGATATGTCACACGATACAATTTTCAAAGCTTTTTTTTTATTTTTGTTATTTGCCTCCCAAAATTGACCCCTATATTCAAAATTCATTTAATTACGTTACACATGGACCGATTAAGTTGAAATTTGGTACACATACGTATTTCTGTGACCCAAATACAGTGTCTGTCCGTCTGTCACAGCCAATTTCCTCCGAATCTAATAAGATTCGGAGCAAATTGGCTGTGACAGACGGACAGACAGACACATGACTGATCCTATAAGGGTTCCGTTTTTTCCTTTTGAGGTACGGAACCCTAAAAAAGGTGACTGGTAATTAGTGACCGATACTTAAACACATGATGGTTAAACAAATGAATTCTTTGGTGGAAACTTAATTCAATACCATTGCAATTTTGGAAGTTTAAGTACCTACCTCCCTAGGTACCGTGGCAATTCAGACTCCAATCATGTGGAAGTTCTGACTTTCCACAGCAACTCGTGTTTTTGCAAAAACAGTATTTTTCCCATTAAAATTGAGAAATGTTTTCACCGTTGTCTAATTATCCCTGTTTATGTAATATCCCCTAGGGTTTTCGGGAAAATTCGAATTATTTTAATTTAATTTTATTTATTTATTTAAATCAGACACAGTGATCCATAAATATGTTAGTAGGTATACTTAAAAAATATGTTAGTAAGCAAAGATTAAAATACAAGTCACAATAATACTAATAAAACAAAAATAAATAATTGAAGTGCATAAAAACAAATTGTAAAATGAATTAAAAGTTAAATCACAATCATCTTTAAATTCAATCAAATTTTTAAAGTCAATTAAAATTAAGAAATTCATTAAAATCATAAACCAAACAAATAAAATTATCAAATCATCATAAGGCATATATAAATTATAACAAAAAATGTAATTAAAAAATTACGTGTAGGTAGTGCTTTCCGTTGAGAAGTGTGTCTGTTTGTCGTCACGATTCACGTCGTCACACACGATGGATTCATATAATAATCTACTTCTATAAGCTTTCTTTCAACCTTCGGATGAGCCCTATCAGTCTACCTAGCCTTTTAGTCAGTCTAACCAAATGCCAGCTGCATTACATGTATGCGGCACTCCAATCAATCTGCCTAGCCTTTTCCCAACTATGTTGGGGCCGGCTTCCAGTCTAATCGGATGCAGCTGAATACCAGTATTTTACATGGAGCGGCTTCCTATCTGACCTCCACAACCCAGTTACTGGGTAACACGATACCCCTTGATAAGACTCGTTGTCAGACTTTCGGGCTTCTGACGACCCGTACTGTCAAAGATCCACGAATGACAGTCGGGACCAACGGCTTAACGTGCTTTCCGAGGTACGGAGGAGTCTCGGTATCTAAAGATGGTCACCCATCCACGGACCAACACCGGCTAACGCGACGGATCGACCCGTGCGGCTTTTATTATTTAGCCACGAGCTCCTCCCACCATACCTAATGGTCTAATAAAATCACAGGTACATGAGGCGTTGTTTCTACGCAACACAAACTCCTTGGTGTTAGTATCTATGGCGGTAAACAACACATAAAAGTACAGAAGCAGGAAAAAATCTTCCTTGTTGTTTATCTTCCTTGTGTGCGAGAAGTTACTTTGTCTAGGCCCTCAAGACCAGGCCAGAATCTACCTAGCGCTGCTAGGTACAAAAGTATAGTATATGATAATATTCTAACACTAAATTCTATTAATACCACAGCTAAGGTCGCAACTAATACAATCATTTATACATGTTTTATGCTTAGATAACAGTATTGCTTGTACTTGTTGATTAATTAAAGCCCTTGAGTTATCTAGCCACTTGCCGTAATAGTGTGAATAGTAGGACACCTAGACGGATAGCCTATAGGAATCCTTGGGAATTAACATAAATTTGAATTTAATATTGCTTAATGCATTCCGTAGGACTTAAGTGTAGATTAAAATGGTTTATGGTTTTACAAATTTACTAATAGCCTTCCTCAAGTATTGGACTATAAAATGCAATCAGGATTTTTCAAATCGGACTCGTGGTTCCAGAGATTAGCGCGTGCAAACTAACAAACAAACTCTTTAGCTTCATTATTAGTAGGAATATATAGTAGGTATTAATTGTGATAATCTATGATTTTTGATTTTTTTTTCAACCAGTGTGCCATTAATTCATCTAAATCAGTTTAGTCTTTATTTTTGTTTGAGCAACAAAAATTCTTAACCAATCTCCAAAAATCTGGCGCAAACACATAAATTGATTAATATCGTGACAATCAAACAACAGGAAGTTATAATTGCCCCATACTTACTTGGTCATCTATTTCAATAAATTATTAAAACTATGTAGGTCAGAACATACATACCAAGAATTTCAATTTATATGAGAAACTATTTCATTATTTCGTTCAAACCGTATTCAGCGTTCATTCCTTGGAACTACTCTATAATGTATGGTTTATAATAGGAAATTAATTATGAATAAAGTTAGTAAATGGATAAGCTATGCTTTCTATAATCAGTTGGGGTCGGCTTCAAGTCTAACCGGATGTATACCAGTATTTTACATGGAGCGACTGCCTATCTGATTCCTACAACCCAGTTACTGGGTAACACGACACACTTTGGTAAGACTGGTCGTCAGACTTGGGCTTCTGACTACCCATAACTACTGTCAAAGATATACGAATGACAACCGGTACCAACGGCTTCACGTGCTTTCCGAGGCACGGAGGGGTCTCGATAGGTACCTAATGGTTGGTCACCCATCCACGGACCAATCGCGGCAAACGTAGCTTAACCTTCGACCCGTAACTCTGTCTGTCTGTTAACTTTTCACGTTTTAACAGGTGAACGGATTTCGATGAAATTTAGCATACATGTAGACGATGACCTTGGTCCTCACCAAGGTCAAGGTCATGGAATGGAATACTTTTTACTTTCATACTAAACTAACATTATAAATAATTCGAAAGTAACTCTATATGTCTGTTAACTTTTCACGTTTTAACAGATGAACGGATTTCGATGAAATTTAGCATACAGGTAGAACATGGTCTACCTGTATGCTAAATTTCATCGAAATCCAAATCGAAATTTCATCGAAAGGTCAAGACCTTGGTCCTCACCAAGGTCATGGTCATGGAATGGAATACTTTTTAGTCCGGTAGTACGTTCCCGTGAGATAATTTCCGATATCAATGCGGGCGACGCCACGGGCAAAAGTTATTAATAGAATTAGTAAACATTTAATATATTCATTTATTAGTCGCTAGCGGTACCTTTGTCGCGCACGCAAGTAACAAGATTCCAACTGAATGTTAGAACGAAGCAGTAAATTAAATTGTAATTCTGCGATGTAGGAATTTTATTTATTACAACTAATATCAATTAATTTTAGTTGAGGTTTCGAGTATAATTACTTTGCGTTTTATTGAAAAGATAATAAATAGATATTTTAATTAGTTAAAGATAAGATATTTTATAGATTGTGCGGATTTTTTTATTAGTATTAGTCCTAGCTAAAGGTTATGTTTATTCCAATGCTTTGTTGGTATGTTTTATTTTTGTTTTGTTAATTTATGTTTAGTGTTAGAATTTAATTGAAATAACGACTATAATACGAGTAAAATACGAGTGTATCTAGCAGTAACAAATAAAGTTATAAGTTTTTCTGTAATCTATAAGTACAGAACTCAATCAATCTGCCTAGCCTTTTCCCAAGTATATTGGGGTCGGCTTCCAGTCTAACCGGATACAGCTGAATACCAGTATTTTACATGGAGCGACTGCCTATCTTACCACAACCTAGTAACTGGGTAATACGATACCCCTTGGTAAGACTGCTTGTCAGGCTTTGGAACTTCTGAAGACCCGTAACAACTGTCAAAGATCCACGAATGACAGCCGGGACCAAACCTTAACGTGCTTTCCGAGGCACGGAGGAGTCTCGGTATGTAAAGATTGTCTCCCATCTACGGATCAACCCCGGCAAGCGTAGCTTAACCTGATGGATCCGTGCGGCTGTTATTACTTAGCCACGAACTCCATAAGTACAGAACTATTTTCTGTATTATTATTTTTCAAAATTTTATGTTCAGTAGCTTCGCAGATAAGTGGGGGGGGGGAGGGGATTGGCAAATTTTTGTCTGTTTTCTTTAAATAACTTTAAAACCATTTATTTTATAATTATAAAACAATATTTTGAGACCCTCACAGTAAGCCTTTCACGCGGTACAGTTTGCAAAACTTTTTTTCTTTTTTCTTATTTGCCCTCCAAAAGTTACAGATGGACAGAGAGAAAGACATACGAGTGATCCTATAAGGGTTCTGTTTTTTCTTTTTGAGGTACAGAATCCTAATAATGTTTCGGAAAAACCGTAAAGAAAAATAGATGCAACAAACGAAGATAAGACACAGCAAATAAATAGATAAACAAGTTAAAATAAACAACTTTTCAGAAAATTAAACAACTTCATAATAATTTTCTCAACTTCAAAAACAAGAACATTTATAAACATCATATACGTAACGCATTCACCAGACACTTCTTCTTAATAATTGAATTTCTCAAGAAAAGCAATATCTGTAACTTCTGTTTATTGTTATTATAAGCTCATTGTTTTAAAGAAATGCTTACATAAGCAATTGAATGCCTGAAATACATCAAATAGTTTTTTCTTAATTAAAATGCTCAAGAAAAGCAAAACCAGCAACTTTTGTTTATTATTTATAAGCTTACTGTTTAAAGATGTGCTTACATAAGCAATTGAATGCCTGAAATATAAGTGAAATATCTTTGGCAAACGGCCCCGTTTCTTGAACAAATAACTAGCGTCATTTCGGTAAGTAATAGGTACGTTGCTCTTTGAACAAACCAAGGGAAGGGAAAAGAAAAATATAATGTTGTGTATTTTATTTTCTTTATCGTTATTTGGCTTAATAAACAGGATGTCTTATTATTTCACGTTTCATTTGTAATTGTATTGATGTCTGTTTTTTATTGGTTTGGAATTGGATAAGGGGCTATAAAAGTTGGTAGAAGAGCTTTCTCGAGAAAAGATATTTGGATATTTTCTGGAGCCCCCTGGGCTATCCAACCTTGGTACCAACCTGGCGTTTAGCTTTTACCGTAAAACTCGACCTTTTTCTAAATGTAAAAGAAACATACCTGACGAATTAAATACCATACCTAACATTAAAGTAGAAAAAGAACGAATACACTATCATTATGTCTGAAAACCACTACCAAAAATAACTGAACCGAAAATTGTATAGATATTCCTACTTTGATGATACATAAATCCAACCTTTTTAGGGTTCTGTATCAAAATGGTAAAAAGGAACCCATATAGTGCGACTCAGTCTGTCTGTCTGGCACAGCTAGATATCTCAAGAACCACTAATGCTATCAACTTGAAATTTGGAATAATTTTAAATGACGTGTGCCCAACTATTTTTCAAATAAGAAAATAATAAATAAATACATTTTTTTTTTGCAACAGGGACTGAAAGGGGGTCTAAAAAATTCGAAGTGGGGCTACTAGGGCATGTGGGGTTATCATACGAAAGAAGAGAGAGCCCTATTTGCACATTCTCAAACAGTTTTCTTTTTTTTTTGGCAGCATTATTTTCGACTTTTGACAAAAATACTGTCCCCCCCTTATCTCCGAAGTTTGCATAGAGAAAAATCTGAAATTATTCTGTGTGATAGAAGTGTATGTAAAGATTACCGGAAAGATAAACCGATGTCTCTAAATAGCACAGTTTTTTTTTTTTTAATTGATGGTACGGAACCCTCAGTGCGCGAGTCCGACTCGCTCTTGACCGGTTTTATTTTCAGTAACCCAAGATCTATCACACATAACCTCACCTTACGTAAAAAATCTTGATACCATCTCATATTGCATAACAACATCCACGCTTCGTAGTAAACCGTCCAAATGAGGACTATACACGCAAAAGGGGCATTCGATAAAACAAAACACTGCTTTACCTATCCGACAGACGTTAGGCGGCCTTTCCACAAGAGATGAGCTAAGCTGTGTAGCGAGGAATTTGTATGATGTAAACCAGCCTTTCTCAAAGTGGGCCATAATACCCTGTAGGGCGATGAAGGCTGTCAAGGAGGCAGTTGAAGTTTCAGACAAAATTAGGCGTTCATTTATGTATGGCTACCAGGAATTTTGGGTACAAGCCAATCTCGCACTTGGTCGATTGTTCAACGATTTCAGATCGTCGTGTTTGTCAGAAAGGAGATTTACGGCTGTATAAATAGGGAATTGGATCTTCTGTACTTGTACTATTATGTATTCTGTGACTATATGTAAATTTTCTTGTCGTTTAAGCATTGACATCGATGAGTTTAAGCCACGTTTATGAATAAGGGGTTAGTTTCATAACTTCTAAGCTTTAACTTCGCTCACCGCTTAGCTACTACGTACATCTCTAGTAGAAAGGCAGCCTTAGACATGGTGTTTTAAATGTATTTCACTTAGAAAAGGTAAGGAATATGAATTATCAGGTGCATTTCATCTTGGACTGCATTATGTGAGGAATGGTGTAGTTGTCCTTTTTTTTTTTTTTTTTTTGGATGGGAAATCATCAAATAACTTCTCCCGCTCTGGGTGGAGCGGGAGGGCGTGTCAGACTTCTACTGACTAAAACCCACCCGTGTTCCTTCAGTTGCCTATGCCAGGGCCACGGTATCTTTTTCAAACAACCCGCAACCCCAGCGGCATCGGCCCTATTGGACCCCATCTTTGCTGACATCTCTTTGAGGCGCGCGTGGAACACAACGCGCCGTCGACCCGGGCCTGGTCCTTACCGGACGGCGAGCTACCCATTGCTCGCCATCCGCAAGCCCGCGCCTACGGTGGCCGGGAATCGGCTATCGATTCCCGACGCCCAGGGCGTCTCCTGCGGCGACTAGGGGCGTGAGGGCGCAAAGATTGCCTCTCCCTCACGCGTTCAGCCTCCTCCTTCGCGAGCATTACTGCTTCGCAGAAGGAGGTGACGGCTTCCCATGCACTCTCGCTCCGTACCATGGCCTGTACCAGGGCCGGACGCGAGAGATCGCCGCCGCCGATCGCCTCCGCGAGGACGCGGCGGTGCTCTGCCCAAGCCGGGCAGACCTCCACCGTATGCTCCACCGTGTCCTCCGGGCGATCTACACAGTGGTAACACCCGGGCGTTTCCTCCCGCCTTATCCGGAACAGGAACCTCCCGAAACAACCGTGTCCGGTGAGGACCTGCGTCAGGCGGAAGGTGAGGATGCCGTGACGCCTCTCCAACCACTCCTCAAAGAGGGGACTTATTGCCGCAATTGTGGCGTGCCCAGCACTGGGTTGCGACAGTCGCACTCTCCATGTCGCCATGAGATCCCGCCGGAGCTCTGTCCGCTGTGCCATGATTTCTCGCGGCAGCGGAGTTACGCCCCGGCGTTTTGCCTCCTCGCGCCACTCCCATGTGTATGCGAGGCCTTTTGCCTCCAGATCCCATGGCGGCAATCCGGCAAGGAGGCTCGCCGCCTCACCAGAGACCGTGCGGTATCCCCGAACTAGCCGGATGGCCATGACCCTTTGGGACGCGTTCAACCGGCGGGTTGGTCGCCGCCCCAAAGAACGCGCCCACACTGGTGCCCCGTAAAGGGCCATGGACCGCACGACCCCCGCGTAGAGCCTCCGGCAGGAGGCGTTTGGACCCCCTAGATTGGGCAGGAGCCGCTTCAAGGCAGCCCCGGCCCGCTCCAGTCTGGGAGCCAAACGTCGAAAATGCTCCACGAAGTTCCACCGGCTGTCGAGGACGAGTCCCAGGTACTTCATCGTTGGCTCGACGCCGATGTGAACCCCTCCTACCGTTATTTGGGAACCCGACGGTGGCGCGTTCCGAGGACCATGAAAACACATTACCTCGGACTTGTGCAGGGCCACCTCGAGTCCCAATCGCCGGATCCTCTCGACGATTATCGCAACCCCGTGTGTCGCTAGCTCGGCCGCCGCTTGGTGTGACCTCCCCTGCGCCAGGACCAGCGTGTCGTCAGCGTAGCATACCACGCTGACGCCGCTAGGGAGGTCAGCGCGCAGCACCCAGTCGTACCCGATATCCCACAGATGTGGCCCTAGGACCGATCCCTGTGGGACACCGCACGACATCTCTCGCCGGTTCCACTCTCCCTGATGACCGGGGTAGATGACGGCCCTGTCCGTCAAATAGGCCTCGACCACGCGACAGAGGTAGGTCGGCATCCGGTGATACCGGAGTGCCTCCCTAATGCAACTCCAAGGCAGGGTATTGAAGGCATTGGCGATATCTAGAGATACCGCCAAGACGACCCCACCCCGGGCCACAGCATCCCCTGTTGTGAGGGCTCGCACGCACATGATGGCGTCCACCGTAGAGCGCCCCCTGCGGAAACCAAACTGGCTCTCTGCCAAATCCGGCCCCACTCGCACCAGCCGCCCGACGAGGCGGTCTGCAATGACTCTTTCAAAGAGCTTGCCCACCTCGTCGAGCAGGACAATGGGCCGGTAAGCGGACGGAGAGTCCGCAGGGCGTCCCGGCTTTTTAATGAGAACCAGTTTCCCCGTCTTCCACCGAAGTGGGAACTGGCCTCTCTCCAAACATGCGCTTAGGAGCCCCCTTAGTCGAGGCTCGAGAGCCTCCAAGGCCAGAACCCAGGCTTTTCCAGGAAAGCCGTCGGGTCCTGGGGCGGTATTTTTGGCATTCATCCTACGTACCGCCACTCTCAGCTCTACCTCGGTCACCTCCGGAGCATCGTCATCGTCGTCAGCGGTGTGGTCCGCATCGGGCACTGCAAGAGGCGAAGCCATAGGCGGGGGAGTGTGTTCCCCTCGCGAAGGGAACAGAGTGCTCACCACATCCTCCACGAGCTGGGGCCGGAGACTCTGCGTCAGCGGGGGAGCCCATGGGCGGAGTTTGTCACGCACCATTTTGTAGGGGCGTCCCCACGGGTCCCTGTTCAGAGTCCCCAGCGACTCCTCGCGGGCCAGACCTCTGGCCTGCAGGATCTCCGCTCGGAGGGTGGCCTGCGCCGCTCTGTACCCCTCGTACAGCTCCGTCTGAATGGCTTCCGTATCCGGAGGGCGAATACGGAGCCTGCGGTGCCTGGTGTACCGGCGTCGTGCAGCAACGCATGCTTTGCGCAGAGTCGTCAGCTCCGGCGACCACCAGCACACCAGGCGCCAGGCGCGCCCGGGCTGGACCCGGGGCATTGCCACGTCACATATTTCAGACATGGCCTCCCGGAACCACTCTGCCTCGTCGTTGATGTCAGCAGGCCTGTCCGGTGGTGACACCCAGGCCTGCACGATTGAGGCTTCCAGGAGGAGCTCCCGGTCCAGCTGTTTCAGCGCCCAGCGCGGACCACTCGGGGCCACCGGCGCGCTCGAGGTCTGGGCGGAGACGTCAAACCGGATATACCGGTGGTCGGAATAAGTCTCCACCCCCTCCATGACGCGCCAGTCGACCACATGCGGCGACAGAGCGGGGCTGGCGAACGAAATGTCCACTACTGATTCCCCCCGCATCCGCACACACGTGGGGACAGAGCCCCGGTTTAGGACGACCAGGCCTGTCTCCAGAGCCCAGTCCTCCACCATCCTGCCCCGTGTGTCCGTATACCGGGAACCCCAAGCCACATTCTTAGCATTGAAGTCCCCAAGGACGAGCACGGGGAGGGAACCGAACCCGACGACGACGACTCTCAACTCCGCAAGGGAGTTGTGGAACTCGGCGAGAGTTCGGTTCGGGGAGAAGTATACCCCTACCACAACAATCTCCCCGAACCGTGCTGCCACGCAGCCCCGTCCCCTCTTGACAGCCTCGAGGGACGGGGTACCGGCGGCGGCCGACGAAATTAGGGTCACTGAGCCGCTCAGGTCCTCCACCCAGTCATCCCTGGGCGGGACAAAGTACGGCTCAGCGACCACGGCGATGTTAATCGACCACTGCGCCAAGCTCTGGAGCAACAAATCCTGAGCGCAGGCGCAGTGGTTGATGTTCGCCTGGAGGAGGCGTAATGGGGCCATTATTGACACTCCATATCAGCCTCCTCCCGGGCCCCCTGTGAGGGCCCTGCCGCGGTGGTAACGACGGCAACGACAGTGGAGGCGGCAGCGGCGGCGGCAGTGGCGGCGGCTGCAGCGGTGATGGTGGTGGCGGAGGCCTTGCCTTTGCCCCTGGCTTTGGCGGGTGGAGCGCAGGCCTTACTCCCCGCCCGGTGATTGGCCGGCTTGCCAGCTGCCGCACATACAAAGCAGTGCGGCGTGGCATTACACGAGTCGGCCTTGTGACCGGGCTGACCGCAGCAGAAGCAGTGACTGCTGCGGTCCACCTCCGAGGTGCATTTAACTCCCACGTGGTTGCCCACCTGGCAGCGGAAGCACCTCAGAGGTCTGGGTTCCAGCAGTTTCACCTGCGCGGACACCCAGCCGACCTTGAGCCTACGGCCCTCCCCGACTATTTTCCGGGCTGCCGACACGGGGCAGCTTACCGTAACGGTTCGCATCCCCGTAAAGCCGGGACGGATGGTGCCTACCCTCACCTGTTCGGCAGAGCAACCCCCAGCACCAACGATGGCAGCCACCACCTCTCCCTCCGTCGCAGAGTCGTCCAAGCCCAGGAAGCGCATGTCAGCGCACTTGGTGGGTCTGGACACCCGGGCCTCATCCGCATTTAGGGACGCCCTAAGCCTAGCGGCCAGAGCGTCAGCGGTCGGGCCACTGGCCGCACCAGGGACCTCCAGCATCCGAGCCCCAGTCGCAGTGACCCTTATCCGGATGCCATTGGCGACGCCGAGCTCCTCGAGGTTCACCGCCGCCCTCGCCTTGGCGAGCACGTCGCGGTAGGACACACCCTTCTTTTCCGCTTCCGGCTGTAGTGTGAGCACTACAGCTGCGGACTTCGGGGCACGGAGCCTAGCCGCGACGCTTCGCTCCTTGCGCCGCTGCCGCCTCTCTTTTCTTTTGGCCGCCCTTGCTGCTTTAGCCGCCTTCCGAGTCTCCCCGGCTACTTGCCATTCGGCGTCGGCCGGATTAGATATAGGAGGTGGGGGCGACTGACTCGCCGCCAGGGCTGGGGCCCTGACGGGTACCGGCATGGCCCCGCTTTTTGACTGCGCCGACGATCCCGGTTTGATTGTGGCAGCCGCGGTGGTTACAACCGCGGCGGTGGCAGCCGCAACAGTGGCAGTCGCAGTGGTGGCAGATGCGGCGGTGGCATATGAGGTTGCCTTCCGCTGGCCCGAGGCCGGCCGGCTCGCCGCTAGCGGGGGGCGCAGGACAATGGCCTCCAGGGCAGAAAACCGACTCTGGAAGGCAGCCAGCTCCTGCCGCACCAGGGTCAGTACCCGGTCCTCAGCAGGCACGGGCCCACCCTGCCCATGCCGCGCCCCCCCCTGTGGTACCTCCCGGGGAGCAGCTCCTCGGAGCCGGGCCAGGTCCGCTCGGAGCTCCTCATTCTCCTTTCGGAGAAGCTCCATGGCGGCTGTCAAGCGGGTGACCTCCGCCCTCACCTCGGACATTCCGTCCGACGGAGGCCCGAAGTGAATGGCCTTGGCTGCCGCCATAATGGAGGCCGTGGCGACGGATATGGCCTTGTCTTTAGAGGACTGGATCCTCTTCAAGGCCACACCCTTGATTGCGGCTTCCACGACCTCCGCAAACCTGGCCGCTCGCTCTGAATTGGAGCTGCCAGCGGCGTCCGGCTCGCTACCTGACGTCTCTGACAGGGCCGCCCTATGACTGGTCACTTCAGAGTGGTGCCCTTCCGTGGCAAGCCTCTCGGCTTGCTGGGCCGACTCGGCTAGGCTGACTTGACTCGGCTCGCTGGGCCGTTCCTGGACCTGCGAGACGGTCACCCCTCCCGGCTCCTCAGTCGAGACCTCGGATGAGACCCCAAGGTTCCTCTCCCCGCCGATTCCCGGCGTATCGGGCCGCTTGAAGCGACCCCGAACGTCGCGCCCTGCTATCGGAGCGGAAGCTCCATCCGCCACAACGCGACCCCGTCCTCTCTTCGCCGACGTAACTTTAGCAGTCGACAGGTTCTCCTCGCTTGAGGAGAGTTCCATCGACCCCGCTCGGCCCGAAACTGTATTCCGAATAAATTCATCGCGCGAACGCTTTCCAGAAGACTTGGAACGCCCGCGCGAGTCCTGATCGGACATACTTAGGTCCCTTAAGGGACGGGAGCCTCCTCGACTCTTGTTGCCGTCGCCGGCAAACGGCACCTCCGCCAATAAATTTGGCACGACTTTCTCTTTTTTGTTTTCGTTTTGTGTTTTGTCCATTCTGTTCCCACGAGTAATGAGGAAATAAATGTCCACCTAGGCAGAGCCTCTTGCACTAGGTAAGCCTATATACTGTAGAGTGCGGCAGGTATCTACAGGGGAAGCGCTAGCGACTGGTCCCCCACCAGCCACTCATCCTCTCGCCACGCTTCAAAGCTTAGGATTAGGTGGTTTTTTATCTTAGAGGTGTCCTTCCTCTGGGCCGGGCGGTTAAGCCAAGCCCCCGACGGCGGCATTATGCATGCCTCCGTTCGCTGTCCGGCTAACCCGACTCAGCGAACCCGCCGAAAGTTCTCTCCTCAAGATTGCTCCTGAGGGAGAAACAACAGCCGCGTTGGTGCGCCTGCACCGTAGCGGCAGGGTCACGTCCAGTGTCAATCGACGAACGTCGATCGATCAGGAGCGACCCACATCCCTTGTTCCTCCACTGTACCCTTTGCAAATCAGAGGGACACGTGGAAGAACGACGTGGAGCATATTGCTCCCCCGCCCGCAGAAATTCGCCACAAACAATACCCTCTCCGAAAAACCCCAGCACCTTTTCCAGAAGAGATTATTGTCCATGCCCAGGGTGCACCGGCCCGACAACTGCTCTTCCCCTCGAACGTATCCATAAGGGACGAGCAGGTATCAGGCACACGAGGAGGTTTTCTGCACGCACCCCGGTGTAGTTGTCCTGGAATGGTAATATTAAATTAATGGACTGGTTGGAAACGGACTGGGATTATTACCTTGGTGTTTGGGGTTGTTAAACTAATTTTTCAGGGTTCCATACTTCAAAAGCAAAAAACGGTACCCTTATAAGATCACACGTGTGTCTGTCTATCCGTCTGTCATAGCCAATTTGCTCCGAATCTAATGGACAGATAAGCAAATGAATTTCTGTGACCCCAAACAGGGATGTATAACATAAATAAATTAATTTTGAATATGGGGTTCACTTTTGGAGGGCAAATAAGAAAATTTTAAATAAAGTTTTGCAAATTGTACCATGTCACATATCAAATGAAAGGGCTCAAATATATATTTTTAAAGGATTGTAGCAGGTGGCGCTCTGTAGTTTCTGCCTACCCCCATGGGAAGAAGTCGTGAGTTTATGTATGTATGTATGTAAACAGTTTTTCTTTCTCCTCAGAATCGCCAACATGCAATCATTATGAGTAAGCGTAATGTACGAGTACGCATGAGGTCTTTTCCCGGCAGTTCAAAACTTACAGGCCAATAATTACTCATTTGCAGGGTATTTCTTTTAAATAAAGTTATTTTTATACGTAATTTACGAGGGGATGGTCCGAGAGGTGCATTGTGTTATGGGCTCCCACTTCGCGTGCTTATAGTGTGGGTAGGTACTGTAGAAGCTCAGAACTTCCATACAATTGGATTCCGACCTTTTACAAATAGAATCACTATGTAAAAAGAAGGTCAGAGACCAATTATGTAAGCTCTGAGTTTCTACAGTACGAACCGAACCCCAAGATTGTAGGTCCCAACTCGGCTTCGTTTTCGAGAAATCGCTAGTCAAAGATAGGAGGACGTAAAATGTATTTTTTTTATTTCTTAAAATTTAAAAAAAAATAAGTTATTAAACTTAACAAAAAAAAAACGGCTTCGACGGGACTCGAAACAGAGCCGTCTGGACGGAAGTCTGGTACTCATGCCACTAGCCTACTAGTCTCATCGCGTTGACAGACAAATTTTTCGGTACATAAGCGTCCTTCCAACTTTGACCGGCGATTTCTCGAAAACGAAGCCGAGTTGGCACCCACAATTTTGGGGTTTGGTTCGTACCTACCCACACTATAAGCACGCGAAGTGGGAGCTCATAACTCGATGCACCTCTCGGACCGTGCCCTCGTTTGTCTTTTTTAGCTTGTTCCCTACCCGAAGTATGCCAAACGGAACCCTATTACTAAGTCTCCGCTATCCGTTCGTCCGTCTGTCAACGGGCTGCATCTCATAAACCGTAATATATTTCACACCGGCAATGGTAGTATGTGTGAAACAATGTTTAATGTAAGATCTCATTGTACCATATAAAGAAAAATAAATAAATACTAATACTAATAGGTAGATAGTAGAAGTTTTCACAGATTATATAAAAAAAAATAATAAAAATAAAATAAAGTTAAAAACTAACTGGGTCCCCAGACAAGAAACGTGTCTTTTTTAACTGAAGTATTTATTTTTAAATAACTAAACAGGTTTATTGGTAAAACACCAACAACCTCATAAGGGGTCATTGTACTCATCATTATGAACTTCGTCAAAATGTACTGAACAGCAGATTTTTTTTTTCGCGATTTCTGGTTTGTACCATAGTAAAAGTTGTTCATAATGATGAGTACAATGACCCCTTAAGAGATTGTTGGTGTTTTACCAATAACCCTGTATAGTGTTATTGTACGGTGGTACGCAGGTACGGAACTAATCCTTCGCGAGCCCGACTCGCATTTCGCCGGTTTTTCTTTTATATAAAAGTAATTAAAAGACAACGGCAAACCCAGTTAAGACGATTGTGAAGTGCGATACGCGGCGCGAGTCTTGGAGGCAATTACCTACATTTCATACAAATATTTACATAAATATTGTTTCGGGCTATCGCGAGTCGTTATCACGTTTTCACCCCTCTAAACCTTTACAAAATGAGACAACTTTGGTCTCATTACATTCAGTACACATTAGTCTAGGTCTACGTTTATCTTTTTTAGTAAATCAATTTAATTTAATTAAAAAATAAATAAAAACGCTCGAGGAAGCTTTTATTGGAACAAATATAGATATTTAGATGCTAATAACTTGTATGCAATATTTCTTTATAATAAAAACGTACGGACCTAGTTTATCATTATACCTACAACATTTCCAAAAAATATGAAAATTAGACTATGTTTACGGGGACAAAAACGTTATCGCTTTTTGAATGAAAATTTACAGCTTCACAATCCTCTTAAATTAAATAGTAAACGTTTTGTAATCTTTATTTTCGTTTTAATTCCCCTAAGTACGTATTTATCGAAAAATGTTAATAGTGTATTTTATATTTTTGCCATAGTTTTACAGGACAGAATTGTGGAAAGACTATTTAGAAATACTGATTTAGGTACTTATGAAAAACAACTTTCAACGAATTCAAGCCACGCAATTTTCACGTAAATCAATTTAAAGTACATATTTTACAGTTTTAGCTTATTATTACCAAGGAGCTCGTGGCTATATAATAAAAGCCGCACGGATCGATCCATCAGGTTAAGTTACGCTTGCCGGGGTTGGTCCGTAGATGGGTTACCATATTTACATACCGAGACTCCTCCGTGCCTCGGAAATCACGTTAAGCCTTTGGTCCCGGCTGTCATTCGTGGACCTTTGAGAGTTGTTACAGGTCGTTAGAAGCCCGAAAGTCTGACAACCAATGGAGGTTGTGGAGGTCAGATAGATAGTTGCTCCATGTAAAATACTGGTATTCAGCTGCATCCGGTAGGACTTGAAGCTGACCCCAACATGTTGGGAAAAGGCTCGGCAGATTGAACTTATTAATACCATCAGAGTCAAGTTAGGCAAACGAACTTATCGCATGCGACACGAAAATGGCGGCTTATCACGGCATGACCTCATAGACTAGACAAGGACGAGTAAATCTAAATAAATAATTGACGTAAATAGCTCCTTGATAGCTAATGCAGGTATACAGGGTGATTTTTAAAACATGCGACAAAATTTAAGGGGGTGTTCTACCCATCAATATGAACAACTTTTACTATGGGACCAACTCGGAATTCGCAAAAAAATTTCGACCTTTTTATACAAAATGGTCCAATCGGGTATGTGCTTTTACATGGGAAGGTAATTTTTTTTTTTTTTGCGAATTTTTAGTTGTTCCCATAGTAAAAGTTGTTCATATTGATGGGTAGAACACCCCCTTAAATTTTGTCGCATGTTTTAAAAATCTCCCTGTATAGAATAGGAAGGTTTTCCGAAAATATAGATGTGTTAGTAAATCATTATTGGCAGTGAACTTTATATAAGTTTTGAATCAATTTATGTTAATTTAATGTCCACAAACTCAAGAGCAAACCAACATTGTGTTTTGCAGCACCCTGACAGGTTTCATGCACAAAAACCGACCGCGACAGTTCGTATAGTTCACGTCATGTAATTTTGCCGCTCTGAAGTAAGCTACAAATGACTGCGCAGTAGTCAAATCTATACTAAACAGCAGAGCACCATGCCATGCGCATCGGAAAGCCTTTAATATATTGTAAAATATGTGATGTGCATGAGAGCAAATAAATAAATCATTTCAGATAAAAGAAATACTGCAATAGGGATGATGCCTTGTTAAAAAAAAAGAAATTCTATTTAGTCCGTCAGTCAGATAATAAAAAAATATTAGATACGTATTTTTTGCTTTATCATATTAATAAAAAATTACTTAGATAACTCGCATTAAAGTTGGGGAGTGGGGACTTGCTACGTCACTTCTACGTATAAAATCTACGAAGACGTGACGTCATGCCACATTTTAGCTCAATGTATCGCCGTAATCTTTTGATTACGTAGAAAAAGAAAAAATACGTGTCCAATACATTTTAATAATCTACATGACGGACAAAAAAACATTTTTTAGTCATCATCCCTATTGCTGCATGCACTTTTAATTGAGAGTTTAATTAAAGGATATTAATTCGCCCTCCTGGTGTTAATGGAGCAACTTTTAATAAATTAAAATACTTATCATGCACGCAACTGAAGCTTAATTGTGAGAACTGTGTAAAGAATGAATCGCTGCCTATTACTATATCAATTTGAGGTACTAGCAAAATAACCTTATTTGCAGTGAAGGATCATTATAATAATAATATTAATATCCTCGGACATTTTCACACACGGTCATCTGATCCCAAAGTAAGCAGAGCTTGTACTATGCTTTATATTAACTACAATTTTTTGTTTTGTAAATACATACAATATAATTTCATTAACTTTATTAAGAACCTATACTACCTCAGAGGAGCTCGTGGCTAAGTAAGAACAGCCGCACGGGTAGCTCCATCAGGTTAAACTACGCTTGCCGGGGTTGGTCCGTAGATGGGTGACGATCTTTACATACCGAGACTCCTCCGTGCCTCAGAAAGCACGTTAAGCCGTTGGTCCCGGCTGTCATTCGTGGATCTTTGACAGTCGTTACGGGTCGTCAGAAGCCCGAAAGTTTGACAACCAGTCTTACCAAGAGGTTGTATTACCCAGTAACTGGGTTGTAGAGGTCAGATAGGCAGTCGCTCCATGTAAAATACTGGTATTCAGCTGCATCCGGTTAGACTGGAAGCCGACCCCAACTTAGTTGGCAAAAGGCTTGGCAAATGATGATGAGTTAGAATGAGAAAGATATAGTGTTGAAGTAGGACCGCTTTGTTTTTACTATACTCCAACACGAGCTGTTTTGTTTGCATGTAAAGTCATCGACTCATTTTACCTGAATTACATTACTTTACATTGACTACCTCAAATGACTAAGCATGATCATCCGTTGTGTCGAAAATACTGCAGCGTTAATTTTGAAATAAATATATGTTAAAGTTGAGGACTAATGTTAAGTACTATGTGTGACGAAAACACGATTCCATGAAATTTTTTCGATAGAAAAAAAATCCAAAGTTACCTTCAAACCGAACAATAAACCTCTGCTATTCAAAAAATACTTCAACTTAGATCATGAAACTTTGCATACTAACTGAACTTACTATAAAGCAGGTCTTATGTTTATTACTTTTTTTAATTACCAATTTTTTCACCGTAAAAAGAAATGACCTAAACTTTCGGCGTCTTGTAGTTTGTTCCCTGCCACCCGACACCCCCGCTCAGTCTTTCGTACAGGAGAGCTGTGTCGCTTGCGCTCAGAACTCACTAATATGGACACTCTGATAAAGAGTGAGGTGGCGCGGGGAAGTGGGGGCGAAATTAGAATTTGAGCTGAGGTTGTATAGGCTCATAGGCATCTTCACCAACAACCAAGACCAAGACACACAAGAAATCACACATCATGTCCAGTACAATACCACAAAAAACCATCCACCAAATAAACCCTAGTCCTTCCATCTAAATTAATTACAGCAGCCTTTCAAATTAAACGCCTATTTGTTGTACCCACTTCAAAAGACGACTATATAAGAATGTCAATAACATCCTACACGAAGAGAATACACGTCAGCTGGATGAAATCAATGTTATATTTAGAGTGAAATAATACTATGTTAGAGTTAGGATAATTAGTCTAGAGGTCACCCTGACAAGTGACCTTGGATATATGTGACCTTGATCAACTCCAAGGTCTAATTCTATTGTATCGACAATAAGTGACATTAATGACCCAGATGGTGCGCAGACTAGATTCCTGATAGTTTTGTCTGTTGTTGACAGCTCCCTAACACTTACGGGGCAGCAAGGAGGCTGATGGGTAGCGAAATTCCAGATTACTGGAAATATTGCGCCAAGTTTAAGCTGTCATGTTTGACGGATGGAAGAACTACTTCGATTAAAAATCTAGTGATAGGAATTTGGTACAAAGTACGATAATTCAGAACGAAACTCCTCGCGTGCCCTGGTTTGAGCTGCAGCTATTTGTTTTTTTCGCTATTTCAGCTTTGGTCCCATAGTAAAAGTTGTTTATAGTGACGAGTACAACACTATCGTGGCAGCTACCTAGCCAGTAAAAAAGCAGTGTGTGTATACCCCTAGGTAAGTCTGCACCCTAATCGCGTAACACACTATCAATCGGAATCTGAATCATTTTGAAATAAATTGCTAATCTATTGCTCCTTATGTTCGAAAAATTTGTCTGCTCGACAACGTAAATAACGCAATTAAAGTTGTTAAACTGTCAAAATGAAACCGATTCCGAATAATAGTGTGTTCCACAATGGCCCCGCTCGTTCTCATACTTTCGGGCATCTGACGTCCCGTGCAGATCACACTATAACCTCATGCCTATAGAAAAAGGTCTCTGCACACTCACACCTGCTAACCCTCAGCAAACATTGAAACTCAATATCATTGTATAATATGAAAGAAACGTCGAAGCCGTCGCGGTGGTAATCAATTTTCCTTTTATTGTTTCGTTAAGACTAAGTTATAGAAGGCCAGCGGTTTATACATCCACCATACCATCACATTTTTAATTTTAAAGGGTTGTAGTCTTCAACAAAACAGACTCACAAGGTTAAAGTGTGCCAAAATAGCATGGAAAGGAGTCTCTTAGGCCTAAAACTAAGCGACATAGATAAGACATCAGGAAAATCACCAAAGTAAAGGACATAGCCACAACCATAATGACCCAAAAATGGAAAAGGACTGGGCATGTCTAAAGATCACCAGGGAACGAATGAGCATAAATATTCACGAACTGGTACCCTATATTCAAGAAAAGACGAAAAGGAAGGCCATCCAAAAGACGGAGTGATGACATAGTTGCCATGGCTGGAATTATTTGGAACAGACTGGCAAGGGATAGAGCGAAATGGAGGGAAATCGAAGAAGCTCTCACCGCCAGAGCGGTCTTTACAACAAAACACAAATTAATCAATTAATAAGTTATACTAACATACAAGATTAAGGCGTAAGCGTCAGTTAGCCCGCGAAATTCAAAAATTTTTAGGTACGTATTTTGCAATTTGCAAGTTACTATTAGGTTGTATGTTGAAAAAGGTATGATTCGCGACCGTAAGAAATATGTATTTATAGAATTATAATCATTTAAGTCATCAATCAATACAATACTTTTAAGACCAGGTAATCCTAATGAACGACTGTTTCATGAAATCTTGACATTTGAGGAGGACTAACGGAGTTTTATTACTGATTTTAATTATCATAAATAATTATAGATTATTATTTGATTATATTATTTTATTATTATTGATTATTATTTGTGTGTACATAAATGGTTAAATAAATAAATAAATACATATTTGGTACGATCGCGAGTCATACTTTATTCAACATACAACCTAAAGCATTAAGCGTCTTTTACACCCGCTATTTGTACCACGGGACACGACCTATTTTTTGTACAGGTATGAGAAGAGAAAAAACACATTTAAATACCTTAACTTAGGTACATAAGGAAAACGCTCCAGATAGCCCGCGAAATTCAAATTGTCTCACGTGTTTTGCAATTTGCATGTCAGTATCAGTTTGTATATTTTTAAGAGCTTAAATAGGGAAGCCTCTTTAAGCTCATAAAAGTATTGAGCTGCAAAATTACAAATTACACTGCTGAACGTAGGCATTCAACTTAAAGCTGAAATATGAAACGTTTTAAAAAACTAAATCATAACATCTCTTTGAACGTGTTTCCAACACGTTCAAAGCGATGATTTAGTTTTTTAACGATACCTCAATACTTTTGTGCAGTCAGCTCCGCCATCAATCTTGCAAAATTCCTCATCTTTTTACCATGAAAAGGCATCCATTAAATTTTATCGTATAGTTCGTCTTGACGCGAACGCCATACACTTTTAATATTACCTGAAAACAAAGAAAAAATTACAACTTAGTAACTTATAATTTTACCAATGGGACTGTGAACCAATGTGACGTTTTCAATTCATATGTACAGACGCCAGCACATCAAGCTACCCGAAACTGTCAAATTTTCTCAATCAACCTTGAAACTAATGTTTTAGCTATAAAGTTGAAAATCTATTATAGAAATTTGACAGATTGTAGTAGCTTCATGTGCTGGCGTCTGTACTTTTCGAGTTCATCTTGACTAACATCGGTGAAGGAAAACATCGTGAAAAGTCTGAAATCGCCAATCCATCTTGAGCAAGCGTGCTGGTGATCAATGCTCGTGCCTTCTCTATATGAGAAGAGGCCTTAACCCCTGCATCAGCATAATCAGCCTATAACGTTCCCACTGCAAGGACACAGGTCTGCTGTCTGTGAGAAGGAGTGGGCCGTAATCCAGCACGCGGGCCCAGTGCGGATTGGTAGATGTCACATGTCTTCGAATTTTTGGTTCTAGGACATGCCGGTATCGTCACGATGTTTTCCTTCACCGTTTTGAGACCAGTGGTGATCAGACACATGGGCGCAAGACGACACCGTGTCTGCCTAGACACGGTGTCGTCTTGCGCCCATGTGTCTCTTGTCTCCCTGCGACCGGTCAGGTCAGTGGCCAAGCCGCCTACCATTTTTCGGCCGCAGAGGATTAGGAGAGTGGCCAACGAAATACTGACACTCCTCCTCCCCTGCGGCCCCACCGCGTCAACCACCAGACAGCGGCGACCCCGTCAAGGCCGCGGATGGTAGGGAGAGCGGCGCACCGCAATACCGGCACTCCTCTCGCGCCTCGGCCTCCAACATTCAGCCGCGATGCCTCCCATACGACATCGCGGCCCGCCTCAGTTGCGATGTCGCCCAAGCGGCACCGCAACCTACCTGTTGGCCGCTACGTCGTCGACTTCCTTGGAAAAACCTTGACAAGCGGTCCCTCCTCAGGTTCCTCTTCGCTTCACCGTGGGTAACCAAGCCACGGCTATTGAGCCCCCCGCCTCGACAATGCGGGAACCCACTGGGGGGGAAAGCTCCTGCTTGTGTTCGATATCGAACCCACGACCTACAACCCGAAAGTCGGAGCCGTTACGACTGGGCCACCTTGCCCTGCAGTGAGACAATGATAGGCGGGTATTATTATAATTTTATTTATTAATTCTTTACAAAGTTTTCTTCATTTCATTCGAGCTAGCAACGATAAATTATTCAATCGAACGTTCGTCTGTGAATTCGTTCTTTCGTTCTTCAGTCATTATTTAACAGTCTACATCATTAAATTCGTAAATATCGGACCCTTTTGTAGAGGAGGCTTGTTATAATTTAACCCTTTTTCCATGTCTGATGTGGACGGTTTTATCTTTTTTTGAACAGCGAATTTTAGCTTAAAATGTTTCCCTATTGAAAATTAATTTAAATCTTATCTTTCTTTCAAAATTTTATAAGAAGCCAAAAAACAAAAACTGTTCCAAGAAAAGTGCTATTTTAAGAATTCATTGAAACACCGCGAAGTTCCAATTTTCTTACGTTTTTTTGCAATTTGCAAGTCAGTACTAAGTTGTACATTGATTAAAGTATGATTCGCGACCGTAACATATTGTATTTATAAAATTATAATCATTAGAATCAATACAACTCCTTAAGTTAATATAATCCTAAATATTAAGATTTCATGTAATAGTCATTCATTAGGATTATTATGAATTTAGTGAGTTGTATTAATGATTTTAATTATTATAATTCCATACATACAGACTTATTACGGTCGCGAAAAATATCCTGATCAACATACAACCTGATACTGACGTGCAAATTGCAAAAAACGTAAGAAAATTTGAATTTTGCGGACTACCTGGAGCTTTCGCCTTAAGGCCAACGAAAAACTGTCTGGTGTTAAAGAAAGTAAGCCGAACTCTCCATTTTCATCTATGATACGTTTGTAATGTAATAGTTTTAAATAGTATTAATCATCTTGGAAAATAATTTATTAAAAAAAAACTTTTTTACAAAAAAACCACCGAGTTCCAAAAACAACTAATGTGAAAAATAACTTTAATTTCAGAAGTCGGTGTCTTTGGATCTGCATTTTAGTTTTTGCCACCGACTTCTGAAATTAAAGTTATTTTTCACATTGTAGTGTTGTTTTTGGAAGTCGTAGGTTTTTTTTGTAATTTTTTTTTTTTCACTTTTTAGTGGGTCAGTTTGTAATTTATCTAAGTTACAATAGCCTAATGTCAAACTGCTCATCACCTTTTGCAAAATATTGGTTTTCCTGATGTAGGGACGTTAATTGTTGAGGAGTTCTCCTAGTAAGAACCAGGAGAAATGGAGCTGATGGTGAAGTCACTATTAGCCCCAATTAAAGTGGGTGCTTAATCGAATCGCAACCCGTGAAATACTTAATGTTGAGTAGTTCCGATGGCCATTTGTGGTCTTCATCATCAGTTCCACTTCACCAAATGGTGCTTTCCGAGAGTAATTGCACGAGTTACTATAAAAAATATCCAAATTGCTATAGGTGTGCCTATAAAATTCGACGGTTGCCCTCGATTTCCATGGGATCCTCATATCAGATTCTGACTTGGTGACAATGGGTCCCACCTCGAGAGCATACCTTTTCAAACAAAACAGAAGTTTCGAAATCGGTCCACAAATGACGGAGAAATCGGTGTACATACATAAAATAGATATAATATGTATATATAGGTATATATACGCGACGAATTGATAACGATAACCTCCTCCTTTTTTTGAAAGTCAGTTAAAAAGAACCCTTTTATTTATATATTATTATTATTATTTCTATGTTACCCACGCGGAACATTGATTGTTTTTCTAAAATAAAAGTAGCCTAAATTACTCCTTATAACTTAGCTACATGCCAGTAGAAAGTGCCCTCAAAATCGGTCAAGCCGTTGCGGAGATTAGCCGGAACAAACAGACAGACAGACATTTTTTTTTTATAAGTACCGCGTATACTTCCATATCCATCATCATATATATAGTAAATAGCTGTTATTTTGGCATTACAAAGAGACACTTAAATTGTATTTTTTTGTATAGATGTATAGATATGTGATTGACCAAGCGCATTGACAACCTATCTTACATCTTTTAAATATTAGTTCAATGTCTACAGAACATATTTCACACAAAATGACTAAACTCAACCCTAACCTACAACCAAAATGCTACTACCTACTATTGTACTACTAAGTCTGCTTGACCTCCAAAAAAGTTACTTTAATAAGACCCTTCCCATAGTCCATTTAAAAGCTCACGACTCATACTTACTGTCCAGGTACGCGTTAACTTGTCCCTTTTTTATGGTGGGGCCCCACGTAATGGTGAGTGGGCCCATGCCTTATGGGATAGGGGAAAATTGAGGGATAATAAGCTGGAAAAAGTTACGGTAGTCTGTGTTTTGTTTGGTGTGACGACGGCGAATTTAGAGGTGGAAAAGTATTGTATACTGTGGTTTTTCTTTAGTGTCCTTTTTGGTAAACAGATATTTCAATCACACTTGAAGTTAGGCTTGACTCTTTGTAATATTTTAAAGTTGCATTAAATATATAATAATAATTTATTTCATAAAAAGTGATACAGTCTGTTACAAAGTGGGTTGACAACTTCGGAACAGTTTACATCTGAGATGAGTAGGTAACAATACAAATTTACGATCTGATGTCCTAGCTAGGTTACTAAGTAGCCTGTATTAAGGACAAACGATATATATTTAAGTACTTACACTACATTTTCTGAAAATCGAAAACTAAGTAGGTACGCCATATTTATTTAACAAATAAGACGTGTCAAGAAAAATACATTTAAGTATATTATAGGGTTATTGTTAAAACACCAACAACCTCTTAAGGGGTCATTGTACTCATCATTATGAACAACTTTTACTATGGGAAAAACCTGAAATCGTGAAAAAAAAAACAGCTGTTGAGTACATTTATGTTCGCATAATTCGTTAAAATGTACTGAACAGCTGTTTTTTTTTTTGCGATTTTAGGTTTGGTCCCGTAGTAAAAACTGTTCATAATAATGAGTACAATGACCCCTTAAGAGGTTGTTGGTGTTTTACCAATAAGCCTGTATATGCTGAAGTTAAATTAATTTGCCTTTAGGTGACGATAAGGGCGTGTTCCCACTATGTCGTGACGATTAATTTATCGTTGGAGGACTGTCGTCTCTAGCTGTTCCCATTATCGAAAGTTTAACGTCACTGTGTCGTCACTGCAAAAAACAGCCGTGGACGACAGTTAATCGTGCCGTTCTATATGTGTTGCTGGCGTGGTGTTGGTTAAGATACCGCCTATCATGTCGCAGGTCGTGGGTTCGATTCCCATCCAGGGCAAACATTTGTGTGCATGAACATGTCTGTTTGTCCTGAATCTGGGTGTAATTATCTATATATGTATGTATTTACAAAAGTAGTACGAGCTCTGCGTAGTTTGGGATCAGATGACCGTGTGTGGAATGTCCCAAGATATTATTTAAATATACAAGCCACGACGCTTTAAAGGACACGATAATCTGTCGTCATGACATAGTGGGAACGCGCCCTAAGTGCTGGTGACCTTGTGCAACTAGACGGTGAGTTTCCATCGCTTTATGTTCCGTTCGGCTTCATAAGGAATATTTTATTGTTAGTAACGAAAATATAAATATGTGAAAAAATCACAGACTAATTTATAGATAATAAAATAGTCTCTTCATACAAAAACATACATGAAAATATCTTTGAAATAAAAACATGTCTGAATTTATTTCATAAAGTATTTCACTACACACTTAAATATTCACGTATACGTATAGAATGATGTGTACGCATTCTAGTTTAACATACATTTTTTGCATAACTTACTTGCATTATTTGAGGGCGTAATAACAGATTTAAAAGTCACTAAAATCATATATCTGCGCCTTAAGTTAGCACTTTTGCCAATTATGAAAAATGTTTAAGATGCAAGAAAATCCTTAAATAAGCTTTCAAAATATTGGTCTACAACCTAAGCTAGTGAAGCTTACTTTTCTTTTGTTCACCTAAAAGCAAATCTAATTACCGTTCGCCATATTATAACCAAACAAGCACAATTCTTAAAAGAAACTGCTCAAATATCGTTTTAAAATACATTTGAATGAAACTTTTTCAGGATAATCACTGCACGCGAGCCCCAGAGTGGATAAAGCGCTCGCAACGACTGGCAATAAGAAAAGTACAAGACGCAATATAATCCGGAAGGAAATGGTAAGATTTTCTTTTCGAAACGACAATCAGTTTTGAGAAATTGTGTTGAAATGTGAAAGAATTCGTAGCTATTTTTTATGAGGAATTGAGGAGAGGAGAGAAAGATTTATACCAAAAACTATTTACAAAAAAAAAAAAAACTACCGACTTCCAAAAAAACAACACTACAAAGTGAAAACTAACTTTAATTTCGGAAGTCGGTGTCTTTGGTTTCGTATTTCCGTTTTTTGCCACCGACTTCCGAAATTAAAGTTATTTTTCACTTTGTAGTGTTTTTTTGGAAGTCGGTTGTTATTTTTTTTTTTTTTTTGCAAAAAGATTTTATTTTTCACTTTTTAGTGGGGTACCTACCCCACACAAATTCGAACACTTGCAAAATAAATTGGAAAATAATCCACACAAAAAGTGGGAAAAATACGTAGTATTGAAGCTAACTCAAAAACTACCCAAGCAAAGGGACATTTTTACATGGGACCAACTTCGAGGATACCCTCCCGAATAAAACAAAAATCTTTCAAATCAAACTACTCTATAAAAAATTATGCGTGGTCATACATAAAAAAAATATAAATCAATCAATCTGCCTAGCCTTTTCCCAACGATGTTGGGGTCGGCTTCCAGTCTAACCGGATGCAGCTGAATAAAATAATAAAACCAGTATTTTACATGGAGCGACTGCCTATTTGACCTCCACAACCCAGTTGGTAGACTGGTACTTGGTAAGACTGGTTGTCAGACTTTCGGGCTTCTGACGACCCGTAACGACTGTCAAAGATCTACGAATGACAGCCGGGACCAACGGCTTAACGTGCTTTCCGAGGCACGGAGGAGTCCCGGTATGTAAAGATGGTCACCCATCCACAGACCAACCCCGGCAAGCGTAGCTTAACCTGATGGATCGACCCGTGCGGCAGTTATTACTTAGCCACGAGCTCCTTCGACACGTATATAAATATACGTGTCGAATTGAGAATCACCCCTTTTTTTCGTCGGTTAAAAATGGTAGCAAATTCTATTGCTCTTTAGGTTTTGGTTGACAACGCAGAAACAAATTCCAAATAAAATGTTGTTGCCGTCGTCACCGGGCTCTTGTATTCTGGTTTCTACCTGTATATAAATAAGCTTGATCTTTTATTAACCTCATTGCCCCTGCCCGTGTACGAATTGCCGTAATAGGAAATAAGATTTGCAAGCTTTATACGTTGAATTTGTACTCAAGAATCATGCCGGCAACTATACGTGAAGTACTTACAGACGCCAGCAGGTCAACCTACCCGAAACTGTCAGATTTTCCCAATCAACATTGAACCTAATGCTTTAGCAATAAAGTCGGAAATCTATTAAAGAAATCTGACAGACTGTAGTAGCTTGATGTGCTGGCGTCTGTACATTACAAAAAGGATCACTGTTATTTTTAACCTTAACGGCGTACAAATATGTATTATAATAATATTTTGATCAGTCATTCAGGAGGCCTCGGCGTCCGCAAAATTTCTAGTATTAGTTTACCGGCTTTCATATCCTCGGTCGACGGCACTGAGAAATTAATCAGGAAAATCCTAGCCTCCACACAGGTTAATTTTGATGTGCCTTGTTTCACCGAGGCTATGGATGCCTGGAGACTCGCTTGCCCGAATCCAGACCTACCCGACAATCTTCCCAGAGACGGTGGGATGAGCCGCTCTGCAGAGTAGCACAGAACAATTTACTTGACACGTCTGCTACTACTGCGGAGCGTGCCGAAAACAAAACAAATCAGGTTTATTGGATTCTCGTAACGTTCCTGACATAATTTAATGTAGCGGTCATCTTAGTATGATATACCGAATTTACATCATCAGTCTGCGGAGGACTGTCCCTTACATCCTGTATTGTCGCATCTGTTTAAGCTAGAAGCCGATACCATTGTCCTCAGAAAATACATTCAATATGAGCCTTAGGTACTATTGAAAGACTTACATTGTTAAGTTTCTTAGCAACAGGTCGCTTTGAAGAAAACTAAGAAAGATTCTTTTAGTTCACTCTATCTTGAGGACAAAGGAAACATTAAGAAGTTACTGTAATTAGTTCACAATGAGGACCTGTTGCTGTCAATGCAGTTTTTATATGTAAAACTAGCTTCTGCCCGCGGCTTCGTCCGCGTGAATTTTCTTGTTCCCCCCCCCCCTCCCCTTCACATCGCATAGCGTAGCCCGCCCGCGCGATTAAACCCTTTTCGCTTAGCGTTCAATCTGACGTTTTTTTTTTGCTCGGCTCCTAAGGATCTTATCGTAATGTTAAATAACCTACAGCCTTCCTCATGAATTGGGCTATCAAATGCTAAAAGAATTTTTCAAATCCGACTGGTAGTTCCAGAGATTTGCGCGCTCAAACAAACAATAAAACAAACAGTATATAATTCGATTACCATTAAAAAGTTAAGTGAGCCAACCTTAAAAGATAGACATATGCTATCGCGGATCTTTTTTGAGCTTTTTATGAGGAACAATTCCGTGATACATGATTGTTGCGTAACTTTAACCGTTTACGCAGCGCACGCAACGGAAGCTCTCAAAAGGAATAAATTTTCCCCGTTTTTGCAACATTTTTCATTGATGCTCCGCTCCTATTGCTCGTAACGTGATGTTATATAGCGTTCCTCGATAAATTGACTATCGAACACTAAAATATTTTTTTAATTCGAACCAGTAGTTCCTGAGATTAGCGCCTTCAACCAAACAAACAAACAAACTTTTCAGCTTTATAATATCTAGCTGACCCGACAGACGTCCTGTCCAAATGTGGTGTATGAGAAAATTAATTTTCTTCATAATTTTGTTTTTCGTGTATTATTCCGATGTTATAATACTTATACTGCTATTCGGGACGGAGACAAATACAACAAATTAAAAAGCATGAAAATTGGTCCAGCCGTTCTCGAGTTATAACGAACGAGTTATTCGAACAAACCCGACTTTGTTTTATATATATAGATAAGTGTCGATTCGCCCGCGCCCCTTCCTCGCACGGTTTTTACGACTTGACAAAACATCGATTATTTATTATTAGTTAAATATTTAAGCATAATCGAAGAACAACGCGATCACATAGACAGACAAAAAAAACGACTGTGTTCTATAACATTAGGGAGAAACACGCTGGATTTGTTATTGAATAGGGAGCTGCCACAATATTTATTTATTTATTTATTTATTTATTTAATACTTTAAGCACACAAAATGTACAGAGGCGGACTAGTGTTGGTAATTTCACAATAGTGTTGTACTCATCATTATGAACAACTTTTACTATGGGATCAAACCTGAAATCGTGAAAAAAAATCAGCTGTTCCATTCATTTATGGAGATATCTACTTTTTTGCGATTTCAAGTTTGGTCCCATAGTAATAGTTGTTCCTAATGATGAGTACAACACTACAACACTATCGTGGAAGCTCGCTAGCCAATCACTATCTTTTTGTCCCTAGCCAATAAAAAAGCAGCGTGTAGATACATCGGCAAAATTCTCCGAGGTAAAAGATAGGCTTTTGTTTTGAGTCCCTTTGTTCGACTAGTCTAGTGGTCGCAAGCGCTACTGCTGAGCATGAGGTCCTGGGTTCGATTCCCAGGTCGAGCAAAGTGTTATTGACTTTTTCCAACAGCAATTTCTCAGTGGCAGCTTCGAGCTTGGATTTGTGCCCGGTTGATGGCAATACGAGGCTCACCCTCTGTTACATGGGAGTTAAACACTTGCGGAATGTGGGAGTACCTACATCTCTGAACCCTCCGGGGAAAAACCGACGTTGTTTTTGAGTTCCTCTTCTCTTCCACACGAAGTATGTTTTTGCAAAGAAAAATATTGGCCTATTTTAATTAAATCACAAAACGCCATGTTTTTGCTGTGACTACATCCGTGTTTGTGTTGTTAAAAATTAAATTAAGAATTGTTTCTTTTATTTGACTTTAAAAATAATTGTTCTTTTGGATACTGCTTTGATGCCAGAAATGTTTATTTTTCGAGTTTTCCCTTCAAAGTCATTTATTTCGATGCTATTTTTATTAAAATTAATCGAAATCAAATCAAAAGTCATTCATTCAAACTAGGTTGAGAATCAGCACTTTTTTTAACGTCAAAATTACATAAGACAGTGCCCGCCCTTCACCACTTCCTAGTGCTTTAGCTGGGGAGAAGAAGTGGCACAACAAACTCCTCAAAATCACAAAACAATGCGTAGGAGAATAATTACCTAAGTACATAATATGTGTCTGAAAACGGCTACATTTTTAGGGCGAATTTCACCAATAAAACTGAACGCGATCAGCACATATAAACAGCGTTCAAGAGCTGTCAGAGTCAATAATATTTCACAACAATGACGACAACTAATAGAGAATTATGTAAATAATAGGCATGATGCGCTGACTCCAAATAAATTGATGATATAATAATAATAACAATAACCTGAACCCACAAGGCAGCATGTAGCGAGCTGTTGGGCAGTAGCGACCCCAAGGACCCTATCTCCCGGGAGCAGGCTTGTTCTTCACCTCAGGCTTGCCTTTATTGGCCGGCCTGAGTAAACATTGACGAGAAACAGAGCTCCCACCTCTTTCTTGCCTTTATTGGCCGGCTTCAGTGGAGATTCGCAATAGCAAACGTGGTTGGGGGAAGGAAGTATTCCAGTAAGGTGCTGGTAGGCTTGACCGTACTACCGCGATTGTCCTGATAGCCGTGGAATACCTCTCCGCTCCTCAAGCACCTCAGGAAGTGTGGCCCCCTTGTCGCTACGTCACTATGTGCTAGCGACCGTTTCCGGGGGCCCATTATTGAGTGTGCAAGTCACCTCATGCCATTTTATCCGTGTACATATTATACAACATTGGTCAGGCAGGGGACATAGTTCTTCCATAGTTCAAGTTACCCAATCCACTTTAGCCACCCAGACCCATAGCCCAATATGTTTTGTTTCCACGTTCTGCAATAGTCCTGTACCAACCGGGGGTTGTCTTTGGGTGCACTTGCATAGTGCATATAGAGATGGTCGGTTGGTGCCTCCTCATCATTTAAAATTGTCTAAGGGGCCTCTGCGAGTTGGCTTGGGCCCCTCGTACGCCTTCCAAAGGTCCGGGACCCTACAGTCCCGAGATATATCAAAATAATAATAATAATATTTATTTGTTCAAGACTTAGTTGATGATGATCACGATGATGACATTGACAGCTCTTGAACGTGGTTAAGAAATGCTGATCGCGTTTAGTGTCGTTGGTGAAATTGCATCTTAAGTACTAAGCTACCTAGTCCAATTTGATGACATATATGTATGTATTTCTGTCACGGACGAAATGAATTTCGAATATGGGGGTCAATTTTGGGGGCAAATAAGAAAATTAAAAAAAAAGTTGTGCAAACTGTACCGTGTGACATCAAATGAAAGGGTCTCTAATATATTTTTTTTATAATTTTAAAATAAATAATTTTAAAGTTAGTTAAGAAAACAGACGAAAATTGACCATTTCCCCCTTTATCTCCGAAAGTACTGAGCCTAAAATTAAAAAAAAAATACAGAAAATGTTTCAATGAAGTTCAATACCTATAGATTACAGGAAAACTTATAAGAAGTCTATGGTCTTAAAACAACATGGTAAATCTCTCAATATTGTGCATACAAACTTGCATTTGCAGTTGGAATGTATGAAAGAACTTGTTTTTGTGTGAATGAATGTTAAGTTTGTTCTTGGGATTCATCCCAACTACGGAACCCTTCACGACACGCACTTGGCCGGTTTTTTTTTTCAACTTTGTCACAATATTATGTACTAAAATCGCTCCTAACTCATCCCTCACACCGCGTAGACACGCCCAAATTAAAGGCAATTTACTAGCACTGTGGAAATTAAATTATTGAGTAATTTAACTTGCTACACAAAACCATTCGCACTTGATTAAATTGGCGTCGATGACGTCAGAATGCTGTCAAATACGTCATAATAGGTCAGAAGAGTTTGACGAGTAATCGCTCGATCCGTTGTTTTTTGTGAATGATGAGACGGAAGGATGAATGGAAGGTTATCTTACATTTGCAGTGATGGTGAAACTGTTGTACAGACGCCAGCAGGTCAACCTACCCGAAACTGTCAGATTTTCCCAATCAACCTTGAACCTAATGTTTTAGCAATAAAGTCGAAAATCTATTAAAGAAATCTGACAGATTGTAGTAGCTTGATGTGCTGGCAACTGTACAAGATCTTAGGGAACTTTGATAACGCAATTTATAAGAATAAACGTAATTTGTTTCTTTTTAATTTACTTTTCTCGTTTACGCCACAGCCTTTAGGTACAGTAAACTGCACATCAGTGGTCAAAATCTGTCATTGACAGTACCTTTCTGTCGTAGCCGTAAGGGTGATTTTTGACGACTTCAAATAAAGGAGATTATCAATTCGACACGTATAGTATGTGATATCATTGGAACTGCAATATATTCAAATAAGATAATCTATTAGGGCTTCCAAACGAACAAACAAAATTTATAGGATAGTGACTATTTTGTTTTTATTGGCTTACATTTACTTCAACTTAGGGAACAGTGCAAGTTTCATCAAAATCTGTTCAGGAGTTTTGAAGATAATGGACTAATACGTGTAAGTGTGGCCTGGCTAAATGATACGAGCTACGGGTGTGTTGTCAAAGGAAAAATCATCTCAAAACCTTGGTCAAATTCTAGTGCAATATTTATAACAAAGCTATTAACTACTTATTACAAACAAATATTTCAGTTTTTACTAGAAACTAAAATTACGAAATAAAAATAATTATATCGACTTCAAAAACAAATTAACTCAAAATTATGAAATAACTTTAATTTCGGAAGTAGGTGGCAAAAAACTAAAATACAGATATCACAAGACACCGACATCCTTTCATAATTTTGACTTAATTTGTTTTTGAAGTCGATTTAAATTTTTTTAGTAGTGCTAATGTTACAAAATCGTTCACTCTTGATTAAAATGGCGTCAATGACGTCAGAATGCATCAAATACGTCACAATAGGTACGAAAGGTTGGACGGGTAATGGGATATTATTGGATACGTTATTTGTTGTGATTTCTGTAGGTAAATAAACTGGAGTTTAGATAGAAGGATGAATGGAAGGTAATCTGTCTTTAGCAGCGATTGTGGAACGGTTCTATGTACACGATCTTGGAAATTACCTTTGATAACGCAGTAAATATTCACGTATTCTCTTTCTTCCTTTCTGTGTCTATTGTTTTCACCTTTAGCTACAGCTATTGTTCCATAATTCTGTATTTAGGTGTAGCGACAATTATAAAGGAAAAGTTTTTAAGCAGTGCGCAAATCAGCTGTTTCATACAAAAGTTCAATACCTCGAGTAGGTATTGAACTTTTGTATAAAACAGCTGATTTTTTTTCGTGATTTCCGAGTTGGTCCCATAGTGAAAGTTGTTCATATTCATGGGTAGAACATCCTGTGAAAATTTGCCACTGCTTAAAACTTTATATAGTACCTACAAGCTACTTGAGGCTACAGTTACAAAAGTTATTCACTACAAAACATAATATTAAATACTTTACGTCACACGAAAATAACAAATACGCAAAGAAACAAAATTCTACAATTCGCTGCTTTGCATGAATACCCGCACAGACCAACATTTTGAAAATACTGATTTATAACACAGCCAAATGCAAAATAGTCCGTATTTCATGGTAAGTAAGACTCACATTCATAACGGCAAAACCGTGCAAAACCGGCGGTATTGCCTTTATGAATGGGAGTCTTAATGACCATGAAATAAGGACTATTTTGCATTTGGCTGTGTTATAAACCAGTATTTTTTATGTACTAATAAACTTATTATTATTATTCAAGCAAAGCAGAGAATTTATCTTCTTCAGTACCATTCCATATCGCAACAATACAGTACAATTAATATAAAATACTTATTGGTGGGTAGATATGAATTTCGTCCGGGCTACATGCGGGTAGGTAAATTTTATTGCGTTAGTACTTATGTAGTGACAAATTGGTCGGGCATAGCTGTTCAGTCGTCGCTGACGCTGACTAATGGCATGACGTGTGGTGCATGTGATATGTTGCAGTAACAAGATTTTACTTTTACAATGTTAAATGTACAATGTACTTCAATGAAGGCTATAGGTTTTTTTAAATACACATATTTGCACAGTCAGCGACTACTGAGCAGCTATGCCTCACGTATTTATAGTCCGCCGGCAGGCCGTCGTCTGCTAATAGAAACTAGACCGCCCGTTTTTATGAAAGGAGCGGTAGTCTTGCCAGCGTCTTTAAATGTGTGGGGGCCCTTTATGCTATGCACTAACTCAATTTAACTACCCTCTTGTAGCCGGGATAGACTTCACATCTACCTACCGATCTGTATTTTATATTAATAATTTGTCAATGGTCAACGTTGGCACGTCACGACGTGTGGTATGTGCAATGTTGCGGTGAAAAGATTTTATACTTTTATGGTTTTTCATCCAAAACTATTGACATAAATAGCAAAGTTACTTAGAAGCATCATCATTTTTTAAATTATGATATTCAAAACTATCCCACACGCTTGTGTGCATTAAATATTTTTACAATGCATGTGCTCGAAAAAAGCTTTGATCAAGCAGTCAAATTGCGCAGAAAGAGCCACTTTTTTGCAGTAGTGCTTTTTACTTTTCAGTTTTTTTTTTTTTTTAATTTTTAACTCCGTCAAAAGCCCGACGCAAAGAGTTTTATTATTAGATAATAGTTTTACAAATTAGTAAAGTACAGATTATCATTCATATAAAAGGTACAATAAATGCGTTAAATCTAGATTTTGATTTTGATCAATAAGTTAATTTTAAATATTCATTAAATATGTTTGGCTGAACGTATATTTTTCTCGTGCCTTTTCGACGTGGCAGCTATTTACACATGCGCAGTAGTAGACATGCTGAGCGCGCATGTATTTAAAATAAGCCCGTTGTCTAACTAATTTATTGCTTAGTTCGGAGTCGATCTGTGTAAGTCATCTAAAAATGTCGAGTTCAAATGACGAATCATTTGAGTTAACCCCGGAAAATGTTATTCAAGAAGCACAAAATGCCAACAACAGCCTCTTACCGGCTAAATCGAAAGAAAAATATCTACAGGTTCAATATACTTATATTTTTTTTACGTGTGTAAGAATGATTTCCGACTCGTGTCGACTTAAACACTCGTCGCAAATCACCAACTTTCCACGCTTGTAGCATAAATAACTATTTTCATCCTTCGCCTTTCGGTGTCATATATTGGAAGTGCCACCCCTAAGTTACTTTATTTTTCGGAGTTTCACTACATCATTGTTTGACGGTGCCCAGAGTACACCCTCTTTCTAATTTTCGTTGATATAAGTACTGCTAATAGTTCTAGAGTAAAACACAGCCAGTGTGTGTTACTTTTTTGCCATTTGGCTCCGGAATCCTAAAAATGGACGACCTACTGCTATACTTTCGAAGTTTTTGGAGGAAGAATGATGCCATCCTTGTTCCACAAAATGTACAATAGAATAAAACACTTAAATTACAGGCATATTTTTAGAGTGACGTCATGTTAGTAGTAGTGATGTCTCCGTCTAGCAATTTTTTTTTTATTGAAAGTGTTTTAGGGTAACTTGGTCATAAGTAGCGACAAATTGGTTGTGCATAGCTGCTCACTGCTCAGTCGTCGCTGACGGAGACTAATGGCATGACGTGTCATGCATTCTGTATTATTATAATGTCTGTTGGCGCAAGTGTAATTTAAATGTAGTGAATAATTTCATTCAGAATTCTGTTCTATGTTTAAATTTTCACTTAGAAAAATTCATACGGGACATGCATCAGATCAGATAAGGAAACAATGAAAGGCCAGAGGCGGAGCGCGCTAACAACTCCAAGCCTACCGACTCACCTTAGATTACCTGCGGAGGATAGGAAGAGCAACTTTACCAACCACCATTGCAAAATAGCAGTCAATAGTGTCTACGATTGCCAAATAATATAGTTGAAAATTCGGAAAAGTGCTGGAGTTACCGAAAATACCGAAATAGCTTGCATAGTTAGCAAGCTGAAGTGACAGTGGGCTGGCCATGTTTAAAGAACCAATGGCCGGTGAAGGAGACGAGTCCTGGAGTGGAGACCGCGTATCGGAAAGGGAAGTGTGGGACGATCCCTAGCTAGATAGACCGAGGACCTTCAAAAGGTGGTTGGGATAGACAGGATGCGAAGGTGGAGGACAGGGTATTGTGGCGCAGCCTGGGAGAGGCCTATATGCAGCTGTGGACTACGAGTTCATAGAAAGACTCCATGAAATTATCAATAGGAGCTCCTTTCAAGTGCAGAACTAGTCGAGCAACCCCGAAATAAACACGTGATGATGTGATTAAACCCATAAACATTTGACATGAGAATTAAAAACAATAAAACTATATATTTTATAAATAAAGAGCTAAATTAAATAAGTGTCAGCCAGCTAGCCTCCGTAGCGATTTAATATTAAATATTTACTACGATATTATCCATTCCTCTTGCAGTTGGGAAGTATTCAGATTGGCTATGCAGATTTCTGACACGGAGCTCGGGAACTGAGAACTTAAATGCAAAAGTATTGAATGTATTTTTTTTTAATATTTATGAGTTTTGGGTACTGAGATGTTGACTTAATTATTTATGAAGTAAGTAATTATGAGATGTTGTACGAAAAAAATATTCCGACGACTTGAGATGAGAAACTTCGCATTTTATTGAAGTTGGTTGAAAAGTAGCGAAATGTAAGCGAATTAAGCGACTCATCTACGATAAAAGAATAGAGATAGATACCTCAAAGTTTAGATTCTAGCCTCATTTTCATACTACCCAGCAATTTGCAAATAGCCTCTACGTATGCTGTACTGTCGTAATAAATGTACATCCAGCGCACCCTAGACAGTCAGCCCCGCAACAACCTTGTTGACTACAGTGTGCGCGCAAGTGCTAGTCACCGCCTGAGGTATGTAGGCGGGGAGTCGGGGGAGGGCGCGATTGACAAGACGCACATACTTGTCATAGCTCGACATACCTCAGGCGGTAATTAGCACTTGCGCGCACACTATCGCTGATATTTTTAAAATGACATGAAGTATTGTTACATAATTTGGGCCAATACGAGAGAAGAGAAAGAAGAACTCACAGAAATCTAATAAAAAATAATAGATTTCTATGGAAGAACTACTGAACAAACATTTAAGTAACAAATACTCGTAAACCACTAAAACCAAGACATATTGACGCCATTTCGATCAACGGTATTCTTTTTTTTACGATATGATTCAATCACAAACATTTATTTTTTACGGCTACCCTCAAATTGTATGGCATTGTTGCAACTAGTTGTAAAACTTTCGTTTGTGATGTAACCGTAAAAAATCTATTACATATCGCATCTGGGGTAACGATAGTGTTGTTTGTAAAGGTCGATAAAATAGTGATGTTCTTTTATATATTTATTTTATATATAGTTGTGTGGAAATCGGTTGTCACGGTATGGGCATGTGATGCTGAGGAATGAGGGAAATGTCGTCAGAACTGTTTTGATTATCAATGTGGATGGTTATCGAGTAGGGGAAGACCAAAGAAATGATGGATGGACTGTGTGAAAGATGATATGGCTTGAAAGGGAGTGACTACCGAGATGACGAGTAATAGAGAAGTATGGAAGAAAAAGACATGTTGCGCCGACAGCACATTCATTGGGATAAGGGCAAGAAAATGATAAATCGGATATTGATTTTAAAGAAGAGACATAAGATGTGAAAATTAAATAAAAAACTATAGATAAAAAATCTTTTATTAAGTAATTTGACTGGGTAATACAAAGTACACAATGATCTTTTGGCGCCTGAATGACATTAACAGAAAGGCGCTGTTCGTAAGCAGTTGTATGTAAGCAATTGTTATGATTATCAAGTGCCATCAATATTAATTAAGATAGATAGATTAATACTAAAGGTTTCAAGTCAGACTTCCTTTCATTAAGTTAGGATCATAAATATTGCAATTAGTCAATATTTGATTAAACGGCTCGGTTGCCCCAACACGGTATCAATCTTTAATTAAATGTTATTAGAGATGACTAAAGCAAATTACAGATGATATCTGTCTATGTAATATTGTTATAGTATTTGATCGCATTACTTAATAAATAACAAGGAGATTCGTGTTCGTGCTGATATAATTCGTAAGACCAACTCTACATATTTAATCACCATCACTTCAGCCGAAAGTCGTCCCAACAAAGAAGCCCCAAACGTCACCACATTGACCGGTTGTGTGCTTCCCGCATCCAGCGGATTTATGCTCACAATGTCATCGGTCCACGTTGTGGAAGGCCTTCTAAAGTTCTGTGGTGCCTTATGGTACGCGGTCGCCACTTTGAACCTTTTGGGCCCATCGGCCTTTGCTTCTGAGAGCTATGTGCAATGCCCATTGCCACCTATCTATTTTTTTTTTTAAACAAAAGCCAACTATAAAACAGATATTTAATTCTGTGCAGAAATCTAAAAGCGCTATTCCGTCCAATACGCACAAAATCGATCAATTGCTCTGTGATTATGATTATCCATAAGACTCATGAGCAAATCCAATAAATTCTAAACACAAGTTACCATTCAAAATTGACTTATTGGTTCTCATAGAATCCCAAAATTTTAGGTAATTGTATCGAAATATTCGAAATAAACAAAGGGACTCAAACAGAATTATTAATGAACTTGTTTCAAACTTATTTATCAATATTAACTTTATTCTGTTGGACGTCAGACATAGGGTCAATATTACTGTAGGTATAATAAAGATTATACAGGGTGGAAGGGACAACCCTCCGCAGACTGATAGGGAATTCAGTGGGTCATACTAAGATGACCGGTACATAAAATTATTTCAAGAACGTTATGGGAATCCAATAATCCTGATTTGTGTTTTTGTGCACAAATCATAGATATGCGGTGAGTTCGATGAATACTGTAGCTAGACAGAAAGTGAACAGCTGATTTCACGCGTCGTTCGTTAGTATATTCCAGCAATTTTAGCTGTTTGCATTTACATAAATGGAGTGCTGCGTACAGAGAGTGTAATCTTACATTGAAAAAAAGAAATGTTTATAATTGAAAAAACGATTTTAAAAAATCCTGAGATATTCTCCGGTGGAATGTGATTCAAAATAAGGAGCCGAATGCACCCTGTTAGTTGGCAGAGGGTTGTTCCTTACACCCTGTGTAATATCAGAGATTATTTAATGGTTTGATGGCCACCAAGTTTGACATAAAATTTAGGGCCGGTATTACCTCTCCATGTGTAAATTAATTGTTGATTGTTGAACAAAACATGATGAAATGACCTTGGGGTACTATAGGAAGTTAGGAACACCTCTGTCTGACCATACGAGGAAAACAGGCGCGATATTCTGTTATTAGCTTTAAGTCTAAAATTAAGGTTTCTTCTTCTCACATATCAATACCTACAAGCTACAACAAAGCACAGTTCCGTTCCTGTATAGAGTATAGCAGCCACTTATGGGATGGCTTAGCAAAATACCAGCTTGCTGCACTTGGCTCGGTGGAACGCAAAACAAAAAGACTTATAGGTGACAAGACGTTGGTGACTAGGCTTCACAGCCTGGCTCATCGGCGTAATGTTGGTTGCCTGTCGGTCTTCTACAGACTGTACTTCGGCGAGTGTACGCAGGAGCTCCACGACCTGATCCCACCATCGCCATTTTACCACCGGACTACCCGACGTCCTGCAGGGTAACATCCGCACTTGGTTGATGTCATGACCAGTCGTACGCAGCGCTTTTCCTCTACATTTATTATGCGCACAGCTAGTATTGAACTCACTGCCAGTATTTGTGTTCCCTTCCACATATAACCCGTCTGCTTTCAAAGCAAGAGTGAACAGGCATCTACTGGGCACGCTCGTTCCATCACAGACCTTATCCATAGCTTTCCATCAGGCGTGATCGAGGTCAAGAGCAGACCCAGTCAGGAATAAAAAAAAAGCTAAATGCAAATAGCTCTTGTCATGGTGAAGAGATAGGCCAGGCAGCAAGATTGGTAGTCACTCTGTCTGTATGCACGCGTAGCATGACAACCGTAAAAACAAAGGAAACGAAAGACAAACGATTTTGTGAAGACTTCTAACGGCGCGGTATCAAAAATGAAGAAAAGGATACGAGTAGTCACTTTGTTTTTATTGAGTAGAACAGATATACAGGTCTATCTTTTGTCGTGTTGAGATGTCGATACCATCACGTCTGTGAAGTTAACACAAAGCTGTAACTTCTGTTGATCTTCATCTCGACCCATATTTTTCTTTTACACAACCACAATGCTCTCACCACAAAGCCTAAAAGCTGGTCCTTTACACAGACTATAACATTCATCACTTATTACAGCCGCCTCACTTTTTACGAGTTCTCATTTCTCACTAAATTACTAAGAACAAGTTACTTGACAAATTCTTCTACAATTTGTTGGAGACATTTTGTGGACCACTTTGTCTGATGAATAATTTTGAATAGTAAAGTTTATTGCCAAAATAAAAGGAATGACATTAAGTGCCAGCGCAAACTATGCATCTTGTCGCTGCAACAAGTCGCAGAGGTGTCGTTTGCGTCTGCGAGTAGTCGTTATGACAGACGTCGTGCAGGAAGCGCGAGCATTTCCACTACGGGAAAGGAGGTGCGGGGGGTAGCGTAGGAAACCCCGCACCCCTGCACCGCACGCCCGGAGCGGTGTGGCATCACTCAATCTGCCTAGTCTTTTCCCAACTGTGTTGTGGTCGGCTTCCAGTCTAACCGGATGCAGCTGAATACCAGTATTTTACATGGAGCGACTGCCTATCTGGCCTCCATAACCCAGACACGGGGTAATTCGATACTCCTTGGTAAGACTCGGCTTTCGGGCTTACGGCGCGTTGTGTTCCACGCGCGCCTTAAAGAGATGTCAGCACTAACTGATGGGGTCCGCTAGGGCCGATGCCTGCCAGGGTTGCGGGTTGTTTGAAAGAGTTACCGTGGCCCTGGCACAGGCAACTGAAGGAACACGGGTGGGTTTTAGTCAGTAGAAATCTGACGCGCCCTCCCGCTCCACCCAGAGCGGGAGAAATTATTTGATAACTTCCCACCAAAAAAAAAAAAGATGCGACGACCTAATGGATGTAGATGTAGATATTGTATCAGGTCAGGCGATTAAGGGCGAATTTCACCAAACCGAAAGCAATCAGCACATCTAAACCACGTGCAAGAGCTATCTATCGCTGTCATCATTGTTGTGGAATATTGACACTGACAGCTCTTGAAAGTGGTTTAGGTACAAGTGCTGATCGCGTTCAGTTTCATTGATGAAATTTACCTTAAGTACACTTGAGCACTAATAAAAAACCGCTAAGTGCATGTCGCACAATGAAGGGTTCCGTAGTTGAAAAGAATTTATCCCAACATTGTAGTGGAAATACATGTTCTCCAATGTATTGATATACGCCACGGACAATTCTCCAACTGCAAATTTGAGTTTGTATTCGCAAAAAATCTATTTTTAAACATAACATTACGCCGTGTTTTCCCGAAGGGTTGAGTTTTGCGTATGTGGGTGTACACCCACATTTCGCCACAAAAAAAAAACTAAAAACTATTTTTTCATGTGATAAAACTACAAATTTTCCTTTACTTCTGCTGTGAGACCTCGCTTCTTGCCAAATTTCATGGTTGGGAAGTACCCTGTAGGTTTTGATTTACGTGCTAGTATCAAAATATGTCGCATAAATGGCCGTACTTTTTTATTGTGTAGAAAAAGGGTCTTGATAGACTGACAGACAGACGGACCGCGAAGTGATCCTATAAGGACTCTGACCATACAGCCCAACTTATGAAGTTCCCGGTACAACAAAAGTGTATATTACCATATTATTATATATATAAACGAGATTACAGCAAGGAAAATATTAACCTTTTTAAGAAATATATCGCCAGTCTCAGTTTCTCCGAGGTTTATGAATCTGATGACGTAAACAAATGTTTTAATTCATTTTTTGAACTGTTCAAATTAATATATGATCTCTGTTTCCCAATTGTCAGACGCAAAATTTCTACAATTATTAAACCAAAGTGGATCACACGCGGAGTTAAGCGTTGTAGTAGAACTAGGCGATCTTTATTATGGAAATATAGATTGACTCGAGACAGTGAATCAAAAATGGCATTCAAAACTTTCTCGAGAAGATATCAAAACGTTATCAAACTAACACAGAAAGCACAGAATACTTATTTTATTGGAACAAGCACCAACAAGTCGAAAGCAACTTGGAAAATTATTAAATCTATAAAACCTAACATTCCTAAAACTAATATAAATGCGATTAATGTAAATGGCAAATGTATAACAAAACCCAAAGAGATAGCTCAACAATTTAATGACTATTTCGTATCCTCAGCTCAACCGAATGCTAACTATTCAAAATCAAATGTTTTTAACACTCCAGGATCGCATAAATCCATGTTTATGTCACCAACTGTACCAAAAGACATAATTACAATAATAAATACTCTTAAAAACACCAACAGTACAGGCTATGATGATATTAACACCGGAGTAGTCAAATCAGTTGCTCTTATTATAGCGCCCATATTAAGTGACATTATAAATAAAAGTATTCAGAAAGGCATTTTTCCCGATAAGTTAAAGATCTCAATAATAAAGCCATTACACAAAAAGGACGATAAAACAAAAGTTACCAATTACAGGCCGGTTGCACTGATACCAATTTTTTCAAAAATTTTTGAGAAAGTTTTGTATAGCAGCATTAACAGTTATTTAGAAAACAATAATATATTATGCAAGGAACAAATGGGCTTTATAAAAAATAGAACTATTAATATGGCTATTTATAACTTTTTAGAAAAAATATATTTACGAAGCCTGTATTTTTATAAAACGCAACATGAATTTATATAGATTTGTAGAAAGTAAACGGCGCTCAAAGAAGTTGCAGGTGTTAGCAACAAAAACAATATTTCACAGCAAAAGCTTTTATGCAATGGCTCAAAAACTATATAATAAGCTATCAGGACAAGTTATCTCAAGTGTTAACATTAATGAATTTAAAAGAAATCTGTTCGAATTGTTAAATAACAAGGTGTATTATTCTGTTGAAGAATATTTAAATGACAAATTTTAATTGTAATTCCCATTTAACTAAATCGAATCTGTTTTTATGTTATGTAAGAAACTAAATGATTGTGTTAATTTTGATTATTGTGTATTAATGAATTCTTTGACATTATTTTTATTTTGTAATTTTGGCTCTTTTTACTTTATTTTATTTGACAATTTATCAATAATTTTATCTATATTTGACATAATTTATAATTATTGTGGTTGTACCTACTATGGAGTTAGATATTTTGTATGCCTTTTGGCGGGACACAGGTCGGATCTTATTTATTATAACATCTTCTGTATGTACCCTGTGTTCACGAAATAAATGAATTTGAATTTGAATTTGAAGGGTCTAATTTTTTCCTTTTGAGGTACGGAACCCTAAAAATGTGGTAGATACCCAAAAACAAATCGGTCAGCCTTTTCAAGTGTATGATACGATTCTCTGAAACTAAAGTTGCCAGAGAAGACTTTCAGACTTTTTGATTATTCCGTCTAGCTAGAATATTCGCGGCCCACTTTGCCTGATTATAATATACTCAACTAAGAAAAGATTTTAGACGGTAGTACTGGATGTTTTTTTTACCGTCTTGAAAAAAATTGGATACAATAGGAGAATGAACGCCTATGGCATACATACCTTTTTTTTTTCATAATAGCTTAGACCCAAATTGCTCTATCAATAAACACTACATTTGAAGTAAACTAGAACAATAAAACCAGAAATAAAAAAATAAAAAAAACTTTATAGATCGTTATAAAATATCTAAATTCAAATGTAAATAAAAAAGTTTATTTAAAAAAAAAAAAAAAAAAACTAAGTATGCCATAGGCTTCTACTCCGTTCACCTATTAAGACGGTAAAAAAATCACCCAGTATAATTTAGTGCACATAGGCTAAGGATACAACATGGATAAAGCATAAACATAACCATTTCATGTATCAAATAGCTGAATATGAAGACTATAAAATAGAAAAGGACGCAGTTTTGTACATTCTAGCAAATGCTTTTCAATTTGAAGGTTTTTTTTTTTAGCATGGCAGTTTAACACATCGAAAAATATAAAGATTACCATTCATCCAATAAAAAAAATAAATGCAAAACAGAGGCCACAGCTAGTTTAAAATACAAACACATTTTGCACTACCAATGAAAGTGCCACACATAAAAAACATTACTCTACTTTAAAACACTGTACGTGACGTGGAGCATCTTTCGCAGCGTACTGGAAAATGAGTGTCGTAAGTAGAGTAACTTTCATAGCGTACTGGCAAATGACGTCTAAAGCACAGGTCACACTGAGAACGAAGCGAAACGAAGTTAATTACTTTGTTAGCTATATGAGGGAAGCTAAACGAACTTGGCTTCGTTTCGCTTCGTTCTCAGTGTGCCCTGCGCTTTAGGTACGTTGAACATACTCGTTTTTCTTGCCGTTAAAGACTATGGTTGATTCGCCGTGTGTAAGCACGGTCGCCAGTGTTGTCTGGATCACTAAACTCGCCACAAAATAATGGGTCCGTTTTGACATGAGGGTGTCCCTCTTTGTCCCGCTATGTGTGTCTCTCTTTGGCATATGAAACGATATGGGCTGTCAAAACGGACCTATTATTTTGTGGCGAGTTTACGGAAGCTTGTTGACAAACACGGCGGCACTATGGCATGGCGCCGCGCGCCGTCATCATATGCGTCGTCTGGTGGTGCCATGTCATATAAACTCACAAACTCACCAAATTATTCTACGGTGCGGCTAGCTCGCCGTACCGTAAAGACACCATGCCGTGTACATCAGGCCTTATTCGCAACGTGCACTAAGTACCCTCCCTTCTCATGTCTGTAAGACGCGATTAAAGGATTACAGTAGCATCTCGTACGCACCAGACGTGTCTCATGTCGGCATGAGTTAAACCTCATGTCGTGGTTAGATTTGTCAGTCAGCATGGTTGGTAGACGACATAAGCTTTACATAGATCAAAGTGCGATGGTCGTAACTATAGTCTGTTTCTAAAGTATCTGACGAAAATGTAAACAAATGGGTCAGAACATGTTTTTCAACTAAAATGTTAAGTTTGTTCTTGGGATAAATTCATCCCAACTACGGAACCCTTCATTGTGCGTGGTCCGATACGAGTACGCACTTGACCGGTTTTTTAAATAAAAATTTAATAACGTTATTTAAACAATGATATTGTTGGAAAAATCGACTAGGTAATTTAAATAGTCCTCCATATAGGTATTTTCAAACAAATAAAAGCACAAAGCGCTAATTAAATATCAGATAGATTTTGTTTAGTGTAGATTATATTGCCGTGTGCACTTGCCAAGTCACTCTACTTATTAAAGAAAATAAGGAAATGTAATATTGATAATATGGTTACTATAAAATGTTGTTAACTAACTAACAAGGTAACAATTTATGACAAAGTGGTTGGATAGCTGCTCCCATAGATAGGTTGAATTAACCGACTTGGTTTACATTCGATTTCACAACTTTTTACGGCAAATAAACTTTTTTGCGAGACTTGGCATTTTTGTAAATGTTATGTTTTGGATGGGATCTCTTTTTGTATGTAGTCTTCCTTTTTTCTTTTCTGCGGTTTATCTGCAGTATCGTGAAACTTTTTAAAAGTGCTAATTACCTATTTTACCAATTTATATGAAGTCTAATTGAGAACTGTAAAAGTAACTTTGTAATTACATACAAATTATATAGGATTACAAAGTTACATATTCAGTTTGTATATTTAGAAAACGGGGCTAAAAATTCGGAATATCAGAGTTTTTCCTTGATGTATAGGCTAAACAATAACTGTGTTCAAAATTTGCGGTTAGTGAGTCTGCTAGAAGTACCATAGAATTTTGATGAACGGTAAGTCGGTAAGTGAATCAGTGACAAAATTAAGGAACTTTGATTTACAATAATTCTTAAACTACTGGTTCAAATTTAATGTAATTTGGAAATACATATAAAAATGTAGTGCCCTCTTGGTGACTGAAAATTTAGGCTTCTAGTTTTTTCCACAGCGAAGTTACAGGACAGGGGGTCGAAAATGGCCCGAATGGCTTCGAGAAAAGGATGGTACGGCCGTGCCTTTGTTTTACTCGACTTGGCGGGGACATTTGCAGTTGGAATTTATGGGAGAAAAGGTTTTTCAACTACAATGTTAAATGTTTCTCGGGATAAATTCATCCCAACAACGGAACCCTTTATTGTGCGTAATCCGACAAGGACTTGGCCAGTTTTTTTATAAATAATCCGATTCATTTTAAATTAAACAGTGGGTGAAACCGCGAAGCATCGCTAGTTACTTATTTCAAATAATTAATTCAATAAGGATAACTACCTGGTCGACCGAGCTATACTCGGATGAGAATAGAGAAAACGAATGTTTTTTTCCCAGAAATTAAATCTCGCTAGATCGATTTTTCGCACCCGTAAACATATTGCAGCAATACAATATTGCAGCTTACATCGAAATCGTCAGAGCCGTTTTCGAGAACGTTATTCAAATATTCCTCATTTTTAATAGTGTAGGATATCGGTTACTATCAAATATTTTAGTTCACGCGATTCTATTTCAAATATGAGGTTGTGTTTTAAGAATAACTGTTTCGTAATATTTTTGTGATTTCCTATTCCTCTAAATATGGTAAAAACGCGTGAGTGTGTATACTATAAAGTTTTATGTTACATTACCATATAAAAGAAGTATCGGAACCATTTTGTCATCGGTAACCCCACGTATCTATTGCCATAGTTTAATACAGATAGGACACTCCGCAATATCATTTAAATAAAAAGCGACTCTTGCTACGGCACAATAAAGTGTAATTCAGGTCGCACAAATCTTATTACCTACAGTTATATACAAGTGGCCTCTCTCTCTCTCTAACGCGTAACTCTTAGTGTACGGCCCGAGTGAAAAAGCGTCCAGCGGGGCGTTTAGCGTTGCGTGCAAATTCACTGAGCGCCGCTCGGCCGTCACTTAGGACAGTCGCGAGTGTTTGCATGTGTTTAACACGAACGTCGCACGCCCCGCCCCGCCGGACGCTCGAGTCGAGCGTGCACTCAGGCCGTACACTTATACCTTCTGACCGCGCCAGTCCTACTGATTGGCCCAGTGAGATAGGCCCGCCGCATACTTGTAGCTTTATACCTAAACTGCGGAGTGTCCCACCTGTATTAATCTGTGATAATGCTCTAATTTATTTATTTTTAGAGATACGGTAGAATACATATTAATAAGTTACTTTGTATAATCAGAAGCCCAAAACTCTGACAACCAGTCTTACCAAGGGGTATCCAGTAGCCGGGTTGTGGAGGTCAGATAGGCAGTCGATGTAAAATACTGGTATTCAGCTGCATCCGTTTAGACTGGATGCCGACCCCATCATAGTTGGGGAACGGCTGGGCAGATTAAATCTAAATTAATATTTGTATTAAAGTGATTAGGTACTAAAGTCCGGGTGAGTACTATTCAAAGCGCGGTCGCAGAGTATTAAGTCCTAGATTTGATGTCCAGATAGGGCAAAATTGTAAAGTAGGATAGCAAATCAAAATGGCGGTGAAATAGCGTAGGTTATATCTATAAATTAATCTTAGAAGCTAAGTGCTATTACAAATTATAATTCTGCGTTTCTGTTTTAGATTTTCATAGCCGTGATTTATCGTGGGTTGGTTTAACCTTTTATGGATCAACTCGTACCCTTATTTATTTTTATACAGCGACAGTGACTTCTTCTTCGCACTTATAAAAACTTTAATATTAATGTATTATTTTATTTTTTTAGCCTTCACTGTGTCCTACTGCTGGGCAAAGGCCTATCCATGTTCCGTCCAAACCTCCCTGTCTTGTGCGATCTCTGGCCATGTCGGCCCTGCAAACATGATCAGATTGTCACACCACCGCCGTGGTCTACCTCGACGGCGATGTCCTCCCTGAGGCATCCAGTGAGTGACGATCTTGACATATCTGATGACCGTTTAGAGTTAGACCGGTTCCTTGTCATACGTAGTAGCTACGGACCTCCTGAGTGACGATCTTTGCCCATCTCTCCAAGTTTATTCGTGCGACGTGTGATATTATACAGGGTTAGTTATAATTGGCTAACTAAACTCCGCAGGCGCGATGAGTAGTTATCGATACTTAAACATTGTAAAACAAAATTAATTAATTAACTTTACGATTTTTTTGTGGCGTTGCGGTCGTTGACCTCAGTTATTGTAGTCACATAAAATATCAGTTTTTTTTTTTTTTTGTAAACTTCACACAGGGACGCGTATCGATATCGAAACACGATAAAACATAAGAAAACAGTTTTTCTCAACTCATACTTTAAGTTATACATACAACACTAACAGCGGTCGTTGACCTCCCGAAAAACATCAAATCTTTTTATTTTATCGCGTCTGCGGAGTTTAGCTAGCCAATTTAGAGATTTACCATATTATTTTAAGATCATAGACTTCTTATCTAGGCTTTCCTGTAATCTATAGGTAAGTATAGAACTATATTTTGTACTTTTTTTTTAATTTTAGGCTCAGTAGTTTCGGAGATTTATAAGGGAGAATGGTCCATTTTCGTCTATTTTCTTAAATAACTTCAAAACAATATTTTCAAATTATAAAAAAATGTATATTTGAAAGCCTCACAGTAAGCCCTTTCATTAGATATGTCACACGGTACAGTTTACAATTTTTATTTTTTTTTATTTTGTTATTAGCCCACCATAATTGACCCCCATATTCAAAATTCCTTTATTAACGATACATATCCGTGTTTGGGTCACAGAAATACATATGTGTACCGAATTTCAACATAATAGGTCCATTAGATTCCGAGCAAATTGGCTGTGACAGACGGAGACACGAGTGAGGTACGGAACCCTAAAAATACTACGAATCAACTAAAACATACTTCCACCTTCCTAATTAAAGCCCCTATGACACTTACTAATGACGCAAGATGACTAGCTAAAAAAACACATTGACATTAAACATAAAACAATTTGTCAGAAAACAAAATTCCCTCTCACCTACTACCAGAAAATTAATTAATCAAAATAAATGGCGATAAAACAACACGTGGATCTCGCGTGACTGTCAACTAAGAATTCTACCATAACATCACGCCTGTAATCCTCGAAGTGTTAGGCAGAGATGCACCTATAGTACACCCACATTTCGCCAGTTATGTTTAAGTTCCATGTAATAGGGGGCGAGCCTGTTGTCATCAACCGGGCTCAAATCCAGACTCCGGGTTGTCACTGAGAAATTCCTGATGGAAAAACCCAGGACCTCATGCTCAGCACTAGCGCTTGCGACCACTAAACCAACGATGCAGACATTAATTAATCCAAATAAATGGCGACAAAACAACATGTTAAAGTCGCGTGACTGTCAGCTAAGAATAATATTTCTAACACACCAATTTCTGAGAAACGAATACACAAACAAACACACGTTTTCTTTATAATTAGTGGTGTTTGGACTAAACTGCAGTCTGCACGGAAGGTGGAAATAACAACATGGCATTTTCACAGGGGTGTATGTAGGCGAGGACTAAACTTATGTAGGTATGAAGCTATGGACGTGCACACAGTATTGATTTATTTTAGCCACAATGGATTCATTAAATTCGAAGAAGTGGTTGTATTTTAGGATTATTATTTTATTTAAAAGTACCGGGTACTCTTAATTTTATTCTAGACTAGCTCCTGCCCAGAACTTCGTCCGCAAACCATTTTAAAGTTATTTAAGAAAATTGACGAAAATTGACTATTCCCCCCTTTATCTCCGCAAGTACTGAGCCTAAAATTTTGAAAAAAAAATATATAGAAAATAGTTCAATACCTATAGATTACAGGAAAACCTATAAGATGTCGATGGTCTTAAAACAACATGGTAAATCTCTCAATATTGGTCTCTTAATATTATTCCATAGTTAAACAAAAAAGATCCAACCCACATTCGTTGAAATGTGGTTTGGATCCTTTTCGTTTAACTATGGAGATTTGTAGTTGGAATGTATAGGAGAACATGTTTTTCAACTACAATGTTAAGTTTTTCTTGGGATAATTTCATCCCAACTACGGAACCCTTCATTGTGCACATGCTCTTTTTTCATTTGAAATGTGTTTGCTCTTGACTATAGTATAGGTTGGAGGTGACAGAGACAAAGTCTACGATGCAGTGAGCTTACCCAGAAGAAGCCTGTTCACTCTAACTTTGACGAGATTCGGGTTGTATGCGTTCGGGAACACAGACGCATGTAGTGAGTTCCACTCTTAAGTATTAGAAAAAATAGGTTTTATTTTAATATGAAGTTGACAATAGCAAAATAATGTCAGATGTTGTCTCTTAACGGCCTTATATCTGCTCAGAAATGAAAGAAACAGCAATCGAAGAAAGCATTAAAAATAAAACCGGTCAAGGGCAAGTCGGACTCGCGCACCGAAGGTTCCGTACCATCCTACTTCCTATTTCCTATCTATCCTACTAATATTACAAATGCGAATGTTCGGGAAGAGAGAAAAACTACTGAACGAATATTCATCAAATTTGGCAAACAGATAGTTTATAACCTGCCATTTACAGATATCGTTTTATTTTTCCTGTAATCTTTACATAAACTTCTATCGCACAGAATAATTTCAGATTTTTCTCTATGCAAAGTTCGGAGATAAGGGAGGTGGACGGTTTTTTTATTTACATTTTTACCAAAAGTCGAAAATTATGTGGCCTAAAAAAAAAGAAATAATGTTTGAGAATGTGCAAACAGCTCTCTTTCAGTTAATACCCCACATGCCCTAGTAGTCTCACTTCGAATTTTTAAGACCCCCTTTCAGTCCCTGTTGCAAAAAAATATATACATTTTAATTTCTTTCTTATTTGCAAAATAGTTGGGCAAATGTCACCTGAAACTATTCCAAAATTCAAGTTCATGCATTAGTAGTTCTTAGGATATCTAGCTGTGACAGACAGACAGGCCGAGTCGCACCATAAGGGATCCTTTTTACCATTTTAGTACAGAACCCTAACAATGCAGTGAGCCTAAAAACTCTAGTGCTGAGCAAATACGTATCATAAAGTCTGTCATTATTGTAACTACTAACTACTATTTTTTTAATTCATAATCAGTTTACGATACGAGTGTAAATAAAAACCTCTAATAACTTTTAAATGGAATCACCTACAATTAGCTTCTCTTACAATGAAAGCTGTAACAATATTTACCTCAACAGCAGATTTACTACTCAATTCAAGCCCAAATTGGATCTCTGCCAATTCCACAAACAACTAAGATGTTCGTGTTCCATGTGTATGTAAACCACTAATAAAAACATAGAACTTAGATACACTTGGCAAACACTACAGTAAAGTAACTCAAGATATCTGCCGTCATAAGGAACAAAGACGTATCTGATATTTTTTTCGAAATAGAGTTATTTACATATTCGGAATCAGCAAGAAAAGACGCATCTACATCTATATTTTTAAATTGGCGTAAAGTTAACGAAAACCTAATAATTCTTACTATTAAAAGACGCATCTGCCTTTGTATCTTATAGTTTAAACAGGACAAAATATTTTTTTTCTCCATTTCAATATTTCTGTAAATACGTCCTTTTTCTTTATGGCGGAAGATATAGAGATACTAGCTTTTGCACGCGACTTCTGATATTAAGGTGATACCAAAATAAGTTGGGGGCTTTTTCGTAATTTATTTCACTATTACAGAATGTATGGATTTAATTTTTGAATATATTTATCGGCTCAACTACTCATCGTGTTCGTCTATTTAAATAATTAAAATGATAATTTGATTGTTTGAAATTAATTCAAAAATAATGATTGATTATTACGATGTAAAATTAACATTACTACTTAAAACGTTAACAGAATAATTGTAATTTACATAGTTCAATACTTAACCTAAAAATGTGCACGTGCGACGATCCCTATAAATCGTCACGACCTCTCTAGGTCAACTACGAGATGCCATTTATAAAAAAAAAGCGCTAAGATCATTCTTGTTCGAGCCGCCGGACAGTGCGGACCTCTCTGGGACGTCGTCACGCTGTCAGTTGAATAAACAAAGCCTTGAAACAAGTCGTGAAGTTTTATTTTGGAAATCGAAGATGAGTGTTCACCACGAAAACGTTATCAGTGACGTCAGCATAGCCGACGTCACACTTTTTGAAAATACTATGGAGGTTCTTCCTCCGTCATATATGTTTATTGACTAGGTATTTGATCAATACTCTGACTGAAGGAAAACACGATTGGGGTAAATTTCCTCGATAGAATTTAATTCCGAAAATACCTCTACTTTTTATATTTTTTTCTGTAATTCTAAAATCGTAAGTAATTTCATTGCAAAATTGCATTCAAAATTTGCGTATTAATTAATTGAAAACTCTGGCTGAACATATTTTTGATAGATAGCTTAATTTATTTTTAAACAATTTTTATTTGGCTTGGCGCTTTTATTTTGGTACCAGCGCATTGCTGCGCTATCTTTTTTTCGCATGTGGATGTAATTGACTCTGTCACTTTCTTATTACCGCTCAGTTAGCTTTTTACATATCGCTTTAACCCACGAGAACGTACCTACTCATCATTTCAGCTAAAAGACGTCCACTGCTGGACGGACGGCCACTTCGACCAGTTATGTGCTTTTCTTCTCGCATCCAGCGGAATCCTGCGGTCATCACAAGGAGTCCACCTTGTGATGACCGCAGGATTCGTTGTAGACGTTGCGTTGTAAGGCCTCCCCGGCCTTACAACGCAACGTCTTCTGGTACGCGAACGTATGGGAACGTGCTACCGGGATAAAAAGTTTCTTAACCCAGGTCATGGTCTACCAGTGCGCCAAATTTCATCCGAATCCGTTCAGCCGTCAAGGCGAGTACCTAAAGGTCACAGACAGACAGAGTTCCATTTGCGTTTATAATATAAATATAATATAGTTTATGCAGCGTGAGTTGTAATTTGACGTATTTCACACAGCAAAAAAATTGGGTTTTCTCGAATCCCATGAATTTTCATTAGTTGCAAATTGGTCACACTATCACTACCTGAAAGGAATATGTCAAATTACAAGTCATCCTGTATAGTACTAGCTGTTACTCGCAACATCGTCTGCGTTTATTTATTTTTTTAATGCAAAAATCCAGCACGAAAAGTAGCGTATGTCCTTCTCCAGAGTCAAGTCTACGTATCAAATTTCATAACGATCGGTTCGGTCGCTGGTTCAAGCATGAAAAGGTAACAGTCAGACAGACAGACAGACGGAGTTATTTTCGCGTTTATTTATTATGGATGGAGTAAACGTTAAGTAAACCGGTCGGAGTAGCTTGGGTTAACTTGATTGGGTTCCATATACAAGTTACCAATAAAACTATGAATTTTATCAGCTGATTACCATTCCTTAGGATTGAGGTGTGGGAAACAGGGCAATAAGGTCATTGATGTTATAGCGAATACCAATATGATCGTTATCAAAAATATGTCTCACTGCAGGTTAAGGCCTCTTCTCATTCAGAGAAGGCATGAGTATTGATCATCACGATTGCTCAAGACGGGTTAGCGATTTCAGACTTATACAGAGTTACTGGTAATTCGACGTATATCCGTCAGGGGCTGATAAGGGGGCCAAAATGCAACAAATTGCTTAGTTATTTGTACGATTATTAATGTCATAGAAATTTTTGTGACGAGACAACATTTTTGAAGCGTAAAATGAAAATATTGGTAAGATATTATTCTTATATCGCTCATTATTTTAATTATTTTGTTAAATTAAGTAGTTTTAATTATGTCCATAGCTTAATTGAAGTGCCAGCTACAACATCATTTTTAATGGTAGGTACCCATTCAAATATGTATTTTTTTTTTTATTTGGAATTAAATGTCAAATTTTGGGTAAATATCGAAAAACTCTTAATATTCAAATTCGAAAACTATTGAATTTCGGCCATACATATGGGGGGTTCAATTTGTTGCATTTTGACCCCCTTATCAGCCCCTGACGGATATACGTCGAATTACCAGTAACCCTGTATTAACTACTAGCTTCCGCCCGCGGCTTCGCCAGCGTATTATGTCGATAAAAAGTAGCCTATGTCCTTCCGCAGGGTTTGAAGTATCCCCATACCAAATTTCATCAAAATCGGTTCAGCCGTTTAGCCCTACGCGTAACGAACGAACGTACAAAACTTCAAATACTCTTTATATTATAATATTAATTTAGATATGTCCAGGTTTCCTCATGACGTTTTCCTTCACCGATGTCAGTAATGTCCAAAGTAAAATCTGAAAGTACATATATATACATGTACGTGACGATTTTTACCTATTCACTCCTACCGTAAGCGGTGTTAAAGAACTTGGTTCGAATAAACATGTGATTAGGGCGACGTCAACCACCTTTTAATGATTTTAACCTGAAGATCACGTAACGACTACTGTTAATGATTTGGAAAAAATATATATTAAATTAGAGCATTTTCTTAATAACTTGATATGTGAATATTTTAGAATATGTTGATCTTATTTAATGTAGTTAATTTGTAAAGTTAGATCTAACGCGGATAAAAAACCGAGAATCACGCAAAAACTATATTTTTTATGAAACCTTCACCATTTTAAAGATAATTAAATTATTTACCTTTTAGTATACGTGTTTTAATATAATACCTTTGTGTTTTATGTATAATAAATTAATAATGCGCATAAATTGGGACAGCGTTCCTTGATGGGGGAGTCCAATTACTGAGTGGACGTACGAGCGTTGCGTGAGCTCAGCACAGAACACGCAAGCTAACCATTCAAGGCCATTGGCATATATCTGCGTCTTAATGAATCTTTAAAACAAGCGAAATGCTATAGATATTTAAATACAAAACGAAAAAAACTCTTCATAGGTAAATATTGAAATCCAGGAATTTTATTGCACTGTCATCAATTACAATGTTGCAAAACCAATTAAACAAATGAATAACTGAAATATTTTAACTCGCATTTGATAATCTGAATTCGCTAGTGCTATCTATATTGGAGCGTCATGTCAGTACTAAATATTCGCATGGAATCTGTGCGATTCTGTTATTTACAGGGTTTATCGATAAAAGTTATCGATAAGGCCCAACACTTGTACTTGAAAAATGAAACATATTAAACTTTATTGACGTAAGTACAAACAAACAGACAGTTACAGAAGGTCAAAGCAATACTAGATTTGTAGGACTAAATTTTTTTACACATGTCATACACTTGTTGATATATTTTACAACGATATGTATTTAAAAATCACGAGACCAAAGAACAAAGACTAAGGGTCAGCTCACACCGAGACGCGACGCGAAGCGACGATACTGGAAGAGGCCAGTGATTTCACGCTGCGCCGCGCGCCGCCGCGAGACGCATCGCAACGTCGCGAGGCACATAGTAAAATCGTTGGCAACACGACGCCTCGCTGCGCAGCGAGACGCCGCGCGGCGCAGCGGAACGTGTCTACATTCGCCACGTGCTCCCGCCCCGCTCCGCGTCCACCCGCAGTCTACCATTTTTATCATTTATACATTTCTACCGTAATTTGGTGGGTGCATTATGGAGATCGAGGAGAAGTTAATTTTTTTTTGTGCAGCGACCGAACTCTATCAATTCTACGCGAAGTCTGGACGGACATAGTAGAGACAAGTCGCCACGGCAGCCTCGGCTGCGCCTCGCGGCGTCGCGCGCACCGGCGATGCACCGCTGCGTCGCGATGCACCGCGCTACGCCGCGAGGCATCACGAAGCGCAGCGCTGCATGGTGCAACGTATTCTAAATTCTCACAATGAAATGTGTATCTTTTCGTGTAGAAAACAAAGTTCTATTTTGAGTCGCTCTTTTTAACTTTGCGCGCAGCGTCGCGTCGCGTCGCGTCTCGGTGTGAGCTGACCCTAACGGCCGAATTCTCAAACGCAACTCATTTTTAACCGACTTCCAAAAGGAGGAGGTTCTCAATTCGTCTGTATTTTTTTTTTGTTTTTTTTTTTTGTATGTTTGTTACGCGATTACTCAAAGACAGATGGACCGATTTGGAAAATTCTTTTTTTGTTTGAAAGGGTATACCTCCGAGGTGGTCCCATATAAATTTTATTAACTTTGCTTGGGGAGTTTTGGAGTTAGCTTCAATAATGCGTATATTTCCCACTTATTTTATATGGATGATGTGATGATGTTTTAATAACTTCATATCACTGTTATTTACATGGCTATATCTACAATTATTGTGCTCAATTATGTATTCGAATTTGTGTGGGGTAGGTTCCACAACTAAAAAGTGAAAAATAAAAACTTTTTAGCAAAAAATAAAACCGACTTCTAAAACAAAACACTAAGTACAAAGTGAAAAATAACTTTAATTTCGGAAGTCGGTGGCAATAAACGAAAATACAAAACGAAAGACACCGACTTCCGAAATTAAAGTTATTTTTCACTTTGTACTTAGTGTTTTGTTTTAGAAGTCGGTTTTATTTTTTGCTAAAAAGTTTTTTTAGAAAAAAATTCTAAGGAAACTTCATTGAAATTGGTCACGTCGCGCCTGTCTGCGGGAGCCTTTAAGATGTATGGTAGCTACAGAAGAGGGCCTAGACAAGTAACAATCGCTTTCAAAGCGTTTCGTATTTCTACAACAACTTTCACCAGGATTGACATAAGGTTTTCGGTAGCTTGTGTCAGTCATATGCATTTATGACTGGTCCATCATCGATACCGCTGATAGGATGTCACTTATTCTTGGCCGTAAGAACTTTCTTTATTCCTTTACTCGAGTAAAGTAGAGCCGTTTCAAAAAACCCACAGCTTTTCCATAATTCGCACCTGCGTGGTTGTTGTACAGAGCATTAATTAAGGGAATATATGAGTAAGTTGTTAAGAGCCTGATGAAATCATAATTATATAAAGTTAAGTGATTTGAGGCTGCTTCATTTGACCGCTTAATACCAGTTAAAACTGTTTGTCCACGGCACCGAGAACGTTACGGTTTCCGTTCAGGCGATCGTTTGTCCACCGCAACCGAACTCGGCGGCTCAGTTTGATCTCGCTGTCGTCCGGGGTAAGTGCGTTTTTAACTTTGTAGAAATAAAACAAACTAGGAGGAAGCCTAGGTTGAACCGGCAACAACTCCTTCTTCTGCTTTTGTATGTTCGAAGGACTAAACGTGCTATGCTTCTTATGTTTTTCTGCATTAATCGAAAAGGTAACTTCTAATTCTGTGGGAATGGTCAAAGAAAGTCTAATCTATCCGCAAAATTTTTCGAGCTCTTGTCGCTCGCTCTTATCTCGTCATACGAGTATATTTATAATAATATCGATGGTCTAGAATTAGAAGACAGATTTCGAAAAAGAACACAGATAAGTACTCTAAAATATTGGTTAAATAAAACACACTATCACTGTACACTGAGAAAAATCGAGTCAATCAAGTATGAAATTTTGCTTGATAGAAAAAAAAATGAATGAAGCAATCAAAAACTTACATAAATAGAATAATCACTGTTTGTTGTCACAATAAAGTTAAAATGATCAACTCTTCTATAACATGCACTTCATAAAATGAATTATGATAACATGATTAAGATATTGTAAACATGGCACATCACAGATTTAATCAAGTTGGATGATAAGTTCTATAATAACAGTTTGTTATAGGGTGGTGGCGTCAGTGTTTCATGTCAAGACTTGTTTATTTCATTCGTTCGGCAGATCAAACATGGTACGCTTTGCGCGGAGTAATTTATTCAATTAATTCCAATTTTCAAGTTATTGCGCGGTTACACGAAACAAAAACACCTCTAAGACGACCCACTGACCATAGGCGTTGTGTCGGCGCCAAGTTGGAACTTGGAAATGGAATTCGGTGAATCCTGTGCTGTGATTGCTGTGAATCTCTTCCCATCGTAGTGGTTATACCCCGGTTTGTGATGGAAGAAGTGTGCAACCTCCAAGTCCTCAAGTGTTTGTGTGTGTGTGTGTCGGCTTGAGGGCTGCCCAAGGCCCGAACTACATGCCACTTTTATCAGTAAGTACCTAACCTTCCTACCCTTTTAGCAAATATGATAATAATTATGTTGTTTTCGCATCAGTTCAGCGACGATTATTTTGCAGAAAATGAAATTAATCTGCAGGCGCTTTCTGCGCTTACCCATGACGCTATCAAAGAGCTGATTCCTTTAATAGGGCCTAGAACCCTATTTCTACGGAGCTGGAAAAATGTGGAAGTCGGATTTCACTATAGACAATAATATAAGTATTTCGGGAGACTTGAGCAGTATCGATATATCTCTAGGATCTCTAGGTAGGTAAGTAGGTAGGTACTTACCTTTACTGAAATCGGGTCTAAAGGTACCTACTACTTGGTCAAGTTAACTAGGTACCGTTTCTTAAAGAAGTATGTACTTACATTATGTCAGCTTAGTGTGTGTGTAGTGCAGTATAGTAAATGTATAGAAAAATGTATTTGAATACTTAAAGTGCTAGTGCTTAAAGTGTTAGTATGTAGCTAGGTATTTAAAACTAATATTAAAAAATAACTAGGTATTTCAGGCCTAGTTAAGTAAGCACTACTTACAAAAAATTTTGAAAATAATGTAAGCATGAATTTTTCTTATTCAATTTCATTTATTTTTAGTTCGAGTTCGTTTTAAGTTTTTTTTAGTTTCTAGAGTGTTGTACCCAAAGGATGCCAACGGGATCCTATCGCTAAGGCTCTGCTGTCTTTCTGTCATAAACTAACTTGTGTATTGAACTAAGTAGCTTAGAAATACAAGTGGGTACCTAAATCATAAGAGTAGGGTAGGAACAATAATATGATGGAGGGTAGACTTAAAACGTAATAAACACAAACTTCCAAACTAGGAAGTATGCAGGTATCTATATACAACAGGCTGTATCTTTTGAACTATAAGAGGTAGACACTTGCAATTGTCACATTGTGTATACCACAGGATCTGTGGTGTATACTATGGCCGCTATAACACCAAATAATAATAAAAATAAAGAAATAAGTTAAAGTTAAAAAAGAATTGCTTGGTTGAGTGAACATGGCACTTGGCCTCCTTGATGTTACATAGAAACCGCATGCCATCTTCACTCAGCTGAGTAGTTTGTAGTAGGTTTTTGTACGGAACTCTCAGTGTGCGAGTCCACTCGCACTTTATTTTTGTTTTCTATGCAGAGTTTGATCGCCTAGGTACTGTGTAATTATTATAGTTAATTCATGGTTCTGTTTTTTTTTTTTACAGCACCTTTTGCAATTACTTTAAGAAGATTTTGGGACATGAGGTCTCTTAAAGGTTGGCGGAAAATCATTAGATAATGAACATTCTAGAAGTCCCCTAGCTGCCACTATTTGCAAACAAATATTAAAAGACCATAAAAATTCTAATATCACTGAAGAAATAAATATCACAAGTGGAGTAAACAAATAAAGGAAATTTTCCGAATGTAAGGATTACGACGTAGGTACCTACTGCATTTCACCATGCGTTACTGCGCAAGGTGTGACATACCAAGCCAGAGGCAAACTAATCAGTCAATTACTCAACTTGAGAAGGAAATATCAAAAACAGGGTGTACTTGACATTAGATAGAAGAAACTACAAATTACTGATGAAGCTGTCAAAGTATCACCCCAACCACTTCTGCTAACAGTTAATACTGCAAATTCCAGCAATGACGATGACGATATAGCGCGGCTTAAGAGCAGCTCAGATCCTTGTACATTAGTTCTAGCAAAATGGAAAGGGACATTACAAAAACGTCTCAAAGATTTAAGAGACTATTCAGTTGAACAATATTTTACAGGTTATCCTGCCTTACAAACACTTCAGGGTTTTACATTGGTAGGTATTTAGTGCTTAATATACTTAATTTAGAATTCATTCTCTTGGCAATCTCCATACCAAATTTAATCAAAAGCGGTTCAGCAATTTATCTGTGAAACCTAATGAGAAGACAGACTTCACATTTATACAATTAGTATGGATTATTAAAATTTATCATGATTTGTGGGCGTGATGGTAGGAACGAACGTAGAAGTCAACTGCTCTGTGCGCAAACCCTAATATTTAACCTTTTGTTTCAGCTTGAAGAAGACTTCAATGCTTGTTACCCTGAAGAAAAAAACAACTTTTATTTGAATTTCCCTTCAGTGAAGAAAACTTTAATAGAACTTTTAAAAAGAAGAAAATATAAAGACGTTTATAGCAGTGATGTTATCCATTTGGCAGACGGTAAGTGTTTTTTTTTATGACCACGCTGCGGGAAAGAAAGGAGAATTAACTACCAATAGTGTGTCTGTTTGTCTGTTGCCTAAGATTACGACCAAACAACTGGTCAAATGCTGACAGCCAGTTTTTATTAAGTAAAATTCTTATTTCAGATTCGAGTGAAGACTTTGCTACAATATTGAATTTGCCAGAGCTGATTAATCCAAGCATCATTGCTTTACCGGTCGCTGCTACCTCTTCGAGCACCAAACGCAAATCCTCTCCTCTAGCCATGTAAATGATAAAAAAGGAATTAACTAAATAAATTACTCCGCGTACCAAAGCGTGCCAGATCTGCCCAACAAACGAAATTTAAAAGTCTTTTTAGAAATATTGTTTGTATAAACCACAAAATTACAGGTATGTTGTCAAACTAGATAGTTTATTGGAATTTCCTATACCATGTAGGTAATATCAGCATTGTATCAAATAAAAATGTTGTCCAATTTAATTTTAAAACCGTATGGATACTACTTCCTGATTCTCACTGTATAAGACTACTGTTCATTTATTTAGTATAAGGATGTTGATGCCTAAACACAAAGGTTATATATACAAGGTGTTACTGTAAACAGTGTCAACCTTTTAAGGGGTCATTGTACTCATCATTATGAACAACTTTTACTACTGGACAAATCTTTGGTCCCATAGTAAAAGTTGTTCATAATGATGAGTGACCCCTTGAGAGGTTGTACATCAATTCCGGGAGATGTTGTTTGTATAAGGCAATGTTGTTGTTCAATTTATTAGCATAAGGATGTTGATTATAAACACAAAGATTATAAACAGGGTGTCTCACTGCTATGCCACATGGAGGAAAAGTACCTACTTTTAACGTTGAGTAGGAAATTTTGCTGAAAGAATTCATTTTAACAAAAAAAAAAAAACTGCATTCAAAGTTTTTTGGGTAGGTGAGAGGTCCTGTCGATTGGTGCCATAAATGTTATTTTTTCAGAGTTTAGTGTGTGTGATTCCGGTGCAGGCAGCTGATTTTTCAAAATTCAAAAACCTCTGAATGCAGTCCAAATTATTTTTTAAATCCAAATGACGTCTTCTTTCACTTAATATAATGTATATTATTCTTCAATGTAAAAGTACTTTTCCATGGCCCTGGGACACCCAATATAAGACTACTGTTCAATTTAGGTTCCTATTAGCTTAATGATGTTGATTTGTAAACACAAATCCCCTTGTTCATAAAAAAAAAAACTGAAGCACTCTACAAATCTGTTTTATTTAAAATAGTGCTTCGTCTTCTTCTTTCAAACGGAAATCATTAATCGAAAGAAATTGACAAAACACTATTTGACTAAAGTAGATTTGTAGAGCGTTTTAATTTTTTTGTGAATAAGAGGGAAATGTTGTAAGACTACCTACTGTTAAATTAATTAGTATAAGGCAAATGTTGATCTCTGATAAATAAAAACTTTTTATAATCACTTCTGTCATTCTTATTTTGCTGATTATACAGTTCCTTAACCTACAGTACAAGACGTGCGTGATAAACTGAGACCTGAGCGCGGTTTAAATATAAAGATTTAGACATAATGCTGCGCTGTTCCCGAGTTACATAGGCTATGTTGAAATGTCCACGTTTTTTTTTAACATAGCTATGTTACTTGGGAACAGCGCAGCATTATAATTTCTAAATCTTTATATTTAAACCGCGGTCAGGTGTCAAAATATCGTGCACGTATTGTACTTTTGAACCTATGAACAATAAATAAGTGCACTATATAAGAATAAATATCTTTCCTGATAGAGTCAATAAAACTACTTTGTAGCTTTAAACAAGATCACTGAATACCATCACAATATTCATTGTTACAATCAATCAATTGTGTTTATTACATTTAAAACAAACTTCTTACATATTAATAATTATCTATATTCAAATATATAAACAACTTTATAAAACTAAATAAGTATTATTGTAAACGTAAACATATAAATATTTGATTCTTATGTCGAACAGAATCAAATGAATCAAATTACCAATTCACAGTAATCAGGTCCTTTGATTGCAGTATACAATAACCTTATAAAATTAAGCGTAGACATTACTGAAACTACTAAAATACTTGATAACCATTACCAAGTTCGTTATAACCTCGATCACCAGAAATTATTGGCACGATAACCAAACTTGATTGTATTGACAATTATTTTGTTTGATTTTATCAAGACAACTTGTCTGTTGCTTAATCAACATAACTTTATTGCCATAATCATATTACTTTATGTGCTCGTATGTTAACAAGTTCCTTGATAGCTGCAAACATTTTTTTTATTAATGTTATCAAGTTTTTCTTTCAGTGTACATTTCTGTGCAATACGTGTTAAACGTTCAACTTTATTTAAACTGTTCTCCTGAAAAGTGACCAAAATTGCATTTAAAACATTTGTCTTCTAGACCATCGATATAATAATTATACAAAACAAAAGCCGGGCGACAGTCGCACCGATATACTTGAAAATTCGGGGGCCGAGATCCCGGCGCTTGGTTCACATTATGCGGTAGACACGCGGCCATAACAAAACTGTTCTGACGCTGCTTCGGCGCCGTCATCCCGTTCTCATTGACATCCCGTTCCCGGTGCGGTTTTTTAAGCTACTAAGTACTAGTTTTTTTCCTGAATTCACCTTCTGAACCTCCACTGTAATGTCGCGAATGAAGTATCAATTTTATTGTAGCACAGATAGAAGTCGTAAAAGCGAATGTAAACTTTAATGTCATGGTTATAAAGTTTAAAGTGAACTGGTTTAATGGTCTAAAGCTGTTTGACGTCTTAGCTCGCGTAGTTAGAACTAGGATTACTAAGGACGATGGCATAGACATAGGCGGAGCGGGTGAACTTTGGATGAGAGTTTTATTTCGGAAAATAATATTTACATGTACATGTACATAAAAAAAAACCTGCCAAGTGCGTGTCGGGCTACGCACATTGAAGGGTTCCGTAGTTGGGATGAATTTATCCCAAGAACAAGAACAAACTTAATACTGTAGCTGAAAAACATACTCTCTAGAGATATACCATGTTATTTTAAGACCATAGACTTCTTATAAGTTTTCCCATAAACTACAGCTACAGAACAATTTTCTATATACACTCAATCAATCAATCTGCCTAGCCTTTTCCCAACTATGTTGGGGTCGGCTTCCAGTCTAACCGGATGCAGCTGAATACCAGTACTTTACATGGAGCGACTACCTATCTGACCACAACCTAGTAACTGGGTAATACAATATCCCTTGGTAAGACTGGTTGTCAGACTTTCGGGCTTCTGAAGACCCGTAACGACTGTCAAAGATCCTCGAATGACGGTCGGGACCAACGGCTTAACGTGCTTTCCGAATTTTCTATATACACTCACAGGCACAATTAACCGGCCACCTATATCTTTCGTCACCCTGTTTGTTATGATGATAGTATCACAATGCATTTTGTGTAAATGTATCCATAATTATGTCTCCTTAGCACAAAGATTTCTGTCTGCAACATTCCATAATATTGGGCTTGATTTAGGTTTTAGATTTTTACATATACGTCTTTCTTTACCTATAAAATTGCCGATTTTTGATACCGGCTAGTGTGAAGATTAACATCTTTTATTCTATTAAGAATTCCAAATTCAAATTAATTTTATAATATAGCATGACATTAAAAAAAAAAAAATCAGTTGTTCATTTGTTTTCCCGCCGTTCGATTTTTCTTTGATATCGATGTTTCTGTAACCATGGAAAAATCGAAATTGCGCGCTATTTTCGAATACGAGTTCCGTCGTGGCACCAACGCAACACAGCCAGCACGCAATATTAACGACGTGTATGGACAAGGTACCGCAAGTAAACGCACGGTGCGTTTTCAGCATGATCGCTTCGTTTCTGGAAATTTTGATCGCAACAATGAGCCCATGGAAAAATCCAACGAGGCGGTGAAAAACGCCTTTAAAGAATTTATCGATTCCCGTTTCCATGACATCTATAGCAGAGCCATCAACGAACTTTCATTAAAATAGCAAATTTCATTAATGCACTTTTGCATTGACAAAGCTCCTAGGCATGGAGTTGACATCTGGTCTCAACTTCGGCGCCACCATCGAGTACAAGGCCCAAACTGCGGCCAAGAAACTGGGCATCCTAAATAGGGTGAAGCGATACTTTACGCCTGGACAGCTTTTAACCCTTTACAAAACGCAAGTCCGATCCTGCATGGAGTATTGCAGTCACCTTTGGGATGGATCAGCTAAGTACCAACTAGCCGCGCTTGACTCGGTGGAACGCAGAGCTAAGAGGCTCATTGGCGACGTAAAACTGGTGGATGCCAAGCTTCATTGCTTGGCTCATCGCCGCAAGGTTGCCTGCTTGTCGGTCTTCTACAGATTGTACTTCGGAGAGTGTGCCCGAGAACTCCACGACCTCATTCCACCGGCCCCCTTTTACCACCGGACATCTAGACGCACTGCCAGTTACCATCCCTACCTGGTTGCTATTCCACCAATTCGCACTAAGCGCTTCCAAATGTCTTTTATAATGCGCACAGCAAAAGAGTGGAACTCACTACCTGCGTCTGTGTTTCCGAACGTATACAACCCTAATCTCTTCAAAGTGAGAGTGAACAGGCTTCTTCTGGGTAAGCTCACTCCATCGTCGACTTTGTCTCTGTCACCTCTGACCTAGACTAGAGTCAAGAGCAAACCCATCACAAATAAAAAAAATAAAAAAAAACAATATTTCGTTTAAAAAAAATGTTTGAATTTTTTCTATGTAAAACGACAATTTCATAGATAAAGACCTAATATTTTGTTAAACAATAGAAATACATAATATGTTTTGACCTACCTTCCAAGTCCCAATATCGTCCAAACATAATACCATGTAATCTAAAACGCGTGCTGGTAATAACTACGCTTTCAAACTCCCCATTTAGAATTCAATTATTTCGACCACAAATATTATTGAACAGGTAGATCCAATCCCACCTTAAAGTTTTTTCATTCAAGTTTATTCAATAGTATTGTACACAATGGTTATAGCTTCTGTACACAATGGTTGACTTTGGCCCATTATTGCATGGCCATTCATGACATAGAAACCATTTTGATTTGGTTGGGTGAATGGAGCGATTCACGATGGATGGCAGAAATGTGGATACAGTAGTACAATAAGAATGCAAAGTTATATGGGACAATATTATAGTCATTTAGAAAAAAAAAATGAGTGAACGGCTACTGCAGTCTATTGCTCGTAATCATAATTCTCCTGTCCTTATCCCAATTTATTTTGGGTTGGTACAACATGTCTTCCTCTTCCATACTTCTCTATTACTCGTCATTTCTTTATCCCCCCACTCTACACCCCTTTTCTAGCCATTAGCCATATCATCCTTCACTGCTTGCGGTAGCGTCGGGGGTCGGGTTATCTCCTTCCCTCAAATATGGCGAGAGGGGTGATGGCTGAACTCTGCGTTATGCTCGTGAACGGGTGCTGCTTGCGGTGACTGGTCGTCTTGCTGTCCTTGGTTTTGTTTTATTAGTAATTAACTTTGTTTATTTTACTTCGATGGTCCTAGTTTATCATTTGTGACTTCGAGTTTCGGCTTCATATACGGTCTTCATATTTATGTAAGTGGGCACATCCTTTATTACTGGAGGCCTTTATTTAGGTATAAAGTTCTGCTTACGTTTTTAGTTTTGTATTTTTATTTCTGCTTGAGTATACTTTTCGATTTTTGGGCGTGTGCTAGCTTACTTATAACAAATAATTCAATATAATGTTTTGTGTTGCGGAATGTATGTAAATTATTATGCGCAGTGTTGTATAGGTTCAATTTTTTTTAACAACTGAACAGTCCGCTGTGCTGCTGGAGAGTTTGTTGCGCCACTTTTTCTCCTCAGCTAAAGCACTAGGACGTGGTGAAGTGCGAGCGTTTTGGAGCACTGTCTTATGTAATTTTGACGTTCAAAAACTGCTGATTCTCAGCCTAGTTTGAATAAATGACTTGTGATTTATTTTTTTTCACACAGTCCATACATCGATCGTTTCTTTGGTCTTCCCCTACTCTTATACTGCCGTCATAAGGAAAACAGACGTATCTGACTTTTTTTTTCGAAATAGAGTTATTTACTTATTTATTCGGAATCAGTAAAAAAGACGCATCTACTCGTACCAGTATTTTTATATCGGCGTAAATATGTAAATATAACGGAAACCTAATAATTCTTACTATTAAATTATGACGCATCTGCTTTTGTATTTTGTATTTTAAAAACGGACAAAATATTTTTTTCTCCATTTTAATATTTCTGAAAAAACGTCTTTTTTAGGGTTCCGTACTTCAAAAGGGAAAAAAACGGAACCCTTATAGGATCACTCGTTTGTGTCCGTCTGTCCGTCTGTCACAGCCAATTTCATCCGGATCTAATAGACCGATTAAGTTGAAATTTGGTACACGTATAAAATTCTGTAACCCAAACACGGATATGTAACGTAAATAAATGAATTTTAAATAGGGGTGTTTTCGGGAGCAACTAAGAAAATTAAAAAAAAAGTTTCGCAAACTATATCGTGTGACATATCAAATGAAAGGGCTTACTGTGAGGATCTCAAATATACTTTTTTTATAATTTTAAAATAAATGGTTTTACTGTTATTTAAGAAAAAAGACGAAAATTGACCATTCCCCCTTATCTCCGAAACTATTTATATACCTATAGATTACAGGAAAACTTATAAGAAGTCTATGGTCTTAAAATAACATAGTAAATCTCTCAATATTGTGCGTACAAATTTACATTTACAGTTGGAATGTATGGGAGAACATGTTTTTCAACTACTATGTTGAATTTGTTCTTGGGATAAATTCATCGCAACTACGGAACCCTTCATTGTGCGTGGTCTAACACGCACTTGGCCGGTTTTTCCTTACGGCGACACTATAGCAATCCACATTCATACTCAAAACTTTCCTCACGAACATTTTCCTCATTCCTAGGCATCACTTACCCATATCATGATAACCGATTCCCACACAACTTTCCAGTCACCGATGCCACTTTCAGAGTTCCTCTTACGTCCTCATTTCTTATTCTATCCATTCGCGTAACACCACATATCTCTCCGCCTCCCCAAAACGTACAATCCTACACTTATCGCTAGAGATCCGCAAGACCTAGTCATCATACCTGTACTTTTAACTTTGAAATAACATAACATAATGATCTTTTGAAGAAGTATAATTTGCAAAGTTTAAAGTCTAGGCGAATAATGCTGGATACGATGTTCCTGTTTGATCTGTTTATGATTGTATCGATATTCGCAACAAAATTAGTTTTGTAGTACCTAGAACAACGATACACCGTGGGGTGCGCGCAAGACCTTTATTTGCTGCAAGTTCTTGTCGTACAAACGCGGGCTTGCCAGCACCCCTACGCCGCCTTACCAATCAATACAACAAGTTCTTTGAAGATATCGACTTCTTTTCAGTCTCTGCTCAAAAATTTAGAAGTCTTATCTACAAAATAATTGCTGATTGTAATAGTTAGTTTAACACTTACTCATTCTCTCCATCTCTCTCTCTCTTTCTCTGTTGTTTGCATGCGTGTCTATGTCTAATGTTCACTATAGACTACTTTTCTGTTTTAACAGCTTAGATTAGCGCACTGTTAGATATAACTTTTAATATGTTGTGGAAAATGTTGTAGGTTATACATTTATAACTCTTGTATATTTATAACTGAGAATAAGATTTTAATGTGTAACTGTTTATTTTCCCGAATAAATAAAATAAAATAAAATAACATCACGCCTGTAATCTCCGAAGGGTTAGGCAGAAGTGCACCTGTAGTACACCCACATTTCGCCAGTTATGTTTAAGTCCTATGTGATAGGGAGCGAGCCTATTACCATCAACTGGGCACAAATCCAGACTCCGGGCTGCTACTGAGAAATTCCAGATGGAATACCTATTAACACTGCCCGACCCGGGAATTGAACCTAGAACCTCATGCTCTGCTGAGCTGCGCTTGCGAGTAAACCAACGAGACAGTCCACAGCACTGAAAACTCCAACAGATCTGTCCCATCCCTAGTATAAAATCAAAAAACGGCAACCCACAGCATTCATAAAGTTATAAGCTATACAAAAAAAACGTAACAAAAACAGGTCACAAATAATAAGGCTGCTCACCCAAACCACGGCAATCATTCCGTTAAATTGCCCAAATTAATTCGCTACCAACCTCACAGAATAAAAAGAAAATGTTACATCCCACGCGGTTCCATTTTCAAATCCTTCGCTTATTTGAGTTACTCGTAAATATAGAATACCTTTCTCTTGTGTGGATGTGTGTAAAGGGTTACAAAGGATGAGGCGACTTAAAGACGAAAGCGTAATTTTCGCCGTAATTTTTTAGTCAATCCGGCTAGCCTTTTTTGGCGTCGGCTTCCAGTCTAACTGGATGAAGTTGAATACCATGGAGCGATTGCCTATCTGACCTCCACAACCTAGACAAGCACTGGATTTCAGACTTTTGGGCTTCTGTCTGACAGCCCGTAACAACTGTCAAAGATCTACGAGAGACAAATGGCTTAACGTGCTTTCCGAGGAACGGAGGAGTCTCGATATGTAATGGATGGTCACCCATACATGGATCAACCGCGATAAGCTTCAATGGTCCCGTGCTCTTCGCCGCTCAAAGTGAGAGGCCGAAATTCCGCTGACATATTTTGATTTATCAATCTTGCAGTGTGCGTCGCTCACTTGAGAACCTAAAGGAAATATTATTTCTAGATTTTGGCTAGCAACGTTTTCCTGTAGCTAAGTAGCGTCTGCTATTGACAAAAACTGCTTTCACCAATCTATTGACCAATACATACTAATAATTATCAATTTATCATATTATCATACACACAATTAGAATTGAAATGTCCCTCCATTTAATAAAGCGAATCAAACTGTTTACCCGCGCCCGCGCCTATCATAAAGAGAGGCTGATTCCGTCAGGCGATTAACGTTGTTAAGACTAGGGATCAAAGAGCAGATTCCGTTGGCGTGTTATGCTAAGGATGTTGAGATAAGGACAGGAAACGCAGGCAGATGTTTTGATAAGAAACCTGTTAGTATGTCTTGGGAGTAAACATTGGAATACTGTGTTGCTTGGACTGTGTGAAGATGATGATGTTATTTTTTTCTGTGGCAAAAAAAATATGTTTTGATGCAAAAAAAATACCGGGTGTTCGATAGGCATAAAAGTAATAGGCATATTAGTTAATCTTTTCAACATTTACTTTAGATAAACTAAAGTATACTAACCAAATTATTTATTTACATTCCTTTTTTTTGGCTCTGCATAATAGCGGTGACATCTGTATGGCATTCCGTAAATTATGCAAATCGAGGGACTTCTTTTTTTTGACGAAATTTTTTGTTTAACGGCAACGTTTATGTTGTAAATAAAAAGTCCCGGCTTTGCAAAACACATATTTAACATGCCAAAAGAGAAAATGTTGTCTTGTTAAAGGAATCCATTTTTGGGCATAAGTATACTTTTTCTATAAGTACAAAAGAATCCTCTGATGTGTTCAAGATACAGGTAAACTTGGGTTAAAGTGGCATCAATAACGAAGTCAATAATCACAAAGAAATAAATTGTTGATATCGTACACCCAATAATAAAAATAAAAGTACCTATAGATGTATATGTATTGGTATGTATAACTGTGAACGTTTGTATGTTTGAATGAATTTAGCACACAGATAGTTAATAACCATATCAAAGTTTTATTTCGGAATATCATATTTAAAGAAAGAAAGAAAGAATAGAAAGAATAACATTTATTTGACACAGTTCGTGAAACACAAAATACAAATAAGAAATTAAAAAAAAAACCTCACGGCTGCGTCAAAAAGGTTCATTTCAGCATTAATACCCGACAGATGCTGTCTGACGCTGGTTTTCTAATGAACCTTTAGGGACAAGTGACGGGGAGAATTACATGTACATGTACATGTGCATAAAATACCGGCCAAGTGCGAGGCGGATTCGCGCACGAAGGGTTCCGTACCATTACCTATGTATAACAACGAGCAAAAAAAAAAACGTTTGTTGTATGGAAGCCCTCTTAAATATTAATTTTATTGTTATTTAGTGTTTGTTGTTATAGAAGCAACAAAAATACATCATCTGTGAACATTTCAACAGTCTAACCATCACGGTTCATGAGATACAGCCTGGTGACAGACGTACAGCGGAGTCTTAATAATAGGGTCCCTAAAAAGCGGGATAGAATCATAGGGCAACAAAAAATCCGTCCGTATCGCCGTCGACGTGAAAAGTACCCAAAAGGCTGGCAGCTTTGCCAGGTTGCTGGCGATGCTGATTCTTTGGCCAAAAAATAGGCCAACCCTCTGGTCACGTGAAGAGTCGACCAACCGCTTGACGATGTCTCGAAAAACAGAGTGGGTACTCGAACCTCATAGCCCTCGTGTTTATAACCTGGATTAACACATAGATTAGGTGCTTTTTATCCCGATATTCCCACGGAATCGGGACTTATGCGGGTGAAACCGCGTGGCGCTGCTTGTGTGTGATAAAACATATATACAAAGGAAGAATCATAGACAGAAAATCATGAAACGCGAGTCGCGACGAATCGACACCAAAATAAGTAAAAATCCTTTCATCACAGTAAAAACAGACATTACAAACACAATAAACGATAAACTCTAAATAACCTAACCCTTCCCTTTGTTAGTCGGTTAAAAATAGCCGACCATACCATTCGAGCGAAAGTTTATTTATCAGTCTTTCATCCGAAAGCCCAATTTCCTACATGACCGGTTGCATAATAATAACACAACGGCTTTCCCGGAAAGGTTAGGAGAGTTCGAAAACTGACCGAGATACTCGAGTTCAAAAAAGGAAGGAGTAATTTTACTTATAGCCTGTAGGGAAATTATTGTTTATCAAACTGTCTATAAAATTATCCCGTAAAGAATCGGAGTTACCGACATAGCTTGCAGAGTAAGCAAGCTGAAGTGGAGTGGCCGGGCCATGTTTGAAGGACAGGTGGAGTAGACGAGTCCTGGAGAGGAGACCGCTATCGGCAAGCGTAGTGTGGGACGCCTTCAGCTAGATGGACCGACGACCTTTAGGAGGAAGCGTCTGGGTAGCCCGCGAAATTCAAATTTTCTTACGTTTTTTACAATTTGCAAGTCAGTATGTTAAATAAAGTATGATTTGCGGCCGTAACAAATATGTATTTACAGAATTATATACATTAGAATCAGTAATATAACTCCTTAAGTTAGTATAATCCCAAAATGTCAAGATTTCATGAAATAGTAATTTTTTGGATTACCTGGTCTTATAGAGTTGTATTGATCACTTTAATGATTCTTATTATGTAAATAGATACTTGTTACGGCCGCAAATTATAATTTGACCAATGTACCGACTTGTAAATTGCAAAAAACGTAAGAAAATTTGAATTTCGCGGGCTACCCTGACGCTTCCCCCTTAAAAAGGGGTTGTGGCGCCGCCTAGGCCGCTAGCTAGACAGAAAAGACGTAAGACGAGGACGTGTCGCGGACTGGACGCAGACGACTTTTTAAAACATAGAAAAGACGTGGCAATGACGCTACGGCGCAGCGTCGTCGTCGTGAGAACTGGCAGTATTGTGGTTTTCGGCATTCCACCGTCCGATTTTGATCCCTCCCTCGCCCCGTCCGCAGCCCAGGTCGCGCCCGTGCTCAGTCCTTTCTACCCGGGTGTAATTTTAATCACCGTTGTCCTCTAAAAGGGGTTATTGTACTCATCATTATGAACAATTTTTACTATGGGACCAAATCTGAAATCGCGAAAAAATAAATTAGCATCATTCATGTTCGCAACTGATTTTTTTTTCGCGATGTCAGGTTTGGTCCCATAGTTAAAGTTGTGCAATGACCCATTTAAGAGGATAACAGTGATTAAAATTTTAAATAGATTTCCCAAATATGTTGGGGTCGGCTTCCAGTCTAACCGAATGCAGCTGAATACCAGTATTTTCCATAGAGCGACTGCCTATCTGACCTCCACAACCCATTTACTGGGTAATATGATACCCCTTGATAAGACTGGTTGTCAGACTTTCGGGCTCCTGACGACCCGTAACGATTGTCAAAGATCCTCGAATGACAGCCGGCACCAACGGCTTAACGGGCTTTCCGAGGCACGGAGGAGTCTCGGTATTAAAAGATGGTCACCCATCCATAGACCAACCCCGACAAACGTAGCATAACCTGATGGATCGATCCGTGCGGCTGTTATTACTTAGCCACGAGCTCCTCTTTTAATAATTACTGTCCAATCTAAATTGACTTTATACAGCACGGAATAACTAATCATTGCCATGTTTGCAATAATTGTTTTAACACACCAATGAATAGGGATGATGCCTGGGTAAAAAAAAAGAAATTCTATTTAGTCCGTCAGTCAGATAATAAAAAAATATTAGACACGTATTTTTTGCTTTATCATATTAATAAAAAATAACTTAGATAACTCGCATTAAAGTTCGGGAGTGGGGGCTTGCTACGTCACTTCTACGTATAAAATGTACGAAGACGTGACGTCATGCCACATTTTAACTCAATGTATCGCCGTAATCTTTTGATTACGTAGAAAAAGAAAAAATACGTGTCCAATATATTTTAATAATCTACATGACGGACAAAAAATCATTTTTTTGTCATCATCCCTATTATAATCGGTTCGGATAGTTACTGGAAAGTTTTGAGCCTGAGGGTAGATACAGCCGAATATAGGCATTTCACAAAACTGCCGTTACGTCCGAAATTACGCTCATCGTTAAACCAGCAGAAAACGACCGATATAATGAGCTGCCACTTAATTTGCTTTATACAAATTAAGGCCTTTTATTTTAAACGTTATAGACACGCGAATGTTTTTTTTTTTTTAATTATTTACAACGGTAAGTAAATAACTTCGACTCCTCCGTGCCTCGGAAAGCACGTTAAGCCGTTGGTCTCGGCTGTCATTCGTGGATCTTTGACAGTCGTTACGGATCGTTAGAAGCCCGAGTCTGACAATCAGTCTTACCAAGGCGTATCGTATTACCCAGTAACTGGGTTGTGGAGGTCAGATAGGCAGTCGCTCCATGTAAAAATACTGGTATTCAGCTGCATCCGGTTAGACTGGAAGCCGACCCCAATATAGTTGGGAAAAGGTTAGGCAGATTGATTGGTAAGTAAATAACTTAGTACATATTTGTGATGTTGTTTGGAATAGTCCATCTTTTTAAACTGTGTAAGGAACGGTTGAAGTAATTATATTTTTGACAATGTTGGAATACGTAATTGGCCTTATTTTCTTATCTTTCTAAGTGATATCCCTTGTGTACCATAATCACAACTTCAGTATTTCATAGGACGTGTCCTAATTTTCATGTCACTCAAATACTTCTGTAAATTCCAATGTGCCTGTCATTTTATTGGCACCCAAAATAAAAAATCTAAAATCAGAACACACACACACACACACACACACACACACACACACACGCACACACACACACACACACACACACACACACAAACACACATAATCCTTGCAATCAATCTGCCTAGCCTTTTCCCAAGTTTGTTGGGGTCGGCTTCCAGTCTAACCGGATGCAGTTGAATACCAGTATTTTACATGGAGCGACTGCCTATCTGACCTCCACAACCCAGTTACTGGGTAATACGATACCCCTTGGTAAGACTGGTTGTCAGACTTTCGGGCTTCTGACAACCCGTAACGTCTGTCAAAGATCCACGAATGACAGCCGGGACCAACGGCATAACGTGCTTTCCGAGGCACGGAGGAGTCTCGGTATGTAAAGATGGTCACCCATCCACAGACCAACCTCTGCAAGCGTAGCTTAACCTGATGGATCGACCCGTGCGGCTGTTATTACTTAGCCACGAGCTCCTCCTCCACACATAATCCATGCAATATTCTAAAAAATACGAATTATTTAAATATTCAAAAAGAGCCATTTATATTAATCACAAAATTGTATCACTAATGTACCCAATTAGAGCAAACCTAGTCAAAACATAACCTATTTCTGTCAAATCCCTCTACAACTTCCGACAAATAACAGACAGACTGACAATCCTGTCTGGCATTTTGAAAGACAAGCACGACGACGCGTTTTTACAACGACTGCAGAATTTTTACAATCGTGACCTGCTAATCATTGCCACTTTTAAAACTTATAAAAACTCTGAAAAGTGCGTTTCTGAACACTACCTAGTATAAATGTGGGGGAAGTAATCCCCCAACTATTGTTAGAAGGAGAATATAACTATCCAATTTGGATCTCACGACAATCCGTCAAAAGAAACGTCGAAGCTTTTCTTTTATTTAGATTTAAGTTTATAATAGACATGACTTAATTTACGTTTCATTCCCATAGAAAATAACGGGCCCAAAACATTAAGAACATCTATTTGTTTTTCATGCAATTAAGCAAGTGCAAAAACGTTCAGTTATTTCTTAATCTGGAAATAGTCAGCACGCAATCCGGTTTCCAAAAACCACTGATTAGTAAATCTCAATCTGCTTAGCCTTTTTCCAATTATGTTGGGGTCAGCTTCCAGTGTAACCGGATGTAGCTGAATACCAGTATTTTACATGAAGCGACTGCCTATCTGACCTCCAAAACCCAGTTATTGGGAAACATGATACCCCTTGGTAAGACTGGTTGTCAGACTTTTGGGCTCTTGACGACAACGACTGTCTGTCTTAGCTCATAACGACTGTCAAATACGAATGACAGCCGGGACCAACGGCTGAACGTGCTTCCCGAGGCACGGAGGATTTATGCAAATTTATTTATTCGTACACAAATAAAGTTGTTTAAAATAATCATGTAAATAATCACAGGTGTTGACGTGACATATTATTATAATAATACTGTGATTAGACAAAGGTTTTCAAAAGCCCCAAGAAAATTAATAGCAGTTTTACTTTATTACTATGTTAAAATAAACAAAAACCACAAACCTGGTGGCCTATTCTACACAAGAGAAATCAAATCCATATCAAAACAATTTTCTCACAACAACTGTCGCTACACATAAAAGCGAATTAATAGACATTTGCCTGCAGCACGGGATTAAAATTAACAGTTTAATGCTTAGTGCTGGAACTCAAACTGAACTGCATATTGTAACTTTTACAAGCGCAGCGAAGGTTCATGCAAACAAGGCTATCAAACTGCGAGAGATAGTATCTTATTTGAGCTTGCTAATTAAAATACGCGTCACAACTGCTTTCGTAAAGGTACAAGTCCGTAGTCGACTACGCCTAGCAGCAGCAGGTGAAGTCTCGCCTATACACTTTGTTTTGGGGGACTGTCTTATGTAATGTTGACGTTCGAAAAGTGCTGATTCTCAGCTTAGTTTGAATAACATATTTTTTTATTTGTGATGGGTTTGCTCTTGACTCTAGGTCGACAAAGTTGACGAAGGAGTGAAGAAGCCTGTTCACTCTCACTTTGAAGAGATTAGCGTTGTATGCGTTCGGAAACACAGACGCAGGTAGTGAGTTCCACTCCTTTGCTGTGCGCCTTATAAAAGACATTTGGAAGCGCTTAATGCGAATTGGTGGAATAGCAATCAAGTAGGGATGGTAAATGACTTTTGATTTCGATTTTTGACACTACTGGTTTCTATTTATTTCTATGAAATAACTTCCTTAGCTAGCGACACGTCGTTTGCAGAGATATTTCATAGAAATACATAGAAACCAATAGTGTCGCGGTGACATGTCGCTTGCTGCTGCTGTCTGTAGTCGACTACGGACTTGTACCTTAACACATTATCTGCTGAATTCTTTATGCAAACGCTTCTTTATGCTACACCCTTACCGACTCTTATTTTACAATGTTTTTGAAACAATAGAGATGCACAAAGAACGCACAGGTGCGGCGCGCCGCACACGAAGAAAGTTATGTTATAATATATATATATATATATATATATATATATATATATATATATAATATATATATTATTATAATTATCTATATAAGTATGTATTTACAAAAAAAAAAGTAGTATATGTAGTATATCAGTTATCTGGTTTCCATAGTACAAGCTCTGCTTAGTTTGGGACCAGATGACCGTGTGTGAAAATGTCCCAGGATATTATTATTATTATTATTATGTAAATTGTATGGACGCGCATACGCGCCGTCAAGCACCTGGTGAACGTCGGAAACGCGCATGTGCGTCTGCCGCGCCTAATGTATTAAAGGATATTTTCATCGACGCTTGAAACTACCGACATCCCGTTTAATAATGTACTCTTCTAGTTCACTGGTTATATCGATAAAAATGTAGAATAAACTACCTGACGTACTCAGAAACGAGGAAAATATTTTTGTTATTACAAATAAATTTTAAAAAAATATTACTACGCAAATGTTATTATAGCATAAATGAATATTTGACTGACAAATCTATAGAACTGACTTAATAATATAAATTGACAAAAAATCTTAGATTAAATTAATAACTAATAAAATGTTACCATAAATTATACTTATAATAATAATAATAATATTTTTTATAAAAAATATTTAAAAATGTATTTAATAAGTTTTTAAAATGAATAAAGGACATAATAATAATAATTTATTTTCAACCAAGCAAAGAATATCTTAATTTCTAGGTTACAAACACTTTTAGATACAGCTTAACAATAAATACAATTCAGTGAACATCTGTGTACCTGAGCTAGATAACTTAATATCTGTATTAAAGACAGCAGCGCTCTTCCCTTACAGATTATACATTTAACTGTATACAAGACATAACTAATCTAGAGTATTAAAGTATTAATAATTTAGAGTTGTAGAGTGTAGGAAAGCCTCCTTGTGTGTCGTATGCTAGTGTGTGTATGTGTGAAGGAGGTTGAGTATACGATTAACGAGGTACATTTAGTAATTGTTCAGTTTCGTTGTAGTTCAATTTATGAATATATTCAAATAGTTTCCTTTTGCACTCTCTAATAGTTAATCTTCGTATGTCAATAATTTTGCTGATTTTAGTAGGTATAGAGATATGGACCCAAGAAGGGAAAAAATCTATTTGTGAATTGGTGTTTAAATGATGGTTTATTGGGGAAGGTTATATCTCTGCGACGCTTGGAGATTTTGACGATTATATCAGATATGCGGCTTGAGTGTTGTTTCAAAATAGTGAGCATAATGAAAAGTTGACGAACTGAAAGGACTTCACAAGACTGATACAGGAGGTACGTAGTGTGATGAACTCTCACAATTCAGATTCAGGTGTATAATAAAACTGCTTGCTTCGTAACAACGATTCTATTATTCAAATCAATCACTCTTGCTTATACTCTTATACAACTTTATTATAAAATAAATGACTAAGGCACAGCTATTAACACACCGATAATATTAAAACGTCCGTCTCGGTCGAGGTAGCCGATCAGAATGCCCCACTTTTTAAAAATCCCTGACCATGTGCATTTCGTTCCGGACTGCACGAAATGTATCCATCAATCTGTTCGTTCTTCATAGACTAACAAAGTGATGGCATTTTGAATCGACTAACCTACTAATACCGATTAAAACAAATCAAATACAATCATCGAATAGGGTATTGTAAATTTAATATGAATATTGATAAAAAATAAACTTGATTTAACTGACAAATTTGTAGAATAATATTAAATGATCATAAATTCATTACAGTAGGGAACAAATAGGGGCGAAAAGTGCTGACTTTAAGAATAGCTCTTTGAGCTATTTCAAGGGATTTAATTGTCGTTTTTGGTGCACCTCCCCATACAGTAATGCAGTATCCCACTATCGATTGTCCAAGAGCCAGGTAGATCTGTTTAAATAATTTAGGATTTACCACATGCCTTAGATTTTGTATAATAACTTGTTATTCATTGGATTGCATGTATAAATGAGTCCTCTTCCGCTAAATTTTCTATTGCTGTGCCCAACAGGGTCCATAATTGTTACAACAAATGTTACCTACCACCTAAGTATATACATTGTGGAATGCCATAAATGATTGATTGATTGATTGAAAGGCAATATTTACCAATCGACATGTTGGCAACTTTACACTAAAGCAATTACTTTTTCTTTTTTAATCGTAAAAAATCGCACATTAGTCATAACTACTTGATTCCAACGAATTTTAAATGCAGTTTGAAGGCCTAATAATCTGGCATATAAAGATATGAACTTTCTTAAGGCGAAAACGTCAAGGTAGCCCGTGAAATTCAAATTTTCTTAAGTTTTTTGCAATTTACAAGTCGGTATTAGATTGGACGTTGATCAAAATACAGTATGTTAACCAACAGAGGGCGTTCCCGTTAACCCGCAATAGTATAGCATCCATACATGCTAAAAAAAAATATTACCATTCGAAAACAAAATGGTTTTTATTTTTTTTTTAATATTAAAATATTCACTAAAAATGCTAAAAATATTCAAAAAAATATAAAAATATTCACTAAAAATAAAAACTAAATTGCGATGTTTCCGTCCTTCAAGTACGCGTGTACAGAGTGTTTCTTTTACGTATCAATTTAACATTTTTAGTGAATATTTTAATATTAAAAAAAATAAAAACCATTTTGTTTTCGAATGGTAATATTTTTTTTAGCATGTATGGATGCTATACTATTGCGGGTTAACGGGAACGCCCTCTGTTTGGTTAACATACTGTATAATTTGCGGCCGTAACAAGTATCTGTTTATATAATTAGAATCATTAAAGTGATCAATACAACTGTTTATGACCAGTTAAACCTAATGAATGACAGTTTCATGAAATTTTGACATTTCAGGATTATACTAACTTTAGTTGTATTACTGATTCTTATGATTATAATTCTGTAAATACTTATTTGTTACGGCTGCAAATCATTCTTTATTTAAAATACAATGTAATACTGACTTAAGAAAATTTGAATTTCGCGGGCTACCCGGACGCTTCCCCTTAATATATTATAACTCAGTATCACACACGAGGAGCTCGTGGCTAAGTAATAACAGCCGCATGGGTCGATCTATCAGGTTCAGCTCCTCCGTGCCTCGGAAAGCCGTTGGTTCCGGCTGTTATTCGTGGATCTTTGACAGTCGTTACGGGTCGATAGAAGCCCGAGTCTGACAATCAGTCTTACCAAGGGGTATCGTATTACGCAGTAACTGGATTGTGGAGGTCAGATAGGCAGTCGCTCCATGTGAAATACTGGTATTCAGCTGCATCCGGTTAGACTGGAAGCCGACCCCAACATAGTTGGGAAAAGGCTAGGCAGATTGATTGATTTTTTATCGCACAACATGTCGCTTGGTAATTCTTTGCTTTCACGCGTCGATATGTAGTCGGGATGGGCAAATGGTATTTTATTATGATAAAAGGAGAATTCACATTAAATAGCTTGACAATTGTCGCTTTTCAAATAAATGTATGTCCGAGGCAGTTTGGGCCATCAGCGAAGAAAATAAAATTCACAAGTGAGAAAATGCCAGTTTGTCAAACTCGTCATAATTTATCAAATATCAGGAATTCGTTATCTCCCTAAAATATTTTTTAATTTTTTTAATTTTCGAACTTCCTTCAAATAAGCAAAGCAATTATTTCAGTGCTTATCTCTGTCAACAACCGTCAAGTCGGACTGTCACTGAAGTCCAAATACCTCTCCGCCGATCGTCGTTTAGTTTCGCATTTCGATATTTTTTCACCGGACTAAATTTGAACTGGATCGATATTTCCTTGCATCTTTGTCTTTTGCTAAGTAAGAACTTATATTGGGATCAGCTCCTATCTACACAGATGGGAATAATTATCAGTATTTTCACGGACTAACTGCAGTTTGACCTCCACAAGTGGTAAGAAATAGCGGGGTTAAATTTCTACAGCGAAGCAGAATTATTGCCGAGTTCCAGTTTGATAGGATAGCGATGCAATTACAGGCACAGGTCTTTGGAGCATTGTATCTGGATGACAGTGCAATATATTCCATCTATAGAAAGAAAGAAAGAAAGAAAGAAAGAAAGAAAGAAAGAAAGAATAACATTTATTTGAAACAGTTCGTGAAACTAAAATATACAAATAAGAAATAAAAACATGTTTAATCACCAATAGTTTATGTATGGCACGTCGTATGTGGACTATTGTGGACATAGATCAATCTGCCTAGCCTTTACCCAACTATGTTGGGGTCGGCTTCCAATCTAACCGGATGCAGCTAAATACCAGTATTTTACACGGAGCGACTGCTTATCTGACCTCCACAACCCAGTTACTGGGTAGTACGACACCCTTTGGTAAGGACTGGTTGTCAGACTCTCGGGCTACAGACGACCCGTAACGACTTTCAAAGAACAACGAATGACGCCGAGGCACGGAGGAGTCTCGGTATGTAAAGATGGTCACCCATCTACGGACCAACCCCGGCAGGCGTAGCTTAACCTGATCGATCGACCCGTGCGGCTGTTGAATAGCTAATAAAAAAACGTTGGACCCCATGTTAAGTAGTCGCCAAAGAGCAGACCAAAGAGGCGGTTAAATTAGTTTTTTTTTTTCATATTATATTTTACTAGGTGTTGCCCGCGACTTAGCCTGCGATCCCGAGTCTGCAATGCGAGTCTCGGTATGTAAAGATGGTCACCCATCTACGGACCAACCCTAGCAAGCGTAGCTTAACCTGATGGACCGACCCGTGCGGCTGTTATTACTTAGCCACGAGCTCCTTTGTGGACATAGCCTACACAGTATTGCCTGGTGTTATAATGGCATAGTATAAAACCGCTGAACATCATTGGAATATTTCCATAGTTTACCTACGAATAAGAAAAACAAAGGGTCTCCATGTTACAGGACTATCAACGCACCATCTGTAATAACTTTCATTATTAACGAGAACTGAAAATAAGTGTTCCTAATAATAACATTGCTTACACCACCAGTCCGCACTCTGGAGTCCGGATAACATTCGGGCGCCAAACACGCAGTTGAGGAAAACAAAACCATTAATGCTTGTAAGTGAACAAGTGCTATTGTTACCAAAATTAATTTCCGACACTGTAATTCTTTTACCCTCCATTTTCTATTTCCCCCAAATAAACCGAACCCCAAATAAAGTCAGAAAATTGAATTACAGGGAAAAGTGTTCCTGATACAGACTTTTATTTTTCTGTGGCTTGAAGCTCGGCTGCTGTTCGTGAAGTTCCTGGGTTCTGTACCAGGCCTGAGCCAAACTACACCGGTCAGCAAATAAACCGAGCCACCCGCTACCTAGGAACTCTGATTCGATTTTCTCAAAAAGTATAAAACTTACAACTATCAAAGTTATACCTACAAAAAGTGCGTTTCATGGTGATTAAAATGAAAGGAAACTCATTGGGTTTAATCAATATTTCAGTGTTTATTAAGGATTTTACAAAGAAGAGTCGTTTTCCAGTCGTGACAATCGTTAGTAATGATAAAGTGAAAAAAAAAATTAAAGCCAAAAACAAAGATAAACCCAAAAAAAAGTTTTTGATCAATATTCCGTATTCCCTCCCCTTGCTGATAACTGCCAGCATCCTTGTATTCTTGTTGTCTATAGGTAAAAATTCTCAGAATTATATAGCAATTTCTTAATGTCACATACTGTTGAAATATGCAAGTAATCCCTATTTATCCCTTCTTCGGTGTCATTTGACACACTTTTCCTTGAAAAATGAAAACATAAACGTACATTTTAAGAGTCCCCCAAACTGAATTACGCTGTCCCCAACGCATAATGAGAGCCATAATAACTAAGTTCAAAGTTACAATTTCTTAAATCAAAATTGACACATTCCGTCGTCCTCAGGGCCGGTTTAACAAAAAGTTATTATTTTTAACGTATTTCCTTAACTGGGTCAAAGTAGAACTCTTTTGTAGGCGGACATTATTAGGAATATTTATTTCATGGAAGAAGTTTTAAAAGGATTTGGAGGAATTCAGTTTTCGTCGTATTAAAACTTGCTTCGGAAATGTTATCCACATTTTTTTGCACCTGCATTATAAACTTTGTGGCGTTCAATGATGTAAACTAAGTATTGGTCGAGTGGTTTTGAGCCTTCATTCTTTCTCAGTAGCAACCCGGACTCTGGATTTGTGACCGGATGATGGCTAGGAGCTCGTGGCTAATTAATAACAGCCGCACGGGTCGATCCATCAGGTTAAACTACGCTTGCCGGGGTTGGTCTGTGGATGGGTGACCATCTTTTCATACCGAGACTCCTCCGTGCCTCGGAAAGCACGTTAAGCCGTTGGTCCCGGCTGTCATTCTAGGATCTTTGACAGACGTTACGGGTCGTCAGAAGCCCGAAAGTCTGACAACCAGTCTTACCAAGGGGTATCGTATTGCCCAGTGAAACTGGGTTGTGGAGGTCAGATAGGCAGTCGCTTCATGTAAAATACTGGTATTCAGCTGCATCCGGTTAGACTGGAAGCCGACCCCAACATACTTGGGAAAAGGCTAGGCAGATTGATTGATTGATTGATGGCAATAGGCTCGCCTCCTATTACATGGCACTAAAAAACATGACTGGCGAAATGTGGGTGTACTATAGGAACATCTCTGCCTAACCCTTCGGGGATTACAGGCATGTAATTATGTGCATTATTGAAGGAACAAATAAAAGGCTCCTTCAAACAGGGCGTGATACGCGACGCGAATCGGACGCGACTCAAAGGCACCACGTGTCGCGCGACGAGCGGTGCTTTAAAATAATAACAAAATACGATCTCCAGTAAATAAAAGAAGAACATTTAGAACAAGTAATTTCCTCTAGCTAGTCTATTATTTGTCCCAAGAACGGAGGCTATGAAGTCAATCTGCGGATAATATTCATCTTGAACAACAAACCCCGAGTTTTTATCATTTAGGAACAGACGTACGTAATAGAGAATTGACGCAGAAGTGTAAGTGATTTTGACCTTTCAAATATGATATAAGTACTAGGTAAACGAAGCCAAAAGAGTATGTAAGTTTCGTACCAGGTGGCTTTCTGTAGTTTCTGCTTACCTCCATGGCAGGACGGCGTGAGTTGTGTACTAGGTAAAATAAATCTTTAGATTATGTTAGGTTAGGTTAGGTTAGGTTAGGTTACACGCGGTAGGAGCACAGAATAAATAATAGTAGTAATAACGTAGTAGGAGTTCTAATTACGGGAAACGTCAAACTCAAACACCGGTTTGAACACACTGTTTATTACAATATGGCATTGCATACAGCCTATTCCCGATTATTTTATTGGTAAAAAAATGATCGAGGTAAACTAGCCAGCTTAGAACATTTCGAACATCATCATAAATAAAAGCTGTATTGACTTCTTGTCCTTTATCCGTATTTAAAATAAACAATTGAAAATGAAATTAAATGGTCAGGTTTACTTTTTAGAGTGAGATTTTTCAGTATCCGGGTTTCAGTTTTTGAACTTACTTTTTTAAACCAATCACCTCAATTTTGCCCACCATGCAGTTTATTGAAACAAATCAAAAGCCTGGGATACGCGACAAAGATTCCCGACGACCTACATGTCAAGGGGAGCGTCGGCCTACAAGCTACGCCGTTAACATCGAGGGCCCGTTTCAAGTAACAGTACAAATATTGGTACGGCAGCAGATAGCTCGTGCATGTGATTCGAGGGAGTCAGGGAGAGTGATGTTTGTTTTATTGAGTTTAGAAGTGCAGTGGTTTGGTTTTTATTGAATCGTTGAATTGGGTTTTATTGAATAACAAGTCGTGCTCGAACATGACAATCTTCCATACAAACTTTCATCTCCCAGGATTAGGATTTTTTTAAAAATTCATCCCCTAAAGGGTTACCCCTTTAGGGGATGAATTTTCAAAAATCCTTCCTTAACGCTTACTTTCGTTATTAACCCCTCAAATGTCTGGCGCACACCAAGTGTACATAAGAAAAATCTTTGAAATCTTTACATAAATGTGTATAAACGTATATCATATATACTGGGTGACTTTTTTACCGTCTTGAAAAAAATAGGGTATAAGGTGAACGGATTAGAAGCATACCTAGTTTATTTTTTTTTAATTATTAATATCGAAATTCAAATCATACCTAGTTTTTTTTGTTTTGTTTTTTAATAGCTTAGACAGAATATGCCATCCGTTCACCTATAATTGTACCCTATTTTTTTCAAGGCGGTATAAAAGTCATCCAGTATATAAACGTAAAAAAAAAACATCCCCTATGGCGAACGCGGGCTTACAGTAGTTGTGAACCTATGGGGTTCGGTTGACATTCGACACAGATATAAGAAAGAAGCCTTGTTCCAACTATGTTGGAATCGACTTCCAGTGTAACCGGATACAGCTGAATACTAGTATTTTACATGGAGCGACTGCCTATCTGACCGCCGCATCCAAGTTACGGGGTAACACTATACCCCTTGGTGAGTAGTATATGTGTTAGTCATATACAAAATAAGTTAAGTAATAGAAAAAGAGCAATGACATTCACCCACCCAGCAACCTTCCTTCAGCTAGAAATTAATGAAGTCACTTTCAAATGTTTCGCCATTCTTTTGTATCAAAGTACAGTAAGTAGAATTTGCAATAATTTTACTTTTAACTTTGAATTTTTTGACATTGTTTGTTTTACAAATATAAGAAGTTAAATATTTGTTATTGTATTATAATATAAACAATCTAACACTAAAATATATATTTTTTTCTAATTCTTTTGTTGTACTTCTGTTCTCAATCTGCACAGTGGCCAAAAAAAGTCGTGGGATGAAAAATAGCCTCTCTGGGTTGAAGGTTTCTGTAGAGCGCGGGGTCTTGTCGACACCTTTTGTTTCAAAGGGGTTGACTTTTTAGGATAAGAAGGGTTGATTTGTAGGATTCCATAACCGGGGGCCAATGTTAATGGGACTAAAATTGTGGACTTTTGAATGTTAAAATTGTGAGAGGTTTTCGTTGTTCCGTTTTATTTTAAGGGTTGGTTAACTGATTTTTTTTTTTTGTTTTAATTTTGCTGTGTGCTTTTATTTCCAAGTCTCAACATAAAAAACCGGACACGCCCACCGAGGGTTCCGTACAAATTTGTATTATCATATTATAAATAGTTCAGGAGTTCTTTTCCAAGTCACGCAGTTTTTTCCAAGCTTTTCCCGAAATTCAGTTTCCAAATAGTTCTCAGATTTTCCCTATACTTGTAGTGTAAGACGATATTACTTGCCAAATATCATAGTGATAAATTTTGATTCCCTTGAGAGCGTCGAAATATACGTTTTTGCGGCCCAAACGACATACTTTTTATACGTAACTTAGCGGTTTGATTTTTTCACAGCTTCAAAGGACTGTAGACGAGTATATGTTTTTAATCTCAACTCGATACCTCCACGCGTTCCCAAGATTCTTGACAGACAGACGGACAACAAAGTAATCCTATAAGGTTTCCGTTTTTCCTTTTGAGGTACGGAACCCTAAAAAACCTAAGAAATTCGCGCTGTTACGAGAAAATAAGAACAAGTATGATAACAAACTCTTACTAAAAACAGTTAAAGCTTATGTATTACTTACAGTTTACAGAATTTAGATTTTATTGGGCCGTATTATGAACTATTAACGCCATCATTTTTCCAGTGCTAGAGAGAGACGGAGCTATATATGACCTATAGCACCATCCCTTTTTCGCAACGGAATCATGATGGAGTTAATATTAGGTTGGCGAAAAAGTATTTTCGCATTATAGTATGTATGAACTTGTAATAAAATCTCTTTGGCTATACTATTTGTATCTGGCTGGTTTTGGTAGTATTGAAAGTTTAAATTTTAAAGAACATAATTCCAAATTCAAATTAGGAAAATGTGTGATTTTCATTTGTTTTTCGTACCGTCAAGATGAGTGAATCTAATGAAGAAATTCGATACATTTTAAAATTTTTCTACAAAAAAGGTAAAAATGCAACGCAAGCCGCGAAAAAAATTTGCAATGTTTATGGACCTAGTGTAGTGTCTGTGAGAGTAGCACAAATTTGGTTTAAGCGTTTTCAATCCGGACATTTTGATGTCAAAGATGCACGTCGCTCTGGTTGCCCTATTACGGATAAAATGGATGCCATTTTTGAAAAAGTGGAGCAAGATCGGCATATCACTAGTTACGACGTAGCTGAAGAACTGGAAATTGACCACAAAACAGTTTTGGTGCATTTGAAAAAAACTGGGTACACAAAAAAGCTCGACATTTGGGTACCTCACGAGCTCACTGAAAGAAACCTAATGAACCGTGTACTCATTTGCGATTCTTTATTACGACGTAATGAAACCGAACCATTTTTGAAGAAGCTGATAACTGATGATGAAAAGTGGATAACGTATGACAAGAACGTGCGAAAATGGTCGTGGTCAAAGGCCGGTCAGGCTTCACAGACTGTGACGAAACCCGGGTTAACTCGCAACAAGGTGATGCTGTGTGTGTGGTGGGATTGGAAGGGCATTATTCATTATGAGCTGTTACCACCAGGCAGGACCATCGATTCTGAACTCTACTGCGAACAACTGATGAGATTAAAGCAAGAAGTTGAGAGAAAGCGGCCGGAATTAATCAATAGAAGGGGTGTGGTTTTTCATCATGATAACGCTAGACCTCACACATCTTTAGCCACTCAGCAAAAATTAAGAGAGTTTGGCTGGGAGGTGTTAATGCATCCGCCGTATAGTCCTGACCTTGCACCTTCAGATTTCCACCTGTTTCGGTCTCTTCAGAATTCTTTAGGCAGTGTCAGGTTAACATCACGAGAGGACTGCCAAAACCACTTGTCGCGGTATTTTGACCAGAAGTCCCAAAATTTCTATAGCAATGGGATCATGTCCCTACCTACAAGATGGCAAAAAGTTATCGAACAAAATGGTACCTACATACTTTAGTTAAATGTAAATAAACTATATTAACACGTTAACTGCCATGTCAGGCACCGGTGCTTGAAAGACATAGTACCTGTTAAGGCCATGTCAGTCCCGGGTGACTGACGCCACAGTATATAATTTAGATGATCTCAGGGAGCTGTGCGGCACGTTTAGCTCGTTATTATCTATTAAAATTGACTGACAAGGCCCTGGAAAAACTATGTTCAACTTGGCCCAACGTTTTTATATTTAGAACTGTATGTTTTATTGGGAAAAATATAATGCGACACCGGGACTGACATGGCCTTAACAGGTGCTATGTCTGTCAAGCACCGGTGTCTGACATGGCAGTTAACGTGTTAAAAAATGTTTTGAATTTTCTTAAAAAATGCGAAGAAACTTTTTCCCCAACCTATTAGTTCATAATGCCGCCCAATATCAATATAATTATGAATATCAATACAATATCACACGGATGCCCACACAAGCAGAAGCCAATTAATTAATTTATGAATGAATCACTATCTTTAATGTCATGTCAGTCAGACGGCGGTGGCAGTCCTTTCATCTGCTGTATCTTGTCATCTTTAAACCATTGACAGAAATAGAACGATGTTTTAAACTCGTTTAGCGTTATTGTATTTTACTGATTTGTGGTGCATAACCTAACCTAACATACCCTCCCAATACTAAACGAGTCTCGAATGTGCAATTTCTAAATTCAACGTTTCAAAGTTCAAAGAGGGAATGAATCAGAAAAGCGGGCCAGTGAAGTAAAAGAACGAACGAAACGAACTCTTATTCCGTCTCTTATTCCGAACTCTTATTACGTCATCATGTTCTGTGGAATTCATTCAAACGGCCATCACTGGATACATTCACTCGTAAATTATTTAAAGATGGAAAATTAGTTTTATATGGAAGATGGATTTTAAAGAAATGATTACATCAGCGCCAGTTATTTTCACATGAAATATTAATAATGCAAAGGCACTCACAAAGTCAGAATTCATTCAATTATGTACTAGTTTCCTATAAAGAAGAACGAGCAAGTAACTTTAAGGTTAGTATTTTTATTTTAGGAAAATGTGAATCAAAACTGTTTTAAGAATTAAAAATTAATAGTACTTAGCTAAGAGCCAGACAGAACAACTTGACAGCATGTGTAATTAAATTACTTACGTAATTAACAAAGTAAATGATGATGGACAATGTCAATTAAAGAAATTAGCCATTTCTAAAATAAGGGGAAACCAAGTCTGTAGTAATAAAAACGAGAGATAAAACCATTAGGTTAAATAGTCACGTTTGATAAAGGTTAACAAGAGATCCAGTAATGTTCTCATTGTTTACAAGGAGCTTTGTGAACTTGGCACTCGACATTGGAAAATCATTTTTTTTTTCGATTCTCGATGTTTGTATGTAGGTAGTCGATTGTAGTAACTATCTTTTCGTTTGTTGTAGTTTTAAATAAAAATGAGAGGACTTTGAAAAAAGCTCATTCCCCCGTTTTGTCGGCACTCATTTTCAGTAGCGCAGTTGATTCTTGAACAGAATCGTTTGTAGTTCCATCGTTTAATCGTTTGTAGTGAAAAAAAAATCCGTTTGAAGTTGCAAAAAAAAGATTTTTATTTCAAGGCAAAATAAGGAAAACTACCACAGACGATAATGAGTTACTACAACGGTCAGTTTCTACATACAAAGTAAGTCCTACTACAAACGACAAAAAAACCCTAGTACAAATAAAAAAGGTACTACCAACGAAATAAACGCTACTAAAAACGAAGTAAATAGTACTACAAACGAAAAAAGTTGCTGCAAACGGGAATAAAGTTAATACAAAATGTACGCTAATACAACCGAAATAAAGTTTTTAACTATGAACGAAAAAAGTTGCTACAACCAAAAGAAATGCTACTACAAACGAAAAAGAGTTACCGCAACAAAGATGATCGATACTACAAATGAAAAAAGTTCTTTTGTTCGTTCATTTTTCATGATTTATTTTTCGAAAATCAGATCAAAAGAAAACAAATCTAACTTAGAGAGTCGCGAGTCATATTTTGGATAAGATACAACCGGCAATTTGCAAAAAATAAGAAAATTTGAATTTCGCGGGCTACCTTAAGGACTCCAAAAATTAACTTACAGTTAAGTTTTTGTTTTTTATAGCAGTATGAGGCTTATTGCTTTGGGGTGCGTTCAAACATTCGGCTGTTATGTACATACCTAGATGTAAATTTGATCGGCTAGTAAAAACTTGCAAAGTATTGCACCCGAAATGTCAGTGAAGTGTAAGTGTACGGACCGAGGGAAAAAGCGTCCAGCGGGGCGTTCAGCGTTGCGTGCAAATTTACCGGGCGCCGCTAGGCCGTCACTCAGGACACTAGCGAGTGTTTGCATGTGTTTAACACGAACGTCGCTCGCTCCGCCCCGCCGGACGCTCCAGTCGAGCGTCCGGCGGGGCGTTCAGCGTTGCGTGCAAAGTCACCGGGCGCCGCTAGGCCGTCACTCAGGACACTAGCGAGTGTTTAACACGAACGTCGCTCGCTCCGCCCCACCGGACGCTCGAGTCGAGCGTGCACTCAGGCCCTTAGTGTCCTGTTAAGTCACACTGAATCCAATAAGTTTACTCCTAATCCTCCAACTACCAGACTACGAGGATTGAGATAGCCTAACTAGCGTAAAATCGCAAATACGCTACATTTGCTGTATCCAGTATCAAAGCTTGCTAACATCATGTTTGGCTTTGTCACTAATGTTAGACTTATGGATTAGATTCAAAAGCATGATTTTATGCATAGATCTGTATCGGATGTTCATCGTTAGAGGTATACTTTAGCGGGTTATGTTATCATACTGACGGTTTGCCAGCTTGTTTCCAGCGAAGTGAATTGTGTACATGCTCTCGACGGGTGCTCAGTAAAGGTACAGACGCCAGCACATCAAGCTACTACAATCTGTCAGATTTATTTAATAGATTTTCGACTTTATTGCTAAAGCATTAGGTTCAAGGTTGATTGGGAAAATCTGACAGTTTCGGGTAGGTTGACCTGCTGGCGTCTGTACAAGTCCGTAGCCGGCTACAGGCAGCAGCAGCATTCAACGTGTCACCGCGACAAGATTCCATGAAATAGTCATTCAATAGGGTATTATGAACTTAGAGTTGTATTGATGATTTTAATTATTATTATACATATACAGGCCAGTTGGCGTGATTGGTTAAGATGCCACCTATCATGCCGCAGGTCGTGGGATTCCCATCCAGGACAAACATTTGTGTGCATGAACATGTCTGTTTGTTTTGAGTCTGGGTGTAATTATCTAATATATGTAAGTATGTATTTACAAAAAAAAAAAGTAGTGTATGTAGTGTATCAGTGTTATCTGGTTTCCATAGTACAAGCTCTGCTTAGTTTGGGATCAGATGACCGTGTGTGAATAATGTCCCATGTTATTATATTCTATAAATACAGATTTGTTACGATCGCGAATCATATTCAGATCAACATACAACCTGATACTAACCTGCAAATTGCGAAAAAATATAAGAAATATAATAGATAATTTACGATAAGCAATTTAGCTGGTATTGTGTTTCTGCGTTCATTACTTCACCTTGATATCTATTTCAGGCATATTTTTATAGATATTTGGCATGTCTCGTCTGGGACATTGAGGTGAGCGCTTCGTGTTTCATAAAGCTTGCCGTAATTTTCTAAGCTACCAAGTCGCAAATGTTAATTTTCAAAAGCAAACATGTATCGTTAGGAAATGTTCCTCTTGTGAGTATAAGCGAGACACCATTGCGTGTTGCTCAGTTTAATACGTGGCATGTGGTCACGGAGGACTTATCTGATGATGCAGATTTAGACAGGGGAGTGTAGGGCGTTGACGATTCGGTGCAATATGTCAGCCCGCAGGTTTGCTTGGTGGGTGGTTGTCTGTCTGTCTGTCAAGACCGTATTTTCTCAGGAACGCGTGGAGATATAAAGTTGAAATTAATATCAAATACGTAGGTATAAGGTACCTTGGAGCTCTAAAAAAATCAAGCTTCTAAGTCAACGCAATTAAAAAATACGGCTATTTAAGTTACATATTTTGATACCCGCAATAAACCAAAACCTATAGGGTACTTCCCGTTGACTTAGAATCATGAAATTTAGCAAGTAGCAAAGTTTCACAGCACAAGTAAAGAAAAAAGTACCGAAAATCGTTAATTTGTAGCTTTAACACATATAAATAAATAGTTTTTTGCGATTACAAACTTAAATTTACAATTGGAGATTTGACCGTATATCAATGTATGGGAGAACATATTTTTCAACTACAATGTTGTTGGTTTTTTGGATAAATTCTTTTCAACTACGGAACCCTTCATTGTGCGTGATCCGACACGCACTTTGACACTTTTTTAATACAAAGCCATCTACGTAGTATAGTTTTTAGAAGCCTCGCTTTTAACCACTATCTCTAATCATTGTGAGCGATGTGGTCGACCTGCTGATGATTATGAAAATTATAAATAATAAAAAAAAATACAAGTTCTGTTAGTTGTACCTGTACATGTTCCAAATGCGTTCCTTTTGGCAATATCTTCAAACATTTGCACGCATTAATAAAGACGCAAAATAAGTAATTACGTGTTCTAACTATGCACACATGCTCAAAATCCCGCGCCACACATCGCGAATTCTCGACTACATATTTGCCTTTTTGCTATAATCTGGCGCCAGAATAACACTAATGAGCTTAACCCGCATTTACTTGTAAGTAACAGTGTGAGGTGTCCTAACCACTAAAGCTATGCCTATTGGTTCGGACCAGTAACCCATCTCCGAGTATTGCCAACTAAATCAAATGATTTTGCTCCACTGGTCTTATGTGGAAAGCTAGAATGTATTTGTCTATACGAAGTTGAACAATTAGGCCATATTTGTAGACATATATGAATCGTTTTACCATTTGTGTTAAAATAGGACTATAACCCTGTTAGGCGATGTCCTAATAGAACGCGAAAACGCGAACCTCGCATGTTCGACGACGCGTGTACAGACGCCAGTACATCAAGCTACTACAATCTGTCAAATTTCTTTAATAGATTTTCAACTTTACCGCTAAAGGTTGATTGGGAAAATTTGACAGTTTCGGGTAGTTTGACCTGCTGGCGTCTATACAAAGTTTACGTAGTACGTGCAATCAGACATAAGTACTGTCGAAAGTCTTATACGTAATTCATAAATCGAGCGAAAATCGCATGACTGTCGCGTAATCGCGTTCTATTAGGACAATGGCTAACATCGCCATTTGAGTGTACTTTTAACAATTTACTTAGTTACATAAACTGGTCTATTAATATAATTAAATACCTACTGTACTTAAACAAAGAATTATATTAATTTCCGAGGACTACAGAATATTATTACTAGTGCCTATAATTACTGAGTAGTAATAATTAATAACGCCTATAATTACTGCCTATATTACCTATAATTAATTAAAACTTACTGAGTTACATAATAAGTGTGCGGTTGTAGTTCATAACATTTATAGTTTTAGTTTATTAATATCGAAATGACAAATATTTACAATAATTGTGTGTTTTAATTAGTAGCATTTAGTGCAGGCGTGCGTAGAGGCAGTCGTAACCCTTGTTACTAAGCGCGTTATTACATTGGCTTTTATAGATTTATAGTATTTATGTCGCAGCCATCTGGTTTTATTAGCCGTCTAGCCTTTTAACTAAACGGCGGCTGAACTAGCGGCCTGAATAATATTCATTAACGGTTAGGTTGGAACTCTGACCAAACGCGCCAAATTGGTCGCAGTAACTAAATCAGTGGGTTAAGTTAGGTTAGAACTATGACCAACCGCGTGCAAGCCGAGCGAGCGAGGCCGAGGCGAGCGGTGCCACGGTAGCGGCTGGCCAGCACTACTTAACTAAAAGGCTAATTAAACCAGTTGGCTGCGGCATTTATATGAATCCAAAGAATCACATTGAATACATAATATAATTTAAAATATAACATAATTTTGTTTATTGTTGTAAATCATCATTCTCCTGTCCTTATCTCAATATATTCGGGGTCGGCGCTACATGTCTTCTTCTTCCATACTTTTCTATTAGTCATCATTTCGGTAGTCACTCCCTTTCCAGCCATATCATCTCTCACACAGTCCATCCATCGCTTATTTTATATATTTTTTTATTGTTGTAAATTAAGTTGATAAAACAAAAATATCTCTACAACATATTGTAGAATTATTCATTCTACAAAGTCGGTTCAAAGATTCTTTTTACATTAAATACTTTTTGACTGAATCGGATGTAGGAACTGCATAGTTTTCTCCCTCAACTTTTTATAAATTTTGAAATCGGAATTGTAAATTTTTTCATGCCTTCCGACTGCGTTCTTTCCTGCATCATTCAAGCATAATTTTTTTTCCGCCGACTATATCTAAATTTACTTTTTATTAGTATCCGTTTTGTAAAAGGGGGGATCCAGATCCCCTAAAAAAGAAGAAAGAAAGAAATCATAAAATAAAAAAAAAACAACAGTAACCAGTTACTGTTGTTTTTTTTTTTTCATTTTCTGTACTATGTTCGTTTAGATAGATCCGTGTTGTATACGTGAGATTTTTAAAGTGGTGAAAAGTGATTTTCTTTTTTTCCAACACTACAATATGGACTTTCTCAAAAACTGAAACTAAAAACTTTCATATTTCACCGTTTTGAGAGCAGTGGTGATAAAATAATTTACAAAAAGTAAAGCACCTGTCTGGGTTCGAATCAACAACTCGTTAAGACGCGGCAGTTATCACTGAGCCATTCATAGTATAGTTCGCGGCATTTAATTTTGCCTCTCTGAAGTAGGCTACGCTGACTGCGCAGTTGTCAATATCTATACTAAAACAGCAGCGCGCCATACCATGCGCATCGGAAAGCCTGGTTTCAGAGCGGCAAACTTACATGACGCGAATTATAGTCAAAGTCATTGTGTCTGAACTTACATGGTTCATACGACACACAAAGACTAACTAAAGTCAAACGTAATCGGGGCGAGTGTATTGGCCATCAATCGGGCACAAAAACCAAGACTCCGGGTTGCTTGGTACCAAGAAATTCAAGGTCTGCTCTGTCAATTTACCAGACCTGACGATGGAAACCAGGACGCTAATTGCGTAACACACTATCGATCGACATCTGTGAAGCAAATTGCTAATCCAATGCTTCATAATTATGTTCGAAAATTTCGTCTGCTCAACAGCGTAAATAAAGCAATGAGTGTTATTGAGCTGTCTAAATGAAAGCGATTCCGATTGATAATGTGTTACGCAATTACTACACGCTCAGTATTCGAAACCAAAAGAGCAACGAAGCAGTTAGCGAATGAAAAAGCCAGATTAAAAATCTTTAACCCTCAAAAGATCCCTCTAATAATCTCTAAAACAGATCGATGAGGTCCCTGGGGGAGGTCTCAATAAATTCAGCAGCATTATGAATTGACCCGGACCCAGCTGATAACATCTTCCGACCGGAAAATGTGGTGTAAAACGGAAAACGAAAGAAAAATGGGTGGAATAGAAATGTGTTTTATTCTTTGCATTTTTGCTGACTGTCTTTTTATTACCCGACTGGCCCAGAAGGACGGTATTGTTTTTAGAGAGTATGTATGTCTATTTCTTTGGCACGCTCTATAGTCTAAACTGCTTGATAACTTAACCTGAACGATCGACCCTTGCTGCTGTTAGTACTAAACAAAAACATATTAGTTTTTAGTAAAAACTGGATAATTGTTTGTAATAAGTACTTAATAGTTTTGTTATAAATATTGCACTAGAATTTGACCAAGGTTTTGAGATGTTTTCCCTTTGACACCACAACCGTAGCTCGTATCAATAAGTCAGGCCGTCACACTTACACGTATTAGTCCATTATCTTGAAAACTACTGAACCGATTTAGATGAAACTTTCACTATGCCCTAAGTTGAAGTAAATGTAAGTCAACAAAAAAAGAATGGTCACGATCCGATTAATAGTTTCGGAGAAATGCGTGGACAACCATACACAGTACATACATACATCTACGAAATTTTGTATATTTCGATGGCTCCTAAGTACGAGTATACTGAGTCAACTGTACTTCTAATAATTTTAAAGGAAGGCGATAAAAAGAGCGATTGGTTATATTTCAAATGTTAATACAATCAAGAAAAAAAATAGATAATCCATCACTATGGATCACTATCCATCACTAATTGAATATAATAAGGCCTATTAGCAGTGCAAAATAAGTTTCATATTATTTTATTAATAACCATTCGCTCTTTTTATCGCCTTCCTTTAAAGTTATTGGAAGTACAGTTGACTCAGTATACTTAGGAGCCATCGATTTGTTTGAAAACCCTAATAGATTATCATATATTAATATAATGCAGTTCTAATAATATATTCGATACATACGTATCGAATTCTCTTTTTTTTAAAGTCGTTAAAATGAGAAAACTAAGCATTATTGTCTATTCACCTTTGTTTTTTTTTTTGTAAGGTATTGCAGGCGGACAGAAGCCAATAATAGGTTTTGGAGGTCAGATAGGCAGGCGCTCCATGTAAAATACTGGTATTCAGCTGCATCCGGTTAGACTGGAAGCCGACCCCAACAAATGTAGTTGGGAAAAGCTCAGCAGATAAATAATGGCAATGTACCGCGATGGCACAACACTGGTACACTGACTGATGCATTCTTACAGATTATTCCTGAGAAACGGCTATCACTAAAATAATATAACAGATAATAGTAATAACACGAGATTTCTCTTTAACAATCACCTAACCGTATACATATATTAATTCTTATTATAACCGTAGATGACAGAAGAGGCCTAGAGGGGATTTTTAACCGACATTAAAAAAGGAGGTTCTCTATTCGACCCCTATGTATACAATGTACGTATGTAAGTTTGTATGTCGGCGATTTTCTCAAAAACGAATGAACCAATTTTCATTATTCTTTCTCTACCGTGACCTACATACTTTCAGGAGGGTTTTAGTATATAATACAATAGGTAATTATAATTATGTACGAAGTTCTATACATAAATGTATTGTATCTCCTTAGAAATCCAAGCGGATTTTGATGATTCTTCTTTTCGTTAGGCTTGGGCTTATGTAATGTGCAAAGTTTTGGAAAGGGTACTGAACAATAAGTTGCTGAACTACCTTGAAGACAATGATCTCCTCAGTGACCGTCAATATGGCTTTCGCCGGGGACGGTCAACTGGCGATCTTCTTGTGTATGTCACGCACTGCTTTGGCGAAGCCATCGAGAAACACGGCGAAGCACTGGCTGTATCGCTTGACATCTCGAAGGCCTTTGACAGGGTCTGGCACGCTGCTCTGCTCAGCAAGCTTCCTGCTTATGGCATCCCAGCTGATTTTTGTAGCTGGATATCAGATTTCCTTAGTGAACGGTCGATTAGAGTAGTTGTTGATGGCTGCTCTTCTGACCTTATGGCTATTGATGCCGGAGTTCCTCAGGGGTCTGTTCTCTCTGCAACTCTTTTCCTGCTGCACATCAATGACCTGCTTCGGCCTGGTATTGTTGGGTACGCAGATGACAGTACAGTTTCAGAGAGATACTTGTCCAGCGCAAAAACCAGCGGGGCTGAAGTTCGTTCCTTGAGAGAGGCCATGGTAGAGCGGACAGATTTGACCTTAAGCTTTGTCTCCCAGTGGGGTGATGATAATCTGGTCTCTTTTAACGCCACCAAAACGCAGGCGTGTCTTTTTACCGCTAAAAAGAGTCGTTTCGCCCTAACTCCTACTTTTCGAGGTACATCTGTTCCTGTAAATGATCGACTTGAGCTCCTAGGCATGGAGTTGACATCTGGTCTCAACTTCGGCGCCACCATCGAGTACAAGGCCCAAACTGCGGCCAAGAAACTGGGCATCCTAAATAGGGTGAAGCGATACTTTACGCCTGGACAGCTTTTAACCCTTTACAAAGCGCAAGTCCGATCCTGCATGGAGTATTGCAGTCACCTTTGGGATGGATCAGCTAAGTACCAACTAGCCGCGCTTGACTCGGTGGAACGCAGAGCTAAGAGGCTCATTGGCGACGTAAAACTGGTGGATGCCAAGCTTCATTGCTTGGCTCATCGCCGCAAGGTTGCCTGCTTGTCGGTCTTCTACAGATTGTACTTCGGAGAGTGTGCCCGAGAACTCCACGACCTCATTCCACCGGCCCCCTTCTACCACCGGACATCTAGACGCACTGCCAGTTACCATCCCTACCTGGTTGCTATTCCACCAATTCGCACTAAGCGCTTCCAAATGTCTTTTATAATGCGCACAGCAAAAGAGTGGAACTCACTACCTGCGTCTGTGTTTCCGAACGTATACAACCCTAATCTCTTCAAAGTGAGAGTGAACAGGCTTCTTCTGGGTAAGCTCACTCCATCGTCGACTTTGTCTCTGTCACCTCTGACCTAGACTAGAGTCAAGAGCAAACCCATCACAAATAAAATAAAAAAAAAAAAAAATTGTAGGTATTTTTAACTAAAAATGGAAAAAAGTTTATTTAAAAAAAGTAAAAACCGACTTCAAAAACCTAAAACAAATAAAATAACTTTCATAAAAAACTTAACAGCTTCTGAAGTCGGTGTCTTCAAGTCTTCAATGTCAATGCACCTTAGCTTGGCACCGACTTCAGAAACTGTTAAGTTTTTTATGAAAGTTATTTTATTCGTTTTAGCATTTTGAGGTCGGTTTTTACTTTTTCAAGTAAATTTAGTTTGTTTACAAAATAAATTTACTTCAAAAAGTAAAAACCGACTTCAAAAATCTAAAACGAATAAAATAACTATAATTACAGGTTTCATTACGTAATGCGATAGTACGGTATCTTAAAATATATTTAAAAATTAAAATTATTTACAATTTAAAATTATTTTAACCATAACCATTTTGTGATCTTTTTTTATTTTTATTTGTGATGGGTTTGCTCTTGACTGTAGTCTAGGTCAGAGGTGACAGAGACAAAGTCGACGATGGAGTGAGCTTACCCAGAAGAAGCCTGTTCACTCTCACTTTGAAGAGATTAGGGTTGTATATTATACGTTCGGAAACACGACGCAGGTAGTGAGTTCCACTCTTTTGCTGTGCGCATTATAAAAGACATTTGGAAGCGCTTAGTGCGAATTGGTGGAATAGCAACCAGGGAGGGATGGTAACTGGCAGTGCGTCTAGATGTCCGATGGTAGAAGAGGGCCGGTGGAATGAGGTCGTGGAGTTCTCGGGCACACTCACCGAAGTACAATCTGTAGAAGACCGACAAGCAGGAGACTTTGCGGCGATGAGCCAAGCTATGAAGCTTGGCATCCACCAGTTTTACGTCGCCAATGAGCCCTAAGAGGCTCTGCGTTCCACCGAATCAAGCGCGGCTAGTTGGTACTTAGCTGATCCATCCCAAAGGTGACTGCAATACTCCATGCAGGATCGAACTTGCGCTTTGTAAAGGGTTAAAAGCTGTCCAGGCGTAAAGTATCGCTTCACCCTTTTTAGGATGCCCAGTTTCTTGGCCGCAGTTTGGGCCTTGAACTCGATGTTGGCGCCGAAGTTGAGACCAGATGTCAACTCCATGCCTAGGATCTCAAGTCGATCAGTTACAGGAACAGATGTACCCCGAAATGTAGGAGTTTGGGCGAAACGACTCTTTTTAGCGGTAAAAAGACACGCCTGTATTTTGGTGGCGTTAAAAGAGACCAGATTATCATCACCCCACTGGGAGACAAAGCTTAAAGTCAAACCTTTCCGCTCTACCATGGCCTCTCTCAAGGAACGAACTTCGGCCCCGCTGGTTTTTGCGCTGGACAAGTATCTCTCTGAAACTGTACTGTCATCTGCGTACCCAACAATACCAGGCCGAAGCAGGTCATTGATGTGCAGCAGAAAAAGAGTTGCAGAGTAGAAGAGATCTAGTGCAACAGTGCCCTCTAGTGGAAGCAATTAGCAGTAAGGTTTCGGTGATCAACAAATTCTAAGCTAGTGAGGATGACGTGGCTGTTAGTAAAAGGGATATGTTTAAAGCCCAGACAAAAAAAACCGGCCAAGAGCGAGTCGGACTCGCGTACCGAGGGTTCCTCACTATAAAAAAAGTGTTTTATTTAGAGACATCGTTATATTTTTCCTGTAATCTTTACATAAACTTTATAACATAGAATATTTTCAGATTTTTTTCTATGCAAACTTCGGAGATAAAGATAAAGTGTCCCCCCTTTATCTTTATGTAATGTATATTTTTTAAAATTTTTAATCATAAGTCGAAAACTATTCGGCCTAAAAAAAAAGAAAAAATAATTGAAAATGTGCAAACAGCGCTCTTTTATATGATACCCCACATTCCCTAGTAGCCCCACTTCGAATTTTTCAGGTCCTCTTTCAGTCCCTGTTGTAAAAAAATCTATATTTTTATTTCTTTCTTATTTTCACAATAGTTGGGCGAACGTAGTCTAAAACTATTCCAAAATTCAAGTTGATAGCATTAGTAGTTCTTGAGATATCCAACTGTTACAGACGGACAGACAGACTGAGTCGCACCATAAGAGTTCCTTTTTACCATTTTGGTACGGAACCCAAAAATAGGGCTTGGAAAATACAGCCATACTTAATACTTACCAGTTCCAACTGTTACAAGACAAGAAATCTTACTGCAATTAATGAGACGCCATACCTGCCTACTATTTTTATTTATTTTTCTTCAGAGTGAAAAACAGGTTTTATGCCCATCAAGCACGAAACCTATTTCCCTTTCAATTTATTTTTACAACTGGCCATAATTACATGCACGTACTTAAAGTAGGTAGGTACTATGACTATTAATTATTATTTTTTATATATATTTTTTTTATAATCAGGATTTTATCTATTATTTATTTATATTTTTTATTATCACTATCAGCGAAGAATAAGTACTCTACTGCCTACATTTTACTTCAATCAAAATCAAAAGTCATTTATTCAAACTAGGCTGAGAATCAGCACTTTTCGAACGTCAAAATTACATAAGACTGTCCCCCAAAACGCCCGCCCTTCACCACTTCCTAGTGCTTTAGCTGGGGAGAAGAAGTGGCGCAACAAACTCCCCAGCAGAACAGCTGTCTGTTCAGTTAAAAAAAAAACATGATTCTATACAATAGTACGCAAAATAATTTAGGTGCATTACGCAACACAAAACATTAAATTAAATTAAATTATTTGCCATAAGTCAACTAGCATACGCCAATATACCAACAAAATTGTCGTAATAATTACGTATTACTTAAATAATTACACTGTTATTTACTTAATTAACACTGCATAGACAATTATATTAATTAAACCCCAAACACCAAACAATTAATCATAATATTACAATTGTTTTAAACAATTGTTTCTATTGTGTGTAGACGTGTGAAAACTTTTAATATAAGTCGATTACGAAGGAGTGTTCAATTTTACCCCTGATGTGTAATTTTCAGGAACTTAAATCAGTGTTGCTAGTTATAATCAATTCATTATTAATTAATTTTGATTCTCAGCTAACAATAAAATTGAGACTGTTTAGTCTGTTATGCTCTGAGTTTGTTTCCATCTTTATCTCCGAGTAGTCAGGATAGGAAACACCGACCTCATTTAGATTTAAAACAAAACGTTTATTTTTACCAATTTACAAAAAAATATACATAACAGCACGCCTGTAATCCCCGAAGAGTTAGGCAGAGGTGTACCTGCAGTACACCCACATTTCGCCAGTTATCCGATCATATTTAACAAAAAACCCGATGTAATAAAAAATGAGACATTTCCACTTTTTAAAAAGAAATTGACAGATCTACTAATTAATAAATGTTATTACTCAATTGGCGAATTTTTGACCGATATGAATTTAAATGGATAATATGACATCTCTGTATCTCTCCTAACAATATCTTTTTTTTTTTTTTAATTTACTGTATTGACCTCGAACTTGACGTCTTTATAATCCCATTATAAATATTCAAATTATTTACTGAATTTCATCTTGACATGGTAAACTTGTATTGATTTGATTGAATGTGTTAATAATATATGTTGAAAGAGTTTTTATTATTATAGCATGAAACTGTTTGCATGCCTTAATTAAGGTAGTTACGAGTAGTATAAGGATCATTTTAAACTTAACATCTGTAACTTGTACCTACTTTCTGTGCAAATAAAGAACTATTCTATTCTATTCTATTCTATGTTTAAGTCCCATGTAATAGGGAGCGAGCCTGTTGCCATGAACCGAGCACGAATCCAGACTCCGGCTGCTACTGAGAAATTCCAGATGGAAGAATCCAATAACACTGCCCGACCTAGGAATCAAACCCAGGACCTCATGGCGCGGGCTTGCGGATGGCGAGCAATGGGTAGCTCGCCGTCCGGTAAGGACCAGGCCCGGGTCGACGACGCGCGCCTTATAGAGATGTCAGCACTAGCTGAAGGGGTAGGTGGGGCCGATGCCCGCCAGGAAACTGAAGGAACACGGGTGGGTTTTAGTCAGTAGAAGTCTGACACGCCCTCCCGCTCCACGCAGAGCGGGAGAAGTTATTTGATGATTTCCCATCCACAATAAAAAGGACCTCATGCTCAGCAGTAGAGTTTGCGACCACTAGACCAACGAGGCAGTCAGAAATAAAAAAAAACAAAATAAATACAATGCTTGGTGATGAAAGCCGAACGTTTGCATTGTCCTAATAAAAGGCTCGTGCAAACAGGCGCGACGCGACGACGCGATACGACTCTGGTGTAACGATTTCAATGAAAACTCTATGGAAATTTTTCTACCGGAGCGGAGTCGCATCGCACCTTCTGCGGGAGCCTTAATAATGTAGTCAATACTACCATGCTGACTGGCTGATATTTAAAAACCAAGAGTGACACATATCGTGCTGATGTACATACAAGACAAGAACAAGTACCTAGGTTGATAGTGTTGCCAGTGTTGGGGTATTATAGCGTAAAGGAAATATGTTTTCATACGATATAAGCAACGCCCGTAGTGAACATACCTAGATATCTAAATGTGTTGATGCCCTTAGCTTCTGCGACAAACATCATAAAGTTCTCTTCGCTACTTTAGTCGTAAAAAAACAGCAAAGAGACATTTATTTTTGTTCGAAAGTGTTAAACTGGACTAGAATTGTCTAGGAACAAACCTTATGCCTAGAACGTTAGTACATTATGTAGGTAAACCAAACCCCACTTGTCTCAACCGACCTTTTTGTTCGTAAGTACTGAAAGGTCTATTCCAACAAGTCCGTTGTTTCAGACCGAAAAACTTCTGAAATTATAACGACAGAGAATGGAATCGAAAAAAAAAATGCTAAAATCAATCCTCTTCGCTTTTTCCATTCTTTGTCGAAATGCCTAAAGGCTTGGAAAACTGATATTTCGTCGCGTCCAGTTTAGGCTCTTCTACATTGTAAGCAACACGCGACTTGGCTACTACCCCGATTGGGGCAACTAAGTTAGTACCATAGATATAAGAAGGTTAGTACGTAGCTTTAGATTAAATTCATTTTTAGGGTTCCGTACCTCAAAAGGAAAAACGGAACCCCTAAACGATCACTCATGTGTCTGTCTGTCACAGCCAATTTGCTCCGAATCTAATGGACCGATAAGTTAAAATTTGGTACACATATAAACGGTGATCCAAACACGTACACGTGGGACGTATAACGTAAATAAATGAATTTGAATATGGAAGTCTATTTTGGAGGGCAAATAAGAAAATTTAAAAAAAAAGTTTTGCTAACTATACCGTGTGACATATCAAATGAAAGGGCTTACTGTGAAGGTGTCAAATATATTTAAGAAGTTATTTAAGAAAATAGACGAAAATTTACCATTCCCCCGTATCTCCGAAACTACCGAGTCTAAAATTTTGAAAAAAATATATAATATAGTTCTAGACCTATAGATTACAGGAAAACTTATAAGAAGTCTATGGTCTTAAAATAACATGGTAAATCTCTAACGCAAATTTACTAACATTTGCTGTTGGAATGTATGGAACATGTTTTTCAACTACAATGTTAAGTTTGTTCTTGAGATAAATTCACCTCAGCTACGGAACCCTTCATTGTGCGTACTCCGACATGCACTTTTTTTTTCACATAATCCTACTTGGGCAGAAACATCAGAAGCTCGGTGCACGGTTTCAATTGATAATTTGCTATGGAATCTTGTAGAAGAGCCGGCAAGAAACTCTACGGGTAAATTTTTAAATAAATTGCCGTTTACATAGTCTCATATGTCAGTGTTTATAGGTATGAGAGGATAATGTAGGCCTGTCAACAAGTACCAGAGAGCAAAGGCAATCGCTTTCAAAACGTTTCGTATTTCTACAACGATTTCGACATGATTGACATAAGGTTTTCGGCAGTCATATACATTTTGGACTGTTCCAGTGACAGACAAGACAAGACAGGCAGACAACGAATTGATCCTATAAGGGTTCCGTTTTTCCTTTTGAGGTACGGAACCCTAAAAATGTGTGCAAAAACGAAGTATCTATTGATTTGCTATTTTAATAAACAGAACCCACAAGGTCGACAATAAACTCTTCGCCAGTTAAATTGAAAATCTAGACAATAGACTTCAGCACACGTCATCTTTAATGAAAAAGGCTCAAGGGGCTAACGTGAGTATTTCTGTTTGTTTCGAATGCTTTTACGGCTGAAATAACGAAGTTATTCTTGTGGATTTTCGACAGTGGTAACTTTTTATAACTTGGTAACTTTCTTTTTTAACTTTTTAAAGTAAACACGAAAATGTTGCCACATTTTTTTTTTATCTTTTGGGTTGCCATTTTTATGCAACCCACCACTACGTTGTATAAAAATGGTCTCTAAAGAAAGGCTAAAAATAAGGCAAAAAACGTATAGGCTTAAAAATGTGCCTAGGTAAAAAGTTCACACAACGATGGAAAGACGGAGAAACAGAAATGACTATGAAAATCAATCACTAGTGATTGTGACACATTTTTTTTTGGATTGACATTTTTATGCATCCCACCACAACAGTCTACGGTGCATAAAGATGGCCTCTACGAAAGGCGCTACTTAAGGAGGAAGCGTCAGGGTAGCCCGCGAAATTCAAATTTTCTTACGTTTTTTGCAATTTGCAAGTCAGTATTAAGTTGTATGTTAAATAAAGTATGATTTTTGAATTATATACAATAGAATCAGTAATACAACTCCTTAAATTAGTATAATCCTAAAATGTCAAGATATCATGAAATAGTCATCTTTTAGGACTCTGGTCTTAAAGAGTTGTATTGATCACTTTAATGATTCTAATTATGTAAATAGATACTTGTTACGGCCGCAAATTATAATTTGGTCAACATACAATATAATACTGACTTGTAAATTGCAAAAAACGTAAGACAATTTTAATTTCGTGGGCTACCCTGACGCTTCCCCCAAGTAAAAAGTTCACACAAGGATCGAAAGACGGAGAAACAGAAATGACTATCAAAATCACTCACTAGTGATTTTGATACATTTTCTTTTTTGGGTTGTCATTTTTACGCGCCCCACCACTACCGTGCAAATAAAAATGGCCTCTACGAAAGGCGGTACTTAAATATGTGCCTAGGTAGGCTGACGTGTTCAGGGCGACCAGTCCCGATACTTACGTGCTATCTTACTGACCCTGAATCTGATTGGCTTAAATATATAATATTACAATGCACTTCCAACCATTTATTTTATTTTTGACAGCTCGAGTACTTATCAATTAGTGATGTCCTAATGCGTTACCGATTCGAGTTCATATATATCGGTTTAAAGATATTTATTCTCATAAAGAACACAAATAGTTCACTTAAAATATGAGATTATAAATAGATCATGCACTTATACTATTACATCACGACTCCGTGAGTCGACAATATATAGACTGAAAGCGATAACAAAATATATACATATATTGGGTTCTAGAGAAATTAAATACACATGGTTAACTATAAAATTTTAGATACATAAGTTTTTAGCATTTTTTTAAAGATATTTGTACTTTTTACATTAATCATATCATCTGGCAGTTTATTATATAGCACTGTTCCTTCATATAAAATGTTTTTCCTTCTGTAATTGGTTCTGGGTGGCCTGAGTTCTAACTTGTTGCGATTTCGGGTGTGGTATCTATGATTTCTTTTTTTGAAAGTAAGTTGAGAGTGTGTTTCCTGTGTTATAATTTTTCTTATTAAAATGCATGTCTTGATTATGTATAGCTGTTGTATGTTGTATATCTTAGTGTCATTGTATATTTGTTTAGTTGATGTTGATGTTTGTTTTGTATTACTTGAATGTCATGTATGTAGGTTTTAGCAGCACATCCCCAAATTTCTACTAAATACTCCAAGTGAGGTTATATATGACAATTGATTTTATTAAATCAATTTTACAATAATATAAATGGCCTCTTTAAACACTGTAATGTCTTACCAGTTCATGTAAAAATAAATGTTTTGTTATTAAAAGAACATTTTTTCAATAAATCGTTAAGTAAAAAATCGAACATCCAGTACCTATGCACTCGGGCAGTTTCTGAGAATAGGCTTCGTACACAGCGCGCCAACAATACGTATGGCGAACGAACTACCGGCTATATTATACCGAGACTTATAATAGTCTACCCTCAGAAATAAACAAAAGTATTACCTACACATAAAAATATTAAATGTAAACTTAAGCAATATTACCTAAGTATTATTTAGGAATTACTGTAACTATTTAAATACCTAAAGATGTTATTAATTGTATCGACAATAACGCATACCTATAAAATGCAAGATTGTTTTTTAGTTTGATATTGAGATAGACTCATGATAGCACAAGTTTAAACCTTAGTGGTTTTTGGTTGCTATTTAATATGTAATCCTGAATTCTTTTGTTTAGATGATAAAAACATAATTATGAAGAAGTGTTTTAAACACAATGATATTCTATTTTAAAGAGAAACCAGCGTCCATGAAGTATTGCATTTTTTCCTCTATGGTTGCCTGTCAATAAATAATGAACTTGATAGGTGTGTTTATGTCAAAAGTGAAATAAATGGTTTGAAAGAGTATAAGTACCTATTTTCTGTTCCGAAAATAGAGAAAAAGAACTGCAGTGCTATTCTGTACAAACACCGGGAACACTTAGGTGAGGTGAGCGTGGAGTGAGCCGTCAATAGTGTCAATCCCTAGTAGCAGGTGGAATGACAGCTTACTTCAAGCTCACTTCTCCTAAGTTTTCACGGTGATATTTTTAGACACTAGGTAGGTATGTAAGTACCTACCTAGTGACAGTGTACATAAGTATATTTTTGTTTCAATTTAATATAAATATTGATTTCGATCTAAACTAGTTCTTTTTTTAAACTTCGTAAGTTTTTTTTTTTTTCGTCAGAATCGCCACTGCACTCTTTCGCAATTTCTTCTTTCTTTTCGTCGCGTTCTTGTTAGTGACTAACCTGATGTGTCAGAGTTCTATGCCGCCCGTGGGCCTCCAACTTGGCCTGACATGCCGTCGAGAATTAATATCTCTCAGGCATTTGGTTTTCCTCACGGGTTTACTCACGATGTTGTTCCTTCACCGTTTTTTTTTTTACCTATCTAGTTTTGAACAAAACCATATAATTTGTATCTCACAGAAATCGCTAATCTCAGTAGGTACTTACTTCAGTACTTAACTACTGAGTGTACTGAGTAGATCAGTAAAACCACTTTAAGAACAAATCAAAATACCTACCTACTAGAGGACAGATTTATAAATGAAAAGATTTTTAGGGAACAATGTACCTAGTAAGTGACTTTAGTCTACTTGGCGTTTCCATGCAACTTCCGCAATTGTTTTATAAATATGTTGATAACATAAGAATTATGAGATAAACACTATTTCGAATTTCGAAGAGAAAAAATAAAACACTATTTCGAATTTCGAAGAGAGAAACTCTTGTTGGAGAGCTGACAGACCGCGTCCGGCGTCATGCGTGCATTTATGAGTAAAATCGTTTTTATAATAATATCGACGGTTAAGAATCAATAGTGTCTATCTCAGTTTTTTTTACGTTTTTCACTTTTTAATGTAGGTAGATTTAAAGTTTAATTTGGCTTGGCCTATTTAGGCACTATCTCAAAATTCACAAAATTATTGTAGTTATTCGCTATAGAAATTCTATCCATCCAAGCCAAATTAAACAGGTGAATGAAACACGTAAAAACTGAGAGAGACAACTATTGATTCCTAACCGTCGATATGTTTTATTTAAACGACCTGGTAGTGTTACCTACATAAGTATTAAGTAGGTTATGACGAGATCTACCTTTACTAAGTTTATTAGAAGGTAGGCTCGATGTGTAGATATGTGTGGTTTTTTATGGCCTATTTCCTACAAGAAAGAACTAGGTAATGAGATACAGTTAGGATAATAATCGAAACTACTAACGTTCTTCATAAAATGGAGGTTGGTATTTTTACTATTTTTAGTAGAACGAGCCTTTAAAGTACAATGCGGAATAATAAAACAAAAACTTATAAAAATGGCTGCCGGTTTACAAGAGAGTAGGTAGTTAAAACTAGCGACGGACGGACGTTGTTCTGTCCAAATCAATAATTCATTTATTCATTCGTATTCAAATTTTCCGAGAAACTTTTCCAATTTTTATTTCCATTGAAACTTAATTCAGATTATTATGAACATTTTAAGACAAAAAGAATTGCCAATTCGATCCAACCGTTCAAAAGGGCGCTTCTAGATAACCAACGAACAGCATTTCATTTTTATTTAAATGTACCTATAAATAGGTAGATAAAAGATAGATGCGACAAAGTAGATACGATATTTAATTTGTTTAACAAATTACATTTGAATAAAATAACGATAAATGCAACTTATATGCGGGCATCGAATTGTTTAAATGTTTGTTTGATTAATTAAAAGGAAATTAAAGTAGGTAGGTATTTCCGATGCTTCACCATTATTTTGAAATTATGTCGTTTTATTCCGAGGGTGCGACCTACGTGAACTACATAGTTTAGAGCCTAGGTCGGGAGAACAGACTCAAAAATAGATGTCCTAGACTGAAGAGAGAGATTATTTTTATTGATAAAAATTTTCAGCCGTTTATTAAAAAAATTTGACTTGTGAATTTCGGAAGACCATTGACCGATCTATTTCACGAAAAGACGTAACGGATTTATTTTCTCAAGATTCAAAATTCGAACGGATATCTTATAATATACAAATGTAGGATGCCAGATATACGTAAGTAACTAAATAAACAAAATAAAAGGCCTACAATCTTGGTTCCCGTGTCTTATCTGCCAGTACTACCGATAGACTGTCTGTTTGCCGATGTGGCGAGTTTGACAAGTAGATTTAGATCATTTACATGCCTAGCCCTACAGCTCAAAACTAGCAATCAAAAACTAACCTGTTTATTACACAGACACTACAAATTCCCAGAATTCTCGACTTCTCGTACAAGTCAAACACAAACCACACCACTATACGATAAATCTTATTTCACATAATCCCGTCACAATAAAACATTTTAATCACACACCAAACTCCATAAAAATGCCCCATTTTTGAGCTAAAACTTCGTACTGTTTAACATTACACTGAAATCCATCTGTACATCGTCAATTTTACGAGCGACGTAATTTTGGAGAGAGCGCGCGACGGTCTCTCACATCCGAACACCACGAGCGAGGGAGCTCGACTGACGCGCGCCGCAGCGAAATCGTTGATTCGTCGTGTAAGCTCGAACAAAAAAAATAGAGCGGCGTTTCTCGATATCCCAAATTTTTTAAATTATTGTTTAACAAACTGTTGGCTTCCTGATGAATACAAGCTTATACTGCAATTCTTTTAATAAATAAATTTGTGTACAAAAACTGTAACGTCGTAGTTCTTTTTTATGTTTTTTAACAATGCACACTTGATTTCCAATTCACTTTTGACATTGGTAGAAAGGAAGAAATGGGCTTTGCTTGCCACAATAAGAAATAAAATATTTTATTTCGTATACAATAAATGCTTAATACCAATATATGTATAATACAACTATCTAAATAGGTAGATACAAAATTAAATGACTAAGTATCTAACTATGCTTATATATAAAAATACAAAAACATAGGGTTTAGGCGTCGAAGTACTCGTCCGCATCGCTGACATCCGGAAACGCCCAAAGACTGGCAGTATTGAATGGCAATCCATCCACATTGAATGGCAATGTTAATTATTTGGCCAAAGAACGAGGCAACCCTCTGGTCACGTGAAGTGTCGAACTGTCGACCAGTCGGCGAGAAATTTCCTTATAACGAAGACGCGCGCGCACTCGAGCCCCGTGACCCGAGCGTTTCGACCCCAAACGGCTCAAAACTGTAGTTAGTAGGTCTCAGCAGCCACAGCAGCGGCGCCAGCACAATACACCGAGCTTGGAACATGAAAGGGCGCAAGTGTGTCGACACAGATTTCTTTTCCAGAGGCCTACCCACCTTCCAAGACAACGTCATGCCTTCTAATCTCTTGCCATCATCACGTACCAAGCCGTTTGGTTCTAACACCGCTGGTACGCCGACGGTGACAAGAGCTCGACGAATAATATCGTTGATGCTGGCGTGCCGTGCTATGCGACCTGCACGCTGCAGCAGGACAGGTCATGGTGCCCGAGACTGTCGACAGCTTCACGGCAGTGACACCATTTTGTAACGTACCTATTGAAATAATAAAATGCATTGCTGCCACTCTAAAAACACTTTAATTTTTTTTAAGATTTCCGAAATACAAAATATTCAAAAATACAAAAATGAATAGAAAAGTATTACTTAAATGATTTAGATTTTTAATTAGTTTTGTTTTCTTTAAGACTTATGATATAGGACTATTGGCGGAGTGTCTGTTAATATGAAATTAGTTACCGCAAGCTAACCACAATATACACGCTGCCTTTTTATTGGCTAGGGAGCCGCCACGATAGTGTTGTACTCATCATTATGTATAACTTTTACTATGGGACCAAACCAAAGAAAAATAAAAAATATGAAATCGCGAAAAAAAAAACAGCTATTCCCTACATTTACGTTCGCACTAGCTTCCACCCGCGGCTTCGCCCACGTGGTAAGGCGATAAAAATGGTCTATGTCCTTTTCCCGGTCATGGGCTACCCGTGTGCCAATTTCATCCGAATCCGTTCAGCTGTTTTAGCATAACAAACAAACTCACTTTTATAATATTAGTTAGGATAGTTTGGAGGATCAAAAACCGGTCTATCGACATTCTAGACTCACAAAATGTATTGTGCCCGACAGGGTCCATAATTGATTCGATGTTTTAACATAGTACCAACTGTTATATGTACACATTATTGAATGCATTAAAGTATTGAGTATAGGTAAATAAAAAAATACTCTTAACACACTAATAAAGTTTCAATAATAATATAATTCAATCATGATTCGAAAGACACGTGGCGCCATCTATTATCGTAAGAACGTTATTGTTGTTTTCCTCGGAAACAGTACATTTTTTCGGGATGAAAGGTACCCTATGTCCATTTCTGTACACCTGACAACGTATATGCATTTCAGGATGATCGTTTCAGTGGTTTAGGCGTAAAACAAACAAATTTACTTTGGCATTTATAATACCTATTAGTTAGGTTAACTCGTCAAAATGTAGGGATCAGCTGTTTTTTTTATCGCGATTTCAGGTTTGGTCCCATAGTAAAAGTTGTTCATAATGATGAGTACCTACCTACAACACTATCGTGGCAGCTTCCTAGCCAATAAAAAAGCAGCGTCTATATTGCAATCCCTCAACTAGACTGCTAAGTCAAAAAAAAAAAAAAAAACCGGCCAAGTGCGTGTCGGACTACGCACAATGAAGGGTAGTTAGGATGAGTCCCAAGAACGAACTTAACATTGTAGTTGAAAAGCATGTTCTCCCGTACATTCCTAGTTGGAATGTACGGGGGATAGAGAGATGTAAGTTTGTACGCACAAACTTATTGTATGCACAATCTTGAGAGATTTACCATGTTGTTTTAAGACCATAGACTTCTTATAAGTTTTCCTCTAATCTGTAGGTACTGATTGAACTATTTTCTGTATTTTTTTTCTAAATTTTAGGCTCAGTACTTTCGGAGATAACGTGGAGGAATGGTCAATTTTCGTATATTTTCTTAAATAACTTTAAAATTATTTATTTTAAAATTATAAAAAATATATATTTGAGACCCTCACAGTAAGCCCTTTAATTTGATATATCACACGGTACAGTTTGCAAGACTTTTTTTGTTTATTTTCTTATTTGCCCCCAAAATTGACCCCCATATTAAAAATTAATTTATTTACGCTACACGTCCGCGTTTGGGACAAAGAAATACATACGTGTACCAAATTTCAATTTAATCGGTCCATTAGATTCTGAGCAAATTGGCTGTGACAGACGGACAGACAGACAGACAGACACACGAGTGATCCTATAAGGGTTCCGTTTTTTTCCTTTTGAGGTACAGAACCCTAAAAAGTAGGTATACGGACACGACTTACAGTTCGTACACTGTCGTTGAGTAGTGTTTCATAGAAATTAGAAAATGTTAGATTAGGATGTGTTATTATTTATCATACTTAAGGAGGAAGCGTCAGGGTATCCCGCGAAATTAAAACTTTCTTACGTTTTTTTTTTCCAATTTGCAAGTCAGTATTAAGTTGTATGTTGAATAAAAAAATATTTGCGGCCGTAACAAATATGTATTTACAGAATTAATTATAATCATTAGAATAAGTAATACAACTCCTGAAGTTAGTATAATCCGGAAATGTCAAGATTTCATAAAATAGTCATTCATTAGGATTACCTGGTCTTAAAGATTTGTATTGATCACTTTAATGATTCTAATTATGTAAATATATACTTGTTACGGCCGCAAGTTATATTTTGATAAACGTACAATCTAATACAGACTTGTAAATTACAAAAAAAACGTAAGATAATTTGAATTTCGCGGGCTACCTTGACGGTTTCGCCATAAGGAGGAAGCGCCAGGATAGCCCGCGAAATTCAAATTTTCTTAAGTTTTTTGCAATTTGCAAGTCAGTATTAGATTGTATATTGATTAAAGTATAATTCGCGACTGTAACATATATGTATTTACAAAATTATAATCATTAAAATCAGTAATACAACTCCTTAAGTTAGTATAATCCTCAATATTAAGATTTCATGAAATAGTCATTCAATAGGATTACCTGGTCTTAAAGAGTTGTATTGACGACTTCAATGATTATAATTATGTCATTATACATATACATGTTACGATCGCGAATAATATTTTAATTAAAATACAACCTAATACTGACTTGAAGATTGCAAAAAACTTACGAAAATTTGTATTTCGCGGGCTACCCTGGCGCTTACGCCTTATCACGAATAGAAATAGATTAGAATATAATTTATGTACATTTAAAAAAAAAAAAATAAGAAATTTATGAATTTTAATAAAGGTCACATAAAGGTAACATAAATAACTGACCCTTGGTTTTTGAACTGGATTGTTTTGTAGCTAGCTGTGCGTTTTTGTCCGATTGTAGCATACTGGAAGGGTAGTCGACTGTCTTCTCATGTGAAGCGCATAATACAATATACACACACACTCACACACTACTTCTCTTGCACACTTCCTAACACCTCACACGAGTCCTATAATATTGTTCAGTTTTCTAAGTTTCTGTTGCAAGTTCTTCTTTGTATAGTAATCCGTAATTGGCTGTAATACTAGTAAAATAAGTGTGTTACGGTATTTTTAAGAGCTGTGGATTCTGTGATGAATAAATAAATAAATAAAGATTTTAATATCGGAAATAGGAGGGTAATAAAACAGCTATAACTGTGAACTGTTTTATTTTTAGAAGCTGCCTCGCAAATTAGCGTTGCGTGGTAATAAACACTGGTAAGCTAACTTTTTCCTAGCACAGCCTAGGTTTTAAAGTTGCCATTTTTCAAATACCTTGGTTTTTGCATTTTAATTAAAAAACATATAATACCGTAAGGGTGGCCTACTTTAGCCTAGGGCATAACTTTGGCCCATATCGAGACAAATGCTTAAACTGCCCCAAGTGTCGCGACAAAACAACCGAACGTCGTATATCATTCGGTAACTAATAAATGGCGATATACAAGGTGTAACTTGTATAACACACATACTCTTAAGAGGATTGTGAAGCTGTAAATTTTCATACAAAAAGAGATAACGTTTTTCTCCCCGTAACCATAGTCTAATTTTCATAATTTTTGGAAATGTTTTAGGTATAACGAAAAACTAGGTCCGTACGTTTTTATTATACAGCAATATTGCATACGATATAAGTTATTAGCATCTAAATATCTATATTTTTGACATAAAAACATCCTCAAGCACATTTATTTTTTTAAATTAAATTAAATTGAATTACTAAAAACGAAAAACATACAGACCTAGATTAAAGTGTATTGCATTCAATACACTTTAATCAAACCAAAATGAGACCAAAATTGTCTCCTTTTGTAAAGGTTTAGGGGAGTAAAAACGTTATCGCCCGAAACAATATTTATGTAAATAATTGTATGAAATGTAGGTAATTGCCTCCAAAAATCGCGCCGCGTATCGGCACTTCACAATCCTCTTAAGGGGTCAATGTGCTTATCATTATGAACAACTTTTACTATGGAACTAAACCTGAAATCGCGAAAAATAAATCAGCTGTTCAGTAAAATGTACTGAACAGCAGATTGTTTTTCGCGATTTCAGGTTTGTTCCCACATTAGAAGTTGTTCATAATGATAAGTACAATGGCCCCTTAAGAGGTTATGCGTTATTTAAGTTACACCTTGTAGACACGTAGGTACTGGCGGAACTTTAGACACTAAACATCTGTCTCGATTTGGGTCAAAGTTATGCTCTAGGTCAAAATAACCCGCCCTTACTGTACTAAAATAAATACTGAACAAAAAGGCTATGGAAACCTCATTTATATTCCAACTCTAACTAAAACAACACCCACGTCGCGCTCGTCGGTGAATGGATTGACACCTTGTCAAATTCAGTCCAGTAGTTTTGGCGGGACGTGGGATCATCCGAATTCTCATTATAACTAAAAATATTTACGTTTTCTTACAGATACATTTTTTTTTTCACTTCTAATTGTGTTATTTTGGTTTAGCTGATGGGTTAGCAGGGATAAACGGCAAATAAACCTACTTTCTTTCTTTTTAGATGCTACTAGTAGCTAATGCATGAGTGACATTGCCAATATTCTTACTGGGAATAGGGTTACCTACTAAATAAATTAAAAAAAAAAGTAATAACAGACTTCATAAACCTAAAACGAATAAAATAACTTTTATAAAAAACTGAACAGCTACTGAAGTCGGTGTCAAGCTAAGGTGCATTGACATTGAAGAATTTGAGACACCGACTTTAGAAGCTATTAAAAAGTTATTTTTTTGTTAAATAAATTTATTTTTCCACTTTTCGTAGAAAAACAAAAAAAATATATATCAAAATCCGCTTAGATTTGCCGGAGATACAGTACGTTTATGCATATAACTTTGTACATAAGAATAACTATCTAATGTTTTATATACTAAAACCTTCCTGAAAATATGTAGATTACGTTACTGAAGGAATAGTCAAAATTGGTTCATTCGTTTTTAAGAAAATCCTTTTTTGAAGTCGGTTAAAAAGTGTGTGTCAGCTCCGACGTACGACTGGAGTTTACTCCTTACGTACGATTGTCTTTGAATATAATGGATAGATTGACCACTACAATGAAGACTGGCCGAAAATAAACAAATAACAAAGAATGCCCAAAAAAAAACATGTATATACATAAACTTGATTTCAAAGTCAAAGACGCGAAAAGTATGTTGCGCAGAAAAACGTAACGCTTTTGAGTTAACGCCTGTATTAATTTTACCCCCAATAAAATGTCCATTCCGGGGGCCTTATATAAAAATCGATTCTTAAAGAGTCATCATCTGCCTAGCCTTTTCCCAACTATGTTGGGGTCGGCTTCCAGTCTAACCGGATGCAGCTGAATACCAGTATTTTACATGGAGCGACTGCCTATCTGACCTCCACAACCCAGTTACTGGGTTATACGATACCCCTTGGTAAGACTGGTTGTCAGACTTTCGGGCTTCTGACGACCCGTAACGACTGTCAAAGATCCACAAATGACAGCCGGGACCAACGGCTTAACGTGCTTTCCGAGGCATGTATGGTATGTAAAGATGGTCACCCATCCACAGACCTACCCCGGCAAGCGTAGCTTAAGCTAATGAATTGACCCGTGCGGCTGTTATTACTTAGCCACGAGCTCCTCGATTCTTAAAGAGTAAACTCCAAAAATTATTAACAAATATTTACATTACATAGATATTAAACTTAGTTTATACTACTCGTAATTTACAAAAATATTAATTAATACTAACCCATGTGGTTAAAATCACACCTTTCTTTATAACTAATGCGTGAACTGGTGACCTTAGGAAGCCCAGCTGTTGCCAATAAATATCCCAGTTACTCTGAACCCATGACCCACCTTTTCTTACGACTTCTACCCCATTTAATTTGTCGCAGGGGTAAACAGGGACACGATAAACTCATGTTTCTATTACGTACGTTGGTAGGTACAGCCTGCCTCATAAATATATATACATAATCCCCATGTTCAATGGTCCACTTGAATAAGTACTAGTAGTAAGACCTAATCCCAAAAACATAGATGTATGTGTCACAGCCAACTACACTTGCGAGCAAAAAAATCGGCCCACCCCATGCTCTCTATCTATGAGAAAATATCTCAAAAATTTTAATGTATATTTTCATTATTATATGTTGTGTGAAAGAGATGAAGTTTACTTACACATGCCATATACTTTGATAAAAGCAATATTCTTTACAAAATAGACCCGATTCTTTAGATGTCCTCATCACTCACTTTTTTTTTTGGATAAACTGGGTGACATTTTTTGTCAGTGAATTTGACAGAAGCTTTATTTGGTTTATTAGTACTCGTTTATTGATCATTAATTAATCAAGTATTTAACCGACTTAAAAAAGAGGGTCTTTATTCGACCAGTATGTTCGTAAGTTCGCTATTTTCTCAAAAACGAATTAATCAGGTTTCATATTTATTTCACTAATGTAATCTACATACATTTAAGAAGATTTTAATAAATTTATATTAGGTTATTGTTAATTTAACTTGATGAATTATCTTGTTTCAATTCGAAGAGAACAGGGTGGGTCGATTTTTTTGCACGCAAGTGTAGTTTAATTAGCCTTTCAGTTATCAGCCTTTCCTTCAGATATTCAATTATAGGTTAGGTTGGCACTGTGACCAACCACGCGGGAGCCGAATTCGTCGCAGTAACTTAGCCAGGGCACCCCGACCAAATGGGTTAGGTTAGGTTTACTGTGGTCAACCGCGCGCGAGCCGAGCGAGCGAAGCGAGTGATGCCGCGGCAGCGTGCGGTGAGCACTACTTCCAAAGGCTACGCTGTCCGTTAACTGAACGGCTAAATAAGCTAGTTAGCTAATACTGTACCTATCTATGTGTAGCCACAAAACAAATTACACATTAGATGCCTAATTATAATAATAATAGTCCTCTTCTTACCGAATTTCGGCCATGACAGCCAATCTCAGCCAGGACTTCTGCATCGACGCAGGAGATAATGTAGCCACACACAGTACCAACAGCATTATAAAACAAAAATTGTAAACAATTAAATGAATGCTTGCGGATGTATACGTTTTTTTGGAGGCAACTGTACATATTACAAAACAACTACCTTCTATCTATACGGTTGCAAATCGCAAAATTAAATAGAATAGCCTTGGCAAATTATTCTACTAAGTAATCTTCAGTTGAAACTATAACTACAAAAATATCGATTGGCTAAGTGCAATATTATCGACTTTTGACCGACTCGACTTTATTTATGTCAAATTCAGTATAGTTATAATGTTTTCGTGTTGGTCCGTTTTTCGTGGGTAGTCCCTACACGTGTTACGCACACACGGGTGTGCGAACGAAAAATCTCTTTATATAATATGTACGTACGTATATCATATATAAATAAACGTAAAAAAACCATCATCAAATAGCGACCGCAGCCTTACAGTAGTTGTGAACCTATGGAATACTCGTACAGTCCGGTCGTCTAGAGAATGCGTTCCTGACACCTGTCAATTGGACCATTTCTAGTAGTAATACGGATCAAATTCGCAAAACACATATTCGTTCGTATGAAACTGACAGGTGTCAATATATACAAACACATACACCTGAACTTGGGTGGATACTTTATTATGGGACGTCAAATAAAATAAAGTCACATACAATTTATTTCCATCATTTATATACTTTTTTACATCGAATATACTGACTGTACAGCAAATTAACCAGAGCGTCCATACATAATACACTCATAGCAACATGACCCCGAAGTAAGGTTTAGTTAGGTTACTTTAAACCCCTTACACAGAAACAAGAGCCCCGCGAAGCGGGGCTCCGTCGACATAGAATGCAAGAGCGAGCGAAGGGACGAAGGGTAAGTACATTTTTTTTTTCTCTCAAGAATGGTAAAAGGTAATAGGTTTAATGTGCGCTAGTGATTATTAGCTATGCATTAATTTAAAAAAAAAAAACCGGCCTAGTGCGTGTCGGACTACTCTAATTTATCCCAATAACAAACTTAACATTGTAGTTGAAAAACCTGTTCCCATACATTTCAACTGCAAACGTAATTTTGTACGCACAATATTGAGAGAATTGCCATGTTATTTTAAGACCATAGACTTCTTATGAGTTTTTCTGTAATCTATAGCTATAGAACTATTTTTTGTATTTTTTTCAAAATTTTAAGATAATGGACGAAAATTGACCATTCCTTATCTCTGAAACTACCGAGGTTTCAGAGATAAGGAATAGTGAATTTTCGTCTATTTTCTTAAATAACTGTAAAATAATTTATATTAAAATTATAAAAAAAAATATATTTGAGACCCTCACAGTAAGCCCTTTCATTCACACAGTAAAGTTTGAAAATCTTTTTTTTTTCTTATTTGCCCCCCAAAATTGATCCCCATATTCAAATTCATTTATTTACGTTAGACATCCGTGTTTGGGTCACAGAAGTTAGATTCGGAGCAAATTGGCTGTGGCAGACAGACAGACAGACACACAAGTGATCTTATAAGGGTTCCGTTTCTTCCTTTTGAGATACGCAACCCTAAAAAGCTTTAAGATAAATAGCGGTGCGCCACGAATATAAATTGTTGTTTATTTAGTTATATTTTAAGTTGAGCATTTTGCTGTGCAATCAGTAATTGTGATTGGAATTCGGATTATTAGTGGATACAAAAAGTTTTTTTTTTTTTAATTTGCGTTTACATACTACCCCTGTATTATAAGCACCGTGTGTACGTTAGAAAACCACAATCCTGTATCTAATAGATGTCGCGGAGTCGGGTAAAAAAACATTTCTGCCTAAGTAATCATTATCACACGTTCATAATACTACTTTTTATTACCCAACAGACGAGTATCAAAGGAAAGAACGCAGTCATTAAACGTTCAGTCTATGGGCAGTAGAATTTTTTGTCCGTCAATGATTGAAAGCCATCAATCTTCATGTAGATTAACTTTTTGTCCCTGATATTGATCCATTACAAAGAAATAACTTGTAATTAATATCGTTTTATTATTTTTTGTTGGCAACTTTAACAGGCTTAGATGTTTTTATTGGCTCGGTATAGGAATAAATCATATTGGGTGGTGGAGGCGCTACCTCTTGTGGCTAAATAATAATGGATGGGTGACCATCCATTATACATCCGTGCTGGTCCCGGCTGTCATACAGTCGTTGCGGAAATTCAGAAACCCGAAAGTCTGGCAATCTCACAAACAGTAACTGGGTCGTGGAGGTCAGATGGGTAGTCGCTCCATGTAAAATGCTGGTATTGGTCAGATGCGCAGTCGCTGCATTTAAAATGCTGGTATTCAGCTGTATCCGTTTAGAATGGAAACTGACATGGCAGGACAACATGGGCAGGTATTTTATCTAAAGCTACGCTTGCCGGGGTTGGTCCGTAGATGGGTGATCATCTTTACATACCGAGACTCCTCCGTGCCTCGGAAATCACGTTAAGCCTTTAGTGCCGGCTGTCATTCGTGGATTTTTTGATGACTTTGACAGTCGTTACAGGTCGTCAGAAGCCCGGAAGTCTGACAGCCAGTCTTACCAAGGAGTATCATATTACCCAATAACTGGGTTGTGGAGGTCAGATAGGTAATCGCTCCATGTAAAATACTGGTATTCAGCTGCATCCGGTTAGACTGGAAGCCGACCCCAACATAGTTGGGAAAAGGCTAGGCCGATTGATTGTGTCGTGTCGAGACTCCTCTCTCTGTGAGTGCGGGTTGTGTTAGTTCCGTACCTAAAGTAGTAACCCAACAAGATCTACATTGTATTCAACTGTATCAGTCAAAGAATTTTATTTGTTTATAACTTAATTAGGGTTCCGTACCTCAAAAGGAAAAAACGGAAACCTTATAGGATCACTCGTGTGGCTGTCTGTCTGTCTGTTCTTCTGTCACAGCTAATTTGCTCCAAATCTAATGGCCCGATTAAGTTGAAACTTGGTACTCATATCAATTTCTGTGACCCAGACACGGACGTGTAACGTTAATAAATGAATTTGAATATGGGGGTCAATTTTGGGGGCAAATAAGAAATTTAAAAAAAAATAATTTAAAAAATTAAATCGACTTCAAAAAGAAATTAACTCAAAATTATGAAATAATTTTAATTTCGGAAGTCGGTGTCTTGCGATCTGTATTTTATTTTTTTGCCACCGACTTCCGAAATTAAAATTATTTCATAATTTTGAGTTAATTTCCTTTTGAAGTCGATTTAATTTTTTAAATTATTATTTTTTCGTAATTTTTAGTTTTTAGTAAAAACTGGAATATTTGGGAGACAAATACGAAAAAAAAAGTTTTGCAATTTCTACCGTGTGACATATTAAATGAAAGGGCTTAAGGGTCTCAAATAGATATTTTTTAATAATTTGAACATAAATACCGTAAAATGGGGTGAAGCGGGTCCTAGGGGGGAACAGAATCATGTAGTCTAATTTTGTTCACGTTCATTTTCTGGCTTTAAAACTTAGTTTATCTGTGGTCAGGTAACTGACTTGAGCAAAGAAGGTTTTGAATTTTTATGAAATGGCAACACACGATTCATAGACAAAGTAGAATGGAAGAAAAAACGGTTTAAAAAAACCCACTTCAAAACACTCGTATTTTGGTTCCGCGTAATTTCGTTTTTTTTTTGGTTTCTGTGATTTTTCAGCGATATAACCCGGTTCTAAGCAAACCTTGTCTCTTGGGTTATTGTAAAAACGCATAGGTGAGTGAATTTGTGTATTATTTTCCTGCATAATTGGAGAAAAACTTATTTAAGGCAATTACTTAGATTTTTGGGGTTATCAGGGTCACCTGAGGGGTGAAGCGGGTCATAGAAAGGGGGCAACAGAATCACTTGTGGGGCTAACAGACTCAAGAATGGGGTGTACAGGGTCAAGAAAGGGGCGAAGGGGTTTTTTTTATTAGGGTTGTCGACACGTTTAATGCTAACTATCCAAGGTAATGACTAGGTCTATTTAAATACAACAATAAAATAAAATAGTTTATTAATTATAACTTTTTGAGTCCTTTCCTAGGTCATCATTACAAAATAATAATGATTTTTTATTTTTACCTACTTTATTTTTAAATTTAAGCCATTACAGATTGCAAATCAAATTATAAAAAATATACCTATGTATATTATATATATATATATATATATTACAATATTATCCTGGTGAGTTAGTACGCGTGCTCAAATAGGTACCTATATTTACGAAATATATTTTATTTGTCTACAGATATGCCTAGAAATTATCGACCCAAACCGGGAGCGAAATCTCTTAAAAAACATGACGTAGCCATAATTAATCAAGCTTTACTAGACATATTAGCTGGAAACACATCGATACGACGTATTGCTGAGAAATATGGAATTTCATATTCAGTTTTACAGAGACGCAATAACAAATCAGTGAAACACCATGGTTTGTTTGTTTGTTTTAAAAATTGTAAGTATTTATTTTATAAAAAACGTTATTTTCCCATTTATAAGAGTGAAAGATTTTTTATGGAGCTGTTTTATATGAGACTGATTTTAAAATAAGTACTTAATTGTTAGGTATTTGTTTAGTGGTTTGATTTTTTATTTCTGTGTAAAAAATTGTTACCTACCTAACTGCAAAGATTAAAGACTGGTTGAATATGGAACATTGTTTTTTTTGACAACCCTAGCCTAAAACCCTCATCACCCCAGTTCTGAGTCTGTTCACCCCGAGCACGGGGTGAACCGGGTTTGACCAGTTTTTTACGATTTTCTCTGATTTTTGTTAATAAAACATTATAACTATGTATTTTTTAATAAACTTTAGAGTCTCGGAACATTAAAAAAAAACCTTCAATCTTATTTTGTCAAGTTCTCATATATTAAAATTGTAAACAAAGTTCAAAAGTGACCCGCTTCACCCCATTTTACGGTAGTTTAAAAGTTGTCTAAGAAAATAGAGGAAAATGTTGAATAAAATACAGAAAATAGTTATATTCTTATAGATTACAGGAAAACATAAATAAAGTTCAAAAATTGCATGGTAAATAAATTTCTTAATATTGTGCGTACAAACTTACATTTGCAGTTGGAATGTATGGGAGTATGGGAGAACATATTTTTCAACTACAATGTTAAGTTTGTTCTTGGGATAAATAAAAATCATCCCAACTACCACTTGGTCGTTTTTTTTATTCTCATGCACACTTGTTTTTCTAGCTCACTTTAGACATTGGCAGAATAGTCGACATTGGCTTTGCTTGCCATTTTTTTAAACATAGAATACGAGTAGAATAGAAGCTGTCGACGTTGAGCTTCGTAGACTGCGTCTATCAATTGTCAATTACATATTGTTTGGGAAAAGCAGCAGCTGGTACGGATGGAATTTGTGAAGTTTAGCAGTGTATGTAAGAGTTATGTATTTAATTTATTATGTATAAGAATAAGAAATAAGTGAATGCTTGTTTTGTATGGCTTTAAAACGAAGTTTATTGTGCCGCTGATAATTAGTGCTCTCACCTTATTTAGTATAATACTAACTTCTGCCCACGACTTCATCCGCGTGAAATTTCTTATTTTTACCCGACTACGGCAAGCAAAAAGGAGGGTTATGATTTTGACCGAATATGTATGTATGTGTGTGTGTGTATGTTCATATGTTCCCTCATAACTTCTAAACTGCTTATCATTATTTGACAAATGAGGTATCGTTGGAAGCGTGTTGATTGTTAGCTGGTTATAGACTAGGTATGTGCCGTCACATTAATTGGAATATGGCGCCCTCTAGAGGACATAAAGTCACGAACAATAAAAAAAAATCTTTAATGATGCGGTGTTGGGTATCAAATGAAAGGGCTTAATTAGAACATTTCAAATTTATATATTGTTAGCTGTTGCTCGCGGTTTTGCTTGTATGCACCCGATAATTAGGAATCATTTCTAAAATCACGCCTCAGATGTGAGGCCAAACATATCATTTTCAGTTTGGAGAGAAAATGATATGCATTTTCTCTCCAAACCTACCCAAAGCACTTACTTTTATGTAATAATTATTCTTCATTAAAAATGTAAAGCCGCTCTGCAAATACTTTATCACGAAATTATAACCCCAAAATAATTTAAATAAAAAGTAACTTTAAAAACTAAAACTCGGCTACTGAAAAATCACGCTCTAAAAAGTATGAAACAAGAAAATATTCTCATCTGAAATGTGAAAGAGACAGAGAAATTCAAAATCCGGAGTCACACGTCATGGTAAGGCATAAATCGAATGGACTATGTGTGACTCCGGATTTTTAATTAGTCTGTCTGTTTCAAATTTCAGATGAGAATATTTTCTTGTTAGTTACTTTTTAGAGCGTGATTTTTCAGTAGCCGGGTTTTAGTTTTTAAACTTACTTTTTTTAATATATCTAATGGCACTCTGCAATACTGTACTGCTATTCCGTTAAAATCACACGGTGAAAACTTAGGTGAAGTGAGCTCAAAGTCAGCTGTCAATAGTGTCATTCCTAAGCATCAGGTGGACCTGGACTGACAGGTCACTTCAAGCTCACTACGTGTAAGTTCTCACCGTGAATTTTTTACAGAATTGCTGATGAAACATATAAACATATACGAGTACATACAACCTCTTTACGTATGTAATACATACGTAAAATATTAGTACAGATCTCGTTATTTATCACAGTATTAACACTGGATGGATGAAATGGCGGCAGGTCACGGAAACAATCTGCTACTCCCGCATTCCCCTTAAACTCAAGGGGAAGATTTATAAAACAATGGTTAGACCTGCTGTCTTTTATAGATTTGAATGTAGGGCCACAAAAAGGATGAATGAAAGGTATTTGCATGCAGCTGGGATGAGTATGGATATAATAAGAAATGAATACATAAGAGGAAGTTTGAAAGTGACACCGGTGACTGAAAAGTTGTGCGAAAATCGGTTGTCATGGTATGGGCATGGGAGGGAAAAGTTTTAAGTATAAACGTCGAAGGCTGCAAGAGTAGCGGAAGACCATAGAAACGATGGATAGACTGTGTGAAAGATGATATTGCAAGTAATGGTGTGACTACCGAGATGACGACTGATAAAGAAGTACGGAAAAAGGGACATGTTGCGCCGACCCCAAATACATTGGGATAAGAGCAGGAGAATTATCATTAGTACCTATAGATCTCGTGTGTTGCCAACTCGCCACTAAAGAAGTGTGTATTGTTTTTGATACTAATTTGCACTATATTTTGCCCACAAAACAATCCAATCACTCAAAAAAAAAAAAACATAAATCAAAAGTCATTTATAAAGGCTGTAAAGGCTGAGAATCAGCACTTTTTGAACGTCAAAATTACATAAGACAGTCCCCTAAAACGCCCGCCCTTCACCACTTCCTAGTGCATTAGCTGGGGAGAAGAAGTGGCGCAACAAACTCCCAAAACACATTGTACTAGCTTGATGTGCTGGCGTCTGTACATTACGCAACACAAAACATTAAATTAAATTATTTGCTATAAGTAGGCTAGCACACGCCAATATACCAAAAAAAAAAAAAAAATAATCGAAAACTATACTTAAGCAGAAACAAAATACAAAACTAAAAACTTAAGCAGAATTTTATACCTAAATAAAATCACCCAAAAAGGGCGTACCCACTTACATATAGCCGTACATGTAGTCGTAACTCAAAGTCACAGATGATAAACTAGGACCATCGAAGTAATATAAACAACGAGTTAAATTACTAATAACAAAACAAAACCAAGGTCAGCAAGATGACCAGTCACCACAAGCAGCACCTGTTCATGAGCATAACGCATATTTGAGGGAAGCAGACAACCCGACCCCCGACGCTACCACAAGCAGTGACATCTAAGGGAGCATGACGAACTTGCTGCTGGTTGCTCAGGCAAGAAAACTATGTTCAATTGTCGACTCATATAACCTGTCCGTAGGTAACACTTTCTCTTAAGTTCTATTTAAGAACTCCTAGAAAGGTGTGGGGCAAGGCGAACTTTGTGTTTTAATTCGATCGCTTCACTCATATTATCGACATCGAAAATTCCTCAATAATACTCATTACTTCGCGTCACAACTACATACTAAGGTACAAGCTCACTTTATCAAAATACAGGATACAGTTACCTCTAGTTTCCCATTGTTTAGAAATAAATAACTCTCAAAAAAAACATTTAATAGTGAAGCTAGCGTAAAAAACACAAAAACACCATTCGTAATACTTCTTATAGGTACGTGTACTAGCTGTACTCGCTACTATTTCCCGCTCGAACGCTCCCACACTGTATCTCATGAATGGCATGCGTTGGAATCGCGTACATTTGTGGAATTAAACATTCGATGCTTTTCTTGAATTTCTATTTACCTACTTGAATATTAAGTATTGTAGTACGTAGTATTTATTTATTTATTAAAGAACACGAACAGCATATATATTCAACATTGGTTTACAAATGTTTTTAGGAACGGTATAGCTGCTAAAACATATAGGTGTACACAACATTTAAAGAAAAAAAAGACATTGAACAGAAACTGCTTGTCAACTAGAAGTATAAGCAAAATTTAAACAAAGTTAATGTTAATTTCAATAAAATAAAATACAACAGAATACAATCTAATGAAGGGCATTGATATTACACATATCATTCAAATACATAAAACCGAATCTATGTGACTAAATGATTAATTCATGACAAATTGTCAAGAAAAAATTAAAAAATTCTTTATACCCCAGGTGTCATGACTTAAATCCAGGTTTGAATTTAAGTTTTGGTTGAGCATATTGTTTTTTTTTTTTTTTGCTAGCCTAGTTTGTGTTCCACTGCTGGGCGAAGGCCTTTTCCCTTCCTTCACTTTCTGTCTTGTGCGATCTCTGGCCATGTTGGCCCTGCAAACATGATCAGATCGTCACACCACCTTCGCCGCGGTCTACCTCGACGGCGATGTCCTCCCTTTTTTTTTTTTTTTTTTTTGTGGATGGGAAATCATCAAATAACTTCTCCCGCTCTGGGTGGAGCGGGAGGGCGTGTCAGACTTCTACTGACTAAAACCCACCCGTGTTCCTTCAGTTGCCTGTGCCAGGGCCACGGTAACTCTTTCGAACAACCCGCAACCCTGGCGGCCATCGGCCCTAGCGGACCCCTTCAGCTAGTGCTGACATCTCTTTGAGGCGCGCGTGGAACACAACGCGCCGTCGACCCGAGCCTGGTCCTTACCGGACGGCGAGCTACCCGTTGCTCGCCATCCGCAAGCCCGCGCCTACGGTGGCCGGGAATCGGCTATTGATTCCCGACGCCCAGGGCGTCTCCTACGGCGACTAGGGGCGTGAGGGCGCAAAGATTGCCTCTCCCTCACGCGTTCAGCCTCCTCCTTCGCGAGCATTACAGCTTCGCAGAAGGAGGTGACGGCTTCCCATGCACTCTCGCTCCGTACCATGGCCTGTACCAGGGCCGGACGCGAGAGATCGCCGCCGCCGATCGCCTCCGCGAGGACGCGGCGGTGCTCTGCCCAAGCCGGGCAGACCTCCACCGTATGCTCCACCGTGTCCTCCGGGCGATCCATACAGTGGTAACACCCGGGCGTTTCCTCCCGCCTTATCCGGAACAGGAACCTCCCGAAGCAACCGTGTCCGGTGAGGACCTGCGTCAGGCGGAAGGTGAGGGTGCCATGACGCCTCTCCAACCACTCCTCAAAGAGGGGACTTATCGCCGCAATTGTGGCGTGCCCAGCACTGGGTTGCGACAGTCGCACTCTCCATGTCACCATGAGATCCCGCCGGAGCAGGCGATGTCCTCCCTGAGGCGACCAGTGGGTGACGATCTTTGCCCTTCTCTCCGAGTGCATTCGTGCGTCGTGGCCAGCCCACTCCCACTTCAGCCTGGCTGTTTTTCTCCAACATCCGCTGGAGCGCAGGGTGGTGTCTCTATAGCATATTGTAATGGTTTATAATTGTTATTAGTGGACCATGGGTAGCGATATTAGTACGACAGAATGAAGTACAAATGGTGTTAGTTAGGACAGCGCGGGATAACAGATCCCGCGATACGAGACGAACGTAATACCGGGATAAAACGTATCCTATGTCCTCCTAACCCATACTACCCTCGCAACAGCAAATGCAGTACTTGCAAAATGGCAGTTTCGAAAAAAACGCAAATCTCTACTAACTCATATATTTTGATACGGAAAAGGTACACAAACATACAAAGTATTGTTTAGTTTAGTTTTGAAGATATCTTTTCTTATGTAGGTCTTTAGAAACTTGAATACTGCACTTAAACTTTGTGTCTGTATTTGTAATATGTACATCAAAGTAAAGTAAAAGGCAGCACTCGTGTTTGTTACTGCATTTGTATCTAGGAAATACATTGACTGCTTTAAGCACAAACAAAGTTAATTACTGATTATTTGTAAAATAAAAGCAATAATGCAGTGTAAAAACGAAATGTGGCTGGGGCAGACTGGATGCGGAAGGCGGTGGAGAGGGTGTTGTGTCGCATCCTAGGAGAGGCCTGTGGACTGCGATAGACTGAGTTGATTTAACCCAGGTCTATCCGTGTGGCAAATTTCATCCAAATCCGTTGAGGCCGTTAAGGCGTTAAAAGGTATACAGACAGACAGACAGTCACTTTCGCATTTAATATTAAAGTATACTCTGTTCAATTGGTTATTCACTTTTTGACACCTGTCAGTTTCATACTAACGAATCCTCGTATGTGTTTTGCGAATTTGATCCTTATTACAACTAGAAATTGTACCTAGTGGACAGAGAATAAGTGTAAGTACGTATAGATTTTACACATTAGGCACAAGAAGAAAAACCGGCCTTTTAAACCCAAAACTGCAATATCTAGTCCCAAATAAACATATCTTCTCTAATACCCATATCCACTAAAACTCCGCACTAAAGTTCAGCGCCGAAGTTTAATTCCTCTTGATAACTTAACCACCCGGTTAAGTTTCAACTCAAGGTTCACAACTTCCATAACTTCAGAATTAGGACATTTCTATTACAAAAACAGGGCTTGTGGCTAAATAATAAAAAAGGTCGATCGAAGGTTAAGCTACGCTGGCCGCGATCATTTCGTGGATGGATGACCATCCATTACATATCAAGACCCCTCCGTGCATGGGAAAGCACGTTAAGCCGTTGGAAGATCTTTGGCAGTCCTTACGGGTAGTTGGAAACCCAAAAAAGGTTGATACTCCTTACTGTTGCTGGGTAACATGATAATGTTATCCAGTAACTGAGGTTAGATAGTCAGTCGCTTTGTGTAAAATACAGGTATCCAGCTGCATCGAGTTAGACTGGAGGCCGACTCCAACATAGCTGAGAAAAGGCTTTTTTATAATTGATAAAAAATAATAAAAACAAAATAAACGACTGCAAAAACACATAACTGAAAAGAGAAAAACAAGCATTATCATCTATCGAGTTTTGGTACTGTAGGCGGAGAATAACCTTAAATATGGCGTAACATTGAACTGAAATATGATTTCATCAAAATTCTTCTCCCTCTCTGGGTGGAGCGTGAGGGCGTGTCAGACTTCTACTGACTAAAACCCACCCGTGTTCCTTCAGTTGCCTGTGCCAGGGCCACGGTAACTCTTTCGAACTACCCGCAACCCTGGCAGGTGTTTGTCCCTGCCTGCGATACCAACATTCAATAGATTGTAATTCCCACAAGTTCTATAAATTGTTGTCCATACAGCATTTAAAACGTCGCTTATACAAAACAACGCTACTAAAATGGCTACTTACGCAATCCTACAGATCAGAAACAGAATGTCTTTTGGAAGTCTTCCAGTAAAAATCGTTAATATAGAAATTTCTTGCAGATGTATAAACACTCACTTATATACACACCCACATATATGTGTCACTGTGCGGGAGGGTGTACTCCCGCACAGTGACACATACACACCCCCGCACACATACACACCCCCCCACACACATACACATTCACACCCACACCCAATATCACATTTACACACACCCCGCTATACACATATACACACACGCCACCACACATAAACCGCCATACTCACACACACCCCTATACACACACACTTTTTCTGTTTTTCCTAATTCTTATTTTTAAATTTAGCATTACTCACCAACTGTTAATCTTGTATAATCGGTTATTAAATACTTGTCATTGCAACCACGTCATTGTTGCTTTATCTGCTATTGTAGTATTATTTATAATAAGCGCTGTGAATTGGAGGCCTGGTGACCTGTACTATAGGTTTTTTACCTACCATAGGCACCAGCGATCCACAACCTAGGTTGTAACCTACCATGAGCATAATTTATTGTTTTTATACTTGGTTTGTGGTGAGAAATAAACTATTATTATTATTGTATACCTACTGTAATGCTTGTTTTTTACCCGACTGTCCCAGAAGGAGGGTAATGTTTTTCGAGAGATGTATGTATGTCTATTTCTTTGACACGCTCTGCAGCCGAAACGGCTTAACGGATTTTAACATATTAGGTGTCGATAGTTTCGTCTTAATTGTAGAAATGACGTAGGCTATATAATATTTTAATATTGTATTTGGATAAAATCCATCAAGCCGTTAAGGGCCGGTTTTTTGATCCGTAGTTAACTCAACCAATGGTTAAACATAGTAACTAATGGTTGAATTTTGGCTAAATGTGAAAGGATAAACATGAATGAGTTATGCCATTAGTTGTTATTTTTTTATATGAATGAGCTAACATGAATACATTAATGTTTAGTCTTTCACATTTAGCGAAAACTCAACCATTAATTACTATGATTAACCATTGGTTGAGTTAACTACGGATCAAAAAACCGGCCCTTAGACGACAGAGCGTGCCAAAGACATAGACATCATAGGTATATACATACTCTTGAACAACATTACCCTCCTGGGGCAGTCGGGTAAAAAACAAGCATTACAATCTATTGATTTTACACAAAAACAAGATGGTACCTAAATGGTTTGGTTGAATAATGTGGGTTAAGAGGATCGAATTATCCACAGTAATTAGGAGGACCTCGTGGCTAAATAATAACAGCCGCACGGGACGATCCATCAGGTTAAGCTACGCTTGCTGGCGTTAGTCTGTGGGTGACCATCTTTTCATACTGAGACTCCTCCGAGCCTCGGAAAGCACGTTAAGCCTTTGGTCCCAGCTGTCTTTCGTGGATCTTTGACAGCCGTTACGGGTCGTCAGAAGCCCGAAAATCTGACAACCAGTCTTACCAAGGGGTATCGTATTACCCAGTAACTGGGTTATGGCGGTCAGGTAGGCAGTCGCTCCATGAATAAAATACTGGAATTCAGCTGCATCCGGTTAGACTGGAAGCCGACCCCAACATTGTTGGGAAAAGGCTAGGCAGATTGAATTAGGTACTGTGTTTTGGTCTTTTCACCAATATTTTCTTCGACTGTTTGACTCTTCCATACTTTACCAATCAACTTACTGTGTTATCATCAAGAATGTCCCCAATCCTGATGTGTATTTTTTTTTTTTTTTTGATACGGACCTATTGCGGTTGACTCCGGAAACCCGGTCGTTGGCGGTGTGGGCCAAGGGCCTCTTGCCGAGTTAAAAATAAAAAGTATGTAGCACAGCTAAGGGCGTCCCATAGTGGGACTCGAACCTACGCTTAGGGCGCTACTGCTTACTAAGCAAGTGGGGACTTGTTGCATCTGATTATTATTATTTGGGGCAATGTTTAAAGCTCCGCGATCTGCACGGGCGGGCGGGGTCAAGGGCCAATGGGAGCTGATGAGTAGGCGTTTAATTTTATATCTAATGCGATCACCAATTCTTTAGCCTAGCGTAGTCCTGGTGATATACTGGATGATTTTTCTTACCGTCTTGAAAAAATTAGGGTACAATAAGTGAACGGAGTAGAAGCCTGAGGCATACCTAGTTTTTTTTTTTTGTTTTTTCAATAGCTTAGACAGAAATTGCTGTGTCAATAAACACTACTACACATTTGAAGTAAACTAGAACAATATAATAATATAATAATAATAATATATAATAACCTGGGACATTATTCACACACAGTCATCTGATCCCAAACTAAGCAGAGCTTGTACTATGGAAACCAGATAACTGATATACTACATATACTACTTTTTTTTTTTGTAAATACATAATTATATAGATAATTACACCCAGACTCAGAACAAACAGACATGTTCATGCACACAAATGTTTGTCCTGGATGGGAATCGAACCCACGACCATGATAGGTGGTATCTTAACCAACCACGCCAACGGGCCTGGTAAAAAAAAAAACAGAAATTTTGAAAAAACTTAGTAGATCGTTAAAAAAATCGAAATTCAAATCATACGCACTACGCATTAAATGTAAATATTATTAAAAAAAAAAAACATTAGGTTTTCCATAGACTTCTACTCGGTTCACCTAATAAACCCTATTTTTTTCAAGACGGTAAAAAAAGTCACCCAGTATATTGTACAGACGCCAGCACATCAAGCTAGTACAATCTGTCAGATTTCTTTAATATATTTTCGACTTTATTGCTAAAGCATTAGGTTCAACGTTGATTGGGAAAATCTGACAGTTTCGGGTAGGTTGACCTGCTGGCGTCTGTACATCATTCCTTCAATATGTTTCTACTGCCGAAATGTGGCTGGACATCACCACCTCTGCCTAAGCCTTCGGGGAATACTGGCGTGGTATTATGTTATGTTTATGTTCCTATACGTATTGATCATCATTCTCTTGCCCTTGTGCCAATTTATTTAAGATCGGCACAACATGTCTTTCTCTTCCATACTTCTCTATTAGTCGTCATCTCGGTAGTCACTCCCTTTCAAGACATATCATCTTTCACAGTCCATTTATCGTTTCTTTGGTCTTCCCCTACTCGTACAGCCATCCATATTCATACTCAAAACTTTCCTGACGATATTTTTCTTACTCCTCCGCATCACATGCCCATACCACGACAACCGACTTCCATACAACTTTTTAGTCACTGGTGTCACTTTCAGACTTCCTCTTACATACTCATTTCTTATTCTATCCATTTGCGTAACACCACACATCCCTTTAGCATTCTCATCTCGGCTGCATGCAATTGCTTTTCTACCTTACATGACTATAAATGTCCTTCAAAAATAAAATCGCCTATTTATTAGGGATGGGCCGAAATTCATTTCACATTCGGTTTAACCGAGCTTCGGCATTCGGCCAAAATTCGGTTCATATGGCGAACATTCGAAACAAGAAAATATTAAAATAACAGTTTTGACTAAAATAACAAATTTAAGCCAGTAAAATAAAATCATTGGCTTTATTTATTGTTTGTTTGTTGCATGTTAATTATGAAATAATTAAATGTATTCTAAACATTATCAGAATTTTGACAATTCATACCTACTACTGGTATTCAAAATTTACTAAGGACAGGTAATGTTGCAAAAAACCAAGGATTCTGCTTTATCTGGCAGGAGTCTGGTTACGTTTTTCTTCGTACCTATAGGTACATTTCCTAGTGAAAATAACCGAAGTTCGGCCGAATTTTTATTTTGGCCGGAGTTTGTATTCGGTTCAAACCACGGTCGGCTCATCCCTATTAGCTTATTATAAGAGAATATAGCCGGGGAACGGGTGTTAGAGAAACGCAGGTGCTTACAAACCACACTATAATCCCTCGGATCACACAGATTACAATTCAGGAGAACTTTTGAGTTAAGGAGGAAGCGTCAGGGTAGCCCGCGAAATTCAAATTTTCTTACGTTTTTTGCAATTTGCAAATCAGTATTAAGTTGTATGTTAAATAAAGTATGATTTGCGGCCGTAACAAATATGTATTTACAGAATTGTATACAATATAATCAGTAATACAACCCCTTAAAGTTAGTATAATCATAAAAGTCAAGATTTCATGAAATAGTCATTTTTAAGATTACCTGGTCTTAAAGAGTTGTATTGATCACTTTAATGATTCTAATTATGTAAATAGATACTTGTTACGACCGCAAATTATAATTTGATCAACGTACAATATAATACGACTTTTTAAATTGCAAAAACCGTAAGAAAATTTGAATTTCGCGGGCTATCCTGACGCTTCCTCCTTAAATAACTGACGATTACAATCTCAGAACTTACTTGAGCTTGCGCGGGCGCCCTCAGACAGGCGGCCGGGTAACCACTCTGGGTTGACATGATAGCATTTACCTTCTGACGCACGCTATAAGTAGAATTTGCAGGCTGATAAAGTAACGTCAGTTCCATCCAAATATCAAAACCAATCTCAAAAACAGCTAAACCATAAATTGAAAATAAACACGATAGTAATAACAGCCCTCGACTAAATATAAACTAGACTCTGTTTCGTTTTATTATTGTAATGTGTCCAGTTACAGAGCTAATGTAATTATTTATATTATAACTAATTATGTAAATTATAATCGTGTTAATGTAAATAAAATGTATCAAACTGTTTAATTAGTCGTCATTTGTGAACGAGATGCGTGTTTATGAACGCTATTTTGGATTGTAATGTTTGTAGGTAATAGATGAACAGAGGTTGTTTTGTTGTTTGAGGTGTATTAGTATTAAGCTCTAAGAGGAGCTCGTGGCTACGTAATAAAAGCTGTACGGGTCGATCCATCAGGTTAAGCTAAGCTTGTCGGGGTTGGTCTATGGATGGGTGACCATCTTTAATTACCGAGACTCTTCCGTGCCTCAGAAAGCAGGTTAAGCCGTTGATCCCGGCTGCCATTCGTGGATCTTTGACAGTCGTTACGGGTCGTCAGAAGCCCGAAAGTCTGACAACCAGTCTTACCAAGGGGTATCGTATTACCCAGTAACTGGGTTGTGGAGGTTAGATAGGCAGTCGCTCCATGTAAAATACTGGTATTCAGCTGCATCCGGTTAGACTGGAAGCCGACCGCAACATACCTAGTTATAAAATTTACACCTGTCAAAATAATTCGGAGTCAGTACAGTATTACAGTTTTATAGTACCTACCTAATGGACCTACATCTTTTTCTTCTAGGTAATAATCCTTAATCCTCTATCAGCAGTCATCTCAATGTACCACTTGTCACATATTCTAAGAGCTTTCATCATGAAAACTTAAACGTAAAACTAAATGTGTACAAATTATAATGCTATTTGCTCACAGGTCTCTTACCTCTAATCCTATCTACCTGTTAAAATAAAATTTAACAGGTATTTACCTGTTAAATTTGTATTTTCGACAACAAATTTGATGCTTTCAAATTTTTCTTGCTACATTACAACATTACGTGAAATTTTTAGTCAATTTAAGTTTTATTCATATTTATTTGAGTTGTTCTTTTTTTGTTTTCGTTTTCTCTCTCCATATTTTACTTATAATTCATTAAAAATTTAGAATTAAATCCATATATTAAGAAAGAAGCGTTGTTTGTTTTGAAAGTTGTGTACAGGTGTAACTGGACTTCAGGTTCACTCGCTGTTTATTATTAAGGACATTCTTTGTATATCTTAATATGTTGCCTGTATCAATTGAATAAAAGAACATAAAATATTATTATATCGCGGACTTGCGGTGTCGAGGTAACGCGAACCCTTAACACATTAGGTGCGGCAGACGCACATGCGCGTTTTCATAACTTTCTTCGAATGCGGCGCGGCGCACATGTGCGTTCGTTGTGCATCTCTATTGTTTCGAAAACATCGTAAAAAAAGGATCGGTAAGGGTGTAGCATAAAGAAGCGTTTGCATAAAGAATTCAGCAGAGAATGTGTTAAGATTTCCTCCTTCCAAAAATCGCTCAACGCGCCTAAGGAAGTTTTTTCTCGTCTCGCCTCCTTATGAGAACTGTAGATAATTTTTAAAAAGTTTGACAATTGAGCAATTCACCCTGTACCTATTGTAATAAAATAATATTGCTGCAACTGTATGGTGGGCCGTAAAACAGTAGGTGGCTGTTTTTTTTGTTTTATTTTTGATGGGTTTGCTCTTGATCTCTAGTCTAGGTTGGAGGTGACAGAGACAAAGTCGACGATGGAGTGAGCTTACCCAGAAGAAGCCTGTTCACTCTCATGCGTTCGGAAGCACAGACGCAGGTAGTGAGTTCCACTCCTTTGCTATGCGCATTATAAAAGACACGGAAGCGCTTAGTGCACATATTATGACCTTTATTTGGTTTTTAAGTTGGGCAAGGTATCTAGAACATATTAATCCACCTGCCCAGTTCCTTGACCATGTTCTTATAACATAAGAATCTGATTACTAAATATAATTTTATAAAAAAAAAAAACAAGTTTTATTTCATACATATCCTGTTTCAGTTAAATGTTAAAAAAATATCGAAATCTATCATCTTGATACAAAAATAGGTTTGTATCCTCATTCTTACTGATATGAGCTATTAAATCAATCACTTATTATTAGCTGAACTGTTTGCTTATGAATGGCCACAGTCCCATAGAAATTGGACAATTCCCTTTCAACTTAATCGGTCCATTAGATTCGGAGCAAACCGGCTGTAACAGATGGGCAGACAGACACACCAGTGATCCTTTATGGGTTCCGTTTTTTTTCCTTTAGAGGTTCGGAACCCTAAAAATCTTGAAAAATGGGTACCCCATGATTTGACTAATCTGCAGAGAGAAGCGCGCATTGAAGCGTGCCTTACCTTATTAAACCGGTACAGAAATTAAGTGATTTTGGGGCGAATTGTGACGTGATGAAAAGTGTATTCTTTGCGATAATGGCAAGCGAACAACGCAATGGCTGACTCCAGGTCAAACGCCGCAATAATGGCCTAAGCGAAGTTTACCCATAGAAAAGTGATGGTAACTTTTTGGTGGTCCCTTCATGGTGTAATTCACTACAGTTTCCGCAGATCCGGTCAAGCAATAACAGCAGATGTCTACTATACGTATAGAACATTGAACTATGATGACAAAACTCGCCACAAGGCAGCCCCGACTCCTTAACCAAGCTTCATCACTATTGCTCCATGATAACGCAAGACCTCACACTGCTCGAGAAACTGTCTTAACGCTACAGGACCTACAGTTAGAAACCATCCGTCATCCTCCGTACTCGCCGGACCTGGCCCTAACCGACTACCATTTGGTCCGCGATTTGGACAATTTTTGACACGGTAAAAAATTATCTTCCCAGGAAGCAATACAAAATGCCTTCATATAGTTTATTGAGTCCAGGTCCCAAGAGTTCTACCGCAAAGGCATAAATGACCTTCACATGAGTTGACAGAAATGTAAAATAAATACTTTGGTTAATAAAGGGTAAATAAATACTTTGATTAAATAAATAATATTTTACCTTAGAAAAAAAATGTTTATTTTTTCAGTACAAAACGGCCTGGACAGTTGAACGACTCACATTTAGCCGCTGAGACACATAAGTTTGCGAACAACCTTCTTCAAGTAGGGCTATAATTTTACCGGCCCTTATGGCTTTATCACGCATATCAAAAATTGGTATTTAATGTAAAAAGAAAGATTAAATTGTTTAATTTGCAGAAAATATCCAAAATGTTTTAAAATTTTAGTAATCAGTAAAAAAAATCGTTGCAGCAATTCGCGCCATTAGTAAAGCAATGTTACAATAATCCGCAATCATCATTATTTTTCTTTTGTTATTCCAAAATTTAAATTTGGAACGTAAAGTATCATGCCAGGATGCTTCAAGTAACGTGCCAATACATCGTCAAATTAATAAAACCTCTTTCGTGTTCTACTTCATTGAAGTAGAGAAAAAAAATCTAAAGTGCCCGTTTTTTTTGCTAAAGAGTTTATATGGGTAATATCTGTATTGTTTTAAATAGAGATAGTGTACAAACGATTTTTGTGTTTTGTTGTTCCAACTTACTCATTATCATCAAGTGACTGTGTGTGTGTGCGTGAGAGGTAGTGCATGTATGAAGATGTCCCTCTCTCGCTCGGCTTTGCACGCCATCGCATGATGCCGCGCTCTGGTGACAACCAGCTCAGCTGACCCAGCAGACATCCGAGATTGTCTTGGCTGGGTTCACGTCACACACGCACCGTTGTTCCTTCATCTCGTGCGTAATTTTACGCAGCTTTATAATTTTTTTTCAGTCCCGCATATCCCCCGGATCCCGTACGCCTAGTCCCGCAAATGCGACCCCCTAAAATATGCGCAAGAATTTACGGAATTCCAGTTCCTAGATAAAGTCAACCAACGATTTGACATTGACAGCGTCTTTATGTCGTAGCAGTAACAGTTTTCTGTGTCCAAGAGTGTTACCACTGATGAGCGGTTGATAGTATATCCTATGTTCTTACAAAGGGCCTTTAGATGCCCACTAAAACGGGTCCCTAATGATATCTACCTATAGATAGTATCCAGCAGTCACATCCCTTCACAATGTAACTACACAAATTGTGTGCCTTGGGCAGTCAGGTGCTGAATCCCGCTGAATGTTTCATTGGTTTTGTATCGAGCGAAACAATCGGACGCGCTGATTTGCGCTTCAGCGCTTTTTGTCGCTTTAGTAAGCCAAACTTTAGTGAGGATATAGTGTTGTATAGCACTATATCCTCTCTTCAATGTTTGGCTCGGGACCGTTTTTATCTAAATTCAAAAATAGATTGGTTTAAATCCAGCGCATTTTTATTCGATTTCAATGACTTGAATGGCACCATAAAAAACTAAATGCGATTAGCGCTAAACGTATTTAAAAGATGGGCAAAGTGACGTTTTAAATACGTTTAGCGATAACCGTAATTAGTAATTTGTGGTGGAGGCGGGCTTTAGGTTTTTTGTAGGTGATGTTCCTGATGAAGATTTTCAAAGATGGAGAATGGGAACAATAATTGCTGCAAAACATATTTACAATCAAGTCAATGGATCATGAAAGTCTGTTGCAGTGTATGAAAATTTAGCAAAGTCATACCCTACCTAACATTTTTTTTTTTCAGAAAAATGTCTTTAGTTTAGGTGCCTTGCGATGGTGCGATTTCAATTACTTGAATGGCACCATAAAAAAACTAAATGCGATTAGCGCTAAACGTATTTAATAAAATATAGTTTTGTTTAGAATCTGTCATCTACAAACGATGGGCAAAGTGATGTTTTAAATACGAGTACGTTTAGCGATCATGAAAGTCTGTTGCAGTGTATGAAAATTTAGCAAAGTCATATCCTACCTAGCATTTTTTTTTTCAGAAAAATGTCTTTAGTTTAGGTGCCTTGTATAGTGATATTGACTTGATACTGTCCTTTAAAAAGCATAATATTAAATAATACCAATACTAAGGTAAACTTTAACTAAAGAGTTTTCTTTTTTTTTTTTCACCTTCGTCAAACGATCTAAAAGTGACAGAGCGACTGTCAAACTACTCCCTGCGGGCACGGCGTAATGATACGAATGTTTTAATGCCCCTTTATTTATAGAAGACGCTTACTCTAACATTTTTCTTTTCGCAAATAAATTTCTCGTTTTTTAAGGTAAATAATTTTGTTATTCTTCACCTCAAAATCAGTTTTTAAGCCCTGATGAAAAATATGGGGTGTTATTTTAAAATCTTTGGATTATTGTCTCTCTATTTATCTGTCTGCGGCATCATACAATCGGGTGACCCGCCGGGTAATTGCGTAATACAAGAAGGCCTAGCGCGCACTGCCGTGCGTTTTTTTACCGCATGACCTGTGAAGTATGGACTGTCATAGAAGTGCGCGTATTGCGATGAAAAGAACGGACGCGGTTTATTCACAGTGGGCCCCTCGCTGCAAATTTGTGGTCCGTCACCCCACGTATTTTTGTATCGCATAGAGGTAGTCGTATATATGAAGTACTGCGCACTGCAGTGAAAAAACGGCCAAGTGCATGTCGGACCACGCACAATGAAGGGTTTCGTAGTTGGGATGAATTTACAAGAACACTTCTAATATTGTAGTTGAAAAACATCTCCCATACAGTCCAACTGCAAATTTAAGTTTGTACGCATAATATTGAGAGATTTACCATGTTTTTTTGAGACCATAGACTTCTTATAGGTTTTCCTGTAATCTATAGCTATAGAACTATTTTATGTATTTCAAGTTCAAGTTAAGTTCAAGTTATTTATTTCAAACAAAAATACATTTGTGTCGAAATATTTGCACAGCAGGTACACAAAAAGAAGCAAAATAAAAAAAATAAAAAACAATAAGTAACCACATTCCTCACCCATCGTCAAAGTTAGAATGTCTATCCAAATTCAAAATACTAACTTTACAAACATTAATAGTCTTATTAATACAGAACAAAGTCCCTAGCAAAAACTACAAAAATACATTTAATGTCAAAGTTAGAATGTCTATCCAAATTCAAAATACTAACTTTACAAACATTAATAGTCTTATTAATACAGAACAAAGTCCCTAGCAAAAACTACAAAAATACATTTAATGTCAAAATATTATGTATAAAAAAGCATACATTTAATGCAACAATTTAATGTAAAAAAAAAAATGCAACATTTATAACAAAGTCAAAGAGCAATGGGTAGGTACACTTATTTAATTTAAGTACTAGTTTTTAAGATTTTTTGTCATTACAAAATTCGTCAATGCTGTAATAAGCTTTATTGATTAACAGAGCCCTTAGTTTATTTTTAAATATGTTCATATTCTGAATATTCTTTAATTCTGCTGGTAATTTGTTAAACAGATTGACAGACTGCACGCGTGACGAGTGTTTGACAACATTAAGCTTTGCCTGCAGAATAGTAGGAAGATCTTTTCTGCGAGTATCTACTCTATTTTTTCTTTCATCGTCTGTTTCAAACTCGTTTAAGTTTTTGTATAAATGAGTAAGGAGAACTAAAATATAAAGACACGGTACCGTTAAAATTCTAAGTTTTACAAAATACTCTCTACATGATTCCGTCTGGTTAAAACGAAGCATGGTTCTTAATGCTCGCTTTTGTATAGTAAAGGCTGCCTTAATATTATATTTATAGCTGTTTCCCCAAAATTTAATGCTATATCTAAGTTTAGATTCAACTAGAGCAAAATAGACGGTACGAAGTTGGGCAATAGACAAAATATCCCTCAGAGATCTGATAGCATAACACGCACTACTTATTGTATTTGTAATTGAAACTAGTTCTGGCTTCCAATTAAGTAAAGAATCAATATGTACCCCCAAAAATTTCAAACTTTCTACTATGTCAATTTTTCCGCCTAAGAAGTCTACGTTTACTAAAGCTTTGTTCCTAACTGTAGATTTAAATATCATACATTTTGTCTTACTTACATTTAATTTAAGATTATTCATAGAAAACCAACTTTCACAAGCAGCTATTAATACATTTAATTTATACTTTAAGGTCTCCATATTGTCCGCAGCTATAACAGCACTCGTATCGTCAGCAAATATTATCAAGTCAGCATCTGGTAAAATATTTTTAATGTATTCAGATAGATCGTTAAGAAATATTATAAAGAAAATACGCTACTTTTTAAATAACTTTAAAACAATTTATTTTAAATTATAAAGAAATATATTTGAGACCTCACAGTAAGCCCCTTTCATTTGATATGTCACATCGTACAGTTTGCAAAACTTTTTTTTTAAATTTTCTTACTTGGTCCCCAAAATTGACCCTCATATTCAAAATTCATTTATTTACGTTAGACGTCCGTGTTTGTGTCACAGAAATTCATAAGTGCACCAAATTTCAATTTAATCGGTCCATTAGATTAGAACCTAACCAACCTAACCATTAGAACCTAAAAAACGCACCGAGACACCGACCAAGCAGTACCTAATATCCAAATTTGTTTTTTGGATATCGCATTATTCGCCTGTAAATTTTTATATTATCTTACGAAAAACCGGTCAAGTGCGTGTCGGACCATGCACAATGAAGGGTTCCGTAGTTGCGATGAATTTATCCCAAGAACAAACATAACATTGTAGTTGAAAAACATGTGCTCCCATACATTCCAACTGCAAATGTAAGTTTGTACGCACAATATTGAGAGATTTACCATGTTATTTTAAGACCATCGACTTATTATAAGTTTTCCTGTAATCTATAGGTATTACCTATACCTATTTTCTTTATTTTTTTTTTTTTTTTTTGGCTTAGTAGTTTCGGAGATAAGACCTCCCCTCTTATCTTGGCTGTGACAAACGGGCAGACAGACACACGAGTGGATTAAGGGTTCCGTTTTTGGTTTTTGAGGTACGGAACCGTAAAAAAAGACTTAATATTAGGTCATCAAGGCATGCACCCAAAGCCGTTGTTGCATAAAAAGAGCCTCTTTTTATGCAACAATAGATATATTATAAATAGTCATTGTACATTTTTTTCATCGCCCGGCAGTGCGCGAACCCGTGACTGCGTTTTTTACACCGTATGGCAGAAATAACGCACCGTATTCAACCGCACCACAGTGCTCGCTAGTAGCCCTAGGCTTGCAATGCCTTTCATTTTGACAATTCGACAACATTCATTGATTTATTTACGTTATCGAGCGGACGAATTTTTCAAATATGCAAGCGTAATTCGTTTCTATCACGACGCAAACAACAATGCCACTACATCACGGTCAAGGGCGAGCCGCACTATGTCGTGACGTCATGATCGTGGCTAATGTATTTAGGAACAGTTGTATAATGTGTTTGTCTTGGAGCAATGGAACGGAACCGAAATCAATAGACTATATTAGTCTTTATTGGCCGGCTTGAGTGGAGATTCGCAAGAGCAAACGTGCTCGGAGGAAGGAAGTATTCCAGTAAGGTGCTGGTAGGGATCTTGACCGTACTTCCGGGATTGTCCTGATAGCCGTGGAATACCTCTCCACTCCTCAAGCACCTCAGGAAGTGTTGCCCCCCTTGTCGCTACGTCACTATGTGCTAGCGGCTGTCTCCGGAGGCCCATTATTGAGTGTGCAAGTCACCCCCTACCATTTTATCCGTGTATAATATATAACATTGGTCAGGCAGGGGACATAGTTCTTCCATAGTTCAAGTTACCCAATCCACTTTAGCCACCCATAGCCCAATATGTTTTGTTTCCACGTACAACAATAGTCCTGTACCAACCGGGGGTTGTCCTTGGGTGCACTTGCATAGTGCATACAGGGATAATCCTCGGTTGGTGCCTCCTCATCGTTTAAAATTATCTAAGGGGCCTCTGCGAGTTGGCTTCGGCTCCTCGTACGCCTTCCAAAGGTCCGGGACCCCAGTGTCCCGAGAAATATCAAAAAATAATAATAATATAATAATATCCTGGGACATTTTTCACACACGGTCATCTGATCCCAAACTAAGCAGAGCTTGTACTATGGAAACCAGATAACTGATATACTACATACACTACTCTTGAAAGTGACATAATAAATCATATTTACAATAAGACGGGGGAAACTGTATCTTTAGAGAAGATAAATATGAAATTTGAAAGGGGGCACAAGGCATACAAGTTTTTTATTTCAGAGGCCAATCTACCAAGGTACATGGATGAAACTTTATGGCCTGTAGGTGTCTTATTTCGGCGGTTTGTGAACTTCAAACACAGGACAACAAATGATTCACATCTTAGCGAAGCAGACGGTCCAAACAAACCAAATAATGGATAGTCAGGATAGCGGCCCTTATCGATTTGCTACTTTTAACTGTAAGAATGTGAAACGGTCCATCGGTGATGTCAGAGACTTGTGCCGTGCATGCGACGTGGTTTGTCTACAGGAAACTTGGTTGATGCCGCACGACATACCCTTTATCAGCACGATCGACAGCGGATTCGGATACACGGCGACGTCTGCGGTTGATACCTCCTCGGGGATACTGCGCGGGCGTCCCTATGGCGGCGTCGCGTTGTTATGGAGATATAGTGCGTTTAAACAGGTGTCCGTGATACAGTGTGATAACGCCCGTATTTGTGCCATTAAAATTATAACGGGTGACAGAGAAGTGATCGTAATGAGTGTTTATTTACCAACTAACTCTGCCGATAATTTACAAGATTTTACTGATTGTCTAAGTGAGATAAGTGCCATTGTTGACGAATATGGAATTGAATCTGTTTTTATTTTAGGTGACTTTAATGCGGATCCGGGTGAGTTGTTTTTCCGTGAACTTATGCATATTTGTAGCGACCAACAATGGTCATGTATAGACATAGATGTGTTAGGGTTAGACTCGGGTACTTTTACTTTTGTAAGTGATGTGCATGGGACTAGCAGCTGGCTGGACCACTGTTTAGCAACTCACTCGGCTAAGCAGACTGTTGTTAGTGTAGATGTTAAGTATGACACTCTGTGGTCTGATCATTTTCCACTTGTAGTTATGTGTAATTTAAAGTTACTGTCCCCTAAGGTCACGCTTCAGGTTCCTAATGTAAATAAAGATGTAGTGTGGGGTGGTAAATGTGAGGAGCAAGTTTCGTTGTATGCCAAGGAGTGTCATAAGAGACTTAAAGTAATTGACTTCCCTCCTGAGTGTGTAAGCTGTGCTGATTGTTTCTGTAGTGACCGTGGCCACAGGCTTGTTCTGGATACGCTTTACTCCGACATTGTGACTGCCCTCCGGGAAGCGGCAGTGGCGAGTCGGGGAGGCACGGGGAAGGGCGGGGGTGGCTCGCGCATAGCTGGGTGGAACAAACATGTCAGCGAGGCTCACAGGGTGGCCAAATCTAAGTTCCTCGATTGGGTGTTATGTGGTAGGCCTAAATCAGGGTTTTTATACCAAGAAATGTGCAATAGCAGGAGAGTGTTCAAGTCTCGATTAAAATGGTGCCAAAATCATCAGGACCAAATAAGAATGGACGCTCTAGCTGTGAAACATTGTAAGGGGGACTTCCGCGGTTTCTGGAAGGGCACCAAAAAAGAAAACTTACGCCCCGGCCTTCCTGTGAGCATCGATGGTGTGAATGACCCGAAGGAGATTGCGAATCTTTTTAAAAATCATTTTTTGGTAAAGTCTCCATTGGGTACGGCGAGGGGGGTGCTCGATGCTGATGTAAACAGTCGGGAGGCGGTGACTGTCTTCCGGGCGAAGGCCGTAACTAAAGCCATAAGGCTTATCTCGAGGGGTAAGTCCCCGGGTCATGATGGGCTCAGCATTGAGCACCTTCAGCACGCCGGACCACATATTGCTAGGGTTTTGGCTATGTTTTACTCGCTGTGCGTGAGCCATTCCTACCTGCCAGCCGATTTCATGAAAACAGTGGTAGTGCCTGTAGTGAAAAACAAAACTGGTGATCTTACTGATAAGAGTAACTACAGGCCTATTTCTCTTGCCACTGTAACTGCTAAGGTGTTTGACGGTTTGCTTAATGCACAGTTAAATAGATCGGTAACACTGCACGATAACCAGTTCGGGTTTCGTCCCCGGCTGTCCACTGAAAGTGCTATACTGTGTCTTAAGCATACCGTCAAATACTACACAAACCGAAGAACACCCGTGTATGCGTGCTTCCTTGATTTGTCCAAGGCTTTCGACCATGTAGTGTATGACCTGTTGTGGAGCAAGCTGAGGAGCACAGGTTTGCCACCGGAACTCATCAGCATGTTCCAGTACTGGTACGCGCACCAGTCTAATAGTGTTAGGTGGGCGGGGGCAATGTCGGATGCGTATCGGCTCGAATGCGGAGTCAGACAGGGTGGCTTAACATCTCCTACCCTGTTTAATATGTATATTAATGGGCTGATCGTGGCGCTCAGCAGCCAACATGTCGGATGTCACATTGACGGCACATGTGTCAATAATCTAAGTTATGCTGATGACATGGTGCTGCTGAGCGCTTCGATCTGCGGTTTAAGGAAGCTGTTACGAATGTGCGAGAAATATGCTTGTGGTCACGGTTTATCGTATAATGTTAAGAAGAGTCAGTATATGATCTTTGAGACCGCCAGTGCGAAGTGTCCGGGAACCATACCTCCCCTCAGACTCAGTGGGGTTTCTTTGGAAAGGGTTGACCAATTCACATACTTGGGACATATTTTGACTGTCGACCTCAAGGATCACGCAGACATTGAACGGGAGCGGAGGGCGTTGTCTGTTAGAGCGAACATGATCGCCCGCAGATTTGCGCGGTGCTCTAATGAGGTTAAGGGTACGCTCTTTAGAGCGTACTGTACATCGCTGTACTCGTGCAGTCTGTGGGCTCACTACTCTAATAGAAGTTACGGCGCCCTCCGAGTCCAGTACAATAACGCGTTCAGGGCGGTGATGGGGCTGCCTCGATACTGCAGCGCTTCGGGTATGTTTGCAGAGGCGCGCACCGACTGCTTTCATGCAACCATACGCAGGCGCCGCGTCCTTGGTGCGCAGGGTACGGGTTAGCTCCAACATCATACTGACGATGATTGCGGGAAGGCTGGACTGCCCCTTCATCCGACATTGTTGCAGCAGACATGTTGTTGTACCTTTGTCGGAGAGAAGGTATTAATTTTATCACATCATTTATTAATTTTGAATTGATTTTTTTTTTATTTCTTTTTTATTTTATTTTATTTTATTCGTTTTATTATTGTATTATTTTGATGTGACATGATTTGATTTTATTTAATTGTATTTTATTTACCTATTTATAATTTTATTTCATTTTAATTTATGTGTGGCAATGGGTGTTATTTACCTGAAAATAAATGAAATTTATTTATTTTTACTATTTTTTTTTTTGTAAATACATACTTATATAGATAATTACACCCAGACTCAGGACAAACAGACATGTTCATGCACACAAATGTTTCTCCTGGATGGGAATCGAACCCATGACCTGCGGCATGATAGGTGGTATCTTAACCAACCACGCCAACTGGCCCGTTACATTAATAACCTACGAAACATTTCAACGCAGGGGGGTCAAGAATTTCGCGGATGAGTGCTAACGCGTGCCCATGTTCCCGCCACAAGCGGCAGAGGAGGACACCGTGGAGCTTTTAGTGGGTTGGAGTCCCACATAACTGCACTATCTCCCCGTGGTAGTGCAGTATGCATGAGCATTTCTCCACGCAAAAAAAAGAAAGGGATCTTGAATCATGTACTGAATCCATGGTAACAGGTTGCGCGTCTATGTCCTTGCCACCCTGTATTATTTAATTATCCACTATCTTAATTATTCTTGTCTGTCAAGAAACCTTTTAATTAAAGTATTTTATGATAGCTGCGTCCATTTTTATTGCCAATTTGAGATATATTTTTATCTCTGTAACCACGTAACTATAAAACGCAGGTTCACAGACTTTAGAATTATGTTGGCATCGGCCGTGTTTAATTTAAAATCTATAAAATAAGTGACTGTAAGAGTGTGAGCTATTTTTAATTAACCGACTTCAAAAACGTATGTAATATGTATGTATGTTTGTATGTCCACGATTTGCTCAAAAACTAATGAACCAATTTTGATAATTCTTCACTATCGTGATCTACATACTTTCAGAAAGGTTTTAGTATATAATACATTAGGTAATTAGTCTTATGTACGAAGTTATATGCATAAATGTACTGTATCTCCGGCATTTCGAAACGGATTTTGATGATTCTTCTTTTTTTCGTTCGTCTTGGGATTATGTAATTGTATATTCAACTAAAAATAAATTTACTTTAAAAAAGTAAAAACCGAGCTCAAAAACCAAAGACGAATAAAATAACTTACATAAAAAAAAACTTAACAGCTTCTGAAGTCGGTGTTTTCAATTTTACAATGTGCACCTTAGCTTGACACCCATTGCATTTCGGAAGCTGTTAAGTGTTATAATAAAGTTATTTTATTCGTTTTTCTTTTCGTTTTGACGGTAAATCTATGTTTCTTATATTGTTATGGCCGAGTAGTTGGCCACATTTACATCCGCCAGCAGATAAGCATAGAGACAAGCCAGTTGTGCGAAGGACATCGAGCAAATTATTACGGGTCCCGACCTTCTGTTTTGCTTTGCGTGAGAAAACCTGAATTACGACAACCCGTCTTGAGCAAGTGTGGTGATCAATGATCGTGCCTTCTCTGTATGAGAAGAGACCTTTGCCCTTCAGTGGGATATTAATAGACTGGTATTCTTACTATAAATGTCCAAGAGCTAAATTAATTTTAGATTTTCATAATTGATTTACGGTAAATCTGGCATTGTAATGGTTTGAAATCGCTAACAAGCAACGTAATAAAACCGTCATGTCAATTATTTTATTTAGTTCAATGTCCAAAATAACAGCCATTATTTTATTAAGACCAAACAGCGATGTTAGTTAACAAAATAAATTGCCCATGAAATATCATTCCACGGGCAATTTACTAACAAAACTAAAACGCACATGTTTTACTAAATAAACCTAGTTTTTAATAGATAAATGTATGTTTCGAGAACAAGTGACTGTCTGTCTGTATGATTGATAAACCACGCAAGGAATAAACCATCGTCACCTGCCTAGCCTTTTCACAACTATGTTGGGGTCGGCTTCCAGACTTACCTGATGCAGCTGAATACCAGTATTTTACATGAAGCGACTGCCTATCTGACCTCCACAACCCAGTTAATGGGTAATACGATACCCCTTGGTAAGACTGGTTGTCAGACTTTCGGGTTTCTGACGACCTGTAACGACTGTCAAAGATACACGAATGACAGCCAGAACAAACGGCTTAACGTGCTTTCCGAGGCACGGAAGGGTTTTAGTATGTAAAGATGGTTACCCATTCACGGACCAACCGCAGAAAGCGTAGCTTAATCTGATCGATCGACCCGTGCGACTGTTATCACGTAGCCGCAGGCCCCTCACCACAGCCTAAACTACTGAAAAAATATTTAAAATACTCATGTCAAAAGCCTTCCATCTTGAATTTTTCGTAGATGTTTTGCAGTAGCTATTTATTATATAGAGTCGCCTAATAGTTATTATTATTTTTAGTCTGTGTTATTCCACTGCAGGACAAAGCCCTCCCTTTCTCCTTTCCACTCCTCTTTGTCTTGAGCTAGTGTGAACTAATCCTGTCTGTAGGCGACAAGCTCGATTCGCCAACATCTTCTGGGTCTGCCTCAATGACGATGGACGTTATCTGGGTTCCACATGCTGGTAGATTTGGCCTATGACTCGTTCAATATACGGCAAACGTGTCTGGCTCAGTCCCACATAAGCTTGTGTGCGTTTTGGGTGACGTCGGCGATTTGTGTAGATAAGTTAACTATCCTTGAAAAATAACTGTGCCAAAAGCCGTCTTAAGGTCGCCACACTGGTGCAGAACAGGTCGACATTAAGGTCCCTAAGACGCCTATTGAAACTAACTCTTATTAAAAAAAAACCTGCCGCGTATAATTGGCGATTTAGCTTTGGAACTGATCATACAACTGGACTTCAGAAATTGGAGGAACGTCGTGTAGAGCGAGATCGAGTTTATTTATATAAAATTATTAGAGGCCAATTGGACTCCCCTTATCTTCTCAGCAAAATAAGTTTTGGATGTCCACGCTTAAATGCACGCAAAAGAACTCTCTTCCAAATTGGTTTCTCTTGAACCAATTATGGTAATAATACTTTTATTAAAAGAGCATGTCGTCTGTACAACGACACAATTTCATTAAAAGCAAATCAAGATTTAGATATTTTTCACCTTTCTCTACCCAAATTCAAATTTTATATAAGAAATATTTTGGCATCGAAATTTAAATAATATTATTGTTGTATGTTATATAATATTCAATTCTAAACTCTGTAAAATTTTAACGGTGTGAACTTCTGGTTGTTGTTACACTTAGGTACATATAATTTAGTTGTATAGTAATCTGTGGAAACTGTTTCTGGATTGTGTTGAACTATTTGTATACATATATTTGTTATTGCATCTGTTTGTTTCCCAAATAAAATAAAATAAAAATAAAAATAATTAGTCATTGCGAAAGGTACATTTAATATTGGTCGCTGACGTAATCCCATCAGATTCGTGCGTAATGACAAATTAGCAACGAGTTCAGGACAGTCAATGTGGCCATTTGCGATACCCAATAGTAGACTCTTGTCTCCAATAAAGCACCAAGTTACCTGTAAATCAACACCAAATAGCTTGTTAGACTGTAAGTAAAGTAAAGGAAATTAGAATAGAATACTCTTTTTTATGCACACCGATCTCGGAATTACAGATATAAATGTTGAAATTTTATAAAGGGTACACTATGGGCGGCTTATCGCTAAAAGCGATCTTTTAAGGTGACAATAAGTGCTGGTGTCCTCGTGCGACTGGACGGTGCGTTTTCGCCGCTTGCCGTTCCGTTCGGCTTCATAGGGAATATTTATTTTAATATTTGAGATGGGTTTGCTCTTGACTCTAGTCTAGGTCAGAGGTGACAGAAACAAAGTCGACGATGGTGTAAGCTTACCCAGAAGAAGCCTATTCACTCTCACTTTGAAGAGATTAGGGCTGTATGCGCTCGAAAACACACACGCAGTTAGTGAGTTCCACTCTTTTGCTGTGTGCATTAAAACAGACATTTGGAAACGCTTGGTGCGGTTTGGTGGAATAGCTTCTAGTTAGGGAGGGTAACTGGCAGTGCGTCTAGATGTCCGATGGTAGAAGGGGGCCGATGGAATCAGGTCGTGGAGTTCTTGGGTATACTCACCGAAATACAATCTGTAGAAGACCGACAAGCAGGCAACCTTGCGGCGATAAGCCAAGCTGTGAAGCTTGGCATCCACCAGTTTCACGTCGCCAATGAGCCTCCTAGCTCTGCGTTCCACCGAGTCAAGCGCGGCAAGTTGATACTTAGGTGAGCCATCATGACTGCAATACTCCATGCAGGATCGGACTTGCGCTTTGTAAAGGGTTAAAAGCTGTCCAGGCGTAAAGTATCGCTTCACCCTATTTTAATACCCAGCTTCTTGGCCGCTGTTTGGGCTTTGTACTCGATGGTGGCGCCTAGTTTTAGACGGCTAGAACTAGGTGTGTAGAACTATAGCAGTTGGTTAAATGATAAATGATAAATGATAAATGATTTTTATTTCTGTAAGTAGGTTTGTACAAACACTTTTACAAGTCAATATTTTTTTTTAAAACTAGATGAGGTCGGCGTTTCCTATCTGACTACTCTGAGAAGAAAGGCCGAAACAAACTCAGAGGTCACAGTCTCTTATAAAGTCCAGACATAATCTTGGTCACTTCATGTGAAGACCATGTAGATTGGTGTCTGAAATGGTCTTTTGAGGAAAGAACCACACAGATTGAGAGGACCTGTCCAGTCAGTGCACGCATTTGTCAGTAATCGCGCAGCTCAACTCAGAACTTAAGGAGCTCAACGATTCGACGAACAATACCAAAGAAAGGACATTGGGGTAGGCTGCATAGATTACTCAAACTGCCAGACCATGATTAAAAATAACTTAGAGAAAAAATAAAACAAACAAAAAAAAAGCAATGACCTACATAGTCTTCACATTCACAATAAAGTAAAATAATATAATACTTACAAAGTAAATATTCATGTCAACATTCATGTCAGTATGCAAAAATAAAAATAATATAAAATAAAATTGGAGCAGTTCAATCCCAAGCCTTTTTGTCCTCAATATAATCTTTAACGGTATAAAAAGCTTTCTGACACAACTTGCGTTTAATGAATAATTTGAATTTGTTAAGGCTCAGATCTTGAACGTGGCTTGGAAGTTTATTAAGCTTATGTGTAGGCTGAAAGGTTGGTTAGGTTAGAACTGTGACCACACAATGCACGAGCCGAGCGAGCGAAGCGAGCGGTGCCGCGGCAGCGGCCGGTGAGTGCCAGGCTCCGCATGCAATCTGTTACCTACAGCTAGTTCTAGCTGGCTAAAACTAGCTGAAGCCGTACTTCGGGTTTTAGCCGTAACACCCTAACTTTAATATTATAAATGCGAAAGTAAGTTTGTTTGTTACCTTTTCACGCATAAACCACTGAACAAACGTTGTCAGGTGTACAGACACGGACATAAGGTACCTTTCATCCCGAAAAAAGGTATTGTTCCCAAGGAAAACAACAATAACGTTCTTATGATAATAGATGGCGCCACGTGTCTTTCGAATCGTCGATAGACTGGTCTTTCATTCTACTAAACTATCCTAACTAATATTATAAATGCGAGTGTGTTCTTGATTTGCAGACGTAGTCGTGGGCAACAGCTAGTCGTATAATAAAATAGTCTGTTCATATGAAAATAAAATAATGAAAAAAAAAAAATAGTGAAATAGAAAAAGTAAAATATTTTCATGATTTTCTTTTACAAATTTTTAAACTGCCCAATGTTTTAGCGACCACACAACCGAACGTCGTATGTCCCTCGGTAACTAATAACTGGCGATATAGACGCGTATATACTTGCGGAACTTTGTGAGGATTTAATGACACTAAACATCTGTCTCAATTTGGGCCAAATTTATGCCCTGGGTCAAAGTAACCCGCCTTTACTGTGTAATATAGTTTTTATGTTTTTTACATACATTACTTCTTGAATTTATTTCATAAAGTATTTTACAACAATACTTAAATATTCACATATAGAATTGATGTGTACGCGTCCTAGTTTAACATATATTTTTTGCATAACTTACTTGTTTTATTTGAAGGCGTAATAACATATTTAAAAGTCAGTATATTCATATATTTGTGCCTTAAAGACAATTTTGGATGGATTTAAAAGGAGAAGGAGATACAGTACTGCCTGTAGTCTATGGTGAATTGGATTACCAACTTATAGTTCCCGTAACTACCTCCAAATTACTGCCATTCTTTGACAGTTGTATAACACAACAAGTGTGAGTGTAGTGTGTTGTTGTGTGTGTAGTTGTAGTTGTGTGTGTTGTTGTTGTTGCTGAGCGATGGCCGTTTTGCGTGATTGTGGCCCATATTTTCCCCCGCCCCCAACTTGTTGTTTTCGTGATGTGTTCTTTGTTTGCATCATGTTATCAATGAAAATTACTCTCATTCCTTGACAGTTGTATAACAACAACAAGTAAGTGTGTAGGGTGTTGTTGTGTGTGTAATTGTAGTTGTGTGTGTTGTTATTGCTGAGCGATGGCCGTTTTGCGTGATTGTGACGCATATTTTCCCCCAACTTGTCCTTTTCGTGATGTTATTAAAAAAAATCACAAAGAACGTGCGCAATGGAGTCTGTTGTGGAACTATGGAGAAGTGTCTTGAAGCTGCGTGAGCGTGCGTGATCCGTTGCCGCCTGTACGATATCCATCGCGTACAGGATGGATGGAAAGTAGCACATGAAGTAATTTGTTTGTTCCCTTGGTGTCATTGCTGTATGGCGTTCCAGTAGGAGGACAAATAAATATATAAATGTTTACCGCAAATATACGTATTTTCTTTCTTTATAAAATGGCTATATAACATGGCAAATTGACGTGTAGCTGTACAGGAAGGGATCTACCAGCGCGTGGCCTAAACCAGAACTGAACTAACGCCGCCATCTTGTATTTTGAACACATTGCACAATACAACTGCCTGTGATAATCGCACAAATACCAATGGTGAACGTCATTCGAGCGCCAAAAGATCGTTGTGGTAGGTTCTTTAGTGTGTCTTGTCGAATTTGGTAAACAATAAAGGAGATGTTCCAAAATGTATGGAGCCTGGGCCAGGTTCTTGTACACTATACTTAAAAAATATGGAAATACATTTAAAACAGACCACAACTGTCCAATTACTATAAAAAAGGCTTTGTTTTCTGGAAAAACACAATAAATTACACTTGAAATTGCAACGCACAACATAATTGCGTCATGGTGGCGGTAAGCTGTCATTTTGACTGATTAACGACGTTTGTGATGTTCAAAGTGACTGAAATGACACTGTTGTGACAGCTGACAGTTTTCTTTCAATGATGGTAGATCTATGGTTTACTGTCATTGTTTTTAAGCACAGAGTAACTAAATCGGTAAGACGCCATTTTAAAGTCGATAAAAATAATTTATTAACTACCACAACAATATACATTTAATGAATTATACGTTTCTTCCCGAACTCTATGGATTTTTCTCTTTTTTTGAGGTGATATGTTTCAAAATGGGCCAGGTCTATGTACACTATACATAGACCTGGCCCATTTCGAAACATCTCCTTTCTCTCACTGTGCATATAGCCAAAAACCAAGCGGTAGAAGTCAGGGTAAATGCATGTTGTATTCAACTAAAACAGAGATAGTTATAAATGTTATGTCTCAGAAATTATTATTCATAGATGCAATGCAATTACACTCATACTTGGCTCTCAAGGAAGTGACGTCATTACAAAATGGCGGCGCGCATTTCGCTAAGCTACTGGGTACTCATGTGTCAGGGAATTTCGAGTTTACATTTCTGTATAGAAATACTAGCTTTTGCCAGCGGCTTCGCCCGCGTAAATTTTCGAAATTATTCTACTGAAACCGTACGTTTTCCGGGATAAAAAGTAACCTATGTGCTATTCCAGACTATAATCTATCTCTGTGCCAAACATCCATATCCGTTCAGCCGTTCTGGCGTGATTGAGTAACAGACATCCATCCATCCATAGATCCAAACTTTTGCATTTATTATATTACTCGTACTAGCTTTTGCCAAAGGCTTCGCCCGCGTTGATGTTGGGAATTATCCCACGGAAACCGTAATTTTCCGGGATAAAAAGTATCCTATGTACTATTCCAGACTATAATCGATCACTTTACCAAATTTCATCCAGATCCGTTCAGCCGTTCTGGCGTGATAACAAACATCCTTCCATCCATCCAACCAAACTTTCACATCAATCAATCAATCTGCCTAGCCTTTTCCCAACTATGTTAGGGTCGGCTTCCAATCTAACCAGATGTAGCTGAATACGAGTATTTTACATGGAGCGACTGCCTATCTGACCTCCACAACCCAGTTACTGGGTAATACGATACCCTTTGGTAAGACTGGTTGTTAGAATTTCGGGCTTCTGACGACCCGTAACGACTGTCAAAGACCCTCGAATGACAGCCGGGACCAACGGCTTAACGTGCTTTCCGAGGCACGGTGGAGTCTCGGTATGAAAAGATGGTCACCCATCCACAGACCAACCTTGGCAAGCGTAGCTTAACCTGATGGATCGACCCGTGCGGCTGTTATTACATAGCTACGAGCCCCTCACTTTCGCATGTATAATATTAGTAGGATTATAGTAAAGGTTTGTTTTATCAGTAATTACTTAACCATTTCTCAACTATAGGTACTATTGTCCAGTTTAAGCTTCACAGAGAATAGCTAGGTACCTATTAATTTATTATTCGTGTACCACATCGATAGTTTAGGTTGATACTTCAGTAACGGTAAAAAGGCTGATTCTGGCTAAAACCGCGATCCTATGCATTGTTGATCGATAGCTTAGTTGGTACTGTATTCAGTAGCGGTAATAGGTCAATTCTTGCTAGAACCGCGATCCTAGGCATTGTTGATCGATAGCTTAGTTGGTACTGTATTCAGTAGCGGTAATAGGTCAATTCTTCCTAGAACCGCGATCCTAGGCATTGTTGATCGATAGCTTAGTTGGTACTGTATTCAGTAGCGGTAATAGGTCAATTCTTGCTAGAACCGCGATCCTAGGCATTGTTGATCGATAGCTTAGTTGGTACTGTATTCAGTAGCGGTAATAGGTCAATTCTTGCTAGAACCGCGATCCTAGGCATTGTTGATCGATAGCTTAGTTGGTACTGTATTCAGTAGCGGTAATAGGTCAATTCTTCCTAGAACCGCGATCCTAGGCATTGTTGATCGATAGCTTAGTTGGTACTGTATTCAGTAGCGGTAATAGGTCAATTCTTCCTAGAACCGCGATCCTAGGCATTGTTGATCGATAGCTTAGTTGGTACTGTATTCAGTAGCGGTAATAGGTCAATTCTTGCTAGAACCGCGATCCTAGGCATTGTTGATCGATAGCTTAGTTGGTACTGTATTCAGTAGCGGTAATAGGTCAATTCTTGCTAGAACCGCGATCCTATGCATTGTTGATCGATAGCTTAGTTGGTACTGTATTCAGTAGCGGTAATAGGTCAATTCTTGCTAGAACCGCGATCCTAGGCATTGTTGATCGATAGCTTAGTTGGTACTGTATTCAGTAGCGGTAATAGGTCAATTCTTGCTAGAACCGCGATCCTAGGCATTGTTGATCGATAGCTTAGTTGGTACTGTATTCAGTAGCGGTAATAGGTCAATTCTTGCTAGAACCGCGATCCTAGGCATTGTTGATCGATAGCTTAGTTGGTACTGTATTCAGTAGCGGTAATAGGTCAATTCTTGCTAGAACCGCGATCCTAGGCATTGTTGATCGATAGCTTAGTTGGTACTGTATTCAGTAGCGGTAATAGGTCAATTCTTGCTAGAACCGCGATCCTAGGCATTGTTGATCGATAGCTTAGTTGGTACTGTATTCAGTAGCGGTAATAGGTCAATTCTTGCTAGAACCGCGATCCTAGGCATTGTTGATCGATAGCTTAGTTGGTACTGTATTCAGTAGCGGTAATAGGTCAATTCTTGCTAGAACCGCGATCCTAGGCATTGTTGATCGATAGCTTAGTTGGTACTGTATTCAGTAGCGGTAATAGGTCAATTCTTGCTAGAACCGCGATCCTAGGCATTGTTGATCGATAGCTTAGTTGGTACTGTATTCAGTAGCGGTAATAGGTCAATTCTTGCTAGAACCGCGATCCTAGGCATTGTTGATCGATAGCTTAGTTGGTACTGTATTCAGTAGCGGTAATAGGTCAATTCTTGCTAAAACCGCGATCCTAGGCATTGTTGATCGATAGCTTAGTTGGTACTGTATTCAGTAGCGGTAATAGGTCAATTCTTGCTAGAACCGCGATCCTATGCATTGTTGATCGATAGCTTAGTTGGTACTGTATTCAGTAGCGGTAATAGGTCAATTCTTGCTAGAACCGCGATCCTAGGCATTGTTGATCGATAGCTTAGTTGGTACTGTATTCAGTAGCGGTAATAGGTCAATTCTTGCTAGAACCGCGATCCTAGGCATTGTTGATCGATAGCTTAGTTGGTACTGTATTCAGTAGCGGTAATAGGTCAATTCTTGCTAGAACCGCGATCCTAGGCATTGTTGATCGATAGCTTAGTTGGTACTGTATTCAGTAGCGGTAATAGGTCAATTCTTGCTAGAACCGCGATCCTAGGCATTGTTGATCGATAGCTTAGTTGGTACTGTATTCAGTAGCGGTAATAGGTCAATTCTTGCTAGAACCGCGATCCTAGGCATTGTTGATCGATAGCTTAGTTGGTACTGTATTCAGTAGCGGTAATAGGTCAATTCTTCCTAGAACCGCGATCCTAGGCATTGTTGATCGATAGCTTAGTTGGTACTGTATTCAGTAGCGGTAATAGGTAAATTCTTGCTAGAACCGCGATCCTAGGCATTGTTGATCGATAGCTTAGTTGGTACTGTATTCAGTAGCGGTAATAGGTCAATTCTTGCTAGAACCGCGATCCTAGGCATTGTTGATCGATAGCTTAGTTGGTACTGTATTCAGTAGCGGTAATAGGTCAATTCTTGCTAGAACCGCGATCCTAGGCATTGTTGATCGATAGCTTAGTTGGTACTGTATTCAGTAGCGGTAATAGGTCAATTCTTGCTAGAACCGCGATCCTAGGCATTGTTGATCGATAGCTTAGTTGGTACTGTATTCAGTAGCGGTAATAGGTCAATTCTTGCTAGAACCGCGATCCTAGGCATTGTTGATCGATAGCTTAGTTGGTACTGTATTCAGTAGCGGTAATAGGTCAATTCTTGCTAGAACCGCGATCCTATGCATTGTTGATCGATAGCTTAGTTGGTACTGTATTCAGTAGCGGTAATAGGTAAATTCTTGCTAGAACCGCGATCCTAGGCATTGTTGACCGATAGCTTAGTTGGTACTGTATTCAGTAGCGGTAATAGGTCAATTCTTGCTAGAACCGCGATCCTAGGCATTGTTGACCGATAGCTTAGTTGGTACTGTATTCAGTAGCGGTAATAGGTCAATTCTTGCTAGAACCGCGATCCTAGGCATTGTTGATCGATAGCTTAGTTGGTACTGTATTCAGTAGCGGTAATAGGTCAATTCTTGCTAGAACCGCGATCCTAGGCATTGTTGATCGATAGCTTAGTTGGTACTGTATTCAGTAGCGGTAATAGGTCAATTCTTGCTAGAACCGCGATCCTAGGCATTGTTGATCGATAGCTTAGTTGGTACTGTATTCAGTAGCGGTAATAGGTCAATTCTTGCTAGAACCGCGATCCTATGCATTGTTGATCGATAGCTTAGTTGGTACTGTATTCAGTAGCGGTAATAGGTCAATTCTTGCTAGAACCGCGATCCTAGGCATTGTTGATCGATAGCTTAGTTGGTACTGTATTCAGTAGCGGTAATAGGTCAATTCTTGCTAGAACCGCGATCCTAGGCATTGTTGATCGATAGCTTAGTTGGTACTGTATTCAGTAGCGGTAATAGGTCAATTCTTGCTAGAACCGCGATCCTAGGCATTGTTGATCGATAGCTTAGTTGGTACTGTATTCAGTAGCGGTAATAGGTCAATTCTTGCTAGAACCGCGATCCTATGCATTGTTGATCGATAGCTTAGTTGGTACTGTAGTCAGTAGTGGTAATAGGTCAATTCTTGCTAGAACCGCGATCCTATGCATTGTTGATCGATAGCTTAGTTGGTACTGTATTCAGTAGCGGTAATAGGTCAATTCTTGCTAGAACCGCGATCCTATGCATTGTTGATCGATAGCTTAGTTGGTACTGTATTCAGTAGCGGTAATAGGTCAATTCTTGCTAGAACCGCGATCCTAGGCATTGTTGATCGATAGCTTAGTTGGTACTGTATTCAGTAGCGGTAATAGGTCAATTCTTGCTAGAACCGCGATCCTAGGCATTGTTGATCGATAGCTTAGTTGGTACTGTATTCAGTAGCGGTAATAGGTCAATTCTTGCTAGAACCGCGATCCTAGGCATTGTTGATCGATAGCTTAGTTGGTACTGTATTCAGTAGCGGTAATAGGTCAATTCTTGCTAGAACCGCGATCCTAGGCATTGTTGATCGATAGCTTAGTTGGTACTGAATTCAGTAGCGGTAATAGGTCAATTCTTGCTAGAACCGCGATCCTAGGCATTGTTGATCGATAGCTTAGTTGGTACTGTATTCAGTAGCGGTAATAGGTCAATTCTTGCTAGAACCGCGATCCTATGCATTGTTGATCGATAGCTTAGTTGGTACTGTATTCAGTAGCGGTAATAGGTCAATTCTTGCTAGAACCGCGATCCTAGGCATTGTTGATCGATAGCTTAGTTGGTACTGTATTCAGTAGCGGTAATAGGTCAATTCTTGCTAGAACCGCGATCCTAGGCATTGTTGATCGATAGCTTAGTTGGTACTGTATTCAGTAGCGGTAATAGGTCAATTCTTGCTAGAACCGCGATCCTAGGCATTGTTGATCGATAGCTTAGTTGGTACTGTATTCAGTAGCGGTAATAGGTCAATTCTTGCTAGAACCGCGATCCTAGGCATTGTTGATCGATAGCTTAGTTGGTACTGTATTCAGTAGCGGTAATAGGTCAATTCTTGCTAGAACCGCGATCCTAGGCATTGTTGATCGATAGCTTAGTTGGTACTGTATTCAGTAGCGGTAATAGGTCAATTCTTGCTAGAACCGCGATCCTATGCATTGTTGATCGATAGCTTAGTTGGTACTGTATTCAGTAGCGGTAATAGGTCAATTCTTGCTAGAACCGCGATCCTATGCATTGTTGATCGATAGCTTAGTTGGTACTGTATTCAGTAGCGGTAATAGGTCAATTCTTGCTAGAACCGCGATCCTATGCATTGTTGATCGATAGCTTAGTTGGTACTGTATTCAGTAGCGGTAATAGGTCAATTCTTGCTAGAACCGCGATCCTAGGCATTGTTGATCGATAGCTTAGTTGGTACTGTATTCAGTAGCGGTAATAGGTCAATTCTTGCTAGAACCGCGATCCTATGCATTGTTGATCGATAGCTTAGTTGGTACTGTATTCAGTAGCGGTAATAGGTCAATTCTTGCTAAAACCGCGATCCTAGGCATTGTTGATCGATAGCTTAGTTGGTACTGTATTCAGTAGCGGTAATAGGCCAATTCTTGCTAGAACCGCGATCCTATGCATTGCTAATAGCATATATTATCGATTTGTATCACCTCGTACTGTTGCAAAGCCTATTTCAATATTTTATAATAATAATAATAATAATAATTCGTTTATTTGCCAGAAACACGGTACAAACAAAGATGTAAGAAAGTAGTTAAGGATCATCATGTCTCGCCGACACAGCGGCATGCAAATAGAAATTTATTTAATTAAAATAAATCACAGATAAAATCAAATTAAATTAAATTACAAATTAAATTAAAATACAAATTAAATTAACAACAAATGTGTAATATTAAATGGGTAACAATAAATGAGAGCTTCACTTACACTTTTACATAACATCACGCCTGTAATCCCCGAAGGGTTAGGCAGAGGTGTACCTGCAGTATCCCCACATTTCGCCAGTTATGTTTAAGCCCCATGTAATAGGGGACAAGTCTATTGCCATCCACTTGGCATAAATCCAGACTCAGGGCTGCTACTACGAAATCCAGATGGAAAAACCCAATAACAATTTGCCTGACCCGGGAATCGAACCCAGGACCTCAGTAGCGCTTGCGACCGCTAGACTAAGGGCCGGTTTTTTGATCCGTAGTTAACTCAACCAATGATTAAACATAGTAAGTTATGGTTGAATTTTGGCAAAATGTGAAAGGCTTAACATATATTTTTTAACATGAATGTATTCATGTTAACTCAGTCATATTAAAAAAATAGTAATGATGGCATTTTGGCAAACACATTTAGCCAAAATTCAACCATTAGTTACTATGTTTAACCATTGGTTGCGTTAACTACGGATCAAAAAACCGGCCCTGACGAGTCAGTAAATATGTATTTCAACACGAAGTTATTAAGTATTGAGTAATCAAGAAAACAGAACTTTTTAGGTACTCGTAGATGACATAAGCTTAGCCGGCTTGTGGCTAAGTAACAGCTACTGAAGTATCAACCTAACCTATCGATGTGGTACACGAATAATAAATTAATAGGTACCTAGCTATTCTCTGTGAAGCTTAAACTGGACAATAGTACCTATAGTTGAGAAATGGTTAAGTAATTACTGATAAAACAAACCTTTACTATAATCCTACTAATATTATACATGCGAAAGTGAGGGCTCGTTGCTATGTAATAACAGCCGCACGGGTCGATCGATCAGGTAAAGCTACGCTTGCGGTGGTTGGTCAGTGGATGGGTGACCAGGTTTACATAGACCTCTCCGTGACCCCTTCATGCCTCGGAAAGCACGTTAACGAATGACAGCCGTACCGGGTCGTCGGAAGCTCGAAAGTCTGTTAACCAGTCTTACCAAGAGGGGTATCGTATTACCCAGTAACTGGGTTGCGGAGGTCATAGGCAATCGCTCTATGTAAAATACTAGTAATCAGCTGCGTCTGGTTAGACTGGAAGCCTACCGCAACATAGTTGAGAAAAGTTAAGTAAGTAAACACGTAAATAATTCGATATTTTCAGTATTAAATACAGTTTTATTATAACCCTCGTTAAAAAAAATAATGTAATGAAAACAAAAAGAACTGCTCGACCGTGACAGGACTCGAACCTGCAATCTTCGGATCCGAAGTCCGACGCCTTATCCATTAGGCCACACGGTCCTTGTTACATAGGCGACAATATGGCTTTGTGTTTCACATAGCCTTGTATATAAAACATAAAAGGCTATCTAAATATATTCCAAGAGCCTAATTATGAAGGGATAATTCTTTCATTGGTTCTGTTCATTAATTTTCTCTAGAAATATTACATTTCATTGTATTAAAATTAATAGGAGGAGCTCGTGACTAAGTAATAACAGCCGCACGGGTCGATCCATCAGGTTAAGCTACGCTTGCCGGGGTTGGTCCGTAGATGGGTGACCATCTTTACATACCGAGACTCCTCCGTGCCTCGGAAAGCACGTTAAGCCGTTGGTCCCGGCTGTCATTCGTGGATCTTTGGCAGTCGTTACGGGTCGTCAGAAGCCCGAAAGTCTGACAACCAGTCTTACCAAGGGGTATCGTATTACCCAATAACTGGGTTGGGAAGTCAGATAGGCAGTCGCTTCATGTAAAATACTGGTATTCAGCTGCATCCGGTTAGACTGGAAGCCGACCCCAACATAGTTGGGAAAAGGCTAGGCAGATGATGATGATGATTGTATTAAAATTAATTCAGACTGTCTGACATGTTAAAAGTGTTTTTTTTTTTTTTAATGAAACCAGTTTACAGAATTAAAGTATATCATAACATTGTCATTTGAGCATGCATGCAAACGTTGTAATATATTTTATTCACAAACAAGCAAATATTTATTTTTATTTAAACTTTGCAACTTCATGTCGGTGTATTTTATACGCTATGTAAAATTTCGTTTTTCGATGTATTTGACTGGCCAGTTGACGTGGTTGGTTAAGATACCGCCTATCATGCCGCAGGTCGTGGGTTCGATTCCCATCCAGGACAAACATTTGTGTGCTTCATGCACACATGTCTGTTTGTTCTGAGTCTGGGTGTAATTATCTATATAAGTATGTATTTACAAAAAAAAAAACAAAGTAGTGTATGTAGTATATCAGTTATCTGGTTTCCATAGTACAAGCTCTGCTTAGTTTCGGATCAGATGACCGTGTGTGAATAATGTCCCAGTATATTATTATTATTTATTATTATCAACTCAGGACACAGGCCTCTCCCAGGCTGCGCCACAATACCCTGTCCTCCGCCTTCTGTATCCAGCCTGTCCCAGCCACCTTTTTGAGATCGTGGGTCCATCTAGCTGGGGGGCCACCCACATTACGCTTGCCGATATGCGGTTTCCACTCCAGAACTCGTCTGCTGCACTGGCCATCGGTACTTCCACAAACATGGCCAGCCCACGACTAAGTAGGCTATGTCGGTAACTCCGGTTCTCTTCCGGATGAATTCATTTCTGATCTTATCCTTCAAAGAAACTATTTTTTTGAACACCTGAGCTAAATAATAGCTTTTTTAGTAAAAAGTTAAATAACAGATTTTTCGAGCTTTTTCTCATTATTTATATCCATTGCATGTTTGAATGTCAGAAAGCTGCGCAGTAGCTAATTTAGGGATGGCCTATTTATTTATGTAGGTACACACAAAACACATAAAAAATAAAAATACATAAAGATAGAAGAGTAGGTACGAAGGTACTGATTGTCATTAGAAATACGTATGTTTCATATTTTTTTGTAAGTATTTGAAACAGAAAGCCTATTATCACCGTCAACCATGAGGACCGTGTGGCCTAATGGATAAGGCGTCGGACTTCGGATCCGAAGACTGCAGGTTCGAGTCCTGTCACGGTCGAATAACAAAATCGTTTTTTTTTTAATATAGGCCAAGCCTGTCTACTTACTTAAGGAAGGGCACTTACACCCGTATTTACAAACAAGTAAAAGTGATTACTTCGGTAAACGATTTTTATTCTATAGTTTAGTATTTGCTTAAAGTTAGAACTGTCTGTCTGTTGTGAATGTATTCTTAGCCAAGCAATAGTCAACATTTCCTTTACTTAAGAATTGAGAACTCGACAATTTTGCGTTTGATTTTGCAATGGAACGTTGATTCTTACTCAGGCATTTACTGAACTAAGTAACGTACATTACTCGACGACGAATAAGATTTTATTATGAATAATTCTATCTGCAAGTAATGACTTCACTAAGAAATTACTTAGCAGCAAGTAATTGCTTGTTTTAAATACGGGTGTTATAGTCTTTTTATCTCACGAAGCGCCGCGCGCTTTACTTGTGGTAGCCAAGTGTACAAACACGCTGTGAATGTGTGCGTGAAGACGAGTAGCGTCAGCACATAACACACACACACACACACTACCGACTTTACCATTATCTCGGATGGTACCGAGAGCTCCTGCGCTTTCACACACATTGACAATGTGTGACAAACCACAGAGCTGCGTGCTCTGTGGTTTTCTGATAGCACGATATTTTTATCGTCCGCAGCGAATTAGGAGCAACTGAGCACAAGCTAGCTATCACAGGTCAATGTTCAATAGAATTGTCAGTTTCCATGAGTGAAGGGTGACGTTTACTAACAAAATCAAAATCAAAAGTTATTTATTCAAACTAGGCTGAAAATCAGCACTTTTCGAACGTCAAAATTACATGAGACAGTCCCTCAAAACGCCCGCCCTTCACACGCTTGGTTTGTATGTGTGCTAACAGTACGGTGAGTGCTCTTTATTACCTGACTTCACTTACAAAGAAGAAGAGGGGAAAAGGGGTCGGGTTATATAGGTTACTGACTGTACCGTTTCTAGCAGCGACCGCCGAGCTCTGTACAGACAACATAAGTGAGTGGAAAAGAGAGAGAAAGTAATAAAGGCTAGATAAATAGATCTACTACCTGACAACAATGAATCCTGAGGACCTAACCAAGTGGCAACCACTATCAAAGCGTTCCGTATTTCTACAAAGACCTTTTAAAGGATTCATATAAAATTTTTGATAGCTTATGTTAACCCAGCAGAGAGCTGCGGAGAGCAGTGGCAGCTCAGTGGTAACTAGTGGTAACGGCCTCGACTTACGAGGTGTAGGTCGTAAGTTCGAATCCAGACAGGCGCTTTACTTTGTGTAAATTATTTCATCACCACTGCTCTCAAAACAGTGAAGGAAAACATCTTGAGGAAACCAGCATGTTCTAGAACTAAAAATTCGAAGACTTGTGACCTCTACCAACCCGCTGGGCCCACGTGATGGATTACAGCCAATTACAGCCCACTCCCTCTCACCGAGTGGAGGTGTGTGTCCCAGCCGTGGGAACATTATACTCGTAGGCTGAATATGCTTATGCCTACGAGTATGTCAATAGGACACATTTTGGACCTGTCCACCATAGATATCGCTGATAGAATGTCACTTTGTCTAGGACCTCCATACGGTATGTAGCCGCTAAAATACCGTGTCGAGTTTTAGAATAAAAGCTCCCGCAGACAAGCGCGACGCGATGGTGCAACGCGATTCTGTTAGAACTATTTCCATGAAGTTTTCATAGAAATTGTTCTACTGGAGCATAGGTTCGCAAAGGGGGCGGTACCGCCCCCTAGTGGGAGCTTTTCGTGCGGCACGATTATAGAGAGAGAGAGAGAATTAATTTTTAATTTGTGATTATTAATAGATAATAGACAGCCATATAAAATTGGTAATTAACTATTATGTAAAGGGGGCGTTGGTTTTTTTTTTTTTGTAAAGGGGGCGGTAGTCCATAAAAGTTTGGGAACCTATGCTGAGTCTCGTCGCGCTTTCGCGTCGCGACTGTCTGTGGGATTCTTCAGTTCGGCTTTGTAGAGGTCTCTGTCGCTAATAGGAATTATTTTTAATTACATACCTTATTTTTTAGATAGGTAAATCAATTGCTTAGCAAATTGACTAATAACTGAAATTGTCCGTGTAATCAAATCACAACTGTCATTCTTTGACCGTTCTATAAAATGGCTAAAACACGGCAAATTGGCGTACTGTGTCAATTTGATTAACAATTATTTTCCCTGACTTTACATATCTACAGCATGAATGTGCTCATAAATTAACTGGAATGAGTTTGTACTAATCCCGACTACCTATAAATTAATGCGTCGACGTTTACAAGTCAGCGATTAGATTCAATTGCAATAAAACAGCATTGGAGAACATTTGAAATCTAGTGAGTTCATTAGAATGTCGTAGTATAACATTTTACAAATAACTAATTGCTGTTTGGTAAGCAGTTGTAGTTAAGTATCTCGTGGCTAAGTAATAACAGTCGCACGGGTCGATCCATCAAGCTAAGCTACGCTTGCTGGGGTCGGTCCGTGGATGGGTGACCATCTTTAGATTCCGAAACTCCTCCGTGCCTCGGAAAGCACGTTAAGCCGTTGGTTCCAGCTGTATGAATACGTGGATCTTTGTCAGTAGTTACGGGTCGTCAGAATTCTGAAAGTCTGACAACCAGTCTTACCAAAGGTAATATTACCCAGTTACTGGGCTGTGGAGGTCAGATAGGCAGTCGCTCCATGTAATATACTGGTATTCAACTGCATCCGGTTAGACTGGAAAACGAGCCCAACTTAGTTGGGAAAACGCTAGGCAGATTGATATATTAGTTCCTGATTGCGACTTCGGTCCCGTGTAATTATATAAAGTATTTCAATCGTTTTTAGAATAAAAATGGCGGTTCGCCAAACCTGTCGAATCGCAATTTTTATTCCTCAGGTAAAAGATAACTGAAGAGAAAAAGCGACATTACACATATCTTTTAAGAACAATCCCCTCGACTAGTTTAAAAAAAAAATATTGACGTGTAGGTAAGTGTTAGTTAAAATAAATAGGTAATCATCAAAGACAGCTTTTATTTGATAATTGTTTGATTTTTAAAGAACATCCATGACTGTTGCGGCTGCATAGAGTGACAATACTCGAAGCTCCCGAGAAAATAAATACCGTTTGATCGACTGACCCCAGCCGTCGTCGTACGCTAAGTTTTTGAAGGCCTGTAGCAAATCTGTCACATCCGGTGTACAGGGCGGGGGCTGAAAAGTTTAGAGCCTAGGGATGTGCCGCGGATGACCGAGACTTATCTAAATATGGTACATTTTTTCACTTGCCTGTACCTATACTACAATATCCGGTATGTATGTAAATATACAATGCGTATATAGAGCAGTAAAGAGCATATATAGAGCAGTATATATAGAGCAGTAAAGTGCAATAACCAAATAAAGTGGGAAATATACCTACTCTAATTTTCATATAGTATTTACCTTTAATTTTTTTAACAGCTAAATAATATATATTTTTTTTACTAACACCGATTTTCACACTTTCTTTCATTGCATGAAAATTATTATCTACTGCGCAATTTTTTTGACACTCAACGTTGCGTGGTATAATTTAGAGATGGAATTCCTTCAATATATTATTTGAAATACTAAGCCCTATTGTCGCCCACATCACATACATTCATACATAAACGAGAGAAATCATGAAAGGCACAGACAAAAACCATACGAATAATAAGACTCTAAGATGAGTAGTTAAATTAATATTCAGTCCGTGATCAGCACAAGTAAAAGTAACTGATATTACTGATATTTACCGTCAAATATTACTGATATCAGATTTCTGTGAGAATATATATCATAAAGAATAGATATTACTTATACAGGGTGTATAGAGAATAAATGAATTGGTCGTACCCTCATTAGTTGGGATCAATTTATTCATCCCTTGAGTAAAATGGACTTGAGATGAGAATGGGAAATGTCTATTTATAGAAGGATTTACTTTATTCTTGTTATTTTCTTATTGTGTAATGAACGAACCCGTTTAAAATTTCAAAAATATACTAGTTTTTTAACCTTTTAAGAATAATAATAATACCCCACCCCAATATCTCTACGTTGAGGCCGTGGTGAGGCTTGCACGCTTTGAACTCTAGGACTGTGTCGGTAGAGTTTACTTTGCCGAAATAGGTCTATGGCGAGGAGCCAGACTAAGAGAGATACATTAACCCGCAGCATGTGGCGAGCTGCTGGGCAGTAGCGAACCCACGGAACCTCGCCTCTGACTTGCGTAAATCTCTCGGGAGATGTCTTGTTCTTCACTTCTGGCTTGCCTTTGTTGACCGGCTGGAGTGGAGATTCACAAGAGCAAACGTGCTTGGAGGAAGGAAGTATTTCAATAAGATACTGGTAGGGATCTTGGCAATCTTCCAGGCTCTGGGATGATCCTCAAGCATCTCAGGACATGGTACCGCCTTGTCGCTACGTCACTATGTGTTAAGGACAGTTTGCGGTGGCCCATTATTGAGTGTGCAAGTCTAAATATAAGTTTGGTCAGGCAGAGGACATATTTCTTCCACAGCTCAAGGTAACCAATCCACTATAGGCACCCAAACCCATAGCCCAATATTTTATTTTTGCTCTGCAGTAGTCCTGGATCAACCGGGGGTTGTCCTGGGTGCACTTGCTTAGTGCGTACAGAGATAATCGTCGGTTGGTGCTCCATTCCATTTAAATTCATCTAAGGGGTCTCTGCAAATTGGCTTCTGCCCCTTGTAAGCCTTCCAAAGGACCGGGATCCTAGGGTCCCGAGATATGTAAGTACCTAGCTCTAGTCTGTCACTGTCCCACTACAGAGCCAGGCCTCTTCTTATAAAGAGAAGGTACGAGCATTAATCACTAAAGGCGGATTGGTGATTTCAAACTTTTGTTCATTTTTTATAATAATAATAATATCCTGGGACATTGTTCACTCACGGTCATCTGATCCCAAACTAAGCAGAGCTTGTACAGACACCAGCACATCAAGCTACTCCAATCTGACAAATTTCTTAAATAGATTTTCAACTTTATCGCTATAGCATTAGGTTCAAGGTTGATTGGGAAAATTTGACAGTTTCGGGTAGCTTGACCTGCTGGCGTCTGTACTATGGAAACCAAATAACTGATATACAGGGTTATTTGTAAAACACCAGCAACCTCTTAAAGGGTCATTGTACTCATCATTATGAACAACTTTTACTATAGGACCAAACCTGAAATCGCGAAAAAAAATCAGCTATTCAGTACATTTATGTTCGCATAATTCGTCATAATGTACTGAACAGCTGATTTTTATTTTCTTTTCTGAACTTTTTTCCTTAATTCATATAGATAATTACACCCAGACTCAGGACAAACAGACATTAATCTAATTACATTGTTTTATAAAATAGTTACTGTCTTCATTGCAATTTTAATTGCTTCTTTGTATAATTAGTTCTTTGAAAGACTGAAGAAGTGGGACATAATTCGTATTCTCCCTCAAAGATGAGGGTATGCAAATACAATTTTGTGGATTTCCCAACGTAAAAAGTCAAGAAGTTCTCAAATATTTTTTTACTAATTTTGCTTAACTGCAATGCAGCAGCTAAGCATGTAAGTAAAACGATTGAAAAAACCAACTGAACGTCAAAACGTTTTGTCGAGACCTCGATTTTCTGCTATTTGGACAAAGGTCTGTTCATAGAATGAAGAATCTAACTTGAATTGAAAGATTCATCCTGTATATGCATTGTTTGCGAGACGGTAGTAATAGTGTTCTTAAAATGCATATTATATTTTTATGCATGAACCAACACATTTGTGCATTTATGAAAGAATGAATATCTGAGGAATTTTCCAAGATGATATGGAAATAATAGTAAAACACGAAGTTCACATCTAACATAAGATTTCAATAAAATTATTATCTAAAATAAAAGCAGGATTGTTAAAACGGAAGCACATTTTTTTACAAAATTCATTTAGCAAAAAAGTATCCAAATTGTACAGGGGAGCTAAAAAGTTTTACGCCCTTTATTACTGGCGGCTTTTATTTAGGTATAAAGTTCTGCTTATGTTTTTAGTGTTGTATTTTTGTTTCTGCTTGAGTATAGTTTTCGATATTTTTTCTTTTATTCTTTTTTTTTGTATATTGGCGTGTGCTAGCTGACATAAAGCAAATAATTAAATTAAATTTAATGTTTGTGTTGCGTAATGTACTTAGATATATTATTTTGCAGTGTTGTATGGAATATATATATTTTTTTATATTTTTTAACTGAACAGACAACTGTGCTGCTGGGGAGTTTGTTGCGCCACTTCTTCTCCCCAGCTAAAGCACTAGGAAGTGGTGAAGGGCGGGCGTTTTCGGGGACTGTCTTATGTAATTTTGACGTTCGAAAAGTGCTGATTCTCAGCCTAGTTCGAATAAATGACTTTTGATTTTTGATTTTGAGCCTCTTTAGTATAAATGCAGTGTCAGGTCATTAGCATCATTACGTTTTTAGTCATTAATCCGTAAACATCATTATGTCTCAGTCATCCGCGGCCCATCCCTAGGCTCAAAACTTTTCGGCCTCCCGGTACGCAAACATATTTAAACTCTATAGCAAATCTAAGAAACAATAGCGCTCTTAAGAGGGTTATATCCGGTGTACCGCGGGAGGGTATTTACTCGTATATTAAAGAGGGTATTCGCAAATTAGTAATATGCAGCGCGAGACAATAATGACACTTTAAGGTAATTAGGCTCAAAACTTTTCTGTAATAAAGTACCTACCTAGCGTTTCAAATAAGGGTTGAACAATTTGCAAAATATTTATCGTGGTTTGCTCTACCTAGTGTAAACAAGACTTTATCATGTTTCTAAGTTCGAAATAGTCTTCCAAGAAAAAGGGAAGAATTTTCTTTTTCTTGCGACGGGAAAGTTACGCGCTGTTCCTTCTTTTATAATTAAAATAAATGGTCCGACTGTTACTACGGGAGATTTTTGGGTTCCGCAGTTAATAAGCGAAATAAATAATATTACTATGCCACATATTGTGTTTCTGTGAATTTCATGAAAAATTTCTGAAAAAATTTCCAGCTAGGGAAATGAACATAGGACTTCACACTGAACACTTGTCGCGCTTGAGACCAAGTTACCCCTTGGCCGCGAGCTATACGCTCAAGCGATACATGTCTTACGACAGCGACTGCGGTGAAAACGAATGAAAAAAGGTGTTTCGAGCATGTCACTAGTCACCGCGACGCGGCTTACGGAAGCAAACGCGTACGCTTGTCACTGGGGAAGAATACTGCCAAATTAAATCCACGTAGATGGCTTTTTAACCATCTGCCTAGTCTTTTCCCAACTATGTTGCGGTCGGCTTCCAGTCTAACCGGATGCAGCTGAATACCAGTATTTTACATGGAGCGACTGCCTATCGGACCTCCACAACCCAGTTTCTGGGTAATACGATACCCCATTGGTAAGACTCGTTGTCAAACTTACGGGCTTGTGACAACCTGTATCGACTGTCAAAGATCCACGAATGACAGCCGGGACCTACGGCTTAACGTGCTTTCCGAGGCACGGAGGAGTCTCGGTATGAAAAGATGGTCTCCCATCCACAGACCAACCCCGGCAAGCGTAGCTTAACCTGATGGATCGACCCGTGCGGCTGTTATTACTTAGCCACGAGCTCCTCTGACTTCAAAAAAAGGAGGAGGTTCTCAGTTCGTCAGAATCTTTTTTTTTAATGTAATATATGTTCCCCAATTATTCGAAGACGGCTAGACCGATTTAGAATTTTTTTTTTTTGTTTGAAAGGGTATGCTCTCGAGGTGGTCCCATTGTCATCAGGTTAGGATCTGATAATGGGATCCTGGAGAAATCGACGGAACTCTTCAAATATTATAGGCACACCTATAGCGATTTGGGAATTTTTTATAGTAACTCGTGCATTAGTTCTTGGAAAGCACCATTTGGTGAAGTGGAACTGATAATGAAGATCACAGATGGCCACCGAAACTAATCAATAATAAGTCTTTCAAGGGTTGCGATTCGATTAGGTGCCTACTTTAATAATGGTTGCTAAGTAATTTATGCTCGTCACAAAGCTTATGGTGATGTGGAGTTCTCCTGGTACTTACCAGCAGAACTCCTTAACAATTAACGTCCCTGCATCGGGAAAATAAATATTTTGTAAAAGGTGATGAGCAGTTGATATTGGGATATTGTTACTTAGATAAATTACAAACTGACCTACTAAAAAGTGAAAAATAAAAACTTTTGTCCAAAAAAATCAACCGACTTCCAAAAAAAAAAAAACGTCAAAGTGAAAAATAATTTTAATTTAGGAAGTCGGTTGCAAAAAAGTAAAATACAGATCCAACGACATCGACTTCCGAAATTAAAGTTATTTTTCACTTTGTGGGGATTTTTTGGAAGTCGGTTGATTTTTTTGGAAAAAAAGTTTTTATAGTGTTTGTTAGTTTCATTGAAACAGATAATAGAGCCCCAATAGAGTTCTTGCTGAAAACATTGCCGCGTGTGTTTGTTGCTAAGTGTTTTTTCTTGTCGATTACTCACTTTGTCTTGAAGATGACTTTGACAGGTGACAAACACACGGCGCTCTCTCGCGGCGAAGTTTCCGGTAATAAACCCCCTTGCCAAGTCACGTCACAAGTCGCATCGCGTGAATCCGTGACCACAGCCTTAGTGAGACGTGAGTTAATATTAAGCCTCCATTTTCCTAAACTATCCCTCGTTATATCGGGTGTTTTTTTTAGAGGGGAGAACTTTAAATTGAAATAAATCACAGAAAAATGTTTCTAATATCAATGAAATCGACTTTATTTGATAGATAATTCTATGGCATTAATGTCTGAATATAATTTCGGGCATGTGGCCGCCGCGGCTGTCGCTTACATGGCGTAATCTGGAGGTCAAATTTTCACACACTCTTCGCAGTATCACCAGGCAATAATGCATCGAATGTTACTGCTTAATTGTTACTGGTTTATCGGAGTAGACATGCAACTTTACACATCCCCAGAGAAAATAAAGTAATGGCTTCAAATCGCACGAAAGAGGTGCCCAGATTTAATTAAATAAGTCGTTTGTCAATTGTTTCCTTTAGTAAATTAAGCCAATAAAAAAGTTAAGCTTTCAGTAAACTAGGCGTTGGTGTCAGCTGCGGCGACCACATGCCCGAAATCATATTCAAACATTAATAACATAAAATTATCTATCCAATAAAGCCAATTTCATGGATATTAAAAACATTTTTCAGTGTTTTATTTCAATTTAAAGTTCTCTCCTCTAAAAAAAAAACACCCTATATTGTAGAATTTAACATAAATACATATGTGATGAAAGTGCTTTATTAAAAGAATAGGTTCAGGGCGAAGATAAAGTTTCGTAAATTGTATCAAAGATGTGTACAGCGTCAACTAGAAGGGTGCACGTCATCTGTTTTTAAGGAAGCTTCTAGAATGGTCTAGAAGCTTCGAGTCTCCCTTGTTAGCCCAAACCTAGACTATCTCAAGGTATATACAATCTAGATAACTAAATCGAATCCAAGGTCACGCAGACAAACAAAGCTCTCACGTAATTCTGAAGATGCTAATTAAGACAAAAGTTCCGAAAATGTACAGACTTGTATACTTCCTACAGTCTGAGAGATAAAGTTTTCTTTTGCCCTTGACCTTCACTTGATATAACGCCAAGATTACTGGCATAGATTGGAAAATTATACTTTGTGTAGATGAGACACTCCTAATCGTTAGGAGCCTGTAGGACTTGCCTACACAGTGATCACGCGTCACAACACAACAAGCTGTGGTACTTGTTTTCCGCAAGACTTCTTGTCTCTTTCCAAAAGACTTGCCTTTTGAAAGTCGTGTATATAACATGTACATGACATCTATTAACGTTTTCAGACATGCATTTTTAACTACTTTGTCCACATTTTTAAACGATTTCAAAAAAAGAAGAGGTTCTCAATACGCTCAATATACGTATATATATATATTATATGTCTGTACTGCAATTTCTCCGTCAATTTTGGACCGATTTTGAATTTTTTTTTTTTTTTGTTTGAAAGGGTATGCTCTCGAGGTAATCCCATTGTCACCAAGTCAGAATCTGATGAGAGAAATCCATGGAAATCGAGGGAATCCATCAAATTTTATAGGCACACCTATAGAGATTCGGGGTTTTTTTTTATAGTAACTCGTGCATTTGCTCTTGGAAAGTACCATTTGGTGAAGTGGAACTGACAATGAAGACCACAGATGGCCATCGGAACTACTCAAAAATAAGTATTTCACGGATTGCGATTGGATTACTACGTATAATATGGTTGGTAAGCAATTGATGCTCGTCATAATTATGGTGAAGTGGAGCTGATGGTGACTTCACCATTAACTCCAGTTCTTCTGGTTCTTACTTGGAGAATTCCTCAACAATTAACGACGGATCGGGAAAAGCAATATTTTGTAAAATGTGATGAGCAGTTGACGTTAGACTATTGTAACTTAGATAAATTACAAACTGACCCACTAACAAGTGAAAAAAAAATACCAGTTGTATTTCTTTTTCACTTTTTAGTGGGTCACATCAAAAAAAAAAAATACTAGGTACAAATTAAAAAAATAACTATATTTTCGGAGATCGGTAGCAAAAAAACGAAAATACAGATCTGTAGTGCTTTTTTTTAAATCATTTTTTAATAATAAAGTTTTGTAGACAACTAGTATTTACGAGTACATCTTGCTTTAGGTGTAAATGATTAACAGAAACTAAGATGAGGATTGTAACCTGAACAATATTTAGAACCCTGCAGCCTGATTGCGTGACCCACTCGGAATGTTTCTTTCATTTTGACCATTTCAGTCATTTTCGCTGTCGATTAAAGGAAGCAAATCTTACATTAACTGAATAGATTTTTATTTATATCGTGAAAATGAAAGGGATTGATATTCCATATGTGCTACGTAATTATGATTATGTTTCAGCTGATAGCGTGGATCCTAACCAAATCGATAGCCACGCGAGACACGGTAAACGGTAGGTTACCAGAGAGGCTGAAATGTTTTGAGCCTAAGTACCTTCCAGTATCACTATTGTCTCGCGTTACATATTACTAATTTGCAAATACCCTCTTTAGTATAAATACAGAGTTTCATGTCATTAGCATCATTACGCTTTTAGTAATTAATCCGTAAACATCATCACGTCTCAGTCATCCGCTGCCCGTCCCTAGGCTCAAAACTTTTCCCCCCCGTTACATCGGATGTAACACTCGTAAGAGCGCTATTGTTGCTCAGATTTGCTATAGGGCTTGAAAAACTTAGCGTACAAATTAGTAACATGCAGCGAGAGATAATAATGCCACTTGAAGGTACTTAGGTTCAAAACTTTTCAGCCCCCCTGGTATTTTGCCTACGAACACACAGGCAAAGAAAAACAGGAGTGTCACTTCTACAAGGTTTTTTTACTCTATGATATTAAGGTGTCTGTAACTTTTTCTTAATCTTGCTCTATAGTGGAATAAAACGCTTGATTCATATCAGTTTAGATAAAAAGCTGACCTCTTGGAGATATACAGAGTGAATTTTTCAAGTGAGCGTGGATGGCCAAATCCGAAACTATGAGGAATAGCGAAAAGTATTCAAAGGAGTCACGGGCTCGGTTTTGATGAAAAATAAAACTGTAGATATCATTGGATTTTTTAAAAATCAATATCAAGATTTAATAGGTAGGTAACATAAGAAAAAAAATATATTTTGTTAAAAATTATCTCTTTCCTTTAGTTTGCCGTATGTCATTACTTCCCATAATTCGATCCTTATTAGCGACACTATCGAATGGTGTAATAATACAGTGTGTTTTTTTTTCTTTTCCAAATCAACGGGTTCGATTCCTGGCTAGAAATATTGATTTTTTAAAAATCCGATGATTCTGTTTTAGTTTTCATCAAAATTGAGCCCGCGCGACTCCTTTGAGTACTTTTTGTTATTCCTCATAGTTTCGAATTTGGCCATCCACGCCCACTTGAAATATTCATCCTGTATACCTTCTATCTTCGTTATTTTCTAGAACTACTTTGGTCTAAAGGATTGGATGTAGTTTCTGTACTTTGCAGTTGTGTTTAACTTTAACTCCTCTTCAACTCCTAGATGCAACCCCAAATAGTCGACCAAGAGCTTGTCATTTTTTAAATTTTATTATTTGTGATGGGTTTGCTCTTGACTCTAGTCTAGCTCAGCGGCGACAGAAACAAAGTCGACGATGGAGTGAGCTTACCCAGAAAAAGCCTGTTCACTCTCACTTTGAAGAGATTAGGGTTGTATGCGTTCGGAAACACAGAAGCAGGTAGTGAGTTCCACTCCTTTGTTGTGCGCATTATAAAAGACATTTGGAAGCGCTTAGTGCGAATTGGTGGAATAGTAACCAGGTAGGGATGGTAACTGGCAGTGCGTCTAGATGTCCGATGGTAGAAGGGGGCCGGTGGAATGAGGTCATGCTGTTCTCGGGCACACTCTCCGAAGAAGACCGACAACACACGACATTTTACCTGCCTATTTAATCGTGAAAAGGGAAAAAATGAATGAATGATACATAGCGTTTGACCCTTACGATACATACATACATAAACTCATGCCTTCTTCCCATGGGGAAAGGCAGATACCCTTACGATAACGAACCAAAATGGCGTTGTGTGTGTTAATTGTCAGTTTTGAAAACAGCTAGATACAGCGATTCCCTTTAATTATTTATATTATAGGTACTTCTAAAAATCAATAATATATACAATGTGTAACAAAAACAAAACCCTATGATCTAAAGAAGATTCGGTACTTCGAATTAGTTAAAGACTTCAACCATAATCTGCCTAGCCTTTGCCCAACTATATCGGGGTTGGCTTCCAGTCTAACCGAATGCAGCTGAATACCAGTATTATACATGGAGCGACTGCCTATCTCACCTGCGCAACCCAGTAACTGGTTAATACAACACTCCTTGGTAAGACTGGTTGTCAGACTTTTGGGCTTTTTACGACCCGTAACTACTGTCAAAGACACACGAATGATAGCCGGGACCAAAGGCTTAACTCGCTTTCCGAGGCATGGAAGGAGTTTCGGTGTGTAAAAATGGTTACCCATCCACGGACCAATCCGGCAAGCATAGCCTTTTTTTTGGCCCGCTCTGGGTGGAGCGGGAGAGCGTGTCAGACTTCTACTGACTAAAACCCACCCGTGTTCCTTCAGTTGCCTGTGCCAGGGCCACGGTAACTCTTTCGAACAACCTGCAACCCTGGCGGGCATCGGCCCTAGAGGACACCTTCAGCTGTTGCTGACATCTCTTTGAGGCGCGCGTGGAACAGAATGCGCCGTCGACCCGGGCCTGGTAGTAGCCATCCGCAGCCCAAGCCTACGGTGGCCGGGAATCGGCTATCGATTTTCGACGCCCAGGGCGTCCCCTGCGGCGACTAGGGGCGTGAGGGCGCAAAGATTGCCCCTCCCTGACGCATTCAGCCTCCTCCTTCACGAGCATTACTGCTTCGAAGTAGGAGGTGACGGCTTCCCATGCACTATCGCTCCGTGCCATGGCCTGTACCAGGGCTGGACGCGAGAGATCGCCGCCGCCGATCGCCTCCGCGAGGACGCAGCGGTGCTCTGCCCAAGCCGGGCAGACCTCCACCGTGTCCTCCAGGCGATCCACTTAATGGTAACACCCGGGCCTTTCCTCTCGCCTTATCCGGAACAGGAACCTCCCGAAGCAACCATGTCCGGTGAGGACAAGAGGATGCCGTGACGCCTCTCCAACCACTCCTCAAAGAGGGAACTTATCGCCGCAATTGTGGCGTGCCCAGGCAAGCATAGCCTAGTGCTAATAGCTGATGGATCGACTCGTGCGGCTGTTATTACTATGCTGCTATACACTTTCATCAAACTAAAAGCCCTTGATATTTTTAAATTTACATGGTGTTTCTCCAGTCCGAACGCTAAAGATTACTAGTGCACTCTACGGCTTTCAATATTCAAAGCGAAACTAATTAAAATGCAGGAAACCATAGCCTTAAAGGTGACAGTAAAAGCCCGACGCCCACTTCTTATGTTAGGACCTGTATACACGAAGTTTTGTCTACGCACGTTTTCCGAACACGCGTCATACTCTCCGATAAGTTTATCAAAAGCAGCGGGGTTATTGCGAAACACACTTACTCCACGTTCACACGGATATAAAAATATCGCGGCGGGATTTTGTGTTGATTTGAGTGTTGAGAATCCAACAAAGATCATTCCAGTGCTCGAAAATACACACTGTTGGATTTTCAACTCTCGGCGCTAAGCAGAGCGTTGAAAGTCCAGTGCGCGAAGAAATGGCAGTTGTTTATTTTGAGAATTCAACAACATTCATTGCGTTATTTGCATCGTCGAGGAGGCGATTTTTCAAACATATGAAGCAATGGATTAGGAATTTCCTTCAAATCTTTCACTTGGCAGTTAGCCTCACTTTCGTTTTGCTGACTGGTTGTTGTTTTATGTCACGTCACGTCAAGAGAAATATTGTTATATCTTCGAGAAAAGAAGAATATAATGCGAGACAAATGTGCACAAAAAGGATTTTGAAGCAAGCGGTTTGCTATGTATACCATACAGACACGCTGTGGAATAATTGGGAGGTCACCCGGACAACTATCAATCGGAACCGGTTTCATTTTGACAGTTCAACAACATTCATTGCGTTATTTACGGTGTTGAGAAAACAAATTTTTCGAACATATGAAGCAATGGATTAGAAATTTGCTTCAAAATTATTCAGATTCCGATCGATCGTGTGTTACGCAATTAGGGTGTCGGTTGAAACAAAGTTTCTTAGCACATCGTTACAATAAACAAATACTAACTGCAAATTACGGAGTCAGCTTTTTGTTGAAATTCGTGTTATGTATGTATTTATTTATTCGAGTTACAAAGTCTAATTCATTAGAGATACCGCGAATTATTTTTTTTTTCGTCTTTCTGAGGATGGCAACTTAACGAGGTTTAAGTTATCGAGTTTGCGCTAAAGAGTATAAACGCTTTCCATTCGGCTTCATAGGGAATATTTATTTGTAGTAATGAAAATATGAATATTTGAAAAAAATCACCGATATAATTAAAGGTAATAGAATAATCTGTTCATACAAAAAAAAAAAAACATGCAAACATTTTAAGTAGTTTCAAAGTAATATCTTTTTTATATTTTGGGTAGAAATTACTTCCTGAATTTATTTAATAAAATATTTTACTCATCATCTTCCTGCCCTTATCCCATGTTACTTGGGGTCGCCGCAACATGTTTTCTTCTTCAATTATTCATTCCACTCCCTTCTCTTTCATATCATTCCTCACACTATCCATCCATCTTTTCTTCGGCCTTCCTCTCTCTCCATCCATCAACATATATATTCATCACTCTTTTAGTCACATGCGTTTCGTCCCTCTTTATCACATGTTCATGCCAAGCCAAACGATTTCCTTTCAACTTTTCTGTCACTGGCGCCACTTTCAAACTTCCTCTTATATACTCATTTCTTACTTTACCCATTCTCGTCACTCCACACATCCATCTCAACATTCTCATCTCCGCTGCTTGCAATCTTTTTTCATCTATCTTCTTCACGGCCCAGCATTCAGACGACAGGCCTTATCACGGACTTATACAATATTTTAACTACAATACTTAAATATTGACATGTATAATTGATGTGTACACGTTCTAGTTTAACATATATTTTTTGTATAACTTACTTAGATTATTTGAAGGCGTAGTAACGGATTTAAAGTCACTAAAATCGTATATCTGCTTCTTAAGGGGTAAGCTCCCGGTATCCCGCGAAAATCAAAATTTCTTGCGTTTTTTGAAATTTCCAGGTCAGTGTTAGGTTTGTTTGTTGATTTGAATATGATTCCCGACCATAAAAAAGTCTGTTTTCATATAATTATAATCATTAAAATCATCAATACAACTCTCTAAATTCATATAATCCCAATGAGTAACTATTTCATGAAATCTTGATTTTTTGGACTTTACTTTACTTGTATTACAGATTCTAATGATTATAATTTTGTAAATAGATATATGTTACGGTCACGAATATTTTTTTTAATCAACATACAACCAAGTCAGTACGACTTGCAAATCGCAAAAAACGCAAGAAAATTTGAATTTCACGGGCTACCTGGAGCTTCCCTCTTAAAGCAAGAAGTATGAACGCGCGTTACAACTTCTACCTTCCAAAAACCATAAATACCATAACGTATCTGTATCGACGCGACGTACCACTTAAAATTAAATAATTCATGTGTATGTGTCATGGTAGCGTTTACAAGTTGAGACTGCATTTTGCGCTTTATAATTTCTAACGTGATATTTTTAAAATGACCATTAAATGAATTGAAATACGTGCACGCTATAACGTTATCGTGGACGGATATTTAAAAGAGTCGTCATATATTAGGTCTTAACCTATGAAATTGCCGATTTACATGGAAAAAAAAACAAACAATTTTTTTAAAAGAAATATCGTCGATGCACTTTTACCATTTTAATGAAAGTTCGTTGATGCCTATGCTAAAGATATCCTGGGAACGGGAATAGATAAATTATTTAGAGGCGTTTTTCACCACCTCGTTGAATTTGAAATTTTTCCCCGGGGCTCATTGTTGAGATCAAAATTTCACTTCACGTCGTTAATATTGCCTGCTGTCTGTGTTGCGTTGGTGCCACGACGGAACTCATATTCGAAAATAGCGCGCAATTTCGATTTTCCATTGTTACAGAAATATCGATATCAAAGAAATATCGAAAGGCGGGAAAACAAATGAACAACTGATTTTGATTTTTTAATGTCATGCTATATTATAAAATTAATTTGAATTTGGAATTCTAAATATAATGAAAGATCACACTAGCCGGTATCAAAAACCGGTAATTTCATAGGAAAACCTATTATTTTCATACATTTTACTTCCCTGTGTTATTGTGATGCCGTGACGTGAACGTGGACGTCCACGATAACATCGCCATGTTAGAAATGATAACAATGCATGTTGCGTTTCTTACTCAGGTCGCGCGTCTTCAGCGCTTGGAAATAAAACATCGTGTGTACAGTCCCTTAGCATTCAATTTCTCCAGCTTTTACCACTTTTACTCGATACTCGCGTAGTAGAATTAAATTAAAATCCGATGTACACCTTTCCATTGGTTGATAGTAATGGGGAAGTAATTTCCATAGGAATACTGATGGTAGACGAGTACAGTCAATCTTTATATTACTCGGGAAGACACTTTCTACATTGCAAAGAGATTGAAAGTGAAAAGTACATACGTAAGTACGAGTACAATACGTTGCAACTGTAAAATGCCACAATTCAAAGTAAAAAGATCTGAAAAACTTAGCTTAAATTAGAAAATTGGTGGTAGCATAAATAGGCTTCATCCCAACTCGTCCCTAGTTCCAACTGACCCGCTTTTTTATATGCCTATCAGCTGCAAGGGTACAGTTGGTTGGAAAAGTGCTACGATGTAGAAAATAAATATTTATCACGTATTAATTTTAATATGTCAGTCTTGGTTTTTTTTTTTAACAAAATGTCCTTAGATTCCGTGCAAATAAGTAGTTATTTAAGTTTAATTATAATAGCATTCCTAGAAATTTTACAATAAGCAAATCCTGCAAGTGTCCGAAAAAAAGAGTCATAAAATTCAATAACAAAAATAATATTAAAATAATAATAATATGTTTTCTCTGCATCACCCTAAGGTTGACTGGTAGAAAATGCCTCAGGCATTAAGTCCGCATTTGTACGGAATTCGTTTTTTTTACTTGTGCATAAAGTTTTAATAAATAAATAAATAACCACAATGGCCAGAATAAATAATACTAATGGAAAAATAGTACTAATGGACAAAAGTCGGTGGCATCCTTTGACAAGCCTTTTGTTATAGCGAGTTTTGGTAATTACACAGAGCTCTCTCTCATTCATTTATTATGAAGAAAAATTGGTTGTAAGATTTCTGAGGTAAGAAGCATACCTTCCTTTTGACCTTACAATGCTTCCGATACCAAATCATTTTATGTATCAGTATGGGTCGGCAACATATCAGGGGAAGGATCGTCTAAAGAAGTTTCGGGAAATTTTGAAATTATAAAAAAAACAATGCGGATTATCTCTTTTGCACGCCGGAATAAAAATAAATAAAAATCGTACTAGCACTTTTCTTACCATCAGTACTTTTGCGCCTTCTAGCTATACATGTAGGTAGATATATATGTAACGGGCGAGTTGGAATTAGTACTACTACAAGTTGGGATGAAGCCCACAAATAAACTCGTGAAATTTTGATATATGTCATACTGTTGCCCGCTACTTCGCCAATAAATAATAAATAGATTTATTCCTTATGTGCCAAATTTCATCCAAACCCGTTCAGCCGTTTTAGCGTGAAAGCGTAACAAACAGATACACTGCCGCATTTATAATATTAAAGTTGGGATATTTAGGAGGATGAAAAATCGGTCTATCGACTCTAGACTCACAAAATGTACTACGGTACGGTGTATGTGGTACTTTAATAATAATAAAAAAACTCTTAACACACTACTAAAGTTTCTTTATTAATATATTTCAATCATGATTCGAAAGACTCGTGGCGCCATCTATTATCATAAGAAAGTTATTGTTTTTTTTCCTTGGGAACAGTACTTTTTTTCGGGATAAAATATACTGTATGTCCCTTTCTGTACACGTGTCAACGTTTATCCAAAATTTCCGGTTGATCGGTTCAGTGGTTTAGGCGTGAAAAGATAATAAACAAACAAACAAACTTACTTTCGCATTTAAAATACTACTAATCAAAATCGGTAAATGAAGTATTCGTTTCTAGAATTTTTTTATCAAGCTTTGGTTAATTTGCACGCAAATTAGTCTGTTTCAGATCCTAAGCTAATTTCATCCTGCAGCTTGTGCTAAAAATCTGATATTATTACAGATTATTAGGATATACTAATGCTTCCATGATACGGAAGAGCTATAAGCAATAAATCAAAATAAGACATGACACTTACAAGTGAGTTTCAGTAAGATCAACATGTAACCATGTTTTAAACTTATACCTACCTCAAAACTTACTACTAAAACATCCTTACATAGTAGGGCCATCGATTAAACTAAGATCAAAACTCGACCGCGTGTCTGCGACTGTACGTGCTTGTTCACGTTAACGCGCGGATGCGTTGGCGGGCGCGGTCACGTAATATCAAACATGCGGCATGAGTATAGAACTGTTCACGTAGGAAACGCAGGTGTGGGGGGTAAGTGCCGCAGGAGACGCCCTGGGCGTCGGGAATCGATAGGCAATTCCCGGCCACTGTAGGCGCGGGCTTGCGGATGGTGAGCAATGGGTAGCTCGCCGTCCGGCTTCCGACACAACGCGCCTCAAAGAGATGTCAGCACTAGCTGAAGGGGTCCGCTAGGGCCGATGCCCGCCAGAGTTGCGGGTAGTTCGAAAGAGTTACCGTGGCCCTGGCACAGGCAACTGAAGAAACACGGGTGGGTTTTAGTCAGTAGAAGTTTGACACGCTCTCCCGCTCTACCCAGAGCGGGTGAAGTTATTTGATGACAACCCATCCAAAAAAAAGGTGTGTGGTAAGTAGCGGGCAAGCTCGCGACGGGCGCTTGCTGCAATATCAAGCGTGTGAAGTTGTTTTTGTGTGTTCACGTCGAACTAGAGGCTGCGCGTGCGATTCACGCAAACGCCTGGCGGCCAATGTGAACACGAACTCGCGTCCGCTGCCACCCCCGCAACCGCGTGTTATACGTGAACAAGCACTAAGTCTCTACGCAAAGTAATTGATACTCTAACTTGCTGTAACTATAACTTAAGATCGCTGAACGCGATGATGTACAGCTTAAATTCTCTCTACATTTGATGCAGCTTTAATTACGTAGCATTACATAATAATTAGGTAGAGAGGGGCTCGTGGCTAAGTAATAACAGCCACACGGTTCGAGTTGTGTTATTAAGAGGGCTGTCGCATTTTCTTACCTCTATCGCTCACATGGGACCAAATTTTTAAGAATGTTAAATGAAAAGATGCTTTTTTGAAAAATGAAATTCATTGGATGAGATAAAAAAATGCCACAATAAAAATATATTTTTAATAATTACCTATAAAATTAATATTATTTATTAGTTCGCCAATTGATTACATTTTTCATAAAAGCGTCTTTTTATTTAACATTCTTAAAAATTTGGTCCCGTGTGAGTGAGACAGGTGACAAAGTGAGACAGCCCTCTTAATAACATAACTGGCGAAATGTGGGTGTATAGTTCCATCTCTGCCTAACCCTTCGGGGATTACAGGCGAGATGATACTCGTATGTAAAAATATTGTATAACATTTTAAAAGAGCACCTAACTATGGAGTTTCTTACCCATTCTTCTCCATACAACGTTTGTAGTTAATCCATCAGGTTAAGCTACGCTTGCTGGGGTCGGTCCGTGGATGGGTGACCATCTTTACATACCGAGACTCCTCCGTGCTTCGGAAAGCATGTTAAGCTGTTGGTACCGGCTGTCATTCGTGGATCTTTGACAGTCGTTACGGGTTGTCAGAAGCCTGAAAATCTGACAACCAGTCTTACGAACGGGTATGGTATTATCCAGTAACTTGTTTGTGGAGGAAGAGATAGGCAGTCGCTCGATATAAAATACTGGTATTCAGCTGCATCCGGTTAGACTGGAAGCCAACCCTAACATAGTTGGAAAAAGGCTAGGCAGATTGATTGTTCTTCTCCATACGAAATTACCTTTTGAAAGGGGCGACTAAATACAATCAATTCTATTTTCTTGTAAATGTTGGTGTTCAAAAGTCTCTTTTAATTGTCTACTTCACTGCTAACTTTGACTTTTGACGCACCTTATCCAGGAGTAGTACCGCTTTCTGGATCGTACTCTGTAAGATTATCTTTAGGTACAAATTCAAACTGAAAATTTAAAATACCTAGCGTTAAATAACACCTGAGGAGAAAAATACGTAGGTTTAAACACCCTCCACACAATATATTCTAGATATGCCTTTATATCCCGTAAAACTGACTACACTGGCGCACATAATATTCTCGGAATTTCCCATTCTTTTTCCAAAGCCAGCGTATTATCGTTCAGCCTGCTAAAATGTTCGAGTACTCCCTTTTAGTAAATTAACTCCCTCAGAACAATTTTACTAGGTTAAAAAAAAGTGCAAGTGTGAGTCGGACGCGGAACCAGTGTTCCGTATCACCACACAAGTCGTCTGTGAAATAGATCTGTCGTGGTTTCTTGTACTTATATGGAATTCGGATTTGGAACACACTACACACTTGGCGAATGAGACCTATAACGAAAAAAAGTGTAACATTTTGACCGTCACGACACTTATGCTATAATTCTATAGCTTGGGTTCGTATTAAATAAAAGAGCATCGGTAGAATAATTTTAGTCCTTTTGGTGCCTGTTGTTGTGTGCGAAAGGAATCTTGTTCCAGTCAGGTGTCTCACGACACTTCTCGACTTTTTGACGTGAAAACGTCTTTTCGTTCGATGTACTGGTGATAAGTTGAATATTTCTGACAGACAGAAACATATAAGATTTCAACCGCTAATAACTACGAGAATTTTAAGGATATAATTAATAGGATAGGGTTGAGTATTCAAAAAATAGGTCATATTTGTAATAATTTTGATGCAGGATTTCATTTGCCTATGACGTCACATCACGAGTCCAGGCGCATGCGCGCTACCCTCTATTTTTCACTATGTGTCGAAATTCCAATTCGAAAAGCGCAAAAACGTGTTTAGCTAGAATGTTGATTTTAGCGTCATTGTCAAGAGTTGACAAAGGATTACTCGGGCCTAAAGAGAAACAACAGAAAAGAGTCAAAAATGCATATAAATTTGACAATAGCAAAATAATTTCAGATGTCGTCTCATATCGGCCGTAAGTCAGAAATTTAATAAAAAATAAAATTTAAGTAAGAAATGCAATACGCCTAAAAAGTCCAGCGCCGGGTAAATACCTCTCAATAGGTTAGGTTAGGTTACAATTGTAACCAAACGTTATCATGAAAATAAACGGCGCGGACTCGTACTGCGTCTACTTATTTTTTTATTATTAGTCACTAGCAATTGTCCACAGCTTCGCCTGCGTGGATTTGTAAATATTTCCCTATTTGAAACGGATTTTTTACACAATTTCATGGGTTTTAATTTTTCCCGCGGAACCCTAATTCTTTTTTAAAATAATAACATAAGTTACTCCTTATAACATCTGCTATCGGCCAGTGAAAGTTCCTTTAAAATCGGTCCAGCCGTTTCGGAGATTAACCGGAACAAACGGACAGACAGACAGACAAAAATTCCAAAAAGAAATGTTTTTTTTTTTTTTTGTTAAAAGTACCGTATACACTTTCAAATGCATTTAGGAAAAAGCTCTTATTATTATATATACATTACAAACAGACACTTAAAATTTATTTATTTTTACTATGTATGCACATATATATGTACGTATGTATTTGTATGTATATATATACATAAAGATGCTAATGGCAATAGTTACACGTAGGTATTTTGCTAAAATTTCAACTGGTGATTACGGTTCTAAAGATACACAGTTCTGTAATAGACATACCTGACAGATGGACAGGCATTAGGCTTAGTGCATACTGCACCCCTTGTTTACGGAACCCTAAAAAAGAGGATAACCCAGTGCAGTAAAACTTCTAGCTTGAGCCTAGATTTTCCTGTGCTAACACTAATCGAGCTGACGTCATATAGGGTGAATGCACCAATTTCTAAGCCACATTTTTTCTTTTTATTTGTTGTGGAGTATGTAAATTGAGAATCGATCCCTCAATTGATGAAGATAGGTAAGGATTTAGTTGAACGTGGTGCTTTTATTTGGGTTTGTAGGTATGTCCTATATAAAATCTGCAGTCTGGATATTTCAGTATCCACCCATAGTGCAAGTTTGGTCGCCTGAATTAAATTCTGATTAGGTACTCGGTTCGGCAGGCCAGCTGGCTTGGTTGGATAAGATACCGCCTATCATGCCGCAGGTCGTGGGTTCGATTCCCATCCAGGACAAACATTTGTGTGCATGAACATGTCTGTTTGTTCTGAGTCTGGGTGTAATTATCTATATAAGTATGTATTATATTTACAAAAAAAAAGTAGTATAAATATGTAGTTTATCAGTTATCTGGTTTCCATAGTACAAGCTCTGCTTAGTTTGGGATCAGATGACCGGGTGTGTAATGTCCTAGGACATTATTATATTATTATTATTACTATTTGAATTAGTTTTACGCTGTTAATTTATTTTGACAATGGTGCCAAATCTGTTGTGCACAAATTAAACTTAATTTAGGCTATTGCAAACTTTTTCTCTCTAATAAAACAAGAAAGAGACGGACGTAAATTAGAGCTGACAAATTTAGTTGAACTAATATTTCCATAGATATTTAGAGAACACGTAAAAAACATGTCGATTAAAAACACGGGGAAGCGCAAGGCGTAAACTATAGTTTGACATCTCTAACTTAGTTCATAGCTATAGTCGCCCTTTTCTCGCGCTGCCTGTTAGTAAAAGATAGGGATTCTCTAATTTTAGTTTAGATAGTGAACAAGAGAATCGGAACCACTGTCATTTTTGGCATTAAACTGTTACGAACTTTGAACTCGTCAACCTTACAAACTTTATTTTTAACCGACTACCAAGAAGAAGGAGGTTATAAATATGTTCGACTTTATGTATTTCTTTTAAATGTAATTCCACCGATTTGGTGGACCGATTTTGAAAATTCTTTTTTTGAGATACGTATCTAATACGTGTTTGTGTTTATCTGTCAAACTGTGTGTGTGTTATTTTATATTATTTTAATTTATTGTGAATGTGAAGACTATGTAGGTCATTGCTTTTTTTGTTTGTTTTATTTTTTCTCTCAGTTATTTTTAATCATGGTTAAATAAACAGTTACAGCAGTTTTTTATTGCAGTTTGAGTAATTTATGCGGCCTACCCCAATGTCCTTTCTTTGGTATTGTTCGTCGAATCGTTGAGCTCCTTAAGATCTGAGTTGAGCTGCGCGATTACTGATAAATGCGTGCACTGACTGGACAGGTCCTCTCAATCTGTGTGGTTCTTTCCTCAAAAGACCATTTCAGACACCAATCTACATGGTCTTCACATGAAGTGACCAAGATTATGTCTGGACTTTATAAGAGACTGTGACCTCTGAGTTTGTTTCGGCCTTTCTTCTCAGAGTAGTCAGATAGGAAACGCAGACCTCATCTAGTTTAAAAAAAAAAAATTGACTTGTAAAAGTGTTTGTACAAATCTACTTACAGAAATAAAAATCATTTATCATTTAAACAAAGCGAAATAATTAATTTGCATATAAGCTCTAAAACTTTTACTAAATAAATAAATAAATATCACGCCCATATTCTGCAGAGGGGTATGGTAACGTTAGGGAAATTAATTTCCATAAGGAGGAGGTTCTCAATTCGTCTGTATGTTTTTTTTTTTTTTTTTTGTATGTTTGTTACGCGATTACTCAAAGACGGATGGACCGATTTAGAAAATTCTTTTTTTGTTTGATAGGGTATACTTCCGAGGTGGTCCCATATAAATTTTATTAACTTTCCTTGGGGAGTTTTTGAGTTAGCTTCAATAATGCGTATATTTCCCACTTATTTTTTGTGGATGATGTGATGGTGTTTTAATAACTTCCTATCACTGTTATTTACATGGCTATATGTACAATTATTGTGCTCAATTATGTATTCGAATTAGTGTGGGGTAGGTTCCACAACTAAAAAGTGAAAAATAAAAACTTTTTAGCAAAAAATAAAACCGACTTCCAAAACAAAACACTACAAAGTGAAAAATAACTTTAATTTCGGAAGTCGGTGGCAAAAAACGAAAATACAAAACCCAAGACACCGACTACCGAAATTAAAGTTATTTTTCACTTTGTAGTGTTTTGTTTTGGAAGTCGGTTTTATTTTTTGCTAAAAAGTTTTCTGTTTCCTGTATCATCAAATCACAACTTTGACATACAGTTGTATGAAATGGCTTTAACTCGGCAAATCGACTGACAATTTCTTCAAATATTAATAATTTTCCATGTGGAAGTTGGAGTGCAGTGGTGGCCCAGTGGTATCGACCATGACTTACTAATTGTAGGTCGTGGGTACGATCCCAAGCAGGCGCTTTACTTTGTGCAAAATAATTTCATCAACACTGTTCTTAAAACGGAGAAGAACAACCTCGTGAGGTAACCGGCATGTCCTAGAGCCAAAAATTCCAAGAGATGTGACATCTACCAACCCGCATTGGGCCCGCGTGGTGGATTACAGCCCACACCCCCTCAGAGCAGGCCCGTGTCCCAGCAGTAAATTAGTAAATAGGATCGATGTAGGCTGATTTTGCTTATATAAAAAAATAAAAAAACAAAGCATAAGTTTCATTTTGTTTATAATACCGATTTGCGATTGAAAAGCAATTATTGCGCAACTTTTGCTATCGCTAGGCTTCTGCAAGATACGTAATACGGGTGCCGGTGTGTCTGCCTGTAATCTAATCTTGTAAGTTAAATTTGATCCTTTTTCCGGTTTCCGATGGGGCTAGAATTCTACATGCGCATATAAAACGGATGACAATGCAATATTATCATGACATGTAGCTGGAAGGTGGCTATGGGAACTCGGTAATAAAACGACGCAACCCTATCTAGTATGGGCTCGTTTGATTTGTCTTGAAAAGGACGTCCATGAAGTATTGCATTAATTTGTCTATGGATGCCATCGATCACTAATAAACAACTAGATATACAATGCCATACAAAAATTCTCTTAAAACGGTCGCTAATTGTCTTTACCTACTTCTAGTAGAAATAAATATACGTTAATGTAAATTCAACCATAAGTGCAATGTTTAAAGTTGTAGTCACAAAGCCGTTACGACCGGTGCTCGCTAGTCAACATACATCAAAACAAATTCAACCTTACTTACAATGTTTTAAAATCAGAATTACAGTGCGAAAAAAAAACAATAGATTTTACGACCGAGGCTCACCGCTAGGACAAAGGAATGAGTGGAGACAAATTGTCCAATATTTTTTTGTTTATATATTATTATAAAGGTATTTTTTTAAAGCTTGGTAAGCTTAATGTATTAAAAAAAGTGTACATAATAAAACACATTTTATTCTCTTCTTTGGTGTATATGTGTAATCATTATATTATAATTTACCTGAATGGATCGATCACTGATAAACAACTAGATACATAATCAGCGCAAAAAAGGTCCTTACCGAATGAGTGCCCACTTGGACGGGTACGTTTGAATTACTTTAACGTATATTTATTTCAACTACAATTACGTAAACACAATTGGCGACGAGAACTTTTACATGGAATTGTGTTACTATAATATTTATAGAAACAGTAAAAAAGTCTCATTAAACAAAAAAAAAAAAAAAAAATCAATAGTAACTTTAATAATAATAAAAAAAAGAAACAATAGCGTCTCCACAAATGGAATCGAATCAACGCACATAACCCAAACAATATAAGCGGGCATGCGATAGTATGATGACTACGTTTACTGAGAGTCTTTACAATTGAAATGCTTTATAACTCCTCCTGTTTATTACGACTTAATAAAAAAAAATGATTTCCTGACAAAATATTTACAATACAGTATTTACAATACATTGATAACAATTATATACTTATTGATAGTAATAGTTACCAAAAATATGAAACTCCATCTTTTTTTTCCGTCCTGGAAGTGTGATTTTTGCACTTTTTAAACGAGTACTGAGGCATGCTTACTGTCTGAGCGTTCAAATGCTACTAGAGTAAAAGTCCACCCAAATGTTAAATTAGGTGGACTTTCGGTGAGGACATTTTTTGCCGCTGATTGTGTATCTAGTTGTTTATTAGTGATCGATGATGGATGCCTGTCACTAAATAAGACACTTCATAGGCGTATCGATAAATATGTCAAAAGTAAAATAAGTGGTTGAAAAATAAATACTACTTGACCAAATCAATTAGGCGCATGACAGGATTTCTGTTTCGGCGCCCACACCCCGCACCTATCCCCGCGCTTCCCGTAGCGACGTGCAGTCGTATACTCGCTTTCGGCAGCGATGATAATACGTACAATATCAATCACTGTTCCGATGTTCCCTCCCTAGTTCCAATAATTTCATAGCTGCAATGCTGCGCTACGAAAATGAGGGGGGTGGAAAGTTTTTAGCCTAAGTACCTACCTATCACTATTATCTCACGCTGTATATTATGAAATGAAAAAGGATGAAATTTGGCACATGGGTAGACCATGACCTAGATTAGGACACAGAATACTTTTCATCCAGGTAGTACGTTCCCGTAGGATATTTTCCGACATCCCACGCGGGCGACGCCGCGGGAAAAAGCTAGTATTACATAAACGTAAAGTTAGGAGAGTTTGAACTATTTACACTGCAGAGATTTAGTAGTTGGCGGAAGGTAGGGAGAAGTATTATCAGTTGAAAGCTTAAAAGCTTATAATATTATTATTTGGTAACTGCGGATTTCACCAATGAAACTAAACGCGATCAGTACATCTAAACCGAGTTCAAGAGCTATCAGTGTCAATATTCCAAAGAAAGTAATGACACTGAAAGCTCTTAAACACTAAACGCGTTTAATGCCAAATGAGCTTAAAACATCGCTCTGTTTCTTTCCATCGTTTGAAGATGACAGAGACAGAATGATGTTTTAAACTTGTTTAGCGTTAAACGCGTTTAATGATGTGTGGTGAAAATGAGCCTTAGGCGGGTAGGGGTAAACCCAAATTTCCAATGAGTAGCAAGAATGTCACAGCACTAGTAATTCAATGGGGGTCTATACATGACGTGACTTACTTACGCGTTTTTTGAAGGCGAAAGCACCAGGGCGGACGCGAAATTAAATTTTCTTAAGTTTTTTTTTGTAATTTGTAGGTCAGTATCAGTTTGTATACTGATCTGAATATGATTCGCGACCATAACAAAATCACCGTTATCCTCTTCAGGGGTCATTGCACTCATCATTATTAAAAACTTTTACTAGTTATGGGACCAAACCAGAAATCGCAAAAAAAATCAGCTTTTCCCTACATTTTGACGAGTTATGCGAACATAAAAGTTCAGCAGATTTTTTTTTTAGCTGAGGTTTGGTCCTATAGTAAAAGTTGTTCATAATGATGAGTACAATGACCCCTTTAAAGGATAACGAGTTACAATTCCACCCTGTAGAATTATAATAATTAAAACCATCAATACAACTCTCTAAGTTCATATTACCACAATGAATGACTACTATACTCCATGAAATCTTGACATATTGAGGCCAATTCTAACTCTAGGAGTTGTATTACTGAATCTAATGATTATAATTCTGTAAATACATATTTGTTACGGCCGCGAATAATACTTGGATCAATATACACACTGAGCTGCAAATTTCAAAAATGGTAAGAAAATTTTAATTTCGCGTGTTACCTTATCGCTTCCCCTTCGCTGTGTGGTGCGACTGGGATAGAATAAGAAATGAGTACATAAGAGGAAGTCTGAAAGTGGCACCGGTGTCTCTGTGGAAATCGGTAATCATGGATATGGCTATGTGATGCGGAGGAATGAGAAAATGGTCGTCAGGAAAGTTTTGAGTATAAATGTCGATGGCTATAAGAGTAGGGGAAGACCTAAGAAACGATGAATGGACTGTGTGAAAGATGATATGGCTAGAAAGGGAGTGACTACCGAGATGACGATTAATAGAGAAGTATGGAAGAAAAAGACATGTTGTGGCGACCCCAAATAAACTGGGATAAGAGCACGAGAACGATTAAGATGATGATGACCTTGATTTTGTGATTGGTTGCGTTGGAAGGTATGGACCGCCATTGAAATACTAGTACTGTGACATTCAATCTGCCTAGCCTTTTCCTAATTATGTTGGGGTCGGCTTCCAGTCTAACCGGATGCAGCTGAATACCAGTATTTTACATGGAGCGACTGCCTATCTGACCTCCACAACCCAGTTACTGGGTAATACGATACCCCCTGGTAAGACTAGTTGTCAGACTTTCGGGCTTCTGACGATCCGTAACGACTTTCAAAGATCTACGAATGACAGCCGGGACCAACGGCTTAACGTGCTTTCCGAGGCACGGAGGAGTCTCGGTATGTAAAGATTCCCATTCACGGACTAACCTAGGCAAGCGTAGTTTAACCTGATGGATCGACCCGTGCGGCTGTTATAACTTAGCCACAAGCTCCTTACTAGTACTGTGACATTCTGGCTACTTATGTACTTGGTGATTTATCCACTTTCCAGCCTATCCTGTTCCCGACTCAACAATTATACAAATCTTGCAACTTTCTGACAGTGCGGTAGTTATTTATTATGAATACTTTATTAAAACTGCACTCTAAATAACGGTACAATAGAGTTGTCACTGATACAAGACGTAAAGTCATTTGTATGTATAATTATAGATTAAGGCATTCGTTTATGTAAGATTTTTTAATATTCTTAGGCCCATTCCAGTATAATAAAGTAAACGCAATTTTGTCTATGTCTGCATTCAAAATGGTACATTGCAAAAATGTTATTACAACTTGGTTACAAAATTTGTCTCACACAAAACAGTTGCCGGGTGTTTTAAGTTAAATAATATTTTTAATTCAATATCAATATTTTCTGTATATCATCAATCATAGTGAAATATTTATGTAATAAGATAATTTGCACTTACGATACCTGAGATACAAGTTTATCCTAGTTCAGGTTGATCCCATTTTTATACACCTACCACTTTAGTTTAAGGCTTAATATTGTAAACTAGCCGACAAATATTGTCCTGTCAAAATTTCAAAAATTCATACAAAATTCCCATAGAAGTTGCATTTTCAGTTTTCCCGAATTTTCCAATACCTTTCATACAAACCTCGTCTAGACAATTACTACCACAACAATAAAAAAAACCGGCCAAGTGCGTATTGGACCACGCACAATGAAGGGTTCCGTAGTTGACATGAATTTATCCCAAGAACAAACTTAACATTGTAGTTGAACAACATGTTCTCTCATACATTCCAACTGCAAATGTAAGTTTGTACGCACAATATTGAGAGATTTGTCATGTTATTTTAAGACCATAGACTTCTTATAAGATTTCCTGTAATCTATAGATATAGAAAGAACTATTTTCTGTATTTTTTCAAATTTTTAGGCTATATAGTTTCGGAAATAAAGTGGGGAATTGTCAATTTTCGTCTATTTTCTCAAATAACTTTAAAACAGTTTATTTGAAAACTATAAACAAAATATATTTGAGACCTTTACAGTAAGCCCTTTCATTTGATATGCCACACGGTACAGTTTGATTTTTTTTTACTTTTCTTATTTCCCCCCTTAATTGACCCCCCATATTCAAATTTAATTTATTTACGGGAAACGTCCGTGTTCGGATCACAAAAATTTATATTATGTGTATCAAATATTAGATTCGGAGCAAAGTGGCTGTGCCAGACGGAAAGACAGTACACAGGAGTGATCCTATATGAAGGGATCCGTTTTTTTCATTTTGAGGTACGGAACCCTAAAATTGAATTAGCTAAATATGTGCAACCGTTCTGAACTGATGCGCGTACAATCATTCGGTGATTGAATTTTATTTATATCATATGCATTTTTTAATTACATAAAAAAATAAAAATTTGAGTATGTAACTGGTTACTTATGAGCGGAGTTGTAATCGATGGGCCTTACTATGTTGCACATAAGGTTCCGTTTTCTTCAAAACGTATTTTCGTTTGTATCAAGAAATGCAAATAGTTTTAACTTACCTGTGTGATTTCAAAAGCTGCATACGCGAGATAGGATTTCTCTAAGCTGGAATAGGAACGAATGCTCAAATCCTAACCGTGTTGAATGAAATTGTGAACACATTCCAGTCTAGCTATTTTATCTTTTAGAGAGGTGCCGTAGACGAATCACAATAATCGGTCCGACAAAAGTCGGCGAAAATAGAACTGCACACTAATTCCGTAACACACGTTCCTAATCCAGTGCTGATAAGCCTGAACTGTCAAAATGAAACGAATTGCGATCAATGGGGAAGAAAACTGTCAAATTAGTTCCGCGTAGATGGCGCTAAGTGTTTGTTACAAACTGTCAAACACCAAAGAAATTAAACAATATTTTAGTTTTCACTTGTCTTATAACAACATAATGGGTCGTTGTGTAGCTTTTGGGTGCAAAGAAATAAGCGTTGACAAATACCCAAGTAATTTTAACATGAAGAGAAACTGGGAAATGGCACTGAAATTAATAAACTTCAAATTAAGTGATTTTTCGAGGCTATATGGGAAACTTTTCAAAGAAACAGACTACGAGACCACTTCTAAGACGGCAGGTTGGTACGTTACCTATTATTTATAATGATTTTTTGTTAATACTAGTAAAAAAGCTTACAACCTGTCAAGAAAAACGGTTCCTTTCAAATAACCGTACATTTAACATTAATTTATTACATTTTATTTTTTTAAGGAACTTTTACATCTTGTTTATCATTAGTATCATTAAAAAGAAAAACAATAATGAGTTAAGTTTATTTTATATCTTATAAAACCATAATATTGTCCAGAATACGGCTAAAAGTCGATAAAATGTTAAATATAACGTACCTTACGAAAAGCTTTGCTTTCCTTCCTTGTTGCGATACTCCTATTTTTTTCAACTTCTCCATCAACTGGGCGATACGCCAGGTAGCCATTGTGAAGCAACACAAATAGATGGAAAAAGAAACACGCAAATACTTAAAACTCGTCCACACAATGCACACGTTTTTATCAAATACTTCTGACATGTAACAAACTCACAGCGCCCTCTTGCGGCGAAGCTTCCGGGAAACAACCCCATTGTCACTTTATATTACTCTGCAGAATGACATTCAGTTTCAACGCAAAAGTGTCACATAAAATCGGAACAAATAAATATACGATTTTTGTTGGCGTATTATATATCAGAGACAAGGAACTAAAATATGAGTGAACATATTCGCACCAGATTTAATGTTCATTTTGTTTCATTCGAGGTTCACACGAGAACGACAAAATAACGAAGGAATGAACGTTCATCTGCTTCTTTAATTTCATTTTTAACCGACTTCCAAAAGGAGGAGGTTGTCAATTCGTCTGTATGTTTTTTTTTTTTTTGTATGTTTGTTACGCGATTACCCAAAGACGGATGGACCGATTTGGATTTTTTTTTTGTTTGAAAGGGTATACTTCCGAGGTGGTCCCATATAAATTTTATTAACTTTGCTCGAGGAGTTTTTGAGTTAGCTTCAATAATGCGTATATTTCCCACTTATTTTATATGGATGTTGTGATGGTGTTTTAATAACTTCCTATCACTGTTATTTACATGGCTATATCTACAATTATTGTGCTCAATTATGTATTCGAATTAATGTGGGGTAGGTTCCACAACTAAAAAGTGAAAAATAAAAACTTTTTAGCAAAAAATAAAACCGACTTCTAAAACAAAACACTACAAAGTGAAAAATAACTTTAATTTCGGAAGTCGGTGGCAAAAAACGAAAATACAAAACCAAAGACACCGACTTCCGAAATTAAAGTTATTTTTCACTTTGTAGTGTTTTGTTTTAGAAGTCGGTTTTATTTTTTGCTAAAAAGTTTTTATTCTATCATTCTGTAGGTGAGTGAAAGATGTAGCCGAGTGTCTAAATTCAACTTCGTTAGTTCGGCTCACTAATGAATTCATTTTTCACTTTTGATTCCTTTTGTGTTAAGACATTTAACTTCGGGTAAAAGATGCCGAATGAAAGACAAAAGTGAAGCTATATTTGCTAAACATAGACAAAATGGCCGCTTTTGGTCGGTGCCCAAATCAAACCGACTAAACACGACCGATATCGAATAAAGTCGACACCGAGAAAAAGTGTTCATCTTTATCTAGCGGTCTCCGTCGTCGCCTTTACCGGAGCTGTATTAAACCATTCGAGTCTGTTGATGTTAAGGATAAAAGCTTGGAGATGTATGATATTTTCCTCTATCTGGCTTTCTGCCAGAATCCGCTTTGTTGAGCAAACTGTTTGGTGAAACGGTTCTTTTGAAAGAGTTGTACAATATTATTCAATCAGGATATGGGTATGGATACAACTTTATAGTGAAGATGACTGACGTCTGTATTCCGTCGAATGCGTGTTTGTGCGAAAGTGTACTCTGGAGGAGGCCTTCGCCCTCACTATGTGAGGGGTTCATGCATGCGACTTATTATTTACTTTTTTTTATTTTAAATAATATTATACATATTTCAATAATTTTATAAATATTACAATCATTCAAATTTAGAGGAGCTCGTGATTTCATTTCAAAACATTTTTAAATATAGTTTATTTACATTTAACTAAAGTATTTAGGTACCATTTTGTTCGATACCTTTTTGCCATCTTGTAGGTAGGGACATGATCCCATTGCTATAGAAATTTTGGGACTTCTGGTCAAAATACCGCGACAAGTGGTTTTGGCAGTCCTCTCGTGATGTTAACCTGACACTGCCTAAAGAATTCTGAAGAGACCGAAACAGGTGGCAATCTGAAGGTGCAAGGTCAGGACTATACGGCGGATGCATTAACACCTCCCAGCCAAACTCTCTTAATTTTTGCTGAGTGGCTAAAGATGTGTGAGGTCTAGCGTTATCATGATGAAAAACCACACCCCTTCTGTTGATTAATTCCGGCCGCTTTCTCTCAACTTCTTGCTTTAATCTAATCAGTTGTTCGCAGTAGAGTTCAGAATCGATGGTCCTGCCTGATGGTAACTGCTCATAATGAATAATACCCTTCCAATCCCACCACACACACAGCATCACCTTGTTGCGAGTTAACCCGGGTTTCGCCACAGTCTGTGAAGCCTGACCGGCCTTTGACCACGACCTTTTCCGCACGTTCTTGTCATACGTGACCCACTTTTCATCACCAGTTATCAGCTTCTTCAAAAATGGTTCGGTTTCATTACGTCGTAATAAAGAATCACAAATGAGTACACGGTTCATTAGGTTTCTTTCAGTGAGCTCGTGAGGTACCCAAATGTCGAGCTTTTTTGTGTACCCACTTTTTTCAAATGCGCAAAACTGTTTTGTGGTCAATTTCCAGTTCTTCAGCTACGTCGTAACTACTGATATGCCGATCTTGCTCCACTTTTTCAAAAATGGCATCCATTTTATCCGTAATAGGGTGACCAGAGCGACGTGCATCTTTGACATCAAAATTTCCGGATTAAAAACGCTTAAACCAAATTTGTGCTACTCTCACAGATACTACACTAGGTCCATAAACATCGCAAATTTTTTTCGCGGCTTGCGTTGCATTTTTACCTTTTTTGTAGTAAAATTTTAAAATGTATCGAATTTCTTCATTAGATTCACTCCTCTTGACGGTACGAAAAACAAATGAAAATCACACATTTTCCTAATTTGAATTTGGAATTATGTTCTTTAAAATTTAAACTTTCAATGATACCAAAATCAGCCAGATACAAGTAGTATAGCCAAAGAGATTTTATTACAAGTTCATACATACTATAATGCGAAAAGACTTTTTCCCCAACCTAATATTATTATTACATTATCTATTATTATTATATTTTTATTTTTTTAACTACTTTATGAAATGTTAAACAACAACAATTACTTAATGTAAAAAAATCTCATTAAATCACTAATTATAATGTTTCACACAGCATGTACAAATTCCTTTGCCTTCAGCATATACAAATCCCTTTAAAAAAAGCCTTTTATTTAATATAAAAGGCTTTTTTATTATTTATTTATTATTCAATTAGTTTAAGGGCAACAAAGTTGTATCAACTTGAAGATGACTGACGTCTGTATTCCGTCGAATGCTACGGCTTCCGAAGAGCGGTGGACGCCACAAAATGGCCGATGACGACTGTCATGAAAATGATGGCAACTGTGTTTGACTTTACGGTGTCAAAAAAACGCGCTCTAGGAACACACACTAATTTACTTTTATTTCATATATAACGTTTCAGTGATGTCATTCGCCGGTATATCGCGGACGCTATGTGGCGGCCACCACTCTGCTAGGAAACTGTAGCTTTACAGATCGCCAACGCGTTGGTGTTAAATAGTACGATGGAAAATGTCGAAGCCAGATGATGATCTGCGTTCGACAATTTTCAATTAAGTTCTGGCCTAACGGCAGATAATAGGTTGTGCCAACGTTACATTATAAATTGACGTGAACTAATCCTAGCGCAAGTAAGCAACGTGTAATGTGCAATACACGTAATTAATAGTTATTTATGCTACAAGTGCGGAAAGTAGGTGTTTACCGATAAGTGGCATTTTTATTCACGAGGGAGCGAAGTGAGCGAGTATATAAGTCGGCACGAGTCGGAAATCATCTTACGCACTTACGCATTGTGCGAGGAAATAATAACATATATATTGAGAAACGTATTTTTCTTTGATTTAGCCGGTAAGATGTTGTTGTTGGCATTTTGTGCTTCTTGAATAACATTTTCTCGATATTTTTAGCAAATTTATACTGATCGACTCCGAACTAAGCAAGAAATTAGTAAAATGGCGGTCTTATTTTATCTACTACTGCTCATGTGCAAATAGCCGCCACGTCCTAGTGCAAAAAGGCACAAGCAAAATATACATGCAGCCAAACAAATTTAATGAATATTTAAAATTAATTTATTGATCAAAATCTAAATCTAGAATAACGTGTTTAATGAAGTATTGGTTTTATTGTAGATTTTATATGAATGATAATATGTATTTGACTATTTTGTAAAAAAATTCTCAATTCTTAATTAATAAAAACTCTTTGCGTCGGGCTGAAGACGGAGTTAAAAATAAAATTAAAAAAAAAATCTGAAAAGTAAAAACCACTAATGGGAAAAAGTGGCACTTTTCGCACAATTTGGCTGTGACTACAGAAATAATTATTATGACAATCGGGAGTTCAGGAAAATATTTTTTTTACACACTTGCTCTAAAAGTGTGTACAATGCAGTGTATTGAACACGGGTGCTTCTTACTTTACATTACCAGTGAGAGATGAGCGTTTCTTTTCAATTTTAACAAAGAACCAAATGATTTTTTTTAATTTTTTTTTTCCTTTGCAACAACAACAAAAACATAACATCACGCCTGTATTTCCCGAAAGGTTAGGCAGAGGTGCAGCACCCACGTTTCTCCATGTTTAAGTCCCATGTAATAGAGGGCGAGCCTATTACCATCAACCGGGCACAAATCCAGACTCCAGCTGCTACTGAGAAATTCCTGATGGAAAAACCCAATATACTTGCCCGACCCGAGAATCAAACCCAGGACCTCATGCTCAGCAGTAGTGCTTGCTACCAGTAGACCAACAGGACAAGTACAAGTATGTTAAATATTGTCGTCTGATGCGCGTGAGCATACACAGCTTGCATAGTAACAAATGAAGAACGATGGCCGGTGGAGCCGACGAGTCATGGAGTGGAGACCGCGTATCAGCAAACGCAGCGTGGAATGCCCCCCAGTTAGATGGACCGACGACCTTAAGAAGATGGCTGGGACAGCCTGGATGTGGAATGAGGAGCACAGGGTGTTGTGGCGCAGCCTGGGAGAGACCTGTGTCCAGCTGTGGATTGCGATAGGCTGTTCAAACAATCCACTTAATTTCTACCTAGGCCGAAAATATCCCTAACACCTAAATTACATACCTAGGTAGGTAAAATACTTAATGTAATATTCATAAGTGGATAAAGTTGTGATACCTACGCTGTTTGTCACGCGGCATAGAATAGATAAGTACAGTAGGTCAGCAGTCGGATAGCACGTTAAAGGTTCACGCAGACTGACACGACGTGACTCTAGTAGAACATTTCCTAAGAAAACTTCATGGAAATTGTACCAGAATCGCGTGACGCCGTCGTCGCGTCGCGATTGTCTACGGGAGCCCTAAGCCACTGGTCCCGGCTGTCAACAGACACTTATGCTACTGGGGAGGTTGTTGCGCCACCTCTTCTTCCCAGCTAAAGCATTAGGAAGTGGTTAAGGGTGGGTGATGTGGAGACAGTCTTATGCAATTTTAACGTTCAAAAAGTGCTTATTCTTAGTCTAATTTAAATAAATGACTTTTGCGATTGATCTGACAACCAGCCTTGCACAGGGGTATCGTGTTATCCAGTAACTGGGTTGTGGCGGTCAGATGCGCAGTCGCTCCATATAAAATAGGTACTGGTATTCAGTTGCATCCGGTTCTTTAGACTGGAAGCCGACCCCAAAATAGTCAGCAAAAGTCTAGGAAGATGACGGGTAGGTCGACTTCGTACAACGAGCGAAATTTCACTCACACATAGACACGTGTCATCACCTACAGCGAGTGCAAGCGCACTCGCGACTGGCATTTGTTTGACATTGGCATACGCATTCCTTATTCAAATCCTTGTTTCCAAATTGATGCTACTTCCAGTTAAAGTAATATCAATTTCATACCTGTGTAAATTAAAAAAAAAAAAAACATTATTAAAAAAGTAGGAACGAGCGAGCCTTACAGTAGTCGCTGTAACATTTGTCCTCTCACCTTGGTAATAACCAAGATTAACATTAAAAAATATGTATATTTTATTTTTTTATTTATTTATTTTTCCTTTCATGATTATATTTTTTTATTTTTTTGTTACTTGCTTTTTTATTCATTGCTGACAACCTTTCAGAAAATGAGTTGGTTTGGTTGGTACCAACTCTAGCACTGTGCGCGCTCATTGGTCAAATCAAATAGGGCGCGCCCCGGCCTCCCGTTACACACTTCCGTCCTTTGTCACAAAATCACTCCCACAGATTGCAACAGATTGCAGGAAAGCGAGAGGAAGATGATACGTATAAAAAATTAAGTTAATTTCAGTATAATATTAATAAAAATACCACCTAACACTATAAACACACATACATGCAAATACATACAACTCAATCATACACACACCCTTATGTACATTAACATCCCCACTTACACTCCTCCACATTCACACACTCTACTACACGTGCACACTCACAGTTCAACTCCGTTTAATAAATTCCTTTACTCTTTACTCTTAGTTTAATCTTTTGAAATTATTTGATTGTACTTTCAAACAGGTTTGTGCCATGATTTTGTATTTACTTCTTAGTAAAAGGTTTTCGGTAGCACGGTGACAGCAGAACACTGGCTCCTGAGTCACAAGATCTCCTAGTTTGGGAGTCAGGGTTTACTCAATCTGTATGACCTTTATTCACAGAAATTCATGCGACCTAGTGTTTAAGCATTGTTTAAGGTTTTTGTATAAATAAAGATTTTATTATTATTATTATTAATTAGTACCTACTACTGAAAAAGTCATAAAAAAATAAGTTGTAGTGCAAACTGAACTTTATGATATGTTTGGGTATTAAAGTCATTATTCCAATAATTTGTTTACATATTAGGAACCAAAATTGCTAGCGCAGGAAACATGTCTACGTGTGCGTGCGCATGTTTTCGCCCGTTGTATAGACTCAACCTTCTTTATTTCGTGCACATGGCGTCAAATAAGTCACTTCTACTTTGAACTAATAACTTCTGAGAACTAATTAGGAATATGAGAAAACTCTTGCGTTCTATTTTGGCCGAATTTGGGTGGAATATATACGTATTAAGTATGATTATATGGGTAGGTAAGAGCCCTGATGTATGTGGGGGAAGGGGGGAAGGATTGTGGTTTCCAATTTTCAACCTAGTACTTAGGTGACTATCCACTTGTATTTGATAAGTTAAATTAAACATTAATATTCATCAAATTAATCCAAGTGCAATTAATCTGTTCCACGCCAAAAAAAGTGGCCAGGTGCGTGTAGGACCACGCACAATAAAGGGTTCCGTAGCTGGGATGAATTTATCCCAAGAACAAACTTAAAATTGTAGTCGAAAAACATGTTCTCCTTGCATTCCAACTGCTAATGTAAGTTTGTACGCACAATATTCTCAATATTTACCATGTTATTTTAAGTCCATAGACAATAAAATACAAAACATAAGTTAACATACACATAACATAAGACAATGACATAAGTTTTTCTGTACCCTATAAGTAATAATAATAATAATATCCTGGGACATTTTCACACACGGTCATCTGATCCCAAACTAAGCAGAGCTTGTACTATGGAAACCAGATAACTGATATACTACATACACTACTTTTTTTTGTAAATACATACTTATATAGATAATTACACCCAGACTCAGGACAAACAGACATGTTCATGCACACAAATGTTTGTCTTGGATGGGAATCGAACCCACGACCAGCGACATGATAGGCGGTATCTTAACCAACCACGCCAACTGGCCCGTCGAATAAGTAAGAATAGAATAATAAGTACTTATAGAATTATTTTCTGTATTTTTTTCAAAATTTTAGGCTCAGTAGTTTCAGGAGTGGAATGGTCAATTTTCGTATATTTTCTTAAATAACTTTAAAACAATTTATTTTAAAATTAAAAAATATATATATTTCAGACTCTCACAGTAAGCCCTTTCATTTGATGTCACACGTTACAGTTTGCAAAACTATTTTTTTTAATTTTCTTATTTGCCCCCCAAAATTGACCCTCCTATTCAAAATTCATTTACTTACGTTACACGTCCGTGTTTGGGTTACAGAAATTCATACGTTTACCAAATTTCAACTTAATCGGTCCATTAGATTCGGAGCCAATTGGCTGTGACCGACGGACAGACAGGCGCACGAGTGATCCTATAAGGGTTCCATTTTTTCCTTTTTATGAAGTAATCTGTTTTGATCCAGAGCGTGCTATTAAGTATGTACGATTTTACTGACGTGTTTATTATATTATATATCATCACCATTATTCAGCCTACAGACATCCTCTGCTGGACATAAGCCTCCCCCAAGCATCGCCACAACGGGTACGAGATGGACCAACGACCTGGTTAAGAGTAAAGGAATTAGCTAGATCTGCGAGGCACAGAATCGTCACGTTTTCCTCAAAATAATTAAGAAAAACCTTGAAAGTCGGTGCAAGCGCACTTCATAGATCCCTATCGAATTCCTTTCAGCTTTGTCTGTTCTGTGACTAAAGCAACAATAACTATCAACCAGCAGCGAGGTCTGAATTTTTGTAAGAGAGTCGCCGAAGCGAAGCCGGTTTTTACTTACTTAGGGCCACTTGCGATTTCATGGGTTATCCTAAATCACTCGGAGTTAACAGCTAAGGGCCGGTGTTTTGATCCGTAACTCAACCAATGCTTAAATATATTTTGGCTGAATGTAAAAGGCTAAACATGAATGTATTCATGTTAGCCATTAGTTACTATTTTTAATGTAAATTAGCTAACGTGAATACATTCATGTTTAGCTTTTCACATTTAGCCAAAATTCAACCATTTGTTACTATGTTTAACCATTGGTTGAGTTAACTACGGATCAAAAAACCGGCCCTAACTCAGGGACAATCAAATAATTCATCTTGCGCCACCGATAGTTAGAGGTAAACCCGTCGCTAAACCCTGGGTTAGTGTAAGTAATGTCAAAATAAATTGACGTTATGAGGTACCGATAACTTATTTTGTTTTTTTTTTTTTTTGTTTTATATTGTTCGACGTATGTGAAAATTCGGTACTATATCGGCAGGCAATATATTCATGAACTCATCTAGAAATAAATACAAATTATAAAAACCTTAAACATATTTTCCATCTGACGTTTTGGTCAATCAATAAACTAAATCTGAATGGAAACCATGTGCTACACTATTGATCGCTCCATTTGTCAATAACAGTAGAGTTGCTGATGCGAACCTCCGAAGGGAACCTGGTAAAAATCGTGTTATGGTGCTTACGCCACTGCTATCAACTTCTATCCTACGCAAGAACATTAAGACACTGCAAACTGTTTAAAGATGTACTATATTGATACTCCTGTATATTACTGTTCTACTAAGAAAGGTACAACGACCTCGGTACAAACGAGCGGAGATCCGGCTGCGTGCTTCCGTGAACACACGGGGTCTAAGATCAATGGAAAGCCTGGAAGCGGCAGTCCAAGAATATATTTTGTCTTTTTAAGAAAACTGTCCATTAATTTCTGGGCTATGTAAATATCTGTAGACACATGCACACTTCTATAAACTCACGCCTTTTTGCCATGGGGATAGGCAGAAACAACGAAACGCCACCCGTTACGATCCTTACATACTCCTTTTGCTTCGTTTACGGTCAAACATCTGGTCATACACGCACGCCAGTCGCGAGTACCTACTACGCACCTGACCTTTCTAAAGAAGATTAGTAGAAGTCAGCAGAGTAAAAAGCAATAATAATATTTAATCTAATTCAATTTTATTTTTATAGTCCTCTTTTTATGACCAGTGGTTTGGTCATGGCCCAAAATAAGAACTAAAATTTGCAAGCAAATCACCAGTCTTGAAAATATACCGATCACTGTCAACGAAAGCAATATCGTCCTGTGTAGAGGTGCTGTTACCCAACACTCATCATAATTATGTTGTAGAAAACAGAAAAACCGGCCGAGTGCGTGTCGGACCACGCAAAATGAAGGATTCCGTAGTTGTGATGAATTTATCCCAAAAACAAACTCAACAGTGTAGTTGAAAACATGTTCTCCCATACATCGATATGTCACGGTCAATTTTCCAACTGCAAAAAGTTTGCAATCCCAAATGTTTTCTTTTTTTTAAGTGATAAAAGAACAGATTTTAGAATTTTTTTCCTTTACTTGTGCTGTGAGACCTTGCTTCTTGCCAAATTTCATGACTCTACGTCAACGGTAAGTACCCTATAGGTTTGATTTACTTGCGAGTATCAAAAAATTCGTCGCATAAATATCCGTATTTTTTATTGCGTTGACTTAGAAGCTTGATTTTTTTAGAGTCCCTTAGGAGTCTAGGTCTAGAGTACTTAATTTGATATTAATTGACAGGCCAGCTTGCGTGGTTGGTTAAGATACCGCCTATCATGTCTATGCAGGTCGTGGGTTCGATTCCCACCCAGGACAAACATTTGTGTGCATGAACATGTCTGTTTGTCCTGAGTCTGGGTGTAATTATCTATACAATAAGCATGTAATTACAAAAAAAAAAATAGCAGTGTATGTAGTATATCAGTTATCTGGTTTCCATAGAACAAGCTCTGCTTAGTTTGGGATTAGATGACCGTGTGTGAAATGTCTCAGGATATTATTATATTATTATTATTAATTTCAACTTGATACCTCCACGCGTTCCTGAGAAAAAGGGGCTTGACAGCCTGACTGACAAACAGACTTCGGATAATGTATTGATTTAAAAAAAAATAAAAAAACTGCATAACTTCGTGTGACTTAGTGCGACTACAATAGACTACTCTCTACGCTCGACTCTACTAACTTAAGTACATACCAATTCTCGCTACCATGCCACTTCTAGCATATCGATAAATCTTGAATGATAACTAAGAGAGAAAGAGATCAAATATATCAGTATGTCCGATGTCTGTGAGCGAACAATGTTTTATATTGTGCAGCCTTATGTTATTCACGTTATTGCTTATATTAGTCAAAATAAATTATTTATCCAAACATAATCGTTTCTCTCTATCTCCGTTAGTGCTCCTTTTCATTGAGAAATACTAATTCTATATCCATGATTTTGTATAATAATGCCAGTTACGCAAAATGACAGATTCGGAAAATGCCAGAATCCCACACGTTGTCGCCAATTATGCGGAATGTCAGATAAGTAGAAAGAGACAAGCAAAATGTCAGAAACGCAGGAAGCCAGATACCCAAAATGTCACACGAAAAGAAACGCTAAAGTGAGATACGTATTATTAGGTACTTTATTTATTTTTGGGGATTCGTAGTCAATTGGCTAAAAAAGTAGCCTTTTCAATTCAAAAATTCCTTAATTAAAATAACCAATCAAGCTTGCTTGTTGAGAGTGCCGAATAGTCAAGTCTTTTTCTGTTTAATAAGTTTTTAGCTACGCACAACACACACATTAAAAATGAATAAGGCACTTGCCCCACCGCCAACTCTGAGCGAGAAGCGACTAGAGCTAGCAACTAGAAACGAGTTGGCGATCAACGAGCGGTGAGTGAACGACGGCGGCAAGCGATTACTCGCTGGTATGCGTACGTATCAAGTGTGAGTATCGAGTGCTTAGCGAGTGCTCAGCCCGCCAAGCAAGCGTCGCTGAGCGAGTACTCTCTTTGATAGCTCTTGTCGCTGCGACAAACGAGTACTCGCGCGCGGTGTGAACAGTCAGCGATCAACTATTAATATGTGCATCTCTTTAGTTTACACGGAAATGTAAGTCTTTTGTTGACTGGACGGGTTAAGGGCTAGATAATGATAACAGATACTTTCGCGCTCTCTCCAAACATTTATTTTACTTTTGAAATGTGATAAAATGCAACACTTCATGGACGCTATAAAGTTCCTCATTTATTGACAGGCAAACATAGACAAGAAAATGCAATATTTCATTGAAGCTAAAGTAAAATAAATAGTTAGAAAGATTGATTGATTGGTTGGATTGATTGATTGAAGATTGGCTTGGATTGTTTAGCTCGTAAGGTCGTAGTTTGCATCCTTCTTTAGTTTCTGCCCACCCTAATACGCAAATGTCGTTAATTTAAATGCAATATTAGCGAACACTAAATCTTAAACTAAAGAACAAAACCTATGATTAAATGGACCCTCTCAACATATGAATGTCTCAATATGGTCAGCAAACAAAACATATGTCTCCGTCAATCTTGTGCGAAATCCTGACAAACAAATGATGCAACCCGACACTGACCAAACAGACAATAATAACGACTTTCTTTCTGGTATCCGTTCTATATTGTTGAGGCTTGGCTTTACTCGCCATTTGAAACAAATCAATATATTCATAGTTTTGTTTTTGGCCAGTAAATCCAAGTTGTTTAGCTGGTCTGTAATATAGGTACAGTACCAGTACGAAGTAAGAAGACAGAACGCATTCTCTATCTTCTATTTACTTTGTACTAGTACTATATCAATTCGTCTGATAAAAGTGGCTACTATTAAAAAACTTTTTTTACAAAAGAATAAAACAAAAAAAAAACAACCGACTTCCAAAAAAACACTACAAAGTGAAAAATAACTTTAATATAGGAAGTCGGTGTCTTTGGATCTGTATTTTAGTTTTTTGCCATCACTTTGTAGTGTGTTTTTTTTTAAATCGGGCGTTTTTTTTTTTTTGTAAAAAAAGTTTTTAGTTTTCACTTTTTTGTGACTGACACTGACCCACAGTTTGTAATTTATTTATCTACGTTACAATAACCTTATGTCAACTGTGACCTTTTACAAAATATTGCTTTTCCCGATGCAGATGTAGGGACGTTAATTGTTGAGGAGTTCTCCTAATAAGAACCAGGAGAACTTGAGATACCCATTGAGTAGTCGAATCACAATCCGTGAAATACGTGGGTGAAAACAAATGTGTTATTATCATGTGAGTGCTATAGATAGAGTTCAGAGCTGTTCTGCTGCCTTCAGCGCTGTTCCGCCGCATTCAGCGCCGAACGCGGCGAAACAGCGCTGTACACGGATGGTTCTTGACTCCTTGTCGACAAGTTGCGATCTACATAGTTCCTGCATAGATTTGATTTATTATTACGTAATCATTATGCACGCAAGTATTGAGAGAGTTCGGACGTCTTTTAAAGTAATTATAATTATTTTATTTTTACGAAATAAAAGCGATAGAAGCGTTTCAGCGAAGATAACACGCTATGACGGCTTTTCTCATTCTTACGACGCTATATGTGGCTAATAGAAGCAGAGCTGTACGAGTGTGACCAAAATCGTTCAGCAAAATGCGAATGGAGCTGAATAAGTGTGAGTAGTCCCTTACCTGTACCCAGATAATACCTAAGTGTAAGGGCAGGCAGAACATGACAAAGGTTTATATTGACCATCGACATGAGATCATGGTCTCATGCTATGAGATCAAGATTTCTTAGTTTAGACAAAAAACTCATGTGTAAGTACTCGTAATTTTACAAAACCTGATGTCACAAAGAGATTTATACCGAGCCCTCATGATAAGTTCAATGTCTCGACCTAGTACTGATTAAGGCTCCCGCAGAAAGGCGTGAACTGGTGGAACAATTTCTTTGAAAACTTCAGGGAAATTATTCTACCAGAGTCACATCGCGTCGTCTCGTCGCACCTGTCTGCGAGAGCCTTAAATTGTGAATAGTTTTATCGCTTTTACTCGTAGATCTTTGACAGTCGTTACGAGTAATCAACCCGAAAGCCTAACTACTAATCTTACCAAGGGGTATCGTCTTACACAGTAACTGGGTTGCGGAGGTCAGATAGGCAGTCGCTCCATGTAAAATACTAGTATTCAGCCGCATCTGGTTAACTGACCCCAACATAGTTGGGAAAAGGCTGGGCAGATGACGATACAAGTAATTTGACCAGCACTCATAAAGTTCAAAAAGGTCGTGTTCCCACGGGCCGTCGAGGCCCGTCGTGGCCCGTGCCTGTCGAGGTCTGTCGGATCCGTGGCATGCTCGATGCCACGGATCATCCCATACATTCGATCGGAGGACGATCGATGACAGGCCACCGCAGGCCGACTGTTCCCACGGCCTGTCGGCCTGGTCTGGCGCGGTCTGGCCTGTGAGAAAGCTGGCCATGGGACCGCGACATTACGCTGCATGGAGACAGGACTATTAGTTAGAAGTACGTTCCTGTGGAGATCTATCACAGGGAAACTATTACTATAACTTATGTAAGGTAACATTTCACCTCATCGTCTCCATCGTTATTGGGTACATTTGTCCCCCATAGTTCGCTCGCTTACAGTCTAATGAAACTACTTCGAAACGGTTCGAGACTAGTGGGTTACAAATGTCCCCCTTTCTTGGAACGTTTCAGCTCGGTGGGTTTGCACTTAGTATTGCCGTCGCTATCCATTGCTGTTACATTCAATTCGAAAATCTAACCTTGTAAAAATCATCCATTTTATTTTATCTTAAAAACATTTCCTTGCACTAAGAAATTCTTATGTATCGTCAGTAATGAGAGGCTTGTAAGTAATAACAGCCGCACGGGTCGATCGACCAGGTCAAGCTACGCTTGCCGCTTGTTGGTCCATGGTCTTTACATACCAAGACTCCTCCGTGCCTCGGAAAGCACGTTAAGCCGTTGATCCCGGCTGTTACTCGTGGATCTTTGACAGTCGTTACTTACGGGTCGTCAAAAGCCCCAAAGTTTGACAATCAGACTTAAACGAAGGGTATCGTATTACCCAATAACTGGGTTGTGGAGGTCAGATAGGCAGTCGCGCCATGTATAATACTGGTATTCAGCTGCATCCGGTAAGACTGGAAGCTGACCCCGCAAATTGATTAGGTAATGTAAAAACACATACGCAAACCCTAAATCAACTTTTTAAAGACTAGTTAGTTAACTATGTATTTTGTTCAGTGCGCAGTGTGGATGTTGAAATTGAGACCCATAGCGCAGAAAACATTGCGTCCATCCAACTATCTGTGTACGTATGGTTAAATATTAAGTTCTTCAAACCCAGTAAAATATCCTTTTTGAAAATCCACCTTCACGAAGCATAATTCGATAACTATTCCGTTTGCCCAGAGAAGAATCACTTTTTTACTCTTTGGCATACAATATTCTATTTCTCAACTATGTTGAGGTCAAAACTCGGATGCAGCAGAATACCAGTATTTTACATAGAGCGACTGCCTATCTGACCACTACCCACTTTCTGGGTAAGACTGTACCCCTAGGTAAGACTGGGTGTCAGACTTTACGGGCGTCTGACGAGCCATAACGACTGCCAAAAATCCAAGAATGACAGCCATGTCACCTAAAATCATTAACTTGGAAACCATATCACAGAAAACCAAGAAGGCGACCAAAGCCTTTACCAAAGTCTGCATCCAGAATATGTAATCACAAAAACCTTAAGGCCGAAAATCGTTTAACAAACTGACAGAAACACAGACAGATTTATGAATATTTTGTATGATGTGTTGACTGATTCGTGTAAATAATACTAATCCGGATGATCCGTTAGGCCATACCTCACGCGGCGACGCAACGGCGGCCGACAGAACTAGCCGCGAATACTGATATGGTGGTGTGGAGACGGGGTATAGATAGATAGATATAGAATATACTTTATTATATGTATACCATCGCGGACATTTGCGGTGCTCTACTTCTGAACCTTATCACTATAGTAATAAAGTCCATCCGAATGAATTAGTATTATGTCCGCTATGGTGCACTATACTAATATAGGTACATGATTGTAGACCAGCCAGGGTGGACATCTTTTGGTTGGTTATAAAAAATCTGCTGTTTCATACAGAACAGATTTTTTTTAAACAACTTACGAAAACGTTCCATGGTTGTGAGCCTAGAATGTAACAGTTTTCGCGCCGAAGTCCCTTACACCGTGTATACTTCGTCAAGGAGGTTCAAGGTTTGATAAATGCATAGAACGTTAAAAAAGTATATTAAAATGAGCCTAGTTAGGCTTTCGTAGGTCCGAATGATAAAACGGAACCCTTATAGGATCACTCGTGTGTCTGTCTGCTCGTCTGTCACAGCTGATTTGCTCGGAATCTACTGGAGCGATTAATTTGAATTTCTGTGACCCAAATACGAGCCTGCAACGTAAATAAATGAATTTCCAATATGGGGGTCACTTTTGGGGGGCAAATTAGAAAATTTATAAAAAAAAGTTTGGCAAACTGTAACCGTGTGTTATATTAAATGAAAGGACTGGTTATAAGTGTGCTCAATTTTTTTTTAATAATTTTAATATCAAAGCTTTTAAAGTAATTTATGAAAATATATGAAAAAAATACAGAAAATTGTTCTATAAGTACTTATATAAAACAGGAATACTTATAAGAAGTCTATGGACTTAAAATAACATGGTAAATCTGTCAATATTGTGCGTACAAACTTATATTTGTAGTTGATTTTCAGTAATTTTTTTTTTCAAAATTTTAGGCTCAGTTTTTCTTTTGAGGTACGGATCCTCAAAAGTATATTACAAAGAGCCTTTTTCTACTGAAGTGAAGCGATGAGCATCTTAGAAAAGTAATAAGCATTGAACCGAATCATGACATTAAATGAAGCTTTTCAAAGGTTTCTTAGTAATTTTTCGATTAACTTTTATAATTTTCATTGAAATAGTCATATAAGTGTATCTATAACGGTCGTTCCCGCTCATTAATACAGCGTCTTTAACACCATAAATGTCTAGGCATATCTTGTTCCTCCTCGTTAACAGTGTTGAAGAACGCGACATTTTATTCCCAATCGTTCAGCCCTCGTTCCGTGTCTAGTTCAGTCAGGGTAAAGAAAAGTAAAACGAATCAAAAGATATTATAACGGTCATTGAAAGTGCTTTAATCACGTTTTTGTGTCACCAAATTAATAAAGATTTCATTTAATGTAAGGACAAAGTTTACATTTGAAATTCCTAAAACTTTAAATGTTTATGAATTGTACTCATCATAGATAATCAAAATAAATGTTTTAAAGTTATTATTGAAAAAGTAAAAATGAAGAACTTTTATGTTAAGTACCTATTTACCCATCTAGTTTTATATAAAATGAGTTAACTAATCATTAAATTTTAAAATAATTAAAAAACAACAAAACTTTGAAGTAGTTTTTATCACAGATCATCTAATTTTACAATAATTAAAGACAGCACTATAGAGTAATATGTATCACAAATAAAAGACTGTATTTATTTATTTATTTATTTATATATAGGTACTCCAACGACTCATTCACTAATAACATATTAAATAAAATAACTTATTGTATATCTATTAGTATGGTGAATTTGTCACTTAAAGAAGTACACAGCTTAAACATAAATAGAAAATACATGCAAAATTATAACAATTATCTTAAAGTGATTTAAAATAAACTAACTTTTTGTTTGGTACATTGGAGATAATTAAGAGCTACACATAACATAGGAAGACAATATAAAAGAAAGTACAACGTCCGATTTACTTAATTAATTAATAAATACTACATCCTTGGTTTAATTTTGGTGTGATAAGACGACTACAATAAACGTGATCAAAATGTTATGAATGGTTGGGAACCATAAGTTTTTTACGGAATTGGCAAAAAGTGTCGGCAAAGATGTCGGTGCTTTGTTTACAATTTGTTTAGTATCACATACTAAATCATTAAATTCACAACAATTAAAAACAGCATAATTATCAAGTAGTTTTTTATAACAAATCAACAAATTTTACAATAATTAAAAAACAGCGTAAGTATATACTTATATACATATTATAATATAAAGTCACAAATAATCACCAATTTTACAATAATTAAATACTTACCTACAAATTAATTCGTATCACAGATAATCATCTAGTTTGCCTAATTTTTTAATCAAAAAAACCTTTACAGCCGTTTGCGAAATAAGAATAGAAGCCTTTATCTTTTTATTGGTCCATTTTGTGCATTCAGAACGAATGGGAATAAAAAATGTCGTGTTCTTCAACACTGTTAACGAGTGGAACAACACATTCTCAGTCGTTTAATATCACATGCAGTATTTAACTGAAACCGATAAAGATCACTGGACAAGCAAACCCTCTATTACACCTCATCAAGCAAAAAGAAAAACCAACAATCTCATCATAAAATTAATTCTACAAAAGTCAGCTTTGTATTTACAAATCCACAATCCACATCAGCTGTTACAAAACTCACATGACCCCGTGAACCAAAGGCCAAATCCTTGGTGGTCTGGTCACTCAATTGACTCAATTCTGCACGCTCCGACGCTCTTCAATGGACACGCTCTAATAAAACTTGTGTGTACCTACATACATAATAGTGATATATTAAGAGTCCTATTACATTTCGACCCCGTACGCAAAATACGCGCATTTAAGTGGAGTTGCGGATGCCAGCCCGTATTCTATCCTACATTTCGACCGTGATTTTAGCGTTAAATGGTCATCTTTGGCGTTCTTATTCTCAGAAGCTGAAAGACTTCGACAACTTTGTCTTATTGTGTAGTGGAGACTATTCTCCAATTCGATTAAGCGTGCCATGGGTTTGATAGGGTATTGTGTGACGGACTGACATTGACTGACCTTCTAACGCACAGCTGAAGGAAGTAATTTCAAAGAAAACAACCCGTGTGCCTGACAAACTTTCATCCCGTCTAGGGGAACAATTAAAAAAAAGACCCTTAGTGCTCACCTTCGTTGCATAAAGAACTTTGGTGCATTGTATGCTTCTACTAGACACGGCGGTTAAGGCTGTGCGATGTCTGTCAATGGTGAATTTAAGATTTTTAGTAGACAAGCCGTGGACCCGATAAATGATAAATGATTTTATTTCTGTAAGTAGGTTTGTACAAACACTTTTACAAGTCAGTTTTTTTTTTTAAACTAGATGAGGTTGGCGTTTCCTATTTGACTACTCTAAGAAGAAAGGCCGAAACAAACTCAGAGGTCACAGTCTCTTATAAAGTCCAGACATAATCTTGGTCAGGAGCTCGTGGCTAAATAATAACAGCCGTAAGGGTCGATCCATCAGGTTAAGCTACGCTTGCCGGGGTTGGTCCGTAGATGGGTGACCATTTGTACATACCGAGACTCCTCCGTGCCTCGGAAAGCACGTTGTCCCGGCTGTCATTCGTAGATCTTTGGCAGTTGTTACGCGCCGTCAGAAGGCCGAAAGTCTGACAACCAGTCTTACCAAGGGGTATCGTATTACCCAATAACTGGGTTGTGGAGGTCAGATAGGCAGTCGCTCCATGTAAAATACTGGTATTCAGCTGCATCCGGTTAGACTGGAAGCCGACCCCAACATAGTTGGGAAAAGGCTAGGCAGATGATGACACAATCTTGGTCACTTCATGTCAAGACCATGTAGATTGGTGTCTGAAATGGTCTTTTGAGAAAAGAACCACACCGATCGAGAGAACCTGTCCAGTCAGTGCACGCATTTGTCAGTAATCGCGCACCTCTACTCAGAACTTAAGGAGCTCAACGATTCGACAAAAGAAAGGACATTTGGGTAGACCGCATAAATTACTCAAACTGCCAGACCATGATTAAAAATAACTGAGAGAAAAAATAAAACAAACAATATAGGATAGGATGTCACATTGGCAAAAATGACGAATTTCCATCCCCTATTTCATCCTTTTAGGCCCGGTTCAGATTAGGTCGAACCGACGGTTTTATCGGAACGACAAAAGTGTCGGATACATATTGATATATCGACCAACCAATACCTCCTAACTACATTTTATTCGATTTTTATTTTTTAATGCCAATCGATATAAAATGCTATTTTGCGTGTACTGGCAAAACCTCCAAACATGATATTTACATATGTATTTATCCCATTAAACTAACAGAAATAACTTCTAAATTATTGACATGAGACGCAAATTTTACGTCGATTGGTATTAAAAGCTAAAAAACGTAGTTAGGAGGTATTGGTAGTTCATCGTCGATATGTATTTCAACAGCGCTGTTCACATTAGGGCTACCCGATAAAAGTGCCGGCAACGCCACATTTACCGGACGTTCAGCCACGATTTCTGTCGGGTCGGATATATTGGCGTTACTGCTTTGTATTGCGCCGTTCACACTTGTCTGCAAGGAGCGGTGAAACCACCAGCCCGCATTCCACCCATCACCCGCGCATTCCCCACTCTCGCCACCAGTTTGTACATTACTTCGGTGCCGTGTTCGCAGGAAGGACTCCTTTAAACATGGAGGGCGAAATAAATACAGAAGTTTTGATTTCTTTACCCTAGGAAGTCTTCTTGTCACAGTCATGGCGTGCCAGCAGCTGCCGACTTTTGTATTGTGCTCGTGATTTGTGTGTTATATTTTTCTTTTGTAAAACTCGAGTTAATTATATTTTTGTATGCACGTGTTTCTGTGACAAATAAACATATTTTTCTTACTTTCATTCTTTACATAGAAGCCAGTTGCTTTGCGACGAGCCAGCCCGCGGCAAATCGACGGTAACGACCGTGGTGTTCACATTAGGTCGGACCGGCAGCTTATAGTGTAACTGTCGGTTCGGCCTAATGTAAACCAGAACTTAGTGTATGAATTTTCAAAAATCCCCCCTTAGTGCTCACTTTCGTTATATAAAGAATTCTTGTGAAAAATTTCATGATTTTGGATCCAGCGGTTTAGGCTATGCTTTATCTGTCAGTGAGATTGTTATTGCGCGGATTGGTTGCTCAATTAAATCAATCAGTCTGCCTAGCCTTTTTGCAACTATATTGGGGTCAGCTTCCAGTCTAACCGGACCTCCAAAACTCAGTTACTGGTTAATACTATTTTACATTGGTAAGACTAGTTGTCAGACTTTCAGCCTTCTGACTACCCGTAACGACTGTTAAAGATCCACGAATTGGTCAGCCACTGGTCTTCAACGGCTTAGCCTGCTTTCCGAAGCATGGACGGACCTTGGTATGTAAAGATGGCCGTTGGTCAGCGTTGTCTGTCAGTGACTGAATTTAAGATTTTGGGTTGGTGGCTCCTCTTATGATTTAAAGAAAATAATGTTGCCATCTTATTTGAAACATTAAACAAAGAAAATTGCCAGCAGCCTCATGTTTTTTGATAACAGCAATGTGATTCTGGCTGTTCCGCTTTAGATCGTTTACTGTATTGAGAATCACGGGAATTCTGTCAGACTCTAGTCGGGCCATATAAAGTTTTAACCGAAAAATAATAAATTAAATTAAATTAAAAAACACTTGTTCAGTAACTTTTTTTTTAATTTGGATGGGTAATTCTTTTAAATGTATCGGTAGTTTATAATAAACTATAAGAGGACCCATGGTTATTTTTTTTTTAAGTAAAAAATAAATCTTTACAGTTTAGATAACAAAAAGCAGTGCATACAAGTTATTTAAAACTGCCTAAAGGATACTGCTAGTTATTCTAATACTTAGCTAATTAATTTTTAAACGCGTCTAATTAAAATTATTATTTCATCAACTATATATTTTCCCTATGGTACCTTCATGTAAGTATTAGGTGCGCCTGCATTCCTCAAATCGTTTCAAAATTACTTGGTAATAAATAACAAGTAGTAAATCAAGCGATCAAAGTCGGTCAAATGACCCGAATGATGCATTGGTGAAGCACCCATCATTTCCGAATTACTCACAATAAATCGTATGGAGAATTTATCTTTAACATACTCGTTGTAAAGGGCAACTAATGTCTAGAGAGTTCAAAAACAGAAATCGTAAATTTTGGAATTTGGTCCTTTGAAATGCCTATCTGGTCCTCCGGTAATGACTTGTATCCTTAATCCCTGAGGGTCTAAATAAGTGACATTCTGTCAGCGATCACCATGATCTAATAGTAGTTTACGAAACTGTTGCGTAATGAGAGGTATTAAAACACGGGTGTGACAATCACACGAGTGTTTTAATACCTAGTTATGTGCAGTTTCATATTTCTTTAAAATAGCCCTTTTAACAATCATCTAAGTAAACCATAGAACCACTGAGTGACTTTTCCATAATACTTACTTAATTACGATAAAACGGTCGAGTAGTGATGTGCTTTTGCTCTATTTGTTACTCGATATTTTAATTTAATTTAGTAACTTAATAATAATTTATTAAACCGAGACCTCCGACGCCCTTGCAAATTGTTTTCTGCTGAGGAAATGTCAACTATTTCCAAGTTTTCACGACTTTGCCCTCGTGGATGTCAATAAATCATATGGACATTCAGCAATAATGTAGCATTATATCATTGAAAAATGTTTTGTAATCAGATCTGCTTCAAGAGATTACCTCCTTCAAACATCATTTGTTTCGGTGTTTCTTCTCAGAGTTGTCGGATATGAAACGCCGACCTCATCTAGGTTTTAAAATATGACTATGTACAGTCGCGACCAAAAGTCGATAAGCAAACTCACAAAGCTATAGCTTGGCGTTTAGTTTGACTTAAGACCTTCTATTTCCAAGAATATAAACATGCATAATTATTGTCGTCAACAACTGATTGTAGTTCATAATTTCAAAGTTATAACATGTGTACAGATGACCTAGCGGTTAAGCGCGTGCAGATAGATGCGTGAATCAGTGAGCCGTGAGTTCAAATCTCACGCAGTACTTGACTTTTTGTAAGTTTTTACTTGATTGGAAGTAATGGGACAGAAATATAATATTCTTTATCTTGTTCGCTTGGTCACTCATTTCGTAAAGTTAGAAAGGTAGATCATAGAAAACTAAATAAATAATTTCGATTTCTGTGAGGTAGACATGAGTTTTAGGAATATTTAACTTGATCCGAATGAACGTTGTCGGTTGGTTGTAGTTGTTGGTTAGTGACGTGTGGTTTAATAGATAGCGGTTAGCGGTTATTCTCAAAATGCAGGCAAATATTAATATTGAGACGAGGGCGACTATTATTGCGCTGCATAAAAGTGGTCTTAATAGAACACAAATATCTAATGAAACTGGACTGAATGTGAGTATTGAATTGTATCTTTTATTTGAAATTTATACCTAAGATTATTTGGTGACATATGGATTAATTCTTTTTATTGTTTTTTAAATCCATCATGAGGTCTATAAAATAAATAATTTGTGTTTATTATTGGATTTTTAAATGCAGAGTAATTTTGTATTTTATTATATTAAATCAACTCAAACAACAACTATCAACAAAGACTCAACTTTTATATACTATAGATATTATATATATATATATATATATATAATATCTATAGTATATAAAAGTTGAGTCTCTTTAGTATTTTGTTATAGCTGCCTAATATTACTTTATTTTTGTTTTAGAGGAATACTGTAAGTCTCTGGATCAAAAGATATGAGGAAGAGGGTAGCCTTGCTAGTCGACAGCGAAGTGGAAGGCCGTCGCTTATTAGCGAGGCGCAGCGAATTCATATGGTGGGCGAGTATGAATCAAATGGTTTCAAACCAACGAGACACTTTGCGGAATTATTCGATACCTCATTGCAAACTGTTCGCCGTGCTCTCCACGCTGAAGGCTTGCATCATAGAAGACCAGCTAAAAAGCCCTTCTTGACAGAAAGACATAAACAAGAACGATTACGTTTCGCGCGGGATTATTTAGATTTTGACTGGAATACTACCATATTTTCAGATGAAAAGACATTTAAGTCTAGTCAAAAGGGTAGGCTTCATTTATGGCGCAAGGATAACACTCGCTGGTGTGATAAAAACGTAATTCCTAATACAGACTCAGGTCGAATTACGATTAATATGTGGGGATGGATGAGTGCAGCAGGGCCAGGAGAACTGGCTTTTATTCCTCCACGCGCCAACAGTTCTACTTATGTAGAAGTATTAGACGATGTCATGTTACCTACTGTGCGCAACATTTACCCAGCTGATGAGTTGACACAAATAACATTTGTGCAGGACAATTGTCCTATTCACCGGGCGAGCAGTGTGCGTGAGTGGTTTCAAAATCACCCGGAGATAATTGTTGTTCCATGGCCAGCGCGATCACCCGGTCTCAACCCCATAGAAAATCTATGGGGTTTGATGGTCCAAAGGTGGGAGTCACGGGATGAAAGGTGTATAGAACAATTAAAAATCCATTGCATGGAGGTATGGGCAAATTTAAGAGGAACCGAAATATGTGGTAATATTGTAGGGTCCATGCGCAAACGTCTACTTGACTGTATTGAAAATAATGGGGGTTATACAAAATATTAATACCTAGATTTTTTTTTTTTTAATTAGACGGTGTAGCTGAATATTTAGTAATATTGACATATCCGTAATTATTTAATGATCTTAAATTGAGGTTTAGTTTCAATCTTCTTTTCGTCAAGAAAATGAACACTTAAGCTATAACCTCGATACATTCATAGTGACGTTACATTAAAAAAACATGTTCATAACGTCTAAATCATAGACTAGTTTTGAATAAACTCTGCTGACCCAGATACCCATATCTGGGTATTGACAATTATATATGTGTTATTAGAATATCCTTTCTTTGTTATGTTATTATGAATTGACTAAGTGGGTATACAACAAAAAATCCTATGAACGGTTCCAAAAAAACTTCTTTTATCTAGTAGGAATGTAACGTCACAATTCTCTTAAGTTTGTTAATTTTATAAATAAGTAAATAAAACGAATAAACATTTTTGTTACCATTCAGCACGACTTTTGCTTCATATATTTTCAATAGGACTCAAAAGATCGTCATTAATGGGCATGAATCTGATTCTATAGTTGTTAAATCCGGAGTTCCTCAGGGATCAGTATTAGGTCCTTTTCTATTTGTATTGTTTATTAATGACATTAAACATTGTTTTGTCAGTTCACATTTCCTGATGTATGCAGACGATATGAAAATTTACAACACCTGTAAAGATGTTCGCGACTGCCATTATTTACAACAGGACCTTGATAGATTATATGAATACTGCCTCAAAAATAAACTCTTTCTTAGCCTTCCTAAATGTTACACAATTTCTTTTACTAAAAATAAAAATCAGATTAAATTTAATTACACAATAAACAATACAAGTCTTCATGAAGTTCAATCTGTCCGTGACTTGGGTGTTACTCTTGACTCTAGTCTGCATTTTGATACTCATATTGACAATATAGTAAAAAAAGCCTTTCAGATGTATGGACTGGTGATGAGATTTTCGAGTAGCTTTGTACGACCCTCTACATTCTTAATATTATATAAAACCCTGATCCGGTCGCAACTAGAATACGCCGTCCAAATTTGGGATCCTCTATATGATAAGTACAAGGATAGGCTGGAAATTGTGCAGAAAAGGTATTTACGTACAATGAATTATAAATGTTATCGTCCTAAAGTCTCATATGAACAATTACTGAAACGTTATAATGTTCTTGGTTTGGAGTCTAGACGAATTCTTGTGGGCGTAATGATGTTGCATGGTATATGTAACAATAGATTCGACTGCATTCCTTTATCAAATAGTATACATTATATAGTACCTAGATCTGTCATGCTTCGTGGGGTACGTGTGCCTCGACTATTCCACACAGATTCGTGCAGGACTAACGCTGGGGTGCGCGTGCCTCTTCGTCGCCTCGTTGATGCGTACAACACTCACTTTATGGAGCTTGACATATTTACGCTTTCCAAAAATCGTTTCAAGGCAAGAGCAATAGAGTTACTAAATTCATAATATATATATTCTTCTTATTCTTCTTCTTACTAGTCTTTTACGATGCACACTAATTGTCTGTTTTCTTTTAACTTTTTTTTTTTTGTGAATTCGTGGACAATGTTGTGGGTTACATGTGTAGTAACATAAATATGGAATGATTGTGTATAAATGTATTTCTAAGTATTGTACTAATTTAAGAATCTCTAGTTAAGCTTGGCATGTAACTGTTTTTTGTCCCTAACAAATAAAAAAAAAATATAAAAAAAGACTTTTTTATTTCAACCTTCCAACACCGAAAAGATAAATTAAAAATCACATAAATAGTTAAATAATAATACAATAACTAATATGTATTTAACTTCTTATAAAAATAAATAATAAATGAACATTTAAAACATCTAACAAGTTTTTGCTTAAAATAGTACTATTAAATATATTATTATGGTTATAAATATATTATTATGGTTCCAAAGAAACAAAAAACAGTCCCACATTGTGATTAAGATTCGAACTCAGACTTCATTGATCGTGAAACCATTGCTTAGCCCAAACAGCTACCAGCACATGTTATGTTTATGCGAATTTTAGCAATGCAATGGTAAGAACACGTCGCCACTATGACGCGTATTCTAAATGCAACATAAATATAATGTTATTTCGCGTAGTACGACGACATGCGACAATTCATTAGTGTGTGTTATCTGCGGAATGTGCGCAATTTCCTCGTATATTTTCTTTAATAACTTTGAAATGATTTATTTCAAAATTATAAAAAAATATATATATATTTGAGACCTTGACAGTAAGCCCTTTCATTTGATATGTCACACGGTACAGTTTGCAAAACTTTGTTTTTAATTTTCTTATTTGCCCCCGAAAATTAACTTCCATATTCAAAATTAATTTATTTACGTTACACGTCCGTGTTTGGGTCATAAAAGTACATACGTGCTGTGACAGACGGACAGACAGACAGACAGACACACGAGTGATCTTATAAGGGTTCCTTTTTTTCCTTTTGAGGCACGGAACCCTAATAATGGCAGAAAATTCAATTACAAATGTTAAAAAAATTAAATTAAAAAATGTCGGTAAATGAAACTACAAATGTCAACCAATTAAATTAAAAATGTCAGAAAAACCAAATAAAAATGTCAACAAACTAAATTTAAAATGACAATAAATTCAATTACAAATGTCAACAAATTAAGTAAAAAAATGGCATTAAATTAAAATATAATTTGAATTGCAATAAAACCAAAGATAGAAATGTCAGTAAATTAAATGACAAAGAAGCAGCATAAACACCATTAACAGAAGGTTTTGTCATAAACTAAATCTTTAATTGCGTAGTAACACTTTCAATAACTTTTTTTTTTAAACTTTGTTGGGTAATTCTTTTAAATGTATCGGTAGTATAGAATATACTATAAGAGGACCCAAGGTTATTATTATTATTATTTTAAGTAAAAGTTAAATCTTTATAGTTTAAATAGCAAAAACAGTGCATAGCAATAAGTTCTTTCAAACTTCTAAAGGTTAATTCTAATACTTAGCTCGAATAACTCATGATCCTGACAGTAAGGAAACGGGGCTGTGTGCCCACATTCCATCATAAGATTAAACGATTTATAGTGACACGTCAAGATCCATACGCTACCGTCCTCTTCGACCATAGCTACTCGTATCTACGTCAAAATCACCATCAATTTCATTCATCAGACGTCAAACAGTATTTACTAACTATCCTATATTACATCCAATCCAATAGGATATCATGAAGATACAGTAGTAATTATTATCCCATTGATTTTGACTTACGAGGCATGAACTTTAGTGAGCGCACCGCTACAGGAATGGAGATGGGAAATAATTGTATCGATAAATTATATAATATAAATATAAAACGGGTGGAGATTTTATGGGTCACGTTTTAAATATCGATAAATTTTAATGAACGTCACTATTATTATGTGGATGTTAAGGATTTTATTGTTTATTAAAACTTCGAGGTTTCGATTGAATTTTAATGAAATCAAAGTTGATTGGCGTAAATATAACAGGTTTTCATACAACTGCAAAACGCTATTGTGAATATAATTGTCAATCTTATAATTAGATGTATTAATAAAGTAAATAAGTGGGTTAGCGGTTGAGGTAAATAAATCATTTGTTTATGTTATATGTTTATATATAAACTCGCTTAATTGTCGGGAATTTAACACGTTCGGTCCAGCAACGTCTTATAACGTCCAATTTCTACAATGTATTATCAACACAACGTCTAATCACGTCTAATAAAAATGTGATATTATTTGCACTACGTCTCACAATGTCAGGAAGCCATAGTAAATTCCATTAGTTGAACTTTTGCGCCGCAACACTTGCAAGTGACAAACATCTAGAGCCACAACCAATTATATTTTGGCGGCTTATTGTTTACTACACACTCGCAAACGCGCAACCTCTGAAAACGTCGTGCGCAAGACGCAACGTTAAAGAGCCGAATGATATTGTAAACAGTTCTTGCTTCTTGCTGGTTTTTTGTTTCAAAATCAAAATCAAAAGTCATTTATTCAAACTAGGCTGAGAATCAGAACTTTTCGAACGTCAAAATTACACAAGACAGTCCCCCAAAACGCCCGCCCTTCACCACTTGCTAGTGCTTTAGCTGAGGAGAAAAAGTGGCGCAACAAACTCCCCTGCAGCACAGCTGTCTGTTCAGTTAAAACATATAAAAAATATGTATATTCTATACAACACTGCGCAAAATAATATATCTAAGTACGTTACACAACACAAACATTAAATTTAATTTAATTATTTGCTTTATGTCAGCTGGCACACGCCAATATACCAAAAAAAAAAAGAATTAAAGAAAAAAAAATCGAAAACTATACTCAAGCAGAAACAAAAATACACCACTAAAAAACGTAAGCAGAACTTTATACCTAAATAAAAGCCGCCAGTAATAATGGGCGTGCCCACTTACATATAGCCGTACATGTAGTCGTAACTCGAAGTCACAGATGATAAACTAGGACCATGGAAGTAAAATAAACAACGAAAACCAAGGTCAGCAAGACGACCAGTCACCACAAGCAGCACCCGTTCACGAGCATAACGCAAAGATCAGCCATTACCGCCCTCGCCATATTTCAGGGAAGGACCCGACCCGCGACGCTACCGCAAGCAGTGACATCTAAGGGACCATGACGAACTTGCTGCCGGTTGCTCAGGTAAGAAAACTATGATCAATTGTCGAGGTCACTAGCTAACCACATATTGCAATACCACTCATAAAAAAAATAAACATTGAAATGAGTAGATTATGTCAATAATCTACTCATTTCAATGTTAATTTTTTTTTAAATGAACATTCATTAATGGCACACCGTGCTTTTTATACACACCAACACGTTTTTATAACCGTTGTTTGAAGTAGTAAATAATTAAATTAAAATGTAGGGAAATATATTGGTATTATTGGGGATACATACTATACATAGGTACTAGGCAGTATACATGATGGAAACACGATGTGATAAAGTTGGCTCGATAGAATAAATTCGCAAAGTTACCTCTTTTCGAGTAATTTTTTCCTCTATTTCCCTACTTTTTTTTAAATAAATAAGTAATTTAATATTATAATTAATTTACTAACATGGAGCGTTTATGCACGATAGTTTTTAATTTAAGAGCAATATGATGAAAATAACTATGAAAACCGTTGAAAAACTGCAAAAGTGTGGTTATTTTCTTAACTCTCTACACATAAAGAAAAAGACAGAGTTAATGTAAACGAATGCAACTTTTTTCAAGCAATATTCATATATCGGTTGAACAAGATATTCTCATGTGAAAGTGTAAATTTTTCTTAATGAATCTATTATGTCAATATAAAAATTTGATAGATTAAGGGTCAAGCCACATCTGACTGCACGGAATCGCCTCTTTCATGCTCTATCCTTTTCTATCGCTCAGGATCGTCATTTCCTAGAGCGAGAAAGGTAAAGGGGGCGCGGCGGAATGCGAGCGCACCGCCGATTCCGCCGCGCGCACTCTGCTGCTGCTGTACTGGCAGATGTGGCTTGACCCTAAAACATCTCAACTTTGTTTACCCCCAACGTGTTTCATTAGTTTTTGAGTGACGTCTCTGAATGTGGCAATTGGTGACTGCATTGTTATATTGGGATTCCACCAAAGGTAAGTAGATAATAATAGTTAAAAAAGGTGGGTATGTGCTTATGACCACACGATAGAAGTGAAAACTTACGACTGGAGCCGAGTATACCCGATTCAGGGTCACCGACTCCCCCCCCCCCCCGGGGGGTTCCCGCATTGTCGAGGCGGGGGGGCTCAGTAGCCGTGGCTTGGTCACCCACGGTGAACACGGCGAAGAGGAACCCGAGGAGGGGCCGCTCGTCAGGGCTTTTTCCAGGAAGTCGACGACGTAGCGGCCAACAGGTAGGTTGCGGTGCCGCTTGGGCGACATCGCAACTGAGGCGAGCCGCGATGTCGTATGGGAATGGGAGGCATCGCGGCTGAGGGTTGGAGGCCGCGGCGGGAGAGGAGTGCCGGTATTGCGGTGCGCCGCTCTCCCTACCTTCCGCGGCCTTGACGGGGTCGCCACCATCTGATGGCGGACGCGGTGGGGCCGCAGGGGAGGAGGAATGTCGGTATTTCGTTGGCCGCTCTCCCTATCCTCTGCGGCCGAAAAGTGATAGGTGGCCGGGCCACTGACCCGACCGGTCGCAGGGGGACCAAGGGTGACTAGACACAGGTTCGTCTGGCGCCCATGTGCTGGTTTGGTCCATGGGGTGGTCACGGTGCACAATGTGTTCTTGTGCGCCGGTGATGGGGGGTGCTCCCCAGAGGAGGGTCCGGTGACGGACAGCCGCGGCGGGTTCGCGGTGACTGCTAACGCGTGCCCGTGTTCCCGCCACAAGCGGCAGAGGAGGACACCGTGGAGTTTTAGTGGGTTGGAGTCCCACATAACTGCACTATCTCCCCGTGGTAGTGCAGTATGCATGAGCATTTCTCCACGGAAAAAAAAAAAAAGGGTCACCGACTCGAGCGTAACGTTTCAGTTTCGTTTACTGTTCAGAAAGAGTGCAAAGAAGTTTTCACTTCACTAAAAAAAAAAATAACTTATAAAACAAAAAAAAATATCGATATTTAATTTCTACTATCTCCCCCCATCACTAAGTCGGGCGTCAGCTAGACTGACCACAGCGTTTCCTCCTAGACTGTTCCGAGCTCCGATTATAAATTGCGGGCCCTTTATTGTCCTTAAATAGTGCTGTGCATTGTGGTCGCCTTAGGTGACGCTTTGTGGTCTTTATAGTCAGTTTGTCGACTTTAGTGATAATAAATTGTTGTGGATTGTGACGGTTTAGTATGTGCTGTAAGTATTTAATGGGCTAATGGTCTATCAGTGTTTAAACATTGAGTGATACTTAAATGTAGGTACGTCCGGCGCTTCATGGACAGTCAAAGTACAATAGTTCATTATTAAAATCTAGCTTAAGGTAAATCTGCTTTGTTAATATAGGGTACAGAGAGTAACGGGCACTGTCAGCTGTACTTGTGAGACCCGTTAAGTCCAGCTTCCTTTACAGCGTTTTCTTGCTTACAATAGATTTCTTAGTAATGCAAGTGTCAAACATGGTTTTATTGAAACGAACGCAGTAAAATTTATCTACATACTTAAAGCATTTGACTTTGTAAAAGTTACACAGGTCCTCACAATATTTCAAAACAATTGCAACATCGCGCTTTAAAATCGGGGTCCTAAAACTTCGGTCTGCATTTAATTTATTTAATTTACATTTAATTTATTTACATAATTCACTTTTCACAATTCGGTTGAAAACTTTCTGTGACATGTAGTTTAGTGTCTGCAGAGCTCTAATTATACATAACAGCTGTTGGACGCCGCAATGAGCGCTTCGGCCGCTCTAGTTGACTTTATGTGGTCACACGAGTTGGTTTACTGTCTTAACTACATTTAATTCAACTATGAATAACGTTACTTTTTGGTTTTGCGACGTGAAGAATACAGGGTGTAAAAAGACCTAGCATAGTAACACTGCCTAAAATAATTGCTAGGAAATGACTTTTATTTTTGTTGAAAGTTGGTCCTTCGAGTCGTATTTGATGCGGCTCGAAGGACCAGCTCAAAAACAGTAAAATAATACCTACTCCTTGTGTTGTAGAATCTAATAGCCCAATTAAACTATTTCGTAGATCAGTCCGTCAAAACAATTATTACAATTTAATAATTAATTCTCATTTTAAATACCATGATATAATTTGTAAATAACTTGTTTTCAAACAATATTTGCTATCGACATGCTAAGAAGAACATTCGGTGTTTTTGTGCCAACTTTTGATCTTTTTGTCCTACAATTTCGGTCCTCAAAGCCAATTCTAAATACATATTCTGCTTCAAATGCATCGTCATCTGCCTATACTTTTCCTAACCGGATGCAGCCGAATACCAGTATTTTACATGGAACGACTGCCTATCTGACTTCCACAACCCAGTTACTGGGTAACACGATACCCCTTGATAAGTCTGGTTGTCAGACTTTCGGGCTTCTGACGACCCGTAACGCATGACAGCCGGGACCAACCACTTAACGTGCTTTCCGAGGCATGTTTTAAATGAAATGTAGGTAAACTCTAGTCATAGTAAAAATATCATTCATGTTACTGAAACTAAAGTATTAAGTCTAGAAACTTAGGTAATAGTACTTCAGAGGTACTGAACATTAAGTGGAGTGCAGTTTGGAAAGAGTTTTATTGCAATTCGAGATAGCTTTGCAACGTTGAGATGGTCGGTTAAAGAAAATATAATGTTTTCTTGTGTCAACATGAGCTTTTGGAGAATAACATGGGAAAGATTTAACTGGTCCTCTAAAAACTTAATGCCCTTCTAATCATGCGTACTTTTTTTAAATACATATAACTGGTTTAAATTTCTGGCCTTTTGTAACAGATGTTCACAATAATCGCCAGGATTAACCAGGATCAAACCGATTAGGTTCAGTTAGATGTGATTGTGACCAACTACACGCGAGCCAAAGCTTGGTTACCCCCACCAAATGGTCGGGTTAAGTCATGGTTATAATGATTAGGTCGGGTTAGAACGGTGACGAACCGCGCGTGAGACTCCGCGCGGCACCGGCCGGCGAGCATTACATCCAAGTTGGTCGCAGTTACTTAGCTATTTAGTAATTTTAGAACCCCAAAATAGAAATTATTTGAAGTTCACAAAAAAGGTGCAATCATTATATTAGAGTGTTAATTAATAATTTTTAGGAGCGCAAACATGAATTATTAGAGGTTCGATTTAATACATGCCATAACTTAGGTATGTCTTAAAAGCTAATCAGCAAGAATTGTATAAATTCCAGTATTATGGAGGCTCTTTGTTAATTAGTAATTAGTTAATTAGACACCTAGAATCTTTATTACTTACTCTTTTCATGAATCTGCAGTGTTGATATGCCAGAGAAGAAAGTGAGTCTGGAAATCAAATACAATATAGGATTAGTCTCATTTTCATATGGGGATATTACACATGAAATTGCCGTTTAAGATGCAGAAAGTTAAAGTCATTTTTTTATAAATATTTTTTATTCTGTCAATCAAAATATGCACCCATGCTATCGATGCATGTCTGCCAGCGCAGTGATCATTTTTCCTTGCCCTTCTTGATGAAGTCAGGTGTACGGGAGCCAACAAACTCTTCAAAGTCATTTTGTATTGCCTCCCAGATATTGATTTTTTTTTCCTGCCAAGGAATTGTCCAAATTTTGGAAAAAGTAAAAGTCTGTCGGCGCAAGGTCTGGTGGTGGTAGATGACGCAACACTTCCAATCCTAGCTCTTGTAGCTTAGAGACCGTCTGTTGTGCCATATGAGCTAGAGCGTTGTCGTGTAGGAGCAGCGGGGACGAGCGATTAGCCAAGGTTGGCCGGAGATTTGCGAGCTTCTCCATCATTGTGTCCAGTTCTTCACAGTACACATCCGCAGTAATGCTGGTGCCATTTGATAAGGAGCTGTGATGAATTATACCAGCACTAGACCACAAAACAGTGACCATGACTTTTTTAGGGGTAAGTTTTCGTTTGGGGCATTGCTTAGGCGCTGAACCAGGGTCTAACTAACGTGATGACCGCTTACAATTATCAAATAGAATCCATTTTTCATCGCAAATGACAATGCGTTTCAAAATCCTTTCGTTTCTGTGTCTGTTAAGCAACGCAAGGCATACCTCAACGCGTTCGTCGCGTTGGCGATCGTTTAGTTCGTGCGGCACCCACTTATCCAGTTTTTTACGTTGCCAATTTCACGCAAATGGACCAATATTGTTTTGATGCTAACGTTGAAAGTTGCTGCTAACTCAGCCGTAGATTGAGTATCGTCAGCTTCCACTATCGCTTTTAATTCGTCGTTGCTGACTATAGTTTTCGGGTGACCACGGGGTTAATTTTTTATATTAAAATTTCCATGTCGGAAGCGTTCAAACCAATAACGAGTCGTGCGTTCGTTTGTAGTGTTCACTCCGTACACGTTATCAATGTTGCGAGCCGTTTGTGCGGCATTGCTACCGCGACGGAACTCGTATTCCATAATTACTCGTATTAAACTTCAGTGATTCGCCCTTCGAGATTACACTTATTAACTTGTAGTAGCACGGATATGTGCTGCCATCTTACACTATTTTAGAGCAACAAAAAAAAACAATTTTATGCGCCCTAATGTTGGTATCTCATACACGTTTTGTGTGGCCGCCATCGCGCACGTAATTTTTCTTTCAGATATTAGTTTAATTGTTTGAGTATCTTAGTGAGTTTTATTTAGTGATGGGAAAACGGAAACGCTACGACGAGGAGGAGTATTTAGCTCGGAAAATGAGAAAGTTGGAGAAGAAGATGTCTCGTGTTCGTCGCAAACAACGGCGATACCACAGCAGTACTAGTTCGGATTATTTCGAACAGGAGCAGGAGGCTCCGCAAAACGAAGGTCGGTAACATTTTAAATCCCGAATAATGAAAACCTCGCCGGGCGGCGGCGCGTGCGGCGCTCCGCCGGGCTGCGTGACCTTGACATACTTTATTCTTACAAAACATTTGTTTGAATTATCTACCTACTCATTTTTATTTATTTGGTGCCTAGTGCTTATGAGTTTAGTCTGTAAGGCTAATACCAACCTACGATGTACTTCAGTTTAACCTGTAAGGTTGATCGCTGTATATTAGGTACTTAGCACAAAAATTCTAGAACATAATTCGAGAGATCATGCCATGAATTTTTATTTACAATGTTGCTGGTGAGACAAAATCTCGAAGAGTGAGCTTGTATCAACAATCTATAACTGTGCGTAGGATTCTAAGAACATAGTCCGGGAGATTATGTCATGAATTTGCACTCACAATTCAATAATTCTAGAGTACATACCGTGAGTTTGTATCAAGAATTTGTAAGATTCTAGAACATAGTCTGGAAGATTATGTCATGAATTCATATTTCTGTTAAAGATGGATGTTGAACGCTAGAGTACAAACAGTGATTTGTACCACGAATTTATTCAAACTGTCAGTCTATTGTTTTCAGGAGCCCCATATGAGGTTAATATTCTATCCGATTCAACTTCACATCCAAAGCCCCCCGATGAACCGTCGCCAGCACCGCCAGCGACTTTAGACTCCGCGCCTGAACGCGCTTGTGCCGTTGTACCCGAGGCTACTTCCACACCCACTTCCGCGGATGCACCGCCTCCAGAACATGCATCTACGGAAAGTATCCAAGAGTTAGAGCCTGATATTTTGTGTTTACTTGGAGAAGAGCCTGCACGGGAAGAGAAGTTTGGTGAAAATGTCCATAAAGACATTGCTAACAGGTGGACTGATATTCTGGTTAATGGCTTAAAGGATGAAACAAAAAAGGATATTTTGAAGCTTTATAGTGTACCTTACAATATAAAGATAGCCCAGGCTCCAACACTTAATCCTGAAATCAGAGCAGCGGTTAACGAAGGTGCTTTGAAGAGAGACAACATATTGGCTGACAAACAAAAGGTATTATCTTCCATCATAACGTGTGTAGCCAACACAATCACTGCTGTCTTGCAAACTGGCTCGTGTGACGAGGAGATTAAATGTCAGACATTAAAATCCCTTAGTGATGCCGGCAGACTTTTATGCCACACACACTACAGTGAGACACAAACAAGGAGACATTTTTTGCTGTCCTGCCTTAACAAAGAAATTAAGGATAATGTAAAGGACCTTAAACGTGATCACTTACTATTCGGTAATGATCTCCAAGATAATTTAAAATCCATGAAAGCCATTATAAGAGCAGGCACCGAGTTAAAGCCTACAGCTGCCAAGCCGAAATTGCCACCCAAGAACATCCAACCAAAGGAACATACGTCGAGGGCTTTAAACTGGAGGGGCCCGCCACCGCCGCAGCCGCAGCCTCGTCGCATGCCACCGAGGCAGACCGCGACGGCTGGTGGGCGCAAGCAGCTACCAATTCGCCGTGCGACGGATCGCCGTGTTCCACGACAATACAACCAGACTCCGCGCCGTTAGCCGAAGTGGACAATACCAACATTCAGGCGGGTAAATTAAAGTTCTTTCACCATAATTGGTCACAAATCACAAATGATCCTGTGGTGTTAACTTGGGTTAACGGTATTCAAATTCCGATTTCAAATGATGTATCCCAGCCCATATCTTATCCACATAACAGACCTAAGTCTGATATGGAAGAACTACTCATTACGAAAGAAATTAATGATCTTCTTAGTACTGGTGCCATAAGCGTGTGTGAACCATGTGATGGTCAATTTTTATCAAATATTTTCCTTGTTAAAAAAAGTAATGGGACAAATAGATTTATTTTAAACTTAAAATCCTTAAATAGATTCATCACTGCGCCACACTTTAAGCTTGAAGATTACAGAACTGCTATGAGACTCATGTCAAAACATAGTTACATGTGTTCTATTGACCTTAAGGATGCATATTTTGCTATCAATGTTCACAGTGACTCTAGAAGGTTTCTGCGATTTTGTTGGTTGGGGAAGCTGTATGAATTTCAAGTTTTACCATTTGGTATTAATATAGCACCTTACGTGTTTACAAAAATTATGCGTCCAGTAATGCAATTTCTGCGTAATCAAGGCTTATTGTCCGTCATTTATTTAGATGATCTGTTGTTATTTGGAAATACTTATAAGGATTGTAAACATAATTTTGAAACTACACAAGAATTACTTCAATCATTAGGTTTTACAATAAACCTAAAAAAGAGTGTTAGTATACCTAGCCGAACTGCAACATTTTTAGGTTTCGTTTTCAATTCCGAGAATCTTACGATTAGCATTCCAGTAGAAAAGAAACGTAGAATCAAGGATGAACTTTTACATTTCTCTAACTTAAAAAGATGTAAGTTACGTAATTTTGCTCATTTGATAGGATTGCTGATATCAATTTGTCCAGCAACGCAGTACGGCTGGCTATACACAAAAAATTTCGAGAGAACTAAGTATCTTAGTCTAAAACAAAAGGATGATTACAATCAATATATTAATTTACCTGTTTCTTTACGCGAAGACTTTGACTGGTGGCTTAGTAATATTGACAATTGCGCCAGTCCTATTCGTTCCAGCGATTATAAGCTGGAAATATACTCGGATGCGTCTCGAACTGGTTGGGGTGTCAGCTGCTCAGGCCAGACGGCCAGCGGACAATGGTCTAGCGAGGAATTAACTCAGCACATTAATTATTTAGAACTGACGGCAGCATTCTTTGGGTTAAAGATCTTCGCCAATGATTATCGTAACTGTGAAATACTTTTACGAATTGACAATTCCACTGCAATCTCTTATATCAATAGGATGGGCGGCATACAATTCCCCCATCTTAGTTCTGTTAGTCGTGACATTTGGCAGTGGTGCGAAGAGCGACGTTTGTTTGTCTTCGCTTCCTATATTAGTTCCAAGGATAACTATATTGCAGACGCGGAATCCCGCCGCATACATGCTGATGTTGAATGGGAGCTCGCTGACGATGCTTTTCAAGTTATCTGTAAAAAATTCAATAGGCCTGAGATTGATTTATTTGCGAGTCGATTAAATAAGAAATGTTCCAAATTTGTTTCTTGGCATAATGATCCAGAGGCATTTATGGTAGATGCTTTCACCTTGAAATGGTCGACCTATTTTTTTTACGCATTTCCTCCATTTTGCTTAATATTAAAAGTTTTACAGAAAATTATTCTCGATAAGGCGGAAGGTATTGTTGTGGTCCCTCTCTGGCCAACACAGCCTTGGTATCCACTTTTTAGGAAGTTGCTAATTACTAGTCCAATTGAATTTACACCTAATAAAACATTATTATCATCCCCTTACAGTGTGGAACACAAGTTTCAAGAGAGCCTTACCCTGGTTGCCGGAGTATTGTCAGGCAGGCATTTCTGATGCAGGGCTCCCCTACAGATGCTGCGGATGTGATGTTGGCGTCTTTAGCTGGTAGTACTTTAAAACAATATAACACTTGTTTTAAACGATGGTTTACCTTCTGCCAGGATAAAAACTTAAATTTATTTCAAGCATCAGTTACTAATGTGTTAGATTTCTTAGTTACCCTTTTTAATCAGGGTCAAAAGTATGGCTCAATTAATTGTACTAAAGCAGCACTATCGCTTCTTTTAAACTCAGTAACCATGAATGACCCACAGGTCACGAGGTTTATGAAGGGAGTCTTTAAGTTGCGAACTCCACTCCCAAGATATAATTTTACTTGGGACCCATCTATTGTTTTAGATTACTTGAGTAATTGGTACCCTAATGAAAGTCTTTCCTTCGAAAAACTATCGAAAAAATTGACTACACTTTTAGCTTTAGTAACTGCACACCGGGTGCAAACATTGTCGTTGATTAAAGTGTCTAATATTAAAAAATATAATAACGAAAAGTTCGTAATTAATATCACGGATTTAATCAAAACCTCGACCGTAAATCGTACCCTACCAATATTGATACTTCCTTATTTCAACGAAAGACCTTCCATTTGTCCTGCTAGAACTTTAGAACAATATTTAACTGTATCAGCAGACAAGAGAAAACCTGAATGTAACTCATTATTAATTAGTTTTAAGAAGCCTTTCAATAATGTAAGCTCACAATCTTTAAGCCGTTGGATCAAGGCCATCCTGAGTGAAAGCGGGATAAACACATCTGTCTTTAGCGCCCACAGCACAAGACATGCAGCTACGTCTGCCGCCAATAGGCTCGGGGTTAGCATAGATAATATTAAAAGAACTGCGGGTTGGACCGGCAAATCAGAAACTTTTGCAAAATTTTATAATAGAGAAGTAGCTGCAGACACCTCAGATGCCTTTGGCCGGTCCCTTTGTAGGATGGCCTCAATCAGCGAATGATAATGATTATTTTGTCTTTGTTATATGTACGAACCTATTTGATTATCAAACCTTGTGTTTTTGATTATATTATTATTGTAAGATTATTGTATTACATTATATTTGAGTTTATCTTTTTTCCCTAAATAATATAGTTTCCTCTTTACTATTTCGTGAGACTCTAAACATCTACAAGTTAATAAGTGTAATCTCGAAGGGCGAATCACTGAAGTTTAATAGAAAGTCAAACGAACTTACCTGTAAGTGACGTTCGATGACTATTAAACGATGTGATTCGCCCGAGAGATTACACTCCCTCCCTGACCCTGATCAAGATACTTCTAGATCCTCCCCTGACTTGCACGAAATAGTGGCTAACGATGGCCAAAGGGGAAAAACGTGTATGAGATACCAACATTAGGGCGCATAAAATTGTTTTTTTTTGTTGCTCTAAAATAGTGTAAGATGGCAGCACATATCCGTGCTACTACAAGTTAATAAGTGTAATCTCTCGCGCGAATCACATCGTTTAATAGTCATCGAACGTCACTTACAGGTAAGTTCGTTTGACTTTCTATTTTTATCTTGTCCATATTGATGAAAAAAAAAACAATTGTAGTGAAAACAAAACACTAATCAATAAACAAATGACTGAATTTGAAAATAGAATTCCATATTTTTTTAATAAAATTCAATTGCATTTAGATTTTATTGCCAGCCATACATAAATTACGTTTCAAATGGCCAGTATTGTAAAATGGCAACTTCATAGGTAAAGACCTATTATTATTTCAATAGTAAAATAGACATATGGCTAAATTGTGAGCTTCCTAGAAAGGTATTTGATTTATAGGGTGACTGGTAACTAGTGACCGTTATTTGAACACATGATTGTACTCATTATAACAAACAACTTTTACTATTTGACAGGCCCGATGGCGTAGTTGGTTAAGATACCACCTATCATGCCACAGGTCGTGGGTTCGATTCCCATCCAGGACAAACATTTGTGTGCATGAACATGTCTGTTTGTCCTGAGTCTGGGTGTAATTCTCTATAAAAGTATTTATTTACAAACAAAAAAGAAAAGTAGTGTATCTGGTTATCTGGTTTCCATAGTACAAGCTCTGCTTAGTTTGGAATCAGATGACCGTGTGTGAATAATGTCCCAGGATATTATTATATTAAATACTATTACTATGGGACCAAAACTAATATCACACAAAAAAACTGCTGTTTCCTACATTTTGACGAGTTATGCGAACATAAATGTAAACAGCTGATTTTTTTTCGCGAATTCAGGTTTGGTCCCATAATAAAAGTTGTTTGTTATCATGAGTAGGTACAATCATGTGTTTAAGTATCGGCCACTAACTAATTACAAGTCACCGTATATATATGAATATATACAGGGTTATTGGTAAAACACCAGCAACCTCTTAAGGGGTCATTGTGCTCATCATTATGAACAACTTTTACTATGGGACCAAATATGAAACCTCAAAAAAATAAGCTGTTCAGTACATTTTGACGAATTATGCGAACATAAATGTACTGAACAGCTGATTTTTATTTCGCGATTTCTGGTTTGGTCCCATAGTAAAAGTTGACCATAATGATGAGTACAATGACCCCTTAAGAGGTTGTTGGTGTTTTGTCCAATAACCCTGTATATAAAACGGTATTCAATCTGCCTAGCCTTTTCCCAACTATATTGGGGTCGGCTTCCAGTCTAACCGGATGCAGCTGAATACCAGTATTTCACATGGAGCGACTGCCTATCTGACCTCCACAACCCAGTTACTGGGTAATACGATACCCCTTGATAAGTCTGGTTGTCAGACTTTCGGGCTTCTGACGACCCGTAACGACTGTCAAAGATCCACGAATGACAGCCGGGACCAACGACTTAACGTGCTTTCCGAGGCACGGAGGAATCTCGGTATGAAAAGATGGTCACCCATCCACAGACCAACCCCGGCAAGCGTAGCTTAACCCGATGGATCGACCCGTGCGGCTGTTATTACCTTAGCCACGAGCTCCTCCTCCTCCTATATAAAACGGTATTAATTTCAATAAAAACAGTCGTTGATTTCAATCCTTCAATACCCAATTTAGAGCTCAAAATTACAACAGTCTTCAAAACACCATATTCAAACCATAATCTAATTCTCCTATTATAGCATTTGATAAATATTTACCTTACAAACTTGCGCGTGCGCCGACCGCGTAAACCGAGATTAACTACGCGTATATCAATCTTAACCCTTTGTAGTACAAGTTATAAATTACCCAGTTAACCGTCGTTAACTGTTGTTAATGTTTAATTTTAAACCGGTTAGTGTAAACTAGGTATTTTTGATACTATTGAAGTTTAATTCGTTGTTATAGGAGTAAGCGCGTGCGCATGTTTGAGTACTAATTATATTTGATTTAATAGTTGTGTAATGTTTTTTGTTTCGGAGATGTTCTTGTAATGACAATGACAATATTCTTAATATAAAAGTTTTCTTTCGAAATTTAGTTTAGTATTACCATGTTAGACTTGAAAAAACATTGAGATTTCTTTTTTAGGGTTCCGTACCTCAAAAAAAAAATCGGAACCTTTATAGGGTCTGTCTGTCTGTCCGTCTGTCACAGCCAATTTGCTCTGAATCTAATGGACCGATTAAGTTGTTTGTACACATATGAATTTCTGTGACCCAAACACGGACGTGTAACGTAAATAAATACATTTTGAATATGGGGTCACTTTTGGGGGCAAATAAGAAAATAAAATAAAAAAAAGTTTTACAAAACATGTGACATATCAATTTGAAAGGGCTTAGGTACTGTGAGGGCCCCAAACATATTTTTTGTATAATTTTAAAAGAAATTATTTTAAAGTTATTTAAGAAAAGAGACGAAAATTAATCGTTCCCCCTATCTCCGAAACTACTGAGCCTATAATTTAGAAAAAAAAAAATGCAGAAAATAGTTCTATACCTATAGATTACCTACCTAGGTACACACATAAATTCACGCCTTCTTCCCATGGAGGTAGGCAGAAACTACCGAACGCCACCTGCTACGATCCTTACGTACTCCTTTTGCCTCGTTCATACATATGTCATAAACGCACGCTGGACCTTTCTGAAGAACAATCAATCTGCCCAGCCTTTTCCCAACTTTGTTGGGGTCGGCTTCCAGTCTAACCGGATGCAGCTGAATACCAGTATTTTACATGGAGCGACTGCCTATCTGACCTCCACAACCCAGTTAATAGGTAATACGATACCCCTTGGTACGACTGGTTGTCAGATTTTCGGGCTTCTGACGACCCGTAACGACTGTCTGTACCTTTCTGAAGAACATTACCAATAAAGTCACCGGTTAGTACCTGGTGATGCGATGCGGTAGTCGGAAAAGAAATGCGGGGCGAACTTAGCAATAATGCGGGAGAATTATATATGAGCGGGCGAGGTAATATGGTATGCCGAAACCCAATCAGACAAGCTAAGGAAAGCAAATCCACTCACCTGCAGTGCCGCCACGAGGTCCTGAAGAATGCTTCTTGGAGACACTTGAAGCAGCGTGCACAAGCGATAGATATTCACGTCCAGTTAAGCGGGTTTTTGAGTTATAATCGCGGCAGGTTGCGAGCATGCAAGCGAAGTTTAGCGGTTTTTTATTGGCACGAAAGACAAATATGGCGGCGCGTCGGAGCAGTTTTTTTTGAGCAACGTGGATGCGGAGCGGCGATCGACAAACGAAAGAATGGCCGCCGGACATGGCGGTCACACACGCGAATGATGAGTGAATGCAATCCCAACACTCGCTGACCGAGTAATTCGGCGCAACCATCCTCCCCCCTTTGGAAATCCGTAGGATTTTCGAAACAAAAGAAAGGATAAGGAAAGGATTTTAGATTAAAGCGGAGCAAGATCAAATGGATTGACATAAAGTTAAAGGTTACGAGAAGTTAATATTGAAGGTGTGTATTAAATTACAGGTATATCTATACTAAATTATATTCTTAAGATTAACGAATTTATAACTGTGCTAATTGATAGACTAAGTTTAAATTATTGTGAAGGAAGGGGACACAACTTAACGACGGGGCGTTTGAACGTCCCTGCTGTAGTGCGTACTAATGCTACTCGCACGATTCCATCTTTACCCGGGTATACTTGTTCAACAATGCCGGTAGGCCAGCGAAGCGGCGGTGAATCATCCTGGTGGATGAGAACAAGTAAACCCGGCTGAATAGGTACCTCAGGAGTGTTCCATTTTTGCCTCAGTTGAAGTGTATGCAAATAATCTATATGCCATTTTTTCCAATAGCTTTGGACTAAACTGTCTAATAGGTTTTTTCTATTATGAAGGCTTACAGATCGTCAACCTCATAAGCAGGCAACGACTGCAAAGGGGTTGTGTTTAGAAAATGCGCAGGAGTTAGAATCGTATGCGGCTGGTCAGACAGCGCACACAATGGACGAGAATTTAAGACGCTCTCAATTTGAGTTAATACTGTCAACAATTCCTCATAGCACAGTAATTGTTGCCCAATGCAACGATATAAATGAGTTTTTATGCATTTTATGTTGCTTTCCCAAATTCCTCCCCAGTGAGGTGAGCGAGGAGGGATATTACGCCATGTTACTTTACGATTATTTAATTCAGTTTGAAATGCGGTAGATGTATCTTTAGAAGAAAGGAAAGTGTATAATTCGTCCAATTGACGCCTTGCACCGATGAAATTTGTTCCGTTATCGGAATAAAGAACAGATACCGGCCCTCGCCTAGATAGGAAACGCTTGAAAGCATCAAGGAACGTTTCTGAACTTAAGTCTGAGGCAATTTCAATGTGTATGGCTTTGGTAGTCAAACACACGAAAAGACAAATGTACGCCTTTTGGCTTTTAACGCCCCTCTTTCGTGTGATGGTAATATTTATAGGCCCAGCGTAATCCACGCCAGTGTGAGTGAAGGCCTTAGCTTCTTGCACTCGAGAAGAGGGTAAACTTGACATCATAGGCGTAGGATGTGAGGGCGCAACCTTAAAGCAGAAGTTACATTGGCGTATGCGTTGGCGAATAATATTTCGAGCGGAAATGATCCAATATCGTTGCCTTAACAAAGACATAAGAAGATGTGAACCAGTATGACAATTGGATCGATGACAATCATCTATTAGTAAATCGACTAAGTGATGTCGACGAGGAAGCAACAATGGATGCCGACTTTCATAAGGTATATGAGCATTTGTCAGTCGACCACCCACGCGGAGCAATCCGTTGTCATCTACAAACGGATCGAGCTTTCTTAAAGAAGGCGAAGGTAATCTACCCTTTTTAATATTTTTTATTTCATCAGCAAAGTGTTTTCTTTGCAACTCGCGAAGAATCACGAGTTCAGCGGTTTCAAGGTCAGAGACCTGAATTACCGGAGCGGGAGGTATCTTACGTAGAAAACGCAAGACATATACCAGAATACGTAATAATTTTTTCCAAGACGAGACTCTGAGAGCTAGCTCCAGAAGTATCGAAGTATCCAAATCTGAAATGACTGTTAGAGTAACAGAACTCTTTGCTTCAGGTATAGAACCTTTAACACAGGACGGTTTGAATGGTGCGATTGGCCATTCAGCGATTGGATGGCAAATCCAAGGTGGACCGTGCCACCACAGCGGATGATTAAGGAGTTGCGAGGGTAATAAACCTCTCGACAAACAATCACTGGGATTTTCTATCCCGTTTATGTGGAAAAAGCGGTCAGGAGATAAATTTTCCTGTATCTCAGTCACACGGTTGGCCACGAATACTTGCCACCGGTGTGGAGATGAATGAATCCATGACAAAGAGATCGTAGAATCACTGAAAGCGAAAATCTCCTTTATACGATAGCGATTATCAAAAACCGTATGTACTTGTTTGACAAGTTTAGCCAGAAGCAGCGAGGCACACAATTCAAGCCTTGCCAACGAAACAGTCTTTAGCGGAGCCACTTTGGACTTAGCGCACACTAAATGAATGGATATATTACCGTTAGGGTTCGTTATGTGCAGGTATAGGACGCAGCCGTAAGCCTTCATACTAGCGTCTCCAAAGCCTAGTAAATTTACTACACAGCCGGCCGCGACACCTAAGTGGCGAGGTATTTGTAAATTAGATAATAACGGTAATTCCGATTTCAGTTTAGCGAAACGTTCAGCAATGATTTCCGGGGGCTCTTCATCCCACCCCACTTTAGCAAGCCAAAGATCCTGTATTAGCAGTTTGGCATAAAGAATGACAGGTGCGACGAACCCTAGCACGTCAAATAAGCGAGCAATAGTAGACAATATAGCACGTTTAGTATTACAGGTAGTCGCGGAGGATGTGGAGAACGAGAACACATCAGAAGTAGGTATCCATTTTAAACCTAAAACCTTCAGTGTGTCATCATCATCTGTGAACTCGATCACCGCACGATACGACTCCGGCAAGTGAGCGAGAAGTACCGGTGAGTTGCTCGCCCATTTGACGAGATCAAATCCGCCGACCTTGAATAAAGCGAGCAGCTCGTCCGCTAAACGAATACCATCTTCGACAGAGGGTACAGAAGTGATTAAATCATCCATGTACAGTTCTCTCATGGCGACATCTGCCGCGAGAGGAAAGCGCTTGCGATAGTCTTCCGCCAATTGACGGACGGTACGCATCGCCAAAAATGGACTCGAGCGCAGGCCGAAAGCCACAGAGTTAAATTGAAAAATACGAATACTCTCGGTATCATTAAAGCGATATAATATTTTTTGATATTTACGATCGTCATCTGACAATGAAATTCGAAGATACATTTGACGTATATCAGCGGTTATTGCGACCTTAAAATATCTAAAATTAAGCAAAAGCGAAAATAAGTCTGCCTGCAAATTAGGCCCTGTATGCAACAAGTCGTTGAGCGACTTGCCGCTATCCGTTTTAGCGCTTGCATCTAAAACAATACGGGTTTTTGTTGTCGACTTGTCAGGCCGTACAACAGCGTGGTGCGGGATGAAGTAGCCTTCATTTATAGCGGACAAAGAATAAGGTATTTCCGAAAGATAACCCTTATCTATATAATCATTAATTACGTCGTTATACGCTTGACGTAATGCGGGAAGCGAATTTAACTTGCGCTCTAGCGCAGACAATCTACGCTGAGCGTGAATGAAGGAGTTACCTAAAGACTTAGGTTCACATTTAAAAGGTAACGACACAATATATCGCCCACATGAATTTCGTGAAACGGTCGATTTATAAAAATCTTCACACTCTTGATATTCCGGGCTTTTTTTGTTAGCAGTAGGTACTTCCTCTATTTCCCAGAATTTTAAAATTATATTATTTAAGTTGTCTACTAATGGGCCGAAGTACCAGGCTACACTGTCATGTTTATTGACAGAAGGTATCTCACCCATGACAATGTAGCCAAGCGTGGTTTCTAAAGCATGAGGTATGAAGCGAGCATTGACCGCAGAATCAGCTGATTGAGAGATAGATGCTGGTATAACCTTTTTTCCGAGCAAAACAAATGCGAACATTTGCGTACCAAGAATCGCCTCTATGTTCCCAGGTACATCCCAGCATTCATCTGCAAGCGGTAAACTCTTGAAATGATCCATCACGGACCTTTGTACCGCGCGAACAGGTAACGGATCAGCTATATGATCAATCACTAACATTGTCAATTCGTATTGAGCGTCACTTACGCGCGATTGTATTGTAAGCGACACGTATCCCTTAATGGGAGTGGAAACTGTACCTACTGATTTTAAAGATGAGTTAACAAGCGGTTGAACATTTAGTTTTAATTTTCTACAACATGCGAGAGTGATAAGGTTATTTTGAGAACCACTGTCTACTAAACACCTTATGACAAAGCGTTTTCCATTTATCGGAACATAAACTTGTGCCGTTGGTAAAACCACTGATGTATTCAACTGGTCACAAGGTACATTTGTATTATTACGCGACGTCAACGCGATCGAATTGGTAGAATTAGTACATTCTTTCAACTCGGCACACGAACAAGTCACGACCGGCGGCGGCGCGGCTGTGTTTACATGCATACACACTGACTGGGCTCCGCTATTCGGTGCGCTTGCACCCGACAAGGTCGAGGCTCCTAACGTATTAGGTTGAGATTGTTGTGGAATTAACTCGCGATTATTAAAATGCAGCAATGAATGATGCTTTTTGTTACAATGTTTACAAGTGTTTGTCGAACCACAATTAAAGGTGGAATGTTTACTACTAAAACAATTGATGCACATTTTATTATCTTTAATGAACTTAAAGCGATCTTTCACATCCAATTTTTTGAATTCTGAACACTCGTATAAATGAGTATGTTGCGAGTTTTTACAAAAAATACAAGAGGGTATATTACTAACCTCCTTTTCTGTTACTGCAAAACTATGCGAAGTTTTCGATGCAGAAGAACGCGATCGATTTTGTAAATTATTCCCCTGATTATTTTGAGGTGATGGGTTCTGACGAGCAACAGTTATTCGTTCAAGAACCTTTATGTGATGCCGTACGAAATTTACTAAATCATCACTTGTGGGTATATCTTTGTCGCGGACGGATAACTCGAAACTTTGTAGTACTTGCAAATCTAACTTTCTTAAAACAAGATGAGTAAATATGAAATCGGATAAATCGCTAATGTCTAACTGTCTTAACGCGGACCAAGATGGATGAACCTTTTCAATCAAATTATTTAATTGACCGGGTGAACCTGAGGTCGGTTTTATGTCGAGTATATTATTTAAATACATAGACCCTAGTAACCTCTTGTCCTGGTATTTTGTCATCAACGAATTCCATATCGTAAGATAGTTAGACTCATTAGGAACTATTCCCGCGAATACATTTTTAGCGCTGCCATTTAATTTGCTTACTAAATACTGTACACGCTGATCATTAGTTAGATTTTTATTGTCATGAACATTAGTTTTGAAGCATTGGTAAAAGAGTGGCCAACTTTCCGGCTGGCCAGAAAAACTTATTAATTCCAATGGCGGTAAGCGGCAAAAATAAGATTCGCCCGCGGGCTTATCTACCTTCGCGCGGTTAGATTCTAATAAGGTATTACGTTTATATTGAATTTCTGAAAATAATGTTTCGAAAGAGCTCCAATTACTAAAACATATTTTACAATCAGGGTCTATTTCTAATAATAACGTATTATGTTGATCACAAAGATCGTTAAAGTTATTATATAATTTTTCGATATTCGAAGAAGCGGCTAGAAATTCTTGTTTACTTCTAGTATCAATATTTGATGGAATAATTTTCTTTGCAATCTTGAATAAGTCATTGATTTTTTCGAAAATAGTTTCTTTTTTTGCAATGATCATTTTCAATTTTGCTTCCGACGCCATTTTGTGGCGTCCCTAAGTTCCCGTTGTTCGAGTTAAAACTTATAGAAAATGCGCTAGCTATGGATTATTGAACAAGTAAATCCGATTATTACTAGTCAAAAACGTTAAATTGAATAGATCGGACTTATTATCCACTCGCTACGTCGATAAGTCACTCGAAGCACGGCACGATACACGTACGTGACTTCTTCGTTATGTTAAAGATGCGTAGGTAATTTACTCGAACAAAGCACAGTTATAAACGTAATTATGTAAGGAATACTTAGGTAGGGAGATAGGGATTATATTATAAGGTATGTACTGGCTCAGTCCGACTCGAAATGGACCAAAATTATGGTGATGCGATGCGGTAGTCGGAAAAGAAATGCGGGGCGAACTTAGCAATAATGCGGGAGAATTATATATGAGCGGGCGAGGTAATATGGTATGCCGAAACCCAATCAGACAAGCTAAGGAAAGCAAATCCACTCACCTGCAGTGCCGCCACGAGGTCCTGAAGAATGCTTCTTGGAGACACTTGAAGCAGCGTGCACAAGCGATAGATATTCACGTCCAGTTAAGCGGGTTTTTGAGTTATAATCGCGGCAGGTTGCGAGCATGCAAGCGAAGTTTAGCGGTTTTTTATTCGCACGAAAGACAAATATGGCGGCGCGTCGGAGCAGTTTTTTTTGAGCAACGTGGATGCGGAGCGGCGATCGACAAACGAAAGAATGGCCGCCGGACATGGCGGTCACACACGCGAATGATGAGTGAATGCAATCCCAACACTCGCTGACCGAGTAATTCGGCGCAACCAGTACCCCTATGATCTAGTCCTGTTACGATCGACTCGTAAAATACCTACTAAAAAGTTTCGTTATGCACGATTCGCCGGTAGTGATGAAGAAAACTGTTCATTACATTGTAATATTTTATTTAACCATTTAAAAATTAAATTCTACATTCGAAATCAAAATTCATGAAAAAAATCAAGCATTGCCATCGACAACCAAATTAAAAATTTAACAAGATCTTAGCCTGAAAATCTTTTTGGACGTCATCTCTCATATAACTTTTTTAGAAAGATAAAGCAAAGAATAATGAAATCAAAACCTAATTATCACGAAAGAAATGTTAATTTTAAATTAGAACTAATAATTTATTTTAGCTTAAGCATATACGAATAGTGCTATAAAATTGTTTACTTGAATTCAAACACTTTTCTTTCCAACTGTACCTTCCATTGTTTACGTAGAATCGAAGAATTGCGTGCATAGCCTTTTTATCTGCCTTTTTAACCGACTTCAAAAAGGAGTAGGTTCTCCATTCGTCGGAACCTTTTTTTTATGTATGTTCGCTGATTACTCGAAGATGGCTGGACTGATTTGATTTTTTTTTTGTTTTGTTTGAAAGGGTATACTTTCCAGGTGGTCCTATGATCATCAAGCCAGGATTTGCTGATGGGATCTTGGAGAAATAGAGGGAACTCTTCAAATTTTATAGGCACACTTGAAGCGATTTGGGCAGTTTTTGGAAGAGTACTTTCTCGAAGTGGTCCCATTTCAATTTAGTGGAGATCTGATGAAGAACTTCGGAGATAGGTAACGGAACTCCTCAATAAATGATAGCAAATGGCCCGGGGTTGCTGAAATCTCATGTCTGTCTTTTGTTTCCAACAGTTCGTAACGTAACATTTTTTTAAGCAGTACGCAAATTTTCACAGGTTGTTCTACCCATGAATATGAACAACTTTCACTATGGGACCAACCCTGAAATCACGAAAAAAATTCAGCTGTTTCATACATTTTGGTCAAGTAGGTATTGAACTAGAGCTCGTGGCTAAGTAATAACAGCCGCACGGGTCGATACATTAGGTTAAGCTACGCTTGCAGAGGTTGGTCTGTGGATGGGTGACCATCTTTACATACCGAGATACCTCCGTGCCTCGAAAAGCACGTTAAGCGTTGATCCCGGCTGTCATTCGTGGATCTTTGACAGTCGTTACGGGTGGTCAGAAGCCCGAAAGTCTCACAACCAGTCTTACCAAGGGGTATCGTATTACCCAGTAACTGGGTTGTGAAGGTCAGATAAGCAGTCACTCCATGTAAAATACTGGTATTCAGCTGCATCTGGTTAGACTGGAAGCCGACCCTAACATAGTTGGGAAATGGCTAGGCAGATTGATTGAGGTGTAGAACTTGAAACAGCTGATTTTTTTCGTGATTTCAGGGTTTGTCCCATAGTGAAAGTTGTTCATACTCATGAAAATTTGAAAATTTGCCTGTGAAAATTTGCGCACTGCTTAAAAATTGTCCTGTATAAGCCTAGGCACCATCAGCATTGCACCATTGTGAACAGTCGAGTCTTTGTAGATAAATAACCGCTTTGGCTAAACAATAGGCCTAAAAAAAAATTGTCAGCCATGGGGACTGTCAACAGAAGTGAAAATTTAAACGTCAAACTATGCATAGCACGTCGCGGTGACACGAATCCGTATGATTTCCCCTACCAAAAATCGCTCAACGTGCCTGAAGAAGTTTTCACTTCAAAAATTTTTGTATTCGTGTTATTTATTTGCTAACCAGCTTAAAAGTTCATTGTCCTCCTATCGTAAACTTTCCATGAATATTACAAGCGATTACCGTAGACTTACTTGTTATAAATAAAGCGGATTAAATATTAAGATTACAGTAAAGGCTTACATCAAAAGATTGTGCCGTTTTCTCGGAAATACTTGTCCATGTACATATGTCCATGTCCTTCTAGTACAGTCAGAAGGACAAATCAAAACAATTATATTTTTTATATTTAAAAATATAATTTATATATTATATTTTATGCGATTTTATTGAACGGCAAAACTTACATTTAATTATTTTGTTTATCATTTTGTCGAATCGCACGCGTGTGTACACCTGCATGCAATTCTTGCATGGCAATAATATTAAATGTGCTGTATGGCATCCGATTACTGCTCTTGAAGCTTCTAGAAGCTTGCATCGTGTAAACAGAGCTTTACTTATAAGTTTTATACATATTTCTGATAACCTATTTCTGTCAGTTTTTTTTTTTGTGAATAAAAAATATTTCATTTAAAAGAATTTCGACAATTTACCTAGCCTTTTCCAATTATGTTGGGCTCAGCTTCCAGTCTAACCAAATGCAGCCAACCAGAAACCATAATCCCAGTATTTTACATGGAGCGACTGCCTATCTGACCTCCACAACCCAGTTATTGGGTAACGGGATACACCTTGGTAAGACTGGTTGTCAGACTTTCAGGCTTCTAACTACCCGTAACGACTGTCAAATATCTACGAATCACTTAATGTGCTATTCGAGGCACGGAGCAGCATCGGTATGTCACTGGTCACCCATCCAGGGACCAACCTTGGGCACGCCACAATTGCGGCGATAAGTCCCCTCTTTGAGGAGTGGTTAGAGAGGCGCCACGGCGTCCTCACCTTCCGCCTGACGCAGGTCCTCACCGGACACGGTTGTTTCGGGAGGTTCCTGTTTCGCATAAGGCGGGAGGAAACGCCCGGGTGTCACCATTGTGTGGATCGCCCAGAGGACACGGTGGAGCAAACAGTGGAGGTCTGCCCGGCTTGGGCAGAGCACCGCCGTGTTCTCACGGAGGCGATCGGCGGCGGCGATCTCTCGCGTCCGAGCCTGGTCCAGACTATGGTGCGGAGCGAGAGTGCATGGGAGGCCGTCCCCTCCTTCTGCGAAGCGGTAATGCTCGCGAAGGAGGAGGCGGAACGCGTGAGGGAGAGGCAGCCTCACGGCCTCAGTCGCCGCAGGAGACGCTCTGGGCGGCAGGAATCGATAGCCGATTCCCGGCCACCGTAGGCGCGGGCTTGCGGACGGTGAGTAGTGGGTAGCTCGCCGTCCGGTGAGGACCAGGCCCGGGTCGACGGCGCGTTGTGTTCCACGCGCGCCTCAAAGAGATGTCAGCAAAAGATGGGGTCCAATAGGGCCGATGCCGCTGGGGTCGCGGGTTGTTTGAAAAAGATACCGTGGCCCTGGCATAGGCAACTGAAGGAACACGGGTGGGTTTTAGTCAGTAAAAGTCTGACACGCCCTTCCGCTCCACCCAGAGCGGGAGAAGTTATTTGATGATTTCCTATCCACAAAAAAAAAAAAAGGGACCAACCTTGTCTAGCGTATCTTAACCTTCGATCGGACCGTGCGGCTGTTATTAGTTAGCCACGAGCCCGTCCAGATCAATCAGTACGTTATAGTAAGAAGAAATTCATTATGTTCCGAGAATTTCGAATTTCTCATCTTTTTGCTCGGACTGTAGGTACATATGCATTCTGCCTAGCCTTTTCTCAACTATGAGTCGACTTCCAGTCTAACCGGATGCAGCTGAATACCAGTATTTTATATGGAGCGACTGCCTATCTGACCCCACAACCCAGTTACTGGGTAATACGATATCTCTTGGTAAGACTGGTTGTTAGACTTTCGGGCTTCTGACGACCCGTAACGGCTGTCAAAGATCCATGAATGACAGCCGGGACCAACGGCTTAACGTGCTTTCCGAGGCACGGAGGATTCTTGGTATGAAAAGATGGTCACCCAATCACAGACCAACCCCAGCAAGCGTAGCTTAACCTGATGGATCGACCCGTGCGGCTGTTATTACTTAGCCATGAGCTCCTCACTGTAAGTACAAACTACCTACGTAATTGACTGTTTTATTTTATTTTTTAAAGAGTACGTTTTTACATAATCGAAATCAATATTTTATAGATTTTATACTATTTACTATTGAATTTCTTAACAAAGTCGTCTATAACACAAAATAAAAAGGAAACCACCCAATTGTTTATACGGTTCGTAAAATGCTTGTTATTCTCTTTAAAACAATTTATGACCACCCTAGGGGGTAATGTGGACGCTTTGTTTTCTATTAAGTGGCCACACTTCTTTATTTATTGGAGGAACGCGATTCAAATAATTTGAATTTGCATTTTTTAATGCCCGTTTGGGAATGAAGACCGGAAGATATTTCTATTTAAAGGCTTCTTTTTTGGTCAACATGTTTCTTCTGATATTTTTGTGAAAACTTTGTCCAGTTCAGTTTACTGCTGGACAGTTATTATAAGTACAAAATACACAAATACTTATGAGTACACATCACCGTTATTATTACAAGTTTCGAGATTGCCTGTTTTTTGCTGAGCTGATCAAGCGTCGAGATCTCTATAGTCACGAGAAGCTATAAATTTTGTAAACACACATTGAGGGGTTCGCAACCTTTGGATCAAATAAAAAACCAGTTTTGTAATGATTTTTATTTTTATATAGGAATATAATTATGTTAACTCACACAGCTAATTAATGTCGTCAGACGATTCTGAGTATTCTGTTTCAGAAAGAGTTATAATAATAATAATAATATAACGGGTCTAGGATGAGGAGCCAGACCAAGAGAGATACAAAAATCCGCAGGGCAGCATGTGGCGAGCTGATGGGCAGTAGCGACCCCATGAACCCTATCTCCCGAGAGAAATCTTGTACTCATCTCTGGCTTGCCTTTATTGGCCGGCTGGAGTGAACACTGACGAGGAACAGAGCTCCCACCTCTTTCTTGCCTTTATTGGCCGGCTTGAGTGGAGATTCGCAAGAGCAAACGTGCTCGGAGGAAGGAAGTATTCCAGTAAGGTGCTGGTAGGGATCTTGAAAGTACTTCCGGGATTGTCCTGATAGCCGTGTAATACCTCTCCACTCCTCAAGCACCTCAGGAAGTGTTGCCCCCTTGTCGCTACGTCACTATGTGCTAGCGGCCGTCTCCGGGGGCCCATTATTGAGTGTGCAAGTCACCCCCTGCCATTTTATCCGTGTATAATATATAACATAGGTCAGGCAGGGGACATGGTTCTTCCATAGTTCAAGGTACCCAATCCACTTTAGCCACCCAGACCCATAGCCCAATATGTTTTGTTTCCACGTACAACAATAGTCCCGTACCAACCGGGGGTTGTCCTTGGGTGCACTTGCATAGTGCATACAGGGATAATCGTCCGTTGGTGCCTCCTCCTCATTTAAAATTATCTAAGGGGCCTCTGTGAGTTGGCTTCGGCTCCTCGTACTTCTTCCAAAGGTCCGGGACCCCAGGGTCCCGAGAAATATCAAAAAATTAAATAATAATAACCTGGGACATTTTCACACACGGTCATCTGGTCCCAAACTAAGCAGAACTTGTACTATGGAAACCAGATAACTGATAAACTACATACACTACTTTTTTCTTGTAAATACATACTTTTATAGATAATTACACCCAGACTCAGGACAAACAGACATGTTCATGCGCAGAAATGTTTGTCCTGGATGGGAATCGAACCCACGACCTGCGACGTGTTAGGTGGTATCTTATCCAACCACGCCAACTGGCCTGTCAAAGTTACATGGATAACAACACAACAGCGTCAGCGTGAACTTACTTCAAAACGGCGGCCCAAATGTTTACGTTCCATGAGTCAGACGCGTTCCAGTACCACAAAACATTAGATGACAGGGCTTTATATCACTAAAAATAAATGCTTAATCAATTGTATGGGTGCTTAATTGTTGATTCATTTGCAAAAATTAAGCACCCTATGATATTTAGTGACGTATTCTAGGATATTTTCAAAAATGCATAAAAATTTGATTTTCTCATATCCCTTGAATTTTCGCATGGGCTCTATGGGGTTGTTAATTGTTGCAAATGGGTCACACTGTCACGAGAACGTAATAGATTAACAGGCTGAATAATCTAAATTTTATAATTATATCATTCTTTTTACTGTACAGACAACAGCAGGCTACCTGAAACTATCAAATTTTCCCAATCAACCTTGAACGTAATGCTTTAGGGATAAAGTTGAAAATGTATTAAAGAAATTTGACAGATTGTAGTAGCTTGATGTGCTGGCGTCTGTACCTAAGTAAACCTATTCGCATTTCCAAACCTGTTTATCAATAGCCCTAAACGTAAATAATCGTGTCAACGTTAAATCCCTAGGTCTCAACGATTCTAGAACTTATTGCCTAGGTTTATAGGCAATAATATTTAATACCCTAATACCTAAAGGTCGGGATGTTGTCAAATAGGGTCTTCAAATAGTAATAGGTACTTCTGCTGCTACACTTCATATAAATATTTATTGCTTTCTATTTTTATTAGCATTTCATTTTATTTGGGTACCTCTACAAGTTAAGATGATTTCACACCGGCGAGGCGAGGCGTGGATGTGATTGACGAGAATTCAAATCACGCTTACCCTTTTACACCGACAGATGTCCATCGCTATACCGCGCCGTCTCACGATGGCCAGCGCTGCCTCGCGCCGGTTCGCACTATCACGCGCCGCCCTGCGAGCCGTGTCTCGCGCGCCGTGTAAGTAGCACTGGTAGCTGGAGAGTATAGTATGTAGCGATATCTCGCGATGGTCGGAGCGTGCTTGATGGAGAGAGATCGTACAGGTCCTCGATATCCAGTGCGAGATTTGTATATCCGTTATACAAAGTAAATAAATACTCTATTCTTATAGCAATAAAGTTCAATATTGTAAAGAAAAGAAAGAAAGAAAATACATTTATTTAGCACATGCTAAAAGGCACACAAAAATAATACACAGCAGAATGCAATACTAATAAAAAAAAATATATAAAAAAACAAACAAACAAATAAAATGTATGCAAATGTAAACAAATAAACAATGCAGAAATGTGTGCCTCACGGCTGCGCCAAAGAAGGCCCAGTTCAGCAAAAATGCCAAACAACTAGTGCCTGATGCTGGTTTACAACTGGACCCGAAGTGTAGGGTGACGGATGTAAACCAGTTACAAACAAATATTTAAATTCTCGCCTCGCACATCCTCGCGCATCTAGCTAGACCTTATACACCAAAGATGAGCAGGGCGTGGACAGAAATCCTGCCATACAAATTTCAATTCTCGCCCATCCCATCCACGCCTCGCCTCTTCGGTGTAAAACCACCTTTAGCGTGACATAGCAACAAGTCTGTAGTTCCTAAATTAATAGTCAGATTTGTATGGTAAAAGCGTCTATATTCCCCGAAGGGTGTGGCAAAGGTGTACCTATAGTACACCCACATTTCGCCAGTTATGTTTAAGTCCTATGTAATAGAGGGTGAGCCTATTACCATCCACCGAGCACAAATCCAGACTCCGGGCGGCTAATGAGAAATTTCTGATGAAAAAACTCAATAATATTTTGCCCGACCAGGCAATCGAACTAGACCAACGGGACACTTTCAATTCACATTAATTTCGTTAGTTATTTTCAAGCTCCTTGTTATGCTAGGCTAGCCCAGATCAGGTAAAATACTAGTCTTCCAGGATACTACTAACTGAACTATCAAACTCCTGGTGGGAAACAAACACTTTTGCCTTATCTGAGAATCAGTACAAATCATCATGAATCTTGGCACAGTCATGAGCACTAATTTGTATACATTGAGTAGGTAACTTTTAAAATTGTTTTTGTCCTACTGTATTGATTGTAATTTCATATTGTTACATAATATTTTGGAACCCATACCTACTATAATATTATGAAATAGGTCTTATCTCAAATTTGCAATCTTATTATACGAGAAAAACGATCATAAATTTTGTTTCTATTTGTGCTTCTGACTGTATTTTATTTCTACTTCTACTTGACAAGTACAACCTATGTGCTGAAGTTCTACAAGTCTACTTGTAGAAAATCAAAATCAAAATCAAAATCAAAAGTCATTTATTCAAACTAGGCTGAGAATCAGCACTTTTCGAACGTCAAAATTACATAAGACAGTCCCCGAAAACGCCCACCCTTCACCACTTCCTAGTGCTTTAGCTGAGGAGAAGAAGTGGCGCAACAAACTCCTCAGCAGCACAGCTGTCTGTTCAGTTAAATAAAAAAAATAAAAATATATATAATATTCTATACAACACTGTGCAAAATACATGCAAGTACATTACGCAACACAAACATTAAATTAAATTTAATTATTTGCTATAGGTAAGTCAGCTAGCACACGCCAATATACTTAAAAAAAGAAGAAAAAAAAAATCGAAAATTCGAAAACTATACTCAAGCAGAATCAAAATACAAACTAAAAACGTAAGCAGAACTTTATACCTATATTGAAAGCCTCCAGTAATAAAGGGCGTGCCCACTTACATATAGCCGTAACTCGAAGTCACAGATGATAAACTAGGACCATCGAAGTAAAATAAACGAGTTAAATTATTAATAACAAAACAAAACCAAGGTCAGCAAGACGACCAGTCACCACAAGCAGCACCCGTTCACGAGCATAACGCAAAGATCAGCCATTACCCCTCTCGCCATATTTGAGGGAAGGAGGCAACCCGACCCCCGACGCTACCGCAAGCAGTGACATCTAAGGGAGCATGTCGAACCTGCTGCCGGTTGCTCAGACAAGAATAATTATGATCGATTGTCGAGGTCACTAGCTAACCACATATTGCAATACCACTCATAAAAAAAAAACATTGTAATGAGTAGATTATGTCAATGATAAATAAAAATAAAATAAAAATAAATTGATCTTTACAGTCAAAGAAAATAAATAATTATATGAACTCATATAACCTGTCAGTAGGTAAGCTAATTCTGGAGAAAGAACATAAACATTGTCTTAAGTTAAACACAGCGACCAACTATTCTTATCGTTTAAGTAGTCGTTGATAGAATAGTATGCCTTTGAACAAAGGTTAGATTTTACTTTGGCTTTAAATGCATTGTAAGGTAAATCTAGCAAAGAAGAGGGTAGCTTGTTATAAAAGGATATACCAAGCCCAACAAATGAGTTATGAACCTTATGAAGCCGGTGAAATGGAGCACGTAATTTGTCCTTATTTCTGGTGTTAACATTGTGAATATCACTGTTTTTAGTGTATACATGTATATTTTGTCTAATATATAAGATGTTGGCGAAGATGAATTGTCATGCCACCGTGAGAATACCAATATGTTTAAAAAAATCTCTCAGAGAAATTCTGGCACCGAGCTGGTAAATTGCTCGAACAGCTCGTTTCTGAAGAACAAATATATTTTGAATATCAGCGGCTTTGCCCCAGAGCAGAATACCGTATGACATAACGCTATGAAAATAACTAAAATAGACTAACCGAGCTGTATCAACGTCAGTGTATTGTCTTACTTTCCTGACGGCGTAGGCGGCTGAACTGAGCCTTCCCGCTAGGCTTGATATATGTGGGCCCCACTGAAGTTTGGCATCTACTGTTATACCCAGAAAAACTGCCGAGTCTACAGTTTTAAGCACTTCTTTATCTAAAACGATGTTGGGTCCTAGATTTCTAACATTCGGTAAGGCAAACTTTATACATTTCGTTTTCTTAGCATTGAGAACTAAGTTATTTATCGTAAACCAATCTGTAACCATTGAGAGTGCACTGTTTACGTCGTCAAAATTTTGTCTATTCCTGTCTACTTTAAAAATAAGAGAGGTGTCATCTGCAAACAGTACAACGGCACAGATACCCTTTAAATAGAATGGTAAGTCATTGATATACACTAAAAACAAGAATGGACCCAATATTGAGCCTTGAGGTACACCTAACAGAACTGGTAGCCCGGAAGATTTCACACCATTTACATCTACACATTGAAACCTATTATGTAAATATGAATTAATTACTTTAAGAGCTTCGTTTTGTACACCGTAATGATGTAGTTTACGCAAAAGCGTGTCATGGTGCACGCAATCAAAGGCTTTGGAGAGATCACAGAAAATTCCAATAGCATTTTGCGAGTTCTCCCATGCGTTAAATATATGTTTCAGCAGAGCAACACCCGCATCTGTAGTCGAACGACCTTTAGTAAAGCCATATTGTTCATCATGAAGGAGGCCATTTAAATTAAAATGCAACTTAAATGAACTTCAGCACATAGGTTGTACTTACCAAATACCTAGGTTAGCACACATAGGTACCTGAACTATAGTAAAATAACATTAATACTAGCTTGGAAATAACAGTTAAAATATTGAAATGTACTTAACCTACATATATTTTAATAAACAATATTTGAATAAAATGTTATATTTTAACGCTATCGAAACTGTTACGTATTCCTTTTACTGAAACTGTTAAAAACTTTCAAGGACAATTGAACGAGACACAATAGAAATTTTATAGTTATGACGTCTATGGCCTTTTAGTGTCCTTGAAAGCGTTAATATACAGGAATGTTTTATCTACATACATGTTAGTTGATGTTTGGGGTGTAAAGAGCCTCCAAGAGTGACGATATTTACATCTACCCAGTAGTCATAATATGCGTAGCCATATGCACACCACACCCGCACATCCTCGCGCTACACATACCACATATCTCACACACATGCCCACCCACTACATCCCGACACCTACACAAACACACACTTACACACAAACGAACCCACACACATACACACACTCACTAACATATTCTACACCCAGTGCGCTCCCTTACTGATATAAGAGTTATAGAATGTTAATTAGTCTTAAATCAATCTTTTTGCTTATTTCTCACACATCTGTAGAATGATTGTAAACTGGAGGAGCGGAACCACCTAATACAAGCAATCTTTGCTTAAAAGGTGACTCCAAACCTAACATAGTTATATCCTTAAGTGAAGAAATAAACATTTTTTTTTTTAAATTTTTTTTTTCGTAGCCACGCGATAAGCGCTGAGCGCAAGTTTCGGTTGTCAAAGGCATTGGCAGAATTGTCACGGGCCGTCAGTTTCTGTGAGTAAAATGTGACGTCCACTCAGTCTATCGCTCAGATCATCTATTGCTGGACTTAGGCCTCTACTAAGCTGAACCATGACACTTGGTACTCGGGTACTCGGGCCTCACACTTACATTTAGCGGATTCCGGCAAAACTTTCGAGCCAGACGAATTTTTGTCGGACGTTTTGTCACTGCGGAGCGCCGGTAATTTTTGAAGCACATATTATGGACTATTTGTGTCAGAAAATAAAGTTTTATGATTATTATTAAAACGCCCAGACCGGGCGGCGAGTTCGCGCCAGTATCGATGGCCCCGCTCGCCCCACCTGTGCTCTTCCCGTCATTTTGGCGTTGGCGTTCAGACGTACGTAGGTCAGACGCTACGCAGATCGGGTATAATGTGAATACCTAGATTCGAGTGACTGAACCCGGCCTAAGATTTTACAATATTATTACGTCTCTAGTCCAAACCCGGCCACAGATATCTGTGCAAGGCTATGTTTTACACGTTTCCTTAGCTTTGTTTAATACGTACTGCCATACTTATCAACACATAGCAGGCCACGCGCACGCTACGCGTGGCTGCTTAGTTCGCAAGCGCTTTACAAGTTAGCACGTGTTGGCGTCGTGTGGGTCAGCTATCTACGAGTATCAGTGTGTGGTCTTGGTCCTACGCAGCTCAAATGTCAATCGTGGGCATGTATCATCGTGTGTTATCGGCTATATATGGCCGGCAGTAGCAGGGTCTCACTAAGGCATACCTTCAACAGCAACGTAGGATGTGCAAGGAGAGGTGTGCCACGTCGGCTACGCAATTCATTTGTTTACAAGCCACGCATCAGTGCATAACGTGAAAGTGGTTTTACACCGGCGAGTCGGGGCGTGAATGAGATGGGCGAGAATTGAAATCACGCTTACCATTTTACACCGAAAAATCCTACATGGCTATACCGCGCCGTCTCGCAATGGCCAGCGCTGCCTCACACTGGCTCGCGATGTCACGCAACGGCCATCCCTACCTCGCGCTATCACGCGCCGTCCGGCCAGCCGTGTCTCGCTCACCTGCTATATTTTGACTCGCGATAGTAGGAGCGAGCCGGTGCGAGATTTGTATATTCGTTTTACAAAGTAAATAAATACTCTATTCTTAAAACAATAAAGTTCAATATTGTACCAACAAATATTTCAATTCTCGCCTCGTACATCCTCGTGCATCTAGACCATTTACACCAAAGATAGCCCGTACGTGGATAGAAATTTTGCCAAACAAATTTCAATTATCGCCCGTCCCATCCACGCTTCGCCTCGCCGGTGTAAAACCATCTTGACCGTTGTCCGCAGTCACTCACTATAGCTAAGTACACGCCTTCCACCTATTGTAGGCTAGCTTGAAATCTTCACACTACTGGCAGCCACTATTTCGTCATCGTCATTACATTATGACCACGTATTCGGCACACTCTAGGTCCGTAACAGACGGATCAGCAGATTCTGTATTCTGTCTATAAGTTTAGAGTCTATCGTGAAATTAAAATCAAAAGTCATTTATTCAAACAAGGCTGACAATCAGCACTTATGAACGTCAAAATTAAAAGAGACAGTCCCCCAAAACGTCCGCCCTTCACCACTTCCTAGTGCTTTAGCTGGGGAGAAGAAGTGGCGCAACAAACTCCCCAGTAGCACAGCTGTCTATTTAGTCAGAAGAATAAAATGCTCCATAAACTTTTTGTGACTTTAATTTCGTGAAAACTTCCATCGGTTAGAGTTAAAGCTAAATTAGGGTAGGGTAGCGTAAAACACGATAAATATGGTAAACTAACTAAAACTAAATAAACAAAGCCTACCCTGTTACCCACTGACATTAATGGTCTATCCCCTTTGGGGTAAAACATCGGTTTTCAATAGTCTAGAGCCTACTTTTAGGTAACGATACCTGAAGCAGTTCCAGGAGAGAGACTGTAGTAAGTATAATAAGTTAGTGAAACAATGTTGACAATACAGAGAGAAGCGACAGAAGGGGAACTTAACATCGCGGTTGTATTCGATAGAGAGATGGGCAGAGCTGTAAAGTAGGTATACCAAAGTTTTGTATTTATGTTCTATTAGCTGTTGCTCGTGGCTTCGCCCGCGTAGATGTCAATACTTCCCTTTTTGAAACGGATTTGGTTTTAATTTTTCTGCGCAAAAAACCTAATTATTTTTCTAAAATAAAAGTGGCCTAAGTTACCCCTTATAACATCAGCTATCTGTCAGTGAAAGTTCCGTCAAAATCCAGTCCTGCCGTTGCAGAGATTAGCCGGAACAAACAGATAGAGATTTTTTTTTGTTTTTTTTTTTGTTATAGACCAGTTTTATATGCATTTAATAAAAGTTGATATTTTGACATCACAAACATACTCTTAAATTTTATTTATTTATACATATATTGATATAATAAGATGACTGTGTAAAATAACACTGCTGTTAATTATCTTGTAAAAACTAATGATAATGGCTATGATCAATGTAAAATTACCCGATAGGATTGGCGCTGATAGCCGAAATACAGGTTTTGCCTAATTAACCGGGCATTAATAACACTCATACCCGGTTCCTATATTCGAGAAACAATTCGTTTTGCTTACTGATGGTAGTTTTGTCTACGAGGCGTTACCCAAAAGTGTTCCTATAAAAAACGTTTCGTTAAGGGACGTTACCTCTGGCTTCCTACCTACTGGGAGGGAGACGAATAACGGATAGTTGGGTAAATGTATGAGACACTGGTAGCGTTCCTATTAAATTTTTGAAACGTTAACCAGCGGTTAAGCTTACTAGGCGTAAGTGATATACTTACCGGCCGAAATTGGTCGGTTGGGTACTAAAGTTTTACGTGTTTTCGAATGTCTCATTCTGATAGTGAATTGAGTGATCTAGAAATATTATCCGACTAGAATAGCTCTAGACTAGATTGTCTACAATATGTCTACAGCGTATTCTGACCTATTTCGGCCACATAATGCGAAGGGGAGACAGCAGCCTTGAAAAGCTGGTTATTGTTGGCAATACCGAAGGAAAGAGAGCACGAGGCAGGTCGCCAACACGATGGTCCGACCAAGTAAAGGAAGCTACGTCCTCAAGCAATTTTCAGCAGGTGGTGATGGCAACTTTGGACCGGAGTAGATGGAAGCAGATTGTCCGCTTAAAAGCGTCCAGTGACCACGATCCTCAGTAATGAGGGACCGATTGAAGAAGAAGAATAGCTCAGATTTCGATGAAAAACGTCGTATTCGTAGGAATTATCAAATGAAGGTAGACCTTTTTAATACCTTAGGTTTTAATGAATTCCATCTCAGTTTTCAGCTGGATAAGCCTTTAGTCGAACGGTTACTCTTCGAAATCTACCCTCATTTAATAGTGAAGGGAGCTAGTTACGTAATATGTATTTTTTGTAATCTGTGTGTGTTTAGGTCATTTTTATTATAATTTATATCCGGCTGATTTTCAACTAACTACAATAACCTTATTTTTATCTCAGGAACCGTGACATACACCCTTTTACACACCAATTATTATTAGCATTAATGTTGTATGCGTTTACTAGTTAAGAATTTGGAAATATTTATGGTAGTATTTATTCTATGGAAAATATTGTTTATAAATTACAGAGAAAAAGACACAGTATTGTTATTTATTTTCATTATTATCTAATTATAACAGACGCCACAGTTGCGTTTTGTTCACTTCGGTAGTAAGTACTGGCTAACAATATTTTTTTATGTTATATAATTATTTCTTTAGCAAAATCTTATCTAATTATTTAAATAAAATATTACAAATCAAATTATCGTTAATATTTCAAAAAAGCACCACTTTCATTAATTTTAAATCAAATTCAAAAAAGCTTGTTTGTTACAACGGAGGGCTCTGGTCAGGGGTTAACCAACATCTCAGGTAGAGGTCGGAAAATGTTTAAGGAATGTCTTTAACGGCTCGGTACTCCTGACTCAAAAACGATTGGTTACTGATGTATAGGAACCGGGCATTAGTAAGTCGCTACGTGGCGATGGCGTTCCGCCTTCAAACGGCCGCCGTTTGAGTAGCATCGCGGACTATGGGCGAAGTCCCATGTAAAAGAACGAGCTTTTCTTGATATGTTTAGATGTCAGTTTGCGATGACTGCTGTGCGTGGACCTGGGTTCTGTCCCTGAGTCATGCACTTCGTGCAGTGTTTTTGTTTTTTTTTTCCTTTTTTCCTATTATGAAAATATCAGTATAGGAGTATTTTAGTGTTTTGGTTACTGGCAAGCAATATATTCCCCCTCTTTTCCATGGGACTTATAAGTAAACTAGTGTGACTTATTAATACACCTGCGCTTACCTCCTTGGGAATACAGACAGATGTTACGTTTGCTGTGGATGTATGGCGTCACAGAAAAGAGGACAGCGCCATCTAACTATTTGATTCGTAAACAAATAATCATGTTATCGGAATCGCAAGCGAGCCCTACCGCTTGGACACGATCGTCGTGGAGGGGATGCAGCGAGGATTGGAGGAGAGACAGTGTTGCGACAGTCGACAGTCGAGCTTGGACAGTCTTAGTAAACGATCAGTACCAACGCACGGATTTGTTTCTTTCGCTAGTTTATTAAAGTTATTTTAAATACGTATTGACGAATATATTTCTTCGAGTACCCACTAGTGCCTACACCTACCTAAACTATGACGGATCGTGACGAAGACCCGATGTTTCGCATCTCGGCCACTCATGATGTTTATGTATCTGTTACCTGAAATTTATGAAACGGAAATATATACAATTCCGAGCCTACTTAGGAAATGTGTAAAATAAATGTTTCAAATATTCTTTAATATACACATTTTCTTTGAAATGGATGTATTTCCTAGGAATCGTATGCAATTCAGAGATGATACTAGGAAATATATAAAAACGAATGCTCTCTGTGAATAAAATAAATAAAACACGTTTGTAAACTGAAATCAGATTTTTTTTACTAAGGATCTCGTTGACATAATCAGCTCAAAAATTATTATATTTATTCCTTTTTAAGGCCCATCTAGCACACATACAAAACTACGTATAATCCTAACTATAATATTATAAATGCGAAAGTAAGTTTGTTTGTTTGTTTGTTACCTTTTCACGCCTAAACCACTGAACCGATCATCCTGAAATTTTGCATATACGTTGTCACGCGTACAGAAACGGACATAGGGTACATTTCATCCCAAAACAAATGCTGTTCCTGAGGAAAACAACAATAACGTTCTTATGATAATAGATGGCGCCACGTGTCTTTCGAATCGTGATTGAATTATTTTATTATAGAAACTTTAGTAGTGTGTTAAGATTTTTTTTTTTTAATTTATTTATATACCTAATACATTTTTGAGTCTAGAGGGTCGATAGCCCGGTTTTTCATAATACTATAAATGCGAAAGTGAGTTTGTTTGTTAGTTACGCTTTCACGCTAAAACCGCTGAACGGATTTGGATGAAATTTGGCACATGGGTAGACTATTAGGACGTCTGGATTAGGACATAGGATACTTTCAGTCCCGGTAGTGCTTTACTTCGATGGTCCTAGTTTATCATCTGTGACTTCGAGTTACGACTACATGTACGGCTATATGTAAGTGGGCACGCCCTTTATTACTGGAGGCTTTTATTTAGGTATAAAGTTCTGCTTACGTTTTTAGTTTTGTATTTTGTTTCTGCTTGAGTATAGTTTTCGTTTTTTTTTTTTTGGTATATTGGCGTGTGCTAGCTTACTTATAGCAAATAATTTAATTTAATGTTTTGTGTTGCGTAATGTACCTAAATTATTATGCGCAGTGTTATATAGAATCATTTTTTTTAACTGAACAGACAGCTGTGCTGCTGGGGAGTTTGTTGCGCCACTTCTTCTCCCCAGCTAAAGCACTAGGAAGTGGTGAAGGGCGGGCGTTTTGGGGGACTGTCTTATGTAATTTTGACGTTCAAAAAGTGCTGATTCTCAGCCTAGTTTGAATAAATGACTTTTGATTTTGATTTTTTTTTGAGTGCGTTCCCGTGGGATAATTTCCGAGAACCACGCAGGCGAAGCCGCGAGTGAAAGCTAGTTTCTTATAAAGCTCACACTTTTATTTGGTAAGTAATCAGTCTGTCATTTAACTGTAGATAAAATGTATTACAATACCGATTGCTATTTAGGAAATGTAAAGAATTCCTAAGAAAAAAGCATGCTACAAAATATATCATAGATTTCCTATCTATTTTAGGAATTGTACACATTTCCTAGGAACTGTATACAATGACGAATTACATACTTTTCCGCTAACATATCTAATACTTAAATTACTGTTTTATTCCTTTACATTGGCAAGCTTTTCCGAAATGAAGTTTTTATGGAAATGGCTCTTGTATATAGCTTACATAATATATCTTTTGCTCAAAAGAAATTGCTCATGTGTACTGTGAGTTATTACCTTCATTCATTGATAAATAATGTAAAGGTATGTTCATGTTTTATTAAAGGGATCATGCCTTGAAGTCTTGTACTAGATCCCTGATCTTTTGACGATGTTGTAAGAAACCTTAAAAAGAGTATTTTTAGATGAATTGCTCAGGTTTTGGTTTTGGTTTTGCTACTGCTTACATGAGGCATTATTCATGTAGCACGCTCGCCTTGTATGTAGAACGTTCTCAGTGCCGACAAGCGCTGGTCGGCGCAGGCAGAGTTCATACTTTTTGCCAAATCAGCCTGAACCGTCGCTCATTAGCGCCGACAAGTTCCTATCTGATTAGTCGTTTCTACGTGAATTACGGCACACAGCGCACGCGTGGCTTACCCTTCGTGCACATACCCTGCTCTGTCTGGAGGCAACTTTACATTGTTGTGTTCCGTTTTGTCAGGTATAGATGCCAGATTACTAGTACTTGAGGCATTTCACCTTTGGCTCTATCTTCGTATGAGGAGCAGGGTGTAAAGTTCCAGTGGCGCAGCTAATATAATCATTAGAGGGAAGCCGAAGAAAAAATTGTTCAGTTCATAAAAACTTTGACAAAATATTGTAGGCATTTTTGTAATGTTTTTAATCTTATGATTTAATACCAGTTTCATACAAACTAGTATTAAGGCGAAAGCGTCAAGGTAGCCCGCGAAATTCAATTTTCTTACGGTTTTTGCAATTTACAAGTCGGTATTAGATTGTACGTTGATCAAAATATAATTTGCGGCCGTAACAAGTATCTATTTACATAATTAGAATCATTAAAGTGATCAATACAACTCTTTAAGACCAGGTAATCCTAATGAATGACTAGGTCATGAAATCTTGACATTTCAGGATTATACTAACTTATGGAATAGTATAACTGATTCTAATGATTATAATTCTGTAAATACATATTTGTTACGGCCGCAAATCATACTTTATTTAACATACAACTTAATACTGACTTGCAAATTGCAAAAAAACTTAAGAAAATTTGAATTTCGCGGGCTACCATGACGCTTCCCCCTTAATTAAATATCTGTAATGTGTTGTGATACACAGTCACATATTATTTGGCAATATTAGACACTAAGAAGAGTGGTTATTCTTTAGAACAACCACTCTTCTCTCTTCTTATTTATGTATTTATTGATAGGAGAACCAACAGCTATGACAGATGGATAACAATTGTTTATAAAACAAAAAGCCAATTATTTACAGGTTCTCACGGATAGTAACAGAAAAAGTAATAGAAATCTTAGTGTAGAAGCCGATAGGAATCGGGTTGTATGAAGGCTGCGCCCCTGTAAAGTTCACTCATCCTCTAAGAAAAAGGAGGATCCTCTGACCAGACGGGTGTCGTGTCTGGTGGGCAACTACCTGACGGTTGATGTCAGGATATTGTATGTAGGTATACCAGTCGCGTGGTAAACTCGGCTTGCATGATGCAGGATTTGTGTGGCGTCAGGTCTAAGTTGCGTGGCGTCCTCACCTTCCGCCTGACGCAGGTCCTCACCGGACACAGTTGTTTCGGGAGGTTCCTGTTTCGCATAAGGCGGGAGGAAACGCCCGGGTGTCACCATTGTGTGGATCGCCCAGAGGACACGGTGGAGCATACAGTGGAGGTCTGCCCGGCTTGGGCAGAGCACCGCCGTGTTCTCACGGAGGCGATCGGCGGCGGCGATCTCTCGCGTCCGAGCCTGGTCCAGGCCATGGTGCGGAGCAAGAGTGCATGGGAGGCCGTCACCTCCTTCTGCGAAGCGGTAATTCTCGCGAAGAAGGAGGCGGAACGCGTGAGGGAGAGGCAGCCTCACGCCCTCAGTCGCCGCAGGAGACGCCCTGGGCGGCGGGAATCGATAGCCGATTCCCGGCCACCGTAGACGCGGGCTTGTGGACGGTGAGTAGTAGGTAGCTCGCCGTCCGGTGAGGACCAGGCCCGGGTCGACGGCGCGTTGTGTTCCACGCGCGCCTCAAAGAGATGTCAGCAAAAGATGGGGTCCAATAGGGCCGATGCCGCTGGGGTCGCGGGTTGTTTGAAAAAGATACCGTGGCGCTGGCATAGGCAACTGAAGGAACACGGGTGGGTTTTAGTCAGTAAAAGTCTGACACGCCCTTCCGCTCCATCCAGAGCGGGAGAAGTTATTTGATGATTTCCCATCCACAAAAAAAAAAAAGGTCTAAGTTGCGTAGTTCGTATGTGGCGATGTAGATGCCGCCACGTTACTCCCCTCCGGACACCGGAGGTCGATAGTGGGCTGAGTCATGTATCGTGTCGGGTTCCAGTGACACGGAACCGGGTGCCGCATAGTTCACGGTGAGTCGGAGTAGCGCTGCGGTGAGTTGGATGTGGTATAGGGCCGGGTTGAGGCTGACTGCTGGCGTCGACCAGAGTTGAAACGCTCTGCTTGTGGACCGGCCGAAAGTGCAGTATGCTGTGCCAAAATTGCTGATGAGGCTGTGGGTGATGACCAGGAATACATGTCCGCTGCATGTTAATAGTCAGGATACCCTTGAAGCCGTAAGTACTGACTGGCTGTGACTCACCGCTCGAAAGCTTGAGGAAGTGACGATGTTACAGACATCTATGTATCTATGGGCAATATTCCATTCCATTAAACAGATTGAACTGTATTCTAAATGACAATATTTCAAAAGTGACAGTTTGGGAAAGATATTTGTACGTTTGTTACTCAAAAACGGCTGAATGGATATGGATAAAATTAGGCACATAAATAGATCATACCTTGTATTTAAATAAAACATAGGATATTTTTTGATAGAGTACATAAAGTGATTATATTAGGATACGAGCGAAACCGCAGGTAACAGGTAGTACTAACAAAAAATAAATACACTAAAATCTCATTAATATAATATGTATATCCCAAATTGGTTTCCAGTTCAGTATTCAATATAAAAACTGTTCGTTCAGCCGTGAAATGGATACATAGTGTAATGTATGTGTGCAATGAATTAAATGACACAACCATGCGAGTTACACAATATTTTAGTACTGAATTGATTTCATTGAGTACTAGTTCTTGGGGCTCTTAGAACCGCGGGAACATTTATGTACAACCGCGGATAATTGCGGTGAACCACTTAACAACCTTATTACCTTAGTAATACCGCAAATGTCCACGATGGTAATTTCTGTTGCAAAGGAAATTTTGATGAGAAGGGAATATGTGCAGAACCTTCTACCAATTATATTGGGGTCGGCTTCCAGTAACCAGCTGAATACTAGTAATTTACATGAAGCGACTGCCTATCTGACCTCTACAACCCGGTTACTGGGTAATACGATAGTGCTTGTTAAGACTGGTTCTCAGACTTCCGGGTTTCTTTAAAAAGTGTAAAATATAAACCTTAAACCTTGTCAGTATATACTAGAAGTAGCTTTGTTTGTGAAGACAAAACCAAGTCGTATTAGACGTCTAGCTGACGTAGTTCCCCGTAATAAACGAGATAACAAAGCGTGCTGTGTCTAGAGTCAGCGAAGACAGCACATGCGCAAAAGTTTCTACTGCGTGGCTCCAGTAATCTTCAACAAAATACTAAAGAGTTGGGAAGAGCTGCCGCTTTCTTTATATAAAAAAATAAAGAAAGAAAATACATTTATTTAGTACTAGCTTTGGCTCGCGGCTTTGCCCGCGTTGTTGTCGGAAAAAACTAACATATAATTCAATCATGATTCGAAAGACACGTGGCGCCATCTATTATCTATAAGAACGTTATTGTTGTTTTCGTGGCTCGTGGCTAAGTAATAACAGCCGCACGGATTGATCCATCAGGTTAAGCTACGCTTGCCGGGGTTGGTCTGTGGATGGGTGACCATCGTTTCATACCGAGACTCCTCCGTGCCTCGGAAAGCACGTTAAGCCGTTGGTCCCGGCTGTCATTCGTGGATCTTTGACAGTCGTTACGGGTCGTCAGAAGCCCGAAAGTCTGACAACCAGTCTTACCAAGGTGTATTGTATTACCCAGTAACTGGGTTGTGGAGGTCAGATAGGCAGTCGCTCCATGTAAAATACTGGTATTCAGCTGCATCCGGTTAGACTGGAAGCCGACCCCAACATAGTTGGGAAAAGGCTAGGCAGATTGATTGAACGTTATTGTTGTTTTCCTCGGGAACAGCACTTTTTTTCGGGATAAAAGATACCCTACGTTGTTTCTGTACACGTGACGACGTTTATGCAAAATTTCGGGATGATCGGTTTAGAGGTTTAGGCGTGAAAATGTAACAAACAAACAAACAGACTTATTTTCGCATTTATAATATTAGTTAGGATAGACAAAAAGGCACACAAAAATAAAAAAAAGACTTCGAAGCTTTTTAGTGGTGAAAAGTTATTGTAATATGAGTTCCTGAATGAAAAGATTTATAAGTTAGTGTATTTTTGTGTAACTTTTGCATGACTACATGGTAAAATATAGCTGAGCTTGTTATAATTTTTGTTATCCTTTATACCTACTCATATTTGCAAAATAAAATAATCCTATCTTTATATTTATCTTAGACGAGAAATAATACTTTCGAAAATTGTAGGACGTAATAAACTATGTAATATATATATAATATGTAATGCCGATCTTGATGCAGTGTCGTGTGCTGAAGGTATTTTTGCTTTTTATTGGTAATTGATTATGTGTAGGTGACACTTTAAAACGTATTTATATTTTGGTTATTAATGTAACATCTATTCAAGCAAAACCAAGGTTTACTTTTGCTTCTGACTGCTGTTGATTTACTTCTTATTGACTCCGGTAAGAGCATGGGGGAAGTCTTAGACATGTATTATAGAAAAGCGATTCAAATACAAGCGATAGGAGTTCCACAGGACAGCACAAAGTCAAGCTAGTGCAAAATGAAGTGCTACTAACATAGTCTTAAGCCTTATTTACTAACACAAGGTTTTGTTTATAAAAATATGTATTTTTGGTTAAGGTATTTCGCCTGAAATAAATGGTATTATTATTATTATAAACGGTGCCATATCCAGAGACCGCTCGCGATTTTACTGGCCACACCCTAACGCTTTATCAATTTGTATGTGAATACGTATATCACAACGCCATTTACCTACACACTCACATACATCTATTTTGAACTTTAATCCTTTTTAATAAGGTCACACGTTTATGTATTCAAACTTTATTTACTTTAGCTTCTGTGATACCCACGCATGTCAAAGTTCTAATCATTCCTAGGGTACTAATTTAGATATAATTTTCTGACAAAGCAATTTAAACACTAGTTTAAGTATACTTAAGGTTTAATTTAACTTGTGAAAGTTTTTGAAAGTAGCGTAGGCGTTAGAATTCCTGCAAATACTAGATAAAATAGTTTATGGAACTAATATCTAGTTTTGATATTGAAGTAAACGAGTTTTCCATAATGGTGGCCTAATGTATTCACTTTAGTATGGGAATATTGGAAGCCGGTAGCCGAAGGTAGGGTTACACGTACCTACATAATAATTTGAATATGAATTGCTGTAAATTGGGTCAACTAACCGTTTCCCAGCGTGGTATGGTGACTTTTATGTAGTACCTTGCCATCTTTCATGGGTATAGTTAGGGGAATTAATTTTTAAGCAAATTAACACCCTACGTCACTTTGCCGTGTTGTAGCCATATCATCCTGCGATTCTGTAGCGCGTCAGGTATGTTTGCGGATGCAAGGGTGGACGATTTCTATGCCATAATGCGTAAAAAAATCGGCATCCCTGATACGTCGGATTCGTGGGAGCGCCAACGGGATAATGAAGATGATATCAGAAAGACCTGAGTCCGCAGTGGTGACGCTAGGGTTTCTTTTGACATAATTAGTGTATTTTATTGAATTATTTCGATACCTTCCACGTAAGTTGTTGTATCTTCAAAACTTCAAATTTTACAGGAGTTTTAAAGATTCAAATAAGCCTAAAAGCTGCATTTATTTTCATATCTTTATACAATTTTGTATATGAGTATAAATCCTTTATAAAATCGTGTTTTCGTTTTTTTTTTTCACTTTGAATGCATATATACTACAAATTAGGCAATTTTTTTTAAGAACGCTAAAAGGAATTTTTGTGGGCTACAACAACTTACGTGGGTGGTATCGATTTATTTATATTTTTATTTGAATTTGATTGTAAATTATTTAATATGCATGAGCTAACATGAATACATTCATGTTTATCCTTTCACATTTAGCCAAAATTCAACCATTAGTTACTATGTTTAACCATTGGTTGAGTTAACTACGGATCAAAAAACCGGCCCTTAGATTATTATTATCATAATTTTAAGTCAAGCACGTCCACGACAACCAATCAGCTCAAAGTAAGAAATCTAAGGTGGCTGCCATGTGTCAATAATAATTGTATAATCCAAATGTCAAATTAATAAATTGTAATTTCTGAATTCTGCAGGTATGGTCTTATGTTTCGTTAAAAAAAATGTTCTGGCAGCAATTCTTTTGTGAAACTGAAATATGTATGGGCTTGTACCACTGCGACACTGCCCTTAATACAAGTTATTAGTTAGTAAAGGTGCTGGTTGCAACACTTACCTGTTTAGTTAACTAGCGTAAGTCAAGTGTACCTACAAATGATGATTAAATGTTAACATTGTTATTTCATTATATATTTATATTATTAATATTTATTAATTACACCGGCACCTCACACACTCAAATCGGAATTAAAGTGAATGCGCAATTGCAATTTGCAGATCAGAGTCAGGTTGAATGTTGATTAAAATATATAATATCCTAGGACATTGTTCACACTCGGTCATCTGGTCCCAAACTAAGCAGAGCTTGTACTATGGAAACCAGATAACTGATATACTACATATACTACTTTTTTTTTGTAAATACATACTTATATAGATAATTACACCCAGACTCAGGACAAACAGACATGTTCATGCACACAAATGTTTGTCCTGCATGGGAATTGAACCCACGACCAGCGGCATGGCAGTTGGTACCTTGCCCAACCACGCCATCTGACCTGTCAATAAATATAAAAATAAAAAATGATTAAAAATAAAATAATATTATATTGTATTATATTATATAATAATATATTATAAAAACATGATTCGCGACCATAACAAATATATATTTACATAATTATAACCATAAGAATTATAAATACAGCTCTCTAATTTAGATTTGTTCAAAATGTCATGATTTCCGAAATCAAATTTAGAGAGAACAATTTTATTTATTTATTTGTTAAAACTTTATGCACAAGTAAAAAAACAAATGCCGTACAAAGGCGGGCTTAAGATGCTCCCGGAGCGTGCGTAGTTCATACAAACGATATACCAAAATAATTTGTAAATCAAACATATTCTAAAAGTAGTGTATATTTATTCCGATTGGATTACAGAATATCTAGGTTCCCAAATATATATTAAATAAGACCGTTAATTTAAACAGAAAATATGAGAAAAATAAGTTTTCTATAGAAATTTTTAATTCCTCATATCTCGTCTTCATATCAGTGTCCTTTCAAAATATATGTTTGGGAACCTAGATATTATGTAATTCAATCGGAGTAAATACACACTACCTTTAGAATATGTTTGATTTACAAATTATTTTGATATTTCGTTTGTATGAACTACACATGCTTCGTGGGGCTGTTAAAGCCTGAGGCATTTTCTACCATTCAACCTTAGGGTGATGCAGAGAAAACATGGCAGGTGCAATATAAAACTAACTTAGAGAGATGTATTCTTATTGTTATAATTATGTGAATATACATTTGTTATAGTCGTGAATCCTATTTTGATCAAGATACAATCTGACACTGACCTCCAAATTGAAAAAAAAAAAAAACGTAAGAAAATTTGAATTTGGTGGGCTACTACTGCGGATCCAACTTAAGCAACACAGTTTGGGGGCAGAAATAGCTAGCTCAAGAGGAAGCTCCTTCATTAGAAGCTCTACTAACTACTAACAAGTAATCATAGACAAAGCTCTAAGTAATTATAATATTTCTTAAACACTTCTGTTTACCCATTTGTTAAAGATACTCGTAACAAAAAAGAAATGTTTCTAGACATTTTTATTGCACTTTCCAAGCCAGTTGCCTCCACCGCATATATTCTCAAGTACTTAGTTTTTATGGAAAACAGTATACTTTTTGTTTTGCGACATATATTTTAACGATGCTCGTACACATTCTTGGATATATTGTGTCACATATATTTTTTTACCAAGGTATGATATTACTCGTATAGCAGATATGGCTAGAAAGAAGGTCAGAACACTGACATACACACATACATAAACTCACGCCTTCTTACCATGGGGGTAGGCAGAAACTATAGAACGCCACCTGCTACGGTCCTTGCATATTCCTTTTACTTTGTTAACATATACTTTGGTACCTAAAATAAGTTTACTGAATGTATCTTGTATGTTCTTTTTTTTATTTGAGATGGGTTTGTTCTTGACTCTAGTCTAGCTCAGAGGTCACAGAGACAAAGTCGACGATGGAGAGAGCTTACCCAGAAGAAGCCTGTTCACTCTCACTTTGATGAGATTAGGGTTGTATATTAGGGCTGTAAGTAGCTTTTTTGGCTTTTATGAGAATAAATGATTTAAACCTATGTTCATAAATCTGGTCATACACGCACGCTGCGGTTGCGAGTAGGTACCTACTACGCACCTGACCTTTCTGAAGAACATCACTAACGACGGAGATGACGGCTGATAAGATGATAAGCCGGCTCAAAGGACCAATGTTAGCGTGGGGAGCAATAAAAGAGTGGATTGTATGAAATAGGTAATGGTTTATTGCCGTCTGATCTTTACAAATGTATAAAGTTGTCCCTGACAAAATTAGGGAGGAGAATCGTCCGTCGCGGTGGAGGGATCTTGACCGTACTTCCGGGATTGTCCTGACAGCCGTGGAATACCTCTCCACTCCTCAAGCACCTCAGGAAATGTTACCCCCTTATCGTCACTATGTGCTAGCGGCCGTTTCCGGGGGCCCATTATTGAGTGTGCAAGTCACCCCCTGCCATTTTATCCGTGTATAATTGTATAACATTGGTCAGGCAGGGGACATAGTTCTTCCCTAGTTCAAGTTACCCAATCCACTTGAGCCACCCAGACCCATAGCCCGATATGTTTTGTTTCCACGCACAACAATAGTCCTGCACCAACCGGGGGTTGTCCTTGGGCGCACTTGCATACTTTATACAGGGATAATCGTCGGTTGGTGCCTCCTTATCATTTAAAATTATTTAAGGGGCTTCTGCGAGTTGGCTTCGGCTACTCGTAGGCCTTCCAAAGGTCCGGGACCCCAGGGTCCCGAGAAATGTAAATAATAATAATAATAACCTGGGACATTATTCACACACGGTCATCTGATCCCAAACTAAGCAGAGCTTGTACTATGGAAACCAGATAACTGATATACTACATACACTACTTTTTTTTTGTAAATACATACTTATATAGATAATTACAGACTCAGGACAAACAGACATGTTCATGCACACATTTAAACAAATAACTAAATAAAAGTGCTCTGTTGGATTTTCAACGCTAGGCGTAGCACGGAGAGTTGAAAATACAACAGTGCACTTTATTTTAGGGATTAATTTAAGTGCTACTTAGGGTTGGTGAAAGCGGGTATAAGTCTCATGTAATAGGGGATGGGCCTATTGCAATCAACCGGGTACAAATTCAGACTCTGGGCTGCTACTGAGAAAGAACTAGCACTTTGTATAACGCTAACAATGACTTATACTCGACTTTGTGTAACGATATAATTTCTTGTTTAGTCATAAAAAATATTCTCGTCGGAGGACCGAACTCAGAAACTATATACCTACAAAAGCAGTCTTTTGTCCTATAAAACCTATTTATAGTCGGCCTAGCCCTGCCCCCTAACCAATCAAATCTTTTCAAATCACAAAGTCAAGTTCACAATGACAGTTGAAGGCATTGCTTCGAACGCAACGGTTGGTCGGCTCTTGCAGTTGCACTGATGACTCACTGCATTCTTAACGCGAACGAACTATAGACTCTTTTCACTGCTTGTTGTATCATGTTTATATATCTTGTAAATAAAACTGTGGCAAGTGGTTTCTCAACTGAAGCCAGATTAATTCATGAGGATACTGTAGATTTAGCGGGGCGGTAAGGGGGTGGTCGCACTTGCGGAGGAGACTTCAAAATGGGAAGAGCTTTTGTCTTATTTAATTTAATTTTAAACAACTCTCTATCAAGTGGTTCCACATATGACAAAAGGTCGTTTTAAGTAAATGATTTATTCATTTACATAAATGCCAGCGCAAACGGTGCGTCGTGTTGCTGCGACTGGACGCAGAGGTGTCGTTTGCGTCTGCGATTAGTCGTTACGACAGATGTCGTGCAGGACACGATCATTTTCTTTGAGTATTTGACGCGCTTCGACGTCAGATTAGATAACATCGCCATCGAACGCATCCATGTAGAGTTTCGCAAAACAAACACATCTGCATCTTCCTCAGTGCTCACAGCAAGACTGACGCTGAACCTGAAACATGTGACGGTCGTCGGGTATGCGCTTGCGCCTTGCGTCTAGTCGCTGCGACAAGAAGCAAGAGCGTGCGACTCTCCTAGCCCTCTAGCCCCCTAAACTGCCTTTGTGACTCTACATATCGACGCCAAGTGTGCGGAGCTTTGAACAAAATATATGAAAATTATCAGCCACAGCTTATTTAGTTGCGTCTAGTCATCGAGTTGTTGCAGTCTCATGTCGCAAATTGTGCGCAATGTTTAAAACGACCATTTGTCGACTTATTTTGGAAATACTTGCAATCAGTTTTAAGCAATTGTAATCATCAAACGAAGCTTCTTTTATCATGCTCTTGGATATACGTCCTAAACAAAATTATCATCTGCCCATGATAATTGTAATGATTACGAACGACCAATATGGTCGGTGAGGCTAGACATAATGGCAATCTCTTCATATCTACCTAAGTGCTGACAACTGAATATTCCAATAATTATAAGTCAAGACTAAAACATAATTTAGTATTCGTACTACCCCACCATTGCGTAATAAGAAATGACTACATAAACTCTTACCCTAAGTAAATCCCCAGACTTACAAACGACTTCCATCTTTAAACATTGTACACTAGCCCTTACTTTCGGCTCAGAGTGACAGATCCCTGTTGACAGCACTGTATTGTAGGCTTTGCCCGGGTACTTTACCCGGGTTTTTTCCCGGATACTTTGCGTAATACCCGGGTTCTTTCTGTATTGTTTTATTTTGGAGACAATCTGACGGTGTTATGTCAATTACAATGTATTAGAGTTGAGAATGAAAATGGAGAATAATCTTGTTTGTTTTTTTTTTTTTTGTAAGGTTTTAGAAACTGTATTACCTTTGTTTGAGTATTAAAATAGTCTAAGATGGAAATTGAATTGAGTAACCAATTACACTAGTACTCGTATGCTAACTTTACTTGCAGCAGCTGTATGAATCATAGCATTGTAAGGTTATCAATATTGTCTTGTAAATTATAAAAAAACAGCAATATCTTTGATATTTTGCCCGCGGCCTCGCCAGCGTGGAGGGCGGAAATTATCCCAAGGGAACGTACTACCGGGATAAAAAGTATCCTATATCCTAATCCAGGTCATGGTCTACCCATGTGCCAAATTCATCCAAATCCGTTCAGCCGTTTTAGCGTGAGAGCGGAACAAACATACAAACTCACTTTAGCATTTAAGAATAATATTAGTTAGGATTACAGCCGGTTGGTATTCTCTAAAGAAATATTATATCCCGGGGGATAAAATATAAAAATAAAAATATAATATGTATAAAATTACATTTGACTCTCATCAATAGACGGTTCTTCTATTGATGAGAGTCAAACTTAATTGTATACCTATCTCAGCGTATCTTTATTGATTTGGCTATGAAGTATTCAAACTTTTTGCAATGCTTCATATACTACCTGCGTATAGGTACACGTATTGAAGGGGCTTGTGGCTAAGTAATAATAGCTGCACGGGTCGATCGATCAGGTTAAGCTGCACTTGCCGAGGTTGATCCGTGGATGGGTGACCGTCTTTACATATCGAGACCCCTCCGTGCCTCGGATAGCATGTTAAGCCGTTAGTCCCCGCTGTCATTCGTGGAACTAAGAAAGTTGTTACGGGTCGTCAGAAGCCCGAAAGCCTGACAACCAGTCTTACCCAGTAAGTAGGTTGCGGAGGTCAGATAGGCAGTCGCTCCATGTAAAATACTGGCATTTAGCTGCATACAGTTAGACTGGAAACCGACCTCAACATAGTTGGGAACAGGCTAGGCAGATAATGTATAGGTACAAATATTACTCGTTAAAATTCCACGAGAACATCAAGTTTTAAGTTAAATATAAATTATTATTTCTCACAAGACAACCTCATTCCCATCGTCTCTATAAAAACAGAAACTTATTTATCTTAGCACTAGTAAATCCACTAGGAGAAAGCACTGACACGTTCCTAGATCTAAGATATGACATGTGGGGCGAACCACACAACGTTAGAGTATGAATAATGCTGTAGAGTAATTAAATTTATATGAGGAGCTTGCGCCTAATTAATAACAGCCGCACGGGTCGATCGATTATTATGTTATCGTTGGTCCGTGAAGACCCCTCCGTGCCTCAGAAAGCACGCTAAGCCTTTGGTCCCAGTTGTCATTCGTGGATCTTTGACAGTCGTTACGGGTCGTCAGAAGCCCGAAAGTATGACAACCAGTCTTACCAAGGTTTATTACCCAGTAACTGGTTTGTGGAGGTCAGAGAGGCAGTCGCTCCATGTAAAATATTGGTATTCAGCTGCATCCGGTTAGACTGGAAGCCGACCCCAAAATAATTGGGAAAAGGCTAGGCAGATGATGAATGGTTAAATGTCTAGATAGAATTTGCCGTCCAAACTATATTGTATCTATCTAATTTGAGGTTGACTTTCAGCTGGAATATAGGATACCTGGATTTATCGAAACAGCTTAACCAAATAATCAGAAATTTCTACAAACCAAATGACTGCAGAACAGTAGGCAGACGGATTTTATGTTGGAGTCCAGACACGCAATACGACTGATGTTAGCAGTGAACTGAAGTTAGCTGAATTGCTGCTGCCCACGACATTATCTGCGATCCAGGATAAAAGTAGGCTATCGTGTATCGTGTGGTGGGTAGTACTGTAAGTAGAGTGTAGAAGGGGTGGGTAAGAAGGTAGGTAGGTAGGGACTACCAATCTGTCAAATTTCATAATGATCGGAGCCGTGGTTTAGTCGTGAAAATGTAACAGACAGACAGAGTTATTTTCACTTTTATAATCCTATTCCAAATTATAATGTCATAAACGCGAATATGAGTTTGTATGTTTGTTACTCTTTCTCGGCTAAACGGCTGGACCGATTTTGATGAGATTTGGTATGGTGATACTTTGAGTCTTGTGAAAGGACATAGGCTACTTTTTACTGACATACCACGTAGTATTATATAATACTAGCTTCTGCCAGCGGTTTTTCCCGCGTGGAGCTCGGAAATTATTCCACAGGAACGTAATACCGGGGTCAAAATTATCCTATGTCCTAATCAAGGTCATGGTCTATACACGTACTAAATTTAACCCAAACCCATACTGCCACCGTTTTAGCGTGAGAGACAAACAAACAAACTCACTTTCGCCTCTATAATATTAGTTAAGATATGTAGAATGGAAGTATAGACACAATATAAATGTGGACTGTTGGGAAACTACGAACAAACGTACGAAACGGCACACACAGATGCACGCATCGACGAGACCCTTAAGCCACAATAAATATACTGAGACCACCGCCACTATCGCTTGGGGCCTCGTCGGTGCTCACATCTAAGTGTGCCGGTTCGACCGTAGTTTCCTTAGGGCGTTTGTGCACTACAAGGAATTTTACTGTCCGGCAGTCCGATTTTTTACGGTCCGATATAACACGCCATAAATGTATATACTAGTTTGTGCACTATACGTAATTTTACTGTCCGACATTTACTCATCGTTCCTAGCGTAATTACGCGTGCGTGGCTTGTAGTTTCAACATCAACACAACAACACATCCGACCGTAAAAAATCGGACTGCCGGACAGTAAAATTCCTTGTAGTGCACAAACGCCCTTACTATCCATTTATATTTATTCTGGTATAGATGCGCACGCGTTCGTGATTTGTAACCACTACATAAACTCTCCAAGGCACAGAGCTGTCTCGGTGTCGTTACTCTATTCCTAAATATTAGTTTGGCTTGCTTATCTCTCATTGTTTGTTGACACAATATTCTAGACGCTCTATATCTTTTCTTTATACTCCGCGAAGGCATCCCTTTATAGTGTTGACCTAAATATCTTCTAGTTTCTTCGCGTCATTATAGAAATATGTTACACGCTCCTTATTCTTACGGTTCAATAGAAATATAGGATACAACGTCTTTTAAGTACTTACACAATTAATTAATGAGTGATAGCGCACTAAGCGGCAGCAATATTGTAACGGTTAAGAGGCCTACGAGTATCACAAAATAAAATTGCGTTTTGACAGTTTAGTAAGGCTGACCCCACATTTGGCATTTTAGATGTACTCGTAGGTATGTTGAGGCATGGCGACGCAACACATTGTGTAGCAAATCGGCAGTTGCAATCATCTACGTTTATTTTGAGTCTTATATATTTATTTATTTTTTGCTTTTGTTTAAAGTATGAAATTTTAATTTCTTATGAACTAACGTTTATTATGATATAAGTTTTACGTAATAATATTAATGTAGTAAGAAGAAATTTACTGTTAATTCTGAGCGTGTTTAGTAGTTTCATTGTTTTTAAAGGGGATGTTTCTTATTGATATTCCATTCATATTTCAAAACTCTGAGGCCGCATTGGTTTAAGCCACTATTTAAAAGATATTATTATACATTTTATCTACACCCATACTATAAATCCCCTATAAATGTTACTGTAACAGTTAGCTTATTGCCAACATTAAAAGAAACAGTGTCATAGCAACCATAATATCATCCAAACGAGTGGTATAATGTAGTACTAATATTCATTATGCAACTCCAACAGCCACATTCTCACTACTCAATTAGTGGTATCTCTATGAATTTAAAAAAAGACATTGTCATGCACGCGCGTTTCTCTACCACAGCGCCATTTTTTATAGGTTATTCGAATTCACGCCGTATCGCGCCATTTTTGTTCGATATTAGTAATGCAAAAATTTATTACTTTGTTGTTTACAAAAATGAGTGATACAAGCTTTGATATCACACCACCAGATATTTCTAATGCAGCAAACGACATTTCTAACCAATTATTACCAGAAAATCTATACATAGTTTGTTTGTATTAGATACTCAGCAATTAAACTTTCCATGAATTTACATAGAGTTCTTACAACACTGTACAACACCCTATGGTTTCAGAACCTTTTATATAGGATTCATATCTTCTACACTCGGCTTCGCCTCGTTTGATAAACCCACTTTCGTGTTTTAATACCCCTTATTATACAACAGTTGCATAAATAACTATTTAATTTCATTTTCTTATGTAAGTAGTTCAATCCACGACCTAAAAAAATTCTTTAGCAAGAAAAAAATGTGAAAAGCGAGGCCACTTATAACTACCTATTCTCTAACAATAAGCCAAAACTGTCGATGTCTTACAGTTTCTCAGAATAAGAAAGCCAAAGTTGGGCCATATGAAATGTAAAAGGGGCGTTTAAGGCACGACTGGCGTTGAATGGTTGTTAAGGGGGAAGCTCTAGGGTAGCCCGTGAAATTCAAATTTTATTAGGTTTTTGCGATTTGCATGTCAGTATTTGGTGGTATGTTGATTAAAGTATGATTCGCGACAGTAAAAAATATGTATTTACAGAATTATATTCTTTAGAATCAGTAATACAACTCCTCCGAATTCTTGAAATTTGAGGATTATACTAACTTATAGTATAATCCTCAAATGTCAAGAATTCATGAAATAATCATTTAATAGGATTACCTCATCTTAAAAAATTGTATTGATGATTTTAATGATTATAATTCTGTAAATACATACCTACTTGTTACAGTCGCGAATCTTATTTTGATCAACATGCAACCTAATACTGACTTGCAAATTGCAAAAAAAAAACGTTAGAATTAATTACTTCTTTAATAAAAAATAAAAAACAAACAATTAAAAAAAACTTTTTTACTAACTCGATTTCCATGGGATCTCCTTATCAGATTCTGATTTGATGACAATGTGACTACCTCGAAAGCATACCCTTTCAAACAAAAAAGAATTTTCAAAATCGGTCCATAATTGACGGAGAAAACGGTGGACATAAAAAAACACAAAGTCCCTAATCTCCTCCTTTTTTGAAGTCGGTTAATAAATTTTGTAGATATGCAGTGGTGGCCCAGTGGTAACGGCAGTGACTTGCGGGTTGTAGGTCGTATGTTCGAACCCTGTCAGGCGCTTTATTTTGTGTAAATTATTTCATCACCACTGCTCTCAAAACAGTGAAGGAAAACATCGTGAGGAAACTGGCATGTTCTAGAACTAAAAATTCGAAGACTTGTGGTATCTACCAACCCGCACTGGGCCCGCGTGGTGGATTACAGCCCACTCCCTCTCACAGAGAGAAGCCCTGTGTACCAGCAGTGGGACCATTATATTATATGGTATCAGTTGTTATTTGACCTATAAATTGTACATTAATAAAAAATAAAAAATCACAGATCTCGTGCTCTAAACGACCTTCGGGTACATTGAAAATGCACTTAGGCTGGCTTTTCATTGTACGATGCCAAATGTAATAGATTTTGTATCGTTTTTGAATGAAGTAATAGAGCTCAAATGTACGAAGTAAAAAATCTATACGATAAAACAAATATATTTCACGATCAAACTGTTAAACACTCAGCGACGCAACGTGCATCTATGAAGTGCGCTTCCCGAAATTACGCCACACAAAGGGCACCCTTCTGCCTAGACTATTAGTGATACAGAAGACTGGGTTTTATTTTAATGTAGCCGAACTCAATACCCCGAAGGCATTTTTTCATTTTTACGATATCGCATTTAGTTTTTTACATTATATTTGATTTTATGACAAAAGACCCTAAAAAATTGATCGAATTTTTCACATTTATGCGATTTTCAAGAAAAGTTATTGACTTAAAAAAAAATCACCATCTTATAGCCCTTGTTGATACGCGTCTTTTGAGACCTCAACCATTCATGTAGCCCTAAAACTCACGACACCAAGGCGATGTCAAATTCTGAGCGAAAATGGGGCTATACTGAAGCGATTGAAAAAACATTTTCAATGTTAAAAGTAAGAAAATATCGATTTGAACGACTAGAAAATTGAACCCAACCACTAGTTTTGCAGAAAAATCTGTAAGTAAAAAAAAAAATACGTGTCGACTTGAGAACCTCCTTTTTTCGTCGGTTAAAAAAATGAAACTTTCCAAGAACAATGTAATTACTGTGTATAACATTAACATTCTCATTCCCGTCGAAAATTCATTTCATTCCATTATCATCTGCTTAGCCTTTTCTCAACGATATTGGGGTCGGCTTCCAGTCTAACCGGATGCAGCTGATTACCAGTACCATGGAGCGACTGCCTATCTGACCCCCACAACCCAGTTACTATGTCAGTGACTTGTTGTCAGACTTTCAGGCTCCGGACGACCCGTAACGACTGTTAAAGATCCACGTATGACAGCCAAGACCAACGGCTTAACGTGCTTTCCGAGGTACGGAGGGGTCTTAATATGTAAATAAGGTCACCCATCCAGACACCAACCACGGCAAGCGCAGCTTACAGATCGATCGAACCCGTACGGCTGTAATTACTTAGCCACAAGCCCCTCGAAGATGGCTACATAATTATTTATGAAGCGACGGCGACGTGACATTTTATAAAAATGAATATAAATCATAGGTTTACTTACGTTTCTCTAAAATACTAGCACGTTTCGTCGATCTCAACATCTGGGACGAATATCTACACATCCCTTTATTATTTGACGAGAATATTTACTAGCTTTTAGGGTTCCGTAACATACTTAAACCCAGAAATCGAATTTGAGATCAAAAATGTATACAAAGGTGTTGCCAATTTTAAATAATAATCTCAATTGTGCATTTTGCTGAAAAGTACTATAACATAGTGCTAAAATTGTTGGCATATCTTAAACAGTTAAAATATAATATTGCACACAGTTTTCAACTTTAAAGTGACGTAGACTACGACCGAAGAATAAAATATAACTGTTTGAAATAAAATCGTACAAATTATTTTTATGCTACTGGCAATAAGGCAGTGGTCTTAAATATTTGGACTTCATTTAGAGTTAATAATAATATTATAAATCTATATATCCAAAAAAATCAAGTAAATCAAGTCTATGCAAGTAAACGTCCCGTACAAACAAAATGGCGACCACTAGGCGCTATTTTGCTTTGATTATTCAGTACTGTCATGCGGTTTCTGACGTTTGGCCTGATTGAATGTGTCGCTTTGAGTTTTTATTTGTTGAGTTTTCGTTTGTTGTTAAGTTTTTCTTTGTTTTATTTTACGTTTACGTTTTTGTTTATTTTGTTGTTGCGTAAAGTCGTATTTACGAGTAATAAAATAGACGCACCTTACCTATAATTTACCTTACCTATAATATTAGGACTAACCTTAGGCTATCATATTTTTAATTTTGATACGCTGCTTTAGCGTTCTTCCAAAAACAGTATATTAAAAAAAACTTAATTTGAATTACTAGAGAAATGTTGACTACCCCTGAACTGTCACTTAATAATAACCTGGGATATTTGTCACACACGGTCATCTGATCCCAAACTAAGCAGAGCTTGTACTATGGAAAACAGATAACTGATATACTACATACACTACTTTTTTTTTTGTAAATACATACTTATATAGATAATTACACCCAGACTCAGAACAAACAGACATGTTCATGCACACAAATGTTTGTCCTGGATGGGATTCGAACCCACGACCTGCGGCATGATAGGTGGTATCTTAACCAACCACGCCAACTGGCCCGCCAGGTGGTTCTTTCCTCAAAAGACCATTTCAGACACCAATCTACATGGTCTTCACATGAAGTGACCAAGATTATGTCTGGACTTTATAAGAGACTGTGACCTCTGAGTTTGTTTCGGCCTTTCTTCTCAGAGTAGTCAGATAGGAAACGCCGACCTCATCTAATTAAAAAAAAAACATGATTGACTTGTAAAAGTGTTTGTACAAACCTACTTACAGAAATAAAAATCATTTATCATTTATCCTTCCCTCGTATTGGCAAGAATTTTACTGTAACTTATGTCATGTTCATAATGTTAGCTAACTAGCCTGTGCCCTGCTGTGAAATTATCTCTAGATAACAGGGACAAAAAGTACCCTACATGCTAACCCACGTCATGGTCTACGTGTGTGCCAAATTGCATCAAAATCCGATCAGCCATCAAGTCGTGAAAAGATAACTAACAGACACAGAGATAATATGAATGAGAAAGTGGTAGTGAGGCTAATTTACCAGGATTTACCAGATGTACAGTCGAACAAGGAAAAGCTTGAGCACCTTAAGGGGGAAGTGCCAGGGTACCCACGAAATTCAAATTTTCTTACATTTTTTTTTGCAATTTACAAATCAGTATAACGTTGTATGTTGATTAAAGTATGATTCATTAACAAATATGTATTTACATAATTATTATCATTAAAATCAGTAATACAACTCCGTAAGTTAGTATAATCCTCAAATGTCAAGATTTCATGAAATAGTCATAGTTCATTAGGATTACCTGCTCTTAAAGAGTTGCATTGGTGACTTTAATGATTACAATTATACAGAGTAGTAGTAGTAGCAGTAATAGTAATTAATTTTCTCTCAAAAAGGTACAATTTTGATACATAGTATCTAAATTACAGGCAGAATCAAACCTTTGTGAGAGCTGGAGTATACAATGGGCTCGGGGCCTGTATGACAGATATCCAGACTCACACCCTTTAATACATTAGGCGCGGCAGACGCACATGCGCGTTTTCGGGCGTTCACCAGGTGCTTGACGGCGCGTATGCGCGTCCATACAATTTACATAACTTTCTTCGAGTGCGGCGCGCCGCACCTGTGCGTTCGTTGTGCATCTCTATTGTTTCGAAAACATCGTAAAATAAGGGTCGGTAAGGGTGTAGCATAAAGAAGCGTTTGCATAAAGAATTAAGCAGATAATGTGTTAAATTACAAAATTAAATTGCACCTTACAATTAGTGCGGATTTCACCAATTGAAAGTGAACGCGATCAATACGTAAACAACCACTTTTAAGAGCTGTCAGTGTCATTATTTTCTTAGGAATATTGACACTGACAGTTCTTGAACTTGGCTTAGATGTGCTGAACGCGTTCAGTTACATTGGTGAAATCCGCACTTAGAGTGTTAGGTTAAACGAGGGATTTACTTTAAGGGGTACATGAGTACAATTACGATACAGATACGATTTCAGGTTTGGTCCTATAGTAGAAATTGTTCATAATGATGACTTTATGAACAATTTTTACTATGAGTAATCGTAAAAATGTCAGCTGCATTTTGACGAATTATGCGAACATAAATGTACTGAACAGCTGTTCTATTTTGCGATGTTAGGTTTGGTCCCATAGTAAAAGTTGTTCATAATGATGAGTACAAGGACCTCTTAAAATAAATCCCTCGTTTAACCTAACACTCTGTATAAATACATACTAGTTACGATCGCGAATCATATTTTGATCAACATCCAACCTAATACTGACTTGCAAATTGCAAAAAAAACTTAAGAAAAGTTGAATTTCGCGGGCTACCCTGACGCTTTCACCTTAAGGTTTATCTCTTCACCTGCACATATGGTGCAATCTTATAGGTATATATTATTTTTCTGGCTACGCATTGCCAATTGTTTTTGTTAAATTGTCAGTTCTAAACGGTGACGTGAAAGATTGAAAATTGCTGAATATCATTCATTGCAAACCTTTCGCGAGTCTACCTTCAATTAATTAGCGCCCCTTGTGAAGGCTAGATTAATAGTGAAAATGGAATACTGCTCGCCAGTATATCATCATAACTTTTCTCCTCACAAACCCGTTGTGGATCCCTCATCCTCAAACTTTTTAACTATGAATCCAGAAAGTCTGTAAATAACACGTGTTATAAAGTTTTAAGCAAGAAGTTACGGATCGCGTCGACAACTTCAAGATTTTCTAGACTACATGTTTGACCTGTGGTTTTATAATGAAATAACTTTTGCTAGCGGCATTTCCAACATATAGTAAACTGCAGTATTTTTATAACATAATGTCACTAGACATCTGTAATCCATGGGCTCGTGGCTAAGTAATAACAGACCCTTCATACCTCGTCCCTTCCGTGCCTCGGAAAGCACGTTATGCGGTTTTCCCGGCTGTCATTCGTGGATATTTGACAGTCGTTACGGGTCGTCAGAAGCCCGAAAGTCTGACAACCAGTCTTACCCAGTAACTGGGTTGTGGAGGTCAGATAGGCAGTCGCTCCATGTAAAATACTAGTGTTCCGCTGCATCCCGTTAGACTGGAAGCCGATCCCAACATAGTTGGGAACAGGCTAGGCTGATGATGATGTCTGTAATCCCCGAAGGGTTAGACAGAGGTGTACCTATAGTACACCCACATTTCGCCAGCTATGTTTAAGTCCCATGTAATAGGGGGCGAGTCTCTCTCTCTCTCTCTGATAATCTCTAATACTCTGGGCTGCTAATTAAAAATTCCTGATCGAAAAACCAATAACACTGCTCAACCTGGGAGTCAAATTCAGGACGTCATCCTCAGCAGTAGGGCTACGAGGCAGTTTTTATTTTCTTATGAAAAAGAATTTAAAAAAAGAATTCCCATGAATTCTTTTTTTAATTACTTAAAAAAAAAAGAATTGGTTTAAAGTTTTTATCAATGTAAAGTAGTATAATACATATATGAATTAAAAGGCATAATGTTTCGTATTGAAGCAAAACTCCTGCTCTGAACGCGTTTAAAATCGTCTAAGTGTACTGCTTATGCGCGTATGAAATGACGACAATAATATGAGTATTTCTTTTTCTAGAGCAACATAAAGGTATTTATTATTTCTCATACGGAACTTCGCGTAATTGTTTCAACTGGCACTTGACCGCTTTTTTTTACTATTGTGCGTCGATGTCTGTATATGAGATGACCTAGAACCTAATATGATTTCAGACCCAAACCTAGAGTGAGTACTGAATATTTATTACAATTCTAGCTTTAAACATGTAAGTGCAAGCATGACAAGCCTACATGAACAATTTTGTGCAAGCATGCTCGAGCGTCTACGTGATGATTTTGTGCAATCATTTTGCTTGTGCAAACGGCATAAAAATTGATAGAATTTTTACTAGGCGACTCCAACAAGTCACGCTTGTGCAAGCATGTTTGAGCGTGTGTATATAGCAATCATGCGCATGCCAGCTGCACACAATTAATGCTGCTAAAGCAAGTGCGTTGTCGTCAACCAGATGCTGCTCCAGCTTGCGTGTAGCCTATAGGTAAGGTAAGTTGTGCACGCTTGCACAAAATTCTTGTTCATGCAGACTTGTTACGTGTGTAGCCTCCTTAAGTTTATTTCTTGATATTTCGTGTCGTGGTAATGAACTCTTCATCTCATTGTACTAACATAACATAACATCACGCCTATAACTCCCGAAGGGTTAGGCAGAGGTGTACCTACAGTACACCCACATTTCGCCAGTTAATTTTAAGTCACTGATCTCCATCATTTCTAAAATATTTGAAAAATATATGTATAGGCAACTTAACTCATATGTAGAAAAAAATAATATTATTTGCAACGAACAAAAAGGCTTCAGAGAAAAAAAGACGATAAACATGGCAATTTATGACTTTTTACAAACGGTGATGACAAATATGGATCATAATATCCCAGTTTGTGCTATATTCTGTGATATGACGCAGGCTTTCGATTACGTTCATCACAACATTTTAATTAAGAAACTCGAAGCTTATGGAGTTCGAGGTAATGTTCTAAAATTATTTGAGTCATACCTACATAAAAGAATGCAGATTATGGAAGTTACTAGGATAAATTTGACTACGAAACAAGAAGAAATCTATATATCCCAAGAACGTGAACACCATACACGTGTTCCACAGGGAAGTGTTTTAGGCCCTCCCCTTTTTACATTATATATAAATGACTTGCCCAAGTCCTCAGAACAATCTATGAGCCTATTTGCTGTTGACAGTGTTGTGACGATTCCATGTAAAAATAGAAATCAATACGAATATGATATTAATAAATCCCTAATTTCAATAATAAAATGGTTAAATAATAATAATTTAAAAATAAATTTAAATAAGACTAAAATCTTGCATTTCAGACAGCGCCCATTGACATTAATTAATAAACTGGACATAAAATACAATAATACTAACATTGACTCGGTTGACACAACAAAATTTTTAGGATTAATTATTGACACGAAATTAAATTGGAAAGCACATATAGAGACCATTACTAAGAAAATTAGTTCCTCAGCTTATGCTCTGTACACACTGGCTGAAATAACTAGTGTAGATGCGTTGCTTACCGCATACTACGGGTTGGTAGAATCTGTCCTAAGATATGGGATTATCTTTTGGGGTAACTCAACTGATAAGGAAACTATATTTAAAGCACAAAAAAAAAAATGTATTAGGTCCATGTTCAAATTAGAAACCACTCAGAGTTGTAGGCCTTATTTTGAAAAATATAAAATTTTGACATTACCGTCCATTTATATTATAGAAAATGCAATGTTTGTAAGGTCCAACCCTAATCTGTTTACTCGCATGGCTGAGGTGTTTCCACGCAACAGATGTGACAACACTCAGATTTGCTTACAACAATCCAGAACTACTCTTATGCGGAAGAGTGTCTTTTGCATGGCTCCTATAATTTATAATAAATTGCCAAAAAGTTGGAAGCTTTTAAGTAACGTGCAGTTTAAATTGAAAGTTAAAAATTTTTTAACTGAAAGAGCATATTACACCATCAATGAGTTTTTATGTGAAAAATATTTTGAATGACTATTATAATTTTGACCTATTTATTTTGACTACTGCTTTAGACCTATTATTATTATTTAATGTGAACGGTAACTATTATATTTTAATTTGAATAATTGAATTGTGGTTATATTATTATTTAAATAATTTGATTCGCTGTATCTTTTTAATACCTAATTTAAAAAAGAAAAGAAATTTTTTTTTGCTTATTATACAGTATGTTAACCAACAGAGGGCGTTCCCGTTAACCCGCAATAGTATAGCATCCATACATGCTAAAAAAAATATTACCATTCGAAAACAAAATGGTTTTTTTTTTTTTTTTTCACTAAAAATGTTAAATTGATACGTAAAAGAAACACTCTGTACACGCGTACTTGAAGGACGGAAACATCGCAATTTAGTTTTTATTTTTAGTGAATATTTTTATATTTTTTTGAATATTTTAGTGAATATTTTTAGCATTTTTAGTGAATATTTTAATATTAAAAAAAAATAAAAACCATTTTGTTTTCGAATGGAAATATTTTTTTTAGCATGTATGGATGCTATACTATTGCGGGTTAACGGGAACGCCCTCTGTTGGTTAACATACTGTATATACTTTACCTACTTAAATATTTGTATGCCATTTTATAGGGCAAGCATGACGACCTGTTTAGAATACTTTGAACAACTTGCATGCTGATTTTTTTTTTGTACAAAAAAAAAAATTATACTCATGTTTGAACAAATAAAATTATCTTATCCTATCTTATCTTATCTTATCTTATCTTATCTATCTTATCCCATGTAATATCGGGAGCGAGCCTGTTGCCATCAACTGGGCACCAATCTAAACTCCAGGCTGCTACTGAGAAATCCCTGATGGAAAACCCCAATAAAACTTGTCCAACCTGGGAATTGAACTCAAGACCTCAATATGGTCACACTGACTTTAATAATTACTCAACTTTAAGCAGTGTTTACATGCCTTCAATATGAAAGAGCCAGGGTAGCCCTCGAATTTCAAATTTTCTGACGTATTTTACAATTTGCAAGTCAGTATTAAGTTGTATGTTGATCATTAAAGTGATCAATACAACTCTTTAAGACTAGGTAATCCTAATGAATGACTATTTCATGAAACCTTGACATTTGAGGATTATACTAACTTCAGGAGTTGTATTACTGATTCTAATTCTGTAAATACATATTTGTTACGGCCGCGAATCATACTTTATTTAACATACAACTTAATAATGACTTGCAAATTGCAAGAAACGTAAGTAAATTTGAATTTCGCGAGCTACCCTGGCGCTTCCCTTTTATGTAAAAGGGAGAGCTTATTATGACCTCACAGGGAATTATGGTGAACACTACGTAATGATATAAATGTTGTGAGCCTTTTAGTCTGGACCAAATAAATGTGTAGCGCGTCTCACATCCGACTACCGCCGCACGCGGAGCAAGGCCGACGCGGCCAGCGAGACTGTTTCTAGAACAACGATCCGTGTCGCCACATCTTCACGAAGGACGCCGCGCGAACGCCGCGCGCCGCTTAATGTTCTAGATGGAAGACCAGCTACTCCGCGTTTTCTCGAAGCGCCGCGCACGCGCTCGCGCATGCGCGGAGAACAATATATAAGGAGATGTATGTTACTCAATAAAAAGATAGTTCATCTTAAGCCGTTCACTATGTAGGACACGTCTTTTATTTATAAGTACCTCATAGCACGTATAGCTGCTACAATACCTAACGTACATAGATGCTACAAATGGAATATTAAATACAAGGTGTATCACAGACGAGTGACAAACTTAGGGTGTGGTACAGACCATCAAACTGAAAAACTTTTTCCCGGGGCCCAACATCGTAGTCGTAAAAACAAAATCAGTCGTCCCATACATTTGGTCAAGTAGGTATTGAAGTTTTGTATGGAACAACATTTTTTTTTTACGATTACGATGTTGGTCCTCGGGAAAAGTTGTTCAGTTTGATGGTCTGTACCACACCCTTAAGTTTGATCACTCGTCTGTGACACACCTTGTATAATAAATTCGTTCTTTCTTCAGGGAGGTAGTAAAGGTGACAAATATTTTTATCTATTTACATTCACAATATCCCTGAATCGTCTATTATTTAATTTTCTAATAACATAATTTACATTAGATAAGCGTCTTATTATATGGTAAGGTCCCCTATATCTACATAATTATATGTTCTTATCTGTAGCTGTACTCGCATATGTGTTAAAACCATAACCAATTGATTTGGCACAAAATTCCTTGTTTTAGCCTTTTTGTCATATATAGCTTTCTGCTTTAATTAAGCTTTCTTCATATTATATACAGGGTGTCCCAAAACTCAACGTCAAGCCGAAACGGGGTGTCAGGATTGATCATAACCATCACGAGAAAAATCTGAAAAAAAATCTATCCCATGCAGTTTGAAAATTATGGGCATTTTAAGAAAAACCTAGAAATTTGATCAAACTGTACCATTTTTCGGTTATTGTGGTTATTGTTTTTTATTTTTGTTCATTTGAACTTTGGAAACGTAATCCTAAATAACATTTCTAGAATCCCAATAAAAAATAATGACACAATTGCCTCAAGTTTCCGAGAATTGAGACTATTTGTTAAACTACGAATTTAAAATTTTCAAGATTCGTCGACTTTGACAGGCCCTCCTATAAAAAAAATGTACTAGAGTGCCTTGGCAAGTGGTATTAAAAGTTGGCGCATTTAATCAGAATTCTAAAATGGTACAATACTTGTTAGTTCCATACAATAGAAAAGAGTAAAAAAATTAAAACCTCAAGTAACCCGATTTTCGCTATCACATTTTACTCAGTTAAAATGTTTTTAATTCGCACAAGCTCTAGGGAGGTTCTTAATTTTAAGACAAAATGATGAGAGAGATGGATAATGGGTATGTTTGCCATGAGTGAGCGAGACAGATAGTGACGCCACTTTTACCAAAGTGAAAAAAAGTTAGTAAAATTAGTAAAATAATTAGGTTTGTTGGAATAAAAGTCAGATAGAGAAATAACATTTTTTATTACAATAATTGTTCAAATTGTTTACCATCAGCCTCAATACAAGCCCTACATCTTCTTAAAAAAGATCTACTTATAAGTCGGGCATATCTTCGAGAGTTGATCGCCTCAGCTGCTTGAGAAATGCGTTCACGCAGGTCGGCTACGTTCTCAATGGGCTTTGAGTAAACTTTTTCTTTGAGAACTCCCCAATAGAAAAAATCCAGGGGATTTAAATCTGGTACAACGAGATAGTGCCTGAACGTCCAATCCACCTTCCCGGATATTCCTGGTCAAGGAAATCTCTTACTTGCACTGCGAAATGCGCTGGGCAGCCATCTTGTTGAAACCACATGTCGCGAAGATCTGCTAGTGGTTCGTCCTGTTAGAGGATGGTTGGTAAATCTACTCTTAAAAAATGTAGGTAATTAGTTCCATTCAAGTTCTCAGGCAGTTCAATAGGCCCAATAATTTTACCGTTTAAAATTCCGGTCCACAGGTTTACTTTAAAACGATACTGGGATCTATCTTCTCGCATTAAATGTGGATTCTCCACATGCCACTCGTGATAATTGTGCAAGTTCATGTAACCATCTTTTTTAAATGTCGATTCATCTGACCAGAGAATTTTTTGGATGAATTGGGGATTCTCATTATGCCTCTGTAGCATTGTTCTACAAAAAGAAATCCTTTCCTGATAATCTCGAGGTACAAGACTTTGAACTCGTTGTACGTGAAACGGATGCATTTCGTTTCTTTGTAAAATACGATGAGCAGTGCTTTTGGGTATTCCCGTTCTTTCTTCAATTCCACGTACGGAAATACTTCGGTCACCTGCGACCTCTTGCAATACTTCTTCCTGGAAAGGAAACACAGGTCTACCTCCAGCCTGTATTTGATTCGGGAAATGGCCGCCCTCTGTGAGTGAACGGTGCACATTAACAAACACTCGGTGATCCGGGTAGCGCTCTAAATTTGGATATCTTTCACGATAAAGTCTAGCGGCGGCACTTGCGTTGCATCTGCATTCCCCATAAATGAGGTGCATGTTCGCATATTCTTGTGAAGTGTAGCGCATAGGCATGGTAGATAAAAAGGATGCCAACACAAAAGTCCAGAGAGAAGCCAAAGTTGCCGGTATGTTATCAACAAGTCCAATTCACAAAGATTCAAGTCCAAAAAGAGAAGCCAAAGTTGTCAGTACTAAATCAACACAAGCGAATACGAACGTGCGCAGTAGACGAATGAGCGAAACGTACTAACTGGTTGGTGTCGGACTGGGAGCGTAGCCATTTGCTTGGCTGAAACTAGTGCGAATGAAACAGATAGATGCCATAGCATCTATCTGTTTCATTCGCACTCGTTTAAACGACGCATCTCCGTCTCAATGCGTGGCGTCACTATCTGTCTCGCTCACTCATGGCAAACATACCCATTATCCATCTCTCTCATCATTTTGTCTTAAAATTAAGAACCTACCTAGAGCTTGTGCGAATTAAAAACATTTTAACTGAGTAAAATGTGATAGCAAAAATCGGGTTACTGGAGGTTTTAATTTTTTTACTCTTTTCTATTGTATGGAACTAACAAGTATTGTACCATTTTAGAATTCTGATTAAATGTGCCAACTTTTAATGCCACTTGCCAAGGCACTCTAGTACATTTTTTTTATAGGAGGGCCTGTCAAAGTCGACGAATCTTGAAAATTTTAAATTCGTAGTTTAACAAATAGTCTCAATTCTCGGAAACTTGAGGCAATTGTGTCATTATTTTTTATTGGGATTCTAGAAATGTTATTTAGGATTACGTTTCCAAAGTTCAAATGAACAAAAATAAAAAAGAATAACCACAATAACCGAAAAATGGTACAGTTTGATCAAATTTCTAGGTTTTTCTTAAAATGCCCATAATTTTCAAACTGCATGGGATAGATTTTTTTTCAGATTTTTCTCGTGATGGTTATGATCAATCCTGTCACCCCGTTTCGGCATGACGTTGAGTTTTGGGACACCCTGTATAGCACAATTGATTAATATGTGAAGGTTTAAACTCCACAAATCAAAAGTCATTTATTCAAACTAGCCGCTAATTGGAACTACTATGGAAACAGCTAGAGGAAGAAGGTCTTTGCCAAGAGGGATACTCAATTGAGGGAGATTTTTGAACAACATATAACAGAGTAAAAACAATTTAGAACAAATAGGCTTTATAAATAAATAAATAAAATATAGCATACACATCATTTAAAGAAGAAAGTAGATAGACAGCCAGACACTTCGTTAGCAACCTTTAATCGTGTGGTCACTTACTGTCTGTATCAAAAGTGTCTGATGAAAGTGTAAACAAACCCTGTTCAGGTTGAAATCTTACGGAAAACACTCACTAAAATGAATTACACATTTAGAAGGTTTCAACTTTATCCGCTAATTACACATGGGATGAAATTCATCCCATTTTTTTATTTAAGTAGTGGTTCGTGGGAGTAAAGTCATCCCATGCAAATCTGCTTTTGGTTTGAACCTTGTTCCACCACTATTAAGGAGTCCTTTCTAATTCCATACATTTAGTTTGATGCACTATCTATGGAAATCATCTATGGAAAGATTATTTTTAGTCTGTAGTTGCAAATCTTTTTGTAAACAAAAGGTTTTTGTTCAAATTGGAATGCTTGTAATTAATGAAAATTGTATTAAGGTCAGTGGTTTTATGTATGTTTTATGCTAAGAATAAACACACCATGCATTTTAAACCATAAAACATATAGGTCATTGCCTGTTATTTTTTACTAGAGGCATTTCTTTGAAAGTGTAACTAAAAATTGTTTTGTTATTTTTTACAACCAATTTTGAAAATGAAAACAAGTCATACTTTCAAACGAAACGATTACTATAAAGCCCTACTCACTAGCATTCTAAGAAACATTCAACGGTCACAAAATTCCAAGAAGCTACGATGCAAATCGGTTTTGTTTACAAGATTACCGCGGGCGTCCGCGGGTGGGGCGCTCAACGGTTTTCCCCGCGCGCGGGTTAGCACAGTGGTTCAGCACAGCGGCTAGGCTGAAAATCTTTTTGAACGTCAAAATTACATAAGACTGTCCCGCAAAACGCCTTCACCACTTCATAGTGCTTTAGCTGAGGAGAAGAAGTGACGCAACAAACTCCCCAGCAGCACAGCTGTCTGTTAAGTTAAAAAATTTGATTCTATACAGAATAGCTATATAGCAGGTAACACAATAAAGGAATTATATTATAATTATATTGAAACAATACAATCTTCGGACAAATGCGCACTTCCTAAAACGATCCTATCTTACCCTCTCGTCAGACTGACTTAATCCCTAAAACAAAACTAGTAGGACCATTGAGATAGAAAAACGTGGAGAATAGTTATACAAATATCTGACATATCGACACAGACATGTTAAAATCGTGTCTTTGCGTGACCGGTCGCCATGTTGAATGCTGATTATTGTGATAGATGTGCTGTTAAACGGTTGCTTGCTCTCTCACTCTTGCACTCGCAGTTACAAACCTACGAAAGGCGGCCATGTTGAGTGCCCGATTTTTGTAGGTATGCACGCTAATTTTGTAGGTATGGCAAGTCCAAAGGTTTATAAGTCAATGAGTAGGACTACCTTTTTTATTCTAAAGGAACTTCCATATTGCTTGAGCGATAGAATATCAGCCAGTTAAATATATGGTTGCTAAACATTGCATAAAACCTTTTTAACCATTTACCATGAACCAGGAATTACTAAACTATCTCACTAGGTCTTCCAGAGTAAATATATATTTAGGTACCTACTATAAACATTAAAAAAACCGACCAAGTGCGTGTCAGACCACGCACAATGAAGAGTTCCGTAGTTGACATGAATTTATTTTAAGAATATACTTAACATTGTAGTTGAAAAAGTATTCTCTCATACATTCTAATTGCAAATGTATATTTGTACGCACAATATTAGGAGATTTACTATGTTATTTTAAGACCATAAACTTCTTATATGTTTCCTGTAATCTATAGGTATAGAACAATTTTCTGGATTTTTTTAAAATTTTAAGCTCAGTAGTCTCGGAGATAAGGGGGAATGGTCAATGTTCGTCTATTTTCTTAAATAGCTTTAAAACAATCTATTTTAAAATTATATTATATTGAGACCATCATAGTCCCTATCATATCACACCAAAACTTTTTAAATTTACTTATTTGTACCCAAAATTGATCCCACATTAAAAAAATCATTTATTTACGTTAAATGTCCATGTTTGGGTCACAGAAACTCATACGTTACCAAATTTTGACACAAAGTGAAAAGTAGATGGTCGCGCGCATGCGCGTGCACTCGCAGTGTGCGGTCACACGAAAATTATATCCGGCCTTAAAATTGTTATAAATATGACCTAGGTATCTTTTGAATGCTCAACTATTAGGTACTCTAGCATTAACAGTCTCGTAGTTATTAGCCGTTGAAATCTTACATGTTTTTGTCGGTCAGAAATATTGAACTTACGAGTACCACCAGTACACTGAGCGAAAAGCCGTTTTCACGTAAAAAAATAAGCACTAATTAATATAAACCACTCGATAGATTGTAAATCTTTCATTTAAATCTGTCAAACTGTTGAGAGTAATAGGGTAGTTTACTTGGATATTTTAAGGATTACCAATTCAATGAAAATAAATCAATATCTTGATACCATTACGTTTCGCTAAAGAAAACAATAAAATCTATCCAGACTCAGGAAATGCTCAAAAGTAAGACATGAACCGATTATCGGATACTTTTATTTAAAATTGAAAAAAGTAATTAATGGCTCAGACTTTAAAACTTAACATTTTTACTAACTGCATTTTATGTACCTACTATAAGAAACCAGTAACTATTTAAAGCATTACATTTAATTTTCTTAAAATATGTATATTTATTTACAAAAACCGGTAGAAATTGTGGTTTTCAAAAAGGTTTCCCCTAATCGGATATCCGATAATAGGGCCCAAGTACCATATCTGGTATTAGGCGGCTACTTTCTTTAAATAAAACGAGCTGCTTAATGTTTTTCATCGTATTCATTAACAATCATAATTATTTCGATTAGGTACGAACATATTTCAAAAATATTTTTTTATTTTTTTTATTTGTGATGGGTTTGCTCTTGACTCTAGTCTAGGTCAGAGGTGACAGAGACAAAGTCGACGATGGAGTGAGCTTACCCAGAAGAAGCCTGTTCACTCTCACTTTGAAGAGATTAGGGTTGTATACGTTCGGAAACACAGACGCAGGTAGTGAGTTCCACTCTTTTGCTGTGCGCATTATAAAAGACATTTGGAAGCGCTTAGTGCGAATTGGTGGAATAGCAACCAGGTAGGGATGGTAACTGGCAGTGCGTCTAGATGTCCGGTGGTAGAAGGGGGCCGGTGGAATGAGGTCGTGGAGTTCTCGGGCACACTCTCCGAAGTACAATCTGTAGAAGACCGACAAGCAGGCAACCTTGCGGCGATGAGCCAAGCAATGAAGCTTGGCATCCACCAGTTTTACGTCGCCAATGAGCCTCTTAGCTCTGCGTTCCACCGAGTCAAGCGCGGCTAGTTGGTACTTAGCTGATCCATCCCAAAGGTGACTGCAATACTCCATGCAGGATCGGACTTGCGCTTTGTAAAGGGTTAAAAGCTGTCCAGGCGTAAAGTATCGCTTCACCCTATTTAGGATGCCCAGTTTCTTGGCCGCAGTTTGGGCCTTGTACTCGATGGTGGCGCCGAAGTTGAGACCAGATGTCAACTCCATGCCTAGGAGCTCAAGTCGATCAGTCGAAATATAACTTAAAATAAAAATAAAAAAATAGTCTGGTGACCTTTCAGATCAATCACACTAAGGCGATATCCGATAATGGGCCCACGTAGGTATCTCATGGCTGAATATGAACAACAATAACTTTTAAAATATTGCTATTTTATGAAATAAAATGCGTTTCTACAACAAAATTAATGCTACCCTTGATGCAATATAGCAATGACAAAAATAATTTGTACTTACTTCAATATTTTTTTCATGTACAGACGCCAGCACATCAAGCTACTACAATCTGTCAGATTTCTTTAATAGATTTTCGACTTTATTGCTAAAGCATTAGGTTCAAGGTTGATTGGGAAAATCTGACAGTTTCGGGTAGGTTGACCTGGTGGCGTCTGTACGAGAAAAGTTGCGTCGGCTCATTGTTCCGTCATTTTTGTGGCTAGACTGTCACACTTTCTGCAGTGGTTGGCTGTCTTACGATTGTCAATAAGCCTATAAGAAATTAAAAACAGAAGACGCTATTCTAAAATATCCGGACAGTCGAATATCCGAGTTTGCGCAACTATCCGATATGAGGCACCTTTCCCTTACCGTTGATATAACCCTCAACCGCCAAGCTATTAAGGTATAAATAAATAGCCCCGCCTACTTATTAACCCTATCGACCTCTTCACCTATAGCCTGAACTATTAATAAGGCTCAGAATTATTTAATAGATTCGCTTTTGAAACTGATTTATGAGGGTTATATTTTATTAATGGGTATTTCAAAGGTTTTACCAGTCAAATACGGGTTAAAGGGTGGAAACAGATTTGTAACACGTAATGATGGTATTGTTTCTAGCTTTTTATTTGTAAATGGAATTGTCCAGACACAAATTATTCTTGCTGAAAAGCAATGCTATGATAAAAATTAAAGGGATTTTTGTGTCATTTGATTCACACCATCTGGAAACACGAATTTTATTATTGTTAAGGCGAAAGCTCCAGGTAGCCCGCGAAATTCAAATGTTCTTATTTTTTTGCAACTTGCAGGTCAGTATCAGGTTGTATGTTGATCTGAATATGATTCGCGACCGTAACCATTCTGTATTTATAGAATTGTAATCATTAAAATCATCAATACCACTCTCTAAGTTCATATTACCCTATTGAATGACTATTTCATGAAATCTTGACATTTAGGATTATACTAACTTATGGAGTTGTTAAAGAACGGATACCCTTGAAATAGCATCCAAGGTGTAACTTAAATAATGCACAACCACTTAAGGGGTCATTGTACTCATCATTATGAACAACTTACACACGACAAGAGTCGCTTTTTAGGATTCCGTAGTCAACTAGGAACCCTTATAGTTTCGCCATGTCTGTCTGTCCGTCCGTCTGTCCGTCCTCGCTTAATCTCTGTGACCGTTAGCACTAGAAAGCTGAAATTTGGTACCAATATGTATATTAATCACTCCGGCAAAGTGGTAAAATAAAAATTGGAAAAAAATGTTTTATTAGGGTAGCCCCCCTATATGTAAAGTGCGAAGTGATTTTTTTTTTAATTTCAACCCTAACGTGTGATATATTGTTGGAAAGGTATTTAAAAATTAATAGGGGTTTACTAAAATCATTTTTTGATAATGTCAATAATTTCGGAAATAATCGCTCCAAAAGTAAAAAACAATGTGTCCCCCCCTCTAACTTTTGAACCATAAGTTTAGAAAATATGAAAAAAATCTGGAAAGTAGAACTTTATAAGGACTTTCTAGGAAAATCATTTTGAACTTGATAGAAACAACAGTTTTTGTACAAAAACAGACAAAAATTTGTACAAAATAATTTCTGGACTAAGTTTGTAGTATAATCGTATATGCAAGCATTTTTTTTTAACTTCGTTTACATATTTTATTATATTTTTATAGACGGGAAACTACGGAACCCTACACTGAGCGTGGCCCGACACGCTCTTGGCCGGTTTTTTTTTTATTTAAATGATTTTGTGGAGTGTCCCATCTGTATTAATCTGTGCTTCAGCTCGACTTTGCCCGCGTGAATTTTCTTGTTCCCCCAAGCCTATTCCTATTCCTTCTTTTTCGCTTAGCGTTCTTTCTTTCTTCTTCTTTCTTCGACTTTTTTCTTTTTGCTCGGCTCTTAAGGGCCATAGCGTGATATTATGTAACCTATAAACTTCCTCATGAATTGGCCTATCAAATGCAATAAGAATTTAACAAATCCGACCGGTATTTCTAGATATTAGCACGTTCAAACAAACAAACCTTTCAGCTTTATTGTTAGTATAGATTTGTATAGACAGAGATAGATATATTCCTGTAAACTTTCCTTATCGTATGTACGTAGGTTATAAACTAAACTTTATGACTAAACTGACAATAGTGTATGCAGTTAAACTCGAGTTAAAACATCATTAATAAACGATGAATAACTTCATCCATCCAGGATCGTTGTTAAGGGATGTAATTTTAGGGAAAATAGGTTTAAAACAATGCTTTTGTTTCCCTAATAAAACAAACACCTATGTAAAGTCAAAGAAATTAATTGTTTATCACGTTGACTACCAACTTAAATTGCTATGAATATAAGAAAAGGCAACGATGACACGGCAAATTGACGTAATGTGTTTATTTGAATAACAATTTTGACCACATGATCACAGTGTTTTTGTTTGTAATTTTATTTTTAAGGTGTTTTTTACATGCTGAAAAAAGTAAGCAAGATATGTGGAACTATTTATGTACCATAATTAAAAGCTAGGTTTAATTAGCGTTTAGCCTTTAACTAAACGGCGGCTGTTGAACTAGCGGTCTGAATGATATTCCATTATAGGTTAGGTCGGAACTGTGACCAATCACGCGCGAGCTAAATTGGTCGCAGTAACTAAGCCAAGGCACCTCGACCAGATGGGTTAGGTTAGGTTAGAACTGTATGTAACCAACCGCGTGAGAGCCGAGCGAGCGAAGCGAGAAGTGTCGCGGTAGCAGTCGGCGAGCACTACTTCCAAAGGCTAGGCATGTGTGTGTCCCGTAAATAATAGATCAAACTAAAGTTGAACAGTTAAAAATAAAAACTGTTACAGTAACCAAGATATTTTTTTTTTCTAATTTTTCCATTTTCTCTACCGGAATTCAGTGTTTTTAATGCTGTAGCTGCAAATGATAACATTTTTAGGGAAAACTTTTGTCAAACATTTCTGAATAGCATACTAATGTTATAAGATTTTTTTGTAATAACCTATTAAATAACCTTAGAAAAAAAAATCTTGAATTGAAAAGTATTTTTTTTTACGATGAAAAGAACAAATAAAAAAAAAATCTCGTGTAAAAAAATTGTATGACACCGAAGTGTACCATTATTTTAAATATAAATAAGCTATTCAGAAATGTTTGACGAAAATCATACCTAAAACTGTTATCATTTGCAGCGACAGCATTAAAAACACTGAATTCTGGTAGAGAAAATGGCAAAATTAGAAAAAGAAATATCTTGTACCGTAATACTTTTTTTTTTAAACTGTTCAACTTAGTTGTTGGATATCAGGTAAGCTACCTAGCAATTACATCCTGTATACAGTCATAGGTACTGTAAAAGCCTGGAGCGACTTTTACTTATTTCGAATCTGGGCATTTTATAAGACTTTTCAATATTATTTTAAACTACGATAATTCACCCGTTGGCCGGGGGTCGACCCTCTGACATATCCCTAGAACAAAGCTACAAACGCCTTAAGCTACCTAGCAATTACATCCTGTATACAGTCATAGGTACTGTAATAGCCTGGAGCGACTTTTACTTATTTCGAATCTGGGCATTTTATAAGACTTTTCAATATTATTTTAAACTACGATAATTCACCCGTTGGCCGGGGGTCGACCCTCTGACATATCCCTAGAACAAAGCTACAAACGCCTTAAGCTACCTAGCAATTACATCCTGTATACAGTCATAGGTACTGTAAAAGCCTGGAGCGACTTTTACTTATTTCGAATCTGGACATTTTATAAGACTTTTCAATATTATTTTAAACTACTCGTAATTCACCCGTTGGCCGGGGGTCGACCCTCTGACATATCCCTAGAACAAATCTATAAACGCCTTTAATAAAAAGTGACCGTTCGAATGTCAAAGATATTGCCAGCCTGGTCTAAATAGACAGGGCCATGAATGGAACTTCTACAGTACGTACAGTAACAGTCAGAAGTCGACTAGCAATCTCAAAAAACTATGGCATAGCAATATTTTTTGTACTTATGACCTTCTTCTATAAGAACGTTTGACAATACTACACACTGGCAACTTTGGCAGCCCGTATAGCGCAGGCGATAATCGTCATTGCGGTGTAAGTGGACTTCTAGACGTTTACTGTACATAAAATCACTACTAAAAGGTCTTTCAACAAGGACGGGTGGAAGTTGAAATTAAATATAAGCTTAAATTGGTATCAGAGTACAAACAAATCAATCTGCCTAGCCTTGTTCCAACTTTCTTGGGGTCGGCTTCTATTCTAACCGGATGCAGCTGGATACCAATATTTTACATGGAGCGACTGCCTATCTGACCTCCACAACCCAGTTACTGGGTAATACGATACCCCTTGGTAAGACTGGTTGTCAGACTTTCGGGCTTCTGACCACCCGTAACGACTGTCAAACATCTACGAATGACAGCCGGGACCAACAGCTTAACGTGCTTTCCGAGGCACGGAGGAGTCTCGGTATGAAAAGATGGTCGCCCATCCACAGACCAACCGCGGCAAGCGTAGCTTAACCTGATGGGTATCGACCCGTGCGGCTGTTATTACTTAGCCACGAGTTCCTCAAACAAACAAATACATACTATTAAAACCATTCAAGATTTAATTCCCTATATCTATCTTTGTCTATCCATCTCGCTCACTCCACAATACCACATACTGCACTTCTTTGGAAATTAAATCAAAGATCAATTTCTTCTATAAATCTGTCCTGCTCTAGCATGTAGGCTAATCTATTTCCCTCTCTCTCATACATCAGTTCCTTATAGAGCAATCTACAAGGATGTGCAATAAAATATTAGTGGTATTCTTTAATACTCGTAGCTACCTAATTATGACCAAACTTGGTTTTGTTAAGTGGAGTGATATAGATGGGATATGGTTAGTTGGTAGTTTGGTACTGTCCTGAATAGGGTTGGGTTCGATTCCAAGCGAGAACTATTGGAGAAATCATATTCTAAACAGTTAATTGTCGTAGCCAGTTGTAGGTATATGAAAACCAATCCTAAGGGCCAAAAAATGTATTGCAACCCAAAATAACTAAGTCAAGTCAGTGCAATAAAATCAATGATAGACAAACCTGGTAAAAGTTTTTTTTTTGGATGGAACCTACTCGTAAAAATATGTTGCAGTCGCTGCAACTAAAGCCTTACTATAGTTTGACCAAGACCGCTATACTGCGCCGTAGGTATGTGCGTGGCGAGACGGGGGGCAGTGCAGGCCGCTCATTCGTCAACGCTCACGGCGTCCCACCGCTCATTCGCCAGTGCTGCACCTCGCCTCGCCGCGCATTTCTAAGGCGCGGTACAGCGGTCTTGGTCAAACTATAAATAACATGCTCCCATTCGAACTAAAACATTCATAAAGTAACAGCTTCGAGTAGAAAACAAGCAAGCATCCATTAATAATAATAATAATATCCTGGGACATTTCACACACTGTCATCTGATCCCAAACTAAGCAGAGCTTGTACTATGGAAACCAGATGACTGATATACTACATACACTACTTTTTTTTTTGTAAATACATACTTATATAGATAATTACACCCAGACTCAGAACAAACAGACATGTTCATGCACACAAATGTTTGTCCTGGATGGGAATCGAACCCACGACCTGCGGCGTGATAGGTGGTATCTTAACCAACCACGCCAACTGGCCTGTCATTAAGGGTGTTCAATGGTGGGCCTCGATCCTAAATATTAAATTATTCCATCCAATAGCAAGGAGTGACCGGTATCTCTTGCTTTTGTGTTTGCAAGAAGAAGCCATGCACAAAACCCTATCTAAAAAAAAAAAAAAAAAACTAAAGGCAGACAGGCGTGATGCGACTCTAATAGAACAATTTCTATAAAAACTTCATGGAAATTGTCCTACCAGAATCGCATCGCGGCTGTCTGTGGGAGCCTTATTATATTCAACGTGCTCAATATGAGTTAGATATTTGAATACTTACGTACCTACATCTGAAACTGATAGGTACATATCCCGCAATGTGTATCCGCGACCAGCAAGATAAAACCAGCAACTTTTAGCGATAAGTGATCGTCTAATTTAAAATTGAATGCTCATCATATCGTTCAGCCGGAATTCAATTCGGCTGAAATAAAGTACGTCGTATTGTATGAGCACTTCGCGTTCGTCAAAGCGGCTGATCATTGTTCTGCCATAATACCATTTGGCGCGCCGCTTTTTAGTTTTTAGTTCCAAAATGGTTAGGTTAGAACTGTGACCAAACATGCGCGAGCCGAGTGAGCGCTATTTCCAAGTTGGTTGCAGTTACTTGGTTTGATTACCTTATATTTTGCAATAGGGCTAAAGGTTGGCTGCCGTTTAGTCGAACGTATTACAAAACAGCGCCATTATGTATTTCGGCTAGGCGTTTTATACAATCTGGCTGAGACACATACACATTTCAAATGCTTGTATTCTATAAAAGTGGATGCAATGCGACGATAGTTATCTAATGCAGTGCTAACTACTCATGGTCGCGTTAGACAAAATTCCAGGCAGCAAGTGCATACCGGGATAATGCCTGGCTGAGAAGATTTGGCGGTGTGTATCATGCTTAACGGTTGCATTGAATACATTGAGAAATTAGAGGACGGTATTTGTTGGGCTAGCTACATAGTGCAAGCGTAGAGATTAAGAGCTATGCTACAGCGTAATTTACTTAATTGACGGAATAAAATTAAGCCATAACAATAGATTTCGGGAGGTTCCTGTTTCGGATAAGGAGGGAGGAAACGCGCAGGTGTTAGCATTGTGTGGATTGCCTGGAGGACACGCATCCGGCCCTGGTCCAGGCCATAGTACGGAGCGAGAGTGCATGGGAAGCCATCACCACCTTCTGCGAAGTAGTAATGCTCGCGAAGGAGGAGGCGGAACGCATGACGACGAGGCAATTTTTTCGCCCACACGCCCCTAGTCGCCGCAGGAGACACCCTGGGCGTCGGGAATTGAGAGCCTATTCCTGGCCACCGTAGGCGCGGGCTTGCGGATGGCGAGCAATGGGTAGCTCGCCGCCCAGTAAGGACCAGGCTTGGGTCGACGGCGCGTTGTTTTCTACGCGCGCCTCAAAGAGATGTCAGCACTTATTGGTGGAGTCCGCTAGGGCTGATACCTGCCAGGATCGCGGGTTGTTTGAAAAAGTTACCGTGGCCCTGGCACAGGCAATTGAAGGAACACGGGTGGGTTTATTCAATAAGGGAGAAGTTATTTGACTATTTCCCACCCAAAAAAAAGCCATAACCATAGGTATACGTAGTTCAAAGCACTCGTTTGGCGCCTAAGTGCACATTACTGGCCTAGGTTTTTAGGATATTTATTGTACCCATTCTTCTAGTAATAAAGATTATTTATTCTTAAAAAATCTGTTTTTTTATTATTTATTGTTTGAACGCGCTGATCTCTGGAACTATCAGTCGGATTTGAAAATTTCTTTTTGGATTTGATAAGGAAATTCTTGAGAAAGGTAATAGGCTATTTAACATCACGCTACGACCTCTAGGAGCCGAGCAAAAAAGGTAAGAAAGAACGCTAACCGAAAACGAAGTAACAGCGTGGGCGGGCGTTGCGATGTGATGGGGTGGGAAGGAGGAACAACAAAGTGCACGCGGACGAAGTCGCGGGCAGAAACTAGTGAAAATAAAGTTTTGTCCCCAAATTCAGCAAGTAGGTACCTAAAGTGCCCGCCAGGGTGGCGGTGGGTGGGGCGCGTGCAGAAAACCTCCTCGTGTGCCTGATACCTGCTCGTCCCTTATGGATACGTTCGAGGGGAAGAGCAGTCGTCGGGCCGGTGCACCCTGGGCATGGACAATAATCTCTTCTGGAAAAGGTGTGGGAGTTTTTCGGAGAGGGTATTGTTTGTGGCGAATTTCTGCGGGCGGGGGAGTAGTATGCTCCACGTCGTTCTTCCACGTGTCCCTCTGATTTGTAGAGGGCACAGTGGAGGAACAAGGGGTGTGGGTCGCTCATGATCGATCGACGTTCGTCGATTGACACTGGACGTGACCCTGCCGCTACGGTGCAGGCGCACCAACGCGGCTGTTGTTTCTCCCTCAAGAGCAATCTTGAGGAGAGAACTTTCGGCGGGTTCGCTGAGTCGGGTTAGCCGGACAGCGAACGGAGGCATGCATAATGCCGCCGTCGGGGGCTTGGCTTAACCGCCCGGCCCAGAGGAAGGACACTTCTAAGATAAAAAACCACCCAATCCTAAGCTTTGAAGCGTGGCGAGAGGATGAGTGGCTGGTGGGGGACCAGTCGCTAGCGCTTCCCCTGTAGATACCTGCCGCACTCTACAGTATATAGGCTTACCTAGTGCAAGAGGCTCTGCCTAGGCGGACATTTATTTCCTCATTACTCGTGGGAACAGAATGGACAATGAACAAAAACTAAATAAAAAAGAGAATGACATGCCAAATTTATTGGCGGAGGTGCCGCTTGCCGGTGACGGCAACAAGAGTCGAGGAGGCTCCCGTCCCTCAAGGGACCAAAGTATGTCCGATCAGGACTCGCGCGGGCGTTCCAAGTCCTTTGGAAAGCGTTCGCGCGATGAATTCATTCGGAATTCAATTTCGGACCGAGCGGGGTCGATGGATCTCTCCTCAAGCGAGGAGAACCTGTCGACCGCTAAAGTAACATCGGCGAAGAGAGGACGGGGTCGCGTGGTGGCGGGTGGAGCTTCCGCTCCAATACCAGGGCGCGACGTTCGGGGTCACTTCAAGCGGCCCGATACGCCGGGAATCGGCGGGGAGAGCAACGGTGGGGTCTCATCCGAGGTCTCGACTGAGGAGCCGGGAGAGGTGACCGTCTCGCAGGTCCAAGTACGGCCCAGCGAGCCGAGCCGAGTCAGCCTAGCCGATTCAGCCCAGCAAGCCGAGAGGCTCGCCACGGAGGGGCACCACTCTGGAGTGACCAACCACAGAGCGGCTCTCTCAGAGTCGTCAGGTGGCGAGCCGGACGCCGCTGGTGGCTCGAATTCGGGACGAGCGGCCAGGTTTGCGGAGGTCGTGAAAGCCGCGATCAAGGGTGTGGCCTTGAAGAGGATCCAGTCCTCTAAAGACAAGGCCATATCCGTGGCCACGGCCTCTATTATGGCGGCAGCGGAGGCCATTCACTTCGGGCCTACGTCGGACGGAATGTCCGAAATGCAGGAGGAGGTCGCCCGCTTGACAGCCGCCATGGAGCTTCTCCGAAAGGAGAATGAGGAGCTTCGATCGGACCTGGCTTGGCTCCGAGGAGCTGCCTCCCGGGAGGTAACACAGCGGGGGGCGCGACATGGGCAGGGCGAGCCCGTGCCTGCTGAGGACCGGATACTGACCCTGGTGCGGCAGGAGCTGGCTGCCTTCCAGAGTCGGTTTTCTGCCCTGGAGGCCATTGTCCTGCGCCCCCCGCTAGCAGCGAGCCGGCCGGCCTCGGGCCAGCGGAAGGCAACCTCGTATGCCACCGCCGCATCTGCCACCACCGCGACTGCCACTGCTGCGGCTACCACCGCCGCGGCTGCAACCGCCACGGCTGCCACGACCAAACCGCCACGGCTGCCACGACCAAACCGGGATCGTCGGGGCAGTCAAAAAGCGGGGCCATGCCGGTACATGTCAGGGCTCCAGCCCTGGCGGTGAGTCAGCCGCCCCCACCTCCTAAATCTAATCCGGCCGACGCCGAATGGCAGGTAGCCGGGAAGATTAGGAAGGCGGGTAAAGCAGCAAGGGCGGCCAAAAGAAAAGAGAGGCGGCAGCAGCGCAAGGAGCGAAGCGTCGCGGCTAGGCTCCGTGCCCCGAAGTCCGCAGCTGTAGTAATCACACTACAGCCGGAAGCGGAAAAGAAGGGCGTGTCCTACCGCGAGGTGCTCGGCAAGGCGAGGGCGGCGGTGAACATCGAGGAGCTCGGCGTCGCCAATGGCATCCGAGTAAAGGTCACCGCGACTGGGGCCCGGATGCTGGAGGTCCCCGGTGCGGCTAGCAGCCCGACCGCTGACGCTCTGGCCGAAAGGCTTAGGGCGTCCCTAAATGCAGATGAGGCCCGAGTGTCCAGACCCACCAAGTGCGCGGACATGCGCTTCCTGGGCTTAGACGACTCTGCGACGGAGGGAGAGGTGGTGGCCGCCATCGTCGGTGCTGGGGGTTGCTCTGCCGAGCAGGTGAGGGTTGGCACCATCCGTCCCGACTATACGGGGATGCGAGCCGTTACGGTGAGCTGCCCCGTGTCTTCAGCCCGGAAGATAGTCGGGGAGGGCCGCAGGCTCAAGGTCGGCTGGGTGTCCGCGCAGGTGAAACTGCTGGAACCCAGACCTCTGAGGTGCTTCCGCTGCCAGGTGGGCAACCACGTGGGAGTTAAATGCACCTCGGAGGTGGACCGCAGCAGTCACTGCTTCTGCTGCGGTCAGCCCGGTCATAAGGCCGGCTCGTGTAATGCCACGCCGCACTGCTTTGTATGTGCGGCAGCTGGCAAGCCGGCCAATCACCGGGCGGGGAGCAAGGCCTGCGCTCCACCTGCCAAAGTCAGGGGCAAAGGCAAGCCCTCCGCCACCGCCATTACTGCTGCAGCCAACGCCACTTCCGCCGCCGCTGCCGCCTCCACTGTCGTCGCCGTCGTAACTACCGCGGCAGGGCCCTCACAGGGCCGTGCCGCGGCTCGGGAGGGGGCTGATATGGAGTGTCAATAATGGCCCCATTACGCCTCCTCCAGGCGAACATCAATCACTGCGCCTGCGCTCAGGATTTGTTGCTCCAGAGCATGGCGCAGTGGTCGATTAACATCGCTGTGGTCGCTGAGCCGTGCTTTGTCCCGCCCAGGGATTACTGGGTGGAGGACCTGAGTAGCTCAGTGACCCTAATTTCGTCGGCCGCCGCCGGTACCCCATCCCTCGAGGCTGTCAAGAGGGGACGGGGTTGTGTGGCAGCACGGTTCAGGGAGATTGTCGTGGTAGGAGTATACTTCTCCCCGAACCGAACTCTCGCCGAGTTCCACAACTCCCTTGTGGAGTTGAGAGTCGTCGTCGTCGGATTCGGTTCACTCCCCGTGCTCGTCCTTGAGGACTTCAATGCTAAGAATGTGGCTTGGGGTTCCCGGTATACGGACACACGGGGCATAATGGTGGAGGACTGGGCTCTGGAGACAGGCCTGGTCGTCCTAAACCGGGGCTCTGTCCCCACGTGTGTGCGGATGCGGGGTGAATCAGTGGTGGACATTTCGTTCGCCAGCCCCGCTCTGTCGCAGCATGTTGTTGACTGGCGCGTAATGGAGGGGGTGGAGACCTATTCCGACCACCGGTACATCCGGTTTGACGTCTCCGCCCAGACCTCGAGCGCGCCGGTAGCCCCGAGTGGTCCGCGGTGGGCACTGAAGCAGCTGGACCGGGAGCTCCTCCTGGAAGCCTCAATCGTGCAGGCCTGGGTGTCATCACCGGACAGGCCTGCTGACATCAACGACGAGGCAGAGTGGTTCCGGGAGGCCATGTCCGAAATCTGTGACGTGGCAATGCCCCGGGTCCAGCCCGGACGCGCCTGGCGCCAGGTGTACTGGTGGTCACCGGAGCTGACGACTCTGCGAAAGGCATGCGTCGCTGCACGACGCCGGTACACCAGGCAACGCAGGCTCCGTATTCGCCCTCCGGATACGGAAGTCATTCAGGCGGAGCTGTACGAGGGGTACAGAATGGCGAAGGCCACCCTCCGAGCAGAGATCCTGCAGGCCAGAGGTTTGGCCCGCGAGGAGTCGCTGGGGACTCTGAACAGGGACCCGTGGGGACGCCCCTACAAAATGGTGCGTGACAAACTCCGCCCATGGGCTCCCCCGCTGACGCAGAGTCTCCGGCCCCAGCTCGTGGAGGACGTGGTGAGCACTCTGTTCCCTTCGCGAGGGGAACATACTCCCCCGCCTATGGCTTCGCCTCTTGCAGTGCCCGATGCGGACCACACCGCTGATGACGATGACGATGCTCCGGAGGTGACCGAGGTAGAGCTGAGAGTGGCGGTACGTAGGCTGAGTGCCAAAAATACCGCCCCAGGACCCGACGGCTTACCTGGAAAAGCCTGGGTTCTGGCCTTGGAGGCTCTCGAGCCTCGACTAAGGGGGCTCCTAAGCGCATGTTTAGAGAGAGGCCAGTTCCCACTTCGGTGGAAGACGGGGAAACTGGTTCTCATTAAAAAACCGGGGCGCCCTGCGGACTCTCCGTCCGCTTACCGGCCCATCGTGCTGCTCGACGAGGTAGGCAAGCTCTTTGAAAGAGTCATTGCAGACCCCCTCATCGGGCGGCTGGTGCGCGTGGGGCCAGATTTGGCGGAGAGCCAGTTTGGTTTCCGCAGGGGGCGCTCTACGGTGGACGCCATCTTGTGCGTGCGAGCCCTCACAACGGGGGATGCTGTGGCCCGGGGTAGGGTCGTCTTGGCGGTGTCTCTAGATATCGCCAATGCCTTCAATACCTTGCCCTGGAGTTGCATTAGGGAGGCACTCCGGTATCACCGGATGCCGAATTACCTCTGTCGCGTGGTCGAGGCCTATTTGACGGACAGGGCCGTCATCTACCCCGGTCATCAGGGAGAGTGGAACCGGCGAGAGATGTCGTGCGGTGTCCCACAGGGATCGGTCCTCGGGCCACATCTGTGGGATATCGGGTACGACTGGGTGCTGCGCGCTGACCTCCCTAGTGGCGTCAGCGTGGTATGCTACGCTGACGACACGCTGGTCCTGGCGCAGGGGAGGTCACACCAGACGGCGGCCGAGCTAGCGACACACGGGGTTGCGATAATCGTCGAGAGGATCCGGCGATTGGGACTCGAGGTAGCCCTGCACAAGTCCGAGGTCATGTGTTTTCATGGTCCTCGGAACGCACCACCGTCGTGTTCCCAAATAACAGTAGGAGGGGTTCACATCGGCGTCGAGATGACGATGAAGTACCTAGGACTCGTCCTCGACAGCGGGTGGAACTTCGTGGAGCATTTTCGACGTTTGGCTCTCAGACTGGAGCGGGCCGGGGCTGCCTTGAAGCGGCTCTTGCCCAATCTAAGGGGTCCAAACGCCTCCTGCCGGAGGCTCTACGCGGGGGTCGTGCGGTCCATGGCCCTTTACGGGGCACCAGTGTGGGCGTGTTCCTTGGGGCGGCGACCAGCCCGCCAGTTGAACGCGTCCCAAAGGGTCATGGCCATCCGGCTAGTTCGGGGATACCGCACGGTCTCCGGTGAGGCGGCGAGCCTCCTTGCCGGATTGCCGCCGTGGGATCTGGAAGCAAAAGTCCTCGCATACACATGGGAGTGGCGCGAGGAGGCAAAACGCCGGGGCGTTACTCCGCTGCCGCGAGAAATCATGGCACAGCGGACAGAGCTCCGGCGGGATCTCATGGTGACATGGAGAGTGCGACTGTCGCAACCCAGCGCTGGGCACGCCACAATTGCGGCAATAAGTCCCCTCTTTGAGTAGTGGTTGGAGAGGCGTCATGGCACCCTCACCTTCCGCCTGACGCAGGTCCTCACCGGACACGGTTGCTTCGGGAGGTTCCTGTTCCGGATAAGGCGGGAGGAAACACCCGGGTGTTACCACTGTGTGGATCGTCCGGAGGGCACGGTGGAGCATACGGTGGAGGTCTGCCCGGCTTGGGCAGAACACCGCCGCGTCCTCGCGGAGGCGATCGGCGGCGGCGATCTCTCGCGTCCGGTACAGGCCATGGTACGGAGCGAGAGTGCATGGGAAGCCGTCACCTCCTTCTGCGAAGCTGTAATGCTCGCGAAGGAGGAGGCTGAACGCGTGAGGGAGAGGCAATCTTTGCGCCCTCACGCCCCTAGTCGCCGCAGGAGACGCCCTGGGCGTCGGGAATCGATAGCCGATTCCCGGCCACCGTAGGCGCGGGCTTGCGGATGGCGAGCAACGGGTAGCTCGCCGTCCGGTAAGGGCCAGGCTCGGGTCGACGGCGCGTTGTGTTCCACGCGCGCCTCAAAGAGATGTCAGCACTAGCTGAAGGGGTCCGCTAGGGCCGATGGCCGCCGAGGTTGCGGGTTGTTCGAAAGAGTTACCGTGGCCCTGGCACAGGCAACTGAAGGAACACGGGTGGGTTTCAGTCAGTAGAAGTCTGACACGCCCTCCCGCTCCACCCAGAGCGGGAGAAGTTATTTGATGATTTCCCATCCACAAAAAAAAAAAAAAAGGGTGGCGGTGGGTCCAAAGGGTTACTGTGTATATATAGATGTGATAAAAAATGAGACATTTCCACTTTTTAAAAAGAAATTGACAGATCTACTAATTAATAAATGTTTATTTATTTATTTATTTAACCATTTATGTACACACAAATAAACAGACAAGAATAAAGGAACAGAAAATTACGTACAAAGGTGATGCTTATTTCTAAAGAAATCTCTTCCAGCATACCTGCGATAGGACAGAGGATAAAAAGAGATGTAAACACCGTGTGTAAGAATAAGAGACAAAATAAAAATACATAAAATCTAAAAAAAAAACAATTCACTAAGCTAATAAAACATATAATAAATACTTAAATACATACATACTTCTAGAATAAATATCACTAAAATAACTATGACGAAATGGAAAGATAGTGTTCTTTCACTCTTCTCTTCTTTCAATGTTATTACTCAATTGGCGAATTTTTGACTTTTTGAATTTAAATGGATAATATGACATCTCTGTATCTCTCCTAACTTGTACTAAATATCTTTTTTTTTTTAATTTACTGTATTGACCTCGAACTTGACGTCTTTATAATCCCATTTTATTGAACTAGACATTATGTATTATATTCAAATTATTTACTGAATTTCATCTTGACATGGTAAATATGTATTGATTTGATTGAATGTGTTAATAATATATGCTGAAAGAGTTTTTATTATTATAGCATGAAACTGTTTGCATGCCTTAATTAAGGTAGTTACGAGTAGTATAAGGATCATTTTAAACTTAACGTCTGTAACTTGTACCTACTTTCTGTGCAAATAAAGAACTATTCTATTCTATTCTATTCTGTGGCCCTGGCACAGGCAACTGAAGGAACACGGGTGGGTTTTAGTCAGTAGAAGTCTGACACGCCCTCCCGCTCCACCCTGAGCGGGAGAAGTTATTTGATGATTCCCCATCCAAAAAAAGAGACCTAAAGTGAAGTTTAAACCATCACGCGTTTGGTCGGCCCACCTATCGACGCCCCTCTTGTAGCCAAGACGTTTTTATTTTTAGGTAGACCTTTTGAAAAACTGAGAAATCGGCAGTTTATAGCCATTATCATGCTATTTATTATACCTTCCTGGCTTTGTTATGAGTTTACCTAACTATTTATAGTATTCAATAGGCAAATAAAACCGACCTTATCTCGCAGTGATATGTTTTCACTTTTAAAATTTTTAATCTCACATGACCTTTACTCACATGACATGTCACAATATCGGGTGTAAAACAACACTTTCCAAAGCTGAAAGCAACATATTCTACCCTTTATTTGGATATTTTTTTCCTCTGGACCATACCTGGGAATCCACTGGTTCTGGAGATGTTGAAGGTCAAAGTCGCAATATTTTTTCTTTTACGAAAACGAATTCCAAGTGTTATTACTAAACTTTTTTCCAAACAAACATTACCTAAATTTTCAATTTTTCTTAACAAATAGCTTATTTGAAGTTACAAAAAGGCAATGAATATCAAACGCATACTACCACAAGTACCTACGCGTACGCGTACGCGGGGCCGTTTGCCTGGGTTCGCGTTACGTTGCGCACAATAGAAAATAGCTGTGTTTAGGGTTCCGTACCTCAAAAGGAAAAACGGAACCCTTATAGGATCACTCCTGTGTCTGTCTGTCTGTCCGTCTGTCACAGCCAATTTGCTCCGAATCTAATGGACTGATTAAGTTGAAATTGGGTACACATATGTATTTCTGTGACCCAAACACGGACGTGTAACGTAAATAAATGAATGAATTTTGAATATGGGCGTCAACTTTGGTAGGCAAATAAGAAAATTAAAAAAAAAGAAGTTTTGCAAACTGTACCGTGTGATCAAATGAAAGGGCTTACTGTGAGGGTCTCTAAATATATTTTTTTTATAACTTTAAAATAAATCATTTTATTTAAGATTTTACAAAGAACTTAACATAAATTAAAAGAGGTGGACGTAAAATAAATATAGTACATATTTTACAATTCCATGGGTAAAATCGAATGAAAGTCACGGACCTCAAGCTGATGTTGCTATGATTAAAATGATTTGTTTTTAATAACTTGCTACATCGGTTTCTCGTCACGAGATTAAAAAGTGTCAAAGTCGTAGACAGAGAATGCTATAGACAACTACCAAGCGTGTCGCAGAAAGAGACAAAAGAAAATACGTCACAATATTTAGGGTTACCGTGTGAGGGAAAAATTACCCCACAATTTGTGTGATTCTAATGGATAGAATTAGAAATGAGTAAGTACAGACGCCAGCAGGTCAAGATACCCGAAACTGTGAAATTATTCCAATCAACCTTGAACTTGATGCTTTAGCGATAAAGTTGAAAATCGATTAAAGAAATTTGACAGATAGTAGCTTGATGTTCTGGCGTTGGTACCTATGTAAGAGAAAGCCTAAAAGTGACACTGCTAAATTGATTTGTCATCGGTATAGGATGTGATGCCGAGGAATAATAAATGTGTATGGAAAAAGACATGCTGCGACCTCAAACAAATTGTGATGACATGGATGGATGATGATGATGTGATTCTAAATACCTATCATTTCTTATGTCATAATAGGTTGTGGCTTTGTGAGTAAATAATACAACTTTGTTAACCCGTGAGAAGGCGCGCTATGAGCAATTTGCTCACACAAAAATCAATTCCAAAATTTTTTGTCTTTCCCATGCCACACCAATTCAAGCACTTAAGTACCTTCCTAAATATTCACCCCCTCTCCCCTGACGCAATTCTCGATCCGCTCAGTGGCGTTGCGACCGCGCAGCAAGGCGTTTGTGGAGGCCGTGTACCAACGTGCGGCAATTTGCTCATCACGCGCCCATCCAATTACTTTGCACCGAACATGTAAAATACATGTGTTCAGTGTGTTTCGAGAGGCACATTAGTGTAGATTTAATGGATGAATAACACTTTTTAGTTTTTGTTATGTAACAGTTTTTATTGTGATTTTTATGAAACGTGCCAAAAAAATTAATTAATACTAGGTTGTTTTGTTATTTGCGTTAGAAGTTGCTATTATGTTTAATAGTTTTGATTAAAATACTTGTTTTCTTACTTACTAAACCTTGTGTTATTTATTTAAATACATTATAAGCCAATAAATATAGAAACACTAAAAATATAAACATTTATGATAGTGTGAGCAATTTGCTCGCACGCGCCTACTCGTGTAAGAAAATTAGGCGCGCCTTCTCACGGGTTAAGTAACTTTTATTGATTTTATACGTTATTGTCCTAAGCTTCGTATTAATGTTTCTGATTTTTTGCTTGGGTTTGAATCCTTTTGTTGCGTGATGTATACATTTTCTCACAATGTCTACTGTATATTTTTGATGACGATTTTGGTGTCCAATCTGTTCGTCCTGTAGTACAATCCAATTCCGACGTAAATTATCATGTTCAGGAAAACTGCAGCAAGCCATTGATTATTTCAGATTTACAATATGTAATCAAAACCCTGTTGTTCCTTTTAACACATTATTGTATTCGTAAAAAAATCAGCTGCTCCCTACATTTTGAAGAGTTATGCGAACATGAATGTATGGTACAGCTGATTTTTTTTCGAGAATTCAGGTTTGGTCCCATAGTAAAAGTTGTTTGTTATCATGAGTACAATAATGTGTTAAAAGGAACAACAGGGTTTTTGTTATATATTGTATAATTAATACACACTGCAGAATAGGCACATCATTCCCATAAGAGTGGGTAATAATTTAAAGAAAATTTGGCAACACCAAAGTTCTTAGGTTAGAATTAACAATTGTTATTTTTGTGTTCTTTTATCGATGAATTTACTTCTAGGGTACATTATAACACAATGTATGAACACAATAAAATATTATTGAAAGCCTAGTAACTGATAAAGAGTGGTATACATACGATTAAAAAGACAAGCATTTTCGTTCCACTATCATTTTTACACCTACACGGCTACACCGCACCATGTTATTTTTTAAATTATTGAAATATTAAGTCTAAACTGTTCACTACAAAATATAACATAAATTAAATAACTTAAAAACTATATTTTATAGGAAGACGATACTGTCAAACTTTGTTTATCAAAGTAGTGTGCTAAACCTTGAAAACCGCGGCACGCGCCGTTAAACAAAAAAAAATCATCGTGCTGTTTCATTTCTTTACACGACATCGGCATAAGTTGCTCTTTTCTTGTGTGAATGCGACAAAAGATATCAATTTGTCTATAGCATCCTCGTGCTTTTTCCAAGTTCACTCGAGCCTATCGGTCATGTTAGGCATTAGAATAACGTCAGAATCGTGGACAAATTTCAACAAATCGAGAAAATGAGCGATCTCGTGCTTATCATGCCCTGCTGGTATTTAACCCTGGACAACGTATTAACTACACAGAAACAAAGCATCGCATAGCTTGCTACACCAAACCACCCTAACCATTATCGTACAGAATAATACTCGTAGAGCATCGAATTTGGCCCAAATCCTATTTCCTGATACAATTTAGAGTTTACGGCCAAAGATATGGCCTTAATGGTCCATTACGATGAGGGCATATAATCTTAGTGGCCTGCAGTGTAGAGTTGTATGGATTTCTACACGAGTGGGGAATTAAAAGATAATATCGGAGTTAGTTAAGCGGGCTAGATTTGCTAAAATATAATTTTAAGGCTTTTTGGATTATTTACTTGAATAATGTCTTATTCGAAAGTTTTAAGAATGAATGTGGATAGCTACAAGAGTAGGGGAAGACCAAAGAAACGATGGGTGGACTGTGTGAAAGATGATATGGCTAGAAAGGGAGTGACTACCGAGATGACGACTAATAGAGAAGTATGGAAGAAAAATACATTTTGCGCCGAACACAAATAAACTGGGATAAGGGTAGGAGACTGATGATAATAATCTTATTGATGAATAAGGTTAGTATTTGTACAAAAATCATATTTTTATCAGCATTAGCGAAACACTGGGACAAAATATGGATGGCTGTATTTAGAAATGAAGGACGGGAATTTTGGGGACTGTCGTGAGTAATTTTGACGTTTAAAAAGTGATGATTCTCAGCCTAATTTGAATAAGTATTTTTTACTAGCTTATACTCGTGACTTACCCACCGCGTCGCATCGCATCGCCCGCCTGCGCTATGTGTGTTTTCTTTCTGTATTTTTAGGGTTCCGTACCAAAATGGTAAAAAGGAACCCTTATGGTGCGACTCAGTCTGTCTGTCTATCTGTCCGTCCGTCTGTCACAGCTGGATATCTCAAGAACTACTAATGCTATCAACTTGAATTTCGGAATAGTTTTAGATGACGTTTGCCCAACTATTTTGCAAATAAGAAAGAATTTTTTTTTTTTTGCAACAGGGACTGAAAGGGGGTCTTAAAAATTAAGAACGCTGTTTGCGCATTTTCAAACATATTTTTTTTTTCAGGCCGAATAGTTTTCGACTTTTGATGAAAAATATAAAAAATACTCCCTTATCTCCGAAGTTTACATAGAGAAAAATCTGAAATTATTCTATGTGATAGAAGTTTATGTAAAGATTACAGGACAAATACACACTTTTCCGACTCGCTCTTGGCCGTTTTTTTTTTTGCTGGGCTCCTAAGGGTTCTAGCGTGATGTTAAATAGCCTATAGCCTTCCTAAAGAATTGCGCTACCAAATGCAATCAGATTTTTTTCAAATCTGACTGGCAGTTCTAGAAATTATCGCGTTCAAACAAACAAACTCACGAGATTTATTATTAGTACTAGCTTCTGCCCGCGACTGCATCCGCATGGAATTTCTTGTCTCCCGACCCACCCCGTCGTATAGCATCGCTTACCCGTGGTACTACTTCGTTTTCGCTTAGCATTCTTTCTGATTTTGTTCTTTTTGCTCGGCTCCTGAGGCCTTAGCGTGGTGTTAAATAGCCTATAACCTTTCTCAAGAATTGGGTTTTCAAATGCAAAAAGATTTTTTCTAATCCGACTGGTAGTTCCTCAGATTAGCGTGTTCAAACCAAAAACAAACAAACTCCTTAGTTTTATTATTATACTATTTTCTGCCCGCGACATCGTCCGCGTGAAATTTCTTGTTCTCCCAACCCACTCCGTCGCATCGCATCGCCTGCCCGCGCTTGTCTTAGCGTTCATTTTTTTTTGCTCGGCTCCTAAGGGTCCTAGCATGATGTTAAATAGCATATAGCCTTACTAAAGAAATGGGCTATCAAATGCAAAAAAAAATCAAATCTGATTGAGATTAGCGTGTTCAAACAAACAAAAAAAAAACAAACAAACTCCTTAGTATTATTGTACAGATTTTAATTTTATGTGTACCTACGTGCGTGTTCATTGCATTCAAAACCTGAAATCCTGGTTCAAGCCACCGTTTATTGAGATGCTGATAAATTAGCGTGATGTTAAATAGCATATAGCCTTACTAAAGAATTGGGCTATCAAATGCAAAAAAAAATCAAATCTGATTGAGATTAGCGTATTCAAACAAAAAAAAAATAAACTCCTTACTATTATTATAATATAAGTACAGATTTTGATTTAACCTATTACACTACAGTCTAATCAGGTGTTAGTTTAGCGTTAATTAGTACCTATAATTACTTATTATCACAGATTAATACAGATGGGTCACTCCACAGTTTAGGTATGAAGCTACAAGTACCTACGCGGCGGGCTCGACTTGTCGGGCCAATTCAGTGCGGGCAGATGTCAGTTAAAAACAGAAATACCTCTTAGAAAACAACCGTTGAACTTATAGGTTTTCAGCAAAAACAGCAATATCCAATAGTAACTGCGCTGCTTAGAAAACAAACATATTGTTATCCGCCATTTTGAAATAACTGGTATTTGCTGCCTTAGTTTTTATGTGACTCAGTCGTTCATTTTTATGAGTATTATACTCCCTTGAATGATGTCCTTTGTTTAACCTAACAACATGTATGTATATGGAATAATATCTCCATACGGCGTGACGTTATCGTCAAGGGCAAAGAAAGGAACTTTACAGAGACACCATCAAAAAGCACAAGCAATACCTACTATCAATACCTATATGTATAAGAAAACTCTCAAAACCTTCAACAATATAATCCAAAGAAACTTTCAACAAGTCGAGAACCCCACGTGTTCTTACAAGTTCAGAAATTCTGAACAAATTACTTCAAACTCAATATGAAGTGCCAAAGTTAAGGACTTCAGATGTTTCTAATTGGCTAACATCCTGAGATTCTGAAAGAAAATAAATCGCGGTCCTTATTAAATTACTTTTGAGGGTTTTGAGGCCAATTTGGAGGGTTTTTCGACTTTTATAAGAGAAGCCTTATTAGTCTAGGCCAGAGGCTGTCAAAGTTTCGTAATATTAGCTAGGTTTTTGTTGGTGGTTACAATTAATAATCTAAACAATTTTCAAATTGCACCAATTATAGAGTACTAGCTGTTGCCCACGACTTCGTCTGCGATCCAGGATGAATGCCTATGTCCTTCTCCAGGTCATGGTCTACTCATGTGCCAAATTTCATTCAAATCCGTTCAGCCGTTTTAGCGTAATCAACAAACAAACACACTTTCACATTTATAATATTAGTTAGGAGGATGAACAACCGGTCTATCGACACTCAATACTCACAAGATGTATTAGGTCTTAAATTAAAAAAAAAAGAACTTTTACCACACTACTAAAGTTTCTATAATAATATAATTCAATCATGATTCGAAATACACGTGGCGCCATCTTTTATCATAAGAACGTTATTGTTATTTTCCTCAAGAACAGTACTTTTTTCGGGATAAAAGTTACCCTATGTCCGTTTCTGTACACCTGACAACGTATATGCAAAATATCAGGATGATCGGTTCAGTGGTTTAGGCGTGAAAAGGTAACAAACAAACAAACTTACTTTCGCATTTATAATATTAGTTAGGATGCCAGCTGTAAGTACTGCCTCGTTGGCCTTGTGGACGCAAACGAGCATGAGGTCCTGGGTTCAGTTCCCAGGTCTGGCAAAGAGTTATTGGGTTTTTGCATCACGAATTTTTCAGTAGCGGCCTGCGGTTAATGGCAATAAGCTCGCCCCCTATTACATGGGGGAATTGAGACTTAAACATAACTGGCGATATGTGGGTGTAACTACTTAGGCCTGCCTACTATAGATCTGCCTAACCCTTCGGGGGTTTACAGGCGTGGTGTTATCTTTTGTTGTGATAAACTTATCATAATTTTATGTGAAACAAACTTTCCTGTAGTAAGTAAAACATACAAGAGTTCCAACTAATCTGAAAAATAAATGCGTTTAGCTAAAGCGCATCGTTTATTAAAAGTAAATTATATAATACAAGGTATAATTGCAATAACTGACCACCTCTTAACGGGTCATTGCACTGATAATAATAATTATTATTTTGACATATCGCGGGACCCTGGGGTCCCGAACCTTTGGAAGGCGTACTAGGGGCCGAAGCCAACTCGCAGAGGCCCCTGAGACAATTTTAAATAATGAGGAGGCACTAACCGAAGATTATCCCTATATGCACTATGCAAATGCACCCAAGGACCACCCCCAGTTGGTGCAGGACTGTTTCAGAAAATGGCAACAAAACATATTGGGCTATGGGTTTGGTTGGATAGAGTGGATTGGGTGACTTGAACTATGGAATAACTATGTCCGTTGCCTGACCAATCTTACTATCCTGCTTAATATTATAAATGCGAAAGTTTGTGAGGATGGATGGATGTTTGTTACTCTTTCACGCAAAAACTACTGAACGGATTTTGAAAAAATTTTGCACACTAATAGTGTATAACCTGGATTAACACATAGGATAGTTTTTATCCCCATGTTCTTACGGGCTCGAGACTTACTCGGGTGAAATAGCGGGGCGCTGCTAGTGTTATATACGGATACGTGTTGTACACGGATAAAATGGCAGGGGGTGACTTGCACACTCAATAATGGGCCCCCGGAAACGGTCGCTAGCACATAGTGACGTAGCGACAAGAGGGCAACACTTCCTGAGGTGCTTGAAGAGTGGAGAGGTATTCCACGGCTATCAGGACAATCACGGAAGTACGGTCAAGATACCTACCAGCACCTTACTGGAATACTTCCTTCCTCCGAGCACGTTTGCTCTTGCGAATATCTACTCAAGCCGGCCAAAAAGGCAAGCCATGGGTGAAGTACAAGACACAAGACTTCTCCCGGGAGATAGGTGGGGTCGCTACTGCGCAACAGCTCGCCACATGCTGCCCTTTTTTTTTCTCCATGTGGAGAAATGCTCATGCATACTGCACTACCACGGTGTCCTCCGCTGCCGCTCGTGGCGAGAACACGGGCACGCGTTAGCACTCACCGCGAACCCGCCGCGGCTATCCGTCACCGGACCCTCCGCTGGGGAGCACCCCCCATCACCGGCGCACAAGAACACATTGCGCACCGTGACCACCCCATGGACCAAACCAGCACATGGGCGCCAGACGACCCCGTGTCTAGGCACCCTTGGTCCCCCTGCGACCGGTCAGGTCAGTGGCCCGGCCGCCTACCACTTTTCGGCCGCAGAGGATAGGGAGAGCGGCCAACGAAATACCGACACTCCTCCTCCCCTGCGGCCCCACCGCATCCGCCATCAGACGGTGGCGACCCCGTCAAGGCCGCGGAAGGTAGGGAGAGCGGCGCACCGCAATACTGGCACTCCTCTCCCGCCGCGGCCTCCATCCCTCAGCCGCGATGCCTCCCATACGACATCGCGGCCCGCCTCAGTTGCGATGTCACCCAAGCGGTACTGCAACCTACCTGTTGGCCGCTACGTCGTCGACTTCCTGGAAATAGCCCTGACAAGCGGCTCCTCCTCGGGTTCCTCTTCGCTTCACCGTGGGTGACCAAGCCACGGCTACTGAGCCCCCCCACCTCGACAATGCGGGAACCCCCGGGGAGGGGGGGCACATGCTGTCCTGCGGGTTTATTATTACTAAAAGCCTGTGATGTCCTACTGCAGGGCAAAGGTCTCCTTACTCTCTTTCCACTTCTCTCTGTCTAAAACTGCTAAGGACCAGTTCTTGTTGAAGGAGTCCAGCTCATCCTGCCATCTCTGTCTGGGCATGCCACGATGTCGCTTGCCATTAAGAGGGACCCATTGGGTCGTAAGTTTGACCCATTGGTCGTCTGACATAAACTACTTTTACTATGAGACCAAACCTGAAATCGCGGAAAAAATTAGGTGTTCCCTACATTTTGACGAGTTAATTATCTATATAAGTTTACAAAAAAAAAAAGTAGTATATTTGTAATATATCAGTTATCTGGTTTCCATAGTACAAGCTCTGCTTAGTTTGGGATTAGATGACCGTGTGTGAAAATGTCCCAGGATATTATTATTATTATGTATTAGTTATGCGAACATAAATTGATTAATAAAATTATTATTTGAACAGCTGATTTTTTTAACAAAGAACAATTTGTACTTTTAATTGCCTAGTTTTAAAGGCAAGTAATACTATTGATAACTTAAAACTGAATGTAGTACCTACGCGTCAATAAACGTTATATTTGAGAACCACTTTCAAATCTCGATATTAAAAAATAGATTTTGAACTTTGTATAAACTACCAACGATATGACATGACTTGACTTTTGTTATTAGCTGTTTAGTAACAAAAAGTATTAAACTAAGGTTGAGGGCAAATTAGGTATCGACCTATATTCTAAGCTCAGTGTCCAAGTATCATTTAAGGCTCACGCAAACAAGCGCGACGCGATTCCAACAGAACAATTTCAATGGCAGATAATCTGATTAGCTCAAAGCAGGTGGCGCTGGCTGTTTTGGGGGGTCATGCGAACTGTCAAACATTGTTTATTTCTTTGGAGCGACGCGATGAAGTTTACACCAGAAGTTTTTTTCTTGAAATACCTTAGTTTTGTGTTGTGCCTTTGTGCTCCTTAAGATAGACAGGACACGATGAACATTTAAGAAAAAGTGGATTTAAGCTACTAAGGGCAGGTTTTTCAACGAATAAGTTTGTCATTTTGACTGTTTTTGTATGGACAATATGTCAAAACGTCACATTTATTGTTCAGGTAAGAGACAAGTTATCTAATGATTGAAAAATCGACCCTAAAAGAGAGTAATACGCAAACCTATTTCTAAGTTCATTCTTCAATTCTTTCAGACTCCAACCACCAAATCTATTAGTAATTATTTCACCAGTAAACCTCCAAATTCCCGTACCTAAATTAAATCAACACATGAAAAATATTCAAATTCCCTTCGAGAAACTGTTAGCAGTGGTAGCTGTCATGACCGCCAAATGTACAGACGCCAGCACATCAAGCTACTACAATCTGTCAGATTTCTTTAATAGATTTTAGACTTTATTGCTAAGGCATTAGGTTCAAGGTTGATTGGGAAAATCTGACAGTTTCGGGTAGGTTGACCTGCTGGCGTCTGTACTAGCGCCAAGCCGTGGGAGCAATGGCGGCCATCCCTGCCATTAAGTTTTCATAGAAATTGTTCCATCAGACTCACGTCGCGCCGTCGCGTCGCGCCTGTCTGCGCAAGCCGTTAGGAATAAATAAAAAAAAATTCTGATGGCTGATAGAATGGTAAGTATTTATGAAAGGGGAATGTGTATAGCAATACACATAATATTATTCGGGTCGGCTCGGCACAATTCGAGCTAAGCCTAGCGGCTTTTACCGAATATAATATACGAGTTTGTAAGCTGGGCGCAAAGCTTTAAGGATCCTTCAAAAAGCTCGTCGCACGACATGCGGTGTCTTTGTGTCGCGTGCGATTCGCGTCGTGTATCGCTCCAGTTTGTAGGAACCTTTAAGGGAGTGATAGTTGACACCATATGGAGCATTTTGAGCTGTTTTTTGTTTGTCTTAGACGAAGTAGGTGTTTTTAGGGTTCCGTACCAAAATAGTAAAAAGGAACCCTTATTTTCAATTTCAAATTAATTTTATTTTTTCAAGTAACCATGACTCATCTGCATCACAAATTCCCGTATAATATACACAGCGGCAGTACCGTTCGATGCTTCACCATGGTTGCACCATTCCATGGGAAATGGTGCAGCAGCGATTCACGTACGGGCAGTACAGCCTGCTCGAAATTAGAGACAGAATACTGTTGCTGCTGCCCCACACCCCACGCACCTGGGATGCACAGCGCTTGCGCATTGTGGCAAAGAAACAATCCACATGTGCGTCCGTGAACATCCCCGATACACTGCAGTAGCGGGGCAGCCCCAACAGCACCCTGAACGCGTTTTTGTATTGCACACGGAGGGCATTGTACGATTTTTGAGTATATCTAGCTCACAGGCTGCTCATGTAAAACGTAGTGCAGTACGCTCTGAAAAGAGTAATTTTAACGCTTACTGAACAATGTCGCTCTCACCGACAAGACCCTCCACGCCCGCTCAATGTGTGGGTAAGTATGTGACCAAGATATTTAAACTTGTATGCTCTCTGAAATGGCATACTATTAAGGTAAATTGATGGTATATAAACAGGATACCTACCCTCGGCCTCAAAGACCATGAACTCACTTTTTTACAATTGTCAATTAAGCCATGTGAGTCGGCATACTCCTCACAAATAGCCACAAGCTTTCTGAGGCCTTAGACTGACGCACTCAGCAGCACCATGTCGTCTGCGTAGCTGATATTACTAACGCAGACTCCATCTACAGGCGACAGGTCCAGGAAGCAGGCGTAAATAGAAGTGCTGCGGTCGGTGTAGTATGTGACAGCATTTTTAAAAGCACAGCACTTTCCGTTGATAGTCCAGTCTGAACCCGAACTGGTTATCATGAGGTGTTATAATTATACTTATTTAATTGTCTATTAAGCATGCTGTCAAACACCTTAGAAATAACAGTTGCTAATGATATAGGCCTATAGTTATTTCGATCAGCAAGATCACCAGACTTCATTTTCGCTATAGGCACTACCACAGTCCGTATCATCTCCTCAGGCATATAACCATGTGACACGCAAAAACTATACAACATGGCTAGAACCCTGGGCATATGAGAACCAGCACATTTGAGGTGCTCAATGCTGAGCCGGTCATTATGAAATAACCGGCTCAGCATTGAGCACCTAATAATGATATTTGCCTAATCTCTTTCGACTTGCAACTTAATCCTAGTTCCCTGCCAGGCTCAACATTCAGCACCGACTTAGACTTCACAAAAAAGTTACCTACCCTTAAAGAGGTTGGGAATCTCCTCAATCTCCTCAGGTTCACTTACGCCGCGGACGCTCACAGGGAGACTCGGCTTGCTTAGCAACTTATTCGTACTTTTCCAAAAACCAGGAAAATCGTGTTTCAACGCACGCACAATGGTCCACTTGAAGGATTAAGTGCGGAAACCAAACCCAATAACATAGAATCGTGTTTTAAATGGAGTGAGGCTGGAATGTCCATCTTAATTTGGTCTTGCCTATCCTGACACCATTTTAAAAGTGATTTTAAAACTTTCCTAGCCTCACACATTCGGTCGTATACGTACCCGGAGGAGCTCGTGGCTAAGTAAGCCGCGCGGGTCGATCCATCACGCTTGCCAGGGTTGGTCTGTGAATGGGTGACCATCTTTTCATACCGAGATTCCTCCGTGCCTCGGAAAGCACGTTAAGCCGTTGGTCCCGCCTGTCCTTCGTGGATCTTTGACAGTCGTTACGGGTCGTCAGAAGCCAGAAAGTCTGACAACCAGTCTTACCAAGGTGTATCGTATTACCCAGTAACTGGGTTGTGGAGGTCAGATAGGCGGACGCTCCATGTGAAATACTGGTATTCAGCTGCCTCTGGTTAGACTGGAAGGCGAACCCAACATAGTTGGGAAAAGGCTAGGCAGATTGATATACCCGGAGGCAGGTTTGTCGTATCAAACCCACAGCATAAATTTACTCCGGGCTTCCCTGTGTGCCCCAGCCACGTGTTTATTCCAGCCTACCACTTTCCTTCTCGACAAAGGCCTACTTGTTTCTCTGCCAACAACCGCCGCTCCACACAAAGCTAAAACAATGTCACTGTACATTTTATCTATAACTTTACTATGGCTACCAATATTACAGGGATTATCACAATAACCATGAAATTCTGAAGAAAAATCAATTAACTTCAGCCTATCATTACATTCTTTCATGTATACCCGTATTTGTTCGGAATTCCTCTCATCCCATACAACTTTGTTTTGTGGTACATTAATATATACCACGTTTAGATTGCATTCTATTACAAGAGACAAATGATCCGAACATAACACATCATGTAAAAAGCATTACTAACAGACTGTTCAGCTGACTTAGTCAATACACAATGATCAAGCCAGCGCTTGGAGCCCTGAAACTCACTGAGAAATGTGTGTGTATCTGAACACAAGCCTAAGATCTCAGCATCAGTACAGATCCATTCTTGGTCTTTACAAAATTCAAATAATGCTGGGCTGTGCCAAATCATGACAAGCCGAACAAGACGGGTATAACACCCCTCAGCCAATATTAACTTAAAAAGTCTATTTCCGCCTTTCAGTTATAAGAAACTAGCTTTTACCCGCGGCTTCGCCCGCGTGGTTGTCGGAAGTTATCCCATTGGAACGCACTACCAGGATCAAAAGTATCCTATGTCCTAATCCAAGTCATAGTCTACCCATGTACTAAATTTCATTCAAATACGTTCAACGATTTTAGCATAAAAGCGTAACAAACAAACTCTCTTTCGCATTTATAGTGTTATGAAAAAACCGGTCTATCTACACTCTAGACTCTAGACTCACAAAATATATTACGTACTTAATACGGCTTACAGCGCCTTACGGGTCCTGTACAACAACGCATACAGGACGCAGTTGGGGTTGCCACGACACTGTAGCGCATCAGGCATGTTCGCAGAGGCACGGATAGATGACTTTTACGCAATCATGCGAAAGCGTGTAGCCTCCCTGATGCGGCGGGTGCGGGACAGCGCCAACAGCCTCTTAGTCACTGTGGCCGATAGGGCAGAAGGTCTAATGCTCAGGCACTGGACCAAGACTCAAGTATTGCCTTCAAGCCGTGCCGTGAAATAATGTTTTTGATTATTATTATTTTTATTAATGAACCCTGACATTCGTATTAATTGCCAAATTTATGTACTAACACTAGGTATTAAGTTTTTTATGTAATTACTAACTATTGGAATGTATTTTCTGTCAAATAAATGATTATTATTATTATTATTATTAAATAAAAACATTAAAAAAAACTTAACAAACTACTAAAGTTTCTATAATAATATAATTCAATCGTGATTCGAAAGACACGTGGCGCCATCTATTATCATAAGAAAGTTATTGTTGTTTTCCTCGGGAACAGTACTTGTTTCCGGGATGTTAGTTACCCTATTTCCGTTTCTGTACACGTGACAACGTATATGTTAAATTTCAGGATGACCGGTTAATTGGTTTAGGCGTGAAAAGGTAAGAAACAAATAAATAAACTTACTTTCGCATTTATAATATTAATTTATATAATATATATACAGGACATTTTTTTAACTTTCACTGCGCACTGCTTAAAAAATTGTCCTATATACTTATATATAACTTCCTATCTAGTTAGTCCAAAATTTTCCAATCTATCTGCTAACCCCAAGCGACCATCCATCTTTTAAACTCTTCAGTAGAACGTCTATTTTCTTATTTCAAAATTTTAAAATAAAATCTCTCAAACATTTGACAGAACCGTTTACGTGAAATCCCTGTAACACGAAATATGTGTGACGATAACGAAATATTAAGCCCGAACTAAAAGATGGGTAAGTAACTTTTTGTTTATTTTGAGGTGGAAAAACTGGAGAAATTGTAGGAGGGCAAGCCCTTTATGCCTGAAGGTTTATTTAGGTAAGTATTAATTTCTGTTTAAGTTTTTAATGCTTGAGTAGTTTTCAATGTATTTTAATTAACCATCATCTGCCTTGCCATTTCCCAACAATGTTGGAGTCCGCTTCCAGTCTAACCGGATGCAGCTGAATACCAGTATTTTACATGGAGTGATTGCCTGTCTGACCTCCACAACCCAGTAACTGGGTAATACGATATCCCTTGGTACGACTGATTGTCAGACTTTTAGGCTTCTGACGACCCGTAACGACTGTCAAAGATACTCGAATAACAGCCGGGATCAACGGGGTTTTTATGTAATATTATTGTAACTGCAATAATTTCCAAATGCGGCTTCAAAACAAATATACAGAATTTTATAGGTATTATTTTTTAGGAATTTTTTAGGTATATTATTTTATAGGTAGGTGTATTATTTATGTATGCTTGTCCACGCATTTAACCGAAACTATTAATCGGAACGTAACCATTTTTTTATTGGCTTACATTTACTTAAACTTAGAAAACGTTGCAAGTTTTATCAGAATCAGTTCTGTCGTTTTCAAGATATGCCATGGACTAATATGTGTGACGGCCTGGCTTATAGATACAATCTACGGGTGTGGTATCAAAGGGAAAACATCTCAAAACGTTGGTTAAATTCTAGTGCAATATTTATAACAAAACTATTAACTATTTATTACAAACAAATATTCCAGTTTTTAATTAAAACTAAAAATTACAAAATAAAAAATAACTCAAAATAATGAAATAACTAAGTAATTTCGGAAGTCGGTGGCAAAAAACTAAAATACAGATCCCAAGACACCGATTTCCGAAATTATTTATTTAATTATTTTGATTTTTTTTAAATGATTTTTTTCTTGGTATATTGGCTAGTTGACTACTTAAATACTTGGTATATGGCTACACGCAGGCATGGCGGCAGTCAGTCCTGCCGTGCGCCATCTAGCGGCGGTGGGGCCGTAACAGATCTACGTATAAATGTAGTTTTCTCACATACCGTTGCTTTAGTTCACAACCGGTAGATATTACACGTAGCAAATGTTTGCCGCTGTGACACTCAATTTATACCTGTTATTGACACGGGCACATTTTTATACAAAATATCGAGAATATGTCCTCGAGGGTATTTTTCAGATCAATTGAATAATCTTATCTAATGATAATAAGAAATAATGTGTGTCCTTTATTCAAAATTTAATATATTTCAACCACTTTAATTATTTTTATTAATGAATTGTATTGTACTCTCAATTCCTTTATATATTATTTTATTACATATTTTTTTAATCTAAATTCTTATTTGTAATAATAATATATGTTTTTTTTTCATAATTAATAACTTGTATTGTATTTTAATAATCACTTATTTTATATATCTGAGTAAGTCCAGTGGCACTTTTTACACTATCTTAATTTTGTTAACATGCGGATAATTTAGTGGGCTGCAATATTGTTAATACTTTTTATGAGCCTATATTATTGTTACTTGTAAACATTTTATATTGTAGCTGTTTATTGTCCAATAATAAATAAAATAAAATAGTCTGAGACCTAAACATAAATTGCCTTATTATAAAAATTTACCTTAAGGAGAATTTCGCGTTGTTTGTTATAAATTTAATGTCAAAAACATTACACTATAATTATGTTAAGCACGTTTTGTTATAAGGGCCATCGTCCACAACCGCGCCGCTCAAAAGTAATGTGTTACTCACTCAAGTCACCAATGAGTACCCAGAATGTCACAGCACTAGAATTTAAACCACCAAGGAGTAGCCAGAATGTGACAGCACTAGTATTTTAAATCACCAGTGAGTAGCTAGAATGTCACAGCACTAGTATTTCAAATCAACAATGAGTAACCAGAATGTCACAGCACTAGTATTCAAAATCATCAATCAAAAGCCAGAATGTCAAATGAGTAACCAGCATGTAACAGCACTAGTATTTCAAATCACTGATGAGTAGCCAAAATGTAACATTAGTGTTTTAAATCACCAATGAACAGCCAGAATGTTACAACACTAGTATTTCATATCACCAATGAGTAACTTGAATGTCACAGCACTAGTATTTCAAAGCACCAAAGAGTAGCCAGAATGTCACAGCACTAGTATTTCAAATCACCAGTGAGTAGCCAGAATGTCACAGCACTAGTATTTCAAATCACCAACGAGTAGCCAGAATATCGCAGCACTAGTATTACAAATCACCAATGAGTAGCCAGAATGTCACAGCACTAGTATTTCAAATCACCAACGAGTAGCCAGAATATCGCAGCACTAGTATTACAAATCACCAGTGAGTAGCCAGAATGTCACAGCACTAGTATTTCAAATCACCAACGAGTAGCCAGAATATCGCAGCACTAGTATTACAAATCACCAGTGAGTAGCCAGAATGTCACAGCACTAGTATTTCAAATCACCAACGAGTAGCCAGAATGTCGCAGCACTAGTATTACAAATCACCAATGAGTAGTCAGAATGTCGCAGCACTAGTATTTCAAACCACCAATGAGTAGCTAGAATGTCACAGCACTAGTATTTAAAATCACCAAAGAGTAGCTAGAATGTCACAGCACTAATATTTCAAATCACCAAAGAGTAGCCAGAATGTCACAGCACTAGTATTTCAAATCAACTAATCAACAATGAGTAACCAGAATGTCACAGCACTAGTATTCAAAATCATCAATCAAAAGCCAGAATGTCAAATGAGTAACCAGCATGTAACAGCACTAGTATTTCAAATCACTGATGAGTAGCCAAAATGTAACATTAGTGTTTTAAATCACCAATGAACAGCCAGAATGTCACAACACTAGTATCACATATCACCAATGAGTAACTTGAATGTCACAGCACTAGTATTTCAAAGCACCAAAGAGTAGCCAGAATGTCACAGAACTAGTATTTCAAATCCCAATGAGTAGCCAGAATGTCACAGCACTAGTATTTCAAATCACCAATGAACAGCCAGAATGTCACAACACTAGTATCACATATCACCAATGAGTAACTTGAATGTCACAGCACTAGTATTTCAAAGCACCAAAGAGTAGCCAGAATGTCACAGAACTAGTATTTCAAATCCCAATGAGTAGCCAGAATGTCACAGCACTAGTATTTCAAATCACCAGTGAGTAGCCAGAATGTCGCAGCACTAGTATTACAAATCACCAATGAAGTAGCCAGAATGTCACAGCACTAGTATTTCAAATCACCCAAGAGTAGCCAGAATGTCACAGAACTAGTATTTCAAATCCCAATGAGTAGCCAGAATGTCACAGCACTAGTATTTCAAATCACCAGTGAGTAGCCATAATGTCACAGCACTAGTATTTCAAATCACCAATGAGTAGCCAGAATGTCGCAGCACTAGTATTACAAATCACCAATGAAGTAGCCAGAATTTCACAGCACTAGTATTTCAAATCACCCAAGAGTAGCCAGAATGTCGCAGTACTAGTATTTCAAATCCCCAATGAGTAGCTAGAATGTCACAGCACTAATATTTCAAATCACCATTTTATAGCCAGAATGTCACAGCACTATTTCAATGCCGGTCAGTATACGACGCGACTTAATAACGCGTTATTGACTAGTTTGTGATTGGTTGGACCGCTGTTGACCGTTAATAATTACTGACTTAAGTAATTAATTTTTCCTAGACCATCTCCAACGCTCTCCTAATAGAACTCCGCAATTATTTTACTCAGACAAAGGCGCCGAATCCCTTCTTTACTAACTAAACTAAATTTTCTTTCTATTTCAATAAGAAAAGGACAGACGAAAAAATAATTAAAAAAAAAAATTAAATCGACTTCAAAAAAAACGAACTCAAAATTATGAAATAACTTTAATTTCGGAAGTCGGTGTCTTGGGATCTGTATTTTAGTTTTTTACCACCGACTTCCAAAATTAAAGTTATTTCATAATTTTGAGTTCGTTTTTTTTGAAGTCGATTTAATTTTTTTTAATTATTTTTATTTCGTAATTTTATTTTTTAGTAAAAACTGGAATATTTGATTGTAATAAGTAGTTAATAGTTTTGTTATAAATATTTCACTAGAATTTGACCAAGGTTTTGAGATGTTTTCCCTTTGACACCACACCCGTAGCTCGTATCAATAAGCCAGGCCGTCACACTTACACGTTGAAAGCTAGGTCATCCTAACTATTGCAATTGGACCAATAAGCACTTACCTGGTCATCATCAGACCTTCAGAAAGCATCATGTAGTAGCATCCGTGCTCAATTTAATAAATGTTGAAAGCTGTGTCATCCTAACTATTTCCGTTATTGAGAACCGATAAACACGTACCTGGTCATCATCAGACCTTCAGCAAGTGACATGTAGTAGCACCCGTGCTCAATTAGATAAATGTTGAAAGCTAGGTCATCCTAACTATTTCCATTACTGAGGACCAATAAGCACTTACCTGGTCATCATCAAACATTCAGAAAGTGTCATGTAGTAGCACCCATGCTCAATAAGATAAATGTTGAAAGCTAGGTCATCCTATTTCCATTACTGAGGACCAATAAGGACTTACCTGGTCATCTTCCATTATCTTGAAAACTACTAAACCGATTTTAATGAAATTGTGCCCTAAGTTGGAGTAAATGATAGCCAACAAAAAAAGAATGGTCACGATCCGAGATATGCGTGGACAAACATACATACATACAAACACACATCTATAAAATTTTGTATATTTGCTTGGAAGCCCTAATAGATCATCATATGTGAATATCTCGCAGATCCAATAATATTACATACATACGTATCGAATTGATAACTCCTTTTTTTGAAGTCGTTAAAAAATACGTCAATTTACATCAGGCGCTGACTAATTTGACAGAACTAAACTAATATTTATCGTCCGTCCTTTTCTTAAAGAAATAGAAAGAAAAAGACGCACTGAACTTAAATTTACATTAGTTTGTGAACAAGGGAATCGGCGCCAACACCTAAAACTAACAATGTTTATTGATTTCGAAACCACGCCTAAAACCACCGAAAACTGGGGCTACTGAAAAGTTTTGAGCCTAATTACCTTCAAGTGTCATTATTGTCTCGCGCTGCGTATACTAATTTGGGAATACCCTCTTTAGTATAAATACAGATTATCAACAATGTCATTAGCATCATTACGCTTTTAGTTATTAATCCGTAAGCATCTTCATGTTTCAGTCATCAGCGGCCCATCCCTAGGCTCAAGACTTGTAAGTCCCCCCGGTGGGCTGAAAAGTGATAGTTTTGAGCTTAGAGAGGGCTCAAAACTTGTCAGACCAGGTGGGCTGAAAGTAATGGTTTTGAGCCTAGGGATGGGCCGCGGATGACTGATGAATGATGTTACACTTGAAGGTGCTTAGGCTCAAAACTTTCAGCAGCCTTACCCTAGTACATCTACTTTGCCAGATAGCTTTCTCTAAATCGATATTATTCAAAATAATTATCGTCATAAATATGGCTTAAAACTTAAAATGTAACATCAACATAAATAAAACAGTTTAAGTATTAACATTTTAGATATTTCATCAAATTATTAATTTCTGTCAAGAACTTAATATTAATTAAATTTCAGTAGTTACAGCACAAAATATTTAAACTAATATAGAAAAGTAATTTAAATCATTTTCAAATATACTACACTTACACTTCAGTAGGTAATAGTACAATCCGTAACTGCGATAATAGTACCTAAGTTTACAAGTCACAATTTGTATTATTTACCGACTTCAAGGTTCTCAAATCGTCTGTATATTTTTTTTTTTTTTTTGTATGAACCGATTTAGAAAATTCTTGTTTTTATTTTAAAGGGTTATATACTTCCAAGGTGGTCCCATACAGATTATATTAACTTTGCTGAGGTAGTTTTTGAGCTAGCTTCAATAATGCGTATTTTTCCCACTTAGTTTATCTGGATGATGTTTTAATAACTTCTTATCACTGTTATTTACATAGCAGGTAGTGGTATTCGAATTTGTCTGGGGTAGGTACCACAACTAAAAAGTGTAAAATAAAAACTTTTTAGCAAAAAATAAAACCGACTTCCAAAACAAAACACTACAAAGTGAAAAATAACTTTAATTTTGGAAGTCGGTGGCATAATACGAAAATACAAAACCAAAGACACCGACTACCGAAATTAAAGTTATTTATCACTTTGTAGTGTTTTGTTTTGGAAGTCGGATTTATTTTTTGCTAAAAAGTTTTTGGAGCGTCTATCCTTCTAGGGCAGCTATCCCACTTTCATCCTACATAAATAAATTGAAGCCAGTTTCAATTCACCGTTTTATATATATATATATATATATATATATACAAGGTGTCCAGTAAATAGCACGACATACTGCCGGGGGTGATAGCTAGGGTCACTACCTATCAATACAACACAATATATATTCAGCAAAATCTTACGGATTTTTTTTCACTACTGTAGGTTAAAGTTATGCGAAAAGAAAATCGTTCTGTGAAAATTTTAACAAAAAAAACTATTTCTTCAAAACTTTCTGGTTTTTGATCAAAAAAAACTTATAATGAGTAGAGTAACCTATTCACGAATAATTTGATGTAAAAAAAGTTCTAGAAAAGGATTTTTTCATTACGAGATGCTTAAAAATCTGTTTCAAGGTAGAGATTTTTCGATATTTCGGAAAATTTTGTAAAACTGTTAATCCGTAAGATTTTGCTGAACATATATTGTGTTGTATTGATAGGTAGTGATCCAAGCTATCACCCCCTGCAGTATGTCGTGCTATTTACTGGACACCCTGTATAAATAATTTAATTCAGAACATAATTCCATATAAAATTGTTAGTAAAGCTTAAGTCTGTGTTAGTGCCTTATACCTACTTAATCCTTAAAAGCCTACCTTACATTAAAAAGGACACCACCTGAAGTGTGTACCTTATTCCACTGTCGCACAATAGGACACTCAACCCTTTCCATTATGGTGTTTAGAAGGCGCACACGACGCATCAGGTAGGCCTCTCTCATTTTAATTCTCGTCTAAATAATTTTCCAATAAGCTCATCAGCAAACGTACCTATTTCATTATCTGCCTAGCCTTTTCCCAACTATATTGGAGTCGGCTTCCAGTCTAACGGGATGCAGCTGAATACCAGTATTTTACATGGAGCGACTGCCTATCAGACCTCCACAACCCAGTTAATGGGTAACACGATTCCCCTTGATAAGTCTGGTTGTCAGACTTTTGGACTTCAGACTATCCTTAAGGACTGTCAAAGATTTACATAGACGACAGCCGGGACAAAACGGTTTAACATGCTTTCCGAGGTACGGACGGGTCTCAATATGTAATGGATGGTCACCCAGCCACGAACCGACCGCTGCTAGAGTAGTTTAACGTTCGATTGAACCGGGTAGGTGTTATCATTTAGCCACGTGCCCGAGAAAACACATATTTGACATTTAAATGCGTTGGTTTTGACAACGCTTTAGAATGTCAAATACGTGTTTTCTATTACTATCAATAATTAATTCTACATATACTGTTTCTGATGGCACATTTATGCATCATAAACTATGAAAGCCGTCATTACGATTTTGTATGGATACTGCACAAACGTGAAAAGCGAATATATTAACAGGAACATTCTGCGGTAATATTATTACGTTGTTATTATAATTTAATGTGAAAATGGTGGAATGTTATTCAATTTATTAATGATGTTCGATACGAAATATGCTTATTATGTTATTATAAAGCTGTATGAGTTAGGTGGAACCACAAGCTTCAGAAGGAAGACACCTAACTAGATAGTATACAAAAAAACCGGCTAAGTGCGTGTTTAACTATGCACAATGAAGGGTTTCGTAGTTGGGATTAATTTATCCCAAGAACAAACTTAACATAATAGTTGAAAAACATGTTATCCCATACATCGATATACGTCGCGGACAATTCTCCAACTGCAAATGTAAGATTGTAATTACACTTTTTTTTTTTGTGGTATAACTGCAAAATAACTATTTTCAGCCTTTTTCCTTTGCTTATGCTGTGAGACCTTGCTTGCCAAATTTCATGATACTAGTGTAGATGCTTTTTGGTTAGGAAGATTTAGAAAGATAAACACCTACTTCAATAGTCACATGTACAGTTTATTTTCGTGGCTAGGTAGAAAGAGAAATCACAGCAGTAGCAAGAAGATTTAAGAACAGAAAGATTTAGAAAGAATGATAGTGGAAGGTGCACAGTAATCAGTTACATACAAGCAATGCGGGCTTCGCGACGATGGGTCAATTAAGACTGTAGGTATGGCGTCTTCGCGAGCGCGGCGTGCCGGCGCGGCGGTGCATAGCTATGCGTATGTTAGGTAAATCTAGCCGGCCCGCTGCATACTACCGAGTGTCATCCGGCGATGCTTGTTAATTATTTTAATTAGGTATAGTTTGTGTTTTTGAAATGTGAATGAATGTAAGTGCGATTTATATATGTCTGTGTGTTAAACAATACATAAATAAGTAATATATAAATTTATTGATATCTATTATTGTTGTGTTTTATTATATAAAGATAAATAAATGAATAAATACAATAAGTTGCCTACATCACTCCCCTCCAGAGGCCGTGTCTACGGACGATAATAGTCAGGGAAATGTACTCGCCTTCCTGAACGTGTCGTCTGCGTGCCTGGACAGTCTAGTGACTTAGGCTGAGTTGGTTGAGGAGTTTGAGGAGGATGTGTAACCTGTTGTGGTGGGCTTAGGTCATCTGACAATATATAGGCCGGTTTCAGGCGGTCTATGCTTACTGTCGAGTCTTTACCCTTGACGCGAATTATAAAACATTTGGCACCCCTCTTCAGTACTTCGTGTGGCCCTGTGTAAGCAGGCTGAAGTGAATCGCGTAGCACGTCTTCCCTCAGAAATACGTGGCTACATGTGGCTAGATCTTTGTAAACGAAGATTCTGCGAGTAGAATGGTGCTGGGTCGGGACCGGTCGTACTCTCTCGGCATAGGACTTCAGTCGTGCCGTGAAATCGGTTATGTCGGTGGTATATCCAGTTACGTCGTGACCGAAAAATTCGCCAGGGAGGCGCAGTGGCTCACCGTAAACCAGCTCGGCTGATGAAGATTGCAGGTCTTCTTTGATGACACTCCTTAAGCCGAGTAGTACTAAAGGTAACGTCTCAGGCCAGTTTGCGTCAGTATGGCAGGTGATAGCTGCCTTCAACTGCCGATGAAAACGCTCAACCAAACCGTTGCACTGTGGGTGGTATGCCGTTGTCCTGCGATGATCAAAACCGATCCATTTGGACAGTTGTTGAAGCAGCGCCGATTCAAACTGCCTTCCGCGGTCAGTAATAACTTGTGAAGGACAGCCGTATCGAGACACCCAACAGGATACGAACGCTTTGGCTACCGTTTCGGCGGTGATATCGGTAATTGGTACAGCTTCCGGCCATCGCGTGAATCGATCGACGAGTGTAAGGCAATACCGATAATCACCAGCTGGCGGCAATGGGCCGATCAGGTCTAAATGGACATGTTTAAAACGCGTTGTTGGTAAATCGAGCGTCCCTAAAGGTGACGCGACATGCTTGTTTACCTTCGTGCGCTGGCATGCTAAACATGCCTTAGACCATTCACGACAGTTTTTGCGCATAAGAGGCCAGACAAAGCGCAGCGCAACTAGTTTGGCTGAGGCATTAGCACCTGGATGGCTGAGTGAATGCAAGCAGTTAAAAACCTGCTGACGCAGTTGTACAGGGACGAAAGGCCTTGGAGTCGTTGTACTGACGTCGCAGTACAGCTCAGTACGACTACCAGGGACCTTCATCTTGCTTAGGCGTAGAGACGATTCGCCTTGGAGGTTCGCTACAAGCTCAGGGTCTGTTGCCTGGAGTTTGGCCATGACCTCCAAATCAGCTGGCATCTGCAGTTCATTAACACGGGAAAGCGTATCAGCGACGATATTGTCTTTACCCGAGATGTAGCGAATATCAGTCGTGAACTGCGAGATGAAGTCTAGTTGCCTATGCTGACGTGGAGAACAGTTTTTCTTTCTCTCATGGAAACCATAACACAGCGGCTTATGGTCTGTATAGACAGTGAAGTGAGTGGCCTCTAGCATATAGCGGAAATATCGAATACTCTCGTGGATTGCCAGGAGTTCGCGATCGTATGGTGAGTATTTGATCTGTGATGGACTCAACTTACGCGAGAAAAATGCTAGAGGCTGCCAAACTCCGCCTTTACGCTGCTGTAGAACACCACCTATCGCCGTATCAGAGGCGTCAGTGACGAGTCCTAACTTGGCGTTCGTGTCGGGGTGAGCTAAAAGAGCTGCGTTACAGAGGCTCTTTTTGCAGTCCTCGAAAGCTTGCAGGGAAACTCCTGTAATGTCGACAGGGTGGGAAGCTTTAACTGATCCAATCAACAATGCGTTCAAGGGGGCTTGTATCTGTGCAGCGTTGGGCAAAAATCGCCGGTAAAAATTGACCATCCCCAGAAAACGTCTGAGTTCTCTAACGGTTTTGGGGACAGGGAAATCGGCAATGGCTTTCACCTTACTGTCGAGGGGTTTAGTGCCCTCTTCTGAGATGTGATATCCCAGAAATGTTACTTGTGAGACACCGAAAACACACTTACTGGTGTTAATAAGTATGCCGTAGTTTTTCATTCGGGTGAAAAGCTGCCTCAGATGGTCCTTGTGCTCCTCGATCGTTCTAGAAAATATTAGAAAATCATCTAAATAAGGGTAGCAAAAATCTAATCCCCTTGTCATTTCATCGACGAATCTTTGAAAAGTTTGGCCTGCATTTCGTAGGCCAAACGTCATAAAAGGAAATTCCCATAAACCGAAGGGTGTAGTGATTGCGGTCTTTGGAATATCATCCTTAAAAACAGGTACGTGATGGTAGGCTTTCACTAAATCAATAACTGAAAATAATTTGCAACCGGACAGACTGTTTGAAAAATCTTGTATGTGACGAATAGGGTATCGATCGGGTATGGTTCTAGCGTTAAGTAACCTATAGTCACCACACGGACGCCAACCGTTATCCTTTTTGGAAACTAGGTGGAGAGGTGACGCCCATTGACTGTCAGACGGACGAGCAGTGCCATTAGCTAACATGGCCTCAAATTCTTGTTTAGCTATCTTGAGTTTGTCAGGCGCGAGACGACGAGGTGAGCACGACACTGGAGGGCCTGGTGTAGTGCGAATATAGTGAACAGTGTTATGCTTGACGACACCCGGAATACCAGCGGGGCGTGTTATTTCCGGATATTCGGACAAAATTCTGTGAAATTCGCTATCACCAACAGTCGAAACTTTTACACTTAGGACATTACAATTTAATTTATATATAGTGGCTACAGTGCTAACAGTGGTTAAAGTATCAATAAGTTTTTGTTTGCTGACATCGACAATTAGTTGGTAATAAGAAAGAAAATCTACCCCTATTATAGCTTTCGTGACGTCAGCAATGACGAAACGCCACGGATAGTTACGACGTAACCCTAAGTCTAGATTTAATTGAATGTAACCATACGTATCGATAGTAGAACCATTGGCAGCACTTAGTTGAAATGAAGTTTTACAATGGCGGCGATCACAAAGCGCGGTTACAGGGTAAACACAAATATCACTGCCCGTGTCTATTAAAAACTGAATATTTGATTTGCGATCCGTAACAAAGAGGCGACCCGTAGAACTGAGGCAGTCGTCCGTCGCCATCACTGACTGCCCGGGTTGTTTTCCTCCTTGAAATCACAGGGCTTGATACATTTCTTTGCCTTGGTGCCATGTTTGTTGTGGTACCAGCAGATCGGGAACCGTCGATAACTGGATTGCGACCTGTGCGGTGTCGCACTCCGCTGTTGTTGTCGGGATCGTGAATCTCGTTCGCGAGATCTCGACTGCCGGTTCACCTGAGCCGTGAGTGCACTGACTTGACGAGTCAGCTCCGCAACTTGCCGCGTCAACTCATCCACCGGTGACGATGAAGCTGCTGCAACCTGTTGCGTCGGCGTTGCGATGTCGTTTATACGGTCGGCGAGTTCAGCTAGGTCATCCAGTGACAAAGTCGATTGCGACGCGACGATCGACTGCACACCTGTGGGTAGACGACTTCTCCAGATTGTCCTCAAAAAATCTTCGGGTATCTCAGGGCCCGCAAGGTGCTGAAGATGCCGTAAAAATTGTGAAGGTTTGCGGGTACCAAGCTGCTCGTGCATCAATAACTGCTTCACTTTATTCTCTCGAGACACTGACAAGCGTTTTATGAGCTCGTTCTTCAACCTCTTGTAGTCGGGTGGCCCGGTAAGAACATCCTCCACTTCCGCGGCGTACTGTCTGTCCAGTGTGGCCAAAATATGGTAAAATTTTGCCGTCTCATCCGTAACTTTCATAACGGCAAACTGCCCTTCCACTTGCGCAAACCATATCGCCGGTTTTTCGGGCCAGAATGGTGGTATCTTGATATGTACCGGTGCAGGCGTAGTGGATATAGTCGCTGGATCCGGAACAGGTTCCGCCATTTTGAGGTGACGCTCACGTGTGCGCGCAGTCACCTGGGATTTCTTGGAGTCCTCGCTGCTGCTAGACATCAATCTCCTTGATAAGAATCACGTCGGGGTCACCAGTTGTAGATGCTTTTTGGTTAGGAAGATTTAGAAAGATAAACACCTACTTCAATAGTCACATGTACAGTTTATTTTCGTGGCTAGGTAGAAAGAGAAATCACAGCAGTAGCAAGAAGATTTAAGAACAGAAAGATTTAGAAAGAATGATAGTGGAAGGTGCACAGTAATCAGTTACATACAAGCAATGCGGGCTTCGCGACGATGGGTCAATTAAGACTGTAGGTATGGCGTCTTCGCGAGCGCGGCGTGCCGGCGCGGCGGTGCATAGCTATGCGTATGTTAGGTAAATCTAGCCGGCCCGCTGCATACTACCGAGTGTCATCCGGCGATGCTTGTTAATTATTTTAATTAGGTATAGTTTGTGTTTTTGAAATGTGAATGAATGTAAGTGCGATTTATATATGTCTGTGTGTTAAACAATACATAAATAAGTAATATATAAATTTATTGATATCTATTATTGTTGTGTTTTATTATATAAAGATAAATAAATGAATAAATACAATAAGTTGCCTACACTAGGGAACGGGAAGTAACCTATTGGTTTGTTTAAAATATTTGCGAGTATCAAAATACATGCCCCATAAATTGCCGTAATTTTATTGCGTTGACTTAGAAGCTTGAGCTCCAAGGGACTATATAGTCAAGTATTTGATATTAATTTCAACTTCATACCGAAATAAAAACTTTTTAGCCAAAAAATAAAACCGACTTCCAAAACAAAACACTACAAAGTGAAGAATAACTTTAATTTCGGTAGTCGGTGTCTTGGGTTTTGTATTTTCGTTTTTTCCCACCGACTTCCGAAATTAAAGTTATTTTTCACTTTGTAGTGTTTTGTTTTGGAAGTCGGTTTTATTTTTTGGCTAAAAAGTTTTTATTTTTCACTTTTTAGTTGTGGAACCTACCCCACACTAATTCGAATACATAATTGAGCACAATAATTGTAGATATAGCCATGTAAATAACAGTGATAGGAAGTTATTAAAACACCATCACATCATCCACATAAAATAAGTGAAAAATATACGCATTATTGAAGCTAACTCAAAAACTCCCCAAGCAAAGTTAATAAAATTTATATGGGACCACCTAGGAAGTATACCCTATCAAACAAAAAAAGAATTTTCTAAATCGGTCCATCCGTCTTTGAGTAATCGCGTAACAAACATACAAAAAAAAACATACAGACGAATTGAGAACCTCCTCCTTTTGGAAGTCGGTTAAAAAAGGGTCTTGACAGACAGACAGACCGTTCTGTTTTTCCTTTCGAGGTCGGGAACCCTAAAAACGCAGACCAGGTATACCATACAAAACATGGAGCGACGATATTACAAATATAGCAGGCAGAACATGGAGCAGAATCGCCAGAGATGGAACAGCTGGGAAATGGCTAAAGGAGGAAACTCACACGGCGGTGGCGAGTACTACGCACCTGACCGACCTTTTTGAAGAACATCAATAAGGTCACTATAATTATGTCTTCCTAGAGCGTCTCATCCCGGCGTTTCCACTCACATCTGCCTTGTAAATATCTTTTGTTAGTCACCTTTCATTCATCCTCTCAACATGACCAAACCATCTAAGTAGGTATCCTCTTTTAAATTTTTGTCACTACATCTTCTTTTAAACCTTTTTACTTTTTAAATTTATCTATTTGATAGAAAAAGAGATTTCTCTCAAATTTCGCTCTAAATAATACTTAAAGCCCTTCCTACAGTGTTTACCCCATTTTATCATTGAAACAACAAACCAGTTTATTGCTACTAAAATTTATTGCCAACGATAAATAATGTCATAATAAAAGTTCAAAACAGAAATAAAAGCATAAGATATACGATAATAATTGCGTCTTAAAAGTACAAGATGATAATTTATAAGCACCTTTGGGTAGTTATATTAATTGAATGTCTTAAAGCGGACTATATTAAACTGCCATTACTGGCAACCCTGAGGGCTTAATAAGGCTAGGTGTACGCTGGCGATTTTTTCGATCGCCACTTGTTTCGTGTGGTGATCGAATCCAAATTCAAATACAGTATCAATCCGCTTAAATTATATGGAAGGGAAGTGACAAATACGTTATATATTATATATACAAAGTGGACCTCATACAAAGCATAGTCTTAGAAAAAAAAATAACTTCCTATTTTTGTTAGGGATTTAGTTTAATAGAGAAAAAAACTACAAAGTGTATGTAACTGTTACTAAAAAAAAAATGTACAGACCTAGACTAAGATGTACTGAATCTATTAAGATCAAAATTCATTTCGTAAAGGTTTAGAGGGGTCAAAACGGTATCGGAAATGTAGGCAACTGCCTCCAATACTCGCGCCGCCACGAAAAATACACACTATGATTTTGTAATAACTTGATTTAAAAGATTGTCCATGGAATTACTTGTTCGTTTTTCTCCATATAGATATTATTTTCTTATTCATTATTTATAATTAGAATTAATAAAAGTTGTTTCATATACTCTGCTGCATTGCGGGAATGTACACACACACACATACACACAGGCACGGGCGACTACTTCTAAATTATAACATTAGTGTCACAATTTCATATTTCATTACAGAATGCTGGTACCCATAACATAATTTAAATCTTTTACTTGGGTACCAGAGTTCATACAAACACTTGTGTTAAATTGACATTAATAGTCCTATGTTTAAGTTCTAATGTGTATTTTTTCATGTTCCATGCTCTTCATTTTTTTATAAATGTTTGTCTGTATATGCCTTTAAGTTCAATAAACATATATTATTATTATTATATTATTTACCTTTTGGTACGGGAAACTAGCAGCAACTTTCTAAGTGATCACTACCTCGACAATTCAATAAATTTACTTTAAGAAAAGTAAAAACCGACTTCAAAAACCTAAAAAGAATAAAATAAATTTCATAAAAAACTTAACAGCTTCTGAAGTCGGCGCCAAGCTAAGGTGCATTGAAGAATGGAAGACACCGACTTCAGAAGCTGTTAAGTTTTTTACGATAGTTCAAGCGCCAGCAAAGCACGCCGAACCAGGAAGTTGGTATGGCGCAAGACAGTGAGAGAGAGACACGTTGCATCCTACACTAAAGGCCTACCCACCTTCTATAGAAAGAAATAAAGACATGCCGTCCGGTCTCCTGCCATCGTTACGTGCCAAGCCATTGGGTTCTAATACAACTGGAACGCCAACGGTAAAGCTTGTCGGAGGATGAAAATATGGACAGGAAGTCGGAAATAATTTTTTTTTGACATGTCTCAGGACCCTGAGATCCCGGACCTTTGGAAGGCGTGCGAGAGGCCGATGCCAACTCGCAGAAGCCCCTTAGACAATTTTAAATGATGAGGAGGCACCAACCGACGATTATCCCTGTATGCACTATGCAAGTGCACCCAAGGACAACCCCCGGTTGGTGCAGGACTATAGCAGAACGTGGAAACAAAACATATTGGGCTATGGGTTTGGGTGGCTAAAGTGGATTAGGTAACTTGAACTATGGAACAACTATGTCCCCTGCCTGACCAATGTTATATAATTATACACGGATAAAATGGCAGGGGTGACTTGCACACTCAATAATGGGCCCCCGGAAACGGTCACTAGCACATAGTGACGTAGCGACATGGGGGCAACACTTCCTGTAGGCCTCGCCAAATAGCATTCGCATCGGAGCGATTCTATTTCTACAATCGCTATTGACGTGCATCTCTATGGAAATGCTGATCTAAGATCACGTGACATTTCGATAGCTTATGTTAACCCCATAAATTTTTACCTTTTTTACTAGCATCATCGCTAATCGAATGTTACTTTGGCTAGGCACGCTGAGGTGCTTGACGAGGACGGACGTAACGACAAGGGGGCAACACTTCCTGAGGTGCTTGAGGAGTGGATAGATATTCCACGGCTATCGGGACAATCCCGGAAGTACGGTCAAGATCCCTACCAGCACCTTACTGGAATACTTCCTTCCTCCGAGCACGTTTGCTCTTGCGAATCTCCACTCAAGCCGGTCAATAAAGACAAGAAATACTTTACAATACTTTCACTATTATAAGTAATTTCGCTTCACAATGAATTCTTTCGCTTGCATGAAAATCGCTCGTTGTTTGAATACTGAAGCAATTCTCATACAACTGGAACTACTTGCCGTAAAATATGAAGTTATTAGATAAATTAAAAACAAGGAGGACTTTAAACTAATTTTCTATTTGACATTTCCATAATTTGTTAAAGAGCGAAACTTATTTTAATTTTAATAATACCTATGAAGTTGAAGTAATTTATGTATGACTAGCAATAAATTCTAAATTCAAAAGAATTTAAGTTAAAAAATATGGAATGCTATTTTCAAATTCAGTCATTTGTTTATTGATTAGTGTTTTGTTTTCACTACATTTGTATCTTTTTCATCAATATGGACAGGATAAAAATACGAGTAATTATGGAATATGAGTTCCGTCGCGGTAGCAATGCCGCACAAACGGCTCGCAAACGAACGCACGACTCGTTATTGGATGAACGCTTCCGACATGGAAATTTTGATATAAAAAATGAACGCCGTGGTCACCCGAAAGCTAAAGTCAGCAACGACGAATTAAAGGCGATAGTGGAAGCTGACGATGCTCAAACTATGGCTGAGTCAGCTTTCAACGTTAGTATCAAAACAATATTAGTCCATTTGCGTCAAATTGGCAAGGTAAAAAACTTAACAAGTGCCGCACGAAGTGAACGATCACCAACGTGACGAACGCGTTGAGGTATGCCTTGCGTTGCTTAACAGACATAGAAACGAAAGGATTTTGGACCGCATTGTCACTTGCGATGAAAAATGGATTCTTTTTGATAATCGTAAGCGGTCGTCATGTTGGTTAAACCCTAGTTCAGCGCCTAGGTAATGCCCCAAACGAAAACTTACCCCTAAAAAAGTCATGGTCACTGTTTGGTGGTCTAGTGCTGGTGATTTTCATCACAGCTTCTTGCCAAATGGCACAAGCATTACTGTGGATGTATACTGTGAAGAACTGGACACAATGATGGAGAAGCTCGCGAAACTCCGGCCAGCCTTGGCTAATCGCTCGTCCCCGCTGATCCTACACGACAACGCTCGAGCTCATATGTCACAACAGATGGTCTCTAAGCTACAAGAGCTAGGATTGGCAGTTTTGCGTCATCCACCTTACTCACCAGACCTTGCGCCGACAGACTTCTACTTTTCCAAAATTTGGACAACTCCTTGGCAGGAAAAAATTCAATACCCGAGTGGCAGTACAAAATGCCTTTGAAGAGTTTGTCGGCTCCCGTACACCTGACTTTTTCAAGATGGGCATTGAAAGTTACCACTGCGTTGTCAGAGATGAATCGATGGGTGCATATATAAAAAAAATATTTATATAAAACTTTAACTTTCTGCATACTAAACGGCAATTTCATAGGTCAATCTCCTCTTGAAATAGAAACGAATGCGTACAAAATTTATGCGAGAAATTTTTGTGATTGAAATCTATTATCTATTTATTTTAAAATATAATATCCTGGGACATTCTACACACGGTCATCTGATCCCAAACTAAGCAGAGCTTATACTATGGAAACCAGATAACTGATATACTACATATACTACTTTTTTTGTAAATACATACTTATATAGATAATTACACCCAGACTCAGGACAAACAGACATGTTCATGCACACAAATGTTTGTCCTGGATGAGAATCGAACCCACGACCTGCGGCGCGATAGGCGGTATCTTAACCAACCACGCCAGCTGGCCTGTCGCAATTATACCCGTCAAGTGTCCGCTATATACTTAAGGAACCCCACAGGTTCATATCAATGTGTGCTCTAATGTCAACCGAACCCCTACAGTTTCACCACTACTGTAAGCCTGCTGTCGCCATTGGATGATCATTTTTTCTTACGCACACATGGTGAGCGCGAGACGTTTGAGAGGTCACGATTGATGTATTATCACTTGAGTCTTTATTTAGTTCCAAAATCGAAAAATAACGACGAATTTAGCATCAAAATCTTGAGCATTAAATTTTTTTTAACCTTTTGGCACGTCTTATCGAGTTACTTGCAAATAAACAAATACCTAATTTGAACATTTAAAAAATTCACTTAGGTATGATAAATCGCAAATATGAAAAAACTGATATAAATATTAAGCTCTAAAATAACAAATTGTCTATAATAGAGCAATAAATTTTCCTCACTGCAGAATAAATCTATGCCTGACAGCAATCGAGATTAAAAATATGATCGATTGCAATTCGATTTTTAAATGACAGCCCTATAACTTTTAGAATCGATATTATTACAATCATGTTGCTGAATCGATAATCGGTTCTCGATTAGCTATGTATCATGTTTTTTAAATGTGGAACGAATGCCCTTCGAATATTTTCGTTCCTCGAGGCGTCTTAAGTATTTACGGAACAGTTAAAGAACACATCTATACATCTATACTAGTACATACGAGTATATTATAAGTAAAAGTTGCTTTTCGTGTCAGTCTGTGTAAATGCGTTGTTTTTCTAAACTATGCAACGGATTTTGATGCGATTTTCACCATCATTTAAAGATTTTATACTGAAAGGTTTATGTGTTAGGTATATTAGGTCTTTACCTATGAAATTGCCGTAGAAACATATACACATAGAAAAAAAACAAACAATTTTTTTTAAAGAAATATTTGCGATGCGCTTTTGCCATTTTTATGAAACTTTGTTGATCCCTTTGTTATAGATATCCTGGGAACGGGGATCGATAAATTCTTTAAAGACATTTTTCACCGCCTCGTTGGATTTGAAATTATCAGTGCTTATTGTTGAGATCAAAATTTCCAGAACGGAAGCGATCAAACCAAAAACGCACCTTGTCCATACACGTCGTTAATATTGCGTTCTGTCTGTGTTGCGCTGGTGCCACGACGGATCTCGTATTCGAAAATAGCGCGCGATTTCGATTTTTCCATGGTTACAGAAACATCGATATCAAAGAAACATCGAACGGCGGGAAAACAAATGAACAACTGATATTATTTAATGTCATGCTATATTATAAAATTAATTTGAATTGGGAATTCTAAATAGAATGAAAGATCTTCACACTAGCCTGTATCAAAAATCGGCAATTTCATAGGTAAAGACCAATTTTATGTTAAATTTACATAATAATAAATAAATTTCTATGTTTTGGAACGTCGTAAAAACCATTCGAAGCATGGGCGCAGTTGCGCATATAATCGACAATTTCATGTCGTTATTCTTGTCAAAATATTAATGTATGTTGTGTTGGTATTAATCTTTAATTAATTGAGGTAAGTCTGGTACAAATTGCGCAAGGTATCTTATGGGTGGCTTGCCTTTGGCATGTTTCAGTATTTTATTGGTTTGACAGTTGCAAAACATGCCAATATCAGTAGGTACCTTATTACTAGGATAAGCATTTTTTTATGCTATTGGAGACAAACTGGACAACTGCCTGATATTAAGTATGATTCCGCCTATGAACATCTGCAATACCAGAAGGGCTGGTTGTTTTTTTTTTTATGTTTATGGGAAATCATCAAGTAACTTCTGCTCTCTGGGTGGAGCGTGAGCGCGTGTCAGACTTCTTCTGACTAAAACCCACCCGTGTTCCTTCAGTTGCCTGTGCCAGGGCCACGTAACTCTTTCGAACAACCCGCAACCTTGGCGGGTGGTTACTTTGACCTAGGACCAAATCGAGACTAATTGTTTAAATTGCCCGTAGAACCGAACGTCGTATGTCCTACGGTAACTAATAAATAGCGATATAGACACGTACTTGCGGAACATTGTGTGGATTTAATGACACTAAACATCTGTCTTGATTTGGGTCAAAGTTATGCCCTAGGTCAAAGTAACCCGCCCTTCCGTACAAGAGGGATTGCACGATCGCAAATTCGTTACCTTCCTAGAGATAAGGCGGTAATGTAAAAACACTACAAAGTGAAAAATAACTTTGGAAGTCAGTGTCTTTGGATCTGTATTTTAGTTTTTTGCCACCCACTTCCGATTAAAGTTATTTTTCTCTTTGTAGTTAGTGTTTTTTTTAAGTCGGTTTTTTTTGTAAAAAGTTTTTTTTTTTTAGTTATGGTACCTACCCCAAACCAAATCACACAAACACAATACACTACTTACTATGTAAACAACAGTAACAGGAATTACTATAGATACACAAAGTGGATTAAATACGTATTATCGAAGCTAACTCAAAAACTACCCTTGCAAAGTTATTTACCCTTGCAAAATTATTTATGCGGGACCACCGTGCAAGATTCCTCTACCACATGAATTGACGAAACTAACGTTGAAAATACATTAAAAAATATATATTTAAACAGCCGCTTCTCCTTTTTTAAAGTCAGTTAAAATACCGAAGCACATTCCTTTAAATCGGAACACATCAACGCCGCGTTTTCCGGACGAGCTCCTTTTCAAAAAGCTCCGCTACTAATATTACATATACTACTTGTATTTCATTTCATTGGAGACGAACGATTAAATAATACTCGAAATTGAAGCAAGAATGCTTTGGGTACCGAGTTCTGACTTATTTAACAAAAAACGTTCTTTTTAAGATGCAATTATGGGGCTCGTGGCTAACAATAACAGTCGCACCGGTAGAAAGAAAGTTAAGCTACGCTTGCTGCGGTCGGGTCGTGTATGGGTGACCATCCTAATATTTCAATTTCATGTCATTGGAAACGTAAGATCAAATAATACTCGAAACTGAAGCAAGTATGCTTTGGGTACCGAGTACTGACTCATTTAGAAAAAAAAGGTTAAGCTATGCTTGCCGCGATCGGTTGATGTATGGGTGACCATCCATTATACGGGAAGTACGGATCAAATCGAATAGGGGCGTGGGCAAGGTCATTTTCAAACTTTCTAACACTGAAAAAAAGACACAGCTGCAACTTCATTCATAAAAAAATAATTCTCGTGCATTTAGATGAATAAAAACAAATTTCATCAGGTGGTACCAGTCCTTGTGTTTGAGAATAAGGGGAAGGAATTTCGAACACCTACTGTAATTTCAATGAATTTAGATTACTATACATTTCTTTGTTTTATTTTATTTTGCCACGTATAGTTAGAAAACTGTAAAAATACGACCTCCTCATAAAATTAAATAATATTCTCCTAAATAAAATTCTATAACTTTTAAGACTTTCCCTGACACTGAGATGAAGTTCACATTCTGAAAATGACACTAAAAAAATTCATACAAAATAAGACGACGCCTACAGCCGTCGTCAAAAAACAAGTCAAGGTACCTGTAATATGGCATTTTTTATACCAGTATTTTTTGCCTTGACACTAGAAAAATTTAAATGAGTGCAATACGACACTAGATCACGTGGCTTCTTAGTCATGTACGCAAATTTACACGGCTATAGGCGTTTTGTCTGTTTTGACTTAGTAAAGTTAACCGCCTGTGGGCGTAGCGCGATATCAAACACGAACAAAAATACGCCTCTGGTCGTGACGTCAGCGAAAGTGTTAAAATAATAAGAATATCCCAGTGATTTATACCTCCAAAGAATCTCTATGACTTGGCCAAGATTTTCTAATACGAGGACAACTTTCGCTAGTGCAACTTTTTCCCATGAAAATCGCTCGAAATTTGAATAAAACTTTTGCCAGACCGAAGCCTTTGCAGTAAATGTTTTTCTTAGAAAACATGTGTTCAACATGTATTCTAGCTGCGTAAAAATATTACCATAGGAAAGGTCCACTCTTCTACAACGTCGTGAATAAAAATTAAATTGATAACCCTGATAGCTTTTTGATGATTTTTCCTTTGAGCACTATGCGCAGTGATTGAAAAAAATAAAAATCTGTCATAACTTTGAACCATAAAAAAATTCACCGACATTCTCAGAATTAAAGAGTTTGGAAATGACCTTGCCCACACCCCTATTCGATTTGATCCATACTTCCAGGGACACGCTGTATATTGAGCCTGCGTCGTGCATCGGAAAGCACGTTAAGTCGTTGGTCCCGGCTGTCATTCGTAGATCTTTGACGGACGTTACCGGTCGTCAGAAGCCCAAACGTCTGACAACCAGTCCTACCAAGGGATATCGTGTTACCCAGTAACAAAATTGTGGAGGTTAAATAGGGTCGCTCCATATGAAATACGGGTATTCAGCTGCATGTGGTTATACTGGAACCTGACCCCAACATAGTTGGAAAAAGGCTAGGTAGATTGATTCTTTTTCAAGATACGAACCCAATGTGTACGGGCCCTTAGAATATTTTTTTTTCTTTTTGCCTTACGTCTTTGTAATGTAGCCGTAGTAATGCAGGTTAAAACTAGACTATTAAACAGTTGATTTACATAATTGCCAGAACATGTTGCCTATAAGAGTAGCTAGTCGATATGGTGGTGAATAATAATGTTACACTTTTATACCCTGAACCGATGTTGTCGTGATAGCCCGAAGGTTGATGGAGGCGCTGTTTGAGCATGATGTTGACGGTTCGAAACATGGCAAGCACTAAAATGACTTCTTTTTTTTAGGTATGTCTTGAACACCACCGAATTACGGTAAAGAAAATGAATGAATGATATATTTATTGGCAAGAATATAGGTCTCTAAGTTCTTAAGATCTATGGGTTACACTATATTCGGCATTTCAGCCGTACAAATCATCATCATCTGCCTAGCCTTTTCCCAACTATGTTGCGGTCAGCTTCCAGTCTAACCGGATGCAGCTGAATACCAGTATTTTACATGGAGCGACTGCCTATCTGACCTCCACAACCCAGTTATTGTGTAATACGATACCCCTTGGTAAGACTGGTTGTCAGACTTTCGGGCTTCTGACGACCCGTAACAACTGCGAAAGATCTACGAATGACAGCAGGGACCAACGGCTTAACGTGCTTTCCGAGGCACGGAGGAGTCTCGGTATGTACAGATGGTCACCCATCTACGGACCCCGGCAAGCGTAGCTTAACCTGATGGATCGACCCTTACAGCTGTTATTATTTAGCCACGAGCTCCTCAGCTTTCAGCCGTACAAATATTAGGTTTTATATCTTGGTTATACATAATAGCATGTAGTACACATTTAGTAATTAGCAAAAACATCATGAAAAAGCCCAAAGTATAATCAGAATATAGATAAATACAAATAGTTTCTGCCCGTTACTTCGCCCGCAAGAAATTTCTTACAAACATTTCAAATGACACTCGGCAATCAGCAGCTCAGGGAAATAACTGCATTTTTCGGAATCGGAACAGTAAAATCAAAAATCAGAAGGCGTTTATTCAAACTAGGCTGAGAATCAACACTTTTCGAACGTCAAAATTACATAAGACTGTCCCCCAAAACGCTCGCCCTTCACCACTTCCCACTTCACTTTCCACTTTAGCAGGGAAGAAGAAGTTGCACACAAACTCCCCAGCAGTTCCGAAGATTAGGGGCCGTTCTAGTATTACGTAAGCATTAAAGGGGGGTAGAAGGGTCTTTACGTGGCTCATTTTTGATGACATGGGGGACGGGGGCGTCTGGATGGTGATTACGTCAGCAATATTTATTTTTTTACTTTTTCGTAGTTTCTACAGGTCGATTTTGATCTAAACATATATAACAACCCTTGTCTATGCTCAAAACTCACGTCTCATCACTACTATCTACTTCGAGACCCAAATATGGCGGTCAACTTTGGGGGCAAATAAGAAAAAAAAAAGTTTTACAAACTGTACCGTGTGACGTATCAAATGAAAGAAGAAAAAAAAACTATGAGGGCATCAAATATATTCTTTTTTATAATTTTAAAATAAATCATTTGAAAGTTATTTAAGAAAATAGACGAAAATTGACAATTCTACGAAAGTACAGAGCCTACTTTTTTGAAAAAAATACATAAAATAATTCAATTCCTATAGATTGCAGGAAAACTTATAGGAAGTCGATGGTCTTAAAGCAACATGGTAAATCTCTCAATATTGTGCGTACAAACTTACATTTGCAGTTGGAATGTATCGGAGAACATGTTTTTCAACTACAATGTTAAGTTTGTTCTGGGGATTCATCCCAACTACGAAACCCTTCATTGTGTATAGTCCGACACGCACTTGGCCGGTTATTTACTTTGTAAATGAAGGATTTTCCCTACACAACTTCATACCCCCTTTTACTCCTTTCGGGGTGGAATGATCAAAAACGCTGAGACACGTGTAAATTAATTTTCAGTGGTCAGCCTAAACACAAAATTTGAAGATCCTAACTTCGAGACTGACGGACTTTCATACAAACTTACATCCTCTATTTTACCCCGTTAAGGGTAGAATTTCCAAAAATCCTTCCTTATTGGATGCCTACACTGTATAAGGTACCTATGTACAAAATTTCAAGTCTCTAGGACCAGCGGTTTGGGCTAGGCACACGCCTAGCCCAAACCGCTGCCAATAACCTTGTATAAAATGATAAACTGACTGAAAGACTGACTGACTGAGTGATACGAGTATATAGGGTGTTTGGTAGATGGGTGCAAAGCCTGAAATGGGTGATATCTTAGACCATTTAGAACTAAACTTATTAAGCTAAACTTGTCTTAGACGAAGTCTGTTCCTTGTATTTTTTTTTAAACTCTGAGGTTTTTAACAATAATACCCATTTTTTTCAATTAATTGTTAATAGTGTCCAGTAAAAGCTGTTATGTTATTATTTTATATTTATGTAATGTATGATTACTCAAACAAAATAATCCCCAAGCATCTGTGTTATCAGAGAAACATTCTACGCCATATTCAAGTTTAAGAAACTTTTAAAAATCAAGAACATGTTTTGTTTACGGCACAATAAAAAAATAAAAAAAATAGCCTCAGTCATTCAAACCATTTTAAAAACATGCTTGGTTATTGCCCTTTTTTTTGAGGTACTATTTACGTAGATATCTCATTAGCTCTTGGAATTAGGATGTACAGACGCCAGCACATCAAGTTACTACAATCTGTCAGAAAATACATCAGAGTTTAAAAAAAAAATACAAGGAACAGACTTCGTCTAAGACAAGTTTAGCTTAATAAGCTCTAAATGGTCTAAGATATCACCCCCTTCAGGCTTTGCACCCATCTACCAAACACCCTGTATACACATATATCACTCAGTCAGTCAGTCTTTCAGTCAGTTTATCATTTTATACAGGGTTATTGGTAAAACACCAACAACCTCTTAAGGAGTCATTTCATTCATCATGATGAACAACTTTTACTATGGGAACAAACCTGAAATCGTGAAAAATAAATCAGCGGTTCCCTACATTTATGTTCGCAAAACTCGTCAAAATGTATGAAACAGCAGATTTTTTTTCGCGATTTCAGGTTTGGTCCATAGTAAAAGTTGTTCATAATGATGAGTACAATGACCCTTTAAGAGGTTGTTGGTGTTTTACCAATAACCCTGTATATATAGACACTGACGCAAATGCTTTACTGCTCTTTAGCCTACGGCACTACGATAGGTATAAAGTTCTGCTTACAATTTTTAGTGTTGTATTTTTGTTTCTGTTTTCATTTTTTTTTCTTTTATTCTTTTTTTTTGTATATTGGCGTGTGCTGACATAAAGCAAATAAATAAATTTAATTTATTGTTTGTCTTGCGTAATGTGCATACGCCAGTACATCAAGCTACTACAATCTGTCAAATTTCTTTAATATATGCTTCTCCGGAGCAAATCCCCCGATACAAAATAATTAAAAAAATAGTGAAGTTATAAAGATACTTTATTGATTATTAATCATAAATTATAGGTATATGCCTTCTGAATCAATACATCGCTGCCAAAGCTCTGGCAGTTTGCTAACGGCAAGATACTTATGACTTTTATTTCCTTGCTTTATTTCAAAATCTATGGCATTTCGAAGGGAAGTCACATCATTGTAGGCCACGCCACCAATTGCTCTTTTGAGCGCGTGGAAGTAACCGTAGTCGCAAGGACTCAAGTCTGGAGAATAGGCAGGTTGGAGCCAACGTTCAACATAATTTTCCTCGATCCAGGCCATTATAGAGGTACTGCGATGAGATTTAGCATTGTCATCAAGCAGCCAAACTGTGTGGTTGCGACCACCATGCCAATGTTTCATGAGGTTTTTGAGGAAATGAAGATATCTCTCCTGATTCATGGTTTCATTTAACATAACAAACTCCTTCAATATCCATCGCTAATATCATCATCACTTTCGATGCATACCTTTTTGCCTGGGCTACTCGGCTTGGCTTCTTTCCTTTCTCAACCCATTGTTTAGCCTGGTCTTTTTCGGGCGGACGGTTCAGAGCGACCCAAGTCTCATCTACGGCAACAGTATGTGAAAGATGGCTGGTCTGCTGCTTGTAGTACCGCAAATTGATTCTGGAGTACTCCACACGCATTTCCAATTGGAATGGAGTAAGTTCACGAGGAACCCCTTTTGCGTTGATTTTTCGCATTTCCAGTTTTTTCAGTAACTATTTCGTGACAAGTTCTTTTAGGAATTCCTAGATTGGCCGACAGGGACCTCAAGCTCCAACACCTTGTTTGCTTGAATGCTTCCCTCACTGCTTCAACTCGTTGTTCCATTTGAAGGCCAGAACGGTGGCCCCACCACGATGATCTCGAACGTAATAGTTTTTTTCTTTGAATTTTCGATACCACGTGTGAACCGTAGAATCATCGAGCGAATTCTTTTCTATCACTCTGTGTAGTTGTCGATGGGCTTCAGCTGCAGAATGTCCCTGAGCAAACAAAAACTTGATATTGACCTGTATGACCTGTAAAGATTTTTTAAATTCTTAATCTTCACACTGAGACATTACGGAACGATGCGTGCAGCAATATACAAACATGTATAAACTTGTTATTAAAGAGTGGGGAGTTTGCTCCGGACAAGCTATTAGATTTTCAACGTTATCGCTAAAGCATTAGGTTCAAGGTTGATTGGGAAAATTTGACAAATTCGGGTAGCTTGATGTGCTGGCGTCTGTACATTACGCAACACAAACATTAAATTAAATTTATTTTGTACTTTAGATATATTATTTTACGTGGTGTTGTATAGAATATAGTATATATATATATATATATATATATATATATATATATATATATATATATATATATATATATATATATATCTATATATATACATATATATATATATATATATATACATATATATATATATATATATATATACCCTTCACCACTTCCTAGTGCTTTAGCTGGGGAGAAGAAGTCTTCTCCCCAGCTAAAGCACTAGGAAGTGGTGAAGGGCGGGCGTTTTGGGGAACTGTCTTATGTAATTTTGACGTTCGAAAAGTGCTGATTCTCAGCCTAGTTTGAATAAATGACTTTTGATTTTGATTGATTTTAGTAGTTCTAAACATGTCGTGTTTTTCAAATAATTAATTATGACATTATTTTATTCTGTGGTCTAGTGTAACCGAATAGCAGAGCAATTAATAATTCACAAAATAATTAAACAAAGGACATGTGATGAAATGGGCTTGGAACATGAGCAACTATCATGTGCTGTTTTTCTGATAGGGAAAAATATCCAGGATGGGCTTACAAAAACAAAAAAAATATTAGAACCACCATTATTTAATAAATAAATATTTTAAATCCAGTTATTTTTTATCGCAATATTATTTTTGCACATTGAAACACTCCTGTCAGTTGTCATTTCGCTTAAATTGTCATTGTCAAAATCGCTATTTTCCCGTTTGCTTAGGATTTTAATATGTTTATTGTATTTCTAATTTTTACTTGATAATCACAGAGCATGTAACTTTATTGATAATAGCGAAATCATCATTTGAAAGGGCCTCATAAGGCAGTTGTCCCACTGCCAGCTAGGAAGCGACTAACTATCGGCAATTTTCTCGCTCAAGAAACGTACAATAGTTATAAATTCCGTGTAAACAAGAGATGCATAAATTAATAGTTGATCACCGACTGTTCACACTGCCGGCGAGGACTCCCTCCACTGGTTTGTCGCTGAGCGACAAGAGCTATTTAAAATAATACCCGCTCAGCGATGCTCGCTTGGCGGTCAGAGCTCACGCCGAGACCAACCAGCGGTCATTTCTGCCTAGAGTGCAGATCTGAGTGCACATATTATGAATTCAGAACAATTACTAGAACTATCACTGTTTTAGTAGAGATGAGTTTGAATATTTACTTGCTTTAGTCGACTGAAACCCGTGTGGGACTGTGGGAATCGTCCGTCGCACTCGGACACTCACTGTTAGCCCAGCGACAAAACTAACGGAACTACACACTCGCTGCTCGCTGTTCCCAACTTGTTTTCAGTTGCTAGGTCTACTCGCTACTCGTTCATCGCCAGTGGTGGGACAATTGCCAAAGTCCTCAATGGTGTGTAGTCCGCCAACCCGCACCAGGCCAGCGTGGTGGAAGCCTAACACTCATTCTGAGAAGAGGCCCGTGCCCAGCAATCAGACAGTAATGGTCTGAATTTATTTTATTTATTATTAGCGAAATTGTGTTATCGCAGAAGCGCTATTATTTACAATATAATGATTTATGATAAGGATAATGAATTACATATACAACACATGCGCGATAGATAAGTTTAGATCTGAGCGCTGTTTAAATATACTAAACATTAATATTTAGATAATATAATGCTGCACTGTTCCCGAGTCACATAGCCTGTGTTAAAAAAGAAAAGTAGACACTAACTAACATAATTAATCTTACTCGGGAACAGCGCAGCATTAGAATGTCTAAATCTTTATATTTAAACCACGCTCAGGTCTCAACTTATCGCGCACGGACTGTACCAAATATCCTTATTTTCTCCTACAATTTGGGACTTTGAAGTTGGTAAACTGTGTACTGACTACTGATGGTTATATGCATCTCTTCCAAGGCGGATCATTATACCTGACACAGACTAGACTGGATTGGATCTGTTAGCCTTTTGTTAATAGTCGCTCCAGCAAGCCGGAATACGTGAACATTTGTACTAGGTAGAGAAATAAAAGAATATTGTATTTGCTTATAATCAAATCAAGTCATTTATTCAAACTGGGCTGAGAATCAGCACTTACAAAATTACATAAGACAGTCCCCCAAAACGCCCGCCCTTCACCACTTCATAGTGCTTTAGCTGAGGAGAAGAAGTAACGCAACAAACTCCCCAGCAGCACAGCTGTCTGTTCAGTTAAAAAAAAAAATTGATTCTATACAATAGTACGCAAAATAATTTAGGTACATAAGGCGACACAAAACATTAAATTAAATTAAATTATTTGTCATAAGTCAGCTAGCACACGCCAATATACCAACAAAAAAATATCGAAAACTATACAACTATATTCAAGCAGAAATAAAAATACAAAACTAAAAACGTAAACAGAACTTTATACCTAAATAAAAGCCTCCAGGCTTATAGGGCGTGCCCACTTACATATTATAGCTATATGTACCTAGCCGTAACTCGAAGTTATAAAATGATAAAATAATAATAATAACATCGTTTATTTATAAAAATGGTGCAGATTTACAATAACTTAAAAATTATAGAGGGCACAGTTGCTCATTTGCCTGAACTAGATAGAACCTATGTTTCAGGCTAGAATGGTGCTTAAAAATTTAAAATATAAGATTAACAAAGGAGAAGACTAAAATAAAAACTAATATTTACATTAACACTTACAAGACTAACATGTTTTATTTACAGACAAGAAGTAAATCCTGAGCTGTATGATATGCTAAGTAAAAATTGCAGAATAATCTTTTTTCAGTCGTAATTATTTAATTTATATATACTTAATTTCCTATTTAATTTATTGTACATAAATGGGCCTAAAAATGTATAAAATCTGTTTATAAAAACATATTTAGAGGATGTATTTGACTCACATACAATATCATTCCGTCTCTTATTAGTACTTTCAATGTATGTAATATAGGCGAGCATGGTGTGCTGTTTTAATACCAAGTGCGTTATAAAAAGCTGGCGAACAGTCAGCACGTTACAGGATTTGCGTAGCAGATCTGTAGGATAGAGAAAGGGATGAATGTTTGCTACCTACTTTTAAAATTGCTGTCTGTGCTCTTTCAAGAGGTAGTAAGTATTAAATAAAATAAAGCAAGCAGTGACATCTAAGGGAGCATGACGAAGTTGCTGCCGTTTGCTCAGGCAAGAATAATATGAACAATTGTTGAGGTCACTAGCTAACCACATATTCCAAAACCACTCATAAGACATTGTAATGAGTAGATCATGTCAATGATAAATAAAAATTAAATTAAAATAAATTGACTTTTACTGGCAATTAAATAATTATATGAACTCATATAACCTATCTGAAGGTAACCTAATTCTGAAGAAAGAACATAAACATTGTTTTAAGTCAATCGCAGCGACCTACTATTCTGCCGTCATAAGGAAAAAACCGGTCAAGAGCGAGTCGGACTCGCGGCGCCGAGGGTTCCGTACCATCATTTATAAAAAATTGTGCTATTTAGAGCCATCGTTTTATTATTCCTGTAATCTTTACATAAACTTGTATCACACAGGATAATTTCAGATTTTTCTCTATGCAAAGTTCGGAGATAAGGCGGGGAACGGTATTTTTTTTACATTTTTTATCAAAAGTCGAAAACTATCCGGCCTAAAAAAGAGAAAAAAATGTTTGAGAATGTGCAAATAGCAGCCCTAGTAGCCCCCTTCGAATTTTTAAGACCCCCTTTCAGTCCAGCTTGTTATAAAAAGATATACCAAGCCCAACAAATGAGTTATGAACCTTATGAAGCCGGTGAAATGGAGCACGCAATTTGTCCTTATTTCTGGTGTTAACATTGTGAATATCACTGTTTTTAGTATATATATGTATATTTTGTCTAATACGTTAAACTAGGGTTACGGGGTTATTTTGATAACAACTTTCGACATAAGAAAAACTTATTTTTATAATATCTACAATGCCATATCAGAAGTGCAAATTACTGATAAGTTTCTTTTTGATATGGCATTGTAAATATTATAAAAATAAGTTTTTCATAAGTCGAAAGTTGCTATCAAAGTACCTAACCCCGTAGTATTAAAGTAACCCCAGTTTACCGTAAACATATAAGATGTTGGCAAAGATGACTTGTGATGCCACCGTGAGAATACCAATATATTTAAAAAAAATCTCTCAGAAACTCTGGCACCTAGCTGGTAAATTGCTCGAACAGCTTGTTTTTTTTTAAGAACAAATAATATTTTGAATGTTATCGGCTTTGCCCCAGAGCAGAATACTGTAGGACATAGCGCTATGAAAATAACTAAAATAAATATGTGTTTCAGCAGAGCAACACCTGCACCTTAGTGAACGACCTTTTGTAAAGCCATATTGTTCGTCATGAAGGAGGCTATTTAAATTAAAATGTCTTACACCCGTATTTATACTACGAGTATACAGCTGCAGTAGGTAGTAATATTCACAAATTCTCTCCTCCCAACTATTTCATTTGGTTAATTTTATCAAGACATAAGTATAATATTTTTTATTGCTTTGATGTCTTGACCTGATCCTGCCTCTTAGTAATACTGTCTCATGTGATGGCATTACGCCTGGGACATTTGTGATTTCTAAGCTTTCACTTATTTCAACCAAAAATCCCATTTGCACGAATATGCTCCCCATAATATGACCTGGTTTGCTTTATTTGGTAAATTCCAAGACTAAACAAAATCAAGTCTGACATTTCCATTACAGGGAACATATTTATTTGTGGTAATTGGGCATCATCTATTCTTATAAAACTGGCTCGGCGTCTATGCTCAAGCACATAGTCACCTAAATAGTTCGGCATGTTAACACTTTGCATTGCTCTGTCTAAGATTGCTTGAGCATCAGAACAGTTGGTTATAAGAGGATGGAAATTATTCAATATGGCTGCGCAAATTCTAAAATCGTTCATTAAGTTTCTTGATTCAACATTAAAATATTTATTTCTGAACATCTTGAAATCACGTTTAAACCGACCATTCACTACTTCAATTACCCATATGCAAGCCGAGATTTATTTGCTTTTATCATGGACAATTGTGTTTCACCTACATCTAGAGTCTGTCTTGTGTTCTGAGAATCCTAATGAGGTAAGTAGTCCTATAGCATCCCGAAACCATCTATCTAGCAAAAACACATCATTGTCTCTAATATAATTTCTGAGAGCACCACTGGGTGAAAAAAGTTCATTCATTATCTGAGCATCAGATGTTGTAGCAGCATATGGACCATAAACGTCTAAAATAAATCCATCTGTGGTTGCCATTATAAAAGATTTCAATAGATTGGCATATTTATATAAGCTACAGGTTTTTTTTTGGAATAGGTAATTAGACGACTTTTGCAAATATATATACATGTATATGTGCCATCAAAGATTACTATAGGATTACTTTCCTGTGTGCCAAATAGACCCTGTGGAATCAGAAGATTTCTGTCGGACAAGCTTGTTCTTGGGATATTACTAATGCCCAAATGAAAAGATACATATGATTCGAATAAGCAGCTACGGGTCTTCTTTACATACTGGCAGACTGTATAAGTTGATAAAAGAAACAAAGAGGCAATGCATCAAAAAGGTTCTCCAGTCCATATTCTTATTAAATACATACCAAGTGCTGTTTTAGGTTTTCTACATAAATTGGACAATTGAGTTATGCAAGTTAATATTGCCAGAAAGTTCAAAACGGTCAAGCCTGTCCAGTATCGACAAGTAGAATACTATTTGTCGATACTAGACAGGCTTGACCGTTTTTAAAGATTTTTCAACATTTTCAAAGTCTATAGTGTTATTTACATTCCTCCGTTACAAGTCAAGCATTTCAGTAATATGCACCTGGTTGAATTCAGTTACGAATTCAAATTCAGCAAGAAAGTCCCAATTGTATTAACTTAAATGTTCTTCACACAGCCGAGCATTTTTAGTGATGTACAGTTTTTGATGTGTGAGAATATTTTCTTTAAAAACAATGGCACACGTTTCCTTTCCTGATTCATACAATCCGGAACAAAACAATGAGTAGTGGTATCTGGAGTGTGCCTATAACCATCTAAAGTAAGGCTTACACCGTTCTCGGAGAACATTTTCAATGTCTGTACTGGCAGAACTGGGAGCCTCCACTGCAGAGCTACATCCACAATCCATGAATGGATTTGGTTCTTGCGGAATCTCATCACTATCTGTGCTGGCAGTACTTATTGTGAATAATACGGATCCACTTTCTGCAGGTGGTGGTGGTTGCCGATGAGCCCTTAGCCAACAAGCATTACATGCACGGGCGTTAGAAGGCATCTGCAATTGAAGGCACAATTAGTTTTAGTAATTCTAATGTGGGTGAATAATAAAAACAGTCACAGTCACACAAGCTGCTCAAGTTAAGCTTGAATTGCTACTGAATTATCTTGATATTACTATATTATTTAGAGTTATTTTAGTTGGAATAAACTATACAACAAGCAAGTACACTTACAACAAGAGGGCGGATTATATTGGCGGAATAAATCTATTCAGTAGCACCATAATTTAGTTGATGAGAGCGTCTCCCAGTTCATCTGGCAATAGATATGCCACAACATACACAAACTGAGTCATGGCCAAATTGACGTTCACCTACATTGCCTTCATTCCTGTTATTTGATTTAAGAATCAATAGGCTAACACACTCGTGACATAGGTAGTCTTCATCGATTACCTAAAACAAGAAATACTTCATATATTAATCTATAAGTACATTAATCTATAAGTACAGGAATTTGTTAATATTTTATACTCTTTTTCAAGTTGATGATGGTTATGACTATGCTAATAAGGTAACTCAACGTTTGCATGAGCCTGAGCATAACCCAACCCATTTTCTATTGTTAACATGCACGAATGAGGAATGATTAACTGTAAATAGACTATGCAAATGAAAATCAGTATTATAAAACTGCTGAATGGATAACCTGGTACCTAGTTTTCAGGGTATGCAGATTTTAGCTACATAGGTACTTGTGTGGCAATCCATTCTTCTAATACAGAGATAATCTCAAGATCCAAATGTGTTGCATTGTACTGATATGGTTGTGTAATTGGAATAGCAATCCAGCAATTAATGCAGCGGGGCATGATGGTGACGATTATATGAAAGATAAAAACATTAGTGTGGTACTATGGTTTCAGAGCCTGTGAAGAGTCGGTCTACGGAAATCAATTAATTGTGTTACGGCAAATCTGGACGCAACAGATCTTATGAAGTACTTGCTATATAGCCACAAGACTATGGATTATTCTAGGCCATACCTCTTGATTCGATCGTTTGTTAGAATCCCATCTCATAGAAAATAGGTACCTACTAACCTTAAACTCGTGTGCAAAATCCATGTTCGAGGGAGAAAATCTCAGGTTGGTCAGTATCGCCGGTCGTGAGTGTTAAAATCGTGTCCAGTCAATGTATCCAAATTAAAAAAATTAAAAGGTCAATGGATCGTCTTCTGAAATAAAATAAAACAACAAACTTGCTTGCAAACAAAAAGCAAACAAATTCTTCTCCTTTGTATACTTAGTTAGACGCATTCAGTATTGCCATATGGAGGAGGCTTGAAATCTACATTTTCACTTAAAAAAATCCGTATAAAATCCGTACTACCAATCTGAATAAAATTCCGTATGAATTCCGTATAAAAATGAAACTATTAAGATTATTTATACACATCTTTATTCATCATTTAAACATGTCTGAATTATTCTTTTAACTAATTTCCCTAACAGTTGTTTTTATAAACATATCTCCCTTTTTGCTACGTGTGAGCCAAACCTTGATTGAAAGTAGATTTTGTCAAGCAATCTTCGTTGAAGCGCTGCATTTTGCGTGATTTTTTTGCACCTCCAGGCATTGTTTTCAAAGTACACTTATTTATTGCACTAATACTACAACGACGAAGTAAAATTCGGTCCTAACAGGTAGGTGCTGCTGAGTAAAGCCCACTTTCCACTACCTATGGGATATAATATATATTATATCCCGCGATCGGCCTTTCCACTGTGAGAAATACATCTTTCTCTAGTTTTCGTTCCTTATTGGATCACGCCGCACGCGTCGTTCACAAACAAAATCGATCTTCTAAACTAAACGGATAAGTATTGTTTTGCTAGGTACCCTCGACAGTACAAACAAATACAATAGGTTTGCGAATGAGCATACGGACAAGGTCACTCAGGTAATGATAGACATGAACTGAGGGTAGCGACAGCGCACGGCGTGGAATGGTGTGCGGGGGGGACAGGAGGCGAAATATAATATGAAAGTATCGCTCGGTCGGGCGAAAAAATATTTATAGTCTGAGATACAGAGTTATTGAAAAAACACAACAACCTCTTAAAGGGTCATTGTACTCATCATTGTGGACATGTTTTACTATGGCCCAAACCTGAAATCGAGAAAAAAAATCAGCTGTTCAGTACATTTATGTTCGCATAATTCATCAAAATGTACTGTAACAGCTGATGTATTTTTTCGCGATTTCAGGTTTGGTCTCATAGTAAAAGTTGTTCATAATGATGAGTACAATGACCCCTTAAGAGGTTGTTGGTATTTTACCAATAACCCTGTATATTACATCTCAGTGGAAACGGTTCTATTTAAAAGTACGGTGAGCGATATTAATCTATATCTCGAGATGAAATATAAGTTACATTATATCCCATAGTGGAAAATGGGCTTGAGAGTTGTCGAAACTATAAAGATTGAATGAATAAACTAATAACCTTTCTCTTTCATTTCGCATAAAATAGAACAAGACAGCTGTTAGAGCTATTGTCTTGATTCACGGTTTTGAACGAGAACTATGGCACGGGATTCTCCACATTTCATTTTTATTACGGTTACGGCTCTATTATGTGCTATTGCAATGAAATGAAAATAATAGTTCCGACAGATAGACTAAACTATGACTAATAATGAATACTACGAAAAAAATATCGGAATATGCTCTGCTCTGTACTGCATCTGCCTGAGGTCGATTCTATCTGTACGTAAATCCATATAAAAATCCATGCATGATTTATTTGTATTGGGCTTTCAAAATCCGTACAAATACGGACAAATCCGTATAATATAGCAACACTGCGCATTGGCGTTTAATTGAATTTGACACTTGATAGACGTTTGAATTTCACACTTGATTGACGTTTGAATTTGACACATGTCAGTAATCCAACAGAATAATGTTGCCAAAATTAATAATTACTGTGGGTTGCAATTTAATTTTTTATTTATAATTATTTAAAAATATAATAACTAAAGATGGGTGATCTAAAAAAAATATTAAAAAATACCGTAAGTCTCCTTAATTTATGTACTTTCATAAAAATATAATCCCTTCTCGTTTCTAATTGCAAGCCCAGCCTCCATACAAAAAAATTACATGTCCTTTCGTGTCCATTATAATTCCATGGACGGTAATGTAGTAAATTATATATTTTTGGTCTGTGGTTATCGTGAAATACACAGGCATTTTTTATCAATCTGCCTACCCTTATCCCAACTATGTGGGGGTCGGCTTCCAGTCTAACCGGAAGCAGCTGAATACCAGTATTTTACATGGAGCTACTGCCTATCTGACCTCCACAACCCAGTTATTGGGTAATACGATACCCCTTGGCAAGACTGGTTGTCAGGCTTTCGGGCTTCTGACGATCCGTAACGACTGTCAAAGATCCACGAATGACAGCCGGGACCAACGGCTTAAAGTGTTTTCCGAGGCACGGAGGAGTCTCGATATGTAACGATGGTCACCCATCCACGGACCAACCCCGATAAGCGTAGCTTAACCTGATGGATCGAGCCTTGCGGCTGTTATTACTTAGCCACGAGCTCGGGCATTTTTTATACTTATGGAAAGTATTTGACATTTAGTTGGAATAGAGGTTTTAATGCTAAAGCATTCTTGAGGGGCTCGTGGCTTAATAATAACAGCCGCACGGTCGTCGGTCCGTGGATGGGTGACCATCTATTACATTTCGATCCATTCCGTCCCGGCTGTCATTTGTAGAACTTTGACAGTCGTTACGGGTAGTCAGAAGCCCGAAACTTTGACAACCAGTCTTACTAAGGGGTATCGTATTACCCAGTAACTGGGTTGTGGAGGTTAGATAGGCAGTCTTTCCATGTAAAATACTGATATTCAAAATCAAAATCAAAAGTCATTTATTCTGTGTCTGGGTGTAATTTATCTATATATGTATGTATTTAGAAATATATAAGTATGTTTATCAGTTGTCTAGTACTCATAACACAAGCTCTGCTTAGCTTGAGGCTAGACGGCGTTGTGTGATAGTTGTGGAATATTATTATTATTATTATTCAAACTAGGCTGAGAATCAGCACTTTTCGAACGTCAAAATTACATAAGACAGTCCCCCAAAACGCCCGCCCTTCAACTGCATACAGTTAGACTTTTAGTTGATTTTAGCAGATGATGTGGTGATTTGGTCTGCCTACCCCTACATAGAAGAAGGCGTGATTTAATGTATGTACGTGTACTAACTATTCTTGTAACGAATTTTATAAACACGAATAGTTAAACCAATAAACCACAGTTAAACACAGCTATGGCTACTTTATAACCGTCGTATCATGAAAGCTTGTTAAAATTAATGGCCAGACTCAAATGAAAGCTGGTCACGTTATTCCGAAACATGTATTTACATAAAGTTATGTATTATGTATAAGTAGATGCACGGAACCGTGAAGTATGGCGGAAAAAAACCGGCCAAGAACGAGTCGGACTTGCGCACCGAGGGTTCCGTACCATAAAAAAAAAAGTGTGTGAACTATGATGAGTCAGATTTGAAAAAAAAATATGTTTGCATTTGGTAGCCCAATTCTTTAGGAAGGCTATAGGCTATTTAGCATCACGCTAGAACCCTTAGGAGCTCAGCAAAAAATCCGGCCAAGAGCGAATCGGATAAAAAAAGTGTGCTATTTAGATACATCGTTTTATTTGTCCTGTAATCTTTGCATACACTTCTATCACATAGAATGATTTCAGATTTTTCTCTTTGCAAACTTCGGAGATAAAGGTGGGAACGGTATTTTTTTCTACATTTTTCATCAAAGTCGAAAACTATTCAGCCTAAAAAAAAATGTTTGAAAATGTGCAAACAGCGCTCTTTCATATGATACCCCACATGCCCTAGTAGCCCCACTTCGATTTTTTAAGACCCCCTTTCTGTCCCTGTTGCAAAAAATAGGTATAATATACGTATTATTATTTCTTTCTTATTTGCAAAATATGAAGTTGGGCTAACGTCATCTAAAACTATTCCAAAATTCAAGTTGAAAGCATTAGTAGTTTTTGAGATATCGAGCAAAATCAAAATCAAAAGTCATTTATTCAAACTAGGCTGAGAATCAGCACTTTTTGAACGTCAAAATTACATAAAACAGTCCCCCAAAACGCCCGCCCTTGACCACTTCCTAGTGCTTTAGCTGGGGAGAAGAATTGGCGCAACAAACTCCCCAGCAGCACAGCTGTCTGTTCAGTTAAAACAAATGAATCTATATAACACTGCGCATAATAATTTAGGTACAGACGCCAGCAGGTCAACCTAACCGAAACTGTCAGATTTTCCCAATCAATCTTGAACTTAATGCCTTAGCAATAAAGTCGAAAATCTATTAAAGAAATCTGACAGATTGTAGTAGCTTCATGTGCTGGCGTCTGTATATTACGCAACACAAAACATTAAATTAAATTATTTGCTATAAGTAAGCTAGCACACGCCAATAAACCAAAAAAAAAATCGAAAACTATACTCAAGCAGAAACAAAATACAAAAATAAAAACGTAAGCAGAACTTACCTAAATGTATATGTAGTCGTAACTCGAAGTCACAGATTATAAACTAGGACCATCGAAGTAAAATAAACAACGAGTTAAATTACTAATAACAAAACAAAACCAAACCTAAAACCACGGCTGTGACTGACGGACAGACAGACAGACTGAGTCCTTTTTTCCAATTTGGTACGGAACCCTAGAAAGGGGAGGCCTATATCCCGCAGTGGGTGATTCTGAGCTGAAATGGTGATGATGGTTATGTAACTGCTGTTCACGTGGATCGGTTTGTGAATAAGCTAATAAATAGGTATTTACCTATGAAATTGCCGATTTTTGATAGCGGCTAGTGTGAAGGTCATCTTTCATTCTATTTAGAATTCCAAATTCAAATTAATTTAAGAAATTGTTTGATTTTTTTTCTACGTAAATCGGCAATTTCATAGGTAAAGACCTCTATTATCATGATGACGTAACACACTTTTTTAATCGACTTTAAAAAGCAGACTATCAATTCCACATGTATGTATGTAATATATTTGGAACTGCAATACTCGTATATTCACATATGATAATCTAGGTATATTAGGGCTTCCAAACAAATATACAAAATTGTATAGTTGTATGTATGTTTGTCTACGCATTTCTAAGAAACTATTAATCGTATCGTAACCATTTTTTTTATTAGCTTACATTTACTTCAACTTAGGGAACAGTGCAAGTTTCATCAAAATCGGTTCAGCAGTTTACAAGATAATGGACTATACGTGTAAGTGTAACGGCCTGGCTTATTGATACGAGCTACGGGTGTGGTGTCAAAGGGAAAACATCTCAAAACCTTGTTCAAGTTCTACTGCAGTATTTAGAAAAAAACTATCGGGTTGGCTAATAAGTAATGAGCGTTTTAGTTATAATTTCTAGAATTTTCGGAAAGGTTCGAGAACGTTCTGTAGCAGAGGGTATATAAAGAGCGAGTCGCGCTCATGCGCGTTATTGATAGTTTGGCTGATAGTGCGTTATAGTTCACAAAGAAATGAGTGATATTAAAACCCACGTACGACATTGTTTATTATATGAGTTTCAATCTGGGCATTCTGCTGCAGAAGCTACACGTAATATACTCGTATGTCAAAGGATAGCTCACGATGCGGTCTCCGAAGCAACAGCAAAGCGCTGGTTCCAACGGTTCCGCAATAAGGTTTTTCCTTAACCGAACAACCAAGGTCTGGGCGCCCCGTGGAAATAGATATCGAAAAAATTAAAACTATTAATCGAAGAAGATCCTCGAAGAACTACACGCGATTTGGCTGTTCAGCTCGAGTGCTCTCATGGCACCATAGAAAATCATTTACATGGTTTGGGAAAGACTTACAAATATAGTGTTTGGGTACCCCACTAATTAAATAAAGATCAGCTGACCTACCGAGCTGAGATTTGTATACAACTTTTATCTTTCCGCCACACATTTAATGGGTTAGATCATCTTGTCACTGGAGATGAAAAGTGGGTTCTCTATGTTAATCACACACGCAAGCGCCAGTGGCTGGGATGTAAAGAACAGGGAAAACCAACGTAAAAAGGTGATCTTCATCCGCGCAAGGTAATGCTTTCTGTCTGGTGGGATATACATGGAGTAATAAGCTGGGAATTTCTTCCTACTAATACTACGTTTACAGCAACAGTATATTGTGATCAACTCGAAAAACTGAAGCTTGACATCCATCGCAAACGTCCACAACACGACAAAGTATTTTTCCTGCACGACAATGCCCGGCCGCATATTGCTAAGAGTACCAGGCTAAAACTATTGGAGCTTAATTGGGAAATAATACCCCACCCTCCATATTAGCACCAACTGATTTCAGCTTGTTCCGATCACTTAGTAATAATTTAGGGAAAAAAGCTTTAACGATGAACCACGCTTGAAACAATACATATTTGACTTCTTCAATTCAAAACCAACGAAGTTCTATGCGGACGCCATTCACTCTTTGCCAGATCGATGGCGAATTGTAGTAGAAAACGACGGTGAATATATTATTAATGATTAACAATTATTCATTTAATGAATAAATACAAATAAAATAATTGTATGTCGCTCATTACTTAATAGCCAACCCAATATTAACTACTTATTACAAACAAATATTCCAGTTTTAACAAATAACTAAAAATTACGAAATAAAAAAATAATAAATTTAAATCGACACGAAATAACTTTAATTTCGGAAGTCGGTGGCAAAAAACTAAAATACAGATCCCAAGACACCGACTTCCGAAATTACTCTCTCTTTACTCTCCCTTTCCTGCAATGAGTGATTTCGTGAATAGAGACGGAAGTGTGTAACAGGAAGCCGGGGAAGCGCGCGTTATTTGATTTGACCAATGAGCGCGCGCGGTGCTGGAGTTAGCCGTCAGATGGTACCAACCCAAACAGGTGTAGATGTTACACATCATATGCGACTATTGTAAGCCTCGCTCGTTTTTTTTTTTTGTATTTATATGTCCTTTCTCACATAAATTATTAATTAATTATATGTTATGTGATTATTTGTCTGTCCGATTAGTGTTAGTACTAAAGAGCACTATAATCTATAGTGTTACTGATCCAAACTATAAGTTTACGAATTCATATTATATAAAACACTGCCAGTTTTTATGCCTTATAAATTAACAAAATGATTAGTAATAATAGGTACTTATACAATGCGATTCAAATAAGAATAGTAACGTCAATAACCTCTACCTGTCAAATGTTGATTGAAAGTACGGTTTGCTAAGAAAACTTATTTGCGTGTCAATAACTTTTTTTGTTTTGTTTAATTGTCTTAGTTAGATCAAAGTGAAAATTGAGAAATTGAGTGTCTGACATTAGAAGCAATTGCTTCAATTACGAGCGACGATTGGAACAAAGAAATCAACCACGTCAAAAGAATAGAAAATTAATACTGGCAACGAGAGATATTTGAAGACGATGATAACTTTAGATTTATTATTAATACAGGTAACAGAATGTAAATTTTTTTTAAATAGGATTTGGTGAAATAAAATATTAAATACCTACATTAATCCATGTTTTATTTTAAAGGGGAAAGCAACAGTGATGATGATAGTGATGACGACGACGATGACCACTAAAACAGTAATGCAGACATGAGCGGAATTGAATACCTAAATTCAGATTAAAAATTATTCGTAAGAACAAAAAGGATTTAGGCAACATAGAACCATCGATTTGGCCATTTATGATTTTTTGTTTCCGATAGTTAGAAGTGTGGATAAACGATCCCCCATATGTGCCATATTTTATGATATGACGCAGGCTTTTGATTACGTCCATTATAATACATTGCTAAATAAATTAGAAGCCTACGGCATAAGAGGTAACGTGCTCAAACTTTTGAAATCGAGAAAACAGAACACAGATATCCCAGATTAGTCGCATTAATGTAATGAATAAACATGAAGAGATATCACGATCACGAGAACGTAAAATTAAATTCGGTGTTCCACAGGGAAGCGTTATGGGCCCGTTTGGATTTATATTATATGTTAATGATATGCCCACGTCCATTGAACAGCCTTTAACTATGTTTGCTGATGATAGCACTATTACAATCCCTTGTAAAAACGTAAATACATATGAAAAGGACATAAATAATTCTCTTGACAATTTAATTAAATGGCTAGATAAAAATAATTTAAGTAAGACAAAGTTAATGCACTTCAGACAACGTATGCCTGATGTACCTAACCATCACATACTCGTACATTACAAAACTGACGATATTGATGAGGTAACTGATACCAAATTTTTGGGATTACAAATAGACTGCAGTTTAAATTGGAAAGCACATATAGGCGTAAAAAATTGAGTACGTCGGCATATGCTTTATATAGGTCCATATTCGATACTAAAGCACTTCTTGCGGCTTACTACGGCATAGCGGAATCTCACTTGCGCTACGGTGTCATTTTTTGGGCAAACTACACCGATAAAGAGATTGCATTTAAGGCTCAAAAAAGATGTCTCCGGTCAATGTTCAAACTAAAAACCACCGACAGTTGCAAGCCATATTTTAAGCAGTACAACATTTTGACACTTCCCTGTATTTATATTCTCGAAGTAGCTGTGTTTGTAAAGAACAATCCAAATCGTTTTGAACGTTTGGCCGATGTATTCCCAAGAAATAAGCGAGATAATACAAAATTAATTCAGGTATCGTGTCAAACAACTATGATGCGCAAAAGTATTTATTACATGGCCCCAACTGTTTATAATAAATTGCCAAGAGCTTGGAAAAATTTGAAAACGGTCCAATTCAAAAGTAGACTTCGAAAATTATTGATAAATAAAACCTACTACAGTGTAACTGAGTTTTTAACGGACAAAAATTTTTCTGAATACCTGTAAGGTTTAATTAATTAATTATTGATTTACCTGAGGAATGTTACATACTATTTATGACCTAGAATTTTAATGTTTGTTTGTTAATTTATGTTCGACCACGATTTTTATTCTTATATAATTTTATTATACTGTTAATGACAATTTAAATTTTTAACAATTTTATTTAATGTAGGTATATTGTTAATGTTTTAATGAAAATTTTAATTTTAATAATTCTTGTTACCTATTAAGTTAATGTTTTAATGACAATTTGAATTTTAATAATTGTATTTATTGAATGTAATTAATTTAATGTTTTAATGAGAATTTAAATTTTAACAATTTTGTATAATGAAAATGTTTGCATGCCGAATGGTGAAATATGGCAGAACTCGGATGTATAGTGACTACTATCTACTTATATATTACCCATATTTGCAAATAAAATGCTATTCTATTCTATTCTAGTATATTCTATTCGTTCATGATTCGTAAATAAATGTTATTTAAAAAATATCTTGTTTTTCTCACCCTATCCAAGTTATTCGATTTGACAGCTATGACGTCACAATATGGCGCTAAGTCGATCCTATTCTTATTTGAAACGCATTGTACAGAAAAAGTACTCTAAGAATTAATAATCAAATTACCGCATCAATCGGAGAAGTGATTCTCAAGTTATAAAGGCGTAAACTGACAGATTGAATAAGATAAAAGTTTTTTTTTTTTTAACTTATTTATTTTATTTAACCGCTTATGTACACATAAATAAACAGACAAGAATAAAGGAACAGAAAATTACGTACAAAGGTGATGCTTATTTCTAAAGAAATCTCTTCCAGCATACCTGCGATAGGACAGAGGATAAAAAGAGATGTAGATGAAAGAGAAAATAAAAATACATAAAATCTAAAAAAAAACAATTCACTAAGCTAATAAAACTAAATACACAAATACATACATACTTCTAGAATAAATATCACTAAAATAACAAGGACGAAATGGAAAGATAGTGTTCTTTCACTCTTCTTTTAAATACTGCAACAGTTTGGCAGTCCCTAATGTCAGGTGGAAGTGAATTCCACAACCGAACCGCGTGCACAGTACTTATATGTAAAAAGAAAGCTTCAATATAAAAGAACGAAAGATAAAAAAGTAGGTACACACAAGTAAAGCCGAGTCCTTTTATACGTTTTCGTTAATAAAGGTTTATGCGTCCTGACTTGTTATGAATTAATTGATACCGAAGAGCTAATTAATACAAACTTGAGTAATAGTGCTCGTTATGGTGGCTATTTTAATCATACAATCAAGTTGTTTTGTGTAGTAAAAGTGTTTGTTTGAAATGTTTCCTATTAGTAAGAGGGCATACATTCTTCACAGTTTTGACTTCCGATTCCGAATATAATCGTATTTGATTTGAATAATATTATTATTGTTTGAGTTTGCTTCGAATCAAACGATGTGATTCGGAATTCAACAAAGTAGAGTATTGGCCTCATTCTTGGGTTCGAAATTTTGTTTGGTATCTCTGTGATTTTTACGTTTTCGAAATTGATTTTTTTAAGTTCATTACCGTTTCCGGTATCGTCATGATTCGAAAACCAAAACGCAAAATGCTGATTCCTGCTTTTATGAGAAGCTCTTCTTCTTGCAGTGGGACAATTAAAAGCTAATATTTTTTATACTTTGTGGCATCCTGTTGTAATAATTCACATGATTTTATGTTCTTAATAACCCAAAATATTTACTTAATCAAGGTATCTGGGATTCAGTAATGTTCAGACGGCACATCAAGCTAACCGAAGCTGTCAAATTTTCCCTATCAACCGTGAACCTAATGCTTTAGTGATAAAGTTGAAAATCTATTAAAGAAATTTGACAGATTGTAGCAGCTTGATGTGCTGGCGTCTGTAATTTTTCAATAGAATTTGTAATTTATTAGTTTACTTATGATGCTATGGATACAGACTTACTTATTTGTAAAAGGTTTAAATTCCAAGATACAGTGAGCGCATACATAAAATGTTGCTCAGGTACTATCGACAAAACAGACGTCTTTACACCTTAAAGTAGATTTTTGTGTACACTGATTCATTGAAAAAACGCTGCCCCCATGGTTTTTTTGTTTTACTTTGTCATAAGTACAGTTGCAGCTTGCAAGCAACATTGTTTCAAAATTGGAAAGGCGTAGCTTTTGTCGACCGTACTTATTTGTATGAGAAGAGGCCTTCGGCCTACAATGGGACAGGGCCTCAAGTCTGCTATTACAATAGTGTCAGAATGGTCTGTCATTAATTTCATAATTGTTGATTTTGACAAGTTTTGTAATCTACTAATATAATGGCGTCATTATGACTTTCCAATGGTCAACCACTGACACTCCATTGAAAGAAATGGCTTAAAATGGTAATCTCTTACATAATGTTAAAAACAATGTTACTAACCATATATGAGTTGGCTCGAAATAAAGTTTATTCTATTCTATTCTATTATATAATGACAAATGAAAGACTGACGAATGCTGTAATCTGCTAAAATTTTGACAGTTCCTTTGATAAGTACCACGATTCTATTACGAGACCACTGACCTACCAATGATCGACCATTATGAATTTAGCAGATTACGAACTTTTAGCAAAATGAAAATGGGATCGTGTTGGAATGACGAATTAATAAAAAATAGCAGACTTGGGGCCTAGATATAGGGACATTTTAACAATTTTACTGCACCCTTCTGTAATAATTCACATGATTTTATGTCCTTAATGAGCAAAAATACTTGCTTCATCAAGGTCTACTCTCAATACCTATTACTTGAACAGACTTCAAGTATCAAAAACCTGTTCATATCACACAGACATACCAACATTCCTGTAAAATATAATGTCTATACGTTCTCTTTCACACGATCCTATAGTTATACGTTTAAAAATCGAACAGAAGCAACGATTATTATCATACAGAAGTCCAATGGATTTTAATTTAATCTTTGTTAAAACGGTAACACCCATATAATAAACAAGAAAGACGTAAGTAACAATAAAAAGTTACAAGCAAAATGCGCCCTTGCTGTAAATAAAATATTCAAAAAAAGAGCGAAAATTGAATGGTTTGTGTTGTAAGTACAAGAATTCCTGACATTTGCGTCGGTGCAGCCTTGTTTTACGATTTGTCCTAAGCGACAAAATTGGGCTGCACTATTACGAACCTTAGTTTTGGACCATAGGGTTTATTTACGATTGTTTTAAAGGATTTCATTTATTGTTTCTTTGGGTCATAATACCACCCATTTTCTCGTCAATGAACAGGCGCCAGTTACCAGTTTGACCGGTCGTGCGCACTTAACTTTGATTTGAAAATGTTGGAAGAGCAACACGTAATAAATGATTGCTCCATGCATGGAATGCAATGAACGGAAGTCAATGCACATACCTAGCGTTTTTTATCACTTTGAGCGGAGCTGAACAAGAGAAAAAAGAAGTTTTATTGTTATGATGAAGTCTATGGGCGTCTATTCTGGTTATAAAAGAGACGTCTTATTCGGGTGACCACTGAAGGCTGAGTGGAAGCCTTCTTGTCACAGTCATGACGTGCCAGCAGCTGCCGACTTTTGTTCTGTGCTCGTGATCTGTACCTATGTAGATCTATTTTGTTTTTTTTTTCTTTTTATTATTTTTCTTTTTGTAAAATTGAGTTAATTATCTTTTTGTATGATTGCACGTGTTTCTGTGACAAATAAACTTATTTTCCTTTCTTTCTTTCTTATTAGTGCAAATTATAATTTTATGTATTTCGTTTATGATTTGATTACCTGAGTACCTACCTAAATCTAATTTCAATATTACAGTTAATGTTTTCTGTCATTATTAGTTATGCATTACGCTATTGAACCATGAAAAACATTTCAAGCTTTATTAAATCCTCAATATTTTTCCTAAAAAACATAAAACAAGCAAAACCATCGCCATGTAAACATCGACAACAGAACTCCAAAAAACCGCACACGGAACAATAAAAATACAAAAACAGAAATCATAATGTCAAAACCAGAAACCAACGATCCCAGCACAAATTGGTATAATATTCCAAACTGGCTTCTGCCCGCGACTTCGTTCGCGAGGAAGTCGTAAGATACACATTAAACTAAAATAACAGCCACATTTTTTATAAAACTCCCTGGGACCACGACCCACTGCGTCGCATCGCATCGTCCGCCCGCGCTGTTCTTCTGTTCCTTCGTTTTCGCTAAGCGTTCTTTCTGACTTTTTTGTCATTTTGTTCGGCTCCTAAGAGTCGCAGCGTAATTTTTAATAGCCTTCCTTAAGAATTGGGCCATCAAATGCAAAAAATAATTTTACAAATCCGATTAGGTTCCAGAGTTTAGGCGTACAAACAAACATTTTAGCTTTATTATTTGTATAGATACCTAACCATCATAGAGAGATTCCAATCTTTTATCATTTTTCCCGCATTTCCAGGACACGGGATCGCTCTACGGTATTTATATATTTTTTTCGCTGTACGCATTTACCCCGGAGCGGATAAGGCGCCGACGTTTTTTGCAAAGTAAAGTTTAAGAAGGACGCCAGAACGTGTTTCTTTTGTTTTTCGGTTTACTGCAACTGTAATAAATAAGTGTGGTTTTGTTTAAAGAAGATTATTTTATTTTATTATTTGATTATTTGGTTCTTCGTGGGATGTCGATTCGATGGTGTGGACAACGTGGATCGATTGTAGAAAGATGTATCTCATTTAGTATCCAGCACCCCTATTATGTAACACACTTTCTATCACAAGCTGAAGGAATTTGAAAGAAATGCCTAGTCTCTTGCTTCATATTTTTAATCGACTTACAAAAAGAAGGAGGTTATATGTTCGACTTTATGTACTTTTTCTTATGTATGTCCTCATTACCAATCAGTCATCAATTGTGGACCAATTATGATTTTTTTTTTATTTGAAAGGATATGCTCTCGAAAAGCACCATTTGGTGCAGTGGAACTGAAGATGAAGACTATAGATGGCCATCGGAACTACTCGCGTGGTTGCGATTCGATTACTTTAATATGGTTTCTAAGCAATTTATGCTTGTCACAGTGCATATGGAGAAGTGGAGCTGATGGTGAACTCACCATTCACTGTCCTCCTGGTTCTAATTAGGAGAACTCCTCAACAATTGACGTCCCTGGATCGGGAAAAGCAATATTTTGTAAAAGGCGATGAGCTGTTGACATTAGGCTATTGTTTGTAACTTGGATAAATTACAAACTGACCCACTAAAAAGTAAAATATAAAAACTTTAATTTCGGTTTCGGTAAAGTCTGTGGCAAAATACAAATCCAAAGACACCGACTTCCGAAATTAAAGTTATTTTTAAACTTGTAGTGTTTTTTTTTTATTATTTGGATGTCAGTCGTTTTGTTTAACAGTTTTTGTAAATTTGTTTGCTCGAAAACGTAAATAACGCAATGAATGTTGTCGAATTGTCAAAATGAAAGAAATTGCAATAAAATTGTTAGCTTGTAACGCAATTGCCCCAAGATTTATTCAAAAACTGAAAAGGATGTTTTTCTGTGTAAATAAGAAAGTCTACACTTTTTTCTAGAACATGAAGTAATTAAAAAGCTTTCAATATTTTTATTAGTCTTATTTACATGAAAATAGTACTACTCATTACAAACTGTCTTATTTGAGTACCAAGGAGTGCCATGCTTTTATTCACCAATGCAAAAGTATTTTAAAATAAACATAAGATAACGCAATTCGGGCCCCCAAGGGAGTGGTCCCTTGGGGGCTCGAATTGCGTTGTCTTATGTTGTATGCTCAAAAAACCATGTTAATTAAGTACAATATAATAATTATTATTTTAATGATATTTTGCAAGTGGAAAAATAAATTATTCTTATAAAAAAATCAATAACCAATACATTTCTTATCCACCTCAACGAATCCAAGTTAATTCTTTTCCTACCTTGTCGGCGGCTTACTTCATCTTAAGCGTTAACGATATCAGCTGATCACATCAGAACATCTGCCTTACCTTAGTAATTAACGTATTAATAAAGAGACTGGACCGATTTTAAACAAGACCATTCTGGTACGAGAAGATTTATTACTTTTGGTTTATTGTTTACCTAATTCTAATGACTTCAAGATGGCCGCCGTTGTTGATTGAAAGGTTTTTAAGGACTATTTATTACAAAGGAGTACAACGACCCCTTAAGAGGTTGTGCGTTATTTTCGTTACACCTTGTATACATATACCTGCTTGTATGTTACGGGCACTTATAAACCCAATAGTCTTACGGAACCAATGAGTTTTGTCATAAGTACTGGGCGGCAGAAAAGTGTTGAGCCTAAGTACCTTCTAGTGTCATTATTGTCTCGCGCTGCATATTACTAATTTGGGAATACCCTCTTTAGTATAAATACAGAATTTCATGTCATTAGCATCATTACGCTTTTAGTAATTCATCCGTAAACATCATCATGTCTCAGTCATCCGCGGCCCATCCCTAGGCTCACAACTTTTCCAGCCCCCCGGTACACCGGATGTAACACTCTTAAGAGCGCTATTGTTGCTCAGATTTGCTAAAGGGCTTAAAAAACTTAGTGTACGGGGGACTGTCGCGAAAAAAAACAGCTGTTCAGTACATTTTGACGAATTATGCGAACATAAGTACAGCTGATTTTTTTATTCGGGATTTCATGTTTGGTCCCATAGTAAATGTTGTTCATAATTATGAGTACAATGAGGGTTCATTGTACTCATCATTATGAACAACATTTCATAATATGAGTATTTGAAATAAGAGATTATCATTATTTAAGTTACACCTTGTATAACAGTCAAGTCACGAATAGTCAAAGACAAACTCTTTTATTAATAAACTTCATCAAAGATCAATAAAAAAATGGCAGAAACGCCACGAAATTCTGCCTACCAAGCTTAATAAGCATTACTCTCAATATAAATGCGAACCTTTTACGAATTCAGATATGGAAATATACAAAAGCAAAGTCGGTCAATGGGGAAGGTAAAAAACTAATATAAAATGGATGTTAGGCCGCTCAAAGGGCGTCAAGTAAAGTAAAGTAAAGTAAAGTAAATCTCGGAATGAATGACTTCTACACACCTTTAGTAATATACGGGGCGGAGGTAAATCAATTTTGATGTACAGGTTGGTGTTTTAATGGCAGGTTGCCCAATTTTTATTGTTGGGTAGAAAATACTGTCCACCGTGTGCCTAACGAAGAATTTAGTATGGCCTCTCGTGGAAGCTATTTCAATACTTCATCATAGTTATAGTTGCAAGCTGAAGTGGCAATAGGCCCGGCGGTAATAGCAGTGGAACCGATGATCGTTGGGGTAGGCGTGTTCTTGAGTTGAGATCATGAATCGGCAAACAGGCAGGACGCTCTCAGGCCAGGTGGAGTGACGATTTACGCAGGTTGGCTGGCAGCAGCTGGATGAGAGTTGCTGAGAAACGAGTTGAATGGTCAGCAGTAGGAGAGGCTAGTGTTCAGCAGCGGACTGTTGTGCTTTAGGCTGATAAAGATGTTGATGATGATTACTTCGTTTGTATAAGCTCAATATGTGCTCACAAAATCTTTTGCAGATTAAAGATAGATACAGCCATTCACCTTTGCGTGATTTTATGAGTTTCGCATTGATTTATTTTTGTATTTTTATTTAAGATGGGTTTGCTCTTGACTATAGTTTAGGTCAGAGGTGGCAGAACAAAGTCTACGATGGATTCAGCTTTCCCAGAAGAAGACTGTTCACTCTAACTTTGAAGAGATTCGGGTTGTATGCGTTCGGGAACACAGATGCAGGTAGTGAGTTCCACTCTTTTGCTGTGCGTATTATGAAGGATGTTGGAAGCGCTTAGTGCAAATTGGTGGAATGGCAACTAGGTATAGATGGTAACTTGCAGTGCGTCTAGATGTTCGATGGGCCGGTGGAATGAGGTTGTGGAGTTCCTGAGCACACTCACCGAAGTTTATAGAAGACCGACAAGCAGGCAACCTTGCGGCGATGTGCCAAGCTGGAAAGCTTGGCATCCACCAGTATTACGTCGCCAATGAGCCTCTTAGCTCTGCGTTCCACTGAGTCAATTGAATTTATTACACTCATTAGAGTGTGAAAAAGCCAAGTCTTTAAGTATACCTGCCGGTACTAATCTTGAGCGCTCAGTGGAGTGGTGGGGGTTGTTTGCGCATACCTATTGTCTCAAGAGTAAGGTCCAAAATCATTTAAAGTAATTCAAGGTCAGCATTCAAGTCGGCAACTCTATAAAACAGTCTTCCTAATTGCCCCATATACGCACAGCAATTATTCCTCATCCACCATTCTTCTCCATATTTTGCCTGGGTTTAACCCCCACCCTGTATAACCCGCAGTAAGTCTCCATTGATGTATGTATACCTAAGTTAACGCGCTGGGTCGCGACCTAGAATTTATTTGAATAGAAAAATGTGGTTTGTGCGTTGACTAATGGTGATCCGAATCGAGTCACGTAATATTTTTTGGCGCTAAGATGGGGTAACTTTTACCTATGTATATTACTTTTATGTCTAGTAAGTAAACAGTTTTTGATAGAATATTGTCTTCTTGCTAGGTTCTAACTGCTAAAGTTATGGTTTCATAAGAAAACTGCGATCGATCACAGAATAACGTCTCTCCGATTACAGAGCGTTTTTTGACACCTTAATGACAAATACTGGTAAAATTATCGATTTTTATGGCAGCCGGTAACATACAGAACCGCTTTCCCAGGAAACAAAAGCAAAATAGATGATAATTGAATCAATTTCCTTGATACGCGCAAACGGATTGAAGACCTAGCACCCGTATTTATAAACAAGTAAAAATGATTACTTTAATAAAATAATTACTCAACTAAGGATTATTATTATATAGTTTAGTAATTGCTTGAAGTTAGAACTGTCAATGTTTAGAATTCTTAGCCAAGTAATAGTCACCATTTTCTGTACTTAAGAATTGAAACTCGACCATTTTGCTTTTGATTTTAATTATACTAGTAAAGCACTTACGTGAAGTTTTTTTAAAAAAAGTTTTCGCTTTTCCAAAAGTGTTGTGATTAATGTGATTACCGAGAATTACGGACTCTTTATAATCAGAGATACAGAAAGGCCTTCCTGTTAGTCCACTGTGCTAGTTACTTTACCAGCTTTTTAGCCTTAAGTTATGCCACTGGTAGCTATGTCCAGATTGTATGTGGAGATATCATACATATTTCACAATCGACAGTATGATGTAGTCAAGGACTACAATACAGGATAAGTTTAAAAGGTAATCAGGTGCATAAAACTTGATAACTTTCCCCAAGGAACATAGGTCTAAAACTTAAATTGAAATTCGTCTTTACAAAGTGACTGACCACGTGGCTTAAGTTTGTATGAGAAGTTGAATTTTATTTTATAGATTTCACCTATATTCCTTGGGGAATGTTGTTAAGTTTAAGCTCCTAAAATATCCGCATTTATTTTAAACTTATCCTGTACTTATAAATATAGTGAAGAGAGATCTTGAACTCGCCGAAATGACATACTTCAAATAAATAAGTACCTACGCACTACACAGTGAGAACAGCTATAGGAAAAAATCGCATGTCAGTACAGTAATCGCCACGTGATTGATCGCATCATGACGCGACCAATCACGCAACAGGATACCGTATTGCTCATCCCCACTTTTTTGGCAACTTGTTTGGTGGGTACTGTATCTAATTCGTGTAAAACGAAACATTCCATTTTTGTATGGTTATGTCGTATCAATCGTTTTGTTTCTCCCAACAATAACTTCATTTCTTTAGAAATAATTAAATTTAAAAAGTATTTTATTAATTAAAATTACTTTTGTAACAATAATTTACGAATTAAAAAGTGAAATAAAATTTAGGTAATATAATCATATAGTATATAATGATTTAAAGTAAAATAATGTACAGACATCAAGTTACTACAATCTGTCAAATTTCCCTAATAGATTTTCAATTTTAATGCTAAAGCATTAGGATCAAGGTTGATTGTTATACAGTTTCGGGTAGCTTGATGTGCTGGCGTCTGTACATCTTACGTATGGCCCTTCTGAACAAACAAAACACAGTAACTGAGTGATACCAGAAAGAGATAACTATCAAACGTTGATTCTTACTCAAGCATTTATTCAAATAACTACCGTACCTTACTCGACTATAGAATAAAATTTTATAATGAAGAATTCTATTCTCCAGTAAAAATTACTTAGCAGCAAGAAATTACTTGTTTATAAATACGGGTGTAGGTTTTTATGAGGAATGTAGCAGCGGGGCAACTTTATTTATGTCACTAATGAGGATCTTTAAGTCAAAATCATAATCAGTCTATAATGCTCTGAATGCTGGGACACAAGCCTCCTCCCAGTGCGGGTTGGTGGATGTCACATGTCTTCGAAGTTTTACTCCGAGGACCTTCAGACCTTCTTCAGGTTTCCTTACGATGTTTTCTTTTACCGTTTCCAGACCTTTCTGTACTTCACGGGAAATAACCTCTTCAGGAGCTCGTGGCTAAGTAATAACAGCCGCACGGGTCGATCCATCAGATTAAGCTATGCTTGCCAGGGGTTGGTCTGTGGATGGGTGACCATCTTTTCATACCGAGACTCCTCCGTGCCTCGGAAAGCACGTAAAGCCGTTGGTCCCGGATGTCATTCGTGGATCTTTGACAGTCAGATACGGATCGTCTGAAGCCCGAAAGTCTGACAACCAGTCTTACCAAGGGGTATCGTATTACCCAGTAACTGGGTTGTGGAGGTCAGATAAGCAGTCGCTCCATGTATAATACAGGTATTCAGCAGCATCTGGTTAGACTGGAAGCCGACCCCAACATAGTTGTGAAATGGCTAGGCAGATTGTGCAAGCAATATAAATCTGCCTAGCTTTTTCCTAACTATTTTGAGGTCGGCTTCCAGTCTAACCGGATGCAGATACTAGTACTTTACATGTAGTGACTACCTTACGGACGTCTACAACCCAGTTACTGGGTAACACTATACCCCTTTGTAAGAATGGTTGTCAGACTTTTTGGACTTCAAAAATCTATGAATACTAGCCAGGACCAACAGCTTTACGTGCTTTTGGATGGTCACCCATCCATGAACCGTCCGCGGCAAGCGTAGCTTACCCTTCGATCGACCCATGCGGTTGTTATCAATTAGCCACGAGCCTCTTCTGTAAGCATAAGTATAATTTTCTATTCATACCATTGATTCAGTGTATGGAATCTCTATATTTTATTAGCTACCCAGAAATTGGCACAAATCCAAATTGGGACAGTTTGAATAATATTGTGTAGTAAGTAGCACAATGTGTTTGCTGCTCTATATAATTGTGGAATAATTTATAAGATCAAGTTTAACACGGAAGATGTAAATGTCTTCAGAAAGTTGAAAAGATAAATCTTTTTTTTTCGTTACAATTAAGTTACATATTATACAATCATAACACCTTGTCTAAAGACCTTTAAAGGTTTATGTGACAAAGTGGAGGAAGCAAGCACGTTCACAACAGAAGCGTATTCATTTCTACAACTGTTATTTTTAACATTAGGGAGATTATTATGATCAGTTGAAAAAATTAACGGGCAGTAATTTAATTTTTCGGCGGTTGGTAAATCAGTGCGAGAGTCAAACATGAACCGTGCTTAAGAGGATTGTGAAGCTGTAAATTTTCATACAAAAAGAGATAACGTTTTCCCCCCCGTAAACATAGTCTAATTTTCATAATTTTTGAAAATGATGTAGGTATAATAAAAAACTACGTCCGTAGGTTTTTATTATAAATAAATATTGTATACGATATAAGTTATTAGCATCTAAATATCTATATTTTTGACATAAAAACATCCTCGAGCGTTTTTATTTTTAGAAATTGAATTAAATTGAATTACTAAAAACGAAAAACGTACAGACCTAGACTAAAGTGTACTAAATGTAATGAGACCAAAATTGTCTTATTTTGTGAAGGTTTAGGAGAGTAAAAACGTTATCGCCCGAAACAATATTTATGTAAATAATTGTATGAAATGTAGGTAGGCCTCCAAAAATCGCGCCGCGTATCGGCACTTCACAATCCTCTTAATAAAAAGAAAATTGGTCGGTTATTTCATCCTACAATTTGAGGACAAAAAATACTTCAGTAGTTGTATTAAATGAATGGGCAGTTCACAGGTTAGGCTGGAAATGTGACCAAGCACGCGCGAGCCGAATTGGTCGCAGCAACTAAGACAAAGCACCGCGACCAAATGGTTTAGGTTAAAAAATCAAAATCAAAAGTCATTCATTCAAACTAGGCTGAGAATCAGCACTTTTCGAACGTCAAAATTACATAAGACAGTCCCCCAAAACGCAAGCCCTTCACCACTTCCTAGTGCTTTAGATTAGAACTATAACCAACCCCACGCGAGGCAAGCGAGCGCTACTTCCAGGTTAGATTTGTTACCGACTAACTCTGATTTGTAATTGTTTATTTAATTAGCTCCATTTAAATATTTGTTATGACTCATTTTTATTTGGTTTACTGCTCAGTTTTTACTACTGAACTTGTTAGGAAACATGCATTTTGTAATTTTTAACTTATTGAAACTACAATATATAACTGCCGCTTGAAATCAGTGCCGTCTTAAAAGCCATGATTTGTTCGACACTTCCAGCTTTGTCATGATTATTGAATCGGTACTGTAACTACGAGTAGAATCTATAATAGAAATATAATTGTATGTACGAAAATTTGCACGCTTATAATGTAAAGCAAAAACATGTATGCACTATATTTAATTTTGTAACATCTCTTATACCATGTTTTTGTGCAAATAACTGATCTATCTATCTATCTATAGAAAAAACTGAAATCTATGAACATTTCAACAGTCTACCTATTACAGTTCATGAAATATAACCCGCTGACAGATACGGACGAATAGTGGAGGCGTAAAAACGAATTTCCTCAAAATTATCATCACCCAACAATGTAAGGGTCGGCTAATCGGCTTCCAATTTAACCGGATGCAACTGAACACCAGTATTTCATAGAGCGACTGCCTATCTGAACTCCACGACCCAGTAACTTTAAACTAGACCGGTTTTGTAGACTTTCGGGCTTCTGACGACCTGTAACGACTGTCAAAGGACTATGAATAACAGCCAGGACCAACAGTTTAACCTGCTTTCCGGGACACTAAGGGGTTTCAGTGTGTAATGTATGGTCACCCATCCACGAACCGACCACGGCAAGTGTAGCTTAACCTTCGATAGACCCGTGCAGCTGTTATCATTTAGCGACGAGCGACATGTCAACACTCTAAGCACAAAATATCAAGAGTGCAGCTGCCATTTTTTCTTCCCACTAAATTGATCTGAGTTAACGAAGATACAACATTGAAAGTTCCCTTGTAAAAACTTCGATCGTTAAATCGGCGACTTTTGAATTTAATTTATTGTATTTATTAGTTCTGTTGGAGATTGACTGTTGTTTATATTAGGGAATGGTTATTTGTGTGTGTTTGTACGAGTTGAATTGGGGTTCGAGAATTGGCTGGATACTGCGTTCCCAAATTAATCCTCTCGTTTTAAGGACACATTTGCGAGAGGACGTTGCCCAGCTGACTGCGGTAATCTATCTCTTGTTATATTATTTTAATTTACTAGAATTGTAAGCATTATGTATCTCATTTTAAGTGAACTGTTATGTTCTTATGAGAATAAAATTCTTTAAACCTAATCTATACATACAGGGTCAAATTAAATTAGCTAACGAAACTCCGCAGACGTACTGGGTCCACGTACGTAACGTATTGTTTAGATATCAATGATATCTAAACAATACAAAACAAAAATAAAGTTTTTATGAAAAAAAGTCCGGGGTCAATGAAAGTAGTGTACCTACTTATTTTACTTGAAGTCAGTTTAAAAAATGAGTTTTTTTTTTGTGTAAACTTCACAGACGTGACGAGTATCGATATACCTACTGGATGATTTTTTTTACCGTCTAGAAAAAATAGGGTATAATAGGTGAACGGAGTACCTCGATTTTTTTTGTTTCAATAGCTTAGACAGACATTGCTCTATCAATAAACACTACACGTTTGAAGTAAACTAGAACAATAAAACAGAAAAAAAAACTTTATAGATCGTTAAAAAATATCGAAATTCAAATCATACGCACTACGCATTTGAATTTCGATATTATTATTATTTTTTAAGTACTAGGTACGCCATAGGACTCCGTTCACCTATTATAGGTACCCTATTTTTTTCAAGACGGTAAAAAAAGTCATCCAGTACATAAACGCGATAAAAACTGATTTTCTCAACTCGTACTGCAAGTACTTTAAATAACTTTATTTTTTGTTTTTTCGTGTTTTGATATCGATACCCATCACGTCTGCAGAGTTTCGCTAACTAGCGAATTTACTTTAACCCTGTATAATAAAAAAATAGGTAAAGAAGAACTTTGGTCCGTTTGTCTGGATGTACGTATGCTCCGGATTAGCGCAAAAACGGCTGAACGGGTTTGGATGAAATTTAGCACACAGATAGTTTAACACCTTGATTAATAGATATTGGGGTACTTTTAACCCCGGTACTACGTTCCAGTGGGATTTTTATCGAAATCCACGCGGGTGAAGCCGCGGGAAAAGCTAGTATAATGTATGTATAATAAGATACCCACAAGTATTAAAGCGCAATCTTTAAGACTTCTTAAGAAATAGCTTACGTCGTTTCAAACAGAGATCGGATAATCTTTGCCTAAAGTTAATTTTTGCTGAGAAACTATGGAAGCGGATTCTTTTTTTTTTTTTTTCTTAATATAATTCGAAAAAATCCGGGAATAAGTGGTTGTTTGGTTGGTCGATTATTCACAGCTGGCCTATTAATTTTAGCCCAAAGTATCAACATAAAGAAAGAAAAAGAAAGAAAAAATGTTTATTCTGCACAAACAAAACGCACATTACAAAAAAACATTGCCATCCAACGTAGCAATGCTGCCGGTCCTTTTAAGTCTTATAAACTCCAGAGTGCGGGGATAATTAATTGATTAATGTGGAGATTGTATTGATATCGTGTGCAGTGGAAAGACTACCGAGTTTCTTTTTACGTAGTAATGAGCCTGCTATTGAACACGATTTTGTGAAAAAGGGGCGTTTTCAAATTAATAAAATTGTATTAATTATTATATACACGTGACCAGAGGGCTGGCCTATTTTTGGCCAAACAATAAGCATTGCCATACAACGTGGCTTTGCTGCCAGCCTTTTGGTCACTTTTCCTCTTGACAGCGATGCGGACATTTTTGATGCCCTATGATTATTTCGCTCCTTTTGTTTGGGGTTCCGTACCTCAAATGGAAAAAACGGAACCCTTATAGGATCACTCGTATGTCTGTCTGTATGTCAGTCTGTCACAGCCAATTTGCTCCGAATCTAATAGACCGAGTAAGTTGAAATTTGGTAAATTAATGAATTTTGAATATGGGGGTCAATTTTGGGGGGCAAATAAGAAAATTAAAATATATATATATATTTGCAAACTTTACCGTGCCATATATCAAATGAAAGTGCTTACTGTGAGGGTCTCAAATATATTTTCCAAATTACACATTTCCACATCCACAAATTACACAACGATTCCCCTTCTTTTATCACCGAAACTACTGAGCTTAAAATTTTGAAAAATAAAATACAGAAAATAACACTATAGCTACAGAGTACATATAGATTACAGGAACACCTATAGGAAGTCTATGGTCTCAAAATAACATGGTTAATCTTTCAATATTGTGCGTACAAACTTACATTTGTCCATAGTTAAACGAAAAGGACATTTGTAGTTGGAATGTATGGGTCAACATGTTTTTCAACTACAATGTTATGTTTGTTCTTGGGATAAATTCATCCCAACTACGGAACCCTTCATTGTGCTTGGTCCAACACACACTTGACCGGTTTTTTATATATACTTGTTAGTTAGCTTTAAAATTATGTAAATATTTTTGATATAGATTTAGAGTCACCAACTAGATAATAATAACGTATTAGTTTTTAATCATATTCTAGAGGTCAAACGGAAAAATCTACAAGGCTGAAAATGCATCAGAACTACGTACATACTTCCCATGGGGTTAAGGGGGAAGCGCTGCAAGGTAGCCCGCGAAATTAAAATTTTCTTACGTTTTTTGCAATTCGCAAGTCAGTATTAGGTTGTATGTTGAATAAAGTATGATTCGCGACCGTAACATATATGTATTTACAGATTTATAATCATCAGGATCAGTAATACAATTCCTTAAGCTAGTATAATCCTCAAATGTCAATATTACATGAAATAGTCATGGATTAGGATTACCTGCACCCTAATTGCGTAAGACACTATCAATCGGAATCTGAATCATTTTGAAGCAAATTGCTAATCGATTGCTTCATATGTTCGAAATATTGGTCTGCTCAACAACCTAAATAACAATAGTGTAATTGGCTTCGGCAGTTCTATTTAAAATAGATAAATATAATAAATAAAATTAAAGCAATTTATGTTGTCGAACTGTCAAAATGAAATAGATTCCGATCGATTGGGTATTACACAATTAAGATGCTGATCTTAAAGAGTTGTATTGATGACTTTTATTATTATAATTCTGTTACTTACATGATACGGTCGCGAATCATATTTTGATCAACATAAAACCTAATATTGACTTGCAATTTGCAAAATAACTAATAAAATTTGAATTTCGCGGGCTACCTGGAGCTTTCGCCTTAAGCAGAAAATACAGAATTTTACCTGCTATACTGCCTGCTTTCCTGTTGAACTAACTCTTGTACAACTATAGCATGTCCATTACCAATCCATTACGTGTTAGGGCTGCCCTATATATCGGACAGTAACATTATTTCCGTCACATTAAGTCCACAAAGCCCCTTATATCTTAGATCGGAGAATTATTCATACAACTAAGATGAAAGAATACTAATTTACACGACCCACAACAAAGAATTACCAACCTAAACTTGAAAAATTTAAGGTCCATTTTCAATTGTGGTGCTGCTAAAAGGAAATTCAACTTTCCGAACCGTGTTCCGAACTATGTGTGTGGTCCTTAACGATGTTGATACACTGGCGTGCAAAAAATTCTAGCAATTTTCTGAATACTTGTTAGCGTTTAGTAATAATGTGTGGTATTTGGTATCATCGCCAGTGTAGTTGATGCCGAGATTATGGATAGAGTGCGGGGATAACTAATTGATTAATATGGAGATTGTATCGATAACCTGTGTAGTGGAAAGACTTTTTTACTTCGTAATGAGCCTGCTATTGAACACGATTTTGTGAAAAAAGGGGTGTTTTCAATTTAATCAAATTATATTTTAGACATGTTATTAGCGGTTGGTTGACTCTACACGTGACCAGAGGGCTGGCCTATTTTTGGCCAAACAATAAGCATTGCCATACAACGTGGCTTTGCTGCCAGCCTTTTGGTCACTTTTCCTCTGGACAGCGATGCGGACATTTTTGATGCCCTATGATTATTTCGCTCCTTTTGTTTGGGGTTCCGTACCTCAAAAGGAAAAAAACGGAACCCTTATAGGATCACTCGTATGTCTGTCTGTATGTCCGTCTGTCACAGCCAATTTGCTCCGAATCTAATGGACCGAGTAAGTTGAAATTTGGTAAATTAATGAATTTTGAATATGGGGGTCAATTTTGGGGGGCAAATATGAAAATTAAAAAAAAAAATATTTGCATATTTTACCGTGCCATATATCAAATGAAAGTGCTTACTGTGAGGGTCTCAAATATATTTTCCAAATTACACATTTCCACATCCACATATTACACAACGATTCCTTTATCACCGAAACTACTGAGCTTAAAATTTTGAATTTTAAACATGATTTTGTAAAAAAAGAGGCGTTCTTCAAATTAATCATGTTTTTGTATAGACATAAACAGTAATTATTGTTAACAGTTTTTACAAGTCTTTTGCTGATCTTACATATAAAGAGCTCAACTACAAACCAATACAGTAATAAATAACTTACTTGCATTATTTGAAGGCGTAATAACAGATTTAAAAGTTACTAAAATCTATGAACGCGTCTTACACTTTCTATCAGTCCACTCCTACCGCGAGCCGCGATAAAGAACTTTGTTCCAATAAATCTGTACTAATCCTAGTATAAATGCGAATGTTTGTGAGGATGATGGATGGATGTTTGTTATTCTTTCACGCAAAAACTATTGAACGGATTTTGATGACATTTGGCTCACAGATAGTTTATAACCTGGATTAACACATAGGATAGGACACTTTTTATATTCCCATATTCCTACGGGTTCGAGACTTACGCGGGTGAAACCGCGGGACACTGCTAATAATATAATAAAGTTTAAGAGTTTGTTGGTTTGAACGCGCTAATCTCTGAAACTACCAGTCGGATTTTGAAAATTCTTTTTGCATTTGATAGCCCAATTCTTAAGGAAGGTTCTGTAGGCTTTCATGTCACGCTATGACACTAAGGAGCCGAGCAAAAAGAAAAAAGTCAGAAAGGACGCTAAGCGAAAACGAAGTAATAGCGTGGGCGGGCGACGCTATTCGTTTTCGTGTAATTGGTGTCTTACAAATTCCACGCGAACGAAGTTGTGGGCAGAAGCTAGTAAATAAATAAAAAAACCTTTATTGCTGTGTGCTTATTTTTACAAGCTATAAAAATGATAAAATATGAAGTGTGTCTGATAATTTCCAAATTAAGAAAATAAATATTGGCAAACGGTCATTAATCTGAAACAGCTTGTCTTCCGACAAAGACGTCCACTAAAGATTTCCATAATGTTCTGTCCTTTGCTGTACAATTCCGTATTAGTTGTTATTATAATTAATAACACCCAAATAATACCAGCCTATTATTATCCCAATGCAGGGCAAAGGCCTCTTCTCATACAGAGAAGGCACGAGCATCGATCACTACGCTTGCTGAAGACGGGTTGGTGATTTCAGAATTATATTGACTATAGCTCCAGGTTTCCTCATGATGTTTTTACTTCACCGATGTCAGCAATGTCTAAGATAAACTCAGAGAGTAGGTACATATAAATTGAGTAAGTCACATTGGTACTTGCCCGGATTAGGACTCACAATCACGTGATGCTGATACACAATAAAATATTTACACAAAAAACTTTTTACGTTGCCAATTTTTCTGCAATAAAGTGTAAGTCTTAAAAATAAAAATAGAGATTGTCGGTGTTCGTAGAAGTCTAAAAGACCCTTTTTATCAACAGTAGGACGCGCTAAAGATCATTTATCATAATCAAGCTGCGAACCAAATATCTACTAAAAGATACCGACACTCGAGCGGTGTTACCACTGAATGGATAGTGGACAGAAGGTCAAGAGATCTTAAAGATCGAAATGTATCAATCTGCCTAGCCTTTTCCCAACTATGTTGGGGTCGGCTTCCAGTCTAACCGGATGCAGCTGAATACCAGTATTTTACATGGAGCGACTGCCTATCTGACCTCCACAACCCAGTTACTGGGTAATACGATACCCCTTGGTAAGACTGGTTGTCAGACTTTCGGGCTTCTGACGACCCGTAACGACTGTCAAAGATCCACGAATGACAACCGGGGCCAACGGCTTAAGGTGCGTATGTAAAGATGGTCACCCATCCACAGACCAACCCCGGCAAGCGTAGGTTAACCTGATGGATCGACCCGTGCGGCTGTTATTACTTAGCCACGAGCTCTCGAAATGTATGTGGCAGCTAATTGATTCTAATGTCTGTTTAATGATGATTGGAATCGTGCCTTAACCAGATGGTACCTATCAGATGCTTCACTACTTGTACATTTTCAAGGTTCCGTATGTCCGAATAAAAAAAATGGAACTCTTATAGGATCACTTGTGTATCTGTCTGCCTGTCTGTCCGTCTGTCAAACCCAGACGTGTTACGTAAATAAATTAATTTTGAATATCCAGTTTTGGGAGACAAATAAGAAATTTAAAAAAAAAATGTTTGGCACACTGTTATGTACCGTGTGACATATTTTTTTTTTTTATATTTTTATTTTTATTTTATAATTTTAAAATACACAGCTTTAAAGTATTTTAAGAAAATAGATAAAAACTGAACATTCCCTTTTATCTCGGTAACTACAGGCCTAAAATTAAAAAAAAAAATCAGAAAATAGTTCTATACTTATAGTTTACAGGAAAAGCAATAAGAAGGCTTAAAGTAACATGGTAAATCTCCCAATATTGTGCGTACCAACTTACATTTGCAGTTGGAATGTATGGGAGAACATGTTTTTCAACTACAATGTTAAGTTTGTTCTTGGGATAAATTCATCCCAACTACGGAACCCTTCATTGTGAGTGGTCCGACACGTACTTGGCCAGTTTTGTCTTTCATTCGGCTTCTTTTAATCGTAGTGAAATTGAACCCAACATGAATCAAAAGTGAAACATTAGTTCATTAGTTAACCGATCTAACGATGTTGGATTTCGTTAATTCATATGGAATGGAAAAAGACTTTTACTTGAGTGTAGCGTCTGATATTGACTTTTTTGAAGGTATATTTAAACAACTTCAAAAAACTGGCCAAGTGCGTGTCGGACTACGCACAATGAAAGGTTCCGTACTTGGGATGAATCTCAAGAACAAACTTAACATTGTAGTTGAAAAACATGTTCTCCCATACATTCCAACTGCAAATGTAAGTTTGTATGCACAATATTGAGAGATTTACCATGTTCTTTTAAGACCATAGACTTCTTATAGGTTTTCCTATAATCTATAGGTATTGGACTACTTTTTCTTAAATAACTTTAAAATTATTTATTTTAGAATTATAAAATATATATATTTGAGATCCTCACAGTAAGACCTTTCATTTGATATGTCAAACGGTACAGTTTGCAAAACTTTATATTTATTTTCTTATTTGCCCCCTAAAATCAAGATTCATTTATTTACGTTACACGTCCGTGTTTGGGTCACAGGAATACATACGTGTAACCCACCACACCATTTACTTTTTAACAAAAAAAAAAAAAAAGCGAATTTAATTTCGGAAGTCGGAGACAAAGACACCGACTTTAAAGTTATTTTTCACTTTGTAGTGTTTTTCTAACCGACTTCAAAAAAGGAGGTTCCACGATTTTCTCAAAAACTCATGAACCAACTGGATGAGATGATTCTTTCACTAACGGGATCTACATACTCTCAGGAAGGTTTTAGTGTATAATTCATTAGGTAATTATTCTTATGTACGAAGTTATACGAGTATGCATAAACGTACTGTATTTCCGGCAATTATAAGCGGATTTTGATGATTTTTCTTTTCGTTCGTCTTGAGCATAATAGTATTTTGTATATTCAACTAAAAATGGAAAAATAAATTTACTTTCAAAAAAGTAAAAACCGACTTCAAAAACCTAAAACGAATAAAATAACTTTCGTAAAAAAAAAAAAAAAACTTAACAGCTTCTGAAGTCGGTGTCTTCAGTTCTTCAATGCACAAATAGCATGGCACCGATTTCGTTTTTTATGAATGTTATTTTATTCGTCTTAGGTTTTTGAAGTCGGTTTTTACTTTTTTTTAAGTTTTATTTGGGAAGTGTTGTATAAGTAGAAATCAAGAGTAAGTCTATTGCGGAAGTATTACCAACATATGTCTATCTCAACTATTGGCTACTATTTAGTTTCTCAGACGGCGTTGCGGCATAGAAGACGGTGGGGCAAGCTGAACAAGATCAACGCGCAATGATCCGCCATAGACTGGACCGAAACATTTGGAAGTCAGTTTTAATGAATTTTATGGATATCTATATCCATATCCATACTAATAATAAAGCTGAAGAGTTTGTTTGTTTGTACGCGCTAATCTCTGGAACTACCAGTCGGATTAAAAAAAAATCAAAAAATTTAAATTTCCAACATGATGCCATTGATGAACAAGGACCCGCGGAAAGTATCCAAGATGCTGCTATTGGTGAACAAGGACCCGCGGAAAATATCCAAGATGATGCCATTGATGAACAAGGACCCGCGGAAAATATCCAAGATGATGCTATTGATGAACAAGGACCCGCGGAAAATATCCAAGATGATGCCATTGATGAACAAGGACCTGCGGAAAATATCCAAGATGCTGCTATTGATGAACAAGGACCCGCGGAAAATATCCAAGATGATGCCATTGATGAACAAGGACCCGCGGAAAATATCCAAGATGATGCTATTGATGAACAAGGACCCGCGGAAAATATCCAAGATGATGCCATTGATACAAGGACCCGCGGAAAATATCCAAGATGATGCTATTGATGAACAAGGACCCGCGGAAAATATCCAAGATGATGCCATTGATGAACAAGGACTCGCGGAAAATATCCAAGATGATGCCATCGATGAACAAGGACCCGCGGAAAATATCCAAGATGATGCCATTGATGAACAAGGACTCGTGGAAAATATCCAAGATGATACCATTGATGAACAAGGGCCCGCGGAAAATATCCAAGATGATGCCATTGATGAACAAGGACCCGCGGAAAATATCCAAGATGATGCCATTTATGAACAAGGACCTGCGGAAAACATCCAGGACGATGCCGTTCGGATACAAAATCGTGCGGTGCAGAACTTTCAACAATTTTTATAAGCTCCCAGGCATTGTATAGAATTCCTGACGCGATTAAAGAAATTTCACGCGAACGAAGTCGCGGGCAGAAGCTAGTTATAGATAAATTGCCAAGTATCTACAAGATCTTTTTTTAAGGCTTTAACCCTAGCTAACTAACCTTAATTTCGAGTAATATTATCACTAACCATTCGTAAATTTTACGACGGATTAAAACATCAATATTTATTTAATCAACTTTATTTATTACACAAAACAACCTTTATTAGCAGCCTTAGTTTTCTCTTAATCAAATAACATAATAATGTTTTAGAAATAAGCTACACTGAACAATGATTGCACATAGAAACAATATGCTCCCTGCAAATCGCTTTTTTGCAGCCCTTGCAGAAGGTAGTTGTATTTTGTTGTATAATATAATATGTTCTAATAGTAATTATTGAAAATAATTGACAAAAAAATAAATGCACAACATTGAAAAAAAAAGTTACGTAGATACTATTATACCTTTCTTAAATTTTACGACGATCACACGATACATCCCGATCTAATGAGCGTGCGTCCGCACTGAGTGATTGCAGGTCACTAGCGATGCGAATTAGGAAGGTATTAGAAACGGGCGGGGTGGTGGGGGCCAGGATCTTACCGAAACACTAAATGCGCAAGGTACGCGTTGTCATTTTGATGAATGGTTAGTGCCACAGGGTTAAGTATCATACTGTACATTTACGTAATGTCAAACAACATATTGGTAGAATCAAGCCTTCTGCTACCTTCCTGGTCAGTGCTAGAACCTTCGGAAGTGGGTTTGGGTAGAAAGATCCCTTCATCGTGAGGGGGATGAACACCTCATTTGTCTTGTATTATCAAAGTTATGATTAGATTGTCTGTGTACTTAAGTTAAAATTTAAAAAAAAAATGGACGAAAGGTTAGTAAATATATAAGACAACGTTGTTATAGAGAATCTGTGTTTGGATTCTTTTGAAGTTAGGATTGAAAATTCGTAGCACCAAAAGTGTGTTAAGCACTTGTCTTATGTCACGGACCGCCTTCAAAGCCAGTTCATATAATTATTTATTTTCTTTGACTGTAAAGGTCAATTTCACAGCCACAGCCTGATTCATTGGCCTAATGTTGCTGTTGACTGTACTTCGGTGAATGTGCGCAGGAGCTCCACGACCAGATCCCGCCATCTCTATTTCACTACCGGACCAGACGTACTGTAGGGTACCATCCGCACTTGGTCGATATATCTACAAGTCGCATTCCTCCAAATTTATTAAAAGCACGGCCAAAGTGTGGAACTCTCTGCCAGCGTTTGTGTTCCCTTCCACTCATAACACGTCAGCCTTCAAAGCATGAGTGAACAGGCATCTTCTGAGCTTGCTCGTCCCATCATAGACTTCATCCATCGCTTTCCAGCAAGCGAGATCGAAGTCAAGAGCAGGCCCATTTTGCAAAAAAAAAAAAACTTATTTACGCCTTATGAAATGGCTATAACACGGCTAATCTGCTTAACATAGTCACCCTCATGATCGTCACATCCAAACCGTTAAATGGCATAGAAACCGGTTTATAAAGTTAAAACTCATCGTCTTGGTTCCAAATTCTTTGTTACTTTTGTAACGGTTTTCTAATTAATTATATTCTTTTCGAACTAACTTTTCGTGAGGAGCTCGTGGCTAAGTAATAACAGCCGCACGGGTCAATCCATCAGGTTAAGCTACGCTTGCCGGGGTTGGTCTGTGGATGGGTGACCATCTTTACATACCGAGACTCCTCCGTGCCTCGGAAAGCACGTTAAGCCGTTGCTCCCGGCTGTCATTCGTGGATCTTTGACAGTCGTTACGTCGTTAAGCCCGAAAGTCTGACAACCAGTCTTACCAAGGGGTATCGTATTACCCAGTAACTGGGTTGTGGAGGTCAGATAGGCAGTCGCTCCATGTAAAATACTGGTATTCAGCTGCATCCGGTTAGACTGGAAGCCAACCCCAACATAGTTGGGAAAAGGCTAGGCAAAATGATGATATTCTTTTGGAACTAACTATTGTTAATCACGTTTACACTAGATTCTTCCCGCGACCTAGTCCGCGTGAAATTACTTGACCCCCGACCCACTCCGTCACCGTCGCATCGCATCGCCTGCCCGCGATATTTCTTCGCTTTTGCTTAGCGTTCTTTTCGATTCTTTTTTCATTTTTCTCGGCTCCTAAGGGTCTTAGCGTGATGATAATTAGCCTATAGCCTTCCTCAACAATAGGGATGATGCCTGGGTAAAAATAAAGAAATTCTATTTAGTCCGTCAGTCAGGTAATAAAAAAATATTAGACACGTATTTTTTGCTTTATCATATTAATAAAAAATGACTTAGATAATACGCACTAAAGTTCGGGAGTGGGGGCTTGCTACGTCACTTCTACGTATAAAATCTACGAAGACGTGACGTCATGCCACATTTTAACTCAATGTATCGCCGTAATCTTTTGATTGCGTAAAAAAAGAAAAAATATGTGTGCAATATTTTTTGCTATTCTACATGACGGACAAATAAAAAAAAAGTTGTCATCATCCCTATTGGGCTATCAAATGCAAAAAGATTTTTTCAAATCTGACTGGTAGTTCCAGAGATTAGCGCGTTCAAATATGCAAATAAACATACCCTTCAGCTTTTTTATTAGTATTTATAGAGATATAGAAAGTATAGAAAATAAGAAAAGTGTGAACGTTTGGTATTGTGGGTATGGGTCAGAAAAGGGTCTAGCTATGTACTACATAATATTACATAAATAATAAAATAAATATATCTCGCCTTGTTTCCTCGAAGGGTTGGGCAGAGGGTTGCCTACTACCACATTTCGTCAGTTATGTTTAAGTTCCATATAATAGAGGGCGAGCCTATTGCCTTCAAACGGGCACAATTCCAGAATTAGCGCCAACGAGATACCTTCATTATTACTAAATTACCCCCATCTCCGCCCTCTGTATAAAAGGAATTCTCTGTTATTATTATCTGCATTTTCTCTCACGAATTTAAAACTACACTTTCTTAGAAAAACAATGCATACCTGATATTGTTTCTTTCGCTAAAGCATTTTCTGAGCGGAATCCTTTCTTGTTTCAGTACTCGTATAAAAGTGTTTGCAAAGGAATTTGTATCTCTGTCGCTAGTACGGAAATATGCAGGCGAAAAAGTAAGTAGGATTGTAATAGTTTTGGAATAACTGAAACTAAACTGTTTACTGTCTTTTCCTTTAGACATGGAATTCTTTGTTTATGTGGGTTACCTGGAAAAGAAAGATATGAGAATAGTTCCAGTATAATAATGGACTTGGACGTTGATGGGACTTACGCGCTTCTGCAGCGCTTCGCAGAGGTTCGCGGAAGCCCATGAGAATGAGGGTACAGCGTCAATTACGGGTAAGTAGTGCGGAGGTTCATTAATGTTTGACAAAAAACGAATGACAAATGATCATTTTAAAAATAACATTATAAAAACTAATCATTTGACAAACATCTCATTTCGCAAACATAATAATTTGACAAAATACAGATTTCGCAAAATGGTTTACTTTGCAAATATTTCAAAATGTTAAAATGTAATTCCAACAATATTCATTTGACGAAGTACTTCGTTTGTCGCGATTTTACAAACTTACGGAAGATAAATTACTAATAAAAAGCAAAGCAAGTACTAATTTCATACAAATACTGATACCATTTGATTGATAGTCAATTTAAAAAAATACATGCTACCCTAACCAAGAAAAACTTTTTAGCAAAAAATAAAACCGACTTCCAAAACAAAACACTACAAAGTGAAAAATAACTTTAATTTCGGTAGTCGGTGTCTTGGGTTTTGTATTTTCGTTTTTTGCCACCGACTTCCGAAATTAAAGTTATTTTTCACTTTGTAGTGTTTTGTTTTGGAAGTCGGTTTTATTTTTTGTTAAAAAGTTTTTATTTTTCACTTTTTAGTTGTGGAACCTACCCCACACAAATTCGAATACATAATTGAGCACAATAATTGTAGATATAGCCATGTAAACAACAGTGATAGGAAGTTATTAAAACACCATCACATCATCCACATAAAATAAGTGGGAAAAATACGCATTATTGAAGCTAACTCAAAAACTCCCCAAGCAAAGTTAATAAAATTTATATGGGACCACCTCGGAAGTATACCCTATCAAACAAAAAAAGAATTTTTTAAATCGGTCCATCCCTCTTTGAGTAATCGCGTAACAAACATACAAAAAAAAAAAAACATACAGACGAATTGAGAACCTCCTCCTTTTGGAAGTCGGTTAAAAATAGGTAGAATTCGATTCTGGCACTCGCCAGCTGCTGCCGTGGCATGCTCGCTTCGGTCGCTTGGCTCGTGCGTAGGGGTTATTAGTTCTAACCTAACCTGACCTAACCTTTTTTGCGAGTAAAAATATTTAGCCTAATCTAACTAGTTCGTTAGATTAAATTAAGTAAATAGCTAATTATCAAGAATGCGTTTATGCTTTGCGTTGTTTTACCAATTAACATGATTATAAAAAGTTTGTCAAATGATGTTTTGATGTATGTTGCCCTTCAATTATTTGTCAAATGAGTTATTTACAGAAAGAATTGTTTGTTAAGTGCTAACTTTATCAAGTATGTATAACCTAACGTTACTTTTAGGATTCCGTACGTCAAAAGGAAAAAAAGACGGAACCCTTATAGGATCACTCGTGTGTCTGTCTGTCTTTCCGTCTGTCACAGCCAATTTGCTCCAAATCTAATGGACCGATTAAGTTAAAATTTGGTACCCGTATGAATTTCCGTGACCTAAACACGGATGTGTAACGTAATTAAATGAATTTTGTATAAGGAGCTCAATTTCGGGGAGCAAATAAGAAAATTTTTAAAAAAGTTTTTAAGTTAGTAATTTTATAATTTTAAAAATAAATTATTGTAAAGTTATTTAAGAAAACAGACGAAAATTGACCATTCCCTTATCTCCGAAACTACTGAACCAAAATAAAAAAAAAAATATATAGAAAATAGCTTTTAAACGACTTCAAAAAAAGGAGTTATCAATTCAATTGAAACAAATATACAAAATTTTATATATGTACTATTAATCGTATCGTGACCATTTTATTTTTGTTGGCTTACATTAACTTCAACTTAAGGAACAGTGCAAGTTTCATCAAAATTGCTTCAGTAGTTTTCTTAAGATAATGGACTAATACGTGTAAATGTGACGACCTGGCTTATCGATACGAGCTACGGGTGTGGTGTCAAAGGGAAAATATCTGAAAACCTTGGTCAGATTCTGCTACAATAATTATAATAAATCTATTAACTACATACAAACAAATATTCCAGTTTTTACTAAAATCTAAAAATTACGAAATAAAACATAAAATAAAAAAATTAAATCGACTTCAAAAAGAAATTAACTCAAAATTATGAAATAACTTTAATTTCGGAAGTCGGTGGCAAAAAACTAAAATACAGATCCCAAGACACCGACTACCGAAATTAAAGTTATTTCATAATTTTGAGTTTTATTTTGTTTTTTATTGTAGGTATTTTCAGTCCATATATTTATATGTCTATGGTTTAAGTCCCATGTAATAGGGGGGCCAGCTTATTGCCATCAACCGTGCACGAATCCAGACTCCAGCAGGCTTATTACGTATCTTGCAGAAGCCTAGCGATAGCAAAATTTGCGCAAAAATTCCTTTTCAATCGCTTGTAAATCGCAAATCAGTATGACGTATCGCATAATACCGATTTGCGATTGAAAAGCTATTATTGCGCAAATTTTGCTATCGCTAGGTTTCTGCAAGATACGTAATACTCGTACGGGTACGGGATGCTACTGAGAAATTCCTGGTGGAAAAAACCTAATAACACTTTTCCCGACCCGGGAGTCGAACCTAGAACCGCATGCTATATTTTCATTGCTTGATTAATTAAGCGACTACTGGTAGGTATATCTATCATCGGCAGATTGTATTCATTGATTCTTCATACCGATGATGCCGTTTACTCGTACATAATGATTCTTCCTCATTTATGTAAACGGCGTCGTTTCTTTGCTCACTGGTTTTTTAAATTCCGAAGACTATTTATTGATGATGTTACTAATCATATTAATTTCACTGATTATCGATCACTTTCTCTGTAAAGGGGTACCTAACCTACAGAGAATGTATTATATTGGTAATCAAAGACGCGCAGCGCATCACTGTGGCAAGCATATGTGCTTTGAGATATTAGGTACCTTAATTGTTTGCAGAAATTGTACAGAGATAATCTTGAAAGTGCCTGTGTGTCTATAATTTCATACCTGACAGCTTTGCAGTAGAAATTAAAAAATGAAATAAAATGTGGAGAACACAATAAAATTATAATAAAAAAATAAATATGATACAAACTAAAAGGCTTAATCTAACCGGCCCCGCTGATGGCAACATGCCTTCCACAACAGTGTCGTATGTATGGACGGTCCCTCTGGTCCGCGATCATCGCCAGGAGTGCTGCCCCACACCCTACGCACCAGGGACGCGCCCCGCTTGCGCATGGTCGCGTGAAAGCAATCGGTGCGCGCCTCAGCGAACATACCTGAGGCGCTGCAGTAGCGAGCCAGACCCAATACAGCCCTGAGCGCGTTACTGAACTGGACACAAAGAGCATGCGTGTACTTCAAATGAGAAAATTAAGTACTACCATGTGTGTAAATTAAGTACGATAACCTGTTTTGCAGGAGTTCTACATACTTAACTCTGGTAAAATACCCTTAGCTACGTCTATTCCATGAGCTTTCTACCATGAGACCGCATATGTTATACCAGACATTAACTTGTGTTATCAAAAAACTTATTCTTCTAAATGATAACCTATTTCACCCTCCATAATCACATCAGCACAACCCGTTTGATACCTTTCGAATACAAATCAACTACTTAAAGCCAGTAGCACACTATACGATAATGTGGAATACATTGTGTATCACAACGGATACGAAATGGTTCGTATTTCGAATAACAGACAAGAGACGACGCCGATACTCGAGTCATTGTAGTCGCGCAGACATTGAGGAATTTGCTGCACGCGTAGCGTGACTACTTCTATCTCCACGTAGAATAGATACATCTCTTTCTATACAAAGTGACATTTCATTACTCCATTTTTGACATCGCACCGTAGATTTTTTTAAATTTGAGAGAATGAAAATGTAAGAAGAAAAAGATTTTTATTAAACTAGAACTGAAAAATTAGGAGTTTTAGGATCGTAGATGACTTTCCATAAATACGGAACTTTTGCCACCATTCGTAAGCATTTTAGTGTGGTATGTTGGCAAACAGCATGACATTTTAAACCTTATAAAAAGTGCTAAGTCTCGTATAAAGACACCAGACCTTTACCTAGGAACCAAGAGGTATATCATTGGGAACCTAAGTCGAAAGTTAACCGATAGAGCTCGTCTAAGCAGAAATATGTGAATATATCCACCAACCCGCACGGGGCCCATGTGGTGGATAAGGGCCCGCTCACTCTCACAGAGAGTCGACCAGTATCTCAACAGTGGGAACGTTATAGACTGATTATGCTAAGCTAAAATGACGCGCCCCACTAGATACTTAAGGCGATGACAACCGACTTTCAATGAAATTAAACTAAACGAGTAGTGTCAGTGGAAAAAAAATATACATATAAAAGCATATTGTGTGAATATTTTAGATTATGTTTATATTACATAGTGTATTTAATTTGTAAAGTTATGTCAAACGCGGATGAAAACTGAGAATCACGCAAAAACTATCACGCGTATTTTTATGAAACCTTCACCATTTTAAAGATAATTTAATTATTAGTATACGTGTTTTATTAAAATACCTTTTGTTTTATGTATAAAAAATGAATAATGCGTCTAATTTGGGACAGCGCTTTTTGATGGGCGAGTCCTATTACTGGCTGGACGTACGACGCATTGCGTGAGCTACTGAACCCTACAGAGCCTGCAAGCTCAAGGCCATTCGCATATATCTGTGTCTTAAATTAGTATATGCGGACGTATATTATATGCGGTAGTGGGGGTCATTTTTGCTTAGACGAGCTCTATATACATATTTCTTCTAAACTGAAACAGCAGCTAGTAAAAGCGTTCAAATTCAAGGGGCAATTACATCTATGCAAAAATCAATGTCAAAAACTCGACAAAAATGTAGGTAGGTCGAGAAATTGTTGACTGAGATTAAAATACGGGAATTGCACCTCTGTGTAGTGGCATAAAGTAGACCATGACTATATAACAAACTAAACTTAATTTAGGCTATTGCTAACTTTTTCTCTCTAATTAAACAAGAAAGAGATGGACGTAAATTAGAGCTGTCAAATTTAATTGAACTAATATTTCTATACAAAAGACGACACATAAAAACATGTCGACTAAAAAAACATAGTGAAGCGCAAGGTGTAACCTATGTAGTTTGACATCTCTAACTTAGTTCATAGATAATAAATACGTCCTTTTCTTGCTCTGCCTGTTAGTAAAAGATAGCGATTCTCTAATTTTAGTTTAGTTATTGAACAAGAGAATCGGCACCAGTAACTCAATCTGCCAAGCCTTTTCCCAACTATGTTGGGGTCGACTTCCAGTCTAACCGGATGCAGCTGAATACCAGTATTTTACATGAAATGCCTGCCTATCTGACCTCCTTAACCCAGTTACTGGGTAATACGATACCCTTGTTAAGACTAGCTTACTTAAGTCTGACCACCTTATGACCCGTAACGACTGTCAAAGATCCATGAATGACAGCCGGGACCAACGGCTTGGTATGTAAAGATGGTCACCCATCCACGGAGCAACCCCGGCAAACATAGCTTAACCTGATGGATCGACCGGTGCGGCATTTTTTACTTAGCCACGAGCTCCTCCAATAACTACTAAATTCTTCATTTACAAAATGTTAAGCAACATTCAAAAAGATGGAAATCAGGATACACCTCACAGCAGTAGCCATCACAAAAAACTGAATTAATCCTAACTATCCTAACTATAATATTATAAATACGAAAGTAAGTTTGTTTGTTTGTTTGTTACCTTTTCACGCCTAAACCACTGCACGGATCTTCCTGAAATTTTGCATATACGTTGGCACATGTACAGAAACGGACATAGGGTACCTTTCATCCCGAAAAAAGTACTGTTCCCGAGGAAAACAACAATAACGTTCTTATGATAATAGATGGCGCCACGTGTCTTTCGAATCATGATTGAATTATTACGCTTTCAGGCTGAAACTGCTGAATAGTTTTAGATGAAATTTGGCACATGGGTAGATTATGACCTGGATTGGGAATAGGTTACTTTTGATTCGGTAGTACGTTTCCGTAGGATAAATTCCAACAATGACGCGGGCGAAGCCGCGGGCAAAAGCTAACCTTTTATAAGTTGTAAAACCAGAAGTGCGTCTACCTGCTGTGCTTTCCGAGAACGGTAAGAACTTGTTGCATCTATTAACAACTTACTGAGAATATCATTCCTTATAAGGTCTGTCAAACTCATTTGATTGTAATGACTCAATCTTAAGGATGTAAAAAGTGATAAAACAGGATATTTTTAAGTCAGATGTATGGAACTCTGGACAAGGGAAATGCATGCTACATCAATAAAAAAAAAATCAATCTGCCTAGCCTTTTCCTATGTTGGGGTCGGCTTCCAGTCTCACCGGATGCAGCTGAATACCAGTATTTTACATGGAGCGACTGCCTATCTGACCTCCACAACCCAGTTACTGGGTAATACGATACCCCTTGGTAAGACTGGTTGTCAGACTTTCGGGCTTTAGCGACCCGTAACGACTGTCAAAGATCCACGAATGACAGCCGGGATCAACGGCTTAACGTGCTTCCCGAGGCACGGAGGAGTCTCGGTATGTAAAGATGGTCACCCATCCACAGACCAACCCCGGCAAGCGTAGCTTAACCTGATGGTTCGACCCGTGCGGCTGTTATTACTTAGCCACGAGCTCCTCAAATGCATGCTACATCATTAATTATTTTATCAATCTCATGAACATTTTCTTTTCAGTCAATCATTTGATGTTTGAAAAGAATTAGAGTAATCGACATAGCCTGCAGAGTAAGCAAACTGAAGTGGCAGTAGGCTGACCATGTTTGTCGAAAGACCGATGGTCGGTGGAGCAGACGAGTCCTGGAGTGGAGTCCACGTATCGGCAAGCGTAGTGTGCGACGACCCCCGGCTAGATGGACCGACGACAGAGGTGGCTGGGTCAGACTTGATGCGGAAGGTGGAGGACCGAGTGTTGTTGCGCAGCCTGGGAGAGGCCTGCTGTGGACGGCGAAAGACTGAGTTGATTGATTGATTTATTTTGAAAAATTTGAATACAATACGAGGTAGGTACTCTGCCTACAGCGAGGACCCAGAAGGAGACCCAAGCTAAGTGATGGTTAAGGATCCAGAAAAAGGAACAACAAAACACTTCGTGTCCATACGTCCTTTAGTATCTGAGTTTTGACCAAGCTGTTTATTAATTTTTTCTCAAGTCGTTGATTTAATTGAAAACGTATTGGTTTCTGGTTATGGTAGCAAAACACGTTACGATATAGGTACCTACTTGCGCAAGTTTAGACTTGCACAAGTTTGCGTGACACACACACACACAATTTTGCGTAAGTAAATCTTAACGTGTATGTCTTGCGTTAGCTAGGCACATTATTATTAAAGCTGTTTTCCAAATAAAACTCATCTTCTGACCTTAAAAAAATCAATTCAATTACAAGAAAATTACTAACCTCACAAACTCCATTTACTCATATTATTTAATCCTAATAAAAATAAAAGGTTTAAAGTATCTCAGCGGATGGGAGACTAATTCGATTCCGGCGCGCTCAAGTCGCGTGGCCATACTTTTTGCTTGTTAAAATACCTGAACGCAATGAATGAAAGAACGAATGGTCGAGTGAATGAGTCTCGGCGGGACATCGGCGCAATTATGTTTTTTACTTGAAACGTGTCGTACGGAAATGAAACGACTTTATAATAGGAATGATTGAATGAACCTCGTTTTGTTCAAGACATGTAGGTAATTATTTGAGAGGTTTGTTTGACAACACGTTTTGTTTTTGAGGTTTGTTCTCTATGCGGTTAGAGAAATATACATAGTGTATAATTTAGTAGACTTGACGCACGTAAATCTATACTACTTCAAGAAAACCCGGCCAAGTGCGAGTCGCGCTCTTTACACATTCACTGCTGAATTATTTGGCGAACTTGCTCCAAGTGCTGCTTTATGATACACTAAACCCTGTGCGGCAAACGCTCATGCGCACCCAAAAAATACTTCGTGTGGTGCTATGAGCGCGCATGCGCGATTGAAGAAACTCTACCCAGTGCGGCTGGGCGCATATGTGCGCCGTTACAAACTTATCCCAAGTGCGGCGAGACGCTTATGTGTGTTTGAAAATTTTCCAGTTTTATGAGTCATAAAACAATTACGCCAAGAACAATAGAGATGCACAAAAAACCCACAGGTGCGGCGCGCCGCATTCGAAGGAAGTTATATAAATTGTATGGACGCGCATAAGCGCCGGTAGCATATGGTGAAAGTTCGAAAATCGCGCATGCGCGTCGGCCGCACAGAACGTGTTAATATTTGCTATGACCATGCCAAAGTAACAAAAACATTATGTGAAACTTTCAACTGGCTAACTATTACTGTTTACAAGAAGCAGTCCTATGACAAACAGATATACGGAATCCGGTCCTGCTGGAAACCTTCTGGTAGGGTACCTTAAAAACGATTTTGTACTAGCTATTCTCACTTGTCAAGTTCCAATTACGCTAATTTTCTACTTACATTAGATTGTAGTGCCCTAAGATGATGGAGAAACCGCACAAATTAGCCGACCATCAGCATGTACAATAATAGAGACTGTCAGTACACGTGTATAGCGAAATGAGCGCCCTATTTCGAGCCAGGTAAGGAGTCGAGGTAAGTGAACATTCGTGAAGTCTATATTTCAGTTCCAATCTATGCGTAGTGGAGGATAACGATGTCAAGTGGTTTGTTTCGGGTGTTTTTTTTTTAGAGGGAAGAACTCTAAACTGAAAATAAAACACAGAAAAATGTTTTAAATATCCGTGAATTTGGTTTAATTTATTTATTCCGTATTTATGGCATTTTGGTTTGAACATGATTCCGGGCAATGTGGCCGCGATGTCGGAAATTATCCCACTACCGGGATTAAAAGTATCCAATGTCCTTTCCAGGTAATGGTCTACCCAAATTTCATAAAAATCCGTTCAGCCATTTTAGCGTGAAAGCGTAACAAACAAACTAACTCATTTTAGGATGTTATTATTGCTATCACAAGCGAGCGTCTAGTTGCCGACAGCTGTTTGTTGAAATTTGATTCAATGACAATGGCGTCGATTTATTTCTTCATACACTAAACAAAATTCAATTTCAAGGCATCTTTTTCTTTCTATTTCTTTAAGAAAAGGCCAAGATAAATATTAGTTTAGTCCTGTCAAATTAGTCAGCGCCTGACGTAAATTGACGTATTTTTAGTAGCCAATTTTATCATCACGTCTAAACTTGTCTATGGAGTATCTTAATTTGACAGGATTAAACTAGTATTTATCTTCTGTCCTTTTCTTAATGAACTAGAAAGAAAAAGATGCACTGAACTTAAATTTAGTTTAGTTTGTGAACAAGGGAATCAGCGCCAATAGAAAATACGTAGTAGAAACTAGCGTAATGGATGTTGTAAGATAAGAAGGAAGCAGTATTTATTATGAGTGTCAAGTAATTTAAAATGGTTTAATTTTTTAAATAATACATTTAGATACAGAATTAACACTGGACTCCCGCATTCCTCTTCAACTTAAGGGGTAAAGGATTGGAAGATTGGAATGTTGGGCCACAAAAAGAATGAATGAAAGGCATGCAGCTGAGATGAGAATGCTAAGAGGGATGAATAGATAGAATAAGATATCACTATCACTACATATTATAAAACAAAGACCCCCCCGCGTCTTTCTGTTTGTCATGTTCGCGATGATCTCAAAAAGTACTAAGCGGATTTTAATGCAGTTTTCATCAAAAGATAGAGTGATTCAAGAGGAAGGTTTATACGTATAGTTTTTTTTTATATCCACGCGCAAAAGCTAGTGTATAAGAGGAAGTCTGAAAGTGACACCGGTGACTGTAAAATTGTGCGGAAATCGGTTGTCATGGTATGGGCATGTGATGAGGAGGAATGAGGAAAATGTCGTCAGGAAAGTGTTGAGTATGAATGTGGTCGCTACGAGTAGGGGAGTAGGGGACGACCAAAGAAACGATGGATGGACTGTGTGAAAGATGATATGGCTAGAAAGGGAATGACTACCAAGATGACGACTAATAGAGAAGTATGGAAGAATAACATATTGCGCCGACCCCAAATAAATTGAAACAACACACACACACGGTCATCTGATCCCAAACTGAGCACAGCTTGTACTATGGAAACCAGATAACTGACATACTACATACACTACTTTTTTTTTGTAAATACATACTTATATAGAGAATGATGACTTAGATAAAAAAAAAATTCATTACAATGGCAATTTTAACACCTATAGATTATTCTCTTAAAATAGTTCGTGTATGAATAGATAGACATATTAAAGGTACTGTTACCTCACCGCTATGAATGGAAAAGATAGGTGCCCGCTAGACAAAAAGGAATGTGTTTGAAGTTTGAGCTTAATCTTTCCATTCCGTGACCATACATACATAGAAACCATTCTTTTACGACCACAATCAAGCCTGTAGCGATGAAACAAAGGCACAAAACGAGCAAAAAGCACGATGGAATTAAAGTCCCGCAAACTGAGTGCAATGTGCATAGCACGTGCCATCTCCGTACCAATTAGTGTGCTGTGTGCCTTTCCAATATACAACGTACCTTTTACTACCTATTGATGGATGGTACACGGTAATCAATTAGTTGATTAATACAAATAAACTCACGCATTCTTCCCAAGGGGGTAGTCAGAATCTATAGAACGCCCCTACTACGATCCTTACATAGGTACTTCTTTTGCCTCGTTTACATCTGTTCATACACGCACGCCGGTTGCGACTAATACGCACCTGACCTTTCTGAAGAACATCACCAGCAAGGTATATATAATATGTTTTTTGTGACAGGCCAGTTGGCGCGGTTGGTTAAGATACCACCGCAGGTCGTGGGTTCGATTCCCATCCAGGACAAACATTTGTGTGCATGAACATGTCTGTTTATTCTGAGTCTGGGTGTAATTATCTATATAAGTATGTATTTACAAACAAAAAGTAGTGTATGTAGTATATCAGTTATCTGGTTTCCACAGTACAAGCTCTGCTTAGTTTGGGATCAGATGACCGTGTGTCTCAGATTATTATTATATGGAAGGTTCACGGGCTATTTGTATTAAGCGACATATTTGGAACTTTACAGGAGAGCATTTCCAAGTTTCATTATTCGGAAAAAAGAACATTGTAAAAAAGTATCAATATTTTTACGAAAAAATGGCTTATCGACGGTTAATAATCAATAGTATCTATCTCCGATTTTTACGATTTTCACTTTTTAATGCAGGTAGATATGATTATAACAATATCGGCCAGGATGTCGCTTAATACAAATAGCCCGTGAACCCTCAATATGTATTCATAGGGAGTCCCCTCCCGGTGTTGCTACTCACATCTACCTTGTAAATACCTTTTGTTAGTTGCCTCGCTTTTCATTATCTGAGAGGATAAATGGCCAAACCATCTAAGCATACTCTTTTCAATTGAAAAGGGATATTTCTGAGAAGAGTTAAATATAATAATATCTATATTATAATTCTAAATAATAAGGACTGCAATAATTATTCCATGGTTCTATGATTAACAAGCTCGACATATTTATTTATTTGGTTCACCAATAGTTGTTACAGATATACTACAGATAGGAAAATACAAGCACTTGTGTCTTCTGCACAACCAATTATAGGCAAACACCACATGCAAAGTGTGTTTGTATCAACATCTGTTGTATAATTTTAAAGACTAGTTCTATGTATTTAAATTCTAGATAATATCGACCGTATGCTGCCAATACCTCCTAAGTGCTTTGAGGACAAGTTTGAGGATATGTTTTCACTTCAAAGATTACGATACGAGCTAATAGATGGCGCAAAAAAACATATTTCGGTAAAAATGTTAGTTAGAAGGTATTGGCAGCATACGGTCGATATATTAAATACTAATTACTACTTATCATATTTAACGTTTGACGTGTCTGACAAACGTCGACATTGAATCAGAGTGGACGTCAAGCAGGTCGCTGTTTTCGTTTATAAGTTTACACATGCGGGGTACCAAACACTGTATGTCGAAGAGGTGGCGCTCGGGGTGATATAGGTTTGCGAGGTGTTCTACGGGTTACACTGAAGTTGAATTTATTTAATAGTTGTGCGCAGTCAATGTATTTAATGTTCATGTCAATATTACATTTCTTTATTTCTTTAATAAAAAGAGTGACTTGGTAATTGCACAAAGCAACATAATCTACTAGGTAATTTAAAAACTCCTCCATATAGGTACTTTCAAACAAATAGAAGCACAAAGCGTTAATATTAGATATAATTAACCGACTTGGTTTACATTCGATTTCACAATTTTTTACGGCAGAAAAATTGCGTTGCGAGACTTGTGCATTTTTGTAGACGTCATTGTCATTGTAGATCTCATTTCTTTTTGTAGGTAGTCTACCTTTTATCTTTTCGGGTATTATTTCTTGTGCCTCAGCTGCGGGCTTTCTCAAAGCCCACTCCCTGTCTCTGTGGGCTTTTCTCAGAGGCTTTGGTGTATTGATTTTTGATAAGTCTGGACGGTAAATGCATTAGTCTATTATATTCAGAAATTGCAAACTCTCTGCGCTTTAATACAACCAAAGTTGACATTGATTAGATGTAAACCACCTAGACTTGTTACTCTCGAAAGTGCCACATACGCTTGACCGCTTGTGAATACTGAAGAACCAATGTCCATCAATAATAATAATAATAATATCCTGGGACATTTTCACACACGGTCATCTGGTCCCAAACTAAGCAGAGCTTGTACTATGGAAACCAGATAACTGATATACTACATATACTACTTTTTTTTTTTTTTTGTAAATACATACTTATATAGATAATTACACCCAGACTCAGGACAAACAGACATGTTCATGCACACAAATGTTTGTCCTGGATGGGAATCGAACCCACGACCTGCGGCGTGATAAGGTGGTATCTTAACCAACCACGCCAACTGGCCTGTTCAATGTACTATTAAAACTTAGCCCTTGAGTCTTGTGTATCGTAATAGCATAGGCTATACATATTGGAAACTGTTCGCAATGAACATAAGCAATTTCAATTAAGTCCAATTGGACCGTGTTATGCAGAAAGCAGCCATGTCGGGAAAAGTACAAACAGAGTTATAAGCATTTTTCTGTCGATGGTTGCATTATGGATGTATGGACATGGCTGCATTTGACGGCTCATATCTCCGTGATAAATAGAGATATCGACATGGCTGTTTTTGCAAAAAATCTTCTATGTCAAAATTAGTATGGCTGTGTTTATAACTTATTTATGGAAAAAGTGCCATATGGCTGCTTTCTGCATAACTAGGTCCAATTGAGAACTGTAAAAGTAACTTTGTAATTACATATAAACTAATGGGATTTATATACGATTAAAAAGTTACTTATTTAGACTGTATAACTAGAAAACGGGACTATAAATTCGGAATGTTCACAAGTTCACACCTGTATTCATAAACAAGTAAAAGTGATTACTTCAGTAAAAGTAATTACTCAAACAACGATTTTTATTCTGTAGTTTAGTAATTGCTAGAAGTTAGAACTGTCAGAGGTTAGAATTCTTAGCCAAGTAGGTAAGACGGTAGAGAAGGAGGTAAGACGGGGTAGCGGGTAAGACGGGGTACCCAGCGAAATTCACAGTTCAAATTGACCAATCACGCTCGTTCATTCATCGTTCGACGCACCGCTATGATACTTGTCAGTCGCCCGATGGTTAGTGGTTCACAAGTGCACAGCGTCGAAAAAAATTCAAAAAAAGTGTTTTACTGCAAATTGTTTATCATATTTTCTTCTGGTTTGACACGTGACTGTGGTTTGTTAAATAACGTTAGCTGGTGATGTGTTGCTGTGATTGACGCTTAAACTAACCTATAATAAGGTAGGCATTGTGTTTCCTTAAGATTCTTTGCTGTTTTTTCTTTTCGATTTTATTTTTATAAAATGGCTCTGCAGGCAAGATGGGGTAACGGGGTACCCCATCTTGCCCCCAATGAGAATAATTTTGTTCTTGTTTGTTTTCCGTAAAAATGTTTGTTTTTGGTGAGCTTATTATAGTTTGCCTTTTTAGAATGGTTCGTGACTACAAACGCACGACTGACAGAGGGTCGTGGTCCGAAAGATGCTGAACAGAAAAAACTAGAGAAAATAGAAAAAAAAGAGAAAAGATGAATTAAAAAAACAGAAGAAAACTACTACAAAAGCTCAAAATAAAAAAATCTAAAAAGAATAGCCGATCAGCGAAAACAGCAAAACGACGAAGAGTCTCATCATCTGGAGATGAAAGTGAAGAAGAGGAGGACACACCATGTATGTATTGTGAAGATGTATAATCCGTTTCCATTGAAGGGTGGATATCATGCTCATTATGTGGAAGATGGGCTCATAATAGCTGCACAGGAACAGATGATGATGATGACGAGCCACCCATGTCTGCGAGTTCTGCCAGCTCAAATAATCATCTTTCTCTGTGATCATTGTCATCACCCCATCTTACCTCAGGGGGGTACCCCATCTTACCAGCACCATGGGGCAAGACGGGGCAAAACACCTTTTTTTTATTTTAATTTTTTTCTCTTAAATGTGTTACCAAAAGTTCCTAATGACACCAAATATTAGAATAATAATAATTAGTTGTTAATTAAAAAATAAATATGATTGTTTCACTATGTATTTTTTTATATTATTGACCTTTAAAGCTTAAGTACCCCATCTTGCCACCCTATCCCATATAGTCACTTTTTTCTGTACTTAAGAATTGAAAACTCGACCATTTTGCGTTTGATTTTACAACGGAACAAGCATTTACTCAAGTAAGTAACTATGACTATAGAATTAGATTTTATAATGAAGAATTCTATCCTCAAGTAATGACTTCACTAAGAAATTGCTTAGCAGCAAGTAATTGCTTGTTTATAAATACGGGTGTTAGAGTAGGCTAGATACCACAAGCCGTCCGACCAAGCGAGCCCGAAGTTTGTGTTATGCACAAACTTGACGCGATCAAATCAAATCAAATCAAATAATTTTATTTGTCACAATGCAGGTACATAGTTTATATTAGGTCTATAATGATATTGTTAGCGCGCTGCATTCTACTCGCAAGCATACAAATATTTACACACAAGAACAGTGAAATATAATATTATAGAATTCTTTAAATGTCGGTAGGTATAATTAAAATGTCAAATCATAAAATAAATACAAATACAATTATGTCAAAATTTAAAATATCGTTGTCAACAGTAATCCTCCATAAATTCAGTGATTGAGTAATAACATTTATTAATTAAAAATTGTTTCAGTCGTTTTTTAAAAATAACTAAATTTAGATTCTTTGTTTCGCGGGGAATTTTATTGTATAATACTGGAGCCATTTGATAAATACTTTTGCGGAAAAGAGCTGTTCGACTGCGGCCAACACTGAGAATGTTAGATTCCCTTTTTCTCAAACGTGAGTTTGCGGTGGACCTAATTTCAAAAATTTAACAAATACTACCATTTCGTAAATGTACATTGATGGAAATGTTAAAAGCTTTACTAAACGATACTACTTTAGTTTGTGTTCGATCGCGCCAGTGGCGAGTTGTGTCGTCGAGGAAATAAAAATGCCAAATTGTGCCGTTATATACTGTAAAAAACTCTTCTAGGGTAGTAAATCGAGTCAATACCTCCAGTATTACCTATCATCGGTAATTATTTTTGTTGCTCAAATAGCTGTAATTAATTTTAAAATCATTTATTGTGATGTTCAAGTAACACTACTACGATAAATTCCTATTTCACACTATTCATTTCCCATTGCTAGCATTGCTTTGAGGGACCATCATTGGGTTGATATCTTTGTCTATACGCAATGTAATGCAATCGACAGAAACAGTGTAAGTTTCGTGGTACAGGCGCTTTTGTCATTTTTCTGTCAAATGGTGATACTAGTGATGTACTACTTGTTACTTTTAAATCGATTTGATTAATCGAAAATCGATATTGACAAAGTTATGAGAATTGCATTCTGAACTTTTGGAATAAATAATGCGATTTTAGAATATAAGTACTTTTACGGGCAAAATAGACTGGTTTCCTTCAAAATATGTATATTACATACTGCTCTATACATTTTAAAAGTGATGATTTTTTAATAGCCAAAAAGTGCAGACGATTATGTGAAATAGCATATCCGACAATTCTTAATCAAAGTAGTCGTTTTGCGCCATTTCTCCCGCTGTATTTCTTCGCCTTTTATATTTTTTATCTTGATACTTTAAACTTGTTTGTTTCTCTTTTTGTGTAAATAATTCTCTTTTTTTTTCAGCATATCCCTTGTATTAGGATCAGACTTCATCATCGCATATCTTGCTTTACTGGCTTCCCTTTTTGCAGCTAATATCTTTTATACTTTTCCACTTTTTCATCCATTGTAGATACTCGTAATTTGTCTGTAACGAAGTTCAATAAATATCTAAATCATAAAAATGTAAGCACCTATAATATAAAACAAACTACGATGACAGAGGAATGAGAATACAAAAGTAATAATTTAAACTTATTACTTTTGTAATCTCATTCCTCTGTCATCGAATCGATTTTAAAATCGATTTAGTCGTGATTATGTAAAACAAATTACTATATTTAACAACACATTTTTAGTCTACACATAGTGAATGTGTCAATCACTTAACCTAAATAAAATGCATCAAATATACCTCGATATCTGCAACACGGACGAAATTAAATGTTTAACGAGCTGTCACAGAGATCTAGTATGACCTACCAATGTTATCAGCTGCTGCGTTAAGAACTCGTGCTAAGGGCATTACCAACTAAGTACAGTCATAACGATAACATTTTTCTTAAATATACATAATGGTAAGCTTACTTACCTGATAGAGTGAATTGCGCGCGGCGATTTGCAGGAACAGAAACGCACGTCCACTCCTGATGAAGTCTGTTAGCTCCCTGACGCTTAGCGATTGTAAAGATTATGTTAACGTTGAGCACTTCACTAAATGGCTGGGGTGACATCATCGTAGGTATGACACGGTAAAAAAGATGACACGCTTAGTTTTCATACCATATAATGAACATGCGGTATCTAGCCTACTCTAAATCTGTGGGAATGTCAGAGTTTTTCCTTGCTTTATAGGCTAAACAATACGAGTAACTGTGCTCAAAATTTGGAGTTAGTGGGTCTGCTAGAAGTACCCTAGAATTTTGATGATCGATGAGTCAGCGAGTCAGTGTCAAAATTAAGGAACTTTGACTTGCAATAATTCTTAAAGTACTAGTTCAAATTCAATGTAATTTGGAAATTTATCTTTAGATGTAATGCCCTATTGGTCACTGAAAATTTATTCTTCTAGTTTTTTCCACAATGAAGTTATAGGGGGTCGAATATGGCCAAAATGGCTTCGAGAAAAGGATGGTACGGCCGTGCCTTTGTTTTGCTCGACTAGGCGACTATCGTGCCCCCAGATTAGTAGATGATGTCCAGGGTCTGATGATGAAGACAGAAGGTGGCCACAGGAACTCTGTAACAAAACAACGCAACCTCATCGAGTTTGGGCTCGTTTGATTTATCTTGACAAGTACTCTGTTAGTAGATTATGTCCAGGGTCTGATGATGAAGCCAGAAGGTGACCACAGGAACTCTGTAATAAAACAACGCAACCTTATTTAGTTTGGGCTCGTTTGATATGTCTTAACAAATACTCTATTACTAGATGATGGCCCAGGTGTGATGATGAAGCCAGAAGTTGGCCACAGGAACTCTGTAATATGGCACATGGTGGGATAGTTGAATTTAGGAAAGTATGTTTTGTTATCATGAGTACTTTCCGTTACACATTTACACATGATGGCGAGGTTCTGAAGATGAAGCCAAAAGATTGCCACTGGAACTCCTTCATGGAAAGTGCTAAGATAGTCGAGTTTGGGCTCGTTTGCTTCCATTACACATGATGACGAGGGTCTGAAGATGCAGCTGAAAGATTGCCACTGGAACTCCTTCATGGAAAGTGCTAAGATAGTCGAGTTTGGGTTCGTTTCCTTTCATTACACATGATGACGAGGGTCTGAAGATGCAGCTGAAAGATTGCCACTGGAAGTCCTTCATGGAAAGTGCTAAGATAGTCGAGTTTGGGTTCGTTTTCTTTCATTACACATGATGATGAGGGTCTGAAGATGCAGCTGAAAGATTGCCACTGGAACTCCTTCATGGAAAGTGCTAAGATAGTCGAGTTTGGGCTCGTTTGCTTCCATTACACATGATGACGAGGGTCTGAAGATGCAGCTGAAAGATTGCCACTGGAACTCCTTCATGGAAAGTGCTAAGATAGTCGAGTTTGGGTTCGTTTCCTTTCATTACACATGATGACGAGGGTCTGAAGATGCAGCTGAAAGATTGCCACTGGAAGTCCTTCATGGAAAGTGCTAAGATAGTCGAGTTTGGGTTCGTTTTCTTTCATTACACATGATGATGAGGGTCTGAAGATGCAGCTGAAAGATTGCCACTGGAACTCCTTCATGGAAAGTGCTAAGATAGTCGAGTTTGGGCTCGTTTGCTTCCATTACACATGATGACGAGGGTCTGAAGATGCAGCTGAAAGATTGCCACTGGAACTCCTTCATGGAAAGTGCTAAGATAGTCGACTTTGGGTTCGTTTTCTTTCATTACACATGATGACGAGGGTCTGAAGATGCAGCTGAAAGATTGCCACTGGAACTCCTTCATGGAAAGTGCTAAGATAGTCGAGTTTGGGTTCGTTTCCTTTCATTACACATGATGACGAGGGTCTGAAGATGCAGCTGAAAGATTGCCACTGGAACTCCTTCATGGAAAGTGCTAAGATAGTCGAGTTTGGGCTCGTTTGCTTCCATTACACATGATGACGAGGGTCTGAAGATAAAGCAAAATATTGTAACTGGAAATCTCTTATGGAAAGTGCTAAGATAGTCGAGTTTGGGCTCGTTTGCTTCCATTACACACGATGACGAGGGTCTGAAGATAAAGCAAAATATTGTTACTGAAACTCTATGGAAAATATTGTTACCGGAACTAAGAAACTCGTGACTAAGTAATAATAGCCGCACAGGTCGATCTACCAGGTTAAGCTACGCTTGCCGGGGTTGGTCCGTAGATGGGTGCCCATTTTTACATACCGAGATACCTCCGTGCCTCGGAAAGCATGATAAGCCTTTGGTACCGGCTGTCATTCGTAGATCTTTGACAGTCATTACGGGTCGTCACAAGCCCGAAATAAAAATTTCTTAAAATTTATGAAAATTTGAATATTGCGGGCTACCGTGGTGCTTCCCCCTTAAACGAAAAGGAGCCAACCCGTTTACTGGGTAATACGGTATCATATCCTTGTTAAGACTGGTTGTCAGGCTTTTGGGCTTCTGCCTACCAGTAATGACTATCAAAGATCCACAAATAACAGCCGGAACCAACAGTGTAACGTGGTCTCCGAATCACGGAGGGGTCTTGATATGTAAGGGATGTTCACCCATATAGGCAAGCGTAAATTAACCTCCGATGGACCGTACGTGCGGCAGTTAATTATGTAGCCACTAGCCCCTCGAGCTTTGCATTACAATGCTATTGGTCGTAAATAAATAAATCTGACACGGCTTTAAAGATTGCTCAATGGAAACGCACCTACTATCGGTTCTTCGCTAATTAATGTTGTAGGAACCTAATACAGTTTTAAACCTGAAACTCATTGTTTAAACTTTAAGGGCTTTATTCGAGTGTTGTGACGTGTAGAGGTAAAAATAATAGACCTTTTGTTTTAGAATTTTCGGGACGACTAAGTAAGACGATTTGGGACGAGTTTTAATGGATTAAACTTGACACCAGACAATTCTATAAAATAGAATTGACCTCAAATAGTCATTCAAAAGGGTAATATGAACTTAGAGAGTTGTATTGGTGATTTTAATGATTATAATTCTGTAAATACGTAACTTTTACGGTCGCAAATCATATTTTGATGAACATAACTGCTACATTAAAAGAAAACACGCTAAAATACTTATGTACGTCATTATCTGCGGCTTCCAGTCTAACCAGATGCAGCTGACTAACTGGTTTTTTACATGGAGCGACTGCCTATCTGATCTCCACAACCCAGTTACTGGGTACAATACCCCTTGGTAAGACTGGTTGTCAGACTTTCGGGCTTCTCACGACCCGTAACGACTGTCAAAGATCCAAGAATGACAGTCGAGATCAACGGCTCAGCGTCCTTTCCGAGTCACGGAGGAGTCTCGGTATGTGAAGATGGTCACCCATACACCGACCGCGGCAAGCGTAGCTTAACCTGCCGATTGACCCGTGCGGCTGTTATTACTTAGTCGCGAAATACCTAACTACGTACATGTAACATAAGAAAATATCAATGACTAATTCAGTAGACTAAATTTTCTCAAATCCACCAAAATGGAGACTTTCTCAATAGTTTAGAATACAGTCATAGTTCCATGGGTACTGGACTATAAATTTGAACATAGTTAGTAATAAATCAGGTGTTACTAAAAAAGGTAACAGAAATGTAGCTAATGATGACTGCATTGTGTAAATGCGATTGCTTGCAGTCGCTATGTGTAAATGCTGTTGTCGCATAAATAGCCATATTTTTAATTGCGTTGACTTATATTGATGATTTTTTTAGAGCTCCAAGGGACCATATACCTACGTATTTCTTATTAATTTCAACTAGATATCTCTACGCGTTCCTGAGAAAAAGGGTCTCAATAGATTGATAGACTGACAGACAGACAGAAAGACGGACAACGAAATGTTCCTATAAGGGTTCCGTTTTTCCTTTTGAGGTAAGCAACCCTAAAAATGTTGAGTTTAACTTTGGTTGCCAATATATTTGCAGCGATCAAAACACCTTGCTTTTTCTTTTAATAACATCCCCAATGATTTCATTTTGAACGTCAGCGTTTCAAAATTACATCCTCAAAACTTGTAGACTACACCGCTTTCTAGTGTTCAATCTCGAAATAAAACCAATTAAAGAAAACTTCAGCAACTCTCAACGATTGCTCAACAATTGCACAACCGACCAACAGTTCCCTTTCGCCCTAAAATGCACGACAGGGCCACATCAGCTACACAGAATAATGCATTTCCTACCTAGTTGTGAACTTATTACATACTAGCTTTTACCCGCAGCTTTGCACGCGTGTTGCTCGGCAAATATTTTGTAATAACATTGAGCGAACATTACTAACTACGGAAACGTATTATCGGGATATAGAGTATCTTATGTCCCAACCCAGATCATGGGCTACCTGGGTGCCAATTTTCATCCATATCGGTTCAGCCTGTTCGGAGTGTTAGGCACAGAATTAACACTGGATGTATGAAATGGCAGCAGGTCACGGGAACAATCTGCGACTCCCGTATTTCCCTTAAACTTAAGGGGAAGATTTATAAAACAACGGTTAGACCTGCTGTCTTGTATGGATCAGAATGTTGGGCCACAAAAGAATGAATTAAAGGCAATTGAAGAGAGAGAGAGAATTGAGATGAGAATGATAAGAGGGATGTGTGGTGTTACCCGAATGGATAGAATAAGAAATAAGTATGTAAGAGGAAGTCTGAAAGTGACACCGGTGACTGAAAGTTGTGCGGAAATCGGTTGTCATGGTACGGGCATGTGAAGCGGAGGAATGAGAAAAATTTCGTCAGGAACGTTTTGAATATGAATGTATGATGGATAATGGATGGCTATACGTGTAGGGGAAGCCAAAAGAAACGATGGATGGACTGTGTGAAAGACATGGCTAGAAAGGGAGTGAATACCGAGATGACGACTAATAGAGAAGTATGGAAGAAAAGACATGTTGCGCCGACCCCAAATAAATTGGGACTAGGGCAGGAGAATGATGATCTGTACAGCCACTAAGGCGTAGAACAGGTGAAAGACAGACCGATAACAGAGTTACTTTCACGTTACTATTACCACCCAGCTCTGATTCGTACGGTTTTTACGACTTGACAAAATATCGAAATTTATGTATTACTAGCTGCGGCTTTGCCCGCTTAGATGTCAATATTTCCCAATTGGAACTAGGTCTTGTCCACAATTTCATGTGTTTTATTTTTTTTGCGCGGACCCAAAATTATTTTTCTAAAATAGTAGTGGCCTAAGTTACTCCTTAAAATATCAGCTATCTGCCAGTGAAAGTCCCGTCAAAATCAGTCTAGCGGTTTTGAAGATTAGCCGGAACAAACAGACAGGAAGCCAAAAATTTTATTTTTTTAAGTATCGTTTCACCATATGCATTTATTAAAAAGCTGTTATTTTGACATTACAAACAGACACTTCAATTTTATTTATTTGTATTTGTATAGAAGATAATTATTTAAGGTGAGATGTGATTAAAGCCGCATCAAAATCCGTCGCATCTTTTAGAAGAACAACGCGGTCATACAGACAGACACGAAATGTGACTTCAATTTATAACATTTATAGATAATATAGCAGGTATATGGTAAGTAGGTATGGAGTATAGATTAGGATTTTAGAAAGTCTGTCACAAATTATCCTTATAGGCGAGTTATAATTGACTCTTTTGTTCAGCCGACAATGCGGGTTGGCTATTATTTGAATTGGTCGACAGGGGCACGAATTGGCCAGTCACTAATCAAATATTGTAGGGAAAACGTCCTTTGTTCTATTCAAATTGGGTTGTATAGGTTCTGAATATGTTTTTGGATATGTATTGATAGTTGTATAGGTATATTAGTTTTTGAAACACAATAAATCTGGCTAGCCTTTTCCTAACTGTGTTGTGTTCGGCTTCCAGTCTAAACGGATGCAGCCGAATACTAGTATTTTATATGGAGGGGATGCCTGTTTGAGCTCCACAACCCAGTTACTGGGTAAGACTTGGTAATTTTTTTAAACACATGGTTCAGAAATAGAATACTCTTAGTGACATTTTTAATTATTTTGATATAAATTGTAATCGTTAAAAATCGGCTTACCTGTGTACTTGATGTAGCCCAGCCCATTGAGCAGGCTGGCTTTCGCAGCGAATATTCGACCATTGACCATAATTATACACACGATAATGCAGCTGATTGAGAAGTGCCAGAAATATAACCGGCCACTGTGCATGGCTTTCGTAGATTTAGAGAAGGCCTTCGACAATGTGGAGCATTGGGCAGTGTTCCACGCCCTCCATCGCCGCCACGTCGATTCCCGTTACGTGTATGTGCTGCGGGAACTATACACCTAGGCCACTCTGCAGGTCCGCATGCATACCCTAACTTAACCCGTACCGATCAAGCGGGGAGTGAGACAGGGCGACACTATTTCACCGAAACTTTTCACAGCAGTCCTAGAAGACATCGTGAAAAGTTTCGGTTTGGACTATTGCGGTATTTACACCAATGGTGCCTACCTGTCTCACTTAAGTTTTGCAAATGACCTAATGCTTTTCGCTGAAAATTCTGATGATCTTCAGAAAATGCTTAAAAATCTTCATAATGCATATTTCAAGGTAGAGCATAGGATGAATATGGCCAAGACGAAGATGCAAACATCTTATGCTATTCAAATTCTTTTGTTAAAGTCGAAAACGAAGTGGTAGTGGAGATGGTTGACCTGTATGTTCATCTTGGTTCTTTCCTTTGGCAAATAGCATCAACAAACAGAGACATCGAGAAGAATACAGCTTGGGTGAGCCGCATTTAGAAAACTGGACGACATTATGAGAAGCTAAAATTGTATTCTGTCTGAAGTCCCACCTCTATAACTAGTGTATTCTGCTCACCATGACGTACGGTTCTGAGACTTGGACCCTCACGCAGGAGGCTATGTACAGCCTGAGAGTTGCACAAAGAGCCATTGAGCGTTCCATATTTGGCATCAGGCTAATAGACCGAGATCCAAACGTCGAGATCCGAAGACGTACGAAGGTCTTCGATGTCGGTAAGCGTATTAGGGAACTCAAATACAGTTGGGCTGGATACCTGGCAAGGTGCAGTGATGACAGGTGGAGTAAGGCTGTGACAGAGTGGCGTCCAAGGACTGAAAGAGGAGATGTCGGTCGTCCGGCGGCGAGATGGGCGGACTCGACTCTTGGGTGGGATGGGTCGACTCTTGTCGAATACAATGTTTTAACCCTAGCTCACTAACCTTAATTTCGAGTAACATTATCACTAACCATTCGTAAATTTTACGACGGATTAAAACATCAATATTTATTTAATCAACTTTATTTATTACACAAAACAACCTTTATTAGCAGTCTTAGTTTTCTCTTAATCAAATAACATAATATGTTTTAGAAATAAGCTACACTGAACAATGATTGCACACAGAAACAATATGCTCCCTGCAAATCGCTTTTGCAGCCCTTGCAGAAGGTAGTGGTCATACGAAAACAACAAAATACAAAATATTGATTAAAAAGTTGCAAATAACATTGAAATCGATTAGTGATTTATAAAATATAGTAATTATTACGTCTTATTATAACATAAAATAATATGTTCTTATAGTAATTATTGAAAATAATTCACAAAAAAATAAATGCACAACATTGAAAAAAAAGTTACGTAGATACTAATCTTTCGTAAATTTTACGACGATCACACGATATATCCCGATCTAATGAGCGTGCGTCCGCAATGAGTGATTGCAGGTCACTAGCGATGCGAATTAGGAAGGTATTCGAAACGGGCGGGGGTCGGGATCTTACCGAAACACTAAATGCGCAAGATACGCGTCGTCATTTTGACGAATGGTTAGTGACACAGGGTTAATACATTGTGTTACCTACTGTGGCGTAGAAAGGGACAATCTTATAATAATAATAATAAAAACGTTTAATTCAGAATCAATCCATAAAGCATAATAGTAATAAAATAGTCAGCTACACATATAAAAATTAACAAAACAAAATAATTCAATTAATAGCAAAAACAATAGAAATGAAGATATATAGTAATTATAAAGATTAAATTAAATATTCAATGTCAATATTACATATTAATAAGTCAATCAATTATTTAAATCAAATCGTATATACAAAAAATTACACTAAAACAAAATATAATTATGTCAACATTGTCCGATGGATATACACATCCACTTATGTTGGATCGGACAGTCTGTGCGAGAAGCTATCATCTTGAGGATGCCATTGCTACTGTCTCTCACTCGTCTTACTAAAGATGCAACCTTTTTTCGGATAATAGCTTGATAGCCATCCGTTCGAGCTTCTGCAAACATTAGCGACGCACTGCAATAGGGAGGCAACCGCATCAGAATCCTAAAGATGTTGTTATAAATGAACGCGGAGGACATTGGCAGCCCGACGGGTATGACTTACCCATAGACTGCTCGCGTAAAATGATTGGCAGTATGCCTTAAACAAAGTGATTTTAACTGAAATAGAACAGCGAGCGAATCTACGGGCAATCATGTTTCCCCGAACCGCCCCAATGCGCTGCGGTCCCGCTCCAGATCCGCGTCATCGGACAAGTCATCCGTCACAATGTGCCCCAAATACCTAAAATGTACACACAGAAAAATACATCGTAAAATACATAATAATTAGGAGTATAAAGGTACTGCTTATTTCTTAAGAAATTTCTTCCAGCAGACCTGCGAAAGGAGAAATGAAATAGAAATGTAGACACTAGTGTGTGAGAACAAGAAGAGAAAAATATGAATATGCGAAGACTTAAACTAAAATATTACCTATACCTACACGTACCTATAACATAAACTTAAATAAATACATAAAGCTAAAATATATAAACATACATATACTACCTATATACGTATTAAATACTCACAGTTGAGAGGAAAAGTAATGCTCTTTTACTCGATATTTGAAAAGAGACACAGTTTTTAAATCGAGAATGCTAGGCGGAAGTGAGTGCCACAGTCTCACAGCATGGATAGAGAAGGAATAAGAATAGTAGCTAGTTTTATGAGGATGAGGTTTAAGGAGGGATCTAAGGTGTGATCTACACGGTGCGTCGCTAGGGCGAGCAAAGGAAAAACGCTCACGCAGGTAGGTAGGATAAGACGGGTTGTGTAAAATGTTGAAGAGGAGACATAAAATCCGAGTGTTCCTGCGAAGGCGGATTGGGAGCCACTTGAGTTCCTTGCGAAAGTGAGAAACATGATCATACTTTCCAAGACCAAAAACAAACGAATGCACAAGTTTTGCAAGCGCTCAAGCTTGTTTAATAGCTCCTCAGTAGCATCCAGGTAGCATGCGTCGGCATAACTTATACTTCGGTCCCTTTCACTCCATCCCCTCACTCATAATAAAATTTCAAATTAGGTCTCTATTAATTATAAAGGTGCGATATACGCGTAAGTATGTTGGCGGCGTGGCGATTTCAAACAAATGCCAGTCGCTAGTGCACTAGCACTCGCTGTACGTGACACTTGTCTATGTGTGCGTGCGTTATATGGAACCTTCTGCTCCTATTTTGTATTTCCTATGTGGTAATATACTCAGGAACAATCATGTATCAGCTGCTAATTATAAATGACAAATACGGGAATTGGGTTATTGTAGTGAGTCAATGGTTACTTTCATATTGTTACGATTGCGACAAATGATTCATATTTTGCACTTAATAGTAGAATTAGAATCAATAAATGTTAAGCAATATTATGTAGCTATATTGATCAATTTGAATTGCAACGTATTATTTATGTCACAAAAGTCTAGCTGGTGACTAAGGTAGTAAATGATTAGGTTTGGTTTAAAGCAATCTGTTCCATTTTAAACTCATTTTCGCAAGTATCGCGGAACAAAGGGTTCTGAATCAAATAACATAAATTTTAAAGTTTGTTGTTGTGATTCTCACCATATTGTATTACTTAGGAATTACATATGAAATTGCCGATTTACATTTAAAAAATCTAAGATTTTTTTAAAAGGAATATTTTCGATGCACTTTTGCCATTTTAATGAAAGTTCGTTGATGTCTCTGCTAAAGATATCCTAGGAATGATAATCAATAAATTCTTTAAAGGCGTTTTTCACCGCCTCGTTGGTTATGAAAGTTTTCCCCGGGTCTCATTGTTGAGAACAAAATTTCCAGAACGGAGGCGATCAAGCCAAAAAGGCACCGTACGTTCACTTCACGTCGTTAATATTGCGTGCTGTCTGTGTTGCGTTGGTACCACGACGAAACTCTTATTCGAATATTATAGCGCGCAATTTCGATTTTTCCATGGTTACAGAAACATCGATATCAAAGAAAAATTTAATGGCGGGAAAAACAAATGAACAACAGATTATTTTTTAATGTCATGCTATGTTATAAAATTAATTTGAATTTGGAATTCTAAATAGAATGAAAGATTCACACTAGCCGGGATCTACAATCGGCAATTTCATAGGTAGGTAAAGATGAAGACCTGTTGTTTTAGCACTATTTGAACTTGAAAAGTTACAAAAGATTGCTATCGAAACGCCCGCCCGTCACCACTTCCTAGTGTTTTAGCTGGGAAGAAGTGGCGCAATAAACTTCCAGCAACACGTCACTGTCTATTCTGAATTATTTAAATTCACACTTAATAAGAGGTCTATCACCTATCACAAAAGTGCGTTGTGACAGATTAGATATATTGAAGTATGGCGACACAGCACATTAGGTAGCAATTTGGCAGTTGTAATCACGTTTATTTTGATCCTATAAACGGGATGATTTTTTTTACCGTCTTGAAAAAAATAGGGTACAATAGGTGAACGGAGCCTACAGCATACCTAGATTATTTTGGTTTTTTTTTGTTTTTTCAGTAGCCTAGACATAAATTTCTGTATCAATAAACACTACACATTTGAAGTAAACTAAAACAAAAAAAAACAGAAATTTTGAAAAAACTTTATATCGAAATCCAAATCATACGCACTTCACAGGATGCGTAGTGCGTATGATTTGAATTTCGATACTATTATTTTAAAAAATCTAGGTATGCCATAGGCTTCTACTCTGTTCACCTATTACACCCTATTTTTTTCAAGACGGTAAAGAAGTCACCCAGTATAATATACAGCGTGAAATTTGAATGGTTGTTTTCCCGAAGCGAAATGATTGTGTCTTGATAGTACAATCGATTTATAAAAAAATAAAGTATTATAACATGGCAGATTTACATTTGTGAAAAACAAAACTCGAACGCGATCTCGAACCAATAGTATAGCTACAGCGCAAACGGACGACTGCGCGTGACTTTGAGCCTTGCGCTACCTACAGCTGATATGACACTACTCGTACGTACTCTTTTGCTATCGAAACACAATAGGTAGGTACTTATCTAAAAGTTATTCCAATTTTCCCTTCATACTTTTACGGGCTTAGGACCGTCATAAATACTTTTTTAGGGTTCCATACCCAAAGGGGAAAAACGGGACCCTATTACTAAGACTTCGCTGTCTGTCCGTCCGTCTGTCACCAGGCTGTATCTCAAGAACCGCGATAGCTAGACAGTTGAAATTTTCACAAATTATGTATTTCTGTTGCCGATATAACAACAAATACTAAAAACAAAATAAAATAAATATTTAAGGGGGGCTCCCATACAACAAACGCGATTTTTTGCCCTTTTTTGCTCGATATCAATAATGGAAACAGGTAGGCACTTGAAATATTCACAAAATACTCAGTTGTCTTTTTACTTTAATAATAAATAATAAAATTAAAATAAATATTAAAGGGGGGCTCCCATACAACAAACGTGTTTTTTGGCGTTTTTGCCTTGTGGTACGGAACCCTTCGTGTGCGAGTCCGACTCGCACTTGGCCAGTTTTTTTTACTTACAACTTTCTGAACACGAAACTAAGAAACAAGTTTATGAATAACTTACAAAAAATAATTTTCTGAATAATTTGACAATGAAGTAAGTATTTACGGCGTATTTAAAAAATTGGAATCAACTTATTTACAATGCTTTTAACTAACTAACCTACTTTTGTTATTTACAAAGATACGAGTTGGTACTTACACTTCACGGTATCGGAGTAATTGTTTGAAGTTTGAAGAAGTGCAAGCCACTGCGTTCAACACACAATCGAGCACGTTTTAATAGATTGTCTTTTAATTTTAATAAGGTGACATTGACCGGTTCATAATCCCGCGAAAACGGAGCGACTCCAGGTGATGCGGCTCCGCGTAAAGTCTCCGGGCAGCGTGGGAGTTATAATTAGCCCTAGCGTACAGTTGCACCATAGCGACGTACTCCAAATTTGCAAAACTGTAATGGCGATCCATTTTTATAAATTACGATAACGCACTGGCACTGCGCGTGCGACGCGCGGCTGTCGCAGGGACGCGGAACAACTGAGTGAGAGAGCCGGCGCATCGGCGGGGGGCGGGGGGTGCGTGGCGAAGCTCTCGCCGCGTGCTTGCGGGCTAGATTATGCCATATCACTTCGGGCGACAGTTTATTTTGCTCTAAACATTTACGAATCGCTCATCACTTTGTACCGCGCCACCGCGTGCTATCTTCAAAGATGGTAGGTAGCGAGCGGGCGCACGTTAGTTACTATTGATTCTCACGCTTTCGAGTTGAGATCATATTTTTATAATTATTTGAAAACAAAAACATTTTTATTTTATAAATTTAACTCCATGAATCGGTAGCTCTACTGAGTGCAAATCGTTCTGCCTCTGAAAAACAACCATTAAAATTTCACGATGTATATATTTTTTGGTTAAAATATGGAATTTTGATTTCTTATGAACTAACGTTTATTCTGATATAAATACGTAATAATATTAGGGCTAATTTGACCAAAGTCGCATATTTTTTATCCGTGGAATAAAATTGACGACTTTGTATGGAGAAACTCAAAATTTATTCGAATAACTAAGACTAACTAATTTATTAAGACTTATACTGGGTATAAAAGTTTGCTCCAATTAACCCTTATTTTAGTAAACAGAAATTTATAGTTAACTCTGAGTGTTTTTAGTAGTTTTATGGTTTTGATGAACAAAACCACTATTTAAGAAATATTATTATAATATATACTTTTCATTTCATTTGCTTATGTACAGTAGTCAATGTACGAGCTCGAAAAAAAGCAGTCGCGAATTTTATGGAAAAACTTGCTTCGTAATTTTGGCTTTATTTATATAGATAAGAAAAAATTGCAAAAAGCGGGGCCGCTATAAACTATACCAATAACTATTCTCCACCACTCAATAAATCAAAGTTGTCGAAGTCTTTCAGTTTCTCAGAATACGAACGCCAAAATTGGCCAATTTACGCAAAAATCACGGTCGAAATGTAATATGCTTCTTAATTGAAACAAAATCAATTTCAAACTTCTAGTACTTAAGGGAAAGATAACCCTATAGACAATTGTATCTACGTAATGGAAAGTATACTGCCATCATAAGAAAAAAGATGTATCTGACATTTTTTTCGAAATTGAGTTATTTACATATTCGGAATCAGCAAAAAACGACGCATCTACCAGTATGTTTAAACGTTTAGTCCACTCTCGGCCCCTCGACCCCCAATAAATAATGTGTCCGCTGGACTCCTAACTATAGTTTATTCTCGACCCTTGGGGGTCGAGAGTGGATTTTATTTTCCAGCCAAGTTTTAGTGTCCCCGCGACCCCCAAAGTACAGTTACGATGATAAATCATCAGTACAAAAAGTGAAAAATTCCATATAAAACATGTTGAGAATCGCATCTTCTTCGGCACTACGGGTTCGCCTCCGCAGTTGTATTTATTGCGTTGGCTAATAACTAATGAGCGACATACAACTATTTTATTTGTATTTATTTATTATATGAATAATTGTTAAACATTAATAATATATTCACCGTCGTTTTCTACTACCGCGTGGCGTGGCGTGGTTGGTTAAGATACCACCTTATCACGCCGCAGGTCGTGGGTTCGATTCCCATCCAGGACAAACATTTGTGTGCATGAACATGTCTGTTTGTCCTGAGTCTGGGTGTAATTATCTATATAAGTATGTATTTACAAAAAAAAGTAGTATATCAGTTATCTGGTTTCCATAGTACAAGCTCTGCTTAGTTTGGGACCAGATGACCGTGTGTGAAAATGTCCCAGGATATTATTATTATTATTATTATTATCGATCTGGCAAAGAGTGAATGGCGTCCGCATAGAACTTCGTTGGTTTTGAATTGAAGAAGTCATCTACATATGTATTGTTTCAAGTGTGGTTCATCGTCAAAGCTTTTTTCCCGTAAATTATTACTAGTGATCGGAACAAACTAAAATCAGTTGGTGCTAAGTCCGGCGAATATGGTGGGTGGGGTATTATTTCCCAATTAAGCTCCAATAGTTTTAGCCTGGTACTCTTAGCAATATGCGGCCGGGCATTGTCGTGCTGGAAAAGTATTTTGTCGCGTTGTGGACGTTTGCGATGGATGTCAAGCTTCAGTTTTTCGGGTTGATCACAATATACTCTTGCTGTAATCGTAGTATTAGTAGAGGATCTTCTTCGATGAAAAGTTTTAATTTATCGATATCTATTTTCACGGGGCGCCCAGACCTTGGATGATCGATTAATAAAAAATCGTTATTGCGGAACCGTTGGAACCAGCGCTTTGCTGTTGCTTCGGAGACTGCATCGTGAGCTATCCTTTGACATATATTACGTGCAGCTTCTGCAGCAGAATGCCCAGATTGAAACTCATATAATAAACAATGTCGTACGTGGGTTTTAATATTACTCATTTCTTTATGAACTTTAACGCACTAACAGCCAAACTATCAATAACGCGCATGAGCGCGACTCGCTCTTTATATACCCTCTGCTACAAAACGTTCTCGAACCTTTCCGAAAATTCTAGAAATTATAAACTAAAACGCTCATTACTTATTAGCCAACCCGATATATGCGTGACTTAATATTTGTAAAAATTGCGAAATAAACAGAAAAATATCCTATCAAAAAACAAAGAACTCTGAGTCAAATTATGTAGAGGGGAAAAAGGGAATTTTGTAAGAAGTGCAGTAGTCTTACCTACTGTCTACACGGAACCATAATTTTTGTCTATTCTTCCGTCGACAAAACCTCTTTCTGTGGTGTAAAAGTATGTATAAAGAATTCTACTTTAAGTATTTTCTAATATTGCTCGTTTATTTTTTACTCCTTAATGAAAAAAAAAAACCAAATGCATTAAGTTTACACTACCTCACGTTAGGCAGGTGAAAACTAACGTGTTGATAAAGGGCGAAGAGTTGAATCCTGAAGATAGCACAGTATTCTTGGGCTTAACTTTGGATGCTAAGCTTCAGTGGGGCCCACATATAGATAAATTGTCAAAAAAGCTAAGCTCCGCAGCATACGCTGTTAGGAAAATTCGTAATTTAACCAACATAGAGACAGTTTAGTGTACTTTAGCTATTTTCATAGTATAATGTCGTACGGTATTCTGTTGTGGGGAAATGCAGCCGACATTCAGACTATCTTTGTTTTGCAGAAAAGAGCTGTTCGATGCATTTATAAATTAAGTCCGAGACAATCTCTCAGAGAGAAATTTAAGGAGATTAATATAATGACTTTGCCTTCTCAGTACATTTTTGAAAATCTTTTATATGCCCATAAAAACATTACATTGTTTAAAAAATACAGTGATATACACAATATAAATACTAGGAACAAACACAAATTTGTTGTACCTCCAACAAGGCTCAAGAAAATAGGTGGGTCATTCAGGTGTCAATGTATACGCTTTTATAATAAACTTCCAAGCCACGTTCAAGATCTGAGCCTTAACAAATTCAAATTATTCATTAAACGCAAGTTGTGTCAGAAAGCTTTTTATACCGTTAAAGATTATATTGAGGACAAAAAGGCTTGGGATTGAACTGCTCCAATTTTATTTTATTTTATATTATTTTTATTTTTGCATACTGACATGAATGTTGACATGAATATTTACTTTGTAAGTATTATATTATTTTACTTTATTGTGAATGTGAAGACTATGTAGGTCATTGCTTTTTTTTTTGTTTGTTTTATTTTTTCTCTCAGTTATTTTTAATCATGGTCTGGCAGTTTGAGTAATCTATGCGGCCTACCCCAATGTCCTTTCTTTGGTATTGTTCGTCGAATCGTTGAGCTCCTTAAGTTCTGAGTTGAGCTGCGCGATTACTGACAAATGCGTGCACTGACTGGACAGGTCCTCTCAATCTGTGTGGTTCTTTCCTCAAAAGACCATTTCAGACACCAATCTACATGGTCTTCACATGAAGTGACCAAGATTATGTCTGGACTTTATAAGAGACTGTGACCTCTGAGTTTGTTTCGGCCTTTCTTCTCAGAGTAGTCAGATAGGAAACGCCGACCTCATCTAGTTAAAAAAAAAACATGATTGACTTGTAAAAGTGTTTGTACAAACCTACTTACAGAAATAAAAATCATTTATCATTTATCATTTATTATCAATTCCTGAATTTTGCCTGTAGTCTGTACCCTACTGTAAAAAAATATGAATTGTAGGTACTTACCGAACTAGGGGTTGAAAGTGGACGAGGTATGCCTGTCCTTTGTATGAAAATTCAGTCTCACCCCCTGGGGTTCGAGTGTGAACTATGTTTAAAGGTTGAGAGGAAACAAATAAACCAATCATTTTTTAGAGGTCGAGGGGCCGAGAGTGGATTAAACGTTTTTAAATTGGCGTAAACTTAACGAAAACGTAATAATTCTTACTATTATAAGACGCATCTGCCTTTTTGTCTTGTATCTTATAGTTTAAACAGGACAAAATACTTTTTTCTCCATTTCAATATTTATGTAAATACGTCCTTTTGCCTTATGGCGGCACTATAGCGCTACTATGTTACTTTGGCGCGTGGCCAAAATCAGAACTAACGCTCACACCATCTTGTTTTGTAAATACATTTGAACACACACACACACACATTTAATCACTCACAATTGCATTTATAACACGTTGACAACCTAACAACCTACATATGTGATATATTGAAAATACAGGCCTAGGCTTAGCTTAGACTCCAGATCTCCCACAAATAACAAGATTTTGTCTAAATATATGTCAAATTAATACAATATGTCTAGTACTATAAGAATGTACGAGAAATTTGTGGAGATACATAAACATATAAAAGGTGTAACTTAAATAAGGCACAATCTCGTAAGGTGTCATTGTATTCACCATTATGAACACCTTTTACTAAGGAACCAAACCAGATGATGTGAAAAAAATCAGGCGTTTCCTACATTTATGTTCGCATAACTCGTCAAAATGTAGGAAACAGCTGTTTTTTTCTCGATTTCAGGTTTGGTCCCATTGTAAAAGTTGTTCATAATGATGAGTACAATGTCCCCCTAAGAGGTTGTGCGTTATTTAAGTTACAACTTGTAGATTTTTTTAAAGTCATTCGAGTGCTAAAAGAGACTTATAGCAGTATAAGAACTTAACTGTTTATTCAAAAACAAAAATTAACATGAGAAATAGGAAAAGAAAACATGTCATTAATATTCAAAAACGATCGCGATAAAGTTGTACAAACAACCCGTCTTTATCAGGAACTACGAGTAGTTGTTACAAAGTATATCGATGTAATTAATTCAGGGAACATCTTAATTATGTTTAATGTCTCACATTATAGGCTCAACATTAGTAGAATAAGTTTATTGAGCTGTTTACAACTGGAGTAGAATATTAAATAGTTTATTTAGGGTTTAGGGTTCAGAAGGAAGCACAAATAAATCTATTAGTAATTTATAAATCACAGCAAAACAGCCCTTCTACGCAAAACCGTCTATCGAATGGCTCCAGTTATAAATGTATAATAAAATTCCACGAGAAATAAAGATTCTTAATGTCATAATGTTTAAAAAGAAACTCAAACAATTTTTAATTAGTAAATGTAAAAAACTAACTAAACTCGACAGCTGACTTTATAGAAGACAAAAACTGACATTACTTTTTGTTCATTTGACTTAGGTATTATTCGTCTATATTGTTGACTAATTACAATTTTAATTTACATGCATTTGATTTTTTGTAATTATTTTGTATTTATTATTAGGAATGTTTTATTATTATACTTAAATTTTATTTTTGTTACTTTTTTTTAATACATATGTTATTTTTCCGAACACAATTAGAGAAGATAAAAATTGAACTATTAAGTACCTAAATTAAATTCACTCATTGATTTTAAACTTTTTTTTGTATGCCATTAATGGCTGGTCGTAGCGAACTGTACCTATCATTTTACATCTATTGTACCTTTAACTTACAAATAAATACTTCTGATTTCTGATTTGTTAGAAATTTCTATTATTACTTTTTTTAGGTAGAATTGCAACATGCTATAAAACTTCTGCGAAAAATATTAATTAATAGTGGATTTGGAGTCAATGATGTGACAAAAGTCAATTAGAACTTAGAACGGCTGCTTTTACATGTCATCTAAATTGGCTCTTGAGTCTTGACACATATGATAGGTAATTATTCGTTTCATTCTGTTTCAGCAATTCATATAACAGTTATCAGAAAAGAATATTATTCTTTTAATTTGAAGTATTTCTGTTCCGATTATAATTAAATATTTAGTTTAATGAATGAATGAAATGCACCGACACCAGTGTGGTTTGTCCAGACTCGATTAATCGAATGAACCCAAAGATTCACGCTAGCCCCTGTTGCCTCATGTTACATGGTGCAACAGAGACCATTGCTTATCAACGAGTAGACCGGGGGGCGTGATTATGTTAGGGAAGACGTGCCCTTAGAATATAGAGGAAAAAGAGCCTACCGAGTGTGCACCCTATAGCAAGCAATGGAATTGTGGAGAGACGAGTGACATATATACCAATGGATGGGCATCTTTTAGCGACGTCATCGCCATTTTGGCTCAGGTCCAGTTTCACCGGTGAATCTTTTGGCGGGGTTAAACTGCTTCCTCGACTCTTTTCTTCTTCGTTCTGATGAGTTGTCAGCAGCAGAATGTTCAGTAAAATTTTAATAACTGAAGTGTACGTCGACTTCTGTTGATGACTGTTACATATCTAGGACCTACCAGTATTTCATCCTAATTTTTAGGGTTGCGTACCTCAAAAGGAAAAAACGGAACCCTTATAGGATCAGTCGTGTGTCTGTCTGTATATCTGTCTGTCCGTCTGTCACAGCCAATTTGCTCTGAACCTAATGGTCCGATTAAGTTGAAATTTGGTACACGTATGAATTTCTGTTTATGTCAAAAAAAGTTTTGCAAAGTGTACCGCGTAATATATCAAATGAAAAGACTAACTATGAGGGTCTCAAATCAATTTATTTTTAATATTTTTAAAATAAGTCGTTTTAAAGTTATTTAAGAAAATAGACGAAAACTGACCATTCCCCCTTATCTAAGAAACTAATAAGCATAAAATTAAAAAAAAATTACAGAAAATAGTTCTATACCTATAGATTACAGGAAAACTTATAAGAAGTCTGTGGTCTTAAAATAACATGGTAAATCTCTCGTTATTGTACAAACTTACATTTGCAGTTGGAATGTATGGGATAACATGTTTTTAAACTACAATGTTAAGTTTGTTCTTGGGATAAATTCATCCCAACTACGGAACCTTCATTGTGCTTAGTCCGACACGCACTTGGCCGGTTTTTGCTTAGCAGAGTTTACAAATGAAATGTAGTTTATGATGATTCGTATTCTTCCAGTGTCTCATTACATTACTCAAGTTTCAACGAAATATTAATCCTTCGGTTACCTTTCACCATCATCTAGCCTTTACCCAACCATGTTGGGGTCGGCTTCCAGTCTAACCGAATGCAGCTGAATACCAGTACTTTACATGGAGCGACTACCTATCTGACCTCCACAACCCAGTTACTGGGTAATACGAAATCCCTTGGTAAGACTGGTTGTCAGACTTTCGGGCTTCTGATGACCCGTAACGACTGTCAAAGATCCAAGATCCGAGATTCAGAATCCAGGATTGGTTACCATTCCATGATACAAGAAAAAAGAGAAAAGTATGTACTTAATAAAAAATTCCCTCATATTTCTTTGTGGGTATTGATTGACCAATGAAATCATCGTGTGTGGTCTTCAATAAATACACCGATTATTAAAACCTATAAAATATAAATGCTACCTATATCAATTGCTTACTACTGTTGGCTTAGCGCTGCTACCGGTAAAAATCAAAGATTCAAATCAAAGAAAATTAATATAAAAAGTGTAAAAAACAAAATTCTTAACATGCATGACGCTACAAATACAATCTAACAAGACATCGTTATGAAAACGTTTCGACTTATCGTTAATCGACTTGGTTAGTTAATCGATTGAAATTAATCGATTCTATGTGTGTGGTCTGATGTTAACTAAAACGTTGTTCACACAACGAATGTACTGACTAGTTTATACAACATTAATCTCAGAGTGCTCTCTTGCTAGGTAGAGGATGCTCTAGCAAATTATTATACAGGCTGAGTACGAATTTATTGGAAATCTTTTGAAGAGTAAAAGTAGATATACAAAAAAAAAACAGACAATCTTTTACCACATTTATACGACATTGATCATTCACACGAAATCCAACATCGTTGAATCAGTTAACTAATGAATTAATATTTCACTTTTGATTCATGTTGTGTTCAGTTTCACTACGAGTGAAAGAAGCCGAATGAAAGACAAAACTGGCCAAGTACGTGTCGGACCACTTACAATGAAGGGTTTCGTAGTTGGGATAAATTTATGCCAAGAACAAACTTAACATTGTAGTTGAAAAACATTTGCAACTGCAAATGTAAGTTTGTACGCTCATCAATATTGAGTGATTTACCATGTTAGTATATAGACTTCTTACTTCCATTTTTTTTTTTTTTTTTTTTATTTGTGATGGGTTTGCTCTTGACTCTAGTCTAGGTCAGAGGTGACAGAGACAAAGTCGACGATGGAGTGAGCTTACCCAGAAGAAGCCTATTCACTCTCACTTTGAAGAGATTAGGGTTGTATACGTTCGGAAACACAGACGCAGGTAGTGAGTTCCACTCTTTTGCTGTGCGCATTATAAAAGACATTTGGAAGCGCTTAGTGCGAATTGGTGGAATAGCAACCAGGTAGGGATGGTAACTGGCAGTGCGTCTGGATGTCCGGTGGTAGAAGGGGGCCGGTGGAATGAGGTCGTGGAGTTCTCGGGCACACTCTCCGAAGTACAATCTGTAGAAGACCGACAAGCAGGCAACCTTGCGGCGATGAGCCAAGCAATGAAGCTTGGCATCCACCAGTTTTACGTCGCCAATGAGCCTCTTAGCTCTGCGTTCCACCGAGTCAAGCGCGGCTAGTTGGTACTTAGCTGATCCATCCCAAAGGTGACTGCAATACTCCATGCAGGATCGGACTTGCGCTTTGTAAAGGGTTAAAAGCTGTCCAGGCGTAAAGTATCGCTTCACCCTATTTAGGATGCCCAGTTTCTTGGCCGCAGTTTGGGCCTTGTACTCGATGGTGGCGCCGAAGTTGAGACCAGATGTCAACTCCATGCCTAGGAGCTCAAGTCGATCAGTTACAGGAACAGATGTACCCCGAAAAGTAGGAGTTTGGGCGAAACGACTCTTTTTAGCGGTAAAAAGACACGCCTGCGTTTTGGTGGCGTTAAAAGAGACCAGATTATCATCACCCCACTGGGAGACAAAGCTTAAGGTCAAATCTGTCCGCTCTACCATGGCCTCTCTCAAGGAACGAACTTCAGCCCCGCTGGTTTTTGCGCTGGACAAGTATCTCTCTGAAACTGTACTGTCATCTGCGTACCCAACAATACCAGGCCGAAGCAGGTCATTGATGTGCAGCAGGAAAAGAGTTGCAGAGAGAACAGACCCCTGAGGAACTCCGGTATCAATAGCCATAAGGTCAGAAGAGCAGCCATCAACAACTACTCTAATCGACCGTTCACTAAGGAAATCTGATATCCAGCTACAAAAATCAGCTGGGATTCCATAAGCAGGAAGCTTGCTGAGCAGAGCAGCGTGCCAGACCCTGTCAAAGGCCTTCGAGATGTCAAGCGATACAGCCAGTGCTTCGCCGTGTTTCTCGATGGCTTCGCCAAAGCAGTGCGTGACATACACAAGAAGATCGCCAGTTGACCGTCCCCGGCGAAAGCCATATTGACGGTCACTGAGGAGATCATTGTCTTCAAGGTAGTTCAGCAACTTATTGTTCAGTACCCTTTCCAAAACTTTGCACAGAATGGAGGTAATGGCGATCGGACGGTAATGGGCAGGGTCTGCACGGTCGCCTTTTTTGGGCACTGGTTGTACATTTGCAAGCTTCCAGGATTTCGGCACCGTTCTTTTTTCAAGAGAGAGGCGGAACAAACGTGTCAATACAGGAGACAGTTCAGGCGCACACTGCCTCAACACTCTCGCTGGAATGCCGTCAGGCCCGCTGGCCTTGTTCACGTCTAGACTGCACAATACTCTTCGGACCTCTTTAATGTGTACTGCGATCTCCGGCATCGAGGAGTCACAATGACGTACAGTAGGTGGTTGCTTTGAGCCAGCGTCCAGACGTGAATTGCTTGCGAAGAGAGATGCAAATAAATTTGCCTTCTCAGTTGCAGAGTGAGCCAGCGACCCATCAGGTTTCATCATAGGAGGTAAAGTGGGACGACAGAAATTCGTTTCAACCGCTTTAGACAGGGACCAGAACTGTTTACTACCCGGAGGGTGCGAAGCCAGCCTGGCCCCGATATGTCCGACATGGTCAAAACGTGCCCTACGCAAAACCCGCTTGCAGAACTTGGCGGCAGAATTAAAGGCTCTCTTCTTCGCGCGAACCCTGCGCGCTCTAACTTTGCGGTCGCGGGCCTTGACCCAGGCCATAGACTTCTTACGAATTTTCCGGCAATATACAGGGTGTAAGTTTAAACATTGTCAACCTTTAAAGGAGTCATTGTACTCAACATTATGAACAACTATTACAAAAATTAAAAAATCAGCTGGTCCCATTACGTTTTGACGAATTATGCGAATATAAATATACTGAACAGCAGATATTTTTTCGCGATTTTAGGTTTGGTCCCATAGTAAAAATTGTTCATAATTATGAATACAATGATGCCTTAGAAAGGCTGCCACTGTACCTATACACTTACACCCTGTATAAGTATAGAACTATTTTCGATATTTTTTTCAAAAGTAAACTTGTTTCTTTTGCAAGTTCTTGAGAAAAAGGGTCTTGACGAACTGACTAACAGACGGAAGGACAATGAAGTGAGAGTGAAGGGTTACGTTTTTCCTCTTGAGGTACGGAACCCTAAAAATTGGATGAAAATAGCAAACGATTTTATCGACAGCTTAAATCTTATAGTCAATTTCACACCCTGAAAGATTAATGAACTAAAAGACATCCTCATTCAAATAGCTATTATTTAGAAACAATTACACTTAATTCAAAAAGCCTTTACCTACCCAGAAATGTTACTCAAAACCGCATTGAATTTCATCAGAACACATGAATGGGTAAATATTATTATATAAATAATGCATTACCAACAAAATAATTACTTTAATTGAAACGCAATTGATCTTTGAGTATCAATAAAACTATAGAGCCCACTAAAATCTTATTAATTTTGTAAAAGCAGTGAAACAGAGTAATGACATTGGCACTGCAGATGTCAACAAAGCTCTTTACTGAAATGGTATAATTAAAGATAAATAAAAACAATACCTATTATGGCTGGTTTTCAATTACTTTTCGGGAGACAGCTGTTTGTTTAGTTTACTATCGTGCAATTTACACAATCTTACAAGCTAAGCTGTAGGCTGCATTATTGAGTATATGACCCCGTACCCTTCATGACAGTTGTGCGAGGAGGCAAGGTGAAATCCATTTCCAAGATGTCTTCATTTTCCAAACGTCAGCTTTAAGTTTAGACTTCTCTTACATGCGTATGCATGTGAAAGAGAATGAGTGGTCTTTTTCGGGGCACTATAAAGCTCCATTTACACGACAAAAGTTTATTGCCTATAGCATACCATAAAATTAGTTGCCGTTCAAAACTGGTATTTTTGTAAACCGCGCATACATTATAATTGCACATACAATCGCATTCAATTCTGGCATGTAATTGTTCTATCATTCAAACATGAGCGAACGAAACGAGATGTTCAATAAAATTTTATTAATTATTTGGCAGCGCAAATATGGGTAACACTATAATCAATTGTACAAGGGTGTTCAACTCTGTTTAGACGAGGCAAAACTTGCATGCAATTATTGTATGCCATTTTATGGAATCGCACGCGTGTGAACACTTGCACGCAATTATTCTTGAATGGCAAATATAATTGAATGTGCTATGGCATGCAATTATTGCTCTTGAAAGTTCCAGAAACTTGCACCTTGTAAACAGAGCTTAAGGCTCTGCGCCTTTATATTATCTAATCTATCTTTGTTAATTCTATTAGTTTAGTATTCCAATCATGTGTAATATTTAATATACTGCTGTTTGTTGTCCCTAATAAATAAAATAAAATAAAATAAAAGTATGTATTTACAAAAAAAAAAAAATGGGTATGTAGTATATCAGTTATCTGGTTTCCATAGTACAAGCTCTGCTTAGTTTGGGATCAGATGACTTTGTGTGAATAATGTCCCAGTATATTATATTATTATATTACCGGAATCATCCGGTAATAATTATACCGGATAATTATTTATATACAAAAATCTACGCATTTTACATCATGATACGCACCGTGTAAACGGAGCTTGAATATACGCTCACTTGAAAAACTGACCCTGTATATTTATAAATATGTATATAATATATAGGTCGGTTACCAAAGCCAACAGGACAAAACCTCTACAGTATCTACCTAAGTTGCGCTCTATATCTTGCATTCCTACTCTATTAAAAGCCATTAGCCTTAATACTAATTCCCATTGACTTACAAAATTATTTGTATTGCTGTATTGGTATTAATTGGAAAACTTTTGCGGTCTCTTTGATTATATTCGTCTGTATAAACTAAATAGGTTATATGGAAGTAAGGCATGTACCTATTTTACATTGAGGTGCTCGTGGCTAAGTAATAACAGCTGCACGTGTCGATCCATCAGGTTAAGCTACGCTTGCCGGGGTTGGTCTGTGGATGGGTCACCATCTTTTCATACCGAGATTCCTCCGTGCCTCGGAAAGCACGTTAAGCCGTTGGTCCCGGCTGTCATTCGTAGATCTTTGACAGTCGTTACGGGTCGTCAGAAGCCCGAAAGTCTGACAACCAGTCTTACCAAGGGGTATCGTATTACCCAGTAACTGTGTTATGGAGGTCAGATAGGCTGTCGCTCCATGTAAAATACTGGTATTCAGCTGCATCCGGTTAGACTGGAAGCCGACCCCAACATAGTTGGAAAAAGGCTAGGCAGATTGATTGATGTACTTATTTTACATTGTGAAGCAACACACATAGATAAGTAAATAAAAACACGCACATACTTAAATATCGTCCACACAATGCATACATTTTAATCAAACACTTTTGACATGTAACAAACTCACAGCGCCCTCTTGTGGCGAAACTTCCGGGAAACAACCCCATTAATATGCTGGAAGTGGGTACGCACTGACGCTTTATTTAAAACTTCAAATTGACCACAGGGCGGGGCTTATGTCAGCCTGACTGTTGTGACACGATATTAACCAATTGTAGGCCCGCAGCTATGGCTGCGTTCAGACATTATAACTATATTACATAAACAACAGAATAGATGCTACTTACTAGCTGTTTACAGCAGGTCTATGAAAAGTGGGTCGGGAAAAGTTTTTTATATAGTTACTAGCAGCTCCCCAGACAGAGATCTACATAGAGTACTGTACATATTCTGACGGTTATATATTATATATTGCCTATGATAACCTGGCTTCTTGGTGTCCGCATTAATGCCTGGTTTATATCGTGTTATAGTAAACCAATCAATCTACCGAGACTTTTGGCAACTATGTCGGGGTCGACATCCAGTCTAACCGGATGCAGCTGAATACCAGTATTTTACATGGAGCGACATATTTTGGACAATATTATGGTTTTATATAAGTTATAAAATAAACTTAACTCATCGTTTTTTTTTTGCTTTTTAATGATAAAAAAGATGTAAAGTTACTTGTTACAAAATGTATGGTTATTTGAAATGAAACCAGTTTTTTTTTCTTCACAGGTTGGAAGCTTTTTTACTATTATTAACAAAAAATCATCATTAATAATAGGTATCGTATCAACCTCGTCTTAGAAGTGGTCTCGTAGTCTGTTTCTTTGAAAAGTTCGCACATAGGCTTGAAAAATCACTTGATTTGATGTTTATTAATTTCAGTGCCTTTTTCTACTTTCTCTTCATGTGAAAATTACTTCGGAATTTGGCAACGCCTATTCGTTTGCATCCAAAGGCTATACAATTATCCATTATATTGATATAAGACACAAAACATAAAATATCGTTTAATTTCTTTGGAGTTTGACAGTTCGTTTGTAACAAACACCACGCCATCTACGCGGAACCAATTTGACAGTTTTCTACCCCATTGCCTTCCTACAAGCTTTACACATAGATAAATCCTTCTCACCAAAACAAACCCTTTCAAAGCTACTTCAAATTCAAAACAAAACATGTCCAATCTTAAAAAGATATTTATCTTTTAAACCATAAAAGTAAAAGGCGATGAACGAGTAATATATCCATACGAAACCCGTCAATATCGAAGAAACAGTAAAAAGGTCGGTTGAGACGTAAAATGAAGTAATTTTGGCTTGCGAATAAACGATATACAAGTTTAAACAGATACTAGAGTTTGGGTGTGGGTTTGTCTGCGATTTAAAGTAATACATCACATAACATAACATCACGCCTATTGCTGAGGCGTGTAAATAGCCTGCACCTTTATTAGAGTGTTGTGAGAAAAAACTTATCTCAAAAACGTAATGGCGGACTTCAAAAATAAAATAATTTCCCCATTGATGAATCCTCGAGGAACCAATACCATAAATTTAATAGCAGCTAAACATGCCCACGTACCTTCACAATCCAGAGATCCCACTCAGACCCAGGGAAATGGGAAGATATCTCGTTCATGTGTGCTTGATGGCTTGTAAGTCGGTAGCTGCCGGCCGGCGAGCAAATCTTCTTAAATCTACCAGTGGAATGGTTGAAACTCCAAAAATCAACACTGCCTCAATGAAGCACAGATGCAGGTCCATTTATCTTACGAGTATCGTCAAGGTTTCATCAAAAAAGGAATATTCAAAAGGCGGAGCGATTAGCACTCGTCATGTCTCTTTGCAGGGTGCAAGAACACACACGCACTGACGCCATCTATCGGTCATTTTTCGAGAAAACTAAAGAAAGTTCCGATACATGGGCGCAGTGACAACGAATATCGGCGCGAGGATTCATCAATTGAGAAATTAAAATATTTAATTTGAAACACTAACATTATTATATTATAGTAACAAATCCTAAAATGTTATTATTTTATTTTTTACATTGAAAAAAGCATTGACGCTTCACCACCTATAAACACCAAAGGTGTATTCAGAGGTGTAGGTACTTCAGTACACCCACATTTCGCCAGTTATATTTGAGAACGTTTTTCTCGCGCGGATTGGCAAAGTCGCATTTCTACAGGTTTTTCGAGATTATTTTAATACGTTTTAATTAAATTACTTTTTTTTAAATACTCTCTTTATATCGTTGGTATTTATAAGTATGTATGCTATTTTTTACAGTTATTTTGGTATTTATGCTCATAAAAATTGACATTATTGACAATATTGTCTATACGACGCAATTTGCGACGTTGCCAGCCCGCGCGTGGAAAACGCTCTTGAGGCCCATGTTATAGAACGCGAGCCCATGTTATAGAACGAATTCACTTGAAACAGCTTACTTACTTGATAACCAAACATTGTTAAGTTATTCGTATTTTCTTTTACGCAGGCCAAAATTCTCTCTCCTTTTACTTCAGGCTCAAAAATGGTGACAATGCAAACATTTACGAAATAATCCCTCTAAATTATATTATTCATCTAGGTAGGTAGATGAATAATATAATTTAGAGAGTTTTTTTTTTATTTTCAAAACAAATAAATAAAATTGAAGTGTCTGTTTGTAATGTCAAAATAACAGCTTTTTACTAAATGCATTATAACATTTTTTTTTTCTTTGTCTGTCTTTTTGTTCCGGCTAATCTTCGAAACACCTGGATCGATTTCGACGGGACTTTCACTGGCAGATACCTGATAATTAAGCGGTAACTTAGGTAGTTTTAGAAAAAAAAAACCATGAAATTGTGAACACTATTCGATTCAAATAATTCCCGTATGACATTGACATCCACGCGGGCGAATCGTTGGAGTCCTAACGTATGAAATTGTAAACAAAATGGGCAAAACAAAACACAGACAAACATATCGTTTACCTGTATACACATATATACGACATGTTGTATGTAGAAAGTGTTGTCACAGTTTTATGAGTGCACACTCTTCAAAGAAAGTGTTTTACTCTAAATGTGTATTAATTTCGTTTGAATGCGTTTCGAATAGCAAAGGGTTTTCGACGACGTTGTAAGTCCTTTGTTACCAAAAGAAATAAAGTTCATTAAGGGGAATACACCTAAACGCAAGTTTTATGTATGTATAATGCATAAAAGTATAATCCACTGCAATCAGAAAAATGTGTGACATCAGGACATAAGCTAGTTAGATAGTGTGTTGAAAATACAATACAACTAATTGGATACGATAGAAAAAAATCATGAAGGTACCTCTAAAAATTTATTTTAACTATTAAAAACCATACTAATGTATGCAATCATTCTGATATTTTGTCAGATTAGTGTTTTAATTTTTTAGTCCAATCAATAGATTTTTTGAGGAGCTCGTGGCTAAGTAATAACAGCCGCACGGGTCGATCCATCAGGTTAAGCTACGCTTGCCGGGATTGGTCCATGCCTAGACTCCTCCGTGCCTCGGAAAGCGCGTAAAGCCGTTTGTCCCGGCTGTCATTCGTGGATCTTTGGCAGTCGTTACGGGTCGTCAGAAGCCCGAAAGTCTGACAACCAGTCTTACCAAGAGGTATCGTATTACCCAGTAACTGGGTCATGGAGGGCAGATAGGCAGTCGCTCCATGTAAAATACTGGTATTCAGCTGCATCCGGTTAGACTGGAAGCTCACCCCAACATAGTTGGGAAAAGGCTAGGCAGATAGGCAGATTGAACAGATTTTTTGTAAATAGATAATTGCTTCATATTTTGCGATAAATTACTAGGGTTGTGTCATCTCGCTTCTATTTCTTTTCTATGCAGTCCGACACTGACCGCACTAGGTCCTGTAGTCCCCTTAAGAGGCCCCCGGAGCATGCGTAGTTCATACAAACGAAATACCAAGAAGATAGTTTGTAAATCAAACATATTCTTAAGGTGGTGTGTATTTATTCCGATAGGATTACAGAATATCTAGGTTCCCAAACATATTTTTTTATTTAAAGACGAGATATGACAAATTTAAAATTTCTATAGAAAACTACATGATTTCTCTCATATTTCATGTTTAAATCAGTGTTCTTATTTAATATATATTTGGGAACCTAGTTATTCTGTAATCCAATCGGAATAAATACACATTACCTTAAGAGGATTGTGAAGCTGTAAATTTTCATACAAAAAACAATAACGTTTTTCTGCCCGAAAACATAGTCTAATTTTTATAGTTTTTGGAAATGTTGTAGGTATAATGAAAAACTAGGTCTGTATGTTTTTATTATAAAGAAATATTGCATACGATATAAGTTATTAGCATCTAAATATCTATATTTTTGACATAAAAACATCCTCCAGCGTTTTTTTTTTTATTTTTTTTATTTCAATTAAATTGAATTATTAAAAACAAAAACGTATAAACCTAGATTAAGGTGTAGTAAATGTAATGAAATCAAAATTGTCTCATTTTGTAAAGGTTTAGGGGGGTGAAAACCTTATCGCCCGAAACAATATTTATGTAAATAATTGTATGAAATGTAGGTAGTTGCCTCCAAGACTCGCGCCGCGTATCGGCACTTCACAATCCTCTTAAGAATATGTTTTATTTACAAATTATTTTGGTATTACGTTTGTATGAACTACGCATGCTCCCCCCTAGCATCGGGGGGCCTCTTAAGCATTTTGGGAAGAAAAGGAAATCAGGACGTACATACGAGGTTATGATTTTTTTGTATATGTCTCCACCCACACACCCACCACACGCACACACGCACGCACACACACACACGCACGCACGCACACACACACGCACGCACGCACGCACGCACACACACACACACACACACACACACGAGCGCACGCAATCACACACAAACCTCAAACATTCATAAAAACCTCACAACATACTTTTACTTTTTAATCGTTCTATTTATTTATTTTTACTACTAATTGTTTGAAACTTTTGTTACTTGCTGTGATATCAGTTGTAAGCTATCAAATATGTAACTGTGGGCAGGTGGGGACCTGGTGACCTGTATTACAGGTGTTACTACCTACCACAGGCACCAGCGATCCACAACCAAAAATTGTTAGCTGTTTCTCGAGTGTACAATATTGTTTGTATTTTTTTTTTTGGCTTGTGGTGAGAAATAAACACATATTATTATTATATATTATTATTATTATTATAACGAAGACTTTATTATATTTGTATTAAATAAACCGTATAGGTAAACCATATAAGACTACTACAAACCATCCTTATTTTGCAAAAAATACGAATTCCCTGTTCTAAAAATAAAGTAACATCTTTCATTGTTTTATTATTTACCTGGATAAGCTGCGCATTTATAATTATGATGATGTTGAAGCCTGATGTCTTATATTTATAGTTTTTTTTTTTAAGTGATAATTTCTTTAGGCGTGTTGAGCGGTTTTTGGTAGGGGAAAACCGGTGGTTACCGAGGTATTTAAAAGACGATGGGGACATCGAAAGGGACAGGAGAGCGATGGCGGTCCGGTGTAACATATTGGCACGTAGATTTGCAAGGTGTAGTTTAGAAGTAAAGATTGCACTCTTTAAAGCATTCTGCCAAACTCTCTACACCTGCAATCTGTGGGTCTACTACATGCAGCGGGCCATCAACGCTCTCCGAATACAACATAATAACGCGTTCAGGGTTCTGGTGGGGCTCCCACGCTACTGTAGTACGTCTGCGATGTTTGCGCACGCGCACACAGACGGCTTTCACACTGTGCTGCGGCGCCGTATCGCGTCGCTGATGTTCCGCACGCGTGGGAGCGCCAACATCATCCTGAACGTGCTCAGCCACAAGCTGGAGAGCCCCCTTCTGGGGCACTGGGTTCAAGCACAAGTGCGTGTACCCGGGGCCCCAGAGGGCGGCAAATACTTAAATTAATATATTAATTTTAAATACTAACTTAGTTTTAAGTCGTTCTACTAACAATATGTATGGGCCAAATATGCCTGAAATAAAAAGATTTTATTTTATTATTTTTTAAATATTATGAGTTCGTATCACGTCACGCGATATGCTAATGTGACGTATTACGCGTCAAGTTTTCACTTCTGTCAGCAGTCCCCATGACCGACTAAGTATGTTTTTAGGGTTCCGTACCAAAATGGTAAACAGGAACCCCTAAAGTGCGACTCCAGTCTGTCTGTCTGTCACAGCTAGATATCTCAAGAACTAGTAATGCTATCAACTTGAATTTTGGAATAGTTTTAGATGACGTTTGCCTAACTATTTTGAAAATAAGAAAGAAATAAATTTTTTTTTTTTGCAACAGGGACTGAAAGGGGTTCTAAAAAATTCGAAGTAGGGATACTAGGGCATGTGACATCATATAAAAGAGCGCTGTTTGCACATTCAAACATTTTTCTTTTTTTTAGGCGTCATACTTTTCGAATTTTAATAAAAAATGTAAATAAAATACCGTTCCCCCACCCCTTATCTCCGAAGTTTGTATAGAGAACAATCTGAAATTATTATGTGTGATAGAAGTTTATGTAAAGATTACAGGAAAAATAAAATGATGTCTCTAAATAGCACACGTTTTTATATATGATGGTACGGAACCCTCGGTGCGTGAGTCCGACTCGCTCTTTACCGGTTTTTTTAACTAGCCACTGCTTCGCACAGTTTGTTACAGCAGGACAAAACATTGAGATTTCATTGTTATGGATAAGTTTAATATCAATGTATTATAACTACACATAAACCTTCCGAAATAAATTATCTAAATGATGGTGAATACTGCATCAAAATCCGTTGCGTAGTTTCGTAGAACAACGCGGTCACACAGACAGACACGAAATTCGACTTTAACTTAATTATAATATGTATAGATACAGATCGTTTATATTATTATTTCTTATCTAAACAACAATCAAGCAAGCACACGGGCAAAGCCTTTAGTTTCTCACCACGATTGGGTGACGTAACCCGATCAGCCAATCCAAATAAATTCTGAATGCAGTCTGCGTCCGCGCACTGTCGATCATGACGTCATTAATTACAGCTAAGTACTGACAGTATGTCTGCCGATGACGTATTTACTATTATAGCTCAGAATAAGTTAATGATTATACAGGGTCAGATAAAATATCAGTTTAAAAACAGTTTTTTTTTTTTGTGTAGAGTCAGTCATAGACGACACAGATAAAAAAAAAATTAAAAAAAAGCTTCTTTCTTATATCTATGACACAGACGTTCTGCGATAAAAAGGAGGAGTTTCTCAAGTCGACACGTATATTTTTTTTTTCGATGTGTAACATCTTTCTTCTCGCTTCCTACAATCTGGGTGGTGGGGGTGAAAGGGGACGGAAGTGTTCTTGAAAAGGGACGGAATTGTGTAACAGGAAGCCGGGGAAGCGCGCGCTATTTAAATTGACCAATGAGCGCGCGCGGTGCTAGCGTTGGCCGTCAGATGGTATCAACCTAAACTACCAAATAATCAGCTGTCCCATACATTCGGGGCGAGTAGGTATTGACGGTAGGTAGGTGGTGGTGGTGGTAGCTCGGTAGGTATGGGGCAGTTGATATTTTTTTCGAGATTACGCTATTGGTCCCATGGAGAAAGTTGTTCAGTTTGATGGTCTGCCCCACTCCCTTTAATTTAACCACACCGTTCTGGTACATCCTGTATAAAAAAAGTTACGTATGTATGTAATGGTTCTCAGAGCCAATAGCTGCAATCAGTTTTGCCATGTCTGTCTGTCTGTTTGTCCGGCTGTCCTGTTGTTGTTACTGGTCTGTATAAGTGTTTGTAGAAGCGACCACATAACACAAAACGAAAATAAACGAAATATTCCGCGCGAGCAGACAGCGTCGCATTTCTACAGGTTTTTGTGATTATTTTTTAAGACCTTGTTATAAGTTTTCCTGTAATCTATAGGTATAGAACTATTTTCTGCATTTTTTTTTCAAAATTTTAGGCTAAGTAGTAATGGTCAATTTTCGTCTATGATCTTAAATAACTTTAAAACAATTTGTTTTAAAATTATAAATATATATATATATATACTTGAGACCCTCACAGTAAGTCTTTTCATTTGAATTGTTACACGGTACACTTTACAACACTTTTTCTTTTTAATTTTGTTATTTACCCTCAAAATTGACCTCCATATTCAAAATTCATTTATTTACGTTACACGTCCGAGTTTGGGTCACAGAAATTAATAACTGTACCGAATTTCTACTTAATCGGTCTATTAGATTCGGAGCAAATTGGCTGTGACACGCGAGTGATCCTATGAGTTCCGTTTTTCCTTTTGAGGTACGGGCCCCTAAAGAAATAGCATGCATACTTATAGATACCAACGATTTATTGAGTGTAATAAGAAAAAAAAAATTAAATGTATTAAAATAATCACGAAAAACCTGCAGAAATGCGACGTTGCCAGACCGCGATGAATAGACGCTTTTAACAAACAAACCCCAAAATAATGAAATACAATTTATTTTCATAGTAAACCAAGGCAAGTAAAATATTTTACTAAAAATAAATTTTTCGTCAACATTCATCAAATTCTGACAGTCAGAAATAAGTGCAAATTGTGAGTTGTGGCGTGTCAATTTGTGCCTGTGGGTCCCCGCCTTATTATGCGAGATTCTGTGGAGTAACTTTATTTTGAGGATATACAAGACAGATACCGCGGCTGTGTTTGGGGTTTAAAATGTCGAATAATAAGTATGATTTGGTTATGTTTTTGTATCCCCAAATAGGAAGGAAACTCGATTTTGAGATCTAAATACAGAGTGGTAGGCACTAAATGATGTAATTTCAGCAGTAGTATTATAGCTCTATGTCAAAGTTTTTTTTCCACTATACCTATGTTCATCATCAAGCAGCTTGCTGTCTCTCTATTTGAAACTGTTCTGCGCTGCGCTGGATGGCGCGCTTCTCCTGGTCTTCTCCGACTACCGGTATCTCGGTTCACTTGTGCAAAGCGATGGTGGAGTAGATTGGACTGTTAAGCACAGAATAACACTGGATGGATGAAATGGCGGCAGGTCACGGGATCAACCTACAACGCCTGCATTCCCTTTAAACTTATGGGCAAGATAAAATAAGACAACGGTTAGATCTGCGGCCTTGTATGGATCAGAATGTTTAGCCACAAAAAATAATGAAATAATGGCAATTGCATGCAGCTGAGATGCGAATGCTAAGAGGGATGTGTGGTGTTACGCGAATAGATAGAATAAAAAATGAGTAGGTAAGAGGACGTCTGAAAGTGACACCGGTGACTGAAAAGTTGTGTGGAAATCTGTTGTCATGATATGGGCATGTGATGCGGAGGAATGAAGAAAATGTCGCCAGGATAGTTTTGAGTATGAATGTGGATGGCTATACAAGTAGGGGAAGATAAAAAAATGATGGATGGACTGTGTGAAAGATGTTAAGGCTAGAAAGGGACTGACTACCGAGATGACGACTGATAGAGAGGTATGGAAGAAAAAGACATGTTGCGCAAACCGCAAATAAATTGGGACAAGGGTAGGAGATTTTTTTTTGGTATTTTGGCGTGTGCTAGCTGACTTATAGAAAATAATATAATTAAATTAAATTTAATGTCTGTGTTGCGTAATGTACTTACATGTAATTTGCGCAGTGTTGTATATAATAGATTTTTTTATTTTTATTTAACTGAACAGACAGCTGTGCTGCTGGAGAGCTTGTTGTGCCACTTCTTCTCCTCAGCTAAATCCAAATGGGATTCATAGTCTTTATAGCGTAAATAAGCTGTTAAGCATACTACCATCTTTTCTGTCCCTGCGCGGAAGTGTTGAGATCTTGTGGCGATTAGGGTGGTTATTTGTTACAGGTGGCTGTTTTAATCTGGCCTGAACCTGGAGTTATAGAAACAGACGTGGATCCTTGATGTTGGACCTGCATTGAGCAGAATACAGGTTGGATCTGACATGTGGCCGTAAGTGAGATGTTCCGCATAAGAGGAAGGCTATACCTGTAGGTCCTTGTGTCAGAAAACCGTCTGACCAGGTATGAAAGCGATTTGGTCTCGTCGACTCCTGGCCCGTAGGCCGCGCTAGCAGCGTGCGAGTTCGAGTTTCGTATGGGCCTCCATGTCAAGGACTTTTGTTCTGCTAGTTGAGAGTTTAGTTGAGAATTCCAATATTCACTATGTCCTTCTCGAAAAATCTACCACAGACTAATTATCTGATCACATCGATTACCGAGATCGACTACGTCATTTTTCCCAACCAGCTTAACAATTAGATATGGGTAATAAATTTGGGATGATCATTAATTAACAAACAATTAATAGCAGAATATTAATTGAAAAAAACCACAATTGAATGTCAATTAATGACCCCAATGCCATCTCTACAGCCGCAATGGAACTAATGACAGATCGATGTCATAAGCTTCCTCGAATCCCAACAGATGTCGCTGGCAGCCATACATATTTTGCAACGTCACACAGCGAACGATATACATGCGGCTGACATGACCCGCCCAAACCCATTTTAGCTTGATAGCCTTTTTGCTTTCGTCTAGGATCCTGTTTTGGAGCGCAGTGTGGTGTTTCGTATTCTGTCATTTCGTTTAACGCCCAGAGTGCTACGCTCCATTGCTCTTTGGCAAACCCCAAAGCGGAACTTTTGCGACTTGGTGAGCGACCAGGTATGAGCACCGTAGGTTAGGATGGGCAGAATACACATATCGATGAGTTATCGCTTCAGGGAGATCACCCTTCATTAGCGTCTTCATGGACCAGTAGCTTTTCCAGGCATTATCAACGCGGCGATCTATTTCCTTTTCTTGCCTGTTTTCGAAAGAAACTAACTGGCCCAAGGAGATGTACTCATCGACGTAATGTATTTCCTGCCCATCTAGTTCGACTCTACGCTTAGTGCTGTTGGTCATGGATTTTGTTTTAGACCAAATCATCGCGAGTCCATCCTTGAGGCTTTCCGTGCTTAGGTCTTGAAGCATATTCTGTAGTTCTAGAGCTGTGGGGGTAAAAAGGACTATGTCGTCGGCAAATCGAAGGTTTGTCAACCTCCTGCTGCCAACTTCAATGCCCTTGATCGTCCATGAGGCCGCCAACGTTCAAAATATCTCCTCGAGAGTGCTTGTGAATAATTTCGGAGAGAGCGGGTCACCCAGCTTAACACCCTTTTGTAAACTAAACGAAGGTCCAGTAGTACCTACTCAGTTTGATGTCTGCGGTGCTGTTGTGATATATATTTCTTAAGAAGTCTATATATTGCTGTCACAGTTCTTGGTTTTCTAATGATTTGTTTATTTTAGAGTGTTTGATGCTGCTAATATACCTACTACATTTATTTATTTGGTTTTATTTACCTATGACATATTTCAAGATCGATCAACGAAAATTTGTGGCTAAAATTCCACAATGTTTACCGGTAACCACAATAGAAAAACAAATATCTCAACGCGAAATATGTACAAACAAATAACCAAAAACTCGTAAAGTCGTAAATCATTTCGTAAAACAAATACTCAAGTATTGTAGACAAGTAAAACTTTTTTAATAACGTCATCCAGCTTTACAGGCCTGGCAAGTTCAATTAGGATACTCCTTTAACATTCATTAATTTTCTTCAAACACCGTCAGAACTTGTTAAATGTCCATCAAGGAACATCCTTTAGAGGCAGTCCAGCACCCTAATTGCGTAACACAATCGGAATAACAACCAGTCTTACCAAACGGTATCGTGTTACCCAGTAACAGGGTTGTAGAGGTCAGATAGTAGCAGTCGTTTCATCTATAATACTGGTATTCAGCTGCATACTACACAGATAATTTCATATTGTATAACGGGGTGAATCACCCCGCTGGTGAATTTGTATATGACTATAGTCACTACTTCAAACATAATATATTATGATAGACATGTGGTGCAGGTCCAAACAAGTATTAAAATCGTGAGGAAACCTAGTATTGGTAGTTTGAAATCTCTTAGGGTGCCAACGTAGAGATACTACTTGACCAAAACAATTAGGCGCATGACAGGAATTTGGTTTCGGCGCCCGCACCCCGCACATATCCCCGCGCTTACCGTAGTGACGTGCAGTCGTATACTCGCTTTAAGCAGTGATGATGATACGTACAATATCAATCACCGTTCCGGTGTTCTCTTCCTAGTTCCAATAACTTCATAGCTGTCATGCGCCTAATTGTTTTGGTCACATAGTACATTATGTAGGGTGACTGGTAATTAGTGACCGTTGCTAAGGACTGATTGTTTGATCCTTATTTAACTCAAGCAATGGATAAACTAATGGTTGAATTTTGGCTAAATGTGTTTGCCGAAATGCTATTAGTTAATATTTTTTAACATGAATGAGTTATCATGAATACATTCATGTTAACTCATTCATGGTTAGCCTTTCATATTTAGCCAAAATTCAACCATTACCTACTTACTATGTTTAACCATTGGTTGAGTTTAACTCAAAAAACTAAAAAACGGATCAAAAAACCGGCCCTTAAACACATGATTGTACTCATGACAACAAACAACTTTTACTATGGGATCAAACCTGAAATCGCGAAAGAAATCAGCTGTCCCATACATTCATGTTCGCATGACTCGTCAAAACTTAGGGAGCAGCTGATAAGGAGCACCTTTTAAGTCGCCATTGTACTCATCATTTTGAACAACTTTTACTATGAAACCAAACCTAAAATCGTGAAATAAAAATCAGCTGTTCAGTACATTTATGTTCGCACGACTCGTCAAAATTTAAGGAGCAGTTGATTTTTTTTTTCGCGACTTCTGGTGTGGTCCCATAGTTTTTTGTTATCGTGAGTATAATCGTGTGTTTAAGTATCGGTTACTAATTAACTGTCACCCTATATAACCTGTCTCCCTCTGTGCAAAGAGGCCTTGCCTTTGTAATACGGCTATGACAGACCATTAAAAATCTAATACAAAGATTCAGGGGCCGTATTATGAACAATTAACGCCATCATTTTTCCAGTGCTAGAGAGAGAGAGAGAGAGAGAGACGGAGCTATATATGGTCATGTATAGCTCCGTCTGGTGCTATAGCACCATTCCTTTTTCGCAACGGAATCATGACGGCGTTAATACTTCATAATAAGGACCCTGATCTTCGCAATTAGGACCAGACAGACCATCAGACACTTTATTATTAGCGATACTAACACATTATGTAAATACGCCACGACTTGGCGACAGCCATGATACAATGAGTTCTTATATTATTATATGAATGCATTCGAGAATAAATTCAAGAGATGAATTATTCAACGCTCTTCTCTTTAAGAAAATAGCCTGGATGATATTTGACGTTTAATTTTAAGATTTCTTCCCCTTTTTAGGGGGGATGCAGACGAGAGTTAGTCGGTGACCGATATTTTGTCGGAACCAAAACATCTTGTACAGACGCTACTCCTATCTGTCAAATTTCTTTAATAGATTTTCAACTTTATCGCTAAAGCATTAATAATAATAAAGACTCTAGAGCTACACGACCGAAACCAGCTATACCAGTTTGGCAGTACAGAATTGAGCAACGTATTAGTGAGGCCAGAGCACTCATAGGCAAACTAATCTGCTTCAGGGAGGGCAATACTCGCCCCAGAGTGATGCGCTTTGTGAGGCGGGCGTTCTCAGGGACTGATGTCAGCCCTCAGGACTATATGTCCCGTACCACAGAGCGCATCGACTTCCTGAAGCAGAAAGTGTATGCATGGGCGAACCGTATTCGTAGGTATAAGCGACGAGTAAATCAATACACACAGAATCGCACCTTCCAGAGCGATGAAAGGTGGGTCTATAGGGCTTGGGAGCAACCGGACCATGGTGTGGCTGACACGCGCCTGCCGGATGATGACGCCATGTGTTCGTTCTGGCGAAGCATCTGGTCGGTGCCTGTCAATCACACCGAAGGTGATTGGACTAGAGAGATCGAGCGAACGTGCGATCAAATAGCAGAAATGGGGGCACTTACCATCAGCCCCCAAGATGTAACCTGTGCAGTCCGTCCGTTGCCTAACTGGAAATCTCCAGGGCCGGACGGGCTGCATAACTTTTCGATAAAGTGGTTCCATAGGTCGCACGCCCGCTTGGCATCCCAGTTCCAATCAGCCTTAGAGTCTGGTTCGCTACCCCAGTTCCTAACGACAGGAGTTACCCATTTGCTCCATAAATCAGGTAGCGTCGCGGAACCCAAAAACTATAGGCCGATCACTTTATTTATTTATTTATTTACTTATTTATCCTCTCACTGGAACGCCATACAGCAATTACACCAACAGAGCAAAAAATTTCTTCATGTGCTGCTTTCCATCCATCCTGTGCGCGGTGGACATCGAACGGGCGGCGATGGATCACGCACGCTCACGCAGCGTCAAAACATTTCTCCATAATTCTATAACTCCATATTGCGCACATTCTTTGCAATTTTTGAGACTTGATGATTTTTTAAATGAATACATACATTAAAATTGAAAAAACGGAAAATTTTGGTATGTCATCCTGCCTGACAGATGTCTATTATCACGTGTTTACCGACGGTCTACAAAGTTCTTACATCCATTTTGAGAACTAAAATTAATAAATATATAGACACCAACTCCATTATGTCTGCCTCTCAAAATGGATGTAGGAATGGGTCCTACGGTACTAAGGAGCTACTCCTCATTGATATGGCCATTAGCCAACAGGTTCGTCGTTCCCGAAAGGATCTGTCGACATGTTGGATATATTATAAGAAGGCCTATGACTCGGTACCACATACATGGCTCATGAGGGTGCTGGAGTTGTATAAAGTAGATGCAACTCTACGCACCTTCCTGATGTCGTGTATGAGGCAGTGGAGGACGGTCCTTCGCTATCCAGGATGTCGAAATATCCAGAGGAATAGCGAACCGATAAGGATCGAGCGAGGCATATCTCAGGGCGATAGTTTGAGTCCACTTTGGTTCTGCTTAGCCTTGAATCCTCTAAGCACACTGCTGGAGAATTCAGGTCTAGGCTATCGGCTGAGAAGAGGTGGTCAGGTTATATCTCACCTACTTTACATGGATGACCTAAAACTCTTTGCCCCCAACAATTTTCAACTGATGGAGCTAATGAAAGTAACCGAAACTTTTAGTAGCGCCATCAGGATGGAATTTGGTGTGGACAAATGTGCGGTCATGCATGTAAAGCGTGGGGAGATTGTGGAATCCGTGGGAAACCAACTCTCGGATTCCATAAACCTCAGAGCCCTCTCCGCATCCGAAACCTATAAGTATTTGGGTATGTCGGAAGCCTTGGGCATCAATGTTACTGACATGAAGCAATTGTTGAAGGAGCGCTTCTTTGGCCACCTGAAGAAAGTATTCAATAGTCTTTTATCAGGCGGTAACAGGGTGCGTGCCTTCAGCGGTTGGATCATGCCGGTTCTGATGTACTCTTTCGGCGTACTCAAATGGACTCAGACTGAACTAGATGCCCTGGATAGGAGGGTCCGTATGCTGCTGACTGCATATCGAATGCACCACCCACGATCATCGGTAATGAGACTTTATATCCCGCGAAAGTGTGGAGGTCGAGGCTTTTTAAACGCTAAGACCCTCCACAATCGTGAGATATGCAGTCTCCGGGAATATTTCCTAGAAACCGACGTGGGGATGCATCGAGATGTGGTCGCGGTAGACAAGGGCCTCACCCCACTCTCCTTGGCTAAAGAGAACTGGCGCAAGCCTGTAGTGCTTGACACTAACGATCGCAGGGAGGTATGGCAGAGTAAGGAGCTCAACGGACGCTTTTTCCGGGCCCTGCATCGACCCGATGTAGATCTACTAGCGTCCGTAGCCTGGTTGCGTTCCGGTGACCTCTTTGGGGAAACCGAAGGTTTTGTCTGTGCAATTATGGACGAAGTTATTATGACGAACAATTACCGGAGATTTATTGTGAAAGACGGAACGGTTGACATCTTTCGGGCATGCCACCGTCCAGGAGAATCAATCCGACATATTATCTCCGGGTGTTCTCGTCTAGCTAACGAAGAGTATTTGCATAGACACAACCTTGTAGCCAGGATTATCCATCAGCAACTTGCTCTGAAATACAACCTTGTAGAATCGGAAGTGCAGTACTACAGGTATCTGCCCGACCCAGTTCTCGAAAATGGAAATATCACTTTGTATTGGGATCGATCCATCATCACTGATAGGACTGTTGTTGCCAATAAGCCTGATATAGTGGTGGTGGATCGAATAGAGCGGCGCGCAATGATTATTGACATAACGGTCCCGCATGACGGGAACCTCGTGAAAGCCGAGACAAATAAACAAATCAAGTATCTTGACTTGGCTCGCGAGGTTGTCGACATGTGGGATGTGGACTCAGCGATCATTGTGCCGATAGTCGTATCAGCCAATGGCTTAATCGCCAAGAGCCTCGACCAACACCTAAGGAGGCTCTCGTTGGGCAGCTGGATCAAGGGCTTGATTCAGAAAGCGGTACTTCTGGACACGGCTCGCATTGTTAGGAGGTTCCTCTCTCTGGAGCCCTGACCGCCGGTAGCTTGGACCCTGTTCCCGATACCGGTGGGCTACTATTTTTTTATATTTTTAAATGTTTTTATCTTTTTTTTATACTAATATTTAAAAATATAATTTATATATGTATTACAATTGAATAAAGGAAATAATAATATCTTTATTTACAAGTAACAAGACTCAAGATTAGATTCAAGGTTGATTGGGAAAATTTGACAGTTTCGGGTAGCTTGACCTGTTGAGGTCTGTATCACTATCGCATATGGTTACAGAAATTCAATATATTAGTACAATTCGCGTTGTAATTAACAGGTAATATATACAATGAAGAAGAATGATGCAATATTTTTGGTGAGGGTTTATGATACATATCTATACTAAAAATAAAGCTGAAGAGTTTGTTTTATAACCGACTTCAAAAAAAGGAGGACGTTCTCAATTCGTCGGAATCTTTTTTTTTTTTTTTTTATTTGTATGCATATTTGAACGCGCTAATCTCTAGAACTACCAGTCGGATTTGTTTTTGTTTTGCATTTGATAGCTCAATTCTTAAGGAAGGCTATTTAACATCACGATAGGACCCTTAGGAGCCGAGCGAAAAGAAAAAAAATGTCTGAAAGAACGCTAAGCGAAAACGAAATAGCGCGGACAGGCGATGCTATGCGACGGGGTGGGTCAGAGAGACAAGTTCCACGCGGATGTAGTCGCGGGCAGAAGTTAGTACTTATAATAAAGCTGAAGTGTTTGTATTTTTGTTTGTTTGTTTGTTTGTACGCACTTATCTCTGAAACTAACACTTGGATTAAAAACATTCTTTTTGCATGTTATAGCTCAATTCTTGACGAAGACTATAAGCTACTTAGCGTCACGCCAGAACCCTTAGGAGCTGAGCAAACAGAAGTCAGAAATAACGTTAAGAGGATTGTGAAGCTGTAAATTTTCATACAAAAAGAGATAACGTTTTTCTCCCCGTAAACATAGTCTTTATTTCATAATTTTTAGGTAAATATTGTAGGTATAATGAAAAACTAGGTCCGTACGTTTTTATTATAAAGAAATATTGTATACAATATAAGTTATTAGCATCTAAATACCTATATTTTTGGCCTAAAAACATCCTCGAGCATTTTTTTTTTAAATTAAATTAAATTGAATTACTAAAAACGAAAAACGTACAGACCTTGATTAAAGTGTATTGAATGTAATGAGACCAAAATTGTTTCATTTCGTAAATGTTTAGGGGGAAAAAACGTTATCGCCCGAAACAATATTTATGTAAATAATTGTATGAAATGTAGGTAATTGCCTCCAAAAATCGCGCCGCGTATGGGCACTTCACAATCCTCTTAAGTGAAAACGTAGTAATAGCACGGGCAGAAGATGCGATGCAACGGGGTGGGTCGGCGGAACAAGAAATTTCATGCGGACGAAGTCGAGGGTAGAAGCTGGTGAGTGATAAAATCGGTGTACGATTATCATCTACGGACCTACAAGTCGGTCGTCTGTAGTCTGACTTAGCTTTAGTTTGCAGGAGTTGCTCATATTTTGAAGTAGTTTCATGAATTTTCTTATGTAATTAAGCAGACTCGGTTTTATTTATGAATAAAGTATGGCGTGCAAGAATCCTTTTACTTTATATTACAAGGAAAGTCTCTAAAGAGCCGGAATAGTAAGAGAACCTCTTTGTTTACACCTCTTAATGAATACAGTAGAGATAGGATAAATTTTGCATTTAAGGACAAAAAAAAAAATCTATCAATTTCTCGCAACTATGTCGGGGTCGGCTTCCAGTGTGGTTACACTGGATGCAGTTGAATATCAGTATTTTACATGGAGCGACCGTCTATCTGATCTCCACAACCCAGTTACTGGGTAATACGATATTGGTAAGACTGGTTGTCAGACTTTCGGGCTTTTGACGACCCGTAACGACTGTCAAAGATCCACGAATGACAGCCGGGACCAACGGCTTAACGTACTTTCCGTGGCACGGAGGAGTCTCGGTATGTAAAGTTGGTCACCCATCCAGGGACTAACCCCGGCAAGCGTAGCTTAACCTGATGGATCGACCCGTACGGCTGTTATTACTTAGCCACGAGCTCCTCTTCGCTTTTAAGGACAATTCACAGCCGAAACCGCTGGATCTACTTGAAATATCGCGCAAGAGTTCCTTGTATAACGGTGAGCACTAAAGAAAGATAAAAAAAATCATCTTATAATTTTGTTAAACAGGGTATGAAAGTTTATATGAAAGTCCGTCATTTTTGAAGGTGGGAAGGCGCACGGCTTGTAGAACATAAGTCCGATTTAAAATAACTTACCAACCTATATTGGTGAATCGAAGCCCCACCATCACTTACACCTAGTGATGGGTAATTTTCGGAAATTTTTCAAAACTTGGAAATTTTTCCGTTTATTTTTCCGAAAAATAACAATATGGAAAAATAATGGAAAAATATTGTTTACTGTAAAATGTTGACTACAGGAATTAAAATAACATATGAATTAAAGGGTTTTATTTATACTGAACATATTTACTGACTGACTGAATGAATGACTGACTGATTGATTGAATAAAATGACTGACCGACTGACAAATCAACGCACGGCCGAAACTACTGGGTCTAGGAACGTGAAATTTTGCCACGGCTTCCTTTTATAATTTAGGGGAGCACTAAGAAGGGGTTATTGGAAATTCAATCTTATAGGGGGTGAAAAGGGGGGTTTTTGTTTGTATGAAAAATCTTATTCCTTGAGTTAATAAACTTGAACTTGGCACGAATACATATTTATGTTAATTATGAACTTTTTAATTTTCGTTTTTCTAAACTACCCATTCTGACACACCGAATTCCCCTTTAGGGGGCTAAAGGGGAATTGGGTGTGTCAAAATTTTAACGCGCTGACCAATTAACTCTAAACTCACTATTTATACATAAGACTAAAAATAAAGAATAATTACGGGGTGAAAATGGGCCAGTAAATTTTGCAGGGGAGGATACTACTACGTGGCTTGATTAACTCGAAAAGAACAATGGCGAATTCTTATTTGAACGTCTAAAAGTGACATTTATACAAAATAAATTCAATGAATTATCTATGTTCTTTTATGCTATCATATTATCTAATTAAGGCCAAATAAAAAAATATGTTCAATGAAAATTTTTACTACTTCGTTCTCAAAGGTTAGGAAATTGTTGGTTGGATTGGCAATACTAAACTAAAATTGCCATTTTATGTTTATTTTCCTATACAGTAGGTACAGCATAATTGTCGTGGTGTTGTTATCATTTTTAGTTTGTTGTTTTATTTACATGAAGTAAATAATATGTCGGCGCCTCCGCTTTTCTAGACTGTCAATTGTCATGTTGTACAAATGGCAACGTCAAAAACGAACACCGAGCACTCTGGTAAGGCGGCCATCTTGTAAAATGAGCAGGTAACTTCGGATTTTTGGTAAGGTGCGCACGCAACCATGTGGTCGGTGGACGTTATATTTTAATCGCATCCCTCTTAATCTAAGCGATCTATTATTATTTTGTGTAGTGTTTGATTGAATTATCGAGAATTAGAAGTGCAGTGATTGTGATAGGTGTTATTTTTTGAAATACTGCCTTTCTACCCGATAATCCACGCCTACCTGAACATGGTCGGCGCCTCCGCTTTTCTAGACTTAATTGACTTGTTGTACAAATTTCAACCTCAAAAACGAACATCGAGAACTGGTGAGGCGGCCATCTTGTAAAACGAGCAGTGAACTCGTGGTCGGTGGTCGTTTTATTTTAATCGCATCCCTCTTAATCTAAGCGATCTATAATTACTTTGCGAAGTGTTTGATTGAATTGTGGAGAACTAGAAGTGGAGTGATTGTGATAGGTGTTATTTTTTTAAATACTGCCTTTCTACCCGATAATCCACGCCTACCTGAACATGGTCGGCGCCTCCGCTTTTCTAGACTTAATAGACTTGTTGTACAAATGTCAACCTCAAAAACAAACATCGAGAACTAGTGAGGCAGCCATCTTGTAAAACGAGCAGTGAACTCGTGGTCGGTGGTCGTTTTATTTTAATCGCATCCCTCTTAATCTAAGCGATCTATAATTACTTTGCGAAGTGTTTGATTGAATTGTGGAGAACTAGAAGTGGAGTGATTGTGATAGGTGTTATTTTTTTAAATACTGCCTTTCTACCCGATAATCCACGCCTACCTGAACATGGTCGGCGCCTCCGCTTTTCTAGACTTAATTGACTTGTTGTACAAATGTCAACCTCAAAAACGAACATCGAGAACTAGTGAGGTGGCCATCTTGTAAAACGAGCAGTGAACTCGTGGTCGGTGGACGTTTTATTTTAATCGCAATCTTCTTAATCTAAGCGATCTATTATTATTTTGCGAAGCGTTTGATTGAATTGTGGAGAACTAGAAGTGGAGTGATTGTGATATGTGTTTTTTTATTGTTTACTGTAAAATTTTGACTTCAGGAAGTAAAATAACACAGAGTTTAAAGGGTTTTATTTACATTCAAAGGGATTGCATTAATAAATATAAATAAATTGCATTAACACATCTATTCTGTTGAAGAATCCGAATCATCACTGGCGAAAAGTATCATGATCTATATTTTCTACTGCATCTACACAAACAATAAATCTTCAGTTGGTGGGTTTTATATCACCAACAAATTTCAGAGAAAAACCGATCTAGTTATACAAACCCGAAAATCAACCAAACCCAGGAAAAGAACCCACCAAAATTAAGTCAGCTGTAGAATAACAGCGCAATACAAGCAAAATTAATCATACCTCTAAAATGAAAGAGTATGAAATTCATACACTTTCATTTTAGAGGTATGATTAATTATGCCCTGATTTTTGTGCCAAGAAACAAGAAAATATTGACATAAGAAAATTATTTTTGCTTTTTAATGTTAGAAGAATTGCAATATGTACTACCGTACATGAGAAACTTACTATCTTTTAAAACTTGTAGACGGTTATAAAGGAAAACATGTGAATGTGGACCAAGTAACAGTTCAGTATAATGCTCCGCCTGGACGTGATTAAGTACAGTAGTCCAATTAGTCCCCAATCTTTTTGGCCAGCACCCTAATTGCGTTACAACCTATCAATCAAATCTGAATCATTTTGAAGCAAATTTCTAATCCATTGCATCGCATGTTCGAAATATTATCTGCTCGACAACGTAAATAACGCAGTGAATGTTTTTGAACTGTCAAAAAGAAACTGATTCCAATGACGCAATTTGCTCCGCGGGTTGAAATGAGCGCAACCGCCATCTTGCGCCATCTGCACATGGTATTTTCCCAATTGTGCATTCTCCGCATCGTCGTCGGCTCACGTCTACCCGGCCAAAAAGAACTACTTGTGTACATACTTATAGTGCACATTGTAATTTCTTTCTTATTTATGTATATAATTTCCAATAAGAGAACATTATGGCAAAAAAAAATTAAAAAATTAAAGATTAGATATTTATAATTTTTCAGTAAAGAAAAAAAAGAAAAGAAAGAAAAACTGTTTATTCTGCACAAACAAAACGCACGTTACAAAAAAAAAGACCTAAAGTAATGACACACATGCAAAGCAGGCAAAAGACCTTAGAATAATAACTGCAGCAAAAAGTCTCGTAGATATTCAAGCAGTCTATTCATTGCTTGATGTCATTCATTGATTGTCAGTTCATTGCTTGATGTCAGAGTACACATTAATAGTCTTATTTTTTTCTAATCTTTAATCACAGTCAGCTTTAGAATTTGGAAAAATATCGGAAAAGTATTGGAAAAATATTGGAAAAATTTCGGAAAAATATTTTTTTTCTTTTCTTTTCCTTCCGAAATTTTTCCATTACCCATCAGTACTTACACCCCACAATCAGTAGCTAGCCGATGATAACTGACATTGTTCGATTATTTTGTACTGCGGTTAGAATTAAAGGTACACATAAAACGTTGTCAATTTACGAGATATACCTATGAGTGTTGTGGTATTTCGCTTCTTAAACCATATGTTTTATTTTATTTACATTGACAAATTGGAGCTACTTAAATTTTACACACATTTCACACTATTCCATCTCACTTACTTCATCTCATTTCTTTATTTTTGTTAGATTTTCTGAATATTTTAATATTATCAAAACTTTTGTTATTTGTTATTTTTCAACTAATGTCATGTGTCAACTTTTTGTTCTTTTATAAGGCTACCTTATTGGTGAATCGAAGCCTCACCATCACTTATGAAAAATACCTTATTGGTGAATCGAAGCCTCACCATCACTTATGAAAAATACCTCGTAGACAAGTCTCTTAACTACGAGGCATTTTAATTTCTACGATGTTCCATTTAATGTATTTATATTTTTTTTAATCCATTGAGTATCAAAAAATCACAAAGAATGTGCGCAATATGAATGGAGTGGAGTTATGGCGCTATAGAGAAGTATCTTGACGCTGCGTGAGCGTGCGTGAGCCATCGCCGCCCGCTCGATGTCCACCGCGCTCAGGATGGATAGGAAGCAGCGCATGAAGCATCGATGGCATGAAGTAATTTTTTGCTCCGTTGGTGTAATTGCTGAATGGCGTTCTAGTGGGAGGAAATAAATAAATAAATCAATCAATTGGCATTACTATCAAATGACCTATGAAACATTTGAATTTCTGAAAGGTTCCATTCGAGCATAAATTGGTCAATGGATATTTTCTCTCTTTACCTCATCATAATCAACATTTCCCTGCCCATATCCCAGTTTATTTAGGGTCGGTGCAACATGTCCCTTTCCTCCATACTTCTCTATTAGTCTTCATCTCGGTAGTCACTCCCTTTCTAGCCATATCATCTTTCACACAGTCCATCCATCGTTTCTCTCTCTCTACTCCAAAAATAAACGCTGTCAAAATTCAAATATCTTATAAAATTTTCTAAAACAAATTCCCCCGTCATCACTGTTTTACGACGGAAAATCAAAATCTGATCCATATTGCAACATTAAAATATTTTAAAGGACTGTAAACCGTCAGAATTTCTTCCTTATAATCTTGGAAATGCACTTAAAATATACGATAAATGTTTATCATCTCGTGGTATACCTCAGTAACTACGTACACAAATCGTTTCCTAAACCGAAGGAAACCTCTCATTAGATACCAGATTCCACTGTAAAAAGAACCCTAAAATACATATAAAACCTACAACGTGATATCTCAATTTATACTGGCCCTTGAAAAACAATAACCAGAATGTTATGACCCTTGGTTTTTCTTCCATTTATTAGCAATGTTAGGTTATGTTAGGGGTCAAAGGAAATTGGCTCTAAATAAAACGATATCCATGATCGAGCGTTTAATTTATATCCGTTGTAAAACACGAATAATATTGCTTTGGTATTGACAAGAGATATGAGTTTTGGTAACCCTTGTTTTATTAGAGGACACAGCGTAACAAAATAAACGTAGCATCCGAATAAAAATGCAGTAGGACTATTTTTTACACTACGAGTAGGAGTTTGGCTGTGACATTTTATAGGGTTGAGAATCATGCTAGCGAGTAATCGTAGCGATACTAGTCGAGTTAGATTAGCTAGAATAACGGATGAAAGAAATAATTGATCTGATCGTGTTGTAAATAACAATGAAATATGGCTTTGTTTTACAGTAACAATTGAGAAACAAGAACTATGAGAACGTAAGTAATAGTGAATTCCCCTTTTGCTACTATTATTTATTATAATGATACTAGGAAGCCATGATAGCATAGACACTAGAACGATAGTATTATCGGGTGAAACGGTCTATAGTTGTTGCATTTTAGTGTGGCAATATCGGTCATTGCCCTTTCCCTAATATATCTCCGTAAGAACCCAAATAATCAACTATGTATGGTTTTTCGATATTGGAACATATTGAAAATAAATCTGCCCAGCCTTTTCCCAACTACGTTGGGGTCGGCTTCCAAACCGGGTGCAGCTGAATACTAGTATTTTACAAGCAGCGATTGCTTATCTAACCTCCCCAACCCAGTTACTGGGTAATACGACACTCCTTGGTAAGACTGGTTGTCAGACTTTCGGGCTTCTGACGACCCGTAACGACTGTCAAAGATCCACGAATGACAGCCGGGACCAACGGTTTAACGTGCTTTCCGAGGCACGGGGAAGTCTCGGTATGAAAAGATGACCACTCATCGACGAACCAACCTCGGCAAGCGTAGCTTAACTGATGGACCGACTCATGCGGCTGTTATAACAAAATTCAGGACGTTAACGGATTTTAGTTCAGTTTTTGAAGTAATAAATAATACTAGAAAATGTATGTGGGTCAACGACCCTTATTGCCATGTTTAACGCTACAACTATAGTCTGCGTTACGCTGTAACGCGTTATTATAGGTACAGATTTACCTAGTGGAGCCTCAGCAATTATGTGGGTGTGGATTGATTTGTTGAGAAAGATGAATGTATTCCATATTTTTAATAAAACCTCTGGTTACCTTCCATGTCAATTGTTCAGTTATAAGTAGGGATAAAAGTTGCCGACCGTTTTCGAAACTTACCAGGAAAGTTTCCAATATTCCCGGAAAGTTGCCAGAGTTGCCAGATTACATAAGGTTTTTCAAATGCCATTTTCAATGTTTATGCGTTCATGGGGTTTTATGTAATGGTGTAATTATACGTATTACTAGTAATCCCTTTTAGTTACTTGTTCATTATAAGTCATTTATAATTATCCATACATATATGTGAAGATAAAGTTAAACTATGACACTGGTAACTTCATGATAGCTGACCCCATAGTTTTTTAAGAGTTTCACTTATAAATTTAATAAAAAAAGAAAGAGGTTATTGATTATTTCATTGGGAATAAATATAAATTATACAACTGTGTAGTATAAATCGTGCCTTCAAAAAGAATTTTCAAAATTGGTTCAGTGGTTTTTGAGAAAATCGCGAACGTACAAACATACATACATTCGGATAGAATAAAGAATCTCCTTTTTGAAGTCGGTATAAAATGTCAAATTGTTGTTGCTGATCAATTCGTCTAGCAAGGTTTGACCCTTTTATACATACATATATGTATACATATAGATGTATATACTTTCTTACATACAAGTGAAGTTAAATTATAAGAACATAGAAAAAACATATTTACGATATCTATAAAATAGTTATGGTTTCATCACTAAAGAACTACAAGTATCATGGATAGCTTGTTCATTTTCTTTAGTTTATCAGTAAAAAAATAAATGTAAAAACTAAAATTTTCGGTTGGATATTGTGGATAAACATAAAAACAACCACTTTACAGACCGCAATTTTATCCTACTAAGCAATTATATAAGTATTAGTAAAAGTGGTTTTCTATTTATATATAAGTATACGTATATATAAGTATACGTTTCTTGCCTACTGTTGCCGGGAAGTTTGGAAACATTCCCGACAGTTTTGGCAACTTTGGCAATACTGCCGGCAATTTTTATGGCTTTATAAGCAAGTTCGTTGTTTCTTAGAAGCAATGGCATCCATTTTTTTGGTCATAATCAAGGACCAGTTATATCATAGAGAAATCTTCTCTAAATAAATCCACGATTTCCAATAAAACTATCGAAAACCGATAGCAAAACCAATTCTAAACAAAACCGATCAACAATTTCCTACACAATATCGATACTCAAGTGAACGACCTAGTAATCGTTTCGTCTCACTACTCGTATCTTGTCGTTCGTATAATTCGGCACTAACCTATCATCCACTCACAACATACTCGTAACTGCTCCAATGACGTAGTTCCATCGATTTTACTTGATACAAGTTGTTTATCGTTAGAGCTTTGCATCTCGGATAAGGAAGTCGACACGAACTATTATGAGAATAAGTCATGACCTCCTTTCTCATCTTTATCATTTTTTCCACGAACTTCATCATTTAATTCCCATTCTGCTTTCCTAAACATATTATTGAACACTCTTATATAATGAATGCGCCTCTTTTTCGGTACTTTAATAGTTCTGATTTCGGGTACCTAAAAAATACTAATTAATAGTCAAGTAACTGCGACCAACTTGGACTGTTGGTCATAGTGCTAACCTAACCTAATCCGTTCGGTGGGGATACCCCAGCTTAATTTCTGCAACCAAGTGTTTAAGAGAAAAAGCCAGAATTTTAAAAAGTGGCTCATTTACTAAAAAAAATGTGTCAACATTAGAAGTGGAAAAAGTTTTTAGAGGATCACTTAAATATTTCCCATTCTCATGTAGTTAAAAATATTAGCCGGACAGCCTGAGGCACTAGAATCAAGTTTCAAGATTATGTTAGTAAGAAAAAGTTAAATTTTAATTTTACCAAACTTACTAGAGGAGAGTGATGACCTGCACTTAAACTTGATCGCTCACAATGTGCCTTATTCGAAGGCTAATAGTCACTGAAAGGGAATGGAGGGAGGGCTATGCTTGGAGTTTCCTTTCAATAAGGAAGCCTATAAAACCAAAGAATAAGAAATCAAACTGCCTAGCCTTTTCCGAACTATGTTGGGGTCGGCTTCCAGTCTAACTGGATGCAGCTGAATATCAGTATTTTACATGGAGTGACTGCCAATCTGACCTCCACAACCTGTAAAGTTACCGAGTAACACAATACCCCTTTGTAAGACTGTTGTCAGACTTTCGGGCTTCTTTTAAAGTTTGACAACTTTTAACCCTGTTAGTGAGGCACTGCAATCTGCATGTGTTCAGAGATAATTTTATAGATTTATATATTGTATAAAAGTGCTAGTAGGGGAAGCTCCAGGTAGCCCGCGAAATTCAATTTATTTGATTATAAGTTGAATAAAATATGATTCGCGACCGCAACATAATACGTTATAAAAATTTTATATGTAATAAAATGTTTTAAACACATATGTATATTATACATATGTGTTTATAAAATTTTATTTTAATGATTAGAATCAGTAAAGTTAGTAGTATAATTCTAAATGTCAAGATTTCACGAAGTTTAATTCATTAGGATTGTATGAATTTAGAGTGTTTTATTGATGAGTTTAATTATTATAATTCTATATATACAGATTTATTACAGTCACAAATCATATTCAGATCAACATACAACCTGATACAGACCTGCAAGTTACAAAAAAGTAAGATAATCTGAATTTCGCGGGCTACTTGGAGCTTTCGCCTTAATAGAGGAATATAAAGTTAGGTTTTAGGTGTCAGTTTAATTCCTAAAATAGAGGTGTCAAATACGAACCCATTGAGTGTCCGTAAGGATTGAGGAGCCATGTCTCATAAATTTGCAGCCCTGATCCTGGAATTTTTAGTAGGGTCAGGTGGGGTAAATGCGAGTACCATAACTAGAATGACATATTCAACCTTAGACAACATTTTACTTTTTAGCAGTATTAAATTTATAATTATCACGTGTATTAAGTATTTAGTAGGCTAAAGTTTTAAGTTATTTGTTTAATTATAATCACTCTGATAATTTAGGTAATCAAATTAAAAAAAAAGTTATCTCACTTATTACATTTACCCCGTGTTAGGATAACAAAGTGTGTAACACGCGGCATCGACGTCACTCAACTAATGACGTTTCATTCACTCATCGATACGTCAAACTCTCCCGAGAATTGATAGGCGCGAAGTTCAAAAAGTACTTTACACATATCAGAGATGGCAGCACCAGTTTTCTTTAGTAGTTAGACCGTAAACAAGCCTTATTGCTTATACCCCGTTATTGCAATTACCCCACCTGACTGTAAAACCATTAAAAAGTTACAGGACGTTTAAGGTTCAGAAGTCTGAATTAAGGAGCCACCTTAGAACTAGAAACTAGCAGACGAGTGTTTCTGAAAATTTGGTAGGAATTAGTAGTGTTTATGCATAATTTGCACAAAAAAAATGTGCCACCCACCAAGACAAGAAATCAGTTCCTACATTTCCAAAAATAAATACCAAAAACATTGTCACACAAAAGCGAGTAAACTATCTCTAATCTTTCCCCCCTAATCTTTTCACATCACACGACGACCCTCCGATGTTTGTCGCATAATTCGGTACTAAGCTACTACCGAATACTGATTCCCGTATCGATTCACAGAATCGAGATAAGTACCAATGTTAGGTTATCTTTATCGATGCCTTCCTTCGCACTCAGCCAAGGAATTTTGATGAAAATAGGAGATATAGTTTCCTTTATCCTAGAGGTTATTTAGATAGAAAATCAGCTTAAGCTTGTTGAGATAGTTGATAAGAGAGATATGAGCGTTTATAAGATCGTTGATATAGTTTTGTCTTCATTATATTTAATGATTCTTTTTTTAACTAAGGGTCAGCATACCCGATATCCTCTTGTTCGAAATACAGCAGACAAATGGGGTGATTGTAGCAATTTCTGTAATTATTATTCTCACAGTCAATGTACTTTTCTCGGTATTATTTTGTTCCGTACGAGCCTTTTAGTAAATATCTTCTACCTAAATATGGTTTGACCAAACCTCGTTGCCCTACTATGTAATCTTAGTAGAAACACGCGACTCACCCCGTCGCATCGCATTGTCTGTCCGCGCTATTATTTTGTTTTCGCTTAGCGTTCTTTCTGAATGTTTTCGTTTTGCACGGCACCTAAGGGTGATTTTAAATAGCCTATAGCTTTCCGTAAGAATTGGGCTATCAAATGCAAAAAGATTTTTTCATATCCGACTGGGAGTTCCAGTCGGTGCAATGATTTCAAAAGGAAGGATATGCCCATCTGAACATTTTACGCCAAACCTTCTTCATACAAGTAAAAAGTAGCGCCATCTGTGATATCTCATACGAACTACGTGACTACGGTTGCATAGGTCGACGACGTAAGCTTGTACTTGCGTTCATGATTTTGTTATCACATTGTATCGGAAAAAACGTAAGTAAAACAAATTAATTTCAATTGGCTTTGTTTGAAACTTTGTTTTAAACCCATTTATGTTTTCTCTATAAGTGAATTTGTAATTCTTTTGATGAGTCAAATGTTTACTTAAAAAACAACCAAAACCTGTAAATTGTAGATATTGCTATCCAGAAGGGTGAAAGAAATAATTGCTGGTATACAATTAAAAGTGAGACTTCATAAGCGGTGTAAGTCGACATGATCGCAGGTAGATTACAATGCTTTCTCTACATGCAGAGCACGGATTAAAGAAGGTACTCACCGTGAGTCCGTGAGTACACAAATCATCCAGATCGAGTGCAGAGTAACTTAGCAAAGGGTCTTCTTTTTGGGATAGCATTAGGGCAAAAAATAGATGCACTAAATGGAATAAAATTATCAAAGAGGGGGTAGTTTTATCAGGCCCAGAATGTGTAACGGAATTTGCAATTTTTTTCTATTCCGTGTATAACGAAGAGCCGGCGCGGCTGGACGTGAACGAAGCGGTGGAGGCAGGGGGGACAAGCAGCGCACGTGTACACATCACACGACTGACACTCGACCAAGTATGAGCTGCGCTTGTTCACCTCAAACCAAAACGCTCAGCAGGACCGGATGGGATTCCGGCATTTATTATGCGGGCCTGCCACTCGGTATTAGCAGAGCCGCTCCTACACATGTTTAATTTATGCCTAGAAACATCGTACTTCCCAGAACGTTGGAAGGACACTCGCGTAATTCCCATACCAAAAGCGGGAGGAACAGTAGTCGAATCTTTTAGACCAGTGGCAATTCTGTCGACACCAGCGAAGGTATTTGAGTCTACCATTCAGCGAGTTGTCCAGGTGCAAATAGCATCGCAACTCTCAGACGCCCAACACGGCTTTCGAGCAGTGCGTAGCACGACCAGCAATCTATTGAATGCCATGACGTACTTACTTAGTCCCTCATATTGTTGCAGGGGTGCCGGTGGACACCGCCTACTTTGATTTTAAGAAGGCGTTCGACCTGGTGGACCCCTACCAACTAGACTGTTTTAAAATTCCTTTTGTTATTACATGTAACTTATAAAATCTGCAGAAAATGTACAACCAGAAGTCGTGGCGCAGTTTAGGAGACGGACGCCTATATCCAGCAATGAACTGCATTATGCTAAGTTGATAACAATGACAAATAATCATCATCTGCCTAGCCTTTCACAACTATGTTGGGTTCAGCTTCCAGTCTAACCGGATGCAGCTGAATACCAGTTTTTTGCATGGAACGACTGCCTCTCTGACCTCCACAACCCAGTTCTGCCACATATTGTCAAAGATCCACGAATGACAGCCGGGACCAAAGGCTTCACTCGCTTTTCGAGACACGGAGGAGACTCAGTATGTAAAGATGGTCACCCATCCACGGACCAACAGCGGCAAGCGTAGCTTAATCTTATCGATCAAGCCGTGCCATTGGTTCCGGCTGTCATTCGTGGATCTTTGACAGGCGTTACGGGTCGACGGAAGCCCGAAAGTCTGATAACCAGTCTTACAAGGGTTATCGTATTAACCAGTTACTGGAGTGTGGAGGTCAGATAGGCAGTCGCTCCATTTGAAATACTGGTATTCAGCTGCATCAGGTTAGACTGGAAACCGACCCCAACATAGTTGGGAAAAGGCTAGGCAGATTTTGATTTGTTTAGATATCGATACCCATTACGTTTGCAGAGTTTCGCTAGCTAAATTTATTTGACCCCGTGTAGATTGAAGTCTTTAGTAACCTATGTTAGTAACCCAAAGACCAACATGCACAAAATAAAACACTATTTCAAATATCCAACTGAAATCAACTTTGAATAGGACGTGACCACATTGTGAATTTTAAACCGAATATTACCGCATATGTGACTTGGAGAGGGGCCAGTTCTAATTCTTACATTGGTTCGAGTTTTAAAGGCAAGAGGAGTATAAAGTGTGTAATAATATCAGTCTGAAAGTGTCCGGCTGCAGGGAAAAGGCCTCTTCTCTTATTGAGAAGGAATGAGCATTCCAAGATTAAGGGGAAAGTGTCATGGCAGCCCGCGAAATTAAAATGTTCTTAAGTTTTTTTGCTATTTGCAAGTCAGTATTTGTTTGTATAATGATAATGATAAATGATTTTTATTTCTGTAAGTAGGTTTGTACAAACACTTTTACAAGTCAATCATGTTTTTTTTTTAAACTAGATGAGGTCGGCGTTTCCTATCTGACTACTCTGAGAAGAAAGGCCGAAACAAACTCAGAGGTCACAGTCTCTTATAAAGTCCAGACATAATCTTGGTCACTTCATGTGAAGACCATGTAGATTGGTGTCTGAAATGGTATTTTGAGGAAAGAACCACACAGATTGAGAGGACCTGTCCAGTCAGTGCACGCATTTGTCAGTAATCGCGCAGCTCAACCCAGAACTTAAGGAGCTCAACGATTCGACGAACAATACCAAAGAAAGGACATTGGGGTAGGCCGCATAAATTACTCAAACTGCCAGACGATGATTAAAAATAAATGAGAGAAAAAATAAAACAAACAAAAAAAGCAATGACCTACATAGTCTTCACATTCACAATAAATTAAAATAATATAATACTGTACAAAGTAAATAGTCATGTCAACATTCAGTATGCAAAAATAAAAGAATAAAATAAAATTTGGAGCAGTTCAATCCCAAGCCTTTTTGTCCTCAATATAATCTTTAACGGTATAATAAGCTTTCTGACACAACTTGCGTTTAATGAATGATTTGAATTTATTAAGGCTCAGATCTTGAACGTGGCTTGGAAGTTTATTATAAAAGCGTATACATTGACACCTGAATGAGCGACCTATTTTCTTGAGCCTTGTTGGAGGTACAACAAATTTGTGTTTGTTCCTAGTATTTATATTGTGGATATCACTGTATTTTTTAAACAATTTAATGTTTTTATGGGCATATAAAAGATTTTCAAAAATGTACTGAGAAGGCAAAGTCATTATACTAATCTCCTTAAATTTCTCTCTGAGAGATTGTCTCGGACTTAATTTATAAATGCATCGAACAGCTCTTTTCTGCAAAACAAAGATAGTCTGAATGTCGGCAGCATTTCCCCACAACAGAATACCGTACGACATTACACTATGAAAATAGCTAAAGTACACTAAACGGGCTGTCTCTATGTTAGTTAAAATACGAATTTTCCTAACAGCGTATGCTGCGGAGCTTAGCTTTTTTGACAATTTATCTATATGTGGGCCCCACTGAAGCTTAGCATCCAAAGTTAAGCCCAAGAATACTGTGTTATCTTCAGGATTCAATTCTTCGCCCTTTATCAACACGTTAGTTTTCACCTGCCTAACGTGAGGTAGCGTAAATTTAATGCATTTGGTTTTTTTTTTCATTAAGGAGTAAATTATTAACATATATTAAATAAAGTATGATTCGCGACCGTAACAAATATGTATTTACAGAATTACAATCATTAGAATCAGTAATACAACTCCTTAAAAGATATATATGTATATTATGTACAAGTATATAAAAATAATAAAAATAAAAAGGTGAAATCTCATAGGGCAATTTTCAACTTTTCCGGCTCGCTACATGTTTGCGTGTGGGTGCTCCTTGTGGGGCTCCACATCGCTGTCAATGCAGTGAAGGAGTCGACTGCCTCGGACACCATCCTGCAGCAAGAGCGCTGGTCGGATGGCACGGCACGCTAGCATTAACGACATCATCCGTCGGGCTCTTGTCACCGCCGGGGTGCCAGCAGGTTTAGAACCCAATGGCTTGGCACGCGACGATGGGAAGAGGCCAGACGGAATGACCATAATGCCTTGGAAGTTGGGTAGGCCTTTGGTGTGGGATGCAACCTGCGTCGACACCCTCGCGCCATCCCATCTTCTTAGCACGGCGGGTTGTGCTGGGGCGGCTGCTGCAGGAGCAGAAAACCTCAAACGGCGCAAATATAGCAACCTTATTGGGAGCTATATGTTTGAGCCGTTTGGGGTTGAAACTCTAGGGCCTTGGGGTCCGAGTGCTCATCGAGTATTTCGGGACATCGCCAAGCGGTTGGTCGACTCTTCACGGGACCAGAGGGCTGGCCTATTTTTAGCCCAAAGAATCAGCATTGCTATCCAACGTGGCAATGCTGCCAGCCTTTTGGGCACTTTTTCCATTGACAGCGATACGGACGAATTTTTTGATGCCCTATGAGCTTTCACCTTTTTATTTTTATGATTCTTATATACTGGTATATAATATGCATATATATCTTTTAGTTTTAGCTTGTACATATAATCTAGTTTCAGTTTGAAATAAAGTCTCTTTGCAAGTCACTTCTCATCCGTTTACAGTACCTCATCTAATCTAGCGTTGCATTCTGTCATAAATTCATCATCAAGTAGTTCTTTAGGCCGTATTAGATTCACAGAAAGACAGGTTCTGAATAAAATCAAGAGATTGGACACTTTGAAGGGCCCGGGTCCGGATATGATACCTCCTCTATTTGTCAAACGTTGCGGAAAATATCTCGCTTTACCACTCTGCCTAATCCTCAATCGTTCTTTCGACGATGGCGTTTTTCTGGACGAATGGAAAAAAGCTCGAATCGTACCCGTGTATAAAAAAGGTGAGCAGAATAATGTGAAAAACTACCGTCCTATTTCCATTCTGTCTTGTTTTTCCAAGCTGTGTGAGTCCCTACTATGTCCTATCATTACACAATACATGAATAGCATCATCACACCTGCACAACACGGTTTTATTACCGATCGCTCCGTTCAAACCAACCTTGTGTCTTTTGTGTCGGATTTGTCTGGACAAGGGGAAACAAATTGATGCAATATACACAGACTTTTCTAGTGCTTTTGACAAAGTGAATCATTCCCTTTTGCTGAGTAAACTTGAGTCCCATGGCATATATGGAAATCTTTTAAATTGGTTTCAATCCTATCTATTCCAAAGACCACAGATGGTATCAGTAAAGAGGTATGACTCAGAAATATACTTTGCCAAATCTGGGGTGCCGCAGGGCTCTCATCTTGGACCCATATTATTCACTGTTTTTATCAACGATATCACAAACCGAATTAAACACTCTAAATTTTCCCTATACGCAGATGATCTAAAAATACATCGAGAAGTAAATTCTACATCTGATGTTGATTTAATTCAAAATGACCTTGACCGAATTCGAGACTAGTGTCACAAAAATTCTATGACTCTCAACGCAGCTAAATGTTATCACATCAAGTACACAAAAAGAAGAGCTCCTATTAATACACTCGAACTACAACATTAACGGAACAATATTGCAAGAAGTCAATGAAATTAGAGGTCTGGGTGTTATTATAGACAATAAATTAACCTTTTCTTCGCATATTAATGCGGCAACAAAAAGAGGAGCTCGGATGTTAGGATTCATAAAAAGAAATACCAAAGAGTTTCGTCTTATACGGACAAAAAAAAAATTATATAATAGTCTAGTACAAAGTCATTTGGAATTTGCTTCTGAAGTATGGAGTCCCATATATGCTGTGCAATCACAGAGGATTGAGAGTGTCCAACGAGTGTTTACCAGACATCTGGCGTACATCTCTTCCGAAATTTCACATAGGGTCCCATACTACCAAAGACTAAATTACTTTAAAATGAATACTCTCCATAATCGTCGCAAAATTCATGATATGCTATTCTTACATAAACTCCTTAATGGAATGGCTGATTGCAATGAATTAGTTAATAATATTAAACTCACTGTCCCCACCAGAATACCGCGATACCCTATCACTAAACCATTCCATATTCCATTCTGTAGAACCAATGTACGTAAACGCTCACCCCGGCACGATTCTGCAGTGAATACAACTCTTTGTGCGGGAGCTCGAACAATTTAGATATTTTCCACGATCCCTACAATAAATTTAAGCGCAAATTAATGTTAAGCGTTAAACTGATCTCACAATAATAACTAATGTATTTAGATTTAAATTAGGATTAATATTGTATCTTTTGTTCCTGATTCTTATTTTTATTTATTTTTATTTGATTGTGATTTCGTGATTTCATGTTTTTTTTTTTATCTGTATCTTTATATTTCAATTTTATTTGTATTGGTTTAATCCCGTCCATTTTTGTTTCCATCGTAATTTTCCTAACTAATTAATACCCTAGTTTATCCTGTTTTTTTTTTATGTTTATGTTTACATGCAGTGAATGTTGTGTACATCTGTTAGAGATATACATACAAGATCTCTGTCTCGGTCATAAAATTTAAAAAAATGTATTTTTATGTATATTGTTGATGTACCTTATTAAATAAATAAATAAATAAACTCCTTAAGTTAGTATAATTCTCAAATGTCAAGATTTCATGAAATATAATGATTATAATACTGTAAATAGTCGTACATACTAGTTACGGCCGCGAATCACATTTTGATCAACGTACAACCTAATGCTGTAAATTGCAAAAAAAACGTAAGAAAATTTGAATTTCGCGGGCTACCGTGATGCTTTCGCCTTAACTTAAAAGGTATACGTGCATCAATTGGGTATTTTTCAAACACGTACTTTTTTTCTCATATATCTTAAAACAAGTGGTAACCAAAACATTAAGGAATCCTTGAAGAGTGATTTTTCAAAAGACCTTATTTCCTCTTGCAAAATTTTTTTTACAAACCGCAAATTAATATCTGTGACCGTTAGAAAATATGCAAATTATTGTTATGTAAAAGGGGAAGACATCAAGACAACGTGAAGTTATTTCTCAGAACCGATCGCAACAAAACAAAATATATATTTTTTTAAACTAACTAATAATCGAGCGGAATTATGCCGTTTTTGGATTAAATTTTATTATTGATGCATCTTTTGGTATAGGAAATGATGAGATTGGATGGTTTCTGTTGCCGGTTCGATGTGTGATTTTGCCTTCACTATACGATTCCGTCGAAATCTTTAGTCTAGGGGAAAACGGAAATAAGACCTTTTGAAAAATCGCTCCTCGAGGTGATATTACGTAGTACTGGCTACTTCAGTGGTAACAAAATCAGTAATAGGGATGATGCCTGGGTAAAAAAAAAGAAATTCTATTTAGTCCGTCAGTCAGATAATAAAAAAAATATTAGACACGTATTTTTTGCTTTATCATATTAATAAAAAATTACTTAGATAACTCGCATTAAAGTTCGGGAGTGGGGGCTTGCTACGTCACTTCTACGTATAAAATCTACGAAGACGTGACGTCATGCCACATTTTAACTCAATGTATCGCCGTAATCTTTTGATTACGTACAAAAAGAAAAAATACGTGTCCAATATATTTGAATAATCTACATGACGGACAAAAAATCATTTTTTAGTCATCATCCCTATTTTATTATACTGAAACTCTGTATACTACGCTAGGCCAGCTCAAAGTCAGTGTTACTAAAAAACCGACCAAGTGCGTGTCAGACCACGCACAATGAAAGGGTTCAGTAGTTAAAAAGAAGTTATCCCAAAACAAACTTAACATTGTGGTTGAAAAACATGTTCTCCCATAACACTGACATATGTCACGGTCAATTCTTCAACTGAAAATTTAAGTTTGTAATACTAAATAAACTTTTTTACAAAAAAAAACACCAAAGTGAAAAATAACTTTAATTTCGGACGTCAGTGTCTTTGAATCTTTTTTTTAGTTTTTTGTCACCGACTTCCGAAATTAAAGTTATTTTTCACTTTGTAGTGTTTTTTTTTTGGAAGTCGGTTGTTTTTTTTTTTTGTGTAAAAAGGTTTTTATTTTCCACGTTTTAGTGGGTCAGTTTGTAATTTATCTAAGTTACAATAAGCCCAATCTCAACTCTTCAACCTTTTACAAAATATTGGTTTTCCCGATGCAGGGACGTTAATTGTTGAGGAGTTCTGCTAGTAAGAACCAGGAGAACTGGAGCTGATGGTGAAGTCACCATCACTATATGCATTGTGACGAGCATAATTATATTGCTTAGCAACCATATTAAAGTAATCGGATCGCTACCCGTGAAATACTTAGGTATAATTGAGTAGTTCCGATGGCCATCTGTGGTCTTCATCATCAGTTCCACTTCACCAAATAGTACTTTCCAGGAGCAAATGCACATGTTATTATAAAAATTACCCAAATCACTATAGGTGAGTCTATAAAGTTTGAGTCGTTTCCGTCGATTTCCATGGGATCCCCTCATCAGATTCTAACTTGGTGGCAATGGAACTACCTCGAGAGCGTACTCTTTCAAACACGTTTCCGTCGATATATGACGGAGTTATGACCGAACATACCTACATAAAAAATATAAACATCCGAATTGAGAACCTCCCCCTTTTTGAAAGTCGGTTATTTTTTTTTTTTTTTATGTACTAAAATTACAAATTAACAATTTTCGGACTTTTTCCTTTACTTGTGCTGTGAGACCTTGCTTCTTGCCAAATTTAATGATTCTAGGTCAACGGGAAGTACCCTGTAGGTTTCGATTTACATGTGAGTAACAAAATATGTCGCATAAATGGCCGTATTTCTTTTTATTGCGTTGACTTAGAAGCTTGATATTTTTAGAGATCCAAGGGACTATAGACCTACGTGTTTGATATTAATTTCTTTTTGATATCTCCACACGTTCCTGAGAAAAAGGGTCTTGGCAGAATGACAGACAGACGGACAACGAAGTGATCTTACAAGGCTTCCGTTTTTTCCTTTTAAGTACGGAACCCTAAAAACGCGTAAATGAACTTCCGGGACAGGGGAACAAAACATAATGTATCAAAAAAAAAAATGGGCTTCATCGGATATCCTACATAACATTTTTCATTATTTTTTAAATCCTATTATCATAGTCCATAACTTTACTAACGGAAATGGTCAATAAACACAAATATTATGGTAAATAGTGACCCCACTTTCCATATGGTTTTAATCTGTTTTGTCCACAAAAAACATGACACATGATTGTATGTATATTCGTCGCATTTATGACTAAAAGCCTACCGGAAGTTGGCTAGGGTTGCTTTCATAGAGCATCCGGCACGCGACCGGAAGTACATATCTACACATGAGTAAGAGACGGGAAATGACGACGGTTTGTCGTCACCAGTTTTATGAATAAAAAAATGTCGTGAGTCGTGAAATTACAAGTATTATTTTATTACAGTTCTTGTAACATAAATAAAGCATGATGTCCAAAAGTGCCTTCAAATAATGCGATTTATGCAATATTAAAGTCTGAAGGTAAAATGATGCCTTTTATTGCGAGGCACCTGAATCGCGTTTATTACTAGTTTAGAAGATAGATTTTTGGAACGAAAGAACTTTCTTTAACTCGACATGCGGTAGGAATTGACTGATAGGACGTGTAGAAGTTCCGCAAAAAATGTATGTTAAACTCTCTCCGACATGATACCTAATGTTTAAAAACTTTTTAGCAAGAAATAAAACCGACTTCCAAATCAAAACACTACAAAGAGAAAAATAACTTTAATTTCGGTAGTAGGTGTCTTTGGGTTTGTATTTTCGTTTTTTGCCGCCGACTTCCGAAGTTTAAGTTATTTTACACTTTGTAGTGTTTTGATTTGGAAGTCGGTGTTATTTTTTGCTAAAAACTTTTCATTTTTCACTTTTTAGTTGTGGTACCTACCCCACAAAAATTCGAGTACTACAACCTGCTGTGTAAATACCAGTGATAGGAAGTTATTAAAACATCATCCACATCCACATCCACAACTAAGTGGGAAAAATACGCATTATTGAAGCTAACTCAAAAACTACCAAAGCAAAGTTATTAAAATTTATATGGGACCACATTGGAATATCTCCTTTCCAACAAAAAAATAATCATCAAAATCGGTTTATAAACGACGAAGTTATCTGCGAACACACATAAACGCACATAAATATATATAAATAAATAAATAAATATATATTACTACTTTCAAACTACTTAAGCTAGTTTCATGTTTTTTTTTTCTTTTTGTATAAACAAACTAATTTGTTATCCATAATTTTGTCTGCAATTTTTTTTTTCAAATATTCATATTATCAGTATTAAAAAAAAAAACGAGCTAGCCTGACAGTAGTCGCATAGTTATGATGTGTAACATTTTGGGTTGATACCATCTGACGGCCGACTCTAGCACGGCGCGCTCATTAGTCAAATGATTTTTTTTCTTTTTTAGGCCGCATAGTTTTCGTTTTTGGATGAATAATGTAAATAAAAATATCGTTCCCCCCCCCCCCCCCCCCTATCTCCGAAGTTTGCATAGAGAAAAATCTGAAATTATTCTGTGTGATAGAAGTTTATGTAAAGATTACAGGAAAATAAAACGATGTCTGTAAATAGCACACTTTTTATATTATATATGACTAGCAGCGCCCCGCTGTTTCACCCGCGTAAGTCTCGAACCGAAATAGTTAAACTAATGGTTGAATTTTAGCTAAATGTGAAAGGCTAAACATGAATGAGTTAGCATGCATGTATTCATATTACCTCGTTCATGTCAAAAAATAGTAAATAATGGCATTTTGGAAAACACAACCATTACTTAGGTACTATGTTTAACTATTGGTTGAGTTAACTATGTTAAAAAAATCACACTGACCACTGATAATTGTCTAGGGTAGTAAAGACCATTTGATTTTGTAATCGCCATGCTAAAGACAGCAGAAAACTTTCTACTCGACGGCCGCAAAGTATAAATGGTTATCTACAAAATATATATTTATTTCTCTTCTTTTGCTTATATCTCGAAAATGGTGTGTCCTATTGTAAAAATAATAAAAAAATGGCCCGTTGACCCCTTAAAACTCTAACATGTAGGTAATCATTTTTCATATTTTCTATACAAGAAGTGAAAAATTCCATATACAGTAAAACACGTTGAGAATAGCATCTTCTCCGGCGCTACGGGCTCGCTTCCACAGTTGTATTTATATGCATTAAGTCATGCGTAAAGATTGAGAATTAAGCAGAAAAAAAATCCTATGAAAAAACAAAGAATTCTAAGTCGAATTATAAAAGTGAATTTCGTAAAAGTGCAGTTGACTCTTTCTACTTTGTTGCCGTCGTACTGTCTACACGGTACTCTTCCATCGACAGGGCGCTTCTCTACGGTTCTCGCGCTAAGCCTGCTGGCCAGAAAATCCAAGGCCAAAAACAAAATTTTACACATAGAAACTTCGTATTGAAGTAAAAGTCCTTACCGGAGGCCTCTTGTAGTAACAATGCTCTTGAGGCCGCAACTCCCAAACTTGTCGACAATTCCGGTGCAAAATTAGTACGGACTGTCAGCCAACCCTCTCGATTCTGAGGAGTTACATGCAAAGCCGTTACACGACATACGAAGGCCTCTTGAAAGTGGATGTGAGGTTGGCTGCTACCATTGGAGGGCTTATGGGATGTTCGAGATCATTTGTTTTCTTTTTGTAGTTATGAGATTTGTGTTGGTATTTAAAATAATGGTATTTACTAGGCATGTAAATAATAATTTAAATAATAATAATTTCGACTTTGTCTCTGTCACCTCTGACCTAGACTAGAGTCAAGAGCAAACCCATCACAAATTAAAAAAAAATGTAGGTATTATTTTGCGTATTTTTAGTTTCACTGCCTAAAAAGTGACTCAACTATTCAAAAACTTTTAAGGAAAACCATTAATAATAATCAATTACTCTTTTGGCTTCGCCGCAGTTGGATAAAAAGACGTCCACTGCTGGGCGTAAGTCCTATAGCATCGGCTTAGCAACCGATTTCATGCTTCAAGCATCCTGTGTTTCGTTTGCTCACAAAATTCATTCCCCTTTAGAAGATAAGATAAGATTTATTTATTTGTATAAACATGGTAAATACATACAAGATGATAATAAATTACATTATAGTCCAGTCATATTTAGCCATATAATATATTCCCTCGTACCGTACATGGTCGAGAAGTTCGCTCGAGACACTTGTTTGCTACTACTTTTTGCAGAACCAACTCAGGCGTACGCTCACCGCTGCGTCGATTGGTTGACACCTATAATAGGCAGTTTGGCTCATCTGATCAAATCAAATCAAATCAAATCAAAAGTCATTTATTCAAACTAGGCTGAGAATCAGCACTTTTTGAACGTCAAAATTACATAAGACAGTCCCCCAAAAACGCCCGCCCTTCACCACTTCCTAGTGCTTTAGCTGGGGAGAAGAAGTGGCGCAACAAACTCCCCAGCAGCACAGCTGTCTGTTCAGTTAAAAAAATGATTCTATATAATACTGCGCATAATAATTTAGGTACATTACGCAACACAAAACATTAAATTAAATTATTTGCTATAAGTAAGCTAGCACACGCCAATATACCAAAAAAAAAAACGAAAACAATACTCAAGCAGAAACAAAATACAAAACTAAAAACGTAAGCAGAACTTTATACCTAAATAAAAGCCTCCAGTAATAAAGGGCGTGCCCACTTACATAATTATAGCCGTACATGTAGTCGTAACTCACAAGTCACAGATAGGGATAAACTAGGACCATCGAAGTAAAATCAACAACGAGTTAAATTACTAATAACAAAACAAAACCAAGGTCAGCAAGACGACCTGTCACCATAAGCAGCACCCGTTCACGAGTATAACGCAAAGATCAGCCATTACCCCCCTCGCCATATTTGAGGGAAGGAGACAACCCGACCCCCGACGCTACCGCAAGCAGTGACATCTAAGGGAGCATGACGAACTTGCTGCCGGTTGCTCGGGCAAGAAAAACTATAATCAATTGTCGAGGTCACTAGCTAACCACATATTGCAAATTGATATTATGTTTCTCAGCAAGGCTATATTTAGAAAAGAAATTGTTACTATATTAAGTGATCAGAATCCTACTAATTAAGTAATGTTTATTTTTATTCTGTTTATTTTTATATCGTTCGTTCTAACAACTAGTAGATCTGTTTAGTAATATGTGGATAACGTTGTGAGTAGTGTATTTATTACCTCTATTATTAAGTTCTAACCTATGTTTACTTAGTATTACACTGCTGTTTCTTGTCCCTAAATAAATAAATATTTTTGTCACATTCAATAAAAAGAAATTAACCAAACTGCTATGTCAAACTTACAACTATATTATAATAAAAATTAATGTCAGACAAATTTTTCGACAAAAAATTCAGACACACTATAATATACTTATGAGAAATACTCAGAGTTTAAATAAATCCTTTATTAGTGCACTTCTAACATCATGTAAGGATCATATTTTCATCTAATAATCTATGATGATATTATATAATATAATAGAATAGAATAGACTAGAATAAACTTTATTTCGAGCTGAGGCTCACATATGGTTAATAACATTGTTCTTAAGCCTCAGTGTTGTAGACAATAAAACAACTGGACACGGACTCACAATACTCACATAGGGTTAGTAACAATATTCTTAAACCTAGAGGTTAGTTTACTATAATATACGCTGAGACATGTAACTGACAGCAATGAATTATATATATACGGACAATCCATTCTGTCAGCTATCAGGGCTGGCCATGACTCGTACCACCAACAATCTACATGCGCCGCCGCAAACATCCCTGACGCACTGCAACGCCATGGCAACCCCATCCATTTGCGAAAAGCGTTATTTAATTGGACACGGAGGGCTCCATACGCCGCTTGCGAATAATTCTCCCACAAGCTGCACGAGAGCGTCACCTTTACGTCTGTTGTACACCGTGCAAACCTACGGGCTATCATATTTTATATTGCTTTGCGTTAGATAACTAGTCATCTCAGTCAGTCAGTAAGTGAGAACATACCAGAAATATTGTGACTAAGTAACAAATGGTACCGCCTCTCCATGGGTTAAGTGTGACCAGTCTCAAACTCGTGTGAAGGACACTTGGACTACGGATCATCTTATGTAACCACACATACATATATACACAGCTATGTATGTAACACTCTAACGGATTATTACACTTCTTATTGTTCGGGATTTTTGGGATATTTGTAACGGAATAAATATCCCCAATACATACAATACATATAAATGACTTACTAGCTTTAATTTAGAATTTGTCAATCAATTCACACTACTAAACACACGAAACTTTAGTAGTGTGTTTAGTAGTGATTCGAAAGACACGTGGCGCCATCTATTATCATAAGAATGTTATTGTTGTTTTGCTCCGGAACAGTACTTTTTTTCGGGATTAAAGGTACCCTATGTCTGTGTCTGTATACTTGACAACGTGTATGCAAAATTTCTGGATGATCGGTTCAGTGGTTTAGGCGTGAAAAGGTTACAAACAAACAAACAAACAAACTTACTTTCGCATTTATAATATTATAGTTGGGATGAAAAAAAAAACCCGACTGCAAAAACACATAGTTAACTAAAAAGAGAGACAAGCATTATAATCTATTGAATTTTGGTACTGCAGGCGGGGACAAACCAATCACATTAAGTAATTTATTTTTTAGTTATTAATATATATTTGGTTTTGACTCATTACTAGCTTATATTTAATACAAATATTGTTACAATTTATTTAAAAAAAAACCTCCCACTGTCTATTTTTGTATTTCCAGATGCAATATATAAATATTATATACCTACCCTATGGTACTCACCACATATGTTAAAATCCATCAAGCCGTTACGCTACAAGAAGTCACAATGGAACGGATATACATACATACATGCGCGTGAAAAACAGTACCCTCCTTCTAGGTCAGTCGAGTAAAAACTTGGTACAGTACGTTGTTTATCTTCGGAAAAAACCGAAATGTATATCGATTAAAATGTATTCATCGACCAATAGAAATTGATTTCATTATAATCCCACTTAAATTTTTATAAATTGACGCACTAATGGGGAAGAAAACTGCCAATTAGTTCCGCGTAGATGGCGCAGAGAGTTTATCACAAATAAACAGTCAAACTCCATAGAAATTAAACAATATTTTGTGTTTTTCTGACTTTTATCAATGTAATGGGTAATTGTGTAGCATGCAAAGAAATAGGTTGCGGCATATTCCCAAGTAATTTTCGCATAAAGAGAAAGTGAAAATAGGCACTAATATTTAAAAAAAAACATCAAATCTAGTGATTTTTCGAGGTTATGTGGGAAACATTTCAAGGAAACAGACTACGAGACCACTTCTAAGACGACACGTTGGTACCACACCTATTATTATTAATGATGTATTTTTATTAATAATAGTAAAAAAAACTTTCAACCTGTGAAAAAAAAAATGGTTTCCTTTCCAATCCTTACATTTTGTAACAAGTAACTTTACGTCTTGATTATCATTAGTATCATTAAAAAGAAAAAAAAAAAAACAATGAGTTAAGTTTATTTTATAACTTATAAAACCACAATATTGTCCAGAATACTGCTATAAGTCGATAAAAATCAATCAATCTGCCTAGCCTTTTCCCAACTATGTTGAGGTCGGCTTCCAGTCTAACGGGATGCAGCTGAATACCAGTATTTTACATGGAGCGTCTGCCTATCTGACCTCCACAACCCAGTTACTGGGTAATATGATACCCCTTGGTAAGACTGGTTGTCAGACTTTTGGGCTTCTGACAACCCGTAACGACTGTCAAAGATCGACGAATGACAGCCGGGACCAACGGCTTAACGTGCTTTCCGAGGCACGAAGGAGTCTCGGTATGAAAAGATGGTCACCCATCCACAGACCAACCCCGGCAAGCGTAGCTTAACCTGATGGATCGACCCGTGCGGCTGTTATTACTTAGCCACGAGCTCCTCTGCTATAAGTCGATAACATCTTAAATATAATGTATAGACACCAGCAGGTCAAGCTACCCGAAACTGTCACATTTTCCCAATCAACCTTGAACCTAATGCTTTAGCGATAAAGTTGAAAATCTATTAATGAAATTTGACAGATTGTAGTTATTGCTTGATGTGCTGGCGTCTGTACCTCACGACAAGTTTAGTTTTCCTTCCTTGTTGCGATACGCCGCTTTTTTTCAACTTCTCCTTCAACTGGGCGATACGCCAGGTAGAATATATCCCCCCATGAATATAATGAAACACGTGTACGCGGAATGCTGTTGACAAGTTATGAAATATGATTGATTTTGAACTAACTATTTTTATAGAATATTAGCGTCTGAAGTACGTAATTCTTAATGATTAAACTTTTATATTTGTATGCAATTACTTAAAAACCATGCACACATAATTAATGGTTGAAGTACCATTCACAAATTCTTAATTACACAAAAAAAAAACACAATCAACCAGTAAACATAACCAAACATTTGAATTTCAAATGCAGACACACTGCAAAAAACCCGACATTAATACTTGCACCGCAACACGTGTGTGTGGAGAAAAAATAAAGAAAAACGCAAACGTCCTGCGCCCTGAGATAACGTCAATTAGTAAGATGTATGGCTGTTTCGTAAAGTGTGGTCTGACCACATAACAGTGGAGGACAGAAGGTCAAACAAGGGTACATAATGGACATTCTACTCAATAATCTACTTAATAAAAATCTTAATAATCTCAACCCGTATAACGAAAGTAAGTCGATGGGTAATACCTTGCTTGTCTTGTCTTTAGACCCCATATAACTATGAGGGTCGAGCGTTTTGGAGGGCTGTCTTATGTAATTTTGACGTTCAAAAATTGTTGATTCTCAGCCTAGTATAAATTACTTTTTTAGGGTTCCATACCTCAAAAGGAAAAACGGAACCCTTATAGGATCACTCGTGTGTCTGTCTGTCCGTCCGTCTGTCACAGCCAATTTGCTCCGAGTGTAATGGAGCGATTAAGTTAAAGGTCTTGAGTGGAAAGAAAGCCATATTTATTTCATAGTTTTTGAAATTTATACATTTTACTTGAAAAAAAAAATGTAGAAAAAAAATTGAAAATGGTAGAGCTTTATTTGTTGGAAATTACTTCTAGTATAACTACTTTCAAGGAATAGGTCTAATTTCCGAGCACCTGTAGATGGTGATCAGGGTCTGATTATGGAGTAGGAAAGAGAAATGAGGATAAATTAGTAACTCACGTGTCGATAGTAGCGAGTCTACTAGTAAGATAATATAAAGTTTTAAAAGCAGCAAATAAAAGTTAAATTTAAATTTAAAAAACCCCCGACATAAACAAAATCCACTACAAAATATAAAATAATGTGTTGGCCCTTTAAGTTGTGGGTAATATTTGATCCAAGCGGCGCTATTGTAGAAATAATATCTGCTGTTAACTTCTTATTTCGTCGAGGGACTCGACGCGACTACCACCCTTCGATCAAAATATTATCTACCATTTATATTAAACTTAAAGGGCCAGTACATATAATTTTATAAATTTACTTTTTAGAGGATTCGTTACTACTTACATTTTGTTTTATCTCTTTTACTATTTACGTTATTTTTCAGCTTTTAAATGGCAAATTGACAGAGAAAGTGAATGACGATACAGAATGGGACTTCTTAACTTACCCCTGCACAACTTAGCAGTTATGTATGAGATGATTATACGATCTCATTGTGGAGCAGTGACCACTCGAATTAGTGTCGCTATATCTTACTGAAGCGTTAGCACATGGATGAAGATTTTAGGCCTTTGTTTAGAGGCCTCCAACAGTAGAACAAAAATAAAAAGGGCGTACCTGCATTTGTGTTCAAAAAAAAAAAAACAAATGAAATGTCGGTATAAATTCACCGTATGGATTGATATAAAGGAACTATAAGTAATGGGCAGTGCTATAAGCAGCGGAGCGCGTGGCTTTATTAACAGCTGCACGGGTCGATCCATCAGGTTAAGCTACGCTTGCCGGGGTTGGTCTGTGGATGAGTGACCATCTTTACATACCGAGACTCCTACGTGCCTCGAAAAGCACGTTAAGCCGTTGGTGCCGGCTGTCATTCGTGAATCTTTGACAGTCGTTACGGATCGTCAGAAGTCCGAAAGTCTGACAACCAGTCTTAGGTATTATCTAGTTACTGGGTTGTGGAGGTCAGATAGGCAGTCGCTCCATGTAAAATACTTGTATTCAGCTGCATCCGGTTAGACTGGAAGCCGAATCCAACATATTTGGGAAAAGGCTAAGCTGATTGATTGAAGCAGTGGGCTGGATGCGCTGGATGAGGAAAGCACAGAACCAGTTGAAGTGGCGATGCTTGGATGTGATTTAGGAAAGGGTACTTCTTACCACGATGTTAGGGCCGTTAGGGGTTAATTCCTCGGGAGGAAACGCCCAGGTGTTACCATTGTGTGGATCGCCCGGAGGACACGGTGGAGCATACGGTGGAGGTCTGCCCGGCCTGGGCAGAGCACCGCCGCGTCCCACTGTGGGCTGGATTTTGAGTTTCATAGAACTTCGTTTACTTTTTTTGAAAGTGGGATTTTTTTGACTGGAAATTCCTTGACCATTATTATACTTCGTTATGAAATATGGGATCATAAAAGTCAGTGTATCTATTTTTAAAACATAAAAGTTAAAAAAAATGTATGGAGCCAGGGAAAAAATATCAAATATCTCCAGAACCGCACGTTTGGCCGTAATATCCTGACACACGGTAATACCTCTATTTATTTGGGAACTTTTGGCGTACTTCATATATCGGGCATAGGTGCGGTTTTTTTTTTAAAAAATCGGAGAATATTTTAATTTTTTATGTTCTATTTACCGATTAGATTTTAGGAATAATGGGTAATGCTGATCTTAATAATTGAAAAACTGAATGAAATTTATATTTTTCAAGACCGTTACCAACAAAAACAATTGTCACACTAGGAATATAGACTCAAAAATTGTTAAAATTATAATGACGTCGAATTGGTAATGAGCTAAGATCTGACATGAAGGGTCATATGTTGATACCAGGTTTTATGCGTGCATTAGTTAATTTATGTACTCATTAGTTAAATACTACTCTCCGATAATGCTAATTTGTGTCATTAAGTAATGAGTGGAGAAATTCCCAGTGATTTACAAAATTTTTGAGAAAAAATTACTGTGGTTCTAAATTAATTAGCTAACGATCGACACTTAGAGAGGATTGATTAGCAGTCAGTGTTTGTTGTTCCAAAATATTAGTAAATTAGGTATAATGCTATCTCAAGTAGTTAGCAACCATTACCTAATTATCTTTTGTGACGGATAAATATAATTTCTGACTGCGAGATACAGGTACATTGTATATTTTATTACTAATTTTAATTAGATATTTTAACAAAAGTTAATTAAAACTCAATTTAGACAAAATATAACACTTAAAACAATTCAAACATATACTTGGCTGTTTGAAGAGCATAATCCTTAAATTTTTCTGCGTTAATTTTTTCACCACTTGTAATGGCTTGCAAAATTACGGCAAATCTGTGAATCAACTCTTCGTTCAGTCCAGTCATAGCAGCTGTTTTAGCGGGATCCTCGAAAAATCGTCTAGCAGTGTTGCCGTCATTAGTTGTTCCGGATCCTTGTTTCACAATATCTACTAGAAGATTTAATTCGGATTTAAAACGATCCTGAATTTCCTTTTTCCTTGTTTCAAATACAGTTTTGTCTTCATTACTTCGTACTGCCCATTTTTTCAGATCTAATCTGTATGCTATATGTAAAAGACATTCCATGCTTTTAATCCGCGCATGATAAGCCAAACTTATAAAGGTTTAATGAGACGTCTCTTTTCAATATCTCGTTAATGTTGTTCATCTCTGATGGTTTAGCCGAACAGAGGTAACACGTAGCACTGGATTTTACTTCCGAAAGATATGTGCACACTTTCCCATCAATCATGGTCATCATGAGGTCATGAGTAACCGAGTTGGTACCACATTTCAATGGTCGAAGATTTTTTATTTCTTCATCCATCTGCTTTGCATGCTCCGCTACTACAAACTTACTTTCTTTTATAAAAGTAAATTGTACTGGGCGACAATATGATGGGGAGCAGGGGCTTGGATTGGTCCAGACAATTTCGTCACCACATGTTACTCTCAGTGGAACCAGAGAGGTCATGAATATACTGGAATCGTTATGCTCTCCATCCATTTTTTGTTTATATTGACTTTGATTTGAGGCTCCATCAAAACCCCACTTGGAAATCATAGAAAGCTGTCTATTTTCTATGTTTTTGGACAAACTCTCTAAAATTCTTTGTGCTGTTTTATCAAGAAGGCTTTGTAGGACAATTTTAGCTGATGAATCAGTCACTGTTATGCACTCTTTTGGTGGGTAGCACTCCAATTTGGCTTTCTGTACTTTGAAGTACGATGGGTATAAATCTTTTGCCCCTTCTCGAATGGCAGTTTCTCTTAATATTGCCATTTCGAAAGTTTAAGAGACAAAAGGATACCTAGTGCCTTTTCTGGAGTGAATAGTACAGAAGCTAGCTTTTTAATCATATCACTAAACTTGTCAGCGGCCTCTGGATGCTTGAGCATATACTCAATGACAAAAGCAATATTGTTGTGTCCTTCATTTTTTAATTGAGATGTAGCTGCAAATAATATTTCATTACTCTCGCGGTCCTTTTGATCAATAGTTCTGACTTTTTTCTGTTTGGACCCCAAATCTTGAAAAGGCTTTCGAGGTGAAGCTTTTCGTTTTGTCATAGTTCCAACTGATGACGTTGAAGGTCCAGGATCCAAGGAACTTGGCTCTTCAATAACTGGAATTGGTGCAACCAATTCCACAATACAACTTGGCCAGTCAATATTTGACTCTAGCCAACCTTCATATTGTTTTTTGAAGTCTCCGAAATTCCGATGCACTTGCTGCCATCTCTTCATTGCATCTCGAGTAAATCTTCGGCAAAACTCTCTCAGCGTCAAACTGTCCTCTTCAGAAAAGGTGTAGTCTAATCGAGACACCAATTCTTGAAATAAATTATCACTTTTGTTGTTACCACTTCTTAAAATAACAAATAAATCTAAGTTAGTAGCTAAACTCTCCATATTTAAATCTGTTAAAATTACTGTTGTCAGGAAGGTAGCTCTAGATGAACTAAAATATTTGACTAACGCAGCACTATTTATATTTAACTATTTTTTATCATTAGGGTAATTAGCTAATGGTTGCTAACTACCCTACTTAAGATATCATTATACCTAATTTACTAATATTTTGGAATAACAAACACTGACTGCTAATCAATCCTTTCTAAGTGTCGATCGTTAGCTAATTAATTTAGAACCACAGTAATTTTTTCTCAAAAATTTTGTAAATCACTGGGAATTTCTCTACTCATTACTTAATGACGCAAATTAGCATTATCGGAGGGTAGTATTTAACAAATGAGTACATAAATTAACTAATGCGCGCATAAAACTTGATATCAACATATGACCCTTCATGTCAGATCTCAGCTCATTACCAATTCGTCGTCATTATAATTTTAACAATTTTTGAGTCTATATTCCTAGTGTGACAATTGTTTTTGTTGGTAACGGTCTTGAAAAATATATTTCATTCAGTTTTTCAATTATTAAGATCAGCATTACCCATCTATTCCTAAAATGCAATAGGTAAATACAACATAAAAAATTAAAATATTCTCCGATTTAAAAAAAAAAAAACCGCACCTATGCCCGATATATGAAGTACGCCAAAAATTCCCAAATAAATAGAGGTATTACCTTGTGTCAGGATATTACGGCCAAACGTGCGGTTCTGGAGATATTTGATATTTTTACCCTGGCTCCATACATTTTTTTTTACTTTTATGTTTTAAAAATCGATACACTGACTTTTGTGATCCCATATTTCATAACGAAGTATTATAATGGTCAAGGAATCCATTTCCAGTCAAAAAAACCCCACTTTCAAAAAAAGTAAATGAAGTTCTATGAAACTCAAAATCCAGCCCACAGTGCGTCCTCGCGGAGGCGATCGGCGGCGGCGATCTCTCGCGTCCAGCCCTGGTACAGGCCATGGTACGGAGCGAGAGTGCTTGGGAAGCCGTCACCTCCTTCTGCGAAGCAGTAATGCTTGCAAAGGAGGAGGCTGAACGCGTGAGGGAGAGGCAATCTTTGCGCCCTCACGCCCGTAGTCGCCGCAGGTGACGCCCTGGGCGTCGGGAATCGATAGCCGATTCCCGGCCACCGTAGGCGCGGGCTTGCGGATGGCGAGCAATGGGTAGCTCGCCGTCCGGTAAGGACCAGGCCCGGGTCGACAGCGCGTTGTGTTCCACGCGCGCCTCAAAGAGATGTCAGCACTAGCTGAAGGGGTCCGCTATGGCCGATGCCCGCCAGGGTTGCGGGTTGTTCGAAAGAGTTACCGTGGCCCTGGCACAGGCAACTGAAGGAACACGGGTGGGTTTTAGTCAGTAGAAGTCTGAAGTCTTTCTCATCTACAAAAAAAAGGGGTTACGAGTAATTCCTAAAGTTTTGACCGTCATTAACTTGGATTTGATTGACAGTTGGTTACAATTTCGAAGCGACTGAAAATAAAAGGAAGAAGTTCTAGGTATGTTTGTCTGTACGTATTTTTTTTTTATGTATGTCCATCGATATTTTCATCAGTTATGGAAAAATTTTGAAAAATAACTATAGTTTCGGAAGTCGGTGGCAAAAAACGTAAATATTTCGGATTGTCTGTATATTATTATGTCATATTTATAACTTTATATAATAGTTGGCGTTTTTGTCTTATTTGGGTTTTAGTTTTTAACTTAAATTTTTCACTAATTATTTTGCCAAAAACTATTCTTAAGCTCCGTTTACATGGTGCAAGTTTCTGGAACGTTGAAGAGCAATATCGCATGCCATAAAGCATTTTCAATTTTATTGCTATTCAAGAATTGCATGCAAGTATTTACACGCGTGCGATTCCATGAAATGGCATACAAAATAATTGAATGCAAAATTTGCCATTAAATAAAATCGCATGCGCCTTAATGTACGTGATAATTAGACGGTGTTAGTTAATTGGCCTTCAATTGTATGGTATGCCACAGGCAATAAACTTGTACTGAGTAAATGGAGCTTTACATATTTTGTGCCGATCGTAAGAAGAAGACTGAAATGTAACAAAACATAGCTATAAAACCCACCCAGCCATTTCCGCAAATCCTACTTATCCTCCTAATATTATAAATGTGAAAGTTTGTGAAGCTGTTTGTTACTCATTCACGCCAAAACGGCTGAACGTATCTGGATGAAATTTAGCACAGAGATAGATTATAGTTTGGAAAAATGTACGGTTTCTAATCCCGGAAAAATGTACGGTTCCCGTGTGATAATTTCCAACATCCACGCGGGCGAAGCCGCTGGCAACACTAGTAAACCATAAAGGAGACTGCCCACTACACCGTACCATGACCGTGCTAAGAACGTGTCAGGCAAAAAATATTCTTTGTATTGAAAAGTATGAGGCTATGCCCACTAGACCGTCAACAATATTGTCGGCGAGTATATTTTGCCGGTGCTGATACGCTGGTACGCGACATTGCTAAACCAGTGCGCGCAGGCGGCGAAACTGTGAGCACACGGGGTATAACCACGTAAGATGACCGTTCTAACCCCTTTATAAATGGACAATTTTTGTGGTATTATATTTTCGTGGGTCTGCAGTGCATCAGAAATGTTTGCACAAAATCAAACTGACGGATTTCATGCAATCATCCGAAAAAAATAAATCGCATCATTAGTAACTAGAACCCGAGCCAGTAGCAACAGCATTCTGAAAACAGGGACAGAGAGTTTTAATTGTCCCATTTTGAGTCATCTTGTGGAGAGGATGGCCAAGTGAGTAACTTGTACCTTACTTGGTCATCTTCTGTGCGAAATGCTTCTCATATATGTATGCTACCTCTAATAATAATTTTAATTATTAACAGTTGTCACAGTAAATAAATTATTTGATTTGAAATAATTTTCCTAACAAAAATATTCAATCTCTTCCTGACGCGTCTGCCTCTAGACTTGATTACACACATGTAAACTACTACAACTGAGAGAACAGGAACCGTACGGATATGAATCACGATTGATACGCGGATGTTACGGTCACTAAACGCGATACGATACGATACGATACGCACCTCTGCGCTGTCTATACGAGACGCGTCCGCGCCGCCTCTACACCGCCACCGCGCCGTTGCCGCTTAAGAAGAGCCAACCCGTTATACTTTTCATACAAACGCTCGTACGTGATTATAGCGTTTTAACATATATTTCTAAGAAATTTTTGAAATAATAGGTATTTTGTGCACTATATCAGAGTTTCTATCAAAGTGAAAAATAAAAATTTGGAGAAACAAATTCAGTATAGGTAAGCCTCTAAAAATCTGCTTTTTGCACAATTTTTACCTGAATTTTGACCGTTCATAATGTAATCATAAATTGTAAAAGTAAAGAAAACATACCGATAGAAACCTCGCACATGTAATGGAGATTCTAAATGACAAACATTTATTTCACAAACTTGTAAGAATTGCTAAAAAATACGTATTTCCTGGAACAAGTTTCATAAAATTTCCGCTCACTATGTTATCGCGTTCTCACTTGCTTGTTAGTCAACGGGCGTTGCGCTGGATGAAACAACAAGCTTTTCGACCATGCTTGCGTTGACGATAGACGCGGCCGGGAAGGGCCTTCTTAAGTGGATTCTGAAGCTGTAAATTTTTATACAAAAAGCTATAACGTTTTTCTCCCCGTAAACATAATCTAATTTTCATATTTTTTTAAATGTTGTAGGTATAATGAAAAACTAGGTCTGTGCGTTTTTATTACAAAGAAATATTGCATACGATGTACCTAAGTTATTAGCATCTAAATATCTATATTTTTGACATAAAAACTTCCTCGAGCGTTTTTATTTTTTAAATTAAATTAAATTGAATTACTAAAAAATAAAAAACTTCAGACCTAGATTAAGGTGTATTGAATGTAATGAAACCAAAATTGTCTCATTTCGTAAAGGTTTAGGGGGGTGAAAACGTTATCGTCCGAAACAACATTTATGTAAATAATTGTATGAAATGTAGGTAATTGCCTCCAAGACTCGCGCCGCGTATCGGCACTTCACAATCCTCTTAATTTTACCATACCAATACGCAGTACGCGGTGACGGCGCGAGCGCTGAATATGTACCTATGTTTATACCATCTCAATCATATTAGGGGAGACCATGTTTCTGTATCATCGATCGTATATTACTTATCTGATTTAACATTCCTTCCGTTTATAGATTCAACGCATAAATCAACATGATTTATGTGTTAATAACATAATATTAGGTTGGGGAAAAAGTCTTTTCGCATTATAGTATGTATGGACTTGTAATAAAATCTCTTTGGCTATACTATTTGTATCTGGCTGGTTTTGGTATCATTGAAAGTTTAAATTTTAAAGAACATAATTCCAAATTCAAATTAGGAAAATGTGTGATTTTCATTTGTTTTTCGTACCGTCAAGATGAGTGAATCTAATGAAGAAATTCGATACATTTTAAAATTTTACTACAAAAAAGGTAAAAATGCAACGCAAGCCGCGAAAAAATTTGCGATGTTTATGGACCTATTGTAGTGTCTGTGAGAGTAGCACAAATTTGGTTTAAGCGTTTTCAATCCGGAAATTTTGATGTCAAAAATGCACGTCGCTCTGGTCGCCCTATTACGGATAAAATGGATGCCATTTTTGAAAAAATGGAGCAAGATCGGCATATCAGTAGTTACGACGTAGCTGAAGAACTGGAAATTGACCACAAAACAGTTTTGGCGCATTTGAAAAAAACTGGGTACACAAAAAAGCTCGACATTTGGGTACCTCACGAGCTCACTGAAAGAAACCTAATGAACCGTGTACTCTTTTGTGATTCTTTATTACGACGTAATGAAACCGAAACATTTTTGAAGAAGCTGATAACTGGTGATGAAAAGTGGATCACGTATGACAAGAACGTGCGAAAAAGGTCGTGGTCAAAGGCCGGTCAGGCTTCACAGACTGTGGCGAAACCTGGGTTAACTCGCAACAAGGTGATGCTGTGTGTGTGGTGGGATTGGAAGAGCATTATTCATTATGAGCTGTTACCACCAGGCAGGACCATCGATTCTGAACTCTACTGCGAACAACTGATGAGATTAAAGCAAGAAGTTGAGAGAAAGCGGCTGGAATTAATCAACAGAAGAGGTGTAGTTTTTCATCATGATAACGCTAGACCTCACACATTTTTAGCCACTCAGCAAAAATTAAGAGAGTTTGGCTGGGAGGTGTTAATGCATCCGCCGTATAGTCCTGACCTTGCACCTTCAGATTTCCACCTGTTTCGGGCTCTTCAGAATTCTTTAGGCAGTGTCGGGTTAACATCACGAGAGGACTGCCAAAACCACTTGTCGCGGTATTTTGACCAGAAGTCCCAAAATTTCTATAGCAATGGGATCATGTCCCTACCTACAAGATGGCAAAAAGTTATCGAACAAACGGTACCTACATACTTTAGTTAAATGTAAATAAACTATATTAAAAAATGTTTTGAATTTTCGTAAAAACTTTTTCCCCAACCTATTATGTTGCTTTGCTTTTATTTAGTTTTTATTTTAATAAGTAATTTTATTTGTATCTGCACGTGGATTTTATTTAGGAGGCTTGGCAGAACACATAGTCTAGAATTTAAAATAAAATGTTGATATTTATCTCTATATTTAATGATCCGCTTACAAAAATTATTTCACTGATGGAAAGCTACATACACACATACATACATTTGCTGGCGAGTGTCATAGAATTAATGTTATTTTAAAATCACACGGATGAAGTTGCAGGCAGAAACTCGTACATACAGGGTGAGTCGTAAATAGTGGTCCAACGTTAAGGCTTCGATACACCGTATATTCACCTATCACATACCACAATTTGAACCATTTTTTTTCCTAGGTCTCAGAACACAATTTTATTTTTAAATTGACAAATTGCTTTGGTACTTTTTTCTATATAATCGCATATGATAGCACGTGCATTTCACAGTTATAAAAATAAAAAAAATCATGTCATTTATAGAAAATACAGCCAAATTAGCAAGGCAAGGTGTACATTTATCAAATAATAATGAAAAAATATTTTATTCTGAGACTGGAAAAAATAGTTCAAATTGTGGTATGAAACCTTAACGTTGGACCACTATTTACGACACACCCTGTATAACAGATTGCAAGAATAAGAAGGGTTTCGTACCTTCCTTTTTGTTTGAGTTTTATATTACCCCATATCTCATGTATTCCATTAGTTTTTAATTATATTTATAAGTAGCTTCTGCCCGCGACTACGTCCTTCCCCAAGGTTCAAAGTATACCCATATAAAATTTCATCAAAATCGTTTCAGTCGTGTAGCCATGAAAGTGTAACAAACAAGCATACAAAAATCAAATCTTTTCTCCTTATAATATTATATTACTAGCTTTTGCCAGCGGCTTTGCCCGCGTGCATGTTGGAAAATATTCCACGGGAACGTACTACCAGGATAAAAAGTATCCTATGTCCTAATCCTGGTCAGGGTCTACCCGTGTGCCAAATTTCATCCAAATCCGTTTAGCCGTTTTAGCGTGAAAGCGTAACAAACCAACAAACTTTATTTTTAATATTAGATAGGATTAGTTTTCCGTTTGGCGCAGTCCTATGACTATAATGATCCTATTAAGAATTTCAGAGATAGACAATGTAAAATTGTTAGGGCTTTAGCACATCTCCGCCACGAAACCATAGAAACGAAACCACAGTGGTTCAATTCAATTGACTCGCACGATGTTCCGCTACTCGAGTTGCGGAATACAATGGGGACTTAGCCTTATAATAGAATAAAATCTGACAAATGACATTTGGCAATATTAAAATACACAAAGGTTCTTATAAAAATGAGAAAATTATTGTAAAAGGCATGAATTATCAATGAAATGGTGTGGTTTCCATTGGAATAGTGTTTCCGAAATATTTGAAGTATGTAAAATGTAAGTATAGTGAAAGTTCAATGTAGGTTTAGTATGAACTCCAGCTCGTTCAACGTAAACAAACTAAAAACTTGTGGTTACAAACAAAAAGCGAAATACCACAGAAAAATACGCATAGATAGGTAGGTACTCTTCACAGTGAAAAGCGAAGGTAAACTAAATATAGGCAAGCTACAATAAAAGAAAATAAGTTACAAGTTAATAAACCCACGCGATTTACCTTTAGATAAAACATTTTTGGACTGAAGCCTTTTACAAACGCTCCTCGCAGTTATTTGAAAACTTTTCAACTAGTTGGAAAAACTATGTTAATCTACCCTTTGATATTCGTAAAAATGTAACGAATATGTTACGTATATGTATAGGTATGTAATTTGTATGTATATACAATGCATTTATGTATGAGCTTATATTCAAAGTTAAACTTTCGTTTCAAATATTTTTCAGGTGTGTTGTGGGATTAAATATTCATGTTTTTATACCAGTGCCTACCTGAAATGGTAAAGTATTATTACCTAGGGGGTCGTGTCCATGCCTTATTATTTTTATAAACGCAAAGATTTATTTTATATTATACAGGTTACATTTTCAAGTGGGCGTGGATGGCCAAATCCGAAACTATGAGGAATAGCGAAAAAAGTCAAAGGAGTCTCGGGCTCGATTTTGATGAAAACTAAAAGTGTATCATTCTATTTTCGAAAAATCAATATTTCTAGCCAGTAACCGGACCCGTTGAATTAAAAAAAAAACACTATTATTACACTATTCGATAGTGTCGCTAATAAGTATCGAATTCTCGGAAGTAATGACTAACTAATGGCAAACTAAAGGAAAGATCTCATTTTTTAACAAAATACTTTTTTATTTTTCTTATGTTACCTACCTATTAAATCTTAACTGATTGTTCAAAATGATGACCATTGTTTTTAATACACAGCTGGTTTCGACGTCTCAAGGATTGTACTGCATTCAGCATTACAATATTATTGATTCCATTTAGAATTGGCCATCCACGCCCACTTGAAAAATTCATTCTGTATACGAAAGTCTTTGACCTTTGGCACTGAAACGTGGCCGCTCTCAATGGGCCTCATTAGAAGGCCGAAAGTCAGCCACACTTGGACTTTCCCTACGTGATCGAATCATAAACGAAGAGGTAGAAGTATGAGAACAACGGTAAGCGAAATAGCCCGAAGAATTGCCAAACTTAAGTTGCTATCACTCACAAGGTGGACCAATGACCTGGTGAAGGATGGAGGAATCCGCTGGATGTGAGAAACACAGCACCGGTCGAAGTGGCGGTGCTTGTGGGAAGCCTTTGCCCAGCAGTGGACGTCTTTAGACTGAAACGATGATGATGATGATGAAAGATTTAAATCGTTAGATTCGCCCTACCGCGTCAAGAGATCGTGTCGTCGTGTTGCTGTTTCGTTTTGACACATCTGAAACACTTAAGGTGAACTGCCGGTCTATTCTGTAAAAATCTCACCGTGAAAACGTAGGTGAAGTGAGCTTGGAGAGAGCTGTCATTCCACCTGATGGTAGGGATTGACACTATTGACAGCTCACTCCACGCTCGCCACACCTAAGTTTTCACCGAGAGATTTGTACAGAATAGCACTGCTGACTGTCTTGGAAACACCATTTTTAATGTATAAGCTCACTTTTATCAGTATTCATATTCATATTCATTTATTTGGCTTCCACAAGGTCTGCCTAGCCTTTTCCCAACTATGTTGTGGTCGGCTTCCAGTCTAGCCGGATGTAGCTGAATACAAGTATTTTACATGGAGCGACTGCCTGTCTGACCTCCATAACCCTGTTATTGGGTAAAACGATACCCCTTGGTAAGACTGATTGTCAGACTTTCGGGCTTCTGACGACCCGTAACGACTGTCAAAGATCCACGAATGACAGCCGGGACCAGCGACTTAACGTGCTTTCCGAGACACGGAGGAGTCTCGGTATGTAAAGATGGTCACCCATCTACGGGACCAACCCCGGCAAGCGTAGCTTAACCTGATGGATCGACCCGTGCGGCTGTTACGAGTATTACTTAGCCACAAGCTCGTTCCATAAGGTAAAACAAGGTTTCGCGCGACTTACGAGTATGTACGGTGTACACTGTACTTACAAGCAAGCTGGAGCAGCATCAGTTTTTGCTTGAGCGATGGAAGATTGGCTTGCTTTAGGGGGAAGCGACAGTGTAGCCCGCGAAATTCAAAATCTCTTACGTTTTTTGCAATTTGCAAGTCAGTATTATGTTATAAGTTAAATAAAGTATGATTCGCGACCGTAACAAATATGTATTTACAGAATTATAATCATTAGAATCAGTAACACAGTAACTCCTTAAGTTAGTATAATCCTCAAATGTCAAGATTTCATGAAATAGTAATTAATTACGATTACCTGGTCTTAAAGAGTTGTATTGATGTCTTTAATGATTATAATTATGTAAACACATACTTGTCACGTTCGCGAATCATACTTTGTTCAATGTACAGTCTAATACTGACTTGTAAATTGCAAAAACCCTAAGAAAATTTGAATTTCGCGGGCTACCCTGACGCCTTCGCCTTAAGTGTGTGCAATTGACGTGCATATAATTGCGCAAACTTAACATGCATTCACGCGTTCAATCATGCTTGCACAAGTGTTGTTTGAGCCGCATAATGAAAATTCTATCAATCTTCATGCCGCTTGCATAAGCGAGATGCTTGCACAAAATCATCATACAGACGCTCAAACACGCTTGCACAAAATTATTGTTCATGCAGCCTTCTTATGGTTGCAGTTACGTGTGGTACCCACTTTTATGAGAGTTAGTAAATTAAAAGAAAACCTTCAACTTACCATACAAATATAATTTAAAACAAGTGTATTATAACAAAGTACAATGTACAAGTGCATTATTACAATGTATTAGTACCTCAAAAGGAAAAACGGAACCTTTATAGGGTCACTGATGTATCTGTCTGTCTGTCTGTCCGTCTGTCACAGTCAATTTGTCCCGAATTTAATGGACCGATTAAGTTGAAATTTGGTAAACGTATGTATTTTTGTGACCCAAACACAGAATTATAATGTAAAATAATGAATTTTGAATATTGGGGTCAATTTTGGGGGCAAATAAAAAAATAAAAAAAAAGTTTGGCCGTGTGAAATATCAAATGAAAAGGATTACTGTGATGGTCCCAAATATAATATATTATTTTAATAGTTTTAAAATAAACTATTTTAAAGTTATTTAAGAAAATAGACGGAAATTGACCATTCCTCCCCTTTATCTCCGAAACTACTGAGCTTAAAATTTTGAAAAAAAATACAGAAAATACTTCTATAGGTACCTATAGATTATAGGAAAACCTACAAGAAGTCTATCGTCTTAAAATAACATGGTAAATCTCTGATTAGTGTTCGTACAAACTTACATATAATAGAAATAATAATCGCTCCCCACCGCTGTATCTCTACGCCCCACCGCTGTATCTCTACGCCCCACCGCTGTATCTCTACGCCCCACCGCTGTATCTCTACGCCCCACCGCTGTATCTCTACGTTGACGTCGTGGTGGGGCTTGCGTGCTCCAAACTTTAGGTCTGTGCCGGTAGAGTTTGCCGGAAAGGGTCTAGGATGAGGAGCCAGACCAAGAGAGATACAAAAACCCGCAGGGCAGCATGTGGCGAGCTGATGGGCAGTAGCGACCCCATGGACCCTATCTCCCGGGAGAAATCTTGTCCTCATCTCTGGCTTGCCTTTATTGGCCGGCTGGAGTGAACGCTGACGAGGAACAGAGCTCCCACCTCTTTCTTGCCTTTATTGGCCGGCTTGAGTGGAGATTCGCAAGAGCAAACGTGCTTGGAGGAAGGAAGTATTCCAGTAAGGTGCTGGTAGGGATCTTGACCATACTTCCGGGATTGTCCTGATAGCCGTGGAATACCTCTCCACTCCTCAAGCACCTCAGGAAGTGTTGCCCCCTTGTCGCTACGTCACTATGTGCTAGCGGCCGTCTCCGGGGGCCCATTATTGAGTGTGCAAGTCACCCCCTGCCATTTTATCCATGTATAATATATAACATTGGTCAGGCAGGGGACATAGTTCTTCCATAGTTCAAGTTACCCAATCCACTTAGCCACCCAAACCCATAGCCCAATATGTTTTGTTTCCACGTACAACAATAGTCCTGTACCAACCGGGGGTTGTCTTTGAGTGCACTTGAATAGTGCATACAGGGATAATCGTCGGTTGGTGCCTCCTCATCGTTTAAAATTATCTAAGGGGCCTCTACGAGTTGGCTTCGGCTCCTCGTACGCCTTCCAAAGGCCCGGGACCCCAGTGTCCCGAGATATATAAGATAGAATAATAATAATATCCTGGGACATTTCACTCACGGTCATCTATCTGATCCCAAACTAAGCAGAGCTTGTACTATGGAAACCAGATAACTGATATACTACATTCATATACTACTTTTTTTTTGTAAATACATACTTATATAGATAATTAGTTATAATAGTTGAAATGTATGGGAGAACGTGTTTTTCAACCACAATGTTAAGTTTGTTCTTGAGATAAATTCATCCCAACTACGGAACCCTTCATTGTGCGTGGTCAGACACGACCGGTTTTTTTTTTCTCCAAGCTTTTATTAGTTTGGATATCATCTAGGACCAGACGAATCAAACGAGCCCAAACTCGCTAGTGTTGCGTCGTTCTATTACTGAGTTCCAATGGCCGCCTTCCGGCTCCATCATCAGATCACCTCCATTTTATAATAATATTGCATTGTCATTTGATTTACATAAATATGTGTGGTGTGAAGTCACGTTCATCAGCACGTCACGTATAGTACATAGTTTAAATTAAGGTAGACAAGCTGTGTTCGTAGCCTTAGTGTTAGCATAGTATCACGAACGATATATGTATATATATGCCACCCCCCCCCCCACATCGCATATGAATGTAAAATTTCAGCTCAATCGGAAACCGGGAAGTGGGTCAAAAACTTGCAAGATTCGATTACAGACTGACAGACACCGGGGCAGGTGAAGCTAAATAAAAGCTAGTAAAAAAAAAGAAACAAAGTAGTTGAGACTACGTAATCACAAGGCGTTTTGGAACACCTAGCTGAGCTGCGCCGCGCCGCCTTCGCTTAGCGCGTAGTCAAATAATACATTATTAAAACGCTACCGAGCGCACAGTGGCGCCCTCATCGTTTGTTTTGTTATTTCTTTTAATTTAAAAAGAAAATGCAGAAAATAAGCAGGTTATGTTGTACTCCATAAGACGTATATATACGTTATTATTATTAGAAACAGTAGTTTTATATTGTTTAGTTTTATTGTAATCATTAAAACGGGAAATGGCGGCCACTTTTTCCGTTTTAATGATTACAATAAAACTTCACAATATAAAACTACTGTTTATAATAATAATAACGTATAGTCTTGTGGAGTACAACTTAACGTGCTTATTTTCCGCATTTTCTTTTTAAATTAAAAGAAATAACAAAACAAACGATGAGAGCGCCACTGTGCGCTCGGTAGCCTCTTAATACATCAACAAGTATCCCGCCCTTGCTTCGCTCGGGTGCAATCTACTAATGTGGTGTGTTTGAAATAAAACAAAGAAAGTAAAATATCGATTTTACTTGTATTTCAATTACAAAAGAAAAAACAATCTCGAGTTACACTCAACGACTTTATAAATAGAAGCGAAAAAGGAAAAGACTGTTGCCACACCTCATAAATATTTTTATGCACATTAATGTTGCACGTATAAAAAAAACAAGAAAAATAATGAATTACATTAATTTATAATATTTCAGAATTTAAAAATATATGTTCACATTGTATTGAACAGGTGTATAGGGCTATGTTTTTCAATGTATTATATTCACATAAACCTTCCAGAATAAATTCTCTAAATTAACAGTGAGTGGCACAAAACCTTTAGAGACTTTAAATGATGCTGTCACTTACTTTTTGATACAAAATGTAAGGGATGGCATGAATTTAAAGTCTCCGTTAAACTGCTGGTTTTGTGTAACTCAGTGTATGGTAAACAGAATCAATTTCCGTTGCGTAGTTTAGAAGAACAACGCAGTCATACAGACAGACACGAAAAGTGACTGTAATTTACAATATGTATACTATACGTATAATATGAGATGAGACAGTTATAGGTACGTACGACTTTTAGGTACAGACGCCAGCAGGTCAACCTACCCGAAACTGTCAGATTTTCCCAATCAACATTGAACCTAATGCTTTAGCAATAAAGTCGAAAATCTATTAAAGAAATCTGACAGATCGTAGGAGCTTGATGTGCTGGCGTACATTAAAATCAAAATAATCAGTCTTCTTGGATTTGATCAAAGTTACATTATATTAGAATATGGAACTTAAGAGGGGCCAACCCAACTACTTTTCATACAAACGCTCGTACGTGATTATAGCGTTTTAGCATGTATTTCTAAGAGTTTTATTAACTAATAGGTATTTTGTGCACTGTAACTAGGTTTCTATCAAAGCGAAACATTAAAATTGGTAGAAACAATATAAGCCTCCAAAAATCTGCTATTTTGTACAATTTTTACTTGAACTTTGGCTGTTTATAATGTACTCATAAACTGTAAAAGTAAAGAAAACATATCGATAGAAACCTCGCACGTGTAATAAAGATTCTAAATGACAAACATTTATTTCAGAAACTTGTAAGGCTTGCTAAAAAACACGTATTTCATGGAACAAGTTTCATAAAATTTCCGCACACTATTTTTTCGTTCTATGTTATCGCGTTCTCACTTGCTTGTTAGTCAACGGGCGTTGCGCTGGATGAAACAACATGCTTTTCGACCGTGCTCGCGTTGACGATAGACGGGCTGAGAAGAGCCCTCTTAATGAAAGAAATAGATATACTCGTATGTATGTATACTTATCTATGCGACCTCATTTTCTTTAAAACATAATTTAGATGCATCGCCTCTCTAAATGTAAAATAATGCCTTCAACAGACGATATTATCTATTCCATTGCGATTTTCAATCTTTACTAGACGAGGTTAGCCGAACATATCTTTAATCTAACTAAACTGTTTTCAGCCATAAAATCTTTGTGAAAAGAAAATAGAGCTAAAGTAAACATTGATATTTTTTTAAGCGAAAGGCAATTGGGCAAAATAACTAATACGAACGTTTAAATACAAAATAACTTTTTTTTGTGTTAATAAATAATGTTTGTATTACTTAGGCATAATAAAAAAACCCGGTCAAGTGCGTGTCGGACCACGCAAAATGAAGAGCTCCGTAGTTGAGATGAATTTATCCCAAGAACAAACTTAATATTGTAGTTGAAAAACATGTTCTACATTCCAACTGCAAATATCCTTTTCGTTTAACTATGGACAAATGTAAGTTTGAACACACAATATTGAGAGATTTACCATGTTATTTTAAGACCACAGACCTCTTATAAGTTTTCCTGTAATCTATAGCTATAGAATTATTTTCTATATTTTTTTCAAAATTTTAAGGTCAGTTTTTATTTTAAGGTATAATTTTCCTATTTGCCCCCCAAAATTGACCCCCATATTCAAAATTCATTAATTTATTAGGTTGGGGAAAAAGTCTTTTCGCATTATAGTATGTATGAACTTGTAATAAAATCTCTTTGGCTATACTATTTGTATCTGGCTGGTTTAGGTGTCATTGAAAGTTTAAATTTTAAAGAACACAATTCCAAATTCAAATTAGGAAAATGTGTGATTTTCATTTGTTTTTCGTACCGTCAAGATGAGTGAATCTAATGAAGAAATTCGATACATTTTAAAATTTTACTACAAAAAAGGTAAAAATGCAACGAAAGCCGCGAAAAAAATTTGCGATGTTTATGGACCTAGTGTAGTGTCTGTGAGAGTAGCATAAATTTGGTTTAAGCGTTTTCAATCCGGAAATTTTGATGTCAAAGATGCACGTCGCTCTGGTCGCCCTATTACGGATAAAATGGATGCCATTTTTGAAAAAGTGGAGCAAAATCGGCATATCAGTATTTACGACGTAGCTGAGCAAATTGGCTGTGACAAACGGACAGACAGACAGACACATGAGTGATCCTATAAGGGTTTCTTTTTTTCCTTTTGAGGTACGGAATCCTAAAAACGACTTTTAAAGATGCCTACGTTTATATTTTACCAACTACTGCCAAGATTACATGAAATTCACAACAAAAAAAAGTAATTTATAAAAAATTCAAAAAGAAATTCCTTAACTCAAAATTATGAAATAACTTTAATTTCTGAAGTTGAGATCTGTATACGTATTTTAGTTTCTTGGCACCGACATCCGAAATGAAAGGTATTTCGTAATTTTGAGTTAAGTAATTTCTCGATCGAGTAAGTGATTTTTTTTTTTTTTAATTAGTTTTTTATTTCTAAATATTTTAGTATTTAGTAAAAACTGGAACTTGTAATAAGTAGTTAATAGTTGTGTTATAAATATTGCACTAGATTTGACCAAGGTTTTACGATGTTCCCTTTGACACCACACCCATAGCTCGTATCAATAAGCCAGGAACCCGAAAAGGGGCCGCTCGTTAGGGCTTTTGGCGGTAATCCAACGAAGTAGTGGCCAATAACTAGGTTGCGGTGGAGGAGGGTCCGGTGACGAACAACTGTGGGTTCACGGATGAGTGCTAACGCGTGCCCGTGTTCCCGCCACAAGCGGCAGAGGAGAGACACCGTAGAGTTTTAGTGTTTGGAGTCCCACATAACTGCGCTACCTCCCCGTGGTAGTGCAGTATGCCTGAGCATTTCTCCACGCAAAAAACAAGGCTGTCACACTTACACGTATTAGTCCGTATCTTGAAAACTACTGAACCGATTTTGATGAAACTTACCTAACTTCTAAACATAAGTTGAAGTAAACCACCGTCAGTATCCTATTTACCTAAATTGAAGTAAATGTAAGCCTATAAAAAAATTGTCACAATCCGATTAACAGTTTCGGAGAAATGCGTGAACAAACATACATACGTGCATACACCTATAAAAATGTTGTATGTTTGTTTGGAAGCCCTAATATATGTGAATATATTGCAGTTCCAATAACATTACACACATCGTGTCGAATTGATAACCTTCTTTTTTTTAATTCGGTTAAAAATAAAGAAAGAAAGAAAAACAGTTTATTCGCGTGAAAATGACGCACACAAACTACACAAGAAAAGCGAGACACAAAATAATAAAACATAACAAACCTCACAAAACAAAAAACATAAGTACACACAATAAAGTTGTTGGAAATGTGCGTCACTGCCCCGCGAAACGGCTACACGCTCAGCCTTTGTTTCGGCCTTTCTTCTCAGAGTAGTCAGATAGGAAACGCCGATCTCATCTAGTTTAAAAAAAAAAATATTGACTTGTAAAAGTGTTTGTACAAACCTACTTACAGAAATAAAAATCATTTATCATTTATCATAATGCCGCGGCCCGTGCACGAAGGCACGAATCCACGGCGCTGGTTTTCAGCGTAAGCCGGGCGGCGGTGTGTATTGCTGTCAGAGACCATTAAAATAAGTAGCATACGCTGAGATAACCACAATCAACTAAAAAAACAATAAAAATATATAATATGTACAGACATAAATAGTAAAACATGTGGCAACATTTCGACGCGTCTCGAACCAGAGACAATAAAGTTTGTCTGTCATCGTTTGTGTCTTTAGAGAGGTTTTATTTTCTGTGCTTGCGTTGCGCAACAGTTTGACAAATGAGCCATGCGTCCGACCAACCACATCGCACGAGAATTGGAGTTATGTAAGCCTGAACATCAATGGCGTCAGGAAAATGATGATGTAATGAGTGCCACTATGCTACAGCAATGATTGTGTCAAGGTTTATAGTGTTTATGAGTGAAATGTTGTTGAAGAAAAGCAGCAAAGAGAGAGATGTGGAAATAGGCCTCTTCTCGTTCAGAGAAAACCTTGCTCAAGACGGATTAGCGATTTCAGACTTATACATACATACAAGTAAGTCAAGGTTTCTGTACGATATTTTCCTTCACCGATGTCAGTGATGACCAAGATAAACTTCATAATAATAATAATAGCCCCACCGCTGTATCTCTACGTTGACGTCGTGGTGAGGCTTGCTTGCTCCAAACTTTAGGTCTGTGCCGGTAGAGTTTGCCGGAATGGGTCTAGGATGAGGAGCTAGTCCAAGAGAGATACAGAAACCCGCAGGGCAGCATGTGGCGAGCTGTTGGGCATTAGCGACCCCATGGACCCTATCTCCCGGGAGAAATCTTGTCCTCATCTCTGGCTTGCCTTTATTGGCCGGCTAGAGTGAACACTGACGAGGAACAGAGCTCCCACCTCTTTCTTGCCTTTATTGGCCGGCTTGAGTGGAGATTCGCAAGAGCGAATGTGCTCGGAGGAAGAAAGTATTCCAGTAAGGTGCTGGTTGGGATCTTGACCGTACTTCCGGGATTGTCCTGATAGCCGTGGAATACCTCTCCACTCCTCAAGAACCTCAGGAAGTGTTGCCTCCTTGTCGCTACGTCACTATGTGCTAGTGGCCGTTTCTGGGGGCCCATTATTGAGTGTGCAAGTCACCCCCTACCATTTTATCCGTGTGTAATATATAACATTGATCAGGCAGGGGACATAGTTCTTCCATAGTTCAAGTTACCTAATCCACTTTAGCCACCCAAACCAATATGTTTTGTTTCCACGTACAACAATAGTCCTGTACCAACCGGGGGTTGTCATTGGGTGCACTTGCATAGTGCATACAAGGATAATCGTCGGTTGGTGCCTCCTCATCATTTAAAATTATCTAAGGGGCCTCTGCGAGTTGGCTTCGGCTCCTCGTACGCCTTCCAAAGGTCATGTCAAAATAATAATAATAATAATAACCTGGGACATTATTCACACACGGTCATCTGATCCCAAACTAAGCAGAGCTTGTACTATGGAAACCAGATAACTGATATACTACATATACTACTTTTTTTTTTGTAAATACATACTTATACATAGATAATTACACCCAGACTCAGAACAAACAGACATGTTCATGCACACAAATGTTTGTCCTGGATGGGAATCGAACCCACGAGCTGCGGCATGATAGGTGGTATCTTAACCAACCACGCCAACTGGCCTGTCAAAAATAATAATTTGTATATTAAAATAATAATAATATAAAACAAGTAAAAAGTGTAAAATGCGATGCAGGAACGGCTGCGCCAAAAATCCAGCACAGCAAAATATGGCCAACTGGCCTGTCCAAAGTGTGACTTAGAAAGTACATATGAATTGAAAAACTCACATTGGTACTTGCTTGGATTTAAACCCACAACTGTGTCTGAGGGGCGAGACCTTAACCCCTGAGCCATCACGAAATACACGAAAAACGATGGCTTGATTAAAAAAAATAAAACCTTGCTGATATCTATAACAACAACGGTATGTAACTTTTACGACAAAGGTGACAAGTCCTTTATAAATATTACATGAATTCTTCAAACCAAAACACTGCATTGTTGATTGGCAGCTGAAATAGAATAGATATACCTATCGTGCGCGCGCAAATGCTAGTCACCGCCAGTCTACCAATCTTGTCAATCGCGCCATCCCCGTCTCACCACTCACATACCTCTGGCGATGACTAGCACTTCCGCGCGCACTTATAGTGTTGGTATATACCGTCCTGAAAAAAGTTTACTCAAGAAAATCTAAGTATTTCTACAATGTTTCAAAAACGAATGAATGAAAATTAAAACAAAGTTAGTTAAAGGCAGCGTCAGATAATACATTCTCAGTTAATTTTAACAATTTGTTACTTTGTGTCAGGTAAACTCGGAAACCGCTGTGGTTTCCAATGTAAGTTGTAAGTTCTGTTACGGAACAACTTGTTCTTGCAAGATTGCCTTGAAGTTATGTAAGAGAAACTATGTTATTTGCTAATAGTAGCGCTTTGTAATTTTGGCAATCAGCTAATTGGTTAGTTACTAGTTATGTTCCAACGATGTATTGAGACCCAGAATAGATTTCTACTTTAATAATTAAAGGTAATATTATTGAATATCGCTTTTTTTTGAGATGGATTTGCTCTTGACTCTAGTCTAGGTCAGAGGTGACAGAGATAAAGTCGACGATGAAGCTTACCAAAAGAAGCCTGTTCACTCGCACTTTGAAGAGATTAGGGTTGTATGCGCTCGGAAACAAAGACGCTGGTAGTGAGTTCCACTCTTTTACTGTGCACATTATAAAAAGACATTTCGAAACGCTTAGTGCGAATTGGTGGAATAGCAACTAGGTAGGGATGGTATCTGGCAGTGCGTCTAGATGTCCGATGGTAGAAGGGGGCCGGTGGAATCAGGTTGTGGAGTTCTTGGGCACACTGACCGAAGTACAATCTGCAGAAGACCGACAAGTAGGCAACCCTGCGGCGATGAGTCAAGCTGTGAAGCTTGGCGTCCACCAGTTCTACGTCGCCAATGAGCTAAGAGAGCTCTGCTGTAAGAGAGCTCTCTATTAGTAATTTAACTCGTTGTTTATTTTACTTCGATGGTCCTAGTTTATCATCTGTGACTTCGAGTTACGGCTACATGTACGGCTATATGTAAGTGGGCACGCCCTTTATTACTGGAGGCTTTTATTTAGGTATAACGTTCTGCTTACATTATTAGTTTTGTATTTTGTTTCTGTTTTAGATTTTTTTTTGGTATATTGGCGTGTGCTAGCTTACTTATAGCAAATCATTTAATTTAATGTTTTGTGTTGCGTAATGTACCTAAATTATTATGCGCAGAGTTATATAGATTCATTTTTTTTTACTGAACAGCTGTGCTGCTGGGGAGTTTGTTGCGCCACTTCTTCTCCCCAGCTAAAGCACTAGGAAGTGGTGAAGGGCGGGCGTTTTGGGGGACTGTCCTATGTAATTTTGACGTTCAAAAAGCGCTGATTATTAGCCTAATTTGAATAAATGACTTTTGATTTTGATTTTTGCGTTCCACCGAGTCAAGCGCGGCTTATTGGTACTTAGCTGATCCATCCCAAAGGTGGCAATACTCCATGCAGGATCGGACTTGCGCTTTGTAAAGGGTTAAAAGCTGTCCAGGCGTAAAGTATCGCTTCACCCTATTTAGCATGCTCAGCTTCATGGCCGCTGTTTGGGCTTTGTACTCGTTGGTGGCGCCGAAGTTGAGACCAGATGTCAACTCCATCGCTTATAAGCCTGGTTTGAAAACAGTAAACAATGCTAGTAGGTCATAGCATAGCATAAGTATAATGCTGATTATGATTATAGCATCTCCACAGCTGGGACACAGGCATCGTCTCTGTGAGAGGGAGTGGGCCGTAATCCACTACGCGGGGGCCTCGCCGTGCGGGTTGTATCTACATTTCATACTATATTTTTTTTTAAAGAATTTAGAATTTGTTTCGAACCCACGAGCTACGACACGACAGATGGCCATAGTTTTTAAAAGAAAGAAAAGAAAGAAAATACGTTTATTTGCGCTAAACATGACGCAAAGAAATAACACAACAAAATATAAAATAATAAAAGAACAAGTCGGGGGAAAATATACGTCACATTCACGCAAAACGGCCGTCGCTCAGCATAGTCGTCCAGCGCTGCTTTTTAGCGACAGCCGGCGTTGACGTGATGACGTCGACCGGTGCAGCATGCAGTGAAAATAAAAATGACAATTATATTAAAATAAATACACAATAAAAAAAAAAACACAATAAATACACACATAACAAACATTAATAAATACGCAATAATTTTTGGAATGTTTTTTTTTTCGTCTGTGAAGGCGATATTGTCGAAATTCTGCCCGAACGATATTTACGACTACAACGTAATTTCGGCCCTGATACGTAGCTGGTAATTTAACTACGCAGACGTTCAGTCGCGTATTTTATGTAGATGTGTCGCTAATTATTCGACCTGTGTTATGATTTTTCTAGCAAAAATTCTTTCTACCACGCAGTTTTAAGTTGCCCATCCAAAAGTACCAGAGCACCATATGCAAATGCAGACCATAACGTAAATTTGAGGAAATCTAATAATACGAGTCCCATGCAAGTCCCCATTACACTCCTTGATGATACGTAGGTAATAAATATAATCTGAACATTATCATTCCACATTTGACTGCTAAATTCATATTTACGACAATTTTATGAGCTAGACTCGTTTCTAATGAAGACGTTAAATTAATTTCAGCCTTTACGATCCGTCGGTGACAAACGAGCCGGTAAATTACATGGTATTTTTGAACTGAGCCTTTTAAATGTTTAATTTCTAAGAAATTTGGTGTTTTTAGTGTTCCGTGCCTTAAAAGGAAAAACGGAACTCTTATAGGAAAACTCGTGTGTCTGTCTATCTGTCTGTCCATCTGTCACAGCCAATTTGGTCCGAATCTAATGGACCGATTAAGTTGAAATTTGGTACACGTATGAATTTCTGTGACCCAAACACGGTCGTGTAAAGTAAATAAATGAATTGAATATGGGGGTCAATTTTGGGGGACAAATTAGAAAATTAAAAACAAAAGATTTGCATGTGATATATCAATAGCTTATTGTGAGGGTTTCAAATATATTTTTTTTAAATAATTTTATAATAAATTGTTTTAAAGTTATTTAAGAGAATAGACGAAAACTGACCATTGAGTCTTGACTATTGAGTCTAAAATTATAAAAAAAAAAACAAAAAATAGTTCTAAACCCATAGATTACAGGAAAACCTATAAGAAGTCTATGGTCATAAAATAACATGGTAAATCTTCAATATTGTGCGTACAAACTTACATTTGCAGTTCGAATGTGCTGTGTGCATTATTAAAGACATTTGGAAACGCTTAGTGCGAATTGGTGGAATAGCAACTAGGTAGGAATGGTAACTGGCAGTGTGTCTAGATGTCCGATGGTAGAAGGGGGCCGGTGGAACGAGGTCGTGGAGTTCTCGGTCACACTCTCCGAAGTACAATCTGTAGAAGACCGACAAGCAGGCAACCTTGCGGCTATGAGCCAAGCTATGAAGCTTGGCGTCCACCAGTTCTACGTCGCCAATGAGCCTCTGACCTCTCTCTGCGTCCCACCGAGTCAAGCACGGCTAGTTGGTACTTAGCTGACCCATCCCAAAGGTGGCTGCAATACTCCATGCAGGATCGAACTTGCGCTTTGTAAAGGTTTAAAAGCTGTCCAGGCGTAAAGTATCGCTTCACCCTATTTAGGATGCTCAGCTTCTTGGCCGCTGTTTGGGCTTTGTACTCGATGGTGGCGCCGAAGTTGAGACCAGATGTCAACTCCATGCCTAGGAGTTCAAGTCGATCAGTTACAGGAACAGATGTACTTCGAAAGTAGGAGTTTAGGCGAAACGACTCCTTTTAGCTGTAAAAAATGTATGTGCGAACGTGTTTTTCAACTACAATGTTAAGTTGGTTCTTGGGATAAATTCATCCCAACCACGGAACCCTTTATCATGCATGGTCCGACACGCAATTGGCCAGTTTTTATGATAGAAGGTTGACATTATTGGGTTGGCTAATAAGTAATGAGCGACATACAACTATTTTATTTGTATTTATTAATTAAATGAATAACTGTTAATCATAAATAATATATTCACCGTCGTTTTCTACTACCATTCGCCATCGATCTGGCAAAGAGTGAATGGCGTCCGCATAGAACTTCGTTGGTTTTGAATTGAAGAAGTCATCTACATATGTATTGTTTCAAGTGTGGTTCATCGTCAAAGCTTTTTTCCCATAAATTATTACTAGTGATCGGAACAAACTGAAATCAGTTGGTGCTAAGTCCGGCGAATATGGAGGGTGGGGTATTATTTCCCAATTAAGCTCTAATAGTTTTAGCCTGGTACTCTTAGCAATATGCGGCCGGGCATTGTCGTGCTGGAAAAATATTTTGTCGCGTTGTGGACGTTTGCGATGGATGTCAAGCTTCAGTTTTTCGGGTTGATCACAATATAGGTACTGTTGCTGTAATCGTAGTATTAGTAGAGGATCTTCTTCGATTAATAGTTTTAATTTATCGATATCTATTTTCACGGGGCGCCCAGACCTTGGATGATCGGTTAAGGAAAAATCGTTTTTGCGGAACCGTTGGAACCAGCGCTTTGCTGTTGCTTCGGAGACTGCATCGTGAGCTATCCCTTGACATATAATATATTACGTGTAGCTTCTGCAGCAGAATGCCCAGATTGAAACTCATATAATAAACAATTTCCTACGTGGGTTTTAATATCACTCATTTCTTTGTGAAGTTTACCGCACTAACAGCCAAACTATCAATCACGCGCATGAGCGCGACTCGCTCTTTATATACCCTCTGCTACAGAACGTTCTCGAACCTTTCCGAAAATTCTAGAAATTATAAACTAAAACGCTCATTACTTATTAGCCAACCCGATATTTGTCATTCGTTCGGTGGAATATTTGGATTTCTATTTAAATTAGTTATTACCTACCCACTTACTTGTAAAATAATCAGTATATATAGTTTCCACTGCTGAGACACAGACCTTCTCTCTGTGAGAGGGAGTGGACCTTAACGTAAGCGAGCCAAGTGCGAAATGGTAAATATCATATGTCACATCACATGTCTTCGAATTTTTGGTTCTAGGACATGCCAATTTCCTCGCCATGTTTTTCTTTGCCGTTTTGAGAGTAGTGGTGATAAAATATTACACAAAATAATGCGCCTCTTTGGGTTCGAACCTACGATCTACTAATTGTCTTGTATGTCGCGGTCGTTACCATTGGGCTACCACTGCTCTTATACTTACTGATGGCAAACTTACTTTTTCCTTTAGGTACTTTCCTACGTGAGATAAATCATGCCTCTCATGTCTGTAAATTGTTGTTTAGATGTAAAAAAAACTTTTTAGCAAAAAATAAAACCGACTTCCAAAACAAAACACTACAGAGTGAAAAATAACTTTAATTCGGTAGTCGGTGTCTTTGGTTTTGTATTTTCGTTTTTTGCCACCGACTTCCGAAATTAAAGTTATTTTTCACTTTGTAGTGTTTTGTTTTGGAAGTCGGTTTTATTTTTTGCTAAAAAGTTTTTATTTTTCACTTTTTAGTTGTGGAACCTATCCCACACAAATTCGAATACATATTGAGCACAATAATTGTAGACATAGCCATGTAAATAACAGTGATAGGAAGTTATTAAAACATCATCACATCATCCACATATAATAAGTGGGAAATATACGCATTATTGAAGCTAACTCAAAAACTCCCCTAGCAAAGTTAATAAAATTTATATGGGACCACCTCGGATTTATACCCTTTCAAACAAAAAAGGAATTTTCCAAATCGGTCCATCCGTCTTTGAGTAATCGCGTAACAAACATACAAAAAAAAAACAAAAAAACATACAGACGAATTGAGAACCTCCTCCTTTTGGAAGTCGGTTAATAAAGATGTATAAATAAATATTTTGGTAGGTAGTGATGCCACCCCAAACAACTTTTTTACTAAAACGAAATAAACAAAACAAGGTCTCAAATGATTCCCTCGAATTACTCCTCCATTTTTCAGTAATTGGGTCAAAATAACTGACTGAAACATTAAAAATAAGCCCAATGATTCCCTTTTGCAGACCAAAAGAAAAGGCTCCTCCCAAATCATTATTTCCATCTTCAAATATCAATATCCATTACAAATATAATGAAATCACAATTAGGCCAGCAATAAGTCGTAACAATAAAAAGAAATAAAAATAGAAATACGACCTCATTTCTCGGAACGGCTTCATGCCTTATTAGACAATTAAAAATAAATTAACGTCATGGCGGGAAAGTTGACGTTTGGGATTCAAAATGGCGGAGCTATTACTTTATTACTATTGAGTCGTATTATTGCGTTTTATGGCGTTTTCACGCAATCTAAATCTCACTGTATGGTTTTAATATAGTTTTGATGCCAAATGGGGCAGGAAAGCGGGTCGACGATTAATCTAAGGTATTAAAATGTTATTGCGCAAACATGATTAACTGAAACTACTAGTTAATATAAAATTGTTTTCAGAAAACTGGTACAGGTAGACCACGTGGTTCCCCACAAGGTAGTATAGGACATTCTCTGGCAATGTTCTTTGGGTACCAGCTAGTACACAATTTTTAATTAGGTACAATATAATGGGTTCATGTAGCTATGTGGGTAGGAATGACTTTTGGCTACTAAAAAATAAAACACACACACTCACATCGGCATGCTTGTATCCCCAGAAGGGTTAGGCAGAGTTGTACCATTGGAGAAACGAACATCTATACACGTGAAAACAAAATCCCGTGCACACGATGACCACATGACGTGTTAGCAAGTGTCCGGATTTTGATCAGTAATTAAATCAAGCAATGGTTAAACAGTAACTAATGTTTGAATTTCGGCTAAATTTGAAAGGCTAAACATGAATGAGTTATGCCCTTAATTACTATTTTTTAATATGAATGAGCTAACATGAATACCAAAGAACCAAACTTCAACCATTAGTTACTATGTTTAACCATTGGTTGAGTTAACTACGAATTATAAAACCGGCCCATAGTGGTTGCGCTGCAAGCAAGAATAATCCTTACGATGCACGGTGTATACATGTTCGTTTCTCCGATAGTACCACATTTTAGCCAGTTATGTTTAAGTTCCACGTAATAAGGGCCATCAACCGGACACTAATTCAGACTCCGGGCTACTTCTGAGAAACTCTAGATGGAAAAAAAAAATCACCAACTCCTCAACTAAGCACGGTCATTAATTTACCTATCACATTCTGTTTTTAAATATAAATTAAAGCTATTTCAATATTGAGTATAGGTTTTTGAAGCTTACCTACCTAAACTACATATTATTGGAACGAAGTTCTTTAACGCGGCTTGCGATAGGAGTAAACTGGCAGAACTCGCCACGTAACAGAAAAGCGTTACTTATGCTGTTAGTTTCAAATGTCAAAAGTTTTGTTTTTTGTTTTTAACAGAAACAAAAACTTTTCTTGCGCGAAGCGTTTTAGGTGTTGCACGCCCCATATCGCGAAGCGTTTGAGATATTGCTCTACTCTTGACACGTCAAGGCCAAGCAATTTCATGGCCTTAAAATGACTATTACGTTCATATTTCATCTATAGGATAATATGAGTACACGTATATCAAGAAAAGACTTCTGAAACTTTACTTACTGTTGCTTACTGTTGCTTTGAAGAAAAAAACAGTTTTGAAATGATTTTTAGGGTTTCGTACGTCAAAAGGAAAAACGGAACCCTTATAGGATCACTCGTCTGTCTGTCTGTCTGTCTGTCTGTCACAGCCAATTTGCTCCGAATCTAATAGACCGATTAATTTGAAATTTGGTACATATGTATTTCTGTGACCCAAACACGGACGTGTAACCTAAATAAATTTTGAATATGGGGGTCAACTTTGGGGAGCACATAAGAAAATTAAAAAAAAGAGGTTTGCAAACTGTACTGTGCGACATATCAAATGAAAGAACTTACTGTAAGAATCTCAAATGAATTTTTTATAATTTTAGAATAAACCATTTTAAAGTTATTTAAGAAAATAGACAAAAATTGACCATTCCGCACCTTTATCTCCAAAAGTACTGAGCCAAAAATTTTGAAAAAAAATATAGAATATAGTTCAATACCTATAGATTACAGGAAATCCTATAAGAAGTTGATGGTCTTAAAACAACATGGTAAATCTCTCAATAGTGTGCGTACAAACTTACATTTGTCCATAGATAAACAAAAGGGATCCAACCCACATTAGGTGTAATGTGGGTTGGATTCTTTTCGTTTAACTATGGACATTTGTAGTTGGAATGTATGGGAGAACATGTTTTTTAACTACAATGTTAAGATTTTCTTGGGATAAATTCATCCCAACTACGGAACCCTTCATTGTGCGTGGTCCGACACGCTCTTGACTGATTTTTTTACTTGAACGTCCGGATTTCGTATGTATGGACTCTATTTTGTTTTGTGTATAGTCATAATAACTGCCAAAAAAAAAAAAAAACAATCATATCGAAAGCGGGTTTCGTTTTTGTTAGCTTAAGAATTACAACGTGTGATCGCCTATTTCATTATAATAGTTCGTGTGGTTTGTTAATAATAATTCTCTTTGTTAAATTAAGTAATTAATCCACACATGATTTAAAAAAAATCTATTTTTCTCGTGTAAAAATGGTGGCGCCATTTAATCCTTCACAATGAATCAAAGCAATCACTATAACAAATGGAAACAATAATAAATAATAAAATAAAAAGTTTGTGTCCAAAATGAATGCTCAATTTAGTTATACGTGGGGTATACTGAAAGTTTCTGGAACTGGCCACTTCAATAAAAAAAAAAAAAGCAATTACGGAAATTCAAAATGGAACTCTCTGGGAACATGTTACTTTTTTATTTGCGAGACAGTCATTTATTTTTTTTCATTGTGGCGTCCTTTATAAAATTGTGTGTCGCTATTACAATTAATTTATTTCGTGAATATTTTCGCTCAATGATTTTTTACGATTTTCCCTGTGGCTTAACTCAACAAGAGGGTTGCCAGAGATTTCAATTGGCAGATGATGAATCCCCATATTGCAGCTCTGTGTTTTCGTGGTTCGATTGAAACTGATACTCATATTGACGATAATTTCATACTGTATTAGGCATAGGAATGAGCCAAGAGCAAAACATTTTGCATGTGACTCTGAAGTTTCGGAAGCTTTGCACTCGATGGACACCACATGATTAAACGGAAAAGACTGCGTGTAGAGTGGTGCCTTAAAATAATAAAAAAGCTTGATGGAGGACAGTCATTGGCTATCTATATTATCGTGACAGGTGACTAAAACTGGGTGTACTGCTTTCACCCGGAAAGAAAAAAGCGATTTGGCAGAATGGGTCTTTATTTTTGAAGACTTGCCGTCGAAAATTAATAAAAGTCGCAGAATTGGTAAGAAAATAGCAGTTTCTTTTTTCGGCAAATCAGGACATTACACAAAGACTAAAAGACAGTAACCGGAGATTGGTACGTCAACGCCTTGCTTGCTCAGAGTCTTAGTTAAAGTTCGCGAAAAGCGTCCTCAAAGCAATGTCATCCTTCACTACGATAAGGCGTCATCACGTTCTGGTAAAGTAACGGAAGCGTATTTGAAGGCTTCAAATGTAGAACTGATGACGCATCCACCATACAGCCCAGACCTTGCACCTCGCGACTTCCTTTTGTTTACTAAAATTAAAGACAAACTTAGAGGCACACGTTGTACGAGCCCTAAATCGGCGGTGAATGCGTTCCACGAAGCCTTAAGACTGGTCCAACTGCTTTTTACAATGGTTCAAGCGAATGCAAAAATGTATAAATTGTGAGGGAATATAGGTACTTTGAAAAACAACAAATGTATCATAAGTCTAATAGCTGGTCTTATTTATCAGAATCCAGAAACTTTCAGTATGACTTAAGTAATCTTATAGATAGTGTAACTTTTTAAAGCAGCTCATCTTAATCAAAAGGAACTCCTCAACTCCTAGCCTGAGTGCACACTCGACTCGAGCGTCCGGCGGGGCGGGGCGTGCGACGTTCGTGTTAAACACATGCAAACACTCGCGAGTGTCCTGAGTGACGGCCGAGCGGCGCTCGTTGAACTTGCACACAACGCTGAACGCCCCGCTGGACGCTTTTGCACTCGGGCCGTACACTTAGTGGATTAAGCGAGAGTCAAGCGTGTACTGTACATTTTCAAACTCTCCAGGACTGTGTCAGAAGTGTGCACTTTTGGATTTTCCAAATTTTGTAAAATAATGTACTCTTAAGGGGGAAGCGTCAGGGTAGCCCGCGAAATTCAAAATTTCTTACGTTTTTTGCAATTTACAAGTCGGTATTATATTTTACGTTGATCAAAATATAATTTGCGGCCGTAACAAGTATCTATTTACATAATTAGATTCATTAAAGTGATCATTACAACTCTTTAAGACTAGGTAATCCTAATGAATGACTATTTCATGAAATCTTAACATTTCAGGATTATACTATAAATATTAAGGAGTTATATTACTGATTTTAATGTATATAATTCTGTAAAAACATATTTGTTACGGCCGCAAATCATACGTTATTTAACATACAACTTAATTCTGAAGAAACGTAAGAAAATTTGAATTTCGCGGGCTACCCTGACGCTTCCTCCTTAACATAAAGCCACCGTTAAGTTGCCAAGTTGCACTAGGTGTTGCCAGTTCATAACATAATAATTTTAGTAAGAACAAAATTTCCGTTTTCGCTTGAGAACTTTAATTACTTGCGCTAGTAGGTTAGTGGGTAAATTCAACATTGAAATTAAAAAGTTGTGATTTTACTTTAAGTGTTTAAAATGAAAACTTGGTTAATAATCTTCTGTAAAACATAATAGGTATAAAATGTTAACGACTAAAAGAGCTTCCACAAGTAATGGGTAGGTAAAGTGTGCTACACAAAATGAGAGGAGAAAAAAACCGGCCAAGAGCGTGTCGGGCCACGCTCAGTGTAGGGTTCCGTAGTTTCCCGTCCGTAAAAGTATAATAAAATATGTAAACGAAGTTAAAAAAAATGCTTGCATATACGATTATACTACAAACTTAGTCCAGAAATTATTATGTACAACTTTTTGTCTTTTTTGTACAAAAACTGTTGTTTCCATCAAGTTCAAAATGATTTTCCTAGAAAGTCCTTATAAAGTTCTACTTTTCAGATTTTTTTCATATTTTCTAAACTTATGGTTCAAAAGTTAGAGGGGGGGACACATTTTTTTTTAATTTTGGAGCGATTATTTCCGAAATTATTGACATTAACAAAAAATTATGTCATTATACCCCTATTCATTTTTAAAGACCTTTCCAAAAATATATCACACGTTAGGGTTGAAATTTAAAAAAAAATCACTTCCCACTTTACATATAGGGGGGCTACCCTAATAAAACATTTTTTTCCAATTTTTATTTTACCACTTTGTCGGCGTGATTGATATACATATTGGTACCAAATTTCAGCTTTCTAGTGCTAACGGTCACAGAGATTAAGCGAGGACGGACAGACGGACGGACAGACAGACATGGCGAAACTATAAGGGTTCCTAGTTGACTACGGAACCCTAAAAAAGAGGGTAGATGTCAAACGGTGAAACACAAGAACAAGGATAAAGGAACAGAAAAATACGTACAAAGGTGATGCTTATTTCTAAAGAAATCTCTTCTAGCATTTCTATGATAGGACAGAGGATAAAAGATGTAGACACCATGTGTAAGGCTCATTTTGACTACACATCACTAAACGCGTTTAACGCTAAACGAGTTTAAAACGTCATTCTGTCTCTGTCGGCTTCATACGAATGAAAGAAACGGAGCGATGTTTTAAACTCGTTTAGCGTTAAACGCGTTTAGTGATGTGTGGTGAAAATGAGCCTTAAAATAGACGAGAGAAGAAAATACATCAAATCTAAAAATGTCAATCACTTAGCCAACAATACATATATAATATAATTTAATTAAATAATAAATTATTTACAAGGCAGATGTGAGTGGAAACGCCAAAAGAGGACGCCGTAGGAAGATATATAGTGACCTTATTGGTGACTAGCTCTACTAAACACAGGGAACTTTTCGGGATGAAAGGTACCCTATGTCTGTTACTGTACACCTGACAACATATATGCAAAATTTCAGGATGATCTGTTTAGTGGTTTAGGCGTGAAAAGGTAATAAACAAACAAACAAACTTACTTTCGCATTTTTAATATTACTATATATTATATTAGATTATATTATATTATATTATATTATATTATATTATATTATATTATATTATATTATATTATATTATATTATATTATATTATATTATATTATATTATGTTATATTATATTATATTATAGTTAGGATATTGTTGTTGTGGGGTTTAGTGGGCAGAGAATGAGACTCAAGTGTCACTTATAACAGAGTTTAATATTATATTAAGCCACATGTTCGATGCAATAATTGCAATCGACCACGTTTGCTGACCTAGCGATACAATACGGTCGCACTAAATGCGTCGCGCGCTCAGTGCATTACGGACAGCTACCGGGTGCATTCGCCAGCACAGTAATTTCAATCATTTTCTCATTTTAGCGATAGCTTAGCCTAAACGTTACCTTGTTAACTCTCTTAGCAATAAACCCTTGAAAGTTATTTGAGTGTTTAACTTATTAGCGTAACGAAGCCACCAGGTACCACTTACGTCGCGCCCCCTACACCACAAGTTAACAAGAAGAAGGTCGTAGATTCTGATTGCAAGGTTCTTTCCTGTGATGTTATAAGAAGTGGAAGGGTACTGCCCTGAGTGGACCGTCTGGCTGGCGCTGCGGTGGCTCGGCGTGTTCGGCCTTAGTCGCCGATTAGAGGGTCGCGACTGGTGCGTAGTTGCCAGGTAGAGAGACGGTTAGAGGTTAGAATGGCGCGTAGGGTGCCAGGTAGAGGGCCGCTTCTGGCGCGTAGGCTGACGTGGAGGTTATGGGCCGGTAGTCTAGCCAAAGGTGGTCTAGCCGGAGCGGTGACTGAATCCGAAGCGGTGATTGTATCCGGAGCTGTGAAGTGTCCGAAGCCGTGAACCCTGGAACCACGCAAGGGTGCGTCCGTGAGCTCAGAGGAAGATCCGGTAAGTCTCTGTGATGTACGTAGTTTCCTAACCAGACGAGTCCGTAGCCCCAAGACAAGGAAATGGGTCATTGGAGAGCAAAGTCAACATCACAGTGGTTTACAAGATCATTATTTAGAATGAACACAAGATAAAACACAGTTTCAGTAATATACAGATTCTCCTAAGGACACTATGAGTACTTACCCAATTTCGGGGAGCTGTACAGGCTTCAGTGGTTTATGGCGGAAAGGGCGTGAGTCGCCGGTTAGTCTTATTATAAACTCTGAGTTTCTAGCAAGTACTATAGGGAGGTGAAAATAGTAATGTCATAGATTAAATATAAAAATATTACACAGATAATTAATATCTAGCTTTAGAATTCGTTATGCTACATTGTTCAGAAAGGTCAGGTGCGTAGTACTCGCAACCGGCGTGCGTCTATGACCTGCAGCTAGACCACCACCTCTTAAAGCAGTATTATTTTAATCTTATTTGAGTGTGGGAAAGTGATGGAGCTAGACGTCCTGTATAGCTCCATCTTACACTGAAGTAATATTAAAATAATGCTGCTTCAAGAGGTGATGGTTGGCCTCCAGATGTATGAACGTAAACAAAGCAGAAGGAGTACCGTATGTAAGGATTGTCGCGTGGCTTTCTGTAGTTTCAACCTATCTGAAGAAGGCGTGAGTTTATGTATTAATAGGTTGAGGAAAAAGTTTCTTCGCATTTTTTAAGAAAATTCAAAACATTTTTTAATATAGTTTATATACATTTAACTAAAGTATGTAGGTACCATTTTGTTCGATAACTTTTTGCCATCTTGTAGGTAGGGACATGATCCCATTGCTATAGAAATTTTGGGACTTCTGGTCAAAATACCGCGACAAGTGATTTTGGCAGTCCTCTCGTGATGTTAACCTGACACTGCCTAAAGAATTCTGAAGAGACCGAAACAGATGGAAATCTGAAAGTGCAAGGTCAGGACTATACGGCGGATGCATTAACACCTCCCAGCCAAACTCTCTTAATTTTTGCTGAGTGGCTAAAGATGTGTGAGGTCTAGACCTCACACATCTTTAGCCTCACACGTCTTTAGAAGGGGTGTGGTTTTTCATCATGATAACGCTAGCGTTATCATGATGAAAAACCACACCCCTTCTGTTGATTAATTCCGGCCGCTTTCTCTCAACTTCTTGCTTTAATCTCATCAGTTGTTCGCAGTAGAGTTCAGAATCGATGGTCCTGCCTGGTGGTAACAGCTCATAATGAATAATGCCCTTCCAATCCCACCACACACACAGCATCACCTTGTTGCGAGTTAACCCGGGTTTCGCCGCAGTCTGTGAAGCCTGACCGGCCTTTGACCACGACCTTTTTCGCACGTTCTTGTCATACGTGATCCACTTTTCATCACCAGTTATCAGCTTCTTCAAAAATGGTTCGGTTTCATTACGTCGTAATAAAGAATCACGAATAAGTACACGGTTCATTAGGTTTCTTTCAGTGAGCTCGTGAGGTACCCAAATGTCGAGCTTTTTTGTGTACCCAGTTTTTTCAAATGCGCCAAAACTGTTTTGTGGTCAATTTCCAGTTCTTCAGCTACGTCGTAACTACAGATATGCCGATCTTGCTCCACTTTTTCAAAAATGGCATCCATTTTATCCGTAATAGGGCGACCAGAGCGACGTGCATCTTTGACATCAAAATTTCCGGATTGAAAACGCTTAAACCAAATTTGTGCTACTCTCACAGACACTACACTAGGTCCATAAACATCGCAAATTTTTTTCGCGGCTTGCGTTGCATTTTTACCTTTTTGTAGTAAAATTTTAAAATGTATCGGATTTCTTCATTAGATTCACTCATCTTGACGGTACGAAAAACAAATGAAAATCACACATTTTCCTAATTTGAATTTGGAATTATGTTCTTTAAAATTTAAACTTTCAATGATACCAAAACCAGCCAGATACAAATAGTATAGATTTTATTACAAGTTCATACATACTATAATGCGAAAAGACTTTTTCCCCAACCTAATATATCAATAATTCAATAATTATTATTACACATACATACACTGAAGTGTTAAGCGTCTTTTGTCGCTAACTGTACCTAAGACTAAAAACAACATCGGTTTCAAAGATTTCATATTTCTGTTCCAGTGTTACTATGAGAGAAAAACTTAATCGATTTGACATATTCTACTCGATTCAGATATTATTATAGTTTTTATAGCACAAGGCTTGCTTGTAACAAAAGTCTTTTGTTTGAACTCTGCTGACGTTGACGTCGGATATTTTTTTTTAAATTTTATATTGGGGTTTATTTACGCTTTCGAGGATTTGTGATGATTTATATAGAACTTTGGATGTTCTGAATTTAGCTGTTAGTTGGATAGATGGTGATAAAATAATAGGTACATTATTATGTACCTATTCACATTATAACTTACCTCTAATGCACGAGGTTGTGGGTTCAAATACAGGCAAGTAACAATTTATCTTTTTTCAATTCATGTACTTTCTGATTTTATCTTGGACATTATCGGCATCGGTCAAGCAAGCAGAAACCTGGACTTTAAGGCCCGTCCTCCCTAAAATACGGCGAAACTGAGTAACTTTGTGTCCATTTTTTACAGTAACTATAGCAGATTTTTGATAGAAAAAAAAATACAATAATCTACAGTACATAAGAAGTGATTTCATGTGTCCAGAAATCTGTTTTAGTTTATATAACTAAAGAAAAAAAAAGCTAAACCCAGGTCTGTTTTTTCTAGTTTTTACCATATTACTCCTACAATTTTCATTAAAAGTGTTCATAAATTTATACAGTTCTCTACAAAATAATAAGAAATGATTTTATGTTATTACTTTTTTAAAATTATTTTCATTTTATTTTAAATTAATTTACAAAGCAAATCCTTAGCGGCAAATTTACGCTGCGCCCCGCTCTCGCCCAAAATCTCAGTGCGGGGCGAGACGTGTTGCTGGACGGACCTGTGCTGCTTTGCGTGACGACCTCCTCGCTTCGATAAACATTGTTTTTTTGTGAATAGTGTAGCCACACGGACAGTTTCATTTAATTTTTGGTATCTTACCTACCTAGTTACGTGACTATATTTTTTTGTGTGAATACTTTTACTTTATTAATATTAGTTAGTGTATTCAGTGTGTTTTGTTATATTATAGTAAAAAAAATTGTATCTAAACAATCGTTTTCTAAAGCAAGGTGTGTTCAAGATGGGAAGTAAACAAAGACAAAAAAAACGAAATCTCTAAAAGAAGATGGAAACAGGGAAGAAAATGGGACAAAGAAACATCACGATCCCCTCAACATACTTGCTCATTAATGATAAAAAAACGAAGGAACATGAAGAGGTAGAAAACCAGAAACCAAATACCACAAAAAGGAAATACACGGAAATGAAAACAGGCAAGAAAGAAAGCAAGATTCAAGTAAATGAAGAAGAGAAAGAAAATACTTTTTATTACTCTACCGACTTTCCGAATGCTTCAATTCAAGAATTCGGTAATATAAGCGATGATGAAGAAGTTCAAATAAAAAGAAGAAAAACATTGACCGAAAGACAATTAAATTTTAATGAATTTTGAGTAATCTGTCAATAAACAAGTTTATGCTGCCAATATTGGTTTTCTTTTTGAAAGACATGCATATCAACAAAAAAGTTATGATACTAGAAATGCCCGCAACTTCGTACGTGCAAGCATTGAAATAAATGCCGATACCGATTGTTTTTAGCTACTAATATTCTTGGTTCTTGAACATATCCTTGGACACACACTAGGATCTTGTCTTATAGTACCTACATTTTTATTTGAGGAGTAGGCTCTTTCGCTATCGTCTAGATGTACCTCTAGGGTTCCATACGAGTATCAGGTCCTACATAACATGAATTTAATATTATATAGTGTTCAAAATCCCTTACCCTTTTTTCGTTCGCTTTTTAAATTCATCTCTGCGCTATACAGGTTGCTCTAAGATGCTAGTTTAGAAAATTATAAATAAATCAATAAATAATAACGTTTAATGAAATTAAAATATCCTTATAAAACGAGATTGTGGAACCATATACGTGTGTTGATTTCATGTCGCCATTGCAGCGCCACGTTGTATAATTGTTAACTTGTAGAAATGTACAGACGCCAGCACATCAAGCTACTACAATCTGTCAGATTTCTTTAATAGATTTTAGACTTTATTGCTAAAGCTTTAGGTTCAAGGGTGATTGCGAAAATCTGACAGTTTCGGGTAGGTTGACCTGCTGGCGTCTGTACTTTTATTTCAGAATGTGATTGATGTGACTAATAAAGAAATATCTAAACAAGATGTTTTATGTGTTGCCACTCCTTAAAGATTGTAAAGTTAATTTTTTAATACCTTATATGTAGGTATTTATAAAAACATCTGCGGTCTTACTACTAAAGGTTTAAAAACATGTTCAACGCATGTCTAACGTCTAACTCCATACATAAAAAAACATAAAATACGCGTTGAACATGTGTTTAAATCTTTTGTAATAAGACGGCTGTTATTTATTAATTACTCTATGTCGCGCGCGGTAGTAATCGTGTACACCCTAGCGAAGCATCGCGCGCGATGTTTAGGTTCGGGTGGTGCGGGGAGTAGTACAAAGCTCCGCCCACACACGCAAGGTCGTTGGCGCCGGTAAAAACCTTAAGTTTTTCGAGAGTATGTATGTGTGTATGTCTGTATCTTTGGCACACTCTGTAGCTAAAAGGGCTTGATGGATTTTAATAAATTGAGGTGTCTTTAGATTCGTCGTAATTGTGGAAGTCACATAGCCTATATAATATTTTATATATTGTGTCCCATCAAAAACATAACATGTACAAAAACGCACAAGTCTCGCAACGCAGTTTTTCTGCCGTAAAAGGTTGTAAACCAAGTAGGTTAATTCAGTACCTACCTATCTATGGGAGCAGCTATCCAACCACTTTGTCATAAATTGTTACCTTGTTAGTTAACTAACAACATTTTATAGTAACCATATCAATATTACATTTCCTTATTTCTTTAATAAATAGAGTGACTTGGCAATTGCACACAGCAACTTAATCTACTAGGTACTTTTAAACATAAAAGCACAAAGCGCTAATATTAGATAGATTTTGTTTTGTGTAGATTATATAGCCGTGTGCTATTACCAAGTACCTCGTATGTATTTTGCGAATTTAATTGAATTAAAACTAGAAATTGTCCAATTGACATGTGTCACGAACGCATTCTCTCGACGGCTAGACTTAGCAGAATATACATATTCTCAATATTTCCTGCAGACGTTCGATCAGAAGTACCATTTACTACCAAATATGGCAGTTTATCACAAATAAAATCAGCAATGCAATAATTATAATCGAAAAAAAACAATTCGATCTTCAATTATTTTACCGTCACCAGTAACGTAAGCAACATGCTTTATCTTAATTCCATATTCAAACAAGCTGAAATGAATACACGAACCACAAATAAAAAGTAAAAAAAAAATACAGTATGTACATTTTTATGTGTCCATAAATACGGCCGTTTCGGTTTTTAAAAACATGCACAAGTAACATGGAAATTGAGTTATAAAGTTGCCAGTTGCAAAAAAGATTTAAAACATGCATTTTAGTAATAATGTGAGATTTATTGGCAGTGTTCGACAGTTCGGTGGGTAGTGAGTCTGCATACCGGTATTCGGTTGAACGAGTTGATGTATTACCGTAAAACGCGTCGGCTTTGCAAACTCGGGAAATATTGCGATATTTACCGTTTTATATTGAATAGTAAATAAAAATATGTAACAGATGCGCTGATAAATCCGTACCTGCACACATCAAAAGTGTCTAGGGATCAAGCACGTTTTTGCTAGTTACTAAAAATCAGGTATCTTAATTATATTTTTTGTAACTCTTTGGATACTTTTCAATAAATTTCGTCAATTGAAAAGCGAACAGTTTTTGAATTTCGGTCAAAAGATGAAAATCTTCTGTCAAGTCGTATTCCTATATACCTAATCCTGCAATGGGTTAGAGGCCAAATCAGTACGATTTCTACTATACTTCTGAGTGGAATCAACGTTATTATTGAGAGAAGACGTCATTTGAGCCGAGAAAAAATGAACAGAGCCGTGGGAATGTTGGAAACTGGTTCTCGGCTACGTGCTGTGGCAATCGCTCTGGGCACTACGCAGAATGTTAAAAGTCATCTTTGGACATGTTACCGCTTCTCTGGCAGCATGGAAGAGCGACATGGAGGACGGGCTGGCATCACCACACGCAGTCAAAATCAATACATACATAATATTACTTAACGAAATCGTACAATGATCACGATGATATTGGTTAGGTTACGAGGCTTCATAGCCCTGCTGGGATGTTAAGTGATTGACTTCATCCAAGCAATCTCCGTTCCCAAGGCCGCTACGTATACCACCTATTGAGCCCCGCAATCGTAGAGCCCTTTTATATTGGCTTGGGAACACAGGAATTGGGCAGAAGAAGATTGGCGTTTTGAGTGTTTTTCTGGCGAATCTCGTTTTGGTATAATTATTATATCCTAGGACATTATTCACACACGGTCATCTGATCCCACAACTAAGCAGAGCTTGTACTATGGGAACTAGATAACTGATATACTACATACACTACTTTTTTTTGTAAATACATACTTATATAGATAATTACCCCCAGACTCAGGACAAACAGACATGTTCATGCACACAAATGTTTGTCCTGGATGGGAATCGGACCCACAACCTGCGGCATGATAGGTGGTACCTTAACCAATCACGCCAACTACTAGACGGTATGACGCCAGATACTAGACGTACATAATATTCGAGGACCAGTGGACGCCAATAATGTTTTAAATCATGCCACGAAGTGCATTTATGCAGTGGTGGAACAATCATGATATGGTCGGGTATTTGGATCGGCGCTGAAGAACCGAACTGATTTGGATCAGATGCAATTTCAATGCACAGATTTACGCTGAAACGATTGTATCAGATTTTGTCATTCCTTTGCGGACCCATTTGGTGCTTCTTTTCTGCTTATGCATGATAATGCACGTCCACACACTGCCAGAGTCGTCGCAAACACTCTTGCCGCCACGAATATCATCATCTTACCATGGCCTGCTCAATTGCACGTTTTGAACCCCATAGAGCACGCATGGGATATGCAGTATGCTTTAAAGAAGAGCTCTGTCAAATATGGATTTCGTACATACACCAGATTTTAGTTTTGCCTGTTACAACAGACGTGCGCAAGGGCGACCATTCCGCAACGTGATTTGGATGAACTCATATTGAGTATGCCGAATCGCTGCGATTGTGTTATACGTGTTAATGGCAGAAATACAGACTATTAATTGTTTATATTAAGCAATACAAACATTTAAAAACTTTTATTTTTATCTTTTTATCACATTTTAATATCAGCAGTAACTAAGGTGAAAAATCCAGCATAAGTAAAAAAACGCGTAAAGTCAAAAGCAGAAGAGTACTTCGTTGACCTACACATACGAAAACATTTTATTGAATCAATCTAAATAGACATTTTTATTTAATTTCAATCAATCAATCTGCCTAGACTTTCCCAACTATGTTATGGTCGGCTTCCCGTCTAACCGGATGCAGCTCAATACCAGTATTTTACATGGAACAACTGCCTATCTGACCTCCATAACTCTTACGCAACCGTTGCTAACCTCCACAACCGTTATTGGGTAATACGATACCCCTTGGTATGACTGGTTGTCAGACTTTCGGGCTTCTGACGACTCACAGCGCCTGTCAAAGATCCTCGATTGACAGCCGCGACCAACGGCTTAACGTGCTTTCCGATGCACGGAGGAGCTCGGCATGTAAAGATGGTCACCCATCCAGAGACCAACCCTGGCAAGCGTAGCTTAACCTGATGTATACACCCGTGCGGCTTTTTATTACTTAGCCACGAGTTTATTTAATTTCAATAGGGCAATAAAATATTTTATTTAAATCCCTAGACAATCTTTATTTAAATACCTTGATCCCTAGACAATCTACTAAAATTAATGTGTGAAATCGTTAGTGTAAAATGTAAAAGAGTTTTTAGTACTCGTAAATTACAGTAAAAACTTAATTACTTGACATCGAAGTAAAGAAGAGTTGTGTGAAAATACAGAAACATTAGTTATTTTCAACATTGTCGTATAATATTCAGATTGTTTTAATTTTGCCACAGACGCGTCGACGTTCGCAGAAACACATTGATAAGCCCAAAAATCTTGGACGATCCACCATCAAACTATAAACAAGTTCTCTCATTGGTGATTTCAGCCTATATTAAATGGTTGTCAATTTGTTAAATCTATATAAAGTCCGCCTTCCAATTTATCCTTACAAATTGCTTGCAAACACTACGAAATTATTGTTGGCAATACACGTTCCAATTAATATTTCGAAATACCCAGTAGGATGAATATACTTATTGCTTTACCTAATCTGTACTAGAAAGAGGTAATTTGTGAGTTTGCATGTAGGAGGTACGAGTAATCTTCGGAACTACTTATCCAATTCAGAAAATTCTTTAAAGAAAGTTTGTTATTTTTGTCTTTTTATGTGGCCGTAGATTTTTAATATTTACATTGTCGTCGTCCCTAAAAATATAAAGAAAATTATGAGAAATAAATTAACACAATTGTCAAACTTACTTCAAAATACTCATTTTATAATGTAGATACATCCAGCTAGTAAACATATTTGTTTCAATCTCAGCCATTGTACTACCCTAAGCTTGATAAATAAAAATAAAAATTTCACTCCAACTTTTTATTCATAAAAAGGCTACAATTAATGAAATCTATTCTCTTAACTAATTACAATGGGATTAGAAATTTAACACAAATTAGTAAAAGTGTTTTAAAAGCTTTGCATATTTTAAAGTTTTTGCCCAAAAAATTAATTTAAATGAAATATTTATATTTATATATTTATTTATATAATAATATATTTTGCCAAGAGCAAACAAGGTGAATTTTGTATTTTCTCGCTGCCATTATCGAACCATGCTCTCTGGTATTATAAAAATTGCAGACAAATATTGTAACAAGCTAATCTGTTATTAATAAAGTGTATGAGGATATTGTGTCCGCACTCAGTGAGTGTGCGGCATTGACTCGGGGAGGTGCGCGACGCAGGGGTAAATCGCGTTGCATTTTTGGGTAGAATAGGCAAGTAAGTGACGCGTGTGGGGTGGCCAAGTTGAGGTTTCATGAGCGGCAACGATGGGGGGATTCTGCTGGTCCTGCTTATGACGAGATGTGTCAGAGTAGAAGGAAATTTAAGTCCAGACTTCAATGGTACCAAGACCATCAGCCCCAGATTAAAATGGATATCCTTGCTTCACGTCATTCAAAAAAAGATTTCCGTAACTTTTGGAAAGGCACAAATAAAATGGCACATCGGCCTGACCTCCCTGTAAGCGTCATTCATTGGTATGACTGATCCCAAGGACATTGCTGATCTCTTTAGAGGACATTTTTATGTGAAATCGCCCCTGGGGCTGCCTTCGTTGGGGATGTTTAGTGTTGAGACATGTTTGACAAGTGGGTACGAGAAATAGCTCCAAAAATGTAGCTTGTACTGTTAAATCAATGTCCAGCGGCAAGCTGGACATCACTTACCTAGTGTATTGGCAATGCTTCTTAACTTCTGTATTAGTCATGCATACTTAGCCTCTGAACTCGTTAAGACAATAGTGGCGCCAGTAGTGAAAAATAAAACTGGAGACCTGTCTGATAAAGTTATTATTGGAATTATTGCATTATTGCGCAAATTTTGCTATCGCTGGGCTTCTGCAAGATATGTAATACGGGAACCTTATCTAGTTGGTATTGTTGACCGAAGCGGTGCGGCGCCACAGGGCACCGTGTGCATAGGTCCTTAGGTTTTAAACATAACTACGTCTTTCCACTGTTAGACCGGGATCTACCAGGTATATGTTACTTATGGCCGGTCTTATGATTCGTAGTTAACTCAACCAATGGTTAAACATAATAATTAATGCGCTTGAATTTTGGCTGAATGTGAAAGGCTAAACATGAATGAATTAACCTGAATGTTAGCTTATTCGTGTTAAAAAATAGTTGATGGGATTTTGGCAAACATGTTGAGCCCAAATTCTACCATTAGTAGGTACGTTTAACCATTGGTTGAGTTAACTACGGATTAAAAACCGGCCCTTAGCATGTAACTACAGTCCAGCCGTCGAGAGAATGCGTCCTTGACACCTGTCAGTTTCATACTAACGAAATGTGTTTTGCGAATTTGATTCATAATACTTCTAGGAACTGTCCAACTGACATTTGAGGCCATGAGAGCCAGAGTGGCCTAATTGTCATTTGTTCAATACTTATTTTTTTAAACTGTTTTTCCTTACTACTGTAATCTATTATTTTAGTAGTTAGGCCTCTCTGGCCCTTGAACTCATGAGAGACAGAGTGGCCTAATTGTCATTTTTTAAATATTGTTTAAAAAAAAAAACTGTTTTTTCTTTACCACTGTAAACTATTGTTTAGGCCTCTCTGGCTCCCATGGCCTCATTTGTCAGGAATGCATTCTATCGACAGCCGGACTACCGTTATTCCTTCAGTCAAAGTTTTCTTAAAAGCATGTAAAGCTACAAATAACACTTCTTTCTATTTAAAATGCATTTTTTTTTAGCAGCCGGTTGTTTTTTTTTTTTTTTTTTTTGGTGTAAAAAGTTTTACAAAAGAGAACATGACCTCCACGCGTTTTCATCGTTTAAAAATAGCAAACGAAAATTTAATAAAGACAATGCCAAAAATAAATTCTCATTAACCAATCTTGTAATTAAAACGAAACTTTTCCCCAACATACTCTGACAAAAGTACAATCTAACATTTGTTTAATTTAACTTCGATAATCCAAACAACAAAAGTAGCTTTAACGGGTGCTAAGAACAGAGTAACTCAAAATTATTCAGGATGTTCATAACTTTTCCATTTCGTAATTATTTATCAAAATACTCGGGAAATTGGGCAAAGTTGCTAGCTTAACATGAGCTCACTGTTTATAACATGTTTGTATGCTAACTGGATAGATTAAAAGTTGTGCTGGAATGGAATATTGTTTTGTTTAAGGAGGTGGTATTTATAAACAATTTTTAGTGTTCCGTACTTCAAAAGAAAAACGGGACCCTTATAGAATCACTCGTATGTCTGCCTGTTTGTCTGTCTGTCCGTCTGTTACTGTCAATTTGTTCCGAATGTAATGGACAGATTAAGTTGAAATTTGGTACACGTATGAATATCTGTGACCCAAACACGGACGTGTAACGTAAATAAATAACTTTTGAAATATGGGGATCACTTTTGGGGCAAATAAGAAAATTAAAAAAGAAATTGGAAGCTGTACCGTGTGACATATCAAATGAAAGGGCTTACTGTGAGGGTTTAAATAGACTTTTTTATAATTTTAAAATAAATCGTTTTAAAGTTATTTAAGAAAATAAACAAAAATTTACCATTAAAAGGCTCAGTAGTTTACAGTAAACTACTGAACCTAAAATTTTGAAAAAAAAAATTTGAAAATACCTAGTTCTATACCTATAGATTACAGGAAAACCCATAAGAAGTCTATGGTTTTAAAAGAACATGGTAAATCTGTCAATATTGTGCGTACAAACTTTCATTTGCAGTTGGAATGTATGGGAGAACATGTTTTTCAACTATTTTTCTATATTAAGTTTGTTCTTGGGATAAATTCATCCCAACTACGGAACCCTTTATTGTGCGTGGTCCGACACGCACTTGGCAGATGATGAATGTAAGTTTTTTTGCTGTAAGAAGAGTGAGTAATAGATTTCTTAATTGAAATAATTAAGAAATCTATTACTTAATTTAAATTTAAAGGCGGAGGAACTCCGGCATCAATAGCCATAAGATCAGAGGAGCAGCCGTCAATGACTACTCTGATCGACCGTTCACTAAGGAAATCGGAAATCTAGCTACAAAAATCAGCTGGGATGCCACAAGCAGGAAGCTTGCTGAGTAGACCAGCGTGCCAGACCCTGTCAAAGGCATTCGAGATGTCAAGCGATACACCAAGTGCTGCGACGTGATTCTCGATGGCTTCGCCACAGCAGTGCGTGACATACACAAGAAGATCGCCAGTTGTCGAGAGAAGATTTTATTATTAGAAAAGTAGTTCGTTATTTCGAAATAATAAATTAGTAACATAATTTATTATTTCTGGACTTTAGGTATATAATGGCTTAGGTTTGAGACAGAAACATTTCTTTTATTTATAAATATTTTTTCCTCACAAGAAAAATTTTGACAGTTAAAATAAAAAAATAATGGAAAGTATATTTTTATAATATTAATAATAGAAAGGCGAACTTCTTGATAGCTTTACTTGATTGATTATGAATAAATATATCGATTGAACTTCAATGAAATATTTTACAAGCTTGAATAATAATAATAATAACTCCACCGCTGTATCTCTACGTTGACGTTGTGTTGGGGCTTGCGTGCTCCAAACTTTAGGTCTGTGCCGGTAGAGTTTGCCGGAACGGGTCTAGGATGAGGAGCCAGACCAAGAGAGATACAAAAACCCGCAGGGCAGCATGTGGCGAGCTGATGGGCAGTAGCGACCCCATGGACCCTATCTCCCGGGAGAAATCTTGTCCTCATCTCTGGCTTGCCTTTATTGGCCGGCTGGAGTGAACACTGACGAGGAACAGAGCTCCCACCTCTTTCTTGCCTTTATTGGCCGGCTTGAGTGGAGATTCGCAAGAGCAAACGTGCTCGGAGGAAAGAAGTATTCCAGTAAGGTGCTGGTACGGATCTTGACCGTACTTCCGGGATTGTCCTGATAGCCGTGGAATACCTCTCCACTCCTCAAGCACCTCAGGAAGTGTTGCCCCCTTGTCGCTACGTCACTATGTGCTAGCGGCCGTCTCCGGGACCCATTATTGAGTGTGCAAGTCACCCCCTGCCATTTTATCCGTGTATAATATATAACATTGGTCAGGCAGGGGACATAGTTCTTCCATAGTTCAAGTTACCCAATCCACTTTAGCAACCCAAACCCATAGCCCAATATGTTTTGTTTCCACGTACAACAATAGTCCTGTACCAACCGGGGGTTGTCCTTGGGTGCACTTGCATAGTGCATACAGGGATAATCGTCGGTTGGTGCCTCCTCATCATTTAAAATTATCTAAGGGGCCTCTGCGAGTTGGCTTCGGCTCCTCGTACGCCTTCCAAAGGTCCGGGACTCCAGGGTCCCGAGAAATATCAAAATAATAATAATATCCTGGGACATTTTCACACACGGTCATCTGATCCCAAACTAAGCAGATCTTGTACTATGGAAACCAGATAACTGATATACTACATATACTACTTTTTTTTTTTGTAAAATTTCAAAAATCATTTGAAATTTGAATTTGAAATCATTGGACCATATAAAATTCTAGAAATAGACAAATACAGCACGCGTAGTATAACTACCATAGAAAGGCGTTTTGTCGACAGAAGAATAGAAAAAAATGACGTTTCCGTGTAGACGCAATAAAGTAGAAAGAGTCAACTACACTTTTACGAAATTCATTTTTTTACATAATTCTTTGTTTGATAAAACAAAGAATTCTGAGTTGAATGATTATCGAATATGATAATATACTTATTCGATTTTCGATTCAATAGTCGAATATGATAATATGCTTACTTTTCTGTTTGATTCTCAATTTTTCCTAACTTTTATTATACACGTACAAAAAAGTAAAGTAAGAGTAATGACACTCCCGTATTTTGGAAAAAAAAATAAATTAAAGTAATTATTGTCCTTAACAGTTTTGTTGGTAATGCCCTAATAACTAAATGATGTAAACTAGAAGAAGATAGCTTTGTTCTTCTACTAACTGATAACAATTTTGCGTTCAAAACGCTCTCTTGTAAAATCATGATTTTGAAGATAGCCGTCTATATACTTTGCGGCTCTCGAGTAGAAAGTTTTCTATTGTCTCTAGCATGGCGATTACAAAATCAAATTGTCTTCACTACCCTAGACAGTTAAAAGTTGTCAGTGTTATTTTGACAGTTTGAATAGAAAACTTTCTTCAGAAATAGTCTACATAAAAAGGACCTAGACAATGATCGTTAGAAACGAAAGACAAAATGACAGATTGTAGAAGATTTCTACGGTGCGATGTCAAAAATGGAGAAACTAAATCTCACTTTGTATAGAAAGAGATGTGTCTATTCTTCGTAGAGATAGAAATGATGACCATTTCTATCTCTACGAAGAATAGACACATCTCTACGCACGCATCGCTACGCGTGCTGACCGCAATACAAAAATTCACGCAGTCCATTCTCTATGTCTATGATTGATACTCATAACTAAATACTCAATATATTTATTGCACAATATGAACTTAGGTGGTAGTTTTTACAAAAACATGTTCATTGTGGACCCTATCGGGCACAGCAAAGTAGGAGAGAGAACGAGGGTTTTATTTTTGGTAAATGACAAACTTTGTAAATGAAATAAACCCTTACCCTTCTCTCACATAAACACATCCAACGCTAATAACAAAACGATCTCCTGTCGAATTAACTTTACCCACACTCACCACACCGCCTTCATATTTTACATATACGACCAAAAAAAACGACGCAGTTAAATTTGCATGAAAGCTAACAAAAAGATTTATACTTTTTATCGGCCGCCGGTGTACAGATTGTGACTATTTGCATTCTAAATTGCAAATAATGGAATTAAATATGTTAAGCTTGTTTTAGTAACTGTTGACATTTAATACAAAATGGACAACATGGAAACAAATTGTTCAGTAATTAGTTCGTGTTGTTAGTTTTCATGTTAATTAAATAGGTTAATATTTCACACTAGCGATATTTTTATAAAAAGTATATCTTGCTAACTTTTGCAAATGAAACTCGCATTTTGGAATATTAATTTTTCTCGTTGGTCTAGTAGTCGCAAGCGCTACTGCTGAGCATGAGCTCCTGGGTTCGATTCCCGGGTCGGACAAAGTGCGTTTTGCAAAAGGGATTTTTACATCTGGAATTTCTCAGTAGCAGTCTGCAGTCTGGATTTGTGTCCGATTGATGGCGATAGCATCGTCCTCTATGATACGATGGGACTTAAACATAACTGGCGAAATGTGGGTGTACTATGGGTTCACCTCTGCCAAACATGCGTGATGATGTTATGTTGAAATTGAACTTACATTAATATTTTCGATTGTGTTATGTTCACGACCTAACCATTTGACCAAATGACCCGCACCCTAATTGCGTAACACACTATCAATCGGATTTTGAATCATTTCGAAACAAATTGGTAATCCATTGCTTCATATGTTAGAAAAATGTTTCCGCTCGACAACGTAAATAACGCAATGAATGTTGTTGAACTGTCAAATTGAAACCGATTTCGATTGATAGTGTGTTACGCAATTCAGATAAAATGCACATATGAGTAAAGTAATAAATACTCTTAAGTAGTCTCCAAGTGTTCCTGTTTTCCATTTGCTAAATTTATGTAGGCAGCCTCAGTAATAAACGATGAAATATTATCTCAAAGCATTAACTACCTCAGGTGTGAAAAATGTAATGGCTGCTATTACATGAACGCCAGTGTAATTTTTGGAGTAAAATAAAAATAGTGTACGTATTTACGTATTTTTAACCGACTTCAAAAAATGGAGGTTATTATTGGAACTGCAATATATTCAAATATGATAATCTATTAGGTTAAAAATGATTCCAAGGAAACGTACTACCGTAACGCGCACCCCAATGAAGCTCCCAGCCGGCATGATATTTTCCGACATCTTCAACAATGATTGTCATATTTCGTCCAATTTACATAAAAAAAACTTAAGGAATGACCTTAATCGCTTCTTCATGAATCACTTCGTCCATTGGTGAAAACCATATGAAAATCCGGTGGGTAGTTTTTCACTTTTGAAACATGTTGAAACGGGAATGCAGTAATAGACTTCACACTTGACGAATAATCACAATTATTTATTGATATTTTTATACAGTTCAACCGAGTTTCGACTTATCTCATGTACGGCAGCAAAATGTTCCCGCCAAATGAGCGGTCCGACTACTTATACGGCGTTGGCTTGGCGTTGGCTTGGCGTTGGCTTGGCGTTGGCTTGGCGTTGGCTTGGCGTTGGCTTGGCGTTAGCTTGGCGTTGGTTTGGCGTTGGCTTGGCGTTGGCTTGGCGTTGGCTTGGCGCTGGCTTGGCGTTGGTTTGGCGTTGGTTTGGCGTTGGCTTAGCGTTGGCTTGGCGTTGGCTGAACACATGACGAGGCGTTACAATGTAGTAACTGCATGAAAAATATCACAACACTACGTACTTTCGCTTTAGACTCTGCTTACATCTAATTTGGTTTAATTACAATGAGAGTTCCCAGTAGATCCCAGTAGAGTAATAGAAGAGTACCTATGTAGAATTTTGGTTTGCATAGGATTGAAATTAAGGACTGTCAGAAAAAAAATACTGTGGTTCTGACCCTCTAAAGAAAATGTGGGCACCATATTTTGCTGCTGACATAGGTAAGTATGTTTTAAAACCTGTGACTCAATGAGTCAACGAATGATTGCTTTTAAATATTTTCTGAGTACTGTATCGTAAAATAAGAGGAGGTCAAACGAAAAAACAAAAAGAATCACTTCGAAAATTATTTGGTTTTTAAAGCCAGTGCCATAAAAGTCAACCGAACTCAAGGCGAACCAACTTCCTAAATTCTTTATTGTAAGGTTTTTTTGAAGTCGATCTTTTTTTATGTACAGTCAGGGAAATTAATTCTTCTTCAATTTGCCGTGTTACAACTTTCAATTGCAAGCTGTTGTGATCAAATTGCAACTACGGCACTTTTTGCTGGTAGTCAATTTGCTTAACAATTAATTTGCCTGGCTGTACAATCCCCATCTAATGTTATGCTTGTGTCACAGCAAACATATTTTCAACAAACAGACAGTCTTCGTTGCATTTTTACTATAACATAGATTCGTAAATACGTATTTTGCATTCCGCCAACGTTCCCCAATTTTAATATAGAGATCGCAACTAAAGATATATGAACATCTTATTATCTCTTGTAGGCTCATCAGATGGTATTATGTCGTTGAAGGCAAGGTTTGAAATAGGGTGTTTTGCGTAATTTCCAAATTAAATGTAAATTTAATCTTGTCAAACAAGTGTCTACTGGGTTTCTCAATTTTAGAAAAAATATTTTTTTGATGGTACATTCTTTTACATCGGTGTTATTCAAAGAAATACGGAAGAATAAGAGACACTGGGTACGCTTTTCAAACAGGTATTTCCTTCGAATTGTTCTAATCATCGAGCCTAAACTCTGTAGGCCCACAATTCTTTGTAAATTGTTTATTTATTTATAATTTTTTTGCAACATAAGGGGTACAAACACTGGCTTAATGCCCTAGGTATTCGCTACCAGGCAGTCATACCTACTGGAGAGATAACTTCGCAGGTGCATATTACGTGTGGAACACAAAAAAAAAAATGCCATAATTTTGCAGAGTTAGTTTTAAATATAAATCATACATCGCTTCGACTTCATCAACGGGTCATTCAACGGGTCGTCAGAAGCCCGAAAGTCTGACAACCAGTCTCATAGGGGTATCATATTACCTAGTAACTGGGTTGTGGAGGTCAGATAGGCAGTTGCTCTATGAAAAAATACTGGTATTCAGCTGCATCCGGTTAGACTGGAAGACGACCCCAACATTGTTGGGAAAAGACTGGGCAGATTGATTGTTTGCTAGGCTTCCTCTTACTTTGCAAAAACATACGTAACACATATTTTTCTATCAAAAACAACCAAAGTTGGCTGAGACCACTCCGAAATTGAAAATAACATTTTATAGATTATACTTACACGTTTTCCGTGTATAATAAAAAAATGTCACATTATTTCACATTTTAGAGACAATGTTTTGGACAGTAAACTGTCCAGGCATTTATTAAAATGTCTGATATTGTGTGTTTACAAGCAACACTACGCCACGCCCAGGGCAGGAATGCAAATGAATTTGCTACAAAATAAGTGTACTCTGGAATATAAATTTATCAGCTTAAATCGAACATACCTTTTTACTTTGATTAAGTTGTCAATTCGTGATCAACAGCTGATAATGATAACGTCGTTGACGATTTTTTATCTAATTTTTAGGGTTCCGTACCTCAAAAGGAAAAAAAAGGAAGCCTTATAGGATCACTCATGTGTCTGTCTGTCTGTCTGTCCGTCCGTCACAGCCAATTTGCTCTGCATCTAATAGACCAATTAAGTTGAAATTTGGTACACTTATGCATTTCTGTGACCCAAACACGGACGTGTAATGTAAATTAATTAATACCGAATATGGGGGTCAGTTTTGGGGGGCAAATAAGAAAAAAAAATGCAAACTGTACCGTGCGATATATCAAATGAAAGGGCTTACTGTAAGGGTCTCAATTATATATTTTATTATAATTTTAAAATATTTATAAACTATTTTAAAGTTATTTAAGAAAATAGACGAAAATTGGCCATTCCCCGCTCTATCTCTGAAACTACTGAACTTTTGAAAAAAATACAGAAAATATTTCTATAGCTATAAATTACAGGAAACCCTATAACAAGTCTATGGTCTTAAAATGACATGGTAAATGTCTCAATATTGTGCGTACAAACTTACATTTGTCCATACGTAGTTAAACGAAAAGGATCCAACCCACATTAGGTGTAATGTGGGTTGGATTCTTTTCGCTAACTCTGGATATTTGTAGTCGGAATGTATGGGCGAACATGTTTTTCAACTACAGTGTTAAGTTTGTTCTTGGGATAAATTCATCCCAACTACGGAACCCTTCATTGTGCGTGGTCCAACACGTACTTGATCGGTTTTTTTTTCGTTTCTCTTCATCATCATTAACCTATAGCAATCTACAGCTGGAAAGATTATTTATTTATTTATTTATCCTTTCTTTCAGGCAACTAAGGCCCACAAAACACAATACATATACAGGGTGTAAGTGTAAACCGTGCCAACCTTTTAAGGGGTCATTGTACTCATCATTATTAACAACTTTTACTATGGGACCAAACCTGAATGAAACCAAATCGCGAAAAAAACAGCTGTTCCCTATATTTTGCCGAATTATGCGAACATAATAAATATACCCCACCATCCATCGAATGCTGGGAGAAGGGTTTCCCTATAGGTGGAAAAAGAGTATCAAATCTCCGATATGCCGACGACACCGTTCTCCTTGCAACATCCATGGAAGATTTGAGTGAGTTGTTCCAAAGACTCGAGACTGAAAGTGGCAACATTGGTCTTGCAGTAAATAGAGCGAAAACCAAGGTAATGATTGTGGATCGAGCCGGGAAGCTATCAAATGTCACCTGCAACATTCCTGGCATCAACATCGTCAACTACTACACCTACCTTGGATCGCAAATCTGCAATGATGGTAGCTGTGTCCCCGAAATCAAAAGGCGTATTGGGATGGCCAAAGATGCTATGACCCGCTTAAATAGCATTTGGAAGAAGAGAGGAATTGGTATCAACACCAAGATGAGATTGATACGAGCCCTAGTATTCCCGATCTTCTTATATGGAGTGGAAACGTGGACCATTTTAGCCCGAGAAAGGCAAAGGATTGATGCATTCGAGATGTGGTGCTGGAGACGAATGTTGAGAATACCGTGGACTGCCAAACGCACCAATGCATCGATCTTAACTCAGCTTCGAACAAAAACCCGCTTGTCGACCATATGCCAACAACGCATTCTCTCCTATTTCGGCCACATAGTACGCAGAGGTGATGAAAGTTTGGAAAAACTGATTGTGGTTGGGAACACCGAAGGCAAAAGATCGCGCGGTCGTTCACCAACACGATGGAGCGATCAGGTGAAGGAATCATCGTCCTCAAAATTCTACACGGTGGTAAGGGATGCGCTGGACAGAAACCGGTGGAGGCGGATCATCCGCTCCAGATGCAACTCCGAAGCTGACCACGATCCTCAGATATGAGGGACCGACTGCAGAGAGAGAGAATAAATATACTGAACAGCAGATTTTTTTTCGCGATTTAAGGTTTTGGTCCCATAGTAAAAGTTGTTCATAATGATGAGTACAATGACCCATTAAAAGGTTGGCACTGTTTACATTTACACCATGTATAAGTATAAAAACAATAGCTTTAAACTAATACATATTTTATACAACAAAATTAAAAACTACTGCACTCGCAGTGACGGCGTCGTATTACGCTGCAAGGTGTCGCGCAGCTGGCCGCGGAAACCCCGATACTGCACACCTTTCGGCCAAAACTACTCCTTGAGGAAAGTCACCAAATAGTAAGTCAGAACGCCCACCACGAGCAACTTGAAATTGGTGTTATGGCACACCTCCAACTTCTCCACCCTCAAGGTCCAGTTGGTCTTCACCCGTATGTACTCTACGATGTCTTCAGTCTTCGAAGAGTGGTGCAAACGGAACACGTACAGCTGCGTCGTTGGTACTGCAGGACGTAGTAGCATGTTAGATCCTGCCGGCGCCGTCCCGCAGTGGTTGCGATAAGAAGGCTTCCTCTTCTTTCTCTCCACCTTGATGAAGCCGTCCTGTTCACATGTTTTTTCTGTGGAACCTGCCGTTCGTGGTCCATCTCAGCTCCTTTTACCGCGCTCTATGCTAAGTGACTCTGCTTTCCCAATTTTGGTTTTTCTGTTTGTCGTTATGCCTCTGCAATTCGACCGTCAGTCCAATACCAGCCAGCTTGCGAAAACTATCAGTTCACGTAGCTTGCGTATAAGTACTACGTAAGACCAACTCTGAGTTTTCACTGAAGACCACGTCTGCTGGGTAATAGGTCATCAGCCGGCCCAGTGACACTTCAGCGTGGTTATCCTGTACGTTATGTTGATTCGATACTTCAGAGTTTCACTACGCAATGTCAAACCGCTATTAATTTAACGATTGCGCATTATTTCGCTTCCCGGCAAAAAAAGTGTCAGAATACAAAAATAGCTGTTTCGAGAAAATGGTAAACTTTAATAGTTTTTTGTTCATCTAGACCTCATTAATTTAGCAATAGCATGTTTCAGCAATCTGACTATTATAGTTTTTAAATTATTGACGTCTAGATGAACAAAAAATTATTAAAGTTACCATTTTCTCGAAACAGCTATTTTTGTATTCTGACACTTTTTTTGCCGGAAAGCGATTTATCAATGAACATTATCGATTTATGACTTACGACGTTCTTGTATCAATTGCAATCATTCACACTTCACACTCTTCAATTCAAAGTCTCCACTACACATTTATCAGTGCATACACCGAACTTTAGCACAGTTTATGCGCCAAACCAAACATGAATAGGAACCCAAATACAAAAAAAAAAAAACAACTAACGCTTATTGACGTTCGAACGCTACCACACTCGTCCATTTTGTTTTGGCGGGACGGCCGCACCACCATCTTTGTTTTTTACTTTTTTAAACTTTAAAAGCGGGCACAGTAATTGACAGATGCGGTCTTCGATTTGTGATCTCTTTGCTCATATCTTCAAAGTAATTTATTCGGTATTTAATTTTAAGTGGCAACCGGAAAGGCAGCCTTATTTATGAGGAGATTAAAACTTATATTTTTGGTTCCCATTGCATATCTTGATACAAATTAAATGGGATTATGTCTTTTGTGTTTTAATAACACAATGCTCTTTTTTTAGGGTTATCAATGTCAGGAACGTTAATTATTTGAGATTGAAAGGTATTTAATTAATCTTGATAAATAATTTAAAGTAAGGTTTCTGTTTTGCCATTATTGGTATATCAGAGACAAATTGCATGAGCACAGGCAACGTTGATTTTACTGGCGCTCATTCATTACCACTCATAATTGGACCTAGTTATGCGGAAAGCAGCCACAGGACAATTTTTCCAAAAATGAGTTATAAGCACACCCATACTAAATAATAATAACCATGTCACGTTATACTGGGATCGATCTATTATCACTGACAGGACTATTGTAGCCAATAAGCCTGATATAGTGGTAATAGATCGATCAGTGCGCCGCACTAATCGATGTCACTATCCCGCATGACGAGAACCTCGTGAAGGCTGAGAAGGAGAAACAATTGAAGTATCTCGACTTAGCCCACGAGGTTGTCGCTATGTGGAATGTGGACTCGGCAATCATTGTGCCGATAGTCGTTACGGTCAATGACCTTATTGCTAAGAGCCTCGACCAACATCTCAAGAGGCTCTCGTTGGGTGGCTGGGTGAAGGGCCTGATTCAGAAGGCAGTCCTCCTTGATACGGCGCGTATTGTGAGGAGGTTCCTGTCTCTGGGGCTGTAACCACCGGTAGCTTGGACCCTGCTCCCGCTACCGGCGGATCACTATTTTTTAATATTTTTAAATGTTTTTTTTTTATTTTTTTTTATAAAAATATTTAAAAATGTAATGAAATAAGTTAAAAAATAAATAAAGGAGATAATAATAATAATATCCTGGGACATTTTCACACACGGTCATCTGGTCCCAAACTAAGCAGAGCTTGTACTATGGAAACCAGATAACTGATATACTACATACACTACTTTTTTTTTTTGTAAATACATACTTATATAGATAATGACACCCAGACTCAGGACAAACAGACATGTTCATGCACACAAATGTTTGTCCTGGATGGGAATCGAACCCACGACCTGCGGCGTGATAGGTAGTATCTTAACCAACCACGCCAACTGGCCTGTCAAGATTTTTTTGCAAAAACATTCATGTCGATATCTCTATTTATCACGGAGATATGAGCCGTCAAATGCAGCCATGTCCATGCATCCATGATGCAACCAACGACAGAAAAATGCCGACATGGCTGCTTTCTGCTTAAAACGATCCAATTTTCAACTAGAACACAATGTTAGGAAACAAATCTTCTTTTTGTATCGACGACGTTACTTTATAACATAACATAACATCACCCCTGTATTTCCCGAAGGGTTAGGCAGAGGTGTACCTATAGTACACCCACATTTCGCCAGTTATGTTTAAATCCCATGTAATAGACAACGAGCCTATTGTCATCAACCGGACACAAATCCAGACTCCGGAAAAGCTCAATACTACTTTACACAATAACACAATAACGTACAGCGGAGCACATGCGTAACACACTATCAATCGGAATCGATTTTATAGATTGATAGTGTGTTACGTAATTAAGGTGCTGGACTGGGCATTTTAAATTCGAACAAATAGTTTATAGGACATCTAGCCCAGTAAAGAAATTGTTATCCACTTCTCCTGAGACGAGTCATTAATAAATTTACTTTAAAAAGTAAAAACCGACTTCAAAAACCTAAAACGAATAAAATAACTGTCATAAAAAATTAACAGCTTCTGAAGTCGGTGCCAAGCTAAGGTGCATTGTCATTGAAGAATTGAAGACACCGAATGCATTGAACAATTGAACACCGACTACTTCAGCTGTTAAGTTTTTTATGACAGTTATTCGTTTTAGGTTTTTGAAGTCGGATTTTTTCCATTTTGAGTTGAATATACATAAGCCCACGACGAACGAAAAGAAGAATCATCAACATCCGCTTAGAAATGCCGGAGATACAGTACATCTATGTATATAACTTCATACGTAAGTTTAATTACCTAATGTATTATGTATTCGTATAGAGGAGCTCGTGGCTAAGTAATAACAGCCACACTGGTCGATCCATAAGGTTAAGCTACGCTTGCCGGGGTTGGTCCGTGGATGGGTGACCATCTCTTCATACCGAGACTCCTCCGTGCCTCGGAAAGCACATTAAGCCGTTGGTCCCGGCTGTCATTCGTGGATCTTTGACAGTCGTTACGGTTCGTCATAAGCCCGAAAGTCTGACAACCAGTCTTACCAAGGGGTATCGTATTACCCAGTAACTGGGTTGTGGAGGTCAGATAGGCAGTCGCTCCATGTAAAATACTGGTATTCAGGTGCATTCGGTTAGACTGGAAGCCGACCCCAACATAGTTGGGAAAATGCTAGGCAGATCGATTATGCATTAAAACTTAACGCTAGAGAAAGAATCATCAAAATTGGTTCATTAGTTTTTGAGAAAATCGCGGAGATATAAACTTGCATACATACATACATACGGGTCGAATAGTGAACTTCCTTTTTTGTAGTCGGTTAAACAGAAAGAAGGAACGTCTATGTTAGTAAACTTTTTACCGCGATGACGACTAACAGAGAAGTATGAAAGAAAACGACATGTTGCGCCGATATTGGTATAAGAACAGGAGATATATTGGTATAAGAACAGGAGAATGATGATGATGATGATGACTAAACTTATTACTTATCTATTTAGTTACAAAAGCTCTAAGCAAAAAATACCTCCTTATAAAAAAACACCGACTTCCAAAAAAAACACTAGGTAAAAAGTGAAAAATAACTTTTATTTCGGAAGTCGGTGTCTTTGGATTTGTATTTTAGTTTTTTGCCACCGACTCCCGAATTACTTTTCACATTGTAGTGTTTTTGGAAGTCGGTTGTTTTTTTCTTTTTTGTAACAAGTTTTGAATTTATCAGTTTTTAGTTAGGATACCTACCCGTATAGCAAAGAAGACAAAGTGTGTATTATCAAAGCTAAACTAAAAACTACCTAAGCAAAGTTAGTAAAATATATATAGGACCACCGCGCAAGCTTTTTCTACCAAATAAAAAATAATTTTTAAAATCGGTCTACAATTATCGACGAAAATATCGATGAACAAACATAAAAAAAAACGTACGTACAAACGAACTTATAACCTCCTCCTTTTTAGAGTTTCGTACTTCAGAAGGAATACTCGTAATATACAGACACACGAGTGATCCCATAAGGGTCCCGCCCTTATAGGATCACTCGTGTGTCTGTATATCTGTCTGTCTGTCTGTCTGTCCGTCTGTCACAACCAATTTGCTCCGAATCTAATGGTCCGATTAAGTTGAATTTCTGTGACTTCTGTAAGTAAATGAATTTTGAATATAGGGGTCAATTTTGGGAGCTAATAAGAACAAAAACTGTACCATTTGACATGTCAAATGAAAGGGCTTACTGTAAGGGTCTCAAATATACTAAATTGTTTTAAAGTTATTTAAGAAAATAGACGAAAATTTACCATTCCCCTTATCTCCGAAACTCCTGAGCCTAAAATTTTGAAAAAAATACCGAAAATAGTTCTTTATTTATAGATCAGGAAAACTTCTAGAAGAAGTCGATGGTCTTAAAATAACATGGTAAAGCTCTCAATACTGTGCGTACAAACTTACATTAGCAGTTGGAACGTATGGTAGAACATGTTTGTCAAAAATGTTAAGTTTGTTCTTGGAATAAATTCATCCCAATTACGGGACCCTTCATTGTGCGTGGTCCGACGAGCACTTGGCCGGTTTTATAAAGTCAGTTAAATAGATATCCTTTTAAGAAGATCCATTAATCACTTTAATACGGTAGCATAAGAGCTTCAAGAGTTAGCCTAGTTTAGTTTTACTGAAATTCAAACAGAAATTCCGCCACAATCTCCATACCATAAATTATTCCAAATTGAAATGCATTTAGTTCACAAAGAGGTGTCAAACAGTTTCAACACCTCATTACAATGACTAAGAAGGATTGTCGACGAGGCTCCTACTCCTAGTTGTACCTAGTGGTAGGCGAACTTCCTAGGCGGATCTTCTAGGAACTTCGTACGGCCTCAATTGAGGACGCACCTTCAAAGAACCTTATAAGTTAGAACTAAGTCTGTGTCTTGAAATTCAGAACTGTGTTGATGTTGTGCATATTTTAGGAGATACTGAAATACTTATATCAAGACTCAATTTAACATTTTTAACCGACAAAAAAAATGAGAGGGTTCTAAAGTCCACGCTTATATATACGTATATTATATTTTTATGTATTACTAGCTGACCCATCAGACGTTGTCCTGTGAAAATTTCTGTTTTTTTTTGTCGGCTGTTTCTTTGGGTTTTCCTAATTATCTTTTTTCTAAACCACCCCTGTATGTAAACAAAAAAAAAGAAAAAAAATCAAATCGGTCAAGCCGTTTTTGAGTTTTAGCGAATAGCAATTGATTTTTATATTTATATAAACAAAAAGAAGTATAAAAAAGGTGCCAAGTAAAAAAAAAAACAACCAACTTCCAAAAAAAACACTACAAAGTGAAAAATCGGTCCAGCCGTCTTCGAGTACCTAATCGGGGAACATAAATAAAAATAAAAAATCCGACGAGCTCAAAACCTCGGAAGTCGGGTAAAAATGATTGTGGCAGAATCAGAATCAGAATCAGTCTTTATTTGTAAACATAGGTAGTTACACAGTGTGTGAGATGATTCAACGATTACATAAGTTATCTATGTTTTGCCATTGGGCGAACAAATATTATTAGGTATAAATTACAAATCAAATTAATTAATTACTATAATATAGCAATAAATGGTTAGGTATTTAAAGGAGTTCGTGGCTAACTAATAACAGCTGCACAGGTCGATCCATCAGGTTAAGCTACACTTGCCGGTGTTGGTCTGTGGATGGGTGACCATCTTTTCATACCGAGATTCCTCCGTGCCTCGGAAAGCACGTTAAGCCGTTGGTCCCGGCTGTCACTCGTGGATCTTTGACAGTCGTTACGGGTCGTCAGAAGCCCGAAAGTCTGACAGCCAGTCTTACCAAAGGGTATCGTATTACCCAGCAACTGGGTTGTGGAGGTCAGATAGGCAGTCGCTCCATGTGAAATACTGGTATTCAGCTGAATCCGGTTAGCCTGGAAGCCGACCCCAACATGGTTGGGAAAAGGCTAGGCAGATTGATTGATTGGTTAGGTATTTTAATATTTCCGCACATTATAAGTAATAATATATATAGGTATACTGTCGTTTTAAACTTTTAGTATAATGTTACTTTACTAAATTTCAAATTAAAACAATGATGTCAAAGCAAGTACTAAATCAATAAAAATATTTCAGAATATCAAGAGTAAAAAATATATAATACAATGTCAATTAGGAAAACTTCTAATACATACAGAGAATGTCAAAAAAGGTAAGAGTGACTTAATGTTTATTATCTGAAGCAGGAATTATAGAATTGTCATCCAAATAATCCTGTAACGAGTAGTAACATTTGTTGATTTAACATTTTCCCTAATACACTTTTGAATTTGTCCAGAGTTAACGATTTCAGGCAGCTTGTTAATATTTTGATTGATCTTCGTTGATTTTTGATTTGGCGCCGAGCTTAGACTAAAAGTATTTGATTACTTTTCGCTTTTCGGTTTCTTTCATCGGTTAATTTTTTGTTAAATGTTTTTATTTTTTTAACGGCTTAGTTGGTGTAACTGTCGCTATTTATCTTTTTATAAAATTTTCAGTTAGAAGCCCCGAGTCTGGATGTACTATCGACATAACGGACAAACACCTTAAAGTTGGTTTTTAACCGACTTCCAAAAGGAGGAGGTTCTCAATTCGTCTGTATGTGTTTTTTTTTTGTATGTTTGTTACGCGATTACTCAAAGACGGATGGACCGATTTAGAAAATTCTTTTTTTGTTTGATAGGGTATACTTCCGAGGTGGTCCCATATACATTTTATTAACTTTGCTTGGGGAGTTTTTGAGTTAGCTTCAATAATGCGTATATTTCCCACTTATTTTATGTGGATGATGTGATGGTGTTTTAATAACTTCCTATCACTGTTATTTACATGGCTATATCTACAATTGTTGTGCTCAATTATGTATTCGAATTTGTGTGGGGTAGGTTCCACAACTAAAAAGTGAAAAATAAAAATTTTTTAGCAAAAAATAAAACCGACTTCCAAAACAAAACACTACAAAGTGAAAAATAACTTTAATTTCGGAAGTCGGTGGCAAAAAACGAAAACACAAAACCCAAGACACCGACTAGCGAAATTAAAGTTATTTTTCACTTTGTAGTGTTTTGTTTTGGAAGTCGGTTTTATTTTTTGCTAAAAAGTTTTTTTCGTATACACTGATTTTGTTTGTCCTGCAATTGAAGCCTGAAAGCAAAATTATTTCCAAATTGGAAAGGCGTTTGTCGATAGTCTCTTGCATGATACCGTACTTAATAGGTTTAATGTAGGAATCGTGGACTGTATGTATATTCTTCGGTGCTAGAGATAGTGGGTGGAGGCTTGATGGTTTTTAAAACGAATTTTCTCCACTTTCAAAGGTTTATTGAAGTACACAAGAGAATCACGTCTGTATCGCAGGAAATCCAATTCGAAAGAGACATTATTCAGCGAACAGAAACAATGAAATTATTCTAATTAAAAAAAAATAACAATGCCAAATGTTACCAAAATAAAAATTAAAGTATCTTATGCTTTATTTGCATGTTATGATTGCTTGGTATTGCCAACATTCACAACTACTGTAAGCCCGCGGTCGCGGTGTTTTTTTTAACGTTTATATAATATAAATATCCTACTTCCTACTCCTACTAATATTATAAATGCGAAAGTGTGTGTGGATGGATGGATGTTTGTTACTCTTTCACGCAAAAACCACTGAACGGATATTCAAGAAAGGACATTGAAAAAAATGGCAAATGAACCAACACGCATGAAACATTTACTATAATTACTAGTTCTTTTAATAATATACATTACAAATATTTCAATAGAACAGACCCTTTTTAATTTCGAAAACATTTTAAAAAGTATTCACTTCCGTCATTATTCTCGGTGTTATTATTTTTGGTTCAATTTGAGGTTTTTAATAGGCAAAGGTATTATAGATCATACAGCCAAGTCTTTGTAACAGTACTCTTAATAAGAGTTTGATACAGACAAGCGTCAGTATTCTCAACACTTGATATACGATAATGATTTTTAGTTACAAACAGTCCGCTATAATGTCGCGGAACCATAATACGGCTTATCAAAAAACTCGATTGAAAGCGCTGTTTGTAACGAGCAATAATACCGACACTGACAGTTGATGAATTGACAGATGACAACATTTGACATTTGGTAGGGAGCTGGTTTCTAGTTGTCTCAAAATTTAAATAAACACTTTTAATTGAGAGAACTGAAATAAAACTACTAATTTTTATTTATTAATCGTATATTTGGTATTTCAGCCTTCATTAATTGCTCTTAAATCTAATAAAAATAAGTAATTTGTACGAATAATTTGAGAATGAAAAATTAAGTTGAGCGTGACAAATCACCCCCGACATGGGGTAGGTTGTCTCAGGTAAAGGTCCTCGTTGTCACAGATCACTATTGACATCACTATCGTCGTCGGAGGCACAATTTGGGCAACAATAGAATAAATCTTTGTTTCCACCGCATTTTTCATGCACCCACATTTTGCATTTTGTGCACTGAACCCATTCTTCATTGGGCTTGCTGCTTGACCAGGTTTCAAAACATATCAAACATGACGTATCATCCAGATCTTCAACTTCTTCGCTACTCGCTTGCTTTTGTTTCTTATTTTTCATCTTCGTAGGTACCTTTGCCTTGGTTTTTCTCATTTTTTGTTGCTCTGCTAGCGCATTCTTAACCGGGGTTTCAGTCAAAATTGCGGTAGTCCTTTTTCTTCGATTGGAAGTCGATTTCTTAGCTGGAGCTTTCGGAAATGGTCTTAAAGTTTCAGGTGTAGGTATATGTAATGATGGAGGAGTATCTGCACTGGTTCCAGGACTTGGGGACGGTGTTCTATAAGAAGCTGGGGTATGTTCTACGTTTGGAGCAACTAAGTCTTCACTTTGTATACCCTGATCGATTTCCTGGTCAACTTCAGGTCTGTCGGTTACATAAGATGGTGCAAAGTCTATGTCAGTGAAAATATTACGATTATAGGGCCATATGCCACTCACTGAAAAGCCAGACATTATGTTCTGTGGAGTTATGGCTGGTGGTAAACTAATTTTGATGATAGCAGGAATATCATAAATCGTCATAGTTTTGCCAGGATGATTCTTGATCCAGTCATCACAAGCAACATTGACGTACCTCTTCAAAGGGCCATAAACACTACGATCTAACGGTTGCAGTTTATGTGAACAATGAGGTGGGAATGACAACACCACAACTCCGTGTTCCTTGCAATAATCCAATGTTTTAATAGATAAATGAGAATCATGGTTATCCAACAATAATAGCAGTGGGCGTTCCGAACTGCAGCGAGTGTATTGCACAAATTGTTGAATAAATATGTAAAAACAGTCTTCGTTCATCCAGCCGGATGGATTGGCGCTACCAGTCGATCCTGATGGTCCACCGTGGACAAAATGGTCTTTGAAATGTTTTCGAGGAAACACGAAAAAGGGCGGTATGCTATTCCCTGCAGCTGACACTGAAACAGCTAATGTTACTAAAGTACCTCGCTCTGCAGAAGTCAGGGCGCCAATCTGTTTCATGCCTCTTTGAGCAACAATTTTTTGGGGCTTTTGGACAGTAGTAATCCCTGTCTCATCCACATTCCATATGTCTTGCCCTTCAAACTTGTACTTTTCTAAAACCTTTCCTAGGTTATCGAAAAACAAATTCACGTTATGAGAATTAAAGCTAGTTGCTCGGGCAAGGCTAGTTGCCTCAGGTTTTCGAACGCTTAGTTCTTGATGTCGCCGCATGAAGCATTTCAACCATTCTTCGCCAGCCATGGCATTATTTACCCAAGTTTCAGGAAATTTACGATCTAAAGCGACAGCATATTGGTAGGCTAATTTACGAACTTCAATCGGAGTCAGTCCAAAATATATATCTGCGGCTCTTTGTAAATATTTTGACAAGTTTTCTTCTTCATCATCCTTGAAAACTTGTCTTACTTTTACATACCCTACAGATAACGGAAGAGAATTCTCATTGTCTTTACATTTTTTATAATATCTTGCGAGTGTCCTATAGTTAATATTAAAGTCTTTGGCAACACTCCTTATAGAATTGCTAGGGCTCACAGCACTTACTGCTTGCATCATGACTTCTGCACTCGTCTGGCCCCTATCAGTCAGTCTTTTTCGATTTCGAGGCATGTTTTCTACATGAAACAAAAAATATAATAACTGTTAGAATATTTAAATGTATACTGGGGTTTATTGTCACAGTGACAACTAGCCCCAAAAATATTGAGACAACGTGTATCACGGATAACAAAAAACATAAACACAATAATAACCTCTAAATGTTTACAAATGAAAACAGTTTTCGTAGTTACATTTAAATTGACTATGTTCTTACTCAAAATATATGATAAACAACAAAATACACAACTAAACATATTCAATAACTAAGTTCAAAGTATAGAGTAAAATTTACTCACCAAACGTATTTGTGTATATTCCACAACACACGTCGTCGCAGGAGACTAGCGGCCATGACACTTTGTAATGTTGGTAGCCCTTTTTTTTTTTTTTTTTTTGTGGATGGGAAATCATCAAATAACTTCTCCCGCTCTGGGTGGAGCGGGAGGGCGTGTCAGACTTCTACTGACTAAAACCCACCCGTGTTCCTTCAGTTGCCTGTGCCAGGGCCACGGTAACTCTTTCGAACAACCCGCAACCCTAGCGGGCATCGGCCCTAGCGGACCCCTTCAGCTAGTGCTGACATCTCTTTGAGGCGCGCGTGGAACACAACGCGCCGTCGACCCGGGCCTGGTCCTCACCGGACGGCGAGCTACCCACTACTCACCGTCCGCAAGCCCGCGCCTACGGTGGCCGGGAATCGGCTATCGATTCCAATGCCCTGAGGTGTGTTCCGTTTTGTCAATATTCGCGTTCCATAAATCCTTATAGTTTATTAAATATTGAACTTGTGACAACTAGTACTTGAGACAACTAGCCTAATGCCACTTGGCGCTCGATCTGCGTTTGCGTTGGTTGCGTACTGAATTCGTTTGCATTTTGTTACTTTTCCGATTTTATCTAACAACTTGGCGTGAACAAAGGACTATGATTTTCTCTTGAAATATCGACTTCGGCTGAGTTTTACTGATATGGACCTACTTAGAACAACAACCTGGCTTATAATTGGCTTTTTATTGACGTAATTATAACCTCAAAACCCGAAAGTGATTAGATTTTTTCCGAATTCTCAAAAGTGTCCGTTGTTTTAATTTAGGTTCAATCGAATATATATTATAATATATAATATACATTATCTAAAACCCAAAAAGTAAATACACCTCCCTGTTGGATCTTAGGCGAGCTATGTATGGACGAAGAGCAATGTCCTTTGGCACACAGTTTATAACCTAGATTAACTCATGGAATACTATAACCCGATATTCCTACGGGTTCGGGACTAACGCGAGGCGCTGCTATTATGATATACGTTTATATACATATTATGAAAAGATTCAGAAAAAAATCTTACGCACACTTGGTGTGCGCCAGACATTTGAGGGGTTAACATAGCTGGGCGAAATGTAAGTGTAGGCTACACCTCTGCTTATATCTACAGGCGTGATGTTTTGTTACGATGATTTATTTAACCAGTACACAAAAACTCGTAGGCCAAGTTAAAATATAAAAGTTAAGATGAATGCCAGCAGTATCGGAATACCAAAGAGCGTCTATGTTGCCAGCGCAAAAAATCAAACTACAGCGAGAATGCGGAGTGAAACTTCATACAAGTTGTATCGGTTTTTCTTACAAAGAAAACTTTGTAGAGAGTTTTAGTGGCACACACTTCCTCGAAGAATGTACGACAAATAAAAATAAACAATGTAACATCTACATAAATTGTCACCGTCAATAATGATCAAAAAAATATTCGATCATTTGGTGTTTTCAGTAAAGAATATAAAGGAGTAGTTAATATTACCAATAATCATCATTCTCCTGACCTTATCCCAATTTATTTGCGATCGGCGCAACATGTCCCTTTTTTCCATATTTCTTTAATGACCGTCATCTCGGTAGTCACCCGCTTTCTAGCCATATGATCTTTCACACAGTCCATCCGTCGTTTCTTTGGTCTTGCCCTACTCTTGTAGCCATCGACATTCATACTCAAAACTTCACGACATTTTCCTCATTCCTCTGCATTACATGCCCATACCATGACAACCGAATTCCACACAACTTTCAGTCACCGGTGCATTTTTCAAACTTCCTCTTATGTATTTATTTCTTCCTCTATCCATTCGTGGAACACTTAGAATTCTCATCTTAGCTGTATTCAATTGCCCAACATTCTGATCCATACAAGACCGCATGTCTAAACATTGTTTTATATATCTTCGCTTTAAGTTTAAGGGGAATGTGGGATTCGCAGATTGTTCCCGTGACCTGCCGCCATTTTATCCATCTAGTGTTAATTCTAGCTTAACCTTTCGATCTACTTCGCCATCGATTTGCACTAGTAAACTTAGGTACCGAAAGTCGGAGCAGACTGGGAGAAGCGCGCCATCAACCATTTACCAATAATATAAAAGATATTTGCTAAAAATAGCAACAGACAGGGAAATATGGCAAAAGAAGAATATAGAACGAAATAGTAATGTTGAAGCAGCAGTAGTGTTAGATTTTAAGCTTTTAATTGTGTAGTCCCGCAGAAACAAAACCTAATAAAAGTTGACTGTTAAAACCAGTTCATGAATGAAAGGTGTAAGTCACATTGGTGGCCATAAACTTAAAGTTCTATTTAATTTCCGTAAAGTTACTAAGTGCCCACATCAACAGTGCTTCAGCGAAAACTAAAATGACGGACAAAAAAGGTCTCAAATCTACCATTTCTGTAACCAAGCAAACCCAACAAACCCAGAAAAGCTATAAGAATAAAATACAAAAAATCCCAATTTCCCTCTTCAAGCATGCTTGATAAACTTCTCTTACCTACGTACAAACCCATCGATAAGACACTGAAAGAAAAAAAATAAAAGACGCAATGATACACTAGAGGGAGAAAGAAGCAAAGTTAAACAAACTCATATAACTTTGAACGTAGAGTGCAAATTCGCTTGGGGGCTGTTAATAGTTTAGAAAGGTAGCTTCATCAGTGCAGCGGAGCGGATGACTTGATTGACAGGCGAAATATGTAGAAGTTTGTTAGTATATATATAGTTTATTTACGCCTTTCTGTCAGTACTATTTATACTATGTGTCTGTGTACCTATTTATTATTATGAAAACATTTAAATAGATGGAAGATAGTCAAAAATTCAATCACTTCATATAATTTTTAAAAACATAGGCATTGAAATGTAAAGAAAGTCATCATGGAAGTCACTGGATCGGTGAAGGAAAACATCTTGAGGTAACCTGGACTTTTAATTTGGTGATCGTTGCTCAGTAGTAACCCCGTTATGAATTTGGCAAACGACCCAAGAGCTAACTAGCTTGACCCGATACAATACTGAAGACATCCCGGACGTCAGCTTGTACGAGATTAGGATGGCTCCTAAGCAGCTTAAAAACTACAAGGCCGGGTGAGGATGGAATTAGGCCCGATCTCCTGAAGGCCGGCGGAAAATCCATTCTTAAGACCCTCCAGATGCTGTTTGATTCTGTAACGTCAATAAAATACGTGGGTCAACGACAGACTGATATATTCACAGACGAAAACTAATTACCTGCCATAGATTCTACAATTATGAGTACCGACGCCACATCTCTCCTCATCAAGTCCACTGATCAGTCGGCCAACCGAATAGTACATAATTATCATTTACTTAATAACGAATCGCGCTCCGTCTCTTTTGCGATATCTTTAAAACAAATAGGCAGTGACTCCTCTATAAGATTTAAATAATCTACCATGTCAACGAAGCGACCCTCCCGAGCTAACGGTAATCGCGACAAGGCATCAGCCGGACCGTTGTCCACTGATCGTACATATTGTATGTCAAAAGCATATGCAGCCAGGCGTGCTGCCCATCTTTGTAGGCAGCCGTCTGTGGAATTCCCCCCCTTGACTCCAAAAATATGAGTCAGAGGCTGGTGATCAGTGCATAGCGTAAAACGCCTTCCAAATAGGTATTGGTGATGCTTCGTGACACCGAACAGAATAGCCAGCGCCTCTTTATCGAGCTGGCTGTAGTTGCGCGATACGCAGCTGACGGGCCGCTCACTACCGTCCGAGTACCGGTGCGCCAGCACGGCGCCCAGTCCATACGCGCTGCTGTCCACCGACAACACTAGGTCGCGCCCCTCCTCGTAGTGTGGTAATACCTGTTCGCTCAGGAGAGATCGCTTAGCCTCCATGAAAGCTTTATCACACTTAAGAGTCCCATTCCCGGCCGGTATCTTTTCTTAACAAATTGTGTAATGGTTGTAATAAGGTGCTCCAATTTGGAATAAATCTCCCGTAGTAATTAATCATCCCTAAAAAACTCTTCAGTTGTGATACGTTCTCTGGTCTAGGCGGCCTGGAAATGACCTCCAGTTTCTCTGTATCCGGTCGCAGATCTTCCTTATTTAAAATAAAACCTAGATATTTCACACTATCTTGCAAAGTCTACATTTACTTAACCGTAAGTCCCATGTGACGTAGCCTGTCTAATACAGCTCTCAGATTCCTCATTTGATCAAGTGTGTTGGAACCCGTCACACAAATATCGTCTAAAAATACTACACACCTTGGCACCCCGCGCAGCGTCTCCTCCATAATTTTTTGAAACGTTTCCGGTATAACAGACAACCCGTATGGCGTACGTCTATACACAAAAGTGCCCATATGCGTAATTATAGCTGTGCAGGGTTGCGAGTCGTCCGACAACAGACACTGTTCATAAGCATGTTTCAAATCAATTTTTGTGAATTTGTCTCCCCCACTAAGATTTGCAAATAACTCTTCGATACGAGGCAACGGATAATAATCTCTTTTTAACTTTGGATTGATCTTATAATCCCCACAAATGCGTATGTCTCCGTTTTGTTTTACAACGGGTACTATTGGAGTTCCATAGTCTGAGTAGTCAACTTGGTAGTTGGAGCCGTCAGCCTCGAGACGCTCCAGCTCCCGCTCGACACGTGCACGCAGTGCCAGCGGCATGGGTCTCGCTCGCACGTAAACTGGTTCTTTATCAGACAGCTGTAGTCGTATGGGCTGTTTACGTGTACCCAATTTATTGCTAAATACTTTTGGAAACTCCTGGCATAATTTGTTTACGAATTCGTCATCTATGATTTCATTGAGGTTTATTTGCGTTATTTTCAGAGCGCGCATCCACTCGTGTCCTAACAAGGGCCGCGCCCCATCCTTAATAATGTACAGTCGTAGGGATTTAGCTTTAAATTCGCCCAGACAAACGTCTACCTCAATGTAACCACATGATTCTATTCTTGAACCAGAGTAACCACGTAAAACTAAGTTATCACAAACCTACAAATTAATATAATAAGGTTTGTTACCTCGAGCTGCCACGTCGTAGAAGTTAAACATACCATCCTCAGATTTGTCACTCACATAATTATGCCGACCGCCACTACAGCGCACTTGTTTGCACATCACTTTTAGGTGCCCTTTTTGACCGCATTCATCACAACTATAATTTTTAAACCAACACCTCTCGGTCGTCAGCCGCGTCTGTGCGCGCGCCACCTGCACCTGCCGCGCCTGCTGCTGCCACTGCTCCGTGGCTTGCGCCACCGCCGCCGCCGAGCCCCCGTTGCGGCCCGCGCGGGCGCGTTCTCCGCCGCGCGCATAATGCAGGCCTTCGCCCGCCTCGCCGCTGCCTGCCAGCTTTGCTGAGTCCGCCGCCGCCGTCGTTGTGGTGCCGCTCACCTCGGCATGCTTCTCCGCTGCCTATAGAGCCAGCGCAAGCTCCACTGCTTCTTTGTATTTTACTTCCTTTTCCGCGAAGATTCTCGATCGCATTACGTCACTTGCCAGTCCTGACCCGAACTGATCTCGCAAATTTTCTTCAAGCGTCGAACATGCCTTGCACTTCCCGAAACTGCACGTAGACGCCAGGTGTTTCAATGCCTGCAGGTATTCGGTAAGGGACTCGCCCGCACGCTGTCGGCACAACCTGATCACGTGGCGCTCGGCGATCTCCGATCGTTGCGGTTCTAAGAGTTCCGTCACCAATTTTACCAGTTCATCATATTTATGTTTTGTTTTCCGGAAAACCAGGTGAACACAGATCGCACATAAGCGCATACGTTTCTTCCCCCACAACCGTTATTAACATAGGCACTTTCAATTCATCGTCGATTTTATTCAGCTATACGTACTGATTTACTCGTCGAATATACGCCGGCCACTGTTTTGAGCTTAAATTAAACGCTTCAATTTTACCAATAGGCATTTTTACACCCGCGAAACCACGGAAATTAACCAGAAATTACAATTAGAAATCCCGTTCTCGTCGCCAATGTAACGTCAATAAAATACGTGGGTCAACGAAGGACTGATATATTCACAGACGAAAACTAATTACCTACCGTAGATTATACAATGAGTACCGACGCCACAGATTCCATCTTACTCGAGAGTAAAACACCTCAGGCATGGATAAGAGGTGTGGTGATACTTTCCTTTAAAAAGGGCGTCAATGACCTTCTTAAGAATTATATGCCTATCTCACTTCTAAGCCATGTCTACAAGCTGTTTTCAAGAGTCACCACCAAACGTTTCACGCGCAGGTTTGACGACTTCCAGCCTCCCGAACAAGCAGGGTTCCGTAAAGGCTTTAGCACCGTAGATCACATAAATACGCTGCGGCAGATTGTACAGAAGACCGCCTCTCTGCTTAGCGTTTGTGGACTACGAAAAACCTTCGATTTGATCGAGACATGGGCTTCACTGTAGTCTCTTCATACATCATCGTACATCTCGGTGCTGAAGTGTCTTTACAAAAACGCTACTATGTCAGTTCGACTCCAGGATCAGACCTCGAAACCTATCCATCTGCAGTGAGGTATGAGACAGGGAGACGTTATCTGTTCGAAACCGTTCACCGCTGCAGCTGCACTGGAGGATGTCTTCAAGGTTTTGGACTGGAAAGGGCTAGGCATCGACATCAATGGCGAGTACATCACTTACCTTCGATTTGCCCACGATATCGTAGTCATGGCTGAGACTATGGGGGACCTCAGTATTATGCTCGATGGCCTCAGTAGAGTTTCCGAAATAGTGGGTTTTAAAATGAACAATTACAAGACAATGCCCATGTAACACCCGCTCTCATGAATATTGGAGACGCTACACTCTAAGTTGTGAACGATTATGTTTACCTAGGCCCATTTGCCCAGTTAGATCGGTCCAACTTCAAAATCTTTCTCAAAGTTGGACCCATATAACTGGACAGTTATCATCAAATCCAACTCGGCTGGGCAGTGTTCGGGAACCCACGCAGTATCTTCTCGTCCATCATACCGCAGTGTCTCAAAACGAAAGTCTTTGAGCAGTGCCTGTTGCCAGTGTTGCAAAGGGCACTGGCAGTGAAACGTGGTCGCTCACAATGAGTCTTATTAAAAAGCTGAATGTCACCCAAAGGACAATCGAGAGCTTATGTTTGGAGTTTCCCTTCGTGATCGAATCAGAAATGAAGAGATGCATAGGAGAACCAAGGTAACCGAAATTGTCCGAAGAATAGCCAAACTTAAGTGGCAGTGGGCAGGGCAAGGGCACATTACTCGCAGAACAGATGGCCGATGGGGTTATAAAGTGGTGACCACGTACCAGAACATTGGAAGGCCTCCCACGAGGTGGACCGATGATCTGGAATGCCGCAGGAATCCGCTGAATGCGAGAAGCGCCGAACCGGTCGAAGTGGAGGTGTTTGGGGAGGTCTATGTCCAGCAGTGCAAGTTTTTTGGCTGAAATGATGATGGTGATGATGATGATGATCGATGCTCATGCCTTTTACAACCTTCAACTTACATAAGATCTACGAAATAGATATGATTATCTCACCCACTTTACTCTGTCACCTTATTATTCACTACTTTTTCATTTATCATCCTTCGCACAATTCGTGTATAGTCTGTTCCAAAAGTATCTGACGAAAATGTAAACAAATGGATCAGCACTCTAATTGCGTAACACACTATCAATCGGAATCGATTTCATTTTGACAGTTCATCAACATTCATTCATTTACGGTGTTGAGAAGACAAACTTTTCGAATATATGAAGCAGTGGATTCGCAATTTGCTTCAAAATAATTCAGATCCATAGTGTGTCACGCAATTAGGGTGCAGAAAACGTATCCGTGGATGCCAATTTGTGGTGCCTCTTATTAATTAAGTGTGTTGATTTGATTATTTGAGTACTACTTAAACCCGAAATTTTTATTTGAAACCACCACAATTGAGGTTAATTTTATAAATTCAATTTCCATCGATGATTTTCAATTAAATCAAATAGTATTCAAACACTTAAGTATGGGAAAACGTGGTGAATATAATATTGAAACCTTCTAAATACAGATGAATGTAATGTGTTACTAATTTCCTTTAGTGAGTGATTGTTTAATAATATCTTACGCAATCACGCACTAAAGGAACATAGTTTGTTTACACTTTCATTAGATACTTTTGGGACATACCATTCTGTAAAAATCTCACCGTGAAAACTTAGGTGAAGTGATCTTTTTTTTTTTTTTTTATTTGTGATGGGTTTGCTCTTGACTCTAGTCTAGGTCAGAGGTGACAGAGACAAAGTCGACGATGGAGTGAGCTTACCCAGAAGAAGCCTGTTCACTCTCACTTTGAATAGATTAGGGTTGTATACGTTCGGAAACACAGACGCAGGTAGTGAGTTCCACTCTTTTGCTGTGCGCATTATAAAAGACATTTGGAAGCGCTTAGTGCGAATTGGTGGAATAGCAACCAGGTAGGGATGGTAACTGGCAGTGCGTCTAGATGTCCGGTGGTAGAAGGGGGCCGGTGGAATGAGGTCGTGGAGTTCTCGGGCACACTCTCCGAGGTACAATCTGTAGAAGACCGACAAGCAGGCAACCTTGCGGCGATGAGCCAAGCTATGAAGCTTGGCATCCACCAGTTTTACGTCGCCAATGAGCCTCTTAGCTCTGCGTTCCACCGAGTCAAGCGCGGCGAGTTGGTACTTAGCTGATCCATCCCAAAGGTGACTGCAATACTCCATGCAGGATCGGACTTGCGCTTTGTAAAGGGTTAAAAGCTGTCCAGGCGTAAAGTATCGCTTCACCCTATTTAGGATGCCCAGTTTCTTGGCCGCAGTTTGGGCCTTGTACTCGATGGTGGCGCCGAAGTTGAGACCAGATGTCAACTCCATGCCTAGGAGCTCAAGTCGATCAGTTACAGGAACAGATGTACCCCGAAAAGTAGGAGTTTGGGCGAAACGACTCTTTTTGGCGGTAAAAAGACACGCCTGCGTTTTGGTGGCGTTAAAAGAGACCAGATTATCATCACCCCACTGGGAGACAAAGCTTAAGGTCAAATCTGTCCGCTCTACCATGGCCTCTCTCAAGGAACGAACTTCGGCCCCGCTGGTTTTTGCTCTGGACAAGTATCTCTCTGAAACTGTACTGTCATCTGCGTACCCAACAATACCAGGCCGAAGCAGGTCATTGATGTGCAGCAGGAAAAGAGTTGCAGAGAGAACAGACCCCTGTCATCTGAGATCTGTCAGTAGTGTCAATGCCATACCAAGCAGCAGGTGTAATCTCAGGTGATTTCTAGCTCACTTCACCTATGTTTTCACCGTGATATTTTTACAGAATAGCACTACTGTTCCATTCATCAATGTTTATATTCATCCCTGTCTTAGCTTTTCTTTTCTTTCTTTTTTTCTTCTTTTTCTTTTTTATTCTTCTCTTTTTTTTCATGCGTGATCCTGATCACCTTCATGCGTTTCATTCCTTTCACTTCTAAATCCAGGTCCGCTGCTCCATTTTTTTAATATTATAAAACATGTTAGCAAACAGCCAGTCTGTTGCGACTTTTTAGTAAACATTTTTTTTTATTTTATTAGAAAAGCTTTTCAAAAATAAGTTCCGACTAGGAAGACGCGTCTGCTGTACTAGCAATAGTAGATTTAGTTCTACAAAGTTCTACAAGGTTATTGGTCAATCAAGTAGTAAATATTTATTATATTTCTGTAAAACACATTTATTCTTAAATAAACATATTATATATATATACCCATTTAATTTATTTAATGAATCAATTGGTGCAGCGTCTCATAGTTTCTAGAATTAATTGTATAAAAAACAAAGTATTTTCTTTATTTAACTCCATCACAAAAACTTTAAAAAATGTCACGAAACGTCTTCGTCTGGAGAGCACTAAACACGAAATGAGTGACTCCCCCCCCCCCCCCCCAGCACCCTGCAGGTGAACGCAGTTATCCGTTTGACGCGGTAAACATGTTATTTTTGCTAACAATACCATTAAACCACGCCCTCAAATTGGTTAGCTAAATAATAATAGTCAATGTTGTTGTATTCATACACGAATACGCTTCCGCTATATTCATGATCTTACCCGAAAAATAACTTATCTCACAAAACTTTCTTCCACCGCGTTGTGGTTTTTACCCTGTCAAAACTTCTTCCTACTTTGACATAGGCCTATGTTATGGAAATATTATTTTCTTTAACTTCTTAGGGTTTTGTAACGCTAAACGGAATATAAAGGGACCCAGTTATGTACCCGTGGTTGAAAAACAAATCTACGTTGTTTATTACGGTTCCGTACCTCAAAAGGAAAAAACGGAACCCTTATAGGATCACTTCGTTGTCCGTTGTCTGTCTGTCTGTCAGTCTGTCAAGACCCTTTTTCTCAAGAACGCGTGGTGGTATCAAGTTGAAATTAAAATCAAATACTTAGGTCTATTCCCTTGGAGCTCGACTAAAACTATTAAAAAACTAAAATTTGGCGTCGAAAAATTCCTCCGCATCGCTGTCGACTGGTAATGTACCCAAGAGACTGGCGGCTTAATTTGTAGATTTATCACATAAATATTTTTTTGCGGCTACAAACATATACTTGCAGTTGGAAAATTGACCGTGACGTATATCAATGTATGGGAAAACATGTTTTTCAACTACAATGTTAAGTTTGTTTTTGAGATAAATTCATCCCAACTTCGGAACCCTTCGTCCGACACGCACTTGCCTGGTTTTTTTGTTTTTAAAGATAAACTACGCTTGTACTCTGTGTATCTACTATAAGGGCGTTTGTCCACCGCAGCCGTCATCAGGACTTCACCGACAAACAAGATTGTTCGAAGCGAACGTGACGGCGATCGGGTGTGCACCGCAACCAAACTCGGTAGTTCAGTATGTTATGAATAATGATAGATAAAACAAAAACCGGGCGAATTGCGCGGTGCGACGGCAGTGACAACATCAAATGTTTATTGTGTATTGCCGTCACATCGGCCCGTCACAATCTCATCTCTCATCTCGTCTCTAGTCGAGTTTGAAATAGTCAGTTACAAAATAATTATGATACTATAGTGGCTGCATTTCAGCATGATGTAAGCGGTCATTGACCCACCAAAGTTTTCTAGGATTTTGGGAGTTTACTCCTTAAGAATTGATTTTCATAATTTATAAGGCCCCGGTATGTAAAAAAATATGAGGAGTGAAATACAAGCGAAGCGTTATCACGTTTTTGTGTTTGTTTATTTTCGGCCAGTCTTCATTGTAGCGATCAACCTATCCATTATATTCAAACACTTATTAATCGTACATAAACTCTATCGTGCGTCAGAGTTGTCACACACCTTTTCATAAAAATAAAAAAAATAAAGTCCGTTTCATTATGATGTTCTAATAACGAAAAACCATACATAAGTTCATTGTTTGGATTCCTACGGAAATATATTAGGGAAAGGACAATGACCGATATTGTCATGTCAAAACGCGACAACTATAGGGACCCTAGCGTAAACAAATATGACACATCGAGCTATAGTAAGAGACATATACACAGGTATGAGTGATAGATAGAGCACGGCACATAAACTTTTTGAAAAACACGATGTAAACAGATGTCCACATTTTCAGTTACGTACAATAGTAGTGGCTAGGTTCGCACGGCATTGGATTGCACGTTTTTTTTGTGGTATAAATGTTACAAAAATAAGTAGGGCGCATACACTCACACTGAGAGCGTAAGACACTATCATTAGGAATTTGTTACATTTTGACAGCAACATTCATTGCGTAGTTTACGTTGTCGAGCCGACAAATTTTTCGAACATATGAAGCAATCGATTAGCAATTTGTTTCAAAACGATTCAGATTCCGATTGATAGTGTGTTACGCAATTAAGGTGCTGTTCACACTTCGTTTGTACTGCAAAAGAACGTACATAGCTAAATAAGTTTATCGAATACCCACCGGACCTGTCAAGCAAACCGAATGAACTTTTAACGTATTCGGTCGTTGTGTGGGTGTGGCTATGTGGTATTACTGCGGCTAGTCGTTTTTAAAAGGAAAAAAATGTATTGTGTGAACAGTCCACTGTTAATAGGTACGGTTTAAATCGAATATTGTATAAAAACGTGCGGTGTATTGCCATGTGAAGCCAGCTTTCCTGTTGTGTCACAGACAGATACTGAGTTTGCGGCGCTTCTTTTTCCTTCTTCAGAAACTGTTTCTATGTTTCTGCCTTTATGATCACAGTTCCAACCTAAACTATGAACTGCCGAACTATTTGCCTAACTGTCCATTCCAATATTTTTATTGCAGTGCTATTCTGTACAAATCTCACAGTGAAAACTTAGGTGAGGTGAGCGTGGAGTGAGTTGTCAATAGTGTCAATCCCTAGCATCAGGTGGAATGACAGCTCTCTTCAAGCTTCTTCTGTAAAAATCTCACCTACGTTTTCACGATGATATTTTTACAGAATAGACCGGCTGGTCATTCATTTATTACAACTACTTGAGTATTTTTTGTACTGCAATTGTGTGATGAAATAACCGACCAATTTTCTTTTTATTACTGTTCTTGTTTTACTGTCCCAATGATTTACCAACCGCTGAAAAATTAAATTACTGGCCGTTAAATTTTTCAACTGATCATAATAACCTCCCTAATATTTAAATAACAGTTGTAAAAATTACTCATTCGTAATCCATTGCTTCATACAACAACTTAAATAATGCAATGAATGTTGTAGAACAGATAAATATTGTGCTTGGGCAGAGAGCTTATATTTGTGCAAAAATGTGCGCCGAAAATATAATTTGTGCGTCTTCTTAAGTTTTCGAGATATTGCATTTCCTGTGTAGTAACGTTTTGCAGAATGGTGTATCTCTAAAACCATTGTATGTGCGCCTATACGCCTACGCTTTCCGCGTCCCAGTTCGTATCATTACATATCGAGACCCCTCCGTGTCTCAGAAAGCACGTTAAGCCATCCCAGCTGTCATGCTCATTGATCTTTGTTATTCGTTACGGGTAGTCGGAATCCCAAAAGTCTGAGAACCAGTCTTGCTAAGGGTACCTAGTAACTGGGTTGTGGATGTTAGATAGGCAGGAGCTCCATATAAAATACGGATATTCAGCTGCAGCCGGTTAGTCTGGAAGCCGACCCAAAGCAGATTGATTGATATTGAGCCATTCCTTTCATTAACGGCAACCTTCTTTCTATATTATTAACCACAACAAAGTGTACGTACACACCAGCACATCAAGCTACCCAAAAACTGTCAAATTTTCTCAATCAACCTTGAACATAATGCTTTAGCGATAAAGTCGAAAATCTATTAAAGAAATTTGACAGATTGTAGTAGCTTGATGAGCTGGCGTCTGTACCACAAATTCAAAGTGATCAAGATTTAACGCTATACCAAATATGACCTAGTAATTCCATGTAACTTAGAACTTAGTAGTGGTTGGAAAACAGTTTATCTTGCAAGACATTCAATAAACCTGATCCTGCAGTAGCATGGCATAATTTCCTTTGACATCTTGAGCGACAAAATAGAAATGGTTTCGATTGCTTTAAACTTGGAATACTTACACCCGTTTTCTTTGATATCTAAGAATTTGAAATGAATTAATTTTTTTTTTTTTACGTAAAATTGTCTTTTCTGGTACTTACCACCAGTACGGTGCAGCTGTGGTAAGTTCAATATTTCTGACCAACAAAAACATGTAAGAATTCAACCGCTAACTAGTAAAGGTTGAGCATTCCAAAGATAGACCATATTTGTAACAATTTTGAAGCAGGATTTCACTCGTCTATGACGTCACATCGCGAGTGCAGGCGCAAGCGCACCCTCTATTTTTCGCTATGTGTCGAAATATCAATTCGTACAGCGCTAACACGTGTTTAGCTAGAATGTTGATTCTGGCGTCATTGTCAAGAATTATTGGCCAAATTAGGGTCAAAAATGCATATGAAGTTGAAAATAGAAAAATAATTTCAGATGTCGTCTCATATCGGCCGTAAATCGGGTTAGACATTTAAAAGAATTCAGTCGAGGAAAGCTTGCATCTTAACAAATGCAATAAGCATAAAAAGTCCAGTTCACAGCATATATCACTTACTAGGTTAGGTTAGGTTACAGCTGTGACGTTTCCACGAAAAAATAAACAGCGTGGATTCGAAACGCGCCTACTCAATTTTTGGTAAATGGAAAGAAAATTAATAATTTGTCTTTGTTTTTCCTAGCAACCAATGCCCATGTACTTATTTTGTAATTTATTATTAATTACCTACTTTTTTGATATAATTATTTAATTTTTAGGGTTCCGTACCTCAAAAGGAAAAAACGGAACCCACAGGGCGTTTGTGCACTACAAGGAATTTTACTAAAAAATCGCCTGCCCTTCAAAGTGAAGTTAATGTTTTATTATGCAATGGCTGAATCCTACATCCAGTCTTAGTAGTTATGGTCGTACCTATAAAACCTATCTTGATAGTATTTTCAAAATTCAAATTCGAATTTTAAAAACAATAGTATCTCCCAAACTTAGAAGTCAATTTTACGACAATATAAATGGCCTCTTTAAACACTGTAATGTCTTACCAGTTCATGTACAAATACATTTTTTGTTATTAAAAGAACAATTTTTCAAAAAATCGTTAAGGAAAAAAAATCGAACATCCTGTATGCACTCGGGCAGAGTCTGAGAATAGGCTTCGTACACAGCGCGCCAACAATACATATGGCGAACGAACTACCGGCTATATTGTACCGAGACTTATTAATAGTCTACCCTCAGAAATAAACAAAAGTATTAAACTTAAGCAATATTATTTAAGTATTATTTCGGAATTACTGTAACTATTTAAATACCTACCTAAATTCATTGTATCGACAATAACGCATACTTATAAAATGCAAGATTGTTTAGTTTGATATTGAGATATAGACTCATGACAGCACAAGTTTAAACCTTAGTGGTTTTTGGTTGCTATGTAATAAGTAATCCTGTATTCTTTAGTTTAGATGATAAAATAAAATAATACTGTCCGGTAGTCCGATTTTTACGGTCCAATATGGCACGATATAAATGTATATGCTAGCTTCTGCACTGTACGTAATTTTAAAGTAAAATGTCGCGACGTTTTACTTTTCCCTATTCCGGGCCGTACTAATCGTTCTTACTGTAATTACGCGTGCGTGGTGTTTAGTTACAAACAGAGCTACCCTGAACTGCGCCGCACCGATCCGAGTGAAGACGGACAAGTGCACAAGCCAATCATTCGTTTTTTTCATGCCACATCGGACCGTAAAAATCGGACTGTCGGACAGTAAAATTCCTTGTAGTGCACAAACGCCCTTATATGATCACTCGTGTGTCTGTCTGTCTATCTATCACAGCCGATTTGCTCCGAATCTAACGGACCGATTAAGTTGAAATTTGGTACACGTATGCATATCTGTGACCCAAACACGGACGTGTAACGTAAATAAATGAATATTGAATAATGTTGGTCAATTTTGGGGCAAGCAAGAAAATTAAAAAAAAAAAAAGTTTTGCAAACTGTACCGTATGACATATTAAATGAAAGGGCTTATTGGGCGGATCTCAAATATATTTTTTTTATAATTTAAAAATAAATCATTTTAAAGTTATTTAAAAAAATAGATGAAAACTGACAGTTCCCCCCCTTATCTCTGAAAGTGCTGAGCTTAAAATTTGGAAAAAAAAATACAGAAAATAGTTAAATACCTATAGATTACAGGAAAACCTGTAAGAAGTCTATGGTCTTAAAACAACATGATAAATCGTTCAATATTGTGCGTACAAACTTACATTTGTAGTTGGAATGGAACATGATTTTCAACTATAATGTTAAGTTTGTTCTTAGGATTCATAGCAACTACGGAACCCTTCATTGTGCGTAGTCCGACTCGCACTTGGCTGGTTTTTTTGGTAAAGGGAAAGAAAATTAATGTTTTGTCTTTGTTTTTCCTAACCAATGCCCATGTACTTATTTTGCAATTTATAATAAGGTAAAGGTGAACACACGTCGAGGGGCGCAATTTGCATCAATCAACAGTTTCGAATCGGCGAACAGAATTCCGTCACCGGCTGCCGATAACGCTGAGCAAGCGCCGCCCGCTACCTCCGTCGCCCGCACCTCAACACCGGCTGCGGAAACGTCACGCGCGAGTTAAATTCGTGAAGAACACTAAAGACTTTTTAAAAAGTGAATCTTTAATTGCTTATGGAATACAAAGACTTTATACTAATTACAATTAATTACACAATACGCTTATGCGCTGTGTCGGCAGAGTAGTAACAGGTCGAGCCTAGTATAATGCAATGCACCAACCTGCGGGATGTCGCTACGCCCCCGTAAGGGGGCGCGGCGTGCGGTGTCGGGGCATGGCCCCCCGACCGCGGAAGCAATACGGTGGCCCGTAACCACGGGCCCCTCATTTTGTTCGCCACTGGCGAGTGGATGTTTGGGCGTGCGGCATACACGCCCATGTAAAGAGGTGTCTGAAATTTGTGTCTGTAGGCACGCCACGACGTTGATGCCCAACGCCGCTTGCTTCACCGTAACTCGGCGGACAACCCCTACCGGGTGAGACCCTCACCTACATGGGGGAAGCCCAGCAGATGGCATCCAGCGACAGAGTTACGGACTCGACGTTCCTACAGAAGGGGTGTATGGCCCCCCCCACCTCTCCGTTTTCAGGTCGAGCCGAGCCCGGATGGTGAGAAGGGACCGTGTTCTGAGTGTGTGGGCGGTATTGTACTGTGTAACACCGCCCGGTGTATACGCGAGTCGCCCGCCCGCATAAAAAGAGCCGCGACTTCGCGTGTGAGTTGGGTGCCTGTATAGAGGTGAATGTCTGTTGTTTGCTACGTGACACGCCTATGCACCAAGTTCTTACCGACTATGGTTTATATACTAATGAGACCTGAAGAGCGGGGCGGCGGCGATAGTGTTGACGTAGTTTGTTTGAGCTATTTCTGGCTGAGATAACACTGTTATGATTCCATTTTCCTTATGTTCTGATTTACAGGAACTGAAGTGTAGGTAATAGTGGGGAGGTTGCATCTAGTAACTCGCGCGTACGTCGTCCCCTAAATGTGCCTACGCTACTATTGTCACCAGCGGCAAACCAGATGGGTCGCAGCCTAAGCGACAAACTGGAAAAGGGGAAAAACTGAAGGTGGGTGCTCAACCTGCCCAGCCTTCGGTCCGTGGCTCCTTGCCAAGGACGAGCCGAGTCGATGAGGAGGGTTTCACGTAAGTGGAAAGGAAGAGGAGAAAGCCCAGTACTCGTAACCTGTGCTGCACCGAGTGGACCCAACATGTTGCTGCGCCCTGCTGTGCCTACGACGCAGTTGTATGTTTCGCGTCTGCATTACACCACAACAGTTGAGGAGGTCGTGCAGTACATGAAAGTAAAGACCAACTGGACTCTGAGGGTCGAAAGGTTGGAATCGCGCCACGACATTAACTTTGAGTCATTTGTGGTGCGAGTTCCAACCCACCATACAAACCTGCCTGAAGGAGGACTTTTGGCCGAAAGGTGTCGTATACCGACGTTTCCGAGGACGGTTACGCGACACCGCGCAGCGACACACGACGCCGACAATGTTACGTGTATAGTTTTAGTTTAATAAGGTTTTTAATATGTATTAGTTTATTTTTGTTGTTAATATTATTTTGTGTATTTTTTCTATGGGCATCAGATTATATTACCTGATAATAAAATGATTATTGTATTATTATTATTTTTTGACATTACTCGGGACCCTGGGGTCCCGGACCTTTGGAAGGCGTACGAGGAGCCGAAGCCATCTCGCAGAGGCCCCTTAGATAATTTTAAATGATGAGGAGGCACCAACCGACGATTATCCCTGTATGCACTATTATTATTATGAATGACCTCTTTTTTGACATAATTATTTAATTTTTACATGTAAAAAGTGTCCTTGAGAATCAGTGATCAGATATTAAAATCCGCATCGATATAATCGCCCCTCACGCCTCGAGATAATCGCGCACATACGAACATGCAAATTAAACTAACAACCTCTTTTTTTTCATGTCACTGAAGAAGGCATTACAGGTGTGAAAAAATCATTTTTTACAGTAAAGACTAACTTAATGTCTCCATATATTTACTATATCGCAGTTGTAACTGCTTTACTTCAGGCATTCACGTGGTTGGAATAAGATTTTGTTAGAACAAGATAAGCTCATGAATGGGCGGTTGTAGTGGCGGAAATTATGATAACAATACTTATTTATTGTGGCCATTTAATGAGTAAGTATTAGAAGTGCCACATTGCACAGTTTATATAGTTGTTGACAAATATAAAAACATATTTAAGAAACTTACTGGCAGTACATGGGAAACTCCTTTTATTTCTTACTAGCTGTTTGTGCCCGGCGTCGCTCAGTAGTTTTCGGTGGATTTTCCGGAAGATATTTTTCATACAAACCTTGTCTTGACAATTACGAGCACAATAAAAAAAAACCGCCGAATCGGTCGAGCCGTTCCCAAGTGATGTGCTTACATACATTCGGCAATTGATTTTTATTTATATAGATAGTTTCTTATATCTAACGGATACGCAGTGGTTGTCAAAGTGGTTGTTAATTTAATTGTATAATTTATTATTTTTTGACATTGATTTTAAATTCTCTTCTAACTTACACACTGACCTATTTATTGTAAACATTTTTTTTAGGATAATTATCTACTTTGACAATGTTTGTAAATATGTGATCACCATGTATCTATTACATACTTAATTTACCTGTCATTGCTTTATTTGTATTTTTTTTTATTGTTATTTTTTTTGCCTATTGTTGTACGGCAATTTTATTCTAGGTATATCGTCTTCACATATAATTATATAATTAATGTTATTTTACAAAATATTGTAAAACATTTTAAAAGAGTAACGGTGGAGTTTCTTGCCCATTCTTCTCCATACGAAACTACATTCTGGAAGGAGCAACTAAAATCATTTTTTTTTAATTTTGGCGTTCAAGAGTGCCTTTTATGTGCCTATTTGAAGTAAATTATTTGACTTTGACTTTAAGTAAAGGTACTAATCCACAGATGCCCACGGCTAAGTTACGAAATTAGCTTCGCTTTGTTTGAAAGAGTACCTACTTGGGATCGTCCACTGCGACCCACGCCACGCTTTGCACGAAATAAATGCTGGCAAATAAATGAACCGCGAAGCTAACGTGGCAAACCTCTCAGTGCATATCCTGCGAAGCAGTTCGACGGTCGACTTGCGATGTCCTTGAGAGCGATATAGGTACTAATTATGCCATTACAAAGACTAACTATTTATCAATGCCAGATATATCCATCAGCATTCCCATTTGCCCATGACTCTACCGAAAGATTTTATTGATCGACGAAAAGAGATAGGTTACGGGAAAATTTGAATACGTATACAATATTCACTAATATAATATTTACATAATTTAAAATGTAGGAAAAGGGTCAGATTTAATGATAGGCTGACTATTCCTTTTATTATTATAATAGTTACAATTTGTATAATTAAGTCACTAATTGTGGCAATTACCATTTGCACTATCTTATTTTGTAATTACAAATAATCATTTTTAATTGATCATAAATCATACGATGACAATTTGGTAATTGAAGTGATAATTAATTCGAATCCTCAAATTAATTATCTAGAGTCAAGGATCGGCTAAGTACAACTTGTGCACCATCCCACGCCAGAGCCAAGACTGACGTGTTTCCTTTTTTTTTTTTTTTTTTTTTTTTTTTTTTTTTTTTTTTTTTTTTTTTTTTTTTTTTTTTTTATGATGGCATCTCGTAGTTGACCTAGAGAGGTCGAGACTACTTAACCGGACTATCCTGTGGCTGCCTTAAGAAAAACTCAAAGCCTCCAGCCAGGGGCAAAAAACTTACAGACTAAGCGACTACACGCTAAGGGCTCCCCCTGTGGGGAACGGGCCTCGGCTTAGGGCGTCGCTGGGGGGAGGACAGCAAGATGGGACAGGCTGGATCAGATTTGAATTATTATTATCAGGGGAGTTTAAAGCTACAGGCTCAGCTACGCCACCAGCTGGCACATCATACCCGAGCAAGGGACGGGGGGGAGGACGATTATTACGGGGTCGTCGCGAGGGACCTCGGCGGCGAGGTCGGAATGTCGATTTGTTTTTGTTCCTACGGTCCCTACTGCTCTCCTGGAGAAGAGTTATGGGGTTGTCGGGATCTGAGAGGACAAGCCTAGGGCGGCGGACCTTACTAATACGAGAGGGGACATAGCTAGCCGCCTCGACAACCAGAGGGTTGCGATGGTTGGTGGCTGAGTCGAAGAAACGCTTGGAATTGCGTTTCAAGAACTGGGAGATGGTGGGAATATCGAGATCTACGTGGAGGATTTCGTTCCGAACGAACCAAGGGGCTCCCGTTGCCTTTCGGAGGAAACGGTTTTGGAGGGCCTGCATCCTACGAATGAGGTGAGGTTTTGCGTGCGCAAACATTGAACCCGCATAGGTCATGATTTGGCGAATGCACGCTGTATAAATGCGCAATTTGCACCTAAGTGACAATTTGCTACGTGCATTCAGAACGGAGTGGAGTCTACCGAGAGCGAAAGCGGCGCGCGAACGCGCCAGCTTTATATGCTCAGCGAAGGAGATGTGGTGGTCGAGGGTCACACCGAGGTATTTGGCTCGCGTCTCCCAAGGGATCGGCTTGCCGAACATGGTGATCAGTCGGGGGGGGAGTCAAGTGCGACGCGGTCTCAGAAAGAGGACCGCTTGACTCTTGTCGGGATTGACCTCGATTCTCCACTTCCTAAACCAGGCGCCGAGGTTATCGACTGCGGTTTGGAGAGTGCGAGATATCGGGTGTTGGTCCCTGCCCGAGTAGTAAATGGCCGTGTCGTCTGCGAAGAGAGCTAACTGCGCCTTTTTACTTTTATCCCGAAAAGTATAAAGGCGCAGTTAGCTCTGTCGCTGGTGAACAGCGTGAAGATGAGGGCAGCGAGCACAGAGCCCTGTGGGACTCCTGCACGGATGGGATGGGAGAAGGATAGCGCTCCTTCTATGTGATAGCGAAAGGTGCGATTCGACAAAAAGTCTCGTAAGATGAGTACGAGACGATCCGGCACGCCAAGTTGGTAGAGCTTATATAATAAGCCGTTGTGCCAGACTTTGTCGAACGCTTTTGCTATATCAAAGAAGACAGCGCCCGTCATCAAACCACGTTGGAAGCCAACGCTTATGTGCTCGATGATGCGGTGGACCTGATGAACGCAGGAATGCTGCGTTCGGAAACCAAACTGCTCGTTAGGGATGAGACCCTTTGTCTCGGCATAGTCTCTGAGTCGCTTATAAATAAGCCTCTCATAGATTTTGCCGAGCACATTGAGCAGACTGATGGGGCGGTAACTAGAGGGCTCAGCCCTGGGCTTACCGGGCTTGGGGATGTCAATTACAGTGGCCTCTTTCCATGCTTGGGGAAAGATATTGTTGCTCATGGCACCATTGAAGATGGTGACCATGAGCACTATAAGGTGGGCGGGGAAGAGTTGGATCACCCTATTGGTAATTCCATCTGAGCCGGGGGCTTTACGGGGTTTAAGACCCTTGATTATGTCCTGCACCTCGTCTGGAGTGACGGGGGGCAGGGGGACAATCAGGGTCTTCAACGGGAGGGAGGGAGGCTCTACGTTCGACTTCCGCGTCGACCTCAGAGAGGTGAGCTTGGTCTACAGGTTGGGAGCTGGGTGAGCACTGAGTCTCATGACTGTCGGCTAGGCATTCAGCCTTGTCGACATCATCGAAAGCGATGGTCTTGTCAGGGCGGATAAGGGGGGGCATAGAGGCAGTCTCTTGGGATCTGAGCTTCCTCTGGAGTTACCAGAAGGCTAGGTGGGTAGGCTCTAGGTCGCTCAGCATCTTGTCCCAGCCAGCGGTACGCAGCTCCTCTAAGCGTTTCTTTACAGATCTTTGTAAAGAGCGCATATGGGCTTTGTTCGCGTGGCAGGGGAAGCTGCTGTAGGCACGGACAGCCGCGTTTTTCTCATTCAGCAGCTCACGTACATCGTCCGGAATTTCCCTTGAACAATCGTCCAGGACAGATTGTACGTGTTCTGTGAATGAGTCGATCGCGGCCGTCGTGTCAGCGATAGAGTCAAAGTGGTCGGGGATGGAGTCTAAGTGGGGGGACGTGGTGGATTTCAGACATTCGCTTACTTTCCTCCAGTCGGTCACTTTTTGAGTGAGAGGGGGTTGACTGGGGTCACGGTCACCTATGCGGGGTGCCAGGTTTACAACGACTGGTCGGTGGTCAGAGGTCAGTTCATGTATCGCCTCTATAGAGTCTAACCGTAGGTTAACATTCTTTAGAAGCGCTACATCAAGTACGTCAGGGGTGTGGTCAGGGTTGTGAGGAAAGTGAGTAGGAGTCATCGGGGCGATGACATCGAAACTCAGGAGGGAGCAGAGGTTGAACAGAAGTCTACCTCTGCGAGAGGTCCTGGTACTATTCCAGGCGGAATGTTTGGCGTTGAGGTCACCCGCTATGATAACGGATTCACTCAAGCCAAAAAGGGTGGAAAGGTCAGCAGATAGGGAACTATCTGAGGAGGTCGGGGAGAGGTAGGCCGATACTAAAGTGATCGGTTGGTGGCCTGTCATGCCTAGGCGGCAGACAGACACTTCTAAGTCTGAGAGGGGGGAAGGGTCTATAGGGATGCAGTATAGGCCCCTATTGTAGTAGATAAGGGTGCCGCCCTGGTGACATCGGGTCCTGTCGTTGCGAACTATGCGATAGTTGGCAATAGACGGGTTTCGATGACGAGGCTTTAAAAAGGTTTCCTGAACTAAGAGGATGTCTATTTGGTGATCGCGGAGGAAAGTGGCGATCTCAGTACGCTGGCTATGAATGATATTGGCGTTGAAAAACCCTAACTTGAGGGAACGGGGTTTAATTCTAGCTAAGATGCCTTTATCCATTGTTGATTTATTTTTTGGTAAAGGCCATCAGAGCTTGCGTAATCTCCGGGTACGCATTATAGATGCTCTGGATCCTGAAGAGATCACAGGCATTCCTAGCGGCCACGATTTCGCTGGCCATTTGGGTAGCTCGACGGGACATAAAAGTCAGGAAGGTGCCAGAGATAACGCTGAAGTTATCTAGAGGCAGGCCTTGACTGGCTCCTGCGGGTGAGCGAAGAGGGGGGGGAGCTGAAACAGCGGGAGCGGGGGCAGCAGCTCTGGGAGGAGCTGTGGGTTTCCGGGCATCCGTGGGAGCCGGGATAAGAGGGGGAGGAGGAGGCTGGGAAGCAGCCAGAGCAGGAAAGGCCTGCTGGTGGTTGAGATAGTTCCACGGACTGGGTCTCTGAGGACTCAGTCGCGTAGGCATCTGGGTTTAGGGGAGTACCAAAGACGGGCATTCCCTTTGCTGGCGAGCGTTGGCACGCTTGGCCAGTTTAGGGAAGGATGTCTTTGGGGCCTTGGAGCAGCCACGGTAGTTGGCTGGGTGCCCCGACAAGCCACATAGCACACAGCTGGGTGGGTCGGGGCAGAGGGAATGGTCTTTTGGCCGGGGGCAATCGGCCGTGCCATGCTCACCCAGGCACTTTACGCACCTCGGTGTGGCATGGCAATGCCGCTGCGAGTGGCCATAGAGCTGGCATCGGTGGCATTGGCCAACGATGCTGCTCTTATCGGGTTTTTCGATCTGAATGCCTGTAAGGCAACAGATCGATCTGACCGCGAAAATGGGATGATGGCCCTCGGTGGGTGGACAGACCACGAGGACCATGTCGAAATTTGCACCGCCTCTGGCGCGGTGCATGCGGTGGACCTCGTCCACTGGGACATTCTGCGACTCAAGGTCGGCTTTAATGTCCTCTACCGGGATCTCCTTCGGGACCCGGCGTATCACCACTCGGGTCTGACGCTCCTCAGGGAGGGCATAGGTGTGAAACGACACACCTCTGTTCCTCAGGAGTTTGGAGAGTTCCCTGTAGAGTTCGTGTGACGAGGGGACGAGGACTTTTATACCCTGTTGGGTATTGCGGGCACTGGTGTAACCGATCCTGAGATCGGCGCACCATTTGGACACATCGGTCCATCTCCCTTTGTCCTGAATGAACACGGGAGGAGGGGGGGCCAACTTCTTCTTGCGAGAAGCATCCTGCGAGGAGGATGAAGAGGTCGGGATAGGGGCGGAAGCGGGGGAAGCCGCTTCAGCAGGGGGAGAGGTGGGGGCAGCAGTAGCGGGGGATGCCGCTAGAGCTGGGGCGGGGGCGCGGGGAGGAGTCGGGCCACGGACTGAGGCAGTCGTAGCCTTCTTAAGCGGGGCAGAGGGGCAGGGGGCCTTAGAGCCCTTCAGCTTCCTCTTCTTGCTTCCCTTACGGAGGACGGGCGTAACGCCATCGTCCTCCGAGGAGGGAGAGGAAGCGGAAGCCTCAGAGTTTGGGGCCTCCTCGTGGGAGCCCGAGGCGGACTCGTTGTCGGACGGGGAGGGGGCGCGGTCGGACACTGAATCAGTGTCCATGCAAATGGTTGGACAGGGGGGAGCGACATCGGAGATGTCGGAACGGGGAGGGGCGGACGGGAGCTGCAGAGCAGCAAGCTCCGTGCCGTATTTCTCAGTGAAGTAAGGGTCATTGAGGATGACCCTTTTCACGAAGGACAACAGTCCTAATATGTCTGCCATGAGGAGGCAGGGGAGGGGGGGGGGGGGGGAGGAATTCTCCAGAGAGCCTAACTCCCGGGTGGGTGTGCCCGGGGATGAGTAACCCTCCCTGTCGGGTCAGACAGGGAGGTGTGTACCTACTGGTGAGCCCTAAGCTTGTAATCCGTCGCCAGTCTTATTGTGCGAACGGGGCCCTGAACAGTCTAGCGCGAAGGGTGTAGACACACCCTAAAGACACTAGGTGTGTAGCTGTGGAAGCAAAACTGTACACCACAGCCGACTAGGAGATCCCCCAAGGCCGGTTAACTCTGGGACCCGTCCAATTGACTGCCTCCCCCTGAAGGGGTTCGGCGGGTGTAATTGGGTCAACCAACACCCCACTCGGCTTCGTTGGCACCGTAAGGTTTCCACCGAGGACCACGAAACTGTGGTTTTGCCCAGAAGGGGCCTGGTGAAGCTACACACGCGGGATTAAGAAATAGTATTTGCCTTGAAAAAGGCACTTGGTTGATTTTCGAGTCGATTAATTAATTGCTTAATTAATCACTCGAAGATCGGTAGTAGTCGGGCGACTACGAGGGGCGTTGCGGGGCGCAACGGGAGCGGACTCTTGACTCAGAGCGCAGACAGTGGGTGCGGAGCAGGCGACCGTTCGCGGCGAGCGTCGAGCGTCGAATGATCAAAATTTTGACTTGTTGCGGGATGTCGCTACGCCCCCGTGAGGGGGCGCGGCGTGCGGTGTCGGGGCATAGCCCCCCGACCGCGGAGGCGATACGGTGGCCCATAACCACGGGCCCCTCATTGTGGTCGCCACTGGCGAAAGGAAGTTTGGGCGTGCGGCATACACGCCCATGTAAAGAGGTGTCTGAAATTTGTGTCTGTAGGCACGCCACGACGTTGATGCCCAACGCCGCTTGCTTCACCGTAACTCGGCGGACAACCCCTACCGGGTGAGACCCCCACCTACATGGGGGAAGCCCAGCAGATGGCATCCAGCGACAGAGTTACGGACTCGACGTTCCTACAGAAGGGGTGTATGGCCCCCCTCACCTCTCCGTTTTCAGGTCGAGCCGAGCCCGGATGGTGAGAAGGGACCGTGTTCTGAGTGTGGAGTGTGGCGGACTCTTGACTCAGAGCGCAGACGGTGGGTGCGGAGCAGGCGACCGTTCGCGGCGAGCGTCGAGCGTCGAATGATCAAAATTTTGACTTGTTTCCTTTTTTTTTTTTTTTTTTTTTTTTTTTTATGAATGGCATCTCGTAGTTGACCTAGAGAGGTCGAGACTACTTAACCGGACTATCCTGTGGCTGCCTTAAGAAAAACTCAAAGCCTCCAGCCAGGGGCAAAAACTTACAGACTAAGCGACTACACGCTAAGGGCTCCCCCTGTGGGGAACGGGCCTCGGCTTAGGGCGTCGCTGGGGGGAGGACAGCAAGATGGGACAGGCTGGATCAGATTTGAATTATTATTATCAGGGGAGTTTAAAGCTACAGGCTCAGCTACGCCACCAGCTGGCACATCATACCCGAGCAAGGGACGGGGGGGAGGACCATTATTACGGGGTCGTCGCGAGGGACCTCGGCGGCGAGGTCGGAATGTCGATCTGTTTGTGACTTGTTTCCCCGCTGCTCGCTCTTTTATACTTGTACAAAACAAGTCGAGTAGTGGGGTGGTAGGAGTGGTCGAGTGACGTACTTGTCGATGGCGTGTTCGGTGCACGTGTTGTTTACAGCTTAGAGAAATGACGCACGACGACGCCGCCGTCAAGTACATAATATAAAAAAGGAGAGGAAACAAGAGCCACCGTGCTGCTCGGTGAGCTATCTCACCGTCGCGGTCGCGGAGGCCACGCATACCGAGATGCCGAAACCCGGCACGCGCGGCTCGTTGGGCCGCGATGCCGGGTCACCTGAGGCCCGTCCGGCGATGGATCGGGCGACGTCGCTACCGAACATTGGTGACGCGGCGACCGACGCACCGCCGGCCGGACTACGAAGAGAAGAAGAAAGAAGAGGGGGGGGAACGAGTGCCGCTGTAGCTGCCGACCCACCGACGAGATCGGCGCCTGCGTGCGCTGCGCCGACGCCGTCGACGAGCCGACAGCGCGAGGTACCCGTCCGTCCCACTACGTTCCGCCCGGTGCCGATACAGGCCCCGGGGCCATCAGTGACGACAACCGGCCGCGCCCTACCACCCGCGCGCGCGACCGCTCCCGCACGCGCTTCCGCGACCGCGACAACGACCGCGCGCGCTACACCAGCTGTCGCGCGAGTGATTACGTCGCCGACCACACGCGCCGCCGCGCCACCCGCCGCGCGCACCGCTGCGCCACCTGCCGTGCGCGCCTCCGCGCCGCCAGCCGCGCGCACCGCTGCGCCGCCCGCGAGTGTACCCGCTCCAGCTGCGCGACCCCGCGCGTCCACCGTGCGCTCCGCTGCGCCACCGCCGCGCTTCGCGACACCGCCCGCGCCTGCCGCACCCGGTCCCCGCTTCTCGCTGGCGGGCCCGGCATCTGCGTCGCAGGCGCCAGCGTCGCCGGCGCCCCCCCGCACCTCCGCCTACGACTCTCCCGCCATGCTGTCGGCATGCTCATCGCGTGCGGGATCGAGCATGTCGCTCGCATCGGCGGGCTCGGCCGGGTCCGGTCGCGACGACGTGTCCTCGGACACGACAGCGCGAGCCGATGCCCGACCCACCGTGGGAGGAGTTGTCACCCCGCCGGGATTCGGCTTCGAGTTTTCACTCGCCGAACCCAAACCCCGGCGGAAGCATCGCAGGCGGAGTTCCGGCGAAGCAAGCATTGAGGCGAAGCGGCTGGACCTGGGCGAACCAGCGTCGCCCACCTTCGCCGACGCAGTGCGCTCGCCGCCACCGACGCCAACACCGGACATCGAAGTCACAGGGGTAAGTGACATTATTTTACCCCCCGCCCCCTTTGCATCTTCCGTACCCACGGGTATCGCCCCCGGCATCACGACGGCGACGACGTCGACGACAACGTCGACGACAACAGCGACGAAGACGACAGCAGCAAAGAAGCCGGGGAAGAAGCCGCGCTACCCGCCGCTGGTAGTGGAGAGGCTGCCCAACTGGGCCGCTCACTTCAGGGCCATCAGCGCCAAGCTGGGCCGGCCTCCCAATGCTCGTCCGTACGGGACGGGGGTCCGATTTACCCCCGACTCGGAGGAAGAGTATAGGCTGGTCCAGAGGTACCTGACCGGCCTGGAAAAGGACAGCGGCGTCTCCTGGTTTGCCTACTCGCTGCCAGCGGACAAGAACCTGAAGGTAGCCATAAGGGGGCTACCAGCGGACACCAATCCCCAGGATATAGAGGAGGAGCTCCGAGCGATGGGATACCAGCCGGAGTACGTGCGCCATATTAAAGGTGCACAGGGACGACCCGGCTGTGTGTTCCACGCCATTTTAAAGAAGACCCCTGATGTCCGGGCCATCTATGACACCACCGTGTTCATGTTCATGCGTGGTGTCAAGATCGAGGCCTGGAGAGGCAAACGTGGGCCCGCTCAGTGCCACAGGTGCCAACGTTTCAGGCACAGTTCGCACCAGTACCACCGACCGCTCGCTTGTGTGCGATGCGGAGGCGAGCACGCGGCACGTGACTGCCCGCGCCCGCGGGACGAGCCGGCCACCTGCGTCAACTGCGGTGGCCCGCACCCCGCGTGCAACATCAAGTGCCCCGTGTTCCAGGCGGAGATCCGGAACAAGCGAGCGGGGACTGCCGCCATCACGGCCACCACACGCCGGGCCCAAGAGGCCACAGAAAGGCCTACAGAGACGAGGCCAGATGAGGCCCAAGGCATGACGCTGATGGCGGCAGCCAACGGGCCCACGGACAGGACAAAAGCCACCTCCTCTAGGCGGAGGAAGAAGGGACGCGGGGGAAAAGGAAAGGGTAAGAAACCCAAGCCCCAAGCGACCCTGGAAGAGATCCCAGAGGCCGGCCCTGCCTCAGCTGGGGCGCAGGCCACACACCAAGAAAATAGTGGGGAACAACACCATACAGCTAGCGCCGGCATAGCGCAGCGGACACCGGGGGAACCACCCAAAACCGCCGCCGGCGTTGTCGACGCCAGCGCCAGCACGTCGCGGCGGCAACAGGTGGAACCTAGAAAGTTCCCCAAAAATCAGAGTGGTGGCGCTGCCGGCGCTCACAAAAAAGAGTTTACGGCCTGCGCCATACAATTATTGATGGACCTCATCAAGGCCATCAGGCAGGGTCAAGATATCGAGACGGTCATCCTTGACGGTCTGGCCACACTTCTCACCCTGTACCATGGCTAGGCCGTTAAGGGTGCTACATTGGAACGCTCGCGGCCTAAGGGATAAGGTCGCCCCCCTCCGCCACCTCCTGAGGGATCAAGACATCGACGTGGCGCTCATAAGCGAGACGCTCCTGGGACCCGAGGACAGGGTCAGGTTCCCGGGATACCTCGCTTATAGGAAGGATGAACGGTCGGCTCATAACATTAGATACCGTGGCCTGGCGGTACTTGTGAGGCGAAGAGTCGTCCATCAGGAACTCCCCTTGCCGTCGCTCAGCACTTTTTACGCGCTGGGTGTTCAGCTGCACGTGGCCGGCGAGGACATCAACATCTACGCATGCTACAAGCCGCCCGCGGCCCGCTTGGACCACACCGAGCTGCGGGCCTTGTTGCATGCGTCACAGCACGCCACCCTCCTCGCCGGGGACTTCAATTGCAAGCACCCAGCGTGGAACTCGTCACTAACGAATACCGAGGGGAGACGGCTCTTCGCGGACGCGGAAGCCTTCGGCTACACGGTGTCCGGCCCAGAGACGCCAACCCACTACCCGGACGTTGCCAACCACCTACCGGATGTGCTGGACATCGTAGTCCACCGAGGGCTACACTGTCAGGCCACACAACAAGTGATAGACGACGAGCTACAGTCAGACCACCAGCCCGTGCTCGTCGTCTTATCGGGTATGCCGACCCGACTGAAGCCCACAGCGCCACGTCGATTAACGGACTGGACAGTGTTTGAAGAGAAGTTAGAGACCACCACGCCGACTCGGCCTATTACTACCGCCGCGGACGTGGACCAGACGGCGGAGGATGTCACTGCTTGCATCCAAAGCGCCTTAGAAGCGGCGACGACGACGCAGCCGCAGGGGAGAGTGCTGTTGCCGCCCCTGCCGGCGCATATTAGGTCAATGATCGCCGCGAAGAGGCGCCTTCGCAAGCAGTGGCAACAACTGAGATGCCCTACGATGAAAACGCAACTGAACCGTCTCGCGGAGAAGGTAAAGGCCGAGCTCCAGGCTCACACCGCCGTGGGCTGGGAGGAACGCATTGACGCCGCGACAGGCAGCTGGCCGTCAGTGCACCGACTTTGCCGCCAGCTGACGAATACCCCAGCCCCGGTGCGACCGCTGCTAAACAGCGACGGGGCGCTAAAGTATGTAGCGGAGGACCGGGCGGAGGTCTTCGCCGAACACCTGGAGCGTCAGTTCTGTCCGAACCCGACCAGCGACACCGAGCATGTCGCAGCGGTCGAGAAACACCTTGGGGACTACTTCTCCACGCCGATAGCTCCCGAGGAGGACGCCATCTTTTTCTCGCCTGGGGCAGTCAGACGCGCCATCCTAAGGACGAAGCCGAAGAAGGCCCCCGGTGCCGACGGTATCACCAACACAGTGCTGCGCCACCTGCCGTACCGTACGGTAGCGGCGCTGGCGCGCCGGTTCACGGGGATACTGCGCACGGGGACCTTTCCTGCTTCGTGGAAGGAGGGGCGCGTCATTATGCTGCCCAAGGCGGGGAAAAACATCCTGAAGCCGGAGAGCTATCGGCCAATCACGCTGCTGCCGACTATCTCCAAGGTGTTCGAAGCACTCCTGCTGCGACATCTCGAGCCACATATCTCGCCACGGCCGGAACAGTTCGGGTTTCGGGCGGAACATAGCACGACGCTTCAGCTGTCGAGGGTACTGCACCACCTCTCGGCGGCCATGAACAAAAAGGAATACGCGGTTGCAGTATTCCTCGACATGGAGAAGGCCTTCGACCGTGTGTGGCACGACGGCCTCGTGTACAAGCTGGCCACCTCGGACGCGCCCCGTCGCGTTGTTATGGTGGTCTCTAACTTTCTCTCCAACAGAACTTTCAGGGTGGTGGTCGACGGGGCGCTGTCAAGCGCCCGCCCGGTGCTCGCCGGTGTGCCGCAGGGCAGCTGCGTGTCGCCGGCGTGTTACTCACGTTACACCGACGACATCCCCACCACTCCGGACGCGATGCTCGCGCTGTACGCCGACGACGCCGCGTACATTACCACCTCGCTTAATGCGAAGTACGCGGCGGTCAAGATGCAGCGCGCGCTCAACCTGCTTCCCGAGTGGCTGTCCAAGTGGCGGCTGTCGGTCAACGTGGGTAAGACGCAGGCGATGGTGACCGGGTCCGCGCCTCTCCCACCACCCTTGAAGCTGCAGGGAGCTGACGTCGAGTGGTCGCCCCGGGTCAAGTACCTGGGCGTCACCATCGACCGTCGGCTCACAATGGGGTCACACGTCCGCAATGTTGTCGCACAAGGTAGGGTCGCCCGCAACCTCCTTCGACCAGTGCTCTCGTCCCGCATCCCGGCGCGCGTCAAGTTGGGCGTGTACAAGTTGTACGTGCGCCCAATACTGACGTACGCCGCCCCTGCATGGTTCGCCCTCACGAGCGAGACGAACCGCAAGCTCCTCCGCACGCAGCAACACCTTGCGTTGCGGACCATAGTGGACGCTCCTCGCTTCGTGAGGAACGACATCATCCAGAGGGACCTCCGGATTGAGAGCCTGGATGAGTTTGTGCGGCGCCTCGCGAAGGGGATGTTCGCGCGTGCCGACGCATCCGCTTGGCCCCATGTCAAGCAGATAGCGCCCTGGCATACGCGCCCCCCAGACGCGAGGAGGCCCTTGCCCCGCGACCTAATTGCGGACGACTGACCCCATCACCGGACTGGACTTCCGAGTGAGTCGCTCTCAGTCTACACGCGGCTCACTTGTGACACTGACTCCAAACAAATACATGCATCTGTTGCGTGGCGCGTGCTAGGTTAATATAGGCGTGTCACGTAGCAAACAACAGACATTCACCTCTATACAGGCACCCAACTCACACGCGAAGTTGCGGCTCTTTTTATGCGGGCGGGCGACTCGCGTACACACCGGGCGGTGTTACACAGTACAATACCGCCCACACACTCAGAACACGGTCCCTTCTCACCACCCGGGCTCGGCTCGACCTGAAAACGGGGAGGTGAGGGGGGCCATACACCCCTTCTGTAGGAACGTCGAGTCCGTAAATCTGTCGCTGGATGGCCATCTGCTGGGCTTCCCCCATGTAGGTGGGGGTCTCACTCGGTAGTGGTTGTCCGCCGATTTAACGGTGAAGCAAGCGGCGTTGGGCATCAACGTCGTGGCGTGCCTACAGACACAAATTTTCAGACACCTCTCTACATGGGCGTGTATGCCGCACGCCCAAACATCCTTTCGCCAGCGGCGACCACAATGAGGGGCCCGTGGTTACGGGCCACCGTATGGCTTTCGCGGTCGGGGGGCCATGCCCCGACGCCGCACGCCGCGCCCCCTTACGGGGGCGTAGCGACATCCCGCAATGCATACGGCATCAAAAACTTCGTCCGCATCGCTGTCAACAGGAAAAGTGCCAAACAAGCTGGCAGGATTGCCCCGTTGTATGCAATTCGGATTCTTTGGCCAAAAATAGGCCAGCCCTCTGGTCACGTGAAGAGTCACAAACAATTATATGAATTCCACAGATGATAAAATAAGTAAAACTTGAATGATACTTCTGAGCTTTAATTTTGAGTTGTGACAGCCGCATAAAAGGGGGTTCAAGTGGCACCGAAAATTGTTTTTAGTATAATCTCTGAATCTTTATGTTGCCATTATAATAAAATAACTTTAATTGTTCTCTTTGACATTATTAAGGATAACTTTTATTTGTATGCTAAAACATTTCAAGATTATTTGCTTGAAATTGGCTACCAGCTAGATGAATCTTGGAGATGAAACTTCCAAACTTCGGACTGCTACTGAGAAGTTCCTAATGGAAAAGTCCAATAACATTTTGCCCGACCCGGGAATCGAACCCGGAACCCCACGCTCAGCAGTCGCGATTGCGACCTCAACGTGTTAAAGACACCCATATACAGTTTGTGTCACTGGGTTTCGACAAGGAATAAAAACTTGTCAAAAATAGGCCGGCCCAGGAAGAGGTGGCGAGACGACCTAGACGCGTACCGCTAGGTTTGGATTGAGGTGGCCCTGGAAATGGAAGGATTTGGAGGAGGCCTTTGCTCAGTTGTGGGACAGTGGAGTCAAAAAAAAAAACATACATGACGTATTGACGTTGAATCCGACTATGTTTTTTTTTTTTTTGTTAGTCTACGTCAGAGGCGACAAAGACAAAGTCGGCGATGGAGTGAGCTTACCCAGAAAAAAAAGTCGATTGTCGAGGCACCGCTTAGTGACCCAAGTGGAACACTAGAGCCAACCAAACCTACGGGGAACTCATTTGGAGACTGCGGGGACGAACGACTGTGAACTATTTTATTCACCTTTTTTTGCATTTTCGACTATTTTTGTTTACAACTAGTCATTAAAAACATCTACGCATTCTTTACATCAAACTATGTGAAGAGGTGAGAGTTTGCATTCGGAAGCAGAGTGAAAACTCGCAACTACTCTGTATCAGGAAGGACGTGGGAGTTTGGTACAGTGACCCGCTTACTGGAAAACCTCCACTATGTGATGGAGACAGTCAGTAGACGCACATGGATGCGCCACCTCGACCAGCTGCTTCTGGCGCCACTGACTCCTGGGAATCACGGCGGAGGCGTGTCATAGACTAAATACGTGTCGCTTAGTTACCGTTGTGTTGACGGGATTTTGTCATTCAATAAATACTGCTACCACGGAACATTATGCTTTAATTCATATCTAATAGTTTGTGCAAAAAGTAATTTTTGGAAACGATTTTTATTTTTCAACCGACTTCAAAAAGGAGGAGCTTCTCAATTCGTCTGCATGTTTTTTTTTTTTTTGTATGTTTGTTACGCGATTACTCAAAGACGGATGGACTGATTTGGAAAATTATTTTTTGTTTGTTTTATTATACTTCCGAAGTGGTCCCATATAAATTTTAATAACTTTGCTTTGGGAGTTTTTGAGTTAGCTTCAATAATGCGTATATTTTATTTTATGTGGATGATGTGATGACGTTTTAATAACTTCTTATCACTGTTATTTACATGACTATATCTACAATTATTGTGGTCAATTATGTATTCGAATTTGTGTGGGGTAGGTTCCACAACTAAAAAGTGAAAAATAAAAACTTTGTAACAAAAAATAAAACCGACTTCCAAAACAAAACACTACAAAGTGAAAAATAACTTTAATTTCGGAAGTCGGTGGCAAAAAACGAAAATACAAAACCAAAGACACCGACTACCGAAATTAAAGTTATTTTTCACTGTGTAGTGTTTTGTTTTGGAAGTCGGTTTTATTTTTGGTTAAAAAGTTTTTTGATGCGAAAATTCGCTGTTTACGGCAATGCGCAATGTAACGCACACAAATCATTGTGCTATGCGTGCATGAAGCGGTACAGGGATAGTGGGACTATTTAATTTTAAAGTTCTAAAGTTAAGGTAGGTAGGTATAACAAAACAAACTTGGTTTCTTAAAAAAAAAAAAATCTGGGCACGTGCGTGTAAGACCACGCAGAATGATGGGTCCCGTAGTAGGGATGAATTTATCCCAAGAATAAACTTAACATTGTACTTGAAAAACATGTTCACCCATACATTCCAACTGCAAATGTAAGTTTGTACGCACAATATTGAGAGATTTACCATGTTATTTTAAGACCATAGAGTTCTTATAGGTTTTCCTGTAATCTAAATGTGTAGAACAGGGAGGGGGAATGGTCAATTTTCGTCAATTTTCTTAAATAACTTTAAACAGTTTATTTTAAAATTATTAAAAAAAAATATATTTGAGACCTTCACAGTAAGCCCTTTCATTTGATATGTCACAAGGTACAGTTTACGAAACTTTTTTTAAATTTTATTTTTTGCCCCCCAAAAGTGATTCCCTTATTCAAGATTCAAATAGGTATTTATGTTACATGTCCGAGTTTGGGTCACAGAAATTTATATGTGTACCAAATTTCAACTTAATCGGCCATTAAATTCGGAGCAAATTGGCTGTGACGGACAGACAGACACACCAGCGATCCTAAAAGGGTTTCGCTTTTCCTTTTGAGGTAACCCTAAAAAAGCGATGCAACTTTGACCTTGAGTATCTGCGTAACCAGAAGGTTCCCATGTATGGTTCAGTACAAGAAAATGATTATAATAACGTGAAGAACAAGTGATTCGTTAAGGGTATTTCTACACCCATCATTTTTGTGTGAGCTAAAAGCACACAGACATATAACCGTATAAAAGTAAACGAACAAGGAAACACAATTATTTAATTGCTATAATCATCCGTTTAGCAATAGTTTCGCTACCGTAGGACGTAATTAATTAAAAACATTATAGCTGGATACTGCTGCCAATAAGGAAATCATTACGTCCTTATTTGGAAATATTTCTGATTGGGAAGTGCCATAATATTTTCAGTGTATTTTTCCTGTAAATATAATAATGATGCACCTTCATATATACTGCTTACAGGGATAATCGTCGGTTGGTGCCACCTCATTATTTAAAATTGTCTAAGAGGTCTCTGCGTGTTCGCTTCGGCCCCTCGTACGCCTTCCAAAGTTTCAGGACTTCAGGTCCCTGTGATATGTAAAAAAAAAAATATAATAAAGATTTATTTTTCTTCCACAAAGTACAATTACAAAATAGAGGTAATGCAAATATTGGAGGTTCAAAAGTTTGTGAGAGTCAGGAATCCATACCCTGGATACCCTGTGCTACGGACTCATGGCCCCCCTCGCCGAGATTGGGATTATAACAATTGTAGAACGAAGGACATGTAGGATCATTGTATGAAAAGAATAACAAGAAAAGGTACTAATAATAACATAACTGGCGAAATGTGGGTCTACCATAAGTATCTGCACCTCTCCCTGGGGAAGACATTCGTGATATTTTTTGTTTTTTGTTTGTACGGTCCAAATCATAACATTATAAAATCATCCTCCATTCAGTGAAACACTCCTTTATAGTAGATACAGACGCCAGCAGGTCAAGCTACCCGAAACTGTCAGCTTTAGCGATAAAGTTGAAAATCTATTAAAGAAATTTAACAGATTGTAGAAGCTTGATGTGCTGGCGTCTGTACGTTTACAAACACAAATTTTCCATGTAGATAGTTATTCCAAGGAAGCATCTAAACCGCTTCCTAGAGCGGCCGCAATGACAGTTAACCGCTGAACCATCCGTCATCAAATTCGAAAGGACTGGTTAATTTTTATACCGTAAAATTAGAAATTATTAACACAAAGCTGAAAACAGCCGGTTATTTTAATAAATTTGGCAACCCGTAATAGACTGTTTACCCTACTATGTAGCCTGCATTTAACAAATACTGATAAACAAATACCTGAAATTACAAACTCATTGAACGGTTACAAAATGAGCCTAAACAATTATTTCAACCATACCACACCAGTAACACGGAATATAAAAAAATAAATAGAAGCGACAGCTTCCATTCTACAAGGTCAAATTAAATTAGCTATCGAAATAACGTGATGGGTATCGATATCTAAACATAATAAAACCAAAAACAAATTAAATCTATGATTTTTTTGTGGAGTCATCGACCGCAGTTTGTATTGTTATAGTTCGCGTCAAATAACTTTGCCGCTCTGAACTATGCGCAAATGACAGCACGCCATGCCATACACATCTGAAAGCCTGGTTTCAGAGCAGCAAAGTTATTTGACGCGAACTATAGTTGAAATACCATATAACAAAAAAAAAACATTTTTTTTTTGTGTAAGCTTCACAGATATGTGATTGAACAAAATAAAATAGATTTTCTCAATTTATACTTCAAGTAACTTAGCTGCCTAGTTTAGGTAGCTGTCGTTGACCTCCCCAAAAACACCAAACATTTTCGCGCGATGATAAGATGTAATATTCTTATTAATTCTTCTCAAACCATGAAATTACTTGCCTTTTTTGTATAACCATGATTACAAACTTATAGATTGACAACTCTATGCAATTCCAAAAACTTTTGAGTGACGAAAGACGATCTAAGATCGAAGTAGGTAACCCGACATGGAGAAAACTTCATACAAACGCGCAAAGGAACACTACTACAAAGCGCGGAAGTACAAAACTTAGAAGCATTGCCTCTGTGGAACGACTCAGAGGCGCGACGATTCGTGCTAATTCGGAAACACGAAGATTACCGAAGCACAGACTTGACTTTGGAAAGCTGTACATGAGTTTTTAAACCGACATGGTCACTAACACTATTATTAGAACTTAAAACAGGAATTTACCTTGTATATTAAGTTTTTCGAGTTTCCGATATTTCGGCACTGCCACTTGCAATCCCGTTTTAAGTTCTAATAATACTGTACACGAGTGTCACATCTACATGGTTATAGGTACTCTATATCAATTGTCATCAGTTTACATAGCGAATCGGTCGAATGGGCCTGCGACCGCGTGTCATTAAATATTAGTGGCCACGATAATTGAAAACGTGCTGTTTGGGGTTAGATCTGAATACATATTATATATGCTAGGCACAATAGGACATTCACCATTAAATCTGTGATTTTGGGCCATCGCTAAAATTATGGCGCACTAAATTGCTATGCTAGGATACGAGACACATTCATTTATTTTGTTAGGGAAAATAAACAAGATTATACAATAATTCGAAGTAATGTACAATCCACGACATTTCCACAGATTACCTAGGTTACCTAGGTTAAGACACAAGATTCAAGTTAACAAAACACAAAGAAGAAGACGGGAAGGGAAAAAGAGGATCTACTTCTTTTAAACTAAAGCAAATACGTAGTACATGACAAAATTATTACGAAAACAAACAAAAAGATAAGACGCTACACATCACGCAGACAATTCATTAAATATTTCTTAAATTTTTGACGATCCAAAGTGAATATAATTATCAAAATTTACAAAATGTTTGTTGTAAATTTTGGCTATGGAGGGGCGCCCGTTCACTTGCGTTGGTACGACAAGGTGTCGTAGCAAAAAGCGGGAAACGCGTGTCTCTCGTCGTATAACTGTTCTGGGCACTACATAGAATATATTATCAACTAGTTCTGAGGAGTCAATCTTGTTATGTAAAATCAAGGACACTTCCAGTTAAGTAGGAAATTCTTGATCTTTGTAAGGAATATACTCGCTGCTTTTTCTTTGGCTAGGGAGCTGCCACGATAGTGTTGTACTCATCATTATGAACAACTTTTACTACTGTGGGACCAAATCTGAAATCGCGAAAAAAATATCAGCTGCTCTCTACATTTTGACGAGTTATGCGAACATAAATGTAGGTAAGAGCTGATTTTTTTTATTCGCGATTTCAGGTTTGGTCCCATAGTAAAAGTTCTTCATAAAGATGAGTACAACATTATCATGGCAACTCCCTAGCCATTAAAAAAGCAGTGTCTATATATAACCTACAGTCTGTTCCTAAAGTATTATATAAAAGTGTAAACAAACCCTGCTCAGGTTAAATTCTTACATAATCGAATCGAAAGGGAATCATATATTTAACTTTATATCTCACGACTTTTCCCAACAATTATGGTTTGAATAACATTATTTAATTTTCATAGTAAATAGGCTACATCATAGTTGCATTAGCTAGGAATTTTATTATATTATAATTTAATAATGATAATATACTGTACTCGTCTCACAACTACTGTTGCATCTTCAAATCTTAGGCGAGGACGCTGGCACCCTAAACACAAGTTAAATCTTACCTTGGGTGTCAGAGTTCATCGAAAACACTCTTTTTCCCTAGTTGTAACGTTGTATAGTGTTTAGATAAGTGTTTCTTGTACAATGGAAGTTAATAAAAAATATTATTACTTCCTTTATTCAATTGTTAATACATATATAAATTATATTTTTAAATATTAGAATAAAAAAACATAAAAATATAAAAAAAATAGTAGCTCAGTATTATTATTATTATCATTATTTATTTCAATTGAAAAATCTTCGACGAATATCGAGGTTCCATAATAATTAACCAAAATTGTCAAATGAAAAACATCTTTAGATTTAAAATTAGAATTCTAGGTTTCAGTATTCAAATAATCAGCTTAAGGCACTCAATTTGTAAGTGGCACTACAAATTGGCAATCACCTACAAATTGCTTTTCTGATCCATTGGCTTACAATTTCTTCAAATTCTTTTAGAACAGAACGTTATGGTAGCTACTGTATGAATTACGTCAAAACTTGCTTCAAATTATGTAATGTTCTCAAGGAGTTCAATTTATTTACATACCTACCTAATACCCATGTAGGTAATACAACCACAAAAAATACACTTTACACGTTAAATAAAAAAAAATCGACTTCAAAAAAATAATGAACTCAAAATTATGAAATAACTTTAATTACGGAAATCGGTGTCTTGGGATCTGAATTTTAGTTTTTTGCCACTGAGTTCCGAAATTAAAGTTATTTCATAATTTTGAGTTTTTTTTTTTTTTTTTGAAGTCGATTTAATTTGCTTAAATTATTTCGTAATTTTTATTTTTTGGTAGAAGCTAGAATATTTGTTTGTAATGAGTAGTTAATAGTATTGTTATAAATATTGCATTAGAATTTGACCAAGGTTTTGAGATGTTCTTTTTCCCTTTGACACCACACCCGTAGCTCGTATCAATGAGCCAGGCCGTCACACTTACACGTATTAGTCCATTATCAGAAAACTCCTCAACCGATTTTGATGAAACTTGCAGTGTTCTCTAAGTTGAAGTACATGTAAGGCAATAAAAGTAAAATGGTCACGACTTGATTAATAGTTTCGGAGAAATGCTTGGACGAACATCAACATACAAACACATCCTACTAATATTATAAATGCGAAAGTTTGTGAGATCGTTGGATGTTTGTTATTCTTTCACGCAAAAACTACTGAACGGATTTTGATGAGATTTGGCAATTTATAATTTATAAAATATCCCCATATTCTTACGGATTCGGGACTTACGTGGGTGAAATCGCAGGGCGCTGCTAATATACCTATAAAACTTTGTATAATTGTTTGGAAGCCTCAATAGATTATCATAATATGTGAGTATATGGCAGTTCCAATAATAATGCATTCATATGTGTCAAATTACTAACCTCCTTTTTTTAAAGTCGGTTACAAAGATTTGCCCTTTGTTTTTGCAATTCATCGTCGACATGCTATGTAAACAACAGTGACAACTTCTACAGTGTAATACTTCCTGTATTATAACGTCATCAAGATTGATTAAATACGTATGATCGAAGCTAACTCAAAAACTACCCAAGCAAAGTTAATAAATTTAAATGGGACCACCGCGCAAGAAAAAAGAATTTTCAAAATTGGTTTACAATTGACTAAAATATCGATGAAAAAATTCATGAAAAGAAATTACATACAGACTAAGATAATATAGTTAACCTCCTCCTTTTTTGAACTTGGTGAACAACACATACAATATTCTTTATTGTAACATTTTGAGTGCCGAGTAAAGCTAAGCGTACATTACAGCCGCATCGGGCCGCAGCGGATTGCGTTCCAATACAAAAAAACCAGCCAAGTGCGTGTCGGACCACGCACAATGAAGGATTCAGTAGTTAGAATGAATTTATCCCAAGAACATACTTAACATTCTATGTAGTTGAAAAACATGTTCTCCCATACATTCCAACCGCAAATGTCCATAGTGAAACGAATAGGATCCAACCCACATTATACCTAATGTGGGTTGGATCCTTTTGGTTTAACTATGGACAAATGTATGTTTGTACGCACAATATTGAGAGATTCACCATGCTATTTTAAGACCATAGATTTCTCATAGGTTTTCCTGTAATCTTTACCTATAGACTACTTTACTTCATTTACCCTACTAGTAGTAGGGTAAATGAAGTAAAGTAAGGGTAAATAAAGTAGTAGTAGGCTACTACTACTTTATTTACCCTTATATTCTGTATTTTTTTCAAAATTTTTGGTCAGTAGTTTCGGAGATAAAGGGGAGGATTGGTTAACTTTCTTAAATAACATTAAAACAGTTTATTTTAAAATTATTAAAAAAATATATTTGAGACCCTCACAGTAAGCCCTTTCATGAATATGATATATCGCACAGTACAGTTAGCAAATTTATTTACCCCCAAATTCAAAATTCATTATTTTACATTACACGTCGGTGTTTGGGTCACAGAAATACATAAGTGTATCCAATTTCAACTTAACCGGTCAATTAGATTCGGAGCAAATTGGCTGTGACAGACGTCAGTCTGAACGTCGTGTCTGTCAAGACAGACAGACAGACACACGAGTGATCCTATAAGGGTTCCGTTTTTCCTTTTGAGGTACGGAACCCTAAAAACAGGTCAAGTGTGTGTCAGACACGTGCAGTGAAGTGTTCCGTAGTTGGGATGAATTTATCCCAAGAACAAACTTAACATTGCAACTGAAAAACATGTTCTCTCATACATTCCAAATGTAAGTTTGTACGCACAATATTTGGAGATTTATCATAATTATTATTTTAAGAGCATAGACTTTTTATAGGTTCTCCTGTTATCTAAATGGTCAATTTTCGTCTATTTTCTTAAATAACTTTGAATCAATTTATTTTAAAATGATAAAAATATCTATTTGAGACCATCACAGTAAGCCCTTTCATTTGATATGTCACACGGTACAGTTTGCAAACCTTTTTTTTTTATATTCTTATTTGCCTCCCAAAAGTGACTCCCTTATAATTCATTTATTTACGTTAAACATCCGTGTTTCAACTTAATCGGTCACAGACGGACAGACAGACAGACAGACACACGAGTGATCTTACGAGTATAAGGGTTCCATTTTTTCCTTGTGAGGTATGGAACCCTAAAAAAGCTGCCAATTGCGAGTCGTACTCGCACACGAAGGGTTCCGTACCATCGTACAATATTTAACACCACATTTTTCGTATTTTTTAATTACTTTAGTCATAAACACATTTCTTGTACGGATCCTTTAATTTTTAACTTTATTTCATTTTTATTATTTGTTATTATAGCGGCAATAAAATACATAATCTGTGAATATTTCAACTGTCTACCTATTACGGTTCATGAGATGCATCCCGCTGACACACAGACGAACGGATGGATGGACAGCAGAGGCTTAGTAATAGGGTTCCGTAGGGGACCTATAAAGCGCGCTGTGGCCCGCTTGTTCTGTGCTCCCCCCGACCCTTGCACCCGCCCGCCCGTGCGGAGCAAGTAGCTTTAAACGCCCCTAATAATAATAACATACCGATGGAACAAGTCTCCACTTGCTCAGTAGACAGTAGCGCCCTAAGCCTAGGTTCGAGTCCCACTATGGGACGCCCTTAGCTGCGCTACTTAGAGTTTAATTTCTAACCCGATGAGAGGCCCTTCTGGCCCCACCAACGCTCGGTTAAGCAGTCAATGCTCCCGGAGCAAACTGCGATAGGTCCATATTAAAAAAAAAAAAACTTGTTCTGTGCGTTGGTTCATACAAAAACTAAAGTGATGTAGGATTTTTGCGTTGCGGGTGTGGCCCGCCTTAGTGTGCGTCAGCCTTAAAAACTCATTAAAAACTTTGCTACAGTCAGTCTTATCGCTAAACGAATATCATGGTGATGCTAAATAAATAAAAAACGCAAATTCAAAGGAATGCAATTTAAAGTAAATAGTAATAACAAACATCGTGTTTGCTAAACATTAGGCTGGAGCACGAATTGTTTTTGTCTGTCAAGTAGGTACCTAAAGAAGGCAAGGTGACTTGTAGGTGAGTGGATTTTTAACCGACTTCAAAAAAGGAGGTTCTCTATTCGAACCGTATGTATGCATGTCCGCGATTTTCTCAAAAACGAATCAACCAATTTTGATGAGTCTTTCACTAAAGTAATCTACATACTTTCAGGAAGATTTTACATACATTAGGTAGTTATTCTTATGTACGAAGTTATATGCATAAATTTACTGTATCTCCGGCTTTCTAAGCGGATTTTGATGATTACTTTTTTTATTTTTGTTCATCTTGGGCCTATGTGTTTGTATATTCAACCAAAAATGGAAAAATAAATTTGCTTTAAAAAAGTAAAACGAACTTCAAAAACCTAAAAAAATAAAATAACTTTCTTATAAAAAACTTAACAGCTCCTTAGCTTGACACAGACTTCAGAAGCTGTTAAGTTTTTTTTTTTATGAAAGTTAATTTATTCGTTTTACGTTTTTGAAGTCCGTTTTTACTTTTTTTAATGAATCTATGATTTTTACGCTATTAGATTCTTGCAGAGTAAGCAAGCTGAAGTTGCAGTGGGCTGGCCATGTTTGTTGAAGGTCCGAAGGCCGGTGAAGCAGAAGAGTCCTTGAGTGGAGACCGCGTATCGGCAGGCGTAGTGCCCCCAGCTAGATGGATCGATGACCTTAAAAAGGTGGGTGGGACAAACTGGATGCGCAAGGTTGAGTCAGGGTGTTGTGCCCCTTCCAGTGGGTTCCCGCAATGACGAGGCGGATGGGCTCAGTAGCCGTGTCTTAGTCACCCACGGCGAAGCGAAGAGGAACCCAAGGAGGGTCGCTCATCAGGGCTTTTCCCAGAAAGTTGACGACGTAGCAGCCAACAGGTAGGTTGCGGTGCCGCTTGGGCGACATCGCAACTGAGGCGGGCCGATTTGTCGTATGGGAGGCATCGCGTTTATTATCATGTTTATTAGTCTGGATATAACCTAGGACCAGAGACCTTGTCAAGACGGATCAGAAGAGCCCAAACTCGATAGGGTTGCGTCGTTTAATTACTGAGTTCCTGTGGCCACCTTCCGGTTCCATCATCAGATCAGCTCAATGGTACCAAAATATTGAATTGTCACTGATTATACATAAGTTTGCCAATTTTCAGTTCAATCAAACACCGGGAAGTGGGTCAAATTTAATTTGAAAATTTTGTACCGGTGTTGTAAAAACCAAAAAACTTAGCCTAGGTAAAATCAGTGTTGTTTCAATAAGGGATGGGTATGGCTATTACAAATAAGTAAGTCCTATGTAAGTAAGACTTCCTGCCCTTCAAACTAGGAAACTCCTGTATCTTGAACTCATGCCTTCTTCCCATGGGGGTATGCAGAAACTACAGAACGCCACCTGCTACGATCCTTACATACTTCTTTTGCCTCGCTTACGTTCATACATTTGGTCATACACGGACGCCGGTTGCTAGTACTACGCACCTGCACCTTTCTGAAGAACATCATAAGGCAAAATTTTTATAATTGTGTAATAATTCTAATGTTAACATATTAGGTTGGCGAAAAAGTCTTTTCGCATTATCTCACCGGCACGGAATCTTGGCCAAGCGCGTATTTCGCGATAACAAGAGCTTTAAGTGTTTCCTATGATTATTTATTATGAAGGTAGGTCTAAAAAATGTTTACCTTTAGTTCAAGAGGGTAATTTATCATGTTTGAGTGCAATATGACGTTATTTTTAAGTTTTAGTTGAACCCGGTCATCTGAGCGACTAAGTTGCTGTTTTAAATTTGTGTTTTGTGAAAGTTTATTGTTAGGTTATTCAATTATTGTGATATCGTACTGTTACTTCAATAACTAAAGGTGATTTAATTCCAATAAAAATGCCATTAACACCATCACAGGTTGCACAAGCTGTAGCATTGATCGAACAAGGGCTGACACAGCGAGAAGTTGCTGTTATACTGAATGTACCACGTTCATCGATGCAGTATGCGCTGAAACGATACCAGGAAACAGGCCGCTACTCCCGCAGACCAGGCAGCGGAGGCGTCAGATGCACATCAGCCCGGGATGACCGCTTTATTGTCCTGGAAATTTTGAGAAACCGCTACCTCACCACTGTTGAGATACGCCAGCGACTCCAGTTCACAAGAGGTGTCAATGTTAGTGAACGTACAGTGAGAAGACGAATGGAGGAAGTGAATTTACAAGCTCGTAGACCAGCACGCGGCCCAGAACTTCTCAGAAGTCACCGGGTAGCTCGACTTCGATTCGCACGAGAACACGTCAACTGGACCCATGAGCAGTGGGCTCGAGTACTGTTCACAGATGAGTGTCGAATTGCTTTACGAGCTCCAGATGGTCGGGAGCGAGTGTGGAGAAGAAGAGGAGAGCGGTTTTTACCCATTACCACCACACAAACTGTTAGTTTTCATGGAGGCTCTATAATGGTTTGGGGAGGAATAAGTTCCGATGCACGTACGGAGTTAGTTATCGTCGATAACCGATTAACGGCAACACGATACATCGAGAAGATTTTTCAGGAATACGTGTTACCATATTCAGGGTTTATTGGATTTGACGAATTCCTCCTAATGCACGATAACGCGCGCCCACACGTTGCACATTGCGTGGAGGAATACCTTACAGAGGTTGGTATTCAAAAATTGCAGTGGCCAGCTCGTAGTCCAGACTTAAATCCAATAGAGCATATCTGGGACAAGCTTAAAAGAAAAATAAAGTCCTCCTCCAACCCGCCTGAAACTCTGAATCAACTTCGAAATGCAGCACTGACCGCTTGGGAAAGCAAACCACAAGTTGAGATCAGAAACATCATCCAAAGTATGCCAGAACGAATGCAAGCTGTTATCGGGGCTAGGGGAGGAAACACCCGATATTAAAATGCAAACACAACGAAGACTTTTTGGTTATTTTTCATTTTGTGTTCTTTTTAAATTGACAGTGTTAAAACCAATATTTTTGTGAAAATGCTTATTTTTTTAAAGATTACTGCTGGTGCATCATTTTTTCAATAACCGAGTTACAAAACCATAAAAAAACCCTAATTTAGTGCATAAACCCATAATATAGTGAAAATTAAATATTTAAATAGAAATTATCGGCAAGTTATTGGTGGCCAAGTTTCCGTGCCGGTGAGTAGTATGTATGAACTTGTAATAAAATCTCTTTGGCTATACTATTTGTATCTGGCTGGTTTTAGTATCATTGAAAGTTTAAATTTTAAAGAACATAATTCCAAATTCAAATTAGGAAAATGTGTGATTTTCATTTGTTTTTCGTACCGTCAAGATCTAATGAAGAAATTCGATACATTTTAAAATTTTACTACAAAAAAGGTAAAAATGCAACGCAAGCCGCGAAAAAAATTTGCGGTGTTTATGGACCTAGTGTAGTGTCTGTGAGAGTAGCACAAATTTGGTTTAAGCATTTTCAATCCGGAAATTTTGATGTCAAAGATGGACGTCGCTCTGGTCGCCCTATTACGGATAAAATGGATGCCATTTTTGAAAAAGTGGAGCAAGATTGGCATACTCGTATCAGTAGTTACGACGTAGCTGAAGAACTGAAAATTGACCACAAAACAGTTTTGGCGCATTTGAAAAAAACTGGGTACACAAAAAAGCTCGACATTTGGGTACCTCACGAGCTCACTGAAAGAAACCTAATGAACCGTGTACTTATTTGTGATTCTTTATTACGACGTAATGAAACCGAACCATTTTTGAAGAAGCTGATAACTGGTGATGAAAAGTGGATCACGTATGACAAGAACGTGCGAAAAAGGTCGTGGTCAAAGGCCGGTCAGGCTTCACAGACTGTGGCGAAACCCGGGTTAACTCGCAACAAGGTAATGCTGTGTGTGTGGTGGGATTGGAAGGGCATTATTCATTATGAGCTGTTACCACCAGGCAGGACCATCGATTCTGAACTCTACTGCGAACAACTGATGAGATTAAAGCAAGAAGTTGAGAGAAAGCGGCCGGAATTAATAAACAGAAGGGGTGTGGTTTTTCATCATGATAACGCTAGACCTCACACATCTTTAGCCACTCAGCAAAAATTAGGAGAGTTTGGCTGGGAGGTGATAATGCATCCGCCGTATAGTCCTGACCTTGCACCTTCAGATTTCCACCTGTTTCGGTCTCTTCAGAATTCTTTAGGCAGTGTCAGGTTAACATCACGAGAGGACTGCCAAAACCACTTGTCGCGGTATTTTGACCAGAAGTCCCAAAATTTCTATAGCAATGGGATCATGTCCCTACCTACAAGATGGCAAAAGTTATCGAACAAAATGGTACCTACATACTTTAGTTAAATGTAAATAAACTATATTAAAAAATGTTTTGAATTTTCTTAAAAAATGCGAAGAAACTTTTTCCCCAACCTATTATTTATTGACTTTATTGAGTGGATTTAATGGTTAATTGTATGGAGTGTTTGTGTTGCTGTGAAATAATGCTACTTCCTATCTTATCCTACTAATATTATAAATGCGAAAGTATGTGAGGAAGGATGGATGTTTGTTACTCTTTCACGCAAAAACTACAAAACGGATATTGATGAAATTTGGCACGCATATAGTTTATAACCTGGATTAACACATAGATACTTTTTATTCTGATATTCTTACGGGTTAGAGACTTACGCGGGTGAAACCTCGGGGTGCTGCTAGTGTTACCATAATTAAGAAAAGTTTTCGACATACGGATTATACAGCCAAGCATTATTTTAGCCTTAGTCACTATACTATCAATATGATCGCGGAAAGAACGGAGTTATCTGTATAATTTATTTTATGTATTTTTTTAATTAGCCTCAATAGTTTCAGAGATAAGGGGGAATGGACAAATTTCATATATTTTCTTTAAAACTATAAAAAAAAAAATATAATTGTGACTCTCATAGTAAGCGTTTTCCTTTGATATGTCACATCATCATTCTCCTGCCCTTGTCCCAATTTATTTGGGGTCGGCGCAACATGTCTTTTTCTTCCATACTTCTCTATTAGTCGTCATCTCAGTAGTCACTCCCTTTCTGGCCATATCATCTTTCACACAGTCCATCCATCGTTTCTTTGGTCTTCCCTTACTCGTATAGCCCTCCACGTTCATTCTCAACACTTTCCTGACGACATTTTCCTCATTCCTCCGCATCATATGCCCTTACCATGACAACCGATTTCCACACAACTTTTCAGTCACCCGTGTCACTTTCAGACTTCCTCTTACATACTCATTTCTTATTCTATCCATTCGCGTATTACCACACATCCCTCTTAGCATTCTCATCTCGGCTGCATGCAATTGCCTTTCATTCATTCTTTTTATGGCCCAACATTCTGATCCATACAAGACAGCAGGTCTAACCATTGTTTTATAAATCTTCCCCTTGAGTTTAAGGGGAATGCGGGAGTCGCAGATTGTTCCCGTGACCTGCCGCCATTTCATCCATCCAGTGTTAATTATGTACTTAACAGTCCGGTCTACTTCACCATCGCTTTGTACAAGTGAACCAAGATACCGGAAGTCGGAGCAGACCGGGAGAAGCGCGCCATCAAGCGCTATGGCTCCAGCACTGGAGAGACCGCCGAAATCGCAGAACATATTTCGGTCTTGGTTCTGCTGATTTTCAAGCCGACATTCTCCAGTTTCCGTGGCCATTTCTCCAATCTGCTCTGGATCTCAGGTCCATCTACACCGACAAGAACGATGTCGTCGGCAAATAGCTGCACCAGGGTGCCTTTTCCTGTATGTCCGCCGTCAGAGCGTCAATAATCAACAGGAAGATGTAAGGACTTAAAGCCGACCCCTGGTGCAAGCCTACCGCCACACTGAACTCGTCGGTGTTGCCAGCAGCCGACCGGACGTAGGTACAAGATTGACTGTACATAGCACGAATTAACTCTACATACTTCCTGGGCAAACCTTTCTCATTCAAGGCCCACCATAAGACATCCCGAGGTACCCTATCATACGCTTTTTCCAGATCAATGAACACCATGTGCAAGTTATTGTGTGCACATCTGTACTTCTCGAACAATTGGCGGAGTGCAAAAGTGGCGTCCACTGTTCCTCGACCTGGCATAAACCCAAACTGGTTTGGGGTAATCTCACTCTCCTCTCGCAATCATTTCTCTATTATTTTCTCCCATACCTTCATACTATGGGACATATTATGCTTTATCCCTCGATAGTTGTTGCAGTCCTGTACGTCACCTTTATTCTTGAAGATGGGCACTAGCGAACTATTGCACCATTCTTGTGGGATCGCTTCTTCATGCAACAACTTATTGAAGAATAAAGTCAGCCACATACATCCATCTACTTTTAAACACTTCCATACTTCTACTGGTATGTCATCTGGGCCCATGGCCTTTCCATTTTTCATACTTTGAACTGCCTTCCTTACTTCGTCCATGCTAATTTCCCTCACCAAACCCATATTTGTTTGTACTTCTTTAAGCACACCATTCCATTTATTCTCTTCGTTCATTAGCTTTTGAAAATAAAACTTCCATCGTTCTTTTATCTCGTCATCTTGGGACAGAACCTTACCGGCTTCATCTTTCATACACTTAATATGAATTATATCTCTCGTTCTCCTTTCTCTTGCTTTTGTAATCCGGTATAGCTCCTTCTGGCCTCTTGGGCTGTCCAGTGAGTCATACAACTTCTCCTGCGCCTTAGCCCTGGAAACTGCTACCACCTTTTTTGCCTTCCTCTTCCATTCTTTATAAATTCTCTTCTTATCTTCTTTCAGACTATCATTCCCGTTTTCTACACCCTGCCATACTTTAAACGCAACATTTTTTTCTTTAAGCATCTTTTGCACTTCTTCATTCCACCACCATGTATCCTTTTCGATCATGCCTTTCCCTTTGGATTCTCCAAACACGTCTTTTGCTACTCTCCTTATACAATTCGCCATCTCTTTCCAACATTCGTTCACTGTTTTTCCTTCCATATTCTTCATTTCAATCATTTTATCTACCACTTGACTCTTAAACATACTTGCACATTCCTCTTTTTCTATCATACGCCACCTGGTTTTTGGTGGGGGCCGTTCTTTGTACTTACTGGACGAGTCACTGACTTTTACCTCCATTATTATTAGTCTGTGTTGTGTGACTAAGCTTTCGCCTGGCAGCACTTTACAATTTTTGACACATTTTAGGCTGTTCCGTCTTACCAGCAAAAAATCAATTTGAGTCGCGTGGCGGCCACTTTTGTAAGTAATAAGGTGTTCGTTTTACTTTTTAAACCACGTATTTGTTATTGCCAGGTCGAAGGCAGAAGCAGCTTGCAACAATGTCTCGCAATCAGTGTTACGGGCTCCGTATCCCCAACCACCATGCACTCTCTCATACCCATCCTTGTGTCTTTCTACATGCCCGTTAAAGTCACCCCCCACATACACTTCTTCACTCTCTGGCACATCCATCATCACACGATCGAAATCCTCCCAAAACTTCTCTTTTACACTATCCTGACATCCTGACTGGGGTGCATACACACTTACTTATATTTAACACTAAACTTTCCATAATTACTTTCACAGCTATCACTCTATCATTCTTTTAACATCCACCACACATTCTTTCAATTCCCTATCCAAAACTATACCCACACCATTTCGCTTGCCATCGCTTCCACAGTAAAAGAACTTATATCCTTCTCCTATCTCTCTAGCCTTCGCACCCTTCCATTTTGTCTCTTGCAGACACGCTATATTCAGTCGTCGCCTTTTTAAGACATCTGCTAATTCTCTTCCTCTTCCAGTCATCGTACCTACATTCCAGCTCGCGCACCTCAATCTTACTTCTCTCACACTCCGAGCTTACGTCTTACGTCGCACTCGCTCGTTCTGATGCGACAACCCTTTTCCATTTCCCACAGGAGCTGGGTGCTGCCCCTGCGCGTCGCCTGTGGGGTACGCCCTAGCCCTATCGCGCATTCTAATATTACCTGCCATGTTTCTTGAGTTTCGGCTAAGTTTTTACAGTCGGCCGCCCGCCTAACTCCAACCCTCCTTGGGAATGCTTTTGTTGGTGGTTTACCCGCCACCGCGCGGGTGATCCAAGGTGCTTAAATTGTATGCACTAGGTCTCAAGCTCCCTTAGTCGCCTTTTACGACACCCACGGGAAGAAATGGGATGGTGCTATTCTTTACGTCCGGCACTAAACGGAATGCCTCCTTTCCTCTTCGGAATCCTTCCAACGGAATCCTTTGATATGTCACATGGTACAGTTTTTTTTTTTATTTGGCTCCCAAAAGTGACCATATTCTAAATTCATTTATTTACATACATTCATAACATAACATAATCAGCCTATAATGTTCCCAATGCTGGGCGAAGGTCTCCTCTCTGTGAGAGGGAGTGGGCTGTAAACCACCACGCGAGCCCAGTGCGGGTTGGTAGATGTCACAGTCTTTGAATGGTTCTAGGACATGCCAGTTAACCATATTAATGAGGAACTAAAAAATATAGAACTAAACAAACGCAAAGCAAAAGAAATAGTTAATGATTGGCTACTCAAAATGGACTATCAAAAGACAGAAGATTTACTTAAATTTACTGTGTAATCCATGATCTCTATCACCCACACACACTCACACACACTCACACGCACTCACCTTTTCACCTTACCTTTTTAAAATTATTAAAATATTTTTTTTTTTTTTCTTATTCACATTCACAACAAATGTACCTAAAGACACCAAATTAGAACATTATCCACGGCTGAGCACTGTGTCCCAGAATACAAGCGATAGCTTAGTTTGGGAACCAGTAACATCAACTTCTGCGAATAACGTACCTTTTATTTATAAATAATAATATTGTGAATGTTTTTCTGGTACCAATAAACAACTTATTTTTTTTTTTAGTTTCCTCACAATGTTTTCCATTTTGAGAGCAGCGGTGATGAACTAAATTACACTACCCGTCTGACTGGGTTGAAACCCATGACGTACCATCTTGTAACTCAGAGCCATTACTGTGTACCTTTCAACTTAATCGGTTCGTTAGATTCGGAGCAAATTGGCTGAGGCAGACGGACAGATAGACACATTAGTGCTCCTATAACCGTTCGGTCTTTTTCATTCGGACGTACGGAACCTTTAAAGTAACAAAGAAAACCATCATCCTCCGCCCTTATTGCAAAATATTTGGAACCAGCGAGAGCGGGCGCAGCGCATTATCTCCTACTGGTTTTTAGTTAGTCAGATAGCTTTTATCTGGAAAATAAATAAGACAATTTGACATACATTTCCATAATAGAACTGTCAAACTACAACATTTATTGCTGAGTTATAAGTTAAGGCCTATGCAGACGATTTATTGCGGCGCAGCACCGCAAAGATTGCGACGCATTGACGCTCATACGGGCGTTGCGGCGCCGTGATATCTTTCCCTTTCTCCTACAGCACAAACAACTAAGCGGTGGTGCTCCGGTGTCGCAACGCATACCCCTCCCCGCCTCGTGTCACGAGTTGCAAGTCCGGTGTACGTGCGGTGCGACGCCGGAACTCACCGTGTGGCATATAGCATGGACAGGGTGTACTATAAAGGCGTTGGCGATTTGTGTCCTTGATTTCTCGGACCCCCGCGGCGCGGAGTGGTGGGGCGGTATGTTGCTGGACGCGTCGCTTCTCGGAAATTTAGTCGCCATTCTACACGGGAGCGCAGCACGAATTTTGTGTCCGCGCGTATTATGAAAACAATAAATTCTTGGTCCCGGCCTTACAAGAATTTAAAGGTTTCAACAAGATGGTGTCACATGCCATACTGCTAGGGTGAATCGAATGGCCTCCACGCGGTCCCGATCTCACTCCATGTGATTTTTTTTATAGGGCTACCTTAAATCGGTGGTCTACGAGAATAATCCGAGAGACTTGGAGCAGCTCAAAAGGAAAATTATCCGGGAAATTCACAATATACCGAGAAAAACGTTTCGCCAAATTTTCTGAAATCTCCGACTTCTGTTTCAAGACTACCAAGCAGCAGAGGGACGACAATTAAACAACATTATTTTTAAGACGTAAAATTTCCCACATTTCTATTTTTTGTAATACTAATAAAAAATGTTGCATGTTACATAGTTTTTTTTTTTATATTCAAACCGCCAACACCATTATGGCCCACCCTTTATGTAGGACGCCGCCGCCGCAGTGACACTGTTCCGGCGCCGCGCCGTACCGCCTCCGCAACGCATCGTGTGCATAGGCCCTTATCCCCATACATCTCTATAATGCCGCGATCCCAAGGCCCGCTTTCTTACAGGCCAGGCCGACAGGCCGTGGGAACAGTCGGCCTGCAGTGGCCTGTCGTCGCCTGTCCTATGTCTCTATCTTACTAGAAAAAGATAGGGTTTTTGCAAAAACACGAGCCGCTCTAGTAATATTGCGAAATGAAACGTTAACTATTATGAAATAAAAACGCAGATTGGTCGGTCGGAGCGCCCAAGGCGAGGCCTGCTCTGATTGGTTGACGTTTTAAATGTCAATCATTCACGCATTTTGTTTTTTCTACAAAACACGATAAATAGCGTGTGAAACTTAAAATAATTACTTTGATCATGAAAATGAACAGCTTTGTCCAAGGAACGAAGTGTCAGAAACGAAGAAACACCTCTTTATACAAATAACCCGATCATCTGATAACCACTTTTAATGGAAAGGTTAACATTTTTCTCATTTCCAACACAATATAATATTGTTACTTGGGAAAAGTTGATCTTATTTGTCGTGTTATTTTTAACCCTTTAAAACTCTGATATAATACTTCAAAGCTCACAGTCACAGTGTAAAACCAGGAACCAATCAGAATAAGGTTAGGTCAGTAAGCAAAAATCTAGCCAATCAGAGTTAGGTATATCAATGTTACTAGAGCAATTCGTGTTTTTGCAAAAACACGATCTTTTTTCAGTAAGATTGAGAAATGCTTTCATTATTGTCTAATTATCCGTGTTTTCGCAATATCCCTAGGGTTTTCGCAAAAAATCGAATTATCAAATCATCCTACGACATACATAAAGTCGGGTTTGTTAGAACACTTATAACTCGAGAACGGCTGGACCGATTTTTATGATTTTTGATTTGTTGTATATGTATCCGTCCCGAATTGTGGTGGGGTTGGTCACCCATCCACGGACCAACCCCACCACGATTTTTTCATACCGAGACTCCTCCGTGCCTCGGAAAGCATATAAAGCCGTTGGTCCCGGCTGTCATTCGTAAATCTTTGCCAGTCGGTACGGGTCGTCAGAAGCCCGAAAGTCTGACAACCAGTCTTACCAAGGGGTATCGTATTACCCAGTAACTGGGTTGTGGAGGTCAGATAGACAGTCGCTTCATGTAAAATACTGGTAGTCAGCTGCATTCGGTTAGACTGGAAGCCGACCCCAACATAGTTGGGAAAAGGCTAGGCAGATTTTGTATCCATCCCGAACAGCAGAATAACTATTAAAACATCGGAACAATATACGCAAAAAAAAAATATGAAGAAAATAAATTTTCTCATACATCAAATTTGGACAGGACAACGTCTGTCGTGTCCGCTAATTGTTTATAAGATAGACGTACACAATCGTTTAAATATCAATGATTAAGGACTTTGCGATTGCATTGATGCTTGTGTATATCACATTTGAGGGGTTTATTATCATCATCGTCATCGGCCTACAGCAGTCAACTGCTGGACCTAGGCCTCTCCTACTCCACGCCGTTTCACTCGATTTCCGGCAACTCTCATCCAGCTGCTAACAGCCACCCTGCGTAGATCGTCGCTCCACCTAGCCTGAGAGCGTCCTACCTTACGTTTGGGCTCCTATTTATTTTATGCTGTAATGCCAATTAAACGCATTTTTCTTTCTTTTCTTTCTTTATTTCCTTACGAGCAGTTGTCACCGGATATATCCAAAGTAATCGATAACAACCTATAAACACGTGTGACTCCCAATCGTTTATCCAACTGCAAGCGAATAAAAAAATAATTTAAAATGAAATTATTAAAAAATTAAAACTACTTAAAAAATAAACTAACTCTAAATTATGAGATAATCATGTAGTAATAATTGAGCACGGGTGCCGTGCTTAATTATTACTTAATTAGACAAATGTTGAAAGTTGGGTCATCCTAACTATTTCCGTTACTGAGAACCGATAAGCAATTACCTTGTCATCATCAGACCTACAGAAAGTATCATAAAGTAGCATCCGTGCTCAATTAGATAAATGTTGAAAGCTGGGTTATCCTAACTATTTCCATTACTGAGGACCAATAAGCACTTACCTGGTCATCATCAGACCTACAGAAAGTATCATGAAGTAGCATCCGTGCTCAATTAGATACATGTTGAAAGCTGGGTCACCCTAACTATTTCCGTTACTGAGAACCTTGTTTTGAGATGTTTTCCCTTTGACACCACACCCGTAGCTCGTATCAATAAGCCAGGCCGTCACACTTATACGTATTAGTCCATTAACTTGAAAACTGCTGATCCGATTTTAATGAAACTTTCACTGTGCCCTAAGTTGAAGTAAATGTAACCCAACAAAAAAAAAAAAAAAGAATGGTCACGATCCGATTAATAGTTACAGAGAAATGCGTAGACAAACATACAAACATATGTACAGTAAACGCTCAAAAGTCCATAAGTGTGCTAAGGATTACATTGCTATGAACTGTGCGAGCACGAACCAGTACAGTCTGTTGTCAACATTATCTAACCCACCCTAAAATCAAACGACTTTGGACCCTCTGCCTGTAACATTAAGGTTTATTTAATTTATATGAGCTTATCAGACAAGTGCTCGAGGACTCGATGAACAAAAATACAATAATAACACAGACACGCAAATTTGATCTTTAACACGTAACGTTAAGGTAAACCCACCCAACATAGTCGGAGCCACCGGCATTATATATGTTTTTGTTAAGCTATTTTAATCATTATCTCGTTAACATTAAAGTTGAAAAGCTTTTAAGTCACACTACATATTACAACTCAATCTTTAATTTCGCGTATTCCCGACAAGTTCTTGTGGCTTAGCGGTTTGATGCTGGATTGACGACGAACAGCATGTGGGTTCGAAAACACAGTCCACCTATACATCAGTTTCTTTTTTAATTTGTTTTCATTTCTACAATATTGCTTGCAATATTAAAGAACGACCAATATGATTTTCGCCTAATAACTTATCTTGTAAACGGGTGGGTAATTTAAAAAACTTTAAGTTCACCGAATTTATATTTACCAAGAATGGTTGAATACGAAGTAAAACATATTTACTTCGTGAGGTAGATCATAAATTCATCTAAGTAACAAAAGTTACACTATTATGTGGTGATTATTATGTGGCAGATTATGTGGTAATGTTACTGTTATAAATAGATTTTTTCTATTTAAATAACATGTTTATTCACTACATATAGGCAGCTATAAATTTGTAAAGCATTTTCACAGATGAATTCATTTTCTCGATAACAAACTTTTAAGCATAAGCATGCCTTTTTTAATGTTTATATGGCATACTAATATAAAAAGTATATTAATTTGGAAATATATGAGCATTTACTTACTTTATCTTACTTAAGTGTTTTAATGAAATAATAAACATTTTAAACATGCAATTTTTTTGTTTTATTTCTATACAAACTGCCCGTTTAAAATTTGAACCATATAGTATACTATCATAAAGTTTATTCTTGCACAGCACGAGCAGCCATCTTCTCCTCGTGCAAATTATTTTGTATTTTAAATAATCACTCCATAGTAGCATTTGAATACCAGCTTTATAATGAATACGAATATTTATTTTTCAACTACCCACTTATTACAAGTTATGTGAAAATATTACCATTTTAAAAAGTTTATGTATAGTCTGTAGTTCTTTACAATAATACAAGAAATAGTTTTGGAATATAAATTCTATATTGAAAGCAAAACAATATCTTTGTCGCAGGATTTGATCTCGAAACTTGTTTTTCTGTCTTATACACAGACCACGAGACCAGAATTACTTGAACTCAATCATTAAAACAAGCTATTACACTTATCATATTATAACAAATAGTTATAAAATATAACTAACGTTTTAAAGATCAAATTTGCGTGTCTGTATTATTATTGTATTTGTTCATCAAATCCTCGAGCACTTGTCTGATAAGCTCATATAACTTGAATAAACCTTAATGTTACATGCAGAGGGTCCAAATTCATTTGTTTTTAGGGTGGGTTAGATAATGTTGACAACAGACTGTACAGTCACGAGCAATAATATATATACATTGTCACATTTTCTAAAATATCTTAACTTCTACCGTTTAAAAAATATGTGTACGACATTTTTTTCTAAATTACCTAACCATCAAACCGTGTCAAAACTTGGTATACATTGGTTTCACAGTACCTAATATAAACGAAACAACATCGGTAAAAAGTTTACACTTCCAATGTCATTTTTAAGTATCCATGATAATTTCTATAACATGTATACAAAATGTATAATTGTAATAGAAACTGTATACGTGTTACAGACATTGTCATGGATACATTAAAATGACATCGAAAGTGTATTCCTGTTTTTGTTAAGTTTATTCATATAGAATTCTATAATACAATGGTTTCTGAATTTGACGAATTCAGTGATAATGATTAATACAATCATCATCAGCCTGTTTCAGTCCACTGCTAATAGTTGAAGGTATGTCGGATACTTTTGTTCTTTGCTGTATTATTTTATTTCAGATCATATCCCTAAAAGAAACCCCGAACATAGCTCGCTGAGCGACAAATACAAAGCGATGAATACATGACTGTTGTATAAATCAATAGTGGTTGGTTACTGCAATAAAACAAGAGCTTACAGAATCAGTGTTGTAATCAGTTACCAAACGTAATCATTATTGACGAAGTATTAATGTTTAAGGAGAAAGCTCCAGGATGCCCGCGAAATTCAAATTTTCTTACATTTTTTGCAATTTGTAGGTCAGTATCAGGATGTTTGTTGATCCGAATATGATTCGCGATCGTAACAAATCTGTATGTATAGAATTATAATCATTAAAATCATCAATACACCTCTCTTAGTTCATATAATCCTCATGAATGCCTTTTTCATGAAATCATATATGTTTGTACTTTGTACTTTAATCAACATACAACCTAATACTGACTTGCAAATTGCAAAAAACGTAAGAAAATTTGAATTTTGCGGGCTACCTGGTGCTGCGCCCTTAAATCAATAGTTATTCAAATATGTATTTATTGATTTTAAATCACAATTTAATGAACTATAATTTTCTGTCGCTACACATAAACATTGTTAATTTTAAATACGAGGTATCGGTTAAATTCATTAAAATCTTGTGTAGCCACCTTCAGCGTTTATACTCGTAACATCTTGCAACCTTTCCCGCATTGACGAAACCATATTGTAACATACATTAGTACCTCTAAAACTATTCCAGATCTCGTGGATGTATCTGACCAAGGCTTCTCTGATTCTACCTTCGTTGCTGTCCCACTCTTGGACCATCAGCCCCCACAAATTCTCAATAGGATTGAGGTCAGGGCTTTTAGGCGGCCACGGCAATAAATTCACAAAATTTCGGTTGTGATTGAACCAGGCCTGAGTGAATCGAGAATTATGGACTCCTGAATTGTCCTGCACAAAATCAATAGGCGTTAATTCAGGAAAGTATACCTCCAGACTAGGCAGTAAAACTTCGCCTAAAATACTGGTATATTGCTCGCTATTCATTCGACCACTAATCTCGGCCAATTCACCGGGTCCACTGGCTGCCATCCAGCCCCAAACGCCGAAGCTTATCCGGCTACTTCTTCTAGACGGCAGTATATTTCTTTCCAAATAACGAGTGTTATTAGGCCGCCATAAAGACAAACGTCCATCAGCAGAAGAAACAAACACTTTTTCATCAGAAAAAATGGCTCTGCTAAAATCGTAGTTTAGATATTCTCGAGCAAATTGTAGTCGCTGTTGTTTATGGCGTGCAGTTAAAAGTGGTTTTCGCGCCGGAACTCTGTGTCGTATGCCAGCTATGCGTAGGCGACGTCGAATCGTTGAAGATGATACGCGATAAGAAGATGATATGTCCTGAATTCGCACAAAACCATTACTAACCACCGTGTTCACGATCTGCCTGTCCTGCGCCGCGGAAGTTTTTCGTGGACGACCACTACTTTTGCAACTAACAACGTCACCTTGATCTTCCCATCGCTTGAGCCACAAATATACGGATTTTCTCTGATAAAAAAAGAAATGCATTTAAGTAAACTGTTACTAATTAAGTAATTTGAATATAAAAAATATTTCCGAGTTCAAGCTGCTTGAAACTGCTGCTTTGTAATTGTTTACATAATTTCGAAACTGTACTGTATAAATGTTTTTGAATTTTCCTTGGGGACATAATTATGTAACTAAAAGTGCATATTATTTTTTGGTAATTTATTGTTAACGAAAATTTGATTAAACTGTGTAGTTAATTTTGAAACAATTTAACGTTTACATAATTATTGGCCACAGTTAGCATACTTATTTTTGCGATGTAATGTTGCTACATGAATTTGAATTTTAAAGAGCGTTTCTATGTTATTGCTCGTGACTGCACGTATGCGTGTATGAGCGATGTCTCACTCAACATTCCGCAGATAAGACACACTAATGAATTGTCGCATGTCGTCGTACTACGCGAAAAAACATTATATTTCTGTTGCATTTAGAATACTCGTCATAGTGGCGACCTGTTCTTACCATTGGTCATCTCAAAACCTTGGTCAAATTCTAGTGCAGTATTTATAACAAAACTATTAAATAATTATTACAAATACTCCAGTTTTTACTAAAAACTAAAAATTACGAAATAAAAATAATTTAAAAAAATTAAATCAACTTCAAAAAGAAATGAACTCAAAATTATGAAATAACTCTAATTTTGGAAGTCGGTGGCAAAAAACTAAAATACAAATCCCAAGACACCGACTTCCGAAATTAAAGTTATTTCATAATTTTGAGTTCATTTCTTTTTGAAGTCGATTTAATTTTTTTAAATTATTTTTTTCACTTTTTCAGTTTTTTCGTCGCTTTAATTTTTCGTAAAAAGTTTTTTGACGTCATGAGCATTTTGGGGAATGATGTAAATTCGGATCTTGACATGATTTCGTTAATTTTGATAACGAATTCCGTATTTGTGTATAAATAAATACGGAATTTACGGATTTTTTTTTTCAACATGGAAAAAGCCTTATTGCCTTTTGCGGTGTTTAAAATGAATAAAAAATACTATATTTATTAAAATGATGACGAAATGTTTGATATAATTATATTTATTTCAGTTAGGTATAAATCTAAACATGCACATATTAAATTAGATATGGATACAACATGTGAACAAATGAAGGGACTTCCTTTTTTAACCGCTGATACTATAGCGTCCAATTATTATAATCCTCATAATCTGTTTTGCTTGTTAATAAATTTGGTTGTTAAATAGGCTTGCACCAGGGGTCGGCTTTAAGTCCTTACGTCTTCCTATTGATTATGGACGCTCTGACGGCGGGCATACAGGAAGATACCCTGGTGCATGCTATTTGCCGACGACATCGTTCTTGTCGGTGAAGATGGACCTGAGATCCAGAGCAGGTTGGAGAAATGGCAACGGAAACTGGAGAATCTCGGCTTGAAAATCAGCAGAACCAAGACCGAGTATTTGTTCTGCGATTTCGGCGGACTCTCCAGTTCTGGAGCCATAGCGCTTGATGGCGCGCTTCTCCCGGCCTGCTCCGACTTCCGGTATCTTGGTTCACTTGTGCAAAGCGATGGCGAAGAAGATCGAACTGTTAAGCACAGAATTAACACTGGATTGATGAAATGGCGGCAGGTCACGGGAGCAATGTGCGACTCCCGCATCCCCCTTAAACTCAAGGGGAAGATTTATAAAACAATGGTTAGACCTGCCGTCTTGTATGGATCAGAATGTTGGGCCATAAAAAGAATGAATGAAAGGCAATTGCATGCAGCCGAGATGATAATGCTAAGAGGGATGTGTGGTGTTACGCGAATGGATAGAATAAGAAATGACTATGTAAGAGGAAGTCTGAAAGTGACATCGGTGACTGAAAAGTTGTGTGGAAATCGGTTGTCATGGTATGGGCATGTGATGCGGAGGAATGAGGAAAATATCGTCAGGAAAGTGTTGAGTATGAATGTGGAGGGCTATACGAGTAAGGGAAGACCAAAGAAACGATGGATGGACTGTGTGAAAGATGATATGGCCAGAAAGGGAGTGACTACCGAGATGACGACTAATAGAGAAGAAGAAAAAGACATGTTGCGCCAACCCCAAATAAATTGGGACAGGGCAGGAAAATGATGATTCTGTTTTTGTTGTTACAGGCGGACAAACTCCGTTCTCAAAAGTGTTCATGCGGACAGTACATCTTACAAACGCCCCTTAGTCGATGGTTTCACAATCAATGAGTGACGTAATCACTACGTCCTATAGAAATAAAAAAGAAATATGTTTTCAGTGTGATGTCGTTTGGAGGGGTAGTTGTTGTGTATGTATTTAGAGTTTTAACCGACGAAAAATAAACGTGGAGGTACTCCAGTGGACGCGTATATATTTATTTTTATGTATGACGCATAACTTAACTCTTTTTTTAAGTGAATCTACTTTATGCACGTTGAGCGATTTTCGGTAGGAGGGAAACTTACGGGTTCGCATCACCGCGTCACTGCGACATGATATGCATAGTTTTACGTTTAAGTAGTTATGTAATTTTACAATCAAGCAGGTTTGCTGTATTTCGGTTTGTAGGTTATTGGTATGGTTGTTGATGGATCGGAAAATTGTGGAAAAATAAAACGAAGTGTTATGTTAACATTTAATATACACAAATTGAGTTAAGCACATTATTTTGACATACGCTGCATAAATAGAATGTTGTTTTGTATAGTCAGGAAAATTAATTAATAAGCCAATTGATATCCTACGTCAATTTACTGTAATACAGCCATTTCATAAAACTGTCAAAAGAGCGACGTTGTAATTTCATCGAGTTATAAGTACTGTACGTTAGTACTTATATGTCGATGTGTAATTTCAATTTCTGTTGTTAGTCAACTTGCTTATTAGTTAGTTTTCCTGCTGTTACATTTAGCAACAGAACAAAACAAGCAGGTCTATTCTGAAAATATCTCACCATGAAAACTCAGGTGAAGTGAGCTTGATGTGAGCTGTCAATAGTGTCAATCGCTAGCATCTGGTGGAATAACAGCTCAATTCAGGTTCATTCTCACTTAACCTAAGTTTTCACGGTGAGGTTCTAACATAATAGATCGGCAAGTCGTAGAAACGGCACGTCGAGTTTCTGAAAAACTAGGCTTTACAGTGGCAGTCTCTTAACTCTAAACTTGAAGGCTCCCGCAGATAGGCGCGACGCGACAGTGCGGCGCGATTCTGGTAGAACAATTTCCATGAAGTTTTAGTTTTTTCATTTCGTCATAGACATTGTTCAACTATAGTTGCATCGCGCCTGTCTGCGGGAGCCTTGTTGTAGTTTTATTAATAGGTAAAAGAGCTGGTAACATCACCCACTTATGGAAATTACTGAACAAATTTGGATATTCAGCATACGCGAAGAATACTTTTATCAGGGTAATGTAGGTACTAACCAATGTTATTCAGATAAAAGTAGTCTTCTATTAGGGTAGGAATGAACTAGTATTCCTTAGAATGTGAGAGTAGCTAGATAGCTAGTAATAAACTAAAATGGAAATTGATTTTACTAATAGATAATAAATGGAGAAAGTGACGCCTTTTCCCTGCAGTAGGACAACATAGGCTAAAAATAATAATAATAATGTCGTCGTGGTGGGGCTTCCGCGCTCCGAACTTTAGGTCTGTGCCGGTGGAGTTTACTTTGCCGGAACGGCTCTAGGATGAGGAGCCAGACCGAGAGAGATACAGAATCCCGCAGGGCAGCATGTGGCGAGCTGTTGGGTAGTAGCGACCCCACAGACTCTATCTCCTGGAAGAAATCTTGTACTCATCTCTGGCTTGCCTTTATTTGCCGGCTGGAGTGAACACAGACGAGGAACAGAGCTTCCACCTCTTTCTTGCCTTTATTGGCCGGCTTGAGTGGAGATTCGCAAGAGCAGACGTGCTCGGAGGAAGGAAGTATTCCAGTAAGGTGCTGCTGGGATCTTGACCGTACTTCCGGGATTGTCCTGATAGCCGTGGAATACCTCTCCACTCCTCAAGCCCCTCAGGAAGTGTTGCCCTCTTGTCCCTACGTCACTATGTGTTATAATATAATAGACGTCATATTTCAACCAATTTACGAAAAACATTAACGAATTATACACCTATACCTTCCTCAGGAATCACTCAGTTGATAGATGAAAACTGCATGAAAATCCGTTCAGTAGTTTTTGAGATTATCGTGAACATACATTCATACAGGCAGACGCGGCGGGGGACTTGTTTTATAATGCGCACACTTAAATCTAAACTAAGACAACTTAAGATTCTAGTAACGTAAGATGCTAGTAGGGATCTTGATTGTACTTCCGGGATTGTCCTGATAGCCATGGAATACCTCTCCACTCCTCAAGCACCTCAGGAAGTGTTGCCCTTGTCCCTACGTCACTATGTGTTAGCGGCCGTTTCTGGGGGCCCATTATTGAGTGTGCAAGTCCCCCCCTGTCATTTTATCCGTGTATAATATATAACATTGGTCAGGCAGGGGACCTAGTTCATCCATAGTTCAAGTTACCCAATCCACTTTAGCCACCCAAACCCATAGCCTAGTATGTTTTGTTTACACGTACAACAACAGTCCTGCACCATCCGGGGGTTGTCCTTGGGTACACTTATAGGGAAAGTCGTCAGTTGGTGCCTCCTCATCATTTAAAATTATCTAAGGGGCCTTTGCGAGTTGGCTTCAGCCCGTCGTATGCCTTCCAAAGGTCCAAGACCCCAAGGTCCCGAATATTTAAGAAAAAAAAATATATATATGATAGTGCAATAATATTAATAGCCGCGCGATGTTAGTCGATGTTACCATTCCCCATGACGAGAACCTCGTGAAAGCTGAGAAAGAGAGACAAATAAAATATCTCAACTTAGCACACGAGGTTTATGACTGAGTTCTGGAATGTGAGCTCGGCTGCCAATCGCCTGATGGCCGAAAGCCTCGACCAACATCTCGCAAGGCTCTCTTTAGGCGGTTGGATCAAGAGCCTGATTCAGAAGGCAGTACTTTACGATATGGCTAGCATCGTGAGGAGGTACGAGTATTTATGCCCTAACCACCGCACAGTGGTTCCGCCATAGGTCATAAATCCATAAAACTCATATTCGAATTTCCAGAAACAAGTTACATATTTCGATAGACCATTAAACGAGCTATCCGGTGATATAAATATGTCACCTGTTTGTTTTAATTATCACTTACTTTTTGACCTCGGAAGTGAACGCATCGTTACGTTGCACTCGCTGTTATCGGTGACTTATCATTAAAGTATTTGGTTACAAGTGAATCCTCGGAATCCTTTTGTTTGTGTTGTTGTTTTGTGCAATGGAACTTCAAGAGCAAGGTATGTTTGTCACATTTGATTGTATTTTGAATAAATTGTCAGTATAATATTGGTACTATTTACGTGCTACGCCATACATAATTTATTGTATATTTTTTCTAATATAATAACTTTGCTTAGAGCTACAAAATTTTACAAGATTTTGCAAACATTCGCAACTATCTTAAATTGTAGTTGAGACTGTATATTTTAAAAATATTATACCTTGATTTGCGCCATTCTGGATGCTTGCTCTGCTTTGGGATGGCTTAGCTAAATACGAACTAGGCGCGCTTGACTCAGTGGAACGCAGAGCGCAGGCTCATTGGTGACGTAAAACTGGTGGATGCCAAGCTTCACAGCTTGGCTCATCGCCGCAAGGATGCCTGCTTGTCGGTCTTCTACAAATTGTACTTCGGTGAGTGTGCCCAAGAACTCCACGACCTCTTTCCACCGGCCCCCTTCTACCATAGGACATCTAGACTCACTGCCAGTTACTATCCCTACCTAGTTGCTATTCCACCAATTCGCACTAAGCTTTTCCAAATGTCTTTTATAATGCGCACAGCAAAGGAGTGGAACTCACTACCTGCGTCTATGTTTCCGAACGTAAACAACCCTAATCTCTTCAAAGTGAGAGTGAACAGGCTTCTTCTGGGTAAGCTCACTCCATCGTCGACTTTTTCTCTGTCACCTCCGACCTAGACTAGAGTCAAGAATCTAAAAAAAAAAAAACAACAAAAAAAAGGCTTCCAAATAATAAACACTACAAATTGAAAATTAACTTTAATTTCGGAAGAACCAAAGACACCGACATCCGAAATTAAAACTATTTTTCACTTTTGAATGTTTCTTTTGTTTTTTGGAGTCAGCTGTTTTTTTTTTTTTTAAGTAAATCTTCTTTAAGCACGTCGAGCGATTTTCGGTAGGGGGCAAACTTAATGGTTCGCGTCACCATGACACCTCGACACCGCGACATGCTATGCATGTCGGCAGTCTCCTGGAGCTAGATCACCACCTCTTAAAGCAGTATTATTTTTAGTACTTGAGTTATTTTTTTTTTAGTATTTGAGTGTGGGAAAGTGATGGAGCTAGACATCCTGTACAGCTCCATCTCGTTCTCTGCTGTTCTCTAATGCTGCTTCAAGAGGTGGTGGTTGACCCCCATGACTGCCAATTTGTTTTTTTTTTTTGTAGCTGTAGATTCTGCCATAGTTATGTATTTTTGCAATCAAGCAGCTTTCCTGTTTTTCGGCTTGAAGTTTATTGTATTGGTGTGATTATTGGCGGATCGGAAAATTATGGAAAAATAAAACGAAGTGTTAGTTTAAAATTTAGCATTTTATTGCATAAATTGACTGACATTATTTTGACATACGCAGCATAAACAGAATGTTGTTTTGTACAGTCTAAAAAAAAATATTATTAAGCAAATTGACACCTTACGTCAATTTATCGTAAAACTATAAAAAGAGCCACGGCATATACGCGGACAATTTCAGTTGTTGGTCAACTTGCTTAACAGTTAGTTATCCTGATGTTACATTTAGCAAAAAGACAAGACAAGCAGGTCTATTTTGTAAAAATCTCATCTTGAAGACTTAGGTGAAGTGAGCCTGATGTGAGCTGTCAATAATGTCAATCGCTAGCAGCTGGTGGAATGACAGCTCACTTCAAGTTCACGCTCACTTCACCCAAGTTTTCACGGTGAGATTCTAACATAATAGATTGGCAAGTCGTAAAAACGGCACATCGAGTTTCTGAAAAATATGGTATGGTTTACAGTGACAGTATTTTAACTCTAAGCTGGAAGACTCCCGCAGACTAGGGTTGAACAATGTGTATGAAGTTTTCATAGATATTATTTCATTAGAGTCACGTCGCGCCTGTCTAAACCTTGATGTAGTTGTATTATTAGGTAAAAAAGGTGGTAACATCACCCACTTCCGGAAATCACTGAACGGATTTGGATATTCAGCACACGCGAAGACTACTTTTATCTGGGTAATGTATGTATATGTGGGTGGGTATTTACTAACCTACGTTACCCAGATAAACGTAGGTAGGAGGTCGTGGAGGAGGAAGAGGTCGTGGAAGGAGCTCGTGGCTAAGTAATAACAGCCGCACGGGTCGATCCATCAGGTTAAGCTATGCTTACCGGGGTTGGTCTGTGGATGGGTGACCATCTTTTCATACCGAGACTCCTCCGTGCCTCGGAAAGCACGTTAAGCCATTGGTCCCGGCTGTCATTCGAGGATCTTTGACAGTCGTTACGGGTCGTCAGAAGCCCGAAAGTCTGACAACCAGTCTTACCAAGGGGTATCGTATTACCCAATAACTGGGTTGTGGAGGTCAGATAGGCAGTCGCTCCATGTAAAATACTGGTATTCAGCTGCATCCGGTTGGACTGGAAGCCGACCCCAAACATAGTTGGGAAAAGGCTAGGCAGATTGACAGATTGATTGTTACCCAGATAAACGTAGTCTTCTAGTAGAGTAGAAAAAAACTATTATTTCTGAATGGGAGAGCTAGTAATAAATTAAAATTAATTTTACTAATAATAATTGGAGAAAGGGGCGCCTTTTCCTTGCAGTGGACCAACAAAGGCTAATAATAATAATAATAAATAATAATAACAATAAATAATAATAGTGCAATAATATTAATACCCGCGCGATGTTAGTCGATGGTAGCATTCCACATGACGAGAACCTCGTGAAAGCTGAGAAAGAGAAACTAATAAAATATCTCGACATAGCAGACGATGTTTTTGACATGTGAAATGTGAGCTCGGCTGCCAATGGCCTGATGGCCGAAAGCCTCGACTAACATCTGTCAAAACTCTCGTTAGGCGGTTGGATCAAAAGCCTGATTCAGAAGGCAGTACTTTACGATATGGCTAGCATCGTGAGGAGGTGTTCATGGCTCTGGAGCCCTAACCACCGGTAGCTTGGACCCGACACCCGCGAACCAAATTTTTTTTAAATGTTTTTTATATATATTTTTTTAAGAGATATTAAAAATATATATTTTATATGGAAAAAATAACAATATTGATTAAGATTGTTACACACATAATACGTAGCTGTATGTCACTGCAATGGGGAGAACATTGGCTTGTAAGACACATGCTTTTTGCATAGTTTAGATGCCTAAAGTTCGACTTTAAACTTCACTATCACTCACTCACTCTTTCGCACAACTTATTCTTTGGCTGTGGTAGATTGCGAAATTCAATTTTTCTTGCATTTTTTGCAATTTTTAAGTCCTTCCGAATTAGTCTGATTTCGGAAATCAGACGAATCCGGAGGAAATCCTACTTATATATTATGGTTGTAATTATGTAAATACATATTTGTTTTATCGTGAATCATATTTAGATCAAGATACAACCCAACTGACTTGCAAATTGCAAAAAACGCAAGAAAATTTGAATTTCGCGGGCTACCGTAGCTCATCACCCTTAAGACACATTGTTCTCTTTGATTTTTGAGTACAAATTAAGTTTATATGTTTTTTAAAAATTGGTAGGTACAAGCGAAACTGGTTTGATACCTATATCGCTATGATTATATTTTCAAACCCTAATAAGGTCGTTAAAAACTCACTCCGAGTAATCTGTACCAAAATATTTTTCGATATCTTCGAGGCTGATTATGGTAGGTACAGGCGGACAATCTCCGTTTTCCAAATGCAGTTGGAAACCTGGACATGTTTTCGGTTCATAAATATTCCCTTGGTCATTGGTTTCACTATTCATGAGTGACGTAAGCACTACGTCATAGAGGTACAGCAACACATCGGCAGGCGTAGCTTTCTCCAATATTGTGGGGACTGCCACACTCTTGTGGAGCTCGGCAGCAGCAGTGGTGACTGCGATCAGCAATATTACTGCCCTCATTGTAGCGACTCTAGGCAGAGGAGCTGGAAATAAATAAATAAAGATTGGTTTTCTCAAATTGGGCAGGCAAAGGTGTATAAAAATGAGCTCAGCCAATTATAATGAGTTAGAAATCAGTGGAAATTAGGGTTCCGATTTATAACTATAAATAACAAGTCCCTGCTTCGCACGGATTTAAAAATATCGAGATTTATTTATTATAATAATTTAATGCGTAAGTTTAACACGTTCGGTCCAGAAACGACTGATAACGACAAATTTGTACAATTTACTAATAACACAACGTCTAATCACGTCTAATAAAAATATGATTTTATTTGCACGGTATCTCACAACGCCAGGAAGCCAAAGTAAATTCCATTAGTTGAACTTTTGCGCTGCAACACTTGTATGTGTCAAACACCTAGAGCCACAACAAATCAAATTGTGGCGGCTTAAGGAGGAAGCGTCAGGGTAGCCCGCGAAATTAAAATTTTCTTACATTTTTTGCAATTTGCAAGTCAGTATTAAATTGTATGTTAAATAAAGTATGATTTGCGACCGTAACAAATATGTATTTACAGAATTATAATCATTAGAATCAGTAATACAACTTCTTAAGTTAGTATAATCCTCAAATGTCAAGATTTCATGAAATAGTCATCCATTAGGATTACCTGGTCTTAAAGAGTTGTATTGATCACTTTAATGATTCTAATTATGTAAATAGATACTTGTTACGGCCGCAAATTATATTTTGATCAACGTACAATCTAATACCGACTTGTAAATTACAAAAAATCTAAGTAAATTTGAATTTCGCGGCTACCCTGACGCTTCCCTTAATGTTTTCGTCTACTACACACTCGTACAAGCATGTACGCACACGTCTGAACACGTCGTGCACAAGACGAACTTTGACGAAAGCAGACGTTGTGTTCAAATTGTACGCAGTTGTATTGACCCGATTGACGTATATGGACGTATGTTTAATCGTAGTCCACTCTAGGATACATAAAGAGCAGAACGTTTGTGAACGTATGTCCACTTTGTATAACAGCTAATTACACATGGGATGAAATTCATCCCATTTTTTTATTTAAGTAGTGGTTCGTGGGAGTAACGTCATCCCACGCAAATCTGCTTTTGGTTTGAACCTTGTTCCACCACTATCAAGGAGTCCTTTCTAATTCTACATTACTATAAAGCCCTACTCACTAGCATTCTAAGAAACATTCAACGGTCACAAAATGCCAAGAAGCTACGATGCAAATCGGTTTTGTTTACAAGATTACCGCGCGTGGGGCGCTCAACGGTTTTCCCCGCGCGCGGGTGAGCACAGCGGTTCAGCACAGCGGTTCAGCACAGCGGATAAGAAAATATTGTGTCATAACGTCCGCACCTCTTGAGAGTGAATTTACTGCTTGATTTCGAATGTCATATGCCCGATGGCTAATTCCCCGAAGTCATCAGCAGTGCTACTCGTATTCTGTACAAATCTCACAGTGAAAACTTAGGTGAAGTGAGCTGTCATTATACCTGATGCTAGGGATCGACACTATTGACGGCTCACTCCGCGCTCACTTCACCTAAGTTTTCACGGTGAGATTTGTACAGAATAGCACTACTGTTAAGCACAGCACACGAAACATATATCAAACAACCTGCATGCTGTGCTTAGGGGGCGAAAATGTTTAGACTCTGATAGGCGGGGGTTATCGTCGTCGTTATGCAAATTAAACCAGTACAAGTATTCACAAATATAATAAAAGAGCACGTAAACACAATTCAGAAACAAAATACACATAAAATACAATCATAATACTTACGGCAATAATCTTACCTTCGAAACACTAATTATTGCAATAATATAAACATAATTGAAATACTACAGACACGCGACTACACAGGGCTCTATTGAGCATGACACTTGATGATTAGTTACTGTTACTAACTTGCTGGATACAATTATAAAATCTGATGGAACTAACTTTTCAATCCTAGGGGCCGCATATATATTAGTTTTGCACCATAGCTAAGGTAGCTGGTACACCTCACCTGAGTAAAACTTTGACACCAATATATGTGGTTTAAACAATAACCACGCCCCTATTTTCTCGTGCAAGTCACAACCTGTCGACTTTTCTGAGCCAGGGAGAAACCCCTACGCAGTTTTGAGTTGATTCTCTGCGTTCAAGTCAAAACGTGTTTATTTCCTACGGACAAGCATAGTTTCGTGGAAAATTTATCAGTTAGGTGATGTTAAGTGTTTCCTTATGCTACTAGTACATTCTTATAGCTACTTATAACTAATAGCAAACGGAGTTAGGCGTATGGTGCTTCTCCTACATTCCACCCCCTGTAAGAGGGTTCAACCGCTTTACATCCATTTCTGTGGGAAGCACAATAATCTTTGCAACTGGTCGACGCAAGACCCCGTTTGCTGTCTTAACATCTACAACACGGACGATTCCGTCATTACCCTGATACACAGATTGTATCACACCTTTTGTCCATGCACTTCGTTCTCTATTGTTGTCAACGATCACTACCACATCACTCACGCGCACATTGGGTCCACTAGTTGTCCACTTCTCACGACGTTGCAGAGTCGGGAGATACTCCCGCAGCCAGCGGCGCCAGAACATGTCGGCGAGCGCATTCACCCGCCGCCACTGCCGGCGGGAATCGACGTCCTCGTAGCTGCTCGGCGCAAACGGTGTACTCCCGGACGCCGTGCCCAGGAGCAGATGGTTCGGCGTCAGGACCTCAGGCTGCTCGTGATCGTCGTACACATAGCTCAGCGGGCGGCTGTTTACTATCAGCTCTGCCTCTGTAAGAAGGGTGTAAAGGACCTCCTCACGAGGGGCCCGCTCCTTGAGCGTGCTTCTCAGTGCATTCTTCACTGACCTGACCAGGCGTTCCCAGCAGCCGCCCATGTGTGGCGCTGAGGGGGGATTGAAGTGCCACTCGATGCCTCGGTTGGTGGCCTCGTCCCTCAGTGTATCCTGATCCAGGTCCTTCAGGGCTGCTCGTAACTCGGTGTTGGCCCCGATGAAGTTGGTTCCCTGGTCGGAGTACAGGTGTGCAGGTTGCCCCCGGCGCGCTATCAGGCGCCTCAGGGCCAGTATCGCCGAATCGGCGCTTAGTGTGGCGGCTAACTCTAGGTGGACGGCGCGCGTAGCGAGACAGGTAAAGAGTACTCCCCACCTCTTTTCGCGGCGCCGCCCTATCGCCACCTCCATTGGGCCGAAGTAGTCGACCCCTACTCGCACAAAGGCTCTTCTTGTGGTCTCTACCCTGGCGAGTGGGAGATCACCCATCTTTGGTGGTATGGGTTTGGCTCTGGTGATGCGACAATATTGGCAATTCGCGACCACGGTCTTTACGGATGTTCTTACCTTTATGATCCAGTAAGTTTCTCGTAGATTGTTGACTACGGTCTCGTGGTTCGCGTGCAGAGCCATCGCGTGATAGTGTGCGATGAGCTTCCTTACCAGAGGGTGACGCCCGTCGAGAATAATCGGGTGTTTTTCTCCGAATGTGAGCTCCTCGCATGCAGTCAGACGTCCTCGTACTCGTAGCAGTCCGTCGTCGGTGAACATTGGGTCCAATGACTTTATGCGGCTGTCGACAGGTGCGGGCAACCCTTTCAGGATGGCGGCCCGTTCTCGATGAAAGCTGTCGTTTTGGCACAACCTCATTAGGTGGAGGTGCGCTTCTTCCAAGTCATGTGGACGCAGCTCCGACGTCGCTCTTCGTTTGCGACATCGCTCGATGAAAATCAGCGTGCGCGCCATAACGCGCTGCACGCGCTGCCATGTTGAGTAGCGCTCGTATTCCAGGAAGGGCCCGGCAGGGGCCGCCGCAGTGTTGACTCGTTGGATGCGCTCGAGGTCTGCCTCTGCCGCCTCAGGTTCGCGACATGCTGGCCACTGCTCCTGTGAATCATACAAAAACGAGGGGCCCGACAACCACGCTGCATGGTCATCAGGCCAAGACAATCTGGTAGCCTTATCTGCTGGGTTGTCCGCCGTGGGGACCCAGCGCCAGTTGCCTCTGACTGTTAACCTATCTATTTCGGCTAATCTATGCGACATAAATTTTTGGAAGTCTTGTGCCTCCGAATTTATCCACTTAAGTACAGTTTCACTGTCTGTCCAGTAAAATTTTTCCCTGATTGGCAGCCCTAACTCTTTTTCAGCGGTGTCCGCTATTCGACATGCTAGCACCGCTGCCTGAAGCTCTAACCTAGGAATGGATATAACTTTCTGAGGGGCCACCCGCGCTTTACCTAATAGCATGGTGACCTCTCGATGCCCTTCAGTGTTATACCCTACAAGGTAGGCGACCGCGGCGTATGCCAGTTCGCTGGCGTCCCCGAACACGTGTAATTCCAGATTGTTGAGGTCCAGCCCGTACCACCGCGGTATCTTGACTTCGGTCAGAATGCTTAGATGCTTGAGCCAGGCAAACCACATTTTGGCCTCTCGGTCCTTGAGAGGTTCATCCCACTGGATTCCCGACTTCCATATCCTCTGCATCAATATTCGCGTCTGGATGACGCAGGGATAGAGAAAGCCGAGGGGGTCGTAGATTGACATAATCGCGCTCAAAAACTAACGCTTAGTGGGTACCAGGTCGCCACTTATTATTTCAGGTGGTAACCGTTTGAACGACAAGTCAAATCCCAGTTCGTCTTGTTTGGGCGACCATGTCAACCCTAATGTCCGCTCGACCATCCCGATTCCCTTTTCGAGCGGTACTTTATCGGGCATATCTATTTTTAACTTTTCCCTTAACTCTGTCGAGTTGGTTACCCACCCCCGTATGATAAAACCCCCGGAGGCGTGTATTCTGGCAACCTGCTCGATCAGGCTGTTGGCCTGCTCTACGGACCACGTGCTGTCTAAATAGTCGTCCATGTAGTGCCTATCTCTTATGGCCTCAACAGCTTCGGGGTGAACGTTAACCCACTCATTGGCGTTTTTATTGAGTATATAAATCGCCGTGGTTGGTGAAGAGGCGGCGCCAAATATCATTGATGTCATGGCGTAGGTATCAGGTTCCCTACCACCGTTCGCGCCTCTCCACAAAAACAGCTGTGCGCCCTGATCTTGTGCCCTAATCTTAACTCGCAAAAACATATCTGCTATATCGCCTGTGAACGCTATGGGACCTACTCTAAATTTAATCAAAATACCTAGTAAAGAATTTAATAGATCGGGTCCGGTCAGTAGGTTATCATTCAGACACGTACCTTGGGACGTAGCAGCCGCGTCGAAGACTAGGCGAAGCTTCCCTGGTTTGTTCGGGTTTACAACTCCGAAATGTGGTAGGTACCAAACCGGTGAGCTATCTACCTCGCCTTCCACCTTCCGTGCATACCCTTCAGCTACTAGACGCTCTATTTGGTTCGCGTACGTCTCAGCGAAACTAGCATCCTTACGCATCCGCCTCTCGATACCATACAACCTCTGCCGGGCCTGTCTGTAACTATCAGGCAACAGAATGTCGCTCCCCCCACCGAATAATATGGTAATGTAGTACTACGACAGTTTAAATTTTATTGCGTATTCGGTGTTTAGAGCATTAATTACCATCTTGTATTTTTTTTTGTACTTTTTCTATGTATATTTATAAAAGTACAAAAATTTAAATGGTACCGTAATGAACATAACAATATTGTTCCCTTAAAACCTAAACACACTTTTCACACGAGTAATACCATAACAAGTTATTACAGATTATGCAATCGTTAACTTTTTCGGTAAGCGATGATTACCATTATATTCGCGTAAGAAATGCATATCTTTTTCCACGTAAAGTATAAAACAATTATATTCGTGTGTTATTATAATTTACAGGATTTGATAATGTCTTTTTACAAAACATGTTAGTTATTGATGCAAGCTCGCAATGTCGTTCACTGTATCTTATAGTTCTTATTTTTGAAGCAAGCGGTTTTACAATAAAATATTTTGATGATGTCGGTACGTACTAATGAATACAGTATTATTATCCTTAGTGATTGACGAGTAAGAGTGCGTGCTCAATATTTTTTCACTACTAAAGAAAGGGACAGAATGATGCCCCACCTCCGGCGCGTGCCGTTTGTTTACTCAATCACTAGTGCGACATTTTATTGTGAAGTGTTTTGTTGCGCCAGAGACTGTTTTTATTGATCCGAAGTGCGAAGTTAATAAATTAGGGTTTGTTTATTCATTATACTGTCATAAATATGAAACGGCGTGTTTTAAAAAACCCCCGTACGAGAAGGATGTTGAATTTAGTACACGTTGCTGGTGAGTCCTGTGTAAATAATTTTAATAAATAAACAAAACTGTTTAGTGCAGCAGACCTGTGCCTGTGTGTGACCTGTAGGTATGTTTAGTCCTGGAGTGGAGACCTGGGATTCTCCGCAGCTAGATAGACCGACGACCATAAGGCCCAGTTTCCATCAAAGCGGAGAGGAGAGGAGATGTGTTGAGATGTGTTTGAATAAACCAATCCGATTTCGTTATTTCGAAGAGATGTGGAAATAACGAAATTGGATTTGTTTATTCAAACACATTTCTCCTCTCCGCTTTTGTGGAAACCGAGCCTGAGAAGGTGGCTGGGGCAGACCGGATACGGAAGGCGGAGGACAGGGAGAGGCCTATGTCCAGCTTTGGACTGCGATAGATAAGTGTTTAGTTTGATTGAATATTAAGGTGGTGTGTTTTCTTACACCACTCATGATAATTTATTATTTCTGTTATCCACATTGGTAACACCAAGTTAGTGTGCATTCTTGAACTATTCATCATGAGCCCACTTGATCAAGATTTGAGACGTAAATCTCTACAGTTATTTCAACCTTTTTCAGAGAACCAATCTTTAGATACAAAGTCTTTGGCTAAAGAGGAAGATATTAAAAAACCTACTGAAACGAGTGTTGAGTTGAGTGTTAATGAAAAACATGAAAAAACATACTACAATTTGCGTGGTGCGTAAATATTTGTCATCCTTTTAATGCTTGCTAATGCTATTCTCAAATTGTAAGTATAGATAATAATGATTCTCAACCATTTTCAGATAAATCATCTAAAACTTATGATGAGCGTGATAAAGATAACGACGACTTTGCTTCCGATGACACATCTAGTATTTATAAGCAACCAAGTTCTAATGGTGAAGCTAGTAGTGCTCGTTCAGAGAGCACTACTTCCAGCTTAGGGGGAAATTTGAGTTATATAAATAAGTTAATTGACTCAAATCCTGGTTCTCCACCAACTATTTCAAACTTATCTTTGTTGTTAGACAATGTCGACTTTGTGGCTTCTCCTACAGCTATTTATAAAACTAAATATGCAAGCACACCTAAACACATGTCGCAATATAATGACAATAGGATTACTGTTCTCTCTGACGTTAGATTACCATCTCCTGGAACAGAATGCCCCAAAAATCAATCATCTGATTTGCATATAGACGGATGTATTGAAGATGAGACATTAAAAATGAACCAAGGTGACGATACAGTGGTAGAAAATGTTACTTTGAAAGAAATTTCTGTTGTTATTGAATTCGAGGAAATAATTAAAGAAAACGATGCTCCGTGTAGTAATGACATTACATGTAAAGCCAACAATCAAAAAAAATATAACAATCAGTTTACTTTGCTAGACCAGGTAATTAGCCCATCTATTGCAGATAATTTATCAGAAAACTTACCTTCTTGTAGTACTAACATACAAGACCCACAAGGTGCTGACGAAGAAGTGGTCCTCTCCCACGAATCGTCTTTTTTAATAGACAATGAGAATAACACTATAAATGATGGGGTGTCTTCTACTTCTGTAACTGGTTTACAGAAATCAACAAGAAAGCGATTAAATAATCGAGATGAGTGGTGTGACATTAAAAACAAAAGGCTGAAAAATTCTGGGCAACCTTATGAAGGTGCGCGTTCGAAAAAATGTTATTCTGCGAAAACAATGGGACCACCTTGTTCTTGTCAAAAAAAATGTGGCGAAAAATTTCCAATAGAACAAAGGCAAGAAATATTTAATAAGTTTTATAATTTGAAAATGCACGAGCTTCAATGGCAGTATATTGCTCGACATGTTGAAGCAAAACATATAAAAAGGTTAACTGTCGACCGAAAAAATAATAGGACACAGACAATAATATATTTTTTACCTTTAGCCGAATCCAATATTCAGGTTTGTAAAGTGTTTTTTTTAAACACATTAAAAGTATCAGAACAAGTTGTGTATACGGCGATTGAGAAGATAAAAAAAGACGAAAGTTTAACAGATCTCAGAGGAACTCACTTAACAAGGCCACAGAAGATGTCTGAACTTACAAAAAAAAGCATAATAGCTCACATCAAACTGTTTCCTTCTGTAGAATCACACTACATTAGAAAACGATCAAAGCGACAATATTTATCGCAACATCTCAATATTTCAAAAATGTATAGATTATAATACAGACTGGTTTCCACATCAAGACTATATTCCAGATCAAAAGGCATCAAAGAGGCAATATGAAACTATATTTAATACCATGTTTAACTATTCCTTTTTTAAGCCGAAAAAAGACTTGTGTGGAACATGTTCCCTTTATGAACAAGCAGACCCAATTAGAAAAGAAGCATTGGAGGAGAAATACAATCAACATGTGGCAAAGAAAAACAAGGTGCGTCAGATGAAAGAGGAAGAAAAGGCTTCTGTGGACAAAAATAATACGACCGTTGCTATTTTCGACCTAGAAAAAGTACTAAGTATACCTCGATCTGAAGTAGGAATTTTCTACTACAAAAGAAAATATATATATAATATATATAGTATATAATTTTACAATTTACAACTCTCTTAACAAATCAGGACACTGTTACGTATGGCACCATTCTATCGCTAAAAGAGGTTCCATAGAAATTGGTAGCTGCTTGGCTCAATTCATCAAAGAAGAAAAGAGTAAAGGTATCAAGAATTTATCATTCTATTCAGATGGCTGTGCAGGCCAAAATAAAAATCGGTATATTTTTGCTTTATACCTCCATGCCCTAAAAGCCGGTGATATAGAAAATATTACACACAGGTTTTTTGAAACTGGTCATAGCCAGAATGAAGGCGATAGTCTGCATTCATGCATTGAAAGAGCCTTAAAAAATAAAGTGCTTTATACTCCTGACCAAATATATGGAGTCATTTTAAATGCAAAGGTGGGAGGCAACCAATACTCTGTAAAAGAAATGGAGCAAAAGGATTTCTTTAATATTAAAGAGTTAATCATCGGCAAAAATTGGGCTGTCGATATCCATGGCCGAAAAATTAAATGGAACCAAATAATGGAAATAAAGGTCTCGTGTTCAAAACCGAACATTGTTCAATTTAAACATAACTTTGAGGATGAATATTCAGAGTTGAATACTGAAATTCAAACCCGATCAAAGAGAGGAAGAAGAGTACTTATTGAGGAAGAAGTTACTACAGAAATACTATTAAAACAAGCTTATTATCATCCAATACCAGTGAGTAAATTGCTAAAAGAAGATTTATTAAGCCTATGCAGAACAGAAGCCATACCTAAGTATTATCATTATTTTTATAATTCTCTCCAAACTTGTGCCAATAGCACAGAGCAGTCATCAGACTCTGAATCGGATTGCAATGATGATTAGCATGATTCATTTTTAATATACCAAAGGACCAACAAAGTCCCAAGTGATTATTGTTTGTGATAGAAAACGTTACCTATTAATAAATATAAGGACTGATTATGATAAATATAAAAACCTTTATTTTATTTGATAATGTTTAATAAACTCGCTATTATTATTATTATTATTAAAAGAAAAAAAAGTAGTGTATGTACATAGTATATCAGTTATCTGGTTTCCATAGTACAAGGTCTGCTTAGTTTGGGATCAGATGACCGTGTGTGAATAATGTCCCAGGTTATTATTATTATTATTATCCAATATTAATATCAATTTCCTCTAACATGTTATTTTTCTGCCAAATCAAAATAATAGGGACTGAATTATTTAATAAAACATATATTTGTAACATTATAATACTGTTAATCTATTGACACCACATATCGACGAATATTACTGTAATATAATATTACAGTATACACTATCGCTTGGATTTCACCCGAATAATATCGTAATATCATATTGCCGTTAGGTTTTTTGACACCGTATTTCAATGAATAATACTATAATGCATTAATATTGACTACGATATCGTTGCGTTTACACGCGAATAATATGGTAATAATGCGTTGCATTCTATACTTTTGCCCTTTAATTTCAGTAACATTATTTTTGTCAATAACTTAATTTTGATATACTATTACAAAAAAAGTCATAATATAAAATATATTGTAAAAAATTAGCTTTGTTTTGAAGTATAAATGTCTATCTTACGATCTGCCTGTGCTGAGATATACGCATAAAACAGTTTTTTTATTTTCCTGTAAAATTTAGATTTATCGATTACCATATTATTCGGTGGGGGGAGCGATGTTGTCCTGTTTCCACAAAAGACCTACTTCCCATTGCTTCTTATCAGGGGTGCGTTGACTCGTACTGTCTAACACCTGTACAGCCCGTTCTACATCCTTATGTTTGCGGGTTACTTGAGAAATGCCTATCGATTCTAATTCAAACTGTGACTTTACTAAATCATGTAAATCTGGTAGGGAAACTGTTGTGCAGTTCACTGCTTCGGTACTACTATCGTTATTAAATGGTCCATGTATGACCCAACCTAACTTAGTTAGTGAGGCAACTGGCTTACCAGATCGTCCACGGCGGGTGTCCCCGCCAACGAGCAGCTCCCAGTTGTCCTGCCCGATCAGCAGCAGCGGCTTGGCTCCCCTCATCTCTGCGCAACCCAAGTCGCGCAGGTGCGCGTTATCGTTGATCACTGAAGAGGTCACTGTTTGTGTAGGCAAGTTCAAGTTTGCTAATGTCCGGCACTTGATATTATGGCACTGTCCATTGGGGCCCTTCACACATACTTGTACCACTCGCGAGGTAAGGTCCGACACAGCATGACCGCCAGCGGTCTTTAATGTTAGTGGCACACGTGGACCCGATAGGTTAGTAGCGAGCGAACTGTCTATTAGCGATACTGTTGCCCCGTCGTCCAACAACGCATAACACTGGTCGTTGTTGCTATCTTCGTTACACACCGACACTGGCACTATCTTCAATAACGCTGTGGCTCGCCACTCTCCTATGTTTGTTACACATTCTGGTTTTGACCTATCTTCGTGTAACAACACATGATGTTTATAGTCGCACTTTTTGCACTTGTTTGCGCGACAAAACTGCTTAGTGTGTTTTGCTTTTAAGCAATTAAAGCACACTTTTTTCTTCTTGATCAGTTCCCAGCGATCTTGGATATTCAGCTTCTTGAACTGGTCGCAATCTTCTATGACATGCTTGCCGTGGCACATCACGCACTCCTTCTGTGTGATACTCGTAGCTTCGTCGCTCTGTGTATTCACACGATGAGTCATTTGCGGCTTGTTGGTGACTGGGCGTGCCGCGTTTCCAGGTCGAGTCCGTCCGCTGGTCTGCTGCAGCTTCACAGGGAATTTAGCCTGTTCTGGTTCATACACAGTCGGTTGTAGGTAGTACGAAGTAGAACGCGTCACGTGTATGAGGAACTGTGACAGCATTTCCAAGCTGGGTGAGATCCTCAAGTCCACCCCCTGTGAGTTATCCAGGCCCATCGCGAAGTCACCATACTGTGCTCGTTGAACTGGTGTCAGCTTGCCTAGCAGCTCGCTCACCAGTTGAGGGTTATTCAGGTACCCATCTGCTCTGACGTTCTTTAGCAGTGACACACAGTTCCTTACCGTTGATGAGAATTTCCTTAATTCCTGGCCACTATCAGACACTTTAGGTAAATTTCTCACCTTCTTTAAAGCATATTGAAGTATGACGGTTGGATGTCCGTACTCTTCTTCTAATGCACGTATTATTTCAGTGGGTTCTCTCGCTGACCGTAACAGGTCCTCCACTGCTATCTTTGCCTCCCCATGTAGAGACGACTTCAGACGCGCTAAATTCTCATGCGGCCTAAAGTTATATAATTCAGTAGTGTCCCAGTACATATTCCTATATGAAATCCAATCAGCTGGGTCACCACTAAAATATGGCAATTCGTAAGCCTGTCTGGGTACCGGGTGCGGGCGTGCCATGTTAGTGATCGCCTCCGCCAGCTTATCGATTTTCCTATCTCTATCGCTCGACGATAGTCGCTGCCTTTCTACAGCCCCCACTCCGCTATTTCCCTGTCGCTGTGCGACCGACTCGAGTGTCGATACTCGAGGTCCACTTGCGACCGGAGTGGTGAAGGCGGGATAATCATCGGGCAAACGGAATCTAACCGCTTCAGTATGGGCTGGCGTCTGCATAGGCCCCGCATTGCTCACGGGGTTCCTATACGGATGCGACACATTACTTTCACTTAACATAGCCGGCACACGGTACATATTAGATTCAAGATTCACTCTACTTACGTTTTGGTCTTGAATCGTAGGTGCTTCATACGGCGCGCTGCCCTCAAGCGGTACGTGCGACGTAGACGGCGCGCGAGACGCTGCCGCCGTAAACATCGCCGTTTCTGGTTGCGTCGCTTGGGGCGTCGTTTTCACCCATTCTTCTACTCGTTGCGTCGTATCCACCTCCGAGTTTGAGTCCTCACTTTCAGCATTCGCTTCGATTTCTGCTATAGCCACCTCCATCCTTTTCTTCACCAGATTCTCCCTGATGGTCACCAAATCGCGCTCAGCTTCGTATTCGGCCTTTTTCCTCAAGAATTCGACGCCTTTGCGACTACTCTTGGACGAAACTCTGCTGCTCCGCGGCGACCGTGCGACTGTCTGCCGTGATACGCCCTCTGCCGGCTTTTCACTATAGTCGATTACTCGACCCCCGGTCAGCGGAATAATGGGGGCAGCCGCTGATCTTACCGTTGGCGCTATTGATGGAGAACCTGGTGGCACTTCCGACAGTAAGCCTGAGTCCGAGGCGGTGGCGGCTTCCCTGCGCCGCGTGTCTGCTTCTTCCGTCATTTTGCGTAGTTTGCTTCGCGTGGTTACGGCACTTTTCTCACTCATTGTACCTGGTTAATTCGCCTATAAGCGTAATCCGATTCCGAACGCTAGTTTGTAAGACTACGCCCGGACAATCGGTTATCCGACTCGCAAGGACCAAATGTTAAGCACAGCACACGAAACATATATCAAACAACCTGCATGCTGTGCTTAGGGGGCGAAAATGTTTAGACTCTGATAGGCGGGGGTTATCGTCGTCGTTATGCAAATTAAACCAGTACAAGTATTCACAAATATAATAAAAGAGCACGTAAACACAATTCAGAAACAAAATACACATAAAATACAATCATAATACTTACGGCAATAATCTTACCTTCGAAACACTAATTATTGCAATAATATAAACATAATTGAAATACTACAGACACGCGACTACACAGGGCTCTATTGAGCATGACACTTGATGATTAGTTACTGTTACTAACTTGCTGGATACAATTATAAAATCTGATGGAACTAACTTTTCAATCCTAGGGGCCGCATATATATTAGTTTTGCACCATAGCTAAGGTAGCTGGTACACCTCACCTGAGTAAAACTTTGACACCAATATATGTGGTTTAAACAATAACCACGCCCCTATTTTCTCGTGCAAGTCACAACCTGTCGACTTTTCTGAGCCAGGGAGAAACCCCTACGCAGTTTTGAGTTAATTCTCTGCGTTCAAGTCAAAACGTGTTTATTTCCTACGGACAAGCATAGTTTCGTGGAAAATTTATCAGTTAGGTGATGTTAAGTGTTTCCTTATGCTACTAGTACATTCTTATAGCTACTTATAACTAATAGCAAACGGAGTTAGGCGTATGGTGCTTCTCCTACAACTACAGATCGAACGTCCGTTTCGCCGAAAAGCCATTGCAACGATAGTCCTATCCATCGAATGTCTATTAGCTCGACGTGTCAGTAGAAAAGTCGAAAGCTTAATTGAGATATGTTTTTAGGGTTCCGTACCAAAATGGCCTTACGCGACTCAGTCTGTCTGTCTGTCCCAACTGAATATGTCAAGAACTACTAATGCTATCAACTTGAACTTTGGAATAGTTTTAGATAACGTTTGCCCAACTATTTTGAAAATAATTAATAATAATAATATATATGTATTGCAACAGGGACTGAAAGGGGGTCTTAAAAATTCAAAGCGGGGTTACTAGAGCATGTGGGATATCATATGAAAGAGCGCTGTTTGCACATTCTCAAACATTTTTTCTTTTTTTTTAGGCCGCATAGTTTTTGAATTTTGATGAAAAAATCGGTCAAGAGCGTGTCGGACCACGCAAAATGAAGGGTTCCGTAGTTGGGAAAAACATATTCTCCCATACATTCCAACTACAAATGTACCATGTTGTTTTAAGACTTCTTATAGGTTTTCCTGTAATCTATAGGTAAGTATTACATTATTTTCTATATTTTTTCAAAATTTGAGACTTTTACAGTAAGCCCTTTCATTTGATATGTCACACGGTACAGTTTGCATAACTTTTTTTTTTTTAATTTTCTTATTTGCCCCTAAAGTTGACCCCATATTCAAAATTTATTTATTTACGTAACACATTCGTGTTTGGGTCACAGAAATACATATATGTACCAAATTTCAACTTAATCGGTCCATTAGATTCGGAGCAAACTGGCTGTAACCGACGGACAGACAGACAGACAGACACACGAGTGATCCTATAAGGGTTCCGTTTTTTCCTTTTGAGGTACGGAACCCTAAAAAGGAAAAATACCGTTCCCACCCTTATCTCCGAAGTTTGCATAGAGAAAAATCTTAAAATATTTTGTGTGATAGAAGTTTATGTAAAGATTACAGGAAAAATAAAACGATATCTCTAAATAGCACAGTTTTTTATATAATTATGATGATACGGAACCCTCAGAGCGTGAGTCCGCTCTTGACCGTTTTTTTTAGTGTTTTCTTTGAATTACCCACAATCTCGCCTTTAATCGTTATTTTTTATTTATTTTTTTGTTTATGGTTGTAATAAAACAAAATAACTTTTATCATAGTCTGCAATTTATTCTTATTCTAAATAAATTAAAAATTAAATTAAATCATAATTACTGTTATAAATATTTTCTTAAAACACTCCCTAACTGACTCTTTTAACTAGTATTTTGACTACATAATGAACTATTTCTATGGTATGTAAAAAGGGTATCAGCTAAAGAACTTTTTAAAATAATTTTAGTTCAAAATGACAGACTATTTCATTTTAAATTTAATTTAATTTGAATCGTTTTGTACTAAAGTATAACCAACTAAAATGAAATGTTATGTTATAAAATTCAAAAACAAGAAAGTATTACGTATCGTAATGTAGAGTAAAAGAGATAGGTATACAATTTCCGTTCATTAATTTTTGATCGGATTACATATCAGGGCAAAGACATTGCAATTCTCTTTTGTGTTTCATCTATTAAACAGCAATGTTCCCAACTCAAAAAACAAGACAGATTAATTAACCCGGTGTTACTTTTTAGTGGCGCAATGCGTAATCAGAGCTTTTAATTACATAACTCCGAGTTCACAAACTCAACATTTATAAATTTAACCCGACTAAACGTGTAGATGTGTGCACTAATCCTAGTTACATTATAAAGGCGAAAATTCGTGAGGATGGATAGATGGTTTATGACTAATTTACGCAAAAACTACTGAAGGGCTTTTGATGAAATTGGGCACACAGTTTATAACCGGGATTGACACATATAATACGTTTTATTCCGATATTCCTACGGGTTTAAAACTTACGCGGGGGAAACCGCGGGGCGCTGCTTAATACTCGTATTATAAATAGGTAAAGTTGGTAAGTTTGGATGTAAGAGGTAACCTCCGAAACTACCTACTCATACGATTCCAAATATTCTTTCACAAATAGAAAGGTACAATATTGCTCAGTTTTATAGAATATATTTTATGCGATAGTTGGCTTCCACGCGGATGGAGTCGCGGGCAGAAGCTAGTGATAAAATATTTCTAATTACCTTATAAATATATCTGGAACGATGGCTGGCGATGACACAGTACAGTAGTTTTATTTAGTATACTACACAAACAAGGATAATTTCACTTTGCTTGCAAATAATAAAATGTGATTATTTACCGGAATACAACATTTATATGGTGGTTTACACAGCAGCATTTAGGTACCTACAGTCCGGCCGTCGAGAGAATGTGTTCCTGACACCTATCAGATAGACAATTTCTAGTTGGAATAAGGATCAAATTCGTAAAACTCACATTCGTTAGTATGAAACTGACAGGTATCAAGAATGCATTCTAACGGCGACCGGACTGTAGATATAATGACTATAAAATGGTTATCGTTGTATTCCTGCATCGATTTCGCTAGTCATATAAGCGTGTTAGCTTCTGCCCGCGACTTCGTTTACGTGTAATTTACTTACCTCCAGGGGGGCTGAATAGTTTTGAGCCTAAGTACCTTAAACTGTCATTAATTTGTAAGGCTTAATTTGTCTAGCACTGAATACAGAGTTTCATGTCATTAGCATCATTACGCTTTTAGTAATTAATCCTTGAACATCATCATGTCTCAATAATCCGCGGCCATACCTCAAAACTTTTCAGCCCGGGTATCGGTTTAAATATGAACTTAAATAAAAAACAAACATTAATTAACAAATAACATTAAAGCAGGAAGTAGGACAACTATAACGGCAATAGCTTTAATTACGTATAGTATATATACATACAGTTTATATAATAGTATACAGGGTTAGGTATTGGTAAAATACCAACAACCTCTTAAGGGGTCATTGTACTCATCATTATGAACAACTTTTACTATATCACCAAACCTGAAATCGCGAAAAAAAATCTGCTGTTCAGTACATTTTGACGAATTATGCGAACATAAATGTACTGAAGAGTTGATTTTTTTTTTAGCGATTTCAGGTTTGGTCCCATAGTAAAAGTAGTTCATAATGATGAGTACAATGACCCCTTAAGAGGTTGTTGGTGTTTTACCAATAACCCTGTATAATTATGTCATTTTAAAAGCTTGAACTACGGTCAATACGGTGTTTATCAAAGTTTAATGGTAAAAAATAACCCGGAACGGTGCTCCGTGGACTTTGACAAAGAACTTGAATTTTTATTGGTATACATGAGGCATTTGTCGTGCCTTTGCCAGCAGTTTGGGATGGTACAAGCTAACAGTAACCAGTAAGCTTTTATTCCCAATACCATTATTTACTAGGCGGCACATGAAACTAAGACGTCCGTCAAATCAAAGCTGTATTCAATCAAGGCTGCCAAACTTGGGCACTCACTAAAGCACAAAACAAGACAAAATTATCAGAAAACGTATACGAAGATAGAAGATGTAACAACGATAATTAGAAAACTTAAGTCGAAATGGACAGGCCATATAATAAGAGGCGTTGGGAAGTGAAACAAAAAAAAACCGGTCAAGAGTTTGTCGGAGACCACGCACAATGTAGGGTTCCGTAGTTGAGATGAATTTATCCCAAGAACAAACTTTACATTGTATTTGAAAAACATGTTCTCAGATACATTCCAACTACAAATGTCCATAGTTAAAAGAAAAGGATCCAACCCACATTACACCTAATGTGGGATGAGTTCTTTTTGTTTAACTATGGACAAATGTAAATTTTTACACACGTCACAGAAACACATACGTGTACCAAATTTCAACTTAATCGGTCCGTTAGATTCGGAGCAAATCGGCTGTGACAGAGGGACAAACAGACAGACAGACACACGAGTGATCCTATAAGGGTTCCGTTTTTTTTCCTTTTGAGGTACGGAACCCTAAAAATATAAATAAAATAGTATTTTGATTCCAAAGAAATAGAAAAAGGAAATGTGTTAGACAGTTTAAAAGGTGGGAAGATGAAATAAAGGCCATAGCCGAGAAAACATGGACCACAAAAGCGGTAAACAGAACAGAGTGGAAAGAAATGGAGGAGGCCTTTGCCAAACATGGGCAAACATATCAAATCGTCGGTGTCATCAACTCACCAGAGTTGTCAATAAAATAATAGGTTGCGGAAAAAGTTTCTTCGCATTTTTTAAGAAAATTCAAAACATTTTTTAATATAGTTTATTTACATTTAACTAAAGTATGTAGGTACCATTTTGTTCGATAACTTTTTGCACTCTTGTAGGTAGGGACATGATCCCATTGCTATAGAAATTTTGGGACTTCTGGTCAAAATACCGCGACAAGTGGCAGTCCTCTCGTGATGTTAACCTGACACTGCCTAAAGAATTCTGAAGAGACCGAAACAGGTGGAAATCTGAAGGTGCAAGGTCAGGACTATACGGCGGATGCATTAACACCTCCCAGCCAAACTCTCTTAATTTTTGCTGAGTGGCTAAAGATGTGTGATGTCTCGTCATCGTCTCGTTATCATGATGAAAAACCACACCCCTTCTGTTGATTAATTCCTGCCGCTTTCTCTCAACTTCTTGCTTTAATCTCATCAGTTGTTCGCAGTAGAGTTCAGAATCTATGGTCCTGCCTGGTGGTAACAGCTCATAATGAATAATGCCCTTCCAATCACACCACGCACACAGCATCACCTTGTGGCGAGTTAACCGGGGTTTCGCCACAGTCTGTGAAGCCTGACCAGCCTTTGAACACGACCTTTTTCGCACGTTCTTGTCATACGTGATAAACTTTTCATCATCATTTATCAGCTTCTTCAAAAATGGTTCGGTTTCATTACGCCGTAAGAAAGAATCACAAATGAGTACACGGTTCATTAGGTTTCTTTCAGTGAGCTCGTGAGGTACCCAAATGTCGAGCTTTTTTGTGTACCCCGTTTTTTTTCAATTGCGCCAAAACTATTGTGTGGTCAATTTCCAGTTCTTCAGCTACGTCGTAACTACTGTTATGCCGATCTTGCTCCACTTTTTCAAAAATGGCATCCATTTTATCCGTAATAGGGCGACCAGAGCGACGTGCATCTTTGACATCAAAATTTCCGGATTGAAAACGCTTAAACCAAATTTGTGCTATTCTCACACACTACACTAGGTCTATAAACATCGCAAATTTATTTCGCGGCTTGCGTTGCATTTTTACCTTTTTTGTAGTAAAATTTTAAAATGTATCGAATTTCTTCATTAGATTCATTCATCTTGACGGTACGAAAAACAAATGAAAATCACACATTTTCCTAATTGAATTTGGAATTATGTTCTTTAAAATTTAAACTTTCAATGATACCAAAACCAGCCAGACACAAATAGTATAGCCAAAGAGATTTTATTACAAGTTCATACATGCTATAATGCGAAAAGACTTTTTCCCCAACCTAATATTTAAATTAATGTAAAAATTTTGTGTGCCTATGATTATTGTTTTATTTAAAAATGTCTTTGACATATCACAGGTTCCTGGGTTCCCAGACCTTTAGAAGGCCTACAAGCGGCCGAAGCTAACTCGCAAAAGACAATTTTAAGGTGTTAAGATACCAACCGACGATTATCTCCGTTTGCTCTATGCTAGTCACCCAAGGACCAACGACAACTCCCGGTTGGTGGAGGACTATTGCAGAACATGGAAACAAAACATATTAGGCTATGGGTTTTGGTGGTTATAATGGTTTGGTTACATAGAAATATGGAAGGACTATGTCCCCTGCTTGATCAATGTTATGTAATACAAGAATAAAATGGCAGGGGGTGACTTGCACACTCTTTGATGGGCCCCCGGAAACGGTCGCTAGCACATAGTGACGTAGCGACAAGGGGCAACACTTCCTAAGGTGCTTGAGGAGTGTACGAGGTATTCCACGGTTATCAGGAAAATCCCGGAAGTACAGTCAAGATCCCTACTAGCATCTTAAGTTGTCTTAGTTTAGATCTAAATGTGCGCATTATAAAACAAGTCCCCTGCCGCGTCTGTCTATATGAATGTATGTTCACGTTAATCTCAAAAACTACTGAACGGATTTTCATGCAGTTTTCATCGATCAACAGAGTGATTTCTCAGGAAGGTACAGGTGTATAATTCGTTAATGTTTTTTTTTGTAAATTGATTAAAAATATGACGATGATTGTTGAAGATGTCGGAAAAAATCAAGCCTTCTGGGAGCTTTCATCGAAAACGCTGTCTAATCCTAATGAGTAATCTAATCTAAGTCTAATCTAATGAGATATAACAAAACAACGTGTGGTAGCATTATTTCTTTTTATGGTTCTAAAAATGTCCGCGATGGCATATGTCTGTCTTTTAAGGATAGCTACTACTACCCATTCTAACTTCTATAAAAATGATCAAATTCATAGTCGATGCAACAAACTGATGCAAAAATGTAAGCATACTCGTAAATGCTCTACTATGCGTGCGGGGGCGGGTCGTAAGTAACTGTATAAAGCAAAGTCACTATTCGTGTCTCTCAGTTTGTCTGCTTAGTCCTTTTAAACAACACAACGTATTTATCATATACAATACTTTTTTTACATTTCGACGCTTCAGTAGATTGCTCCCGTGTCAAGCAGGAACGGCACCCTAATTGCGTGACATACTATCAATTGGAATCGGAATCATTTTGAAGCAAATTGCTAATCCATTGCTACATATTTTCGAAAAATGTGTCTGCTCAACAACGTAAATAAGGCGACGAATATTGTTGAACTGTCACATTGAAACCGATTCCGATTGATAGTGTGTTACGCAATTGCCCTGCTGGCCGGCAGTTTCGGTTTGAAGGTTATTGGTGTCATTATTGGTAGATCGGAAAATTGTGGAAAAATAAAACGAAGTGTTATGTTAAAATTTAATATTTTATTACACAAATTGAGTTAAGCACATTATTTTGACATACGCTGCATAAATAGAATGTTGTTTTGTATAGTCAGGAAAATTAATTAATAAGCAAATTGATATCCTACGTCAATTTACCGTAATATTGCCATTTCTTAAAAACTGTCAAAAGAGCCACGTTGTAATTCAAATACGCGGACAATTTGTTAGTCAAATTGCTTAACAGTTAGTTTTCCAGCTGTGACATTTAGCAACAGGAAAAAAAAGCAGGTCTATTCTGTAAAAACCTCACCTTGAAAACTTAGGTGAAGTGAGCTTGATGATAGCTGTCAATAATGTCAATCGCTAGCACCTGGTGCAATGACAGCTCACTTCCAGTTCACGCTCACTTCACCTAAGTTTTCACGGTGAGATTCTACCATAATAGATCGGCAAGTCGTAGAAATGGCACATCGAGTTTCAGAAAAAGTAGGGTTTACAGTGACAGTCTTTTTACTCAGACTCCCGCAGACAATCGTGACGCGACAGTGCGGCGCGATTCGGGTAGAACAATTTGCATGAAGTTTTCATAGATATTGTTCTACTAGAGTCGCGTCGCGCCTGTCTGCGGGACCCTTGCTGTAGTTGTATTATTAGATAAAAGAGCTGGTAACATCACCCACATATGGAAATTACTGAACAGATTTGGATATTCAGCACACGCGAAGACTACTTTTATCTGGGTAATGTATGTATATATGGGTGAGTATGTACTAACCTACGTTACCCAGATAAATGTAGTCTTCTATTAGGGTAGGAATAAACTAGTATTCCTTAGAATGCGAGAGCTAACAATAGTTAGTAATAAATTAAAATAGAAATTAATTTTACTAATAACAAATGGAGAAAGGGACGCCTTTTCCCTGCAGTGGAACAACATAGGCTAACATAATAATAATAAATAATAAAAGTGCAATAATGATGATGTTAGTCGATGTTACCATTCCACATGACGAGAACCTCGTGAAAGCTGAGAAAGAGAAACAAACTACCGCGACTTAGCATACGAGGTTTTTGACATGTGGAATGTGAGCTCGGCTGCCAATGGCCTGATGACCGAAAGCCTCGACCAACATATCTCAAGGCTCTCGTTAGGTGGTTAGATCAAGAGCCTGATTCAGAAGGCAGTACCCCTCGATATGGCTAGCATCGTGAGGATGTGTTCATGGCTCTGGAGCCCTAACCACCGGTAGCTTGGACCCGACACCCGCGGACCACATTTTTTTTAAATGTGTTTTTATATATTTTTGGAGAAATATTGCAATGGGGGAGAACACTGGCTTGTAAGACACATGCTTTTTGCCTAGTTTAGAAGCCTAAATTTCGATTTTAAACTTCACTTTCACTCACTCACTCTATCGCACAACTTATTCATTGGCTGTGGTAGACCGCGAAATTCAATTTTTCTTGCATTTTTTGCAATTTACAGGTCCTTCCGTATTGGTCTGATTTCGGAAATCAGACGAATGCGGAGGAAATCTTACTTATAGAGGTGTATTGATGATTATAATGGTTTTAATTATGTAAATACTTTTTTTTTGTTGTCGCGAATCATATACAACCTGACACTGTCTTGCAAATTGCAAAAAACGCAAGAAAATTTGAATTTCGCGGGCTACCGTAGCGCATCACCCTTAAGACACATTGTTCTCTTTGATTTTTGAGTACAAATAATGTTTATATGTCTTTTAAAAATTGATGGGTACAAGCGAAACTGGTTTGATACCTATATCGTTATGAATTACATTTTCAAACCCTAATAAGATCGTTAGAAACTCACTACGGGTAATCTGTACCGAAATATATTTCTATATCTTTGGGGCTCATTGTGGTAGTTACAGGCGGACAATCTCCGTTTTCCAAATGCAGTTGGAAACCTGGACATGTTATCGGTTCAAAAATATTCCCTTGGTCATTGGTTTCACTATTCATGAGTGACGTAAGCACTACGTCATAGAGGTACAGCAACACATCGGCAGGCGTAGCTTTCTCCAATATTGTGGGGACTGCCACACTCTTGTGGAGCTCGGCAGCAGCAGTGGTGACTGCGATCAGCAATATTACTGCCCTCATTGTAGCGACTCTAGACAGAGGAGCTGGAAATAAATAAATAAAGATTGGTTTTCTCAAATTGGGCAGGCAAAGGTGTAATAAAATGAGCTCAGCCAATTATAATGAGTTAGAAATCAGTGGAAATTAGGGTTCCGAATTATAACTATAAATAACTAGTGCCTGCTTCGCACGGATTTTTGACTTGAAAAATTTCGAGATTTATTTATTATAATAATTTAATACGTAAGTTTAACACGTTCGGTCCAGCAACGACTGATAACGTCAAATTTGTACAATTTACTAATAACACAACGTCTAATCACGTCTAATAAAAATATGATTTTATTTGCACGGTATCTCACAACGCCAGGAAGCCATAGTAAATTCCATTAGTTGAACTTTACATTATACTACATCCTCCTAGTTACATTATAAAGGCGAAAGTTCGTGAGGATGGATAGATGGTTTGTGACTAATTTACGCAAAAACTACTGAACGGATTTTGATGAAATTGGGCACACAGATAGTTAATAACCGGGATTGACACATATAATACGTTTTATTCCGATATTCCTACGGGTTTAAAACTTACGCGGGGGAAACCGCGGGGCGCTGCTTAATATTATAAATAGGTAAAGTTTGGATATAAGAGGTAACCTCCGAAACTACTCATACGATTCCAAATATTCTTTCACAGATAGAAAGATACAATATTTCCGAGTTTTATAGAATATATTTTATGCGATAGTTGGCTTCCACGCGGACGGAGTCGGGGGCAGAAGCTAGTGATAAAATATTTCTAATTACCTTGTAAATATATCTGGAACGATGGCTGGCGATGACACAGTACAGTAGTTTTATTTAGTATACTACACAAACAAGGATAATTTCACTTTGCTTGCAAATAATAAAATGTGATTATTTACCGGAATACAACATTTATATGGTTGTTTACACAGCAGCATTTAGGTACCTACAGTCCGGCCGTCGAGAGAATGTGTTCCTGACACCTATCAGATAGACAATTTCTAGTTGAAATAAGGATCATTTTCGCAAAACACACATTCGTTAGTATGAAACTGACAGGTATCAAGAATGCATTCTAACGGCGACCGGACTGTAGATATAATGGCTATAAAATGGTTATCATTGTATTCCTGCATCGATTTCGCTAGTCATATAAGCGTGTTAGCTTCTGCCCGCGACTTCGTTTACGTGTAATTTACTTACCTCCAGGGGGGCTGAATAGTTTTGAGCCTAAGTACCTTAAACTGTCATTAATTTGTAAGGCTTAAGTTGTCTAGCACTGCATATTACTAATTTGGGAATACAGAGTTTCATGTCATTAGCATCATTACGCTTTTAGTAATTAATCCTTGAACATCATCATGTCTCAATCATCCGCGGCCATACCTCAAAATTTTTCAGCCCGGGTATCGGTTTAAATATGAACTTAAATAAAAAACAAACATTAATTAACAAATAACATTAAAGCAGGAAGTAGGACAACTATAACGGCAATAGCTTTAATTACGTATAGTATATATAAATACAGTTTATATAATAGTATACAGGGTTATTGGTAAAACACCAACAACCTCTTAAGGGGTCATTGTACTCATCATTATGAACAACTTTTACTATATCACCAAACCTGAAATCGCGAAAAAAAATCTGCTGTTCAGTACATTTTGACGAATTATGCGAACATAAATGTACTGAAGAGCTGATTTTTTTTTTAGCGATTTCAGGTTTGGTCCCATAGTAAAAGTAGTTCATAATGATGAGTACAATGACCCCTTAAGAGGTTGTTGGTGTTTTACCAATAACCCTGTATAATTATGTCATTTTAAAAGCTTGAACTACGGTCAATACACACCGTATTATCAAAGTTTAATGGTAAAAAATAACCCGGAACGGTGCTCCGTGGACTTTGACAAAGAACTTGAATTTTTATTGGTATACATGAGGCATTTGTCGTGCCTTTGCCAGCAGTTTGGGATGGTACAAGCTAACAGTAACCAGTAAGCTTTTATTCCCAAAACCATTATTTACTAGGCGGCACATGAAACTAAGACGTCCGTCAAATCAAAGCTGTATTCAATCAAGGCTGCCAAACTTGGGCACTCACTAAAGCACAAAACAAGACAAAATTATCAGAAAACGTATACGAAGATAGAAGATGTAACAACGATAATTAGAAAACTTAAGTCGAAATGGACAGGCCATATAATAAGAGGCGTTGGGAAGTGAAACAAAAAAAAAAAAACCGGTCAAGAGTTTGTCGGAGACCACGCACAATGTAGGGTTCCGTAGTTGAGATGAATTTATCCCAAGAACAAACTTTACATTGTATTTGAAAAACATGTTCTCAGATACATTCCAACTACAAATGTCCATAGTTAAAAGAAAAGGATCCAACCCACATTACACCTAATGTGGGATGAGTTCTTTTTGTTTAACTATGGACAAATGTAAATTTTTACACACGTCACAGAAACACATACGTGTACCAAATTTCAACTTAATCGGTCCGTTAGATTCGGAGCAAATCGGCTGTGACAGAGGGACAAACAGACAGACAGACACACGAGTGATCCTATAAGGGTTCCGTTTTTTTTTCCTTTTGAGGTACGGAACCCTAAAAATATAAATAAAATAGTATTTTGATTCCAAAGAAATAGAAAAAGGAAATGTGTTAGACAGTTTAAAAGGTGGGAAGATGAAATAAAGGACATAGCCGAGAAAACATGGACCACAAAAGCGGTAAACAGAACAGAGTGGAAAGAAATGGAGGAGGCCTTTGCCAAACATGGCCAAACATATCAAATCGTCGGTGTCATCAACTCACCAGAGTTGTCAATAAAATAATAGGTTGCGGAAAAAGTTTCTTCGCATTTTTTAAGAAAATTCAAAACATTTTTTAATATAGTTTATTTACATTTAACTAAAGTATGTAGATACCATTTTGTTCGATAACTTTTTGCACTCTTGTAGGTAGGGACATGATCCCATTGCTATAGAAATTTTGGGACTTCTGGTCAAAATACCGCGACAAGTGGCAGTCCTCTCGTGATGTTAACCTGACACTGCCTAAAGAATTCTGAAGAGACCGAAACAGGTGGAAATCTGAAGGTGCAAGGTCAGGACTATACGGCGGATGCATTAACACCTCCCAGCCAAACTCTCTTAATTTTTGCTGAGTGGCTAAAGATGTGTGATGTCTCGTCATCGTCTCGTTATCATGATGAAAAACCACACCCCTTCTGTTGATTAATTCCTGCCGCTTTCTCTCAACTTCTTGCTTTAATCTCATCAGTTGTTCGCAGTAGAGTTCAGAATCTATGGTCCTGCCTGGTGGTAACAGCTCATAATGAATAATGCCCTTCCAATCACACCACGCACACAGCATCACCTTGTGGCGAGTTAACCGGGGTTTCGCCACAGTCTGTGAAGCCTGACCAGCCTTTGAACACGACCTTTTTCGCACGTTCTTGTCATACGTGATAAACTTTTCATCATCATTTATCAGCTTCTTCAAAAATGGTTCGGTTTCATTACGCCGTAAGAAAGAATCACAAATGAGTACACGGTTCATTAGGTTTCTTTCAGTGAGCTCGTGAGGTACCCAAATGTCGAGCTTTTTTGTGTACCCCGTTTTTTTTCAATTGCGCCAAAACTATTGTGTGGTCAATTTCCAGTTCTTCAGCTACGTCGTAACTACTGTTATGCCGATCTTGCTCCACTTTTTCAAAAATGGCATCCATTTTATCCGTAATAGGGCGACCAGAGCGACGTGCATCTTTGACATCAAAATTTCCGGATTGAAAACGCTTAAACCAAATTTGTGCTACTCTCACACACTACACTAGGTCTATAAACATCGCAAATTTTTTTCGCGGCTTGCGTTGCATTTTTACCTTTTTTGTAGTAAAATTTTAAAATGTATCGAATTTCTTCATTAGATTCATTCATCTTGACGGTACGAAAAACAAATGAAAATCACACATTTTCCTAATTGAATTTGGAATTATGTTCTTTAAAATTTAAACTTTCAATGATACCAAAACCAGCCAGACACAAATAGTATAGCCAAAGAGATTTTATTACAAGTTCATACATACTATAATGCGAAAAGACTTTTTCCCCAACCTAATATTTAAATGAATGTAAAAATTTTGTGTGCCTATGATTATTGTTTTATTTAAAAATGTCTTTGACATATCACAGGTTCCTGGGTTCCCAGACCTTTAGAAGGCCTACAAGCGGCCGAAGCTAACTCGCAAAAGACAATTTTAAGGTGTTAAGATACCAACCGACGATTATCTCCGTTTGCTCTATGCTAGTCACCCAAGGACCAACGACAACTCCCGGTTGGTGGAGGACTATTGCAGAACATGGAAACAAAACATATTAGGCTATGGGTTTTGGTGGTTATAATGGTTTGGTTACATAGAAATATGGAAGGACTATGTCCCCTGCTTGATCAATGTTATGTAATATAAGAATAAAATGGCAGGGGGTGACTTGCACACTCTTTGATGGGCCCCCGGAAACGGTCGCTAGCACATAGTGACGTAGCGACAAGGAGCAACACTTCCTAAGGTGCTTGAGGAGTGTACGAGGTATTCCACGGTTATCAGGAAAATCCCGGAAGTACAGTCAAGATCCCTACTAGCATCTTAAGTTGTCTTAGTTTAGATCTAAATGTGCGCATTATAAAACAAGTCCCCTGCCGCGTCTGTCTATATGAATGTATGTTCACGTTAATCTCAAAAACTACTGAACGGATTTTCATGCAGTTTTCATCGATCAACAGAGTGATTCCTCAGGAAGGTACAGGTGTATAATTCGTTGATGTTTTTTTTGTAAATTGATTAAAAATATGACGATGATTGTTGAAGATGTCGGAAAAAATCAAGCCTTCTGGGAGCTTTCATCGAAAACGCTGTCTAATCCTAATGAGTAATCTAATCTAAGTCTAATCTAATGAGATATAACAAAACAACGTGTGGTAGCATTATTTCTTTTTATGGTTCTAAAAATGTCCGCGATGGCATATGTCTGTCTTTTAAGGATAGCTACTACTACCCATTCTAACTTCTATAAAAATGATGAAATTCATAGTCGATGCAACAAACTGATGCAAAAATGTAAGCATACTCGTAAATGCTCTACTATGCGTGCGGGGGCGGGTCGTAAGTAACTGTATAAAGCAAAGTCACTATTCGTGTCTCTCAGTTTGTCTGCTTAGTCCTTTTAAACAACACAACGTATTTATCATATACAATACTTTTTTTACATTTCGACGCTTCAGTAGATTGCTCCCGTGTCAAGCAGGAACGGCACCCTAATTGCGTGACATACTATCAATTGGAATCGGAATCATTTTGAAGCAAATTGCTAATCCATTGCTACATATGTTCGAAAAATGTGTCTGCTCAACAACGTAAATAAGGCGACGAATATTGTTGAACTGTCACATTGAAACCGATTCCGATTGATAGTGTGTTACGCAATTGCCCTGCTGGCCGGCAGTTTCGGTTTGAAGGTTATTGGTGTCATTATTTGGTAGATCGGAAAAATGTGGAAAAATAAAACGAAGTGTTATGTTAAAATTTAATATTTTATTACACAAATTGAGTTAAGCACGTTATTTTGACATACGCTTCATAAATAGAATGTTGTTTTGTATAGTCAGGAAAATTAATTAATAAGCAAATTGATACCCTACGTCAATTTACCGTAATATTGCCATTTCTTTTAAAACTGTCAAAAGAGCCACGTTGTAATTCAAATACGCGGACAATTTGTTAGTCAAATTGCTTAACAGTTAGTTTTCCAGCTGTGACATTTAGCAACAGGAAAAAAAAGCAGGTCTATTCTGTAAAAACCTCACCTTGAAAACTTAGGTGAAGTGAGCTTGATGATAGCTGTCAATAATGTCAATCGCTAGCACCTGGTGCAATGACAGCTCACTTCAAGTTCACGCTCACTTCACCTAAGTTTTCACGGTGAGATTCTACCATAATAGATCGGCAAGTCGTAGAAATGGCACATCGAGTTTCAGAAAAAGTAGGGTTTACAGTGACAGTCTTTTTACTCAGACTCCCGCAGACAGTCGTGACGCGACAGTGCGGCGCGATTCGGGTAGAACAATTTGCATGAAGTTTTCATAGATATTGTTCTACTAGAGTCGCGTCGCGCCTGTCTGCGGGACCCTTGCTGTAGTTGTATTATTAGATAAAAGAGCTGGTAACATCACCCACATATGGAAATTACTGAACAGATTTGGATATTCAGCACACGCGAAGACTACTTTTATCTGGGTAATGTATGTATATATGGGTGAGTATGTACTAACCTACGTTACCCAGATAAATGTAGTCTTCTATTAGGGTAGGAATAAACTAGTATTCCTTAGAATGCGAGAGCTAACAATAGTTAGTAATTGATTCAGAAGGCAGTACTCCTCGATATGGCTAGCATCGTGAGGATGTGTTCATGGCTCTGGAGCCCTAACCACCGGTAGCTTGGACCCGACACCCGCGGACCACATTTTTTTTAAATGTGTTTTTATATATTTTTGAAGAAATATTGTAAGGGGGAGAACATTGGCTTGTAAGACACATGCTTTTTGCCTAGTTTCGAAGCCTAAATTTCGACTTTAAACTTCACTTTCACTCACTCACTCACTCGCACAACTTATTCATTGGCTGTGGTAGACCGCGAAAATTTTTCTTGCATTTTTTGCAATTTACAGGTCCTTCCGTATTGGTCTGATTTCGGAAATCAGACGAATCCGGAGGAAGTTACGTCTTACTTACTTATAGAGGTGTATTGATGATTATAATGGTTTTAATTATGTAAATACTTTTTTTTTTTGTCGCGAATCATATTTTGATCAAGATACAACCTGACACTGTCTTCCAAATTGCAAAAAACGCAAGAAAATTTGAATTTCGCGGGCTACCGTAGCGCATCACCCTTAAGACATTGTTCCTTTTGATTTTTGAGTACAAATAATGTTTATATGTCTTTTAAAAATTGATGGGTACAAGCGAAACTGGTTTGATACCTATATCGTTATGAATTACATTTTCAAACCCTAATAAGATCGTTAGAAACTCACTACGGGTAATCTGTACCGAAATATATTTCTATATCTTTGGGGCTCATTGTGGTAGTTACAGGCGGACAATCTCCGTTTTCCAAATGCAGTTGGAAACCTGGACATGTAATCGGTTCAAAAATATTCCCTTGGTCATTGGTTTCACTATTCATGAGTGACGTAAGCACTACGTCATAGAGGTACAGCAACACATCGGCAGGCGTAGCTTTCTCCAATATTGTGGGGACTGCCACACTCTTGTGGAGCTCGGCAGCAGCAGTGGTGACTGCGATCAGCAATATTACTGCCCTCATTGTAGCGACTCTAGACAGAGGAGCTGGAAATAAATAAATAAAGATTGGTTTTCTCAAATTGGGCAGGCAAAGGTGTATAAAAATGAGCTCAGCCAATTATAATGAGTTAGAAATCAGTGGAAATTAGGGTTCCGAATTATAACTATAAATAACTAGTGCCTGCTTCGCACGGATTTTATGACTTAAAAAATATCGAGATTTATTTATTATAATAATTTAATACGTAAGTTTAACACGTTCGATCCAGCAACGACTGATAACGTCAAATTTGTACAATTTACTAATAACACAACGTCTAATCACGTCTAATAAAAATATGATTTTATTTGCACGGTATCTCACAACGCCAGGAAGCCATAGTAAATTCCATTAGTTGAACTTTTGCGCTGCAACACTTGTATGTGTCAAACACCTAGAGCCACAACAAATCAAATTGTGGCGGCTTAAGGAGGAAGCGTCAGGGTAGCCCGCGAAATTCAAATTTTCTTACGTTTTTTGAAATTTGCAAGTCAGTATTAAATTGTATGTTAAATAAAGTATGATTTGCGACCGTAACAAATATGTATTTACAAAATTATAATCATTAGAATCAGTAATACAACTTCTTAAGTTAGCATAATCCTCAAATGTCAAGATTTCATGAAATAGTCATTCATTAGGATTACCTGGTCTTAAAGAGTTGTATTGATCACTTTAATGATTCTAATTATGTAAATAGATACTTGTTACGGCCGCAAATTATATTTTGATCAACATACAATCTATTACCGACTTGTAAATTACAAAAAACGTAAGTAAATTTGAATTTCGCGGCTACCCTGACGTTTCCCTTAATGTTTTCGTCTACTACACACTCGTACAAGCGCGTACGAACACGTCGTGCGCTAGACGAACTTTGACGGGAACAGACGTTGTGTTCTAATTGTACGCAGGTGCATTGACCCGATTGACGTACGTATATGGACGTATGTTTAATCGTAGGATGAAATTCATACCATTTTTTTATTTAGGTAGTGGTTCGTGGGAGTAAAGTCATCCCACGCAAATTTGCTTTTGGTTTGAACCTTGTTCCACCACTATCAAGGAGTCCTTTCTAATTCTACATTACTATAAAGCCCTACTCACTAGCATTCTAAGAAACATTCAACGGTCACAAAATGCCTAGAAGCTACGATGCAAATCGGTTTTGTTTACAAGATTACCGCGGATGGGGCGCTCAACGGTTTTCCCCGCGCGCGGGTGAGCACAGCGGATAAGAAAATATTGTGTCATAACGTGCGCACCTCTTGAGAGTGAATTTACTGCTTGATTTCGAATGTCATATGCCCGATGGCTAATTCCCCGAAGTCATCAGCAGTGCTATTCTGTACAAATCTCACAGTGAAAACTTAGGTGAAGTGAGCTGTCATTATACCTGATACTAGGGATTGACACTATTGACGGCTCACTCCGCGCTCACTTCACCTAAGTTTTCACGGTGAGATTTGTACAGAATAGCACTACAGATCGAACGTCCGTTTCGCCGAAAAGCCGAAAAGCCATTGCAACGATAGTCCTATCCATCGAATGTCTATTGGCTCGACGTGTCAGTAGAAAAGTCGAAAGCTTAATTGAGATATGTTTTTAGGGTTCCGTACCAAAATGGCCTTATGCGACTCAGTCTGTCTGTCTGTCCCAACTGGATATGTCAAGAACTACTAATGCTATCAACTTGAATTTTGGAATATTTTTAGATAACGTTTGCCCAACTATTTTGCAAATAATTAATAATAATATATATACAACAACTAATAATAATAACAACAAATAATATATATATATATATATATATATATATATATATGCAACAGGGACTGAAAGGGGGTCTTAAAAATTCAAAGCGGGGTTACTAGAGCATGTGGGATATCATATGAAAGAGCGCTGTTTGCACATTCTCAAACATTTTTTCTTTTTTTTTAGGCCGCATAGTTTTTGAATTTTGATGAAAAAATCGGTCAAGAGCGTGTCGGACCACGCAAAATGAAGGGTTCCGTAGTTGGGAAAAACATATTCTCCCATACATTCCAACTACAAATGTACCATGTTGTTTTAAGACCATCGACTTCTTATAGGTTTTCCTGTAATCTATAGGTAATAAACTATTTTCTATATTTTTTTCAAAATTTGAGACTTTTACAGTAGGTATGCCCTTTCATTTGATATGTCACACGGTACAGTTTGCAAAACTATTTTTTTTTTAATTTTCTTATTTGCCCCTAAAGTTGACCCCATATTCAAAATTTATTTATTTACGTGACACATTCGTGTTTGGGTCACAGAAATACATATGTATGTGTACCAAATTTCAACTTAATCGGTCCATTAGATTCGGAGCAAACTGGCTGTAACCGACGGACAGACAGACAGACAGACACACGAGTGATCCTATAAGGGTTCCGTTTTTTCCTTTTGAGGTACGGAACCCTAAAAAGGAAAAATAACGTTCCCACCCTTATCTCCGAAGTTTGCATAGAGAAAAATCTGAAATTATTTTGTGTGATAGAAGTTTATGTAAAGATTACAGGAAAAATAAAACGATGTCTCTAAATAGCACAGTTTTTTTTATATATGATGGTACGGAACCCTCGGAGCGTAAGTCCGCTCATGACCGTTTTTTATAGTGTTTTCTTTGAATTACCCACAATCTCGCCTTTAATCGTTATTTTTTTATTTTTTTGTTTATGGTTGTAATAAAACAAAATAACTTTTATTATAGTCTGCAATGTATTCTTATTCTAAATAAATTAAAAATTAAATTAAATCATAATTACCGTTATAAATATTTTCTTAAAACACTCCCTAACTGACTCTTCTGACTAGTATTTTGACTACATAATGAATTAACTCTATGGTATGTAAAAAGGGTATCAGCTAAGAACTTTTTAAAATAATTTAAGTTCAAAATGACAGACTATTTCATTTTAAATTTAATTTAATTTGAATCGTTTTGTACTAAAGTATAACCAATTAAAATGAAATGTTATGTTATAAAATTCAAAAACAAGAAAGTATTACGTATCGTAATGTAGAGTAAAAGAGATAGGTATACAATTTCCGTTCATTAATTTTTGATCGGATTACATATCAGGGCAAAGACATTGCAATTCTTTTTTGTGTTTCATCTATTAAACAGCAATGTTCACAACTTAAAAAACATTAATGTCAGATTAATTAACCCGGTGTTACTTTTGTGGCGCAACGCGTAATCAGAGTTTTTAATTACATAACTCCGAGTTCACAAACTCTACATGTATAAATTTAACCCGACTAAACGTGTAGATGTGTGCACTAATCCTAGTTACATTATAAAGGTGAAAGTTCGTGAGGATGGATAGATGGTTTGTGACTAATTTACGCAAAAACTACTGAACGGATTTTGATGAAATTGGGCACACAGATAGTTAATAACCGGGATTGACACATATAATACGTTTTATTCCGATATTCCTACGGGTTTAAAACTTACGCGGGGGAAACCGCGGGGCGCTGCTTAATATTATAAATAGGTAAAGTTTGGATATAAGAGGTAACCTCCGAAACTACTCATACGATTCCAAATATTCTTTCACAGATAGAAAGATACAATATTTCCGAGTTTTATAGAATATATTTTATGGGATAGTTGGCTTCCACGCGGACGGAGTCGGGGGCAGAAGCTAGTGATAAAATATTTCTAATTACCTTGTAAATATATCTGGAACGATGGCTGGCGATGACACAGTACAGTAGTTTTATTTAGTATACTACACAAACAAGGATAATTTCACTTTGCTTGCAAATAATAAAATGTGATTATTTACCGGAATACAACATTTATATGGTTGTTTACACAGCAGCATTTAGGTACCTACAGTCCGGCCGTCGAGAGAATGTGTTCCTGACACCTATCAGATAGACAAATTCTAGTTGAAATAAGGATCAAATTCGCAAAACACACATTCGTTAGTATGAAACTGACAGGTATCAAGAATGCATTCTAACGGCGACCGGACTGTAGATATAATGGCTATAAAATGGTTATCATTGTATTCCTGCATCGATTTCGCTAGTCATATAAGCGTGTTAGCTTCTGCCCGCGACTTCGTTTACGTGTAATTTACTTACCTCCAGGGGGGCTGAATAGTTTTGAGCCTAAGTACCTTAAACTGTCATTTATTTGTAAGGCTTAAGTTGTCTAGCACTGCATATTACTAATTTGGGAATACAGAGTTTCATGTCATTAGCATCATTACGCTTTTAGTAATTAATCCTTGAACATCATCATGTCTCAATCATCCGCGGCCATACCTCAAAACTTTTCAGCCCGGGTATCGGTTTAAATATGAACTTAAATAAAAATCAAACATTAATTAACAAATAACATTAAAACAGGAAGTAGGACAACTATAACGGCAATAGCTTTAATTACGTATAGTATATATAAATACAGTTTATATAATAGTATACAGGGTTATTGGTAAAACACCAACAACCTCTTAAGGGGTCATTGTACTCATCATTATGAACAACTTTTACTATATCACCAAACCTGAAATCGCGAAAAAAAATCTGCTGTTCAGTACATTTTGACGAATTATGCGAACATAAATGTACTGAAGAGCTGATTTTTTTTTTAGCGATTTCAGGTTTGGTCCCATAGTAAAAGTAGTTCATAATGATGAGTACAATGACCCCTTAAGAGGTTGTTGGTGTTTTACCAATAACCCTGTATAATTATGTCATTTTAAAAGCTTGAACTACGGTCAATACGGTGTTTATCAAAGCTTAATGGTAAAAAATAACCCGGAACGGTGCTCCGTGGACTTTGACAAAGAACTTGAATTTTTATTGGTATACATGAGGCATTTGTCGTGCCTTTGCCAGCAGTTTGGGATGGTACAAGCTAACAGTAACCAGTAAGCTTTTATTCCCAAAACCATTATTTACTAGGCGGCACATGAAACTAAGACGTCCGTCAAATCAAAGCTGTATTCAATCAAGGCTGCCAAACTTGGGCACTCACTAAAGCACAAAACAAGACAAAATTATCAGAAAACGTATACGAAGATAGAAGATGTAACAACGATAATTAGAAAACTTAAGTCGAAATGGACAGGCCATATAATAAGAGGCGTTGGGAAGTGAAACAAAAAAAAACCGGTCAAGAGTTTGTCGGAGACCACGCACAATGTAGGGTTCCGTAGTTGAGATGAATTTATCCCAAGAACAAACTTTACATTGTATTTGAAAAACATGTTCTCAGATACATTCCAACTACAAATGTCCATAGTTAAAAGAAAAGGATCCAACCCACATTACACCTAATGTGGGATGAGTTCTTTTTGTTTAACTATGGACAAATGTAAATTTTTACACACGTCACAGAAACACATACGTGTACCAAATTTCAACTTAATCGGTCCGTTAGATTCGGAGCAAATCGGCTGTGACAGAGGGACAAACAGACAGACAGACACACGAGCGATCCTATAAGGGTTCCGTTTTTTTTCCTTTTGAGGTACGGAACCCTAAAAATATAAATAAAATAGTATTTTGATTCCAAAGAAATAGAAAAAGGAAATGTGTTAGACAGTTTAAAAGGTGGGAAGATGAAATAAAGGCCATAGCCGAGAAAACATGGACCACAAAAGCGGTAAACAGAACAGAGTGGAAAGAAATGGAGGAGGCCTTTGCCAAACATGGGCAAACATATCAAATCGTCGGTGTCATCAACTCACCAGAGTTGTCAATAAAATAATAGGTTGCGGGAAAAGTTTCTTCGCATTTTTTAAGAAAATTCAAAACATTTTTTAATATAGTTTATTTACATTTAACTAAAGTATGTAGGTACCATTTTGTTCGATAACTTTTTGCCATCTTGTAGGTAGGGACATGATCCCATTGCTATAGAAATTTTGGGACTTCTGGTCAAAATACCGCGACAAGTGGCAGTCCTCTCGTGATGTTAACCTGACACTGCCTAAAGAATTCTGAAGAGACCGAAACAGGTGGAAATCTGAAGGTGCAAGGTCAGGACTATACGGCGGATGCATTAACACCTCCCAGCCAAACTCTCTTAATTTTTGCTGAGTGGCTAAAGATGTGTGATGTCTCGTCATCGTCTCGTTATCATGATGAAAAACCACACCCCTTCTGTTGATTAATTCCTGCCGCTTTCTCTCAACTTCTTGCTTTAATCTCATCAGTTGTTCGCAGTAGAGTTCAGAATCTATGGTCCTGCCTGGTGGTAACAGCTCATAATGAATAATGCCCTTCCAATCCCACCACACACACAGCATCACCTTGTGGCGAGTTAACCGGGGTTTCGCCACAGTCTGTGAAGCCTGACCAGCCTTTGAACACGACCTTTTCCGCACGTTCTTGTCATACGTGATCCACTTTTCATCATCATTTATCAGCTTCTTCAAAAATGGTTCGGTTTAATTACGCCGTAAGAAAGAATCACAAATGAGTACACGGTTCATTAGGTTTCTTTCAGTGAGCTCGTGAGGTACCCAAATGTCGAGCTTTTTTGTTTACCCCGTTTTTTTCAATTGCGCCAAAACTATTTTGTGGTCAATTTCCAGTTCTTCAGCTACGTCGTAACTACTGTTATGCCGATCTTGCTCCACTTTTTCTAAAATGGCATCCATTTTATCCGTAATAGGGCGACCAGAGCGACGTGCATCTTTGACATCAAAATTTCCGGATTGAAAACGCTTAAACCAAATTTGTGCTACTCTCACACACTACACTAGGTCTATAAACATCGCAAATTTTTTTCGCGGCTTGCGTTGCATTTTTACCTTTTTTGTAGTAAAATTTTAAAATGTATCGAATTTCTTCATTAGATTCATTCATCTTGACGGTACGAAAAACAAATGAAAATCACACATTTTCCTAATTTGAATTTGGAATTATGTTCTTTAAAATTTAAACTTTCAATGATACCAAAACCAGCCAGACACAAATAGTATAGCCAAAGAGATTTTATTACAAGTTCATACATACTATAATGCGAAAAGACTTTTTCCCCAACCTAATATTTAAATGAATGTAAAAATTTTGTGTGCCTATGATTATTGTTTTATTTAAAAATGTCTTTGACATATCACAGGTTCCTGGGTTCCCAGACCTTTAGAAGGCCTACAAGCGGCCGAAGCTAACTCGCAAAAGACAATTTTAAGGTGTTAAGATACCAACCGACGATTATCTCCGTTTGCTCTATGCTAGTCACCCAAGGACCAACGACAACTCCCGGTTGGTGGAGGACTATTACAGAACATGGAAACAAAACATATTAGGCTATGGGTTTTGGTGGTTATAATGGTTTGGTTACATAGAAATATGGAAGGACTATGTCCCCTGCTTGATCAATGTTATGTAATACAAGAATAAAATGGCAGGGGGTGACTTGCACACTCTTTGATGGGCCCCCGGAAACGGTCGCTAGCACATAGTGACGTAGCGACAAGGGGCAACACTTCCTAAGGTGCTTGAGGAGTGTACGAGGTATTCCACGGTTATCAGGAAAATCCCGGAAGTACAGTCAAGATCCCTACTAGCATCTTAAGTTGTCTTAGTTTAGATCTAAATGTGCGCATTATAAAACAAGTCCCCTGCCGCGTCTGTCTATATGAATGTATGTTCACGTTAATCTCAAAAACTACTGAACGGATTTTCATGCAGTTTTCATCGATCAACAGAGTGATTCCTGAGGAAGGTACAGGTGTATAATTCGTTAATGTTTTTTTTGTAAATTGATTGAAATATGACGATGATTGTTGAAGATGTCGGAAAAATCAAGCCTTCTGGGAGCTTTCATCGAAAACACTGTCTAATCAAAATGAGTAATCTAATCTAAGTCTAATCTAATGAGATATAACAAAACAACGTATGGTAGCATTATTTCTTTTTATGGTTCTAAAAAAGTCCGCGATGGCATATGTCTGTCTTTTAAGGATAGCTACTATACCCATTCTAACTTCTAGAAAAATGAACAAATTCATAGTCGACGCAACAAACTGATGCAAAAATGTAGGCATAAATGCTCTACTACCCGTGCGGGGGCGGGTCGTAAGTAACTGTATAAAGCAAAGTCACTATTCGTGTCTCTCTGTTTGTCTGCTTAGTCCTTTTAAACAACACAACGTATTTAAAGGCGGTTTTAACCATCACGAATTATTCTGAAAGGGTGCTATATACAATACTTTTTTTACATTTCGACGCTTCAGTAGATTACTCCCGTATCAAGCAGGAACGGCACCCTAATTGCGTGACATACTATCAATTGGAATCGGAATCATTTTGAAGCAACTTGCTAATCCATTGCTACATATGTTCGAAAAATGTGTCTGCTCAACAACGTAAATAACGCGACGAATATTGTTGAACTGTCACATTGAAACCGATTCCGATTGATGGTGTGTTACGCAATTGCCCTGCTGGCCGGCAGTTTCGGTTTGAAGGTTATTGGTGTATTGGATTGATTGGTGGATCGGAAAATTGTGGAAAAATAAAACGAAGTGTTATGTTAAAATTTAATATTTTATTACACAAATTGAGTTAAGCACATTATTTTGACATACGCTGCATAAATAGAATGTTGTTTTGTATAGTCAGGAAAATTAATTAATAAGCAAATTGATATCCTACGTCAATTTACCGTAATATTGCCATTTCTTAAAAACTGTCAAAAGAGCCACGTTGTAATTCAAATACGCGGACAATTTGTTAGTCAAATTGCTTAACAGTTAGTTTTCTGGCTGTGACATTTAGCAACAGGACAAAAAAAGCAGGTCTACTCTGTAAAAATCTCACCTTGAAAACTTCGGTGAAGTGAGCTTGATGATAGCTGTCAATAATGTCAATCGCTAGCACCTGGTGCAATGACAGCTCACTTCAAGTTCACGCTCACTTCACCTAAGTTTTCACGGTGAGATTCTACCATAATAGATCGGCAAGTCGTAGAAATGGCACATCGAGTTTCAGAAAAAGTAGGGTTTACAGTGACAGTCTTTTAACTCTAAGCTTGAAGACTCCCGCAGACAGTCGTGATGCGACAGTGCGGCGCGATTTGGGTAGAACAATTTGCATGAAGTTTTCATAGATATTGTTCCACTAGAGTCGCGTCGCGCCTGTCTGCGGGAGCCTTGCTGTAGTTGTATTATTAGATAAAAGAGCTGGTAACATCACCCACTTATGGAAATTACTGAACAGATTTGGATATTCAGCACACGCGAAGACTACTTTTATCTGGGTAATGTATGTAGGTATATATGGGTGAGTATGTACTAACCTACGTTACCCAGATAAATGTAGTCTTCTATTAGGGTAGGAATAAACTAGTATTCCTTAGAATGCGAGAGCTAACAATAGTTAGTAATAAATTAAAATAGAAATTAGTAAAATTAATTTCTAATAACAAATGGAGAAAGGGACGCCTTTTCCCTGCAGTGGAACAACATAGGCTAAAATAATAATAATAAATAATAAAAGTGCAATAATGATGATGTTAGTCGATGTTATCATTCCACATGACGAGAACCTCGTGAAAGCTGAGAAAGAGAAACAAACTACCTCGACTTAGCATACGAGGTTTTTGACATGTGGAATGTGAGCTCGGCTGCCAATGGCCTGATGACCGAAAGCCTCGACCAACATATCTCAAGGCTCTCGTTAGGTGGTTAGATCAAGAGCCTGATTCAGAAGGCAGTACTCCTCGATATGGCTAGCATCGTGAGGATGTGTTCATGGCTCTGGAGCCCTAACCACCGGTAGCTTGGACCCGACACCCGCGGACCACATTTTTTTTAAATGTGTTTTTATATATTTTTGGAGAAATATTGCAATGGGGGAGAACATTGGCTTGTAAGACACATGCTTTTTGCCTAGTTTAGAAGCCTAAATTTCGATTTTAAACTTCACTTTCACTCACTCACTCTATCGCACAACTTATTCATTGGCTGTGGTAGACCGCGAAATTCAATTTTTCTTGCATTTTTTGCAATTTACAGGTCCTTCCGTATTGGTCTGATTTCGGAAATCAGACGAATGCGGAGGAAATCTTACTTATAGAGGTGTATTGATGATTATAATGGTTTTAATTATGTAAATACTTTTTTTTTGTTGTCGCGAATCATATTTTGATCAAGATACAACCTGACACTGTCTTGCAAATTGCAAAAAACGCAAGAAAATTTGAATTTCGCGGGCTACCGTAGCGCATCACCCTTAAGACACATTGTTCTCTTTGATTTTTGAGTACAAATAATGTTTATATGTCTTTTAAAAATTGATGGGTACAAGCGAAACTGGTTTGATACCTATATCGTTATGAATTACATTTTCAAACCCTAATAAGATCGTTAGAAACTCACTACGGGTAATCTGTACCGAAATATATTTCTATATCTTTGGGGCTCATTGTGGTAGTTACAGGCGGACAATCTCCGTTTTCCAAATGCAGTTGGAAACCTGGACATGTTATCGGTTCAAAAATATTCCCTTGGTCATTGGTTTCACTATTCATGAGTGACGTAAGCACTACGTCATAGAGGTACAGCAACACATCGGCAGGCGTAGCTTTCTCCAATATTGTGGGGACTGCCACACTCTTGTGGAGCTCGGCAGCAGCAGTGGTGACTGCGATCAGCAATATTACTGCCCTCATTGTAGCGACTCTAGACAGAGGAGCTGGAAATAAATAAATAAAGATTGGTTTTCTCAAATTGGGCAGGCAAAAGTGTATTAAAATGAGCTCAGCCAATTATAATGAGTTAGAAATCAGTGGAAATTAGGGTTCCGATTTATAACTATAAATAACTAGTGCCTGCTTCGCACGGATTTTATGACTTAAAAAATATCGAGATTTATTTATTATAATAATTTAATACGTAAGTTTAACACGTTCGATCCAGCAACGACTGATAACGTCAAATTTGTACAATTTACTAATAACACAACGTCTAATCACGTCTAATAAAAATATGATTTTATTTGCACGGTATCTCACAACGCCAGGAAGCCATAGTAAATTCCATTAGTTGAACTTTTGCGCTGCAACACTTGTATGTGTCAAACACCTAGAGCCACAACAAATCAAATTGTGGCGGCTTAAGGAGGAAGCGTCAGGGTAGCCCGCGAAATTCAAATTTTCTTACGTTTTTTGAAATTTGCAAGTCAGTATTAAATTGTATGTTAAATAAAGTATGATTTGCGACCGTAACAAATATGTATTTACAAAATTATAATCATTAGAATCAGTAATACAACTTCTTAAGTTAGCATAATCCTCAAATGTCAAGATTTCATGAAATAGTCATTCATTAGGATTACCTGGTCTTAAAGAGTTGTATTGATCACTTTAATGATTCTAATTATGTAAATAGATACTTGTTACGGCCGCAAATTATATTTTGATCAACATACAATCTAATACCGACTTGTAAATTACAAAAAACGTAAGTAAATTTGAATTTCGCGGCTACCCTGACGTTTCCCTTAATGTTTTCGTCTACTACACACTCGTACAAGCGCGTACGAACACGTCGTGCGCTAGACGAACTTTGACGGGAACAGACGTTGTGTTCTAATTGTACGCAGGTGCATTGACCCGATTGACGTACGTATATGGACGTATGTTTAATCGTAGGATGAAATTCATCCCATTTTTTTATTTAGGTAGTGGTTCGTGGGAGTAAAGTCATCCCACGCAAATTTGCTTTTGGTTTGAACCTTGTTCCACCACTATCAAGGAGTCCTTTCTAATTCTACATTACTATAAAGCCCTACTCACTAGCATTCTAAGAAACATTCAACGGTCACAAAATGCCTAGAAGCTACGATGCAAATCGGTTTTGTTTACAAGATTACCGCGGATGGGGCGCTCAACGGTTTTCCCCGCGCGCGGGTGAGCACAGCGGATAAGAAAATATTGTGTCATAACGTGCGCACCTCTTGAGAGTGAATTTACTGCTTGATTTCGAATGTCATATGCCCGATGGCTAATTCCCCGAAGTCATCAGCAGTGCTATTCTGTACAAATCTCACAGTGAAAACTTAGGTGAAGTGAGCTGTCATTATACCTGATACTAGGGATTGACACTATTGACGGCTCACTCCGCGCTCACTTCACCTAAGTTTTCACGGTGAGATTTGTACAGAATAGCACTACAGATCGAACGTCCGTTTCGCCGAAAAGCCATTGCAACGATAGTCCTATCCATCGAATGTCTATTGGCTCGACGTGTCAGTAGAAAAGTCAAAAGCTTAATTGAGATATGTTTTTAGGGTTCCGTACCAAAATGGCCTTATGCGACTCAGTCTGTCTGTCTGTCCCAACTGAATATGTCAAGAACTACTAATGCTATCAACTTGAATTTTGGAATAGTTTTAGATAACGTTTGCCCAACTATTTTGAAAATAATTAATAATAATAATATTATATATATATATATATATATATATATATATATATATATATATACATAACTCCGAGTTCACAAACTCTACATGTATAAATTTAACCCGACTAAACGTGTAGATGTGTGCACTAATCCTAGTTACATTATAAAGGCGAAAGTTTGTGAGGATGGATAGATGGTTTGTGACTAATTTACGCAAAAACTACTGAACGGATTTTGATGAAATTGGGCACACAGATAGTTTATAACCGGGATTGACACATATAATACGTTTTATTCCGATATTCCTACGGGTTTAAAACTTACGCGGGGGAAACCGCGGGGCGCTGCTTAATACTCGTATTATAAATAGGTAAAGTTGGTAAGTTTGGATGTAAGAGGTAACCTCCGAAACTTCTCATACGATTCCAAATATTCTTTCTCAAATAGAAAGGTACAATATTGCTGAGTTTTATAGAATATATTTTATGGGATAGTTGGCTTCCACGCGGACGGAGTCGCGGGCAGAAGCTAGTGATAAAATATTTCTAATTACCTTGTAAATATATCTGGAACGATGGCTGGCGATGACACAGTACAGTAGTTTTATGTACCACACAAACGAGGATAATTTTACTTTGCTTGCAGTTATTAAAATGTGATTGTTTACTGAATTACAGCATTTATATGGCTGTTTACACAGCAGCATTTAGGTACCTACAGCCCGGCCGTCGAGAGAATGCGTTCCTGATACCTATCAGTTAGACAATTTCTAGTTGAAATAAGGATCAAATTCGCAAAACACACATTCGTTAATATGAAACTGACAGGTGTCAAGATTCAACTTGACTCAAGAATGCATTCTATCGGCGGTCGGTCTGTAGATATAATGGCTATATTATGGGACCGGTGCTCCGTGGACTTTGACAAAGAACTTGAATTTTTATTGGTATTCAAGAGGCATTTGTCGTGTTTGGGATGGTGCAAGCTGACAGTAACCGGTAACCTATTATTCCCAAAACAATTATTTACTAGGCGGCACAAGAAACTAAGATGTCCGTCAAATCAAAGCTCTATTCAATCAAGGCTGCCAAACTGGGGCACTCACTAAAGCATAAAACAAGAAACTATGAAACTGTCAGACAGCAATGAAGAGGAGCATGCTGAACATAAAGAAAAATCGGATAGAATAAGTACCTAACAAAATTATCAGAAAACGTACGAATATAGAAGATGTAACAACGATAATAAGAAAACTTAAGTGGAAATGGACAGGCCACATAATAAGACGCGTTGAAAATTGAAACAAAAACATTGTGAAACAAACCAATACGTGAGTTTGTCCCGAATGCTGTTGTATATTTAAGAGGGATTGTGATGGTAGTCTCAAGCCAGTTGATGCCTCTAATCTGTCTAACACTACAACCAGACAAAATACATCAAGTGGTGCGGTTGAACAACGCAAAGAAAATAAAATTCCACATGAACTTTCACTAGAAATAAACAGCTTGAAACAGGAAATGCATGTTTTAAAAGACCAGCTTACAAATGCAGTACCTTTGCATGCGAGGTATGAGGTAAAAATAGAGAGTCACGTGTCCCTTATAGATTTCCTGAAAGAAACACTCGAGTTACTCACCAGCGACAGATCGAACTCTCTTATTGTCGCTACACTCGCTACCGATCCATCCACTCCGACTGACAGCACTCCTATTCCGATCCAAGTTACAAAAAACAAAGTTAAGTCCAAGCAACTGAGACAGAAGAAGCGTAAACAACAAAAACCGCAACCGATTACCCAGTTATCCACGTGTTTTGATCTTGAATCTGAGGTCATTGACCCTAGTCAGTCTAACAAACTTGGTCAATCAATCCCGGCTATAACGACCAACGTGGATGCTATTGGTGAATCCCTCAAGGTGCCTGATTCCCAATGGATGACTGTAACTTGCAAACATCAACAAATGACTTCAATAAGTGGTATTGCTGGACCTACGAAAATTTCTTTTCAGATATTCCCGTTTCAACTACTAAATCCCTAAACTCATCAACTTCTGTTGCTGCGTCTTTGCTTAAGGAAAATGTTAATGCTTGCGATTCGGAATTTAATTTTGAACATTATTATTAAAGAGTTAAAAGCTGTCCAGACGTAAAGTATCGCATCACCCTATTTAGGATGCCTAGTTTCTTGGCCGCAGTTTGAGCTTTGTCCGCTCAAATCTGTCCGCTCTACCATGGCCTCTCTCAAAGAACCAACTTCGGCCCCGCTGGTTTTTGCGCTGGACAAGTATCTCTCTGAAACTGTACTGTCATCTGCGTACCCAACAATACCAGGCTGGCGCAGGTCATTGATGTGCAGCAGGAAAAGAGTTGCAAAGAGAACAGAACCCTGAGGAACTCTGGCATCAATAGCCATAAGGTCAGAGGAGCAGCCGTCAACGACTACTCTGATCGACCGTTCACCAAGGAAATCTGATATCCAGCTACAAAAATCAGCTGGGATGCCATAAGCAGGAAGCTTGCTGAACAGAGCAGCGTGCCAGACCCTGTCAAAGGACTTCGAGAAGTCAAGCGATACAGCAAGTTCTTCGCCGTGTTTCACGATGGCTTCGCCACAGCAGTGCGTGACATACACAAGAAGATCGCCAGTTGACCGTCCTCGGCGAAAGCCACATTGACGGTCACTGAGGAGATCATTGTCTTCAAGGTAGGCCAGTAACTTATTTTTCAGTACCCTTTCCATAAACTTGCACAGAATGTAGGTAATGGCGATCGGACGGTAAGGGTAACCCTACGTGCTACAACTTTTCGATCGCGGGCCTTGACCCAGGCTTGTTAGGCAGACTCTGTGGGCGCATTCTGCATTATACCAAGGCCGGGATTTGTGACCGAGTGGAATGTCGGAGAATGGAATAAAATACTCCATCCCCTGCCGAATCACGTCCGCAATCACGTCAGCACAGCACAAGGGGTCATCCGAGGAAAAGCACACTTGCCGCCATGGATAAGACGCAAAAAAGTGCCGCATCTCATCCCAGTCTGCTGACTCGTAACGCCACACTCGCCTCGTGCTTCTGGGACTCATCATTCCCAGCGGGACTGAGACCGATACTGAATGACTGTCTGGGTCAGATGCCAGCAGAAGGTCTAAGCTATTGGGTGTATGGCCGTCAACATCCAGTACCCGCAATGCCACATTCACCATCTGGGTTAGATCTAGCGTTATAGCAAACTTGCGCGCCTCCAACCCAGCATGGTCAGTTTTCTGGTACGGGAACAACCACTCTTTATGATGGGCGTTGAAGTCCTCCAGAAAAATGAGCTTCGCTGTTGGGTACCATTTCTGGGCTACGTCAGTCGACTCCATGAGGAAATTAAAGAGCGCTGTGGTCTCCTGGTCATCGCTGTGCGATCGGTAGACGCCGATGTAGAGAGATTTCTCCATTCCATCACGAATTATTTTGGAAGGGACAATACTTTTTTTACATTGCGACGCTTCAATAGATTGCGGGAAATAAGGAATTGCGAATTATTTATTTCACTTTGGATACATACGTAACAAATTAAATAATAAATAATTCGCAATCTTTCAAATCCCGAGATTTAATCGTCATGTTTATCATTCCGCTATTTTATAGGTATTATCCCCTCTTGTTACTTCTTTCCTCGAAGTTTACGTATTTATGCTCTGCCTATTCCTATCTCTGTAATTACTTATTTAATTAAGGTTCACGACAGTTCCCTCCATTATGATGCAGGAGGCATTATCAATTTGCGATGCAGGAACATAGGAGTAAACTCCAGTCGTGTGTCGGAGCTGACACACTCTTTTTTTTTTTTTTGACTATGACTGTTTTCCTTTTTTGTATCGGCCGGAGTCTGGATCTGTGACCAGTTAATAGCGGTAGGCTCGCCCCTTATTACATGGTACAGACGCCAGCAGGTCAAGCTACCTGAAACTGTCAAATTTTCCCAATCAACCTTGAACTTAATGCTTTAGTGCTAAAGTTGAAAATCTATTAAAGAAATTTGACAAATTGTAGTTGCTTGATGTGCTAGCGTCTGTACTTCAAAATAACTGGCGAAATGTAGGTACCTATTATAAAAATATTACCTACAAAATATGTCCCACAACAAAATATAATATTATTAGTTTTCCTCTAATAACATAACAATGTTTTAGGTATGTACAGTCAACCGCACACCAGTGGTAACAACTTGCCATTGACTGCGCCTTTATATCGTAGCATTAAGGGTGGTTTTCGTAATGCGAGTGTTACCACTGATGTGTGGTTAACTGTACCATGAGTAATGTATGATTAACTCTTTAGTAATTATCACTAATAACGTTATTTAAATCATGAAAAACCAGATAAGTTAGACCACCATATCCTTATTAGGTATCCCACATACATGCAAAACTGCTTACTATTTATAACTGTTTGAAGGAAAATTAATCGATCAACCGTTATCCTATATAATAATAACATTTTTGTCCTCAAATTACCACACAGCTGGATTAATTGGACAAACTTGACTTTCCTCAAAATAATCTCAACAACAAGTTCTGCGTTGAAAAAATAAAATCTGCTCCGGCCATATAATATTATTACCTTCCTAATCATATAAGTTTTTAAACCGACATGGTCACTGACATTATCATTAGAACTTAAAACGGGATATTTACCATGTATATTAATTGATTTGAGTTTCCGATATTTCGGCACTGTTGCAAGTGCCATGATCACGGATAAACTGAAGTTATTGCGGGTGGATGTTTACGAGCAGACAAAACGGTCTACCCTCTTTCTTGTTCGTTTAGTGCGATTGACACCGCTACCATTGTCACTTGTTACACTCACAACTCGATTCTGTTCTTGACACACAAAACTCACTGTGTCCGCTCGCGAACTTTTTTCGGTACTCTTGCGGTCTTTACACAATTGGACCACTGGATTCCAGGCTCTCGACAATTGAAACCCATCCTCACGGTTGAAGTTCTTATATTTAGTAATCTCAATAGCTTCTCTCACCAGTCTAGGGTTCACTGGTTCCTAATCATGTTCAAGTTGTGATGACCCGGTAGTTGAGCCCTCGCCTCTCATACACAAGGTTGTGGGTTCAAAGCCAGGCAAGTATTTTTCAATTAATATGTACTTTCTAAGGTTACGAGTATCTTCCACATCGGCGAAGAAAAATCTGCCTAGCCTTTTCCCAACTATTTTAGGGTCGGCTTCCAGTCTAACCGGATGCAGCTGAATACCAGTATTTTACATGAAGCGACTGCCTATCTGACCTCCAAACCCAGTTACTGGGTAATATGATACCCCTTGGTAAGAATGGGTGTCAGATTTTCGGGCTTCTGACGACCCGTAGCGACTGTCAAAGATCTACGAATGACAGCCGGGAACAACGGCTTAACGTGCTTTCCGAGGCACGGAGGAGTCTCGGTATGTAAAGATGCTCACCCATCTACGGACGTGGTGATTAATGCTCATGCCTTCTCTGTGTGAGAAGAAAGAAGCTTTTGTCCTGCCGTGGGTATAATAGGCTGGTATTGTTATTATTTTAATCATGTTCGAGACGAGATTTTTTATGAGACATGGCCACCACTTTAACACAAACTTGTACAGTCACTATTTAAGGCGTTAAAAACAAAAACCGGTCAAGTGCGTGTCAGACCACTCACAATGAAGGGTTCCGTAGTTGGGATGAATTTATCCAAAAAACAAACTTAACATTGTAGTTGAAAAACATGTTCTCCCATACATTCCAACTGCAAATGTATGTTTGTACGCATAATATACGTAAACGCATAATATGAATAAAGTATATTATTATTTTTTCTTACATATCTTGGGACCTTTGGAAGGCATACGAGGGGCCGAGTCCAACTCGCAGAGGCCCCTTAGATAATTTTAATTGATGAGGAGGCACCAACCGACGATTATCCCTATATGCACTATGCAAGTGCACCCAAGGACAACCCCCGTTTGATGCAGAACTATTGTTGTACGTGGAAACAAAACATACTGGGCTATGGGTTTGGGTGGCTAAAGTGGATTGGGTAACTTGAACTATGGAAGAACTATGTCCCCTGCCTGACCAATGTTATAATTATACACGGATAAAATAGGGGTGACTTGCACACTCAAAAATGGGCCCCCGGAAACGGCCGCTAGCACATAGTGATGTAGCGACAAAGGGAAACACTTCCTGAGGTGCTTGAGGAGTGGAGAGGTATTCCATGGCTATCAGGACAACCCCGGAAGTACGGTCAAGATCCTACCAGCACCTTACTGGAATACTTCCTTCCTCCGAGCACGTTTGCTCTTGCGAATTTCCCCTCAAGCCGGCCAATAAAGGCAAGAATGAGGTGGGAGCTCTGTTCCTCGTCAGTGTTCACTCCAGCCGGCCAATAAAGGCAAGCCAGAGATGAGGACAAGATTTCTCCCAGGAGATGGGGTCCGTGGGGTCGCTACTGCCCAACAGCTCGCCACATGCTGCCCTGCGGGTTTCTGTATCTCTCTTGGTCTGGCTCCTCATCCTAGACCAGTCAACTCTACCGGCACAGCCCTAAATTTCGGAGCGCCCAAGCCCCACCACGACGTCAACGTAGAGATACAGCGGTGGGGATTTTTATTATTATTATTATTATAAAATATTGAGAGATTCACCATGTTATTTTAAGACCATAGACTTTCTTATAACTTTTCCTGTAATTTATAGGTATAGAACTATTTCTTGTATTTTTTTTTAACTTTTGGCTCAATAGTTTCGGAGATAAGGGGGTAATGGAGAATTTTCGTCTATTTTCTTAAATAACTTTAAAACAATGTATTTTAAAATTATAAGAAAGAAAAAATATATTTGAGACCTGCACAGTAAGCCCTTTCATTTGATACGTCACACGGTACATTTTGTAAAACTTTCTTTTTAATTTTATATTTGCCCCTCAAAATTGATCTCCATTTTCAAAATTCATTTATTTACGTTACACGTCCGGGTGTGGGTCACATAAATTTATACGTGTACCAAATTTCAACTTAATCGGTCTATTAGATTTGGAGAAAATTGGCTGTGATAGACGGACAAACAGACACATGAGTGATCCTTTAAGGGTTCGTTTTTCCTTTGGAGGTACGGAACCTTAAAAACAAAAACAAAAAGCGACCGACACAAAACAATGCCTAATCTAATAGATTTAGACCTAATAGATTTTGTATCGTCTTTGAAGCAATAGAGCTCAAATGCACGAAGTAAAAAATCCGTAAGGTAAAAATTGCGCCATGCAATTTTGAACTTTAATTCAATATTATTTAGACTAATTTTGAAAGAAAATCATTTTTTAATACAACAACAACGAAGCGATACAAAATAGTTATGAAAATAGAAATAATAATTTTAGTCTCAAATATAAAATTCAAATTAGTAATTTTTAGTATTTTCAAAGTATCGCAAAACAAAATTAATAAAAAAAATTAAATTAACATCATTATAAAATTAAATTAAAATACGTATTTACAAATAAATACGAATACATTTCACGATCTAACTCTTAAACACACCCATAACAACTCAGCGACGCGACGCGCATCTAAGGAGCGCGCTCCCCGAAATTACGCCACACAAAGGGCACCCTCCTGCCTAGACTACTAGTGATACAGAAGTCCGGTTTTTCATTAAATGTAGCTCAACTCAATACCCCGAGGGCATATTTTCGATATATCATTTAGTTTTTGAGATATACCTAGTTGATTTTATGACAAAAGACTTTTTCACAGTTTTGCGATTTTCAAGAATATTTTTTGACTTTTTAACTATTTTTTTTTTCATACGATACGCGCTTTTTGAGCCCTCAACCATTCATGCAGCCCAAAAACTTACGACACCAAGGGGATGTCATATTCTGAGCGAAAATGGGGGCTATACTGAAGCGACCGAAAACACATTTTCAATGTTAAAACTAAACGAAAAGATAAAATTCTTAGTATCTTTATTTGCGTTTCATAATGTTAACAAGATCAAAAGAGGCTTAAAGCTATGTTATAATACTCGTGTTTGCGGATCCTATAGGGCAAAACAAAGCTTTTTTTTGCAGCAGCAGCAGCCGTACTAAATTTCATCCTGAAACAGTAAACGGGATTCCTATCTTAGGTTCCGTAGACCAATGTCTCGATTTATTGGCTTCCCCTGACATTGATAAGACACATGTTTCCAGGTTTCAATTTCAGAAGGCTTAAGTCCTTGCGTAGGTAACCTAGGGATACATGTTATTCTGACCATTTGACTGGAAAAACATGGAACATCCTAAAGCGAGGTTGGTTTTCTATTCTTGACTTATCGCTGCTGTTAATATAACTTTGCTTCGTTCACATACAGAACAATGTTATTAAATCTTTATTTAGCATATTTATAATAAACTATTATATTTCAGCAGGGAATCATGTAACTCTGATTGAAGTATCCAATGTTGGTGGATTACATAATCAGCCCTCCTCTCTGTGAGAGGGAGTGGGCTGTAACCTACCACGTCGGTCCAGTGCGGGTTGGTAGATGTTGGTGGATTATGCAGGGTGACTGGTAATTAGTGACCGATACTTAAACATAATTGTACTCATAATACTAAACAATGTAGGGGTAGGGAAAAGTTGTTAGTTATCATGAGTACAACCGTGTATTTAAGTATCGGTAGTAATTACCATTCATCCTCTCTAAAGGCACTATCTCGCCACCATGAAAACGCATAATCTATACAGGGTGTCCGGTAATGAATGGATAACCTTGAAATGTCTTATAGTATAACTTATGGCCGTTCAGAAAAAAAATTGAAACAAAATATATCATAAGTAGTACCTAAGTTATGATTTTTTTAAAAGAAAGGTCTAATTTTTTTTACCTTGTTTTACTTTTATGAACACTACGATCAGAAATGAATGGATTCCATCGGTTTGTTGTTATTTTATTATTATACACGAACTATGCTAATAGATAAACAGTCAATAGTATGACTAGCTATTGCACTTTTTTATTAAAAAATTAGCAGATTAATTAATTTTAGAAAAACTTTGCAAAATTTATTTTTTAAACTATGTTTAAACATCTTGGGTATAAAAAAAATGTATGAATACATGAGTGGCCAATAATTTTAAAATAATGTCACTTTCAAGTAGATTTTATAATGGTACAATTCATAAATGTATCTACAATAAATAGTGAATTATTGCGATTAATGTAGAAAAGGAGAAAATTTTACTAAATATCAAAATTTGTAATATGGGAACATTTTTTAAATTTAATTGTACCTGAACTTTGGGGATTAATAAAAAACAACATTTAACATAAACAACACTTTATTATCATTCGTTTATAATAAATGTTCAAACTGCCGGCCTCCCACTCTTATGCAGGCCCTACATCTACGGATAAATGATCTACGGAGCAGTCTTGTGTACCGTCGTTCACTAATTTTTGATGCGGCTGCTCTGACTCGTCTTCTTAATTCTTCTAAAGACCTTATAGGCTTACAGTATACTTCCTCTTTAAGGCAGCCCCAATAAAAATAATCCAATGGATTTAGGTCCGGTGAACGTGGAGGCCACAAAATTGGCCCTAGCCGCCCGATCCATCTATCTGGGTACGTGTTATTTAAAAATGCACGAACAGATACAGCATAATGCGCAGGACAGCCGTCATTTTGCAACCAATATGACTCCCTCAGCTCCTCGGGCACTTCTTCTAATAAATTGGGGAGATCATTTTGAAGAAACTCCAAATAACTTTGCCCTGTTAAATTCCCCGGTAATTCAAATGGCCCGATTATTATTCCACTTAATATTCCAGTCCAATAATTGATTTTAAATTGGTATTGGGATCTATCTTCACGCATAAGATGGGGATTTTCTAATTCCCAACCGTGTAAATTATGAAGATTCATGTATCCATCTCTTTTGAATGTTGACTCGTCGCTCCACAGAATTTTATTAAAAAATTGCGGGTCTTCTTCGATTTTTGCCAGCATTTGTCGGCAAAAACGCAATCTAGCTGCATAATCTCTTGGTTGGAGAGTTTGCACGCGTGTAACGTGGTAAGGGTGGAATTTATTTTTTTTCAAAATATCGTGCACGGTCGATTTTCCGATACCTGTGCGTCGAGCTATTGTTCGTGTAGAGGTAGAAGGATCGTTTTCGACTTCCTCAAGCACGGCTTCTTCTACATCAAGACGAGCGATTCTTCCACTGCTTGTACCACCGACACCACTACCAGGCAATCTTCCTTCGGAGTAACAACCGTGGACACGAATAAATACGCGGTAGTCTGGGTGGCGCGCATTAGGGTATCTCTCCCTATAGAGCGCTGCAGCTGCATTTGCGTTACCTCTGCATTCTCCATAAATGTAATGCATATTTGCATATTCTTGTGCCGTATACTGACGTGGCATTTTGATACACAAAAACACAAAAGTCCAGTTTAGTCCAAAAACAAACCAAATCGTCGCAAATATCACCAAACAAAACAAGTCCAAATCAGTAAGCAAAACGAATAGTCCAATAAAATAGCCACGTGGTCGTTTTAACACTGATTCAAAGTAAATCACGATAATTGCAAACGGAAACTAAATAAACACATGCGAAGTCGAGCAAGTCGAGAAACGCACTAAAAGTATGAGTGCTTACCTGATGTTTTACATTTATTTCCTCTCTCTCGCACCTAGCCGATTCAGACCCTCTTTGTCTAACATAACACAAAAGAATGACAGCACGGCGTGCGCGCAGGTAGCAAATATGAAGGTCACACGACCCATTTCACGCTTTTAAAGTAACTATTTTAATCATTATGAGTATTTGTAAATTTCTGACAATTTGGTTTCAATACGCAATTTTTATTCACTACAAATTCCTTAAATGTATTTTTGATTAATCTTCAGTGGTCAGAAGCAATTTAATTTAAAAAAAGTTCCTACATTACTTTTGACATTTGGTAAAATTTTCTCCTTTTCTACATTAATGGCAATAATTCACTATTTATTGTAGATACATTTATGAATTGTACCATTATAAAATCTACTTGAAAGTGACATTATTTTAAAATTATTGGCCACTCATGTATTCATACATTTTTTTTATACCCAAGATGTTTAAACATAGTTTAAAAAATAAATTTTGCAAAGTTTTTCTAAAATTAATTAATTTGCTAATTTTTTAATAAAAAAGTGCAATAGCTAGTCATACTATTGACTGTTTATCTATTAGCATAGTTCGTGTATAATAATAAAATAACAACAAACCGATGGAATCCATTCATTTCTGATCGTAGTGTTCATAAAAGTAAAACAAGGTAAAAAAAATTAGACCTTTCTTTTAAAAAAATCATAACTTAGGTACTACTTATGATATATTTTGTTTCAATTTTTTTTCTGAACGGCCATAAGTTATACTATAAGACATTTCAAGGTTATCCATTCATTACCGGACACCCTGTATATAAACAAATAATAAAAACCGGTCAAGAGCGAGTCGGATTCGCGCACCGAGGGTCCATACTATCATAATATATTAAAAAAAGTGTGCAATTTAGAGACACCGTTTTATTTTCCCTGTAATCTTTACATAAACTTTTATCACACAGAATAATTTCAGATTTTTCTCTACGCAAACTTCGTAGATAAGGGGGGAACAGTATTTTTTTTACATTTTTCATCAAAAGTTGAAAACTGTGAGGCCTAAAAAAAAGAAAAATGTTTGAGAATGTGCAAACGGCGCTCTTTCATGTTATACCCCACATACCCTAGGGGGCATGGGGGTCTCAAAAATTCGAAATGGGGCTACCCATTTCGAATTTTTGAGACCCCCGTTAAATCCCTGTTGCAAAAAAAAAAAATATTTTTATTTTTTTCTTATTAGCAAAATAGTTGGGCAAAGGTCATTTAAAACTATTCCAAAGTTCAAGTTGTTAGCATTAGTAGTTCTTGAGACATCCAGCTGTTACAGACAGACAGACTGAGTCGCACCATAAGGGTTCCTTTTTACCATTTTGGTACGGAACCCTAAAATCAATGTACGAGTACGCGCATCACTTCAGAACGGTTGCACATATTTGACTAGTTCTTTTTTTGTGTTTTTAATTATCAGGATAGGTTTGTATGAAAGAAAATGTTTTAAAACTTGCCGGGAAAATTATAAAATTGGAGAAACTGAAAGTGAATTTTCTATGGGAATTTTGTATGAATTATTGAAATTTTGACAGGACAACGTTTGTCGTGTCAGCTATTTTGTATTAGTTATTACTAACTAGTGAAGAACGCGTTAATTATTTTATAAGAAGTTAACGGTTTGATTTTATACAAAATAAATAATAAGATAGTACACCAGGTGTAACTTAAATAACGCACAACCTCTTAAGGGGTCTTGTACTCATCATTATGAACAACTTTTACTATGGGACCAAACCTGAAATCGCGAAAAAAAATCAGCTGGTCAGTACATTTATGTTCGCATAATTCGTCAAAATGTACTGAACAGCTGATTTTTTTTGCACAGAGAAGACTAAATAAAAACTAATATTAACTTAAAAATAAAAATACTAACATGTTTTACTTACAGAGTAAATCCTCTGTCTCACAGTATGATATGCTAAGTAAAAATTGCAGAATAATTTTTTACCAGTCGTAATTATTTAATTTACACTTAATTTCCTATTTAATTTATTGTACAGAAATGGGCCTAAAAATTTATATTTGACTCACATACAATATCATTCCGTCTCTTTACTTTACTGTTATAGGAGAGCATGGTGTGCTGTTTTAATACCAAGTGCGTTATGAAAAGCCGGCGAACACTCAGCACGTTACAGGATTTGTATTTGTAGGATAGAGAAAGGGATGGAAGTTTTCTACTTTTAAAATTGCTCTCTGTACTCTTTCAAAAGGCAGTAATTAAGATTTTGGTGATCCACCCCATGAAGTAACACGGTACGGTATTACAGATTGACCTAGGGCCAAGTAAACTTGTGACATTAGTTTCTTTTTTATCTGCGATTGCTCGCAATTTTTAAAAAACAAAAATTAACCTGCGCGCTCTTGTAACCAAACTGTCAATATGTGGTCTCATCTATTAGGCGACTCATCTGTTAGAACCCCGAGATATTTTAACATACATGTTGCACTCACATGGGCATACAGATGAGAGTTAGTAATATTACAATGCGGTTTGCGGATGGAGAAGTAAATATATTTCTTTATGTCGGCATTTAATTTTAGTAAGTTGCTTTGAAGCCAGTTAGACACAGTATTGAAACCTATTTGAGCATGTTCGTACAATTCGCTATTTGATTTAGCGGTGAATATTAACGCCGTGACATCTGCATTCGATATAATTTTGCCGTGTTTAATATTTAAACTACACATATCGTAAATATAAATCAGGTAAAGGGTGGGGCCCAAAATACTTCCCTGGGGAACACCAAAACCTTTGTTTTTTAACTCGTCGCTAATATTATTGTCAATTTTAACACATTGATAACCATCGTCTAAGTAGTCAGCAAAAAGTTTCAGCGGCGTTCCCCTTATTATTAAGGCCTCTAATTTGTACAAAAGCGTAGAAACGGAGACTGTACCTATCAAAAGCTTTCGCCAGATCAAGGAACATCCCCAAAGTCTGGTTTTCTTTACCGAATTCTTCTGAGACATAAACTGTTAGACTGTGCACTGCATCGGCTGTGGATAATTTGGCTCTAAAACCAAATTGCACAGATGATAAGAGTTAATTTTTCTCTAGATAGTTAACTAGTCTACTATTTATATTTTTTTCTAGTATTTTAGATATAGAGGGGAGTTGTGATATTGGCCGATCATCACTTGGTATTTGTTTCCGTATTTGAAAATAGGGATTACAATTGCTTTTTTTAGACATTTAGGGAAACTGCCTTCAGAAAAACACATACGAAAAATATGTGTTAATGGAGGTACAAGAATGTGCTTTCTTTAAGAGTTTAAGGGTCTTATTGCTAATGTTATCCCATCCAACAGCACAGTAATCTTTTTGTCCACAGATTATTTGGGTAATTGCGTCTTCGTCGGTGTCTAGCAAAGCAAACGATTGTAGGGTACGTCTTCTTTCACACTTTTGGGAAGAAGGTTGAACACAGTCAGGTATTGGATTCTGCTCAGCAAGAGTTTTCCCAACATTTACGAACAAAATATTCACTTCGTTGGCTGCCAGGGTGTTGCGCTTTCCGTACTTCACTTAGGCTGTAGGCCGGGTACAGGTACGTATAAAGGTAAACTCAATAATACCATAAAACTTATAACCATGGGTCAACTGTTATTTCTATGCTTGGTTGAGAGATAGATTAGTGACTCTAACTCATTATCTGCTTCACAAAATTGAGCTATGCTCCGCCAGAGTCTACTTGCGTAGTAACCCAAGGGGTCTACTCACGTATAGAGTGACCCCATTCCAACAGTCTACTAGATGCCCCTTGTGGTGTCCCACTATCTTTTGCTTATGCAAACCATGGGTTAAACCCGGACCATGACACCACACGGGCGAAGGCCCCCACGGTGACCTCCTCCAACCCCTTAGTCACGCCCCTACGCCGTCAAACTAGTGACCGTTAACCATCCCCCGCATACGTTACAAGAAGAACAACCCGATATGTTGACACTTCCTACCTGACTCCCTAATAGGTAGCAAGGGAGAACGGTAGGCCATACGTATAATGATCTCCGCGCCCCCCGCTTGGCATTTAGCTAGTGAGTCTGCATGCTGAGGATTGCAGACATGACTAAACAATACCTTGGAAAACATTCTAACCAGCTTTCCCCATAGTTACACGTCTTATAGTTTTAACAGTCTATTAAAGTGATGTTATCACTCACCTGGCTTCAGGGTAGGAAAAGCCTCGGAGATTTTTTCCATCCATCCACGTGCTCCGTACCGCAACGGTCCCGCACTTCACTCGCGCGTTAACACGTTCGCGCTCTTTTCGAGTCACCCTCTAAAAGTGCACATCGACAAAATTAAATCAATGTCAAGCCAGTTCAGTGTTGCCACAGAACAATATATTACTACCAGTGTGCACTTACCCTGTTACTGTGACTGAAATGCCTCGCGTTTCGCGACACAGGGTAGGTGAAGGATTAGAAAGCAGTAAACTCGAATTTGATTCCCGCTGTTTTGACATATAGGTGACGTTTTTAATATGTTTCCAAAATTGCTTGCTATTGTTTCCCGCTCTTTTTAAAACATTTTTATCATAATTTCTCTTTACATCCTTTAGGAGGCTGTTACAAAAATTCCTGTATCTGGTATAGGTGACTTTAGTGACGAGATTTTCTGGGTCCCTCCTATATCTTGGATGAAGTTTGTATCTCTGTCTTATGCACCGAATTAGGCCAGGAGTAATCCAAGGTTTAATATCATAAATTTTCGTGTTTACTATAATAACGGTCGTGTTGCGTAATATAACTGATGGAACATGTTTTATTAAGTACGATAAAGCAAAATTAGCGTCAGGTATATTGAAAACTGGGCTAAAATCAATGTTGCATAAATCATATTAAACTTACATACTGAAGTTAGTGCTGAAACAGCACAGGGCTACTATCCAATCGAAAGAATATCCTCAACTTCTCAAGCCTCGAATCTTCAAATGTCCAACTGTTGCATCCAAAACCACATTTGCACAGCACGCGCAAGAATTTATGCGTGGTTTCATATATAATAAAGTAGTAAAACTCTGTGATGTCAAACACTGTAGGTTAAAGCAAACTAAAAAAAATGTTCACAATTGGCTGTTAACTCAATCATATTCAGAAACTGAGGCATTTGTTCGAGTTATCAAATGAGATAAACACACCCACACATATTCAACCACACCCACATTCCCTTACACTCACATTCATCACACTCACATACCTGCATAAAAAAAATTATAACGCGTGCACAATTTAAATATTTGTTCCATTGTAATTTTTACTTTTAATAAGTTTTTACTGTTTACTGTTCTCATTACCTTACTGTATTTTTATTAACTTTGTATTGTATCATTATTATTATTTTTATTTGTATTTTTTGTTGTTCGATTTTATGTTAAATCTTGCATAATGTGACTTGCAAAACGGAAACATTAACTGTCAAATGCTTTCAAGGACTCCACGAGACAGGCCCGACCTAGTGTGGAGTCCACAGTTAAAATATTATTAATTATGTTTCCTTTCAAAGAAAATTATTCTACGGGCAATGTGAAATTTACTTTATTACTTTAGTGAAATTGTATTATATAAGTATATTTTTCTTTTAAGGAAATGTAAAATCGATATTCTGGTAAATAAACGATTATTATTATTATTATTATTATATTCAAGTTTGTTTGTGTTTAGTTGCGTTTTCGTCTGTGGGTGGTTTTGCTTAGGAAGCTTTAAGTTAAGGATCAGTAAAACTGCGTGATGGTCGGTAATTGTACAGTTAGTAACAAGCGTAATAAACGGAAAACTGGATTTGATAATCATATTATTATGATCGAGGCAGGAGGCGCTTTGATGAGTAGGCGGTGTATGAGCGGACAGAAAACAATGGAATGAGTAAAGTGCACAGTCTAGAGATCCCTGCATTGCAGTTATCAGAGTTAATGTTTATATTTTTATCTCATCTATAATCTAACATATATTTCAGTATAACATTCTTAAAAGTGCCTACTGCTTGAAAAATTTGGTTTAAGGAAGCATGAAAAGCATCCCCAGATTCTAGAAAAAGGGGACCTATATATAGCAATTATTGCTGCGGTTGTACAAGTTTTGATAATTAATCAATTACTCTTACAGTCGTGTAGATTAGGTTCCTCGACTGTGTCCTTTATAGAATCTTTTGAATAGACAACCACACCATCGTTTTGATTGTTATTGATTCTGGTAATTGGTACGTTGTACCCCGGTAATACTGGGAGGTTATCCTGGCGATTAGATAACCAGCACTCGGTTAGTATTATTATATCACAATTAAAGTTAAGTCTATGAATAAAAATGTTAAAGCTATCCAACATGGATAGCTTTAATATAACTTATAGATACTACGAATGTTTTGGGTTAGTATGGTTAGTGACTTATGATACACGGAAAGATATTGTCTGCAGTCCTCAAACCTTACATGACTTTGAAACAGTTTGAAAACTGTTATCTGAGTGAGTTTGAACATTTTGCATTTGAATTTTTAAATAATATAATATATTATTTATAAATTCAGATAATATTCCACCAAAATTAGGTAATAAATCATAGTTTTGAAATTCACTCATCTATGTCCGCAATTAAGGTACTATCCATAGTATAATAAAAATGAAAATAAAAGTAAATTCTAAAATAAAAACAGGTATCTGGCACTCTTAGGCGCCTTTATAATCGATTGAGTTGATGTACCCGTTTTCGGCAGACTTTTAAACTGGGCAATCTAGATCTCCCGTTTTGTGGCTCGCTGCTTGTTTGAAGCGCAGTTACTTTAAATGTAATTTGGAATGAGAAATGATACAAAAATAAACCATCGCAAACTTTTGGGTATTATAATGGGTATTATACGCACGAGAGTTATTGTTATAATATAATTCACTATAATTCTTAAAAATCGAATGACAAACCCAGAATGTTACTGTATTAGAAAAATAATCCTAACTGCAAAGTGTAAAATAAAAATAAATTTAAAAAACTTTTTAGCCAACAAATAAAACCGACTTCCAAAACAAAACACTACAAAGTGAAAAATAACTTTAATTTCGGAAGTCGGTGTCTTGGGTTTTGTATTTTCGTTTTTTGCCACCGACTTCCGAAATTAAAGTTATTTTTCACTTTGTAGTGTTTTGTTTTGGAAGTCGGTTTTATTTTTTGGCTAAAAAGTTTTTATTTTTCACTTTTTGGTTGTGGAACCTACCCCACACTAATTCGAATACATAATTGAGCACAATAATTGTAGATATAGCCTTGTAAATAACAGTGATAAGAAGTTATTAAAACACCATCACATCATCCACATAAAATAAGTGGGAAATATACGAATTATTGAAGCTAACTCAAAAACTCCCCAAGCAAAGTTAATAAAATTTATATGGGACCACCTCGAAAGTATACCCTATCAAACAAAAAAAGAATTTTCTAAATCGGTCCATCCGTCTTTGCGTAATCGCGTAACAAACATACAAAAAAAAAAAAAAACATACAGACGAATTGAGAACCTCCTCCTTTTGGAAGTCGGTTGAAAATCAAAAACCCGACTGCGTAAAAAGTGAACTTTGAAAAAGATGGAAACAAGATGACCTATTTCTGTCTCCAAATAGGTCTTTATTGTTTTTATTGTTTTTATGAAGATGCCTCCGACTGCATGAGATTGTTTTGTAGTATTGAGTGGGGTTGCAGAAAGAAATAGGTGATCTTGTTTCCATCTTTGTCAAAGTTAATTTTTAACGCAATCGGGTTTTTAATAATTTAATTTTACTTGTTTTGTAATTCTTTTTTTACACCTCTGATATACAATGACGCAGTGACTTGACTTTATTTTATGGAAACGCTATTTAATATTTAATAAGCTCACTCTTCTGATATTGGACACTTTTTCGCGTGATTAAGTACGATGAGGGCAAATCTTGCGATTTTAATATTTAGTTTTGTAGCTTCTTGTGTGGACATATTGATACAATAATATGCAAGAAATCCATTATATGCATTCTTATCGATGTAGGTATACAAGTTTTTGAGGTTACCTAGACGTTTTTCCTCTCTCTGCAAGTCTTCGAACACTCAAGACGTGTAAACAGAACTATAGTAACATTGACCAATGCTTTTTCCATTCAAAATCAACAAAGGTTCGTATCGAACAAATGAAAACGTTTCTCTCTGCTATAAAAACAGAGATGGCGGACGTGAACGTGTCTCCAATAAAATGCTAATAACAAAAACTTCAATTTCAGTATTGAAATATTGAGAACTGGAGCGCCTTGGGAATCGAGGATTTGTGCGATGGGTTTAGTAATGTCTGCTATATGAGTTTCTTACTTGTGTAACGTATACTGTATAATTACCAATGAAACCGGAATTTAACAACGTTGCGTGGCAGAGTCCTCTGATACCATCACTACTTTTTAGGGTTTCGTACCTCAAAAGGAAAAAACGGAACCCTTATGTCACCCTTATGTGACACTCATGTGTCTGTCTGTCAGTCCGTCTGTCACAGCCAATTTGCTCCGAATCTAATAAACTGATTAAGTTTAAATTTGGAACACATATGAGCTTCTGGGACCCAAACACGGACGTGTAATGTAAATTAATGAATTTTGAATACGGGGGTCAATTTTGGAGGGCAAATAAGAAAATAGAATAAAAAGTTTTGCAAACTGTACCGTGAGATACATTTACTATGAGGGTTTCAAATATATATTTTTTATAATTTTAAAATAAACTGTGTTAAAGTTATTTAAGAAAATAGACGAAACTTGACCATTCCTCCATTTATCAGTGAAACTACTGAGCTTAAAATTTTGAAAAAAATACAGACAATATTTCTATACATACAGATTACAGAAAAACCTATAAGAAGTCTATGGTCTTAAAATAACATGGTTAGGTAATCTCTCAATAGTGTGCGTACAAACTTACATTTGCAGTTGGAATGTATGGGAGAACATGTTTTTCAACTACAATGTTAAGTTTGTTCTTGGGATAAATTCAACACAACTACGGAACCCTTCATTGTGCGTGGTCCGACACGCACTGGACCAATTTTTTTTTTTTTACATGTCTTGTACTGTAAATATTCCATGCAATGGACCTTAATCTTATATTTTACTGGCTGACATTTTATCACACACGTTGTTATAGAACTCCCTGTTTTCAATAAATAAAAAAGTTAGTTCGTTAGGCGGTCTAGGTTTAAGAATTGCGCGATTTTATCCGAAGATTGTCTTGATTTCCTTTTGATTATAGTCAAACTGTTATTCTGCCCTAAAGTTCTATTATTTTGTAAAATAGCTACACTTCAGTGGAAACAAAACATCCACATAGGTGGAGTCTGAGTTGCCATATATGGTGGAGACGCCGGGTAGCTACACCCCACAGTACTCATGTTTGAGCAAATAAATGATCTTGTCTACCACTTTCTCACAGGGCTCTACTAGTGTTCTTTCATTATTTTTTTTTTTTTTCGCCTTTGCAGAGCTTGTTCATATTTAAACGAATGAAAAAACCCAGCGGCGATTTTCACATATCTCAACACAAAAACTTTCCATACAAAAACAAATTAGCAGACGCAAACAATATCTCAACAGAATATTAGCAGCGATACAAACCAAGAATTACTTAGTATGATTTACATTCCGCATAAATAGAAAATGTTGAGGAAATGCAGCTCTTTGTAATAAGGTAGCAGCTGAGATTGATGTTCATAACTGTAGCTTCGTTAGAAAAGAGATGTTAGGTAATGGATGCTTTGTAATTAATTAGAAGAGACGTGCTAATATTGAGGTGGCTGTGGCTAAGTAATAACAGCCGCATTGGTCGATCGATCAGGTTGAGCTACATTTGCCGCGGTTGGTCCGTGGATGGGTAACCATATTTTTATTACATACCAAAAACCCTCCGTTCCCGTCGTACGGAGGGGTATCGTATTACCCAGTAACTGGGCTGTGGAGGTCAGATAGGCAGTCGCTCCATGTAAATTACTGGTATTTTACCTGGACCTCAACATACTCGTATATAGTTGGGGAAAAAGCCTGGCAGATGATTGTGTGATAGTATTGTGTTTTGAATTATTGTGCATTTGTTTTTACCCCATAAAAGTCATTATTTTTTACCTACATTTAACTAGGTAAAAATCAAATGCCCCACGGATTTTTGCAAAAAATACGTGTCATATTTGTGTTCTCTGAAATCGAATTCGTAACTTGAGTGAAATGTTTTGTTTTCTTTTTTTTTTTCAGTGGTTTTTAGTAACAAGTTTTAGTTAATGTTATTTTGGAAGGTTCTTGCACCTATAATATTGTAATTTTAAAATAAAAGACATCAGCAATATTGAGGCACACGGTTTTAATACTACACGATAATAGTGCTATTCTGTAAAGTTCAATTGGGACCTCACTCAAATAGGCGTGCACAGTTCGAAAGCGAACTCAGTTGTTTTAAAAGTAAATCATCGCGGATTCACAACGAGACACCGTTCGAATTTCAAACCGATGCTTGCAAATTGGTGATTACCCTTGCGTTTTTTTTTTTAATATTATCTATGATTGTGAAGAAGTATGCTCTGTTAAGGCGTATAAGGAAAGGCCACACACGTGTGTTAAGCTTCGATTTGCAAGATAATGTATGTGATTGTGTCCACTGCAACCCACGGATACGTTACGCATCAATTGACGTCATTAGTACATGCGTGGCTTGCTCGAATATGGGGCTGACATAGCTCAACGCTGTCAACGTCATGCACGCTATGCATGCGGATACACTATACACGAATATTAACCCACGACTATGTACAGTCAACGTCTAGAAGTCCACCGCAATGACCATTATCGCCTACGGGCTGCCAAAGTTGCCAATGTGTAGTATTGTCAAACGTTCTTATAGAAGAAGGTCATAAGTACAACTAATATTGCTATGCCATAGTTTTGTGAGATTGTTAGTCGACTTCTGACTGTTACTATACAAGTCTATACGCCCTAATTCCTATGTTTTATTACTTACTAGCTTTTGCCCGCAGCTTCGGTCGCGTGGATATCGGAAATTATCCTACGGGAATGTACCTACTACTGGGATAAAAATACCTACCCTATGTCCTAATCCAGGTTATGGTCTACCCATGTGCCAAAAATCCAAATCCGTTCAGCTGTTTTCGCGTGAAAGCTTGACATACAAACAAACAAACTCGCTTTCGCATTTATAATATTATACATAGTTAGGTTTGTGAATCGACGAGAATTCCGTTTTTTTTTTTTGGGAAACGTAACAAATAATTAAGCTAAAAGATTCCTCCTACATAAAATTCACCCACCCAATAGTTTTATATATAAGTCAACGTTGTTTTTTGTTTTTATATACCTATATTAGTTTTCTCTTCCTCATTTTGTGTTATTATAAATAGATAATTATGAGATTGTACTGAAGATGTTTTGGGTTGTAAAGAGAATAATGTTTACTTGAATAATTGCAAAGTGAGAATTGGGAATTCAGCTACCACCATTGATGTGTTAGGCCCTTTGTAGGTACACACACGTTTTCTTGCCGTGAAAAACTACGGTTTGTTCGCCGTGTGTAGGCACGGTGGTCTAGCACTATGGAAACTTGTTGACAGACACGTTTTTACTACAGCGGATTTATACATCGCGCCGTAGTAAAAACGTGTCTATTTCGTGATTTCTTTAGGGTCAAGCCACATCTGTCAGCACGGAATCGCATTTTTTCATGCTCTATCCTTTTGTATCGCTCAGGATCGGCATTTGCTAGAGCGAGAAAGATAGAGTGCGCGCGGCGGAATGCGAACGCATCGACGTTTCCGCCGCGCGCACTCTATCTTTCTCGCTCTAGAAAATGACAATCCTGAGAGATAGAAAACGATAGAGGATGAAAAATGCGATTCCGTGCTGACAGATGTGGCTTGACCCTTACGGTACAGCGTATACTCTGTGGCCTTAATCTTTTCACCGCGGCAAGAGCCATGTTTGTCGAAGGACCGATAGCTGGTGGAGCAGACGAGGTCTGAATTGGAGACCACTATCGGCAAGCGTGGTGTGGGTCGCCCCCCAGCTAGATGAACAGACTAACTTAAAAACATGGCTGGGACAGCCTGGATGCGAAAGGCGGAGGACAGAGTGTTGTGACGCAGCCTGGGAGAGGCCTATGTCCAGCTGTAGACTGTGATAGAGGTCTTCAATCAACTCAGTCTGAGTTGATTGAAGACTATGGTTCCTAACGTCTGGTGGAATGACCCAAGTTTTCATGATAGGATTTTAACAAAATAGGCCGGCAGAGAATAGAGGAGCCCGTGTCTAAGTAATAACAGCCGCACGGGTCGATCCATCAGGTTAAGCTACGCTTGCCGGGGTTGGTCCGTGGATGGGTGACCATCTTTACATACCGAGACTCCTCCGTGCCTCGGAAAGCACGTGAAGCCGTTGGTCCCGGTTGTCATTCGAGGATCTTTGACAGTCGTTACGGATCGTCAGAAGCCCGAAAGTCTGGCAACCAGTCTTACCAAGGGGTATCGTATTACCCAGTAACTGGGTTGTGGAGGTCAGATAGGCAGTCGCTCCATGTAAAATACTGGTACTCAGCTGCATCCGGTTAGACTGGAAGCCGACCCCAACATAATTGGGAAAACACTAGGCAGGCAGACCGGCAGGGAATAATAATACATACATATTTCAATCCCTTAAACCTGTGGCAAAATACTGATAAAGTTGAGTGGTATGTTGATGGAAAAACTATCCGTGGGCACAAATTATAATTTATTCTTCCTCAAATGAAAACACCACGGACTGATTTCCATTTAGACTTTAAAACAAAAGATGAAAAAAGAACACAAAAAAATCGCCATCACCTGTATTAAAAGATAGAACGCGAGGGTAATATTTTGTTCTCGTTTGTCCCCCTCCCCGCGATACCCTGGGATTTAGTGGCGATGCACGATAGTGCCACCAGGCAAGTTCGCGCCAAAATGTGAATCTAAATGAGCGGATTTTATCTCTGATTTATGTTGCTGGTACACGTGTGTTGCAAGTAGGTGAAGCTAAGCCTGGGAGGGGATTGGATAAACCTTGGCATAATCTATTAAATGTGGCAATTATGCAGCCTTTTTAAATAAATGTCGAAGTCGAGAAAGTATGAATAACCTAATAGTATATTGTATAATAATAATAATAATAATAATACCAGCCATTTACTCTCCCACTGCAGGGCAAGGCCTCTTCTCATTCAGAGAAGGCACGAGCATTGATCATCAGACTTATAGTGACTAAAAGTCCAGAGGGCCAACCACCACTTGAAGCAGCATTATTTTAATATTACTTCAGTGTGAGAACGAGATGGAGCTACACAGGACGTCTATCGCTCCTTCACTTTCCCACACTCAAATAAGATTAAAATAATACTGCTTTAAGAGGTGCTGGTCTAGCTCCAGGTCTCCTCACGATGTTTGCCTTGACGGGTGCCAGCGTTTTTGCCCATATTTGAACCCCCATCGATATCGAGATTTTTCTTTCTTTTTAGCTTTGTATTAGTTTCAAAAGATATCGTTTGATTAGTTTTACCTATTCTACCTATTTCTTTGATCAATACTGGTTCACTTTAGCAGATGAGACTTAAAAATAATTTCGTACTTAATATTATAAATACCACTTTATTTTTCAACTGCCTAAAAACCCCAAAGTTACTTTTTAGACAATTATCTTCATGAATAAGTTGTGATTATTTGACTAAGTTTTAAAAAGTATTTTTTAGGGTTTCGTAGTCAACTAGGAACCCTTATACAAACACAAAGTGGTAAAATAAAAATTGGAAAAAAATGTTTTATTAGGGTAGCTCCCCTATATGTAAAGTGGGAAGTGATTTTTTTTTTAATTTCAACCCTAACGTGTGATATATTGTTGGAAAGGTATTTAAAAATGAATAGGGGTTTACTATTATCATTTTTTGATAATGTCAATAATTTCGGAAATAATCGCTCCAAAAGTAAAAAACAATGTGTCCCCCCCTCCTCTAACTTTTGAACCATAAGTTTAGAAAATATGAAAAAAATCTGAAAAGTAGAACTTTATAAGGACTTTCTAGGAAAATCATTTTGAACTTGATGAAAACAACAGTTTTTGTACAAAAAAGACAAAAAGTTGTAAAAAATAATTTCTGGACTAAGTTTGTAGTATAATCGTATATGCAAGCATTTTTTTAAACTTCGTTTACATATTTTATTATCCTGAACGTATCTTTTTTCAAACAAAAAAAGAATTATTAAAATCGGTTCTCGTAATCCATAATTACCACCGAAAACTTCTGCACGCTCCGTGTTCGCGCACGTACCCACTACCGGGAGCAGTTGCAGGAGCGCGGAGCGCTGCTGGAGCGCGAACATAATGGATACCCACCTTTAAACTCATAAGTGGGAACACTTATTGTGACGGACGGGAAACTACGGAACCCTACACTGACCCGACTCACTGACCCGTGGCCCGACACGCTCTTGGCCGGTTTTTATTTTTTAGATATTTATTTTATTATTTAATTTAAAACAGTAACATAGATACAGATAGAGGGGCTTGTGACTAAGTAATTACAGCCTCGCCCCCCCTGCAAGGTCTTGTATGAGAGGCGAGGCCTTAATCTCTGGACCAGCACGACTCTGGGTATTATGTACCTAGCTTACGGAGAAGAGACGATAAAATTGTGTGCCGAACGATTATCAGTGCTCTTTGTAGTGTAGGTATGAGAAGAAACCGTAACTTTTTGGCTATCTGAACCTGTTCTGTATTTAAGACTTACATAATTATGTTTGTTGTGTTGTCTCTGTCTTTAATAAGTCCTCGCTTTTGCCCGCGTGGATGTCGGAAATTATCCCACGGGAACGTACTACACGGATAAAAGTATCCTAACCCAGGTCATGGTCTATCCGTGTGCCAAATTTCATCCAAATCCGTCTAAAAAGGTAACAGTCGTATTTATAGACAAAGTTACTGCTGCTTTAGTCTAGAGCTTCTGCTGAGCATGAGGTCCTGGGTTCGATTCCGGAGTCGGGCACAGTGTTATTGGGTTTTCCATCTGACCTTAAAAATAACTGGTGAAATATGCCTAACCTTTTTTTTACGTATGTAATATTCCACTTTTGTGTGGAACTACTTCAATCTGGTGGATACCCAACTTTGTCCACCGAGGTTTTGTGCGTAGGGTGTTCTGAAAGTCTTGATATTCAACTCTATTTTTCAAAATAATTGCCACCACAATTAATACACTTCCTTATAAACCAATCACTAAAAATATATTTCCATTTCTGTTCAGGAATTTCCGCACATAATATTGTCCCAAGCCGAAAGTAAAGCGTCTTCACCCCGAAATCTTCACCCCTTCAATATACTTTTCCCGGTAGGAAACAGTCCAAAGTCACATGACGCCAAGTCTGGCCTGTAAGGCGGATGTTCAAGAAGTTTCAAGCCGGCATCTCGCAAAAATTGGCATGTAACGTCAGCACGATGTGCCGGAGCATTATCATGATGAAGATACCAGGTGCAGAGTTGTGACTTTAGATGAAGCTTCGTCAATTCCTGAATAAGTTGAGGAAGGCAGTCTCACTAATATAAAAGAAGATAGAAAAAACATTACCCATCAAGCGTATTGTCGAGAGGTCCTAAGACGAACGCGCGACGAGACAACATAAATTCGAACGATTTTAAAATTGAAAATACTCGTTTCGCACACAATATTAACTTAGTTTTAAGACTTTAAATATCTATGGGTGATACTTACTGATTGTGCCTATCGCAAACCAAAATGCTATAAAATAGTTTTATTTTCTATTCAAAAATCGTTCGAATATATTGGGTTGGTAGGAAGGTAATGAGCGTTGCAAATATACAAAACAATTTTAAATTATATTTTTAATTTACAATTACTTGTCTTTATAGTACCACCGTTGTTGTCTACAACCTATTTCCAGCGATTAGGTAAAGCTTGGATACCTTCAGCGTAATAACTTGGGAGCCGTGAGGCAAAAAGCTTTCGAGGAAATCTGTTAACTGTGCTCTATCATCAAATTTTTTGTCCTGTATATGATTACTGAGAGAGCGAAACAAATGAAAATCCATTGCCACTAGATCGGGTGACTAAGGTGGATGTGGCAGTAGCTCCCATTCAAAATCCAATAGCTTCTGACGAACGACTTTGGCTATGTGCGGCCGAGCGTTGTCGTGAAGGAAGTATATCTTTGAGTGTTCACGGCGCTTTTTGTTGATTTCTGTACGGAGTCAGTCAAGCTGATGGCAGTATATTGTCGAGTCCACGGTGATATCATCTGGTAGTAGCTCCCAGTATAAAATTCTCTTTGCGTCCCACCATACGGCGATTTCATAATCGGTTTGCGGCAAGTTGCGTGCGATACTCACGAAATTTTCCATTATAAAGCGCAATTTACCATACAGAACCCTCCTTCAAATGTATACAACTCTTGCTGAATCGGTAATATCCTATGGACTCACCAGTTATGGACGCACATTTAAAACTTACCTAGATAAAATACATAATTTGCAAACACGTTTGTTGAAACTTGTAGTACCAAACTATGTGAAAAATGAATACCAAGACAATTACACAGGGTTATTTAAACACTGCAAAGTATTGCCTGTTCTAGAGCGCGCTGAGTATATGTTCCTCATAGAACATTTTGATAAGAGTGATATTCAAATTCCAGTTAAATATGACGTGAATACACGACAAACCAAATCAAAATCATTTCAAGTGCCGCGCAAAAATAACTTTTACGGTAGGCGCACCGCTTCCTTCACAATACCCAATTTACTAAACGAAATACCTGTAGACATTAGAGACTCAGTGAATAGTAAAAACATAAAGCGTAAGCTTAAAGAACATTACATCAACTCGATTTTAACTTAACTGTTAATAGCGCGTTGATCAAATCTCAGGCAATGGCATGCTAAGACAGACCCCAGAGGTCTAATTGTGTGCTTTGTTTAAGTATAAGAAACATGTAATCTATAAAATAAATAAATAAAAATAAATACAGATAAGTATTAAAACCTTCTTTGCACGTGGTTCATATTTTGGCGTCGGCACAGGTGTTTGGTTGCGATCTAGCCACTGACGCTTACGCGTGTGGTTCACATACAAAACCCACTTCTCATCTGCAGTAACTAGACTGTCAAGCCAATGTTGGGTGCGACGCCAGGACAAAAGACTCAAGCACGTGTTGGCGCGATTATGTAACTGCGTGGCACTCAGCTGGTGTGGTACCCAAGGTCCTAATTTCCAGATTTTACCCAGCTTGAGTAAGTGTTCCAATACTTGCACATGACTGCAATTGAGCTCTTCAGCTAGATTACGAGAAGTAAGACGGGGATCATTTTCAATTAATTCTTGTAAACGATGTACGTCAACTTCAACTGGTCTTCCACTACGGGCCAAATCCTTTATATCATACAAAAGACAGTGACGTACTTGTTCTCTTGTCGCTTCCATGTTTTAGCGAGTAATCTTGTTGAAATTTCTGTTTCTTTTCTAGATAAAAACAGATAATCTACGAAAAAACGCTCATTACTTTCCTACCAACGCAATACATTACATTTAAGTCCCGTTCATGGCCTCGAGCGGTGCGACTTGCGTCAAGCGACATGCGCGCACGTTACTCCGCTAGACATGGTGACTTGTGGCATGCTCTAACCAACTTCTTTCATTTGTTTTTCTGCAGTCGTAGTTGTTCGAGTTTCGAGCATGTATCTCGTGGCCACGGGGTTACTCTGCACGTTCGTGTTAGGCCCACAAGCCTATTGTAAGTTGTGAAGCTAGTCTTGACACAATGACATGGAGACTGGAGCTCCAAGTCTCTCTAAGTAGCTTAAATTTCTTCATTGTGCTGCCGACGTTTGTGCTTAAAGAGAATTTAAGTACTTACAAAATAATGTGAAATATTTATTTTCTTGAGATGTTGGAATAGTTTTGTTTAGAGATGTGTTAGAATTTTTAGGTGTAAAAATTTAGAGATACTTAGGTACATAAAACACGATGCACAAAACAATATCAAGGTCACATTGAACATTTATTAAAGCATTAGTTTTATTAAGATAACAGAGTTAAAAAACTGTATGAATAAATATTTTATTTATCTGATATCCAGATTGATTTGTTCCAATACAATGAATTGATCTTTACTTGAAATAGAGTCAAAGGGATGTTTTTTTTTAATGTAAAATTAATATTTTACTCATTTTTATGGACAACTCGCACTTGATCACAAATAAAGTATGACAAAATTGTTTTCATGAAAAAAGAGCTGATGGTTCCAGTTTCCCCGTATCTCTTACGGTTTTGGATTTCCCCATACAGTTCCAGTTAGAAAAAAAAACTACCTATTTTTATCTCGCGTCGACGAAGAAGAAACTCAAAATAGCTCTTTAGCCTAGTACATTAAACATCCAAGGTCTAATTTCTCCGCGGGGGCTCGTGGCTAAGTAATAACAGCGGCACGGGTCGGTCGCTTGCCGCGGTTGATCCGTGGATGGGTAACGATCTTTATATACCGAGACCCTCCGTGCCTCGGTAAGTACGTTAAGCCGTTGGTCCCGGCTGTCATACGTGGATCTTTTAGAGTCGAAACGGGTCGTCAGAAGCCCAAAGGTCTGATAACCAGACTTACCAAGAGGTATTGCAATACCCAGTAACTGGGTTGTGGAGGTCAGGTAGTCAGTCGCTACATGTAAAATACTGGTATTCAGATGCATCCGGTTAGACTGGAAGCCGACCCCAAGATAATTAGGAAAAGGCTAGGCAGATGATGATCTTTTTAGGAGATCTAGTTATAAATATAGTAACATGAAAATAAATTGAAAGATCCGCTGAAAGCAATACTTTTTTTTTTTTTTTAATCTTTATTTAAGGAGCTTGGTCAACAAGACTAAGTCGCTCCGTAAGGCTTTCTTATAACCCCTCAAACGTTTGGCCTCTATTGCGCAACTCCGCGGAGCTGTCAGTGCGCCCGGCCGAAATCGTGTAATTTCTCCGCGTTCACTAAAACTACGATAGCTCTGAAATTAAAGAGCGCAGCTCGACACACCCTATCTCACTGAAATCGTTATAAAATAAGCTATTTGATTTTCTATAGTTTTGTACAGTTTTATCGTGAAATCTATTGTTGATTCGAAATTGAAAGTAGGGTTAGCTACTTTTTCCCAGTTTTTGGTACAAAAGTCGTCATATTAATAAAATACATGCATTTTTTTCCAAAGTTATTGTTTTATTTACATAATAACACATTATTGTACAATAATCAAGTAAAAGAACAGACATTTCTATACATATTTTGCATCTGCAAGCTGAACAAAAACACGGCTCAGGTAATCAGGTAATAAGTCTGGAGATTCGATTTTCGATTACGTTTTTTAATTTCAATATTTACACAATTTTTTTACGAATTTTACTAATAAAATGCCTAATACATACGTAGTAACGTACCTAAATCATGTTTCTAACAACATTTTGTCGTCTCTATTGTATTTTCTACTCACAACAAGTAGAAATGTACCGGCCGGCATGGCGCGCGAATTTCAAAACAATGTTTGGTGAAATAACAAATTCTGTCCAAAATCTTTAACAAATACACAATGCAGCAATTAAAAACTGTTTAGTACTTACTTGTTCACGGTTAATTTTACCACACCACACTATAGTTCGATAATAACACCAACCAAATAACACTTTCAAACACGCGCCGCGTCGTTGACATAAACGAAATGAAGCCGTCACAACAGAAAAACGTTACGATAACAAATGTTGTTGAATGTTTAGCATGTGATGTTTTATGCCTTTCTTATTCTTTCACCTACACTCTGTGTAAGTTAGAGTAGGAAAGGTATACTCTAGACAGGCAATATTTGGCATTTAATCCGACCCGGTCCACGAAATCTCCAGGAGATTCCCACCAGACGCGCGTTTTTTGACAGAAATCTCCTGGAGATTTATTAGCGGACGGGAGGATAATATAATACACCAATATATAAATATAATACAGTTCTTATACATGAGTAACTATCTTCTACGTATACCTATCCGGACAAGTTTATACAATAGCCTCGCTGTTTCAGACAAGGGGAATGCTAGAATGTTATTGCATCTTCCCACCTCTTTAACATCGACACCAACGTGTATTAATAACTCAGCTAAAGCAATACTTGAGCTGTAAAACCAGAAACAATCTAAACAGAACCAAACTTACTACGCGGGATAATACTTTTTTGTTTTTTACTTTCCGAGATAAAAATATTTTGGTACAAGTCATGAGAAGTTGCAAATATGTTCTGTTTTAAGAGGCCTATTACATTTCAACCGTGATTTTTGCGTTAAATGGCCAGCTTTGGCGTTTTTATACTGAGAAACTGAAAGACTTCGACCACTTTGACTTATTGAGTGATGGAGAATAGTTTATAGCTGCCTCGCTTTTTGCAATATTTTGTAATCTGTTTATATAAAGCCAAAATTCCAAAGCAATTTTCCGGTTTCCGTACCTCAGTAGGAAAACACGGAACCCTTATAGGATCACTCGTTTGTCTGTCGGTCTGTCCGTCTGTCACAGCTAATTTGCTCCAAATCTAATAGACCGATTAAGTTGAAATTTCTGTGACCCAACACGGACGTGTAACGTAAATAAATGAATTTTGAATACGGAGGTCAATTTTGGGGGCAAATAAGAAAATTTAAAAAAATGTTTGGCAAACTGTACCGTGTGACATATCAAATGAAAGGACTTACTGTGAGAGTCTAAAATATATTTTTTTATAATTTTAAAATAAATTGTTTTAAAGTTATTTAATAAAATAGGCTAAAATTGACACTTCCTCCTCCTTTATCTCCGAAACTACTAAGCCTAAAATTTTGAAAAAAATACAGAAAATAGTTCTATAACTATAGATTACAGAAAACTTTGTAAGAAGTCTAGGGTTTTAAAATAACATGGTAAATCCCTTAATATTGTGCTTACATACTTACATTTGCAGTTGGGAAGTATTGGAGAACATGTTTTTCAACTACAATGTTAAGTTTGTTCTTGGGATAAATTCATCCCAACTACGGAACCCTTCATTGTGCGTAGTCCGACACGCACTTGGCCGGTTTTTTATAAAATGCGTGATTGCATTTTTGCGAGTTCGTGGTTAGAACTTATGTAGGTACAAAGCAAATAAAATGAAAAATATATAATAAATAGTGGTTTAGTTTATAGCGGCCTCAAAAAATTGATATATGTATGGAATATCTATATAAAAATTCCATTCAAAACCATAAAACAACCAAAACCGCTCAGAATTAACTCAACATTTCTCCTTTCTAAATTAATATTATTTACAGAATAACCAAAAAAAAATATACCAGAATAAACGTTAGTTAATAACAAATTAAAATTCCATATTTGAAACAAAAAGAAATATATATATATATATATACAAGACTCAATATAAACGTAATTACAACAATTGTGATAGACCTCTTAACAGCTCCGGAAATTTCGTTTCTTACAATTTCCGCTATGGTAAAAAGTCAACGGGATAACTACGAGTAGAGCGAGAAAAAATAGGTAAGTAGACGTTCTTTAAGATTGTAGTTAGTTTAGTAGCAGTAGAGTTCGAAAATAGTTGAGTTTTTCCGAAACCAGTCAACAACTATGTAGGTGAAAATAACGTACTACACTGACTCAAAAATAACTACACTTGCGAGCAACTAAATCGATTCAAATCATAGTCACGCATTTCGACTCAAATAGCAGTTACTCAAAAACAACTAAACCGATTTTAATAATTATGCTACTAAATTGGATAAGAACTTTTTGAAAAACAAACTACTTTTTATGTACGGGTTATATGGGGTTGAGTTGATTTGGTTGCTCGCGAGTGTATAAAGCCTGTCAGTTGTCAACTGTCAGTTTGTTATTATTAATGCCAAAATCCAACATCGTTGGATCGGTTCATAAATGAAATAACTGGGTGTAATTATCTACATACGTATGTATTTACAAAAAAAAAAGTAGTGTATGTCTTATCAGTTATCTGGTTTCCATAGTACAAGCTTTGCTTAGTTTGGGATCAGATGATCGTGTGTGTATTATATCAATTTGTCTCGTCATTATCTGTATATCCTGTATGGAAGCAGAATCGGAAAAAAACATGTTGGTTTGGAAGTTATGAGCGTCGACACACTAATTTTAACGCATATTTGGGTGTAAATATATAGCACCCGGAGTATGAAAATGGCAAAATTGTTACAGTACAGGCATAGATAATTTATTCAAGAATAACTATATTTTGAATAATAATATCCCAGGACATTTTACACACGGTCATCTGATCCCAAACTAAGCAGAGCTTGTACTATGGAAACCAGATAACTGATATACTACATACACTACTTTTTTTTGTAAATACATATTTATATAGATAAATACATCTAGTAGTTTTTTTAATAATATCTATACGCCCAAAAGTCTGTTCATGAAATTTTACGCACTCGTTTTCGCTATAAATCATCGTCGTAAAATAAATAAAAATTGTATAAATAAATACTATATAACTAAAAGTAAATAAATAGATAAATAAAGTAAATAGCCTGTATATTAGCCACACCACCAAAGGGTTCGAGCCGCCGACTAGTGAAAGAAAGAAAAACTGTTTATTCACGTGAGTGACGCACACTAAATAGACATAAAAAAGCAAAACGCAAAATAATAAAATACAATAAAAAACACAAAACAAAAAAAGCAAAAAAAAAACATAAATACAAATATAATACATAAAATTATTGTTTAACAGAAGTAGAAACCTCAAGCGTCTGATATCGACTTAATAAACAGTACGAAACTTTCCTAGTCTCCTTTTATGACACCCATCGTTTTAACAGGATGGCCTACTGTTAAACGACACAAAATAATCTCTCAACAACTATTTAAAAAAAAAAAAAAAACATCTAAACGTTAGTCGCTAGGCACCTAACCCTTACACCCCCCTGTATTTTTTTTAAGACGGACCTCAAAATTGTAAATTCATGTCTCTGGTCTACAATACCAGCACAAGCGCAATGTTCTTTGTGGTCAATTCTTAATGGTTCCGTACCGTTGCGTTCAATTTTTCTTATTGCTGAGACTGAAATACTGTTTTATTTGTTTAATTTTGGCTGCGTGTTTTTATTTTGTTATTGTTTTAAGTTGAAAATTAGTTTTGAGGATAAAAATATATAAATAGGTAGATTATCTGAACGTTGAATTTGAGGATGGAATGCTGGGTTTTATTTTAATTGGCTATTGTGGCAAATAAATCGTTTCGCAACGCTTACATTTGAAAACCTTTGAATTTAATATGTTATCAATTCTCATATCAAGTAATTAGACCAGACATTTTAAGGCCCGTATTTACAGAACCTCACCTCAAACTAATTTCAACCAATCAAATGATTTTAAACTGTATGCATAGGCACTTTGTTCGACGACACTGCTTTCCCTACGACTAGGAGCTTTATGTTGTTCTCCTCATCGCTGTCACTGTGGCGAACTTGTCAACAGCCTTGGACACCACGGCCTGTCTTGCAGCCGAAGTACGGGATTATCATCCGACAAACCCTTGTCACCGTCGGCGTTTCAGCTGTATTAGAACCCAGAACCCATGCTTGGCACGCGACGACGGCAAGAGACCGGACGGCATGTCTTTATTTCCATGGAAGGTGGGTAGACCTTTAGTGTGGATCGCAACGTGTGTCGATACTCTTTATCTTCCTGGTGCTGCTGCTGCGGCTGCGGAAAACCTCAAGCGGCGGAAGTATAATACGAAGCCGTTTGGGATTGAAACCCTCGGGCCGTGGGGCCGAGTGCTCATGGTTTGTTCAACGAAATTTGTAAACAGCTGGTTGACACTTCCCGTGACCCAAGGGCTGGCTTTTAACTTGGCCAGATGCTAAACATTGCCGTACAACGTGGCAATGCCGGCAGTCTTTTGGGTACATTACCAGTAGACAGCAATGCGGAGGAATTTTTCGTTGCCACATTTTAGTTTTTTGATCGTTATTGTTTAGGTTAGGATATTATATTTTTAACTTGTTTTCAATAACATCTAGTTGTATTAATTCTTTTAATTATGTAGACAATGATTTTGGTCCACGGTATAACTCCAATGAGTTTATGTTGGCACTAATTTACTCGTAAATATACTATTGAATAGGTACATAAAAAATTAAATCGCTCTATTTTAAACCTATTTCAGTTATGGAAGTGTTTTGTCAATTTCTTTCGAATTATGATTTGTGTTTGAAAGAAGAAGACGAAACACTTTCATGACTAAAATACGTGTAAAGAGCGTTCTAATTTTTTTATGAATAAGGGGGTAAATAGATAGCATAAAGAATAATCAGCCGATAACTTTCCCACTGCGGGGACCCAGGCCTCCTCTCGGTGAGAGGGAGTGGGCCGTAATCCAGCACGCGGGCCAAGTGTGGATTGGTAGATATCACATGTCTTCGAATTTTTGGTTCTAGAACATGCCAGTTTCCTCACGATGTTTTCCTTCAGCGTTTTGACAGCAGTGGTGATGAAATAATTTACACAAAGTAAAGCGCGTGTCGGGGTTCGAACCTACGACCTACAACTCCTAAGTCGCGGTTGTTACCACTAGACCACCAAGTAGATAAATAAATAAATAAAGTAATTAGACTTGAGTGAGGTTCTGTACTCTCAAACTAGTGTATTTCACCTGGTACTTATTATTAATAAAAAAACAAACAAGATACATCACATTCATTTAAATTCCTTCTTTTCTTTACACCTATAATTATTACCAATAACACTTCCAGCTTATAAATAATAAATAGTAAAAGTATTCAATTGAAATATTAAATAAGTACTATGTGTTAGGGCTGGGGGTAATTGAGTTAACAAATGTGTTACAAACCTATCATTACACGGCTTTTATCTTATCATGCGATTAGTGTAAGGGTTTGGGTAGACGAGGGAACTCTTCGAAAAATTGTACTTTCCCATAGTATAAATTTCGAAGAGTTCCCTCTTCTGGTAATGAAAAGTGATTCCAGCGTTGGTCTAGTAGTAGCGTGACTGCTGCGCGATGGGGCCTGAGTTCGGTCACCGAGTCGGGAAAAATATTATTAGGTTATTCCATCAGTATTAGTCAGTCACCTGGGTAAGGTAAGTAGTACCAGGTTACAGCCGTTAGAGGCATTACGATCGCCTCATAATACCCTACTAATTACTTGAAACTTTACATAACTTGCGAAAAATATGTATGTATCTACGAAAAATAAATTCTTTTAAGAGGCATTATTTTTTTAGAATAGAATAGAATATATTTATTGTAAAAACATGAGTATGCATCAAATAATATGTGAAAGATCTTAAAATAACAGGTAGATCTCAAGGTAGTACAATCATCATATTTTTGGTTTAGAATAAACCATTAAAAAATTGAGTAAATAATTCACCTGGATGGGTGGATGGGTGACCATCCATTGCATATCGAGAGACTCCTTTTTGCCTCGGAAAGCACGTTAAACCGTTGGTCCCGGTTGTCATTCGTAGATCTTTCACAGTTTTTACGGGTAGTTAAAAACCCAAAAGTCTGACAACCAAGGGGTACTCAGTTACTAGGTTGTCGAGGTCAGATAGGCAGATGCTCCATGTAAAATATTGGTATTCAGCTGCGGTCCGGATCCGGTTAAACTGGAAGCTGACCCTGACCTGACTGAAAAGGCTAGGCAGATTGAGCTTATTCACCTTAGCATCATCACTCACTTTTCAACAGAGACTTTACCTTGCACCTCGATTTTACTTTATTAATAAAACCCTCTATAATTTTAGTCTAGGCTAGAATAACATAATGTATTATTCTAACCAAAGTCTATACTTAAGTAAATACTTAAGAAACTTTGGTTGTAATTCAAAAGCCCGTCTCTATGACTATCACCTCATTATGCAGACACACGCATAGCGAACCCTCCTCAAACATCACTCCTTCAGAATGAACGTAGAGACAGACATCTACGTATATTTATATGTATGTGCATATTATATTATCTATCTACCTTGTCTGTTTTTCTTTGACTTGAAGGACTTTTGGCATTATGTAATGGAAACATTGGAAATTTACTTGGAAGAAACTGTTAGAGGCATAGCATGTTTTCCGGTGGAAAAATTGTTGTTTGTTGACTTGAGAGCCTAGACCAAAATTGATGTCAAAAATGTACTGTATTGATGTATTATTAACTAGCTTCTGCGTTTGAGTTTTCCGTGTGAAATTTCTTATTCCCCTGACCCACCTCGTCGCATTGCATCGCCTATCCGCACAATTGCATACTTAATTTTCGCTCAGCGTTCTTTCTGGCTTTTTTTATTTTTGTTCGGCTCTTATGGGTCCTAGCGTGATATTACATAACCTGTAGCCTCCCTCAAGAATTGGGCTATCAAGAGTAAACAGATTTTTTTAATCGTAAGTATCGTAAGTCCTAACCCAGGTACTGGTTTATCTGGGTTTCTCATCCAAATCCGTTCAGCCGATAAGGCGTTATAGGTAACAGACTGAAATACAGACATACAGATTGACCGACAGACAAACAGAGTTCCTTTAGCTAAGTGCTATTAAGAAAGAAAGGAGCTCGTGGCTAAGTAATGAAAGCCGCACGGGTCGATCCATCAGGTTAAGCTATGTTTGCTGGGGTTGGTCCGTTGTTGGATGTCCATCTTTATATACCGAGACTCCTCCGTGCCTCGAAAATCCTGGATCTTTAAATTGACAGTCGTTACGGGTCGTCAGAAGCCCGAAAGTCTGACAACCAGTCTCACCAAGGGGTATCGTATTACCCAGTAGCTGGGTTGTGGTGGTCAGATAAGCAGTCGCTCCATGTGAAACACTTGTATTCAGCTGCATCCGGTTAGACTGGAAGTCAACCCGAACATTGTTGGGAAAAGGCTAAGCAGATTGATTGAATATTAAGAATGAAAAACTTGAGGACAAAGATACAGTGACATTATATCAGCGATATCGATGATGGATAAGTCAACAATGTATGAGCCTGTCACAAGCTACCGAAAAGCTTATGGCAATCCTGTTGAAAGTCGTTGTAGAGATACGAAGCGGTTTGGAAACGATTGCGTCTGCTGTGTCTGTCTAGGCCGTCAGATTGAGAAGCTTAGGAGTCTACAGTTATCTTGCTATTAGGATTTCTTCATGAATTCATGAAACAGTTAAACGCTGGTTTCATCACCATTTTAATTCTTTAGTTTTCACAATAGGCTAGCCCCTTAGCATATAACTTGCTGCCCGTCAGAGCATACAGATATTATATTATGTTCTATCCCCTAGAGGCTGGAATATGGCTTTTAGACAACTGAAAAGCACCACGGTGACAGATAATATTACTCAGGCAAGGTTACTCATGTTATAAATTATAAATGATTTTATTTCTGTAAGTAGGTTTATACAAACACTTTTAGGCAATTTTCCCACCGACCGTCGGCCATGAACGAGTAGCGAGTAGAACTAGCAACTGAAATCGAGTTGGCGAGCAGCGAGCAGCGAGTGGACGAGCGATTATTCGCTGGTATGCGTTACATACGCAAGCGTGAGTCTCTCAGCGAGTGCTCCGCCCGCCAAGCGAGCATCGCTGAGCGAGTACTCTCTTTGATAGCTCTTGTCGCTACGACAAACGAGTACTCGCGCGCGGTTTGAACAGTCATCAATTAACTATTAATATGTGCATCTCTTTTGTTTACACGGAAATGTATATCTATTGCACGTTTCTTGAGCGAGAAAATAGCCGATAGTTAGTCGCTGCCTTACACGTCAATCATGTTTTTAAAAATTAGATGAGGTCAGCGTTTCCTATCTGACTACTCTGAGAACAAAGGCCAAAACAAACTCAGAGATCACAGTATCTTTTAAAGTCCAGACATAATCTAGGTCAGTATATGTGAATACCGTGTAGATTGATGTCTGAAATGGTCTTTTGAGGAAAGAACCACACAGATTGAGAGGACCTGTCTAGTCAGTGCATGCATTTGTCAGTAATCGCGCAGCTCAACTCAGAACTTAAGGAGCTCAAAGATTCGACGAACAATATTGGTCTAATATGAAAGGGCTAGACTTGGAAATTGCAGTCGCTTTCACAGCGTTTCGTATCTCTACAGTGACTTTCAACAATATTGACATAAGGTTTTCTTTTTTTTTTAATGTCACTTTGTCTAGGACCTCTTTTCATTCTTCGAGATAACAAAAGAACTACGATAGAAATTAATTAGGTACCAAAATTACTACACTGTGGTCTAGTCACAGCCTTACACCCTTGAGCGTTCCGAGCCTGAATTATATGTTGTATAGTTAACCTATATCATAATTATTTATAGCAAACCTGTTGGGCTTCAATACAGATGCCTAGATTAGATCAAATAATTGCTTAGCTGTAGAGGACATTTTCTTGTTTTATTTTTTTTCGTAATGGATAATAATTTTTCGTAATAGGTGGTCTTAGCTTGATTTAACCTCAGACCAAATAAAAAAACAAGACATAGCGCTGCGAAAATTACAGTGAAGCATGCCCAAAACTACACCTCGCTCTGTGCATATACGCTCACACGCACACATTAACACCAAACTACAACTAAACTACACCTTACTAAGTGCACACATGTTTACGAAACCGGCCTCACGTCACTGTTGACAGCGCTGTTTCTTGGTTTTTTATTTGGTCTGAGGATTTAAAATACACATGCCTGTAGCTGGTCCAAAACTATGCAAGTAGTTGGCATGACATTGTGACATTAACCAATCAGATCATAGTGGTTATGGCAAACGGCATGCCAGCTACTTGCATAGATTGTGTACCAGCTACAGGCATGTGTATTTTGGGTCGTCTAGCACGCATATGCTGGTTTAGTCCCTGGGGTGGTCACGGTGTGCAATGTGTGTTCTGGTGCGCCAGTGATGAGGGGTACTCCCCAGAGGATGGTCCGGTGACGGACAACCGTGGCGGGTTCGCGGTGAGTGCTAAAGCGTGCCCGTGTTCCCGCCACAAGCGGCAGAGGAAGACACCGTGGAGTTTTAGTGGGTTGAAGTCGCACATAACTGCATTACCTCCCCGTGGCAGCGCAGTATGCTTGAGTATTTCTCCACGTAAAAAAAGGCATGTGTATTTTCGCCCTAATGGTTTTCTGCAAAGCTCACTTCAAATCTTACTCAAGTGACCGCATAAAACAGGCTACATGACGATTTTTTTTTTAACAAATTAGTAATATTCCTTATGGTATATTTTCCTCAAAATATGAATATTTCAGCAAAATCTTAACATTAACAGAAATATTTTTTCATTTTTATAACGTTTTTTTTTTGTTTGCCTGATTGGTAATTTATTTAGATACAAGTTTTATTATATTGTAATAAAAATAACACTAAAACATTTAAGTATTTAGTATGTACATGTATATAATAAAAATAAAAGGGAAATAGCTCTTTGGGTATCAAAAAATTCGTAATTTAATTTTAATTGTCAAAACAGGGCATTCTGTCACGGCGGTGGCGGTGGCGGCGAATATTATGACATTCTGTTAAATAGGTGACTGTCAAATCTGCGACTTATTTTTTTTAACAATGTTTTTTGCATACAAAATTTAATACTTGAACATAGCATAATCAACCTATAGCCTTCCCATTGCACATTGAAATGGGAAGGTTATAGGTTGATCAGACCTCCTCTCTATGAGAGGGAATGGGCTGTAATCCACCACACGAGCCCAGTGCGGGTTGGTAGATGCCACATGGCTTCGAATTTTGACAGGCCAGATAGCGTGGTTGGTTAAGATACCAGCTAGCATGCCCACGTCATCGTCATGGGTTCGATGTCATCTAATAGCTTAGCTTACATTGCATGTCGAGGAGTCTCCTTTTAGGCCTAGAAAATGCCTGTAGTTGAAGGTTCCGCTCTCCCCTTACATTATAAAAGTACGAGTACAAATAGGTATATAAAGAAAACAAAGAAATGAAAAAAATAAAACCAAAATACGGTCAATTTTACAAGAGTGTGTGTGAGTGTGTGTATTAGTATTGTAGTATTCGAATTCCCATCCAGGACAAACATTTGTGTGCATGAACATGTCTGTTTGTCCTGAGTCTGGGTGTAATTATCTTTAAAAGTATGTATTTACAAAAAAAAAAGTAGTCTATGTAGTATATCAGTTATCTGGTTTCCATAGTACAAGCTCTGCTTAGTTGGGGATCAGATGACCGTGTGTGAATAATGTCCCAAGATATTATTATATAATTTTAGGTTCTAGGATATGCCGATTCCTTCACCGTTTTAAGAGCAATGATATAATTTGATGAAATAATTTACACAAAGTATTGTAGTGGGTTCGAACCTTTTAATATACCGAAATTTATTACTTCTGTCGGCTTAATTCAAAATGGTTTTGAAAACGCAGTTATTTCTCAAAAATATAAATTAATAAGCATTTACAAAATTAAGTTGATTTTTAAATATATTTTTTAATTATCAAAATTCATAAGGTATTTTCCTTGCCTATTGGAAAGCGAACTCATTTTCCATTCATTCACTCATCATTGCGGATTCACAACGAGACACCGTATTTCGATGTGATGTTTGGAGACGCTATTGGTTGACGCACGGAACCAATATTTGTATAGCCTACATATACATACTCGTAGTTCCCAGTCTGGGTGTTTACTAGTGAGATTTGTGTCTATGTAGTCGAAAGGTAAATAGGGACAGGTGACATCCTAGGTTAAGCTAGTGGACGACGAACAAGTTCAGCATAGTGACCTTTGAATCGAACATCAGAGTAATTAATTAAGTTAGTAACTACTTCGTTTATTTTGCAAATATGCATCCAGTACATGGTGCTAAATTGATAAGAGATAGGTTCAGCCATATTTTACCAATAGGCATGCAAAAATTATACGTATAGTTTGAGGCTAAAACAATAAAGGTGTTTAAAAAAAGATGTTTAAATCGCAACTTATATAGATCACTACTATACAATTTCAGGGTTCCGTACCACAAAAGGAAAAAACGGAACCCTTATAGGATCACTCGTGTGTTTGTCTGTCCGTCTGTCACAGCCAATTTGCTCCGAGTCCGATTAAATTGAAATTTGGTACACGTATGAATTTCTGTGACTCAAACACGGACGTGTAACGTAAATAAACGAGTTTTAAATATGGTGGTCAATTTTGGGGAGCAAATAAGAAAATAAAAAAAGTTTTGCAAACTGTACCTTGTGACATATCAAATGAAAGGGCTTACTGCGAGGGTCTCAAATATATTTTGTTCATAATTTTCAAATAAATCGTTTTAAAGTTAATTAAGAAAACAGACGAAAATTGTCCATTCCCCCCTTATCTCCGAAACTACTGAGGCTTAAATTTGGAAAAAAAAATACAGAATAGAATTCTATACCTATAGATTACAGCAAAACTTATAAGAATTCTATGGTCTTAAAATAACATGGTAAATCTCTCAATATTGTGCGAACAAACTTACATTTGCAGTTGGAATGTATGGGAGTTTTTCAACTACAATGTTAAGTTTGTTCTTGGGATAAATTCATTCGAACTACGAAAACCTTCATTGTGCGTAGTCACTTGGCCAGTTTTTTTTTTGAATACCACATTCTTAACAAAAACTAATGTTTTTGTATTGTGTAGTCACAATACTTATACAAAGTTCTTTCTCAGTAAGGAATTCGCTGACATTATAGTATGCTTTACGTTTTTTTTTTTTTTTTTTTGTTAAAATGAAATTAAGGATATGATTATATGTTTAGTAGGTATATCGCTATAGAGACTATTTGAAAACATACTGCATATTACCAATTGTATTGCAATCATGGTGTAGGCTGAGAACATAACGCATCCTAGTCACTTAGCCCTCTATATCTATATATATATATATATATAAATGAATCGCCGAAAAGTATGTACGCGCATAACTTCCGAACGACTGTACCAAATTGAATAATTCTTTTTTTGTTTGTTTGTAATTGTCAGGACAAGGTTTGTATGAAAGAGAATGTTTGAATAGTTGCCGGGAAAATTGGAAAATTCGGGTAAACAGAAAGTGTTTCTATAGGTTTATTTTATGAATTATTGAAATGTTGACAAGACATCGTTTGTCGGGTCAGCTAGTATTTTATAAATGTTGCTTAAAGTTAAGAGACGTTTAATCATCAGAAAATGTATGGTTAAGTAGTCGCTAATCGTTACTTAAGTTTACCCGTTTTTTTAAACCCTTACTTAGTCATTAAAAAAAGCAATAGAAAGAACCATACCTAGTTCATTCTGCACAAACAAAACGCATTTCACAAAAAAAAAAAAAAAAAAATACACATACAAAGTAGCCAAAAGCATTGTAATCAAGCAATAAAAGTTTGAAAATTTTGTCCTTTATTTGATGTCAGGGCTAAAGGACCTTAAGTCACATTTTATAAATTATTCAGTAAAGCTTATTAAAGATGTCTATACCCGAAATTAGATATTAAAATCGACCGTGTATAAAAAGTAAATAGTGTATCGTTGTAGAATAAAAAATACGATTATGAAGGTTTATTAAACTTCATTGAGAATCATTGAAAATACAAAAATGACAAAAAATGGACTTAAGGTCCTTTAGCTTTCACCTACAGAATTTACATTGCGTAATTACTCTGTGTTACGACACTAGCAAAGGACAACAAACAAACAATCAAAACAGACCAACATGATATAAAAAAGACACATACACATAGTATTCAGATAAAAATCCGAAAAAAATACTAACCAAATAAATCCGCGAAAATCTCACAGTCCATCACTCACAAAAACATACCATATATAAAAAATGGTGGCCGTTCGGTACAGTGAGGCACTTGCATCAGTTATCTGTGCGAAAAACCTTTCACACTTGTCACCCCAAATCATGTCGACTACTATCCCTGAAAGATAAAGTACAGGCACGCACGCAAATGTTGAAGAGATACTCGTATTTTTCCTGTTATTTCTTTTTTTAATACATTGGCACATTTTGGCTTAACAATTACGTTCATAATCATGAATGCTTACCATCTTCGGTTTTGTACATGCAACATAAAATGGTTTATTTAAAAATTTAATAATCAACACATAAAATAACGTCACGCTTGCATTCCCTGACAGGTTAGGCAGAGGTATACCTGCCTATAGTATACCCACATTTCACCTGTTATATTTAAGTTACTTGAGTCACTCGTGCGAGCCTATTGCCATCAGCCAGCCACAAATCCAGACTTTTTTTTTATTAGAGATGAGTTTGCTCTTGACAGTCTAGGCCAGAGGGGACAGAGACAAAGTTCACGATGGAGTGAGCTTACCCAGAAGAAGCCTGTTCACTCTCACTTTGAAGATATTTGGGTTGTATGCGTTCGGGAACACAGACGCAGGTAGTGACGCAGGGAGACTAAAATAATAAAATGCGAGCTAAATTGCTTCGAATACTTATATAATAAGTAATTCCATAGTTTAGAAATATAATGTAGGGAAGAAATACGGTACCTTAAATAACTTAATGTATTTTAAATTTATTTCCTGCTTTTTTAACCTTTATGAAGAATTGCAGCTCTATCGAAAAAAATCCGATTGAGTTAGAGCCAAAAAAAGTAAAAAATCAAACAAAAATCCTCTATTCCGACAGCGTTTATTTTTTAAATAATCCTATTCACAAAACCAAACAAAACTATTGAAATAACAAAACTCGATTTAAAATAAATTCGGGCATACGTTTTAAACTTGCATTTCACCGCATACGAGCGAATATTATAAATATTCAAAGAACATAAATCACGACTGTACCGGGCACAGAGCCAAAGATCTATGACCAATAATATATGATATGACATACTGAAGTAGATAACCCGTTATATTGTATTACAATATTATATGATTTTCACTCAAGGGATTAATGAAATTGTTGTGCGAGATCTTGTGTTTTTAATACAGAAATTGCAGATATGTGTACACACAGGGTGTCCGGTAAAGAATGGATAACCTTGAAATATTATAAAATAGACCTTATGGCCGTTCTTAAAAAAAATACATAAGTATATATATCTCAGGAAGTAGATACATGAGATTTTTTCAGAAAAAAATTGTAAGTGTTTTACATCTTCACCATGACCATACATGAATAAATTCCATCGATTTTTGTTGTTATAATGTTGTACGTTGACTATCCGACAGGAGGCAGTAAATAATTTGACTAGAAATTGCGCAGTATTTTTTTTTTTTTTTTTTTCAAAAAAATCGTATCTTACGTGCTGCTAGAGATGGCGATCTCTCGCGTCCAGCCCTGGTCTAGGCGATGGTAGGGAGCGAGAGTGCCTGAATGAGTGCATGGGAAGCCGTCAACTCCTTCTGCGAAGCAGTAATGCTCGCGAAGAAGGAGGCGGAACGCGTGAGGGAGAGGCAATCTTTGCGCCCTCACGCCCCTAGTCGCGAAAGGAGACGCCCTAAGCGTCGGGAATTGAGAGCTGATTCCCGGCCACTGTAGGCGCGGGCTTGCGGATGGCGAGCAATGGTAGCTCGCCGTCCGGTAAGGACAACGCGCACCTCAAAGAGATGTCAGCACTAGCTAAAGAGGTCCGCTAGGGCCGATGCCTGCCAGGGTTGCGGGTTGTTTGAAAGAGTTACCGTGGCCCTGAAAGAACACGGGTGGGTTTTAGTCATTAAAAGTCTGACACGCCCCTCCACTCTGTCCAGAGCGGGAGAAGTTATTTGATGATCCAGAAAAAAGAAAAAAATGGTACTAAGTACTAGGGATATTTTTTTATTTTTTTTTAGAACGGCCACAATGTCTATTACATGTTATTTCAAGGTTATCCATTCTTAGCTTCTAACTCTACACGCCCTAACTCTACAAGCCCTAACTTCACAAACTTTACACCTTAGTCAAAATATGAGGCTTGGCTGTTTCCATACTACAAGAACTTTTGTATAAGAGAAAAGTAATGAATAGTGAATAGATTTTTTTTTAGTGAATAAATTAGAGTTTTTGAAGTTACGGCTTGTAGAGTTATGGCGTGTAGTGTTAGAAGCTTGTCTCTACCTGAGATCTGACAACTTTTTGACAGTGCGAGCCATATGGTCTCGTCTTGGCCACATTTTACATGAAAACGTTTTTGGTAGGATTTCAGTTCTTTTTTTAAGTAGCTTATGACATTTTTTTGTATTTTGTTCATTTTTAGTGTTCCGTACCTCAAAAAGAAAAAAACGGAAACCTTTTAGTATCACTCGTGTGTCTGTCTGTCCGTCTGTCACAGCCGATTTGCTCCAAATCTAATGGACCGATTAAGTTGAAATTTCTACACGTATGAATTTCTGTAACTCAAACACGGGCGTGTAACGTAAATTAATTAAGTAATTAAAATTTATAAGGGAGTAAATTTTGGGGGGCAAATAAGAAAATTAAAAAAAAAGGTTTTACAAACTGTACCGTGTAACATATTAAATGAAAGAATTTGCGAAAATTGACCATCCGCCCCCCCCGCCTTTATTTTCGAAACTACTGAGCCTAAAATTTTCGAAAAATGTAAAAAATAGTTCTATAGCTAATATAGTGTAGTATATAATATAGTTATATAATCTATGATTACAGGAAAACTTATAAGAAGTCTATGGTCTTAAAATAACATGGTAAATCTCTCAATATTGTGCGTACAAACTTACATTTGCAGTTGGAATGTATGGGAGAACATGTTTTTCAACTAGAATGTTAAATTTGTTCCTGGGATAAATTCCTCCCAACTACGGAACCCTTCATTGTGCGTGGTCCAATACGCACTTGGCCGGTTTTTTAAGGGTGGGGGTGATTTACTAAAAATCCAGAAATATGTATTTTGTTATTTATAACAAGGAGTCCCTTTATAAAATTTCAGATCTCTAGCATCAAAATTTGCGGAAGTCTCATACAAACTTCCATCCCCTAGTTTAAGGAGTTGGGGGGGAGGGGGGGGTAAAAGTTCAAAATTTTAGAATGTTTTTGTTGTTTGTGTACTAATACTAGCTTACATACCAAATTTCAGCTTTTTAGGACTTCAAGAAGGACTCTAAGATTTGATGATCATCAGTGAGTCAGTGACGAAACCGAGGTTTTTTTAGTTATCAATAAAATGTAAAGTATAAGAACTATGCAATTGAAACTTTGTGTGTTTAATAAGTCTACTATTGGCTTCATATCCCGAGAGTTTTGTTTATCTGGTATAATCCAATCCTAAGATATGAGGGGGGTTCAAAAAAACGACGAAGCGCTTCGAGAAACGGTAGGTAGTGCCCTCGCTTGGCTCGTCTTGGCAGGGCACTACCGTGCCGCCAGATATTACATAGTGTAATTAATTTGTAAAGTTATGTCTAATGCGGATATAAAAACTGAGAATCATGCTATATACAGCTTATTTTTATGAAACCTTCACCATTTTAAAGATAATTTAATTATTTATATTTCAGTATACTTGTGTGTTTTATTAAAGTACCTTTTGTTTATAGCGCTCTTTGATGGGCAATTCCTATTACTCGCTGGACGGACTACGCGTTGCGTGAGCTCAGCACAGAACACGCAAGATAACCACTCAACGCCATTAACATTAAAATTTATCTCCGTTTTAATGATTAGAAAATCACTGATCACGGAGGTGTCCAAACTTTTCGCGCCAGTTTGGACACCTCCGTACAAGTTGGTTGACACAATGAGCGCGTGCGAATTTCGTCCCGAATCCCGCGCGGGACTCGCTTCAGTTTGACCAGAGCTTTAGTTTGGATGTTTGTGAGTTTGAATGTTTGTTACTCCATCACACTTTATGAACGTACGACGCGTGCGTGAGGTCAGCACAGAACATGCAAGCTCGAACTTGGGCCATTGGCATATGTGGTACAGACCATCAATCTGAACAACTTTCTTCATGGTACCAACATCATCCTAATCGTGGAAATATTATCAGCAACCCCACATTTGGGTCGAGTAGCTATTTAAATTTTATTCGGGACAGCAGATATTTTTTAAATAAGATGACTCAAAATAAAATAAAATTCATACTTCATTGATTGCTATGTTTTAAAAAATTCGTCTGTTCGGCAACGTAAACAACGCAATGAATGTAGTCAAATTGTTAAAATTAAAGGCATTACAATTGCTAGCTTGTTACGCAATTACCCCGCAGGAATGTCCCAGACACCATGCCAAAGATAATAAAACCAAAATAATACGATATGTCGACAGATATCGACATCATACTGATATAGTTCCAACCCTGCTGTAATCTCACCCCGAGGGATTAATGAAATTCACAGTGTTGCATATCTCCGTTACCAAATCCACAATAACGGGTGTAAAAATACCCTTAAGGCGCTACCCCGATCAAAACCTTGCGATAGTGCGATATTCAGAGACTATTAACTCATTAATTAAGAGTAATAAACATCTAAAAGCCCATTATTCATGTTTGATATCCATCACCACATTGCATGTTCTTATTTGTTTTTTTTTTGTGGTCACTTTCTTTTTGATACAAAATGTAATTGAACATTTTGTATCAAAAAGAAAGTGACCACATCAATTTAAAGTCTCCGTTAAACTAATGTTGGTTTCGTGCAACTCACGGTATGACAACCGAGGATAATTCGATATTTTTCTCAAGAATCACAGGACCAAGAATCCTGACCTGACACACAATCGGTACATAGTACTCATCGTGCTCTATCCATATTTTCTTTCCATTTCTCTTAATATAAATCCTTATACACTCTCTTCGAACGGCACCAGTTGATCTGCTAATTTAATCCCTATTTTTCTTCCATTTCGCTCTCTTAAAATACCAAGGCAGGCAGGTATAACTTCATTTAAACCTACTAGCTTTTACCCGCTTCTTCGAAATTATCCCACGGGAACGCGCTACTTACCGGGACAAAAACTATCCTATATCCTGATGTCATGGCCTGTCCGTGTGCTACATAAAAATAGCATTTATAATATTAGCGACCCGCACGGTTTTTACGGCTAGACAAAATATCGTGATTTCTGTATTACCAGGGGGGCTGAAAAGTTTTGAGCTTAAGTATCTTCAAGTGTCATTATTGTCTCGCACTGCATATTACTAATTAGCGAATACACTCTTTAGTATAAATACAGAGTGTCATGTCATTAGCATCATTACGCTTTTAGTCATTCATCCGAAAACATCATTATGCCTCAGTCCCATCCCTATGCTCAAATCTGAGCAACAATAGCACTCTTAAGAGTGTTGCATCCGGTGTACCGAGTGTTACATCCTAGGGATGGGCTGCGGATGACTGAGACATCATGATATTTACGGATTAACCCAAAGAATGTCGACCGGCCCCCATAGGTCCATAACTCGATAGTAATCGCGTTCTCGGCGGGTAAAAGCGTAATGATGTTAATGACATGAAGCTCTGTATATACTAAAGAGGGTATTCGCAAATTAGTAATATGCAACACGAGACAATAATGATACTTGAAGGTTTGAAGGCTCAAAACTTTTCAGCCCCGTTGGTATATCTAAGTTTAATAATTATTAATATTTTTACACATAAGCCTTCCGAAGTAAATTCTCTAAATTTTGGTGAAAATGGCAACAAAATCCACTGCGTCGTTTACAAGAACACATAGACCGACACGACAAGCGACATTAATTTATAGTATGTATGTACGTAGATGATATAATATAGAAGAAGTATGGATGGCAATAATAGCCGTCTTTATATTTCTCACATGTGTTTTATTGCTCATTCTCGACTATTATTAAAGACATGAAATAATTTTATTAAGCCGTATCTCGGTGACCCAGATAATATCTTTTGTAAAAATACGTGCGCAGATGTGATACGAATTTGCACTATTTTTAACTGACTTAAAAAAGGAAAGACTTTTTTAAACAATACCTTTAAAGGTACAGACGAATACTCGTATATGTTCTTTTTTTTTGTTCATTGATATTTTGTCCGTTTTGGACTGATTTTAAAAATTATTTTTTTGTTTGGTAGAGCAAGCTTCCGTGGTGATCCCATACCTACGAGTATACGTTTTATTAACTTTCTTGCGTAGTTTTTGAGTAAGCTTCTTAGTAATACGTATTTAACCCATGTGTATATTTAATAATATCTTTGTGTATCTTGATAATGACAATGTTATAATACTTCCTATTATATACATAGAAAATAGTGGTATACGAACTGGTGTGTGGTCTTTTTTTTCTTTTTTACCTACGACCACAAAAAAGAAAAAAAAAGAAAAAACAAAAAAAAAAACAATCGACTTAAAAAAAAGCACTACAAAGTAAAAAAAACTTTAATTTCGGAAGTCAGTGGCAAAAACTAAAACACAGATTTTTGGAAGTCGGTTGTTTTTCTTTTTTTGAAGCATTATTAAAGACAAAAATGACGAGCTTCCATACAAATTTGCATCCACTGTCCCCTTTAGGGGATGAATTTTTAAAAATCCATCCTTAGTGCTCACTTTATATGTAACGAGTGTTTTTTTAGAGGCGGAGACCCTAAATTGAAATATAAAAATGTTTTTAATATCCATGAAAATGACTTTATTTGACAGATAATTTTGTAGCATTCATGTTTGAATATGATTCCGGGCATGTTGCCGCCGCGGCTGTCGCGTACATGACGTAATCTGGAGGTCAAATTATCACACACTCTTCGCAGTAAACCAGGCTGTATTTCGGCAATAATGCATCGAATGTTGGCATCCCAGTGCTCAATTGTTACTTGCGACTTTACATATCCCCAGAAAAAATAATGTAATGGCTTCAAACCACACCAACGAGGTGGCCAGATTTCGTTGAAATGAAATTAGTTGTTTGTCAAATGTTTCCTTTAGTAAATTAAGCCAATAAAAAACTCAAGTTTTCAGTAAACTAGGCGTTGGTGTCAGCCGCCGCAGACACATACCCGGAATCGTGATCAACCATTAATGTCATAAAATTAACTATCGAATAAAGCCAATTTCATGGATATTAAAGGCATTTTTCTGTGTTTTATTTCAATTTAAAGTTCCCCACCTCTAAAAAAACTGGTCATATAAGGAACTCTTGTGCAAAATTTCAAGCTTCGAGACCCAACGGTTTAGGTTGTGCGTTGGCTGTCAGTGAATAAATTAAAGATTACTTTTTTATGACATATCTCGGGACCCTGGGGTCCCAGACCTTTGGAAGGCGTACGAGGGGCCGAAGCCAGATTAGTATTCATATTTTTGATGGAGTCAACCCTAAAATTGGTTGACCTCTATTCTCTCTTCTTTGATATAGGGATGAATGCGTCAGATAAGACACTTAACACATAATAGTAAAAAGCGTATAATTTTCTTGCATCAGAGAGGCAAGTTGATTTTTTTTTTCAAGATTGAATTCAGTCTTGAATACCAGTATGATATGCGAAATACCTACGCAGAGTAGAAGTAGACGTAGCTACATACATCTGCATAAAACTGCAGTTCAAACCGAACTACAAGGTTTTTATAAAAATACAAATACCTAGTAAAAAGTTTAATAAAAAAAATATTAGCTCCCTATGAAAATTAATTTCATTTGTTTAACAGGTATCTATCCTCAAAAGTACGATATCGAGCGACCTAACTGTTTTCGTTACTCTTTGGTGAAATACATTTTTATAAGAATTAATTGCAGTTTTAATCCTCCGATTGGTAGAAATGCCACCAATATCTTGCAATTTCCTACACTATACTGCACGCCCATTGCTTCCGGCTTTCTTATTGGATATCGGCATCGGTTGAAGAATGCTTTAAATCCGAAAGATTTTTTAAACTGAAATGATTTTGAATGTTATTTAATCATAAAAATAAGATTCAAAATCATTTCAGCTTACAAAAATCTTTTGGCGTGCCGCCGTGCCGCCGCGCGCGGCCTTTGAGTTCGCCGCCACCTCGGAAAGAAAATCACTAAAAGATTCCGTACATGTGTGATAATAACGCGATTCTATTCTAAGACCGGGCAATCTTTTTGCGGTTTTTGGATACTGTATTCGATTATTTTGGAATTAGATTTGTTTCATAATTATGGCAATGTATTTTATTTCTTTATCATTTAAAAAATACAGAAAATAGGTAAACCACTAAGATTTGTAATTAATGCTACAAATACTAGTCAACCTCGATAATACAATTTTAACTGGCCCCTTATCACATCATGGGACAGAAATACCGTAAGCAAAATGTAGGTGCACTGCTACCACTAGATACCTATTTATTATCGGAATTCACTTAATATCTTATTGATCCCTAAAATTGTGTACATTTTTATTATTGTAGGCTAGTTAAGTAATTAGGCATTTATTTCGCTAGTTCACTTCATTCTTTCGAGTTGGATGCTTGTCGTCTAGTTTCGCGTTGGATTGCAGTGAATTTTGCGAGGAATCATGACCGAATATGCGAACAATGAATATTATGACATGATAATGTGTGTAGGTGCGACTGACGGTAATCTTGCAGCAGCAAGACAACTGTATAGGCAGCGTTTCCCCAATAGAAGGTTTCCATCGTACGATTGCTTCCGTGGGTTGGCGCACAGGCTTCACTCCACTGGGACCCTTCACCGTTCAACCCATGGTGGTAGAATAAGAACCGATGCCTCTTTTCAAGCGGAAGAAGAAATTTTAAATTTTTTTGCCGAGGATCCGAGGCGGAGTACACGTGGTGCTGCGGCCGCTTTAGGTTTGACCCAGGCTAGTGCCTGGCGTGCTTTGAAGAGGGACAGACAACACCCATACCATTACCAACCGACCCAGGAACTGACCGAGGCGGATTACAGACCACGCATCGAATTTTGCCAGTGGTACCAAAACCGCATCCGTGCTGACTCAAACTTCGGCAGGCTTATTTTGTGGAGTGATGAGGCCACGTTCACCAGGCATGGATTATTCAATCACCACAATGAGCACGTCTGGGCACACGAAAATCCCCACGCGTCCCGCCAATCAAGTTTTCAGCACCGGTGGCGAATTAATGTGTGGGCCGGTATCGTGGGAGAATATCTCATTGGCCCGATATTCCTCCCCGATCGCTTAAACGGAGACAATTATTTAGCCATGCTGACAGGCCCACTGGAGGAGCGGCTAGAAGAAGACATTCCATTGGTCCTTTACCAGGACATGGTGCTACAACAGGACGGCGCACCAGCGCATTACACTCGCGTGGTCCGAGACTATTTAGGACGGCGGTTTTCATTATGGATAGGCCGTGGTGGCACAGTGGCCTGGCCGCCACGATCGCCAGATTTAACCCCACTAGATTTCTTTCTGTGGGGTTATTTGAAAAGTGTCGTGTACGCTACGGAGTGGGACATAGCAGAGCAAATGAGACAGGCGATTGTGACTGCATTTGCTACAGTTACACCTCAAATGCTCAGAAATGTGACACGTTCCGTAGCTCGCCGAGCAGCCTTATGCATGGAAAGGGGCGGAATGCATATTGAAGACTACTAGAGTTCTGTGTACCTTTTGTGTTTGTTGTCCTTATTGTGAATAATATGTTCATGTGCTAAAAGTATGAGTGTACTTACTGTACCTACGTGTGTAAAGCTGCGCAGGATTTGAAAAGGAAAATGGTATGTACAAACTTAATAATTACCGTACTGATCATTTCACTCGCGCGATGAGGCAACAGCTCACCAGGTCAAAGAACGCGACAATACCTACATACCTACGGCCTGCGGTCATTGATTTATTTGGCTCCGCCTATCTAGGGTTGCTACAACATAGCAAAATTAAAATATTATTTGTATTTTGTAAGAGGAAACCGAAATTATTTAAATTTGAGATATGACCATGGCAACCTTCCAGAATAACTAATAGTGTATTAAACAATACACTGTTTTCGGTATAACAGGGGTATTTTGACTCACACTGTATATATATTTATACCAAAAAAAAAAACAATAAACCAATCTTTCGTAATCGTCCCTAATCTTGATATTAAATTGTCGTACCATGGACACGAAGAAGAAGAGAATTTTTACCTCAAAATCTAAATATATCATGCAAAATTACGGTTGTATGGTCCGCTTTCAATAAATTTAACTGATTATTTTGAGCTTACTGTTCCTTAGTTTGGTGCATCCTGGCACATTAAGTAGTTCCTCATGCACGTGTTGATCCACACGAGCGAAGCCCCACGCAAGGCCTAGTATATAATATATAGCAGTCAAACCAGACACAGTAATTGTTACTTTCTTGGCGTATTTAAGATTACCTGATAAAATGTTATAAGAGGGTAGTTTAATTGAGATGAAGTTGGTCTAAGTAACAAGTGACCACCGATGATTTTGTAGCGAGTGGCGAAGAAAGTAGGTTTTTTTCGTTTCGCCAGAATCCAAAGAAAAGCACAGAAAGAAGAAAGAAAGAAAGAAAAACAGTTTATTCGCGTGAAAATGACGCACACAAACCACACAAGAAAAGGGAAACACAAAATAGTAAAACATAACAAACCACACAAAACAAAAAAACATAAGTACACACAATAAAGTTATTAGAAATGTGCGTCACTACCCCGCGAAACGGCTAAACGCTCAGCATAATGCCGCGGCCCGTGCACGAAGGCACGAATCCACGGCGCTGGTTTTCAGCGTAAGCCAGCGGTGTGTATCGCTGTCAGAGACCATTAAAATAGTAACATACGCTGAGATAACCACAATCAACTAAAAAAACTGAGCTGCGCGATTACTGACAAATGCGTGCACTGACTGGACAGGTCCTCTCAATCTGTGTGGTTCTTTCCTCAAAAGACCATTTCAGACACCAATCTACATGGTCTTCACATGAAGTGACCTAGATTATGTCTGGACTTTATAAGAGACTGTGACCTCTGAGTTTGTTTCGGCCTTTCTTCTCAGAGTAGTCAGATAGGAAACGCCGACCTCATCTAGTTTAAAAAAAAACATGATTGACTTGTAAAAATAAAAATCATTTATCATTTATCAATAAAAATATAGTATACAGTTCTAACTTAACTTCACGCCTTGTTTCCTTGAAGGGTTAAGGTGGTGTAGCTCTAGGAGGTTCACTCACATTTCGCCAGTTATGTTTAAGTCCCATGTGATAGGAAGCGAGCCTATTGCCATCAACCGGACTGCTACTGAGAAATTCCTGATAGAAAAACCCAATAACACTTGGCCCGACCTGGGAATTAAACCCAGGACCTCAGGCTCACTAGACCAACGAGACGTACAGTCATTTCATAGTTATTTTAACTTTGTCAGTAGCAACCCCACAGCAACCTTATTATATCGAAAATAAAGATCACTGTGGTTTTGACAATGATGCAATATCAGAGGTAAAAAAAAAAACTGGCAAATGCGTATCGGACCACGCACAATGAAGGGTTCCGTAGTTGGGATGAATTTATCCCAAGAACAAACATAACATTGTATTTGAAAAACATGTTCTCCCATACATTCTCAACTGCAAATGTAAGTTTGTACGCACAATATTGAAATATTTTCTTATATATTTTTCTGTAATCTGTAAAAAAATGACTATTTTCAGTATTTTATTCAAATTTCAAAAGGGTCATGGTCAATTTTCGTCGAAGTATTTACGTAAATAATTTTTAACTTAACTTAACTTTAAAATAATTTATTTTAAAACTATAAAAAACTATTATAATTGAGACCCTCACAGTGCACTTTCATTTGACATAAAACACGGTACAGTTTGCAAAACTGTTTTTTGTTTTTTTTTTCTTATTTGCCCCACAAAAATGACCCCAAATTCAAAATTCATTTATTTACATTACACGTCCGTTTTTGGTTCACAGAAATTCATACGTGTATCAAATTTCTATTTAATCGGTCCATTCGATTCGGAGTAAATTGGCTGTGACAGAAGGACATACAGACAGGCAGACACACGAGTGATCCTCTAAGGGTTTCGTTTTTTCCTTTTAGGATACGGAACCATAAAAACTGTGAAAATACTAGTTTACTGCCCGAATATCAACTAACGCCTCTATGTTTGACGTTTTAAGTTTATTGATTTGCCTGGATTACTACCCAAGTAAGTCTAAAGCATTGGTTAACAGCTTGTAATAAAATTATTGTGAAACTCCTAGCAACGCCGAGAACTGGAGTCTGGTGGAAATTGGTTACTTTTACTCTGAAACTATGATCTGATCCAAAAGTAACTGATGAAAATGTAAACAAATGGATCAGAAAACGTACATGAAATGCTAATTTGTCTTACAAATTGAGTGCTTTGATTTAATTTTTGTATACCCGAAATTCTAATTTTAAATCACCGTAAATATGTTTTCAATTACAATTTAATAATGTTATTCAAACAATAATTAATCGTTGGAAAAAATCCTTCTAAGTACAGATGAATGTGTTACTAAGCCCCTTTAGTAAGTGATTGCGTAAAAAATTTACCTGAGCAGAGTTTGTTTTCTCTTTTACACGATAACTTTGGAACATACTATAGGATTACAGACAAAGTGTTGATAATTCACTGAAACTACCACAGTGCAAACTATAGACAGTGCTTCCTTAGCCAAACTATTCGTTCCACCTGCTCAAGATCTCCCACCTGGACATGAGTTGCCTTGGGTAACTTGGAAGTCTTTAAACAGACTCCAGACCTAGATTGGCCGAGGCAAGGAAAACCTGTTTAGGTCGAGATACATAGACGACTCGGCCTTCGGCCTTGGAGTGTAAATGTGGTGCTGTTCCACAAACCATGGGACACTTAATAATATCTGGTCCTGCGTGTCCTGTCAACTGCATGTTACAGGAACTGATAAGTGCTAGTGATGGCGCCAAACACGTAGCCGAATTCTGGGCTGAGTCCGTTTAGATTGCCACTGACACGCTATGACAATGCTTATTTAAAGCACAAATGGTTATCGTGGTAGGTACAGTGAACCGCACGTTGCGTCGGTCGTAACATTTTGACCTCAAACTGGCGTATGCTAGGCCAGTTTGAGGTTCTACGACGAACTTTCATTAGAATAAAAGGCAAGCTGATAACAGTACGACAACATTCAAAGGTTCCATCGTTTCTTCAGAAAAACCAAACTTCGCCGAATTAAATGTTACTTATCCAATAAGGGAGTGAAGGAATTAGTGCGTCAATGTACAGACGCCAGCACTACAAGCTACTACAATCTGTCAAATTTCTTTAATAGATTTTCAACTTGATCGTTAAAGCATTAAGTTCAAGGTTGATTGGGAAAATTTGACAGTTTCGGGTAGCTTGACCTGCTGGCGTCTGTACCTATAACAATTTAGGTGGGAATATAAAAAATCAATTTCGATTGGTCAATTATAGTCACATTTGTAACCGACTTCAAACAGCAGGAGGTTCTCAATTCGTCTGTATGTTTTTTTTTTTTTGGATGTTTGTTACGCGATTACTCAAAGACGGATGAACCGATTTGGAAAATTATTTTTGTTTGAAAGGGTATATATAATTTTTATTAACTTTGCTTGGGTTGTTTTTGAGTAAGCTTCAATAATGGCTCTGTATTAATGAATAATATAAGTGTAGCGAAAGGAACTTCGTTCCAACTGGGTGTCCCATGAGCAGGACACCTCCCGACTTTTTTTTAATTAGAATTAACTTATCATTTTTGAATGCAGGTGTTTCTGTGAAACCAATTTTTCTTTCTTTCTTTTATATACTGGTTTTGTTAGGACTGACATGCTGTCTACTGTCCTTTATCATCTATTCATCTATTTTAAATCGCTGACCACTTTGCACTTACACAGATCCATCACACTTATTCAAGTTGAGTGACACGGGTGCACTTAGTTAGTCTGGTACCATCGCCAACAAAATTCATTACTGCACACAAAGTTTATTTAAATATTAATGTACTAGATGAGATTTCAAACTGATTGAATGATTGATGTATTAAAATTTAAATTACGCGGTATATTATCTAATTTACGATGTAAGTTATTGGCTTAGAGTTCAGGTTTTATTATCCTTTAACAAGTTACGTATCATTTACATATTTATTGAATTATAAAGAGTGTAAGTGTAAACTGTGGCAACCATTTAGCGGGTACTCATCATTATGAACAATGTTTACTATGGTACTAAACCGAAATCGCGAAAAAAAATCAGCTGTTCAGTACATTTTTGATTGCATAATTCGTCAAAATGTAGGGAACCGCTGATTTTTAGTTAGCAATTTCAGGTTGGGTCCCGTAGTGAAAGTTGTTAATGATGTTGAGTACAATGATTCCTTAAAATGTTGACACTGTTTACACTAATACCTTTTATATGTGTGTTTAAGTATGTGTATGTGTCTGTGCATATGATTTGTGTTGTGTGTATGATATCAATAATTGACAATAGGAAATTAATTTTATCCTAAAACCGACCCTATTTATAAATTGTGTTTTTTTTATATTTGTACATCAAACGGCGCAATAAAGAGAACCTTATTGGGAGCTATGTTTGAGCCGTTTGGGGTTGAAACACTAGGGCCTTGGGGTCCGAGTGCTCGTCGTATTTCGGGACATCGTCAAGCGGTTGGTCGACTTCATAGAAATATAAAAACAGGATGAATCTTCACGTGACGAGAGGGCTGGCCTATTATAGCCCAGAGAATGCCAGCCTTTTAGACACACACACACCATTGACAGCTATTCGGACAAATTTTTTGATGCCCAATGAGCTCTTCCCTTTTTATTTTATACTTATACATAAATATTATTATTACTTAAACATAGGTATTAGCTTAATTTAACTGTGAATCATAATAAGACAAATTACTTATATACTCCAAGAAAGTAGAAAGAAAGAAAGAAAAAATGTTTATTCCGCACAAACAAAACGCACATTACAAAAAAACCAGACTTATAGTACTTACTAAACACTTCCGTAAACAACTGTACTCGTTAGTACTTCTCACTAACTGACGTAACATGATAAATAAAGTGAATAATCAGTGAACACTGTGGTTAACGACTGTTAATAATAATTATCAATATCTATGAATATCTAGTTCCAAACATGCTTTAAACTTACAAAACGGCGATGTTATGAAAGATTTACCTGGTGATAACTCAGGTTTCATTAGAATGTTAATTATTATAGCTGTGTGTGGCCTAGGAAACGTTGTTTAGGTGGCAACCAATCTAGCATACTTGATGATATGTGGCATTAACATTTTAATAAAGGCTTGCGATAGACGGGACGAAGCGAAAAACATCAAATTTTACCTACTTTCTATCCTACTTAATATTATAAATGCGAAAGTTTGTGAGGATGGATGTATGTTCGTTACTCTTTCACGTAAAAACTACTGAACGGATTTTGATGAAATTTGGCATACATTTAGTTTATGACCTGGATAACACATATAATATTTTTTATCCCCATATTCCCACGGGTGAAACCGCGGGGCGCTGCCAGTGGTAACAATAACTTCACATCGTTAACATCGGTTAATATTATTAATACAGGTCACAACTCGCTCAGTTTAGTTCTGTCACGTGTCATACACCCCACTGGACTCCACATGGCAGGTCGCATTGTATGCAAAAGAAAATGATTATCCAAGAAAATAAACAATTTTCGAATAAAATATGCCAACTGTACAGACGTCAGCACATCAAGCTACTACAATCTGTCAAATGTCTTTAATAGATTTTCAACTTTATCGCTAAAGCATTAGGTTCAAGGTTGATTAGGAAAATTTTACAGTTTCGGGTAGCTTGACCTGCTGGCGTCTGTACATTGAAGTATTACAAACCTCGTAATGATAAAATGACTGAACTTAACTATTTTATTTTCGTTAATATTTTATAATTTACCGAATACCTATTTAGATAAATTAAATCATTGTATCTCTTGTCAAAACGAGTTTTATTAACATACTTTATAAACACAATACCGAATATTAAAAATATAATATAACACTTAACAAAATAATGTCACGTATATAACATTTTTTTTTTACCATTACGATACAGGGCAAATCCAAGAAGTTATTATCACCTTTTTTCATTTAATATTCCTCAATATGCAACAGCTTCTCAGCGCGCGAAATTTTATTTTTCCTACGTTTTTTGCAATTTGCCATGCATTTGATTCGCGGCCGTAACAAATATGTATTTATAGAATTATAATCATTAGAATCAGTAATACAACTCCTTTAGGGCCGGTTTTTTGATCAGTAGTTAACTCAACCAATGGTTACACATAGTAGCTAATGGTTGAATTTTGGCTAAATGTGAAAGGCTAAAGATTAAACACGAATGCGTTCATGTTAACTGTTGAAAAATAGTAACTAATGGCATTTAGGCAAACACATTTAGCCATAATTCAATCATTAGATACTATGTTTAACCACTAGTTAGTTAACTACGGGTCAAATAACTGGTCCTAAGTTAGTAATCCTCAAATGTCCAGATTTCATGAAATAGTCATTCATTAGGATTGGCCCTGGTCTTAAAGAGTTGTATTGATCACTTTAATGATTATAATTATGTAAATATTATAATACTAGCTTTTGCCAGTGGCTTCGCCCGCGTGTATGTCGGAAATTATCCCACGGGAACCTTCTACCGGGATGAAAAGTATCCTATGTCTTAATCCAGATTATAACCTATCTCTATACCAAATTTCATCCAAATCCATTCAGCCGTTTTTTCGTGATTGAGTAACAAAGATCCAAACATACAAACTTTCACATTTATAATATTAGTAGGATTATAATTATTAAAGTTAAATAAAAAATTTCAAAGTTTTCATATAAAAAAGACCACCAGCTTTCAAACCGCGCTAGTCGCATACTACGCATATGCCCACGCATGGTTTACCTATGACACATCATCCTATGGGGAAATAGCACAGAAGCTCCCTCCGTATTTATCCTACAAAAAAAGCTAATACGAATAATTACTAACATAGAACAGACAGATAGTTGCAAGCTTCATTTTCAAAAACACAAAATTCTTACATTCTTTAAAATAAAATAAAATTAGTCAGCATTTATATCTTGGAGTTATGTAAACTGGCCCGCAAATTCCCAGAATCCTACAACACACGGAGAGACATACAAACGAGTCATTCGCTGCGCCATAAAAGCAGGCTAAATTTGCCTCCGTCCCGCCTTAAGTTACATGCTTCTTTCTAGTCCACATTCTATGTCGATTAAAATATATAATAAATTACCGGAATACATAAAGCAAGAGAAAAAATTAAATACTACTCTAATTTAAAAAAAATGTAATTTTATCCAAAAATAAATATGTAGGTAATAATAATAATATGTACAAAATATTTTATAATAGGTACAAGATAGGAATTAATTTAATTAATTAATTTTGCCTTGTTTTACCGAGGCTATTGATGCCTAGAGACTCGCTTGCCCGAATTCTGTCCTACCCGACAATCCATCTTCCCAGAGACGGTGGGATGAGCCGCCGAGTACAGAACAATTTACTTGACACGTCTGCTACTACTGCGGAGTGTGCGCGCCTACTGGCTGTGGGTAAGTGGGAATCGGGTCTGTGGCTCCATGCACTACCATCGTCGAACATAGGCACTTTGTTCGACGACACTACTTTCCGCCTCGCCGCTTCCCTGCGACTAGGAGCTCCCTGTTGTTCTCCTCATCGCTGTCACTGTGGTGAAGTTGTCAACAGCCTCGGACACCACGGCCTGTCTTGCAGCCGGAGTGCTGGTCGCTTAACGCGGCACGCAAACATTAATTACATCATCCGACGTGCCCTTGTCACCGTCGGCATTTTAGAACCCAATGGCTTGGCACGCGACGATGGCAAGGGACCGGACGGCAAGTCTTTATTTCCATGGAAGGTGGGTAGGCCTTTAGTGTGGGACGCAACGTGTGTCGTTACCCTTGAGCCTTCCCATCTTCCTGGCACAGCGTGCTGTGCTGGCGCTGCTGCTGCGGCTGCGGAAAACCTCAAGTGGCGAAAGTATAATAACCTTATCGGTAACTATATTTTCGAGCCGTTTGGGGTTGAAACCCTCGGGCCGTGGGGTCCGTGTGCTCACGGTTTGTTCAAGGAAATCTCCAAACGGCTGGTTGACACTTCCCGTGGCCCAAGGGCAGGCTTTTACTTTGACCAGAGGCTAAGCATTGCCATACAACGTGGCAATGCCGCCAGTCTCTTGGGTACATTACCAGACGACAGCGATGCGGATGAATTTTTCGACGCCATATTTTAGTTTTTTTTTTTTTTAATAGTTTTAGTTGGTTAGGAGTTATTTTTGTAAATTTATTTTAGTGTTAGATTGTTTGTTAGAGTGTAATTAATTTGTAAAGTTATCTTATAATAAATCTTTTTATCTTCCGGAAATAATTAAACACATATATTACGAGAAAAGTTAACAAAACGCTCTTCCTCTCTCCTAATCATATAAAGTGTTGCTGTGCCCGACAGGGTCCATCATTGTTTCCATTTATTCATCTTACCACCTGTGTGTGTACATTATGGATTGCAATAAACAATTTGAGATTTGAAATACATACTTGTTACGGCCGCGAATTACACTTTGATCAACGTACAACTTAATACTGCCATTTAAATTGCAAAAAAAACGTAAGAAAATTTGAATTTCGCGAGATACCCTGACGCTTTCGTCTTAAACTAAGTTGGTTTGTTTAGATGAATTAAAACCACTTCCTCTTATCCTACGGAGTTGATATTTTACTTTTTGGTTCAGTTCCAAAGACAATGCATTTTTATGATAAGCATGATCTGATTCTATACCCAGGCTTGGCTCCAGACGAAAGAACTCCTCAACGATCGTCAGTATAGACACATTTTATATACGTTTTAATTGTGATAGTTGGCTCTAAAGTCCACCATGACCTGACTGCTGCACCTAGGATTGGCTCCAGACGAGGAAACTCTTCAACAGTCAACAGTACAAACATGAAATTGTATACCTATATACGTTTTAATTAAGATAATCCGTTCCATGTCCTGGCCGCTGCACCCAGAATTAGCTGAAGACGAGGGATCTCCTCAACGGTCAACAGTAGAGACACGAAATTTTATATGTGCTTTAATTATAATGGTTTGTTTCAAAGCCCACCACGACCTGGCTGCTGCACCCAGGATTGGCTCCAGACGAGAGAACTCCTCAATGGTACATAGTACAGACGCAAAATTTTATAAACGCTTTAATTGTGATGGTCCGCTCTAAAGTCCACTATGACCTGGCTGCTGCACCCAGGTTAGGCTCCAGACAAGGGACCTCCTTAACAATCAACAGTACAGGCACAAAAATGTATATATGCTTTAATTGTGATAGTCCGGTCTAAGGTCAACCAAGATCTGGCTGCTACACCCAGGATTGGGTTTAGACGAGGGAACTCCTCAATGGTCAACAGTACAGATAGTCTGTTCTAAACTCCACCATGACCTGGTTGCTGCACCCAGGATTGATCCCAGACGTGGGAACTGCTTAACAATCAACAGCACAGACACTAAATTTTATACACGTATTCATATACCACGAACTGTCTGCTACGCCCAGGATTAGCTCCATACAAGAGATGTCCTCAGCGGTCAGTAGCACTGACACGAAACTTTCTAGTACACCAGATAGCCCCGTCGTATTTGGTTTCATTAGATATTAACAAGTGCTTAGTACACTAGATGGTGTCCAGGGTCCGATGATGGAGCCGGTAGATGGCCATAGGATCTTCTCAAAAAAACGAGATAGCACTATCGAATATGGACTCAATGGCTTTGTCTTGACAAGCCCAAAGTATATCCAGTACTACAGTACAGTATATACGTAGTATCCAGGGTCTAATGATAGAGCTGGAAAGTGACCATACGAACTCCTCAATCAAACATAGTACCATTGTGTTGGACTTGCAGGATTTGTCTTGACAAGTACCTTACAGGTAAAGGTGATAGAACAGATATTTTATCAAATTCTAATGCTAAAAGGTACAAAATAAAATATTTGTAAAAAAGTATTAAATAAAACTTACGTACTTAGGCTTATTTTAAGTATAAGGTACGTTCACGCCTCAAGCTTTTAAGAAAATATTAAATTTCTATGTTTACGTAAGTTGTATTCCGTACTTTTTATTTCAATAAAAGCTTGCTTTTAAAAAGCTTTTATATTATTGTGCAAAGTGGAAAATAACTTCAATTTCAAAAGTCGGTGGCAAAAAACTAAAACACAGTTCCAAAGACACCATCTTCCGAAATTAAAGTTATTTTACACTTAGCAGTGTTTTTTTTTTTTGGAAAAGTTATTTATTGCTGCAGCAATAAAAGCATAGATATAAGAAATAAATGGACAAGACCTACCAAAGAGAGTACCGACTCGCTCATACACATACCCATTCCAGGTAGTAAATAGTAACCACGGAACTACCACATACTTTAATGGTTTTTACTAAGAAGATACCAGATAACATCGACTTCTATTGAAAATAAAAATAAGTAGATATATTATCAATACAATTTTATCACAAAACTTAATAAACGGAAAGCAATGTCTTTTATTTTCTATCTATTGTTATCGCAAATTTATATAAGAATCCCTAAAAACTCAAATAATTACTCAAATAATTGAAGAGAAACGCCGCTAGCGTTTCTCTTCAATTATTTGAGTTTTTATTTATTTTACTGTTCATTTTCTTGTTATTATTTGTTCTGAGAACAAAACATATAAATCAATATGTCTATCTAATATTTATAGACAAAAGCTTATGATGTTTCTATATTCTTGTATAAAGTAGGTCTCCAAACGTTCATATTAGTTATCTTCTATACATTACAGGGTGTATCAGAAAGGCGTGCTCAAGTTTAAGGTTTTTACTAAAGGTCGTTCGACTACAGATGCGGGTGTTGCTCTGCTGAAACATATATTTAACGCATGGGAGAACTCGCAAAATGCTATTGGAATTTTCTGTGACCTTTCCAAAGCCTTTGATTGCGTGCACCATGACACGCTTTTGCGTAAACTACATCATTACGGTGTACAAAACGAAGCTCTTAAAGTAATAAATTCATATTTACATAATAGGTTTCAATGTGTAGATGTAAATGGTGTGAAATCTTCCGGGCTACCAGTTCAGTTAGGTGTACCTCAAGGTTCAATACTGGGTCCATTCTTGTTTTTAGTGTATATCAATGACTTACCATTCTATTTAAAGGGTATCTGTGACGTTGTACTGTTTGCAGATGACACCTCTCTTATTTTTAAAGTAGACAGGAATAGACAAGATTTTGACGACGTAAACAGTGCACTCTCAATGGTTACAGATTGGTTTACGACAAATAACTTAGTTCTCAATGCTAAAAAAACGAAATGTATAAAGTTTGCCTTACCGAATGTTAGAAATCTAGGACCCAACATCGTTTTTGATAAAGAGATGCTTAAAACTGTAGACTCGGCAGTTTTTCTGGGTATAACAGTAGATGCCAAACTTCAGTGGGGCCCACATATATCAAGCCTAGCGGGAAGGCTCAGTTCAGCCGCCTACGCCGTCAGGAAAGTAAGACAATACACTAACGTTGATACAGCTCGGTTAGTCTATTTTAGTTATTTTCATAGCGTTATGTCATACGGTATTCTGCTCTGGGGCAAAGCCGCTGACATTCAAAATATATTTGTTCTTCAGAAACGAGCTGTTCGAGCAATTTACCAGCTCGGTGCCAGAGTTTCTTTGAGAGATTTTTTTAAACAGATTGGTATTCTCACGGTGGCATCACAATTCATCTTCGCCAACATCTTATATATTAGACAAAATATACATTTATACACTAAAAACAGTGATATTCACAATGTTAACACCAGAAATAAGGACAAATTACGTGCTCCATTTCACCGGCTTCATAAGGTTCATAACTCATTTGTTGGGCTTGGTATAACTTTTTATAACAAGCTACCCTCTTCTTTGCTAGATTTGCCCTTTAATGCGTTCAAAGCTAAAGTAAAATCTAACCTTTGTTCAAAGGCATACTATTCTATCAACGATTACTTAAACGATAAGAATAGTTGGTCGCTGTGTTTAGCTTAAGACAATGTTTATGTTCTTTCTCCAGAATTAGCATAGCTACTGACAGGTTATATGAGTTCATATAATTATTTATTTTCTTTGACTCTCAAGGTCAATTTATTTTAATTTTATTTTTATTTATTATTGACATAATCTACTCATTTCAATGTTTATTTATTTTTTATGAGTGGTATTGCAATATGTGGTTAGCTAGTGACCTCGACAATTGATCATAGTTTTTCTTGCCCGAGCAACCGGCAGCAAGTTCGTCATGCTCCCTTAGATGTCACTGCTTGCGGTAGCGTCGGGGGTCGGGTTGTCTCCTTCCCTCAAATATGGCGAGGGGGATAATGGCTGATCTTTGCGTTATACTCGTGAACGGGTGCTGCTTGTGGTGACAGGTCGTCTTGCTGACCTTGGTTTTGTTTTGTTATTAGTAATTTAACTCGTTGTTGATTTTACTTCGATGGTCCTAGTTTATCCCTATCTGTGACTTGTGAGTTACGACTACATGTACGGCTATATGTAAGTGGGCACGCCCTTTATTACTGGAGGCTTTTATTTAGGTATAAAGTTCTGCTTACGTTTTTAGTTTTGTATTTTGTTTCTGCTTGAGTATTGTTTTCGTTTTTTTTTTTTTTTGGTATATTGGCGTGTGCTAGCTTACTTATAGCAAATAATTTAATTTAATGTTTTGTGTTGCGTAATGTACCTAAATTATTATGCGCAGTATTATATAGAATCATTTTTTTAACTGAACAGACAGCTGTGCTGCTGGGGAGTTTGTTGCGCCACTTCTTCTCCCCAGCTAAAGCACTAGGAAGTGGTGAAGGGCGGGCGTTTTTGGGGGACTGTCTTATGTAATTTTGACGTTCAAAAAGTGCTGATTCTCAGCCTAGTTTGAATAAATGACTTTTGATTTTGATTTTTTGATTTTTTAAGGTTGTGGTACAGACCAATGATATTATAAGTAAAAAGAGGTAGATAGGTTATACACGCTCCGAAATTGGCACGTCAAAATGTGGCTCATCAGCCACATTTTCGTCGTCTTGTCTCTTTTTCGCTTCCGATAATTACGACATGCCGTCCTACTTCCACGTGTCATCTAGTAGTTCGACATTTGTTCCGTTTTTGATCATCGAATGTTGGGTAGGTAACGTATCTACGTCTTTTTACTTATATATCATTGGTACAGACCATCAAACTGAACAGGTTTCTCCATGAGACTAACATCGTAATCGAGAAAAAAATATCAGCTGTCCCGTACAAAAATTCGTGTCTGTCTGTGTGACCGCGATGTTCTTTTAAACTACGGCTACTAATTGAGAGAGAAGTGATAACTAATACAGCCCGCGGCACGTAAGTTGGCAAGGTTTTGGCGTAGTGGGGGTAAGTTCGCGCATGCTACACTTATTGCAACAAAAAAATGGTCACTTTTATTGCTTGTCATTAATCTGTGGTTATTACCATAATTTATTTTTAAACATAACTATTTAGAAGAAAGTTAAAGAAAGGAGAAGAATTCGTGAAGTATATTAGGAGTAATAAATAAAATATACAGGGTTATTTGTAAAACACCAACAACCTCTTAAGAGGTCATTGTACTCATCATTATGAACAACTTTTACTATGGGACCAAACCTGAAATCGCGAAAAAAAATCAGCAGTTCAGTACATTTATGTTCGCATAATTCGTCGAAATATGTAACAGTACACATCATAAACCATTTTCTGGCATGTCTACGTAAAATACGTATTTGTTTGTGGCATTATCTAAATTTAAAAATTCAAACAAAACAATAACAAGAACTTGTAACAAAAGCTCAACAAAAACAATGTTACAATTTTAGTGCACGCAAGTGTACTCGGGAGTGAATGGAACGTGGACGCGACGCGAGAGACAAGGGTCGACTGACCAACCAATCGCGCGCTCGGAATGATGCTACCTCATTCCCCGCGTCCCGCTCGCGACCAAAGAGATCTAAAAAATGACTTCTGCGCATCTAACGACTCTTGGCAACTTACGTGCCGCGGGCTGTACCTACTAGTAAAGGGTTCAAAACTAATAAGCAAGAGATTTCTCAAAATGAACAAAAAAATAAAAGTATCAAATGGTCATTGCACGTTGTAAATGGTACGGTAAATGGCGCGTCCCCCTCGCCCCTCCTCCCCCACCATACACCATAACCGTCGTACGCGCGCCATCATTATTTGGGCCAGACGGGTGCAAAAATACGAATATCCCATTATTGTACTTAATGACGATGTTTAGTAAAGAACCTAAACATACACTGCCGAAACAGCTGATTGGGAGTACTTTGCAATTGAATTCACATACTTACGTACTAGTTTTAAATATTAATCACATTAGTTTTAAATCGTAATTCGTAACAAGTAAACTACGGCGCAGTCAAATATCAGGTTGGCGGAAAAATATTGCACAAGAAATTGTAAATTACTAGAATTTTCCGGAATATTTAGTATTTATCTGGGATATTGTAGAAGGTTCTCGAAGCTATCACATCAAGGGTATATAAAGGCGCGCTAGTAAGGATTTGGTTAGTTTGTTAAAATGATTAGTGAACATCAACTTCGAACGATCATCTTTTACGAATGGCGTCAGGGACACAACGTGAGTGTGGCTACCGCTAACATCAGCAAAGCGTTCGATGAGGGTGTTGTATCGCGATGGAAGATAAGCCGCTGGTTTGCTCACTTTGCATCGGGAGATATAACTCTTGAAGATCACGAGCGATCTGGGCGACCATCCACCTTCGACGATGAGGAATTACTCCACTTTTTAAAGGCTAATCCAGAAATAAATACGCGTGATTTGGCAGAGACTTTTGGCTGTCATCATTTGACCGTCGAGGCTCATTTACACAAACTCGGCTATCGTAAAGTAATGGCACGATGGATTCCACATCAACTAACTGACAGTCATCGTCAAGTCAGAGTTAGTATTTGTGAATCGGTTCTTTTTCAGCCACATCGGAGAGTTTCTTGAAGATATATATATATATCTGGTAACCGGCGATGAGAGCTGGATTCTCTATGATAACAACACACGGCACGCCGTCTGGCTTCCTTACGCGACGTAGAGCCACCAACGCAGCCAAAGCCGAACCGTCACTCACGCAAGCATCTTCTCTCCGTTGGTGGGATGCGAAGGGCCTACTCTATTACGAGCTTCTCCATGCGAGAAGGACGATTACGACTTCCATTTATACTGAACAGCTTCAGAAACTGGCCGACGCAATAAGAGAAAACCGACCGAGACGTGTAAATGTTCACTTACTCCATGATAATGCGTGACCTAATGTCGCTTCTTATAAACTTCACAATGGATTTTGATGCGATTTTCACCATTTTTTAGGTAGAGAATTTATTCTGCAAGGTTTATGTTTATAGTAAGTTAATTTAGACACAGCTCAGAAATCTCGATTTTTTGACATGTCGCCATATTAGTCGATGACAACAGCGCGAAGTAGGGGCGGGTCGCTAGACTTTGTAATAAATTCAGCATTCACCCACCCCAACAGTCATAATAATTTACCGACGCGTACATATTCACGTTCTAAATACACAGTAATACTCGTAGGTAAGGCTTGAATTCCGAGTGGAATTAGCTTTGTTAACGTCAACGGCTTCGAGCTAAGTCGAATAATACCGAACTATAACTTGCAGTGTGTGTTGTGTTTTGTACCTAACTGTTGTTTTAATAACTTTACCTGAGAATAGTTTACTTTACTGAAAACTTAATAATATGTAAACATAGGTACGTAATTCTTGGCTGCAGAGTTCCTAAGTACGTCTTAGAAGATTTTTGGGCCGATTTTCAGCCCATTCACTCGGAGAAGTCAGCTACTCTGAGTGAATCGGCCCAAAATCCGACATTGGAAAAAACAGTTGAAATGAAACAAAAAAAAGCTAAATAGGTCACGAAAAGTTTTTCTCTACACTTTTAAAAAGGTAACAAACTAATTCGTTACCTTTTTTAACCGACTTCAAAAAAGGTGGTTCTGTATTCGACACGTAAGTATGTATGTATGTTTGTATGTCCACGTTATTCTCAAAAACTAATTAACCAATTCTGATGGTTTTAATATATGTATTAGGTTTATCTTATACGAAGTTTATTTTATTTATTTATTATATATATATATGTATATATATATATATATTTATTTATTATTAATTTATTATTTATTTATTATATATTAGGTTGGGGAAAAAGTCTTTTCGCATTATAGTAGGTATGTATGAACTTGTAATAAAATCTCTTTGGCTATACTATTTGTATCTGGCTGGTTTTGGTATCATTGAAAGTTTAAATTTTAAAGAACATAATTCCATGTGTGATTACCGTGTGATTTTCATTTGTTTTTCGTACCGTCAAGATGAGTGGATCTAATGAAGAAATTCGATACATTTTAAAATTTTACTACAAAAAAGGTAAAAATGCAACGCAAGCCGCGAAAAAAATTTGCAATGTTTATGGACCTAGTGTAGTGTCTGTGAGAGTAGCACAAATTTGGTTTAAGCGTTTTCAATCCGGAAATTTTGATGTCAAAGATGCACGTCGCTCTGGTCGCCCTATTACGGATAAAATGGATGCCATTTTTGAAAAAGTGGAGCAAGATCGGCATATCAGTAGTTACGACGTAGCTGAAGAACTGGAAATTGACCACAAAACAGTTTTGGCGCATTTGAAAAAAACTGGGTACACAAAAAAGCTCGACATTTGGGTACCTCACGAGCTCACTGAAAGAAACCTAATGAACCGTGTACTCATTTGTGATTCTTTATTACGACGTAATGAAACCGAACCATTTTTGAAGAAGCTGATAACTGGTGATGAAAAGTGGATCACGTATGACAAGAACGTGCGAAAAAGGTCGTGGTCAAAGGCCGCAAGGCCGGTTAACTCGCAACAAGGTGATGCTGTTTGTGTGGTGGGATTGGAAGGGCATTATTCATTATGAGCTGTTACCACCAGGCAGGACCATCGATTCTGAACTCTACTGCGAACAACTGATGAGATTAAAGCAAGAAGTTAAGAGAAAGCGGCCGGAATTAATCAACAGAAGGGGTGTGGTTTTTCATCATGATAACGCTAGACCTCACACATCTTTAGCCACTCAGCAAAAATTAAAAGAGTTTGGCTGGGAGGTGTTAATGCATCCGCCGTATAGTCCTGACCTTGCACCTTCAGATTTCCACCTGTTTCGGTCTCTTCAGATTTCTTTAGGCAGTGTCAGGTTAACATCACGAGAGGACTGCCAAAACCACTTGTCGCGGTATTTTGACCAGAAGTCCCAAAATTTCTATAGAAATGGGATCATGTCCCTACCTACAAGATGGCAAAAAGTTATCGAACAAAATGGTACCTACATACTTTAGTTAAATGTAAATAAACTATATTAAAAAATGATAAATTTTCTTAAAAAATGCGAAGAAACTTTTTCCCCAACCTATTATATAATATACATAAATGTACTATATCTCCGGCATTTCTAAGCGGATTTTGATGATTCTTCTTTTCGTTCGTCTTGGGCTTAAGTAATTACTTAAGCCCAAGACGATATATTCAACTAAAAATGGAAAAATAAATTTACTTTAAAAAGTAAAAACTGTCTTCAAAAACCTAAAACGAGTAAAATAACTTTCATAGATGACTTTTCAGCTTCTGAAGTCGGTGTCTTCAATTCTTCAATGTCAATGCACCTTAGCTTGGCACCGACTTCAGAAGCTGTTAAGTCTTTTGTGAAAGTTATTTTATTCGTTTTAGGTTTTTATAGTCGGTTTATACTTTCACTTAAGTCAAATTATAAGTTTTTTCTGTTCTATCCCACTGCTGGGTCAAGTCCTTCCAGGAACTCTTTTCCCACGCCACCTCGAACCAGCCCTCGCGATAGTATGGCCACTTCCTGAGGCAAAATCATTTATTCGCATAAAATGTAGTAGGTACAGGAGATGTTACGTATAAAATTCAGTGCAAAGAAACATCCCGCCATTTATTGATGGTCCTTACTCAGTCGGTTAAAAACCATGCGGTAAAGCAAACTCACAAATATACAAATACGGTATAGTTAGCCCACAAAACAAAAGTTTCATACTTCTCTTATGACGTCATCCAATATGATATTATATTTTCTGACGACAGAAGTTATGACGTAACGTTACACAGGTGCTGCCTGAACAAAGTGTTACAGGAAAATTCAAACTCGATCACTATGTAAGGTATCGATAGATATGAACGCTTGTTTTTATGAGGAAAATAAACTCCTGTGACCATATTAGTACATTTTGATGTAATGACAAATTCTCCCGCGCTTATTACTCTTGCAGAGGAAAAATAAATACTATTTCCTATACATACTATTTTGTAACTAATATTTATGACAGATGACAGATGGGATCGCGGTTTTTTTCGTTTCTGACTTGAAGCCGCCATCATCATTCTCCTGACTTTGACCCAATTTATTTGGGGTCAGCGCAACATGTCTTTTTCTTCCATACTTCTCTATTCTTCGTCTCGGTAGTCACTTCCTTTCTAGCCATATCATATTTCACACAGTCCATTCATCATTATCTTGCCCTTGGGTCGGCGCAACATCCCCCTCGGGTGGGTTCCCGCATTGTCGAGGTGGGGGGGCTCAGTAGCCGTGGCTTGGTCACCCACGGTGAAGCGAAGAGGAACCCGAGGAGTGGCCGCTCGTCAGGGCTTTTCCCAGGAAGTCGACGACGTAGTGGCCAACAGGTAGGTTGCGGTGCCGCTTGAGCGACATCGCAACTGAGGCGGGCTGCGATGTCGTATGGGAGGCATCGCGGCTGAGAGTTAGAGGCTGCGGCGGGAGAGGAGTCGTATTGCGGTGCGCCGCTCTCCCTACCTTCCGCGGTCTTGAGGGGTCGCCCCCGTCTGATGGCGGACGCGGTGGGGCCGCAGGGGAAGAGGAGTGTCGGTATTTCGTTGGCCGCTCTCCCTATCCTCTGCGGCGGACAAGGGGTAGGCGGCCGGGCCACTGACCTGACCAGTCGCAGGGGGACCAAGGGTGCCTAGACACGGGGTCGTCTAGCGCCCATGCCCTGGTTTGGTCCATGGGGTAGTCACGGCGTGCAATGTGTTCTTGTGCGCCGCTGATGAGGAGCTCCGCAGAGGATGGTCCGGTGACGGACAGCCGTGCCGGTGTTCCCACCACAAGCGGCAGAGGAGGACACCGTAGAGTTTTAGTGGGTTGGAGTCCCACATAACTGCACTATCTCCCCGTGATAGTGCAGTATGCATGAGCATTTCTCCACGGAAAAAAAGGGACGGCGCAACATGTCTTTTTCTTCCATACTTCTCTATGGTTGTTTTCTTGGTAGTCATCCTCTTTCCAGCCATATCATATTTCACACGGTCCATCCATCGTTTCGTCATTCATCATTCCCTTGCCCTTGGGTCGGCGCAACATGTCTTTTCTTTTTCAGTGTAGGTACTGTAGAGGTTACATTCAAGCCCCTGTCTATTTATATTAGGCTGGCAGTATCTTCGACATAAGAATGGTCACTTTAAAAAAAGTCGTTTCTATTTTGTTTTAGGAGACGTCAGGGCTCGGCCTACTTCGGTTACTGTTACATACGAAGATAGAAAAATCTTATAAAATATAACGTATGTTCAACCATGAACAGTAGTTACACGAGCCAGCTACATCATTACAGCGTCAGCGTTAAGAGCGACATACATTCGTTCCGCTGGCAACACCGGCACACCGTCAGCACTAAGAAGTGACCTGCTGAGATCTTCGCTTCATCGGCTCGATACACACACAACACACATGTAAATAGGTATCAATGTGTATTGACCACAAAATTTGTATATAATTAAGTTAACTACTGTAATAAAGCAGTCATCAAGCTGGAGTTGAGTTTGATTCATCTCCCGTAACTCCTCTCACTGTGGCCAAGACACCTTTAGCCATCATCGGTCCTATGAGTCTGTGGGATCGGCAGTGAGAAAACCATTTCCTGTGTACATTGCACGACGTACACAAACTCCTATTCCTACCCAAATTCCGTCTGTCACCGTAGGTCTCCTTGTGACAGACTTCCCGTACGTAAAACCAACGTAACTTACGTTTGGTGTGGTTTGTATGATAGGCTAGGGCGTTAGGGTAACTAGGGTGCTAGGTAATTGCTATAGGGCTAGGTTTAGAGTCAGTAGGGTCTTAGGTAATTCATAGGTACCAGGCTCAATTGTTTCTAACGTAGCCGCACTGTACGCATTTGGAATAACGGCCGTACTAAGCTGTAAGTCCCGGTGCGTACAACGTATTATACGAGTTTGTTTATCATTGCCTATTACGGCATAAAGGATGAATTTTTGGAAATTTGGTTTCTTCAAATAATACCATGATATATTCAAATAATACCTTGCTAATTAACTTTAATTTAGTATTTTACAAAATTGAAAATATTTAGACCGCGCGTGCGCGGGTGGCTAGAGACGAAGTGAATCTACAAAAGATTTTACACACACCGCGCGCCGCTATACTATTTGCGCCTTACCGAATGCTGTAGGCAGTATACTTAAGACCCATACGCTGCTAATACATGGTCAGCAGGGGAGCCTGAACAATCATTTGAGTAGCTAGCGGTCCCAAGAAATAAAGGCCTCCGGGTTTTTACAGTACCTACATAAAATAAAATTACTTTTGGATTACTGTATGTACAGACGCCAGCAGGTCAAGCTACCCGAAACTGTAAAATTTTCCCAACCAACCTTGAACCTAATGCTTTAGCGATAAAGATGAAAATCTATTAAAGAAATTTGACAGATTGTAGTAGTTTGATGTGCTGGCGTCTGTACATACACTTACATATTTTAACACTCAACTGTACTTAAGAGCCACCAACAGTACGACAACATTCAAAGGTTCCATCGTTTATCTTCGGAAAAACCGAAATATAGCGAATAAAATGTGACTATCGGCCAATAGAACTTGATTTGTCCATAGTCAAGCGAAAAGGATCCAACCCACATTACACCGAATGGTGGTTGAATCCTTTTCGTTTAATTCGGGCATTTATAATCACACATAAATTATTATTGATTGACGCACTAATTCCGTCACTCCTTTATTGGACCAGTCAGAATTAATTCGGCAAAGTTCGGTTTTTCCAAAAATAAACGATGGAACCGCAACCGAGAACATCCGACAATGGCGATGTAACCGGCGTGCGTGTATGACCAGATGTATGAACATAACGAGGCAAAAGGAGTATGAAAGGATCGTAGCAGGTGGCGTCCACCATGGGAAGAAGGCGTGAGTTTACGTGTATGTAAACGGTTCCATCCTTTGAACGTTGTCGTACCTCCATTAAAACTTAATAACTACCCACCAACAGGTCGCCAACAATATAAAACTACCCCATAAAACTTAACAAAATAAATCCTTCAACTGCCAACTCTCCATTTAATCCCGAGCACCGCCATCTGTTGGCAGTTTCCGGAAACTGTGAAGTAATAAAAATGCTTAACATTCCGCTTTCCTAGTGGAAAATAGGAAAAGGGGAAATTCAGGCTCCCGACTGTCCAAATAACTGACATACGGTTCTGTACTGAATATTCTTGAATGCTAGATTTTAATTAAGCATATACTTTAGAAAAAGTGATGGCTTTCAAAATTTATTACAGTGAATTTTGAGATTACAGTAGCGTAACTAACATTAGTGTTTCTCTTTCATGTTTCTGTAGTGTTTGTTGCACTGTTTATTTACATATTGAAAAAAAAAGCCAAAGTTTTGTTGAATTTTTCAATTAGGATTTTTTAGTAACTACCCGGAATTTGGAAGTTGGCGGTGTGATACCCTCCGTGCCTCAGAAAACGCTTAAGGCTGAAGCCAAACGAACGTATTTTTTTAGCTGTGTGTCGCGTAAAATGACTCACGGATTTTAAGCTGCCTTTGGTTTCATACTAAAGTCCTGTTTATGCCACTTGGCGACGAAAAATGAAGAAAAAATTCGCGACTCATTTTACGCAACTCACATATAATAGAGAGGACAAATGTGACGAATTTACACATGCATTTTCCTGTGACGAATCAACTTTGTGGCAAATCGACAATAACCCAAGTAAAATAGGGTTCAACTCTCCCGGAACCGATTAATACAAGTAGATAGAGTACCTGAGCATTAATACATATCAAGGTTTAAAAAATCAAATCAAAACAAACGACGTTTCAAAATACACGGCTGCATTTATGAAACGTCAGAACCTAGCTTCAGACTTTTCATAAATGCTGCCAATGCACTTTTTCAGAATGAAGCTGCCAAACAGGGATGAGTGACAGTTAATAATAATACCTATAATAACAAGGTCCTAAGAAATGTGCACTTTGGTGCCTAGGAGTGCTTTGACACTCGTACTAGGATCACCATGTATCACGAAAGCCGTCACCTTCCTCCGGGACAACTAGGATAGTTCTTTACACAATTTGATTTTGAATTAATTCTGAACAAAAATAACAGTTAACTTATACAAACCAAGATGTAAACAAAAGGAGTATTTATGTTGTGATGTGTGTGTGTCGCCGTCCAAGGAGAATAAACTGATAATAAAGACAAAAACGCAAGGGAAAATATAAAACATGTTTTCGTCGATTGCTCCTTCAATACTGGACGTATACAAATAATTGTCAGCTTTGAATAAAAGTGATTTTTTGTATCTTCGAAATGTTTTAGTGAAACACGCCTAAGGGCCAATTTCACCATTGAAACTCAACCGAGTTCAAGAGTTGTCAGTGTCAATAATCCTAAGAACATAATGACACTGACAACTCTTAAACGTGGTTTATGTGCTGATCGCGTATAGTTTCGTCGGTGAAATCCGTATTAAGTATCAAAATAGATCTATTTTGATACTTAATACGGATTTCACCGAAAATTTCACCGTGGAATTGGCCCTTAGGCGTGTTTCACTAAAATAATTTAAAAAATAAGAACTTAGTCAAAATCAATCATCGTCGATTATCATTTTATTCTTCGGGGACGGCGGTGTGCGTGTTGAATTACGACGCTCTACAAAGCTATTTTCTGAAACCCTATTTACACGGTGCGATTTAATTGCTTGTGGGGGCTGTGGAATACTATAAGTTGAAGCAATAATAGTAGTTGCACCTGCTAACTTCATTGATTTGGTGAGATATATTAATGAAGGATTAACAAATCTAACACACACAAATATAATTATCAGTGCGCCCACATATATACGTGGGGCACTCATTTATAATTACAAGGTAGAAATATTCAATAACCTCCTTTGCATGGACATATAAAATAATAAATACGCATATTTTTTCGACTCCAACTATGGTCTAACATTTGACATGTTTTCTAGTACATCGGGTAAATTAAATAAAGCTGGTAGATAATGCATGTTTAAAAACATTAAAGATAGAATTGACATTGACATGAAGTTATTCCCTGTGGAACAGCCACTAAACGAAAGCATAACTGGACAAAACTCTCAGTTTAATGAGATATATTGTAACATTAAAAATGATTATAATCAATTGATTCTGCCATGTACTGCTTATAATAATTGTGATGTTAAATATTCTACTAAAAGTACTCAAACGGACATTAATGTTGCTACATGTTATGACTCCACTTCTAAAAAAATAGATTCTGTTAAACCTGTGTCAAATCACAATGACTTTTTTCGTTTATAACCATATAAATATAATTCACCAAAACATTTGTGGCCTTATTGCGAAGTCAGATTTGTTTACTGTCTGCCTTGATGACCTAGCATATACAGGTAAAAATATTGATGTTCTATGTTTTTCAGAACACAATATGACAAATGACGATATTGAACTTCTTCAAATTCCAAATTTCATTTTGGCTACACATTTTTCGCGTCTCAAGCGACGAGGGGAACATGCATTCTAGTGAAAAACTATATTAACTTTGTCGTACTTGAAGATGTTCAAAAGTATAGTATCTCTAATGTGATTGAATGCTCTGCAATTAAACTGATTGATCACAATATGATAATTTTATGTCTCTATAGGGTACGAAAGAGTAATAACTATAATAAATATTTGAATTTGTTTTTTATGTCTCCTTACAAAATATGGAAATAACAAAATTGTTGTTTGTGGTGATTTTAACATCGATGTGTTGAAAAAGAATAAGTACACATTAGAATTGGAACAACTAACTACGGGATTTAATCTAACTCAAGCAATTAATGAGCCTAAAAGACCAAGTAGTGGTTCCTGCATTGACAATATTTTCCATAATATTCGTGGTGGTAAATCAACTGTCTTGGAACTTAGTTTATCTGATCATAAGGCGCAATATAATAGGTTGGGGAAAAAGTTTCTTCGCATTTTTTAAGAAAATTCAAAACATTTTTTTAATATAGTTTATTTACATTTAACTAAAGTATGTAGGTACCATTTTGTTCGATAACTTTTTGCCATCTTGTAGGTAGGGACATGATCCCATTGCTATAGAAATTTTAGGACTTCTGGTCAAAATACCGCGACAAGTGGTTTTGGCAGTCCTCTCGTGATGTTAACCTGACACTGCCTACAGAATTCTAAAGAGACCGAAACAGGTGGAAATCTGAAGGTGCAAGGTCAGGACTATACGGCGGATGCATTAACACCTCCCAGCCAAACTCTCTTAATTTTTGCTGAGTGGCTAAAAATGTGTGAGGTCTAGCGTTATCATGATGAAAAACCACACCCCTTCTGTTGATTAATTCCGGCCGCTTTCTCTCAACTTCTTGCTTTAATCTCATCAGTTGTTCGCAGTAGAGTTCAGAATCGATGGTCCTGCCTGGTGGTAACAGCTCATAATGAATAATGCCCTTCCAATCCCACCACACACACAGCATCACCTTGTTGCGAGTTAACCCGGGTTTCGCCACAGTCTGTGAAGCCTGACCGGCCTTTGACCACGACATTTTTCGCACGTTCTTGTCATACGTGATCCACTTTTCATCACCAGTTATCAGCTTCTTCAAAAATGGTTCGGTTTCATTACGTCGTAATAAAGAATCACAAATGAGTACACGGTTCATTAGGTTTCTTTCAGTGAGCTCGTAAGGTACCCAAATGTCGAGCTTTTTTGTGTACCCAGTTTTTTTCAAATGCGCCAAAACTGTTTTGTGGTCAATTTCCAGTTCTTCAGCTACGTCGTAACTACTTATATGCCGATCTTGCTCCACTTTTTCAAAAATGGCATCCATTTTATCCGTAATAGGGCGACCAGAGCGACGTGCATCTTTGACATCAAAATTTCCGGATTGAAAACGCTTAAACCAAATTTGTGCTACTCTCACAGACACTACACTAGGTCCATAAACATCGCAAATTTTTTTCGCGGCTGGCGTTGCAGTTTTACCTTTTTTGTAGTAAAATTTTAAAATGTATCGAATTTCTTCATTAGATTCACTCATCTTGACGGCACGAAAAACAAATTAAAATCACACATTTTCCTAATTTGAATTTGGAATTATGTTCTTTAAAATTTAAACTTTCAATGATACCAAAACCAGCCAGATACAAATAGTATAGCCAAAGAGATTTTATTACAAGTTCATACATACTATAATGCAAAAAGACTTTTTCCCCAACCTAATATATCATTTCCAGTCAAAAAGACCTGTACATTGGACCATTGGTTTTCGTTTAAACGTGATTATTCTAAAGATAATTTAGAAAAGTTTAAAGAGTGCATTAAAGAACTCAAATTTGCTGAAGTGTTTGAATCAAAGGATGCAAATGATGCTTTTAACTCATTTTATGATACATTTTAAAATTAAAAATAAAACAACAGTTCGACCAAAATGGGTATCACGTGGTATTAAGAAATGTAGTAAACGTAAACGTTCTCTTCTTTGCAAATATAGACTATCAAAACATAGCATAGACAAATCAAATTTAAAAAAATATTGTTTGAGATATGCCAAAATTATTAAATTAACTCAAAAATCACAGAATAATGGCAGAAAACAAAATTTACCCCCAGAGAATATACGTGAATTGGTAATAGATGAGCATAAAATTACAGACCCTCAACGAATCGCTGAATTATTTAATGACTATACAGATATAGTTAAACCCCAGACTAGTACCTACTACGGGTAACAATATCTCAATAATCTCTACATGCACGTACAATTCACCAAAATCCTTTTTTCGGAGTCCCATTTGTCCTTTGGATATCTGTACTATTATAAAAAAATTAAAAAACACAAAGAGCACTGGTTTTGATGACATATGTGTACTGGTAATAAAATCCGTATCTCACATAATTGCACCTATACTAAGTTATATTATAAATATGTGCTTCGAACAGGGAATTTTTCCATCTGTGTTAAAAACTACTATAATTAAACCGCTCCATAAAAAGGATGTTAAATCAGATATAAAAAATTACAGGCCTATAGCCCTAACTTCAATATTTTCTAAAATAATTGAAAAAGCTATACAGGGTGTCTGTTTACGGTGTAGCGAAAATTAAGGGTGTGGTACAGACCATCAAACTGAACAACTTTTTCCCGGGGACCAACATCGTAATCATGAAAAAAAAATTTGTCGTCTCATACAAAACTTCAATACCTACTTGACCAAATGTATGGAACGACAATTTTTTTTTTCACGATTACGATGTTGGTCTCCTTGAAAAAGTTGTTCAGTTTGATGGTCTGTACCACACCCTTAATTTTCGCTACACCGTAAACGGACACCCTGTATACAATAAATTGTATGACTACTTTGAAAGGAATAATATCTTTACGCCGGATCAGAAAGGCTTTCGTAAGGATATGTCCATAAATTTAGCTACCTATATATGATTTCTTAAGCTTAATATATCCTAGAGTTGATAAAAGACAGCCTGTCTATGCTTTGTAAATGGATATATCAAAGGCCTTTGACTATGTGGATCATAATATATTACTGAGTAAGCTGGAAACGTACGGTGTTAGGAGCAACGAATTAGACTTACTAAAATCTGACATCAGTAATAGAACTCAGATTACGAGTATTATCAAAATTTGTCCTAATACGAAACATGAAATAAATTATAAGTCCAGGAGTAGAAAAATACAATATGGGGTTCCTCAAGGTAGTGTTTTGGACCCACTACTTTTTATTATCTATATCAATGACCTGCCGAAATCTACTATAGATCTTATGGTATTATTCGCTGATGACTGCACTGTTGTATACAATGATGAAAATATTAAAAATAGTAGTTTAAATATAATAATTCAATGGTTACAAAATAATAATTTATTAATTAATATCGATAAAACTAAATTGATGCAATTTAAACAGAAAACAAATAACTCTTTACAATCTCGAATAGAATTTAACGGTCAAAAAGTTGAACTGACGACTACAACAAAATTTCTTGGAGTACACATCGATGACAATTTGAAATGGCAAAGTCATATAGAGTTTGTTTGCAAAAACGTGTCACAGTCATCTTATGGTTTATAATAATATGCTAGCTAAAAAGGTCAATCTTAACACATTACTCGTAGCTTATCATAGTACTCGTAATGTTGCTTCTAGACTTATATATGCAATTATATTCTGGAGAAACACTACTAATTGGGATAAAGTTTTCAAATGTCAAAAAAGGTGTGTGCGAGCTATGCGTGGTCTTAATAGAACTGACAGCTGCAAAGAATATTTAAAAAAATTAAAATTACTTACCGTGCCATCTTTATATACTTTTGAAATGGCTTTGTTTATTAGACATCATTCATCACTATTTACATTAGAGCTTAAATCGCGCAATAGAAGTCACTTGTATAATAACCTTACCAGACAGTATAGAACTACCCTCTTTCGGAAAAGTGTGTTTGCTATGGCCACAAAGATCTACAATAAAATTCCTAATGACATAAAATAATGTGGCAATATTCATAACTTTAAAAATAAATTGTTCCAATTTCTTATAGAAAATTATTATTACTCTGTTGATGAATATTTATCGACTAGATTTTTTTAAATGTTGCCCCTTGACGATAATTTATTGTGTTTGATTGTCATGTGTTTGTCATGACTAAAAGCAATAATATTATTTACATTTAATCCTCAATGACATTAGTATTTGTATTTATTTGTGTTTTTTGTATTGTATTCTATAATCATATTTTCTTTATATTATTTAATAATTTGTATGCCCAAGTGGCTGATCATCTAATGAACATTATTGTTTTTATATTTATGTAATGAACACCTGTATGTAACCCATGCATCACAAATAAACGATTTGATTTGATTTGATTTGCTAAACAGTATTTGGACGATGCAAGCCATTTGTTGCTTCAATTTTATTGTATGCCACCGGCAAAAAGTTGCATCGTTCAGTCAGGGCTTAAAACTCTATGTAGAGTCGCGACCAAAAGTCGATAAGCAAACTCACAAAGCAATAGCTTGGCGTTTAGTTTGACTTAAGACCTTCTATTTCCAAGAACATAAACATGCATAATTATTGTCGTCAACAACTGATTGTAGTTCATAATTCCAAAGTGTAAAGCTGACCTAGCGGTTAAGCGCGTGCAGATAGATGCGTGAATCAGTGAGCCGTGAGTTCAAATCTCACGCAGTACTTGACTTTTTGTAAGTTTTTACTTGATTGGAAGTAATGGGACAGAAATATAATATTCTTTATCTTGTTCGCTTGGTCACTCATTTCGTAAGGTTAGAAAGGTAGATCATAGAAAACTAAATAAATAATTTCGATTTCTGTGAGGTAGACAACAAAAAATCCTATGAACGGTTACAAAAAAACTTCTTTTATCTAGTAGCTATTAGCTAGCTATTAGCTAGCTAGTAGTAGGTTGCTATTCCACCAATTCGCACTAAGCGCTTCCAAATGTCTTTTATAATGCGCACAGCAAAAGAGTGGAACTCACTACCTGCGTCTGTGTTTCCGAACGTATACAACCCTAATCTCTTCAAAGTGAGAGTGAACAGGCTTCTTCTGGGTAAGCTCACTCCATCGTCGACTTTGTCTCTGTCACCTCTGACCTAGACTAGAGTCAAGAGCAAACCCATCACAAATAAAAAAAAAAAAAAAAAAAAAAAAAAAAAAAAAAAAAAAAAAAAAAAAAAAAAAAGTAGGAATGTAACGTCACAATTCTCTTAAGTTTGTTAATTTTATAAATAAGTAAATAAAAGGCTACAATAGTCCTGTCAGTGATAATAGATCGATCCCAGTATAACGTGACATGGTCATTCTCGAGAACTGGGTCGGGCACATACCTGTAATAAGGTACCTCAGAGTCCACAAGGCCGTATTTCAGAGCAAGTTGCTGATGAATAATCCTGGCCACTTGGTTATGCCTGTGCAAATACTCGCCGTTAGCCAAACGAGAACACCCAGAGGTAATATGTCTGATAGACTCACCGGGACAAAGGCATGCCCGACATATGCACGACATAATACCGACCAATTTCATTAACTCCAGTTATTTCTAAAATTTTTGAAAAGTATATTTATAAGGAACTTTATAAATTCATAGATAAACATGACATTCTGTGTGAGGAACAGAAAGGTTTTCGAATACATAGGACTATTAATATGGCTATTTATGATTTTATTTATAATGTCATTAAAAATGTCGATCAACGGAATCCTGTTTGTAGTATATTTTGCGACATGACCCAGGCATTCGACTATGTACATCATGCTACTCTTTTAAAAAAACTCGAAGCCTACGGGATTAGGGGCAATGTCCTTAAATTGCTTAATTCGTACTTACAAGACAGAAAACAAATAACAGAAGTCAATAAAATTAATATAGTAAGTAAACTTGAAGAGATATCTCGGTCTTCGGAGCGTAAAGTATTATTTGGGGTACCGCAGGGGAGTGTTGTAGGTCCCTTTGCTTTTATTTTATACATAAATGACTTACCGAAATCTATTGAACGACCTATAACGTTATTTGCGGATGATAGCACGATCACAATAGCTTGTAAAAGTTTAGATACGTATGAGAGTGAAATTAATCGTAGTTTAAAGCAGATGGTAAACTGGCTAGATGCAAATAATTTAAAAATAAATTTGTGTAAAACTAAAGTTATCCATTTTAGACAACAGACCTCTAGTATTAACTTAAATATACACTATAATAATGATACTATAGAAGAAGTTGAAACTACAAAATTCCTTGGTCTCGAAATAGATAAAAAACTAAACTGGAAATCACACGTTGCGACTTTATGCAAGAAAATGAGTAAGTCTGCATACGCTCTACGTTCATTATCACCTATATTGAACACAGATGCTCTTCTGACTGCTTATTATGGGATAACAGAATCACATTTACGGTATGGGATCATATTTTGGGGGAACTCTACTGAAAGAGAGACCGCTTTCAAGGTACAAAAAAAATGCATTCGAGCAATGTTTAAACTTAAACCCACTGACAGTTGTGAACCGTACTTTAGAAATTACAAAATATTAACATTACCTTGTTTGTACATATTTGAAGTAGCCGTGTTTGTAAAGACAAATCCGAGTCGATTTAGACGACTATCAGATGTAGCACCTCGCAATAGACGTGATAATAGTGTGCTATGTCTGGAGCCAGCCAAGACAGCACTTATGCGCAAAAGTGTCTACTGCATGGCGCCAGTCACTTATAACAAATTGCCGAAGACATGGAAAGAGCTTCCGCTATCATTATTTAAAAAGAAACTCCGAAGCTTTTTAGTGGCTAAAGCATATTATACTATTAAGGAGTTCCTAATTGAGAAAGAGTTTTTTAGCTAGTTATGTATAATTAATTAATATTTTAAAATTGTATTTAGTTATAAGTTGATGTTAAATCTTTTGCATGCTTACGTGGTAAAATATGGCTGTACTATTATATGTTTTTTCTGTCATCCTTATGTTACCCATATTTACAAAATAAAATTATCTTTATCTTTATCTTTACCGGGACAATGGTATGCCCGACATATGTCGATCGTCCCGTCTTTCATTATATACTTCCGGTAATTATTCGTTAGCATAACTTCATCCATAATTAATCGCACAGACCGAACCTTCGGTTTCCCCAAAGAGGTCACCGAAGCGTAGCCAGGCCACGGACGCTAAGGAATCTACGTCGGGCCCATGAAGGGCCCGGAAAAAGCGTCCGTGGAGCTCTTTGCTTTGCCATACTTCCTTGCGGTCGTTGGTACTAAGCACCACAGGTTTGCGCCAGTTCTCTTTAGCCAAGGACAACGGGGTGAGTCCCTTGTCCACTGCGACCACATCTCGGTGCATACCCACGTCAGCCTTGAGAAAATATTCTCTGAGACTGCACACCTCGCGGTTGTGGAGGATCTTAGCATTTAAAAAACCTCGACCCCCGCACTTCCTCGGAATGTACAGCCTCATGACAGATGAACGTGGGTGATGCATCCGGTTTGCGGTCAGCAGTGACCAGACTCTCTTATCAAGGGCGTCTAGTTCCGTCTGGGTCCACTTGAGTATGCCAAAGGAGTACATCAGGACCGGCATGACCCAACCATTAAAGGCGCGCACCTTGTTGCCGCCTGACAAAGAACTATTAATACCTATTAAGTACCTTTTTCAGGCGACCGAAGAAGCGCTCCTGCAACGATTGTTTCATGTCAGGCCCGTTAATGCTTAACCCCTCTGACATACCCAGGTATTTGTAGGTATCAGTTGCGGAGAGTGATCTCAGGTTTATGGAATCTGAGAGTTGTAGTCCCTCAGATTCCACAATCCCGCAATTATTATTATTATTATTAAGATTCGAACTCAGACTTCATTGATCGTGAAACCATTGCTTAGCCCAAACAACTACCAGCACATGTTATGTTTATGCGAATTTTAGCAATGCAATGGTAAGAACAGGTCGCCACTATGACGAGGATTCTAAATGCAACAGAAATATAATGTTATTTCGCGTAGTACGACGACATGCGACAATTCATTAGTGTGTGTTATCTGCGGAATGTTGAGTGAGACATCGCTCATACACGCACACGTACTGGTTCGTGCTCGCACAGTTCATAGCAATGTAATCCTTAGCACGCTTATGGACTTTTGAGCGTTTACTGTACCTACAATTGATTACTTCACAAGAGAGCGACTGATGCCTTAGTGGTCTTACACACGAGCGAGGCGTCGACGGCGTTCATCAACACGCCCACGAATGCTAACGACAAGTCGGTGACAGCCGCCGACCTAAAGCGTCGCTTGCAGTTGTAGCGTGTCGCGTCCGCCATTTTGTCACTCTTAAACTATTTGCAGTCCACGGACAAAATGGCGGACACGACACGCTACAACTGCAAGCGTCACTTTAGGTCAGCGGCGATCGTCAACGCGTGCCTCTGTCGTTGCCGCGTGTCGCTCGTGTGTAAGAACACTCAACAATGCTAAATTGCCAAATGCTAAATTAAGACACGTTTTTAAACTCTCTCTCTCTCCCTCTCTCAGTGCTAGTAATAAATGTCAAAGATATTTGTAGATATAGCAACCAACGCGCGGTTGCAAGTGCTCACAGAGAACACAAATACAAATCGAATGATATATTTTTCCATAACGTTTCGCTATGATATACATATATTTGATTATAACTTTTGTTTTTAAAAGTAATTAACCCTTTAAGACCGGGAAAAAAAGTCTTGCGTAGCTTGTTTTCGATCTTATATTCTAAGTACCCATGTCCAAAGTCATCCTAGAAAAATAATAAAAAAAATCCCGCCCCCTCCCCCCCTGAGAAAACGCCATGTCACGATAGTGCGATATCGGCGCGAAAATATTTTTGTAAAGTTGAACGCACGATCGTATAAGAGCGTCGTTAAAGGGTTAATACAATGTTTGTAGATTTAATACAACTCTTTCATTGTATCGCAAAACAAATAAATTTGAAAAAGGATGTAGAAAATAGTCTCATTTATATACTGCTGTTAATTGGCATTTATTAAACGAGAACTGTATGAATAAATGAAAAGTTGTAATTGCAATTTGTTTACTTTGTTCGTACATTGTTGTTAGTAGAAATCATTTACTAATTAAATGTTTATGTAGGTACTGCTCATTTTATTTCAATGCAGATTATTTATTTGTTTTAGTAAACTGGCGGCACCTGCACACTTTGAGACAGACCTGTTCTTAAACGCTGTTGGATAATGCTACACTATCCACAAATCCATTTTGGTTAACACATATCTTGATAGACATTATATCAACACAATGGATTTTATTGAAGAATCCAAAATAAAAATAAGTTCGGAAGCTTTCAAGTCCAAATCAAACCTCAATCAACCCGCATACAATTCGAAACCCAACTCATTTGTTATTTTAGTAAATAATTACTATATAAGATTTTTTTTTTATAAATTAATTATTAAATTTTATTCGCCGGTATCGGAAGCAGTTATCCAAGCTACCGGTGATTAGGGCTCCAGAGACAGGAACTATTATTATTATTTTATCATTTTTTACATGACTGCACAAATTGTACATACACACTATAATGCGAAAAGACTTTTTCCCCAACCTAATAGATAGTATATATTAGGTTGGGGAAAAAGTGTTTTCGCATTAAAGTATGTATGAACTTGTAATAAAATCTCTTTGGCTATACTATTTGTATCTGGCTGGTTTTGGTATCATTGAAAGTTTAAATTTTAAAGAACATAATACCAAATTCAAATTAGGAAAATGTGTGATTTTCATTTGTTTTTCGTACCGTCAAGATGAGTGAATCTAATGAAGAAATTCGATACATTTTAAAATTTTACTACAAAAAAGGTAAAAATGCAACGCAAGCCGCGAAAAAAATTTGCGATGTTTATGGACCTAGTGTAGTGTCTGTGAGAGTAGCACAAATTTGGTTTAAGCGTTTTCAATCCGGAAATTTTGATGTCAAAGATGCACGTCGCTCTGGTCGCCCTATTACGGATAAAATTGATGCCATTTTTGAAAAAGTGGAGCAAGATCGGCATATCAGTAGTTACGACGTAGCTGAAGAACTAGAAATTGACCACAAAACAGTTTTGGCGCATTTGAAAAAAACTGGGTACACTAAAAAGCTCGACATTTGGGTACCTCACGAGCTCACTGAAAGAAACCTAATGAACCGTGTACTCATTTGTGATTCTTTATTACGACGTAATGAAACCAAACCATTTTTGAAGAAGCTGATAACTGGTGATGAAAAGTGGATCACGTATGACAAGAACGTGCGAAAAAGGTCGTGGTCAAAGGCCGGTCAGGCTTCACAGACTGTGGCGAAACCAGGGTTAACTCGCAACAAGGTGATGCTGTGTGTGTGGTGGGATTGGAAGGGCATTATTCATTATGAGCTGTTACCACCAGGCAGGACCATCGATTCTGAACTCTACTGCGAACAACTGATGAGATTAAAGCAAGAAGTTGAGAGAAAGCGGCCGGAATTAATCAACAGAAGGGGTGTGGTTTTTCATCATGATAACGCTAGACCTCACACATCTTTAGCCACTCAGCAAAAATTAAGACAGTTTGGCTGGGAGGTGTTAATGCATCCGCCGTATAGTCCTGACCTTGCACCTTCAGATTTCTACCTGTTTCGGTCTCTTCAGAATTCTTTAGGCAGTGTCAGGTTAACATCACGAGAGGACTGCCAAAACCACTTGTCGCGGTATTTTGACCAGAAGTCCCAAAATTTCTATAGTAAGGGGATCATGTCCCTACCTACAAGATGGCAAAAAGTTATCGAACAAAATGGTACCTACATACTTTAGTTAAATGTAAATAAACTATATTAAAAAATGTTTTGAATTTTCTTAAAAAATGCGAAGAAACTTTTTCCCCAACCTATTATTTCATCTAAAAAGATTTTCCACCTGTCACCTTGATACCGTGTCAATATTACACGTGCACAACACGTACCAATGTCAACGAAGTGATGTTTAGAGAATAACATCACAACAGTTGACAAAAGTCCGTGATTGAAATATAATTAAGTATCTCATCATCTACCGAGCCTTTTCTCAACTATGTTTGAGTCGGCTTCCAGTCTAACGATCTGACTACCACAACCCAGTTACTGGGTATACAATACCCCTTGGTAAGACAGGTTGGCAGACTATCGGGCTTTTGACGACCGAGTAATGACTTTCAAAGATCAACGGCTTAACGTGCTTTCCAAAGCACGGGGGGTCTCAGTATGTACGTCCACGGACCAACCGTGGTAAGCGTAGCTTAATCTGGTCGATCGACCCGTGCGGCTGTTATTACTTAGCCACAGGACCCTCTACTCACCTACCTACCTGCAAAGAACGCACAAAATTAATTCGATATTAATAAATTCAATTTTAATATCTTTGGAAAGTTGAAAACCTTCGCTTTATAATTCAATAAGTTACAAAGTTTGCGCCGGAGCAACTTTCTTCCAAACTCGGAAAAAGAAAGAAAGAAGTAAAAAATCGAATTTACTTTAAGTATCCAAATGGTTCAGTAATGTGAAAAGTTGTATTAATTTTCAGAATGTCTGTGTATCGTTTTGTATATTGTTAACTAGCTTTTGCCAGCGGCTTCGTCCGCGTGGATGTCGTAAATTATCTCACGGGAACCGTACATTTTCCGGGATAAAATGATCTTATGTGCTATTCCAGACTATGAGTTAACTAAGTTAACTAATTAACTAACTATTTAATTAACTTTCGCTAACTACTATCTATCTCTGTGCTAAATTTCATCCAGATCCGTTCAGCCGTTTTGGCGTGATTGAGTAACCAACATCTTCACAAACTTTCACATTTATAAAACTTTCACATTTAGTAGGATTAAGAGATGAATGGCCCAATTTGCGTTTTGGTTAAGCGTTAAACGTGAGGAGCTCGTGGCTAAGTAATAACAGCCGCTCGGGTAGATCTATCAGATAAAGCTACGCTTTTCGGGGTTGGTCCATTGTTAGGTGACCATCTTTACATACCAAGACTCCTCCGTGCCTCGGAAAGCACTTTAAGTCGTTAGTCCCGATTGTCATTCGTGACTTACTTGTAAACTTGTAACACCACACGGGTTACAAGTTTACGAGTAATAGCCGACCAACTTATAAAATGTACTCGGAAAAGTAAAAATTTCACACCTTCGCTTTGCCGTTGACATCGTTATAATGGCAGAGATGCTGAAACAGTTAGACCAGATGCTGCACAGCGTAAATCTAGCCCCGGCATTAATTTATACAAGACGAAAGTCATGTACAATTCAAACGTCTTGCCGAGTCCAATCCACATCAAAGGGTCGCTTCTCGAAGTTGTAAAGGTGTATGTCTACCTAGGGCAAGTCATCAAGCTCGGTAGACACAACTTTGAGAAAGAAGTCAACAGTAGGATCCAGTTGGGTAGGGCAGCGTTTGGAAAACTTCGTCAAGTCTTTTCGCACCAATCCCGCAGTATTTGAAGACTAAGTAAGGTCTTCAACTAGTGCATCCTGCCCGTTATGACAAGGACACTGACAGTCCCGCTGATCCACAAATTCAAGGTCGCTCAACGCGCTATAGAGCGGGCTATGCTCGGAGTTTCTTTGAAGGATAAAATCAGAAATGAAGTTATCGGGAAAAAGAAATGGAGTTACCTACATAGCTTGCAGAGTAGCAAGCTGAAGTGGCAGTGGGCGGGCCATGTTTGTCCAAGGACCGTTGGCCGGTGGAGCAGACGAGTCCTGGAGTGGAGACTACGTATCAGTAAACGGGACAGACTCGATGCGGAAGGCGGAGGACAACGTGTTGTGGCGCAGCCTGGGAGTGGTCCAGCAGTGGACTGCGATAGGATTGATTCCAACAGTGAATAACAAATATATTGGCAGGTACAGACACCAGCAGGTCAAGCTACCCGAAACTGTCAACTTTTCCCAATCAACCTTGAACCTAATGCGTTAGCGATAATATTGAAAATCTATTAAAGAAATTTGACAGGTCGTAGTAGCTTGATGTGCTGGCGTCTGTACGATGATGACTTCTAACAGAAGAGATAGCTGTGCTGCTGGGGATTTTGTTGCGCCATTTCTTCCCAGCTAAAGCACTAGAAAGTGGTGAAGGGCCGGCGTTTTGGGGGACTGTCTTATGTAATTTTGATGGTCAAAAAGTACTGATTTTCAGCCTAATTTGCATAAATGACTTTTGATATTTTTTTCTGCTATTTGAATATGCTTTTAATCAAATACTACAGCAGACACAATCTATCTTATTTCACTCCAAAAGGAATTCGCCAAAACTCGCTAAATCTTCATTAAAAAGCGATTACGCAGAACGAACAATTTTATTTTCTTTATTTCACGCTTTTCCGCTTTCGTAGTAAGATCCAAACGGTGTCAATAATGAGAACTAATGGTTAAGTAACTTACAACTACTTTTCCATGATGCATTAAAATTGCCTCTATGAGTAGCGATACACTACCAGCTTCCTGATTGGTCAATGCTTTTTTACCACGGCGGCATAAGTTATACAATACTCGTATGTAACAATAACCCTGTTGTTCCTTTTAACACATAATTAATTGTACTTATGAAAACAAACAACTTTTACTATGGGATCAGACCTGAAATCATGAAAAAAAAATCAGCTGCCCCTACATAATGATAAAGCTTATGGATCAACTACACGCGTAAAGCTCTAGACGTCCTACGAATACAATACAATAATGCTTTCAGGGTGTTGGGGCTGCCACGTTACTGTAGTTCGCATCCGCCATGTTCGCGGAAGCGAAAATCGATGACTTCTACGCTATTCGGAGAAAAAAGACCGCTTCTCTGCTTACAAGAGTGCGTGGCAGTTCCAATAGCATTCTGAAAGCCCTATCTGAACAGCTGGATGCCCCAATACTGAGGCATTTTGTGAATGTACTGGTGCGGCAAGGTCAATCTTGTCGTTCATAATTAATTTGTCTTTAGTGTGTGGGTTTAGATTTAGTTACTAACCCGTAGATTAAGCTTCTTGTCCTATTACTAACAATTGGACCTTGAAGTCAATATAAATAAATAAATAATAATAATAATAATAATAATGACGAGTTATGCGAACATGAATATAAGGGACAGCTAATTTCTTTTTCGCGAATAAAAGAATCTAAGAAATTATATTATCTAAGAACCTCTATTAAGAATAGAATTGAGTAGAAGGTACAATTACAGACCTACACACTATACACTACAATGCGTTTCGAGCGAGAGGACGGTCGGCGGCTTAGCTCACTGTGACGCGGTGGATCGGGATTGTGCTGTTGCCGACAAAATAGTCTGTTTTGGGAATTAAGGTTTATCATAAGTAACTGACCCTTGGTTTTTGAACTGGATTGTTTTGTTACTAACTGTAAGGTTTTGTCCGATTATAGCATACTGGGAGGGTAATCGATTGTCTTCTCATTTGAAACCCATAATACAATACAGACACACACTCACATGCAATTCCTCTTGCACACTTCTTAACACTTCACACGAGTCCTTAAATATTATATTTAGTTTTATAAGTTTCTGTTGCATTTTTTTTTGTATAGTTATTAAATTGCTTATCTGTAATTGGCTGTAATAGTAGACCAATAAGTGTGTTAAAGTATTTTTAAGAGCTGTGGATTATATGATTAATAAAAAAATAAATAATAAAAAAGGAATTCCAGTTTGGTCCCATAGTAAAAGTTGTTTGTTATCATGAGTACAATCATGTGTTAAAAGGAACACGGTTTTTGTTACATATTGCATACATAAACATATTATAAATTACTGTCACTTTTGGTGGCTGTCTGCGTGACCGCCATGTTCTTTTTAGGGTTCCGTACCTCAAAAGGAAAAACGTAACCCTTATAGGATCACTCGTGTGTCTGTCTGTCTGTCTGTCACAGCCAATTTGCTCCGAATCTAATGGACCGATTAAGTTGAAATTTGGTACACGTATTTATTTCTGTGACCCAAACACGGACGTGTAATAATCATTTTAAAGTTATTTAAGAAACTAGATGAAAATTAACAATGCCGCCCCTTTATCTCCGAAAGTACTAAACCTAAAGTTTTGAAAAAAATATAAAAAATAGTTCAATACCTATAGATTACAAGAAAACCTATAAGAACTCTACGGTCTTAAAACAACATGGTAAATCTCTCAATATTGTGCATACAAACTTACATTTGCAGTTGGAATGTATGGGAGAACATGTTTTTCAACTACAATGTTGAGTTTGTTCTTGGGATTCATCCCAACTACGGAACCTTTCATTGTGCGTAGTCCGACACGCACTTGGCCGGTTTTTTTGTTTGATCATGTTTAGATATCGATACCCATCAGGTCTGCGGAGTTTCGCTAGCTAATTTAATTTGACCCTGTATATTTATTATTTTATTCTGAGCTATAATAGTAAATACGTCATCGGCAGACATACTGTCAATAATTAGCTGTAATTAATGACGTCATGATCGACAGTGCACGGACGTAGACTGCATTCAGTACCTATTTGGATTGGTTGATCAGGTTCTTAACTGATATGCCGTTTGCTTGCTTGATTGTTGTTTAGATAAGAAATAATAATAAAAATTATAATAATAATAATTATCTATATTCCATACATACATACTCATACAGATACTACACACACACACACACACACACGATGTTTTGTCAAGCCGTAAACAGTGCGAAGCAGGGGCAGGTCGCTAGTTCCCATATTTATAATTCGTGGCTGGTAAAAAGACAAAAATCATTTATATTAGAGTAAACTTTGTCACCGAGTTTATCAAGTCTGGAGGACATTATTGGCCTGTGGCTAAGTAATAACAGCCGCACGGGTCGATTGATCAGGTTAAGCTATGTTTGCCGCGGTTGGTCTGTGGATGGGTGACCATTTTTACATACCAAGACCTCGGAAAGCATGTTAAACCATTGTTCCCGGCTATCTTTCGTGGATCTTTGAAAGTCGTTACGGGTCGTCAGAAGCCCGAGTATTTCAACCAGTCTTACCAAGGGGTATCGTATTACTCAGTTACTGGGTTGTGGAGGACAGATAGGCAGTCGCTCCTTGTAAAATACTGGTATTCAACTGCATTCGGTTAGACCGGAAGCTGACCCCAACATAGTTGGGAAAAGGCTGGGCAGATGATGATGACTATTGTTCACGTACTCTTCGTGGTGCTTTATTTAATAAAAATAAAGAAATGTCGTTTCTCTACATAAGTTCTTTCTAATCTCATTGTTTACCAACTTTGTACAGAGCTCTATGCATCGTTTGAAAAGATTGATGCATTATATTTCAAATTTAAGATCGCCCACTGATTATTCAGCGGAGTAAGCCACTCTACCGAAAATACTGTTAATTATAACATTGAACGTAAGTAAGATTCACCTATCCTTTACCAAAACTCAACGGGTAAATCTATAAATATTTTTTTCACCTCAGCACCTAAAACAAGCAGGTTTTGCTGTTTAAAAACAGTGAGCAAAATTGTATTTTGCTGCGAGCGAGCGTGTTAGAAAGTAACTTTTTATTTTATTTTATTTTTTAATGCCGAGAACATTGCTGGGTCTACACCAAAGACGTTATAATACCACACAAAATTTGAAAGATTTGATCTTCACTTTGGTCTGTTACTTTCACTTCGATATGAAAAAAGCAAGATAGAAACAAGTCGATTCGAAGTTCAATTTTCAAATTCCATACCTTGTAGGCCCAAAACAGAAACAAGCAATAAAACTTTCGGATACACGTACTTATTAACCGTAAAATTGCAAATCATCTGTTAAGGTTTTAAATGTAATTATTATTACTTTTTCTAATAAAATAAAGAGCATGTTGAAGAAAGAATACGAAGTTCATCATGTATCTACATAATTATTTATAGTTTTAACAATCTTTAAAATTGTGACAGAATACCGCGGGTGCAGTTTCAGAACGCATCTTTAAATAAAAAATAGCGGCATTAAAATTTTTGTTGTTTTCTTCTTCTCTTACGTCAGCTACAAAGTTCGATACACGTTGGATATTATAAAAATAATAATTATCTATAATATAAAAATGAATCGCTGAATGTGTTGCTAAGCGCAAATCTCGAGAGCAGCTGAACCGATTTTGCTAATTCTTTTTTTAGAATATTCCTTGAAGTACGAGGATGGTTCTTACGGAGAGAAAAAAATAAAAAATTGCCTGAAAAGGTCTAAAACAACACTTTTCTATACTCCCATATAATCGATTCGTAATAATACTTAAAAGTCAATTTGAACTTTAATACCATACCATAAAGTTTAAGTGTTAGTGGAGAGGTTCCGGGAAGGCAAAACAATTGAGTGACGTTAGTATTTCTGAATAGTAGTAGTCCTGAATATAGCAGAATAAGTATTTAAAAAAAAATTAAAGAATCGACTGTTAGGCGGTACGAAGTTCGCCGGGTCAGCTAGTAATAAATAAATATGAGTCCAGTGATCAAGTCTGCTATTTAACACTGGAAGATTGAAGCTGCATGTAAAAAAAATGCAGAATTAAGTTTCCTGTTAAAAAGTCTCGCGAAAAATATCTAAAAAGTTATGATATTTTTTAGCAATGGAGACTTACAAAGGATGCAAACACTTTTTCGGAGACTGTACTGTTATCGTACTTCATAGAATTATCACAAACGAGGAAACCATCTACAATGTGGAGTATTTATCAAAGTTGAAAGCCACAATAAAGACAAATGACGTGCACATTGAAACCTATCCTATCTTATCTATATAAGTAAGTATTTACAACAAAAAAAAAAGTAGTGTGTGTAGTATATCAGTTATCTGGTTTCCATAGTACAAGCTCTGCTTAGTTTGGGACCAGATGACCGTGTGTGAAAATGTCCCAGGATATTATTATTATTATTATTTATTATTATGACGTAAAAAGTTGTATGTGTTACACGAGACCAAAGTTATTTGCATCTTGTGTCTTTGAATCCCTCGTTGCACTCAGGATTTTAAACTAGAATCACGAGCGTAGCGAATGATTCAATTATGGAATCCTTTGCTTACTTAGTATTCAAAATCAACACTCGCATCAAAAACCAACTTTGCTCTCTTGTTGCACAAATAAGTATTCTCAATATCCAAACATCAGGTTTCCAAACAAGCCTGATAAATAAAACCTTCCGAAAATCTCTTCAACGTATTTCTATTCCAACACAACTCACGCTTGACGTTTCTATTTTTATTTGGGTATTAATTCATTAGAGCACAACAGGACCCTTCTTAAGGCAGGAAGGGTTCCGTACAATGGTGGGATTCCTTCTTTTTTCCAAAAGGAAAGAAAACGTGTCGAATAAAAACTACCCTTACAAGTAGCACGTTGAGCTACGAATTTGATGAAGAAATGGAGGTAGTATCGTGCAGTTACTGCAGTTAAAAAAAACCGGCCAAGTGCGTGTCTGACTACGCACAATGAAGGGTTCCGTAGTTGGGATGAATCCCAAGAACAAACTTAACATTGTAGTTGAAAAACGTAAAATAAAAATAACCTGTTTTCGCCGTCACTCCTAGTCGTACGAATGCAGGCTTGCGGGCACCTCTACGTCGCCTCACAGACAATTTCAATAAATTTTTCTCTAACTTGGATTTATTTGCTTTATCCGTTGGAAAATTTAGAAACATGTTGCTTGATACAATCAAAAATGTATGTGAATAATATTAAATCTCTCTAGTGTCCCTTACTGCTGTAATTTATATGTATTTTATGTCTTGCACCTAAATTTTCTTTATCAATATTGTCTTTTGTCTTTTAGTGTATATGTGGAGAACGTTGTTGGTTGCACATTTGTATAACTCCTTATGTTCTATTTATTTGTAATACATAATGTGTAATTGTTGGTTCTTCCAAATAAATAAAATAAAATAAAACAGGTTCTCCCATACATTCCAACTGCAAATGTAAGTTTGTACGCACAATATTAGGAGATTTACCATGTTGTTTTAAGACCATCGACTTCTTATAGGTTTTCCTGTAATCTATACGTATTGAACTATTTTCTGGATTTTTTTCAAAATTTTAGGCTCAGTACTTTCGGAGATACGGGGAATGGTCAATTTTTGTCTGTTTTCTTAAATAACTTTAAAATAATTCATTTTAAAATTATAAAAATAAAATATATTTGAGACCTCACAGTAAGCCCTTTCATTTGATATGTCACACGGTTTTTATTTTCTTATTTGGCTAAATACTCAAGATTCACCAGCATACATACAAATATGGTATTACGAAACCATAGTAGGTATGGTTTTGTTAACACCATGGTGTTTACAAAACCCTGGTATGGTTTTATAAACACCATCTATTTCATAACATGTTATGAAATAGGTCTTTTCTCAAAGTTGCAATGGTTATTTCACGAGAAAATCGGTTTCGAATTTTGCGCAAGCGAAATGTATTTATGCTTGTGACTATACTCTCTTGGAGATAGGCCATCCCCAAGCATCAGCACCAGCAGTACAGAAAGTACCGTAGGAATATAACAAACAAAAACAAAATTTAATCACTTTAATAAGTTCATCACTTAATTAATAATTAATCCTTTTACCAATAAGTATCACATTATACTAATTAATTCGATTAACTTTCGTTCAATCGTTCGTTCAATTATCCCGATATTTGTGAACTCTACAGGCGCTCATATTTTTTTCGATAATTATTATTTTACTAGCTGACTCCCGCGGTTTCGCTCGCATCGTAAATAAACTACTACATGAATCCGGATAAAATATCCTAAATATTACTCCTGATCATAATCTACCTTTTTGCAAAATTCCATTAAAATCCGTTTAGCCATTAAAGTGTGATGGAGTAACAAACACTCAAACTCACAATCATCCAAACTAAAACTCAATTTCTATGCAAACTTAATCAAAATTGTTCTACCAGAGTCGCGTCGTACCTGTCTGCGGGAGCCTTTATGAAAGGTGGTATCGAGTATACAGATAATTATATAATTAATTGATGGTATATTTAAATGAATCTGCATTAAGCAGCCTTTCAAAATGTTCATTCAGTAATTAATTCGTTTGGCATTATTTTAATCCATTCAGTCATACGGGTATATCTGTTTGCAATGTTTTGGATATTCGTTTATATCACATAAATCAATTATTTTAAACTGTGCCTGTAGAGCTCACTAGAGTTCATCCAAAGGTCGAACGGAGCTTAGGCATTTATTTCTCTAAACATTTTTTTTTGCGTATATAATTAATTACATAAATACCACCATACAAAAAGTTCATAACAAAGTCAATTTTGATTCCATTCAATCTTCAAAAAATCTTAAAGTTCCATTCACTCAATCATACCTTCATTAAGAAACGAGTCCCTTTATTCCTTTTGCTTTACTCAAAAATCTTCACTCATTTTGATCCGTCAACAGCTCACTCTAGCACATTCCCACTTCACATCCGCAGACGATATTAGATAAGAGTCGACTCGTATCGTGTGGGGGTTGAAAAGGGTGCACGGCTGTGCCAAGACGCCCTGATTAGGACCTGAATCTATTCCCCAAGATATATTGCCTTTATTTCCCCCTTTTTTATTATTCCACCCTCTAAAAACATCTGTTTGACTTTTATTGCAATTTACTTACTCGAACCTTTCTTTTATTTTATGTTGTGTTGAGGTTTTCTGCGAATGAACGGAATGAACGAAAAGTGAATGGCTGAGATTGACGCGTTGAAAGATTGAATGGTTCGTTTCTGTTTGAATGGTTGTGTGGAGTGGTTTTGGTGTATGTTTTTAGATATATGTGTCTTCTTATTCCTTTTAGTGAATGCGATGGAAAAGAAGAGCTTAATTTTAAGACTGCCGAGGTACTTTATTTGTTCGCAATCTTTGTATAGTGGAATATACATTTTCTGTATCCGCATCATTTTTTGCTTTGGCTAGGACAGTGTCACAATGCCTTTTCTTAAGACGCCCCCGAAGCATGTGTAGTTCATACAAAAGAAATACCAAAATAGTTTGTAAATCAAACATATTCTTAAGGTAGTGTATTTATTCCGATTGTATTACAGAATATCTAGGTTCCCAAATATATATTAAATAAGAACATTGATTTAAACATGAAATATGACAAAAATAAGTTTTCTATAGAAATTTTAAATTCCTCATATCTCGTCTTCAAATCAGTGTCCTTTCAAAATATATGTTTGGGAACCTAGATATTCTGTAATCCAATCGGAATAAATACACACTGCCTTATTTTTTTATGTTTGATTTACAAATTTTAAGAAACTAAAAATACTACCACTTCCCTGTATGTTTATATACGAATGTGCCATTTTCGCAAAATTAAATATGCATCGTTTCAAATTTAGTAATAGAGCCAGACATAAAGACAAAATGACACCTGAACCCCACAAAACTGCTCTTTTCCACAAAAGTGTTTTTTATCTAATACCTGACATATATAATAAATTGCCAAAGACAATTAGAGATTTAGATTTGCATAATTATAAAAAGAAATTATTTCAATTGCTGTTAGACAAATGTTACTATACTTTAAAAGATTATCTCGATGATGTTATTTAATTTTAATTGTTCCCCTGATAAGTAAAATGTGTATATTTCTTAATTTGTATTATTTAATTCTAACTGAATTTATAATTTATGTCTCGTTATTTTAATTGTTGCCTTGACACGTAAAAATATTCGTTAATTCTAAAGTGCTGCATATTTAAATTGTTATTATTTTAATTTTCTATTTGATTATGCTGTTAAAATGTTACCTACTTTAAAATTATTATATGCCATTATGGCGGGTCATAGCTGTGTACAATTTCGGAAACATGTAACAACTTATTGCTTACCTATATACCACAATAAAGAATATTTGTATTTGTATTAAATTATTTTGGTATTTCGTTTGTATGAACTACGCATGCTTCGGGGGCCGATGAAATGCTTTAAATCTGTAAAATTATATCATACAAAAACATGCATACCAACTGGTTTCGATGTCACAATTAAATGGAAATATCGATTACCTAAAAACTTTTAGAGCTTCTGGGACTCTACATGCAAGCTAGTGCGTGTCGGACCACGCACAATAAAGGGTTCCGTAGTTGGGATGAATTTATCTCAAGAACAAACTTAACATTGTAGTTGAAAAACATGTTCGCCCATACATTCTAACAGATTTACCATGTTATCTTAAGACCATAGACTTCTTATAGGTCTTCCTTTAATTTATAGGTATTGAACTATTATCTGTACTTATGATTTTTTTTTTTCAAAATTTTAGGCTTAGTAGTTTCGGAGATAAGGTCAATTTTCATCTGTTTTCTTAAATAACTTTAAAACGATATATTTTAAAGTTATAAAAAAAATATATATTTCAACCCTCACAGTATGCCCTTTCATTTAATATGTCATACGGCTCTACCGTGTGGCATATTAAATGAAAGGGCATAATGTGACTTGCAAAACATTATTTTTTTTATTTCTTATTTGGCTCCCAAAATTACCCCCATTTCAAAATTCCTTTATTTACGTTACACGTCCGTGTTTGGGTCACAGAAATTCATATGTGTACCACATTTCATCTTAATCGGCCCATTAGATTCGGAGCAAATTGGGTGTGACAGACGGACAGACAGACAAACAGACACACGAGTGATCCTATAAGGGTTCCGATTTTTCCTTTTGAGGTACGGAACCATAAAAAAGACTGATATCATCAAGCCCTTGTACAGACGCCAGCACATCAAGCTACTACAATCTGTCAGATTTCTTTAATAGATTTTCGACTTTATTGCTAAAGCATTAGGTTCAAGGTTGATTGGGAAAATCTGACAGTTTCGGGTAGGTTGACCTGCTGGCGTCTGTACCAATGGGATCGGCACAGCATGTTTTCTTTTCCATACCAACATCTGTGTTTTCACTCATCTTTCTCACAATCCCAGCTTTGTGCTTCCTCTATAAAAATAACCATCCATATTCATACTCAAAACTTTCCTCAAAATTTGTTACGGAAATAACTTAACTTACATTCCATAGCATTACATGCCCCTCATAACCTCAACCATAGTCCCTTCACTAAACAATTAATAGACGGTTTACTCAATCAATATTAATTCCTCCAATTATATTTTCCTGAACAAAATGTAGCTAGTTTCTAACTATACCATAGAAACAATTCGCGTAGCAAAATGTTTCAAGTATGATCTGTTCCAAAACATTTTGAGAAAAGTTTAAACAATTCACCCTATTCAAGTTCAATTCTTACACAATCGACATACACAACACACTCATCAGTATTTAGAAAGTTTTAAATATATATCTCATGACTTTTTACAACTATTATTGTTTGAATAACTTTAAATTGTTTCAATTACAATTCATCAATCATCGACAAAAAATTGAGGTTATAAAAATAACGTCAAGTATTGTCAAATGAAAACATCTTTAAGGTGATTTAAAATTAGAATTCCGGATTTAAATAATCAAATAATAAAATCAAATCAGTTAATTTGTAAGTGGTACTACACATTGCTATCCACAGGTACGTTTTCTGACCCATTGAATTACATTCTCATCAAATAGTTTTGGAACAGATTATAAATACTTCTTGCCAGATACTAGAGAATGGCGTTGCGGACTGTGTTGGGTTTCATTTTGATGTTCATCGCTGTTTACCGGGTGTACTTTGTTGTGTAGTTATTTGAACTATTAATTAGGGGAATTCTGTTGTTGTTGGTTTTATTTAATCGCATTCTCTTCTGCTGTGAGGGATTGGCATACTTCATCACGTGTCGTGGTGATTGTTTAATGAATAAACTTGCTTCTACCCGCGGCTTCGTCCGCGTGGTTAAATAAAATATATCCTATGAGACACTCAGCAATACTTTAGCTTCCCATTAGTGAATGAATTTTCAGAATCGGATCAGTAGTTCCGAAGATTACCCCCTAAATAGAAACTTACAAACTTTTACCTCTTTATAATATAAATAAATGTAATGAATGAATGATTGAATGAAAGATTTAGCCAAATAGTTGGTAGATAGTGAAGATAACTGAACACTGGACAAGGTATGACGGACGTAGGTATCTACTAGAAGAAAGTATTGTCACTCGTAGAAGCTCTTATAGCTCCCATAAGAAAGTAACTTTTACGATGCATGTGCTTGAAAAGAGCGTTCTCCAAGCAGCTAAATGGTGCAGACAGTGCCACTTTTTGCCAGCCCGACGCAGTGTTTTTATTATTTGAGAAAAGTTTTTCAAACTACGTACAGATTATCATTCATATAAAAGGTACTTGATCAATAAATTAATTTTAAATATGTTTGACTGAACGTATATTTTGTTCGTGCCTTTTCGCAATACGACGTGGCAGCTCATCCTCCCGGTGGGTTCTCGCATTGTCGAGGCGAGGGGCTCAACCCGAGGAGGGGCTGCTCGTTAGGGCTTTTGCCGGTAAGCCGACGACGTAGCGGCCAACAAGTAGGTTGGGGTGCCGCTTGGGCGACATCGGAACTGAGGCGGGTCCCGATTTCGTATGGGAGGCATTGCGGCTGAGAGTTGGAGGCCGCGGCAGGAGAGGAGTGGTATTGCGGTGCGCCGCTCTCCCTACCTTCCGCGGCCTTAACGGGGTCGCCACCGTCTGATGGCGGAAGCGGTGGGGCCACAGGGGAGGATGAGTGTCGGTATTTCTTTGGCCGCTCCCTATCCTCTGCGGCCGAAAAGTGGTAGGCGGACGGGACACTAACTTGACAGGTCGCAGGGGGACCAAGAGTGCGTAGACACGGGGTCCAATCGACCATGTGCTGGTTTGGTCCCTGGGGTGGTCACGGCGTGGAATGTACTCTGGTGCGCCGGTGATGGGGGGTACTCCCCAGAGGAGGGTCCAGTGACGGACAGCCGTGGCGGGTTCACGGATATGTCCTAACGCGTGCCCATGTTCCCGCCACAAGCGGCAGAGGAGGACACCGTTGAGTTTTAGCGGGTTGGAGTCCCACATAACTGCACTGTCTCCCCGTGGTAGTGCAGTATGCACGAGCAGTTTTCTACGCAAAAAAAAAACAACTATTTGCACATGCGCGGTAGTAGATATGCTGAGCGCGCATGTATTTAAAATAAGTCCGCCATTTTACTAATTTCTTGCTTAGTTTGGAGTCGATCTGTGTAAATCTGCTAAAAATGTCGAGATCAAGTCACAAATCAATTAATTTAACTCCGGAAAATGTTATTCAAGAAGCACAAAATGCCAACAACAGCCTCTTACCGGCTAAATCAAAACAAAAATACTTGTTCAATATATTTTTTATTTCCTCGGACAATGCATTGTAAAACGTTGTATGATACACGTGCGTAAGATGAGTTTCAACTCGTGTCGACTTATACACTCGTTGGAATTCACCTACTTTACGCACTTGTCTGTCTGTCTATTACCTTTCACGCCTAAACAAAATTTGACAGATAGTAGCCTAGCTCCTGGTGTACGACAGGGCCTACTTTTTTTACAACTAAAAATCTGGGCTGTTCTCTGCCCCTCGAAACGTCAAACGCACCCCTGGATGTGCATAAGAAAAATCTCTTTATATAATATCATGTATAAATATATGTCGTAAAGAACCTGGGGTTCGGCTGACATTCGAGCACACATTGACATGAGTTATGCGGTTGTTTATTGTATATTCATCATCTAAGAGTCAAGCGACTATTCGCGACAGATTGAACACCTCCATATAAATTAGTTATCTTTGGTTCTAGAACATGCTGGTTTCCTCACGATGTTTTCCTTCAGCGTTTTGAGAGCAGTGGTGATGAAATAATTTACACAAAGTAAAGCGCCTATCGGGGTTTGAACCTACGATCTACAAACTCGTAAGTCGCGGCCATTACCACTGGGCTACAACTGCTTTTTTTTCTACAGCAATGCATTGAGTCTGGGTGTAATTATAATAAGTATGTATTTACAAAAAAAAAAAGTAGTGTATGTAGTATATCAGTTATCTAGTTTCCATAGTACAAGCTCTGCTTAGTTTAGGATCAGATGACCGTGTGTGAAATATCCTGGGATATTATTTTTATTATTATTATTGAAAAATATCCAAGCAATCGTCTTTCACGCCACATTTCGTTTGTATTAAACTCAGTGGCTACCAAGTTTCGACTCGTTCATCGTTCAACTTTGTTTGTTTCACTTGCTCAATTAATAATTCAGATTTGAACAGACAAAACTGTCTTTACGAATTTCAAAACAATGGAATAGACAAGATAGAAGTTCTCAAGCAGAAATAATTGTTTTTTTCTTTTGGAAAAGTTTCGATCGACAGATGTTTCGACAATATAAGATTAAATACGAATTGTTTGTTCAAAGGAATCTTTTTAGACTTTATACAAGTTTTTAAATAGTTAAAAAAAATTAACGAAGCATTTTAAATTGTTAAAGTAACTTGTTTTAAACTAAAAATTGTGTAAGCTTTGTTTAAAAACCATTTTAGTTCATTAAACTTCAAGACTTTTGCGAAGTCTGATCGATTTGGTCTGTGATAAATAAATCAAGTCATCTTTATAAGTTTATATTTATTACAAGCAGAGCAAGCTCCTTGTTGAAAAAGTCCGACAGAGGTAATAGCCTAAGATCCGCAGAGGACCGACCTTCACCCATCTGTTTAATGGATGAAAAGCATTTTAAATGATAAATGATAAATTATTTTTATTTCTGTAAGTAGGTTTGTACAAACACTTTTACAAGTCAATCATGTTTTTTTTTTTTTTAAAACTAGATGAGGTCGGCGTTTCCTATCTAACTACTCTGAGAAGAAAAAATATGTTAGAAAAGAAAGCAACAATATGTTAAAAAATATATCGCATGTGGGTTGGCTAAAAAATTCCTGGCCTGACTAAGATGTATTAAACTTCTTTTTTTTTCATAGACAGTCCCATATCATCGTGTTCGCCATGAAATAGCTCTTATTTTGATATAAGATTTATCTATTAAACAGATGAGTGTAAATTACTAGTATTGATTTACCTGTTTATACCTGTCATGCTAAATAGTTATGTCAAATAGACAACCCAATGTTAGTATATTCTAAAGGCTTCATACTTTCGATTGGTATTTAATTTATTCGTTAAACGAAAGAGTGCAATGTTTAAAAAAATTTCCATTTTGAAATTTAATTAATATCATAGTCTGGCCACGATTTCTTTTTTTGGTCAATCCACTGCGATATATTATTAATATCGTCCCTTAGCCAACAACACCGCATAAGTCATTTTTACCAACTTTACAGGAGACGAAAAAAGCTGTCTATTTTAAAAAATTGGTGGAATTTTAATTAATTAATTAATTTTAATTCGAAATTACGGCTTCTGATTGGCTGAAATCTGTATCATGTAACCAATGGTTAGACGCGCAATGAACAGCTCCATCTAAAGGCATTAAAATGTGAAAACCGCCAATTTTCGACTTGAGCGGTGTTGTAATCTAAGGGACGATATGCTAAATTTGATTTAAAAAAAGTACTCTTCATCCATTAAAGAGATGGGTGAAGTTCGTTCCTCTGCGGATCCTCTACTATAAGTTTTTAATACTATTATCTGTCGCCAAGGCACAATAAAATTGCTGTTTTCCAGTTTGAAGGGCATGGTTCCTGGTGACTCACAGTTACTTGACACATTTTAACGGCCTCTAAGTTTGAAGAGGCCGAAGACAATCAGCTAGAAGTTTAGCTTCGTGTTTGGTAAGTGGGGTAGCTCGAACTAGTGAGAAATTCCTTAGTCATGCAGCTTGGCACCAAATGTTAGTATGGCAAATGCAATGGTAAAGACATGCGTTGGTGCACTAGGAGCATGTCACCTAGAACGCAGTATAGCACTCAGCTGAAGCCAAAGTCCATTGACAATGATAAAAACATAGTTAATAAACTTTTTCTTGCAAGGCGAAAGCTTCCAGGTAGCCCCCGAAATCCAAACCTTAGATTTTTCGCAATTTGCAGGTCAGTATCAGGTTGTATGTTGATTAAAGCGTGATTTGCGACCGTAACAGATATGTATTTACAAAATTATAATCATTAGAATCACACTAATATTATAAAGGCGAAAGTTCGTGAGTGTGTACACTTCCCGCTTAACTTTTAACTTTTTGATGTTTTAGAAAATTCCTGTACATCGAAAGATTTATACTTTTCATATTTTATATTTTTATTTTATAGTGTTTGGGTGGCTTACAGCTAACAATACAAAAATTTGTAGTGAGGCAATCAACGAAAAGCCATTTACAAGCCTCCACATCTCCACTTTATTAATGTATTAGATACCCGATGGAATAAAAATGAAGGCCATTCAATTTGAGAGTTTAGAGAAAATGTGACATTTAGTGACGAAGTCTGGAAAATTTTCAAAAATACATAACAATTTTTATGTATGAATTTTTGCTTAGGCTCTATGGGGTGCTTAATTGTGGCAAATGGGTCACACTATCACATGAATACGTCAATATTGATTGGTATGATTGGTATATTGAGGAGCTCGTGGCTAAGAAATAACAGCCGCACGGGTCGATCTATCAGATTAATCCATGTTTGCCGGTGTTGGTCCGTGGATGGGTGTCCATCTTTATATACCGAGACACCTCCGTGCCTCGGAAAGCACGTTAAGCCGTTGGTCCCGGCTGTCATTCGTGGATATTTGACAGTCGTTACGGGTCGTCAGAAGCCCGAAAGTCTGACAACCAGTCTTACCAAGGGGTATCGTATTACCCAGTGACTGGGTTGTGGAGGTCAGTTAGGCAGCCGCTCCATGTAAAATACTGGTATTCAGCTGCATGCAGTTAGACTGGAAGCCGACCGCAACATAGTTGAGAAAAGGCTAGGCAGATTGATTAAGGGGCTATCTCGAAAATAAATCGTAGCTCGGTGGGCGTGACTTAGCCCCCCCGCGCGGGGAGCGGCGAATGCAAAGTACGCGGTCGCATCGGGAAAAGCGAGTACGCACTTCTTGGATTTTTTGAAATATTAGCACATAGGAGATTATGGAGTAGACAAATAATACAAATACTTAATTTTCAACCATTTTTATTTTATTTAGTAAACCATGTAATAAAAAATAATTTGGTAATGACAATATATAACAAATGCTTATTTCTTTTAGTCTAATTATGTTCTTATAATAAAAACGTGGTACATGTACTAAGAATATTTTTCAATTTAATAACTAGCTGTTGCCCGCGGCTTCGCCCGCGTGTATGTCGGAAATTATCCCACGGGAACCTTCTACCGGGATGAAGAGTATCCTATGTCTTAATATACTAGCTGTTGCCCGCGTGTATGTCGGAAATTATCCCACGGGAACCTTCTACCGGGATGAAAGTATCCTATGTCTTAATATACTAGCTGTTGCCCGCGTGTATGTCGGAAATTATCCCACGGGAACCTTCTACCGGGATGAAAAGTATCCTATGTCTTAATATACTAGCTGTTGCCAGCGACATCGCCCGCGTGTATGTCGGAATACATCCCACGGGAACCTTCTACCGGGATGAAAAGTATCCTATGTCTTAATATACTAGCTGTTGCCAGCGGCTTCGCCCGCGTGTATGTCGGAAATTATCCCACGGGAACCTTCTACCGGGATGAAAGTATCCTATGTCTTAATATACTAGCTGTTGCCCGCGTGTATGTCGGAATACATCCCACGGGAACCTTCTACCGGGATGAAAAGTATCCTTTTTTTTTTTTTTTTGTGGATGGGAAATCATCAAATAACTTCTCCCGCTCTGGGTGGAGCGGAAGGGCGTGTCAGACTTTTACTGACTAAAACCCACCCGTGTTCCTTCAGTTGCCTATGCCAGGGCCACGGTATCTTTTTCAAACAACCCGCGACCCCAGCGGCATCGGCCCTATTGGACCCCATCTTTTGCTGACATCTCTTTGAGGCGCGCGTGGAACACAACGCGCCGTCGACCCGGGCCTGGTCCTCACCGGACGGCGAGCTACCCACTACTCACCGTCCGCAAGCCCGCGCCTACGGTGGCCGGGAATCGGCTATCAATTCCCGCCGCCCAGGGCGTCTCCTGCGGCGACTGAGGGCGTGAGGCTGCCTCTCCCTCACGCGTTCCGCCTCCTCCTTCGCGAGCATTACCGCTTCGCAGAAGGAGGTGACGGCCACCCATGCACTCTCGCTCCGCACCATGGCCTGGACCAGGCTCGGACGCGAGAGATCGCCGCCGCCGATCGCCTTCGTGAGAACACGGCGGTGCTCTGCCCAAGCCGGGCAGACCTCCACTGTATGCTCCACCGTGTCCTCTGGGCGATCCACACAATGGTGACACCCGGGCGTTTCCTCCCACCTTATGCGAAACAGGAACCTCCCGAAACAACCGTGTCCGGTGAGGACCTGCGTCAGGCGGAAGGTGAGGACGCCGTGGCGCCTCTCTAACCACTCCTCAAAGAGGGGACTTATCGCCGCAATTGTGGCGTGCCCAGCGCTGGGCTGCGACAGTCGCACTCTCCATGTCGCCATGAGATCCCGCCGGAGTTCTGTCCGCTGTACCGTGATTTCTCGCGGCAGCGGAGTTACGCCCCGGCGTTTTGCCTCCTCGCGCCACTCCCACACGTGCGCGAGGACTTTCGCCTCCAGATCCCACGGCGGCAATCCGGCAAGGAGGCTCGCCGCCTCACCGGAGACCGTGCGGTAACCCCGGACTAGCCGAATGGCCATGACCCTCTGGGACGCGTTCAACCGGCGGACTGGCCGCAGCCTCAGGGAACGCGCCCACACCGGTGCCCCGTAAAGGGCCATGGACCGCACGACCCCCGCGTAAAGCCTCTGGCAGGAGGCGTTTGGACCACCTAGATTGGGCAGGAGCCGCTTCAAGGCAGCCCATGAAAAGTATCCTATGTCTTAATATACTAGCTGTTGCCAGCGGCTTCGCCCGCGTGTATGTCGGAAATTATCCCACGGGAACCTTCTACCGGGATGAAAGTATCCTATGTCTTAATATACTAGCTGTTGCCAGCGTGTATGTCGGAAATTATCCCATGGGAACCTTCTACCGGGATGAAAAGTATCATATGTCTTAATATACTAGCTGTTGCCAGCGGCTATGTTGGAAATTATCCCACGGGAACCTTCTACCGGGATGAAAGTATCCTATGTCTTAATATACTAGCTGTTGCCAGCGTGTATGTCGGAAATTATCCCACGGGAACCTTCTACCGGGATGAAAAGTATCCTATGTCTTAATATACTAGCTGTTGCCCGCGTGTATGTCGGAAATCATCCCACGGGAACCTTCTACCGGGATGAAAAGTATCCTATGTCTTAATATACTCGCTGTTGCCCGCGTGTATGTCGGAATACATCCCACGGGAACCTTCTACCGGGATGAAAAGTATCCTATGTCTTAATATACTAGCTGTTGCCCGCGTGTATGTCGGAATACATCCCACGGGAACCTTCTACCGGGATGAAAAGTATCCTATGTCTTAATATACTAGCTGTTGCCAGCGGCTTCGCCCGCGTGCATGTCGGAAATTATCCCACGGGAACCTTCTACCGGGATGAAAGTATCCTATGTCTTAATATACTAGCTGTTGCCCGCGGCTTCGCCCGCGTGTATGTCGGAAATTATCCCACGGGAACCTTCTACCGGGATGAAGAGTATCCTATGTCTTAATATACTAGCTGTTGCCCGCGTGTATGTCGGAAATTATCCCACGGGAACCTTCTACCGGGATGAAAGTATCCTATGTCTTAATATACTAGCTGTTGCCCGTGTGTATGTCGGAATACATCCCACGGGAACCTTCTACCGGGATGAAAAGTATCCTATGTCTTAATATACTACCTGTTGCCCGCGTGTATGTCGGAAATTATCCCACGGGAACCTTCTACCGGGATGAAAAGTATCCTATGTCTTAATATACTAGCTGTTGCCCGCGTGTATGTCGGAATACATCCCACGGGAACCTTCTACCGGGATGAAAAGTATCCTATGTCTTAATATACTACCTGTTGCCCGCGTGTATGTCGGAAATTATCCCACGGGAACCTTCTACCGGGATGAAAAGTATCCTATGTCTTAATATACTAGCTGTTGCCCGCGTGTATGTCGGAATACATCCCACGGGAACCTTCTACCGGGATGAAAAGTATCCTATGTCTTAATATACTACCTGTTGCCCGCGTGTATGTCGGAAATTATCCCACGGGAACCTTCTACCGGGATGAAAAGTATCCTATGTCTTAATATACTAGCTGTTGCCCGCGTGTATGTCGGAATACATCCCACGGGAGCCTTCTACCGCGATGAAAAGTATCCTATGTCTTAATATACTAGCTGTTGCCAGCGGCTTCGCCCGCGTGTATGTCGGAAATTATCCCACGGGAACCTTCTACCGGGATGAAAGTATCCTATGTCTTAATATACTAGCTGTTGCCAGCGTGTATGTCGAAAATTATCCCACGAGAACCTTCTACCGGGATGAAAAGTATCCTATGTCTTAATATACTAGCTGCTGCCAGCGGCTTCGCCCGCGTGTATGTCGGAAATTATCCCACGGGATCCTTCTACCGGGATGAAAGTATCCTATGTCTTAATATACTAGCTGTTGCCAGCGTGTATGTCGGAAATTATCCCACGGGAACCTTCTACCGGGATGAAAAGTATCCTATGTCTTAATATACTAGCTGTTGCCCGCGTGTATGTCGAAATACATCCCACGGGAACCTTCTACCGGGATGAAAAGTATCCTATGTCTTAATATACTAGCTGTTGCCCGCGTGTATGTCGGAATACATCCCACGGGAGCCTTCTACCGCGATATAAAGTATCCTATGTCTTAATATACTAGCTGTTGCCAGCGGCTTCGCCCGCGTGTATGTCGGAAATTATCCCACGGGAACCTTCTACCGGGATGAAAGTATCCTATGTCTTAATATACTAGCTGTTGCCCGCGTGTATGTCGGAATACATCTCACAGGAACCTTCTACCGGGATGAAAAGTATCCTATGTCTTAATATACTAGCTGTTGCCCGCGTGTATGTCGGAAATTATCCCACGGGAACCTTCTACCGGGATGAAAAGTATCCTTTGTCTTAATATACTAGCTGTTGCCCGCGTGTATGTCGGAATACATCCCACGGGAACCTTCTACCGGGATGAAAAGTATCCTATGTCTTAATATACTAGCTGTTGCCCGCGTGTATGTCGGAATACATCCCACGGGAACCTTCTACCGGGATGAAAAGTATCCTATGTCTTAATATACTAGCTGTTGCCCGCGTGTATGTCGGAACACATCCCACGGGAACCTTCTACCGGGATGAAAAGTATCCTATGTCTTAATATACTAGCTGTTGCCAGCGGCTTCGCCCGCGTGTATGTCGGAAATTATCCCACGGTAACCTTCTACCGGGATGAAAAGTATCCTATGTCTTAATATACTAGCTGTTGCCAGCGGCTTCGCCCGCGTGTATGTCGGAAATTATTCCACGGGAACCTTCTACCGGGATGAAAGTATCCTATGTCTTAATATACTAGCTGTTGCCAGCGTGTATGTCGGAAATTATCCCACGGGAACCTTCTACCGGGATGAAAAGTATCATATGTCTTAATATACTAGCTGTTGCCAGCGGCTATGTTGGAAATTATCCCACGGGAACCTTCTACCGGGATGAAAAGTATCCTATGTCTTAATATACTAGCTGTTTCCAGCGGCTTCGCCCGCGTGTATGTCGGAAATTATCCCACGGGAACCTTCTACCGGGATGAAAGTATCCTATGTCTTAATATACTAGCTGTTGCCCGCGTGTATGTTGGAAATCATCCCACGGGAACCTTCTACCGGGATGAAAAGTATCCTATGTCATAATATACTCGCTGTTGCCCGCGTGTATGTCGGAAATCATCCCACGGGAACCTTCTACCGGGATGAAAAGTATCCTATGTCTTAATATACTAGCTGTTGCCCGCGTGTATGTCGGAAATCATCCCACGGGAACCTTCTACCGGGATGAAAAGTATCCTATGTCTTAATATACTAGCTGTTGCCCGCGTGTATGTCGGAATACATCCCACGGGAACATTCTACCGGGATGAAAAGTATCCTATGTCTTAATATACTACCTGTTGCCCGCGTGTATGTCGGAAATTATCCCACGGGAACCTTCTACCGGGATGAAAAGTATCCTATGTCTTAATATACTAGCTGTTGCCCGCGTGTATGTCGGAAATTATCCCACGGGAACCTTCTACCGGGATGAAAAGTATCCTATGTCTTAATATACTAGCTGTTGCCCGCGTGTATGTCGGAATACATCCCACGGGAACCTTCTACCGGGATGAAAAGTATCCTATGTCTTAATATACTAGCTGTTGCCCGCGTGTATGTCGGAATACATCCCACGGGAACCTTCTACCGGGATGAAAAGTATCCTATGTCTTAATATACTAGCTGTTGCCAGCGGCTTCGCCCGCGTGTATGTCGGAAATTATCCCACGGGAACCTTCTACCGGGATGAAAAGTATCCTATGTCTTAATATACTAGCTGTTGCCCGCGTGTATGTCGGAATACATCCCACGGGAGCCTTCTACCGCGATGAAAAGTATCCTATGTCTTAATATACTAGCTGTTGCCAGCGGCTTCGCCCGCGTGTATGTCGGAAATTATCCCACGGGAACCTTCTACCGGGATGAAAGTATCCTATGTCTTAATATACTAGCTGTTGCCAGCGTGTATGTCGGAAATTATCCCACGGGAACCTTCTACCGGGATGAAAAGTATCCTATGTCTTAATATACTAGCTGTTGCCAGCGGCTTCGCCCGCGTGTATGTCGGAAATTATCCCACGGGATCCTTCTACCGGGATGAAAGTATCCTATGTCTTAATATACTAGCTGTTGCCAGCGTGTATGTCGGAAATTATCCCACGGGAACCTTCTACCGGGATAAAAAGTATCCTATGTCTTAATATACTAGCTGTTGCCCGCGTGTATGTCGAAATACATCCCACGGGAACCTTCTACCGGGATGAAAAGTATCCTATGTCTTAATATACTAGCTGTTGCCCGCGTGTATGTCGGAATACATCCCACGGGAACCTTCTACCGGGATGAAAAGTATCCTATGTCTTAATATACTAGCTGTTGCCCGCGTGTATGTCGGAATACATCCCACGGGAACCTTCTACCGGGATGAAAAGTATCCTTTGTCTTAATATACTAGCTGTTGCCCGCGTGTATGTCGAAATACATCCCACGGGAACCTTCTTCCGGGATGAAAAGTATCCTATGTCTTAATATACTAGCTGTTGCCCGCGTGTATGTCGGAAATTATCCCACGGGAACCTTCTACCGGGATGAAAAGTATCCTATGTCTTAATATACTAGCTGTTGCCTGCGTGTATGTCGGAATACATCCCACGGGAACCTTCTACCGGGATGAAAAGTATCCTATGTCTTAATATACTAGCTGTTGCCAGCGGCTTCGCCCGCGTGTATGTCGGAAATTATCCCACGGGAACCTTCTACCGGGATGAAAGTATCCTATGTCTTAATATACTAGCTGTTGCCCGCGTGTATGTCGGAAATTATCCCACGGGAACCTTCTACCGGGATGAAAAGTATCCTATGTCTTAATATACTAGCTGTTGCCCGCGTGTATGTCGGAATACATCCCACGGGAACCTTCTACCGGGATGAAAAGTATCCTATGTCTTAATATACTAGCTGTTGCCAGCGGCTTCGCCCGCGTGTATGTCGGAAATTATCCCACGGGAACCTTCTACCGGGATGAAAGTATCCTATGTCTTAATATACTAGCTGTTGCCCGCGTGTATGTCGGAATACATCTCACGGGAACCTTCTACCGGGATGAAAAGTATCCTATGTCTTAATATACTAGCTGTTGCCCGCGTGTATGTCGGAAATTATCCCACGGGAACCTTCTATTGGGATGAAAAGTATCCTATGTCTTAATATACTAGCTGTTGCCCGCGTGTATGTCGGAATACATCCCACGGGAGCCTTCTACCGCGATGAAAAGTATCCTATGTCTTAATATACTAGCTGTTGCCAGCGGCTTCGCCCGCGTGTATGTCGGAAATTATCCCACGGGAACCTTCTACCGGGATGAAAGTATCCTATGTCTTAATATACTAGCTGTTGCCAGCGTGTATGTCGAAAATTATCCCACGGGAACCTTCTACCGGGATGAAAAGTATCCTATGTCTTAATATACTAGCTGTTGCCAGCGGCTTCGCCCGCGTGTATGTCGGAAATTATCCCACGGGATCCTTCTACCGGGATGAAAGTATCCTATGTCTTAATATACTAGCTGTTGCCAGCGTGTATGTCGGAAATTATCCCACGGGAACCTTCTACCGGGATGAAAAGTATCCTATGTCTTGATATACTAGCTGTTGCCCGCGTGTATGTCGAAATACATCCCACGGGAACCTTCTACCGGGATGAAAAGTATCCTATGTCTTAATATACTAGCTGTTGCCCGCGTGTATGTCGGAATACATCCCACGGGAGCCTTCTACCGCGATATAAAGTATCCTATGTCTTAATATACTAGCTGTTGCCAGCGGCTTCGCCCGCGTGTATGTCGGAAATTATCCCACGGGAACCTTCTACCGGGATGAAAGTATCCTATGTCTTAATATACTAGCTGTTGCCCGCGTGTATGTCGGAATACATCTCACAGGAACCTTCTACCGGGATGAAAAGTATCCTATGTCTTAATATACTAGCTGTTGCCCGCGTGTATGTCGGAAATTATCCCACGGGAACCTTCTACCGGGATGAAAAGTATCCTTTGTCTTAATATACTAGCTGTTGCCCGCGTGTATGTCGGAATACATCCCACGGGAACCTTCTACCGGGATGAAAAGTATCCTATGTCTTAATATACTAGCTGTTGCCCGCGTGTATGTCGGAATACATCCCACGGGAACCTTCTACCGGGATGAAAAGTATCCTATGTCTTAATATACTAGCTGTTGCCCGCGTGTATGTCGGAACACATCCCACGGGAACCTTCTACCGGGATGAAAAGTATCCTATGTCTTAATATACTAGCTGTTGCCCGCGTGTATGTCGGAAATTATCCCACGGGAACCTTCTATTGGGATGAAAAGTATCCTATGTCTTAATATACTAGCTGTTGCCCGCGTGTATGTCGGAATACATCCCACGGGAGCCTTCTACCGCGATGAAAAGTATCCTATGTCTTAATATACTAGCTGTTGCCAGCGGCTTCGCCCGCGTGTATGTCGGAAATTATCCCACGGGAACCTTCTACCGGGATGAAAGTATCCTATGTCTTAATATACTAGCTGTTGCCAGCGTGTATGTCGAAAATTATCCCACGGGAACCTTCTACCGGGATGAAAAGTATCCTATGTCTTAATATACTAGCTGTTGCCAGCGGCTTCGCCCGCGTGTATGTCGGAAATTATCCCACGGGATCCTTCTACCGGGATGAAAGTATCCTATGTCTTAATATACTAGCTGTTGCCAGCGTGTATGTCGGAAATTATCCCACGGGAACCTTCTACCGGGATGAAAAGTATCCTATGTCTTAATATACTAGCTGTTGCCCGCGTGTATGTCGAAATACATCCCACGGGAACCTTCTACCGGGATGAAAAGTATCCTATGTCTTAATATACTAGCTGTTGCCCGCGTGTATGTCGGAATACATCCCACGGGAGCCTTCTACCGCGATATAAAGTATCCTATGTCTTAATATACTAGCTGTTGCCAGCGGCTTCGCCCGCGTGTATGTCGGAAATTATCCCACGGGAACCTTCTACCGGGATGAAAGTATCCTATGTCTTAATATACTAGCTGTTGCCCGCGTGTATGTCGGAATACATCTCACAGGAACCTTCTACCGGGATGAAAAGTATCCTATGTCTTAATATACTAGCTGTTGCCCGCGTGTATGTCGGAAATTATCCCACGGGAACCTTCTACCGGGATGAAAAGTATCCTTTGTCTTAATATACTAGCTGTTGCCCGCGTGTATGTCGGAATACATCCCACGGGAACCTTCTACCGGGATGAAAAGTATCCTATGTCTTAATATACTAGCTGTTGCCCGCGTGTATGTCGGAATACATCCCACGGGAACCTTCTACCGGGATGAAAAGTATCCTATGTCTTAATATACTAGCTGTTGCCCGCGTGTATGTCGGAACACATCCCACGGGAACCTTCTACCGGGATGAAAAGTATCCTATGTCTTAATATACTAGCTGTTGCCAGCGGCTTCGCCCGCGTGTATGTCGGAAATTATCCCACGGTAACCTTCTACCGGGATGAAAAGTATCCTATGTCTTAATATACTAGCTGTTGCCAGCGGCTTCGCCCGCGTGTATGTCGGAAATTATTCCACGGGAACCTTCTACCGGGATGAAAGTATCCTATGTCTTAATATACTAGCTGTTGCCAGCGTGTATGTCGGAAATTATCCCACAGGAACCTTCTACCGGGATGAAAAGTATCATATGTCTTAATATACTAGCTGTTGCCAGCGGCTATGTTGGAAATTATCCCACGGGAACCTTCTACCGGGATGAAAAGTATCCTATGTCTTAATATACTAGCTGTTTCCAGCGGCTTCGCCCGCGTGTATGTCGGAAATTATCCCACGGGAACCTTCTACCGGGATGAAAGTATCCTATGTCTTAATATACTAGCTGTTGCCCGCGTGTATGTTGGAAATCATCCCACGGGAACCTTCTACCGGGATGAAAAGTATCCTATGTCATAATATACTCGCTGTTGCCCGCGTGTATGTCGGAAATCATCCCACGGGAACCTTCTACCGGGATGAAAAGTATCCTATGTCTTAATATACTAGCTGTTGCCCGCGTGTATGTCGGAAATCATCCCACGGGAACCTTCTACCGGGATGAAAAGTATCCTATGTCTTAATATACTAGCTGTTGCCCGCGTGTATGTCGGAATACATCCCACGGGAACATTCTACCGGGATGAAAAGTATCCTATGTCTTAATATACTACCTGTTGCCCGCGTGTATGTCGGAAATTATCCCACGGGAACCTTCTACCGGGATGAAAAGTATCCTATGTCTTAATATACTAGCTGTTGCCCGCGTGTATGTCGGAAATTATCCCACGGGAACCTTCTACCGGGATGAAAAGTATCCTATGTCTTAATATACTAGCTGTTGCCCGCGTGTATGTCGGAATACATCCCACGGGAACCTTCTACCGGGATGAAAAGTATCCTATGTCTTAATATACTAGCTGTTGCCCGCGTGTATGTCGGAATACATCCCACGGGAACCTTCTACCGGGATGAAAAGTATCCTATGTCTTAATATACTAGCTGTTGCCAGCGGCTTCGCCCGCGTGTATGTCGGAAATTATCCCACGGGAACCTTCTACCGGGATGAAAAGTATCCTATGTCTTAATATACTAGCTGTTGCCCGCGTGTATGTCGGAATACATCCCACGGGAGCCTTCTACCGCGATGAAAAGTATCCTATGTCTTAATATACTAGCTGTTGCCAGCGGCTTCGCCCGCGTGTATGTCGGAAATTATCCCACGGGAACCTTCTACCGGGATGAAAGTATCCTATGTCTTAATATACTAGCTGTTGCCCGCGTGTATGTCGGAATACATCCCACGGGAACCTTCTACCGGGATGAAAAGTATCCTATGTCTTAATATACTAGCTGTTGCCAGCGGCTTCGCCCGCGTGTATGTCGGAAATTATCCCACGGGATCCTTCTACCGGGATGAAAGTATCCTATGTCTTAATATACTAGCTGTTGCCAGCGTGTATGTCGGAAATTATCCCACGGGAACCTTCTACCGGGATGAAAAGTATCCTATGTCTTAATATACTAGCTGTTGCCCGCGTGTATGTCGAAATACATCCCACGGGAACCTTCTACCGGGATGAAAAGTATCCTATGTCTTAATATACTAGCTGTTGCCCGCGTGTATGTCGGAATACATCCCACGGGAACCTTCTACCGGGATGAAAAGTATCCTATGTCTTAATATACTAGCTGTTGCCCGCGTGTATGTCGGAATACATCCCACGGGAACCTTCTACCGGGATGAAAAGTATCCTTTGTCTTAATATACTAGCTGTTGCCCGCGTGTATGTCGAAATACATCCCACGGGAACCTTCTTCCGGGATGAAAAGTATCCTATGTCTTAATATACTAGCTGTTGCCCGCGTGTATGTCGGAAATTATCCCACGGGAACCTTCTACCGGGATGAAAAGTATCCTATGTCTTAATATACTAGCTGTTGCCTGCGTGTATGTCGGAATACATCCCACGGGAACCTTCTACCGGGATGAAAAGTATCCTATGTCTTAATATACTAGCTGTTGCCAGCGGCTTCGCCCGCGTGTATGTCGGAAATTATCCCACGGGAACCTTCTACCGGGATGAAAGTATCCTATGTCTTAATATACTAGCTGTTGCCCGCGTGTATGTCGGAAATTATCCCACGGGAACCTTCTACCGGGATGAAAAGTATCCTATGTCTTAATATACTAGCTGTTGCCCGCGTGTATGTCGGAATACATCCCACGGGAACCTTCTACCGGGATGAAAAGTATCCTATGTCTTAATATACTAGCTGTTGCCAGCGGCTTCGCCCGCGTGTATGTCGGAAATTATCCCACGGGAACCTTCTACCGGGATGAAAGTATCCTATGTCTTAATATACTAGCTGTTGCCCGCGTGTATGTCGGAATACATCTCACGGGAACCTTCTACCGGGATGAAAAGTATCCTATGTCTTAATATACTAGCTGTTGCCCGCGTGTATGTCGGAAATTATCCCACGGGAACCTTCTATTGGGATGAAAAGTATCCTATGTCTTAATATACTAGCTGTTGCCCGCGTGTATGTCGGAATACATCCCACGGGAACCTTCTACCGGGATGAAAAGTATCCTATGTCTTAATATACTAGCTGTTGCCCGCGTGTATGTCGGAATACATCCCACGGGAACCATCTACCGGGATGAAAAGTATCCTATGTCTTAATATACTAGCTGTTGCCAGCGGCTTCGCCCGCGTGTATGTCGGAAATTATCCCACGGGAACCTTCTACCGGGATGAAAGTATCCTATGTCTTAATATACTAGCTGTTGCCCGCGTGTATGTCGGAATACATCCCACGGGAACCTTCTACCGGGATGAAAAGTATCCTATGTCTTAATATACTAGCTGTTGCCAGCGGCTTCGCCCGCGTGTATGTCGGAAATTATCCCACGGGAACCTTCTACCGGGATGAAAATTATCCTATGTCTTAATATACTAGCTGTTGCCCGCGTGTATGTCGGAATACATCCCACGGGAACCTTCTACCGGGATGAAAAGTATCCTATGTCTTAATATACTAGCTGTTGCCAGCGGCTTCGCCCGCGTGTATGTCGGAAATTATCCCACGGGAACCTTCTACCGGGATGAAAGTATCCTATGTCTTAATATACTAGCTGTTGCCAGCGTGTATGTCGGAAATTATCCCACGGGAACCTTCTACCGGGATGAAAAGTATCCTATGTCTTAATATACTAGCTGTTGCCCGCGTGTATGTCGGAAATCATCCCACGGGAACCTTCTACCGGGATGAAAAGTATCCTATGTCTTAATATACTCGCTGTTGCCCGCGTGTATGTCGGAATACATCCCACGGGAACCTTCTACCGGGATGAAAAGTATCCTATGTCTTAATATACTAGCTGTTGCCCGCGTGTATGTCGGAAATTATCCCACGGGAACCTTCTACCGGGATGAAAAGTATCCTATGTCTTAATATACTAGCTGTTGCCCGCGTGTATGTCGGAAATTATCCCACGGGAACCTTCTACCGGGATGAAAAGTATCCTATGTCTTAATATACTAGCTGTTGCCAGCGCCTTCGCCCGCGTGTATGTCGGAAATTATCCCACGGGAACCTTCTACCGGGATGAAGTATCCTATGTCTTAATATACTAGCTGTTGCCCGCGTGTATGTCGGAATACATCCCACGGGAACCTTCTACCGGGATGAAAAGTATCCTATGTCTTAATATACTAGCTGTTGCCAGCGGCTTCGCCCGCGTGTATGTCGGAAATTATCCCACGGGAACCTTCTACCGGGATGAAAGTATCCTATGTCTTAATATACTAGCTGTTGCCCGCGTGTATGTCGGAATACATCTCACGGGAACCTTCTACCGGGATGAAAAGTATCCTATGTCTTAATATACTAGCTGTTGCCCGCGTGTATGTCGGAAATTATCCCACGGGAACCTTCTACCGGGATGAAAAGTATCCTATGTCTTAATATACTAGCTGTTGCCCGCGTGTATGTCGGAATACATCCCACGGGAACCTTCTACCGGGATGAAAAGTATCCTATGTCTTAATATACTAGCTGTTGCCAGCGGCTTCGCCCGCGTGTATGTCGGAAATTATCCCACGGGAACCTTCTACCGGGATGAAAGTATCCTATGTCTTAATATACTAGCTGTTGCCCGCGTGTATGTCGGAATACATCTCACGGGAACCTTCTACCGGGATGAAAAGTATCCTATGTCTCAATATACTAGCTGTTGCCCGCGTGTATGTCGGAAATTATCCCACGGGAACCTTCTATTGGGATGAAAAGTATCCTATGTCTTAATATACTAGCTGTTGCCCGCGTGTATGTCGGAATACATCCCACGGGAACCTTCTACCGGGATGAAAAGTATCCTATGTCTTAATATACTAGCTGTTGCCCGCGTGTATGTCGGAATACATCCCACGGGAACCTTCTACCGGGATGAAAAGTATCCTATGTCTTAATATACTAGCTGTTGCCAGCGGCTTCGCCCGCGTGTATGTCGGAAATTATCCCACGGAAACCTTCTACCGGGATGAAAGTATCCTATGTCTTAATATACTAGCTGTTGCCCGCGTGTATGTCGGAATACATCCCACGGGAACCTTCTACCGGGATGAAAAGTATCCTATGTCTTAATATACTAGCTGTTGCCAGCGGCTTCGCCCGCGTGTATGTCGGAAATTATCCCACGGGAACCTTCTACCGGGATGAAAAGTATCCTATGTCTTAATATACTAGCTGTTGCCCGCGTGTATGTTGGAATACATCCCACGGGAACCTTCTACCGGGATGAAAAGTATCCTATGTCTTAATATACTAGCTGTTGCCAGCGGCTTCGCCCGCGTGTATGTCGGGAATTATCCCACGGGAACCTTCTACCGGGATGAAAGTATCCTATGTCTTAATATACTAGCTGTTGCCAGCGTGTATGTCGGAAATTATCCCACGGGAACCTTCTACCGGGATGAAAAGTATCCTATGTCTTAATATACTAGCTGTTGCCCGCGTGTATGTCGGAAATCATCCCACGGGAACCTTCTACCGGGATGAAAAGTATCCTATGTCTTAATATACTCGCTGTTGCCCGCGTGTATGTCGGAATACATCCCACGGGAACCTTCTACCGGGATGAAAAGTATCCTATGTCTTAATATACTAGCTGTTGCCAGCGCCTTCGCCCGCGTGTATGTCGGAAATTATCCCACGGGAACCTTCTACCGGGATGAAGTATCCTATGTCTTAATATACTAGCTGTTGCCCGCGTGTATGTCGGAATACATCCCACGGGAACCTTCTACCGGGATGAAAAGTATCCTATGTCTTAATATACTAGCTGTTGCCAGCGGCTTCGCCCGCGTGTATGTCGGAAATTATCCCACGGGAACCTTCTACCGGGATGAAAGTATCCTATGTCTTAATATACTAGCTGTTGCCAGCGTGTATGTCGGAAATTATCCCACGGGAATCTTCTACCGGGATGAAAAGTATCATATGTCTTAATATACTAGCTGTTGCCAGCGGCTATGTTGGAAATTATCCCACGGGAACCTTCTACCGGGATGAAAAGTATCCTATGTCTTAATATACTAGCTGTTGCCCGCGTGTATGTCGGAATACATCCCACGGGAACCTTCTACCGGGATGAAAAGTATCCTATGTCTTAATATACTAGCTGTTGCCAGCGGCTTCGCCCGCGTGCATGTCGGAAATTATCCCACGGGAACCTTCTACCGGGATGAAAGTATCCTATGTCTTAATATACTAGCTGTTGCCCGCGTGTATGTCGAAATACATCCCACGGAAACCTTCTACCGGGATGAAAAGTATCCTATGTCTTAATATACTAGCTGTTGCCAGCGGCTTCGCCCGCGTGTATGTCGGAATACATTCCACGGGAACCTTCTACCGGGATGAAAAGTATCATATGTCTTAATATACTAGCTGTTGCCAGCGGCTATGTTGGAAATTATCCCACGGGAACCTTCTACCGGGATGAAAAGTATCCTATGTCTTAATATACTAGCTGTTGCCCGCGTGTATGTCGGAATACATCCCACGGGAACCTTCTACCGGGATGAAAAGTATCCTATGTCTTAATATACTAGCTGTTGCCAGCGGCTTCGCCCGCGTGCACGTCGGAAATTATCCCACGGGAACCTTCTACCGGGATGAAAGTATCGTATGTCTTAATATACTAGCTGTTGCCCGCGTGTATGTCGGAATACATCCCACGGAAACCTTCTACCGGGATGAAAAGTATCCTATGTCTTAATATACTAGCTGTTGCCAGCGGCTTCGCCCGCGTGTATGTCGGAATACATTCCACGGGAACCTTCTACCGGGATGAAAAGTATCCTATGTCTTAATATACTAGCTGTTGCCCGCGTGTATGTCGGAATACATCCCACGGGAACCTTCTACCGGGATGAAAAGTATCCTATGTCTTAATATACTAGCTGTTGCCAGCGGCTTCGCCCGCGTGTATGTCGGAAATTATCCCACGGGAACCTTCTACCGGGATGAAAGTATCCTATGTCTTAATATACTAGCTGTTGCCCGCGTGTATGTCGGAACACATCCCACGGGAACCTTCTACCGGGATGAAAAGTATCCTATGTCTTAATATACTAGCTGTTGCCAGCGGCTTCGCCCGCGTGTATGTCGGAAATTATCCCACGGGATCCTTCTACCGGGATGAAAGTATCCTATGTCTTAATATACTAGCTGTTGCCAGCGTGTATGTCGGAAATTATCCCACGGGAACCTTCTACCGGGATGAAAAGTATCATATGTCTTAATATACTAGCTGTTGCCTGCGGCTATGTTGGAAATTATCCCACGGGAACCTTCTACCGGGATGAAAAGTATCCTATGTCTTAATATACTAGCTGTTGCCAGCGTGTATGTCGGAAATTATCCCACGGGAACCTTCTACCGGGATGAAAAGTATCCTATGTCTTAATATACTAGCTGTTGCCCGCGTGTATGTCGGAAATCATCCCACGGGAACCTTCTACCGGGATGAAAAGTATCCTATGTCTTAATATACTCGCTGTTGCCCGCGTGTATGTCGAAATACATCCCACGGGAACCTTCTACCGGGATGAAAAGTATCCTTTGTCTTAATATACTAGCTGTTGCCCGAGTGTATGTCGGAAATCATCCCACGGGAACCTTCTACCGGGATGAAAAGTATCCTATGTCTTAATATACTAGCTGTTGCCCGCGTGTATGTCGGAATACATCCCACGGGAACCTTCTACCGGGATGAAAAGTATCCTATGTCTTAATATACTAGCTGTTGCCCGCGTGTATGTCGGAAATTATCCCACGGGAACCTTCTACCGGGATGAAAAGTATCCTATGTCTTAATATACTAGCTGTTGCCCGCGTGTATGTCGGAATACATCCCACGGGAACCTTCTACCGGGATGAAAAGTATCCTATGTCTTAATATACTAGCTGTTGCCTGCGTGTATGTCGGAATACATCCCACGGGAACCTTCTACCGGGATGAAAAGTATCCTATGTCTTAATATACTAGCTGTTGCCAGCGGCTTCGCCCGCGTGTATGTCGGAAATTATCCCACGGGAACCTTCTACCGGGATGAAAAGTATCCTATGTCTTAATATACTAGCTGTTGCCCGCGTGTATGTCGGAATACATCTCACGGGAACCTTCTACCGGGATGAAAAGTATCCTATGTCTTAATATACTAGCTGTTGCCCGCGTGTATGTCGGAAATTATCCCACGGGAACCTTCTACCGGGATGAAAAGTATCCTATGTCTTAATATACTAGCTGTTGCCCGCGTGTATGTCGGAATACATCCCACGGGAACCTTCTACCGGGATGAAAAGTATCCTATGTCTTAATATACTAGCTGTTGCCAGCGGCTTCGCCCGCGTGTATGTCGGAAATTATCCCACGGGAACCTTCTACCGGGATGAAAAGTATCCTATGTCTTAATATACTAACTGTTGCCAGCGGCATCGCCCGCGTGTATGTCGGAAATTATCCCACGGGAACCTTCTACCGGGATGAAAAGTATCCTATGTCTTAATATACTAGCTGTTGCCCGCGTGTATGTCGGAATACATCCCACGGGAACCTTCTACCGGGATGAAAGTATCCTATGTCTTAATATACTAGCTGTTGCCCGCGTGTATGTCGGAATACATCTCACGGGAACCTTCTACCGGGATGAAAAGTATCCTATGTCTTAATATACTAGCTGTTGCCCGCGTGTATGTCGGAAATTATCCCACGGGAACCTTCTACCGGGATGAAAAGTATCCTATGTCTTAATATACTAGCTGTTGCCCGCGTGTATGTCGGAATACATCCCACGGGAACCTTCTACCGGGATGAAAAGTATCCTATGTCTTAATATACTAGCTGTTGCCAGCGGCTTCGCCCGCGTGTATGTCGGAAATTATCCCACGGGAACCTTCTACCGGGATGAAAGTATCCTATGTCTTAATATACTAGCTGTTGCCCGCGTGTATGTCGGAATACATCTCACGGGAACCTTCTACCGGGATGAAAAGTATCCTATGTCTTAATATACTAGCTGTTGCCCGCGTGTATGTCGGAAATTATCCCACGGGAACCTTCTATTGGGATGAAAAGTATCCTATGTCTTAATATACTAGCTGTTGCCCGCGTGTATGTCGGAATACATCCCACGGGAACCTTCTACCGGGATGAAAAGTATCCTATGTCTTAATATACTAGCTGTTGCCCGCGTGTATGTCGGAATACATCCCACGGGAACCTTCTACCGGGATGAAAAGTATCCTATGTCTTAATATACTAGCTGTTGCCAGCGGCTTCGCCCGCGTGTATGTCGGAAATTATCCCACGGAAACCTTCTACCGGGATGAAAGTATCCTATGTCTTAATATACTAGCTGTTGCCCGCGTGTATGTCGGAATACATCCCACGGGAACCTTCTACCGGGATGAAAAGTATCCTATGTCTTAATATACTAGCTGTTGCCCGCGTGTATGTCGGAAATTATCCCACGGGAACCTTCTACCGGGATGAAAAGTATCCTATGTCTTAATATACTAGCTGTTGCCCGCGTGTATGTCGGAATACATCCCACGGGAACCTTCTACCGGGATGAAAAGTATCCTATGTCTTAATATACTAGCTGTTGCCAGCGGCTTCGCCCGCGTGTATGTCGGAAATTATCCCACGGGAACCTTCTACCGGGATGAAAGTATCCTATGTCTTAATATACTAGCTGTTGCCCGCGTGTATGTCGGAATACATCTCACGGGAACCTTCTACCGGGATGAAAAGTATCCTATGTCTTAATATACTAGCTGTTGCCCGCGTGTATGTCGGAAATTATCCCACGGGAACCTTCTATTGGGATGAAAAGTATCCTATGTCTTAATATACTAGCTGTTGCCCGCGTGTATGTCGGAATACATCCCACGGGAACCTTCTACCGGGATGAAAAGTATCCTATGTCTTAATATACTAGCTGTTGCCCGCGTGTATGTCGGAATACATCCCACGGGAACCTTCTACCGGGATGAAAAGTATCCTATGTCTTAATATACTAGCTGTTGCCAGCGGCTTCGCCCGCGTGTATGTCGGAAATTATCCCACGGAAACCTTCTACCGGGATGAAAGTATCCTATGTCTTAATATACTAGCTGTTGCCCGCGTGTATGTCGGAATACATCCCACGGGAACCTTCTACCGGGATGAAAAGTATCCTATGTCTTAATATACTAGCTGTTGCCCGCGTGTATGTCGGAATACATCCCACGGGAACCTTCTACCGGGATGAAAAGTATCCTATGTCTTAATATACTAGCTGTTGCCAGCGGCTTCGCCCGCGTGTATGTCGGAAATTATCCCACGGGAACCTTCTACCGGGATGAAAGTATCCTATGTCTTAATATACTAGCTGTTGCCAGCGTGTATGTCGGAAATTATCCCACGGGAACCTTCTACCGGGATGAAAAGTATCCTATGTCTTAATATACTAGCTGTTGCCAGCGGCTATGTTGGAAATTATCCCACGGGAACCTTCTACCGGGATGAAAAGTATCCTATGTCTTAATATACTAGCTGTTGCCCGCGTGTATGTCGGAATACATCCCACGGGAACCTTCTACCGGGATGAAAAGTATCCTATGTCTTAATATACTAGCTGTTGCCAGCGCCTTCGCCCGCGTGTATGTCGGAAATTATCCCACGGGAACCTTCTACCGGGATGAAAAGTATCCTATGTCTTAATATACTAGCTGTTGCCAGCGGCTTCGCCCGCGTGTATGTCGGAAATTATCCCACGGGAACCTTCTACCGGGATGAAAGTATCCTATGTCTTAATATACTAGCTGTTGCCAGCGTGTATGTCGGAAATTATCCCACGGGAACCTTCTACCGGGATGAAAAGTATCATATGTCTTAATATACTAGCTGTTGCCAGCGGCTATGTTGGAAATTATCCCACGGGAACCTTCTACCGGGATGAAAAGTATCCTATGTCTTAATATACTAGCTGTTGCCCGCGTGTATGTCGGAATACATCCCACGGGAACCTTCTACCGGGATGAAAAGTATCCTATGTCTTAATATACTAGCTGTTGCCAGCGGCTTCGCCCGCGTGCATGTCGGAAATTATCCCACGGGAACCTTCTACCGGGATGAAAGTATCCTATGTCTTAATATACTAGCTGTTGCCCGCGTGTATGTCGAAATACATCCCACGGAAACCTTCTACCGGGATGAAAAGTATCCTATGTCTTAATATACTAGCTGTTGCCAGCGGCTTCGCCCGCGTGTATGTCGGAATACATTCCACGGGAACCTTCTACCGGAATGAAAAGTATCATATGTCTTAATATACTAGCTGTTGCCAGCGGCTATGTTGGAAATTATCCCACGGGAACCTTCTACCGGGATGAAAAGTATCCTATGTCTTAATATACTAGCTGTTGCCCGCGTGTATGTCGGAATACATCCCACGGGAACCTTCTACCGGGATGAAAAGTATCCTATGTCTTAATATACTAGCTGTTGCCAGCGGCTTCGCCCGCGTGCACGTCGGAAATTATCCCACGGGAACCTTCTACCGGGATGAAAGTATCGTATGTCTTAATATACTAGCTGTTGCCCGCGTGTATGTCGGGATACATCCCACGGAAACCTTCTACCGGGATGAAAAGTATCCTATGTCTTAATATACTAGCTGTTGCCAGCGGCTTCGCCCGCGTGTATGTCGGAATACATTCCACGGGAACCTTCTACCGGGATGAAAAGTATCCTATGTCTTAATATACTAGCTGTTGCCCGCGTGTATGTCGGAATACATCCTACGGGAACCTTCTACCGGGATGAAAAGTATCCTATGTCTTAATATACTAGCTGTTGCCAGCGGCTTCGCCCGCGTGTATGTCGGAAATTATCCCACGGGAACCTTCTACCGGGATGAAAGTATCCTATGTCTTAATATACTAGCTGTTGCCCGCGTGTATGTCGGAACACATCCCACGGGAACCTTCTACCGGGATGAAAAGTATCCTATGTCTTAATATACTAGCTGTTGCCAGCGGCTTCGCCCGCGTGTATGTCGGAAATTATCCCACGGGATCCTTCTACCGGGATGAAAGTATCCTATGTCTTAATATACTAGCTGTTGCCAGCGTGTATGTCGGAAATTATCCCACGGGAACCTTCTACCGGGATGAAAAGTATCATATGTCTTAATATACTAGCTGTTGCCTGCGGCTATGTTGGAAATTATCCCACGGGAACCTTCTACCGGGATGAAAAGTATCCTATGTCTTAATATACTAGCTGTTGCCAGCGTGTATGTCGGAAATTATCCCACGGGAACCTTCTACCGGGATGAAAAGTATCCTATGTCTTAATATCCTAGCTGTTGCCCGCGTGTATGTCGGAAATCATCCCACGGGAACCTTCTACCGGGATGAAAAGTATCCTATGTCTTAATATACTCGCTGTTGCCCGCGTGTATGTCGAAATACATCCCACGGGAACCTTCTACCGGGATGAAAAGTATCCTATGTCTTAATATACTAGCTGTTGCCCGAGTGTATGTCGGAAATCATCCCACGGGAACCTTCTACCGGGATGAAAAGTATCCTATGTCTTAATATACTAGCTGTTGCCCGCGTGTATGTCGGAATACATCCCACGGGAACCTTCTACCGGGATGAAAAGTATCCTATGTCTTAATATACTAGCTGTTGCCCGCGTGTATGTCGGAAATTATCCCACGGGAACCTTCTACCGGGATGAAAAGTATCCTATGTCTTAATATACTAGCTGTTGCCCGCGTGTATGTCGGAATACATCCCACGGGAACCTTCTACCGGGATGAAAAGTATCCTATGTCTTAATATACTAGCTGTTGCCAGCGACATCGCCCGCGTGTATGTCGGAATACATCCCACGGGAACCTTCTACCGGGATGAAAGTATCCTATGTCTTAATATACTAGCTGTTGCCAGCGGCTTCGCCCGCGTGTATGTCGGAAATTATCCCACAGGAACCTTCTACCGGGATGAAAGTATCCTATGTCTTAATATACTAGCTGTTGCCCGCGTGTATGTCGGAATACATCTCACGGGAACCTTCTACCGGGATGAAAAGTATCCTATGTCTTAATATACTAGCTGTTGCCCGCGTGTATGTCGGAATACATCCCACGGGAACCTTCTACCGGGATGAAAAGTATCCTATGTCTTAATATACTAGCTGTTGCCCGCGTGTATGTCGGAATACATCCCACGGGAACCTTCTACCGGGATGAAAAGTATCCTATGTCTTAATATACTACCTGTTGCCCGCGTGTATGTCGGAAATTATCCCACGGGAACCTTCTACCGGGATGAAAAGTATCCTATGTCTTAATATACTAGCTGTTGCCCGCGTGTATGTCGGAATACATCCCACGGGAACCTTCTACCGGGATGAAAAGTATCCTATGTCTTAATATACTACCTGTTGCCCGCGTGTATGTCGGAAATTATCCCACGGGAACCTTCTACCGGGATGAAAAGTATCCTATGTCTTAATATACTAGCTGTTGCCCGCGTGTATGTCGGAATACATCCCACGGGAACCTTCTACCGGGATGAAAAGTATCCTATGTCTTAATATACTAGCTGTTGCCAGCGGCTTCGCCCGCGTGTATGTCGGAAATTATCCCACGGGAACCTTCTACCGGGATCAAAGTATCCTATGTCTTAATATACTAGCTGTTGCCAGCGTGTATGTCGGAAATTATCCCACGGGAACCTTCTACCGGGATGAAAAGTATCCTATGTCTTAATATACTAGCTGTTGCCAGCGGCTTCGCCCGCGTGTATGTCGGAAATTATCCCACGGGATCCTTCTACCGGGATGAAATTATCCTATGTCTTAATATACTAGCTGTTGCCAGCGTGTATGTCGGAAATTATCCCACGGGAACCTTCTACCGGGATGAAAAGTATCCTATGTCTTAATATACTTGCTGTTTCCCGCGTGTATGTCGAAATACATCCCACGGGAACCTTCTACCGGGATGAAAAGTATCCTATGTCTTAATATACTAGCTGTTGCCCGCGTGTATGTCGGAATACATCCCACGGGAACCTTCTACCGGGATGAAAAGTATCCTATGTCTTAATATACTAGCTGTTGCCCGCGTGTATGTCGGAATACATCCCACGGGAACCTTCTACCGGGATGAAAAGTATCCTTTGTCTTAATATACTAGCTGTTGCCCGCGTGTATGTCGGAATACATCCCACGGGAACCTTCTACCGGGATGAAAAGTATCCTATGTCTTAATATACTAGCTGTTGCCCGCGTGTATGTCGGAAATTATCCCACGGGAACCTTCTACCGGGATGAAAAGTATCCTATGTCTTAATATACTAGCTGTTGCCTGCGTGTATGTCGGAATACATCCCACGGGAACCTTCTACCGGGATGAAAAGTATCCTATGTCTTAATATACTAGCTGTTGCCAGCGGCTTCGCCCGCGTGTATGTCGGAAATTATCCCACGGGAACCTTCTACCGGGATGAAAGTATCCTATGTCTTAATATACTAGCTGTTGCCCGCGTGTATGTCGGAAATTATCCCACGGGAACCTTCTACCGGGATGAAAAGTATCCTATGTCTTAATATACTAGCTGTTGCCCGCGTGTATGTCGGAATACATCTCACGGAAACCTTCTACCGGGATGAAAAGTATCCTATGTCTTAATATACTAGCTGTTGCCCGCGTGTATGTCGGAAATTATCCCACGGGAACCTTCTACCGGGATGAAAAGTATCCTATGTCTTAATATACTAGCTGTTGCCCGCGTGTATGTCGGAATACATCCTACGGGAACCTTCTACGGGGATGAAAAGTATCCTATGTCTTAATATACTAGCTGTTGCCAGCGGCTTCGCCCGCGTGTATGTCGGAAATTATCCCACGGGAACCTTCTACCGGGATGAAAGTATCCTATGTCTTAATATACTAGCTGTTGCCCGCGTGTATGTCGGAATACATCTCACGGCAACCTTCTACCGGGATGAAAAGTATCCTATGTCTTAATATACTAGCTGTTGCCCGCGTGTATGTCGGAAATTATCCCACGGGAACCTTCTATTGGGATGAAAAGTATCCTATGTCTTAATATACTAGCTGTTGCCCGCGTGTATGTCGGAATACATCCCACGGGAACCTTCTACCGGGATGAAAAGTATCCTATGTCTTAATATACTAGCTGTTGCCCGCGTGTATGTCGGAATACATCCCACGGGAACCTTCTACCGGGATGAAAAGTATCCTATGTCTTAATATACTAGCTGTTGCCAGCGGCTTCGCCCGCGTGTATGTCGGAAATTATCCCACGGGAACCTTCTACCGGGATGAAAGTATCCTATGTCTTAATATACTAGCTGTTGCCCGCGTGTATGTCGGAATACATCCCACGGGAACCTTCTACCGGGATGAAAAGTATCCTATGTCTTAATATACTAGCTGTTGCCAGCGGCTTCGCCCGCGTGTATGTCGGAAATTATCCCACGGGAACCTTCTACCGGGATGAAAAGTATCCTATGTCTTAATATACTAGCTGTTGCCCGCGTGTATGTCGGAATACATCCCACGGGAACCTTCTACCGGGATGAAAAGTATCCTATGTCTTAATATACTAGCTGTTGCCAGCGGCTTCGCCCGCGTGTATGTCGGAAATTATCCCACGGGAACCTTCTACCGGGATGAAAGTATCCTATGTCTTAATATACTAGCTGTTGCCAGCGTGTATGTCGGAAATTATCCCACGGGAACCTTCTACCGGGATGAAAAGTATCCTATGTCTTAATATACTAGCTGTTGCCCGCGTGTATGTCGGAAATCATCCCACGGGAACCTTCTACCGGGATGAAAAGTATCCTATGTCTTAATATACTCGCTGTTGCCCGCGTGTATGTCGGAATACATCCCACGGGAACCTTCTACCGGGATGAAAAGTATCCTATGTCTTAATATACTAGCTGTTGCCCGCGTGTTTGTCGGAAATTATCCCACGGGAGCCTTCTACCGGGATGAAAAGTATCCTATGTCTTAATATACTAGCTGTTGCCCGCGTGTATGTCGGAAATTATCCCACCGGAACCTTCTACCGGGATGAAAAGTATCCTATGTCTTAATATACTAGCTGTTGCCAACGCCTTCGCCCGCGTGTATGTCGGAAATTATCCCACGGGAACCTTCTACCGGGATGAGGTATCCTATGTCTTAATATACTAGCTGTTGCCCGCGTGTATGTCGGAATACATCCCACGGGAACCTTCTACCGGGATGAAAAGTATCCTATGTCTTAATATACTAGCTGTTGCCAGCGGCTTCGCCCGCGTGTATGTCGGAAATTATCCCACGGGAACCTTCTACCGGGATGAAAGTATCCTATGTCTTAATATACTAGCTGTTGCCCGCGTGTATGTCGGAATACATCTCACGGGAACCTTCTACCGGGATGAAAAGTATCCTATGTCTTAATATACTAGCTGTTGCCCGCGTGTATGTCGGAATACATCCCACGGGAACCTTCTACCGGGATGAAAAGTATCCTATGTCTTAATATACTAGCTGTTGCCCGCGTGTATGTCGGAATACATCCCACGGGAACCTTCTACCGGGATGAAAAGTATCCTATGTCTTAATATACTACCTGTTGCCAGCGGCTTCGCCCGCGTGTATGTCGGAAATTATCCCACGGGAACCTTCTACCGGGATGAAAGTATCCTATGTCTTAATATACTAGCTGTTGCCCGCGTGTATGTCGGAATACATCTCACGGGAACCTTCTACCGGGATGAAAAGTATCCTATGTCTTAATATACTAGCTGTTGCCCGCGTGTATGTCGGAAATTATCCCACGGGAACCTTCTATTGGGATGAAAAGTATCCTATGTCTTAATATACTAGCTGTTGCCCGCGTGTATGTCGGAATACATCCCACGGGAACCTTCTACCGGGATGAAAAGTATCCTATGTCTTAATATACTAGCTGTTGCCCGCGTGTATGTCGGAATACATCCCACGGGAACCTTCTACCGGGATGAAAAGTATCCTATGTCTTAATATACTAGCTGTTGCCAGCGGCTTCGCCCGCGTGTATGTCGGAAATTATCCCACGGGAACCTTCTACCAGGATGAAACTATCCTATGTCTTAATATACTAGCTGTTGCCCGCGTGTATGTCGGAATACATCCCACGGGAACCTTCTACCGGGATGAAAAGTATCCTATGTCTTAATATACTAGCTGTTGCCAGCGGCTTCGCCCGCGTGTATGTCGGAATACATCCCACGGGAACCTTCTACCGGGATGAAAAGTATCCTATGTCTTAATATACTAGCTGTTGCCAGCGGCTTCGCCCGCGTGTATGTCGGAAATTATCCCACGGGAACCTTCTACCGGGATGAAAGTATCCTATGTCTTAATATACTAGCTGTTGCCAGCGTGTATGTCGGAAATTATCCCACGGGAACCTTCTACCGGGATGAAAAGTATCCTATGTCTTAATATACTAGCTGTTGCCCGCGTGTATGTCGGAAATCATCCCACGGGAACCTTCTACCGGGATGAAAAGTATCCTATGTCTTAATATACTCGCTGTTGCCCGCGTGTATGTCGGAATACATCCCACGGGAACCTTCTACCGGGATGAAAAGTATCCTATGTCTTAATATACTAGCTGTTGCCAGCGGCTTCGCCCGCGTGTATGTCGGAAATTATCCCACGGGAACCTTCTACCGGGATGAAGTATCCTATGTCTTAATATACTAGCTGTTGCCCGCGTGTATGTCGGAAATCATCCCATGGGAACCTTCTACCGGGATGAAAAGTATCCTATGTCTTAATATACTCGCTGTTGCCCGCGTGTATGTCGGAATACATCCCACGGGAACCTTCTACCGGGATGAAAAGTATCCTATGTCTTAATATACTAGCTGTTGCCAGCGCCTTCGCCCGCGTGTATGTCGGAAATTATCCCACGGGAACCTTCTACCGGGATGAAGTATCCTATGTCTTAATATACTAGCTGTTGCCCGCATGTATGTCGGAATACATCCCACGGGAACCTTCTACCGGGATGAAAAGTATCCTATGTCTTAATATACTAGCTGTTGCCAGCGGCTTCGCCCGCGTGTATGTCGGAAATTATCCCACGGGAACCTTCTACCGGGATGAAAGTATCCTATGTCTTAATATACTAGCTGTTGCCAGCGTGTATGTCGGAAATTATCCCACGGGAACCTTCTACCGGGATGAAAAGTATCATATGTCTTAATATACTAGCTGTTGCCAGCGGCTATGTTGGAAATTATCCCACGGGAACCTTCTACCGGGATGAAAAGTATCCTATGTCTTAATATACTAGCTGTTGCCCGCGTGTATGTCGGAATACATCCCACGGGAACCTTCTACCGGGATGAAAAGTATCCTATGTCTTAATATACTAGCTGTTGCCAGCGGCTTCGCCCGCGTGCATGTCGGAAATTATCCCACGGGAACCTTCTACCGGGATGAAAGTATCCTATGTCTTAATATACTAGCTGTTGCCCGCGTGTATGTCGGAATACATCCCACGGAAACCTTCTACCGGGATGAAAAGTATCCTATGTCTTAATATACTAGCTGTTGCCAGCGGCTTCGCCCGCGTGTATGTCGGAATACATTCCACGGGAACCTTCTACCGGGATGAAAAGTATCATATGTCTTAATATACTAGCTGTTGCCAGCGGCTATGTTGGAAATTATCCCACGGGAACCTTCTACCGGGATGAAAAGTATCCTATGTCTTAATATACTAGCTGTTGCCCGCGTGTATGTCGGAATACATCCCACGGGAACCTTCTACCGGGATGAAAAGTATCCTATGTCTTAATATACTAGCTGTTGCCAGCGGCTTCGCCCGCGTGCATGTCGGAAATTATCCCACGGGAACCTTCTACCGGGATGAAAGTATCGTATGTCTTAATATACTAGCTGTTGCCCGCGTGTATGTCGGAATACATCCCACGGAAACCTTCTACCGGGATGAAAAGTATCCTATGTCTTAATATACTAGCTGTTGCCAGCGTGTATGTCGGAAATTATCCCACGGGAACCTTCTACCGGGATGAAAAGTATCCTATGTCTTAATATACTAGCTGTTGCCAGCGGCTTCGCCCGCGTGTATGTCGGAAATTATCCCACGGGATCCTTCTACCGGGATGAAAGTATCCTATGTCTTAATATACTAGCTGTTGCCAGCGTGTTTGTCGGAAATTATCCCACGGGAACCTTCTACCGGGATGAAAAGTATCCTATGTCTTAATATACTAGCTGTTGCCCGCGTGTATGTCGGAATACATCCCACGGGAACCTTCTACCGGGATGAAAAGTATCCTATGTCTTAATTTACTAGCTGTTGCCCGCGTGTATGTCGGAAAACATCCCACGGGAACCTTCTACCGGGATGAAAAGTATCCTATGTCTTAATATACTAGCTGTTGCCCGCGTGTATGTCGGAAATTATCCCACGGGAACCTTCTACCGGGATGAAAAGTATCCTATGTCTTAATATACTAGCTGTTGCCTGCGTGTATGTCGGAATACATCCCACGGGATCCTTCTACCGGGATGAAAAGTATCCTATGTCTTAATATACTAGCTGTTGCCAGCGGCTTCGCCCGCGTGTATGTCGGAAATTATCCCACGGGAACCTTCTACCGGGATGAAAGTATCCTATGTCTTAATATACTAGCTGTTGCCCGCGTGTATGTCGGAAATTATCCCACGGGAACCTTCTACCGGGATGAAAAGTATCCTATGTCTTAATATACTAGCTGTTGCCCGCGTGTATGTCGGAATACATCTCACGGGAACCTTCTACCGGGATGAAAAGTATCCTATGTCTTAATATACTAGCTGTTGCCCGCGTGTATGTCGGAAATTATCCCACGGGAACCTTCTACCGGGATGAAAAGTATCCTATGTCTTAATATACTAGCTGTTGCCCGCGTGTATGTCGGAATACATCCCACGGGAACCTTCTACCGGGATGAAAAGTATCCTATGTCTTAATATACTAGCTGTTGCCAGCGGCTTCGCCCGCGTGTATGTCGGAAATTATCCCACGGGAACCTTCTACCGGGATGAAAGTATCCTATGTCTTAATATACTAGCTGTTGCCCGCGTGTATGTCGGAATACATCTCACGGGAACCTTCTACCGGGATGAAAAGTATCCTATGTCTTAATATACTAGCTGTTGCCCGCGTGTATGTCGGAAATTATCCCACGGGAACCTTCTATTGGGATGAAAAGTATCCTATGTCTTAATATACTAGCTGTTGCCCGCGTGTATGTCGGAATACATCCCACGGGAACCTTCTACCGGGATGAAAAGTATCCTATGTCTTAATATACTAGCTGTTGCCCGCGTGTATGTCGGAATACATCCCACGGGAACCTTCTACCGGGATGAAAAGTATCCTATGTCTTAATATACTAGCTGTTGCCAGCGGCTTCGCCCGCGTGTATGTCGGAAATTATCCCACGGGAACCTTCTACCGGGATGAAAGTATCCTATGTCTTAATATACTAGCTGTTGCCCGCGTGTATGTCGGAATACATCCCACGGGAACCTTCTACCGGGATGAAAAGTATCCTATGTCTTAATATACTAGCTGTTGCCAGCGGCTTCGCCCGCGTGTATGTCGGAAATTATCCCACGGGAACCTTCTACCGGGATGAAAAGTATCCTATGTCTTAATATACTAGCTGTTGCCCGCGTGTATGTCGGAATACATCCCACGGGAACCTTCTACCGGGATGAAAAGTATCCTATGTCTTAATATACTAGCTGTTGCCAGCGGCTTCGCCCGCGTGTATGTCGGAAATTATCCCACGGGAACCTTCTACCGGGATGAAAGTATCCTATGTCTTAATATACTAGCTGTTGCCAGCGTGTATGTCGGAAATTATCCCACGGGAACCTTCTACCGGGATGAAAAGTATCATATGTCTTAATATACTAGCTGTTTCCCGCGTGTATGTCAGAAATCATCCCACGGGAACCTTCTACCGGGATGAAAAATATCCTATGTTTTAATATACTCGCTGTTGCCCGCGTGTATGTCGGAATACATCCCACGGGAACCTTCTACCGGGATGAAAAGTATCCTATGTCTTAATATACTAGCTGTTGCCCGCGTGTATGTCGGAAATTATCCCACGGGAACCTTCTACCGGGATGAAAAGTATCCTATGTCTTAATATACTAGCTGTTGCCCGCGTGTATGTCGGAAATTATCCCACGGGAACCTTCTACCGGGATGAAAAGTATCCTATGTCTTAATATACTAGCTGTTGCCCGCGTGTATGTCGGAAATTATCCCACGGGAACCTTCTACCGGGATGAAAAGTATCCTATGTCTTAATATACTAGCTGTTGCCCGCGTGTATGTCGGAAATTATCCCACGGGAACCTTCTACCGGGATGAAAAGTATCCTATGTCTTAATATACTAGCTGTTGCCAGCGGCTTCGCCCGCGTGTATGTCGGAAATTATCCCACGGGAACCTTCTACCGGGATGAAAGTATCCTATGTCTTAATATACTAGCTGTTGCCCGCGTGTATGTCGGAATACATCCCACGGGAACCTTCTACCGGGATGAAAAGTATCCTATGTCTTAATATACTAGCTGTTGCCAGCGGCTTCGCCCGCGTGTATGTCGGAAATTATCCCACGGGAACCTTCTACCGGGATGAAAGTATCCTATGTCTTAATATACTAGCTGTTGCCAGCGTGTATGTCAGAAATTATCCCACGGGAACCTTCTACCGGGATGAAAAGTATCATATGTCTTAATATACTAGCTGTTGCCCGCGTGTATGTCGGAAATTATCCCACGGGAACCTTCTACCGGGATGAAAAGTATCCTATGTCTTAATATACTAGCTGTTGCCCGCGTGTATGTCGGAATACATCTCACGGAAACCTTCTACCGGGATGAAAAGTATCCTATGTCTTAATATACTAGCTGTTGCCCGCGTGTATGTCGGAAATTATCCCACGGGAACCTTCTACCGGGATGAAAAGTATCCTATGTCTTAATATACTAGCTGTTGCCCGCGTGTATGTCGGAATACATCCTACGGGAACCTTCTACGGGGATGAAAAGTATCCTATGTCTTAATATACTAGCTGTTGCCAGCGGCTTCGCCCGCGTGTATGTCGGAAATTATCCCACGGGAACCTTCTACCGGGATGAAAGTATCCTATGTCTTAATATACTAGCTGTTGCCCGCGTGTATGTCGGAATACATCTCACGGCAACCTTCTACCGGGATGAAAAGTATCCTATGTCTTAATATACTAGCTGTTGCCCGCGTGTATGTCGGAAATTATCCCACGGGAACCTTCTATTGGGATGAAAAGTATCCTATGTCTTAATATACTAGCTGTTGCCCGCGTGTATGTCGGAATACATCCCACGGGAACCTTCTACCGGGATGAAAAGTATCCTATGTCTTAATATACTAGCTGTTGCCCGCGTGTATGTCGGAATACATCCCACGGGAACCTTCTACCGGGATGAAAAGTATCCTATGTCTTAATATACTAGCTGTTGCCAGCGGCTTCGCCCGCGTGTATGTCGGAAATTATCCCACGGGAACCTTCTACCGGGATGAAAGTATCCTATGTCTTAATATACTAGCTGTTGCCCGCGTGTATGTCGGAATACATCCCACGGGAACCTTCTACCGGGATGAAAAGTATCCTATGTCTTAATATACTAGCTGTTGCCAGCGGCTTCGCCCGCGTGTATGTCGGAAATTATCCCACGGGAACCTTCTACCGGGATGAAAAGTATCCTATGTCTTAATATACTAGCTGTTGCCCGCGTGTATGTCGGAATACATCCCACGGGAACCTTCTACCGGGATGAAAAGTATCCTATGTCTTAATATACTAGCTGTTGCCAGCGGCTTCGCCCGCGTGTATGTCGGAAATTATCCCACGGGAACCTTCTACCGGGATGAAAGTATCCTATGTCTTAATATACTAGCTGTTGCCAGCGTGTATGTCGGAAATTATCCCACGGGAACCTTCTACCGGGATGAAAAGTATCCTATGTCTTAATATACTAGCTGTTGCCCGCGTGTATGTCGGAAATCATCCCACGGGAACCTTCTACCGGGATGAAAAGTATCCTATGTCTTAATATACTCGCTGTTGCCCGCGTGTATGTCGGAATACATCCCACGGGAACCTTCTACCGGGATGAAAAGTATCCTATGTCTTAATATACTAGCTGTTGCCCGCGTGTTTGTCGGAAATTATCCCACGGGAGCCTTCTACCGGGATGAAAAGTATCCTATGTCTTAATATACTAGCTGTTGCCCGCGTGTATGTCGGAAATTATCCCACCGGAACCTTCTACCGGGATGAAAAGTATCCTATGTCTTAATATACTAGCTGTTGCCAACGCCTTCGCCCGCGTGTATGTCGGAAATTATCCCACGGGAACCTTCTACCGGGATGAGGTATCCTATGTCTTAATATACTAGCTGTTGCCCGCGTGTATGTCGGAATACATCCCACGGGAACCTTCTACCGGGATGAAAAGTATCCTATGTCTTAATATACTAGCTGTTGCCAGCGGCTTCGCCCGCGTGTATGTCGGAAATTATCCCACGGGAACCTTCTACCGGGATGAAAGTATCCTATGTCTTAATATACTAGCTGTTGCCCGCGTGTATGTCGGAATACATCTCACGGGAACCTTCTACCGGGATGAAAAGTATCCTATGTCTTAATATACTAGCTGTTGCCCGCGTGTATGTCGGAATACATCCCACGGGAACCTTCTACCGGGATGAAAAGTATCCTATGTCTTAATATACTAGCTGTTGCCCGCGTGTATGTCGGAATACATCCCACGGGAACCTTCTACCGGGATGAAAAGTATCCTATGTCTTAATATACTACCTGTTGCCAGCGGCTTCGCCCGCGTGTATGTCGGAAATTATCCCACGGGAACCTTCTACCGGGATGAAAGTATCCTATGTCTTAATATACTAGCTGTTGCCCGCGTGTATGTCGGAATACATCTCACGGGAACCTTCTACCGGGATGAAAAGTATCCTATGTCTTAATATACTAGCTGTTGCCCGCGTGTATGTCGGAAATTATCCCACGGGAACCTTCTATTGGGATGAAAAGTATCCTATGTCTTAATATACTAGCTGTTGCCCGCGTGTATGTCGGAATACATCCCACGGGAACCTTCTACCGGGATGAAAAGTATCCTATGTCTTAATATACTAGCTGTTGCCCGCGTGTATGTCGGAATACATCCCACGGGAACCTTCTACCGGGATGAAAAGTATCCTATGTCTTAATATACTAGCTGTTGCCAGCGGCTTCGCCCGCGTGTATGTCGGAAATTATCCCACGGGAACCTTCTACCAGGATGAAACTATCCTATGTCTTAATATACTAGCTGTTGCCCGCGTGTATGTCGGAATACATCCCACGGGAACCTTCTACCGGGATGAAAAGTATCCTATGTCTTAATATACTAGCTGTTGCCAGCGGCTTCGCCCGCGTGTATGTCGGAATACATCCCACGGGAACCTTCTACCGGGATGAAAAGTATCCTATGTCTTAATATACTAGCTGTTGCCAGCGGCTTCGCCCGCGTGTATGTCGGAAATTATCCCACGGGAACCTTCTACCGGGATGAAAGTATCCTATGTCTTAATATACTAGCTGTTGCCAGCGTGTATGTCGGAAATTATCCCACGGGAACCTTCTACCGGGATGAAAAGTATCCTATGTCTTAATATACTAGCTGTTGCCCGCGTGTATGTCGGAAATCATCCCACGGGAACCTTCTACCGGGATGAAAAGTATCCTATGTCTTAATATACTCGCTGTTGCCCGCGTGTATGTCGGAATACATCCCACGGGAACCTTCTACCGGGATGAAAAGTATCCTATGTCTTAATATACTAGCTGTTGCCAGCGGCTTCGCCCGCGTGTATGTCGGAAATTATCCCACGGGAACCTTCTACCGGGATGAAGTATCCTATGTCTTAATATACTAGCTGTTGCCCGCGTGTATGTCGGAAATCATCCCATGGGAACCTTCTACCGGGATGAAAAGTATCCTATGTCTTAATATACTCGCTGTTGCCCGCGTGTATGTCGGAATACATCCCACGGGAACCTTCTACCGGGATGAAAAGTATCCTATGTCTTAATATACTAGCTGTTGCCAGCGCCTTCGCCCGCGTGTATGTCGGAAATTATCCCACGGGAACCTTCTACCGGGATGAAGTATCCTATGTCTTAATATACTAGCTGTTGCCCGCATGTATGTCGGAATACATCCCACGGGAACCTTCTACCGGGATGAAAAGTATCCTATGTCTTAATATACTAGCTGTTGCCAGCGGCTTCGCCCGCGTGTATGTCGGAAATTATCCCACGGGAACCTTCTACCGGGATGAAAGTATCCTATGTCTTAATATACTAGCTGTTGCCAGCGTGTATGTCGGAAATTATCCCACGGGAACCTTCTACCGGGATGAAAAGTATCATATGTCTTAATATACTAGCTGTTGCCAGCGGCTATGTTGGAAATTATCCCACGGGAACCTTCTACCGGGATGAAAAGTATCCTATGTCTTAATATACTAGCTGTTGCCCGCGTGTATGTCGGAATACATCCCACGGGAACCTTCTACCGGGATGAAAAGTATCCTATGTCTTAATATACTAGCTGTTGCCAGCGGCTTCGCCCGCGTGCATGTCGGAAATTATCCCACGGGAACCTTCTACCGGGATGAAAGTATCCTATGTCTTAATATACTAGCTGTTGCCCGCGTGTATGTCGGAATACATCCCACGGAAACCTTCTACCGGGATGAAAAGTATCCTATGTCTTAATATACTAGCTGTTGCCAGCGGCTTCGCCCGCGTGTATGTCGGAATACATTCCACGGGAACCTTCTACCGGGATGAAAAGTATCATATGTCTTAATATACTAGCTGTTGCCAGCGGCTATGTTGGAAATTATCCCACGGGAACCTTCTACCGGGATGAAAAGTATCCTATGTCTTAATATACTAGCTGTTGCCCGCGTGTATGTCGGAATACATCCCACGGGAACCTTCTACCGGGATGAAAAGTATCCTATGTCTTAATATACTAGCTGTTGCCAGCGGCTTCGCCCGCGTGCATGTCGGAAATTATCCCACGGGAACCTTCTACCGGGATGAAAGTATCGTATGTCTTAATATACTAGCTGTTGCCCGCGTGTATGTCGGAATACATCCCACGGAAACCTTCTACCGGGATGAAAAGTATCCTATGTCTTAATATACTAGCTGTTGCCAGCGTGTATGTCGGAAATTATCCCACGGGAACCTTCTACCGGGATGAAAAGTATCCTATGTCTTAATATACTAGCTGTTGCCAGCGGCTTCGCCCGCGTGTATGTCGGAAATTATCCCACGGGATCCTTCTACCGGGATGAAAGTATCCTATGTCTTAATATACTAGCTGTTGCCAGCGTGTTTGTCGGAAATTATCCCACGGGAACCTTCTACCGGGATGAAAAGTATCCTATGTCTTAATATACTAGCTGTTGCCCGCGTGTATGTCGGAATACATCCCACGGGAACCTTCTACCGGGATGAAAAGTATCCTATGTCTTAATTTACTAGCTGTTGCCCGCGTGTATGTCGGAAAACATCCCACGGGAACCTTCTACCGGGATGAAAAGTATCCTATGTCTTAATATACTAGCTGTTGCCCGCGTGTATGTCGGAAATTATCCCACGGGAACCTTCTACCGGGATGAAAAGTATCCTATGTCTTAATATACTAGCTGTTGCCTGCGTGTATGTCGGAATACATCCCACGGGATCCTTCTACCGGGATGAAAAGTATCCTATGTCTTAATATACTAGCTGTTGCCAGCGGCTTCGCCCGCGTGTATGTCGGAAATTATCCCACGGGAACCTTCTACCGGGATGAAAGTATCCTATGTCTTAATATACTAGCTGTTGCCCGCGTGTATGTCGGAAATTATCCCACGGGAACCTTCTACCGGGATGAAAAGTATCCTATGTCTTAATATACTAGCTGTTGCCCGCGTGTATGTCGGAATACATCTCACGGGAACCTTCTACCGGGATGAAAAGTATCCTATGTCTTAATATACTAGCTGTTGCCCGCGTGTATGTCGGAAATTATCCCACGGGAACCTTCTACCGGGATGAAAAGTATCCTATGTCTTAATATACTAGCTGTTGCCCGCGTGTATGTCGGAATACATCCCACGGGAACCTTCTACCGGGATGAAAAGTATCCTATGTCTTAATATACTAGCTGTTGCCAGCGGCTTCGCCCGCGTGTATGTCGGAAATTATCCCACGGGAACCTTCTACCGGGATGAAAGTATCCTATGTCTTAATATACTAGCTGTTGCCCGCGTGTATGTCGGAATACATCTCACGGGAACCTTCTACCGGGATGAAAAGTATCCTATGTCTTAATATACTAGCTGTTGCCCGCGTGTATGTCGGAAATTATCCCACGGGAACCTTCTATTGGGATGAAAAGTATCCTATGTCTTAATATACTAGCTGTTGCCCGCGTGTATGTCGGAATACATCCCACGGGAACCTTCTACCGGGATGAAAAGTATCCTATGTCTTAATATACTAGCTGTTGCCCGCGTGTATGTCGGAATACATCCCACGGGAACCTTCTACCGGGATGAAAAGTATCCTATGTCTTAATATACTAGCTGTTGCCAGCGGCTTCGCCCGCGTGTATGTCGGAAATTATCCCACGGGAACCTTCTACCGGGATGAAAGTATCCTATGTCTTAATATACTAGCTGTTGCCCGCGTGTATGTCGGAATACATCCCACGGGAACCTTCTACCGGGATGAAAAGTATCCTATGTCTTAATATACTAGCTGTTGCCAGCGGCTTCGCCCGCGTGTATGTCGGAAATTATCCCACGGGAACCTTCTACCGGGATGAAAAGTATCCTATGTCTTAATATACTAGCTGTTGCCCGCGTGTATGTCGGAATACATCCCACGGGAACCTTCTACCGGGATGAAAAGTATCCTATGTCTTAATATACTAGCTGTTGCCAGCGGCTTCGCCCGCGTGTATGTCGGAAATTATCCCACGGGAACCTTCTACCGGGATGAAAGTATCCTATGTCTTAATATACTAGCTGTTGCCAGCGTGTATGTCGGAAATTATCCCACGGGAACCTTCTACCGGGATGAAAAGTATCATATGTCTTAATATACTAGCTGTTTCCCGCGTGTATGTCAGAAATCATCCCACGGGAACCTTCTACCGGGATGAAAAATATCCTATGTTTTAATATACTCGCTGTTGCCCGCGTGTATGTCGGAATACATCCCACGGGAACCTTCTACCGGGATGAAAAGTATCCTATGTCTTAATATACTAGCTGTTGCCCGCGTGTATGTCGGAAATTATCCCACGGGAACCTTCTACCGGGATGAAAAGTATCCTATGTCTTAATATACTAGCTGTTGCCCGCGTGTATGTCGGAAATTATCCCACGGGAACCTTCTACCGGGATGAAAAGTATCCTATGTCTTAATATACTAGCTGTTGCCCGCGTGTATGTCGGAAATTATCCCACGGGAACCTTCTACCGGGATGAAAAGTATCCTATGTCTTAATATACTAGCTGTTGCCCGCGTGTATGTCGGAAATTATCCCACGGGAACCTTCTACCGGGATGAAAAGTATCCTATGTCTTAATATACTAGCTGTTGCCAGCGGCTTCGCCCGCGTGTATGTCGGAAATTATCCCACGGGAACCTTCTACCGGGATGAAAGTATCCTATGTCTTAATATACTAGCTGTTGCCCGCGTGTATGTCGGAATACATCCCACGGGAACCTTCTACCGGGATGAAAAGTATCCTATGTCTTAATATACTAGCTGTTGCCAGCGGCTTCGCCCGCGTGTATGTCGGAAATTATCCCACGGGAACCTTCTACCGGGATGAAAGTATCCTATGTCTTAATATACTAGCTGTTGCCAGCGTGTATGTCAGAAATTATCCCACGGGAACCTTCTACCGGGATGAAAAGTATCATATGTCTTAATATACTAGCTGTTGCCAGCGGCTATGTTGGAAATTAGAAAGAAAGAAGAAGAAGAAAGAAAATACGTTTATTTGCGATAAACATGGCGCAAAGAAATAAAAAACAAAATAAAACAAAGAACAAGTTTGGGGAAAATATGCGTCACATCCACGCAAAACGGCCGTCGCTCAGCATAATGCCGCGACCCCATACGAGACAGAGCCTCAGCGCTGGTTTTCAGCGACAGCCGGCGTTGACGTAATGACGTCGACCGGTGCATCATGCAGTGGAAGTAAAAATGCCAATTAAAATTAGATAAATAAGATTATTGAATATTTTCAAAGTTTATGTAAATACATATAATAGGTATAGAAGTTGAGTACATACATTGCGTTCCGTCCGCGCTAGCACCCACCGACTCCGACGCCGGCGCTGCGGACGGATGCATTATCTGTGCCGTGCGCGTACCACGGCGCAGTTGTCAGAAATATTTTAGCTGTTGTTGTTTGCTATATATATAAATGTACTCTGTGGTTGTTTGTTTTGTCGGATAAATTATATAACATGGCGCAGCAGATTATATAATTTTATTGTATGATGGGATTATGTAACAATGATGTTTTTGTGTGATTGTGTGAGTTTGTGTTAAAAATATAGATTTTATAACAAAATAAAATAAAATAAAATACTCGGCGACTCAGAGATCAACCTCAGCTAGATGACAAATTAAATGGTAAGTGTGAATTAATTACATTATAGGTACCTAAGGATTCATGATTAAAATTAAATTATATTACTTTTACATAAATGAAATTAGATTGATTATAATTAATTATATATGATAAGATATATTTTAAATAAAGAATTACCAAACAAACCATAGGGTGCCAGTTGAATTAATTATGTTTAACCGTGAATTTCAGAAAAATAAGATGGCGTTCCTAAGCAAAGAGGATGATTGAAGTGAAGCAACACAGACATCAATGTAGCCCCACTATCAGAAGAGTGTATTCTAAACAGCCCACGCTCTGGAAGATCCCAAACCAACGCTCGCAGGCCATGACACCTGAGGTAGGTACAGTCAATCAATCCTAGAGAGAAATTTGTCCTTGAATGAGTAACTTTTTGTGTTGGAATTTGAAGGATTGTATTGTTTTCAGGCGTCGCATTGGTGGTGGGAGATCATTCCAACAGCGTGTGGCTGCGTACTTGAAACATCCCCTGAAAGCTGCAGTCCTGTGCCTTGGCACCGACAGTGGGCTAACCATTGAGCGAAGCCTATTTTTAAGGTAGTTTTGTTTCCAAGTTAGCTTTTCATAAAGATAGTGGGGTTTTTGAGTTGTAATGACACCAAACAACAGGTTTGCTAAATGAAGCTTCCTCCTGGCAGCCATCTTTAATAATTTTAGTTTGTTAATGAATGGAGTAACATGACTTCTTCGCGGGACATTAACACAGAAACGAACACAAGCATTCTGGATGCGTTGGATTACACGCTCCGTTCTTGAAAACAGGCATGGACCATAGACTGTGTCACAGTAATTTAATTTGGATAGGATGAGACTGTCAACAAGTTGTTTCCGCACTGGTGTGCTTAGGTATTTCCGTATTCCATATAAGACTTTTAGCCTATAAAAACAATTTCGGAGAACATTGGTCACATGGGCCTCAAAACGCAGTTCTGGATCCATAATTAGCCCAAGATTGCATGCCAGCTCCACTCTCTCAATTTTCTCTCCCATGATGACTATCTCAGGGTTGGCAGACAGTATTGAACTAACCTGTTTCTTAGAACCTAGCACCATAAATTTCGATTTGAGCGGGTTCAGAACCAGAGAGTTCTCCTCTGACCATACAACCACTCTATCCAAATCCTCATTTATTTTCTGGACTGCCAAAGATGTGTCATCCCCTTTGAAGGACATGTACAACTGGATATCATCAGCATACATGTGATATCTGCAGTTAACAAAAGACTTTATGATATCCGCACTGTACAGAATGTACAACAGAGGTCCCAGAATCGATCCCTGAGGGACACCCCTTGATACTTGGACGGGTAGGGATGACACCGGTGCCCCATCCTCCCTATGCATCACAACATATTGAGACCTGTAGGTAAGATAGCTATTAAACCACTCCACCGCATCACTGTCGAAGCCATAGAAAGCTAACTTTGACAGCAGTAGAGTGGTATTAATTGCGTCAAAAGCCCGGGAAAAGTCCAGCAGAGCCAGGATTGTTCCCTCCCCCCGGTCACGTGCCTCAAGGATACTACCCACAACATCAGCCAGAGCCGTAGCAGTACCTCTACCCTTTATGAAACCCGACTGAAGGTCAGGAAGTATGTTATTAGATTCAAGATATTGGATAACCTGCGAGTATACTACACGTTCCAAAATCTTGGACAGGCAAGGTAGTATGCTAATTGGTCTCAAGTCCTTCATGTTAACCGGGTTATTGTTTTTAGGGATAGGTCGTACAATAGCACATCGCCAGAGTTCTGGGAATGTACGCGTGGCTATGGACCGGTTAACAATATCCGTAATGGCTTGCAAAGTATTTGGCAACGTGAGAGATATCATATCAAGACTTATACCGTCGACACCCTGTGCATTTGACCCTAGACTCCTGATTATTTTCAGGACTGATTCAGGATCGGTTGCTGTGAGTGTGAATGTGGCTGGGCCATACTTATGAGACTCAAAATAAGACAACCGTGAGCTGCTATGACGACAATTACCTGGTACGTCCAAAAACGCCGCATTGATGTCATCAGGATTGTCGAAGTGGCTTGGCAGCAATCTTTCCTTATGGTCCGGAAGCACATCGGATTTTAAATTGCGCCACAACAGTTTCGGGTACTTTATTTGGTCATTAATTCTTTTGGCGAAATATGCCGTCTTCTCGCTAACTAGTGCCGTGACTGCTTGGTGCTTCAGGTCCAGATAGTACTTTTTATGACCTGGCAGCTTAGATTTACGAAATCTGTCCCTGGCTCTATCTCTCAACGTTGACATCCGTCTGATGTTTTCGGTTATCCATGGAGTAGGGCGGGTTTTAAAAGTCTTCCTTTTAAGAGGAGCGTGGAGATCGAATAACTGGATCATAAATGAGTTAAATGTCTGCACCATAGAATTGACATCGCTCATGTCCCCAATAACTGACCATGGTATCATTCCCAAATCTATATTAAAATAGTCTACTAATATGTCTGTGAGCGGACGAAATACGACAGATCTAGGTTTAACCTTTTGCTTCTTAAAAATCGTCTCGCATGTGATAAATGAGTGGTGACTAAGTTCACTGATATGATTCACCACAACGTTACGAATTGAAGCATCAGTGCAGATTATGTCAATAAGCGAACTACTATCACCTACAAAGTGAGTGGGTGTTTGGACTAGTTGACTAAGGTTTAAGTAGCCAAAAAAAATCCAAAAGATGTTTCGTTTTCGAGCTATTGACATCTAACAAATTAACATTAAAGTCACCTAATAAAATAACATTATCATAGGGGGACAAAGTACCAATACTGGCAGTCAATCCCTCGAGAAAAATCTCTAAGTCTAACCATGGCGGACGATATGCAGTGCCAATGAGTAACTTTTTCTTGTTTACGTTAAGGGTTAACCAGAGCTGTTCAACATTGGGATGATCAGGATGAGCTCTGACCCGTGCAGTAACTCCATCTTTAATGTAAAAAGCAACTCCTCCGCCGCGCCCGCCACGCACAGACATAGGTCGCGGTATGTGCTTAAACTTGTAACCAGGTACACTAGGTGCTCGGTCCTCTTCTCCCTTACGCAACCAAGTTTCGTTGATAGCCATGATGTCCACAGCATGATTGGCCATGGCTATCATAAATTCGTCCTGTTTAGTCCCTAGTGAGCCTGCATTCAGTAGACCAAACTTAATACATTTACTTGGAGTCATTTATATTTATCATCTGTATATAATATAGTCTTGTGTATCTGTATGTTTGTGTAGAATATGTTTAAGTATAGATAGCAAGTATGTTCAACAGCGGGCTGTAATAAGCTTAAATGATGGAGTAATAATGTACTGTAATTGTAATTAGAGTTGATATGAATAATTGAAAAGTAGTTGATTGTATATAATTTTTGAATATTAATAGGGTATGTTATAATAAGAGTTTTTAATGTATGGATAAATAGAATAAATATAAAAAGTATTAATGGTAATTCACTACACACACCTGCCGAGCTGTGGTCACAGTGGTCAATCACCTGACAGAAGCAGTTGCGACGCATATCTTCCCACACAGAAATGATTAAGATAACATACATGAAAAAAAACCAAAACAAAAATAGAGAGTAATTAGGCCGTTTCATTGACAGATCCAAATAGCCGAGATATGTCTTCATCAGTGCGGATTCTTTGTGTGGGGTCTCCTGGCTTCCTCCTCGCAAGAATGCGGCCGCGCTTGGTCCACACAAATTTCCAGTCGAAGCGACTAGCAGCGTCCCGTGCCTTCCGAAACAACTGGCGGTTAGTTTTTGTAAGGCGCTCATTGAGGAAGAACCTCTGGGCTGGGCCAGACATGTCGAGGTCCGCCGTTGTCGCACCCCGTCGCACACGCGCGCTCGCCAGCAGTTCATCGCGCAGATCACGACGCGCCAGGCGCACGACAATGGCGCGCGGGCGAGTCTCTGTCGCACCTGCAGAGCTCGTCGCATTGAGCTGCCTCCCGCCGACCCGTTCCGCGCTGACAACGTCGCGCTCCTCAAGGTTTACCCCTAACTTTAGGCTTATGACCTTGATGATGTGGATCGGGTTATCAACTTTTGCCTCAGGTATATTTGTTACTTCGATATCATTCGCCAAAAGATCCTGATCCCTATCGTTGAGCTCGCGCCTTAGTTCATCTACGATCTTGTCCACTGCCCCCGTACTCGCCGGACCCGAAGAAACCTGCTGCTCCAAGGCGACCACCCTGGCCTCTAAGCCATCGATGCGAGTGTTGCAGGTGCTCATTGATGTTTTGAGCTCCATCATCTCCATCTCCATAGCCTTGCGAAAGCCTTGGATCTCCGCACGCACCGCCCTAAGTTCCTCCATGACTAATTTCAAATCGCAGCCAGCGATCGGCGATAATTCCCGGGCCGTAACATTGACTATAGTGGCATTGTCCGGTGGCGGAGTGGCAACACTAGAAGGGCACGCAGTCTGCACAGGCGCAGGCCTAGAACTGATGACGGAAGTATTAGGAGTACTGGTTTCCGTCATGCAAGCCTGTTCTACGGGGGTTACTGGTGAAGAACTTTCCGCAGGGCCTCTGACTGGGGTCTCAGCCCTGTTATCCCTAACGAGGCCCTTTTTACACTCGGGGCAACGCCAGCTTGCAGTTATCGTGGTTTTAGAAGGAATGCCCACACATACACGGTGATATTGGAGCTGACATTTACCGCACCTAGCGCCATCTACAGTCGAGATGAAACGACCGCAACCTCCACACTTGACACCTGGCATGATGATAACCGGGGTAAGCTTACTATGTACGTAGTTCCCGTATAGCACGCTGGATGAGTCAATACGGGTCGTAGATACCAACACGAGAGAGTTAGGTGGATTTGTCAGCCCGTTAGTGCTGCAAATTACTTATTAAAAAAAGTGGGTAAGCAGGTAATTACGCCAAGTCACTGTCTTATTGTATTGATAGATTTATGTCTCTTATGCGCACCATTAACTGTTCACTCCAATATATGTCACACTGTTACACAAGATTTATAATTATATTAAATATTTACACTGAAACTTGTGTTTTTAAATTATTTTTGATAAAAAAAAATATGACAGATGACTACACCGATACAGACGTCAAACGTCAATCAATAAAATTATCCCACGGGAACCTTCTACCGGGATGAAAAGTATCCTATGTCTTAATATACTAGCTGTTTCCAGCGGCTTCGCCCGCGTGTATGTCGGAAATTATCCCACGGGAACCTTCTACCGGGATGAAAGTATCCTATGTCTTAATATACTAGCTGTTGCCCGCGTGTATGTCGGAAATCATCCCACGGGAACCTTCTACCGGGATGAAAAGTATCCTATGTCTTAATATACTCGCTGTTGCCCGCGTGTATGTCGGAAATCATCCCACGGGAACCTTCTACCGGAATGAAAAGTATCCTATGTCTTAATATACTAGCTGTTGCCCGCGTGTATGTCGGAAATCATCCCACGGGAACCTTCTACCGGGATGCAAAAGTATCCTATGTCTTAATATACTAGCTGTTGCCCTCGTGTATGTCGGAATACATCCCACGGGAACCTTCTACCGGGATGAAAAGTATCCTATGTCTTAATATACTACCTGTTGCCCGCGTGTATGTCGGAAATTATCCCACGGGAACCTTCTACCGGGATGAAAAGTATTCTATGTCTTAATATACTAGCTGTTGCCCGCGTGTATGTCGGAATACATCCCACGGGAACCTTCTACCGGGATGAAAAGTATCCTATGTCTTAATATACTAGCTGTTGCCCGCGTGTATGTCGGAATACATCCCACGGGAACCTTCTACCGGGATGAAAAGTATCCTATGTCTTAATATACTAGCTGTTGCCAGCGGCTTCGCCCGCGTGTATGTCGGAAATTATCCCACGGGAACCTTCTACCGGGATGAAAGTATCCTATGTCTTAATATACTAGCTGTTGCCAGCGTGTATGTCGGAAATTATCCCACGGGAACCTTCTACCGGGATGAAAAGTATCCTATGTCTTAATATACTAGCTGTTGCCAGCGGCTTCGCCCGCGTGTATGTCGGAAATTATCCCACGGGAACCTTCTACCGGGATGAAAGTATCCTATGTCTTAATATACTAGCTGTTGCCAGCGTGTATGTCGGAAATTATCCCACGGGAACCTTCTACCGGGATGAAAAGTATCATATGTCTTAATATACTAGCTGTTGCCAGCGGCTATGTTGGAAATTATCCCACGGGAACCTTCTACCGGAATGAAAAGATTCCTATGTCTTAATATACTAGCTGTTGCCAGCGTGTATGTCGGAAATTATCCCACGGGAACCTTCTACCGGGATGAAAAGTATCCTATGTCTTAATATACTAGCTGTTGCCCGCGTGTATGTCGGAAATCATCCCACGGGAACCTTCTACCGGAATGAAAAGTATCCTATGTCTTAATATACTAGCTGTTGCCCGCGTGTATGTCGGAATACATCCCACGGGAACCTTCTACCGGGATGAAAAGTATCCTATGTCTTAATATACTAGCTGTTGCCCGCGTGTATGTCGGAAATTATCCCACGGGAACCTTCTACCGGGATGAAAAGTATCCTATGTCTTAATATACTAGCTGTTGCCCGCGTGTATGTGGTAGCAAAAAATAGATGGAATAAAACGAATGCATAAATTAGATCAATTTATACTTATTATTAAAGCGACACAATAATTATTTGAACAACAAAATCATGTAGCAATATAACATTATTACATCAAAACAATATAGCATATAAATAATTATAAATACCAGCATTTTGTTGGTAACAACATAATGTGTATTTATTTAAGAACAATTAAAGTAAAAACATACCTGACCGTTCACAATAAATTGTCTTGCCGAGTTCGTAGTCGAACAAAGTCTGACCTGTCGAGCCACTTGCGCGCTCTTTTAAAGTATGGCTTGCTTGTCAGTAGGTGGGAGCGAGTAGTCAACAGCACAACTTATTAAACCGGAAGTTACTTGAATATTGCGTAAATATTTTTAAATTAACAAAAAATCAATATTTCTCCCACACGGCCATTCTGACGAGCAGCCGTTATGGCTCGTGAATATTAACTAAATTAAATGGCTCTTATATCTAATGATTCATTGGAACACAATATCACAATACTTCTAATATGATTAAACAATTAAGTAGAACTAACATCTAATAATATGGCCTCGAAAAAAAAAGCCTTAAAACATAATAAATTATTGCCTCGGTAAAAAGCCTTTTATACAAGGCGCGGCGTGAAACACATGTTAAATATTGCCTCGGTAAAAAAAAAGCCTTATTTAAGGCGCGGCATAAATGATATGGCCTCGGTAAACAATCCCTTAAGGACACGGCCAAATTAGCATACTTATCACCAAGCACTCATCCAACACCTGGCCAGTATGTAATGGATTCGTACCAGACAATAAGTTACTAATCTCCAGAATCTAGTGATTCTGTGAGCTCAGTTCCCATATCAGGAGAAACAAGTCTCAGATTCTCATGAGAAACATACAAATCATTTCCAGTATTATGAACTTTTACAGTGTATCGTTCATTATCGTGAATATTAGTTATAACGCATGGACCTTTAAACTTACTGTCAAGTTTCATAATAGCACGTGGATTTTGCTTTATTAAAACAATATCACCGACTTTAAACGGGACAATCTTGGCTTTGTTTTTGTCAAACTGACTTTTTTGTATCGCCGCACGTTTATCTATGCGACGTTTTGCTAATTCTCGACAAGCATTAAGGTCTAAGCGTTCAATATCATTTACAAGAGCAGAAATGGCTGGGGGCGACCGATTGCAACCCATGAGAAGCTGAAAGGGAGTTTGTCCAGTGGTTTTATTAAAAGTACAATTGATTGCAAGTTGGACTTCCCCGACAGCATCCTTCCAGCTTCTCCGGGTAGTATTCTCGACTACCGTGAAACAGTCAGTAAGGACCTTCATTAGCCTTTCGACCTGGCCATTTGCACGACTGACACCCGTTGCGATAAAATGTAATTCGATAGACCAGTTTTGGCAAAAATTTCGCAGTTCTTTTCCTGTGTATGACGCCGCTTGATCACAAATTATTCTTTTGGGGGTTCCAAAAGTATATACCAGATCTTTAAGACAGTTTACAGTAGCATTTGCAGTAAGGTTAGTCACAGGTTTTAAAAAACAATACTTAGAAAACGCATCAATAAAAACTACGGCATATTGTTTCTTGAGTTTGTTACCAGTTAGTTTACCTGTGGTATCCATATGCACAGTATGAAACGGTACAGGTACCTTATCAATGGGATGCAGGGTAACTTGACGAGAACCAGATTGGCTCTTGTTGATTTTACAAATGAGACAATTTTCAACATATCTACGAACATTTTTAGACATGTTTGGAAACCAAAACTGTTCACGTATTTTTTCTAGCGTTTTCTCCCAGCCTAAGTGCTTGAGTGAGTCATGGTATAACTGAACTATGTGCCATCTATAAGATTTAGGAACAAACAAAGATTTTTTTGTTTTGTTATCTTTTGTACTATAAATTCGATACAGTAAGTTATTAAGGATTTCGTAACTAGAAGCTAAATTTTTATCCATAGTAGAATTTTGAATGGAATCAATCAAATTCTTGGTTTCTAAATCATTCTGCTGTTCAGTTTCTAACCAATCACTATAATTTAAAACGTTATTTATGTTGAAAATTGCAGGGTTTCTACTGAGAAAGTCTACGTGAGGTATGCGCTCTCCTTTACGATACTCAATTTCAAAATCGAATGATTGTAAGTATGCCCACCATCGATGAACACGGGGCAAAAGCTCTTTTTTATTTCTAGATGCTTTTAGCGAATTACAATCCGTCACGAGCTTAAAACTTCTACCGAACAGGTAGTGCCTAAAATGTTTTATGGCTTTAACCACTGCCAAAGTTTCAAGCTCGTACGAATGATACCGTTTTTCTGTGTCGGTGGTGCGCATACTGAAGTACTCTACAACTCTAAGCTGACCATCGTGCTTTTGAAATAACACAGCACCAAAACCAGAGGAACTGGCATCAGTGTGAAGTTCGATAGATTTAGTTGGATCGAATAAGGACAAAGTTGGTTCCGAAGAAAGATGTTGAATAATTTTTTCTCTTGCTGAATCATGGTTTGATGTCCAGTTCCACTTGGTATCGGCCCTAGTTAAATCATATAAAGGGATCATCGTCTGAGAAAAGTTTGGTATAAATTTTCTAAAATATCCCGCAAGGCCACAAAATTGGCGGACCTGCTTTACTGTCTGAGGGACAGGAGATTTTATAAGTGCCTGTACTTTCCCAGGACTAGGTCTTACATTACCATTAGTAACTATTCGACCTAAATATTCAATTTCTGTTTTGAGAAATTTACATTTTTTTATATTTAAGGAAAAGCCAGCACATTTTAAGGAATCAAGTACTTTCCTCAAATTATCAAGACCTTCATGTACAGAGTTGGAGAAGATAATCACATCATCAATATAAATTAACACGAACACATCAACGTACATTTTCAGAGCTGCATTGATGGCCCTCTGAAAAACCGATGGTGCATTACACAATCCAAATGGCATACGTAAAAACTCGTATTGCCCATCAGGTGTGACAAATGCAGTCTTTTCAATGGAGTCAGGAGCTAGTGGTATTTGGTGAAAGCCTGCAGTCATGTCAAGGACTGTGAAGAACTTGGCATTCACGAGTTTACCAATATGGTCTTCGATCAGTGGGAGAGGATAATGATCCCTTACAGTATTACTATTAAGTTCTCTGTAGTCGACGCATAGCCTGTCGCTACCATCTTTCTTTCGAACTAACAGAACAGGACTCGAAAAAGGGGAGGTGCTATCACGAATGATCCCATTGTCCCTTAAATCCTGTATAATCTTTTTGACATTCTCTCGCTCGATGGGGGCAAGACGATATGGGCGTCTTTGAACTGTTTTATCTGGGTTTTTTAATTTAATAGTCAGTTCTCCTGTTTTTATTTGTGTTACAGAATTTCCTGATGTGAAGAGATCTAAATAGGATTTTAATAAATTTAGTAAGTGATCTTTTGAAACCGAATCGACATCAGTATCAATACAGGTTTCTACAAATGTAATGTCAATGTCAATTTTTTCAACAAAATTAATGTTGTAAGAGGTTTTAGAAATTTTGGTCTCATGATTAGATAACACTACTTGTATGCCAGGAATGTCAAAAAGATTCTGACCCAAAAGAATATCATGTTGAATATAGTGATCGGGAACCAATACAAGTTCCAGCTCCAAATTCAGGCCATCAATACAAATCCGACTAGTTTTGATACGCGTAGAACAAAAAGAGTTTTCTCCAACTCCACGTAACATTGTAGTCCTATAAGATATTTTGCCACTCGTGCAATCCCCTATACTTTCACGCATTAATGAGCATTCAGCGCCGCTGTCTATAAGACACAAAAAGTCGCGATCATCGATTTTGCCAATCGTAGAATGGTTGTTAGAAACTATTAAGGAATTAACCGATTTTTCACATTTTTCATTTTTTGGTTTTGAATTTAAGCGTTTGAAGCAATTCTCAAACTTATGACCTGACTTTTGACAAAAGGTACATACCACGCGAGTTTTAGGGATTACTCCAGTTGACCCATTCTTAGTTTGGTCAATTTGCCTAGGAGTCTGAGATTGAGTGGTAGCACTAGTTGTAGAGGTGTGTGAATTCTTACAGTTACGACAGTCTCTTTGCAAATGACCCACCTTAAAGCATTTTTGACAACGCCTAAACTTATAATCTTGCGAGTTATATTTAGTCTTTTTAGCAGGAATATTGTGATCAGCGGAATCATGAACTGGATGTTTACGTTTATAAGAATTTAGATTTTGTATCAACTGAGGCAACGTTTTAGGCGTCAGCCGTAACAAATCTGATCTAATACGAAAGTCCAACACACCTGATATCACGGCGTCCACTAAATGCAGCTCGGTCACCTTAACGCCAACAGCCTTTTTCGCCAACTCCCATTTACGTGATGCGTACTCAGCTAAGTTGTTAGCCTTGTCGCTCGTATACTCCATGAAGGCGATTAAATCATCGTAGTAGCGAATTTCATCTGCGAAGGTTTGAATGAGATTAGATTTGATATCTTCCCAATTAGTCAGCGTAGTATAGTTGCGACGTGCCCAATCAGCAGCACGTCCTCTTAAGTTTTTCCTGGCAAGGTTCAGAGTTTCACGCTCGTTAAGCTGATATTCCGACTTCAAATCGTCGACATGACGACACCAAACTTGAATGGTATCTGTGCGATCATCGGGATCAAAAGAAGGTAGATAGATATTATCTAAATTTCTTGTACGTGGCAATGGATGCACAAATTGTGACGTAGGAGCAGTATTTGTAGCCTGAAGAAATGTACTCATCATTTCCTTCATCATAGATTTCATAAAGTCAATAGGAACAAAGTTACCGCCCTGATTTTCTAGTCCCGGAGTAGTAGAGCTTGAAGGAGGTCTGCTCTGACTGGTGCTGGGGCCAAGTTGGTTGTCCAAGTTCTCTTGCAGACGCTGCCCTCTAGCCCGTACGCCGAGGATCGGAGACGACAGTCCTTCGTTAGAAGCGGCATCAACAATTTCAGGCACCTTGGCCGAACCGTTGTGCTCGTAATTTGACATCGTACCTGACGCTCAAACAAACAAACAAAAACGTGTTAGTATATGGGCAATCGATCCCAATTCTGATGTGGTAGCAAAAAATAGATGGAATAAAACGAATGCATAAATTAGATCAATTTATACTTATTATTAAAGCGACACAATAATTATTTGAACAACAAAATCATGTAGCAATATAACATTATTACATCAAAACAATATAGCATATAAATAATTATAAATACCAGCATTTTGTTGGTAACAACATAATGTGTATTTATTTAAGAACAATTAAAGTAAAAACATACCTGACCGTTCACAATAAATTGTCTTGCCGAGTTCGTAGTCGAACAAAGTCTGACCTGTCGAGCCACTTGCGCGCTCTTTTAAAGTATGGCTTGCTTGTCAGTAGGTGGGAGCGAGTAGTCAACAGCACAACTTATTAAACCGGAAGTTACTTGAATATTGCGTAAATATTTTTAAATTAACAAAAAATCAATATTTCTCCCACATGTATGTCGGAAATCATCCCACGGGAACCTTCTTCCGGGATGAAAAGTATCCTATGTCTTAATATACTAGCTGTTGCCCGCGTGTATGTCGGAATACATCCCACGGGAACCTTCTACCGGGATGAAAAGTATCCTATGTCTTAATATACTACCTGTTGCCCGCGTGTATGTCGGAAATTATCCCACGGGAACCTTCTACCGGGATGAAAAGTATCCTATGTCTTAATATACTAGCTGTTGCCCGCGTGTATATCGGAATACATCCCACGGGAACCTTCTACCGGGATGAAAAGTATCCTATGTCTTAATATACTAGCTGTTGCCAGCGGCTTCGCCCGCGTGTATGTCGGAATACATCCCACGGGAACCTTCTACCGGGATGAAATGTATCCTATGTCTTAATATACTAGCTGTTGCCCGCGTGTATGTCGGAAATTATCCCACGGGAACCTTCTACCGGGATGAAAAGTATCCTATGTCTTAATATACTAGCTGTTGCCCGCGTGTATGTCGGAAATTATCCCACGGGAACCTTCTACCGGGATGAAAAGTATACTATGTCTTAATATACTAGCTGTTGCCCGCGTGTATGTCGGAAATTATCCCACGGGAACCTTCTACCGGGATGAAAAGTATCCTATGTCTTAATATACTAGCTGTTGCCCGCGTGTATGTCGGAAATTATCCCACGGGAACCTTCTACCGGGATGAAAGTATCCTATGTCTTAATATACTAGCTGTGGCCAGCGTGTATGTCGGAAATTATCCCACAGGAACCTTCTACCGGGATGAAAAGTATCCTATGTCTTAATATACTAGCTGTTGCCCGCGTGTATGTCGGAATACATCCCACGGGAACCTTCTACCGGGATGAAAAGTATCCTATGTCTTAATATACTAGCTGTTGCCCGCGTGTATGTCGGAAATTATCCCACGGGAACCTTCTACCGGGATGAAAAGTATCCTATGTCTTAATATACTAGCTGTTGCCCGCGTGTATGTCGGAAATCATCCCACGGGAACCTTCTTCCGGGATGAAAAGTATCCTATGTCTTAATATACTAGCTGTTGCCCGAGTGTATGTCGGAATACATCCCACGGGAACCTTCTACCGGGATGAAAAGTATCCTATGTCTTAATATACTACCTGTTGCCCGCGTGTATGTCGGAAATTATCCCACGGGAACCTTCTACCGGGATGAAAAGTATCCTATGTCTTAATATACTAGCTGTTGCCCGCGTGTATGTTGGAATACATCCCACGGGAACCTTCTACCGGGATGAAAAGTATCCTATGTCTTAATATACTAGCTGTTGCCAGCGGCTTCGCCCGCGTGTATGTCGGAATACATCCCACGGGAACCTTCTACCGGGATGAAATGTATCCTATGTCTTAATATACTAGCTGTTGCCCGCGTGTATGTCGGAAATTATCCCACGGGAACCTTCTACCGGGATGAAAAGTATCCTATGTCTTAATATACTAGCTGTTGCCCGCGTGTATGTCGGAAATTATCCCACGGGAACCTTCTACCGGGATGAAAAGTATACTATGTCTTAATATACTAGCTGTTGCCCGCGTGTATGTCGGAAATTATCCCACGGGAACCTTCTACCGGGATGAAAAGTATCCTATGTCTTAATATACTAGCTGTTGCCCGCGTGTATGTCGGAAATTATCCCACGGGAACCTTCTACCGGGATGAAAGTATCCTATGTCTTAATATACTAGCTGTTGCCAGCGTGTATGTCGGAAATTATCCCACGGGAACCTTCTACCGGGATGAAAAGTATCCTATGTCTTAATATACTAGCTGTTGCCAGCGGCATCGCCCGCGTGTATGTCGGAAATTATCCCACGGGAACCTTCTACCGGGATGAAAAGTATCCTATGTCTTAATATACTAGCTGTTGCCCACGTGTATGTCGGAAATTATCCTACGGGAACCTTCTACGGGGATGAAAAGTATACTATGTCTTAATATACTAGCTGTTGCCAGCGGCATCGCCCGCGTGTATGTCGGAAATTATCCCACGGGAACCTTCTACCGGGATGAAAAGTATCCTATGTCTTAATATACTAGCTGTTGCCCACGTGTATGTCGGAAATTATCCCACGGGAACCTTCTACCGGGATGAAAAGTATCCTATGTCTTAATATACTAGCTGTTGCCAGCGGCATCGCCCGCGTGTATGTCGGAAATTATCCCACGGGAACCTTCTACCGGGATGAAAAGTATCCTATGTCTTAATATACTAGCTGTTGCCAGCGGCTTCGCCCGCGTGTATGTCGGAAATTATCGCACGGGAACCTTCTACCGAGGTGAAATGTATCCTATGTCTTAATATACTAGCTGTTGCCAGCGGCTTCGCCCGCGTGTATGTCGGAAATTATCGCACGGGAACCTTCTACCGGGATGAAAAGTATCCTATGTCTTAATATACTAGCTGTTGCCCGCGTTTATGTCGGAAATTATCGCACGGGAACCTTCTACCGGGAAGAAAAGTATCCTATGTCTTAATATACTAGCTGTTGCCCGCGTGTATGTCGGAAATTATCCCACGGGAACCTTCTACCGGGATGAAAAGTATCCTATGTCTTAATATACTAACTGTTGCCAGCGGCATCGCCCGCGTGTATGTCGGAAATTATCCCACGGGAACCTTCTACCGGGATGAAAAGTATCCTATGTCTTAATATACTAGCTGTTGCCAGCGGCATCGCCCGCGTGTATGTCGGAAATTATCCCACGGGAACCTTCTACCGGGATGAAAAGTATCCTATGTCTTAATATACTAGCTGTTGCCCGCGTGTATGTCGGAAATCATCCCACGGGAACCTTCTTCCGGGATGAAAAGTATCCTATGTCTTAATATACTAGCTGTTGCCCGCGTGTATGTCGGAATACATCCCACGGGAACCTTCTACCGGGATGAAAAGTATCCTATGTCTTAATATGCTACCTGTTGCCCGCGTGTATGTCGGAAATTATCCCACGGGAACCTTCTACCGGGATGAAAAGTATCCTATGTCTTAATATACTAGCTGTTGCCCGCGTGTATGTCGGAATACATCCCACGGGAACCTTCTACCGGGATGAAAAGTATCCTATGTCTTAATATACTAGCTGTTGCCAGCGGCTTCGCCCGCGTGTATGTCGGAATACATCCCACGGGAACCTTCTACCGGGATGAAATGTATCCTATGTCTTAATATACTAGCTGTTGCCCGCGTGTATGTCGGAATACATCCCACGGGAACCTTCTACCGGGATGAAAAGTATCCTATGTCTTAATATACTAGCTGTTGCCCGCGTGTATGTCGGAAATTATCCCACGGGAACCTTCTACCGGGATGAAAAGTATACTATGTCTTAATATACAAGCTGTTGCCCGCGTGTATGTCGGAAATTATCCCACGGGAACCTTCTACCGGGATGAAAAGTATCCTATGTCTTAATATACTAGCTGTTGCCCGCGTGTATGTCGGAAATTATCCCACGGGAACCTTCTACCGGGATGAAAGTATCCTATGTCTTAATATACTAGCTGTTGCCAGCGTGTATGTCGGAAATTATCCCACGGGAACCTTCTACCGGGATGAAAAGTATCCTATGTCTTAATATACTAGCTGTTGCCTGCGTGTATGTCGGAAATCATCCTACGGGAACCTTCTACCGGGATGAAAAGTATCCTATGTCTTAATATACTAGCTGTTGCCAGCGGCATCGCCCGCGTGTATGTCGGAAATTATCCCACGGGAACCTTCTACCGGGATGAAAAGTATCCTATGTCTTAATATACTAGCTGTTGCCCACGTGTATGTCGGAAATTATCCTACGGGAACCTTCTACGGGGATGAAAAGTATACTATGTCTTAATATACTAGCTGTTGCCAGCGGCATCGCCCGCGTGTATGTCGGAAATTATCCCACGGGAACCTTCTACCGAGATGAAAAGTATCCTATGTATTAATATACTAGCTGTTGCCAGCGGCTTCGCCCGCGTGTATGTCGGAAATTATCGCACGGGAACCTACTACCGGGATGAAAAGTATCCTGTGTCTTAATATACTAGCTGTTGCCCGCGTGTATGTCGGAAATTATCCCACGGGAACCTTCTACCGGGATGAAAAGTATCCTATGTCTTAATATACTAGCTGTTGCCCGCGTGTATGTCGGAAATTATCCCACGGGAACCTTCTACCGGGATGAAAAGTATACTATGTCTTAATATACTAGCTGTTGCCCGCGTGTATGTCGGAAATTATCCCACGGGAACCTTCTACCGGGATGAAAAGTATCCTATGTCTTAATATACTAGCTGTTGCCCGCGTGTATGTCGGAAATTATCCCACGGGAACCTTCTACCGGGATGAAAAGTATACTATGTCTTAATATACTAGCTGTTGCCCGCGTGTATGTCGGAAATTATCCCACGGGAACCTTCTACCGGGATGAAAAGTATCCTATGTCTTAATATACTAGCTGTTGCCCGCGTGTATGTCGGAAATTATCCCACGGGAACCTTCTACCGGGATGAAAGTATCCTATGTCTTAATATACTAGCTGTTGCCAGCGTGTATGTCGGAAATTATCCCACGGGAACCTTCTACCGGGATGAAAAGTATCCTATGTCTAAATATACTAGCTGTTGCCAGCGGCATCGCCCGCGTGTATGTCGGAAATTATCCCACGGGAACCTTCTACCGGGATGAAAAGTATCCTATGTCTTAATATACTAGCTGTTGCCCACGTGTATGTCGGAAATTATCCTACGGGAACCTTCTACGGGGATGAAAAGTATACTATGTCTTAATATACTAGCTGTTGCCAGCGGCATCGCCCGCGTGTATGTCGGAAATTATCCCACGGGAACCTTCTACCGGGATGAAAAGTATCCTATGTCTTAATATACTAGCTGTTGCCCACGTGTATGTCGGAAATTATCCCACGGGAACCTTCTACCGGGATGAAAAGTATCCTATGTCTTAATATACTAGCTGTTGCCAGCGGCATCGCCCGCGTGTATGTCGGAAATTATCCCACGGGAACCTTCTACCGGGATGAAAAGTATCCTATGTCTTAATATACTAGCTGTTGCCAGCGGCTTCGCCCGCGTGTATGTCGGAAATTATCGCACGGGAACCTTCTACCGAGATGAAATGTATCCTATGTCTTAATATACTAGCTGTTGCCAGCGGCTTCGCCCGCGTGTATGTCGGAAATTATCGCACGGGAACCTTCTACCGGGATGAAAAGTATCCTATGTCTTAATATACTAGCTGTTGCCCGCGTTTATGTCGGAAATTATCGCACGGGAACCTTCTACCGGGAAGAAAAGTATCCTATGTCTTAATATACTAGCTGTTGCCCGCGTGTATGTCGGAAATTATCCCACGGGAACCTTCTACCGGGATGAAAAGTATCCTATGTCTTAATATACTAACTGTTGCCAGCGGCATCGCCCGCGTGTATGTCGGAAATTATCCCACGGGAACCTTCTACCGGGATGAAAAGTATCCTATGTCTTAATATACTAGCTGTTGCCAGCGGCATCGCCCGCGTGTATGTCGGAAATTATCCCACGGGAACCTTCTACCGGGATGAAAAGTATCCTATGTCTTAATATACTAGCTGTTGCCCGCGTGTATGTCGGAATACATCCCACGGGAACCTTCTACCGGGATGAAAAGTATCCTATGTCTTAATATACTAGCTGTTGCCCGCGTGTATGTCGGAAATCATCCCACGGGAACCTTCTTCCGGGATGAAAAGTATCCTATGTCTTAATATACTAGCTGTTGCCCGCGTGTATGTCGGAATACATCCCACGGGAACCTTCTACCGGGATGAAAAGTATCCTATGTCTTAATATGCTACCTGTTGCCCGCGTGTATGTCGGAAATTATCCCACGGGAACCTTCTACCGGGATGAAAAGTATCCTATGTCTTAATATACTAGCTGTTGCCCGCGTGTATGTCGGAATACATCCCACGGGAACCTTCTACCGGGATGAAAAGTATCCTATGTCTTAATATACTAGCTGTTGCCAGCGGCTTCGCCCGCGTGTATGTCGGAATACATCCCACGGGAACCTTCTACCGGGATGAAATGTATCCTATGTCTTAATATACTAGCTGTTGCCCGCGTGTATGTCGGAATACATCCCACGGGAACCTTCTACCGGGATGAAAAGTATCCTATGTCTTAATATACTAGCTGTTGCCCGCGTGTATGTCGGAAATTATCCCACGGGAACCTTCTACCGGGATGAAAAGTATACTATGTCTTAATATACAAGCTGTTGCCCGCGTGTATGTCGGAAATTATCCCACGGGAACCTTCTACCGGGATGAAAAGTATCCTATGTCTTAATATACTAGCTGTTGCCCGCGTGTATGTCGGAAATTATCCCACGGGAACCTTCTACCGGGATGAAAGTATCCTATGTCTTAATATACTAGCTGTTGCCTGCGTGTATGTCGGAAATCATCCTACGGGAACCTTCTACCGGGATGAAAAGTATCCTATGTCTTAATATACTAGCTGTTGCCAGCGGCATCGCCCGCGTGTATGTCGGAAATTATCCCACGGGAACCTTCTACCGGGATGAAAAGTATCCTATGTCTTAATATACTAGCTGTTGCCCACGTGTATGTCGGAAATTATCCTACGGGAACCTTCTACGGGGATGAAAAGTATACTATGTCTTAATATACTAGCTGTTGCCAGCGGCATCGCCCGCGTGTATGTCGGAAATTATCCCACGGGAACCTTCTACCGAGATGAAAAGTATCCTATGTATTAATATACTAGCTGTTGCCAGCGGCTTCGCCCGCGTGTATGTCGGAAATTATCGCACGGGAACCTACTACCGGGATGAAAAGTATCCTGTGTCTTAATATACTAGCTGTTGCCCGCGTGTATGTCGGAAATTATCCCACGGGAACCTTCTACCGGGATGAAAAGTATCCTATGTCTTAATATACTAGCTGTTACAAGCGGCATCGCCCGCGTGTATGTCGGAAATTATCCCACGGGAACCTTCTACCGGGATAAAAAGTATCCTATGTCTTAATATACTAGCTGTTGCCCACGTGTATGTCGGAAATTATCCCACGGAAACCTTCTACCGGGATGAAAAGTATCCTATGTCTTAATATACTAGCTGTTGCCAGCGGCATCGCCCGCGTGTATGTCGGAAATTATCCCACGGGAACCTTCTACCGGGATGAAAAGTATCCTATGTCTTAATATACTAGCTGTTGCCAGCGGCTTCGCCCGCGTGTATGTCGGAAATTATCGCACGGGAACCTTCTACCGGGATGAAATGTATCCTATGTCTTAATATACTAGCTGTTGCCAGCGGCTTCGCCCGCGTGTATGTCGGAAATTATCGCACGGGAACCTTCTACCGGGATGAAAAGTATCCTATGTCTTTATATACTAACTGTTGCCCGCGTTTATGTCGGAAATTATCGCACGGGAACCTTCTACCGGAAAGAAAAGTATCCTAGTTCTTAATATACTAGCTGTTGCCAGCGGCTTCGCCCGCGTGTATGTCGGAAATTATCGCACGGGAACCTTCTACCGGGATGAAATGTATCCTATGTCTTAATATACTAGCTGTTGCCAGCGGCTTCGCCCGCGTGTATGTCGGAAATTATCGCACGGGAACCTTCTACCGGGATGAAAAGTATCCTATGTCTTAATATACTAGCTGTTGCCCGCGTTTATGTCGGAAATTATCGCACGGGAACCTTCTACCGGGAAGAAAAGTATCCTATGTCTTAATATACTAGCTGTTGCCCGCGTGTATGTCGGAAATTATCCCACGGGAACCTTCTACCGGGATGAAAAGTATCCTATGTCTTAATATACTAACTGTTGCCAGCGGCATCGCCCGCGTGTATGTCGGAAATTATCCCACGGGAACCTTCTACCGGGATGAAAAGTATCCTATGTCTTAATATACTAGCTGTTGCCAGCGGCATCGCCCGCGTGTATGTCGGAAATTATCCCACGGGAACCTTCTACCGGGATGAAAAGTATCCTATGTCTTAATATACTAGCTGTTGCCAGCGGCTTCGCCCGCGTGTATGTCGGAAATTATCCCACGGGAACCTTCTACCGGGATGAAAAGTATCCTATGTCTTAATATACTTGCTGTTGCCAGCGGCTTCGCCCGCGTGTATGTCGGAAATTATCCCACGGGAACCTTCTACCGGGATGAAAGTATCCTATGTCTTAATATACAAGCTGTTGCCCGCGTGTATGTCGGAATACATCTCACGGGAACCTTCTACCGGGATGAAAAGTATCCTATGTCTTAATATACTAGCTGTTGCCCGCGTGTATGTCGGAAATTATCCCACGGGAACCTTCTACCAGGATGAAAAGTATCCTATGTCTTAATATACTAGCTGTTGCCCGCGTGTATGTCGGAATACATCCCACGGGAACCTTCTACCGGGATGAAAGTATCCTATGTCTTAATATACTAGCTGTTGATCGCGTGTATGTCGGAATACATCCCACGGGAACCTTCTACCGGGATGAAAAGTATCCTATGTCTTGATATACTAGCTGTTGCCAGCGGCTTCGCCCGCGTGTATGTCGGAAATTATCCCACGGGAACCTTCTACCGGGATGAAAGTATCCTATGTCTTAATATACTAGCTGTTGCCCGCGTGTATTTCGGAATACATCCCACGGGAACCTTCTACCGGGATGAAAAGTATCCTATGTCTTAATATACAAGCAGTTGCCCGCGTGTATGTCGGAATACATCCCACGGGAACCTTCTACCGGGATGAAAAGTATCCTATGTCTTAATATACTAGCTGTTGCCAGCGGCTTCGCCCGCGTGTATGTCGGAAATTATCCCACGGGAACCTTCTACCGGGATGAAAAGTATCCTATGTCTTAATATACTAGCAGTTGCCCGCGTGTATGTCGGAATACATCCCACGGGAACCTTCTACCGGGATGAAAAGTATCTTATGTCTTAATATACTAGCTGTTGCCAGCGGCTTCGCCCGCGTGTATGTCGGAAATTATCCCACGGGAACCTTCTACCGGGATGAAAAGTATCATATGTCTTAATATACTAGCTGTTGCCAGCGGCTATGTTGGAAATTATCCCACGGTAACCTTCTACCGGGATGAAAAGTATCCTATGTCTTAATATACTAGCAGTTGCCCGCGTGTATGTCGGAATAAATCCCACGGGAACCTTCTACCGGGATGAAAAGTATCCTATGTCTTAATATACTAGCTGTTGCCAGCGGCTTCGCCCGCGTGTATGTCGGAAATTATCCCACGGGAAACTTCTACCGGGATGAAAGTATCCTATGTCTTAATATACTAGCTGTTGCCAGCGTGTATGTCGGAAATTATCCCACGGGAACCTTCTACCGGGATGAAAAGTATCCTATGTCTTAATATACTAGCTGTTGGCCGCGTGTATGTCGGAATACATCCCACGGGAACCTTCTACCGGCATGAAAAGTATCCTATGTCTTAATATAATAGCTGTTGCCCGCGTGTATGTCGGAAATCATCCCACGAGAACCTTCTACCGGGATGAAAAGTATCCTATGTCTTAATATACTAGCTGTTGCCCGCGTGAATGTCGGAAATCATCCCACGGGAACCTTCTACTGGGATGAAAAGTATCCTATGTCTTAATATACTAGCTGTTGCCCGCGTGTATGTCGGAAATCATCCCACGGGTACCTTCTACTTGGATGAAAAGTATCCTATGTCTTAATATACTAGCTGTTGCCCGTGTGTATGTCGGAAATCATCCCACGGGAACCTTCTACCGGGATAAAAAGTATCCTATGTCTTAATATACTAGCTGTTGCCCGCGTGTATGTCGGAAATTATCCCACGGGAACCTTCTACCGGGATGAAAAGTATCCTGTGTCTTAATATACTAGCTGTTGCCCGCGTGTATGTCGGAAATTATCCCACGGGAACCTTCTACCGGGATGAAAAGTATCCTATGTCTTAATATACTAGCTGTTGCCAGCGGCATCGCACGCGTGTATGTCGGAAATTATCCCACGGGAACCTTCTACCGGGATGAAAAGTATCCTATGTCTTAATATACTAGCTGTTTCCCGCGTGTATGTCGGAATACATCCCACGGGAACCTTCTACCGGCATGAAAAGTATCCTATGTCTTAATATAATAGCTGTTGCCCGCGTGTATGTCGGAAATCATCCCACGGGAACCTTCTACCGGGATGAAAAGTATCCTATGTCTTTATATACTAGCTGTTGCCCGCGTGAATGTCGGAAATTATCCCACGGGAACCTTCTACCGGGATGAAAAGTATCCTATGTCTTAATATACTAGCTGTTGCCCGCGTGTATGTCGGAAATCATCCCACGGGTACCTTCTACCGGGATGAAAAGTATCCTATGTCTTAATATACTAGCTGTTGCCCGCGTGTATGTCGGAATACATCCCACGGGAACCTTCTACCGGGATGAAAAGTATCCTGTGTCTTAATATACTAGCTGTTGCCCGCGTGTATGTCGGAAATTATCCCACGGGAACCTTCTACCGGGATGAAAAGTATCCTATGTCTTAATATACTAGCTGTTGCCAGCGGCATCGCCCGCGTGTATGTCGGAAATTATCCCACGGGAACCTTCTACCGGGATGAAAAGTATCCTATGTCTTAATATACTAGCTGTTGCCCGCGTGTATGTCGGAATTTATCCCACGGGAACCTTCTACCGGGATGAAAAGTATCCTATGTCTTAATATACTAGCTGTTGCCAGCGGCATCGCCCGCGTGTATGTCGGAAATTATCCCACGGGAACCTTCTACCGGGATGAAAAGTATCCTATGTCTTAATATACTAGCTGTTGCCCACGTGTATGTCGGAAATTATCCCACGGGAACCTTCTACGGGGATGAAAAGTATACTATGTCTTAATATACTAGCTGTTGCCAGCGGCATCGCCCGCGTGTATGTCGGAAATTATCCCACGGGAACCTTCTACCGAGATGAAAAGTATCTTATGTCTTAATATACTAGCTGTTGCCAGCGGCTTCGCCCGCGTGTATGTTGGAAATTATCCCACGGGAACCTTCTACCGGGATGAAAAGTATCATATGTCTTAATATACTAGCTGTTGCCAGCGGCTATGTTGGAAATTATCCCACGGGAACCTTCTACCGGGATGAAAAGTATCCTATGTCTTAATATACTAGCTGTTGCCCGCGTGTATGTCGGAATACATCCCACGGGAACCTTCTACCGGGATGAAAAGTATCCTATGTCTTAATATACTAGCAGTTGCCCGCGTGTATGTCGGAATACATCCCACGGGAACCTTCTACCGGGATGAAAAGTATCCTATGTCTTAATATACTAGCTGTTGCCAGCGGCTTCGCCCGCGTGTATGTCGGAAATTATCCCACGGGAACCTTCTACCGGGATGAAAGTATCCTATGTCTTAATATACTAGCTGTTGCCAGCGTGTATGTCGGAAATTATCCCACGGGAACCTTCTACCGGCATGAAAAGTATCCTATGTCTTAATATACTAGCTGTTTCCCGCGTGTATGTCGGAATACATCCCACGGGAACCTTCTACCGGCATGAAAAGTATCCTATGTCTTAATATAATAGCTGTTGCCCGCGTGTATGTCGGAAATCATCCCACGGGAACCTTCTACCGGGATGAAAAGTATCCTATGTCTTAATATACTAGCTGTTGCCCGCGTGTATGTCAGAATACATCCCACGGGAACCTTCTACCGGGATGAAAAGTATCCTATGTCTTAATATACTAGCTGTTGCCCGCGTGTATGTCGGAATACATCCCACGGGAACCTTCTACCGGGATGAAAAGTATCCTATGTCTTAATATACTAGCTGTTGCCCGCGTGTATGTCGGAAATTATCCCACGGGAACCTTCTACCGGGACGAAAAGTATCCTATGTCTTAATATACTAGCTGTTTCCCGCGTGTATGTTGGAATACATCCCACGGGAACCTTCTACCGGGATGAAAAGTATCCTATGTCTTAATATACTACCTGTTGCCCGCGTGTATGTCGGAAATTATCCCACGGGAACCTACTACCGGGATGAAAAGTATCCTATGTCTTAATATACAAGCAGTTGCCCGCGTGTATGTCGGAATACATCCCACGGGAACCTTCTACCGGGATGAAAAGTATCCTATGTCTTAATATACTAGCTGTTGCCAGCGGCTTCGCCCGCGTGTATGTCGGAAATTATCCCACGGGAACCTTCTACCGGGATGAAAAGTATCCTATGTCTTAATATACTAGCAGTTGCCCGCGTGTATGTCGGAATACATCCCACGGGAACCTTCTACCGGGATGAAAAGTATCTTATGTCTTAATATACTAGCTGTTGCCAGCGGCTTCGCCCGCGTGTATGTCGGAAATTATCCCACGGGAACCTTCTACCGGGATGAAAAGTATCATATGTCTTAATATACTAGCTGTTGCCAGCGGCTATGTTGGAAATTATCCCACGGTAACCTTCTACCGGGATGAAAAGTATCCTATGTCTTAATATACTAGCAGTTGCCCGCGTGTATGTCGGAATACATCCCACGGGAACCTTCTACCGGGATGAAAAGTATCCTATGTCTTAATATACTAGCTGTTGCCAGCGGCTTCGCCCGCGTGTATGTCGGAAATTATCCCACGGGAAACTTCTACCGGGATGAAAGTATCCTATGTCTTAATATACTAGCTGTTGCCAGCGTGTATGTCGGAAATTATCCCACGGGAACCTTCTACCGGGATGAAAAGTATCCTATGTCTTAATATACTAGCTGTTGGCCGCGTGTATGTCGGAATACATCCCACGGGAACCTTCTACCGGCATGAAAAGTATCCTATGTCTTAATATAATAGCTGTTGCCCGCGTGTATGTCGGAAATCATCCCACGAGAACCTTCTACCGGGATGAAAAGTATCCTATGTCTTAATATACTAGCTGTTGCCCGCGTGAATGTCGGAAATCATCCCACGGGAACCTTCTACTGGGATGAAAAGTATCCTATGTCTTAATATACTAGCTGTTGCCCGCGTGTATGTCGGAAATCATCCCACGGGTACCTTCTACTTGGATGAAAAGTATCCTATGTCTTAATATACTAGCTGTTGCCCGTGTGTATGTCGGAAATCATCCCACTGGAACCTTCTACCGGGATAAAAAGTATCCTATGTCTTAATATACTAGCTGTTGCCCGCGTGTATGTCGGAAATTATCCCACGGGAACCTTCTACCGGGATGAAAAGTATCCTGTGTCTTAATATACTAGCTGTTGCCCGCGTGTATGTCGGAAATTATCCCACGGGAACCTTCTACCGGGATGAAAAGTATCCTATGTCTTAATATACTAGCTGTTGCCAGCGGCATCGCACGCGTGTATGTCGGAAATTATCCCACGGGAACCTTCTACCGGGATGAAAAGTATCCTATGTCTTAATATACTAGCTGTTTCCCGAGTGTATGTCGGAATACATCCCACGGGAACCTTCTACCGGCATGAAAAGTATCCTATGTCTTAATATAATAGCTGTTGCCCGCGTGTATGTCGGAAATCATCCCACGGGAACCTTCTACCGGGATGAAAAGTATCCTATGTCTTTATATACTAGCTGTTGCCCGCGTGAATGTCGGAAATTATCCCACGGGAACCTTCTACCGGGATGAAAAGTATCCTATGTCTTAATATACTAGCTGTTGCCCGCGTGTATGTCGGAAATCATCCCACGGGTACCTTCTACCGGGATGAAAAGTATCCTATGTCTTAATATACTAGCTGTTGCCCGCGTGTATGTCGGAATACATCCCACGGGAACCTTCTACCGGGATGAAAAGTATCCTGTGTCTTAATATACTAGCTGTTGCCCGCGTGTATGTCGGAAATTATCCCACGGGAACCTTCTACCGGGATGAAAAGTATCCTATGTCTTAATATACTAGCTGTTGCCAGCGGCATCGCCCGCGTGTATGTCGGAAATTATCCCACGGGAACCTTCTACCGGGATGAAAAGTATCCTATGTCTTAATATACTAGCTGTTGCCCGCGTGTATGTCGGAATTTATCCCACGGGAACCTTCTACCGGGATGAAAAGTATCCTATGTCTTAATATACTAGCTGTTGCCAGCGGCATCGCCCGCGTGTATGTCGGAAATTATCCCACGGGAACCTTCTACCGGGATGAAAAGTATCCTATGTCTTAATATACTAGCTGTTGCCCACGTGTATGTCGGAAATTATCCCACGGGAACCTTCTACGGGGATGAAAAGTATACTATGTCTTAATATACTAGCTGTTGCCAGCGGCATCGCCCGCGTGTATGTCGGAAATTATCCCACGGGAACCTTCTACCGAGATGAAAAGTATCTTATGTCTTAATATACTAGCTGTTGCCAGCGGCTTCGCCCGCGTGTATGTTGGAAATTATCCCACGGGAACCTTCTACCGGGATGAAAAGTATCATATGTCTTAATATACTAGCTGTTGCCAGCGGCTATGTTGGAAATTATCCCACGGGAACCTTCTACCGGGATGAAAAGTATCCTATGTCTTAATATACTAGCTGTTGCCCGCGTGTATGTCGGAATACATCCCACGGGAACCTTCTACCGGGATGAAAAGTATCCTATGTCTTAATATACTAGCAGTTGCCCGCGTGTATGTCGGAATACATCCCACGGGAACCTTCTACCGGGATGAAAAGTATCCTATGTCTTAATATACTAGCTGTTGCCAGCGGCTTCGCCCGCGTGTATGTCGGAAATTATCCCACGGGAACCTTCTACCGGGATGAAAGTATCCTATGTCTTAATATACTAGCTGTTGCCAGCGTGTATGTCGGAAATTATCCCACGGGAACCTTCTACCGGCATGAAAAGTATCCTATGTCTTAATATACTAGCTGTTTCCCGCGTGTATGTCGGAATACATCCCACGGGAACCTTCTACCGGCATGAAAAGTATCCTATGTCTTAATATAATAGCTGTTGCCCGCGTGTATGTCGGAAATCATCCCACGGGAACCTTCTACCGGGATGAAAAGTATCCTATGTCTTAATATACTAGCTGTTGCCCGCGTGTTTGTCAGAATACATCCCACGGGAACCTTCTACCGGGATGAAAAGTATCCTATGTCTTAATATACTAGCTGTTGCCCGCGTGTATGTCGGAATACATCCCACGGGAACCTTCTACCGGGATGAAAAGTATCCTATGTCTTAATATACTAGCTGTTGCCCGCGTGTATGTCGGAAATTATCCCACGGGAACCTTCTACCGGGACGAAAAGTATCCTATGTCTTAATATACTAGCTGTTTCCCGCGTGTATGTTGGAATACATCCCACGGGAACCTTCTACCGGGATGAAAAGTATCCTATGTCTTAATATACTAGCTGTTGCCCGCGTGTATGTCGGAATACATCCCACGGGAGCCTTCTACCGCGATATAAAGTATCCTATGTCTTAATATACTAGCTGTTGCCAGCGGCTTCGCCCGCGTGTATGTCGGAAATTATCCCACGGGAACCTTCTACCGGGATGAAAGTATCCTATGTCTTAATATACTAGCTGTTGCCCGCGTGTATGTCGGAATACATCTCACAGGAACCTTCTACCGGGATGAAAAGTATCCTATGTCTTAATATACTAGCTGTTGCCCGCGTGTATGTCAGAATACATCCCACGGGAACCTTCTACCGGGATGAAAAGTATCCTATGTCTTAATATACTAGCTGTTGCCCGCGTGTATGTCGGAAATTATCCCACGGGAACCTACTACCGGGATGAAAAGTATCCTATGTCTTAATATACTAGCTGTTGCCCGCGTGTATGTTGGACTACATCCCACGGGAATCTTCTACCGGGATGAAAAGTATCCTATGTCTTAATATACTAGCTGTTGCCCGCGTGTATGTCGGAAATTATCCCACGGGAACCTTCTACCGGGATGAAAGTATCCTATGTCTTAATATACTAGTTGTTGCTAGCGTGTATGTCGGAAATTATCCTACGGGAACCTTCTACCGGGATGAAAAGTATCCTATGTCTTAATATACTAGTTGTTGCTAGCGTGTATGTCGGAAATTATCCTACGGGAACCTTCTACCGGGATGAAAAGTATCCTATGTCTTAATATACTAGCTGTTGCCCGCGTGTATGTCGGAAATCATCCCACGGGAACCTTCTACCGGGATGAAAAGTATCCTATGTCTTAATATACTAGCTGTTGCCTACGTGTATTTCGGAAATTATCCCACGGGAACCTTCTACGGGGATGAAAAGTATACTATGTCTTAATATACTAGCTGTTGCCAGCGGCATCGCCCGCGTGTATGTCGGAAATCATCCCAAGGGAACCTTCTACCGGGATGAAAAGTATCCTATGTCTTAATATACTACCTGTTGCCCGCGTGTATGTCGGAAATTATCCCACGGGAACCTTCTACCGGGATGAAAAGTATCCTATGTCTTAATATACTAGCTGTTGCCTACGTGTATTTCGGAAATTATCCCACGGGAACCTTCTACGGGGATGAAAAGTATACTATGTCTTAATATACTAGCTGTTGCCAGCGGCATCGCCCGCGTGTATGTCGGAAATTATCCCACGGGAACCTTCTACCGGGATGAAAAGTATCCTATGTCTTAATATACTAACTGTTGCCCGCGTGTATGTCGGAAATCATCCCACGGGAACCTTCTACCGGGATGAAAAGTATCCTATGTCTTAATATACTACCTGTTGCCCGCGTGTATGTCGGAAATTATCCCACGGGAACCTTCTACCGGGATGAAAAGTATCCTATGTCTTAATATACTAGCTGTTGCCCGCGTGTATGTCGGAAATTATCCCACGGGAACCTTCTACCGGGATGAAAAGTATCCTATGTCTTAATATACTAGCTGTTGCCCGCGTGTATGTCGGAAATTATCCCACGGGAACCTTCTACCAGAATGAAAGTATCCTATGTCTTAATATACTAGCTGTTGCCCGCGTGTATGTCGGAATATATCCCACGGGAACCTTCTACCGCGATGAAAAGTATCCTATGTCTTAAAATACTAGCTGTTGCCCGCGTGTATGTCGGAAATTATCCCACGGGAACCTTCTACCGGGATGAAAAGTATCCTATGTCTTAATATACTAGCTGTTGCCCGCGTGTATGTTGGAATACATCCCACGGGAACCTTCTACCGGGATGAAAAGTATCCTATGTCTTACTATACTAGCTGTTGCCCGCGTGTATGTCGGAAATTATCCCACGGGAACCTTCTACCGGGATGAAAGTATCCTATGTCTTAATATACTAGCTGTTGCCAGCGTGTATGTCGGAAATTATCCCACGGGAACCTTCTACCGGGATCAAAAGTATCCTATGTCTTAATATACTAGCTGTTGCCCGCGTGTATGTCGGAAATCATCCCACGGGAACCTTCTACCGGGATCAAAAGTATCCTATGTCTTAATATACTAACTGTTGCCCGCGTGTATGTCGGAAATCATCCCACGGGAACCTTCTAACGGGATCAAAAGTATCCTATGTCTTAATATACTAACTGTTGCCCGCGTGTATGTCGGAAATCATCCCACGGGAACCTTCTACCGGGATAAAAAGTATCCTGTGTCTTAATATACTAGCTGTTGCCCGCGTGTATGTCGGAAATCATCCCAATGGAACCTTCTACCGGGATGAAAAGTATCCTGTGTCTTAATATACTGGCTGTTGCCCGCGTGTATGTCGGAAATCATCCCACGGGAACCTTCTACCGGGATGAAAAGTATCCTGTGTCTTAATATACTAGCTGTTGCCCGCGTGTATGTCGGAAATTATCCCACGGGAACCTTCTACCGGGATGAAAAGTATCCTATGTCTTAATATACTAGCTGTTGCCAGCGTGTATGTCGGAAATTATCCCACGGGAACCTTCTACCGGGATGAAAAGTATCATATGTCTTAATATACTAGCTGTTGCCAGCGGCATCGCCCGCGTGTATGTCGGAAATTATCCCACGGCAACCTTCTACCGGGATGAAAAGTATCCTATGTCTTAATATACTAACTGTTGCCCGCGTGTATGTCGGAAATCATCCCACGGGAACCTTCTACCGGGATAAAAAGTATCCTGTGTCTTAATATACTAGCTGTTGCCCGCGTGTATGTCGGAAATCATCCCAAGGGAACCTTCTACCGGGATGAAAAGTATCCTGTGTCTTAATATACTAGCTGTTGCCCGCGTGTATGTCGGAAATTATCCCACGGGAACCTTCTACCGGGATGAAAAGTATCCTATGTCTTAATATACTAGCTGTTGCCAGCGTGTATGTCGGAAATTATCCCACGGGAACCTTCTACCGGGATGAAAAGTATCCTATGTCTTAATATACTAGCTGTTGCCAGCGGCATCGCCCGCGTGTATGTCGGAAATTATCCCACGGGAACCTTCTACCGGGATGAAAAGTATCCTATGTCTTAATATACTAGCTGTTGCCCACGTGTATGTCGGAAATTATCCCACGGGAACCTTCTACGGGGATGAAAAGTATACTATGTCTTAATATACTAGCTGTTGCCAGCGGCATCGCCCGCGTGTATGTCGGAAATTATCCCACGGGAACCTTCTACCGAGATGAAAAGTATCTTATGTCTTAATATACTAGCTGTTGCCAGCGGCTTCGCCCGCGTGTATGTCGGAAATCATCCCAAGGGAACCTTCTACCGGGATGAAAAGTATCCTATGTCTTAATATACTAGCTGTTGCCCGCGTGTATGTCGGAATACATCCCACGGGAACCTTCTACCGGGATGAAAAGTATCCTATGTCTTAATATACTAGCAGTTGCCCGCGTGTATGTCGGAATACATCCCACGGGAACCTTCTACCGGGATGAAAAGTATCCTATGTCTTAATATACTAGCTGTTGCCAGCGGCTTCGCCCGCGTGTATGTCGGAAATTATCCCACGGGAACCTTCTACCGGGATGAAAGTATCCTATGTCTTAATATACTAGCTGTTGCCAGCGTGTATGTCGGAAATTATCCCACGGGAACCTTCTACCGGCATGAAAAGTATCCTATGTCTTAATATACTAGCTGTTTCCCGCGTGTATGTCGGAATACATCCCACGGGAACCTTCTACCGGCATGAAAAGTATCCTATGTCTTAATATAATAGCTGTTGCCCGCGTGTATGTCGGAAATCATCCCACGGGAACCTTCTACCGGGATGAAAAGTATCCTATGTCTTAATATACTAGCTGTTGCCAGCGTGTATGTCGGAAATTATCCCACGGGAACCTTCTACCGGGATGAAAAGTATCATATGTCTTAATATACTAGCTGTTGCCAGCGGCATCGCCCGCGTGTATGTCGGAAATTATCCCACGGCAACCTTCTACCGGGATGAAAAGTATCCTATGTCTTAATATACTAACTGTTGCCCGCGTGTATGTCGGAAATCATCCCACGGGAACCTTCTACCGGGATAAAAAGTATCCTGTGTCTTAATATACTAGCTGTTGCCCGCGTGTATGTCGGAAATCATCCCAAGGGAACCTTCTACCGGGATGAAAAGTATCCTGTGTCTTAATATACTAGCTGTTGCCCGCGTGTATGTCGGAAATTATCCCACGGGAACCTTCTACCGGGATGAAAAGTATCCTATGTCTTAATATACTAGCTGTTGCCAGCGTGTATGTCGGAAATTATCCCACGGGAACCTTCTACCGGGATGAAAAGTATCCTATGTCTTAATATACTAGCTGTTGCCAGCGGCATCGCCCGCGTGTATGTCGGAAATTATCCCACGGGAACCTTCTACCGGGATGAAAAGTATCCTATGTCTTAATATACTAGCTGTTGCCCACGTGTATGTCGGAAATTATCCCACGGGAACCTTCTACGGGGATGAAAAGTATACTATGTCTTAATATACTAGCTGTTGCCAGCGGCATCGCCCGCGTGTATGTCGGAAATTATCCCACGGGAACCTTCTACCGAGATGAAAAGTATCTTATGTCTTAATATACTAGCTGTTGCCAGCGGCTTCGCCCGCGTGTATGTCGGAAATCATCCCAAGGGAACCTTCTACCGGGATGAAAAGTATCCTATGTCTTAATATACTAGCTGTTGCCCGCGTGTATGTCGGAATACATCCCACGGGAACCTTCTACCGGGATGAAAAGTATCCTATGTCTTAATATACTAGCAGTTGCCCGCGTGTATGTCGGAATACATCCCACGGGAACCTTCTACCGGGATGAAAAGTATCCTATGTCTTAATATACTAGCTGTTGCCAGCGGCTTCGCCCGCGTGTATGTCGGAAATTATCCCACGGGAACCTTCTACCGGGATGAAAGTATCCTATGTCTTAATATACTAGCTGTTGCCAGCGTGTATGTCGGAAATTATCCCACGGGAACCTTCTACCGGCATGAAAAGTATCCTATGTCTTAATATACTAGCTGTTTCCCGCGTGTATGTCGGAATACATCCCACGGGAACCTTCTACCGGCATGAAAAGTATCCTATGTCTTAATATAATAGCTGTTGCCCGCGTGTATGTCGGAAATCATCCCACGGGAACCTTCTACCGGGATGAAAAGTATCCTATGTCTTAATATACTAGCTGTTGCCCGCGTGTATGTCAGAATACATCCCACGGGAACCTTCTACCGGGATGAAAATTATCCTATGTCTTAATATACTAGCTGTTGCCCGCGTGTATGTCGGAATACATCCCACGGGAACCTTCTACCGGGATGAAAAGTATCCTATGTCTTAATATACTAGCTGTTGCCCGCGTGTATGTCGGAAATTATCCCACGGGAACCTTCTACCGGGACGAAAAGTATCCTATGTCTTAATATACTAGCTGTTTCCCGCGTGTATGTCGGAATACATCCCACGGGAACCTTCTACCGGGATGAAAAGTATCCTATGTCTTAATATACTACCTGTTGCCCGCGTGTATGTCGGAAATTATCCCACGGGAACCTTCTACCGGGATGAAAAGTATCCTATGTCTTAATATACTAGCTGTTGCCCGCGTGTATGTCGGAATACATCCCACGGGAACCTTCTACCGGGATGAAAAGTATCCTATGTCTTAATATACTAGCTGTTGCCCGCGTGTATGTCGGAAATTATCCCACGGGAACCTTCTACCGGGATGAAAAGTATACTATGTCTTAATATACTAGCTGTTGCCAGCGGCATCGCCCGCGTGTATGTCGGAAATTATCCCACGGGAACCTTCTACCGAGATCAAAAGTATCCTATGTCTTAATATACTAGCTGTTGCCCGCGTGTATGTCAGAATACATCCCACGGGAACCTTCTACCGGGATGAAAAGTATCCTATGTCTTAATATACTAGCTGTTGCCCGCGTGTATGTCGGAAATTATCCCACGGGAACCTACTACCGGGATGAAAAGTATCCTATGTCTTAATATACTAGCTGTTGCCTGCGTGTATGTTGGACTACATCCCACGGGAATCTTCTACCGGGATGAAAAGTATCCTATGTCTTAATATACTAGCTGTTGCCCGCGTGTATGTCGGAAATTATCCCACGGGAACCTTCTACCGGGATGAAAGTATCCTATGTCTTAATATACTAGTTGTTGCTAGCGTGTATGTCGGAAATTATCCTACGGGAACCTTCTACCGGGATGAAAAGTATCCTATGTCTTAATATACTAGTTGTTGCTAGCGTGTATGTCGGAAATTATCCTACGGGAACCTTCTACCGGGATGAAAAGTATCCTATGTCTTAATATACTAGCTGTTGCCCGCGTGTATGTCGGAAATCATCCCACGGGAACCTTCTACCGGGATGAAAAGTATCCTATGTCTTAATATACTAGCTGTTGCCTACGTGTATTTCGGAAATTATCCCACGGGAACCTTCTACGGGGATGAAAAGTATACTATGTCTTAATATACTAGCTGTTGCCAGCGGCATCGCCCGCGTGTATGTCGGAAATCATCCCACGGGAACCTTCTACCGGGATGAAAAGTATCCTATGTCTTAATATACTACCTGTTGCCCGCGTGTATGTCGGAAATTATCCCACGGGAACCTTCTACCGGGATGAAAAGTATCCTATGTCTTAATATACTAGCTGTTGCCTACGTGTATTTCGGAAATTATCCCACGGGAACCTTCTACGGGGATGAAAAGTATACTATGTCTTAATATACTAGCTGTTGCCAGCGGCATCGCCCGCGTGTATGTCGGAAATTATCCCACGGGAACCTTCTACCGGGATGAAAAGTATCCTATGTCTTAATATACTAGCTGTTGCCAGCGGCATCGCCCGCGTGTATGTCGGAAATTATCCCACGGGAACCTTCTACCGGGATGAAAAGTATCCTATGTCTTAATATACTAGCTGTTGCCCACGTGTATGTCGGAAATTATCCCACGGGAACCTTCTACGGGGATGAAAAGTATACTATGTCTTAATATACTAGCTGTTGCCAGCGGCATCGCCCGCGTGTATGTCGGAAATTATCCCACGGGAACCTTCTACCGAGATGAAAAGTTTCTTATGTCTTAATATACTAGCTGTTGCCAGCGGCTTCGCCCGCGTGTATGTTGGAAATTATCCCACGGGAACCTTCTACCGGGATGAAAAGTATCCTATGTCTTAATATACTAGCTGTTGCCCGCGTGTATGTCGGAATACATCCCACGGGAACCTTCTACCGGGATGAAAAGTTTCCTATGTCTTAATATACTAGCTGTTGCCAGCGGCTATGTTGGAAATTATCCCACGGGAACCTTCTACCGGGATGAAAAGTATCCTATGTCTTAATATACTAGCTGTTGCCCGCGTGTATGTCGGAATACATCCCACGGGAACCTTCTACCGGGATGAAAAGTATCCTATGTCTTAATATACTAGCAGTTGCCCGCGTGTATGTCGGAATACATCCCACGGGAACCTTCTACCGGGATGAAAAGTATCCTATGTCTTAATATACTAGCTGTTGCCAGCGGCTTCGCCCGCGTGTATGTCGGAAATTATCCCACGGGAACCTTCTACCGGGATGAAAGTATCCTATGTCTTAATATACTAGCTGTTGCCAGCGTGTATGTCGGAAATTATCCCACGGGAACCTTCTACCGGCATGAAAAGTATCCTACGTCTTAATATACTAGCTGTTTCCCGCGTGTATGTTGGAATACATCCCACGGGAACCTTCTACCGGCATGAAAAGTATCCTATGTCTTAATATAATAGCTGTTGCCCGCGTGTATGTCGGAAATCATCCCACGGGAACCTTCTACCGGGATGAAAAGTATCCTATGTCTTAATATACTAGCTGTTGCCCGCGTGTATGTCAGAATACATCCCACGGGAACCTTCTACCGGGATGAAAAGTATCCTATGTCTTAATATACTAGCTGTTGCCCGCGTGTATGTCGGAATACATCCCACGGGAACCTTCTACCGGGATGAAAAGTATCCTATTTCTTAATATACTAGCTGTTGCCCGCGTGTATGTCGGAAATTATCCCACGGGAACCTTCTACCGGGACGAAAAGAATCATATGTCTTAATATACTACCTGTTGCCCGCGTGTATGTCGGAAATTATCCCACGGGAACCTTCTACCGGGATGAAAAGTATCCTATGTCTTAATATACTACCTGTTGCCCGCGTGTATGTCGGAAATTATCCCACGGGAACCTTCTACCGGGATGAAAAGTATCCTATGTCTTAATATACTAGCTGTTGCCCGCGTGTATGTCGGAAATTATCCCACGGGAACCTTCTACCGGGATGAAAAGTATCCTATGTCTTAATATACTAGCTGTTGCCCGCGTGTATGTTGGAATACATCCCACGGGAACCTTCTACCGGGATGAAAAGTATCCTATGTCTTAATATACTAGCTGTTGCCCGCGTGTATGTCGGAAATTATCCCACGGGAACCTTCTACCGGGATGAAAAGTATCCTATGTCTTAATATACTAGCTGTTGCCCGCGTGTATGTCGGAAATCATCCCACGGGAACCTTCTACCGGGATGAAAAGTATCCTGTGTCTTAATATACTAGCTGTTGCCCGCGTGTATGTCGGAAATCATCCCACGGGAACCTTCTACCGGGATGAAAAGTATCCTGTGTCTTAATATACTAGCTGTTGCCCGCGTGTATGTCGGAAATCATCCCACGGGAACCTTCTACCGGGATGAAAAGTATCCTGTGTCTTAATATACTAGCTGTTGCCCGCGTGTATGTCGGAAATCATCCCACGGGAACCTTCTACCGGGATGAAAAGTATCCTGTCTCTTAATATACTAGCTGTTGCCCGCGTGTATGTCGGAAATCATCCCACGGGAACCTTCTACCGGGATGAAAAGTATCCTGTGTCTTAATATACTAGCTGTTGCCCGCGTGTATGTCGGAAATCATCCCACGGGAACCTTCTACCGGGATGAAAAGTATCCTGTGTCTTAATATACTAGCTGTTGCCCGCGTGTATGTCGGAAATTATCCCACGGGAACCTTCTACCGGGATGAAAAGTATCCTATGTCTTAATATACTAGCTGTTGCCCGCGTGTATGTCGGAAATTATCCCACGGGAACCTTCTACCGGGGTGAAAAATATCCTATGTCTTAATATACTAGCTGTTGCCCGCGTGTATGTCGGAAATCATCCCACGGGAACCTTCTACCGGGATGAAAAGTATCCTGTGTCTTAATATACTAGCTGTTGCCCGCGTGTATGTCGGAAATTATCCCACGGGAACCTTCTACCGGGGTGAAAAGTATCATGTCTTTATGTACTAGCTGTTGCCAGTGGCTATGTTGGAAATTATCCCACGGGAACCTTCTACCGGGATGAAAAGTATCCTGTGTCTTAATATACTAGCTGTTGCCCGCGTGTATGTCGGAAATTATCCCACGGGAACCTTCTACCGGGATGAAAAGTATCCTGTGTCTTAATATACTAGCTGTTGCCCGCGTGTATGTCGGAAATTATCCCACGGGAACTTTCTACCGGGATGAAAAGTATCCTATGTCTTAATATACTAGCTGTTGCCCGCGTGTATGTCGGAAATTATCCCACGGGAACCTTCTACCGGGATGAAAAGTATCCTTTGTATTAATATACTAGCTGTTGCCAGCGGCTTCGCCCGCGTGTATGTCGGAAATTATCCCACGGGAACCTTCTACCGGGATGAAAAGTATCCTATGTCTTAATTTACTAGCTGTTGCCCGCGTGTATGTCGGAATACATCCCACGGGAACCTTCTACCGCGATGAAAAGTATCCTATGTCTTAATATACTAGCTGTTGCCCGCGTGTATGTCGGAAATCATCCCACGGGAACCTTCTCCCGGGATGAAAAGTATCCTATGTCTTAATATACTAGCTGTTGCCCGCGTGTATGTCGGAAATCATCCCACGGGAACCTTCTACCGGGATCAAAAGTATCCTATGTCTTAATATACTAGCTGTTGCCCGCGTGTATGTCGGAAATCATCCCACGGGAACCTTCTACCGGGATGAAAAGTATCCTGTGTCTTAATGTACTAGCTGTTGCCCGCGTGTATGTCGGAAATCATCCCACGGGAACCTTCTACCGGGATGAAAAGTATCCTGTGTCTTAATATACTAGCTGTTGCCAGCGGCATCGCCCGCGTGTATGTCGGAAATTATCCCACGGGAACCTTCTACCGAGATGAAAATATCCTATGTCTTAATATACTAGCTGTTGCCCGCGTGTATGTCAGAATACATCCCACGGGAACCTTCTACCGGGATGAAAAGTATCCTATGTCTTAATATACTAGCTGTTGCCCGCGTGTATGTCGGAAATTATCCCACGGGAACCTACTACCGGGATGAAAAGTATCCTATGTCTTAATATACTAGCTGTTGCCCGCGTGTATGTTGGACTACATCCCACGGGAATCTTCTACCGGGATGAAAAGTATCCTATGTCTTAATATACTAGCTGTTGCCCGCGTGTATGTCGGAAATTATCCCACGGGAACCTTCTACCGGGATGAAAGTATCCTATGTCTTAATATACTAGTTGTTTCTAGCGTGTATGTCGGAAATTATCCTACGGGAACCTTCTACCGGGATGAAAAGTATCCTATGTCTTAATATACTAGTTGTTGCTAGCGTGTATGTCGGAAATTATCCTACGGGAACCTTCTACCGGGATGAAAAGTATCCTATGTCTTAATATACTAGCTGTTGCCCGCGTGTATGTCGGAAATCATCCCACGGGAACCTTCTACCGGGATGAAAAGTATCCTATGTCTTAATATACTAGCTGTTGCCTACGTGTATTTCGGAAATTATCCCACGGGAACCTTCTACGGGGATGAAAAGTATACTATGTCTTAATATACTAGCTGTTGCCAGCGGCATCGCCCGCGTGTATGTCGGAAATCATCCCACGGGAACCTTCTACCGGGATGAAAAGTATCCTATGTCTTAATATACTACCTGTTGCCCGCGTGTATGTCGGAAATTATCCCACGGGAACCTTCTACCGGGATGAAAAGTATCCTATGTCTTAATATACTAGCTGTTGCCTACGTGTATTTCGGAAATTATCCCACGGGAACCTTCTACGGGGATGAAAAGTATACTATGTCTTAATATACTAGCTGTTGCCAGCGGCATCGCCCGCGTTTATGTCGGAAATTATCCCACGGGAACCTTCTACCGGGATGAAAAGTATCCTATGTCTTAATATACTAGTTGTTGCCAGCGGCTTCGCCCGCGTGTATGTCGGAAATTATCCCACGGGAACCTTCTACCGGGATGAAAAGTATCCTATGTCTTAATATACTACCTGTTGCCCGCGTGTATGTCGGAAATTATCCCACGGGAACCTTCTACCGGGATGAAAAGTATCCTATGTCTTAATATACTAGCTGTTGCCCGCGTGTATGTCGGAAATTATCCCACGGGAACCTTCTACCGGGATGAAAAGTATCCTATGTCTTAATATACTAGCTGTTGCCCGCGTGTATGTCAGAAATTATCCCACGGGAACCTTCTACCGGAATGAAAGTATCCTATGTCTTAATATACTAGCTGTTGCCCGCGTGTATGTCGGAATATATCCCACGGGAACCTTCTACCGCGATGAAAAGTATCCTATGTCTTAAAATACTAGCTGTTGCCCGCGTGTATGTCGGAAATTATCCCACGGGAACCTTCTACCGGGATGAAAAGTATCCTATGTCTTAATATACTAGCTGTTGCCCGCGTGTATGTTGGAATACATCCCACGGGAACCTTCTACCGGGATGAAAAGTATCCTATGTCTTACTATACTAGCTGTTGCCCGCGTGTATGTCGGAAATTATCCCACGGGAACCTTCTACCGGGATGAAAGTATCCTATGTCTTAATATACTAGCTGTTGCCAGCGTGTATGTCGGAAATTATCCCACGGGAACCTTCTACCGGGATCAAAAGTATCCTATGTCTTAATATACTAGCTGTTGCCCGCGTGTATGTCGGAAATCATCCCACGGGAACCTTCTACCGGGATCAAAAGTATCCTATGTCTTAATATACTAACTGTTGCCCGCGTGTATGTCGGAAATCATCCCACGGGAACCTTCTACCGGGATCAAAAGTATCCTATGTCTTAATATACTAACTGTTGCCCGCGTGTATGTCGGAAATCATCCCACGGGAACCTTCTACCGGGATAAAAAGTATCCTGTGTCTTAATATACTAGCTGTTGCCCGCGTGTATGTCGGAAATCATCCCAATGGAACCTTCTACCGGGATGAAAAGTATCCTGTGTCTTAATATACTGGCTGTTGCCCGCGTGTATGTCGGAAATCATCCCACGGGAACCTTCTACCGGGATGAAAAGTATCCTGTGTCTTAATATACTAGCTGTTGCCCGCGTGTATGTCGGAAATCATCCCACGGGAACCTTCTACCGGGATGAAAAGTATCCTGTGTCTTAATATACTAGCTGTTGCCCGCGTGTATGTCGGAAATTATCCCACGGGAACCTTCTACCGGGATGAAAAGTATCCTATGTCTTAATATACTAGCTGTTGCCAGCGTGTATGTCGGAAATTATCCCACGGGAACCTTCTACCGGGATGAAAAGTATCATATGTCTTAATGTACTAGCTGTTGCCAGTGGCTATGTTGGAAATTATCCCACGGGAACCTTCTACCGGGATGAAAAGTACCCTATGTCTTAATATACTAGCTGTTGCCAGCGGCTTCGCCCGCGTGTATGTCGGAAATTATCCCACGGGAACCTTCTACCGGGATGAAAGTATCCTATGTCTTAATATACTAGCTGTTGCCAGCGTGTATGTCGGAAATTATCCCACGGGAACCTTCTACCGGGATGAAAAGTATCATATGTCTTAATATACTAGCTGTTGCCAGCGGCTATGTTGGAAATTATCCCACGGGAACCTTCTACCGGAATGAAAAGTATCCTATGTCTTAATATACTAGCTGTTGCCAGCGTGTATGTCGGAAATTATCCCACGGGAACCTTCTACCGGGATGAAAAGTATCCTATGTCTTAATATACTAGCTGTTGCCCGCGTGTATGTCGGAAATCATCCCACGGGAACCTTCTACCGGAATGAAAAGTATCCTATGTCTTAATATACTAGCTGTTGTCCGCGTGTATGTCGGAATACATCCCACGGGAACATTCTACCGGGATGAAAAGTATCCTATGTCTTAATATACTAGCTGTTGCCCGCGTGTATGTCGGAAATTATCCCACGGGAACCTTCTACCGGGATGAAAAGTATCCTATGTCTTAATATACTAGCTGTTGCCCGCGTGTATGTCGGAAATCATCCCACGGGAACCTTCTTCCGGGATGAAAAGTATCCTATGTCTTAATATACTAGCTGTTGCCCGCGTGTATGTCGGAATACATCCCACGGAAACCTTCTACCAGGATGAAAAGTATCCTATGTCTTAATATACTACCTGTTGCCCGCGTGTATGTCGGAAATTATCCCACGGGAACCTTCTACCGGGATGAAAAGTATCCTATGTCTTAATATACTAGCTGTTGCCCGCGTGTATGTCGGAATACATCCCACGGGAACCTTCTACCGGGATGAAAAGTATCCTATGTCTTAATATACTAGCTGTTGCCAGCGGCTTCGCCCGCGTGTATGTCGGAATACATCCCACGGGAACCTTCTACCGGGATGAAAAGTATCCTATGTCTTAATATACTAGCTGTTGCCCGCGTGTATGTCGGAATTATCCCACGGGAACCTTCTACCGGGATGAAAAGTATCCTATGTCTTAATATACTAGCTGTTGCCCGCGTGTATGTCGGAAATTATCCCACGGGAACCTTCTACCGGGATGAAAAGTATCCTATGTCTTAATATACTAGCTGTTGCCCGCGTGTATGTCGGAAATTATCCCACGGGAACCTTCTACCGGGATAAAAAGTATCCTATGTCTTAATATACTAGCTGTTGCCAGCGGCTTCGCCCGCGTGTATGTCGGAAATTATCGCACGGGAACCTTCTACCGGGATGAAATGTATCCTATGTCTTAATATACTAGCTGTTGCCAGCGGCTTCGCCCGCGTGTATGTCGGAAATTATCGCACGGGAACCTTCTACCGGGATGAAAAGTATCCTATGTCTTAATATTCTAGCTGTTGCCCGCGTGTATGTCGGAAATTATCGCACGGGAACCTTCTACCGGGAAGAAAAGTATCCTATGTCTTAATATACTAGCTGTTGCCCGCGTGTATGTCGGAAATTATCCCACGGGAACCTTCTACCGGGATGAAAAGTATCCTATGTCTTAATATACTAACTGTTGCCAGAGGCATCGCCCGCGTGTATGTCGGAAATTATCCCACGGGAACCTTCTACCGGGATGAAAGTATCCTATGTCTTAATATACTAGCTGTTGCCAGCGGCTTCGCCCGCGTGTATGTCGGAAATTATCCCACGGGAACCTTCTACCGGGATGAAAAGTATCCTATGTCTTAATATACTAGCTGTTGCCCGCGTGTATGTCGGAAATCATCCCACGGGAACCTTCTACCGGGATGAAAAGTATCCTATGTCTTAATATACTAGCTCTTGCCCGCGTGTATGTCGGAAATTATCCCACGGGAACCTTCTACCGGGATGAAAAGTATCCTATGTCTTAATATACTAGCCGTTGCCCGCGTGTATGTCGGAAATTATCCCACGGGAACCTTCTACCGGGATGATAAGTATCCTTTGTATTAATATACTAGCTGTTGCCAGCGGCTTCGCCCGCGTGTATGTCGGAAATTATCCCACGGGAACCTTCTACCGGGATGAAAGTATCCTATGTCTTAATATACTAGCTGTTGCCAGCGGCTTCGCCCGCGTGTATGTCGGAAATTATCCCACGGGAACCTTCTACCGGGATGAAAAGTATCCTATGTCTTAATATACTAGCTGTTGCCCGCGTGTATGTCGGAATATATCCCACGGGAACCTTCTACCGCGATGAAAAGTATCCTATGTCTTAAAATACTAGCTGTTGCCCGCGTGTATGTCGGAAATTATCCCACGGGAACCTTCTACCGGGATGAAAAGTATCCTATGTCTTAATATACTAGCTGTTGCCCGCGTGTATGTTGGAATACATCCCACGGGAACCTTCTACCGGGATGAAAAGTATCCTATGTCTTAATATACTAGCTGTTGCCCGCGTGTATGTCGGAAATTATCCCACGGGAACCTACTACCGGGATGAAAAGTATCCTATGTCTTAATATACTAGCTGTTGCCCGCGTGTATGTTGGACTACATCCCACGGGAATCTTCTACCGGGATGAAAAGTATCCTATGTCTTAATATACTAGCTGTTGCCCGCGTGTATGTCGGAAATTATCCCACGGGAACCTTCTACCGGGATGAAAGTATCCTATGTCTTAATATACTAGTTGTTGCTAGCGTGTATGTCGGAAATTATCCTACGGGAACCTTCTACCGGGATGAAAAGTATCCTATGTCTTAATATACTAGTTGTTGCTAGCGTGTATGTCGGAAATTATCCTACGGGAACCTTCTACCGGGATGAAAAGTATCCTATGTCTTAATATACTAGCTGTTGCCCGCGTGTATGTCGGAAATCATCCCACGGGAACCTTCTACCGGGATGAAAAGTATCCTATGTCTTAATATATACTAGCTGTTGCCTACGTGTATTTCGGAAATTATCCCACGGGAACCTTCTACGGGGATGAAAAGTATACTATGTCTTAATATACTAGCTGTTGCCAGCGGCATCGCTCGCGTGTATGTCGGAAATCATCCCAAGGGAACCTTCTACCGGGATGAAAAGTATCCTATGTCTTAATATACTACTTGTTGCCCGCGTGTATGTCGGAAATTATCCCACGGGAACCTTCTACCGGGATGAAAAGTATCCTATGTCTTAATATACTAGCTGTTGCCTACGTGTATTTCGGAAATTATCCCACGGGAACCTTCTACGGGGATGAAAAGTATACTATGTCTTAATATACTAGCTGTTGCCAGCGGCATCGCCCGCGTGTATGTCGGAAATTATCCCACGGGAACCTTCTACCGGGATGAAAAGTATCCTATGTCTTAATATACTAACTGTTGCCCGCGTGTATGTCGGAAATCATCCCACGGGAACCTTCTACCGGGATGAAAAGTATCCTATGTCTTAATATACTACCTGTTGCCCGCGTGTATGTCGGAAATTATCCCACGGGAACCTTCTACCGGGATGAAAAGTATCCTATGTCTTAATATACTAGCTGTTGCCCGCGTGTATGTCGGAAATTATCCCACGGGAACCTTCTACCGGGATGAAAAGTATCCTATGTCTTAATATACTAGCTGTTGCCCGCGTGTATGTCGGAAATTATCCCACGGGAACCTTCTACCAGAATGAAAGTATCCTATGTCTTAATATACTAGCTGTTGCCCGCGTGTATGTCGGAATATATCCCACGGGAACCTTCTACCGCGATGAAAAGTATCCTATGTCTTAAAATACTAGCTGTTGCCCGCGTGTATGTCGGAAATTATCCCACGGGAACCTTCTACCGGGATGAAAAGTATCCTATGTCTTAATATACTAGCTGTTGCCCGCGTGTATGTCGGAAATTATCCCACGGGAACCTTCTACCGGGATGAAAAGTATCCTATGTCTTAATATACTAGCTGTTGCCAGCGGCATCGCCCGCGTGTATGTCGGAAATTATCCCACGGGAACCTTCTACCGAGATGAAAAGTATCCTATGTCTTAATATACTAGCTGTTGCCCGCGTGTATGTCAGAATACATCCCACGGGAACCTTCTACCGGGATGAAAAGTATCCTATGTCTTAATATACTAGCTGTTGCCCGCGTGTATGTCGGAAATTATCCCACGGGAACCTACTACCGGGATGAAAAGTATCCTATGTCTTAATATACTAGCTGTTGCCCGCGTGTATGTTGGACTACATCCCACGGGAATCTTCTACCGGGATGAAAAGTATCCTATGTCTTAATATACTAGCTGTTGCCCGCGTGTATGTCGGAAATTATCCCACGGGAACCTTCTACCGGGATGAAAGTATCCTATGTCTTAATATACTAGTTGTTGCTAGCGTGTATGTCGGAAATTATCCTACGGGAACCTTCTACCGGGGTGAAAAGTATCCTATGTCTTAATATACTAGTTGTTGCTAGCGTGTATGTCGGAAATTATCCTACGGGAACCTTCTACCGGGATGAAAAGTATCCTATGTCTTAACATACTAGCTGTTGCCCGCGTGTATGTCGGAAATCATCCCACGGGAACCTTCTACCGGGATGAAAAGTATCCTATGTCTTAATATACTAGCTGTTGCCTACGTGTATTTCGGAAATTATCCCACGGGAACCTTCTACGGGGATGAAAAGTATACTATGTCTTAATATACTAGCTGTTGCCAGCGGCATCGCCCGCGTGTATGTCGGAAATCATCCCAAGGGAACCTTCTACCGGGATGAAAAGTATCCTATGTCTTAATATACTACCTGTTGCCCGCGTGTATGTCGGAAATTATCCCACGGGAACCTTCTACCGGGATGAAAAGTATCCTATGTCTTAATATACTAGCTGTTGCCTACGTGTATTTCGGAAATTATCCCACGGGAACCTTCTACGGGGATGAAAAGTATACTATGTCTTAATATACTAGCTGTTGCCAGCGGCATCGCCCGCGTGTATGTCGGAAATTATCCCACGGGAACCTTCTACCGGGATGAAAAGTATCCTATGTCTTAATATACTAACTGTTGCCCGCGTGTATGTCGGAAATCATCCCACGGGAACCTTCTACCGGGATGAAAAGTATCCTATGTCTTAATATACTACCTGTTGCCCGCGTGTATGTCGGAAATTATCCCACGGGAACCTTCTACCGGGATGAAAAGTATCCTATGTCTTAATATACTAGCTGTTGCCCGCGTGTATGTCGGAAATTATCCCACGGGAACCTTCTACCGGGATGAAAAGTATCCTATGTCTTAATATACTAGCTGTTGCCCGCGTGTATGTCGGAAATTATCCCACGGGAACCTTCTACCAGAATGAAAGTATCCTATGTCTTAATATACTAGCTGTTGCCCGCGTGTATGTCGGAATATATCCCACGGGAACCTTCTACCGCGATGAAAAGTATCCTATGTCTTAAAATACTAGCTGTTGCCCGCGTGTATGTCGGAAATTATCCCACGGGAACCTTCTACCGGGATGAAAAGTATCCTATGTCTTAATTTACTAGCTGTTGCCCGCGTGTATGTTGGAATACATCCCACGGGAACCTTCTACCGGGATGAAAAGTATCCTATGTCTTACTATACTAGCTGTTGCCCGCGTGTATGTCGGAAATTATCCCACGGGAACCTTCTACCGGGATGAAAGTATCCTATGTCTTAATATACTAGCTGTTGCCAGCGTGTATGTCGGAAATTATCCCACGGGAACCTTCTACCGGGATCAAAAGTATCCTATGTCTTAATATACAAGCTGTTGCCCGCGTGTATGTCGGAAATCATCCCACGGGAACCTTCTACCGGGATCAAAAGTATCCTATGTCTTAATATACTAACTGTTGCCCGCGTGTATGTCGGAAATCATCCCACGGGAACCTTCTACCGGGATCAAAAGTATCCTATGTCTTAATATACTAACTGTTGCCCGCGTGTATGTCGGAAATCATCCCACGGGAACCTTCTACCGGGATAAAAGTATCCTGTGTCTTAATATACTAGCTGTTGCCCGCGTGTATGTCGGAAATCATCCCAATGGAACCTTCTACCGGGATGAAAAGTATCCTGTGTCTTAATATACTGGCTGTTGCCCGCGTGTATGTCGGAAATCATCCCACGGGAACCTTCTACCGGGATGAAAAGTATCCTGTGTCTTAATATACTAGCTGTTGCCCGCGTGTATGTCGGAAATCATCCCACGGGAACCTTCTACCGGGATGAAAAGTATCCTGTGTCTTAATATACTAGCTGTTGCCCGCGTGTATGTCGGAAATTATCCCACGGGAACCTTCTACCGGGATGAAAAGTATCCTATGTCTTAATATACTAGCTGTTGCCAGCGTGTATGTCGGAAATTATCCCACGGGAACCTTCTACCGGGATGAAAAGTATCATATGTCTTAATGTACTAGCTGTTGCCAGTGGCTATGTTGGAAATTATCCCACGGGAACCTTCTACCGGGATGAAAAGTACCCTATGTCTTAATATACTAGCTGTTGCCAGCGGCTTCGCCCGCGTGTATGTCGGAAATTATCCCACGGGAACCTTCTACCGGGATGAAAGTATCCTATGTCTTAATATACTAGCTGTTGCCAGCGTGTATGTCGGAAATTATCCCACGGGAACCTTCTACCGGGATGAAAAGTATCATATGTCTTAATATACTAGCTGTTGCCAGCGGCTATGTTGGAAATTATCCCACGGGAACCTTCTACCGGAATGAAAAGTATCCTATGTCTTAATATACTAGCTGTTGCCAGCGTGTATGTCGGAAATTATCCCACGGGAACCTTCTACCGGGATGAAAAGTATCCTATGTCTTAATATACTAGCTGTTGCCCGCGTGTATGTCGGAAATCATCCCACGGGAACCTTCTACCGGAATGAAAAGTATCCTATGTCTTAATATACTAGCTGTTGTCCGCGTGTATGTCGGAATACATCCCACGGGAACATTCTACCGGGATGAAAAGTATCCTATGTCTTAATATACTAGCTGTTGCCCGCGTGTATGTCGGAAATTATCCCACGGGAACCTTCTACCGGGATGAAAAGTATCCTATGTCTTAATATACTAGCTGTTGCCCGCGTGTATGTCGGAAATCATCCCACGGGAACCTTCTTCCGGGATGAAAAGTATCCTATGTCTTAATATACTAGCTGTTGCCCGCGTGTATGTCGGAATACATCCCACGGAAACCTTCTACCAGGATGAAAAGTATCCTATGTCTTAATATACTACCTGTTGCCCGCGTGTATGTCGGAAATTATCCCACGGGAACCTTCTACCGGGATGAAAAGTATCCTATGTCTTAATATACTAGCTGTTGCCCGCGTGTATGTCGGAATACATCCCACGGGAACCTTCTACCGGGATGAAAAGTATCCTATGTCTTAATATACTAGCTGTTGCCAGCGGCTTCGCCCGCGTGTATGTCGGAATACATCCCACGGGAACCTTCTACCGGGATGAAAAGTATCCTATGTCTTAATATACTAGCTGTTGCCCGCGTGTATGTCGGAATTATCCCACGGGAACCTTCTACCGGGATGAAAAGTATCCTATGTCTTAATATACTAGCTGTTGCCCGCGTGTATGTCGGAAATTATCCCACGGGAACCTTCTACCGGGATGAAAAGTATCCTATGTCTTAATATACTAGCTGTTGCCCGCGTGTATGTCGGAAATTATCCCACGGGAACCTTCTACCGGGATAAAAAGTATCCTATGTCTTAATATACTAGCTGTTGCCAGCGGCTTCGCCCGCGTGTATGTCGGAAATTATCGCACGGGAACCTTCTACCGGGATGAAATGTATCCTATGTCTTAATATACTAGCTGTTGCCAGCGGCTTCGCCCGCGTGTATGTCGGAAATTATCGCACGGGAACCTTCTACCGGGATGAAAAGTATCCTATGTCTTAATATTCTAGCTGTTGCCCGCGTGTATGTCGGAAATTATCGCACGGGAACCTTCTACCGGGAAGAAAAGTATCCTATGTCTTAATATACTAGCTGTTGCCCGCGTGTATGTCGGAAATTATCCCACGGGAACCTTCTACCGGGATGAAAAGTATCCTATGTCTTAATATACTAACTGTTGCCAGAGGCATCGCCCGCGTGTATGTCGGAAATTATCCCACGGGAACCTTCTACCGGGATGAAAGTATCCTATGTCTTAATATACTAGCTGTTGCCAGCGGCTTCGCCCGCGTGTATGTCGGAAATTATCCCACGGGAACCTTCTACCGGGATGAAAAGTATCCTATGTCTTAATATACTAGCTGTTGCCCGCGTGTATGTCGGAAATCATCCCACGGGAACCTTCTACCGGGATGAAAAGTATCCTATGTCTTAATATACTAGCTCTTGCCCGCGTGTATGTCGGAAATTATCCCACGGGAACCTTCTACCGGGATGAAAAGTATCCTATGTCTTAATATACTAGCCGTTGCCCGCGTGTATGTCGGAAATTATCCCACGGGAACCTTCTACCGGGATGATAAGTATCCTTTGTATTAATATACTAGCTGTTGCCAGCGGCTTCGCCCGCGTGTATGTCGGAAATTATCCCACGGGAACCTTCTACCGGGATGAAAGTATCCTATGTCTTAATATACTAGCTGTTGCCAGCGGCTTCGCCCGCGTGTATGTCGGAAATTATCCCACGGGAACCTTCTACCGGGATGAAAAGTATCCTATGTCTTAATATACTAGCTGTTGCCCGCGTGTATGTCGGAATATATCCCACGGGAACCTTCTACCGCGATGAAAAGTATCCTATGTCTTAAAATACTAGCTGTTGCCCGCGTGTATGTCGGAAATTATCCCACGGGAACCTTCTACCGGGATGAAAAGTATCCTATGTCTTAATATACTAGCTGTTGCCCGCGTGTATGTTGGAATACATCCCACGGGAACCTTCTACCGGGATGAAAAGTATCCTATGTCTTAATATACTAGCTGTTGCCCGCGTGTATGTCGGAAATTATCCCACGGGAACCTACTACCGGGATGAAAAGTATCCTATGTCTTAATATACTAGCTGTTGCCCGCGTGTATGTTGGACTACATCCCACGGGAATCTTCTACCGGGATGAAAAGTATCCTATGTCTTAATATACTAGCTGTTGCCCGCGTGTATGTCGGAAATTATCCCACGGGAACCTTCTACCGGGATGAAAGTATCCTATGTCTTAATATACTAGTTGTTGCTAGCGTGTATGTCGGAAATTATCCTACGGGAACCTTCTACCGGGATGAAAAGTATCCTATGTCTTAATATACTAGTTGTTGCTAGCGTGTATGTCGGAAATTATCCTACGGGAACCTTCTACCGGGATGAAAAGTATCCTATGTCTTAATATACTAGCTGTTGCCCGCGTGTATGTCGGAAATCATCCCACGGGAACCTTCTACCGGGATGAAAAGTATCCTATGTCTTAATATATACTAGCTGTTGCCTACGTGTATTTCGGAAATTATCCCACGGGAACCTTCTACGGGGATGAAAAGTATACTATGTCTTAATATACTAGCTGTTGCCAGCGGCATCGCTCGCGTGTATGTCGGAAATCATCCCAAGGGAACCTTCTACCGGGATGAAAAGTATCCTATGTCTTAATATACTACTTGTTGCCCGCGTGTATGTCGGAAATTATCCCACGGGAACCTTCTACCGGGATGAAAAGTATCCTATGTCTTAATATACTAGCTGTTGCCTACGTGTATTTCGGAAATTATCCCACGGGAACCTTCTACGGGGATGAAAAGTATACTATGTCTTAATATACTAGCTGTTGCCAGCGGCATCGCCCGCGTGTATGTCGGAAATTATCCCACGGGAACCTTCTACCGGGATGAAAAGTATCCTATGTCTTAATATACTAACTGTTGCCCGCGTGTATGTCGGAAATCATCCCACGGGAACCTTCTACCGGGATGAAAAGTATCCTATGTCTTAATATACTACCTGTTGCCCGCGTGTATGTCGGAAATTATCCCACGGGAACCTTCTACCGGGATGAAAAGTATCCTATGTCTTAATATACTAGCTGTTGCCCGCGTGTATGTCGGAAATTATCCCACGGGAACCTTCTACCGGGATGAAAAGTATCCTATGTCTTAATATACTAGCTGTTGCCCGCGTGTATGTCGGAAATTATCCCACGGGAACCTTCTACCAGAATGAAAGTATCCTATGTCTTAATATACTAGCTGTTGCCCGCGTGTATGTCGGAATATATCCCACGGGAACCTTCTACCGCGATGAAAAGTATCCTATGTCTTAAAATACTAGCTGTTGCCCGCGTGTATGTCGGAAATTATCCCACGGGAACCTTCTACCGGGATGAAAAGTATCCTATGTCTTAATATACTAGCTGTTGCCCGCGTGTATGTCGGAAATTATCCCACGGGAACCTTCTACCGGGATGAAAAGTATCCTATGTCTTAATATACTAGCTGTTGCCAGCGGCATCGCCCGCGTGTATGTCGGAAATTATCCCACGGGAACCTTCTACCGAGATGAAAAGTATCCTATGTCTTAATATACTAGCTGTTGCCCGCGTGTATGTCAGAATACATCCCACGGGAACCTTCTACCGGGATGAAAAGTATCCTATGTCTTAATATACTAGCTGTTGCCCGCGTGTATGTCGGAAATTATCCCACGGGAACCTACTACCGGGATGAAAAGTATCCTATGTCTTAATATACTAGCTGTTGCCCGCGTGTATGTTGGACTACATCCCACGGGAATCTTCTACCGGGATGAAAAGTATCCTATGTCTTAATATACTAGCTGTTGCCCGCGTGTATGTCGGAAATTATCCCACGGGAACCTTCTACCGGGATGAAAGTATCCTATGTCTTAATATACTAGTTGTTGCTAGCGTGTATGTCGGAAATTATCCTACGGGAACCTTCTACCGGGGTGAAAAGTATCCTATGTCTTAATATACTAGTTGTTGCTAGCGTGTATGTCGGAAATTATCCTACGGGAACCTTCTACCGGGATGAAAAGTATCCTATGTCTTAACATACTAGCTGTTGCCCGCGTGTATGTCGGAAATCATCCCACGGGAACCTTCTACCGGGATGAAAAGTATCCTATGTCTTAATATACTAGCTGTTGCCTACGTGTATTTCGGAAATTATCCCACGGGAACCTTCTACGGGGATGAAAAGTATACTATGTCTTAATATACTAGCTGTTGCCAGCGGCATCGCCCGCGTGTATGTCGGAAATCATCCCAAGGGAACCTTCTACCGGGATGAAAAGTATCCTATGTCTTAATATACTACCTGTTGCCCGCGTGTATGTCGGAAATTATCCCACGGGAACCTTCTACCGGGATGAAAAGTATCCTATGTCTTAATATACTAGCTGTTGCCTACGTGTATTTCGGAAATTATCCCACGGGAACCTTCTACGGGGATGAAAAGTATACTATGTCTTAATATACTAGCTGTTGCCAGCGGCATCGCCCGCGTGTATGTCGGAAATTATCCCACGGGAACCTTCTACCGGGATGAAAAGTATCCTATGTCTTAATATACTAACTGTTGCCCGCGTGTATGTCGGAAATCATCCCACGGGAACCTTCTACCGGGATGAAAAGTATCCTATGTCTTAATATACTACCTGTTGCCCGCGTGTATGTCGGAAATTATCCCACGGGAACCTTCTACCGGGATGAAAAGTATCCTATGTCTTAATATACTAGCTGTTGCCCGCGTGTATGTCGGAAATTATCCCACGGGAACCTTCTACCGGGATGAAAAGTATCCTATGTCTTAATATACTAGCTGTTGCCCGCGTGTATGTCGGAAATTATCCCACGGGAACCTTCTACCAGAATGAAAGTATCCTATGTCTTAATATACTAGCTGTTGCCCGCGTGTATGTCGGAATATATCCCACGGGAACCTTCTACCGCGATGAAAAGTATCCTATGTCTTAAAATACTAGCTGTTGCCCGCGTGTATGTCGGAAATTATCCCACGGGAACCTTCTACCGGGATGAAAAGTATCCTATGTCTTAATTTACTAGCTGTTGCCCGCGTGTATGTTGGAATACATCCCACGGGAACCTTCTACCGGGATGAAAAGTATCCTATGTCTTACTATACTAGCTGTTGCCCGCGTGTATGTCGGAAATTATCCCACGGGAACCTTCTACCGGGATGAAAGTATCCTATGTCTTAATATACTAGCTGTTGCCAGCGTGTATGTCGGAAATTATCCCACGGGAACCTTCTACCGGGATCAAAAGTATCCTATGTCTTAATATACAAGCTGTTGCCCGCGTGTATGTCGGAAATCATCCCACGGGAACCTTCTACCGGGATCAAAAGTATCCTATGTCTTAATATACTAACTGTTGCCCGCGTGTATGTCGGAAATCATCCCACGGGAACCTTCTACCGGGATCAAAAGTATCCTATGTCTTAATATACTAACTGTTGCCCGCGTGTATGTCGGAAATCATCCCACGGGAACCTTCTACCGGGATAAAAGTATCCTGTGTCTTAATATACTAGCTGTTGCCCGCGTGTATGTCGGAAATCATCCCAATGGAACCTTCTACCGGGATGAAAAGTATCCTGTGTCTTAATATACTGGCTGTTGCCCGCGTGTATGTCGGAAATCATCCCACGGGAACCTTCTACCGGGATGAAAAGTATCCTGTGTCTTAATATACTAGCTGTTGCCCGCGTGTATGTCGGAAATCATCCCACGGGAACCTTCTACCGGGATGAAAAGTATCCTGTGTCTTAATATACTAGCTGTTGCCCGCGTGTATGTCGGAAATTATCCCACGGGAACCTTCTACCGGGATGAAAAGTATCCTATGTCTTAATATACTAGCTGTTGCCAGCGTGTATGTCGGAAATTATCCCACGGGAACCTTCTACCGGGATGAAAAGTATCATATGTCTTAATATACTAGCTGTTGCCAGCGGCATCGCCCGCGTGTATGTCGGAAATTATCCCACGGGAACCTTCTACCGGGATGAAAAGTATCCTATGTCTTAATATACTAACTGTTGCCCGCGTGTATGTCGGAAATCATCCCACGGGAACCTTCTACCGGGATAAAAAGTATCCTGTGTCTTAATATACTAGCTGTTGCCCGCGTGTATGTCGGAAATCATCCCAAGGGAACCTTCTACCGGGATGAAAAGTATCCTGTGTCTTAATATACTAGCTGTTGCCCGCGTGTATGTCGGAAATTATCCCACGGGAACCTTCTACCGGGATGAAAAGTATCCTATGTCTTAATATACTAGCTGTTGCCAGCGTGTATGTCGGAAATTATCCCACGGGAACCTTCTACCGGGATGAAAAGTATCCTATGTCTTAATATACTAGCTGTTGCCAGCGGCATCGCCCGCGTGTATGTCGGAAATTATCCCACGGGAACCTTCTACCGGGATGAAAAGTATCCTATGTCTTAATATACTAGCTGTTGCCCACGTGTATGTCGGAAATTATCCCACGGGAACCTTCTACGGGGATGAAAAGTATACTATGTCTTAATATACTAGCTGTTGCCAGCGGCATCGCCCGCGTGTATGTCGGAAATTATCCCACGGGAACCTTCTACCGAGATGAAAAGTATCTTATGTCTTAATATACTAGCTGTTGCCAGCGGCTTCGCCCGCGTGTATGTTGGAAATTATCCCACGGGAACCTTCTACCGGGATGAAAAGTATCATATGTCTTAATATACTAGCTGTTGCCAGCGGCTATGTTGGAAATTATCCCACGGGAACCTTCTACCGGGATGAAAAGTATCCTATGTCTTAATATACTAGCTGTTGCCCGCGTGTATGTCGGAATACATCCCACGGGAACCTTCTACCGGGATGAAAAGTATCCTATGTCTTAATATACTAGCAGTTGCCCGCGTGTATGTCGGAATACATCCCACGGGAACCTTCTACCGGGATGAAAAGTATCCTATGTCTTAATATACTAGCTGTTGCCAGCGGCTTCGCCCGCGTGTATGTCGGAAATTATCCCACGGGAACCTTCTACCGGGATGAAAGTATCCTATGTCTTAATATACTAGCTGTTGCCAGCGTGTATGTCGGAAATTATCCCACGGGAACCTTCTACCGGCATGAAAAGTATCCTATGTCTTAATATACTAGCTGTTTCCCGCGTGTATGTCGGAATACATCCCACGGGAACCTTCTACCGGCATGAAAAGTATCCTATGTCTTAATATAATAGCTGTTGCCCGCGTGTATGTCGGAAATCATCCCACGGGAACCTTCTACCGGGATGAAAAGTATCCTATGTCTTAATATACTAGCTGTTGCCCGCGTGTATGTCGGAAATTATCCCACGGGAACCTTCTACCAGAATGAAAGTATCCTATGTCTTAATATACTAGCTGTTGCCCGCGTGTATGTCGGAATATATCCCACGGGAACCTTCTACCGCGATGAAAAGTATCCTATGTCTTAAAATACTAGCTGTTGCCCGCGTGTATGTCGGAAATTATCCCACGGGAACCTTCTACCGGGATGAAAAGTATCCTATGTCTTAATATACTAGCTGTTGCCCGCGTGTATGTCGGAAATTATCCCACGGGAACCTTCTACCGGGATGAAAAGTATCCTATGTCTTAATATACTAGCTGTTGCCAGCGGCATCGCCCGCGTGTATGTCGGAAATTATCCCACGGGAATCTTCTACCGAGATGAAAAGTATCCTATGTCTTAATATACTAGCTGTTGCCCGCGTGTATGTCAGAATACATCCCACGGGAACCTTCTACCGGGATGAAAAGTATCCTATGTCTTAATATAATAGCTGTTGCCCGCGTGTATGTCGGAAATCATCCCACGGGAACCTTCTACCGGGATGAAAAGTATCCTATGTCTTAATATACTAGCTGTTGCCCGCGTGTATGTCGGAAATTATCCCACGGGAACCTTCTACCAGAATGAAAGTATCCTATGTCTTAATATACTAGCTGTTGCCCGCGTGTATGTCGGAATATATCCCACGGGAACCTTCTACCGCGATGAAAAGTATCCTATGTCTTAATATACTAGTTGTTGCTAGCGTGTATGTCGGAAATTATCCTACGGGAACCTTCTACCGGGATGAAAAGTATCCTATGTCTTAATATACTAGCTGTTGCCCGCGTGTATGTCGGAAATCATCCCACGGGAACCTTCTACCGGGATGAAAAGTATCCTATGTCTTAATATACTAGCTGTTGCCTACGTGTATTTCGGAAATTATCCCACGGGAACCTTCTACGGGGATGAAAAGTATACTATGTCTTAATATACTAGCTGTTGCCAGCGGCATCGCCCGCGTGTATGTCGGAAATTATACCACGGGAACCTTCTACCGGGATGAAAGTATCCTATGTCTTAATATACTAGCTGTTGCCAGCGTGTATGTCGGAAATTATCCCACGGGAACCTTCTACCGGGATGAAAAGTATCATATGTCTTAATATACTAGCTGTTGCCAGCGGCATCGCCCGCGTGTATGTCGGAAATTATCCCACGGGAACCTTCTACCGGGATGAAAAGTATCCTATGTCTTAATATACTAACTGTTGCCCGCGTGTATGTCGGAAATCATCCCACGGGAACCTTCTACCGGGATAAAAAGTATCCTGTGTCTTAATATACTAGCTGTTGCCCGCGTGTATGTCGGAAATCATCCCAAGGGAACCTTCTACCGGGATGAAAAGTATCTTGTGTCTTAATATACTAGCTGTTGCCCGCGTGTATGTCGGAAATTCTCCCACGGGAACCTTCTACCGGGATGAAAAGTATCCTATGTCTTAATATACTAGCTGTTGCCAGCGTGTATGTCGGAAATTATCCCACGGGAACCTTCTACCGGGATGAAAAGTATCCTATGTCTTAATATACTAGCTGTTGCCAGCGGCATCGCCCGCGTGTATGTCGGAAATTATCCCACGGGAACCTTCTACCGGGATGAAAAGTATCCTATGTCTTAATATACTAGCTGTTGCCCACGTGTATGTCGGAAATTATCCCACGGGAACCTTCTACGGGGATGAAAAGTATACTATGTCTTAATATACTAGCTGTTGCCAGCGGCATCGCCCGCGTGTATGTCGGAAATTATCCCACGGGAACCTTCTACCGAGATGAAAAGTATCTTATGTCTTAATATACTAGCTGTTGCCAGCGGCTTCGCCCGCGTGTATGTTGGAAATTATCCCACGGGAACCTTCTACCGGGATGAAAAGTATCATATGTCTTAATATACTAGCTGTTGCCAGCGGCTATGTTGGAAATTATCCCACGGGAACCTTCTACCGGGATGAAAAGTATCCTATGTCTTAATATACTAGCTGTTGCCCGCGTGTATGTCGGAATACATCCCACGGGAACCTTCTACCGGGATGAAAAGTATCCTATGTCTTAATATACTAGCAGTTGCCCGCGTGTATGTCGGAATACATCCCACGGGAACCTTCTACCGGGATGAAAAGAATCCTATGTCTTAATATACTAGCTGTTGCCAGCGGCTTCGCCCGCGTGTATGTCGGAAATTATCCCACGGGAACCTTCTACCGGGATGAAAGTATCCTATGTCTTAATATACTAGCTGTTGCCAGCGTGTATGTCGGAAATTATCCCACGGGAACCTTCTACCGGCATGAAAAGTATCCTATGTCTTAATATACTAGCTGTTTCCCGCGTGTATGTCGGAATACATCCCACGGGAACCTTCTACCGGCATGAAAAGTATCCTATGTCTTAATATAATAGCTGTTGCCCGCGTGTATGTCGGAAATCATCCCACGGGAACCTTCTACCGGGATGAAAAGTATCCTATGTCTTAATATACTAGCTGTTGCCCGCGTGTATGTCGGAAATTATCCCACGGAAACCTTCTACCAGAATGAAAGTATCCTATGTCTTAATATACTAGCTGTTGCCCGCGTGTATGTCGGAATATATCCCACGGGAACCTTCTACCGCGATGAAAAGTATCCTATGTCTTAAAATACTAGCTGTTGCCCGCGTGTATGTCGGAAATTATCCCACGGGAACCTTCTACCGGGATGAAAAGTATCCTATGTCTTAATATACTAGCTGTTGCCCGCGTGTATGTCGGAAATTATCCCACGGGAACCTTCTACCGGGATGAAAAGTATCCTATGTCTTAATATACTAGCTGTTGCCAGCGGCATCGCCCGCGTGTATGTCGGAAATTATCCCACGGGAATCTTCTACCGAGATGAAAAGTATCCTATGTCTTAATATACTAGCTGTTGCCCGCGTGTATGTCAGAATACATCCCACGGGAACCTTCTACCGGGATGAAAAGTATCCTATGTCTTAATATAATAGCTGTTGCCCGCGTGTATGTCGGAAATCATCCCACGGGAACCTTCTACCGGGATGAAAAGTATCCTATGTCTTAATTTACTAGCTGTTGCCCGCGTGTATGTCGGAAATTATCCCACGGGAACCTTCTACCAGAATGAAAGTATCCTATGTCTTAATATACTAGCTGTTGCCCGCGTGTATGTCGGAATATATCCCACGGGAACCTTCTACCGCGATGAAAAGTATCCTATGTCTTAAAATACTAGCTGTTGCCCGCGTGTATGTCGGAAATTATCCCACGGGAACCTTCTACCGGGATGAAAAGTATCCTATGTCTTAATATACTAGCTGTTGCCCGCGTGTATGTCGGAAATTATCCCACGGGAACCTTCTACCGGGATGAAAAGTATCCTATGTCTTAATATACTAGCTGTTGCCAGCGGCATCGCCCGCGTGTATGTCGGAAATTATCCCACGGGAACCTTCTACCGAGATGAAAAGTATCCTATGTCTTAATATACTAGCTGTTGCCCGCGTGTATGTCAGAATACATCCCACGGGAACCTTCTACCGGGATGAAAAGTATCCTATGTCTTAATATACTAGCTGTTGCCCGCGTGTATGTCGGAAATTATCCCACGGGAACCTACTACCGGGATGAAAAGTATCCTATGTCTTAATATACTATGTTGCCCGCGTGTATGTTGGACTACATCCCACGGGAATCTTCTACCGGGATGAAAAGTATCCTATGTCTTAATATACTAGCTGTTGCCCGCGTGTATGTCGGAAATTATCCCACGGGAACCTTCTACCGGGATGAAAGTATCCTATGTCTTAATATACCAGTTGTTGCTAGCGTGTATGTCGGAAATTATCCTACGGGAACCTTCTACCGGGATGAAAAGTATCCTATGTCTTAATATACTAGTTGTTGCTAGCGTGTATGTCGGAAATTATCCTACGGGAACCTTCTACCGGGATGAAAAGTATCCTATGTCTTAATATACTAGCTGTTGCCCGCGTGTATGTCGGAAATCATCCCACGGGAACCTTCTACCGGGATGAAAAGTATCCTATGTCTTAATATACTAGCTGTTGCCTACGTGTATTTCGGAAATTATCCCACGGGAACCTTCTACGGGGATGAAAAGTATACTATGTCTTAATATACTAGCTGTTGCCAGCGGCATCGCCCGCGTGTATGTCGGAAATCATCCCAAGGGAACCTTCTACCGGGATGAAAAGTATCCTATGTCTTAATATACTACCTGTTGCCCGCGTGTATGTCGGAAATTATCCCACGGGAACCTTCTACCGGGATGAAAAGTATCCTATGTCTTAATATACTAGCTGTTGCCTACGTGTATTTCGGAAATTATCCCACGGGAACCTTCTACGGGGATGAAAAGTATACTATGTCTTAATATACTAGCTGTTGCCAGCGGCATCGCCCGCGTGTATGTCGGAAATTATCCCACGGGAACCTTCTACCGGGATGAAAAGTATCCTATGTCTTAATATACTAACTGTTGCCCGCGTGTATGTCGGAAATCATCCCACGGGAACCTTCTACCGGGATGAAAAGTATCCTATGTCTTAATATACTAGCTGTTGCCAGCGGCTTCGCCCGCGTGTATGTCGGAATACATCCCACGGGAACCTTCTACCGGGATGAAAAGTATCCTATGTCTTAATATACTAGCTGTTGCCCGCGTGTATGTCGGAAATTATCCCACGGGAACCTTCTACCGGGATGAAAAGTATCCTATGTCTTAATATACTAGCTGTTGCCCGCGTGTATGTCGGAAATTATCCCACGGGAACCTTCTACCGGGATGAAAAGTATCCTATGTCTTAATATACTAGCTGTTGCCAGCGTGTATGTCGGAAATTATCCCACGGGAACCTTCTACCGGGATGAAAAGTATCATATGTCTTAATGTACTAGCTGTTGCCAGTGGCTATGTTGGAAATTATCCCACGGGAACCTTCTACCGGGATGAAAAGTACCCTATGTCTTAATATACTAGCTGTTGCCAGCGGCTTCGCCCGCGTGTATGTCGGAAATTATCCCACGGGAACCTTCTACCGGGATGAAAGTATCCTATGTCTTAATATACTAGCTGTTGCCAGCGTGTATGTCGGAAATTATCCCACGGGAACCTTCTACCGGGATGAAAAGTATCATATGTCTTAATATACTAGCTGTTGCCAGCGGCTATGTTGGAAATTATCCCACGGGAACCTTCTACCGGAATGAAAAGTATCCTATGTCTTAATATACTAGCTGTTGCCAGCGTGTATGTCGGAAATTATCCCACGGGAACCTTCTACCGGGATGAAAAGTATCCTATGTCTTAATATACTAGCTGTTGCCCGCGTGTATGTCGGAAATCATCCCACGGGAACCTTCTACCGGAATGAAAAGTATCCTATGTCTTAATATACTAGCTGTTGTCCGCGTGTATGTCGGAATACATCCCACGGGAACCTTCTACCGGGATGAAAAGTATCCTATGTCTTAATATACTAGCTGTTGCCCGCGTGTATGTCGGAAATTATCCCACGGGAACCTTCTACCGGGATGAAAAGTATCCTATGTCTTAATATACTAGCTGTTGCCCGCGTGTATGTCGGAAATCATCCCACGGGAACCTTCTTCCGGGATGAAAAGTATCCTATGTCTTAATATACTAGCTGTTGCCCGCGTGTATGTCGGAATACATCCCACGGAAACCTTCTACCAGGATGAAAAGTATCCTATGTCTTAATATACTACCTGTTGCCCGCGTGTATGTCGGAAATTATCCCACGGGAACCTTCTACCGGGATGAAAAGTATCCTATGTCTTAATATACTAGCTGTTGCCCGCGTGTATGTCGGAATACATCCCACGGGAACCTTCTACCGGGATGAAAAGTATCCTATGTCTTAATATACTAGCTGTTGCCAGCGGCTTCGCCCGCGTGTATGTCGGAATACATCCCACGGGAACCTTCTACCGGGATGAAAAGTATCCTATGTCTTAATATACTAGCTGTTGCCCGCGTGTATGTCGGAAATTATCCCACGGGAACCTTCTACCGGGATGAAAAGTATCCTATGTCTTAATATACTAGCTGTTGCCCGCGTGTATGTCGGAAATTATCCCACGGGAACCTTCTACCGGGATAAAAAGTATCCTATGTCTTAATATACTAGCTGTTGCCAGCGGCTTCGCCCGCGTGTATGTCGGAAATTATCGCACGGGAACCTTCTACCGGGATGAAATGTATCCTATGTCTTAATATACTAGCTGTTGCCAGCGGCTTCGCCCGCGTGTATGTCGGAAATTATCGCACGGGAACCTTCTACCGGGATGAAAAGTATCCTATGTCTTAATATTCTAGCTGTTGCCCGCGTGTATGTCGGAAATTATCGCACGGGAACCTTCTACCGGGAAGAAAAGTATCCTATGTCTTAATATACTAGCTGTTGCCCGCGTGTATGTCGGAAATTATCCCACGGGAACCTTCTACCGGGATGAAAAGTATCCTATGTCTTAATATACTAACTGTTGCCAGAGGCATCGCCCGCGTGTATGTCGGAAATTATCCCACGGGAACCTTCTACCGGGATGAAAAGTATCCTATGTCTTAATATACTAGCTGTTGCCAGCGGCATCGCCCGCGTGTATGTCGGAAATTATACCACGGGAACCTTCTACCGGGATGAAAGTATCCTATGTCTTAATATACTAGCTGTTGCCAGCGGCTTCGCCCGCGTGTATGTCGGAAATTATCCCACGGGAACCTTCTACCGGGATGAAAAGTATCCTATGTCTTAATATACTAGCTGTTGCCCGCGTGTATGTCGGAAATCATCCCACGGGAACCTTCTACCGGGATGAAAAGTATCCTATGTCTTAATATACTAGCTCTTGCCCGCGTGTATGTCGGAAATTATCCCACGGGAACCTTCTACCGGGATGAAAAGTATCCTATGTCTTAATATACTAGCCGTTGCCCGCGTGTATGTCGGAAATTATCCCACGGGAACCTTCTACCGGGATGATAAGTATCCTTTGTATTAATATACTAGCTGTTGCCAGCGGCTTCGCCCGCGTGTATGTCGGAAATTATCCCACGGGAACCTTCTACCGGGATGAAAGTATCCTATGTCTTAATATACTAGCTGTTGCCAGCGGCTTCGCCCGCGTGTATGTCGGAAATTATCCCACGGGAACCTTCTACCGGGATGAAAAGTATCCTATGTCTTAATATACTAGCTGTTGCCCGCGTGTATGTCGGAATATATCCCACGGGAACCTTCTACCGCGATGAAAAGTATCCTATGTCTTAAAATACTAGCTGTTGCCCGCGTGTATGTCGGAAATTATCCCACGGGAACCTTCTACCGGGATGAAAAGTATCCTATGTCTTAATATACTAGCTGTTGCCCGCGTGTATGTTGGAATACATCCCACGGGAACCTTCTACCGGGATGAAAAGTATCCTATGTCTTAATATACTAGCTGTTGCCCGCGTGTATGTCGGAATACATCCCACGGGAACCTTCTACCGGGATGAAAAGTATCCTATGTCTTAATATACTAGCTGTTGCCAGCGGCTTCGCCCGCGTGTATGTCGGAATACATCCCACGGGAACCTTCTACCGGGATGAAAAGTATCCTATGTCTTAATATACTAGCTGTTGCCCGCGTGTATGTCGGAAATTATCCCACGGGAACCTTCTACCGGGATGAAAAGTATCCTATGTCTTAATATACTAGCTGTTGCCCGCGTGTATGTCGGAAATTATCCCACGGGAACCTTCTACCGGGATAAAAAGTATCCTATGTCTTAATATACTAGCTGTTGCCAGCGGCTTCGCCCGCGTGTATGTCGGAAATTATCGCACGGGAACCTTCTACCGGGATGAAATGTATCCTATGTCTTAATATACTAGCTGTTGCCAGCGGCTTCGCCCGCGTGTATGTCGGAAATTATCGCACGGGAACCTTCTACCGGGATGAAAAGTATCCTATGTCTTAATATTCTAGCTGTTGCCCGCGTGTATGTCGGAAATTATCGCACGGGAACCTTCTACCGGGAAGAAAAGTATCCTATGTCTTAATATACTAGCTGTTGCCCGCGTGTATGTCGGAAATTATCCCACGGGAACTTTCTACCGGGATGAAAAGTATCCTATGTCTTAATATACTAACTGTTGCCAGAGGCATCGCCCGCGTGTATGTCGGAAATTATCCCACGGGAACCTTCTACCGGGATGAAAAGTATCCTATGTCTTAATATACTAGCTGTTGCCAGCGGCATCGCCCGCGTGTATGTCGGAAATTATACCACGGGAACCTTCTACCGGGATGAAAGTATCCTATGTCTTAATATACTAGCTGTTGCCAGCGGCTTCGCCCGCGTGTATGTCGGAAATTATCCCACGGGAACCTTCTACCGGGATGAAAAGTATCCTATGTCTTAATATACTAGCTGTTGCCCGCGTGTATGTCGGAAATCATCCCACGGGAACCTTCTACCGGGATGAAAAGTATCCTATGTCTTAATATACTAGCTCTTGCCCGCGTGTATGTCGGAAATTATCCCACGGGAACCTTCTACCGGGATGAAAAGTATCCTATGTCTTAATATACTAGCCGTTGCCCGCGTGTATGTCGGAAATTATCCCACGGGAACCTTCTACCGGGATGATAAGTATCCTTTGTATTAATATACTAGCTGTTGCCAGCGGCTTCGCCCGCGTGTATGTCGGAAATTATCCCACGGGAACCTTCTACCGGGATGAAAGTATCCTATGTCTTAATATACTAGCTGTTGCCAGCGGCTTCGCCCGCGTGTATGTCGGAAATTATCCCACGGGAACCTTCTACCGGGATGAAAAGTATCCTATGTCTTAATATACTAGCTGTTGCCCGCGTGTATGTCGGAATATATCCCACGGGAACCTTCTACCGCGATGAAAAGTATCCTATGTCTTAAAATACTAGCTGTTGCCCGCGTGTATGTCGGAAATTATCCCACGGGAACCTTCTACCGGGATGAAAAGTATCCTATGTCTTAATATACTAGCTGTTGCCCGCGTGTATGTTGGAATACATCCCACGGGAACCTTCTACCGGGATGAAAAGTATCCTATGTCTTAATATACTAGCTGTTGCCCGCGTGTATGTTGGAATACATCCCACGGGAACCTTCTACCGGAATGAAAGTATCCTATGTCTTAATATACTAGCTGTTGCCAGCGTGTTTGTCGGAAATTATCCCACGGGAACCTTCTACCGGGATGAAAAGTATCCTATGTCTTAATATACTAGCTGTTGCCCGCGTGTATGTTGGAATACATCCCACGGGAACCTTCTACCGGGATGAAAAGTATCCTATGTCTTAATATACTAGCTGTTGCCCGCGTGTATGTTGGAATACATCCCACGGGAACCTTCTACCGGGATGAAAGTATCCTATGTCTTAATATACTAGCTGTTGCCAGCGTGTTTGTCGGAAATTATCCCCCGGGAAACTTCTACCGGGATGAAAAGTATCCTATGTCTTAATATACTAGCTGTTGCCCGCGTGTATGTCGGAAATCATCCCACGGGAACCTTCTACCGGGATGAAAAGTATCCTATGTCTTAATATACTAGCTGTTGCCCGCGTGTATGTCGGAAATCATCCCACGGGAACCTTCTACCGGGATCAAAAGTATCCTATGTCTTAATATACTAACTGTTGCCCGCGTGTATGTCGGAAATCATCCCACGGGAACCTTCTACCGGGATAAAAAGTATCCTGTGTCTTAATATACTAGCTGTTGCCCGCGTGTATGTCGGAAATCATCCCACGGAAACCTTCTACCGGGATGAAAAGTATCCTGTGTCTTAATATACTAGCTGTTGCCCGCGTGTATGTCGGAAATCATCCCACGGGAACCTTCTACCGGGATGAAAAGTATCCTGTGTCTTAATATACTAGCTGTTGCCCGCGTGTATGTCGGAAATTATCGCACGGGAACCTTCTACCGGGAAGAAAAGTATCCTATGTCTTAATATACTAGCTGTTGCCCGCGTGTATGTCGGAAATTATCCCACGGGAACCTTCTACCGGGATGAAAAGTATCCTATGTCTTAATATACTAACTGTTGCCAGAGGCATCGCCCGCGTGTATGTCGGAAATTATCCCACGGGAACCTTCTACCGGGATGAAAAGTATCCTATGTCTTAATATACTAGCTGTTGCCAGCGGCATCGCCCGCGTGTATGTCGGAAATTATACCACGGGAACCTTCTACCGGGATGAAAGTATCCTATGTCTTAATATACTAGCTGTTGCCAGCGGCTTCGCCCGTGTGTATGTCGGAAATTATCCCACGGGAACCTTCTACCGGGATGAAAAGTATCCTATGTCTTAATATACTAGCTGTTGCCCGCGTGTATGTCGGAAATCATCCCACGGGAACCTTCTACCGGGATGAAAAGTATCCTATGTCTTAATATACTAGCTCTTGCCCGCGTGTATGTCGGAAATTATCCCACGGGAACCTTCTACCGGGATGAAAAGTATCCTATGTCTTAATATACTAGCCGTTGCCCGCGTGTATGTCGGAAATTATCCCACGGGAACCTTCTACCGGGATGATAAGTATCCTTTGTATTAATATACTAGCTGTTGCCAGCGGCTTCGCCCGCGTGTATGTCGGAAATTATCCCACGGGAACCTTCTACCGGGATGAAAGTATCCTATGTCTTAATATACTAGCTGTTGCCAGCGGCTTCGCCCGCGTGTATGTCGGAAATTATCCCACGGGAACCTTCTACCGGGATGAAAAGTATCCTATGTCTTAATATACTAGCTGTTGCCCGCGTGTATGTCGGAATATATCCCACGGGAACCTTCTACCGCGATGAAAAGTATCCTATGTCTTAAAATACTAGCTGTTGCCCGCGTGTATGTCGGAAATTATCCCACGGGAACCTTCTACCGGGATGAAAAGTATCCTATGTCTTAATATACTAGCTGTTGCCCGCGTGTATGTTGGAATACATCCCACGGGAACCTTCTACCGGGATGAAAAGTATCCTATGTCTTAATATACTAGCTGTTGCCCGCGTGTATGTCGGAATACATCCCACGGGAACCTTCTACCGGGATGAAAAGTATCCTATGTCTTAATATACTAGCTGTTGCCAGCGGCTTCGCCCGCGTGTATGTCGGAATACATCCCACGGGAACCTTCTACCGGGATGAAAAGTATCCTATGTCTTAATATACTAGCTGTTGCCCGCGTGTATGTCGGTAATTATCCCACGGGAACCTTCTACCGGGATGAAAAGTATCCTATGTCTTAATATACTAGCTGTTGCCCGCGTGTATGTCGGAAATTATCCCACGGGAACCTTCTACCGGGATAAAAAGTATCCTATGTCTTAATATACTAGCTGTTGCCAGCGGCTTCGCCCGCGTGTATGTCGGAAATTATCGCACGGGAACCTTCTACCGGGATGAAATGTATCCTATGTCTTAATATACTAGCTGTTGCCAGCGGCTTCGCCCGCGTGTATGTCGGAAATTATCGCACGGGAACCTTCTACCGGGATGAAAAGTATCCTATGTCTTAATATTCTAGCTGTTGCCCGCGTGTATGTCGGAAATTATCGCACGGGAACCTTCTACCGGGAAGAAAAGTATCCTATGTCTTAATATACTAGCTGTTGCCCGCGTGTATGTCGGAAATTATCCCACGGGAACCTTCTACCGGGATGAAAAGTATCCTATGTCTTAATATACTAACTGTTGCCAGAGGCATCGCCCGCGTGTATGTCGGAAATTATCCCACGGGAACCTTCTACCGGGATGAAAAGTATCCTATGTCTTAATATACTAGCTGTTGCCAGCGGCATCGCCCGCGTGTATGTCGGAAATTATACCACGGGAACCTTCTACCGGGATGAAAGTATCCTATGTCTTAATATACTAGCTGTTGCCAGCGGCTTCGCCCGCGTGTATGTCGGAAATTATCCCACGGGAACCTTCTACCGGGATGAAAAGTATCCTATGTCTTAATATACTAGCTGTTGCCCGCGTGTATGTCGGAAATCATCCCACGGGAACCTTCTACCGGGATGAAAAGTATCCTATGTCTTAATATACTAGCTCTTGCCCGCGTGTATGTCGGAAATTATCCCACGGGAACCTTCTACCGGGATGAAAAGTATCCTATGTCTTAATATACTAGCCGTTGCCCGCGTGTATGTCGGAAATTATCCCACGGGAACCTTCTACCGGGATGATAAGTATCCTTTGTATTAATATACTAGCTGTTGCCAGCGGCTTCGCCCGCGTGTATGTCGGAAATTATCCCACGGGAACCTTCTACCGGGATGAAAGTATCCTATGTCTTAATATACTAGCTGTTGCCAGCGGCTTCGCCCGCGTGTATGTCGGAAATTATCCCACGGGAACCTTCTACCGGGATGAAAAGTATCCTATGTCTTAATATACTAGCTGTTGCCCGCGTGTATGTCGGAATATATCCCACGGGAACCTTCTACCGCGATGAAAAGTATCCTATGTCTTAAAATACTAGCTGTTGCCCGCGTGTATGTCGGAAATTATCCCACGGGAACCTTCTACCGGGATGAAAAGTATCCTATGTCTTAATATACTAGCTGTTGCCCGCGTGTATGTTGGAATACATCCCACGGGAACCTTCTACCGGGATGAAAAGTATCCTATGTCTTAATATACTAGCTGTTGCCCGCGTGTATGTTGGAATACATCCCACGGGAACCTTCTACCGGGATGAAAGTATCCTATGTCTTAATATACTAGCTGTTGCCAGCGTGTTTGTCGGAAATTATCCCACGGGAACCTTCTACCGGGATGAAAAGTATCCTATGTCTTAATATACTAGCTGTTGCCCGCGTGTATGTTGGAATACATCCCACGGGAACCTTCTACCGGGATGAAAAGTATCCTATGTCTTAATATACTAGCTGTTGCCCGCGTGTATGTTGGAATACATCCCACGGGAACCTTCTACCGGGATGAAAGTATCCTATGTCTTAATATACTAGCTGTTGCCAGCGTGTTTGTCGGAAATTATCCCACGGGAAACTTCTACCGGGATGAAAAGTATCCTATGTCTTAATATACTAGCTGTTGCCCGCGTGTATGTCGGAAATCATCCCACGGGAACCTTCTACCGGGCTGAAAAGTATCCTATGTCTTAATATACTAGCTGTTGCCCGCGTGTATGTCGGAAATCATCCCACGGGAACCTTCTACCGGGATCAAAAGTATCCTATGTCTTAATATACTAACTGTTGCCCGCGTGTATGTCGGAAATCATCCCACGGGAACCTTCTACCGGGATAAAAAGTATCCTGTGTCTTAATATACTAGCTGTTGCCCGCGTGTATGTCGGAAATCATCCCACGGAAACCTTCTACCGGGATGAAAAGTATCCTGTGTCTTAATATACTAGCTGTTGCCCGCGTGTATGTCGGAAATCATCCCACGGGAACCTTCTACCGGGATGAAAAGTATCCTGTGTCTTAATATACTAGCTGTTGCCCGCGTGTATGTCGGAAATTATCCCACGGGAACCTTCTACCGGGATGAAAAGTATCCTATGTCTTAATATACTAGCTGTTGCCAGCGTGTATGTCGGAAATTATCCCACGGGAACCTTCTACCGGGATGAAAAGTATCCTATGTCTTAATATACTAGCTGTTGCCAGCGTGTATGTCGGAAATTATCCCACGGGAACCTTCTACCGGGATGAAAGTATCCTATGTCTTAATATACTAGCTGTTGCCAGCGTGTATGTCGGAAATTATCCCACGGGAAACTTCTACCGGGATGAAAGTATCCTATGTCTTAATATACTAGCTGTTGCCCGCGTGTATGTCGGAATATATCCCACGGGAACCTTCTACCGGGATTAAAAGTATCCTATGTCTTAATATACTAGCTGTTGCCAGCGTGTATGTCGGAAATTATCCCACGGGAACCTTCTACCGGGATGAAAAGTATCCTATGTCTTAATATACTACCTGTTGCCCGCGTGTATGTCGGAAATTATCCCACAGGAACCTTCTACCGGGATGAAAAGTATCCTATGTCTTAATATACTAGCTGTTGCCCGCGTGTATGTCGGAAATTATCCCACGGGAACCTTCTACCGGGATGAAAGTATCCTATGTCTTAATTTACTAGCTGTTGCCCGCGTGTATGTCGGAATACATCCCACGGGAACCTTCTACCGCGATGAAAAGTATCCTATGTCTTAAAATACTAGCTGTTGCCCGCGTGTATGTCGGAAATTATCCCACGGGAACCTTCTACCGGGATGAAAAGTATCCTATGTCATACTAGCTGTTGCCCGCGTGTATGTTGGAATACATCCCAAGGGAACCTTCTACCGGGATGAAAAGAATCCTATGTCTTAATATACTAGCTGTTGCCCACGTGTATGTCGGAAATTATCCCACGGGAACCTTCTACCGGGATGAAAAGTATCCTATGTCTTAATATACTAGCTGTTGCCCGCGTGTATGTTGGAATACATCCCACGGGAACCTTCTACCGGGATGAAAAGTATCCTATGTCTTAATATACTAGCTGTTGCCCGCGTGTATGTCGGAAATTATCCCACGGGAACCTTCTACCGGGATGAAAAGTATCCTATGTCTTAATATACTAGCTGTTGCCCACGTGTATGTCGGAAATTATCCCACGGGAACCTTCTACCGGGATGAAAAGTATCCTTTGTATTAATATACTAGCTGTTGCCAGCGGCTTCGCCCGCGTGTATGTCGGAAATTATCCCACGGGAACCTTCTACCGGGATGAAAGTATCCTATGTCTTAATTTACTAGCTGTTGCCCGCGTGTATGTCGGAATACATCCCACGGGAACCTTCTTCCGCGATGAAAAGTATCCTATGTCTTAATATACTAGCTGTTGCCCGCGTGTATGTCGGAAATTATCCCACGGGAACCTTCTACCGGGATGAAAAGTATCCTATGTCTTAATATACTAGCTGTTGCCCGCGTGTATGTTGGAATACATCCCACGGGAACCTTCTACCGGGATGAAAAGTATCCTATGTCTTAATATACTAGCTGTTGCCCGCGTGTATGTCGGAAATTATCCCACGGGAACCTTCTACCGGGATGAAAAGTATCCTATGTCTTAATATACTAGCTGTTGCCCGCGTGTATGTCGGAAATCATCCCAATGGAACCTTCTACCGGGATGAAAAGTATCCTGTGTCTTAATATACTAGCTGTTGCCCGCGTGTATGTCGGAAATCATCCCACGGGAACCTTCTACCGGGATGAAAAGTATCCTGTGTCTTAATATACTAGCTGTTGCCCGCGTGTATGTCGGAAATCATCCCACGGGAACCTTCTACCTCGATGAAAAGTATCCTATGTCTTAATATACTAGCTGTTGCCCGCGTGTATGTCGGAAATCATCCCACGGGAACCTTCTACCGGGATGAAAAGTATCCTGTGTCTTAATATACTAGCTGTTGCCCGCGTGTATGTCGGAAATCATCCCACGGGAACCTTCTACCGCGATGAAAAGTATCCTATGTCTTAATATACTAGCTGTTGCCCGCGTGTATGTCGGAAATCATCCCACGGGAACCTTCTACCGGGATGAAAAGTATCCTGTCTCTTAATATACTAGCTGTTGCCCGCGTGTATGTCGGAAATCATCCCACGGGAACCTTCTACCGGGATGAAAAGTATCCTGTGTCTTAATATACTAGCTGTTGCCCGCGTGTATGTCGGAAATCATCCCACGGGAACCTTCTACCGGGATGAAAAGTATCCTGTGTCTTAATATACTAGCTGTTGCCCGCGTGTATGTCGGAAATTATCCCACGGGAACCTTCTACCGGGATGAAAAGTATCCTATGTCTTAATATACTAACTGTTGCCCGCGTGTATGTCGGAAATTATCCCACGGGAACCTTCTACCGGGGTGAAAAATATCCTATGTCTTAATATACTAGCTGTTGCCCGCGTGTATGTCGGAAATCATCCCACGGGAACCTTCTACCGGGATGAAAAGTATCCTGTGTCTTAATATACTAGCTGTTGCCCGCGTGTATGTCGGAAATTATCCCACGGGAACCTTCTACCGGGGTGAAAAGTATCATGTCTTTATGTACTAGCTGTTGCCAGTGGCTATGTTGGAAACTATCCCACGGGAACCTTCTACCGGGATGAAAAGTATCCTGTCTCTTAATATACTAGCTGTTGCCCGCGTGTATGTCGGAAATTATCCCACGGGAACCTTCTACCGGGATGAAAAGTATCCTGTGTCTTAATATACTAGCTGTTGCCCGCGTGTATGTCGGAAATTATCCCACGGGAACTTTCTACCGGGATGAAAAGTATCCTATGTCTTAATATACTAGCTGTTGCCCGCGTGTATGTCGGAAATTATCCCACGGGAACCTTCTACCGGGATGAAAAGTATCCTTTGTATTAATATACTAGCTGTTGCCAGCGGCTTCGCCCGCGTGTATGTCGGAAATTATCCCACGGGAACCTTCTACCGGGATGAAAAGTATCCTATGTCTTAATATACTAGCTGTTGCCCGCGTGTATGTCGGAAATTATCCCACGGGAACCTTCTACCGGGATGAAAAGTATCCTATGTCTTAATATACTAGCTGTTGCCCGCGTGTATGTCGGAAATCATCCCAATGGAACCTTCTACCGGGATGAAAAGTATCCTGTGTCTTAATATACTAGCTGTTGCCCGCGTGTATGTCGGAAATCATCCCACGGGAACCTTCTACCGGGATGAAAAGTATCCTGTGTCTTAATATACTAGCTGTTGCCCGCGTGTATGTCGGAAATCATCCCACGGGAACCTTCTACCGCGATGAAAAGTATCCTATGTCTTAATATACTAGCTGTTGCCCGCGTGTATGTCGGAAATCATCCCACGGGAACCTTCTACCGGGATGAAAAGTATCCTGTGTCTTAATATACTAGCTGTTGCCCGCGTGTATGTCGGAAATCATCCCACGGGAACCTTCTACCGCGATGAAAAGTATCCTATGTCTTAATATACTAGCTGTTGCCCGCGTGTATGTCGGAAATCATCCCACGGGAACCTTCTACCGGGATGAAAAGTATCCTGTCTCTTAATATACTAGCTGTTGCCCGCGTGTATGTCGGAAATCATCCCACGGGAACCTTCTACCGGGATGAAAAGTATCCTGTGTCTTAATATACTAGCTGTTGCCCGCGTGTATGTCGGAAATCATCCCACGGGAACCTTCTACCGGGATGAAAAGTATCCTGTGTCTTAATATACTAGCTGTTGCCCGCGTGTATGTCGGAAATTATCCCACGGGAACCTTCTACCGGGATGAAAAGTATCCTATGTCTTAATATACTAACTGTTGCCCGCGTGTAAGTCGGAAATTATCCCACGGGAACCTTCTACCGGGGTGAAAAATATCCTATGTCTTAATATACTAGCTGTTGCCCGCGTGTATGTCGGAAATCATCCCACGGGAACCTTCTACCGGGATGAAAAGTATCCTGTGTCTTAATATACTAGCTGTTGCCCGCGTGTATGTCGGAAATTATCCCACGGGAACCTTCTACCGGGGTGAAAAGTATCATGTCTTTATGTACTAGCTGTTGCCAGTGGCTATGTTGGAAACTATCCCACGGGAACCTTCTACCGGGATAAAAAGTATCCTGTCTCTTAATATACTAGCTGTTGCCCGCGTGTATGTCGGAAATTATCCCACGGGAACCTTCTACCGGGATGAAAAGTATCCTGTGTCTTAATATACTAGCTGTTGCCCGCGTGTATGTCGGAAATTATCCCACGGGAACTTTCTACCGGGATGAAAAGTATCCTATGTCTTAATATACTAGCTGTTGCCCGCGTGTATGTCGGAAATTATCCCACGGGAACCTTCTACCGGGATGAAAAGTATCCTTTGTATTAATATACTAGCTGTTGCCAGCGGCTTCGCCCGCGTGTATGTCGGAAATTATCCCACGGGAACCTTCTACCGGGATGAAAAGTATCCTATGTCTTAATTTACTAGCTGTTGCCCGCGTGTATGTCGGAATACATCCCACGGGAACCTTCTACCGCGATGAAAAGTATCCTATGTCTTAATATACTAGCTGTTGCCCGCGTGTATGTCGGAAATCAACCCACGGGAACCTTCTACCGGGATCAAAAGTATCCTATGTCTTAATATACTAGCTGTTGCCCGCGTGTATGTCGGAAATCATCCCACGGGAACCTTCTACCGGGATGAAAAGTATCCTGTGTCTTAATGTACTAGCTGTTGCCCGCGTGTATGTCGGAAATCATCCCACGGGAACCTTCTACCGGGATGAAAAGTATCCTGTGTCTTAATATACTAGCTGTTGCCCGCGTGTATGTCGGAAATTATCCCACGGGAACCTTCTACCGGGATGAAAAGTATCCTATGTCTTAATATACTAGCTGTTGCCCGCGTGTATGTCAGAAATTATCCCACGGGAACCTTCTACCGGGGTGAAAAGTATCCTATGTCTTAATATACTAGCTGTTGCCCGCGTGTATGTCGGAAATCATCCCACGGGAACCTTCTACCGGGATGAAAAGTATCATATGTCTTAATGTACTAGCTGTTGCCAGTGGCTATGTTGGAAATTATCCCACGGGAACCTTCTACCGGGATGAAAAGTATCCTGTGTCTTAATATACTAGCTGTTGCCCGCGTGTATGTCGGAAATTATCCCACGGGAACCTTCTACCGGGATGAAAAGTATCCTGTGTCTTAATATACTAGCTGTTGCCCGCGTGTATGTCGGAAATTATCCCACAGGAACCTTCTACCGGGATGAAAATTATCCTATGTCTTAATATACTAGCTGTTGCCCGCGTGTATGTCGGAAATTATCCCACGGGAACCTTCTACCGGGATAAAAGTATCCTATGTCTTAATATACTAGCTGTTGCCCGCGTGTCTGTCGGAATACATCCCACGGGAACCTTCTACCGGGATCAAAAGTATCCTATGTCTTAATATACTAGCTGTTGCCCGCGTGTATGTCGGAAATTATCCCACGGGAACCTTCTTCCGGGATGAAAAGTATCCTTTGTCTTAATATACTTGCTGTTGCCCGCGTGTATGTCGGAAATCATCCCACGGGAACCTTCTACCGGGATCAAAAGTATCCTATGTCTTAATATACTAGCTGTTGCCCGCGTGTATGTCGGAAATCATCCCAATGGAACCTTCTACCGGGATGAAAAGTATCCTGTGTCTTAATATACTAGCTGTTGCCCGCGTGTATGTCGGAAATCATCCCACGGGAACCTTCTACCGGGATGAAAAGTATCCTGTGTCTTAATATACTAGCTGTTGCCCGCGTGTATGTCGGAAATCATCCCACGGGAGCCTTCTACCGGGATGAAAAGTATCCTGTGTCTTAATATACTAGCTGTTGCCCGCGTTTATGTCGGAAATTATCCCACGGGAACCTTCTAACGGGATGAAAAGTATCCTATGTCTTAATATACTAGCTGCTGCCCGCGTGTATGTCGGAAATTATCCCACGGGAACCTTCTACCGGGGTGAAAAGTATCCTATGTCTTAATATACTAGCTGTTGCCCGCGTGTATGTCGGAAATCATCCCACGGGAACCTTCTACCGGGATGAAAAGTATCCTGTGTCTTAATATACTAGCTGTTGCCCGCGTGTATGTCGGAAATTATCCCACGGGAACCTTCTACCGGGATGAAAAGTATCCTGTGTCTTAATGTACTAGCTGTTGCCAGTGGCTATGTTGGAAATTATCCCACGGGAACCTTCTACCGGGATGAAAAGTATCCTATGTCTTAATATACTAGCTGTTGCCCGCGTGTATGTCGAAAATTATCCCACGGGAACCTTCTACCGGGATGTAAGTATCCTATGTCTTAATATACTAGCTGTTGCCCGCGTGTCTGTCGGAATACATCCCACGGGAACCTTCTACCGGGATGAAAAGTATCCTATGTCTTAATATACTAGCTGTTGCCCGCGTGTATGTCGGAAATTATCCCACGGGAACCTTCTACCGGGGTGAAAAGTATCCTATGTCTTAATATACTAGCTGTTGCCCGCGTGTATGTCGGAAATCATCCAACGGGAACCTTCTACCGGGATGAAAAGTATCCTGTGTCTTAATATACTAGCTGTTGCCCGCGTGTATGTCGGAAATTATCCCACGGGAACCTTCTACCGGGATGAAAAGTATCCTGTGTCTTAATGTACTAGCTGTTGCCAGTGGCTATGTTGGAAATTATCCCACGGGAACCTTCTACCGGGATGAAAAGTATCCTATGTCTTAATATACTAGCTGTTGCCCGCGTGTATGTCGGAAATTATCCCACGGGAACCTTCTACCGGGATGAAAGTATCCTATGTCTTAATATACTAGCTGTTGCCCGCGTGTCTGTCGGAATACATCCCACGGGAACCTTCTACCGGGATGAAAAGTATCCTATGTCTTAATATACTAGCTGTTGCCCGCGTGTATGTCGGAAATCATCCCACGGGAACCTTCTACCGGGATGAAAAGTATCCTGTGTCTTAATATACTAGCTGTTGCCCGCGTGTATGTCGGAATACATCCCACGGGAACCTTCTACCGCGATGAAAAGTATCCTATGTCTTAATATACTAGCTGTTGCCCGCGTGTATGTCGGAAATCATCCCACGGGAACCTTCTACCGGGATGAAAAGTATCCTATGTCTTAATATACTAGCTGTTGCCCGCGTGTATGTCGGAAATCATCCCACGGGAACCTTCTACCGGGATCAAAAGTATCCTATGTCTTAATATACTAGCTGTTGCCCGCGTGTATGTCGGAAATCATCCCACGGGAACCTTCTACCGGGATGAAAAGTATCCTGTGTCTTAATATACTAGCTGTTGCCTGCGTGTATGTCGGAAATCATCCCACGGGCACCTTCTACCGGGATGAAAAGTATCCTGTGTCTTAATATACTAGCTGTTGCCCGCGTGTATGTCGGAAATTATCCCACGGGAACCTTCTACCGGAATGAAAAGTATCCTATGTCTTAATATACTAGCTGTTGCCCGCGTGTATGTCGGAAATTATCCCACGGGAACCTTCTACCGGGGTGAAAAGTATCCTATGTCTTAATATACTAGCTGTTGCCCGCGTGTATGTCGGAAATCATCCCACGGGAACCTTCTACCGGGATGAAAAGTATCCTGTGTCTTAATATACTAGCTGTTGCCCGCGTGTATGTCGGAAATTATCCCACGGGAACCTCCTACCGGGATGAAAAGTATCCTGTGTCTTAATATACTAGCTGTTGCCCGCGTGTATGTCGGAAATTATCCCACGGGAACCTTCTACCATGATTAAAAGTATCATATGTCTTAATGTACTAGCTGTTGCCAGTGGCTATGTTGGAAATTATCCCACGGGAACCTTCTACCGGGATGAAAAGTATCCTGTGTCTTAATATACTAGCTGTTGCCCGCGTGTATGTCGGAAATTATCCCACGGGAACCTTCTACCGGGATGAAAAGTATCCTGTGTCTTAATATACTAGCTGTTGCCCGCGTGTATGTCGGAAATTATCCCACGGGAACCTTCTACCGGGGTGAAAAGTATCATATGTCTTAATGTACTAGCTGTTGCCAGTGGCTATGTTGGAAATTATCCCACGGGAACCTTCTACCGGGATGAAAAGTATCCTGTGTCTTAATATACTAGCTGTTGCCCGCGTGTATGTCGGAAATTATCCCACGGGAACCTTCTACCGGGATGAAAAGTATCCTGTGTCTTAATATACTAGCTGTTGCCCGCGTGTATGTCGGAAATTATCCCACGGGAACTTTCTACCGGGATGAAAAGTATCCTATGTCTTAATATACTAGCTGTTGCCCGCGTGTATGTCGGAAATTATCCCACGGGAACCTTCTACCGGGATGAAAAGTATCCTTTGTATTAATATACTAGCTGTTGCCAGCGGCTTCGCCCGCGTGTATGTCGGAAATTATCCCACGGGAACCTTCTACCGGGATGAAAAGTATCCTATGTCTTAATTTACTAGCTGTTGCCCGCGTGTATGTCGGAATACATCCCACGGGAACCTTCTACCGCGATGAAAAGTATCCTATGTCTTAATATACTAGCTGTTGCCCGCGTGTATGTCGGAAATCATCCCACGGGAACCTTCTCCCGGGATGAAAAGTATCCTATGTCTTAATATACTAGCTGTTGCCCGCGTGTATGTCGGAAATCATCCCACGGGAACCTTCTACCGGGATCAAAAGTATCCTATGTCTTAATATACTAGCTGTTGCCCGCGTGTATGTCGGAAATCATCCCACGGGAACCTTCTACCGGGATGAAAAGTATCCTGTGTCTTAATGTACTAGCTGTTGCCCGCGTGTATGTCGGAAATCATCCCACGGGAACCTTCTACCGGGATGAAAAGTATCCTGTGTCTTAATATACTAGCTGTTGCCCGCGTGTATGTCGGAAATTATCCCACGGGAACCTTCTACCGGGATGAAAAGTATCCTATGTCTTAATATACTAGCTGTTGCCCGCGTGTATGTCGGAAATTATCCCACGGGAACCTTCTACCGGGGTGAAAAGTATCCTATGTCTTAATATACTAGCTGTTGCCCGCGTGTATGTCGGAAATTATCCCACGGGAACCTTCTACCGGGATGAAAAGTATCCTGTGTCTTAATATACTAGCTGTTGCCCGCGTGTATGTCGGAAATTATCCCACGGGAACCTTCTACCGGGATGAAAAGTATCATATGTCTTAATGTACTAGCTGTTGCCAGTGGCTATGTTGGAAATTATCCCACGGGAACCTTCTACCGGGATGAAAAGTATCCTGTGTCTTAATATACTAGCTGTTGCCCGCGTGTATGTCGGAAATTATCCCACGGGAACCTTCTACCGGGATGAAAAGTATCCTGTGTCTTAATATACTAGCTGTTGCCCGCGTGTATGTCGGAAATTATCGCACGGGAACCTTCTACCGGGATGAAAAGTATCCTATGTCTTAATATACTAGCTGTTGCCCGCGTGTATGTCGGAAATTATCCCACGGGAACCTTCTACCGGGATAAAAGTATCCTATGTCTTAATATACTAGCTGTTGCCCGCGTGTCTGTCGGAATACATCCCACGGGAACCTTCTACCGGGATCAAAAGTATCCTATGTCTTAATATACTAGCTGTTGCCCGCGTGTATGTCGGAAATTATCCCACGGGAACCTTCTTCCGGGATGAAAAGTATCCTTTGTCTTAATATACTTGCTGTTGCCCGCGTGTATGTCGGAAATCATCCCACGGGAACCTTCTACCGGGATGAAAAGTATCCTATGTCTTAATATACTAGCTGTTGCCCGCGTGTATGTCGGAAATCATCCCACGGGAACCTTCTACCGGGATCAAAAGTATCCTATGTCTTAATATACTAGCTGTTGCCCGCGTGTATGTCGGAAATCATCCCAATGGAACCTTCTACCGGGATGAAAAGTATCCTGTGTCTTAATATACTAGCTGTTGCCCGCGTGTATGTCGGAAATCATCCCACGGGAACCTTCTACCGGGATGAAAAGTATCCTGTGTCTTAATATACTAGCTGTTGCCCGCGTGTATGTCGGAAATCATCCCACGGGAGCCTTCTACCGGGATGAAAAGTATCCTGTGTCTTAATATACTAGCTGTTGCCCGCGTTTATGTCGGAAATTATCCCACGGGAACCTTCTAACGGGATGAAAAGTATCCTATGTCTTAATATACTAGCTGCTGCCCGCGTGTATGTCGGAAATTATCCCACGGGAACCTTCTACCGGGGTGAAAAGTATCCTATGTCTTAATATACTAGCTGTTGCCCGCGTGTATGTCGGAAATCATCTCACGGGAACCTTCTACCGGGATGAAAAGTATCCTGTGTCTTAATATACTAGCTGTTGCCCGCGTGTATGTCGGAAATTATCCCACGGGAACCTTCTACCGGGATGAAAAGTATCCTGTGTCTTAATGTACTAGTTGTTGCCAGTGGCTATGTTGGAAATTATCCCACGGGAACCTTCTACCGGGATGAAAAGTATCCTATGTCTTAATATACTAGCTGTTGCCCGCGTGTATGTCGGAAATTATCCCACGGGAACCTTCTACCGGGATGTAAGTATCCTATGTCTTAATATACTAGCTGTTGCCCGCGTGTCTGTCGGAATACATCCCACGGGAACCTTCTACCGGGATGAAAAGTATCCTATGTCTTAATATACTAGCTGTTGCCCGCGTGTATGTCGGAAATTATCCCACGGGAACCTTCTACCGGGGTGAAAAGTATCCTATGTCTTAATATACTAGCTGTTGCCCGCGTGTATGTCGGAAATCATCCCACGGGAACCTTCTACCGGGATGAAAAGTATCCTGTGTCTTAATATACTAGCTGTTGCCCGCGTGTATGTCGGAAATTATCCCACGGGAACCTTCTACCGGGATGAAAAGTATCCTGTGTCTTAATGTACTAGCTGTTGCCAGTGGCTATGTTGGAAATTATCCCACGGGAACCTTCTACCGGGATGAAAAGTATCCTATGTCTTAATATACTAGCTGTTGCCCGCGTGTATGTCGGAAATTATCCCACGGGAACCTTCTACCGGGATGAAAGTATCCTATGTCTTAATATACTAGCTGTTGCCCGCGTGTCTGTCGGAATACATCCCACGGGAACCTTCTACCGGGATGAAAAGTATCCTGTCTTAATATACTAGCTGTTGCCCGCGTGTATGTCGGAAATCATCCCACGGGAACCTTCTACCGGGATGAAAAGTATCCTGTGTCTTAATATACTAGCTGTTGCCCGCGTGTATGTCGGAATACATCCCACGGGAACCTTCTACCGCGATGAAAAGTATCCTATGTCTTAATATACTAGCTGTTGCCCGCGTGTATGTCGGAAATCATCCCACGGGAACCTTCTACCGGGATGAAAAGTATCCTATGTCTTAATATACTAGCTGTTGCCCGCGTGTATGTCGGAAATCATCCCACGGGAACCTTCTACCGGGATCAAAAGTATCCTATGTCTTAATATACTAGCTGTTGCCCGCGTGTATGTCGGAAATCATCCCACGGGAACCTTCTACCGGGATGAAAAGTATCCTGTGTCTTAATATACTAGCTGTTGCCCGCGTGTATGTCGGAAATTATCCCACGGGAACCTTCTACCGGGATGAAAAGTATCCTGTGTCTTAATGTACTAGCTGTTGCCAGTGGCTATGTTGGAAATTATCCCACGGGAACCTTCTACCGGGATGAAAAGTATCCTATGTCTTAATATACTAGCTGTTGCCCGCGTCTATGTCGGAAATTATCCCACGGGAACCTTCTACCGGGATGAAAGTATCCTATGTCTTAATATACTAGCTGTTGCCCGCGTGTCTGTCGGAATACATCCCACGGGAACCTTCTACCGGGATGAAAAGTATCCTATGTCTTAATATACTAGCTGTTGCCCGCGTGTATGTCGGAAATCATCCCACGGGAACCTTCTACCGGGATGAAAAGTATCCTGTGTCTTAATATACTAGCTGTTGCCCGCGTGTATGTCGGAATACATCCCACGGGAACCTTCTACCGCGATGAAAAGTATCCTATGTCTTAATATACTAGCTGTTGCCCGCGTGTATGTCGGAAATCATCCCACGGGAACCTTCTACCGGGATGAAAAGTATCCTATGTCTTAATATACTAGCTGTTGCCCGCGTGTATGTCGGAAATCATCCCACGGGAACCTTCTACCGGGATCAAAAGTATCCTATGTCTTAATATACTAGCTGTTGCCCGCGTGTATGTCGGAAATCATCCCACGGGAACCTTCTACCGGGATGAAAAGTATCCTGTGTCTTAATATACTAGCTGTTGCCCGCGTGTATGTCGGAAATTATCCCACGGGAACCTTCTACCGGGATAAAAGTATCCTATGTCTTAATATACTAGCTGTTGCCCGCGTGTCTGTCGGAATACATCCCACGGGAACCTTCTACCGGGATCAAAAGTATCCTATGTCTTAATATACTAGCTGTTGCCCGCGTGTATGTCGGAAATTATCCCACGGGAACCTTCTTCCGGGATGAAAAGTATCCTTTGTCTTAATATACTTGCTGTTGCCCGCGTGTATGTCGGAAATCATCCCACGGGAACCTTCTACCGGGATGAAAAGTATCCTATGTCTTAATATACTAGCTGTTGCCCGCGTGTATGTCGGAAATCATCCCACGGGAACCTTCTACCGGGATCAAAAGTATCCTATGTCTTAATATACTAGCTGTTGCCCGCGTGTATGTCGGAAATCATCCCACGGGAACCTTCTACCGGGATGAAAAGTATCCTGTGTCTTAATATACTAGCTGTTGCCCGCGTGTATGTCGGAAATTATCCCACGGGAACCTTCTAACGGGATGAAAAGTATCCTATGTCTTAATATACTAGCTGCTGCCCGCGTGTATGTCGGAAATTATCCCACGGGAACCTTCTACCGGGGTGAAAAGTATCCTATGTCTTAATATACTAGCTGTTGCCCGCGTGTATGTCGGAAATCATCCCACGGGAACCTTCTACCGGGATGAAAAGTATCCTGTGTCTTAATATACTAGCTGTTGCCCGCGTGTATGTCGGAAATTATCCCACGGGAACCTTCTACCGGGATGAAAAGTATCCTGTGTCTTAATGTACTAGCTGTTGCCAGTGGCTATGTTGGAAATTATCCCACGGGAACCTTCTACCGGGATGAAAAGTATCCTATGTCTTAATATACTAGCTGTTGCCCGCGTGTATGTCGGAAATTATCCCACGGGAACCTTCTACCGGGATGTAAGTATCCTATGTCTTAATATACTAGCTGTTGCCCGCGTGTCTGTCGGAATACATCCCACGGGAACCTTCTACCGGGATGAAAAGTATCCTATGTCTTAATATACTAGCTGTTGCCCGCGTGTATGTCGGAAATTATCCCACGGGAACCTTCTACCGGGGTGAAAAGTATCCTATGTCTTAATATACTAGCTGTTGCCCGCGTGTATGTCGGAAATCATCCCACGGGAACCTTCTACCGGGATGAAAAGTATCCTGTGTCTTAATATACTAGCTGTTGCCCGCGTGTATGTCGGAAATTATCCCACGGGAACCTTCTACCGGGATGAAAAGTATCCTGTGTCTTAATGTACTAGCTGTTGCCAGTGGCTATGTTGGAAATTATCCCACGGGAACCTTCTACCGGGATGAAAAGTATCCTATGTCTTAATATACTAGCTGTTGCCCGCGTGTATGTCGGAAATTATCCCACGGGAACCTTCTACCGGGATGAAAGTATCCTATGTCTTAATATACTAGCTGTTGCCCGCGTGTCTGTCGGAATACATCCCACGGGAACCTTCTACCGGGATGAAAAGTATCCTATGTCTTAATATACTAGCTGTTGCCCGCGTGTATGTCGGAAATCATCCCACGGGAACCTTCTACCGGGATGAAAAGTATCCTGTGTCTTAATATACTAGCTGTTGCCCGCGTGTATGTCGGAATACATCCCACGGGAACCTTCTACCGCGATGAAAAGTATCCTATGTCTTAATATACTAGCTGTTGCCCGCGTGTATGTCGGAAATCATCCCACGGGAACCTTCTACCGGGATGAAAAGTATCCTATGTCTTAATATACTAGCTGTTGCCCGCGTGTATGTCGGAAATCATCCCACGGGAACCTTCTACCGGGATCAAAAGTATCCTATGTCTTAATATACTAGCTGTTGCCCGCGTGTATGTCGGAAATCATCCCACGGGAACCTTCTACCGGGATGAAAAGTATCCTGTGTCTTAATATACTAGCTGTTGCCTGCGTGTATGTCGGAAATCATCCCACGGGCACCTTCTACCGGGATGAAAAGTATCCTGTGTCTTAATATACTAGCTGTTGCCCGCGTGTATGTCGGAAATTATCCCACGGGAACCTTCTACCGGAATGAAAAGTATCCTATGTCTTAATATACTAGCTGTTGCCCGCGTGTATGTCGGAAATTATCCCACGGGAACCTTCTACCGGGGTGAAAAGTATCCTATGTCTTAATATACTAGCTGTTGCCCGCGTGTATGTCGGAAATCATCCCACGGGAACCTTCTACCGGGATGAAAAGTATCCTGTGTCTTAATATACTAGCTGTTGCCCGCGTGTATGTCGGAAATTATCCCACGGGAACCTCCTACCGGGATGAAAAGTATCCTGTGTCTTAATATACTAGCTGTTGCCCGCGTGTATGTCGGAAATTATCGCACGGGAACCTTCTACCGGGATTAAAAGTATCATATGTCTTAATGTACTAGCTGTTGCCAGTGGCTATGTTGGAAATTATCCCACGGGAACCTTCTACCGGGATGAAAAGTATCCTGTGTCTTAATATACTAGCTGTTGCCCGCGTGTATGTCGGAAATTATCCCACGGGAACCTTCTACCGGGATGAAAAGTATCCTGTGTCTTAATATACTAGCTGTTGCCCGCGTGTATGTCGGAAATTATCCCACGGGAACCTTCTACCGGGGTGAAAAGTATCATATGTCTTAATGTACTAGCTGTTGCCAGTGGCTATGTTGGAAATTATCCCACGGGAACCTTCTACCGGGATAAAAAGTATCCTATGTCTTAATATACTAGCTGTTGCCCGCGTGTATGTCGGAAATTATCCCACGGGAACCTTCTACCGGGATCAAAAGTATCCTATGTCTTAATATACTAGCTGTTGCCCGCGTGTATGTCGGAAATTATCCCACGGGAACCTTCTTCCGGGATGAAAAGTATCCTATGTCTTAATATACTAGCTGTTGCCCGCGTTTATGTCGGAAATCATCCCACGGGAACCTTCTACCGGGATGAAAAGTATCCTATGTCTTAATATACTAGCTGTTGCCCGCGTGTATGTCGGAAATTATCCCACGGGAACCTTCTACCGGGATAAAAGTATCCTATGTCTTAATATACTAGCTGTTGCCCGCGTGTCTGTCGGAATACATCCCACGGGAACCTTCTACCGGGATCAAAAGTATCCTATGTCTTAATATACTAGCTGTTGCCCGCGTGTATGTCGGAAATTATCCCACGGGAACCTTCTTCCGGGATGAAAAGTATCCTTTGTCTTAATATACTTGCTGTTGCCCGCGTGTATGTCGGAAATCATCCCACGGGAACCTTCTACCGGGATGAAAAGTATCCTATGTCTTAATATACTAGCTGTTGCCCGCGTGTATGTCGGAAATCATCCCACGGGAACCTTCTACCGGGATCAAAAGTATCCTATGTCTTAATATACTAGCTGTTGCCCGCGTGTATGTCGGAAATCATCCCAATGGAACCTTCTACCGGGATGAAAAGTATCCTGTGTCTTAATATACTAGCTGTTGCCCGCGTGTATGTCGGAAATCATCCCACGGGAACCTTCTACCGGGATGAAAAGTATCCTGTGTCTTAATATACTAGCTGTTGCCCGCGTGTATGTCGGAAATCATCCCACGGGAGCCTTCTACCGGGATGAAAAGTATCCTGTGTCTTAATATACTAGCTGTTGCCCGCGTTTATGTCGGAAATTATCCCACGGGAACCTTCTAACGGGATGAAAAGTATCCTATGTCTTAATATACTAGCTGCTGCCCGCGTGTATGTCGGAAATTATCCCACGGGAACCTTCTACCGGGGTGAAAAGTATCCTATGTCTTAATATACTAGCTGTTGCCCGCGTGTATGTCGGAAATCATCCCACGGGAACCTTCTACCGGGATGAAAAGTATCCTGTGTCTTAATATACTAGCTGTTGCCCGCGTGTATGTCGGAAATTATCCCACGGGAACCTTCTACCGGGATGAAAAGTATCCTGTGTCTTAATGTACTAGCTGTTGCCAGTGGCTATGTTGGAAATTATCCCACGGGAACCTTCTACCGGGATGAAAAGTATCCTGTGTCTTAATGTACTAGCTGTTGCCAGTGGTTATGTTGGAAATTATCCCACGGGAACCTTCTACCGGGATGAAAAGTATCCTATGTCTTAATATACTAGCTGTTGCCCGCGTGTATGTCGGAAATTATCCCACGGGAACCTTCTACCGGGATGAAAGTATCCTATGTCTTAATATACTAGCTGTTGCCCGCGTGTCTGTCGGAATACATCCCACGGGAACCTTCTACCGGGATGAAAAGTATCCTATGTCTTAATATACTAGCTGTTGCCCGCGTGTATGTCGGAAATCATCCCACGGGAACCTTCTACCGGGATGAAAAGTATCCTGTGTCTTAATATACTAGCTGTTGCCCGCGTGTATGTCGGAATACATCCCACGGGAACCTTCTACCGCGATGAAAAGTATCCTATGTCTTAATATACTAGCTGTTGCCCGCGTGTATGTCGGAAATCATCCCACGGGAACCTTCTACCGGGATGAAAAGTATCCTATGTCTTAATATACTAGCTGTTGCCCGCGTGTATGTCGGAAATCATCCCACGGGAACCTTCTACCGGGATCAAAAGTATCCTATGTCTTAATATACTAGCTGTTGCCCGCGTGTATGTCGGAAATCATCCCACGGGAACCTTCTACCGGGATGAAAAGTATCCTGTGTCTTAATATACTAGCTGTTGCCTGCGTGTATGTCGGAAATCATCCCACGGGCACCTTCTACCGGGATGAAAAGTATCCTGTGTCTTAATATACTAGCTGTTGCCCGCGTGTATGTCGGAAATTATCCCACGGGAACCTTCTACCGGAATGAAAAGTATCCTATGTCTTAATATACTAGCTGTTGCCCGCGTGTATGTCGGAAATTATCCCACGGGAACCTTCTACCGGGGTGAAAAGTATCCTATGTCTTAATATACTAGCTGTTGCCCGCGTGTATGTCGGAAATCATCCCACGGGAACCTTCTACCGGGATGAAAAGTATCCTGTGTCTTAATATACTAGCTGTTGCCCGCGTGTATGTCGGAAATTATCCCACGGGAACCTCCTACCGGGATGAAAAGTATCCTGTGTCTTAATATACTAGCTGTTGCCCGCGTGTATGTCGGAAATTATCCCACGGGAACCTTCTACCGGGATTAAAAGTATCATATGTCTTAATGTACTAGCTGTTGCCAGTGGCTATGTTGGAAATTATCCCACGGGAACCTTCTACCGGGATGAAAAGTATCCTGTGTCTTAATATACTAGCTGTTGCCCGCGTGTATGTCGGAAATTATCCCACGGGAACCTTCTACCGGGATGAAAAGTATCCTGTGTCTTAATATACTAGCTGTTGCCCGCGTGTATGTCGGAAATTATCCCACGGGAACCTTCTACCGGGGTGAAAAGTATCATATGTCTTAATGTACTAGCTGTTGCCAGTGGCTATGTTGGAAATTATCCCACGGGAACCTTCTACCGGGATAAAAAGTATCCTATGTCTTAATATACTAGCTGTTGCCCGCGTGTATGTCGGAAATTATCCCACGGGAACCTTCTACCGGGATCAAAAGTATCCTATGTCTTAATATACTAGCTGTTGCCCGCGTGTATGTCGGAAATTATCCCACGGGAACCTTCTTCCGGGATGAAAAGTATCCTATGTCTTAATATACTAGCTGTTGCCCGCGTTTATGTCGGAAATCATCCCACGGGAACCTTCTACCGGGATGAAAAGTATCCTATGTCTTAATATACTAGCTGTTGCCCGCGTTTATGTCGGAAATCATCCCACGGGAACCTTCTACCGGGATCAAAATCCCACCGGAACCTTCTACCGGGATGAAAAGCATCCTATGTCTTAATATACTAGCTGTTGCCAGCGGCTTCGCCCGCGTGTATGTCGGAATACATCCCACGGGAACCTTCTACCGGGATGAAAAGTATCCTATGTCTTAATATACTAGCTGTTGCCCGCGTGTATGTCGGAAATTATCCCACGGGAACCTTCTACCGGGATGAAAAGTATCCTATGTCTTAATATACTAGCTGTTGCCCGCGTGTATGTCGGAAATTATCCCACGGGAACCTTCTACCGGGATGAAAAGTATCCTATGTCTTAATATACTAGCTGTTGCCCGCGTGTATGTCGGAAATTATCCCACGGGAACCTACTACCGGGATGAAAAGTATCCTGTGTCTTAATATACTAGCTGTTGCCCGCGTGTATGTCGGAAATTATCCCACGGGAACCTTCTACCGGGATGAAAAGTATCCTGTGTCTTAATATACTAGCTGTTGCCCGCGTGTATGTCGGAAATTATCCCACGGGAACCTTCTACCGGGGTGAAAAGTATCATATGTCTTAATGTACTAGCTGTTGCCAGTGGCTATGTTGGAAATTATCCCACGGGAACCTTCTACCGGGATAAAAAGTATCCTATGTCTTAATATACTAGCTGTTGCCCGCGTGTATGTCGGAAATTATCCCACGGGAACCTTCTACCGGGATCAAAAGTATCCTATGTCTTAATATACTAGCTGTTGCCCGCGTGTATGTCGGAAATTATCCCACGGGAACCTTCTTCCGGGATGAAAAGTATCCTATGTCTTAATATACTAGCTGTTGCCCGCGTTTATGTCGGAAATCATCCCACGGGAACCTTCTACCGGGATGAAAAGTATCCTATGTCTTAATATACTAGCTGTTGCCCGCGTGTATGTCGGAAATTATCCCACGGGAACCTTCTACCGGGATAAAAGTATCCTATGTCTTAATATACTAGCTGTTGCCCGCGTGTCTGTCGGAATACATCCCACGGGAACCTTCTACCGGGATCAAAAGTATCCTATGTCTTAATATACTAGCTGTTGCCCGCGTGTATGTCGGAAATTATCCCACGGGAACCTTCTTCCGGGATGAAAAGTATCCTTTGTCTTAATATACTTGCTGTTGCCCGCGTGTATGTCGGAAATCATCCCACGGGAACCTTCTACCGGGATGAAAAGTATCCTATGTCTTAATATACTAGCTGTTGCCCGCGTGTATGTCGGAAATCATCCCACGGGAACCTTCTACCGGGATCAAAAGTATCCTATGTCTTAATATACTAGCTGTTGCCCGCGTGTATGTCGGAAATCATCCCAATGGAACCTTCTACCGGGATGAAAAGTATCCTGTGTCTTAATATACTAGCTGTTGCCCGCGTGTATGTCGGAAATCATCCCACGGGAACCTTCTACCGGGATGAAAAGTATCCTGTGTCTTAATATACTAGCTGTTGCCCGCGTGTATGTCGGAAATCATCCCACGGGAGCCTTCTACCGGGATGAAAAGTATCCTGTGTCTTAATATACTAGCTGTTGCCCGCGTTTATGTCGGAAATTATCCCACGGGAACCTTCTAACGGGATGAAAAGTATCCTATGTCTTAATATACTAGCTGCTGCCCGCGTGTATGTCGGAAATTATCCCACGGGAACCTTCTACCGGGGTGAAAAGTATCCTATGTCTTAATATACTAGCTGTTGCCCGCGTGTATGTCGGAAATCATCCCACGGGAACCTTCTACCGGGATGAAAAGTATCCTGTGTCTTAATATACTAGCTGTTGCCCGCGTGTATGTCGGAAATCATCCCACGGGAACCTTCTACCGGGATGAAAAGTATCCTGTGTCTTAATGTACTAGCTGTTGCCAGTGGCTATGTTGGAAATTATCCCACGGGAACCTTCTACCGGGATGAAAAGTATCCTGTGTCTTAATGTACTAGCTGTTGCCAGTGGTTATGTTGGAAATTATCCCACGGGAACCTTCTACCGGGATGAAAAGTATCCTATGTCTTAATATACTAGCTGTTGCCCGCGTGTATGTCGGAAATTATCCCACGGGAACCTTCTACCGGGATGAAAGTATCCTATGTCTTAATATACTAGCTGTTGCCCGCGTGTCTGTCGGAATACATCCCACGGGAACCTTCTACCGGGATGAAAAGTATCCTATGTCTTAATATACTAGCTGTTGCCCGCGTGTATGTCGGAAATCATCCCACGGGAACCTTCTACCGGGATGAAAAGTATCCTGTGTCTTAATATACTGGCTGTTGCCCGCGTGTATGTCGGAATACATCCCACGGGAACCTTCTACCGCGATGAAAAGTATCCTATGTCTTAATATACTAGCTGTTGCCCGCGTGTATGTCGGAAATCATCCCACGGGAACCTTCTACCGGGATGAAAAGTATCCTATGTCTTAATATACTAGCTGTTGCCCGCGTGTATGTCGGAAATCATCCCACGGGAACCTTCTACCGGGATCAAAAGTATTCTATGTCTTAATATACTAGCTGTTGCCCGCGTGTATGTCGGAAATCATCCCACGGGAACCTTCTACCGGGATGAAAAGTATCCTGTGTCTTAATATACTAGCTGTTGCCTGCGTGTATGTCGGAAATCATCCCACGGGCACCTTCTACCGGGATGAAAAGTATCCTGTGTCTTAATATACTAGCTGTTGCCCGCGTGTATGTCGGAAATTATCCCACGGGAACCTTCTACCGGAATGAAAAGTATCCTATGTCTTAATATACTAGCTGTTGCCCGCGTGTATGTCGGAAATTATCCCACGGGAACCTTCTACCGGGGTGAAAAGTATCCTATGTCTTAATATACTAGCTGTTGCCCGCGTGTATGTCGGAAATCATCCCACGGGAACCTTCTACCGGGATGAAAAGTATCCTGTGTCTTAATATACTAGCTGTTGCCCGCGTGTATGTCGGAAATTATCCCACGGGAACCTCCTACCGGGATGAAAAGTATCCTGTGTCTTAATATACTAGCTGTTGCCCGCGTGTATGTCGGAAATTATCCCACGGGAACCTTCTACCGGGATTAAAAGTATCATATGTCTTAATGTACTAGCTGTTGCCAGTGGCTATGTTGGAAATTATCCCACGGGAACCTTCTACCGGGATGAAAAGTATCCTGTGTCTTAATATACTAGCTGTTGCCCGCGTGTATGTCGGAAATTATCCCACGGGAACCTTCTACCGGGATGAAAAGTATCCTGTGTCTTAATATACTAGCTGTTGCCCGCGTGTATGTCGGAAATTATCCCACGGGAACCTTCTACCGGGGTGAAAAGTATCATATGTCTTAATGTACTAGCTGTTGCCAGTGGCTATGTTGGAAATTATCCCACGGGAACCTTCTACCGGGATAAAAAGTATCCTATGTCTTAATATACTAGCTGTTGCCCGCGTGTATGTCGGAAATTATCCCACGGGAACCTTCTACCGGGATCAAAAGTATCCTATGTCTTAATATACTAGCTGTTGCCCGCGTGTATGTCGGAAATTATCCCACGGGAACCTTCTTCCGGGATGAAAAGTATCCTATGTCTTAATATACTAGCTGTTGCCCGCGTTTATGTCGGAAATCATCCCACGGGAACCTTCTACCGGGATGAAAAGTATCCTATGTCTTAATATACTAGCTGTTGCCCGCGTTTATGTCGGAAATCATCCCACGGGAACCTTCTACCGGGATCAAAATCCCACCGGAACCTTCTACCGGGATGAAAAGCATCCTATGTCTTAATATACTAGCTGTTGCCAGCGGCTTCGCCCGCGTGTATGTCGGAATACATCCCACGGGAACCTTCTACCGGGATGAAAAGTATCCTATGTCTTAATATACTAGCTGTTGCCCGCGTGTATGTCGGAAATTATCCCACGGGAACCTTCTACCGGGATGAAAAGTATCCTATGTCTTAATATACTAGCTGTTGCCCGCGTGTATGTCGGAAATTATCCCACGGGAACCTTCTACCGGGATGAAAAGTATCCTATGTCTTAATATACTAGCTGTTGCCCGCGTGTATGTCGGAAATTATCCCACGGGAACCTACTACCGGGATGAAAAGTATCCTATGTCTTAATATACTAGCTGTTGCCCGCGTGTATGTTGGACTACATCCCACGGGAATCTTCTACCGGGATGAAAAGTATCCTATGTCTTAATATACTAGCTGTTGCCCGCGTGTATGTCGGAAATTATCCCACGGGAACCTTCTACCGGGATGAAAGTATCCTATGTCTTAATATACTAGTTGTTGCCAGCGTGTATGTCGGAAATTATCCTACGGGAACCTTCTACCGGGATGAAAAGTATCCTATGTCTTAATATACTAGCTGTTGCCCGCGTGTATGTCGGAAATCATCCCACGGGAACCTTCTACCGGGATGAAAAGTATCCTATGTCTTAATATACTAACTGTTGCCAGCGGCATCGCCCGCGTGTATGTCGGAAATTATCCCACGGGAACCTTCTACCGGGATGAAAAGTATCCTATGTCTTAATATACTAACTGTTGCCAGCGGCATCGCCCGCGTGTATGTCGGAAATTATCCCACGGGAACCTTCTACCGGGATGAAAAGTATCCTATGTCTTAATATACTAGCTGTTGCCTACGTGTATTTCGGAAATTATCCCACGGGAACCTTCTACGGGGATGAAAAGTATACTATGTCTTAATATACTAGCTGTTGCCAGCGGCATCGCCCGCGTGTATGTCGGAAATTATCCCACGGGAACCTTCTACCGGGATGAAAGTATCCTATGTCTTAATATACTAGCTGTTGCCAGCGGCATCGCCCGCGTGTATGTCGGAAATTATCCCACGGGAACCTTCTACCGGGATGAAAAGTATCCTATGTCTTAATATACTAACTGTTGCCAGCGGCATCGCCCGCGTGTATGTCGGAAATTATCCCACGGGAACCTTCTACCGGGATGAAAGTATCCTATGTCTTAATATACTAGCTGTTGCCAGCGGCATCGCCCGCGTGTATGTCGGAAATTATCCCACGGGAACCTTCTACCGGGATGAAAAGTATCCTATGTCTTAATATACTAGCTGTTGCCCGCGTGTATGTCGGAAATCATCCCACGGGAACCTTCTACCGGGATGAAAAGTATCCTATGTCTTAATATACTAGCTGTTGCCCGCGTGTATGTCGGAAATCATCCCACGGGAACCTTCTACCGGGATCAAAAGTATCCTATGTCTTAATATACTAGCTGTTGCCCGCGTGTATGTCGGAAATCATCCCAATGGAACCTTCTACCGGGATGAAAAGTATCCTGTGTCTTAATATACTAGCTGTTGCCCGCGTGTATGTCGGAAATCATCCCACGGGAACCTTCTACCGGAATGAAAAGTATCCTATGTCTTAATATACTAGCTGTTGCCCGCGTGTATGTCGGAATACATCCCACGGGAACCTTCTACCGGGATGAAAAGTATCCTCTGTCTTAATATACTAGCTGTTGCCCGCGTGTATGTCGGAAATTATCCCACGGGAACCTTCTACCGGGATGAAAAGTATCCTGTGTCTTAATATACTAGCTGTTGCCCGCTTGTATGTCGGAAATTATCCCACGGGAACCTTCTACCGGGATGAAAAGTATCCTGTGTCTTAATATACTAGCTGTTGCCCGCGTGTATGTCGGAAATCATCCCACGGGAACCTTCTACCGGGGTGAAAAGTATCATATGTCTTAATGTACTAGCTGTTGCCAGTGGCTATATTGGAAATTATCCCACGGGAACCTTCTACCGGGATGAAAAGTATACTATGTCTTAATATACTAGCTGTTGCCAGCGGCATCGCCCGCGTGTATGTCGGAAATCATCCCACGGGAACCTTCTACCGGGATGAAAGTATCCTATGTCTTAATATACTAGCTGTTGCCAGCGTGTATGTCGGAAATTATCCCACGGGAACCTTCTACCGGGATGAAAAGTATCATATGTCTTAATATACTAGCTGTTGCCAGCGGCTATGTTGGAAATTATCCCACGGGAACCTTATACCGGAATGAAAAGTATCCTATGTCTTAATATACTAGCTGTTGCCAGCGTGTATGTCGGAAATTATCCCACGGGAACCTTCTACCGGAATGAAAATATCCTATGTCTTAATATACTAGCTGTTGCCCGCGTGTATGTCGGAATACATCCCACGGGAACCTTCTACCGGGATGAAAAGTATCCTATGTCTTAATATACTAGCTGTTGCCCGCGTGTATGTCGGAAATTATCCCACGGGAACCTTCTACCGGGATGAAAAGTATCCTATGTCTTAATATACTAGCTGTTGCCCGCGTGTATGTCGGAATACATCCCACGGGAACCTTCTACCGGGATGAAAAGTATCCTATGTCTTAATATACTACCTGTTGCCCGCGTGTATTTCGGAAATCATCCCACGGGAACCTTCTACCGGAATGAAAAGTATCCTATGTCTTAATATACAAGCTGTAGCCCGCGTGTATGTCGGAATACATCCCACGGGAACCTTCTACCGGGATGAAAAGTATCCTGTGTCTTAATATACTAGCTGTTGCCCGCGTGTATGTCGGAAATTATCCCACGGGAACCTTCTACCGGGGTGAAAAGTATCCTATGTCTTAATATACTAGCTGTTGCCCGCGTGTATGTCGGAAATCATCCCACGGGAACCTTCTACCGGGATGAAAAGTATCCTGTGTCTTAATATACTAGCTGTTGCCCGCGTGTATGTCGGAAATTATCCCACGGGAACCTTCTACCGGGATGAAAAGTATCCTGTGTCTTAATATACTAGCTGTTGCCCGCGTGTATGTCGGAAATTATCCCACGGGAACCTTCTACCGGGGTGAAAAGTATCATATGTCTTAATGTACTAGCTGTTGCCAGTGGCTATGTTGGAAATTATCCCACGGGAACCTTCTACCGGGATGAAAAGTATCCTATGTCTTAATATACTAGCTGTTGCCCGCGTGTATGTCGGAAATTATCCCACGGGAACCTTCTACCGGGATGAAAGTATCCTATGTCTTAATATACTAGCTGTTGCCCGCGTGTCTGTCGGAATACATCCCACGGGAACCTTCTACCGGGATGAAAAGTATCCTATGTCTTAATATACTAGCTGTTGCCCGCGTGTATGTCGGAATACATCCCACGGGAACCTTCTACCGGGATCAAAAGTATCCTATGTCTTAATATACTAGCTGTTGCCCGCGTGTATGTCGGAAATCATCCCAATGGAACCTTCTACCGGGATGAAAAGTATCCTGTCTCTTAATATACTAGCTGTTGCCCGCGTGTATGTCGGAAATCATCCCACGGGAACCTTCTACCGGGATGAAAAGTATCCTGTGTCTTAATATACTAGCTGTTGCCCGCGTTTATGTCGGAAATTATCCCACGGGAACTTTCTACCGGGGTGAAAAGTATCCTATGTCTTAATATACTAGCTGTTGCCCGCGTGTATGTTGGAAATCATCCCACGGGAACCTTCTACCGGGATGAAAAGTATCCTGTGTCTTAATATACTAGCTGTTGCCCGCGTGTATGTCGGAAATCATCCCACGGGAACCTTCTACCGGGATGAAAAGTATCCTGTGTCTTAATATACTAGCTGTTGCCCGCGTGTATGTCGGAAATTATCCCACGGGAACCTTCTACCGGGATGAAAAGTATCCTGTGTCTTAATGTACTAGCTGTTGCCAGTGGCTATGTTGGAAATTATCCCACGGGAACCTTCTACCGGGATGAAAAGTATCCTATGTCTTAATATACTAGCTGTTGCCCGCGTGTATGTCGGAAATTATCCCACGGGAACCTTCTACCGGGATGAAAGTATCCTATGTCTTAATATACTAGCTGTTGCCCGCGTGTCTGTCGGAATACATCCCACGGGAACCTTCTACCGGGATGAAAAGTATCCTATGTCTTAATATACTAGCTGTTGCCCGCGTGAATGTCGGAAATTATCCCACGGGAACCTTCTACCGGGGTGAAAAGTATCCTATGTCTTAATATACTAGCTGTTGCCCGCGTGTATGTCGGAAATTATCCCACGGGAACCTTCTACCGGGATGAAAGTATCCTATGTCTTAATATACTAGCTGTTGCCCGCGTGTCTGTCGGAATACATCCCACGGGAACCTTCTACCGGGATGAAAAGTATCCTATGTCTTAATATACTAGCTGTTGCCCGCGTGTATGTCGGAAATCATCCCACGGGAACCTTCTACCGGGATGAAAGTATCCTATGTCTTAATATACTAGCTGTTGCCCGCGTGTCTGTCGGAATACATCCCACGGGAACCTTCTACCGGGATGAAAAGTATCCTATGTCTTAATATACTAGCTGTTGCCCGCGTGTATGTCGGAAATCATCCCACGGGAACCTTCTACCGGGATGAAAAGTATCCTGTGTCTTAATATACTAGCTGTTGCCCGCGTGTATGTCGGAAATTAACCCACGGGAACCTTCTACCGGGATGAAAAGTATCCTTTGTATTAATATACTAGCTGTTGCCAGCGGCTTCGCCCGCGTGTATGTCGAAAATTATCCCACGGGAACCTTCTACCGGGATGAAAGTATCCTATGTCTTAATTTACTAGCTGTTGCCCGCGTGTATGTCGGAATACATCCCACGGGAACCTTCTACCGCGATGAAAAGTATCCTATGTCTTAATATACTAGCTGTTGCCCGCGTGTATGTCGGAAATCATCCCACGGGAACCTTCTACCGGGATGAAAAGTATCCTATGTCTTAATATACTAGCTGTTGCCCGCGTGTATGTCGGAAATTATCCCACGGGAACCTTCTACCGGGGTGAAAAGTATCCTGTGTCTTAATATACTAGCTGTTGCCCGCGTGTATGTCGGAAATCATCCCACGGGAACCTTCTACCGGGATGAAAAGTATCCTGTGTCTTAATATACTAGCTGTTGCCCGCGTGTATGTCGGAAATTATCCCACGGGAACCTTCTACTGGGATGAAAAGTATCCTGTGTCTTAATATACTAGCTGTTGCCCGCGTGTATGTCGGAAATTATCTCACGGGAACCTTCTACCGGGATGAAAAGTATCATATGTCTTAATGTACTAGCTGTTGCCAGTGGCTATGTTGGAAATTATCCCACGGGAACCTTCTACCGGGATGAAAAGTATCCTGTGTCTTAATATACTAGCTGTTGCCCGCGTGTATGTCGGAAATTATCCCACGGGAACCTTCTACCGGGATGAAAAGTATCCTGTGTCTTAATATACTAGCTGTTGCCCGCGTGTATGTCGAAAATTATCCCACGGGAACCTTCTACCGGGGTGAAAAGTATCATATGTCTTAATGTACTAGCTGTTGCCAGTGGCTATGTTGGAAATTATCCCACGGGAACCTTCTACCGGGATGAAAAGTATCCTATGTCTTAATATACTAGCTGTTGCCCGCGTGTATGTCGGAAATTATCCCACGGGAACCTTCTACCGGGATCAAAAGTATCCTATGTCTTAATATACTAGCTGTTGCCCGCGTGTATGTCGGAAATTATCCCACGGGAACCTTCTTCCGGGATGAAAAGTATCCTATGTCTTAATATACTAGCTGTTGCCCGCGTGTATGTCGGAAATCATCCCACGGGAACCTTCTACCGGGATGAAAAGTATCCTATGTCTTAATATACTAGCTGTTGCCCGCGTGTATGTCGGAAATCATCCCACGGGAACCTTCTACCGGGATCAAAAGTATCCTATGTCTTAATATACTAGCTGTTGCCCGCGTGTATGTCGGAAATTATCCCACGGGAACCTTCTACCGGGGTGAAAAGTATCCTATGTCTTAATATACTAGCTGTTGCCCGCGTGTATGTCGGAATACATCCCACGGGAACCTTCTACCGGGATCAAAAGTATCCTATGTCTTAATATACTAGCTGTTGCCCGCGTGTATGTCGGAAATCATCCCAATGGAACCTTCTACCGGGATGAAAAGTATCCTGTGTCTTAATATACTAGCTGTTGCCCGCGTGTATGTCGGAAATCATCCCAATGGAACCTTCTACCGGGATGAAAAGTATCCTGTGTCCTAATATACTAGCTGTTGCCCGCGTGTATGTCGGAAATCATCCCACGGGAACCTTCTTCCGGGATGAAAAGTATCCTGTGTCTTAATATACTAGCTGTTGCCCGCGTGTATGTCGGAAATCATCCCACGGGAACCTTCTACCGGGATGAAAAGTATCCTGTGTCTTAATATACTAGCTGTTGCCCGCGTTTATGTCGGAAATTATCCCACGGGAACCTTCTACCGGGGTGAAAAGAATCCTATGTCTTAATATACTAGCTGTTGCCCGCGTGTATGTTGGAAATCATCCCACGGGAACCTTCTACCGGGATGAAAAGTATCCTGTGTCTTAATATACTAGCTGTTGCCCGCGTGTATGTCGGAAATCATCCCACGGGAACCTTCTACCGGGATGAAAAGTATCCTGTGTCTTAATATACTAGCTGTTGCCCGCGTGTATGTCGGAAATTATCCCACGGGAACCTTCTACCGGGATGAAAAGTATCCTGTGTCTTAATGTACTAGCTGTTGCCCGCGTGTATGTCGGAAATCATCCCACGGGAACCTTCTACCGGGATGAAAAGTATCCTGTGTCTTAATATACTAGCTGTTGCCCGCGTGTATGTCGGAAATTATCCCACGGGAACCTTCTACCGGGATGAAAAGTATCCTGTGTCTTAATATACTAGCTGTTGCCCGCGTGTATGTCGGAAATTATCCCACGGGAACCTTCTACCGGGATGAAAAGTATCATATGTCTTAATGTACTAGCTGTTGCCAGTGGCTATGTTGGAAATTATCCCACGGGAACCTTCTACCGGGATGAAAAGTATCCTGTGTCTTAATATACTAGCTGTTGCCCGCGTGTATGTCGGAAATTATCCCACGGGAACCTTCTACCGGGATGAAAAGTATCCTGTGTCTTAATATACTAGCTGTTGCCCGCGTGTATGTCGAAAATTATCCCACGGGAACCTTCTACCGGGATCAAAAGTATCATATGTCTTAATGTACTAGCTGTTGCCAGTGGCTATGTTGGAAATTATCCCACGGGAACCTTCTACCGGGATGAAAAGTATCCTATGTCTTAATATACTAGCTGTTGCCCGCGTGTATGTCGGAAATTATCCCACGGGAACCTTCTACCGGGATCAAAAGTATCCTATGTCTTAATATACTAGCTGTTGCCCGCGTGTATGTCGGAAATCATCCCACGGGAACCTTCTACCGGGATGAAAAGTATCCTATGTCTTAATATACTAGCTGTTGCCCGCGTGTATGTCGGAAATCATCCCAATGGAACCTTCTACCGGGATGAAAAGTATCCTGTCTCTTAATATACTAGCTGTTGCCCGCGTGTATGTCGGAAATCATCCCACGGGAACCTTCTACCGGGATGAAAAGTATCCTGTGTCTTAATATACTAGCTGTTGCCCGCGTGTATGTCGGAAATCATCCCACGGGAACCTTCTACCGGGATGAAAAGTATCCTGTGTCTTAATATACTAGCTGTTGCCCGCGTGTATGTCGGAAATCATCCCAATGGAACCTTCTACCGGGATGAAAAGTATCCTGTGTCCTAATATACTAGCTGTTGCCCGCGTGTATGTCGGAAATCATCCCAATGGAACCTTCTACGGGGATGAAAAGTATACTATGTCTTAATATACTAGCTGTTGCCAGCGGCATCGCCCGCGTGTATGTCGGAAATTATCCCACGGGAACCTTCTACCGGGATGAAAGTATCCTATGTCTTAATATACTAGCTGTTGCCAGCGGCATCGCCCGCGTGTATGTCGGAAATTATCCCACGGGAACCTTCTACCGGGATGAAAAGTATCCTATGTCTTAATATACTAACTGTTGCCAGCGGCATCGCCCGCGTGTATGTCGGAAATTATCCCACGGGAACCTTCTACCGGGATGAAAGTATCCTATGTCTTAATATACTAGCTGTTGCCAGCGGCATCGCCCGCGTGTATGTCGGAAATTATCCCACGGGAACCTTCTACCGGGATGAAAAGTATCCTATGTCTTAATATACTAGCTGTTGCCCGCGTGTATGTCGGAAATCATCCCACGGGAACCTTCTACCGGGATGAAAAGTATCCTATGTCTTAATATACTAGCTGTTGCCCGCGTGTATGTCGGAAATCATCCCACGGGAACCTTCTACCGGGATCAAAAGTATCCTATGTCTTAATATACTAGCTGTTGCCCGCGTGTATGTCGGAAATCATCCCAATGGAACCTTCTACCGGGATGAAAAGTATCCTGTGTCTTAATATACTAGCTGTTGCCCGCGTGTATGTCGGAAATCATCCCACGGGAACCTTCTACCGGAATGAAAAGTATCCTATGTCTTAATATACTAGCTGTTGCCCGCGTGTATGTCGGAATACATCCCACGGGAACCTTCTACCGGGATGAAAAGTATCCTCTGTCTTAATATACTAGCTGTTGCCCGCGTGTATGTCGGAAATTATCCCACGGGAACCTTCTACCGGGATGAAAAGTATCCTGTGTCTTAATATACTAGCTGTTGCCCGCTTGTATGTCGGAAATTATCCCACGGGAACCTTCTACCGGGATGAAAAGTATCCTGTGTCTTAATATACTAGCTGTTGCCCGCGTGTATGTCGGAAATCATCCCACGGGAACCTTCTACCGGGGTGAAAAGTATCATATGTCTTAATGTACTAGCTGTTGCCAGTGGCTATATTGGAAATTATCCCACGGGAACCTTCTACCGGGATGAAAAGTATACTATGTCTTAATATACTAGCTGTTGCCAGCGGCATCGCCCGCGTGTATGTCGGAAATCATCCCACGGGAACCTTCTACCGGGATGAAAGTATCCTATGTCTTAATATACTAGCTGTTGCCAGCGTGTATGTCGGAAATTATCCCACGGGAACCTTCTACCGGGATGAAAAGTATCATATGTCTTAATATACTAGCTGTTGCCAGCGGCTATGTTGGAAATTATCCCACGGGAACCTTATACCGGAATGAAAAGTATCCTATGTCTTAATATACTAGCTGTTGCCAGCGTGTATGTCGGAAATTATCCCACGGGAACCTTCTACCGGAATGAAAATATCCTATGTCTTAATATACTAGCTGTTGCCCGCGTGTATGTCGGAATACATCCCACGGGAACCTTCTACCGGGATGAAAAGTATCCTATGTCTTAATATACTAGCTGTTGCCCGCGTGTATGTCGGAAATTATCCCACGGGAACCTTCTACCGGGATGAAAAGTATCCTATGTCTTAATATACTAGCTGTTGCCCGCGTGTATGTCGGAATACATCCCACGGGAACCTTCTACCGGGATGAAAAGTATCCTATGTCTTAATATACTACCTGTTGCCCGCGTGTATTTCGGAAATCATCCCACGGGAACCTTCTACCGGAATGAAAAGTATCCTATGTCTTAATATACAAGCTGTTGCCCGCGTGTATGTCGGAATACATCCCACGGGAACCTTCTACCGGGATGAAAAGTATCCTGTGTCTTAATATACTAGCTGTTGCCCGCGTGTATGTCGGAAATTATCCCACGGGAACCTTCTACCGGGGTGAAAAGTATCCTATGTCTTAATATACTAGCTGTTGCCCGCGTGTATGTCGGAAATCATCCCACGGGAACCTTCTACCGGGATGAAAAGTATCCTGTGTCTTAATATACTAGCTGTTGCCCGCGTGTATGTCGGAAATTATCCCACGGGAACCTTCTACCGGGATGAAAAGTATCCTGTGTCTTAATATACTAGCTGTTGCCCGCGTGTATGTCGGAAATTATCCCACGGGAACCTTCTACCGGGGTGAAAAGTATCATATGTCTTAATGTACTAGCTGTTGCCAGTGGCTATGTTGGAAATTATCCCACGGGAACCTTCTACCGGGATGAAAAGTATCCTATGTCTTAATATACTAGCTGTTGCCCGCGTGTATGTCGGAAATTATCCCACGGGAACCTTCTACCGGGATGAAAGTATCCTATGTCTTAATATACTAGCTGTTGCCCGCGTGTCTGTCGGAATACATCCCACGGGAACCTTCTACCGGGATGAAAAGTATCCTATGTCTTAATATACTAGCTGTTGCCCGCGTGTATGTCGGAATACATCCCACGGGAACCTTCTACCGGGATCAAAAGTATCCTATGTCTTAATATACTAGCTGTTGCCCGCGTGTATGTCGGAAATCATCCCAATGGAACCTTCTACCGGGATGAAAAGTATCCTGTCTCTTAATATACTAGCTGTTGCCCGCGTGTATGTCGGAAATCATCCCACGGGAACCTTCTACCGGGATGAAAAGTATCCTGTGTCTTAATATACTAGCTGTTGCCCGCGTTTATGTCGGAAATTATCCCACGGGAACTTTCTACCGGGGTGAAAAGTATCCTATGTCTTAATATACTAGCTGTTGCCCGCGTGTATGTTGGAAATCATCCCACGGGAACCTTCTACCGGGATGAAAAGTATCCTGTGTCTTAATATACTAGCTGTTGCCCGCGTGTATGTCGGAAATCATCCCACGGGAACCTTCTACCGGGATGAAAAGTATCCTGTCTCTTAATATACTAGCTGTTGCCCGCGTGTATGTCGGAAATCATCCCACGGGAACCTTCTACCGGGATGAAAAGTATCCTGTGTCTTAATATACTAGCTGTTGCCCGCGTGTATGTCGGAAATTATCCCACGGGAACCTTCTACCGGGATGAAAAGTATCCTGTGTCTTAATATACTAGCTGTTGCCCGCGTGTATGTCGGAAATTATCCCACGGGAACCTTCTACCGGGATGAAAAGTATCCTATGTCTTAATATACTAGCTGTTGCCCGCGTGTATGTCGGAAATTATCCCACGGGAACCTTCTACCGGGATGAAAGTATCCTATGTCTTAATATACTAGCTGTTGCCCGCGTGTCTGTCGGAATACATCCCACGGGAACCTTCTACCGGGATGAAAAGTATCCTATGTCTTAATATACTAGCTGTTGCCCGCGTGTATGTCGGAAATCATCCCACGGGAACCTTCTACCGGGATGAAAGTATCCTATGTCTTAATATACTAGCTGTTGCCCGCGTGTCTGTCGGAATACATCCCACGGGAACCTTCTACCGGGATGAAAAGTATCCTATGTCTTAATATACTAGCTGTTGCCCGCGTGTATGTCGGAAATCATCCCACGGGAACCTTCTACCGGGATGAAAAGTATCCTGTGTCTTAATATACTAGCTGTTGCCCGCGTGTATGTCGGAAATTAACCCACGGGAACCTTCTACCGGGATGAAAAGTATCCTTTGTATTAATATACTAGCTGTTGCCAGCGGCTTCGCCCGCGTGTATGTCGAAAATTATCCCACGGGAACCTTCTACCGGGATGAAAGTATCCTATGTCTTAATTTACTAGCTGTTGCCCGCGTGTATGTCGGAATACATCCCACGGGAACCTTCTACCGCGATGAAAAGTATCCTATGTCTTAATATACTAGCTGTTGCCCGCGTGTATGTCGGAAATCATCCCACGGGAACCTTCTACCGGGATGAAAAGTATCCTATGTCTTAATATACTAGCTGTTGCCCGCGTGTATGTCGGAAATTATCCCACGGGAACCTTCTACCGGGGTGAAAAGTATCCTGTGTCTTAATATACTAGCTGTTGCCCGCGTGTATGTCGGAAATCATCCCACGGGAACCTTCTACCGGGATGAAAAGTATCCTGTGTCTTAATATACTAGCTGTTGCCCGCGTGTATGTCGGAAATTATCCCACGGGAACCTTCTACTGGGATGAAAAGTATCCTGTGTCTTAATATACTAGCTGTTGCCCGCGTGTATGTCGGAAATTATCCCACGGGAACCTTCTACCGGGATGAAAAGTATCATATGTCTTAATGTACTAGCTGTTGCCAGTGGCTATGTTGGAAATTATCCCACGGGAACCTTCTACCGGGATGAAAAGTATCCTGTGTCTTAATATACTAGCTGTTGCCCGCGTGTATGTCGGAAATTATCCCACGGGAACCTTCTACCGGGATGAAAAGTATCCTGTGTCTTAATATACTAGCTGTTGCCCGCGTGTATGTCGAAAATTATCCCACGGGAACCTTCTACCGGGGTGAAAAGTATCATATGTCTTAATGTACTAGCTGTTGCCAGTGGCTATGTTGGAAATTATCCCACGGGAACCTTCTACCGGGATGAAAAGTATCCTATGTCTTAATATACTAGCTGTTGCCCGCGTGTATGTCGGAAATTATCCCACGGGAACCTTCTACCGGGATCAAAAGTATCCTATGTCTTAATATACTAGCTGTTGCCCGCGTGTATGTCGGAAATTATCCCACGGGAACCTTCTTCCGGGATGAAAAGTATCCTATGTCTTAATATACTAGCTGTTGCCCGCGTGTATGTCGGAAATCATCCCACGGGAACCTTCTACCGGGATGAAAAGTATCCTATGTCTTAATATACTAGCTGTTGCCCGCGTGTATGTCGGAAATCATCCCACGGGAACCTTCTACCGGGATCAAAAGTATCCTGTGTCTTAATATACTAGCTGTTGCCCGCGTGTATGTCGGAAATTATCCTACGGGAACCTTCTACCGGGATGAAAAGTATCATATGTCTTAATGTACTAGCTGTTGCCAGTGGCTATGTTGGAAATTATCCCACGGGAACCTTCTACCGGGATGAAAAGTATCCTGTGTCTTAATATACTAGCTGTTGCCCGCGTGTATGTCGGAAATTATCCCACGGGAACCTTCTACCGGGATGAAAAGTATCCTGTGTCTTAATATACTAGCTGTTGCCCGCGTGTATGTCGAAAATTATCCCACGGGAACCTTCTACCGGGGTGAAAAGTATCATATGTCTTAATGTACTAGCTGTTGCCAGTGGCTATGTTGGAAATTATCCCACGGGAACCTTCTACCGGGATGAAAAGTATCCTATGTCTTAATATACTAGCTGTTGCCCGCGTGTATGTCGGAAATTATCCCACGGGAACCTTCTACCGGGATCAAAAGTATCCTATGTCTTAATATACTAGCTGTTGCCCGCGTGTATGTCGGAAATTATCCCACGGGAACCTTCTTCCGGGATGAAAAGTATCCTATGTCTTAATATACTAGCTGTTGCCCGCGTGTATGTCGGAAATCATCCCACGGGAACCTTCTACCGGGATGAAAAGTATCCTATGTCTTAATATACTAGCTGTTGCCCGCGTGTATGTCGGAAATCATCCCACGGGAACCTTCTACCGGGATCAAAAGTATCCTATGTCTTAATATACTAGCTGTTGCCCGCGTGTATGTCGGAAATTATCCCACGGGAACCTTCTACCGGGGTGAAAAGTATCCTATGTCTTAATATACTAGCTGTTGCCCGCGTGTATGTCGGAATACATCCCACGGGAACCTTCTACCGGGATCAAAAGTATCCTATGTCTTAATATACTAGCTGTTGCCCGCGTGTATGTCGGAAATCATCCCAATGGAACCTTCTACCGGGATGAAAAGTATCCTGTGTCTTAATATACTAGCTGTTGCCCGCGTGTATGTCGGAAATCATCCCAATGGAACCTTCTACCGGGATGAAAAGTATCCTGTGTCCTAATATACTAGCTGTTGCCCGCGTGTATGTCGGAAATCATCCCACGGGAACCTTCTTCCGGGATGAAAAGTATCCTGTGTCTTAATATACTAGCTGTTGCCCGCGTGTATGTCGGAAATCATCCCACGGGAACCTTCTACCGGGATGAAAAGTATCCTGTGTCTTAATATACTAGCTGTTGCCCGCGTTTATGTCGGAAATTATCCCACGGGAACCTTCTACCGGGGTGAAAAGAATCCTATGTCTTAATATACTAGCTGTTGCCCGCGTGTATGTTGGAAATCATCCCACGGGAACCTTCTACCGGGATGAAAAGTATCCTGTGTCTTAATATACTAGCTGTTGCCCGCGTGTATGTCGGAAATCATCCCACGGGAACCTTCTACCGGGATGAAAAGTATCCTGTGTCTTAATATACTAGCTGTTGCCCGCGTGTATGTCGGAAATTATCCCACGGGAACCTTCTACCGGGATGAAAAGTATCCTGTGTCTTAATGTACTAGCTGTTGCCCGCGTGTATGTCGGAAATCATCCCACGGGAACCTTCTACCGGGATGAAAAGTATCCTGTGTCTTAATATACTAGCTGTTGCCCGCGTGTATGTCGGAAATTATCCCACGGGAACCTTCTACCGGGATGAAAAGTATCCTGTGTCTTAATATACTAGCTGTTGCCCGCGTGTATGTCGGAAATTATCCCACGGGAACCTTCTACCGGGATGAAAAGTATCATATGTCTTAATGTACTAGCTGTTGCCAGTGGCTATGTTGGAAATTATCCCACGGGAACCTTCTACCGGGATGAAAAGTATCCTGTGTCTTAATATACTAGCTGTTGCCCGCGTGTATGTCGGAAATTATCCCACGGGAACCTTCTACCGGGATGAAAAGTATCCTGTGTCTTAATATACTAGCTGTTGCCCGCGTGTATGTCGAAAATTATCCCACGGGAACCTTCTACCGGGATCAAAAGTATCATATGTCTTAATGTACTAGCTGTTGCCAGTGGCTATGTTGGAAATTATCCCACGGGAACCTTCTACCGGGATGAAAAGTATCCTATGTCTTAATATACTAGCTGTTGCCCGCGTGTATGTCGGAAATTATCCCACGGGAACCTTCTACCGGGATCAAAAGTATCCTATGTCTTAATATACTAGCTGTTGCCCGCGTGTATGTCGGAAATCATCCCACGGGAACCTTCTACCGGGATGAAAAGTATCCTATGTCTTAATATACTAGCTGTTGCCCGCGTGTATGTCGGAAATCATCCCAATGGAACCTTCTACCGGGATGAAAAGTATCCTGTCTCTTAATATACTAGCTGTTGCCCGCGTGTATGTCGGAAATCATCCCACGGGAACCTTCTACCGGGATGAAAAGTATCCTGTGTCTTAATATACTAGCTGTTGCCCGCGTGTATGTCGGAAATCATCCCACGGGAACCTTCTACCGGGATGAAAAGTATCCTGTGTCTTAATATACTAGCTGTTGCCCGCGTTTATGTCGGAAATTATCCCACGGGAACCTTCTACCGGGGTGAAAAGTATCCTATGTCTTAATATACTAGCTGTTGCCCGCGTGTATGTTGGAAATCATCCCACGGGAACCTTCTACCGGGATGAAAAGTATCCTGTGTCTTAATATACTAGCTGTTGCCCGCGTGTATGTCGGAAATCATCCCACGGGAACCTTCTACCGGGATGAAAAGTATCCTGTGTCTTAATATACTAGCTGTTGCCCGCGTGTATGTCGGAAATTATCCCACGGGAACCTTCTACCGGGATGAAAAGTATCCTGTGTCTTAATGTACTAGCTGTTGCCAGTGGCTATGTTGGAAATTATCCCACGGGAACCTTCTACCGGGATGAAAAGTATCCTATGTCTTAATATACTAGCTGTTGCCCGCGTGTATGTCGGAAATTATCCCACGGGAACCTTCTACCGGGATGAAAGTATCCTATGTCTTAATATACTAGCTGTTGCCCGCGTGTCTGTCGGAATACATCCCACGGGAATTTTCTACCGGGATGAAAAGTATCCTATGTCTTAATATACTAGCTGTTGCCCGCGTGTATGTCGGAAATTATCCCACGGGAACCTTCTACCGGGGTGAAAAGTATCCTATGTCTTAATATACAAGCTGTTGCCCGCGTGTATGTCGGAAATTATCCCACGGGAACCTTCTACCGGGATGAAAGTATCCTATGTCTTAATATACTAGCTGTTGCCCGCGTGTCTGTCGGAATACATCCCACGGGAACCTTCTACCGGGATGAAAAGTATCCTATGTCTTAATATACTAGCTGTTGCCCGCGTGTATGTCGGAAATCATCCCACGGGAACCTTCTACCGGGATGAAAGTATCCTATGTCTTAATATACTAGCTGTTGCCCGCGTGTCTGTCGGAATACATCCCACGGGAACCTTCTACCGGGATGAAAAGTATCCTATGTCTTAATATACTAGCTGTTGCCCGCGTGTATGTCGGAAATCATCCCACGGGAACCTTCTACCGGGATGAAAAGTATCCTGTGTCTTAATATACTAGCTGTTGCCCGCGTGTATGTCGGAAATTAACCCACGGGAACCTTCTACCGGGATGAAAAGTATCCTTTGTATTAATATACTAGCTGTTGCCAGCGGCTTCGCCCGCGTGTATGTCGAAAATTATCCCACGGGAACCTTCTACCGGGATGAAAGTATCCTATGTCTTAATTTACTAGCTGTTGCCCGCGTGTATGTCGGAATACATCCCACGGGAACCTTCTACCGCGATGAAAAGTATCCTATGTCTTAATATACTAGCTGTTGCCCGCGTGTATGTCGGAAATCATCCCACGGGAACCTTCTACCGGGATGAAAAGTATCCTATGTCTTAATATACTAGCTGTTGCCCGCGTGTATGTCGGAAATTATCCCACGGGAACCTTCTACCGGGGTGAAAAGTATCCTATGTCTTAATATACTAGCTGTTGCCCGCGTGTATGTCGGAGATCATCCCACGGGAACCTTCTACCGGGATGAAAAGTATCCTGTGTCTTAATATACTAGCTGTTGCCCGCGTGTATGTCGGAAATTATCCCACGGGAACCTTCTACCGGGATGAAAAGTATCCTGTGTCTTAATATACTAGCTGTTGCCCGCGTGTATGTCGGAAATTATCCCACGGGAACCTTCTACCGGGATGAAAAGTATCATATGTCTTAATGTACTAGCTGTTGCCAGTGGCTATGTTGGAAATTATCCCACGGGAACCTTCTACCGGGATGAAAAGTATCCTGTGTCTTAATATACTAGCTGTTGCCCGCGTGTATGTCGGAAATTATCCCACGGGAACCTTCTACCGGGATGAAAAGTATCCTGTGTCTTAATATACTAGCTGTTGCCCGCGTGTATGTCGAAAATTATCCCACGGGAACCTTCTACCGGGGTGAAAAGTATCATATGTCTTAATGTACTAGCTGTTGCCAGTGGCTATGTTGGAAATTATCCCACGGGAACCTTCTACCGGGATGAAAAGTATCCTATGTCTTAATATACTAGCTGTTGCCCGCGTGTATGTCGGAAATTATCCCACGGGAACCTTCTACCGGGATCAAAAGTATCCTATGTCTTAATATACTAGCTGTTGCCCGCGTGTATGTCGGAAATTATCCCACGGGAACCTTCTTCCGGGATGAAAAGTATCCTATGTCTTAATATACTAGCTGTTGCCCGCGTGTATGTCGGAAATCATCCCACGGGAACCTTCTACCGGGATGAAAAGTATCCTATGTCTTAATATACTAGCTGTTGCCCGCGTGTATGTCGGAAATCATCCCACGGGAACCTTCTACCGGGATCAAAAGTATCCTATGTCTTAATATACTAGCTGTTGCCCGCGTGTATGTCGGAAATTATCCCACGGGAACCTTCTACCGGGATGAAAAGTATCCTATGTCTTAATATACTAGCTGTTGCCCGCGTGTATGTCGGAATACATCCCACGGGAACCTTCTACCGGGATGAAAAGTATCCTATGTCTTAATATACTACCTGTTGCCCGCGTGTATTTCGGAAATCATCCCACGGGAACCTTCTACCGGAATGAAAAGTATCCTATGTCTTAATATACAAGCTGTTGCCCGCGTGTATGTCGGAATACATCCCACGGGAACCTTCTACCGGGATGAAAAGTATCCTGTGTCTTAATATACTAGCTGTTGCCCGCGTGTATGTCGGAAATTATCCCACGGGAACCTTCTACCGGGGTGAAAAGTATCCTATGTCTTAATATACTAGCTGTTGCCCGCGTGTATGTCGGAAATCATCCCACGGGAACCTTCTACCGGGATGAAAAGTATCCTGTGTCTTAATATACTAGCTGTTGCCCGCGTGTATGTCGGAAATTATCCCACGGGAACCTTCTACCGGGATGAAAAGTATCCTGTGTCTTAATATACTAGCTGTTGCCCGCGTGTATGTCGGAAATTATCCCACGGGAACCTTCTACCGGGGTGAAAAGTATCATATGTCTTAATGTACTAGCTGTTGCCAGTGGCTATGTTGGAAATTATCCCACGGGAACCTTCTACCGGGATGAAAAGTATCCTATGTCTTAATATACTAGCTGTTGCCCGCGTGTATGTCGGAAATTATCCCACGGGAACCTTCTACCGGGATGAAAGTATCCTATGTCTTAATATACTAGCTGTTGCCCGCGTGTCTGTCGGAATACATCCCACGGGAACCTTCTACCGGGATGAAAAGTATCCTATGTCTTAATATACTAGCTGTTGCCCGCGTGTATGTCGGAATACATCCCACGGGAACCTTCTACCGGGATCAAAAGTATCCTATGTCTTAATATACTAGCTGTTGCCCGCGTGTATGTCGGAAATCATCCCAATGGAACCTTCTACCGGGATGAAAAGTATCCTGTCTCTTAATATACTAGCTGTTGCCCGCGTGTATGTCGGAAATCATCCCACGGGAACCTTCTACCGGGATGAAAAGTATCCTGTGTCTTAATATACTAGCTGTTGCCCGCGTTTATGTCGGAAATTATCCCACGGGAACTTTCTACCGGGGTGAAAAGTATCCTATGTCTTAATATACTAGCTGTTGCCCGCGTGTATGTTGGATATCATCCCACGGGAACCTTCTACCGGGATGAAAAGTATCCTGTGTCTTAATATACTAGCTGTTGCCCGCGTGTATGTCGGAAATCATCCCACGGGAACCTTCTACCGGGATGAAAAGTATCCTGTGTCTTAATATACTAGCTGTTGCCCGCGTGTATGTCGGAAATTATCCCACGGGAACCTTCTACCGGGATGAAAAGTATCCTGTGTCTTAATGTACTAGCTGTTGCCAGTGGCTATGTTGGAAATTATCCCACGGGAACCTTCTACCGGGATGAAAAGTATCCTATGTCTTAATATACTAGCTGTTGCCCGCGTGTATGTCGGAAATTATCCCACGGGAACCTTCTACCGGGATGAAAGTATCCTATGTCTTAATATACTAGCTGTTGCCCGCGTGTCTGTCGGAATACATCCCACGGGAACCTTCTACCGGGATGAAAAGTATCCTATGTCTTAATATACTAGCTGTTGCCCGCGTGTATGTCGGAAATTATCCCACGGGAACCTTCTACCGGGGTGAAAAGTATCCTATGTCTTAATATACTAGCTGTTGCCCGCGTGTATGTCGGAAATTATCCCACGGGAACCTTCTACCGGGATGAAAGTATCCTATGTCTTAATATACTAGCTGTTGCCCGCGTGTCTGTCGGAATACATCCCACGGGAACCTTCTACCGGGATGAAAAGTATCCTATGTCTTAATATACTAGCTGTTGCCCGCGTGTATGTCGGAAATCATCCCACGGGAACCTTCTACCGGGATGAAAGTATCCTATGTCTTAATATACTAGCTGTTGCCCGCGTGTCTGTCGGAATACATCCCACGGGAACCTTCTACCGGGATGAAAAGTATCCTATGTCTTAATATACTAGCTGTTGCCCGCGTGTATGTCGGAAATCATCCCACGGGAACCTTCTACCGGGATGAAAAGTATCCTGTGTCTTAATATACTAGCTGTTGCCCGCGTGTATGTCGGAAATTAACCCACGGGAACCTTCTACCGGGATGAAAAGTATCCTTTGTATTAATATACTAGCTGTTGCCAGCGGCTTCGCCCGCGTGTATGTCGAAAATTATCCCACGGGAACCTTCTACCGGGATGAAAGTATCCTATGTCTTAATTTACTAGCTGTTGCCCGCGTGTATGTCGGAATACATCCCACGGGAACCTTCTACCGCGATGAAAAGTATCCTATGTCTTAATATACTAGCTGTTGCCCGCGTGTATGTCGGAAATCATCCCACGGGAACCTTCTACCGGGATGAAAAGTATCCTATGTCTTAATATACTAGCTGTTGCCCGCGTGTATGTCGGAAATTATCCCACGGGAACCTTCTACCGGGGTGAAAAGTATCCTGTGTCTTAATATACTAGCTGTTGCCCGCGTGTATGTCGGAAATCATCCCACGGGAACCTTCTACCGGGATGAAAAGTATCCTGTGTCTTAATATACTAGCTGTTGCCCGCGTGTATGTCGGAAATTATCCCACGGGAACCTTCTACCGGGATGAAAAGTATCCTGTGTCTTAATATACTAGCTGTTGCCCGCGTGTATGTCGGAAATTATCCCACGGGAACCTTCTACCGGGATGAAAAGTATCATATGTCTTAATGTACTAGCTGTTGCCAGTGGCTATGTTGGAAATTATCCCACGGGAACCTTCTACCGGGATGAAAAGTATCCTGTGTCTTAATATACTAGCTGTTGCCCGCGTGTATGTCGGAAATTATCCCACGGGAACCTTCTACCGGGATGAAAAGTATCCTGTGTCTTAATATACTAGCTGTTGCCCGCGTGTATGTCGAAAATTATCCCACGGGAACCTTCTACCGGGGTGAAAAGTATCATATGTCTTAATGTACTAGCTGTTGCCAGTGGCTATGTTGGAAATTATCCCACGGGAACCTTCTACCGGGATGAAAAGTATCCTATGTCTTAATATACTAGCTGTTGCCCGCGTGTATGTCGGAAATTATCCCACGGGAACCTTCTACCGGGATCAAAAGTATCCTATGTCTTAATATACTAGCTGTTGCCCGCGTGTATGTCGGAAATTATCCCACGGGAACCTTCTTCCGGGATGAAAAGTATCCTATGTCTTAATATACTAGCTGTTGCCCGCATGTATGTCGGAAATCATCCCACGGGAACCTTCTACCGGGATGAAAAGTATCCTATGTCTTAATATACTAGCTGTTGCCCGCGTGTATGTCGGAAATCATCCCACGGGAACCTTCTACCGGGATCAAAAGTATCCTATGTCTTAATATACTAGCTGTTGCCCGCGTGTATGTCGGAAATTATCCCACGGGAACCTTCTACCGGGGTGAAAAGTATCCTATGTCTTAATATACTAGCTGTTGCCCGCGTGTATGTCGGAATACATCCCACGGGAACCTTCTACCGGGATCAAAAGTATCCTATGTCTTAATATACTAGCTGTTGCCCGCGTGTATGTCGGAAATCATCCCAATGGAACCTTCTACCGGGATGAAAAGTATCCTGTGTCTTAATATACTAGCTGTTGCCCGCGTGTATGTCGGAAATCATCCCAATGGAACCTTCTACCGGGATGAAAAGTATCCTGTGTCCTAATATACTAGCTGTTGCCCGCGTGTATGTCGGAAATCATCCCACGGGAACCTTCTACCGGGATGAAAAGTATCCTGTGTCTTAATATACTAGCTGTTGCCCGCGTGTATGTCGGAAATCATCCCACGGGAACCTTCTACCGGGATGAAAAGTATCCTGTGTCTTAATATACTAGCTGTTGCCCGCGTTTATGTCGGAAATTATCCCACGGGAACCTTCTACCGGGGTGAAAAGTATCCTATGTCTTAATATACTAGCTGTTGCCCGCGTGTATGTTGGAAATCATCCCACGGGAACCTTCTACCGGGATGAAAAGTATCCTGTGTCTTAATATACTAGCTGTTGCCCGCGTGTATGTCGGAAATCATCCCACGGGAACCTTCTACCGGGATGAAAAGTATCCTGTGTCTTAATATACTAGCTGTTGCCCGCGTGTATGTCGGAAATTATCCCACGGGAACCTTCTACCGGGATGAAAAGTATCCTGTGTCTTAATGTACTAGCTGTTGCCCGCGTGTATGTCGGAAATCATCCCACGGGAACCTTCTACCGGGATGAAAAGTATCCTGTGTCTTAATATACTAGCTGTTGCCCGCGTGTATGTCGGAAATTATCCCACGGGAACCTTCTACCGGGATGAAAAGTATCCTGTGTCTTAATATACTAGCTGTTGCCCGCGTGTATGTCGGAAATTATCCCACGGGAACCTTCTACCGGGATGAAAAGTATCATATGTCTTAATGTACTAGCTGTTGCCAGTGGCTATGTTGGAAATTATCCCACGGGAACCTTCTACCGGGATGAAAAGTATCCTGTGTCTTAATATACTAGCTGTTGCCCGCGTGTATGTCGGAAATTATCCCACGGGAACCTTCTACCGGGATGAAAAGTATCCTGTGTCTTAATATACTAGCTGTTGCCCGCGTGTATGTCGAAAATTATCCCACGGGAACCTTCTACCGGGGTGTAAAGTATCATATGTCTTAATGTACTAGCTGTTGCCAGTGGCTATGTTGGAAATTATCCCACGGGAACCTTCTACCGGGATGAAAAGTATCCTATGTCTTAATATACTAGCTGTTGCCCGCGTGTATGTCGGAAATTATCCCACGGGAACCTTCTACCGGGATCAAAAGTATCCTATGTCTTAATATACTAGCTGTTGCCCGCGTGTATGTCGGAAATTATCCCACGGGAACCTTCTTCCGGGATGAAAAGTATCCTATGTCTTAATATACTAGCTGTTGCCCGCGTGTATGTCGGAAATCATCCCACGGGAACCTTCTACCGGGATGAAAAGTATCCTATGTCTTAATATACTAGCTGTTGCCCGCGTGTATGTCGGAAATCATCCCAATGGAACCTTCTACCGGGATGAAAAGTATCCTGTCTCTTAATATACTAGCTGTTGCCCGCGTGTATGTCGGAAATCATCCCACGGGAACCTTCTACCGGGATGAAAAGTATCCTGTGTCTTAATATACTAGCTGTTGCCCGCGTGTATGTCGGAAATCATCCCACGGGAACCTTCTACCGGGATGAAAAGTATCCTGTGTCTTAATATACTAGCTGTTGCCCGCGTTTATGTCGGAAATTATCCCACGGGAACCTTCTACCGGGGTGAAAAGTATCCTATGTCTTAATATACTAGCTGTTGCCCGCGTGTATGTTGGAAATCATCCCACGGGAACCTTCTACCGGGATGAAAAGTATCCTGTGTCTTAATATACTAGCTGTTGCCCGCGTGTATGTCGGAAATCATCCCACGGGAACCTTCTACCGGGATGAAAAGTATCCTGTGTCTTAATATACTAGCTGTTGCCCGCGTGTATGTCGGAAATTATCCCACGGGAACCTTCTACCGGGATGAAAAGTATCCTGTGTCTTAATGTACTAGCTGTTGCCAGTGGCTATGTTGGAAATTATCCCACGGGAACCTTCTACCGGGATGAAAAGTATCCTATGTCTTAATATACTAGCTGTTGCCCGCGTGTATGTCGGAAATTATCCCACGGGAACCTTCTACCGGGATGAAAGTATCCTATGTCTTAATATACTAGCTGTTGCCCGCGTGTCTGTCGGAATACATCCCACGGGAACCTTCTACCGGGATGAAAAGTATCCTATGTCTTAATATACTAGCTGTTGCCCGCGTGTATGTCGGAAATTATCCCACGGGAACCTTCTACCGGGGTGAAAAGTATCCTATGTCTTAATATACTAGCTGTTGCCCGCGTGTATGTCGGAAATCATCCCACGGGAACCTTCTACCGGGATGAAAAGTATCCTGTGTCTTAATATACTAGCTGTTGCCCGCGTGTATGTCGGAAATCATCCCACGGGAACCTTCTACCGGGATGAAAAGTATCCTGTGTCTTAATATACTAGCTGTTGCCCGCGTTTATGTCGGAAATTATCCCACGGGAACCTTCTACCGGGGTGAAAAGTATCCTATGTCTTAATATACTAGCTGTTGCCCGCGTGTATGTTGGAAATCATCCCACGGGAACCTTCTACCGGGATGAAAAGTATCCTGTGTCTTAATATACTAGCTGTTGCCCGCGTGTATGTCGGAAATCATCCCACGGGAACCTTCTACCGGGATGAAAAGTATCCTGTGTCTTAATATACTAGCTGTTGCCCGCGTGTATGTCGGAAATTATCCCACGGGAACCTTCTACCGGGATGAAAAGTATCCTGTGTCTTAATGTACTAGCTGTTGCCAGTGGCTATGTTGGAAATTATCCCACGGGAACCTTCTACCGGGATGAAAAGTATCCTATGTCTTAATATACTAGCAGTTGCCCGCGTGTATGTCGGAAATCATCCCACGGGAACCTTCTACCGGGATGAAAAGTATCCTGTGTCTTAATATACTAGCTGTTGCCCGCGTGTATGTCGGAAATTATCCCACGGGAACCTTCTACCGGGATGAAAAGTATCCTGTGTCTTAATGTACTAGCTGTTGCCCGCGTGTATGTCGGAAATCATCCCACGGGAACCTTCTACCGGGATGAAAAGTATCCTGTGTCTTAATATACTAGCTGTTGCCCGCGTGTATGTCGGAAATTATCCCACGGGAACCTTCTACCGGGATGAAAAGTATCCTGTGTCTTAATATACTAGCTGTTGCCCGCGTGTATGTCGGAAATTATCCCACGGGAACCTTCTACCGGGATGAAAAGTATCATATGTCTTAATGTACTAGCTGTTGCCAGTGGCTATGTTGGAAATTATCCCACGGGAACCTTCTACCGGGATGAAAAGTATCCTGTGTCTTAATATACTAGCTGTTGCCCGCGTGTATGTCGGAAATTATCCCACGGGAACCTTCTACCGGGATGAAAAGTATCCTGTGTCTTAATATACTAGCTGTTGCCCGCGTGTATGTCGAAAATTATCCCACGGGAACCTTCTACCGGGGTGTAAAGTATCATATGTCTTAATGTACTAGCTGTTGCCAGTGGCTATGTTGGAAATTATCCCACGGGAACCTTCTACCGGGATGAAAAGTATCCTATGTCTTAATATACTAGCTGTTGCCCGCGTGTATGTCGGAAATTATCCCACGGGAACCTTCTACCGGGATCAAAAGTATCCTATGTCTTAATATACTAGCTGTTGCCCGCGTGTATGTCGGAAATTATCCCACGGGAACCTTCTTCCGGGATGAAAAGTATCCTATGTCTTAATATACTAGCTGTTGCCCGCGTGTATGTCGGAAATCATCCCACGGGAACCTTCTACCGGGATGAAAAGTATCCTATGTCTTAATATACTAGCTGTTGCCCGCGTGTATGTCGGAAATCATCCCAATGGAACCTTCTACCGGGATGAAAAGTATCCTGTCTCTTAATATACTAGCTGTTGCCCGCGTGTATGTCGGAAATCATCCCACGGGAACCTTCTACCGGGATGAAAAGTATCCTGTGTCTTAATATACTAGCTGTTGCCCGCGTGTATGTCGGAAATCATCCCACGGGAACCTTCTACCGGGATGAAAAGTATCCTGTGTCTTAATATACTAGCTGTTGCCCGCGTTTATGTCGGAAATTATCCCACGGGAACCTTCTACCGGGGTGAAAAGTATCCTATGTCTTAATATACTAGCTGTTGCCCGCGTGTATGTTGGAAATCATCCCACGGGAACCTTCTACCGGGATGAAAAGTATCCTGTGTCTTAATATACTAGCTGTTGCCCGCGTGTATGTCGGAAATCATCCCACGGGAACCTTCTACCGGGATGAAAAGTATCCTGTGTCTTAATATACTAGCTGTTGCCCGCGTGTATGTCGGAAATTATCCCACGGGAACCTTCTACCGGGATGAAAAGTATCCTGTGTCTTAATGTACTAGCTGTTGCCAGTGGCTATGTTGGAAATTATCCCACGGGAACCTTCTACCGGGATGAAAAGTATCCTATGTCTTAATATACTAGCTGTTGCCCGCGTGTATGTCGGAAATTATCCCACGGGAACCTTCTATCGGGATGAAAGTATCCTATGTCTTAATATACTAGCTGTTGCCCGCGTGTCTGTCGGAATACATCCCACGGGAACCTTCTACCGGGATGAAAAGTATCCTATGTCTTAATATACTAGCTGTTGCCCGCGTGTATGTCGGAAATTATCCCACGGGAACCTTCTACCGGGGTGAAAAGTATCCTATGTCTTAATATACTAGCTGTTGCCCGCGTGTATGTCGGAAATTATCCCACGGGAACCTTCTACCGGGATGAAAGTATCCTATGTCTTAATATACTAGCTGTTGCCCGCGTGTCTGTCGGAATACATCCCACGGGAACCTTCTACCGGGATGAAAAGTATCCTATGTCTTAATATACTAGCTGTTGCCCGCGTGTATGTCGGAAATCATCCCACGGGAACCTTCTACCGGGATGAAAGTATCCTATGTCTTAATATACTAGCTGTTGCCCGCGTGTCTGTCGGAATACATCCCACGGGAACCTTCTACCGGGATGAAAAGTATCCTATGTCTTAATATACTAGCTGTTGCCCGCGTGTATGTCGGAAATCATCCCACGGGAACCTTCTACCGGGATGAAAAGTATCCTGTGTCTTAATATACTAGCTGTTGCCCGCGTGTATGTCGGAAATTAACCCACGGGAACCTTCTACCGGGATGAAAAGTATCCTTTGTATTAATATACTAGCTGTTGCCAGCGGCTTCGCCCGCGTGTATGTCGAAAATTATCCCACGGGAACCTTCTACCGGGATGAAAGTATCCTATGTCTTAATTTACTAGCTGTTGCCCGCGTGTATGTCGGAATACATCCCACGGGAACCTTCTACCGCGATGAAAAGTATCCTATGTCTTAATATACTAGCTGTTGCCCGCGTGTATGTCGGAAATCATCCCACGGGAACCTTCTACCGGGATGAAAAGTATCCTATGTCTTAATATACTAGCTGTTGCCCGCGTGTATGTCGGAAATTATCCCACGGGAACCTTCTACCGGGGTGAAAAGTATCCTATGTCTTAATATACTAGCTGTTGCCCGCGTGTATGTCGGAAATCATCCCACGGGAACCTTCTACCGGGATGAAAAGTATCCTGTGTCTTAATATACTAGCTGTTGCCCGCGTGTATGTCGGAAATTATCCCACGGGAACCTTCTACCGGGATGAAAAGTATCCTGTGTCTTAATATACTAGCTGTTGCCCGCGTGTATGTCGGAAATTATCCCACGGGAACCTTCTACCGGTATGAAAAGTATCATATGTCTTAATGTACTAGCTGTTGCCAGTGGCTATGTTGGAAATTATCCCACGGGAACCTTCTACCGGGATGAAAAGTATCCTGTGTCTTAATATACTAGCTGTTGCCCGCGTGTATGTCGGAAATTATCCCACGGGAACCTTCTACCGGGATGAAAAGTATCCTGTGTCTTAATATACTAGCTGTTGCCCGCGTGTATGTCGAAAATTATCCCACGGGAACCTTCTACCGGGGTGAAAAGTATCATATGTCTTAATGTACTAGCTGTTGCCAGTGGCTATGTTGGAAATTATCCCACGGGAACCTTCTACCGGGATGAAAAGTATCCTATGTCTTAATATACTAGCTGTTGCCCGCGTGTATGTCGGAAATTATCCCACGGGAACCTTCTACCGGGATCAAAAGTATCCTATGTCTTAATATACTAGCTGTTGCCCGCGTGTATGTCGGAAATTATCCCACGGGAACCTTCTTCCGGGATGAAAAGTATCCTATGTCTTAATATACTAGCTGTTGCCCGCGTGTATGTCGGAAATCATCCCACGGGAACCTTCTACCGGGATGAAAAGTATCCTATGTCTTACTATACTAGCTGTTGCCCGCGTGTATGTCGGAAATCATCCCACGGGAACCTTCTACCGGGATCAAAAGTATCCTATGTCTTAATATACTAGCTGTTGCCCGCGTGTATGTCGGAAATCATCCCACGGGAACCTTCTACCGGGATCAAAAGTATCCTATGTCTTAATATACTAGCTGTTGCCCGCGTGTATGTCGGAAATTATCCCACGGGAACCTTCTACCGGGGTGAAAAGTATCCTATGTCTTAATATACTAGCTGTTGCCCGCGTGTATGTCGGAATACATCCCACGGGAACCTTCTACCGGGATCAAAAGTATCCTATGTCTTAATATACTAGCTGTTGCCCGCGTGTATGTCGGAAATCATCCCAATGGAACCTTCTACCGGGATGAAAAGTATCATATGTCTTAATGTACTAGCTGTTGCCAGTGGCTATGTTGGAAATTATCCCACGGGAACCTTCTACCGGGATGAAAAGTATCCTGTGTCTTAATGTACTAGCTGTTGCCCGCGTGTATGTCGGAAATCATCCCACGGGAACCTTCTACCGGGATGAAAAGTATCCTGTGTCTTAATATACTAGCTGTTGCCCGCGTGTATGTCGGAAATTATCCCACGGGAACCTTCTACCGGGATGAAAGTATCCTATGTCTTAATATACTAGCTGTTGCCCGCGTGTCTGTCGGAATACATCCCACGGGAACCTTCTACCGGGATGAAAAGTATCCTATGTCTTAATATACTAGCTGTTGCCCGCGTGTATGTCGGAAATTATCCCACGGGAACCTTCTACCGGGGTGAAAAGTATCCTATGTCTTAATATACTAGCTGTTGCCCGCGTGTATGTCGGAAATCATCCCACGGGAACCTTCTACCGGGATGAAAAGTATCCTGTGTCTTAATGTACTAGCTGTTGCCCGCGTGTATGTCGGAAATTATCCCACGGGAACCTTCTACCGGGATGAAAAGTATCCTGTGTCTTAATGTACTAGCTGTTGCCCGCGTGTATGTCGGAAATTATCCCACGGGAACCTTCTACCGGGATGAAAGTATCCTATGTCTTAATATACTAGCTGTTGCCCGCGTGTCTGTCGGAATACATCCCACGGGAACCTTCTACCGGGATGAAAAGTATCCTATGTCTTAATATACTAGCTGTTGCCCGCGTGTATGTCGGAAATCATCCCACGGGAACCTTCTACCGGGATGAAAGTATCCTATGTCTTAATATACTAGCTGTTGCCCGCGTGTCTGTCGGAATACATCCCACGGGAACCTTCTACCGGGATGAAAAGTATCCTATGTCTTAATATACTAGCTGTTGCCCGCGTGTATGTCGGAAATCATCCCACGGGAACCTTCTACCGGGATGAAAAGTATCCTGTGTCTTAATATACTAGCTGTTGCCCGCGTGTATGTCGGAAATTAACCCACGGGAACCTTCTACCGGGATGAAAAGTATCCTTTGTATTAATATACTAGCTGTTGCCAGCGGCTTCGCCCGCGTGTATGTCGGAATACATCCCACGGGAACCTTCTACCGCGATGAAAAGTATCCTATGTCTTAATATACTAGCTGTTGCCCGCGTGTATTTCGGAAATCATCCCACGGGAACCTTCTACCGGGATGAAAAGTATCCTATGTCTTAATATACTAGCTGTTGCCCGCGTGTATGTCGGAAATCATCCCACGGGAACCTTCTACCGGGATCAAAAGTATCCTATGTCTTAATATACTAGCTTTTGCCCGCGTGTATGTCGGAAATCATCCCACGGGAACCTTCTACCGGGATGAAAAGTATCCTGTGTCTTAATATACTAGCTGTTGCCCGCGTGTATGTCGGAAATCATCCCACGGGAACCTTCTACCGGGATGAAAAGTATCCTGTGTCTTAATATACTAGCTGTTGCCCGCGTGTATGTCGGAAATTATCCCACGGGAACCTTCTACCGGGATGAAAAGTATCCTATGTCTTAATATACTAGCTGTTGCCCGCGTGTATGTCGGAAATTATCCCACGGGAACCTTCTACCGGGATGAAAAGTATCCTGTGTCTTAATATACTAGCTGTTGCCCGCGTGTATGTCGGAAATTATCCCACGGGAACCTTCTACCGGGGTGAAAAGTATCATATGTCTTAATGTACTAGCTGTTGCCATTGGCTATGTTGGAAATTATCCCACGGGAACCTTCTACCGGGATGAAAAGTATCCTATGTCTTAATATACTAGCTGTTGCCCGCGTGTATGTCGGAAATTATCCCACGGGAACCTTCTACCGGGATCAAAAGTATCCTATGTCTTAATATACTAGCTGTTGCCCGCGTGTATGTTGGAAATTATCCCACGGGAACCTTCTTCCGGGATGAAAAGTATCCTATGTCTTAATATACTAGCTGTTGCCCGCGTGTATGTCGGAAATCATCCCACGGGAACCTTCTACCGGGATGAAAAGTATCCTATATCTTAATATACTAGCTGTTGCCCGCGTGTATGTCGGAAATCATCCCACGGGAACCTTCTACCGGGATCAAAAGTATCCTATGTCTTAATATACTAGCTGTTGCCCGCGTGTATGTCGGAAATCATCCCAATGGAACCTTCTACCGGGATGAAAAGTATCCTGTGTCTTAATATACTAGCTGTTGCCCGCGTGTATGTCGGAAATCATCCCACGGGAACCTTCTACCGGGATGAAAAGTATCCTGTGTCTTAATATACTAGCTGTTGCCCGCGTTTATGTCGGAAATTATCCCACGGGAACCTTCTACCGGGATGAAAAGTATCCTATGTCTTAATATACTAGCTGTTGCCCGCGTGTATGTCGGAAATTATCCCACGGGAACCTTCTACCGGGGTGAAAAGTATCCTATGTCTTAATGTACTAGCTGTTGCCAGTGGCTATGTTGGAAATTATCCCACGGGAACCTTCTACCGGGATGAAAAGTATCCTATGTCTTAATATATTAGCTGTTGCCAGCGTGTATGTCGGAAATTATCCCACGGGAACCTTCTACCGGGATGAAAAGTATCCTGTCTTAATATACTAGCTGTTGCCCGCGTGTATGTCGGAAATCATCCCACGGGAACCTTCTACCGGAATGAAAAGTATCCTATGTCTTAATATACTAGCTGTTGCCCGCGTGTATGTCGGAATACATCCCACGGGAACTTTCTACCGGGATGAAAAGTATCCTATGTCTTAATATACTAGCTGTTGCCCGCGTGTATGTCGGAAATTATCCCACGGGAACCTTCTACCGGGATGAAAAGTATCCTATGTCTTAATATACTAGCTGTTGCCCGCGTGTATGTCGGAATACATCCCACGGGAACCTTCTACCGGGATGAAAAGTATCCTATGTCTTAATATACTACCTGTTGCCCGCGTGTATGTCGGAAATTATCCCACGGGAACCTTCTACCGGGATGAAAAGTATCCTATGTCTTAATATACTAGCTGTTGCCCGCGTGTATGTCGGAATCCATCCCACGGGAACCTTCTACCGGGATGAAAAGTATCCTATGTCTTAATATACTAGCTGTTGCCAGCGGCTTCGCCCGCGTGTATGTCGGAAATTATCTTACGGGAACCTTCTACCGGGATGAAAAGTATCCTATGTCTTAATATACTAGCTGTTGCCCGCGTGTATGTCGGAAATTATCCCACGGGAACCTTCTACCGGGATGAAAAGTATCCTATGTCTTAATATACTAGCTGTTGCCCGCGTGTATGTCGGAAATTATCCCACGGGAACCTACTACCGGGATGAAAAGTATCCTATGTCTTAATATACTAGCTGTTGCCCGCGTGTATGTCGGAAATTATCCCACGGGAACCTTCTACCGGGATCAAAAGTATCCTATGTCTTAATATACTAGCTGTTGCCCGCGTGTATGTCGGAAATTATCCCACGGGAACCTTCTTCCGGGATGAAAAGTATCCTATGTCTTAATATACTAGCTGTTGCCCGCGTGTATGTCGGAAATCATCCCACGGGAACCTTCTACCGGGATGAAAAGTATCCTATGTCTTAATATACTAACTGTTGCCAGCGGCATCGCCCGCGTGTATGTCGGAAATTATCCCACGGGAACCTTCTACCGGGATGAAAAGTATCCTATGTCTTAATATACTAGCTGTTGCCTACGTGTATTTCGGAAATTATCCCACGGGAACCTTCTACGGGGATGAAAAGTATACTATGTCTTAATATACTAGCTGTTGCCAGCGGCATCGCCCGCGTGTATGTCGGAAATCATCCCACGGGAACCTTCTACCGGGATGAAAAGTATCCTATGTCTTAATATACTAACTGTTGCCAGCGGCATCGCCCGCGTGTATGTCGGAAATTATCCCACGGGAACCTTCTACCGGGATGAAAGTATCCTATGTCTTAATATACTAGCTGTTGCCAGCGGCATCGCCCGCGTGTATGTTGGAAATTATCCCACGGGAACCTTCTACCGGGATCAAAAGTATCCTATGTCTTAATATACTAGCTGTTGCCAGCGGCATCGCCCGCGTGTATGTCGGAAATTATCCCACGGGAACCTTCTACCGGGATCAAAAGTATCCTATGTCTTAATATACTAGCTGTTGCCCGCGTGTATGTCGGAAATTATCCCACGGGAACCTTCTTCCGGGATGAAAAGTATCCTATGTCTTAATATACTAGCTGTTGCCCGCGTGTATGTCGGAAATCATCCCACGGGAACCTTCTACCGGGATGAAAAGTATCCTATGTCTTAATATACTAGCTGTTGCCCGCGTGTATGTCGGAAATCATCCCACGGGAACCTTCTACCGGGATCAAAAGTATCCTATGTCTTAATATACTAGCTGTTGCCCGCGTGTATGTCGGAAATTATCCCACGGGAACCTTCTACCGGGGTGAAAAGTATCCTATGTCTTAATATACTAGCTGTTGCCCGCGTGTATGTCGGAATACATCCCACGGGAACCTTCTACCGGGATCAAAAGTATCCTATGTCTTAATATACTAGCTGTTGCCCGCGTGTATGTCGGAAATCATCCCAATGGAACCTTCTACCGGGATGAAAAGTATCCTGTGTCTTAATATACTAGCTGTTGCCCGCGTGTATGTCGGAAATCATCCCAATGGAACCTTTTACCGGGATGAAAAGTATCCTGTCTCTTAATATACTAGCTGTTGCCCGCGTGTATGTCGGAAATCATCCCACGGGAACCTTCTACCGGGATGAAAAGTATCCTGTGTCTTAATATACTAGCTGTTGCCCGCGTGTATGTCGGAAATCATCCCACGGGAACCTTCTACCGGGATGAAAAGTATCCTGTGTCTTAATATACTAGCTGTTGCCCGCGTTTATGTCGGAAATTATCCCACGGGAACCTTCCACCGGGGTGAAAAGTATCCTATGTCTTAATATACTAGCTGTTGCCCGCGTGTATGTTGGAAATCATCCCACGGGAACCTTCTACCGGGATGAAAAGTATCCTGTGTCTTAATATACTAGCTGTTGCCCGCGTGTATGTCGGAAATCATCCCACGGGAACCTTCTACCGGGATGAAAAGTATCCTGTGTCTTAATATACTAGCTGTTGCCCGCGTGTATGTCGGAAATTATCCCACGGGAACCTTCTACCGGGATGAAAAGTATCCTGTGTCTTAATGTACTAGCTGTTGCCAGTGGCTATGTTGGAAATTATCCCACGGGAACCTTCTACCGGGATGAAAAGTATCCTATGTCTTAATATACTAGCTGTTGCCCGCGTGTATGTCGGAAATTATCCCACGGGAACCTTCTACCGGGATGAAAGTATCCTATGTCTTAATATACTAGCTGTTGCCCGCGTGTCTGTCGGAATACATCCCACGGGAACCTTCTACCGGGATGAAAAGTATCCTATGTCTTAATATACTAGCTGTTGCCCGCGTGTATGTCGGAAGTTATCCCACGGGAACCTTCTACCGGGGTGAAAAGTATCCTATGTCTTAATATACTAGCTGTTGCCCGCGTGTATGTCGGAAATCATCCCACGGGAACCTTCTACCGGGATGAAAAGTATCCTGTGTCTTAATATACTAGCTGTTGCCCGCGTGTATGTCGGAAATTATCCCACGGGAACCTTCTACCGGGATGAAAAGTATCCTGTGTCTTAATGTACTAGCTGTTGCCCGCGTGTATGTCGGAAATTATCCCACGGGAACCTTCTACCGGGATGAAAGTATCCTATGTCTTAATATACTAGCTGTTGCCCGCGTGTCTGTCGGAATACATCCCACGGGAACCTTCTACCGGGATGAAAAGTATCCTATGTCTTAATATACTAGCTGTTGCCCGCGTGTATGTCGGAAATCATCCCACGGGAACCTTCTACCGGGATGAAAAGTATCCTGTGTCTTAATATACTAGCTGTTGCCCGCGTGTATGTCGGAAATTAACCCACGGGAACCTTCTACCGGGATGAAAAGTATCCTTTGTATTAATATACTAGCTGTTGCCAGCGGCTTCGCCCGCGTGTATGTCGGAATACATCCCACGGGAACCTTCTACCGCGATGAAAAGTATCCTATGTCTTAATATACTAGCTGTTGCCCGCGTGTATGTCGGAAATCATCCCACGGGAACCTTCTACCGGGATGAAAAGTATCCTATGTCTTAATATACTAGCTGTTGCCCGCGTGTATGTCGGAAATCATCCCACGGGAACCTTCTACCGGGATCAAAAGTATCCTATGTCTTAATATACTAGCTGTTGCCCGCGTGTATGTCGGAAATCATCCCACGGGAACCTTCTACCGGGATGAAAAGTATCCTGTGTCTTAATATACTAGCTGTTGCCCGCGTGTATGTCGGAAATTATCCCACGGGAACCTTCTACCGGGATGAAAAGTATCCTATGTCTTAATATACTAGCTGTTGCCCGCGTGTATGTCGGAAATTATCCCACGGGAACCTTCTACCGGGGTGAAAAGTATCCTATGTCTTAATATACTAGCTGTTGCCCGCGTGTATGTCGGAAATCATCCCACGGGAACCTTCTACCGGGATGAAAAGTATCCTGTGTCTTAATATACTAGCTGTTGCCCGCGTGTATGTCGGAAATTATCCCACGGGAACCTTCTACCGGGATGAAAAGTATCCTGTGTCTTAATATACTAGCTGTTGCCCGCGTGTATGTCGGAAATTATCCCACGGGAACCTTCTACCGGGATGAAAAGTATCATATGTCTTAATGTACTAGCTGTTGCCAGTGGCTATGTTGGAAATTATCCCACGGGAACCTTCTACCGGGATGAAAAGTATCCTGTCTTAATATACTAGCTGTTGCCCGCGTGTATGTCGGAAATTATCCCACGGGAACCTTCTACCGGGATGAAAAGTATCCTGTGTCTTAATATACTAGCTGTTGCCCGCGTGTATGTCGGAAATTATCCCACGGGAACCTTCTACCGGGGTGAAAAGTATCATATGTCTTAATGTACTAGCTGTTGCCAGTGGCTTTGTTGGAAATTATCCCACGGGAACCTTCTACCGGGATGAAAAGTATCCTATGTCTTAATATACTAGCTGTTGCCCGCGTGTATGTCGGAAATTATCCCACGGGAACCTTCTACCGGGATCAAAAGTATCCTATGTCTTAATATACTAGCTGTTGCCCGCGTGTATGTCGGAAATTATCCCACGGGAACCTTCTTCCGGGATGAAAAGTATCCTATGTCTTAATATACTAGCTGTTGCCCGCGTGTATGTCGGAAATCATCCCACGGGAACCTTCTACCGGGATGAAAAGTATCCTATGTCTTAATATACTAGCTGTTGCCCGCGTGTATGTCGGAAATCATCCCACGGGAACCTTCTACCGGGATCAAAAGTATCCTATGTCTTAATATACTAGCTGTTGCCCGCGTGTATGTCGGAAATCATCCCAATGGAACCTTCTACCGGGATGAAAAGTATCCTGTGTCTTAATATACTAGCTGTTGCCCGCGTGTATGTCGGAAATCATCCCACGGGAACCTTCTACCGGGATGAAAAGTATCCTGTGTCTTAATATACTAGCTGTTGCCCGCGTGTATGTCGGAAATCATCCCACGGGAACCTTCTACCGGGATGAAAAGTATCCTGTGTCTTAATATACTAGCTGTTGCCCGCGTTTATGTCGGAAATTATCCCACGGGAACCTTCTACCGGGATGAAAAGTATCCTATGTCTTAATATACTAGCTGTTGCCCGCGTGTATGTCGGAAATTATCCCACGGGAACCTTCTACCGGGGTGAAAAGTATCCTATGTCTTAATGTACTAGCTGTTGCCAGTGGCTATGTTGGAAATTATCCCACGGGAACCTTCTACCGGGATGAAAAGTATCCTATGTCTTAATATATTAGCTGTTGCCAGCGTGTATGTCGGAAATTATCCCACGGGAACCTTCTACCGGGATGAAAAGTATCCTGTCTTAATATACTAGCTGTTGCCCGCGTGTATGTCGGAAATCATCCCACGGGAACCTTCTACCGGAATGAAAAGTATCCTATGTCTTAATATACTAGCTGTTGCCCGCGTGTATGTCGGAATACATCCCACGGGAACTTTCTACCGGGATGAAAAGTATCCTATGTCTTAATATACTAGCTGTTGCCCGCGTGTATGTCGGAAATTATCCCACGGGAACCTTCTACCGGGATGAAAAGTATCCTATGTCTTAATATACTAGCTGTTGCCCGCGTGTATGTCGGAATACATCCCACGGGAACCTTCTACCGGGATGAAAAGTATCCTGTGTCTTAATATACTAGCTGTTGCCCGCGTGTATGTCGGAAATTATCCCACGGGAACCTTCTACCGGGATGAAAAGTATCCTGTGTCTTAATGTACTAGCTGTTGCCAGTGGCTATGTTGGAAATTATCCCACGGGAACCTTCTACCGGGATGAAAAGTATCCTATGTCTTAATATACTAGCTGTTGCCCGCGTGTATGTCGGAAATTATCCCACGGGAACCTTCTACCGGGATGAAAGTATCCTATGTCTTAATATACTAGCTGTTGCCCGCGTGTCTGTCGGAATACATCCCACGGGAACCTTCTACCGGGATGAAAAGTATCCTATGTCTTAATATACTAGCTGTTGCCCGCGTGTATGTCGGAAATTATCCCACGGGAACCTTCTACCGGGGTGAAAAGTATCCTATGTCTTAATATACTAGCTGTTGCCCGCGTGTATGTCGGAAATCATCCCACGGGAACCTTCTACCGGGATGAAAAGTATCCTGTGTCTTAATATACTAGCTGTTGCCCGCGTGTATGTCGGAAATTATCCCACGGGAACCTTCTACCGGGATGAAAAGTATCCTGTGTCTTAATGTACTAGCTGTTGCCCGCGTGTATGTCGGAAATCATCCCACGGGAACCTTCTACCGGGATGAAAAGTATCCTATGTCTTAATATACTAGCTGTTGCCCGCGTGTATGTCGGAAATCATCCCACGGGAACCTTCTACCGGGATCAAAAGTATCCTATGTCTTAATATACTAGCTGTTGCCCGCGTGTATGTCGGAAATTATCCCACGGGAACCTTCTACCGGGGTGAAAAGTATCCTATGTCTTAATATACTAGCTGTTGCCCGCGTGTATGTCGGAATACATCCCACGGGAACCTTCTACCGGGATCAAAAGTATCCTATGTCTTAATATACTAGCTGTTGCCCGCGTGTATGTCGGAAATCATCCCAATGGAACCTTCTACCGGGATGAAAAGTATCCTGTGTCTTAATATACTAGCTGTTGCCCGCGTGTATGTCGGAAATCATCCCAATGGAACCTTCTACCGGGATGAAAAGTATCCTGTCTCTTAATATACTAGCTGTTGCCCGCGTGTATGTCGGAAATCATCCCACGGGAACCTTCTACCGGGATGAAAAGTATCCTGTGTCTTAATATACTAGCTGTTGCCCGCGTGTATGTCGGAAATCATCCCACGGGAACCTTCTACCGGGATGAAAAGTATCCTGTGTTTTAATATACTAGCTGTTGCCCGCGTTTATGTCGGAAATTATCCCACGGGAACCTTCCACCGGGGTGAAAAGTATCCTATGTCTTAATATACTAGCTGTTGCCCGCGTGTATGTTGGAAATCATCCCACGGGAACCTTCTACCGGGATGAAAAGTATCCTGTGTCTTAATATACTAGCTGTTGCCCGCGTGTATGTCGGAAATCATCCCACGGGAACCTTCTACCGGGATGAAAAGTATCCTGTGTCTTAATATACTAGCTGTTGCCCGCGTGTATGTCGGAAATTATCCCACGGGAACCTTCTACCGGGATGAAAAGTATCCTGTGTCTTAATGTACTAGCTGTTGCCAGTGGCTATGTTGGAAATTATTTCACGGGAACCTTCTACCGGGATGAAAAGTATCCTATGTCTTAATATACTAGCTGTTGCCCGCGTGTATGTCGGAAATTATCCCACGGGAACCTTCTACCGGGATGAAAGTATCCTATGTCTTAATATACTAGCTGTTGCCCGCGTGTCTGTCGGAATACATCCCACGGGAACCTTCTACCGGGATGAAAAGTATCCTATGTCTTAATATACTAGCTGTTGCCCGCGTGTATGTCGGAAATTATCCCACGGGAACCTTCTACCGGGGTGAAAAGTATCCTATGTCTTAATATACTAGCTGTTGCCCGCGTGTATGTCGGAAATCATCCCACGGGAACCTTCTACCGGGATGAAAAGTATCCTGTGTCTTAATATACTAGCTGTTGCCCGCGTGTATGTCGGAAATTATCCCACGGGAACCTTCTACCGGGATGAAAAGTATCCTGTGTCTTAATGTACTAGCTGTTGCCCGCGTGTATGTCGGAAATTATCCCACGGGAACCTTCTACCGGGATGAAAGTATCCTATGTCTTAATATACTAGCTGTTGCCCGCGTGTCTGTCGGAATACATCCCACGGGAACCTTCTACCGGGATGAAAAGTATCCTATGTCTTAATATACTAGCTGTTGCCCGCGTGTATGTCGGAAATCATCCCACGGGAACCTTCTACCGGGATGAAAGTATCCTATGTCTTAATATACTAGCTGTTGCCCGCGTGTCTGTCGGAATACATCCCACGGGAACCTTCTACCGGGATGAAAAGTATCCTATGTCTTAATATACTAGCTGTTGCCCGCGTGTATGTCGGAAATCATCCCACGGGAACCTTCTACCGGGATGAAAAGTATCCTGTGTCTTAATATACTAGCTGTTGCCCGCGTGTATGTCGGAAATTAACCCACGGGAACCTTCTACCGGGATGAAAAGTATCCTTTGTATTAATATACTAGCTGTTGCCAGCGGCTTCGCCCGCGTGTATGTCGGAATACATCCCACGGGAACCTTCTACCGCGATGAAAAGTATCCTATGTCTTAATATACTAGCTGTTGCCCGCGTGTATGTCGGAAATCATCCCACGGGAACCTTCTACCGGGATGAAAAGTATCCTATGTCTTAATATACTAGCTGTTGCCCGCGTGTATGTCGGAAATCATCCCACGGGAACCTTCTACCGGGATCAAAAGTATCCTATGTCTTAATATACTAGCTGTTGCCCGCGTGTATGTCGGAAATCATCCCACGGGAACCTTCTACCGGGATGAAAAGTATCCTGTGTCTTAATATACTAGCTGTTGCCCGCGTGTATGTCGGAAATTATCCCACGGGAACCTTCTACCGGGATGAAAAGTATCCTATGTCTTAATATACTAGCTGTTGCCCGCGTGTATGTCGGAAATTATCCCACGGGAACCTTCTACCGGGGTGAAAAGTATCCTATGTCTTAATATACTAGCTGTTGCCCGCGTGTATGTCGGAAATCATCCCACGGGAACCTTCTACCGGGATGAAAAGTATCCTGTGTCTTAATATACTAGCTGTTGCCCGCGTGTATGTCGGAAATTATCCCACGGGAACCTTCTACCGGGATGAAAAGTATCCTGTGTCTTAATATACTAGCTGTTGCCCGCGTGTATGTCGGAAATTATCCCACGGGAACCTTCTACCGGGATGAAAAGTATCATATGTCTTAATGTACTAGCTGTTGCCAGTGGCTATGTTGGAAATTATCCCACGGGAACCTTCTACCGGGATGAAAAGTATCCTGTCTTAATATACTAGCTGTTGCCCGCGTGTATGTCGGAAATTATCCCACGGGAACCTTCTACCGGGATGAAAAGTATCCTGTGTCTTAATATACTAGCTGTTGCCCGCGTGTATGTCGGAAATTATCCCACGGGAACCTTCTACCGGGGTGAAAAGTATCATATGTCTTAATGTACTAGCTGTTGCCAGTGGCTATGTTGGAAATTATCCCACGGGAACCTTCTACCGGGATGAAAAGTATCCTATGTCTTAATATACTAGCTGTTGCCCACGTGTATGTCGGAAATTATCCCACGGGAACCTAATACCGGGATCAAAAGAATCCTATGTCTTAATATACTAGCTGTTGCCCGCGTGTATGTCGGAAATTATCCCACGGGAACCTTCTTCCGGGATGAAAAGTATCCTATGTCTTAATATACTAGCTGTTGCCCGCGTGTATGTCGGAAATCATCCCACGGGAACCTTCTACCGGGATGAAAAGTATCCTATGTCTTAATATACTAGCTGTTGCCCGCGTGTATGTCGGAAATCATCCCACGGGAACCTTCTACCGGGATCAAAAGTATCCTATGTCTTAATATACTAGCTGTTGCCCGCGTGTATGTCGGAAATCATCCCAATGGAACCTTCTACCGGGATGAAAAGTATCCTGTGTCTTAATATACTAGCTGTTGCCCGCGTGTATGTCGGAAATCATCCCACGGGAACCTTCTACCGGGATGAAAAGTATCCTGTGTCTTAATATACTAGCTGTTGCCCGCGTGTATGTCGGAAATCATCCCACGGGAACCTTCTACCGGGATGAAAAGTATCCTGTGTCTTAATATACTAGCTGTTGCCCGCGTTTATGTCGGAAATTATCCCACGGGAACCTTCTACCGGGATGAAAAGTATCCTATGTCTTAATATACTAGCTGTTGCCCGCGTGTATGTCGGAAATTATCCCACGGGAACCTTCTACCGGGGTGAAAAGTATCCTATGTCTTAATGTACTAGCTGTTGCCAGTGGCTATGTTGGAAATTATCCCACGGGAACCTTCTACCGGGATGAAAAGTATCCTATGTCTTAATATATTAGCTGTTGCCAGCGTGTATGTCGGAAATTATCCCACGGGAACCTTCTACCGGGATGAAAAGTATCCTGTCTTAATATACTAGCTGTTGCCCGCGTGTATGTCGGAAATCATCCCACGGGAACCTTCTACCGGAATGAAAAGTATCCTATGTCTTAATATACTAGCTGTTGCCCGCGTGTATGTCGGAATACATCCCACGGGAACTTTCTACCGGGATGAAAAGTATCCTATGTCTTAATATACTAGCTGTTGCCCGCGTGTATGTCGGAAATTATCCCACGGGAACCTTCTACCGGGATGAAAAGTATCCTATGTCTTAATATACTAGCTGTTGCCCGCGTGTATGTCGGAATACATCCCACGGGAACCTTCTACCGGGATGAAAAGTATCCTATGTCTTAATATACTACCTGTTGCCCGCGTGTATGTCGGAAATTATCCCACGGGAACCTTCTACCGGATGAAAAGTATCCTATGTCTTAATATACTAGCTGTTGCCCGCGTGTATGTCGGAATCCATCCCACGGGAACCTTCTACCGGGATGAAAAGTATCCTATGTCTTAATATACTAGCTGTTGCCAGCGGCTTCGCCCGCGTGTATGTCGGAAATTATCTTACGGGAACCTTCTACCGGGATGAAAAGTATCCTATGTCTTAATATACTAGCTGTTGCCCGCGTGTATGTCGGAAATTATCCCACGGGAACCTTCTACCGGGATGAAAAGTATCCTATGTCTTAATATACTAGCTGTTGCCCGCGTGTATGTCGGAAATTATCCCACGGGAACCTACTACCGGGATGAAAAGTATCCTATGTCTTAATATACTAGCTGTTGCCCGCGTGTATGTCGGAAATTATCCCACGGGAACCTTCTACCGGGATCAAAAGTATCCTATGTCTTAATATACTAGCTGTTGCCCGCGTGTATGTCGGAAATTATCCCACGGGAACCTTCTTCCGGGATGAAAAGTATCCTATGTCTTAATATACTAGCTGTTGCCCGCGTGTATGTCGGAAATCATCCCACGGGAACCTTCTACCGGGATGAAAAGTATCCTATGTCTTAATATACTAACTGTTGCCAGCGGCATCGCCCGCGTGTATGTCGGAAATTATCCCACGGGAACCTTCTACCGGGATGAAAAGTATCCTATGTCTTAATATACTAGCTGTTGCCTACGTGTATTTCGGAAATTATCCCACGGGAACCTTCTACGGGGATGAAAAGTATACTATGTCTTAATATACTAGCTGTTGCCAGCGGCATCGCCCGCGTGTATGTCGGAAATCATCCCACGGGAACCTTCTACCGGGATGAAAAGTATCCTATGTCTTAATATACTAACTGTTGCCAGCGGCATCGCCCGCGTGTATGTCGGAAATTATCCCACGGGAACCTTCTACCGGGATGAAAGTATCCTATGTCTTAATATACTAGCTGTTGCCAGCGGCATCGCCCGCGTGTATGTTGGAAATTATCCCACGGGAACCTTCTACCGGGATGAAAAGTATCCTATGTCTTAATATACTAGCTGTTGCCCGCGTGTATGTCGGAAATTATCCCACGGGAACCTTCTACCGGGATCAAAAGTATCCTATGTCTTAATATACTAGCTGTTGCCCGCGTGTATGTCGGAAATTATCCCACGGGAACCTTCTTCCGGGATGAAAAGTATCCTATGTTGTCCTTGCTGGCGGCAAACGACCTATAGATCCGTGACGGGAATCGTTGATGCCGCAAACTAGAGAACATCCCTGAAACCATCTGCTAAGCAAGTTCACTAGTCGTCACAAAACATGCCGGGCAACAAGTGTGGGGGTTGCGGACGGTTTATATCTACGACAGAGGGTGCTCGGTGTGGCAAGTGCCAGGCGCTATATCACAGAGTGTGTGTGGGTGTACCTACAAAGGCCACCATAACACCTAACTGGCGTTGTCCCGAGTGCAAGAAGAATATTGCTCGAGACAACAGGTCCGAAACCCCTGTCAGAGGTCCCGCGCAGAGCTCTCCCACTGATAACACTGGGATAGCAGTTATGGCGGGCTCTAGTACACCTAATAGTCTCAGTCCTGTTAAGGCGGCCGCGACTCCCCCGCCGTCTGACATTGCAAGTGCCGACGTCACCACTAGGGAACTGTCGCCTGTAGCTAGTACCGACCTGCAGGTGATCATTGGGGAGTTGAGGGCAGTACGTGCGGAGATTCAGGTTTTCAGAAAGGAGATGGAGGTGGAAATGGCGGAGCTGAAAACCACCTTAAATACCTGCAGCACGCGTATCGATGGTCTAGAGGCAAGGGTGGACGCACTGGAACAACGTGCTACTTCGGGCTCAGCAAACTCGACCAACGTTGACCAGATTGTGGAGGAGCTGAGGCGAGAGATCAACGACAGGGACCAGGATCTTCTTGCTAATGATATAGAGGTGTCAAATTTGCCAGAGGTAAAAATGGAAAACCCAATTCACGTAATCAAGGTCATAGGCCATAAGCTAGGGGTCAGCCTTGACGATCGTGACATCGTTAGTGCAGAGCGCGTTGGTGGAAGGCAGCTCAACGCGACAAACTCAGCTGGACCGACTGAATCTCGTCCGCGGCCGATTGTCGTGCGCCTTGCTCGTCGTGACCTACGCGACCAGCTTCTGGCAAGCGCGCGAGTGCGACGTGGGGCGACCACTGCCGACCTCGACATGCCCGTTCCATCGCAGAGGTTCTTCCTAAACGAGCGCCTGACGAAAGTCAACCGGCTGTTGTTTCGTAGGGCACGGGACGCTGCCAGTCTCCTCGACTGGAAGTTTGTATGGACCAAACAGGGCCGCATCCTTGCCAGGAAGATGCCAGGAGAGAAGGCGCAGAGGATCCGTACTGAGGAGGACTTATCCCGTGTCTTCGGAACTGGAAATGTTACGGTCTAATTATTATTGTGTCTATCTATATGTAAATTATTTTCTTTTTTATGCGTCTGGAAATGTGCGTCGCAACCCACATTGTGTGCTCAGCCATGGACAGGATGTGCGTAGAGCTTACCTATCTATGTTATATTATTTTACTCTTATACTATATTTATATATATTGCATGTACAAAGTCTATTTACACTTAATCTATTTAATCCTAATTATATACAAGTAGTATTTCCAATCATCGTACTTTTCACATTTATGACTATACATATATACTCTTACTATAGTTACAGAGTTATGAAATCACTCACTCATACAACCTACTGGCAGCTTACAGTTGTAAATAGTGTCCAACTAAACCACCACATAATAACCCCATACTCTCATTTATATTGGTACCATATCTACACACTTGTATGTCTAATACCTACACCTACTGGCACTAATGGCTCCTAGTAAGCATATTAAGTTTGGTCTACCAAATGCAGGCTCTCTAGGAACAAATCAGGATGAGTTCTTGATAGCCATGGGCAACCACTCTGTGGATATCATGGCTATCAATGAGACATGGTTACGCAAGGGGGAAGAGGACCGGGCTCCTAGTGTAGCTGGGTACAAATTTAGGCACGTACCACGACCTCTGACTACGCGAGGTGGGCGTGGCGGAGGAGTTGCTTTCTATATAAAGAATGGCATTAACGCGCGTGTAAGAGCTCATCCTAAACACCCTAATGTAGAGCAGCTCTGGCTGGGCCTAACCATAAACAAGAAAAGGATTCTTGTTGGGACCGCGTACCGTCCGCCCTGGCAGGACTTGGAGCTTTTCCTTGACGCCATAACTGCCAGTATTAGTGCATTAGCCCCATATGATAATCTGGTGCTGTTGGGTGACTTAAATGTTGATCTATTGGATGGTAGTAGCTCTAAATCAAAACAGCTTATGGACTTTTTTAATTATTTAAACCTTGTTCAACTAGTGAGAACTGCGACGCACTTCGTGGGTAACAGTAGTACACTCATTGACATCGTATGCACTGACGCTACAACACGCAATGTTGGGGTGAACTATATTAGGGAGCTTGGCCATCACTCCTTCATTACATGCGAAACTGTTTTTAGGAAACCCAAGGTTAAACCTAGGATGGTTGAGTTTCGCCCCCTTTCAGACATCTTGCTGGATCACTTCCATATTGACTTGAACATGATACCATGGTCTATTATATGAGAAATAAGTGATGTTGATACCATGGTACATACTTTCAACTCATTCATGATCCAGCTTTTTGATCTCCATGCTCCTATAAGGAGAAAGACCTTTTATAAGCGTCCCACACCTTGGATCACTGACAATGTGCGTCTGATGTTCAAGTTGCGAGATGAAGCTAGAGACAGATGTCGTAATACAAGGAGTCCAACTCATAAGCAGTACTATAAGGATCTTAAACATGAGGCCACCGCTGCATTATTGAGGGAAAAGACAGCATATTTTACAAATAACATTAACAATCACAGTAAGGATCCTAAACTATTGTGGCGTAATTTGAAATCTGATGCACTTCCAGACCACAAAGAAAGGCTACTGCCAAGTCATTTTGATAACCCAGACAGTATCAATGCGGCTTTTTTGGACGTTCCGGGAAATTGTAATGATAACATCTCACAAATGCTCTACTTCAAATCTCGTAGGCACGGTGCCGCTGAGTTCTCGCTCACTACAACCAACCAGGAGACAGTTCTGAAGATAATCAGGAGCCTAGGATCGAATGCACAGGGTGTTGATGGTATCAGTTTGGATATGTTAAAACTCACATTGCCGAACACCCTGCAAGCTATCACTGATATCATCAACAGATCAATAGAATCGCGCACATTCCCCGGCCTTTGGCGACGGGCAATTGTTCGCCCTATCCCAAAGATCAGTGATCCAGCCAATTTGAAAGACCTCAGGCCAATTAGTATTCTGCCTTGCCTGTCGAAGATTCTGGAGCGTGTAGTGTATCTACAAGTTATTGAATATCTGGAGGTTAACAACATTCTCCCTGACCTTCAGTCGGGTTTCCGTAAAGGTAGAGGCACTGCAACGGCTCTGATTGATGTGGTGGGCAATATCCTGGAGGCACGTGATCGGGGGGAGGGGTCGATCCTGGTCCTACTGGATTTTTCACGGGCTTTTGACGCTATTAATACCAATCTACTGCTGTCCAAGCTAGCATACTATGGCTTTAACCGAGACGCTGTGGATTGGTTTAATAGTTATTTGACTGATAGGTCCCAGTATGTGCAGATCCACAAGGAAGATGGATCAACCGTGTCATCCCCCCCACTCCATGTGTCTAGAGGCGTCCCGCAGGGATCCATCCTGGGCCCTTTGCTGTACATCCTCTACAGTGCTGATGTTGTTGGATCCTTTGTAAACTGCAAATATCACATGTATGCAGATGATATTCAGCTGTACATTTCGTTCAAAGGGGAAGATGCAGCATTGGCAGTGCGGAGGGTGAATGAGGACCTGCATCGAGTAGTGACCTGGTCTGAGGAGAACTCTTTGGTTCTGAACCCACTGAAGTCTAAGTTCATGGTGCTGGGAACAAAAAAACAAGTTGCTGCAATATTGTCTGCCAATCCGGAGGTTGTGATTAAAGGGAAGAAAATTGAACGAGTGGAACAGGCATGTAGTCTGGGTCTAATCTTAGATCCAGAGCTGCGATTCGAGGCTCATATAAACACCGTAATAAGAAATTGTTTTTATAGGCTGAAGGTATTATACGGTATACGTAATTTTCTTAGCGTACCACTCAGAAAACAACTGGTAGACAGTCTGGTCCTATCTAGGCTAAACTACTGTGACACTGTCTATGGGCCTTGCCTGCTTGCTAGAACAGATAGGTTAATTCAGCGAATCCAGAATGCCTGTGTTCGTTTTTGCATTCATGTCCCTCGTAGGCATCATGTGACTCCATACATAAACCAACTCAAGACACTAAAAATGGCTGCCAGGCGGAAGCTTCATCTAGCGAGTTTAATGTTTGGCATTGTAACAACCCATAAGCCGCACTATTTATATGAAAAACTCACTTGGCGAGAAACTCATTATAAGTATGGTCTTCGTTCTGTGGTTGGCCCGCTAAGGGCACCGCGACATAGAACCACAGCTTTCAGGGGCAGTTTCAGATTTGCAGCCACCCGCTGCTGGAATGATCTTCCACCACCGATGCGAGGCCTGAAAACAATACAGTCGTTTAAATATCAACATAAAAAGTTACTATTGCATGCACAACTCTCATTACTTTAATTCTAGATACATCTTTATGGTGTTTACCTCGCGGGTTATGGCCTATAGTCCTTGGTTTTGGATCTTCAGCAGCGCTGTGGCATCGCTTCTGCCTCATGTCTGCTGGGATTGCTGGCAGTGATTCTCTGTCCCAGTTCTATGTGGTTTGTAAACCTGTTAGATAGTACAATTTGTGTTATTTCTATAATCATACTATTTCTTATAAATATCCATTCTATTATATATACAATTTATTATTAAATACAATTTGATTTCAATTATTATTTCCATATCTCTGTTTAAACATATTATTTACATAATTTTTATTCTCTTACCATAGTACTTTTTGTAAGCGTGGCACATGTGCATTGCACGGGTTCCCTCCAACTCCGTAGGTTCATCATCATACTCTTATTCAACATTTCACTCATAAACACTATAAACATTGACACAATCATTGCTGTAGCACAGTGGCACTCATTACATCATCATTTTCCTGACGCCATTGATGTTCAAGCTTACATAACTCCAATTCTCGTACGATGTGGTTGGTCGGACGCATGGCTCATTTGTCAAACTGTTGCGCAACGCAAGCACAGAAAATAAAACCTATCTCAAGACACGAACGATGACAGACAAACTTTATTGTCTGTGGTTTGAGACGCGTTGAAATGTTGCCACATATTTTATTGTTTATGTCTGTACATATTATATATTTTTATTGTTTTTTTTTTAGTTACTTATTTTAATGGTCTCTGACAGCGATACACACCGCCGGCTTACGCTGAAAACCAGCGCCGTGGATTCGTGCCTTCGTGCACGGGCCGCGGCATTATGCTGAGCGTGTAGCCGTTTCGCGGGGTAGTGACGCACATTTCCAAAAACTTTATTGTGTGTACTTATGTTTTTTGTTTTGTGTGGTTTGTTATGTTTTATTATTTTGTGTTTCACTTTTCTTGTATAGTTTGTGTGCGTCATTTTCACGCGAATAAACTGTTTTTCTTTCTTTCTTTCTTTCTTTCTATGTCTTAATATACTAGCTGTTGCCCGCGTGTATGTCGGAAATCATCCCACGGGAACCTTCTACCGGGATGAAAAGTATCCTATGTCTTAATATACTAACTGTTGCCAGCGGCATCGCCCGCGTGTATGTCGGAAATTATCCCACGGGAACCTTCTACCGGGATGAAAAGTATCCTATGTCTTAATATACTAGCTGTTGCCTACGTGTATTTCGGAAGTTATCCCACGGGAACATTCTACGGGGATGAAAAGTATACTATGTCTTAATATACTAGCTGTTGCCAGCGGCATCGCCCGCGTGTATGTCGGAAATCATCCCACGGGAACCTTCTACCGGGATGAAAAGTATCCTATGTCTTAATATACTAACTGTTGCCAGCGGCATCGCCCGCGTGTATGTCGGAAATTATCCCACGGGAACCTTCTACCGGGATGAAAGTATCCTATGTCTTAATATACTAGCTGTTGCCAGCGGCATCGCCCGCGTGTATGTCGGAAATTATCCCACGGGAACCTTCTACCGGGATGAAAAGTATCCTATGTCTTAATATACTAACTGTTGCCAGCGGCATCGCCCGCGTGTATGTCGGAAATTATCCCACGGGAACCTTCTACCGGGATGAAAGTATCCTATGTCTTAATATACTAGCTGTTGCCAGCGGCATCGCCCGCGTGTATGTCGGAAATTATCCCACGGGAACCTTCTACCGGGATGAAAAGTATCCTATGTCTTAATATACTAGCTGTTGCCCGCGTGTATGTCGGAAATCATCCCACGGGAACCTTCTACCAGGATGAAAAGTATCCTATGTCTTAATATACTAGCTGTTGCCCGCGTGTATGTCGGAAATCATCCCACGGGAACCTTCTACCGGGATCAAAAGTATCCTATGTCTTAATATACTAGCTGTTGCCCGCGTGTATGTCGGAAATCATCCCAATGGAACCTTCTACCGGGATGAAAAGTATCCTGTGTCTTAATATACTAGCTGTTGCCCGCGTGTATGTCGGAAATCATCCCACGGGAACCTTCTACCGGAATGAAAAGTATCCTATGTCTTAATATACTAGCTGTTGCCCGCGTGTATGTCGGAATACATCCCACGGGAACCTTCTTCCGGGATGAAAAGTATCCTGTGTCTTAATATACTAGCTGTTGCCCGCGTGTATGTCGGAAATTATCCCACGGGAACCTTCTACCGGGATGAAAAGTATCCTGTGTCTTAATATACTAGCTGTTGCCCGCGTGTATGTCGGAAATTATCCCACGGGAACCTTCTACCGGGATGAAAAGTATCCTGTGTCTTAATATACTAGCTGTTGCCCGCGTGTATGTCGGAAATCATCCCACGGGAACCTTCTACCGGGATGAAAAGTATCCTGTGTCTTAATATACTAGCTGTTGCCCGCGTGTATGTCGGAAATTATCCCACGGGAACCTTCTACCGGGATGAAAAGTATCCTGTGTCTTAATATACTAGCTGTTGCCCGCGTGTATGTCGGAAATTATCCCACGGGAACCTTCTACCGGGGTGAAAAGTATCATATGTCTTAATGTACTAGCTGTTGCCAGTGGCTATGTTGGAAATTATCCCACGGGAACCTTCTACCGGGATGAAAAGTATACTATGTCTTAATATACTAGCTGTTGCCAGCGGCATAGCCCGCGTGTATGTCGGAAATCATCCCACGGGAACCTTCTACCGGGATGAAAGTATCCTATGTCTTAATATACTAGCTGTTGCCAGCGTGTATGTCGGAAATTATCCCACGGGAACCTTCTACCGGGATGAAAAGTATCATATGTCTTAATATACTAGCTGTTGCCAGCGGCTATGTTGGAAATTATCCCACGGGAACCTTCTACCGGAATGAAAAGTATCCTATGTCTTAATATACTAGCTGTTGCCAGCGTGTATGTCGGAAATTATCCCACGGGAACCTTCTACCGGGATGAAAAGTATCCTATGTCTTAATATACTAGCTGTTGCCCGCGTGTATGTCGGAAATCATCCCACGGGAACCTTCTACCAGAATGAAAAGTATCCTATGTCTTAATATACTAGCTGTTGCCCGCGTGTATGTCGGAATACATCCCACGGGAACCTTCTACCGGGATGAAAAGTATCCTATGTCTTAATATACTAGCTGTTGCCCGCGTGTATGTCGGAAATTATCCCACGGGAACCTTCTACCGGGATGAAAAGTATCCTATGTCTTTATATACTAGCTGTTGCCCGCGTGTATGTCGGAATACATCCCACGGGAACCTTCTACCGGGATGAAAAGTATCCTATGTCTTAATATACTAGCTGTTGCCTACGTGTATTTCGGAAATTATCCCACGGGAACATTCTACGGGGATGAAAAGTATACTATGTCTTAATATACTAGCTGTTGCCAGCGGCATCGCCCGCGTGTATGTCGGAAATCATCCCACGGGAACCTTCTACCGGGATGAAAAGTATCCTATGTCTTAATATACTAACTGTTGCCAGCGGCATCGCCCGCGTGTATGTCGGAAATTATCCCACGGGAACCTTCTACCGGGATGAAAGTATCCTATGTCTTAATATACTAGCTGTTGCCAGCGGCATCGCCCGCGTGTATGTCGGAAATTATCCCACGGGAACCTTCTACCGGGATGAAAAGTATCCTATGTCTTAATATACTAACTGTTGCCAGCGGCATCGCCCGCGTGTATGTCGGAAATTATCCCACGGGAACCTTCTACCGGGATGAAAGTATCCTATGTCTTAATATACTAGCTGTTGCCAGCGGCATCGCCCGCGTGTATGTCGGAAATTATCCCACGGGAACCTTCTACCGGGATGAAAAGTATCCTATGTCTTAATATACTAGCTGTTGCCCGCGTGTATGTCGGAAATCATCCCACGGGAACCTTCTACCGGGATGAAAAGTATCCTATGTCTTAATATACTAGCTGTTGCCCGCGTGTATGTCGGAAATCATCCCACGGGAACCTTCTACCGGGATGAAAAGTATCCTGTGTCTTAATATACTAGCTGTTGCCCGCGTGTATGTCGGAAATTATCCCACGGGAACCTTCTACCGGGGTGAAAAGTATCATATGTCTTAATGTACTAGCTGTTGCCAGTGGCTATGTTGGAAATTATCCCACGGGAACCTTCTACCGGGATGAAAAGTATACTATGTCTTAATATACTAGCTGTTGCCAGCGGCATCGCCCGCGTGTATGTCGGAAATCATCCCACGGGAACCTTCTACCGGGATGAAAGTATCCTATGTCTTAATATACTAGCTGTTGCCAGCGTGTATGTCGGAAATTATCCCACGGGAACCTTCTACCGGGATGAAAAGTATCATATGTCTTAATATACTAGCTGTTGCCAGCGGCTATGTTGGAGATTATCCCACGGGAACCTTCTACCGGAATGAAAAGTATCCTATGTCTTAATATACTAGCTGTTGCCAGCGTGTATGTCGGAAATTATCCCACGGGAACCTTCTACCGGGATGAAAAGTATCCTATGTCTTAATATACTAGCTGTTGCCCGCGTGTATGTCGGAAATCATCCCACGGGAACCTTCTACCAGAATGACAAGTATCCTATGTCTTAATATACTAGCTGTTGCCCGCGTGTATGTCGGAATACATCCCACGGGAACCTTCTACCGGGATGAAAAGTATCCTATGTCTTAATATACTAGCTGTTGCCCGCGTGTATGTCGGAAATTATCCCACGGGAACCTTCTACCGGGATGAAAAGTATCCTATGTCTTAATATACTAGCTGTTGCCCGCGTGTATGTCGGAATACATCCCACGGGAACCTTCTACCGGGATGAAAAGTATCCTATGTCTTAATATACTACCTGATGCCCGCGTGTATGTCGGAAATCATCCCACGGGAACCTTCTACCGGAATGAAAAGTATCCTATGTCTTAATATACTAGCTGTTGCCCGCGTGTATGTCGGAATACATCCCACGGGAACCTTCTACCGGGATGAAAAGTATCCTGTGTCTTAATATACTAGCTGTTGCCCGCGTGTATGTCGGAAATTATCCCACGGGAACCTTCTACCGGGATGAAAAGTATCCTGTGTCTTAATATACTAGCTGTTTCCCGCGTGTATGTCGGAAATTATCCCACGGGAACCTTCTACCGGGGTGAAAAGTATCCTATGTCTTAATATACTAGCTGTTGCCCGCGTGTATGTCGGAAATCATCCCACGGGAACCTTCTACCGGGATGAAAAGTATCCTGTGTCTTAATATACTAGCTGTTGCCCGCGTGTATGTCGGAAATTATCCCACGGGAACCTTCTACCGGGATGAAAAGTATCCTGTGTCTTAATATACTAGCTGTTGCCCGCGTGTATGTCGGAAATTATCCCACGGGAACCTTCTACCGGGGTGAAAAGTATCATATGTCTTAATGTACTAGCTGTTGCCAGTGGCTATGTTGGAAATTATCCCACGGGAACCTTCTACCGGGATGAAAAGTATCCTATGTCTTAATATACTAGCTGTTGCCCGCGTGTATGTCGGAAATTATCCCACGGGAACCTTCTACCGGGATGAAAGTATCCTATGTCTTAATATACTAGCTGTTGCCCGCGTGTCTGTCGGAATACATCCCACGGGAACCTTCTACCGGGATGAAAAGTATCCTATGTCTTAATATACTAGCTGTTGCCAGCGGCTTCGCCCGCGTGTATGTCGGAAATTATCCCACGGGAACCTTCTACCGGGATGAAAGTATCCTATGTCTTAATATACTAGCTGTTGCCTACGTGTATTTCGGAAGTTATCCCACGGGAACATTCTACGGGGATGAAAAGTATACTATGTCTTAATATACTAGCTGTTGCCAGCGGCATCGCCCGCGTGTATGTCGGAAATCATCCCACGGGAACCTTCTACCGGGATGAAAAGTATCCTATGTCTTAATATACTAACTGTTGCCAGCGGCATCGCCCGCGTGTATGTCGGAAATTATCCCACGGGAACCTTCTACCGGGATGAAAGTATCCTATGTCTTAATATACTAGCTGTTGCCAGCGGCATCGCCCGCGTGTATGTCGGAAATTATCCCACGGGAACCTTCTACCGGGATGAAAAGTATCCTATGTCTTAATATACTAACTGTTGCCAGCGGCATCGCCCGCGTGTATGTCGGAAATTATCCCACGGGAACCTTCTACCGGGATGAAAGTATCCTATGTCTTAATATACTAGCTGTTGCCAGCGGCATCGCCCGCGTGTATGTCGGAAATTATCCCACGGGAACCTTCTACCGGGATGAAAAGTATCCTATGTCTTAATATACTAGCTGTTGCCCGCGTGTATGTCGGAAATCATCCCACGGGAACCTTCTACCGGGATGAAAAGTATCCTATGTCTTAATATACTAGCTGTTGCCCGCGTGTATGTCGGAAATCATCCCACGGGAACCTTCTACCGGGATCAAAAGTATCCTATGTCTTAATATACTAACTGTTGCCAGCGGCATCGCCCGCGTGTATGTCGGAAATTATCCCACGGGAACCTTCTACCGGGATGAAAAGTATCCTATGTCTTAATATACTAGCTGTTGCCTACGTGTATTTCGGAAGTTATCCCACGGGAACATTCTACGGGGATGAAAAGTATACTATGTCTTAATATACTAGCTGTTGCCAGCGGCATCGCCCGCGTGTATGTCGGAAATCATCCCACGGGAACCTTCTACCGGGATGAAAAGTATCCTATGTCTTAATATACTAACTGTTGCCAGCGGCATCGCCCGCGTGTATGTCGGAAATTATCCCACGGGAACCTTCTACCGGGATGAAAGTATCCTATGTCTTAATATACTAGCTGTTGCCAGCGGCATCGCCCGCGTGTATGTCGGAAATTATCCCACGGGAACCTTCTACCGGGATGAAAAGTATCCTATGTCTTAATATACTAACTGTTGCCAGCGGCATCGCCCGCGTGTATGTCGGAAATTATCCCACGGGAACCTTCTACCGGGATGAAAGTATCCTATGTCTTAATATACTAGCTGTTGCCAGCGGCATCGCCCGCGTGTATGTCGGAAATTATCCCACGGGAACCTTCTACCGGGATGAAAAGTATCCTATGTCTTAATATACTAGCTGTTGCCCGCGTGTATGTCGGAAATCATCCCACGGGAACCTTCTACCGGGATGAAAAGTATCCTATGTCTTAATATACTAGCTGTTGCCCGCGTGTATGTCGGAAATCATCCCACGGGAACCTTCTACCGGGATCAAAAGTATCCTATGTCTTAATATACTAGCTGTTGCCCGCGTGTATGTCAGAAATCATCCCAATGGAACCTTCTACCGGGATGAAAAGTATCCTGTGTCTTAATATACTAGCTGTTGCCCGCGTGTATGTCGGAAATCATCCCACGGGAACCTTCTACCGGAATGAAAAGTATCCTATGTCTTAATATACTAGCTGTTGCCCGCGTGTATGTCGGAATACATCCCACGGGAACCTTCTACCGGGATGAAAAGTATCCTGTGTCTTAATATACTAGCTGTTGCCCGCGTGTATGTCGGAAATTATCCCACGGGAACCTTCTACCGGGATGAAAAGTATCCTGTGTCTTAATATACTAGCTGTTGCCCGCGTGTATGTCGGAAATTATCCCACGGGAACCTTCTACCGGGATGAAAAGTATCCTGTGTCTTAATATACTAGCTGTTGCCCGCGTGTATGTCGGAAATCATCCCACGGGAACCTTCTACCGGGATGAAAAGTATCCTGTGTCTTAATATACTAGCTGTTGCCCGCGTGTATGTCGGAAATTATCCCACGGGAACCTTCTACCGGGATGAAAAGTATCCTGTGTCTTAATATACTAGCTGTTGCCCGCGTGTATGTCGGAAATTATCCCACGGGAACCTTCTACCGGGGTGAAAAGTATCATATGTCTTAATGTACTAGCTGTTGCCAGTGGCTATGTTGGAAATTATCCCACGGGAACCTTCTACCGGGATGAAAAGTATCCTGTGTCTTAATATACTAGCTGTTGCCCGCGTGTATGTCGGAAATTATCCCACGGGAACCTTCTACCGGGATGAAAAGTATCCTGTGTCTTAATATACTAGCTGTTGCCCGCGTGTATGTCGGAAATTATCCCACGGGAACCTTCTACCGGGATGAAAAGTATCCTGTGTCTTAATATACTAGCTGTTGCCCGCGTGTATGTCGGAAATCATCCCACGGGAACCTTCTACCGGGATGAAAAGTATCCTGTGTCTTAATATACTAGCTGTTGCCCGCGTGTATGTCGGAAATTATCCCACGGGAACCTTCTACCGGGATGAAAAGTATCCTATGTCTTTATATACTAGCTGTTGCCCGCGTGTATGTCGGAATACATCCCACGGGAACCTTCTACCGGGATGAAAAGTATCCTATGTCTTAATATACTAGCTGTTGCCTACGTGTATTTCGGAAGTTATCCCACGGGAACATTCTACGGGGATGAAAAGTATACTATGTCTTAATATACTAGCTGTTGCCAGCGGCATCGCCCGCGTGTATGTCGGAAATCATCCCACGGGAACCTTCTACCGGGATGAAAAGTATCCTATGTCTTAATATACTAACTGTTGCCAGCGGCATCGCCCGCGTGTATGTCGGAAATTATCCCACGGGAACCTTCTACCGGGATGAAAGTATCCTATGTCTTAATATACTAGCTGTTGCCAGCGGCATCGCCCGCGTGTATGTCGGAAATTATCCCACGGGAACCTTCTACCGGGATGAAAAGTATCCTATGTCTTAATATACTAACTGTTGCCAGCGGCATCGCCCGCGTGTATGTCGGAAATTATCCCACGGGAACCTTCTACCGGGATGAAAGTATCCTATGTCTTAATATACTAGCTGTTGCCAGTGGCATCGCCCGCGTGTATGTCGGAAATTATCCCACGGGAACCTTCTACCGGGATGAAAAGTATCCTATGTCTTAATATACTAGCTGTTGCCCGCGTGTATGTCGGAAATCATCCCACGGGAACCTTCTACCGGGATGAAAAGTATCCTATGTCTTAATATACTAGCTGTTGCCCGCGTGTATGTCGGAAATCATCCCACGGGAACCTTCTACCGGGATGAAAAGTATCCTGTGTCTTAATATACTAGCTGTTGCCCGCGTGTATGTCGGAAATTATCCCACGGGAACCTTCTACCGGGGTGAAAAGTATCATATGTCTTAATGTACTAGCTGTTGCCAGTGGCTATGTTGGAAATTATCCCACGGGAACCTTCTACCGGGATGAAAAGTATACTATGTCTTAATATACTAGCTGTTGCCAGCGGCATCGCCCGCGTGTATGTCGGAAATCATCCCACGGGAACCTTCTACCGGGATGAAAGTATCCTATGTCTTAATATACTAGCTGTTGCCAGCGTGTATGTCGGAAATTATCCCACGGGAACCTTCTACCGGGATGAAAAGTATCATATGTCTTAATATACTAGCTGTTGCCAGCGGCTATGTTGGAAATTATCCCACGGGAACCTTCTACCGGAATGAAAAGTATCCTATGTCTTAATATACTAGCTGTTGCCAGCGTGTATGTCGGAAATTATCCCACGGGAACCTTCTACCGGGATGAAAAGTATCCTATGTCTTAATATACTAGCTGTTGCCCGCGTGTATGTCGGAAATCATCCCACGGGAACCTTCTACCAGAATGACAAGTATCCTATGTCTTAATATACTAGCTGTTGCCCGCGTGTATGTCGGAATACATCCCACGGGAACCTTCTACCGGGATGAAAAGTATCCTATGTCTTAATATACTAGCTGTTGCCCGCGTGTATGTCGGAAATTATCCCACGGGAACCTTCTACCGGGATGAAAAGTATCCTATGTCTTAATATACTAGCTGTTGCCCGCGTGTATGTCGGAATACATCCCACGGGAACCTTCTACCGGGATGAAAAGTATCCTATGTCTTAATATACTACCTGATGCCCGCGTGTATGTCGGAAATCATCCCACGGGAACCTTCTACCGGAATGAAAAGTATCCTATGTCTTAATATACTAGCTGTTGCCCGCGTGTATGTCGGAATACATCCCACGGGAACCTTCTACCGGGATGAAAAGTATCCTGTGTCTTAATATACTAGCTGTTGCCCGCGTGTATGTCGGAAATTATCCCACGGGAACCTTCTACCGGGATGAAAAGTATCCTGTGTCTTAATATACTAGCTGTTTCCCGCGTGTATGTCGGAAATTATCCCACGGGAACCTTCTACCGGGGTGAAAAGTATCCTATGTCTTAATATACTAGCTGTTGCCCGCGTGTATGTCGGAAATCATCCCACGGGAACCTTCTACCGGGATGAAAAGTATCCTGTGTCTTAATATACTAGCTGTTGCCCGCGTGTATGTCGGAAATTATCCCACGGGAACCTTCTACCGGGATGAAAAGTATCCTGTGTCTTAATATACTAGCTGTTGCCCGCGTGTATGTCGGAAATTATCCCACGGGAACCTTCTACCGGGGTGAAAAGTATCATATGTCTTAATGTACTAGCTGTTGCCAGTGGCTATGTTGGAAATTATCCCACGGGAACCTTCTACCGGGATGAAAAGTATCCTATGTCTTAATATACTAGCTGTTGCCCGCGTGTATGTCGGAAATTATCCCACGGGAACCTTCTACCGGGATGAAAGTATCCTATGTCTTAATATACTAGCTGTTGCCCGCGTGTCTGTCGGAATACATCCCACGGGAACCTTCTACCGGGATGAAAAGTATCCTATGTCTTAATATACTAGCTGTTGCCAGCGGCTTCGCCCGCGTGTATGTCGGAAATTATCCCACGGGAACCTTCTACCGGGATGAAAGTATCCTATGTCTTAATATACTAGCTGTTGCCAGCGTGTATGTCGGAAATTATCCCACGGGAACCTTCTACCGGGATGAAAAGTATCATATGTCTTAATATACTAGCTGTTGCCAGCGGCTATGTTGGAAATTATCCCACGGGAACCTTCTACCGGAATGAAAAGTATCCTATGTCTTAATATACTAGCTGTTGCCAGCGTGTATTTCGGAAATTATCCCACGGGAACCTTCTACCGGGATGAAAAGTATCCTATGTCTTAATATACTAGCTGTTGCCCGCGTGTATGTCGGAAATTATCCCACGGGAACCTTCTACCGGGATGAAAAGTATCCTATGTCTTAATATACTAGCTGTTGCCCGCGTGTATGTCGGAAATTATCCCACGGGAACCTACTACCGGGATGAAAAGTATCCTATGTCTTAATATACTAGCTGTTGCCCGCGTGTATGTCGGAAATTATCCCACGGGAACCTTCTACCGGGATGAAAAGTATCATATGTCTTAATATACTAGCTGTTGCCAGCGGCTATGTTGGAAATTATCCCACGGGAACCTTCTACCGGAATTAAAAGTATCCTATGTCTTAATATACTAGCTGTTGCCAGCGTGTATGTCGGAAATTATCCCACGGGAACCTTCTACCGGGATGAAAAGTATCCTATGTCTTAATATACTAGCTGTTGCCCGCGTGTATGTCGGAAATCATCCCACGGGAACCTTCTACCAGAATGAAAAGTATCCTATGTCTTAATATACTAGCTGTTGCCCGCGTGTATGTCGGAATACATCCCACGGGAACCTTCTACCGGGATGAAAAGTATCCTATGTCTTAATATACTAGCTGTTGCCCGCGTGTATGTCGGAAATTATCCCACGGGAACCTTCTACCGGGATGAAAAGTATCCTATGTCTTAATATACTAGCTGTTGCCCGCGTGTATGTCGGAATACATCCCACGGGAACCTTCTACCGGGATGAAAAGTATCCTATGTCTTAATATACTACCTGATGCCCGCGTGTATGTCGGAAATCATCCCACGGGAACCTTCTACCGGAATGAAAAGTATCCTATGTCTTAATATACTAGCTGTTGCCCGCGTGTATGTCGGAATACATCCCACGGGAACCTTCTACCGGGATGAAAAGTATCCTGTGTCTTAATATACTAGCTGTTGCCCGCGTGTATGTCGGAAATTATCCCACGGGAACCTTCTACCGGGATGAAAAGTATCCTGTGTCTTAATATACTAGCTGTTTCCCGCGTGTATGTCGGAAATTATCCCACGGGAACCTTCTACCGGGGTGAAAAGTATCCTATGTCTTAATATACTAGCTGTTGCCCGCGTGTATGTCGGAAATCATCCCACGGGAACCTTCTACCGGGATGAAAAGTATCCTGTGTCTTAATATACTAGCTGTTGCCCGCGTGTATGTCGGAAATTATCCCACGGGAACCTTCTACCGGGATGAAAAGTATCCTGTGTCTTAATATACTAGCTGTTGCCCGCGTGTATGTCGGAAATTATCCCACGGGAACCTTCTACCGGGGTGAAAAGTATCATATGTCTTAATGTACTAGCTGTTGCCAGTGGCTATGTTGGAAATTATCCCACGGGAACCTTCTACCGGGATGAAAAGTATCCTATGTCTTAATATACTAGCTGTTGCCCGCGTGTATGTCGGAAATTATCCCACGGGAACCTTCTACCGGGATGAAAGTATCCTATGTCTTAATATACTAGCTGTTGCCCGCGTGTCTGTCGGAATACATCCCACGGGAACCTTCTACCGGGATGAAAAGTATCCTATGTCTTAATATACTAGCTGTTGCCAGCGGCTTCGCCCGCGTGTATGTCGGAAATTATCCCACGGGAACCTTCTACCGGGATGAAAGTATCCTATGTCTTAATATACTAGCTGTTGCCAGCGTGTATGTCGGAAATTATCCCACGGGAACCTTCTACCGGGATGAAAAGTATCATATGTCTTAATATACTAGCTGTTGCCAGCGGCTATGTTGGAAATTATCCCACGGGAACCTTCTACCGGAATGAAAAGTATCCTATGTCTTAATATACTAGCTGTTGCCAGCGTGTATTTCGGAAATTATCCCACGGGAACCTTCTACCGGGATGAAAAGTATCCTATGTCTTAATATACTAGCTGTTGCCCGAGTTAAGGAACCCCAACCTACCAATATTAGCTTCGTCAGCTAATAAGTATTTATTAGATACAGTTCTTTCCAGAATATTCCATTGATTGATCAGCATTAATAATTATCTAGGACATGCGTCGTATCCGACCACGCTGTACCATGTACTACGTTAGCAATAAATATAGTATATAAGACCAATATTTTATTAGAATAATTCAATTACTGTTTCGCTGTAACGCTGTCGAAATAAAGTTATTTTTTTAACTACTTCCGTTGTCGTTTACTTAATTGGCGCAGCCGGTAGGATCTCTGTAGTTAGTCTGCCGTGTATACAATTCTACGAGGAGCAGCCGACGTCCGTGTCTACGGTTAAGCAGAGATCGCCGAACAAATAAATTCATTAAGGAGCCACGGAAGAGGACCAGCCACAGCAGTAATTCAGGGAGCATGAAGCTAGCTGCGGAATTGTGAGTAAATCTTTTTCACCTTCCTCTCAGCTCTTCCATCTGCATCCCAACCTTGTAATAAGTCTATGTGCGTGTATTATTAGGGATTGGACAACGCCGTAGTAATATTTGCATAGATTTTAGTTGTAGTAATATTTTTATAGTAGTGATATTTTAGTATTACATTAGTGTGATTTTTTTCTCTTTACTCGTGTTACTTTTATAACTTTTCACAATGGAAAACGTAACCCGTGTCCCACAGGAAATGGTTAACATCATACCAATATTCAGTGGCGACGCTAGAACCTTACCTTTATTTATCAAAAAATGTGAATATATTTTGTTTACGTTCCAAGGAACCGTAGCTCAAAATGAATATTTATTTCATGTATTAACGAGTAGGTTATCAGGAGAAGCAGCCAATTTGGTAGGCGAAAGAGATGCTATAAATACGTGGGATGACCTGAAGAAGTTGTTAAACCAACACTTCGGTGACCCACGCACAGAGGATTGTTTAGCGATGGAATTAGAATCTTGTAGAATTAATAAGGGCGAAAGTTATTTAGATTTATGCCATAGAATTCAGCGAATGAGAAGCGTTTTATTCGCTAAAATTTCAGAAACTATCATTGATGACTCTTTACGTCAGGCAAAGCAAATAATTTATAGTAACAGAGCAATGAATGTTTTCTTGTATAATTTACCGCCATTTCTAGTCAGATTAGTTCGTTTGTGCGACGTTACAACATTAGAGGATGCGTTAAAAACTGTTTTAGAAGAACAAAACTTCCAGGCAGTCTATGAGTCTAGAACAAACGATAGACGTAATTTAAATAGAACTAACAGACCCAATTCAATTAATAACCAAAATGTATCTGATTATAATAGTCAAGATAAAGATTCGCATAACGTATCGAGTACACATGTACCGAATAACGCTACAAATAGCACATTTACACCGAACAAATCGCATCAGTACAGGCATTTTAAACAACATAATAATATTCAAAAGAATCAAGATAGTTATAATCGTACAAACAACAATAATAATTCGTCACCGCAGTCAAGTAGGTCATCTGTTCCGGTTGCACAACAGTACGCGGCACATGCACCAGGCACGGCGAATTTTGCAGCGCAAGCATCTACGTCAGGTTCGAATACTGATGTCACCATGCGTACTGCGAGTTCGCGACGTGTTAATTACATAAACAATTCTAGTGAAAACGAACAGAGTTCAAGTAATTCATACGAGTGCCAGGAATTTTCCCCTGAAGCCCCCGGGGCGGGAAATTTTTGCATGATGGCCTCTACACTAGGGAACGAATAAAAATAAACTGTAATAAACGCTTCAATTTACCACATATAGTTATACCAGAATTAAAAGCAGTTTTTATGATAGATACGGGGAGTGTTAGGTCGTTTATAAGCCCGTACATAGCAAATAAATATTTTAAAAATTATTTACAGTATGAACCCTTCGAAGTTGTTAGCACTCACGCATCGAGCGTTCATAGTGAAACGGCAATTATTCCATTACCGGTTACCTTTGGTAACAAAGAGTTCCACAAATTTTATGTATACAGTGTAGACGATAGGTATGATGGGTTAATAGGTAGCAACTTACTGAAGCAATTACAGGCAAAGATTAACATGGAAAGTCAGATATTACATTTAAAAAATACTGATATTCCCATAGTATATTCTCCACCTATGAGAGAGGTATATAATCTACCACCTCGTAGTGAACTTAGAGTAAGACTTCCGGTCAACTTATTGGACGGGGAAGCTGTGTTAGACTTCAAACAATTTACGGAAGGGATTCGAATGCCCGCCGCATTAGTTACATGTGTTAAAGGTTATGCAACAACCGTTATTCAGAATTACAGCAATCAAAGTAGAACTTTAGTGGTTACAGGGCCTTTTCAAGTCGAGCCATATATACAGAACCCATCTATTAGTGTAAATTTTATGGATAATAATACAGAAGTGGACAGATTACTAACAAAGAATTTAGAAAAATTACAGTTAGATCATATGAATTCAGAAGAACGTATGGTTATTGAGGGACTTTGTACGGAATACAAAGATATCTTTTATTGCGAAAATATCCCATTAACCTTCACAAATCAGGTTAAACATAGAATAAGAACAAAAAATGAAGACCCAGTAAACATAAAGGCATATAGATTACCGCCTATACAAACAAAAGAAATTAGAAGTCAGGTAGAGAAAATGTTAAGGGATAACATTATCCAAGAATCGCATTCTCCCTGGAGTGCTCCCGTACATTTGGTGCCTAAAAAGTTAGACGCATCAGGCCAACAAAAATGGAGAATGGTAGTTGACTATAGACGGCTCAATGAAATGACAATTGATGATAAATACCCTTTGCCCAACATTAACGATTTATTTGACATGTTAGGTAAAAGTACTTACTTCACAACCCTTGATTTAGCTAGTGGGTACCATCAATTGGAAGTCCAGGAGCAGGATCGAGCTAAAACCGCGTTTAGCACACCTTCAGGGCATTACGAATTTAACAGAATGCCATTTGGGTTAAAGACAGCACCTGCAACATTTCAGCGAGCGATGGATAACGTCTTACGAGGCCTTCAGGGCTTACATTGCCTAGTATATCTTGATGACGTCATAATTTTTTCAAAAAGTTTGCCTGAGCATGTAGATAAACTTAGAGCAGTTTTTGACCGCTTTCGTCAAACAAATCTGAAAGTTCAACTAGATAAATCACATTTTCTTAGAAAAGAAGTACTTTATTTAGGGCATACTATTACGAGTGAGGGTTTGAAGCCAAATAATGATAAAATAGATGCTGTTCTGAGGTATCCCATTCCAGAAACTACTACACAGATTAAAAGCTTTTTAGGACTTATCGGATATTATAGAAAATTCATCAAAGATTTTGCTAAGATAACTAGACCATTAACAGCCTGTCTAAAGAAAGGTCGCAAAATTATTATTAATGAAGAATATAGAGAATGTTTTGAGACATGTAAAAAGCTTTTAACAAATGCACCTTTGCTATAATTCCCCGATTTTAGTAAAGCTTTTATTTTAACCACTGATGCATCCAATTTTGCAATCGGTGCCGTATTGTCACAAGGAACAATAGGCTCAGATAAGCCTGTTGCATATGCTAGTAGGACCTTGAGTGACACAGAAGTAAAATATAGCACTATCGAGAAGGAACTGTTAGCCATAATATGGGCAGTTAAGCACTTCAGACCGTATTTGTATGGTAATAAGTTTACTATATTTACAGACCATAGACCATTAGCATGGCTGTATTCATTGAAAGAGCCTAATAGTAAACTCACGCGATGGCGGTTAAGGCTAGAAGAGTACGATTTCGAAATTAAGTATAAAAAGGGTCCTCAAAACACTAATGCAGATGCTTTATCTAGAATTAAGATTAATGCAATTGACGATGACTTAGATTCAATATTTGTAAATGTAGGAGATAGGCAGGAACGTATAAGAGAAATAATAGAAAACGAATTACAAGATCTTGAAACCCCAATAGAAACGATAGAACTTTCAGATTCTGATGATGGGGTCACAGCCAATTCAGTTTCAAATAGAGAACACGAAGGTATCCCTATTTTAAACGAAGCCGTCGATATTAAACCAAAACAAATTTTAGTACATTCATGGCAAAAGAATAAATTAGCCGTAAAAGATGTTTCTAATACCAAACAAAGAATTCTTGAAGTTCACTTACCGACGAATAATGACACATTAGTTAAAAACTTCTTGAAAGAATATATAGATCCAAAAAATAAATACTATATACACTTTGAACATCCGACTTTTAGAAAAACTTTTTCAAACATGGTACTTAAGTTATTTAAAAAAGATTCAGTTAAGTTAACAGAGTGTACAGAAAGAGTTGTAAATTTGACAGAATCGGAAGAAGATCAAAAGGAAGTTATTCTTAAATATCACGAGGGAAAAACGTGCCATAGAGGCATTAAAGAAACTTTAACCAAGCTTAAAAGACATTATTGGTGGGCATGAAAGAAACAATTGCGGCAATCATAAACGCCTGTGAAACATGTAAACGCATGAAGTATGATAGGAAACCGATAAAACCCCATATTCAGTTAACACAAACACAGGATAGTCCTTTTCAAGAAGCTTTTATGGATTTATTATATATAGAAGGGAAATATTATTTAACTATAGTAGATGCATTTAGTAAAATAGCACAAGCCATAGAGGTACCGAATAGGAGTACACCAGAGATAGTTAGGGCATTAATTAAGTACTTTAGTATGTATGGTCTGCCTAGGAAAATTTGTTGTGATTCAGGTACAGAATTCAATAACGCTTTGATAAAAGAAATGTTAAGCTTATATAAAATTGAACTTCACATAGGGACTCCAAATAATCCCAGTTCAATGGCAATAGTAGAAAGGTTTCATTCCACCATTATTGAGATTTACCGTATAGCAAAATACGATAAAAGCGATTTAGATGCAGCATCCGTCATGACTTATGCTATCATGGCTTATAACAACACCATCCATTCAGCAACAGATTTTACGCCTTTTGAATTAGTATTTGGTCACACTTGTTCAGATAATGTATTTAACGTAGATAGAGAAAAGAATTTAACTCAGAAACTATTGTTAGATCATAGAAAACGCCTTAAAGTACTTTATGAATTCGTAACAGAAAAATTAGAAGCGGATAAAATTAAAGTAATAAATAAAAAAGGTGGTGAAACGACACCGGTTCTTAAGACAGACGATAATATTTATATGAAAGATACTAGGATTAGAAAAGCTAAAGAAAAACCGCGATACGAAAAAGCAAAAGTAATTGGTGAAATTGAAAGAAATATAGTGCCAGTAGAATTAAAGAAAAGAGCAACTAGAGTAGCGTTAAAGAATGTAAAACGTCCTCCACAGATCGGGGCTGGTACTTCTGGTACTAGTAGCGTCAACATTCACGCTGGACCTCCAAAATCTCGGTCAGAATCCGGGGATAGCAGCGCTGAAACGGGGAGTAGCAGTGAAGAGGAATAGCTATTGGACTATATATAAAACTGTAGATTTAGAACCATTAGGCTTACAAATAGATACTAACATTCGGGATTTTAGTAATTTAAAAACGAAAGTTAAGGAAAATAGATTAAGTAATGAAACCATAGGAATAGAAATTCAAATAGAATATCTAGTTAAACTAACAAAGGAAAGATTTTTTCAAATCTTACCTTTTCATTATAGAAACAAACGAGCCTTGTTCAATCCATTAGGCTCACTGGTAAAAGCTATTACTGGAAATTTAGATGAAGATGATGCAATTAAATATGATAAGGAAATTCAAATGATACAGAATAGAGAACATGTAGTCGAACGTAAAGTATCATCAATGCAAAAGGCTTTTGATAAATTAATAAATGACTCTGAAATAATAAATTTAAATATTAAAAACTTGGGTTTACATACTAATGGAATGGATAAATTAGTTGAACATGAGTTTAGGTTTAACAAACTTTTCCAAATATTGAATACTATGTACCAAATTTTAAGTAACTTTCGAACTTGTTACGAAAACATACAAGAGATTGAGACGGCCATTGCCTTTAGTAAATTAAATACTTTACATCAATCCATTATAAATAGCACAGAATTATACAATACGTTAGAAATAATTGCTAAACATGCTAGAACAATATATCCAGTAAGTAAACGTAATTTAATTAAATTAGAACGTAATATTATACTCAAATCATATATAAATAACAACAAGCTAGTTTTTGTTTTAGAAGTTCCCCTAATAGATAACGAAACATATAATTATTACAAGGTTATACCCATTCCTATATTCCATCCTCCAAATACCTTCACTATTATACCCAAATACCCTTACCTGATGGTGAATAGATTGAAATACATACCCGTGGTAAGCCCATGTGCTGAAATTGAAAATGATAAATTTCTCTGCGCTGAAACCAATTTTGCCCAGTATCCAACTGAGACCTGCATTGAACAAATAATGCTGATGAAGAATAACTACAAAAGCTGCATACAGAACCATATTGAAATAGAGAAAACTAAGGTACAAAAAGTAACCGACAGCCAATGGTTGGTTTACTCAGAATAAAACCTCATCATCACCGAGAATTGCAATACAGAAAGTCTGAAACACACTATTCTTGGGACCTACATCGTGACCCCGAGCCAGCAATGCGAGACGCAAATAGGCGAAGTCGTCGTTGCCGCTACCACAAACACTACAGTTTCCAGTCTCCAGCTGCCATTGATCCATATGCCAGAGCTACAACAGGATATCCAGAGAAGAGTAAAGAAAGTAGATCTAAGAAATGTGGACTTTAGTGGTGTGAAAGAAGTGTTACAAAGTGCAAAAATTAGTGAAATAGACGATACAACTCAAACAGTGACAATAGAAATTAGTGTATGGTCCATTATCGAATATATGATTATTGTAATAGCAGTTATTATCTTTATAATGTATAAATTTCAGATTATAAAATTTTGTCGAAATTCTCCGAAACCGTCTGCGACACCTTCGGATAATTTCTCTCTTAGGGAGGGAGGAGTTAAGGAACCCCAACCTACCAATATTAGCTTCGTCAGCTAATAAGTATTTATTAGATACAGTTCTTTCCAGAATATTCCATTGATTGATCAGCATTAATAATTATCTAGGACATGCGTCGTATCCGACCACGCTGTACCATGTACTACGTTAGCAATAAATATAGTATATGAGACCAATATTTTATTAGAATAATTCAATTACTGTTTCGCTGTAACGCTGTCGAAATAAAGTTATTTTTTTAACTACTTCCGTTGTCGTTTACTTAATTCCCGCGTGTATGTCGGAAATCATCCCACGGGAACCTTCTACCGGAATGAAAAGTATCCTATGTCTTAATATACTAGCTGTTGCCCGCGTGTATGTCGGAATACATCCCACGGGAACCTTCTACCGGGATGAAAAGTATCCTATGTCTTAATATACTAGCTGTTGCCCGCGTGTATGTCGGAAATTATCCCACGGGAACCTTCTACCGGGATGAAAAGTATCCTATGTCTTAATATACTAGCTGTTGCCCGCGTGTATGTCGGAATACATCCCACGGGAACCTTCTACCGGGATGAAAAGTATCCTATGTCTTAATATACTAGCTGTTGCCAGCGGCTCCGCCCGCGTGTATGTCGGAATACATCCCACGGGAACCTTCTACCGGGATGAAAAGTATCCTATGTCTTAATATACTAGCTGTTGCCCGCGTGTATGTCGGAAATTATCCCACGGGTACCTTCTACCGGAATGAAAAGTATCCTATGTCTTAATATACTAGCTGTTGCCCGCGTGTATGTCGGAAATTATCCCACGGGAACCTTCTACCGGGATAAAAAGTATCCTATGTCTTAATATACTAGCTGTTGCCCGCGTGTATGTCGGAAATTATCCCACGGGAACCTTCTACCGGGATGAAAAGTATCCTATGTCTTAATATACTAGCTGTTGCCCGCGTGTATGTTGGAATACATCCCACAGGAACCTTCTACCGGGATGAAAAGTATCCTATGTCTTAATATACTAGCTGTTGCCCGCGTGTATGTCGGAAATTATCCCACGGGAACCTTCTACCGGGATGAAAGTATCCTATGTCTTAATATACTAGCTGTTGCCAGCGTGTATGTCGGAAATTATCCCACGGGAACCTTCTACCGGGATGAAAAGTATCCTATGTCTTAATATACTAGCTGTTGCCCGCGTGTATGTCGGAAATCATCCCACGGGAACCTTCTACCGGGATGAAAAGTATCCTATGTCTTAATATACTAACTGTTGCCAGCGGCATCGCCCGCGTGTATGTCGGAAATTATCCCACGGGAACCTTCTACCGGGATGAAAAGTATCCTATGTCTTAATATACTAGCTGTTGCCTACGTGTATGTCGGAAATTATCCCACGGGAACCTTCTACGGGGATGAAAAGTATACTATGTCTTAATATACTAGCTGTTGCCAGCGGCATCGCCCGCGTGTATGTCGGAAATTATCCCATGGGAACCTTCTACCGAGATGAAAAGTATCCTATGTCTTAATATACTAGCTGTTGCCAGCGGCTTCGCCCGCGTGTATGTCGGAAATTATCGCACGGGAACCTTCTACCGGGATGAAAAGTATCCTATGTCTTAATATACTAGCTGTTGCCCGCGTGTATGTCGGAAATTATCCCACGGGAACCTTCTACCGGGATGAAAAGTATCCTATGTTTTAATATACTAGCTGTTGCCAGCGGCATCGCCCGCGTGTATGTCGGAAATTATCCCACGGGAACCTTCTACCGGGATGAAAAGTATCCTGTGTCTTAATATACTAGCTGTTGCCCGCGTGTATGTCGGAAATTATCCCACGGGAACCTTCTACCGGGATGAAAAGTATCCTATGTCTTAATATACTAGCTGTTGCCCGCGTGTATGTCGGAATACATCTCACGGGAACCTTCTACCGGGATGAAAAGTATCCTATGTCTTAATATACTAGCTGTTGCCAGCGTGTATGTCGGAAATTATCCCACGGGAACCTTCTACCGGGATGAAAAGTATCATATGTCTTAATATACTAGCTGTTGCCAGCGGCTATGTTGGAAATTATCCCACGGGAACCTTCTACCGGAATGAAAAGTATCCTATGTCTTAATATACTAGCTGTTGCCAGCGTGTATGTCGGAAATTATCCCACGGGAACCTTCTACCGGAATGAAAAGTATCCTATGTCTTAATATACTAGCTGTTGCCCGCGTGTATGTCGGAATACATCCCACGGGAACCTTCTACCGGGATGAAAAGTATCCTATGTCTTAATATACTAGCTGTTGCCCGCGTGTATGTCGGAAATTATCCCACGGGAACCTTCTACCGGGATGAAAAGTATCCTATGTCTTAATATACTAGCTGTTGCCCGCGTGTATGTCGGAATACATCCCACGGGAACCTTCTACCGGGATGAAAAGTATCCTATGTCTTAATATACTACCTGTTGCCCGCGTGTATTTCGGAAATCATCCCACGGGAACCTTCTACCGGAATGAAAAGTATCCTATGTCTTAATATACTAGCTGTTGCCCGCGTGTATGTCGGAAATTATCCCACGGGAACCTTCTACCGGGATGAAAAGTATCCTGTGTCTTAATATACTAGCTGTTGCCCGCGTGTATGTCGGAAATTATCCCACGGGAACCTTCTACCGGGCTGAAAAGTATCCTATGTCTTAATATACTAGCTGTTGCCCGCGTTTATGTCGGAAATCATCCCACGGGAACCTTCTACCGGGATGAAAAGTATCCTGTGTCTTAATATACTAGCTGTTGCCCGCGTGTATGTCGGAAATTATCCCACGGGAACCTTCTACCGGGATGAAAAGTATCCTGTGTCTTAATATACTAGCTGTTGCCCGCGTGTATGTCGGAAATTATCCCACGGGAACCTTCTACCGGGGTGAAAAGTATCATATGTCTTAATGTACTAGCTGTTGCCAGTGGCTATGTTGGAAATTATCCCACGGGAACCTTCTACCGGGATGAAAAGTATCCTATGTCTTAATATACTAGCTGTTGCCCGCGTGTATGTCGGAAATTATCCCACGGGAACCTTCTACCGGGATGAAAGTATCCTATGTCTTAATATACTAGCTGTTGCCCGCGTGTCTGTCGGAATACATCCCACGGGAACCTTCTACCGGGATGAAAAGTATCCTATGTCTTAATATACTAGCTGTTGCCCGCGTGTATGTCGGAATACATCCCACGGGAACCTTCTACCGGGATCAAAAGTATCCTATGTCTTAATATACTAGCTGTTGCCCGCGTGTATGTCGGAAATCATCCCACGGGAACCTTCTACCGGGATGAAAAGTATCCTATGTCTTAATATACTAGCTGTTGCCCGCGTGTCTGTCGGAATACATCCCACGGGAACCTTCTACCGGGATGAAAAGTATCCTATGTCTTAATATACTAGCTGTTGCCCGCGTGTATGTCGGAAATCATCCCAATGGAACCTTCTACCGGGATGAAAAGTATCCTGTGTCTTAATATACTAGCTGTTGCCCGCGTGTATGTCGGAAATCATCCCACGGGAACCTTCTACCGGGATGAAAAGTATCCTGTGTCTTAATATACTAGCTGTTGCCCGCGTGTATGTCGGAAATCATCCCACGGGAACCTTCTACCGGGATGAAAAGTATCCTGTGTCTTAATATACTAGCTGTTGCCCGCGTTTATGTCGGAAATTATCCCACGGGAACCTTCTAACGGGATGAAAAGTATCCTATGTCTTAATATACTAGCTGTTGCCCGCGTGTATGTCGGAAATTATCCCACGGGAACCTTCTACCGGGGTGAAAAGTATCCTATGTCTTAATATACTAGCTGTTGCCCGCGTGTATGTCGGAAATCATCCCACGGGAACCTTCTACCGGGATGAAAAGTATCCTGTGTCTTAATATACTAGCTGTTGCCCGCGTGTATGTCGGAAATTATCCCACGGGAACCTTCTACCGGGATGAAAAGTATCCTGTGTCTTAATGTACTAGCTGTTGCCAGTGGCTATGTTGGAAATTATCCCACGGGAACCTTCTACCGGGATGAAAAGTATCCTATGTCTTAATATACTAGCTGTTGCCCGCGTGTATGTCGGAAATTATCCCACGGGAACCTTCTACCGGGATGAAAGTATCCTATGTCTTAATATACTAGCTGTTGCCCGCGTGTCTGTCGGAATACATCCCACGGGAACCTTCTACCGGGGTGAAAAGTATCCTATGTCTTAATATACTAGCTGTTGCCCGCGTGTATGTCGGAAATCATCCCACGGGAACCTTCTACCGGGATGAAAAGTATCCTGTGTCTTAATATACTAGCTGTTGCCCGCGTGTATGTCGGAAATTATCCCACGGGAACCTTCTACCGGGATGAAAAGTATCCTGTGTCTTAATGTACTAGCTGTTGCCCGCGTGTATGTCGGAAATTATCCCACGGGAACCTTCTACCGGGATGAAAGTATCCTATGTCTTAATATACCAGCTGTTGCCCGCGTGTCTGTCGGAATACATCCCACGGGAACCTTCTACCGGGATGAAAAGTATCCTATGTCTTAATATACTAGCTGTTGCCCGCGTGTATGTCGGAAATCATCCCACGGGAACCTTCTACCGGGATGAAAGTATCCTATGTCTTAATATACTAGCTGTTGCCCGCGTGTCTGTCGGAATACATCCCACGGGAACCTTCTACCGGGATGAAAAGTATCCTATGTCTTAATATACTAGCTGTTGCCCGCGTGTATGTCGGAAATCATCCCACGGGAACCTTCTACCGGGATGAAAAGTATCCTGTGTCTTAATATACTAGCTGTTGCCCGCGTGTATGTCGGAAATTTACCCACGGGAACCTTCTACCGGGATGAAAAGTATCCTTTGTATTAATATACTAGCTGTTGCCAGCGGCTTCGCCCGCGTGTATGTCGGAAATTATCCCACGGGAACCTTCTACCGGGATGAAAGTATCCTATGTCTTAATTTACTAGCTGTTGCCCGCGTGTATGTCGGAATACATCCCACGGGAACCTTCTACCGCGATGAAAAGTATCCTATGTCTTAATATACTAGCTGTTGCCCGCGTGTATGTCGGAAATCATCCCACGGGAACCTTCTACCGGGATGAAAAGTATCCTATGTCTTAATATACTAGCTGTTGCCCGCGTGTATGTTGGAAATCATCCCACGGGAACCTTCTACCGGGATCAAAAGTATCCTATGTCTTAATATACTAGCTGTTGCCCGCGTGTATGTCGGAAATCATCCCACGGGAACCTTCTACCGGGATGAAAAGTATCCTGTGTCTTAATATACTAGCTGTTGCCCGCGTGTATGTCGGAAATCATCCCACGGGAACCTTCTACCGGGATGAAAAGTATCCTGTGTCTTAATATACTAGCTGTTGCCCGCGTGTATGTCGGAAATTATCGCACGGGAACCTTCTACCGAGATGAAAAGTATCCTATGTCTTAATATACTAGCTGTTGCCCGCGTGTATGTCGGAAATTATCCCACGGGAACCTTCTACCGGGATGAAAAGTATCCTATGTTTTAATATACTAGCTGTTGCCAGCGGCATCGCCCGCGTGTATGTCGGAAATTATCCCACGGGAACCTTCTACCGGGATGAAAAGTATCCTGTGTCTTAATATACAAGCTGTTGCCCGCGTGTATGTCGGAAATTATCCCACGGGAACCTTCTACCGGGATGAAAAGTATCCTATGTTTTAATATACTAGCTGTTGCCAGCGGCATCGCCCGCGTGTATGTCGGAAATTATCCCACGGGAACCTTCTACCGGGATGAAAAGTATCCTGTGTCTTAATATACTAGCTGTTGCCCGCGTGTATGTCGGAAATTATCCCACGGGAACCTTCTACCGGGATGAAAAGTATCCTATGTCTTAATATACTAGCTGTTGCCCGCGTGTATGTCGGAATACATCTCACGGGAACCTTCTACCGGGATGAAAAGTATCCTATGTCTTAATATACTAGCTGTTGCCAGCGTGTATGTCGGAAATTATCCCACGGGAACCTTCTACCGGGATGAAAAGTATCATATGTCTTAATATACTAGCTGTTGCCAGCGGCTATGTTGGAAATTATCCCACGGGAACCTTCTACCGGAATGAAAAGTATCCTATGTCTTAATATACTAGCTGTTGCCAGCGTGTATGTCGGAAATTATCCCACGGGAACCTTCTACCGGAATGAAAAGTATCCTATGTCTTAATATACTAGCTGTTGCCCGCGTGTATGTCGGAATACATCCCACGGGAACCTTCTACCGGGATGAAAAGTATCCTATGTCTTAATATACTAGCTGTTGCCCGCGTGTATGTCGGAAATTATCCCACGGGAACCTTCTACCGGGATGAAAAGTATCCTATGTCTTAATATACTAGCTGTTGCCCGCGTGTATGTCGGAATACATCCCACGGGAACCTTCTACCGGGATGAAAAGTATCCTATGTCTTAATATACTACCTGTTGCCCGCGTGTATTTCGGAAATCATCCCACGGGAACCTTCTACCGGAATGAAAAGTATCCTATGTCTTAATATACTAGCTGTTGCCCGCGTGTATGTCGGAAATTATCCCACGGGAACCTTCTACCGGGATGAAAAGTATCCTGTGTCTTAATATACTAGCTGTTGCCCGCGTGTATGTCGGAAATTATCCCACGGGAACCTTCTACCGGGGTGAAAAGTATCCTATGTCTTAATATACTAGCTGTTGCCCGCGTTTATGTCGGAAATCATCCCACGGGAACCTTCTACCGGGATGAAAAGTATCCTGTGTCTTAATATACTAGCTGTTGCCCGCGTGTATGTCGGAAATTATCCCACGGGAACCTTCTACCGGGATGAAAAGTATCCTGTGTCTTAATATACTAGCTGTTGCCCGCGTGTATGTCGGAAACTATCCCACGGGAACCTTCTACCGGGGTGAAAAGTATCATATGTCTTAATGTACTAGCTGTTGCCAGTGGCTATGTTGGAAATTATCCCACGGGAACCTTCTACCGGGATGAAAAGTATCCTATGTCTTAATATACTAGCTGTTGCCCGCGTGTATGTCGGAAATTATCCCACGGGAACCTTCTACCGGGATGAAAGTATCCTATGTCTTAATATACTAGCTGTTGCCCGCGTGTCTGTCGGAATACATCCCACGGGAACCTTCTACCGGGATGAAAAGTATCCTATGTCTTAATATACTAGCTGTTGCCCGCGTGTATGTCGGAATACATCCCACGGGAACCTTCTACCGGGATCAAAAGTATCCTATGTCTTAATATACTAGCTGTTGCCCGCGTGTATGTCGGAAATCATCCCAATGGAACCTTCTACCGGGATGAAAAGTATCCTGTGTCTTAATATACTAGCTGTTGCCCGCGTGTATGTCGGAAATCATCCCACGGGAACCTTCTACCGGGATGAAAAGTATCCTGTGTCTTAATATACTAGCTGTTGCCCGCGTGTATGTCGGAAATCATCCCACGGGAACCTTCTACCGGGATGAAAAGTATCCTGTGTCTTAATATACTAGCTGTTGCCCGCGTTTATGTCGGAAATTATCCCACGGGAACCTTCTAACGGGATGAAAAGTATCCTATGTCTTAATATACTAGCTGTTGCCCGCGTGTATGTCGGAAATTATCCCACGGGAACCTTCTACCGGGGTGAAAAGTATCCTATGTCTTAATATACTAGCTGTTGCCCGCGTGTATGTCGGAAATCATCCCACGGGAACCTTCTACCGGGATGAAAAGTATCCTGTGTCTTAATATACTAGCTGTTGCCCGCGTGTATGTCAGAAATTATCCCACGGGAACCTTCTACCGGGATGAAAAGTATCCTGTGTCTTAATGTACTAGCTGTTGCCAGTGGCTATGTTGGAAATTATCCCACGGGAACCTTCTACCGGGATGAAAAGTATCCTATGTCTTAATATACTAGCTGTTGCCCGCGTGTATGTCGGAAATTATCCCACGGGAACCTTCTACCGGGATGAAAGTATCCTATGTCTTAATATACTAGCTGTTGCCCGCGTGTCTGTCGGAATACATCCCACGGGAACCTTCTACCGGGATGAAAAGTATCCTATGTCTTAATATACTAGCTGTTGCCCGCGTGTATGTCGGAAATTATCCCACGGGAACCTTCTACCGGGGTGAAAAGTATCCTATGTCTTAATATACTAGCTGTTGCCCGCGTGTATGTCGGAAATCATCCCACGGGAACCTTCTACCGGGATGAAAAGTATCCTGTGTCTTAATATACTAGCTGTTGCCCGCGTGTATGTCGGAAATTATCCCACGGGAACCTTCTACCGGGATGAAAAGTATCCTGTGTCTTAATGTACTAGCTGTTGCCCGCGTGTATGTCAGAAATTATCCCACGGGAACCTTCTACCGGGATGAAAGTATCCTATGTCTTAATATACTAGCTGTTGCCCGCGTGTCTGTCGGAATACATCCCACGGGAACCTTCTACCGGGATGAAAAGTATCCTATGTCTTAATATACTAGCTGTTGCCCGCGTGTATGTCGGAAATCATCCCACGGGAACCTTCTACCGGGATGAAAGTATCCTATGTCTTAATATACTAGCTGTTGCCCGCGTGTCTGTCGGAATACATCCCACGGGAACCTTCTACCGGGATGAAAAGTATGCTATGTCTTAATATACTAGCTGTTGCCCGCGTGTATGTCGGAAATCATCCCACGGGAACCTTCTACCGGGATGAAAGTATCCTATGTCTTAATTTACTAGCTGTTGCCCGCGTGTATGTCGGAATACATCCCACGGGAACCTTCTACCGGGATAAAAGTATCCTATGTCTTAATATACTAGCTGTTGCCCGCGTGTATGTCGGAAATCATCCCACGGGAACCTTCTACCGGGATGAAAAGTATCCTATGTCTTAATATACTAGCTGTTGCCCGCGTGTATGTTGGAAATCATCCCACGGGAACCTTCTACCGGGATCAAAAGTATCCTATGTCTTAATATACTAGCTGTTGCCCGCGTGTATGTCGGAAATCATCCCACGGGAACCTTCTACCGGGATGAAAAGTATCCTATGTCTTAATATACTAGCTGTTGCCCGCGTGTATGTCGGAAATTATCCCACGGGAACCTTCTACCGGGATGAAAGTATCCTATGTCTTAATATACTAGCTGTTGCCCGCGTGTCTGTCGGAATACATCCCACGGGAACCTTCTACCGGGATGAAAAGTATCCTATGTCTTAATATACTAGCTGTTGCCCGCGTGTATGTCGGAAATTATCCCACGGGAACCTTCTACCGGGGTGAAAAGTATCCTATGTCTTAATATACTAGCTGTTGCCCGCGTGTATGTCGGAAATCATCCCACGGGAACCTTCTACCGGGATGAAAAGTATCCTGTGTCTTAATATACTAGCTGTTGCCCGCGTGTATGTCGGAAATTATCCCACGGGAACCTTCTACCGGGATGAAAAGTATCCTGTGTCTTAATGTACTAGCTGTTGCCCGCGTGTATGTCAGAAATTATCCCACGGGAACCTTCTACCGGGATGAAAGTATCCTATGTCTTAATATACTAGCTGTTGCCCGCGTGTCTGTCGGAATACATCCCACGGGAACCTTCTACCGGGATGAAAAGTATCCTATGTCTTAATATACTAGCTGTTGCCCGCGTGTATGTCGGAAATCATCCCACGGGAACCTTCTACCGGGATGAAAGTATCCTATGTCTTAATATACTAGCTGTTGCCCGCGTGTCTGTCGGAATACATCCCACGGGAACCTTCTACCGGGATGAAAAGTATGCTATGTCTTAATATACTAGCTGTTGCCCGCGTGTATGTCGGAAATCATCCCACGGGAACCTTCTACCGGGATGAAAGTATCCTATGTCTTAATTTACTAGCTGTTGCCCGCGTGTATGTCGGAATACATCCCACGGGAACCTTCTACCGGGATGAAAGTATCCTATGTCTTAATATACTAGCTGTTGCCCGCGTGTATGTCGGAAATCATCCCACGGGAACCTTCTACCGGGATGAAAAGTATCCTATGTCTTAATATACTAGCTGTTGCCCGCGTGTATGTTGGAAATCATCCCACGGGAACCTTCTACCGGGATCAAAAGTATCCTATGTCTTAATATACTAGCTGTTGCCCGCGTGTATGTCGGAAATCATCCCACGGGAACCTTCTACCGGGATGAAAAGTATCCTGTGTCTTAATATACTAGCTGTTGCCCGCGTGTATGTCGGAAATCATCCCACGGGAACCTTCTACCGGGATGAAAAGTATCCTGTGTCTTAATATACTAGCTGTTGCCCGCGTGTATGTCGGAAATTATCCCACGGGAACCTTCTACCGGGATGAAAAGTATCCTATGTCTTAATATACTAGCTGTTGCCCGCGTGTATGTCGGAAATTATCCCACGGGAACCTTCTACCGGGGTGAAAAGTATCCTATGTCTTAATATACTAGCTGTTGCCCGCGTGTATGTCGGAAATCATCCCACGGGAACCTTCTACCGGGATGAAAAGTATCCTGTGTCTTAATATACTAGCTGTTGCCCGCGTGTATGTCGGAAATTATCCCACGGGAACCTTCTACCGGGATGAAAAGTATCCTGTGTCTTAATATACTAGCTGTTGCCCGCGTGTATGTCGGAAATTATCCCACGGGAACCTTCTACCGGGATGAAAAGTATCATATGTCTTAATGTACTAGCTGTTGCCAGTGGCTATGTTGGAAATTATCCCACGGGAACCTTCTACCGGGGTGAAAAGTATCATATGTCTTAATGTACTAGCTGTTGCCAGTGGCTATGTTGGAAATTATCCCACGGGTACCTTCTACCGGGATGAAAAGTATCCTATGTCTTAATATACTAGCTGTTGCCCGCGTTTATGTCGGAAATTATCCCACGGGAACCTTCTACCGGGATCAAAAGTATCCTATGTCTTAATATACTAGCTGTTGCCCGCGTGTATGTCGGAAATTATCCCACGGGAACCTTCTTCCGGGATGAAAAGTATCCTATGTCTTAATATACTAGCTGTTGCCCGCGTGTATGTCGGAAATCATCCCACGGGAACCTTCTACCGGGATGAAAAGTATCCTATGTCTTAATATACTAGCTGTTGCCCGCGTGTATGTCGGAAATCATCCCACGGGAACCTTCTACCGGGATCAAAAGTATCCTATGTCTTAATATACTAGCTGTTGCCCGCGTGTATGTCGGAAATCATCCCAATGGAACCTTCTACCGGGATGAAAAGTATCCTGTGTCTTAATATACTAGCTGTTGCCCGCGTGTATGTCGGAAATCATCCCACGGGAACCTTCTACCGGGATGAAAAGTATCCTGTGTCTTAATATACTAGCTGTTGCCCGCGTGTATGTCGGAAATCATCCCACGGGAACCTTCTACCGGGATGAAAAGTATCCTGTGTCTTAATATACTAGCTGTTGCCCGCGTTTATGTCGGAAATTATCCCACGGGAACCTTCTACCGGGATGAAAAGTATCCTATGTCTTAATATACTAGCTGTTGCCAGTGGCTATGTTGGAAATTATCCCACGGGAACCTTCTACCGGGATGAAAAGTATCCTATGTCTTAATATATTAGCTGTTGCCAGCGTGTATGTCGGAAATTATCCCACGGGAACCTTCTACCGGGATGAAAAGTATCCTGTCTTAATATACTAGCTGTTGCCCGCGTGTATGTCGGAAATCATCCCACGGGAACCTTCTACCGGAATGAAAAGTATCCTATGTCTTAATATACTAGCTGTTGCCCGCGTGTATGTCGGAATACATCCCACGGGAACTTTCTACCGGGATGAAAAGTATCCTATGTCTTAATATACTAGCTGTTGCCCGCGTGTATGTCGGAAATTATCCCACGGGAACCTTCTACCGGGATGAAAAGTATCCTATGTCTTAATATACTAGCTGTTGCCCGCGTGTATGTCGGAAATTATCCCACGGGAACCTTCTACCGGGATGAAAAGTATCCTATGTCTTAATATACTAGCTGTTGCCCGCGTGTATGTCGGAAATTATCCCACGGGAACCTACTACCGGGATGAAAAGTATCCTATGTCTTAATATACTAGCTGTTGCCCGCGTGTATGTCGGAAATTATCCCACGGGAACCTTCTACCGGGATCAAAAGTATCCTATGTCTTAATATACTAGCTGTTGCCCGCGTGTATGTCGGAAATTATCCCACGGGAACCTTCTTCCGGGATGAAAAGTATCCTATGTCTTAATATACTAGCTGTTGCCCGCGTGTATGTCGGAAATCATCCCACGGGAACCTTCTACCGGGATGAAAAGTATCCTATGTCTTAATATACTAACTGTTGCCAGCGGCATCGCCCGCGTGTATGTCGGAAATTATCCCACGGGAACCTTCTACCGGGATGAAAAGTATCCTATGTCTTAATATACTAGCTGTTGCCTACGTGTATTTCGGAAATTATCCCACGGGAACCTTCTACGGGGATGAAAAGTATACTATGTCTTAATATACTAGCTGTTGCCAGCGGCATCGCCCGCGTGTATGTCGGAAATCATCCCACGGGAACCTTCTACCGGGATGAAAAGTATCCTATGTCTTAATATACTAACTGTTGCCAGCGGCATCGCCCGCGTGTATGTCGGAAATTATCCCACGGGAACCTTCTACCGGGATGAAAGTATCCTATGTCTTAATATACTAGCTGTTGCCAGCGGCATCGCCCGCGTGTATGTTGGAAATTATCCCACGGGAACCTTCTACCGGGATGAAAAGTATCCTATGTCTTAATATACTAGCTGTTGCCCGCGTGTATGTCGGAAATTATCCCACGGGAACCTTCTACCGGGATCAAAAGTATCCTATGTCTTAATATACTAGCTGTTGCCCGCGTGTATGTCGGAAATTATCCCACGGGAACCTTCTTCCGGGATGAAAAGTATCCTATGTCTTAATATACTAGCTGTTGCCCGCGTGTATGTCGGAAATCATCCCACGGGAACCTTCTACCGGGATGAAAAGTATCCTATGTCTTAATATACTAACTGTTGCCAGCGGCATCGCCCGCGTGTATGTCGGAAATTATCCCACGGGAACCTTCTACCGGGATGAAAAGTATCCTATGTCTTAATATACTAGCTGTTGCCTACGTGTATTTCGGAAGTTATCCCACGGGAACCTTCTACGGGGATGAAAAGTATACTATGTCTTAATATACTAGCTGTTGCCAGCGGCATCGCCCGCGTGTATGTCGGAAATCATCCCACGGGAACCTTCTACCGGGATGAAAAGTATCCTATGTCTTAATATACTAACTGTTGCCAGCGGCATCGCCCGCGTGTATGTCGGAAATTATCCCACGGGAACCTTCTACCGGGATGAAAGTATCCTATGTCTTAATATACTAGCTGTTGCCAGCGGCATCGCCCGCGTGTATGTCGGAAATTATCCCACGGGAACCTTCTACCGGGATGAAAAGTATCCTATGTCTTAATATACTAACTGTTGCCAGCGGCATCGCCCGCGTGTATGTCGGAAATTATCCCACGGGAACCTTCTACCGGGATGAAAGTATCCTATGTCTTAATATACTAGCTGTTGCCAGCGGCATCGCCCGCGTGTATGTCGGAAATTATCCCACGGGAACCTTCTACCGGGATGAAAAGTATCCTATGTCTTAATATACTAGCTGTTGCCCGCGTGTATGTCGGAAATCATCCCACGGGAACCTTCTACCGGGATGAAAAGTATCCTATGTCTTAATATACTAGCTGTTGCCCGCGTGTATGTCGGAAATCATCCCACGGGAACCTTCTACCGGGATCAAAAGTATCCTATGTCTTAATATACTAGCTGTTGCCCGCGTGTATGTCGGAAATCATCCCAATGGAACCTTCTACCGGGATGAAAAGTATCCTGTGTCTTAATATACTAGCTGTTGCCCGCGTGTATGTCGGAAATCATCCCACGGGAACCTTCTACCGGAATGAAAAGTATCCTATGTCTTAATATACTAGCTGTTGCCCGCGTGTATGTCGGAATACATCCCACGGGAACCTTCTACCGGGATGAAAAGTATCCTGTGTCTTAATATACTAGCTGTTGCCCGCGTGTATGTCGGAAATTATCCCACGGGAACCTTCTACCGGGATGAAAAGTATCCTGTGTCTTAATATACTAGCTGTTGCCCGCGTGTATGTCGGAAATTATCCCACGGGAACCTTCTACCGGGATGAAAAGTATCCTGTGTCTTAATATACTAGCTGTTGCCCGCGTGTATGTCGGAAATCATCCCACGGGAACCTTCTACCGGGATGAAAAGTATCCTGTGTCTTAATATACTAGCTGTTGCCCGCGTGTATGTCGGAAATTATCCCACGGGAACCTTCTACCGGGGTGAAAAGTATCATATGTCTTAATGTACTAGCTGTTGCCAGTGGCTATGTTGGAAATTATCCCACGGGAACCTTCTACCGGGATGAAAAGTATACTATGTCTTAATATACTAGCTGTTGCCAGCGGCATCGCCCGCGTGTATGTCGGAAATCATCCCACGGGAACCTTCTACCGGGATGAAAGTATCCTATGTCTTAATATACTAGCTGTTGCCAGCGTGTATGTCGGAAATTATCCCACGGGAACCTTCTACCGGGATGAAAAGTATCATATGTCTTAATATACTAGCTGTTGCCAGCGGCTATGTTGGAAATTATCCCACGGGAACCTTCTACCGGAATGAAAAGTATCCTATGTCTTAATATACTAGCTGTTGCCAGCGTGTATGTCGGAAATTATCCCACGGGAACCTTCTACCGGGATGAAAAGTATCCTATGTCTTAATATACTAGCTGTTGCCCGCGTGTATGTCGGAAATCATCCCACGGGAACCTTCTACCAGAATGACAAGTATCCTATGTCTTAATATACTAGCTGTTGCCCGCGTGTATGTCGGAATACATCCCACGGGAACCTTCTACCGGGATGAAAAGTATCCTATGTCTTAATATACTAGCTGTTGCCCGCGTGTATGTCGGAAATTATCCCACGGGAACCTTCTACCGGGATGAAAAGTATCCTATGTCTTAATATACTAGCTGTTGCCCGCGTGTATGTCGGAATACATCCCACGGGAACCTTCTACCGGGATGAAAAGTATCCTATGTCTTAATATACTACCTGATGCCCGCGTGTATGTCGGAAATCATCCCACGGGAACCTTCTACCGGAATGAAAAGTATCCTATGTCTTAATATACTAGCTGTTGCCCGCGTGTATGTCGGAATACATCCCACGGGAACCTTCTACCGGGATGAAAAGTATCCTGTGTCTTAATATACTAGCTGTTGCCCGCGTGTATGTCGGAAATTATCCCACGGGAACCTTCTACCGGGATGAAAAGTATCCTGTGTCTTAATATACTAGCTGTTTCCCGCGTGTATGTCGGAAATTATCCCACGGGAACCTTCTACCGGGGTGAAAAGTATCCTATGTCTTAATATACTAGCTGTTGCCCGCGTGTATGTCGGAAATCATCCCACGGGAACCTTCTACCGGGATGAAAAGTATCCTGTGTCTTAATATACTAGCTGTTGCCCGCGTGTATGTCGGAAATTATCCCACGGGAACCTTCTACCGGGATGAAAAGTATCCTGTGTCTTAATATACTAGCTGTTGCCCGCGTGTATGTCGGAAATTATCCCACGGGAACCTTCTACCGGGGTGAAAAGTATCATATGTCTTAATGTACTAGCTGTTGCCAGTGGCTATGTTGGAAATTATCCCACGGGAACCTTCTACCGGGATGAAAAGTATACTATGTCTTAATATACTAGCTGTTGCCAGCGGCATCGCCCGCGTGTATGTCGGAAATCATCCCACGGGAACCTTCTACCGGGATGAAAGTATCCTATGTCTTAATATACTAGCTGTTGCCAGCGTGTATGTCGGAAATTATCCCACGGGAACCTTCTACCGGGATGAAAAGTATCATATGTCTTAATATACTAGCTGTTGCCAGCGGCTATGTTGGAAATTATCCCACGGGAACCTTCTACCGGAATGAAAAGTATCCTATGTCTTAATATACTAGCTGTTGCCAGCGTGTATGTCGGAAATTATCCCACGGGAACCTTCTACCGGGATGAAAAGTATCCTATGTCTTAATATACTAGCTGTTGCCCGCGTGTATGTCGGAAATCATCCCACGGGAACCTTCTACCAGAATGACAAGTATCCTATGTCTTAATATACTAGCTGTTGCCCGCGTGTATGTCGGAATACATCCCACGGGAACCTTCTACCGGGATGAAAAGTATCCTATGTCTTAATATACTAGCTGTTGCCCGCGTGTATGTCGGAAATTATCCCACGGGAACCTTCTACCGGGATGAAAAGTATCCTATGTCTTAATATACTAGCTGTTGCCCGCGTGTATGTCGGAATACATCCCACGGGAACCTTCTACCGGGATGAAAAGTATCCTATGTCTTAATATACTACCTGATGCCCGCGTGTATGTCGGAAATCATCCCACGGGAACCTTCTACCGGAATGAAAAGTATCCTATGTCTTAATATACTAGCTGTTGCCCGCGTGTATGTCGGAATACATCCCACGGGAACCTTCTACCGGGATGAAAAGTATCCTGTGTCTTAATATACTAGCTGTTGCCCGCGTGTATGTCGGAAATTATCCCACGGGAACCTTCTACCGGGATGAAAAGTATCCTGTGTCTTAATATACTAGCTGTTTCCCGCGTGTATGTCGGAAATTATCCCACGGGAACCTTCTACCGGGGTGAAAAGTATCCTATGTCTTAATATACTAGCTGTTGCCCGCGTGTATGTCGGAAATCATCCCACGGGAACCTTCTACCGGGATGAAAAGTATCCTGTGTCTTAATATACTAGCTGTTGCCCGCGTGTATGTCGGAAATTATCCCACGGGAACCTTCTACCGGGATGAAAAGTATCCTGTGTCTTAATATACTAGCTGTTGCCCGCGTGTATGTCGGAAATTATCCCACGGGAACCTTCTACCGGGGTGAAAAGTATCATATGTCTTAATGTACTAGCTGTTGCCAGTGGCTATGTTGGAAATTATCCCACGGGAACCTTCTACCGGGATGAAAAGTATCCTATGTCTTAATATACTAGCTGTTGCCCGCGTGTATGTCGGAAATTATCCCACGGGAACCTTCTACCGGGATGAAAGTATCCTATGTCTTAATATACTAGCTGTTGCCCGCGTGTCTGTCGGAATACATCCCACGGGAACCTTCTACCGGGATGAAAAGTATCCTATGTCTTAATATACTAGCTGTTGCCAGCGGCTTCGCCCGCGTGTATGTCGGAAATTATCCCACGGGAACCTTCTACCGGGATGAAAGTATCCTATGTCTTAATATACTAGCTGTTGCCAGCGTGTATGTCGGAAATTATCCCACGGGAACCTTCTACCGGGATGAAAAGTATCATATGTCTTAATATACTAGCTGTTGCCAGCGGCTATGTTGGAAATTATCCCACGGGAACCTTCTACCGGAATGAAAAGTATCCTATGTCTTAATATACTAGCTGTTGCCAGCGTGTATTTCGGAAATTATCCCACGGGAACCTTCTACCGGGATGAAAAGTATCCTATGTCTTAATATACTAGCTGTTGCCCGCGTGTATGTCGGAAATTATCCCACGGGAACCTTCTACCGGGATGAAAAGTATCCTATGTCTTAATATACTAGCTGTTGCCCGCGTGTATGTCGGAAATTATCCCACGGGAACCTACTACCGGGATGAAAAGTATCCTATGTCTTAATATACTAGCTGTTGCCCGCGTGTATGTCGGAAATTATCCCACGGGAACCTTCTACCGGGATGAAAAGTATCATATGTCTTAATATACTAGCTGTTGCCAGCGGCTATGTTGGAAATTATCCCACGGGAACCTTCTACCGGAATTAAAAGTATCCTATGTCTTAATATACTAGCTGTTGCCAGCGTGTATGTCGGAAATTATCCCACGGGAACCTTCTACCGGGATGAAAAGTATCCTATGTCTTAATATACTAGCTGTTGCCCGCGTGTATGTCGGAAATCATCCCACGGGAACCTTCTACCAGAATGAAAAGTATCCTATGTCTTAATATACTAGCTGTTGCCCGCGTGTATGTCGGAATACATCCCACGGGAACCTTCTACCGGGATTAAAAGTATCCTATGTCTTAATATACTAGCTGTTGCCAGCGTGTATGTCGGAAATTATCCCACGGGAACCTTCTACCGGGATGAAAAGTATCCTATGTCTTAATATACTAGCTGTTGCCCGCGTGTATGTCGGAAATCATCCCACGGGAACCTTCTACCAGAATGAAAAGTATCCTATGTCTTAATATACTAGCTGTTGCCCGCGTGTATGTCGGAATACATCCCACGGGAACCTTCTACCGGGATGAAAAGTATCCTATGTCTTAATATACTAGCTGTTGCCCGCGTGTATGTCGGAAATTATCCCACGGGAACCTTCTACCGGGATGAAAAGTATCCTATGTCTTAATATACTAGCTGTTGCCCGCGTGTATGTCGGAATACATCCCACGGGAACCTTCTACCGGGATGAAAAGTATCCTATGTCTTAATATACTACCTGATGCCCGCGTGTATGTCGGAAATCATCCCACGGGAACCTTCTACCGGAATGAAAAGTATCCTATGTCTTAATATACTAGCTGTTGCCCGCGTGTATGTCGGAATACATCCCACGGGAACCTTCTACCGGGATGAAAAGTATCCTGTGTCTTAATATACTAGCTGTTGCCCGCGTGTATGTCGGAAATTATCCCACGGGAACCTTCTACCGGGATGAAAAGTATCCTGTGTCTTAATATACTAGCTGTTTCCCGCGTGTATGTCGGAAATTATCCCACGGGAACCTTCTACCGGGGTGAAAAGTATCCTATGTCTTAATATACTAGCTGTTGCCCGCGTGTATGTCGGAAATCATCCCACGGGAACCTTCTACCGGGATGAAAAGTATCCTGTGTCTTAATATACTAGCTGTTGCCCGCGTGTATGTCGGAAATTATCCCACGGGAACCTTCTACCGGGATGAAAAGTATCCTGTGTCTTAATATACTAGCTGTTGCCCGCGTGTATGTCGGAAATTATCCCACGGGAACCTTCTACCGGGGTGAAAAGTATCATATGTCTTAATGTACTAGCTGTTGCCAGTGGCTATGTTGGAAATTATCCCACGGGAACCTTCTACCGGGATGAAAAGTATCCTATGTCTTAATATACTAGCTGTTGCCCGCGTGTATGTCGGAAATTATCCCACGGGAACCTTCTACCGGGATGAAAGTATCCTATGTCTTAATATACTAGCTGTTGCCCGCGTGTCTGTCGGAATACATCCCACGGGAACCTTCTACCGGGATGAAAAGTATCCTATGTCTTAATATACTAGCTGTTGCCAGCGGCTTCGCCCGCGTGTATGTCGGAAATTATCCCACGGGAACCTTCTACCGGGATGAAAGTATCCTATGTCTTAATATACTAGCTGTTGCCAGCGTGTATGTCGGAAATTATCCCACGGGAACCTTCTACCGGGATGAAAAGTATCATATGTCTTAATATACTAGCTGTTGCCAGCGGCTATGTTGGAAATTATCCCACGGGAACCTTCTACCGGAATGAAAAGTATCCTATGTCTTAATATACTAGCTGTTGCCAGCGTGTATTTCGGAAATTATCCCACGGGAACCTTCTACCGGGATGAAAAGTATCCTATGTCTTAATATACTAGCTGTTGCCCGAGTTAAGGAACCCCAACCTACCAATATTAGCTTCGTCAGCTAATAAGTATTTATTAGATACAGTTCTTTCCAGAATATTCCATTGATTGATCAGCATTAATAATTATCTAGGACATGCGTCGTATCCGACCACGCTGTACCATGTACTACGTTAGCAATAAATATAGTATATAAGACCAATATTTTATTAGAATAATTCAATTACTGTTTCGCTGTAACGCTGTCGAAATAAAGTTATTTTTTTAACTACTTCCGTTGTCGTTTACTTAATTGGCGCAGCCGGTAGGATCTCTGTAGTTAGTCTGCCGTGTATACAATTCTACGAGGAGCAGCCGACGTCCGTGTCTACGGTTAAGCAGAGATCGCCGAACAAATAAATTCATTAAGGAGCCACGGAAGAGGACCAGCCACAGCAGTAATTCAGGGAGCATGAAGCTAGCTGCGGAATTGTGAGTAAATCTTTTTCACCTTCCTCTCAGCTCTTCCATCTGCATCCCAACCTTGTAATAAGTCTATGTGCGTGTATTATTAGGGATTGGACAACGCCGTAGTAATATTTGCATAGATTTTAGTTGTAGTAATATTTTTATAGTAGTGATATTTTAGTATTACATTAGTGTGATTTTTTTCTCTTTACTCGTGTTACTTTTATAACTTTTCACAATGGAAAACGTAACCCGTGTCCCACAGGAAATGGTTAACATCATACCAATATTCAGTGGCGACGCTAGAACCTTACCTTTATTTATCAAAAAATGTGAATATATTTTGTTTACGTTCCAAGGAACCGTAGCTCAAAATGAATATTTATTTCATGTATTAACGAGTAGGTTATCAGGAGAAGCAGCCAATTTGGTAGGCGAAAGAGATGCTATAAATACGTGGGATGACCTGAAGAAGTTGTTAAACCAACACTTCGGTGACCCACGCACAGAGGATTGTTTAGCGATGGAATTAGAATCTTGTAGAATTAATAAGGGCGAAAGTTATTTAGATTTATGCCATAGAATTCAGCGAATGAGAAGCGTTTTATTCGCTAAAATTTCAGAAACTATCATTGATGACTCTTTACGTCAGGCAAAGCAAATAATTTATAGTAACAGAGCAATGAATGTTTTCTTGTATAATTTACCGCCATTTCTAGTCAGATTAGTTCGTTTGTGCGAGTTACAACATTAGAGGATGCGTTAAAAACTGTTTTAGAAGAACAAAACTTCCAGGCAGTCTATGAGTCTAGAACAAACGATAGACGTAATTTAAATAGAACTAACAGACCCAATTCAATTAATAACCAAAATGTATCTGATTATAATAGTCAAGATAAAGATTCGCATAACGTATCGAGTACACATGTACCGAATAACGCTACAAATAGCACATTTACACCGAACAAATCGCATCAGTACAGGCATTTTAAACAACATAATAATATTCAAAAGAATCAAGATAGTTATAATCGTACAAACAACAATAATAATTCGTCACCGCAGTCAAGTAGGTCATCTGTTCCGGTTGCACAACAGTACGCGGCACATGCACCAGGCACGGCGAATTTTGCAGCGCAAGCATCTACGTCAGGTTCGAATACTGATGTCACCATGCGTACTGCGAGTTCGCGACGTGTTAATTACATAAACAATTCTAGTGAAAACGAACAGAGTTCAAGTAATTCATACGAGTGCCAGGAATTTTCCCCTGAAGCCCCCGGGGCGGGAAATTTTTGCATGATGGCCTCTACACTAGGGAACGAATAAAAATAAACTGTAATAAACGCTTCAATTTACCACATATAGTTATACCAGAATTAAAAGCAGTTTTTATGATAGATACGGGGAGTGTTAGGTCGTTTATAAGCCCGTACATAGCAAATAAATATTTTAAAAATTATTTACAGTATGAACCCTTCGAAGTTGTTAGCACTCACGCATCGAGCGTTCATAGTGAAACGGCAATTATTCCATTACCGGTTACCTTTGGTAACAAAGAGTTCCACAAATTTTATGTATACAGTGTAGACGATAGGTATGATGGGTTAATAGGTAGCAACTTACTGAAGCAATTACAGGCAAAGATTAACATGGAAAGTCAGATATTACATTTAAAAAATACTGATATTCCCATAGTATATTCTCCACCTATGAGAGAGGTATATAATCTACCACCTCGTAGTGAACTTAGAGTAAGACTTCCGGTCAACTTATTGGACGGGGAAGCTGTGTTAGACTTCAAACAATTTACGGAAGGGATTCGAATGCCCGCCGCATTAGTTACATGTGTTAAAGGTTATGCAACAACCGTTATTCAGAATTACAGCAATCAAAGTAGAACTTTAGTGGTTACAGGGCCTTTTCAAGTCGAGCCATATATACAGAACCCATCTATTAGTGTAAATTTTATGGATAATAATACAGAAGTGGACAGATTACTAACAAAGAATTTAGAAAAATTACAGTTAGATCATATGAATTCAGAAGAACGTATGGTTATTGAGGGACTTTGTACGGAATACAAAGATATCTTTTATTGCGAAAATATCCCATTAACCTTCACAAATCAGGTTAAACATAGAATAAGAACAAAAAATGAAGACCCAGTAAACATAAAGGCATATAGATTACCGCCTATACAAACAAAAGAAATTAGAAGTCAGGTAGAGAAAATGTTAAGGGATAACATTATCCAAGAATCGCATTCTCCCTGGAGTGCTCCCGTACATTTGGTGCCTAAAAAGTTAGACGCATCAGGCCAACAAAAATGGAGAATGGTAGTTGACTATAGACGGCTCAATGAAATGACAATTGATGATAAATACCCTTTGCCCAACATTAACGATTTATTTGACATGTTAGGTAAAAGTACTTACTTCACAACCCTTGATTTAGCTAGTGGGTACCATCAATTGGAAGTCCAGGAGCAGGATCGAGCTAAAACCGCGTTTAGCACACCTTCAGGGCATTACGAATTTAACAGAATGCCATTTGGGTTAAAGACAGCACCTGCAACATTTCAGCGAGCGATGGATAACGTCTTACGAGGCCTTCAGGGCTTACATTGCCTAGTATATCTTGATGACGTCATAATTTTTTCAAAAAGTTTGCCTGAGCATGTAGATAAACTTAGAGCAGTTTTTGACCGCTTTCGTCAAACAAATCTGAAAGTTCAACTAGATAAATCACATTTTCTTAGAAAAGAAGTACTTTATTTAGGGCATACTATTACGAGTGAGGGTTTGAAGCCAAATAATGATAAAATAGATGCTGTTCTGAGGTATCCCATTCCAGAAACTACTACACAGATTAAAAGCTTTTTAGGACTTATCGGATATTATAGAAAATTCATCAAAGATTTTGCTAAGATAACTAGACCATTAACAGCCTGTCTAAAGAAAGGTCGCAAAATTATTATTAATGAAGAATATAGAGAATGTTTTGAGACATGTAAAAAGCTTTTAACAAATGCACCTTTGCTATAATTCCCCGATTTTAGTAAAGCTTTTATTTTAACCACTGATGCATCCAATTTTGCAATCGGTGCCGTATTGTCACAAGGAACAATAGGCTCAGATAAGCCTGTTGCATATGCTAGTAGGACCTTGAGTGACACAGAAGTAAAATATAGCACTATCGAGAAGGAACTGTTAGCCATAATATGGGCAGTTAAGCACTTCAGACCGTATTTGTATGGTAATAAGTTTACTATATTTACAGACCATAGACCATTAGCATGGCTGTATTCATTGAAAGAGCCTAATAGTAAACTCACGCGATGGCGGTTAAGGCTAGAAGAGTACGATTTCGAAATTAAGTATAAAAAGGGTCCTCAAAACACTAATGCAGATGCTTTATCTAGAATTAAGATTAATGCAATTGACGATGACTTAGATTCAATATTTGTAAATGTAGGAGATAGGCAGGAACGTATAAGAGAAATAATAGAAAACGAATTACAAGATCTTGAAACCCCAATAGAAACGATAGAACTTTCAGATTCTGATGATGGGGTCACAGCCAATTCAGTTTCAAATAGAGAACACGAAGGTATCCCTATTTTAAACGAAGCCGTCGATATTAAACCAAAACAAATTTTAGTACATTCATGGCAAAAGAATAAATTAGCCGTAAAAGATGTTTCTAATACCAAACAAAGAATTCTTGAAGTTCACTTACCGACGAATAATGACACATTAGTTAAAAACTTCTTGAAAGAATATATAGATCCAAAAAATAAATACTATATACACTTTGAACATCCGACTTTTAGAAAAACTTTTTCAAACATGGTACTTAAGTTATTTAAAAAAGATTCAGTTAAGTTAACAGAGTGTACAGAAAGAGTTGTAAATTTGACAGAATCGGAAGAAGATCAAAAGGAAGTTATTCTTAAATATCACGAGGGAAAAACGTGCCATAGAGGCATTAAAGAAACTTTAACCAAGCTTAAAAGACATTATTGGTGGGCATGAAAGAAACAATTGCGGCAATCATAAACGCCTGTGAAACATGTAAACGCATGAAGTATGATAGGAAACCGATAAAACCCCATATTCAGTTAACACAAACACAGGATAGTCCTTTTCAAGAAGCTTTTATGGATTTATTATATATAGAAGGGAAATATTATTTAACTATAGTAGATGCATTTAGTAAAATAGCACAAGCCATAGAGGTACCGAATAGGAGTACACCAGAGATAGTTAGGGCATTAATTAAGTACTTTAGTATGTATGGTCTGCCTAGGAAAATTTGTTGTGATTCAGGTACAGAATTCAATAACGCTTTGATAAAAGAAATGTTAAGCTTATATAAAATTGAACTTCACATAGGGACTCCAAATAATCCCAGTTCAATGGCAATAGTAGAAAGGTTTCATTCCACCATTATTGAGATTTACCGTATAGCAAAATACGATAAAAGCGATTTAGATGCAGCATCCGTCATGACTTATGCTATCATGGCTTATAACAACACCATCCATTCAGCAACAGATTTTACGCCTTTTGAATTAGTATTTGGTCACACTTGTTCAGATAATGTATTTAACGTAGATAGAGAAAAGAATTTAACTCAGAAACTATTGTTAGATCATAGAAAACGCCTTAAAGTACTTTATGAATTCGTAACAGAAAAATTAGAAGCGGATAAAATTAAAGTAATAAATAAAAAAGGTGGTGAAACGACACCGGTTCTTAAGACAGACGATAATATTTATATGAAAGATACTAGGATTAGAAAAGCTAAAGAAAAACCGCGATACGAAAAAGCAAAAGTAATTGGTGAAATTGAAAGAAATATAGTGCCAGTAGAATTAAAGAAAAGAGCAACTAGAGTAGCGTTAAAGAATGTAAAACGTCCTCCACAGATCGGGGCTGGTACTTCTGGTACTAGTAGCGTCAACATTCACGCTGGACCTCCAAAATCTCGGTCAGAATCCGGGGATAGCAGCGCTGAAACGGGGAGTAGCAGTGAAGAGGAATAGCTATTGGACTATATATAAAACTGTAGATTTAGAACCATTAGGCTTACAAATAGATACTAACATTCGGGATTTTAGTAATTTAAAAACGAAAGTTAAGGAAAATAGATTAAGTAATGAAACCATAGGAATAGAAATTCAAATAGAATATCTAGTTAAACTAACAAAGGAAAGATTTTTTCAAATCTTACCTTTTCATTATAGAAACAAACGAGCCTTGTTCAATCCATTAGGCTCACTGGTAAAAGCTATTACTGGAAATTTAGATGAAGATGATGCAATTAAATATGATAAGGAAATTCAAATGATACAGAATAGAGAACATGTAGTCGAACGTAAAGTATCATCAATGCAAAAGGCTTTTGATAAATTAATAAATGACTCTGAAATAATAAATTTAAATATTAAAAACTTGGGTTTACATACTAATGGAATGGATAAATTAGTTGAACATGAGTTTAGGTTTAACAAACTTTTCCAAATATTGAATACTATGTACCAAATTTTAAGTAACTTTCGAACTTGTTACGAAAACATACAAGAGATTGAGACGGCCATTGCCTTTAGTAAATTAAATACTTTACATCAATCCATTATAAATAGCACAGAATTATACAATACGTTAGAAATAATTGCTAAACATGCTAGAACAATATATCCAGTATGTAAACGTAATTTAATTAAATTAGAACGTAATATTATACTCAAATCATATATAAATAACAACAAGCTAGTTTTTGTTTTAGAAGTTCCCCTAATAGATAACGAAACATATAATTATTACAAGGTTATACCCATTCCTATATTCCATCCTCCAAATACCTTCACTATTATACCCAAATACCCTTACCTGATGGTGAATAGATTGAAATACATACCCGTGGTAAGCCCATGTGCTGAAATTGAAAATGATAAATTTCTCTGCGCTGAAACCAATTTTGCCCAGTATCCAACTGAGACCTGCATTGAACAAATAATGCTGATGAAGAATAACTACAAAAGCTGCATACAGAACCATATTGAAATAGAGAAAACTAAGGTACAAAAAGTAACCGACAGCCAATGGTTGGTTTACTCAGAATAAAACCTCATCATCACCGAGAATTGCAATACAGAAAGTCTGAAACACACTATTCTTGGGACCTACATCGTGACCCCGAGCCAGCAATGCGAGACGCAAATAGGCGAAGTCGTCGTTGCCGCTACCACAAACACTACAGTTTCCAGTCTCCAGCTGCCATTGATCCATATGCCAGAGCTACAACAGGATATCCAGAGAAGAGTAAAGAAAGTAGATCTAAGAAATGTGGACTTTAGTGGTGTGAAAGAAGTGTTACAAAGTGCAAAAATTAGTGAAATAGACGATACAACTCAAACAGTGACAATAGAAATTAGTGTATGGTCCATTATCGAATATATGATTATTGTAATAGCAGTTATTATCTTTATAATGTATAAATTTCAGATTATAAAATTTTGTCGAAATTCTCCGAAACCGTCTGCGACACCTTCGGATAATTTCTCTCTTAGGGAGGGAGGAGTTAAGGAACCCCAACCTACCAATATTAGCTTCGTCAGCTAATAAGTATTTATTAGATACAGTTCTTTCCAGAATATTCCATTGATTGATCAGCATTAATAATTATCTAGGACATGCGTCGTATCCGACCACGCTGTACCATGTACGTTAGCAATAAATATAGTATATGAGACCAATATTTTATTAGAATAATTCAATTACTGTTTCGCTGTAACGCTGTCTAAATAAAGTTATTTTTTTAACTACTTCCGTTGTCGTTTACTTAATTCCCGCGTGTATGTCGGAAATCATCCCACGGGAACCTTCTACCGGAATGAAAAGTATCCTATGTCTTAATATACTAGCTGTTGCCCGCGTGTATGTCGGAATACATCCCACGGGAACCTTCTACCGGGATGAAAAGTATCCTATGTCTTAATATACTAGCTGTTGCCCGCGTGTATGTCGGAAATTATCCCACGGGAACCTTCTACCGGGATGAAAAGTATCCTATGTCTTAATATACTAGCTGTTGCCCGCGTGTATGTCGGAATACATCCCACGGGAACCTTCTACCGGGATGAAAAGTATCCTATGTCTTAATATACTACCTGTTGCCCGCGTGTATGTCGGAAATTATCCCACGGGAACCTTCTACCGGGATGAAAAGTATCCTATGTCTTAATATACTAGCTGTTGCCAGCGGCTTCGCCCGCGTGTATGTCGGAATACATCCCACGGGAACCTTCTACCGGGATGAAAAGTATCCTATGTCTTAATATACTAGCTGTTGCCCGCGTGTATGTCGGAAATTATCCCACGGGTACCTTCTACCGGGATGAAAAGTATCCTATGTCTTAATATACTAGCTGTTGCCCGCGTGTATGTCGGAAATTATCCCACGGGAACCTTCTACCGGGATGAAAAGTATCCTATGTCTTAATATACTAGCTGTTGCCCGCGTGTATGTCGGAAATTATCCCACGGGAACCTTCTACCGGGATGAAAAGTATCCTATGTCTTAATATACTAGCTGTTGCCCGCGTGTATGTTGGAATACATCCCACAGGAACCTTCTACCGGGATGAAAAGTATCCTATGTCTTAATATACTAGCTGTTGCCCGCGTGTATGTCGGAAATTATCCCACGGGAACCTTCTACCGGGATGAAAGTATCCTATGTCTTAACATACTAGCTGTTGCCAGCGTGTATGTCGGAAATTATCCCACGGGAACCTTCTACTTGGATGAAAAGTATCCTATGTCTTAATATACTAGCTGTTGCCCGCGTGTATGTCGGAAATCATCCCACGGGAACCTTCTACCGGGATGAAAAGTATCCTATGTCTTAATATACTAACTGTTGCCAGCGGCATCGCCCGCGTGTATGTCGGAAATTATCCCACGGGAACCTTCTACCGGGATGAAAAGTATCCTATGTCTTAATATACTAGCTGTTGCCTACGTGTATGTCGGAAATTATCCCACGGGAACCTTCTACGGGGATGAAAAGTATACTATGTCTTAATATACTAGCTGTTGCCAGCGGCATCGCCCGCGTGTATGTCGGAAATTATCCCATGGGAACCTTCTACCGAGATGAAAAGTATCCTATGTCTTAATATACTAGCTGTTGCCAGCGGCTTCGCCCGCGTGTATGTCGGAAATTATCGCACGGGAACCTTCTACCGGGATGAAAAGTATCCTATGTCTTAATATACTAGCTGTTGCCCGCGTGTATGTCGGAAATTATCCCACGGGAACCTTCTACCGGGATGAAAAGTATCCTATGTCTTAATATACTAGCTGTTGCCCGCGTGTATGTCGGAATACATCCCACGGGAACCTTCTACCGGGATGAAAAGTATCCTATGTCTTAATATACTAGCTGTTGCCAGCGGCTTCGCCCGCGTGTATGTCGGAAATTATCCCACGGGAACCTTCTACCGGGATGAAAGTATCCTATGTCTTAATATACTAGCTGTTGCCCGCGTGTATGTCGGAATACATCTCACGGGAACCTTCTACCGGGATGAAAAGTATCCTATGTCTTAATATACTAGCTGTTGCCAGCGGCTTCGCCCGCGTGTATGTCGGAAATTATCCCACGGGAACCTTCTACCGGGATGAAAAGTATCCTATGTCTTAATATACTAGCTGTTGCCTACGTGTATGTCGGAAATTATCCCACGGGAACCTTCTACGGGGATGAAAAGTATACTATGTCTTAATATACTAGCTGTTGCCAGCGGCATCGCCCGCGTGTATGTCGGAAATTATCCCATGGGAACCTTCTACCGAGATGAAAAGTATCCTATGTCTTAATATACTAGCTGTTGCCAGCGGCTTCGCCCGCGTGTATGTCGGAAATTATCGCACGGGAACCTTCTACCGGGATGAAAAGTATCCTATGTCTTAATATACTAGCTGTTGCCCGCGTGTATGTCGGAAATTATCCCACGGGAACCTTCTACCGGGATGAAAAGTATCCTATGTCTTAATATACTAGCTGTTGCCCGCGTGTATGTCGGAATACATCCCACGGGAACCTTCTACCGGGATGAAAAGTATCCTATGTCTTAATATACTAGCTGTTGCCAGCGGCTTCGCCCGCGTGTATGTCGGAAATTATCCCACGGGAACCTTCTACCGGGATGAAAGTATCCTATGTCTTAATATACTAGCTGTTGCCCGCGTGTATGTCGGAAATTATCCCACGGGAACCTTCTACCGGGATGAAAAGTATCCTATGTCTTAATATACTAGCTGTTGCCCGCGTGTATGTCGGAATACATCCCACGGGAACCTTCTACCGGGATGAAAAGTATCCTATGTCTTAATATACTAGCTGTTGCCAGCGGCTTCGCCCGCGTGTATGTCGGAAATTATCCCACGGGAACCTTCTACCGGGATGAAAGTATCCTATGTCTTAATATACTAGCTGTTGCCCGCGTGTATGTCGGAATACATCTCACGGGAACCTTCTACCGGGATGAAAAGTATCCTATGTCTTAATATACTAGCTGTTGCCAGCGGCATCGCCCGCGTGTATGTCGGAAATTATCCCACGGGAACCTTCTACCGGGATGAAAAGTATCCTATGTCTTAATATACTAGCTGTTGCCAGCGGCTTCGCCCGCGTGTATGTCGGAAATTATCGCACGGGAACCTTCTACCGGGATGAAAAGTATCCTATGTCTTAATATACTAGCTGTTGCCCGCGTGTATGTCGGAAATTATCGCACGGGAACCTTCTACCGGGAAGAAAAGTATCCTATGTCTTAATATACTAGCTTTTGCCCGCGTGTATGTCGGAAATTATCCCACGGGAACCTTCTACCGGGATGAAAAGTATCCTATGTCTTAATATACTAACTGTTGCCAGCGGCATCGCCCGCGTGTATGTCGGAAATTATCCCACGGGAACCTTCTACCGGGATGAAAAGTATCCTATGTCTTAATATACTAGCTGTTGCCAGCGGCATCGCCCGCGTGTATGTCGGAAATTATCCCACGGGAACCTTCTACCGGGATGAAAAGTATCCTATGTCTTAATATACTAGCTGTTGCCCGCGTGTATGTCGGAAATTATCCCACGGGAACCTTCTACCGGGATGAAAAGTATCCTATGTCTTAATATACTAGCTGTTGCCCGCGTGTATGTCGGAATACATCCCACGGGAACCTTCTACCGGGATGAAAAGTATCCTATGTCTTAATATACTACCTGTTGCCCGCGTGTATGTCGGAAATTATCCCGCGGGAACCTTCTACCGGGATGAAAAGTATCCTATGTCTTAATATACTAGCTGTTGCCCGCGTGTATGTCGGAATACATCCCACGGGAACCTTCTACCGGGATGAAAAGTATCCTATGTCTTAATATACTAGCTGTTGCCCGCGTGTATGTCGGAAATTATCCCACGGGAACCTTCTACCGGGATGAAAAGTATCCTATGTCTTAATATACTAGCTGTTGCCCGCGTGTATGTCGGAAATTATCCCACGGGAACCTTCTACCGGGATGAAAAGTATCCTATGTCTTAATATACTAGCTGTTGCCCGCGTGTATGTCGGAAATTATCCCACGGGAACCTTCTACCAGGATGAAAAGTATCCTATGTCTTAATATACTAGCTGTTGCCCGCGTGTATGTCGGAAATTATCCCACGGGAACCTTCTACCGGGATGAAAAGTATCCTATGTCTTAATATACTAGCTGTTGCCCGCGTGTATGTCGGAAATTATCCCACGGTAACCTTCTACCGGGATGAAAAGTATCCTATGTCTTAATATACTAGCTGTTGCCAGCGGCTTCGCCCGCGTGTATGTCGGAAATCATCCCACGGAAACCTTCTACCGGGATGAAAAGTATCCTATGTCTTAATATACTAGCTGTTGCCCGCGTGTATGTCGGAAATTATCCCACGGGAACCTTCTACCGGGATGAAAAGTATCCTATGTCTTAATATACTAGCTGTTGCCAGCGGCTTCGCCCGCGTGTGTGTCGGAAATTATCCCACGGGAACCTTCTACCGGGATGAAAGTATCCTATGTCTTAATATACTAGCTGTTGCCCGCGTGTATGTCGGAATACATCCCACGGTAACCTTCTACCGGGATGAAAAGTATCCTATGTCTTAATATTGGCCTCTGAACAGCACGGTTTCCGAGCTCGCAAATCTACTACCACTAATTTGGTTCACTACACAAACGACATTGCTAAATCCCTGGACTCCCGTGTACAGGTGGATTCCATCTACACAGATTTCAGCAGTGCTTTTGATAAGGTTAATCATAATATACTTTTAATGAAGCTGGAGCGTTTTGGCATAACTGGTCAACTGCTCAGGTGGTTCGCTTCCTACCTGACGGGGAGGAAGCAGAGAGTGGTTGTGAGAGGATACGAATCACAGTTCTACTCTTCCACTTCCGGAGTACCACAAGGATCGCACCTGGGGCCGATCTTATTTCTTATATTTGTAAATGACATTGTTTCCACAGTACGACATAGCAAATGTTCCATGTTTGCTGATGATTTAAAACTGTACAAAGAAATTAAAACGGACTTGGACGTATCGCTTCTTCAGAAGGATCTGGATGCGATACATGAATGGTGTCGGTTAAACATGATGACCCTTAACGTAAGTAAATGCTACCACATGACGTTTACGCGTAACAAATATATAGTACCTTCGTCCTATAGATTAAATGGAGTTTATCTGCAACAGGTTGACACCATCCGTGACTTAGGAGTCCAGCTTGACAGTAAACTTTCGTTCATTAAACACATCGACCTAGTCGTATCCAAAGCGACAAAAATGGCAGGTTTTGTCAAGAGAACTTGCTCGGAATTTCGGTCCATATCGACCCTAAAACTTCTTTTCAGCACGCTGGTTAGAAGTATACTGGATTACGCATCTCCGGCATGGAATCCTACATATCGCGTCCATGTCAATAGGATAGAACGTATACAGAAGTCCTTCACCAGATATCTGCGCTTCAGATGTTCTAGTTGCGATCGAGACACTAGTTATCCTCAAAGACTCAATCATTTCAATATGATATCTCTGGAACAACGTAGAAGTCTCTCCGATCAGATATTTCTTTATAAAATTATCCGTAATCGGTCCGATGTTCCAGAGCTATTATCTGAACTTAATGTCACTGTACCTAGGCGCACTATAACTAGATCTGTACGCAGAAATGATATATTTGCTATGTCCTCATCAAGAACAAATCTTGGTCGCAGTGCCCCCATGAACCGATTTATGGATAATTATAATATAATCCACAATAGCAGCAACATCGACATCTTTGCCGACACTTTTTGCCAATTCCGTAAAAAACTTATGATTCCCAACCATTCATAACATTTTGATCACGTTTATTGTAGTCGCCTTATCACACCAAAATTAAACTAAGGATCTAGTATTTATTAATTAATTAAGTAAATCTGACGTTGTACTTTCTTTTATATTGTCTTCCTATGTTATGTGTAGCTCTTAATTATCTCTCAATGTAACAAACAAAAAGTTAGTTTATTTTAAATCACTTTAAGATAATTGTTATAATTTTGCATGTATTTTCTATTTATGTTTAAGCTGTGTACTTCTTTAAGTGACAAATTCACCATACTAATAGATATACAATAAGTTATTTTATTTAATATGTTATTAGTGAATGAGTCGTTGGAGTACCTATATATAAATAAATAAATAAATAAATATACTAGCTGTTGCCAGCGGCTTCGCCCGCGTGTATGTCGGAAATTATCCCACGGGAACCTTCTACCGGGATGAAAGTATCCTATGTCTTAATATACTAGCTGTTGCCAGCGTGTATGTCGGAAATTATCCCACGGGAACCTTCTACCGGGATGAAAAGTATCATATGTCTTAATATACTAGCTGTTGCCAGCGGCTATGTTGGAAATTATCCCACGGGAACCTTCTACCGGGATAAAAAGTATCCTATGTCTTAAAATACTAGCTGTTGCCCGCGTGTATTTCGGAAATTATCCCACGGGAACCTTCTACCGGGATGAAAAGTATCCTATGTCTTAATATACTAGCTGTTGCCCACGTGTATGTCGGAAATCATCCCACGGGAACCTTCTACCGGGATGAAAATTATCCTATGTCTTAATATACTAGCTGTTGCCCGCGTGTATGTCGGAATACATCCCACGGGAACCTTCTACCGGGATGAAAAGTATCCTATGTCTTAATATACTACCTGTTGCCCGCGTGTATGTCGGAAATTATCCCACGGGAACCTTCTACCGGGATGAAAAGTATCCTATGTCTTAATATACTAGCTGTTGCCCGCGTGTATGTCGGAAATTATCCCACGGGAACCTTCTACCGGGATGAAAAGTATCCTATGTCTTAATATACTAGCTGTTGCCAGCGGCATCGCCCGCGTGTATGTCGGAATACATCCCACGGGAACCTTCTACCGGGATGAAAAGTATCCTATGTCTTAATATACTAGCTGTTGCCAGCGGCTTCGCCCACGTGTATGTCGGAATACATCCCACGGGAACCTTCTACCGGGATGAAAAGTATCCTATGTCTTAATATACTAGATGTTGCCCGCGTGTATGTCGGAAATTATCCCACGGGAAACTTCTACCGGGATGAAAAGTATCCTATGTCTTAAAATACTAGCTGTTGCCCGCGTGTATGTCGGAAATTATCCCACGGGAACCTTCTACCGGGATGAAAGTATCCTGTGTCTTAATATACTAGCTGTTGCCCGCGTGTATGTCGGAATACATCCCACGGGAACCTTCTACCGGGATGAAAAGTATCCTATGTCTTAATATACTAGCTGTTGCCCGCGTGTATGTCGGAATACATCCCACGGGAACCTTCTACCGGGATGAAAAGTATCCTATGTCTTAATATACTAGCTGTTGCCCGCGTGTATGTCGGAAATTATCCCACGGGAACCTTCTACCGGGATGAAAAGTATCCTATGTCTTAATATACTAGCTGTTGCCAGCGGCATCGCCCGCGTGTATGTCGGAAATTATCCCACGGGAACCTTCTACCGGGATGAAAAGTATCCTGTGTCTTAATATACTAGCTGTTGCCCGCGTGTATGTCGGAAATTATCCCACGGGAACCTTCTACCGGGATGAAAAGTATCCTATGTCTTAATATACTAGCTGTTGCCCGCGTGTATGTCGGAATACATCTCACGGGAACCTTCTACCGGGATGAAAAGTATCCTATGTCTTAATATACTAGCTGTTGCCCGCGTGTATGTCGGAAATTATCCCACGGGAACCTTCTACCGGGATGAAAAGTATCCTATGTCTTAATATACTAGCTGTTGCCCGCGTGTATGTCGGAATACATCCCACGGGAACCTTCTACCGGGATGAAAAGTATCCTATGTCTTAATATACTAGCTGTTGCCAGCGGCTTCGCCCGCGTGTATGTCGGAAATTATCCCACGGGAACCTTCTACCGGGATGAAAGTATCCTATGTCTTAATATACTAGCTGTTGCCCGCGTGTATGTCGGAATGCATCTCACGGGAACCTTCTACCGGGATGAAAAGTATCCTATGTCTTAATATACTAGCTGTTGCCAGCGGCTTCGCCCGCGTGTATGTCGGAAATTATCCCACGGGAACCTTCTACCGGGATGAAAGTATCCTATGTCTTAATATACTAGCTGTTGCCCGCGTGTATGTCGGAATACATCCCACGGGAACCTTCTACCGGGATGAAAAGTATCCTATGTCTTAATATACTAGCTGTTGCCAGCGGCTTCGCCCGCGTGTATGTCGGAAATTATCCCACGGGAACCTTCTACCGGGATGAAAAGTATCCTATGTCTTAATATACTAGCTGATGCCCGCGTGTATGTCGGAAATCATCCCACGGGAACCTTCTACCGGGATGAAAAGTATCCTATGTCTTAATATACTAGCTGTTGCCCGCGTGTATGTCGGAATACATCCCACGGGAACCTTCTACCGGGATGAAAAGTATCCTATGTCTTAATATACTAGCTGTTGCCCGCGTGTATGTCGGAAATTATCCCACGGGAACCTTCTACCGGGATGAAAAGTATCCTATGTCTTAATATACTAGCTGTTGCCCGCGTGTATGTCGGAAATCATCCCACGGGAACCTTCTACCGGGATGAAAAGTATCCTATGTCTTAATACACTAGCTGTTGCCCGCGTGTATGTCGGAATACATCCCACGGGAACCTTCTACCGGGATGAAAAGTATCCTATGTCTTAATATACTAGCTGTTGCCCGCGTGTATGTCGGAAATTATCCCACGGGAACCTTCTACCGGGATGAAAAGTATCCTATGTCTTAATATACTAGCTGTTGCCCGCGTGTGTGTCGGAAATTATCCCACGGGAACCTTCTACCGGGATGAAAAGTATCCTATGTCTTAATATACTAGCTGTTGCCAGCGGCATCGCCCGCGTGTATGTCGGAAATTATCCCACGGGAACCTACTACCGGGATGAAAAGTATCCTATGTCTTAATATACTAGCTGTTGCCCGCGTGTATGTCGGAAATTATCCCACGGGAACCTTCTACCGGGATGAAAAGTATCCTATGTCTTAATATACTAGCTGTTGCCCGCGTGTATGTCGGAAATTATCCCACGGGAACCTTCTACCGGGATGAAAAGTATCCTATGTCTTAATATACTAGCTGTTGCCCGCGTGTATGTCGGAAATTATCCCACGGGAACCTTCTACCGGGATGAAAAGTATCCTATGTCTTAATATACTAGCTGTTGCCCGCGTGTATGTCGGAAATTATCCCACGGGAACCTTCTACCGGGATGAAAAGTATCCTTTATCTTAATCTAGGTTATAAACTATCTGATTACCAAATTTCATCCAAATCCGTTTAGCCGTTTTTGCGTGATTGAGTAACAAACATCTAAACATCCAAACATACAAACTTTCACATTTATAATATTAGTAGGATTAATGAATTATTTTAATTTTACAAAAATTAACCTACTTTAAAAAACTCGTGTTTTATGTATACTGGATATCTTTTAAATAGTGCGCAAACTGTCACAGGTTATTCTACCCATGAATGTGAACAACTTTCACTATGGGACCAAACCTGAAATCGCGAAAAAAAAATCAGCTGTTCAGTACATTTATGATGGCATAATTCGTCAAAATGTACTGAACAGCTGATTTTTTTTTTTCGCTATTTCAGGGTTGGTCCCATAGTGAAAGTTGTTCATATTCATGGGTAGAATAACCTGTGAAAGTTTGCGCACTACTTAAAAAATTATCCTGTATACATACATATATGTTCGCAATTTTCTAGTAAACTACTGAACCGATTTTGATAATTCTTTCACTGGTATAATCTAGGTACTCCAAGTATAGTTTTAGTGCAACAACAAAATATTAAGATGCCAATCTTATTAACAAAGTTATAGACATAAATATGACAGAGCTCCACACAACAAATTAAATAAAAAATAAAAATATGAGTAAGTAATTTTATGGAAAATTGCCTTGACTAAAAAAGGCGAATACTAAAACATTTAAAATAAAATAGCCAAATTTGAACCGTCTTCAAAAGAAGCTTTGAACTAAAAAGTATTAGCTGAAAGTCATAACAGTTTATAGATTTCTATTACTTCAGAATCACAATAGGTAGACAATTTTTGTTATTTTATACTTCTTAGTAACATCTTTTTTAAAAAATCGGTTAAATAATTTTACAAATTTACATTATTTTAATTTTTTTAGTGTTCGCCGTATTTAATCAGGGCAATTTTCTATAACATTACTCATATTTTTATTTTTTATATTTTTTAAATTAAATAATCAAATTTTCAGTTATAATGAAACTGCAAAATAAGTAATATATATATATATATTTTTTAATGATACTGCTACCCCTGCGCATCTTGCCTGATAAGACCGTTTAAGAGCGTAGTTGACTCTTTTGTCGTCAACTATTTTGGCAACTACTCCATTAAAATTCTCTACAATGTTGCTGTCTACATTTTCAATTAGATCCTTGAGTGTGATGCAACATTGTAGATAAAAATATATTTCATCTGATGCCAGAGACGTGTGTTACAAATATTTTTTGATTCTTCATTTGTATTTTCACTACAAATATTTTTATCACAAGAATCATGGTGCTCAAATGCATGATAAATGGCATTCGTGATATCTTGGTGCAGATTTTTTATTTTGTCTGATTACTGTAGATTTTGTAAGCCATGATATTTTATGGCGTTACATATGTACTTTAGTATCTTTAAAATCTTATTTGTAATTATTATGTTCTTTTCTGTTACAGCATATTTTGTATCCGTTTTTAAATTTATCATATACATATATCAAGCCTAGCGGGAAGGCTCAGTTTAGCCGCCTACGCCGTCAGGAAAGTAAGACAATACACTGACGAAAATAACTAAAATAGACTAACCGAGCTGTAGCTCGGTTAGTCTATTTTAGTTATTTTCATAGCGTTATGTCATACGGTATTCTGCTCTGGGGCAAAGCCGCTGACATTCAAAATATATTTGTTCTTCAGAAACGAGCGGTTCGAGCAATTTACCAGCTCGGTGCCAGAGTTTTTTTGAGAGATTTTTTTAAACAGATTGGTATTCTCACGGTGGCATCACAATTCATCTTCGCCAACATCTTATATATTAGACAAAATATACATTTATACACTAAAAACAGTGATATTCACAATGGTAACACCAGAAATAAGGACAAATTACGTGCTCCATTTCACCGGCTTCATAAGGTTCATAACTCATTTGTTGGGCTTGGTATATCTTTTTATAACAAGCTACCCGCTTCTTTGCTAGATTTGCCCTTTAATGCTTTCAAAGCTAAAGTGAAATCTAACCTTTGTTCAAAGGCATACTATTCCATCAACGATTACTTAAACGATAAGAATAGTTGGTCGCTGTGTTTAACTTAAGACAATGTTTATGTTCTTTCTCCAGAATTAGCATACCTACTGACAGGTTATATGAGTTCATATAATTATTTATTTTGTTTGACTCTCAAGGTCAATTTATTTTAATTTTATTTTTATTTATTATTGACTCTCTACTATCTACTCATTTCAATGTTTATTTATTTTTTATGAGTGGTATTGCAATATGTGGTTAGCTAGTGACCTCGACAATTGATCATAGTTTTTCTTGCCCGAGCAACCGGCAGCAAGTTCGTCATGCTCCCTTAGATGTCACTACTTGCGGTAGCGTCGGGGGTCGGGTTGTCTCCTTCCCTCAAATATGGCGAGGGGGGTAATGGCTGATCTTTGCGTTATACTCGTGAACGGGTTCTGCTTGTGGTGACAGGTCGTCTTGCTGACCTTGGTTTTGTTTTGTTATTAGTAACTTAACTCGTTGTTGATTTTACTTCGATGGTCCTAGTTTATCATCTGTGACTTTTTACGACTACATGTACTGCTATATGTAAGTGGGCACGCCCTTTATTACTGGAGGCTTTTATTTGGGTATAAAGTTCTGCTTACGTTTTTAGTTTTGTATTTTGTTTCTGCTTGAGTATAGTTTTCGATTATTTTTTTTTTGGTATATTGGCGTGTGCTAGCTTACTTATAGCAAATAATTTAATTTAATGTTTTGTATTGCGTAATGTACCTAAATTATTATGCGCAGTGTTATATAGAATCATTTTTTTTTTTTAACTGAACAGACAGCTGTGCTGCTGGGGAGTTTGTTGCGCCACTTCTTCTCCCCAGCTAAAGCACTAGGAAGTGGTGAAGGGCGGGCGTTTTGGGAGACTGTCTTATGTAATTTTGACGTTCAAAAAGTGCTGATTCTCAGCCTAGTTTGAATAAATGACTTTTGATTTTGATTTTTGATTTTGATCAATTTGTTACAAAAAATTCTTAATATGTGATTTTTGCAATCAATCTTTTCGACCGTGATTGAGGGATATGATCGAGTGTCAAGTATTTTTGCCTAAGTGCTACTGTCTCCATCAGCTATGTATCTTCATATCTGGCGATAATAGTGGATTCCATAGCTGTGGAAGATATTTTTTAAAACACTCATGCTGTTTTACTATCTCATTTCGTTTTTCCGCTCTAGCACAAATACAACAATATTTGTTTTTGACTGCAATGAAAAGAACTTGACGAAATCGTCTCCCTATAATTGTCGCAGTGCCAGATAGTGCAGCATAATTAGTTCTGTATGAACGTTTAGCCCAACAACCATCTAAGATTACATCTATTATTGGTATGCCATCTTTAGTAAGCTTTCCTTCTTTGACTGCCGCTTCTTTCTCCCGCTCCCCCGCTGCCTTCACTTCGCATTCGTCACATACTTCATCTTGCACGATTTTGTACCTATATTCCGACAAGGATGGTAAATCGACAGCTGCCGAAAACTGTTTCAGTTGAGCGTTAACACAACCAGCTGACATTATCCCGGCCACCGCCATTTTATTCAACCTGTGTGTTGAGTTCTGTATTTTAAACTTTATTTTACATAATGTACAAGAAAATGTAAACTCAGATGTAAGGCCAGAAACTTTTTCGGATTCTAATTTGATGGTGGTAAGGCCACATTGGAACATTGATTCGTGACTCAATATTTTAACTAATTTATTAAAAAAGTAATTTACATCAACAACTCTGTGGCCACCGATGTCGGCAATTTTGGACTCCTGAAAGAAAAAGTATAAGTCAACATGGAAAAATGATATTTATACCAAGCTCTATAGTATTAAGTTCATAGTAAATAAAATAAGAGAACTCACATTTTCCTCAAGTTCGATTTCGTATGGCAGTGGTTGTTGCTTCCTTTTATTTCTGCAATAAAAACGTTCATCAACATTCAAGTGGAGCTAGCATAATCAAATTCATGCAGATTTTTTTTTTGATAACTTTTGTTCCACGACTTTTATAAATCACAAAAAAATCAACACTTGTTGGAAAGAAAACTAAAATGCTAGAAAAAAACTAAAATAAACTATTATATTAAATCACACACAATAATCCATACTTCAATAAAGATCAAAAAATAATTTCGACCACACTCACCTTTTTTCGCAATTCGAATGCGACTCCATTGCTTTTTGTGCTCTTATTCTGTCACACGCAGTAATAGTACTTGACGTATGACCGATGTGTTGTTGACATATTTCTAACCTAAAATTAATTATAATTACATTTTAGCCTTTTTCATTAGATACACAATTATAGGTAACTTACAAAAATTAAAACAGATATTTTGTTCTAGCATATAGAATGCTTACCTACCCATTATTACTTTGCGAGGCGAGGATAGGTTGTAGCTGATTATCCAAATTTATGAGTGAAGGTGGCGACTTCGATTATTTGTTATTATCAGCTATTGATACTGATTTCCTGTAAAATGAGTCCATTGATAAAAACCGGTCAAGTGGTTAGGAATTTAGGATCTAACAACAAAAAAATCACAAAAGAAGTAACTCGCGAGCGCAAATCATTATTTACGTATATATCCGATGTCATCTTTGTCTTCCATCGGGCAGTGATTGCAGTCAAGAACGTGCCCATAACTGATAAAGTAGAAACTATTGTACATAACTATATACTTACTTTTGCTCTCTCTCATTTTTTGAGCCCTCACCCACAGGTACTCTAAACGTTGTACTTTATTTAGTTTTGGTTTCCTATTTCTTCCCATTTTTATTTATAAATCATTAAAAACTCGTCACAAATAGAAACACGATACTTTATAGGTACTGTTCAATCACAAGAAGTCTTTATATATCACTTCTACACTAATTAACTAACAATTTACTAGCTTTTACTATATAAACATTTATTAAAATCACGAAAATCCGATAGCACCGATCTGTCAAAAAATGACATAGACTCGTTGTCGATGAAGCGCACCGGGCGACTGATCCAGTAAGCGAGCGAAAGTGATGCAATTACTTTTGAAACGCAAAAGAAGAGAAGGCTATAATGTGCGTGCGCTCGAAATTAAACGACGTATGTGCCAAAACGAATTTACTCCTTTTTTAACAAAATAAATAAATTAAATTTAAAACTACTTTGAGTAAACTTAAATATTATAATTATCTATGTTTTAAAGTAAATTTCATTTAATAACTCTTAAGCGTTACGCCGTGATGTCGAAAAAAGTAAAAAAATAGATATAACTTTGCAATTTTTTTGTATCGAGAAAAAATCATTGAATCGTGTATTCCTTTTACATGATACTAGACTAAAGAGTCAGAAAACATATACTAAAATGTTAAATCCCTATTCCACATATTTAACAAGTTACACGAAATAGAAAAACCACATTTTTTTCAACATATCACCTTAACTTTTGGTATATTGACGTTTTATGTATACGCAGGGTAACCCCTGTATTATGGCTTAGTGTAAGTAACACATAGGGTGCTTAACTTTACATATAAAGTTTTATTGATGATCTACTCAATGGGTATACTTGTAGAATTCTAACGTCGGTATTAACTCTATAAATACAAATGGGTGTACTAAATTATAATATTAAACTTACCAATACAATATTTGGCGTTGCTTGGACACTCTTCAATCAATATTCATTTATGAATATCAATTTGGAGCTTGTGTAAATAAAGTTGACTTCAGAATGACTAGTACTATTAAAAAAAGTCTTAAAAATGTGTGTTGTTTTCCAAAAACAAATATTTGCATACATGTTTGGAAACTAAATCGCGAACGATGTATACCTGTGTGACTTCGTCCTTAGTGTTACACATGGCTACGGTATAAGCTGATTTTGCATTGTATAAGATTTCCGTACAATGAGAGGTCAGCTTATACTGGAAATGTTCAGCTAGATATGTAGCTGCTCGTACATACACGAGCAGCGTTAACTACTTTCCATTTCAATCATCAGGGTCATCGATCTGTTTATCAACCTATCGCAAAAGCAAACGTTTTCCAAAAAGAAAACCGCGTAATTTCATAAAGAAACCGACCAAAAGTCAACTACAAAATATAATTAATCTTGTACTGCGACCAATCCAATTACTGTCCCCGTTTATCGCCGCTTCACATCAAGAGAAGCCATTAAGTCACCCTTTCTGTTACAATACTATTAATCATTGTTAAACAACAGGTACAAACTACAGTTATATTTTGTTCTAGAACGATACTTTGTGGCTTCAAATACTGAACTTGCAAATCAATCATGATTTATTTGCAAGCCGTTCGGTATGTAAAGATGGCCACGCATCCACGGACCGACCGCGGCAGTCGTAGCTTAAGCTGATCGATCGACCCGTTATTACTTAGACACGAGTCCCTCTAATTTTCTGCTAAACTATGAGTTAATAAACAGTTTTATTAGAACTTAAAATGGGATATTTACCATGAATATTAATTGTTTCGAGTTTCCGATATTTTCTGCACTATTGCAAGTGCCATGATCACGGATAAACTGAAGTTATTGCGGGTGGATATTTACGAGCAGACAAAACGGTCTACCCTCTTTCTTGTTCGTTTAGTGCGATTGACACCGCTACCATTGTCACTTGTTACACTCACAACTCGATTCTGTTCTCGACACACAAAACTCACTGTGTCCGCTCGCGAACTTTTTAACAGTATCTGTCAACACATGCTATTTAGGCATTGATATGTAATGTACAACACAGACATGTATGTAACAAAACAGAACAAGTATATGAAATTAGCTGCATGTGTATTATCCGTACCTACTAGTTAGCAACTAATTATTGGCTTGGCACAAAAGTGATGAGACACTGTACTAAACTCTATACATTTCCTTTTTCAAGTTATTTGTGTCCGATAATATTCTAGAATGTACATTCTAAGTACTTGTGATGTGGGGGTATATAAAGCCAACCTTCGCGATCGGTTTAGTGTCTAATCTGATCCAGCCTGTCCCATCTTGCTGTCCTCCCCCCAGCGACGCCCTAAGCCGAGGCCCGTTCCCCACAGGGGGAGCCCTTAGCGTGTAGTCGCTTAGTCTGTAAGTTTTATGCCCCTGGCTCTGAGTCATCTTAAGGCAGCCACAGGATAGTCCGGTTAAGTAGTCACGACCTCTCTAGGTCAACTACGAGATGCCATACATAAAAATAAAAAAAAATAAAAAAAGATCGGTTTAGTCAGTTTAAAGAAAAATGGACGTTCGAACACAAGTTCTATACTTATACGAGTACTTGTTAGGCCACAGTGCGCGGGCTGCGGCTGACAATATCAGCACTGCATTGGGAGCTGGAAGTACAAGCCATGCGATGGTGTCTCGATGTTTTTAAATGAGGAGACGGGAGCCTTGAAAGTCAGCCACGGTCTGGACGATCACCCGCAGTGAATGGTGCGAACTGACGTCGAATCCGGATGCTACCACTCGTGAATTAGCGGAAGCACGTAACTGCAGTCACCACGCCGTGGAAAACCATCTGCATGAGCTTGGGTATCGAAAAGTTTTGGCTCGGTGGGTACCGCACATCCTTACAGACGCCAGTCGTGCAGTCCGTGTCGGAATCTGTCAATCACTTTTGCTGCGACCCCGACGTAAAGAGTTTTTGTCTGATTTGGTTACTGGACATGAATCATGGGTTCATTAAGAGAACGATACACGTCGTGCTTTTTGGCTGCCTCCAGAAGAAACGCCACCAACTCAACCGAAGCTGAGTCAAAAGAACCGCTTAATAGTTCTGCTTTGCGTGTCTGGGACGTGCAAGGCATGCTGTTTTATGAACTATTACACAATGAAACACTGACAAATATTCAACCCAGCTCACCAAACTATCTGCTGCTATCAAGAAAAAACGACGAAGACGAGCCAATGTAGTTTTACTACACGATCACGCTCGACCTCATGTCGCATCTGCCGTTCTCCAAGTTGGAGTACTTGGGCTGGGAGACGATACCCCACCCACCTTATTCCCCAGACCGCGCCCCATCAGACTATAATTTGTTTAAAGCCCTGAAACAACAATTGCGGGGTAAACAATTTAATGATTTCTCTGATGGTGGAGTTGAACAACTTTTTCAAGGCACAGCCATCAGAGTTCTGGGTGAAAGGCATCCAAACTTTGCCGGATCGTTGGCAAGAAGTCTTAGTTGCTAATGGTGATTACATCATTGACTAAGCTTTTTGTATTGAAATAATATAAACCGTAAACCAAGTGTCTCAGTACTTTTGTGCCAACCTGTATACCAATACATCCATACACACATACACACACACACACACACACATACACACACAAACACATTGACATGACATATTATGCCTTCCGATAAATAAGCCACCAATCCTTAAAAGTAAATCTATGTTTCATGTCTGCATGAAGTTTTTTAGACAAATGTTACGTTGTTGGCTTGCTGCACGCTTTGATGCATACTAGTGAGTGCAGTAAGCAATTTTTTTGTTATCTTCTATATCTAATAATAGAGCTAAAGAATTTATTTGTTTGAATGCGGTAATCTCTTGAACTGCCAGTCGGATTTGAACAATTCTTTTTGCTTTTGATAGCCCAATTCTTGAGGAAGACAGATACATCATGCTAGGACCGTTAGGAGCCGAGCAGAACGAAAAAAGTCACAAAGAATGATTTGCGAAGTAAAAGCGCGGGCGGGTGATGCGATTCGAGGGGGTGGGTCGGGGGGACAAGAAATTTCACGAGGACGAAGTCGTGGGTAGAAGCTAGTTATATAAATAAATAAACAATAATACATTTTGCCTGGGTAGTGCAACAACGATGAGCTATACTTTTCCTACACTTGACTTCTTATAAATGTTGCTTTTTAACGACTTCAAAAGGAGTTATCAATTCTACACGTATGTATGTGATATTATTGGAACTGCGAGATATGCACATATGATAATCTATTAGGGCTTCCAAACAAACATACAAAATTTCATAGATGTATGTTTGTATGTACGAGTATGTATGTTTGTCCACGCATTTCTCCGAAACTATTAATCAGATCGTGGCCATTCTTTTTTTGTTGGCTTACATTTACTTCAACTTAGGGCACAGTGAACGTTTCATCGAAATCGGTTCAGTAATTTTCAAGATAATGGACTAATACGTATAAGTGTGACGGCCTGGCTTATTGATACGAGCTACGGGTGTGGTGTCGGTAACATCTCAAAGCCTTGTCAAATTCTAGTGCAATAATTATAACAAAACTATTAACTACTTATTACAAACAAATATTCCAGTTGTTACTAAAAACTAATAATTACGAAATAAAAAAAAAATTAAAAAAATTAAATCGATTTCAAAAATAAATTAACTCAAAATAATGAAATAACTTTCATTTCGGAAGTCGGTGGCAAAAACCTAAAGTAGAGATCCCAAGACCGACGATCCGAAATTAAAGTTATTTCATTTTTTGAGTTAATTTCTTTTTGAAATGGATTTTCTTTTTTCTTCCATACTTCATTTTTCCATATAAGTCGTCATCTCGGTAGTCACTCCCTTTGTAGCCATATCATCTTTCACACAGTCCATTCATCGTTTCTTTGGTCTTCCTCTACTCTTGTAGCCATCCATCCATTTATACTCAAAACTGGATCATGACATTTACCTCATTCCTCCGCATTACATGCCCAAACTATGACAACCGATTTCCACACAGCTTTTATGCCACAACAAAAGACCGAACCCACTCAAAGGCTGACAAATTAAAATTAATAATTTATTAAATGCTATAACGTTGTGATTTTAGTTCGTCCGTATATATAAAGTAGGCACTTTGTTTACCGGGATCATCAAATTATCAATGAAATGACTTCAAACCTTAATTTAGAACTTTCAATTCACTCTAGGTAAGATCTAAAACACTATTCCCCTTTTTCACTAACACTAGACTACATCTAAATGTAGATAATGCGTAAACATAAGCAGTGACTTGAATTTATACCAACGAATATGTGTTTTGCGAATTTGATCCTTACTGCTTCTAGAAATTGTCTAACTGACAGGTGTCAGGAACGCATTCTCTCGACGGGCGGACTAAAACCACCAGCCGAAGACTAAAGTTATGACATCGATGGGGGCGATGTCTAATGCTTAGACAAGTTTTAGAGGTTGCCCAGACAGACAGACAAAAAAAAACCGGCCAAGTGTGTATCGGACCACGCACAATGAAGGGATGTTGGGATGAATCCCAAGAACAAACTTAACATTGTATTTGAAAAACATGTTCTCCTATACATTCCCACTGCAAATGCAAGTTTGTACGCACAATATTGAGAGACTTACCGTGTTGTTTTATGACCATCGACTTCTTATAGGTTTTCCTGTAATCTATAGGTATTGAACTATTTTATGTATTTTTTAAATAATTTTAGGCTCAGTACTTTCGGAGATAAGGGGGGAATGGTCAATATTCGTCTACTTTCTTAAATAACTTTAAAATCATTTATTTTAAACTTATTAAAAAAAATTTGAGGCCCTCACAGTAAACCCTTTCACACGGTACAGTTTGCAAAACTTTTTTTTTTAATTTTCTTATTTGCCCCCCAAAGTTGACCCCCATATTCAAAATTCATTTATTTACGTTACACGTTCGTGTTTGGGTCCCAGAAATACATATGTGTACCAAATTTCAACTTAATTGGTCCATTAGATTCGGAGCAAATTGGCTGTGACAGACGGACAGGCAGACAGACACACGAGTGATCCTATAAGGGTTCCGTTTTTTCCTTTTGAGGTACGGAACCCTAAAAACCATAGACAAGCGTCAACAATGTAGATTTCAAAACTTATAAAGTTAAATCAAACCATTTATTTCAAATAGGCACAAATCAAATCATTCATCATTTATTCAAACTAGGCTGAGAATCAGCACTTTTCGAACGTCAAAATTACATAAGACAGTCCCCCAAAACGCCCACCCTTCACCACTTCCTAGTGCCTTAGCTGGGAAGAAGTGGCGCAACAAACTCCCCAACAGCACAGCTGTCTGTTCAGTTAAAAAAAAATGTTTTTTTAGAATATTACGCAAAATAATTTAAGTACACAACACCAAACATTAAATTAAATTTTATTATTTGCCATAAGTCAGCTAGCACATGCAAATATACCAAAAAATACCGAAAACTATAGTCAAGCAGAAATAAAAATACAAAAGTAAAAACGTAAACAGAACTTTATAGCTAAATAAAAGCCTCGAGGCATATACGGCTTCAAACTTACATATAGCTAGCTATATGTAGCCGTAACTCGAAATCACAAAAATGATAAACTAAGACACATACTCGTACAAAGCAATTTGGAACGTCAAAATTTTACAAAAAATAGTCGCCCCTTCCAAGTTATCCGGCAGTTTCGTACTGATGACCTTACGAGATGCCTACTGAGAAACGAATAGAGAAACGGAAGTGGCTGTTTATGTTAATACCTACATAGATCTAGACTAGCCGCTAATTGCACATGGGATGAAAGTCATCCCACTTTTTTTATTAAGTAGTGGTTAGTGGGAGTAAAGTCATCCCACGCAAATCTGCTTTTGGTTTGAACCTTGTTCTACCACTATGAAGGAGTCCTTTCTAATTCCATACATTTAGTTTGATGCACTATCTATTTCCGAGGAATTTGAGGTACGCCAACCCTCTATGCGACTAGTCAATCGTCTATGGAAAGATTATTTTTAGTCGGTAGTTGCAAATCTTTTTGTAAACAAAAGGTTTTTGTTCAAACTGGAATGCTTGTAATTAATGAAAATTGTATTAAGGTAAGTGGTTTTATTTATGTTTCGTGTTAAGAATAAACACACCATGCATTTTAAACCATAAACATATAGGTCATAGTATGGCTTGTTTTTTTTTACTAGAGTCATTTCTTTGAAAGTGTAACTAAAAATTGTTTTGTTATTTTTAAAAACCAATTTTGAAAATGGAAACAAGTCATACTTTCAAACGAAACGTACATTACTAACGCCCTACTCACTAGCTTTCTAAGAAACATTCAACGGTCACAAAACTCCAAGAAGCTATGATGCAAATCGGTTTTGTTTACAAGATTACCGCGGGGCATCGGGTGGGGCGTTTCGCTGTTTTCCCAGCGCGCAGGTGTACAATGCGGATCAGCACAGCGGCTAGACCAGCATCCTGAAAATTATACCTGATAGGTCGGACAGCCCCATACTGAGACTTTGGTTACGCTGCATGCCATTGTGGCGTATAATGAATAGTTTGTGTGGTTTTTCTGGTAGATGTAAGTACCTACTAACATTAGTTTCGAAGTCGTGTGTATACTAGCCAAATGGCCTATACCTATGGGTCCGAAATAAAGGTTTTTAAACGTCTAGAGACGTCATGTTTATAAACTTCTATTTTGTCTCGTTAGCGTCCACGAAAGCATTACAAGTGGTTTGTGGTAGGGGTAAACTGGTAGAAATCATCACTAAACGAAAAAACGTTATGCTCCCTTCCCTACGATTTTTTGAGAGAAAGTGTGAATTTGGTCAAAATGAAAATATAAGATGGCGGCTGTTCAAATTTTAAAATTGTTCACCCGGGTATGGTTTTCATTGTTTTCGAGGGTGTTAAATCCCGAAAGTGACGTTAAAATTGTAAATCAAAGATGGCGGCTGCAATAATTTTATAATTTTTCGGCTGGACGTAGTCGTTTTCAACGTTTTTGAAGGTGCTAAAGTCGATAGTGAGGTCTAAATGTCAATGCCATGATGGCGGCTGCGAAAATGTTGTTTTTGATTTAAATCATACCTGAGGGTCGCCTGATCGCACACGTTTCTTTTTTGTTTTGCTTGACATTAGTAAAAACGGACATAGATTATACCTATAAATTTCCATAATTGACCTGCATTTTTTATTGATTTAGCTATGATAGTGCATTATTATGTCTTCAGAGTCCCTACTAAATTCAAAATGTAACTAAACCATAAAGCTCTCTGAAAATTAATACTGACTCAAGCAAAACCTGAGGTGAATACTAGTGAAAATTTATGAACAATTAGTTTATAGTTGTTCATAAATTTTCAATTAGAACGGCAAACCTGAAACATGAAGCGAGACTCATTAACAGTGTTAATAGGAAATGTGTCAAAATCAACCGCTGTTAAGTGCCAAATGTATTGAAGAGTTTAAATATTGTGGAGTTAATCATCTGAACGGATCAGAAATTAACCACAAATGTGCAAATGAAGGAACGAACGCTGCAAATATACATACATGGTTGTTGTTCCTTATTATATTATTACCTTTTTTTATTACCTTGAATTAAGATTTGCACAACCTGGTGGAATATGACGGAAATATGTTTATTTATCAACTTATTGTACTGATGTATTCGTATTCTTGCAAATAATTCATATTCTTATTCATATCATGATATTAACACTCGTATTTATAAACAAGCAATTACTTGTTGCTAAGTAATTTCTTAGTGAAGTCATTACTTGAGGATAGAATTATTCATTATAAAATCTATTCTATAGTCGAGTAATGTACGTTACTTAGTTGAGTAAAAATCTTTCAATTCTAATTCTTAAGTAAAGAAAATGGTGAACATTACTTGGCTAAGAATTCTAACCTTTGACAGTTCTAATTTCAAACAATTAATAAACTATAGAAAAAATCGTTGCTTGAGTAATTACTTTTACTGAAGTAATCACGTTTACTTGTTTATAAATACGGGTGTAAGTGGGGGCTATTCACAATAAGCGATAAGAATACTCTTAAAATGAAAGATATAACATACTAGCTTTTGCCAGTGGTTTCGCCCGCGTGTATGTTGCAAATTATCCCACGGGGACCGTACAATTTTCCGGAATAAAAAGTATCATATGTGCTACTCTATCTCTATTCTCTATCTCTGTACCAAATTTTATCCAGATCCGTTCAGCCGTTCTGGTGTGATTGAGTAACAAACATCCAACCATCCACCCATGGTGCAAACTTTACTTATATAATAAATAACCTAACTTAACTAAAACTATTAAAAAAACTATAATATGGCATCGAAAAATTCCTCCGCATCGCTGTCGACCGGTAATGTACCCAGGAAACTGGTGGCATTGCCACGTTGTATGCCAATGCTAAGCCTCTGGCCAAGGTAAAAGCCAGCCCTTGGGTCACGGGTAGTGTCAATCAGCTGTTTAAAGATTTCGTTGAACAAGCACTCGGACCCTACGACACGAAGGTTTCAACCCCAAACGGCTCGAAAATATAGTTAGCGATAAGGTCTTCTTCCGCCGCTTGAGGTTTTCCGCAGCCGCAGCAGCAGCGCCAGCACAGCACGCAGCGCCAGGAAGATGGGATGGCGCAAGAGTATCGACACACGTTGCGTCCCACACTAAAGGTCTACCCACCTTCCACGGAAATTAAGACACGCCGTCCGATGTCTTGCCATCGTCGCGTGCCAAGCCATTGGGTTCTAATACAGCTGGAACGCCGACGGTGACAAGTACTCGTCGGATGATGTCGTTAATGTTCACGTGCCGCGCTAAGCGACCCACACTTCGGCTGCAAAACAGGTCGTGGTGTCCGAGGCTGTTAACAACTTCGCCACAGTGACAGCGATGAGGAGAACAACAGGGAGCTCCTAGCCGCAGGGAAGCGGCGAGGCGGAAAGTAGTGTCGTCGAACAAAGTGCCTATGTTCGACGATGGTAGTGCATGGAGGCACAGACCCGATTCCCACAGCCAGCAGGTGCGCACGCTCCGCAGTAGTAGCAGACCTGTCAAGTAAATTGTTCTGTACTACTCTGCAGAGCGGCTCATCCCACCGTCTCTGGGAAGATGGATTGTCGGGTAGATCTGAATTCGAGCAAGCGAGTATCCAGGCATCAATAGCCTCGGTGAAACAAGGCACATCAAAATTAACCAGTGTAGAGGTTAGGATTTTCCTGATTAATTTCTCAGCGCCGTGGACCAAGGATATGAAAGCCGATAAACTAATACTAGAAATTTTGCGGACGCCGAGGCCTCCCATACGAATGGGAAGAGTAGCTTGTGCCCAAGCTCGGTCGTCCATGGCCACATTTAAGTTCGAAGTTAAAGTATGCCGGATAATTTTGTCCAATTTGTTTATAAGGTGAGTGTGCTTCCATAAATGGGAAGCGCGAAGGATATATGTTAATTTAGGGCCGAAACAGCAGTAACGGATTATGGTTATGGCCGAATGCATATTAATTTTGAACAATCTTTCCGAAACTTCATTAATATTTTCTATTTTTTCCTCAGTAAAAACGGGAAATGGATTCTCGAACCCAAAGAGACCAAGAGAAGTTTTTTCAAAAAAATTGATTTCTGGGGCTATTGCGCTAAATTTGGGAATTGTCATATCTCTGTCTGTAGTGTCCGCTAAATATAACACATTTCGAAAGGTTGAGATCAAGGCCAATGGAGTGAAACTCATTTTTTTAGAATTGAAGGTCATTTAAGACAGTTTCTTCATCGCCTGCCAAGGTTCCATCATCAAGATACCAAACGTTAAATTTAGAATTTAGTTGTCGAATAATTGGGTGAATTGCTCAACTAAAAATCACTGGGTCACCTTGTTGAAAGCCAACAGCAGATTCCAGAAGGTTATCCCGATACAGTAATTTAGAAGGATGTCTGTAACATTGCCAAAGAAAACTATAAACTTGGGGAATTTCTTTTTTAGTTATAATAATATATATCGCACCTTGAAAACAAAAGTGGCGTTATACAAAAATTAAAGTTTTTCTCTATGTCCATTTAAAGCTTTTTTGACGCAGCATTTTGGTCAATATCTTAGCAAATAACTGAAATAAAAGACTGCAATTTGACTTTCTTACTCTAAGTTTTATATATACTGAAAATATGCCAGTAAATTATGGAGTTATTTAGAAAACATAGTTTTGATAATGCCACTTTTGTTATCAAGGTGCGATATATATATGGTACGATAGGGATCATACTTTATTCAACATACAACCTAATATAGACTTGCAAATTACAAAACACGTAAAAAAAAATTAATTTCGTGGGCTACCCTGACGCTTCCCTGTTGAATAGCTTTTGTCCGCGGCTTCGCTCGTTTGGTGGTCGGAATATATCCCCAGGGACTGTCTGAAATCACCGTCTAGCAGTACGGTGGTATAAATTATATTCAGTGATACTTTGGTTGCACTTGATATCTTTGATAGTTCGACTTAGTTCTTCGACTACACTTTTGTAGGACATCGTTCATTCATTCCTCCATGCCGGAGATCGCAGTACACATTAAAGAGGTCCGAAGAGTATTGTGCAGTCTAGACGTGAACAAGGCCAGCGGGCCTGACGGCATTCCAGCGAGAGTGTTGAGGCAGTATGCGCCTGAACTGACTCCTGTATTGACACGTTTGTTCCGCCTCTCTCTTGAAAAAAAAACGGTGCCGAAATCCTGGAAGCTTGCAAATGTACAACCAGTGCCCAAAAAAGGCGACCGTGCAGACCCTGCCCATTACCGTCCGATCGCCATTACCTCCATTCTGTGCAAAGTTTTGGAAAGGGTACTGAACAATAAGTTGCTGAACTACCTTGAAGACAATGATCTCCTCAGTGACCGTCAATATGGCTTTCGCCGGGGACGGTCAACTGGCGATCTTCTTGTGTATGTCACGCACTGCTGTGGCGAAGCCATCGAGAAACACGGCGAAGCACTGGCTGTATCGCTTGACATCTCGAAGGCCTTTGACAGGGTCTGGCACGCTGCTCTGCTCAGCAAGCTTCCTGCTTATGGCATCTCAGCTGATTTTTGTAGCTGGATATCAGATTTCCTTAGTGAACGGTCGATTAGAGTAGTTGTTGATGGCTGCTCTTCTGACCTTATGGCTATTGATGCCGGAGTTCCTCAGGGGTCTGTTCTCTCTGCAACTCTTTTCCTGCTGCACATCAATGACCTGCTTCGGCCTGGTATTGTTGGGTACGCAGATGACAGTACAGTTTCAGAGAGATACTTGTCAAGAGCAAAAACCAGCGGGGCCGAAGTTCGTTCCTTGAGAGAGGCCATGGTAGAGCGGACAGATTTGACCTTAAGCTTTGTCTCCCAGTGGGGTGATGATAATCTGGTCTCTTTTAACGCCACCAAAACGCAGGCGTGTCTTTTTACCGCTAAAAAGAGTCGTTTCGCCCAAACTCCTACTTTTCGGGGTACATCTGTTCCTGTGATCGACTTGAGCTCCTAGGCATGGAGTTGACATCTGGTCTCAACTTCGGCGCCACCATCGAGTACAAGGCCCAAACTGCGGCCAAGAAACTGGGTATCCTAAATAGGGTGAAGCGATACTTTACGCCTGGACAGCTTTTAACCCTTTACAAAGCGCAAGTCCGATCCTGCATGGAGTATTGCAGTCACCTTTGGGATGGATCAGCTAAGTACCAACTAGCCGCGCTTGACTCGGTGGAACGCAGAGCTAAGAGGCTCATTGGCGACGTAAAACTGGTGGATGCCAAGCTTCATAGCTTGGCTCATCGCCGCAAGGTTGCCTGCTTGTCGGTCTTCTACAGATTGTACTTCGGAGAGTGTGCCCGAGAACTCCACGACCTCATTCCACCGGCCCCCTTCTACCACCGGACATCTAGACGCACTGCCAGTTACCATCCCTACCTGGTTGCTATTCCACCAATTCGCACTAAGCGCTTCCAAATGTCTTTTATAATGCGCACAGCAAAAGAGTGGAACTCACTACCTGCGTCTGTGTTTCCGAACGTATACAACCCTAAGCTCTTCAAAGTGAGAGTGAACAGGCTTCTTCTGGGTAAGCTCACTCCATCGTCGACTTTGTCTCTGTCACCTCTGACCTAGACTAGAGTCAAGAGCAAACCCATCACAAATAAAAAAATAAAAAAAAAAAACCTACAGTTTACATTGCTACATCATTCGGCCCCGCTCGCTGTTTTTACAAATATTACGAACTGGCAACACGAACTAAGTTTACTGGCTATTCAAGTACCGAATGTACAGTTCGGCCACCGTTCAGCAACGTGGTGGCTATTCCAGAGGAGGCTACTGCAATAGCCTTTATCTTTCCAGATTTGAGTTACAACCAGATTTTAAAGAAACGTTTATCAGTAATTCCCAGGATCCAGGGCATCAAAAAAAAAAAAAAACCACCGGACTGCCGCCGTAAAGAAAAAGGACGTATCTAAAGAAATATTGAAATGGAGAAAAAAATATTTTGTCCTGTTTAAAGTACAAGATTCAAAGGCAGATGCGTCTTTTAATAAAAAGATTAACTATTAGGTTTTCGTTAAGTTTACGCCATATTAAAAATACTGGTAGATGCGTTTTTCTTGCTGATTCCGAATATGTACATAACTCGATTTTGATAAAAATGTCAGATACGTCTTTTTTCCTTATGACGGTAGTTACCGCTCTCGATTTTTTGCATATAATTATGAGAAATAAAAATTAAAAAAAAAACAGTTTTTTTATGATTCTAAATGTGTAACATAATAATAATATGGATCAATATTATCAATATCAATTTGAAATACTCTAGCGACGCCTTTGACTACGCAATTGTATGTGTACGTGTCAGCCAAGTTATTTTGTGGAATTGTAAAAATAATGTTGCCTCAAGACTATGACAATATAGTCCCTTAAATCTTAGAAAAAAGAGGAACGAGGTACACAAACATTTTAATATTATCTACATGTGAATTATTAAACCATCCTCTATTTTTCCCTAACAGGTGTTTTTACAAAAACGCTATTAATAATAATGTTTATTTTTTTTTTTTTTCTCTTCCACAAATAATACTTATAAACTAAACATGCAATTTGATTGAATACAGTAACTCTATTTCTTAGCAAATTTCACATCCCTAACTTCAGAAATCAGGGTTTCCCAAACAAACTTTCATCCCCTATATCACCCTCTGTAGGATAATTTTTAAGAAAAAAAACCGGCCAAGTACGTGTCGGTTTAACTGAACAGACAGCTGTGCTGCTGGGGAGTTTGTTGCGCCACTTCTTCTCCCCAGCTAAAGCACTATAGGAAGTGGTGAAGGTCGGGCGTTTTGGGGGACTGTCTTATTATTTTGACTTTCGAAAAGTGCTGATTCTCAGCCTAGTTTGGTGCCTCAGGTGTTGGTCGAGGCTCTTGGCAATTAAGCCATTGGCTGATACGACTATCGGCACAATGATCGCTGAGTCACATCCCACATGTCGACAACCTCGCGAGCCAAGTCAAGATACTTCATTTGTTTATCTTTCTCGGCTTTCACGAGGTTCTCGTCATGCGGGACAGTTATGTTAATCATTGCGCGCCGCTCTATTCGGTCCACCACCACTATATCAGGCTTATTGGCTACAATAGTCCTGTCAGTGACGATGGATCGATACCAGTACAAAGTGATATTTCCATTTTCGAGAACTGGGTCGGCCACAACAATGGTATTATTATTATTCTAAGAGCTATATTTTTAATTAATAATAATAATAACCTGGGACATTATTCACACACGGTCATCTGATCCCAAACCAAGCACAGTTTGTACTATGGGAACCAGATAACTGATATACTACATATACTACTTTTTTTTTGTAAATACATACTTATATAGATAATTACACCCAGACTCAGGACAAACAGACATGTTCATTCACACAAATGTTTGTCCTGGATGGGAATCGAACCCACGACCTGCGGCATGATAGGTGGTATCATAACCAACCACGCCAACGGGCCTAATTATATTTTTGTACGTGAACAATCTGTGTTTATTTAAAATACAAACATGGTTATTTTAAGAATCTCCATCAAATCTGAAATAACTGAGATGCAACTTCTACTCTCGTAAAAATAATTTACAAAAAGCTAAAAACTAGTACAAGGAAAGCGTTTAAGCGATCAACCCTCATTTTCATGTTGTCAAAAGAACACTAGCATAATCAGTGTAATCACTACCATATTAGGTTTGATAAATGAATAACGACAAAAACATACAAAATAATCTTGCATGTGTTTGACAAATGAAACGAAGGGCCAGCGCACCCACATGCCACATGCCCTTTCTTTCACTTACATGATATTATGAAATGTATTTCAACTTTTGACAGTATTCATTATATACAGAACATTTAAAAATGGCTTCTTTCACCAATTAAAAACATGAGTATTATTAAATTATTTGACGTGTAAATGTGTTATTTAATTGTATTTAAATAACACATTTACACGAATAAATTAATCAGTAATAACCATTTATAATTGCAAACAAAACTACACACCCGATTTACAACAGACTAAAATCCAAGAAAACTCAATTCTCGTAGACGTCGCGTAGCTCGCTAGACGGCCAGCAACTACGGCGTAGCTATGACGTCAAAGCGAAAGCTACGTCGTAGCACCAATGCCAGTTATTTACTTCGCTAGCAGAGTTTGCTATTAAAAAATAACTACCTACGTTGTGATTTTTTAATGAGTAGAGGTCTGACCAGGTAGAGTATAAATACCTAAACTTCGAGGAAGGAAGTAACAAGAGTGGATATCACCTCCTATAAAATCCCGGAATCATAAACTTGACTATTCAATCTCGGGATTTAAGAAATTGAGAATTATTTATTATAAATATTTATTTTGTTGCGAATGTATTCAAAGTGCAATAAATATTTCGCGATTTCTTAAATCCCGAGATGTAATGGTCATGTTTATAATTCCGGGATTTTATAGGTATTATCCCCTCTTGTTACTTCTTTCCTCGAATTTTAGGTATACAGGATAAGTTTCAAAGGAGTGCGGATATTTTAGCAGATAATCAGGAGCATAATACTGAACAACTTTTACCCAAGGAATATAGGTCGAAATCTAAAAATAAAATTCAACTTCTCATACCATATACAGGGTGTTTTTTAAAACATGCGACAAAATTTAAGGGGGTGTTCTACCCATCAATATGAACAACTTTTACTATGGGACCAAACCTGAAATCGCAAAAAAAAATCAGCTGTTCAGTACATTTTGACCAAATAAGCGAACATAAATGTACTGAACAGCTGATTTTTTTTTTGCGATTTCAGGTTTGGTCCCATAATAAAAGTTGTTCATATTGATGGGTAGAACACCCCCTTAAATTTTGTCGCATGTTTTAAAAAACACCCTGTATATAAATAAGGCACGTGAGCAGTCACTTTGTATGAAAAGTCAATTTTCTAAATTTAAGATTTCCACCTATGTTCCTTGGGGAAAGTTGTCCAATTTTATGCACCTGATTCAATCTGCCTAGCCTTTTCCTAACTATGTTGGGATCGGCTTCCAGTCTAACCGGATGCAGCTGAATACCAGTATTTTACATGGAGAATCTGTCTATCTGACCTCCACAACCCAGTTACTGGGTAATACGATACCCCTTGGTTAGACTGGTTGTCAGACTTTCGTGCTTCTGATGACCCGTAACGACTGTCAAAGATCCACGAATGACAGCCGGGGTCAACGGCTTAACGTGCTTTCCGAGGTACGGAGGAGTTTCGGTATGAAAAGATGGTCACCCATCCACAAACCAACCCCGGCAAGCGTAGCTTAACCTGATGGATCGACCCGTGCGGCTGTTATTATTTAGTATATCAGCACTCCTTTTAAACTTGTCCTGTATAAATACCTATAGTGACCTCTGGTAATGAGAGTATGCATGTGAATAATAAAAAACCTAGCTTAATTTTATAATGTAGCGAAAATTTTGCAGACTAAATACCTGGAGTTGTTCCTGTTAACTACAAAATTTAATTAGTGTACTTATTCAGACTGGAAATTAATTAAAATTTTCACCATTTTATTGGGAGTACCTACTCAAAAATATTATACACTGCTATTTTTATTTCTCGAAACAAAAGGCTATGTTCAGTTACTATGAGAGGCTTGTAGTAAAATGCCAAGTAAAAACAGCCACACGGGTCGATCGACTTACGGTTAAGCTACGCTTGCCGCGGTTGGTCCGTGGATGGGTGACCATTTTTACATACCAAGACCCCTCCGTGCTCTGTTGGTCCCGTCTGTCATTCTTAGATCTTTGAAAGTCGTTACGGGTCGTCAGAACTCCGGAAGTCTTAACCAGTCTTACCAAGGATAATTACCGACATCCAAGCGGATAGAGCCATGGGCCATAATCACCACCATAATGAGGCTATAACGTTGGTCGGGTCACAGGCCGCCTTTTTGTGAGAGGGAGTGGGCTGTAATCCACCATGCGGGCCCAGTGCGGGTTGGTAGATGTCACGTGTCTTCGAATATTTGGTTCTAGGACATGCCGGTTTCCTCACGATGTTTTCTTCACCGTTTTGAGAGTAGTGATGAAAATAAATTACACAAAGTAATGCGCTTGTTTCGGTTCGACCACATACACGCGGCCGGTGGAACTCGGCACTAATGGCGCACTGTATAGGCCTTCGCGCTAGAGAAAGTGCCTGAACTTATCATTATTTTTAGGGTTCCTTACCAAAATATTAAAAAGGAACCCTTATGGTGCGACTCAGTCTGTCTGTCCGTCACGCCTGGATATCTCAATAACTACCAATGCTATCAACTTGAATTTTGGAATAGTTTTAGATGACGTTTGCCCAACTATTTTGCAAATAAGAAAGAATATTATTTTTTAAACAGGGACTGAAAGGGGTGTCTTAAAAATTCGAAGTGGGGCTACTAGGGCATGTGGGGTATCATATGAAACAGCGCCGTTTGCACATTCTCAAACATTTTTCTTTTTTTAGGCCACATAGTTTTCGACTTTTGATGAAAAACGTAAAAAAATACATTCCCCCCTCCTTATCTCCGAAGTTTGCACAGAGAAAAATCTGAAATTATTCTATGTGATAGAATGTTATGTAAAGATTACAAGAAATATAAAACGATGTCTCTAAATAGCACACTTTTTTTAATACATGATGGCACGGAACCCTCGGTGCGCGAGTCTGACTCGCTCTTGACCGGTTTTTACTAGGCTAAGAACATTGTTACGAACAAATCTATGGACAGGAAGTCTGATAATAAATGTATTAATTAGCTGTGCATTTCTCTAACATAGCATTTAAGTGTAATATTTGTGTAATTATATTCAATTGCAATAAATCCATCAAGGGAATCATTCGTCTACTCATTTACATAATATAATATATCATACCTTATTACCAACATAACAAGCACAAAGTTTTCCCTGTTGGGCATTACACCCCAACACATATCAAATAACCGCCACTATTTATATCCGAATGGGCTGTTTATAAGCGGCTATGTTTCCAAAGAATTCAATACCATCACGTAATTGATACTTCAGCTGTTAAAGCTCGTCGGATTCTGTACCAAACATTATGAGAAAAATCGCTCGGTAAATAAACCCCGTTGTGTAATAGATTCCGAGGGTTTCGACGATTGAGGAAAGTACTTTCTATGTGGTGCTCAACTGGGTCGAATTACTGTTGATTTCTCTATTATTATCCGCTATAATTAAGTGTTTTCATAGCATTGTCTTAAACTACGGCAAATGTACGATCGACCCTTGCGGTTGATCCCAATAACCTATCTATCACCAGTTTTGGCACACTGGATATAGAAAAACAATCTTTATATAGTTTTAACATCCCAATAATCTAAAACAGACAAAACAAAAGAACACGAACGAACGAAAGGAACTTAAGGACAGATAGAATTATTAATAATAATAATAATATCAAAATTATAGGCCGATCACTTGTTTGCCGACGGTCTATAAACTTCTTACATCCATTTTGAGAGAGAAAATTAATTCTCATTTAGAAAAGAATTCTATTATGTCTGCCTCTCAAAATCCCTCAGTGTCCTCATATACCCTCAGTGTCAGAAATCAAGACAGTACGTTGATATTTTTGCTCCACTGTTTTTAATCATCTGAGTCGGAAGAAGTGGATATTTTCACATCAGTTTATAATTAGTCCAAAGCCAGTGAGGTGACACGTGAAAATTTGACTGTGCTACGCTTAAGGGATTTTGAGATAAGTTGATAAAACTGTGTTAAAAATTCTCGAAAGAACTCGGTCCCTGACCTACCACAACCCGCGGCGTGCTCGATAACCCCCGCGCATACCGCTTCTGCCCGCATCATCGCCTGCGCAGAGATCTAACGCACCTAGCGATAACCCATTTCGCCATTGTGTGCAACGAGTAGTTTGGCTCGGTTTGTACAGCTTTTTACACTGCGACGGAACACTTCTAGTCGCAGGTTCAATCCCCACAAAATACAAATTCAACTTTTAGTAGTTGTATAAGTTCGATTGAATTTTAAAACAAGTTATAAACGTAAAACGTTTCGACCATGTCTCACTTGTCTCAGTCCGACAGTGACCTAAGTAAGGCGCCTGATTCTAGAGGCGAAGGGCGTAAACGCAAACAGCCAGAATGCGAATTCACGCAGGCGCTTAATGGTTTATCTTTGGAATTTAAAAATGCTCTTGATGAATGGCGTAAGGAACTTGATACCCGTATTACCACTATTTCTGATAACGTTTTGAATATCAGAGGTGAAATCGCTGCCTTTACCCAAGTGACAACCGAAATTAAAAACGATATTGCCAATATTCGCTCTGAGCAGTCTCAAGTAACAACGCGCCAGTCCGAACTGGATAAAAAGTGTGATCAACTAGCAAATGACCTAATTGCTGTACAAAACTCGGTTGAACACGTGTCCGCTGAACAGATGGATCTGAATAAACGATTTAAAATGCTGGAGGAGGATACGAAGAACTCAATCAATGATATCATATCGAAATTTGACTATCTAGACCAAAATGCCAGACAATGCAACCTGGAGCTGTGTAATATACCTGAACGACGTAATGAAAACCTGATATCAATCATCGAAAACATAGGTTCAAAGATTAATTGCACTATAAGTACTAAGGATATTGTCGCGATACACCGTGTTCCTCATGCACACCAACAGAATGACAAACCAAAAAACATTGTCATAAAATTGGGCTCACGTATACTTCGGGATAATGTACTCAGCGCTTTTCGACTGGCCAAAGGGCTGACCACCGACCAACTGAGCATTTCTGGCACACCTTCACGCATTTACATGCATGAACATCTTACGTTAAAAAGAAAGCTTTTGTTTCGTGACTGCAAGGAAGCAGCCCGAAAGCATAATTATAAATTTGTGTGGGTTAAACATGGCACTGTTCTCGTACGAGAAAAGGAACAATGCAAATCGTTTGCCATTCGATCACACCAAGATATTGGAAAAATTAAACCTGGTGCTGCTACTGCGAAGGATAACTAGTGGACTTATTAGCGTTGCGTGTAATGTGTGTTTGTTGTTGCTCATTGTTTTGTCCTCACGTCAGGCGGAGATGTCCTGGGCGTACTTTTTGGCTGGTGTTCTTGTTGTGTTAATTAACATCGCGGGGGCACTGGTAGATTGGTGCGATTTTGGTACTCGTATGCATGTATTTGTGCTGTCTGAAGATTGTATTTGCTACTGGGAATGTGTGCTTTCTGGAGGTTGTATGTATTTTCTTAAATGTGTATCATGTTTGTTTTTGCTGCACCTGTTGGTGCTCTGCTGTAATAGTTTTAAAATCGTAACAAAACTTACATTTTTGACTTTATTAGGATCGTTTGATTTCGAAGAGAAAATTTTTAACTATAATTTATTTTATGATCATTTCCGTAATGCTATTCTAATCGGCCAGATTACTGTAATACTTATTTGTTTGTTTCCCTATGAAAATGGCTGATAACAAATTAACTATATACTATCAAAACTGTAGGGGGCTCCGCACTAAACTGCATGTTCTATATATGAATATTTTATGTAACTGTTACGACATTATTATACTCACCGAGACTTGGCTCACCACCGAAATATTAGACTCTGAGTTCATTGATAACCGTTACACAATATACAGATGCGACCGGGATCGCAAGGCTACTAAAAAAAAAGATGGCGGTGGGACCCTTGTTGCAGTTTTGAAGGGACTGAGATCCAGTAAGGTAGAACCCACTATCCCCTTTAATAAAAATATTGAGCATATCATTTTAAGCTTGCCTAGCGCAACGAGAGGAAAATATGATGTAATATGTTCAGCTTATTTTCCACCCAAAACACCCGAATGTATTTATGTTGAATATTTGGAGTCTCTGCAAACCTTGATAGAGGACGGGAGCGTTCAAAATTTCTACATACTTGGAGATTACAATCTTCCTGACATTGAATGGCTCGCTGGTAGCAACAACACGGCTGCCACGCAACAAATGTGTGTTGGTGGTTCTTCGGTTTGCAGATATTTAAGCATTTTTATGTCTGTGCTCAATGCCTACCAATACAATAATATTAAGAACTCGCGCGGGAAGATTTTAGATTTAGTGATAAGTAATAACGACTGTTCTGTTCTGACACCTACTGATGTATTGTTAAAACCAGATCTCTATCACCCACCGTTGTATATTCTAGTCTCCTGTAAATTACACAGCGGTGCAATGATCCGTAAGGCGGTTCAAAAACACAATTATTTGAAAGCGAATTATGAACACATTAATCGCGATCTACTCAAAGTTAACTGGGATGATGAATTTTACGGGCAGTCTGCAGAAGACATGCTGAATACGTTTTATGAAATTGTTTACCAAATAATTAAAGCTTATGTTCCTCTAAAGACAATCAGGTCTACCAAATTTCCATTGTGGTTTTCCCCCTCTTTAATACACATATTTAAAAATAAATTAAAGGCATGGAATAAATGGAAGACCTATCAAAACATATCTGACTATGAACAGTTTTCACTTTATAGGTCGAGATTCCAAACTGAATCCAAGAATTGTTACCGTCTATACCTAAACTCAGTAGAAGATAGTATTAAAGTTAACACCAAATATTTCTGGACGTATGTTTCTAATCGGCAATCTAAAGCTCCAATTCCTTCAACCATGCACTATAAAAATCAATCGTCAACCGATCCTGAAGAGATTTGTAATCTCTTTGCAAACTTCTTCGATTCGGTGTATGAACCCTCCACTCTAGCAATTAGTCAAACCCAGGACAATGAAGAATATGCTGAGAAATGTTCTCTTATTAGTAGCCTTGTGCTTAGTGCTGACCAAGTACTCGGTGCCCTCAAATCTTTAGATTGTACCAAAGGACCAGGACCAGACGGCATTCCACCAGTTTTTCTTAATAAAGCAGCTCATGCGTTATCTGCACCGCTGTGTATTATCTATAATAAATGTTTAAGACAGGGAACTTTTCCAGAAGTCTGGAAGCGGGCAAATATTACTCCCGTTCATAAAAGTGGTCCAAAACAGGACGTTGAAAATTATCGGCCCATTTCTATACTATCGGCCTTGTCAAAGCTTTTCGAGAGGCTCGTTCACAACCAGTTGTATCCGATTGTCCATGACAAAATACTACAGCAACAGCACGGTTTCGTAAAAAAAAGATCTACAACAACTAATATGATAGCTTACACTGACTATTTGTTTAATAGTATGGACTCTCGTGTGCAAGTGGACGCTGTATACACCGACTTTCGAAAAGCCTTTGACAAGGTTGATCATGAATTACTTCTGAAGAAGCTGGCTTTTAACGGTATCCGCGGGGATTTGTTACGTTGGTTCATTTCTTATGTCTCAAATAGAACACAAAAAGTAGCTATCAATGGGTTCCTTTCCACCACCATAACCGCAACGTCTGGGGTGCCTCAGGGCTCAATTCTCGGACCTCTGTTGTTTGTAATATTTATTAACGATATCGATGTGTGTTTTTTTAACTCTAAGTTTCTACTTTACGCGGACGACCTAAAAATTTTTAGACCTGTTAGATCAATATTAGACAGTCACTTACTCCAACAAGATCTTAATCGCTTAGTTGAGTATTGTATTAAAAACAAACTCCAACTTAGTATTCCTAAATGTTGTTGTATCAGCTTTACGAAAAACAAAAACCAATTTAAACACCCCTATGCACTACAAAGTAAAATCTTGGCCAGAGTTAACACAATTAGTGATCTCGGAATACTGATCGATGACAAACTACACCTGGACGCACATATTGACAAAATCACAAGTCAGGCTTATCGTATGTATGGATTTGTAATAAGATCAACCACGGAATTCGTCCACCCGAGCACATATTTGCATCTGTATCGATCATTAATCCGGTCTCAACTAGAATATGCGGTGCCGGTGTGGAGTCCCTATTATAATAAATATACTGACTGCATCGAGCGTATACAACGTAAGTTCTTAAAAACGATGCATTACCGTTGTTCTAAAAGTCGTATTTACCACCCCTATAGCGACTTATTGAAAAAATACAACTTGCTCTCTTTGAAGTCTAGACGTACCTTTCTAGAAACTATGTTTCTATACGATCTGTGTAACAACTCATATGATTGTGTGGATATCTGTAACAAGTTATGCTATGTTGTCCCTAGAACCATTCAGGGTCGTGGGGTGCGTGCACGTCCTGTTTTCGCCGTCACTCCTAGTCGTACGAATGCAGGCTTGCGGGCACCTCTACGTCGCCTCACAGACAATTTCAATAAATTTTTCTCTAACTTGGATTTATTTGCTTTATCCGTTGGAAAATTTAGAAACATGTTGCTTGATACAATCAAAAATGTATGTGAATAATATTAAATCTCTCTAGTGTCCCTTACTGCTGTAATTTATATGTATTTTATGTCTTGCACCTAAATTTTCTTTATCAATATTGTCTTTTGTCTTTTAGTGTATCTGTGGAGAACGTTGTTGGTTGCACATTTGTATAACTCCTTATGTTTCTATTTATTTGTAATACATAATGTGTAATTGTTGGTTCTTCCAAATAAATAAAATAAAATAAAATAAAATGGATGGATGAATGGATGGAAATGGATGGTCCTCATTGACATGGTCAAAAGCCAACAGGTCCGTCGATCCCGAAAGGATTTGTCGACATGTTGGATAGACTATAAGAAGGCCTTTGATTCGGTGCCCCATACATGGCTCTTGAGGGTGTTAGAGTTGTACAAAATTGATACAACTCTGAGCACCTTCCTAACGACGTGTATGGGGCAGTGGAGGACGGTTCTTCGCTATCCAGGATGCTGACAAATTCGGGGGAGCAACGAACCTATTAGGATTAAGCGGGGAATATTCCAGGGCGACAGTCTGAGTCCACTGTGGTTTTGTTTAGCCTTGAACCCTCTTAGCACTATGCTGGAGAGTACAGGGCTGGGTTGTCCTTTGCGGAGAGGGGGTCAGGTAATATCCCACCTGCTTTATATGGATGATTTGAAACTGTTTGCCACCAACAAATTGCAACTGCTGGAGTCACTAAAAGTAACTAAAACTTTTAGTGATTCCATCAGGATGGAATTTGGTGTAGATAAATGTGCAGTCATGCATGTAAAGCGGGGCGGGATTGTGGAATCTGAGGGACTACAACTCTCAGATTCTATAAACCTGAGATCACTCTCCGCAACTGATACCTACAAATACCTGGGTATGTCAGAGGGGTTAGGCATTAACGGACCTGACGTGAAACAATCGTTGCAGGAGCGCTTCTTCGGTCGCCTGAAAAAGGTACTTAATAGTTCTTTGTCAGGCGGCAACAAGGTGCGCGCCTTTAACGGTTGGGTGATGCCGGTCCTGATGTACTCCTTTGGCATACTAAAGTGGACCCAGACGGAACTAGACGCCCTGGATAGGAGAATCCGGTCACTGCTGACTGCAAACCGGATGCATCACCCACGTTCGTCTGTCATGAGGCTGTACATTCCGCGGAAGTGCGGGGGTCGAGGTTTTTTAAATGCCTCAACAACCGCGAGGTGTGCAGTCTCAGAGAATATTTTCTCAAGGCTGACGTGGGTATGCACCGAGATGTGATTGCAGTGGACAAGGGACTCATCCCGTTGTCCTTGGCTAAAGAGAACTGGCGCAAACCTGTGGTGCTTAGTACCAACAACCGCAAGGAAGTATGGCAAAGCAAGGAGCTTCACGGACGCTTTTTCCGGGCCCTTCATGGGCCCGACGTAGATTTCTTAGCGTCCGTGGCCTGGCTACGCTTCGGTGACCTTTTTGGGGAAACCGAAGGTTCAGTCTGTACGATTATGGATGAAGATATGCTAACGAATACCTACCGGAAGTATATAATGAAAGACGGGACGATCGACATATGTCGGGCATGCCATTGTCCCGGTGAGTCTATCAGACATATTACTTCTGGGTGTTCTCGTTCAGCTGACGGCGAGTATTTGCACAGGCATAACCAAGTGGCCAGGATTATCCATCAGCAACTTGCTCTGAAATACGGCCTTGTGGACTCTGAGGTACCGCATTACAGGTATGTGCCCGACCCAGTTCTCGAGAATGACCATGTCACGTTATACTGGGATCGATCTATTATCACTGACAGGACTATTGTAGCTAATAAGCCTGATATAGTGGTAGATCGATCAGTGCGCCGCACAATGATAATCGATGTCACTATCCCGCATGACGAGAACCTCGTGAAGGCTGAGAAGGAGAAACAATTGAAGTATCTCGACTTAGCCCACGAGGTTGTCACTATGTGGAATGTGGACTCGGCAATCATTGTGCCGATATTCGTTACGGTCAATGGCCTTATCGCTAAGAGCCTCGACCAACATCTCAAGAGGCTCTCGTTGGGTGGCTGGGTGAAGGGCCTGATTCAGAAGGCAGTCCTCCTTGATACGGCGCGTATTGTGAGGAGGTTCCTGTCTCTGGGACCCTAACCACCGGTAGCTTGGACCCTGTTCCCCATGCCGGTGGATTTCTATTTTTTATATTTTTAAATTTTTTTATATTTTTTTATTCTAATATTTAAAAATATAACTTATATGTAAAAAAGTTGAATAAAGATAATAATATCCCCACCGCTGTATCTCTACGTTGACGTAGTGTTGGGGCTTGCATGCTCCGAACTTTAAGTCTGTGTCGGTAGAGTTTGCCGGAACGGGTTTAGGATGAGGAGCCAGACCAAGAGAGATACAGAAACCCGCAGGGCAGCATGTGGCGAGCTGTTGGGCAGTAGTGACCCCATGGAAGGGGCCATCTCTGGGGAGAAATCTTGTCCTCATCTCTGGCTTGCCTTTATTGGCCGGCTGGAGTGAATACTGACGAGGAACAGAGCTTCCACATCTTTCTTGCCTTTATTGGCCGGCTTGAGTGGAGATTCACAAGAGCAAACGTGCTCGGAGGAAGGAAGTATTCCAGTAAGGTGCTGGTAGGGATCTTGACCGTACTTCCGGTATTGTCCTGATAGCCGTGGAATACCTCTCCACTCCTCAAGCACCTCAAGAAGTGTTGCCCCCTGTCGCTACATCACTATGTGCTAGCGGCCGTTTCCGGGGGCCCATTATTGAGTGTGCAAGTCACCCCCTGCCATTTCATCCGTGTATAATATATAACATTGGTCAGGCAGGGACATAGTTCTTCCATAGTTCAAGTTACCCAATCCACTTTAGCCACCCAGACCCATAGCCTAATATGTTTTGTTTCCACATATAGTCCTGTACTAACCGGGGGTTGTCCTTGGGTGCACTTGCATAGTGCATACAGGGATAATCGTCGGTTGGTGCCTCCTCATCATTTAAAATTATCTACGGGGCCTCTGCGAGTTGGCTTCGGCTCCTTGTACGCCTTCCAAAGGTCCGGGACCCCAGGGTCCCGAGAAATGTCAAAAAATAATAATAACCTAGGACATTGTTCACACACGGTCATCTGATCCCAAACTAAGCAGAGCTTGTACTATGCAAACCAGATAAGTGATATACTACATACACTACTTTTTTTTTTTCTAAATACATACTTATATATACAGGATAATTTTTTAAGTAGTGCGCAAATTTTCACAGGATATTCTACCCATGAATATGAACAACTTTCACTATGGGACCAACCCTGAAATAGCGAAAAAAAATCAGCTGTTCAGTACATTTTGACGAATTATGCCTACATAAATGTACTGAACAGCTGATTTTTTTTTCGCGATTTCAGGTTTGGTCCCATAGTGAAAGTTGCTCATATTCATGGGTAGAATAACCTCTGAAAATTTGCGCACTACTTAAAAAATTATCCTGTATATAATTACACCCAGACTCAGGACAAACAGACATGTTCATGCACACAAATGATTGTCCTGGATGGGAATCGTGGCATGGCAGGTGGTATCTTAACCAACCACGCCATCTGGCCTGTCAATTATATTATATTGTCTATCATCAATAGCGACCTGTCTGTATTTTCTTTTTTTATTTTATTCCACTAGGGATTTATATTACACATTTAATACATGTTCGTAGATGTGTCCGTGGCATCACACGGGCTATCAGAATACCAGCGCTGCGGTTTTTATTTTTTTAATATCACAGCTTTATGCTGAGAAAGGAGCCTTTTTGGACTCGCTCCGGTCTTTTTTATACTTTTTTTTTGTTTTTTAATGTTAATTTTGTTAGTTTTATACTGTTCCTGTGTTCCTTTTATTTTATTGATTGTATTTCCTGTGCGTGTCCCAATTTTTTTTTCTTTCTTTCTTTCTCTCCATGTGTGTAAAATGATCATACTATTTTCCAGAGTGCTTCTAGGTGGCATTATGCTACATCATAGCATACGGGTATGCTAGCCAGATCTAGAACAATTATCTAATGGTCGTTCAACATTTTATACCAGACAGAAACCAATCGCTTAACCACTGCGCCAGTCAAAGTCAAGAAAGCTTATGTTGCATACGACCTGATATTAAAACTCTGGCCATACTGAAGCAAATCAAGTGGAAAATGCGGAGCGGAATAATTCGCTCGCGATGGTTGTGTAAACTAACTGGTGCGTGACTTCTTAATCATTAATACAATCGGTTCAGTGTGGCCAGAGCTTAAGATATGGAGAAGGTGTTGAAAGAAAAGAAAGAAAGAAAAATATTTTATTTGTGACACGCACAGGAAATACAAACAGTAAAAAAGAAGCATATAAAAGTAACAAAATTAACATTAAAAAGCTAACAAAATTAATAATAAATTAATTATTTAAATTAATTAATTACTAATTTAATGAATTGTGTTGTTCACATGTCATCATCATCCGCTTTCCCAACTATGTTGGAGTGGGCTTCCAGTCTAACCGAATGCAGCCGAATACCAGTATGTTACGTGGAGTGACTACCTATCTGACCTCCCCAACCCAGTTACTGGGTAATATGATACCCCTTGGTAAGACTGGTTGTCAGACTTTCGGGCTTCTGATGACCCATAACGACTGTCAAAGAACCACGAATGACAGCCGGAACCAACGGCTTAATTAACGTGCTTTCCGAGGCACGGAGGAGTCCCGATATGTAAAGATGTTCACCCATCCATGGACCAACCCCGGCAAGCGTAGCTTAACCTGATGGATCGATCCGTGCGGCTGTTATTAGCCTCAAGCCAGTGTTGGCATGTTAAATAATTCTCTCTCAAAAAATAATAAGAAGATACTGTAACGACTAGAGAAGAAGGTGAAGGAAATAAGGAATATTGATCCGGGTTTTTTTCAAAAACCGGCCAAGTGCGTGTCAGGCTACGCACAATGAAGAGTTCCGTAGTTGGGATGAATTTATCCCAAGACCATTGTAGACGATTGTATTATCATTGTAGTTGAAAAACATGTTCTCCCATACATTCCAACTGCAAATGTTAGTTTGTATGCACAAAGTTGAGAGATTCATCATGTTATTTTAAGACCATTGACTTCTTCTATGTTTTCCTGTAATCTAAAGGTATAGAACTATTTTATGTATTTTTTTCAAAATTTTAGGCTCAGCAGTTTCTGAGATCCTTATCTCTGAAACTGCTGAGCCTAAAATTTTGCCAATGGTCAGTTTTCGTCTATTTTCTTAAATAACTTTAAAACAATTTATTAACCGACTTCAAAAAAAGGAGGTAATCAATTCGACACGTATGTATGTAATATTATTGGAAGTGCGAGATATTCACATATGATAATCTTAATAGATTATGATAATCTTAATAGATTATCATATGAAGGATCCACTGCAATAATGATGAATGTCCTTTGTCTTTTGTTTTTAGATAATTGGGTTTTAAATTTATAAACGGAGTAAAAAAATACAGACCTGAAGTTAGTAAAATGTTGTTTATTAAAGTTAAAGTATAGTATATGTATCATTCTTAGGGTAACTATTATAAACTAACTAAAAATAATCTAATCTTAAGTAAGTTAAGTTATCCTTATTGCCGTGAACGCCTGTGACGTCGGTCGTTCTAGCCGTGTAGCCAAAATATTAAAAACATATTTATCTCGGAACTGCAAGCGATGTTGCTAAGTTTGCAAACAAGATTTCTAACTACGTAGTCAAGTGAGCGAATGGAATTACTGGTTAAGAATTAAAGTTTTTGGACATTCATCATTATTGCAGTGGACCCTTCATATGTGAATATATTGCAGTTCCAACATGTTTTTGTTTTATACAAAATTTTATAGATGTATCCACGCATTTCTCCGAAACTCTTAATCAGATCGTGACTGTTTAGTTTTTATTGGCTTACATTTACATCAACTTAGGGAACAGTGTAAGTTTCATCAAAATCGGTTCAGTAGTTTTCAAGATAATGTACTAATACGTGTAAGTGTGACGGCCTGGCTTATTGATAAGAGCTACAGGTGTGGTTTCAAAAACAAAAATCTCAAAACCTTGGTCAAATTCTAGTGCAGTATTTATAACAAAACTATTAACTATAGCATAATTTTGAGTCAATTTCTTTTTGAAGTCGGTTTAATTTTTTAATTTTTTTTATTATTATTATAAAATTATTTAAAAAAAATATACATTTGAGACCCTCACAGTAATCCGTTTCATTTTATATGTCACACGGTACAGTTTACAAAACATTTTTTTAATTTTCTTATATGCCCCCAAAATGGACCCCCATATTACGTTACACGTCCGTGTTTGGGTCACAAAAATTCATACGTGTGCTAAATTTCAACTTAATCGGTCCATTAGATTCGAGCAAATTGACTGTGACGGACGGACAGACAGACAAACACACGAGTGATCCTATAGGGGTTCCATTTTTTCCTTTTTAGGTACGGAACCCTAAAAACGAAGAAACTAGCGAAATGTTAGTGGACAGGTACACCTCTGCCTAACTCTTCAGTGACAACTGGAGTAATTTTATGTTTTGTTTCAAAAGTTGAACTAAATTGCAATACAGCAAAAAATTAAATGATATTCAATCACACATTGGCCTTTGCAACATTGGCCATTGGCAGCCTTGGGTTTATCGTGAAGCAATATCACCAATGTACAGACTCCAGCACATCAAGCTACTACAATCTGTCAAATTTCTTTAATAGATTTTCAACTTTATCGCTAAAGTATTAGGTTCAAGGTTGATTGGACTTATATTCAGAATAAAGCACAACAGAATCGTACTATATTGTAATAACGGGATACTACGGAACCCTACACTGTGCGTGCCCCGACACGCACTTGAGCGGTTTTTACTATCTTGAATTTCATGGTCGTCCAGCTCAAATTCAGAGCATTTATTTCAATGAAGCCACTTTTGAATTGCCAAGGATTCAGTCAGTCAGAAATATGAAGCCCATTCCAAAGCGTACCTAGTAGCGTCCTATGGAGAAGAACGGGCAAGAAACTCCATAGAAACTTTTTTTAAATCAAAATATAACCTTAACACAACTTCTTCAGGTACATAATTCCCGCGGACCTGTTCACGGACCCGGAGGAGGGCAGTAACTTAACATTCACGATGTACGAGAAAATTAGATACTTTCGGGTAGCTTGACCTGCTGGCGTCTGTACATAATTATACGAGTACTTTAATCATTTACCGACATCAGTACCTAGCCGATTCCGACAACTACGAAATGCATTCAAACCAACTAATTAAATTATTACCAATTCATTACTTAATAAATGAATAATAAATTACATTTTCAAAATCAAATAATTATCGTCACTGCTGTTATCACCCTATGACTTATTAAAATTAATATCAATCATACTACATGTGAAAGTTTGTTTGGATTGTTGTTACTCAATCACGCAAAAACGACTGAACGGATTTGGATAAAATTTGGCACACAGAAAGTTTATAATCTGGATTAGTTAGGATACTTTTTATCCTGGCGTTCGGAAATTATCCCACGGGAACGTAGTACGTTCCCGTGGGATAATTTCCGAACGCCACGCGAGCGCAGCCGTGAAACAAAGCTAGTTTAATACACATGTTAAATGTGGTTGCAGTCATTTTAATCAGTGCTTTTCAGTGGGATTATGAACTTGCAAATTAAACTGTTGTTGGTAATATTGATCGTAAAATAGATTTAAGGGCCGGTTTTTGATCCGTATTTAACTCAACCAATGGTTAAACATAACTAATGATTGAATTTTGGCTAAATGTGAAAGGCTAAACATGATTGAATTAACATGAATGTATTCATGTTAACTCATTCATGCTATAAAATAGTGACTAATGGCATTTTGGCAAACAGATTTAGCCAAAATTCAACTATTAGTTACTATGTTTATCCGGCCCTTAGTTTGTTGATGGATTCAATAACAGTTAAATGCGGTTTGTAGTGTTTATTATTATTATTTTTGACATACCTCGGGACCCTGGGGTCCTGGACCTTTGGAAGGTGTACAAGGGGCCTAAGCTAACTCGCAGAGGCCCCTTAGACAATTTTAAATGATGAGGAGGCACCAACCGACGATTATCCCTATATGCACTATGGAAGTGTATCCAAGGACAATCCCCGGTTGGTGCAGGACTATTGCAGAACGTGGAACGTGGCTATGGGTCTGGGTGGCTAAAGTGGATTGGGTAACTTGAATTATTGAAGAACTATGTCCCTGCCTGAACAATGTTATATATTATACACGGATAAAATGGCAGGGGGTGACTTGCACACTCAATAATGGGCCCCCGGAAACGGTCGCTAGCACATAGTGATGTAGCGACAGGGGGCAACACTTCCTGAGGTGCTTGAGGAGTGGAGAGGTATTCCACAGCTATCAGGACAATACCGGAAGTACGGTCAAGATCAGCACCTTACTGGAATACTTCCTTCCTCCGAGCACGTTTGCTCTTGCTAATTTCCACCCAAGCCGGCCAATAAAGGCAAGAAAGAGGTGAAGAACAAGACTTCTCCCGGGAGATAGTGTCCGTGGGGTCGCTACTGCCCAACAGCTCGCCACATGCTGCCCTGCGGGTTTATGCATCTCTCTTGATCTAGTTCCTCACCCTAGACCTATTCCGGCAAATTAAACTCTACCGGCACAGACCTAGAGTTCAGGAGCGCGCAAGCTCCACCACGACGTCAACGTAGAGATACGGCGGTAGGGAATTATTATTATTATTAAATCCATGCTTTACTGCGAAAATAACTGTCTGTCTGATACTACTCACGCCTTAACGGCTGAACGAAATTTGATGAAATTTGGCACGCAGTTAGACCATGACCGGGGTAGGATTTTTTTATCCCGGTAGTTCGTTGCCGCAGGATAATTTTCGACCGAAACCTACGTTTCAGTACCTACTGACAAGTAGCCAGTGTTAGGCCATTCTCACATTATGATACCTTCCTATAACCTACAGACGACTAGAATCCTACGTGAGTCTCCGAGGAGTATCTCACATACATTTGTATGGTGAAGCGCACACTTCGCTACCTTATCCTACGTGTCCACTACTAATTTCGCGTTAACCACCGTATCAGACGCCGCGCGTCACGTTTCCTACGAATCTCGGCAAAATGGCGGCGAAACAACAGTTCTATATTAAATTTAATATGAAACATATAATCCATGTAGATATAATAAATTTAAATTGCCTGAATATTTGAGAAAAGATACGACTGAGAAGATTTGGGGAGAAATCACTACATATTAAAAAACGAAGTCCCCCCGCCGCGTCTGTCTGTCTCTCATCTAAAGATAGAGTGATTCAAAAGGAAGGTATATACGTATAGTTTTCCGATATCGGGCAAAAGCTAGCAGGAATTTAAATGAATTTCAATTATCTTATTGAAAAATATGTAGTGATAATTAAATATGTATTTCTTCTTCTATTTCTAAATAAAAGGTAAACTGCCAGTGCTTCTTCGTCACTGGAATCAGACATAATATATAAAAGTCCTAGCGGTGTGTGCTACAAATGCAAATGATATAATTTTCTTTGTATTCAGTATCGTAATGTACGAAGCTCGACAAAAATACTCAAGCAAAAATGTATTTAATTCGACCTAACACCACTTACCTCACACACAATAACCTAGACATCCTTACTATAAAAGTTAATTACTTTCTTGATACGACTTTAATTTTCCTGTACAGCTTACCGAAAATATGTAAGTAGTATTTTTATACAGGTTGTATTTTCCGAGCTTGCGAGGCTAAATCCGAAACTATAAGAAATAGCGAAATATATTCAACGTAGGGTTATCAAAATTAAAACTGTTAAATTATTTATTTATATTATAAAAAGGTACCTACTTGAAAATAGTAATCAATTTATTCAAAATCAATCAATCAGTAACTCGTTTATTTTGTAAAACATAGGTACGGTTATTGATATAGTATATTCAATGTTTTCTTTGTTTGCTGTCTGTCATCTTCCCATTTGATCCGTGGCTTTTTTTCTAAAACTCGAATGCCAGCTATTAAAAAATTCCAAAAATCTCATAATTCTTTTTTCGTTTTGATCAAAACCGACCCCTTTTTTGGATGGGAAATCATCAAATAACTTCTCCCGCTCTGCGTGGAGCGGGAGGGCGTGTCAGACTTCTACTGACTAAAACCCACCCGTGTTCCTTCAGTTGCCTGTGCCAGGGCCACGGCAACTCTTTCGAACAATCGAACTAGCGGACCCCTTCAGCTAGTGCTGACATCTCTTTGAAGCGCGCGTGGAACACAACGCGCCGTCGACCCGGGCCTGGTCCTTACCGGACACCCTACCCTTACCTTACTGGTCTGCCCGGCTTGGGCAGAGCACCGCAAAATCGACCTCGAGATTCCTTTGAGTAATTTTTGCTGTTTCTTATATTTCGTATTTGGCATCTACCCACACTTGGAAAATTCACCCTGTATTTATTTAGCCACGAACTTACACTGAAACTAAAGGTAAGTTCTTTTCTACTAACGATGAAACTTTTCCTTTTGAAGTGTAGTAGAGTTACTGTTAAAGAGACCCTAAATGGTCCGTTCGTTTTGTGGTCAAAGAAAAGGCATTGAAAACTTTTTGTTCATGAATTTACTGAGAAAATTATGTAACTTTATCACTTTCACAACTAAACTCAAGCTAATGATAGTTTTTTTTTTTTTTTTTGTGTAGCTGCCAAAATATGCTGTAGTATTAATACAATAAGAACACACATAATCTATAAATACAGGATGTCTTTGAAAAGTGCAACAAAGGGGGTTTAAGGGGGTGTTCTACCCATCAATATCAACAACTTTTACTATGGGACTAACTAAAAATTCGCAAAAAAATACAAAAAAACGATCTTGCCATGTAAAAGTACATACCCGATTAGACCATTTTGTATAAGAAGGTCGAAATATTTTTGTGAATTCCAAGCGTTTCCCTTAATAAATGCTATGCATATTGATGGGTAGAACACACCTTAAATTTTGTCGCATGTTTTCAAAGTCAGCCTGTATATCTTCTATATATACCTACCACGGACAAGATACCTTTCTAAGCTGTTTTAATAGTCGGAAATATGTTATCTACATGTTTGGTATTTTTTCACGACATTTATTAATTTATTAATAGAGTCTGCCCGCGACTTCGTCCGCCTGAAATATCTTGTCCCCCCGACCCACCGTGTCGCATCGCATCACCTGTCCCTGCTATTATTTCGTTTTTACTTAGCGTTCTTTCTGACTGTTTTTTTTTTTTGCTCGGCTCCTAAGTGTCCTAGCGTGTTAAATAGCGTATTGCCTTCCTCAAGAATAGCGCTATCAAATGTAAAAAAAAAATTATTAAAATGCGACTGGTAGTTTCAGAGATTAGCGCGTTCAAATAAACAGACAATAAAACCAACTCTTCAGCTTTATTATTAGTAATATAGATTGAAGTCACTTTTTGTATCTGTCAGAACGACGCGGTCATCGTTCTTCTAAACTAAGCGTCGGATTTTGATACGATTTTCACCATCATTTAGAGAGTTTCTGTGGAAGATTTATGTGTTTTTCCCTTGAGAAAAGTTGAGTGCAGATCGCGAATCATGATCAAAAACGTAGCATAGAGGTTTGCAGGAAAAGTATATTCGACATCCTAAGTATGATAATACCGTATGATAATAAGGAGCTCGTGGCTAAGTAATAACAGCCGCACAGGTCGATCCATCAGGTTAAGCTACGGTTGCCAGGGTTGGTCTGTGGATGGATGACCATCTTTTCATACCGAGATTCCTCCGTGCCTCGGAAAGCACGTTAAGCCGTTGGTCCCGGCTGTCATTCGTGCATCTTTGACAGTCGTTACGGGTCGTCAGAAGCCTGAAAGTCTGACAACCAGTCTTACCAAGGGGTATCGTATTACCCAGTAACTGGGTTGTGGAGGTCAGATAGGCAGTCTCTCCATGTGAAATAGTGGTATTCAGCTGCATCCGGTTAGACTGGAAGCCGACCCCAACATAGTTGGGAAAAGGCTAGGCAGATTGATTGAAGTATGATAATACCCATCCATTTCTCTACGTAACATTTTATGGATTCTAATCTTCCAATATTCCATAAATGAAAAGTAAATCTTGTATCTCAATTAACATCCAATTACCAACTTATTACATCCCCAAAAATCCTCGATTTGACAGAAAACAATTCAATGTGCCTCTTCAAGAACTTTCAACAAATCAATTATGTTTGTGGGAGCTAAATCGAAAACTCCATTTGGCAAGTCCCGAATTCCACAAAGGCCCTCCAATATTGACTGAATTCAATTATTCCTAAAAATAGACTCTCTTTAATTGGCCCAGAAGTTGTCCGGAGTTCTTTATTTCGAGGTTTTAAGGCAAAGAAAGTCTGTTCTTAAGCGGAAGTTATTTGGTGCTGTGTTAAGGAGTGCAGACATCTTGAGGCTGTAATCTGTTGAGTTGCCTCGCAACTGAGCGTAAAGATAACACTGCATTGAAAATATACATACAGGCTTTTAGAAGACCGAGCAGGGTTGAGCTTTGCATTGTTGCATTTAACATATTTCTTCTTTTGGCCACTATCTTTCATGTTGGACATTCTTCATTTATTTGTATTATTAAAAGGCTAAAAGCCGTTGTAGACCCTGTCAGGGCTCAGCAAGAATTATTGATTGATACATAGTTATTACTTAAAGTTAAAAATCTAAATCGTAGAAACTAAAATTAAAATAAAATTATAGGTACATGAAAACTGAATAATTTAACATTCGCATAAAAAGTTAATATAAAAAAAGTTAATTATTGGTAAGTAGGTAGCTATTTTTTTAAAATACTATTATTACTTTTAGATAAAGTTATATTTAGTTAAGTAATATTATTACAAACACTTATTTAATTAGTTGATGACAAGCGATGATGCGGTCAACTGTAGTGCACGTTTGTCAATAAGAAGCCCAGGTAATGCATGAGATTTAAAGTTGTTCAGATTTCTGGCCAAACTCGTTATAAATACATAAGAGAAAGTAAGTTAGTAGTGTGACTATCAGAAAGATTTACAGTGTTTCCTACTGTGATAAGTAGATTAATTTGGCTAGCGAGTCGTGGCACAAGGACATGGCGTCAAATTTAAAAAAAGTCTGCAGATGGCGACATCAAATATAGTCTGAAAAAAACAATTTGATACTTTTGTATATTTATGTTAATTCTTGTTGATATGAGAAGGAATATGATAATATCTAAGCAGCTTTAACAACTTGCTCATCTGGGACTAACATTGATAATTATACATATAGAATTCTTAATATGCACCGTATAAAATGCTATACATTGTTGCTCTATGAAGTAGCGTCTATTGCTATTTTAGGTTTATCCTCAGAACAGTGATTATCGCAATAACCCATCCCTAAGATTAGTTCATCAAAAGCGTCGTTGCTACTGTTGCTGACCGTCAGCCCCAAATTGGTGAAAATCAAAGCCTGTGGGTGAATATTATAGGGCCTTGGTATGACTTGATATACAACCAATCAATAATAAAAGTCAGACTTTCTTAGTACTCACTTGGTAAAAAAAAAACTAGGTATCATTTAAACATGTTTTATTGTTTTATTATTCTACTAGGAGCGCCCCGTGGTTTCACCCACGTAAGTCTCGAATCCGTTAGAAAATCGAGATAAAAGTATTCTATGTAATAATTCTAGTTATAACCTATCTGTGTGGCAAATTTCATCAAAATCCGTTTAGTAGTTTTTGCGTGAAAGAGTAACAAACATCCATCCATCCTCACAAACTTTCGTGCTTATAATATTAATAAGATTTGGAATTATAATCAAAATCAGAATCAAGAAATTCAATGTCTGACAATGAATCATCGCTTTCATCATCACGGACATGTAAGACAGAATAACAATAATTAAACTAACTATTTATTTATGTTACATACATAAATGCAACTAGTCTTCTGATTTAAGAAAATATTAGGTACGTATTTAAAAATAAAATTTAGGTACAGACGCCAGCAGGTCAACCTATCCGAATCTGTCAGATTTTCCCAATCAACCTTGAACCGTAATAATTTAGCAATAAAGTCGAAATTCTATTAAAGAAATCTGACAGATTGTAGTAGCTTGATGTGCTGGCGTCTGTACGTACTTACGATGTCTAGACGATGAACCTATTGTCTATTATGTAATGTGAAATAAAAACAAATTTTATGTACTAAAAAGTTCCTCTAACTTGCTAAAAAAAAAATGATAACACAAGTATCAAGGTGTTTTGGTAAGGCTTACCAGATTCTTTTGACAGAGAAAAGTGTTGTCGTATGAAGAATTGGAATATATAATTTGTGACACGACTCGCTGGCCAAACTCTAGCTATTTAATTTTTATGATGACAACATTAAATAGTCAGTTCAAACATCAATGTGAAAATTGCAAAAAAAAAGCAAATAGAAAAAGAGTGGTGAAAATAATCTATTAAGGCAAGGTAGCCTGCGAAATTCGAATAAAGAGAGGTTTATTTACGATATTTATGGTCATAATTCTGTAAATACATATATTTTATGTTACGGTACGATACTGAAAAACTATTGTAAAATTTCAATTTCGCGGGCTACTCTGGCATTTTCGCCTTAAGACGCAGATATATGCCAACGGCCTTGAGTGGTTAGCTTGCGTGTTCTGTGCCCAGTAATAGGACTCGCCCATCAAGGAGCACTGTCCCAAATTAGACGCATTATTAATTAAAACCAAAAGGTATCGACAGGCCAGTTGGCGTGGTTGGTTCAGATACCACCTATCATGCCGCAGGTCGTGGGTTCCATTCCCATCCAGGACAAACATTTGTGTGCTCTCAGACTCAGAACAAACAGACATGTTCATACATGTCTGTTTGTTATTCTGTCTGGGTGTAATTATCTATATAAGTATGTAGTATATCAGTTATCTGGTTTCCATAGTACAAGCTCTGCTTAGATTGGGATCAGACAGCCGTGTGTGAATAATGTCCCAAGTTATTATTATTATTATAATAAAACACGTACCTATACTAAAAGATAAATAAATTATCTTAGAAAGAACAAGATATCTTTCTAAGTTGTTTTACATATTATGTACATATTTTAGCTATTTTTTTACGACATTTATTAATTTAATCTATAAAGCTAGCCAACTTCTACACCGGTATGTACAAAAGGTTCAACAATGCACTTCCAACCATTGCAGGCGAGCTGGGCGGTACGAGCTACGTCCGCGAGACCATTAAATTTTATTGTGCTGCAAAATCGCGGTATTTGTTCACGCGACTCCGAGCTTTGTTATTTTGATTGATGTTGCAAAGAAAGATTTAAAAAATTTTGTAAGAATTATCTTGTGGAAACTGTGGCTACATCCGTATAATACAATTTATACGTAAATTCTAAAGTAACTCTGTCTGTCTGTTATCTTTTCACGCCTAAACCACTGAATGGATTTCGAAATAATTTGGCAAGGCTATAAGATGGCATCCTGGGGAAGGACATAGGCTACTTTTTGTCTCAAAAATAATATAGGGGTGATATAGGGGTTGAAAGATTGAATGGGAAACCCAGCATTTCTTTAGTAATAATTATGAAAATTCAAGTTTATGCTTTTGATATGAAATAAAGAAATATTTGGTTTTGGATTTTTGATAAATCGTCCCCTAAAATTACGGGTTGATTTCAAAATTCACAAAACTGCACGAATTTCGATAAAATTTGGCAAGGCTATGATAGCATCCAGGGGACTGACATATACTACTTTTTGTCTTAAAAAATAATCCTACTAACTAAAGAAATAAGGGGTAATTGAGTTTTAAATACCCAAATACTATTAACATTTTTGTGTACCTCTTTTTAAGAGATTTAAGGGATTGGAAATGTAGTCATTGACGAACTATGACTACTTTCCAATCCCTTATCTTGAGGTAACATTTAGTCTTTACTTCTTTAAAATCGACGTTTTTACAACGAAATTATTTCAACACATGACTATTGAACGAGTGGGCATTCGGTGAAAAATTATTTTTTATTAGAGCGTGACCGACATAATATATTTTAACTAAACAAAGTTCCCCCGCCACGTCTGTCTGTCTGTTTGTTTGAACACGATAAACTCAAAAACTACCGCACGGATTTTCATACGGTTTTCACCAATGGACGGAGTGATCCAGTGTATAATTAATTAAGGTTTTGTGTCAATTGGCTGAACAATGACGATGATTGTTGAAGATCGGCTCGGAGAAGTTAAAAAAGAGTTTTGGGTCATTGAAATAAGGTTGATTTTCATTTCAATTCTTTTATTAATGAGTGTAGTGATGTTTAAGAGCCGACCTAACGCGCTCAGTGTAAAACCATAATCAACCTTATTTCAATGGCCCAAAACTCTTTTTTAAATGCGATAAAAATGTACTCTCCGAGCCGGTCTGTATCAACGGATAGGTACTTAAGCCCACCATACACGGCAACGATATATCGTAGAGACTTGAGTTTGCACAATTATATTGGACGGCCCTATGTTCTCCACATATACGTGTCCACGTATGTTCCCGTGGGATAATTCGGCAAACATTTGTGTGCTTGACAGGCCAGTTGGCGTGGTTGGTTAAGATACCACCTATCATGCCGCAGATCGTGGGTTCGATTCCCATCCAGGACAAACATTTGTGTGCATGAACATGTCTGTTTGTTTTGAGTCTGGGTGTAATTATCTATATAAGTATGTATTTACAAAAAAAAAAGTAGTATGTGTAGTATATCAGTTATCTGGTTTCTATAGTACAAGCTCTGCTTAGTTTGGGATCAGATGACCGTGTGTGAATAATGTCCCAGGTTATTATTACTATAATTTCTGACATCCACGCGGGCGGAGCCTCGGGTAATAGCTAGTTTGTAGATAAAAGAATAGCTAGATTGTTTGCAAAATACTCTGAAGTCACAATTATCCACGATTTTTGTTATAAGTAAGGAAACATTTGAGTTTATACATTAAAATCTTCTTCTTCTTTCTTCTTCTTATACATAAAAATCAATGGCCATGCGTTAGTCTCGCAAAAGCTCGAAAATGACTAGACCGATTGTGATGAGGTTTCTAACTAAAATAAAGGTAATGCAAAGCATTAGCTAGTGATGAATAAAATATACATATAATACTAAACTAAATGATTTCCGCTTCTTCATCTTCACGACTAGATTGGCAAAGTGTTAGTTCCATTTCTGCCGTAAGAAATTGTAAATACGAGTAGTTGTAACGGAGTTTTTGTGTAGTTATATGAGATTTGTGTTTTTTAACCCCAGGTGGGTTAAAAAACACAAATCTCATATAACTAACCCACCTGTACAGGGTCAAATTAAATTAGCTAGCGAATCTCTGCAGACGTGATGGGTAACGATACCTGAATATGACAAAATAAAAAAAAATAAAAAAATTGCTGTTTGAGGTCAACGACCGCGGGTTGAAATATGAGTTGAGAAAATCTGTTTTTTTTTTTTTTGCTTTATCGTGTTTAAATATCGACAACCGTCTGTGAAGTTTACACAAATAGAACTGATTTTTTAAACTGATATTTCATGTGACCTACCTGCGGTTGATGACCCCAAAAATCTCATCAAATCAAATCCTTTTTGTTTGATCATGTTTTCATTTCGATACCCATCACGGCTGCCGAGTTTCGCTTGCTAATTTGTATGAAATATTCTAATGTAGGCACTGTATTTTGCCACCTATTGAGAAAGTAGTTCCGTCTTCACGTCGTTTAATTCTCTTTGGTCTTCACTTACCATAAATAGGTTACACAACATCTTCCTACCGACCTTTCATCAAAGGCCGACCTGAGTGCTCCGCAATACTTAATAAAAACCGGCCAAGTGCGAGTCGGACTCACGCACGAAGGGTTCCGTATCATTATCTATCAAAACGGCAAAAATCACATTTGTTGTATGGGAGCCCCCTTAAATATTTATTATATTCTGTTTTTTAGTATTTTTTCTTATAGCAGCAACAGAAATACATCATCTGTGAAAATTTCAACTTTCACGGTTCATGAGATACAGCCTGGTGACAGACGGACATCGGAGTCCCGTTTTACCTTTTGGGTACGGAACCCTAAAAATTCAAACAACAAAAAGGAGAGAGTTTTAATAAACGACAGCCTTGCATGTTTTCCGTCGTTAGCCACTGAAAATTTCACCTGGAACATTTTAATGGACGATGTTTTTCTGTTTTTAATAACAGGAAGAAGAAAAATAAATGATTGTACCTAGTTAAGTAAACGTAAAGTTTCTATTAGGTGATGGTGCGCTGAACGGGCAACATTATTGAACAATTCTGGGCATTTTGGCCAAAGACATCACAAAAACGTCAGGCAATGTAAGCACTGTGATGCCAACATTTAGCAATTTTGCAGATATCATCACACCATATGGAGCAACGCAATAAACTACCTCGGAGGTCTAGTGGCCGCAAACTGCGCTACTGCTGACCACCTGGGTTTGATTCCCAGGTCGTTCAAAGTCGCCGTGGGATCTGGAAGCAAAAGTCCTCGCATACACATAGGAGTGGCGCGAGGAGGCAAAACGCCGGGGCGTAACTCCGCTGCCGCGAGAAATCATGGCACAGCGGACAGAGCTCCGGCGGGATCTCATGGCGACATGGAGAGAGCGACTGTCATAACCCAGTGCTGGGCACGCCACAATTGCGGCGATAAGTCCCCTCTTTGAGGAGTGGTTGGAGAGGCGTTATGGCATCATCACCTTCCGCCTGACGCAGGTCCTCACCGGACACGGTTGCTTCGGGAGGTTCCTGTTCCGGATAAGGCGGGAGGAAACGCCCGGGTGTTACCATTGTGTGGATTGCCCGGAGGACACGGTGGAGCATACGGTGGAGGTCTGCCCGGCTTGGATAGAGCACCGCCGTGTCCTCGCGGAGGCGATCGGCGGCGGCGATCGGCGGCGGCGATCTCTCGCGTCCAGCCTGGTCCAGGCCATGGTACGGAGCAAAAGTGCATGGGAAGCCGTCACCTCCTTCTAGCCGCCCCTAGTCACCGTAGGAGACGCCCTGGGCGTCGGGAATAGATAGCCGATTCCCGGCCACACGATGGCGAGCAATGGGTAGCTCGCCGTCCGGTAAGGACCAGGCCCGGGTCGACGGTGCGTTGTGTTCCACGCGCGCCTCAAAGAGATGTCAGCACTAGCTGAAGGGGTCCGCTAGGGCCGATGCCCGCCAGGGTTGCGGGTTGTTCGAAAGAGTTACCGTGGCCCTGTCACAGGTTTTTTTTTTTAAATAAAAGGTAAGGCGAAGTGTTATTGGGCTTTTCCATCAGAAAATTCTCAATAGCAGCCTGGAGTCTGGATTTGTACCCGTTTGATGGCTATACTCGTAGGCTCGCCCTTATTACGTTGGACTTAAACTACGTGGTGTTATGTAATAAAGTATTTTTGTTAAGCTACGCTTGCCGTGGTTGGTCCATGGATGGGTGACCATCTTTACATACCGAGACCACTCCGTGCCCCGGAAAGCACCTTAAGGGCCGGTTTTTTGATCCGTAGATAACTCAACCAATGGTTAAACATAGTACACTAATGGTTTAATTTTGGCTAAATGTGTTTGCCAAAATGCCAATAGTTATTTTTTAACATGAATTCACGTTAACTCATTCATGTTTAGCTTTTCACATTTAGCGAAAATTCAGCCATTAGTTAGTATGTTTAGCCATTGCTTGAGTTAACTACGGATCAAAAAACCGGTCTTTAGTCATCGTTCGTTGATCCCGGCTGTCATTCGTGGATCTTTGACAGTCGTTACGGGTCGTCAGAAGCCCGAAAGTCTTACAATCAGTCTTACCAAGGGGTATCGTATTACCCTGTAACTGGGTTGCGGAGGTCTAATATGCAGTCGCTCCATGTATACAGGGTGAAGGGGAATGCTTCTGATGCCTGAACGTAGATTATATACAACCTAAATGCAAACGGATACCAATAACCTTTCGCTATAAATAGGTTATTTTCATGACTTCATATTTCGTAAACACGCAATGGAAACCGTATAAAATGCGAGGTTACTGAAACGTAAGGCAATACCTAATTAATGTTTGCATGCCAATATGGTAGAATGTACAAGGATCTATAAACCATCCATCCATCTTATTTTAAAAACGTATATTCTGTGCAAATAAATAAATATTGTATTCTATTCTATTCTATTATATCACCCCACGGCGCGTCGTGGGCGCCGAGCGCTCCGTACAGCCGCGTCACGTCATTTATACGGAATTTACAAACACCACTTTGGTATTCAGCCGCATCCGGTTAGACTGGAAGCCGACCCCACCAAAGTTGGGAAAAGGCTAGGCAGATCCTTTAATTCAACTAATTGCTACACTACCTGTGGCAACTGTTGTCCTGTATGTAATGGGGTTGTTTCAAGGAAGCCTCGCCGCGAGAGAGCGCTGTGTGTTGAAGACGAAGCGAAAATCGGCGACAAGAAAAAACACTTAGCTCCATCTCGCGGCAAAGTTTTTAACAAGGAATCAAATGAAAGCCATTGACAGCTGAATGAAAGTAACAAACACTTAGCGCCATTTACGCGGAACTAATTTGACAGTTTTGTTCCCCATTGCAGCTGTACAGTGATCGAAAAGTGACGACAGAGTTAGGTCGTGCGTCTTTGGAAGTCTTCGGGGCAGTTTTTTTGGAAAGAGGTAGTTTTATAGTGAAGACGGTGTTTTTAATTTTGTCAGTTCATTAGTGGGTCTCGATTGCGTGGAGTGAGCTGTCATTGTTATTCCTCTGAAGCTAGGGATTGACCAAGCATTACATTTACAATCATAATCGAGATTTTAATAATATTTTTATGATAATTCTATTGAATTTTAAATTATTTCAAAGCTAGTATTTAAGTGTCTACATATTGTTTTTTTTTTTTAATTCAATAGCAAAACAGAAATGCAGTCAGACCACTTTGTTTTTTTTTCTATATTTTTTCTGGACTAGTCCTTATAGAAAAAGTGGCGCGAGCGCGTCATTCACAAACAATAAATTAATAAAATAAAACAATCACGTTTAAGCTACGTTGACACGTTTGTTCCGCCTCTCTCTTGAAAAAAGAACGGTGCCGAAATCCTGGAAGCTTGCAAATGTACAACCAGTGCCCAAAAAAGGCGACCGTGCAGACCCTGCCCATTACCGTCCGATCGCCATTACCTCCATTCTGTGCAAAGTTTTGGAAAGGGTACTGAACAATAAGTTGCTGAACTACCTTGAAGACAATGATCTTCTCAGTGACCGTCAATATGGCTTTCGCCGGGGACGGTCAACTGGCGATCTTCTTGTGTATGTCACGCACTGCTTTGGCGAAGCCATCGAGAAACACGGCGAAGCACTGGCTGTATCGCTTGACATCTCGAAGGCCTTTGACAGAGTCTGGCACGCTGCTCTGCTCAGCAAGCTTCCTGCTTATGGCATCCCAGCTGATTTTTGTAGCTGGATATCAGATTTCCTTAGTGAACGGTCGATTAGAGTAGTTGTTGATGGCTGCTCTTCTGACCTTATGGCTATTGATGCCGGAGTTCCTCAGGGGTCTGTTCTCTCTGCAACTCTTTTCCTGCTGCACATCAATGACCTGCTTCGGCCTGGTATTGTTGGGTACGCAGATGACAGTACAGTTTCAGAGAGATACTTGTCCAGCGCAAAAACCAGCGGGGCTGAAGTTCGTTCCTTGAGAGAGGCCATGGTAGAGCGGACAGATTTGACCTTAAGCTTTGTCTCCCAGTGGGGTGATGATAATCTGGTCTCTTTTAACGCCACCAAAACGCAGGCGTGTCTTTTTACCGCTAAAAAGAGTCGTTTCGCCCAAACTCCTACTTTTCGGGGTACATCTGTTCCTGTAACTGATCGACTTGAGCTCCTAGGCATGGAGTTGACATCTGGTCTCAACTTCGGCGCCACCATCGAGTACAAGGCCCAAACTGCGGCCAAGAAACTGGGCATCCTAAATAGGGTGAAGCGATACTTTACGCCTGGACAGCTTTTAACCCTTTACAAAGCGCAAGTCCGATCCTGCATGGAGTATTGCAGTCAGCTTTGGGATGGATCAGCTAAGTACCAACTAGCCGCGCTTGACTCGGTGGAACGCAGAGCTAAGAGGCTCATTGGCGACGTAAAACTGGTGGATGCCAAGCTTCATAGCTTGGCTCATCGCCGCAAGGTTGCCTGCTTGTCGGTCTTCTACAGATTGTACTTCGGAGAGTGTGCCCGAGAACTCCACGACCTCATTCCACCGGCCCCCTTCTACCACCGGACATCTAGACGCACTGCCAGTTACCATCCCTACCTGGTTGCTATTCCACCAATTCGCACTAAGCGCTTCCAAATGTCTTTTATAATGCGCACAGCAAAAGAGTGGAACTCACTACCTGCGTCTGTGTTTCCGAACGTATACAACCCTAATCTCTTCAAAGTGAGAGTGAACAGGCTTCTTCTGGGTAAGCTCACTCCATCGTCGACTTTGTCTCTGTCACCTCTGACCTAGACTAGAGTCAAGAGCAAACCCATCACGAATAAAAAAAAAAAAAAAAAGCTAGCTGCTAAAGAAATACGCATGGGCATTGTTTGTTATTAATAATATGAACCCATTTGCTGATTAAATAAACGCAATCGCGATGAATTTTGAAGAAGCGATTATTATCAATCGATTCGAGTAAAGACTGCGCACAGCTTTGTTACTAACCAAACTAATCTACTCATTGAGTGTTCATTGTAGCGGTTACAAGAAAGCCTGTGTGGCGGCCATCTATGAGTACAACGCCACATGCGAACTATACGCATCGAAGACAAAATCCTTCTTTGCGCAAGCAGAGTTTACCGCGCGACTGGCTTATGGGTAAACAACACCCCGACATCAACCGTTGGGTAGTTGCCCACCAGACATGATACTCGACTGGTCGGAAGATCCTCCCTTTTCTATGGTGGATGAGTGAACTTTACACCCAGTTCCTCATACCCGTATATTTAGCTGTGGACGTTTACATACGCTCTAAGTCTGATATGAACTTTCAGTCTTGGGCGTTATTGACACACACAGCACGCCTGTATTCCCTCACAAACCTGAACTCGATTTCGTATTCTTACATATCTCACACCTAGATAAAGGGTGGCACAACTCAAAATAACCCATAATCGATTTATTGCGATTATCTGAATCTGCATCAAAAACTATACCTGTGTATTAATCTCCATTAATAAAAACCGGTCAAGAGCGAATCGGACTCGCGTACCGAGGGTTCCGTACCATCCTACTTCCTACTTCCTATCCTACTAATATTATAAATGCGAAAATTTGTGAGGATGGATGGATGTTTGTTACTCTTTCACTCAAAAACTACTTAATGGATATTCATGACATTTGGCACACAGATAGTTTATAACCTGGATTAACACATAGGATACTTTTATCCCGATATTCTTACGGGTTCGAGACTGACGCGGGTGATACCGCGGGGCACTGCTATTCATATACAAAAAAATGTGCTATTTACAGACATCGTTTTATTTTTCCTGTAATCATTACATAAATCTCTATCACACAGAATAATTTAAGATTTTTCTCTATGCAAACTTCGGAGATAAGGGGGGAACAGTATTTTTATTTACATTTTTCATGTATTAAGCGACATCTTGGCCTATTTTGAGTAATTTATTCATATATTCAGTTATAATCTACCTGCATTAAAAAGTGAAAAACGTAAAAAGCTGAGATAGACACTATTGATAAGCCACTTTTTCTTAAAAAAAATATTGATACTTTTTTTTACAATGTTATTTTTCCGAATAATGAAACTTTGAATTGCTCTCCTGTAAAGTTCCAAAAATGTCGCTTAATACAAATAGCCCGTGAACCCTCGATATGATACCTCACATGCCCTAGTAGCCCCACTTCGAATTTTTAAGACACCATTTCAGTACCTGTTGTAAAAAAAAACATTTTTTTTTATTTGCTAAATACCTAGTTGGGCAAACGTCATCTAAAACTATTCCAAAACTCAAGTTGATAGCATTAGTAGTTCTTCAGATATCTAGCTGTGACAGACAGACAGACAGACAGACTGAGTCGCACCATAAGGGTTCCTTTTTACCATTTTGGTACGGAACCCTAAAAACAACATTATACAACAGTAATTTAAATCGGTCAAATAGAAATAGAGTAAAACGTATTTTGCTGTTCCTGAAAAACAGGTATTTTGAGTTGTGCCACACTTTGTCAAGGTGTGCGATGTGTAAAATGGTTAACCCAGTATTTTTGAAACAATTATCGGTAATTGATACCTTACGTATATAAATAGTTTAATTTTGTAACAACCGAGGCTAAAAATAATCTTTGTTTTTTTAAAAACAAGTTATCCAACCGTCAATTCTACCAAAATAAGATACAAATTATGCAGTAACTTCCCTAAATAACCCTGGATTTTGAAAGCCAATTCTCTTTCCAATAAAACATTGTCAAAGACAAACTCCTACATAAACCGACCTCCTTTATTAAGGCGTGTGTTTAGCCAACATGACGCAATATACACGAATACCAACCGAATGGAAATACGACGGATAGGTAGGCAGACTGTTGCGATTGTTTCAAATTGTTTCAGGGATGCCAGAGCTACTGAGTTTGTGGTATTTCTACCGAAATATTACATTTATTCGCTATGTTTTGCATAGTACTTTCATGTGTGACGTCATTGATGTACGTACTTTTATCTTGATAACAACAAACCGCCAATCCATTGCCTTCAGTTCCCGAATACCAGTATTTTACATGGAGAGACTGCCTATCTGATCTCCACAACCCAGTTACTGGGACCAACGGCTTAACGTGTTTCCAAGGCACGAAGGAGTCTCGATATGTAATGGATGCATGGTCACCCATCCACAAACTTACCGCAGCAAGCGTGTTAACCTTCGATCGACCCGTGCGGCTGTTATTATTTGGCCACAAGACTCAATTGGTTGACATTCATGGATTGACCGCCACAAGCTTAGCTCAGTTTAATCTAGCAGATTAGCGGATCGGGGGGCATCAGGTCGAGGTGCATTCTATATAGTCTTATAAAAATGCCACTTTACGATGCGTTGAGGCTTCATTAATTTCTCCTATTACATTAAACTTAAAGATAACTGGCAAAATAATAATAATAATAATAATCCACAACTATCACACAACGCCGTCTAGCCTCAAGCTAAGCAGAGCTTGTGTTATGAGTACTAGACAACTGATAAACATACTTATATATTTCTAAATACATACATATATAGATAAATTACACCCAGACACAGAACAAATGATCATGCTCATCACACAAACATTTGTCCTGGGTGGGAATCGAACCCACGACCTCCGGCATAGCAGTCAGGGCCACTAACCACTAGACCAACAGGCCAGTCAATGTGGATGTAACTACTGTATAGTGTCAAATTAAATTAGCTAGCGAGACTCCGCTGGTCAGGCGTACGTTTCCCTGACTGCACAGTCAGAAAAATGGATTGTGCAGTAAATTTTGTTTTCGCGGTTGTGTCGATACGAGAGAGGAGAATCGAATTTCGCAATTGTATTTCCAAGTATTTTTACCTTCATATAAAATAACAAAGTTATACCATTTTTTCTCAAAACTGGCAACATCTACCGTTCCAGCGATCCAATGTTCGACACGCTGCTTCCCAGCTCCCGGCCCACTCCCGTGCCACCCGTCCCGCGCCTATCCCGTTCCCGCCCGTCCTTTTAATTTCACCCCAACTGAATTAGTAATGTGTTGCGCTGTAACAATTGTTTGTTTTCTACTCTCTCTCAAATAGAACAAGGTAACCTATTTAGTTTTTATTTTTTTTGACTAGACCCCGTCGCATCGCATCGCCTGCCCGCGCCTTTGCTGAGCGTTCTTTCTGACTTTTTTCTTTTTGCTCGGCTCCTAAGGGTCCTAGCGTGATGTTAAATCCTACCTATCCTTTCTGCCATCCATCAAAGACAAGAATGCCCGCTATCAAATTCAAACCCAAGAATTTTTCAAATCCGACTGGCAGTTCCAGAGATTAGCGCGTTCAAACAAACAAAAAAAGAATAAAAAAAACAAACTCATCAGCTTTATTATTAAATATCAAAAATGATCAAAAAAACCTGGAAATTGCTGTAGGCTTTAATCTTGGCTAGACCGATCGAAGTATGTTGCTATACTATAAAAAAATAACTGTTGAGCTTTGATTGATTCAAAGCTACAACATAACATTAAAAGGCTGGGGCAGAATGAATCCTGGATAATTTGTTGACGATATTCTGGTTATTGGTGTGTTCAAGGTTTTAATTTTAATTTACATGCATTTCGTAACTAATTGCTTACATCTACCCAACGACCACTACCCTTCTGTAAACTATCTTACGTCTTGCCATTTTTTATCAGATAAAATCGCAACAAAAGATACAAGACATGAGATAGGGTAGATCTACAAGCAATTAGATATTAAATGTATGTACGTTAATTAAAATTGTTTGATTCGAAGGGTTGACAAAATCATCAAGGAGATGGAAAGTCCAGACGAAGTGGCATCTCGTATATGAATGGAGTGCGGATACCTGTTATCACAAGGAGTACTACACCGGTGTAATCCCGACTCAGATAGCTAGACTCCTCAACTTGTTATTTCAATTTCACTCCGTCCCTAGATCTTGAAAGAGTGTCATGATTCCCCTGTGCGGGACTTTCTGGAATCGATCGTACTTACTCGTACCACAAGATCGTCCTGTCCAAATTGTCATGTAGATTGTCTGTCAGATTTTCCTGTCCTGTGTTCTGATTTTCCCTGGATAAAATCCAAATCAAAATCAAAAGTCCTTTATTGAAACTAGGCTGAGAATCAGCACTTTTTGAACGTCCAAATCACATAAGACAGTCCCTCAAAACGTCCGGCCTTCACCACTTCCTAGTGATTTAGCTGGGGAGAAGAAGTGGTGCAACAAACTCCCCAGCGTCATTACAAATTATGTGAAAGCCTGTGTCGATTGTCAGCGATATAAGGCTACCAATGACAAACCCTCTGGACTACTTCTAACGCACTCAAAAGGAGATGAGTCATCTTACCCGGCCCTGTAGTCAAAACACAAAACAACAGAAAAATCAATTTAGGCCCGGTTTTTCGTAGTTAATTTAACCAATTATTAAACATAGTAACTAATGGTTAAATTTTGTCTAAATGTGAAAGGCTAAACATGAAAAAAAAACATAAAGAAATAGTGACTAACGGCATTTTGGCAAACATATTTAGCCAAAATTCAGCCTTTCGTTACTATGTTTAACCATTGGTTGAGTTAACTACGGATCAAAAAACCGGCCTCAATACTCTTTCTATCCATTTATTTTACTTTGGACATAAGCACGCCTATGAAGTTCCTTATTTATTGACAGGCAAACATAGACGAGAAAATGTAATACTTCGTGGACGCTAAAGTAAAATTAATTAATGGTTAGAAAGATGTCGCAAATCCCTTTCCATGTTCACAACAAAAAGCAAAGACTAACAAAGCATACTCAGAAAGGACACTTGACAAATATTAGAAAAGAAAACAATGTTCCTGCCTATGTACACATCCGTGCAGGCGCATAAACTCAGCATTGTTCGCACGAAGACACAATGTAACTGGTTTTGAGAAGTACACTGACAAAGCTTTGCTTGTCTACGCAAATATAGATACTCGTATGGATGGTGTCTAGTCCGGATTTAGGGATGCTAGATACGATATTTGACGACACTTTTATTTATCTGTATTTATGCTTTCTGATGGTTGAAAATTGGAGAAAGTGATTTTACCTTCAAAATAGACTCCGAAGTGTGTTTTTTTTATATATAGGTAAATTATGCGGACGCTAGAATACGATATTTTGCAACATTTTTATCTGTTTTTAAGATGGTCAAAAAAGTGTGATCGTTTTATTTTTAAGTTTGTCCGTTAATTATGCGAGATAACCTAGATAATGTATGGTTTGGCAACATTACTAATGTAGTTACATTAGTAATGAATATTTTGTTTATCCGTGATCATGGCACTTGCAACAGTGCAGAAATATCGGAAAATCGAAACATTGAATATATGTACATTATAAAATATCCCGTTTTAAGTTCTAATAATAGTGTTAGTGACCATGTCGGTTTAAAAACTTATATTTTGGAGTGTCTATGGAATATCTTACTCGTTCTTCTCCATAGAAACCTACTGGGAATGGGCAACAACTCGTGGACAACAAATCTTTCTTACTGACCGACTCCTTTGACAATTAAAAAGTGCCTATAAATGGTTTAGGTAATTGAAATAAATTTTAATGCTTTAGGCTTCGGTACACAATTACACATACGTGCAAGAGTATTGACCCAGCACAGTGAGCATCAAACACAGGATAGTTCTGAGAAGCAGATTGTTATAATTACTTATTAAAAGGATTGTGAAGTGCCGATACGCGGCGCGATTTTTAGAGGCAATTGCCTACCTTTCATACAATTATTTACATAAATATTGTTTCGGGCGATAAAATTTTTACTCCCCTAAACCTTTACAAAATGAGACAATTTTAATCTCGTACACTTTAATGTAGGTCTGTACGTTTTTCATTTTTAGTAATTCAATTTAATTTAATTTTAAAAAAAAATGCTCGAGGATGTTTTTATGTCAAAAATATAGATATTTAGATGCTAATAACTTATATCGTATACAATATTTCTTTATAATAAAAACGTACGGACCTAGATTTTCATTATACCAACAACATTTCCAAAAATTATGAAAATTAAACTATGTTTACGGGGAGAAAAACGTTATCTCTTTTTGTATGAAAATTTACAGCTTCACAATCCTCTTAACTATAAATATATTAGTAAAGTTTTTTTTTTTATTTGTGTTTTTTTATGTACGTGCAAAATATTATTTATCACTATGATGTAGCGGTCCTTCCGCTATGGACAACGGTAAAAGCATTTAAAAAAAAAAAAAAAAGTTTATTGATTCATAAACAAATGTTACATTATAGGTATGACACTGGATCCCGCACTAGGATGTCCTGTGTCGCAGGATCCAGTCTCTTTCGACAGATAATGTGAATAATAGAGATAACAAATGCAACGGTTTCAGCATAATTAATTAACTTAGGACTAAAATTTATATTATTATTATTTATTTAGTTTCAAACCAACCGCTACTGTTACTGTAGTAATTTCGGCAGAATTACAATATGTAACAAAAACCCTGTTCCTTTGTTGACACATAGTTGTACTCATGATAAGAAACAACTTTTATTGTGGAACCAAACCTGAAATCGCGAAATAAAATCAGCTGCTCCCTACATTTTGACGAGTTATGCGAACAAGAATGTATGGGACAGCTGATTTTTTTTTTCGCGAATTTCGGTTTGGTTCTTTAGTAAAAGTTGTTTGTTATCATGAGTACAATCATGTGTTAAAAGGAACATCAGGGTTTTTTTAACGACTTCAAAAAAATGAGTTATCTATTCGATATGTATGTATTATTATTATTGGAACTGCGAGATATTCACTTATGATGATCCTATTAGGGCTTCCAAACAAATATACAAAATTTTATGGATGTATGTTTGTATGTATGTATGTTTGTCCACGCATTTCTCCGAAACTATTAATCGGTTCGTGACTATTATTTTTTTGTTGGCTTACATTTACTTCCACTTAGGGCACAGTGAAAGTTTCATCGAAATCGGTTCACTACTTTTCAAGATAATAGACTAATACGTGTAAGTGTGACGGCCTGGCTTATTGATACGAGCTACGGTTGTGGTGTCAAAGGGAAAACATCTCAAAACCTTGGTCAAATTCTAGTGCAATATTTATAACAAAACTATTAAATACTTATTACAAACAAATATTCCAGTTTTTACTAAAAACTAAAAATTACGAAATAAAAAATAATTTAAAAAAATTAAATCGACAATTTAAAAAAGAAACGAACTCAAATTTATGAAATAACTTTAATTTTGGAAGTCGGTGATAAAAACTAAAATAGAGAAACAAGACACCGACTTCCGAAATTAAAGTTATTTCATAATTTTGAGTTCGTTTCTTTTTGAAGTCGATTAAAATTTTTTTTTGAATTATTTTTTTTTACATATTGTATAACTACCTTCCCATTTCGTATTCCGCAAACTGCCTTGGTCCAGTTGTCGCAAGCGCTACTGCTGAGCATGAAGTCCTGTGTTCGATTACCAGGTCGGGCTGTGTTATTGGGTTTTTTCATTAGAAATTTCTCAGCCCAGAGTCTGGATTTCTGCCCGATTGGTGACAATATTACATGCGACTTAAACATAACTGGCGAATCGTGGATGTACAGACGCCAGCACATCAAGCTACTACAATCTGTCAAATTTCTTTAATAGATTTTTAACTTTATCGCTAAAGCATTAGGTTCAAGGTTGATTGGGAAAATTTGACAGTTTCGGGTAGCTTGACCTGCTGGCGTCTGTACCTACTGTAGGTGCACCTCTGCCTAACCCTTTGGGGATCTCAGGCGTTATGTTAGGATAAATGTTTTTCGCATTTCGTTGTTTCTACACTATGATAACTTCACTTTACAGTACAAAACTCGAGCAAAATCGTCTTACACAAATAACGAGCGGTTGAGTTCCAAGTTTTCTGGGAAGATCTGCCGTCCTATCTGGGTTAGATAAACACTTACAAAGAGGTGTTTCGTGGTATTAGACGTTTAAGGGGAAAGCACAAAGATAGCTCACGAAATTCAAATTTTCTTACGATTTTTGCAATTTGCAGCTCAGTGTCCAGACAATGAGCCGCAAATTGCAAAAATAGTAACGTCGATCCGTGACCGTAACAAATATGTTTTTACAGAATTATAATCATTGTAATCCGTATTACAACTCCTTAAGTTAGAATTAGCCTCAAATGTCATGATTTCATGAAATAGTCATTCAATAGAGTAATATGAACTTAGAGAATTGAATTGATGATTTATACATAAGTACAAATTTACGGTCGTAAATATTCAGATCAACATACAACCTGATTGATACTGACCTGCAAATTGCAAATACCGTAAGAAAAGGAAATCATATATTTTGGTCCAAAAAGTGCGCCAACGAAAAATTGTGCTATATCCAGTTAGAACTTTTCCGCCTGAGCATTTTTTTTTTTTTTTTTCATTAATATGGCACCGAAGTTGTAGGACCATTGCCCTTGGTTTTATTTAAGTTCAAAAATTGACTATTTTTGTTAAATGGAAAAGCCTATTTTTAGTTTTTTTTTAAACGCTGTTTGAGTTTTTGTTCAGAGTAAAATGTAACAAAAATATAGTTCTATGTGAAATAAAGAAAATATATTGTTATACATACACACTATGAGTGTAGACTAATGAAATTAAATTACTGGTGTATCTTTCTCTCAAATCCTTTAATGCTTTATAAAAATGTTAATAATTTATTTAATTTTGAGTAACAATATTGTATCGTAGTCATCTGGCACAACACTCATCATCATCATCATATCAGCCGAAAGACGTCCACTGCTAGATATGCCTCTCCTAAGCACCGCCACTTCAATCAGTTTTGTGCTCCTCGCATCCAGGGGATTCCTGCGGCCTTCACCAGGACACAGGTCCACCTTGTGGGAGGCCGTCCAACACTACGTTTTCCGGTATGTACACGGTCGCCACTCCAGAACCTTCCGGCCCCATCGGCCATCTGTTTTGCGAGCAATGTGCCCTGCCCACTGCCACTTAAGTTTGGCAATTCTTGTTACCTTGGCTCTCCTGCGAATCTCTGATTCGATCACCTAAGGAAACTCCAAGCATACTCTACATTGCCCTTTAGGTGACTTTAAGCCGTCTAATGAGGCCCAATGTGAGTGACCACGTTTCAGTAGCATAGGTAATCACTGGCAACACGCTCTGGTCAAATACTTTCGTCGTGAGACACTTTGCTAAATGAGAAGGTAGTAGAACTTATGTAAATCCTTTACATAACAATAATTTTATGAAGCCACATATCTCTGTATTTGCTTGACCGGTAGTTGGAATACAGCGCGAGAACTACGAGTTTTTTTTTTTTTGTAAAAGCCATTAATTATGTTGTATTTGTTTTATCTAATGTAGGTTTTGTTACGTTAGATGCTGATCTCAAATTTAACCTAATTTTATCACTTCAGTGGCGAATCATCACACCAAGCCTTTTCATGCGGGCACGCTTCACTTTCTACCGTTTCCCGCCATTCGTGGTGAACTGGCAGTTGACATTAGTGACAGCTACCTCACTGCTGATGTGCATAAGATAGTGTTTACTTATCTAATACGTATATCGATATGTCGCATCCAACTGGTTTAATTAGCCGTTTAGTTTACTAAACGGTTCTAACTTTTCCTAGTGGTCCACCCCGGGCAACGGCACCACAGGCTTGCCTGTGGTACGGCTGAACGATCCCACTTAGCGGTGGTAGGCTCCGCAAGGGGCCGCCTGGCTCGCGACCACCATCCCACCGGAGTCTGGCGCCAAGCAGCTTGCTGTGTTCCGTCGGTGTGTGGGAGTGCCAGTGCCTTTGGGGGAGAAGGAGATTGTCAGTTGCGCTGTTTGGCACCGGTTGTGGTCTCTGAGTCAGCTAGCCGGGTAACTCATTTTGGAGGGTAGCGGGATCCGAAGCACGGTGCCAGCCGTTGGCCGACCGCAGTCAGTAGGGGGCCCAAGTAGCACGCCAGCCACGTGCCAAAGGCTGCCCCGCCAACTCGCGAAAAATCCCGGTATGCTCCACCGTGCCAGCCGGCGACTGGATGGGAGGACCCGGTGGCCATATCCGGGGGGGTTCGGGCGTCCCCGCAGTCTCCAGATGAGTTCCCCGTAGGTTTGGTTGGCTCTAGTGTTCCACTTGGATCACTGAGCGGCGCCTCGACAAGTTGACCTTTTCCCCCAACAACTCCACTCATATGACACACAAAGCGAAGAAAAATAGGGTAAAACAACGGCTGCACTTCCTCCCACTAAAAGTGCACCTCACTAATATCAGGGGGTTGCACTCCAATCTCGATTCGGTCCATCACCACCTTGAGACCGAGAAGCCGCACCTGTTTTTCCTAACGGAGACGAAGATAACAACCCCGTCGGACGTGGCGTACCTCAACTACCCGGGGTACTCTCTTGAACACAAGTTCAAGAAGCAAGCTGGGGTCTGTGTGTACGTCCGCGATGACATTTGTTGTCGTCGTCTCCGTTGCTTTGAGAAATCGGGTTTCTCTGCCATATGGCTACTTGTGGATACTGGCGTGGAGAAATCTCTCTACATCGGCATCTACCGATCGCATAGCGGTGACCAGGAGACAACAGCGCTCTTTAATTTCCTCGTGGAGTCGACTGACGTAGCCCAGCAACGGTACCCAACGGCGAAGCTCATTTTTCTGGGGGACTTCAACGCCCATCATAAAGAATGGTTGTTCCCATACCAGAAAACTGACCATGCTGGGTTGGAGGCGCGCAATTTTGCTTTAACGCTAGATCTAACCCAGATGGTGAATGTGGCAACGCGGGTACCGGATGTTGACGGCCATACACCCAATTGCTTGGACCTTCTGCTGGCATCTGATCCGGACAGTCATTCAGTATCGGTCTCAGCCCCGCTGGGAACGTCTGACCACTGTCTGGTGAAATCCATATCAACCTGCTCTCCTCCAGATGAGAGCCCTAGAGGCACGAGGCGAGTATGGCGATACGGGTCAGCAGACTGGGATGAGATGCGGCACTTTTTTGCGTCTTATCCATGGCGGCAAGTGTGCTTTTCCTCGGGTGACCCCTCGCGCTGTGCTGACGCGGTTGCGGACGTGATTCGGCAGGGGATGGAATATTTTATTCCATTCTCCGACATCCCGCTCGGTCACAAATCCCGGCCTTGGTATAATGCAGAATGTGCCCACGCTGAGGCCCGAAAAGAGACTGCCTACCAAGCCTGGGTCAAGGCCCGCGACCGCAAAGTTAGAGCGCGCAGGGTTCGCGCGAGGAAGAGAGCCTTTAATTCTGCCGCCAAGTTCTGCAAGCGGGTTTTGCGTAGGGCACGTTTTGACCATGTCGGACATATCGGGGCCAGGCTGGCTTCGCACCCTCCGGGTAGTAAACGGTTCTGGTCCCTGTCTAAAGCGGTTGAAACGAATTTCTGTCGTCCCACTTTACCTCCTATGATGAAACCTGATGGGTCGCTGGCTCACTCTGCAACTGAGAAGGCAAATTTATTTGCATCTCTCTTCGCAAGCAATTCACGTCTGGATGCTGGCTCAAAGCAACCACCTACTGTACCTCATTGTGACTCCTCGATGCCGGAGATCGCAGTACACATTAAAGAGGTCCGAAGAGTATTGTGCAGTCTAGACGTGAACAAGGCCAGCGGGCCTGACGGCATTCCAGCGAGAGTGTTGAGGCAGTGTGCGCCTGAACTGTCTCCTGTATTGACACGTTTGTTCCGCCTCTCTCTTGAAAAAAGAACGGTGCCGAAATCCTGGAAGCTTGCAAATGTACAACCAGTGCCCAAAAAAGGCGACCGTGCAGACCCTGCCCATTACCGTCCGATCGCCATTACCTCCATTCTGTGCAAAGTTTTGGAAAGGGTACTGAACAATAAGTTGCTGAACTACCTTGAAGACAATGATCTCCTCAGTGACCGTCAATATGGCTTTCGCCGGGGACGGTCAACTGGCGATCTTCTTGTGTATGTCACGCACTGCTTTGGCGAAGCCATCGAGAAACACGGCGAAGCACTGGCTGTATCGCTTGACATCTCGAAGGCCTTTGACAGGGTCTGGCACGCTGCTCTGCTCAGCAAGCTTCCTGCTTATGGCATCCCAGCTGATTTTTGTAGCTGGATATCAGATTTCCTTAGTGAACGGTCGATTAGAGTAGTTGTTGATGGCTGCTCTTCTGACCTTATGGCTATTGATGCCGGAGTTCCTCAGGGGTCTGTTCTCTCTGCAACTCTTTTCCTGCTGCACATCAATGACCTGCTTCGGCCTGGTATTGTTGGGTACGCAGATGACAGTACAGTTTCAGAGAGATACTTGTCCAGCGCAAAAACCAGCGGGGCTGAAGTTCGTTCCTTGAGAGAGGCCATGGTAGAGCGGACAGATTTGACCTTAAGCTTTGTCTCCCAGTGGGGTGATGATAATCTGGTCTCTTTTAACGCCACCAAAACGCAGGCGTGTCTTTTTACCGCTAAAAAGAGTCGTTTCGCCCTAACTCCTACTTTTCGAGGTACATCTGTTCCTGTAACTGATCGACTTGAGCTCCTAGGCATGGAGTTGACATCTGGTCTCAACTTCGGCGCCACCATCGAGTACAAGGCCCAAACTGCGGCCAAGAAACTGGGCATCCTAAATAGGGTGAAGCGATACTTTACGCCTGGACAGCTTTTAACCCTTTACAAAGCGCAAGTCCGATCCTGCATGGAGTATTGCAGTCACCTTTGGGATGGATCAGCTAAGTACCAACTAGCCGCGCTTGACTCGGTGGAACGCAGAGCTAAGAGGCTCATTGGCGACGTAAAACTGGTGGATGCCAAGCTTCATTGCTTGGCTCATCGCCGCAAGGTTGCCTGCTTGTCGGTCTTCTACAGATTGTACTTCGGAGAGTGTGCCCGAGAACTCCACGACCTCATTCCACCGGCCCCCTTCTACCACCGGACATCTAGACGCACTGCCAGTTACCATCCCTACCTGGTTGCTATTCCACCAATTCGCACTAAGCGCTTCCAAATGTCTTTTATAATGCGCACAGCAAAAGAGTGGAACTCACTACCTGCGTCTGTGTTTCCGAACGTATACAACCCTAATCTCTTCAAAGTGAGAGTGAACAGGCTTCTTCTGGGTAAGCTCACTCCATCGTCGACTTTGTCTCTGTCACCTCTGACCTAGACTAGAGTCAAGAGCAAACCCATCACAAATAAAAAAAAAAAAAAAAAAAAAAAAAAAAAAAAAAAAAAAAAACGGCGGACGTTCACCCAGCGGGTAATGACATTCAATTATAGGTTAGGTTGAAACTGTGACCAATCACGCGTGAGCCAAATTGGTAGCAGTAACTAAGCCAGGGCACCCCGACCAAATTTGTTAGGTTAGGTTAGAACTGTGATCAACCGCGCGCGAGCCCAGCGAGCGAAGTAAGCGGAGCCGCGGCAGCGGCCGGCGCGCAGTACTTCCAAAGGCTAGGCGGTTCACTATATAAGGCGGATACACTACAGCTGTCATTACTCATTAGGAAACAGCAGTTCAAACCGTAAACCATTTCAGAAAAAAATATTTCCGCAATCAGTTACTCTTCGTCCAGAATATTCAAAACAGTCTGCAAAATTGGATATAAGTACTGAGCTACCCAAGGAAGAATACGTAATGGATCGCAGAGTTTACGCCTCAACAATTTCAAAGTCAAACAGAATAAAAGTTTAGTCACAAGTTGTGCGACGAAAATTTTGTTGGTTTATGTAAAATACATAGCAAGTTGGCTGTGGTTCTTGGCTAAAAATAGCGTCGGAGTTTCTTTCTGTATTCAGTATTTTATGTGTATTGAATTCCATTTAGTTGGGATAGAGATAATTACGAAAAAATTCTAAACAGATGCTAACTGGGTAAGTATTGACGCTAGCACATCAAGCTACCCGAAACTGTCAAATTTTCCCAATCAACCTTGAACCTAATGCTTTAGCGATAAAGTTGAAAATCTATTAAATAAATTTGACAGATTGTAGTAGCTTGATGTGCTGGCGTCTGTACATTTGGCTACATTTTCAGTTTTCATAAACTCGAACTTAAACTCAAAACTCAAAGCTTTTATTTCAAATAAACCAATTAGGTACAGGCACTTTGAATTATCAAGGGTTAGACCAGTCACCTGCCAGGGTTGCAGGTCCTGCCAGGGTCGCGGGTTGTTTGAAAGAGTTTGCTTCGTCCGCGTCAGTCAGTTTGACTGACGAAAGCAAATTTTGTCAAACTTGAAGCAGACGCTTCGCTCGCTCGGTCAATAACCCGTGGCAACTAAGAGATCCAACTGACAGCGCCCGTCATAGTGAATGCAATAACAATCTGTCTAAATATCTAGACTTACGGGATATATTTCGTGAGTATTGTTGGTTAAGTTAAGATCACACTTGTATTCCCCAAAAGGGCAGTTGTTTATGAAGATAATGCAGCACATCCATAACTTTCGGGTAAGTACGTACACATATATTCAAATCACAATATATAGAGTGACAGGGACGTCGACGTGCAACCTGTTACCGATTGATTCAGTACATGATTCTAGATATCAATGCGTTGAAATGTTTCGTCGGTTATTAAAAAAAATATTTGCTGTTCCATAAATTTTGTACCGCGTAGATATTGCACTTTTGTATGAAACAGTTGTTTTTTTTTTAATAACCGACGAAAAATGTCATGGTGTGCGTCCATGTCCCAGCCACCCTGTATATTTTTTCTTTCTGTAATTTTTTGACAGTTGTTTATTATGACTACAACGTGGCAAATTGACGAAGGGTGTCAATTTGCTTTTCAATTAATTTCCTTAACTGTGCCTAATAGGGGGTGAGACTTTTGTTTCTCATAGGGGGCGAGCCTTTTGTTGGTAACTATTTTCCTAATAGGGGGCGAGCCTTTTGTTGGTAACTTTTTTCCTAATTGGGGGCGAGCCTTTTGTTGGTAACTATTTTCCTAGTAGGGGGCGAACCTTTTGTCAGTAACTATTTTCCTAGTAGTAGGCGAGCTGTTTGTTGGTAACTATTTTTCTAATAGAGGGTGAGCCTTTTGTTGGTAGCTTTCCTAGTAGGAGGTGAGCCTTTTGTTGTCAACTATTTTCCTAATAGCGGGCGAGCCTTTTGTTGGTTACTATGTTCCTATGAGGGGGCGAGGCTATTGTTGGTTCCTTCCTTAGATACGAAAACAATTTAAACCCGTTCAATAAAAAAAACGGTCAAGAGCGTGCCGGACCACGCACAATGAAGGGTTCCATAGTTGGGATGAATTTATCCCAAGAACAAAATTAACATTCCAACTACAAATGTCCATAAGTAGTTAAACGAAAAAGATCCAACCCGCATGACACTTAATGTGGGCTGGATCCTTTTTGTTTAACTAAGGTCAAATGTAAGTTTGTACGCACAATATTGAGAGATTTACCATGTTGTTTTAAGACCATTGACTTCTTATAGGTTTTTGAACCATTTTCTATATTTTTTTCAAAATTTTAGGCTCAGTACTTTCGGAGATAAGGGGGGGAATGGTCAATTTTCGTCTATTTTATTAAATAACTTTAAAACAATTTATTTTAAAATTATTAAAAAAAATACATTTGAGACTGTCACAGTAAGCCCTTTCATTTGATATGTCACGCGGTACAGTTTGCAAAACTTTTTTTTATTTTCTTATTTGCCCCTCTTAGTTGACCCCCATATTCAAAATTTATTTATTTACGTTACACGTCCTTGTTTGGGTCACAGAAATACATATGTGTACCAAATTTCAACTTAATCGGTTCATTAGATTCGGAGAAAATTGGCTGTGACAGACAGACAAACAGACACACGAGTGATCCTATAAGGGTTCCGTTTTTTCCTTTTGAGGTACGAAACCCTAAAAAGAATTCTCGGTCTATGTAAAATTTACGTAGTTAGTTTTATTCTTTTCTGTTTTAATTTAGTCGTCAAAATCCACCTAATTTACATCTTTGTAACCGGTAGTAGTCTAACAAACGTCGAGTCCGCAACGACTAGTTACTAAGTACGCGTACTTACGTATGCTAGATATACTTACTTACGCCTCTGTCGTGTTGCCGTAGACTTCTCAGTCACAGTAAACTTTTGTTAAAGTTTTAACTAGCTGCGCCTGTGGATCTGTCTGTGTGAAAAGATTTTTTGCCTGAATGAAAAGTATAGTTTTAAAGGTATAGGGTAATTGCTGTAGTCATGGGGAGGAAAACTAACTTTATCACGATAGATGGCGCACAATCCACTGTACCTTGTTTTGATATATTAGCTGTCAAATCGTATGGATTTTTGCAATCTAATAAGTTTAGCTTTCCTATTTTCCGTAATTTTGTCCAAAATGCCACAATGTAGTGTGTTAACTTGTAAAAAGAGAGGAGTACATTTGTTTCCTAAAGAAAGTAATGGCAGACAACAATGGGAATTGGCGTTACGTATTAAAAACTTTAAGGCAAGTAGTACTGCACCCTTATCTGCTGCGCATTTCACAGAAGAGGATTAGATTAGTAATGAAGCCGTCCTTTAGAGTACTATATCTATAAAACAAAAAAATCAAGATTATTATCTAATAAAATAAAATTAGTGTCATCCAAATAAAAGTGTCATAAAATATACTAATTTAACTAATCTATGTAGTAACGAATTCTTCTAAAGATTTAATCAACCAATATAGGTACTTAGTTTTCAAAATATTCCTGTATTACCTGTCTGTTAATCATTGGTAAAGGAGTATCTACATTTATGTCTCTGAATGTATCAGAAGGTGGACATAGGTATGCGGTGTCGTCTTGGATGTCGCAGTCAGCACCAAAGTTTTGGTTTCGACATACAAAAGTAATTTATAAAACAAAAAATAGGAATGTTAGTCCGTGGCTTATGGACAAAGGCTCACAAACAATCATAACCTTAAATATTTTAAGTGTTTTCCTTTCAATCAAATCGGCCTTTTTGTTGGCAGTTGCAGCGTTCCTTTTACGGGGCTCAACTTTTAGTTGACGCACAGTCATAAACGCGTACATATTATAGTGGAATTACATTTTAAAATCTCATAAATAGCAGTCACACTACTGTCACGAAAGGTACGGTCGACTACAGCGACATCTACACACAGCTTTGAGTGTGGCTCCTCATTGGCCACGCTTTAGTAACTGGCCACTCATTAAAAAAGAGGTAGAAACAAGGAGAAGAAGCAAGCTCATGAATGAAAAGGACAAAAAACATATTTTTGGTCCTTTTCATTTATGAGCTTGCTTGCTTGCATTACCTTGTTTCTACCTCTTTTTTTATGAGTGGCCAGTTACTAAAGCGTGGCCAATTACTACAGCAATTACGGTATGTATAGTTTTAATGGCGTATGAATGTAACGCGCCTTAGCTAAGTGCGCGGCGAGATGGGATCAGTGCAGGCCGCTCATTCGTCAAAACTCACGGCGTCCTGTCCCCAGCGGTACAGCGGCATCGGTCAAACTATAGCAACGGGCAACGGAGCTTTAGCTGGAAATATTGCAGTACCATGTCAAATTTGATTGCTGCATCTTATTGGACTGAAAGATTATAGAAGTTTCGAGGTACCGCACACCTAGAACGCGAAAATGAAAAGATATTTTTGAAAGTGAATCGACACTGTGGCTTCGTGACGCCAATCAAGTTGTGAAATGATGTTCTGAAAAAAAAAGCTGGTTAGGGAAACGGTAGGTAACAGTTAAGTAAAAAGTAGGAAGATATTTTGGTACTTATTTATTTATAATAAGCACATCACTTACAATTAACCGCTAAATTGGCATTTCATTAGGACCTATATGACATTGAAATTAGCCATGAAAATTGCCGGCGATATTGCCAAAGTTGCCAAAACTGCCGGGAATATTTCCACACTTCCCGGCAACATTGGGCAAGAACTTTTACTAATATAAGAGAAAGTTTGGACTGGCGGGAATCTCAAAAAAGACGCACTTTTCATTTTTCTCAAAGTTTTTTTTTTCATTCAATTTAAATACTGTATATTGTTTAAATTTGCTGTAAATAGTTTGTTATCGTCCTGAAAATGGACGGTAATGAGGGGAGCGAGGCTGAAGCCCCGAATCCCAAGATTCGGAAGCGGACTTTTGGCGCTGATGCTGATGACCATGTCGGCGGCGGTGAGGAAAGTGATTTTATTAATTACGCACCCTACTTCAAGCCTAATTATAAAAGACTGTATCCAGAGCATTCGGCTAACACGGAGTTTAAAGTTTTTGTAGAAAGTCAAGACAAAGAACGATTGGGAAATAAAAGCCCCATATATTTAAATCACATTTTCGCAACGGGCGTTAAAGGTGTGATGGCCATACGCCGTGTCAATGCGAATAAAATCGTAGTCGTGTTTAAGCAATACAACACGGCCAACAATTTTATCAACAATGCGAGCTTCCTTGAAAAACATAAGATGAGGGCATATATCCCTGCAGCCCAGATAGAACGAGTTGGCATCATCAGGTTCGTACCAACCAATATATCCAACAAAGAGTTGTACACAAAGCTTTCTTCTGTCTATGAAATTGTAGCAGTGAGAAGATTTACAAAGAAAGTGGGACAGAACAGGGTACCGCTTCAGACAGCCAGCATTACATTCCTATCGAATTCGCTACCAGATTCAATACAATACGACCTATTCTCATATAGAGTTTTTGACTATATACCACCCCTTTTGCAATGCTATCGCTGCTTCAAATTCAATCACTCGGCCAATGTATGCAATGGTAAACAGCGCTGCAGCTGCTGTGCTGGAGAACACTCCTACAAAGAATGTAACAAGCCCAATGAGCTCTGCTGCATTAACTGCAGTGGACCTCATTTGGCTATCTCAAGGACCTGTCCGGTTAAGATGAGGAAAATGTTAGAAAAAAAGGAAAAAATTACTTATGCCAGCATTGCTAATACAAAGAAGGAAACTGACTTCCCTCCTTTACCGGACCGCTCCGAGTCTGCTGTTAAAAATAAGCAAAATATAATTAATAAAAATAAAGAACTTGCTGTAAATAAAAACAAAATGAAATTGTACAATGTGGATAGTGTACATAACACACCCTTAAATTCAGAAACCATGCCTGAGAAGAAAACCGCACTCAAACCAAACATTAAAGCCCAAATCATTGCCAATAATGATGTATTAATGGCTATAGTTCATACCCTAGTACAGCTAGGCAACAAATCGGACGATGTGCCCATTACCACGTCGTCTATCAAAGACATGCTCATCAAAAATCTATCGACATAATGGATCTGAGCTCTAATATTATAACTTCTTTAAGTATTGCACAGTATAATGCTCAAAGTTTACATAGTAAAAAACCTTTATTAATAAATTTTCTACAAAATCAAAATATAGATATTTGTCTAATAAATGAAACTTGGCTAAAAGACCAACAGAGTTTTAAAATACCTGGCTATAATTTCCACCATAAAAATTCAGCTAACAGTCATAATGGAGTAGCTATCATATTAAAGCCCTATTTAAAATATAGGGTTCTAGACACCCGTTTCTATGAACATATTCAGACTATTGCAATTTCAGTATCTACAAGAATAGGCGACATAACAGTTTTATGTGTATATTGTCCACCTAAATCTGGGCATATAAGAATAAATTGCGTGTCCACAAAAGGCAGGGGGCAAGATTTGTATAATTTAATTGATGATAGTGACTTATGTATAATTAATAACGGTGACTTTACTACAGCTAATCGCCCTCATTGTAATCCATCGGCAATTGATGTCACTTTCGTTAGTCCAAATCTGGCGCCACTTTGTGAGTGGTCTGTTCATGATGATACAATGGGAAGTTATCATTATCCAACTATTACAAAAATTGCAATTTGTGCTAACAAATATCAAGTTAATCCACCTGTTGATAGATTTTTGTACAATAAAACTGATTGGAGTAAGTTTTTTGAAAAATCCAAAAATATTTTCCATGACATGACGATTGATGAAGAGGATCCAATGTCCACTTACCTCGAATTTTGTACTCGCCTCGATGCCTTGAAGGAAATGGTGATTCCAAAGTTAGTTAAAACTGGTGATTTTAAATGTAGAATTCCAGCTCCTTGGTGGAATTGTATTTGTGAGCAAGGTGTAATTGCATCTTACAATGCTCTGAAACTGTACAGAAGTGATCCAACTATAGATAATTATATTAAATATAAGAGATTAGATGCGCTAAAAAAACGTACAATTTCAGAACAAAAGAAGATTGGTTGGAACAAATTTTGCAACACTTTCAATAGAACTACTCCACTAAGCAAAATTTGGAACCTTATTAAGAGATTTAAAGGCATCAGATCTGGTAACAAATCATACAGGGATGAATTTATTCAACCATTTTTGAAAAAAATATCTGATAATAGTAATCTTATAGATAGTAGTGAATATAGCCATTATTTTGATCTCAATAATGACAACCCAAACTCCAAATTTCTATTAGATCCTTTTACATGGACTGAATTCTCAATGAGTTTACAATCTAGAAAAAATACAACCCCAGGTTTAGATGACTTCCCTTACATACTGATTAAAAACCTTGATGATGATGTAAAACATTTATTCTTAAAAATTCTTAACAGTCTTTGGCGTAAACAAATAATACCAGAATCATGGAAAACACAGTGTGTGATTCCCATATTGAAACCTGATAAACCACCAGATTTAGCTAGCAGTTATCGTCCAATCTCGTTGTCCTCATGTCTTGGAAAGATCTTTGAGAATATGTTGAAGAATCGTTTAGACTGGTACTCTGAATCCTATAAAATTATTCCACCACTGCAATATGGATTTAGGCGCGGTCGTAGCTGTGCTGACAGTTTCATTTCCCTAATAGCAGACCTGAAAAGGGCAGAAAAAGGTAAATTACATACAGTTTGCGTATTCTTGGATGTACAAGGTGCTTTTGATAATGTTGACCCTGGCATACTTGTCAAAATATTGACTGGTAGTATAGGTTTACCTGGACTTGTATCCAAATGGATTTATGACTTCTTGAGTAACAGAAAACTCTTTGTCAAACATAATAACATCTTTTATGGACCAGAGTGGGCCAGTAAAGGCACAATGCAAGGTGCAACTCTGTCGCCCTTGATCTATAACTTGTACACTTGTGAAATATGTAAATATGTTGATACTCAGAATGTAAATATATTGCAATTTGCTGACGATTTAGTTCTGTACAGTTCAAATTCTAATTTATGTGCAGCTATTGATACTGTAAATATAGCACTAGCAAAACTTCATGATTATTATACTAATAGGCTGCATCTTAGAATTAATGCTTCAAAAAGCAGTGTAATGATTTTTGGAGATGACAACCCTACTACTGGTGTTATATATGCTGCAGATAGCATTCGAAGAGTCAACCAGCATAAGTTCTTAGGTATTGTCATTGACCAAAAACTTAAATTTGAAGAGCACATTAAATATATTTCAAAAAACTGTTACAAAGGACTAAATGTTCTAAGATGCCTTGCTGGGGTATCTTGGGGAGCTGATCCAAAAATATTGTCAATACTGTACAAAGCAATTGTAAGAAGCCACTTTGATTATAGCACTTTAGCTTATATTAATTGAACATATGTACATAGATTGGATATAATTCAGAACAAGGCTCTGAGAATCATCTCTGGAGCAATGTGTTCAACTCCCATACGAGCCATGGAAGTTGAAACCAAGATCATGCCCCTTATTTTGAGGAGAATATTGCTCTGTGAAAGATATTGCATCAAACTTTTGTCATCAGCTAATAATGATGTTATCAAGAGAATAGTCCCTCACCTAGTGAATGTCTCTGGTCCATTGTCTTCAGCAGATGAACTGTTGAAGGGCATAGCTCCACAGTTGTGTCGGATTTATCTGGAAATTTGTAATAAATGCACAAGGATTAAAAATCAGTCCCAGTGGCCTTGCTATGCCCACAACTATGTTAGTATAACTCATCCAATTCATGTTCTAGAACACAGAATTCTAAATAATAATGACATGCTAGAATTTTTGTCAGAAAATAATAAGTACTATACTCTATACACTGATGGCAGTAAGGGAAATAACTATGTGAGATCTGCTGTATATGATCCTCAAACTAAGTTCTTTCAAAGCTTTGTTCTGAACAATGAATGCTCAATATTTACTGCAGAAGCCTATCCGATCTTGGAAGCGTTAAAGTTAATAAGTCATATTCACCAGTCTTATAAATCCTTTTTAATTTTAACTGATTCATTGAGTCTTTTGGAAGCTTTAAAAAATTTGAAATTGAGTTTTAAAGCTAACTATATTTTGTACAGTATTAAAGATATTATTTATAAGTTAAATTGTAAAGACATTGAGATATCTTTTATATGGATTCCTTCGCATAAAGGTATATCTGGAAATGAAGTAGCAGATAGAATTGCAAATAAGGGGATAAATTCATTGGATGTTCAACATGTAACTAGTGTACCGCACACTGATTATTATAGCTTGATAAACGAAGAGCTGAAAAATCTTTGGGTTGAAATGTGGAAGAAAGACCAAGAGCAAAAAGGAAAATGGTACGGAAGTATCCAAACCGACTTACCGACAGAGCCCTGGTACGACGACCTGGAGTCAGCCAGCCGGCACTTCATCACTACGATTAACAGGCTTCGCTTTGGCCATACCACCACACCAGCCCACTTATCCCGTTTGGGCATAATATCAAGTGATTCTTGTAAATTCAGTAATACACCGCAAGCTGACGCTGAACACCTGGTTTTGAACTGTCAAAATTTTGCAATTGAAAGACTGATACTTGCCAGTGAATTGAGTGATATCTTACCAAATAATTCCTCCCGCCGCCTGAATGATATTCTAAAAATTAAACAGTGTTTTGTGCCGATTTTTAAATTCATTAAAAACAGTTGTGGAAGTGTGTAGTGGAAAAAAAATAATTATAATTATTATAAGTGTATAAACTCTTAAAAATTTTCAAATTGAGACTTTTAAAATAAAGACTTGGCTTAAAGGTCTTGTAACCAAGCCAGTGGCATAGCCACAAAATTAAAAAAAAAAAAATTTACTAATATAATTGCAATATCCAACCGAAAATTTTAGTTTTTACATTTATTTTCTTACTGAAAAAGAAACAATAAGCTATCCATGATAGTTCATTGGTGATGAAACCATAACTAATTTAGAAATATCGTAATTTTTTTTAATTTAAATACCCTATATAATCTGGCAACTTTGGCCACTTTCCGCCAATATGGCCAAATATTGCCGGGAATATTGGAAACTTTCCTGGGATGTTTCGGAAACATTCGGCAATTTTCATCCCTAATTGAAATACAGGGTGTAATTGTAATCATAATTATCGTCTAAATGGGTCATTGCACTCATCATTATGAACAATTTTTAATATGGGACCAAACCTGAAATCGCGAAAAAAAAATTCTGCTGTCCCATAGATACATTCATGTTTGCGTAACTCGTCAAATGTAGGGAACAGGTGAATTTTTTTCGCGATTTCAGGTTTGGTCCCATATTAATAAAAGTTGTTCATAATGATGAGTGCAATGACCCCCTTAAGAGGATAACGATGGTTAAAATTACACCCAGTATGAATGTTAGAAACAAAGGAGAACAATACAAAGTATATCTAGTACACCTAAATCAAGAACACTACAAAAACAAACCAATGAAGGTTGTTTGAAATGACGTCTGACATTTTTGATGACTAACGTCATCAAAAGTGTCAAAGTCAGATCAAAAGTGATGAACGAATGAATGAAACGAATGACGAACGAATTGTCGAAATGGAAGACCGTTTGTCAAAATGGCGCCAAATGGTGTCCTGAATTTTCATGAAAGAACGTCTGTATATAGCGAAATTTATAGAGAAATATCAATAAACATAGAGAATATTATCACCGAACATAGTCTTTTCCCTCAATAATCTAGGTTGTTAGTACGAGTGACTCAAAGCGCCATAGCTCAAGACGCAATATACCTCCAATTCATTCCGCTGTGGTTTAGCTACCATGTTGCTACGGCATGTCAACGGAGCGTGATTTAGACGCCACACAGATTAACACAACTAACATAGACTACCTACCTTAGACTAGATTAGCATTTAGCAAGTACTCGTAAATTACTATGTAGTGAGACGTTTGAGCTTTGAGACAATAGATAAGATGTATAATGTTACGGCTAAAACCCGAAGTGCGGCTACACCTAGTTGTAACCGGCTAGAACTACATAGGTGCAGGTAACCGATTTTATTCGGACCCTGGCACTCGCCGGTCGCTGACGCGGCTCCACTCGCTTCGCTCGCTCGGCTCATGCATTGTGTGGTCACAGTTCTAACCTAACCTACCTTTCAACCTACACCTAAGATTAACAGTTAACTGCTATAGTTCGTTATCGGTTACCTACCTAGTTCTAGCCGGCTAAAACTAGGTGTAGCCGCACTTCGGGTTTTTAACAGACTTCAAAAAAAGGAGGTTCTCAGTTCGTCGGAATCTTCTTTATTTTTTTTTTTTATGTAAGTGCTCCGATTACTCGAAGACTGCTGGACCGATTTGGAAAATTATTTTTTTGTTTGAAACGGTATACTTTCTAGTTGGTCACATTGTCATCAGGTTAGGATCTGATGATGGCATCCTGGAGAAATCGACGGAAGTCTTCAATTATTATAGGCACACCTATAGCGTTTTGGGTATTTTTTATAGTAACTCGTGCATTTGTTCTTGTAATGTGGAGTTTTCCTGGTACTTACCAGGAGAACTCCTCAACAAATAACGTCCCTGCATCGGGAAAAGAATTATTTTGTAAAAGGTGATGAGCAGTTGACATTAGGATATTGTAACTTAGATTACAAACTGACCCACTAAAAAGTGAAAAATATAATCTTTTTTCCAAAAATATCAACCGACTTCCAAAAAAGCCTCACAAAGTGAATAATAACTTTAATTTCGGAAGTTGGTGGGTTTCTGCCACCTACTTTTAGCCGTAACATATATAAAATATGTCGCAGCTAAATTTAATTATCCGTTTAGTTAATCACCTAGCCTTTTAACTAAACGGCGGCCGTTCAACTAGCGACCTTAATGATATTCAATTATAGGTAAAGTTGGTAGGTACTGTGACCAACCACGCGCGAGCCGAAAGGCTAGGCGGTTAAATAAACAACTAAATTAAACTAGTTGGCTGCGACACATATACAAGGTCAAATTAAATTAGCTAGCGAAACTCCGCAGACGTGATACCTAAACATGATAAAATAAAATAAAAAACATCGACACCAAAAAAAGACTACACACTTAAAACACATACAACATACACTTAAAATTAGTTTTTTTTTTTGTGTAAACCTTACGAACGTGTTGGGTATCGATAGCTCAACACAATAAAACAAATTTTATCAACTCACACTTCAAGTAACAGCTCTACAAGCAGTACCAGCGGTCATTGACCCCAAGAAAAATCATCAATCCTTTTTATTTTTTTATTTTGTCTTGTTTAGATATCGGTACCCTCACGTCTGCGGAGTTTCACTAGCTACTATAATTTGACCCTGTATAGTTGCGGGTGTGTTTTAGACATATTGGGCGAAATATATGGGTCTACGTAACGTTACAGTTACGTGACGGCCACACATTTACAGGTACAAGACAACCTGCCTAGTTTCTTCCCAACTTTGTTGGGGTCAGCTTCCAGTCTAACCCGATGCAGCTGAATATAAGTTTTTAACATGGAGAGACTGCCTATCTGACCTCTACAACCCAGTTACGGGGTAACGGTAATGCGATATCTCTTGGTAAGATTGGTTGTCCGACTTTTGGGCTTCTGACAACCAGAAACGACTGTCAAAGATCTATGAATGACATCCGGGACCAACGTCTTAACATGCTTTCTGAGACACGGAGGGGTCACCTATCCACGAACGGGCCGTGTAGCTTAACAAAATAAGTGATAAAAATCAATCTGCCTAGCCTTTTCCCAACTATGTTTGGGTCGGCTTCCAGTCTAACCGGATGCAGCTGAATACCAGTATTTTACATAGAGCGACTGCCTATCTGACCTCCACAACCCAGTTATTGGGTAATACGTAAGACTAGTTGTCAGATATTTGGGCTTCTGACGACCCGTAACGACTGCCAAAGATCCACTAATGGTAGCCGGGACAAACGGCTTAACGTGCTTTCCGAGGCAAGGAGGAGTTTCGGTATGTAAAGATGGTCACCCATCTATGGACCAACCCCGGTAAGCGTAGCTTAACCTGATGGATCGACCCATGCGGCTGTTATTACTTAGCCACGAACTCCTCCGAACAAAATAAGTGATAATACATAATAAACAATTAGTGCTATTGTAAAAAACAGATAGGAAATAATGCAAATATTTTGTAATAAGGAAAATCATAACAGCACTCCTCCAGGGACAGTCTCTATAGTTGTTTCTATATTTATTACTTATCACCTGTATGTGTACATTATGGATTGCAATAAAGATATTTTGTTTTTTGCTGAAAAATTACTTTATTGATAAAATACAACCTGTCAATGGGAAAAGTGCCCAAAAGCATTGCCACGTTGGATGGTAATGCTGATTCTTTGGGCTAAAAATAGGCCAGCCCTCTGGTCCCGTGAAGAGTCGACCAACCGCTTGGCGATGTCCCAAAATACTCGATGAGCACTCGGACTCCAAGGCCGTAGTGGTAAGCTGTAGGTTGTATTTTTTATTAATAAAACAAAGATTAATTGAATTGAATTGCATTCAATTCAATCGACCCGTGTGGCTGTTATTATTTAGCCACGAGCCCCTCAATCGACTGCACAATACAACTTACAATATAATACAAGTATTTTTTAAATGCTAGACATGAAATGTCAAGACAAAGAGGACGTGAGTAGGTATTCTTCCAACAAAGATTTGAGGTTCTTGTTGCAAACTTAACAAACAATGGTGCCGATTCTCTTGTTCAATAACTAAACTAAAATTAGAGAATCGCTATCTTTTACTAACAGGCAGCGCGAAAAAAGGACGGCTATAGCTATGAACTAACACAAGGAGGCACCCTGCGGGTGTTTCCTAGTGTTGTATATTAAAATAACGGAGAAATTCTTCTCTAAAGGGTCTCAGTCTCACCATTTTTGTCCAAGTTTAAATAATACTCACGAAAATTGTAGTGTCGAAATGTGTAGCTTGTAGGCTTCTATATTCATATTTTGTGTATATTAATAACATTGATAATGACTTCGATTTTCTTATAATATATAAAAGTCACTATGATTCAATATGAAATTTTTTCGAAGAGTTATAAAATGAAGTGGGGCTACTAGAGCATGTGGGATATCATACGAAAGAGCGCTGTTTACACATTCTCAAACATTTTTTCTTTTTTTTTTAGGCCGCATAGTTTTCGACTTTTGATGAAAAACGTAAAAAAAATATCCCTTACACGTAAAAAAAATATTCTTTCCCCCTCTTATCTCCGAAGTTTGCATAGAGAAAAATCTGAAATTATTCTATGTGATAGAAATTTATTTAAAGATTACAGGAAAACTAAAACGGTGTCTCTAAATAGCACACTTTTTTAATATATGATGGCACGGAACCCTCGATGCGTAAGTCCGACTTGCTCTCGACCGTTTTTTTTTTTTGAGTTGTGCACCTTAAGACTTTAGGAATACCTATACGACACTAAGAAGTCTCTTTCAATACGTAGAGTTGCGGCCAAATCGGTGACCCGAAGGGTGTGAGGTCTCCTTGTAAGTTAGAAAATGATGTCAAACTAGTTTACGTCATGCGCTTCACCGTGTTTTTAGTCGACATGTTTTTACGTGTCGTCTGAATTTATATAGAAATAAGGATAATATTTTTGTGTTCACCAAAAATCTAAAGGTACATCTATGTATGCATTTCTAAAATATTGATCTTAAACCCGTTTAATTGTTTTACTATAATTAAACTACTCGGCCAACAAAATATGTTACATCAAACAAATTCCAAATTAACACCAAGATATAACACTTTTTTATTGTAGTGCGCTGCAAATATTCTATTGTAACAATAACTATTTTATTCTTCCCCGAAAAATACTGATCGTGCACCAAATATTCCTGAATGTTACACAAAATAACATTTTTAGTAAGCATTACATTTTATAATGTGTTCATTTTTTATTAATAAAGCTACATTGGATATTAATTGGTGTTTGATTCAAATACATTTTGCAGTGCATTATCTGAAGTAAAACTAAAAAAATAAATGCTTGTTTTTAAAATTAGGTGTATTACTATTTTTACAAATTTGCAACAGTTGTTAAATAGATGCTCGTTATGACATATTTTAATGAACATATTTTGGTGCACATTCAGTATATTTGGTGGAACACAGGCAAAATTAGGTAAATGAAATGGGAATAAATTGAAGTACTTTTCAATACCATCCTAGAAATAATAGTTCCAACTTTTGACAGCGCTAATTTACGTCCGTCTCTTTCTTGTTTTATTAGAGAGAAAAAGTTAGCAATAGCCTAAATTAAGTTTAGTTTGTGTTCAACAGAATCTGCACCATTACCTAGCTACTCGTATTATTAATATTGTTAAGAAACATAACTACCACTTGAAAACCCTTACTCCATTCGTTATTATAATATAACTCTACCATTCACAAAATTGCCTTACAAAACTTAGCAAAAATTCGGCAACATTACACATGAGGCGCAAAAAATTAGTAACACCGGTGCCGTACACTTGCGGCCATAACGAGGTGTGCAGCGTCGCCGCCATCTTAATTGTACGCGCCGTCAGGTGACAATGTTACCGACGTGTGAACTGACGTAATATGGAGGGAAAGGAAATATTTGCAAAGGACTATTGTTGGAAATATTGGAATGTTTCTCTAGGTTGAATTTTGCTACTAAATAGGAAGGAGTTTGGCAGACTTTATGTGGTTTAAGCAGATAAACTGATAGATATTTACTCGTTTTCGGAAATGACATATTCAATATAGTTAAAATTATAATTACCTACGGTTCAGTCCTGGATTTTTCATCTATATTTTGTTTTTACCGCTTCCTACCGGCCTCAGTAGGTATGCAAGCAATGAACTCTAATAAAGATAATTGTTCCATTTGCCTAATTTCCAGCTACACATCTATTCACTATTTTATTATTACTAACAAATATGGATGTAATCTGAAATAAATGATTTCAACGGTCCAGAGGAAAAGCCTGTTTTGTCTGTCCCTGGCACAGAAAACAACATTCCAAATTCAAATCCATAATACACAAAACACGACAAATTTCAAACTGCAATCACGCTATTTACAAAATTTAGCTTGCAAAAACAAAACAAAAACAAGAGCGTAAAATTGAACCTGTAACATTTTAACTGCGTGGCGACCGCGTTAAAAATGGAAATACTCTCAAAAAACCGCCAACGTGTAGAAAAACAGGTGAAAACACACTTGAAACGCGTCAGTGTTTGTGACTAGTGAGTAGTGGGTACCTGTGTAGCCCAGTCGCGACGTCTGTCTACATAGGGCTGTTGTTGTGCCCCAAGTTATAAGCATAGCTTGTACTATGGAAACCAGATAACTGATATACTACATATACTACTTTTTTTTTTTTTTTGTAAATACATACTTATATAGATAATTACACCCAGGCTCAGGACAAACAGACATGTTCATGCACACAAATGTTTGTCCTGGATGGGAATCGAACCCACGACCTGCGGCGTGATAGGTGGTATCTTAACCAACCACGCCAACTGGCCTGTCAAATTATAAGAATTTTAATTTATTTAATAAATTATAATTTTCATTATAAAAATTATAATAATTGTTTTATGAGGTGTGGTATATCATTTTGTCCCGCACTGTATTTTGACAATAATACTTCAATTTTTTTTTCTACTTAGTAAGCATACGCTACCATATATTCTTTTTTTTTTTGTTCTGAGTTTTACAACTTTTAATATTTCAGTTTCTTATACCTTCAAGACAAACACATAATTATTATTTTGTCTAGAAATAAGAGTTTTTCATACCAAAAAACCAAAAACACTTTAGAAAACTGTTCACTTCAAAGTTACAACATTTTAAATCAGATAATATGCTACTCTCACTTTTTACATCAAAACTATTAATTTTCGCTTGATGTTATAATCAAGAATCACGCTAAACAGCAGTTAAGTTTTAATAGGTACATTGGGCCCGGTTTAAAATATTTGAAACAAGTATTTTACAACAATTTAATTACTTACCTGGCAAGTAAGATATTGAAAGTCTTAATTCCCATTTTTTAGATTCCGTACCCAAAGGGTTGCCAAAGTTGTCTAATCGTCTACATAGTTTTGCTCTTGGCTGTACTATGCTTTTTTGTAAAAAGAGTATGTACAATCACGAACCGGGTTTGTTGAGCCACTAGCTTATCAACTTAACTTGGTTGTGTTACACGAATGCCGCCCGTTTTTCGTTATTGAAATGTCACATGTCAAATTTCACGGGCGGCATTCGTGTAACACAACCAAGTTAAGATGATAAGCTCAACAATCCTGGTTCGTGACTGTACATACTATTTTTTTAGAAAGACAAAGGGAGTATAATCTATGAATCAAACCTAATCCAACCTAACCTTTAGCCTTTCCCAACTATGTTGGGGTCGGCTTCCAGTCTAACGGGATGCAGCTGAAAACCAGTATTTTACATAGAACGACTGCCTATCTAACCTCCACAACCCTGTTACTGGGTAATAAGATACGCCTTGGTAAGACTGGTTGTACGACCTGTAACAACTGTCAAAGATCCACGAATGACAGCTGGGACCAACGGCTTAACGTGCTTTCCGAGGCACGGGGCGGTCTTGGTATGTAAAGATGGTCATCCATCCACGGACCAACCACGGCAAGCGTAGCTTAACCTGATCGATCGACCCGTGCGTCTGTTATTAATTAGCCACAGATTACAAAAAAAAAAAGTGTTTTATAACTCCAGTCTAGATTTTTTCCAACCACCACGCAATAGCAAATCGCTCCCGCTCCCGCTTCTACACCGCACCATTTTCTAAACCCACGCAGACTACACGAGTGGTGTGCATGAACTATTCAGCACACTTGTCGGGTAGCTAATGTATTTCTTCCTGTATTTATGTTTATATAACACTAATCCCGCGCCCCGGCCTCTCACGGAATTTCGACACGTACTTGGACTCTTGGAAAATGGTGCATGAAATTTTAATTGCAAAAGTGACGTCTATGTTCGAAAAATCGTATGTTTTCATCAAATATTGGCTGTTTATCTGCAGATTCAATAGACCTTGGTTCCATACTATTGTTACATTTTTAAAGAGTAATTATGGAGTGTCGAGATCTTTCTTATTCTTCTCCATACGAATCTACTTCATGGAAGGAGCAATTAAAAGCAATTATATTTCACTTGTAAATTGTGATGTCCACATGCCTTTCAATGCCATTCCTAAGGTATTTAAATTAACCCCAATACACAGATCTCACTATTCTCACTAGTAATTTATATAATTTATTTTTTTACCACATGATCTCAGTTTTTTTGTTTATAATTTTATTTTAAGATGTTTTTTGCATGCTGGAAAAAGTAAGCAAAATATGTGGAACAATTTATATTGAAGGCCTCCTTATAAATATTATGCAAAATAAAGATATTTTATCCTATCCTATTATATTATATCCTATTCTATTCTGTTCTATTTCAATGGCCTATTTGATTTTTTTTTTTATTTGACGCCTTTCACGTTTGCGGTCCACCAAGTCGTGCTAACATCCTTAAGTCTTATCTGACACCAACGAATAGCGCTATAATAATTCAAAATTGATTTGTTGTTTTCGAATAGGCGGTCTCAGCTTGGTAATGGTCATAGGACTTTAGTGGAGTAGACTTCACTTATCAGCGTAATTTTCTAAATAGCCGAGCCCTACGAATACAGTGACATCATACACATCAACACGTCCATAATTTTTTGAGTAAGTACAAATATTCAAATCGCAATATAGAGGGTGGCAGGCATATCGACGCACAACCTGTTACCATGGGATCAGTACACGATTCTGGACCCCAATAACCAACGAAAAATTTCAACGCAGAAAGTTCCAGAATCAGTTCCAGAAAGTTACTGAATCCATGGTAACAGGTTGCGCATCGATGTCTCCGCCACCCTGTTTAAACAGTTTACGGAAAAGCACAAAAGTCAAGTCTGCTGGAAGAAATTTCTCAAGAAATATCAGTACTTTTGTACCCAAAAGTTAAAATATCGCGTGCTAATGATTTTCTAAATGTGTAAATCGTAGAAATATAAAAATCTTATATCATGGTGTAAATCATATGTTAGCGACGCATTAAGCTAAATACCTACGCAAACAAAAATTGTAAAAGGGAGTGCGCAGGGTCAGAGCGGGTGCACGGGTGAGTCCCGAACCACCATTTTGATTTGCGATGACGCAGTGCCATTTCTAACGCCACAGACAGCGCACGCTTCCTTGGTAAAAGATTTTGTGTTCCAACCTTACAGTTTTTAAAATATAAATCCTTTCGCTCAACACACGTTGTTTACCTCAATCCACTCCACTAACATCATAGGTTCCCAACTTTTATGGACTACCTTTACAAGAAAAAAATATTCCAATGTCCCCTTTACGTATTAGTTAATTATACCAATGTTATATGACAGACAGATCTATTATCTATTAATAATCCAACCAATTAAAAATTAATTCTCTCTCTCTGTAATCGTGCCACACGAAAAGCTCCAGCGCCCACTAGGGGGTGGTAGCACCCCCGTTGGGAACCTATGGTGTAAATGATTATATAAATAAATCAAAGTCTGGTTATCTTTCATATTAAAAATACTTTGAAGTCTGCTACACAAATTTCCGTATTCTACCGTGGGTACTTAGGAGCTGCTCAGTTATAGTTCGCCCCTGCCACACAGATGAACACTTGAACAGTTTCCAAGACAAGTACACAAACAGACAAACGTAAAGGCTTCTCACATTCTCGATGCAAGTTTGTATAATGCTCGTCTTTTTCTACCTTGTCGCATGAGTTGCTCCCTCGAATGGCTCGAATTTTTCTAATTTCGAGCTGAAACACAAGTTCGCAAGTGAAAAAACTGGCTTGCAGCTTTTATTTTTTTTTTTCTTTGTGTCGTCAAGGCGTTGTTTTTAAGTCAGTAAGTACTGTAAAGGTTTCATGCAATGGGCAACCTTATATTTTATTGGCTGACATTCTATCGTTCAAGCAAAGATGTAACTACCTTTTGAATAAAAATGGTAGTCCCAGAAGGTTTGTTTTAGGGCTTAAGACAGTCTAGTAGAGAGGACAGGATAGTTAGGATCGTTTTAGAAAGTGCGCGTTTGTCCGAAAATTGTGATTTCTTATAATTATAAACCCTATACTGCTCTACCATATGTTATTTACAGTTAGCTTCTCCCCGTGTAGTTCAACTACAGTGAAAATTGAAGTTCGTTAAAGAAATATTGCGTACAATATAAGTTATTAGCATCTAAATATCTTTATTTTTTTTACATAAAAACTTCTTCGTTTTTTTCAAACAAACCATAATAACGAAAAACCGGCCAAGAGCGAGTGGACTCACGCACCGAGGGTTCCGAACCATAAAAAAGTGTGCAATTTAGACATTTTTTTTTACTATTTTTTTTTTATTCATTCCAAAGTCGGTGGAAACAAAAAACAAATACCTCGGATATCTGACTCGGGCTTCTAAAACTAACTAACTAACTAGCTCAAAGATCCACAAATGACAGCTGGGATTTTCATTTCAGATTTTTCTCTACACAAACTTTGGAGATAAGGGGGAGAACGGTATTTTTTTACATTTTTCATCAAAAGTCGAAAACTTTTCGTTTCGGCCTTAAAATGTTTGGAAATGTGCAAACAGCCCCCACTTCGAATTTTTAAGACCCCCTTTCAGTCCCTGTTGCATAAAACTATATATATACATATATTTATTTCTTTCTTATTTGCAAAATAGTTGGGCAAACGTCATCTAAAACTATTCCAAAATTCAAGTTGATAGCATTAGGAGTTCTTGAGATATCCAGCTGTGACAGGTGGACAGACAGACAGACCTACAGACTGAGTCGCAGAAAAATAAGGATTCCTTTTTACCATTTTGGTACGGAACCCTAAAAACGTACAAACCTAGATTAACGTGTACTGAATCTAATGAGACCAAAATTGTCTCATTTCGTAAAGGTTTATACTGCCGTCGTAAGAAAAAAGGGCACAACTAACATTTAAAAAAAAAATCTACAAAAAATTGAGCAGATTAGCCTTTTTTTTCTGATTCTAAATATGTATGTAACTCTTTTTTTTTCTTTAAATGTTAGTTGTGCCCTTTTTTCTTACGACGGCAGTATACTGAATCTAATGAGACCAAAATTGGTTCATTTCGTCAAGGTTGAAAACGTTAAAGGGAGATGAAAACGTTAACGCCCGAATTAATATTTCAAAAAAATTACTTAAAAAAAAAGTAAAACCCAACTTCAAAAACCTATAACGAATAAAATAACTTTCATAATAAGTTCTGAAGTCGGTGTCAAGCTAAGGTGCATTGAAAAATTGAAGACACCGACATCAGAAGCTGTTAAGTTTTATTACGACAGTTATTTTATCCGATTTAGGTTTTTGAAGTCGGGTTTTACTTTTTTTAAATAAATTTATTTTTCCATTTTTAGTTGAATTCCTATGCAATTACATAAGCCCAAGACGAACGAAACGAAGAATCATCAAAATCCGCTTAGAAGTGCCCGTAATACAGTACATTTATGCATATAACTTCGTACATAAGAATAATTACCTAATGTATTATACACTAAAACCTTCCTGAGCGTATGTAAATCACGATAGTGAAAGAATCATCAAAATTGGTTCATTAGTTTTTTAGAAAATCATTATAAACTTACATACAAACAAACATACGGGTCGAATACAGAACCTCCTTTTTGAAGTCGGTTAAAAAGGAAATGTAGGTAATCGGCTCCAAAACTCGCGCCGCGTATCGGCACTTCACAAGTTGGAGTTTATGAGAAACCTTTTACATATATCCAAAAAACACTTGGTACTTATATTTTTTACCCAAAATGTCAAAACGCCAAAACAATTGCAATTTTCGCAGACTCAACACAATGTCAATAAACGTTGCCCGGATTTTTAGACGGCTATCCCGGACGTCAGCTGACGGACCGGTTAAACCGGGGTATCACGTTCTGACGTGATACACCGGTTTAACCAGTCCTTGACGTGTTCTGAAACGTCAGGCCACGTGTCAGGACTAATAACCGTCGAGCATAAACTTAATCCCAACCTGAGTGATCTTTATGGCACAATTTTGAGCCTACAATATTTTTGAACTACTTACTGTAACCTGTTTTCTTTGGGTACCAAAGCATAATCAGCCTATAATGTTCCCAGTTCTGTGATACAGGCCTCCTCTCTGTGAGAGGGACCAAACTGGGAATAAAAATATAGGTAATTAAATAAAAATCTTGCTACCATATAACAAAATACAATAAAATATGATATCTACGGTTTTGTAACACAGTCTTTCAGTTAGAAGACTAGAAGTAGGTAAATAGTTATTTAAGTACCAGGAAAACAAATTACACAATTGATAAAGACACCTCGTGCTTCAGTTACATCTGTCTTGGACTTGGCTGAAATGTCATCGCATTGCCCCTTGGGCCTGCGAACGATTAAAAAAAATCAAAGTGCTCGATTCTTTCATAATACGTACCATTCACTTTTAAGATTAATTTATTTATTATCCATAGGTATGAACTTAGTCATAATTTATACCAACCGTTTAAATTTAAACCAAAATGATATAGGACAGTTGTGTGTTCCATTCAAAAATCGTTAGAATTTACGTTAAGTTGATTTCTCGCGTTCATACTAGGGCCTCTTGTCACCCAGAAATAATGTTAAAATCACATAAACCTGCTCCGACATTCTCACCAACCAGCCTGGCAGCTGAAATAAGAATGGTGATAGCTTAGAATAATAACTATAGCACTAAACATCAAAATGACAGCTGCGATAAACCTTTTTTGTCATTTTGACATTTTAGCTGTCATTTTGAGTATAAGTGGGATTATCACAGACGAGCTCTTAGACAATGTAAAATCGCTAATAGATTGGAAGTATACCAAATGCCAATAAACCTAAAATCAATCCATATTCAACACACAACACTGAAAAAGGTCGTGAAACCTGTCAAACCTCCCGATAAACAAAAACACAAACGCTCCCACTCATTTTTTAACACCAAATCGATTATCCTAAACCCTATCTCGAGTATCGATAAGTCGACATCGATTCTGAGGGTTCCGTCAATAACCCTCAAGTTACCCTCGTCATTATGGAGTGACATCATAGCATATCTTGATGCAAAAATATACATGATTTAGTATCCTTGGTGATTATACTTGAGGTCGCGGGTGAATTGGTAATGCGGGTTAGGTTACTAATGGTTTATTTGATATTAACAAGGTATGGTGATATTATGACAGTTTGTTTGTATAAATAATTCATTAAAAGACCTTTAATGTGTAGGTATAAATATTTAAATACGTACGGCGCATTTTGGCAGTCAACTTGGCGCTATCAACTTTATTGACAGGCATGAATTATTCTTTTATCGCTCGTTCCGACACGTATTTAATTGAACTTATAACACCTCTCTGTTTCCGTCGAGGTTTAAAAAAAACTTTTTAGCAAAAAATAAAACCGACTTCCAAAACAAAACACTACAAAGTGAAAAATAACTTTAATTTCGGTAGTCGGTGTCTTGGGTTTTGTATTTTCGTTTTTTGCCACCGACTTCCGAAATTAAAGTTATTTTTCACTTTGTAGTGTTTTGTTTTGGAAGTCGGTTTTATTTTTTGCTAAAAAGTTTTTATTTTTCACTTTTTAGTTGTGGAACCTACCCCACACAAATTCGAATACATAATTGAGCACAATAATTGTAGATATAGCCATGTAAATAACAGTGATAGGAAGTTATTAAAACACCATCACATCATCCACATAAAATAAGTGGGAAATATACGCATTATTGAAGCTAACTCAAAAACTCCCCAAGCAAAGTTAATTAAATTTATATGGGACCACCTCGGAAGTATACCCTATCAAACAAAAAAAGAATTTTCTAAATCGGTCCATCCGTCTTTGAGTAATCGCGTAACAAACATACAAAAAAAAAAAAAACAAAAAAAATACAGACGAATTGAGAACCTCCTCCTTTTGGAAGTCGGTTAAAAATAAACAGGTCTAAGAACCAAGATTAAACCTGTTTCTATGTAAATTAGATAAATGAATACCTCGGAAAGAATCTTGAACATAATCGCCTGCAATAGCCGACATGCACAACACAGTCCTTTTAGAGTTAAGTAAAAATGCACAATATTTTCTACTCAAAATCGTTGCCAGTCTTTTAATATCTAAAACAGACCGGTATTTGCTTCCAGCTTCAATGTACGCAACCATTCATAACAGCTTAACGAATCGTGAAAAGAATGTAATCCTGGGAATTGGGGCAGATATGAAATCATACGAAACGCCGAATTTAAAGGCGAGTACGTATACAGGCTGCTCGTTTAATTGAAACAATTTTCAGAGAGTGGTATGTTTGGAAGGTTAATTAAGGTAATAACAGCCGCACGGGTCGTTCCATCAGGTTAAGCTACACTTGCCGAGGTTGGTCTGTGGATGGGTGACCATCTATTCATACCGAGACTCCTCCGTGCCTCGGAAAGCACGTTAAGCCGTTGGTCCCGGCTGTGATTCGAGGATCTTTGACAGTCGTTACGGGTCGTCAGAAGCCCGAAAGTCTGACAACCAGTCTTACCAAGGGGTATCGTATTACCCAGTAAGTGGGTTGTGGAGGTCAGATAGGCAGTCGCTCCATGTAAAATACTGGTATTCAGCTGCATCCGGTTAGACTGGAAGCCGACCCCAACATAGTTGGGAAAAGGCTAGACAGATTGATTGGTATGTTTGGAAGGTTAGAAAAAGACGCATAAACATAATCAGCGTATAATTTTCCTATTGGTGGGGCATAGGCCTCCTCTCTATGAGAATGAGTGGGCCGTGATCCACCAGTGCGGGTTGGTGGGTGTCACAGGTCTTTGAATTTTAGGTTCTAGGATATTTCCTCTCGATTAAAAAAAAGCCACCAAAAAGTCACATAATTTTCTATTATTTTTTTAAATAAAAAAAAAATATAAAAAAAAATTAAATCGACTTCATAAAGAAATTAACTAAAAATTATGAAATATCTTTAATTTCAGAAGTCGGTGTCTTGGGATCTGTATTTTAGTTTTTTGCCCCAGACTTACGAAAATAAAGTTATTTCATAATTTTGAGTTACTTTCTTTTTGAAGTCGATTTATTTTTTTTATTTCGTAATTTTTAGTTTTCAGTAAAAACTGGAATATTTGTTTGTAAGCAGTTAATAGTTTTGTTATAAATATTGCACTAGAATTTGACCAAGGTTTTGAGATGTTTTCCCTTTGACACCACACCCGCAGCTCGTATCAATAAGCCAGGCCATCACACATACACGTATTAGTTCATTATCTTGAAAACTACTCAACAGATTTTGATTAAGCTTGCACTGTTCCCTAAGTTGAAGTAAATGTAAGCCAAAAAAAATTAAATAGTCACGATCTGATTAATAGTTTTGGAGAAATGCGTGGACAAACATACATAAGTACATGCATATAAACATATACAAACATACATTTGACTGGCCTGTTGGTCTAGTGGTTAGTGGCCCTGACTGCTATGCCGGAGGTCGTGGGTTCGATTCCCACCCAGGACAAATGTTTGTGTGATGAGCATGATCATTTGTTCTGTGTCTGGGTGTAATTTATCTATATATGTATGTATTTAGAAATATATAAGTATGTTTATCAGTTGTCTAGTACTCATAACACAAGCTCTGCTTAGTTTGAGGCTAGACGGCGTTGTGTGATAGTTGTGGAATATTATTATATTATTATTATTATTATACATTTATAAAATTTGTATATTGGAAGCCCTAATAGGTTATCTTAAGTGAATATATTGCAGTTCCAATAATATTACATACATACGTGTCGAATTGATAACCTCCTTTTTTTAAGTCGGTTGACAAGCATAAAACATGAATGAAAACAATATTAATACAAATAAGTATGGTCAGAGAAATTATGATAACGACAAATAACATAGAAGAAATACTTAAATGAAGCCTAGAGGCTTCATTCATATTGCAAAAAGCGTAATAATTCGATATTTGACAATGGCTCGTGTTTAAGATACAACCTGTATAACATTTGCCTCCACGTCTGAGGATCAGCACCACCGTTATTTGAATTGTTAATTACACCTAATATATAATTTATGAAAGGTTTAATTGATCCGACCCTTGCTTTATGGGGTTAACATACCATTGGAATTTCTTTACTAGCAGCGCCCCGCGGTTTTACCCGCGTAAGTCTCAAACCCGTAATAATATCGGGATAAAAAGTATGCTATGTGTTAATCCAGGTTATAAACTATATGTGTGCCGAATTTCATCAAAATTCGTTCAGTAGCTTTTGCGTGGAGAAGTAACAAACATACAAATAGACTCACTAACTTTCGCCTTTATAATATTAGTGTGATTTTTGTAGGGAAAAAAAAAATTGGCAAATTGCTTCGTATACCAACCTAAGGGGTCCCCGAAACGATCAATTGCAATTGATCAATTCCCGTCAATTTCTATTGTAGTCATATTGTCAATCGCTTCAATGCATTTGGTAGACGATCAATTTGCGCATAATAGTGTATCAATCACGTAATTGCAATTGATCGTTTCGGGGACCCTTTAGTTCCTCTATAACATTCAACTAGGAGCCGATTTTGCAATCGGTTGAAAAATCAGCCTTTAGAAAGACAAATAGCACAACATCACGCTTGAATCTGATAGGCAACGCTGCACACTCATACACATTTCTAGTCCTGACTGTAGCAGCCCAAACAAGTATTGTTGGCCCAAAACTTCGCCACTTCCACGTCGTTGTTGTTGGCAACGCAGAAATCACTTTGGCTGCTGCATGTTTTGGGGCACAGAGGGCATGATAGGAGGCGTATACAATGGGTATCATTGTATACGCATCCAAAATAAGATTCGTGTTATAAAGACTTGCGCACTTGCCACTTTTAGCGCAGGTAATTATCGACCAATCAACTCTATACAGAAGCCGCAGTATTGACTGTGAGACATCTTTTTGTGCTCCGCCTTGTACTGCGGAAACCTTACGTTACATCGTTACATCTACACCGCTACGTTACATCTTGATAAGCTGAAATGACGCAAAGGCTTTTCCGTGTGCGATATAGTACAACGCCGTTCCAAGTTTGCCAGCCGACAGTATGCGGTAACTAGCTCTCGACTGTATAATAAAATAATTAAACCCACTCCCTGACTAAATACGAAGTTAAAAACCAACTTAGTAATTGGTTTGCTGAATTTAATGTACGACGAAACCGAGAATCTTATTATTATCTCTTAATAGAACTAATATCTACTGTACCTATTTAAATTAAGCCAGTGTTTAATTTCTGTTGCTATTTCAATACGTACTTACAAAATCTGCCTAGCCTTTTCCCAACTATGTTGGGGTCGACTGCCAGTCTAACCGGATGCAGCTAAATACCAGTATTTTACATGGAGCGACTGCCTATCTGACCTCCACAACCCAGTTATTGGGTAATACGATACCCCTTGGTAAGACTGGTTGTCAGACTTTCGGGCTTCTGACGACCCGTAACGACTGTCAAAGATCCACGAATGACAGCCGGGACCAACGGCTTAACGTGCTTTGCGAGGCACGGAGGAGTCTCGGTATGAAAAGATGGTCACCCATCCACAGACCAACCTCGGCAAGCGTAGCTTAACCTGATGGATCGACCCGTGCGGCTGTTATTACTTAGCCACGAGCTACGTCTTCAATACGTACTTACATGTTACTCAATACTTGTATGCTATTATATCTGGAGGAACTTTGGCTCCTAAAATGGCTTTTGGTCTAGTTTAGGAGACATCAGTTCGCCATTTAATATGACTGTGTTGAACATTTCTTTAATACTTGTGTACTAATGTATGTTATTCTAAGTGTACGAATAAACATTTTATTTATGTATTTTTTTAATTGATGTTCAGAGTGCGTATTACCGAATGGTTGCGGAGATGGAAAGCGCATGCTTGTGTTTTTGTGGGGTTCGTTCTGAGAGCGTTATCAGTGTAATACTTTCCGAGAACTTCTAAGCCGGCCTCTAAGATATTTTTGGCGTCCCCAAATGTGTTTGTTAGAGTAGCCAGGGCGAGGTCATCAGCGTATAGGAACCTCTCGCAGTTCAACAAGTTGGTTGGTCGTTGAGATATTGAAGAGAATGGGCACCAAAACACTTCCCTGAGGCAGGCCATTCTTCTGTGGTTTCATCTACTAATTTATTTGTGAAATGAAAACATGAGAAAACAATAAAAATTGAAGTTTATAAAGTAAGGTCTTAAATCCTTGCTACATTTTTCAAATTTGACAGTATAATATTAATAATGCTTATAATACCCTACAATATTTTTATTATTATTTTTACAGATTTTATTTTACCATGTTGTCGGCGTGATTAATATGTATACCCATGCTAAATTACAGCTTTCTAGTACTAAGAGTATCTAAGATTTATTTATTTAAAATTACGTAATTAACACCTTAACAGCTATAACGTCAATGCGATGTTACTACCACACAGATACACATACATCTGACTTACATTGACCACCAAGAATACAATTAAAATACGATTCAAATACAATTCCAAATACAGTCAAAAATACAATTAAAATACAATTACAATCACTTCTTAACATTTTGAATGCACTTCAGTGCTACTTCTGTCAACTTCATCAGGCTGCAGTGACATATATCTACCTCATTTTAAATAATATTTAAAACAAACACTAAATTGAAATAAAATAACGATCCCTACAAAATTATTACATCCTTTAACCCCTCCAATAGTATTAAACAACGACCATAGAAAATCGTCAAACTCGTGTTACCACTATGATTGCTGGTCGCATAAATAACAGCACTTGGCAGGAAATCAGGCGCCAGCACAAAGGTGCGCTTGCCTTTGATATTCTAGCTCCCGTACTATCGCTCTGTTTTGTAAAGACAATACAGAGCGATAGTCCGGGAGCTAGCGTTTTTTTATGAAAACTACTTGAAGAGACTTCACGGAAATTAACTCTTTAAGGAAATAATGACTGAAGGTAAGTAACGTCGGTAGGGTCCTCCTAAAAAAATCTCTATAGACAATATGTAGTTTACCTATTCCCAATTGTTTATGTATTTTTTTATAATTTCCAATGATCTAAAAAAGTGATTTCGACATTATTCGAGATATGAGAAATGTCAGGCAGTAAAATATAAGGTTGCCCATTGCATGTAAAGGTTTCATGCAATGGGCAACCTTATATTTAAGTACTTGGAAATTGTTGATAGGTCATTTTGATACAATATAAAAACCAATTATTTTTAAAAGAGTAACCGATATCGATAGGAAACGACCGATTGGAACCGTGCACACCTAGCTTCTGACGTGTCGTATAGTGTCCATGTATATTTATGTGAAATAAAATATATTACAATATTTTGATTTATAGCTTTTAAGGAGTTACGTTAATAAGACTTTGAAAACCTTGTGTTGGCAAATGAGTTGCCCATGTAAAAGGTGTAATCATAATCATAATCATTTATTTGTCAGAATATGCTATATTAAGCGGAAAGCGTAAAGTTAGCCCGCGAAATTTAAATGTTCTTACGCTTTTTGCAATTTGTAAGTCAGCAGTAGGTTGTACATTGAATAAGTATGATTCGCGACCGTAACAAATATGTATTTACAGAATTATAATAATTAAAATCAATAATACAACTCCTTAAGTTAATACAATCCTCAAATGTCAAGATTTCATGAAATAGTCATTCGCATTACCTGGTCTTAAAGAGTTGTATTGATGACTTTAATGATTAAATAAATACTTGATACGGTCGCTAATCATATTTTGATCAACGTACAACCTAATATTGACTTATGACGTCACTTGTTGTAACTTGTGACGTCTGTGTTTCCAAACGCATACAACCCTAATCTCTTCAAAATGAGAGTGAACAGGCTTCTTCTGGGTAAGCTCATTCCATCGTCGACTTTGTCCCAGTCACCTCTGACCTAGACTAGAGTCAAGGGCAAACCCATCACAGATTAAAAAAAAAACTTTTAATTAACTTTTAAAGAAAGTTTTAATTAAATGGTCTTATGTTTAGTAAAATAATGGTATCATCACATATATTACATTCTGTCATGAGTGGCGTGCAAATTAGGTACTACATTTATTAAAGGATAGAGATTATTAGGTTAGTATTAACATTTTTGATAGCATAATTACGAATTAAAATTACAATTTGAGGTATGTTGCTTAAAAATAATATCATATACACACACAATTGAATTAGGATGTCAAAGTATCATTCAAATAATCGTTTAAATTATAATAATATTTATTACATAGCAAGTTAGGCATAGTAAGGGCCGGTTTTTTGATCCGTAGTTAACTAAACCAATGGTTAAGAGGATTGTGAAGCTGTAAATTTTCATACAAAAATAGATAACGTTTTTCTCCCCGTAAACATAATCTAATTTTCATATTTTTTGGAAATGTTGTAGGTATAATGAAAAACTAGGTCCGTACGTTTTTATTATAAAGAAATATTGTATACAATATAAGTTATGAGCATCTAAATATCTATATTTTTGACATAAAAACATCCTCGAGCATTTTTATTTATTAAAATTAAACTCAATTGAATTACTAAAAACGAAAAACGTACAGACCTAGACTAAAGTATACTGAATGTAATGAAATCAAAGTTGCGTTATTTCGTAAAGGTTTAGGGGAGTAAAAACGTTATGGCCCGAAACAATATTTATGTAAATAATTGTATGAAATGTAGGTAATTGCCTCCAAAAATCGCGCCGCGTATCGGCACTTCACAATCCTCTTAAACAAAGTAACTAGTGGTTGAATTTTGGCTAAATGTGAAAGGCTAAACATGAATGAGTTATGCCATTAGTTCCTATTTTTTTAATATGAATGAGCTAACATGAATAGATTCATGTTTAGCCTTTAACATTTAGCCAAAATTCAACCATTAGTTACTATGTTTAACCATTGGTTGAGTTAACTACGGATCAAAAAACCGGTTTCTTCAAGTTTCTTTTTAGATCCATTTTTTAACTGTTTGATTAATTTTGGAACTTTGTCATTGGGCTATGCAGAATATGCTTTTCCACATTAAGGCTGTTTTGGCCCTGCGCCCGCGAAACACCTGTAGGTATTAACAGCTCGTGTTGGCAATGCAAACTAAAATGAGTAAAAATTGCATATTTAATACCGTACAAAATTTTATGAAACCTAGAAAATGGTAATTTTTACTTAACTTTCTTTTATTCAAAATAAACTTCGTGATCTTGACCTTTTATGACATTGATTTAAACACTGTAAAATTGTCTACAATACAGTCTTTATTTCAGCTAGCTCTAATATTTTAGAAGTTATTGAAGTTTTTGTTACCAACCCGCTTTTTTGCGGCCCGTACATAGATAGGTACTAAAATAAAAACGTATTACCTAACAATATCATAACAAATAAAATATAGAAAAACATACTTTTGGGAACAATCTGTATCAATATAAATCACATTCCTCCACCACTTTTTGTTTTGAAGACGATCAGATCGATCACCGATGTTCGCTCGTTTGTTTATAGATAAATATTTTACTTAATATTCTCGTTTTTATTTTTGTTGTTTTTTTTTAATTATAAATCTAAGTTTGTTTTATTTCTCTAAAATTATGTGGTCGATGATTTTGGTACACGGTAAAACTCTAACGAGTTTATGTTTGCACCAACTTAAATATGTATTTGTATCCATTTATCTTTTGATGTATGTTCACAACTAGAAATGGGCGGGTGGGAAAAGAATGGGTAGGTAAAAATGGGAAAGAAGGGGATGGAATGGAAAGTAAATGCAAACCATGTTCTGGGTATAATATTTCCATGTTGTAATTTAGAAGTTGTGGTTAATAGTTCTGATTTAGTAAAATAAAATGAAGAATAATACGAGTATGTACATGATAAAATTTTGTTTTTATTTAAACAATATTTTTAGATCAAATTGTATTTTATTGTGAGACAGTCTAGAATATTATGTGTAAATGGCAACTTTGCAGACGAGACGTGAAAATTATAATTTAATTTAATTAACTTATTTTTTTTATTTTTACCCGGTATAAATTAAAATTGTGAAGGTAAAAATGGGTATTTACCCAAATATCGGGTCCGTTACTTGTAGTCCAAACATGGCTCTTATGGATCGTTTTTGCGCTTTAAAAGCGGCTATCTGTTTGTAGAATTACCCCAAAATATAATATAATATAATACCGTATCTTAATACAGATATAGTATGTTGACTAAGTAGTCAATTTAAAGATTGAGGTTTAATAATCAGAACCACGACAAACTTTAACGCGTTCTGTGTTCGTTTTGTTCGAAGATTTCTAGAAGAACAACTCTGCACTTCTGCAAGCTTGCTCCTGATCGCAGTAGGCGATAACGAAGATAAATATTTAAATTGCTCGCCTAATCACTTCAGGTCACTGGTTCACCTACAGAACCTTTGCTGGTTTTCTGAAAAAATACTTACCACTTAAACAAAATAAGAAATAATTTCCATGAACTTAATAAAATACTCGAGACAAATTATGACATCACTGAAATAGACAAGAGGGCTGATCCCTCTTGGACAAGCGCAAAAATAACTGCGAACAAACATTTTTCTAAATGATAATACTAATAGTATATGTGCACGATGTTATTTGGTTTAAGTTAGAACGCTATCTCCCGGTCTAAATCGGGGAACAAATAAAAAAAAATATAGGTGTGCCTTTGTCGTCAGTCTCGGCTTTCATATAGATTGATTTGAAGAGGAAATCCTTTGAAAAACGGAGATTAGAATTCACAGGTTCCTGGTACCTACTTATATCGATTTTATTCGTTCGGAATGCACAGCAAAGGAATGGAGTCTCTATTCTTTTCTTCCAAAAAGAATTTAGTTTAGGTTATATATCCTTGTAGTTCGACAAAATTTGGTAGAGGTGTAGTGGACAGCTACCATTTTACAATTTATGTTCAAGTATGTGTTTTGAGCCCGATATCAAATGGGTGAGAATATTTAAAACCTTTTTTATTAAGGAGGAAGCGTCAGGGTAGCCCGCGAAATTCAAATTTTCTTACGTTTTTTGCAATTTGCAAGTCAGTATTAAGTTTTATATTAAATGAAGTATGATTTGCGGCCGTAACAAATATGTTTTTACAGAATTATATACAATAGAATCAGTAACACAACTCCTTAAGATAGTATAATCCTAAAATGTCAAGATTTCATGAAATAGTCATTTTTTTGGGATTACCTGGTCTTAAAGAGTTGTATTGATCACTTTAATGATTCTAATTATGTAAATAGATACTTGTTACGGCGACCGCAAATTATAATTTGATCAATGTACATTATAATACCGACTTGTAAATTTCAAAAACGTAAGAAAACGAATGAATTTCGCGGGCTACCCTGACGCTTCCCCCTTAAGCGTAAAAACGCTTAAGGGGGAAGCACTTAACGGGTAAAAATTTGGTGGGAATTTGGGAAGTAGGTTTTCTGTGTTTAGAAATTATAATACAAACTATCGCCAAAAGAAAAACCGTTAGCATTTCTAAAACTTGTGATAGCAAATTAATACGCATAAAAATTAACCCTGCAACGTATATTCTGTAGCAATGTCACGAAGAAACCCGCCGCAAAAGCGCCACTCAACGTAATCCAATCTCAGCTGGAGCGTTGAGTGGAAAACAGCATAAAACTAGATCGTCTGAAGTCTAGACTTAACTTATGGGCTGTGACCACAATACAGCCACGAGGGAATAAGTAGCTACTCTTCGAAACTCGTAAACCACTTACGAATTTGTTAGTCTATGATCTTGTTGAGAAATTGGTGTGATTTTGAATGCAGATTTTTTTAAAGTTCTGGGATCTCCTGTCTTAAATGGTTCGTGTATTTGATATACATAACAAATCCTTTAAGTAGGTACCAACTTAACAAAAAAAAAAAGCTCAATTTTGAAACCGGCGGGGTATTGTATAACACATAAAATGGCAATCAATCGCAGTATCTCTCATTTTGACATTCATTGCTTAATTGGTTTGAAAAATTTGTCTGCTCAACTAGGTAACTAAAGCTCCATTTACACGGGTGCAAGTTTCTGGAACGTTCCAGAGCAATAATTTTATTGGCATTGAAGAATTGCATGCAAGTGTGCGCGTGCACGTGTTGGCGTGCGTTTTCCATAAAATTGCATATCTACAATAATTGAATGCAAGTTTTGCCATTCAATAAAATCCGATGCGACTTAGACTAAGGGAATAAAATTGCAAGGCGATTATTGCATGCAAGTTTTGCCTCATCTAACCACAGAGTTGCACGTCCTTGTACGATTGATTTTTACCCGTGTTTGCTCTGCTAAATCTATCTTTAAAATTTTATTGAACGTCTTGTTTCGTTCGCTCTTGTTTGAATTACCTATACTTATAGAATATTTTCATGCCAGAACTGAATGCGATTTTATTGTACGTGCTGTTTACACCTGTACCAGTTTTTAAAGGCAACTAACTTGCCCGTATCGTGCAACAATATTGTACGTATCGTTTAGACAGTGCCCTTCAATTTTATGCTATGCCACAGGCAATAAACTTGCGCCGTGTAAACGCAATGTCCGCAATGAAAATGACTGAATTTAACAATCTTGTTAAAACCGTCTGGAGAGGGGGCCATGGCCCCTTGCTCCCCGCCTCCCTATATCCGCCCTTGGTAGACGATCATCAATGTGTATCAATCACGTAAAAATTAACGTTTGCAATTGATCGTTTCAGGGACCCTTTTTCACTTTACACAACTAGTTACATATAATATTTACTATTTACCTACCTATACTATACTTTGTTAAGCAGAACGTCTGCAAGATATAGGTAGGTATAAGCTATAATAGCTTCAAGTGTGACTACTTAGATTTGGAGTAGGAGTTACCCTAGGACTCCTAGGAGTGTGCATATAATTTGTTAGGATATCTTGTGGCAAAGTTATAAATAATAGGTATTTGTTATGCAAGGATGCAAAGTTGTTTTTGGCGCGAGTACTTGTATTAAAACCTGAGCGTAGCGAGGGTTTCAAAGGTACGAGACGCAGAATAACTTATCTGCCGAGCGAAACATACAACTTTTCACCTCACTAGAGCGAGAAAAATGCTAGGTGCAAGAAAAGCCGCTTGTATTTTTTTTTTCATGCAGTCGTCGTGCTAGTCAGTGCGATTATTCTAAAAATGAGGTTGGCGCACTGATATGAAATAAGTATTAATGCATTTTCAGTGAACTGTCAGTATAGGAAATCATTGTAAAGAAAAAGTTCGAATTTTAAAAATCTTTCCACGCTAACGGATAAAATGCACTTTTGCACTCAGATTTCAGATGCATGATGTTTTTCTTGAATATTCACAAATTCATAACAAAAATGCGGTCGTAGCGAGCACAAATAAACAATATTAATTTATTACTCCTGCTCTGTGTAGTATCTAAAAACGTATGCAGTCGCGAAACTCCCGTCATGAACGAAGTTCCTTCATACGTACCTATAATAATAATATATAATAATAATAATATCGTTTATTTATAAAAATGGTGCAGATTTACAATAACATAACTTAAAAATTATAGAGGGCACAGTTGCTCATTTGCCTGAACTAGGTAGAACCTGTGTTTCAGGCTAGAAAAGTGCTTAAAATTTAAAAATATAAAATTAACAATGGAGAAGACTAAAATAGAAACTAATATTAACTTAAAAGACTAACATGTTTTATTTACATACAACAAGTAAATCCTCTGTCTCGCTGTATGATATGCTAAGTAAAAATTGCAGAATAACCTTTTTGCAGTCATAATTATTTAATTTATACATACGTAATTTCCTATTTAATTTGTTGTACAGAAATGGGCCTAAAAATGTATAAAATTTATTTACAAAAACATATTTAGAGGATGCTTTTCACTCACATACAATATCATTCCGTCTCTTATTAGTACTTTCAGTGTTATAGGAGAGCATGGTGTGCTGTTTTAATACCAAGTGCGTTATAAAAAGCTGGCGAACAGTCAGCACGTTACAGGATTTGTATAGCAGATCTGTAGGATAGAGAAAGGGATAGAAGTTTGCTACTTTTAAAATTGCTCTCTGTGCTCTTTCAAGAGGTAGTAAGTAAGATTTTGGTGCTCCACCCCATGAAGTAATACAGTACTGTATTACAGATTGACCTAAGGCCAAGTAAACCTGTGACATTAGTTTTTTATCTGCAATTGCTCGAAATTTTTTAAACACAAAAATTAACCTGCGCACTCTTGTAACCAAACTGTCAATATGTGGTCTAAATGAGAGCGACTCGTCTATTTGAACCCCGAGATATTTTAAGTTGCAAGTTTTGAGGATAGAAGGACACTTACATATGCTGACTGAGCGGAGTCCGCAATGATGGGCATACAGATGAGAGTTAGTAATATTAAAGTGCGGTTTGCGGATGGAGAAGTGAATATATTTTGTCTTGTCGGCATTTTAATGTTAGTAAGTTGCTTTGAAGCCAGTTAGACACAGTATTGAAATCTATTTGAGCATGTTCATACAATTCGCTGTTTGTTTTAGCTGTGAAAATTAACGCCGTGTCATCTGCATACGATATAATTTTGCCTTGTTTAATATTTAAACTACACAAATCGTTAATATAAATCAGGAAAAGGGTGGGGCTCAAAATGCTTCCCTGGGGAACACCAAAACCTGTGTTTTTTTGCTCTTCGCTAATAATATTGTCAATTTTAACACATTGATAACGATCGTCTAAGTAGTCAGCAAAAAGTTTCAGCGGCATTCCCCTTATTCCTAAGGCCTCTAATTTGTACAAAAGCGTAGAAACGGAGACTGTGTCAAAAGCCTTCGCCAGATCAAGGAAGATCCCCAGGGTCTGGTTTCCTTTACCCAGTTCTTCTGAGACATAATCTGTTAGACTATGCACTGCATCGGCTGTGGATAATTTGGCTCTAAAACCAAATTGCGCAGGTGATAAGAATTCATTTTTCTCTAGATAGTTAACTAGCCTACTGTTTATAATTTTTTCTAATATTTTAGATATTGAGGGGAGTAGTGATATTGGTCGATAATTGTTAACTAGGTCTTTGTTTCCGGATTTGAACATAGGAATTACAATTGCTTTTTTTAGACATTTAGGGAAAATGCCTTCAGAAAGACACATACGAAAAATATGTGTTAAGGGAGGAACAAGGATGTGTTTAAAGAGTTTAAGGGTCTTATTGCTAATGTTATCCCAACCAACAGCATAGTCATCTTTTAGTCCACAGATTATTTGGGTAATTTCGTCTTCGTCGGTATCTAGCAAGGCAAAAGATTTTAGGGTACGTCTATTTTGACACTTTTGGGAAAAAGGTTGAACACAGTCAGATTTTGTATTTTGCTCAGCAAGATTTTTCCCAACATTTACGAAAAAATTATTTACTTCTTTGGCTGCCAGGATAGGTGAAGGATTAGAAAGCAGTAAACTCGAATTTGATTCGCGCTGTTTTGACATATAGGTGACGTTTTTAATATGTTTCCAAAGTTGCTTGCTATTGTTTCCTGCTCTATTTAATACATTTTTATCGTAATTTCTCTTTAAATCCTTTAGGAGGTTGTTACAAAAATTCCTGTATCTAGTATAGGTGATTTTAGTGATGAGATTATCTGGGTTTTTCCTATATCTTTGATGTAGTTTATCTCTCTGTCTTATGCACCGAATTAGGCCAGGAGTAATCCAAGGCTTAATATTATAATTTTTCTTGTTTACTGTAACAACAGTCGTGTTGCGTAATATAGCTGATTGAACATGTTTTATTACGTACGATAAAGCAATATTAGCGTCAGGTGTTTTGAAAACTGGGCTAAAATCAATGTTGCATAAATCATATTCAAGTTTGTTTGTGTTTAGTTGCGTTTTGGTCTGTGGGCGTAATTTTGCTTAGGAAGCGTTAAGTTTAGGGCCAGTAAAACTGCGTGATGGTCGGTAATTGTAGAGTTAGTAACAAGCGTTATAAACGAAAAACTGGATTTGATTATCATATGATCAAGACAGGAACCGCTTTGATGAGTAGACAGTGTATGTGCGGGCATAAAACCATGGAATGAGCAGATATTAAGATAGTCTTGGACCCCTGCATTGCAGTTATCAGTGTTAATGTTTATATTTATATCTCCTGTTAGTATTACATTCTTAAAAGTGCCTACTGCTTGAAAAATTTGGTTTAAGGAAGCATGAAAAGCATCCAAGTTTCTAGCAGAAGGGGATCTATATATAGCAATTATTGCCGCGGTTGTACCAATTTTGATAATTAAGCAATTACTCTTACAGTTGTGTAGATTAGGTTCCTCGACTGTGACCATTAAAGAATCTTTTGAATAGACAACCACACCATCATTTTGATTGTTATTGATTCTGGTAAATGATACGTTATACCCCGGTAATACTGGGAGGTTATCCCGGCGATTAGATAACCAGCACTCGGTTAGTATTATTATATCACAATTAAAGTTAAGTCTATGAAGAAAAATGTTAAAGCTATCTATGTTCTTATAAATACTACGAATGTTTTGGGTTAGTATGGTTAGTGACTTTTGATACACGGAAAGATATTGTCTGCAGTCCTCAACCTTACATGACTTTGAAACAGTTTGAAAACTGTTATCTATATCCGTAATTAAGGTACTATCCATAGTATAATAAAAATGGAAAAAATAAAAAATAAATAAAGTCTAGAATAAAAACAAGTATATGGCGCTCTTAGGCGCCTTCATAATCGATTGAGTTGATGTACCTGTTTTCGGCAGATTTTTTAGCTGGGCAATCTAGATCTCCCGTTTTGTGGCTAGCGGGTTTTTTGAAGCGCAGACATGTTGCACATTTTGGCGCTTCGGCTTTATTTGTGCAGTCTTGAATGTTGTGCCCTTCTTCACCGCAATGACTACACGTAGGGGCAGTGACTTTGCAGAACTTGGCTGCGTGGCCGTACTGCTGGCACTTGTAACACCTGGTTACCAGAGTGAAGTCACGTACTGGGCAGGACGTCCAATTAATAAATAGTCGTTCCTGTGTAATCAGGGCCTTGCGAATAACGGCTGGAACTTCTAGTACATAATTGCAATTTTCAGTATCTCTTCTCCCAGATTTATGGCTAAGTTTTATTGAGGTCATATATGTATCTCGGGACATAGTCGGCAGTTTGTCAGCTAAATTTTGTTCATACAAACATTTAAAGACGTCATTTTCAGTCATAGATGCGGGCACTCCAATTATTACAATGCGAGGTTTGCGCTTTCGGGGTTCGTCGACAGTAAGCTCTGACGAAGCAGTTTGGACTGTTTTCTTGAGTTTATCCAGGTCATCTTTAGTCTCCGTGCTGATTATGAGACCTCCTTTTCCGATTTTGCGTACGCCTCTGACTTTCAGTTTCAATTCACCTGGGCATATGATATTTTGGACCATGTTCCTGGTTTCGTCACTGGTCTTTGAGTTGTCACATGGGAAAATTGCCGCGGAGCTAAGTGGGTTTGGACTTTGGACGAACAAAATTGCTGGAACCCTTCTTCACCATATCGGCAAATGATGTATCACTCCTCCCAGCTGCTGGCTTCGTACATGACTCCTGAATGGTGCGGTTCATCTCTGTAAGACAGTCCGCTAGGTCTCGAGCTTCTGTCATGGTTTTAAGGGCGGTATGCGTTTGTATGGCACTTGATTTCAGCGACTGGTATCGGACGGCCATCTGAGAAACTCCGTGTCCAACTTTTCGGCAAAGATTGCTGATTCTTAACTTCTGGTCCGAATTGAGTTTTCCATCATTAGCCGTAGCACAGACCTCATTCAAACATTGTTCAATGGACACCAACCAGTTCTGGATTTCCGGAGTGGAGATAAGTTCAGCTGGGTCAACAGCCACTTCTTGGTTCTGCTTGGGTTGTTGAGGTGGACTTGGTGCTGGTGTCGATGGAGGGCTGCGCGGTGTCAACCCGCTCCGAATAAAGGGGCTGCCGTCCATACTTCAGATTATAAAAAAAACAAAAATTGTCTATAATTATACTCTAATCAGATCATCGTAAACATCGCTTGATTTATAAAACACGCTAGTACACTATATAACTGGGTCAGTATTTATGCAAGTGTTAATTTATTTATTTTATAATGCATTTATGTGCACGTCTGTATGCGTACGCGACTACCAATCGTAGTCCCTATGATTTATAACAAAAAGAAATTTTTTGCAGCCGCCATCTTGGATTTATATTTTGGCCTTATTATCGACTTCAGCGCCCTCGAAAACCATAAATACGACACCCATGATGAAAAATGTGAAAATTTTCACAGCCGTTATCTTGGATTATCATTTTGAATTCACAATCGGCTAGCACCCTCGAAAACCATGAAATCGATACCCATGATGAAAAATTTTAAAATTTTCGTTGCCGCCATCTTGGTTTTACATTCTGTCGTCACTATCGGCTTGAACACCCTTGAAAATCATGAAAACGACGCCCATGATGATTTTTTTAAATTTTCGCTGCCGCCATCTTGGATTTACTTTCTAACGTCACTATCGGCTTTAACACCCTCGAAAACCATGAAAACGACAACCAAGATGAAAATTTTAGCAGCCGCCATCTTGGATTTATGTTCTAACTACGGCTATCGGCTTTAACACCCTCGAAAACCATGAAAACGATACCCATGAAGAAATTTTTTTAATTTTTCGCTGCCGCCATCTTGGATTTTCATTTTGGCCAAATTCACACATTTTCTTTGTCTTTTATATTCACACCACTTCAATCTGGTAACATACAAAATTAAACAAATAACAACAAAACATCAACAGTAATGATGAAAATGATCCTTTACAATTTTCTTTTAAATCTTCCTTTAAATATTTAAAATTTCCCACTTTTTTAGGGTAATCTCTATGCACTGGTTTTACACGCGTGTTGCACACATACGCAAATGCGTCATGTAATACACTTGCGAGCGTGTCGCTGACTCACACAGGTATAAAAAGTGGCTTCACGATAAACGTTGCCCAAAAATAAATCGAATTACCTAAACTTAGATTATTATCTTAATTCACTTCAAAAATAAAAGAAAATATTTCAAGTATAAAATGTAAAGTGTTCAAACTTAAAAGCAATTAGATTGCGACTCCAAACTTTTACTTTTCGTCTGTGTCCAAACTTCGGTACTTACTTAGTTTCTGGGGTGTAACTTTAGATGTACTAATTTTCAACTAGTCTAGACAGATGTTTTATTGGAAGAAGAGTAAGTTAGGTCGAGTGCTTGATAGGGCAAATGTTAGATTATTATCTTGTTCCAGACTTGCACCCTAATTGCGAAACACATTATCGATCGGAATCTGAATAATTTTGAAGCAAATTGCTAAACCATTGGTTCATATGTTCGAAAATTTTGTCTTCTCAACACCGTAAATAACGCAATTAAAGTTTTTGAACTTTATTTTCTCATTAATTATTTTCTCATCAAGTGCCTAAGTAATTATGAGCCCGATATTTAGGTACAGTCACGAACCGGGATTGTTGAGCCACTAGCTTATCATCATATTTTGGTGGTGTTACACGAATGCCGCCCGTTTATCGTTTGAAATGTCACATGTCAATTACACGGGTGGCATTCGTGTAACACAACCAAGTTAAGATGATATACTAGTGGCTCAACAATCCCGGTTCGTGACTGTAGTACATACCGTACATAAGTTACATTTTATTTGGGATGGTTTATTGGTCATATTGCACACTTCATAACACGAAGCAAGCGTTTAAGGTAGTGCTCTACTCTTGACACGTCAAGGCTAAGCAATTTCTTGACCTTAAAATTACTATTACTTCCATATTTCATCCATGGGATAATATGAGTACACGTATATTAACCGCTTGCCACAATACACGAGCGACAGCGACTAGCGGACAACTTTTGTGTATGGCTTAAGTGCATTTTTATCAGGATCTTTTGGGATATTATATTATTTGTACTACTTGTATTAATACATACTCAATGTTTAAAACACCGCCCAAATCTCCTCTAATTGAAGCAGTATCAAGCAACTTAATGAGGACACCGCCAAACCAAAGTGTACCTTCATGTTCCGAGTCGGACCTTCGAAGACTTTGTGCTGATGAAGCCCTGCAGTCAAATATTACTCATCGAAACAAACAAAAACACTCATCAAGTGAGACCACCGGCAACGACATGCAGTCCCTTAAAAGAGAGATTAAAGAAATGATGAGAGAAATGATGTCCGCCCATAACTCTCGACTCGACAAGTTAGAAGGACATATGATGGAAATAAAAAACCACTATACTGATATAAAGGCTTCTACTACCGAATTAGAAAAGTCGATGAGCTTTGTCTCCGATCAACTCTCGTCACTTGAGAGTAAAATAACTTCTTTGGAAAAGGAGCGGAATAGCATGGTGCTCAAGTTGTCATCACTTGAAGAAAAACTTGAAACGTACGACCGAAATAGCATCAAAACTTCTATTGAAATTAGAAATGTACCTAAACAAGAAAAGGAAACAAAAACAATGTTATATGACATGATACAGTGCTTGTCAAAGCAACTAGATTTCTCTACAGAGCCCACTTGCGTTCGCGATATAATACGACAATCGTCTAAAAAGGAAAACAAGACAACAAGTGTTACGGTTGAATTCTCGAACACACTAATGAAAGCAAATTTCCTAGTGGCTGTTAAAGAACACAATAAGAAAAACCCAAACAGCAAACTAAATTCAACTCATCTAGGCATAACGGCTGCACCCCAAACGCCTATATACGTTGCCGAACAGTTGACAACCCTCACCAAGAGATTGTTTTATCTTGCAAGAAGTTATGCCAAGTCAAATCAATATAACTATTGTTGGACATCAAATGGACGAGTCTTTCTGAAAATGGATACAGATAGCCAATCGATCCTGGTGAAGAATGAACAACAGCTGAAACAACTAACTCAAGCCATCTCTGCATGACTACGCATGTATAACCTTTTGATATTATATTATTTTATTCTATCCATTAACTTATGCAATGATATGCTAGTTAGTTACTATTATTCTAATCAAATGTCTATAATAGACACAAATACATCATACACAAGTTACTACTATCTCCACATAACACAACAATGGAATACCTACTCGTACAATTTGCACTGCATTACACTAACACAATACAACTTACCTACACATATTTTACTACTGTCACCACATTTATGTCTAGCAAACTATACATATTTTCATAATCAAGAACAAAAACCCTGTAAACCTCCATACCATCTAGCAATATACACTTATCTTACTAATTATAAACAGCTACCAATTATCCAAATGTCAAACTTAAGTCTGTTTCCCAATTGTCAATTCTTTTCCTACCGACCGCGACGCTCCTCCCTCCTCAGGTTACTTTAATTTAAAAATGACTGATAACATTAGCAATCTTATAGAAAATATTGACCAGTTTTCTCTATCAGTCTCTCATACGTGCAGCCCTGAACAGACACGATCTGTTATTAAACATCCTAACAGCTACCTAAAACTGCTGTCACAAAATATACGTTCAATTAACTGTAACTTCATAAACCTACAGATTCTCTTGCAACGTCTTTCATTTGATTGTGATCTAGTGATTTTAACGGAATGCTGGCTACGCTGTTCTAACAATGACACTATTCCTCAATTGAAAAATTACACCACATTCAAAACCACGAAACATCTAAACAAAAGCGACGGTGTGGTGGTATATATAAACGCAAAACTACCGGCTACATGCGAGGAACCCGACCTACGTCAATCAGCTTCTGGACTCATTATTAAAATAAAATCTGAGGTAGCTATAATTTGCATCTATCGCTCTCCATCTACTGATAACATTCAAAACTTTTTATCAGCTCTTAATGTTATACTTCCATCTCTCCAAAATTTTAAAACAGTAATTTTAACAGGTGATATAAACTTAGACATAAAACCTACTACCTTGGACATGCGCTCTCACGAATATCTTAATTGCCTGGCTTTTCATGGCCTTCTCGCTGCACATACCGTCCCAACTAGAGGCGACAACTGTTTGGACCATCTTATTTTAAGAACGAACTCTCCCTCACATTCCTTTGTCTATGACTCCGTGGTCACAGACCACTATCCTTCATTATTCTGCTTGGACAATCAACGTATACGAAGTAGCTCAATCCGTACAGTCGCCAGTATTGACTTTGAGAAGCTAGATGAAACAATGTCTCAACTGGACTTAAGCCCAATTCTCTCCATAACTAACGCTGATGTTGCTACAAATAAACTTCTGGAATTAGTGACCACAGCCATTACAAAACACACCTTGACTAAGAAAGTACCGGCGAGAAAGAAAGTCCTAAAACCCTGGATCACGACTGGTCTGTTACGCTGCATCAGAAATAGGGACGCGTTACATAAAAAAGCAAAACAAGATCCAGAAAACGAAATATTGACATTAACCTACAAGCGCTACAGAAATTTCTGTACAAGAATTCTAAAGAAAGCAAAACGTCTTTATGATACAGCTGAACTTGAAAAAGCTGGTCATAATCCTAAATTACTCTGGGAAACAATAAAGCGAGTCACCTACACCAAAAAACCTAATAATACTTCTACACAACTATTAACCACCTCATCCTCACCGATAGAATGCTGTGATAAAGTAAACTCCTATTTCGTTAATGTCGGCAAAAACCTTGCTGATAATATCAGATCAACTCCTCAACAACGAACGGCAACTTCTTCTACGGTACACAAAATTACACCCACCTCATCTTTCGTCCTAGAACATACCGACAATGACGAAATCATATCAACTATATACTCCCTACGGACCTACGCTGCTACTGGATGGGATGGTATATCACCCTATTTCCTAAAAAAATACTCCACCCTACTGGCACCCATCCTATGCCATATATTTAATCTTTGTTTTGACACTGCTGTCTTCCCTACTTCATTTAAAAAGGCAATTATTCATCCAATTTTCAAGGGAGGGGACGGAACTTTACCTAATAATTACCGACCCATAGCAGTTCTAAGTGCGTTATCTAAGGTGCTCGAACGTTTAATCAACAAGAGATTGGTTAATTACTTGGAACACTATAAGCTAATATCATCACATCAATTTGGTTTTCGCAGAAACTTATCAACATGTGACGCTGTCCATGAATTAACTAATCACGTGGTACATAGTATTAATAATAATAAAAAAGTCCTTACCATATTCTTAGACCTCGCAAAAGCGTTCGACACGGTTCCCGTCTCTACTCTCTTATTAAAACTTGAGAGAGTGGGTGTCAGAGGTGTTCAATTAGATATATTCAAGAGCTACCTATCAAATCGATCGCAAATTGTCCGTATAAATAATAACAGTAGTAATGAACTTCCTATTTATTATGGTGTGCCCCAGGGAAGTATACTTGGGCCAACCCTTTTTCTTATCTTCATCAATGAGCTTTGCAACCTCAATATCGAGAATGGTAACATAATATCATTCGCGGATGATACTGCGATAACTGTTGTGGCTGAAACATGGTCTCAACTAGAAATCAGAGCGCAACTCGCATTCAACACAGCACTAAACTGGCTCAATGATCACACCCTTACACTGAATACTTCCAAAACCAACTTCCTTACATATTCAATCAGAGCAGCCTCTCAACCACACACCCCAATAACTTTAATAGCTCATTCTTGCTATAATCAACCACAAACTCCTTGCAACTGTCCATCATTAACCTCTGTTGACCAAATTAAATATCTGGGTGTGACATTGGACAAAACTCTAAACTTTAAGTCCCATATAAACATTCTCACAGGTAGGGTCCGGAAACTTATATTCATATTTAAAACACTTCGGAAAATTGCTAATCAAACTGTTATACGAAATGTCTATTTTGCCTTATGCCAATCTATTGTCACATATTGCATTTCATGTTGGGGTGGTGCTGCTAAAACGATTTTAAAGCCATTAGAGATAGCACACAGAGCAGTATTAAAAGTAGCTACCTTTCGGCCTATCATATTCCCTACTAATGAATTATACCGTGAGTGGAATATTCTAAACGTAAGACAACAGTTTATCATGCAAGCAGTTCTCCTACAACACAAAAGAACGCCTTATAGGACAATCAATAAGCGTAGAAAAGACATAATTTGTACTCTCCCACATGCACGTTCCGCTTTCATCAAAAGATTCTTTTATTTTCTTGGCCCTTCTTTATATAATAAAATAAATAAACACTGTCTAGTATACGGCTTAACATACTATAACTGTAAGAAAATGGTGTACTCATTTCTTTTAGAGTATACATATGAAGAAACAGAAAAAATTCTTATTTGAGGGTAAGTAAACACACACACACACACACACACACACACACACACACACACACACATGAAATAATGTCATCTTTTTTCAAATTCTCAGTTAGTTTTTTTTTATTTTTCTATACTTACATTTAGTTAGAACTTATTTATTTTTGTAGCAGTAAAATACAAATGTTCGTAAATATAAAATAAAAAACCTATGGGTGCTTGTAATCCAAGGGGTAACGGAACTGTCACTCCTTCATACAGGTTATACAGTAACCTAGTTAGGAGATCAGAACTGCAACCACTATAATTGTAGCAAATTTGTAATTTTACAATTTATAATACCCATACTGTACTGCAATACTTGTAAATTATCAATAAACATTTATTATTATTATTTATTATTATTATTAAGAAAAGACTTCAAAAAACTTACTTTATGTTTAAAAAAAAATTGTTTTACTACTTTGAAGAAAAAAATAGTTGGAAATAAATTTTACTTGGACGTCCAAGTATTTTTTTCTGGATTCGTCCAGTTGTCTGTAGCTAGCTTTCTATAGGTGAAAGAATGTTTTAAATCGGTTAAGTATTTTTTTGTGTTTATCCATTACAAACAAACATACAAAAAACTTTTCCCTTTATTGACCGAGCGAGCGAACCAAGCGAAACGTTCCTGCTACAAGTCTGTCAAAATTTGCTTTCGTCAGTCAGTTTGTTGCTACTCATCTACAGGTCGTATTTTACAACCGATCTGGACCAAACTTGGTAAACAGGTTTTAAGATTATAGAACTACTAGACATCCAAACTTCATGAATATCCGTTCAGAAGTTTTTGCGTAAAAGAGTGACAAACATCCATCCATCACAAATATAATATCAGTAGGAAGTAGGATGGTATGGAACCCTCGGTGCGCGAGTCCGACTCGCTCTTGACCGGTTCTATTTATTGTTATTTTAGCCGTAGACAGAGAATGCTATAGACACCTAGAAAGCGTGTCGCAGAAAGAGACAAAAGAAAATACGTCACTATAGGGTTACCATGTGAGGAAAAATTTACCCCACAATTTGTGGGATTCTAAACACAAAGCTGTTCGGAGAATGGATAGGATTAGAAATTAGTAAGACACTGATAAATCGATTATCATCGGTATAGTCATGCGATGCCGAGGAATAATAAAAATGGATGGAAGAAGACGTGCTGGCGAACTCAAAATAATGCCGATGAGGGCAGGAGAGTGACAATGGATGAAGATCAATCAATCAATCAATCTGCCTAGCCTTTTCCCAACTATGTTGGGGTCGGCTTCCACTCTAACCGGATGCAGCTGAATACCAGTATTTTACATGGAGCAACTGCCTATCTGACCTCCACAACCCAGTTACTGGGTAATACGATACCCCTTGGTAAGACTGGTTGTCAGACTTTCGGGCTTCTGACGACCCGTAACGACTGTCAAAGATCCTCGAATGACTGCCGGGACCAACGGCTTAACGTGCTTTCCGAGGCACGGGGGAGTCTCGGTATGAAAAGATGGTCACCCATCCACAGACCAACCCCGGCCAGCGTAGCTTAACCTGATGGATCGACCCGGGCGGCTGTTAATATTTAGCCACGAGCTCCAATGGATGAAGATGTGATTCTAAATACCTATCATTTTTTATGTGATAATATGTTCTGGCTTTGTGAATAAATAATACAACATGTTTATTTTTAATTAGCTTTTATTGATTTTACACGCAATTATCCTTTAAATTAAACAAGCTTCGTATGAATGTTTCAGATTTTTTGCTTGGGTTCAAATCCTTTTGTAGCGATTTCTCAAAATATCTGCTGCATATTTTTGATGAAGGTTTTGGTGTCCAATCTGTTTGTCCTGTAGCTACAGACCAATTCCGACGTAAATTATCATGTTCAGGAAAAACTTCTGAACGGGTAATAAAATTGTGCTTGATTTCGGCTAATAAAAGGCTTTATTGCTAAGATATCGTCTATAATGTCCTTTTTGTTATTCTTAAATACAATTTTCTTTCAAAATTGTCATATCTGTGATATTAGGTATATCAAGGTGAGCAACATTTCTGTTATCAACATTTTATAATAAATGTTGATGACAAAATTAAAAGGATATGACCTCTGTTTTTAATACTTTCGTCGATTGTCATTGCTCCCCTTCCCCTCGGACCGCGATTGCGTGCAGACGTGTCTTCCGTAATTTTGTGCTCCATAAAATTAATAAAATCATCATTTTTAACTGAGAAAAATAAAGTTCTATATCGCGCGTAGTACCAGGCGCCCATACTCGTGTATGAGTAACTTTGTACAACGACGTGGCCGGCGCGGCCTATGTGTGTCGGGCGACGACGAGCCAGACAGAGACCGGTGATGTACGATTGTTACGCCTGACTAGTCATCGGTGTGCGAGCACAGGACGAGCTTGCTGCATAGGATACTTCAAAACAGCGAATGTGTGGGCGATCGCTCTCCGCATGATTGAAGGTAACGCAAAACCACCAATGTGACATTGTTGACATGAGTACTAAATGATTAAACCGGGGAATTTTTAAGTACCCGCTATTGCAGTTGTCTATATTACGAGTATACGCTGGTTCTAGTGATTTCTAACATTGACATCTGAGATCCTTTCTTGTGTACTAGACCATAATGTTACGTACACCTGACAACAAATCGGAACCTAATTTAAGTACAATTGGAATAACCGATACTCCAACTAATTATGTATCGACTAGTAGGGCAAAGAAACGCTTTAGAAATACGTCTGGAGATATTTCGTTCAGAGATGAGTTTTTAAGCTTTAAAGACGATATTAAACAAATGTTTATTAAGGTTCAAGCGGACACGATGAACGAAATAAAAACTCAATTCTCATCCTTTAAAATGGACACTGATGCGAGACTCACAAAAATTGAAGATTCCCTAATGCAAATTGAGAAATCTAACCAGGAGATAGATAAGTCCATATCATTTACTACAAAACAATATGATGATATGAAGCTTACTAATGATCGCTTAGAAAGGGAGTGTAAGGAACATCGGGCACTTCTTTTTTCATTGGAAGAAAAAATTGAGGAAATGCAAAGGATCTCTAACATAAATTTTCTGGAATTAAGGAACTTACCGAAAATTCAAAATGAATCTAAAAGTGACCTAGACAGATACCTAGGTAACCTGTTTAAAATTATTGATGCTAATGTATCTAACTCGTGCGTAAAAGACGCCTTTCGTTTACCGGGAAAGAAGGATAACCACCCTTCTATACTCATTGAATTATGCAATAATACCTCGAAAAATAACGTGCTAAAGGCGGTTAAAACATATAACCAGTCTATGGATATAAAACTAAACAGTGCCAACCTGGGAGCAGCGGGATCATCACCCGTGTATATCACTGAATACCTTACCCCGAAGGCAAGAAAACTACAATTTATATCGAGAAACCATATTAAAAACAATCAACTAAAATACTGTTGGACCTCTAATGGAAAGATACTGGTCAAAATAAGCGAGTTGGAACCTACTATCCATATTAAAACTGAAGAACAACTTGAAAAACTAATTAATAAGAAAATATGACTAATAATGAGGTCAAGTTGTTGTTATAAAAACTGTTCCATTCTTGTTAAAATAGCAACTAATTTAATTGTACATATTTTATTTTGTTATAAGTTTTGGTTTTTATCATTAAAAATACCGCTAGTTTTATATCAAAATTACTATATTGATAATTTTGCATGTAATATGGTAAACTTACACATAATCATACACGAAATTACTTACAATTACACAACACAACAAACATACACACGTACCAACAATGCACTGTTTACTTATAGCACACACTTACGGAAAACTATGGATTTTACTACCCCACATATCATAATAATACATAATAACAACCTTAATATTAAAATACTTTCCGCAATAATTCATGATTACTGTAACATGTCTATTCTAATAACTTTAATAAAATGTTTCATACAGCTTAGCTATTTTACAATATTTACAAACAAACATCTCGTATTAATGTTGTACACCATTGTGAGTTTTAGTCTTGAAATTCGATAAAGATTTATTGTGTGATATTGATAACTTTTCAATATCAGAATCGATTAGCTGTGAACCGGAATGTTGCGCGTCTTTTATGAAACAACCTAACTGCTACTTAAAAATCTTGTCACAAAATATTCGTAGCCTTAATGCCAACTTTGATAATCTTAATATCCTCCTGCAAAGATTACAATTTGATTGTGACGTTATAGTTCTTTCTGAGTGCTGGATGTCGTGCGTTCAAAATCTCCCTGTATTAGACGGATATTTAAGTATGTCTACATCTTCCCATTATAACCAGAATGATGGTGTGGTTGTATTTGTAAAAACTAATATAAAAGCCTCTATAGAAGAACCCGTTATACAAGAATCAAACTGCTTACTTATTAAAATTGACAAGGATGTAGCTATTTTGGCGATTTATCGCCCTTTCTGTTTCAAAACCATAATTAACTTCTTATTGTCCCTTCAAAAAATAATAGATAGTTTATCATCCTTCAGGAATATTATAGTGGTGGGTGACATTAATATAAATATTGCTACCAACAGCTCTGATCGCTTCTTGTCAGATTATCTTGATTTTCTGTCCCTTAATGGATTTCTACCAGCATTTAACACAGCAACTCGTGCAAATAGCTGTCTTGATCATGTAATCTTGAAGACAAAAATACCAATAACCACGTTTATAATTGAATCTCTTATTACTGATCATGCACCCATACTTTGCTGCGCTGAAATTAAAAACGTTAATAAAAAATTAAAAAGACAAGTAGTTAAACTTGATTTTGAGGCCATAAAGTTGGCATGTGATAATCTTGATTTTACGTCTATTTATAATGCGATTAACCCAAATTCTGCTATGGATTTATTTATATCGAAAATAACTCATATTATGCAAATAAACACAAAAATTTTAAATGTAACAAATAAGTTTAGAATACTAAAACCTTGGATGACACTAGGTCTTGTAAGGTGTACTCGTATCAGGGATCGGATGCATAAAAAACTCAAACAAAATCCGGATAACGTAGTACTTGAAATCACATATAAACGTTACCGGAACTTCTATAATAAGTTAAAGCGAGAATACGAAAAACGGTTACTTAGAGAAGCAGGTAATAATAATAAAAACATATGGAAAGCTATAAATAATATTACTAATAGAAATAGTAAAAAAGATATCTCATTAGATCTTCTTTCTATAGAGTCAACCCCTCACCTATCTGTCAATGCCACAAATGAGTTCTTTGCCACTATTGGTGAAAATATAGCAAACAAAATCACCCCTTCTACAGCATTACATAACTTTACAAAGGTTACGCAGTATCACACGTCCTTAACTGGCAATTCATTCGTTCTCCTTGACACTGACGAAGATGAAATAGAAAAACTAATCATTGGTCTGAAAAGTAACTGTGCTGCTGGTGATGATGGAATCTCATCTGACATCCTTAAACTTTTAAAAAATAATATAAAAGCCCCGCTCACGCATATCTTTAATATGTGTCTAGAGAAAGGCATTTTTCCTGAACCACTCAAACGGTCCATAGTAAGACCTATTTTTAAGGGTGGAGATAGAAGCCGTGTCACTAACTATCGACCTATCTCAATTCTGACCTCTTTGTCAAAAATATTTGAGAGGATAATTAATAATAGACTCATAAATTATTTAGAAAAATATAACCTTCTTTCGAATAATCAATTTGGTTTCCGTACAGGCAAGTCCACGGATGATGCATTAAATGACTTTACTGAACACATTGTCAAAAGCATAGATAACAAAAAGAAATGCCTCACTATATTTCTCGATTTGGCGAAGGCTTTTGACACGGTTTCTATTCCCACCCTAATTAATAAGCTATATCATCTCGGTATCCGTGGAAATCAACTCAAATTACTATCTAATTATCTATCTGGAAGAACACAAAGGGTAAAAATTGGCAATTATACAAGTGATGGTTTACCTGTCTCCCATGGAGTACCACAGGGTAGTATCCTAGGCCCAACGTTGTTCCTAGTTTATATCAATGATCTAACAATACTTAATATTGAAAACTGCAAAATAATTGCGTATGCAGATGATACTACCCTGACATTCCATGGTGATACTTGGAGTGAAACCTTCCAAAAAGCTCAACATGGTTTTAACATGGTAACAAAATGGCTTGCTCAAAATTACCTTTCTCTTAATACCGAGAAAACCAAATACATCCCATTCTATATTCGCAACACTGGTGAACCAATACATACGATACATCGTTTAACATGTCACACCTGTGATGGTGAATCTATTAATTGTTCTTGTCCACCCCTATCTGCCGTGGAATCTATTAAATATTTAGGACTCATATTTGATAAAAATCTTAATTTTAAAAATCAATTAATTAATCTGTCAAATAGAATAAGAAAACTTATATATGTATTTAAACAAATAAGAAAATCAGCCAATGCTAATATTATGAAAATGGTTTATTATTCCCTGTGTCAAGCGGTTATAACCTATTGTATTGCATGTTGGGGTGGTGCTGCTAAAACGCATAATTTAATTGCTGAAAGAGCTCAAAGAGCCTTATTAAAAGTAAGTTACTTTAAGCCTAGGTATTTTTCTACCACTGAGCTGTACAGGGAATGTGAGGTACTATCGGTTCGTAAACTCTTTGTACTTGCCTTAATCATGAGACAGCATTCCAGTGTCAAGTTAAGTGCCCTGACTGATAAAGAAATTACTAGGAGTAGACGTTTCGATCTTTTAAAATCAGTACCCTGTAGAACATCTTTTGCCCAAAAATTCAACATGTTCCTGGGCCCAAGACTATTCAACATTGCAAATAAACAGTTGAAAATTTTCTCCATGACAAAAAGAGAGTGCAAACAAAATGTGACTACTTGGCTTCTATCCCTAACCTACGATGAAACTGAAAAACTGCTTAGAGTAATTGTATAATTTCTTTGTATAATAAAAATATTAAAATCGTTTATTTATTTAAGATTAAAATATCTGGTATAAATGAACGATAATATAAAAAGAATAAACTAAATTCATTTAATTATAGTGCGTTATTGTACTTGTTTAAAATTCAATGTCCTAAGTTTCCCTCTGTCACACATACACACACACACCCTACACACACATACATACAAACACACACACACATACACACACACACCTTTACTCCCTCACTAACACACACACACACACACCTTCACTCACAAGTACACACACCTTCACTCACAAGTACACACACCCTCACACGTACACCCAAATTTGCGCACGCTCGCTCACACGAACCCTACACATACCAACACACTTCGTTTACCAGTTTTTTTTGTTTTTTATTTAATTTTTCTTTTTCCTTGTTTATATTAATTTTAGTTTTGCACCTAAACAGTCCTTCATTCTACATGCTAGGCACAACAACATTGGCTATTCTATAATGATAATCGAGGGTGGGCGCTGATACCTATAATTACAAGATATTAAGTTATCTTAGCTTAGGTATTGGCTGAAACTATAATATTATGTTACTTTACTTACCTTACGGCCTATTTTTATTGTAAACTATGTATATTTATATTAAGGTGCAATAAACTTATTTTTATTTTTATTTATTTTTATTTTTTATTGCTAATAAATACAATAAATTGAAAAAAAACCTATAAATTGCGTTTTTTTTTTTAATTTTTCCCCTAAAAGTAGTATGACAATCCAAGCATCTAACCTATAGTCTGTATTTTAATCTCGGAGACTAATTTGACAGGTGCAAAAGTCAAACTATGAAATGAAAAAATGAAAAATGGAACATTTGAAATGTCAATTTAGTATCCGAGATTAAAAAACAGACCATAACGATTTTGACAGCTCCAAGCGCACATTAGAAAATTCGAGCTATAGCACGAGACGTGTTGCACTGTCTGTCTTCATAGAAGAATAGTACCCTATTACGTATAGCTATGTTTATGGCATAGTAACTGCTGCCTTGTCTTGTTGAATGACTAAATAACAATAGAGTCTACTCCATGCAAACGTGGAGGCACCTTTCAAACTTCGTCGGTGCGTTTTCAAGACACGCACTGACTTAGGTAGAGCTCGTCTAAGCTTATATAACGCACCCCACTACTTAAGGGGGAAGCACCAGAGTAGGCTGATTTCAATTGTCAAGATTTCATGAAGTAGTCATTCAATAGGATTGGTCTTTTAAAGATTTGTATTAATGACTTTAATAATTATAATTGTGTAAATAAATACTTGTTACGGTCGCGAATCGTACTTTGATATACGTACTACCTAATACTGACTAGCAAATTGCAAATATTGTAAGAAAATTTGAATTTCGCGGGCTATTCTGGTTCTTTCAGCTTTGATTGTTATACTCGTACTACGGTAATAGCGGTAATGGGGCGTGTCATTTCATGTTTGAGTTAATTTTCAGATTCGCTGTTCTTTTTGACTAGTTTTTATTAGGTACTAGCGACCCACCCCTTCTAAATGCAAATTAAATATTATTTGGGGTCCTTTTATCTAAATTAAAATATTAATTGGAGATCCTTTGCCGAGTTTTGAACTAACTAAGTGACCTACACCTAATTTCGTGATAACCAATGAGTATTGAAGCTAATCTATTGGGTTGGCATAAAAGTAATGAGACACACTACAAAACTCGATAATTTTCCTCTTTCAAGTTAATTGTTTTCGATTATATTCTAGATTGTTGTAGAACATTCTAGGTACTTGTGATGTGGGGTTATATAAAACCGCCCTCGCGATCGGTTTAGTCAGAAGAAGTAGTTTAGTGAAGAAAATGGACGAGCGTCAAGTTCGAACACTATACTTATACGAGTACTTGTTAGGCCACAGTGCGCGGGCTGCGGCTGACAATATAAACACTGCATTGGGCGCTGGAAGTACAAGCCATGCGACGGTCTCCCGATGGTTTGACCTTTTTAAATCAAGAGACAGAAGCCTTGAAAGTCAGCCACGCTCTGGACGACCACCCGCAGTGAATGATGACGATTTACGCCGTGAACTGCAGTCGAATCTGGATGCTACCACCGTGAATTAGCGGAAGCACTTAACTGCAGTCACCACGCCATGGAAAACCATTTGCATGAGCTTGGGTATCGAAAAGTTTTAGCTCAGTGGGTACCGCACATCCTTACAGACGCCAGTCGTGCAGTCCGTGTCGCTATCTGTGAATCACTTTTGCTGCGACCCCGACGTAAAGAGTTTTTGTTTGATCTGGTTACTGGAGATAATCATGGATTCTTTACGAGAACGATACACGTCGTGCTTTTTGGCTGCCTCCAGAAGAAACACCACCATCTCAACCGAAGCCGAGTCAAAATAACCGCTTCAAAGTTCTGCTTTGCTGTTTCTGGGACGCGCAAGGCATGCTGTTTTATGAACTATTACACAATGAAACTATAAACGCTGACAAATATTCAACCCAGTTCAAATTCAAATTCATTTATTTGCTAGAATGTAGGTATACAATGTATGATCTTAAAAATAGTGGCCCCTTTACATTCTACCATTATCATGGGTGCAAATTATCCTATGGTGTGCAAACTATCTGCTGCTATCAAGAAAAAACGACGAAGACGAGTCAATGTAGTTTTACTACACGATAACGTTCGACCTCATGTCGTCGTATCTGCCGTTCGCCAACAGTTGGAAAACTTATTCCCCACCTTATTCCCCAGACCTCGCCCCATCAGGCTATCATTTGTTTAGAGCCCTGAAACAACATTTGCGGGGTAAACAATTTAATTATTTCTCTGATGTAAAGGCGGAGTTGAACAACTTTTTCGAGGCACAGCCATCAGAGATCTGGGCGAAAGGCATCCAAACTTTGCCGGATCGTTGGCAAGAAGTCTTAGATGCTAATGGTGATTTCATCATTGACTAAGCTTTTGTATTGTAATAATAATAAAAAATATAGAATGTAAACCAAGTGTCTCATTACTTTTGTGATAACCTGGTATTTATACATACCTCTATATTAAAATCGTAGCGTCGTCAAAACCGTACAATCGTACATTGATAATTTTTGAAAAAAAGTCATTTCCGCGAGGTCTGGAAACGATTCTAATGCGAAAATATAGTTTTTAGAATGTTTGTCTGAATGTGTGTTCCAGCATCACGCAAATACCTATTACCGAAAAAATTCTGTTTAAATTTTGCTTAGATATTCCCTATTACTCTGGGCAATCTGGCTATAAATTATCACGCTATTTGCTAAGGCTCAATTCAAGAAGCTATTTGATGTGTGGTCTTAATAGAACTGACAGCTGCAAAGAATATTTAAAAAAATTAAAATTACTTACCGTGCCATCTTTATATATTTTTGAAATGGCTTTGTTTATTAGACATCATTCATCACTATTTACATTAGAGCTTAAATCGCGCAATAGAAGTCACTTGTATAATAACCTTACCAGACAGTATAGAACTACCCTCTTTCAGAAAAGTGTGTTTGCTATGGCCACAAAGATCTACAATAAAATTCCTAATGACATAAAAGAATGTGGCAATATTCGTAACTTTAAAAATAAATTGTTATAAATGATAAATGATAAATGATTTTTATTTCTGTAAGTAGGTTTGTACAAACACTTTTACAAGTCAATCATGTTATTTTTTTAAACTAGATGAGGTCGGCGTTTCCTATCTGACTACTCTGAGAAGAAAGGCCGAAACAAACTCAGAGGTCACAGTCTCTTATAAAGTCCAGACATAATCTTGGTCACTTCATGTGAAGACCATGTAGATTGGTGTCTGAAATGGTCTTTTGAGGAAAGAACCACACAGATTGAGAGGACCTGTCCAGTCAGTGCACGCATTTGTCAGTAATCGCGCAGCTCAACCCAGAACTTAAGGAGCTCAACGATTCGACGAACAATACCAAAGAAAGGACATTGGGGTAGGCCGCATAAATTACTCAAACTGCCAGACGATGATTAAAAATAAATGAGAGAAAAAATAAAACAAACAAAAAAAGCAATGACCTACATAGTCATCACATTCACAATAAATTAAAATAATATAATACTGTACAAAGTAAATAGTCATGTCAACATTCAGTATGCAAAAATAAAATAATAAAATAAAATTTGGAGCAGTTCAATCCCCAAGCCTTTTTGTCCTCAATATAATCTTTAACGGTATAATAATGTTCCAATTTCTTATAGAAAATTGTTATTACTCTGTTGATGAATTTTTATCGACTAGAATTTTTTAAATGTTTCATGCCCCTTGACGATAATTTATTATGTTTGATTGTCTTGTGTTTGTCATGACTAAAAGCAATAATATTATTTACATTTAATCCTCAATGACATTAGTGTTTGTATTTATTTGTGTTTTTTGTATTGTATTTTATAATCATATTTTCTTTATATTATTTAATAATTTGTATGCCCAAGTGGCTGATCATGGAATGAACATTATTGTTTTTATATTTATGTAATGAACACCTATATGTAACCCATGCATCACAAATAAACGATTTGATTTGATTTGATCTTACCAAACCTTAATTTAACCCCGCAGAGAATGTTGCGCGATAACAGAACGCGCGACCGCTGAAACTGTCACGCACGTGAAGCTGTCGCTCCACTGGCGCTGCTCATCCCTGCCGGGGACCGCGATGCCATCATGCGCGCACTCGAGCGTAGCTATCGTCTTCGGGGAAGTGATATAAAACAGTTGCCGCGTCTAACACCTACGGGTGAGTTTTTGCTTGTTTATAGACAAGCAAAAGTGACTACCTCAATCAATCTGCCTAGCCTTTTCCCAACTATGTTGGGGTCGGCTTCCAGTCTAAGCGGATGCAGCTGCATACCAGTATTTTACATGGAGCGACTGCCTGTCTGACCTCCACAACCCAGTTACTGGGTAATACGATACCCCTTGGTAAGACTGGTTGTCAGACTTTCGGGCTTCTGACGACCCGTAACGACTGTCAAAGATCCACGAATGACAGCCGGGATCAACGGCTTAACGTGCTTTCCGAGGCACGGGGGAGTCTCGGTATGAAAAGATGGTCACCCATCCACAGACCAACCCCGGCAAGCGTAGCTTAACCTGATGGATCGACCCGTGCGGCTGTTATTACTTAGCCACGAGCTCCTCTAAGTCAAAAGTAACTACCTACTTCAGTAAAAATAAATACTCAAGTATGATTTTTATTCTATAGATTGTTAGAACTGTCCTCTTTCATCTGTTCTGTGGAACTGTCAAAGGTTAGGTTAGGTTCTTTACTCAAGAATTGAGAACTCGACCATGTTGCGTTTGATTTTGCAGTTTCAGCAATGAAAAGCATCGAAGCGAATTTTGGTATAGGTGATATTGATAACGATTATACTACCGGAGATTGAAGTTGCTGAGCCTAGAAATCGCAAAGTAGATCCACATCATGAAAGTAATTTCGTGATGTGGATCCATTTCATGATTATTCAGAAGATTGTTTTAAACAGAGCTTTCACTTTTCCAAAAGTGTTGTGATGAGACACCAAGAGAGCTTCCTGTAAGTCCACTGTTCCAGTTTATGCCACTGGTTGCTTCCAGATTCTATGTGGAGACATGGTAGATATTTTACAATCAACAGTCTGTCATATAGAGAAGAGTGGCACACACTCGTGCAATGGCATCGCTAATACAAGATTTCATTAGGTTTTAATTTTTGTTTGTTTCCAAAAACACCAACAGAATAGAACAGTACATACTTCAAATATATATATACACAACACTCAGTTACTGCGTTTTGTTTAGAAGGCATACGTGAGATAGATTATTTTACTTTAACATCTAAAATATTACTTAAATTTTATTTTACTTTTTAATTCAGATAAAATTATATCACGCACTTAGAGTGCGCGCGGCGGAATCGGCGATGCGTTCGTATTTTTCGCTCTAGCAAATGACGATTCTGAGAGATAAAAAAGGATAGAGCATGAAAAAATACGATTCCGTGCTGACAGATGTGGCTTGGCCCTTAGGTACCAAATACCACTTGGAATTAGACCAATCGCGCCTAAAGGGATTTAGTTGATGTCCTGGTTCATACTGACGCTACACCGACTGTGCTTATCGAAGCCGAATACTGGCATCTATCGAGACTATCGATAACTCACGAAGCTCGCACTTGCCACCGCAATGAACCTGTAGCCTGTCATGGGTACTTTGTTAGGCTGGACATTGTATGGAGTTGCTTCAAGTAAAGCTAAGCCAGTACAGTAACCTGTGCCAGTACCTACAATTTAAAATTAACCATTGTCAGCTAGACCGCGCCCAGCTATCTGAACATGAACGTTTGCAACATCTCAAAAAATAACAGTAGGTACAAGCTTGATTCACTAGGTATTTCTAAGCGTGAGACTGTTCATAGTAAACCAGTCTCTCTCACGTTTCTTGAGTCTAGACAGGCGCAAGCGAGAGCCTTCATTTGCTAATGCTTTCAAAAACTTTTTTAAAAACATGCTTGTTATGGGATATGCAGAGGAGTGTGACCCTGACACTTATTATAGTAATTCCACCTGCTTACTAGCCCCAATACAGACAGCACGATGCCAAAAATAAGGTGGTATTTGCCACATGTTGGTGTGTATCACCCACAAAAGCTTAAGTTTCGTGTCGTAGATAACGCAGCTGCTACAAATCAAGGAGTGTCGTTGAACACCTTGCTTCTTCAAGAGCCTGATCTTTTAGAGGACTTGTTAGGAATTATTTTTCGAATCAGAGAGGGCAGTGTGGCCAGTGTTGCCCTATCAGGACATCAGGGAAATGTTTCTTAAAATACTAATCCGAGAGCAGGATAAAGATGTGCTAGGTTTTCTTGGCGCGAAGAATATTTAAGTAGAATAACAGTTTTAAAAACGATTGTAAAAATACGGAAATAACGGGTTTGTACCATGTCTTCCAATATATGGGAGATATGATACATGCAATTGGGTGACTTGATGCGGGGGAATCATGACTTCCATATACCTAATATTGGGAGACATGGTACAAGCAATGAAGATAGGTATTTGATGTTATACACTAGATTAAAATTATTTAAAAAAAATGGAACTTGGTTTTATTACAGTTTCCAAATATTTAGCTATTTGAACTAGCTAATAGTCAACATGACATTTGAACGATTTATTATAATTAACTATTGACAAATATTCAACAACATAAATATTTCTCCAAATCAAATTATTCTTCAAAATCATTGAATATTTGTGATTGCAAAAAATTGGGAATGAAACCAATAAATATCTTCTACCATACCACGTTCTTTTTATTTTTTTTGCATACCTTTTAAGGGTTAGATAATACTGGTATCGAACATTTTTGCTGATCCTCTGAGAGAAATTATCCTTCATGCAATAGGTATGGCTTTTACAGCTTTTTTGTTTTTTTTTTTTGGGTTTATTCGTGTTCGCTTTTTGCTACCTGGCTTAGTTTCATAAACACGCGGCATTTTGTACCAGAAACAATGTGTAGCTAAAATGACCTCAACAGATATTGTCACAGCGACCAAGGAGGGATCTATCGATAATTTATTAGTTTCATCAATCTCTTTTTACTGTAGTTTTTTTTTTAAACTTGGAGGGCTTGAGGCTAAACAATAACAGCCGCACGGGTCAATCGATCAGGTTAAACTATGCTTGCCGCGGTTGGTCCGTGGATGGGTGACCACCTTTACATACCAAGACACTTAACTAATAACTTTCTCCCAAGTCTTATCTATATCCATACTATGTGACATTAGCTTTATTCCTCTAAGTTGTTGCACTCCAGCACATCACCTTTGTTTTTAAAGATGGGCAACAGATTGTTACACCATTCGTCAGGTATGGCTTCTTCCAGCAACAACTTATTGAAGAATAAAGCTAACCACGTCCATCTATCTACTCGTAATAACTTCCATACTTCAACTGGTATTTCATCCGGACCTATTGCTTTACCTTTCTTCATCCTATTTACTGCTATTCTCACTTCATCCATACTAATCATTCTCACTAACCCCTCATTTACTGGTTTATTCCCAAGCACACCACTCCAGTCATTCTCCTCATTCATCAGTCTTTCAAAATAGCTCTTCCACCTATCCTTAATTTCCTCATCAAAAATAGCTCTTCCACCTATCCTTAATTTTCTCATCATCCGAAAGAACTATTCCAGTTTCATCCTTTATAGACTTTATCTTACGCATATCCCTCGTCTTTCTTTCTCTAGCTGCAGCAAGCCGATAAAGATGTTTTTGGCCTGCTGGATTATCCAGTGCGTCATAAAGCTTGTCCTGGGCTTTTGCTCTTGCTATGGTCACAGCTAAAAGCAAAAAGGCTAGGCAGATGATGATATATTTTTAAAACTACCGTCAAAAACAATCTGTTGGTACTCCAAAATTCAGTTAAGGGTCACTTTATCACCGCGTGCAGGATTGATCCCGGATCAAGTCTCCTCAACCTACCGCGTACTATGTGTCCCTATATCCCTATTATTTAAAACAATGTTTTTGTTTTGCATTCATAATATATTATTAGAGTAAATGCGAGGTAAGTAGAACCTAATCCTGACTTCAACTTGTTAATAATAATAGGAATTCGCAAGAGCAAACGTGTTCAGAGGAAGGAAGTATTCCAGTAAGGTACTGGTCGGGATCTTGACCGTACTTCCGGGATTGTCCTGATAGCCGTGGAATACCTCTCCACTCCTCAAGCACCTCAGGAAGTGTTGCCCTTGTCGTTACGTCATTATGTGCTAGCGACCGTTTCCGGGGGCCCATTATTGAGTGTGCAAGTCACCCCCTGCCATTTTATCCGTGTATAATTATATAACATTAGTCAGGCAGGGGACATAGTTCTTCCATACTTCAAGCTACACAATCCACTTTAGCCACCCAAACCCATAGCCCAATATGTTTTGCTTTTACGTTCTGCAATAGTCCTACACCAACCGGGAGTTGTCCTTGGGAGCACTTGCATAGTGCATATAGGAATAATCGTCGGTTGGTGACTCGTTATCATTTAAAATTGTCTAAGGGGCCTCTGCGAGTTGGCTTCGGCCTCTCGTACGTCTTCCAAAGGTCCAGGACCCCAGGATGCCGAGATATGTCAAGTCATCAAAAAATAATAATTAAAAGCGTACTGAAATAGTCTTGTGGAAGTAGGTACTTACTATAGGTAAGTGCCCAAGCCAGTTCTCAAAAAATTGCAGCATGACGTATTGGGATCCATCTATCATCACTGACAGGACTATTGTTGCCAATAAGCCAGACATAGTGGTGATATATCAATTAGAGCGTCGCACAATGATTGTTAATATAGCGGTCCAGCATGGCGAGAACCTCGTGAATGCTGAGATAGATAAGCAGATTAAGTATTTTGACCTGGCTCGCGAGGTTGGCGACATGTGTGATGTGGATACAGCAGTCATTGTGCCGAAAGTCGTGACGGCCAATGTCGTAATAGCCAAGAGCCTCGACCAACACCTGAGGAGGCTCTCGTTAGGCAGCCGGATCAAGGGCTGGGATCCAGAAAGCGGTACTTCTTGACACGGCGCGTATAGTTAGGTTTCTCTCTCTGGAGCCCTGACCACCGGAAGCGTGGACCTTGGTCCCGATAACACTGGGCTACTATTTTTTATATTATTTTTATGTTTTTTTCTAAAAATATTTATGTGTTTAAATGAAATAAAGGAATTCCTTCAAACTAATCAACATTTGCATAAGGGACCAACCATACCTACTACAATCTTGTCTACTCCAGCCACACATCTAAATTCCTTTTATAATACAAAACATATTCTACCCGCAAAATTAGCTCTCCAAATCTCAACGCACGTGCTTAGAACAATAAAGCGCTTGATAAAATGAAGATTAAAACACAGATTGTCGCTGCAGCGCTGTTTTGGCATCGTGACAAAACCGAATACGTGTGGCTCATTTGCACTTGTACTACAAACCGTAATAAAGCCACTAGTTTGATTTACTGGACGACGTGTGTCCAGTTCGCACCTTCTGTGGAAATTAGGGGTGAGAGAGACAAAAGTTGATGTTATCTCTGAAAATGTACTGTGCATCCAGGTTTTATGAATAGGTAGGTACCTAGTTAGTTGGTTGGTTTTGTGTTGTCTCCCTCTCCATTCGTATATGTCGATGGCTCCTAAGTATACTGAGTCAACTGTACTTCTAATAACTTTAAAGGAAGGCGATAAAAAGAGCGAATGTTTATATTTCAACGTCAAGAAAAATAGCAAATCATAGTGAATTGATTATAATAAGGCCTGTTAGCAGTGCATAATAAATTTCATATTATTGTATTAATAAACATTCGCTTATTTTATCGCCATCCTTTAAAGTTATTAGAAGTGCAGTTGATTCAGTATACTTAGGAGCCATCGATGTCACGTATGGAGCAATCCTTGACAAAACAATAGTCAAATTATAGTAACTTCAAATCTCACTCAAAAAGGTTCATTAAAATAGTAGTACCTAGTTGTAGATAATAATTCTATTACACCTTCAAATAGATGTGATGTGTAAAGGGGACCTGAAATGATCAATCGCAATTGTCAATTTTTACGTGACGATACACATTGATGCGCAAATTGATCGTCTATCTACCAAATGCAATCAATTGCATTTGGTAGATAGACGATCAATTTGCGCATCAATCGCTTCAAAGCGATTGTCAATAATACTACAATAGAAATTGATGGAAATTGATCAATTTCAATAGATCGTTCCGAAGACCCCTTACGGGGCGTGTCATAGCCTATCCTGTTAAGGCCCATACATTTCGACCGTGATTTTTGCGTAAATTGGCCAACTTTGGCGTTCTTATTCTGAGAAACAAAGTCTTCGATAATTTTGACTTATTCAGTGGTGGAGCATAGTTATTATTACAGTTCATAGCGGCCTCGCTATCCGTATTTTGTTCTTTTCTATTTATATAAAGCCAAAATTCAGCAGCAAGTTTGTCATAAAAATGCGCAGCAGCATTTTTTTGAGCTCGTAGATTGAACTACTTACATAAAAAAATGAAATGAAAAATATACAGGGTTATTTGTAAAACACCAGCAACCTCTTAAGGGGTCATTGTACTCATCATTATGAACAACTTTTACTATGGGACCAATCCTGAAATAGCGAAAAAAAATCAGCTGTTCAGTAGTACATTTTCACGAATTATGCGAACATAAATGTGCTGAACAGCTGATGATTTTTTTTCGCGATTTCAGGTTTGGTCCCATAATAAAAGTTGTTCATAATGATGAGTACAATGACCCCTTAAGAGGTTGCTGGTGTTTTACAAATAACCCTGTATAGGTAATAATATCTCTTAAATAGTGATTTAGTCCATAGCGGCCTCAGAATTTTGAAATATGCATCGAATAAGTATCTATAACAAAAACCCCATTTAAAACCATAAAACTTCTAGAAACGCTCAGAGTTACTTAACTGTAAATTTCTCCTTACTACATTAATATTATTACTTACCTAAAATGTATACCAGAATAAACGTTACTTCATAAGATTAGAGAATTAAATGCGTGGCGGCGTGTTGTTGTTGTCGCTCGAGCGGCCATCGCGGCGTCTCGCTCGTGCTGGGTTTGTTGCGTGCATGCGTTCAGCGTTGCTCATGCCAGCCTGGTGGGCAAGTAAGACGACCTGAGCCCATCCGCAGATATCCCTTTTATTTGTTTATTTTCTTTCTTTTTGCTTCGACTTCTTATGAGTAGACAATAAGTACCTACTTGTATGTCACAAAACTGTATCCACGGGAACACTGCCGACAAACTGTACAGCAGTTTGGCAGAAAATATGTGATTTTTTTGTTTAGAATATTTCTTGAATGAATAAATAAATTTAAAAAAATAAAAGAATTATAAGACTCAAAATAAGCGTAATTACAACTGCCAAATTGCTACATAATTTGATGCATCGTCGAGCTTCAATGTACAGACGCCAGCACATCAAGCTACTACAATCTGTCAGATTTCTTTAATAGATGTTCGACTTTATTGCTAAAGCATTAGGTTCAAGGTTGATTGGGAAAATCGGACCGTTTCGGGTAGGTTGACCTGCTGGCGTCTGTACCTACACTGTCAAAACGCGGCTGTCTTGTCCACTGAAGCGGAACGAGGCTGCGGAGCGGAGAAACGTAGAAATATTAACCAATAGGATTGCATAAAATCTCCGCTCCGCTCCAGGAGCCAGAATCCTATTGGTAATTTTGTGATAGGCCTCTTAGGCTGCCTGTCCATTGAAGCGGAGTGAGGCTGCGGAGAGAAACGGAGAAATTAATATTTCTCCGTTATATTTTGTATGCGTTTCGAGCAGAAGCTTCTCGTGACGTTGTTAGGTATCAAATTATCAATTATTTACAAGATGTAATGGAAATAACTGAAAACCTCCTAGGCTCATACGTAGCTCGTTCATACGTCATTATGAACAACTAAAAAGAACTGCTGTGCTATAGGGTACCTACATAAAAATATTCGCAAAAATGTACGGAACAGCTGATTGTTTTGCGCGATTTAAGGTTTGGTGATTTGCACGGATCGACCGATCAGGTTTTAAGCTACGCTAGCCGCGGTTGGTCTGTGGATGGTTGACCATATTTACATACCAAGACCCCACCGTGCCTCGGAAAGCACGTTAGGCCATTGGTCCCGGCTGTCATTCGTGGATCTTTGACAGTCGTTACGGGTCATTACAAGCCCGAAAGTCTGACAACCAGTCTTAGACTTTCGTTGGTAGTGGTGAAGGTATAACAGTGCTTCTGGTTGTGTTACGAATTTTTTCGATTTCAGTGAATTTCACAAGCGTGAACTGCAATCGAGACTATTCTTTGTGTTTGTGTTGTAGCATAAGGTTTGTTTTAACTGGTTTTAATACTTATTAACTTTTTTTATATTTTAAAGATTTTTCCCTCTACCCACCATGGATAACAAAAAACCCCCAGACCCTCCTGATTCCTTTGATTTTACTCCGGTTTTAACAGTCTCGCTCCCCGATAACAATGTGCTAAACGAATTAATGGACTCCGAATCTGCAAGTAGGAAAAGAATGGCTACTTCTTCCCCGACCACTGTAATGAATCCTCCAAAGCTCCCCAAAAAGGAAATTGGAAGACAGTCTTACACGATAAGGGATAATCCGCCGTACATTGTACACGTTTCTTTGAAGGATGGCCAATCCCCAGGTACTGTTCTGCACCCGGTTAAATTTGGAATGTTTCTAACAAAAAATAATTACAGCAACGTTCTCCTAGGTAGTGTCAAACGCCTGGGAAGGAACCGGGTGTCAGTCGAGTTTAAGTCACACCAGGATGCAAATAGTTTCTTAATTAGTCAAACTTTAGTACAAAACAACTTTATTGCAACAATCCCACAATTTAATATTACCCGTTTAGGTCTAGTTAGAGACGTACCAACTGAATGGACAGAAGATGAGGTCATAGACAACATCAAGGTTCCCGTTGGATGCGGTCCTGTTATAAAGGCAAGGAGAATGAACAGAAAGGTGACCTCTCTGGGTGTTACAGAATGGAAACCCACTCAAACTGTAGTTCTGACATTTGATGGGCAAGTACTACCTAAGCGGGTTTATTGTTTTTATTCTGCCCTCTCGGTCGAGAGATATATGTACCCGACTATTCAATGTTTTAATTGTTGTCGTTTCGGTCACACACGTACAGTATGTCGTTCACAGCCCCGCTGTTTTAAATGTGGTCAAGACCACCCAGGTGATGGATGCCAAGTTACCACTGACTGTGCCATTTGCATATCTTGTTCTGGCAACCATTATGCCAATGATAAGGCTTGTCCTGAATTGGGTCGGCAGAAGGGTATAAAAGCCCTTATGGCAGAGAAATCTGTTTCGTATGCGGAAGCAAGTCAGGTTTTTCCTCCAGTTTCGCGATCATATGCAGAAGTGTCAAAAGCATCACAAAAATCCAAACTGACAACCAATTCGCATCAGTACTCCAGTCCAACTCCACAAACACCAAAATCATACCGCAAAACGGTCATTCTCAAACCAAAATCCCATGCTCCTCATTCACCTAGCTACGATAGGCAGGCTCATCAAGCCCTTACTCAGGATTACTCCTTCTCTCCTTCCCAAAACGGTTGTGCCTTCCCTAGGGAAGGTGCTACTGATAAACCTGAAAACATTTTAAATATTATAGCCAATATGCTAATAACTGTATTAGCTAACCCTGCACAATCGTTACCTGACCACGTTGCCAATAAACTGACTTCAATTGTCGAATACATTAATAATGTTCCATCCCCTGATATTCCTGCAATGGAACGTGAGGAGTATTTCTCCCAGGAAACCTGACCTACTCTTTTTAATTAATAAATTTAAACCATTGGTCTGTGGCATCGCTGAGACGTGGCTTCGTCCTGAAAGCAATTTCAGGATCCCGTGTTTCAGTGGTGTTCGCCATGACAGATCTGATGGATATGGAGGATGTGCTTTGTTCATTAATAACAAAGTATCATTCTCCCAGATCCCTCTACCCTTCATTAGTGACAACATTAATGTTGTTGCTGTTCAGGTTGAGGGTATAAATGTTTTTTCTTTTTATATTGCACACCCACGTTTTGAGGATCTTGTTTTAATTAAAAATTTACTAAGTACTATAAACGGCCCATTGCTAGTCATGGGAGATTTTAATTGTCATCACTACCGGTGGGGATCGTTTTCCTGTGATAATACTGGTGTAGGCTTAGTGGATATGTTGGATGATCTTGATCTATGTATTATTAATGATGACAGTGCCACACGTAGGTCCGGATTAGGACAGAGCAATAGTTGTGTAGATCTAACATTTTGCTCATCCAGCATAGCCAGCCTTTTTATTTGGAGTCGTTTAGGTATGACACATGGGAGTGATCACTATCCCATCACAGTTGAAATTCCTTCTAAATCTCTTCCTGTTAAAACCTCCCCTCCTTTACTAAAGTACCAGCTGAACTCCGTGGATTGGGATCTTTATTCCAAAATTTTAGACCTACGTATCTCCTCCCTCCCATCCATCAATGTTGAAAACGCTCCAGACTGTTTTGCATCTTTTTCTAACACCATATCCGCTACAGCTGATGATTGCTTCCCTACTAAAAAACCACCTAGAGGCAAAATCCCTTCTCCGCCTTGGTGGGATAGGGAATGCACTGCCATGGTCAGAGCTAGGAATGAGGCGGAAGAGACTTTTAACCTTGAAATGAACCTGGATAATCTTCTCGCTTTCAATAAGATATTGGCTAAGTCCAGGAAATTAAATAGAAAAAAGAAAAGAGCAGGCTGGATATCGTTCTGTAGTTCTCTGAGTCCATCCACCCCAGCGTCAGTGGTGTGGCAAAGATTGAAAAGTTTTAGAAACAGTTTGCCGCTGGTCGTGGGTTCGATTCCCATCCAGGACAAACATTTGTGTGCATGAACATGTCTGTTTGTCCTGAGTCTGGGTGTAATTATCTATATAAGTATGTATTTACAAAAAAAAAAAAGTAGTGTATGTAGTATATCAGTTATCTGGTTTCCATAGTACAAGCTCTGCTTAGTTTGGGATCAGATGACCGTGTGTGAACAATGTCCTAGGATATTATTATTATTATTATAGTTTAAAACCATCTGCCACGAACATCTTATCTGAAGATTTGGGGTACAAGTTTTTCACTAAAGTTGCCCCAGTCTATGTTCCCAGTTTAGATGAAATAAACCTTGCAGGCCCTGTTACTTCAAATGATCCTCTCGATAAGCCATTTTCTCTTGACGAACTTAAAACTGTTCTTAGTTATGTTAAGGATACGGCACCTGGTGTGGATGGATTCCCTTACTCTTTCATTTCAAAAGCGGGGGTGAAATGTCATCAATATTACCTGGACTTGGTCAATTTTTGTTTCATCTCTGGGTATATTCCTCCAGCTTGGAAGGTTCAAGTGGTTATTCCTCTGTTAAAACCCGGCAAAGATCCTAGTGATCATTGTTCTTATCGACCAATTGCTTTATCGTCTATTCTTATTAAACTTCTTGAACATTTAATTAAAAACCGTCTAGAATGGTTAGTTGAAAATAGAAAACTGCTCCCAACGACTCAATTCGGCTTTAGGAAAAGTCTGGGTACTACTGATAGTGTGGGTATCCTCACATCAGAGATCCGGCTGGCCCTTAGTAGACATGAGTCTGTGGTAGCCGTTTTTCTAGACATTTCAGCTGCTTATGATTCTGTCCTCCTCCACGTTCTCAGGCAAAAGCTGCATGAGCTGAGAATACCGGCTAGGATTATTCAGATCATCTGCACTATTCTTTCCAACCGCACTCTTCAGCTGAGGATTCCAGGGGAACACTCTGAGCAGAGGGTGACCTGGCGAGGCTTACCTCAGGGATCCGTTATTAGTCCCATACTATATAATATTTATACTTCAGATCTCCCTTCATGTTTAAATTATAATTGTAAAATCCTTCAATATGCGGACGATATTGCATTATTGGTCTCTGGCAGTTCCATAGAGGATGCCGCCCTATCTTTAAATGTCTCTTTATCTTCATTAAACCAATGGCTACTCGATCACGGGTTGTCTTTGAGTGCTCCTAAGAGTACAGCAGTTATTTTTACTCGTAGACGTCTTATCCCCCAGGTAGATATTAACATAGATGGTCAAGCTATCCCGATCAAGGAAAAGGCCAGGTTTCTGGGAGTTACCCTGGACTCAAAAATGTCAGGTGTGGATCACATCAACAATGTGGTTAAAAAATGTGAACGCTCAGTATCAGTCCTAAAGGCTTTATCTGGAGTCTGGTGGGGAGCCCACCCATACACACTAAAATTAGTGTACAATGCTCTGGTCAGAAGTGTGATGGACTATTGCTGCTTCTTACTTGAGCCGTGTAATAAAGAGGCGCTTCGTAAGCTAGACGCCATTCAAGCCAAATGTCTTAGGATTGTCATAGGAGCAATGAAATCCTCCCCTATAAATGCTCTCCAGGTAGAATGTGCAGAGCCTCCCCTTAACCTTCGTAGACAATACTTGGCAGATCGCTTCCTTTCAAAAGTTTTCGCCCTTTCGTCCCATCCCTTACTTCCCATCTTAGAACAAATCCATCTATCTTTAGAAATATCCCCTTATTGGAAGTGTAAGTCACTTCCCCCGTTGATGAACAGGTATAGAGAGCTTAAAAACCTCTCCTCACCTGTTTGTCAATATCCCACCCTACCAGTATTTTCTTCCGCATACGAGGTGGTCCACTTTAGGCCAAAAGTTGTCTTGGACTTTGGCATTTCAAGTTCCGAGGACGTAAAGGGTGACTTTGATCGGGCTATCGAGAGGTACTGGAGGGGTTGGAATTTATTCTACACGGATGCATCTAAATTTACGCCAGCAGGATGTACAGGAATTGCAACATACTTCCAGAATTCCAGAATTGCCCTACTCTTTCAGTGCCCTCCAGAGGTTTCGGTATTTACAGGGGAATGTATTGGCATTTTAGAAGCAATTAATTTCATAAAATCTCATAATCTTAAAAATTCGGTAATTTTCTCAGATTCTCGCAGTAGCATTCAGGCTTTAAGTCAAAATCAATTAAAATCAAAAATTCATAGTAAAATCATTATTGACATTCAAAATTTACTCTTCATTTGCTCTAACAACAATTTAAACATTGAAATAGTTTGGATTCCCAGTCATTCGGGTATAAATGGCAACGAGTGTGCCGACTCGCTGGCTAAATTTGCTACATCCAACCTTGTTGACCAAAAACATTATGTTGTTCATAGTTATGACCTACGGGCTGACACTAAACTTAAAATGCATAACTCGTGGTCAACAGTGTGGCAGATGAGTTCAAAACTCAAGGGGGCGTACTACGCCAGTATCCAACCCGACATCCAACGGAAACCTTGGTTTTTTAAATGCACCAAATTATCCAAAAGAACTATTTCATCTTTGTGTAGACTCAGACTCGGTCACTGCTGCAGTCCAGTATTCCTTAATAAGATTCGTGTTCGTGATAGTTCCTTGTGCGAATGCGGTCTTGATGAGGGTACTCTGGACCATATATTTTTTTCATGTCCTTCAAATTCACAATCTTTTGAATTGTACCATAAACTTCCCAAAATTAAAATCACCCCTCCTACTAACTTTCATTCCCTCTTAACTAACTTTTCCCCTAAACTAATCCAAGTCCTAGCAAAATTTTTAAATGACAATGATATAAAAATGTAGTCTGGTGTGTAATAATAATCATAAATCTGTAAATATCTATTTTTTTAGTAGAGAAATCATTTATGTATTTATTTAACAAAAAAATTAAAAAAAAAAACTAACAAAACTAACAAAACTTGTCTTGTCCTTTCAGCTAATAACTAACATTAACAATTAACAACTACCACAAAGTGAAAGTTCGACGGCTCATCTCGCTGTGCTGCCGTCACCACATGACGCTGGCAGAATAGTCGACACCGGCTCAGTTGCCAAAGAAGAAAAAAAAAAAAAAAAAAACCAGTCTTACCAAGGGGTGTCCTATTACCCAGTAACTGGGTTGTGGAGGTCAGATAGGCAACCACTCCATGTAAAATACTGGTATTCAGCTGCATTCGGTTAGACTGGATGCCAACCCCAACATGAGACATGTACTAAGTTGTTACTAAGGGCTGGTTTACACAGTGCGAGCTACTGACTAGACAGTAGACAGCTGCTCGCACTGTGTACTCGTATGTCAGTAGCTCGGCTTGCCTTGGCTGTTTACACGGTGCGAGTTGTTGCACTGCAGCTACTCGGTAAGCCGACTCACACGCTAGCTCGCACGAAAACAAAAACGTTGAAGTTACTAGACTGTGAGCTACTGTCCAACTGACAAGTGCGAGTAACTCGTCTAAAACGTCCACACCGTGCGAGTTGCTGCACTGCAGCTACTCGGTAGGCCGACTCGCACGCTAGCTCGCACAGTGTAAACTAGTATAAAACGTCCACACCGTGCGAGTTGCTGCACTGCAGCTACTCGGTAGGCCGACTCGCACGCTAGCTCGCACAGCGTAAACTAGCCATAATGATGAGTACAATGACCCCTTAAGGGAGGATTTCAGTTATCTCAATTACACCTTATTTTACGTACTTACCTATAATTCCTAGCTATAGTGGATCAAAGAACCAGGCCAATTGACTTACAATGAAATGAAAAATGCTGAATCATTTTACAATTTTGACACTAACATTTCATTGAATTTAATCCAATATTAATACAATTTAATAAATTAGTTTTTCGAAAAAATAAATAATATTAAGGTCTATGTTTAAAGCTTGGTCTTATGCTATGGATTTGATCGAGGGTACACCCAGTCTTAGTCTGTCCCTGAGACGTAAAAGTCGCTTGTACATGAACAGTTTGTTGTTCGGGAAACTTGTTTTGATGTCTTTTTCCTGAAAACAAATGAATATATTGTTAGTTTTATACAGGTGTTTTTATACAGGTGTTGACTCCTCCCAAGGGTCGAGAAGAATGACGTGTGATTGGAGAGGACCAAGTCCAGCAGGGGACCGCTGTAGGGTGATGTTGATGATTATATACCTTATCCTGCAGGGTGGAAGGCTAGCTTGAACAAAAAACGGCCAAGTGCGTGTCGGACTACGCACAATGAAGGGTTCCGTAATTGGGATGAATTTATTCCAAGAACAAACTTAACATTGTAGTTGGAAAACATGTTCTCCCATACATTCCAACTGCAAATGTAATTTTGTACGAACAATATTGAGAGATTTACTATGTTATTTTAAGACCATAGACTTCTTATAGGTTTTCCAGTAATCTATAGGTATAGAACTATTTCCTGTATTTTTTTTCAAAATTTTAGACTCAGTAGTTTCGGAGATGGGCGGGAGATGGTCAACTTTCGTCGATTTTCTTAAATAACTTTAAAACAATTTTTTTTTTTAATTATAAAGAAAATATATATTTTGAGACCCTTACAGTAAGCACTTTTATTTGATATGTCACACGGTACAGTTTACAAAACTTATTTTTTATTTTCTTATTTGCCTGGGGGGCAAATTGACCCCCGTATTCAAAATTCATTTATTTACTTTATTAAAGAAATACATACGTGTACCAAATTACAACTTAATCGGTCCATTAGACTCGGAGCAAATTGGCTGTGACAGACAGACAGACACACAAGTGATCCTATAAGGGGTCCGTTTTTTCCTTTTGCGGTACGGAACCCTAAAAAGGGCAACTCTAGCAGTTATTATACATCTAAGTTATTTATACTAGGATCAGAAGACAATGAAACCAACTTAGGCTTAGGGTATGTAGCATATTCCCACTGCTGGGACACAGGGCTCCAGAGACTAGTCCAGGGACTGGGCCATGATAAGATACATATCTTTAAAAAAAATACAAAATCAAATATTTCTTACAGCTACATATAGTTTGCTAGAAATATTTGGGCACATTTATAGGTAATTTAAAACTGGAATAAATTTAATTCAATTTGGGAATTGAACCCAGCTGTACCGTGCTGTGTATGTGTGTGTGTAGCTGTGTTCTAGATCAGAACAATGATCAGTAATAAATAGCTTTACTTACATGAGGAAAGAAATCAATCTCTAATAGCAGAATCTCAAAGAATGTTGCCACTATAATGACAGGGCCAGACTTTCTTTCACACACATCCAGATAAACAGCATATTTTTCAGCTGGCAACTCGGCAATCTTTTCAAATAAAGGCATTGTGGCCTGTTTCTGGCTTGACAACCGATACAGTAATATCTCACCAGCTCTTGTGCCAATCAGGACAAAGTCTCCATAGAAAAATAAAGCAGTGATTGGTGGAAATTCTAAATACAAATGCTGGTATTTGTCAGTCTCAATTTTGAATAGGTTTCTGGAATAACAGACAAAGTTTCTGTCATTGATCGCACAAATATGTTTGATTTGTTTTACCCATTCCGGCGGACACCTTATGGGTTTAACTGATACAGTTCTATCTTTTCCAATGGTGACGATTTTACCACAATCAGTAAAGATACAAAATGTTCCTTTACAATACTGAATTTCTTTGATGTCATAGTCACAGTGGAGCATTAGTTTTGATTCTAGGTTCTTCATAGTTAGATCACAGATGAAAACATCTCTGTTATTGAAAAAGTATAGTTGTTTTCCATGAAGGACGAAGTTATCTGCTCTGAAAAATGCTTCAGTCATATAAGTTGAGTTCTCGACTGTTCTTTGAAGGAGTATGCCAGATTTTAGTAGTAACACGGTTGCATAGTCATTATTGGCGATTTTCACACAGTTTTTTTCTGGAACCGCTACAGGTATATGTTTCAAAGTGCTAGTGTCATACAGCACTATACCTCTAGTATCTTTTAACGGTAGCACACCATAGTCAATGGGTAAAGCATGATTTTTGTCATGTAAGGAGAATTTATAGAACTCACGAGCTTCTGGACCGAATAATGTTACTTTTGTCCACATTGATAGGTTCTTATAAATATGGTACCACTTGCAGTCGTTGCCGCACTTCGTTTTGGCTATTGAGGAGGAATATTCGACCTCTTTATGGCATATTTTCTCCCAAATGTAGTCATTTTCATCTATGGTTGCCATCCATTTTCTGCACACCCTACGGCATTTTCCAACGGCAATACCGTCGGTTCTGATTAATATTTCTATAAAAGTTTCCAGTGGCAAGCTGTCTATGTCCATTATTTTTTGAAAAATTTTATTAATTTGTTGTTTAAAAAAGAACGGATTCTTATTAGGCTTTCAAAGCTCACATATTTTTCGCATACAACTGAAATTGGTATAATATACATATTACTATTTGTAAAGGATGACTTTTCTTTAATTTTGCATTTCTTACATTTTAGACTACTTATTCTCAAAATAACTCACCGTGTTTACAATTTTATCTCTTATCACTAGACTGGTGTGATGATGTCTGATAAACAGATAAACTCGTGATTATGACGTTTTGTTTTGCAATGTTGGTACCTACCCCTGTTCGATTCAATCCGACGTTCAGAAACGTAAACGTCAAAGATGTAAAAAAATCGTAAAAACAGTTTATGAAACTGTTTTTTTTTTCTTTTTCTTTTGGCTTCGTACGGTTTAGTATCAAATTATTTTATGTACTTATAGACGCCAGCACATTAAGCTACCTTGCTTGCCCTGTTCGCCATTTTGATTATTTTTAAAAATGGCGTTGCACGATAATACCTATATACAGTATGTTAACCAACAGAGGGCGTTCCCGTTAACCCGCAATAGTATAGCATCCATACATGCTAAAAAAAATATTACCATTCGAAAACAAAATGGTTTTTATTTTTTTTTAATATTAAAATATTCACTAAAAATGCTAAAAATATTCAAAAAAATATAAAAATATTCACTAAAAATAAAAACTAAATTGCGATGTTTCCGTCCTTCAAGTACGCGTGTACAGAGTGTTTCTTTTACGTATCAATTTAACATTTTTAGTGAATATTTTAATATTAAAAAAAATAAAAACCATTTTGTTTTCGAATGGTAATATTTTTTTTAGCATGTATGGATGCTATACTATTGCGGGTTAACGGGAACGCCCTCTGTTGGTTAACATACTGTATATGGATAGCGGGCATATAGACAAACAAAAATGCCTGTGATACGTAGACAGAGAATAGAGGTAGACAAGGCCTCAGCGTAGAACAGTATGAGATAGCGATAGTTCGACATAAGTAGGTAATTACCACGGCTTTTACAGCCATATATGTGTTAGAAAATTAAGATTGCATTATTCTTACTCTACCACAAGAAGCATTTAGTTTACTATTTACGTTTTTATTTTGTTAAAATCATCTCATTACAATGTTTTTTTTATGAGTGGTATTGCAATATGTGGTTAGCTAGTGACCTCGACAATTGATCATATTATTCTTGCCTGAGCAACCGGCAGCAAGTTCGTCATGCTCCCTTAGATGTCACTGCTTGCGGTAGCGTCAGGGGTCGGGTTGCCTCCTTCCCTCAAATATGGCGAGGGGGGTGATGGCTGAACTCTGCGTTATGCTCGTGAACGGGTGCTGCTTGTGGTGACTGGTCATCTTGCTGTTCTTGGTTTTGTGTTGTTATTAGTAATTAACTTTGTTTATATTACTTCGATGGTCCTAGTTTATCATTTGTGACTTCGAGTTTCAGCTTCATATACAATCTTCATATCGAGGGTTCACGGGCTATTTGTATTAAGCGACATCCTGGCCGATATTGAGTTATTATCAAACCTACCTATTAAAAAGTGAAAAACGTAAAAAACGGCGATAGGCGCTATTGAATATTAACCGTCGATAGGCCACTTTTTTGTAAAAAATATTGATACTTTTTTACAATGTTCTTTTTGCCGAATAATGAAACTTTGAAATGCTCTCCTGTAAAGTTCCAAACATGTCGCTTAACACAAATAGCCTGTGAACCCTCGATATATGTAAGTGGGCACATCCTTTATTACTGGAGGCCTTTATTTAGGTATAAAGTTCTGCTTACGTTTTTAGTTTTGTATTTTTATTTCTGCTCGATTATAGTTTTCGATTATTTTATTTTTGGTATATTGGCGTGTGCTAGCTTACTTATAGCAAATACTTTAATTTAATGTTTTGTGTTGCGTAATGTACCTAAATTATTATGCGCAGTGTTGTATAGATTCAATTTTTTTTTAACTGAACAGACAGCTCTGCTGCTGGGGAGTTTGTTGCGCCACTTCTTCTCCCCAGCTGAAGCACTAGGAAGTGGTGAAGGGCGGGCGTTTTGGGGGCTGTGTTATGTAATTTTGACGTTCAAAAAGTGCTGATTCTCAGCCTAGTTTGAATAAATGACTTTTGATTTTTGATTTTGATTTACCAAAATGCACTAGGCCAGCGTAGTAGATTACAGCCCACTCCCTATGGAAGAGAGGCGCAGTGTCCCTGCAGTGGAAACATTATAGGCTGATTATGCTTATGCCACGCTAAGGATTATTTTGCATTCGTACTGTTCTGAAGTCAAGTCAGTATACTGTTAGAATAAATAATTAAGCTCATTTTTCAGACACGAGAGCTCAGGTACGGAGTTAGGTAGATACCTATACCAAGATACGCTGCTCATTTTCTCTTCTTCTTTCGTCGTAACTATACAATAATAAATTGCCCTACCGCCGTATCTCTACTAGAGTAAGGTTTACTTTGCCGAAATAGATCTAGGGTGAGGAGCCAGACCAAGAGAGATGCATAAACCCGCAGGGCAGATTGTGGCAAGCTGTTGAGCAGTACCGACCCCACGGACCCTATCTCCCGGGAGAAGTCTTGTTCTTCACCCCTGGCTTACCTTTATTGGCCGGCTGGAGTGAACATTGACAAGGAACAGAGCTCCCACCTCTTTCTTGCCTATATTGGCCGGCTTGAGTGGAGATTCGCGAGAGCAAACGTGCTTGGAGGAATTGTAAGGTGCTAGTAGGGATCTTGACCGTACTTCCAGGATTGTCCTGATAGCCGTGGGACACCACAATTGCGGCAATAAGTCCCCACTTTGAGGAGTGGTTGGAGAAGCGTCACGGCATCCTCACCTTCCGCCTGACCGAGGTTCCTGTTCCGGATAAGGCGGGAGGAAACGCCCGGGTGTTACCATTGTATGGATCGCCCGGAGGACACGGTGGAGCATACGGTGGAGGTCTGCCCGGCTTGGGCAGAGCACCGACGCGTCCTCGCGGAGGCGATCAGCGGCGGCGATCTCTCGCGTCCGGCCCTGGTACAGACCATGGTACGGAGCGAGAGTCACCTCCTTTTGCGAAGCAGTAGTGCTCGCGATGGGGGAGGCTGAACGCGTGAGGGAGAGGCAATCTTTGCGCCCTCACGCCCCTAGTCGCCGCAGGAGACGCCCTGGGCGTCGGGAATCGATAGCCGATTCCACAAAAGATTTGAAGTCAATCATATGGCGCGGCAAAACTACGTGCTGCGTCAGATAACCCAAGCTCCTCGGTTCGTGACGAACTCTGTAATTTACAGGGACCTGTGTGTCGAGAGCATCCATGACTTCTGCACGAACTTGTCGAGGAAGATGTTCGCGCGTGCTGCCGTCTCTCAACAGCACCACATCAGGGACATTACGCCGTGGCACGCGCGACCTCCCGACTACAAGCGCTTCCCGCGCGACATTAACGCAGACGTCGCGCATTAACAACCAGACTTGACGCCTGAGTCAGTCGCCTTCACTTTACACGCGACCTACTCAAACAAAAGAACTCCACACTCACCAGATGACACTCGCCGCATGCAAAGCGTTCCAAGTTAATATAGGCATCATGCGCGCGGTTCATACACACACTTCTCCACATTCGCAGTAAACCACACGAGCGACGTACACACACCTCAAGTCGTTCGATACTCACTACATAACTCCCGCACCCTGCAACGCTACCGTCTAGATCTGGTTACGTTGTTGGGGACGAGGACAGCTTCTTTCCACTGTAGGTGAGCGCCAACCAAAACCGACGCCCTCGTTGCTAGATCTGATGTAATATATATATATATACTTAATTAATACATACTTAATTTCCTATTTAATTTATTCTACAGAAATGGGCCTAAAAATGTATAAAATCTATTTACAAAAACATATTTAAGAGGATGCATTTGACTCACATACAATATCATTCCGTCTCTTATTAGTACTTTCAGTGTTATAGGAGAGCATCGGCTCTTGCCGGGCCTTCCCTAGGGAACTAGGGAAGGCGAAACTAACTAATCTCACCCAGCAGGGGCCTGGTCTGGTCGCACGGGCGTATTGAATCACTTCGGGCGCTCCTAGTCACACCCCATAAACACATTTCTACGCGATGAGGATGCAGTGGCGGACTAAGCCTGACGGGGGTCAGGGGCGACAAAACTAAATGGGCCCCTCCCGCCCAGGTATGTACCTACGTCAAAATATTCAACACGCTGCCTCGAAAAGATTAGGTTTACTTTTGACTATTCATTATATTCAAATAAATAAGAGTTACTTTGTCGACTTACGCAGAGAAGTCTAAGAAAAAAGGGAATATACTTACCACAAGACAAGAGCAAGAGCGAGCGTAGCGAGCTCAAATTTTAGCACCGTACGTTTATATTTTAGCATGCGTAGGGGGCCCCCCCGACTACAAACTGCCCTTTACTTACTAAACATAATTACTTTGGTCTTGTTATTTGATTTTTCTCGAGATTTGGGGACCCTCCAGGACCGGGGTCTCGGGGCGGACCGCCTCTGCCGCCAATGCGTGGATGCTATTTTTTCTATACATCGTTTTGTATAATTATATATATTCAAATAAACACGAAAAAAACCCAACAAACGCAATATTTTATTACACCATAATAATTGCACATTAAAAATTCACATTACATTTACCATGTGACATGGTATTTATAAATATATTAAGAAAAACATTTGAATGTTTTGTGTTTAGGCTTAAACCTCTGGCCTAGCGGAATCTACCAGTTGGTACCTATGTGTATATGAGAGGCTGGTCAACACAAAAGTGGCCAGCCGGGACGACTATCAAACTCATGTTTACCTTTAATGGCTTTTGTGGACATGATATAAATAAATTCAGATTATTTTTACAGTTGTAATGGCAATTATGTCATTTTGGTTTGAATAGGTTTTTATTATTTTATTTATCTTTTATTCACCTAAGATTCTTTATATATTTTGAATGTGAGAACGTTGTAGGGTTGATAGACTGTAGATTTGTAGACCATTTTCTATTTTGTTAAGTAAGTATACTTGCTTAGCTATTCACCACCATTCGATATGCTTCAGTGCCGGATCGAAAATCGATCGAAGGAGTCCTATACCTAAATGCTGTTCAAAAATCCGACACCAGGAGATTTCGACAGTTTGAACCAAACAGACAACCACTATTCTTCGGATGGCTATTTACGGTTAAAGATATTTATTTCTCAAAAGAATTACAAATTCACTTATAGAGAAAACATAAATAGGTGTAAAACAGTTATCTGCCAGTAAGCGTAGATAAAAAACAAAAACAAACAAGTATCTTTAAAACTTTTAAAACTAACATTACAATAATACTTCGACTTAGCATACATTGTTTTAGCATAACAAGTACAAAATATACAAATAAGAAGAAGGCAGGTTGGGTTGGCAGTAAGAAAGCAGGCAGTATTTGCGGGGACTAGGCAAATCAGGTAACCTAAAATGTGTCATTTTCGACTCAGAATCCTATCGAATAGTTGTGAATAGCGATGCTGGTACTTGTTGACAGGCCTACATTGTCCTCCCATACCTATTATTAACAATATAATTTGAAAACATTTGAAAAGCCAATTATTTTTAAAAGAGTAACCGTTGAGTTTCTTACCGGCTCTTCTCCATATAATAATAATAATAATAAGTCGTTATTGAAATAAATTAGAGTTACAAAACCTACGAAGCCTCTGAAACGCAAACTAGGTAAAAACCTGTATGTCAGATTTCAACTGAATATGAAACGACCATTTGGAACCGTGCACCTAGGTTTATAAATGTGAAATAAAATATTTTGATTTGATTGGTTGCAAGAATAACAGGCAATCAAATCACTTAGGTAATTGAGATGAGATTAAACTACACATTTAACCTGACATTCAGAAGCCAGGTTGAGTATTTCTGATAGTCCACTATTTTAGAGGTCTAAGCTTCAATACACACTCCTTAAGGGGGAAGCGCCAAGGCAGCCTGCGAAATTCAAATTTTCTTACGTTTTTAGCAATTTGTAAGTCAGTATTAATTGATTACAGTGTGATTCGCGACTGTAACAAAAATGTATTTACAGAATTATAATTAGAATCAGTAATCCTTAAATGAGATTTCATGAAATAGTCATAAGATTACTTGGTCTTGTATTGCCGACGTTAATGATTATACTCGTAATTCTATAAATACATGTTTGTTACGGTCGCAAATAATATTTTGATCAACATAGAACCTAATACCGACTTGCAAATTGCAAAAAATGTAAAAAAAAAATTGAATTGCTACCCTGGCGCTTTCAATTTAACCGATTTTGGATTTTATACACTGTAAAATGAGTATAATCGTTAGATTATTATTGATATATTATAACATTTTTCGACAAAGATAGTAGAATAATTTGTAAGACATATCAAAATAATAATTTAAAAAAGACACCTTTATAATACAACATTATATATAAAAAAAAACAAAATGTCCAAAAGCGAAGTCCTTTTTAAATAATTTATATCATAGTTCAGAAATAATAAATATACCTATATAAAATCAGCATGGCAAAAATTATGCCACAGTATCCAATGTCCAGTAAAGCAATATTGACACACAAAAGAAATATAGTAACAATCATCAAAATTAATAAAAAATAACAATCATCATCGAGTGTTCAGTTGAGTTACGCAATAAATAATCATTCAAACACACCATATTTGTAAAATAGGCGCAAATAGGCACAAAATTTGTGATACGCAAAACTGTGAGCCTTACAGACATAAAATATCATGGTTTCACATTATGCACTTACACTGAGGGCGAATTTCACAAATGAAACTGAACGTGTCAGCACACCTAAGCCAGTTTCAAGAGTTGTCAGTTTCATTGTTGTTATTGAATACTGAGACTGACAGCTCTTAAACGCGGTTTAGTTAGATGTGCTGATCGCGTCCAGTTTCATTGGTGAAATTGGTCCTAAGCTTCCATTTCCTTATAGAAAAAAAAAAGACAATTATTCCCGTCTCAAATGGGAATATGCAAGGTTTTGAAAATTATTGCATGCACTCTACTAGTGAAAGCAATTTTTACCATTTTGATGCTATTAGTATAACAAGTGACGTCATTTGACACGTCAAATACAATTTATATAATAGGCGTTCCAATCCACGAGCGCGCGTCATTTGACTTTAATATCTAAAGACATAAGGTTTAAATTCCAATTAATCGTGAAATGTTACAACTTTAGCAAAATGTATTTCACTGACTTTATAATCGACCTCAATGCATATTCCCTATTACCAAAAAATTTAAAACACCATTACCCAAATTAAATAAATAACTTACAACAAAATATCTTAAATTACAAACAATAAAAATAACTGGTAAAATGTTGGTGTACTCTAGGTACACCTCTGCCTGAACCTTCGGCGAATACAGGCGTGATGTTTAACTTAAATTACAATGCATTAGGAATACTTAGGCCTTGAACTTTTACAACGCTCTTAAGGCTCACAAACGGCTCTCACTGGGTCCAATGATTATTGGTCGAATTAACAGTTTTAAATTCAATATTTATTCTATAGATACTGCTATTGATACAAATTATAAATGCCAATAAAATAAATAACTTCCCAAGCTGCAGTATGTCAGTTTGAGACATACAGCCAATGCGCGATAAGTTGACACCCGAGCGAGGTTTAATTAAAGATTTAGATGGCGTAACGCTGCGCTGTTCCCGAGTAACATAGGCTGTTTTGTAATTCCCGAACATTTTCCCTGAATCGCACGTAGGTACATTTTTCTCTACACAACATAAAAGTATTCATTCATGCTGCTAAATGGCCAAATATCAGTTCAGTCTTCGATAAAATGGCATATAATAGGGCAGTAAATCCTTAGCAGATTAAGTGACTTTTCTGTTAAAGAAACGACCATTATATTAGAAAATTAAGTAAAACAATTGACATTCGCCAGTCGGACCATTCTACAGGATGTATCAGAAAGGTGTGGTCACATTTAAGAGTGTGGTACAGACCATCAAATTGAACAACTTTCTCCATCATAGTCAGGAAAAAAATATCAGCCGTCCCATGCATTTGGGTCGAGTAAGTATTGAGGCTTTGTATGGGACAACTGATGTTTTTTTTTCTCGATTACGATGTTGGTCCCACGGAGACAGTTGTTCAGATTGATGGTCTCTACCACACCTTTCTGATACGCCTGTATTGCTTTAATTAGGCTGGAATGCTGGATAAGGAAGGCGGCGGGGTGTTGTGATGAAACTTAGGTCAAGCTAATGTCAGGCCTATGTCCGGCAATTGACTTTGACGTAATACCATATAATTATAGTCGTTGCAAGTTACGAGCGCGTGTCATGTGACTTTTATGTCAAAGGTATAAGATTTAAATTGCAATAATTTACAAGCGCTCGTGAAACAACAACTTTACTTTGCCAGTTTACCATTTTATAGGTACCTACACTTATTCTAGTAAAAAAATTAAGTAGGAATGATATAAAATTTTAAATAAATAGGATTGATTAAATAAATAAAATGCTTTCACTACCTAATAACAACTCTAAAGTCTTATTAATTTCACAATTACCTATTAATATCAATACTTATGGCAGAAACATGTTTGTATGAATATATGATTTGATTAAGATATTACAAAATTATTAATTATTTATCATTTCGATTACTAAATGAGCAATATTTAAAAATGATTTAAATATTCAAATAAATAATTAGTTATTTAATAAATGCAATTTTAAAATTGTTGTTATTATTGAACAAATGATTAAGAATTAGTCTAATAAGAGACATGCTCGTAGTTCTCAAAACAACATTTTGTTCTAAATTAGTTATTATAAAATCTCTTTGACTAAAAATGAGGTCGAGACTTCTCGAGGTAAAAATTATAAGCCCAGGTACGCACGGGCGATGATTTTCGGGCATTTTCAACTCTCAGTATTGAGCCGAGCATTGAAAATCCAACAGAGCTCATCCCAGCGCGTCAAGGAAACACACTGTTGGATTTTCAACTCTCTGCGCTAAGCGGAGCGTTGAAATCGAAGTGCGCAAAAAAATAGCCGCGATAAAAATACGCCTGTGCGAATCTGGGCTTACTCCGACAATAAATAAATTAAAATGCTACTGGATTTCTTTGAGACACTTGTATAGTTCATGGTCAAATTAAATTAGCTGGCGAAATTCACAGACGTAATGGATGGTTTGTGTACAGACGCCAGCACATCAAGCTACCCGAAACTGTCAAATTTTCCCAATATACCTTGAACCTAATGCTTTAGCGATAAAGTTGAAAATCTATTAAAGAAATTTGACAGATTGTAGTAGCTTGATGCTGGCGTCTGTACAAACTAATTTACAGAAATAAATATAATTAATTAGCATTTACCAGCGGGCGTTGACCCCGTAATCAACTGTAATTACTTGGAATTATCAGGATTAAAACCCTTTTTATTGTTCATGTTTATAATATTTCCAACCCTTTTACTTTCTACAGCTCGAGTACTAATAAATTTTAGTGATGTGCTAATGTTTTACCGATTCGATTTATTATAATAATCGACTTTATTTATGAAGAAGTTTTAATCATTTAACAAATTGATATTTTATTTTAAAGATAAATGTAAAGAAAAAACAGCGTCCATGAAGTGTTGCATTTTTTCGTCTATGGTTGCCTGTCTGTCAATAAATTTTCAAAAGAAACTTCATAGGCGAGCTTATGTAAAAAGAAAAGTAAATGGTTCGAAAGAGTATAAACATGATGTAACAATAAAAAAGGTTTTTTAATCCTGATAATTTAAAGTAACTACAACAGGTTACGGGGTCAGCGCCCACTGATAAATGCTAATTAATGGTATAGGGCGACTGGTAATTAGTGACCGATATTTAATCACATGATTGTACTCATGATAAAAATAACTTTTACAATGGGACCAAACCTGAAATCGCGAAAAAATAATCTGCTGTTCCCTACAATTGTGTTCGCATAACTCGTCAAAATGTAGAAAACAGACGATTTTCTCCATTAGATGTAATGTGGGTTGGATCCTTTTCGTTTAACTATGGACAACTAATAATGATATTACCACCACGCACGAACACGATCGAACTTGTAACATTCGATGAAGTTAGTTGCTCAGTGTGAAGTATCGATTGTATTCGACTCAAAATTTTTAATGTTTCAAATACATTAAATGCATAATTAGTACAATAAACGAAAAAATTAAAAATTTCAGAATCGATAGTGTTCGTTGCCACAATCGATTTGACAGTAAATGTTATTATAAGTTTACATTTTGTTTCATTGTAAAATGTTCGATAATAGAAACTTTTCTCTATATTTTCAACCGTCCATAATAATCTACATGAAGATATTTTAGCAAATATGTAAGACGAATATTATCATTTAAACATACATAAAAACCGCTAAGTTTTCTTGTTTTACATTAACCGATTCGTTGCGGCTCCCGGTTTCGCAAACTTTTAGCCTTGGCGGCGAACAAATATTTCATGGCGCGCCTGTCGTGTCAACCGCCACAGAAGTAGATGACACACCTAGTGTGCCATCAGCCATGTGTACAAAAAAATATACTTTTTATGCTTTTTGCGCATGTGTAGACCTGATTAGGTTTAGTTGACATCAAAAGTTGATAGTGAACGGTCGTATAAGTGGTGTAAAGTGGCTAAATACGTGTTCTTCTAAGCCGTTTCCTTGAAATGGCGGGTAAGAGACTTTTTTATGCAGATGTTGCAAACCTTTTGTCTTATTATTTTTGTTTTTTCTCATTTAATTGTGTTGGTACATTTAAATCACCCTGAAAATCTTTACTTTTTATTAAATTAACTTTTCAGTGAATAATAACGTTAGTAAATATCAAGTAATCAAGAACCTTATCGTGGGAAAAATAGGGCATAGGTATGACTTTTACAAAAATAGGTATTATTCGGCGAAACTGTTAGGCAGATCCACACAAGGTCGGAAAGTAAAGCACGTCTGATTACTAAGGATAGCAAAACAGAAGTGTTCTCAGAAACAAAAACAATGCGCTGCGCTGTGCCACAGTATAAATATGGAACAGTACGGAAACTAAATATAGTTTTTTTTTTTATGTAATGCTTTTTTAATTACTAGTTATCAGTCACGCATTTTCGGGTTGAAACGCGGTACAGTTCACTCTAAAATGCGTGACTAGTTATTTTAATTCGATTTATTGAGTAACATTAAAAGTATCAGCCCTATTGCTTCAATGGAGCGTAGGTAATTATTTTATCGAATAGGCTTATTTTTCATACTGTTTCATATTTATACTGTTGCTGTGCTGGCTGGCCGACGAACAATAGACTGCATTTTTTGCGAACCTTTTTTTGTGCAGATAGCGTTCGATCTGTTTCAAGCAAAAATTAATATGATAAATTGGCCACAAATGAGGAGAATTTATTGGTAAATTCATTTCATACTAAGTTATTTAAAAAAAGGCAATGCCTTAAGCTTCTATTTCATGTACTTATTATTTTATTATACACTATTATTTTATATACTCTATTATTTTCGAGACGCTAAAAAAAGTCTCCCAGTATATATATATTTCTTGTTTTAATTCATAAAATATTTTTATCTCGTTTTCTGGGGTACATAAAGACATGCAAATTGTACAAGCAATTGTGGCTGTATTTTTAATTCATGGTTCAATTTTTTTGATAAAGTTAATTGATCTAACAATAGCTTCGTTATATTTTCAAAATTATTTAATTATTCAATGATAAAGCATGTCCGTGTTTAATAATACAACGAAAAAATCTCTTGTCAAAAAGGTTTTCCACCCCTGAAAATTTCAAATTCACAAAATATCTAGAAACGAAGGCTCTGGGCATGTACTACGTGCAAAATAATGCATCTTTTGTCTTGGATAAATCGTCAAAAAACGTAATTTGAGCAAGTTATAACAATTTTTAAATGACACGACTTGCGTGCCTTCCGCCACAAAGAAAAGAAATCGATGACACGCGTGGCGTGTCATCCGCAACGAATCGGTTAAACAGCGAATCAAATACTTATTCTAGAACGAATAGAGCCTATTTTCGCTTATCACCTGTTTTTTAGCATTTCTGAAACGGCTAGCATTGTAAAGCTACCTATTAGGTAAAGACTTGCCGGTATCGAAGCCAGGAGCCTGTATCTTTCCTCTGTAACAGAAAAAGATTGGAAGTTATTAGTAAAAAAAAACCTTAAAAAAATTGGTAAAATTCCACCAGCACACAAAATTCCCATAAAAATTATGTATACATGAGCCAACTCAAATAATGTCTTGTGAAAAGAAGCGGAATTTAGTGATTTCAAAACTAAAAATATTATCTTAGTACTTAGTTAAGAACTATACTGATAAAACCAGTAATTTAATGAAGAAATGAATTTAAAAACAACACAATATTAATAACTGAAAATACTTATCGTTTGAAATCACAAAATTCCGCAAAGTCAGGGCCGCAACACGTTGAAATTGTACTGCACTATTACACTTCCAATGTAATTTTTATTATATACTTTATTTACACTTTCATAAGGCTCAAATTACAATAATAGACACGCGCTCGTGAAATGCACCAACTATACCAATAATGACAGTATGTGGATAAACATGAATATTAACACATTCTCTGCTGAATTCTTTATGCAAACGCTTCTTTATGCTACACCCTTACCGACCCTTTTTTTTACGATGTTTTCGAAACAATAGAGATGCACAACGAACGCACATGTGCGGCGCGCCACACTCGAAGAAAGTTATGAAAACGCGCATGTGCGTCTGCCGCGCCTAATGTGTTAATAACTAGCTGTTGCCCGCGACTTTGTCTGCGACCCAGGATGAAAAGTAGCCTATGTCCTTCTCCAGGTCATGGTCTACCCATGTGCCAAACATCCAAATCCGCTAAGCCGTTTAGGCGTGAAAGCGTAAGTAACAAACAAACTCTATTTCGCATTTACAATATTAGTTAGGATGGTCCCCTCTTAATGGCCAATATAATAATGCTTTAACAGTTGGAGACATTATTACATTTCGACCGTGATATTTGCGTAAATTGGCCAACTTTGGCGTTCTTATTCTGAAAAACTGAAAGTCTTCGACAACTTTGGCTTATCGAGTGGTGGATAATTATTAGTTTAGTTCAAAGCGGCCTCGCTTTACGCAACTTTTTCTAATCTATATAAATAAAGCCAAAATTCCGAAGCAAGTTTTTAATAAATGATAAAATGCGTGACTGCATTTCTTCGTGCTCGTGGCTTGACGTGGTATATAGTAGTCCATAAGCAAATGAAATGAAAAATATATAATAATATCTCTTAAATATTGTTTTATTACATAGCGGCCTCAGAATTATGTATGGAATAGTAATATGAAATATGTAAAAAAAAATCCCATTCAAAACCATAAGACTCCAAAAAACGCTCAGAATTAACTGTAAATTTCTTCTTACTACATTAATATTATTACGTAAAATTTATACCAGAATAAACTTTAGTTCATAAGAAAATTAAAATTTCATACTTTAAACGAAAATGAATAAATTATAACATTCAAAATAAATGTAATTACAACTGCCAAATTGCTACTTTGTGATGTGTCACCATGCCACGTCATCTAATCTGTCAAAACGCAATTTTGTGATACGGCTCTTAAGCTGTGTTCAGGACTAAGGTTGCGCAATCGTAGTTGTATAAACAGCATAACTCTATTTTTCAAATGTTTTATACAAACGCATTTTTAATGTAAACATGGGCCATGGGATGAGTGTTCTTAAGGGGAAGCGTCAGGGTAGCCTGAAAATGTATTTTTACATACATGTTAGGCACAAAATGTTGGATAAGTAATACCCCATTTATTATCTCACGGTTATTGCATCACTTTTATCTAAACACAATTTGCAAATTCTTTATCGTATACAAGCGTAATTCAAATTTTTTTACGTTTTAAGTAATTTGTAAGTCAGTATTAGGCTGTATGTTGATTAAAGTATGATTCGCGACCGTATCAAATATTTATTTATAGAATTATAATCATTAAAATCAGTAATACAACTCCTTAACATAGTATAATCCTCAAATGTCAACAATTCGTGAAATAATCATTCAGTAGGATTACCCGGTCTTAAAAAGTGGTATTGATGACTTTAATGATTGTAGTTCTGGAAATACATACTTGTTACGGTCGCGAATCATATTTTGATTAACATACAACCTAATACCGGCTTGTAAATTGCAAAAAACGTAAGAAAATTTGCATTTCGCGGGCTACCCTGATGCTTTCACCTTAATCTGTGTTTGTATTTAACTTATCATAAGCTGAAGATTTATCTCGTTATTAGGGTATAAAAACACTCTTTTCTATGACTTGGTTAACAGATTTACACGAACTGTCGACTTAACTATACGTCTTGTGGAGCTTACTCTTTAAGTTTTATTAAAGGTTAATGCAAAAATATCGGATAAATTAAAAAAAAATGCTATGTTCAAATCTCAACCAAAAATTAAATTAATTCATGCGATGAATTTGTTTTCCAGGTGTCATGCGAAATAAATTAAAGACCCAAAAAGGATAAATAAATATTTTTATTCAATATTCAAGTTAATACCAGTCTTATTTTAATGTTAGTAAAACAATAACTATATAGACGTCACAGTATTCTAGCGAAAATAAGGAACTAAAATTATAAAGCACAATTCATTGAAAAGGGGACTCACATTGTTGATAGGGATTTAACATATTTTTAATAAAATATTATTCTATAGAACTATTCGAATCAAGGAACAAAGTTTCTAGACTTTCAGTATCAAATACTGGTTTAAAAATACTTGAAATATAAAATCTAAAGGTCCTAAAAGTGATGAGTAAGTCAAAATGTTTGGGTAACTTAATTTTTATTGTATTTAAACATAAATATATATATATATAAATACCTTTTAGGACCTCTTTTAGGTTATTGTGTATTCGTTTTTCAAAACGACCCAATTCATCTAATTTAGTGCTATTTCTACACATTTGATTTTTACTAGTCGAGACAATAATTTACTAAAAATGTCTTTTAACTCCTTTGGGAACAGAAAATACTGACATCAAAATTTGGCTTTCAGGAGTATCGCAATCTAAATTCATTACTTTTTTTTTAAACTAATTCTAGTACTTATGACTTTAAGTACATAACGCCTAATGAATTTCAAAAATAATTCGAAAATATCACATTTCAATAATAACAAGTAGTAACAAAAAAGGACTAAGTAACAATAGCTAATAACACCTAATTATATTCGTTGTAAATCATCTTTTTGACGTCATTCGACCAAGATTTGACTTTTGGAGCTATTTGTCAACCTAGAAAATAAGGATTCGATTTGTCTTTTTTTTTTTGCATGTTTATTATATTTATATTAATTTGATATTTGAGCGCACATTCAGCATAGTTGTTCAAGAAACCACGCGTAACAATATCCTAAGAATGCATTAGGAATTTTACTATGGCCATCCGTAGCTAGGCGTTTTAATAGCCCCAAGGTACCTAATAACAATAATTATTTAAATTATTAAGTACACAAAAACTCGCAGAAAATATTCACGTTAAAGGACTGGAGATTTTATTATAAATAGTCTTAAACAAACCCGGGAGTTTGTCGAAGTGGATTTTTTTACTCAAACTCGCGGCTCCTATACTTAAGGCGGAAGTCAAGAAAACTGGCTCAGCCGTCACGTTCGACCTGACAGGTTCTACCATAATAGGATTATCATCACAATCGAATATAATTTCCGGATCATTCTCGATAATCTCTTCAATCGATTCCCAATTTGTTTGCAACTTTTTCTCAATAGGGCAACACTCGCACATGCCATAATCACATTCCTTTTTACTCATAAAATAGTCGATATCATCTAAGATAGTACGTTCGCCTACAAGCTTTTTAGTTGGGACAAAGATTGATAATTTACGGGCTGTATATTTAAGTAAATCTTCTACGTAGTGATTGACATCTTCGTCTAAGTATTTATCGTTTTTAACATCTAGTAAGGACAGGTTATGGGGTTCAGTGAGTGAGTTATTTCTACTGCCCAGTAGACACGGGACATCAAGACTTTGCTGCTGTGGCATCATGCTACACTTTCGTTTGGCCTGACCTGTCATGTTGAATGATTTTTTAGTCGTCGCCCAGCCGAGTGATCGTTGTACTGCCATCTTCCATTTGGTGAATCTTGCGTCGCGATCTGGAATGAATATTCTTATTTATTTATTTATTTTACCATTTATGTACACGCGCGATGGATGTAATATCTGGTGGAGCTGATGCGGTACCAGTGATAGCCTGCTGCAATGTTTCCTCATATTGCTGCATCCGGGAGCCAAACAACCGCTCGAGGTCCTCCAAGCTGGCAGCAAGTCTAGTGTCCATGTTTGTGCAGTGCAGAGTGAACCAGGTACAAGTGCTACAGACTTGATAACAATGGATAGCGAGTGTGGGGGGGGGGGGGTCTAATTTAAAATGAACTGATTTATTTCATTAATAAATATAAATTACTATTTTAAAAATATATTTTTCAAGAGCACACAAAAAATTTATGTTATTGCTATGTCTACCCACAAAGGAAAGGTGTCTTATTGATTACATTGTTTCGTCTACAGATAGATAATAATATTTGTAGTTTTTATACCGGGGGTACCTATGGGAAAAATATGAGGAGTGAAATACAAGCGAAGCGTTGTCACGTTTTATGTTTTGTTTATTTTCGGCCAGTCTTCATTGTAGCGAACAATCTATCCATTATAATTATTCAACGACTAAAACACTTCAGACTGAGCATTTATGTTTAAGTTAATATAGTAATTGAAATGATTTATAATGTTTATCTGTCAGTCTGAATATTTCACTGATTTGCATGAATACTCGCACAAATCAAAATTTTGAAATTACTGGTTTATAACACAGCCAAATGCAAAATAGTCCTTATTCATGGAAGTAAGACTCACATTCATAACGGCAAAACCACCGATTGTGCCGTTATGAATTTGAGTCTTACTGACCATGAAATAAGGACGGTTTTGCATTTGGCTGTGTTATAAACCAGTAATTTCAAAACTTTGGTTTGTGCGGGTATTCATGCAAAGCAGCGATTTATACCAAAAACCCGCGTAACAATGAATAATAATAACGGCCCGCGCTTGACATTTGTTCAAAATTCCCTTAGATAGTCAACCCTGAGCACGCGGTCTTAAGATAATACAAAAATATTAGACACGTAATTTTTTGCTTTATCATATTAAACTTATATAAAACGCATTAAAGTCGGGTGGGGGCTGGCCACCTCACAACTACGTATAAAATCTAGCAAGCCGTGACGTCATGCCACATTTAAAAAAAGAAAAAATACGTGTGCAATATTTTTTAATAATCTACATGACGGACAATTTGTTTTTGTCATCATCCCTATTACGACTATGACAAAAGACTGGCTATTGGTAATCTTGCTATACCGAAACGAAAACAACCATTGCGCAAAAGACTGTCTTCACTGGCAGGAGAGCGGTAGCTGTCTTTAGCCACTGCAGTACCCGACAGTTGCAAGACTTATTTTAAAACTATGAAAATCCTTACTATGCCTTCCTTATACATTTACGAAACAGCCATGTTTGTTAAAAATAATATGTATAGATTTTCTCGAGTATCAAGTCGGCGACGATGTGTGTATGTTATATTTAGTTGGATCTAGAACCGCATTATTTTAGAAAAGCATTTTTGTAATGGCTCCAAAAATTTATAATAAATTACCAAAATGCATAAGAAGTGTAGAAAATGTAGGCCAATTTAAAAGTAAATTGTTCTTATTTCTAGTAGAGAAGACGTATTACTCCACAGAAGATTTTTTAAATGATAATTTTTGACATTAACATCATCGACGTTATAATATTTTATTAACTGACTTACTTTTGAAATTATTTATTTTATCTTATTAAATTCTTTCGATTACTATTATTGCATGTTTCCGAATCATTATTTTATATATTATTAAAATTATATAACAAATTATTTGTATACCAATTGCATTGGTAGAACATAGAGATCATGCTAGAATGTATATTTTAAGACCTTTTATGTACCTATGTTCACAAATAAAGTTGATTTGATTTGGGTACTGACACTGCGGTCCTATTCTATAGTTTGACCATTACCGCAGTACCGCGCCGAAGGTATGTGCGCGGCGAGACGGGTGGGGGGGACGGGGTCAGTGCAGGCCGCTCATTCGTCAACGCTCATGGGGTCCCACCGCTCATTCGTCAGTGCTGCACCCCACCCCACCGCGCATTCCTAAGGCGCGGTACAGCGGTCTTGGTCAAACTAGAGTTATATATACGTACCGTCATCAGTAGTAGTAGGTAAGAAGGTATCGTTGAGCGTAACATGAGTGCGCCACTTGTCAGTGCTCCAAACACCTACAGCTGCTCCTGCTACCACCGCCACTCCTAAAGCCGACATGTCCCACGCTTGAGCTCGTACTGGATAACAAAGTATTATCATGAGATTAGGGAGATAAAACAAACTTGTTAAATTACAATAATACGAGAATTATGGATGCAGAAATAACTAACTAACTTTGTAATAAAAATGTTGACCTCATTTTCAGTTGAAAAAATCGAAATTAGAAAGAAAGAAAAATCACAAACACAAAAAAGAACAAGTTGAGCGGAAATGCGTCACATCCACGCAAAACAGCCATACCAAAAAAAAAAATAACGTTTGCGGTCGGGGGCTCCCATTAGGAACGAAGTTCCTTCTCACGTATGATTTTGAAACAAAAAAAGTCGGGAGGTGTCGTGGGACACCCGGTTGGAACGAAGTTCCTTTCGCTGTATATTATGTAAAAAGGTAAAGGTAGTATTAAAATGTGTTATTGATGACTTTAATTATTATAATTCTGTAAATAAATTGTGACAGTCGCGAATTATATTTTGATCATCATATAACCTAATACTGACTTCAACTTGCATAAAACGTAATAAAATTTGAGTTTCGCGGGCTACCCTGGCGCTTTCACCTTAAGCATACTCATTACACTCATCTCATAACGTTTTCCTGCAGCTATAACAGTTAAGCCCCTACCCCAACCAACCCTATAATAATAACCAAAATATGGGGTAGTAACCAGCGATCGGAATAGGTCTCTACCTATTCGAGAAATACCTAAATTCGAGGAAAGATGTAACAAGAGTGGATAATACCTCCTATAAAATCCCGGAATGACATGACGATTAATTTCGATTTTTCGAAGATTAAATCTAGGGATTTAAGAAATTGCGAATTATTTATTATTTACTATAAATATTTAATTTATTACGAATCTATTCAAAGTGAAATAACTAATTCGCAATTTTTTATTTCCCGGGAAATTCTCGGGATTTAGAAATTGCGAATTATTTATTATTTTATTAAAAATATTTAATTTGTCACAAATGTATTCAAAGTACAATAAATAATTCACAATTTCTTAAATCCCGAGATTTAATCGTCATGTTTATCATTCCGGGATGTCATAGGAGGTGTTATCCACTCTTGTTACTTTATTTCCTCGAAGTTTAGGTATTTATACTTATCTATACTTTACTATCGATCTCTGGTAATCCCTTATTACCCCATATAATATTCAGACAGTCATTTTTTTCCGGCAAAAAATTAAAAGAGTTACTTACACACAGGTATACCGATCAGGTCTGCTTGCAGCTGCATCAGTAGATCGTTGGAGGACATCCTACCGTCCACGTGAAGTTTAGCCAGGGGCATTCCGCAGTCTTTGTTCATTGCTTCTAAGATATCCCTGTAGATCAAACGGTTTGATTATTTTATTAAAAACAACAGACCTTTTGTTTCCCCCCTAGTTGGGTAAACAGACATGTGATGTCTATTCCTGTTACTTTTTTGTGTGATAGTAAACCGGAGTAAAATAAAATGGATTTATCAATGTCCTTTTCGGTCGCCATATTGCATAACGCCTTACGAACTCATTGATGAGCGCAGCAAAATATTGTTATTAGCACAAATAAACTTTGTTGTTCTTTCTTTTATCATAATTCCTTTCACATGGTAACATACCATTATTCTTTGGCAGAAACGATTTTTTGTAGATTTTAATAATATGTAACCACCGCTGTATCTCTACGTTGACGGCGTGGTGGGGCTTGCTCCGAAATCTGGGTCTGTGGCCTCTGTCTGGGTGTGTAGAGGTTTACTTTGCCGGAACAGGTATTGGGTGAGGAGCCACACCAAGAGAGATACAGGCACCCGCAGGACAGCATCTTATCATGTGGCGAGATGTTCAGCAGAGGCGACCCCACGGACCCTATCTCCCGGGAGAAGTATTGTTTCTCACCTCTGGCTTGCCTTTATTAACCGGCTGGAAAGAACAATGACGAGGAACAGAACTCCCACCTCTTTCTTGCCTTTATTGGCCAGCTTGAGTAGAGATTCGCAAGAGCAGACGTGCTCGGAGGAAGGAAGTATTCCAGTAAGATGCTTGACTGTACTTCCAGGATTGTCTTGATAGCCGTGGAATATCTCTCCACTCCATAGGACAGGTTGCCCCTTATCGCGACGACACTATGTGCTAGCGACCGTTTTCGGGGCCTATTATTGTGTGTGCAAGTCACCAACCCCCGCCATTTTATTTGCGTAATATAGATAAAACATTGGTCAGGCCGGGACCATAGTGTTTCCATAGTCCTAGATAACCATTTCACTTTAGCCACCCAAACCCATAATCCAATAACTTTGTTTCCATATCCTGCAATAATCCTACACCAAACGCGGGTTTTCTTTGGGTGCACTTGCTTAGTGCGAACATTTTATTTAAAAAACGTGTAATAGTCACGTGTAATGCGAGTTGGCTTCGGCCCCTATACGCCTTCCAAAAGTCTGGCACCCCAAGGTCCCGAGATATGTCAAAGACATGTAAAATATTTACCTCGTCTGGAAACATACAGCTTCCAACGCCGCTCTTATGATGTGGTTCTTAGTCGTAAATGCAGTCAGACCGCAGATAATTCTGTAACAAAACATATCATTTGTACTAAAAAATGTTTGTACCAATTTGTTATGCCTATTTTTGTCTAGTTGATAAAAGGGGGTTCATGGATGTTAAAGTTTGGATAGAAGAATTTTAAAGCGCGGTCCGAATAACTCGAAATTCAATATTCATACTTTTGACCGAAAATAAATAATAATAATAAATTTTTGGAATAAATAATGAGTAAGTAAACGAATTTTCAAAATTTCACTCCTATGGGGTAAAAAGAGGGGATACAGTTTATATGAAAAATCGTATTCATTTGGTTAAAAAACTTGAAACTTGGCAATATTTGCCTCAGTAAATAATAAAGATTCGTCACTTTTAGTTTTTTAAAACAACCCACACACAGAAGATACTCTATGAGGGGTTGTTTTAAAAAACTAGTAACTATAATATCTTTGAGGGGGTGTCAAGGTTAGTAAGGAAAAATTATAAGGCGCTGTCGGATTAACTCGAAACTCGGTACTAATAATAATTATAGCCTGGCAGTTTTACTTTATGCGGCTTACCCAAATGTCATTTCTTTGATATTTTTCGTTGAGTCGTTGAGCTCGTTAGGTACTCAGTTGAGCTATACGATTACAGGTCAGGACAGGTCCACTCAAATCTGTATGTTTCTTTTTTCAAAAGACCATTTTAGACTCTAATGGGTAGTCTGATAGGAAATGTCGACTCCATCTAGCTTATTTTTTTTTCTTAATATGACGTTCTAAAGTGATTCCGATATACTGTTTACAGAATAAACTCCACTATAAATCCATAATAATATTATAAATTCGAAAGTAACTCTGTCTCTGTCTATATGTTGTACCTTTTCGCGCCTAATAGTAATAATAAAACATTTATTTCGACCAACAAAGGATCATATACACAAAAAATAAAATAAAACAAAAGCACATACAATTAAAAAGACTACATAAACACACAACGATTACAGGCTTCGATTGCTCAGTATGTGAACCATACAGCAATGGTTCAGCCTAAATCACCGAGAGGATTTTAGAGTTTGGCAAAGCGATAGATGGCATCCTGGGGAATAAAAACAATCCTAAAGTTGATATACGGGATGAAAGTTTGTATGGGAAACCTAGCATTTCTTAAGTTAGGATTATGAAAATTGAAATTTTACTGTTTTTTGTAAAGTCATTGCCCAAAAGACTCATATAGGGGACAATTTTAAAATTAATATTAGAACTTAAAAAGGGATATTTACACTTTCGCAATTTACTATAATTGCAAAAGTGAGTTTGTTTGGTATTATGAAAAACCAGTCTATCGACACTCTAGACTCACAATATGTATTAGGTACTTAAATAAAAAAACCCCTGAACACACTACTAAAGTTTACATAATAATAGAATTCAATCATGATTCGAAAGACACGTGGCGCCGTCTATTATCATAAGAAAGTTATTGTTGTTTTCCTCGGGTACAGTACTTTTTTTCGCGATGAAAGGTACCCTATGTCCGTTTCTATACACGTGACAACGTATATGCAAAATTTCAAGATGATCGGTTCAGTGGTTTAGGCGTGAAAAGGTAACAAACAATCAAACAAACTTACTTTCTCATTTATAATATTAGTTAGGATACAGTTGGAAAAAAATCAATTTTAAAAGTTGCTCAGTGTATTAGTGCTCATGACTGTACGTTCCCCTGGTATGATTTCCGACTTACAGGCGGGCGAAGCCGCTGGTAAAAGCTAGTTTAAATATCATTTCAAAACCTAATTCCAGAACCGTTTACTTAAAATGACCTATAAAATATTACCATTGGTAGAAAAAGCTATCATCTTCTATTTTTGACGTGTACCAGGTGTATACTATGATAATAATATCTACCTACCCTCTAGCATCTTTCCTCCAGTAGGGCGCGTACAGGCCACTGAAGGCCGGTACGAAGTACACGTCGCCCGTAGAGAACACCTGGCCGGCGATATGTTCCGTGTCCGCGACTACGTCTTTGATTAGGCGAAGGTTGTCGCGAAGGAATTTCATTGCGCCACCTGCTACGGCTATAGAACCTGGGGAAGAAGGAAAAAGACATTTCCAATGGTGCTTTTTTTTTCTGAACTAAGCATAGTATTTAAACAATATTATATGAAGAGAATGTCACACAGTTGAGTGAAAGAGACGTCGCTATACAAAGCAGAAGTTTTACTAAAACTCGATTGTCATGTCACTATCTTCTGCCTGCGACTTCATCTGCGTTAAATTTCTTGTCCCCCCGACCCACCTCGTCGCATCGCATCGCCTGCCCGAGCTGTTACGTTTTCGCTTAGCGTTCTTTCTGACTTTTTTTCTTATTGCTCGGCTCCTAAGGGTCCTAGCCTGAAATTAAATAGCCTAAGCCTTCCTCAAGAATTGGGCTATCAATTGCAAAAAGATTTTTTTAAATCGATTAAGTATTTTTAGAGTTTATCCATTACAAACAAACATAAAAAAAAAATCAAATCTGCTCTTTATAATGTCAGTAGGTAAATACGCTATGCTATTCGATGTTCCATATTCAAGACCGGGTGTTGTATACAGGACGGCGAGTGTGTTAACTACAGTCCGCCCGTCGAGAGATAGCGTTTCTGACACCTGTCAGTTGGACAATTTCTAGTAGTAATAAGGATCAAATTCGCAAAACACATATTCGTTGGTATGAAACTGACTGGTGTCATGAAAGCATTCTCTCGATGGCCGGACTGTAACTCACCAAAAATTTTTAAGGGGGTGATTTTAATTTGCCATACTGAACAACTTTCCAAACCCAATTCCGATTCGGATATTTCTTTACTGGTTTAGATACACTACATTGGACATATTTCTACAATCATAATTTGGATAATCTTTCTACATGAAGAGGGTTGTGTGGGAAGAAAACTGCCAAATTAGTTCCACGTAGATGGCGTTAAGTGTTTGTTACTTTCATTCAGCTGCCAATGGAGTCCCTTGCTGAAAAATTTGCCGCGAGATGGTGCTAAGTGTTTTTTCTTGTCGCCGATTGGTCGCTTTGTCTTCAAGATGACTTTGACAAGTGACAAACACACAGCGCCCTCTCACGGCGAAGCTTCCGGTAAACAACCCCATTCAACAGACTGTATTTTTTTTTTCGTTCTGTGTCTGAATTCCGTTCATTACCAAGTTTGTAGAGCAACGACAGTCACTGTACGTGCAGTACATACTACAACACTATTTTAGAACTTACCCTCGAGCGCGTACACGGCAGGCGTGTTCGGGCCCAATTTGTATGCCACAGTGGTGATAAGGCCGTGTGTAGACTGCACGCGTCGAGTTCCCGTGTTATATAGTAAGAAACAGCCGCTTCGATAAGTATTTTTGGCCTGGCCGGCTTGTAGGCAATTTTGGCCGACTAAAGCTGATTGTTGGTTGCCTAGTATCTGTTACAGAAAAAAAAAATGGTTAATATCGCAATTTTGGGGTTAATTTTATTCTGTTTTCGCTTGATTTTTTTTTAAATTTGTAATGCCTACGTATTACTTAATGTTTATGTGTGTACATTATTTGTATTTTTCAGGTAGATACAGTTAAACTTATAGAAATATGCACAATCAGTAGATTTGACGTAAAATATGCAGTAGCTACATATATAAGGACTGTATATAAGGATCGTAGCAGGTGGCGTTCTATAGTTTCTGCCTACTCCCATGGGAAGAAGGCGTGAGATTATGAATGCAATAACCTGCAAAAATTGCTAAAATATACAAATGCATTATGCAAACGCGCATTAGCATAGACTTCGGTCTCTAGCAATTAGTATAGGGTTGCCAGCTCTGTTGTTTATTTACTTACCCCAGCTATCCTGATCCCATCTACAATGGAGCCATCTTTCACTGTGCCGTATACTTCAGAACTGCTGTGAATTGTGGGCAACGAGTCGCGATGGATACCGAATAACCTAGTACCAAAAAAAAATGTTATAAAGACTCTCAAAAGCAGTGATTCTCGTCACTCAGCAAGCCATCAAATCAAAAAGTGATTAGATCGCCTAATTAAAAAACTAGAAAATTCGCACGAGTTAGATATGAATGTAGGTACTACTTACTATGCTTACCTCTCTCAAGAAATTCTCTATAAATGACGTTGAAAATTTCATCAAAATCCATAAAGTAAGTCTAGTAACCGGCATGAGTCGTGAGCACAAATTGATACCTGCGCAGTATTTAATTTTCGGGTCTCTTTGGCGGAATGAAGAAGCCGGGGGGCGTCGAACTGCACGCGATTGGTTCGTCAGTCGATGCTCGTCGTCTATTGGACTCTCACGTGTCATTCGGCTACTGTACACTTTCGTGCAATTTAAGTGACTTACGTTTTGGATTTTATAATAAAGTTTATTTTTGTTATTTCGTATTTGTTAAGACACTTATAATCAGATTATATCGTTTTATTAGGATAATTATATTTTAGTCACATTACCGTATCAAAGTAAAATTTCAAGTACCACTATTTTTTTATTTATACATGGTTATTGGTAAAACACCAACAACCTCTTTTACAATGGGACTAAACCCGAAATCGCGAAAAAAAAATTGCTGTTCAGTACATTCATGTTAGCATAATTCGTCAAAATGTAGATACTGAACAGTTGATTTTTTTCGCGATTTCAGGTTTGGTTCCATAGTAAAAGTTGTTCATAATGATCAGTACCTGGTAAAACACCAACAACCCCTTAAGAGGTTGTTGGTGTTTTACCAATAACCCTGTAGTTTGTGTAAGTACTATCAATAATTTTCGTAAAAACGCCACTGAATAAATTTGGCCGAAAGTGTACATACGCGAGCTTTCCCCCCACTACTGCCTATCTGTGCTCGCGACTCGTGCTTGTTATTATACTAAATGCATTGACAGATTCAAGATGTTGTTTTATATTCATTAGAAATTTAGTGTTTTGTCTTTTGGTATGCGTCTGTTAATATCAATGTCTTATTAATATAAAAAATACTTATACTTTCTCCAAGGAAAAAAGGCGTAACTTCATGAATTCATGCTTTAGTATGAAACATGAAACAAATGGTATTATTTAATTAAACACACCAACATGAACCTTACCTCATTAAAATAGGGTCCCAATTCAATGTTTCCAGATTCATCAGGAGCGTTCTAGAGGCATTTGTGACGTCAGTGATGTGCAACCCGCCGTGGGGACCACCGGTCATATTCTGTAATGCAAAAGTAAAACACATTTATTATTATAAAATTATAACCGATCATGGTTCTCGTTTAACGTTGAAAAAGTAAATACAGAAAATATTACTGATTTTAAGAAATGGGCTTAGTTAAATTTTAAATCTAAACCTTTATCAGTAAGAAGTTACGATTTTAAAAAAAGTGTACCTAAAAATTAAAAACTTAATTTTCAAGTATCGGCTTATTATGAGTTTGTTTTTAATCCTAAAAACCTGGTACAGTAATCGCAAACAATTATAAAGATAGTATCTGAGGAAATTTTCGTTCTTTCTAGAGTAAAAGGAACATGCAGTAACTTACCAAGCTAAAGATATCGAGCTTATAATGGCAAAGTACTATCGACAAAACGGACGGCTTTACACATTAGGGCCGGTTTTTTGATCCGTAGTTAACTCAACCAATGGTTAAACACAATAACTAATGGTTGAATTTCGGCTAAATGTGAAAGACTAAACATGACTGTATTTGTGTTACCTCATTCATACTAAAAAATAGTAACTAATTTCATAACTCATTCATGTTTATCCTTTCAAATTTAGCCAAAATTCAACCATTAGTTTAACCATTGGTTGAGTTAACTATGGATCAAAAAACCGGCACTTAAAGTTGGTTTTTGTGTACACTGATTCATTGAAAAAACCCTACCCTATGGTCTTTTGTTTCAATCAATCAATCATTTATTGCATTCCACAATGTATATGCTTAGGTGGTAGGTAACATTTGTTGTAAAAATCATGGCCTCTGATGGGCACAGCAATAGAAAATTGTACTGAAGAGGACGCATTTATACATGCAAACCAACGAATAACAAGTTATTATAAGTATAATTTATGGTAACATTTTATTAATTATTAATTTAATCTATGAATTTTTGTCAATTTATATTATTAAGTCAGTTCTATAGATTTGTCAGTCAAATATTCAGTTATGCTATAATAACATTTGCGTAGTAATATTTTTTTTAATGTATTTGTAAAAACAGAAATATTTTCCTCGTTTCTGAGTACGTCAGGTAGTTTATTACTCGTATACATTTTTATCGACATAATTGTAATTGGTGTTCTACCGTACTTAACTATAATAAATAAATAAATTACTAAATTTGATCACCTTTTTGACAATTCTTATAGACAACTAGTCTTTACACCTTGTTTTAGTGTAAGCAATAAACGACTACAGTTGACACAACATGTAGATACATGTTTTATATATTGGTATAAACGCGGAGTTAGAAAACCTTATCCCACTTTGCTGGCCCAGTATATTGGTCATACAAATCTGTATTCTGTAAAATACTTATGGAAATCTCCTTCCTCTGGACTTAACCGAAGTGTCCCGTTATCTGGTAAAGGCTTAGGAGTTCTTTGATCATTAAAGCGTTACAACTTACCCACACAATCCACGTATCAACAGTGCCAAACAGCAGTCTCTTATCCCGACTGGCGCGCCTCACAGCTTTAACATTATCCTTCATCCAACGCATCTTCAACGCACTAAAGTACGGCGATATGGGCAGGCCGCAAATGTTCTTGAAGTAATTCTTATTGCGGTCGGGGATTTTGGCTAGGATCGCGTCCACTGTGCTGTCTGTTCGGATGTCGTTCCAGCCTAGAATTTGGAAAGTTTTTTGATGTTTTATTACATTTATTTATTTATTTAACCGTTTATGTACACACAAATAAACAGACAAGAATAAAGGAACAGAAAATTACGTACAAAGGTGATGCTTATTTCTAAAGAAATCTCCAGCATACCTGCGATAGGACAGAGGATAAAAAGAGATGTAGACAACGTGTGTAAGAATAAGAGAGAAAATAAAAATACATAAAATCTAAAAAAACAATTCACTAAGCTAATAAAACATATAATAAATACTTAAATACATACATACTTCTAGAATAAATATCACTAAAATAACTATGACGAAATGGAAAGATAGTGTTCTTTCACTCTTCTTTTAAATACTTACTGCAACAGTTTGCCAGTCCCTAATGTCAAGTGCAAGTGAATTCCACAACCGAACCGCGTGCACAGTGAAGGAGTAGGAGTAGAAGTCAGTGGAATGGGAAGGAAGTGTTAGGAGGTTACTAAGATGCAACCTGCAAAGCACATCAAAAGCACGGGCGTAGGAAAAGCGTTCCCGCAAATAGGACGGTGTTTTAGGGTTGTGAAGGATGTTAAATAGCAGACACTATATACTCAGACAGATATTATATATCTGTTATTTCGTGTGTTCCAGTAGTGAAATACGGTCGAGTGTCGAAATATGTGACGTCACTAGACAACAGAAGAATTGTTAAAAGTGTCCTCTTTTCTGCTAAAAACTTCGATGATTCTTTCTGGCATTAGAGTTTCATAGTTGCAGTCATTGGATAAGTAAATTTGAATGCCTTAATAAGTTCTGGCAAAACAACTTAGTGTGCGAATAGAATCAAAAATATAATAGAAGTTAGACTGAGCGTATCATACGCCCTGATGCTATAGATTAGTAACACAATTATGAAAGTGTTTAAACCAGGAGTTGCGCTCGCTAGAAAAAAATTATCCCTATGGTATGTGCTATGAGGGACATGGCTAAGTAATAAGAGCCGCACTAGTCGACCAAGTTAAGCTACGCTTGCTGCGGTTGAACCATCTTTACATACCAAGACCCCTCCGCGCCTCGGCAAGCACGTTAAGCCGTTGGTCCCGGCTGTCATTCGTGGATCTTTGACTGATAACCAGTCTTACCAAGAGATATCGTATTACCCAGTAACTGAGTTGTGGAGGTCAGGTAGACTGTTGCTCCGTGTAAAAATACTTCGAAGGCGACCCCAACACGGCTGGGAAAAGGCTAGGCAAATGATGTGAAAAATACACACGCAATTAGTAAATTGCGCGTTTATTTTTCACATCATCCCTATTACACATATTTTAAGACCTGACACAGATGTACACAAACAGTATTTGTGTACACCTGTGTCTGGTCTTAAAAAAGAAAAAGCCTGTTTATGGAAGCCATTATGACGAAATCTAAATAATTACCAATAGCAGCGTGCAACGGCTCGCCCGTAAATTTGTCCCAGGCTATCGTCGTCTCTCTCTGATTCGTGACGCCCAAAACCACTATATCATCTTTGGTATAACCTGAAAAAAAAAATTGCCACTATAGTGTCATTACAATACGATTGAAAAACAGTTGTGCAAACATCCCGAGCGAACAAATTCCAAGGGTTAAACGATTTGGTTTGTTTCAATGTGTCAATTACACCGAAAGACGCACAATTCATGCGTTCCGTTAAAGCCTTCCATTAATTTAATAAGTTTAAAGGCTTTTTATTTTAAAATCGATCCGACTTTAATTTATTGTAGATTTTAGTTAGGTACTGGTTAGACCTGCCGTCTTGTATGGATCAGAATGTTGGGCCATAAAAAGAATGAATGAAAGGCAATTGCATGCAGCCGAGATGAGAATGCTAAGAGGGATGTGTGGTGTTACGCTAATGGATAGAATAATGAGTATGTAAGAGGAAGTCTGAATGTGACACCGGTGACTGAAAAGTTGTGTGGAAATCGGTTGTCATGGTATGGGCATGTGATGCGGAGGAATGAGGAAAATGTCGTCAGGAAAGTGTTGAATATGAATGTGGAGGGCTATACGAGTAAGGGAAGACCAAAAAAACGATGGATGGACTGTGTGAAAGATGATATGGCCAGAAAGGGAGTGACTCCCGAGATGACGACTAATAGAGAAGTATGGAGGAAAAAGACATGTTGCGCCGACCTCAAATAAATTGAGACAAGGGCAGGAGAATGATGAGATAAGTACTGATTACTCGAGACCATAAACAAAAATCGGCATTATACGCAAATATTTATCATTGCTACGAATCGAATCAATCAGGTTCTTGGTGAGTAAACAAGTTAATTACAAAACAAATTAATTCATAAAACAGTTGAATGAACTTTGATAGTTAATGTATTCGATGACACTGATACAGTAATCACGTGTCATTAGATCATTCCAATTAAAGGTGGAGATGGTTTTTAATTAAAATTCAATGTTTTGTATGGCCTTGGACTTTCCCATTTTTCCCAGACCCTTGCGATCCTTGGTAGTATTTCTGAAACTACTCAGAAACGTTTTTTTAATACTTTCACTATCTTAACAAATATTATAAATGCGAAAGTAAGTTGGATTGTTAGTTTGTTACCTTTTCACGCCTAAACCACTGAACCGATCATCCTGAAATTTTGCATATACGTTGTCAGGTGTACAGACACGGACATAGGATTCCTTTCATCCCGAAAATAGTACTGTTCGCGAGGAAAACAACAATAACGTTAATTAATTATTATTAGAGAATTATATTATTAGAGAAACTATAGTAGTGTGTCAAGAGGTTTTTTATTTAAGTACCTAATACATTTTGTGAGTTTAGTGTCGATAGACCTGTTTTTCATCTTCCTAGCTATCCTAACTAATATTATAAATGCGAAAGTCTGTTTGTTTGTTAGTTAATTACGCTTTCACGCTAAACGGATTTTAATTAAATTTGGCACTTTGGTAGACCATGACTTGGAGAAAGACGTATTCATCCTTGATCGCAGACGAAGTCGCGGGCAACAGCTAGTAATATTATATCCGCAACGTAGAGATAAAAGTAGATCAATCGACATGAAACATAACATTGTGATCACGGGACAGCGAAAAAATGTTAAAAAGCAATTCATCGTATTCTAATATATGTCGTAGTAAATAAATTTCTGACGTAATAGCTACGAACAACAATGATAGGGTTCAAATTTTGACGAGTCTTTGATATGAGGAAATTACGCTTATTATTTTGTCTACTTAACGATTTATTATTTATTTTTAATAAAGTAATAGTTATCTCAATTTAGGTCGAATGACCAAACGATTGTGGAATATGCGAAAATAATAATATCATCCATATATAATGTCCACTTACTCGATCGATATTCAGATATATGATATATGATTTTTCAACCCATCAATATTGTGTATAAGCGCTAACCGTCTGGATAGCTAAGTAAAGCTACTGGAGAAAAATAAATAATCTATATAGGGTAAGCTAGAACTTAGTATTGCATTACATCTGATAACAAGCCTTACCTAACTCCACCAGTTGATCGCAGGCATTTTCCGCACACATTTTGATGTGGTGCATAATTTCTAAGGGATCTTGTTCGGTCCAGCCCTCGTGAGGCTGGATTTCTGTTTTGTCCATCTGGTAGGAGACCAGCTCATCGGAACGGCCTGCTTCATATATCTGAAAAATTAAAGAGAACCTGAATTACTAATTATAATTTTAATGAACATTGGACTATTGTAGCTTCCTGTAAATTCGAATGTTTGATGAAAATCGGCAAGCGTAGCTTGTACGACCTTATAAATGCGCCTGGGAGAGACTTGGATGTGGATGGCTAAAAATCCGATTTAGTGGCGCAATTTGGGCGAGTCCTACGGCTACAAATCCGATTTAGTGGCGCAATTTGGGCGAGTCCTATGTCCAGCAGAGAGAACGACAAGCTAAGTTGATTGATTGCAGATTTTGATAGAGAGGTATTAATTATCTCGTCGATAAAGATACAAATGTGAAGCATTGTGGTGATAACTTAGTCAAGATGGATACTGTTGACCATTGACTGCAATATCGTTTATCAGTAATGGAAAAAAACGATTACCTAGTGCATAATCTGATAGTGATTTAATTGAAACATGTTACGCCTAATTTTATTGTTAATTAGCAATATTTTCCACTAAACGTGATACTGGAAAAATACTGTCATACACCTACGTCAATAAGTTATCAGTAGACAAATATCACGACCAAATAAATTCAACAAAATATAATGCATTCGGAAATCAATCATTTTTTTTTTTACAAGCCGACATCGTTATACTTAACGCTCTTAGACAAAATAATAACAATGCCAGCTAATATTTCGATATCTAATATTTCTCATAGGAACAGTAAATACAATCAAAGTACAAAGGTCTCTGATTAAAATTGTTATCGAAACATTTGGGGTAAGTACCTACGAGTACGTATTCACCACGCCTTCTATCAATAACCCCGTAAATATTTAATTTTTATTGTAACGGCTGATTAATTTAGAGGTAGGTACTATTTTCAAAAGTAAAAAAAAATGAAAATACTATATTTATCGGGTTGTCTTTTTTATCATACAGAAGAACCATATCTTACTACTATTATAAATGCGAAAGTTTGGATGGATGTTTATTACTCCAGTCCGCCAATTTCCACACTTTAACCATTACAACATAGTATTGACCAAAATACTCTGGAATAGTCAACATAAAAAACAATACCCGACAAAATTGGATGCTCTAAAAACTTTCGGACGCTAAAAATGGCGGCTCCAATTCTCAAAAACTTGGTATTTTACATCGCACTACACCGTACTGAATGACCGCTCAGAAAGTGCCATTTCATATTTATGAGCAATTTTGATCCTTTCATGAAGGTTCAAACAGCAAGATGTTTATGACACAGTTAGCACGATCAGCCTATACAGTGGCACTTCCAAGTTTAACATCATTGTTACTGTGTTGTTGTGTGAGACGTTTCAGGACTTGTGGGGTGGGGTGTACACGTCTTTAGGCTGACTAGGTTTTTGTTCGTAAACTTTTTTTAGTGTGATACCTTTTCGGTTTTCTTTAGCGGTGTTGCTTTGACTTTTGACATTGGCAGAGTAGACGACATCGGTTTTGCTTGTCACAATAAAAAATAGAGAAGAAGTGTTCAACTGTATCAATTAAGAATTTTATTTGTTCATAAATTTTTTTTCTCCCATGCACACTTGTTTTTTTAGCTCACTTTAGATATTGGCAGAATAGTCGACATCGGATTTACTTGCCATTTATTAAAAATAAAATAGAAGTGCTGATCGCAATCAGTTTCATTAGTGAAATCCGAAAACAGACTGCGACAGACTGAGTTAATTAATTGTGCAAATTGAGATTAGCTGTAATTAGGACCATCGAACTGAAAATGCAGGTAGGAGGTCAGACTATAAAAAGACTCGAAGGACCTTATCAAACTTTATGGCGGCTCTGAAGTGCGCTACTCGCTGCGCAGTACCGCACCCCTCACCCGAGCTGACACTTGAATTAGTTACTACGCAGCGACTCGCCTCATGTTCCGAGCCGCCATAAAGTTTGCATCAAGCTGTAGCTTACGTGCCAAAGGACAATGCAAATAATGCCTTGTTTGTTGGGCTCAAAAAAAAAAGTCATTGTGCAGGTATAAGACGGGGTCAAATTATAGATTGGACATATAATATGTCATTCATATTTGTTAAGAAGCCAAAAAAAAGTCATTCTGGAAAAAAAAAGATATGACCAAAAATACATTCTGCTTTTAATAAAATAAAATAAAAATTGGTTTTTATTTTTTACGATACTAAAACTGAATACGAGTACCCACTTACGACATTTACAGCCATTGACTACTAAACTCGTACCCATTACAAAAAATATTTTTCAAGATATATTACCATACAGTGAATATTGAAAATAAATTCTATTATTGTTTAAAAAAAGAGCTAATGTAACTTTTATTATAAGCACCTAATGGCGTGACTACACAGTTGTAAACCGCGATTAGTGCGTCTCTTTTCTTAGTATAGCAACGTCCCTTCTTAGTATCGTCGAGCAAGACAACGCACTCACACACAAAAGAGATGTTATTAATCTGTCTTTTTTCGTGGTGTAGCGACGTCTCTTATACGGCACTGGTTCGGCGACATTGGAAGCGCGGCTTACAACTGTGTAGCCACCCCATAAGAAATAATGGAAAGGTTCCTTTAATTAATACTGCCGTTTAGAATAAGTTAATATGTTGGTATAAGTGTGTCATCGTTAATGAAAGAAGTAAGACACATGATTTATTATTTCAACACAATTAGTCAGATATCATAATTATAAAAGAAATAGTACTTTTAAACACATGATTCATAATATCAATATAATTAAATATCATAATCAAATATTTAAGAATTTCGACTTTTAAATACATGATTCATTTCGATACAACTATCACTTATTCATCATTGTTGTGAATCACTTTATCTAAATAAAGAGCAGGGCGGTGAATTGAATCCTGGTGCCTGGCCCAAGCAAGATACCATACCACTAACATGATATGAGCACAGACACCAACCATTGCAATGGATGGTGGTGGCCTGTAAAACAGAGCGCTAATGAAAACTAGTTATAGCAGGGGTGTGCCAAAGTGTGCGCCGCGGCGGCGGCGCCCTGGTGCGCCGTACAGAGTACAGAGGGGTGCCATGCCGTGAGGTGCCCCTGTTTACCATTCTACGGAGAAACTACAAAATGTGGCTATCTACCTAGTATCATTGCACCCTATTTCGACTAGCTAGGGCGCCGAGACAAAATACTAAACTTGTAAGTGCGCCGCGAAGTGAAAAAGTTTGGGAACCCCTGGGTTATAGTAATTATACCTGCACCTAGGTATCTCGGACTCTCGGTTCGGTTAACAAAAGTGTAACAGCAATGATTTATTTCAATACAAACAGGATATGTGAGAATAATAAGGATTTATTTCATATGTATATTTATTTCATGCGTACATTTTGAAGACGTATTCATGGACCTATATTTTTTTCCCAGGGCCAATTTACCCGACGTAGAAATAAAAGTTGATCATATTTATAGGATCTACAAATTAGGGTATGTCTGAGCTCTGCACAGTTACTTTTTTTTTTGGAGCCCAATTTTATTTACTTATATACACTTGCAACTACAAGGTCAAATTAAATTAGCTGGCGAAACTTCACAGACGTGATGAGTATCGATATCAAACGAAAAACAAAAACAATGTATTCTACTTCAGCTGATTACGGGGTCAACGGTCGCTGGTAGTGTAAGAAAATCTTTTTCGTCTGAGTCTTTAGATCATATCTGTGAAGTATCGCCATTAAATTTAATACTCGTATGATCTGTAGAAGCTAAAATTATATTGAGGTTTCACGGGCTATTTTGCCTGGCCGATATTGAGTTATAACCTGCATTAAAAACTGAAAAACGTAAAAATTGGAGATAGACACTATTGATTCTTAATCGTCGATTGGCCACTTTTTCGTAAAAAATATTGATACTTATTTACAATATTCATTTTTCCGAATAATGAAACTATGAAATGTTCTCCTGTAAAGTTCCAAACATGTCGCTTAATACAAATAGCCCGGGAACTCTCGATATTGATACAATTAGAAGACACTATGACATCACTTACCACAAATCTAACAGTCTTGGTGCCGTCGTCCACGACGCCGACTAGCGGCCGCCTAGAGCCGTCTCTGACAGGCATCTCGCTGCCTGAAAACAAGAAATAAATACTTATAATTTTCCCCTCATCATAATCAGCCTACAGCAGTCTACTGCTGGACATAGGCCTCTCCAATCGCACGCCATATTTACATAATGTGCTCAAACTTTAGCCTTATAAGACGCGAGTAAACGTGATTAAATTAACGACCTATATCAGCTGTCACTTGAAACATCCGATTTTTCAAATAAATGTTTAATCAAGAACCTAATTAATATTTCATAACCATGATAAAACACAGTTGACAGTACCCCACAAAACCTAAAGAAATTATCAAATTACTGAGATTACTGCAGTTGGGTATCACGCACTAAACGAATTATTTCATCATCCTCACACTCCGATAGCCAAGTCGATTAACGAAAGGTTACCATGAATAAATACTCTTATCAATATTCAAGTCGTAAGGGTTATTATAGCAGACGGATTAACTGTAACCACAGATTAATACAGATGGGACACTCCGCAAAATCATTTAAATAAAAACAGACTCTTGCTACGACACAATAAAGTGCAATTCTAGTCGCACAACGCTAATTAGTAGGTGAGTAATTGTAGGTGAATATAACTGTAGGTACAGTTATATTCACCTACAAGTTACCTCTCTATCGCGTAACTGTTATACCTTCTGCCTCGTTAGGGTTGTCTTCTTTAACGACGCGGCGTGTGAGTGAGTATCGAACGGACCGAGCGAGCCGGCCGGTGCGCGGCAGCCCGCACTGAATTGGCCCGACAAGTCGCGCCCGCCGCCTACTTGTAGCTTCATACCTAAACTGCGGAGTGTCCCATCTGTATTAATCTATGCTGTAACGCACACATTAGGTACTAGAGAATTATTTTAATCTTTATTGATTAGAAATTAATAAACAAAATGTCGGTCATTCTGAAGCACCCTTCTCAAAGGGCAAAGAGCAAAATGTAGTAATCAGTAGTGATAAAACTGTATCTTTCCATACTCTTCTAATATCATCAGGTATTTATTTGAAACTAGCTTTTGCCAGCAGCTTCGCCCGCGTGCGCAACGCGTGTGCCAAATTTTACCCAAATCCGTTCAGCCGTTTAAACGTGAAAGCGTAACAAACTCACTTTCGTATTTATAATATTAGTTTAGGTAGGATAGATTTTTATTATTTCCTTATTGGTGATGATCTTCAGAAAGGTCAAGTGCGTAGTACTCGCAACCGGCGTGCTTGTATGACACAAACGTGTGTGTACGTATACGAAGCAAAAGGAGTATGTAAGGATCGTAGGTGGTGGCATGGCGTTCTGCAGTGCTATTCTGTACCAATCTCACCGTGAAAACTTAGGTGAGGTGAGCGTGGAGTGAGCTGTCAATGGTGTTAATCACAAGCATCAGGTGGAATAACAGCTCACTTCACCTAAGTTTCCACGGTGATTTTTTTACAGAATAGACCGGCTGTGCTTTTTGCCTGTCCCCATGGGCCTGAGTTTATATGAAGTTTAGACGAATTTTAATAATTTCCATAAACGAAGATAGCATTTAGACGGGTAATACCCTCATGAGGTAATACCCACATAATAAACTAATTAAGTATATAAATATTCATCGTGAAACAAATAAGTGTGAATTATCACAAATCCTTCACACAGTATTATAGCTATTAAACTAATCTTTATTTTGATTACTTATTGGAACAAACGCCGTGAGTTGTGTAGGAAAATTTATTAGTACCTAGATAGTAAAATAATAATTGTAAATGATACTTAGTCTGCGCTGATTCATCTATCTATGTACAGACACCAGCAGGTCAAGCTACCCGAAACTGTCAAATTTTCCCAAGCAACCTTGAACGTAATGCTTTAGCGATAAAGTTGAAAAAATCTATTAAAGAAAGACAGATTGTAGTAGCTTTATGTACTGGCGTCTGTACATACAAAAATATTGGTCATTTGGGCCGAAAGAGTACAACGTCGGACGAGTCGGATCACAAGTTGTTTGGAAACTAATAGGAACAGGACTTGGGCCGACACGTTGTTTAGCCCGGGCCAAAATGACAAAGTCAGAAAAGCCAGCCTAAGTAAAGTGTGATGTTAAGACCAGCTTCAAGTCTTACAAGACGTCGTTAAGATGTCGAAGTAAAGAGACAGTCATTGTTTACTTTGGCTTACTTAAACTTTATATTAACAAACGATATAAAAGAAATTCGACTTTTTGAACGGTAGAGTACGTTTTATACATGAGAGTTGATTTTTAGGGTTCCGTAGCCCAAAAGGAAAAAAGGAACCCTTATAGGATCACTCTAGTGTCTGTCTGTCCGTGTCACAGTCAATTTGCTCCGAATCTAATCGACCGATTAAGTTGAAATTTGGTACACGTATGTGACCCAAACAAGGATGTGTAACGTAAATAAGTGAATTTTCAATATGGGGGCAAATAAGAAGATTTGAAAGGGCTTACTGTGAGGGTCTCAAATACATTTTCTTTATAATTTTAAAATAAATTGTTTTAAAGTTATTTCATAAAATAGACGAAAATTGGCCATACCCCCACATATCTCCGAAACTACTTAGCCTAAAATTTTGAAAAAAATATAGGAATTAGTTGTAAACCTATTACAGGAAAACCTATAATAAGTCTATGGTCTTAAAACAACATGGTAAATCTCTCATTATTGTGCGTACAAAATAACATTTGCAGTTGGAATGTATGGGAGAACATGTTTTTCAACTACAATGTTAAGTTTGTTCTTGGGATTTATCCCAACAACGGAACCCTTTATTGCGCATAGTCTGACACGCACTTGGCCAGTTATTTTTTTATAGCGATTGATATTCTCCGGGACTTTACCAAACTGAGGGGTGCAATAATTCACCTCAAGGAAATTCTTTATCAGTTACTCAAGGTCCTATATTGTAGGATAGAAAATACCTACAGACTACTTACAACATTATATAAAACTTAATGGACCATGAATCGTCATAATAAATATAAATTATCCTCTATGTTATGTTACAAAACTTTGAGAATTACATGAAGGTACCTAATTCATTAGATTATTGGTTTTTTTGATTTACGTATTACTTTTTTGGTCTAATTAGGTAAGTACCCAGGCACTAATTTAGTACCTACTCTATGGCGCGAACCCACCGCAGTGCATGCTGTGCGCGGGAACGCGGCGCATTTTAGCTGCGTGGATTCATTTGTTTGACAAAGTGGGTCTATGTATATTCTATATATATTATATTCCACACGCGTACGTATTTGAAGTACTGGGGAAAATGATGCATTAGGTATAATTTCTATTGGTGAAACGGTTTCTTGGCCGAAAATTATATCTTGGCGTGTGGAACGTTCTGCACCTCAATGCTCGCCGGCCGAGCGTGGCGGCGTCCCAGCAGGTGATAGGGGCTTATAATGTCACTTCCATCTTTGACATTCGTTACAGTCAAGTCTGACAACAAAACTTACCAAGGGGTAACGTATTACCGAGTACCTAACCTGGTAATGGAGGTCAGATAGGCAGTCGCTCTAATGAAAATACTGGTGCTCAACTTCTTCCGGTTAGACTGGAAGCCGGCCCCTACATATTTGGGAAAAGGCGAGGCGGATGATGAGGAGTAATCCTCATCATCCGCCTCGCCTTTTCCTTTTTTTTTTAAGTAGGTATGTTCTTTTCAACATGAATATACGAATGGTTAATCTCATTTAATTTGAAAGAGACACTTTTAATATCACAAAATTGGCTTCATCCAAATGAATGTTGTATTTATTTGAAAATAAAATGCTTATTTTCAATAACATGATTGAAACAGCAATTTGTCTAATGGGAGGGGAAGCCTTAGTTATTGTGATTACATGGTGTTTACTCGTAGTGAATTGCAATAAACAAGGCATATTGTAGGATAAAAAATGCCTACAGACACAATATATAAAACCTAATCGATGACTTTGTCGTCATAATATGTAAATATATTATCCTTTATGTTATGTTACGAAACATTGCCAGCCTTTCTAATAAAATCAGCAGTTATTACGAAAGATTTAGGAAAAAAATAATATCTACACTCATATCGTAAAGTTCCGATTATAAATTCAAAAATAGTACCATAATGCCATAATACGAGGTAAAGGTAAAGGTAAACTGATGTATGCATGTACAGACGCCAGCACATCAAGCTACCCGAAACTGACAAATTTTCCCAATCAACCTTGAACCTAATGCTTTAGCGTAAGTTGAGATTTATTAAAGAAATTTGACAGATTGTAGTAGCTTGATGTGCTGGCCGTCTGTACAACTCAAACAAAATTTAAAAGTTTTATTATGATACCAACATCATGCTACAAAATATCTTTACGTACACTCATATCGTGAAGTTGTGATTATGAATTCAAAAATAGTACCATATACAGACTTTATGCACTACTCAAACAAAATGAAAGTTTTATAATGATATAGATTTCTTAACAACATAATGCTATAAAATAACTTTTTAACCGACTTCAAAAAAGGAGGTTCTGTATTCGACCAGTATGGATGTATGTACGTAAGTATGTATATCTGTATGTCCGCGATTTTCTCGGAAACTAATGAACCAATTTTGATGATTCTTTCACTAACGGGATCTACATACTTTCAGGACGGTTTTAGGTAATTATTCTTAAGTACGAAGTTATATGCATAAATGTATTGTACCTCCGGCATTTCTAAGCGGATTTGGATGATTCTTCTTTTCGTTCGACTTGGGATTAGTTAATATTCAAATAAAAATGGAAAAATAAATTTATTTAAGAAAAAGTAGAAACCGTGTTCAAACTAATAAAATAACTCATAAAAAAATTAACAGATTCTGAAGTCGATGTCTTCAATTCTTCAATGCACCTAGTTTTTTTATGAAAGTTATCCGTTTTAAGTTTTTGAAGGCGGTTTTCACTTTTTGTAAAGTTTTTTTTTTCTATTAAAGTACACTTCGGATTGACCATCGTTGTATTTGTATGGGGGGGGGGGCGATTTGACAGATGGGGGGGCTCCGTAACCATAGTAACAAAGTCCACGTTACTATGATTTCGGAGCCATTATTGTGTTTGTTTACTTTTTGCTAGCTTTGGTTTTTATTTAACACCAATACTGAATACAAAAACCGAGAACCGGTAAAACCGAATTTTGGGGAAAAGGGAGAGGGAGGCCTTTGCCCTGCATTCGTACAATACATGCTAGTTAGATTCGATTAGAATCATCAATTGGTAACGGTAGAGCAAGTCCTAAAAAAAAGTTAAAGTCATTGCCATACCTAGTCGGAACAAATGACTGCTCAAATAATGGCTTCAGCACGTGCTAATAAAGCAACACACTTACAAAAACACGAAGGTAATCTCACATTATAACACATAGATACTTCCCCAACCAGTCGACCGCACTTCGGTTGTAACACTTTGACCTTGAGCTGGTCTAGCCTAATACGGAGGTTTAGTAGACCGCACTTCGGTCGTAACACTTTGACCTTGAGCTGGTCCAGCCTAATACGGAGGTTTAGTAGACCGCACTTCGGTCGTAACCCTTTGACCTTGAGCTGGTCTAGCCTAATACGAGTACGAAGGTTTAGTAGACCGCACTTTGGCACTAACACTGACCTTGAGCTGGTTTAGCCTAATACGGAGGTTTAGTAGATCGCACTTCGGTTGTAACACATTGACCTTGAGCTGGTCTAGCCTATTACGGAGGTTTAGTAGATCGCACTTCGGTTGTAACACATTGACCTTGAGCTGGTCTAGCCTAATACGGAGGTTTACGATCTGAGCCCGGTTTTATAAATCAAGCGTCAAATCCGTTTGGATTCGCTTGATGAGTGGAATCGGAGATACGTGTCGAGCGAGACGGCCTCGGTGACGAAAATGTTCTTTCCGGATGCCGTAGCTGCCTACCATATTACAAAACGGGTGAGGCCAACAGGCGTACTTACGCAGGTCCTAATGGGGCATGGTGGGTTCTCAGAATACTTAAACCGCTTTAGGTGTAAGGAGAGCCCATCATGCACCTGTGACCCCAACATATCGGAATCAGTACCGCACATTTTGCTAGATTGTCCAGTCTACGCAAAGTATCGATATAACCTGAAACAGGAATTAGGCGAAAGACTAAAGAAAGAGAGTTTAGGGGAACTAATGTCAGGGACATCAAGAAATAAGCTAATTGCCTACTGTGAGAAAATAGCACAAATAGTTATAGATAAAAACAAAATATAAGATAAAACTATGTTTCATAAGATATTGTAAAATTAAATATAATACTGTAAACATAGGACATAAGTGCAACATTGTAATTAGAATAAGCAGTAGATCAATAGAAACAACATGTACTAAGTAGATCTAAGAATTAAGTGTAAGCTAAAGTAGACTATGTAATAAATGTAAAACTAAGATAAGTTAAAAATGTAAAATAAAACCGAAATAGTATTATTTCCCCTAGAGTTATATTAATAAAGAAATTATAATAAGAAAGTAGAAGAATAGGGAATAACAATAGTGGGAGTCCCACCCACGGCATAAATGGAGACGGATGAAAGAAAGATATAGTATGAAGCATGAAAGTACGCGAGGAATGTAATGCGAGAACTAGTATGGATGAGGATTAAAGGATCTAAAAATAGGCGCCAATTACGTTGGCGGAAGTAGTACGAAAATTAAAAAAAAAAAAAAACGGTGGTTTAGTAGACCGCACTTTGGTCGTAACACTTTGAGCTTGAGCTGGTCTAGCCTAATACGGAGGTTTAGTAGAACGCACTTCGGTCGTAACACTTTGAGCTTGCGCTGGTCTAGCCTAATACGGAGGTTTAGTAGAACGCACTTCGGTCGTAACACTTTGAGCTTGAGCTGGTCTAGCCTAATACGGAGGTTTAGTAGAACGTACTTCGGTCGTAACACTTTGAGCTTGAGCTGGTCTAGCCTAATACGGAGGTTTAGTAGAACGCACTTCGGTCGTAACACTTTGAGCTTGAGCTGGTCTAGCCTAATACGGAGGTTTAGTAGACCGCACTTCGGTTGTAACACATTGACCTTGAGCTGGTCTAGCCTAATACGGAGGTTTAGTAGATTGCACTTCGGTTGTAACACATTAACCTTGAGCTGGTCTAGCCTAATACGGAGGTTTAGTAGATCGCACTTCGGTTGTAACACATTGACCTTGAGCTGGTCTAGCCTAATACGCAGGTTTAGTAGAATAAGAGGCCCGCTAATACTAGGTTTGTTTCCACTGGAGCACGGCCCACTGTACCTATATCAATGGAAATAAACATTATTCCTGGTGAAGGTCAGAAAAATTTGACTAAGGGGAATCCCGAGTTCTAATAGGGCTTGGCGAATACCTAGTCAACATTTTGACTAATACAAGGAAAGATTTTGATGGAAGCTATACATACAATAGTCATAGTTAGGAAAGCCAGACATATTTTGCGTTTAAGGTTTTTGTTTTGCCTAATTTATGTATCCAATCCGGCCGCCTTGTCCAGTTTTGCCAAGCTATACCCCGTAGTGAAATTTTTTGGTCGGCTTTTCCGTAAAGTAACACGTCTGGCTGAATGAAAAGTGAGGCTGTCTTCATTCGCCAACCTTCAACCGAAGAATTAACTGGGATAGATTGAGCAAACTGCGCAACAGAAAGATTACCAGCAGGCCCCGTTACACCTACAGGAAATGACACCGTCCATTAAAACTTAGCCCCCTTTATGGCCTGATTGTTCTCCAGTGCAGTTTATTTAGCTTTTCCTGCACGTGATTGCATAGTTGCATCAGCCTTGAGTAGCGGTTAAGGAAAATCTTCAATTGATCGCAAAAGCGCCGAGTAAATCTATAAAGTGGCGAGGGAATTGCCACCATCCTGGTATCACATTAACACTAATCATAAACACAGACGACCAATTACTTGAGTTTTTTAACCGATTTCAAAAAAGGAGGTTATCAATTCGACACGTATGTATGTAATATTATTGCTACCTACTGCAATATATTCGCATAATATGATAATCTATCATTAAAATCGGTTCAGTAGTTACAAGTTATTTCATAATTTGCAGTTCATTTCTTTTAGAAGTCATTTTTTTTTTATTGTTGCTATCAATCAAGTTACTACGAACCCTGAAAAATTTACGTTGTTTTTTGACATACGTATTTATGTATCTCGTTGGGTTTATTGTCAAAAATTGATTCTTTCTGTTAAGTATTTTTTGGTGTAAAATAAAATGTTTTATACCTCAAAATATCGATGAACCCTACATGATTCCGACATACACACGAACATGTAACCTCCTACATATAACCTTTTTTAATTCGGTTAAAAACATGAAACATACCCGACACCTGACATTCTGACTGCAGTATTGGATGAAGCGTGCGATTATGACTAAGAACGTTGATCTTGATGGCATTTAAAAAAATTGACAACTAATGCTTGTATGGTATGTCACGGCTGCATTACTGAGATGCAGACTATATATATATAACATTGCATTAGGTACAGATTTGGCAGAAGTCAAGACTTGTTGTTGTTATCGTTCTACAGCCGCTGAGAAGACAACACGATAGGCATGGCTATACACTGGGCTAAAATAATCATAACTGTAATAACATAAATGCGAAAGTAAGTTTGTTTGTTTGTTTGTTACCTTTTCACGCCTAAATCACTGAACCAATCTTCCTGAAATTTTGCATATACGTTGTCACGTGCACAGAAACGGACATAGGGTACCTTTCATCGCGAAAAAAAGTACTGTTCTCGAGGAAAACAACAATAACGTAATTTATGATAATAGATGGCGCCACGTGTCTTACGAGTCATGATTGAATTATATTATTGTGGAAACTTAAATAGTATGTATAGTTTTTTAATATTTTTTTAAGTACCTAATACATTTTGTGAGTCTAGAGTGTCGATAGACCGGTTTTTCATAATACTATAAATGCGAAAGTGAGTTTGTTTGTTTGTTACGCTTTCACACTGAAACCGCTGAACTGATTTAGATGAAATTTAGCACATGGGTAGACTATAACCTGGAATAAGACATATAGTACTTTTGATCCCGATAGTGCGTTCCCGTGGGATAATTTCCGACAACCGACCATTTATGTAACATCGATTCGATAAGTATACATTGAAAAATAAGCTTTACTTGTTGTTCTTTGTGTTGAACACAAAGTAGGTTCTGAGTCTTTTAGCCCACGAGCACGGCCGTTTTTTAACAAGAGCGTTATTTTACCGCGCACTGAAGTTTCAACACAAAGCGCATCCCTAGCGCGTTAATAAAATACTCTGTTGAACCAACGCTCGGCTCAATGCCGAGTGTTAATACACCAGTGCGCGTTGTCAGTCGCTCCATGAAAAAGTACTGGTATTCAGCTGCATCCGGTAAGACTGGAAGCCAACTCCAACATAGATGGGAAAAGGCAAGGCAAATTAGTTATCGACTACCTATCCTTTTCTGTGATTACACTTTTTTTTTTTAACTGAACAGACTGGGCTGCTGGGGAGTTTGTTGCGCCACTTCTTCTCTTCAGCTAAAGCACTAGGAAGTGGTGAAGGGCGGGCGTTTTGAAGGACTTATGTAATTTTGACGTTCGAAAAGTGCTGATCCTCAGCCTAGTTTGAATAAATAACTTTTGATTTTGATGATTTTATCAAATTTGCTTAAGAAGCCGTATAAGTACGAAATTTTGCCGATTTCGCTGATTTACTTGATTAATTAAATGATTTATGCGAACATAAATAATTTAGGGAACTGCTGAAATTTTCGCGATTTCAGGCGTGGTCCCATAGTAAAAGTTGTTCATAATGTTGAGTACAATGACCCCTTGAGAGGTTGTGCGTTATTTAAGTTACGAGTACACCGCGTAGACGCTATCTAGTATCTTAAAGCCAAACCAAAACTGTACCTGTTCCAATGTTCCACTCAATTTCAAACGGTTTTTCTACTGATATTTAAATCATGTGATTAGATACAATAATTGGCCTTTTTGTATTAACTTGTTGATGAGGAAAAACTAGCGTGTACCTTCTTTGTAGCCAAATTCGATATTTTACTTAGTTTCCCTTGTTTTACTTTGCAACATAATTGATAACACTGGCATGCAATAGCTTGTGACCTCTTTGTAGATTTGTTTCACGTTGCAACAAAATTGATAACACTGGCATATAATAGCTTGTGACCTCTTTGTAGATTTGTTTCACGTTGCAATAAAATTGATAACTCTGGCATGCAATAGCTTTTGACCTCTTGGTAGATTTGTACCCCTTTTTACAAAAAATAAGTAGACGGAGGAGTATGAAATTTGGCACAGTTAAAGTTTTATATGAAGGAGTGCAGAAAGCTAATATTTTTATATAATATGCATTAGAAGTAAATCAAATTACTTAATAAAATTCACAGATCTCGTGCGTGCTCTACACGATCTTCGGGTACATTGAAAATGCAGTTAGGCAGGCTTTTCATTTTGTACAATGCCACATCTAATAGATTTAGACCTAATAGATTTTGTATCGCCTTTAAAGTAATAGAGCTCAAATGCACGAAGTAAAAAATCCGTAAGGTTTGTTTAACATAACAACAAGCGATACAAAATAGTTATGAACATAGAAATAATAATTTTAGTGTCAAATATAAAGTTCTAATTAGTAATTTGAAGTACTTTCAAAGTATCGCAAAACAAAATTAATTTAAAAAATCATTTAAATTTAACGTCATTATATAATTAACTTAAAATACGTATTTGCAAATAAATTCAAAAACATTTGACGATCAAACTCTTAAACACCCATGACATGTCAGCGACACAACGTGCATCTAAGGAGCGCGCCCCCATAAATTACGTCACACAATGGGCACCCTCCTGCCTAGACTATTAGTGATACAGCGGTCCGGTTTTTTTTTAATGTAGGCCCCAACCACAGTATTACAATAAAAAAATGAAAAAAAGCCCTCACGAGTATTGAGTTGGGGCACAGTATTACATAAGAAATATTGTGATACTGTGCCCCAACTCAATACTCTGAGGGCTTTTTTTCATTTTTTCGATATCGCATTTAGTTTTTGAGATATAGTTGATTTTATGACAAAAGACCCTAAAAAATTGATCGAGATTTTCACATTTTTGCGATTTTCAAGTAAAGTTTTTGACTTTTTATTTTATTTTTCACCATATTGTAGCCCTTGTTGATACACGTCTTTTGAGACCTCAACCATTCATGCAGCCCTAAAACTCAGGACACCAAGGCGATGTCTGATATAAACACACTTTGCATATTGTGGTGTTTGCCTATTATTGGTTGTGCAGTTAGATTTAAGACACAATTACTTGTATTTTCCTATCTGTAGTATATTTGTAACAACTGTTGGTAAACCTTAATTAAATAAATAAATACTGAATCGACCGAAAAAACCATTTTCAATGTTAAAAAAATATTAAACTACCATGAGTTTGACATGTAATATGTGGCCTCTTTGCTTCGACTTACATTATTTTATTTCTTTTTACAATATGTCATGTCATCCTGTTTGTCACTGTCACATGAATAAAACTATTGTGACTATAAAATGAATATAGTCGGATTTCGACCACTGGGTGACCACTACTTATTATAATTAATAGTACTTAGTCCAAAGGTGACAATATCGAATATCGAGATAAAAATAACAATTATAATATAATTAATATGGACTTTGATTGTTTTATGTCTGCATTTTTTCCTCTGAATTAATTGATCAACACTGATCGGAGAGGTCAAAGATACAAGTACATATCTGTGTATCAACAATGATGACGACGAAAATGTGATGAATAGGTACATGAGAACAGTGACAAGTAAAACTACAGACCAAAGGAATCAAATCATCATCGGTCGGCTAAAAAAATAAAATATGAGACTGCAGAAGTCAAAGGAAGTCAAAATACAGTCACTTTTAGATAAAATACATACAATAACAGTACGAAATTCGAACTGTGGCCGGCCAAAATGTCGATAAACTGACAATATCCGGTTTAATTTTGCGATAACATAGTATATTATCGCAAAATTAATAAATTATTCACGCACATATTTATCGGTCACACCTCAAAATTTTCCTTTTGTGTAACTAGGCAATTTAATAAAATTAAAAATGCAACATTTAGGTAGTTAGCATGTGGGATTTTGTCAGTGGGGAAATAAGTGAAGATAATATTTTGAACTTAAGGGGGAAGCGTCAGTGTAGTCCGCGATATTCATTTTTTTTTTTTAGGTTTTTTGTAATTTGCATGGTTGTATGTTGAATAAAGTATGATTCGCTACTGTAACAAATATGTATTTACGGAATCATAATCATTAGAATCAGTAATACAACTTCATAAGTTAGTATAATCATCAAATGACAAGGTTTCATGAAATAATCATTCATGGTCTTTAAGAGTTGTACTGAAGACTTTAATGATTATAATTCTGTAAATACATACTTGTTACGGTCGCGCAACACATTTTGATCAACATGCAACTTAATACTGACTTGGTAAATTGCAAAAAACCTAAGAAAAATTGAATTTTGCGGACAACCCTGGCGTTTTCGTCTTAAGTGAAATTAATTCTTTTTTTGCAAATTTGATAGGTACTTTTAAACCTACCATTAGAGATATACCGACCCTATTTTACAAGTACTTCTTGCCCGGTAGACAAACTCTACAATGATCTATTTAAGTACTAGGTCTTATTACAGGTAACAGGAAGGAATATTACTTACGTTAATCCAGCATTTTATTTAACAATAATTAAATTGCGTATTTTGCTGCACCTATAGCAGAATTTTTAATTGTTAGGTATTGACAAAACAAAATTAAAAAGAAAAATCGACTTCAAAAATAAATTAACTCAAAATTATGAAATAACTTTAAATTCTGAAGTCGGTGGTCTGTATTTTACTTACACCGACTTCCGAAATTAAATTTATTTCATAATTTTTAGTTAATTTCTTTTTGAAGTCGATTAATTTTTTATTTCGTAATTTTTACTTTTTAGTAACCACTGGAATATTTGTTTCTAATAAGTAGTTAATAGTTTTGTTATAATTATTGCACTAGAATTTGACCAAGGTTTTGAGATGTTTTCCCTTTGACACCACACCCGTAGCTCGTATCAAGAAGCCAGGCCGTCACACTTACACGTTTTAGTCCATTATCGATGAAACTTTCACTGTGCCCTAAGTTGAAGTAAATGTAAGCCAACAAAAAAAAATGGTCACGATCCCATTAATAGTTTCGGAGAAATGCGTGTACAAACATACATACATACAAATATACATCTATGAAATTTTGTATATTTGTTTGGAAGCCTTAAAAGATTATCATATGTGAATATCTTGCGTGTCGAATCGATAACTCCTTTTTTTTAATCGTTAAAAATGAAAGGTAAGTACGTAAGTGGGTTACGCACTTCGGATGCAGTTTATATTAGATTAGAAACTCAAGATTTTCAAGAAAAGCCAAGGTTATCTATTTCCTTTATACAACGAGGCTATGGGTAAAACTAATACAACATTTTTCAGTGGTGAAAAGATTAGTTAGAGTCGGCCATTTTGATGGTAGCGCTGACTGTCTGGTGCCTAGGCCGTATATGGGCGTAGGGCGAATACTTGTAGGCCATAAGCCTAGCGTACAGCATACGCTTTAGTATCGTCGCTGGTGGAGGCTCCTTAAAGGTACCTCAGAATATAACTCGGTAATAAGTAAGAGCAATACAATTATATTTTAATCGATGTGTTTCAAGTTTGATTCAATTAAACAATATTCACAAAAAGGCGGAAGGACCAGAAAAAACTCGACTTTGAATATTTTGTATTTTTTTTTTATTTTGATTTGTGATGGGTTTGCTCTTGACTCTAGTGTAGGTCAGAGGTGACATAGACAAAGTCGACGATGGAGTGAGCTTACCCAGAAGAAGCCTCTTCACTCTCACTTTGAAGAGATTAGGGTATTCGTTTAAAAATTTAAATATGTCTATATGACTTTTGAGCGACCTCATCTGATGTAAGGAAAAGAAATGGATACATTTTGTTGAAAATGTTTTTGTAAGGAAATAAATGTTATAATTTTGCTGAATATGCAGTTACAGGTTTCATACAACGTGTTTAGAAAGCAAACCCGCAGATAATTAAATAAATAGTGCAATTGGTAATTGCCACAATTAGTGACTTAGTTGTACCAATTGTAATTATTATAATAATAAAAGGAATAGTCCAATCTATCTTCAGCCTATCATTTGATTGAATCTGACCCCTTCTGCCTACACATATTTAAAATTAATAAACATCATTAATTAAATTTATTTACGCAAATTAAACAGTCAATTAACGAACAAGACATATTTACTTACGTTCTTGAAACAGTAACGGCGTAAACCACAAAAAAATATCAGAGTATTATAATTTCGTAACGAATCATTGTATAAAATGGAAAACTTAAAATCTGAAGTTTCTTTGAATGGAGTATCAAGTTACAACGTTCCAGAAGACACTTCTTATACTTATAACAAAACTAGTTGTTGACCACGAGTTCATCTGCGATCCAGGATGAAAAGTGGCCTAAGTCCTTCTTCAGGTCATGGTCTACCCATGTGTTAAATTTCATCCAAATCAGCGGCCTAATTGCGTAACACACTATCAATCGGAATTGGTTTTATTTTGACAGTTCAACAACATTCTGGGTGTAATTATCTATATAAGTAATGTATTTACAAAAAAAAAAGTAGTATATGTAGCCCTTTAAGACCGGGAAAAAAAAGTCTTGCGTAGCTTGTTTTCGATCTTATATTCTAAGTACCCATGTCCAAAGTCATCCTAGAAAAATAATAAAAAAAATCCCGCCTCCTCCCCCCCTGAGAAAACGCCATGTCACGATAGTGCGATATCGGCGCGAAAATATTTTTGTAAAGTTGAACGCACGATCGTATAAGAGCGTCGTTAAAGGATTATTATATCAGTTATCTGGTTTCCATAGTACAAGCTCTGCTTAGTTTGGGATCAGATGACCGTGTGTGAAATGTCCCAGGATATTATTATTATTATTCATTGCGTTATTTACGGTGTTGAAATGACAAATTTTTCGAACATATGAAGCAATGGATTAGCAATTTGCTTCAAAATGATTCAGATCCCGATCGATAGTGTGTTACGCAATTAGGGTGCCTGCCGTTCAGCCGTTAAAGCGTGAAAGCATAAAAACAAACAAATTCACTTCCGAATTTATAATAATATTAGTTAGGATTACGGTACCGGTAATTCTGTCATAACAATATAAATCCTACTAATATCCTACTAATCCTATTAATATTATAAATACGAAAGTTTGGATGGATGGATGTTTGTGATGGATTCAATTATGCACAGAGATAGATTATAGTCTGGAATAGCATATAGGATACTTTTTATCCCGGAAAAATGTACGGTTCCCGTGGGATAATTTTAACATCCACGCGGGCGAAGCCGCTGGCAAAATCTAGTATGTATTATTGTAAGTCGTCACAAGGTTCACTGAAAAACTACAATGACAGCTACTTAGTTCATACATAATCTGTTAAGCCTTCTTTGTAAAAGATGAGTAAATTACAAACAATGTCAAGGTTTTGCTTGTGGTTACATACTATGTTACGTAGAAGGAAACCTGACGCCGGACGCCATGACACGTGAAAGAGCGGGAAAATTCATTAAATGTCAATGTCATTCGATTTTTTTTATTAGCTTAAAGGTACAAAACTTAGCTTTACAAAACAAAGTAGTAAGCAACTTGTTAGTAGCGTGTAATTGGTTTTTCAATTTACAGACTTGTTGAAGATGTTTTTCCCTTTGTGTATTTATGTTTTACTAGCTGCTGCCCGTGAGTTCGCCTGCGTGGGTGTCAATACTTCCCTAGTTAAATCGGATCTTGTTCAAAACTTCATGGGTTTTGTTTTTTGCGCGGAACCCTAATTATTTTTCTAAAATAAAAGTATCCTAAGTTACTCCTTATAACATCAGCTATATGACTTTTTTTTTTTGTTACCGTATATACTTTCATACGCATATAGTAAAAATCTGTTATTTTGACATTACAAACACTTCAATTTTATTTATTCGTATAGAAGAAAAAGTGGCTGATTGTCCGACTACCGATTTAGTCAGGTGATTTCAATAAGGTAGGTTAGTTACTGTTTTAATAATAAATTCGCTATCGGACAACGATCGTTAAGCTTTCAGTAGAGATAATATATGAATTTTGATAAAATAATAAAAAATAATATGAACATGCCTATTTTACTTTTATGGTGTCAACATGAGTTTTAATATTTGACAGATAAGAAAATTGTGGCTTATACAAATTGAATGAAGATTATTTTTCACTAGCCTCCTCTGTCTCACTCACTCAATGGCCAGAGGAAGTTAAAATAACAAACAAAAAAAAAGTGCGTGTCGGACTACGCACAATTAAGTTCCGTAATGAGGTTCCGTAGTTGGGATGAATTTATTCCAAGAACAAACTTAACACTGTAGTTGAAAAACATGTTCTCCCATACATTCCAACTGCGAATGTTATTTTGTACGCACAATAATGAGAGATTTACCATGTTATTTTAAGACCATAGACTTCTTATAGGTTTTCCTGTAATCTATAGGTTTAGAACTATTTCCTTCATTTTATTCAAAATTTTAGGCTCAGTAGTTTCGGAGATAAGCGGGCGAATGGTCAATTTTCGTCTATTTTATTAAATAACTTTAAAACAATTTATTTTAAAATTATAAAAAATATATATTTCAGACCCTCACAGTAAGTCCTTTCATTTGATATGTCACACAGTATAGTTTGCAAAACATTTTTTTTTTCATTTTCTTATTTGCCCCCCACATTTGACCCCCATATTGAAAATTCACTTATTTACGTTACACATCCGTGTTTAGGTCACAAAAATACATACGTGTACCAAATTTCAACTTAATCGGTTCATTAGATTCGGAGCAAACTGGCTGTGACAGACGGAGAGACAGACAGACACACGAGTGATCCTATAAGGGTTCCGTTTCTTCCCTTTGAGGTACGGAACGCTAAAAATTACACCAAGTAACTTTCTAAATTCTTTCTGATACGCAAAAGAGAATGTTAAAATTTCGAAATGAAAGTTGTAAGATGATAAGTAGTAAAATTAGTAAAAAAAAAACATGTAGAGTTTACATGAATAAAGTATACGAACACTTACAATTTACAAGCTTATCAGACACAAAGTATATTAGGTATTAAAACTTACCTCAATTCCAGCCAATGTTGTAAAGATTAAGACAAACTACATAGAGCAGTATTTACTGAATATTATGCATTTAGATTACCCAGGTTTTCAAGATCCGCCACGCAGTACAGCAATGCAACAGTATACTTTATCATTCGATAAACTACTCTTTTTTGGCAGTCATCATGTCTTATTTATTATGCTTGCCTACTTTAGACATATAATTGTGTTATTGTTGTAGTGTGCTATAGGTACACCTCTGCCTAACCCTTCGAGGATTACAGGCGTGATGTTATGTGATGTATTGTAATTGTCAGAAAAACGGGTAAATTGCAGTAATTCAATCCAATCGATATTTGTTCAAAGTTGCACCAACTGTTACGAAATAATTAAATACTTGGAAAAGTATAATTCGTATCGTCAGCATATAAGTTGTTTCTTGCCGTGTTACATTGGAAAGGTCATTGATATATAGTAGAAATAAAAACGATCCCACCACGCTGCCTTGTGGTACTCCTACTACGTTAGTTTTAAAATTAGATTTATATTCTATTTTATTTCCATCAATGACTTTTGATATTTGCACACATTGACGCCATCACTTAGATACGATTTAAGCCAGTCATTCGCTTGGCCCTGTATGCCATATTTATCTAATTTGCTTAGCAACAGCTTATGATCAACGAAGTCAAAGGCAATACTCATGTCTAAAAAAAATTGGTACTACATGTATGTCGTCATTCATCATTATTATTTTTATTAAATTAAAACAAGAAAAACAAAAATAGCACCACCTCTGGTGCTACTTTTCCTGAATTTAAATTGCTCTGCCTTAGCAAATTATACTTGTCCACATACGTCATATAGCCTTTTTAATATTGTCTTCTCAAATATTTATGATATTATAGGAATTAAGGTCTATAGTTCGTCATGCCACATTTATCACCATTCTTAAATATCGGTTTTTGGCCATTGAGTTCCTTAATGCGCTTGGGAACAAGCCTTCCGAAAACGATATGTTAATTATGTAGCTCAACGGCTTGCGTAAGCGATTAGCACAAGCTTTTATAAGTTTGGTACCTTTTTCATCAAAACCGACAGACGCGGTATTTTTTAGGTTTTGGATTAAGTACCCTAAACACTTCTATAGGATCAGTAGGATTTAGGAATAGTGTATTATTATGATTTATAGCGTCAATATTATAAGTAAATTCATTATTATTTGTCGCTTGTATATAGTATACGTTAAACACGTCACAAATGGTTTGAGGGTCAGTGATGTTGTTGGTTTTGAATACTGTTTAATGTCATTACGTTTTTGTCACTAATTTTTTAATGATAATATCCCAAGTAGCCTTGAACTTGTTTTTCATATTCTGTACTTATATTATCTTTTGTTGTGTATTTGTTGAGATTTGTTAATACAACGTTTATTAAGCATGTCACTATATTTTTCATATTTTTTTGTTAATCTATTTTTGTTTGTTTTATTATGAATAGTTTTTAAATGTAAATAACGTTTCCGCATGCGACTTTTTAAACATTTCGTCTGACACAGAGTTTTATTTTCGTTCGACTTTTCTATTTTTTGTATGGGAAAACATAGTTTATAAAACAGTTGTAATGTTCCACGAAATACCTGAAATGCATCTTCTAAATTATCCATAAATAAAGTGTAATGCATCTACCAAATGATTCATAAAAAAACAGGTACACCTGTTATTCCGCAATGAATTCCCCTAAGTGTGGGTGTACTATAAACACCCACAATTTATTTGTTGACATCGCGCTTAAGTTCAGTGCGATAAGACGCAATCGCAACAGAACGAATCAAGTTGTTGCCTAATTATACTAAAAATAATAAAAAAATACTTCACTACTTCTGGATTAAGGAAAATATTATTAAACGAAAGAAAATCCTTTTACTACTTATATTTTACTTTTATTTTACTTTTTGTACCCAAAAACGTTAACGTTTTGTAATGTTTTGTTGCAAAAAAAATATATATACATTTGTATTTCTTTCTTATTTGCAAAATAGTTGGACAAACGTCATCTAAAACTATTCCAAAATTCAAGTTGATAGCATTAGTAGTTCTTGAGATATCTAACTGTGACAGACAGACTGAGTCGCACCATAAGGTTTCCTTTTTACCATTTTGGTACGGAATGGAAAAATATGAATTTTAAAGGGAGTCCCCTACAAAGACGTGTTTTTCGTGATTGTTCGGTGGTACGAAACCCTTCCACCAACTTTTTGTCATTGAAAAACTAAATGATGAAACCTAACAAATAAATAATGCAACTGAAAAGGGAAATATTCAGCAGACACCGTCAAACGGCAACCAGTAATTGTTTGGCTTTTGACTCCTTAGCATTCATTATTTTTAAGTTATCTTTATAAAATGCGTTTTATTTCTGTAGAATAAATTATTTTTGATTCAAGAGTCATTCAAAACTTTTGTTTCCCTTCAGAAAATACTTTCTTTGTTTCGTTAAGTCGCCCCTTAACAATTTGACACGAATCTTTATGTACTTATATTTATAACACAGACTTAGCAATTTTATTATTTACATTTACATTTTCCTAGATTTCCCGGACGATAATCTACTTTCTAGTTCTTGGTAAGCAATTAAAATGCTTGGCGGAACTTGTTTTGTTCAATCAAAGGAAGTTTGTACGTATCTTTTTGATCGTGGAACACAAAAGTGAAAAGTGGACTACCTTGGTCTAGTATGTGCTAAATAAACCAAGCTGACATTTGTTACTAATAATGTTTTAGTTATTCATATATAATAATATTATTAATTATACGCTAAGCGTTGTCTACTAAAATATTTTCACTAAATAAAAAACTTTTTCCAAAAAACACAACCGACTTTCAAAATAACACTTCAATGTGAATAATAATAACTTTAATTTCGGAAGTTGGTGTCTTTCGATCTGTATTTTAGTTTTTTGTCACCGACTTCCAAAATTAAAGTTATTATTCACATTGAACTGTTATTTTGGAAGTCGGTTATGATTTTTGGAAAAAGTTTTTTATTTTTCACTTTTTAGTGACGTTTGTAATTTATCTAAATTACAATATTCTAACGTCAACTGCTCATCACCCTTTATAAAATATTGCTTTTCCCGATGCAGGGACGTTAATTGTTGAGGAGTTCTCCTCGTAAGTAGGTACCAGGAGAACTCCACATCACCATAAGCATTGTGACGAGCATAAATTAATTAGCAACTATTATTAAAGTACCTAATCGAATCGCAACCCCTGAAATACGTATTACTGAGTAGTCGATGGCCATCTGTGATCTTCATCATCAGTTCCACTTGACCAAATGGTGCTTTCCAAGAACAAATAACTCGTTTACTATAAAAACTACCCAAATCGCTATAGGTGTGCCTATAATATTTGAAGAGTTCCGCCGATTTTTCCAGGATCCCATCATCAGATCCTGACCTGATGACAATGGGACCAACAAGAAATTATAGTTATACCCATTCAAACAAAAAAGAATTTTCTAAATTAGTCCAGCCGTCTTTGAGTAATCGGGGAGCATACGTAAAAAAAAATGATAAAGATTCCGACGAATTGAGAACCTCCTCCTTTTTGGAAGTCGGTTAAAATATTTCAGAAATTGATAAATCCCAAACATCCTTCAAACATACCTTCATCCATTACAAAAAAATCACAACACTGGGGCAAAAAAAAATCAATTAAATACACTTTTCACGTAACCACTTAAAATATTTCAGCGGGAAATTCAATTTTGGAACACTCAAAACGCGATCGCTCTCGCGCAAACCAGAAGTCGAACTGCGGAGGCGCGGCGGTTCATACACACCCACGCTACGTGTTATCACTCCGCCGTACGATGACGTATAAAATGTAGGTATAAAACAATAATTACGCGAACATAATCATCGTGTATAATCATTATTGGCGGCAGAGCGCAATTTCGCGGTTTTATCGCGACAGAATGTCGTTTAACAAAAGCCCTATTTATCGATCGATAATGAGTCGAAAGTTAATAGATAACCAACGATAAGATTTATTCACAATTCACATTCTTTTGCACACACACATTATCTTGTGCTATCACAGATACTATAAAAAAAAATCAAATATTCTTACGGATTTTTGTTTTACGCTTGTTCCGATTGTCTACTTTCACTTCTCTCATTTTTACTAATATCACAACCACAATGACCACAAACACAGGAATTATTATTATTTTTTCCCGATACATTACGAGCGGTTGACCAAACTAACCAATCGCAAGTTGGTATAAGGTTGAACAGAACAGTATTAAAATAGAACATCAGGTATGAACACTCTGGCCAAAAAATTTTAATTGCCTCTCATAAATTAAGTTACGTGGAAATTTTGGGATATTCGTCCGTCACTATCCCTACCGACTGATGATAAATTACAGGTAACACTGAATGAAAGTAAGATAGTACTATGGCAATTGTCCAAAAAGTCTGGATCATTCGTACTTGTCACCCCTTACAATTATTAATTGATTAAAAAAATCTTACGACAAAAACATTACTTAGTGCAAGTTTGATTAACACTATGTATCTTCGATTACATAATGTAAATTTTGAGGCAGACGGTTACAAAACAAATTAACAACAAGTAGGTGATCCAAAAATAGATCATCACGACAAAGTCAACATACCTACGTCAGGCAGTACGCAACGCTTTTTTATCGCGGCTGGGTTTCAAGTGCAAATTTTTGCACTGGTACGTACGATTTGATACAACAACATATTTTTCGCGTACATTTTCCGTACAGCAGGAGCCAAATAACAATAATAAATCTTGTAATTACCAAACAAATAATAAACATACAAAGAAAGCGAAGGAATGTGACTGTGTAAGTGTGAGCATCTCAAGTACTATATAAACGTCAAAATATAAAAATAAATGTTTGGGGACTCTCCAAATATGGAAATAGGTTTTGAATGTCAATGCTCTTAAAATGGGAAGACTTTTCGACTCGTATGTCCCAAAATTAGATTCATTGTTGGACATAGGAACTGCACCCACATTCGAAGGGGTTGCTCCTTTAGTCACCAAACTTGGCCACCGCATAGAAGTTGCTGTTACTATCTCCCAGTAAACATAGCCCAGGTGTCTTACGAAACCTCTTTAGATGATTTTATCTTATGGTCACTCATCTGCCGGATTCTGCCTAGCCTTTTCCCCAACTATGTTGGAGTAGCCTTCCAATCGAATGCAGCTGAAGACCAGTATTTTACATGGAGCGACTGCCTATCTGACCTCCACAACCCAACCTCCAAATTTCGGGTCAAACCGTAAAGGCTGTCAAAGATCTACGAACGACAGCCGGAACCAACAGCTTAATGTGCTTTCCGAGGCACAAAAGCCACGATTTCATTTATGGTCACTAAAATTCATTAACTTCATCCAGTCTACTTATTGCGATAATGGTGCTTTTTACCATATGAAAGGACTAAATAACGAATAAAGGAGCCATTACCGCACCCAGTTTCATCAAAACAAATATTTCGCAAAAGCACTCGCATTCGCATTATGCTGTATGCATCATCATTCTGTCTGCTCGCATTATCATAAACAGTCGCAAAATAAAGAATATTGTATTTACTGCTTAAAAAACAGCTATTCATCGTGCCCTTGGTGTATACTTCGCCTACATCTATTTTATTTTTAGAATACAATTACGCTGTACACTACTAATCGTGTCACAAGATGTATTTTATTGCTTCTGGTCTTCCGATCCGAATCATAGAAAAGGTATTTTACTTTCATTCAAGTCATGTGCCATGCGGTCTCTGTATCAGAGAACCAGTGCCAACACCACTGCCGTGGGTGTCATTGGGATTTAAAAGTATACATCACGCATGGGTTGAGTGACCAGAATCATCTCCAACAATAAAATCAGTTCAACTTAGCATGACAATGTCACTATTTCTGTCCAGATTCGTGGAGACAAGACACCTTTTATTGTTTCTTTCAACACAAATGTTTTGCAATTATAATTTTATCGAATAAATTTCGAATAGTCGCCTCACACGATCCAGTAACATCACAAAAACTTGCGTCAATGTCACCTTGACTGCTAAAACTGCTTTCATAAAACAATTGGGGGTGTGTCCGTTTGCCGCTCTTACGTAAACACTATCTAACGGAGACCGATGATGTTTTTATTGGTCGAGACTGCTATGCTACTGTTTGGAGACTGAGTATACGCAAACAGAATGGGAATGTTTTGCTAATAGAGGAGTGATAGATGGTATTAGAAAGTGATGCAAAACTGAGCGAAATTGTGAAAATATTGTTTTAAATTGTACCTATCGAAGGACCAACATTTTAATTTTCACATTTATGTGAATAATAAATAATAATATTATTTATTATTAACATAAATGACAAAATATATAAAACGTAATACATAGTATAGTAATTAATCGACAAATTTCCTGCTCTTTACCCCAGGAATTTTGTCGATTCATTAATTATATTGAAGCCACTGTTTTGCATACAAAGCCCGAGTAATAAAGTCCAAAACAAGAACATGTAAGACTTATTTTTGGATAAAGGACCAAATTGAGAGACCCTGATTTAATTAAACCTAAACCTTTTGGCGTTTAGAGGTCAAACTTCACCCATCCATTTTCTTTTTTTTTTTTAATTTTATTTATGATGGGATTGCTCTCGACTCTAGTCTAGGTCGGAAGCGACAGAGACTGAGTCGACGATAAAGTGAGCTTACCGAGAAGAAGCCTGTTCACTCTAACTTTAAAGAGATTATGATTATGTTGTATGTGATAAGGTTGTATGCACTCGGAAACACAGAAGAAGGCAGTGAGTTCCACTCCTTTGCTATGCGCATTATAAAAGTCATTTAGAAGCGCTTAGTGCGAATCGGTGGAATAGCAACTAGGTAGGGATGGTAACTGGCAGTGCGTCTAGATGTCCGATGGTAGAAGGGGGTCGGTGGAATTAGGTCGTGGAGTTCTTGAGCACACTCACCGAAGTACAATCTGTAAAAGACCGTACAAGCAGGCAAACTTGCGGCGATGAGTCAAGCTATGAAGCTTGGCATACACCAGTTTTACGTCGCCAATGAGCCTCTTAGCTCTGCGTTCCACCGAGTCAAGCCCGGCTAGTTGGTACTTAGCTAATCCATCCCAAAGGTGGCTGCAATACTCCATGCAGGATCAGACCTGCGCTTTGTAAAGAGTTAAAAGCTGTCCAGGCGTAAAGTATCGCTTCACCTTATTTAGGATACCCAGTTTCTTGGCCGCAGTTTGGGCTTTGTACTCGATGGTGACGCCAAAGTTGAGACCAGATGTCAACTCCATGCCTAGGAGCTTAAGCCGATCAGTTACAGTAACAGATGTACCCCGAAAAGTAGGAGTTTGAGCGAAACGACTCCTTTTAGCAGTAAAAAGACACGCCTGTGTTTTGGTGGCGTTAAAAGAGACCACATTTTCATTACTCGGAGTCAAGGCTTAAGGTCAAATCTGTCCGTTCTACCATGGCTTCTCTTAAGGAACGAACTTTGATCCCGCTGGTTTTTGCGCTGGACAAGTATCTCTTTGAAACTATACTGGCATCTGCGTACCCAACAATACCGGCTGAAACAAGTCATTTATGTGCAGCAGGAAAAGAGTTGCTGAGAGAACAGACCCCTGAGGAACACCAGCATCAATAGCCATAAGGTCAGAGGAGCAGCCGTCAACGACTACTCTGATCGACCGTTCACTAAGGAAATCTGATATTCAGCTACAAAAATCAGCTGGGATGGCAAAAGCAGGAAGCTTGCTGAGCAGAGCAGCGTGCCAGACCCTGTCAAAGGCCTTCGAGATGTCAAGCGATACAGCAAGTGCTTCACCGTGTTTCTCGATGGCTTCGCCACAGCAGTGCGTGACATATAGTACACAAGATCGCCAGTTGACCGTCCCCGGCGAAAGCCATATTGACGGTCACTGAGATCATTGTCTTCAATATAGGTCAGCAACTTATTGTTCAGTACCCTTTCCATAACCTTGCATAGAAAGGAGGTAATCGCGATCGGACGGTAATGGACAGGGTCTGCACGGTCGCCCTTTTTGGACACTGGTTGTACATCCATAATCAGTATTGGATGTAATGAATTTAAACTTAGGTATAAAACAGCCACATCTTTGGCTTCTGTAAACGGTTAAAGTTACGCAGCAATCAGGTCCTCTTACAAAGTTATAAAAAAAGTCCGCAACAGCTATGTCTATCTTTTAAGGTTGGCTCACTATAACTTCTTTAATGGTAATCGAATTATGTATACTAATAATAAAGCTGAAGAGTTTCTTTTTTTGTTTGTTTGAACGCGCTAATCTCTGGAACTGCCAGACGGATTTGAAAAATTTGTTTTGCATTTGATAGCCCAATTCTTAAGGAAGGTTATAATAGCCTTCCTCAAAAATTGGGATATTAAATAACCTATAGGTTATTTAATATCACGATATGACCCTTAGGAGCCGAGCAAAAAGAAAAAAAAATGTCAGAAAGAACGCTAAGCGAAAAAGAAGTCATCACGCGGGCAGGCTACGCTATGCGATGCGGCGGGGTGGGTCGGGGGAACAAGAAAATTCACGCGGACGAAGTCGCGGACAGAAGCTAGTATATTATACAAATTCATTCGCAACTGTGACGTCAAAAAACATGCTTCGGCATTGTAAATGTCATTGTTAAGAGGATTATGAAGCTGTAAATTTTCATACAAAAAGAGATAACGTTTTTCTCCCCGTAAACATAGTCTAATTTTCATAATTTTTGGAAATGTTGTTGGTTTAATGAAAAACTAGGTCCGCACGTTTTTATTATAAAGAAATATTGTATACAATATAAGTTATTACCATCTAAATATCTAAATTTTTGACATAAAAACATCCTCGAGCATTTTTATTTTTTTAAATTAAATTAAATTGAAATACTAAAATCAAAAATCGTACAGACCTAGAATAAAGTGTATTGAATGTAATGAGATTAAAATTGTCTCATTTCGTAAAGGTTTCGGGGAGTAAAAACGTTATCGCCCGAAACTATATTTATGTAAATAATTGTATGAAATGTAGGCAATTGCCTCTAAAAATCGCGCCGCGTATCGGCGCTTCACAATCCTCTTAAGCGTTAATGATATTGTTTTGAAAATACTTTAGGAATATTTGAATACGACTTCGTCTGAATGCATTTGCTTCGTTCTCTCCAATTAGTGATTGAGAAATTACAACATTTGGTACTGCAGAGGCTATTTGAATTGCGAGCTTCTAACATGGTGGCGAAGGATCGACACGGTGAAGGAGGCTGACCGAAAGCATTACAGTTGGCTCAGGAAGTCAGGACATAAATAAAAGTCAGGAGAGCACAAGTGGCAATTGGGTGAATATTCGAGCGTTTTAACCGCCGTCATTACCTTCCGCCAAAAGTTGATGAAAGAGAATATATTTAATGAAATATTTCAGCAATTCCTGATTCTGGTCCTTAAGCAGATTCTGGGAATTGATGAAATATTTCATTAACGATATTCTCCTTCATCAACTTTTGGCGGAAGGTAATGACGGCGGTTAAAAGCTCGAATATTCACCCAATTAAACCCATCAGTTATAAGGAAGCAACTGAGAAGAAAGCATTAGACGGCAATTCCTGTATTTTTAAGAACGTTCGCATTATAATCTCAGTCTCAATCTGCCAGAAATACGAGTACCACAATCAGTAGGGTTTCTGATACTGATTGTCACTGAGACGAGATTACGGGAATTGTCCGTTTGGTCATTCAATCAATCACCTTTTAATTTTGACTGCGGTATTAAGAGTCTAATTACTACACTAGCTGGCTTTAAACAAACGAAATTGGAATAAACATGTATTTATCCGAACTTCGCACCTTGAGTCTTTGTTGCGAACAGTCAATATTCTAAGTTAATTTGAGTGTATTCAAGTGTCTTAGCTGTGATGACATCACGCGACGTTATTTGATCCTCTTTTGCCAAGCGAGGTTTTAAGAAAATGGCGACAAATCTGTTGTGCAGTGTAGATTATTGTCAAGCTCAAATTCATAGCATTTATTTCATTAAAACCAATTACAGGCACTTTTGAATTGTCAAAGAGTCGGTCAGTTAGAAATTTGAAGCTAGTTACCCATTCCAAAACGTAGATCTCTATGGAGAAGAACGGGCATGAAACTCCAAGGACACTCTTCAAGATATGTATTACACACAGATCTTAAAAAACACAGGTGATATGGCAAGGAGGCTTGGCGCTTGTGAACGCATCTGGCCGCAAAGCGGCTTGATGCCAGTCATTAGTCGAATGTCAACTTGCTACGGCTGCGCTGCTTATGATTTTTGACGTTAAGTGATTGTTTCTAAAAATGACAGCTGTATTGTGAATCACATGAACGATGGCATCTCATTTCACACGTTAGCACTAAAATATTATTGTTTTTCTTATAAAATTCATTAAAACATTACTTCGTGGTACGAGAAACACGATGAAGTACCAAAACAATTATTTTCATTAGCAGCAAAAACCATTGCTTGCTTAGTACAAATCGAGCAATGAATCGGCTGGTCTAATAGCGCAATGGATAAGTGTTTTACTGATACTCTCGCTCACGATAGTTTCGTGAAGCGGCCGCTGCCGGCATTTGTCAGTTAGAGATGTGATGTGAGGTTTGTGGTAGTCGATATTTTATACTATTCTGCTTAGTACGAATGATTATAATAATATGTATGATACAATTAATTATTGAAAAACACAATTTGTTACTATTTCTTCATTACTCAAGTTATCTTTTATTGATTCAATAGCTAATGGGAATATAGCTAACTAGGAATTTTAGAAATCTTTTATTCCCATCCAATGACGTAATAACCATATGTAAACGGATGGAAGTAATAATAAAATTGTTTATTATTTCACCTGATAACAAGAAAATTGCATTAAAAAATATTAGACAGGAGCTCATGTCAAAATCCTTATCGCATTTTATAGGTATGAATCATTTGGAAAACATACATTTTTCCCAATACAATCAATTGCCAATGAATAACCATTTAATAATATTTATAAAAGCCGTAATGGAAAAATATATAAACGTAAGATTACACTATTTAACTAAGATCGCAACGCCTAAACTGTCTAAGCGGTAAGTTTTAAATAAATATTTACATTTTACTGGTCAATAAAATCCATGTCAATAAAACTCTTTGAAGTTTTACTTGTGTTCTCCTAGTCTAGATTCGAGTTGTATTAAATTTCACTAACGTTAGTTAGTTAATATTCCAATTCTGATCAAACTTCACTTGTATAGAGTAGGTATATTCGAGGGAAACTCCTGTATATTTTATTTTGACAGTCAATAAAATCTTTAGGAAAAGAGCAGATAATATAAGTATAATAGGTATTATATATTATAATATACAGGGTGATTTTTAAAACATGCGACAAACTTTAACACATTCTCTGCTGAATTCTTTATGCAAACGCTTCTTTATGCTACACCCTTACCGACCCTTTTTTTTACGGTGTTTTCGAAACAATAGAGATGCACAACGAACACACATGTGCGCCGCGCCGCACTCGAAGAAAGTTATGAAAACGCGCATGTGTGTCTGCCGCACCGAATGTGTTAAGGGGGTGTTCTACCCATCAATATTAACAACTTTTACTATGGGACCAACTCGGAATTCGCAAAAAAATTTCGACCTTTTTATACAAAATGGTCCAATCGGGTATGTGCTTTTACATAGGAAGGTTTTTTTTTGCGAATTCTTAGTTGGTCCCATAGTAAAAGTTGTTCATATTGATGGGTAGAACACCCCCTTAAATTTTGTCGCATGTTTTAAAAATCACCCTGTAGGTAGGGTGCGTTGTTGAACATTGAACCACCCTTTTTTCTAGGTCATATAACTTGCTAGAAAATAAAGCTAAGATTTTGGTTTAGTGTCATCGTTTAGGTTACCTATTTCATAAGGTTTCCCAGTTTCAAGTTACAGAAAGCCAGAGAAAATTAAGACGGATAAAGAAGGTTTTATGAAAAATGAAATTTGGCTCACTGTGTGGGTAGTTTACACTGAACCACCCATATTTCAACAGTGTACCAGAATTTCATTACCAGTAAAAAAATGCGAATTATGAAAAGAAATCACGCAATTTTTGATTATAAACTATTTTTTTTAAATACAATAAAATGTTTGTTCTTACAAAAAATACTTAAAGTTAGCATAATAAACCTTTTTAGATAACAACCAGTTCAACAACCTGAATTTCATCGATATTTTTCGTTTTTGTAGTTTTTGCTTTTGTGTTAGTAAGTTAAGTGGAAGCAACGTGGAGACATCTGGAACAGGAATAATTTTGTGTACAAAGCATATCTCCTGTGCTTTTAAAATCCGTGGTATTACAAAATCCTGGGTACCTACATTATTCTTGTTGCTTCTATATGTGAGAACATAGTAAGAAAAAAAATTAAAAACCAGTCAAAATTAAAACATTTTACATAGTACCATAAAAAGGAAGTGTGTACTTATTTTATGGGGGGATTTAAATAATTTAAATACTAAAAAGAGGAACGGACCCAATATTGAGCCCTGCGGTACACCCATTTTGACATTTAAACGCAATGAATTCACACCGTTGATTTGAACTTGCTGTAGTCTATTATTCAAATATGATTTTACTGAGCTAAAAGCAAGTTTACCCAGTCCGTAATGCTCAAGTTTCAAGAGCAGTGTTTCGTGATTCACGCAATCTCGGCGTCCTTTCTCCGCTGCTGTAGAACCTGGTCGTAGACAGCCTTATTAAAACTAAAACACTTAATGAAAAAATGACAAAGGATACTACATTGTTGGCTATACCAATGACATAACCATAATAATAAATGGCACCCACGAAAACACTCTATGTAATCATGCGTCAGACCTTGAAGATAGTAGAGGGCTGGTGCAACTAACAAACTATGAGTGAACCCTACAAAAACCGAGCTGATACTTTTTACAAAAAAAAAAGCGGTCAAGAGCGTGTCGGACCACGCATAATGAAGGGTCCCGTAGTTGGGATGAAATTATCCCAAGAAAAACTTAACATTGTAGTTGAAAAACATGATCTCCCATACATTCTAACTACAAATGTCCATAGTTAAACGAAAAAGGTCCAACCCACATTACACCTAATGTGGGTTGGATCCTTTTTGTTTAACTATGGACAAATGTAAGTTTGTACGCACAATATTGAGAGATTTACCATGTTGTTTTAAGACCATCGACTTCTTATAGGTTTTCCTGTAATCTATAGGTATTGAACTATTTTCTATAATTTATTAAAAAATTTAGGCTCAGTACTTTCGGAGATAGAGCGGGGAATGGTCAATTTTCGTCTATTTTCTTAAATAACTTTTTAATTATTTATTTTAAAATTATTAAAAATACATTTGAGACTTACAGTAAGCCCTTTCATTTGATATGTCACAAGGTACAGTTTGCAAAACTTTCTTTTTTAATTTTCTTATTTGCCCCCAAATTTGACCCCCATATTCAAAATCGATTTATTTACGTTACACGTCCGTGTTTGGGTCACAGAAATACATATGTGTACCATATTTCAACTTAATTGGTCCATTAGATTCGGAGCAAATTGGCTGTGACAGACGGACAGACAGACACACGAGTGATCCTATATGGGTTGTAATTTTTTCTTGTTGAGGTACGGAACCCTAAAAATGACTTGGATAAAACGCTTTAAAGTTGCCAATGGGCGCTGACGTACCCGGCTGTAAGAATAGCGTCCAACAGGGCTATTTTTATTCATTCTCTCTGCTAAGGTCATTAGTCATCACTAACACATGAAGAATGAAGTACGTTTGAACAGCCTATGTTTTTCGCTACGACGCTAGTCAGACTAGTTCACCATCAGCCATCGGCCTACAGTAGTCCACTGCTGGACGTAGGACTCTCCTATTGCACACCATTCAACTCGATTTTCGGCAGCTCTCATCCAGCTGCTACCAGCCACCCTGCGAAGATGTCGCTCCACCTGAGGGCGTCCTACCTTACGTTTACTTAATTAATCAGCCTCTTCTAATTAACTTGGGATATCAAAAGTAAATCGGTGGTTATACTTGCAAGCTTCTGTATCTAATTAATTCTAAAGGCTGTTAATCCAGTTTAGAATAGGTACCTATGGAGTCGTGAGATTAAGATAAAGATTTTATAATTTAGTTAAATAAAACCGGTCAAGAGCGAGTCGGACTCGCGCACCGAGGGTACAGAAACCATCATATAATATAAAAAAGGGTGCTATTTAGAGACGTCGTTTTATTTTTCCTGTAATCTTTACATAAACTTCTATCACATAGAATAATTTTAGATTTTTCTCTATGCAAACTTTGGATCTAAGGGGGGGAACGGTATTTTTTTACATTTTACATCAAAAGTCGAAAACTGTGCGCCTAAAAAAAAGAAAAATTGTTTGAGAATGTGCAAACAGCGCTCTTTCATATGATAGCCTACATGCCCTAGTAGACCCACTTCGAATTTTTAAGGCCCCCTTTCAGTCCCTGTTGTAAAAAAAAACTCTTATTTGCAAAATAGTTGGGCAAACGTCATCTAAAACTATTCCAAAATTCAAGTTGATAGCAATAGTAGTTCTTGAGATATCCAGCCGTGACAGACAGACAGACATATAGAGAGACTGAGTCGCACCATAAGGGTTCCTGTTTATCATTTTGGTACCTACAGAACCGTAACAAGTAAAATTAGAATTACTGAGACAGGTAGAAATACTGATGGAAGACAGATCAGATAGAGGTACAAATGTACACACAGTACTGTTTCGGAGACTGGCGATTCCTTAGAGGCAGGAAGTACATTAAGCACCTATTCAAGATGACCATGGTAGCCGCAACATAGTCCCCAAATATGGATCAGATCTATTCATATCAACATATTAGGTTGAATGTTCTTATAGTGCAGTCACGTAATTAATTTGTTTTAATTGTCTCATATTTTTAATTCAATAGTACAGACGCCAGCACATCAAGCTACTACAATCTGTCAAATTTCTTTAAAAGATTTTCAACTTGATCGCTACAGGATTAGGTTCATGGTTGATTGGAAAAGTTTGACAGTTTCGGGTAGCTTGACCTGCAGGCGTCCGTACCAAAAAAAAAAATAATAACCTGGGACATTATTCACACACGGTCATCTGATCTCAAACTAAGCAGAGCTTGTACTATGGAAACCAGATAACTGATAAACTACATACACTACTTTGTTTTTTTGTAAATACATACTTATATAGATAATTACACCCAGACTCAGGACAAACAGACATGTTCATGCACACAAATGTTTGTCCTGGATGGGAATCAAACCCACGACCAGCGGTATGATAGGTGGTATCTTAACCAACCACGCCAACAGGCCCAAAACATGTTATTTGGACTGTGTTATGCAGAAGGCAGCCATGTCGGGAAAAGTACAAACAGAGTTATAAGCATTTTTCTGTCGTTGGTTGCACCATGGTTTCATGGACATAGCTGCATTTGACGGCTCATATCTGCGTGATAAATAGAGATATCGACATGGCTGTTTTTGCAAAAATCTTGTATGTCGAAATTAGTATGGCTGTGTTTATAACTTCATTTTTGGAAAAGTGCCATATGGCTGCTTTCTGCATAACTAGTTCCAATCGCCTTCACGTGTCTTCAATATTAGTTCTTATCTTTAATTAAATGACAAATATGCTGAGGCTTGGTAAATGTACGGAAGATTAAAAGCCAAAGGTCAAATGGTGACTATACTAATTAGTTTTATCTCTATATTATGAAAATTATGGGAACTGTCAAATGCTACTAAACTAATCAAAATCAAAATCAAAAGTCATTTATTCAAACTAGGCTGAGAATCAGCACTTTTTGAACGCCGAATGGCCAGTCATTTAAGATTCCCATCCAGGACAAACATTTATGTGCATGAACATGTCTGTTTCTCCTGAGTCTGGGTGTAATTATCTATATAAGTATGTATTTACAAAAAAAAAGTAGTATATGTAGTATATCAGTTATCTGGTTTCCATAGTACAAGCTCTGCTTAGTTTGGCACCAGATGACCGTGTGTGAAAATGTCCCAGGATATTATTATTATTTTTGGGATGTTATTAGGATAGGTACCAGTAGGGTAAAACCTCACTGCGTGATGCTCAAAAACCTCGAAATTTTCGGACTTCGATCAATTTTTGACTAACTTCTAAATAAGTACAATTTTTAATTTATTCTGTCAGACTTATATTGTAATGTATAACTGTTTTATGCCACAATAAAGTAAATGAAATAAAATAAAAGGTGCATCCTACGTATGTCACCCAGTACATTTTTGAAGTAAGTACTTATGGGTGAATATTCGAGCGTTTTAACCGCCGTCATTACCTTCCGCCAAATGTTGATGAAAGAGAATATATTTAATGAAATATTTCAGCAATTCCTGATTCTGGTCCTTAAGCAGATTCTGGGAATTGATGAAATATTTCATTAACTATATTCTCTTTCATCAACATTTGGCGGAAGATAATGACGGCGGTTAAAACGCTCGAATATTCACCCTTATACAAAATTTTGACAGGATTTCAGGCGGGTTTTGGGGCCACAGACTTTTCTGTTGGGGCAGACGAGCGAGGTGGACTTAGGCATTGGAAGCAGAGCGGGCAATAATATCCCGTCCCGTAACGCAGGGCGTGGAGGTCTACTTTTACTTTTTCCCCACCATAATAGTGCTACAAGACGACATCTGTTACCAGCAGAAAATATTACCTACTATGTTTTGTTAAGGTTGGCCCAATATTAACAGAATTAAAATAAAGAAAAAAACCGGCCAAATGCGTGTTGGAACATGCACAATGAAGGGTTCCGTAGTTGGGATGAAAGAACAAACTTAACATTGTATTTGGAAATCTTATTCTCCCATACATTCCAACTGTAAATGTAAGTTATTGTTTGAATGTTCATTGTCATCAGGTCAGGATCTGATGGGATCCTGGAGAAATTGACGGAACTCTTCAAATGTCACAGAATAAACTATTGTTTCTCACAGTTGATGCATTTTTTTTTAATTATATGAAAACAAAAGCATTTTAATTTTTTAAGTCTAACTCTATGAATCTATAGTACACCTGAAGGCAAATCGTTCTGCCGCGGGCAAACAGCCATTCAAATTTCAGCGTGTATACTACTGCCGTGAATTTTTTCGCATATCCAAAAGCAACCATTTGCAGCAGGCACACTTGACTCTTAACAAAAATTTGCACATTAGAGCTTAATATTACGCAAACTGACTTGTAATTTTTTTACAATTTACAAGTCAGTATTACGTTGTACGTTGATCAAAATGTAATTCGCGGTCGTAACAAGTATGCATTTACATAATTATAATCACTAAAGTGATCAATAAAACTCTTTAAGACCAGGTAATCGAAATGAATGACTATTTCATGAAATCTTGACATTTGACTAACTTAAGGAGTTGTATTGCTGATTTGTAAATACATATTTGTTACGGCCGCGGATCATACTTTTTTTAACATACAACTTAATACTGACTTGCAAATTGCAAAAAACGTAAGAAAATTTGAAATTCGCGAAAAGGAGATGTTTCAAAATGTGCCAGGTCGGTGTACACTACCTCAAAAAAACGAGAAAAATCCGTAGAATTCGGGAAAAATACAGATAATTCATTTAAATGTATACTGTTGTGGTAGGGAATTGATATTTATCAATTATTTTTATCTACTTACAACATGGCGTCTCACAGATTTAGTTACTCTGTGCATAAAATGACAGTAAACCATAGATCGACCACTGATCATAGAAAGAGGACTGTCAGCTGTCACAACAGTGTCACTTCAGTCCTCTTCTAGATGTCAAACGTCATTAATCAATCAAAATGACAGCTTACCCCTATGACGGGTTTTTGTTGTGTGTTGCAATTTCAAGTATAATTAATTGTGGTTTACCAGCAAACAAAGCCATTTTAAAGTAATTGGACAGTTGAGAACTGTTTTAAATATATCTCCCTATTTTTATGTATAATATAATGTACACGTAACTGGCCCAAGGTCAGTGGCGTACACTCCATACATGCAAATAAGCACTGCATACCCTGTAGTGCCATACATACATACCCATCTAATTGTAAATGATAAATAACTTTAGTTCAAAAAAATATTAATCTAACTTATTCGCCATTCAAACGAACCCATATTCGCTTCCAGTGTTTACAGCGTGATTTACGCGCCATCTATCGCAAGCGCAGTGAGTGAGTGAGCAAAAGCATTATTACGCCGTGCTTATTTTTCATACAACGCATGATTTCGAATGTCGTGTAGTACACAGCAAAAGTGTGTCTGTGTGCGTGAAAACGTGTGCGCGTCTTCGAGTTTTGGAAGCACAGCTTATTTTGCAAACCGTCCAAATTGAGAAGCCGTAAAAGAACCGCCTTATTGTTGATTGCAGAGGGTTGACATTTTTTAGGCGGATTGGCCCATAGATTCGTTCGTCTTAGTTCGGAACGTAATTGCAAAGATTTTTCGCCATTTTGTTTATGTTATTCTCCGCGCAAGTGATTGACTGTCTAAGTGATTATTTAGTAAGTTTATTGTAAAAAATGGAAAATTATACCTGTGAGTTCTGTGCTGGCGAAGTGTGTTTAAATTAATTAAAATCTGCCGCGTTTTCGACGTTATCTTTTGAGGAAACATTTAAATTGATTGCAAAGGGAAGGTGTGTGGGTTGGATTTAACTCAAAAAAAAAGTAATGCTTTTACTCGTTATTTTCATGAAAAGTTTTATGATAATTATCACTGGCTAACTGGTTGTGTATGCACTCACAAACATATTTTACTGTTTCCCTTGCATTTTGTTTACAAACCAAGATAAAAAGAATGTTTGAACCTCTATCGGATATTCAGATCTAAATAATTTTCACAAACCGGCTGCTAAACACGATTCTTCAGAAAAACATCTGGAATCCTGCTTGAGTTCCAAACTTTTGGTAAAGGTAGAATAGAGTCTAGTTTGATTGAATAGCCAGTTTAAGTTAGATATTGAAAGGCACAACGCTAAAGTTGAGAGAAATAGAAATATTTTCAAACGGTTAATTGATGTAGTTTGTTTTCTTGGTAAACAAGAATTAGCATGCCGTGGTCATGACAAATCCAGTGTTATCTTTTAATAAAGGCCATTTTCTAAAAATTGTAGATTAGTTAGCTAAATATCTTGGAAATTTGGAAACCCACTTACAATCAACATCGGGTAGCTCCTTCACGGGGTTATCGAATAGGACCCAAAATGATTTAATTTCTAGTGTTGCGTCGGTAATTAAATCAAAATTCAGTAGCGTTTCGACCGAACGATCATTTTCTAGTCTAAAACGAATTCATCCATATTTACGAAACACATAGGGCCAAAACAGACTCACAGATTTGTCTATAGACCACCGATAGCAACAAGCTGAAACTGGTAAGTTTTTTTTTAGCTGTGCATACCTTGTCTGAAATCTCTGTGCACGCCACTGCCCAAGGTCCATACATTTTGGAACATCTCCTTTGAATGGCTTTCACAGACCCGCAATATTTTTGAACGGCCTGTCCAATGATACCCCACACCATGGGATAGACGAGAAAAAAATATCATCCTACTTGTGCAAGGTACAAGGTACTTGTGCACTTGTGCAGATTTTGTTTTACCACTGTCTATGTATACCCATGCCAAATTACAGCTTTCTAATACTAAGAGTCTCTGAGCTAAGCCGCGGACAGACAGACAGACAGACGGACATGGCGAAACTATAAGGGTTCTTTGTTGACTATGGAACCCTAATAAAGGGGGCTTATAAATTGTAATCATACGCCACAAGTAACTTTCAGAACAACTGGAAAGAATTTTAAAGATAAGAAACAAATAATTTATGGCTTGCTATCAGAGCTTTATCAAAAAGAGAGTTTATCAAAAAAAATAAGAAATATTGGGTGTTGTGATTAATATATTAGGTTGGGGAAAAAGTCTTTTCGCATTATAGTATGTATGAACTTGTAATAAAATCTCTTTGGCTATACTATTTGTATCTGGCTGGTTTTGGTATCATTGAAAGTTTAAATTTTAAAGAACATAATTCCAAATTCAAATTAGGAAAATGTGTGATTTTCATTTGTTTTTCGTACCGTCAAGATGAGTGAGTCTAATGAAGAAATTCGATACATTTTAAAATTTTACTACAAAAAAGGTAAAAATGCAACGCAAGCCGCGAAAAAAATTTGCGATGTTTATGGACCTAGTGTAGTGTCTGTGAGAGTAGCACAAATTTGGTTTAAGCGTTTTCAATCCGGAAATTTTGATGTCAAAGATGCACGTCGCTCTGGTCGCCCTATTACGGATAAAATGGATGCCATTTTTGAAAAAGTGGAGCAAGATCGGCATATCAGTAGTTACGACGTAGCTGAAGAACTGGAAATTGACCACAAAACAGTTTTGGCGCATTTGAAAAAAACTGGGTACACAAAAAAGCTCGACATTTGGGTACCTCACGAGCTCACTGAAAGAAACCTAATGAACCGTGTACTCATTTGTGATTCTTTATTACGACGTAATGAAACCGAACCATTTTTGAAGAAGCTGATAACTGGTGATGAAAAGTGGATCACGTATGACAAGAACATGCGAAAAAGGTCGTGGTCAAAGGCCGGTCAGGCTTCACAGACTGTGGCGAAACCCGGGTTAACTCGCGACAAGGTGATGCTGTGTGTGTGGTGGGATTGGAAGGGCATTATTCATTATGAGCTGTTACCACCAGGCAGGACCATCGATTCTGAACTCTACTGCGAACAACTGATGAGATTAAAGCAAGAAGTTGAGAGAAAGCGGCCGGAATTAATCAACAGAAGGGGTGTGGTTTTTCATCATGATAACGCTAGACCTCACACACTACTAGCCACTCAGCAAAAATTAAGAGAGTTTGGCTGGGAGGTGTTAGTGCATCCGCCGTATAGTCCTGACCTTGCACCTTCAGATTTCCACCTGTTTCGGTCTCTTCAGAATTCTTTAGGCAGTGTCAGGTTAACATCACGAGAGGACTGCCAAAACCACTTGTCGCGGTATTTTGACCAGAAGTCCCAAAATTTCTATAGCAATGGGATCATGTCCCTACCTACAAGATGGCAAAAAGTTATCGAACAAAATGGTACCTACATACTTTAGTTAAATGTAAATAAACTATATTAAAAATGTTTTGAATTTTCTTAAAAAATGCGAAGAAACTTTTTCCCCAACCTATTATGATAATAGTATGAACCTAATGGAATTTTAAGCTTAAAATAATAGCAAACACCGGGAGAGGACGCCCTAATTGTAATGACCTTATTTATGCTCTTCAGAAAGGTCAGTTGCGTATTACTCGCAATCGGGCGTGCGGGTATAACAAGATGTATGAATGTAAACGAAGCAAAAGGAGTATGTAAGGATCGTAGCAGATGGCATTCTGTAGTTTTTTCCTACCCCTGTGGGAAGAAGGCGTGATTTTATATAAGTATTAATAATAGCAAGTTATTTGCTAAGGCTCTGCCTCCTTCATGTGTTATTTTAACCTTTCCTTTAAATTAAATTGAATGTAGGTATAGATAAACCATTCTCAATATGAACGCCCCTTCAAAGTGTGAGAGGAAATACCTATTGCAACACTTTACTTGTGAGCGTGCGGCGACTATACTGTAAACATGGACTCGTCGCCGCAATTAATAATAATAATAATAATAATAATATTCCACAACTATCACACAACGCCGTCTAGCCTCAAGCTAAGCAGAGCTTGTGTTATGAGTACTAGACAACTGATAAACATACTTATATATTTCTAAATACATACATATATAGATAAATTACACCCAGACACAGAACAAATGATCATGCTCATCACACAAACATTTGTCCTGGGTGGGAATCGAACCCACGACCTCCGGCATAGCAGTCAGCAGGGCCACTAACCACTAGACCAACAGGCCAGTCAATTAGAGCTCAACTAATCGTGCGATCAGTCCAGGTACTAGCATTGTACGGCGGGAAGCGTGCGCATTGTATGGAACGACACATTCACTGTTACGCGTTCGTGTCATTTATATGTACACTAGTTGGCCAACAAATCCGGCAGTTCGGCGTTTGGGCAAGTCGGGTAGGTACCGTTAGCATAAAAAATCTGTGATTTTTGTAATTTTAAACAAAAAAAAAAGGAAAAAAGATACAGGGTGTTTGGTGCATCGTGTGCCAAATTGAAATGGTCGACTGGGGGGGTCACCTTCTATCCTTTCAGACCCCTAAACACTTCTCATGCCCTGTGGCTTTTTTTTCATCGACTTTTTATTTTTTTATAAAAAAAATACCCAAATTTTGCATTCAATTTCAAAATAAAAAAAATGTGTAAGTCGTAGACTCTGAATTTTAATTTTATTTAGACGTGTATTGTATTACAGTACTTTTAAATTCAAAATTAGTGACATTAGCCATCCAGTTTTTTTTTAATTTACTCGCAAAGTTTCGGACTTCAATTAAAGCTGTCCATGTTACAGCTATTTACATGGCTATAAAAAAAAACCAAAAGCGACCGGGATCTTCCAACTCCCTCAAAAACACTCTAGTCTATCCTCTTGCTAGTGATGTGCCACATGCCATAAAAATCTTTTTACAACTTTGTGAATTCGCTAGAATTGTGAATCGAGTCACAAAATACTAAATTTGAAATTATGATTTAAAAAAATATTTTTACTTAAATTATACCTCAAGAACTCATTTAATCTGTTATCTCACTCTTGTAAGGTAAAATCTGTCTCGTATCTCTCTTTTTTGGGGGGGACGGTTACTAGAAATAAAAAATAATTGCATTTTTAACATTTATTTAATCATTTTTTACATATTCTGCTCAAATTGTTGGCCGCTATTGCGAATGCAGGCCCGACATCTATTTCGTATTTCCACAGTTGTTGTACGAAGTCATATTTCCTCCTTAATTTGATTAAACGCGGTTTCAATGCGTTGAAGTAGTACCTCCCTAGTCGGAACCTCCGTGGCGTATACCAGCTCTTTGGCACGTCCCCAGACATAAAAATCTAGCGGAGTTAGGTCTGGGGAACGTGCCGGCCATGCAATAGGGCCATCGCGACCAATCCACGCATTGGGGAACACATCGTCAAGATATTCCCTCACAGTCAAACGCCAATGCGCGGGACAGCCGTCATGCTGGAATACTTTGGGAACATTTTCATTAAATACGGGCACCTCGGACACTAATTCGGGCAGGTCATTTTGAAGGAACTCCAAATAGTTATCGCCATTGAGGTTATCGGGCAGGTAATGCGGTCCAACTACCTGATTCCCAATCACTCCTGCCCAAACGTTTACACTAAACCTCCTTTGAAAAGATTTCTGCCTTTTAACATGTGGGTTTTCCGTTTTGTTTGTCCAGTGATGCAGATTGTGAAGATTGAGGATCCCTTCTTTGGTAAATTTGGATTCATCCGTCCACAATATTCTTTTTAAGAAATTAGGATCATCCACATCCGTGTGTAACATAAACCGACAGAATGCCACTCGTCTGTCAAAGTCGCCACCCTCAAGACCTACAAACAAAGAACTCTTTTAAATTCCTGTTGAGCAGTAAATAATTGCACAATGAGATTTTTAATGACCGGCGGCGTCGGACCGTTTGTATGGGCTGGTTCACTACCTGGAAGTAGTGACGTCATACCCATTACCTGCTAAACAAAGGCATCGTCAAACAAAGTGTGTACGGGTTTAAAGTTAGTTCAAAATTACGTACCTTGCACCGGAGTGTAGTGGAATGGATGTTTTTCGTTTTGCTGAAGAACTTTCCACACTTTCCATATTGAAATATCAAGATGTGCTGCCACATTTCTGATGCTTCTTGTAGGGTCTTCCTCAAAAAGTGCCAGTATTCTCTCGTCCACTTCAACATTATGTCGCACAATATGGCCCCTTGGTTCATGAAAAGTGACACTGCCAGTCTCGCGTATGCGTCGGTATGTGTCTTGGAAGACTCTGCGGCCAGGTAGTCGTCTACCAGGAAAACGTTCCTGGTAAATTCGTTGCGCTGCACGAGCGACACCATTGGCGGCTCCATAAGCCATCATGATGTCAGCATATTCCTCATTAGAGAACGTCGCCATTGCAACAACAAAAAATCAACAAAGTTTAACAATAACACCAAAAGTTAAAACGTAACAAAAACCAACAAAACTCAACAAAACAAAGTAACAAAATGAAAAAATCGCGGAGTACGGTGAACTAACACACACGTCAGGTAGCAGAGGCAGTGATGTCTCGACTGACTGACGAATGACGGATTGACGGCGTCGCCGCGTCGGTGGCAGTTCGTCGTTTGTTCAAACTAGTTTAAGTACGCTATGCAAGAAAGATAGAGATAGAAGATAGATTTTACTTCGCGAGAGTGAGAAAACAAATTTTACCTGTTACTTAAGTAACAATTACGCAAAAAGACTTTTTTCTTTTGAATTTGGAATTTAATATTTTGTGACTCGATTCACAATTATTCTAGCTAATTTACAAAGTTGTAAAAAGATTTTTATGACATGTGGCACATCACTAGCAAGAAGATAGACTAGAGAATTTTTGAGAGAGTTGGAAGATCCCGGTCGCTTTTGGTTTTTTTTTTATAGCCATGTAAATAGCTGTAACATGGACAGCTTTAATTGAAATCCGAAACTTTGCGAGTAAATTAAAAAAAAACTAGATGGCTAATGTCACTAATTTTTAATTTAAAAGTACTGTAATACAATACACATCTAAATAAAATTAAAATTCAGAGTCTACGACTTACACATTTTTTTTATTTTGTAATTGAATGCAAAATTTGGGTATTTTTTTTATAAAAAAATAAAAAGTCGATGAAAAAAAAGCCACAGGGCATGAGAAGTGTTTAGGGGTCTGAAAGGATAGAAGGTGACCCCCCCAGTCGACCATTTCAATTTGGCACACGATGCACCAAACACCCTGTATATCTGACATTTTTTTCGAAGAGTTATTTACATATTAGGAATCAGCAAAAAAAGACGCTTCTACCAGTATTTTTAAATTGGCGTAAATTTAACGAAAACCTAATAATTCTTACTATTAAAAGACTCATCTGCCTTTGTATCTTATAGTTTAAACAGGACAAAATATTTTTTTTTCTCCATTTCAATATTTCTGTAGATATGGTATAGAGAGAGAGTTTTTTATTTGCTTCAACATGTGTGTGTACATACATAGAAAGTGCATACAAGATGATACAGTAAATTAAGTGCAAACATGTTTGTCACTATGTGACGTGCAAAATGATAGATTCATAAAACAAAATAAAAATTACGAAATATTAAAAGTTGTCATACTTATTATTAATGGGTTATTAAAATTATAGAATAAATTAACATTATTATAGAAGTAGCTCCAAATTAATTTAATTACTTATGTCAAGACCAATTCCTTTTCATTAAGGAACTCAGTAACGCTATAATATGCTCTGGCGGTCAAAAAAGTACGAATTTTATTTTTAAACATAGATTGAGGTAGTCTCTCCAACTTTTAGGTAGTTTGTAAATAAATGACTGGAGCCATACAGTACACACTTTTACGCATTAGGGTCGTCTTAGCGGATTGGAGACAAATTTGACCATTGTTACGTCTATTGCGTGGGAATATGTCGGCTAGACGCTTATAATAATGCGGATTCGACTTAACAAACACAGCCACTTCTAATATGTACAAGCATGGTAAGGTAATTGTAATTTTTAAAATAAGGGATTCAGGTATCGGTCCTCTCAAGTTTAAACATTGCTAGTAAACATTGTATATGTCCTTTTTCCTTATGGTGGCAGAATAGGTTCTAACAGCAGTAGGTATAGCTTGTGTCATTGTAAGTTTGCCGCTCTGAAGTAGGCCACAAATGACATAGTAGTCAATATCTATACTAAACAGCAGCATGCCATGCCATGCATCAGCGTCAGTAAGCCTGGTTTCAGAACAGCAAACTTATGTAATGCGAAGTTGTAACCTATTTACATATCTATTTTGCGATAGTTTTACCACAGCTTTTCTACCGAACTAGTGAAAAACTAATGAAACTGAAATAGAACTAATGAAAAAAAAAGCAATAATAAAATATACTTAAATGTTGGTGAACTTTTTGTATGGCAACAAGATATTTATGGTAAAATTGTCAAAACCTATTTATAAGGTGTGCTGACCTACTAACTACTGACCTATAATTATACTAATAAGATTCACATTTTTTTTAGTATTACAGTCTTCAATCAATATTGTTGATCAAGGATTATGGTGGGCTTACTCATTATAATCAAGTTCTCTGTTATGTCATATGTATAGCCAGAATAATAAGCTACAGAATATAGATTTATTTTATCTAACACCCTCTAAAACTTACTGACCTATAATACTAATAAGATTCAATTTTTTTTTAGCATTACAGTGGAATTACTTATTATAATCAAATTGGCTAGCTAGAATAGTAAGCTATTTATAATAGATTTCTTTTATCACACCCTATCTGTTGTTTACCAAAAAAAACTCGAATTTAATGCAGTACCTGGATGCAGTGATTTTACAATTATGTAATTACTCTGATAAAATCACTCCATTATGACCATAAGTACCCGTGAAGCTCCCTGGAATTATAAGTTTTATCAGATCACGATAAAGTTTCGATGTGTGTGATACTTCAAATCCAGCTAGGCCATTTTGGATTTGAATTTCGAATCCATGATGCAAGGGACCAGCTGAGTGAATTGGAGAGCTCTTTAATAGACTCTATAAATATACATGTGAATTGTAGATAGACTATTTATACACAAGTTCCTGTCTTGCAGTGTTCGCGCTTACCGGTCAAAAAAATAAGAATTATTATTAGTCACATAAAATCAATACTTTTGCGACCACATTTCACGTGGGAAACGAGCCCTGAAACACGATAATATGAAAGATAACTCCTTTTAGTAACGATTGATGTCCAGTTTTTGTAATAAATCAATCTGCTTTTAATCATTAGTCAATTTTGGACAAACCTTTTTTTAATGAAACATGCAATAGGTATGACTTACCTCGATTAAAGTAACTTTGTAGAATTAAAAATGCACAATTATCACACAACACAGGGCACGATTTACATGCTTCTCTAAATTATTTCGTATAGTTTTTATTTAGATTGTAATGTAATGATAATGTATCGATCAAAGTTATAGGTTCTGTGATCAAAGTATGCGAATGACGTATCGTGACCACACCACAGATAAGATTGGATAAGATATAGCGACTATAGACATAGATTATACACTATATTATACACACATCAACACGGTCTAGGGATATTTCATACTCAATTAAATAACTCGAAAAGTACTGGCCGCATTGGAATCTTTTATACACCGATTTGTTTGTAATTTATCTCAGACTAATTCCAAATTCAAATTTTTGAAAATTATTTTGTTTCGGTGGCATAAAATGTCTTGATGTGTAGGAGAGGGAATTTTCATTTATGCGAAATTTAGAAAACAATACGAATTACGTTTAGTTACAGTTTTTTTTTCATTTTTAAACGAAAGATAAAGTTAAAATTGAGGTATTGTAGCCATGCAACGCCAATATTTGACGAGGGCGGAGATGTTACGAGCTGTGGGAATGCTGGAAGCTGGGTCTGTTCAGCGTAATGTTGCTGAGGCCATAGGGACCCACCAAAATGTAATTTCAAGATTGTGGACACGCTATCGTGCCACAGGTGAAGTAGCGGAGAGGCACCGGGGGCCAAGTCGCATCACTACCCCCAGACAAGACCGATTTTTGCAAATTACTGCGCGAGCTCAACCAAATGCAACGGCGACTCAATTGGTCCAAAGGCTGCGAGTGGAACACCAAGTGCTTGTGAGTGACCAAACTGTAAGAAGGCGACTGCATGAAAGCAATCTACGCTCTCGTAGACCACTCCGGGTCCCACCTTTACGGAGAGGCAATCGTGGACGACGATTAGAATGGGTTCGGAACCACGTGGACTGGGGCCGTGAGCAATTGTCCAATGTGCTGTTCACGGATGAATCCAGGTTAAGCCCTTAAGCCATATAATGAACCTGTGCATAAGTGAAGGCACATTTTCAGATAGCTTAAAAACTACAGTTATTATACCTATACATAAAAAAGACAGTAAAGAAGAAATGTCAAATTATAGACCGGTAGCTCTTACTTCTGTATTTTCTAAAATACTCGAAAAACTGATTTATGAATCTATAACTTCTTTCTTAAATAAATATAATATCCTTTGCAATGAGCAGAAAGGTTTCAGAAAAAAGAAAAACATTAACAGGGCGATTTACGACTTGCTACATAACATAATGATGAATATGGACAATAAAACACCAGTTTGTGCAATATATACTGACATGACTAAAGCCTTTGACTTCGTTAAACATGACATTCTTCTGCACAAACTTGATAGGTACGGTATTAGAGGAAACGTCTTGAGACTTATTGAATCTTACCTAAGCAAACGCAAACAACAGACAGAAATCACTAGGATATGTCCTAAAAGTAAGATTCAATATAAATATTTATCAGATAGTAGAGAAGTCAAATTCGGAGTACCGCAAGGTACTGTTGTTGGACCCTTAATGTTTTTGCTTTATATAAATGACCTGCCTAGACAAATTCAACAGCCAATGGTATTATTTGCTGACGACAGCACGGCTATAGTTAAATGTACGGAAAAAGCGGATTATGAAACAGATATTAATGACACATTAAAAAATATAATAAATTGGCTTTCTATCAATAATTTAATTATCAATTTGAAAAAAACAAAAGTAATGCATTTTTACCAGCGTTTACGTCCAGACACTATGACTATCGCATACCATGGAGAAAGACTAGACAATACAAATGTTTCAAAATTTCTAGGTATAATAATTGACAATCAACTGACATGGCGACCACAGGCCGAGATCTGCAAGAAATTAAGCAAATCTGCCTACATTTATATAATTTGACAAAAAAAGTTAGCACTGACACGATTATTATAGCTTATCATGGTCTCGTTGCTTCTGTTTTAAGATACGGAATAGTTTTTTGGGGTAATTGTAGTGAGAGAGAAAGGATTTTCAGAGCCCAAAAATATTGCATTAGATCAATGACTGGAATACATTCAACAGACAGCTGCATTCCTATGTTTAAATCACTTAAATTACTAACATTTCCATCGCTCTATATTTTGGAAATGGGACTGTTTGTGAAAAGAAACAAAGCCAACATTAATAAGATCTCAATATAAAAATCTTTTACATACAGGCAAATTTAAAACAACGCTGCTGAAAAAGAATATTATGCATATGGGACCGGTGATATACAATAAAATACCTGTTGATATAAAAAATTGCACACTGCAGATATTTAAAAGGAAGTTAAATAAATTGCTACTTGAAAAATGTTATTATACAATTGATGAATTTTTGAATGACAAATCAATATGAACTATTTATATACGATGATTTTCCTTGCGATTTTAATTTTCAAATTTCATTGCAATTTTTTGAATATTTAGTAACTTATTATTGACATTGTATTATTGACTAATTATTAACTTATTATTGACATTGTAATATTTAGTAATTATTAACTTATTATGGACATTGTTTACCACTGAATGAACTTACAAATTGAATGATTTCTATTTTTATTGACTATTTTTAATAATTTGATACCAGTTAAATATTTGATTTTTTAAGATTATCCTATAATTAATTCTACTATAAAAAAAAATTTGCATGCCTCACGGTAGAATGTACTGGATCCTTCTCTTACTTAACACCATATTTTTGTACCTACATTCTTAGCAAATAAAATTATTTCATTTCATTTCATTTCATTTCATTTCATTTCATTTCATTTCATTTCATTTCATTTCATTTCATTTCATCTCATTTCATTTCATTTCATTTCATTTCATTTCATTTCGGCTTCCATCCAGATTCACGAAGGACGCGTGTTTGGCGAGTTCCTGGACGATGGAGCCGTCTTCAGAACCCTCAGGAAGTTCACCCATACCAAGGAGGAACAATTATGGTTTGGGCAGGAATTCGTCTTGGAGGACGGACGAATCTCGTTTGGGTGCGGGGCAATATGACGGCAGAACGATACGTCCAACAGGTGCTGGGGCCCGTAATCTTGCCCCACAGAACACAAATGGGGCAAGATTTCCTGCTCATGCACGACAATGCCCGGGCACACACGGCGAGAACGGTAGCAGCTTGGTTACATACACACAATGTTAGGGCCTTAGACTGGCCTGCTCAATCGCCAGATCTAAATCCCATTGAGCATGCGTGGGATATGCTGCAAAGAAGAGCTCTGAAGGAAGTTCCTGAAAATCTGGCTACAGAAGATCAACTTTTTGCGCACCTCAGAAGGACATGGGACAATAATCCGCAGCAAGACATTGACAACCTTGTTCTGAGCATGCCGAATCGTTGCCGATGTGTTATGAACATCATGGGCGCTTTCTCAGACTACTAACTTCAAGTTTATAAACACAAATTAAATGATTTTTCTATTTTTTTCAGTTTTTACTCACAAATTAAAAGTTAATTCATATACGCTTTCCGTCTATGCTTCATTTTTTTTCCATAAAATCCTGAAATTTTAATCTAAGTACCTTAACCATTATTACAAAATGGTAGAATATTAAATAACGTATCTTTTAAATATATACATGTCATATAAATAATTAACACATTGATAGTAATACGCTTTTTTAAAAATATCCCTAGACCGTGTTAATGTGTGTATTATATAAATGTGACGTTCCACGGGTAAAGGTACATATGGTGCTTATGGAGTTATGCATACCATAATAATCTGGAATTAATAAGCTGTTGATATCAAAAAAGAGGAGCTTGTGGCTAAGTAATAACAGCCGCACGGGTCGATCCATCAGGTTAAGCTACGCTTGCCGAGGTTGGTCTGTGGATGTGTGACCATCTTTTCATACCGAGACTCCTCCGTGCCTCGGAAAGCACGTTAAGCCGTTGGTCCCGGCTGTCATTTGTGGATCTTTGACAGTCGTTACGGGTCGTCAGAAGCCCGAAAATCTGACAACCAGTCTTACCAAGGGGTATCGTATTACCCAGTAACTGGGTTGTGGAGGTCAGATAGGCAGTCGCTCCATGTAAAATACTGGTATTCAGCTGCATCCGGTTAGGCTGGAAGCCGACCCCAACATAGTTGGGAAAAGGCTAGGCAAATTGATTGATCAAAAAAGATCGAGCTTCTACGATGTGTAGTTAGATTGTATTGGAAACTGTGCAATTTTACAAAACAGATAATTTAAGTTAGCCACCTCAAAAACAATGTTGTCGTTGTAAGTTACTAGCTATGGAAACTAATACCTTGGGCGCCTGTCTTTCAAAAAATGTTGCGATAAATTCTGTATTACAAATCAATAATGAATATGCTAATGAATATGCCTAATAAATAACTTCCAATTTTTTTTTCTTAATTTTCCTATTTTTGCGATGAGAACGCCAGATTTTCAATAAGAAAACAATTACTAAATAAAATTTAGACAAAAAAAGAACATTTATTATAGGTAAGATAACGTTTAATATTTTCATGCAAAATCACAAAACTTAACGATTTAAGCTTAGATTACCTAAATAATGTCCTGCCGGTCTATTCTGTAAAAATCTCACGTTTTCAACGTAGGTGAAGTGAGCTTGAAGAGAGCTGTCATTCCACCTGATGCTAGGGATTGACACTACTGACAGCGCACTCCACGCTCACCTCACCTAAGTTTTCACGGTGAGATTTGTACAGAATAGCACTGCAGATTCCTAGTAGGCCACCGTAAATTAAGTGGCCCAGTACTAGCTAAGTTGTTCTACCCCTGCGCCACATGTCAAGGAACGTTCGCCGCGTAAACGTCACGAGCCGGGTGTTTTAATTTTTTTAAATGACAGTTTGTGCTGTGAAATAATAAGGTGACGTAGGAACTGTTGAAGTGTTGCCTAGAGCATGAAATCAGTTTACCCATATTTTTAACACCTCACGAAAAAAACAAGGGATGACAAAAGAGTTTTATTAACATATCGCTGGTTTGCGAGAATATCGACGTGATTGAAAATTCTGTCAAATTCGTAGATAGAGAATGAACTTTCTCTATCTACGGTCAAATTGAATTCTGTATGACAAACGACAATAAATCTTTGATATTTTATCATAAACAGACGCCAAATACGATAAATGAAAAATTTAATCAGTAAAGTCAAACCCTCAATGAATCATTTACATTTTTAAAGCAAACATTTACAAGAAATTTAAAAATGCCATTCTCTAAAATCAATAATTTTTAGTTCCGTCGCTATTCTCGCAACCAGCGATATACGATGATTGTTTCTATAAGTGTTAGTTTGTTTCTGTAACCGTATGACCTTATGAGTGTGTGTTAATTAAGAGAGTTGGATAAAAAAACTCATATGTTAACGCCATTAAATCTTCTTTCATATTTAGCACGCAAGTGTAATAATTTACCTCTATAGAATCCAAGTCTGTAAATGCGATAATCGCTATTTTGATGACAGGTCGAGGCTAAGAAACAAAAATTGGGGATTTCGAAGTGAGAGCCAAAAATTAAGAACATTTTCGCATTGCAATTAGAAAAAATGATCTTTTTTTTTTTTGAACATTCACAAATTCATAACAAAGATGCAGTTGGCGCGAGCACAAAAAAAAACAATATGAATTTATTACTCCTGCTCTGTGTAGTAAAAACGTTTGTGGTTGCGAAACTGCCGTCAGGAACGAAGTTCCTTCATACGTACCTATAATTTATAACAAAAACAAAATTTTTGCAGCTGCCATATTGGATTTACATTCTAACGTCACTATCGGCTTTAACACCCTCGAAAACTATGAAAACGACAACCCATGGTGAAAATTTTAGCAGCCGCCATCTTGGATTTACATTCTAACGTCGCTATTATCATGCACACCCTCGAAAACCTTGAAAATGACACCCATGATGATAATTGTAAAACATTTTCGATGCTGCCACGTCACTATCGGCTTTAACACCCTCGAAAACTATGAAAACTACACCCATGGTGAAAATTTTAGCAGCCGCCATCTTGGATTTACGTTCTAACGTCGCTATCGGCTTTAACACCCTCGAAAACCTTGAAAACGAAACCCATGATGAAAATTTTGAAAATTTTAGCAGCCGCGAAACGAAAAAAAGCATTTACATTTATAAAAAAAAAAACTGTATTATTAAACTCAATATATTTTATCTATTTCTATATAATTTACTTAATAATCTAAGCGGAGCATGTCCCGGTATGATTGCAAGTATTATTTTCTTATTTTTCATAACACACGGCCATAAGGTATGTACCTTTTCTACTAAACTTTGAAGCAACATTATGGGCTAATAACTTACATGTCATAAGAAATAAATATAGGAAAATAAATGTTACTTCTTACGGTTTACGAAACAGCAATACAAAAAAAAAAAAAATTTACATGTTTTTACGAAACATATCTCCGAAACTAAAAAGCACCATAAGGTACCTTTTCGTCACAATTAATCTAGTGGGTATTAGCACAGATTAATACAGATAGGATACCCCGCCAAATCATTTAAATAAAAATCAACTCTTGCTGCGACACAACAAAGTGCGATTCGGGTCGTTAATTCAGTGCTATCGCGACCTTTCTGGTCCATTGTTCTTCTCTTTTTTGGGTTCCGTACCTCAAAAGGAAAAAAACGGAACCCTTATAGGATCACTCATGTGTCTGTCTGTCTGTCGGTCCGTCTGTCCCAGCCAATTTGCTCCGAATCTAATGGACCAATTAAGTTGTTTGGTACACGTATGTATTTCTGTGACCCAAACATGGACGTGTAATGTAAATTAATGAATTTTGAATAATTATGAGGATCAATTTTGGGGGGCAAATAAGTAAATTAAAAAAAAATATTTGCAAACTGTACCGTGCGATATATCAAATGAAAGGGCTTACTGTGAGAGTCACAAACATTTGTTTTTTTATAATTTTAAAACAAACAATTTTAAAGTTATTTAAGAAAATAGACGAAAATTGACCTTCCCCCCCCCCCCCCCCCCTTATCTCCGAAACTACTGACCTTAAAATTTTGAAAAAAATAAAGAAAATAATTCTATAGCTATAGATTACAGGAAAACCTATAAGAAGTCTATGGTCTTAATAACATGGTAAATCTCTCAATATTGTGCATACAAACTTACAGTTGTCTATAGTTAAACAATCCAACCCACATTAGGTGTAATGTGGGTTGGATCCTTTTCGTTTAACTATGGACATTTGTAGTTGGAATATATGGGAGAACATGTTTTTCAACCACAGTGTTAAGTTTGTTCTTGGGATAAATTCATCCCAACTACGAAACCCTGCACTGTGCGTGATCCAACACGCACTTGCTTGTTTTTTTGCTGAGTTGCTAGTTCTTCAAAAGGTTTTAGTTCGAGGTGTTGATTTTCTCTTTGTCATCGTTCCAACCGATGATGTTGTTGATGTCGAAGATTTAGATTCAGGACAGCTTGTTTCAGAATTATCAACTGTTGGTCGTATACAACTAGGGCAGCCGATATTTGCTTCAAGCCAAGTTCCGTAATTTTTTTGAAATCCGTGAAGTTCTTTTGGGATGTTTTCCATCTCATCATTGCAGCTCCCGTAAATTTTTGGCAAAAGATTTTCAAAGTCAAACTAACTTCGTCAAAAAGACTATGATCTAGGCAAGATACCACTGTATCAAGCAATTTGTCACTATCATTCTTCTTAAACGATTTTTTTTAATATGACAAACAAATCTAGGTTTGTAACAAGGTAAGAAGTCTGAATATCATGATTATCCTTTATGAGGTAGGGCAAATCGTTAATATAAATAAGAAACAAGAAAGGAACAAGAATCGAGCCCTGTGGGACCCCCATTGTTACTATAGATCCAGGCGATCTTTTTCCATTAACGTCAACGCTCTGAATCCTATTACTCAAGTATGAAGTAAGAAGATCCAGAGCGGTGTTCCGGATCCCGTAATGGCGGAGTTTCCTGATTAACGTTTCATAAAGAACGCAATCGAATGCCTTGGACAAATCACAAAAGATGCCCAAGGCATCGCATTTATCTTCCCATGCATTATAAATATGTCCTAAAAGTTCAACACTCGCATCAGTAGTTGAACGACCTTTTGTAAAACCGAACTGTTTGCTATGTAATAATTTATGTTTATTAAAAAATCTTTGCAATTGGTCTAATTTCTCAGTAAACGTAAGTAGTACTGAAATAGGTCTATAATTTGTGGGGTCTGATGTACTACCTGATTTAAACAAAAGTAGGTATTATTTTAGTATGCAATTTTTACTTTTTTTATGCTATTTTTTTAGTATGCAAAAAAACTGTTATACCATGGCGGTCAAAATATATAACCACTTAGCTGAAGAATATAGAATTGCTACAGATTTAGAATTTAACAGAAAGCTATAAAACTGGTTGTGTGAGAGATGTTTTTATTCCATCAATGAATATTTTGAGTGTAAGTAAAATGTAAAACATATTTACTATAATTATTATGACATTTGCATACTGACATTACTTAAATAATACTGAAACATTTTAATAATTATTGTTGCTATTATTATTGATCGCTATTTCTATTATAAATTATTATTTTAAATGAATAGAATTGTATCTCATTTTAATATTATTAATTGCATTGTAATCTAAATTTGTATTATGAAATTATTATTACCTACAATTATTTTTTATGTGATTGCTATGTGTAGGTACTGCATGCTATTATGTATAATCAAGATATAAAACCTAATATTTGTACGGCTGAAATGCCGAATATAGTGAAACCATGATCTTAAGAACTTAGCTACATAATATATTCTTGCAAATAAATATATCATTCATTCATTCATACAATATTTCATAAGGTCAGGAAACTCCCCACAGTCGATACAGTTATTAAAGATAAGAGCTAAGGTAGATGCTACAATGTCAATAATAGACTTAGCAACTTCTACAGAATTACTCCACAGATCTGCTGTCTTTTTTACATTTAAAGTGTGAAAGGTTTTAATTATATCTCTACAGGTAATATGTTCAAAATTAAATTCCGACTCGCAAGCATTAACAACAGTAACTTTAAAAGCTTAACAGTAACTTTAAAAGCTTCCAAGCGACTTGCAGTTTTGGGGTTAACAATGATATCCTTTTTAGCCACTTTGTTGTTTTGGTTTTGGATAGTAATCCTTTGCCCGCAATGATCAGAATCTAGTAAATTTATAATTTCTTTTTGGCTTGGAATAAATAACATCTGTATAAATATTATCTAGGCATGTGACACTAGTAGGGGTTATTCTTATGGGTTCCAAAAATAGGTTTACAAGATTGTATGACTGAAACAGACTTATTATTGTACTACAAGAACCTGACTTTTCTAATAAATTAACATTGTGTTTTTAACACCTCAAATTTTAATGATAATAGATTTATTCGAGTTACTTACATATCTTGTGTAACACTTCATCCATTACCTTTTCAAAGCAGTCATACAATCCTGAAGTGGTAGTCACCGCACGGACGGTAAGTCTCGTCTTTTTTAAGCGCTAGATGTAGCGGGGAAGACCATGAGCTGCTGGAAGGTCGAGCGGTGCCTACACTAATCATCTCCTCGAACTTCTTCTGAGCGGCTCGAAGCTTCAGTGGGGCAAGGCGACGATGTCGCGCTGTCACGGGTGGACCATCGGTAGTTTTGATAAAGTGCACCGTAGTGTGCTTCACCTCTTTAGGAGCGCCAAGAGGACGTGATATGCTCGGAAACTCGTTCAAAATGTGCGAATATGGTGAGTCAGGTGATTGAATGAGTTTAACGCTGGGTTGATCGACTGAGTAGAGTTCAGTTTCGGTTGACAACCCTGTTTTACCGTCTCGCAACGTTCCATGATCATAGTCTGGTAAAAGATGGTAATGAGCCAGGAAGTCTGAACTAATTATTGGGGTACCTACTTCTGTGACAATGAATTTTCATACAAAATCGCATCTTAAACCTAAGTTCAATTTAAGTTCGACCAGACCGAAAGTATTGATTTTAGTGCCATTAGCTGCTAAAATTTCGTATGGAAGTGGCTGCTTTTTACCCTGGGAATAACGCTTAGGTAGGCACGAAAGATCGGATCCGGTGTCGATTTGAAAATCGTCGGCCCGAATAACGATTGGTTACAAATAGATGTTAATGTGAAATTGTGCTTCCAAACTCGCAAACCAGAGGCCAGGTCGGCCAGGCCAGAAAGAAGGTACACTGATGGATACTCTATTGATTAATATAGGCTGAGATATAGATGAGGAAGGGTCAACGGACTGTTCACCACCAGTTCTAGGTTCAGGATCAAGCAAAATCTCCTTTCCCTCGGTGGCCATTGCGTTACCATACAAATTATATTTATCTCACTACAAAATCTATAGCAATCAATTTTATTTTTAGCTCGCCGTCACGGCTTGTGTAGTCGCTAAGTTATTAACTTTTTTTTTTTGCAATACTTATTTAAATAGTTGCAGCCTTTTTTTGTCAAGCCCTGTTAGCTCAGTATCAATAAACTGTAAATTTCAATAATTTGTTATGCTTTGAACAGAAATTGGATTGGAATTGGAACCTTGGATGTTGAAAAAGTTAATGAATCGCTTATTTGACTTCTACAGAAATTCCCTTTTGCAATATGTCAGGACCTAATAGAACTTCTTCGCTTAAACAATCGTCCTACGTAATACGTAGAAATATCTAATAACAATTCGTAGAAGTAATCGGTAATGCGTAGAAAATGACGGCTACAGGCGAATTTTGGATACAGATGGAACATTTTATTTGTAAGGAGGAAATAATATTATCCAATTTTTCCACACGAGTGGCATGTCCCTCTAAAGGTTGAAGAAGGACGGAAATTCTTTTGTTCTATTTCGGAGGTTATAAGATCGTCATTGCATCATTTCAGTATAAAACCTCTCAGTGTTCGGACCAGTTGAAGCAATGACAATGAATGAATGAATGAAGTTGAATTAATGACAAGTGAATTTAATTCACGACGAATTTTATCATCACAAAGTGCGTGAGTCAGCGTGATTATAAGGTCAACCCCTTTTTTTTTAAGATGGGTTTGCTCTTGACTCCAGTCCAGGTCGGAGCTGACAGAGACAGAGTCGACGACGGAGTGAGCTTACCCAGAAGAAGCCCGCTGACTCTCACTCTGAAGAGACTAGGGTTGTATGCGCTCGGAAACAGACGCAGGTAGTGAGTTCCACTCTTTTGCTGCGCGCATTATAAAAGACATCTGGAAGCGCCCAGTGCGAATTGGTGGAATAGCAACCAGGTAGGGATGTCAACCGGCAGTGCGTCTAGATGGTAGAAGGGGGCCGGTGGAATGAGGTCGTGGAGCTCTTGAGCACACTCTCCGAAGTACAATCTGTAGAAGACCGACAAGCAGGAAACCTTGCGGCGATGAGCCAAGCTATGAAGCTTGGCATCCACCAGGTTTGCGTCACCAATGAGCCTCTTAGCTCTGCGTTCCACCGAGTCAAGCGTGTCCAGTTGGTACTTTGCTGATCCATCCCAAAGGTGGCTGCAATACTCCATGCAGGCGTAAAGTATCGCTTCCCCCATTTAGGGTGCCCAGTTTCTTGGCCGCAGTTTGGGCTTTGTACTCAATGGTGGCGCCAAAGTTGAGACCAGATGTCAACTCTATGCCTAGGAGCTCAAGTCGATCAGTTACAGGAACAGATGTACCCCGAAAAATAGGAGTTTGAGCGAAACGTCTCCTTTTAGCGGTAAAAAGACACGCCTGAGTTTTGGTGGCGTTAAAAGAAACCAGATTTTCATCACCCCACTCGGAGACAAGGCTTAAGGTCAAATCTGTCCGCTCTACCATGGCTTCTCTTAATGAACGAACTTCGGCCCCGCTGGTTTTTGCGCCGGACAAGTATCTCTGATACTGTACTGTCATCCACGTACCCAATAATACCAGGCTGAAGCAGGTCATGGATGTGCAGCAGGAAGAGAGTTTGCAGAGAGAACAGACCCCTGAGGAACTCCGGCTTTAATAGCCATAAGTCAGAGGAGCAGCCATCAACGACTACTCTGATCGACCGTTCACTAAGGAAATCTGATATCCAGCTACAAAAATCAGCCGGGATGTCATAAGCAGGAAGCTTGCTGAGCAAAGCAGCGTGCCAAACCCTGTCATGGCCTTCGAGATGTCAAGCGACACAGCAAGTGCTTCGCCGTGTTTCTCGATGGCTACGACACAGCAGTGCGTGACATACACAAGAAGATCGCCAGTTGACCATCCCCGGCGAAAGCCATATTGACGGTCACTGAGGAGATCATCTTCAAGGTACGTCAGCAACTTATTGTTCAGTACCCTTTCCATTGCACAGAATGGAGGTAATGGCGATCGGACGGTAATGGGCAGGGTCTGCTCGGTCACCCTTTTTGGGCACTGGTTGTACATTTGCAAGCCTCCAGGATTTCGCCACCGTTCTTTTTTCAAGAAAGAGGCGGAACAAACGTGTCAACACAGGAGATAGTTCAGGCGCACACTGCCTCAACACGTCTAGACTGCACAATACTCTTCGGACCTCTTTAATGGGAACTGCGATCTCCGGCATCGAGGAGACACAATGAGGTACAGTAGGTGGTGGCTTGGAGCCAGCGACCAGACGTGAATTGCTTGCAAAGAGAGATGCAAATAAATTTGCTTTCTCACTTGCAGAAAGAGCCAGCGACCCATCAGGTTTCATCATTTGAGGTAAGGTGGGACGACAGAAGTTAGTATCAGCCGCTTTAGACAAGGACCTTATCACTTCACCTATGGCACACCATTCGGTGATATCAGACTCGGGTTCATCTGGGTCAAAAGATATTAATTTTGTGGATGTGATATAGGGGCTTGGTGTGAGTTCATGGGTGTCTAACATTCTTTGAAAAATGGCTCCCATGTCATTTGAATAAAAGAGACATCTGCTGGGTCATGGTGGCATTTGTTTGATTAAGAGGTGGGAGTGGATCCGATCCCACTTCTGATAAAGGCGGAAAGGATCAGACTCAATCAAATGATAGGCTGAAGATAGATTGGACTATTCCTTTTATTATTATAATAATAATAATAAGTACAGCTAAGTCACTAATTGTGGCAATTACCAATTGTACTATCTTATTTTGTAATTACAAATAATCATCATTAATTGATCATAAATCATACGATGACAATTTGATAATTGAAATGATAATTAATTCGAATCCTGAAATTAATTATCTTGAGTCAAGGATCAGCTAAGTACAACTTGTGCACCGCCCCACGCCAGAGCTAACACTGATTTGTTTCCCCGCTTTTTTTTTATGAATGGCATCTCGTAGTTGGCCTAGAGAGGCCGTGACTACTTAACCGGACTATCCTGTGGCTGCCTTAAGAGAACTCAAAGCCTCCAGCCAGGGGCATAAAACTTACAGACTAAGCGACTACACGCTAAGGGCTCCCCCTGTGGGGAACGGGCCTCGGCTTAGGGCGTCGCTGGGGGAGGACAGCAAGATGGGACAGGCTGGATCAGATTTGAATGATTATTATTGTCAGGGGAGTTTAAAGCTACTGGCTCAGCTACGCCACCAGCTGGCACTTCATACCCGAGCAAGGGACGGGGGGTCGTCGCGAGGGACCTCGGCGGCGAGGTCGGAATGTCGATTTGTGATTGTTCCTACGGTCCCTACTGCTCTCCTGGAGAAGAGTTATGGGGTCGTCGGGATCTGAGAGGACAAGCCTAGGGCGGCGGACCTTAATAATAGCCACCAACCATCGCAACCAGAGGGTTGCGATGGTTGGTGGCTGAGTCGAAGAAACGCTTGGAATTGCGTTTCAAGAACTGGGAGATGGTGGGAATGTCCAGATTTACGTGGAGGATTTCGTTCCGAACGAACCAAGGGGCTCCCGTTGCCTTTCGGAGAAAACGGTTTTGGAGGGCCTGCATCCTATGAATGAGGTGAGGTTTTGCGTGCGCAAACACTGAACCCGCATAGGTCATGATGGGGCGAATGCACGCTGTATAAATGCGCAATTTGCACCTAAGTGACAATTTGCTACGTGCATTCAGAACGGAGTGGAGTCTACTGAGAGCGAAAGCGGCGCCCAAGGGATCGGCTTACCGAACATGGTGATCGGGGGATCGGCGAGTGCGACGCGGTCTCAGAAAGAGGACCGCTTGACTCTTGTCGGGATTGACCTCGATTCTCCACTTCCTAAACCAGGCGCCGAGGTTATCGACTGTGGTTTGGAGAGTGCGAGATATTGGGTGTTGGTCCCTGCCCGATTAGTAAATGGCCGTGTCATCTGCGAACAGAGCTAACTGCGCCTTTTTACTTTTCGGGATATCGCTGGTGAACAGCGTGAAGATGAGGGGAGCGAGCACAGAGCCCTGTGGGACTCCTGCACGGATGGGATGGGGGAGGATAGCGCTCCTTCTATGCGATAGCGAAAGGTGCGATTCGACAAAAAGTCTCGTAAGATGAGTACGAGACGATCCGGCACGCCAAGTTGGTAGAGCTTATATAATAAGCCGTTGTGCCAGACTTTGTCGAACGCTTTCGCTATATCAAAGAAGACAGCACCAGTCATCAAACCACGTTGGAAGCCAACGCTTATGTGTTCGATGATGCGGTGGACCTGCTGAACGCAGGAATGCTGCGTTCGGAAACCAAACTGCTCGTTAGGGATGAGACCCTTTGTCTCGGCATAGTCTCTGAGTCGCTTATAAATAAGCCTCTCATAGATTTTGCCGAGCACATTGAGCAGACTGATGGGGCGGTAACTAGTGAGCTCAGCCAAGGCTCCCCAAGTCCGGTAAGCCCAAGGGCTTACCGGACTTGGGGATGCCAATTACAGTGGCCTCTTTCCATGCTTGAGTAAAGATGTTGTTGCTCATGGCACCATTGAAGATGGTGACCATGAGCATTATAAGGTGGGCGGGGAAGAGTTGGATCACCCTATTGGTAATTCCATCTGAGCCGGGGGCTTTACGGGGTTTAAGACCCTTGATTATGTCCTGCACCTCGTCTGGAGTGACGGGGGGCAGAGGAAAATCAGGGCCGTCAACGGGAGGGATTGTTTCCCCGCTGCGCGCTCCTTTATACTTGTATCAAAACAAGTCGAGTAGTGGGGTGGTAGGAGTGGTCGAGTGACGTACTTGTCGATGGCGTGTTCGGTGCACGTGTTGTTTACAGCTTAGAGAAATGACGCACGACGACGCCGCCGTCATATGCGACTTGGAGTGTAGTACAACTAAAAGCGGAGCTAAGGAAAAAGGAAGCATCTAACACTGGTAAAAAAGCAGCTTTAATGGAAAGGTAAATAAATTATGACCATTTCATAATTAATGGGTTGTTTTGTTTGTTTTACATTAAAGTCCTTTTTTGTTGAAGATTAGAGGCATACGACAGAAATAACTTGATCAGAGTTGAAGACGAGCTTGGGGATAATAACCCCAACATTCCTGCCCTAGAAAAGTTCAGGGATGTTAATTCTAGCTCTGATCTTCCAGCGCTAACTAAATCCCACATTTAAAAGTCTGCTGAAAGGTACGTTTTCATACAGAGATGATGTATTTGTCTTCCATTGTGAGTTGATTCTAATAATAAAATAAACTTTATTTACAATATGTTAATATTGTTCCAGGTTTAAAATGCCCCCCTTATAGGGAAAATTCTGTATGAAAGTACGAGCTTGGTAATGCTAAGAGTTGCCCATGAGTGTAACCATGGCTATTTTCATGCACAGTATATGTAATGAAAACACACCCAGTTCTCTCTTTTATGAGAAAAATCAACACCTATATATAAATATCTCTGATAAGTTTTCAGGTATAAAATGGATAGCACATAGCCTCGACGTATTATTTGGTTTCCATTTTTTTTCTTTGGAGAACTCTCTCCCACGGTTTTCTTCTTTTAACATCTTTTGGGAAAACATGGGTTCCCGGATTTTTGTAGTCAACAGCTGCGCAATGGGGCATATTAATTAATTATTAGTAACAGAAGTTGATTATTTACAAAAAATGTATGGATATTGACAGATAGCTGTCAAATTTTAAGACGGACAATGGGAGTGACATCTGAAGTGAGCAAGTGGTAGTTTTTATCCCCATTTTGACAAGTTTCCTATTTTTTTTGGGGTGTGTTCACTTCAATATCCTAGTTAGTTAGAAAGGTTTGTTCGTTTTAGGAGTTAGATAGGCCCAGGTGGAATAAAAAGCGGACTGTATTTCTAGGTTATAATATTAGGTATTTTACAGGTCAAAATTTAATTATTTAAATCGATGCGATCGTGGTCGCGGTGTTAAAAGGAGTGTCCTGTCGAGGGCGCGCGAGCCGTCGTCGAGCCGCTGCTGCTACCACGCCGCCCGCTCCCCTCTGCTTGATGACGCATGTGTGTCTTGGAGGTGTTAACGTGTGCGTTAACAGGAGTAAATTCACACTGAATTCTAAAAACGATTAATCTCAAAATTGGAGGCGTTTAGAAATGTATGATATAGTTAGAACCACTAGCTTTTGGGATATCTATCCAAATATATTTAACTGATCCTGGTTAGAATGATTTAATAATAAAAAAAACTTTTTTTGACATGTCCTTTCTTTAACACATTCGGTGCGGCAGACACACATGCGCGTTTTCATAACTTTCTTCGAGTGCGGCGCGGCGCACATGTGTGTTCGTTGTGCATCTCTATTGTTTCGAAAACATCGTAAAAAATGGGTCGGTAAGGGTGTAGCATAAAGAAGCGTTTGCATAAAGAATTCAGCAGAGAATGTGTTAATAAATCAACTTTATTGCTAGAGCATTAGGTGAAAGGTTGATTGGGAAAATTTGACAGTTTCGGGTAGCTTGACCTGTTGGCGTCTGTAGGTACCTTTACATACCTTTCCACTAATGCTGCTTTTTTACCAGTGGTAGACGCTTCCGTTTTCCTTGGCTCTGATTTTAGTTGTATGTACTACATTCCAAGTTGCATTGTTGTCCAGTTTAGTGATAGGAACAACAGTGAACACATACACAACAATGGCGGTTTAAAGACGGATAGAAGTGCTGCCAACCGCTCTGACAAGCTTTCAGTTTTTAACCTCATTCAAAAGTGTCTGTACATTGGTATTTGAAATAAATGCTTTGAGTTTTAGTTTAGAACTGTCAATCTGTGCTTGTGCAGTGCGGGTAATATATTTTTTTTATAACTTTAATTTAGCCGATATTACTTACAAAACAATGTTAGTCATAAAAGTATGACGCAAAGCGTAACCAAGTACACCTCCCTATTTATTAGATATACTCTTTGAGTACATCACTAAAAAACATTGACACTATTGACAGTTGACATGAGTCATGACGTTTCGTAATTTCGTTTTGTCAGTTCTGCTTGCGTTTTTTGAATTATTGTTTCTAGTTTATTCAATATCTTTTCCGTTCACATTTCGTGCTTTTTAAGTACTAAAAACTGAAACTATTCTCAGAAAATGACGTCATTAAATAACGCTTTGAAGAGCATTATAAATAGGAAGAAGGATTTTTGTTGTTTATGTTTATGTTCTTTAGAAGAGGAACCGATTCGATTAAATGACGAAGTAGTTGTTAATACACATAGTTATGAATACGATACAGTCATTTCGGAAGTTTTGAACTTTATTTTTGATCAAGAGGTAAGGTAGCTTTTTGTATTATTTTCATAGTGATAGTGACAACCTTTTCAAACAACGTTGAGCTTAGTCGTGTCCTGTTGGCCTGTCAGACCTGCGGGAAACATGTTTAAATCTCTAGCCTACCTACAGGATTACAAGTTACAAGTTTAGAGCTACTAGGTACATAATTATTTTACAATTGTAACCAAACAGCAATAGAAATTATTATTGTTACAAACTTGTAAATATTTAATTACTTTTTTCAGATGTGTTCCTACATAAGTACATTCAATGCATTATGTGATCAGTGCACAAAATCAGCAATAAGTTGCTACAGGTTCAAACATACATGCCTGAAGAACGCTGAATATCTTACTGATGTTCTTGATGGAGTAACAAACAACTTTGAATATGCTACAAATGAAATTGATGACTGTAAATCTCTGTATGTCTCACTTAATCTTAAAGACTTTACTAGCAAACAGTTCTATGATACAAAGAAGAGTGTCAATACCCCACGAGCTGCATTGCGTAGATTTCGCACATTAGATAATACCAATAAAGTTAAGGTTGAAGATATAATCCTAAAAAAGATCAAAAAAGAAGACCATAATGAAAATAGTAAAGTGAAAAACAGGAAAACTAGAAATACAACTGACATTCCAACCAGTGAAATGTTGTATGATAAAAACAATCGTGATTCATTAAGATGTAGAAAATGTTACAAAGAATATCCAACTATTTGGAACTTGAGGAATCATTTTATAAGAGTACATGCTCCTAAGGTCTTTAAATGTTCTGAATGTCCTAGAAGTTATGGCTCCGCATCATTTCTGGAAGCTCATAAATCAGATAGTCATTGCACAATAGTCTGCAGTGAATGTGGGAAAACTTTCACTAATAAGCATACTCTAAAAATGCATGAGTTGGGCCATCACTTGAGCTTGGTTTGCCAAGACTGTGGCAGAGTCTACAAAAATAAAATGACATTCAAAAAGCATATTGATCTGAATGTTTGCGGAAAGGAAACAAGGGCTAATCCAGCGGAGGCTACATTCACTTGTGATTATTGCAACAAGAAATACACACAGAAAGTATCTTTACGAGTTCATATTCAGCATGAACATGGAAATTATAAGTCTCATGTCTGTGAATGGTGTGGGAAGAAATTTTGGGCACAAAGTCGATTAAAAGCTCACTCTGTCAAACACACAAGAGAGAGAAACTTCCCTTGTTTAATATGTGGAGGAAAATTTGTTACTAGAGAGTCCCTCTTATATCACACAAGAACACATACTGGTGAGAAACCTTACAAGTGCCCACATTGCGAGTGCAGATTCCTTTCTGCTTCCCGTAGAACAGATCATGTGAAACGTCACCACATAGGAGCCACACTAGAATGTGACATATGCCATAGCAAATTCAATTCAAAAACATTCCTTATAAAGCATAAAAAGACTCATATGAAATCGGAGAGCAAAGGCAGTTTAACTTACGAAGATGTAAAAACTATGATGCAACCAAATCATAAAGATCAAAGTACAAGTGTCACGGAGTCGGTTTCTGAAAATAAACCAAAAGGTCTTTGGCAGATAAGTAAAGTTGATGAAGATACTATTCCTAGTTTTCAGCAAATGATTGATTCAAGCGAAGTTGATTTAAATCAGCTTACGGAACAAGTCTATGAGGATGAGGATACACAGCAGTCTTTAGAAGATGTAAAGGTGTATATAGAAGTGTCTGACGATGCTGATGGCTATATAAAAATATTAGGTGTTTAGTTTTTGATAGACAGCCTGAGTGTGGCTTCGAAGATAGTACCTGTAGAAGAACCTATGGGATAATATCAAAGGTTATGACGCATGACGAATTTGGAAACTGTACATACAACATCAACATGCATTTTTTGTGCAAATCATGCACATTTTCTTTGTTAGAATACAACAACATTCAGAATGCTTGGGTCAATTCAATGCACCTCTAAGTATACATGACTTTGTAATAATTTATTCATAGTTACATTCATTTGTTATTAAAAGTTACCGTAAAAACCATGTAAAGTGATATTTATTATAAACATGATTTTTATCTTTAAATATAGGTGCAGATGAAAAGTAAATGCAAATTGATGTTCCTTATCACACATTACGAAAAATCTCTCGAAAAAATTTTCGTCTCATGTTCCTAAAAATTCTTGATTCTACTTGTTATCTTTTATTCCTATTTCGGGTCACTTTAAGTACAGTCAGAAAAAAAGTAAATTACAACAATCTTATGTTGGGATTGGATGCATAAATAAAATTGTATAATCATCATTAAATAAAGAGTATTTATTAATAAACCACAATCAGAATCATAAATCAGTTACATTAATTATAAAGTTTAAAATATAAAAGAAGGCCCGTTGCCTATATTATAGGTACAGAATATTTTATTAACAATTTAAAATTATCATCATAATATATCACGGAACATAAAAAACAGTGGAAGTGGTATGCAACAAAATTACTATAGGAACCGCTGTCGCCAAACTCACACAAATAAACCGATAATCATATAATATTATGCACTACAAACAAACAATTCGTCTGATTTGTCGTTTTAATTTTAGTCAAAACTAGCGTAAGTCACAGATCCTACAACCAGATATAAACCTTCATGTTTTATGAATAGGATGTATTTTGCTTTAGTCCAGAAAGTATTTACAACGTTTTGTAATCTCAAGTCAAACTAGATTCGATTGACGAGTATATTCCGCTACTCGACCATAGATGGCAATATTCTCAGTGGTCGCAATTATAAGTCTATTTAGCCATAAAGTTGACATTCGCGTCATAGGTCGATACTCAGACTAAATATCCTGTAGACGGAGCCTTTAAGAGAGACGCGTGTCCTTTTCTTGTTAGTGTGCGGCTCTAGAGTAGTATTAGTGTGCGTGACTAGGGAAGGGTCGACGCTTCAAAGCATACTATGGAATCTGTAGTACATCGATTTGTTGCTTAACGAAAAATGCACAGGAGTGAAACTGCGGATAGAAGCTAGTACATACCTACCTACTATAATAAAATGAGTGCTTTGTTAAATAAAAATTATGGGCACATAAATATGGTATTATTTGTAACAATTTATTACCAATTAAGGGTCCAACTTAAATAAATAATCAGACGTATATTTTTACGATTTTATTTATTGTAATATTTACACAGGTACATATATTGGAGTTCAATGAAATGAAATTGTTTATTTTGCAAATTGGATGTTGGCAATATGCTGGATATCCTTCGAATACTGTTGGCACTGAAACAGACTTTAGTTTTTTTTTATAAATAAACCCGTTATGAAGCAGGATAGCTGTGGCTTTCTTTGGAGCAAAGCCTTGAATATTTCATGTTCCTAGTTCTGACGTCTAACAGCTTTAATCCACTCACTGCTTATTAATTTCACAATATTATGGAAACTTACAACAGTAAGCAAAAATTATTATACCATATCAACAACAAACGTCGATAATATTGTACACATCCCTGCAGTTCACGCCTAAAACAATGCCTAGGTTAAACATTAATTTAGACTATAAAACTTGGTTTTTTATCAATATGATATAAGACAATCTTAGTCTAAATATGTAAATCTTCAATGTTTATCAATTTTCTAACAGTTAACCTCTGTAATTAACGATAAAATTGTTGTCATAGACTTATGTGTGAAATGATAATTCTGGGTCTATTACGCCTTCTTTCGTTATTCTTGATGAATAATATACAGCCGCACACAGCATATTTTCACTTTACTAATTTTGTCCTAGCCAAACCACTGATATTATTTAATATTTCGCATTTAAACTGCACCAAGCCGCAATGTTTTGACCGACTAAGTCGGTCACTTGTTGACACGATTTACACAGACAGTGCGACGTTGCCAAACTTACATGTGCTGTACCTTTTACTCGTTTCTGAACTCTGTGAAATAGACAGAGAGAACAATACTTTGTTTGACACACGGATACAAGAGCGGCAACAAGTTATAGCTCCGTCTACAGGATACTTAGTCTGAGGGTCGATATCTATTGCTACTCGACCAAGGTGGCCTTCAAAATCAAAATTTTAGGTGAAAAACATCAAATTCTGAAAAATAGCAAAATTTCCATTTTCACTAAATTAAATAGCTTAGTGCCAACTTAGTGCTGTCAAACTATAAAATAATTAAGTTGGGTCGCTTTAGTCCATCGTCGTTTGACAGGAATATAGATGCTGGCGGGAAAAATTCCGAATCATTCCCGTCGAATATTTCGGAAGTATTCCGAAATATTCCGAAACTTTGGGAATATTTCAACGTTTATTCCCATTGAATTATTCGGGCGAAATATTCGGCGGAAACATTCGATTGCGGGGTACGAATGTTTCTCGCGGGGGGGAAAACTTCTCCGGGGAGCATCTCCCCTCTTACCGCACCCCGCACCGCCATCGCCAGCACGCACGACTCGTGGCAGTCGCCAGTCGTGCGTGCGCGGCTGGCGCGGCGGCAGCGGCCGGCGCACAGAGGGGCAGTGGCGGCGGCGGTCGACGATCGATGCAAAAATGATTTTTCAGCAAAAAAAATAAAAATCTTAATTAAATTCATTTTGAATAATTCTGATTTAAAGAAACTTTCCCAGAAGTATTCCGGAATTATTCAGAATTTTTCGGAAGTTTTGCAACTATAGACAGGAATAAACTAAATTTAGGTGAATTTTAGTCTAATTTAGAGATATTTGTGACAAGAGAATCGGCACCATTTTCTTTTGTCGATAAAACTAACATCCGACCCGACCACATCACTAATTGAGTAACGAAGTACTTTCGAGAACGAAATAGGGAATGCCAGTGAATGCAATCAATCCAAAAGAAACTGTATTTTAAATGTGTAAGGTTGATTTTAACTAGAGGTTCTATTACATCATTAGTAAATTGAAATTAGCTAAGATTTTATTAGAAAACAAATAAAATCGTACTTACCGATGGTACGAAACACCTCCATTTTTAAGAGTTTTTCTCCTACTATCATTTTTGCACTCCAAAATGGAACAAAACGACATAGCTACGAAAAAAAAAATTGTCGCGAGACTGCAACTCGACGCGATGTTAGAACTCGACTGGGACCATAGTTTAAGATCTGTGGGGACCAAGCAAGCGTTATAGCGCTTATTTGTGACACGCGTGCCACGCCTACTTTGCACTTCCACTGTTTTTTATGTTCCGTGTAATATATACCTAGACAAGTAGCAAATAAAATTTAAAGTTTCATAGTATGTTTTTACTAAATCACAATCGGAATCATAAATCAGTTACAGTAATTAAAAAGTTTAAAATATAAAAGGTCTGTTTTCTAAATAGTAACAGAACGTATTAAAACAATGTAAAAAAAATAAACATTCACATCATAGTATAGGCATGTTACATATTCGCATAGCACCTAAACCGCTGACAAGCATTTACCTAGTTAGCGCGAATTGCATCAGCCGCGGACACGAGGCGCCGACGCAGCAGAAATCGATGGAGCCCGACAGCGGACATCGCGGCCTTCGTAAAATCGTCACTTTTGACACAGCATCGGTCAACCGTCGATTATTTTAGCTATTAATTAATATTGTATTTTTCTATAAAATAAATTAAGAGAAGTAGATGTGATTAATAGATTTGATTTTAGATTAAGTAGATGTGATTAATAGATTGTATCGAGCTGTTATTACAGTGCTACAGTGTGAGGGGGCGCCACATCACGGGTTGGAACAAACATGTTCGTGATGCACATCAAAAGGCTAGATTAAATTACTTGACCGTCACTGGAAGCTTTCTTATGAGATGGCATTTCCGTTTCCCGTCGATTTCTTACCAGTTTTCGTACTTTTGTCTCCTTTATACTTCCGGCTCAGTGGCGCCAACTGGTGGTTGCGGGTAGTTTTTTAGTTCTTGTAAAAAGTATCCGCCATTTTGTTCATTGGCCTTTTATTCACCGTCGAAGCAACTTGCGCGCAGAGACTGCGTTCGCGACAGTTGCATAATACGTAAAAGTGAATATTAAGTGAATACATATATTATAAATTTAAAAAGGTGTAAAGTGTTCTTCAAAGAGGATAAGTCTTGGACCGTAAGTACCCTCTTTTAGAGGTAACACTTTTTGAATAAATTCGTACGTGATCAAAGTTTTTTAACGAGTTTTTCGTTCGGATCACTACTGTTATTTTTTACTTTGAACCAGTAATCGTACCTAATCAATATTTGAATTGTAACTGTGTAAAGTGTTATAAATCCATTGCATGAGATCTAACGTGATTCGTTTGCAGTGATGGAGAGTAATAACCACAACTCTGACACCCAGCCACAGGCTGTGGCTGGTCCGAGTGGACTGAATCGCAAGCGAGACCGAAGTAGCAGCAGCAGCAGTAGTGCTTCAAGCGTTAGTTCTACAAGTACGTCTACTCCGGGCAGCAAAAAAGCGCGGTCCAAACACCGCCGCCGCCGCCATAAGAAAAGGAAACGTGCTCGATGTTCCAGTCATATGATGGACAAGCTTTTTAAGGAAATGGGTGAGCTTCGCAAACAAATTAATACTACAAGTAACATTGATACAGCTTGTTATGATGACGTTTCTGTTTGTTCTGGAATTAGTGGTCAACTTTATAAAGAAATTAGTGACGAGGGTTGTTCAAATCAAGAACATCAAAATACAAGTTTAGATTTCACCTTTGACATTGATACTAAGCTTAAGGAACCATTAGTTCCAAAAAACCCCCGATAGTTTTTTGAAGAAGTTGGTAGATATCCAGCGTTTTGGTAGTACTTCTTGGTCAGAAGTGAGATACGCCGATACGCAAAAATTGTATAATCATACTCCTGGCTTTATAGACCTGGAAACAAATGAGGAAGTAAAAGCATATGATTCCTTACGTCATCTGGCACATGCTGATAAATCCTATGCAGCCTTAACCTACTGCATATTAAAACAAAGACAATCATTGCAGCAAGGTATTCGTGATCTTCTTTCATGGGTAAAAAATACAGAATATATCAATTTTGATAATTTAAATGAGAAGATTGACGAATTATTTCAGAAGGGCGAATTTCATAAAATATCCTCAGACCTTTTGCAATTAGCCTGCGGCCATAGAGCCGAATGTATTGAAATGCGTAGAGAAACTATAACGAGTCAAGTTAGAGATCCACTAGTGAAAGCATTCCTGAATAAAATACCTCCTTCAAGTACTTACATATTTAATGCTGAGCCCTTTACCTCTACTCTAGAGAAGGCTGGCGGGGTCCGTAAGGCTTTTTGGCCCCCAAAAACTGAAAGGTCTTCACAAAAGCCATACCAACCTAGTAGCCGCCCCTCGCGGGGGCAAGGCGCACGAAAACCGACAGTTCCATCGCGTGGAACTCAATTTAACGAACCAGGATCGCATATGCATACCCGTCATAACCCACCCTCGCGGGGTGAATACCATGGTCAGTGCCAACTTACACATCACTCTTTCAAAGGTAACTCCTCGAGTAATCAAGGTGATCACTTTAATACTAGAAGTTCATTTCGAAACCGAGGCTCGCGGCCCGAACGTGGAAGTACACGAGGACGTGCAAACTCCTCAAAAAGTTCCAGGGGAAAACAGTATAGACAATGACATGACACCGTTTCGGGCGGGTCGGTTGATACACTACCAAACACAATGGGCGGAAATGGGAGCACAAGAAATAATTTTAAAATTAATTCAAGGGTATCGCATACCTTTCTTTCAAAAGCCCCCACTTGTCTATCCAGATGTAACGAAGGGGCCTTTTCAAACTCCTGTTTCAGAAGAAATGTCTTCCATTGTAGACCAAATGAAACGGCAGGGAATTCTAAAGAAAGCGCTACCCTCGCCAAGCTTCATTTCCCCTCTATTTCTGGTGCCAAAATCCGACGGATCTGCCCGTCCCATATTCAATCTAAAATCACTAAACGAATATGTGATGACCGAGCCGTTTCATTTAATAAATATGTACCGCATTCCGGACTTTCTACAATCTCAGGACTGGATGTGCAAAATAGATTTGTCCCAAGCATATTTTCATGTAAGCGTAAACAAATCGCACAGACGCTTTCTGCGCCTAATATACAACCAGGAGTTGTTAGAAATGACTTGCCTTCCATTCGGTCTGAGCACTGCTCCAAAAACCTTTTCCATGCTTACGAACTGGGTGGCCCAAACATTGCGGGAAAAATGGAACATGAGGATCCTGGTATACCTAGACGATTATTTGCTAGCAAACCAGAATGTTCACACGCTTCGCGAGCATGTCAAAATAACTGTACAAATATTACAAAAACTCGGGTGGCAAATAAATTTCGAAAAATCTGTTTTTTCTCCTCAAAAGAGTATAATTTATTTAGGGATACTGTGGAAACCATGGGAAAATCAAAAAATCCTACCAAAAGAAAAGGCTCAGGGCATCATCACAAAGCTAAATCAGGCTCTCGAACAAGAGCAGTTAACGCTAAAGGAGTTGCAGAAAATAGTAGGACTGCTAAATTTTGCCAGTTTTGTTGTCCCACGAGGTCGGCTCCATCATCGACAGTTAGTCATTTTCATGAATTCACTGCCAGTCCTGCCACCAAAGACCTACCCACTACCACAAGGTGTCTTAGGGGAACTAAATTGGTGGGCCCAAAATTGTCAAAGGTCAACACCTCTTCAGTACCCTCCTCCAATAAATTTTCTGGCTACAGATGCGTCGGATCAAGCGTGGGGGGCACAACTGAACAATTTGGCCTTGTCAGGGACTTGGTCGCAAGAAGAGAAAACGCTACATTGCAATCAAAAAGAAATGCTAGCAATATTATACGCTCTTCAGGGCCAAGTGCATTGGCTTCAACAAAGTTCGCTCCTCATTCAAAGCGACAACAGAACTGCGGTCACATACCTACGAAAGGAAGGAGGTACGAGGACATTACCCTTGTTGGAAATAACCTATCGAATTCTGAATTTGTTAGACCAACATCAGATACACTTCAGCATACACTACATTCCAGGCAAATACAACAATCATGCAGATCACTTATCGCGCCTTCGCCAACCTCCAGAATGGCACTTACTACCGACTTGTTTAGAAATAGTGTTTGCAAAATGGGGAACCCCAATAATAGATCTATTTGCATCGGCGACTGCTCACGTAGTGTACAATTATGTGTCTCTAGATCTGAAAGATCCTCAAGCTCTGTTCCACGATGCCTTCAGTGTCCCATGGAATTACCAGCTCGCATGGATATTTCCACCACCATTCCTAGTCCCCAAAGTCCTGTCTCACTTAAACCAGTCGACAGGAATATTCCTAATAGTAGTACCTCGATGGGAGAGGGTATTCTGGCGTGCGGATCTCAAAGCCCGAGCGCTCGCGGCTCCATTAACTCTGAGAAACCTACAGAGATACCTAATAGACACGTCGACGGGCCTCCCACCACCGCAGGTCGAGAACATCGTGCTCGAAGTTTGGAAATGTGGGGGTGGTCCGACACGATAAAGACATGGAACGCTCAACAACTATCACTGCTTAAAAATTCTTGGCGAAAATCGACTCTAAAAACCTATGAGGTAGCCTGGAAGCGCTGGGCGTCATGGTGTCGTAATAAAAACCTTGACTTAATGGATCCCCCTGGTTCACAATTAGCGCAGTTTTTATGTGATTTATATTTAATTGATAAGTTGTCGTATAATTCAATACTTTTACATAAATCAGTAATATCTACACTAGGTAACGCTGAAAATTCAAGTCGGTTAAGTTCGCACGTTCTAGTAAGACATGTTTTAAAATCAATAGCCCTAAAAAATCCAAAGGTCACTAAGCCTCCAGTTTGGGATGTTGATAAATTAATTTCATTTTTGACTAATTACACAATTGATCCAAATAACCTATTTCAAACGTCACGTCATACTGCAATTTTATTGTTGCTTTGCTCTGGTAGGCGAATACACGATCTAACTCTGCTTAATATTGATCCTGATCATTGCATAAGATCTGATAACGATATAATATTATGGCCTCAGTTTGGCTCCAAAACTGACAGCAGTAATTATAGGCAATCCGGCTGGAAATTGCTATTGAATACTGATAGTTCTAATCTTGACCCTATATTCTGGATAGAAAGAACTATAGCATTATTAAACGACAGACGTAGTGCGGCAAAATCCACAAATTTATTTATAACGGTAAGAGGTGTTGCTAAACCTGCTTCACGTACAGTCATTGCAGGGTGGGTAAAGACCCTGTTTGGGGAAGCTGGCATTGCAGCCACCCCAGGTAGCACCCGCTCTGCCGTAGCCTCAAAAAGCTGGTTTCAAAATCATCCCCTCGACGAAATCTTGGCTCGTGGAAATTGGCGATCAGCCAATACATTCCAGAAGTTTTATAGACGAGAAATAATGAAAAGTACTGATTCACAAAACGTAACACAATTGTTCAATCCAATCGATTAACATTGCTGAATAAATATTTTGTTTACCTAGAACGAATATTCTTAAATTAGTTGATTAGAATTTATGATTTTCATATTTACAATTATATTTGTAAGCTAAAGTAAACAACTTATCTAGGTATTTAAATTGAATTACTTATACATTTATTAAAATAAATGCATACTAATTAATTAAACTTTTGTTTAATTTCATACTTTATCACATTGGCCTATAGTATACTAATACTTCATACTTCCAAGTATATACACCAAAGTGGCGTCACCAGGCGATAACAAACAGATCTCATAAGAAAGCTTCCAGTGACGGTCAAGTAATTTAATAGCAGCGTTTTACCTGAAATAAAACGCATATTAAAATACTTACCTCACTGGAAGCTTTCACTTTATTTCTGCCTGGTTATATGAGACAATGAACAAAATGGCGGATACTTTTTACAAGAACTAAAAAACTACCCGCAACCACCAGTTGGCGCCACTGAGCCGGAAGTATAAAGGAGACAAAAGTACGAAAACTGGTAAGAAATCGACGGGAAACGGAAATGCCATCTCATAAGAAAGCTTCCAGTGAGGTAAGTATTTTAATATGCGTTTTATTTCAGGTAAAACGCTGCTATTTCATTTCCAAGAGTGGTGTACGTATGGTAAGCCTAAGTCGGGTAGGGTCTATGAGGCCATGCATAACTCTAGGAAACTATTCAAATCCAAACTGAAATATTGCCTTAATCATAAAGATCAAATAAAGATGGACATAATCCTGGACCTGGGCTGTCCACAGAATCGGCTGTACTGTGTCTTAAGCATACTGTCCAGTATTATACTGATAGAGGAACACCCGTATTCGCCTGCTTCCTAGACCTGTCAAAGGCGTTTGACATGGTGTCATACAACGTCCTGTGGAGGAAGATGACAAATCCAGCTTGCTCCCAGAAATCACTCGGTTGTTTAAATACTGGTAATGATAACCAAAGCAATTATGCCAGGTGGATGGGCGTATGCTCTGATGAATATAAAATGGAGTTCTGTGAGGTCACTATTGACAATTTGTGAACGGTATGCAATGGCCCATGGGCTCAAGTACAATGTTCAAAAGAGCGAGTTGCTAGTTTTTAAGGCTGGGACGAAAACCTACCCTGTTCCTCCGATCACACTAAATGGAACCGTCCTACAGCAAGTGAGCAAATTTAAGTACTTGGGTCACTGGGTCAATGAGAACCTAAATGATGACATGGACATGGACAGGGAGCGCAGGGCATTGTCGGTAAGGCCTGAAACTGCGTTAAGCGGGCGCCCGCGACGGGCAACCGTCGCGTGTCTACGCGCGTGGACAGGCGGGTGGGCTCCGTGGCTACGCGACGGTCCCCGTCGCGGGGACCGATTTACGCAGTGTCGCTAGTTCAATTTTAACGGTGTGCTTGTACCTATAGTCGTGTCGATGGAGAACTTAATATATTATTACGTAGCAAAACGACGACTAGCAAAAAATAAACGACAGCCAGTAAGCCCGTTTATTGAATCTAGGTTGTTGTGCGGGGAATTTGTTGTAAAGTTCAGTAAATTAAGAGAAAATGATAACTCATTTTACAAATATTTTAAAGTTTCGGTACAGGTCTACGACGAATTATTTTCGAAATTGGAACCATATTTGAAGATCAAAAAAAAAGTAAAATTTGTATCAGTCATATCACCAATGGAAAGGCTTGCAATAACATTGCGGTAAGTAAAAAATTATAATTTGTTCTTCATCATCTTTATTTTTGCAGTATACTAATTAACATTATTTTTTTGCTCATTAATCACAATTATAATCACAGGTTTTTACTCGTACATTCTTACTGTTATTATTACTAATTAGCATTATTTCTTTGCTCTTAAATCACTTTTATAATCACAGTTTTTGCATGTAGGTACATTATTTACTATTACTAATTAACATTATTGCAGCAGTCTAGGGCAGTCTTAATAATATTCTCGAAGTCTTCATTCTCATATAATTCTAATTAATCTTCTATTGTATTTGTGTTTTGAGTTTCTGTTCTGATATTAAGTGATCTTAAATCAATCGTGCTAGGTACTTGTATTTTGCGTTTCTGATAAACCCATAGTAGGTACCTAATTGATGGTAAATCATCCAGAGTAAATACTGTTTCTTTTTCGATGTCAATCAAAGCTTCTAACACTTTGGTTCGAAATAATATTTTTTTAAATGTATTAAATTGTTTGACTGTTGGAATTAAAGATTTAAAAAAATTCAAGTCTTCGTCATCAGCATCAATATTGTTTTGTTTTACACACTGCAACAATTCTTTTTCAAAAGGAGTTGGTGATGATTGGCGTTTACGTTTTCGTGATGATTCTGGTTCTGTATTATTATTTGTACGTTCAAGATTTGAATTTCCGGGACTGGTGCTGGGTACTGAGATGTTATTATTTGCATTTGTAGATGAGTCTTGATCTTCACTCTGATTTTCTATAGATTCATCTGCTTCATTACTTGAGTTTGAATCTAAAAAGGTTAACATTTCAAAATAAATGTATTTCTTGGCTGGTTTAGCACCTGAACCTGATTTTTGTTTTTTTTACTTGCTTTCACTTTCATGTATGTGTCCCTTGCAGTTTTCCATCGTGATTGCACTTTTATGACGGAAACAATAAAAAAAAATTACAGGTACGTGACAAGCGGACATACTTTCGTGGACCTACATCTGGCGTATCAGGCAGGAATAACCACAATCAGAAAAATAGTGAAAGAAGTCTGTCAAATTATAAATGGAAGATTGAAGGAAGACTGCATGCCATTGTTTTCCCTTGCGCGTTGGGAAGAGATAGCAGAAGGTTTTTTGACGCAAGCTAATTTACCCAACTGTATTGGTGCAATAGACGGGAAACATATACGTATTATAAGACCTCCTCACAGCGGTTCACTTTACTACAATTATAAGCATTATTATTCTATTGTTCTACTTGCAATGTGTAACGCAAATTATGAGTTTACCTACATAAATGTGGGGGTACAGGGTAAAGAATCTGATTCTGCAATTTTCACCCAAAGCCGCTTATTCCAACAAATGAATGATAACTTATTGGATATACCTCCTGCTAAAGCGTTATCCGTGCTACACAACAATAAATCAACCAACACTGCAGCAACCGTACCAATACTTTACGTTGTTGTAGGAGATGAAGCATTTGGGTTGTCTAGCCATGTCATGCGGCCATATGCTCGAGCTCTCAATTTGGACCATAAGAAAAAATTATTTAATTACAGATTAACAAGAGCGCGACGTTATATTGAATCAACTTTTGGTATCATGACTAATAAATTTCGTATACTTCATCGTCCTTTAAACGTTTCAAAAGAGAACGCCATTTGTTTTGTTAAAGCGATATGTATTCTGCATAATTTTATTAGATCTAAACTAGATGACAATTTTGTCGACGATGACCACGCCATATTCGGGACGTCGACTATGGGTTTGGGAACACCCAAAGAGATGCGTATACAATACGCGATAAATTCGCTGATTATTTCGTCACAGATGGTAAGGTATCGTGGCAAGATCGCAGTATTTTTTGAGACATCTTCCAGCCTTGTTCATCTATCCTTTACTTTAGGTATATTAGTGGACCAAACTAAACAGGGATGATAGGTATCGAACGCGACACAATAATAATTAATATAATTCTAGCTTAATCTCAAGTAACCTTGTATAATAAGTATCAATACCTACCCGTAGATTTATTATAATTACACATTGAAAACACAAATAGTATGTAAGTACTTACTTATCTCAAATATATTAGTAAAAAAATGTTTACCTGTTGTTTTTTTTTCCGCCTCGCTGAAATTTTCAAAATTTTCAAACAATTCTTTGCAAATTTCTACCCATGCCGCTGTTCGGGCGTCTCGGTCTTTATACAGTTCATTCGCCTGGTCCCATATGGCAGGGTGACACTGCACTTCCACAATTACCCTGTCTGTATCGAAAGACATTGTCCTTGATTTTCTTCGAACGTGCGTGCGACCCGTATCACCTAGCGTTATTAACTGAACAAGCCCGTGCGTGTTCCCGCTGGCGGGGACCGCGCGTGCCCCCGCGACGGGTTCCGTCGCACGGAGGCGGGCCCCGTTGCGTGGGTGCGGGGCGCGCCTCCCCGTGACGGACACCCGCGCTGGTCCCCGCGACGGAGCACTTTTGTATGAAACCGCGCGGGTGCCCGCTTAACGCAGTTTCAGGCCTAAGGGGTAATATGCTTTCTCGTAGGTTTGCACGATGCTCAAGTGACGTTAAAGTCACACTATTTAAAAGCTACTGCCAAACCTTATACACGTGCAACCTGTGGAGCAATTACACTAGAAAGGCCTACAATGCCTTGCGCGTCCAGTATAACAACGCGTTCAGGAGTTTGGTTGAAGCTTCCGTGGCGGTGCAGTGCCTCCGGCATGTTCGCCGACCACGGTACGGACGGCTTTCAAGTGGTGCTTCGCAAAAGATCGGCCTCCCTGTGGTTTAGGGTAAAGCGGAGCACCAACACGCTTTTGAACGTGGTATCGGACGGAGTGGGCGGCCAAATTCTGAGGCATCGGTCGTCCATTCATGTCCAAACTAATAATAATAATTTTAAATTCTACTAACATAGTTTTAAGTATATCTACTAACAACATAATTATGGACCTTATAAGTCTGAAATAAATATTTTCATATCATTTCATTTCAAATTAAGTTAAATAAATTTTGTATTTTTTTAAATCCTCCGGCTACAGCCTTCGTAATTAGCCGCGTACAGCCCGCGGCACGTAAGTTGGCAAGGTTTTGGCGTAGTGGGGGTAAGTTCGCGCATGCTACACTTATTGCAACAAAAAAATGGTCACTTTTATTGCTTGTCATTATTCTGTGGTTATTACGATAATTTATTTTTAAACATAACTATTTAGAAAAAAGTTAAAGAAAGGAGAAGAATTCGTGAAGTATATTAGGAGTAATAAATAAAATATACAGGGTTATTTGTAAAACACCAACAACCTCTTAAGAGGTCATTGTATTCATCATTATGAACAACTTTTACTATGGGACCAAACCTGAAATCGCGAAAAAAAAAATCAGCAGTGCAGTACATTTATGCTCGCATAATTCGTCAAAATATGTAACAGTACACATCATAAACCATTTTTCTGCCATGTCTACGTAAAATGGTATTTGTTTGTGGCATTATCGAAATTTAAAAATTCAAACAAAACAATAACAAGAACTTGTAACAAAAGTTCAACAAAAACAAATGTTACAATTTTAGTGCACGCAAGTGTACTCGGGAGCGAATGGAACGTGGACGCGACGCGAGAGACAAGGGTCGACTGACCAACCAATCGCGCGCTCGGAACGATGCTACCTCATTCCCCGCGTCCCGCTCGCGACCAAAGAGATCTAAAAAATGACTTCTGCGCATCTAACGACTCTTGCCAACTTACGTGCCGCGGGCTGTACCCACCTAGCGCACAGGCTCGCGCGGCAGCCAGGCGAGCCAAATGCCTCGGCTGGTGTGGACGTGCCTCGGCCTGCCTCGGGCGCGCGTTTGCTCGACCGAGCATGGCTCGGCCCCGAGCCATCTGTTGTCGGTAAACTTGACGCGCTCAAAGGTGCCTCAGTGAGCGCTGTGCGTTAGGTGGGGACGGTTATGTTTTGGCTCGCGCGCGAAGCTACTTCAAGTTTTGTCTCTTGCCGTGTTTGTCTTCTGTAATTTTGATATCATGGGCAGTCAGGAGGAGTCCATTCGCTTAATACAACTGTACAGCACGTACAATGCGCTTTGGGACCCCAAAGATCCAAAATATTTAATTCATTTTCTAATCCAGAAGCGTCTAGGTTTTTTCTTGATACGTGACTGTTTTCGTTTCTTTAAACAATAAGCAGCTAGGAAAATAGCTGCAGCTGAAAATACCCGACTGTCCATTACGAATACTCGCGGACTTATGATGGCTCAGCCTGCCTCGCGAGGCGGCCTCGTGTAAATTGAACAAAACTACTGAGGCTGCCGCTGGAGCCATCGCTCGCGATCCGGACACCGAGGCTGCCGCGCGAGCCTGTGCGCTAGGTGGGTACGCGGCTATTGGCGCAGTCGGTAGGATACTCGCGGGCCGGTTCGCGAGAGTAAAATTGTTAGGATCGCGAGTCACCCGGGTGGCCATCGGGCACCGTACGAGTATCCTGAATCTACAAGAGCTGCAGTGCGGAGGAGTATCCAGACATCGATACGGTGGAGGTACAAAATCATTGCAAGTAAGTACTTTAGAATCGCTCTAGAGTCGCTTCCTTTTTATCTTTAATTGTTATCCTTTCTCTTTCCAAGATTTTTCATCCAAGGCAATCACGGTCACCTAGGTTAGGTAGTATGGCTGACTCAGTGGATCAAGTTTACAAGGCCCTACGATTGGTTCCGGAGTTCGACGGAAACTCGAACGTACTAACTCGATTCATAAAACTATGTGATCAATTGGTAGAAACGTTTGTAGGAGTTGGACAGGAATTTCAATTAACTAATTTGGCATTGTTAAATGGAATTCTAAATAAGATAGTGGGACCAGCATCGCGTACGATTAATTCGAACGGTATCCCGGAAACTTGGGAAGGAATTAGGAGTGCTTTGGTTAATAATTTCGCCGATCAACGCGATGAGATCCTTGTACAATGACTTATCGCTTTTAACACAAGGTTCAGCAACCCCTCAGGAATTTTATGAACAGTGTCAAAATCTCTTTAGTACTATTATGACCTATATCAGCCTGCATGAAACGATAGCGACTACCATTGCATCGAAACGCACTTTGTACAAGAAACTCACGTTACAATCTTACCTACGTGGTCTACGTGACCCACTAGGTTCTCGCATTCGCTGCATGCGGCCTGATACAATCGAAAAAGCTTTAGAGTTCGTGCATGAAGAGATGAATACGTTGTATTTGCAGCAGCGCAACGATCATGCTCCTGACAAGAAGTCGCAGCCTCAGCATCAGGTCAGTCCTAAATTTCCTTATGGCAGTATGCCACTGAGTCACGCGGCACCACCGACACCACGTCCTTTTAATTTGCCACCCCCTAGGCCTTATAACATGCCAGGACCCTCGCGACCGTTTATGCCTCAGGGACAGCAACCTGGCTGGCCACCCGTGCGTGACCACAGTACAAATATGGACAGTATTTTATCTTCATAGATACGGTCGGAATGCGAGTCATACCTACGCACCTCGACTAAGGCATTAAGACGGCAATCAGTCACGAATGCGCCGCAGTGACGAACGGACGGTGTGATGGTTTTGTAAGCAGTAAGCGTGCGATTTGTGATAAATATTCATTGAAATAAGTACAAGTACTTACTTTAATATGGCAGAGAGCGATAATAGACTATATTGTGTTGTTTTTGGTCTTCCTGTTCCTGTTTCATCTTCCTGTTGATTATGGACGCTCTGACAGCGGATATACAGGAAGAGGCACCCTGGTGCATGCTATTTGCCGACGACATCGTTCTTGTCGGTGAAGATGGACCTGAGATCCAGAGCAGGTTGGAGAAATGGCAACGGAAACTGGAGAATGTCGGCTTGAAAATCAGCAGAACCAAGACCGAGTATATGTTCTGCGATTTCGGCGGTCTCTCCAGTGCTGGAGCCATAGCGCTTGATGGCGCGCTTCTCCCGGTCTGCTCCGACTTCCGGTATCTTGGTTCACTTGTGCAAAGCGATGGCGAAGTAGACCGGACTGTTAAGCACAGAATTAACACTGGATGGATGAAATGGCGGCAGATCACGGGAACAATCTGCGACTCCCGCATTCCCCTTAAACTCAAGGGGAAGATTTATTAAACAATGGTTAGACCTGCTGTCTTGTATGGATCAGAATGTTGGGCCATAAAAAGAATGAATGAAAGGCAATTGCATGCAGCCGAGATGAGAATGCTAAGAGGGATGTGTGGTATTACGCGAATGGATAGAATAAGAAATGAGTATGTAAGAGGAAGTCTGAAAGTGACACCGGTGACTGAAAAGTTGTGTGGAAATCGGTTGTCATGGTATGGGCATGTGATGCGGAGGAATGAGGAAAATGTCGTCAAGAAAGTGTTGAGTATGAACGTAGAGGGCTATACGAGTAAGGGAAGACCAAAGAAACGATGGATGGACTGTGTGAAAGGTGATATGGCCAGAAAGGGAGTGACTACCGAGATGACGACTAATAGAGAAGTATGGAAGAAAAAGACATGTTGCGCCGACCCCAAATAAATTGGGACAAGGGCAGGAGAATGATGATGTGTTGTTTTTGGTTAACATTTTTATATTACCTGGAAACTCCGAAAGGAAAGACTATAAACAAATTTTATGTACCTACTACGTACGTAATTTGTTTCTTTTTTAAATAGGTAAGAATTTCGGTTTTTCCACCGAGCAAAATACCTAGATTAATAAATAAATAAGTGGATAGGGTGAAAAAGTGACACATGAGTCGGTCAATCACGTGTCACTTTTACCTACGCTCACTTTAAAAAACTAGTAGACAGTTTCCTAGGTTAGGCTTATTTACTTAGCTACTTATATATATTATTGAGGACGAAATATCGTTATGAAATGATACGTCGTATCGTTATAGTATACAGTCACGAACCGGGATTGTTGAACCACTTGCTTATCATCTTAACTTGGTTGTGTTACACGAATGCCGGCCGTATTTTGTTATTGAAATGTCACATGTCAAAATTTACGGGCGGCATTCATGTAACACAACCAAGTTAAGATGATAAGCCAGTGGCTCAACAATCCCGTTTCGTGACTGTACCTACGTAGTAAGATTTAAGTACATACATTATAATTTACTTTATAAGTAAGATTTTGTAGTACGCGATGAGATGGTTGATAATGGCGCCGATTCCCTTGTTCACAAACTAAACTAATTTTAAGTTTAGTGCATATTTTTCTTTCTATGTCATTAAGAAAAGAACAGAAGATACATATTACTTTAGTCGTGGCAAATTAGTCAGCGCCTGACGTAAATTAACGTATTTTTAGTAGCCAAGTTTTTAATAACGTGTAAACTTGTCTATCTTGGAGTATCTTAATAATTATGATAGAACTAAACTAATATTTATCGTCTGTCCTTTTCTTAATGAAATAGAAAGAAAAAGATGCAATGAATCTATATTTTGTTTGAATTAAGTAACGTTTGCAGAGTGGTTCGACATCGGATGGGTGACCAAAAGAATTATTATTTCGAGTTGCTCCGTGCTGTAGGTAATGGGGACGTTAATAAGCTGAACAAATATATTATAATTACTTGTCAGCTGTTTCTTACATTTTGGTTGAGTAGGTAAGTCTTGAAATTTGTAAGGATTGGAGTTTGGTAACCTTCGACGACAGCAGTTTGTTTTTTTAAATAAAATGTATAATATTTACATCACAAAACTAGAAAGAAGCTCAAGTAGGTGATGGTGGTAAGTAGGATGAAATTAGAATACTGTAGGCGGGCAGCCCTATCGCGTGTTTACGTACCGCATATTTCAAGGCCAGGGCCGAGTTACAATACTGGTAGGTAGATATTTATGCTGTGGCGTGACAGTCAGCGGCGTCCGCTGATCGGCTGTCCCCTGTCTGTCATCAGTCACAAACGTCAAAGCTCAAACAAACTTCGTCTGTTCTGTTTTTCATTCAATTTATTTTTCAGTAAATTTAAATACTGTGAAATGTTCTAAACGGCAACCAGCAACTTTGTATCGAAACAGGCGGATAAGCGGTGGAATTCGGAATAAATGCAAAATGACGTTCTTAGAGGACACGTTGATAATTTTAATATCGCAAGTAAGTTGAATGTAAACAAAGTCGGAGGTTATGTATGGAAAATGTAAAAAAATACGATGATAAAACTAAACATTTAGTCAGTAACAGGTAAAGCAAGTTTAATTATATAACTGCTACTTTATATTTCGTTTAAATATCTTCGTTTTCGATTAATTATCCTAACAGTTCAATTCATTCATATTTGATTCTTATTCAAAACATTCAATTCGATTGAAGTCTATGAATATTGCTGTTGTTGAATATTTAATGTAATCGGCCTTTTCATCTAACTATCGGAAGAATTGCGATATGTTCCATAAATAAGAAAAATAAATCTTGCTGTTATACCCAGAGCTTATACACCTTGAATTGTTTTGGAAGAAAATATGTTTGGTCCTTTTTATTTTGTTAAAATATAGATTCTTCTTTTCATATACTGAGTGTATTGTACATAAATGGTTAAATTAATAAATAGATATCCATAAAATAAATCATTTGTAAAAACTATCCAGATAGTCTTCTTCGTTGGTGGCTGGATATTCTTCGTGAAACAACTGTTCCGTGACTATGAGGTTCACCACTTGCTGGTACAGCTCATCTTCTCCGTGACCTTCGCTCTCAGCTGCACCATGTTTGAGCTTATTATATTTGAAATCATTGACTATTTGGATTCCAGGTAAGTTACTACACACAAGCAGTGACTTTTAAATTATTACAGAAATATAATTCCAAATAAATATACAATGGTGCAGATTCTGTTGTGCACAAACAAAACTTAATTTAGACTATCGCTAACTTTTTCTTCTCTACTAAAACAAGAAAGAGCCGGACGTAAATTAGAGCTGTCAAAAGTGGAATTATGTTTCCATACAAATTTAGACATACACGTAAAAGCATGTCGACTACAAACACAGTGAAGCGCATAGCGTAAACTAGTTTGACACCTTTAACTTAGTTCATAGCTATAGCCGTCCTTTTTTCGCGCTGCCTGTTAGTGAAAGATAGTGATTCTCTAATTTTAGTTTAGTTATTGAGCAAGAGAATTGGCTCCAATATTCTACAAAGATTCTCATTTTTTAATAAAGCATCTCATTTTCAAAGTCACAGTTTTTAGGGTTCCATACCTCAAAAGAAAATAAACGGAAGCCAATAGGATCACTTGTATGTCTGTCTGTCACAGCCAATTTTCTCCAAATCAAATGGACCGATTAAGTTGAAATCTGGTACATGTCTGAACTTCTGTGAATTTTGAATATGGGGTCAATTTTGGGGGGCAAATAAAAAAAAAATAAAAAAGTTTTTGCATACAAATGAAAAAATACATATCAAATGAAAGGGCTTACTGTGAGGGTCTCAAATATAATTTTTTTAATATATTTAAAATAAATTGTTTTAAAGTTATTTAAGAAAATAGACGAAAATTGACCATTCCTCCCCCCTTATCTCTGAAACTCCTGAGCCTAAAATTTTGAAAAAAATACTGAAAATAGATCTATAGCTATAGATTACAGGAAAACTTATAAGACGTCTATTGTCTTAAAATAACATGGTAAATCTCTCAATATTGTGCATACAAACTTACATTTGCAGTTGGAATGTATGGGAGAACACATTTTTCAACTAAAATGTTAAGTTTGTTCTTGAGATTCATCGCAACTACGGAACCCTTCATTATGCGTAGTCCGACACGCACTTGGCCGGTTTTTTAATTTTACAGGAGAGGACTTTAAGATTTTTTCGCATTTATTGCCTTATTTACTGGATTACTGTTTGTAGTACCTAGGTTTGAAATCTATAATTATAATTGTATTATTATAACTGTTTATTGCTTTTGCTAAAGTTTCGCATAAAAAAGCTTATTTTGAATTATATTAAAAAAAATCCTTTAGAAAATCTATAAAAAAATGAATAATTAATTTTTGAATCTTTAAATAATCCTATAGATTTTGCAGTTTCAGCTATTTGTGACTTTGTTTGCAATGTGTTGGAATAATACTTTATTTGGTAATTTTAAAAGGCTTATGGTTTGAGCAGTGCCTCTGCTTCAGTTATAGTTCTTCTTTTTCTTTCAGCTCCCGATATTTCCACTGGAACATGGGTCTCTATTCGCTGCTGTTCATGGTAATAGCTTTGATACCATTCTACATTGCTTACTTCTGCATCAGCAATATTAGGTTTGGTGAGTATGAATTCAATTTCTGAAAAAAAAAAGATTTTTAAATAGGACTATTTTTCTATTTGCAGAATAAAAATAGTCCATAGATTGATGACGGTTTTAGTAGAGCTCTTACACATACAATATATCCAAATCTTCAACGGCAACTTTAGAAATCTTACTTAAGAGGCCTATCACAAAATTGTGTTTTGTCAGATTAGGTGTATTGAAGCTCGGCGATGCATCACGTTATGTAGCAATTTGGCAGTTGTAATTACGTTTATTTTGAGTCATATTATTATTATTTTTTTTGTTAAAAGTATGAAATTTTAATTTCTTATGAACTAACGTTTATTCTGTTACAAATTTTAGGTAATAATATTAATGTAGTAGGGAGAAATTTACAGTTAATTCTGAGCGTTTTTAGTAGTTTTATGGTTTTGAATGGGCTTTTTCTGAGCCCGCTATGAAATAAACCACTATTTGAGATATATTATTATATATTTTACATTTCATTTGCTTATGTACGGTAGTCAAACCACGAGCTCGATAAATGCAGTGGCGCATTTTATGAAAGCTTGCTTCGAAATTTTGGCTACTTCTAGTTATACAGGGTTATTGGTAAAACACCAACAACCTCTTAAGGGGTCATTGTACTCATCATTATGAACAACTTTTACTATGAGGCCAAACCGTAAATCGCGAAAAAAAATCTGTTGTTCAGTACATTTATGTTAGCATAATTCGACAAAATGTACTGAACAGCTGATTTTTTTTCCGCGTTTTCGGGGATTGGTCCCATAGTAAAAGTTGTTCATAATGATAAGTAATATGGTCATATTACTCATCATTATGAACAACTTTTTGTTGGTGTTTTACCAATAACCATGTCTACTTAGATAAGAAAATATTGCTAAAAGCGAGGCTGCTATGGACTATACTAATAACTAGGCTCAGGCTCTTTCAGTTTCTCAGAATAAGAACGCCATAGTTGGCTAATTTACGCAAAAATCACGGTCGAAATGTAATAATATGCCGCTTAATACAAAATCATTCTCTGACAGAAAACGCACAACCTAAACCGCTGTGTCTAGATGCATGATTTTTTTCACTGTATAGTGAAAATGAGCACTACGGAATTATTTTTGTACATTCACCCCTAAAGGGGTTAAATCGGGGATGTGTGTTTGTTATTTTGCTGATGGGAATGTTCTCCATTTTTGTCGGGTGGGCGCACGCCTTGTAATACAATTATACAGGATGTAAGTGTAAACAGTGGCAACCTTTTAAGGGGGCATTGTACTCATCATTATGAACAACTTTTGCTATAGGACCAAACCAGAAATCGCGAAAATAAAATCAGCTGTTCAGTACATTTATGTTCGCATAATTCGTCAAAATGTAGGGAACAGCTGATTTTTTTATATTTGGTCCCATAGTAAAAGTTGTTTATAATGATGAGTACAATGATCCCTTAAAACGTTGACACTGTTTACACGTACACCCCGTATTCCATGCATAGCAAATAATAACTGTTGTCTAGCTATATTGTTTGAATATTGCATAATATCTATTTGTTTCAGTGTCACAGAATATGATAAGGCCATTGACTATGTTTGTATGGTTCATTTACTTATACTTCTTCTGGAAGATTGGAGATCCATTTCCTATTTTAAGTCCGAAACAGGTGAGTGAAAGTTAAGCACCTCATTACAGATTAGTTTCAAAACTAGACTTCTGTGGGGCAACTGCGTAACATATTTATGTTAATGCCTTTCATATTGACAATATAAAAGCATTTATTGCGTGTTTTGTAATTTCCTTCAAAATCCTTGTGCAATTGGGGTGCTGAATACCAAAATTACAAACCCCACTATTGTTGAGAGAAGGCAGGCAAATAAATGGAAACCAGACAGATATTTTCTGCTATTGAATTGATTACCTTATGTGCCACAAATATTGTTGATAAAGAATTTGCCATTTTAGGGTTCCGTAGTAAAACAAGGAACCACTGTCTGTCTGGCCGCGGTTTATCTCGGAGACCCGTAAAAAGCTGTTATTTGGCATAGTTATACACAACCACACCCACAACTACGCCTACAAAGAGGGGTGTGGCTGGATAGGTCTTTTAAAAATATTGGAGATTTGGAATGAACACTTTTCGATTCAGGGATCCGTTTGCGAAATATTAAGCTTTAAAGTGTCAAGTAATTTTTGTTAAGAGTCACATGTCTCCTCTCCCCCTGCCAGTTTTTGGATATGTGAAAAGTATTCACGATACCGAAGTTAAAAGTAAAACTAAGCTAAGTAGGCTTTACAAGTTAACGAGTAATAGTCAACGAACTTATAAAATGTACAGACGCCAGCACATCAAGCTGTCAGATTTATTTAATAGATTTTCAACTTTATCGTTAAAGCATTAGGTTCAAGGTTGATTGGGAAAATTTGACAGTTTCGGGTAGCTTGACCTGCTGGCGTCTGTACTTGAATAAGTAAACATTTTGTTAAAATTCCATAGAAAATTACTAAAACCAGGTGCATTATAACATTTATTACCTTGTAATGTTATTGGAAAACGTAAAAAAAAACCGGCCAATTGCGTGTCGGACCACGCACAATTAAGGGTTCTGTAGTTGGGATGTTTTTATCCCAAGAACAAACTTAACATGGTTGTTGAAAAACTTGTTCTCCCATACATTCCAATTGCAAATGTAAGTTTGTACGCACAATATTAAGTGATTTACCATGTTATTATAAGACCATAGACTTCTTATAGGTCTTCCTGAACAATTTTCTGTATTTTTTCAAAATTTTAGGCTCAGTAGTAACCCACCGTACCACCAGGGGTACGGTGGCTCTGCAGTGAGTTTCGGAGATAAGGCCCCCCTTCAAGCCCTTTCTTTTGATATATCACACGGTACAGTTTTTTTTTTAATATTCCTATTTGCCCCCCAAAAATGACCCCCATATTCAAAAATCGGGCGTCCGGGTTTGGGTTATAAAAATTCATATTCCGTTTTTCCTTTACTAGTTACGGAACCCTAAAAACTCACAATGGAGAGATTATTGCAACATTTTTAAATTATGTAAGTCTACTATGTAATTTAAAAATGTTGCAATGATGTCTCCCCAGATTTCATGTAAATGCATAGAATGTAATGTTTTAACAATTTATTTCCATATTCCAGGGAATATTTTCAATAGAACAAGGCGTATCTCGTATAGGAGTGATTGGAGTCACTGTGATGGCTTTATTATCAGGATTTGGTGCAGTCAGCTACCCATACACTTCCATGGCCATATTTATAAGGTATGATAAGATTTTTTTAGATTAAAAAATTACTTTCCATGACACACACTTGAATAGGGATGATGCCTGGGTAAAAAAAAGAAATTCTATTTAGTCCGTCAGTCAGATAATAACAAAATATCAGACACGTATTTTTTGCTTTATCATATTAATAAAAAATGATTTAGATAACTCGCATTAAAGTTCGGGAGTGGGGGCTTGCTACGTCACTTTTACGTATAAAATCTACGAAGACGTGACGTCATGCCACATTTTAACTCAATGTATCGCCATAATCTTTTGATTACGTAGAAAAAGAAAAAATACGTGTCCAATATATTTTAATAATCTACATGACGGACAAAAAAACATTTTTTAGTCATCATCCCTATTGTTTCTTTCAGATCGAAAAAAAAAAATGTTTATGCTGCCAATTAAAATCAGTTTGAAATAACATAACATCACGCCTTGTTTTCCTAAACCCACCAGTTATGTTTAAGTCCCATGTATTAGGGGGCGAGCCTATTCCTATCAAGTGGTCACAAATCCAGAGTATGGGCTGCTACTGAGAAATTCCTGATGGAAAAAACCCAATAACGCTTTGCCCGACCCGGGAATAGAACCCCAGACCTTATGCTCGGCAGTAGCGCTTGCGACCACTGGACCAACGAGGCAAAAGGAATATAAATTACAATTATCTATATAAGTATGTATTTACAAAAAAAAAGTAGTATATGTAGTATATCAGTTATCTGGTTTCCATAGTACAAGCTCTGCTTAGTTTGGGATCAGATGACCGTGTGTGAAAAATATTATTATTTTACATTACAGGATATTATTATTATTTTACATTTCTCGGGACCCTGGGGTCCCGGACCTTTGGAAGGCGTACGAGGAGCCGAAGCCAACTCGCAGAGGCCCCTTAAATAATTTTAAATGATAAGGAGGCACCAACCGACGATTATCCCTGTATGCACTATGCAAGTGCACCCAAGGACAACCCCCGGTTGGTGCAGGGCTATTGTTGAGTGTGGAAACAAAACATATTGGGCTATAAGTCTGGGTGGCTAAAGTGGATTGGGTTACTTGAACTATGGAAGAACTATGTCCCCTGCCTGACCAATGTTATATATTATACACGGATAAAATGGCAGGGGGTGACTTGCACACTCAATAATGGGCCCCCGGAAACGGCCGCTAGCACATAGTGACGTAGCAACAAGGGGGCAACACTTCCTGAGATGCTTGAGGAGTGGAGAGGTATTCCACGGCTATCAGGACAATCCCGGAAGTATGGTCAAGATCCCTACCAGCACCTTACTGGAATACTTCCTTCCTCCGAGCACGTTTGCTATTGCGAATCTCCACTCAATCCGGCCAATAAAGGCAAGAAAGAGGTGGGAGCTCTGTTCCTCGTCAGTGTTCACTCCAGCCGGCCAATAAAGGCAAGCCAGAGATGAGGACAAGATTTCTCTCGGGAGATAAGGTCCGTGGGGTCGCTACTGCCCAACAGCTCGCCACATGCTGCCCTGCGGGTTTCTGTATCTCTCTTGGTCTGGCTCCTCATCCTAGACCCGTTCCGGCAAAGTAAACTCTACCGGCACAGACCTAAAGTTCGGAGCGCGCGAGCCCCACCACGACGACAACGTAGAGATACAGCGGTGGGGAAATGAGTTACGCACTACAACCATTTATTATTATTATTATTATAATAATATAGTAATAATAGCGCCTATTACTGTCCCACTGCACGTCAAAGGCATCTCCTCATACAGAGACGGCATGAGCATTGATCACAACGCTTGCTCAAGACTGGTTGGCGATTTCAAACTTATATTGACTATAAGTCCAGGTTGCCTCACGATGTTTTCCTTCACCGACGTGAGTAATGTAATTGAAAAAGTCATATTGGTACTTGCCCGGATTTGAACCCACAACCTCGTGTATGGGAGGCGAGACCTTCACCACTGGACCATCAATTATACATATTGCGAAACTAATACAAGCACAATTGGTGCATTCCTCATAAATCATGTTGGTAAAATTCCAGTTTTATGTAGACACAATGAGTTACGCACTACAACCATTTATACATCAAATGAAAGGGTATAAAATACAGATTTACACCACATTAAAATTATTCGAAATGTCCTCCTCTTGCTTCGATACAAGCCTTCTATCTGCAAGGCCAGTCATCAATCGAAGCACGCACGACGTTCTTGTCAATATCGGCGACTGCTGTAATCAGGGATGCTTGAAGTGACTTCAAGTTGCTATGGGGTTTAGCGCAGACCTCCTCTAAGTGCTGCCATATTTTGTAATCCAAGGGATTCAAGTCTGGACTGGATGAGGGCCAATCCTCATGCTTGATAAAGTCGATTCCACGGGTCGTGGGCCAGTTTTGGTTACTTTTCCCCTTATGAGCCGGATTACCCAGAGCTTGTTTTTGAACATTGTTTGTGAAAGAGGTTCCACAATGTTTGTTAGGACTGTGTTTTGATATACAAGGTCACTGGTTTTCACTCCTTTTTCACAAAAAAACACCTCCGTTGGACCCAAATAGGACACCCCAAGCCAAACCATGAATGCCGAAGGGTGATGACCACGCTGAACACGTGGCACACGTCTGCTCGCTTCTTCACTATACGTAATAATAAATCTGACAATTTGACTTATACGAGTACACTATCCACACTAGAAAATAGTCCAATATGAGTTATTACAACACCAGATAGAAGGACATTATTTCCCATTATAATGATTTCTGTTTTGTTTTAAGATATTAATCCTAACTATAATCCTACTAATATTATAAACGCGGAAGTTTGCGAGGATGGATGGATGAATGTTTGTTACTCTTTCACGCAAAAACCACTCAACGGATCTTCAAGAAATTTGGCACACAGTCTATACCCTGGGTTAACACATATGATACTTTTTATTCCGATATTCCTACGTGCTCGAGACTTACGCGGGTGAAACCGCGGGGCGCTGCTAGCAAATGCGAAAGCGAGTTTGTTTATTTGTTTCACGCTAAAACGGCAGAACAGATTTAAATGAAATTTATTTGCACATGGGTAGACCATGACCTAGATTAGGACATAGGATACTTTTTATCCCGGTAGTACGATCCCGTGGGATAATTTCCGTCCTCCACGTGAGCGAACCCGCGGGAAAAAGCTAGTTATTAATAGTATTATGTCAATCAATCTGCCTAGCCTTTTTCCAACTATATTGGCGTCTGCTACCAGTCTGACCCATCGCTGAATACCAGTATTTTACATGGAGCGACTGCCCATCTGACCTCCACAGCCTTACTGGGTAAGATGTCCCATGCTATGCCAATAGCATAGTCATAATGAAGTATAGTTTTTGGAGGAGGATTTTAAAATATTACCAAATATAACATAGTGTAAAACTTTTTAGTAAAAAATGTGTTTATAAAAGGTTTTGTTTCGAGGAAACAGATACAAAATAAATAATTTTGATTTCAGACCAGTAACACAAGCAGACGTCCTATCAATCGAGAAGAAGCTCCTTCAAACCATGGACATGATATTAGTGAAAAAGAAAAGGATAGCGCTAGCCGAAGCCAACAGCGTGGGAGCGAGACAGCAGTATAATATGTTGGACCAGTCGAATGTTAAGAATAGAGGCGGATTCTGGACTAATATTTTGTCTAGTGTCGGGAGTATTACTAATACTTTGGGACATGGAACTGAGAGTGAGTATTTAAAATAATTTATATTTTTATTAATTTAAACTTTAACATTTACTCCGATCATCATTTATTTGAGCTGTGGCGGCCCAGGAGAAACGACCGCGACTGATAAGTTGTAGGTCGTGAGTTCGAACTTTACTTTGTGTAAATTATTTCATCACCTCAGCTTTCAAAACGGTTGGGCACGCCATAATTGCGGCGATAAGTCCCCTCTTTGAGGAGTGGTTAGAGAGGCGCCACGGCGTCCTCACCTTCCGCCTGACGCAGGTCCTCACCGGACACGGTTGTTTCGGGAGGTTCCTGTTTCGCATAAGGCGGGAGGAAACGCCCGGGTGTCACCATTGTGTGGATCGCCCAGAGAACACGGTGGAGCATACAGTGGAGGTCTGCCCGGCTTGGGCAGAGCACCGCCGTGTTCTCACGGAGGCGATCGGCGGCGGCGATCTCTCGCGTCCGAGCTTGGTCCAGGCCATGGTGCGGAGCGAGAGTGCATGGGAGGCCGTCACCTCCTTCTGCGAAGCGGTAATGCTCGCGAAGGAGGAGGCGGAACGCGTGAGGGAGAGGCAGTCTCGCGCCCTCAGTCGCCGCAGGAGACGCCCTGGGCGGCGGGAATCGATAGCCGATTCCCGGCCACCGTAGACGCGGGCTTGCGGACGGTGAGTAGTGGGTAGCTCGCCGTCCGGTGAGGACCAGGCCCGGGTCGACGGCGCGTTGTGTTCCACGCGCGCCTCAAAGAGATGTCAGCAAAAGATGGGGTCCAATAGGGCCGATGCCGCTGGGGTCGCGGGTTGTTTGAAAAAGATACCGTGACCCTGGCATAGGCAACTGAAGGAACACGGGTGGGTTTTAGTCAGTAAAAGTCTGACACGGACCGCGTTATGCAGAAAGCAGCCATGTCGGGAAAAGTACAGAGTTATAAGCATTTTTCTGTCGATGATTGCATTGTGGATGTATGGACAAGGCTGCATTTGACGGCTCATATCTTCGTGATAGATAGAGATATCGACATGGTTGTTTTTTCAAAAAATCTTATATGTCGAAATTAGTATGACTGTGTTTATAACCATTTTTGGAAAAAGTGCCATATGGTTGCTTTCTGCATAACTAGGTCCAATTATGCTTATTTACTTCGAGGGCATATGACCGTTTATTGTTGGCGACTGATTCATTTTCAATAACGGACGAATTTAGTCGGCGAGTATCTGTTAGCGACAAAAAGCGGTTGACTGTCGCTTGCGGTAAGACGTGTTTAGTTAAATAGGTCTTAGAGCCCTTCCCGGCCCGTCTATCGTCAACGCTCGCGAGCATAGTCTAAAAGCTTATTGTGTCATCCAGCGCAACGCTCGTTGACTAACAAGCAAGTGAGAACGCGATAACATTGAGCGAAAAATAGTGAGCGGAAATTTTATAAAACTTGTTCCAGGAAATACGTGTTTTTTAGCAAGCCTTACAAGTTTGTGAAATAAATGTTTATCATTTAGAATCTCCATTACATGTGCGAGGTTTGTATCGATATGTTTTCTTGACTTTTACAAGTACGGCCAAGGTTCAGATAAAAATTGTGCAAAAAAGCAAATTTTTGGTAGCTTATACTGAATTTGTTTCTCCAAATTATTATTTTTCGCTTTGATAGAAACCTAGATACAGTGCACAAAATACCTATTAGGTCAAACATTTCTTAGAAAGATATGTTAAAACGCTATAATCACGTACGAGCGTTTGTATGAAAACTATGACGGATTGGCCGCCATTAAGGTGGATGCGCAAAGTTAGTTTGTAAGATTAAATAGGCACTGCATATCGTCCACCATGATTAGGCTTGGAGCCTTTTCTCGAGGGCTTGACTGCCAGTATTGGTACTTTGTCCCCCTACAACAGTGTAAGATTATTAGGTGACTTTAATGTTAATATGTTAGTCTGTTAGATGTCAATAGCTCGAAAACGAAACAGCTTTTGGATTTTTTTGGCTACTTAAGCCTTAGTCAACTGGTCCAAACACCCACTCACTTTGTAGGTGAAAGTAGTTCGCTTATTGACATAATCTGCACCGATGCTTCAATTCGTACAATTCGTAACGTTGTGGTGAATCATATCAGTGAACTTAGTCACCGCTCATTTATCACATGCGAGACGATTTTTAAGAAGCGTAAGGTTAAACCTAGATCTGCTGTTGTTTTTGCGCAGCCTCCTGCGCGAAATTCGGACCGGCCATTATTCATCGGCCGTACTTTAAGAAGGTATTCCAGCAGTACTTATCTTTTTTTATATTGAAAGTACATGTTTCTGTGAGAAAATAAACATTTATTTTTTCTTCTTTGTTTATAAACATCCTCTTTCAGATATAACCCAGCTCCGGCAAGAGATCTCAGGTCTGGAGGAGTTGTCCCGCCAGCTGTTCCTGGAAGCCCACGACGCTCGCACCATGAGAGAGAAGATCGAGTGGTCGCACACCTTCCAGGGGAAGTACTTCAACTTCCTCGGGTACTTCTTCTCCTTATATTGTATTTGGAAGATTTTTATTGTGAGTACTTAATCGTAGTTTTTATGAAAGACTTGTGACGATGTATGAACGTAAACGAAACCAAAGGAGTATGTGTAATGCCGCGGTCAGACTAGGCCGACAGGCCGTGGGAACAGTCGACCTGCGGTGGCCTGTCGTCGCCTGTCCGATCAAATGTATGGGATAATACGTGGAATGCTCGGCACGGGCTGTGACAGGCCTCGACAGGCATGGGCCGCGAAAGGCTCGACGAGCCGTAGGAACGCGGCATAAGGGAGGAAATAGGTAGCGTTCCGCGTTCTGTTGTTTCTGCCAAACCAATGTTAAAAAGCATGAGTTTATGTATGTAATAATATTGTAACAGAAAATTTCAAAACGTTCGTATTGTAGCGTATTTGCCAATTAATATCATTGAAATCGTTTCTGTAGTTTAGGTTTAGCCGTGAAAATAAAAAAATGATTATTTTTTATTCTAAACAAACCAAAAAGAGGTCATTTTGTTATACATGAGTACAATGACCTCTTTGGTCCTTTTTTTGGGTTGTTTATAGTAATTCGAAATAAATATATTTCGAACAACTTTTGATATGAGATCAAATCGAGAAAAAAGCATCAGTTCCGTACATTTTACAGCGAATTTTTTATCCGAAATGAGAAATTTCAGAACTGGAAATCAATCTTTACATATGTATCTAGTTGTTTCTAGGGTTCCATATCTCAAAAGGAAAAACGGAACCCTTACAGGATCACTCGTGAGTCTGTCTGTCTGTCTGTTCATCTGTCACAGCCAATTTGCTCCGATTCTAATGGACCGATTAAGTTGAAATTTGGTACACGTATGTATTTCTGTGATCTAAACACGGACGTGTGACGTAAATAAAGGAATTTTGAATACAGGTGTCACTTTTGAGGGGCAAATAAGAAAAAAGAAAAAGTTTTGCAAACTGTACCGTGTGACATATCAAATGAAAAGGCTTAATGTGAGGGTCTCAGATTTTTTTTTTTATAATTTGAACATGAACATGTTTTTCAACTACAATGTTAAGTTTATTCTTAGGATAAATTCATTCCAACTACGGAATCCTTCATTGTGCGTGGTCCGACACGCACTTGGCCGGTTTATTTTTTAATTTGTCTATCTAGTTTTTTTTTTTTAATATTGAACTGAATAAAGTTTTTATTTATTTATAAACTGAGGTCTTCCCACGGAGGTAGGCAGAAACTATAGAACGCCACATACTACGATTCTTATATACTTCTTTTGCTACGTACACTACCTTTATTTATGTTTAAACTGTATAATGTAGCATGTACCTATTGGTTGTTCCACTCTAAAGTGCTATTTTCAAATCTCATTGTCCACAGTCAACAATAAACATAGTATTCGACCGCGTAGGCAAGAAGGATCCAGTAACCCGCGGCCTGGAGATAGTGGTCCATTGGCTCGGCTGGAACATCGACGTCGCCTTCTGGTCGCAACACGTGTCTTTTATATTAGTAGGATGTATCGTACTGACCAGCATTCGAGGATTACTGCTTACACTCACAAAGGTAAGTCATGTGTGATGATAGTTTCTTAAAATTAAAGAGAAATGTGCCGAAAATCAGCATGACTCAAAGGTCGACTGGTAGAAAATGTCTTAGGCTCAAATTCCGCAATGTACCTTTTTACAGAGGAGCTCGTGGCTAAGTAATAGCAGCCACACGGGTCGATCCATCAGGTTAAGCTACGCTTGCCGGGGTAGGTCCGTGAATTGGTAACCATCTTTAGATACCGAGAGTCCTCCGTGCCTCGGAAAGCACGTTAAGCCGTTGGTCCCGGCTGTCATTCGTGGATCTTTAACAGTCGTTACGGGTCGTCCGAAGCCCGAAAATCTGACAACCAGTCTTACCAAGGGCTATCGTATTACCCAATTACTGGGCTGTGGAGGTCAGATTCGCTCCATGTAAAATACTGGTATTCAACTGCATCCGGTTAGGCAGATTGATTGACCTTTTTACAGAGAGAATAATATTAATCTATAACGTGTAATTTAAATATCGCACAACCTCTTTAGGGGTCGTTGTACTCATCATTATGAACAACTTTTACTATGGGACCAAACCTGAAATCGCGATAAAAAATCAGCTGTTCCCTACATTTTGTCAAGTTATGCAAACATAAAGTTAGGGAACAGCTGATTCTTTTTTTGTGATTACAGGTTTGGTTGCATAGTAAAAGTTGTTCATAATGATGAGTACAATGACCCATTAAGAGGTTGTGCGTTATACAAGGTGTAACTTAAATAACGCACAACCTCTTAACACATTCACTGCCGAGCCCGCGCTGGCGCGGGGTGCGGGGTATGGCGCGAGGGTTAAAACCAAGTGGTAAGGTATGTTCCTGGGCGCCGCGCGGGTCACTTTACATGTAAAAATGCTACGTGCGAGTGACCGGCGACGAACAGAGCTCAATCGAAAATCGGTCCATCTTGCCGGGCACCGGTGACCGTCGCGGCCCAAATGGAATAGAACAGTGCCGGTCACCGGTGACCCCCATGGCAGTTAATGTGTTAAGACCTCTTAAGGGGTCATTGTACTCATTATTATGAACATCTTTTACTACGGCACCAAACCTGAAATCGCGAAAAAATAATCAGCTGTTCAGTACATTTTGACGAATTATGCGAACATAAATGTACATAATTTACTGAACAGCAGATTTTTTTTCGCGATTTCATGGTTGGTCCTATAGTAAAAGTTGTTCATAATGACTCATCATTATACAATGACCCCATAAGAGGTAGTGCGTTATTTAAGTTACACCTTGTATAAATTACACCTTGCAAATAAACAAAAGCATATTTATTTTGTGCATCTCTTAAAACCAAGTGGTAAGGTATGTTCCTGGGCGCCGCGCGGGTCACTTTACTTGTAAAAATGCTACGTGCGAGTGACCGGCGACGAACAGAGCTCAATCGAAAATCGGTCCATCTTGCCGGGCACCGGTGACCGTCGCGGCCCAAATGGAATAGAACAGTGCCGGTCACCGGTGACCCCCATGGCAGTTAATGTGTTAATAGGCTATTCTCCTCACCCTTATGTGAAATCTATGAGAAATAGACATATCGACCGTTGGGAATAAAAGAGTTCCAACTAACATTTTTTTAGATGTATTAACGTAAAAAGGTTTCATGTCACCATAACTTCGTTCTCCAAACCTTTGTACGCTATTTACCGGTCCTTTTATGAACCAGCTGCATAAAAAAGTTTTATCTGTAAAATTAAATATTTATAAAAAGGTTCTAAAAAGTTCCATTTGTCTCATGAAACCTCCTCTCCTGTTATAAGCCAGATGGAACCGTCTTATTCCAAATCGTCGATATATCGAAAGATTACATGTGCCCGATTTCGCAGAAAACTAAAAAATAAAAATGTTAATTTTGGGCACGTGTACAATTATACAAGGTTATTGGTAAAACACCAGCAACCTCTTAAGGGGTCATTGTACTCAACATTATGAACAATTTGATGAATTATGCGAACATAAATGTACTGAACAGCTGATTTTTTTTTCGCGATTTCAGATTTGGTCCCATAGTAAAAGTTGTTCATAATGATGAGTACAATGACCCCTTAAGAGGTTGCTGGTGTTTTACCAATAACCCTGTAGAGGCCTATCTAGATCAGCAGTGGACTGGTACAGGCTGATGGGAATAATTATTTTAGTATTCGCCCTGCAGTTCATCATCAAAACTCACCATGTATTTTGTGTATTGACAATAATCTAACCTCAAACATTTGTTCCAGTTTTTCTACAAAATCTCGTCATCGAAATCGTCAAACATAATCGTGCTAATTCTGGCTCAAATCATGGGCATGTATTTCTGTTCCTCCGTACTCCTGATGCGGATGAACATGCCATCTGAATACCGCATCATCATCACCCAGGTGCTTGGAGATTTGCAGTTCAACTTCTATCATCGATGGTTTGATGTTATTTTCTTAGTTAGTGCTTTGACTAGCATATTTACGTTGTATTTAGCTCATAAACAGCCTTCGGTTAGTTAGATTCTGTAAGTACTTAAATCGAAGTATAATTTGTCAAAGCTAAAATCAAGCTCCGTATTCGTGGCAATCAAAAGTTGCACAAAATTGTTGCTGCAACATTATCTTGCGTTGCAGCGTCACGGCCTCCGGGCAGTGTGCTTGCAAACACATTAAAATGTATGGAAAATGTTACATTGCATGTTACCTTACAGGTTGTGTTGCAAATAATCTGTATCCAGCTTAAAATGTTGCCAGTAAAATGTTTTACGCAACATAAAACATGTTGTGCAACTTTTGTTTTCCATGAATGTGCACAATATTGGTTTCAGTGCACATTATGTTGAACGTAACTGTATCTTAAATCGCTGTTAGGCCTCATACTGTAAACTGTCTCTTGAAGATATGTTATAGTGATGTAGGCAACTTATTGTATTAATTAATTAAATAATTTATCCTTATAATATAAAACCCAACATAACTAAGTGATATATAAATTTATTAATATGTATTTATGTTGGGTTTTTATTATATAAAGATAAATAAATAAATACAATGAGTTGCCTACAAGTGACTAAAGAATTTGCTTCCATTGAGACGACGATTCTCTTCGCTCGAAGTTGGACTTACCTACCTAACGGGGCATTTTGCTCTAGGTAAACAAACATGAGGGTTTTCATGAAAATTAATGCCACCAGTTAGCGCCACTTTGACAAGAAGTCTTCCATTTCGACAATGAATATAAAATCTATGATGACATTCATCATTCGTTTCATTCATTCGTTCATCATTCAGTCACGACGAAAAAAAAGGCGCTTTGACACTTGATAGGTGCCCGGACCTGACGTCTCAGTGCTGCCTAGTGAACATCATTTCAGAAAACCCTCGAGTGTAATCAGCAAAGCGTCAGCGTAATATGCGTGCACTTTTAAAAGTAACGATACCAAAATTCCAAAGTATTTGATATAGAAATGGATGGAATGAATAATAAAATGGGTGTGAATTTGGCCATTTTAAGATTTGTAAGAGTTGTGATAAATATTAGTATCTGAAAATAGTACTTTCTTTTGTATGTTTTGTAATTCTATTTATTTCATCTATCATTTCATTCACTCGCCTGTAACTGATAAGGAAAAACAAGTTGTTATTGAGTAGCTCCAGTCAGCCTCAAATGTATATGTCACCGTATGATTTTGCGCAATTTACAATTTGTCGGTTTACCATGTATAGATTAAACTATCGAAAAATAATGTGTTAAATGCAGTGAACGCAAATAAGACATGGAAGCATTCCTAGCTCTTGAAAATGACCCAATGCAGATTGCGCTGCGGTAGGCGGGGCTTACCGATTGCGCTGCTCACATGTTTAGTTCGTCCCCAGTAGGCACCAGCGGCGGTCGACTATTATTCTTAAGGTTTTGGCGTGTTAAATATTTAAAAATGCCTTCTTGTGCAGTGAAGTGGTGTATAAACCAATTACATTTGCATAAAAAGAATGTTGGAATTAGTTTTCAAGTGCCATTACATCGAATACATCGCTATTTATTATATTTATATTTAAACATTATGTCGGCCACGAAGTCTATGGGGATGATGTTGCCGAAAAAACAATTGACTTTTCTGCCTGAAAATAATGACAAATGTTATTATTTTTATTATAATGTAAAGATACAATGAACACCATTTTTAGGGTTCCGTACCACGAAGTGGGGTACTAGGGCATGTGGGGTATCATATGAAAGAGCGCTGTTTGCACATTCTCAAATACTTTTTCTTTTTTTTAGGCCGCATAGTTTTCGGCTTTTGATGAAAAATGTAAAAAAAATACCGTTCCCCCATATCTCCGAAGTTTGCATAGAGAAAAATCTGTAATTATTATATGTGATAGAAGTTTATGTAAAGATTATAGGAAAAATAAAACGATGTCTCTAAATGTCACAGCTTTTTTATATATGATGGTACGGAACCCTCGGTGCGCGAGTCCGACTCGCTCTTGACCGGTTTTTTTTTTCTATGAGACGGCACTATGTAAAATACACTAAGTTATTGTAGGTACCTACCAGTAAGCAAATACGCAGTGATATATGTTATTTGGCAAAATAATACTTAAAAAAACTGATATTAATGTATACCGAAATTGTAAATTTAAAATAGACCAAACATTTTTTATTTATTTATTTATATTTTAGCATTACTCCCTAAACACTTCTATTTACAGACCTTAGAACAACTCGCTGCTTTGCATAAATACCCGCACAAACCAAAATTTTGAAATTAGTGGTTTATAACACAGCCAAATGCAAAATAGTCCTTATTTCATGGTCAGTAAGACTCACATTCATAACGGCAAAACCGCCGATTATGCCGTTCTGAATGTGAGTCTTACTGACCATGAAATAAGGACTATTTTGCATTGGGCTGTGTTATAAACCACTAATTTCAAAATTTTGGGTTGTGCGGGTATTCATGCAAAGCAGCGAACTGTTGGCATACAGTTCATAAAACATATGTTTTATCATAATTCCATATGTTAATACCATCAATATCACGATTAATTATTTGCTTTGCATTTTATTATATAAAACATCCCGGGCGACGAAGGGTGGGCGCAGTGGCGTCGTAGAAATGTCGTTAGCGGCCTACACGTTAGATGGTAATTTAAACCCAAACAATAAGGAATTAAGGTTGATTTCTAACTGTGCCTACTGAGTGGTAATAATTTTTTGGAATCGATTTGGAAGTGGTGTTCCGATGTGTGTTTGTTTGGGATTTTGTGTCAAGATGCGTGCTTAGTTTCCTTGAAGTAATGCTTCCATGTTTATGCTCGTTCACTGGTTAAATGTGAATAGTTTGTTGCAGTTTACAATTTTTCGATAGTTTTATAATCTCGCGAGATAGATTATAAGCTAACGAAGTACATAATCTTAGGGGGCGTTGATTAATTACGTGAGGCGATTTTGGCGTTTTTTGACCCCCATACCCCCTTGGTGAGATGTTGTGAAATTTGCCGCGACCCCCTCCTTCCCCCCCTAATCTCACGTGAGAAGTTTCAAAATACGTACGTTAGGTAATTTGCGCTTGATTGCGATGGATTTATTTAAATAAACATAATTTTCTTAATTATTTTTATTATAATAGGTGCTTATTTTTTCACGTAATTTTACACTGTTTCTTGGGTAAAAACAAATTTCGTGATATTTGCCGAGACCCCCGTCTCCCACGTAAGATTGGGTGAGATTCGGCTCGACCCCCTATAACTCACCCCCACCTTTGGTGGGGGTGAGTTATAGGGCGCTTCACGTAATTAATGAACGCCCCCTTACGGTGACTCGTATACATCGACTAGAATTCATTTGTCAATCGTTGTTATAATAATATTGTATCATTGTGACGCCACAAAGCATTGGGTACTGAATAATAATTGTAGCTAGGTACATGTTGCTACAGTATTATTGATAAACAATGAAATTAATTTTTGTCGATATTTCCATCTTTTTGATTGTGACTTCGTTAAATATATAGTTTTTAGTCAAATGTTATCTCCAGCGCACATTCAAATAAGTGATGAAATAATAGCAATTATTAAGATTACAAATTAAATAGCATGTTACATACTATTAGTTTTTTTAAGACTGATACCTTAAAATTAAGGAAAAATAAAACTTCTAAAAACATAAAATTAAATAGTTTTATTTAACAATTTTATTTATTTATCTTACATAAACTATATCGAAATAGTTAAAAATAGAAAAGTTTATATGGAAAGGCCACCTTAAGTTATACTTAAGAAATAGAAAATGTTTCTCTTTCACTATAAGTATTAATTATTATTCGGAAATTTCGAGAATTTGAACTTTACGATAAAGATATTTGATATTTTTTTACTTAATCGATTTTAGTAAAGATTCGTGTCTTTTAGATTTTATTCCACAATCACAATTTACTAAGTAACATTGGAACTTCTCAAAATAAAGCAAAAATATAATAACATTACTTCTGAAAACAAAAGCAATTGAAATTAAAATCATAAAATGTGTTACTAAAATTATCAAACATAAAAAGTTGTTACTAAAAATATCAATCATCAAATTCATAAATTATTTACAAAATCAACTCGAAAAACGTCTTTAAATACTTGACGAATCTTTACAAAAATCTTTGGAAAATTCTATAGATTGGTGTTATTTGAGCAATAAATTCGAGATTGCTACGATTAAGCGAATGTTCTATATTATCTGTGGCTAGAGGGAGGTGGTTGTCTATTCTCCCATTAGATCTTCGTATTGCTTTCTAAAACAGTCACCGACGGGGAAGAAGTCCCAACATCTTTGTGTGTACATGTTCCATACGTACGTCTCCTGACCTGGGGAACAAAGATTTTACTATTAGAAAATTAAATCATAGTCTATCGTCTGGTTTTAAGAATTGAGAATTTGAAGTTGAGATCGTGTCAAAATTAGGTGTTCCTTCAAAGTAGCCGGCGAATTTCAAACTTTCTTATGTTTTTTGCAAAGAAATTTTGAATTAGTACTTATTGTTTATTTTTTTCTTGCCAAATTGGCTAGTTCTTGAACTCGATCTCTCCTGGTAGAAATAGATGGATGAGGTCTACAATGGAACAAGCAAGCCCAGATGATGCCTGTTCACTCTCTCATAATGATTACGGGCTAAATTGAAGAAATCATCTTAAGATTCTCACAACTTCAAATTCTCTATCCAGAAAATGGTTCTAGGTAAACGTCCCTCTCTCTTTCAAATTTACGGTATAACTCAACAAAGTGAATGAAACCTCCCCGGCGAGAGATACGAAGATGTTATTTTATTAGATCTATATCTACAGCGTTTTGAGCAAACCGATAAGAGCACAAATCGGAGGATTTTCTGATGACATTGAAATATGCACTTTACTGTAAGCGTCCTAAAATGCAAAGTTGCACAAACAACAATGGTTACTGGGCGATCAAAAGGCTACTGGGCGATCCACGAGCATAACACTAATAATAAAGCTCATAATTCAATGTCATCAAAAATTATGTGGCACTAATGTACAAAACGAACAAGATTTATATTATCATACCTGTATACTCCGTGTCGGGTTTATTAATGAGATGCATAAGGAAGAACATGTAGTTCGCTAGATTATGCTCTCGTTGAACGTGAGTGTCGAACCCATGCGGCACCTGCACACAAACAAGATGTTGTACACGTTATGGCTATAAGAGTAGGGGAAAACCAAAGAAATGATGGATGTACTTTTAAATAGTCCAGAGAAGTATGGAAGAAGACATGTTGTGCCGATCACAAATATATTGGGAGAAGGGCAGGAGATTGGTGGTACAGTTTTCGATACACCGTCCTAAATGTTATATCCAGAGATCCGAAAAAATATCGATGACAGTAGTATCGATACTTTGATTTGATATTCTTACACGTGACACTTAATGAATCCCTAAAAATCAAAGTGCACTGTTGGATGTTCAGCGATAGGCTTCTGTGCGCCGAGAGTCGAAAATCAAATTGCACTGTTGGATGTTCAGCAATAGGCTTCTGAGCGCCGAGAGTTGAAAATCAAAGCGCACTGTTGGATGTTCAGCGATAGGCTTCTGAGCGCCGAGAGTTGAAAATCAAAGCGCACTGTTGGATGTTCAGCGATAGGCTTCTGAGCGCCGAGAGTTGAAAATCAAAGCGCACTGTTGGATGTTCAGCGATAGGCTTCTGAGCGCTGAGAGTTGAAAATTAAAGTGCACTGTTGGATGTTCAGCGATAGGCTTCTGAGCGCCGAGAGTTGAAAATCCAACAGTGTAATAATATTTAGGAATTAATTTAAGTGTCACTTAGGTTGGTGAAAACGGGCATTAGGCTCGCTTACATCTGCGGTTAGCGCTAAACATAATTAAAATACTGCCTCGGTCTAGTGGTCGCAATCACTACTGCTGAGCATGGGGCACTGGGTTCGATTCCCGGGTCGGACAAGGTGTTATTGGGTTTTTCCATCTGGAATTTATCAGTAATAGCCCGGAGTCTGGATTTGTGCCCGGTTGATGGCTCGCCCGCTATTACATGGGACTTAAGGTGGATCTGCAGAGGTAGCCCGCGAAATTCAAATTTTCTTGCATTTTTTGCAATTTGCAGGTATCTTGATCAAAATGTGATTCCCGGCAATAATAAATATGTATTTACATAATTATCTGATATCAGATCGAAACAGCAAATCTAACTATTAGAGAGATGTATTGACGATTTTTATGTAAATACATATTTGTTATTGTCGCGAATCATATTTTGATACAACTTGACACTGACCTGCAAATTGCAAAAACGCACGAAAAATTTAAATTTCGCGGGCTACCACTGCGCATTCACTTTAAACGATTTAAGGGATGGGAGGGGGTGGGGGTGGGCGGGTAAAGAGGGTTGAGGTTAACCCCCCTATAATGGCAAACTTAAAGAAACCATCTATTTTAAAATGATTTTTTTAAAATCTTATTTCGAGGTATGTTTTCATTGTCTAACGTCGATTTAAGGGGTGGGTAGGGGAGCGGGAGGTAGGCGTAAGCCCCTCCTATCATGGAAAAGTTCAGGAAAACGCCGTTTTCTACGATTAAAAAAAAATCTTATTTTGATGTTATATTTTCATTGTCTGTCGTCTATTAAATTTTTAACCTAACCTAACCTCAAAATTTAAAATTAAATTTAAAAATTAAAAGTTAAATTTAACCTTTAAAGTTGCTTCTGCAACGTCTCCGGCGGTGCGGGATGTGCAACCCCTTCGCCCTTACATAACTAAGAATCCATCCAAAGGACCCATGCTCACCTTCGCAGCTTCGGCTAGCACGGGTCCCTTCGCGCCTCCGGATTTTTATATAAACTCTAGGGGTAGCAGCCAAAAGACTACGTGGAGTCGGGGTGCCCCGATTCGGTTTTGGAACAAATTCGACCTATTTTTAATCATGAAGTGGGACCACACAGCTGCTTCGTTTTACGTTTGATTTCACATATCGGCAATAGTCGATAAATTATTATAAGTGTTAATTTAGTAGCACTTATTCAAATGAGCGAAATATATGTACGTAATCTCTTAAAATATGCATAAAAACTATCTAAATCACTAAATATACATATTTATTTCATCATTAATACGAAGTAAAACATTTTTGTGCGTTGAAACGAAACATTCAATGACAAAATATCAAAAGTGACAAAATATTGCTAAATTTCTACGATTTTTTTTCTCGTAAACCATTTATTTCCTAAACTTAAAAACTTTACATGGAGGCATATAATAATATGATATTTCTGTAAAAAAAATATGGACTTCCAACACCACGTCAGACAATGAAAATCTTAGCCAAATGTGTGTGTATTTAGGTACATCTCTGTCCAACCCTTCGGAGAAAACAAGCCATGATGTTATGTTTATAATTAAAACATCATTATTTCTTTTTTCTTTGTTCATATTTGTGTTTTATATGCTTTGCGTCATGTTTATCGCAAATAAATGTGTTTTTCTGTCATTTTCAAACGATTGACAGAAACAGAACGATGTTTTAAACACGGTTTAGTTTATGCTAAATGCATTTAGTGATTTGTGGTGTCCACTATTTTGTAAACAGTCGTCAATGAACGAACAGTTTCAGCTGTAATTGTACTAAATTCTTCAGATTCCTTTTAGAACACTAGTTCCCAAAGTGGTCCAGGTGGGCCCCCAGGGGTCCACGGGAGACTCCACGGGGGTCTACGTTGGCGTGACAAAATGCGTTTTTGTCGAGTTTTTGGGAAGAAGAATGAAGGAAATGTAGCTGCAGAGGGTCCACCGGAACCAGCTAAATTTTGAAAGTGGTCTATGAGAAAAAAAGTCTGGGAACCTCTGTTTTAGAACAGATACTTACTTTATCAAAATAGTCTTTATTGATGCCACATATGAAGCAGTTGGACTCCATGTCCTCTTTCACCGACTCCAACTGGTCACGGAGCTCTCCGAACGCGTCGATGATCAAACCTGTGACGATTAGTAATATAAATATGATGAAAGATATATTGCTGGCCAAATTGCGAATATTTAATAAAGTATTTGGAAATAATCTCCGCTTCGATTAAGTAGATTGGCTGTCTTAGGTAATTTAAAAATAAATGCTGCAGAATTAGGGCTCCAAAAGGCCTTTTTATTCGAAGTGAGAAGAGCGCAACGCACAGCGTTTTGATAGCCGAGTAGATAGGTCGATGATCACTCACTCTTTTCAAGGCCAAAGATCTTATTATTATATCCTGGTATTTATAATCCTTTTTGGATACTAGACTGAACTACTGCTTAATTTAGAAAATATAATTTCAGTTAAACATCGATATCGATTTTATTTTTAATGCAAGTGGCAAACATCGATAAAAATTACTATCGACGAAAATCTAATAGGATATCGATTTTTATCTCAATTTTGATAATATTGCTTTAGCATACAACCTTCACGAGGTTTAAGGCAAACTTTTAAAGTGAAAACAATAGATTCGTGTCAGTTCGTCGGCGGTCGAGCCGAATAGCTTGATTTATAAAAAGATTATTTTCGATATATGTATGAAAGAAATATATTTCTATTATTTTATTTCTTTGTTATAGGCATGGTTGGGTACTATAAGTTGGAAGTAAGGCGCAACCTCGCTCTAGCAAAATATGTGTTCATGGTTTTTCGTGGGATACTGAATAATCCACAAATTTTGGAATCGTTGGGATTGCTTTTTCCAGACAGGAGGTTACGGTTGGGACCGAGGGAGGCACTTTTTAGGGTTCCGGCAACCCGTACAAACTTATTAAAGTTTACACCGGTGATTCGTGCAATAAGAATCCTTAATGGTGTCTCTCGGCGTTTGGACATATTTTCTTGCTCTTTGGCGGAATTCCAGAGGGTGACACTTAGTATGTTGTCCGCTGTGTAACTTGTGCTTCTAATCTGAGCAATCATGACTACTTTTGTTAGCTTGGGTATTACCTGTTACAACAAATGTATGTGTTAATTAATAAAATAAATAAATAAATATTAGAGTTAAACCTAACTCTCGTTTTAATTAAACGATACCAAGGAAGTGAAGGTCCTTCAGGCCTTCACAGTACTTACCCTGCAGAATAGCCAGCAGGATGACGATAATGAAGAAGAAGAAAGTGATATCGAATATGATCCGATACACCTCGGAGTCGTCTCCGTCGGGCGGCTCCAGCTCGTCGCCGATACCGCCGCCAGCGCGCACGCCTTTGTACAGGTTAAACACGAAGCACTGGAGGGATAGAGATGATAATAGTTGAGTCATTTTCCTTAGATCGAAGTAAATAGGTACCCTTAAGACTGAGGACACTTTATGGCTCATCGAGTTTTTAAAATGTTCGGCTTTGTAGAGCATCATCTCTGTAAAACCCCATTTGCTGTATTATTACTAGTATTTTTTTTTACACAAGCTCTGGTATTCGTTGATCCAGATGTATTATTATGTAAATCTGTTATAATTTATGAAGCTCTATTTCGATCCTAACTCTGAATTCGCATCAATGTTAATTACTATTCAGAAGACTCTGTCCATTAGGCGACAGTGGCGCCGATTCTCTTGTTCAAAAACTAAACTAAAATTAGAGAATCGCTATCTTTTACTTACAGGCAGCGCGTAAAAAGGACGGCTATGAACTATGTTATAGATGTCAAATTAGTTTACGCCTTGCGCTTCACCGTGTTTTTAGTCGTTATGTTTTTACGTGTCGTCTTTTGTATTAAATATTTGTTCAACTAAATTTGACAGCTCTAATTTACGTCTGTCTCTTTCTTGTTTTATTAGAAAGAAAAAGTTAGCAATAGCCATTTTTTTTATTAGACTAGAATATGATACCTACAAAAAGAGTGGTACGGTTACTTGTTACTCGTACAAATAAGTATAAAAATCAAAGGATATTAACCTTTTGACCCACACAAAAATATTAGTTCCAAAAGCTGCACATTTTATATACCGATCTTCTCCATTTCGAGACGATGGTAAATTATAATTAAATGGGTTGGGCCCAGTGGGTAGCCATCACAACCGCGGCACCAGTGGCGTTTTATAGGTCCTCAGAAGTGGAGGTGTATGGAAACTTTGGACATGCCAACATATGGGGCATGGTTTGGTCAGGAGCACCGCATTCGCACTTCGTCAGAGGAACAGTGCATGGAACTTACCGTCAACATGTCATGACAGTTCCTGTTGACCTCGTCGTCTTCCTCTTGCACGTAGAACTTGCGGAAGAAGTTGAACGCGATCACCGTATAAATGTACACGATGATCGTTAGCAGCATCACCGTGAGTACCAGCTAGGGAGAGAAAATATTATCATTATTAATTAGGGTAAGAAAGAAAGGAAATAGCGCACGGCAAAAATTGGAAGAAGTGTAGGGATGTCTTTGCCTAGGCATGGGGCATCAAAAATTTTTGTCGATATTTTGGATTCCCTGAATGGAAAACTGTGTAGGTATGTCAGTGCTAGTGTAGTTTTAGTCCGCGCTTCGACCTATCGGTTTCCGTATTGAAATTGTTTTTGCATCTTCATATTCCTAGTTCGCAAAAGCTTGCTGGGAATAGCACCCAGATAGACAGGGTGTAAGTGTAAACAGTGGCAACTATTTAAGGGGTCATTGTACTCATCATTATGAACAAATTTTAGGTACTATGGGACTAAACCTGAAATCATGAAAAAAAGTCAGCTGTTCAGTACATACATATATATTCGCATAATTCGTCAAAATGTATGGAAAAGCTGATTTTTTTTCGTGATTTCAGGTTTCGTCCCATAGTATAAGTTGTTCATAATGATGAGTACAATGACCCCTTAAAAAGTTGCCACTGTTTGCACTAATACACCCTTTATATAATAAAATGTTACCTGACTCCTTGAAGCAACTAAAGAGCACGAGAAGAAATCACAAATTCTAATGCATAAACACTGTAGACGAATCCTAAATAATATTATAAATGCGAAAGTGAGTTTGTTTGTTTATTTGTTACACTTTCACGTTAAAACAGATTTGGATGAAATTTAGCACACAGGGTAAGGACATAGGATACTTTACTTTTAACCCGATATACCCCCGGGATCTTATGCGGATGAAACCGCGGAGCGCAGCTAGTTTCATGATGATAAATGACAATAAGTATCTAATATTCCATATTATAATCAATTAACTGTTTTAAGTACTTTAACGCATTTGTGTGTTTTTGTTGTATATTATGGTGTAATTAAAATTGAATCGCCTCGTTGGTCTAGTGGTTGCAACCGCTACTGCTGAGCATGAGGTCCTGGGTTTGATTCCCAGGTCGGGCAGTATTATTGGGTTTTCTATCAGGGATTTCTCAGTAGCAGTCTGGAGTCTGGATTTATGCCCGGTTGGTGGCAATAGGCTCGTCTCCTATTACATGGAACTTAAACATAACTGGCGAAATGTGGGTGTATTATAGGTACAGTCGCGGTCTGAAATTTACCACCTTAAGGTTTATAATTGCTTGCACACATCTATGTCACAAGGTCGATGATAAATTATGTGATTTGATTAGGTATACAGCATAGATTTTTTAATTTACGCGTCGTCTAGGATAGAAATAACTAGAAAACCTTTTTTGTAAAAAAATTCATTAATTAAAAACGATAAAATATTTATTTATATTATATGTAGGTACTTACATTAAAAAACGAGGTCAAACTTATTACAAAAAATGCAAAAATAGGAAGAAATAATCAAACAGAAATTCAAAACATCTTTTTAAAAAAAAAATTAAATTCTATTAACAATTTATTGTTTTAATAACTGGTATAGACTCCATCAGCAGCTACGACGGCAACTAGTCTATCTCGCATAAATGTCATAAGGCACGCGCATAAATCAGCCCCTCTGATATCATCCCATACCCGTGCACAATGTGATCTAAGAGTTTCAGGATTTCTTCCGTTCTGACAATCCCAGCGTTGAACCATTACGCCCCACAGATTTTCCATCCGGTTCATATCTGCTGACCGAGTAGGCTATTGAAAGAGACGAATGTCACGGTGCACGTTGAATCACGCTACAGCAGACCGGCCCGTATGTATCGGTGGATTATCCTGAACGTAATCAATTTGTGGGAATTCTGCTGCAGGGTACACAACGCGCACAGTAGGCAGCATCACATCTTGCAAACTGACACATAATTAAATTACTCGCAGTACTTTCTAATGTCGTCAGTTCTACGACATCGTCACGGCTCATTCACTCCAAGTTGACTCTAATATGAGACTAGATTAATTTTGAGGCACGATATTAGCTTCGTCATACCATAAGTGCGATTATAACGCCATAAAGTTAATCATCCGATTTGACTCGATTGAAAAGTTTTTTAGTCGGTAAATATAACAGTCAATCAATCAAAATCTCAATAACTAAACTAAAATTAGAGAATCGCTATCTTTTACTAACTGGCAGCGCGAGAAAAGGACGGCCACAGCTATGAACTAAGTTAGAGATGTCGAACTAGTTTACGCCTTGCGCTTCACTGTGTTTTTAGTCAACATGTGTTTACGTGTCGTCTAAATTGGTATGGAAATATTAGTTCAACTTAGTTTGTCAGCTCTAATTTACGTCCGTCTCTTTCTTGTTTTATTAGAGAGAAAAAGTTAGCAATAGCCTAAATTAAGTTTAGTTTGTGCGCAACTACTGATGGGTAATGGAAAAATTTCGGAAGGAAAAGAAAAGAAAAAAAATATTTTTCCGAAATTTTTCCAATACTTTTCCGATATTTTTCCAAATCAAAAAGCTGACTGTGATTAAATATTAGAAAAAAATAAGACTATTAATGTGTACTCTGACATCAAGCAATGAACTGACAATCAATGAATGACATCAAGCAATGAATAGACTGCTTGAATATCTACGAGACTTTTTGCTGCAGTTATTATTCTAAGGTCTTTTGCCTGCTTTGCATGTGTGTCATTACTTTAGGTCTTTTTTTTTGTAACGTGCGTTTTGTTTGTGCAGAATAAACAGTTTTTCTTTCTTTTCTTTTTTTTCTTTACTGAAAAATTATAAATATCTAATCTTTCATTTTTAATTTTTTTTTGCCATAATGTTCTCTTATTGGAAATTATATACATAAATAAGAAAGAAATTACAATGTGCACTATAAGTATGTACACAAGTAGTTCTTTTTGGCCGGGTAGACGTGAGCCGACGACGATGCGCAGAATGCACAATTGGGAAAATACCATGTGCAGATGGCGCAAGATAGCGGTTGCCCTCATTTCAACCCGCGGAGCAAATTGCGTCATTGGAATCAGTTTCTTTTTGACAGTTTAAAAACATTCACTGCATTATTTACGTTGTCGAGCAGATAATATTTCGAACATGCGATGCAATGGATTAGCAATTTGCTTGAAAATGATTCAGATTTGATTGATAGGTTGTAACGCAATTAGGGTGCTGGCCAAAAAGATTGGGGACTAATTGGACTACTGTACTTAATCACGTCCAGGCGGAGCATTATACTGAACTGTTACTTGGTCCACATTCACATGTTTTCCTTTATAACCGTCTACAAGTTTTAAAAGATAGTAAGTTTCTCATGTACGGTAGTACATATTGCAATTCTTCTAACATTAAAAAGCAAAAATCATTTTCTTTTGTCAATATTTTCTTGTTTCTTGGCACAAAAATCAGGGCATAATTAATCATACCTCTAAAATGAAAGTGTATGAATTTCATACTCTTAGAGGTATGATTAATTTTGCTTGTATTGCGCTGTTCTTCTACAGCTGACTTAATTTTGGCGGGTTCTTTTCCTGGGTTTGGTTGATTTTCGGGTTTGTATAACTAGATCGGTTTTTCTCTGAAACTTGTTGGTGATATAAAACCCCCCAACTGAAGATTTATTGTTTGTGTAGATGCAGTAGAAAATATTGATCATGATACTTTTCGCCAGTGATGATTCGGATTCTTCAACAGAATAGATGTGTTAATGCAATAAAACCCTTTGAATGTAAATAAAACCCTTTAAACTCTGTGTTATTTTACTTCCTGAAGTCAAAATTTTACAGTAAACAATAAAAAACATTATCACAATCACTCCACTTCTAGTTCTCCACAATTCAATCAAACGCTTCGCAAAATAATAATAGATCGCTTAGATTAAGAGGATTGCGATTAAAATAAAACGTCCACCGACCACGAGTTCACTGCTCGTTTTACAAGATGGCCGCCTCACTTGTTCTCGATGTTAGTTTTTGAGGTTGACATTTGTACAACAAGTCAATTAAGTCTAGAAAAGCGGAGGCGCCGACCATGTTCAGGTAGGCGTGGATTATCGGGTAGAAAGGCAGTATTTAAAAAAATAACACCTATCACAATCACTCCACTTCTAGTTCTCCACAATTCAATCAAACACTTCGCAAAGTAATAATAGATCGCTTAGATTAAGAGGGATGCGATTAAAATAAAACGACCACCGACCACCAACCACGAGTTCACTGCTGGTTTTACAAGATGGCTGCCTCACTAGTTCTCGATGTTCGTTTTTGAGGTTGACATTTGTACAACAAGTCTATTAAGTCTAGAAAAGCGGAGGCGCCGACCATGTTCAGGTAGGCGTGGATTATCGGGTAGAAAGGCAGTATTTCAAAAAATAACACCTATCACAATCACTCCACTTCTAGTTCTCCACAATTCAATCAAACACTTCGCAAAGTAATTATAGATCGCTTAGATTAAGAGGGATGCGATTAGAATAAAACGTCCACCGACCACGAGTTCACTGCTCGTTTCACAAGATGGCCGCCTCACCAGTTCTCGATGTTCGTTTTTGAGGTTGAAATTTGTACAACAAGTCAATTAAGTCTAGAAAAGCGGAGGCGCCGACCATGTTCAGGTAGGCGTGGATTATCGGGTAGAAAGGCAGTATTTCAAAAAATAACACCTATCACAATCACTCCACTTCTAATTCTCGATAATTCAATCAAACACTTCAAAAAATAATAATAGATCGCTTCGATTAAGAGGGATGCGATTAAAATATAACGTCCACCGACCACATGGTTGCGTGCGCACCTTACAAAATCCGAAGTTACCTGCTCATTTTACAAGATGGCCGCCTTACCAGAGTGCTCGGTGTTCATTTTTGGTCAATTGACAGTCTAGAAAAGCGGAGGCGCCGACATATTATTTACTCCATGTAAATAAAATAAACTAAAAATGATAACAACACCACGACAATTATGCTGTACCTACTATTTAGGAAAATAAACATAAATTTTAGTTTAGTATTGCCAATCCAACCAACAATTTCCTAACCTTTTAGAACGAAGTAGTAAAAATTTTCATTGAACATATTTTTTTATTTGGCCTTAATTAGATAATATGATAGCATAAAAGAACATAGATAATTAATTGAATTTATTTTGTATAAATGTCACTTTTAGACGTTCAAATAAGAATTCGCCATTGTTCTTTTCGAGTTAATCAAGCCACGTAGTAGTATCCTCCCCTGCAAAATTTACTGCCCATTTTCACCCCGTAAGTATTCTTTATTTTTAGTCTTATGTATAAATAGTGAGTTTAGAGTTAATTGGTCAGCGCGTTAAAATTTTGACACACCCAATTCCCCTTTAGCCCCCTAAAGGGGAATTCGGTGTGTCTGAATGGGTAGTTTAGAAAAACGAAAATTAAAAAGTTCATAATTAACATAAATATGTATTCGTGCCAAGTTCAAGTTTATTAACTCAAGGAATAAGATTTTTCATACAAACAAAAACCCCCCTTTTCACCCCCTATAAGATTGAATTTCCAATAACCCCTTCTTAGTGCTCCCCTAAATTATAAAAGGAAACCGTGTGCAAAATTTCACGTTCCTAGACCCAGTAGTTTCGGCCGTGCGTTGATTTGTCAGTCGGTCAGTCATTTTATTCAATCAATCAGTCAGTCATTCATTCAGTCAGTCAGTAAATATGTTCAGTATAAATAAAACCCTTTAATTCATATGTTATTTTAATTCCTGTAGTCAACATTTTACAGTAAACAATATATTTCCATTATTTTTCCATATTGTTATTTTTCGGAAAAATAAACGGAAAAATTTCCAAGTTTTGAAAAATTTCCGAAAATTACCCATCACTATGCGCAACAGAACCGGCAACTTTGTCGCGCAAAATTAAGTCGGGCAGTTTTGTGGTGAGGTTTGAGTTCCAATTTATACTTTTAGCATGATGTCTGTAGTGTAGCCCCGCTCGGTGCAAAGCTCTTCAAACCCTCCGAGGACTCATATCATACAAAGCAGCAAAATGACTAGTTGGTATGAAGCCATGCTCTTCGTAATATCGAACCATATTTGCGCGGCGGTTAGTATCGGCCGTCGCCGCGTCGTCTTGAATTGGTTCTATGATCAGTTATTGCCCTTCTTCGCCATGACGCCGAATCCAAAATAAAGAATCGAGATGTATTGAGTTCTCGTGATATAGCATTAATATTCAAGCCATCTTCATGAAGAAGTGCAATTTCAGCCCTTTGTTTCAGAGTTAAACTTGCCATTTTATTTAAATTAGGGCTGATTTTTTAATACTCAGATAACTCTTATCTGAAGAATAAATATGACACTTTGACATATTTACTATACAAAAGTTGTCAAATTGAAATATTTATTCTGCAGATAAAAGTTACCAACCAAACCATTGAAAAATTAGCTTTCATCATCAATTTATAATATTTCACACCAAATATTTTTGGTCAATGTAATTTTTAAATGCAATTATGTCAATGTGTCCACTTTTAAATTAAGAAAGGTGGTGTCATCATCAAAAAGTCATTAACATTATTACTCTTTTTTGTTAGAATAAATGTTTCACAACTATTAAAAAGTAATAAGTACCTAGATAAAGCATTTTATACCCTACTGCACACAGTGTGATAAAGAATCTAATATGAAAACTAATAAACATTTTAAGACCCTTACTGTACATCTCTGTCTGACCATTCGGGGATTAGAGGTATAATATTATGATGATGTCGTTAAAATTGGATATTCCCAAATTGGACATACTCAGCCTAAGAAAACCATAAAAAAAAATCAAATTACCTGCTTTCCGTTATGCGTGACAGACTGCAGGATAGTCCTGAGCGTCTTGAAGCCGACCGCCACGTCCAGCAGATGGGCAGCAAAGAAGAAGTTATTGAAGTTGCCCATGACAGAGAACGAGAAGTACCATAGAGAGTACAGGAACGAGTTGTCTGTGATCGTGACACCCGCCTTCCACACTTGGTAGCGCCAGTCTATATTTATTATACTGTAAAATTAAAATGTCAGGTCAGTTGAATATTTGGGTGCTTAGTTTAGAAACCTATATTCTAGTACAGAACTGCGATTGATATAGGTGCCTATTAGGCAATTAGGTTCCTTATAAGATATTTTTCTGTGTGGGACAACACACAAAGGTACGGCAAAATACCAAAATTTCCCTTTTAAACAGTCTTATCTATTATTTTGTCGCTAAAAATGAGTTTAGGAAATTTCATTTCACTAGATTTGCTTTTGCATCAAATGTGGCGAAATCAAGATTATTAGCGGCGCCAGTTACTCTGGACTACGCGAAATTATTCAAAGAATATTGAAAGCATTTGCGTTAATCTGCTTATAACATCAAACTCAATCAGCAAACCGTCTGCCAAGCCTGGTATCTGGTATTCAGCATCCTCTTTTATTTTCATTTTATTTTTACATCCAAACTCCCATACATCCATTCATTCATCCACTCATCAAGCACCCACACATTCACACACCTACCTACACCAACACTTAAGTTAAACTTCAATCACACACCTACACTCTCCAACACATTTATGTTTTTGTTATTTTTGTTTTTTTATATTCTTTTATTGTATTTAAAATTGTCCTTATGACATTAGGTTTTTGAAACATAATTGCACATGTTGGCTTAATTTTTTTCATTGTATCTTAATATCTCAGAGGATTGGCGCTGTTTGCCGAGATACAGGTTTACACCTAGTTCGGCAAACAATACATAATGGGAGCACATTATGTATTGTTTTAAAATAGCCTACTAATAATTTATGAATATTTCTTTGTAACAAACTTATTATTAGTCTCAATAAAATTATTAATATTATTTGTTTCCTTGAGGCGGTCATTGGATAGAAATGAACCTCACATGTGTGCACTAGACTAAGTAATACTTACTAATGAATCAATCCCTTGCTGCCCTCGTCCTCTTGCGCGGTGAAGGAAGTCTTCTCCATCCCGAGCATGTTGGAGATGGAGTCGAAGTCGTAGGTCTCCGAGTACTTCACGCGGACTTTCTTCTTGACGAACTTGTCCCAGTAGTTCACAGGGAATGATCTGGAAGGAAGATTTGTATGATTTTGTAAATAAGGTTTTAGTGGGAAGTTATGTACTTAGTTTAGTTTAGTTAATAATATATGTAGACTACTTATAAAATCGTCATGCCATCGTCATAGGGTCAGTTTCTACCAATGTAATATTATATAATGTATAATGTTATTGATCCACGAGGATTTTTCCGTTTGGTGGAAACTGCCCTTAAGGTGTTCATGTGATCGTTATGAAAATCTGAAACGTCTATAGAATTTATCCAATCATTTGGAAAGGAAGCAATACTAACTTGGCAGATATAACAAGTTTGTCCCAGTGACTCTTCAGATCATCGTCTTCCGGTTGTTCTGCGATGTACAGTCCGTCGAATTCCAGTTTACGAGCGATTTCTTTCTCACGTTTGAAGATGGCTAGCGGTACCTGGAACATAAGGAACATATTTTAATAAAATGTTTGGTTAATTGGCGAAAATATTAAATCTCCTACAAGGGTTCAAACAGGCTCAGGCACAGGGCTCTTTCCAACCATTTACATATTTTAATTATGACATAAGCACGCCTATGAACTTCCTTATACATTGACAGGCAACCATACACGAAAAAATGCAATACTTCATGGACGCTGCTTTTTCTTTACATTTTTCTTTACAATTAAATCAATGTGTTAAATCGATTAAAACTTCTTCATAAATAAAGTCGATTGTTAAAGTAAAAAATCGAATCGGCAACGCATTAAAACATCACTAATTGATTAGTTTTGACAGCTCGAGTAGCTGTCAAAAGTAAAATACAGCCGCGGTAAGGAAAAAGGACGTATCTGTATAAATATTGAAATGGAGAAAAAGGAAAATTTTGTCCTGTTTAAATACAAGATACAAAGGCAGATGCGTCTTTTAATGGTAAGAATTATTAGGTTTGCGTTGAGTTTACGCCAATATAAAAAATCTGGTAGATCCGTCTTTTTTTGCTGATTCCGAATATGTAACTACTCGTAACTCTATTTCGAAAAAAATGTCATACGTCTTTATTTCCTTATGACGGCAGTATAGAGCTTATGGGAGTGCATCTTTATGGAATTTGATATAAAAACCTGGGTTTTGTTAATTATTGCTTGGGTACTGATGACTATTTGTTTACATTCTCATCAGATACTTTTATCCCCGACTATACACTCACCTTAAGATGGTAGTATCCGATGAGTATAGCGAGGGATACTACAGAGTGCATAGCTGCCGCTACTTTGATGACGTGTTCCATGTAGAAGAAATCTTCGTCTATGTGTACCACTTCTATTACATCGTCCGCTTCATCTGATTCGCCACTACCTCCTGCGGATATGTAATAAGGGGGTGATTGCATACCATGCCAGTGTGGGCGTGGTATGCAATCATCACAAAATACAGGAACAATACAACATGTTCCTCAATTAACGCACGACCTCTTAAGGGGTAATTGTACTCGTCATAATGAACAATTTTTACTATGAGACCAAGCCTGAAATCGCGAAAAAAAATCAGCTGTTCAGTACATTTATGTTCACACAACTCCTCAAAATGTAGGGAGCAGCTGATTTTTTTGGCGGTTTCAGGTTTGGTCCTATAGTAAAAGTTATTCGTAATGATGAGTACAAGGACCCCTTAAAAGAGGTTGTGTGTTAATTCCGGGACATGTTGTATATTTGAAAACCGTTGAAATAGTGAATAATTCTTGTGCCTTTGAAATAGTTTCGTGAAAAAAAGAGGAATTCCGGCTTAAAAAGATCAAGGTCTATTTAGCTGGAAAATATTTCATAGTTTATATCATAGTGACGCAAAACGTTTCTATTTTCAGCGGTTTTTGCAAAAACGTTCATGTCCATGAAAACAAAAATTAGAACCATGCAATGTGGGCATTTATTGAAAACTAGCTTCCGACCGCGACTTCGTCCGCGTAAAGTTTATTGTTATAACATAAAATACCATATCCTATGACACTCGGCAAAACTGTAGCTTCCCATTAGTGAAAGAATTTTCTGAATCGGATTAGTAGTTCCGAAGATTGCGAGTTTAGTATAATTTTCCAGATTTTTAATAAAATTGTGTAATAGTTTCGTTTATTTCATTTTTGTCTATCGCGCTTCTTCATCATATTATTCCATGTAAATTTCTCAATTTCTGGCTCTTGTGATACATGAACTCCTAGTACAAGAGCCAGGGCTCAACAGACGTTTGTGACTTTGAAGAGTAAATAAAGAAATTATTATTATTTCCTTTATGAACTAAAATAAACTCAGTTTTCTTTCTTTATAATTTATAACGTATAACTTTCAATAACATTGTGACAATGGGGAAGTAAACTGTCAAATTAGATGACGTTTTTGTCACTTTTATTTACTTAAAGAGTTCCTGGCAGAAATCTTTGCTGCAAGATGGGGCTAAAGCGGGTTGCAGACCGCAAACTAAGCTAAGTTAGTTTAGCTCAGCTCACATAGCCGGCGTAGTTTTTCATACTTGTGTGCAGAACTATGCAAACTAAGCTGTGTAAACTAACTGAAAGTTGTGAAGCTAAGTTAGTTGTGTATACCGATCCGGAGCTACACGAGCTGTGCTAATCACCCTCTGCCCGCCAGCTATGTGAGCTAAGCTAAACTAACTTAGTTTAGTTTTTGGTCTGCAACCCGCTTAAGGCTTCGGTTTCTTAAAAGAGTGGTGGCCGCCACATTGTATCCGCAATTTATTTACCGTCGAATGACGTCACTAAAACGTTATGAAAGTAAGTTCTTGTGTTTTCGTAGAGCGCGTTTTTTGACACAGTAAAGTCAAATTTCGCTGCCATCATTTTCCTGACGGCCGTCACTGCGGCCGTTATGTGGTGGCCACCGCTCTTATAGAAACCGTTTTAGTTTTTTGTCATGAAGCCGGTTGGTCGTTTTTCATACAAAATGGCTTTTTCAAATGAGGAGTAGGCGAACAAATCCAGACTTGTCTATACACTCCGCTTTTTATTTTTTTTGCGCTCTTTGTGCACTCTTTTATATTTACTGACGAAATATTTTCAATCAAAACTGGCTGTAAAGGCCTCAAAAAATATGTTAAAAACGGTGTTTTCAATCAGAAACGGACTCGTCCTTGTCTAGTTGGATGTAATGAAACTGTCGAAAAAAAGAAAAGGGTGGTTATGGTTTCTATTGAACTAAAGCCAGATCCGGGCTTAAATTTTGATACACTATTCATTTACTAAAGCTTAACATTTTACATAATTAACTATAGCTTATTTTGGTTTTTGACATCTACTCTAAAAAATCAATTACAGGACAAGTCCGGATTTGTTCGCCAGCTCCTCAAGCGATAATCAGTCGGCTCTCTCCCGCTGCGAAGTTACCAGGAAACAACCCTATTATGTGCGAGTGTCATAATATTAAATAACTATGATAAATTATACAATTACCATCTCCACTGCCAGATCCGGACCCAGAGCCAGAGGCAGCGCCGATGATGTCACCGATACCAGAGCCCTCGCCGCCTTCCGTTTCCAGCGTCGACACCTGGAGGACATTGTTAGCTGTGTCATTAAATGGTGTATTAACGAAAGAAACGATGGGTGGACTGTGTGATCGATGATATGGCTGCTGGGATGCCGACTGATAGAGAGCTATGGAAGAAGCAAGTTGCGCCGACCTCAAATAAATTGGTATAAGGGCAAGAGAATAATAATAATATATCCTGGGACATTATTTACACACGGTCATCTGATCCCAAACTAAGCAGAGCTTGTACTATGGAAAGCAGATAGATAATTACACCCACACTCAGGACAAATAGATATGTTCATGCACACAAATGTTTATCCTGGATGGGAATCAAACCCACGACCAGCGGCTTGATAGGTGGTATCTTAACCAACCACGCCAGCTGGCCTGTCAAAAGCATGATGATGTATGGGGTAAATAGAATTAAAGAGAGAACAGGATAGTCTTATATGGATCAAAATGAACTCTCACCGTCTTATTATAAAACGAGTTCTAACTTTGGTCCAAGCTTAAACCTTTACGCCAGTTTTGTGTTTCAAATCTTATTCCGACTGGGATAAGGTTCTAAATATAAAGTTGACAGCTTGAACTCAAGTTTTAAATTAGTTTTTGTATTTAGAACTTGAAACAACGTTAGGTATAAAAAAAAAGTTTGAAATTCAAAAATGACTCGATTGTTTAAACGCCGCTCTATAAGGCCGTGAACGTTCCAAAAATTAATCCAGATTGTGGAAATTTAGCATTTTAATGATAAGCTGAAATTAGAAGTAATATTAACTAATGATAACTAAAACTAGACTGATTATTTTATTTTGATTTAAATTTAAAAACATCAAACATGAGATTTAAATTACTGATGAGAGACTTGAATACGATTTCAGAAACTTAGTGCTGATTTCACCAATGAAACTGGACGCGATCAGTACTTATAAACAAAGTTGAAGAGCTGTCAGTGTCAATATTCCATAACAATTTTGACACTGACAGCTCATGAACGCGGCTTAGATTTGCTGAACGCGTTCAGTTTCATTGGTGAAATTCGCCCTTAAATGAAAACCAAATATATAAGTACAAAGTTTTAGTTTGAAAACTCTTAAATGCAAGGCATTTATTAAACGGACCGTTATATCCAAATATCTACTAAACGTTTAACTAGGTACTGCTTTGAAAACCAACACTGTGGCTCTGTCTCATATAGTGGCACAGCATACCTATGATACATATAGATTACAGGAAAACCTATAAGAAGTCTATGGTCTTTAAATAACATGGTAAATCTCTCAATATTGTGCGTACAAACTTACATTTGTAGTTGGAATGTATGGGACTACAATGTTAAGTTTGTTCTTGGGATAAATTCATCCCAACTACGGAACCCTTCATTGCGCGTGTTTTTTTTTTTTTTTACTTTATGTTTATGCGGAACGTTTAGAGTAATTAAATGTATGTCTTTCTTTCTTCTTTCATACAACATTTTGATATGTTTTCACTTACCTTATAGAACAGCAGCACAAAATTGATACAGAAGGCCAACACAAGCGCGACGTACTTCAAATTGTAGAAGTTACGCGCTAAGAAGGAGACCGCGCGTCGAGTGTACTGTGAGAGGTCCACTTGAGATAACGCGGACGGCGCCGGTACTTGTACTGCCTGTGAGAAAAAGTGTTTTAATAGGAGATTAGAAGAGGGAGAGGAGGACGAAGAAGTACGGGAGAGTGAGGGAGAGAGAAAATGTGGATGGATATTAGGTACTTGAAAATGTGAAGTTGTGATTTGTACTCTATTAGGGTAAACAACAGTCTACTTATACGTGTTTTCGCAGAGCAATACCTCGGCGGGGTTAAGAAAAGTAACTGTTTTAAAGCTTAGGGGCAATAACGCAGTAATAAGCACTAAGATACGACAATGTTCAAAGAAAAAAACCATTTGTCATTGTTTATTTTCGGAAAAACCGAAATATAGCGAATAAAATGTGACCTGTCGACCAACAGATTTTGATTTATATTCCCACCTAAATTTTTATAGACTAGCTTCTGCCCACGACTTTGTCCGCGTGAAATTTTTTGATAAAAAAAAGTAAAAAAATTCAAATTATATTTATTAATTTTTATTTAATTAAAATTTATTGCTGTATTTATTGTTAATTTGTTGTTGTTGTTGTTGTAATTAATTGTTGTTAATTTGTTGTATATTCTATCATAGGATATATTTTATGTTACAACAACAAATTTCACGCGGACGTCGAGTGTTATAGGATTCCTATGACACTTGATAATACTATTGCTTCCCATTAATTAAAGAAATTTCGGAATCGGATCAGTCGTTCCGAAGATTACCCCCTGTGGTGTGGTAACGATTATGTAGTAGTAAGTAAGTATTAGTAGTAATAAACGGGACGTTGAATAAACCACACGTGTATCATTTGTAACCAAAGCTCCCCGCACACTTCATGGCGACCCTGCCAGCCGTGCCGTGTCGGGCGCGGGCTTTTTGCGTGTGCAGCACATTCTTGCACGTAGGCACTGAGGCCCTGTGGGTGATAAGTTCGCAATACGTTTTGTGAGAAGACAATAGCGCGACGAAGTAAACAATTATAATAATTATAATCAATTATTACAATAAAGTTCGGAAAAGTTAGAAAAAAAAAAAAAACGCAATGGGAAAATCTTACTCTAAACAAGAGGAGAAAGAAATTATAATAACACAAAGTGGACAAAACCATGCGAGTACAGAAGAAACTGAACAACACACGTCATTGCAAGTTAATACCATACTCTTGGGTATCATTTTGGCCGCTGTAGCTGTGGGCGTGCTGTACCTTATGTGGAGCCGGTACAGAAGGAACCAGCAGAAGTGGATACGTCGCCAGATAAGCAACGAATTTTTGAGGAGAATGGTGTCCAGACTCTCTACGAAGAAGGCTGCTGCCGGGAGAGATATGTTTTCTGAAGGTGTTGAAGCCGGCATGGAACCACGAAACGAGTGAGTACAGTGAAAGTGTTAAAAAGTGCCAAGCGTCTTCGCGAGTCAAATTAAATTGTGTTTAAAATAGAAAAAACAAAAAAAAAAAAAAAAAAGTTAAAGCACCTATGGACTTTAGATAAATTATAATTAGTATTCAGTCTCGATAGCATACGTACATTTTTTTTAATTTTGTAAGCATTAGTATCTTATGGAACTGCAATTAGAAAATATATACACCAAATTAGAAAACATACAAATAGATTTAAGAAAATTAGGAAGTGAAAGAAGAGAAAAATATAGGGATACTACGTTAAGTAAACTAGCATTAGCGAAAAAATATTATGAGGAATTTAAGCAGTTAATTAAACTAGCAAGTGAGCAGGAAAACAGCCCTAATTATATATCAGTGCGTGTTAGGGAATGCCTAACTGATAAAATATTGTTAACATATGATAAAATAATTTCATACACACCAAGTAAAACGGATTTAGGTAAAGGTTTACCGGAGACTAGTTCTAAAGAAGCGTTATACTTTGTAGCAAAAATGGAAACATTTGATTTTAAAACGGCTGCTATCTTAGTACCGGTGATGGACGATAAAGAAGAGACGGTTGAAAAAATTATTGAAGGAATAGAGATGTACGAAAGTTTTCTTAAAAACAAGGAATGCAAAAATCATTTAATTACTTTTGTGCTTAAGACTAGGTTGACTAGAAATGCAAAATTAAAACTAAAATCTAGTTATGCATCTTGTAGTAATTTAATTCATGATATAAAACAATATTTGTTGCCTAAAAAGTCAGCAATTTCATTGATAACTCAATTAAACACTATTACTCAGGAAGGATTATCGATTCCACAATTCGGTGAAAAAATTGAAGACCTTTTTGTGAGCCTTACAATCTCGCAAGCGAATTCAAATGAGGGAGCAAACGAGATTTTAATGCCCATAAATGAACAATTGGCAATAAAGAAATTCGCCGACGGGTTACGAAACAGACGATTAAGTACTATTATTGCAGCTAGAAATTACTCAAATCTGAAAGATGCCGTGCGCGCAGCAGAGGATGAGGAGTTGGCGCAGTCTCAGGCATCACACGCTTTGTTTAACATGCAAGGTAAGACTAGAAATTATTATAGAGGTAGACCGCCACGCGGGAACCGAGGGTTTAATCAGCAAGGTACACGTGCATTTCATCAAAATCGATACAACCGACCTTACAGAGGAACTCATTATAACCAAGGATTTTATAATAATCGTGCTCAGGCTAATGAAAGAGGAAGACGGGGTGGTCGTTCGTTCCGAGGTAATTTTAATCGGAACCAGCAAAACCGACAGAATGTTTATTCTGTTCAACCCTTGAAACAGGACGATACACAACAAAATAAATCGGAGCCAGAAAATAAAACGTTTTTTCGTGAATAAAGAATATATCTTGACATTAGCTGACAATGTAAAGTACGTTTCTATGCATGTATATAATAAGGAATGTTTTTGGTTACTTGACACTGGAGCGTCTATTTCCGCCGTCCGTTCCCACGCGTTATCGGGAGCCGTAGAAGTACACTGCGATAACATTGTTATAAACGGTATAGGTGGTAAGATTTATTCAAAAGGCTATGTTTATCTCGACCTAAAAGCAAAAGATGGTTCGGTTTACCAGCATAAATTTTATTTATTTGATAAATTGCCTTGTAAAGGAGATGGAATTATAGGTTTAGATTTTTTGACTAAGTACAATACAAACATTGACTTGCAGAATTCATGTATAAGATTAAATTATTTTAATACTCATTGTGATTTACCCCTGTATACGTCACCAAAGGTATCTACAAGTTATATCACTGTACCAGCGCGAAGTGAATCAATACATTACATTCAGTTACAAAGTAAAGTCATAGATGACTATGTCATTTATCCTAGACAGTTGCAAGAAAATATATTTTTAGCAGGACTAATAGTTAGACCAGAGAATAATGTTATTCCTATACGGATACTTAACACGAGTGAACAAACAGTAGAAATACCAATATTTCAGCCAGATATTCATCCTTTAAAAGATTATAATCTATGTACATTTAATAAAAGTAAATCGAATGTAGACAGAGCTCGAACATTGCTACAATTGCTGAAACTCGATCACTTACATTCCAGTGAACGAAACAGCATTACATCATTATGTTCCAAGTACAGTGACATATTTCATTTACCAGGCGATAAGCTTACAACTACAAACGTATATGAACAATCCATACACTTAAAGCCAAACGCAAATCCTGTTTATGTAAAACCTTATCGAATGCCAAACAGCTTAAAGCCAGAAATGAATAAGCAAATAAGCAAATTATTGGAAGACGACATAATTGAAGAAACTAGTAGTGAATGGTCAAGCCCAATCTTGTTAGTACCTAAAAAGCAGACAGAAACAGGAAATAAAAGTTGGAGATTAGTAGTAGACTATCGAAAACTCAACGAACAAATACAGGACGACAAGTTCCCACTACCAAACATAGTTGAGATATTAGATTCGCTGTCTGGAGCAGTATATTTTTCACATTTAGATTTAAGTAGCTCATATTACCAAGTGATTTTATCAGAAGAAAGCCGACGAGTAACTAGTTTCAGTACAAACTCCGGCCAATACCAAATGAAACGCTTACCCATGGGATTAAAAATTAGTCCAAGTTCTTTTTCCCGTATTATGACTATAGCGATGTCAGGTCTTAATTTGGACAAATGTTTTATTTATTTAGATGACCTTGTAGTTTTTGGTAGGTCAATAGAACAACATAACAAAAATCTCATTGATGTATTTGAAAGGCTTCGTAAAGTTAACTTAAAGTTGAATCCAGAAAAGTGTAATTTTCTACAGACAGAACTTTTATATTTAGGTCATGTAGTATCGAAAGAAGGAGTTTCGCCAGACCCAGAAAAAATAAAAATAATCAAAGAATACCCAGAGCCAAAAAATGTAGATGAACTTAGACGATTTGTCGCATTTTGTAATTATTACAGAAAATTCGTAGATAAATTCGCAGACATTACTATACCATTGAATAATCTTTTAAGAAAAAATGTACCTTTCGTATGGACATCAGAATGCATGCAATCATTTCAAATTCTCAAGAATGCACTGATGTCACCACCAATTTTGCAATACCCAGATTTCTCAAAAGAAAACGAATTTATATTACAAACAGATGCATCAAATATATCAGTAGGAGCAGTTTTATGTAACAAAAATATGAGACCAATAGCCTACGCAAGTAGACCGTTAAGGCGATAATATACGTGAATGACCTTCGGCGTCTGGGCGGAGCCAAGCGCGAACTCCGCGCGCCCCCGCACACCTACCCGATATCAAAGATGTCCACGTATCGCAGCGCAGATGTGCAACTTTGTTTATTTACTTGAACTTTTATAACTCGCTCTCTCTCGATGATATTTTAGTAATATCATTGCTCTCGACCAAATGCAGGCAGCGGATCGTATTATCAAATACGTGCGCCTAGCGCGCACATTTTTGATAATACGATCCGCTGCCTTTGAAATTTTGCGCTTTTCTGCAGTAATCACAAGGTACCTAGTGGAAATTTTATCTTTTATTTAGCTTCGTCTTTTAAGTACCTTCTCTATATCTAAGTAGGTAAATATGAACGTTAGCTGTCACTTCAGTTAGGTTTAATCTCAAATATTATTACTAATATCACAATAACATTATAATACGGACACAAAATAATCAATAATCATCACAATACACACACAAATCAAACAAATCTTCATTAGCTTCTATTTAAATAAATTAAAAACTCATCAAATTGTAAATTTCTGAAGTAGACAGATGAAGAGTGGATAGTTTTATGTTGTTCGCTTTCTTGCTGTTTTTTTTCTCTTCGTTTTAAAACATTTTTCGTCATATTATGGTTTCTCAAGGTTCTTCTTAATAGATTTGATATTCCTGTTTTTGCGTTCCATTGATTGCTTCTTGAATTAATTGCGGATCTCTCTTTTTCTGGTTTCGAGGGTATCTTGGATCTACCAATTCAGGAAGCATACATTCTATATATCAGGTTGGTGGAAAAGTCTTGCACCAAGTTATAAGACTTAATGAATTTATTGATAACTTCGTAATTTACAATAATTAATCAGTAATGTAATCCCCAAATAACTCTATTACTCCTGCCCTAGTTGGTAGATTATTGATACCCTGCTCCCAAAATTGATCGCGTCAGCTAATATCAGTTTATTGCTTTATTGTCACGTGTACATAACTTATCTGAATTTTTTGAACTTCAAGATTTTAAAGCTATTTTTTGTCTATAATTTGGTGAAAGAATGATCTAAATTGCTTCATGCGTTTGGAAGCAGTTCGAAAATATAAACATGAAACATAGCAATTTTGTATATTTTTTTCTGTAAAAAGTAACAATCATATTAATAAAACTGAACTTCAATTTTATTTTAAACTGTATGGCACACATCATAAATTTTTTTCACAGCATTTGAACCATGCGCTTATGAGGAGTTCGTTTTCAAAGTTAAGTCATAATTGCAGATTGACGTATCTTTTCACCTTAAACAAAGCAGAGAAAAATTACCCAACCATACAAAAAGAGCTAGTTGCTATAGTATGGGGAGTAAAATACTACAGACCATATTTGTTTGGAAGGAAATTCACTATTATGACAGATCATAAACCTTTAATATATCTATTCGGGATGAAAGATCCTTCAAGTAGACTTTTGAAATTCAGATTAGCCTTAGAAGAATATGATTTTAGTATTTCTTATATAAAAGGAAAAAATAACGTTGTTGCGGATGCACTCTCACGTATAATAATCACTTCAGAGGAATTAAAAGAGATGAATGAAAAGAGTATGAATGTAATGACGAGAGGACAAAAATTAAAAGAACAAGAGGCGATTGAAAGAGAGAAGAATAAGGAACGGGTTATCCCTAGTAAAGCCACAGATAAAAGGTGTGATCAGCCAAGAGTCGTGGAAATATTAAGGATACCAAATGGTTCAGTGGAAATGGTTTTTGTTAAGGGAAATGAATTACAACAAATAAAGAAAAACAAAGAGATAATTGAACATGAATGCTTCATATACGTACCAAGTAAAAATATTATATACATTAACCATGATTTTCATTCACAATTTACGCGAGCCGAATTTGTGAAAAAACTATGTGATTTTTGTAAAACAATTAAAGCAAACGAAATTTGCTTAATAAAAAGAGATAATAACGCGTTATTCATAAAACAATTACTAAATGAAATAAATAACTCGAGTGAATATGAAGGCCCAAAAATACACGTTTTACGCGGTATCAAAAGAGTAGAGAAGCAAGATGAAAAGGAATTTATTTTAAATGACTATCACCTATTACCTACCGCAGGTCATGCAGGAGTACGTAGGATGATAAATAATATCAAACGAACATTTTACTGGCCAGAATTAGAACGAGATGTAAGACAATTTATTAAAAAGTGCGATAAATGTCAAAAAATGAAACAATGTCGAAACACAATTCAGCCTATAACAACGGCGACCTCGGCTTTCCAAAAAATATTCTTAGATATAGTGGGCCCATTAGATAAGGATCTAGAAGGTAATTCATATATTTTAAGTATTCAGTGTGATTTAAGTAAATTTATAGAGGTTTATCCGTTATCAAATAAGGAAAGTAAAACAGTAGCTAAAGCATTAGTAAGTAACTTTATTTTAAGATTCGGTATTCCGAATACAATATTGACAGATAGAGGCACCGAATTTATGTCTTGTACAATGACAGAAGTATGCAAATTACTAGAAATAGAAAAACTCAATTCTACATCTTATCATCATCAAACAATAGGATCGCTCGAAAATTCGCATAAACACCTAGGAGCCTATTTACGCACCCAATGTGACAACTATCCAGAAGCATGGAGTCACTGGTTACCATATTGGTCTTTTACTTATAACAATACAGTACACAGTATCACTAAGTATACACCTTACGAATTAGTATTTGGAAAACCTAGTAAAATACCATGTAGAGTCAGCACTATAGTAGAACCACTGTACAACCCAAATGATTATTGTTTAGAACTTAAGTATAGGTTACAGTTAGCATGTAAGGATGCAAGAGAAAATGTAATTAAGTCCAAAGAACTTAAAAAATGTGTTTTTGACAAAAAAATGTATCCAGTTACGTATAAAAATGGTGATAAATTGTTAATTAGAAAAGAAAATGTAAGTAAATTAAATCAATTGTTTGAAGGACCTTATACTGTAATAGAAGATTTAGAACCAAATGTTAAGATAGATAAAAATGGAAAAATCGATGTAGTACATAAAAATAGAACGAAATTATATTCATAAAAATGTTTGATTTCATTACAGATGTGTACGTTTTAAAAAACATTACCAATTAACTAGATATAAGTTAATATAAAAAAAAAAAGTAAACAATTTTTTTTTTTTCTTTAGAACCCCCAATATGTGGTGTGGTAACGATTATGTAGTAGTAAGTAAGTATTAGTAGTAATAAACGGGACGTTGAATAAACCACACGTGTATCATTTGTAACCAAAGCTCCCCGCACACTTCACCCCTACATAAAAACTTACTAACAAATTTTACCTCTATAAATAAGTACAGATTGACGCACTAATTCCGTCACTCCCTTATTGGACCAGTCAGAATTAATTCGGCAAAGTTCGGTTTTTACGAAAATAAACGATGGAACCTTTGAACGTTGTCGTACTGTACCTGTGTAGATGTCGCTGATTTACCTTTTTTGGCCTTAAAAACGATATCGAGCGTCCTCGCTGCGTCAAATGGCAAAATGGAAATGACAATAAGTAATGAATATGTTAATATTAGCTTCTGTAATGCATTTTGGCAAGAAGTTCTTTAACGCGGCTTGTAGTAGGAGTGAACTGGCAGAAATTGTGACGTAACAAAAAAGCGTTATGACGTCAGTTTTTAAGTGTCAAAAGTTTTTTTTTTAATACAGAGAAATCTATAGTATAGTTTTTAGCTATCTAGTACGGTCTCAAGTTTTAAAAGTTTTGTTTTTGTTTTATTAATAAAACAAAAACTTTTTAACAAGCTAAAACCTATACTAGATGGCTCTGTATTAATAAACCAACACTATTGACACTTGAAACTTGAAGCCATACTAGATGGCCCTGTATTAAGACACAATCGACCGAGCGAGCGAATTGTCTCTGCTGTCTGTCTGGCAAAATTTGCTTTCGTCTGTCAGTTTGTTGATAATCCTTTACAGGTCGTATTTTACAACCGATCTGGACGAAACTTGGTGTACAGGTTTTACAATTTTATACAATTTTTTTTTGTCGTCGGGTATTTTTGAACCTCCTCCAACTACTTCGTTGGGATTGATGGAGCACCTGGGACTACCTTCTCATCAGAAAACTAGAGAATTCTGAAAATAATTATCAGAATTCTCTAAAACATGACAACTCCCGGCTTTAAAAAAAAATCAGATACAACCCAAGTAATTTTTTTCTACAATCAAATTGTTATTAGGCTTTTCTAATACACAAAATTAACAGTAAATAAAAGAAACGCTTAAAAAGCAGGATATGTGAAGAGCAAAATGAAATGAGAGATGTAGTACTAAAACTAATATAGCTGAAGTAAATGATAGTAGTACACATAGATAGTAAAATAATATTTGTAACAAATAAAGAACAACGAACGTATAATAAAAATAATATCCAATCTGCGAATTATGAGTAGCTAGCAAATATACTATATTTTTAAATAGCTAGGAACACGGCAGTATGCCAAGCCAAGGTCGGTTAAAAGCGAAGAAGTTATACCTTTTTGCTCTCAGCTTCAATGGCGGACATAGCAGCTTGTTGGGCAGCTTGAGCTTCCATTCTTTCTTGAGCTTGCTTCTTGGCTTGTTCCCCTCTACAAATAAAAATAACTATTATTTGAAGCTTTTATAAATAATGTTCATTTTGGTTCAGAATGTACAATTACTGAAGTGAAAAATTCCCTGAACACAAATCCCTGTAATGCCTAATTTTAAGAGTGTATAAAAGTTGCAATATCTAAACCTTAACAATATTCCAATGATTACAAAACTCATTCCAACCAAATGGAATCAAAGTCATATCAAAATTCTGGTTAGCAATTGATGCTATTTCTACTTAAATATCAACTTTATGATAGTATAAATTAAGTTGAAATAAGAATGACTTGCATTATTGCAAAAGCAATAAAATTTATTATATTTACTAAACTTTATGTATAGATATTAAACTTATTTTGCCAACTGTATGTACATATCGGTAAATCCGCTTTTGGAAACTAAATTGCGAACACAGAAAAATCTAATTCTTCCGTTAATTTAAGACATGTCACCAAATCACATACCCCAACAGATCAATCAAAGATGGCGGCCTCTGTTCCTCAGAGTGTTCAGTTCCCTCATCCGGCGACACCTCTGCTTCTTCGCCAGAAGATGGCGTTGATGTACTCGGTGACTCGTGCGGCTTTACTTGTATTCTGGGAAAGGAAGGAGTATTTTAAAGCAGCTTGTGGTAGGAGTAAACTGTCTAAATTGTGAAGTAATGAAAAAGCGTTTTGCCGGCAGTTTCATCTAGAGAAAAATCAAAAACTTTTGACACTTGATACTTGAGACAATACTTGATCATCATCATTTCAGCCGAAAGACGTCCACTCCTGGATATAGCCCTCCCCCAAGCACCGCCTGTTCGACCGGCTCTGTGCTTCCCGCATCCAGCGGATTCTTGAGGCCACAAGGTCATCGGTCCACCTTGTGGGAGGTCTTCCAACGTTACGTCTTCCGGTACACGGTCGCCACTCCAGAACCTTTCGGCCCCATCGGCTGTCTGTTCTGCGAGCAATGTGCCTTGCCCACTGCCATTTAAGTTTGGCAATTCTTCGGCCTAAGTCGGTTACCTTGGTTCTCCTACGGATCTCTTCATTTCTGATTCGATCACGTAGTGAAACTCCAAGCATAGCCCTCTCCATTGCCTTTTGGGTGACTTTTAGTCTTCTAATAAGGCCCACTGTGAGTGACCACGTTTCAGTGTCGTAGGTCATCACTGGCAACACGCACTGGTCAAAGACTTTCGTCTTGAGACACTACGGTATGTGAGACGAGAAGATATTGCGTAGCTTCCCGAACGCTGCATAGCCGAGTCGAATTCGACGATAGACCTCTTTCTTGAAGGTGGACCTACGTAACTGGACAATTTGTCCTAGGTAAACATACTCGTCCACAAATTCGAGTGCAGCATCTCCGATCTTCATGAGAGTGGGTGTTATATGGGCATTCGACATGACCTTTGTCTTGACCATGTTTATTTTAAGACTCACTCTTTCGGAAGCTCTATTGAGGTTGTCGAGCATTGTACTGAGGTCCTCCATAGTCTCAGCCATGACTACTATATCCTCAATAAACCGAAGGTGAGTGACGTACTCGCCATTGATGTTGATGCCTAGCCGTTTCCAGTCCAGAACCTAGACATCCTTCAGTGCCGCAGTAAACATTTTCTGAGAGATAACTTCTCCTCGTCTCACACCTCGCTGCAGAAGGATAGGTTTCGAGATCTGGTCTTAGAGTCGGACTGACATAGTGGCGTTTTCGTACAGACAAGTGTCTGTGCGCACCTCAATGTACCGATAGTCGATGTGACACCGTTGAAGAGACTGCAATAGCGCTCATATCTCAATCGAACTGAAGGCTTTCTTGTAGTCCACAAACGCTAAGCAGAGAGGCAGGTTATACTCTTCGTTTTCTGTATAACCTACCGCAGCGTACGAATGTGGTCTACGTCTTACGGAATTCGGCTTGTTTGGGAGCCTGGAAGACGTCAAAATTGCGCGCGAGACGATTCGTGATGACTCTTGAAAAAGGCTTACAGACGTGGCTTAGAAGTGAGATGGACCTGTAATTCTTAAGCAGGGCATTGTCGCCTTTTTCAATGAAAAGTACCACCACACCTCTGTTCCATGCCTTTGGCGTTTTACCCTCGAGTATGATGGAATCAAACATCTTCTGGAGGGCCTTCCACCGGCCTTCAGGAGTTCGGCCGTAATTCCGTCGTCACCTGGCGCCTCGCTGTTTTTAAGCTGCTTCAGAGCCATCCTAATCTGAGGCTTTTTCGTAGTCCACAAGCGCTAAGCAGAGAGGCATACTAGATGGCTGACCTGGCCTGATGATGACCTGGTTGGAACCCAGTTGGGTTCGTTGTCGTTCCGACTGGGTGTCCCTAGACACCTCCCAACTTTTTTTATATGGTGGGTTTAATATGGTCTATTTTTTTTTTATGAAGCGATTGACTACTACTGCCCAATTTTCGAGGCCCAGCAAACCTGAAAGTCAAAATAAAAATCCAGGGAAATCGGAAAATTCATACTACTGACTTAAGAAGAAGGCTGTCACAGCTTTGCATTTTTTTTTTTTTAATTTAAGATGGTTTTGCTTTTGACTCTAGTATAGGTCGGACGCGACAGAGACAGAGTCGACGATGGAGTGAGCTAACCCAGAAGATGCCTGTTCACTCTCACTACGAAGAAATTAGGGTTGTATGCGCTCGGAAACACAGACGCAAATAGTGAGTTCCACTCTTTTGCTGTGCGCATTATAAAAGTCATTTGGAAGCGAATTAGTGCAAATCGGTGAAATAGCAACTAGGTAGGAATGGTAACTGGCAGTGCATCTAGATGTCCGATGGTAGAAGGGGGCCGGTGGAATGAGGTCGTGGAGTTCTTGGGTATACTCACCGAAGTACAATCTGTAGAAGACCGACAAGCAGGCAACCTTACGGCGATGACCCAAGCTATGAAACTTGGCATTCACCAGTTCTACGTCGCCAAGGAGCCTCTTAGCTCTGCGTTCCACCGAGTTAAGCGCGGCTAGTTGGTACTTAGCTGATCCATCCCAAAGGTGGCTGCAATACTCCATGCAGAATCGGACCTGCGCTTTGTAAAGAGTTAAAAAGCTGTCCAGGCGTAAAGTATCGCTTCACGCTATTTAGGATGCCCAGTTTCATGGCCGCAGTTTTGGCTTTGTACTCGATGGTGGCGCCAAAGTTGAGACCAGATGTCAACTCCATGCCTAGGAGCTCAAGCCGATCAGTTACAGGAACAGATGTACCCCGAAAAGTAGGAGTTTGAGCGAAACGACTCCGTTTAGCGGTAAAAAAGACACGCCTGTGTTTTGATGGCGTTAAAAGAGACCAGATTATAATCACCCCACCTGGGAGAAAAGGCAAAGGTCAAATCTGTCCGCTCTACCATGGCCTCTCTCAAGGAACGAACTTCAGCCCGGCTGGTTTTTGCGTTGGACAAGTATCTCTCTGAAACTGTACTGTCATTTGCGAATCCAACAATACCAGGCTGAAGCAGTTCATAGAATAAAATTTTAAGTTAAATTATTACAGTAATCTGTACAGCCGATGAACCATGGCCGGTCTGAACCTCTGAACAGTCCTACCTCAGACACCTTTCTCTATTTAAGATTGTGCATTTTAATAACTTGGGCCTGTAATATGATGTTGAGATCAATACAGATTTATGATTTATGATTAAGAACGTAGATTCTTCGAATTTTTGCGCATGTTCTCTCACTCACACTCGCATCATGTCACCATTTGTTTCCTATAAATTGTTATTGCGCAGCCTTCTGGGCAAAGTTTGGACTGGCCATGATTCATCGACCGTAACTGTAAGCAGAGTTTTATTTGACGGCAAGGCAATGTGATGATGAATGTGTGTACCTTTCTGGAGCTACGCCGTATTTTGAACTTTGCTTCAGCTAGTTTCGTACTTTGCTACGGCGTAGCACGGACTGCTATGGCGTAGCTTGTGTTGGCTACGGCGTAGCTAATGCTCGCTACAGCATAACTCGCGCTTTACTACGGCTTAGGGACTTACACTTATTCAGCTCAATTCAACTTTTGTCCATAAAAAAAATTAGTTTTGTATGGAGATGCGTACGCATCCGTTCGACTCGGAAATCTGAACGGATGCGTTCAGCTTTCCACGTCGTTCCATACAAATCTGTTTTTTTTTCTTTGGACACAAGTTGAGTTCTGTTCTTTTGCTACGGTCGCGTATATCAGCATGATCTAGGTTTTGTATAAAAAATATTTTACGTTTTAATTCTCACTTTTTGTGATTAAAAAATTTCTGTTTTTCTGTTTCCATTTTTTTTCGATCTATTTTAATGAAACATGTGCAAGACCAATACGTACTGTCCATTGTCTTCTTTGGTGATATCCAGTCCGAAGGCCGAGACCTGCAGTTGTCCGGTATCGTCAGCAGGAGGCAATGCCGGTAGATGTCGAGAACCTGCCATGTTATAAGTATACATCATATCATTCGTTCGATATTATGTCGAGAAACTTGCATAATTCATGACCATGTAAACCCTCTTGGTCAAGAGTCGTTCTTTGTGCAAAAGTTTGGTGAATATCTTGAGACGATATTGTGTAGTTTAGTACTGACGATATTGTGTAGTACTGTATTTAGGTAAGAACTTGAATTGACATGGCTTATATTCTAATAAGATGGGATTATGAATCGTCTACGTCCAGGTAGAATTTTTACTTTATTCAATTATCGTTTATCGGGTCCTTTATTTATGATTATTATAATCTCTTTATCTTCCATCTTTCCAACCATTTATTTTACTTTAGCGTCCATGAAGTATTGCATTTTTAGGGTTCCGTACCTCAAAAGGAAAAAAAAACGGAAGCCTTATAGGATCACTCGTGTGTTTGCCTGTCTGTCACAGCCCAATTTGCTCCGAATCGAATGGACCAATTAAGTTGAAATTTGGTATACATATGAATTTATGTGAACCAAACACGGACGAGTAACGTAAATAAATGAATTTTGAATATGGGGGTCAATTTTGGGGGGCAAATAAGAAAATTTAAAAATTTTGGCAAACTGTACCGTGTGATATATGTCAAATGAAAGGGCTTACTGTGAGGGTCTCAAATATATATTATTTATAATTTTAAAATATATTGTTTTAAGTTATTTATGAAAAAATAGACAAAAAATGACCACTTCCCCAATTATCTCCGAAACTACTGAGCCTAAAAAATTACAATGTTAAGTTTATTCTTGGGATAAATTTATCCCAACTATGGAACCCTTCATTGTGCGTGGTCCGACACGCACTTGGCCGGTTTTTTCCTCTATGGTGCTCTGTCTTTAAAAAAGTAAAATAAATAGTGGGAAAGAGTATAGTTTGCGTACTGTATTTAGGTAAGAAATTGAATTGACATGGCTTATATGCTAACAAGATGTAATTGAGAATCGTCTACGGTCAAGTAGAATTTTTATTTTAAGTCAATTATCGTCATTATTAGACACAATCATAATTCGTCCCTTCGATAAATCAAAATGGGATAACTGCTTACCGTCAATATATATAAGTATATACAATTATAGTAAGCAGATAAACCATATTATTGCCATTAAAAGTCACTATTTCTGGATTTATGATATTCGATATAAAAATATGACAACAATAAAAGCCATCACAATATTCACAGAATTACAACATCATCTGCATGCTTCAGAAAAAATGTTAAGCATTTCACAACACTGATTTTCCCTATTATAAACAGTCCCATTTATGTCTTTCTGATTTATGAAAACTCCTTATAGATGGAGCCAGTATCTTTCAGAGAAATATTCCATTTAATCTTGTTTGGAGTTATACGAATATAAGTTTAACATTTTTTTTTAAGGAAGATGTTCTTGTTCTTGTTTGGCATAAAAGTTGTAACTGCTATCGGAATTGTTTGGCAACTTAAGGCATCTATTTATTGCCAACGAAATTAGTCAGAAATGGTAAACCATGTTTTCTGTCCAATATAAAAACGTATTGGAGATGAAACCTTTGTGAAGATATAATAATATAAATGAAAACATTTGCGGCTGTTTTAAAAGTATGACTTCACTCTTATTCACATTACTATGCTATCGGAAATTTCGCAGTCACTCAATTGTTAGCTTACCTGTTATTTTCCAAAAGCAGATTTGTTACACCATTGAATGTTATAATTAATATAATTAATGCCAATAATTAATATAAATAATTTTGAAACCATTAGGTGTTACTTTTTGTTGTTAAACCTGCGTTTGGCAATTATTGTGTTTCTTGGTCTTGATGCGTTTGGTCACTGTTGGGCTATAAAAATTAAAAAAAAAAAATCTTCGTACCAAAATGTACAGACACATTGAATCCTTGCTTTTTTAAGAACGAAATTGTATGTGTCTTCGGCTTTTAGGTAGACCTAAAAGCCTAAAAGTTCTACAAAAAGATTAGGTTTCTTTTGAGAAACCTCAAGTTAGTCTACAAATCCATCACTTGTGTCAAAAAAAAAAAAACTACGATTTTGACTTCGGCTTTCAAGGCATCGTCCGTAAATATGATAGAACAATTTCTCTAGATATTGCTTTGAAAAACAAATACAGAACCCACTTATTTTGAAAATATAAATGAGAAAAACTTATGTTATCTGTATTGTAAAGTTATCAAGTGAAGAAGCTGTAATTTTGACAGACGAAATATTCCACAAGAGCCGCTAATCTCATATTGAGTTGATGTTGATTTTTAAAAAATTATTTGTCAAAAATCAAGTATATTTATAGTTGATAAACATAATTACCAAAAATTCAACCTTTCCTTCCAACTACATACATTCCCCAGTGACCAAACGCGACGTGCTAAGCGGCACCCTGTGTGTATACCTGCGTTGTTCTTACTTTGTGTGGCTAGCAACCTGTGCCTCAACTGACCGATTTTCTCCTCTTCCGTGGGCTCTGGAGGCGGTTCATCCGTCTGAGGACCTCGCATCAGACCAAGGAGGACACCGAATATGTACCTGGACGAATTAAAGGGTTACTTTTTTTTAACTTGGCTGGTTTTACCGTGTCTTCCACTTGCAAGAAGTCTTCTGTGAGAAATGTCTGATCGACAGTTTCATAATAATATTGCAAGTATAAGCATACACTACCCGGTTCAACGTTGAATTAAATTTACAGAAAGAGTTCGGCTTTGATACAAAAAAGAGAGAACACTGTCGCCGTCTCTATCAATCGGCGAGTGTATAGTCTTTTTCCTAACGGACTAACTACTCTTATTCAGCTCTATTCAGCTTTTCTACATAAAAAATAATAATTATGGAACGACACTGAAAGCTAAACGCTTCCGTTCAGGGTTGCGTACGCATCTCCGTATAAAACTTATTTTTTTTTCTATGGACAAAAGCTGAATTGAGCTTAATAAGCGTAGTTAGTCCCTAAATCTCGATGTCATATTAATATTTCTGTACAGAAGCCTTAGTGCGAGTTTTTTTTATACTTACTCGATCACTTTAACGTAAACTTCAATTTATACTGAAACTGAATAAGCGCCATCTGGTGACTATAATGGGAAACACATTTATTCCCTAAAAATTGACGTAAGCCAACTTACGTTTACGTAAACGCGATCCAGTAAGTATAAAAACTTGCACTAAGGGCCTGTTTTGGATCCGTAGTTAACTCAACCAATGGTTAAACATAGTAACGAATCGTTGAATTTTGGTTACTTAAATGTGTTTGCCAAAATGCCATTAGTTACCATTTTTTAATATGAATACATTCATGTTAACTCGTTCATGTTTAGCCTTTCACATGTAGCCAAAATTCAACCATTAGTTACTATGTTTAACCATTGGTTGAGTTAAATACGGATAAAAAAACCGGCCCTAAGGCCACAGACACTTTCTATGAAGTTTACACTTGCAAGTTGCTCTCAGATATACACTGACATTTCTTGCAGAAGCGTTTCTCTCATAAGTGAAGATTCGGGATAAAAAAGTGCGTAGATCTATTAGAATGGCTGTGTTTCAGAAGGAGGGATTCTAAGCGATAGGTAGTGGTGCTTACGATAGGTACCTATTCTACAACAAAACTGAATAAGTATTATCGGTTTCTGAAAGCCAATTTAGACCTTTCGCATGCCGAAATTACAGGAACATTTAAAAAGCCATTGTGTCTGAACTGCGAGGTTTAGTTAAACCAATTATAATATATAAATATTTGTTCAGGCTTCCAGAAACCGAAGGAGAGAGAACACATATAATGCCTTGAGGCTTAAAGGGCTTTACTGACTTTAGCGTTAATGTTTCTTACGCCCATTCTAAATATTATATATGTCACGGGTAATGTTAGAAGATTGAGTAAACCTCGGTTTACCTGGGTTTACTTGGAATCATCCAAGGAGCTTGAGTAATGTCCGAATAATAATTAAAATAAATTTTAATTCGGGATTTACCCATACTCACTAGGTCTCCCCAATGATGACTGGGTAATGTTAGAATAATTAGTAATATTAAAAACCAAGGTTAGGTTAGGTTAGAACTGTGACTACACAACGCACGCGAGCACGCGGCGATTGCCATGGTTCTATTAGGCACAAGATAATGTAATTAATTACCCAGCCAGTGTTGGGTAGACCTAGGTGTGTACGGGTTAATCCCGAATTAAAATTTATTTCAATTATTATATGGACTTTACCCAAAAAGCTTGGGTAATTAAGTAAACCCGGGTAAACGTAAGTTTACCCAATCTTCTAGCATTACCCGTGACATATACATGTCATGTCATAAATAGTATAATATAAATTGTGCCCGTGCTAAAGATATTGTGCACTAAATTATTTTTACACAGACATCCTTAATCTATGTACACACAGTCTATACACAGCTTTTGTACACACATGCACAGTTTTAACTAACATTGAGTTATCAAGATATGTGGAAAGGAAAGGTGAAGAAATAGCGTAATGTGGATGAAGGGAAAACAAAGAGTATTTATAAGTAAAGGCAATCTTATTAGCCGGTGACGTATTTAAAAATATCACACAACTAACGTTGTTAATCCGATAAGCCGGGAAGCTCAATTTTTACAATGTTATGGAGATAGAATGGTTACCTACAGATTTCATCGAAGTATTGAACATTTTTGACAAAACTTGATGGTTTCCGAATTCGTTCTAACAAAAATCTGCCATATTAAAAATATACAGCAATTGCAATAACTTTTTTTTAATTATTTATTTTTTATTATTTTCCCAGCTTGCCAAGTACTTTAAAATTGCTCTTAGATTTAAGGAATTAATTATTTGTTAAATATGAATTATTTATTAAATTAATTACTACAACATACTTTAAGTATGACGTCACAAGCCAACAAAATACCCTACAACCACAACTTTGAAATAGTGAAACATTTACCAATGACTGTGCACCGAAAGTAGCGTGGAACACAAACGAAATAAATCACTCATGGCGTTCGATTGATTATTGACCTTATCACCAATAAAATAGAGCTCAAAATCAAACTCACCTGACTACGACGAGCACTCCATAGCCTAAGTAGTAGAATAAGTAGAAGAACATTTTGAAGAAGCCCACTGCTAGTTCGGCGGGTGGCATTTGTTGCATGTCTGCGATTTTCGCCTTTATATTAGATGGTGATAAGGATGAAAATGCTGTGGAGATTCCGTCTTTCACCGACTGGAGTCCTCGACGGAATGGATCTTTGCCGGCTCTGAAATTGAGAAAGTGTTGTGATGTTTATTGATAGTTTTCAAATGTTAGCATTTTATTAAATAAGTAGTGTAAAACAAGATATTTAAATAATATCAGCCCGAAAGATTATTTTCACGCTTATGCTTAAATCTTTAGAATACAGTTCTATTGGCTGCAAGAGCACTTAAACACCGCTAGATCACGAATAACAAATCCAAAAGTATACTCTTCAATCTAAAACCTTGTGTTCTAAATAGTGAAGACTAGCTGTGCCCCGCGACTTCGTTCGCGTGGAAGTCGTAAAATACACGATACACTAAAATAACAACCACATTTTAAGAAAACTACTTCGTCAAAAAAAAAAAAAAAAATTGTCTTCGGGTCGGGACCCGCCGCGTTGCATCACCCGCCCAGGCTATTTATTCACAATTTCATGGATTTTATTTTTTTTGCGCGGAACCCTAGTTCTTTTTCTAAAATAAAATAGCCTAAGTTACTCCTTATACCATCAGCTATCTGCAAGTAAAAGTCCCGTCAAAAAGGTCCAGCCGTTTCGGAGATTAGCCGGAACAAACAGACAGACCGACAAAAAAAAAAAAAAAGATATATAAAAAAATAGTTAAGGCGAAAGCGTCAGGGTAGCCCGCGACATTCAATTTTTTTTTACGTTTTTTTCAATTTACAAACCAGTATTTGCTTGTACGTTGTACAAGTATGTATACACATAATTATAATCATTAGAGTGATCAATACAACTCTTTAAAACCAGGTAATCCTAATGAATGACTATTTCATGAAATCTTGACATTTGAAGATTATACTAACTTAAGGAGCTGTATTACTGATTTGAATGATTATAATTCTGTAAATAAATATTTGTTACGGCTGCAAATCGTACTTTAACACACAACTTAATACTGCTTGCAAATTGCAAAAAACGTAAGAAAACTTGAACTTCGCGGGCTACCCTGACCCCTTAAGTTATTTTGCAATTAATTAAAGTACCGTAACCGTAACAATTAAGTTAAAGTACCATATATAAAAAGAAGCTGTTATTTTGACAGTACAAATAGACACTTCAATTTTATTTAGTTGTATAGATTAACCTAAAATGGTGTCCATAAAAGAACCATATCGATACTCAACCCGACGCACCCTGGTCCTTTAGCCTCGCTACCAATTTAACGCTTTCGCTGGCGCTTGACGCTTATAGACGTCGTTCTATTGTGTCTCGTTCACCGTCCGCGAACCGATCCTCGCTGACCGTCTCTTCACGCTACAAGAGATATAAAAACTGAAATATTAATAATTATATTTAAATTAATCACCTTTCATCGTCATCATCTCCCATGTACATATAGCTGGCCTCTCTATTCTTGGTTCCGCCCACAGACTCTTCGGAAGCCGCCATGAGACCGGAAGCATGCGTCATTTCAAAGATAGCGTCCTCACAGAAGTTCACGAAGGCTTCCAACTTCTCCTTGTCTCCTCCTTCTGTTACTATGCTGTAGAAGAATGCGCGTTTGGATTCCTGGGGGAGAAAAAAAAAAAACGGAAATGGTATTATACGTAATGGAAGATAAGGAGGGTAGTCAAATAATACTCGATAGTTGATTGCTTGGTGACAAATAATAAGTCACGTTTGTTTGCTTCGTTATTTACAGACGTGAAATGTGACTAAGGATATCAAGAGCTCGTATGCTTGTTGTGACCAATAAATCAGTCCAACAAAAGTTGGCAATAAAGGAACAGACGACGTTTTCTAACCTTAACGTCTGTCTGAGAAAATCGGACGTATAAAAATTGGCGAAAACATGAGCGATAATCGCCAATCGCCGCTTGCGAATAATTCTCCCACAAACTGCACGTGTAAAAGGTAGTACAGAACGCTCTAACCTTTACGTTCTTATTTAATATATATTTGGGAACCTAGATATTCTGCAACCCAATCGGAATAAATACACACTACCTTAACAATATGTTTGATTTACAAATTATTTTGGTATTTCATTTGTATGAACTACGCAATCTTCGTGCACCATAGAAAATCATTTACATGGTTTCGGAAAGAATTACAAATATAGCGTTTGGTTACCCCATCAATTAAGTAAAGATCAGCTGACCTACCGAGCTGAGATTTGTGTACAACTTTTATCTTTCCGCCGCACATTTAATTGGTTAGATCATCTTGTCACTGGAGATGAAAAGTGGGTTCTCTATGTTAATCACACACGTAAGTGCCAGTGGCGGGGATGTAAAGAACAGGAAAAACCAACGTCAAAAGGTGATCTTCATCCTCGCAAGGTAATGCTTTCTGTCTGGTGGGAGATACATGGAGTAATAAGCTGAGAATCCCTTCCTACTAATACTACGATTACAGCAACAGTATATTGTGATCAACTCGAAAAACTGAAGTTTGATATCCATCGCAAACGTCCACAACACGACAAAATATTTTTCCTGCACGACAATGCCCGGCCGCATATTGCTAAGAGTACCAGGCTAAAACTATTGGAGCTTAATTGGGAAATAATACCTCACCCTCCATATTCGCCGGACTTAGCACCAACTGATTTCAGCTTGTTCCGATCACTTAGTAATAATTTACGAGAAAAAAGCTTTGACGATGAACCACACTTGAAACAATACATAGATGACTTCTTCAATTCAAAACCAACGAAGTTCTATGTGGACGCCATTCACTCTTTGCCAGATCGATGGCGAATGGTAGTAGAAAACGACGGTGAATATATTATTAATGATTAACAATTATTCATTTAATAAATAAATACAAATAAAATAGTTCTATGTCGCTCATTACTTATTAGCCAACCCAATAATAAAGAAAATTTTGTCAAGTCGTAAAAACCAGGGACAGGTCGCTCATCTATTATAATTTGTAATCATGCAAAAGGCCCAAATAAAATATACTTAAATATTCTGAATTTTTGAACGTACTTTAATCTGAGGCTTCTCCCACTGCTCAATGTTGGACTCCTTAATTTCGAAGTAGACTCGTTCAATTCTCTTGGAGCCTCCCATGATCTCGATACGGCCGAGGAAGGGCTCGAAGTAGTTCAGGACTGAACCAGCTGTCTCTAGGAAACGGGCCAACCTGAGGAAAAAAAGGGTGATAGTCACTTTTCTTCTTCCTACCTTTGTCCCATGTTACTTGGGGTGGCGTGAAATGTTTTTCTTTCCATTTTTCTCTTGCCAGTCCTCAGGTTGTCACTACGGTACTCACTTGTTTAGATAGTCATTTACAGGTGCGGTTACACTGGCCAAAGGTTGCAGTTGTACTCCCCCTGGGCTTGACCAGCCTTTATTTTCTCCACCACATAACTCGAAATTAGTCATAAACATAGTTTTGTAACCTATATTTTTACCAGTACCAGTATCATCATGCTCCTGCCCTTATCCCAACATATTTGGGCTCAGCGCAACATGTCCCTTTTTTCCATACTTATATATTAGTCGTCATCTCTGCAGTTACCCCCTTTCTAGCCATGTCATCTTTCACACAGTTCATCCATCGTTTCTTAGGTCTTCCCCTACTCTTGTAGCCATCGAATTATTTATTTTATACTCAATAACTCAATACTTGGAGTTCAATATTCACACTAATTTATATATGTGGGGCATGAAGTTCTTATATAATTCAAATATTATGAAGATAAAGTTTTGAACTAGCGGCAAAAAACAAATTGTTCGGAGTTGTAGAAATATACTAACATTTTCTTCTGGATCAAAGGAGCGTTACGTTGTATTTAGGACCTTTACCTAACAGATAACTTACCTAGGCTCATTAGGCATATGTTCAGAAAGATTGGTCAGTAACACAGCCAGATTGAAACCGATTTCTTTAGCCGGCTCATGGAACCGATCGCAGAAACCGACGTAGTCTAACTTGCCGTCGTGGTTCGTCTCACAGCAGGCTAGGAGGAACTCGATCTCTTCGCTGTAAATTAGAAATGTGGAGTTTACAGTAATTTCATGGATAAAAAATTACAGCACTAAGTATACAATGAGAACTTTAAAAAAATGTGTGAAGGTTTTCGAATCTTTAAAAAAAAATAAAAATGCTGAACAATGAATCAAATCCCATTACAAAGGTTATTCATGCTATAAAAATATTAGTCAGTAAGGTGTCCCTAGACGGTCAAAATTGTGTGATAAACACGGCTTGACAAGCTAGAGACCCCATTAGGACTTTGCGATCGCTATCTGTGTCAAGGCTGCAGCCCCAGGGTATGCCGCACGTACATTTGTGTATTTGTGAGGGCTATTTTAATATGTGTACACCTATACAGTTTTAATTGCTTTAAATATTTTCAGTAACAGATTTAGCAAAAAAAGAAAACTCACGGCGTGTAACTCTTCTGCTGTTCCATCTTCTCTTTAAAGTCCTTGGGCAGAACCCATCCATCACTGTTAGCGTCGATCTCTTGGAAACTGGCGCTGGACGTCAGGTCCTTCAGCTTCAGGAACATATCGAAGTATTTCAGGATCAGCTCCACGTTGGACGCGGATTCTACCAGCGTGTCCACCATTTGCTTACCGATTGTGCCTGGACGTGGGAAAATAAGTACACATATATTAAAATGTAATAATAAAATATAAATAAGTTTATTGACACAAAATACCTTTGTATACAAAACCAATACATTTCATTTAGGCACATTGGAATTTTGGGAAAAGGCTGCACAAAAAGTGAAAAACCCTGCATCCTAAACTAGGGGAAACCCTGTGACCTAGGAGTCAGTGTTCTACTGTAACTTCGTGTACAAAGAAACCTTTATGTATGCGTCTTAGTAAACCCATGATGACCTGATGTAACTATGAATATGAATGTGTTGGTAAGTATGTGTGTAAGTACATCTGTTCAGTACATTTATGTTAGCATAATTCGTCAAAATGTACTGAACAGCTGATTTCGCGACTTCAGGTTTGGTCCCATAGTAAAAGTTGATGATAACGATGTGTACAATGACCCTTTAAGAGGTTGTAGGTGTTTTACTAATAAACCTGTATATACAGGAAAAGTTTTTAAGCAGTGCACAAATTTTCACAGGATGTCTACCCATGAATATGAACAACTTTCACTATGGGACCAATTCTAAAATCATGAAAAAAATCAAATCTGCTTTTTTTAAACATTTTGGTCGCGTAGGTATTGAACTTTTGTATGAAAAAGCTGATTTTTATTTCGTGATTTCAGAGATGGTCCCATAGTGAAAGTTGTTCATATTCATGGGTAGAACAGCCTGCAAAAATTTGGGCAATGCTTAAAACCTTTTGCTGTACCTATATTAACCGTTACTTTTGGATCAGCCCTTGTATAAAATTACCAAAATGCAGAAGTCTAATGAAAGAAGCAGATCATAGAATTCGTAATTATAACGTTCACTTGTTAATATATTTCCTTAGGGGTCAGCCAATAACTAACATCGTAAAATTACTCTTTACCAAAATACTTACCGTTAACAACGTTTCCTTCAAGCATAGACAACATCATAGTGATCATGTCTTTCTGAAGATTGAGCAGTTCCTTCAGTAAGTCTACTTGAGACGAGTGTTTGGACAGCTTGTCTTGCATGTGCGAGAACAAGAACAGGAAACCGCCTACTGCATCCCATAATCTGAGGAAGAATGTTAATGTTACTGTATACTCTTTCCAGCCATTTATTTTACTTTTGACATAAGCACGCATAATTATGAAGTTCCTTGTTTATTGACAGGCAACCGTTGATGAAAAAATGCAATACTACATGGACGCTATGAAGTTCCTTATTTATTGAGAGGCAAACATAGACGAAAAAATGCAATACTACATGGACGCTATGAAGTTCCTTATTTATTGAGAGGCAAACATAGACGAAAAAATGCAATACTTCATGGACGCTATGAAGTTCCTTATTTATTGAGAGGCAAACATAGACGAAAAAATGCAATACTTCATGGACGCTATGAAGTTCCTTATTTATTGACAGGCAACTATAGACGAAAAAATGCAATATTTCATGGACGCTATGAAGTTCCTTATTTATTGATAGGCAACCATAGACGAAAAAATGTAATACTTCATGGATGCTATGAAGTTCCTTTTTTATTGACAGGCAAACACAGACGAAAAATGCAATACTTCATGGACGCTATGAAGTTCCTTATTTATTGACAGGCATCTACAGACGAAAAAATGCAATACTTCATGGACACTATGAAGTTCTTTATTTATTGACAGGCAACCATAGACGAAAAAATGCAATACTTCATGGACGCTATGAAGTTCCTTATTTATTGACAGGCATCTACAGACGAAAAAATGCAATACTTCATGGACACTATGAAGTTCTTTATTTATTGACAGGCAACCATAGACGAAAAAATGCAATACTTCATGGACGCTATGAAGTTCCTTATTTATTGACAGGCAACCATAGACGAAAAAATGCAATACTTCATGGACACTATGAAGTTCTTTATTTATTGACAGGCAACCATAGACGAAAAAATGCAATACTTCATGGACGCTATGAAGTTCCTTATTTATTGACAGGCAACCATAGACGAAAAAGTGCAATACTTCATGGACGCTATGAAGTTCTTTATATATTGACAGGTAATCATAGACGAAAAAATGTAATAGACGCTATGAAGTTCCTTATTTATTAAAAAAATAAAAAATACATACTAATTTTTAGCTGTTCAGTACATTTATGTTCGCATAATTCGTCAAAATGTACTGAACAGCTGATTTATTTTTCGCGATTTCAGGTTTGGTCCCACAGTAAAAGTTGTTCATAATGATGAGTACAATGACCTCTTAAGAGGTTGCTGGAGTTTTACCAATAACCCTGTAGTATTGAAATGTATAATAATAATATGTTACGCCACGTGCTAGTGCTAGCGGCCGTTTCCGGGAGCCCATTATTGAGTGTGCAAGTCACCCCCTGCCATTTTATCCGTGTATATAAATATAACATTGGTCAGGCAGGGGACATAGTTCAAGTTACCCAATCCACTTTAGCCACCCAAACCCTAGCCCAATATGTTTTGTTTCCACGTTCTGCAATAGTCCTGCACCAACCGGAGGTTGTCCTTGTGTGCACTTGCATAGTATTGGTGCCTCCACATCATTGGTTTCCGCCCCTCGTACGCTTTCCAAAGGTCCGGGACCCCAGGGTCCCAGGATATGTCAAAAAAAAAAATGTAAGTACCAAATATTACAACTATACGAAATTTGCTTCCAGAAAACGAAGGCAGAGGTGTGTGCACTGTTCCGCCCAGAGCGGGAGAAGTTATTTAATAATTTCCCACCCAAAAAAAAAAAGAGGTGTGCACTGTACATTGTACCTACATTTCTCCAGTAATATTTAATTCCTAGGTAATAGAAGGCAGGCCTATTGCCATTAACTGCTCACAAATCCAGGGACCTGCCGCTCAGCAATCACACTATACCAATAAGGTTGTAGAAGCTTCGCCTCAAGAGAACGCTGTGAGTTTGTCACTTGTGAAAATCATCTTGAAGACAAACCGACCAATCGGCGACAGAAAAAAAAACACCTAGCGCCATCTCGTGGCAAAGTTTTTAGCAAAGAACTCCATTGGCAGCTGAATGAACTCTATTGACAGCGAATGCTTAGCGCCATCTACGCGAAACTAATTTGACAGTTTTCTTCCCCATTAGGCAGAATTGAAAATGATAAAAATTCTTAACAAGTAGATTGTTTTGTTTTGATTTTGTATTGGCCAACTCAACCCATTTGATTGTAATTTCGGTAAACCGATAATATAATTACAAGAGCTTACATCGGATATCACAGTAGATGAATGAGTTCAAAATATATTATTTTAGTTAAATCAAATATAAGTAGGTAACAATAATTGAATTCTGCTATACCTGGAGTGTGCCAAAGCCTGTTGATTCTGTGTACAAGGACCTTGAATAACTTCAGTGAGAGTGTTGAATACTTGTGACGCGACGCCTATCGCTTTGAAGAAGTTCGCCTTGCCGGCCGGGTCAATCAGTTCCTGAAAATAAGGTTAATTGATCAGTTTTCAAATACATTATGGTTGAAAATTCAATGAACAGGAACTTTTTGATATCGTTTTTTTGGTATTTAATGATAAATGATTTTTATTCCTGTAAGTAGGTTTGTACAGACGCCAGCACATCAAGCTACTACAATCTGTCAGAATTCTTTAATAGATTTTCGACTTTATTGCTAAAGCATTAGGTTCAAGGTTCATTGAGAAAATCTAACAGTTTCGGGTAGGTTCACCTGCTGGCGTCTGTACAAACACTTTTACAAGTCAATCATGTTTTTTCTTTACACTAGATGAGGTCGGCGTTTCCTATCTGACTACTCTGAGAAGAAAGGCCGAAACAAACTCAGAGGTCACAGTCTCTTATAAAGTCCAGACATAATCTTGGTCACTTCATGTGAAGACCATGTAGATTGATCTCTGAAATGGTCTTTTGAGGAAAGAACCACACAGATTGAGAGGACCTGTCCAGTCAGTGCACGCGTTTGTCCATAATGCATTTTATCATATCACAAAATCTCTAAAATTGTAATTCAATGGTCTATCTACAATATATGAAAGTTAGTTTTGTTCTATTCCTGATTTTAAAAACTATGAAAATAAAAGTAAGGCATCTCGTCTCAATATTTCTCATTTATAAAGTTTTTCTCAAAAAAATCTTTTAAACGAAGTTTCCTACCATTCCGTAGCTAAACAATCTGTGAATAAAAAATATCAGCCAAAACACCCGCTCTACACCAGTAATTTCTTCAACAGTTGTATATTCTATTACACAGGGATGGCCCTGTGTAATAGTGTTTTTATCAGTAAAAGTAAGTCAAATTTTCACAGAGTGTTCTACCCTTGAATATGAACCACTTTCACTATGGGACCAACTCTGATATCACGAAACAAAAAAAGTCTGATGTTTCATACATTTTGGTCGAGTAGGTATGAACTTTTGTATGAAACAGCAGATTTTTTTTTCGTGATTTCAGAGTTGGTCCCATAGTGAAAATAGGGATGATGCCAGGGTAAAAAAAAAGAAATTCTATTTAGTCCGTCAGTCAGATAATAAAAAAATATTAGATACGTATTTTTTGCTTTATCATATTAATAAAAAATGACTTAGATAACTCGCATTAAAGTTCGGGAGTGGGGGCTTGCTACGTCACTTCTACGTATAAAATCTACAAAGACGTGACGTCATGCCACATTTTAACTCAATGTATCGCCGTAATCTTTTGATTACGTAGAAAAAGAAAAAATACGTGTCCAATATATTTTAATAATCTACATAACGGACAAAAAAACATTTTTTAGTCATCATCCCTATTGTTCATATTCATGGGTCTATGAAGCTACTGATAAAAAAAATTCCCTGTATAAAATATCGACATACCTTGCTAGAATAATGCCAGTAGAAGTCCATAATAGACTCTTGTAGTCGCAGCAAGTAATCCACAGTGCAGATGACCACGTTCACAGTCGTCGTGTTGCCGGCTTGCGTTCTGAGGTAGTTCTGCCAGTCTGTGGGTACGAGTACAACCATATTATATCATTGGTTAGAATAAAGGTGATTTTAAACTAACGCCTATTGGCCTGAAGTTGAAAAACTCGGATGAAGATTTGGAGCTCAAATATTTCTAGGTTTTTTGTGGCTTTTTTCTCGAAAGAATACGAAAACAAAAATATTTGTTTTAAAACCACTGCTCAAAAGTATAGTGACCCAAGAAGATAATTTAAATACCGAAGATAAATCCATCGAATACCCACATTATACTTTACGCTGCCTATCATATAGGCAGAGTTAAAAGTCTGATGTTTTTATCATTTCCCGACATTCTACATCGTCACACCACACGCAGGTTTTCTTCACGAGCCTTAGTACTAGGTAATTACTACATTAAGAAAATATGTAGTAATATATTGTACTGACCCAGAGGGGACCGTGGTTAAGTTATACCAGCCGCACGGGTACATCGATCAGGTTAAGCTACGCTTGCCGCGGTCGGTCCGTGGATGGGTGACCATCTTACATACCGAGACCTTTCCGTGCCTCGGAAGGCACGTTAAGCCGTTGGTCCCAGCTGTCATTTGAAGATCTTTGACAGTCGTTACGGTTCGTCAGAAGCCCGAAAGTCTGACAACCAGACTAACCTAGGGATATCGTATTACCTAGTAACTGGGTTGTGGAGGTCAGATAAGCAGTCGCTCTATGTAAAATACTGGTATTCAGGTGCATCCGGTAAGACTGAAAGCCGACCCCAACATAGTTGGGAAAAGGCTAGGCAGATGATATTGTACTGACCCAAGTTGTGTCCTTCACAAGTAAGTTGTATGAACCTGAAGAGTGCACATGTGAACTCTGCGTCGTGCATGTTCTTCTCACCAGCTGCTCCTTCCAGACCAACTCCCAGACCTGGAAAATGTCATAACACAATTTCAGCGAGTGTTAAAAGTTTTAACTATTTTATTCGTCTAACTATCGGATAATTTTTGCCAGAAAATCTAAATTCCCGATGAAAAATATAGAGTCTTTGTCATGCTCGTGCAGCACAAGATAAATACAAAAAAAAATCATTCACTGACAGACCACGAACAGCCTAAACCGCCAAGACCCAAGAGTTCCTTTTATTACGGTAGTACTAGATAGAAGTAGATTTTAGAAAATTCATTCCCTAATGGGGGTTACATGGAGGATGAAAGTTTGTATCATAATCAGCCTATAACGTTCCCACTGTTGGGATACAGGGCTCCTCTCAGTGAGAGAGAGTGGGCCGTAATCCATCACGCGGGCCCAGTGCGGGTTGGTAGATGTCACATGTCTTCGAATTTTTGGTTCTAGGACATGCCGGTTTTCTCACGATGTTTTCCTTCAGCGTTTTGAGAGCAGTGGTGATGAAATAATTTACACAAAGTAAAGCGCGTGTCGGAGTTCGAACCTACGACCTACAACTCGTAAGTCGCGGCCATTACCACTGGGCCACCACAGCTCAAAGTTGGTATTGAAGTTCGTAATTTTTACTGATGACACAGGTTAATACAGATGTGACACTCCGCAGTTTAGGTATGAAGCTACAAGTATGCGGCGAGCCTATCTCTCTGGGCCAATTGAGTAGGGCTGCCGCGGTCAGAAGGTATAAGAGTTACGCGTTAGAAAGAGAGGCAACTTGTAGGCGAATATAACTGTAGGTAATAAGCGTTTTGCGACCTGAATTGCACTTTATTGTGTCGTAGCAAGAGTCGCTTTTTATTTAAATGATTTTGCGGAGTGTCCCATCTGTATTATATCTGGGCCGATGGGAAATACCATCGGGCGCACGGCTCATCTATACTAATATTATAAAGAGGTAAAATTAGTTTAGTATTAGGGGGTAATCTTCGGAACTAACTGATCCGATTCTGAAAATTCATTTAATAATAGGAAATTACATTACTGCCGAGTATCATAGGACCTAATTTGACGCGGACGAAGTCGCGGGCTGAAGCTAGTTAGTAAATAAACACGTAATTACGTCAAAAAACAGAAACATGTAAAACATACCTTCGGCCTTGGTATTCCTCTCGAAGGCATCCAGATCCAACACGGAACATGAGTTCATTAGACCAGCGATCGACGTGAAGAAGCCCACGTCTTTCTTATCTTTTAGGTGGTTAAGCATACCCTGGAAATAAAAGAGCTTGTGGTTATAGACATTTTTTGGTTCAAAATTATATTTTAAAGCTTCAATGGGTCAGGTCAGGTCAGGTCAAGCTTCAACGCTTGTCCAGTAAAGACAGATGAAGGCAAGTAAAAGGTAAAAGTATGATCCCCTTGTATGGCTTTGCCACTCCATGTATTGCATGCGCGAGGCTCTCGTCACTGTTCCACATAGCAATGCGGTCTATTATGCAATCAATGCTAGCACCATATCATATTTTTACACTTTTTTCGACTATCTTCAATGAAGGTTCATGAAAATTCTCACCACCAGTTGGCGCCACATTTCGACAATGAATATTAAATATGACGTTCATCATTCGCTTCATTCATTCATTCGTTCACCATTCAGTCATGACTAACGAAAACACAGGCGCTTTGACACTTGACAGGTGCCCGTACCTGACATCTCAGTGCTGCCCCCTGGTGAACGTCATTTCAGACAACCCTCATTAACTCTAGATAAAACAAATGCAACTGCCATGGAAAACATACGTTTTCAGCAAGTCAAAAGCTTGTAATAGCTACAAGAGTAGTGAGTTTCACTGCAGCACGACATTTCATAAGGTGCCTTTCAATTGCATGACTTACCGTGACCAAAAGCCAGCAAATATTTTATTAACTCACCATCTGTATATCAATATTGCCTCCCCTGAGAATAGAGATGCCGAGCTGTAGAGTCTTCATCACCATCTCGCTGGGCAGGCCTTTAGATGCTGATATGTGCAGTAGCACCATCTCTGCCACCCCTCTGTCTGCTAAACGGGCTTGATGGAACAGGAGTTTTTGTTTCTCCATTTCTTGTTCCTGTATTTTGAAAAAAGTTTCACTTATACCTAGCCCTCCATACATAGATATCATTACAGGATATCCCAAAGCGATAGGGTGGTACGGTCAGTGCTCTGCATTACTTGACCCCACTTACAAAGAAGAAGAGGGGAAGAAGGGGTCAGGTTATGCAGGTCACTGACCTTAGCTTATACTTATTTTACAATTCGTAACACAAATGGTATGCAGTCATTCTTAAGAATTCATTCAATGCACAGGAAAAAATGTCGATCCTTTCGGCGACTTCATTCAGTGTACGTAAGGCGCGAGTAACTGACGCTTTTTGAAGCAAGTTAGTCTTGCCCTGCGGCAGAGCCAGCAGCTGCGGCCGTCTTCAAATTAGTTTGATTATTATAATATATTCGAAAGAGACGACAAGTTAATCTACGGTTTTCTAACAGAGCGGTGGCCGCCACATAGCGTCTGCAATTTACAGACGAATGACGTCACCGAAACGTTGTTTATGAAAGTAAATTGGTAATTGGTTACCCTAGAGAGCGTTTTTTGACACTGTAAAGTCAAACTCCGCTGCCATTATTTTCATGACGGACGTCATTGAGGCTGTTATGTGGTGGCCACCGCTTTTCAAAGACAGCGTCGCTTAAGTAAGAAAGAACATGACGTCTACGTCAGATTGAATTTCCTGTGACGTCAAATGTTTAGTCTAAGACACTGGGATCAAGACGATGGCACCGTTTCCCTTGTTCACAAACTAAACTAAATTTAAGTTCAGTGCATCTTCTCCTTTCTATTTCATTAAGAAAAGGACAGACGGTAAATATTAGTTTAGTCCTGTCAAATTAGACAGCGCCTGACGCAAATTGACGTATTTTTAATAGCCAACTTTTTAATCACGTCTAATATAAACTTATCTATGGAGTATCTTAATTTGACAGGACTAAACTAATATTTATCTTCTGTCCTTTTCTTAATGAAATAAAAGGAACAAGATGCACTGAACTTAAATATAGTTTAATTTGTGAACAAGGGAATCGGCGCGAATATCTTACGTAGGTATTCGTAAAAGCCAGAATTTTATTTGTGTCGTGGTTCCAGATATTAAACCCCTATTTGTAATATAAGCTATAAAAGTACTTAGTAATAGTCAAAAGTCTATATGATTAACAAAATACATACCATAAACATATCCACTGTTTTCTGCGTGTAACATATAAATATATTTTTTTAAAGAGTAGCCAATATAAAACCCTTCCCCCAATCTCAACCTTACAAGACAACAATGTATCTTAAGGTATAAAATGGCTTTTACACGATAAGATACTTTGTTGCCTATTATTATAGTTCAGGTTTTTATTCTTCCCATAAATAATATCGTAAGAAACAGTCGATTTTATATTCTGAAATTCGACCTTATCACTATCACAATAAAGTCCCAATTGCCACTTACGTGTATACTAGCCCGGCCTTCTTCCTCGGCCTCGGGTTCGCCCCCTCCTCCCTCCTCTTCTTCGCCGCCACCCTCTTCCTCTTCTTCTCCGCACGACCTTGCTATGATGTGTGCGTACGACATGTATAGCGGATCCTCCTGGAAATTGTATGTGGTGTTGTTTAGAAAACGATAGATGAAAGTCTGATGTAAAGTCCTCATGTCACTGCAAAAAATTACGTGTAGTTTATTCAGGCAATTACTTTACGCAATATCTTTCTCTATCGGAAGACTGCTTAAGAGTAACAAAGAAAATACAAAATGGCGTGGAACTAGTTTTTTTTTTGTACACGCACCGATTTTGCTATTCTAAACACGAATACCTACTCGCGACAACCACGGTCATAAAAGAAGCGAGTAGGACGGTGAATATTTAGAATGGGATTTAAAATAAATACTTAAACAAAAAAATATATAGGTACTTAAACAGGGTTTCGTGTCATCTTGCTCTCCCGTTTTATGACAAATTTGTGTTTATATAATTATAAATCATTAAAATTATCAATACAACTCCCAAAGTTCATATAATCCTAATGAATGCCTATTTCATGAAATCATGATATTTAGGATTATACTAGCTTGAGTTGTATTAATGATTCTAATGATTATAATTTTGTAAATGCATATATGTTACGGTCGCGAATCATACTTCAATTAACATACAACCTAATACTGACTTACAGATTGCAAAAAACGTAAGAAAATTTGAATTTTGCGGGCTACCTGGAGCTTCTCCCTTAATAAAAAAAGAAGTAAAAGATCTATACCTGCAAAGCTCCGGACCTCTCAGTCATGGCACCGCGACAGAAGGTGGTGACCAGTTGTGTGAGAGGATCAGGCTTCTCCCCCTCTTCCACTACATCACTCTTCTTTAGTTCAGCGTCTTCGAATGATTGCTGGAAAATTTAAAGCGTGTTAATTGAAGTTCGATAAATAAAATAATAAATTTTCTTGGTACAAAATATTGTAATGGAAATTGATATTTCAGTTTAAGGCAGTTCCGAAACTTTATTCATATCTAGTTGATACTTTATTTAGTTGATATACATACGGGTGTCCGGTTCAATACGGTCCAAACGAAAACCATCGATGGAGTGCCCCACGGGCTATCCAAAAAACCCCCATGTATGTTCCGCGAAAATTGATAGTTTTGGAGAAAAAATATTTTTTTGTCATTAATTGGGATTTTCGCAAAAATAACTGAAAATATTTTTTGTGACTAAACTGTCATGACTTGAATCACCATAATTTTTGTGGTATAATGTACCATTGTGTGATTTATCAAGGTAAATTATTAAGTTAGAAATCGAAGTATAACTTTCGCCACAAAAAAAAATATTAATCCATTTTTATTTAGACCATACTTGACTATCAACTTCAGATAAAGTTATTTAAAAAAAATCACAGATTAAAAAGATTCTGTTCCTACCTTAAAAACTTCTCGGTTTTACTGGTAATTATTCTACAAAATTTCGTTTGTCTACGGTAAAGGCTTTAAGAATAAAAAGGGTTTCAAGTTGAAAGAAGATTGATTTTGTTATTTTTTTTATTTTGCTACAAAAGTAGTAAAAACGTTCTTAGGGTTCTCGCGTCCCCATCCCAGGTAGTTAAAGCTTAAACATAAGATAATAATAATGTTGCTGTCTCACTCGCACTTATTAGTATTGCAGGTAATAACGTCGAGTTATAGCTACCTACTTATCTAGGTAACCTGTCTACTTACTGTAAGATCTTCTATCATGACTTCTTGTCCTATGTTCTCTTCTTCTAGCCACAGTTCGTAGTACGTTCTCGCGAAGATGTTGCACGCTCGATGTCTGTCAAATATAATTTCATAATTTAAAAAGGATTTTGTGTATTATTTAGTTAGACGGTTACTAACCAGCTAAGATTACGAAGACTTAGTTAGAAAGCGAACATTGATACTATAGTTGTCGCGTTTTAGAATGGCAATAGCGGTCATTGCCCTTTCCCAAATATCTCTCTGCAGGAACCCAAACAATCAACTATGTATGGTTTTTCATTATTGGAACATGTCGAAGATAGATATTGATTCAGGACGTTAGCTGACTGAAGTCTTCATTTCAGTTTTTGAAATAAAAAATGCTAGAAAATGTAGGTGGGTCAATGACCGTTATTGCCATGCTAAAGCGCGACAACTATAGCTTCTAACACCATGCGAAAAAAGTCACAGGTAGGGTAAAAGCTCAGGCAGACAAGCGCGACGCGTCTTTGGTGGAACCATTTCTATGAAAACTTCATTAAAATTGTTCTACCGGAGTCACGTCGCGCCTGTCTGCTTATCTTTGGTATTTGGTTAGTTGATATTTTATTAAATCAATTTATTAAATTAAGTCTTTTACTCCTAAATGGTATCGGACGTTAAAAACGTTGTAATAAAGGATTATTCCCATTTGTCACCCTGCTTTGTCCCCTTAGAGGCAAAGATCGGAGAAAAATTTTGATCTGTCCCCCTGTTAGCAACGAGGGGACAGTTCGAACGTTATTCACTCCTATCTGGGAAAGATAGGAGTGAAAATAGTTCCTAACAGGGGGTCAGATCAAATATTTTTTCCGATCTGTTCTCTAAGGGGATAAAGCAGGGTGACGGTCGGAATAATCCGTAATAAAAAAGCTGGTAGCGGCAAGGTCGTGGTCGAGCGGTTAAAAGGCTTCAAAGGCGGTCAAACCTACCGACTCATCTTATAAAGATGTATGGACCGTAGACACGCAATAGCAGCGCGCTTGCGAGCCGCGCATAGCACTCTCTTCCACACATCGGATCGTTGGCGCGGCTTCGTCGCCTAGTTGGGTCCAAAGGCAGCATGCACAATCATACTTACGTACAACATTTTATTCCATAAAGATAAAAATCACGCTGTAAGGTAATCTATGAAGCAAACCATTCAACGGTACAATCCTTTTTTTTTTAATTAAAAAGATAGCCATTTTATTTATAAACCACTTGTATCTAGTCGTATGTTAAGACAACAACACATAATATAGAGCGGTTATTGTTTAAATCTATGACTATCCACACTCATTTGCCTAGCCTTTTTACAACTATGTTGGGGTCGGCTTCCAGTCTTGACGGATGTACCTGAATACCAATATTTTACATGAAGCGACTGCCTATCTGACCTCCACAACCCAGTTACTGGGTAATACGATACTCTTTGGTAAGACAGGTTGTCAGACTTTCGGAATTCTGACGTGACCCGTAACGACTGTCAAAGAAACCACGAATAACAGCCGGGATCAACGACTTAAGAGGCCCCCGGAGCATGCGTAGTTCATACAAACGAAATACCAAAATAATTTGTAAATCAAACATATTCTTAAGGTCCTTATAGTGTGTATTAATTCCGATTGGATCTATGTTCCCAAATATATATTTTGAAAGAACACTAATTGGAAGATGAGATATGAGGAATTTAAGATTTCTATAGAAAATATATTTTTCTCATATTTCATGTTTAAATAAATGTTCTGTGTATATTTAGGAACCTGGATATTCTGTAATCCAATCGGAATAAATATACACTACCATAAAAGTATGTTTGATTTACAAATTATTTTGGTATTTCTTTTGTATGAACAACGCATGCTCCGGGGGCCTCGTAATGTGTCTTCCGAGGCCCTACTCAAGCCACGAAACTTTTTATTATGCATATAACGTGATACCCCAATAGGAAATATACAAGGTGTAACATAAATAACGCGAAATCTCGTATAGGGTCATTGTACTCATCATTTTGAACAACTTTTACTATGGGACCAAACCCGAAATCGCGAAAAAAAAAATCAGCTGTTCAGTACATTTTGACGAATTATGCGAACATAAATGTACTGAACAGCAGATTTTTTTTTCACGATTTCAGGATTGCTCCCATAGTAAAAGTTATTTATAATGATGAGTACCTACAATGACCCGTCAAGAGGTTGTGCGTTATTTAAGTTACATCTTGTATATCATTCCCCAAAAGGATAACCCTCACAGTTTACTGATAAGATAAATAATTTTAGAATTGGTATGAATTGGCACTATACGTGTATATATCGCTCATAATATCAACCAGCAAATAATATGAATCAGTTTTTCGATTAATAAATCATAAGAGGTTTAAAGTAAGCCGGCTTTAATTGATGGGTTCTTTTTTAGCTTATTCTCGAGATTTGTGCCTACATATTAGTATGTACAGTTAGTACACAACAACACACATCTCGCACACACTATAAGGACCTCGGCAGAGAGTGCAGCGACGTCTGTCTGAAGCAAGCGATGACGGCGCGCTTGCGCTGTATCGAGACCACGGAGCGGTACACGTTCTTACTCATTTGTTGAGGATGGTCGATCTATTGTGGGTAAATAAATAGTAAACATAATAAATAGAGTATGAATAATTAATATATGTGTAAGAAGAATACATAAATAAATAATTATTTGTGAAAAATCTTTCTTTTTCAGGATATTATCACATTCGGTTTAACGTCATCGTCATTATAACATGACTGTGTCCTTAAATTCTATCACGTAAAGTGACGGAAAGGTTAAACAAGGAACTATCGGTATCCAATAAATATAAATAAGAGTCTAAGGGCTAGTTTTTCAATCGTCAGATAACTTTTATTAATTGAATAAATATGGCGGTTTGACAGGTTTTGTATAGCAAATATGTCAAACTGTCATATTTATTCTTTGGATAGAGGTTATCTGAAATAACTCTTATCTGAAGAATAAATATTTCAATTTAACAGCTTTTACAGTTATCTGAGATAACTATTATTTTGTATAGAAAATATGTCGAACTGTCATATTTATTCTTCAGAAAAGTGAATCAATACTTATCTGTCCATTGAAAAATCAGCCCTAATTTGAATGAATTAGTTACAGGTGATTTTTTAAGAGGTATTTTTTTAATATGCCTGAAAAAACACAAGTGTTTCCGACTTGCACTTAGCTTCTAACGTTTCATAAGTAGGTTTAGATGGTAAAATTTTTTGAATATTGCATTTGAAATTATTGATTGTGAGATCCTGGAATCAGTTACTTTAAAAACCTAAGAAAATTAACTCAATTTTTATTTAACTCCATAAATAGGCCTCTTCTATTGCACGCCGCTCAACTCGATGTACGTGCATGTTAGTTATCAAACATTCACTTACCATATGCAATCCAAACAATACTTTGCTCATAGCGACGATCCTCTCCACCGTATCATCTATAATCTTGGCTTTATTCTCTGCAGTTTCTACAGTTATATTGCTTTTACTCTTCGAGCCAAGCTTGCTGTAGAGGTAATGCTGCCAGGACATCTCATCTGCTGGGTCAATTTTGTCTGGAAGTGTAAGCTGTGTCTTCGCGAATTCTGCTACATCTTGTTCTGACATTTTCTGTGAATTTAATGTTGGAGCGGTTTGATCAGTACTTTTAATGGCAAAAGCAATTTATTTGGTGTTTGGTTTTCAGGGGGAAAGCTGTGGAAAACCTTTTAGAAGCCGTGTGTTGTCATAAAAGATGACGAAGGTATTCTTTTGCATCTGGAGTTGGAATTTGTCTAACGTATGCGCTGAGATTTATTGCAATAATTTCTACTCAATGCTATGCATATGCGGCGTCAACTCAACGTCGACGAGACGTTAACCAACTCCACATGCGAAGGTGTCAAGAACATTGAAAACTACGTCCTTCTGTGTTTTAATGAAAAAGTACTGCAATCACCAATCCGCTCTCCAACCTTGGTGATTAGTGCAATAAGTTAAGCTTTGTTCTTTCATATAACATTATAATATCACACCGGTATACTCCGAAGGGCTAGGTAAAGGCCGTGCACCCATATTTCACAAGTTATATTTAAGTTCCACGTAAGGACGTGAATACTCATTATTTTTTTGCGGAAGTTGATGCAATAGAGGACCACAGGTACAATATGCAATAACATCACTCTTCAATCACCAATCATGCGGTTATAAGTGCCGCAAGGTTGGTCAAGGATGTGCAGTAATAACTTAATTATGTGCAGGCGATTTTTAAAATCAAAATATGTATAAATAAAATAAAGGACTGATCCAAAAAATAATTACACCACTTTTCGTTCTAGATTCTTTCAGATCAAGGGAAGTAATAACGTAAAATTAATAAATAATAATAATGCCTTTTCTCATACATCATACAGATAATGTACATGGACATTGATCATGAGGTTATTATTGAAAAAGAAACTAATGAATGCGTTCAGTTTCAAATTCTTTTAAGCACTTGGGTCGGAATTTTGAATTATTGAAGTCATCATTGGAGCAGTGCAAAAATGGAATGGCGCTATACTTCCTTTGTTTATGGTGACAACTATTTCTTACACTACGTAATGTTGACATTGACACTTCCCATAATTCAAACTAGCCTTATTCACAAATGGTGCAAAATTATTTTTCGATCAACAAAATAATAATAAAATTAACTTAAAAAGATGGTATTAATGAGGAAATAGATTACCTTAAGGGTTCCTACCTTCAGGAACCTGTCTTTACAATGTTGGACCAGCTCTTGCTCCCGACCAGCGAATAGGTTCAAACCTACGGGCAGTAGCCTCTTGAGACAGGCTACCATTAGGGAAGCCTGTACTTCTTTGTCTTTATCTCGCTTCTTGTCACGGTGTTTCTTCTTTTTCTGTTTATAATATATTAAAAGTAAAAAATAATATAGGTTGTATAAATAGAATTTTGGTGTATGATAGGAGTTCAATATTAAAACCTTTGCTACACAGATTTCCTAATTATAGGTTTATTTGTAGGCCAAAATGCGAACGAAAGGTGCGCAATATCGAAAATTATTAGCATTAGATTTGTCTTTGGTTTGCTTTTGATGTAGCAAGGGTTTTAAACGGTAAAATGGTCTTATTGTGTGAGATGTAATTTGAATTGATAACGAATTGAAAAAAAAAAACAAGACTGTCAATGCCAAACAATGAAGGGGTAAAATAGCAAAAAAATAAAATAACTGGAGCTAATCAATCAACTGGTAATTTCAGTCATGACTAGTACTTCTATCAAACTTAACAGCTAGGAAGTATTATAGAATTTAACGAATAAAAAGCCAATCAATCGACATAAAAACTCAGTGAAGTGAGTGTAGAGGAACTCATAAATATGAATACTGAAGTAAGAATCAATAATAAACAAGTTTCTTACATAAATTCGAATCACGAAAGACATAAAAGAAAAATAACAGTCTGTGTGTAAACATGTACAGTTAAAACCCAATCAATCAATCAAGTGTGCATCAATCAAACGGTTTATCAATCAATAAGTTAATCAATCATTTGTGACTCAATCACGAAGTTGATAGCAGATGCTGAGGGGTAGAAAAGTAAGAAATAGACCAGTTTATTGTGCATGTGATCTAAAACCTGCATACCGTGTTGATCCTCATATTGATGAATCAATGTGTGTTGAATACTTACGAGTAGCTTTGCCTAGAGATAAGTCATTATGTATTATTAATGCTTGTGAAACAAACAAATGATTAAAATGTTTAAAGTGCGTCTAGACTTGACTTGCTTTACCATTGATTGCATGAAGAAGCTGATAAGTACAAACAACGATGATGGCTTACATGAATCGGTTCGTGCAAAACAGTCCAAATCGGAATTACAAACTTCAATAGTTGGCATGCAAAATTGCAAAGAGTAACGATGAAAATTAATGTTCAAGTCTAGGCGCACCTTATAATATTTTATCCTATACTATTAATATTGCTCATTTAGATATTTATATTTATTTGTAATTACGTTCTCGAAAACGGCTCTAACGATTTCGATGAAAGTTACAATATAGGAATTTATGGGGGCGAAAAATTGATCTAGCAAGGTCTCATATCTGGGAAAATTCGTTTTCTCTATTTTACCCTGAACAGAGCTCGGTCGACCAGGTTAAGTAAAGTGGTACAAATTATAAATGTTACAAAAGCGAGTATTATTGAAATCTGAATTATTATTTTATTTTTAATAAAGCAATTTATCACTGAATTCATGTTGGTCTGTGTTTAGGAAGGCAAAGACCTTTTCTAAATAATAATTGTGATTGAAAGCGTTTTGTTAAGTTTAATTGATAATACCTTTCCGCCAGCTTGAGGAGTACCATCTACGACTGCTGTCACTCGTCTTGTCGCTGTTGGCATGATCAGTACCTGTCATAAACAGTAAAAATCAGAACTACATCTGAGTGCGTGATAAAAATAATAGTGTCACTCCATCGTCGACCTTGTCCTTGTCGCCTGCGATCTAGATTACAGTCAAGAGCAAACCCATCCCGAACACAAAAAAAAAAATGAATGCTAAAGGAACTCAGCAAAAAAATACCTATTCAATTTTTTTTTTTTTTTTAAATATGTGAATCCCATTATAGAAAAAAATATTTAAAGGAATGTCTTAAAATGCGGTGGAGTCGATTTAAGTGAGTCTTTTCGGCATGACTGCGCAACGCCCGGGGCTATTACCTATTTAAAAACGGGCAAGCGAAGGGATCCTACTAATACAGTAGAGCCTCGATAATCCGTACCCAGGCTAATCCGAACGCCACTATAATCCGAAATGCGATATGGCTCCACCCACACGTACGCGCCGAAAATGACCTCTTGTTGTCCAAAAAAACAGCTGCTTCGTAAATTGTGAGACAAAGCTTTTTCGTGGACTATGAAGAATACCCGCCAAACTAAAATAGATCAGTTTATGACAAAGTTATTTTTCTCGTGTTGCTTTTTGTTTTGAAGTTTTAACAAACGTAATTTTCCGAATTTTTTTAGTTTTTGTTAAGTATTTAAATTTTTCTTTTGAACATACGGGTGCCGTTTAGCTCAACAAATTATAGGCAAAACTCATGTATTGTGCGTGCATGCAGAACCTTTAACAACCAGTGTAAGCAGCGCGATCTTGATCCCTTTACCACCAGTGTGGTCACAGTCAGAAGACGCCTAAGCCTTGAATTCTTTTCAAAAAAAAAAAAAATTAAACTGTTAACATTAAATTAAACTGTACAAAGTTGTAATTCATTGACCATTGTCTATCTCATTGTGTTTAATGTTGCCTTATTATGCGATTATCTGTTATATTTGTATTCAACATAGACTATATGGAGGTAATCTATTGTGTAAAGATGTGTATTTTTGGTATTTGAACTGTTTTTTTTTATATTATGTATGTGTTCGCTTAAATTTAACACAACTTAAGTTTCACAATACTGCCGCTAGGGTTACGTTTACATTCGAGTACCTATAGAAGTCACAAACAAACTTTGTTTAATTTTTGAATTACAATTTTGTGAATTGAAATAATAACTTGGTTAGCAATCGTACTATTATTTTTTTAGCTTTAGCAGGAAGAAAGTGGTTATTATTGGTTAATATCTAATCTGTTTAAATAATTATCTTCGAAAATCAACTTTTTGTCATTAGTTTAGTATCACTATTCGATAACAGATGGCGTTGTGCCGTGACGTCGCTTTTGTAGATGATTTTCTTGCAAGGTATGATCTTCGTGGTTACGTTATGTGTTAAAGTTTTGTTTTACACTGGACACCCTTGTCATAATTATATTTTTGTTGTTATTATAACCATTATTAACTCCTAATATCTTTACCATTACTCATATTCAGAATAAAGAACAACAGAATCGTACTATATTGTGATAACGGGCTACTACGGAACCCTACACTGTGCGTGGCCCGACACACAATTGGCCGGTTTTTTTTTCCTTATGACGGCAGAATTCACGTTCATTCTTAAACCTGCTTCCTGCTTAAGTCTGCTTCCGTTGAAATATTATGTTCCACAAGAGGGAATATGCATGTAAACTCCTTACTTATTTACTTACCTCTTTACTTGTTTATTTAAATATACATTGTCTAAGAGTCAAGAAACAAATTGTATATCTATTATTTTACATTTGACCGGAAGTGACCTAAAAGCTATGTGACGATTTTCTTAGCAAACTGTTTGAATCCTCACTGATGTAAGTTAGTAATGCGATTTCTGCTTGAATCAAATATAAAAAAAAAAATAATTTAATTTATATGATTTGTGGCTAAAAAAGAGATCGTGGATTATGACGCCAAATTATGGCCGCGGCAATAACGGATGTTTGAACTGTAGTCGAAAATTGTTGATTGAGTTTAATATTTTTTTTTGAGCAACAAACAGTAGTAACATTTGATTTTGAAACTTTGCTTGGGTTTATATTACTGTGCTCTATTGATTAAGAGAAAAAGAAAATACATGCTTATTCCCTGTTCAAATATACAATATATTGTAACTTACCATGTTATCGATCTCGTTGGCTGAGATAAAATTCTGTTCCTCCTTCAAGAAGTACTGACTCTTGGACCAGATGTTGAATATCTCCGCCACGTGATTGTACAACTCTTCCGCCTCTGTTGAATACAAACGTTGATTATTATTACCTACTTTATTGACCGAGCGAGCGAAGCGTCTCTGCTTCAAGTCTGGCAAAATTTGCTTTCGTCAGTCAGTTTGTTGCTACTCCTCTATAGGTCGTATTTTACAACCGATCTGGATGAAACTTAGTTTTACGATTTTATAGAAAGTTTTTGTAGTCGGGGATTTCTGATTGGAGGGTTACTTCCTCCAAAAATGTACAAAAAGGGGGCTCCTCGATGGTTCTTTTTTATTTGAAACTAGCTGACCCGACAAACGTTCTCCTGTCCAAATTTCAATAATTCATACAAAATTCCCATAGAAAATATACTTTCAGTTTTCCCGAATTTTCCGATTTTTCCGGCAACTTTTGTTACATTTTTTTTCATACAAACCTTGTGCTACAAATACAATAAAAAAAGAAGTATCCAATTTGGTGCAGCCGTTCGGAAGTTATGCGCGTACATACATTTCGGCGATCCATTGTATAGATAGATGTAGTAACTATAAGTTGGTCTCATAAAAATATGGTGACGATCTCATGAAAAAAAAAAAATCATGGTAATTATCCCGTTTTTACCATGGTGTAAAAATAATATAATGGACATACCACTAAATAAATTTAGCGGTACATTATTTTTGCAAAAAAGTTTGTGCTCGCGAGGTCTACTGTTCGCAGAACGACTAGTTTTACAAAATTAAAGAGAATTTAAAATTATGAAATGTGTTCATTAAAATTTTCCATTAATAAATGCATGCGCGTTTTTTTGCATTTAATGTGATGCCCGGAAAATGATAGACCATGTAATTTACCGGTTATAATTTTTGGTTTCCGTCTATCAATAGGGCAGTTGCATCCTTATAAGTTATAACAATAAACTGCTATCAACATTTGCTAAGTGCAGTGGCAATTCCAAATACTTTTCTTACTGCAATATAAGTTTGTTATTCAGATATTTAGAAAAGTTTATAAATATGCATAAGTATTTAATTTGCCACTAAAAATAAAATGCTCATTTTAATTGCTATGATTGATGTCCGTTGTAGACTAGGTTGAGGTGATTGATGTATCAAATGATTGATTAATCCATTGATTGATACAAAAAAATGATTGATACGCACCTGGCACATTGTTCCTCAACCAGTGGTTTCTCTGCAAGTCTACGTATTTGATGAGCAGTGGGTAGAACGAGTATATGTCGCGAACTAACAGCTGCCAGTCTTCTTGGATCTGAGACTCTACTTGAGAAGTATCGTCGGTTGATGACTGGAAGAAAATAAGGAATTGTAAGTGGTATTTCTGGAACTAAGCTTTTTAACGCGGGTTGTGGTAGGAGTAAACTGGCAGAAATTGTGACGTAACGAAAATGCCGTCAGTTTCAAATGTCAAAAGTTTTGTTTTTGTTTTGATGTGAAAATGTCTTTAGGCGCGTTGAGCGATTTTTGGTAGGGAAAAATCTTATGAGTTCGCGTCGCGTCACGTGAATTGTTGCGCTGTCAAGTTTTCACTTCTATCGGCAGTCCCCATAACTGACTGATTTATATTAATAAAGAGCCATCTAGTATAGTTTTTAGTTTGCCAAACACTATACTAGATGGCTCTGTATTCAAAATATAAAAACTAAAACTTTTGACACTTGAAACTTGAGACCATACTAGATGGCTCTGTATTAATACATAATATACAGCGCAAGGAAGCTCGTTCCAACCGGTTGTCCCACGACAGCTCAGGATTCTTTTTTAAAGACAACGGGGACTTTAGCATTGGAAAACTTCTACTTACGGTACTTAATTTATCCCCATTAGGGAGTGTTGAGATGGCATTTGCTATAAAAATCTGGTAGCTCCCATTGGTAATTCTGGACTATGTCACATTAAACTAGCTACTTGTCGATTGATGTAGCCGTCTTTATCATTGTGTAAAAAGTCATTGACGATTTATTTTTTACTTGTTATAGTACGAGTATCTCAAGGATCTAAGTGTGATCAAGGTTCTCATAGACCGACTGTACGGTAAAAACATTTTCTCTTTGCCCTTCCCATATACAAGGTGTAACTTAAATAACGCACAACCCTTTAAGGGGTCATTGTACTCATCATTATGAACAACTTTTACTATAGGACCTAACCTGAATTCGCGAAAATAAAAAAAATAAATAAAAAAAATCCGCTGTTCCATACATTTGTATGGAACAGCGGATTTTTTTTTGCGATTTCAGGTTTGGTCTCATAGTAAGAGTTGTTCGTAATGATGAGTACAATGACCCCTTAAGAGATTGTACGTTATTTAAGTTTCAGCTTAGTTAGTTACATGTGCGATGAACTTTCTTTTGTTCACATAACAGAGTTTATTTTTTTTTTTATCTTACCTTATTTTATAAGAATTCATGAAACATTATTTACCTTTATGAATCCTCTCAAACTCTCCTCCTTATGGAACATATTATCGGTCCTCTTCCTCACCCTCTCAGCGAGAGGCAAGAACGAGTCCCGGAGCAATTCCTCAGAGCTATTGATGATGATCTGTTGCGTGTAAGTCGCGATGCGAGTCATCCAGGGCGCGTTCTCATTGCCAATGTTCTTTTTGATCAGTTTCAGCACGTTTTTCAGGAGCTGGTTCATGTGTTCTGCTGTTACCATTGTTACGTGGTTTCTAAAAGTGTAAAGATTAATTATAGATTTGTGATCGTGTTTCTGACCACTTTGTTAAGGAAGAAATTAGCTTAAAAGTCTAGTTGAATCTATGAACTATCGAGAATTTATCTGAGGACACCAAAAACCGACCATAAGGATGGAATTCGCTTAAATAGATCATTTTGTCGAATCAATAGCTATTAATTAAACTGTGTTGAAGATTTCTTCAGAAACCGGGCATAAATGTTCTAAAATTCTTGCAGTTTGTGCACATGTAGTGACCATGGCCGATACAGTTAGTGTGCTCTGCAATATCTTTCTTAGTCTTACTTTCTTACAAATGAATCCAAGTCTGTCTCTTTTTAACACGCTTTTATTCTTTTCACTTGTAACTAACTAACTTGTAACAAAAAAAATGTGAAAAAATCTTGGAAGCCAATTTTAACCTACTTATAATTGTCGTATCGATAAGAAACTTTGTATGTATATGTAGTTCAGATGACAATACTATAATTTGGTATCTTAAAGCTAATCTAATGATGGAGCCAGGAGGTGGATAGTGGAACTCTTCAGTAGCTTATAATAAGCCTCTCGAGTTTGGGCTCATATGATTTGGTTTGACGAGACCAAGCGTGTTTTTAGTTTTTTTTTTAAATATTTAGTTAGAGTTTATTTCTACTACTCACCCGCCAGTAGGAGTAACATTATCAGGTCCCTGCGCCCACCAGAACGGTAGATACGAGCACAGTAAAGGCAGCACCACGTCTATAATATGCGGAGCCTCGTTGTAAGTCTTGTCTGACTCGACGAACTGGTCTACTTCGCCCAAGATCGTTTCTAGCGTCGGCATGCATTGTTCCATTTTCTGCATTATGTCTGTTAAGTTAAAGTTTAGAATTAGTATTAAGGCTGGATGTAGTCTTACTGTGGCATCATCGTACGTCCGAAAAGAAAATAATATTACCAAGGAAAGTACGTACAATAATGAAAAAGCATTTCTTGTTTCACTTTGAGTTAATAGATCTTTACCTATGGAATTGCCGATTTTTGATACCGGCTAGTGTGAAGATCAATATTTCATTCTATTTAGAACTCCAAATTCAAATTAATTTTATAATAGGTATAGATTTCAAAAAATCATTTGTTCATTTGTTTTCCCGCCGTTCGATTTTCTTTGATATGGATGTTTTTGTAACCATGGAAAAATTGAAATTGCACGCTATTTTCGAATACGATATCCGTTGTGGCACCAACGCAAAACAGACAGCGCGCGATATTAACGACTTGTATGGACAAGGTACCGCAAGTGAACGCACGGTGCGTTTTTGGTTTGATCGCTTCCGTTCTGGAAATTTTAATCTCAACAATGAGCCCCGGGGAAAATTAAAATCCAACGAGACGGTGAAAAACTAGTAATATTAGTTAAAATATCATAAATTAATATTATCATAAAGTAATATTAGTTAAAATATCATGAAGATCTTTAAGATCACGGTTTAAAAAATCTGTTTGTAAAATAAGAATAACATCTATCCAGTTCTACTATCCCATCACAGTAGACCCCTTAACCATTAGCTACCTATTTCATTTATGAAAAACTAGGAGCTTGGTGGTCTGGTATGTTTCTAAGGCAACTACTGAACTAACTTTGATATTAATCTGCAAGTGTTAAAACTGCTGTAGTACCCAGGATAGAGGAGAGGAGAATGATGATGATCACCATTCTCCTCTCCTTGTCCCAATTTATTTGAGGTCGGCGCAGCATATCTTTTTCTTTCATACTTCTCTAATAGTCCTCATCTCGGTAGTCACTCCTTCTCTAGCCATATCATCTTCCACATAATCCATCCATCGTTTCTTTGGTCTTCCCCTACTCGTATAGCCATCCACATTTATTCTCAAAAATTTCCTGACGACATTTTCCGGTAGTGCCCAGATAATAATAAATAAATTCATAGATTTAAGTATCCCAGGCAAATAAAAATACAAGTAAACAAGACTCTGCTTGCTGCACATCTATGTATTTGAAAATAAATAAGAAATAATAACTAATAATTAGATATTTCTATCTTACCTTGGGCTTCCAACGAATGGTCGGCGATCCTGTTCAGCAGTGAGAACTGATTGTGTTTGTTCAGATGGGGCTCCAAGAACGCCACCGGGAAGGTGGAACTGAACGCTCCTAAGCACGAACCCTGAAGAAAGAAAATGCTTGTTTTTATTATTTTAATTCATACGTCTATGAAATAATGTCAGTTCTGATTTAAATATACGGGCAATTAAGGTTGATAGCATTTTGCTGAGAAATAATTTTCGCTGACTTTACATGGACAATCAATGTCTACTAATTAATTGTATGTGTGGTGTAAAATGTACACATAAATTTGTTATTAATAAATACATATATCATGAGAAGACGGCAACGATGGCCGACGAGCCGACTGCCGGAACATGTCAAGTTTATCTTACGAGAGATAAACTTGAAATTTCTCGGCATAACTTCCAAACTAGAATACAGCAACGCCGTTTTACTTCAGGAATCTTTGTGTGTTATTACTACTGCATCATTACCCAGATATACTTTTAAGAACGTTCTAGTAGATAATAATAATTCTCCAGAACGAATTACGACCAAGGCGACCACTCTCAGCGGAGACCAGCCTTCGGCGCAGGCGATATTATAGTGCACAAATGTGTGCGCAGACTCACGTGCACTCTCTCCCCTCACTCTCATAGTCCGGTGGGACGGCAATCCGACACTACCGGAGTCAGATCAAGCGCAGGACCAACTGCATAACGTGCTTTCCGAGGCACGGGGGTATCACACCGCTAAATTCCAAACTATAGGCTGTTACTAAGAAACTAATGTAAAAACCCAATAATACTTTGCCCGACCCGGGAGTCGAGCCCAGGACCGCACGCTCAGCAGTCGCGCTTGCAACCACGATACCAACGTGGCAGTCTAATAGGAGCAGTAGGTTATAGTGCTTTCCGAGGCACGGGGGTATCACACCGCTAAATTCCAAACTATAGGCTGTTACTAAGAAACTAATGTAAAAACCCAATAATACTTTGCCCGACCCGGGAGTCGAGCCCAGGACCGCACGCTCAGCAGTCGCGCTTGCAACCACGATACCAACGTGGCAGTCTAATAGGAGCAGTAGGTTATAGTGCTTTCCGAGGCACGGGGGTATCACACCGCTAAATTCCAAACTATAGGCTGTTACTAAGAAACTAATGTAAAAACCCAATAATACTTTGCCCGACCCGGGAGTCGAGCCCAGGACCGCACGCTCAGCAGTCGCGCTTGCAACCACGATACCAACGTGGCAGTCTAATAGGAGCAGTAGGTTATATTAAGTTGAATTAAATACAGGGGTTTAATTATGAACGTTGCTTAAAGTTAAGTAATGATCGCTTAAAGCCGCGGGCCCACCGCGGCACATGCTGTGCACGGGCACGCGGCGCATTTTAGCTGCGTGTATTAATTTGTTTGACAACGTGGGTCTGCGATTCCACTGGAGTACACGAATATGACCCACGACTATGTATAGCGTGGCACGGCGCACGGAGAGGCTACGCACGTGCCACTGCAATCCACGGACACGGCTTCACTGCGGGAGGTGTGGGGAGGTGGGACCTTCCCACCTGGGCGCAGGCGTCGAAAGCGAGCGACGCCTGCGCCATTTTGTCAATTGCTAGGTTTCGTGGCGATACGATATATACGAGAAACATGAAACGCGTCCGGCCCACAAGGTGTATGACTGAAAACTGCGCTGCGATAAGTGAGCTGTACATAGTCGTGGGTCATATTCGTGTACTCCAGTGGAAACGTAGACCCACGTTGACAGCGTTGAGCTATATAACCGCCTATTCGAGCAAGCCACGCGTGTATCAATGACGTCAATTCATGCGTAGCCTCTCCGTGGGTTGCAGTGGACACAACCACATACATTTTCTTACAAAGCGAAGCTTAATACACGTGCGTAGCCTCTCCGTGCACCGCGGTGGGCCCGCGCCTTAACCATACATTTTTTACGTTTAAACGTCTCTTAAAACTTAAGCAACGTTTCCCCTTGGTCACAAACTAAACTAAATTTAAGCTCAGTACTTCTTTTTCTTTCTATATCATTAAGAAAAGGACAGAAGATAAATATTAGTTTAGTCCTGTCAAATTAGTCAGCGCCTGACGTAAATCGACGTATTATTATTAGTAGCCAATTTTTTAATCACGTCAAACTAGTCTATGAAGTATCTTAATTTGACAGGACTGAACATCTATCATTTTCTTAATGAAATAGAAAGGAAAAGATACACTGAACTTAAATTAAGTTTCATTTGTGAACAAGGGAATCGGCGCCATTGTCAAGTACATTCCTAAACCATATTCTTTTTTTTTTTGTTATCCTGCGGCGTCCCACTCCTGGAAGTGTTTTGGCGGAATCTGTCCAGTTCATTCCGCCATCTCCCACGTGGCCTGCCGCGACCTGCTGCGCTCACTGTCTCAGGGCACCAGTTCTGTGCTATTTGGGCTCACAAATTGTCCGACATGTCCTGCTCAGTCCCATTTATGTTAGGCAACCTACGAGTCACATCAACTATCTTTGTTTTAGAGCGCAGTATTGTGTTTCGAACACGATCCGTTAATTTAACACCTAGTATACTGCGCTCCATTGCTCTTTGGCAGATGATTATTTTATAGAAAGTCAAAAATAAAGTGCAAAACTTACCAAAGCATTTTTATGCCTCTCGATCTCAGTCTTGAGGTACTTCCTGTCATGTGTGAGTGTTGCGTCTGTGCCCAGCGCGTATAGCGAGCCTAGCATCTTGTACGACGCCACTTGAATCTCGTCCACTGTGGGCAAAAGCTCATGTTTAGTTTAAAGTGTGGCGGCATCTATATCACGACATGCGAACTACGCATCACACTGACGTCACTCAAAATCCTGCATCGCGCAATCAGAGTTTACCGCGCGATTTGCATATATACAACGTCCCGACATCAATCGTCGGGCAGTAGCCCACCAGACACAACACCCGTCAGGTCGGAGGATCCTCCCGCCTCTGTGGAGGATGAGTGAACTTTATACCCTGTTCCTCATTTGAAAAACAAACATGTTTTAATACTTATTTGTTACTAGCTTCCGCCCGCGGCTTCGCTCGCGTGGTATGTAGATACAACCTAGCCTATGTCCTTTCCCAGGGTTCAAAGTATCCCCATACCAAATTTCATCAAAATGATTTCGGACCCCTGCGTTGAAATTTTTCGTCTGCTGCTCCTTACAAATACCTACAGCAATTTTTTTTTAATAACCTACGAAAAATTTCAACGCAGTATGATCCAGAATCATGTATTGAACCCATGGTAACAGGGTGCGCGTCCATGTCTCCGTATACCGTAATTATAAAAAAAGAGAATTCAAAAAAAAATAATCTGTCTGTCTGTTTGTTCCGACTAAAATCCGAAACGGCTGGACCGATTTTGACGGGACTTTAGCTGAATTTATAAGGAGTGTTTGTCTTTGGAGGAGGAGGGACTTTGGCTTACTTTTATTTTAGAAAAAGAATTATGTTTCTGCGCAAAAACAATTAACTCATGAAATTGTGAGCAAAATCCGATTCAAATAGGGAAGTGTTGACAGCCACGCGGGCGAAGCCGTGGGCAACAGCTAGTTATTAATATACTGGGAGATAAATCGACCGGAGACTTGTCGCTAATTAAATTCAGATCAGCTTCTCTCGAGGATCGGCTCTTGTACTACGTAGCAAGTTAGCATGTTTAGATATACGAAAGGTGACAAGTACCTACCAAGCATTCGATCTTAGTTTTAATTCAACCATAACACACCCTGTATTTCCCCTTTTCCGTTTGATTATGATGGAAATTTAACATGTTCAAATTTGAGAGAAAATCCAAGCAAAGCCAGTTCAATAAAAACGTGTAAGCAATAAGTACCTAAAATAAATGTTATAAAATATCTTTTTATGAGCACATACATCAGAAATACAAAAATATTAGTTCGACACATGGCAACGTCAAATAAACTTAGAGGTAGAATTTCTTCGGAATCGGCTTCTGATAAATAATGCATAAAATAAATATTGTGAAATAAACAATAAAAAAGTGTCCGCGAGTAAATTGATTTATTTTGTCGTACAAAACTAGTTCCTTTTATAATTTAAATGTTGTTTCAAAATGTGCTTTGTGTGTGTTTCTTGGCTTTATTGGTAATTTTTTTATATATTGGAATGATCGAAATTATAGTTATTTAAATAATAGCCCATGAGTCTGATTGCGGAAGATGCTCGTAGTTAGATCTTAAAACATACACTTATTGATACAGTTTTTACAGTTGGTTATATTTTCAATTCACTTAAAATACGTATAACCCATTATTGCACAATATTGAAATGGTCACTTGCGTTGGAAAACAAAGCTAATGATAAAAAATTATATTCTAGGCTCCAAAAATTGAAACAAATTTCCAAATTTATTCAGAAACAGAAAAGCCAGAAGTACTGTTCGCTGACGTTATCAGGAATATTTCACGAGTTAATAACGAATTACAAGATCTGATCAATAACTATGAACAATTAAAAAAAACGCAGAGCTCTCTAGAAAATTTTGATGACAAAGACTACATAAGTGACGAGAACGGCGGTCGTGTTAATAGAAATAATAAAAATTCTGTAGGTGAGAGAGGTGCTTCAGGTAAGACTACTACAAAATTACTACCTACCTCAAAATTTGGAACAGAAATGACTTATGTCGAAGACGAAGCAGAAAAGAGCAGCGAGCTACAAAAGAGCAGCGAGCCAGAAAAGAGCAGCGAGCCTGAAAAGAGCATTGAAACAGAAAACAGCAGACAATCACAACACAGCAATGAGGTCGAAAAGAGTCATATAGCCAGAAAGCCCATAGAAACTACTGGCAAAAGAAAACTCAAGGTACAAAAAACCACGACAGAGGCGAGCATTCCAAACGAAAAATCAATAGCTCCGAAAGAAGAGACAGAACCCGAAAAACAAGAATTCTTTGACATTCATAAGAAGATGAAAATTAAAACAGATGGAACAAAACGAATCATACTAGAAGCAGCAGTTGAGCATGCCCCAAAGAAAACAAAATACTTCGAAAAAGAAACGCTAACAAAATATTTAGACCGTACCTCTTCTGGAAGCGATTCATCAATAGAAGATGAACGGCATAAAAAAGAAGAAGATGTAGATGTAAGTAAACCAATGGAACGAGCTTACGAAAAAGACACTGACGTCGCACAAGTTACGGCTGGAATTTATTTAAGAAGTCAAACCAATGAAAGAAGCATGACCAAGGTAATTTTCACTTGCATACTTGTTTGTATTTTATGTTTTCTATAGCTTAGTTATGGATATGGTTCGTAAATCCGGGTTTTGGTAAAATGAATGAGGCTGTTAATGGTGTTCTAACACCACATCACAAATCCCTTCAAACTGCAGTATTTTGTATATATAATGCTCTAGTATTATATATACAAAATACTGCAGTATATTATATTTAAGGGATTTGTGTGAGAAAGGAAAGAATATTCAATACAGATTCGCATTAAGAGGGAGGGGTCGTGAGGAAAGTTTTTAATGGGAATGTGGATGGCTGTGCGGAAGACCAAAGAAAAGATAGATGGATTGTGTGAAAAATAATAGGACTTGAAAGGCAATAACTACTGAGATAACGGATGATAGAGATGTATGGAAGAACACGTTCAATTTATTTGGGGTCGGCACGACCCCAAATAAATTGAAACAAGGGCATGATGATGAGTTTCTTATTTCGTTACACAATGTAGCTTTAAAATAACCATTGCAAAAGGCCTCAATAAATGTTAAAAAAAAATCTTATTTAAAACATTATTTGGAATAACATGAAATATTATATTTCAGAAAGTAGACAATGATTTATCTCCGGCATTGACTGACGATGACGAAGATTTGTCCAAAGATTTGTTTAAGACACGCGTTTTAAGGCAAGCTTATGGAGATGCATGCTTGAAACTCGTCATCAGAAAATGTTATAAGGTAAGAATTTCATTATTATAAGTGGCTGTGGTGGCAGCTGCTAAAACGCCACATGAACTACGCAATACATCTGTCGTCACACAATTATTAAATCGCGATATCAGAGACAGAGAGAGTATTCGCGCAACTAACTTATATATACAACAGTCCGACAACACCCATCGGACAGTAGCACAACACCGCTTAACCTAACCTAACTAAAACTATTAATAAACTAAAATATGGCATCAAAAATTCATCCGCATCGCTGTCGACTGGTAACATTGTACCCAAGAGACTGGCGGCATTGCCACGTTGTATGACAATGCTTAGCTTCTGGCCAAGGTAAAAGCCAGTCCTTGGGTCAAAGGGAAATTGCGTAACACATATAATATGGCAATTGACCGCAAAGCCTTTCATTCTGGCAATTCAGCCACGTTCATTGTGTTGTTGAGCAGTCGAATTTTAAACCGTACCAAATCATTGCGATCGATTGCCATCTTATATCAATCAATCTGCCTAGCCTTTTCCCAAGTATGTTGGGGTCGGCTTCTGTCTAACTGTATGCAGCTGAATTTTACTACAAAACCAGTATTTTACATGGAGCGACCTATTTGACCTCCACAACCCAGTAACTGGGTAATGCGTTATCCCTTGGTAAGACTGGTTGTTAGAATTTCGGGCTTCGGATGGCCCGTAACGACTGTCGAAGATCCACGAATGACAGCAGGACCAACAGCTTGTCGTGTTTTCCGAGGCACGGACAAATCTAGAACGTAAAAATGGTCACCGACGCGTTCGGCTGTTATTCCTTAGTGACGAGCTCCTTGTATCTGTGTTACGCAATTACCCCTCTGGTCGGAGGATCTACCCTTTTCTATAGAGGATGAGGAACTTCCCAGCCCGTTCCTCATATCTTTAAATGGCATTTGAAGAGCAAGTTTTGTCAGTTCGAAAGTCTCGTGAAGAAAAATAATGAATAGTCACTCACGATACTCGGGAAATTCCTAGTGTGGGCAACGTGTTTAGGGTGCAAACCGGACCGTTACTAAGCCTGTACTGTCTGTTTGTGTCACGGAATAGAAAAAACAAGTGGAAGTACCTACGCAGCTATCTAGCCTGTGTCACAATTATGCGGAAAAAATGTAAAATAATAACAACCTTCGTCAGTTGTAATAAGTCTTAATTTTGCATGAACAACAAAAGCTTTTCGTCAAAGTTGAATTTATTGTTCATACAAAATTAAGACTTATTACAACGTATATTTATATAACCACGTAATTCTAGTTGAAATAAATATACGTTAATGTAATTCAAATGCACCTAAATGTTCAAGTGGGCCCTCATTCGGTAAGGACATTTTTTGTCGCTGATTGTGTATCTAGTTCTTTTTCAGGTAAATTACAATTATTACACATATACACGAACGAATAGAATAAAATGTGCTTTATCCTATACCATTTTTTTATACATTGAGCTTAAAAAAAATGGGCAATTGTAACTACAGGATAAAAAAAAAATAGACAATTCGACTCCACTGTAATATCTGTGGACTCCACTACCTTGTCCCAGCGGCGATCCTCGGTCGAATAATTTATTGCTTTTTTGGTACTTTGTAATTCTGACTTTAAAACATTGCATTTAAGGTTGAATTTGTATTAGCATAAATTTATTTCAACTAGAACGTAAACACAATTGGCGACAGTTTTAAGAGAACGTTTCCATGGGATTGTGTATCTAGTTCTTTATTAGAGATCGATGTCAGCATCAGTGTAATTTTGAACTTCTGGGTCAAGCATCATCAAAAAAGGTTCATTTTTTTTAAAGGCTTGTCAATCAGCGTATAAATCTTCGTGCCGAGTTATTAGATGCAACAGTGAATTGAAAAAGTATTTCGATAAGAGTTCTAGGAGGGGGTGCATTGATGCCTTCAACTCTTCTTCAAAAGGGGATAATTCCGAAAGTCTCCGAAGAATTGATGGCGGTAAGTCCTTTATACAATCAAGGCCAAAAACATGTTTAAACTTGCATCCGGTTTCTTAATTGAGAACTTGTCTAACTCTAGTAGTAAGTAGTGAATATAGGGCCAGTTTGACGAACAAATTTTTCGAACATATAAAGCAATGGATTAGCAGTATCCTTCAAAATCATTCAGATTGTACGGTAGTTGTAGTTTCGGAATTAAGAATTTGAATTCCTTTGCGAAAAACGTAAGAAATTTTGAATTTCGCGGGCTACTTTGAAGGACTGTATCTCGAACGAAAATTATCACAAAATTAATGTGACAAATTGTCAAGCGTAAACCGATGTGATTGGTTGAATTACTTATCAACAACCAATCACAGTAGTTTACGCGGGCTTGACAATATGTCACATTATTTTTAGGGTGATATTAAACCTTCCTCTAGAATAAGGCTATCAAATGCAAAAAATATTTTTTCAAGTCCAGCAGGCAGTTCCCGAGATTAGCGCGTTCAAACAAGCAATCAAACAAAAACAAACTATTCAGCTTTATCATTAGTATAAATAAAGGGTGTAAGGGACAGCCCTCCGCAGACTGATGGGGTGAATTCAGTATATCATACTAAGATGCCCGGTACATTAAATTATTTCAGGAACGTTATGAGAATCCAATAAACCTGATTTGTTTGTGTTTTTATGCACAAATCGGAGCATCAGTTACTGGTTGTGACTTGTGAGGGGTAGGTAATAGGTATGCGGTGAGTTCGGTGAACTCTGTAGCTACGCAGAAAGTGAACAGCTATTTCACGCGTCGTTCGTTAGATTAGTTCAACATCCATTGCTGTTTTTTTTTTTTATTGTAGCTGTTTTATTTACATAAATGGAGTACTGCGTACAGATAATGTAATTTTACATTGAAATAAAGGAATAGTAACTGAAAAACAAAATTAAAAAATTAAAATTTTCCTGAGAAATTTTCCAGTGGAATATGATTCAAAATAAGGAGCTGAATGCACCCTGTTAGTTTGTGGAGGGCTGTCCCTTACACCCTGTATAGATAGATATATAGGGGGAGCCGAATGCCAAAAACCGAGCACAAATCCATACTCTAGACCAGACTGCTACAATCATCATCATCATCATCCACGGCCCAACTTGACCCACTGCTGGGCATATAGCTCTCTCTCCACGCTCCTGTGCCAGCCTGATGTGGTCATACAATAGGTATACGTGGTATATACAATATGCAACAAAAACCCTATTGTTCCTTCTACCTACGTTTTAAGAATCGGTATCCGTGGTAAAGCAAGTCATTTATAAAAAAAAATGTTCAACAACAAAAACTTTTACAAAAAAAACAACCGACTTCCAAAAAAAAAAAAAGAAAAATAACTTATTTCGGAAGTCGGTGTCTTTCGTTTCGTATTTTCATTTTTTTGCCACCAACTTCCGAAATTAAAGTTATTTTTCACTTTGTAGTGTTCTTTGGAAGTCTTTTTTTTGTAAAAGTTTTTATTTTTCACTTTTTAGTTGTGGTACCCACCCCACACAAATTCGAATACTTGCAAAATAAGTTAGAACATCGACCACATAAAAAGTGGGAATAATACGTATTATTCGAAGCTAACTCAACAACTACTCAAGCAAAGTTAATAAATTTTAAACGGGACCAATTTCGAGGAGTACTCTCCCAAATAAAATAAAAACCTTTCAAATCGGACTACTCTATAAAAAGTTATGCGTGGTCATACATAAAAAAATTATATACCTATATGTATATACGTCGCTGCTTTGCATGAATACCCGCACAAACCAAAATTTTGTAATTACTGGTTTATAACACAGCCAAATGCAAAATAGTCCTTATTTCATGGAAGTAAGACTCACATTCATAACGGCAAAACCGCCGATCATGCTGTTATGAATGTGAGTCTTACTGACCTGTTCCCTAAAAGGAACAACAGGGTTTTTGTTACATACTGTATATGTGGTGTATTGGTATACAAAGGAATGATGAAACGTGTATGTATTAACAAGTTAATTAACATTTCTGATTCCAGCGAAAATATTAAATGGTGGTATTACGAGTATGAAGCGAGAAGGATATATATCAGTGGCTTGCCAAACACAAACAGAAACGGTAAATTAAATAAATTTCACTTTTAACACCGTATTGATAACCGCCAGCTTTTATCCATCGAACTGTACATGCATTTTTTTCCTAAAACCTAAGCAAAGACATTTAATTTTAGAAGTAACATTTAACTTAAGCCTCTGCTCGTTCGTAGGAGCAGTGGTGGCCCAGTGATAACCGCCCCCTTATAAGTTGCAGGTCGTGGCAGGCGCTTTACTTTGTGTAAATAATTTCATCACCATTGCTTTATAAACGGTGAAGGAAAACATCGTGAGGAAACCAGCATGTCCTAGAATCAAAAATTCGATGACATGTGTCATCTACCAACACGCACGGGGCCCGCGTGGTGACTTACGGCTCACTTCCTCTACTGAGGGGAGGTCTGTTGTATCCCAGCACAACAGTGGGAACATTGTAGGCTGATTTAACGACATAAAAGTCATAACTCGCGCGCTCGTTATTTACAACAACTATACACCCTTACATTTTTCAGCCAACACGACGAATGTCAAACAACACAACAATGCAAAACGGCGAGCAACTGAACATACTAAGAGACCAATACGAGAGAGCATGTCAAAAGATATCTCAAAATAAATGTGGCAAGGCTTGCCATTACGCGTACAACGCTACGTGCGCCAAATACAAATGCAGAAAGCGTTTGAAGAAGAATTTTAACAGGAACTGCAGATTAGATTGCAAAATAGCTTATTCTAGTAAAGCTAAGAAAAGTAGCGATAACGATGACGATAGCGTTTCTGACAGTGACGACGATGATGACGATGAAGAAGATGATGATAATAACGGCGATGATGATGACGGTGATGATAATGACGATGATAAATCTTAGTTCTGTGTTCTTTCGGCTGAATTCTCAAACGCAACTGAATTTTAAGTCACGGCTAAGTCTCATGCTAGTCTCTGATACTGAAAGTGTATTGAAGCAACAGGAAAAATTTAAGATCTTCTAAAATGAATTGTAGTTTGAGAATTCTGTTGTGTGTTTTCTTAAAGTTGGCATACGAGTCTGTAGTTTTGGTAATAAAAATAGTAATGTGTTCTTGTATTTTATGTTAATCCCTTTGACCGTAAGTATTTAATAGATAAGATAATTTTTTTTTGCTCCAAAATGATGATGAGGATCACTTGCAAACAATTGTCAGCATGCAAGACGTTAAAATACGATGTTTGCCATAATACAGTGGCATAAAAATATTAAAAAAAAAAGAATAATAATAGAGTAGAAGAACATTTTAAGCTATCAAAGTGACCTTGATTTTAGAAATTACTACTCTGAGTAAGGTAGTAAAAATGTCTTCTCAGCACACCACGAAAATCATGTTTCGTCATTGAGAACGAATATTTACAATAGTTAGCTAGGTGGCCGAACTTGGCTCAAACGTATATCGGTTTAATCAACATTTTTCTTGCCTGAGCAACCGTCGCTGCTTGCGGTTGCGTCGGGGGTCGGCTTGCTTCCTTCCCTCAAATATTTCAAAAGAGGTAATGGCTGATCTTTGCGTTATGCTTGTGAACGGGTGCTGCTTGTGTAGACTGGTCGTCTTGTTGACCATGGTTTTGTTATTGCTATTAGTAATTAACTGTTTATTTAATTTAATTCGATGGTCCTAGTTTATCATTTATGACTTCGAGTTATAAAACACACAAAATATTGAAAACTATACTCAAGCAGAAAAAATAAAAACGTAAATGAAACTTTATATCAAAATAAAAGCCTTAAGGCATAAAGGGCGTACCCGCTTACATATAGATGTATAGGGTGACTGAAACACATGATTGTACTCATGATAACAAACAGCTTTTACTATGGGACCAAACACGATATCGCAAAAAAAATCTGCTGTTCCTTACATTTTGACGAGTTATGTGAACATTATGTATGGGACAGCTGATATTTTTTCGCGATTTCATGTTTGGTCCCGTAGTAAAATTTGTTTGTTATCATGAGTCCAATCATGTGTTTAAGTATCGGTCACTAATTACCAGTCACCCTATGTGCTATGCTATATGTAATCAGGTACGCCCTTTATGCCTGAAGGTTTTTATTTTGGTATAAAGTTTCATTTACGTTTTTATTTTTTCTGCTTGAGTATAATTTTCGATGTCTTGTGTTGGTACATTGGCGTGTGCTAGCTGACATATGGCGAATCATTTAATTTAATGTTTTGTGTTGCGTAATGTAAATTATTTTGCATATCTACTATTGTATATAATCAAGTTCTTCTTCCTCAACAGACAGCTGTGCTGCTGGGGAATTTGTTGCGCCACTTCTACCCAGCTAAAGCACTAGGAAGTGGTGAAGCGCGGTCGTTTTGGAGGACTGTCTTATTGCAAATTTGACGTTTGAAAAGTGCTGATTCTCAACCTAGTTTGAATAACAAATATTTGCAATACTTACACAGTAAGTCAGCCCCGTATTCGCAGTTGGCTAGATGGTCGAACTTGGCTGTCAATATTGGTAGTAGCACGCCGTTGATGTAGCCAAGTGATGTGGATGTCTTCAGATGGGTGCCTCGGAGATGCGCGTATTTACCCTGGTGAAAAAGGTTGGATGACATTAGTGTCTATGGTGATAATTTGCAATTATTAATGCGAGGTGTGAACTCTTGTGCTCCAGCGGCAGTATAGAGAAGTCTTCTTTTTTTTTTTCAATTTCCGAAAGAAAGAGTTCTACAGGACGAATAACGCCATTCTTTTTAGCACTGGATCTATAATGACTTGAACATTTGTTCACATGGCCCCCAGTAGAATATTTGTGTAATATTTTGATATATATGTCACGGCTAAAACCCGAAGTGCACGAAGGTGTAACCTAGTTTTAGCCGGCTAGAACTAGGTGGAGGTAACCGATCTGTTAGGTTAGGTTAGGATAGAACTGTGACCACACAATGCACGAGCCGAGTGAGCGAATCGAGCGGTGCCGCGGCAGCGGCCGGCGAGTGCCAGGGTCCGAATGCAATCTGTTACCTACACCTAGTTCCAGCCGGCTAAAACTAGGTATTGCCGCACTTCGGGTTTTAGCCGTAACATATGTACTTATATAAAGATCTCAAATACGGGTAACAGCAACACTTCGTGTCGAAGATCAAAAAGTCACCTCGTCAAAAATATATTTGAGGAAACGACGGTTTCTTGATACCACTATTAGTAAGTAGATTATAATCTTTCCAACCATTTATTTTACTTTAGCGTCCGTCCATGAAGTATTGCATTTTTTCGTCTATGGTTACCTGTCAATAAATAATGAATTTCATAGGCCTGCTTATGTCAAAAGTAAAATAAATGGTTGGCAAGTAGACTGAGTAGGTTTTGCCAGGGTACGGTTGTGACTGTCGCAATATTAGCGAAACTATGAGAGCTATGAGAGAGGAGCGCCACGAGTGTCTGAACGTGTTTCACAGTATTGCGTCAGCTAGCGCATGACGTTGACGTTAGCACAGCCCCTCATTACTTTTTAACAATCAAAAGCACATAGTTTAAAGCCAACATTTTCTCATACCACCTTCAAGACAAACATTAAATAGTAATCAAATTGCAAAAAAACATACCTCCTGTAAATTCAATATAGTATGCCCCACATCATCAGCTACGTTATTGAAGAAGGTCAGCATGGAAGTGCGGATGAACTCGGGGCAGTTCTTCACCAGAGACTTGGCGTCGATGCCCTTCACTAGCACTTGGAGACAGCGGACCGTTATGCGGACGTCGGGACCGAATGCTGCGAGTCTGAGAACCAGAGTCAAATTCAGGATTTATGGAAGGAGTTTTAGATATATTGGTATTGTAGTATAATCTAAGATAGTTTTTATTTTATAAAATAGATTAACGTGCTTAATAGAATGAATGGTATGTGGATCATTATTTCTGGTAATAATGCCAATGCAGTTAAGCAGGGGCCTAACCGCATTGGCATTATCTTTCCATAGTTTTAGGTAACCAGTCCACATCCACCTAAACCCATAGCCCGACATGTTTTGTTTCCATGTTCTGCAATAGTCACCCTTGGGTGCACTTGCATAGTGCTTAAAGGGATAATTGTCGGTTGGTGCCTCCTCAGCCCCTCGCACGCCTTCCAAAGGTCCGGGATCCCAGGGTCCCGAGATATGTCAATGCCAATGCCAGTGAGGCATAATAGCTGCAATAATCCAATAGTTAAGCAAAGGACTGGCCAAAAGGAAAAGTCAGGATTTCGAATCCTGTCCCTTGCCTTATATGCGTAATCTATTGAACCATAACTTAGTTAAATGGATCAACCTATATAATTTAGTTAAATGGAAGAGACTGATAAACCTATGTCGCTAGCAAACATGTGTGTGTTTTCGTGCATGCATGAGTATTCGTGGACCGATTAATATAATATAAGATAACCTATTTTTGCGTTAAGACAGAACTCTTAACGCAAAAATAGTTAACTTTTAGTGCTTCAAAATTCTTTTACAGAAACGCGAAATTTTACGTTTCTTTGAGAGAATATCGATACATCACACATATTCAAAACAAAGTTACAAAATCAGCCTATAATATTCATACAGCTGGGAAACAGGTCTCCTCTCTTCGAGAGGGAGTGGGAGTCTTCGAATGGTTCTAGGACATGCCGGTTTCCTCACGATCTTTTCCGTCATCGTTTCGAGAGCAGTGGTAATGAAATTATTTACACAAAGTAAAGCGCCCGCCTGGGTTCGAACACACGACCGTAAGCACTCGTAAGTCGGGGCCGTTACAACTGAGCCACCACTGCTCCTGCACCACTGCTGAGATAAAAGTAAAAGGGTCTAAATCAAGCGTCGTACTAACCTTGACCTCAGCAAGCTAGCCAGCTTACAGAACAGAGCGGCGACCATCTCCTTTTCCTTCAAACTGGCTGCACCCACGTTATTGGTCGCTGTCGCCACCGCTATAAAGTAGTTGCGATGCGTAGAGAAATACTTCTCCATTAGAGGTAACACCACCTGGAAATTGAACCTTATTGTAGGTAGGGTAGAGTTGGTTTTAGGTTGGATGTGATAGTGATGTGTAGGTAAGCCGGTTGGATTGTGATTGTGGGTAAATAAATATTTTCTGTGATATTATGAAAGTGGACATCTTTTAGAGCTAGAATCAAATGCAGCATTGAAAGTTGACGTGTAGCTTTGCGATCATTTTGTGTACGTAGTCGGGACATAAGTTCTGTCACAGGTAAAATTTCGAATTTAGAATGTACTATCAAACGATTCAGGGAAGATTCAAGATTAGAAGATAAACAAAAGAGTAGTCGACCTCGTACTGTTCGGACTCCAGCGGTCATCAAAGCAGTGAAGGCGCGAATCCAACGAAATCCTGTCCGCAAGCAAAAAATGTGGGCTCTGCAGATGGGACTAAGCAAAACTACTGTTAAAAGGGTGTTAAATAAAGACCTAGGACTGCGTGCTTATAGAAAAAAAAACAGCACATCTTCTTAACGCACGGCTGAAGAAAATCAGACTCGAAAGAAGCCGGGTTTTGTTAAGGCGGTACGCGGGAAAAAATACGGCGAAATACTTTTAACAGACGAAAAAGTTATTAATGTTGAGGAGAGTTTCAACAAACAAAATGATAAAGTGTATGCATACTCTAGTGAAGAAGCGAGCAGACGGGTGCTACGTGTTCAGCGTGGTCATCACCCTTCGGCATTCATGGTTTGGCTTGGGGTGTCCTATTTGGGTCCAACGGAGGTGATTTTTTGTAAAAAGGAGCGAAAACCAGTGCCCTTGTATATCAAAACACAGTCCTAATAAACATTGTGGAACCTCTTTCACAAACAATGTTCGAAAACAAGCACTGGGTATTCCAGCAGGATTCTGCGCCAGCTCATAAGGCGAAAATTATCCAAAACTGGCTCACGCCCCGTGGAATTGGCCTCTTGGCATGAGGATTGGCCCTCATCCAACCCAGACTTGAATCCCTTGGATTACAAAATATGGCAGCACTAGAGGAGCTGCGCTAAACCCCATCACAACTTGGAGTCACTTAAAGCATCCCTGATTAAAGCAGTCGCCGATATTGACATGAACGTCGTGCGTGCTTCGATTGATGACTGGCCTTGCAGATTGAAGGCTTGTATCGAAGCAAGAGAACATTTCGAATAATTTTAATGTGGTGTAAATCTGTACTTTATACCCTTTCATTTGATGTATAAATGGTTGTAGTGCGTAACTCATTGTGGCAGTTATTTAATTTTCCATATGTGACAAAACTTATGACCAGACAATGCATTAAGCTGCTGAATAAGATTTTGGAGTAGCCACGATATCCTGTATTATCTTTCTACAGACCATGCTATATATTTTTTTATTATAGCCAGCTATTTGACTACAATACGACGATAACATGCTCTAATAAGTATGACTGATGATTTATTCGTAGGACTGATGTAATGAATTAATTAGCCACCAATAACATTTGCTGCGTCCTTATGCCATTAATTTCTGGAGTCTAATTTTATCGTTGCGGTTCTATGCAAGCTTCCAACGTGTAGCAGGACTATAATCAAGGATAATACAGCATATTCAAACACCGATGCAAATTACATCAGTCTATATTTAATCTTTACTGGAGAGCAAAAGCCTCTTTTCATGCAGAAAAGAGAATAGTGCGAAATAGAGATGCGCCGAGTACAAGTTTCACCGAGTAACCGAGTACGAGTATTGCTCGGTATTTAAAGGATTGTGAAGTGGCGCGAGTCTTGGAAGCAATTACCTACATTATGAGACTACTAAACCTTTACAAAATGAGACGATTTTGGCCGCGGCATTATGCTGAGCGTGTAGCCGTTTCGCGGGGTAGTGACGCACATTTCCAACAACTTTATTGTGTGTACTATGTTTTTTGTTTTGTGTGGTTTGTTATGTTTTATTATTTTATGTTTCGCTTTTCTTGTGTAGTTTGTGTGCGTCATTTTCACGCGAATAAACTGTTTTTCTTTCTTTCTTTCTCTTTCTCATTACATTCAGTACACCTTAATCTAGGTCTGTATTTTTTTCTTTTTTAGTCAATTAATTTAACTTAAAAAAAAAACGATCGAGGAAGTTTTATGTCAAAAATATAGATATTTAGATGCTAATAACTTATATCGTATGCAATATTTGAGTACTCTGCCGAGTAACTCGGCTTAGTTGACGCAGTTATTGGGCGCGAAAACAAGTGTAAACTACCTCGGAACAGTCGCAACGTGCGGTCGACACCTCGCACCTTGCATACCGCCGTTCCCCACGCATAACAGATACTTGCCATTTGTTTGAATTATTTTGTCACAAAATTTGTTTTTAGGGTAAAACTAAAAGTACTGTCTATTGTGAGTTTGTTTGTAACCATTTTGAGAGATGAGTGGGTTACATTAATATTGGAAGCAGGTCAGGTTATAAGTTTATGTCGAGTTATTCGGCCGATAACGAGTAATAAACGAGTACTTGGCGCATCTCTAGTGCAAAAACATACTTGCCAAACCTAGTAAATTAGACAACTATCGTTCGTTATCCACAGATATTTGATAGATTTTGACGGTAAGCGGGTAGGAGGGCCGCATTCAACTCGGTTGTCTAATTATCTTTGTAGGCTAGTAAATACCATGGTTTAGTTGCGTATGATTACATGGCGTGGTCACGCTCTAAGACACGTATGTACCTTCTTGAAGTACTTTAGTTCCGACTTGTGTTGCTTGGAAACCAATACACATTATTATAGCATGTGAACACCGTTTGTTTATAATTCATCTTGCGAGATTGTGAACTGTACCATGCTGCTTACAATATAACGTATTAATTTCCGTTAAGTTTATAATCTATCCATGTCAAATTGTGAACGAACCTGCACTTGCCAACATGGTTCACAATCTGTTAGATTTTAACACTCGTAAAATTGTGAACCGTCCCTGATTGGTATGTGTTCGCGGTAACCAAATTGGTCGCAGTAATTAAGCCAGGGCACTCCGACCAAATGGGTTAGTTAGGTTAGAACTGTGACTAACCCCGCACGAGCCGAACGAGCGCTTCTTCCAAGTTGGTCGCAATTACTTGACTATTTATAGTATTAGCGCAAGGTGCGTTCGTCGCAAGTAATTTTGATACCAGTTCACAATTTATCGGTAGTTTATAAACTCGCGAGATAGATTATAATCTAACGAAGTTCATTATCATACGATGACATACATACACAGAAAAATAGCCTAGTTTTAACGATTAACTATTGCCTGTAATGTTATAAACAAAAGTTAAGAAATCAGAGGACTACTGGCTAAAATAACGTGTTATTTAAAACTAGATCTTTGGCTGATATACACAATGTTTATACGGTAAGTATCTAATGTTTGTGGTAATAAATAATCTACTTCTGTACAAAAGAAAGAACACGGCATAGAATAGAATTAAATCGAATATAAAATAAACTTTATTTTAAACCTAAATAAAATACTACCTGCTTCACAAACCCTAAGGGACACTTATGAATCCCTAAATAAAAGTACACTGTTGGATTGTTGCAATAATATTTAGGGATTCATATAACTGTCACTTAGGGTTGGTGAAAACAGGCATTAAACTATCAAATACAAATTTTAAAGTGCTTCAACAAAACTGTTTAGGTATAGGTAATTACAAACATTAAAAACTCACCTTAGAAAAGAATTTAATATCCCTCGTACTGGTTTTAAAACTAGTCCTTCTACTGAAAGTAGTCGACGGTTTCAACAGCTTCATATTAATAGTAGCTCTATCTATATATTGTATCAACTTCTCGAGCAGCGAGTACGCGAATCTGAGCTCTATTGCTACGCCCGTAGTGGTCTGTTCTGTATCACTCTGCGGCGCCTTGCTGGGCCTATGAAGCTTGTATCCTTGGTATTGTAGGTATTTGAGGAATTCTTGTGAGCGTTCGCGATCTTTTTTCTTTTCTTTGTCTGTTAGGAGATCGTAGGGGACTAGTTGTGGGTGGATGCCACCTGTAGGAGGAAATAAAGCGTTAAAATCATTATTTTAAAGAGGACTGATAATCCTAACACTATAAATGCAAAAGTAAGTTTGTTTGTTTGTTAGTTACCTTTTCACGCTTAAACCACTGAACCGATCATCCTGAAATTTTGCATATACGTTGTCAGGTGTACAGAAACGGACATAGGATACCTTTCATCCCGAAAAAAAGTACTGTTTTCGAGTAAAAAACAACAATAACGTTCTTATGATAATAGATGGCGCCACGTGTCTTTCGAATTCACACTACTAAACATACTACCTACTAAAGTTTCGTGTGTTTAGTAGTGTGAATTGATTGTCAAATTCTAAATTAACGCGAGCGAAGCTGCGGGTAAAAGCTAGTATCATTATAATATGTATTTTTAGCCCTCATGTTACTTCTGCGTAGATCCTAGCAGGGTGGTTTGTAGCAACTGGACGAGACTGGCCGAACATCGAGTTTTATTAAATGGGAGAGACTAATTTCCAGCATATTATTGGCCGGTTGTTGTTTTTTGTAGGAGAGTTTCAAGTTTCTGGCTGGTTTACTGAGCAAAGATATAAACGAGCTATTATAAAACGAAGACGAGTTCAATACAATGTCTAAGATTTCATCATTATTATCGTTTCTACCAAATAACGTCCTCTGAAGGACAAATATCTCCCTAATACAACGGTCTGTTCTGGGCATCTAAAGGCGATTCGCGACCTTCCACAGTTCGTCTACTATCTGGCGGAGATCTCTGTGGAGACCAAATGAAGTTCCTTTGGGCTTTGACTACTGGTGATCACAGAAGAAGTTGCCAATGCATACTTTTCTTGTCACACTTATTACTAATCATATCTTCCATCTCTGTTCCACTTACCTCCTTTAGTGACCAATCCCTCCTTCTTCTTGGTCCAGATATTGTGCGCGTTATCAGCGAGTCTCTCCGCCATATTCTGCATCTCTCACGATAGCGTCAGGTTGGACATGTCAACCGGGGGCGGGTTGTAATTAGGGCGGTGCTGAGTCTGTCATATCACCCTTCTTCCACGCACTTACCTCCAATAGTGACCAGCTACTCCTTCTTCTTCTCAGCCCAGATATTGTGCGCGTTATCAGCGAGTATCTCTGTCATGTTCTGCATCTCTCGCGATAGCATCAGGTTGGTCATGTCCACTGGGTGCGGGTTGTAGTTGAAGGGCGTTGCTAAGTCTATCAAATCCCCCATCTCCCACGCACTTACCTCCATTAGTAACCATCTCCTCCTTCTTCTTCACAGTCCAGATATCTTGCGCGTTATCAGCGAGTCTCACTGTCATGTTCTGCATCTCTCGCGATAGCATCAGGTTGGTCATGTCCACCAGGTGCGGGTTGTAGTTGAAGGGCGTTGCTAAGTCTGTCAAATCTCCCATCTCCCACGCACTTACCTCCATTAGTAACCATCTCCTCCTTCTTCTTCACAGTCCAGATATCTTGCGCGTTATCAGCGAGTCTTTCTGTCATGTTCTGCATCTCTCGCGATAGCGTCAGGTTGGTCATGTCCACCGGGTGCGGGTTGTAGTTGAAGGGCGTTGCTAAGTCTGTCAAATCTCCCACGCACTTACCTCCATTAGTAACCATCTCCTCCTTCTTCTTCACAGTCCAGATATCTTGCGCGTTATCAGCGAGTCTTTCTGTCATGTTCTGCATCTCTCGCGATAGCATCAGGTTGGTCATGTCCACCAGGTGCGGGTTGTAGTTGAAGGGCGTCGCTGAGTCTGTCATATCACCCATCTCCCTCGCACTTACCTCCATTAGTGACCAGCTCCGTCTTTTTTTTCTTGGCCCAGATATCGTGCGCATTATCAGCGAGTCTCTCCGCCATGTTCTGCATCTCTCGCGATAGCGTCAGGTTGGTCATGTCCACCGGGTGCGGGTTGTAGTTGAAGGGCGTTGCTGAGTCTGTCATATCACCCACCTCCCTCGCACTTACCTCCATTAGTGACCAGCTCCTCCTTCTTCTTCTTGGCCCAGATATCGTGCGCGTTATCAGCGAGTCTCTCCGCCATGTTCTGCATCTCTCGCGATAGCGTCAGGTTGGTCATGTCCACCGGGTGCGGGTTGTAGTTGAAGGGCGTTGCTGAGTCTGTCTGCTGGAAAATGAAGAGATTTTTTTAGAGGGAGGAAGAGTATTTTAAAAGCGGCAATAGCCTAACGGGGAATTGACGAGCAAAACTTTGTGTATTTGAACCATACCCGCTGCACTCATGTCGTTAAACTCAGACCCAGAAGTTTCAGTCATAGAACTCATAGAAATACTGGTAATACATATTTATACTGTTGTTGTAGGATATATAAAATTCAATTGACTTGCATTAGTCTCGCAAAAACTCGAAAATGGCTCGGCCGATTTGAATATTTTTTTTTTAGTTTTGTTCGCCTCTTTACTGCGGTGGTATAGAAAAAAGAAAGTAAAAACCCAAAGAAACAGCCGAAAAATCGAAATTGAAATTCTGTCAGGACAACGTCCGATGGCTCAGCTTAAATAAATAAACATAACATTATGAAAATAGAGATAGAAACAGAAATGTCACATTTATTTGTTGTTAATTGAAGTATAGACTGTATATTACAGTTTTGTTTAATTTACATGCATTGAAGCAAAAAGCGTTAATAAATACTGAAAGCAGTGAAGGAAGAATTGAATATTTATCAGTATATTATAGAAGAAAAACGTAAGAATATAGCCCAAATCAAAAGAAAATTATTTGACCCTTCGAGCTTATCTATAAAATGAAATCTAGCACTTTGTTATTGAGGTTAAAGCAAAATCTTTAAAAAAGTTTGTATTTTTATTATAAAAAAACTGATTACTCTTTTAATACAAACAAAAAAAACCGGTCAAGTGCGTGTCGGACCACGCACAATGAAGGGTTCTGTAGTTGGGATTAATTTATCTGAAGAACAAACTCAACATTGTAGTTGAAAAACATGTTCTCCCATACATTCCAACTGCAAATATAAGTTTATACACCCAATATTGAGAGATTTACCATGTTATTTTTAGACTATAGACTTCTTATAGGATTTTCTGTAATCTATAGATATAGAAGTATTTTCTGTATTTTTTTCATAATTTTAAGCTCAGTAGTTTCGGAGATAAAGGGGGAATGTTCAATTTTCGTCTATTTTCTTAAATAACTATAAAACAGTTTTTTTTTTATTATAAATATATATATTATATTTTTTATTTTTTTATTTTCTTATTTGCCCCCCAAAATTTACCCCCATATTCAAAATTCATTCATTTACATTACACGTCCGTGTTTGGGTCACAGAAATACAGAAATATATACGTGTACCAAATTTCAACTTAATCGGTCTATTAGATTCGGAGCAAATTGGCTGTGACAGACGGACAGACAGACACATGAGTGATCCTATAAGGGTTCCCTTTTTTCCGGTTGAGGTACGGAACCCTAAAAAGACTAATTGAAAAATAAAATATAAGAAAAGGCACAGAAATTACATGGTTATTGGCTTTCAAATACTTGTCATTTCAAAGTTCGATGGTCAGAACTTCAGAAGTAGTTAGCATGCTGAATTTTGGAAATCGGCTATTATTATACTTATTTTAAACTACGGGCTACCTATAACTAATCTAAACTATACAACATGAACTATATTTATTTTGATTGTTTTTATTTTTATATTATATTAATTAGTTTCTAAACTCACCACAATATCAGGAGGGCGCTGTGCGTTGCGGGGATATGAAAATAACACACAAGTCAGGTGGGTGAAAAAAAGCAAATTGACGTGTACAAGGTGTTCATTCAATCATTCATTTCGTTCACTGAACGATTGGTTCATTCATATATCAAAGATGCAAAAGTGATTTAATTTTGTGTAAAGGCGTTCTTCCTCAAACAGAAGTGAGGCAATACATTAGCTCGATTTTTTAGTTAATATTAATATTATATCGATCGACAAATTAAGCGACAAACAGCTGACGAAAGTATTCACGACAAAATCTTTAACTTTCGCCACTATTTTTATCGATCGACAATTTTACTTGTCTGTGGCACTGGAAAGGCCCAAAAGAAGCAATGCTTTTTTTAAAGCTAGAGTAATTTTTGTTTAATCGCATAATTCATCTAATCATCAAAAATCGAGCCAATATGGCGTTAAAATAAAATGAAATATTGCTAAATAACAATAATGATTATATTCTAAAGAGGAAATTGAAGTCGTAAAGAGGAAGAATACCAGTAATGCCAATAATATAAGTGCGAACATTCATAATACGTTTGGTGCCTATAAACATGTTATAGGTAAGTATATCAAAAGCGTATGTACCGTCGGCTCCTTGACTCTTTCTTCCTTCGGCTAGCATGCACAGGAAATGTACAAAATTATAATATAAAACATTAAAGTTTTCATTTTTTCATAAAAGCCACGGTTTGCATTTTAGATGTTTAAAATTTGAACAATGACATTTGGAAATACGTTTAGTTTTCCCATCACAGATCTGATATCTCATTCACATATTTATTCACTTTCAAAACTAAGAAATAAATTAATCACTATTTGAGTTTAGCGGTAAATATAATTAAAACATCGATCTGTCTCGGTCTTCTTCAAACGATTGATAGAAACAGAACTATGTTTTAAGGGGTTACCCCGAGCAGAACGTTGCGATAGAGCGTGTTTCGTCGTTACCCAGAAGAACACGCTGGGTTCTGTACCACCGTACAATATTTAAGTAAAAATCACGTTTCATGTATACAAATAATAAAAATAAAATTAAGTAAAAAATAAAAAAGGGGGTCCTTTAATATTTAACTTTATTTTATTATTATTATTAGAAATACACAATCTGTGATCAACTGTGTAACTATTACGGTTCTTAATAATTTACTGTTTTTGTTTATACAAAACGTTTACAAGTATTTATACAACTTACGCCTCCGGACTTGGACTGTCTCCTCATAGAACTTCGGTTGGTACTGGGTATGTCCACTTCGGAATGCTCCACCGACCAGCCAATGGCGAGGAGAGCTTTTAGAGATTCTCGTACGGGCTCTTTGTACCGCTCTTTTTCCTGAAAGAAAATAAATTATTATTATCACTTGATATTTTGACTATGATTTTCATTGGCTGAAAAAGTCACAGAATTTAATTGTTTAGAAAATTTACTCAATCAATCTGCTTAACCTTTTCCCAACTATGTTGGGGTCGGCTTCTAGTCTAACCAGTTACAGCTGAATACCAGTATTTTACATGGAGCGACTGCCTATCTGACCTTCACAACCCAGTTACTGGGTAATACGATACCCCTTGGTAAGAGTGGTTGTCAGACTTTCGGGCTGCTGACGACCCGTAACGACTGTCAGCCGGGACGAAGGGTTTAAGGTGCTTTCCGGGGCACGGAGGAGTCTCCATATGAAAAGATCGTCATGTATCTACGGACTAACCCCGGCAAGCGTAGCTTAACCTGATGGATCGACCCGTGCGGCTGTTATTACTTAGCCACGAGCTCCTCACACTTCTACATGAACCTGATGGATCGACCCGTGCGGCTGTTATTACTTAGCCACGAGCTCCTCACACATACCTGTTCTGGAACATATTACTGACATGACGTCTTACGTAGGCAATTCAAAGCGAACACGAAGCAGCGCGGCGCGGCACAAACAGTCGATACCTATTGCCGTTGCCTAGGTGACGAAACGCACGTGGGGTGCGGTGCGGCGCGGCGCGGAACGAAGGGAACGCGATCAGTTTGCTTGATATTTTGGCGCGAACTGGACGCGGTACCGTCGTTTTTGAAGTGAAAACTTCTTTAGGCGCGTTGACAGTTCGCGCTCATAAGATAAAGCCACCGCTTCGCATTGAATTCACGTGTCACAGCATCGAATCACTTCACAATCTTTGAATCGCCTAAGTAAGACGTTACGTTAGACAGCCCTCGCAGTACACCGCATGGTTCTCATACTTTCTAGAATGTTCTGTGCCACATCACAGGTAAACCAGAAAAGGTATGCGCTTCGGTAATCTTCGTGTCTCCGATTTAGCACGAACATCACGCCACAGATTAACCTCCACAGAGACAAAGCTTCTAAATTTTGTACTGCCGAGCTTTGTACTCGTACTAGTACCTACACGAATCATTGGGTGCGTTTGTATGAAGTTTTGCTCTCTGTAAGGTTACTTATTCCGGTCGCCGAATGTCATATGTCACTCAAAAGTTTTGAAAAGATTATTGGAATTGCATAGAGTTGTCAATCTATAATATAATTTTGTAATTATGTTAGGTAATACAAAATATGCAAGTACCTACTTCCATACTTGTAACAGCTCCATATTAGTTCGTATTTCCGAAGAAAGACGATGATTTCCGAAGTGCATACTTTTCTTTGGAAATTAGTACTTACGTAGTCGTTCAGCATATTGTAGGGCTTCAGTCGAGGGTGTGACTTCTGGCTGTCAGACCAACCCTCACCATAGACCCAGCCGTTCTCGATTTTCCTAGAAGCCCAGGCATCGTGGTAATGTTCGGAGAACTTCTGGACTATTGTGTTGAGGTCGTTGTTCAGGGCTACTGAGGAGGTGTTGATTGGCTGTGGATCGTACTGTGGGTTGTCGAGGTCGCCTGGAAATTGTGGCAAAATATGGGACTGAATATTATTACTTTTCTAAAAAAAATTCATTGATAACGAATTCTAAAACTAATATTTCTTCATAATTTAAATAATTATTAAAATCATATAAAAGGCTGGATTCTATAAACAGTAAACATCATCAAGTTTACTGTTTATAGAGTCCGAAAAACCATGTCTGGTTTGTTAAACCAGAAATATCTAGGTACCGATACCGCTGTACCGCGCCTTAGGTATGTGCGCTGTGAGACGTGGGACAGTTCACTGCCCCAGGTCTCACAGCGCACATACCCGCTCATAGCCGCTCATTTGTCAACACTCACGCGCCCCGCTGAACAGCGGTATCGGTCAAACTAAAAATCTGCTCATATTTTTTCCAACAAAGTCGAGTCTATATTATTATTATAATGTAATAAAATGGTAGATATAGTTTCGAGTCAACTTACCTGTAACTTGTTCCTTGCCGTAAAACTCATCATCATAGTTCTTTGACAGCGAGTAGTCAGGTGGTAGGGCACATCCTGTAAACAACAATATAATTCCCTATTTAAAAGTCTGTTGTAACAAAGCGTAATTATTCATATCGATCTCTCTTATCATTTTCATCTTGTACTTGATATAGTGAAATGAGCCTTATACCTATAGCGATAAGGCAGGGCAGCGCCTTGCCGAACAGTTCGGGCTCGTAGTCCATCTTGCTGAGCGAGTCGAAGATGTTGCTGAACAGCATCATTGTGAGGCGCTTCTCTTCGTCTGAGGACGCTCCGTACACTCCTTGTCCAGGTCCTGTACTGCCGTAGTACTTGGCACAGCGTTCGTAGTGGAGGGTTAGGAGCTGGGGAAAAGTAAATTCATTCATTTTTAAGACATTACTTACTAAGAACTTTTTTCATCTATTTCATCCTGCCCTTATCACAATATATTTGGGGTCGGTGCAACATGTTTTTCAACTGTTTGTTATATAGAAATACGGGAAATAATACTAAGCGGACAGACAGTCACGCTACCAACCTGCTGGCAAGCTAACATAACAAGAAGAAAAATAAATGTTCCTCCAACTACAAAATTGGGATAAGGGCATGCGAATGAAAGGCAATTGCAAGCAGCTGAGATGAGAATTCTACGAGGGATGTGAGGACGCGAATAGATAGAATAAGAAATGAGTATGTAAGAGGAAGTCTGAAAGTGACACCGGTGACTGAAAAGTTGTGTGGAAATCGGTTGTCATGGTATGGGCATGTGATGCGGAGGAAAGAGCTAAACGAGTAGGGGGAGACCAAAGAAACGATGGATGGACTGTGTGAAAGATGGTATGGCTAGAAAGGGAGATGACGACTAATAGAGAAGTATGGAAATAAACTGGAACAAGGGCAGGAGAATGTCGTGAGGATAAGCTAACATCCAGGATTTCACATATCTTTGTTTAACTCGTTCCTATACGAGAATGAAAAATCGATACGACGTATTTTAAAAACCTAACGACAATAAGACTGGGCTTAAAATTCCAGTGTACAAACCTTAGAAATATTAGAAAAACGTTTTTTTACTATTCAGATGACTAAAATGTTAAATAAGGTTTTTTTTCAAAAGGGCTTTCACGAGAAATGTCCACCTCCTAGAGAGAAACATTTACCCCTCCTCCTTAAGCGAAAACTTAGAACCGCGCATGCGGAAAGTTCAAACAGTGATTCGACCGACGATAATTTACCACAAAAATACGTAGCCAACTGCCGTAGTTACACAAGGAACGTCGAAGCTGCTGGGTAAGAATAGCGATGGTAGAATACTCTGACAGGGTTGGTTGCTATGCCAAAATATGAATTGTGACACTCACCCTAAGAGCGACAGTGGTATACTCGGATAGCTTGGAGACATCAACAGTAAGTTTCCTCAGCAGTTTCAACAACATGGACGGCTGCATCGCTGATGTTAATGCTACTAAAAAGTCTGATACTGCTTCACGTTGTCCCTTGGTTAACATACGGTTCTTCGATAACCTGGAAAGAGAAACTGGTATTAAGAATAAATAGAGAAATGAAATGAAATGAAATTGTTTATTCTGTAAATAACTCAGACTCAAAACATTTGTGACTGTCCACGAGATAAGGTACCTTATTGTCGTTGGCATTTACGACATTGTGCTTATTATAAGCTAAGTAAACTTGTACGATTTGTATTTCAGAATGACTTAAGCGCCAATGACCATAAGTTGCCCATTCCAAAACATAGATCTCTATGGAGAAGAACGCACAAGAAACTCTAAGGACACTCTTTTAAATCAAGATATGACAAAATCCTGTGTACATTATTCATTATTATTGGTTCCTACTTCTAATAATATTTGTGTTTTCACCACTTTTATTAAAAAGATTTAGATTTTTCCTTACGTACATGATGTTTTCATAGATATACAGCATGTACCAGAAAGGCGTGGTTAAAGGACTATGCCAATTTTAGTATGGAAGGTGGCGTCTTTTTCTTTTTTCTCACAGCCATCAATCAAATCTTGTTTTTCTAGTACAGAATAGTGTAACAAAAGAAACTTATTTCACATGCATATCTCACAAAATGAGTTATATGAGAAAGAGGTTTCTATGTCTTTATAACTATTTTCGACTGTATAGCAAGGCAAAGTTAGTGTTAAATTGCCACAAAGTAGATAGCCGTTAATTTTTTTGGATATTTGAATATTCGGTACACCTCCCGTGCGTTAGGAGTCAAACATTGCCTACAAACCTAAGAAATACATAAACACTTCTAACTCTTATATCTCATTTCGGACTGAATTTAGAGATATGCATGTTACACTATTCTGTACTAGCAAAAGCGGATTTGGTTGAAGGCCGCGAGAAAAAAAAAAGACGCCAATTTCAGACATTGGCTTTTATGAGTGTGGTACAGACCATCAAACTGAACAACTTTCTTTATCGGACCAACTTCGTACACCAAGGTTGTTAGGTGACAAGTACGGTCAAGGTTTTCATAGGCCACAGTAGCCACAGACTGCACATAAAAATGTATTGAATTAATTTTTGTCTTTATTTATTTAAAGAGAGTTTTGACCCAGACAGATTATGCCACCCTCATCGTTACAAATCGACTTTACATACTACTACACAACTAAAAATTATCTCACACTATCTCCTTCTGCGATTAATTTCAATGTTTATGAGCCTGTATAGCATCCTGGCTGCTTCTGAAGCAGGAGCAGCAAGGACGCGGTTCAGATGGAAAACTAAATGAATATTCGTACCTATATACAGTGTGTAGCGTGGCGTCTAGAAGACTGGCGTAGTTCTCTGCCTCGTTGTAGAAGTAAGCGTGTTTGATGAGTAGCGGCAGGATCGAGTTGCCGATGTAGCGGTTCATTGAGAGGGCCATGTCGGACTCGCATCCGTCGTTCTGACGAAGAAAAATTTGAATATAGAACAATGAAATATAAAATACTAGCAGCGCCCCGCGGTTTATCCCGCGTAAGTCTCGAACCCGTCAGAATATCGGTGTTCAAAGTATTATATATGTTAATCCTAGTTATAAACTACCTGTCTGCTAAATTTCATTAAAATCCATTCAGTAGTTTTTGCGTGAAAGTGTAACAAACATTCATCTCCCTTCTCTTTCATATCATTCCTCACACAATCCATCCATCTTTTCTTCGGCCTTCTGAGAGGAAAATAGTGACGAATATAAACATTTATATACATCACTCTTTCAGTCACATGTGTTCCCTCCTCATCAGATGCCCAGACCAAGCCAAACGATTACCTTTCACCTTTTCTGTCACTGTCACCACTTTCAAACTTAATAATTTAAAATATAATTTATTTTCGTCACTCCAAACACCCATCTTCATATTCTCATCTCCGCTGCATGCAATCTTTTTTCATCCGTCTTCATCACGGCCCAGCATTCCGGTCCATACAGTACGACTGGCCTTATCACGAACTTGTAAATTTTCCCCTCGCAAATTGCTCCTGTGACCTGTCACCATTTCATTCATCCTGAGTTGATCCGGTGCGTTACGTCTCGGTCTACTTCACCATCCCGTTGGACAACCGGCCCGAGGTACCGAAAGTCAGAGCAGATCGGTAAGGGGAGTGACTGCATCAAAGTAATAACAAAAATAGTATCAAAGAAAATATAACCTATCAGATTATGTCAAACTTAAACTTACAATAGGTACGAGTCTAGTTTATAATGATAGTAGGCTCATAGTTGGACAGCTTCCATTTCGCTAATGATCAAGCTTAGTTGTATAGGTGCTCCATTAAATTACGTCATTCGTAATAGTAAAATAGCTTTACACTTATATCATCTAGAAAATTATTCAAAAAAAAAAAAAAAAAACTATAGCTTTCAACATCAATTCAGTTTAAATCAGGATGTTTTTTATTTACTCTTAGAACAGCTACCTTTTAACATAATTATCAATTCAAGTCTACTCATTCTACCAAGCATGGTGGAAGCCCTTTAATCCGGCAAGAAAGCTTCCTCCAGCGGCAGCAGAACAGCTCCTGGGTCTCAATACCATACACTCGCTCCAGGAATAGACCCCCAAAAATAAGTATATAAGCAAAACTGTTAAATTTATCTACTTACTCTATCAAGCATAGTGGCTGCCCTCAAATCCGGCAAGAAGGCTTCCTCCAGCAGCTTGTAGAACAGCTCCTGGGTTTCAATACCGTACACTCGCTCTAAGAATAGGCCTACACTCTGTTTGTGACCAGGGATCAGGCCGGATGGCATGTCTACAGAGAGGAAAAACATTGCGTAAATTATCGTAAAATATTAATATAATTACAAAAAAAAAATACATAAGCCTCCTTCTGGGGCAGTCAGGTAAAATGAAAATCTACGTTTTTAAAGGTTGTTTAATAAGACGTTAAAATAATGATAATGATATTAGAAGCAGCATTCGCCTACCCACAAATATCTAGGCCTGTAATTGCCTGTAATTTGTGGGTAGGCGAATGCTCTCAAGATTCTGACACGTTGGAAGAAAACTATTGCTAGCCTCTGGTTTATAAACTGGGTTGCCTATTGTGAAACACACGAGAAAGAATTATTTTGATATTTTATTTTATACAGTTAAGGTTAAACACATTTTTTGTATTTTGTAAGCCTGCGCTGTCCCACTCCTGGGCTAAGGCCTCCCTCCACTCCTTCCAGCGTTCGCGAGCCCGCACGTTCTTCTTCCAGTTTTGGCGGAATCTGTCCAGTTCATCCCGCCATCTCCTACGTGGCCTACCGCAACCCCGCCTCACTGTCTCAGGGCACCAGTTCTGTGCTATTTGGGCCCACAGTTCGTCCGGCATGCGACATACATGTCCTGCCCAGGCCCATTTAAGTTGGGCAACCTTTCGAGCCACATCGACTATCTTTGTTTTAGAGCGCAGTGTTGTGTTTCGAATACGATCTGTTAATTTAACACCTAGTAAACTGCGCTTTTGCTCATTGGCAGACCTTGAGTTTGGACTTCTGGATGTTAGTCAGAGACCAAGTCAAACATACATATTTTACATTATTTATTTAGAGACAATTAATAGCTAGAATTTAAAATATGTCATACTAACCAGACTTAGGTCGTTCCTCTCCCGCAGCCGGGTTGTTGAGCGTGAACCTCAGACTGAGCACGCCCTGCAGGTCCTCTAGCGGCACCAGCGAGCGAAGGATAGCTCGGGCACGGAGAGACTCGTTTTTGCCCTGAGAATTGATTTTTAAGTCAATAAAATTAGAAGCATTTGCGGTGATAATGATAATGGCGCTGCCATTGCAGTTATGTGCTCAAATACGTGCTTTAAACGAGTGACACTTCTTCACACTAAAATTTGAATGCAATAAAGAGAATCGTTACAGGCAGTAGATAAATAGTCTAAAAATGTCTTCACCAATAAAATATTAGGTCTATGAAATTGCCGATTTACATAGAAAAAATAAAAATCAAACAATTTAAAAAAAAAAATATTGTCGATGCACTTTTGCCATTTTAATGAAAGTTCGTTGATACCTCTGCTATAGATATCCTAGGAACGGGAATCGATAAATTGTTTAAAGGCGTTTTCACCGCCTCGTTGGATTTGAAATTTTTCCCCGGGGCTCATTGTTGAAATCAAAATTTCCAGAACGCAAGCGATCAAACCAAAAACGCACCGTACGGTCACTTGCGGTACCTTGTCCATACACATCGTTAATATTGCGTGCTGTCTGTGTTGCGTTGGTGCCTCGACGGAACTCGTATTCGAAAAGCGCGCTATTTCGATTTCTCCATGGTTACACAAACGATATCAAAGAAAAATTTAACGGCGGGAAAACAAATGGATAACTGATTTTGTTTTTTTAACGATATATGCTATATTATAAATTAATTTGAATTGGAATTCTAAATAGAATGAAATATATTGATCTTCACACCAGCCGGTTTCAAAAATCAGCAATTTCATAGGTAAGTGTGATGTGCTAGAGATAAATGTGAGCGGAACAATTGCGCGAGTCATTCCGCTCCATCATATTTGGTAAAAATGTTCCAACAGTGCCATATTTTTAGTTTATTTGTTCCTAGCCTTAAACTTTTTTATGAACGGCTGGGCCAAGGCGTGAAATCAGGCCAAATATAGTACCATCCACATTAGTGATATCAGTAAGAAAATTAAACATTACTTACAAGTGCAATAACCCCAGCATCAGGCGCGCATCTGCCCAGCAGATCCACCAACGTACAATAAAAGTTAAGGATCGCAGCGCCCGTGTCGATGTAGTCTTCATCCTCATCTGACTCTGGCAGGGGGTGGCTGAACTGTAAAATTAAAAAAATAACATTGTCAGTTACATGCTATTGTTATTAAAGTGAAAACTTCTTTAGGCACGTTAAGCGATTTTTGGTGTCTGTCAAGTTTTTACTTCTGTCGGCAGTCCCCATATTGCCGACAGAAGCATTGAGATAGAAAAACATGGAGATGGCATATTCTACTATAGGAAGAGTAGTTATACAAATACGAGTATCTGTCTTATCACCACAGATATGTCAAAAAGCGTTTTGTTTCTTTTTAACAAATCAACAGTAATCAAGTATGAAAAGAGAGACATTTAAATGTTTGTCAAGGACTAAAGGAGATGTTCCAAAATGTATGGACCTTGGGCCAGGTACGTGTACAGTATACATAAAAATAGAGAAATATATTTAAAACCACTCTCAACAGTCCAATTACTTCAAAATGGCTTTGTTTGCTGGTAAACCACAATTAATTACACTTGAAATTGCAACACACAAACCAAAACTCGTCATGGAGGTAACCTGTCATTTTGATTGATTAATGACGTTTGACATCTAGAAGAGGGCTGAAGTGACACTGTTGTGACAGCTGACAGTCCTCTTTCTATGATCAGTAGTCGATTTATGGTTTACTGTCATTGTTTTTATGCACAGAGTAACTAAATCTGTGAGACGCCATGTTGAATGTAGATCAAAATAATTGATAAATTTTAATTCTCTACCACAACAGTATACATTTAAATGAATTATCTGTATTGTACCAGAATTCTACGGATTTTTTTCGTTTTTTGAGGTAGTGTACACAGACCTAGCCCATTTTCAAACATCTCCTTTGAAAACACTCTTTTGTGACGTCAAAACGTGTCTATGCGTGACCGGTCGCCATGTTGAGTGCCGAGTTCTGTGGTAGATGATTGGTGTCTGTCAAACGGTTCCTTGCTCTCTCTCTTGCACTCGCAGTTACAAACCTACGAAAGGCGGCCATGTTGAGTGTCCGATTTTTGTAGGTATGTACGCTAATTTATAAGTAAGTGCTGGTGCTGCCAACAGAAGTGAAAACTTGACAGAGCAACACGTCACATTAGCATGTCGTGTGACGTGACGCGAACTTATAAGATTTCCCCCCTGCCAAATGTCGCTCAACGCGCCTAAAGAAGTTTTCACTTCACACGCCGCTGTGAAACCGTGAATCCAGTAGGGTTATTCTTTCAACATTACTTCGAAGTGAACTTTACTGAATAGCACGGCAACCTGCCTTTGGTATAAACTTTAAAGTTTAAAACAATCAAGTGTAATGTTGTTTGGTCTAAGCTGTTAGGCTAATGAAATCCTTTTCAATTTCGAGCAAATCGTGCCATGTTCAATAATTTTCCCTAGAAATTTTCGCCGTCATTATTCCTAAGTCTTATAATTTTTGTACTTCTCTGTGAATACCAGTTTTACATCCCTCAGTTTCTAAGTTTGTCAGTGTTTGCGCATTCACTTGACATCTAGAAATGTATGATTATGTACTGTGTTGAGCAATAAACATTTGAATTTGTCTTCTTCATTTAGTTTATACTTGGTCTGTCGTACCATTATTATAATACCCTTTGAGCTATAATTTAAATCTCTTCCTTGGCTTTTTACGCCCTACTTTACACTCTACAATACTCACGTTAACATCTCCTTCCTGCTCCATCTCCCTCAGTTTCCGTCTGTCGGCGATCCTCTCGCTCATTTTGTTGGCGTCCACAATAGCCTTCAGTAGGCCTTCGCCCTCGCCCCTCAGAGCCGGACCGAGGCACTCCGGACGACGAATCAGGAGACGGATTACTAGGTTCGCGTTCTCTTCTACGCTTTCGCCGTTTACCTGAGTGGAAGAGAATATTTTTGTAATGAGGAATGGTGATGATCAATTTATTCATATTGTGGAATTGTGCATAATGTGTTAGTTATGAATTACGAGAAGTATGAGTACCTACCAACGTAACATAGATAAATGAGTTCCTCTTTTGGTTTTAGCTCAAATAGAATAAAGTCTATGCATTCCTTTTTTATTTGAGATGGGTTTGTTCTTGACTCTAGTTAGGCCGGAGGTGACAGAGACAAAGTTGACGATGGAGTGAGCTTACACAGAAGAAGGCCGTTCACTCTCACTTTAAAGAGATTAGGGTTGTATGCGTTCGGAAACACAGACGCAGGTAAAGAGTTCCACTCTTTTGCTGTGCGCATTATAAATGTAAATAAAGGCCTAAGTAGCACCTAAGTCCAAAGGATTTACTTCACTTATTTCACTTAGGACTTTAATAGATGAGTTGGCTATGGCATTTACATATTTTACAAACCACATTTTTGATCATAGTACTGTGTTACTTCCCGAAGGGATCGTCACTTTACCCCGGGATCTAGACTACTTGAAATGATAGAAGAGGGAGGCGGAATAATAGTTTCACTTTAATCAAAAGGAAATCAATACAATCTTCGAATAAAATCGCTCATTTCTTAAAACTACACCGCCTAACACCCTAGCTAACGCCGAATTAATAGTAAAGATTGCCATTCGGGGAACCGTTACAGTACTGTCACCGGTCACAATTAGCCGCGGAATGATAATTCAAATTGATGTGTCAAATGTCAATCTGTGTATGCAAGTATGAATGATATAAAAATAAAATAAAAAAACAACTTACCCAAACGCAGAAACGAAGGAAATCAAGATAACGTTCGCCTTCCACTGGGTCCCATCCGAGGTCTGGATAACCTTTCTCGATCAACTCCGAGTTACTTTGCAGTCCACAGCGAGATAGGTATACTGCTATCTTTTCTAGGTAGTGCTCTCTGTAAATACAGAATGATACATTTCAATAAATAAATAAAACGTCTACTTTCTCCACCACATCATAAAAAAATGTAGTTATAATATAATTTGTGTATAAGTATAAAAATATATATATATATATATTTTTTTTTTACAAAAATACATTGATGTTCTGGAGACTAGAGCCTGTACTAGGAATACCTGTGTTATAGATCTCTAGGCCTCCAAACTACACGGACAAGTCACAGGTATAAAAATTTGATTGTTTCTTGATTGTTGGGATGGAAGATAAAAAAAAAACAATTTAAGACAAGAAAAAAACAAATAGGTAATAATTAGACAGCAAAGTAGGGTGTCTTGGTGTGGGTGTGTGGGTGTATAGTGAGTGTGTGATATTCAAATGCGCGTGATGTTTGTAGTTTGTAGGTATTTTCAGGGTCTAAGAGTGCGAAGTGTTTCAACTGAAGCGGAGCGGAGTGGAGATTTCGAGCACTGAGATTGGTTGGACCACCCTGCTCGACTCCATTCTGTCCGGCTCGGGGCCACGTGTTCATGTATTTTATTTTAAAGTCCGCTCCACTCCACTTATACTGTTTCCACTGACGCAGAGTGGAGATTTCCGGCACTGTGATTGGTCAATTTACGGCCCACTCCTCTCCACTCCACGCAGCTGCGCGTCAAAGGAAACGCACCCTTAGCCTCCTATAGATCGTTTTTTTTTTTTGTAAGAAAAAGAAAGTAAAAGAAACACAATCCTCTGATTTGTCATCCAACGATCTTTCCAACGGTACTACTGATAAATTTTACATTTTACATTTAAATCAAATTACTTTTTTTTGTGAGAGTCTACAAAAAAAATTGTACCTAATTTGATATAATTGTAGACTTTCTAACTAGATCGTTGGTATTTATAAGTATGTATGCTATTTTTTACAGTTATTTTGGTATTTACTCATAAAAATTGACAACAATAGTAAATACCAAAATAACTGTAAAAAAATGCACACATCATCCTATAAATACCAACGATCTAGAGAGTGTAATAAAAACTTAGTAATTTGACTTAAATGTATTAAAACCACGTAAACCAATAGAAGTGCGACGTTGCCAGCCCGCGCGGGATTAAATCAAAAAGTTTTGCCTAAACACGCTTGCTCATGGCGCATTTTTTGATTCTCTATTCGATTTGATTTCTCTTTATTTAGTTCTGTTGTGGTTTATCTATAACCGTTGTTTATGTCAAGTTATGATTATCGACTGTCTCACCATACATTTTTGACGTTAAAACCTCTCTTAACTTTAAGCAATTTTTAAATAAAAGGGTTTATGTTGCAATTTCACGGTATCGACATTACTTGAACCAAATCCCTTACCTCAGAGCTAGCGCCAGCTCAGTGTTCTCCATAAGACTAGAGTACGCCACGTCCAAGGGAGTGGATCCTCTCAGCGAGGGTCTGGACAGCAGAATGTTGGAGTTCTCCAGCAGGAAGTCGAAGTGGTCGAACATGGCCTTCTGGTTCTGTCGGCCTGTGCGGCAGAAGTAGCAGAGGAAGCGGCAGCAGGCTACTACCATCTCGTGGGAGGTGTCCTGCGGATAAGATTTTTAAATGTAGTTTTGTAAATTAACCCCTTAACTTATAAACGTTGCCTAAAGTTAAGAGACGTTTAAACGTCAAAAATGTATTGTTGAACAGTACTTAGCTTTAAGCAGCGTTTTTAAATAAACCCACACACCTTAAGATTTAATGTCATTTGCACATCATTAAACGACAAGGTCTATTTTTCTATGTGACTATTAAATAGTGATAGTGTGCTAGTGAGTATATGAGTGAAGTTTCAATTTCCTGAGGATCCTTGTCAAGAGTGGTGGTGGCCGCCAAACGTAACAAATTGGACCGTGTTATGCAGAAAGCAGCCATGTCGGGAAAAGTACTAACAGAGTTTAAGCATTTTTCGGTCGATGGTTGCATTATGGATGTATGGACATGGCTGCATTTGACTACTCATATCTCCGTGATAAATAGAGATATCGACATGATTATTTTTGCAAAAAATCTTGTATGTCGAAATTAGTATGACTGTGTATATAACTCATTTTTGGCAAAATGGTTGCTTTCTGCATAACTAGGTCCAATAGTCAAAATCTTTCGGTAAGCTGCATTGCATGAGACATTAGAACTTTTTGGAAAGAGGTTTATGGCAACATGACTTTAGTATGGTAATGAGAAAATAGTATGACTTCGTAGTCTTTAAATAAACAGTGCAAAGCCGTATGCTAGGGGGACGTCAATGGCAGTCACTTTACACACTGTCACTTCACGTTCAACGCGTTTTTTACCTTAACTTTTACTTTTTTTCCGACGATCAGCAAAGAACTAGCTTTTCATAGCTAGACCTTGCGACTTCCATAAAGCAGTGTCCGAATAAATTTTTGAAAGAAATACTGTTGTCACACAAGTATGAGTGACACACAGACAAGACAACGCTCTACAAAGCTAAAGTTATTCTTAAAACACGACGTTGTCACACAGGTATGAGTGATAAAGATAACGCTCTATAAAGCCAAACTTATTCTTAAGACACGACGTTGTCACACAGGTATGAGTGATACAGATAACGCTCTATAAAGCCAAACGTATTATTAAGACACGACGTTGTCACACAGGTATGAGTGATAAAGATAACGCTCTATAAAGCCAAACTTATTCTTAAGACACGACGTTGTCACACAGGTATGAGTGATACAGATAACGCTCTATAAAGCCAAACTTATTCTTAAGACACGACGTTGTCACAGAGGTATGAGTGATAAAGATAACGCTCTATAAAGCCAAACTTATTCTTAAGACACGACGTTGTCACACAGATATGAGTGATACAGATAACGCTCTATAAAGCCAAACTTATTCTTAAGACACGACGTTGTCACACAGGTATGAGTGATACAGATAACGCTCTATAAAGCCAAACTTAATATTAAGACACAACGTTGTCACACAGGTATGAGTGATACAGATAACGCTCTATAAAGCCAAACTTATTCTTAAGACACGACGTTGTCACACAGGTATGAGTGATACAGATAACGCTCTATAAAGCCAAACTTATTCTTAAGACACGACGTTGTCACACAGGTATGAGTGATAAAGATAACGCTCTATAAAGCCAAACTTATTCTTAAGACACGACGTTGTCACACAGGTATGAGTGATAAAGATAACGCTCTATAAAGCCAAACTTATTCTTAAGACACGACGTTGTCACACAGGTATGAGTGATACAGATAACGCTCTATAAAGCCAAACTTATTCTTAAGACACGACATTGTCAACATTGCCAAATATTTCGTTATTGTCATAAATTATTCAATGAAAAATGAAAATTTGAAATATCGCTCTGTGTTGTACTAAAATATTGATTTTAAACTATCTATATCGTGACACTAGTTACAGGTGTAAAAAAGCACTTAAGTCCTTCTAAATACTTTTTTACACCTAAAACTGTTACAACACCTAATCCAGTGTTACAATGAACATTCTTAAATTTGATATGCCATTTAAATATTGATACCTTCTCATGCTTGTCTTCTGCAACGGGCGTCGACGAGGGCTGTGCGTCGGACTGCGCCTGCGCACGTCTTCCTAAAGTGTTCATCATCACAGCCATCACGTTCTCGTGCACGCGTAGCACTCTGGGAAAGTTAACAAGATAGTTATTTACACATCACTTAATATAGTTGGTTAACATTTTAAAAAATCGCGAAAACTTTCAGAAATATTTTTTTGGTTTTCATTTTTCATAATTACGCAAGAGAAGAGTGCCGTTTCAAGTTGTGTGCAGCGAGCTCTAGAAATATTCAATCAGTATATCTTTTTGAAAAATATATTTACCTTATCAAATCTGGGTGCTGGAAGAATGTATGGTTGTTGACGAGTTTCCTGTAATTTAAAAAATAGACTTAAAACTTGGACCACAACTTTTTTTTTAAATCATAACTATTGCGTAGATGGACCATCCTATTTTTGTTTGAAAATTAAACAGGGTAAATATGCGGTTCTTATCGTCATAGACTTAAGGTTTTCAACTTTCGTCAATTATACTTCGTCTCTTCCTCACGAGTTCCTCTTCCTCATGTCTGATCTGCACAGGCAGCAGTGATTGGATCTGACCGAGTCCCACCCACATCTCTGCCACGTCTAACTGTTGCTAGTTGATGACTATATCGTTACAACACTTACCAGAGCCTCTTCCTCATGAGTTCCTCTTCCTCCTGACTCATCTGCACAGGCAGCAGTGCTAGGATCTGACCGAGTCCCACCCACATCTCTGCCACGTCTAACTGTTGTTAGTTGAAGACTATATCGTTACAATACTTACCAGAGCCTCTGCCTCATGAGTTCCTCTTCCTCCTGACTCATCTGCACAGGCAGCAGTGATCGGATCTGACCGAGTCCCACCCACATCTCAGCCACATCTAACTGTTGCTACTTGATGACTATATCGTTACAACACTTACCAGAGCCTCTTCCTCATGAGTTCCTCTTCCTCCTGACTCATCTGCACAGGCAGCAGTGCTCGGATCTGACTGAGTCCCACCCACATCTCTGCCACGTCTAACTTGGTCTTAGCGTTGATGACGTATGTCTTTTCTAGGGCGCGAATTAACTCGCCTACTGCATCATATTGACGGACTAAAAGACTGAAATAAAAATAATATATGATAGTCAGAAGTTACTAGGCATGTTAACAGGCTTTTACTTTGGATTTCGGCAAAATTCTTCCCGAAATATATATATATTTTTTAATTTTTATGAGATTCATCGTATTTGATTAGTCAACAAACTGATTGTCATTATTTTTTTGGTTGCCGCTGCTCAATAAACGTCAAGAAAAGAAAGAAAGTTTAATACATTACACTGCAATACTAAAGCCAAAAGCCCAGTATTCAAATGAAAAATATAATTAATAGGTAAAAAGTTCAAAATTAATAAGTTGCTGTGTTGTTGTAAGAAAAAGTTGTAATGTCCATGAGCTTTTCATTTTAGCGGCATCCCTTTAAGTGGAACCCAGTATGGCTGCGTCCTAACCAAAAAGACAGTCGCGCGTGTACGCGATCTTAGCGTGGATATCGGTACACAATGTCTTAATCCAGATTATAAATTGTTTGTGTGCCAAATTTCATCGAAATCTGTTCAGCCGTTTTTGCGCCAATCCAGACAAACAGACAAACTGACAAAGATATTTCGTTGAATGACATACTCGCGGAATCCATCACAGGGGCTCGTGGCTAAGTAATAAAAGCCGCACGGGTCGATCGATCAGGTTAAGTTACGCTTGCCTCGGTTGGTCCGTGGATGGGTGACCAATGTGATCAACTTTACGTACCGAGACCCCTCCGTGCCTAGGAAAGCACGTTAAGCCGTTGGTCCAGGCTGGATTCGCTGGATATTCCTGGATCTTAGACAGCCATCAGAAGCCCGAAAGTCTGACAACCAGTCTTACCAAGGGTATCATATTACCCAGGAACTGGGTTGTGCAGTCGCTCCATGTAAAATACTGGTATTCAGCTGCATCCGGTTGAACTGGAAGCCGACCCCAACATATTTGGGAAAAGGCTAGGCAGATGACTCGCGGGATCCATCAAGTGACGTTTCGCGTCACCATTCATACAAACGATCGCGACGATCGCGTAGTCGTGCGATGGTCGCTTTTGATTAGGACGCGGAGTAACAGTACTGGCTTAGCGGTACAAATAATTATGATGGTAGTCATTGGCGCCGATTCCCTTGTTCACAAAGTAAACTAAATTAAAGTTCCGTGCATCTTTTTCTTTATATTTCACTATGAAAAGGACAGAAGATAAATATTAGGTTAGGCCTGTCAAATTAGTCAGTGCCTGACGTAAATTACATAAATGCAATAAATAAATGATGAAATGATGATGATAAATTGACGTAGTTTTTTTTTAGTCTATGGAGTATCTTAATTTGACAGGACTACACTATTATTTCCGTACAAGGCGTGAATAGGTTGATAAGTCGACTTGCAAGTAATTTTTAATTGTATAAAAATGGCATGGAATGCCTAATTTATATAGTGAATAAAAATGAGTAAGTCGATAAGTTCATAATTCCCGGCAAACTGCACTTGTGTATGTTAATTTATAATTAGATTCCAGATGCCATTTTTATACAATTCAAAATTTCGTGCAAGTCGACTTATCAACTTATTCACGCCTTGTACGGATTTATCGTCTGTCCTTTTGTTAATGAAATAGAAAGAAAAAATGCATTGAACTTAAATTTAGTTTAGTTTGTGAACAAGGGAATCGGCGCCATTATATTATATACAAACTGAATTACCTGAACATTTCTCTGACGAGTTTGGGTGTTTCTATCTGCGACTCCTCAGCCCAGTTGACGATCGTCTGGATCAGAACCTTACGGAACTTCTCCTCAGGAGTCTTCCTAATAGGCTCCTCTATTGCCTGGGAAAGAAATACACAAAAAATTGTCAGGGGCGTGCGACGAGTATTTCATGACTCTTTTGAAGCGCGTACGACTGAGTGAGAATTTAATAATAATAATAATAAATTTATTTGTTAGAATATTGTTGTTACAAATGTGTTACACATAATATGACGTCCATAATATTCTGCTATTTTTAGCGTACAAATATTTCAACGAATTTATTAATAATAATTAGTTGTTTAAACCATAATTACCAATTAAAATGAAAAGAATTATTCAATACAATGTCATAGATATTAAATTCTATACAAGCATTAGGAACATAAAGGTAAGTCGTCGTCTAATTTAAATTTGGAATCAAATTTTTCATTGAAAAAGTCATTAAAGTTTGACATTAGATCGTGTTGTATATTTTTATTTGATTTTTTTTTATGTCTATATGCTTTGTGCAGCCCTTTTTAGTTTTTATTTGTGTCTTCAGCGGACACTTGTAAATGGCCGTTAATTTTTTTTTTTTACAAACTCTGTATATACGTTAGCTGCAAGTTTCCTGAACCGAAAAAAACAAAGCTAATAAATAAGTTTATTATTTAATAATAGTTACCTTAGCTTCCTCTTCTAGCTCCTTAACGGTGTTTATAATGTTGTACAGCTTTCCAAACGCGCCTGGCTTCACCTCTGGTTCTTGGTTCTCCTGAAACAACAATAAAAAGATCTAGTAGCTAGAAAATAATCCACACGGACTTAAGTTGCAGAAGCTGCATCCTGTGCAAGAAACCTGTATCCTGTGTACATTGTAAGAATAAAATAAATGGCAAAAAACAATTCTTGTTGCTTCTATTTGCTATTCTTGTTTCTTATATTGCAAAATCCTGGGTACAGGGACCCAGGATTTTTGCAATATCTTGTCGGACTTTCTTGCCCGTTCGAGTTCTTCTCCCTAGCAATCTAAATTTTGTAATGGGCAACTATGGTCTGTTTTTTAATCTCGTAGACTAAATTGACATTTCAAATGTTCCATGTATCATTTTTTCATTTCATAGTTTGACATCTGCACCTGTCAAATTAGTCTACGAGATTAAAAAACAGACCATAGCTTCAACTTTCAGAACAACTACTTGACATTTCAAATATGCCTGTAATTTTTTTAATAAAAAAAAAAACTTTGAGTTCCAAAATATTATATAAGAACATAGTTACCGATCCATCAGGCTCCTGTAGCGCATGTAACGACACATGCGCCATGAGGCTCTCGTGGAAATCGTTCATGCGCGCGATCAACTCCTCACCGCACGGGCAGTTGTCCTTGTCTTCGGATTCTTCTAAGTGCTTGAAACCTGTTAGGAAGGGAGTGATAGTTTAGGGTTTTGTGATGACATAACGAACTTGAAGGTGATAAATAGACGAGACACTCATGATTGACTCAGTGTTTTACAGTAAATACCACATATTGACCCCATTCCTGTTACCAATGGATTGATGGATTTGTTATATTTTTTTTAATAAAAAATTATTAAAAAATGTAAGTAATATGTATATCATCATAACTTACTGAGTATAGCATTCATCTGTTCTCTAGGCGGACAACGGAACTCCCTGGTCTTCTTAGCCGCAACCGCGCTCGGCAAGTCTGACTGCTTGATCTCTGTGTAACGTCTGCAAAATAACGTGTTTTATTTATTTATTTAAATGCCTTAAACTATCCTTACAGGTCGTAACCTAATGCGATAGCCAAGTCACACACACAAAGTTAAAATTAAATTAACAAAATTTAAATTTAAATTATTATTCAAGTTCTTAAAGATCATTGTTTGTAACATAGTGTAAACAATAGTACTTTTGCGAATTCACTCCAGCGACATGTAAATACAAAGTGGTTATGATAATACGACAATAAATTAAACTTCGCATACCTCAAGACATTCTCAGACTACATATAAAAAATCATTTGAATATATCCAGTAGTTTAGTCACAGGAAATTATTTTTCATTTTTAACATTTGCTACACGATGTATGTATTAATAGGGAAGTACTGACAGGTTAACGACCCCCGCATCGGTATGCACAACAAAAGATTAAAGACACATTTCCAACCAGCACCATAATAGTTTTTACATTTGATTCAGTGCAAATTATACCTTAGGCCTAAATTGTAAGAGTCATAAAGCTTGTCATTAGAGTCCTAGGTTAGTGAACCATTTATAAATGGTGTTCTATTTTCTTTCTACTTTTATGTCATTTAGTTTGTTTGAAATTTTAATTTTTTTAATTTGGTGTTAGGGTTTTTTGATAGCTTACAATTGTTCATATGAACTAGTATTGTCAATGTTTTCATTTATTGTCGTATTATCATAACCACTTTGTATATCATTTTCGATCTGGATATAATTGATGGTGCGAATTGCTCGAGACAGAGGGGTTTTGGCTAGCAAGTTGGTCCTGGCTGATGGTACGACCAGCAGTGGCGGGGCCTTCGTCTCCACACATAACGGTCGGGTACGTACAAGTACAACCGCTGCAGCACTCTCGGGTTGTGATCTATGCCTCGGAGCAGCTTCACAATGTACGACACTAGAGCAAATTCCCGTCGCACTCCGAGTTGATTGTACCCCACCATACCCAGTACAAATAGAGTGGGGTACATCAAAGGGTAAAATGGGTATACCCCATAAAGTTTCTTGTACAGGTGGCACGTGAAGTTGTTCTGGACTCACGCCAACATCACTGAGTACTTCGCCTCATGTGGAGCCCATATGAGGCGAAGCCCTACCCCTATGTTGTATGAATGCAACGTATGAAAATATAAATAATGACTATACTTAGAACCTTGTCTTACTGTACACACAATATAAAAATTCGACATAAAAAATGACACATCGACGATGTATTCTGGTTTATAATTGCTTCATCAACAAGCAAAAGTAGTATCGAGTTTAAGGGATAAAGTTTTTGTTCCATCACAAAGATAATTGATGCCACTTGGAAAGACGCTACGCTAAAAAGAAATTGGGCTGTACCTACACATATGCCGCATATCAGATGACCAATGGGCCAAACTTACAACCCAATGGGTGCCTTTAATGGCAAGCGACATCGCGGCAGGCCCAGACGGAGATGGCGAGATGAGCTGGACTCCTTCAACAAGAACTGGCCCTTAGCAGATTTAAAGAGAGAGAAGTGGAAGGAGAGTCCCTACTCTCCTTCCCTTTGCCCTGCAGTGGGACATCACAGGCTTTTAGTAATAATAAATAACCTCCTCAGAACTGAAGTCCCGTATAGGGGACAATTTTTCGAGTGTCGCCTCCTTGTGTAAGATTTTGTAGTAGGTAGTTAGAAGATTTGATTGCTGTAGGTAGCGCACACGCGATGAGATGGTTGACAATAAGTAAGGATTGCAGAGCGGTTCGACATCGGAAGGGTGACGAAAAGAATTATTATTTCGAGTTGCTCCGTACTGTAGGTAATGAGGACGATAAGTGATAAAGGTTTTCGTACAGTGATTGTTCGTAGCAGAAATAACAGGTTCACTGTCCGCGAATCAGACACTATAGTTAAATAATCAGTCATAGTCGCATCTATTTCACGGGACAGTGAAAGGGTTCAAAAGTTTAACAAAACTAAATATATAATCAAACTATTCGGCCTTACCTCAGCTGATCAGTCTGTAGATCTCCAACGAAGTCATGCGCGAAGGCAATAATGGCTTCAACCCTGTGTCTCAGCTGTATGTCGTTGAGATGTTGCAATAGGTAGCACATCTGTAGCTTTGCGCCTTCCGCCATCTTCATGTGGAGGAGACCTTTGCGGTGCTCGTCTTTACCCTCTGGAGGAAAAAATTATGTACTGGTATTTTGTTTGTAATGAGAAAATTAATTTTATAAAAAGTAATAAGGTAGGTTAGGTAAGGTAATTACTTGTTAACAAAAGAACGGGAAATGCAACCTAGCACTGTTTTGGTACGAAGTTCTTTAACGCGGCTTGTGGTAGGAGTAAACTGGCAGAAATTGTGACGTAACGAAAAAGCGTTATGACGTCAGTTTCAAGTGTCAATATTTTTGGTTTTTGTTTTTTAATACAGAACAACAACAATACTAGATGGCTCTGTATTAAAAAAAAATACTAGATGTCTCTGTATTAATACAAAATATACAGCGAAAGGAACATCCTTCCAACTGGCGCCCACGTCAGCTTCCGACTTTTATTATTATTTATTTATTAACACATAACAATAAAATGACAAGGAACAGAATAGTTAATATTTTATACCAAAAGGACTAATAAATTGTAAACGAATGGCTCTAAGGACCAAAAAGTTTACAGCTTTACCTTAACAAGGTTGTAGTTTTCTTACGACGTGTGTTCAGGAATTACCATTACACTATTGTTGTTGTTCTCATGCTAACGAAAGTTCTAGTAAATTACCTTTATCAAAGGAAGGGTCCCACGTTTCAGGGTTGGTCATGATGAGCAGTTTCTCCACATCTTCGTCGCGCATCATACCGACTAGCAGTAGACGGTCTACCAACTTTATCAGAGGCCTGCAACATTCAAATTTATGTGTTTTTTTTTATTATTTAGTTGCAGTTGCGGAGATAAAAATAACAAAAAAAGAGGTTATGAGCTTTTTTTCGACAACAAAAACGGATTCTTTGTGATTTTAGACTATGACAATTTTTCACTCAAATAGCAGCAGTGATCGGTAACATCATACAACCCCTTGAGCGTCGCATAATACCGCATAGATTCATAAGAAAAAGCTCTCGAAATCCACAGATATAATATATATACCTATAAAAATGTCGTTTTACATAGAAAAAATCAAACAATTTTTTTAAGAGAAATATTGTCGATGCACTTTTGCCATTTTAATGAAAGCACGTTGATGCCTCTGCCATAGATAGCCTGGTAATGGGAATCGATAAATTCTTGAAAGGCGTTTTTCACCACCGCGCTGTATTTGAAATTTTTCCCCGAGGCTCATTGCCGAGTTCAAAATTTCCAGAACGAAAGCGATCAAACCAAAAACGCACCGTGCTTTCACTTGCGGTAGCTTGTCCATACGCGTCGTTAATATTGCGTGCTGTCAGTGTTGCGTTGGTGCCACGACGGAATTCGTATTCGTAAATAGCGAACAATTGCGATTTTTCCATGGTTACAAAAAAATCGATATCAGAGAAAAATCGAACAGCGGCAAAACAAATGAACAACAGATTTTTTAAATGTCATATTATACTATATTATAAAATTAATTTGAATTTGGAATTCTAAATAGAATCAAAGATATTGCTCTTCACAAATAAAAAATCAGCAATTTCGTAGAATACCATCATAAAATACAACATAAATAAAATTGTTTATATTCTGTTAATAGGATATCTCAGTCAGGAGCCATCATCACGATATTTGATTACAATGATTGCACTTTGCCGTGCCGTGCCAACGGCACCTCTGTCTTAGAAAAACAAAATTTTCAATACAAAACCCAACTCACAGGAACAGGTTTTCATTGCTGCCTCCCACAGGGTCCCGGTTGTGAACCTGGTTGGTCTCCACGGCCTCAGCTAACGCTTGCATCACGAACTCGCGGACTACTTCGAGAGGGAAGTAAGGCGAGTAAAGGTTGCTGATCTCTGTTATACTTTCACTGGAAGAAGAGTAAGAGAAGCTAATTAATAAATTTACATACAAGTGAGTTTGTTTAGTAAACACTGGTCTTTTAATATTTCACTACTCCATCCAGTTAATGTGCACCATTATAAAGCTCTAAGTTTACAATATGAAGGCAATTTATTATCTGTGCTAAACCTGTACAGATTGTAATGCACTTAAATGTGACTAAAATCAGAATGTCTTTGTTGTAAGACAGGCTTAAGACTTAACAGCTAGAAGTGATAAAGGAATTAAATAAAAAGGAATTACATTAAAAAAAAATTCACTGGCTCCACCAGCAGCAGATGCTACAGTTAGTGGACGTCAGTCGTCTTAACATCTGCAGGATAATGATGACGTCATAAACTCATACTCGGGGTCCTCGTACAAACACTTTAGTTAGCTATACCGAGCAATACTATAGAGTTATACTGAGCTATACTCACGCTATATCAGTCATCTTCATCTGAGGACAGACACTCTCCGTCTGCAAGGAGCGCAGACTGTGTCCCATGTCGGGGTCCTCGTACAAAGACTTTAGTTCTGGTCCTAATGGTATTACGAACTCGTTCTTACACGCCTCCCTGCGATAAACACAAATATACGATTATGCTTACGCGGACCCACATTACCCGTATCTATGTCCTCGTGTAGTTTTTTGATCGTGACGTAAAACTTGGTGGTTTCTGTCTGCCTTTACAGGGAAAAAGTGTAAAGTTATATGTTACGTTTTGCATGATGTCAGTGGGATAATTTTTGCTCGCATGGCGAATAGTCAGTTTTAGTTTAATTTTGTCATCCTGTTTTTATCATTGGTTCTCCAAGTATTCTCCAGGTTCTTAAAATAGATGAAATTTTTTTGTACAAGTTGAACTGAATAATCTGCTTAATCTGCTCTTTCACAAAGAGCAATTTCATTTATTCATAAAACAATGAACTATAGATTATTAATTGACATTTTAAGTAATATTTAAGTATAGTGCTAAATAGTTATAATAGAATGTCACAGTTTTAAGTATAATGTCAAACAGGTTTAAAATATAATGTCACCCAGGTTTAAAAGTATAATGGCAATCATAGCAATGGTTAAGGTCAAATTGTGTTGTTTTAACACCAAGATGAAAAAATTGTATACTCACATAGTAGTTGCGTGCGACTCAAGATGCAAGGCTATGAGCAGATCATAGAAGCCTTGCCGTAGTGGACCAGACATGTACTGTGACTGGATCGCATAAAGAAGTTGTTTCTGATCTACGTGTGTGCATAGAGCGTGTGCGGCCCTGAAAACAGAATTAATTATTAAAACAAAAAGCCGGCCAAGTGCGTGTCGGACCACGCACAATGAAGGGTTCCATAATAGAGATAATTTATCCCAAAAACAAACTTAACATTGTAGTTGAAAAAAATGTTATCCCATACATTCCAACTGCATATGTAAGTTGTTCGACTATAACTCGTTAACTTGCAAAGCCTACTTAGCTGTGATAGTTTTCCTTTTAACTTCGTTTATAGTACTGACGTGTTTTTTTTCACATACCCAAAAACAACCATTTAGCTACACTTGACTCTAACAAAAATTTGCACTTTAAAGCTTAATATTTGGAAAACGGATCCCGGAATCGAAAATGGTTTTCACAAACCCGTAATATTTTTATACAGCCTATCTAACGACAGCCCATACTACGGGATAGACGAGAAAAACAAGTCATCCCCACTTTAGGTGTAGGAGAAGTATCCTAATTTTTTTTTCAAGATTTTATATTAATGAATTTCAGCTTTTTAGTAGGTACTAAAAGTCTCTGAGCTAAGCCGCGGACAGACAGACAGACGCACAGACAAATAGACAAACTGACATGGGGAAACTATAAGGGTTCCTTGTTGACTGCGGGAACCTTAAAAAGCAATTTTATTTTGGAAACAAACAGATGCAATAACAAATATATGTATACAAATAGTTCAACACAATCCAGAAACAGTTTCCACAGATTACTATACAACTAAATTATATGTACCTAAGTGTAACAACAACCAGAAGTTCACACCGTTAAAATTTTACACAGTTTAGAATTTAATATTATATAACATACAACAATAATATTATTTAAATTTCGATGCCAAAATATTTCTTATACAAAATTTGAATTTGGGTAGAGAAAGGTGAAAAATATCTAAATCTTGATTTGCTTTTAATGAAATTGTGAATGTTTAAATGAAATTTTAATGAAATACATATGCCTGATTAATAAAATTATAAAGGTCCAGGAAAAATCGTGTAAAATTTTGTAATAGGTTGACTATCATGGGCCCATATTATGAAAACTGTTAATCGAAATCATACAGCAGAAAATTGAACTAGGACGGGAAATTTTGGGAATAGTATTGTTCTGTCCTTTCATTTAATGTAATTAGCACGCCTTTCTTCGGATTCTTAAAACGTAGTTAACTTAGAAATAATGACTTACCTATAATTACTTTGGTAACATAACGCAGCATACAACGTTAGCGTATGAGAGTGGAAACTCAACAACTTGTCCATTTCTATCAGTTCCAAAATGTCTATACAACGATCTTCCTCTGTAAAACAAAATGTATTCAATTAAAACATCACGAACGCAAAAAGAAACAGCAGTGATATTCTGTAAAAATCTCACTGAAAACTTAGGTGAAGTTAGCTGTCATTCCATCAGATGCTAGGGACCAATACCCTAAGTTTTCACGGTGAGATTTTTACAGAATAGATCGGCTAGTGCTATTCTGTAAAAATCTAACCGTGACAACTTTGGTTAAGTGAGCTTTAAGTGAGCTGTCAATAGTGTCAATCCCTGGCATAATTATGGTGGAATGACAGCTACTTAAAACTCACTTCACCTAAGTTTTCAAAACTACAGCATCGAAATGTACAGTGATGGAGCGAAGAAATTTTTAAACACATTCCTTTCCCGCATAACGGACGCATGTGACCTTTTAATGCAATTTAATTCAAAATGTTGACAATCATAAGTACATTGTCGGAAAAATAATAAGAAGCAACTAAAAATGGACCTTAACGACATTGTCATTCCTTATTTGTCAAAAGTAAGAAATTAGTGAAATTACCTGGTATATGTAAAGCCAGCATGGACACAGCATCTTCACACAGCATGGACCAACCGCGGATGTCAGATAACTTGAGAGCATGCACTTGTAGAGATTGATTTGGTACCTGTAAGTCGAGAATTTAGAAATAAAAATAATATTCACTTTGTATTCATTCAGAGATAAGGAATGTAGCGGAAAAAAGTCTTAACAGAAAATTATAACTGTAAGGCTGTGGCAAAAACGAACGTAATTTTTTGAGCGTCGCGTAAATACTACCTACTAATACACGGCGACGCAAAATGAGTTCATCTCAATTTGCTTCGCCGTGTGGCACAAACAGGACTTTAGTATGAAACCGAATGCACCGTGAATTCCGCGACTCATTTTACGCTACTCACAGCTCGAAAAATGGCGTTCGTTTGGCCTCAGCCTAAACCCCAAAATGTACCAAAGGATCACGAAAATTTAACAAGATTCGTAACTATAAGGTAACGAGACGCTTTAATTCAACTGACTCCCGGGAGTCAGTTTAATTGAACCACTGCGGTTTCGCTGCTATAGTTTCGCGGCGGAGGTGTGCTAAGGGCCTTAAAGTGTCTGGCGGGAAAAACCGCCGACGGGAAGTGTCTGGCAGTATTGATTATTAACAATATTCTGTAAAACACATAAAAATCAGCAGTCAGACTTTAAGAAAAGTGAGTAATATTTTTACGTAACTTTAGTACCTAATACCTGAAAATTGGCCGTCGGCCCAAGCTAGCAGGTATGCGTACGTTCAAAGTACATACTAACACTACTCTATCCCATACATTTACTCGAGTAGCGGAACATCAGCGAAACACTATGTGGGGTTTCGTTGTTTCGCGGCGGAGATGTGCTAAGGGCCTATTATAGCTCGCAAAAAATTGTCGTTTTACTTATAGTTATGAGTCTTAATTTTTATCAAATCAAAATCAATTAAATAAAAAATATTTATTTGCTAGAATATGGTACATAACTTGTTACAGTAATTTAGTTTCAGCATATCCTGCCATAACCTGGCGTGCAAATGTCTTTACAATCAGAGTCAATTATTATAGCAGTAGTTCGAAGAGTCATTTTTTAAACAATGTCTAGAGGTAAGTCTTGAAAACTATTCGGTAAATGATTGTAAATAATAATTGTCATGCAGTATACATTTTTCTTAAATAAATTTAGTTTTATTGGTGGCAGCCGAAGTCTATCTTTATGCCGTGTTTATACAATTATACTCGGGGAACTATTTCATTACTATTTGTAAGCAGCCAGGCCAATCTTAGCTGCCAAACATTCCCCAGACACAATTAAAATGCCGCTGTTAGTATGAGCGCGAGCGTGATAATTAGTTGTGTGTCTGGGGGATATCTGACCCCACGGCGGCCCTGGGATCTTGCTCTATAACTCTATAATAATCATAGTTATCAGAACAATTTTGTGTACGACAATAGAAATGGATCAAGGAAGAGAAATGTTGCTTATGCTTAATTTGTAGAAGAATTTTCTTGTTAGTTTTGTAGCCACAAGTGCTGAGCTCTGCACTGCTGAGCATGAGGTCCTGAGTTCGATTCCCAAGTCTATTGGGTTTTTCCATCGGTACCTAATTTCTCAATAGCTGCCTGGAGTCTGGATGTGTGCCCGGTCGATGTCAATAGACTCGCCCCGTATTACATGGGACTTACACACATATAACTGGCGAAATGTGGGTGTACTATAGGTGCACCTCTGCCTAAGCTTTCGGGGATTACAGGCGTGATGTTTTGTTAAAGATGTCTTTAAAAATAGCTTAAGACTTGGACTAAATAATCTATCCAACTTAGTGTGAAGTTCTAAAATATTTCTGAAGATACTTACCCTAGCCCACTGATGCGGCTTTAAGCACTGCACTTTCAGCCTTGGCGGGAACTGCGGTATAACGTGCTTGTCGCTCGTCGGCAGCACTGCGGCAGACAGCGGCAGGCTGGTGGTAGACCTGCCTAGTTCTATCTGAAGGATCTCTTTGGATGTGGCTTCTACGAAGATCGCGGGGAAGAGTTTTGTTTCTGGCTCCATCTGGAAAAGGTGGTGGTTACAGGTCATGTTTATTTGAATTAGTAGGAGGCCACGATGCTATTTCGTGGGGACCTATTGGATTTTAAAGATTAGATGGTAGAAAGAAAAAGGTTATGTGAGTTACTTATTTGATTTTTTTTTGAAAACCTGTAGCCGCTCCCCCAACCGGTGAAGGGTATACATCATATAACCATTTTTTCTTTCTACCATCTAATCTTCAAAATCCAATAGGTTCCCACGACGCTTGAGTAAATCACCAATTAGCATCGTGGCCTCCCCTACTAAGTGCAAAGCAGGGGTTGCATTCAAATAAACAACGTACCTACTGTACCTGGTACAAAAGATTCAAATTGAATTTAAAAAATAACAAATATTGTGAACGTGGTTTCCAAAGTTATTTTTACTCCTTCGGCTTCGATTGTTGTTGAAGAATATAATTTCTCTCTTAATTTCAACTTTTATAAATACTGGGCCAACCACCACCTTTTAAAGCAGTATTATTTTAATGTTACTTCAGTGTAAGAAAGAGATGGAGCTATACAGGACGTCTAGCTCCATTGCTTTCCCACACTCAAGTAAGATTAAAACAATACTGCTTTAAGAGGTGGTGGTCTAGCTGGTTCACAAGCCAAAGTACCTAACGACAATTAATAATGAGCTGTGTTACAATGTTGGTGCTCAACAAAGTGTATTATACATTTTATCCATGCTAGACCTCCGTTTGTCTAAGATCAAAGTTGTTTCTTGAAGCATCATAACGAAAAACTTAAGAGGGGCCTTCCCGTCATACTTTTCATACAAACGCTCGTACGTGATTATAGCGTTTTAACATATCTTTATAAGAAATTTTTGAACTAATAGGTATTTTGTGCACTGTATTTAGGTAAAGCGAAAAATAAAAATTTGGAGAAACAAATTCAGTATAAGCCTCCAAAAATCTGCTTTTTTGCACAACTTTGGGCGTTCATAATGTATTCATAAATTGTAAAAGTAAAAAGAACATCACGATAGAAACCTCACACATGTAATGGAGATTCTAAATGACAAACATTTATTTCAAAAACTTGTAAGGCTTGCCAGAAAACAAGTATTTCCTAGTTTTCGTTCAATGTGATAACATTGAACGAAAAATAGCGCGTTCTCACTTGCTTGTTAGTCAACGGGCGTTGCGCTGGATGAAACAACAAGCTTTTCGACGGTCCGGGAAGGGCCCTCTTAAGTTAACAATTAAAGCATGAACTCTGGACCTTTTCCTTAGTGTAGGGGGAGAGGAAAGTCTGCCTTGTGATGATCATGATCAGTTGGATCATAAAACTACAGGTTCAAAAGACCAAATTTCAAATCATCATAATCTGCCTAGCCTTTTCCCAACTATGTTGGAGTCGGCTTCCAGTCTAACCGGATGCAGCTGAATACCAGTATTTTACATGGAGCGACTGCCTATCTGACCTCCACAACCCAGTTACTGGGTATAACCATACCCCTTGGTAAGACTGTTTGTCAGACTTTCGGGCTTCTGACGACCCGTAACGATTGTCAATGATTCACGAATGACAGTCGAGATCAACGGCTTAACGTGCTTTCCGAGGCACGGAGGAGTCTTGGTATGTAAAGATGCTCACCCATCCACAGTCCAACCGTCGCAAGCGTACTTAACCAGATCGAGCGACCCGTGCGGCTGTTATTCATTGATCGTATCAAAGCTAATTTCTCTCACCTTAAACTTAAAGCTAGTTTCCTTCCCCTCACAAGTGAATGACACCGTCCCTGTAGACGTATCCACCGAGCATCCGATGAACATTCCCTGCGAGGCGCCCTTAGCTGTGGCCTCGGCCATTACTTCATTGTAAAGCTCGTCAGCGCGAACCATGTAGCAGGACTGGCGATTTACACTGGAAGGAAACATGTTACTTAAAATCTGTTTCAATTTAACCATTGACAAATTCACCCAAGATGAAGGGATCTAAGATGGGACTGGTGTATTGGCGTGTTTTCAAAATGTTTTCCATACAACAGTTCGTTAATTTTGATTAGAAGAAGTTGAAATACATAATTAAGTAATTTATACTTCTGAAGATAGTCCATAAAATAAATCTTAACTTAACTAATAACTCAAAAAATACTTAACCGATTTAAAAATAATCTTTCACCTATAGAAAGCTACATTATCAGCGAGTAACACAGGGTCTATTTTATCGATTTCCACGCGAATGAAGTCGCGGGTGAAGCTAATGGCATAAAAATAAAGTTCGGTGTAAAATTGAATTCAGGATGCTGAATTCAATTTTACACCGAAATTTACACCGATTTTACATATTATTGAACTTAATGGAACTCATTCTATGTAATCTACTCAACGCTCGTTCCATCTATCTGATTTAATATAATAATTAAATCATAATAATAAATCTTGAAATAGCATAAAACAGACCTTATAGCGTTCTAAAAAATACAAAAAATATATATAAATCCCAAGTAGTACCTAAGTTTTTTTTGATACTATTTTTTTACCTTTTCCTACATTCTTCTTCACCACGACCACAGATTATTGTATTCCATCGGTTATTTGTTGTTATAATATTGTAAGTACGTTGACTATGACATAGAGGTAGTAAAAGGCGTGACTAGAAGTTACACAGATTTTTTTTTTTTTAATCGTATCGTACTACTTGGGATATATATCTTTTTGTATTTTTTTTTGAACGGCCATAAAGCTACACTACATATACTATTTCAAGGTTATGCATTCTTTACCGGACACCCTGTATAAGTGCTCTCAAGGCGGTGGCTAATTTTGCTAAAGCCTCCCAAAAGTCCGTTATAAAAGGACACATCAACTTAAAAACTAAAATGGAATCAATATATAAACTTACTTCTCAACAACCCTGTCGTAGTCATCGGTGATTATGACGGACGACTTGGTGACCTTACTCTGGTTGAAGTCCTTGGAGTGCAAATGGTACTGCGTCGTCACCCAGCCGATGTATACGTGGGTTGGGTCCTGACCCGGGAAGATTCTGGAAACGAATGACATGTAGTGGGTCTTTTGTGTTAAAGTTAAAAGTGGATAAAATTAATCTTAAATTGAATTCTCAGTCTAAAGGATAGTACAGGGTGTACCAGAAAGGTGTGGTCAAAAAGGGTGTAGTACAGACTATCAAACTGAACAACGTACTCAATGGGACCAACATCGTATTATAAACGAAAAATTTATTAGCTGTCCCATACAAAATTTCAATACCTAGGTACTCGACCCAAATGTATGCGACGGCTGATTATTTTTTCGCGATCACGATGTTGGTCTCATAGAGAAAGTTGTTCAGTTTCATTGTCTGTACCACACCCTTGAGCACACCTTTACTGCTACACACTATACAAGTTGTGCCTCACGCTGTCCACTTTGAGGTCTATGGTAACGACATACAGAGTTTCGAGGACGTCTTAATGTCATGTGTTTGCAATTAAACTGTCAATTTGGCATGGATTACTCTATAGATTTATATATTGGGTGACTGGTGACTGAAAGTGACTGATACTCAAACACAACTTTTACTATGGGACCAAACCTGAAATCGCGAAATAAATCAGCTGTTCCCTACATTTTGACATTTATGCGAACATAAATGTAGGGAGCAGCCAATTTTTTTCGCGAATTCAGGTTTGTTCCCATAGTAAAAGTTGTCTGTTATCATGAGTATAATCATGTGATTAAGTATCTCCTAAGTCAGCCTATATATCTATTTCATAAGTCAACTAACCTGACACCATAAAAGTATTCATTGATAAGCTTCAAGCACTCGGAGTCAAAGATCTCGTTGCCCACCGTCTCGGTTGCCGACTGCGCGAGAGTGCTGGTCGTCATCTGCTTGCGGTCTTGAGTCGGCGTCGCCATCTGAGCGTTGGACTGTGACGTCAGTCGTCCAGTGGAGAGAGACAGAAGAGTGGGGGAAGAAAAGAGACAGATTGTAGTGAGGAAGGAATTGCAGTACAGGGTCACTAAGCCGGGCGTGGTCGGCGCCGCTAGGGTAGGTAAAAGCTAAGAATGGAAAGTAGATAGCAATAGGCATTACCACTTGGTTTCTGCATGGAGCATTGAAGTTGAAATTATATTTGCTACAAATGTCGTCTTTTCACGAAATTGCCATAGACATACCTAAGCATAATCAGTCTATAATGTTCCCACTGCTGAAACACGGCCTCCTCTCAGTGAGAAGGAGTGGGTCGTAATCCAGCACGCGGGCCCAGTGCGGGTTGATAGATGTCACATGTCTTCGAATGTTTGGTTCTAGGACATGCCGGTTTCCTCACAAAGTATTCCTTCGCCGAGAGCAGTGGTGATGAAATAATTTACAAAAAGTAAAGCGTCTCTCAGGGTTCGAATCTACGACCACCACTGCTAAAATTGCATTATTTTATCAAATATAATAAGAATATAATTTAGTATTTTTTTTATGCCGCGTATTGAATTTTAGGTATTCAACATGCAACGTAAAACCACGCTGCAATTTGCGAAAAAAACGTAAGAAATGTTTAATTTTGTGAGCTAGTTTGAAGGAAACGGCGAAGGCGAAAGCGTCAGGGTAGCCCGCGAAATTCAAATTTTCTTACGTTTTCTTCAATTTACAAGTCAGTATTAGGTTATACATTGATCAAAATGTGATTCGCGGCCATAACAAGTACGTGTTTATGTAATTATAATCATTAGAGTGATCAATACTACTCTTTAAGACCAGGTAATCCTAACGAATGACTATTTCATGAAATCTTGACATTTGAGGATTATACCAACTTAAGGAGTTGTATTACTGATTCTAATGATTATAATTCTGTAAATACACATTTGTTACGGCCGCGAATCATACTTTATTTAACATACAACTTAATACTAACTTGCAGATTGCAAAAAACCTAAGAAAATTTCGCGGGCTACCCTGACGCTTCCCGCTTAAGTACCTACAGTCCGGCCGTTGAGAGAATGCTTTTCTCACACCTGTCAGTTGGACAATTTCTAGTACTTAACTATAAGGATCAAATTCGCAAAACACATATTCGTTCGTAGGTATATTATGAAACTGACAGGCATATTATGAAACTGACAGATGTCAAGAACGCATTCTCTCGACGCCGGGACTGTAATGCTAGAGTTTGACAAGTTTTCAATTTCAAATTCTCAATTCAGAAACCAGGTATCAAAATTTTATATTCTTGCAATATTCATTTATTTCTGTAAGCTGTCAGCCATGTTGTAGAAAACAATAAAATAGTACGTGAGTAGTCGACAAGTCAATGAGAAACTGTATTGAAAAGAAGACTATATATTCTACGTTGGTTTAGATAATTAACTAAAGGGCTAAAGGTAAACAAAAAAAAAAACAAAAAAACACGTCACGAAAGACCTGTCAAAGGCACCTGGCCTGTCACTTCAGTGGTCATGTACCTATTACGTTTAGTCGGTACGTCAAAGTGTTGTACTCTTCAATTTAGCAACTTTATAATTTTTATATGTTTAGACAACCTGTTTTTATGGGCTCTTTAGAATAGATAGATTACAAAACATTATATTATTATTATAAATCTAACAAAAAAATTGTTCTCTAGCAAATACATCTACGAAGAGTAGGTAGTTTAAGAACAAATGAAGAGGAAACTATCGTAAAAATCGAAAATAAATTTAATTTGGTTATAACTGTAACGTATTTTCAAACAAGATAGTGTCATCTATGAAAAACCCTTTTCATGGTTCGTTTATCTTTAGTTAATTACCTAAACCAATATAGGTTATTATTTTTGGGTTACTTATTAAAAAATATCTATCTTAGAGTTACCTACATATTTGTCATATTTTTATTTATACAGTCAATTAACATTACAGCAGACATACATATTTGTATTAAGCTTCATACGCATAAATAAAACTGAAGAACATGAAATAAAAATATTTTAAAATGTGACCTAATAAATTAGTACAAAAATCAACGAAAGATGCCTGGTTAGTGTAAGACAGGGTTTATGAGAGGACTTACATTCAGACCAACTTGGCTTCCATACAAGTTGGCCCTGCTAGGTCGCGCGTTCATGCCGTTATATCTTTGATTGGCCTTGTGAGAAATTAACAAAAAAACTTCATGAAAAGTAACAAAACAATAAAGTAAAGTGGAAGGATCCAAGGACCAATAGGTTGAAATGTGTAAGAGAATGGGTTCTTTTGTACAAAGTCAATTTCCATTTGATCGGTTATAGGCTCCCACAGACAGGCGCGACGTGACTGCGGTAGAATAATTTCCATGAAGTTTTTATTGAAATTGTTCCACCAGTCGCATCGTGCCTGTCTATGGGGGCCTTAGCTCGTGTTATGGAGTTATTTAATATCGTGGTTATCATTCGTAAAACCAAAATCACGTGACAGTAACAAAACATTTTTATTAATGAGAGTGGTCGTATTACAAGGTCTGTATTTTGAGAAAAAAGTGTGGTAAAAATAACCAATCTTAGGTATAGTTTGACCAAGACCGCTGTACCGCGCCTTACGAATGCGCGGCGAGGCGGGGTGCAGCGCTGGGAAATGAGCTGTAGGACGCCGTGAGCGTTGACAAATGAGCGGCCTACACTGCCCCCGTCTCGCCGCGCAAATACCTACAGCGTGGTATAGCGGTCTTGGTCAAAATATAGGTACCATTTTAATACTTAATTTAGTTTTTGTGAAGTTAATAACAAAAAAAAAATCGTCTATAATTAATTTAGAAACCAAAATTTTGTATGACATTTACATTTGTCAAACAAAACATCGACATTTTTTTGTACCGTAGAATCCACATTCACATTTGAATTAATCCACGTTTCAATCACAATCTCTCCAATTAAAAACACAATGCAAAATGAACTTTAAATCTTTTCAATACAGTTGAACATACCTGTGATACTTTAATCTGAGGGTTGGGTCTTCTCGGTCCACGTTCAGGCGATACTTCCGTATCACTGAAAGGATCTGGTGTTTTTGATTTACGAGTCTTGCCACGATCGTTGCTTTCACCTCGCTTGCTTCTAAAGAACCTGGATTTGGATGACAAGAGTTAATAACAAGTATTAAATATGACATTTAGGGCTGATTTTTCAATAGTCAGATAACTTTTTGTGAATAATAAATATGACATTGACTTCCTAACTACCTATATTAATATTATAAATACGAAAGTACGTTTGCTTGTTTGTTACCTTTTCACACCTAAACTACTGAACCGATAATCCAGAAATTTTGCATATACCTTGTCAGGTGTACAGACACGGACATAGGGTACCTTTCATCCCGAAAAAAAGTACCTACTGTTCCCGAGGAAAACAACAATAACTTTCTTATTATAATAAAAGATGATGATGATGATAATAAATGAATGATGGCGCGTGTCTACGAATCATGACTGAATTATATTATTATAGAAACTTTAGTTGTGTTTAAGAGTTTTTTTTTTTTTAATTGAAGTACTCAATTAATATATTTTGTAAGTCTAGTGTCGATAGACCGGTTCTTCTTCCTCCTAGCTATCTTAACTAATATTATAAATGCGAATGTTTATTTGTTTGTTGATTACGCTTTCACCCTAAAATGCCTGAACAGATTTGAATGAAATTTATCATTTAGGTAGACCATGACCTGGAGAAGGACATAGGCTACTATTCATCCTGGATCGCAGACGAAGTCGCGGGCAACAGCTAGTGTTTTCTATACAAAAGCTGTCAACCCGCCATATTTATTCCATAATAAAAGTTATCTGACGATTGAAAAATTGGCCCTTATTGAAATGTCTCGAGTAAATAAAGAAAAAATCGGGAGATATCGTGGGACACCCGCTTGGAACGACGTTCCTTTCGCTGTATATTATGTATTAATACAGAGCCTTCTAGTATGGTCTCAAGTTTCAAGTGTCAAAGGTTTTTACTTGTATAGTTCAACATCAACATCTAGAAATTTTGAGCTTTTTGATTTTTGAATTTTGAGCTTGCTTAAAACTATACTAGATGGCTCTGTATTAAAAAAAAAACAAAAACAAAGAAAAGTATAGACGGCGGCGGTAGCTCCATTTCATTCATATAAAAAAGGGATTTAGTATTGAGTTATTTATACGTAACTGTATGTATGTTAGTACCTATGTTTACATTTAAATTAGTATGACTTTTTTTTAATTTAAGTATGTATTTTGTTTTTACTTCTACCTTACACGTTGTCTACATCTCTTTTTATCATCTGTCCTATTGCAGGTATGCTGGAAGATATTTCTTTAGAAATAAGCCTTACCTTTGTACGTATTTTTCTGTTCCTTTCTTCTTGTCTGTTTATGACTTGTGTAATGTGTAATGTAATGTAACGCGAATAGTGTGGACGACATACAAACGAGCACTGTCTGCGCGCTAAAAAGTGACAGCCGACGGGTCAGCGTCAGCGCCAGTAAGAGCGTTACATTAAAAGGTAAATTACATTAGACAATACGCGATTCTGTAAAAGCCTTTAAATATTTTTTTTTTGACCTGTAATTAAATGTTTACAAACAACTTACTTGAAAGGCGACCGCCCTCGCTTATCCTTCTTGTCATCAGGCGTCAAGCTCTGCGCTCCCAACTCATACTTGGCCATCTCTGCCTCACTAGTCGACCGGTGCATGCCGTTCACTTGACCTGTATCAACGAATAAACCTTAAGATACTGAACATAAAGTGTGGACCAAAGGATCAATTTTTGTTAAGTTTTTAGACTCAAATTAAGTATATGTGAATCAAATGCTAGTAGCGTGTGAATTAACTTTATACTTCAGCTTCTTTTATACTTAGTATACAGGGTGGCTGGGACATCGACGCACAACCTGTTACTATGGATTCCGTACATGATTCTGGACCCCTGCGTTGAAATTTTTCATCGGTTACTAAAAAAAGAGTTTAGTAGGCGCAATTCGAGTCCGCACCGTTTGTTTTTTGCTACGGTTTCTGATACTGCCGTAGCCATTGAATGCGCTCGACACTAGAGTTGGTAGGTTCATTGCATTCTTTACAAAGTAAGCTTTCACCGATTATAATACTTTTAATTTCTGAGCAGATTTACGGCCGATATGAGACGACATTTGACATTGTTTTGCTATTGTCAACTTCATATTCATTTTTGGCCAAAATAGGGTATTTTGGCCAATATTTCTATTGTTTCTCTTTAGGTCCTGCAGGCTTATTACGTATCTTGCAAAAGCCTAGCGGTAGCAAAATTGCTTGTCAATCGCTTGTCAATCGAAGTTCAGTATGACGTATCGCTGATACATAATACCGATTTGCGATTGAAAAGCAATTATTGCGCAATTGACAAGCAATTTTGGTATCGCCAGGCTTCTGCCAGATACGTAATAAGCCTGCTGGTAGTGCTTTGACAACTCTAGACAAAGCCACCAGAATAACTGACCTAGCTAAAGACGTTTTTGCGCTATACGAATTGATATTTCGACACATAGTGAAAAGTAGAGGGTCGCGCGCATGCGCGTGCACTCGCAGTGTCACGTCATAGACAAATTATATCCGACCTTAAAATTGTTATAAATATGACCTATCGTCTGAATCCTCAACCATTACTCTAGCATTTAAAGTCTCGTAATTATTAGCGGTTGAAATCTTACATGTTTTTGTCGGTCAGAAATATTGAACTTACCACCCGTACACGGAGCGAAAAGACGTTTTCACGTCAAAAAATCTGCTGTGTCGTACAAAAGTGCAATACCTATGCGGTCAAAGGTTATGGAACAGCTAATTTTTGTTAAAATAACAAACGACAAATTTCAATGCAGAGGGGTTCAGAATGATGTACTGAATCTATGGCAGCAGGATGCGCGGCGATGTCCCGCCACCCTGTGTTTACAGCAACAATGGTTTCTAAATTATTAATTGGAAGAGCTTCTACGAGTGAGAATAATTAAACACCCTAAGTATTGGGCTACGCTATCAACTTAGCTAAAGAGTTAGTGTTTTCACTACGGCAAGAGCTTTCTGCCAACAAACCAGAAGTTCCACAGCGTTGGAGCTGGTGATGGAAACCACGATTAAGACTAGAAGAAACTTAGTGCGGATTTCACCAATTGAAATTAAACGCGATCAGCACGTTAACTACGTTTAAAAGCTGTCACTGTCATTATTATCTTTGGAATATTGACACTGACAGCTCTTGAACTCGGCTTAGGTGTGCTGATAGTTTCATTAGTGAAATCCGCACTTAGTGTGTTAAATTTACGAATATTTTTGTATATAGAGTGACTGGTAATTAGTGACCGATACTTAAACACATGGTCGTTCTCATGATAACAAACAACTTTTACTGTGGGACCAAACCTGAAATCGCGAAAAAACAAACAGCTGCTCCATACATTTTGACGAGTTATGCGAACATGAATGGATATAGTCCGGTTAAGTAGTCACGGCCTCTCTAGGCTAACTACGAGATACCATTAAAAAAAAAGAACATGAATGTGAATGTGAGCAGCCGATTTCTTTTTCGTGAATTCAGGTTTGGTCCCATAGTAAAAATTGTTTGTTATCATGATTACAATCATGTGTTTAAGTACCGGTCACTAATTACCAGTCACCCTATATTAACTGAAGAAAACAGTCAAAGCTATAGATCCTGGCAACTCAACACAGTGCTCAAGTGAAGGAATGATGTGACTATTTAATTCGTGTGTAGTTTTATTGTTTTAGTTATGTCTAAAAACCAATTCATTGTTTTAGTCGGAAGCTTCCATGTGTTTCATTTTTTAATGAAATAGGCTATGTCATTAAAGTGATTGATTTCTGAACCTCGTGGCTAATTAATAACAGCCGCACGGATCGATCCATCAGGTTAAGCTACGCTTGTCGAGGTTGGTCTGTGGATGGCTGACCATCTTTACATACCGAGTCTCCTCCGTGCCTCGGAAAGCACGTTAAGCCGTTAGTCCCGGCTATCATTCGTGGATCTTTGACAGTCGGTACGGGTCGTCAGAAGCCCGAAAGTCTGACAACCAGTCTCACCAAGGGGTATCGTATTACTTCTAGTAACTGGGTTGTGGAGGTCAGATAGGCAGTCGCTCCATGTAAGACTGGAAGCCGACCCCAACATATTTGGGAAAAGTCTAGGCAGATTGATTGTATTTCTGAACCTACTTTTGTCTACCTACGTAGGTACTTCATGCGTAATCAGCCTCTAATTCTCCTACTGCACACAGGCCTCTTTCGACGAAAGGGAGTTGGCCGTAAATCCACCTCACGGGCCCAGTGCGGGTTGGAGCATGTCACTGTCTTCGATTTTTTTTGGTTCTCGGACATGCCGGTTTCCTCACGATGTTTTCCTTCACCGTTTTGATGAGTGGCAATAAAATAATTTACAGAAAGTGCCGGCTTGGGTTCGAACCTACGATCTACAACTCATAAGTCGGGGCCATTACCACTGGGCCACCACTGCCTACTTGCGTTCAGTCAAATGTTTTAGATGTTTTTAATTCTGTAGGTGAAAGCTAAAGGACCTTAAGTCACATTTTATAAATTATTCAGTAGAGCTCATTAAAGATGTCTATAGGTACTCGAAATTAGATATTTAAATCGACCGTGTATAAAAAATAAATAGTGTATCGTTGTAGAAAACAAAATATGATTATGAAGGTTTATTAAGCTATTATATTGTGATATTTTTTTGACAATAGTCCACTTAATAAAAATCTTAAATTCATTCATTCATTCATTCACTGAGAGACAACGCACCCGCTGCTTAACCGTTGGGTCTTGAATATTCAATAGTTAGCTTTAGTTATCTAGTTATTTATATTATCTTTAGTCTTCAATATTTAATATTGTTCCTTAAGGCTGTAAAAATAAAAAAGGACTTAAGGTCCTTTAGCTTTCACCTACAGAATTTACAAACGTTTAATACAGAATATTTATGATTAAAATCTATTTCAGAAATAGTTTTGACTTCATATTGTTACTATGTTTAATCAGCATTCTGCGATCCCAGCTTATTTTTTACTTACCCAAGAAGAGCAACTCATAATATGTGCTTACTCGAAGAAATCATTACGATGATATGACAATCATGTATTTAAGATGACAACAAACGAGAAGGCGACAAGCTCATACCAACAGTCAACACCCAGCCTTAGCGAGCACAATATACAAAAAAGCCAAGTAATAACCTGGTTGCAGATTATTGTAATTTTGTATAGAAACACCTCTCGTCATGGAGCCCTTACGTGGTGGTCTTGAAGGCTGGCGTTTGACCTTGGAACTGGTCGGCATCTCCTCCTGATTGTCCTCGTAGTGCAAACCTTCGGTCGTGGGGAAAATAAAGGTGAAAAGCAAACGTTGTAGGCAAAGGTGGGGTGTTTGCAATGTGTTTTGAAGACAATTATTTTATTTTTCTGCAGAAAAAGCTTGTACCTAGTTGAGTTATTTATAACTCGAATTTTAGTGACAGGCGATTGATAACTCAATACTTTTGTTTCGAAAATGGGCCCGAGTCATTTGAATATGGCCCTTATATTATGTAGGTATGTTTGTGTTTCTCACTGGTTCGGTTAATTTAGTGCAGAATAAAATACAACGAAGGAGGTCATTTTTCTGTGAAATTTTGCGCAATCAGTGATAGTAAAATAAAAAAAAAAAATAAAAAAAAAATTTAGAAAACAAAAACCCGACTGCACAAACATAACTGAAAGAAAAAAAAAACAAGCATTATAATCTATAGAATTTTGGGTACTGCAGGCGGGGACAAACAAAAGTTACACCATATTTCAGGTTATTAGTTTGTCCCCGCCTGCAGTACCAAAATTCTATAGAATATAATGCTTGTTTTTCTCTTTTCTGATATGTGTTTACGCAGTCGGGATTTTTGTTTTTTAAAATATTTTTTTTAATTTCAATCTTTTTAGTTTCATTAATATATATTTGGAATTGACTTATTACTAGTATTAATTTGATACCAATAATGTTAGAATTTTTTTTATATAAAAAAAAAACATTCCCCTCCTTTTTTTATATTTTCCGATGTAATATATAAATATTATATAACCTATGTTACACCCACTATTAAAACGAATCTAACGACACCTCATGTGTTAAAATCCATCAAGCCGATTAGGCTACAGAGCGTGCCAATGGAATAGACATACACACATACATACATACATACTCTCGAAAAACTTTACCCTCCTTCTGGGGCAGTCAGGTAATAAGCATATATTTTTTCCAATTTAGTGTATTTACATATTGCATACACCTTACGAACAGGGACAAAAGTGCAAAACATAAAATTAAAATACAAATGGAGAGAACAAGCCAATCTTTCAACTTACTGCAGGGACTATTCTAATATTTATTTACTCTAGATTCAACAAACCAAGATTTTAAAATCAGTTTTTTTTAGGATATTGTCAAAAACTTGTTAAAAATATATAGAGACTGAATTATAGTCATTTGGAAAATGGTTTTCTTATTTAGTCTTGATTCGCTTTAATACCAGGTACTTATAAATTACAATTTTGAAGCAAAATATCAAAATGGAGACTGATAGCAATAAAAACCTGGCTAACTGAATCTTTCAATAAGGGAAAAAAATGGAAACATCAAGTAGGAACAATAAAAAATATCCAAAATCTACTTTAAAAACTACCCCACATACCTTTGATGTCATTCATAGTGAACCCACTTCTCATAATCTGGTCAATGTGGGCAGGCATCTGAGCTTCTACAGCTTCTTTCATCAGGATCTGTTGGCGCTCCTTTATTTCTATCCAGCGTCGTGCTTTTTCTGCCTCACTGGAATATGTGGCCATGTTAAATATCAAATACAGTTATCTTATAAAATACATACAGGCCTTTTAAAAATTGGCAAAGCTTCACTGACTTCTAAGCTATATCTGAGGGCCTTAGCACACCTCCGCCGCGAAAACAGCATGATTAAAAAATCTTAATTTCAAGTCACTCCGCGCGACTCGATGGAGCTAACCCTCGTAATCAGCATTTTATTTAAAAATATATAATTTTTTATTATTTACCTATGTATAACAGCGAAGATCTAAATTTTTAAAGCGTGTCTTCGGAAAAGTCTAGGCAAATAACGTCTTCGTAAAAAAAAAACACAGTTAAAGCTTTGGGAAAAATAATGCGGGCAAATAACTTCTACACGTTTGCATGACATTCGCCTCTAAGAACACTTTCACGATGAAAATAGCACTACTTATCTAAACATGTCAGTTCTTTAGAAAAAGTGATAAGTATAGTACGCGTCATGTAACTTTGCCACTCTGAAGTAGGCTACAAACACCGCGCAGTAATCAATATCTATACTAAAACAACAGCGCGCTAAGCCATGCGTATCCAGAAGCCTGGTTTCTGAGCGGCAAACTCAGGTGATGCGAACTATAACTATGTTTATTTTAAGTGTACCTCTTTGCTAGCATCTCTTTTACATCCAAAGGTTGGCTGGTAGAGAATGCCTTATGTACCATAAATATTATAAATGTGCAGTAATCAAACAACAAGTAAATTGATATCTAATTTAACTTACTCAATAAACTCTAAGTGACAGATGACCGGTAGTGACAGTCGCAGGAACTCCCAGTTAGCCTTCTCCATAGTCTCGAATGTGTTGTGAGATATCTTCAAGCATGGTGGTGTCTCTAAGCAGAAAAAGATAATAAGATGAGATACAGATTTATTTCCAACTACAATACACACAGTATTCAATATAAATACATTTTGAAATTTGATCAAGAACAATACAATTAATAGTTTTGATTATACTCTGGAAGACTGGTGCCTGAGCGACACCAAGTCTCTACTCCTTCGAAAGCAATTAGGTACATGTTTGGGATTATGCAATCGTACACAAATGCGGTAAGTTGCATAAAACCAGAAAAAAGGCAGATTACACTAATGATTATTACTTATTCTAGGGTATGTGTGTGTGTGTGTGTGTGTGTGTGTGTGTGTGTGTTTGTGTGTGTGTGTATCGCTGGTTTGCGAGAACAGCGACGGAACTAAAAATTATTGATTTTAGAGAATAGCATTTTCAAATTTCTTTATAAATGCTTTGCATACCGCAAAATGTAAATGATTTATGGAGGGTTTGACTTTACTGATTAAAGAAAAAAATATCGTATTTGCCGTCTCTGTTTACGATAAAATATCAAAGATTTATGATTGTTTGGCATACAGTATTCAATTTGACAGAATTTTGAATTACGTCGATATTCTCGCAAACCAGCGATATAATATGTACCTATAATTAATTATGAAAAGTTTACTATTTCAAACAGACATTATTATGTTAAGATTGGCAAGTCTATTTCCACAGGCAAAGATCGATTTGAAGAGCGTACTAATTAATGAATTAGAAAAAAACAGAGATTTTAATCATTCAAGAATAATGATCTAAGAGTATATGTAATTGGTTAGTTTCTGTATACTTTATACTTTGTGTTTGTTGTTCTTTCTTTTTGGTTGACTAACACCTGTCAGTTGGACAATTTCTAGTTTTAATAAGGATGAAATTCGCAAAACACATATTCGTTAGTATGAAACTAGCAGGCGTCAAGAACGTATTCTCTCAGCGGCCGGACTGTACATATCGCATGCTTAATAATAGACTGACCTAACTATAAAAATTGCAATCACTGACTTGTCTTACAAAATGGCATATAACTTAGTCAAAAAGCATAATAATAATGAAACAATTTGCCATTGTCCCGGTGAGTCTATCAGACACCTCTGGGTGTTCTCGTTTAGCTAACGGCGAGTATTTGCACAGGCATAACCAAGTAGCCAGGATTATCCATCAGCAACTTGCTCTGAAATACGGCCTTGTGGACTCTGAGGTACCGTATTACAGGTATGTGCCCGACCCAGTTCTCGAGAATGACCATGTCACGTTATACTGGGATCGATCTATTATCACTGACAGGACTATTGTAGCCAATAAGCCTGATATAGTGGTAATAGATCGATCAGTGCGCCGCACAATGATAATCGATGTCACTATCCCGCATGACGAGGACCTCGTGAAGGCTGAGAAGGAGAAACAATTGAAGTATCTCGACTTAGCCCACGAGGTGGTCGCTATGTGGAATGTGGACTCGGCAATCATTGTGCCGATAGTCGTTACGGTCAATGGCCTTATCGCTAAGAGCCTCGACCAACATCTCAAGAGGCTCTCGTTGGGTGGCTGGGTGAAGGGCCTGATTCAGAAGGCAGTCCTCCTTGATACGGCGCGTATTGTGAGGAGGTTCCTGTCTCTGGGTACCCTAACCACCGGTAGCTTGGACCCTGTTCCCCATGCCGGTGGATTTCGATTTCTATTTTTTATATTTTTAAATGTTTTTTTTTTAATTCTAATATTTAAAAATATAACTTATATGTAAAAAAGATGAAACAATTTATTGTAGCAATGATTGATGAACTGATTATGGATACAGAAATTATATATTGAAGATATTTAGTTAAAACAAATTTCTTTGTACGTTTAACTCATTTTGGACCTGAACCGTAATCGGTCAGTTTATTATTAAGCATGCGATAAGTATGTAGTTGATGTTGAAAGTGATTTTATAGATGGCCAGTGTTACCTGATCCAGCTGGTATCCTAGTGACATCAATTCTGGTGTCTGTCATCTCATCCGTGTTCTCAAAGATGGGCTGGTCCTTGGTGTACCAGTGGGTTACGTCACGCTTCATATTACTGTAAGGAACAAGAAGTTAAAATAACAACTGAATCTGAAGCCTACCATCTATGTGCCGGTTTTTTGATCCGTAGTTAACTCAACCAATGGTTAATAATAGTAAATAATGGCATTTTGGCAAACACATTTAGCTAAAATTCAACCATTAGTTACTATGTTTAACCGGATGGCTATGTGAGGAGCTCGTGGCTATGTAATAACAGCCGCTCGAGTCGATCCATCAGGTTAAGCTACGCTTGCCGGGGTTGGTCGGTGGATGGGTGACCACCTTTTCATACCGAGACTCCTCCGTGCCTCGGAAAGCACGGTAAGCCGTTGGTCCCGGCTGTCATTCGAGGATCTTTGACAGTCGTTACGGGTTGTCAGAAGCCCGAAAGTCTGACAATCAGTCTTACCAAGGGGTATCGTATTACCCAGTAACTGGGTTGTGGAGGTTAGATAGGCAGTCGATCCATGTAAAATACTGGTATTCAGCTGCATCCGGTTAGACTGAAAGCCGACCCCAACATAGTTGGGAAAAGGCTAGGCAGATTGATTGTTTAACCGGATCAAACAACCGGCCCTAAGGAAAATACATTTTAAAATGAAATGGATGCCAAAGAAGATGTTTTAACGCTGCACGCAAAATCAATTTTTGTCCTTAAAACTACAAATACGCCTAATTTATTTAATGATGGTAAAAATTTAAGATTTTCTTTAGTAAATTAATTAATAGATATCTTTTAGATTTATGACAGACAAAACACGATTGAGAAAATTTGAGAAAATTCCATTATGAGAAAAAACTGTTTTATTCGATTGTAATTAAAGCAATTTCAATAAAATTTCGTCTACGCGTTCACCATTAAAGACATAAAGAGGATTGTGAGTTTTTTTTTTATGTAACAGTGCATATAGAATTTTCAAAAGAAATATAAAAAGCATGCCATAAAATTGCGCGTGGGCCGGCCATACCAAAGCCCGTTACGATGCCATTTCGCCTTAAGGTTTGTAAAAAAAAAATAGAAAATAATACAAATAAAATAAAGTAAATAGATGCGTTGATATTATTGCATAATTTTGTCGCACGTAAACAAACATGTTTTTATTGATCCTTGTGGATCTAGGTTTGAGATCGATTTGCTATGCTAACTCTTTGTTCTTGTCATGTCAATTAATATTATGTCCAGCGAACTAATGTACCCATGACCTTGAATTAAAACAGTACCTAATTGCTATAATACTTACACACAGAACGGTTCATATCCCTCCTGCAGACCACATGTTGTGAAGTACTTCAGTGTGTTCACATCTTGACCGTAGGTTAACCTGTTGATGAGGTAATAAATATTATTTATTTGTGATTTATTGTTATAAGTGCATCTTATTGTGGGTGACTGAGCCTAAAAACAACATATCCTTCTAAAAAGAACATGTTCGACTTGCCCCTACTCACAATCTAAATTGTTTTCTTCTACAGTAAAAAAAAACCGGCCAAGTGCGTGTAGGACTACGCACAATGAAGGGTTTCGTAGTTGGGATGAATTTAGCCCAAGAACAAACTTAACAGTGTAGTTTAAAAACATGTTCTCCCATACATTACAACTGCAAATGTAAGTTTGTACGCACTTATTGAGAGATTCACCATGTTATTTTAAGACCATAGACTTCTTATAAGTTTTCCTGTAATCTATAGGTAAGAACTATTTATTCTCTGTATTTTTTTCTAAATTTTAGGCTCAGTAGTTTCGATGATAAGGGAAGGGAATGATCAATTTTCGTCCATTTTCTTAAATAACTTTAAAACAAATTATTTTAAAAGTATAACAAAAATATATTTGAGATCCTCACTGTAAACCCTTTCATTTGAAATGCACAGGGTATAATTTGCAAAACTTTTTAAATTTCTTATTTACCCCCCAAAATTTACTCTTATAGTCAAAATTCATTTATTTACTTTACGCGTCCATGTTTGGGTCACAAAAATTCATACGAGTACCAAATTTCAACTTAATCGGTCTATTAGATTCGGAGCAAATCGGCTGTGACAGACGAACACACGAGTGATCCTATAAGGGTACCGTTTCCGTTAAGAGTCTGAAATCTAAAATAACAGAACTTACCTAGCTTTCTGCCCCACTCCCAATGTACAAGCAGGTACGAAGTTGTCTCCCTGAACATCAGCGAATGTGGTCTCTCCACCAAGAGCATCCATCAACAACTCGCCGTTTAGAGAGAAACCTGGTACATTAAAGGATGTGTCAGTTAAATATTCTTACAGTATTTTTTGTATGCGGATTTGAGGACGATATGATATAAATGTGGTAACTAACTTTATGAAATAATATTTTGCAGATACGCTGTATCAAAGTGTCCTATAAAAATATAAATATGATTTATACAACAAGACTACTTGTCATTTCATAATCGTTTTTTTACTGAGGTTATGTGGCTTATTTTTTCCACTCTTCGTCATTATGGTAATGCAACTACATATCGGATAAATACTATGTTTTTAAGGATATACAATTGTATTCTATGGGGATGCTACTAACTTTGCTAAAAATCAACAAAGGTAGGATACTTACTTACAAGTTGTTATCGTTATTATTTAAGGGGCAGCCAGGAATAGTAAATTAGCTAAGACAGTTCAGAAAAACATATTTTAATGGTGACTCCATTACATGCAATGAAGATTGTAATAAAGAAGATGAAAGACAAAATGTTGCAAAAATATATAGGGTGACTGGTAATTAGAGACCGATACTTAGGCACATGATTGTGCTCGTGATAATAAACAACTTTTACTATGGAACCAAATTCAAATTCGCGAAAGAAAATCAGCGGGGCAAACGCGTAACGCGTATCAATCGAAATCAGTTTCATTTTGACAGTTCAACAACATTCATTGCGTTATTTACGTTGTTGAGCAGACAAAACTTTCGAACATATGAAGCAATGGATTAGCAATTTGCTTCAAAATTATTGAAATTCCGATTGATAGTGTGTTACGCAGTTAGGGTGCAGCTGTCCCATACATTCTTGTCCGCATAACTCGTCAAAATGTAAGGAACAAGATTATTTTCGCGATTTGAGTTTTTGTGGCATACTTAGTAAAATTTGTTTGTTATCATCAGTACAATCATGTGTTTAAGTATCGGTCACCCTATATACAGCAAGTAAACCAGATATTAGTCACATGATAGATAAGACATTATTTTTTTGTCTTTCAACTTCAGTAAAATTACGTAAGGTTTCGAGTGTATTATTTACATTACAAAGGCATTTCAGGGAAAGTTAGTCACACAGTTTTAAGATGAGTTTTAGATATAATCTTGACTACTAATGCCTATCCTACTCAATTTATGTGAAGATAACACTACTTTTACCCGACTGTTGCTAAGGGTTAAGATAATGAAGTGTTCATACAGCTAGAATAACCGATTTGAACTCACCCTCGTTACTGAGGATCATGTAGATTAATTTGAGTGGAAGCCATTTATTAGATACCACGTATTGTAATAAACTGTTTTCAAATAGCTTATAATAACTCATGAAAGGTTTGATAACCCTAGTTCGCGGCTTAAGAACGTAAAAAAATTACAGCATAGAACAGCAGATGCGTAAGAGTAAACTTACAGGTAAACCAGAAAAGGTATGCGCTTCGATAATCTTCCTGTTTTTAAATTAGTACGAACGTTGCAACACAGAGGCACAGCTTCTAATTTGTGTACTGCCCTGGCTTTTCATAATGCAGCTATCATTGCTCGTTTATATGAAACTTTCTCTCTGTTGGGTTGTATATAAACTGGTCGCAGCATGTCACATGTCATATGTCACTCAAAAGATTTGAATTGTTTTGGATTTAATAGAATAATTAATCTATAATTTTGTAATTATGGTAATACTTAATAGGAACAAGTACTTCCACGGTTTTAACAGCTCTATATAAGATCTCATCAACGCACGTTCGTATTTTCGAAGATTGCCGAAGCGCACACTTTGGCTGGGAGATCTGTATTTCACTTGCTGCTAATATAATGCCCCATCACTATAGGGATAGGAAACAGTTCCCAGAGATAAGGACCAAGTCGTTCAGTCCATTGTGAATCACAGGTTCCTAGACGCTGAGAACCAGCTTCGAAGATCATAAACCAACTGGATTAGCTGTGTGTTAAAAACAAACAGTGCAAAATAGACCACGGTGCTTTAATACTTTTCATATTTTATCGTCTGTTATAACATCAAACGTGTTTAATAATGATCCCAGTAAACGGGTGAGTGTGCGATCAATCAAATTATTTATCAATCTATCAATCGTTCAATAGTGTGCCTCTATCATTCATAGCAAGCGAAGCGATGCGGTGGAATCTAATGTCGATTTCATTTAAGCGTTTTGCGTTTAAGCATTCAAAGTAATTGTTTTGGCCTTTTTTATAGTGGTAGGAACATTTTTTTAGATATAGCAGTAATATATATTTACAAAGGATTTTGTGAATAAATAAATAATATTTGAATGGACAAAGAAAATAATCTAAACTACCTAACACGCATGCGGATGAATGTAGAGATAGTCAAATTAGGTCAAGAAACTAAATATATTATAACAATGATATTAAAAAGCAATAGCTAAGCAAAATTATAGATTGAAGATGAAGAAGATTGAAGATGGCACAGCATAAATATATTTTTTTTGTAAAATATAAAATAAAAACAAGGAAAGTTATTCTTAAAGAACTAAAGTAAAACCCGAAGCTAAATATAACTAAGTACTGGCATAGAAATCTAACACAGGATAAAAACTTGGAAAGTCAATAATTTCAAGTGTTCACACAAAAATGTTCCTGCCACGAATCAAGCCAGTTTCACTCTGATATTTACTTATCGTCTTATCAATGAGATCTAGGAACACGCCCACTACGTCACCAACAGCCCATTGCTTGCCGAAAGACTCTGTGCTACCGCTGTACACTTTTTCCTCCTTGAAAGTCGGGAAAAAATAGTTTTTTACTTTATGTCGAATGGCATAAAGATGATTTTTGTTGAGTTTTTTTGTCCTGCTTATACCCTTTGCTTTTTGTGAAGCGTTTGATGTTCTTGTACATTATCAAATACACGCAAAAATATATACTATACGACACAGATTTTTGAATGCATACAAATTGTGGTTTTTATTTAACGTCTAATGTTAATGTGACTGCAATATTTTGATATAGTCAGAAAGTAATCTTTGCACAAATGTTTTCTAAAGGAGTGCCTCAAGGTTCTATCTTAAGCCCAAAGTTAGAGGCTACTTGTCTTAAATGAATTTTTGAAGAAACCACTAACGTTTTCAATACAGTTTATTTTATAAAATTGTGTCTCTAATCTTATTAAAAACCACACTTTTTACGCAAGTGAACTAAAGTGGCCAATGAAATGTATATCTACGACAGTAGTGACTACTTAACAATATGATCTACATAGAAGTCTTAACACTTAAACAACATATAATTAAAGGTTCTATTTTAATACAGAACGGGGCAAACATAACATTCAACAGAGGACAGCAGCGGGAGAGGTGTTTTACGGAAAGTTACCACGAGTTAACCACATAGTTACAGAAGGAAAAGACCTGGTAGAAAAGATGCTACTCTGATTTAAAAACCAAAACTTTAATATCAGACAGTGTTGAAAACAAAAACTTAGAAAACGTGGAATATATTTAGAAAATTGAATTGGAAAACTAGTAAAGTGAAGACAATACCCAGATTTTGTAATCATCTCAATAAAAATAAAATAAAAAACCTTAAATTGATTTAGTTTAATCTCGTTCGCATTCACTTTAAGATTGTAAAGAACACAGATTACAACTTAAGTACCTACATAAAATAACAGTAGGTTAGGTGAATATATTTGGGGATCAATAAAAAAAAGTTTTTTGATACATAAAGTCATTGTTTTAGGACCAAAAATCAGAGTAGCACCTCTTTGTCCCTATCTGTGGTAACTCACTAATGGTCTGGTCTGTGACATCGAGGAAGCAGCCGACAATATCGCCCACTTTGAGCTGCATTCCGAAACTATCGGTCGCAGCGCCGTGCACTTTAAGTGCCTGTAGTAATAATAATTTTAATTTGTGTTCTGTTGTGAGGAGTTTAAAGTCTATTTTTTGGTTGAGTATGTGAGAATTTGATAGAAGTGGTGTTTTTGGAATGTGAGTTGCGGCCATCGCATATGTATCATATTTTGTAACTTTGAATGTCACCAAGGGCCGGTTTTTTGATCCGTAGTTAACTCAACTAATGGCGGTTTTTTGATCAATAGCTAACTTAACCAATGGTTAAACATACTAACTAATGGTTGAATTTTGGCTAAATATAAAAGGCTAAACATGAATGTATTCATGTTAGCTCATTCATATTAAAAAATAATAACTAATGGCATAACTCATTCGTGTTTAGCCTTTCACATTTAGCCAAAATTCAACCATTAGTTACTATGTTTAACCATTGGTTGAGTTAACTACGGATCAAAAGACTGGCCCTTAAAATATTTTTTCTTTTTCTTAAAAATCCAGACTTGAGACAAGTACATTTTTCAATGCGTGTTTTTGCTGCTACGTATTTTTAAATACGCTCAGCTTCTGCTACTATGAGGAAACAACCAAAATAAAACAGAATACATTATTATTTCTGGGGAAATATGAGCTGAAACTTACATTGTATCCGTCGAATGCCCAAGAGTTCTCATCTTGTCCAAGCATCATTCCTGGTGCCATATCAGCGTGAGCCCAACCCACCTGAAATAAGAAGATTACATTTTTAGATTTATGGTCATTAAAAGAGTAAGTTGCAGTAGTTTTCCTTATAAAGCTTAGCTTAAGCTTAGTTTTTGCCAGCGCCTTCACCCGCGTGGATTTTGAAAATTATCCTACATGAACCGTACATTTTCCGGGATAAAAGTATCCTATGTGCTATTCCAAACTATAATCTATCCCTGTGCTAAATTTCATCCAGATCCATTCAGCCGTTCTGGCGTGATTGAGTAACAAACATCGAAACATCTTCACAAACTTTCACATCCTAACTAATATTATAAATGCGAAAGTAAGTTTGTTTGTTACTGTTTCTCGAATTAACCATTGAACCGATCATCCTGAAATTTTGCATATACGTTGTCAGGTATACAGGTTCCCGAGAAAAATAACAATTATTTAAGTACCTAATACAGTTCTTATGATAACAGATGGCGCCACATGTCTTTCGAGTCATTGTTGAATTATATTATTATAGAAACTTTAGTAGTGTGTAGCTTTTTTTTTATTTAAGTATCTAATACATTTTGTGAGTGTCGATAGACCGGTTTTTCATGTTCTTATTATCTTAACTAATATTATAAATGCGAAAGTAAGTTTGTTTGTTACTGTTTCACGCCTAAACCACTGAACCGATCATCCTGAAATTTTGCATATATGTTGTCAGGTATACAGGTTCCCGAGAAAAATAACAATTATTTAAGTACCTAATACATTTCTTATGATAACAGATGGCGCCACGTGTCTTTCGAGTCATTGTTGAATTATATTATTATAGAAACTTTAGTAGTGTGTGGCTTTTTTTTTAATTTAAGTATCTAATACATTTTGTGAGTGTCGATAGACCGGTTTTTCATGTTCTTACTATCCTAACTAATATAATCAATGCGAAAGTGTTTATTTGTTTGTTGATTACGCTTTCACGCTAAAACGACTGAATGGATTTGGATGATATTTCGCACTTTGGTAAAATATGACCTGGAAAAGTACATAGGCTACTATTCATCCTGAATCGTAGACGAAGTCGCGGGCAACACTTAGTTTATAATATTAGTAGGATCTTTCTCTTTGCCTAACATTAAAAACCCAACAAAAAACCATGACCAAAGTTAACTGCCTATGAACGTAGCGGTAAAAGGTGTGCTTTTTGAGAGGTTTTTAAGGTAGGTAATCCTAATATAACATCACGCTTGTATTCCCCGAAGGGTTAGGCAGAGGTGTACCTATAGTACACCAAGCAGCTACCACCAGCAACAGTAATCATAATCTCCGTTGCACCCCACTTTGAATAAAAAAAAACTTTTACAGAATGATATTAGCTATATAAGGTATATCTCGGTATTCATACACGAAATCTCTTAAGAGGATTGTGAAGTGCCGATACGCGGCGCGAGTTTTGGAGGCAATTACTACATAAATATTGCTTCGGGCGATAACGTTTTCACCCCCCTAAACCTTTACGATACGAGACAATTTTGGTCTCATTACATTCAGTACACCTTAATCTAGGTCTGTATGTTGTTTTTTAGTAATTCAATGGAATTTAATAATAATAAAAAAAAAACGCGCGAGAATCTTTTTATGTCAAAAATATAGATATTTAGATGCTAATAACTTATATTGCATGCAATATTTCCTTATGATGAAAACGTACGGATCTAGTTTTTCATTATACCTACAACATTTCCAAAAATTAAGAAAATTAGATTATGTTTACGGGGAGAAAAATGTTATCGCTCTTTGTATGAAAATTTACAGCTTCACAATCTTCTTAAGGGTTCATTGTACTCATCATTATGAACAACTTTTACTATGGGACCAAACCTGAAATCGCAAAAAAAAATCTGTTGTTCCCTACATTTTGACGAGTTAGGCGAACATAAATGTATGTTTGGTCCCATAGTAAAAGTTGTCCGTAATGATGAGTACAATGACCCCTTAACAGATTTCGTGTATGAATAGATAGAACTTATATATGTTACAGATATTATTATGGCATGTTGAGAGGATGAATGAAAGGGGACTAACAAAAGGTTTTTACAACGCAAATGTGAGTGGACGCCCTGGGAAGTATATAGTGACCTTTTTTGATGTCCTTCAGAAACGTCAGGTGCGTAGTACTCGCAACCGGCGTGCGTGTATGACCAAGCAAGAAATGGTGGAATTTGAAAATCTATAGACGGCAACACCATCTTTACTACGAAAAAAGAATTTGATACTAGTTTTTTTTTTTTTTTGTTTTTGATAGTTTATTTTGTTTATATCCAGCTTGAAGATTAGGTTTTAATTCTTCACTTATTTCACATGGAATTTACAAATAATAAGAAATTGTTATAAATTTATTGTCTATATTAGTTTCGCAGTGAGTGATTAGGAATAGGTACCGCATAACCACAAAGTTTGTTGTTTTGCTTCATTATGTTGTAATTTCACACGATCTTCTTGTAAACATCATGAACAGGCGTATTCGGAAAAATTTTCTTAGATAAATAATGTATTATGTAAAAATCAAAAGGCAAAATATCAAAATTACTAGGTCTACATAAACGTCTCACCTCTGACCTAGACTAAAGTCAAGAGCAAACCCATCTCAAGTAAAAAAAAAACCTCAACTTTTAGTATACCATACATATACTATAAAACGTTTTGGCATGGCAGAGTTAGCGTGATCAGACTCTATGATCGTAAACAAGGCAAAAGGTGTATGTAAGGACCATCATAGCAGGTGGTGTTCTATAGTTTTTGCCTACCCCCATGGGAAGAAGGTGTGAGTTTATGTTATTGAAGACTTACCCTCATCGGCCCAGCAGTAAGGATCTCAAATTCGAAGTACCATTTTCCGGAGCTAACCGCATAGTTCTTTTCAGCGCGATACGTTCTGAAATCCGCTTGTTTCTGCTTTGATGCTTCCAGTAAGAGTGCTGCAGAATAAATAATATAACTTAGTTAAACGAGTACATAAGCCTGTTTGGAATAAAGTCATTAAAAATATTGGATTATTCCGATCTGTCACCCAGCTCTGTCCCCTTAGAGGAATAGATTGGGAAAAGTTTGATTTGTCAAGTACCTATGTAAATGAAAGATATTATAATTAATATTTTTATTACTGGAAAACGCTCCGTACCTTCATGTTGTTCTCCAGTGGGCGGGTCCAGCATGTACCCATACACCAGCAGTGTCCTCACAGTCTCCGACGCGGTGTCTCTGTTCGCCTTCTTAATGGCGTCGTCAACCTTCGGGTAGGGCACCAAGTGAGGCGAGCGGTGCATGTCGGGGTCCTACAATGATATATTAAGTTAGTAAAAGTGATGAAACTGTTTGGAGAGTATTTACTTTTCGGCCAGAAGTAGAAAATTCAATAAATCATTCAATAAAATACAATAATGACGATCTTTTTCAAACACTCAATCTTAGTGACGAAACGAATCTGTAAATAATTGGTCTTAGTATTATGGAAGCAGGAATGCACATATTTTACGAGACTAAGTTTATTAGGACCTGCACCCTATTTGCTTAACACACTATCAATCGGAATCGGTTTCATTTTGACAGTTCAACAACATTCATTGCGTTATTTACGGTGTAGAGAAGACAAATTTTTCGAACATATGAAGCAATGGATTAGCAGTTTGTTTCAAAATGATTAAGATTCCGATCGATAGTGTGTTACGCAATTAAGGTGCAGATTGTTCTATCATTGAAATTGTGACATTATGATATTACAATTATTTAATATCCAAAATACTTTCAAAATTAAACTAAATAGAAAGCGACAGTAAGTATACACACATAGTGTATAGTACATAGATAGTGATTAAAAATATACACATAATATATGTTAAATATGTTTAAAAGATTTACCTTACCTATACAAATTTTTAAATAAAACAATGATAAATACGTACATAAGCAGAAAACAACATAAGCACATAATATACAGACAGATACATAGTAAAATTAGATGTTATATATTTCGCGAAGAGTTCTTCTTTCTTCATTGGAGAAGTACTCAGTGACATCATGCTGTGACCCTCACACCTAATAGAACGATACCATACTAAGTGTGAGAGTCACAGCTGATGTTACTGGTATTGAAATTATCCGGATATTATTAGGGAATACAATAATTAAAACCCAGAGCTATAACAAATACAATCAATCGGTTAAGCTAGAAGGGATGTCAAAATATGAAAATTGGATTTATTGTAAAATTCTATCATTTACGAGTATAGCTGGTATCAAACGCGACGGGCGTTTGATACCAGCTGGGAATGAGCCGAGAAGACCGTAGTTTGTTTTATCTAACACAAAGAAAGAGGCGAAAAACATGAAAATGGCGATATTGGAAACGCTTGTCTAGCTAAAGGAGGATTTAAAGAGGAACAGTCATAAAGTGGTAGATCGAAAGTTATTTGAAAAATATTTTTTGTCGACCAAAATTAAAAAAAAAAATTCAGACAGCATAATTATTTTTAGTCAAAGGAAAACATAAATAACATGTATAATAAGAGTTATCCTGCGACCGTCGAAAGAAACAAAAGAATACATCACGCCTGCAATCTCTGAAGGGTTAGGCAAAGTGTACCTACCTGTAGCACACCCACACAAAAAAGTATTGTATGATATTATTGATGAAGTGAGATGAAGCAGCACTCAGTGATATCTTGCTGTGACCCTCACACCTAATAACACAACGAGACATACTAAGTGTGAGAGTCACAGCAAACAGCACTGGAAGAATCCTGATGATATGACGGCAGCGCGATGATTGATGGCTACAATATACATTGATGTGAAAAGAGAGGACAGTACTGCTTATACGTAGAATATGAATAGATACAAATGAAAAAATATTGACATAATATTATTATCGAGTAAATAAAATAAAAACATATAACGTTATAAATAAAGCTAATATACATTATATAGCAAACAGTAAAACGAATCCAATAAGAAATGAACATCTAAGAGATAAAACAAAAGTAACAAACATCTTGACCAGAATTGACCTGCAAAAATGGAGGTGGACTGGACATATGATGAGAACAAAACAGGAAAAATGGTGTAAATTTATAACTGATTGGCATTCCAGAAACAGTAAACGGAAAAGAGGAAAATAACAAAGGAGATGGGAGGACGACATAAAACTTACAGTGGGCCCTAACTGGAGGAGAGTGGCTCGCGATAGAATTCAATGGAAACAGCTAGAGGAAGGAGGTCTTTGCCAAGAGGGATACTCAATTGAGGGAGATTTTTGAACAGCATATAACAGAGTAAAAACAATTTAGAACAAATAGGCTTTATAAATAAATAAATAAAATATAGCATACACATAATTTAAAGAAGAAAGTAGATAGACAGCCAGACACTTCGTTAGCAACCTTTAATCGTGTGGTCACTTACTGTCTGTATCAAAAGTGTCTGATGAAAGTGTAGACAAACCCTGTTCAGGTTGAAATCTTACGGAATCACTCACTAAAATGAATTACATATTTAGAAGGTTTCAATTTTATATTACACTTTTTCCAAAAAATTATGTTTGAATAACATGATTAAAATTTAGTTGCGTTTAGCCGTTGGTACCGGCTGTCATTCATTACGGTTCGTCAGAAGCCCGAAAGTCTGACAACCAGTCCAACCAAGGTGAGTAAGTATTACCCAGAAACTGGGTTGTGGAGGTCAGATTGGCTGTCGCTCCATATAAAATACTGATATTCAGTTACACCTTGGTACGCTGAAAGCCGACCCCTACATAGTTGAGAAAAGGCTATGCAGATTGATTGATTGAAAGTAGCAATCGTTCTTCCACAATACGATCACTCACCTCATTCAGTCCGTAAGTCCATCCTTGCTGTATCCTCTCTCTGGCCCACAGGTTGTGTGTATTCTCTGCTAGCTGATCTACTAGTTCGTCCATCTTGGGTGTCAGGGTGACAGCACTCAGGTCCAAAGGTGCTGGCTTGTAGCCGTTTGACTGGGGGAAGGGAAATTAGCGATTTAAATCAATACAAGCCGTGTGCACGATTGGATTTCCAATCAGCAAAAACGACGAACTTGCATACAAACGTTCATCCCCTGTTAAACCCCGTTAAGGGATGAATCTTCAAAAATCCTTCGCTTAGTTCTTACGTTCTTACTTTCGGCAGATTTATAAGGAACTCTTCTGCCCAATTTCATGCTTCTAGACACAGCTGTTTAGGCTGTACGTTGTTTGTCATTGGTGCTGATTCTCTTGTTCAATAACTACATTAAATTAGAGAATCGCTGTCTTTTACTAAGAGGCAGCGCGAGAAAAGGACGGCTAAAGCTATGATTAGTTAGAGATGTCAAACTAGTTTACGCCTTGCACTTCACCGTATTTTTAGTCGACATGTTTTTACGTGTTGTCTGAATTTGTATGGAAATATTAGTACCAACTAAATTTGAAAGCTCTAATTTACGTTTCGTCTCCTTCTTGTTTTATTAGAGAGAAAAAGTTAGCAATAGCTTAAATTTAGTTTAGTTTGTGTACAACAGAATCGGCAACAGTGAGTGAAGTAAAGATTTTTTAAGTACATGTAATTTTGTACCAATAGAAAGAGTTTCATTTTGCAGTATACATATCGAATTTGCATATTGCAGTATGACGTGATTTCTGTTATTCCTCTCGCGACCCACTGTCGCGATATCCGATCCGCCGAAAAGTGTCCTCTGCGTCCCGAAAACTCGATATCGCGTCCTCCGACTTCGCGCAACTTTTCGTCTTTTTCCTATTTGTTACGGTTGCGAATCATACTTTATTTAACATACAACTTAATACTGACTTGCAAATTGCAAAAAACGTAAGAAAATTTAAATTTCGCGGGCTACCCGGACGCTTCCCCCTTAATAAGTATAAATTACCTGCATGAACGGCTCGTTGGGCAGACGAACGTTGCGGATGCGCGCCGGCGGCTTGTCCAGACTGATGTAGTAGCCCAGAGCCAGGATAGTCCTACAAATCAAATATTAGTAGTAGTAGGAATTATTGAAAGAGCATAGCATAATTAGCCTATAGTGTCCCTACTGCTGAGGCACAGGCCTCCTCTCTGTGAGAGGGAGTGGGCTGTATCCACCACGCGGCCCACTGGGTGTTGGTGGATACAATATTGACATATTTGGTGCTAACTCTGAAAATTATTTATTAGCTCACTGAGGCAGTATCAAAGTAAACCAAACATAATTTTTATAGGCTTTAACATCCAAGTGACAAAACAAAATCTCTAAATGCTTCATTTCGTTGGGGCAGCAGACAACCAATGTTGATATAAATCCCGATGTACTACTTTACAACTACTTTACAATGGAAATGTGGCAACAATTTCAATTAGGGTAAAGAGATTAGCGTCTGTGGCCGAACTAGCCGCTAATTGCACATGAGATGAAATTCATCCCATTTTTTTATTTAAGTAGTGGTTCGTGGGAGTAAAGTCATCCCACGCAAATCTGCTTTTGGTTTGAACCTTGTTCCACCACTATTAAGGAGTCCTTTCTAATTCCATACATTTAGTTTGATGCACTATTTCCGAGGAATTTGAGATACGCGAACCCTCTATGCGACTAGTCAATCGTCTATGGAAAGATTATTTTTAGTCTGTAGTTGCAAATCTTTTTGTAAACAAAAGGTTTTTGTTCAAATTGGAATGCTTGTAATTCATGAAAATTATATTAAGGTAAGTGGTTTTATTTATGTTTCGTGCTAAGAATAAACACACCATGCATTTTAAACCATAAAACATATAGGTCATTGCTTGTTTTTTTTTACCAGAGTCATTTCTTTGAAAGTGTAACTAAAAATTGTTTTGTTATTTTTAACAACCAATTTTGAAAATGAAAACAAGTTATACTTTCAAATGAAACGTATATTACTATAAAGCCCTACTCACTAGCATTCTAAGAAACATTCAATGGTCCCAAATTTCCAAGAAGCTACGATGCAAATCGGTTTTGTTTACAAGATTACCGCGGGTGGGGCGCTCAACGGTTTTCCCCGCGCGCGGGTGAGCACAGCGGCTAGGCATAGCCTGTATTTCGGCTATAAACACCATTCGCTTCTAGTATTACAATACAAAAATAGGTGCCAAACAATGTGAACATAAATTTGGGAGATTTTTTTTAAGTATTGCCCAAATTATTTATAAATCTTTTTCGAACGTTCAGTTCTTTTATATATCCGAGGATTAAAATTGACGTTAGTAAGGTTTTGTGTATTCGTATGAGTTCTTTGAATCAGCAAAAGTAAGGTAGGCCGCCCTCTGGTGGAGTGACGATCTTCTCAGGGTGGCTGGTAGCAGCTGGATGAGAGTTGCCGAGAACCGAGTTGAAGAGAAGAGTTCTATGTCCAGCAGTGGACTGCCGTAGGCTGAAGATGATGATGATGAAGTTTTGTGTAGAAAACCCGTCAAAAATATAAAATCTGCTTGGCGTCAAATATCATACTTGAGTGTTTGCACAGCAAGTTGTATGTCGTATCGCTTCTCGGCCGGCGGCAGCCGCTCGAAGGGTACCAAACACGGGTGTATTTTGTGCAGGTCTTCACGCTGGTCGCCGTACATCCAACCTGCTTCGATCTACACAGAAAGGATAATACAATAATATGTTATCATCCAGAAATAATGGCTGTTATATTCAAGGAAGGACCTAATTACCAGGCTGCCTCAGTCTCTTGGGAATGCAATAATAGTTATTTGTGCAACTGTTACTTTTATAAGGGGTATTAAAACACGAATGTAGGTTTATCACGTAAGTGTTTTAATATCTAATCATGTACAGTTGCATACACGACTTTATCCCATGGTATGAATCCTCTATAAAAGGTTCTGAAACCATAGGGTGTTGTACAGTGTTGTAAGAACTTTATGTAAATTCATGGAAACTTTAATTGCTGAGAATCTAATACAAATAAACTATGTAAAGACTTTACGGAATGTCCTTTGCTGCATTAGAAATGTCTGGTGGTGTGTTATCAAAACTTGTATCACTCATTTTTGTAAACAACAAAGCATTACTTTTTTTGCAATACTAATATCGAATAAAAATGGCGGGATACGACGTGAATTCGAATAACCTATAAGTTTTTTTTTTAAATTACGGCGGTGTGGTGGTGAAACGCGCGTGTATGACAATGTTCTTTTTTTGAAATTCATAGATACCACGAATTGAGTAGTGAGAATGTGGCTGAGTAAGGAAGGGATCGAAAAAGCAAAGGAGTTGCATAATGAAATTTAGTACAACATTATAACACTCGTTTGGATGATATTATAGTTACTATGACACTGGTTGTTTTAATGTTGGCAATAAGCTAACTGTTTCAGAAACTTTTATAGAGGGTTTATAGCATGGGTGTAGATAAATGCTTACACGATCGACAATACTCTAACGGAATTCTACGCATAAGAGCCAAAATATAATTTAATTTAGAAGGATCATACATGTGATGTAGTATAAATAAACTATTTTGTTTATTAAATCTTACCTTGTTCATAGCCCACATTTCGTGAATATTTTCAGCTAGTTTGTCACGAATTTGTTCCACGTAGGACGGCAGCGTAATCTGTAGGAAGCAGTTCAGAATTAATTTTACCGAATTCGACAAAGAGGTTAGGCATCATGGTAGTTAAAAAATTAATATAATGACGTAATAAAGATTCATTAATTTGAATTTTAGTTATCACACTAAAATATATAAAGGCGAAAGTTTGTGAGTGTGTGTATGTTTGTTACTCTTTCACGCACAAACTTGTGAACGGATTTAAATGAAATTTGGCACACAGATAGTTTATAACCTGGATTAACACATAGGATAATTTTTGTCCCTATATTTTTACGGGTTCGAGACATACGCGGGTGAAACCGCAGGGAGCTGCTAGTGCTGTCATAATTATTTAATTTATATCGACAACTTTCAAATCAATTAAACTTTTCTTTGTTTTCCGAAATAACTTTGATGCTAGTCTTACCTGTAAAGTATCAACCGGCGTAGGCACAAACGCTGTATCATCTTGAACTAATGGCGGCCCAGCTAACGCTCTCTTGGACAGGTTTCCGAAGTAGAAGCAAGGTTCCAGACTGAGGATTTGCTGCGGAAGGAGAGACTCCACTAATGGAGAGTAGCCTTCAGGAGCTGCGTAGCGAAGGCGGCCGTGTTCTCCACCCAGGAGGAAGCGACAACTACGGGGTGAAATTTTTATCAATTTTTAGGGTTCCGTACGTCCGAATGAGAAAATGGAACTAGTATTTTACATGAAGCGACTGCCTATTTGACCTCTACAACCCAGATACTGAATAATAAGATACCCCTTGGTAAGACTGGTTTTCAGACTTTTGGGCTTCTGACGACCCGTAACGAAATACAGCCGGGACCAACGGCTTAACGTGCTTTCTAAGGCACGGAGGAGTCTCGGTATGTAAAGATGGTCATCCATCCACGGACCAGCAAACATAGCTTAACCTGATGGATCGATCCGAGAGGCTTTTATTAATTAGCCACGAGCTCCTTAGTTAAAACTTTTAATCTAGTTTTTTTTATTTCTCAAAAGTAAAATTCGACCAGAATGAAAACCTGACCGGTGATGAGGCCTGTACCATTTGAGATAATTTTTAATTACTAATTATGTATAAACGGTATCAACATGGCATACGCATGAAAATAAAATTCCCTCATTGATGAATGCTCGAAACAATCTAATACCATAAAGATGAATTTGCAGCAAAGCCCACGTACCTTTACAATCTAGAGGTCCCTACTCAGACCCAGGAAGATGGCAGATTCTTGCTTCTTGCACGTGTGACTACTCAAAATCGAATCCACTGTTGTAATGGTTGAAACCACTCACCACTGACCAAACCCGATTATGTTTTAATCAATCTATAATTCTTACCTCAACTTGCTAGAACAGCTGATAACCGGAAAGAACATGCCTTCCAGGTTGAAGTTAGTAAAGGAGCCCGTGACCCTCACTCCGTTGAACATGAAGTTGATGATAGGCACCGTCAGGTCCAACGCGCAGCCGATCACGTCACCTGTGGTAACAACAGCGTTAATTTTTATATACAAACTTCTAGATGACCGTAAAAAGAGGGCCAAAAGTAACCCCGTATTCTAGAACGAATTGTTCGCTCAAATATGAATCCCGCTCAAATATGAACTTAACAAGTTCACGGAACCGAATTTATCGTGTCCATCCTCTTCAACCAGCTACGCAGATGGCTGCAGGAGTTTATCCACACTCAAGTGGAGAGCTTGTGGACCTCGACACCAGGCTGCAGGCAGTCTAGGGCATCCTTAGATGGCAATATAACCAGGCGCTTATTACGCCTGGACGAAACGGCCTGTGCCTGATGGCGGGGATCATCACGGAACACTGCTCTCTAAATATGTGTAAACACTTCCACACAATACGGATAACGGACAGTCTTCTGTGCCGAGCGTGCATAGAGGCTAAGGAAACCGTTGCGCATGTGTTGTTTTTTATTATTTTTTTTTATTTGTGATGGGTTTGCTCTTGACTCTAGTCTAGGTCACAGGTGACAGAGACAAAGTCGACGATGGAGTGAGCTTACCCAGAAGAAGCCTGTTCACTCTCACTTTGAAGAGATTAGGGTTGTATCCGCTCGGAAACACAGACGCAGGTAGTGAGTTCCACTCTTTTGCTGTGCGCATTATAAAAGACATTTGGAAGCGCTTAGTGCAAATTGGTGGAATAGCAACCAGCTGCGGATGGTAACTGGCAGTGCGTCTTGATGTCCGATGGTAGAAGGCGGCTGGTGGAATGAGGTCGTAGAGTTCTCGGGCACACTCTCCGAAGTACAATCTGTAGAAGACCGACAAGCAGGCAAGCTTGCGGTGATGAGCCAAGCTATGAAGCTTGGCATCCACCAGTTTTACGTCGCCAATGAGCCTCTTAGCTCTGCGTTCCACCGAGTCAAGCGCGGCTAGTTGGTACTTAGCTGATCCATCCCACAGGTGACTGCAATACTCCATGCAGGATCGGACTTGCGCTTTGTAAAGGATTAAAAGCTGTCCAGGCGTAAAGTATCGCTTCACCCTATTTAGGATGCCCAGTTTCTTGGCCGCAGTTTGGGCTTTGTACTCGATGGTGGCGCCGAAGTTGAGACCAGATGTCAACTCCATGCCTAGGAGCTCAAGTCGATCAGTTACAGGAACAGATGTACCCCGAAAAGTAGCTCTGTCGAGTTTGGGGATGCACAGGCATCACCCAGATTAAAACAGTAAACCTCGCTGCACCCAGATCTTTTGCAGATATTCTCAACATGACCAGGAGACGTAAGCAACTTCTGGAGGGAGGTGGGCTGGTTGGAATAACCACCGATGGCCGCCATGGCCCACGCAAAATGGTCCACTTGAAGGACTAAGTGCGGAAACCAAACCTTCTAACATAGAACATAGAACCCATATTTTGAGTTTGAGATTGGTAAAAACTTTGATTTAAAACTAGATTTCTAATTAGAAATGTATGCATGAACATCTGAAGTACATAGTAGACTTTCTACTAAAAGAGCTTGCCCGGTGAAGTTATCATAATTCATACCTATCTGACGGCAAGTAGCATTGCTCAGAGAATATAATGGTCTTCAGGTTTGTAGTAGTGAATCTAACATGCCGCATTTGTATAAAGTTTTTTCTCTGTCGGGCTACCCTCTCCGGTCGCAGATCGTCATGTCACTGTTTTGAATTTTGTAAGCTAAATATAACAAATAGGCAAGTAGTTCCACGGTTTTAACAGCTCTATAGTAGATTTCATCATCATGCGTTCGTATTTCCGAAAATAGGCGATGATTCCCGAAGCACATACTTTTTTTTTGGAAAGCTGTACATTCATAGAATTTTGCCCTTACCTTTTCTAATATAAGGCTCCTCGTGATGCGTCCTGTTTACCATAGTCTTACGGCCACCAGACCAGAGGTACGCGCCGTCAAACCCGTACGAATACAGATCGTCGCCAACGCCGTTTCCACCCCACTTCTCACCGCCGCCAGGGTATGGGACGTAACTGGAGTATAAAGGTATGCTTAGAAAGTTGAACGAGACAAAAATGGTATAAGCGGAATTGTATAGCGAATATATTAAAAATAATAATGGTTCCTCTCACTGGAGCCTGACCGCCGCCACCGGTAGCTGGGACCCTATTCCCGATAAAGGTGGACTACCATTTTACATTCAAATATGTCAGAATAATTTGTATGTTGTACCTACATTTATTGAATAAAGGAAATAATAATAATCGCCTATTCATAATGGAAAAAAAAAACTATAGTAATGAAAAATATTCAAAGGATGAAATGGACCATTCTTGGACTCTTTGCTTTGGACGTAAAACGCAATTAAGGGGTTATCGGATTGTTATGTGTCTAGAAAACTGCCATCACCAATTCCTTGGGCGAGCGTAGTAATTATATCAATACCGAATTGGTTCTCATGATCGATGTATCTATCTTTCTAAGTGGGGGATCCATAAAGGTCCAAATTTACGTATTGGATTATTAACAGGAGTCCTAAGCATGAAAGATTGGCATGAGAGCCGAGACTATTATCTCACCCAGTAGTGTTAGCCCATCCGATACGCAGGTGCGGCATCATATGCGTGGTCTTCTCGATGTGGTCCATTGTGACCTCGAAGTACCACTTGCGGTACACTGCCGAGCCTTCCACCCGACCCACGAAAATGTTTGGACGGACACTGTGGAAAGAAGAAAGCAAAAAGTATTAAATTTATTAAAAGATAATAGAGATGACGTCACGGTGACGTTGTTACCAGCGCACATATGTAAAGTTCGCTCACCTACACGTAAACCAGAAAAGATATGGGCTTCGGTAATCTTCGTGATTTTGAACTAACACGAAAGTCGTGCCACAGAGTAACCCTGTACAGTGCCTAAGCTTCAAATTTTTGTAATATCGCGCTTTGTTGTAGTCCTTACGGCACACCTGTTATTGCGCTTTTGTATAAAGCTTTCTCTCTGTTGAGTTACTTACTCCGGTCGCAGATCATCATCTGTCACTCAAAGTTTTGAAAAGTTTTCATACACATGGTAGTACAAAATAAGTATCTACAGCTATATGTATATTTGATTTCATAATCGCGCAAGTGCATACTTTTTCTGGGAGTTCTGCAAACACATAATATTAACAAAAGACGGTCGCAGGCAATGATTTCAAAAGGAAGGATACGCCCATCTGAACATTTTACCCAAACCTTCTTTATACAAGCAAAAAGTAGCGCCATCTGTGATAATAACTCATACGAACTACGTGAGTGCCAGGGTTGCATAGGACGACGACGTAACCCTGTACGTGCGTTCATAATTTTTGTTATCACTTTGTATCGGAAATAAGTAAGTTGCAAAGAAAACGTAAGTAAATCAAATTAATTTCAATCAGCTTTATTTGAAATTGTAAACAACTTATTGGTATAATAATTATTAAGCTAAGCTATTACGATAGACGAAATAGTTTGATACACACAATATGCCAAAACTAATGTCCTTTAAATAAAACTTTTTTTTTTAATTTTTGTCTTTCAGTTCCTTTCTCAGTGTTTTCCCATTTTTGTTTCACCCATAAATTGTACCATGTATCATATTAGGTACCAAAATTCAAAATTACTTATACTATGTTTCTATTTCTAAGACAAAAATAAAATACAAATAAAAATGACGTCCGTACAAGGTTACTTCGTTAACTTTTCGCGCACTGATGGCAGAGCGTGACATGGCCGCCATTGTGGATTTCCGTAGTAAAATATCGGTTTAGAAATGTGTTGATTTAATAGTTTGATTGCAAAAAAAGTAATGTACGGTTACGTACTGATGTTACGATATCTCATGTTGCTTTTTTACCTTTGTATCGTAATTTTTGCATCCTTTTACTACACAACTTGGCATTTTTATTACAAGCAAAGCTTCCGCACGCGGACTGCGGTCGGCTGGAGTTGCGTTGGCCCTAAACTAACATTTTAGGGCCAGCGCGCTGGTGCCATTTCGTCGTGCGGTAAGCCCGGTCCTTACGCAGTCAATGTCAAGTCAATGGTCACAGGACATTGTTTCGAATGCTTACATTTGTCAAGCCAAATTCAGCTCAGATTTAGAGATTAGTTAATAGACATAAGGTTCAAACTTACCTAGACACATGATCAACTAGCGCAGTTTGAAGCAGTAGATTCTTCCCTGGCAGTAGGTAGTCGCAGATATTATTCTGAGATGACCTCACTGCGACGCCATTACCAACGCATAGAGAACAGAGTACGTCCAGTACTTTCGGGTCCCGACCGTGTTTTTCTAGTAGGGAGATGATCACTTTTATGTGTTCGTCCTGTGGAGGAAAAATATATTTAAAATAAATTGATTTAAATGGATTGATTAACATTAAGCTACAAAAGCTCAGCACGATGACTTTTGTAAAATGTGCCATCTATTATGCTTACAGTACGACAATGTTCCGAGGTTCCATCGCTTATTTTCGGAAGAACCGAACTTTGCCGAATTAAATGTGACTGGTCCAATAAGGGAGTGTCGGAATTAGTGCGTCAACCTTTAATCTCAAGGTTCCATACCTTTGAAGTTGTCGTACTGTACGAAATTCACGGATGGGTTTAGCCAACAAAAATTGTACGCCATGCCTAAATGTCAAACATGTCCACTCACTATTTGAAAAATAAATATATCTCTATCTTAAGAGGCGATTAAATAATAAATCCAAAAGTTTTCAGTTATAAAGTAAGTAGGTAAGCAAGAACCAAGACAAAGGACCATTAATATGTTCCTATTAAACTAATACGAATTCGGTTTACTCCTCCGACGCTTGAGAACCAAAGTTACAGACTAACACTGACTATAAATTAACATACACTATCCATTACTCACTCTCATCATGTTCAGAGCTTCAGGTGAGTCGATAAGCACACAATGTAAGACATCCAGCATGCCAGTTCCCTCCCCCGATGCTTGAGAACCAAGACGAGAGAACAACCAGTTCAGACGGTTCGAGTTTGCGAATTGTGCGCAGTTTGTGTGGTTGCCTTTGATTATGGCGGCTGCGGAGAACAAAGAAAATATAAGTTTGATATTGGTGCCGGTTCCCTTGTTCACAAACTAAACTAAATTTAAGATCAGTGCATCTTTTTCTTTCTATTTTATTAAGAAAAGGATGGAAGATAAAAGTTAGTTAAGTCATGTCAAATTAATTACATCCATAGACAAGTTTAGACGTGATTAAAAATTGGCTACTAAAAATACGTCAATTTACGTCAGGCGCTGACTAATTTGACAGGACTATACCTAATATTTATCTACTGTCCTTTTCCTAATGAAATAGAAAGAAAAAGATGCACTGAACTTAAATTTAGTTTAGTTTGTGAACAAGCGAATCGGCGCCATTATGTGATAATATGGTTAAGATGAAAGTAACTTGAAGAAGGGTGACGACTTTGACATTACCTACTTCAAAAATGACAGGATATTATGATATCCTCCACGGTTAGCTAATGAAATTGAAAATTGGTGACTTATTTGACGACTACTTTTTGCCCGCGGCGTCGCCAGAGTGAAGGTCGGAAATTATCCCCAGAGACTGCCTAAAATCGGCGTCTAGCTGTACCTCCATATAATCCATGATACTTTGGCTGCTCTTGATATCTTTGATAGTTCAATTTAGTGCTTCTATTACACTTTTGCAGGTCATCGTAGGTACTTACGTAAATTCAATCCAAACGAACAGTTTAAATTGTTTTTATAATGTTACCAACTGGCATTTTTAACCGACCTCAAAAAAGGAGGAGGTTCTCAGTTCGTCGGAATCTTTTTTTTAAATGTATGTTCCCCGATTACTCAAAGACAGCATGACCGATTTGGAAAATTATTTTTTTCTAATAAGCTAAGTTTAATGACTGTTCTTTGTACAATGACTATTTTTTTACAGGAAGCCGGTCGGCCAATAATGTTCCTACTTTTGGGAGCCAGGCTTCTTTGAAATGTAATGGGGTTAATCCAGGCGACCATCCAGTGTCTTCCATCATCACACGTTTTAAAATTTTGAGCCCTGGGAGATGCTGCTTTCCTTACTACATTTTCCTTCGGTGTTTTAAGAGCAGCACTTTTCACTCAAATTAATTATTAATCGTTTTCAAGGCAAGGCTTTTCGAACAGAAAAATCTGCGAGCTGTAAAAATAATACTAAATAATTTCATTAGATACATGCCAAGCAACTGATACAAATATCCAGAAATCATCTCCCAGCTTTGCCCCGACTCATCGCCTGCAAGGAATCCGGCGAGGAAGCCCTGAGAAGTGATCACGTTGATCTTGTCTATGGCTTCCAGGATAAGGTTGAGGATGCCTTCCTCTTGGAACAGGTCCTGACGGTTGCGGAGGGCACGGAAGCGGTTTTGTTTCTCTTCGTGTTCTGAAATGAAGAAGAAGAAAGAAGGTGACTTATAGAACGAAATAAGGATTTAAGTACAATATTTTATAGTGGGTCGTCATTCAAATTTGTGTGTTTTAAGATACGACTTAACACTAACGTAACTAGAAAATGGACGGAAGAGTTTCGGGAGAGTCAAGAGTGCCGAAAGTATTTTTTGTTTTTCATTGTAAATATAAGGCTTAAAACTACGAACAATTTTACAGTAATAATTTGACAATGGGAGAGCCTTTACTTTCTACTGTGGTTTTAACAAGATTTCTTGTAAATTAATAGGCACTTGGACTAGTCATCTGGGGGTATTGTGTTAAAAGCTTTGAGACTAGTGACTAAAACGCCTTTATTGAGTCCTGCAGAACTGTCTATAGGAAACAACTTTGGTTAGCAAATCCGAGTGATTGGAGCAACATCACATGCATGGCATTAGACCGAACCAGCTTTCTTCCCTTACCGAAAAAATGAGAAATAAAATCAATTGAAAAGTCAACTTACCCATATCCTCATCAGGCTGTGCGAAGTAGTTGATGAGATCTTCGAGACACATCACCATCTCGCCGAGGTTCACTGACGCGAAGAACATGGAGTGACGACGATTCTCTTGTAGAGTTTCAAGGCCACTGGGAAAGGATTTTATAAATGAAACATTTAGATATTTTATTTTTATTTTCTGGCAGGCCAGTTGGCGTGGTTGGTTCAGATACCACCTATCATGCCGCAGGTCGTAGATTCGATCCCCATCCAGGACAAACATTTGTGTGCATGAACATGTCTGTTTGTTCTGAGTCTGGGTGTAATTATCTATTTAAGTATGTATTTACAAAAAAAAAGTAGTATATGTAGTATATCAGTTATCTGGTTTCCATAGTACAAGCTCTGCTTAGATTGGGATCAGATGACCGTGTGTGAATAATGTCCCAGGATATTATTATTTATTTATTTACATTTCTCCTAAAACAAAAGTGGTCAGAATAGTAGTTAAAATCTATCCATAAAATCCATTATATAGATTATAAAGAAGAACTGAAAAAGGAAATTAAGAAAACACGTCCAAGTTATCAAATACGGCTTGTGATTTTGTACAGAATACGTACGTATTTTTATGTTAAAACTCACTTCTGTAGAACTCACTTCTGTCGATATAGTTTTCTACAGAAGTGATGTTTTTTTTTTCTATAGAAGTGATGGTTTGCACGTATGCTTTTTAGATGTGATCTTTTATAAGAAATATACACTGACACTATAACCTAATAAACGTAAAATGCTGTTTTTTATTGTGGTTTGATAATGTTATGCACCGTGTCGCTATTTGATGGTGTTTACCGACAGGAGTGACTGGTTTTCTACAAAAGTGATGGCATGGCTAATTTAATTTCTATTTACAGGTATGGTGGGTAAAAAGAGGTCTAAAAAGAAAAAAAAAGAACGATTAAAGGAGCAAAAGAGGACATGGATACGAAAGAAGAGAGAAAAAATGACTGAGGCTGAACTTAGTTTTATGAATGATTCTGTCACATATGTATGTTGAAATTAGAATCACTCCTGTCGAAGTGATAACACTAAAATGTGCAACTTTTTCTCATAATGTTAATGATTGATCTCTGATTTTATTTTTTAGAAGATAATTACATAATAACTCTTTATAATAACACAATAAAAAACGGATTTATTAAAATTTAAAAAGTATTTTATTTTTTTATCATTCGGTAGAATTACCCAACTAGATCGTTTTTTGAATATGTATGCTATTTTGTTACAGTTAGTTTGGTATTTACTCATAAAAATGACATTTTAGACAATATTGTAATTTTTTATGAGTAAATACCAAAATAACTGTAAAAAAATAGCATACTTACATACTTATATATTAGCAACGATCTAGATAGTCTACTGAAAAAAAATATAGTAAGTAATATGATTTAAAATTATTAAAATAATCACGGAAAACATGTTGAAATGCGACGTTGCCAGCCTGCGCGAGATAAACGCTCCTAAGTATCAATTACCGTTACTGTGAATAAAGTACAATCAACGGCATGTCATAGCGAAGTAATAGCAGTAAAGGTGGCCACCACCTTTACTGCTATTACTTCAAGGTCCCGTGATGTTGTCAATGTCAAATTATTTCCGTGGACGAAGTTGATTGATAAGGAGTACCTATCAAGATAGAGTTACTTATAGAATCTGGATTGTGGAGGTCAGATAGGCAGTCGATCTATGTAAAATATTAGTATTCAGCTGCATCCGACCTTAACATAATTGGGAAAAGACTAGGCAGATGATGGCTTACTTGATAAACTTGGTGAACAGCGAGGAACACTTCCTGATAACTCTGGCAGTCCTGGACTCTTCCTCCTGCGAGCGCGAGAAGTCCAGGCCGTCGTCCATCTTGCCCTCCTCGTGGAGGATCGCTTGCTTCTCTTCTACCTTACCCACGCCTTTCTTCTTTGTTTCGTATGACTGAATAGAAAATAAGTAAAGAACATTAGTGAGGTCGTTGATGAACGACAGATTTTGTTTCAGATTGTAACAGTATTGAACCCTGTTGCTGTTATTATTGCTGTTGCTGTTGATATCCTGTTGTAGTTAATGTTGTTGTATAAGAAACAACTACTTAAAATGCAGTTAATATTATCTCATAGTTTCCCATCTCAAAAACTATAGTAACGAACGGTTAGACATTAACGTTACAGAGTTGCGGGGTGGTAATATATTTTATCTACACCCATGCTATAAATCCTCTATAAAAGTTTCTGAAACAGCTTATTTCCAACATTGAAACAACCAGTGTCGTAGTTACCATTATATCATCCAAACGAGTGTTATAATGTTGTACTAAATTTCATTATGCAACTCCTTTGCTTTTTCGATCCCATCCTTACTCATCAAACAGCCACATTCTCACTACTAGATTCGTTGTATCTTTATGTATTTCAAAAAGAGAACATAGTCATTCCGGCGCGTTTTATACGCGCGCACCACAGCACCGTAATTTAAAAAAAAAAAAACTTATAGGTTATTCGAATTCACGTAGTAGGCGTCCCGCCATTTTTGTTCGATATTATTTAATATTGCAAAATGTAAATCATTATTGCAATAAATAATTATATTATTATCTACACATTGTTTGTATTAGTATTAAATACTCGGCAATGAAACTTTCCATAAATTTACATAGAGTTCTTACAACACTGTACAACACCCTATGGTTTCTAACCTTATAAAGAGGATTCATACCATGGGTGTAGATAAAGTCTTGTATGCAACTGTACATAATTAGATATTAAAGCACTCATGTGATACTATTATTACACTAATTCACCCTTATCATACAACAGTTGCATAAATAAATAACTAATTAAACATTGATAATGGTGCTGATTCTATTGTTCAATAACTAAACTAAAATTAGAGAATCGCTATCTTTTACTAACAGGCAGCGCGAGAAAAGTACGGTTATAACTATGAACTAACAAGTCAGAGATGTCAAACTAGTTTATGCCTTGCGCATCACCGTGTTTTTAGTCGACATGTTTATACGTGTCGTCTAAATTTGTTTGGAAATATTAGTTCAACTAAATTTGACAGCTCTAATTTACGTCTGTCCCTTTCTTGTTTTATTAGAGAGAGAAAGTTAGCAATAGCCTAAATTAAGTTTAGTTTGTGCACAACAGAATCGGCACCATTGATATTTTAAGCATTTTACCAGCACACAGCATTTTTAAGTAGTTATGTCGCTATTTACACGAAGAGAGTTATCCGCCGGTTCTGTGGCAAGAATGTGCATAGGCGTTACTTGTTAAGCAAATATCACACTCATGTATTTGGTTTTAAGCCTCATTGACACGGTGTTTGTCTACTAGTATTTTCGAGGCGCAAATATCTCTTTTAGGTAAACGAATCTTTAGAAAGAAATATTTGATGGTAATCTAACATGGGGTAAGAATGGCAAGATGACTGTAAGTATGCTTATCCTAACTAATAATAGGTCTTTACCTATGAAATTGCCGATATACATAGAAAAAAAAATCAAACAGATTTTTTTTAATAGAAATATTATTGTCGATGCACTTTTGCTATTTTAATAAAAGTTCTTTGATGCGCTGCTATGGGAAAGGGAATCGATAAATTCATTAAAGGCGTTTTTCACCGCCTCGTTGTATTTGAAATTTTTCCCCGGGGCTCATTGTTGAGATCAAAATTTCCAGAACGGAAGCGATCAAACCAAAACGCACCGTGCGTTCACTTGCGGTACCTAGTCCATACACGTCGTTAATATTGCGTGCTGTCTGTGTTGCGTTGGTGCCACGACGGAACTCGTATTCGAAAATAGCGCGCAATTTCGATTTTTCCATGGTTGCAGAAACATCGATATCAAAGAAAAATCGAACGGCGGGAAAACAAATGAACAACTGTTTTTTTAAAAATATCATGCTATATTATAAAATTAATTTGAATTTGGAATTCTAAATAGAATGAAAGATATTGATGTTCACACTAGCCGGTATCAAAAATCGCCAATTTCATAGGCAAAGACCTATAATTATGAATACGATAATATTAATAATATAAATGAGAAAGTGAGTTTGTTTGTTACGCTTTCACGCTAATACGGCTGAACGGATTTAGATGAAATTTGGCACATGGGTAGACCACGACCTGGAGAAGGACGTACGCTACTTTTCACCCTGGGTCGCAGCGAGCAACAGCTAGTACCTTATAAGACAGCCACAGGCCAGTCTCTGAGTGCTGTACAATGACGGTGGAGTCACCATACTTGATGATGGGCGCTCCAATCACTTCCAGGTCTTTGTCTTCCAACACCTGCTTCTGATCATCCTTCTCTTGACGGAGACAGAAGGCGCAGGATGCAGTTGTGGCTTCCTCTCTGGAGAGAAGAAACATATCGTGTTTTAGATCAAATGTAGGAATAAAGTGGTACAGTACGACAACGTTGAAAGGTTCAAGCCTTTATCTTCTAAAAACCGACCTTTGCCGAATTAAATGTGACTGATCCGATAAGGGAGTGATGGAGATGGAATTAGTGCGTCAATCGAGCGTCAATCTATACAATTTATATTGGTCAATGGTCACCTTTTTACAAGATTTTTTTAATTTGCAATGTTCGTATATAAGTATGTAAGTTGTCGTATATAAGTATCATAACTAGGGTTTCTCATCGAGAAGTCTCGAAGCGGGAATTCCCGGGAAATTTGGCCTAACATTCGGCAGCCTTAATCGCAATAATGTATGAAATTAAACACAAGTGAACTGTGCGTCAGGAGCCCGGAGTCTGGATTTGTGCCCGGTTGATGGCAATAGACTCGCTCCCTATAACATGGGGCTTAAACATAACTGGTGAAATGTGGGTGTACTGCAGGTACAACTCTGCCTAACCCTTCGAGGAAAACAGGCGTGATACCCAAACTGCGGCTAAGAAACTGGGCATCCTAAATAGGGTGAAGCGATACTTTACGCCTGGACAGCTTTTAACCCTTTACAAAGCGCAAGTCCGATCCTGCATGGAGTATTGCAGCCACCTTTGGGATGGATCAGCCAAGTACCAACTAGCCGCGCTTGACTTGGTGGACCTAAGAGGCTCATTGGCGACGTAAAACTGGTGGATGCCAAGCTTCACAGCTTAGCTCATCGCCGCAAGGTTGCCTGCTTGTCGGTCTTCTACAGATTGTACTTCGGTGAGTGTGCCCAAGAACTCCACGACCTCATTCCACCGGCCCCCTTCTACCATCGGACATCTAGACGCACTGCCAGTTATCATTCCTACTTTGTTGCTATTCCACCAATTCGCACTAAGCGTTTCCAAATGTCTTTTATAATGCGCACAGCAAGAGAGTGGAACTCACTACCTGCGTCTGTATTTCCGAGCGCATACAACTCTAATCTCTTCAAAGTGAGAGTGAACAGGCTTCTTCTGGGTAAGCTCACTCCATCGTCGACTTTGTCTCTGTCACCTCCGACCTAGACTAGAGTCAAGAGCAAACCCATCTCAAATAAAATAAAAAATGCTATGTGAATTGTGTTTCTTTTTTGACACTGTTATGGCTTTCGCCTAAAAGCTCCGCCACATACCTGCTAACTAAATACAGCTCATTCTGGTCGTTGACCCCCAGATATCTGCCGGTGGTGATGTGTCTGATCCTCATGGGATGGTACCAGTTGATGAACCCGCCCGCCCACTTCGTGCGAGCCAGCTCGAGCCGCCATAGTGAACGGGCTTGAGACATTACTGAACCACCTTCGTAGACCACAATACTGAAAATAAATCAATTAGGCTTGAGTTTTTGAGATACGTATTCAGGAGCAAAAATAGAAAAAGGTTGTTAAAGCTCGATTCAGATGAAAACTACGGGTATTCCTGCATTTTTTTTGTTTAGAAAAGTGTAATCGGACCCGGTTTTTTTTTGCAAAACAATATCGCCATTACTCAGTGCAATAAAGCAGGTTGGTTTTGTAGTACTGAGCAATGAAATCAATCAATCAGTCTGCCTAGCCTTTTCCCAACTATGTTGGGGTCGGCTTCCACTCTAACCGGATGCAGTTTAATACCAGTATTTTACATGGAGCGAATGCCTATCTGACCTCCACAACCCAATTACTGGGTAATACGATACACCTAGGTAAAACTGGATGTCAGACTTTCGGGCTTCTGACAACCCGTAACGACTGTCAAAGATCCATGAATGACAGCTGGGTGCAACGGCTTAACGTGGTTTCCGAGGTACGCAGGAGTCTCGGTATGTAACGAAGGTCACCCATCTACGGTCCAACCCCGGCAAGCGTAGCTTAACCCTTAGGATTGACCCATACGGCTGCTATTACGTAGCACTGAGAAATGTTGATACAGAAACATTTACGGATAATCTAAGCCGGTCAAGCCCAGTTTCAGGATTTAAGATTTGGATTCTCAGTGTCTCGATAGGCACCATCAACCAGATGAATTAAATAAAAAAAGTTAAAAAGAATGTTGGAAATGATCTAGAACTTATCTACTCTGAAATGACGCGCGCTACTACCGCATTTACCGTAGTGTAAGTATACCACTTTAAGTAGTGGGGCGCGTCATTTCAGCTCAGACGAGCTCTAACTGAAATTAATTAAACAAATAACATCATCTTAGATAAAATACTCACTTCAGCCCCCCATCCTTGGTCCAAGTACTGGGTATGGTGAGGCACTCGTCTCCTCCGTGGAAGAACCTCAGCACGTCACCTCCGAAAACGTACCCCACGTACTTCATACGAGATATGCCCGTACCGTACGGCTGTACCGACCAATGGGTGACGTGGAATGACGCGTTCACTATCGATACTTCGTTCTCTTTTGTCGTGTGCTGAAATATGAGGAGATTAGTTTTAAAAGGACGCAAAGTTGGTTGTGGAAGACTGTGTCTATTGTACAATTGTTACAACAGAAGTTATCATATTAATCATCATCAGTTTCAAATTAATTTCGTATTTTGCTGACCGCATGCGGTCTGGTTTTTTGTACCAATATTATTTTGAGTAGTAAACATTATCTCGTTGTCAAATTAAATGTGTGTACTCGTATCTTTAAGTAATTAGACAATACATTTGTTCTCAACGCACAATGTTAGTTTCCGATTCCGCTCGACGAACTAGAGTGAAAATTGATATGTTTTTACTAGTATTTTCTTGGAATAGCTTGAATATGTACGAGTATGTAAGTTAAAAAAAATATTACAAGAACTTTATAAAATACTACCTAAAAACATTTATTTGAGGTAAATATTGAACTACTCGTCATTTAAACGTAAATCACAAGTCTAAATCAATATGAAAACGATGCGAAAAATGTAATACATATTAGTTCACAAAATGTGTTGACATAACATAAAATGTTCTCGATATTACAAAATGTGTAAAACATACTTTGCAAAAGACTGGCCCCTTATTTTCTTATGAGTTCTATTTGATAATATAAAAACATAAAGAAACATATGAACAAAGTGGTGGTACAGTGTTGGTACAACACTAAAAATATTCTGTGGCTGACATTTATTTTAAATACGACAACAATTAACAATGTACCAATGTAATAAAACAAAAATTAACAAAGTACCAATGTAATACAACAACAATTAACAAAGAACCAATGTAATACAACAACAATTAATGTACCAATGTAATACAACAACAATTAAAGTACCAATGTAATACAACAACAATTAAGGTACCAATGCGATGTAACAAGTACAACATTTAAAGCCACAAAGGACTTTAAACATTTAAGTGATTTTTTTGCGAGACAATGCGATACGAATGTTGAAGTAAGACAATATTTTATGGATGGCTTTGTGATCTACTTACATTTATAGAAAAGTATATCAAGGTATCTAATAAAATTAGAACAATAAATTATCGATAAATGATTGGACAATATACCTATAATGAGTATAAAGCCCATTTAAATTTGAGAGGTCAAGAGACCACAATTTTGATAAATGCTTCAGTTATGAACTTCGAAACAAAATGATCACAAAATGTAACATAGAGACAATTAGGTATAACATTCAGGCGTTTGGCCTCACCGATAAAATAAATCTTAATCCTTTCGTGATGATGCGTGGAGCACATTCTGCCGGCGATAATATGACCTTGCCCTGAGGTTAGATAAGTACTAAATATTTATTCAAAACCCTATTACAATTGAAACCTTATCATCCTAATATCGGAAAATGTAAATATAATTTTGAAAAAGTATTGCCTAGATTGTGTAAGCACAGTATATTAAAATGAAGAGGTACGTACAGTCGAATAAGCTATTTGGTATACACGCCGGCTAAATTATTTAAATTTATATATATTTATTCATTTTTAAAAAACAATATAACTTCACGCTTGTTTTCCCTGAAGGGTCAGGTAGAGGTGACCTATACCTATACCGTACACCCACCTACGAATAATAAAAGTATTATTCGTAGATACCCACATTTCACTTGTTGGCATAAGGAAATCGTGTTTTGGATAAGTTTATATAGAACACTTAAAATAATAGCCACGAAAAAATACGTCTGGCTAGCTCAAGAGTTTACCAGTCAGTAATAAAATCAGATTGAGGTAAACCTTGTCGATTATTGTTAAAAAAAATTAATATCACTAAAAACGTGCAAAAAGCACTGCCGTATTTTGATAACTTTGGCGTAAATAAGATAACACCGTAGAAAGTTAGCTGCCTGTAATCCAAATAGCTTGTTCAACTGTACATGTTCCTTCATACGGTTTATGCAACTGGTATAACTAGGTCAAAGCTATGATATAAGATTTATTTATTGAAACTATAATTCCTCTTGGGTTGATATCCCTTGGGCACAAGTTATGTCAAGATCAGAGGTAAAACGCTTTAGTGGATATAGGCAGACTTTTTAGGCACAGCTTAGCATTAGAAGCCATCTGATTGACTATTGATCAGCACATAATTAGAACTTAAGGTACTTACCAAGTATCTCTCAGTGGCCACGGAGACAAGAATCAAGTCATCTCCGACTCGGACCTTCTCACCCTCTGATCTGTTGAACATAGTTTTTATCATTAGTTGATTGAATGAACGTTTTTTTTATAAGTACTACCATTTGTCAATTTTGTGTCATTAATGTCATCATCATTCTCCTGTCCTTGTCCCAATTTCTTTGAGGTCGGCGCAACATGTCTTTTCCTTCCATACTTCTCTATTAGTCGTCATCTCGGTAGTCACTCCCTTTCTATCCATATCATCTTTCACACAGTCCAACCATCGTTTCTTTTGTCTTCCTTTACTCGTATAGCCAATTTTGTGTCAATAAAGTAAGAGAACAAAAGACATACAAAGCAAAAGCGTATCAGCCGTTGATACTAGATAAAAAGAAATATTATTTCGTTCAGAAACTGGGCGTATTGTATGCCCTAAAGCCAGGGCCAAGCAGATACTTTTTTTTTGAATTTCCAAAAAAATCATCATCATCGGAATTCATCATCATTCATCATTTTTTAATAATCGGATTTTTTTTTCGAAAAAAATGAGAATGTGACCCTAGAATTGATTTTAATCGTGAAGACGTTATTAACGTCTGACCATGAGGCTATGATAATGAGAAGTAATCGAAACGTTCATTAAGTAATAGAAAGAAGGTTACATTACCTCTGCTTGCTAGCAGGATGCAGGGTCCACCAACAGGCTTCACCCTGAGAATGCTCCTGCAGACCAACGTCGAAAGCCAGCTTGTCTTGAGATGATGATGTCGACAGACAGGCCAGGTACTGAAAGAAAGAAAAAATAACATTTATTGTGGCTGAGGAATAACAGCCGCTCTGGTCGATAGATCAGGTTAAGCTACGCTTGCCGCAGTAGGTCCGTGGATGGGTGACCATCTTTACATACTACACCCCTCCGTGCCTCGGAAAGCACATTAAGCCGTTGGCCTCGGCTGTCAATCGTCGATCTGTGACAGTGTGTCTTTACGGGTCGTCAGAAGCTCGAAAGTCTGAAAACCAGTCTTACCAAGGGATATCGTATTACTCAGTAACTGGGTTTTGGAGGTCAGATAGGCAGTCGCTCCATGTAAAATACTAGTATTCAGCTGCATCCGGTTAGAATGGAAGCCAACCCCAACATAGTTGGGAAAAAGGGTAAGGCAGATGATGAGTTCGAAAAACACTAAATATAAATTGGATTGAAATATTTTAACCACAACAGTGTGTGCCTCACGGCTACCCTAAACAAGTCTCTTACAGCATTTATTCCAGACAGATGCTGTCTGACGGTTTCTTTACTACTGGAAATTACAAAGCAGAATTGGACGTAGTTTAGCAGAAAGGACTGTCCACACTGTGGTCAAAAATGAGTTATATATACCAAAGAAGTCCTAACGGTTGGTTCTTTCACTCAGCAAAAATATCCGTGATACTACAAAGATATTAGTATTTGCCTCCTAAAAATATTAGTATATTTGCCCATATATTTATGTGGCAATATTCAATACAAAATCTTAAAACCTCGATAACTCAAAAATTACTTTGTGTAGGTTGAGTCCTTTTTGCTAAACTACGTCCAATTGAACTTCAGTCTAAGGAAAAAACTTGTCGTAGTCGGTGATTTTATTTGAGACACAGATATATGCCAACGGCCTCGAGTGGTTGGCTTGCGTGTTTTGTGCTGAGCTCGTGCAAAGCGTCGTACGTCCAGCCAGTAATAGGACTCGCCCATCAAGAACGCTGTCCCAAATTAGACGCATTATTAATCCTACTAATATTATAAATGTCCTACTAATATTATATTTGTAATTATAATGAATATTATAATGTGAAAATTTGTGAAGATGTTTATTACTCAATCACGCCAGAACGGCTGAACGGATCTGGATGAAATTTAGCACAGATATATAATCTGAAATAGCACATAGATAATTTTTATCCCGGAAAATGTACGGCTCCCGTAGGATAATTTCCTACATCCACGCGGGCGAAGCCGCTGGCAAAAGTTAGTTTATTATACATATATAAAACAAAAGTTTAAATTCAAATCATTCATTAAACGCAAGTTGTGTCAGAAAGCTTTTTATACCGTTAAAGATTATATTGAGGACAAAAAGGCTTGGGAATGAACTGCTCCAAATTTTATATTATTTTTATTTTTGCATACTGAATGTTGACATGAATATTTACTTTGTAATTATTATATTATTTTTATTTATTGTGAATGTGAAGACTATGTAGGTCATTGCTTTTTTTTTTTTGTTTTATTTTTTCTCTTATTTTTAATCATGGTCTGGCAGTTTGAGTAATCTATGCGGCCTACCCCAATGTCCTTTCTTTGGTATTGTTCGTCGAATCGTTGAGCTTGTTAAAAGGACTGTTAGTTGACTTGCTAGTTCTGAGTTGAGCTGCGCGATTACTGACAAATGCGTGCACTGACTGGACAGGTCCTCTCAATCTGTGTGGTTCTTTCCTCAAAAGACCATTTCAGACACCAATCTACATGGTCTTCACATGAAGTGACCAAGATTATGTCTGGACTTTATAAGAGACTGTGACCTCTGAGTTTGTTTCGGCCTTTCTTCTCAGAGTAGTCAGTTAGGAAACGCCGACCTCGTCTAATTTAAAAAAAAAAAAAATATTGACTTGTAAAAGTGTTTGTACAAACCTACTTACAGAAATAAAAATCATTTATCAATCATTTATCATTTATCATTATCATTAAAGGTTATATTACTAGCAGTTCTGCGAACAGTAGACCTCGCGAGCACAAACTTTTTTGCAATAATTACTAAACGTAGAAATGTAAGTGAGCAATTTACTGCATTTTGGAGAGCTATTCTGCTCATCGCGCCAAAGATCCGCATCAGATTTTCATAATTTTTTTTATGAGGCCAACTTAAAGTTACTACCTTTCAAACAAAAAAGAAACATCGAAATCGGATCTCATAACGCGGAGATATCCAGTAGCCCCCTTTTTGCCCCTTTTTGGATAAAGTGCCCCTACAATCAAAAATCCCTGACAACAAAAAAATACTATAAAGTCGTAAAACCTTTGTACCAAGTTTTGTCCAGATCGGTTGTAAAATACGACCTGTAGAGGAGTACTAACAAACTGACAGAGACAAGCAAATTTTGCCAGACTTGAAGCAGTGAGAAAACACTTACTTATACTAAAAATATAAATAATAAAATTATCTTTAAAATGGTCAAGGTTCCATAAAACTTTTTGCGTGATTTTCAGTTTTTTATCCGCGTTGCATATAACTTTACAAATTAATTACATACACTAATTATATACTTAAACACAATCTAAAATATTCACGTATTAAGTTATTAAAAAAATGCTCTGATTTAACATATATTTTTTCCAAATCATTAACACTACTGTTTAGACGTGATCTTCAGTTTAAAATCAATAATAGTCGGTTATCGTCGCCTTAAAAGACCGCTTGAACGAAGAATTCGTAATATGTATGGACGCTTGTATTTATTGGTTAGCACATGTTCTAAAGTATTTGTAAGTGCACAATAAAGTAAGCGCCAGTACACTAGATTATTGCAAAATATTAAGTGTATATAAAGGGTTTTTTATGTTTTTTCAATTAAGGCAAGTTTGCCGCGCAAAAAACACCAAATACTGTATTTTTTTAAATAATTATATATTATGAGGTGGCACTATAATGGCGCACTGAGCTTTTTATACACACAAACACGTTTTTATAACTGTTGTTTGAAGTAGTAAACAATTAAAATATGGGGAAATTTATTGGTATTATTGAGAATATAATTATACTAGACAGTATACACGATGGAAACATTTTGATAAAGTTGGCTCGATAGAATAAATTCGCAAAGTTACCTCTTTTCAAGTAATGTATTCCTCTATTTTCCTACTTTTTTTATATAAATAAGTGATTTGATATTATGATTAATTTATTATACTAAAGTTCATAGATGACTGCAGCGTTTATACACGATAGTTTATTTTAGAGCAAAATGATGAAAACAACAGCAAAAAAAATTGCAAAAGTGCAAAAGTGTGGTTATTTTCTTTACTCTTTACACGTAAAGACAAAGACAGAGACAAATGCAAAAGCTCGGTGCGCCCTAAGTTGCTTCAGCCTATGAAGTATGGGATTTTTCGCTATAGTATAAAACATATCAGATATAAGTGAATGGATAAATATATATCATATCAGAAAATGGATAAAAAGTCACTTATTCGTACCATATCACTGTTGAGATGTCGCAAAAGGATGGCATTGCCATACAATAGAGTACGATGCCCAGAACCGGTGCCTTTACCCTGAAATAGAGAAAAAGAGAGTAGAACAACATTTTTCATTCCAATATTTTTGTTTTTGTTCCCATTAAATAATGCAGGATGTAAGCTGAAGGAAAAATCCAAGAAAAAAAACAAGTGAAATAGATCTCTATTATCAAAAAAAAAAAAACAGTTCAATCTTTCAGTAAGACCGTAATCGAGTTATGAACGATCCAAAATAATGATAGTCCAATCTGACAGAACCATACATCACTGTCAAACCGTTTTTGTTGAATGACAATCAACGACTTGGCATTGAACGTATAACGGGCGAGGTACAGAAGTCATTTTAATTGTGTTTTTAGAATGCTAACTAGGCGATATTATTTCGCGCCTCGGGAGCTATTAATCGGGTTAAGTCAGTCCTAATAAGGCGAAAGCGTCAGGGTAGCCCGCGAAATTCAAATTTTCTTACGTTTTTTGTAATTTCCAGGACAGTATCAGGTTGTATGTTGATCTGAATATGATTCGCAAAGATTCCGTAAGAAATCTGTATTAATAATAATATAATGAAAATATCCTAGGACATTGTTCACACACGATCATCTGATCCCAAACTAAGCAGTGCTTGTACTATGGAAACCAGATAACTACTTATATAGATAATTACACCCAGACTCAGGACAAACAGACATGTTCATGCACACAAATGTTGGTCCTGGATGGGAATTGAACTTACAACCTGCGGCATGATAGGTGGTATCTTAACCAACCACGCTAACTGGCCTGTCAAAATTATAGAATTTAATCATTAAAGTCATCAATACAACCCTCTAACTTTACATAATCCTAATGAATGACTATTTCATGAAAACTTGAAATTTGAGTATTATAGGCAATATCTTAAGGAGTTGTATTACTGATTCTAATGGTTATAATTCTGTAAAGATATATTTGTTACGGTCGCGAATCATACCTTAATCTGATAATAAATAAAACCTAATACTGACTTGCAAATAGCAAAAAACGTAAGAAAATTTGAATTTCGCAGGCTACCCTGGCGCTTTCCCCTTAATATAATGGAATTACGAGACTTTGAACTTAAGACAAATTCAATCTATCAATATATTTATTTTATAATTCCTTTTAATACTGGTAATTTGGTCCTACTTTGCTCCTCTACGTGTAATTATGCTCCTGTTCTGTAAAATGTTTTCGCTCGTTAAAAATTTTGCAACAATTAATTAAATTATGAACGCATCCGTTTTTATCCATTTTTTCGTTTTTACCCATATCTCACCAATTTATATTATCCAAAATAGCAAAACATATTATAACTGGAGCAGTTTGAATTAGGACAGCATTAATTTGCTCCAACAGCTTTAACAATGGAGATTACATAGAAACTATATCTAGGAGCAAAGATACCCAACACCATGGGTAATTTTGCTCAGTATTATTTGTCAAAAATAAATTCATAATATACTTCATAATATCTATTTCCCTATATAAATACTTGTCAAATAAGCTATATATCCATAAAATAATACATTAAGTAAATTGTATAGTTGATTTTCTAAAAATAATCATAATTTTCAACATTTGGAGCAAATATTGGAGCAAAGTAGGACCAAATTACGGTACTGTATAAATCCAAAAATATATTTAAAAAAAAATTCAAGTAATACTTACTATTTACTATTTAGTTTATTATTATTGTTAATATACAAAGGGGAAGATTTCAAATATTCTAACTAATAAAATACACATGCGAAGGATTAGCGATAGAAATAGAAAACAATTTCTAAAAGAATAAGTATACCATCATAAATTCTATAGAATCAAGTTCTTCTGACTGAATAGACAGCTGTGCTGCTGGTGAGTTTGTTGCGGCACTTCTTCCCAGCTAAAGCACTAAGAAGTGGTGAATGGCGGGCGTGCCGGGGGTCGCCTGCCTTATGTAATTTTGACGTTCAAAGAGTGCTGATTCTCAGCGTAATTTCAATAAATGACTTTTGATTTAGATTTTTTTATGTATGCAATATTTTATAAATGTATTACTTAGGGCGGTCAAAATCAATCAAAAATAACAAAATACCTTTTCAGGGTTAACTTTTTGTTTTGTGTATCGTTCGTACTTACAAATTAATTAGGGTCACGGGACCGATTTCAAAATTTATTGAAAAGACTTTCGGTTAAAAGTTGTTTGGTGTTGATTTTGGTGTAAGTACACCAAAATAAAATCAGGTACTTATATATTTTTTTGCAAATTCCAAAATTATAAATAATTATTAAAATTACTCAGATGGTATAATTTTATAAAACTAATTAATTAGTATGTTTTATTAGCGATCACATAATGAATTTTAAAAGTTAAACCACATACTAAAAAAAAAAAAATGTTAGGCAATAAAATTTTGTCAGAAAAATTTGGAAAAGTCAAAAGTAGCCAGATTTCTTTTTACCAATTAGCCAAAAAAATGTAAATGATACAGCATGCAATTTTACCGATAGGCTGATATACTCACTAAGTTTTCTTTTCCCTGGAAAAATTTAAAACACGATCGCAATACGTAAAACGGAATTATTCACAAGAGGACAAAAAATATTCATATTTGTTAAAACACAAGATTAAATAATAAATACAATATATGGAGTGTACAAAATCATATATAAGATTTGCCTTTTGAAATCTTTATAGGACAACAGGAATTCGTTTCACCATTTCCTTGTTCCAATAGGATAAAAGAAAGAAAGAAATAGATAAAGAAAAATCATGAAAAATAACGGCCGCTACTATAATATCAAACATAAAATCTATATTCCCTAAAATATTAATTAACTAATACAATAAAATTTTACTTAAGTTAATAGTGAAACCAACCCTTATTAGAATATATTTAAAAGTGTAGTTTAGTCAAAAATATAATTGAAAATTATTCATAGGGTGGCATTATTATACTTCGGAAAGGTTTTCAAAATGTTAATCTTATAGATACATATAATTATGGAATACTTGATGTACATTTATAATTATGATAAAACCATAAACTTACAGTTTCTGATCCTGCAGCTGTCACCAACTCTTGCAACGCTCTTACTGACAGCGCCTGAAAACACAGACAAAAAGTGATTAATTGCATGTTTCAAACTTTGGGCGGTATATTTTATGTGAATATTTTTGAGGAAAGACGAAATGACGGCTTATAATAAACTAAGACGCATATTCATTAGAGGACAAATGCCCCGCGACACAGACGTCGGGCCAAATCAGACAAAAGTCGCGCGCGGTCTCCAGAATTCGCACAACATATTCCCTATGCCTTTGCTGTCTTGTTTCAGTCGTTGATTTCAGTCAAGTAACGGAAGAAGTTACACATGCAGCAGGCTCTTCGGATGAAATGATTGGACAGCAGAAATAGGCCTGAAGCTAGGTGCGACGTCTTTGATGACTGTTGTTAAGGCACATTTGTCAATTAATCAGTAAGAGCGCTGTCGTATTTTGTCACCCTCTGTGAGCGATCACACGGGACCAGAATTATAAGAATGTTAAATTAAAAGATGCTTTTTTGAAAAATGTAATCAATTGGCGAACTAATAAATAATATTAATTTAATAGATAATTATTAAAAACACATTTCTATTGTGTTATCAGTGTTATCTAATAAACTCAGCTCAAAAAGTATTATGATGTTTTTGAGATGAATATTTACTATTTTTTTTACTTTTTTGACATCTCGGGACCCTGGGGTCCCAGACTTTTGGAAGGCGTACGAGGGGCCGAAGCCAAGTCGCAGAGGCCCCTTAGACAATTTTAAATGATGATGAGGCACCAACCGACGATTATCCCTATATGCACTATGCAAGTGCACCCAAGGACAACCCCCGGTTGGTGCAGGACTATTGTTGTATGTGGAAACAAAACATATTGGGCTATGGGTCTGGGTGGCTAAAGTGGATTGGGTAACTTGAACTATGGAAGAACTATGTCCCCTGCCTGACCAATGTTATGTAATACACGGATAAAATGGCAGGGGGTGACTTGCACACTCAGTAAATGGGCCCCCGGAAACGGACGCTAGCACATAGTGACGTAACGACAAGCGGGCAACACTTCGTGAGGTGCTTGAGGAGTGGAGAGGTATTCCACGGCTATCAGGACAATCCCGGAAGTACGGTCAAGATCCCTACCAGCACCTTACTGGAATACTTCCTTCCGCCGCGCACGTTTGCTCTTGCGAATCTCCACTAAAGCCGGCCAATAAAGGCAAGAAAGAGGTGGGAGTTCTAATATGTACTAAATTATTATTATTTATGAATTCGCCAATTGTATACATTTTTCAAAAAAAGTATATTTTCATTAAACATTCTTAAAAAATTTAAACCGTGTGAGCGAGAGAGGTGAAAAAATGTGACAGCTCTCTTACGGCTAATGTAAAAACTGACCTGTTCGATGACAAAGACGCATTGCGACAGGTCAGGTGGTATGTTCTTGTCGGCAATGTTCTCCAGAAAGCAGTGTCGGTTACCGAAGCCTTCGGCAGCCAGACACACTCTCTCGCCTGTCGCTGTGCACGACAGACACACCATGTCTTCCTGTGGAACAAAAGAGGTGTCATTAAAGATATGTTCAACAATAAAAACTTTGTTTTTTTTTTCTTCTTTAGGTGCTCATAGTAATGCTTGGCACTCGTTAGTAGGAGGTTCTCAGTTCGTTGGAAACTTTTTTAGGGTTCCGTACCTCAAAAGGAAAAAGCGGAACCCTTATAGGATCACTCATGTGTCTGTCTGTCCGTCTGTCACAGCCAATTTGCTCCGAATCTAATGGACCGATAGTTGAAATTTGGTACACATGAATTTCTGTGACCCAAACACGAGCGTGTAACGTAAATAAATGAATTTTGAATATGGCGGACTGAAATGGGGTCTTAAAAATTGGAAGTGAGGCCACTAGGGCATGTGGGGTATCATATGAAACAGCGCTGTTTGTGCATTCTTGACCATTTTTCTTTTTTTAGACCTCATAGTTTTCGACTTTTGATGAAAAATGTAAAAAAAAATACCGTTCCCCTCTATATCTCCGAAGTTTGCATAGAGAAAAATCTGAAATTATTCTGTGTGATAGAAGTTTATGTAAAGATTACAGGAAAAATAAAACGATGTCTCTAAATAGCACACTCTTTTATATATTACATGATAGTACGGAACCCTCGGTGCGCGAGTCCGACTCGCTTTTGACCGGTTTTATTTAAATTGTAAGATTTCTGATCTCGACTGTAGGTAATACTGAGTGTACTGAAAAATAATAATATACAAGTAGATACCTATATTGTTATGTAGTTTACATAGCATAACTAAGTACTTAATTAAGTTTTGTATATTTTTTAATGTCAAGTTTTGTAATACATTGTTAGACGAAAACTACTGCCGAAAAACTGCTATGCAATTCGGCAGACATTATGTTTGTTTTTATTTATACAGATTTTGGAATGAATAAGATTGGATAGTAAGATTGGAATAATAAGATTAATCCTAGGACAATATTCACACACGGTCATCTGATCCCAAACTAAGCAGATCTTGTACTATGGAAACCAGATAACTGCATATACTACATACACAACTATTTTTGTAAATACATACTTATATAGATAATTACACCCAGACTCAGGACAAACAGACATGTCCATGCCCACAAACGTTTGCCCTGGATGGGAATCGAACCCACGACCTGCGGCATGATGGGTAGTATCACGCCATCTGGCCTGAATAAATAAATAAAATAATAAAGACGGCTGGACCGATTTGGAAGAAATCTTTTTTTGGTTTGTAAGCATATAACTTCCCAGCACTCTAATTGCGTAACACACTGTCAATCGGAATCGGTTTCATTTTGACAGTTCAACAACATTCGTTCCGTTATTTACGTTGTCGTGCAGACAAATGTTTCGAACATATGAAGCAATGGATTAGTAATTTGCTTCAAAATGATTCAGATTACGATTATTAGTGTTTAACGCAATTAGGGTGCAGGTGGTCCCTTTATCATCAGGTGAGGATCTGATGAAGGGAATCTGGAGAAATCGAGCAAACTCTTCAAATACTAGGTACACCTATAGCACTTTAGGTAGTTTTTATAGTAGCTCGTGCATTTGCTCTCCGAAAGAACAATTTAGTGAAGTGGAACTGATGATGAAGACCACAGATGGCCACCGGAACTACTCAATAATAAGTATTTCAAGGGTTGCGATTCAATTACTTTAATATGGTTGCTAAGCAATTTATGCTTGTCACAATACATATGGTGAAGTGTAGCTGATGGTGAAGTACCAGGAGAACTCCTCAACAATTAACGTCCCTGCATCGGGAAAAGCAATATAGTGTGAAAAGTGATGAGCAGTTGACATTAGGCTAGTAGAACTTTGATAAATTACATACCGACCCACTAAAAAGTGAAAAATAAAAAACTTTATAACCAAAAAAAAGGGCAACCGACTTCCAAAAAACACTACAAAGTGAAAAATAACTTTAATTTCGGAAGTTGGTAGCAAAAAACTAAAATACCAAACCAAAGACACCGACTTCCGAAATTAAAATTATTTTTCACTTTGTACTGTTTTTTGTTTTAAGCATTTTATATCATTTATTGCCTGATCCTTGGTTCATCCCAAATTTTGCATGTTGTAATTGGAAAGGGACGAATTGGAATTGGATGGACTGTAATAGGACAGTGGTTGGTCTAGTAGTCGCAAGAACAACTGCTGAGCGTGAGATCCTAGGTTCGATTCCCAGATTGGCCAGTTTTATTGGGTTTTTCTATCAGAAATTTCTCAGTAGCAGCCCAGACTCTGGATTTGTGCCCAGTTGATTCTTACCCAGGATCGCACCCTATTATTAACTGGCGAAATATGGGTGTAATATACAGGGAATTTGGGACAGCCCTCCGCAGACTGATGAGGTGAATTCAGTATGTCATACTAAGAGAACCGGTACATGAAATTATGTCAGGAACGTTATGGGAGTCCAGTAAACCCGATTTGTTTGTGTTTTTATGCACAAATTGGAGCGTCTGTTACTGGTACCGGTTACACCGGTATACCAGTTATGGATACCTATTACCAACCTCCGGGTTGGTAATAGGAATGCGGTGAGTTCGATGAACTCTGTAGCTAGGCAGAAAGTCAACAGCTGATTTCACGCGTCGTTCGTTAGAGTATTTCAAAATCCATTGCAGATTTTTTTTTAAATTTTAGCTGTCTTATTTACATAAATGGAGTGCTGCGTATAGAGAATGTAATTTTACATTGAAATAAAAGAATAGTTACTGAAAAAACGATTAAAAAAAAATTAAAATTTTCCTGTGAAATTTTCCGGTGAAATATTATTCAAGATACGTAGCTGATTGCACCCTGTCAGTTTGCGGAGGGCTGTCCCTTACACCCTGTATAGGGACATCTCTGCCTAACCCTTCGGGGATTACAGGCGTGATGGTATGTTATGTAGTTGGAAATATTAGTACCCTTAATATTTCCTCTCTAACACAATTTAATTTAACACCAATGTAAAATGTATGCCTTACCTACGGTCCGTATTCATTTGGAAAGTATGTCGAAAGAGCTAAATAAAAAGTTCCCTTTTGAGTTTATAACTCAACGCGGAGTTTACAAATACATAAACCCGTGACATCGTTTTCTCCGCAGCTCCAGCCAAAGAATAACATTATGTGGAGATGTGTCTTGCAGTATAGAGTCAGAAATCGAACGAAATTGAGCTATTTGAACACTATCTAAAATTAGGTACTAGATTATTGTCAATAGGCTCATGGGACCCACCATAAAAATATTTTTGAAAAGAAGGATACGTCTGCCTATTCCCGCTAGAAATTCAGGCGTGATTTGGTTTGTGTTATACAGATTATAGCGTGTTCTGCTTAGATACCAGTATAAAAGTATTTTTTCGTGCAGCAATGAAGTAATGTTGCGTGACTAATATTAAAGTGTCCTTAGTTTACAGTAGAATATTAAAATTGCTTCCGTGACATCAACGTGACATTCATTAATTATTTCTATCTGTTAGCTCATAAAGCGTTAACGGCAGGGTTATTATTGGTCAAATTAAATTAGCTGGTGCAACTTTACAGACGCGATGTGCTTCAATACCCTAGAAAATGTTGATGTGTGTATTATACCTATGTCTAATATCGCTCATATTCGTGGTTGGTCAGGAAATTGGAGTTGATTAAAACACAAGCACCCTGCTTGTGTTTTAACCTGCGCGCAACACACTAGACTTTTATACGTATATAATTATATTATGTTACGGGTAATGCTAGATGATTGAGTAAACGTAGGTTTACCCAAGCATTTTGGGTAAAGTCCGAATAATAACACAATAATACAGGTCCAATAATAATAAAAATAATACAGGTCGACTCAGGTAATGCTAGAATGATTAAATTTAGGTGTAAGCTGAAAGGTAGGTTAGGTTAGGTTAGAACTGTGACCACACAACGCACGAGATTATTCGGATTTTACCCAAAATGCTTGGGTAAACCTAGGTTTACTCAATCTTCTAGAATTACCCGTAACATATATACATATATGTGTAAACAACAAAAGGAACACAAAGTTATTAAGTTCTACTATACATATCAAAGTATGCACATTTAGCAAAGGCCGTAAACGCAAATAAAACTTTGAACCTCTTCTATGGTCTTGAATTATTGATGTAGTCCCAATATCTCAAAACTTGGCACACTTCAGAATCAGGCCAAGGTGTTAAGTTCTTGAATATTGTATTTTAAGCGGATTAAGGGATGATAAATTAATTTCCGCGGTTCGGGTTGCAATGAATTTATTATTAACGAGATTCTGCTATGGCCGGCTGGAAAGGGGAAAGGGAAAGGGAATACAGAAAATATTGCTGATTTAATATTTTAAAAGATAGTGGAAGCCCTGTGGTTTCCGATACAAAATTTTTGGTTGATTTAATAATAATATCCTGGGCCATTATTCACACACGGTCATCTAATCCCGAACTAAGCAGAGCTTGTACTATGGAAACCAGATAACTGATAGGTATACTACATATACTACTTTTTTTTTTTGTAAATACATACTTATATAGATAATTACACCCAGACTCAGAACAAACAGACATGCTCATGCACACAAATGTTTGTCCTGGATGGAAATCACACCCACGACCTGCGGCACGATAGGTGGTATCTTAACCAACCACACCAACTGGCCTGCCATTTCATTACAGGCATATTTTGTTATTTCAGGCTTTTGGTTTTTTGTAGGTTTGCTTTTGATTTTCTTTCAAAGTCAATCAGTAGATAACATAGGTATGTTATCTACAGATTGACTTTGCCTACGACTCGTAATTATTGCACGTTACTATCCGAGGGTCTGTTTCTAGGTCCCACCGCTTGCCGCGTTGTACGGTTGTTACTTGTGCATAAAAATAAAACTGAACTGTCTGTTTGTAATGTCAAAATAATAGCTTTTTACTAAATGCATATGAAATTATATACATCTTCTTCTTCTGCCTAGCCTTTTCCCAACTATGTTGGGGTTGACTTTCAGTCTTACCGGATGCAGCTGAATACCAGTATTTTACATGGAGCGACTGCCTATCTGACCTCCACAACCCAGTTACTGGGTAATACGATAGCCCTTGTTAAGACTAGTTGTCAGACTTTCGCGCTTCTGACGACCCGTAACGACTGTCAAAGATCTACGAATGACAGCCGGGACCAACGGCTTGACGTGCTTTCCGAGGCACGGAGGGGTCTCGGTATGTTAAGATGGTCACCCATCCACGGTCCGACTGTGGAAAGCGTAGCTTAACTTGATCGATCGAGTCGTGCCGCTGTTATTACTTAGCCACGAGCCCCTCGTGAAAAATTGAAATATATGCATATGGTACTTATAACAAAAAACAGTTTTTAAATTCGTCTGTCTGTCTGTCTGTTTGTTCCAGCTAAACTCCAAAACCGCTAGACCGATTTTGACGCCACTTTCATTGGCAAATAGCTGATGTTATATGGAGTAATTTCGCAAATTTTATTTATTTATTTTTTTATTTGCTCTTGACTTTAGTCTAGGTCAGAGGTGACAGAAACAAAGTCTACGATGGAGTGAGCTTACCCAGAAGAAGCCTTCACTCTAACTTTGAAGAGAATTTTTAGGAAAAGAATTAGGAATCCGCGCAAAAAAATTCAACTCAAAATAAAACCCTTGAAATTGTAAACAAAATCCGTTTCAAATAGGGAAGTATTGACATACACGCGGGCACATATTGAGTCGAGCGAAGCCGCGGGTTAGTTAGTAAATAAATACAGAACGGCCGGTGAATCATGGCCAGTCTGAACTTTGCGCAGAAGAATGAGCAATAACAATTTTAGGAACCAAATGGTTACATGAGACGAGTGTGAGTGAGAGAACATGCGCGAAAGTTCGCAGAGCCTATGTTCAGGCCGGCCATGATTTATCGGCCGTATTTCAAGGGCCGGTTTGTGTGGACGCAGCAGTGGATGCCTATCGGCTAATACGATGATAACTATCTGATTTACCACTGTTTTCGATCATAAAATTAATCCTTTACAGGCTAAACCGACAAGGTGGACTGATGACCTGGTGAAGGCCGCAGGAATCCGAGGAATGCGGGAAGCACAAAACCGGTCAAAGTGATGGTGCTTGGGGGAGACCTATGTCGAGCAGTGGACGTCTTCCGTCGGGCACTAGTCTGGCATATTTTGCTGAGCTGGATTTTTTGGCGCAGCCGTGAGGGACACATTCACTTTTTACTTGTTATTTATTATTATTATTTTAATCTGCTGTTTATTATTTTGTGCGCCTTTTAGTCTGTGCTAAATAAACGTATTTTTTTTCTTTCGGCTGAGATGATGATGATGATCTTGAAACTGACAGAGAACGGAGTCACCTTGGCGGCCGCTGGTAATGGTGGCATTGTCAACACTTTCCACACAAACTGAGCGTGTCAGGATTATTCAAATCTGTCACCCTGCTTTGTCCCCTTAGAGGAACAGATCGGAAAAAAAAATCTGTTAGCAACGAGATGACAGTTCGAACTTTATTCACTCCTATCTGAAACAGATAGGAGTGAATAAAGTGGCTAACAGTGGGATAGATCAAACTTTTTCCGATCTGTTCCTCTAAGGGGACAAAGCAGGGTGACAGATCGGAATAATCCGCGTGTCACTGTTTAATCGCCCTACGGCACTAATGTGGGCTTTTATATTATTTCTAACATGATGATATTATCATGGACGTCCACGTCTATAAAATGTATGGAAATAAGTACCTACGTGCATGTTATAACCTATTAAATAAATGGAAATATATTATATGGATATAATATATTTCCATACATTTTACTTCCCTGTGTTATCGTTATGTCGTGACGTGGAAGTCCACGTCCACGATAATATCGTCACGTTAGAAAGTGTAAAAGCGCACAGTATATAAACGACGACTTGGAAGGCGGTCCACGACATGGCGACAGGAGTTTTATGCTCAACGCACTTTCGGCGCCACTAAATTTATAACTAAGTACTGCCATCTCTAGGCGCTTCCGGGCGGCGCCGCGCCGGCGCGGCGATTCCGTACTTTGTGGCTAAACTAACCTGGGCCACGAAACTATCACCCCGCTTGAGACTGCTATTCGCTACAAGCGTCATTTAAACAAGGCCACGAAATTCAGATGTTCGCTTGGCGACAGTTCACATGGCGCGACTATGTATTTCATGTATACGTTATATAGGGTGACTGGTAATTAGTGATCGATACTGACACACATGATTGTATTCATGACAACAAACAACTTTTACTATGTGACCAAACCTGAAATCGGAAAAAAATCAGCTGTTCCCAACATTTTGACGAGTGATGCGAACAGCTGATTTTTTTTCGCGAATTCAGGTTTGAACCCATAGTAACAGTTGTTTGTTATCATGAGTACAATCATGTGTTTAATAATCGGTCGCTAATTACCAGTCACCCTATACAGGGCGTTTTTTAAAACATGCGACAAAATTTAAGGGGGTGTTCTACCCATCAATATGAACAACTTTTACTATGGGACCAAACCTGAAATCGCAAAAAAAAATCAGCTGTTCAGTACATTTATGTTCACTTATTTGGTCAAAATGTACAGCTGATTTTTTTTGCGATTTCAGGTTTGGTCCCATAGTAAAAGTTGTTCATATTGATGGGTAGAACACCCCCTTAAATTTTGTCGCATGTTTTAAAAAACACCCTGTATAACGTTCTCGTACATTTATTCCCGATGCTTATTTAAAACGCGCGTCCAACCATTCGACGCTTGTGCAAATTCGCTGACAGCAAATTTCGCTACAATTTACTTACATTTTGTTTGTAACGCTCGACGCGCGACGCTGACGCTTGCAGCACAGAGCGAATTTAGTAGGCTCGTGGATTTCACTAATTTCATTCATCACGATTTTCATTTTCTCACTAATAACTTCCTCTAAAACCACAGTGCTCCAGAGGACGGTTAAATTAGGATCGAGTACAAGTCTGTACAACTTCGAATAAACTTAGTACGGTCCTTACCGTTATAATATTATTGTCACGTCATAAATTACAAGCCTCTTGTAAAGTCTCATCTTCGCCCTTGTCTTTGTTAATTATTAATTTAGTGTTATAACCTCATTTCACTTTATTAGCATTAACTTTTTGTAAGACCTTTTATAGGAGCCTTTTTACGACGCAATTCGTTTATTTTACACTTTATCATCTCATCCCTTGTCTTGCTGCAATAAGTTTGTTCCCTGTTGCGCTATTCTTCTTTTTTTTGTGCCATTCAGACATGTAAAATGACTTAGTCCGCGTTAATTTGATGAGTCAGAGTTATTGGGTGATTCAATAATTGTATAATCTAATCTGAACGAAACATTAAGTGTTGGCAAGGTTGTCTTATTTGTGCCAATACTTCAAAATATATCCTAACTAATATTATAAATGCGAAAGTAAGTTTGTTTGTTTGTTTGTTACCTTTTCACGCCTAAACCACTGAACCGATCCTCCTGATATTTTGCATATACGTTGTCAAGTGTACAGGAACGGACATAGGGTACCTTTCATACCGAAAAAAGCACTTTTCCCGAGAAAAACCACAATAACATTATTATGATAATAGATGGCGCCACGTGTCTTTCGAATTATGATTGAATTATATTAGCAACTTGAGTAGTGTGTTAAGTTTTTTTTTTTTTTAAGTACCCAATATATTTTGTGAGTTGTAGAGTGTCGATAGATCGGTTTTTCGTCTTCCTTACTATAATAATAGGTTGGGGGAAAAGTTTCTTCGCTTTTTTTAAGAAAATTCAAAACATTTTTAATATAGTTTATTTAAATTTAACTAAAGTATGTAGGTACCATTTTGTTCGATAACTTTTTGCCATCTTGTAGGTAGGGACATAATCCCATTGCTATAGAAATTTTGGGACTTCTGGTCAAAATACCGCGACAAGTGGTTTTGGCAGTCCTCTCGTGATGTTAACCTGACACTGCCTAAAGAATTCTGAAGAGACCGAAACAGGTGGAAATCTGAAGGTGCAAGGTCAGGACTATACGGCGGATGCATTAACACCTCCCAGCCAAACTCTCTTAATTTTTGCTGAGTGGCTAAAGATGTGTGAGGTCTAGCGTTATCATGATGAAAAACCACACCCCTTCTGTTGATTAATTCCGGCCGCTTTCTCTCAACTTCTTGCTTTAATCTCATCAGTTATTCGCAGTAGAGTTCAGAATCGATAGTCCTGCCTGGTGGTAACAGCTCATAATGAATAATGCCCTTCCAATCCCACCACACACACAGCATCACCTTGTTGCGAGTTAACCCGGGTTTCGCCACAGTCTGTGAAGCCTGACCGGCCTTTTCGCACGTTCTTGTCATACGTGATCCAGTTTTCATCACCAGTTATCAGCTTCTTCAAAAATGGTTCGGTTTCATTACGTCGTAATAAAGAATCACAAATGAGTACACGGTTCATTAGGTTTCTTTCAGTGAGCTCGTGAGGTACCCAAATGTCGAGCTATTTTGTGTACCCAGTTTTTTTCAAATGCGCCAAAACTGTTTTGTGGTCAATTTCCAGTTCTTCAGCTACGTCGTAACTACTGATATGCCGATCTTGCTCCACGTTTTCAAAAATGGCATCCACTTTATCCGTAATAGGGCGACCAGAGCGACGTGCATCTTTGACATCAAAATTTCCGGATTGAAAACGCTTAAACCAAATTTGTGCTACCCTCACAGACACTACACTAGGTCCATAAACATCGCAAATTTTTTTCTTGGCTTGCGTTGCCTTTTTACCTTTTTTGTAGTAAAATTTTAAAATGTATCGAATTTCTTCATTAGATTCACTCATCTTGACGGTACGAAAAACAAATGAAAATCAAACATTTTCCTAATTTTAATTAATTAACAAATTTGGAATTATGTTCTTTAAAATTTAATCTTTCAATGATACCAAAACCAGCCAGATACAAATAGTATAGCCAAAGAGATTTTATTACAAGTTCATACATACTATAATGCGAAAAGACTTTTTCCCCAACCTAATATTATAGATGCAAAAGTAAGTTTGTTAGCTTGATACTTGATACCTTTCATGTCCTAAACCGCTATTTTAAAATAACGCGAGCGAAGCCGCGGGCAAAAGCTAGTGTATAATAAAGCACCCTTGGCAAACGAATGGATCACTGAAGTACGTTTTTATTAGGACATACAAAGGAGAGTGCCCATCCCATGCACACCCTCTTGACATTATCCTTAGTTTCCTCTCAACTCAGCCACGTGCTAACCTACACTTTTCCGGCAACAAAGCCTTAATAAGATCGAGATTTTGAGTTAATTAAGTTTGATAGGTATCAAAAAACCTCAGAAACTCAACACCACTTCCTAACAAACAGGATAAGCAAACAAAATCTAAACTCTCATCACACAAAGGGAATAATTAGCACAAGGTAGCAGTCTACTGCAGTCATAAGGAAAAAAGACGTAACTGACATTTTTTTCAAAAAAAGAGTTATTTACATATTCGGCCAGCAAAAAAGACGCATCTACCAGTATTTTTATATTGGCGTAAACTTAACGAAAACCTAATAATTCTTACTATTAAAAGGCGCATCTGCCTTTGAATCTTGTATTTTAAACAGGACAAAATATTTTTTTTTCTCCATTTGAATATGTCTGTAGATACGTTCTTTTTCCTTAACGGCGGTAGTATAGCTAGCAGTAGGTAGCGTTTCCCTTTCAATTTAGGCGTTAATTCCACACAATAGTCCGCCAGTTCGCGCCTTTGCGATTCCATTTGTAACAATCATTTTCTTGTGGTTAGGGTTGGCGATTGACAGTTGTTGAGATGGAAAAGACAGTTGTATTAGAACGGATAACAGCAGATTAATTATAAATAATAATAAATAAAAGTTTATTTTGGAACAACAACACAAGAATAAGTAAAACGATGATAGCTGCAAAAGTATAAACTGTAGCGCAGCTAAGAACGCCCTTCTCCAGATACAGAATGGAATGAATGTTCCATGCAAAAAAAAAATGCTTAACAGGTACCTAATTAATTAGTTAATTTGGATTCAGTTAATTAATACTTAACAAAGAAAAAAAAAATAAGGTAAAAATAAACAGTACAGGACAGAAATTATTTGCGATGTATTTAGCCGTGTGAGTTAATGTGGTGAGTGTAGGGTGAATGAGTGTGTGGGTGTGTAAATTGTGTATTCATTTTGACAATTCAACAACATTTATTGCGTTATTTCACACACTCACATATACACTCTCACTTACACTCTCACATATAGACAGACTACGAACAGGTATTCACACTCGAGTTATACTCTTACTAACATACTTTTTTATTTGTTTCTAGCTGGTCGTGACCGGCGTCGCTCGGGTCCCTGGGTGTATTTCATGATCATCTATCTATCTACAGTGTTTTAGGCTATGTGTGTTTTCATAAAAAACTACCATCCAAATTTTCAACATTTCCAGTGAATTTTCCAAAAAAAAAAAATCTGTCATAAAAACCTTGTCCTGACAATTACAAACAAGGCTTCGGCTTGGCAAGCGGAAGGACGTGAGTTCCAATCGTTTACGATATAAGTCTACCATGACACCCTTTTACCGTCAATGTGATGTCACGAATATACTCACTTATGTCGAACTACACTTAGTCGGCTACGTATATTTTGTGATTCCAAGCAAGAAATTTTACACTTTTGCCTCCCATGAAAAGGTAAAAAAATGACATAGATCAAGATTATGGATCCCATATGACAGTCAATAGTCTGCATCAAAGCATGGTGATTATAACGAATATTATTTGCAACCGCATCACCAGCGAGCGGTTTACAATTTGGCAGTAAAAATCAGCTTGTTGATGGTGACATTATTTTGTGTAAAAGTCTATATCGTATTTATATCACACGAAGCGACACGCGCTTTACTTGTGTTTATCAAGTGTACAAACACGCTGTGAATGTGTGCGTGAAGACGAGTAGCGTCAGCACCTAACACATACCGCGTACACATATACACTCACACATTCACACTCACACACACACACACTTCCAACTTCGCCATTGTCTCGGACGGTACCGAGACTCCTGCGCTTATAGTGTGTTCGTATACATGGTAAAATAAAAATATTGTACCCAAATTTACAAACCTTCGAACAAACAACAATATCTTGTATTATATAAGGATGCATAATAATTAACACCAATAATAATAGCTATGTCACACACAGTAACAATCAGTGTTGGTTTATTGCCAAAACTATAGCGTTTGCCTTCATTATTGGCTAATGGTTCTGATTAGTAATCAAATTAGCAATTTACTGATATGGAACATGACGTAGTATCATTTTACATGCATTACGCTTGCTATATGCAAATGGGGTAGGCAGAAATAATAGTATGTTAGCCATTAACATTTCGTGAATGATAATTTCCAGTTACATGGAATAATTTGTGCTACTATTACGAGTATTTATCAAGTGTAGGATCTTTGTTTCTGTGGACTTTATGCTCGCTGGTAACTTGATTGAAACAACGTTTTTTTTATTGCTCACTGATTAGTACAGGTTATTACACACAACGTACGTTAGGTAGCTTAGCGGAAGACCAACTGACCATACTGATAATACGTATCATCTAACATAGACTAAAAATAATAAACTTGTGTTGCCACAACACATTTCCAAACACCACCCGAGCTGTTGCTGAGAACTGCAGTAAATAAAATACACTTGGACAGAAATTGCCTTCAAGAGTGTTCGTGTTCGGACGCAGAGCTTACGACATGCGACAGTAAGAGTCGTGTAGTCCATGTAGAATAGAAATAGTAATAGTCACTGAAGTAGAATAATTATAGCGGGTTCTCTGCCCGGTTATGGCAATAGGATCATCGCCTATTACATGGGACTTAAACATAACTGGCAAAGTGTGGGTGTACCTTCTATAGGATGTACCTAGCCGTGATGTTATATTTAAAATTATCCTTTGACTACAAGCACCTACTCTACCAATGAGACTTGTTCAATTCATATGTACTTTCTGAGTTTACTGATATCGGTGAAGAAAAACATCGTGAGGAACCTTTATAAAATCAAAAATCAAAATCAAAAGTCATTTATTCAAACTAGGCTGAGAATCAGCACTTTTTGAACGTCAAAATTCCATAAGACAGTCCCCCAAAACGCCCGCCCTTCACCACTTCCTAGTGATTTAGCTGGGGAGAAGAAGTGGCGCAACAAACTATAGTTAATTTAAGCCAGAAATCGCCAACCGGTCTTGAACAAGCGTCGTGCCTTCTCTGTATGAGAAGAGACCTGTGCCCCACAGTGGGAGAATAACAGACTGGTATTATTATTTTCTTTGAATCTCAAATCAAGCCATGGACAATAGGATCAATCTGCCTAGCCTTTTCCAAACTAAGTTGGGGTTGGTTTCCAGTTTAACCGGATGCAGCTGAATACCAGTATTTTACATGGAGCGACTTCCTATTTTACATGGACAATAGGATAGGTATTAATAATGAAAAAAAAAGCGTTTTATTTATCAGCTATCCACTGTAGTACCCACCTAAACACGAGCTTTAACATTAATATATTACACAAAAACGACCATTATATTAATTTATGTTGAATTTTAATTACTTTTAGCTTGCTGGTATCAGGAATTTTATACCGAAGTTGGGTCATGCTAATATTTTAAACTGAATTAAAAATGTTGCTTGCGGAATTTTCTGTGGGTTAAAAAGGACAAAGATACGACATGATTTTTTCATATTTCATTGTGTTATTGGATGTCCCCGTGATGTGGAGGAGCTCGTGGCTAAGTAATAACAGCCGCACGGGTCGATCCATCAGGTTAAGCTACGCTTGCCGGGGTTGGTCTGTGGATGTGTGACCATCTTTTCATACCGAGACTAATCCGTGCCTCGGAAAACAGGTTAAGCCGTTGGTCCCGGCTGTCATTCGAGGATCTTTAACAGTCGTTACGGGTCGTCAGAAGCCCGAAAGTCTGACAACCAGTTTTACCAAGGGGTATCGTATTACCCAGGAACTGAGTTGTGGAGGTCAGATAGGCAGTCGCTCCATGTAAAATTCTGGTATTCAGCTGCATCCGGTTAGACTGGAAACCGACCTCAACAGAGTTCGGAAAAGGCTAGGCTGATTGATTTATTGGATGTCACCCAATACTGCGCTCCAAAGTAAAGATACGTGTTGACGTGGCTCAAAAGGGACCGGGAGGGCAGGACATATTATTATATTTGCCGCATGCAGGAGTGTGGGCCTAGATATCGCAGAACTGGTACCCTGAGACAGAGAAGCAGGCTCGTGGCAGTCCACGTACTAAAGTTTCGTAGTCTCCTAGTAGTAGGTAGTGTGAATAGATTGGCAAACTCTAAATTAACGCGAGCGAAGCCGAGGGCAAAAGCCATTATGTTATAAGTGGGTTCCCATCAATAGAAAAGAGCACCGAATGAGTTCGATCTTTAACTAATTTCCACCATTCTTTACCGTTACAGCTTTATAAAGTACGCCTAATTATCTGCGCATAAGTTATTGCAAAATATTCAAGCACACGGAATTATTTAATACCTACCTAATATGCAAAATTGCTGCTAACACGCGCGGAAGCTAAGTAATTTATTTTACGTTATTGTTCTTGATAAGCATGCAGTTATTTTACTACATATTTAGCTGCATCAAGATACTAAAAGGTCATGTTTATTTTCAAGGACATTTCAAGCTTACTACGATTAGCAGTTCTTATTGCAAAGTTTAACATTTTTAAAAATGTATAAGAGCTTTCTGGAGAAAGGCACATCCTGCGCATTGAACTCAACTACTGACCTGGCTGATTGGTAATAGGGATGATGATTATTAAAATATATTGGACACGTATTTTTTCTTTTTCTACGTAATCGAAAGATAACGGCGATATGGCATGACGTCACACCTTGGTAGATTTTATACGTAGAAGTGACGTAGCGAGCCCCCACTTTCGAACTATAATGCGTGTTATCTAAGTTTTTTTTTGTTTATTAATATGATAAAACAAAAAATACGTGTCTAATATTATTTTATTATCTGACTGACGGACTAAAAATATTTTTTTTTACCCAGGCATCATCCCTATTACTGACCGATACTTAAACATATTAATGTACTCATGATAATAAACAACTTTTACTATCCACTCACATGTCACGCCCTCCGCGCGAACTCGCGGTGTATAATTTCCTGGAATATTTTTTCCGCACTGAACCCCGCCGGTTCCGTAGCACATAAAGTCGGCTTTTAAACAAAATGTTTGGTTATTTGAGTGGCTATGGGACCAAACCTGAAATCGCGAAAAAATATTCAGCTGTTCAGTACATTTATGTTCGCATAATTCGTCAAAATGTACTGAACAGCTGATTTTTTTTGCGATTTCTGGTTTGGTCTCATAGTAAAAGTTGTTCATTATGATGAGTACAATGACCCCTTAAGAGGTTGTTGGTGTTTTATCAATAACCCTGTATAGGAAAGTATCAACCTTGCAGACTATAATATAGTCTCTTCACCACTACATGAGCTATTTTCAAATATTTCGCATGGGTACAAACAAAACAGTCGGCCTCGATCGGCTAGTCGTCTACTGCTGAAGACGTCCTGGGTTTGTTTCGATTCGCAGGTCGGAAATTCCAGATGGAAAAAATGTTATTTTTTCCATCTGGAATTTCTCAGAAGCAGCCCGTAGTCTGGATTTGTGTCCGGTTGATAGCAGTAGGCTCGCCCCTTATTACATGGGACTTAGACATAACTAGCGAAATGTGGGTGTACTATTTATTTATTTATTTAAATAGAACGGCCGAAGCCAATTACACTATTTAATTATAATTTGAAATAAAGTACCTATAATTGATTCAACTCAGTCATGCATTCTTCTCACAAAACTTCAAACGTTCCGATAGTATCATCTTCCATTCATCCGCAAACATATCAAGATCTGTGTTTGAGTCCAGGAGAGCGTTAATAGCGCCTAACGCCCGAGGGATGGGTGACGGAGCTGCACCTCTGCTAAACTCTTCGGGGATTCCAGGCAAGATTTTATTTTACGTAAACAAAACAGTGCATTTGAACTTTTACATACATAAGTACATAAACTCACGCCACCTGATATCATCTTTACGTACTTTTTTCTTCGTTTACGTTCATACATCTGGTCATACAAGCACGCCGGTTGCGAGTGCTACGCACTTGACCTTCCTGAAGAACATCACCAATAAGATTTATTATTTCTTTAATAAAATCTATGTTATTAGAAGAACGCGACAACCCTAACAGCAGCCGGTCCGGCGACCAATTACCGGTTCCTTTCGCGCGGAATGGCGTTTTCATTATACAATAATAGCACCCCTTTTATTGAAAATTATTTCAATTTTTTTAACGGAACAAATGGTGGCTTTAGATGTTTTTAGGGCTCCGTACCTCAAAAGGTAAAAAACGGAACCCTTATAGGATCACTCGTATGTATGTGCCTGTCTGTCTGTCACAGCTAATTTGCTCCGAATCTAATGGACTGATTGAGTTGAAATCTGGTTCACCTGAATTTTTGTGACCCAAACACGGAAATGTAACGTAAATAGGTGAATTTTGAATAAGGCAGTCAATTTTGGGGGCAAATAAGAAAAAAAAAAGTTTTGCAAACTGTACTGTCTGACATATCAAATGAAAGGGCTTACTGTGTGGGTCTCAAATATATTATTTTATAAGTTTAAAAGAAACTGTTTTAAAGTTATTTAAGAAAATAGATGAAAATTGACCATTCGCCCTTATCTCCGAAACTACTGAGCCTAAGATTTTGAAAAAAAATACAGAAAGTAGTTCTATACCTATAGACTACAGCAAAACTTATACGAAGTCTATGGTCTTAAAATAATATGGTAAATCTCTCAATATTTTGCGTACATTTACAGTTGGAATGTATGGGAGAACATGTTTTTCAACTACAATGTTAAGTTTGTTCTTGGGATAAATTCATCCCAACTACGGAACCCTTCATTGTGCGCGGTCCGACACGCACTTGTCCGGTTTCGTTTTAATTACCGTAATGAGAAATAATACGTACTACTACCAGTATGAATGCACATTTTTCAAAGTCATTGCAAGTAAGTAAGCACACTAATCAAAGACACGACTTCAAGAAGTCTTAAATCGCCAACACGTTGTAAGCAAGCTTTGTAATAAATACTTATTTTTTGTTTGTTTGAGAATTTGCCTTTGCTTTCCACATAACGTAGCATCACGCCTGGTAATCCCAGAAGGGCTAGGCAGAGGTGGTCCCGTATAATAGGGGGCAAGCCTATTGTTATTAGTCGGGCACAAATCCAGACTTCGAGCTGCTATTAAAAAACCCTGACGGAAAAACCCAGTATCACGTAGCCCAACTTGTGAATCGAACCCAAGACCTCATTACTCCTCAGTAGCGCTTACTCAACTACTAGACCAACGAGGCAGTCAAAACTAGGAAAGATGTGATAATAATTATTTTCAATATTACAGTTTAATATTAGGATATTTGAGGAGCTATATATGGATAAGGAGGATATGAAAATATTTTAGGATTAGTCAGGGTAATCCAAAAGTATCAAAACAAGGGAGGAACCAACATACCCAAAAATAACCAAAAGGACCTGACTAAAATCCACCCGTGTCCTGACAGAACTAGGAATTATGTGATAGTAATTGAATTAAAACCTGCTCTGATTTTTAGTTTGCTTGACTAAAATGACAACATAACATGACTAAAATAAGGTCGATAGCAGCTGTTATGTTGGTCAGTCCGGGAAGAAAATTTTGTTAGTTTCACTTATAACCCACACCTGAGAGCGTGTTAGCACGTCTGAAACTATAATTACATCATCAGTAATTTACGACGTCTTTATAATAGTCAAACGAAGACAAGACAAGTTATTTCTTCTAAGAACCCACGCCAGTCGCGTAAGATACACATTGCTGACTAATTAAATACCTACAAATATTAATAGCCACTAAAACTAATTCGAGCACAGAGCCGTAAAGATGAGTTATGGCTCCCGCAGACAGGCGCTATCACGTCGCGCCTGTTTTTGGGAGTCTTTATATTATAGAACTTTTGTTGGGACGTGATTTAGGTTCTATGAAATTAAATGTTCATTTAGTGGTACACATGAATTTAATAAAATGATATTAAAATTAACACGGTACAATAACTGATTGTATGACAATTATGAAATGACGCGAATGACGCGGTAGGTAACGACAGTGTTGCGTGTTGTCGTGACGTCGACTGACGACTGTTGACTGTTGACTGACTGTTGAACTTCGCAGACATGCGAAGTTATAGGCACTTAAGCGCATGTGTGTGCATGTGTGGTTCCATACCACTACAATATTAAGACCTTCCTGAATGACAATAAAATAAAGTAGGTAGGTACAGTCATTTCTCAGTTATTATACCTTACCGGTACCAAAAGGACAGGTTCTGTATCGGTACTTAGCGGTTCGTATCATATCGGTACCTGGGTACTAGTTCCAGACGGGTATTGGTACACCACCTAACAAGTACCGGTACCAAATTCAGGTACCCGGCGCCGGCGCGTATCACAAATCTCATATTTGTACCTATTTGGAATGTTCATTCTGCCTAGCCTTTTCCCAACTATTTTGGGGTCGGCTTCCAGTCTAACCGGATGCAGCTGAATACCAGTATTTTACATGGAGCGACCGCCTATCTGACCTCCACAACCCAGTTACTGGGTAATACGATACCCCTTGGTAAGACTGGTTGTCAGACTTTCGGGCTTCTGACGACCCATAACGACTGTCAAAGATCCTCGAATGACAGCCGGGACCAACGGCTTAACGTGCTTTCCGAGGCACGGAGGAGTCTCGGTATGTAAAGATGGTCACCCATCCACAGACCAACCCCGGCAAGCGTAGCTTAACCTGATGAATCGACCCGTGCGGCTGTTATTACTTAGCCACGAGCTCCTCCTATTTGGAATGTATTATTCATATTTGGAACCGCGTACGGTTAGCAAACTTGAAGTTATTTTTCTAATGCCTATTAATATCCTTTTTAACCGACTTCAAAAAAGAAGGTTCTCCATTCGACACGTATGTATGTATGTTTGTTTGTTTGTATGTTTGTATGTCCACGATTTTCTTAAAAACTAATGAACCAATTTAGATGATTCTTTCACTAACGTAATCTACGGCCTTGGTGTGATACCGGTACCAGGGTAGTACCTGTATCTACTATTGGTATTTCTAATCAGTATCGGTACTGTACCGATATCAAACAAACATATCCGTATGTTAGAGTGAGAAAACAGATACAGTTAGTAAAAAAAAAAAGTAAAAACCGACTTCAAAAACCTAAAACGAATAAAATAACTTTCATAAAAAACTAAACAGCTTCTGAAGTTGGTGCCAAGCTATTGGTGCATTGAAGAACTGAAGACACAGATTTCAGAAGCTGTTTAGTGTTTTATGAAAGTTATTTTATCCGTTTTAGGTTTTTGAAGTCGGTTTTTACTTTTTTTTACAGTAAATTTATTTTTACATTTTTAGTTGAATATACAAAATACCATATGCTCAAGACGAACGAAAAGAAAAATCATCAGAATCCGCTTAGAAATGCCGGAAATACAGTACATTTATGCATATAACTTCGTACATAAGAATAATTACCGAATGTATTATATACTAAAACCTTCTTGAGAGTATGTAGATCATGTTGGTGAAATAATCATCAAAATTGGTTCATTAGTTTTTAAGAAAATCGCAGACATACAAACTTCCATACATAATACGGGTCGAATACAGAACCTCCTTTTTGAAGTCGGTTAAAATTGAGAGCAATCGATTCAGAACAAACTACTTTGATAATGTGCATTATTTCAGTTACATACATAGTTTATTCGGTGTGCCACGACTGCGCACGGCCGGTAAATACATACGGTAAGTATGTACAGACGCCAGCAGGTCAACCTACCCGAAACTGTCAGATTTTCCCAATCAACCTTGAACCTAATGCCTTAGTAATAAAGTCGAATATCTATTAAAGAAATCTGACAGATTGTAGTAGCTTGGTGTGCTGGCGTCTGTACATAGGTAAGTTTTCCAAAAAAATCTAGCGATAACACCCAATAATCGTCATTTTTAATTTTTATTTTATTATGGACCTTTTTATTTTTTTATATCGGTTAAATCGTTTCCAGTTTAACGGTATATTTTTGTTAATGCCTCTTTTGGGAGTAACTAAGATGCTCGTAAAAATTTATGAATCCGAATCATCTGTTCACATACTTTTCGATAAAAAAAAAATACCATTACGTTCGTGGTCAAACAGCAAAAACAACCCCAATATCACGGCTAAGATTGACCAGATACGAAAGGAGTCCTATGTCCAGCATTGGACTGTAGACCTCCAGTACTTCCTAGCGTTCAAATTGGAGCGAATATATTGGCCTCAAGGCCAGATAAGCTGCAGTTAACCCGTGAGAAGGCGCACTATGAGTAATTTACTGACACAAAAATTGAAAGCAAAAATTTTTGGTGATACCGACGATTATTTGCTTTAGTAGTCGCACTTATTAAACATTATTTCATTCAAATAAATCCATTATAAGTCAATAAGTACTATAAATGTATAAATAAGAGAGTTTTTAAAGTAGTGTGAGTAAATCGCTCGCACGCGCCTTTCCGTGTAACAAACTGAGGCGCGCCTTACTCACGGGTTAAATATATATTTATGGAATTCTAAATTGAACCAGACTCCACGGCAAGACAGCGAATCACTATAGTTCCATTTTTAGATCATATCGTTTTAACGTAGTTGCCTCGCTGCTTTCTATTTGTTGTTTATTTTGGAACAGATTACTTGTATTTAATTCGATATGGACCACGTAACCACAGCCGTGCCAAGCTACGAAAACTAAATATTATTTTAACTCATAGTCAATTAAATGGCATGCTGATGTGTGAATGGAAGATTATTATCAAACTATCTTCGTAGATAGAACCTACACAGTAGATACACACACAACTGACACAATATCTCTAGAGTCTAGCTGTAGCTACATTTATAACGGTGTTCCTAGCAGACAAGCACTCTCATTATTTCATTCTTTAATTTTTAAATAGAGGTTAATTCAAGGAGGATTTTATGTGGATACATTAAACTTTAGGACTTGGTTATACGCGGTCAAGACAATTTGTTGTGACAAAACTAGAAGGCTGTGGGCTGGTCTGGCATTCAGATAGAAGTAGCGAAATAAAAATATTAAAGATTTTATTTTCTACTGATGAACTTTAAAACCATATATTTGAGACCAGTAAACCCTTTCATTTGATATGTCACACGGTACAGTTTGCGAAACTTTTTTTTTTAATTTTCATATTTGACTCCCAAAAGTGACATATTAAAAATTCATTTTTTACGGTACACGTCCGTGTTCGGGTCACAGAAATTCATATGTGTACCAAATTTCAACTTAATCGGTCCATTAGATTCGGAGCAAATTGGCTGTGACAGACGGACAGACAGACAGACACACGAGTGATCCTATAAGGGTTGCGTTTTTTCCTTTTGAGGTACGGGACCCTAAAAATGAAATTATTTCCTAAAATTAAACACAAATGCATCGAGGCCGTGAGTGAGTGAGTTCTTTCTCGGTAAGCACGCACCATGCTTGCCAGTAAACAACATATTCACTCACGTCCACGTTGCATTTGAATCATTGACCGCGTCATAGTTTAAATAAGACTAAGACTAGATAAGACTTGTCAAACGCCAACTTATCCAATAGAAAAACTATCCCCCTGTCAAATTAAGATACTCCATAGACAATATTAGACGTGATTTAAAAATTTGACAGGACTGAACTAATATTTATCTTGTGTACTTTTCTTAATGAAATAGAAAGAAAAAATGCACTGAACTTAAAATTAGTTTAGTTTGTGAAAAAGGGATTCGGCGCCATTGGCATCGGATTATGCAGCCCTGTCCTGTAATATTTCTTTCTGGGTTAAAGTTGGTCCTGGTAAAGGGTCCCTAGTCTTCCCTAGTTCCATATTCAAAATATAAAATTCTTATTTTATATTCTATACATACTCACATAATCTCACGAGTTTTGCTCATGGGCAGAAACAAATGAACTCCTCCTGCTACGAGTACGATCCTTACGTACTCCTTTTGCTTCATGAATGTACGTTTACAGAAATGGAACTCGTAATTACAAAAGTATAAGCCACAAAAGTAAACGAGCCTCACCGTTGCTTCACGCTAGTTTCAATTATGCATGAGTATGAGAGCACTGCAGTAAAGTTTAGCCACCTCACACCTCATACGTCATCATTACAATGCGCTTGTTTTCTTATGTGAAGGTCGAGGAGTTGCGACAAACTTATTTCTTTTTTATCATCCGTAATGATACCTACATAGTTTTACTTTGACATAACACCTGCCATACTCCAAAATAATTTGTCGGCAGTAGGTTCATTTAGTTTCTTTTATAGTTTTGAATTATTGTTCAGTGTAACTTTTCTACGAAAGCCACAAATTGTGAAAGAAAGACCAATTTTTAAAGAAAGACTTGATTTGATGTTTCTTTGGTAGGTATAACGTAGAACCAAACTCTCACAAATAATTGTATTGGAAGATTTTTTGATATTAAAAGCGAGACCTAAACTATAGAATTCAGCAATAGGGATGATGCCTGGGTAAAAAAAAAGAAATTCTATTTAGTCCGTCAGTCAGAAAAAAAAAATATTAGACACGTATTTGTTGCTTTATCATATTAATAAAAAATGACTTAGATATAACGCATTAAAGTTCGGGAGTGGGGGCTTGCTACGTCACTTCTACGTATAAAATCGCCGTAATCTTTTGATTACGTAGAAAAAGAAAAAATACGTGTCCAATATATTTTATTAATCTACATGACGGACAAAAAAATTTTTAGTCATCATCCCAACAATTATTGATGATCGCTAGTCGAATTAAAAACGGATTGAAAATAACTATAATATACAGGTTGACTTTGAAAACAAAAATTTAAGGGGTGTTCTACCCATCAATATGAATAACTTTTACTATGGAACCAACTCGGAATTCGCAAAAAAATTTCGACCTTTTTATACAAAATGGTCCAATCGGGTATGTGCTTTTACATGGGAAGGTAATTTTTTTTTTTTTGCGAATTCTTAGTTGGTCCCATAGTAAAAGTTGTTCATATTGATGGGTAGAACACCCCCTTAATTTTTGTCGCATGTTTTCAAAGACAACCTGTATAATAATAATAGCTAGAATACGACAAAAGCGCTGCGGTATGTCAACAAAACTGACGATGACGAATCTCAACTGAAACGTTTCGAATTTAGACCACCACTTCTTAGAGCAGTATTAATTTAATTTGAGTGTGGGAAAGTGATGGAGCTAGACGTTCTGTATAGCTCCATCTCGTTCTCACACTAAAGTAATATTAAAATAATGCTGCTTCAAGAGGTGGTGGTTGGCCCCCAGAACCACAAACATTTGTTCCGAGTCTGGATGTTTGTTCACCGTATTTGAGTAGGCAATGGCGTTTACGAAACGCAACTTCATTGAACTTAAGTGAAGCCATGTGAGAACATCGTTCAGCTAACGGGTTCTGTGATTTGTGACATGACATAACATCAGGCCTGGTTTCCCCGAAGGGTTAGGCAAATGTGTACCTAACATAGTACACCCTCATTTTGCCACTTATACAGGGTTATTTGTAAAACACCAGCAACCTCTATTGTACTCATTATTATTAACAACTGTTACTATGGGACCAAACATGAAATCGCCAAAAAAAAATCAGCTGTTCAGTACATTTATATTCGCATAATTCGTCAAAATGTACTGAACAGCTGATTTTTTTTCGAGTACAATGACCCCTTAAAAGGTTGCTGGTGTTTTACCAATAACCCTGTATTTAAGCCCCATGTAATGGAGCATATTGCATCGGGCACAAATTACAGACTCCCGGCTGCTACTATGAAATTCCTGATGGAAAAGCCCAATTACACTTTGCCTGACCTGGGAATCGAACCCAGAACCTCATGCTCAGCAGTAGCGCTTGAGACCAATGAAGCAGTTCTGCGATTTGTCGGTGCACAAAATTGTCTATCGAGGCATTTATTTATAGATAGAAAAGGCTAATATGATTGTAACTGGTGCCGATTCTCTTGTTCAATAACTAAACTAAAATTAGAGAATCGCTATCTTTTACTAACAGGTAGCGCGAGAATTTTTTTAAGCAGTGCGCAAATTTTCACTGGGTGTTCTACTCATGAATATGAACAACTTTCATTATGGGAAAAACCCTAAAATGAAGAAGAAAAATATCTGCTGTTTCATATAAAAGTTCAATACCTACTCGAGCAAAATGTATGAAACACTTGATTTATAATAGCTATGAACTAAGTTAGAGATGTCAAACTAGTTTACGCCTTGCGCTTCACCGTGTTTTTAGACGACATGTTTTTATGTATAGTTCAAATTTATAATTATGGAAATATTAGTTCAACTAAATTTGACAGCTCTAATTACTTCCGTGTCTTTCTTGTTTTATTGAAGAGAAAGAGTTAGCAATAGCCTAAATTAAGTTTAGTTTGTGCATAACAGAATTGGCACCACTAACAACGTGGAGACGACAATAAATTAAACCATGTAGGTTTATGACGTTCCCAGTCTGCATACATAAAATTCAATCAAATAATGTGTAATAGTTTAGTCACTATAGCTAGTCGACTAGTTGGCAAAACCAATATTAATACAATATAATTCTCTTTGATACAATCACATCACTACTATTTAGTTTGTTTGAAAAAAATAATGTCGACGTTACGATTTATTTGATAGTTTCAAAATAGTCCTATAGTCCAAGTTCCCAGAGCACGGACCTTACTTATTTTCTGATTAACAAAATCTATGGGATAGAGTAGTGTTAGTTATTTCTACTCTGAACGTACGCTTCTGCTAGCTTGGGCCGACGGCCAATTTTCAGGTATCAGGTACTAAAATTACGTAAAAATATTACTAACTTTTCTTAAAGTCTGGCTGCTGATTTTTATGTATATTTTACAGAATATTGTTAATAATCAATACAGGCAGACATTTCCCGTCGGTGGTTGTTTTCGCAAGACGCTTTAAAGCTCCCAAAAAATGACGTCATCTTACTTATAGCCTGAGTATTCATTTTTATACATGATACTCAAGGAACTGTTTGAATACTATTTGTAAGCAGCCAAACCAATCGTAGCGGTCAAACATCCCCCAGACACAATTAAAAGGCCGCTATTACTATGAGCGCGAGCGTGATAATTAGATGGATTGTGTCTAGGTGGTGTTTGACCTGTCTGGCTGCTTACAAATAGTATTGAAATAGTTTTCCGAGTATCCTATATAAAAATTAATATTCAGACTATAAGTACCTAAGATGGCGTCATTTTTTACGAGCTTTAAAGCGTCTGGCGGAAAAAACGCTGACGGGAAGTGTCTGGCAGTATTGATTATGAATTACTAGCTTTTGCCAGCGGCTTCGCCCACGTGGTTGTTGAAGATTATCCCACGGGAACCGTAAATTTTCCGGGATAAAAAGTATCCTATGTGCTATTCTAGACTATATTATAATCTGTCTCTGTGCTAAATTCCATCCAGATCCGTTCAGCCGTTCTGGCGTGATTGAGTAACAAACATCCAAACATCTTCACAAACTTTCGCATTTATATTATTACAGTAGGATTTACAATATTCTGTAAAACATACATAAAAATCAACAGGCAGTGAGAGTAATATTTGTACGTACCTTTAGTATCTGGTACCTGAAAATTGGCCGTCAGCGTCGGCGCAAGCTAGCAGACATGCAAAGTACAAATTAACACTACTAATATCCCGCATATTTTGTTAATCAGAAAAGTGTTTTCATTTATCGTCGTACTTTCGTCTCCACGTTGTATATATTGTTCGAGCAGCCTGTATTTGGATTTCCGGCATAATCTCGAAATGTTTACTCAGGAATATTAACCATACGTCGGTATATTACGAGCAAACAACAATTATTATGATCTATATTCTAAGTATTTATGGAGCTGCTGATGTTTAATTTCATGCTTTAGCTTATTGCGTTGCGTTCCAAAAAAAATTTCTTTACATAGATATTGCGTTTGTGCTTCATTATAATATTGTATAAATTTCTTGTCAAATTCTTATCTGTTAGTATAAGCATATCATCATTATTCCTTTTTGTGGCTTACACCATTTGTTTTTCTTTCATCTATTCTGTGTTAGATACTCCAAAATATATCTAATATTTTTCAGGGTCATGTTTCTTAACTTTCCCATTATTTTCTACCTTGGTAGATCACTCAACAAATTCCTTTAACCGCATGTCAGCCCATACTCAGATTTCCGGCAGATCTCTGCTGGCCTCTATAAATAGCTGTCGTTTTTGACAACACACTTTGTCTAGACGCTTGCCAAGTCCCGGATTGAATCACTAGGTTACATTAAGGTGGGTATTATTAGATTTAGGGCCCATGTCAACTGTTATATGTTACTAATAGCTATGCGAGTCTCTATCTACGTCTTCTTTTTCTCTCATATCAGCCAGAATTCAACAGGGTCAAATTAAATTAGCTAGCGAAACTCCGCAGACGCGATGGATATCTAAATATGATAAAACAACAAAAAATGCATCAATGACCACTTCGGTAGTAGAGTTAGTTGAAAATTATCACTTAAAAATTAGTTTAGTTTTGTGTAAATTTCACAGATGTGATTGGTATCGTTAATTAATTACACAAGATAAAACAAAAAAAATATATATTTATCTCAACTCATACACTAACAGAGGTCGTTGACCCCAAAAGCCGGCCAAGTGCGTGTCGGACTACGCATAATGAAGGGTTCCGTACTTACAATGAATTTATCCCAAGAACAAACATAACATTGTAGTCTAAAAACATGTTCTCCCATATATTCCGACAGCAAATGTAATTTTGTACGCACAATATTGAGAGATTTACCATGTTATTTTAAGACCATAGACTTCTTATAGGCTTTCCTGTAATCTATAGGTACTATTTCCTGAATTTTTTTTTTTTTTTCAAAATTTAAGGCTTAGTAGTTTCGGAGATAAGAGGGGAATGGTCAATTTCCGTCTATTTTATTAAATAACTTTAAAACAATTTATTTTAAAATTATAAACAAATTATATATTTGAGACCCTCACAGTAAGCCCGACGTTACAGTTTGCAAAACTTTTTTTTAATTTTCTTATTTGCTCCCCAAAACTGACCCCCATATTCAAAATTCATTTATTTCCGTTACACATCCGTGTACCAAATTTCAACTAAATTGGTCCATTAGATTCGGAGCAAATTGGCTGTGACAGACGGACAGACAGACAGACACACGAGTATAAGGGTTCCGTTTTTTCCCACTGAGGTACGGAACCCGAAAAAGGACAAAATATTGCTTTTTTTTTTTGTTTGTTTCATCGGATTTATATAAGCCAACTCTCGCCGCATTATGATCGTCATTTCCATATGTACACTTTATCAAGCCTAACGTAGGCTCTTCAAATGAGCAAACATACTTCCATATTTATGATCCTTTCCTCAAAATATGGCAGAGATAGTAGTAAGTACCACGTTTAGTGATCGTAGTATTTTTATCAACGCAAAACATAATTATTGTATGTCCTTGCTAGTAACCGCTACACCACTCGTCAACGTGAGCTTAATTCAGGTTTGAACAGGAGCTTGTGGCTAAGTAATAATAGCCGCATGGGCCGATCCATCAGGTTAAGCTACGCTTGCCGGGATTGGTGTATGTTGGGTGACCATCTTTTCATACCGAGACTCCTCCGTGCCTCGGAATGCACGTTAAGCCGTTGGTCCCGACTGTCATTCGTGAATCTTTGACAGTCGTTACGGGTCGTCAGAAGCCCGAAAGCCTGACCCAATAACTGGGTTGTGGAGGTCAGATAGGCAGTCGCTCCATGTAAAATACTGGTATTCAACTGCATCCGGTTAGACTGGAAGCCAACCCCAACATAGTTGGGAAAAGGCTAGTTTCCAAAAATGTAAACATATCTATGTTTTTGGAAAAACGACTCTACTACTACTATTTTTAGAGCTCGATTTGCACGACAATTTCAAACATTTTTAAGATTTTTTTCAATAGTGCTAGTCATTCCAAATTCATCTTAATTTACAATAACATAAAGTTGATATTCATTTAAGTGGAAGTAACATCAATTGGAAACAAGGATTTGAACAGACTTTACAGTTAAAAATGTAAATCTAGGTCTCTCAATCCTACTGAAATGTCTACCTGTGTTACCCTTACTAGACAGTTTGGGCTAATTCTAAAACTTTATCGCGATCGAGGCGCTTTCGTTATCTTTTCAGGTTGACATGGGTACAAAAGGTATTCAAACGAGAAAACTGGAGTAAGTTTTTCTGGTTCAATATTATCATGGTTGAGGAAAAATGTATCCGGTTCCTATACGATTTCTCAGGCCTGTCATCAAATTCATATTTCTTAGAAAAACTGACCGAAAGTTTTAAGATTGGGGTTTTTTTTAATACGATTAACGTGTATAACGTATGTCTTAGGAATTTTTAACTAACAAAACATTACCGCACAGAAATACTACCCCCACATTCATAACAAACTGAAGTCCGGGTCTAAAATTATTAATTAAGGGCCCTATTACATTTCGACCGTGATTTTTGCGTTAAATGGCCAACTTTGGCGTTCTTCCACTTTTTGGACTTCGACCACTTTGACTTATTGAGTGGTGAATAGTGGTGTTTAGTTTATAGCTGTCGCGCTTTTCACAATTTTCTCTTATCTATTTATATAACAAAATTCCAAAGGAAGTTTTTCATAAAATGCGCAACTGCATTTTTTGAGCTCGTTGGTTGATTTACTTACATAAGAAAATGAAATGAAAAATATAATAATAATATCACCTAAATAGTTGCTTAGTCCATAGTGGTGCCATAAATATGTAAGAAATATCTATAAAAATAAATCCTATTTAAAACCATAGAACTACTAAAAACGCTCAGAATTAACTGAATTTCTCCTTACTACATTAATATTATTACATAATATTTATACCAGAATAAACGTTAGTTCATAAGAAATGAAAATATCACACTTAAAAATATATATATATATATATAAGAGTCAAAATAAACGTAATTACAACTGCCAAATTGCTACATGTTGTAATGCGTTGCCGTGCTTTAATTTATCTAATATGTCCAAACGCAATTTTGTGATAGGCCTCTTAAATCAAGCCTAGAAACAGATTCGCATCAATTACTACACACACACACACACTCACACATAGTTAATAATAGAATAGCAGATAACTAATTTGAATGGGGTTAAACCATAAATTACGAGGAATACTATGTAATTCGGCCAGGGCTGGTCACAGACCTTTAATTAAAACCATGGGCGTTGTGGCGTCCTTAATTATGGTAACTAATACTTTTGTGGTCGAATAATTGTGTTATTATTTACGAGGCCTATATTGGAACTTGTCATTGGAAAATAATGGAAGTTATCGTCGATATTAATTATTAAGTACCTACTTATGACAAAAATACAATTAATTTTAAGCTATCGGTCTGCCGGTCAATTCTGTAAATCACACCGTGAAAACTTAGGTGAAGTGAGCTTTAAGTGAGCTGTCATTCCACCAGATATGATTGACACTATTGACAACAGATGAGATTTTTACGGAATAGATCCTTCCTATACGTAGAGAGAAGGGAAGAGAATTAATTGCATAATTTTCTTACTACTTTTTTGGTAATTTAAGACGCAGATAACCACCAACGGCCTTGAGTGTGTAGCTTGCGTGTTCTGTGCTGAGCTCACGCAACGCGTCGTACGTTCACCCAGTAATAGAACTCGCCCATCAAGGAGCGCTGTCTCAAAATAGACGCATTATCAATTTATTATACATAAAACAAAAGGTATGATTATATTAAAACAGCTGGTATACTAAAAGATAAATCATTTCAAAGATAGATAATCTTTAAAATGGTGAAGGTTAAAAAAAGTTATGGCGTCCGCGTTAGAGATAACTTTAAAAATGAATGACACTGTGTAACAAACGTAATTAAAAATATTTACATTTTAAATTATTAAAAAATGCTCTAATTTAACTTTTTTTTTCCAAATCATTAACACTACTCGTTTAGACGTGATCTTTAATTTAAAATCATTAAAAGTCGGTTATCGTCGCCTTAACCTGGAAGTTGGGTTTTGTTGCTTTAGTTTTAGTTCATAGGCAGGACCAGCACCCTAATTGCGTAACACACTATCAATCAAAATCTGAATGATTTTGAAGCATATTGCTAATCCATTGCTTCATATGTTTGAAAAATTTGTCTGCTCTACAACGTAAATAACGCAATGAATGTTGTTGAGCTGTCAAAATGAAACCGATTCCTACTGTGTTTAGCGCAATTGCCCCGCTGTAGGCCTTCAAGAATTACACGAATACGTTAAGTTAAAGTTAATTAATTTTGAATTAGAAATATAAAACTTATCTTAAAATAAAAGCCGGTGTAATTCGTTTAAGTTCGGGCCCCCAAACATTTAATAACTTTAAGAAATTCTTCGTTCTAAATAAAATTATCGTGCTAAAATTATAACCCCGAAACACAATGAATGAAAAACGAAGCTGAAAATATTATGAATAAATACCCATTGAATACGGTCTCAAAGTCGTAAAGAATTTCATTAAGAATTGAAGTTTGCAAGACATTTGATTCGTCCGCCATTTAACAGCTGTCGATAATAAGGTCAACTTCTTAAGGCGAAAGCGTCAGTGTAGCCCGCAAAATTAAAATTTTCTTACGTTCTTTGCAATTTACATGTCAGTATTAGGTTGTACGTAGATCAAAATGTAATTCGCGGCCGTAACAAGTATGTATTTACATAATTATACTCATTAAAGTGATCAATAAAACTTTTTAAGACCAGGTAACCCTAATGAATATTTTTTAATGAAATCTTGACATTATTATATAGGAGGATTATACTAACTTAAGGAGTTGTACTACTGATTCTAATGATTATAATTCTGTAAATATATATTTGTCACGGCCGCAAATACTTTATACAACACATACTTTATTTAACATACAAGTAATACTGATTTGCAAATTGCAAAAAAAACGTAAGAAAGTTTGAATTTCGCGGGCTGCCTCCTTAAACTGTTAATTACTATAGGGGCGCGCCGGATTTTAGAATTACAATCGGATTTTTGGCCGTTTTAAGGAGTTGCTAAAGTAATCTTAGCAGTCCGTATTAAATGAGTTTCGTTTGGAGTGATTTATGCTGAATTTTAAATAGAGCAGTGCGTATTACAAATGACGTAATTTACATTTAGGCGGCTGCTTTAAAGATTCTTCAAGACCCTTATTCTAGCAATCTAGCACATAAAGTAATCAAGCTTGTGCAAATTTTACCTTTTGAATGGAGGATTCCATTCAAAAGATAAAATTTCGTACTCATCGCTACACTTATTTGTATATATAGTTGTTACGTTCTTCTTCTCTCTTTTTCGTGTGGTTAGTTACTAACCTGCACCCTGATTGCCACACTATACATCGGAATCTGAATCATTTTGAAACAAAATCCATTGCTTCATATGTTCGAAAACATTATCTGCTAGACAACGTAAATAACGCAATGAATGTAGTTAAACTGTCAAAATGAAACAGATTCCAATCGATAGATGTTACGCAATTAGGGTGCTGGTGTCAGATTTTTTTGCCGCCCATGGGCCACTGACTTGGATTTTCACATGCCGTCAAGAAATATCTCTCACCCGAACGCGAGCCCATAAGAAGATTCTCTTCTACAAAAAATCGCTCAACCCGCCTAAAGAAATTTTCTCTTCAATAACATTAGCATGTTGGTGACGCTTGACGTGACGCGTACCCATAATATTTTTCCCTAAATCGCTCTACGCGCCTAAAGAAAGTTTCACTTCAATAACTTTAGCATGTTGGTGATACTTGACGTGACGCGAACCCATAAGATTTTTCCCTTGATCGCTCAACGCGCCTAAAGAAGCATGTCGGTGACGCTTGGCGTGACGCGAACCCATAAGATTTTTCCCTAAATCGCTCAACGCGCCTAAAGAAAGTTTCACTTCATTCTTCAATAATATTAGCATATCGGTGACGCGTGACGTGGCGCGAATCGATAACATTCTCCTCTACCAACAATCCCTCAACGTGCCTAAAGAGAAAAACTTTGAAGTGAAAAACTTTGAAATAAAAAAGAGGCAACATTAATCGAGTTACACCGTCCATTAAGTATGCCTATCATCATGTTAACACCACCAGTTTACAAGCTCCTTTATGCCATCACTACACCCGTTTTCAAATGAACCGATATCACAGATTAATAGGTACAGATGGGACACTCCGCGGTTTAGGTATGAAGCTACAAGTACGCGGCGGGCTCGACTTGTCGGGCCAATTCAGTGCGGGCTGTCAGTTGCGCACCGGCCGGCTCGCACGTTCAGTTCGATACTCACTCACGCGCCGCGTCGTAAAAGAAGGCCACCCTAAAGAGTCAGAAGGTATAAGAGTTACGCGATATAAAGAGAGGAAACTTGTAGGTGTATATAACTGTAGGTAATAAGCGTTGTGCGACCTGAATTTCACTTTATTGTGTCGTAGCAAGAGTCGTTTTTAATTTAAATGATTTTGCGGAGTGTCCCATCTGTATTAATCCGTGCCGATACTACCGATACGTTTTAAGGATAATCGATACTAAACTGGTTTATCGATAATGTTTTCGCATACATCATCACTAAAGACAGTTGACAGTTTATTACTGAGACGGTGGATGTTAATCACGTTAGACGACGTTAGTCTGACGCGTATCGTGATTAGGCCTGTTATTTAAGAGCTTTACTGATAGACAGTTTTGTTATTTATTAGTGAGTGAAAATGGATTACTTCGCACACCTATTTTCTATCTAGATTTTATAAAACAGTATTTCATCGTAGCCTACTATAATATTTATTACTATAATATTTATTGTCCCACTGCTGGGCAAATACCTCCCTAATCTCTTTCCACCTCTCTGTGTCCAGAGCTGCCAAGGACCAATCTTTATTAAGAGGATTGTGAAGTGCCGATACGCGGCGCGATTTTTAGAGGCAATTGCCTACATTTCATACAATTATTTACAAAAATATTGTTTCGGGCGATAACGTTTTTACTCCCCTAAACCTTTACGAAATGAGACAATTTTAATCTCATTACATTTAGTACACTTGAATCTAGGTCTGTACGTTTTTCGTTTTTAGTAATTCAATTTAATTTAATTTAAAAAAAATAAAAATGCTCGAGGATGTTTTTATGTCAAAAATATAGATATTTAGATGCTAATAACTTATATCGTTTGCAATATTTCTTTATAATAAAAACGTACGGACCTAGTTTTTCATTATACCAACAACATTTCCAAAAATTATGAAAATTAAACTATGTTTACGGGGAGAAAAACGTTATCTCTTTTTGTATGAAATTTTACAGCTTCACAATCCTCTTAAGGCGATACCAAAATAAGTTAGGGGCTTTTTCGTAACCATTTATTTTACTATTACAGAATGTATGGATTTAATTTTTGGATATATGTTTATTGACTATTTGATCAATACTCTGACTGAAGGAAACCACGATTGGGTTAAATATCCTCGATAGAATTTAATTCCGAAAATACCTCTACTTTTTTATATTTTTTTCTGTAATTCTAAAATCCTAAGTAATTTCACTGCAAAATTGCATTCAAAATGTGCGTATTAGGTAATTAAAAACTCTGGCTGAACATTTTTTTTTATTTGGTTTGGCGCTTTTATTTTGGTTCCAGCGCATTGTTACGCTCTCTTTTTTTCGCATGTGGATGTAATTGACTCTGTCACTTTCTTATTACCGCTCAGTTCGCTTTTTACTCATCGCCTTAAAGGAGTCCAACTCATCCCGTCTGATCCTGTCACGATGTTGTTCGCCATTAAGTGGGACCCACTGGGTCGTAAGTTTGGCCCATTGATCGTCTGACATATAATCCTAACTTCCTAACTAATATTATAATTGCGAAAGTTAGTTTGTTTGTTCGTTTGTTACCTTTTCACGCCTAAACCACTGAACCGATCATCCTGAAATTATTCATTTATGTTTTCAGGTGTACAGACATGGACACAGGGTCCCTTTCGTCCTGAAAAGAAATACTGTTTCGCGGAAAACAACAATAACGTTCTATAGATGGCGCCACGTGTCTTCCGAATCATGATTGAATTATATTATTATAGAAACTTTAGTAGTTATTAAGAGTTTTTTTTATTATTTTTATTTATTTACCTATTTTGTGAGTCTAGAGTGTCGATAGATCGGTTTGTCATCTTCCTAACTATCCTAACTAATATTATAAATGCAAAAATGTTTGTTTGTTGAATACGCTTTCACGCTAAAACGGCTGAACGGATTGAGATGAAATTTGGCTCTTGGGTAGCCCATGACCTGGAGAAGTACATAGGAAGAAGAAGTAGAAGTTCGTCCTGGATCGCAGACGAAGTCACGGGCAACAGCTAGTAATATTGTAAATGCGAAAGTTTGGATGGATGGTTGGATGTTTGTTACTCAATCACGCCAGAACGGCTAAACGGAACTGGATGGAATTTGGTACAGAGATAGATTACAGTCTTGAATAGCACATAGGATACTTTTATCTCGGAAAATGTACGGTTCCCGTGGGATAATTTTCAACATCCACGCGGGCGAAGCCGCTGGCAAAAACTAGTTCAACCATATATATAACTTTTAGTCTAAGCTGGCAAACTGCTGAGCTTACTGTCTATGATTTTGCATATGCATGGCTTTGTGCTAAAATTTACCCGTCAATATTAAATCGGGTTATTTCATCTCACCATCGCTTATGTGGTGTTTAATTTTTTTTTTCCTCTATTTAATCCACCTTGCATATTTATAATCTAAACGCCTTTACCTACAAACCAAAATCTCCTTCTCCTAAATTGCATTATCATAAAAAGATCGTTAGCTCCTATAACCTTCTTGTATATCCATCCTTCTAAAAGCTTCCTCCATGTAATTACCTATCCATTACCAATAATATAAAAATGCAAGTCACTCACCGTACGCAAGAATGAAACATCATCTTGCTCGCTTGCTCCTCCCTCTGCTTCCGCCATCTTGGATTAGTTGACTTTCAGTGCGTTACTGCAACGTTGCCATAACACTCGAAATGCATCACTGTAAACAAAGAAATTGGATTTTAATACGTGTTTTTTTTAAGCAAAAGTATTCAAATTAATCGGTATTCACAGTAAAATTAAAATAACTTTAAGCAGTAGATTTACGTACGATTTAGTACCTGTATCATAGCGTCAGGTTTGGGGCTTTATTGTCATAGTGTCAAATATACAAGATAAATACAGAAAATGGAAATAACTTCTATGATTTTATCTGCCAAATACATAAACGGGAATATAACTGGTGGATTATTATTATTGAAGAGCAGGTGCAATATAAATAATAGTCATAATTGCATCGCATTACAGAATAATATAAAGGCTGCTTAATATATCACAAACTGGACCCGCTTACAGCAACAAGCTTAATAACGCTCCACGAAAGGTTCTATACAACAGCTTTTGACTGCATTAATGTTCACATGTGTTGTATTAAAATGACAGCCAATGCCGTATTTTTCCCCTCTTAAAATGCTCTTGTTCATCTTTTAAAGTGAAAGATGAATGTCATCTATAACACCAATAGTTAATTAATATGCCAATTTTACTATTTCACTCCTATTCATACCTTATACGGGTATAAGTAGATTTGTTTACTTTAATCAGCCAATGAACCACGTGTTAAATGCTACTTGTTAATGTTATAATTCAAACTTTATGTACGCTATAATAACATTATTACTTAGAGCTTTCAGCTAGCCGTTGTTATACTAAAATAATAGTTCACGCTAATGAAATTACAGGGTAATAGCAAATAATAGTGTTATTTATGAGAGGTACAAATAATAGCTTTATTTATTATCAACTGTAGTGTGGACCGTGACACGACCGTTCAGGGAATTATAATAATAATAATACTCGTATAACAATATAATAGGAAATGACTATAACAGGACCTATGAAATTGCCGATTTTTGATACCGGCTAGAGCGTGAAGATTGTCAATATCTTTCATTCTATTTAGAATTCCAAATACAAATTAATTTTATAATTTAGCATGACATTAAAAAAAAATCAGTTATTCATTTGTTTTCCTTCCGTTCGATTTTTCTTTGATATTGATGTTTCTGTAACTGTGTATGGACAAAGTACCGCAAATGATGGCACGGTGCGTTTTTGGTTTGATCGCTTCCATTCTGGAAATTTTGATCTCAACAACGAGCCCCGGGGAAAAATTTCAAATCCAACGAGTCGGTGAAAAACGTCTTTAAAGAATTTATAGATTCCCGTTCCCAGGATATCAATAGCAGAAGCATCAACGAACTTTCATTAAAATGGCAAAAGTGTATCGACAGTACATATTTCTTTTTAAAAAATTGTTTGATTATTTCTATGTAAATCGGCAATTTAATAAGTAAAGACCTAATATTTACTTGCATAAAAACACGGTATAAAAATATATTAGGTTGGGGAAAAAGTCTTTTCGCATTATAGTATGTATGAACTTGTAATAAAATCTCTTTGGCTATACTATTTGTATCTGGCTGGTTTTGGTATCATTGAAAGTTTAAATTTTAAAGAACATAATTCCAAATTCAAATTAGGAAATAGTGTGATTTTCATTTGTTTTTCGTACCGTCAAGATGAGTGAATCTAATGAAGAAATTCGATACATTTTAAAATTTTACTACAAAAAAAGTAAAAATGCAACGCAAGCCGCGAAAACAATTTGCGATGTTTATGGACCTAGTGTAGTGTCTGTGAGAGTAGCACAAATTTGGTTTAAGCGTTTTCAATCCGGAAATTTTGATGTCAAAGATGCACGTCGCTCTGGTCGCCCTATTACGGATAAAATGGATGCCATTTTTGAAAAAGTGGAGCAAGATCGGCATATCAGTAGTTACAACGTAGCTGAAGAACTGGAAATTGACCACAAAACAGTTTTGGCGCATTTGAAAAAAACTGGGTACACAAAAAAGCTCGACATTTGGGTACCTCACGAGCTCACTGAAAGAAACCTAATGAACCGTGTACTCATTTGTGATTCTTTATTACGATGTAATGAAACCGAACCATTTTTGAAGAAGCTGATAACTGGTGATGAAAAGTGGATCACGTATGACAAGAACGTGCGAAAAAGGTCGTGGTCAAAGGCCGGTCAGGCTTTACAGACTGTGGCGAAACCCGGGTTAACTCGCAACAAGGTGATGCTGTGTGTGTGGTGGGAGTGGAAGGGCATTATTCATTATGAGCTGTTACCACCAGGCAGGACCATCGATTCTGAACTCTACTGCGAACAACTGATGAGATTAAAGCAAGAAGTTGAGAGAAAGCGGCCGGAATTAATCAACAGAAGGGGTGTGGTTTTTCATCATGATAACGCTAGACCTCACACATCTTTAGCCACTCAGCAAAAATTAAGAGAGTTTGGCTGGGAGGTGTTAATGCATCCGCCGTATAGTCCTGACCTTCAGATTTCCACCTGTTTCGGTCTCTTCAGAATTCTTTAGGCAGTGTCATGTTAACATCACGAGAGGACTGCCAAAACCACTTGTCGCGGTATTTTGACCAGAAGTCCCAAAATTTATATAGCAATGGGATCATGTCCCTACCTACAAGATGGCAAAAAGTTATCGAACAAAATGGTACCTACATACTTTAGTTAAATGTAAATAAACTATATTAAAAAATGTTTTGAATTTTCTTAAAAAATGCGAAGAAACTTTTTCCCCAACCTATTAATAATAAGCATGCAAATTTTTCAGTAGGTTACTGACATTAACATTTTTTGTCAATGAAATCCTTAACGGCCAGTTTTATGATCCGTAGTTAACTCAACCAATAGTTACACAAAGTAACACTAACGATAGAATTGTGGCTAAATATGAAAGGCTAAACATGAATGATAGTTATTAATGTTAGCTCATTCATATTAAAAAATAGTAACTAATGGCATAACTCATTCATGTTTAGCCTTTCACTTTTATGGTTGAATTTTGGCTAAATGTGTTTGCCAAAATGCCATTTTTACTATTTTTTAATATGACTGAGTTAACATTCATGTTAAAAAAAATATTATGTTTAGCCTTTCACATTTAGCCAAAATTCAACCATTACTTAGATACTTATGTTTAACCATTGGTTGAGTTAACTACGGATCAAAAAACCGGGCTTAACACTATAGAAACCATTAAGAGATAACCATTCGAAAACTTTATTTTTAAATTAATTATCTAGGGTTTAAAGTTTTGAGGACCTTTGGTAACTTATTATACGAGTATGTAGGTAAGTATAAACATACACACATTGCAAGGCAGCTTTTATTATATTTAGTTAGACTTGGAATCTCCCATAGTACGAGCCTGTTAGGGTCTTGTCGGCTTAGGACAATAATAATAATAATATCCTGGGATATTTCACACACGGTCATCTGATCCCAAACTAAGCAGAGCTTGTACTATGGAAACCAGATAACTGATATACTACATACACTATTTTTTTTTTGTTTGTAAATACATACGTAAATAGATAATTACACCCAGACTCAGGACATGACAGACATGTTCATGCACACAAATGTTTGTCCTGGATGGGAATCGAACCTACGACCTGCGACATGATAGGCGGTACCTTAACCAACCACGCCAGCTGTCATCATCATCTGTTTTGAGAAATAAATAATACTAAACGTTGTATCTTTCAAGCGATTTAGATGCATAAAAACCTTTTTCCAACTATTTTAGGGTCGGCTTACAGCCTAACCGGATGCAGCTTAAACCATTTACCCGATGATGCATAATTGCATAAGTATAGAATATCGAAACGTAGTCTTTCCAACTTATCTGTTAGACCCATTTCAACGAAGCAGTGTCAAAATTGAAAAGATTGGTTCTTTTTTAACCGATTTCAAAAAAGTACGTTCTGTATTCGACCCGTATGTATGTATGTTTATGTGTCAGCGATTTTCTCAAAAACTGATAAACCAATTTTGATGATCTACGTAGTTTCAGGAAAAAGTAAAAACCGACTTCAAAAACCTAAAACGAATAAAATAACTTTCATAAAAAAAACATAACAGACTCTGAAATCGGTATCCTCAATTCTTCAATGCACTTAGCTTGGCACCAACTTTAGAACCTGTTAAGTTTTTGTATGAAAGTTAGTTTTCAATCCCGAAAACTAGGGTTTATGTTCGCCTACATTTTTGTACAAAGCAACGCTTAGCAGACGCATTTACTCATTTTCTTCTTCTTGAGGATAAATAAGGTTGTGAAAATTCAAATACATATTATGGTTATAGTTTGACCAAGACCGCTGTACCGCGCCTTAGTAATGCGCGGCGAGGCGGGGTGCAGCGCTGGCGAATGAGCGGTGGGACGCCGTGAGCGTTGACGAATGAGCGGCCTGCACTGCCCACCGTCTCGCCGCGCACATACCTACGGCGCGGTATAGCGGTCTTGGTCAAACTATAGCTCAAAATTCTGCCACGCAAGTTACGTTCACTGACGCAGTCATAAGATCCTCAAGTGAACACGGGACAGGGCATGCAGAGCAAGATGGAAGTTGGGCCATTGTCTCCGCAGACAATGACAATAACACAGATTAATACAGATAGGACACTCTGCAAAGTCATTTAAATAAAAAGCGACTCTTGCTACGACACAATAAAGTGCAATTCTGGTCGCACATCGCTTATTATTATTCAACTACAAGTTCAAGCCTCTCTTTCTAACGAGAAACTTTCATACCTTCTGACCGCGGCAGTCCTACTGAATTGGCCCAGTGAGATAGGCCCGCCGCGTACTTGTAGCTTCATACCTAAACTGCGTAGTGTCCCATCTGTATTAATCTGTGCCAATACTTAACACATAATATTGGCACGCAACTATTATAATTCCCTACCTTTTTCACCTGCTAAACGAAAACACACGCCATATTTCTTTTAACCCTCGTTCAAACATTAATGTCGACTCACTATGCTGAATACCGCTACCAACCTGTTGTACTCAAATAATTATACTTTCGTGATACAGCGCTGAAGGGTTAAAGGTTACCGCACCACTTGTAGGGTTAACTACCTTTAACTTGTGGGACTGAAAAGGGTTACATGTGATTATTTTTTGAGAAGTGTGGATAGGAAAATAGGAAATAAGGAAGTTACTTTAGCTAAAATGTATGGCAGAAGTATGGTACAAATAGATATTACGAAGAAGAAGAAGGCATGCTGCGCGGACCATAAATAAATGGGATAAGGACAGGTCGATGATGAGTTAAAAAAAAAGTACATACATGGGCAACCAGTAACAGTTTAAAAGTCAATCAATTTCACTGTAATAGTTCCGTTTGTTAAAAATTTACTTTAAAAAATAAAAACCGACTTCAAAAACCTAAAACGAATAAAACAACTTTCATAAAAAAAAAAAACTTAACAACTTCTGACGTCGGTGCCAAGCTAATGTGTGACATTGAGGAATTGAAGACACCGACTTCAGAAGCTGTTAAGGTTTTTATGAAAGTTATTTTATTCGTTTTAAGTTTTTGAAGTCGGTTTTTACTTTTTTAAAGTAAATTTATTTTTCCATTTTTAGTTGAATATACAATTACATAAGCCCAGGACGAACGAAAATAAGAATCATCAAAATCCGCTTAGAAATGCCGGAGATATAGTACATTTATGTATATATCTTCGTACATAACAATAACTACCTAATGTATTATATACTAAAACCTTCCTGAAAGTATGTAGATTACGCGAGTGAAAGAATCATCAAAATTGGTCCATTCGTTTTTGAGATAATCCCGGACATACAAATGTACATACCTACATACGGGTCGAATAGAGAACCTCCTTTTTGAAGTTGGTTAAAAATAAATTATGTACAAGTGCAAAGTGTTAGCTATATACGTATTTATTCTCATAACAGTATTAATTAATACATAACCATATGCCTTCTCTAAGGTATGAGACCTTGACTTACCTACCTACATAAGCACGTTACATATTATGGCTTTATAGACCCTAGTAATAGTATTACTAATTTACTAAATTCCTACCTAATTGACAGCCGGAATCTAGTAACTTATACTACAACTATATTAGGGAATGTTGGGATTAGTAATAAACATAAGTAACTACACATTCAATACACTTTCCGGATATTTCTAAACAAATAAGTTTAAAATGCAGTTCTTAAAAAAATGTCATAAGTTTCTATTCAATCTGCCTAGCCTTTTCCCAACTATGTTGGGATCGGTTTCCAGTCTAACCGGATGCAGTTGAATACCAGTATTTTACATGGAGCGACTGCCTATCTGACCACCACAACCCAGTTACTGGGTAATACAATACCCCTTGGTAAAACTGGTTGTCAGACTTTCGGGCTTCTGACGACCCGTAACGACTGTCAAAGATCCACGAATGACAGCCGGGACTAGCGTTGCCATCCGTCCGGATAAAGCCGGACCGTGTTAGGCTTTTTGACCTCTTGTCCGGCCAAATTTGACTGCGTCCGGCCCGTCAGGCTTTTATATCTATCGTAAGTATAGAAACCATTATCAAAATTTGGTTCGTCGAATTAAATTTGAGACATTGGGGGCGGAGTTCACCGACTTTAAAACAACTGTTTAGATTTTTAATCAGTTCTTTACTTAGGAAATTTGACATAAAACAACTTTTTAAATACCTAATCGGTGGTTTGAATGTTGGTGAACTCAGGCCTTAAAATGTAAACAATTTATTAGAAAATTATTAAGGAAATTGATCTCCTGAAAATCTTCTAAAAAAAATATTTAAATGATGATACTAATTAACATTTTCTTGAAAAATATGTGTTTTATTCGATTTTTTTTTTATCAAAAATCCCCTTTTTAGCGTCCAGCCTCGAGAATCAAAAGCCCCGCTTTTTTAAAGGGTAAGTCCGGCTTTTTGATTTTTAGAGATGGCAACACTAGCCGGGATCATAGGCTTAAGGGGGAAGCGTCAGGGTAGCCCGCGAAATTCAAATTTTCTTACGTTTTTTGCAATTTGCAAGTCAGTATTAAGTTGTATGTTAAATAAAGTATGATTTGCGGCCGTAACAAATATGTTTTTACAGAATTATATACAATAGAATCAGTAATACAACTCCTTAAGTTAGTATAATGCTAAAATGTCAAGATTTCATGAAATCGTCATTTTTTGGGATTACCTGGTCTTAAAGAGTTGTATTGATCACTTTAATGATTCTAATTATGTAAATAGATGCTTGTTACGACCGCAAATTATAATTTGATCAACGAACAATATAATACCCCGACTCGTAAATTGCAAAAAACGTAAAAAAAAATCATTTTCGCGGGCTACCCTGACGCTTCCCCTTAACGTGTATTCTGAGGCGTTGAGGAGTCTCGGTATGTAAAGATGGTCATCCATCCACGGACCAACCCCGGCAAGCGTAGCTTAACCTGATGGATCGACCCATGTGGCTTTTATTACTTAGTCACGAGCTCCTCAAGCTTTTTGGATATCATGCCTGTAAAAATTAAATTAAATTAATTAATTAATTAAATTAACTGGTAGCTATACTAGCTACCCTACCATTACATAACCTAATATTTCGTGATTTTGGGTCGAATTCTCAACATAAACAATGACCTACAAGTTGATCCACCTTTCATGTTGTGGACTGATGATATGAGTGTGATGTTTCATACTCGTATCTCATAAAATATACTTTGCCACAAAGGGGCTCGAACTTAGGACCCCCTGCACAGCAATCACCCTTAGAAAGAAAGACAGAAAGAAGAAAGAAAAATGCGTTTAATTGGCATTACAGCATAAAATAAATACACCTTAAAACTATGGAAACATGAAATAATGATTGCAATGCCAAAAGGGCCTCAGCTCAGCATAATGTCAGATGGTAACACAAGGTACCACCTGACGCTGATTTTCAGCTGCAACCCACGAGTGCCATACGCTAGAATTTAATAAACACAGAGAAGTGTGTGTCCGTTTTATAATAAATTAAAAAGAAATGTTGTAGCATACATGTGTGTGTGTGTGTGTGTTGTGTTGTGATTAATTAAATACTCAATATCAATGTTATTAACTACAATAAAATAATACGACTACTAGACCAACGACTCCTGTGGTGGTCACTCATATGGTAAGTACAAAAGCGTATTCTATCTATCAGTAGATTGACCTGAAAAGTATACAGATACATTAAAAACACGTCACACCAATTATCAGGTCATGACCGACGACCTCGGTGCTTAGGCAGAAGTTTGCCAAAACAACGGCCGTCCAAGGCAAGCCGATGGCCTGAGCCGGCCCTAACCCTTGAACATACTACAATAATACCTAGCCTTGTGTGTGTAAATTATTCACGGTGTGTACCCAACACTATTTATAAGCGGTTCAATGCCAGCTCGAGTATTACATTGCGATTTGTATTTCAATTAGGTTTGGTATTTCTTTCTAAATTGTGAAGGGGCCTGTAGCTAAGTAATAACAGCCGCACGGGTCGATCGATCAAGTTAAGCTACGCTTGCCGTGGTGTGTCCGTGGATGGGTGACCATCTTTACATACCAATACCCTTCCGTGCCTCGGAAAGCACGTTAAACCGTTGGTCCCGGCTGTCATTCGTGGATCTTTGACAATCGTTACTGATCGTCAGAAGCCCGAAAGTCTGACAACCAGTCTTGCCAATGGGAATCGTATTACGCAGTTACTGGGTTGTAGAGGTCAGATAGGCAGTCGCTCCATGTAAAATACTGGTATTCAGCTGCATACGGTTAGACTGGAAGCCGACCCCAACATTGTTGGGAAAAGGCTAGGCAGATGATGATTTCTTTTTTAATTGTATTTTATTGGAATTGATGAATTTATGATTTTATATTTTGTATAATTTCCTCGTAATTATAATAAAAACATGGTTTTAGCATTCTAAATATTATTGCTTATAGCATAACATCACGCCTGTAATCTACGAAGGGTGAGGCAGAGGTGTACCTAATAGTACACCCACGTTCTACCAGTTATGTTGTGAACTGAATACTGAACAATATTCTGAGGTTGTGAAGTGCCGATACGCGGCGCGAGTCTTCGAGGCAATTACCTACATTTCATACAATTATTTACATTTTTTTTTTAATTTGAAATGGGTTTGCTCTTGACTATAGTCTAGGTCAGAGGTGACAGAGACAAAGTCTACGATGGAGTGAGCTTACCCAGCAGAAGCCTGTTCACTCTAACAATGTTCACATAAATATTGTTTTGGGCGATAACTTTTTCACCCTTACGAAATGAGACAAGTTTGGTCTCGTTACTCGTACACATTGTTATGTGAACATTTTAATTTAATTAAAAATGTATATATTTAGACACTAATAACTTATATCGTATACAATATTTATTTATAATAAAAACGTAAGGACCTCGTTTATCATAATACCTAAAACATATACAAAAAATATGAAAATTAGACTATGTTTACGGGAAGAAAAACGTTATAGGTTTTTGTATGAAACAGCTTCACAATTAGACTGACCGCTACAATGAAGACTGGCCGAGAATAAAACAAAAACGTGACAACGCTTCGTTTGTATTTCACTCCTCATATTTTTCCGCACCGGGGGCCTTATATGAAAATCGATTCACTCCAAAAGGGTATTACATTTTCCCTTGCTTTGTTTACATGTATCTGTTGTAAATATAAACGTTATATTATGCAGGTAGATAAAAAGGCTCTGCTAAGATGTTATACTGCAGTTGCATGAAAAATCCAGCAACTGACTATGCAACAGTGCTTCGTAATCGTGATTTATACTTCGCAGTCGCAAACATGAGAATTTTGCTACCATTGCCGTGCTATTACGGTCTTTATTGCTTTATACAATATGTAACAAAAACCCAGTTGTTCCATTTAACACATGATTGTACTCATGATAACAAACAACTTTTACCATGGGACCAAACCTGAAATCGCGAAAAAAAAAAGGTATGCGAACATGAATATATGGGACAGCTGATTTTTTTTCCCGAATTCCGGTTTGGTCCCATAGTAAAAGTTGTTTGTTATCATGAGTACAATCATGTGTTAACAGGAACGAGATAGTTCTGAAACCTAGGAAATTTACCGGAACAAACTAAAATGGGAAAATATTTTTAATCGGTCTCTTGCACCACCAACCGCTGGTCTAGAAATCTTTTTGAAAGAAACAAAATGATGCTTCGAAAAGGAGCTTTTTTTTAATATTTCCTAGCTACGTATTGGTAATTTAAAAATATCCTGTAATTTCAATAGTGCTTCAGTAATAAAAAATAAGTTTAGTCCTACCTTATCATCCTGTTTCCCAACTTTTCGCTGTCACAATATTTAGAATGTATGATTTGGGAAGTTCGCGGTCGCCGTGACATTCATTCTGCACTGGCTGACTCGTCCACTGACAACCTATCGATGGACCCGTCAGACGTTGTCCTGTCAAAATTTAAATTTCGAAATTCGAATCGGTCGAGCCATTTTCGAGTTTGTGCGAGACTAATGCTCGGCAATTGATATATATATATTATATACATTGATAGATGTATGTACCGGTTTTGAATATTTTAACACAAAGGATGTATATTTATATTATCTACGTGGCACTAAAAATATAATACAGTTAGTGGGTTGTGGGGGTCAGATAGGCAGTCGCTCCATGTAAAAGGGTCGGCTTCCAGTCTAATCGAATGCAGCTGAATACCAGTAGTATTCAGCTGCATTCGATTAGACTGGAAGCCGACCCCAACATAGTTGAGAAAAAAAGAGACAGATTGATTGTGGCAATAAAAATGTAGCTACTTACTAATATATATTGACCAACGAATACCAGAGGAACACAAATTGCTTGTACAAAATTATATTATGCAGGCATTTCATAATATGTACATTTACAACATTTATTTCCCGAATGCCGATTCGGGAAATAAATGTTCTTTCTTCGTGTCACTGGCAGGACAGTATTTCAAATCTTGTTGGCCCAAAACTTTGCCACTACCACGTTGTCATGTTGCAGCGCAATGACTTTGACTGCATGTTTTGGGAAACAGAGGGCAAAGACCTCCACATCCACACCCTGCTCAAGAACAATCACAAACGGCATCCCCCGGAACTTAACTTCACCAGCCCTTTTGTATTATTTTAATCAATGTCTAGAAATGGTGAGACTTCGCAGTTAATGTAGTTTGTTGCATTATTAAATAGCGTTGTCTTTGAATTATGCATGGTATTGCATAATTGCGGAAACTTCATCGCTTAATGTAATGAACTAATTAACAGGTTGGTACGGTATCAAAATTAGATTAGATTTGACTAATATGCCATTATCTCGTTCGTCTTCAGTTCGTTTAGCGTGAATCAGAAAATAAATCTTGCTTGATTTATTTTATAGATACCTACTAGCCTTCCTAAAAGAAAACCCTCAGAACATTCATGTACCTATGGAGTCTGTCGTAAGACTGAAATTGGACAAGCGATGAACAAGTGTCTAAGTTTTTGAGGTAAACCCTAAACTTTAGTTTAATAAAAATGCAATCAGATAATTTACCGTCTTCCTAGTTTCATTAATCATTTTCGTACTTTGACAGCAACATTTACAATATCGATACTCATATTTAGTATATCCTCATAAATATGTATAGGGAATGTATGGAGCCCGAGGCTTCCATTCATCATCATCAGAATTCACTCTCACGCTTGCACGAATAAACCGTCCGAGTGAAACGGAAGATATGTGTATTCTAGTTTTTATGCTGAAGGATGTTTCAGGAATAAAGTAGGCCAATATTTCCACGTTTTTCTTAGATTAGGGTATCTTGAAGAGTTATTTTCCTATTTCTAATAAATCGCAATGATTGACACGTAGCAAAAACTTTTTGCTTGCACGTATTTAATCTGCCTAGCCTTTCTCAACGATGTTGGGGTCGGCTTCCAGCCTAACCGGATGCAGCTGAATACCACTATTTTACCTATCTGACCTCCACAACCCAGTAACTGGGTAAGACGATACCCCTTGGTAAGACTGGTTGCCAGACTTTTGGGCTTCTAACAACTGTCAAAGATCTACGAATGACAGATGGGACCTACGGCTTTTATCGTGCTTGCCGAGGCACGGGTCTCGTTTAAAAAGCAACCGAATAACTTACGATGAGCTCATGACTAAGCGCGCTACAATTTACTTAATTAGTGTGACAAATCTCTTTTCAAAATTTCAATATCCATTGTATATCGAGATATGTAATTGATAAGTATTAAAATTTATTCATGTAAGCCCGGTTTGCCTGGTTCTTATTACCATTAACGGATCATGCTACTTCCCAATCGTAGCTTGATATAATACAGAACAGTCCTTTGAAAAGTCTTATAAAGAAAAGAGATTCGTCACATTAATTAAGGAAACTATAGCGCGCTTACTAATGAGCTCACCGTAAATTCGTATAGACAAAGAGAACCTTAACAATAAGTTAGCAAAACGGTACGAGAGAAGACTGGGAAAAAAAGTGTGTCACTGTCAGCTCCGGCGCACGGCTGGAGTTTACTCCACACATACTTATCTCTTCCTTCATTGACCGCTACAACGAAGACTGAGGGAAATTAGACAAAACAAGTATACATCCGTTTACATCATTTAACCTCTCGAATGTCGGAGACTAAATTGACTTGACTGAAATTGTCAAGCTGTCAAGCTGTATTAGGATTACATTATCATAAAGGTCATTTTAATATTTTCACTTGTCAATTTAGTGTAACTGTCCGACTTAAGACACTTGGAGCATTTTTTCTTATGTCGAACTGTGTAACATAAGACATTCGAGAGGAAGTGAAAGGTGACAACGCTTTTAGATACAAAAACGTGACTCAGCTTCACTTGTATTTCACTCCTGATATTTTTCCATACCGGGGGCCTTACATGAAAATAGAATCTTATGGAGTAAACTCCAAAAATACAATATATACTGTATTTTTACAACTAATGTACACTAATGCCCGGTTTCTGAAGAATTCTTAAACGAATATTAGGAAGAAAGAAAGAAAGAAAATACGTTTATTTGCGATAAACATGACGCAAAGAAATAAAATAACAAAATAAAATAATAAAAGAACAAGTTTGGGGAAAATATGCGTCACATTCGACAGGCGACAGGCCAGTTGGCGTGGTTGGTTAAGATACCGCCTATCATGTCGCAGGTTGTGGGTTCGATTCCCATCCAGGACAAACATTTGTGTGCATGAACATGTCTGTTTGTTCTGAGTCTGGGTGTAATTATCTATATAAGTATGTATTTACAAAAAAAAAGTAGTATATCAGTTACCTGGTTTCCATAGTACAAGCTCTGCTTAGTTTGGGACCAGATGACCGTGTGTGAAAATGTCCCAGGATATTATTATTATTATCTCCTTTATTTATTTTTTAAACTTATTTTATTACATTTTTAAATATTTTTATAAAAACATTAAAAAAAAAACATTTAAAAATATAAAAAATTGTGATTTATTATTATTATTATCTCCTTTATTCATTTTTTTTACATATAAGTTATATTTTTAAATATTAGAATAAAAAAAAAAAAAAAATATAAAAAATAGAAATCCACCGGCATGGGGAACAGGGTCCAAGCTACCGGTGGTTAGGGTCCCAGAGACAGGAACCTCCTCACAATACGCGCCGTATCAAGGAGTACTGCCTTCTGAATCAGGCCCTTCACCCAGCCACCCAACGAGAGCCTCTTGAGATGTTGGTCGAGGCTCTTAGCGATAAGGCCATTGACCGTAACGACTATCGGCACAATGATTGCCGAGTCCACATTCCACATAGCGACAACCTCGCGGGCTAAGTCGAGATACTTCAATTGTTTCTCCTTCTCAGCCTTCACGAGGTTCTCGTCATGCGGGATAGTGACATCGATTATCATTGTGCGGCGCACTGATCGATCTATTACGACTATATCAGGCTTATTGGCTACAATAGTCCTGTCAGTGATAATAGATCGATCCCAGTATATCGTGACATGGTCATTCTCGAGAACTGGGTCGGGCACATACCTGTAATACGGTACCTCAGAGTCCACAAGGCCGTATTTCAGAGCAAGTTGCTGATGGATAATCCTGGCTACTTGATTATGCCTGTGCAAATACTCGCCGTTAGCTAAACGAGAACACCCAGAAGTAATATGTCTGATAGACTCACCGGGACAATGGCATGCCCGACATATGTCGATCGTCCCGTCTTTCATTATATACTTCCGGTAGTTATTCGTTAGCATAACTTCATCCATAATCGCACAGACTGAACCTTCGGTTTCCCCAAAGAGGTCACCGAAGCGTAGCCAGGCCACGGACGCTAAGAAATCTACGTCGGGCCCATGAAGGGCCCGGAAAAAGCGTCCGTGAAGCTCCTTGCTTTGCCATACTTCCTTGCGGTCGTTGGTACTAAGCACCACAGGTTTGCGCCAGTTCTCTTTAGCCAAGGATAACGGGGTGAGTCCCTTGTCCACTGCAACCACATCTCGGTGCATACCCACGTCAGCCTTGAGAAAATATTCTCTGAGACTGCACACCTCGCGGTTGTGGAGGGTCTTAGCATTTAAAAAACCTCGACCTTTATTATTATTATTATTATTATTATTCACGCAAAACGGCCGTCGCTCAGCATAATGCCGCGACCCCATACGAGACAGAGCCTCAGCGCTGGTTTTCAGCGACAGCCGGCGTTGACGTAATGACTTCGACCGGTGCATCATGCAGTGGAAGTACAAATGACAATTAAAATGAGATAAATAAGATTATTGAATATTTTCAAAGTTTATGTAAATATAATAGGTATTGAAGTTGAGAACATTGAAATTCGAGAAAATTGTCTAATTAAGCGAATTCTTTCCTTTTTTTTTCTCGGTTTTTGAGGTCCTCAGATAAACCCTCAATAGTAATTCACTCGTCTTTTGAGGATTGTGAAGTGCCGATACGCGGCGCGATTTTTGGAGGCAATTACCTATATTTCATACAATTATTTACATAAATATTGTTTCGGGCGATAACGTTTTCACTCCCCTAAACCTTTACGAAATGAGAAAATTTTGATCTCATTACATTCAATATACTTTAATCTAGGTCTGTACGTTTTTTGTTTTTAGTAATTCAATTTAATTTAATTTAAAATAATAAAAATGCTCAAGGTTGTTTTTACGTCAAAAATATAGATATTTAGATGCTAATAACTTATATCGTATGAAATATTTCTTTATAATAAAAACGTACGGACCTAGTTTTTCATTATACCTACAACATTTCCAAAAAATATTAAAATTAGACTATGTTTACGGGGAGAACAACGTTATCTCTTTTTGTATGAAAATTTACAGCTTCACAATCCTCTTAAGGAAGTGTTCAGATACCCGATTTCGAACCAATAGTCACTACCGAATGGATAATCTCCGTTTGAAAACCTCAGCAACCGGGCATAAGTGTTCTGGCCGAGGTTAAATCTTTAATTATCCGGGATGAAAGTAGCTACCCTAAATTCGTTTCCAGATAACGTCAACCCTTTTTCAATGTTTGGGTTTTTAGTCCTAAATCAAACAAAAGTAACTATAATATTTAAAAAATCATCTAGGTAAGTATAACTGCAAAAGAGTGACTTGTCTTTTGACCTAATATAAAAATTATTTGCTCCACTTGTTTATCCTGTTCATCGTTTTTAGCGATCACAAACTCAAATGTCACGTACACGAACAGGTAAAATTAGACGGATGGGAGTATTTAGATAGATAAGTATGTAAGAATTGAATGAAAGATTGAATGGTCCTATAATATTTGAAGAGTTCCGTCGATTTCACCAGGATCCCATCATCAGATCCTGACCTGATGACAATGGGACCAACTAGAAAGTATACCCTTTCAAACAAAAAAAGAGTTTTCCAAATCGATCTAGCCATCTTCGAGTAATCGGGGAACATACATAAAAAAAAAAGATTCCGACGAACTGAGAACCTCCTCCTTTTTTTGAAGTCGGTTAAAAATAAAGTTATATTATATTAGATAGTGATTAAAATTCAAATGAGTCAATTTCTATGCCATACTGCTTCAAAACGACAATATTTCTCGCCATTTGGAACTTATAAATAATCGAATATACCACCGCTACGGCTTACTAAAAGTTATTACGATATTGACCTCTTGGGATTTAAGACAATCTGGATCGGCTATCTGACAGTCAAGGTCAGATTAATATCAAAGAGATAGGACTTTCCTTTGGAATTGACGATAAGTGGACTAACTTCCAGCTACAACGGTGTGCGGCAGTGTTTTAATATTTCTGCTGGACCAGTTCAGGGATAAAACAGTGTAAACTGAGTTTACGTACTAAACTCTTGATAAAGTCTTTCGATATTACGTAAAACTTTCTATAACGTAGAAATTAGTTTTATTTGGTGGGTTTACTTTAAAAAAGAGGAGCTCGTGGCTAAGTAATAACAGCCGCACGGGTCGATCCATCAGGTTAAGCTACGCTTGCCGGGGGCCCGTTCATAAAACCGATGAATGGAGTCGTAACGCTCATAAAATTCATAACAACTTTTTAGATTGAGGCCAAACGAACGTAATTTTTGAGCTGTGAGTCGCGTAAAATGCGTCGTGGTATTTACGCTGCATTCGGTTTCACACTAAACTCCTGTTTGTGCTACACGGCGACGCAAAATGCGTGTGCCATAAACAGGACTTTAGTAAGAAACCGCATACAGCGTAAATTCCGCGACTCATTTTATGCGACTGAGCTGAACTCATTTTGCGTCGCCGTGTGGCACAAACAGGACTTTAGTATGAAACCGAATGCAGCGTAAATTTCGCGACTGATAGCTCAAAAAATTACGTTCGTTTGGCCTCAGCCTCAAAAGAGCTACGAAACGTAGCATTCTGAGAGCGTGAAATGCTACGCGGAAAAAAGCGCGTAGCAACGTAGCAGTCTTTTGCCTCAGTTTTTTTCTTTTTTTTTCAACAAAAACATTTAGACACATACTAATTTAAAAATAAACAATAATATAAGACGAATAAACGCTAACGTTCATAAAGTTACATCAAAACATGGGAGCTACGAAGCGTAGATTTCTCGCGTAGAGCCGTCGTAGCAAGTTGCTACGAGCTACGACCTTTGGAATTGAGTTCTAACTGAGATTGAATCTTAATAGATTCAGTTACGGAAATGTCAACATTAATAATAAATTGGTTATTAGATATTTATGTCATCGTACATGTAGTTGACATTCTAAAAATCTAGAAATGGAACAATTACTGGGACTTATGTCCGGTTTCTGAGGGTTCTAAACAGAGTTTATTCATTCGATAGTGATTAATCGAGTTTCTGAACACTTCGTTAAGGAAGAATTTAACTTAAAAATCGAGTGAATTACTATCGAGAGTTTATCTGAGGACCTGAAAAACCGAGCTTAAGGAAGGAATTCGCTTAAATAGATAATTTTATCGAATTAATAGCTATTAAGAGTTTAAACTCCGATTAAGAATTCTTCTGAAACCGGGCATTTCAGTCGTTGCGACAAAAGAAATTATCTCAGTAGATCACAGAGATATTTGTCTACGTACAAGACTTCAGTCTTTTTTCTTGCTTTAAATCCACACTTTTAACTCGGTGTTGTTGTTTTAGCAAATTAGTTTCTTTATTGCATTACTTTCCGGGGATTGAACTGCACTAAGAACTGAGTTTTTATTTCATGATAAACTCGTAAAAAGTGTTCGATTGGAACATGCCTTCTATCTATATTACCTAGACCCTCCGCCTCTATCACATGGGAATTAAAAATAACTGGTGAAATATGGGTGTAGGTACTATAGGTAGACCTCTGACCAACCCTTTGGGGATTAAATGCGTGATGTTATGTAATTAGACCAGAGTATGGTACAAGTGGACCTAAAGACTATGATTAATCAATCTACTTATACGCCTAGGTAGAATGATGAATGATGATGCATTACGGCCACTTTTCGTTTACTCCAATTTTAGAAGAGTGGTTGTTTTTCGGCTATATTGGCAGTATTCTTGCTGGAATGACACCCAATCTCAGTCATACGTCAATCAAAAGGTTTTACATATTACCTACTTCCTTATTCCAAGGGAAAATCAACCTAGCCCGACACACGCCATAAATTCAGGGGTAGCCAACATTTTCCGTCCGTCATTTCGCAATTCCCCGGCCAGGATTCGCCGTTTCCAACCAACATCCATCATATTAAATCTATGCAGCGCCTTCTGAATAATTTCTTAGACCGTGTTGCGTGGAGCACAAGCTTTATTTGAGGCTTTGTGACGATTATTACTTTTTTTCTCAACTGTGAGTATTTATAAATAAGTATAGTATATAATAGTAATAATAATATTCTGGGACATTTCACACACGGTTATCTGATCCCAAACTAAGCAGAGCTTGTACTATGGAAACCAGATAACTGATATACTACATACACTACTTTTTTTTTTGTAAATACATACTTATATAGATAATTACACCCAGACTCAGGACAAACAGACATGTTCATGCACACAAATGTTTGTCCTGGATGGGAATCGAACCCACGACCTGCGGCATGATAGGTGGTATCTTAACCAACCACGCCAACTGGCCTGTCAAATATGTATGTTTATATATTTTAGCTCTATGTAGTTATTTAATTTTATGTTATACGTGTAGGTATAGTTAATATTTAGTTTAAGTCATTACATATTCATATTTTTCTCTTCTTGTTCTCACGCACTATTGTCTACATTTCTATTTCATTTCTCCTTTCGCAGGTCTGCTGGAAGAAATTTCTTAAGAAATAAGCAGTACCTTTGTACTCCTAATTATAATTATGTATTTTTTTGTGTGTACATAAATGTTAAAATAAATAAATATTTTTTTTTTTTTTTACAAAAAAGTTTGGTTCAATTTTATTTAACCTCTCGAATGTCGGAGACTAAATTGACTTGACTGAAATTGTCAAGCTTGTCAAGCTGTATTAGGATTACATTATCATAAAGGTCATTTTAATATTTTCACTTGTCAATTTAGTGTAACTGTCCGATTTAAGACACTTGGAGCATTTTTTCTTATGTCGAACTGTGTAACATTCGAGAGGTATTAAAAATAGTTTGGTTGGGGTAACTAAATTTATTACTTTTACGCAATAGTAACTGACTGTGCGGTACGTTTTAATCACAGCCAAAAGATTTTAATAAAGTGGCCTACTGTTTAGCAGTTAAAAATATCTATAATAATAAACTGTCTCACGGTTGGAAATGTGAACACCGGCAGTAACTTTCAATAACATCGTGCATTACCTGTGTCTATCGTACACCCACATTTCGCTACTGTTGTTTAAGTTCCATGTAATATTAGGCGAGCCTATTGCCATTTTAGTCACATAATTTCTGTTATAGTAGAATTTAAGCTGCCTAGCCATTTCCCAACTATATTGGGGTCGGCTTCCAGCCTAACTGGATGCAGCTGAATAGCTTGATCTGCTGGCGTCTGTTCACCTATAACTTGTGTATACATTAGCAGTAATACCTTTCTAAATACTTTTGTAAATCAATGATGAATAAGTTTCTTTATTGCATTACTTTCCGGGGATTGAACTGCGCTAAGAACAGAGTTTTTATTTCATGATAAACTGGAAAAAAGTTTTCAATCGGAACATGCCTTCTAGCTATATTCTATTACCTAGTCCTCCACAGCCCAGTTACTGGGCAATACGATACCCTTTAGTAAGACTGGTCGTCAGACTTTCGGGCTTCTGGCAACCCGTAACGACTGTTAAAGATCTACGAATGACAGCCGGGACCAAGGGCTTAACGTGCTTTCCGAGGCACGGAGGTGTCTCGGTATGTTAAGATGGTCACTCATCCACGAACCAACCCCAAAAAGCGAAGCTTAACCTGATGAATCGACCCGTGTGGCTATTATTACTTAAGTAATTGTGTATCTCAATTATGTGCATTATATTCATGCTCTTCATTAATAATTATTCTATTGAAATTAAATAACTTTCTTTAAATTATATTTTTACTTTTAGTTTATAAGGCAGCGTACAGACGCCAGCACATCAAGCTACTACAATCTGTCAAATTTCTTTAATAGATTTTCAACTTTATGGCTAAAGCTTAGGTTGAAGGTTGATTGGGAAAATGTTACAGTTTCGGGTAGCTTGATCTGCTGGCGTCTGTACACCTATAACTTGTGTATACATTTGCAGTAATACCTTCCTAAATACTTTTGTAAATCAATGATGTATGTATATGCTGTTAAGAACAAATTAAACGTGTAATTGCACTGTGTGCATATAACGTCAGTTTTAGCATAATTATGCAAAATTATTACATTCCAGATTACGTAGCTATTTCTAAAATAAGGAAGTCGTACCTTCCTTAGGTATTTTAATGGCTAAGTAATCGCACTTTAAGGAATAAAATAAAATATGGAAAGTACGAACCAAGGTACAAAACAAAGTTCTAAAGGGAAACAAATGTTTCTGAATTTCCCTAGGAACTGCTTTTGTGAAACTACACATGTCTCTGTCTTTTTCGACGTGTTTCCAAATGTTTTCGTATACTGTTGTCACTGATAAATTGAATTGCCAAGGTATTCTGAATCTTGTAAATTGGAGTGCCTCTTGGTTTGCGGTTTCGTGTGACAAGCATTGATGGTTGGTGTCGATCGTGTCGAGCTGATAAAGTTTTGTAGGCTTGTGTAGGAAAGTGTTTATTTATTTACATATGTGATTTATGTAATGCTTTGAACACCGTTTTTAACCGACTTCAAAAAGGAGGAGGTTCTCAATTCGACTGTGTTTTGCTTTTTTGTATGTTGGTTACGTGATTACTCAAAGACGGATGGACCGATTTGATTTTTTTTTTTTTTGTTTGAAAGCGTGGTCTTCCTACCCATATAAATTTTATTAACTTTGCTTGGGTAGCTTTTGAGTTAGCTTCGATACTACGTATTTTCCGATTTAGTATATGCGGATGATGTTTTAATAACTTCCTATCACTGTTATTAAATATCAGGTAGTGGTATCCGAATTTATGTAGGGTAGGTACCTCAATTATAAAGTGAAAAATAACTTTAATTTCAGAAGTCAGTGGCAAAAAACATAAATACAAAACCAAAGACACTAGAGGATTGTGAAGTGTCAACACGCGGCGCGGGTCTTGGAGGTAGTTACCTACATTTCATACAATTATTTACATAAATATTTTTTCGGGCCATAACGTTTTCACCGCCCTAAACCTTTACGAAATTATATAATTTTGGTCTCATTAAATTCAGTACACCTTAATCTAGGTCTATATATGTTTCTTTTTAAGTAATTCTATTTAATTTAATTTAAAAAAAAAATTAAAATGCTCGAGGAAGTTTTTATGTCAAAAATATAGATATTTAGATGCTAATAACTTATATCCTCCGCAATATTTCTTTATAATAAAAACGTACGGACCAAGTTTTTTTATTATACCTACAACATTTCCTAAAATTATGAAAATTAGACTATGTTTACGGGGAGAAAAACGTTATCGCTTTTTGTATGAAAATTTACAGCTTCACGATCCTCTAGTTATTTTTCACTTTGTAGTGTTTTGTTTTGGAAGTCGGTTTTATTTTTTGCTAAAAAGTTTTTATACTGTTTAATATCGCCAGTCTCATACATATGAATAACGAGCATTGATGAGGAAATTAAGTCAAGGTTTCTAATGTTGCAAAAGTCGCACTGGTACAGTTGCGTACTTCATAATGAAAAATTATAATACATATATACAATAGTTATTTATGCTACAAGTGCGGAAAGTAGATGATCATCTTACGCATCTTTTGCTATGCATTGTGCGAGGAAATAAAAAAACATGTATATTGAAAAAGTATTTTTATTAAGCTGGTAAGAAGCTGTTGTTGGCATTTTGTGCTTCTTGAATAACTTTTTCCTATAATCACTTAAACTCGGTATTTTTAGCAGATTTAAATAGATCGACTTCGAACTAAGCAAGAATATAGTAAGCTGGCGGACTTATTTTAAATACATGCGCGCTCGTTCGTCGTAAAAATAGCTGCCACGTCGTATCGCAAAAAGGCACGAGCAAATTATACGTTCAGCCAAAAATATTTAAAATTATTTTTTTGATAAAAATCAAAATCTATAATAATTAATAACGCGTTTAATGAAGTATTATTAAACGCGTATTTTATTAATGTTTTATGATCCGAGTATATAAATGTTATATCTAAAGAAATTATATCAACAGTTGGTATAACTCACGTTTATTATATCTTGTGAACGTTATTGAAATGAAAATATACCAAATAACTTTATATGATATGAGACGCACCCGTTATATTGTACTTTTCTCAAATACTAAAAACTCTGCGTCGTGCTGACGACGACAGAGTTAAAAATTAAAAAAAAAACTGATAAGTAAAAAGCACTTGTGGCACAATTTGGCTGTTTGCAAAACGCTCTTTTCGAGTATATGGATTGTAAAAATTTGATTTGCATCACGAAATAAGAAAGAAAAGTTAAGTAGAATACTTTATTAACCAAACCTAGTTTATTAAACCAACCAGTCAGTATCAGAGTATACTTAGCCTCTTAAGTAAGTTAGCACACCAAGTTGCAGCAATTCTTGTCCGCTTGAATATTTATGAGCTTAACTGTACCAAGTTTCTCAAAGGTTATCATACTGAGCTCAGTATTAAGTAATTATGGAGATAAAGATGGAGCCTAAACTATGCAGGTTTCATAAACTTTGAAGTTGATTAATGGTAAGTAGTGACAAAAATTTAAAAGTGTATGCGGCTTGGTTATGTTGAGAGGATGAATGAAAGGCAACTAACACAAGGCAGATGTGAGTGGAAACGCCGGGAGGGGACGCTCTATGACATATTCTGACCTTATTGGTGATGTTTTTCAGGAAGGTCAGGCGTGTAGTACTCGCAACGAGAGTGCAAGTATGACCCGATGTATGAACGTTAACGAAGCAAAAGGACTATGTAAGGATCGTAGCAGATGGCGTTGTATAGTTTCTGCCTACACCCTGGTAAAAAGACGTGAGTTTATATATTATGTATATGTAATGATTACGGCGCGTACGGCGCTCAAACCTGGTCTTTGACAGTTCAGCAGAGGACTAAGCTCGAGATTTGCCAGCGTGCGATAGAGCGCAGTATCCTCGGAGTTCGTCTTACCGATACTGCGCTCTAAGACACAAATCGCCGAAGTCACTCAAAAAACAGCCAAGCTCAAATGGGACTGGGCCGGACACGTTTGTCGCATGTCGGATGCATTGTGGGCTAAGACCACCACAACATGGGTTCCTGAAAACGGCATCGCGGAAGACCCAGACGTAGATGGCGGGACGAACTTTACGCTTATAGGAGGGATTGGACCATATTGGCTCGGGATTGAGCTAAGTGGAAAAAAGAAAGGGAGGCCCTTGCCTTGCAGTGGGACAATACTGCCTGAATATTATTATTATAGATATAATGACTAGCAGCGCCCCGCGGTTTCACCCGAGTAAGTCTCGAACCTTTAAGAACACCGGGATAAAAAGTATCCTATGAGTTAATCCAGGTTATAAACTATCTGTGTGCCAAATTTTATCAATATCCGTTCAGTAGTTTTCGCATTTATAATATTATTATAGTAGGATTGGGGTTGGATGTCAGAGCTAAAGCAATGGATAGCAGGATCAGGGTCGCATCAGATCTATATCTCACGGCTCACCTCAGGCACCCCTTCTTTTCGCGTAATGTTTTTTTCCTAATAGTCTTTGGCATAACTATTTTGGTATAATTTTTTTTGGCATAATATTACTTTGGCATAATTGTTTTTGGCATATAGTTTATTTATATTGACATAATTATCTTGTAGGCTAGTTTACTTTTTTTTATTTGAGATGGGTTTGCTCTTGACTATAGTCTAGGTCAGAGGTGGCAGAGATAAAGTCGATGATGGAGTGAGCTTAACCAGCAGAAGCCTATTCACTCTAACCATAAAGAGATTCGGGTTGTAAGCGTTCGGGAAGACAAACGCAGGTAGTGAGTTCCACTCTTTTGCCGTGCGCATTACTTGACCCGAAAAGCCTAACCCTAGACGCCGAAGTTCGGTTTGGTTAGGTTCCTTTTTATTTAAATAATATGCGTAAGCTGTTATGCGTAAATATAATTAGGACAAACAAACGTATGCCATGTTATACTAGGGCTTAACATTTAGTAGGGTAGCCGATGATGCGGTCGACGATAGTGCACGCTTGCTTAGAAGTAAAGCATATAATATCTACTCTGAAATGGCGCGCCACACTACTTAAATTAGTTCACGTAGACTACGGTGAATGCGGTAGTAGGGCGCGTCATTCGAGTAGACAAACTCTAACATAGGTTCCCAACCTTTTATGGACTACCGCCACTTTTACAACAAAAAAAAAATTTCAACGCCCCTTTTACATAAATAACCAAATTAAACATTAATTCTCTCTCTCTCTCTCTGTAATCGTGCTAGTCGTGGTAGTGTGATTTAGACTTTGGACTCGCTACCGCCCCCACGAAAAGCTTCAGCGCCCATTAGGGAGTAGTACCGCCCCCGTTGAGAACCTAACCTATTCACTCGAGACTTGATATTGTCTGTCAAATCGGGTCGTGTTGTTTAGAGTAATATTCTGGTGACCAATTGGTACAGGAAGAGTCGGGCATAACTCATAAAAACTTTCAGAGCAAATAGCTTAACGCAAGGTCTGGAAGGACATACCTAACAGTTCCTCGTTTAGCAACAGCAACATGTTGAAGTGAGCACGCGGCTACTCTAGACAGTCACCAGTTACAACCAATCAATCTGCCTAGCCTTTTCCCAACTATGTTGGGGTCGGCTTCCAGTCTAACCGGGTACAGTTGAATACCAGTATTTTACATGGAGCGACTGCCTATCTGACCTCCACAACCTAGTTACTGGGTAACACGATACGCCTTATTAGGACTGGTGGTCACACTTTCGGATTTCTGACGACCCATAATGACTGTCAAAGATCCAAGAATGACCGCCGGGACTAACAGCTTTACGTGCTTTCCGAGGCACGGAGGGGTCTCGGTATGTAAACCGGATCATCCATCCACGGACCATCCGCGGCAAACGTAGCTTAACCTGATCGATCGACTCGTGCGGCTGTATAGCCACGAGTCACCAGTTACAACTACTAGACCAGTTCCCGTAAAACAAGTTCAAAATCGCAATCTCAGCGACAAACTATATCCAAAACTTGTCAAAAATGTAGGGACACTGTTACAAGGATGTTTTGGAGCTCGAATGACATTGACAGGGTAGCGCTGGCTTGGTAAACATTTGTGCAATAAATTAATGTTTTGTGAAATGAATTGAAAAAGCAAGATGGCGACGTTACTTCCGACTTTAGCGACGCGCCAAAAGATCCTTGACACGTTAAGGCTCCCGCAGACAGTGCAGGAAGCGCGGCACAGGCAGCGCGCCGCGCTGGAACAATTTCTATGAAAACCTCACCTCTCGAATGTCTTATGTTACACAGTTCGACATAAGAAAAAATGCTCCAAGTGTCTTAAGTCGGACAGTTACACTAAATTGACAAGTGAAAATATTAAAATGACCTTTATGATAATGTAATCCTAATACAGCTTGACAATTTCAGTCAAGTCAATTTAGTCTCCGACATTCGAGAGGTTAAAATTGTTCTACTAGTCGCGTCGCGCCATGCCATCGCGCCTGTCTGCGGGAGCCTTTATATATAAATTAGAGGTTTTTGGGAATGGCCCCTCAGATGTAGCATATTCCTTGGTTCTACCTACCGCAAGATACAACTTAAACATATACACTCTGAGACAGATATACGGGGCATTTTTTTTTTATCAGTAGCCAAATTTTCACAGGATGTTCTACCCATGAACGTGAACAACTTTCACTATGGTACCAACTCTGAAATCACGAAAAAAATCAGCTGTTTCATATATTTTGGTCGAGTAAGTATTGAACTTTTGTATGAAACTGCAGATTTTTTTTCGTGATTGCAGAGTTGTTCCGATAGTGAAAGTTTTTCATATTTATGAGTAGCACACCCTGTAAAAAATTGGCTACTGATAAAAAAATTGCCCTGATTTCCAAGCTTCTCGCCACTACGTCACCTGCAAAAATGTATATAGAAACAGTTCTCATCTTCCTTCAATACTGGAAGTACCGTAACGTAAGCCATTTCATCTATCTGAACATACACAACATAACACATTCCTTGACTCCATGAGGTCAATATGTTTATTGATTTGACAAGTTACGTACCTATGAGACATTCATTTGTCTAGACATCCATATTAATAAGTTTCAGAGGTCACAGACCTGCTCAAGGACAATAAAGCTATAAGTTTTTATTTGACACATAGCCTGGCGTTGTTTAAATTTTATTGTTACAATAAAACTTCACAATATAAAACTACTGTTTATAATAATAATAACGTATTGTCTTGTGGAGCACAACTTAACGTGCTCATTTTCTGCATTTTTATTGTAAAATAAAAGAAATAACCAAACAAACGATGAGGGCGCCACTGCGCGCTCGGTAGCGTCTTAATATGTTAGTTTTATTGTAAAAGTTAGATATTTAGATAGACCTAGGCTGTACCTACGTATATTTGATTAGCCTCCTTGATTCTTTAGATACATTTAATTTCTCCAAATTATTTTTAAGGTAAGTTTTATATATACTGGATGATTTTTTTTACCGGAAAAAATAGGGTACGATAGGTGAACGGGGTAGAAGCCTATGGCAACCTAGTTTTTTTTTTTTTTTTTTCAATAGCTTAGACAGAAACTGCTCTATCAATAAACACTACACATTTGAAGTAAAGTAGAACAATAAAAACAGAAATTTTGAAAAAACATCGTTAAAATTATCGAAATTCAAAAGAATTAAAAAAAAAATATGCCATAGGCTTCTACTCCGTTCACCTATTATTTCAAGACGGTAAAAATAGTCATCCAGTATATGTAGAGCAAGAACTACGTTTTAATATTGAGTAAAAAAAATTTAGGACACCACGCTACGTAAAATCCAATCAATCATTCTAACATGATCAATCAATCAAGATCTGACATCAAAAAAACAAACACCATAATTACTTTTTTACAAAATAAAACTGAAATGTAAACATAAGACGGCCCAAAATAAAGAATCCATATATTTTACTACGGGGTACGACGACAAATATCCTATTCCACAAAAGATAAGGAAAGATTCGCAAAAGAAATGGCGGTAACAGGAAAAAAACATTTTATCCATACGGAGGGTATTGTCGGTTATGTCAGACGAAAGTGGTTGACAAATAAATAGGAGTCACATGCACAGTTCGTCTGACTGACGTAATTGACAAGATATAGAAAGGAAACGCAAGCTGTTGTCAGAGGGATGATATCGGCTATCTATCTTTTGCAAACCCTTATAAGTCGCGTTTAATAACAGCTACTGATGAAAAGATGAATTCGCTACCATATTGGCAATATGATAAGTAAGTAAAATAGCGTCAAATCGAGTAAAGAAATGTAGGTACCTATAGAGCACGGAGTAGATATACAGGATGTTAGGTTAAACAACGGACGGACACTCCCTCAAAGTATTGCTTGGCTTGTGGCCAAGTAATAACAGCCGCACGGGTAGATCGATCAGGGCAAGCTGTGCTTGCCGCGGTTGGTCCGTGGATGGGTGACCATCTTTAACTTTACCACCTATATGTAACATACGAAAAATAAAAAAGTGTTTTGTTAAAAATTAACTACTTATTTCATTTAGTTTGCCTTATGTCATTACTTCCCAGAATTCGATCCTTATTAGCGACACTATCGAATGGTGTGGTTTTTTTTTCAAAATCAACGGGTTCGATTCCTGGCTACAAATATTAGTTTTTCAAAAATCCAATGATGCAGTTTTAGTTTTCATTAAAATCGAGCCCGAGACTCCTTTGAGTACTTTTCGCTATTCCTCATAGTTTCAGATTTAGCCAACCACGCCCACTTGAAAAATTCACCTGTATAGAGTTAACAAATTCTTGAAGATATGTTACTGGTTTTGGCCAATTTCTTCTTGGCATAAATGCTAATGTTCTGAAAATATCAAGTTCACCGGAATAACCCATGTTTTTATGATACTATCGAAATGAATGCTAATAGATTAGGTCACCGTGGAGTACATACATGATATACAGAAGTTTCAATTTCTTAACTTGTTTAGTTATCGCGATAGAGCTCGTTCAAAAATGGACTAAAACTGACAACTTTTGCGCCCCCTATTTCTTAAGAAGATTATTATACGTATTTGTACTCTACTCGATGAGTTCTAGACGACGACAGACATGCCAGGGTAAGAAAAAAAAAACTAAAGTTTATTGTATGTGGACCCTCTTTAATTTCTATTTTTATTATTTGTTGTTATAATGGCAATAGAAATACACAAATTTGTGAAAACTTCAAACGTCTACCTATTACGGTTCATAAGATACAGCCCGCTGACAGACGGACGGACGGACAGCGGAGGCTTACTATAGGGTTGCGTTCTAAAAAGCTCATGTAATTTTTTAAAGATTAGCCTGACTTACATACATACCTAATGGTCGCAAAAAAACAAACTCAAATTGATCGTATCATTCGGATTCGAGTGAAAACGAACGTGGGTAAGCCTTAATGGCATTATAATGCGGTCCCTAGACGGTCAAAATTGCTTGACAAGCATTTACGTGCTTAACAAGCACACTTGCACGCTTGTCAAGCATCCGCACTCATTTTCATTGACAAGCATTGCAAAAATATAATGTTTCATCAAGCATTATCAAGCACGTAAGCACAACAAGCTTCGTCCTAGACAGTAAAAATTGCTTGACAATCACGAAAAATTTACGCTTGTCAAGCAATTTTAACGGTCTAGGGACCGCATAAGGTTATATATAGATGACCATTACCTAAAAGACCACTTACCATTTAAAGTAGTTACCCTCAAAATGAGGTGCACCTGTGTTTGGTATAGTGAAATGTCTCATATGTACAGTGTCCTCCGTTTGGGTAATTTAGTTTATTTTTAAAGGATGAGCAGAGAATAGAGCTCGAGTGATATTCTAATGTAATTGGGAGGGTTAAATTAGAGGTATCACTAGTTTTTTACCCAGATAATCTGCAAAAGGTTTTCAGATTACCTGGGTGCCACGGGGCTGAGAGAAAGATTATAGTGGCGTATGATTACCGTTTAAAAATCCGTTTGTTATTCTGTTACTACACTGAGTATCGCAATGAAGCATCGACAAGATTGATTCCGTTCTAACACCAACAAGTAATACCACTGGTATTTATTTCAACTCACATTTATTTTTTATTCCGAACGGATACCACCTTTAAATAATTAAATGTAATGTGCGAACGAACACTAACAACCCGAATTTGGTACAGTCAACTCAGTCAAACCTAATCAAATTAAATTTGTTTTCTAATATTTTTAAGTGATCGTAATATAATGGTATCCAAATTCACTTAATTCCAATGTTTCTACAAACATATAGGTAAGAGTAGTTTAAGTGAATCATTTTTACCTGCGAGAAAGAAAAAAAAAATTTTTTGATTCTTTAACTGATTTCTTTTTTCAATTGAAGGTCTTTTAATTACGTACCTGACTGTACCTTATATCTTTGAACTTGCTTTGGTATTAGTTTGAACTATGGTATCCGTTTGGAATAGAAAAAAAAATAGTTGAAACAAATACCAGTTGTTAGTATTAGAATGGAATAAATCATCGAAAATCACTGAATCGATTGATGTACATACCTACTTACATTCTATTTATTATATAGATACCTACTACATTTATTTCGAACAATATAATTGGTAGAAAACAAGTTGTTAACATATTGATGGCCTTAATTATATTCTGACAGCTCCCGCGAACGTCAATCATTGTAAAATAATAAACAGCCTACCCACATTTTTGGAACACGATAAATTATGATAATTATGTGTTTAGTATTAGCTACTGTCTATATTACTTATACGTATATTACTTATAGGTCAGTACGTACAAAAAGGACATCATAATTAGTTCTATAAACTTCTTTTGAATCATGATACGCTCTGTCAGGTTATTCAAGCTGATCCTCATCTTTTTTAGGGTTTTGTACCTCAAAAGGAAAAAACGGAACCCTTACAGGATCACTCATGTGTCTGTCTGTCCGTCTGTCACAGCCAATATGCTCCGATTAAGTTAAAATTTGGTACACGTATGTATTTTTGTGACCCAAACAAAGAAGTGTAACGTAAATTTAATGAATTTTGAATATGGAGGTCAATTTTTGGGGGCAAATAAGAAAATAAAAGAAAGTTTTGCAAACTGTACCGTGCGATATAACAAATGAAAGGGCTTACTGTGAGGATCTAAATTATATATTTTTTTGAAAATAAACTGTTTTAAAGTTATTTAAGAAAATAGACAAAAATTGACCATTCCCCCCTTTATCTACAAATCTATTGAGCTTAAAATTTTGAAAAAAAAAAAAAAAATACAGAAAATAGTTCTATACCTATAGATTACAGGAAAACCTATGAAAGTCTATGGTCTTAAAACGACATGGTAAATCTCTCAATATTGTGCGTACTAACATTTGCAGTAGGAATGTATGGGAGAACATGTTTTTCAACTACAATGTTAAGTTTGTTCTTGGGATTCATCCCAACTGCGGAACCCTTCATTGTGCGTAGTCCGACACGCACTTGGCCGGTTTGTTTTTCTATCCTTCTAAGGGCAGAGACTGACTTGTAACAGTTGTAACGTTTGTTTGTAATCTATCATTCGAGGCGTGCTTGACTACAAAACGGCGATACACAAGACACGGCAAACACTCGCATCGAGCACATGGCTCAAGCGTGCTCCATATTAATTCAGAATGGCGGACGTAGACGTTGTGAGTGCTTAATCCATTTTATTTAGTTATTGTTATTGGAAGAAGAATAAAAAACTTCACTGTACTGCACTGACTTGTTTGTAAACATAACTACTGTAAAGTCGGGTCCAGACCTAAGTAATGTGCAAAGTAATGTATCGTATAATGTTATGCGAATTCTGCCTGTGGACGCACTACGAGCACTACATGTAACGCTCGGGCTAGCGCTCGCGCTGATCCATCGGCTGTCTGTTTTTAGCGCGAACACAAAGGCTCTCGCAGTCGATCACATACAGGATTCACGTTGAGTTTTTATGCCGTCCCCACTATTCACATTACATTACACGATACAATACATTACACATTACACACGTCTGGACCCGGCTTAACGCGTTTCAAAGGAATTCACGATAAAGCCGACAGTCCAGTGGAGAATCCGGTGCTCGCATCGAGTGGCTCGGCTCGCTGCACTGACTAGTGTAACGCGCGTTACAAAACCTCGATACATTAGAAACAAAGGTTACAAGTCAGTCTCCGTCTAAATATCTATATCGCTATAAATGCCATCAACTCACAAAATATTCGCAGAGGTCGCATGGGGATGCAAGCCATGCAAAGTAAATCCTCTACTACGTGACCAAAACAATTAGGCGCATTACAGCTATGAAGTTATTGGAAATAGGGAGAAAATAGAACACCGAAACGGTGATTGATATTGTACGTATTATCATCATTACCGTAAGCGAGTATACGACTGCACGTCACTACGGGAAGCGCGGGGATAGGTGCGGGGTTCGGGCGCCGAAACAAAATTCCTGTCATGCGCCTAATTGTTTTGGTCAAGTAGTACAGTATTGTACTCAAGCCCAGTGTAGTATAAGTTCTTGACTATCCCTGGGGAATTAACTTTGGTTATTAATTATGCAAAAATGTTACACGCGGGTTTGTCGCACCTGCGTGTAGGTACAGGTCAATGCCTTTTAGGCCTGAATTCCTCCTACGCTGATGTCGGTTGCGTACGGTAGGTCGCGTACGTCAGCAAGAGCCTAGCCTAGTGTAGTGTAGCAGTTTTATCTTGTAGATAGGTTACAACAAAAAGTTACGGAAGAAAACTCTCTAATTCCTTCTTTGCGTAGGTACTGTAGAGATTTCATTCTAGCGCCTGTGTAATTTATATCAGGCCGGCAGACATCTATGATATTCGAACGGTCACTTTTAGAAGGTGTTAGTTTGACTGCAGACGTCAGCGAGACGTGCCCTCTGGGCGAATGAGAGGCGCGTTGCTTTTAATAGATTTATATGATATATGATTTAAATACATGAAAGAGTGCAACGCGAGTCGGATTATTTATTTTTAGTATAGATCCCGTGTAAAAGTAAAGGTCTGCCATCCGGGAACTTTTACAGTATTTACTCTACACTCAGAAAAATACCACTTAGGCCTGCATTCCACCTGCGCTGATGTCGGTCGCGCGAACCATACATTGTGTTCTATATTTATTTCTCCCTGACGTACGCGACCTACCGTACGCGACCGACATCAGCGTAGGAGGAATTCAGGCCTTACAAAGCCATCAATGAACACACGTACATAAACATGTGAACCAGTTTATAATTATTCTGTATGTTACCTTAACGTTCTAGATTATTTATGGCACGAGTGCCTGAAATACCTAAGCATAGCAACATTTCTTTCAATTCTTTATTAAAAACTAGCTGACCAGACAAACGTTGTCCTGTCAAAATTTCAATAATTCATACAAAATTCCCATAGAAAATGCACTTTCAGTTTTCCCGAATTTTCCAATTTCCCCGGCAACTTGACAAACATTTTCTTTCATACAAACCTTGTCCTGACGATTACAAACACAAGAAAACAAAAGAATTATCCAATTTGGTGCAGTCGTTCGGAAGTTATGCGCGTACATACATTTCGGCGATTAATTTTTATATACTATATATAACTTCAAAGAGGCTGTCTTTATTATCACATTCAAACTAAAGTTTGTTACAGTCACAATGAGCGTGACAAAAAGAGCATAAACCCGAAATGACCGCGGTTAGACGGCGGCAGACATAAAACGAGATAGACTCGCGTTTCAAACAAACAGATTTACATTTTGGACACGAAAATGTAAATAAAACACTCGACACATGAAGCTGTATTATGTAACTAAAAGAGTTAAAGAGAGAGGAATTTTCGGAGCCTTACATCTTTTAGGATAGGATTCCGATATACCTTTACAGATCTAAAACATATCTTGAACCATATTTAAATATACACATACATACAAAAACTAAGCCTTCTTCTCATAGGTGTAGGCAAAAACTTCAGACCGCCACCTGCTACGATCCCTACATACACCTTTTGCCTCGTTTCTGTTCATACATCTGGTAATATACATACACAGGTTGCGAGTACTTCTGAAGATCATCACCAATAAGGTACACACACGGAGAGCATGCTGTAAACAAGCATGCTACCTCCTACTAGTCAAACAAGCATGCTTTTTAATAGCATAATTTATTTTATGTACTTCCGCCTTAAAGGATCAGGCAGCTTGTAACAAAAAGTGCCATCAGTTAGATACTCGTAATACGGTATCGATATTGGGATCAAAAATCAATCGGCCTAGCCTTTTCCCAATTATATGGGGGTCGACTTCCAGTCTAACCATATGCAGCTGAATACCAGTATTTTACATGGAGCGACGCCTATCTGACCTACACAACCTAGTTACTGGGTAGGTAGAGGTACCTACACGATAAGATAAATGATAAAAGATTTTTATTTCTGTAAGTAGGTTTGTACAAACACTTTTACAAGTCAATCATGTTATTTTATTTTTTTTAAACTAGATGAGGTCGGCGTTTACTATCTGACTACTCTGAGAAGAAAGGCCGAAACAAACTCAGAGGTCTCTTATAAAGTCCAGACATAATCTTGGTCAATTCATGTGAAGACCATGTAGATTAGTGTCTGAAATGGTCTTTTGAGGAAAGAACCACACAGATTGAGAGAACCTGTCCAGTCAGTGCACGCATTTGTCAGTAATCGCGCAGCTCGACGAACAACACCAAAGAAAGGAAATTGGGGTAGGCCGCATAAATTACTCAAACTGCCAGACCATGATTAAAAATAACTGAGAGAAAAAATAAAGCAAACAAAAAAAATCAATGACCTACATAGTCTTCACATTCACAATAAATTTAAATAATATAATACTTATATATCCCTTGGTAAGACTGGTTGTGAATCTTGGGCTTCTAACTACTCGTAACGACTATCTATAAACTATTCCATCTCACATAATCAATAATGAAACGCTTTTACCCGGACACCGGACATGTCTTAGTCCGACTAAGATTGCCCGGAAGGAAGCAACGTGACCTTATCCACCGCCATTTTGTTCTGGAAAATAATATTATGGCTTCAATAAAATAGTAGTGTTAGGCCCGTTTTCTAGAAGGTTTTTAAGCAACAAAGCCTACATTTCCACTGCTATCTTAACTATGTGGGGGTCGGTTTCCAGTCTAACCGAATGCAGCTGAATACCACTATTATACATGGAACGACTGCCAATCCACAGACGATGACTTCCACAACGAAACACGATACCCCTTTGTAAGACTGGTTGTCAGACTTTTCGGGCTTCTGACGATCCTTAACGACTGTCAAACATCCACGAATGACAGCCGAGAGCAATGGTTTAACGTGCTTTCCGAGGCACACGGCGGAGGCACTGCTATATAATGTTAGATAAAGGGCGAATTTCACCAACGAAACTGAAAGCGATCAGCATATCTAACCCGCGTTTAATAGCTGTCAGCGTCATCTTTACTGTGGAATATTGAGACTGCTTTTCGGGCTTCTGCAGACTGCATGGACCGGTCATGTCTTTCAAACAACCCACGACCCTGGCAGAAGTATACTTTACCTAAAACATTTGTTGTAATTATTTCATCTTCATTACCAAATAAATAAAACAAATCTTAGTTTTGCGCACTCTTCACTGTATTGTTCGCAGTGCTTGGTTTTTATTTCGTCCGAGTCTACAAAATAAACATTATTCCCATATCTACAAATAAAACAATATCGATAGTAATTAATGACCTAAACCCATAACCATTAAATACGCATTCAAAACATAATTTCGTGGATAACATTTAATATAATAAAATGGGTACTGATAAAAACATTTTAGGCGTCGCGGCGGGACGTCGAGATGAATGGTAGAATAATATTTCACCCAGTTTCCAACGGTATTCTATAAATCGTCGAGCCGGGCTGAACATTACAGCATTTATAGGATACTAGCTTTTGCCCGTGGCTTCGCCCGCGTGATCTAAAATAAATAAGGGGATATTAGGGGAGGTGTTCCATTGTAATTTTTACTTTTAACAAGTTTTACTGTTTACTGTTCTCACTACCTTACTGTATTTTTATTAACTTTGTATTGTATCAGTTATTATTATTATTATTATTTTTAGTTGTTTCGATTTTATGTTAAATCTTGCATAATATGACTTGCAAAACGGAAACATTAACTGTCAAATGCTTTCAAGGAGTCCACGAGACAGGCCCGACCTAGTGTGGAGTCCACAGTTAAAATATTATTAATTATGTTTCCTTTCAAAGAAAATTATTCTACGGGCAATGTTATTACTTTAGTGAAATTGTATTATATAAGTATATTTTTCTTTTAATGAAATGTAAAATCGATATTCTGGTAAATAAACGATTATTAATAATAAATAAGGGGAAAATAAGGGGATGATTTTTCAGAAACGCTGAACCGCATGTTAACATTATTTCCTACCACAAGCATACATTTGAATTGTCATATCCCTAACTTCAGAAATGCTGGGTTTGCTATACAATCTTTCATCCCCTATCTCACCCCCTGTAGGATTATTTTTGAGACAAAAAGTAGCCTTTGTCCTTCCCCAGGATGCCATCTATCGCCTTGTCAAAGTTTATCGAAATCCTTTGAGTGGATTAGGCGTGAAAAGGTAACATGCAGACAGAGTTACTTTCGAATTTATAATATTACTAGCTTTTGCCAGCGGCTTTTGGAGTGGATTTTGGAAATTATCCCACGGGAACCTTCTACCGGGATGAAAAGTATCCTTTGTCTAAATCCAGGTTATAAACTATCTGTATACCAAATTTCATCCAAATCCGTTCAGCCGTTTTTGTGTGATTGAGTAACAAACATCCAAACATAAAAACTTTCACATTTATAATATTAGTAGGAAGATATATATTTATATATTAATAGATATTTTTGTTTATGTAGGGAAGGAATTATCGGATTAAATTGGGCTGTATTTATTGATTTTCGGGCGAAGCAAACTTTCATGTCTATGAAAACATTAAAAACCACATATTTATGTTCATTTAGATTTTTTTTTAGTTTTAAGATCCTATAACTCATTGATTTAGAGTATTTAGCGCGTGTAGAAACGTTCAAATTAGCTACGTAGAAGATGTGTGACCCGTACTCGTATTACGTATCTTGCAGAAGCCTAGCGATAGCAAAATTTGCGCAATAATTGCTTTTCAATCGCAAATCGGTATTATATATCAGCGTTACGTCATACTGATTTGCGATTAACAAGCGAAAAGGAAAAGCAATTATTGCGCAAATTTTGCTATCGATTGGCTTCTGCAAGATTCGTAATAAGCAAGCCGGACGTTGCTCACATGCTCATCGGAACATACTAATACAGTCACTTACTGGCCAAGGTAGCCTATTCATTACAAGAAAACTCAAATAATTACACCTACCGACTCACATATATTCTTCACGATGACTAGTAAATACCGTCCACCCATTACCTAAATACCGGTGCCTTCGGGTGCGTCGAGCAGACGCGACCCGACATAACTTCACGAGTCATACACGTACTTCCCGCGAGTTTAGGTATGTACGTATACCTAGTCCTCATAAATTGTCATGAATGCCATATATATACCTACGCAGATCTAGGTAGGTGACTGAAATTAACACTCTCTAAGCAAGTTGAAATTCGCTCTGAAACTTTTTATGTGTAACATCTTTCCTCTCGCTTTCCTGCAATGTGTGGGAGTGATTTCGTGAAAAGGGACGGAAGTGTGTAACAGGAAGCCGGGGAAGCGCACGCTATTTGATTTGACCAATGCGCACGTGCGGTGCGGCCGTTGGACGGTACCAACCCAAACAGATATCAGATGTTACACATCATATGCGACTACTACAAACCCTACAAACGAGTGAGCCTTACAGTCTGTAAGGCTCACTCGTTTTTAGGGTTCCATACCAAAATGGTAAAAAGAAACCCTTATGGTGCGACTCTGTCTGTCTGTCCGTCTGTCACAGCTAGATATCTCAAGAACTAATAATGCTATCAACTCGAAATTTGGAATAGTTTTAGATGACATTTGCCCAACTATTTTGCAAATAAGAAAGAAATAAAAAAGATACATTTTTTTTTGCAACAGGGACTGAATGGGGGCTTCGAAGGAGGAGGGGGGGAAATCCGAAGTGAGGCTACTAGGCCATGTGGGGTATCATATGAAAGAGCGATGTTTGCATATTCTCAAACATTTTTTTTGAACTCGCCGATGAAAATTTAAAAACATTTCAGGTTTCGCAACCAAAAATGTATATATGATGGAACGGAACCCTCGGTGCGCGAGTCCGGCTCGCTCTTGACCGGTTCTTTTGACGTGAAAACGTCTTTTCGTTCGGTGTCCTGGTGGTAAGTTCAATATTTCTGACCGACAAAAACATGTAAGATTTCAACCGCTAATAACTCAAAGACTTTTAATGCTAGAGTAATGGTTGAGGAATCAAAAGATAGGTCATATTTATAACAATTAGAAGGCCGGAAATAATTTGCCGGTGACGTCACACTACGAGTGCACGCGCATGCGCGCGACCCTCTATTTTTCACTGGGTCGAAATATCAATTCGTATAGAACAAAAACGTGTTTAGCTAGATCAGTTATTTTGATATCTTTGTGAAGAGTTGACAAAGCACTACCAAGACCTAAAGAGCAACAACAGAAATATTGGGCATAATAGGTTTAACAAATAATATGAAGTTGTCAATAGCAAAATAATGTCAGAAGTCGTCTCATATCGGCTATAAATCTGCTCAGAAATGAAATATGTTATAGTCGGTGAAAGCTTACTTTATAAGGAATGCAACGAGCTTACTAAGTCTAGTGTCGAGCAATTATAATGGCTACAGCAGTATCGGAAACTGTAGTAAAATTTCAATAATATGTTTTGACCTACTAAACTTTTTTTTTCTTTGTTAGCTATGGATCTAATGATCACATTCTGTAAAACTGTCTAGCTTTTGAAAAAAACTTTGAAACTCAAACCCGCAAGCGTAGTGATCAATACTAGAAATGCGTTCCTTGTGAAGCATGTGTGGTGTGACTATGAATAACAGGCTGAGGAAGAATGATGTCGCTTATCTCATGCCAATGGTGGGGTTTAAAAGAAGATGTAGAAACAAACATTGAAAAGAGTATGCTTGATTAGTATGTATGATTTGATTATGTTGAGAGGATGAATGAAAGGCGACTAACAAAAGGCAGATGTGAGTGAAAACGCCGGGAGGGGACGCCCTAGGAAGACAGATGACCTTATGGTGATGTTTTTCAGAAAGGTCAGATGCGTAGTACTCGCAACCGGCGTGCGTGTGCCAGATGTATGAACATAAATGAGGCAAAAGGAGTATGTAAGGCGCGTCGCCCATACGAGCAGGTGGGATGTAGTTTCTGTCTACCCCCATGGGAAGAAGGTGCCTCCTCAAATAGCTTATGGGGGCATTGCATTATCGATTAGTCGGGATCTTGTAAAGATTACAAGTGTAATGCTAAATGATAACCGTTCATTACAACAGCAGTTATTATCTGAACAACTGCTAACCACAAACGAAAACACAGTAAAAACTAAGGAAATACATTACATTGTGCCTACTAAATATTTAATTACTCCTAGCTAGCTACGAGATTTACGACTGCAAACTACTTTCTTTCTTAGAACAAGCGGTTTATTGCCGTTCTGTCTTTCAGGTTTCATTATCACAATGTACTGTCGGAAAATTCAAGACGGCATGAGTTTATTTGGTTATGATGGTTTAAGGTTTATACCGAAATATATTATGTAGGAATAGATCTGGTGCATACGCCCAGGTACACACGACGGATTTTTCTCGCAATTTTCAACACACTGCTTAGCATCATCATTCTCCTGCCCTTGTCTCAATTTATTTGAGGTCGGCGCAACATGTCTTTTTCTTCCATACTTCTCTATTAGTCGTCATCTCGGTAGTCACTCCTTTTCTAGCCATACCATCTTTCACACAGTCCATCCAACGTTTCTTTAGTCTTACCTTACCCGTAGCCATCCACATTCATACTCAAAACTTTCCTGACGACATTTTCCTCATTCCTCCGCATCACATGCCCATACCATGACAACCGATTTCCACACAACTTTTCAGTCACCGGTGTCACTTTCAGACTTCCTCTAACATACTCATTATTCTATCAATTCGCGTATACACATCTCTCTTAGCATTCTCATCTCAGCTGCATGCAATTGCCTTTCATTCAATATTATTTTTGCCGCAACATTCTGATCCATACAGGACAGCAGGTCTAACTAACCATTGTTTTAAAAATCTTCCCCTTGAGTTTAAGGGGAATGCGGAAGTCCCAAATTGTTCCCGTGACCTGCCGCCATTTCATCCATCCAGTGTTAATTAACAACAACACATTGCTTAGCGCCGAGAGAAAAACTCGAGGGTTGAAAATCCAACAGCGTGTTTTTTTGACGCGCCTAGGTTGCGCTCTGTTGGTATTTTTTGTGTTGTTTTTTTTTTTTTTGATAATTTTTCTGTTTTTTTTTTACATTTTGACGAGTTTCCGAACATAACTGTAGGGAACAGCTGTTTTTTTTTGCGCGTTTTCGCGTTTGGTCCCATAGTAAAAGTTATTTGTTACCATGAGTACAATCATGTGTTTAAGTATCGGTCACTAATTACCAGTCACCTTATATAGGAATTTCATTATAGATCTTCAACAGCATATAGACACTTATTCAACAGGAAACTTTTAAGTTGCTTTTTAAAAGAGTTTGAGTAGATAGCGCTTTTTATATTTAGAGGCAACTTATCACTACACATAGGTATATAATAAAACAAAGTCCCTCGCCGCGTCTGTCGTCTATATGTTCGTGATGATCTCAAAACTACTTAACGGATTTTAATGAGGTTTTTCACCAGGGATTTCACAAGGGAATCAAAACCTATAGGGTAATTCCCGTTGACCTAGAATCATGAAATTTGGCAAGAAGCAAGACAAGTAGCAGCACAAGTAAAGGAAAAAGTCCGAAAATCGATCATTTCTAATTTTATCACATGATTTTTTTGGGTTACAAACTTAAATGGTATAATTGATACTTAAGTGGTATAATTGACTATGACGAATATAATGTATGGAACACGTTTTTCAACTACAATGTTAAGTTTGTTTTTGGGATATTTTTTTTCAAGTACGGAGCCCTCCATTGTGCGTAGTCCGACACGCACTTGGCCGGTTTTTAACACATTACATTCCTCTGCCGAGTCTTTTCCTAGCTAGGTATTTTGGGGCCGGTTTCTAGTCTAACTGGATGCAGCTAATACTAGTTTTACATGGAGCGACTGCCTATCCGACCTCCACAACCCAGCTACTGGGTAACACGATACCCAATGGTAAAACTGGTCGTCAGATTGTCAGGTTTCCCACTACGAGCAATGCCACACTGCTCAGTTGCGTTGCATTGCGTCGCGTCGTGGAATTTCAATGACACTTGACGATATTAAAACCTCATGTCTTTTAGGACCGAGCAAGCGTCATTGGAATGCAGCAACCGGCATCACAGCAGTCACTACGAGTGACAGCCGGGACCAAAGGCTTAACCTGCTTTCCGAGTCACGGAGAGGTCTTAGTGCGGCTTTTACTTGATAATAATAATAAAATTGTTTATTCAGTCAACCATTGGTCCATTACATTAACATTATATTGTTAGTAAGAACTTAAAAAACTATATAAGTACCTAATAACTAAGTGAGACATAGTCCTCTGGGTGAGGCTCCACACCAGTGGACTGTCCAACTCATTGCCTATTACATTCAGGATGCTGTTACTGTTCCCACGCAATCTGCTTAGCAGTGAGGCTGTCTTGTTGCGCCAGGTGGCATGAAAGCCGTCGGTGCGCGACTCAGCGAACATTGTTGACGCACTGCAGAAGCGTGGCAGACGCAACAGCGCCCTATATGCATTGTTAAACTGGATGCGCAGAGAATTGTAAGCCCTTTGGGTATATCTGAACCACAGGCTCGCTGAGTACAGAGACGTACAATACGCTTTGAATAAAGTTACTTAGCCACGACCCTTGACCACATCATATATTTTCACACGGACCAACGACGTTACCCGAAGGTTCGTCGAAACTAAGTCGACACACAAGTTGTGATTAAAAGGAAACGACAACGTGATTTATTGCCGTACCCTTCAAATGAAGATTGTCGCGTTATCTTGGCTTGCTGTAGAGGATATTCTTCTTAAAACTGTGATGGACAAGATGCTTAGATATTCTGAAAGATAATCGAAAGACACGCTCGCCTGAATGAGACAGGCTTTGTGCCTGTCATAATTAGATCGGCCATATGATTTTTGGGGTTCCGTACCTCAAAACCTCAAATGGAAAAACGGAACCCTTATAGAATGACTCGTGTGTCTGTCTGTCTGTCCGTCTGTCATAGCCAATTGGCTCCGAATCTAATGGACTGATTAAGTTGAAATTTGGTACACGTATGTAATTCTGTGACCCAAACAGGGACGTGTAACGTAAATACTAAACGAATTTTGAATATCCCCATATTCAAAAGTCAATTTTGAGGGCAAATAAGAAAATTAAAAATAAAGTTTTGCAAACTGTACCGTGTGACATAGCAAATGAAGGGACTTACTGTGTGGGTCTCAAATATATATATATGATATATTGTAATTTTAAAATAAATTGTTTTAAAGTTATTTAAGAAAATAGACGAAAATTTACCATTCCCCCCTATCTCCGAAACTACTAAGCCTAAAACTTTGCAAAAAAAATGTTGGGATAAATTCATGCCAACTACGGAACTTTTCATTGTGCGTAGTCCGACACGCACTTGGCCGGTTTTTGTATATGATTTGAGGGGTATTCAAGAGAAATTCTCCGTACAAGTCCGGACTCTGGAATTGTACTCGGACAATGGGCTAAACTTGCAATACGCTTGCCCTAAAACATAAAATTTTTAAGTAATAACAAAAGTGGCGAAAAGTGGGTGTGATATACACCGAAGAAAAGGGTTTTTGGATCCTTTTTTTTTAAATCCGGAATAAAGAATACATTCCTCACTTTGCCTAAAACTAGAAACTGAACAAATAATTCTCGCTTTCCTGTTGTAACAATGTGAATCATAACACGAAAAAAAAAATACTTTCGAGTTAATTCAGCCGTAACAATTTGTGACTTTCAGTTGAACGAATAATATGCGTAACCAAAATTAATCTGCTTAGCCTTATTCCTAACTATGTTGGGGTCGGCTTCCAGTCTAACCGGATGTAGGTGAATACCAGTATTTTACATGGAGCGACTGCCTATCTGACCTCCACAACTCAGTTACTGGGTAATAAGATATCCCTTGGTAGGACTGGTTGTCAGACTTTCGGGCTTCTGACGACCCGTAACGACTGTTAAAGATCCACGAATGACAGCCGGAACCAACGGCTTAACCTGCTTTCAGAGGCACGGAGGAGTCTCGGTATGAAAAGATTGTCATCCATCCACGGACCAACCCCGGCAAGCGTAGCTTAACCTGATGGATCGACCTGTGCGGCTGTTATTACTTAGCCACGGGCTCCTCGAGAACGATATGCGTAACCAGTAAACAATAATGTTGAGAAACAATACTAAAGAAGACGCTTAGTACAAAGTTTTTATCTTCAAACAAAAGTTTTACGTTGTTGTTTTGATATCATAACATCACGTCAGTATTAACCGAAGAGTGAGGCAGAGTAAGTCATGTTGTAAGAAGTCAAGCCTATTGTTATCAATCTGGAACCACTTCAGACCCGACACCTGATTAACTTTGCCTGATTGACACAGGAATAAATGCTTATAGTTTGAATGCAGAATCTGGGAGAATTTTCTAGTTTTTGAACAACAAACTCAATGTCATACATGACAAAGTTCAAATTCTGTGGGAATCATTTTTTTTGTACCTTTTCATTATAAATGGGCACTCTAATATCAACTTAGAATACATTATGCTAAGGCAGATAGTTGAGTAAGCAGGCGATACATTATCTGAGTATGAAAGGACTTTCAACCATAAGACCAACGAGACAGTCATTCGTTTACGTTACAAAAAGCTTTGACAACAGCCATTGCGCACGCTCCACAGCTGGACATCTACACACAATTATATCTCCTAGTTAGGCACAGCGCAATTTCCAAAGTTGGTCTGCCAACCAAATGGTCTTGGGGGATATTATCGTGTCCGACACGCTTGTCATGCAAACTAGGGATGTGTAGAGGGGCGGGGGAAAGAGAGTGGTGGACTGCATCTCATTGGTTCATGTAAGGCTACCTTCACATTGTTGCAGAATTTGTCTTCTATGCGGTACTATTGATGTGGACATTGAAGGTCAAATTGGCTCACAATTACTAGGTCGCCTAACACACTAAAGGGCGTGAGATCATCATCATTATCATTTCAGCCGAAAGACTTCCACAGCTGGACATAGGCCTCTTCACTTCGACCGGTTCTGTGCTTCCCTCATCCAGCGGATGCCAGCGGCCTTCACAAGGTCATCGGTCTAGGCCTTCCAACGGTCGCCACTCCAGAACTTTTCAGCCCCATCGGACATCTGTTCTGCGAGCAATGTGCCCTACTCACTGCCACTTAAGTTTGGCAATTCTTCGGGCTTTGTCGGTTACCTTGGTTCTCCTGCAGTTCTCTTCATTTCTGATTCAATCACGTAGGGAAACTCCAAGCATAGTCCTCTCCATTGCCCTTTGTGTGACTTTAAGACTTCTAATAAGGCCCATTATGAGCGAACACGTTTCAGTGCCGTAGGTCATCACGGGCAACACACGCTGGTCAAAGACTTTCGTCTTGAGACACTGCGGTATGTGAGACGAGAAGATATTGCGTAGCTTCCCGAACGCTGCCCAGTTGAGTCGGATTCGACGATTGACTTGTGTAATGGGCATGAGATACTATCGGAATTTCATTTTAAAGGATAAGTAATTGAATTATGTAGTAAAGAAACAGATACTGATACAGCTTGCAGAGTTTGCAAGCTGAAGTGGCAGTGGGATCACCACTAGTGTCGAAGAACCGATGGGTGTTGCAATAGGCGAGTCCTGAAGTGGAGACATCAAATCGACAAACGTAGTTTATATAATTAACAGTACGCTCGTCTTAGATATGTATATTATATGTGTTTGTAAGCAGTGGGTCAGATTCAATTAAATGATAGGATGAAGATAGATTGAACTATTCCATTTATTATTATATTAATTAACAATTTTTATAGCTAAGTCACTAGTTGTGGCAATTACCAATTGCACTATCTTATTTTTTTTATTACAAATAATAATCATTAATTGATCATAAATCATACGATGACAGTTTGGTAATTGAAGTGATAATTAATTCGAATCCTCAAATTAATTATCTAGAGTCAAGGATCAGCTAAGTACAACTTGTGCACCGTCCCACGCCAGAGCCAAGACTGCCTTGTTACATTTTTTTTTTTTGTAAATGGCATGTCGTAGTTGGCCTAGAGAGGCCGTGACTACTTAACCAGACTATCCTGTGGCTGCCTTAAGCGAACTCAAAGCCTCCGGCCAGGGGCATAAAACTTACAGACTAAGCGACTACACGCTAAGGTCTCCCCCTGTGGGGAACGGACCTCGGCTTAGGGCGTCGCTGGAGGGAGGACAGCAAGATGGGACAGGCTGGATCAAATTGGAGTGATTATTATTATCAGGGGAGTTTAAAGCTACTGGCTCAGCTACGCCACCAGCTGGCACTTAATACCCGAGCAAGGGACGGGGGGAGGACGATTATTACGGAGTCGTCGCGAGGGACCTCGGCGGCGAGGTCGGAATGTCGATTTGTGTTTGTTCCTACAGTCCCTACTGCTCTCCTGGAGAAGAGTTATGGGGTCGTCGGGGTCTGAGAGGAGGCCTTATTACACCGCTTACGCGCTCTTTTATACAAGTCGAGTAGTGGGGTGGTAGGAGTCGTCGAGTGACGTACTTGTCGATAGCGTGTTCGGTGCACGTGTTGTTTACAGCTTAGAGAAATGACGTACGACGACGCCGCCGTCATATTTTTATAAAAAACCTACTTTCCTAAGCTCCATGTTTACAAGCAAAGCTATTTAGTAGTTCCCAGAAATATATACCTAAATACTTCAAATAATTTGACGCAAAATGAACGAGCTATGAAGATTAAAATTATTTAAGCTCTGTTTGTCCTGAGTCTGGGTGTCATTATCTATATAAGTATGTATTTACAAAAAAAAAAAGTAGTGTATGTAGTATATCAGTTATCTGGTTTCCATAGTACAAGCTCTGCTTAGTTTGGGATCTGATGATCGTGCGTAAATTGTCCCGGGATATTATTATTATTATTAAACGACTGCGATGCAACGGATATGCGAAAATACACCACGTTTATGTAAAGCGGGAGTAGTAATGTTTTGAATATGTACTAAATACATATTCGAATATATTCATGCAATAGGAGTTAGTAGTAAATGTCATTTTATGTAGTCTTATAGCGTTACGAAATTCCATATTGGTATATTTTTAGTAATATAGCAGTATTTTACAGGTTCTTTATTAATATAAACAACCTGCAAACTACCGGTGTTCTTGTCATTTGAATATCAACAAAAGCGAGATGGCATTGCAAAGTAAAAGTACTTAGTACATTCATCTACAAGAAAGTACACTCTCTATGCCTTCCTTATGCTTATATAAGTCAAAAATTAATTAAAGGTTCTGCCTAGTATGTCAACTATCTATCTACCCCAACATAAACACCAATGACATCAACTAAGTTACTTACAGAACAATATACCAACGAACGTCATTGAGCCAACCAGATAACGATCCCAAGCGACCCTCTAAAAGTAGTTTAGCTTTACGACACATCGTAACCAAACCAAGACATATCGAGTATCGAAACTCGACAATCGTAATCAAACGTCGAACGTTTACATCACTAGTGACCGCTTGGGAAATAAGCTTGCAGATGTATCGCATACAGAATTATGCCTCCATCGGTTTTCCCGAAATATTGAATGCAGAATTTTCATTTCAGACCCCGTAAATTGCTGCGGTTTCCGAATACGTAACCATTTAAATTGATTTACGTTTGTAATGCATTTATTTATTTAACCATTTATGTTCACGCAAATAGACAAGAATAGGAAGGAAGGAACAGAAAAATACGTACAAAGCAAAGGTGATGCTTATTTCTAAAGAAACCTTTCCAGCATACCTGCTATAGGACAGAGGATAAAAAGAGATGTAGACACCGTGTGTAAGAATAGAAGAGAAAATAAAATACATAAAATAAAATATAAAAAACAGTTCACTTAGCGAACACAACAAGTAGTAAATACTTAAATACATACATACTTCTAGAATAAATATCAATAAAATAACTAATAACCATGACGAAATGGAAAGATAGTGTTCTTTCACTCTTGTTTTAAATACTGCAACAGTTTGGCAGTCACTAATGTCAGGTGGAAGTGAATTCCACAACCGAACCGCGTGCACAGTGAAGGGGTAGGAATAGGAGTCAGTGGAATGGGAATCAAAAATTTAAGGAGGTTTCTAAGATGCGACCTGCAAAGCACATCAAAAGCACGGGCGTAGGAAAATCGTACCCGCAAATAGGACGGTGTTTTAGGGTTGTGAAGGATGTTAAATAGCAGACACAATATGCGAGAGTTGCTGCGAAGTCGAATAGTGATGGCTCCCTATTCGACTTCGCAGCAACTCTCGCATATTGAGTATCTTGCGAAAGTTAGAAACGTGATCATACTTTTTAAGGTTAATCAAAACAAAACGAACATAATGAACGGATTTAATGAAATAAGTACTGTATTTTCTTATATCTTATTATATTTCGGTATTTTCTTGAATTTGGGATGGAATTTATGAAAATATTTAAATAAAAACTAAAACACATCTATTGTGCAACTTTATGGAGGAATGGAGGATAGGAGTTAATGAAGATAATTTGTCTACTTTCAGAACATTCTAAGGGTATCTTCTAGTGAACTCATGCTATCTAGTTGACAGCATTTGAACACTTCAAGATCTCTATAAGGAATTATATTCTTTCTACACCATAAACTACACACTTCACAGTACAAAACCAACCAGGTAGCACCACCCTTTAAACCCTCCAAAGTGACACATTATTCAAATTAAAACCAAAACCTAGCGTGTCTAGCGTGTCACACTTCAAAAGTAGTAAAAACAAATTGAGCAAAGGACTGTTAGTGATTTTAAATGAGTAACAACTTCTCCAATATCCAGTGCAATTTACATGTTTCCCCATGGACGCCATAGAACTGCATTTGCCAAACGCCAATTCTACGTTAATAGCATTAATATGTACCATCTCTTAAATAAAAAGTTAAAAATTTTTTCGTGCCCTAAATATAAATGCAAAAACTTACTTAGAGATTATCTCCAAACACTAAGTTATGATGAGACTGAGGATCTTCTGCTAGGCAATTTACAATGATAAGGTACTATACATATAAAAGTAAGTCTAAATCTAACCTTAGACGGATGTGTACTGATTACGCCCCTTTTTTGTTGACTACATACACCCTACACCTACACACCACATACGCACTCACACACATTCTACACCTACTCACTACACACACATACACACACGAACACACACACACACTTTTGGACCCTACATTTATTCACCTCACCACACAGTTAAACGTTTTTCATGTTGTGTTTTCTTTGCATAGATTTTATCCTGTTTTCTTTTACGCCATTTGCCTATTGTTTGTAACGTCCCGTTTTATTGCTATGGCTTTTGACTTGTTTTTTGCGGAGAATCACTGACTCCTAACACACAGGCACTTACACCTAGTTTAGGAGTCAGGGAATTAAAATTATTGTGACCTAGTTATAAGCTTTATATGCTCTTAGTTTTAAGTTCCTGTAATTGTGATGGCTTTTGGTGAAAATAAACAATTTATTATTATTTGTGATTGTTTTATATTTCTCGGGACCCTGGGGTCCCGGACCTTTGGAGGGCGTACGAGGAGCCGAAGCCAACTCGCAGAGGCCCCTTAGATAATTTTAAATGATGAGGAGGCACCAACCGACGATTATCCCTGTATGCACTATGCAAGTGCACCCAAGGACAACCCCCGGTTGGTACAGGACTATTGTTGTACGTGGAAATTATTATTATTATTATTATTTATATCATTCTTTGCACTGACATTAAGAACAAGGGAGTTGTTTAGTCCTTGAACACAGATCAGGGAAAAACAAAATATGGGAAAAGTGTTTATCGCCCCATATAATTCCCGGCTTACAGGGCTTATAGCCAGTTGTTTCGGAAAGTGTTTTACGTGATGCAAGCAATTTAGAGAGCCATTTATTGCCTCCAGGCAGTCGCTGAACTCTGTGTAAGAGCTATTTATTCCTCATCGACAGTCGCCGAATCTTGTGGAAAACATGAGTGGTCTGTAGCAATGTATGATATACATCATATGCCAACAATGTTGGGGCCGGCTGAATTTACATGGAGCGACTGCATATCAGACCTCCACAACGCATTTATTGGGTAATACCCCCCTTGGTAAGACGGTTGTCAGGCTTTCGGGCTACTTTCGGGTAACTCGTAGCTATCAATGCTAAGCTATTACTTCCAAAATACACGAATTTGCACGGCAAAAGGTCGTTAAAGTATATAATACCTTACCTTATTAATCAACTACCTATACCATTGAGGGACGAACTAACTCAGAAAAACATAAAAAACAAATTAAAGCAATACGAATATTTCGTGCAAAATATTAATACCTAATAATATATTATGAGAAGCAAAAAACCTAACCCTAACAAAATAATAAAAAAAATAATTGGGAAAAATTAACTATTACTAAAAACATACTACTTTGAGGAACAACCTGTATCTGTTCAAAAACATTCCTGCACCACTGTTGTTTTAAAGACGGGCGGTCAGATTGGTCACCCGTGTTTGCTCGCTAATGGTATTGGATAACTGTTACTATTTAGCTTACACCCTCTTTGCAATTTTAGTTGTTAACCAAGTACCATCTTAATTTATATAAATGATGTAGTCGATGATTTTGGTGCACGGTAAAACTCTAATGAGTTTATGATGGCACCAATTTAAATGTAAATAATGTGTGTGAACTATAGAACGAATAAATAAATAAATAATAACTGTCAAAGATCCACGAATGACAGCCGGGATCAACGGCCGTGGGACGGGTCTTGGTATGTACAGATGGTCACCCTTACACGAACCAACCGCGATAACATAGCCGCTGTTATTACTTAGCCACAATCCCCGCCTTTACATAATTACCACATATAAAATTGTCAATTAGTGATGGGTTTGACACATGTCATTTCAAAAGCAGTTTTAGTGCAAAAACGTCTTTTCGCTCCGTGTACTGGTGGTGAGTTCAATATTTCTGACCGACAAAAACATGTAAGATTTCAACCGCTAATAACTACGAGACTTTTAAAATGCTTGAGTAATAGTTGAGCATTCAAAAAACTTTTTACCAAAAAATAAAACCGACTTCTAAAACAAAACACTACAAAGTGAAAAATAACTTTAATTTCGGAAGTCGGTGTCTTTCGTTTTGTATTTTCGTTTTTTGCCACCGACTTCCGAAATTAAAGTTATTTTTCACTTTGTAGTGTTTTGTTTTAGAAGTCGGTTTTATTTTTTGGTAAAAAGTTTTTATTTTTCACTTTTTAGTTGTGGAACCTACCCCACACAAATTCGAATACATAATTGAGCACAATAATTGTACATATAGCCATGTAAATAACAGTGATAGGAAGTTATTAAAACATCATCACATCATCCATATAAAATAAGTGGGAAATATACGCATTATTGAAGCTAACTCAAAAACTCCCCAAGCAAAGTTAATAAAATTTATATGGGACCACCTCGGAAGTATACCCTTTCGAACAAAAAAAGAATTTTCCAAATCGGTCCATCCGGCTTTGAGTAATCGCGTAACAAACATACAAAAAAAAAAACAAAAAAAATAATACAGACGAATTGAGAACCGTTTTGGAAGTTGGTTAAAAAGATAAGTCATATTTATAACCATTTTGTGGCCAGATATAATTTGCGTGTGACGTCATACTGCGAGTGCACGCGCGTGCGCGCGACCCTATGCTATACTATTCACTGTGTATTGAAATATTAACTTCTATAAAACAAAAATGTATATGGTTATGTTGGTAAGTGTATGGTTTCTTTGTCAAGAGTTGACAAAGCACTACCAGGACCTACAGAGAAACAACAGAAATATTGGCCAAAATACGGTTAAAAATGAAAATGAAGTTGACAATAGCAAAATAATGTCAGATGTCGGCTCATATCGGCCGTAACTCTGCTCAAAAATGAAAAGACCTCCAATCGAAGAAAGCTTGCTTCAAATGGAATGCAATGAGCCTAAAAATTCTAGAGCCGAGCAAATACAATAGCTACAGGCAGTGCCAGAAACTATAAGAGAATCTGTTGCAAATAGCAAAAAAGTTTAAGATGTCGTCTCATATCAATTGGCCGTAAGTCTGCTCAGAACTGAAAAATATCAGAATCGGCGAAATCTTCCTTATAAAGAATGCCGTGAAACTACTTTTAGTGTGTACTGTGTGGAGTACATACAATTCAATTCAATTTATTTATTGCAGATAATAAAAATCCATAATATTACAAAAACAATATAAAAAACATAAAGATGAATAAATTTAAAAAAATACAATAATTTAAAAATATTATAAAAATTAATCGTGAATGTCAAAACATGTATAAAAGAATAATTAAGTCAAATAATAATAATAATCAAAATAGAATTTAAACAGAAATAAATAGATAGTCAAAAACACATAAAATATTATAGTACCTACGTATTATAAGTATGAAGGGCCGCTAGCGTGCAGCCGCATCCACCTCATCAACATTGGTGAGTCCCACCTCTCGGACAATGCGCTAAGAATACCATTCGGGCTGCCACGCACACGCCTTAACAGTGAGGGGCACCTTTTTCTAATTATAGCGAAAAAATCATCAGTCTGCGCCTCAGCAAACATAGCGGACAATGCTACAGCAGTATCGGAAACCGTAGTAAAATTTCAATCTGATTTCACAAAAACAAATGGCGCGGACTCAAACTGCGCCCATTATTATTTTTAATGTTTTTACTCTAATTTTGGCCGTAAGTAAAACGACTCTCAAAAGATCTCAAGGAAGACCTGGATGAGACTTGCACAGACCAGGGCAGTATGGCATACAAAGGAAGAGGCCTTTATTACTCAGCAGTGGGCTGTCAATGATGATCTTGCGGTAAAATAATATATTACCATAAATATCCATATTGATCTTTATAACTTCGCGTGTGTATTACAATCAGATTCGAAAATTAACTACTGAATTATTTATCAAACCTAGAGCTATCTATAATCGAATTTACCTACACGTGTTATGAAATTGTACCAACATAGTGAACATTGAGGTTATTATTATTGAGTTTTAATGTTTTTTGTTTTTAAGACTTTCATATGTATTTAAATGTTAATTTAAACCTCTGTATGAGCTACGCTGTACATTGACCCTAATTAACTCGTTCTACTTACAGTGATACGTTGCACTTTGATTAATCCAACATTAATTGTACATTATACTTAACATGTTACTTTTAGTAGCAACAAAACCTTTATACCAATCGGTTGTCTACTCTTTCAACATAACGTCCCAATACACAACATCAACATTATAACATTATCTCTGTTGGGAGTTACGCCCCAGCAACCTCAAACGGCGCAAATATGTAAGGGATAAAATAAAGCTAATACATAAAACAAATAAATAAAATGGTATATAATTGTACATACTTTTACTGTCCGATAAGTAATAATCGTCATATTATTAAATGTGATTTTGGAAGAAAGGGAAAGGGTTAATTTTAATCTCGTAATTATACTTTTTTATTCTTATTTTTATACAATTCTAGATCAGGTTAAGTACGAGCAGTTTATTTACTAACCAAACCATTTCACCTTGTTAGATTTTAAGCAAAGCAAATTCCTATTTTATAGGGTTCCGTACCCGATTCCGTACCAAACGGAACCCTATTACTAAGCCTCCGTCGTTTAATCTTCAAAGCTCGTTCATTTTACGTCAAATTATTTGAAGTATTTAGGTTTATGTATTATATTTCTGGGAACTACAAAATAGCTTTGTTTGGAGTTTAGGAAAGTGGGTTTATTATTGAAATACTTACATATATTTAAGACGAGCGTACTGTTAAAATCATTGGTTGAGTTAACCACGGGTCCAACCACCAAGGTACCAATACGGTTATTATACTTACGCCGCAGCAGCAGCGCCAGCACAGCACGCCGAACCAGGAAGATGGGATGGCGCAAGAGTATCGACACACGTTGCATCCCGCACTAAAGCTCTACCCACCTTCCATGGAAAGAAAGACATGCCGTCCTCTTGCCATCGTGCGTGTCAAGACATTGGGTTCTAATTCTAATACAGCTGGAACGTCGACGACGCGACGGTGACAAGAGCTCGTCTCAATTAGTTTGCGTGCCGCGCTAAGTGACCCGCATTTCGGCTGCAAGACAGGCCGTGGTGTCTGAGACTCTTGACAACTTCTCCACAGGAAGAGAAGAACAACATGGAGCTTCTAGGGAAGCAGCGAGGCGGAATGTACACGGTAGTGCATGAAGCCACAGACCCGACTGCCACTTACCCACAGCCAGCAGGCGCGCACGCTCCGCAGTAGTAGCAGACGTGTAAGTAAATTGTTCTGTACTACTTACTCTGCAGAGCGGCTCATCCCACCGTCTCTGGGAAGATGGATTATCAGGTTCGGGCAAGCGAGCCTCCAGGCGTCCATAGCCTCAGTGAAGCACGGCACAACAAAATTAATCAGTGTGGAGGCTAGTATTTTCCTGATTCATTTCTCAGTGCCGTGGACCGATGATATGAAAGTCGGTAAACTCATACTAGAAATATTGCGAAATTCTTGTTTGTTCATTGAGAAGGGTTAGGAATGAGCACAATTTAGTTTTAGTCAAAGTGTATCTAACTTCTAATCTAATCTTTAATAAAATATTAATTATTTTATTCTTGTATTGTTGGATAATGCCGGCTGTTTTATTAAACTTTATAAAATTACATTTCACTAAAACGCAATATCTCATAAAATTCTCAACTGAATACGAACCGTCTCGGTCTCAAAGAATAGTCACAAGGTAATAACCTCAAACCAATAAAATTGTCGTACAAACACAATTTTTCAACTTAGTCCTAAAGGAAACGAAAACAGAATAATAAAACCAATGTGGGTCAACGTTTTCCAAATAACAATAGAAGTACTTACAATGGGTAGGTCCTATTTAAGTTTTTCAATTAAATTTATGCTTAAGGCCTCCCTATTCAGGCAAGGCGTCGAATAGCGATGATGCCTGAGTAAAAAAAATAAAGAAATTCTATTTAGTCCGTCAGCCAGATAATAAAAAAAATATTAGACACGTATTTTTTGCATTATCATATTAATAAAAATGACTTAGATAACTCGCATTAAAGTTCGGAAGTGGGGGCTCGCTACGTCACTTCTACGTATAAAATCTACAATGATGTGACGTCATGCCAGATTTTAACTCCGTTGAGTTAAAATGTTAGTTGATACATTTATCGCCGTAATTTTTTGATTACGTAGAAAAAGAAAAAATACGTGTCCAATATATTTCAATAATCTACATGACTGACAAAAAAAAATTGTCATCATCCCTATTTCACGAGGAGTTTAATAAAAAGAAAAAGAATTCGAGAGAATTCTCTATGGCTAGCGATTTTAAGGATGGTCCATGGTATAGGGATGGTGAGTATTTGTGGTAGAAGTTTCGCATGGGTAATGCAAAGTTTTGGGTGATTTTGGGATGCGATAGTATTGGCAAAGTTTTGGTTACTTATGGTTTTAATTAAATAAGTAGTACGTAGGTTTGGTTTTCATTCACATAATAATATAGGATGTCTATTAGTTTTCAAACGAATCTACCGTGAATTTCATGAAAATTTGACAAATTCGTATAACGTAATAATACGAATCGTAATTCGTTCGTATTTCTTTCGTTCATTCATGTCATTCGTTTTATTTCTTAGCAGGTGGCGATCTGTAGTTTCTGCCTGGTCAGAATGTATGTTTTACAAATTACTCAGTAATTTCATTTTTAGGGTTCCGTACCTCAAAAGGAAAAACGGAACCCTTATAGGATCACTCGTGTGTCTGTATGTCTGTCTGTCTGTCACAGCCAATTTGCCCGGCGTTTTGCTTCCTCGCGCCGCTCCCATGTGTGTGCGAGGACTTTTGCCTCCAGATCCCACGGTGGCAATCCGAGAGATCCGGAGACTCGCCGCTCTCACCGGAGACCGTGCGGTATCCCCGGACTAGCCGGATGGACATGACCCTCTGGGACGCGTTCAATCGGCGGGCTGGTCTCCGCCCCAAGGAACGCGCCCACACCGGTGCCCCGTAAAGGGCCATAGACAGCACGACCCCCGCATATGGCGCATATGACAAGGCGCTTGGACCCCCTAGATTGAGCAGGAGCCGCTTCAAGGCAGGCCTGGCCCGCTCCAGTCTGGGAGCCAAACGTCGGAAATGCGCCACGAAGTTCCATCGGCTGTCGAGGACGAGTCCCAGGCACTTCATCGTCGGCTCGACGCCGAACTGAACCCCTCCTACCGTTATATGGGAACCCGACGGTGGCGCGTTCCGAGAACCATGAAAACACATGACCTCGGACTTGTGCAGGGCCACCTCGAGTCCCAATTGCCAGATCTTACAATATATCTTATGAGCCTCATTTGTACATGAAATGTATTTACTTTTTTACGAAATGACTTGATTGCACATGCACCACCGACTAAAACGAAATTCGCGGCTATACAATATCAACATCGATCTGCTCAACTGTATAATAGGGTAAATAAACAAATATACATATATCCCAGCCAACTAAAAAAAACTAAACTAAAAAAAACTAACAGACTGGATAAAGCCATTTACATACACAGATACTGAGTCACTAATACAACACATGAACTAACACACACACACACACACACACACACGTCACACACCACCACACCACTCATGACTGTCAGTCACTTCCACATCACACCACATCAATCACATCACATCACATCACACCACATCAATCACATCACATCACATCACACCACTCTCACACTTACACCGCCACACCCCTCCTACTTCACAAGCGAACACACATACTATCTTTTGTAAAATGTAGTTTTGTTAACACATTTCATCCTACATAAGAAAGAGCGGCGTCTTCTAATACAGGCATTACGAGTATCTGCTTAAAAGGATGCGCCTTTCACCAACAAAATGTAAACAATCATGGTTAAGAAATAAACATTTTTGTATTTTGTATTTTTGCCATTAAAAAAAAACTGTTGAGAAAGCTTAGACAGCTGGATATTCTACGGTCTTTGCCTACACTCCATAGTAATTTCACCCGTTTTATGTGTAAACCATAACCACTGGAACACATTTCGACCCTCGCATAAACGAGGACCGAGTATTGGTAATCACGCCTCTGGGACTCTTAATCGTACCAAAGAACACTAGGGTTTTGCTATTTTGGAATACCTAGTAACATGACTGTACAGTTTTACTTACTTGAGTACATAAGAATAAACATGTTTGCAAAATTCTCTGCGTAGTATTTTTACCACAATCACGAAACAACGACAACACGTGGACGGGCACTAATTTGTATGAAAATGAATAGTTTATTTACACGGACCACTTTTGGCTGTCAAAATCAACCGTGTGGGCGACGTCGCAGCTACAACGCAAGCACCAGCGAGACCGCGCACTAGCCGCGCCGGCCACATCGTAAACGCGATCTGTCTGTCTCCAAACACTAGCCACAACGTAACCGCATCGCAAATGCAACAAGCTGCACCGATGCTTCTATTCACACGTAACTACTGCTTGCCCACATTTTGTCACTGCGATATGGTGTGGCTGTGGTACATGTGAACGGGCCCCCGGAGCGTGCATAGTTCATACAAACGAAATACCGAAATAATTTGTAAATCAAACATCTTGTTAAGGTAGTGTGTATTTATTCCGATTGGATTACAGAATATTTAGGTTCCCAAACATATATCTTGAAAGGACACTGATTTGAATACGAGATATGAGGAACTTCAAATTTCTATAGAATACTTATTTTTCTCATATTTCATGTTTCAATGTTCAATGTTCTTATTTAATATATATTTGGGAACCTAGATAATCTGTAATGTGATCGGAATAAATACACTCTTTTCACGTTTAGAATATATTTGATTTACAAATGATTTTGGTATTTCATTTGTATGAACTACGCATGCTTCGGGGGCCCTTTATGGGAATTGGCAATTTGTAATTATAAAAAAATATGAACAAAAGCAATAGTTCCAAACCGCGGAACAAACTCAATTCCTTCAATGAAAGCTTTTCCTTACCATGACTTTCCAATTTCTTTTGAACTAAGGTTACGTGGCATCACCAACCTTTCCCTTAGGAAATCAAAAATGTGAAGAGTATATTTGAAGAGATATTCACTTCCACCTTAGTAAGTAAAAAGCATATTTGAAGACTCGGGTTGAATATTCAATCAAATGTGATTGAATTTTGAACCCAAGTTTCTGCAAAATTGATACCAAGTCACGATGAAACAATATTTTGAAGCCACCTGCAGAGTTATGCATTTACGGGAACATTGGCTATGTTTGGATGTCGAAAGTTAGTTCAAAACGTAAATGACATAATTTCGCTTCTATGGCTCTATCCCCTTCCTATGGGCACGGTCTTCCCTACAATTACCGCGCCCCCCTTCTCCTTGATATGCAGAGGCCTATGCAACCTCATGAAACATGAGGTTCCAGGGGCAAGTGAGAAATTTTGGGTTCATTCGAGCAATCGAGTCTGGTCAAACCACGCTGGGGTCGGTGGGGTGGGGGTCGGGGGCTAACAAAGTTGTTAAGACATTAGAAACAAAACATCATAACCAAAAAGTTTTGGAAGGGAAAAGATAACTAACTGGAGTGACATATTAAAAAGGCTTATTAAAACGAATTTGTTTAACTACATAGCAAAATTTTGAAGTTCAAAACGAGCATATCCCCACAGATTTGCTTGCACAGTTCTTAAGTAAAAAGGTCCTGTACCAGTCCATCCATCATGTATTTCGTCCTAAAAAAATAATTAACTTATTCAGTTATGAGTATAACTTTACCTACTACACTGGTGATCGATCTAAAGCTGTAACTAATCGTAATAAAGATGGCTGACATCAAAACAAGCTATAAATTACTTCGAAGAGAGACAAGGCGAACTATTTTATGTCGAACGTACGAAAGCTGACCTAATTCGGTGTCAGTTAAAATAATAGTTACAGTCTGGGAAAAATCTATTACTGGATCGACGATTTGTTCCTTGGTAAGTTAGTGAAAAGTGCTGCTGGGGTTGCCAGCTTTGGTCTGGTTGTAAGATCTAAGGGGTAATTCCAATATTTTTAAGAACGTTTGCATCCAATCTGAGTCTCACTCTCAATCTGTATGCCCCTAATATTATAATTACCTAAAGTTTTTGATACTGATTGTCGCTGAGAAGAGATAACTGAGACTACATTTTGAACGTTTTTAATTAGGGGAATTGGCCTTCTGTTTTGTAGTTTTGCGCATGTAGATAACAAATAGTTAGAAAGGTATGGGTATTGTATTCTCATTTAAGAATCGTCAACTTAGGGACTACAGCTGGTCTATTCTGTAAAAATCTCACCGTGAAAATGTAGGTGAAGTGAGCTTGAAGAGAGCTGTCATTCCACCTTATGCTAGGGATTGACACTATTGACAGCTCACTCCACGCTCACCTCACCTAAGTTTTCACGGTGAGATTTGTACAGAATAGCACTGCAGGGCCTAAAGCGCGGTCACTGTCGAACTGCACAGAATAGAAAGAGAAGCGTGATGACACAACGCTAGTAATATATTGCAAAATATGAAGCAATTATCTATTTACAAAAATCTATTGATTGGACTAGAATAATCCGACAAAAAATCAGAATGATTGCATGTACACATATATTAGTACCTATGGTATTTAATCGTTAAAAGAAATGTTTTAGATTTATCTTCGTAATTTTTTTCTGTAGTATAAAACTAGCTGTATTATGTTTTCAACTATCTAACTAGCACATATGCTGAAGAATATCTTATATTTTTCTGATTGTGTTTACTGCAGTAGATCTTTTAGGCATTAGAAAACTTGCGTTTAGGTCCTGTTCTTATTAAAGACAAGGCTGCAAACTTAGGCTGCAAATGAAATAAAACAGTAGAGATTTCTTGAACATATTGAACAAGAATGAAAATGTACAGTCCGTTCACAGTTAATGTACCTCTGATTTTGCATAACTGTTAAAATCACAGTGATCTTTATAAACGTTGCAATAAGGTTCCTATTAGGTTGCTAGCATTGACAATTCTGTAAAAATCATAGTGATCTTTATTCTTGTTACAATAAGATTGCTATTGGGTAGCTGCTGTCAGAGGTAAAATAAATGTGAAAGGACTGTCCGTTAATGTTATTAGCCGAAACAATAATAACATTCTTAAAAATAAAAAAAACTTTGATGAGATCTGCGCGGTAAAAGCGTTATGGCTGGTTTACACAGTGCGAGCTGCTTACTAGACAGTAGACAGCTACTCGCACTGTGTACTCGCATGTCAGTAGCTCGGCTTGCCTTGGCTGCTTACACAGTGCGAGCTGCTGCACTGTAGCTACTCGGTAGGTCCCCCGGACGCTAGCTCGCACTATGTAAACTAGCCATAACGCACATAAAATGACAATCGATCGCATCTTCTTTCATTTTGACAGTGTAGCCGCGTTCCTTGGCTTATTCACCTTGTTGAGCAGACGAATTTATTAAACATGAAGCAATGGATTAGAAAAATATCCAAAACTCTCGGATTGTGATTAACACTGAGTTACGCAATGGGGAAGAAATCTGTCGTAGATGGCGCAGAGTTTTTGACATTACTTTCATTCAGCTGCCAAATGGAGTAGTTCCTTGCTGAAAACTGTGACTTTACTAAGCTCTCTTGGTAGAATCAGTTTTACTCACAGTAGCGCAATCACGAGCAAAAGGAATTTATTTGAGCCAATGGAATATGTACTGTGTATAGAGGTTATAAAGGACACTTTTGTGACCTTGTCCCACCTAATCATTTGACCCTTAGTTAACTAGAATGGGATTAGTATCCGCTTTATACGGGTTTTATACGGGACTATGGATTTCTTGTTGCTAAGGGATTTCTGAAGGATTGTCCTCTTGACCCTTTGCCGGACTCACGGGCCGACTTTTCGCGGGAAAATAAGCGTTTTTCCTGTGAAAACTATATTCTCTGGTTAATGCTCAGTTCTGTATAAAATTATGTAAATTTAATGAAAAACGACAATCCAAAATGTAAATTCTGTGCCCATGACGAGTTTTAATTATTCGCGAAATTATTACTGGATGTTCAAGTACTTTGAATATAACTGAAAACTAGCCTTTTAAAAGCTTTGTCTGGTTATCGCTTTTCCTTGAATGAACTACATTTATTTACATTATCAAAAACTTTCTTCACCACAGAGCTCAAATGAGCAAACATAAAAATGAAACCTTCTAATTTTATAAATGTGAAAGTTTGTATGTTTAGATGATTGCCTGTTTGGATGTTTGTTACTCGTACACACAAAAACGGCTGAACGGATTCGGTCACAGATAGTTTATAACCTGGATTAACACATATGTTACTTTTTAACGACTTCAAAAAAAGGAGTTATCAATTCGACACGTATATATGTAATATTATTGGAACTGCAATATATTCACATATGATAATTTATTAGGGCTTCCAAACAAATATACAAAATTTTATAGATGTATGTATGTTTGTCCACGCATTTCTCCGAAACTATTAATCGGATCGTGGCCATTCTTTTTTGTTGGCTTACATTTACTTCAACTTAGGGCACAGTGAAAGTTTCATCGAAATCGGTTCAATATTTTTCCAGATAATAGACTAATACGTGTAAGTGTGACGGCCTGGCTTATTGATACGAGCTACGGGTGTGGTGTCAAAGGGAAAACATCTCAAAACCTTGGTCACATTCTAGTGCAATATTTATAACAAAACTATTAACTACTTATTACAAACTAATATTCCAGTTATTACTAAAAACTAAAAGTTACGAAATAAAAAATAATTTATAAAATTAAATCGACTTCAAAAAGAAATTAACTCAAAATTATGAAATAACTCGAAATAATGAATAACTTTAATTTCGGAAGTCAGTGACAAAAAACTTAAATACAGATCCCAAGACACCGACTTCCGAAATTAAAGTTATTTCATAATTTTGACTTATTTTTGAAGTCGATTTATTTTTTTTTTTAATTATTTTTAATTTTATCCCTAGTACTGTTTCTGTGGGATAATTTTCTTCATCAACGTGGGCAAAAGCTAGTATATAGGGTGACTGGTAATTAGTGACCGATACTTAAACACATGATTGTTCTCATGATAACCAACAACTTTTACTATAGAACCAAACCTGAATTCGTGAAAAAAAAATCAGCTGTCCCATACATGTTGGGAGAAGCTGATTTTTTGTAAAAATATAAGCCAGTCAGCAAAATACTGCCCGGGTGTCCGGACTTAGTAAAGGCTATGTTAATGTAGATGCTCTTATATCCTAAATATCAATGAGGTTGAATATAGGACGAATAAAAAGTACGTAGGACGTTAACTAGCGAATATAATTAACTAAGGGCTGCTTTCCCAACATCAGATATCTTTGTCTGAGGCATAATTTAGAAATTTTAACAGTTTTTGTTTGGAAAAACTCAAACGTCTATTTTATTCCACAGATTAAGAGGCCTCTAGAGTCCGGCCACGCTAACTCTGCCATGGAATAAATGGGCAACCCCAAAAAGTTTTACATATGTCCCGTGAGATATATGGAAATCAGGTGGAATGACACTGACAGCTCACTTTACCTTATCTGCTTTTCTTTTCATTTTTCTTTTTTTTTATAGGTATGTCTGGTCTGCTTACAGTTTCTATAGAAATAAGCAGGCATTTTTTTTTTAGTTAGTGGGTACCTACCCACTAACTAAAAGAAAAAAATTCTTGATTATTTTGCCTGTGTCTATATGCTAAATAAATATAATATTTATTGCACTATTATCATCATCATCTGACTAGCCATTCTCCCTCCTGTTGATATCGGCTTCTAGTCTAACCAGATGCAGCTGAGTACCAGTATTTTACATGGAGTGGCTGCTTATCTGACCTCCACAACCCAGTTAATGTTTAACACATAACTATGGGAACACATAAAAATAACATTTCTATTCCATAACCATCGCAAAACCATACATTTCTCTTTGGCATCAATGTACCGAATACGAAAATAGTTCCTTGTCGATCTACCACGGTATTATATCGGTCTTGCACCCACGCAATCGGAGTGGAGGAAATAGTTTATTACGTCTTTGTAAGCAATCCATAAGGGTAGGCCGATGCACTGGCCGATAAATTATTCAACAAGTTATTGCTTCTAGCTTGTAGACTTATAGATGTTTCAATTGGCCTTTTCCTATTTTGTTGAATATCTGATGCTTGTTGCCAGGCCTATACTGTCCTCCAATACCTATTCAATCTGCCTAGCCTTTCCCCAACTATGTTAGGGTCGGCTTCCAGTCTAACCGGATGCAGCTGAATACCAGTATTTTACATGGAGCGACTGCCTATCTGACCTCCACAACCCAGTTACTGGGTAATACGATACCCCTTGGTAAGACTGGTTGTCAGACTTTCGGGCTTCTGACGACCCGTAACGACTGTCAACGATCCACGAATGACAGCCGGGACCAACGGCTTAACGTGCTTTCCGAGGCACGGAGGAGACTCGGTATGTAAAGATGGTCAGCCATCCACAGACCAACCTCGGCAAGCGTAGCTTAACCTGATGGATTGACCCGTGCGGCTGTTATTACTTAGCCACGAGCTCCTTCCTCCAATACCTATTAACACTGTAATTTCAAAACATAGTAAAGGCCAATTGGACCCATTTTTGCAAACAAGAACCAACCCACAGCACTTATACTGTGGGTTGGTTCTTGTTTGCAAAAAATGGGTCCAATTATTTTCAAAAGAGTGCTTCTTCTTCTCCATAGTTAACTTAGCTTCTGATGTTTCATAAGTGACCCAGTAGGTTTAAGTATGTGAAATATAATATTTTCATTTTGAATTTATTGTTAAGTGGGGCTTACTTGTAGATATACGTGTCAGTCGTTTTTTTTTTTATGTTACAAACAAGTAGATGGACCATTTGATGGTAAGGTCATCACAGCCTATGGTACTTACACACTGCAATATCAGAGGCACAACAGATGCGTAGCCAGCCTAGAGTAGTCTGGCAGTTTGAGTAATTTATGCGGCCTACCCAAATGTCTTTTCTTTGGTATTGTTCGTCGAATCGTTGAGTTTCTTAAGTTCTGAGTTGAGATGCCTGCACTGACTGGACAGGTCCACTCTATCTGTGTGGTTCTATCCTCAAAAGACCATTTTAGACACCAGTCTACATGGTCTTCACACGGTCTGACGTCATTGTCTGGTCTTTAAAAGACACTGTGACCTCTGAGTTTGTCATAGTCTCTTTTAAAATCCAGACAATGACGTCAGTTCAGCGAACACCGTGTAGATTGGTGTCTCAGCCTTTATTCTCAGATTGGTCAGATAGGAAACGCCGACCTCATTTAGTTTTAAAAATAAAGATTGACGTGTAAAAGTGTCTGTACAAACCTAATTAGAGATATACAGTATGTTAACCAACAGAGGGCGTTCCCGTTAACCCGCAATAGTATAGCATCCATACATGCTAAAAAAAATATTACCATTCGAAAACAAAATGGTTTTTATTTTTTTTAATATAAAAATATTCACTAAAAATGTTAAATTGATATGTAAAAGAAACACTCTGTACACGCGTACTTGAAGGACGGAAACATCGCAATTTAGTTTTTATTTTTAGTGAATATTTTTATATTTTTTTGAATATTTTTAGCATTTTTAGTGAATATTTTAATATTAAAAAAAAATAAAAACCATTTTGTTTTCGAATGGTAATATTTTTTTTAGCATGTATGGATGCTATACTACTGCGGGTTAACGGGAACGCCCTCTGTTGGTTAACATACTGTATATTAATTTTGAAATCTCAAGTGTGTGATTACACCAGTACCCATCCTTTCGAGACGGAGCACAGCAACGGTTTGGCAGAAGTACCTAATAGGTATGGACTATGGTAGTGTTCTTCCCCAGGCGAGCTTCTTCACCAAGATTTATGCTTCTACTGATTGTTGGCGATTCTTTATTTCCGGATCTTCGATTTTTATTTCGGACTGGCGAAATGTGGGTAAGTACTAACTGGAACCTACACCTCTGCTTCACCCTTCAGGGATTACAGGCGTGAAGTTATGTGAAACTGTCGACCACATCTGTGGACTAGACAGCCTATAACAATTTCGGTACTTCATCATGAGCAGTTTAGCTAAGACTGCCATAGCTGGATATAATAATAGGTCTTTTACCTATGAAATTGCCGATTTTTGATAACGGCTAGTGTGAAGGTCAATTTATTTCATTCTATTTTGAATTCCAGATTCAAATTAATTTTAGATTAACTATAGCATGACAATAAAAAAAAGCAGTTGTTCATTTGTTTTCCCGCCGTTCGATTTTTCTTTGATATCGATGTTACTGTAACCATGGAAAAACTGAAATTGCGCGGTATTTTTGAATACGAGTTCCGTCGTAGCACCAACGCAACACAGACAGCACGAAATATGGACAAGGTACCTACCGCAAGTTCGTTTTTGGTTTGACCACTTCCGCTCTGGAAATTTTGATCACGACAATGAGCCTCGGGGAAAATTTTCAAATCCAACGAGGTAGTGAATAACGCCTTTAAAGAATTTATCGATTCCCGTTCCCAGGATATCTATACTGCCGCCGTAAGGAAATGGAGAAAAAAATATATTTTGTCCTGTTTAAAATACAAGATACAAAGGCAGATGCGTCTTTTAATAGTAAGAATTATTAGGTTTTCGTAAAGTTTATGCCAATTTGAAAATACTGGTAGATGCGTCTATTTTTGCTGATTCCGAATATGTAAATAACTCTAATTCGAAAAAATGTCACATACGTCTTTTTAAAAATTTATCCATTTCAATATTTCTGTAGATAGGTACGTCCTTATTCCTTACGGCGGCTGTATAGCAGAGGCACAACGAACTTTAATATGGCAAAAATGCATCTACGATAGTTCTTTGTTTGAATTTTTTCTTCATAGGTAAAGACCTAATGTTTCAACGCCGACTCATGATTTGGCCCAATTGAGCGGATTCTAAACCAGAAAAACAAACCATACTTTTATTTCAAGTCAGTCGCAGAACATAACTTTCTACAAAAGGTAATTCAGATATACCAACACCATTAAGAAAAGCGTTAAAAAGGTACACTTTAAGTAATCTCTGAGGCATGATACGCTAAAACCTACAAATTCACAGGCATAAATACAGAATAAACCGTCCTTTACGACCTGAACGAATTGCTGAAGGATTATCACCCTTCGTGTGTGAAAATAGAGTTCAAAATAATTTAAGGTAAAGAAACTGCCGATGCAAATCAGTTTGTAACCAGTTCTTTGTCTTTTACAGAATTATTAAGTTTAATGCAGTTTACCAACTTTGTGACAAGAAATAAATATCCAGACTTTAAAGTTACCTACCTATGATAATGAAAATGGGACAGTGTAAAAATTATTTCCTATAAAACAAAGAAAAACTTCCCGAGCCAAGCCTTGTGACCTAAAACACGGAAAACAACAATTACCGCTAGTTTTATTCTAAAACTAACATAACAATATAAACATACTGAACCAACCTTTTTAACATCACTTGTCACCACCACATACACGCAAAACACACACACACACACACACAACAATTTTTGAACGTAACGACACAGCACAAAACTACGAAGAACTTAATAGTAATTTATTGTTAGGACTTGGACGAAAAATTCTAATAACACACGTCACGCTGCGGGCGGGTGCCGCAGAAAACTGAAATCTGCAAAGCGATAAAGCTTTCGCTGTAACCGATGTTGCCAGCACTGATAAATTAACCCGGAATGTGGGAATTTTTTTGGAAACACGGTGTTTATATTAAGAGATGTTAGTGCCCTAGCTGTAAATATTAAAAGCTCGTGTAATATATTTAATGAAGAAACTCAAAAACCATAAAAAATTTGGTGCATGCAATGCAGGTAATACCAAAATTCAAAATTCAAGTAAGTTGTACGTGTGTAATACTGAATGAGGCAAAAAATATGTGCCGCCAAGCGGACATTAAGTATAAAATTATGTAGATGATACACTAATAAGTTATGACGTCAATTCAATGTGACGAAAATAATTTTGAGCAATTTTCATTTCCCGCTGCCATGAACTTTAGACGTAGGTAATCAACTTTTGGTGACTCATAAATAATTATCATAATAACGGCCTGTAAATGCCTTGCTATGCATCTTTTCATACAGAGGAGGAACTAGCATTGATCACAACGCTTTGTCACGGTGTGTTGTTATCTTATCAGCCCCAGACTTCCTTCTTTTCGTAGCGTGTCGTTGGCAATCTAAATAGACTCGACCCAGAATATGGCAACCAGTTTGGCACATTCAGTAGCGTCTAGCAGTTCGCGTACCGTGCAGACAATAGGACAATCTGGACATGACAAATGTCCCATTGTTCCTTTACTGTACTCACGGTAAGGATACCTGTTCAATATTAATTTGAATACCACAATTTCTTAAAGGTGTTTAGAAATGGAAGGCTAGCAACCCTTGTTTACTCAATTGCACAGTTGCAACCTTTAAACCATTTTGCGCTGAACGTGTATTTATTCCGCGCCATTTATTTACAACTGACCCGCTTTTACACTAGCGGAAACTGGGATGATAAAAGTACTCTTATGTAAATAGTTTACAATTTTAAAATTTGTTAAAATAAAATCTACTACTAATATAAATAGAGCTCAAAGAGTTATCAGGGGTCAATGAGGGTTTTCTGAAATGACGTTCACTAGGTGGCAGCACTGAGACTTCAGGTCCGGTCACCTGTCAAGTGTTAAAGCACCTATATTTTCTTTAGTCGTGACGGTCGTAACTAAGACATCCAATCTCGGCATACCGAGATCTCGAAATACCGGGATTCCGCATGATTGTCTACTCCCGCAAGGAGTGAGAATACGTGTGCGGAATCTGCGGGATTTGCGGGATTGGGGATAAAGACGTCGTTCCTTTGGCGCCGTCCTATTGTCATCGCTCGTGCGATGATGCGATGCGATTTCATCGTACGATGAAACCGCTCGCGCGATCACAAATTGAGTGTCCTGTTTTGGAGCGATGCGATCACACTCGAAGTGGCTCTTATCAGAGATGCACAGTTTTTGCATGATCGCGCGGTCTTCAATAGGACATTTAGGAGTCGGACGCACGCATCATCGTACGAGCGATGGCAATAGGACGGCGCCTTAGGTGCTAGCGCATGAGGCACAGCACACTATTGCTCCGCTAGGAGTAACAACTCGTCAAAAATCATCGATCCTGCAAATTCCGCGATTACAAATAACCTGCGGGATTGGATGCCCTAGTCGCAACGGAATGGTGAACGAATGATGAAGGTCATCTTCAATTTTATATTCATTTTCGAAATTGGAAGACCTCTTGTCAAAGTGGCGCCAACTGGTGGCGCGAATTTTCATGAAAACCCTCACTCCCGTATTTTAAGATCGGTCCAGCCGGTCTATTCTGTAAAAATATCACCGTGAAAACTTAGGTGAAGTGAGCTTCAAGTGGGCTATCAATAGTGTCGATCCCTAGCATCTGGAGGAATGGCAGCTCACTTCACTTAGGTTTTCACGGTGATATTTTTACAGGATAGATCGACCAAAAATATCTCTAATTTAACTAGGTACAAGTTTTTGACATTGTGTCGCTGAGATGAGATTGCGATTACATTGTAAACATTTTTTATTACGGGAATTGGCCTTCCTTCATCTTTAAAAGCCGCTGCTGGGCACATACCGTGGGGCAACCTAAACAAGTCTTAGGGTTAGAGAACAGAGGATCTGCTGTGATCAAAAAGGGATAGCCAAAGTAATGCTTCAATGGGTGATCAAAACCACAGTTGATCAGAATTCTCCACTCCTAAGGCTTCAATTCCCAGCTCAGTGTTTTGAGTAATTCGATTTTTCCAAAAAGGAATTCGCATTTCCCGATTCCCGGATTAATAAGTCAAGAATAAATGATGTAGGTAGAAATATTTAGCGGCGGGTTGAAGTTCCTCTTTTTCAGGTATAAAACGATAGTGTTTAACCAGGCAAGCTTTGAAAATGTCAGTTCCTTATCCTCGAAACCAATACTAAAATATACTCTAGTAAGTATTGTGAATTCTAAATCAAGGACCCAGTACCTGCCCCCGTCACAGCAATCTAGAATAACCCGATTTCTAGTGTCAAAAAGGTCAATTAAAACAACTTGGCAACCATGTACGTATACTGTTAAAAACAGAACCCATTTTTGGCACAATCGAATATGTGTATAATGGGCCATGGACAGAAGCTTTAAAAACAGCAGTTCAATTACGTCACTCGATTAAAAAACTGTGTGGATATCTTGGAGCTGCGCACAGAGCACGGAATCACAGAACCAGCGCCAGCATGCAGCGTCTAGAGTAGAGATGCCGCGATTAGCCGCTATTTTTCGATATTCGACATTATTCACCATTTTTAGAGTTCCGTACCAAAATGGTAAAAAGGAACCCTTATGGTGCGACTCAGTCTGTCTGTCTGTCTGTCTGTCACAGCTAGATATCTCAAGAACTACTAATGCTATCAACTTCAATTTTGGAATTCCCAAATTTTAGATGACGTTTGCCCAACTATTTTGCAAATAAGAAAGAAATATTTGTTTTTTTTTGCAACAGGGCATGTGGGGTGTCATTCTGAAACATTTTTTAATTTTTTTAGGCTGCATAGTTTTTGATTTTTGATGAAAAATGTAAATAAAAATACCGCCCCCCCCCCTACCTCTGAAGTTTGCAAAGAGAAAAATCTGAAAATTATTCTGAAGATTACAGGAAAAATAAAACGATATCTTTAAATAGCACATTTTTTTTATATATGACTAGCAGCGCCCCGCGGTTTTACCCGCGTAATTCTCGAACCCGTAGAAATATCGGGATAAAAAGTATCTTATGTGTTAATCCAGGTTATAAACTATCTGTATGCCAGATTTTATAAATAACCGTTAAGTTTGTTTTTGCGTGAAAGAGTAACAAACATGCATCCATCCTCACAAACTTTCGCAATTATAATATTAAGTAGGATAGGAAGTAGGAAGTAGGATAGTTGGATAAGTAGGATGGTACGGAACCCTCGGTGCGCGAGTTCGACTCGCTCTTGACCGGATTTTTAATTATTCGTCGAATAGTGAATAATAGTGGGTTCTATTCGATAGTGGCGAATAATTGGTTGGTTTACATTTTAAAAGAAATAAAATCATTTAGAAAGAACTTAAGTATATAATTATTTGCATACATGCAGTCTTAACATAATAAACAATAAAAGTAATTTTAATAATTAAATTCTAGAAGAGGCGAATTGTGATGAAGATAAATTTACTTTAAAAAAAGTAAAACAGACTTCAAAAACCTAAAAGGAGTAAAATAACTTTCATAAAAAAACTGAACAGCTTCTGAAGTCGCTGCCAAGCTAAGATGCATTGAAGAATTGAAGACACCGACTTCAGAAGCTGTAAACAGTTTCGCTGCCAGCCTACAAACGTATTGCCAAGCGCAGTGCCGGGCGCGTACTAATTCATAGTAACAGAGCGGCACTACTCCGCATATTAGCGGGGCCAGCACCTCGCGCTCACCCTGCACCCCGCTAATTCGCGGAGCTGGCAGCGAAACTGTTTAAGTTTTTTTTTATGAAAGTTATTTTACTCCTTTTAGGTTTTTGAAGTCGGTTTTTACTTTTTTTAAGTAATTTTGTTTTCCATTTTTAGCTGAATAGGTATACAATTAGCCCGAGACGAACGAAAAAGAATCATCAAAATCCGCTTAGAAATGCCGGAGATACAGTACATTTATGCATATAACTTCGTAACGAATAATTATTATTATAATAATTATTCTTAGGTAATTATTACCTAATGTATTATATACTAAAACCTCCCTGAAAGTATGTAGATCACAATAGTGAAAGAATAATCAAAATTGGTTCATCAGTTTTTTCAGAAAATCGTGAATACAAACATACACACATACGGGTCCTTTTTTGAAGGCGGTTAAAAACTAACTATTTGAACTCAATGAAGAAGTCATTTTAGTAACACCCTACCGAGTTTTAGTGCCACTAAAACTCGGTAGGTTTGAGACAGCCGGAGGCCTGCTATCAGTGTTATTGTTATCAACAGACTAGCTGACCCGACAGACGTTGAGCTGTCCAAATTTCAAAAATTCATTAAAAAGAATCCCACACAAAAAAGGACGTCCAATTTTTCCAGAATTTGAAAATATTCCGGAAAATAAACTTTTCCAATTTTTCTTTCCATAAAAACCTAATTTGTACGTCGGCCCAGCATTTCATGTTTATTTATAACTAGCTGACCCGATAAACGTTGTCCTGTCCTCAAAATTCCCATAGAAAATGCACTTACAGTTTTCCCGGCAACTTTTCAAACATTTTCTTTCATACAAACCTTGTCCTGACAATTACAAAAATATATATATATATATATCCAATTTGGTGCAGCCGTTCGGAAGTTATGCGTGTACCTACCTACATACATTTTTTTTTATGTATTGCGTCTCGTAGTTGACCTAGAGAGGCCGTGACTATTTAACCGGACTATCCTGTGGCTGCCTTAAGATAACTCAAAGCCTCCAGCCAGGGGGCCTACATACATTTCAGTGATCCATTTTTATATAGACTAGCTGACCCGACAAACGTTGTCCTGTCAAAACAAAAATTCATACACAATTTTTTTTTTATTGTGATGGGTTTGCTGTTGACTCAAGTCTAGGTCAGAGGTGACAGAGACAAAGTCAAATTCCCATAGAAAATGCACTTTCAGTTTTCCCGAATTTTCCAATCTTCCCGGCAACTTTTCAAAAACTTTCTTTCATACAAACCTTGTCCTGACAATTACAAACACAACAAAAAAAAGAATTAGCCAAATAGGTGCACCGTTCTGAAATGATGCGCGTAGGTACATACATTGGAGAATTGATTTTTATTTATATAGATACCTATGATATACTGCAGTATCTTTTTTGTTATCGAATAATTATGTACCTACATAAGCGGACTGCATCTCCTTTAGTTGAACTAATATTGGCACCAATTCCCACCATTCCAGTTTCGTTTGTGAACAATCACAAACGAAACTAAATTTAAGTTCAGTGCATATTTTTCTTTCTTTATTTAATTAAGAAAAGGATGGAAGATAAATAGTAGACGTGATTAAAAAATTGGCTACTAAAAATACGTCAGGCGCTGACTAATTTGACAGGACTAAACTAATAGTTATCTTCTGTCCTTTTCTTAAACTTAAATTTAGTTTAGTTTGTGAACAAGGGAATCGGCGCCATTTCCATACAAATTTAGACGACACGTAAAAACGTCTACTAAAAACTTGGTGAAGCGCAAGGCGTAAACTAGTTTGACATCTCTAACTTAGTTCATAGCTATAGCCGTCCTTTTCTCGCGCTGCCTGTTAGTAAAAGATAGCGATTCTCTAATTGTAGTTTAGTTATTGAACAAGAGAATCGGCACCAGTTACTGCTACAAGTAAGTACTTGAAACAAGAATATTTAGTTACACATCCATATTAGACACAACCAGGTAGGTAGCTTTAAAAATATCGAGAGTTGGTTGAACTCAAGCTTCCAAATGCTCTTTTAATTAGGTACCTACTAATTAATAACAAAAATATACAGGGTGTAATTTTAATCACCGTTATCCTCTAAAGGGGGTTATTGTACTCATCATTATGAATAACTTTTACTATGGGACCAAACCTCAAATCGCGAAAAGAATCAGCTGCTCCCTACATTTTGATGAGTTATGCGAACATGAATGTATGGGGCAGCAGATTTTTTTTTTGCGAATTCAGGTTTGGTCCCATAATAAAAGTTGTTCATAATGATGAGTACAATGATCCCTTTAAGAGGATAACGGTGATTAAAATTACATCCACCATCTACCTATTCATACCCATTACAAACCTACGGATTTAAAATGTGTAAAAAGAACCCGTATTTCAAGAGTCAACGACCTTGCTTGTCGTAGGTACATATTTCTACGTACAAAAACCATTCTATACTTGAAGTTTTTGACACTGGCAATAGAGCCAAGAATTGGTATCGCTTACTCAGAACCTGAACGTCTAGGAAACGAAACGTTTCCTATTTCTGTTACCGTGTGAACTAATAGACAATTAGCCTAACTATAGGTATCTATATACGTATGACAATACCGATCAAGTGTCAAAGCACTTTTATAGTATTTTCAATCTATTAATTAGATGACCTACAGATTAGCATAATTGTAAGCCCGGCGCTCAGCCAAATTACCGAATGAAATTAATTGCCTGGGCAACGAATTATTTATAGTTATGTAACGAGTTTCTAGATTTTTTGACTTATTCGTTAGGTATTGAAATAATTGATTTTTTGATAATTTCGATGATTTTCCGCCTGGAATTTTCATGCAAAAATGATAATTGTAAAAAATGTACTTACCACATGCGTCAAAACGCACAAATAAATCCTTTTTTTCTGGAATCAACGCTGCACGCACTGTTCACACATTTTTCACCGTTCACAACACTAAAGATTCTAAGTTCAAGAAAACACACGTTCCATACAAAATGTACCAATCATGTGGCCTTTCCAGTCGGAGTCGGGATTGGGATTTCGAAATTTGGATTTAAAATCCGATTTTCAATCGTCCGGGCTGCCCGAGCGCCGGACTATTTGAATTTAGAACAGATCGAGAACGCGCATGCGTGCCGGTGCCGCGCTATTTATATTTTCGCTGGGCCAAATACTGGCCAGTTTAGTAAGACCCCTCGTTCCCGTGTTATACAATATAATGTGAGGTACTTCTATACCTAGCCAGAGCTCAATCAATTTTGGGCAGTGTCATTTATTTTGACTAAGAAACACTTGATCGAACCTGGGAGTTTATGACTTTTTATTTAAAATTCAAACTTACGAATAAGATAAACGAAGGTATCTTTACAAATTTAATATAATTTTAGGTCCTCATCCATGCATTATTCGAATAAATAATAACTAAAAACCAAAGAAGATTCCTTTTCGCACGTGTCTAGAACACGTGAAGAGGTCGACATGACAAATTGTCACACTGCGATCTTTGAACGTTTCATGTATTTTTAACCGACTTCCAAAAGGAGGAGGTTATCAATTCGTCTGTGTTTTTTTTTTTTTTTTTGTATGTTTGTTACGCGATTACTCAAAGACGGATGGACCGATTTGGAAAATTCTTTTTTGTTTGAAAGGGTATACTTCCGAGGTGGTCCCATATAAATTTTATTAACTTTGCTCGAGGAGTTTTTGAGTTAGCTTCAATAATGCGTATATTTCCCACTTATTTTATATGGATGTTGTGATGGTGTTTTAATAACTTCCTATCACTGTTATTTACATGGCTATATCTACAATTATTGTGCTCAATTATGTATTCGAATTTGTGTGGGGTAGGTTCCACAACTAAAAAGTGAAAAATAAAAACTTTTTAGCAAAAAATAAAACCGACTTCTAAAACAAAACACTACAAAGTGAAAAATAACTTTAATTTCGGAAGTCGGTGGCAAAAAACGAAAATACAAAACCAAAGACACCGACTTCCGAAATTAAAGTTATTTTTCACTTTGTAGTGTTTTGTTTTAGAAGTCGGTTTTATTTTTTGCTAAAAAGTTTTCTGTTGTACAGACGCCAGCAGGTCAAGCTACCCAAAACTGTAAAATTTTCCTAATCAACCTTGAACCTAATGCTTTAGCAATAAAGTTGAAAATTTATTGAAAAAATTTGACAGATTGTAATAGCTTGATGTGCTGGCGTCTGTACAATAAAGTATATACTAAATGAGGAAAAATATGTATTGTTACCTGTATCAGTTCATGTATTTATTGTCTGCTGATATAGTACCGAATTTTCACTTACGTCGAACAATATAAAATACAAAATAAGTTATCAGGTGGTACCTCATAATGTCAAGACATCGCATCGGCGGGTTAAATCTTTAAAAGTTTAACTCTAGCTTTACCTCTTACTCTTGATGGCGCAACATGAATTATTTGATTAACCCCGAGTTATCAGTTAACTCCCAAGTTATTTCGGATAACCCATGAACTCGCAAGTATGTCCTGAGAGTGGCAAAAGAATCACGAGTTCGACTATTCAGAGTTAAATAAAACAAATAAACATAGAGAATTGAAATAAATATTTAATTATAACAACAGTCGATTAAGAAAGACGCAGTAAAAGTAGAATATCCGACACTTATTTACAATTTACATACATTTTTACAAATTTTATCATTATTTAGGCACGGTGTACCTACAAACAAATGCATTTAAAACAAAACTTCAGTGATGTATAAAATTGTGGTGGCTTACATGACCTAAACGCAAGTTTTATAATGGCTAAAAGTATATGATCTACTGCAGTAAACAAAATCAGAAAAAATATATGATATTCTTCAATATATACGCTAGTTAGATAGTGTGTTAAAAAACATAATACAACTAATTTGATATGATAGAAAAAAATCACGAAGATACCTCTAACAACTTCTTTTAACGATTTAAAAACCATACTAATATACATGCAATCATTCTGAGTTTTTGTCAGATTATTCTGATCCAATCAATAGATTTTTTGTAAATAGATAATTGCTTCATATTTTGCAATAAATTACCAGCGTTGTGTCATCACGCTTCTCTTTCTTTTCTAAGCAGTCCGACTGTGACCGCGGTTTAGGTCATTCTGTACAAATCTCACCGTGAAAACTTAGGTGAAGTGAGCTGTCATTCCACTTGATGCTAGGGATTGACACTATAGACAGCTCACTTCAAGCTCACCTCACCTAAGTTTTCACGGTGAGTTTTGTACAGAATAGCACTGCTGTAGTGTCCTCTTAAGCGCAAAAACTGCAGGCAAATTATGCTTTACATTCAAGCAATCAACACCTCGCCTGTATTCCGCGAACCATTAGACAGAGGTGTTCCTTTAGTACACCCACATTCTGCCAGTTATCTTTAAGGGTGAGCCTATTGCCATCAACCAGGCAACAATCTCGATTCCAGACTGTTACTGAGAAATTACGGAAAAACCCAACTCCCTTTTTATTACATCATCATCATCATTCTCCTGCCCTTGTCCCAATTTATTTGGGGTCGGCGCAACATGTCTTTTTCTTCCATACTTCTCTATTAGTCGTCATCTCGGTAGTCACTCCCTTTCTGGCCATATCGTCTTTCACACAGTCCACCCATCGTTTCTTTGGTCTTCCCTTACTCGTATAGCCCTCCACGTTCGTACTCAACACTTTCCTGACGACATTTTCCTCATTCCTCCGCATCACATGCCCATACCATGACAACCGATTTCCACACAACTTTTCAGTCACCGGTGTCACTTTCAGACTTCCTCTTACATACTCATTTCTTATTCTATCCATTCGCGTAATACCATACACACATACATAAAACTAACGCCTTGTTCCCGTAGAGGTATGCAGAAACTTTAATTACAAATACATTAATTATCACAATTCTTTTTTAGGCCATTGAACATAAGTATCTTATTGAAAAATCTTGCGAATATTTTTATCCAGAATGACGATAGGTGAAGGGAGCCATATTGGTTCGTATAATTCAAAGTATAAAGTAGGAAATACATCACTGAAGTTAAGGCATAACCAATTCCAAGTAACAGATGGGTTAGCATAAGTTAAAACTATACAGGGTGGCAGCGACATCGATGCACCACCTCTTACATTGGACATGATTCTGGACCCCCTTGCGTTGAAATATTTCGTCTTTTAATAGAAAAAAAAAAAAATGCTGACCATACATACATTTTGACCGCGTAGTTATTGCACTTTTGTAGGAAACATTTTTTTTTTTTTTAATAACCGACAAAAAATTTTCAACGCATGGGCGTCCAGACTCATGTACTGAATCAATGCTAACAGGTGGTGCGTCCATGCCACTCTGTATAAAGGAATGCACAGCAATCCGGGGCCAACCACCACTTTTTAAAGCATTATTATTTTAATGTTACATCAGTGTGAGAAAGAGATGGAGCAATACAGGACGTCTAGCTCCATCTCTTTCCTACACTCAAGTAAGATTAAAATAATACTGCTTTAAGAGGTGGTGGTCTAGCGGGGCGTAAATATGACACATCCCAGACTCCCAGTGTTAGAAAAAGACTGATACAGGTATGAGTGAAAGAGACAACGCTCTACAAAGTCGAACGTTATCTAAAGCTAACATAACATCAAGCCTTTATTCCCCGAACGGTTAGGCAGAGGCTGTACCTATAGTACACCCACATTTCTTCAGTTATGTCTAAGTCCCACGTAATAAGGGTCGAGTCTATTGCTATCACCTGGGCAGTAATCCAGACTCCAGGCTGCTACTGAGAAATTCCAGATGGAAAAATCTAATAACACTGCCCGACCCAAGAATCGAACCTAGGACCTCATGCTCAGCAGTAGCGGTTGCGACCACTAGACCAACGAGGCAGACCAACTTCGCGTCTTCTAAAGCTCGATGTGCCATATTTACAACAGCGCACTGTATTAAGTCTATTTAAATTTTGTTTCTGGCAAGACTTAATATTCTCTTCAATAAATTTAAGGGCAATTCGATTATTTTTATTTATCATTATTGACGATGAACACAAAATTTTCTCTCTTATTATTAATTTCTTGCATCGTACATTCATGACTTTTGGAATTTTAGAGCCTCATTCACTGTAACACTGATATCGATGTTATCGATGAACCATCGAATGGAAACGCGGACAGTATCGATAGCTGATCATAACTTTAACGATTTTTAGAGCCATGTGCTATAAAATTTTATTATTTTGAAATACTCTGAAGATAGTGGTTTGAAATTTTTCAGTAACACAATATAGCACTATTGGTATCATAAAGCTGCACACAGTGCAATTATTATTATAAAATATACAGAGTTATTGGTAAAACACCAACAACCTCTTAAGGGGTCATTGTACTCATCATTATGAACAACTTTTACGATAGGACCAAACCAACAAACAACAAAAAAATCAGCTGTTCAGTCCATTGTGACGAATTATGCGAACATAAATGTACTGAACAGCTGATTTTTTTTCGCGATTTCAGGTTTGGTCCCATAGTAAAAGTTGTTCATAATGATGAGTACAATGACCCCTTAAGAGTTTGTTGGTGTTTTACCAATAACCCTGTATATATCAGAAGTTTATTTAATCTATAGTCAATTTTAGCCAGGTTTAAATTATGAAAAGCACCGAAAAAAGTTGTTTCAGGATGCTTCAAAGAATACTTCACCGGAAAACCGAAATACTAGTGTCAGAACTAAAAATCGAATCCATTATTTTGCCAACGAGGCAAACGACGAACGGAGGAAAGACAAAGAAGGAAAAAGGGTAAAATCAGCAAAAACATTATGTTTTAACCTAAATCCCAGTTTTCGATATTTCACTGTATCATCTCTATTTCTTGTCCTAATAAAAACCAGGCTTTACAAAAAGGTATTCACAAAAAAAAATCACTCAATAACTATTGATTTATTTTATATCATTTCAACGGTCTAACCAACAATACATGAACACTAACGACTTATACGAGGGTTTTGGATAAATAAATTCCATTAGAACAAGCACATACAAAACCTACTTATTTACAAGGTAGCCATTGGTCAAAATTGAAACTTTATCTTTTCTATTTATTTTATTGTCAATTACAAAGTATAGAGAGGCAAAATCGACTAAATATCACATTTTCAAAATCGACAAAATAAAATAAAAAATCATAAAATAACATCACGCTTTTATTCCCGAAAGGGCGAGGCAGAGGTGTACCTGCATACATCCATATTACGCCAGTTATGTTGTCTTGTGTTATGTTGATATCGTGTTTTGTTTTGTTGTGTTTAAAATTATTTTCCACTCATCAATTCCATTAAACATATTTTTACCACACACGACCAAGTTATGACCAAGATGTATTCTGGTTATAAAGAACAAACTCTCAATTTCGCCCAACGGCTACGCGAAAACCACTATTTAGCGTCATCATCCTGAATGACACTTTGTCCCGTATCTAGTATAGCTTCAGCACTAGGTATGACTATAACGTCAAGAACCTCAGCACACGCTGCATCACAGACATTTTCACCCTCCGTACTACCTTTTTTCTCTAAATAATCAGCTATATCAATTTCCTCAGCCCCCCTAACCGAATTTGACTCTAAATGCTTAGCGATATCTAAACCTTCATGAATTTTGTCCGCAGAACAAAAATCTGTTATCTCCGAACATATTTTTTTGACGTTTTCATCCATTAGTGTTGTGATTAACTCGTCTTGATTGTTAGTCGATATTCTGACTAGTTTCTGGTTTAAGTCGATAGACGAATCGCTGCCTATATTGAATACGACTTTCGATTGATTTTGTTCATTTTCGTTCAGTCTGAGTATTTCTGAGTCAGAGTTGTGAGACTTCAGACTATGTGGTAAGTCTGAGTTGTCGACTTGTATTAGTTTCCTGTTGTAGATGTTTGGTTCGCTGCCCATTATTGAAGTGGTTGAGTCTTCTAATGTTGGCAGCTCCTAGAAGATAATTTTTATTAGTAAATTGACTATTGTGGAGCTACATAACAATCGAACACACGGCTACATATCAAGCTAGAAGTTGAATTCTCATTGTACCGAAATCCTATACAATGCGAGATCAGCTTATAATGGAAATGTATAGCTTAATATGTAGCCTTGTGTGCGAAAATCTATTGGCGCGTAGCAAAAATTAGAACTAACGCCGCCATCTTATATTTTTTTTTAATACATGAGACGTTTCATGAAAATTCATGCCACCAGTTGGCACCACATTGACAAGAGGTCTTCTTTAAAATATATGATGATGTTCATCATTCGTTTCATTCGTTCGTTCATCATTCAATCACGAGTAAATAAAATATAGGCGTTTTGACACTTTTGACAGGTGCCAGGACCTGACGTCTCAGTGCTGCCGCCTGGTGGACGTCATTTCAGAAAACCCTCATTTCAAATTGTTTACCAACAACGCCCTCCTGCGAATGTCATTCAGGCGTTAAAAGCTCCTTGAAGCACCGTATGTTACTGTGGCACTGTGGATTATTTACTTTTGTCAAATTCGTTTGAGAATCTTTGGGCTGTTCATTTTTACTGTTTTTTGTACCTACCGACAAACATAAATAAGTTTGCATACTAAGTACTAACTTTCTAGTTTCATATAAATTTTCTAGTAACGATAATTATGAATGAATAGTCGAGATGGAACCACTGTCACCACTGGTTCATTTTACAAATTAGCCAATCGCAATCCATTGCTGGATATAGACCTCATTCAAGTTTCGACAAACGAATTGATGTCTTCATTCTTTGCTTTTTCAGTACGCCGGTCTTTAAAGGGGTTATAATCTAAATAATAGAGAATATAATCGGGTTGTGATCTAGCCCGACTATGCTACTGTGTTTCTACAAAAGTACGATTTACATTTCGAACTCAAATAAAAAGGAAAAGTGACACACTCAAAATAAAGGAATGTGAACATACAAACATAAGGGATATTATTAATTGCACATCAAATAAACAATGACCTATCAATTTATTTCCATCATTTATAAACTTTTTTACATCAAACAAATACTGGCTGCACAGCAAATTAACCAGAGCGTACAACATAATACTCAGACTCATAGCAAAATGACATGGTGACTAATATTAACTCCGAGGTTAGGTTTGGTTAGGTTACTTTAAACCCTTTACACATAAATAGAATATATAGTAAGGTAATAAGGTTTAATGTGCGCTAGTCATTATTAGCGCATTAATAAAAAAGCTTTATTGCGGTGCGCCACGAATATAAATTGTTTCTTATTTAGTTATATTTTGAGTTGAGTATTTTGCTGTGCAATCAGTAATTTTGATTGGAATTCGGATTATTTTTGGATACAAAAAGTAATATTTTGATTTGCGTTTAAATACTACCCCAAACATAATAGAGAAACAATTATGTCACAAAATTTCGGGGCGCATCAAACAAATAATATGTGATTTGGCCAATAATTGCCATCCATATTAATAACGTCACACGTTAAGGGGGAGGGAGGGGATCCAGTGTGCCATCATGTGACTAGGTTGGGGGGAGTCATAATCTTCGTGATATCACATGTATAAATGTAAAGTATTAAATCTCAGAACTGTGTGTGTCGCTTGTGACTAGGAAGGTACAAAAACCATGAAATTCGTGTGACGTAATTAATGGATGGCTTCTATAATAGTTGTAGTTTCAAATTTACCTGATCATCATGATAACTTCCGACGCTTCGAGAGTGCCTGTGTCGCTTGTTCATCGCCGATTGTGGAGACTGACCGTCTACAGCGTCCTGGTAAACATAAAAGATTATTTATTTGTAAAACACGAGTATACAGTACGCATTGGAGTTTGTAAGGTAAGGTGCTAAGTTTTAAATAGTAGCCTACATGTTTTGCTATAGATAATGGTGTACAAAGTAAAAATTACATATAGGTATTTTACACGGTACATACTATACACACAAGTAGGTAGGTACCTAACTGAAATATAAAACTAAAAAAAACCGGCCAAGTGCTGTCGGACCACGCACAATGAGGGGTTCCGTAGTTGGGACGAATTTGTCCCCAGAAAAACTTATCATTACAATGATAAGTTTTTTGGGGACAAATTCGTCCCAACTACGGAACCTACAACTACAGTTGAAAAACATGTTCTCCCATACATTCCAACTGCAAATGTAAGTTTGTACGCACAATATTGAGAGAATTATCATGTTATTTTAATCCCACAGACTGCTTAAAGGTTTTCCTGTAATCTATAGGCATATAACTATTTTCTGTATATTTTTGTTTTTTTTTTTCAAAATTTTAGGCTCTGTAATATAGGCGCAGATAAAGGGGAGTAATGGTCAATTTTCGTCTATTTTCTTAAATAACTTTAAAATAATTTATTTTAAAATTATAAAAAAAAATCTATTTGAGACCCTCACAGTAAGCCCTTTCATTGATATGCCACACGGTACAGTATGCAAAACTTTTCTTAAATTTTCTTACTTGCCCCCCAAAAGTGGACCCCCATATTCAAAATTCATTTATTTACGTTACACGCCCGTGTTTGGGTCATAGAAATTCATATGCGATCCGACGGAATTAATGCGTCAATCAATAATAATTTAGGTGGGAATATAAACCAATTTCTATTGGTCGATAACTCGATAGGTAGTCATAATTTATTCGCTATATTTCCGTTTTTCCGAAGATAAACGATGGGACCTTTGAACGTTGTCGTACTGTAAAAGGATCTTTTGGCGCTCGAATGACGTTGAAAGGAGGGCGCTGTTGGTAAACATTTGTGCAATTGTTTTGTGACAATGTATTGAAAAAACAAGATGGCGGCGTTAGTTCCAGTTTCAGCCGCGCGCCAAACAAAAAATACCATGTAGCGCTATATTAGTGTTTTGAGTGCTTCATACCTTAAACCTGTTGAACTGCCTATACTTGCACCTCTCTGATGCGACGAGACTTCTCAGCGACTGCGTTCGAGGACACTGACTGTCCACCAGCCATCTGTACGTGCCATACAACTTTGTGGTGTCCGACCTTGAACATAAGGTGCAGTTTAGTATGTCACCAGTTGTTTTTTTAGTGTAGTCTGTGAGAAAATAGTTTTTAAGCGGAGGACCGAAGGTTTAATATTTAGCTTGATATTTGAAGGTATCATTTTTTTTCTTTTTGTTGTATAGAAGTGGAGTATGATAATAAACTTACATATTAGCAGGCGTAGTAAGGAGTCTTTGTAGATTGGCCAATGTTGGCCGTATGTCTGTCAAAGGTAAGCCACGACCGACCACAAGCTGGCCGATACACTTGTTGAGTAGAAATAAGGCGTAGCGGAATAAAGTGGTGTCTCCGCCTCGAGGGAAAAGCGGTATGCTGAAATTGATATGAGAGTTTTTTAATAAGATATTGAGAGCGTTTGTCCCGCAGGGCTGGCAACGTCGCATTACTACAGGTTTTTAGTGATTATTTTAATAATATAAACACCAACATCTAGTGCACGACTGAAAAAACAAGTAATATAATTTAAATTTATTAAAATAATCACGAACGCCCTGTATAAATGCGACGTTGCAAGCCGCGTGTGATGATCGCTATTAAATAAATATTTAAAATTAATTCACAGACAGAAGTCAGAGGTGTAACCCCCCCCCCCCCTACATTTAGCCAGTTATGTCATACCGTCTTAGGTCACATAGGTAAAATTTCGAATTTAGAATGCAAGCCGAGGAAAATATTATGGACATTCGAAACTTGAATATTTAAAGAAAATAAAAACAAAGGGTTTCTGGGATTTTATTCATTTTCTAAAATGCAGTGGATGCGCAAACGCTGCGTGATTATAGAAAAAAAAACAGCACGTCTTCTTAACGCACGGCTGAAGAAAATCAGACTCGAAAGAAGCCGGGTTTTGTTAAGGCGGTACGCGGGAAAAAAATACCGCGAAATACTTACTTTTTTCAGACGAAAAAACTTTTAATAATGAGCAGAGTTTCAACAAACAAAATGATAAAGTGTATGCACACTCTAGTGAAGAAGCGAGCAGACGTGTACCACGTGTTGAGCGTGGTCATCACCCTTCGGCATTCATGGTTTGGCTTGGAGTGTCCTATGTGGGTCCAACGGAGGTGTTTTTTTGTAAAAAAGAAGTGAAAACCAGTGACCTTGTATATCAAAACACAGTCCTAACAAACATTGTGGAACCTTTTTCACAAACAATGTTCTAAAACAAGCACTGGGTATTCCAGCAGGATTCTGTACCGGCTCATAAGGCGAAAAGTACCCAAAACTGGCTTACGACCCGTGGAATCGACTTTATCAGGCATGAGGATTGTCCTTCATCCAGTCCAGACATGAATCCCTTGGATTACAAAATATGGCAGAACTTAGAGGAGAAGGTCTGCGCTAAACCCCATCGCAACTTGGAGTCACTTAAAGCATCCCTGATTAAAGCAGTCGCCGATATTGACATGAACGTCGTGCGTGCTTCGATTGATGACTGGCCTTGTAGTTTGAAGGCTTGTATCGAAGCAAGAGGAGGACATTTCGAATAATTTTAATGTGGTGTAAATCTTTATTTTATAACCTATCATTTGATGTAAAAATGGTTGTAGTGGTTGTACTCAATGTGTCAGTTATTTAACTTTCCATATTATGTGACAAAACTTATGACCAGATAAATAAAGACCAAGTCAATTGCCGGCTAAAATTTATTTATGGAATAACTCAATAACACTGCTTTAACCCAGAATCGAATCCGACCCTTTGCGATTAGAAAGAAAAGGAAAGAGTTACGAGAACTAAATTGCTTTCTTTCTTTGTTTTTGCTTTTCTGTTTTTTTTTTTGTGTTCACCTGCAAATCTTTTATTTTTCTTTTGTTTTCTTTGTAAATCAAATCGAACAAAAAAAATCCACTCACTTCGGATCCGGCAAATCCGGGGTCACATCCAAAATCTTGCTGGCCGATCCCAACAACGTGATCTTGTACCTCAGCGGCTGGTTTAGTAGCGCAGCAGCTAAACAGGTCGATTGGGCCACGAAACCCGCGGCCACAGAGTCGCTGAGCGGGCTGGAGCCGCGGGGACTGTCGTCGCCGCACACCGCGAGCGGGGCGCCGCATATCGTCCATGTTGACAGGTCCTTCTGTTCAGTTAATTGATATTGAACATGACAAATTAAAGGATCTACTGTACATGTGCACAGGAAAAACCTAGCCAGCAGCGGCGAGGTGTGAATTTTTGTAAGAGAGAAGAAGAGGCAAAGCCAGTCTTAACTTACTTACTTACTTATCAATAAAGTAGAAATGAATTTACTACCTTCAAAATAAAAGTCTTTTCTTTACTTTATTTAGCACCATCTATCGCCAAATAGCAGTACCAAAAGTCGTTATCACTATACAAACAAATCTTTTAATGTTTTAGAGAAATAAAGTCAACTAAATTAGGGACTATCATTCTAAAATTATTATAGGAATATAAAGAATCGAATAAAATGCAGTTAAACAAGTGAATACTAAATAAAATATTAATATTCTTCCATCTCGTTTTCGCTGACGCATTTTTTCTATATCGGTCTCTATCGTAACCCGTTGTACAGCGGCTTGCTCTCGTCCATATCAAGCGGTGCCACGTGACCTAAAGTGAAGTCATAACGGGATCGCTATTGTATGAATTTTTAGTTCCCAATTATGACGTTTTGGCGCCGGGTTATTTCAGACCATTTTTTGTTATTGTAATTCAAACCTAATAATAGGCATTTTTGTCGTTTGAATGTTATGGTTAATTAAATACCCATAGTGTAAATTTCTTTTGGCAATGCTAGACACTATTGACTGTGGCATTTTTCAATAGCGGTAGAGTTGTTGAACCGAACCTCCGAAGGGAAGCCGGTAGGAATCGTGTTATAAGGTGCTTTCGCCACTGCTAGCCAGAATTATTAACGCTAACTACGCTCGAGAAATATCTCTCCTGGTCCGAAGGTCTAAGTAACTAAATGTCCAACAGCGCGAATAATGAGCAGTGTCTAATTAGCAAAATGTCTATGCAGCAAAACGTCCAGCTATCAGATGGCCTTTATAGAGAACATCTATTTAGCAAAAAGTAATTTTTAAAATGTGTACACTCATGACAGAAAGTAAAAGTCATTTGTAATTTACATTAAATCTATTTGATAAAAAAATGGGTTAAAAAGCTAGGAGCCTCTTAAATATTATTAGGATATTAGGCGCACAAATTCCTGCATTTATTCATCTAATATCCTTTTGACATGGCCAAGGCTTATCAAAAATACAAAGGGACTAACTTTTTGGTCCTCAAGCTTTTGCGGCTCTCTTTTGTATTTCGCCATAAGATTATAATAAACTAGCTGACCCAACAAATGTTGTCCTGTCAAAATTTCAATAATTCCTACAAAATTCCCATAGAAAATGCACGAATTTTCCCGGCAACTTTTCTTTCATACAAAACTTGTCGTGACAATTACAAACACAACAAAAAAAAAAATTATCCAATTTGGTGCAGTCATTTGGAAGTTATGCGCGTATATACATTTCGGCGATTAATTTTTATATATATACAGTATGTTAACCAACAGAGGGCGTTCCCGTTAACCCGCAATAGTATAGCATCCATACATGCTAAAAAAAATATTACCATTCGAAAACAAAATGGTTTTTATTTTTTTTTAATATTAAAATATTCACTAAAAATGCTAAAAATATTCACTAAAATAGTGAATATTTTTAGCATTTTTAGTGAATATTCAAAAATTCACTAAAAATAAAAACTAAAACAAATATGTGATTTTTTTGTTTAGAATTTTCTTGAATGAATAAATAAATAAAAAAAATAAATAAATTGCGATGTTTCCGTCCTTCAAGTACGCGTGTACAGAGTGTTTCTTTTACGTATCAATTTAACATTTTTAGTGAATATTTTAATATTAAAAAAAATAAAAACCATTTTGTTTTCGAATGGTAATATTTTTTTTAGCATGTATGGATGCTATACTATTGCGGGTTAACGGGAACGCCCTCTGTTGGTTAACATACTGTATATATATAAAAATTAATTGTTCTTAATCTGTTGGTTAACATACTGTATATATATATAGATTCTCACCTGCTCAATATAGAATATATGGTGCAACTGTTTGAGCAGTTCGGTCCTTTGGGCACACAAGGCGTGGTGTGATGACGCCGCTAGCTCACGTATCGCTGCGCAGGATTGTCGCGTCTCTTTGACGCTCTCATTTCGTCGCGAGAGTGAGTGATAGTTCTGCATTAGTTCCGTCCCTGAAAATGAACTTTGTTTTAACGTGAATTTAGAACCTTAGACAATTATCAAACTCAATGTCTTGCATAAAAGCTAGCCAAGTGCGTGTCGGATAAATCGAACTAAATACACTTAGGAGATTTAACTAAAACCTGCGAATAACGCCTTTAAATTCAAAACGATAAAAAAGTGAATATCTCGAAAAATGTCAGTTAGGAGGTATTGGCACTTCACCGTCGAAATATAACCCGATTTTTCAATAAAGGATTCCGTAGTTGGGATGAACTTACTGTAGTGAAAAACATATTCTCCCATACATTCCAACAGCAAATGTAAGTTTGTACGCACAATATTGAGAGATTTACCATGTTATTTTAAGAACTTCTTTATACTTTCCTGTTATCTATAGGTATAGAATTATTTTCTGTATTTTTTCAAAATTTTAGGCTAGTTTTGGAGATAAGGGGGAAATGGTCAATTTTCGTCTATTTTCTTAAATAACTTTAAAATAATTTATTTTAAAATTATAAGAAAAAAAAATCTATTTGAGACCCTCACAGTAAGCCCTTTTATTTGATATGTCACACGGTACAGTTTGCAAACTTTTTTTTAAATTTTCTTATTTGCCCCCCAAAAGTGGACCCCCATATTCAAAATTCATTTATTTACGTTACACGCCCGTGTTTGGGTCACAGAAATTCAGACCTTTACCAACTTAATCGGTCCATTAGATTCGGAGATAATTGGCTGTGACAGACAAACGGGCACACGAGTGATCCTATAAGGCTTCCGTTTTTTTCTTTTGAGGTACGAAACGTAAAAAGAAGTGAGATATAAAATTTAAACATTCTAAATATAGATGAATGTGTTACTAATTCCCTTTAGTGAGTGATTGCGTATGAATGTAACCTGAACGGGGTTTGTTTACACTTCCATCAGATACTTACGATACAGACTATCGGATACTGAATTCAAGTATAGGTTAGAACTTAGGCAGACGCGAACGTTTCTTTATGCAATTTATTTCATGAGCACTGCTCTTAAAACATTCAAAGACGTGATATTGACCAACCCGCACTGAAAAGGCTGATTCTGTATGTGTGCAAAATTACCGATAGAATCAATGCGAAGACAATATAGTGTGCATACCCCATGATAATTTCCCTATATCATAAACATACACTGTACTAGTTGTGACAAGCAATGTGAATTTAAAGGTAAAATTAGACCAGTACCTCACATCACAACAGAATATAATGAATAATGGACCATAGATCCCACAGCTTAAGGTTCATTTTTAAATACTCAAGGGCTGGTTTAATGTAATATGGACTTAAAAATTCAAACGAGAACCATTCTTTACACAATAACCCAAAACACCTTTAAACAAAAAAAAAAAAATATCCTTACACTCACCAACATCCTGGTTTTCTTCGAACAGTTTAGCATGCCTCTCTTTCAGTTTCCTTATGTTGGTCAACTTGCTATCTCTTTCGTCTGATAATATGATGCGTTTGAACCTTAGGATCTCCAACTGTTTCGTCAGCCTTACATGTTCCGCCCTTTGGAAAGGCGAAGGTTTTGCCTGAAATATTTAACAACATTATTATTAATTATTGAAATATTATTGGGTGGAAAACAAACAGGTGTTCCAAATGAGGGTAAGTGGTCACCGCCGCCTGTGGACATCTACATAAAATATCAGCAGTTCCCTACATTTTAACGAGTTATGCGTACATAAAAGGAACAGCTGGATTTTTTTGACAATTGCAGGTTTTGTCCCATAGTAAAAGTTGTCCATAATGATGAGTACAACACTATCATGGCAGTACCCTAGCCAATAAAAACGCAGCAGTATATAGCTAATAACTGGAGCCAAACAAAAAGTATGCATAAGCGAAGGAGATAGAGAAAATATATTTCTGTCTCGTTTACTCTTACTACCGGATCTATAGTTTGACCAAGACCGCTGTACCGCTTAGGAATGCGCGGCGAGGCGGGGTGCAGCGCTGGCGAATGAGCGGTGGGACGCCGTGAGCGTTGACGAATGAGCGGCCTCACTGCCCCCCGTCTCGCCGCGCACTTACCTTCGACGCGGTATAGCGGTCTTGGTCAAACAAGAATAAGAGTCCTCGTCTCATTATTAATTGACTTGGATTTTGCTATACTCTGTCTACATGCAATACCAAAGGCATCGCAACTGCGTTTCGATCCAAGGGACAAAGTCACACAATGACAACGTCTCATGAGTATGAAACCAGCGAGCGCTACGGAGTGTATGAAACTAAATTATGGACTGAATAGAGACTTCGAAATGAAATTGTCGGATTTTCTAACGCAGTAACGGGGAATTGTTTTAGACTTCGGCCTATGCAAATTCTGTTATTTACTTATTCTAGATTACAGGATCAAAAGGATTATGATTGTTTAGGTTTATATTATTTAGCGCAAATACATACTGAGTAAATTATAGTGTTTAGACTCATCAATAGGAGAGTTAATGTGATTCATATTTGATTTTAGTGTGACATAGCAATTAAAAAAACTCGTTTAATACCAACCTTAAAAGATAAGAGATCATTCAATTTCAGAGTCAGCCTAGGCCCATTGGACACGATAGGCCTATCCTCCTTGATCCTTCCATTCTTAACGCTCAGATCTCTTTGTGACGAAGACTTATCCTTACTTAAACTATCACCATCATCAGGAGAAAACAGGTTTCTTTGAGATCTACTCTTGAACTTCAGTCTGACATCACAGGCATCATCCGGTGACGGCCAATCATCGTTCGTCAACGCAGACTTCTTGTATATCCTCTCCTTTATATCCTGGACGGCTTCCTGTCTCTTCTTGATTGAATATTGAAGTAAATGCAACTTTTGTAATTTCGCCGCATTGTAACTTGGCCTTATTTCTGACTTCAAGAAGTTCAGAGCCATGTACCTGTACTTCGGAACTCCATCGGCTTCGTTTCTCAAGTCATAACTCTCGGCTGTTTCACTTAGGTCTATGTTACAAGTTAAATCTTCTTTTGACGCGTTTCTACACACATTATCACAGTTTACACTCGAAGTGTATTCCTTTACTTCTAAATTCTCCGGCGAATGCTCGTATATATGGTTCGCCGTGTTAGGATCGCCTTTCCCATACTCGGAACCCTCTTCTCTTCGTCTATAATAATCTCTTTGACTTTGGCCAATGTTTAGGCTAGCAGACGTCCTCAAAGTCGGGAAATTCTGCTGAAATCCTCTTTCTACAGGACTGTGACTTTTCGAATACTCTTTATCAGACTTTTTAGTGCACTTACTAGGAGAAATGGACCTCGATTCTTTACCTAACTTATGATTGAGTATATGTTTAGCTTCTAAATTGATTTTAGATAGATTGGTCCTTTCAGAGGAGTCTGAAGATATAGAACCATGCTCTATTTCGTATTCTGGGGGTATGATATCAAGCTTCAGACTTTTGTATGAGCAGAAGTATCCACCATGCATTTGTAAGACTAAAGTGTTGCTTTTGAAGCAGTCTGAGGTAAAATTCGACGCGAGATTAGCTCCTATGTACCTCAAGCCACTGAAATAGACTCCCCAAGTTTGTATAACAGCATCCTGTGGTAGTTTATTGTTGTCGTCATTCGGATGTAGTATATGACACCATATTCGTATGACGACATTGCTTGACGACATGCGATGCGTCGATTCTGTAATAAAGGACGCCCATGATTCAGAGTATGACGCAATTGGATTTCCTAATAGTTGGGAGATGATAACACGAGTATAAACAGTATCTTTGTTGTGCTAATTTTAGTGATAATGTAATGCTTTTATCTGAAAGGGTGTTTAGAGAGGCGAGATAATATAAAAATATTGTTTTATTCGACTTAGATACTTTCTATACAGTGAAGTGAATGGTGAATGAAAGTTATGTTACATAATTATGGGTATTCAAATGACTATTTCATTAATCGATGAAGTCAAATGCTTTTACGAATGTTTTCCTTAACACTTCATTATTGTAGGTACCAAAAGTAGGCGACAAAATTGTATGTAAGCAGGATACGCGAAGTATCCTACTTGATATGTCACACGGTACTTACAGAAAATTATAAAAACTATATTTGGAAACTTCACAGTAATGTGAAGGTCAGCCGAAAATTGACCAACCCACTTCATCTCCGAAACTACTGAGCGTAAAATTAATAAAAAAAACCACAGAAATGAGTTCTATACTTATAGATTACAGGAAAATATTAGGTTGGGGAAAAAGTCTTTTCGCATTATAGTATGTATGAACTTGTAATAAAATCTCTTTGGCTATACTATTTGTATCTGGCTGGTTTTAGTATCATTGAAAGTTTAAATTTTAAAGAACATAATTCCAAATTCAAATTAGGAAAATGTGTGATTTTCATTTGTTTTTCGTACCGTCCAGATGAGTGAATCTAATGAAGAAATTCGATACATTTTAAAATTTTACTACAAAAAAGGTAAAAATGCAACGCAAGCCGCGAAAAAAATTTGCGATGTTTATGGACCTAGTGTAGTGTCTGTGAGAGTAGCACAAATTTGGTTTAAGCGTTTTCAATCCGGAAATTTTGATGTCAAAGATGCACGTCGCTCTGGTCGCCCTATTACGGATAAAATGGATGCCATTTTTGAAAAAGTGGAGCAAGATCGGCATATCAGTAGTGATGACGTAGCTGAAGAACTGGAAATTGACCACAAAACAGTTTTGGCGCATTTGAAAAAAACTGGGTACACAAAAAAGCTCGACATTTGGGTACCTCACGAGCTCACTGAAAGAAACCTAATGAACCGTGTACTCATTTGTGATTCTTTATTACGACGTAATGAATCCGAACCATTTTTGAAGAAGCTGATAACTGGTGATGAAAAGTGGATCACGTATGACAAGAACGTGCGAAAAAGGTCGTGATCAAAGGCCGGTCAGGCTTCACAGACTGTGGCGAAACTCGGGTTAACTCGCAACAAGGTGATGCTGTGTGTGTGGTGGGATTGGAAGGGCATTATTCATTATGAGCTGTTACCACCAGGCAGGACCATCGATTCTGAACTCTACTGCGAACAACTGATGAGATTAAAGCAAGAAGTTGAGAGAAAGCGGCCGGAATTAATCAACAGAAGGGGTGTGGTTTTTCATCATGATAACGCTAGACCTCACACATCTTTAGCCACTCAGCAAAAATTAAGGAGTTTGGCTGGGAGATGTTAAAGCATCCGCCGTATAGTCCTGACCTTGCACCTTCAGATTTCCACCTGTTTCGGTCTCTTCAGAATTCTTTAGGCAGTGTCAGGTTAACATCACGAGAGGACTGCCAAAACCACTTGTCGCGGTATTTTGACCAGAAGTCCCAAAATTTCTATAGCAATGGGATCATGTCCCTACCTACAAGATGGCAAAAAGTTATCGAACAAAATGGTACCTACATACTTTAGTTAAATGTAAATAAACTATATTGAAAAATGTTTTGAATTTTCTTAAAAAATGCGAAGAAACTTTTTCCCTAACCTATAATATAAGAAGTATATGGTCTTAATATCTCTCAATATTATGTGTAAAAACTTACATTTGCACTTGGGATGTATGGGAGAACAAGTTTTTCAACTACAATGTTAAGATTGTTCTTGGGATGAATTCATCCCAACTAAGGAAACCTTCATTGTGCGTAGTCCGACACGCACTTGGCCGTTTTTTGTATCGAGCCAAATTGTGTCAACCGTGTGTTGGCCCTCATAATTTACAGAAGGAAATCAAAAATTTTATAATCATGAAAAAGAATTAGGCAAATTTGTGGTTTTTGAGGACAAAAATTGATTTTGTGTGCAGCCAAAATGCGTCAAAATATCTTTTTGGGACCCATTTCGCCTTAAACTATTTTGAACAAACGGTATTTTTACGCACAAAGGTCATTGTGTGCAATTTATGGATAATAACATCAACAATTGATTAATTAGGCATATATGATAAGGATTGACACATAAACAGTTAGACGTAATAGTCAAATGAGTCAGCCTGTAGCAATGATAAGAATTGCTGTTTGAAATTTCTATGTTAATCTGTATGTAGGAATCATTGTTTTGCAAATACAGGGTATAATTGTAATCACCGTTATCCTCTAAAGGGGGTTATTGTACTCATCATTATGAACAACTTCTGGACAAAACTTGAAATCGCGAAAAAAAAATCTGCTGTTCAGTACATTTATGTTCGCATAATTCGTCAAAATGTAGGGAACAGGAGATTTTTTTTGCGATTTTTGGTTTGGTCCTATAATAAAAGTTGTTCATAATGATGAGTACAACACTCTCATGGCAGCTCCCAGGCCAATAAATAAGCAGCGTGTATTAGTATCGCGTTTCGAGTTAATCCGACAGCGCTTTAACATTTTTCCTTACTAAAGAGGGGTGGTGTCTAAAATATCCTCTGTGGAACTACAAGTGACAATATTTATTGTTTACTGAGGCAAATATTGCCGAATTTCAAGTTTATTAACCTAAGAAATAAGATTTTTCATATAAACTGTATCCCCTCTATTCACCCCCACAGGGGTAGAATTTTGAAAATTCGTTTGGGATATTTGCATAACTTGACTCAAAGATTATTTAGTCCAAAAACTTATTACTGTTTATTTTCTGTCAAAAGTATAAATACTGAGTTTAGAGTTAATCGGACCGCGCTTTAATATTCTTCCATACAAAATTTAAGATCCCCAAACAACCCTTTGAGTGGTAGTTTTGAAAAACTAATAAAGACAAACTTTATACACAAATACTTGCCTAAGTAAATTAACCAAATGATATATTTATCATAAAAAGTGTATACCGTGTTTTCAAAACCCAATCCCTCCTAAAAAAAAAAATGACTATCAATTTTCATCCCATTAGGGGTAGGTTTTCGGAAAACCCTGATACACATTATTCTTTATTTTTGGTCTCAAGCATATTTTTTGAGTTTCGAGTTAGTCGGACCGCGCGTTAAAATTCCCCCATTGACACTCCCAATACCCCCAAGTTTAATTTCAGCCTAATTTGTTCAGTGGTTTGAGGAATGAGTTGATAGACCATTCAGTCAGTCAGTGACGGTTTCCTTTTATACATGGTGTCCGGTAAAGAAAGGATAACCTTGAAACAGCATAATAGACCTTATGTCCGTAATATATATATATATATATATATATATATATATATATATTTAGATTTTTTTAGATTTTTTTTAACTTTTTACATTCTTCTTCACCACAACCACAAATGAATGTACAATATTATAACAATCGGTAATTTGTTGTTATAATATTGTACGTTGACTACGCCGACAGGAGGCACTAAATAGTGTGACTAGAAATTGCACAGTATTAAAAAAATCATTCATTCTTTACTGGACACCCTGTGTATATATATATATATATATTAGCTGACCGGACAGACATTGTCCTGTTTCCTAGAACTTGATCGCAGCGCCACCTATCGGGTTCAATTCAATCAAATACAAAAAAAAAAACATCAAAATAAGTCCAGCCGTTTAGGTGGAGTTCAGTGGCATACAGACGTATAGAAGAATTATATAGGTATTGTAAATATAAATTAGTTTGGCCTGAAATTGAGTTTGCCCAGTAACATATATAAAGATAATACTCTACAGGTTGCATGCAAAGGCAACTTTATGTTGTATACAGGCTGTTAGGGAAATAACTATGGTTGCATTCGATAATTCAAGCATGTGTGGAATTACTTTTGAATATGCGGATTAGGTTTTTGTTTGATGAAAAAATTGATGGAAAATAGTCGAGTTATACTGTGTACGTCTTTTTGAGATAAACTGATAAAAAGAAATATATATATTACAGTTTATCATCTATTACAGTACTTATGGATAGTGTAAATGTCTTTAAGAGCTTAAAATCACAGTATTACCTGAATCAATCTCCTTCCATTTGGGATGAGGTGAGGATATCCGCTCACTGGTATAGAATGGAGCGGACATAGTGGTGTGATGCAATGTCAGATAGAAACTGCATGGAGACGTACACCATTCAGGTGGCCTGATATTGTAGCCCACGATCTGGAAAATGAGATATATTCAGTTAATAATCAAATAAATGATGCTGTTTTGGTAAAAATATTAGAAAATAATATATTTCGCATGAGACTTTAAGCCAGCTCGCAGTGTCGAGACAATTTTATCTACTTCCATTCTCTTCTTTTTCTTATTTTTATCACTGTGACAATAACTCATTTTCGGTTTGTATTGTAATGTAACTCAATTAACGGTATCTTACACTCCTTTAATCATTCATGTCTCTGCTAGTGCTCTGTGCACTTCTGTAAGTGTCGATATCACAATACCTAATGTGTATGTTTTAGTGAGTAAGATGTTGAAGTGCCATATTAATAAATAAATAAAATATATTGGTAAATATGATATTACATTCTGTTCTCTTATAAGTAGGTACTATGAGAATTACTCGTACTCTGGGTAAAACACAGTGTGTACTTGAACATGTGAAGTTACTTCTTCAATACCTATATTATGAATGACCGATAGGTTCAACCAATTACAAAGGGATACAAAGGGAATGAAATGGAATAAAGCTTGTTAAGAAACTAGCTAGCACAAGAAAATAATCAGTCACTTTATTCAGGATTACTTAATTTCAGATCTTGGATTTATGTTTTTATCAGTAAAAATATCAGCGTTTCTTTAAAAGAGATGAGATTAAACTATGGGACATAAACATATTCCACTTAAATTAAGACAGAATAATGAATACACTGCAATGTATGTCATGTGTTACATCATTCGGTTCCCTACAATATGGTTGAGCTCTATTTGCTGATCCACGCGTCATGTTCGTGAACGGGCGCCGTCGGTTCAGACTGATCATCTCTTAACTGCCAGGGCTTATTTTTAATCTTATATTTTTGATGTTTGTTAATTTTATTTTTTTACATTTTTCTCACATATATATAGTAGAAGCAACAAGAATAATGCACACAGGATTTAGTAATATCTTAATTTAAAAGAGTGTCCGTGGAGTTTCTTGTCCATTTTTTCCATAGAGATCTATGTTTTGGAATGGGCAACTAGCTTCAACCTTCCGACTAACTGACCAACTCTTTGACAATTCAAAAGTGCCTGTAAATTGTTTATTTGAAATAAATGCTTTCAGTTTGAGCTTGTAGTGAATTATTTGCTTAATTAATATTAACCTGTTAAACAATCACCAACTAGAAGACATTTACATGATAACACTCAACGGTTTTCACAATAACATAGGGCGACTGGTAATTAGTGCCCGATACTTAAACACGTGATTGTACTTTTACTATGGGACCAAACCTGAATTCGCGAAAACAAAATCATCTGTCCCATTCATGTTCGCATATCTCGTCATAAATGCAGCAGCTGATTATTTTTTTGCGATATCAGGTTTGATCCCATAGTTACAGTTGTTTGTTATCATGAGTACAATTACGTATTGGTCACTAATAATGGTCCACTTGAAGGAAACCAAACCCAATAACATAGAACATCGGTCACTAATTACCAGTCAACCTATATTTATTGTCTTTCAAGAGTATTTTTCTTATGAACAATCACTGGTTCATATGACATTAATTGTTGGGTTAACTAATCAAATCTTGAGTAATAAGACATAATAAATATATTGATGCTTGAAAGGCAAAATTGACTAAGCAACAATTGAGAATGTCCATAATCTTTAATAAAAATGCCAGTTTATTAAGCTTTTAAACTGCATTTCAAATTCGTTAGAATGGAGCAGTTATGACTACTTAATAGGCGATTTTGTTTCAATTTTTTTATTTAAAAAAATAAATAAATGATGCTCTAGTGTAAAGTTGCCAACATGTTGTTTGGTAAATATTGCCTTTCAAGCGTCAATATTATTGCAAACCCCGGGCAGTCAATTTGCATAGGGTAAGCAGCAATTGCCCAAAAAAAATGTACCATAGTTGATTTTTATTTAACGCTTATGCGGGCGCTTGACTTCTATAGACGTCATAACAATAAACCTACTATTGTGTCTTGTTTACCTATCCGCAAACCGATTAAGTGCTTCCAGATTGTGTTTCATATGCTTTTTCGGAAGTTAACAACTGATTATTGATTCAATTTAGATTTTTTTTGAAAATTTTTGATGCAAATGGAATATGTAAGCTATTTTATATGCAAAATTAAACAGAACACAGGATGAAACTAGGTATTAGTAGCAACATATCTAAACATTCAAATAATCTTGTATGAAAATCTAGAATTAGAAAATGCTGTAACCAAAAAAGAAAACATAGTCTCAGATAGTAGAAGATAATTAGGAGTAATTTTCAATGTGTACTTTTTTTAAATAATTTAACAAAGTTATGTATTTCAGATGTATGATGTTGTGCTTGTCATTATACCCATCTTACTAATGCTAGTAAATCTATCAATGATTGATAAATTAACCTTTTAGACTGTGCCTGAAAGTCCAAAGTAGGAAAACTATTGAAAATAACTCAGGTAAAAACCAAATTCAGATAGGTATATTATTAACTATATGGCTTGCGAGCACTTCTACATAAAATAGAGTAGAATAGTGATGTCAATGATGACAATAAAATATTATCACGTAGTCGAACCGTGTTGGCGTGGGCGTCTGTTAGTAAACCTCTGCCTAAAAATCTTTTAAAAAACTTTCCAATATCCCTTTATCTATTACCTGTATCAAACTTCGAAGTCGTAGCTGCTGGGTGGCCAGTGGAGTCCACTCTCTGCATCTCGGCCTCCCAAACATTTTTCAACAAATTGCTACGACAGTAAAATAACAAAGGTACTCCAGTACCTTAGCAAGCCACAATGTCAATTTGAAAATATGATATCACATTTGCAATAGAGACAAGCAAAATAACATTAACGCAAGGAGTTAAAGTTTCTTTTTTTTAATAAATAAATAAAATGCATTGTTCAGCTGACTTCACAACTTCAAGCGAACGTCAAATTCTAGTTTCGGTTGGGTTGCATACAAAAAATTTTGAAAGCTACCATTTAGAAGATTGGATGGTAGATTATCCGCTTTTTGAAATTGGTATTAATTCTTTTAAGCTTTGGTGTCCTACTCCTCAGAAAGCCATAAAAATCTGTCATCTCCAGTATTTGATATTAAGTCAAACCCTGCCCCCCAAAGATTTAAATCGCCAGATTTGCCCCCACCGTACTTAGTCACAAGAAAAAGTGTATATTGAGAAGAGTGAGCTTACACATTATTAAACAGCGTTTCCATGATAATCAAGTGAAGTCAGTGTCAGTCAGTCAGAGGTGTCAAAACGACACCGAAATTCCACTATCTTTAATTTTGACGCGATAGAGCGAACCTAAAGGTGGTTTTACACCAAAGATGGACAGGGCCTGGAGAGAAATTTAGCCATACAAATTGCAATTCTCGCCCATCCCATTCACGCCTCGCCTCGCCAGTGTAAAACCACCTTAACAAATTAAATCTTTGCAGCTGTCATCAGTTTCATGACGGCCGTCACTACGGCCGTTAAATGCGGTCCCTCTCTTCTAGGAAACCCTTATAATACTATCTAGCAAATGGCGCATGAAAAGTATGGCAAAATCAACGAACCCATTTTCAATCGTTTTTTTCAATTTGCAGGTGAGTGTGAGATTGTATCTTGATCAAAATACGATTTATGCGTTTAAAGCTAAAGAAGTATAAGCTAACCTTTGTTCAAAGGCATACTATTCTATCAACGAATACTTAAACAATAAGCATAGTTGGTTGCTGTGATTAACTCAAGACAATGTTTATGTCCTTTCTCCAGGATTACCTTACCTTCAAAATTATTATTTAAAGACACCGTATTGGAATCTGCAGTAGGATGCCAACAAGGTGATCCTCTCGGGCCATTAATTTTCAGTTTGGCTATCCATCCCATATTACAAAAACTAAATTCAAAATTTAATGTGTGGTACTTAGATGATGGAACACTAGGAGGTAACGTAGACACCTTTCTAAAAGATCTTCAATTCGTAAAGCAGCAGTTCCAATCCATCGGCCTTGACCTCAACAACTCCAAATGCGAAATTTACCTTTGTGACAATACCGACAGACAATCAACTATACAGAAATTCAATTCCATATCCCCAGATATCAAAGTTTTGGAAAAAAGTTCACTGCACCTCCTAGGTTCCCCAATTTTAGAAGACAGTTTCTCATCTTTCGTCGACGACAAAATTAAACATTTTAACGATATTTCGGATAGACTTTCAAAAATTAATTTACATTCGGCTTTCACTCTTATCAGATATTGCTGTTTTGGTCCAAATTTTATGTATTTTCTCCGCTCTTCCTCTTTATGGAAGCAGCCACAACTTTTAAACAAAATCGATCATATTATTCGAAATACACTATCATCAATTTTAAATGTGGCATTGGACGATCGCGCGTGGCTGCAAGCCACACTACCCATTCGTTTTGGTGGGCTCGGCATCCGCAAAATTTCTAGTGTAAGCCTACCGGCGTTCCTGTCCTCGGTCCACAGCACCGAAAAGTTAACCACAAAAATCTTAGCCCCTTCTCAGGTTGACTCTGAAGTGCCGTGTTTGACAGACGCGGTGAATGCCTGGAAAGTGGCTTGCCCGGATACGGTTCAGCCCGAGAACCCGTCTTCCCAGAGACAGTGGGATGAGCCGCTCTGCAGGTTGGTACGGAATAAACTTATTAATACGTCCACCAATACTGCTGAGCGTGCCCGCCTGTTGGCTGTGGGTGAATGGGAGTCGGGTCTCTGGCTTCAGGCTCTACCGTCACCCAACATAGGCACTATGCTGAGTGACACCACATTCCGGCTCGCTACATGTTTACGTGTGGGTGCTCCTTGTGGGGCTCCACATCGCTGTCAATGCGGTGAAGGAGTCGACTGCCTCGGACACCATGGACTATCCTGTAGCAAGAGCGCTGGTCGGATGGCACGGCACGCTAGCGTTAACGACATCATCCGTCGGGCTCTTGTCACCGCCGGGGTGCCAGCAGTTTTAGAACCCAATGGCTTGGCACGCGACGATGGGAAGAGGCCAGACGGAATGACCATAATGCCTTGGAAGTTGGGTAGGCCTTCGGTATGGGATGCAACCTGTGTCGACACCCTCGCGCCATCCCATCTTCTTAGCACGGCGGGTTGTGCTGGGGCGGCTGCTGCAGGAGCAGAAAACCTCAAACGGCGCAAATATAGCAACCTTATTGGGAGCTATATGTTTGAGCCGTTTGGGGTTGAAACTCTAGGGCCTTGGGGTCCGAGTGCTCATCGAGTATTTCGGGACATCGCCAAGCGGTTGGTCGACTCTTCACGGGACCAGAGGGCTGGCCTATTTTTAGCCCAAAGAATCAGCATTGCTATCCAACGTGGCAATGCTGCCAGCCTTTTGGGCACTTTTTTCATTGACAGCGATGCGGACGAATTTTTTGATGCCCTATGAGCTTTCACCTTTTTATTTTTATGATTTTTATATACTTGTACATAATATACATATATATCTTTTAGTTTTAGCTTGTACTACAGTTAATAATTATGTTAAAAAATAAATGTAGGTTCTTTACCTTCTCAAAGGTTATAAGAGTTCATATAAATATTTATTTTCTGTGACTATAAAAGTCAATTTATTTTATTTTTAGTTAACAATGACATAAGTAATCTACTCATTAAAAGGTTTTTTTTTATGCGTGGTATTGCAATATGTGGTTAGCTAGACTAGTCAAGAGCAAACCCATCATAAAAAAAGCTAGTGACCTGGACAAGTGATCATTCTTGCCTAAGCAACCGGCAGCAAGTTCGTCATGCTCCCTTAGATGTCACTGCTTGCGGTAGTGTCGGGGGTCAGTTTGCCTCCTTCCCTCAAATATGGTGAGAAGGGTAATGGCTGATCTTTGCGTTATGCTCGTGAACGGGTGCTGCTTGTGGTTGACTGACTGGTCGTCAGTCTTGCTAACCTTGGTTTTGTTTTGTTATTAGTAATTAACTCTTTGTTTATTTTACTTAGTTTATCTTTTGTGACTTCGAGTTACGGCTACACATGTGTATACGGCTATATGTAAGTAGGCACACCCTTTATTACTGAAGGCTTTTATTTAGGTATAAAGTTCTGCTGACGTTTTTAGTTTTATATTTTTATTTCTGCTTGAGTATAGTATTCAATTATTTTTTTTGGTATATTGGCGGGTGCTAGCTGAGTTATAGCAAATATTTTATTTTAATTTATATGTTTTGTGTTGTGTAATGTGCCTAAATTATTTTACGCAGTATTGTATAGAATCAACTGAACAGACAGCTGTGCTGCTGGGGAGTTTGTTGCGTCACTTCTTGAGACAAACATGCTACAGATATCCACCTAACCATTTAACATGGAACGCAAGCATGCTCCAACACCCAAAAATTACAACAAACGGAACGCGGGTTGACGTCATCGTGTCAGCCGGTTCTTTTCGGGCGTTTGGGCGCATGTGATTTTTGACTTTCTGGCGCCTTTGGGACTACACTCGCGTGAGCGGATAAGCACTTACCTGGACATCATCATCAGACCTTCAGAAAATATCATGTAGTAGCAAGCGTGCTCAATAAATGTTGAAAGCTGGGTCATACTATTTCCGTTACTGAGAACCTTGTTTTGAGATGTTTTCCCTTTGACACCACACCCGTCTATCAATAAGCCAGGCCGTCACACTTACACGTATTTTTCCATTATCTTGAAAACTACTAAACCGATTTTGAGGAAACTTTCACTGTGCCCTAAGTTGAAGTAAATGTAAGCCAACAAAAAAAGAAAGGCAACAATCCGATTAATAGTTTCGGAGAAATGCGTGGACAAACACACATACATAGAAACATACATACATACATCTATGAAATTTTGTATAGGTATTTGTTTGGAAGCCCTAATAGATTATCATATATGAATATATTGCAGTTCCAATAATATTAAATACCTACTTAGGTACGTGTCGAATTGATAACTCCCTTTTTTGAAGTCGTTAAAAACTAAAAACCTTCAGTAATAATAAAGGGCGTGCCCACTTACATAATATTGCATAATATAGTGCACATTTCTATAATTTTGATAAAGATCCGAACAAAATATCGAGAAGTAATGTATCGATTAACCACGAGTAGTTGGTTTAAATTCTGCACTTGTTCAATTGATAATTGAATATATTTTTCATGAATTAGTGTGATTCTCAGTAGGCACTGATTAAAATACCTGTGTAACCTATTACGAACGCCTCATTGCGTTTTTTGTGCGTAAGGCATAAAAAAAACATAGGCAGTCATGGGGACTGCCGACAGAAGTGATGCATAGCATGTCGCGTGTCGCGGTGGCGTCGTCGCGACGCGGTGACGCAACCCATAAGATTTCCCCCTATCAAAAATTTTTCAACACGCCTATAAAAGTTTTCACTTCAACAATATGTTTTTTCAACATTGTGTTTTACCCGACTGCAGGGAAGGGTTATGTTTATCGTGCGTATCTTGTATATTTGTAATTTCTTTAGTACCTCGTATCTTCCAAACGGCTAGATTGACTTTAAAAACCAAGTGTCCTTAGATAGGTGTAAAAAAAAACAAAATGGCGGATTTTTGGCGCGAAATAGTGATAAGTACGTTAATTAAAAAAATAATAACGAAACCTATCGAGTAGGGTATCAAAATAAATGAAATTAAAAGGGGATTACAAATATACAGGCTGTTTGGCGCATGGACCGACACAATTTTTCCAGGGATTTGGGAGGTCATTAGCTAGGTTCTACCCATACACCCTTTGTCCCAAATGTCACGGTTGGTTAAATATGTTTTTTTTTTTATGAAAAAAATACCCAAAATGTTTCCTTTAATTCGAAATAACTTTTTTGTTTGTGGGTGTAGTGGCACAAAATAAATATTTTTGTATTCTATGTAATAATTTTGAATGTATGAAATTTTACAACTTCTAAATTCGTTAAAAAGAAAAAAAGAACTAAGAGCCATTTTGAACTTAGCTTTATTTTAAAAAGTTTTTTAGTTGATACTCTTTCTAACGGTATGCTACATGTCATAGAAAATATTCATTATGTAGTCAAAACACTAGTTAGGAGAGTCAGGGTTAAGAAAAGACTTAAGTATTAAGGTTATTATGTTTTTATTAAAGTAAAGTTATAAAAAAGGAGGCAAAACACCGGGAGAGATGGAAAGAAATCGGGTATGCCTTTGCCAGCAGTGGGACACAATAGGCTAGTTAAAAAAGTTATAAATCTTGTTCAAATTGACCTCCTCCATTTCGTATGCATGCACGACATCTGTTTCTTATTTCAACTGTCGTTGTACGTAGTCGCATTTCTTCTTTCATAATTTGGAACGCGCTGGTTATTCGTTCAATTAGAACTTCTGTCTGGTAAACCAATTCTTTTGCACGTCCCCAGACGTAATAATCCAGAGGCGAATTGAACGAATAACCGGCGTGTTCCAAACTATGAAAGAAGAAATGCGACTACGTACAACGACAGTTGATAAATATATTATACAGTATGTTAACCAACAGAGGGCGTTCCCGTTAACCCGCAATAGTATAGCATCCATACATGCTAAAAAAAATATTACCATTCGAAAACAAAATGGTTTTTATTTTTTTTAATATTAAAATATTCACTAAAAATGTTAAATTGATACGTAAAAGAAACACTCTGTACACGCGTACTTGAAGGACGGAAACAACGCAATTTAGTTTTTATTTTTAGTGAATATTTTTATATTTTTTTGAATATTTTTAGCATTTTTAGTGAATATTTTAATATTAAAAAAAAATAAAAACCATTTTGTTTTCGAATGGTAATATATTTTTTAGCATGTATGGATGCTATACTATTGCGGGTTAACGGGAACGCCCTCTGTTGGTTAACATACTGTATAAATATATTGATAAATATCCGGAGCCCAATCATTTTTAAATTGTGTAAGTATCTAATATAGGTATATATTAATAAAACTAAAAATATTGAAATATATTTTTTTATTAAAAACAAAAAAACCCGCCTGCACAAACACATAACTGAAAAGAGAAAAACAAGCATTACCTTGTACTATCTATTGAATTTTGGTACTGCAGGTGGGGACAAACCAATAAACAACCTGAAATATGGTATGTCCCCGCCTGCGATACCAACATTCAATAGGTTATAGGTTCTTAATGCTTGCTTTTCTCTTTTCAGCTACGTGCAGCAGGTACGTTTGTGCAGGCGGGTTTTTTGTTTCTTTAATATATATTTTTTTAAATCAAACTACGTATACACACATCGAAAAAGTCTAAGCAACACGAATTATTTACAGAAATTTAAAATTTTATTAATTGATACTTTATTTTTTTCTTAACAAAGTAGATTGTTAGGTATACAATATTTTTGTTCTCGGAAACCTTATGTTGGCTGATTTAAAAAATATTAACTTTTCGATTGTGTTTTGTTTTCATTAAAATAAAAGCATATTAATTTTTTCCCGATTTCATGTGTTTTCGTTGCTTGATAAATTTAGTGTCACACTTTAATCATCTTTTATTAATCTCACTTTTATCATTTTGAGTGGTTAGTAATTTTTTTTATATCATGGAACGACGCCATTCCATGATTTGAAAATGATGAAATGCAATGAATAAAAAATGATGACGCCATTCCATGATATAAAAAAGGATGAAATGCTGATGAAATGCAGAGAGCTGTAGGAATCCTACCAGCGCGAAGAAATCAGTCTCAGCCGTCTCAGGTACCTCGGCATTTTGGTGTCAATAGGACCGTGATTTGTCGTCTTTGGTAGCGATACGTTAATACAGGGGATCCTGCTGAGCAGTACCCAGGACGTGGAAGGAGTAGGTACAACTGCTCGACAGGATCGATACAAACAACTAACTGCAAGACGTCAGCCGATGATAGGTTTAAAGCACAGAACAGATAAAGGAGTGTGGTTTAAAGCTACAATTCTCAAGCACTTGTTGTTGTATATGCCACCAAACGATGAGAAATAGGCCGTATTCTAGGTGCCCACATATACGCCATGCAAATCGCACCCTTCGAAGCGAATGATGTTTTATTGAGATAAAATTTTATTTTGCGATGAAACCCGGTTTGGATTTACGTATAGTACTGATACGAGAAGAGTAGGTAAGAGTGTATCGTCGTCCCGGAAATGCTGAACGGCTGAGATGCGTCCAGGAAGTGCACCCTTACAGTGGCTCCACAGTGATCGTATGGGCGGGTATTATAAAGAACAGACGAACTGAGCTCGTTTTTGTAGATGGCAATAAACACCAAAAGACCAGTCACACGGGTTGATTGAAGGATAAGCTACGCTTTACGTGGCCGGTTCGTGGATGGGTGACGATCCATTAAATATCTCCATCACTCCGTGCCTCGAAAAGCATGTTAAGCCGTAGGTCCCGGTTGTTATTCGTAGATCTTTGATTGTCGTCACGGGTAGTCAGATGCCCAAAAGTCTGACAACTACTCTTACCAAGGGATATCGTGTTACCCAATAACTGGGTTGTGGAGGTCAGATAGGCAGTCGCTCCTTGTAAAATTTGTATCTATAGCGATTGGATAATCTGCCAAACTAATCTGCCATATGAACATAATGAAAATTGGCATTTTTATTAGAAACTAATTACATTTATTTGTAGACAGTAAAATTGAACATTCATACTACTTGTAGAAGCGCATTGCATAAAAAGAATAGCTATAGGATGTCCATCAAAGTATACAAATATATTCCACGTCAGTTGAGAGAACTGCCCTTACATAAGTTTCAAAAGCAAATGAAATCATGGTTAATAGAGAATTGTTTTTGTGATTTTTTTAATTATAAGACTTAATCCCTATAAACTATGTATTGATGATCTAGGTATTGTGTTTGTGAGCTTTTATATTCTTTGTTGACTGTATGTACTCTAATAGTAAATGTTCGTATGCCTCCTATAGGTGAGATGTGTTAAGCAATACTTTTTTATAACACCCATTGTACCATAGGTATCTCTGGCGAAATAAATGATTTATGATTATGATTATACTCAAAATACAACTCATGCCGTATAGTCGTATTTCCTACTGAATTCTTCTGCAGCTGACAATTCAATTATTTTAATGAACTTTTCTCGATAACATGCATGACTGGAAACGTAATAACTGCGGACTGAATGACCAGATGTATAAACGTAAGCGAAGCAAAAGGAGAATGTAAGGATCGTAGCAGGTGGCATTGTGTAGTCGCTGCCTACTTCCATGGGAAGAAGGCGTGAGTTTATGTATGTTTGTTGACCATGACTCCTCTGACATTTAGAATATGTGTAAGTTTTATCTTGTATAAACCTATTCATTTTCAAGGATTATAATTGGCTGATTTAAGATAATATTACATTAATAAATTATTGGTGTCATGGGCTCGGACTAAATAAAAAAACCCAGACATAGATCTGCGAACAACACAGTGAAAGCAAAACTACACTTCACTCTGTGCATACACGCTCACACGCAGTCATTTACACCAAACTACAATTAAACTACACCTTATTACGTGCACACATGTTAATAAAACCCGAAACGAGCGGCGGCACGTCAGTGTTGATAGTGCTATGTCTTGGTTTTTTGTATAATACGAGTTTCTTTTATTTATGGTGTTAAAAAAATAATTTTATAAACTTTAAGGAGTGCTTTAGACTATCGAACTGAATAACTATTACAATGGGACCATCTTTGAAATCGCGAATAAATTTACTTTTGAAAGAGTAATAACTGACTTCAATAACCTAAAAAGAATGAAATAACTTTCATATCTTCTTCTTTTCGTGTCTTCAATTCTTCAATCCACCTTAGCTTGGCACCGACTTCAGAAGATGTTAAGTTTTTTATGAAAGTTATTTTATTCTTTTTAGGTTTTTGAAGTCGGTTTTTACTTTTTTTTAAGTAAATTTATTTTTGCATTTTAGTCGATTATTTTACATTTTACATAAGCCAAAGCTGAACGAGAAGAAGAATCATCAAAATCCGCTTAGAAATGCCGGAGATACAGTACATTTATGCACATAACTTCGTACATAAGATTGATTACCTAATCTGTAATAATATTATAAAGAGGAAGCTTTGTATTTTTGTATGTTTGTAACAAATAAACTCAAAAATTAGGGAGCCGAATTTAAAAATTCTTTCACTATTAGAATGCTACATTATTCCTGAGTGACATATGCTACTTTTTACCCCGGGAAAATACGTTTTCCTAGGGGAAAATTAATTTATCGCGGGCGAAGCTGCGGACGGAAGGCTAGTGTATACACTAAAACCTTCCTGAAAGTATGTTAGTGAAAGAACCATCAAAATTGGTTCATTAGTTTTTGAGAAAATCGCGGACATACAAACATACCTAGCACATATGGGTCGAACATAGAACCTCCTTTTTTGAAGTCGGTTAAAAAAATCTGCTGTTCCGTATATCTTGACGAGTTACGAACACAAATGCTGTTGTGAACAGTAGACTTTTTTTCGCGTGTTCAGGTTTGGTCCCATAGTAAAAGTTGTTCAGTTCGATGGTCTAAATCACCTCTTAAAGCTTATAAAGTTATATTTTTAACACCTTATATACAGGGTTACTGGTAACTCGACGTATTCTTTGCAGAACGTCATAGTAGGGCTAAAATGCAACAAATTAAGCCACCAAATGTGCTACCGAAATTAATTATTTTTCGTAATTTTTATTTTTGTTGGACAAAAATTACGAAAAATAAAATGTTTAATTAGTGATCTTTGCCATATAGTTTTAGGCATTTTTGAACTTTTAATTATTAACAAAGATCTGCTATGGCATCTAGCGCCGAAGATAATTTTTAACCGACTTCAGAAAAGGAGGAGGTTCTCAATATATAAAAATGAATCGCCGATATGTATGTACGCGCATAACTTCCGAACGACTGCACCAAATTGGATAATTCTTTTTTGTTGTGCTTGTAATTGTCAGGACAATGTTTGTATTAAAGGAAATGTGTTTTCGTTTCAAAGCGTATGCTCTCGAGACGGTCCCATTGCCACCAAGTCGGAATCTGATGAGGGGTCCCATGAAAATCGAGGGAAACCCTCAAATTTTATAGGCACACCTATAGCGATTTCGGTATTTTTATAGTGACTTGTGCATTTGCTCTCGGATAGCACCATTTGGTAAAGTGGAACTGATGATGAAGTCCACAGATGGCCATCGGAACTACTCAATTATATTTAAGTATTTCACGAGCTGCGATTCGATTACTTTAATATGGTTGCTCAGCAAATTATGCTCGTCATAATGCCTATAATGATGGTGACTTTACCATCAGCTCCAGTTCTCCTGCTTCTTACTAGGAGAACTCCTCAACAATTAACGTCCCTGCATCGGGAAAACCAATATTATATACAAGACATTAGGCTATTGTAACTTAGATAAATTACAAACTGATCCACTAAAAAGTGAAAAATAAAAACTTTTTAACAAAAAGAAAAAAAAACAACCGACTTCCAAATAAAAACACAACAAACTGAAAAATAAATTTAATTTCGGAAGTCGGTGGCAATAAACTAAAATACAGATCCAAAAACACCGACTTCAGAAAAAAGTTATTTTTCACTTTGTAGTAGGTGTATCTTTTTTGGTGGTCGGTTGTTTTTTATTTTTTGTAAAAAAAAAATAATGGGATTTTTCATAAAAAAAAAACAAAAAATTCAATCAAAAACTACTGAATTTCGGTAAAATATTTGGTGGCTTCATTTGTTGCATTTTAACCCTACTATGACGTCCTGCCAGGAAGACGTCGAGTTACCAGTAAACCTGTATATCTACCCACTAATATTATTTTCAGTTAACAACAGTCATATTACTGCACGTGGATTTCGCAATGGGCTCAGATGTACAAGACTTCGTTAATACTATAAAAGCTGAAGGAGAATATAGTGAGACCGATTCGAGACAACATTTCTCGAAGAAGAGTCTTGTGATTATTATTCCTGATCTGCCATCTGAGTTTGCTGAAAATTATGAAGAAGACAGAAATCTACGTCTTCGGAGCCAAGATTTATCTGGTGAGCTTTTAAAAGTGGACAATGATGAACTGGGTATGGCAGCCGCGTCTATTATTAAGAAAACTACTGGTAACGGAACATACGGACTTAAACAGAATTTATTAAATCGTAGATCGAAACACACAAGTAAAGAAAAAATTAATATTCGTGAGCAAGAGGCTATGAAGCAGAGAGAAAAAGACCACGAAAGAAGAGTCAAAGAAATCGTTGATCATGTAACAGTATATTACCAATCATGTATTTATTTAGCATATGAAGCACAAAGAATTAAAACTGGCGGTGTTGTAATGGATGACTTCAGAAAACTGGTGGAGGATGTAGAGAAACCAAAATATAAAGGTCTAAAAGCTAAGGCATTGAAATGTGGCAAACCTATTCATGAACCTTCTCCGTTTGTTTGGCATAAACCAAATAAAGTTCGTATTGATGTCGTTAAAGACTATCTTAATGACGGTGTATATTAACTTTGAATCGTTCTAGGGACTAATATTTTATGTTGAAGAATTAAAACATTTTACTTTAAGTATATGCCTAAATCAGTGTAGACATACCTTCAAATGAATGACGAAAATACGGTGGATGACCTTAACGAGTGAATGACATTCTTAAACTTGGTCTGGTTGAACTTTGGTCAAGTATTAACGTGCCAGACCAATTTTATTCGAAATAGGAATGAAAGATAAACATTTTGACGTTAAACTTTTTCTTATACCTTAAATATATTTTATAGATTTATCGGTGGAATAATTAGTGAAATAGTTGTGTCAAGAATAGGGGTGTCTGACTTAAATTGTCATTTTCTACTGATAAAACTTTATCATATAATTAAAAAAATACTTAATAAGTAATTCAAAAAATTAATTGATAAAGTTTGATCAGTAGAAAATGAAAGTTTTCAGCGTTTAACATTATATAGTTTACATAAGTATGAAAACCTTTTAAAATCATTATTTCCGTCGTGCTTTTATCACCGCCTGGGTGCCAGTTGTTTTAGAACCCAATGGCTTGGCACGCGACGATGGGAAGACACCAGTCGGAATGACCATAATGCCTTGGCAGGTAGGTAGGCGTTTGGTGTGGGATGCAACGTGTCAACCCTGCAAGGGTGTCGACATCATCATTCATCCATCCCATCTTTTTAGCTAAGTTAAATTAGGAGTTTACATCGATTCCCTATTGAATTGGAAAAAAGAGCTCACCGCCATTGATTCCTCAATATCTTCAGCTTGTTACGCACTAAAAAAGCCGAAGGACGAAATTGATCTAAGGCAGCAAAAAGCAGTATATTATGCATTGGTAGAATCCAGGTTACGATACGGCATAATGTTTTGGGTGAACAGTTACAGGTACAATTGCCAAAGAGCATTCATACCTACTACAGAAACGTGCGTTAAGAACGATTGTGAGAATACCTCAGCGAGTCATGTAAATAATATTTTAAAAAATCAGGTAGATTTACAACACCAGTTTATATGTTTTAGTATTTCTCATCCACTTTGCAAAATACATTCACGAGCACGAATCATAAGAAGAACGTGAACTTAGAGAGAACACTAGAAGGAAAGTTATAAAAAATAAAATTGCACCTAAACTTAGTATTGCTAAACATTGCTCTATATACCAAGCAGTAGAATTATTTAATAGCTTGCCTACTGACTTAAGATCTTTGATTTACAAAGGTACAGACGCCAGCACATCAAGCTACTAGAATCTGTCAAATTTCTTTAATAGATTTTCAACTTTATCCCTAAAGCATTAGGTTCAAGGTTGATTGGGAAAATTTGACAGTTTCGGGTAGCTTGACCTGCTGGCGTCTGTACTCTATTCAAAGCTAAACTGAAAGCATTTCTGTTAAATAAATATTTATATTCTACATATACGTATCTGAATTGGTGACAAATGATGGTAAATAGTTTTTATATCTAGTAACTAGGTGTTGTCCGCGGCTTCGCCCGCGTGAATGTCGGAAATTATCCCACGGGAACCTTCTACCGGGATGAAAAGTATCCTATGTCTTAATCCAGGTTATAAACTATCTGTATACCAAATTTCATCCAAATCCGTTCAGCGGTTTTTGCGTGATTGAGTAACAAACATCCAAACATACAAACTTTCACATTTATAATATTAGTAGAGCTTACCTTTGTGTACCTGCCATTTAATTGTGGTATTAAATATATTCAACACATTAATATTATAATATTTATAATCATTTGTTTAATAACTATTTACAGTCTATTGACATCATGTTTATGTTTAATGTTATTGATTATATTTTTTGTGAAATTTGCTGTTTGAAATTCATAATAATTTTAGTAGTAACAAATTAATTAATGTACTACATAATTGAAACACAATGCGAATTGTTATATTAATAAATAAACAAATAACTAGCACGGCGGGCTGTGGTGGCGCGGCTGCAGCGGGTACGAAAAACATCAAACGGCGCAAATACTCCAATATTATTGGCAATTATATGCTTGAACCGTTTGGGGTTGAAATATTATTGGCACTTATGTATGTTCGAGCCATTTGGGGTAAGGCCACGGAGTCCGAGTGCCCTCTTAATTTTAGGAGACTTCGCCAAGCGGTTGGTTGACTGTACACGTGACCCTCTGGCCACGTGTAGAGAGATCTCTTTGGCCAAAAACTAGGCCACATCTCTACGTGGCCTAGTTTTTGGCCAAAGAATAACCATTGCCATTCAACGTGGCAATGCTGCCAGCCTTTTGTGCACTTTTCCTGTTGACAGCGAATCGGACTTTTTTGATGCACTATTAATTTCACCTCCTTTTTTATATACTTGTACCTACATATTATTTTAAAATGTCTTTTAAATGTCCCGGACATTTGGAAGGCGTGAGAGGGACCGAAGCCAACTCGCAGAGGCCTCTTAGACAACTTTAAATGATGAGGAGGCACCGATCGACGATTATCTCTATATGCACTATGCAAGTGCACCCACGGACAAACCCTGGTTGGTGCAGGACTATTACAAAACATATTCGGCTATGTGTGGGTTTGGGTGGCTAAAGTGGATTGGGTAACTTGAACTATGGAAGAACTATGTCCCCTGCCTGACCAATGTTATAAAACTGAACACGGATGAAATGGCAATGGGGGTACATATTATTTTGACATTTCTCGGGACCCTGAGGTCCCGGACCTTTGGAAGGCAACGTACAGACGCCAGCACATCAAGCTACTACAATCTGTCAGATTTCTTTAATAGATTTTCGACTTTAATGCTAAGACATTAGGTTCAAGGTTTTATTTTTTATTTTATTTTATTTTATTTTATTTGGGAAACAAACAGATGCAATAACAAATATATGTATACAAATAGTTCAACACAATCCAGAAACAGTTCTGGGAAAATCTGACAGTTTCGGGTAGGTTGACCTGCTGGCGTCTGTACATGACCATCAGGATGTCATGCGTCACTGAAAATGTGTATAGTAATAAAACCAGGTATATACTTATTTTAATACTCAAACTTCTACACAAAAATATTGCAGTATTGTATCATTAAGAGGATTGTGTGAAGTGTCGATACGCGGCGCGAGTCTTGGAGGCAATTACCTACATTTCATACAATTATTTACTTAAATATTGTTTCGGACGATAACGTTTTCACCCCCCTAAACCTATACGAAATGTGACAATTTTGGTCTCATTACATTCAGTACACCTTAATCTAGGTCTGTACGTTTTTATTTTTTAGTAATTTAATTTAATTTAAAAAAATAAAAACGCTCGAGGAAGTTTTTATGTCAAAAATATAGATATTTAGATGCTAATAACTTATATCGTATGCAATATTTCTTTATAATAAAAACGTACAGACCTAGTTTTTCATTATACCTACACTATTTCAAAAAATTATGAAAATTAGATTATGTTTACGGGGAGAAAAACTTTATCGCTTTTTGTATGAAAATTTACAGCTTCACAATCTTCTTAATATTACATACTAGCTGACCCGACAAACGTTGCCCTGTCAAAATTTCAATAATTCATACAAAATTCCCATAGAAAATGCACTTTCAGTTTTCCCGAATTTTCCAATTATCCCGGCAACTTTTCAAACATTTTCTTTCACACAAACCTTGTCCTCATAATTATTACAAACACAACAAAGATATATTATTCTGAACAGTGATAAGACGCCATACCGTGTACTCAGTGGTCATTATCGATAATAAGGTTCAAAAAAGGTTGAGGTGGAGTAATAAATGGCTTCTACTTTTCTAAACATAAATACCATAACGAAACGATATGGGCACAGATCCCGACTGTCTGTCTGCCTAACAAACAAGTACAACAATGCTGAATATTGCGTTTCTGTCGATTTGTCTCAGTCAATTAAAATATAGGAATAATATGTGCGTGCCCCCATATGCCGCGACGGTATCTGCGTTCTGCGACATAATATGATTTTGCTAGCTTCATAATATGTTCCGAATGCATGCAGTTTATACAGTCTTCAGTCAGATGAGGAAAATCACTCAAGAATGGGAGGTTTGCTAATTGCTTCCATTCTTGGATAACTTCGGCGTTGTCTGTTTCCGTAGTAAAGATTATAAAATAACTACTAAGACACGAATATCAAAATTTATACCAATAGAAATTACTTCGTGGCTAAGTAATAACAGCCGTAAGGGTCGATCCATCAGGTTAAGCTACGCTTGCCGGGGTTGGTCTGTGGATGGGTGACTATCTTTTCATACCGAGACTCCTCCGTGCCTTGGAAAGCACGTTAAGCTGTTGGTTCCGGTTGTCATTCGTGGATCTTTGACAGTCGTTACGGGTCGTCAGAAGCCCGAAAGTCTGACAACCAGTCTTACCAAGGGCTATCGTATTACCCAGTAACTGGGTTTGTGGAGGTCAGATAGGCAGTCCCTCCATGTAAAATACTGGTATTCAGCTGCATCCGGTTAGACTGGAAGCCGACCCCAACTTAGTTGGGAAAAGGCTAGGCAGATTGATTTGAGAAATGACTTATTTGCTGAAATCATATTTTATGGTTTTAATAAATAGATTACATACGCGTATTTCTTATTTGTTTTAAGAGTTTGTTAGGCCAGTTTAGTAAACTCGATGGAATATTCTTTATTTTTGCTAATAGAAAAGTTTTGGTAACATGGTACCCACCTGATATATTATAAAATTATAATGTTACAAGAATAATACTCACTGGGTCACTGACGCTGTCGTGTATAGAAACCTATTTTCAATATAGGCGGTTAATGCTATCAAGCGAAATCTATGTTTTCAAACCATAAATTCGTGATTATATTACAATACGTCTATCATAAAATGGCATTATGAGAAGGACCTGTTAGTATAGCACGGTACTTTTTCATTGTGGTATTATTATTTTCCCTACTTGCATTATAAAATGTTCTAAGATTGTACAGCTCTGAGCCCGAAGCGAGGGTAATATCAGTGTTATTAAAAGGTCATAAGTATAGATAGGCTAACGAAAATGAATGGGACTATATTTTTAAGAGGATAGAACTGTAGAGCAGACCAACCACTATATAATAATTGTAATTTGGAATTGATTTTTTTTTAATGATAGTAATTCATATTTTAATTGACTTATTTAGTTAATGACTGCTTTGACATTGAATTGTATCTTTAACTATTATATGTTAAGAACTTTTTCTTTGACCGTTAATTATAATAATAAATAAATAATAAAAATAAAAACGTTTATTTGTCACTAAAAGAAATATACATTAAAAAACATTAGGATAGACACTCAGAGGCACAATCTTACAAGAAATGTATTACACAGAATATTGTTCCTAACTCCCAAACTAGGCCTAGGCCTGTATTTTGGGGATCAGTGTTCAGTCATGGGACTCATTAAAAGCAAGACAGCATTTTTTAGACAGGAGTGTCGCCACATAATAGACACGCTATACAGGAATGAAGGTAAGTGACACGTGGAGTGGTACAAAAAAGACAATTATCATTGTGTTGTAATGCATGTATGAGTAAATAGCATTGTGATGATTTAGATTTATTTAAACAGTTATATTTTGTACGCCATTAAGGCAAAACATGACTGTGACTCAATCTAACTTTTATGTAACATCTTGCATTTATGTGTATTCTCATGTTTTAGCAAAATAAATACCTTGTATCACGTTTCTCTATTAATCTATTTGATACTATCCAGTGACGCCATCGTTAAGCGAATCTTTGACGACATTCATGACCAACTTATTAGTTGGCTGCCCCCACACCCCACTAACCACTTGCACATCCGCTTCCGCTTTTGCTTTCTTGTAGCAATCTATGACACTTTGCTTATATCCATTTTTTTTATTACGTTCCACACGCAAGATCATTTCTCTAATGTCATCAATAATTATCCTATCTCTTAGAATTCTTTTTATTTCCCTATGCATAAATGATGCGGCTAAGTGGTTGTTTTTGATAACAGAAAAAATGTCAGCTACTCTCTTAGCATTTTGGTCTCTAACTATTAATTTTTGTTCCTCTATAGCCGTTTTCTCTGCTCTTTCTCTTTTCTTCACCGTATTACGCTTTTTCTTAGGGAGCCATCTAAGTACATTTTTTGTGTTTGGTGATTGTGTGTCATCTTGTTCATTAAAATATTTTAAATCTTCTTTATCAGTTTCTGTTTCTCCGTAATACGACTCAGCATCATATAGGATAGTTCTTTGGTTAGTACTCCTGGGGAGTTCTAATTCTTTAATTGACAGAATAATAATATCTCTATCTTCTGATATGCGTTGTATGGCTTCTAATATGTTCAATTTATCATTCAAATTCGTAGCATTTACGTTGGTAGTTGCCTTGTGTTGTGTGGTGATCTGAAAATTCTTAGATAATTTACCTACATTCATTGCTACTTACTAAAATATCAATAAAAGTGTTATGAAGTCGAAGTTGATTTTTGTGTGACTATTTGGAACAAAGAGGTCCTAAAAGCCTCTGACGAAATGTCCATTGAGTTTGTTGTTCCAAAACTTGATGATTAACTGAGATTCTGATTTAAAGTTTAAGATAATCTAGTACATATGGTTCCAGACTCCACTTGCTTGATTATCTAAAAGTCAAGCTAAACAAGCTGTGAGCTCGAGTTTTTATAAAACAATCTGAGTACAACAACAACAGACAAAGGCTTAAAATTTCTAAAGGCTGATGATGTTAAGACTCGGGGATAACCTTGAATGACCTACAACTCCAAAAAACTTGAGATTTTAGCCCGATCAACGGGGCTTTTGTAACCCGAAAAATTCCTCTGCCAGTGAAAGGAGGTAGTGTGATGAAGTTAGGTAATACAGATTACACATGTAAATAAGCCAACACATTTTGTTATGAGAAGTTAGGTATGTTTACCAAAAAATGAAAATCGCTTATAGCTCTCCGTGAATGTTTCGTCAGTCTGAAATACTTTCTGTATACGTATCATTCTTCCGACGTTACTAGACTGACCGCTTGTCAAAAATCATGGTCCGTATATTTAAATTTGTAATAATGTATAACGTATTTTTTTGTTATTGTTTTTAAATATGACATAAACTACACAATAGACGGACGAGTGTTATCCTAGTGTGTTATAGCAAGAAAACTGTAAAGAATAGCTTATAATAATAAAAGTGACTACTGCGTTTGTGTACATACATCAAGACACACCAAGTACCATGACCTTAATCGAAGTAAAAGTACCAGTGCATTACGAAAATCAGTTAATTTAAGGGACATACAATGTTTTTGCATACCTAGATAACCAGTGATCGGAATAGGTAGTGCTAATTTACCTAAAGTTCGAGGAACATAGACGCAAGTCTGAGACTTCCTTATGACTTATTATTTTCTTAGGCAACGGTCAAATCAAAGACAATCTTGCTATCTTAGATTGAATGTATTCTGTATTATTATCTTAGTGTGTAAGAAAACTCGAAAGATACTATAATATGTTTATAAAGGTAAAATATCATCAATAATAAAATTACTAATTCACTACTTAACTTTAAACAGCAACGTAGGAGATGTATTCGTATTAGTAGCAAAAATGCAACTAATTTTATGCTTTCTTTTATACTTACCCTCATCGCGAATGATTTGAGTCATTTATATCCAAACAATACCTGTCATTATGATAAACCATTAATGCTCTAACTACCTTCATTATAGATTCTCAGAATTGTTAATGTTGTTTTTGTCCGGCTAGCATGTTCTAGGCGACATACTGTGATGGCAGTGTAAGAGACTGCTTGGCAGGAGTTGGGGGATTAACCCTAAAGTCACTTACTGGCTATATACCGCAGTTATCAGACCGATAATCACTTATGGTTCACTAGTCTGGTGTTCCAGGACAGACTTGAGTACAACCCGGAAAGATCTCGAAAAAGTGCAGCGATTCGCCTGTGTAGCAATCACTAGCTGTATGAGACTACACCCACGGCCGCTCTACAGGCAATACTTGGACTGCCTCCACTACACCTCATCGTGAGAGAGGAGCCGGCCTTGGTCGCCTTTAGGCTCAATATAACCGGAATCCTGAGTAATAACTCCAGAGGCAAGTACAGACGCAGAAAGGAGGATGCGATCAAACGACAACCAATAATGGCATCAACCTGCGACAGAACTCCAAAACAACACTACTTTCAAAAGCATTACTCACGGAAGAACAGTGTGACTACTCGGGCACGAAAGAGCTGAGAGTTTACACTGACGGGTCAAAGGCCGACTCCTGAACCGGAGTCGGAGATTTCTCACACGACCTCAACATAAACATATTCAGCCCGCTGGGAATGTTCAACACTGTCTACCAGGCAGAATGTGTGGGCATTATACAAGCAAGCGGCCTATGCCATAGAGACGAGGAAAGTTACGAATACCACGTATACTCTCCGACAGTGCCTCAGTACTCCAAACCTTAGGGAAAAAATTATATTATCTCAAGACTAATACTAGAATGTCACAATGCATTAGAACGAGTAACGGTATCTAACCGCAATACAGTGACACTGCAATGGATAAAAGGACACAGTGGTTCATTAAGTAATGATGCAGCTGACGAACTAGCTAGGAGAGCATCCAGTGCGTCAGTCTGTGGACCTGAACCAATCGTACCCATCCCCTTCAACCAATTACGCAGGTGGATACAGGAGTTTATCCACACACAAGCAGAGAGTTGGTGGTTTCCGACACCGAGTTGCAGGCAGTTCAGGGACGCGATGGTATGCTTAGATGGCAAACTAACCAGGCGTTTATTACGCCTGGACAGGAATGGCCGGCCTGCGCCTGGTTACGGGGACCATCACAGGACACTGCTCACTAAACAAACAGTTTCACACAATGGGCATAACGGACAGCCCTCTGTGTAGAGCTTGCATGGGGGCTGAGGAAACCGTTGCGCATGTGCTCTTGGAATGCATAGGCGTTACCCAGATTAGAATGGAAACACTTGGGGCACCCAGATCTTTCACATATGTCCTGAACAGACCGTGATCAACTTCTGGAGAATGGTGGGCTGGTTGGAAAACCACCGACGGCCGCCATGGCTGACGTCCGTCCACTTGAAGGACTAAGTGCATTAACCAGACCCGACAACATAGAATATAGGGGGCAAGCCTATTGCCATCTACCTTACCTACCATATTCTGCCGCCGGAAGGAAAATCGACGTATGTATGTACAGGAATATTGAAATGGACAAAAAATATTTTGTCCTGTTTAAAATACAAGATACAAGGGCAGATGCGTCTTTCAATAGTTTAATAAATACAAATAAAGGCCAGTTGGCGTGGTTGGTTAAGATACCACCTATCATGCCGCAGGTCGTGGGTTCGATTCCCATCCAGGCCAAACATTTGTGTGCATGAACATGTCTGTTTGTTCTGAGTCTGGGTGTAATTATCTATGTAAGTATGTATTTACAAAAAAAAAGTAGTATATGTAGTATATCAGTTATCTGGTTTCCATAGTACAAGCTTTGCTTAGTTTGGGATCAGATGACCGTGTGTGAATAATGTCCCAGGTTATTATTATTATAATAATTATTACGTTTACGTTAAGTTTACGCCAATATAAAAATAAACCGGTCAAGAGCGAGTCGGACTCGCGCACCGAGCGTTCCGTACCATCATATATATAAAAAAAAACTGTGCTATTTAGAGACATCGTTTTATTTTTCCTGTAGTCTTTACATAAACTTCTATCACACATAATAATTTCAGATTTTTCTCTATGCAAACTTCCGAGATAAGGGGGAACGGTATTTTTTTTACATTTTTTTTCAAAAGTCGAAAACTATGAGGTCTAAAATAAAAAGAAAACATGTTTGAGAATGTGCAAACAGCCTTATTTCATAAGATACCCCACGTGCTCTAGTAGATCCACTTCGAATGTTTAAGACACCCTTTTAGTCCCTGCTCCAAAAAAAAAAAAATCAAATATTTGTTTCTTATTTGCAAAATAGTTGGGCAAATGTCATCATCTAAAACTCTTCCAAATTTCAAGTTGATAGCATTAGTGGGTCTTGAGATATCCAGCTGTGACAGACAGATAGACAGAGTTGCGACTCTGTCTGTCTGGACGGAACCCTAATACTGGTAGATGCGTCATTTGGCTGATTTTGAATAATATGTAAATAACTCTATTTCGAAAAAAATGTTAGATACGACTTTTTAGGGTTCCGTACCAAAATAGTAAAAAGCAACCCTTATGGTGCGACTCAGTCTGTCTGTCTATCACAGCTGGATATCTCGAGAACTATTAATACTATCAACTTGAATTTCGGAATAGTTTCAGATGACGTTTGTCCAACTATTTTGCAAATAAGAGAGAAATATTTTTTTTTTACAACAGGGACTGAAAGGGTCCTTAAAAATTCGAAGTGGAGCTACTAGGGGATGTGGGGTAACATATGAAAGAACGTTGTTTGCACATTTTCAAACATTTATTCTTTTTTTTAGGTCGAATAGTTTTCGGCTTTTGATGAAAAATGTAAAAAAAATACCGTTCCCCCCTCTTATCTCTAAAGTTTGCATAGAGAAAAATATTAAATTATTCTGTGTGATAGAAGTTTATGTAAAGATTACAGGAAAAATAAAACGAAATCTCTGAATAGCACACTTTTTTTTTATAGTACGGAACACTGGGTGCGCGAGTCCGACTCGCTCTTGGCCGGTTTTTTTCCTTATGACGGCAGTATTATAAATCCAGACTCTAGGCTGTTATTGAGTTATCATTGTGTAGATTGCCCGGAGGACACGGTGGAGCATACGGTGGAGGTCTGCCCGGCTTGGGCAGAGCACCGCCGCGTCCTCGCGGAGGCGATCGGCGGCGGCGATCTCTTGCGTCCGGCCCTGGTACATGCCATGGTACGGAGCGAGAGTGCATGGGAAGCCGTCACTTGCTTCTGCGAAGCAGTAATGCTCGCGAAGAAGGAGGCTGAACGCGTGAGGGAGAGGCAATCTTTGCGCCCTCACGCCCCTAGTCGCCGCAGGAGACGCCCTGGGCGTCGGGAATCGATAACCGATTCCCGGCCACCGTAGGCGCTGGTTTGCGGATGGCGAGCAATGGGTAGCTCGCCGTCCGGTAAGGACCAGGCCCGGGTCGACGACGCGTTGTGTTCCACGCGCGCCTCAAACAGATGTCAGCACTAGCTGAAGGGGTCCGCTAAGGCCGATGCCCGTCAGGGTTGCGGGTTGTTCGAAAGAGTTACCGTGGCCCTGGCACAGGCAACTGAAGGAACACGGGTGGGTTTTAGTCAGTAGAAGTCTGACACTCCCTCCCGCTCTACCCAGAGCGGGAGAAGTTATTTGATGATTTCCCACCAAAAAAAAAAAGGATGTTATTGAGAAATTCCTAATGGAAAAACCCAGTAAACTTTGCCTGACCCGGGAATTCACGCTTGAGACCAAAAAACCAACGAGATAGCCAATTTAATTTTGAATAATAAGGGAATCTAGGAATAAAGAAGAAATTGAATTAACTCGATATTTTTGTTTTGTATTACTTACAGTAAAGATAAATGCTGTGAAGAATAGTAACAGTAAAATCATGGCACAAACAGTTCTGACGTTTCCTTATCAGAATATTGTTTCATGCATCGTTTAAATAGCGAAGCATGCGTAGTTCATACAAACGAAATACCAAAATAATTTGTAAATCAAACATATTCTTAAGGTAGTGTGTACTCGTATTTATTCCGATTGGATTACAGAATATCTAGGTTCCCAAATATATATTTTGAAAGGACACTGATTAATTGAAGACGAGATATGAGGAATTTAAAATTTCTGTAGAAAACTTATTTTTCTCATATTTCCTGTTTAAATCAATGTTCGTATTTAATATATATTTGGAAACCTAGATATTCTGTAATACAATTGGAATAAATACACACTATCTTTAGAATATGTTTGAATTTACGAATTATTTTGGTATTTCGTTTGTATGAACTACGCATGCTCCGGGGGCGTCTTGTTAATATCAGCACACTGTACGGCCATAGCAGTAATAACATTAAATTTCTTATTGTCTCGTACGTGTCCTTCAAAGCGTTAAGGGTCCCACTGACTAGAGTTTGCCTGCAGTCTTTTGTCTGATCAGTCGGCCAGGGTCTACAGCCCACTCACCAGCACCACCACCTGCAGCTTATGATGCCGTATCAACGATATGCAGCCCTCGATGTTAAGACGTGTATAAGTAAAAATTCGTAAAATATTATCCAAAAGCTCAAATTCTTATTGATAAGATTGTAATGAGTAAATTGAAACTTGTGCTCTAATTAATTTAAAATGAATCACAATTTACAGAGAATTTAAATACAATATTATTTTTTATTTTCCTACAAAAGTTACTAATTTTTATTTTGAAGGCAAGTTACAGAAAATAAAATCCGATAGAGGTCTTGTTTTTATTGTTTTTTGTTATTGAAGATTCATATCGATTTAAAAACAGAAGCCATCAGGTCTGTCCAGGTAAACCATAATGTTTTTTAAAGTGGTACTTGACATTATGGTGACGAATTATCACAAAAAAAAAACATCAACAAACTTCCAATAGAAAGATAAAAAAATAACGATGTCAAGTGAGATTATGACAAAAAAAAAACCGGTCAAGTGCGTTTCGGACCACGCACAATGAAGGTAGTTGGGATGAATTTATCCCAAGAACAAACTTAACATTGTAGTTGAAAAACATGTTCTCGCATACATTCCAACTGCAAATGTAAGTTTGTACGCAAAATATTGATTTACCATGTTATTTAAAGACCAAAGACTTCTTATAGGTTTTCCTGTAACCTATAGGTAAAGAAGTATTTTCTGTAGTTTTTCTTTTCAAATTTTTAAGCTCAGTAGTTTCGGAGATAAAGGGGTGAATTGGTAATTTTCGTCTATTTTCTTAAACAACTTTAAAACAGTTTATTTAAAAATTATAAAAAAATATATATTTGAGACCCTCACAGTAAACCCTTACAATTGATATATCGCAAGGTACAGTTTGCAAAACTTTATTTTATTATTTGCCCCCCAAAATTGACCCCCATATTCAAAATTCATTAATTTATATTACACTTCCGTGTTCGGGTCAGAGAGAGAGAATACGTTTACCAAATTTCAACTTAATCTTTGCAGTTAGATTTGGAGCAAATTGGCTGTGAGAGACATGAGTGGTCCTATAAGAGGTACGGAAGCCTAAAAATCATAAAAAAATCTATTTCTTAAACAATTAATAATCACGGAAAATACATGGGGGTGATTCGGATGCCCCGCAATAAAAGAGCTTATACACTCATCAAAAGTATCTAGGAATCAAGGTATTTAAAACAATATTTTATTGCCCTATTGAAATTAAATAAAAATGTCTATTTATGTGTAGATTGATTAAATAAAACGTTTTCGTATTTGTAGATCGACGACTGCGAGTTGTGCGGAAATCGGTTGTCATGGTATGGGCATCTGATGCAGAGGAAAAATGTGTGAGGAAAGTTCTGAGTATGAATGCCGATGGCTATAAGAGTAGGAGAAGACTAACGGAACTATGGATGGACTGTGTGAAAGATGATATGGCAAGAAAGGGAGTAACTACCGAGATGACGGATAATAGAGAAGTATAAAAAAGGGACACATTGGGGCAGGGGCAGGGAGATGATGATTTGTAGATCGACGATGTACTTTCTGCTTTTGCATTAAAATAAAGACATTTCACGATTTTTGCTTATGCTGGATTTTTCACCTTTCATCCTTACATTAAAATGTGATAAAAAGATAAAAGTAAAATTTTTTAAAGGTTTTCATTGCGTAAAATAAACAATTAGTCTCCGCGCTTGAAAATCGTGTAATTTCTGCGGAGCGTACTGACGATCTAGTTGCGAGCTTGAGGCCAAAAGAGATGTGTTGGAGCAACAAGCTAGTTAAGTTTTAGGGTCCAGATAAATGATATGCAAATTTAGTTTACACTGAATATGATAAATGTTTATTATCAATGTAATAGGTACAATTACCAGACTTGCTCAACTGGCAAACCAATCACATGATTTCTAAACTGGCAAACAAATCATGTGGTTGCTAAACTGGCAAACAAATCACATGTTTGCTAACTGGCAAACCAATCACACTCTAAACTACAGCTCACCTACATGAATGCATAGAATTGTTTAAGTGCCTTCGTTAAACCCTGAACTACAGCTCACTCACATGGTGCAACAAACTTGGTATACGCATACATCTCCAAGCTCACCTACATGGTTGAACTAGAGTGTAAGTCGCATAGAACTCAAACTATAGGGGAGCGTGGGTCACAGTGGATCCTGGGTCACAGTGGATAAATCATTGTAGGTGTGTATTTAAAGCAAACAGACGCGTACGCGTTCGCGACGTTGCCGTTCTTACACTCCCCCCGCAACCGAGCTAGTCGCCATCTTAGTATCGAAGTGGACGCACGCGGTACGGAGCATCCGTCGACAAGTAAGCCACAAACTTTTATTTTACGTGTTTTTGTAAAACGTTTTGCCTTTCCGTATATTAGAATTTTACAAGTGTTGATAATGTGATATGATCTAAAGTTACTGTAGAGAATTTTTGTTACTCTAATATGTTTATTTGACAAATAAATAATTTGGTAGGATTTTTTTAATTAAGACTTCTCCAACTGGTGCACAGTGGATCGTTTTGAATTGGGGTACAGTGGATCTTGTATCCACTGTATGGAGGATTAAGAATATTATGATTGTAATTGTTTTTTATTGTTTGTAAGAGGTTTAGTTATGTCAACCTTATAAGTTGAAGGACAGCAGATGTGTTCTATTTATTGATCGTTTGATTTTTTCATATTGTGAAACTAGTACCTAAGTTTAAAGTATTATAGGTACTTTCCAAATACAAAGTCCACGTCTAAATTACCTCAAATAAAGATTTATGTTGTTTACAATTAAACGCATGTTTAATGATTAAAAATAAACCACTTAATTTAAATACACGTTTTTTAATGAATATAAATTAATTATTATCCAGTGTGACTCACAGGATCCAGTGTAACCCAAATCAGTATCCACTGTGCCCCTGTTATGGGGCACAGTGGATAATTTATCACTTAAAATAATAAAAAAAAAATACTGAGTGCTTTTAGGTCTGTTTTTGTAATACAGGTTCAAATTTAAATATATTTTCTAGGACTCAGTCAACATAATAGAAAATTTGAGGTACAAAAAGTAAAGTTACAAGTCATTGAAAGAAAATGGATCCACTGTGACCCACGCTCCCCTACTATAGCATTTTTATCTTTATTTTTAAACTCTGAACTGCAGCTCGCCTATGTGGCTGCAATAAACTATATATCTCCTTATGCTCCTTCTGCCTCGGCCACGAAAGTAACGCCACGCTGGAGGCATCAATTCGCTACAAGCGTCATTTCTAAGCGCCAAAAGCAAGGCCACGAACTTCAAATGTTCGCCTTTAGCGTGTACGGTGGGGGGATGAATCAGTACAGAGTAAGCTCGCGTCGACACGTGAAAATGTCGCTGTCAAAAATAACTAAATATTGTTTTGAATGTATAGTTGTTTTTTCTTACATTATATTATGAATTTGCGGCAAGGAATACACGATTTAAATAGAGAGAGACGTATTTAAATGTAGTGGATTTCGTATGTTAACATGTTCACAGTTTTGACTGTGTTATTTATTACATTTCATCTTTTCTTTCTATCTCCATTCCAAGAAATGTCTTTCCCTCTCCTAAAATTTTGGTATCAAATACATTTTGTAACAATTTTATTATTCTGTCAGTTTCTTCTTTCTTTCCCATAACCAAAATGCACAATTTTCGGAGAGAAGCTAGAGACCACCACGCTGACTCGGCCTATTGTTAACTGCGCGGACGAGATGGCGGGTGACGTCACTGCTTGCATACACAGTACCTTGGAAGCGGCAACAACAACGTAGAGGCAGGGGAGAGGGCTATAATCGCCTTTGCCGGCGCACGTCAAGCCGATGATCGCCGTGAACAGGCGCCTACGCAAGCAGTGGCAACAGCTTAGATGTCCGTTAATGAAAGTGTAGCTAAAGCATCTCGCGGAGAAGGTGAAGGCAGAGCTCAACACAGCGATATTGCGCACGGGGGACTTTCCCGCCACGTGGAAGGAGGGGCGCGTCATCATGCTGCTCAAGGCGGGAAAGAATATCCTGAAGCCGGAGAACCATCGGCCGATCACTCTGCTGTGGACAATCTCCAAGGTGTTCGTGGCTCTCCTGCTGCGATATCTCCAGCCTCATATCCGATTGCTCCGTGACCGGAGCAATTCGGGTTTTGGGCGGACCACAGTACGAGACAGTCGACGCTCCAGCTGTCGAGGGTACTGCACCTACTGTGAGTTAAACCAAAATATAAATACTAATTATCTGTCATTTCATAACACCTTACAAATCATATTGAACCAGTGTATATCAAAGAAAACCGTAAACATTAAAAAGAAATCATCTAAATCATGGCTTACAACAGGATTAAAAATGGCATGCAACTAAAAGCATTAATGACTACAACTAATAACAATATATTGGTAAAATACTATAAGCGTTACGAAAAATTACTTAAGAGAACAGTAGCCCATTCTAAAAAACTAAACTACATAAGAATAATGAGTAAATCTGAAAATAAAACTAAGACAATGTGGCAAATAATAAAAGAACGTACAAATAAGAATAACAAAAAACCAATAAATAATATAAAATTGCGTGTACAGAATACAGTGACCGAAAGCGCGACTACCATTGCCAACGCTTTCAATGATTATTTTGTGTCAGTGGGAAAAACTGATACCGCAAACGGGAACCTTTGTCCGACTGGTCGTCCTACCTCCTCCCCAAGCGAAAACTCCATTTACCTAAGACCTGTTGACCCTAACGAAATCAAGATTATTATAAAGAGATTGAAAAACAAGCGAAGTTATGGGCATGACGAGCTACCACCTACACTTATAAAAGCATGTGCTGAAGAATTAACGTTACCGCTAACTTATTTAATAAATCAGTCTTTAGATGAAGGCTCAGTCCCCGACCTGTTGAAAGTATCGATAGTGAAACCAATTTACAAAAAGGGAGACCAGACTGACACTAGTAATTATCGGCCGATAGCATTGCTACCGACCTTCTCTAAAATATTGGAGACTGCGATGTCAAAACCACTTTATTCTTATTGCGAAAGATATAAAATATTCAACGATAGCCAGAATGGGTTTAGGAAAAATAGATCCACGACATTAGCAATATTTAAGTATATCCAGGAAGCTTTAAATATAATCAATAACAAAAATTATGCAGTGGGGATTTTACTGGATATGAGCAAAGCCTATGACAGAGTTTCATACGAAATTTTACTCAATAAATTGTATGCAATAGGTGTTAGAGGTACAGCACACAAGTGGTTCTGCTCGTACCTAGAAAATAGGGAACAATTCGTAGAGGTAGAATATAGCGACCCACACACTGGCCAAATAACACGCGTAAGATCTAATAAAGCAAAAACAACGATGTCAATACCACAAGGCAGCGTTTTGGGATGTTTATTATTTCTAGTTTATATTAATGACCTCCCTAAAGAAATTGACGCTCAAAGTATTTTATTTGCGGACGATATTTCTATCATTTTTCCTTACACTAATACAGAAAACCTAAACTTAAGTCTAGACGGTAAGCTCTCCAAAATAATGGCATGGTTAAAAGATCATAACTTAGAATTAAATTTTGACAAAACAAAGCTAATGCAATATAGACCATACCAAAAAAACAAATTGGATATCAATTACTCATACAAGAACATAAAGCTGCAATGCATAAACGAGTTTAAATTGTTAGGTTTGACTGTAGATACCAATATAAACTGGAAAGCCCATATATCTATATGGCAACCAAACTAGCCAGCTTTATATATGCCTTGCAGGAGCTTAAAAGAGCTACCGATTTTAAAACTGCCCTAACAGCATACTATGCCTACGCATACTCCTGGCTAAATTATGGAATCGTGGTGTAGGGAAATGGTGTAGACAAAGATAGACTTTTTATTCTACAAAAGAAATGTATACGAATTCTTGCCAATATAGATAACACAGAAAGCTGCAAGCCATTTTTTGTAAAATACAAGGTTCTTACACTAACTGGTATCTACATTTTAGAAGTTAGCAAATTTGTAAGAAAACACCAGTCACTATTTCCATTCACTAAGGACCTTCGTCCACAACATCGCAGTGTTAGACGCCAAAAAAAAAACGAATTAGCCTTACCAAGCTCAAAATTAACTATGTTCCATTCAGGACCTTTAGCCATGTGCGTGAAAATATATAATAAGCTTCCAAATTCAATTAAGGGCATTGAATACGAAAATAAATTTAAAACCAGTCTCCAAAAATACCTATTATTAAAATCTTATTACACTCTAAAGGAATTCTTTGACGATAAATAAATTTTGACATTGAAATTCACACCTATACACAATACACACAGCACCTAAACTTTTGACTTACTACCAAATTGACCTATGTTATGTTATTTTATGATTATTATTGTTATCGCTATTTGTTTTAATTTAAATTTTTTACCTTATTTTAATTTGTGAATGGAAATTATGACTAATAAATTGTTCTCACCCTATCCTATATTACCCGAAACATTTTAAAAATAGTATTTTTGTTAAGCACAGTGGTTTGTATATTATTGTGACACTGTAGCACTTTAAACTATTATATTTATATTGCTGTGCCCTAGCAGGGTCATGTATGAAACCTATATACTTGTAACAACTTGTAAACTACATGAATGCAATAAATGATGATGACGATGATGATGAGTGCGCGCTCAGCAAGAAGGAATGCTCGGTTGCAGTATTCCTCGACATGGAGAAGGCCTTCGACCGTATGTGGCACGATGCTCTGGTATATAGGTACAAGTTGACCACATCAGACGCGCCCCATCGCGTTGTACAGGTGGTCTCTGAATTTCTCTCCAACAGGACTTTCAGGGTGATGGTCGACGGAGCGCAAAATCGGTATCGGTATCGTCGGCGTGTTTCTTATGATACACGGACGACATTCGCACTACACAGGAGGCGACGCTCGCGCTTTATGCCAACGACGCCGCCTACCTCACTACCTTGCTTACCGCAAAGTACGCGGCGGTCAAAATGCAAGCTCGAAAAGTACGCAGGCGATGGTCACCGGAGCCGCGCGTCTACCGTCACCCCTTAGACTGCAAGGAGCCGACATCGAGTAGTCGCCCCGGGACAAGTACCTGGGTTTCACCATCAACCGTCGGCTCACGATGGGGCAACACGTCTGCAAAGTCGCCGCACAAGATAGGGTCGCCCGCAACCTTCTTAAACCAGTGATCTCGTCCCGCATCCCAGCGCGCGTCAAGTTGGGCGTGTACAAGTTGTACGTGCTCCCAATATTGACGTAAGCCGCACCAGCATGGTTCGCCCTCACGAGCGAGGCGAACCAAAAGTTGCTCCACGCGCAGCATAACCTTGCGCTGCGGACCATTGTGGACGCCCCTCGCTTCGTGAGCGTCCTACATCGAGACCTCGGGATTGAGAGCCCCGACGAATTTGCGTGCCGCCTCGCGAAGATATGTTCGCGCGTGCCGACGCGTCTGCTTGACCACATATAAAGCAGATCGCGCCCTGGCATTCGCGCCCCCCCGACGCGAGGAGACCCTTGCCCCACGCCCTAGTTGCGGACGACTGACCCCATCACCGGATTGGACTTCCGAGTGAAATGTGAAAATAAGTTGAATTTTCTGAAAATTTAGGCTTTTTTTTCTCAAGAACTAGTCGTCTGTGCAGTGTGAAATTTTGTGAAAGTGATATACATAAAGGCATGTACACGCTGTAAAATTCTGAAGCTGGGGTCGCGTGGGTGTTAACGTACAGTGGCACCGCTGTCTCTTTGTCTGAAAGTAAAACAAAGCAAACCCATCACAAATAAAAATAAAAAAAAAAACGAAACAACCTCAGAGCGAAATTCGTACAGTATCTGTGGTAATTTTTTAGAGTAAGTGTTCTGAGTGAGTGATTGTTCTATGGAGGTATGTAAATAAAATATAAATTTTATTATGTAAATCAGTTGAATTTTCTGAAACATTAGGATTTTTTTTCTCAAAAACTAGTCGTCTGGGTGAAATTTTGTGAAAGTGATTTACAGAAATACACGTACACGCTATAAAATCGTGATGCTTGGGTCGCGCGGTTGTTAAAGTACAGTGGAGCCAGCTTCTCTTAGTCCCGTCACGCCGGCGTTATACCATCTGGCCGCGCTTGTTCAGCACACTGAAAAACAACAGCTTGGCAGCAGCTATGTAATCCTCGCTGAAGGTTTTATGCAGATCTGGTCAGCGGACACCTCATCCATCACATCCAGCTTATGTTGCAGGAACGCCAGCAGCTCATTACTCATGGCGGGTAAATTACGAGTGACAGCTTGCGCCGCGCTAATCGAAATAAAGAATTTTTAATTATACAACGTAGCACAAGCTAGACTAACAGACATATCGGTATCGGGTATTTTATTTATTTATTTATTGGCCTATCTACAATTGTTACACCGTTTATTCTAATAATACAAGCAACATGGTACAACAATATGGTGCGATAGACACAGCATGTATAAAAGGTACATAGGACATTTAGAGTAATAATTTCAGTTCACTACACCGTAGGTAGCACAAAATGTAAACCTAAGGAAAATATCGAACCTAAGAAAAACTTGCGAAAAACGTGAAAAACACCGCGGCCCACGGAGAGGCCACGCACGTGTGTTAAGGCTTCTCTCCACTGCATCCCACGCATACACAGTACATGCGTGGCTTGCTTGAATATGGCGCTCACATAGCTCAACGCTATCATCGCCACGCACACTGTGCATGCGGTACACACTGTACTCGAATATTAACCCACGCCTATGTACAACTGTATGTGTAAAACACGTGCGTAGCCTCTCCGTGCGCCGCGGTGGGCCACGCACGCGTGTGTACTGCAGTGGAAACGTAGACCCACGTTGTCAAGCAAATGAATCCACGCAGCGAAAATGCGCCACCTGCCCGTGCACAGCATGCGCCGCGGTGGGTTTGCGCCTTTAAAGGACGCCTTGTGCATATGGCCAGTCTGAAAAAGAAGTCATTGTACAAACAAACCTTTTCTCAGAAGTTCGTTTTAAGAAGATGCCCATTTATAGCGAGAAGAAAAATATTGCCAATTGTTTAAAGTATCTGTCAAGATACTAGGCATAGATTATACACTATAGTATACTACTTTTGAGAAAGATTTTACTAAATGTGTTTTTCTGCATAGATTTTAAAAATGGTATGGTATAATATGTTATTTAATTCTTTTATTCAGCTTTCTTACATATCTCGGGACCCTGAGGTCGCGGACCTTTGGCAGGCATACGAGGGGCCGAAAACAACTCGCAGAGTCCCCTTAGATAATTTTAAATGATGAGGAGGCACCAACCGACGATTATCCCTATATGCACTATGCAAGTGCACCCAAGGACAACCCCTGGTTGGTGCAGGACTATTGATGTACGTGGAAACAAAACATATTGGGCTATGTGTTTGGGTGGCTAAAGTGGATTGGGTAACTTAACTATGGAAGAACGATGTCCCCTGCCTGACCAATGTTATTATATTATACACGGATAAAATGGCAGGGGGTGACTTGCACACTCAATAATGTGCCCCGGGCAACGGTCGCTAGCACATAGTGACGTAGCGACAAGGGGGCAACACTTCCTGAGGTGCTTGAGGAGTGGAGAGGTATGCCACGGCTATCAGGACAATGCCGGAAGTACGGTCAAGATCCCTACCAGCACCTAATTGGAATACTTCCTTCTTCCGAGCACGTTTGCTCTTGCGAATTTCCACTCCAGCCGGCCAATAAAGACAAGCCAGAGATGAAGACAAGATTTCTCCTGGGAGATGGGGTCCGTGGGATCGCTTATGCCCGACAGCTCGTCACATGCTGCCCTGCGGGTTTCTGTATCTCTCTTGGTCTGGCTCCTCATCCTAGACCCGTTCGATATTAAACTCTATCGGCACAGACCGGAGTTCGGAGCGTGCAAACCCCACCACGACGTCAACGTAGAGATAGAGCGGTGGGGTTATTTAGCTTTATTCTTAGCATTATTTATTTTTATTTTCTCAATCTAGTTATTAGATCAGAGGGATTCAGTTATAAAGGAATTACCAGGTCCAACTCTCTCAATTATTTAAAACGTTTTTGACCGACTTCAAAAAAGACTGATTTTCTAAAGTAGTACTTATGAGTTTAGAAAATCTGTGATCTGTTACCCCAAAAGAATCATCAAACCATATTTTTTCATTTTATCATCTTTAGGTATCTATAGCCATCACGTCTGCGAAGTTTCGTTAGTTTATTTAGTCATTTCGCGGGCGCTAAACGAGACACGTTATATTGTTATGACGTCTGTAGACGTCAAGTGCCCGCGAAAGCGTTAGACTCTATATTATTCATACAAATGAAGATATTACCTACGAAAATAGAATTTCAAAATTATTTGATACAAGCTCGGTTTGGAATAGACAAATATAACAGCAACAGTATTATGAGGATTCCATATCCCTGTATATTTTTAGTAGTCGTAGAACTTGGTGAGACTTCCGAAATATGATGACTTAAATTTTTGACATGGCGCATTTTGGGCATCAATAAGCAACGTCGGAAACTGATTTTTTTGTCCCTTCTGGACTACAATATTGAATTTGCAAAATGTTGAATTCGCAAATCCATCAAATTATATGGCCCTGAAGGCAAAATTCAGAGAACTCTCTTTAACTTTGCTCATTACAGTAAGCGTCTTTTCTTGCTAAGTAAAGTAGTTTTTTGTTGTGAATAGGCTCCTCCTGCTACTCCTGGTGGGAAAGATGACAGAAACTTCAAGGATCTCACGACGTCACAGGCTGATGAGGATGCTTACGACTACCGGAAGGAAAGAGAGCACCCAGATGCTAAATTTACCAGGTAACCACAAAATGTCAAAGATTTAAGTGCTCGTTCAGACATGCGGGAACCGCGCGGTTTGGATCCGCAAAATTTTGTTATTTAATCAGTTAGCAGCGGTTAATAAGCGATTGGCGTGCGCGGTCCGGATAGTCAGTTTGAAAATAGAAGTCGACGAAGAGACTGTTTACTGTGGTTGCTCTGTTTAAGTTTTGTAAACTGTCCCGTATGATATCTCAAATGAAAGGGCTTACTGTGAGGGTTTCAAATATATATATTTCTTTTTGAAATTCTTAAGCTTTGCTCTAAATATATATCTCAACCACTCGCCCACATTATTAATCTATCATTATATTATCGACAAATATTGTTTCATCGAAATCGGTTCAGTACTTTTCAAGATAATAGAATACGTGTAAGTGTGACGGCCTGGCTTATTGATACGAGCTGCGGGTGTGGTGTCAAAGCGAAAATATCTCAAAACCTTGGTCAAATTCTAGTGCAATATTTATAACAAAACTATTAAATACTTATTACAAACAAATAATCCAGTTTTTACTAAAAACTAAAAATTACAAAATAATTTAAAAAATTAAATCGACTTCAAAAAGAAATGAACTCAAAATTATGAAATAACTTTAATTTTGGAAGTCGGTGGTAAAAAACTAAAATACAGATCCCATGACACCGACTTCCGAAATTAAAGTTATTTCATAATTTTGAGTTCGTTTCTTTTTGAAGACGATTTAATTATTTTTAATTTTATTCATCTGAGTGCGTTGTATATAGTGGAATGAGACACCACGAGACCAGCGCGATTGCCGTGCCGTTTTGGCGTTTTCCCAATAGTTTAGCCGCTGTACGCACTCCCAAACGTGGGTTTTACCGCATCACAGACTGATTGACGCGGCAGCAGAAATAGCGATACTATCAGTCTAATTTGCCTTCTGATGCTGGCTTCCAAGTGAAACCGGCACAACAAGCTGGTTTTCCAACAACCGTTGCACTGCCCCAGTGGAAATACGTGAATCAGAGGGCTAAAACGCGGTAGGATATATCGCCCATTATATCATATCATCACTTTTATTTTCTTTTTTTTAATGGATTTCAGTTAGGACTTAAAGCTTATAAAACTATGCGACTACACGCTAAGGGGGTCACCCCCTGTGGGGTGCGGATCTCATGGCTTACGTGGCATATCTACGTAAAATAGCCAAAGAAAACAGCAGTAGGAACGGTCGCAGAGATTTTTTGCCGTAGTGTCAAAAATGCTTGGGTGGACTTAGGTGACATACTTTTTTCGTTGGCATTTTGGATTTTGCGCCCAATATGGCTGACCCTTTTAGGGCTTGTTGTTAAATTAATTAGTTGTTATTAAGCAAGTTGCTACGGAGAATCACTAACTCCCTAAGTCACTTAGTTTAGCAGAGTATTTAAAATTGACCTTTGTATTAAGCGTTTTATGTGTTGTTAGTCAAGGACATTGTTAGGGGCTTTTGGTGAAATAAAGAATTTATTTACTGATTTCAGTACATTGGGTGCCTGCATGCATATAGTGAAGGGAGCTCTTGGAGGCGGAATCCTCGGCAGTCATGTCTCCTACATGAAGGGCGGCTTAGGACCATCTATTCCTCTTAACTTTTTCTTTGCTGCTTACTTGGCATACTGCCTTCATGTAAGTATTAGCTGCCTGCTATTGTTTTTTAATAATTATTATTTCCCTGATGGGAGTTATTACAGCTTATAAGTGTCATCACAGCGGCCGCTATACGTTTTTTTTTTAATATCGCAACATTTTGCTGAGATAGGAGCTTTTGCCTTGCACAGGTTTTTATTTTTAACCTAAATATTTTGTTACTAACAAAACATTGAAATCAAAAAAGAAATACTTAAAGTATTAGCTGCCTGCTTTTTTAATTTTTTTTTCTAAACTCATATCGTAAAGTTCTGATTTTGAATTCAAAAATAGTACTATAATGATGCTTTATGCATGTACTCGTACAAGTCAAACAAAATTAAAAAGTTTTATTATGATACAGATTTTTTAACAAAATAATGCTATAAAATAAACTTTTTTCTATTAAAGCACACTTCGGGTCGACCAAGGAGTTTTTTGATTTTTGATTCAGCGCATGCGCAGTTGACCGATACCAGCTCCATAACCATAGTAACGTGAATAAAGGTGGCAAAGTGGAACAGTTAGCAAACAGTGAACGAACACAATTGATTTGAATTGTTAGATTGTATTTGTTAACTTTCTTTTTTTGTAACGTGGATAAAGTGGAAAGTTAGTAGAATAAAGATTGTGTTTGTTTACTTTTTGCTAACTTTGTTTTTTATTTAAATAGACACCTTACTACCTTTTGCATGAGTGTAGATAAAGTAGCGTATAAACTGCACATAACAAGGTATTAAACTCGTATGATTCTACTAAAAACCTCGCCTACGCGCGGCCGTTCGGTTTTTAAACATATCCCTCATTATGCAACAGTTTCATAAATTACTGTTATTCCCTAGCCAACCCGAAGCCGACGATTATCTCTATATGCACTATGTAAGTGCACCCAAGGTCATCCCACGGTTGGTGCATGACTATTGCTGTACGTGGAAAATAAACATATTGGGCTGTGGGTTTGGGTGGCTAAAGTGGATTGGGTAACTTGAACTATGGAAGAACTATGTCCCCTGCCTGATCAATGTTATATAATTATGCACGGATAAAATGGCAGGGGGTGACTTGCACACTCAATAATGGGCCCCCGAAAACGGCCGCTAGCACATAGTGACGTAACGACAAGGGGGCAACACTTTCTGAGGTGCTTTAGGAGTGGAGAGGTATTCCACGGCTATCAGAACAATCCCGTAAGTACGGTCAAGATCCCTACCAGCACCTTACTGGAATACTTCCTTCGGGCACGTTTGCTCTTGCGAATCTCCACTCAAGCTAGCCAATAAAGGCAAGAAAAAGGTGGGAGCTCTGTTCCTCATCAGTGTTCACTCCAGCCGGCCAATAAAGGCAAGCCAGAGATGACGACAAGATTTCTCCCGGGAGATAGGGTCCGTGGGGTCGCTACTGTCCATTGTCATTAGCAAAGAGTAGGCAAGTTGACTCATTGACTACTTTCGGTAAGTCGTCCACCACGAGGATAAAAAGGAACGGTCCAAGATTACTGCCTTGGCTGACGCCCGATCTCGTGTAATACATCTCAAAAAAGCGTCCGCCACAGAGTGAACGTATTGACGTCTGCCGCGCAGGTAATCGGCGAGGAATTTAAGAGTGTGCGATGTGAAACCCATGTTGGCTAATTTCAACAGCAGCACATCATTGTCGACATTGGCGCCGATTCTCTTCTTCTATAACTAAATTAAAATTAGAGAATCGCTATCTTTTACTAACAGGCAGCGCGAGAAAAGGACGGATAGAGCTATGAACTAAGTTAGAGATGTCAAACTAGTTTACGCCTTGCGCTTCACCGTGTTTTTAGTGGACATGTTTTTTACGTGCCATCTGAATTTGTATGGAAATATTAGTGCCAACTAAATTTGATAGCTCTAATTTACGTCCGTCTCTTTCTTGTTTTACTAGTAAGAAAAGTTAGCAATAGCCGAAATTAAGTTTAGTTGGTGTACAACAGAATTGGCACCTGTGTCTAACTATTTAAATAATTATTAAAACAAACATATTCATAATGTAGTATGTATTTATTCCGATTGGATTACAGAATATTTAGGTTAAAGAAGCTATTCTAGCTAGGTCCAAAATATATTCTGGACCTAGGAAGGAAGGTTAGGGCGAAGGTGGAGAAGGTTTAAAGAGGAGATATGAGGAATTTGAATTTTCTATAAAAAACTTATTTTTCTCATATTGCATGTTTAAATCAGTGTTCAGAATTTAATATATTATATATGTACGGTGCAACCGCACATTCTGCAATTCAGCAATTCACGCCAACAATTCATTTCAACTCATAATAATTAGTTCAGTTCGCGTTGGGCTATCAAGTCGACCAGGCGTTCTCGTTACAGCCAACAAGGGCCGCGTCACTCACTTCATTGCCACACCATCAGTCCATTAAACTCATTTTACCTTTAAGTATCTTTGGGACAATACAGTAGTGTTTTAGTACTTACCTTCTTTTATTCCATTCATCTATCATCTAAAAGTAATGTATGGTCTAGCAAGGGATCATACATTCTTTTTGGTCCTTCGACTGTGAGCATCGCACGCTATATAGTCCATTTCGCGCGCGTGGACAGTATAGCGGGCAGCTATCCAGTGACTAAAAGTGTGTGCTGTGTTGAGTGACTATTAAACTTTGGGACTAACAAGTGTCTCAGGGTCAACAGGGATCCGTAGAACTATCAGGAGTTCAGTGCAGTAATTTTAAACTTTGGGACTAACAAGTGTCTCAGGGTCAACAAGGATCCGTAAAACTATCAGGAGTCAGTGCAGTAGTTTTAAACTTTGGGACTAGCAGGTGTCTCAGTGAGCGTTTTATCGTCAAGAACTGAGACTAACAGGTGTCTCAGGGGATCACCAAGGATCCGTATGCAGTTATCAAGAACATTCAAGTAAGATCTTTCCATTTATTTCTTACTTCAATAAGTCCTCGTCATGGAGGTCATACATGTAAATCAGGACGAACTTTACACAGCCATCCTAAAGTTGGCTACAAATATCAAAAAGGACTCAGCGGATCGTAAGACTGCTGACTATTTCAAGCGACGTTTAGAAAACTTAAATCAGTATTGGTCCGAGTACCAGTACAATCACGACCGTCTTCTTACGGAAGAAAGTAAGTCTCATCCGTATTTTAGTGGCCGTGCATACGAACGAACAGAACAGCTATACATCTCGACCAAGGCACTCATCAATCAACAATATCAAGATTCACTGATAAAGATGAAGGAAGCTCAACAGGGAGGTTCTATTCAGGAGGTGCAAGGTCCTGCACGGTCTGAGCAAGAAGATCCGGTGGGACGTCAAATGCCGCCCGTCGAGGTAATCTCCAGAGGTTCATCTAGCAAGCTTGATGAGCTATTGAAGAAACAAGCAAGCAACTTCAGGGCGCTGCAGCGCACTGTGGCAGGCATACATTTGGATTTTATGTCCGAACAGTGGGAGTTAAAAGATGCCTTACGTACTCTACAGTCTCGATGGTCTATCATAGATTCCTTACATTGGGAATTAGACAGCGAATTGGAGGGTACGAATCAAGAATATGAGGTGTCTTATATGAATCAAGAAACGATTTACAATGAATTAAAAAATGCAATTAACAGAAAATTAGGGTCCGTAGCTCACAAGGAGAATTGGACACCAAAAATTGACATCCCATTCTTCAATGGCAATTATCAAAATTGGGTGTCTTTTAAGGACCTGTTTGTTGAAGCTATCCATAGTAACGTCTCCTTATCAAACGCCCACAAGATGCAGTTTCTTAAAAGCAAGTTGCGGGGAGAAGCTGAACGTTTGATACAGCATTTACAAATCAGTTCTGACAATTACAATGTTTGCTGGGAGATATTGAACAACAGGTACAACAACACATGGTTGATTTTTACATCTCACATAGATCTCATACTAAATCTTCCAGTAGGTCAACAAGCAAACGTCCTTCAGATCAAGAAAATTCACGATACTACACTAGAGTGTTTAAACTCAATAAGGAACCTAGGCGTTAATATAGACAGCTGGGATCCATTCATCGTGCGTATTTTATTGCTAAAATTAGATACGGACACGCATGATCATTATTTGGAATCTCTGAAGAAACCCAGAGAACTGCCAAAATTGTCGGAGTTTCTAAGCTTCTTAGAGAGCAGATTCATCGCATTGGAATCTTCGCGCAAGAAAAACGAAAATTCAAAACCATCAACAAGCAAGCAAAATAAATCATCGTCATCATCAAATTTCAAGAATAAATATTCAGCAAGTAAGACTTCGGTAAATAATATCGAATTGACATGTCCGTTGTGTAAAGAGTCACACGGAATATACTATTGCAGTAAGTTTTTAAATATGACACCAAGTGCAAAGCGACAAGCTATAACACGATTGCATTTGTGCAAAAATTGTCTTTATTCGCATGGGGATAAAGAATGTACGTCAGAAAGACGCTGCCGCGAATGTCGTGGCAAACATAATACACTTTTACATGAAGCGTTTAACAATAAGCCGTCATGTAACTCAATTACGGAGAACGACACACCTGCAGTTCTTGCAACTCGAACGCAAAATCAAGAATCACAAGAAAATCACGTTTCGCAACAAGGCAACAACGTGATCGAAACATTATTAGCCACTGCAATGATCAAAGTTCAAGCAAGTGACGGATCATACCACAAAATGCGTGCGCTGATAGATCAAGGCTCTCAAGCCTCCCTTATCTCAGCCAGAGCGGCTCAACAGCTAGCTTTATCAAGAAAGTATTGCAGGGCCGTCATCTGCGGGATAGGAGAGAAGGAAAGCAGTAGCAAGGGCGTTACGAACATAACATGTTGTTCGCATTTCAATGATTTTACATTTAACGCAGATATGGTAATCATGGACACGCTGATTAATCAATTACCAAGATGTACATTTACCAAGCCAACATGGGCACACCTGGTCGGCATACAACTAGCCGATCCAGAATACAATGTCAGCCGTCCTATCGACATCTTATTGGGAGCCGATGTGTATTCCCATATCATTTTAGAAGGCATTATCAGGGCTGATCTATCATTACCGGTCGCGCAACAGACACGACTGGGGTGGATCTTATGCGGCAATTTCAAGACTTTCAACTGTAACGTAGTCCTGAATCAAGTGGACGAAGTACAAAGATTTTGGGAGATCGAAGACATTACAGAATCATCAAATTTATCCGCAGAAGATCTACAATGCATGGAGTATTACAAAAAAACCACAAGAAGACATGAAAATGGCATGTATGAAGTAAGATTGCCTTTTCAAGAAAACTTTGAGAATCAGTTGGGATTGTCTAAAAACAAAGCTATGGCGCAATTTCAACAGCTGGAACGGAAATTTCACAATAATGAAGAAGTAGCAAAACAATATAAATTATTTATTCAAGAATATAAATCTTTAGGACATATGATACCAGCGTCCGGTAACATGCAACCGGATTATTATTTACCGCACCATTGTGTATTGCGAAACGATTCCACTACGACAGCATTTCGCGTAGTTTTCAACGCTTCTACAAAAACAACAACAGGAATCAGCTTGAATGACATCATGTTAAAAGGCCCAAATCTACAGCAAGATCTCCAATCTTTACTAATAAGATGGAGGCAATATCGCGTAGCTTTAACGGCAGACATTGAAAAAATGTTTCGTTTTATTTGGTTAAATGAACAGGATCAAAGATTTCAAAAAATCATTTGGAGGGATAACATTGACATGCGTCATCACGTATACCAGCTATGCACTGTTACATACGGCACCAAAGCCGCACCATTTTTGGCTATGATGACTTTAAAACAATTGGCTGAAGATGAGAGACACCATTTCGACAGTGTTGCAATCAAGGCATTGGAGCATTCATTCTACATGGATGATGTTCTATACGGTTCTCATTCAGTCGAGTTAGCAGGAAAACTAAAACAAGATTTAATCACGTTGCTAAAATCAGGGGGGTTCAATTTAAGAAAGTGGTGTTCCAACGCATCAGCCTTACAAGACGATACAATCGGGACTAGTAACAACCAAGATAGTTTCGATTTCAAGGAAATGGAGACATCAAAAACCTTGGGATTACGTTGGAATTCCAAAGCAGACTTATTCACATTTCAAACAAAAATTGAACCATCTACCAAACCACCAACTAAGAGATCAATGTTGTCAGACATATCAAAGTTGTTTGACCCTCTTGGTTGGTTGTCACCGATATCAACCAAGCTAAAACTGCTATTTCAGCAAGTTTGGATGTCAAGTATTCAATGGGATGACAAGTTACCAGATCACACTAGCAAGGAATGGCAAAAAATTAAAGGTGACATGCACAAAATCAATCAATTCAAGTTGGAGCGTTGGTTGGGAACAGGAGAAAACAAGACGCTGGAATTACATGGATTCTGCGATTCTTCTAATAAAGCCTACGCATGCGTTGTTTATTGCAAGACTGAAAACAACGGCGAAACAAAGATCTCGTTGGTAGCAGGAAAAGCGAGATTAGCTCCAGTAAACAAATCAATTTCACTACCCAGATTAGAGCTTAGCGGTGCTTTACTACTGGCAAAATTATTGACTAAAATTCAACAATGCCTTAGCAGTCATAATATCAAGATATATAGTTGGACAGATTCAATGGTAGTCCTAGCCTGGTTACAAGGAGAATCAGGACGATGGAAGCCATTTGTCGCCAACAGGGTGCGACAAATATCAAACATCATACCTACAAACAGCTGGCATTACGTCAAGTCAGCTGAAAATCCAGCGGACTGTGCAAGCCGCGGATTGAGTGTCGATCAATTGCAAAAGCATTCGCTGTGGTGGGAAGGACCGTCGTGGCTGCGGAACTACGACCCTGACCAAGAAACTGGGCAAGCAGTGTTTGCCACAGACGAAGAAACAAGAAAAGCCAAGCATATTAATCACATATCGCAGCAGGAAAGCGATAACATTTTGGGGGAATTATTAGCAAGATATAGTTCACTCGCTAAACTAACAAGAGTTTTAGCATGGATATTAAGATTTATCAAGCAAGCGAGATACAAGAAAAACCGCATGCAAACTTATTTTACATTACAAGAATTAGTAAATGCTAAGCATAAAATAATTTTATATGTACAGCAGAGAGAATTTGCTCAGGAAGTACATAACTTACAAGAAAAAAAGCCACTATCAGCAAAAAACAAGTTATTGCAATTAAATCCATTTCTTGACAACGAGGGACTTCTCAGAGTCAGAGGAAGACTAAGCAAGGCCAGCATTAATCAAGATATGATGCATCCGATTATCATACCTCACGAAGGACACTTAACAAACTTAATTATAGATCAAGCACATGAACTTACCTTCCATGGAGGAGCACGGGTGACATCAGCATTCATTCGCAAGAATTACTGGATCGTAGGCGGTAATCGAGCGGTCAAAAAACGTATACGTACCTGCGTTACCTGTCGTAAACATAATCCAAGCAAAATGACACAATTGATGGGTGATTTACCCACGCAGAGATGTAACGTTGCAAAGCCCTTTGAACATACAGGTGTCGATTTTACCGGGCACGTGCTCATAAAGGCCAACAAGGGCCGTGGTATCAAGACCACAAAGGGCTACGTGGCGGTATTTGTCTGTATGGTGACCAAGCTTGTTCATATAGAGCTGGTCTCAGATCTCACATCATCAGCATTCATAGCTGCGTTGCGAAGAATGGCTGCAAGAAAGGGCTCACCGAAACACTTGTACAGCGACAACGGTACAAACTTTATCGGCGCCAACAGAATTTTACAAGAAGAATTTGAGCAGATACAAGAAACATTCGATCAAGATTTCATCAAAGAAATTACTAGCATGGAGATCGAATGGCATTTCAATGCGCCCGCATGGCCTACCGCAGGAGGGCTATGGGAGGCTGCAGTAAAAAGTTTAAAATACCATTTAAGAAGAGTAGTTGGAGAGCAAAAGCTCACCTTTGAAGAGTTCAGCACAGTTCTCGCCCAGTTAGAAGCATTACTTAACTCAAGGCCACTGTGTCCTCTTACTGAAGATCCCAACGACTTGGATGTCCTCTCTCCGTCAAGCTTTATCAATCTAAATCAAGACATGACTGTATTAGAAACAGAAACAGATATGCGGACGAGATGGCATTTAACTCAAAAAATAGTACAAGATATTTGGAAACGTTGGCATACAGAATATCTCACTCAGCTGTCAGCAAGAAGCAAGTGGAGACATTCTCATCCAAACATTCAACTAAATGACATTGTTACAATTAACGATGCAAACTTACCTCCTGGGAAGTGGGCAGTTGGCCGCGTCGTCCAGCTGCATCCCGGTGCTGATGGCCACATCAGGGTGGTCACATTGAAAACAAAGAATGGGCTTATCAAGAGGCCTATTCTCAAGCTGTCTATTCTCCCTGTAAGTGAGAGAATCGACAAACAAGAGTCGCGTTCCAAGGAAGTGAAAGATGGCAAGCTATATCAAAACAAAAAAGTAAACTACAGCTTCTCATCGCTGGTAATGTTACTTTTGTCTTTCATGAGCATTTTGACCACAGCTCACTGTTCATACAATGTTACACAATTAAAAAACAATCAAGGTCTTTATTTTGACAAAATTGCAAACATGCAATTAATCAGAGATGAATGGAAGATAGTCACATACTATGACATGAATTCATTTTGGCAAGGTACTGAAGCATGCAGTAAATACCTTAGCTACTTGGATCAGTTATGCAACAAGTTTAAAGAAACGTCACATTGTGACATCATACAAGTTCAATTGCAGCAAGAATTCTCAGAACTCGAGTACTATAACCACCTGTTGCTGAGTCAGCATTCCAGCACGCGCCGCCGCAAGCGAGGCCTTATCAACGGTGTAGGGTATCTAGCAAACAGCTTATTCGGTGTACTTGATGAGAGATTCGCCGAGCAATATAAACAAGATATTCAAACAATACATGAGAATAAAAATCATTTGCTTTCGCTCTTGAAACAACAAACAACGGTTATTGAAGCAGAATACAACGTTTTGAAAAGGAACGGGCAAGCAATTAATAAGCAACACAAGATGCTTAATTCACTATCAATCAAGTTAGATAAGATGGAGAACGTTTTATTGAAAGAATCAGAGAAAAATCGAGTCATGAACGAATTCAGTACGGGAGCAATTGCTACGAGCAATGTTTTAAGACAGCTAAAAACAATCCAAACAAGTTTATTAGATACCATAACAGATGTTTATCACGGAAGACTCAATTTTCATTTATTGTCACCAAAACAACTGAAAGACACTCTGGATACAATATCGAGTCATCTATCTAAAGATCTTACATTACCGATCAATAACTTACAAATTAACTTTAAAAACATTTATCATTTATTGACAGTGAAAGCAAGAATGACGGAAAAATATTTAATCTTCGAATTGAAATTGCCTCTGGTGTCTAGAGATACATTTTCAATCATGAAAATTATTCCAATACCTCAACTTGTAGGTAACTCAAGCATGGCTACTTTAACTCCGATTGCTGAACATGTTGCAATCAATTTGAAGAAGGACTCATATTTACCAATGTCTCTATACGACGTCCAGACATGTCTACGTGACAATGTCGACACTTATCTATGTCATATTGAGAAGCCGATTTATCATCTCAAGAATGATGAAAAATTATGTGAAGTAGAACCTGATTCCAGCAAATGAAAGATCAGCATTACGACTTGTTCGAATCAATGGACAGCTCTTAGCAAAATAAACAATTACGCATTTTTCTGCTGTAGTCAGTGTCAAATAAGAGTTCTATGCGACGATAATGTGTCGCCGGGGCAGTTAGTTAATACGGGCATATTGGGAGTCAAACACGACTGTCTAATTAAAACCGAAAGTTTTACGGTTTACTCACGCAATGAAGGTTTCAGCACTTTAGACATAAAACCATCTTTAAAGTTGCCCGAGATAGAACCAATCAATCATATCATAGACGTAGGCATCCCAACTCCACTGATACAAAACTATACACTCCTTTCGAGCAACAAGGAGCTTGACGAAATTAAGGAGCAACTCCGCATTCTCAAAGCAAATGAAAATTTGCCAAATCAAGTTTCTTATCACGATATCCATCACTATACAGCATTTTATGTGGTGATCGGAGTTATGTTGGTGGTTGGAGCAGTCTTCATGATACGACGGCTGCGTAACAGGCGAACCGCATCTCTTGCGGTGGCAAGGGCTGCATTGGCGAGTCTACAGCCCGCGCAACACGCGACACCGGCACGGGCAGAGGCTGGGGCCTCTATCTCATCGTCCACGGTTCAATATAGTGTTAGTGCGCGTAGACAGTGTGAGATTCCGTGTGTATCAGATTACAGTGAAATTCCAAAAGTGCATAAGTTAGACAAGTGTACAGTGCCAATGTCTCGTAAAACGGAGTTCAAGTAGAGACTGTAAACATAGTATAAGGACCAATTGGAATCACCTTGTCAATCATCTAGTATAAGGACCAATTGGCATCACCTTGTTACTCATCTTTTCATATTCATCTTCCCGCTAGGGAGCATGTACGGTGCAACCGCACATTCTGCAATTCAGCAATTCACGCCAACAATTCATTTCAACTCATAATAATTAGTTCAGTTCGCGTTGGGCTATCAAGTCGACCAGGCGTTCTCGTTACAGCCAACAAGGGCCGCTTCACTCACTTCATTGCCACACCATCAGTCCATTAAACTCATTTTACCTTTAAGTATCTTTGGGACAATACAGTAGTGTTTTAGTACTTACCTTCTTTTATTCCATTCATCTATCATCTAAAAGTAATGTATGGTCTAGCAAGGGATCATACAATATATTTGGGAAAAATAAAAATGTTTTTAAGTGAAATGACAACAGAGCAGCTCCTTCGAATGTTAGGGCTGTGTTCACCAACTTTTAAAACGGCTGGTTATACAGTGTGTTCGGACATGGACTAGCGATATTCTAATTACCTAAATATAAACTAATTTTAAAGTAAAATTACACTCTAGGCTTGGGTCCAATACACTTCCCCACTATGTGGCAGACAATATTAATTTTTTTTTGAAATATGCTCTATGCGAGTACAAAAAAATCATATTTCTCAAAATTTTAGTCATACTGAGATAAAAGTAGGTTTATTCGAAAGGCAATAATATATTCTACGGTCTGTATTACAAAGCAATGTGTTCACAATTTCATATCTTTTGAAAAAAAAAAACGTGCAAGTCGAAAAAAAAAACGAAAAATTATGCAATTTAACCAATAATTGTTAATTACTACAAAAACACCCCAGACATTTTTAAATTTTTTATTACATTACAGATACAGATTTTGAGCTAAGCTGCAATACAACATAAAATTCACAACTGTATGTCTAATAGTTTAAGAGTTATTGTTGTTTGAACATAGCGTATGCGCAAGCACAAAAGACCTTTGTTAACCGCTGGAGTGACATTTATGGCATTTACTGCATTCCATCCAAGAACAGGTCAGAAATGCTCGTGGCTAAGTAATAACTGCCGCACGGGTCGATCCATCAGGTTAAGCTACGCTTGCCGCGGTTGGTCTGTGGATGGGTGACCATCATTTCATACCGAGACTCTTCCGTGCCTCGGAAAGCACATTAAGCCGTTGGTCCCGGCTGTCATTCGTGGATCTTTGACAGTCGTTACGGGTCGTCAGAAGCCCGAAAGTCTGACAACCAGTCAGTCCAGTCAATCGTATTTCCTAGTGACTGAGTTGTGAAGGTCGGATAGGCAGTCACTCCATGTAAAATACTGATATTCAGCTGCATCCGGTTAGACTGGAAGCCGACCCCAACATAGTTGAGAAAAGGCTAGGCAGATTGATTGACACCTACTATAATTTTTTTGATGAAATTGCTTGAATTTAGACAAAGTCTTCGTCTTGGGCGAGCATGAATCCATAGTTGCGCTCGGGATTCAATATAGCGCCCATGACTTAACTGCTTTATCCCCTTAATGATAGTCTACTATTGTTCGTCGACGGCAACTAAGTAAGAACTCTTTGGTCGAGCTGTAGGTACTTTAATACATTTTTTTGGTAAACATTTTCGAATTGTTTAGTTAGGTTCCAAATTCAAATCACATTATACACCAGCGGGTCATATTAAAATTCTGTTCATTATTATTGCCTGGCTCGAGCCTAAGCCTAATGACTCGCTTTAAGTTAGGTTAGCATGACATATAATTTGACATTTTCGAGCAGGCGGTGTACAGCCTTATTTTTAGTATATGCGAAACCTGAATATAGTTTGTTCAGAATAAGTAACTGAATCGATTCCAATAATTTTTACACTATGTTATATTTTGACCCAAAAATATTTAAAAAAGGTTACAAAGTTGGACACCGAGCAATAAGTCGATGACCAAGCGTCACTAAGTCTCACACCTTTAGTCACCACACTGTACACCGTAGGTGCGGGCGCACAACGGAGCGGGGGCAAAACCACCCCATTGACGTGCACGTGTCACGCACGTTCCTGTTCAGTTACTTCGGGATCGCAAATGCGCGGCCGCCGTGGGCCTTACAGTTGTTTCAGTTTCGTATGTAAAAGTATCGTGTAACCATCATTAACTACGTGTTTTTCACTAGCGTCCAGTATACAGAAATGGTTCGTACATTAGCGGTTTGTAACGTATCTGCGGCGATACTAGGAACAATTTGGCATAAGAGTGTCGTGGAACACAAGCTATTTATGAGTGAGCGCTGTGCGACTCTCTAGAGGCGCGCGCGCCACGTGGTGGGCATGTTTTTGTACGGACAACCAGGTAAGTTATCAAGCTTATAACTTTGTGATTTTTCATGATACAGTTTTGATTCTTTACATAAAAATACTAGGCGTGTTTCGGGTTTCGCATATACTAAAACTAAAGTTGTATATTTATCTCAACTTTAGGCCAATTTTATGGTCACGCCGGTGGCTGCAAGCCACCGGTTTTTTTTTATTTGTTGTTGTTTGTTTAGTTTTCACTCTCCCTTTTAAGGGTTGCTACAGGCAACCTTAAAAGGGAGAACTGGGCATTGATGATATTTTCGAACTTCTTAATACATAGTTTTTATGGTTTTATCGGGTGCACGGCGTCTAGGAGAGCAATGTTTGCCCAGCATTTTTTATTTGTGACTGACTTTGACCTTATGGTCGCTGACCTTGAGAGCCATGGATTCCCATGGTGTTCTCCCACCGCACTAATCTTACATCCCTTCTTGATTCCTTCCTTTTTGGCTTTAGGAGGCGATGTTAGTTGGTAAAAATGGTCTTTTTATATGAGGTAATTGGTGAAACACCAGCAACCTCTTAAGGGGTCATTGTACTCATCATTATGAACAACTTTTACTATGGGACCAAACCTGAAATCGCGAAAAATAATCAGCTGTTCAGTACATTTATGTTCGCATAATTTGTCAAAATGTACCGATCAGCTGTTTGGTCCCATAGTAAAAGTTGTTCATAATGATGAGTACAATGACCCCTTAAGAGGTTGTTAGTGTTTTACCAATAACCGTGTAGTTCCCCGATAAGTATCATCTGATCCTAAAGGACAAATCGCTGTCAATGACGCGCGATCAACTGTACTCAAATATAAATATCTGATAGTTTATAATAATAATAATAATAATATCTGATAATTTATTTCAGTTACTTTTAGCATCGGCGCGAATAATTTATAGACGTACAAGAAGACATAATATGTCGTATGCAGACGTGGCAGAAGCGGCTATTATGATATTTCCGAGCCAGGGGATTCAAAAATATGCAAAGCCTTTCAGGTTACTATTTACGTCACATTTCTCCTATATTAATTGTTGGTACAGTTAGCACCAAAAAGATGTACACACGGACAAGGTACCATTTTATTGTCAACAACTTCGGTTTTCATAATACTGTATGTACCGTATAGGTACAAAACATAGTACATATACATTTTATTTTACCAAAACAAAGTAAGCATTGGGTCCCAAGCATAAACCCTATGACCAAAACAATGTACACAGTAATAATTCCAGAACAAGGTAAACAAGACTAACGGCATAAACATATCGAAACGAGCGACCCGCCCCGGCTTCACACGGGTAGTAGAGCATATTATATGCCTACATTTTTTGCATCAGCTTGTTGCGTCGAGTATGAATTTATCGCTCGACTTATACAGGATTACTGGTAATTCGACGTATTCGTTGCAGGACGTCATAGTAGGGTTAAAATGCAACAAATTATGCCACCAAATGTTCTACCGAAATACAGTTTATTAAATTTATTTTTATATGAAGTATGACGAAAAATAAAATATTTAATTAGTGATTTTTGCTTAAGTTTCAGGCGTTTTGGAACTTTTAATTATTAACAAAGATATGGCATCAGCTATAATAATAACTGAATTTCCGGTATAGTCGAGCCGTAAATCATTATTAACTTTCTAGTTACAAATGATCTAACCAATGTCAGAAAGAATGTTAAGTAAACCCTAAAGGAGCTCCTATTCAAAAGACCGACTCAGATTTTTCATTTTTCATTAAAAAAAATATCTAAAAATGTAAGTTACTCAAAAACTACTGAATTTCGGTAGAACATTTGCTGGTTTAATTTTTTACTGTTTAACCCTACTACGACATTCTGCAAGGAATACGTCGAATTACCAGTAACCCTGTATAACAGTGTAGGTGACAGCGGGTGGTGGGGTGCGGGCGGGGGTGGCTGCATCCATCAAGCGAGTCCCATCGTCGCGTCGTCGCGTCCCGTTGGTGCGAGACCACTTGAATTTATTTTCTCGCGTGTAGTTTTCAATTTACGATAACTCCTAATATATTCATTTAAATTGTGTGGTATAAAGGGCTATTATAATGTATATACAATGCTTAAGGTAACTAACGTATTTAATTTGATAAAGATTAATACTGTACCCGTCTATCTATCCATTAGATTTGGAGCAAATTGGGCTGTGACAAAGTTGAAATTTCAACATAGTTTGTGTTACATAGTTTGTGGGAAAAGCGCAGCATTATAATTCTAAATATTTATTATATATTATATTTAAACTGCGCTCAGGTCTCAACTTATCGCCCACGTGTTGTACAATAGTTTACCAATATTTTTTTAAATTTACGTATGTTCAGATTTATGTAGAAAAAATATAGCCTAGGTTATCACGTTTTTTATTTTTATTATAGCTATTCAGTTGAAATTTAAAATTGTCCATGTTCATATTTACAACCGATTGTATAAATGAAAAAATCATATATTCAAACGAAATTATCACAGTTTAAAAGGTCTGTTCATCAGAATTATAAAAAAAACATCAAGTGTAGGCAAGCTACTCGGAAACAGTCATAATAGTAGGGGAGGCCACGATGCTAAATGGGGATTTACTCGAGCGTCGTGGGGACCTATTGGATTTTGAAGATTAGATGGTAGAAAGAAAAGCAAAAGTCATTTATTCAAACTTGGCTGAGAATCAGCACTTCGAACGTCAGAGAGATAAGACAGTCCCCCAAAACGTCCGCCCTTCACCACTTCCTAGTGTAGCTGGAGCCGGTGAAGCTAGGGAAGAAGTGGCGCAACACAGCTCTGTCAGTCAGTCAGTCTGTTCAGTTAAAACACAGCTCTGTCAGTCTGTTCAGTTAAAAAAAATGATTCTATACAATACGCAAAATAGTTAAGGTCCATTACGCAAAACAGTAAATTACATTATTTGCTATAAGTCAGCTAGCACACGCCAATAGGTATACCTACCAAAAAAAAAAATCGAGAACTGAAAAAAATCGAACTGAAGCAGAAATAAAAATACAAAACTAAAAACGTAAGCAGAAGGTGGTTAAACCTAAATAAAAGCCTCCAGTAATAAAGGACGTGCCCACTTACATATAGCCGTATATCGAAGAATGTTTAACTAATGTTTAAGTCACAAATGATCTAGGACCATTAAAGTAAATAAAACAAAGAGTTAATTACTAATGACAAAACAAAACCAAGGTCAGCAAGACGACCAGTCACCACAAGCAGCACCCCTTCACGAGTATAACGCAAAGATCAGACATTACTCCCTCGTCATATTTGAGGCAATGAGGCAACCCGACCCCCGACGCTACCGCAAGCAAGTTACATCTAAGGGAACATAACGAACTTGCTGCTAAAAAAGGTTCTGTGATTGTACCCTTCACCGGTGGCGGGAGCAACTACACGTTTTCAAAAATGCAAAAAAAAAAAAAAACTATCACATGGATTTACTCGAGCGCGTCAAATAATGACAGTGTATATGCCCCACGTGTTTCTAATAACTGAGGAATATTGGGTGTTAATTAACGGTTAACCGCCGGGCAAAAAACCAGACGAGCGAAAGTGATAAGCACAAAGCACCATAAACAAAATAGGTATCACAATATAACAATGCGCCTGTAATCCTCGCGGATTAGGTGGCACCATAAAATTATTTATAATTGAGGGTAGTTATAAGTACAATACATACCAGAATCAGATTAAGATTCAACTACGATTCTACGATGTTTACGTCTTCGTTGTCTTCCAGCTTTTTGATTTTACGTCGACAGTCTTCAATTTCTTGAGAATATTCCTGTTTTTCGGCATTTCTAATAACTAGTGAGCGCGCGTGTGCTTGCTATCGTGCGTGCACGAAAAATAATGACAGCTTGACTAGTGGTGTGACTGTGTCAGTAAAGAATCGACTTAATTGTATCGAAATTCATAAATCTCTTTAAAGTGTGCATGTTATCTTTAGGTTTATAGGACTACCTGGTTGTAATACCTGAAGAATGAAACGAAGAAATATAATTTACACAGCAGTTAAGTCATGACAAAAAATATTAACGTGAAAATCAACTTGTACAAGTTTAGCCAAAATCCCTTTCTATCATTTCTATTCGCGTATTGCGCAAGGTCCCCTAAAGGTAAGTTATCATTTTTGCGATCATGGGATTTATCTTCTTGTTTATTCATTTATAGGTACTGTGTAGACGTTTTCGTATGTATGGATCTCCTCGGTGCGTGCATTTGCTACCAAATAATTATAGCGAAAAGCATCAAACAGCTTGTTGAAGATGTCCCTAAAACTTCTTTCTATGGAGCTTATGAAGGTAAATGAACATAAACCACCATAATTAGCCAAAAACAGATGAACGATATCTGAGCACGCTCGTTTCGCCGTAGACGTCGTCCATAGCTTTCCATCAAGCGAGATTGTGGTCAAGAGCAAGCCCATTAGCCAATAAAGAAAATCATAAAAAAATAAAGTCGACCCTGAGACAACTTGATCCGGATAACTCGACCCCGACAACTCGACCCCGGCAACTCGAACCCGAGAACTCGACCCCGAGAACTCGACCCTGACAACTCGACCCCAATAACTCGACCCCGACAACTCCACCCCGACAACACGACCCTGACAACTCGACCCTAACAACTCGACCCTGACAACTCGACCCTGACAACTCAACCCCGAGAACTCGACCCTTACAACTCGACCCTGACAACTCGACCCTGACAACTCGACCCTGACAACTCGACCCTGACAACTCGACCCTGATAACTCGACCCTGATAACTCGACCCTGACAACTCGACCCTGACAACTCGACCCCGACAACCCGACCCCGACAACTCGACCCCGACAACTCGACCCCGACAACACGACCCTGACAACTCGACCCTGACAACTCGACCCTTACAACTCGACCCTGACGACTCAACCTTACAACTCGACCCTGACAACTCGACCCTGACAACTCAACCCCGAGAACTCGACCCTTACAATTCGACCCTGACAACTCGACCCTGACAACTCGACCCTGACAACTCGACCCTGACAACTCGACCCTGACAACTCGACCCTGACGACTCGACCCAGACAACTCGACCCTGACGACTCTACCCCGACAACTAGACTGCGATAACGAGACCATCTGTGCAAAATGTATGATGTTGACAAAAAATTTAAATAAGTTCCGATTTTAAGAAAATTCGACGGGATAGGGGATAAAGCTCCCCCGCTCGCCCACGTCCGATAATCGGTGACCGTTTTTATTTCCCTTTCGCACTCATATTTTTTTTTTTCATTTTTAGGGTTCCGTACCTCAAAAGGAAAAAACGGAACCCTTATAGGATCACTCGTTTGTCTGTCTGTCCGTCTGTCACAGCCGATTTGCTCCGAATCTAATGGACCGATTAAGTTGAAATTTGGTATACGTATGAATTTCTGTGACCCAAACACGGACGTGTAACGTAGATAAATGTTATTGGAATATGGGAATCAACTTTGGGGAGCAAATACGAAAATTAAAAAAAGTTTTGCAAACTGTACTGTGTGACATATCAAATAAAAGAGCTTGCTGTGACGGTCTTACATATATTTTCTTATAATTTTAAAATAAACTGTTTAAAAGTTATTTAAGAAAACTTTACTTTAGACGAAAATTGACAATTTCCCCGCTTTATTTCCGAAACTACTACTACGAGTATTACTTATTACTACTAAAAAAATGTAGGAAATAGTTCTATACCTATAGATTACAGCAAAACTTACAGCAAGTCTATGGTCTTAAAATAACATGGCAAATATCGCAATATTGTGCGTACAAACTTATATTTGCAGGTGGAATGTATAGGAAAACTTACTTACGTTTTTCAACTACAATGTTAAGTTTGTTCTTGGGATATATTTTTTCATTTTTTTTTCTATTTAAGATGGGTTTGCTTTTGACTCTAGTCTATGTCGGAGGTGACAGAGACAGAGTCGACGATGGAGTGAGCTTACCCAGAAGAAGCCTGTTCACTCTCACTTTGAAGATATTAGGGTTGTATTCGCTCGGAAACACAGACGCAGGTAGTGAGTTCCACTCTTTTGCTGTGCGCATTATAAAAGACATTTGAAAACGTTTAGTGCGAATTTGTGGAATAGCAACTAGGTAGGGATGATAACTGGCAGTGCGTCTAGATGTCCGATGGTAGAAGGGGGCTGGCGGAATGAGGCGTGGAGTTCTTGAGCACACTCACTGTAGAAGACCGACAAGCAGGCAAGCTTGCGGCGATGAGCCAAGCTATGAAGCTTGGCATCCACCAGTTTTACGTCGCCAATGAGCCTCTTAGCTCTGCGTTCCACCGGGTCAAGCGCGGCTAGTTGGTACTTAGCTGATCCATCCCAAAGGTGGCTGCAATACTCCATGCAGGATCGGACTTGCGCTTTGTAAATAGTTGAAAGCTGTCCAGGCGTTAAGTATCGCTTCACCCTATTTAGGATGCCCAGTTTCTTGGCCGCAGTTTGGGCTTTGTCTCGATGGTGACGCCAAGGTTGAGACCAGATGTCAACTCCATGCCTAGGAGCTCAAGCCGATCTGTTACAGGAAAAGATGTACCCCGAAAAGTAGGAGTTTGAGCGAAACGACTCCTTTTAGCGGTAAAAAGACAAGCCTGTGTTTTGGTGGCATTAAAAGAGACGAGATTATCATCACCCCACTGGGAGACAAGGCTTAAGGTTAAATCTGTCGGCTCTACCATAGCCTCTCTCAAGGAACGAACTTCGGCCCCGCTAGTTTTTGCGCTGGACAAGTATCTCTCTCAAACTGTACTGTCATCTGCATACCCAATAATACCAGGCTGAAGCAGGTCATTGATAAGCAGCAGGAAAAGAGTTGCAGAGAGAACAGACCCCTGAGGAACTCCGGCATCAATAGCCATAAGGTCAGAGGAACAGCCATCAACGACTACTCTGATCGACCGTTTACTAAGGAAACCTGATATCCAGTTACAAAAATCAGCTGGGATGCCATAAGCAGGAAGCTTGCTGAGCAGAGAAGCGTGCCAGACCCTGTCAAAGGCCTTCGAGATGTCAAGCGATACAGCAAGTGCTTCGCTGTGTTTCTCGATGACTTCGCTACAGCAGTGCGTGACATACACCAGAAGATCGCCAGTTGACCGTCCCCGGCGAAAGCCATATTGACGATCACTGAGGAGATTATTGTCTTCAAGGTAGGTCAGCAACTTATTGTTCAGTACCCTTTCTACAAACTTGCCGAGAATGGAGGTAATGGCGATCGGACGGTAATGTCGCTCTTTTTGGGCACTGGTTGTAAATTTGCAAGCTTCCAGGATTTCGGCACCGTTCTTTGTTCAAGAGAGAGGCGGAACAAACGTGTCAACACAGGAGACAATTCAGGCGCACACTGCCCCAACACTCGCTGGAATGCCGTCAGGCCCGCTGGCCTTGTTCACGTCTAGACTGCACAATGCTCTTCGGACGTCTTTAATGTGAACTGCGATCTCCGGCATCGAGGAGTCACAATGAGGTACAGCAGGTGGTTGCTTAGAGCCAGCGGCCAGACGTGAATTGCTTGCAAAGAGAGATGCAAATAAATTTGCTTTCTCACTTGCAGAGTGAGCCAGCGACCCATCAGCAGTGCTATTCTGTACAAATCTCACCGTGAAAACTTAGGTAAGGTGAGCGTGGAGTGAGCTATCTATAGTGTCAATCCCTAGCATCAGATGGAATGACAGCTCACTTCAAGCTCACTTCACCTAATTTTTCACGGTGAGATTTGTACAGAATAGACTGGCAGGTTGGAGGGAAAGTAGGACGACAGAAATTCGTTTCAGCCGCTTAAGACAAAGACCAGAACTGTTTACTACCCGGACACACCGGATACATTCCTCCCAACTCCGGAAACCTTCATTGTGCGTGGTCCGATACGCACTTGGCCGGTTTTTTTATTTTATTTGAGATGGGTTTGCTCTTGACTATAGGATATAGTCATATAATAAAAAGAGGCGTCCAAGAAAATCTGTCACCGATTATCGGACGTGGGCGGCAGCCTGAAGAGAGAGATATGTATAAAAGCCCGAACCTACCGAGTAGGTACCTAGCCTGAACGTGTGAATCAGCTGTTTCGTTTATTTTTTGAATAGTTACACGTTAAAACCTATGACTTTTGCCATTCAAAATTTAACGTTATTGTAGATTTAGTTTTCATAGTAGTTTTTTTAGCGAAAAAAAAAATTGTTTAATATTTTATTTTATTTTTTAAGGATATCCAAATTTGAGGATTTACCTAGCCATAGGAATACCTTTTGTTATAGCAATTTGCTTAATCAGGCATCTGAAAGTATTGGCGCCATTCTCATTAGGCGCTAATTTTGTGATACGTGAGTTTTTGATCCATATTTATTTGAATTTGTAAATAATAATATATCATTTTAATTTTAAGGGTAAGTACTGACTAAATATGTGAATTTATGTTTGAACCAAAAGAGATGTCATTGTGTTGTGACTAGTGTGAAAAGAGTCTGACAAGGGTTCGGTGGCATTACGCCGAACAGCAATATTGCTAGCGATACCTACTCTCTTGCTGTGTGTTTTTGAGTCGGCCCCCGTTCACGCGGACGGTTTTTTAACGTGGCGATTGCTATCGCATACTAGATTTAAACTCTCCGTGTTGAGCGGAGCATTGATAATCCAACAAAGTGCATCCCAGCGTGTCAAAAAATGTGTAAAAAATACGCCCATAGTGGTACACCTTGTAGTATATTCCGGCAACTGTTTCAACCGAGCATGGACGCAGATTAGCAGAAAGGACTCAATCCACACTATGGTAAAAAAAGTGAGTTATACAGGGCTATTTTTAAATCATTAACTAAACTTTCACAGAGTGTTCTACCCATGAATATGAACAACTTTCACTATGGGACCAAACCTGAAATCGCGAAAAAAAAATCAGCTGTTCAGTACATTTATGTTGGCATAATTCGTCAAAATGTACTGAACAGCTGATTTTTTTTTCGCGATTTCAGGTTTGGTCCCATAGTGAAAGTTGTTCATATTCATGGGTAGAACACCCTGTTAAAGTTTAGTTAATGATTTAAAAATAGCCCTGTATATCCCAAAGAAGTCCTAACGGTTGGTTCTATCACTCAGCAAAAATATCCGTGATACTACAAAGATATTAGTATATTTGCCTCCTAAAAATCAATATTGGTTATTGGTAAAACAACAGCAACCTCTTAAAAAAAATCAGCTGTTCAGTACATTTATGTTCTAATAATTCGTCAAAATGTACTGAACAGCTGATTTTTTTTCGCGATTTCAGGTTTGGTCCCATATTAAAAGTAGTTCATAATGATGAGTACAATGACCCCTTAAGAGGTTGTTGGTGTTTTACCAATAAAAATGAATCGCCAAAATGTATGTACGCGCATAACTTCCGAACGACTGCACTAAATTGGATAATACTTTTTTTTTTTTTGTTTTGTTTGTAATTGTCAGGACAAGGTTTGTATGAAATAAAATGTTTGAAAAATTGCTGCGGAAATTGGAAAAATCGGGAAAAACTGAAAGTGCAATTTCTATGGGAACTTTGTGTGAATATTATTAAATAATACAGGTATCGCTCTGTCTCACTCCCCGCTTGACCGGTACTGGTTTCGATAGCGGGGTATGCATGATGCAGACCTGTAGTGACCGAAGTGTATAGTTCCCGAAGCACTTTCACGTAAAGCGAATCCTGCCGTCGTAAGAAAAAAGGGTACAACTAACATTTAAAAAAAAAAAATCTACAAAAAATTGAGCAAATTAGCCTTTTTTTCTGATTCTAAATATGTATGTAACTCTTTTTTTTTTTTAATGTTAGTTGTGCCCTTTTTTCTTACGACGGCAGAATCGATGTGGCAGTGATGGAGAGGGTCTAACACGGCCCAATGCTCGACACAGTCAAAGGCGTTCTCGTAATCGACGACACACATACTTTTTCAATACATAAACAAATTTTTTGCTTGATCAACATTTTTTAGCACGGTCATGACACAATGTAGTCGGCAGGTTATGCGCGTTAGTTTGACCACCTTCATACAAGTTAGTTGAACTAATTGGTACAACCGAATTTCGTCATTTTCGGTTCTCCTCAGTTTGGCCTGAGCATAATTCGATGGTTTAATTCGGTTAATTTCTGTTAGAAAGTGCACAAACCCAACCTTTATTAAAATTAAGTAGCATGCTCTTAAGACTTTTTCTTCTTTTTTAGTGTTTTGTATTGGGCTGACGATAAACTATGCACTCCGATATAACCCAACTTTCTCAAACTTAAAACTGACTACATCTTTTTATGGCGTCTTCGAGTTCTGCGGGATGTCAATATTCAGTATGTCTTGCTGTGGAATTGTTGTCGCCGTCGAAGGAAACATGGATAAACCTCATCAGTTTAGCTTTGCCCTCACCATTGGTAGGTACCGCATAGTATGACACTATTTATTTAGAGAGTACGTTTATTTAGAGTAAGTATTATTATTTTGTTTAACTAACGTTTATTCTGGTATAAATTTTACGTAATAACATCAATGTAGTAAGGAGAAATTTATAGTTCATTCTGAGCGTTTTTTGGTTTTAAATGGGATTTTTTCTTAGATATTCCATCTGCAGCTATGAACTAAGACACTATTTAAGAGATATTATTATTTATTTTTCATTTCATTGGCACAGTACAGTACAGTAGTCAATCCACTAGCTCGAAAAAATGCAGATGCGCATTGTATGAAAAATGCTTTGGCTTTATATAAATAGATAAGAAAAAATTGTGAAAAGCGAGTCCGCTATAAACTACCAATAACTATGCTCCACCACTCAATAAGTCAAAATTGTCTTTAAGTCTGTCTCAATATGTCTTTCAGTTTCTGAGAATAAGAACGCCAAAGTAGGCCAATTTACGCAAAAATCACGGGACAAAAGTAGGTTGTGGAAGGTTTCGGTAAAAAACCTAGATTTACCCTTGCTTACCTAAAATTACCGCGGCAGCCGCTTCTCCGATCATGCTGATCGTCCGTGCCGCTGTAAGGTTGGAGGACATTCACGATCGATGTAAAACCATTAGTTAGTATTCGTAAGTCATTACTCGTTTTCATAGGATGATTATACTAATACAACTAACTACCTACTTACTAAGTAAGTAAATAAGTACTTGTATGTAGTTAGTTGTACCTACTTACTTATTTTAAAAGAGGGCGATGGCCGTCAGAGCTATCAGGGGGTATCGCACGATCTCCTACGAGGCGGCTTGTGCACTGGCCGGATCCCCGCCCTGGGACCTAGAGGCGAGAGTCCTCGCGTCTCTTTACCGATGGCGCGAGGAAGTGCGAACGCGGGGCGGTGAACCGATGCAGCGAGAGTTCGAGCATCGTCGGTCACAGCTCCGCGAGGTTCTGGTGACGGAATGGCGGAAAAGGCTTCTGCGCCCTACTGCCGGCCTCGCTACCGTCGAGGCGATCCGACCAGTGCTCGGCGAATGGCTCGGGAGGAGGCACGGCTCTCTGTCGTTTCGGGCGACGCAGGTGCTCTCGGGGCATGGCTGCTTCGGGAAGTACCTGTGTCGCATAGGCAGGGAGCCATCCGCTCGGTGCCATCACTGCGTCCACTGTCGGGAGGACACGGCGTGGCACACACTGGCAGAGTGTGTCGCATGGGAGGAGCCGCGCCGTGCCCTCGTATCAGTTGTCGGAGCCGACTTGTCGCTACCTGCCGTCGCTCGTTTTATGGCCGGGGGCGCCGAGTCGTGGGATGCGGTGATCTACTTCTGTGAAACGGTGATTTCGCATAAGGAGGCTGCGGAAAGGCAGAGGGAGATTGAAACCACTCTCCCGATCCGCAGCAGGTGAACTAGGCGTCGGCGGAGGGCGGACAACGCCTTCTTCCAGCCCCCGTAAATAGGTCCGGAGGGACGGCGGACTCGGGGACGTCCACCACCCCTCATCCAGCAGGACCCGAGGCGGCGGCGCGTAGTGTTCCACGCGCGCCCCTAATGGACCTCACTCCCCCCGCGGGCCTGAGGTGGCCCGCAATGGCGGGCCGGCACTAGCCGGGGATCGTGGAAGGCGCACAAGTTCCCATGATCCCCGGTCCAAGTGAGGGAAGGGAACACCGGGGTGGTTTTCAGTCAGTAAGAGTCTGACAGACCCCTCCGCCCACCCCAGGGCGGAGGACATCCATGAGGATTTTCCACCCCGGAACAAAAAAAAAAAAGTAAGTAGGTAGTTAGTTGTATTAGTATAATCATCCTATGAAAACGAGTAATGACTTACGAATACTAATGGTTTTACATCGATCGTGAGCTGGTTAAGTAAGAGACCACAGCATGCATGCACAATAATGTTAACATAATAAGAAAACCAGGCTCCGTGCCGATAAGAGTGTAGATGTAGGTACTCCTTCACTTATCCTACTTTATACCTGATGTTGCCCTTTATTAATATGTGTCATGTATTGTGTACATTTTTTGTTGGAGATCCTAAGGGCCAGTTTCTTGATCCGTAGTTAACTAACCAATGGTTAATTAAGCATAAAATTCTTTAAAAAAAAATTATGGATTTTTTTTTATTCTTTTCATCTACATGAAAAGCTCGTGGATAACTTGAGATTTGTATAATTTACATAATTTTTGCACCTTTCTAGAAGAGCCGACAAGTCACAATAATTGTAAATATATAAAAAAATGTAGAAGCAAAAACAAGCGTGTGACGATTTGCCCAAACAAAATGGGCAGGCGCGAACGTAAAATCTCCGTTGAAGGACGCAGAGCTTCAACCAGGAAACTAGGTAGGGGATACAGGCGAACCAGAGATAAGCAATTTGGTTTTTGTTAAGACTAAACCTAAGGTCACTGTCCTTGACCTCAGGGGTTTAAATATCGACTACAGCGTTGGTCGCGGCACATCACTACAGTCTTGCGTGGGGAGCGCGGTGCGCGGGCGGGCCTAAGCGTGCCCGCCTCTCACGTCTCGTTCGCGATGCGTGATTTGATTCCACAAAAATAAGTTTAAAAATCGTCTTACCGATGAAACATGATGCTGGATTTCAGTTTTGTGTATTTCCTAGTATCGTTTTTGCAAGATCGAACTGCACATTTGACCATTTTGATACGTCCATATGAGAAAAATCTCTGGAGGATCGCACGCTACTAGCACTCAACCACGACTATAAGCGCTCGCAGCGGGAACGTGGTTGTTCTCACCCGTGCCTACTTTTCCCACTTCATTGCGCGTGCTCTATACTACTGTAATTATATACTCTAAGCGTGCCGCATATGCACACATTCATTGAGTTGTTGCTTCAACTTTGAACGGAATTCTGAATGAAACTATCACTCTTACTCTAAGGTTTGAACATGAACACGTACGCAAGCACAGATTAATGCAGATGGGACAGTCCGCAAAATCATATAAATAAAAAGCGACTCTTGCACAATAATGTGCAATTCAGGTCGCACAACGCTTTTTGCCTACAAGTTGTATTCCTCCTACAAGTTGCCTCTTTCTAACGCGTAACTCTTATAACTTCTGATCGCGGCAGTCCTACTGAATTGGCCCAGTGAGATAGGCCCGCCGCGTACTTGTAGCTTCATACATAAACTGCGAAGCGTCCCATCTGTATTAATCTGTGACGCAAATAAGACATCTATATATATTAGGTTGGGGAAAAAGTCTTTTCGCATTATAGTATGTATGAACTTGTAATAAAATCTCTTTGGCTATACTATTTGTATCTGGCTGGTTTTGGTATCATTGAAAGTTTAAATTTTAAAGAACATAATTCCAAATTCAAATTAGGAAAATGTGTGATTTTCATTTGTTTTTCGTACCATCAAGATGAGTGAATCTAATGAAGAAATTCGATACATTTTAAAATTTTACTACAAAAAAGGTAAAAATGCAACGCAAGCCGCGAAAAAAATTTGCGATGTTTATGGACTTAGTGTAGTGTCTGTGAGAGTAGCACAAATTTGGTTTAAGCGTTTTCATTCCGGAAATTTTGATGTCAAAGATGCACGTCGCTCTGGTCGCCCTATTACGGATAAAATGGATGCCATTTTTGAAAAACTGGAGCAAGATCGGCATATCAGTAGTTACGACGTAGCTGAAGAACTGGAAATTGACCACAAAACAGTTTTGGCGCATTTGAAAAAAACTGGGTACCCAAAAAAGCTCGACATTTGGGTACCTCACGAGCTCACTGAAAGAAACCTAATGAACCGTGTACTCATTTGTGATTCTTTATTACGACGTAATGAAACCGAACCATTTTTGAAGAAGCTGATAACTGGTGATGAAAAGTGGATCACGTATGACGAGAACGTGCGAAAAAGGTCGTGGTCAAAGGCCGGTCAGGCTTCACAGACTGTGGCGAAACCCGGGTACTCGCAACAAGGTGATGCTGTGTGTGTGGTGGGATTGGAAGGGCATTATTCATTATGAGCTGTAACCACCAGGCAGGACCAACGATTCTGAACTCTACGGCGAACAACTGATGAGATTAAAGCAAGAAGTTGAGAGAAAGCGGCCGGAATTAATCAACAGAAGGGGTGTGGTTTTTCATCATGATAACGCTAGACCTCACACATCTTTAGCCACTCAGCAAAAATTAAGAGAGTTTGGCTGGGAGGTGTTAATGCATCCGCCGTATAGTCCTGACCTTGCACCTTCAGATTTCCACCTGTTTCGGTCTCTTCAGAATTCTTTAGGCAGTGTCAGGTTAACATCACGAGAGGACTGCCAAAACCACTTGTCGCGGTATTTTGACCAGAAGTCCCAAAATTTCTATAGCAATGGGATCATGTCCCTACCTACAAGATGGCAAAAAGTTATCGAACAAAATGGTACCTACATACTTTAGTTAAATGTAAATAAACTATATTAAAAATGTTTTGAATTTTCTTAAAAAAATGCGAAGAAACTTTTTCCCCAACCTATTATATATATATAATGGTAAACTGACTGACTGACCGAGTGGGTGCGCAGCCCAAATCGCTGGACTTGGAATTTTGTACATAGGTACCTTATACAGTGTAGGCATCCACTAAGGAAGGATTTTGTTTGGAAATTCAGGATTTTTTTTTTTTAATTCCACCCCTTTGTACGAAAGTCCGTCAGTTTCGAAGTTAGGATCTACAAATTTTGTGTTTAGGCTGACGATTGAAAATTAATTTGTCGTCGTGTCTCGGCGTTTTTGATAATTCCACTCCCGAAGGAGTGAAAAGGGGAATGAAGTTGTGTATGGAAAGTCCTTCATTTACAAAGTAAAAATCACAAAATTTATTATAACAGGCCAGATGGCGTGGATGTTCAAGATACCACATCACGCCGCAGGTTGTGGGTTCGATTCCCATCCCCAGGACAAACATTTGTGTGCGTTATGATTGCTCCGCCAAGTTATCCAAACAAAAAAACTTCGCCAAACAATTGTCGGAATTTGTCAAAATCAAAGGGAATAAACCATAGATATCCAGAGATATATGCCTTCACTCTATATTTGTTCAAGTTCCAGTGTCACCACGTTTTCCCCACTCCTGAAACTCAAACAAAAACAAAAGAAATAGATACGGCACACATGATACACGTAACACTTTTGTGCTATCTTATTGCACACATGCTCAAAAGGGGCGGGCACTAGAAACTACAGATACAGTCACTGAATGCACACATGCATGTCTAGCCTTAACTAGGGAAGAGGGGTTGGTATAAATATTTGATCGATAAAAATATCGATGAAACCCGACTTCGGCGGAGATATCCACTAGCCCCCTTTTTGCCACTTTTTGGAGAAAGTACCCATCCTCAATAAAAATCCCCGATGAAAAAATAATTCTAGGTTAAGTCCGATAGAGTTGGCTATAGTTATTTTAAGGACATTTTACTTTTCTATTTAGAGTAAATAAGTCATTTTAAACTGTAATCAAAACTTTATTTACAGATGCAACAGTATTTACATTTCATTCTTATTTTGTTTCTTTTTTACCCGACTGCGGAAAGGTTATTTAGTTTCCTCCATCCAATATGTGTAAGTACTATGTATAAGTATATGCATAGCATGTATAAGTAAATGAAATATTAGCTGTTAAACGTTTTATTACTGTATGTCCATTAATCAAATCCTACTCTAATTGTGAAAGTTTGTGTTAGTATGTACATACATACGCGACAGCTGTTACCTATAGCTGTTACTTTTTATCCCGATATTTCCATTCCCACGGAATTGAAACTTTCGCGGGTGAAACCGCGGGGCGCAGCTGAGGAAGTTGCCTTCAAATTTGGCATACAAGTTGCAAATTTTCCGTTCCGTTATATATTCCGTAACTATTTTTAGGTTTTAGGATTTTTTATCCTCCGCCGCGCCTCGGATACTATAAGCAGTGCGAGTATATAGAAGAGTTGTTTACCTGGATTAACGCATAGAGTACTTTTAATCCCGGTGGTACGTTTCCGTGGGATATTTCCCGACATCTACGCGAACGAAGCCGCGGGCAAAGGCAATCTTGAGATTAGCCCAGCGGGTGATCCTGTGAAGTTTGGTGGCGTTTGGGCTACCCGTGCGAAGCCGGGGCGGGTGGGTCTACAGTATTTCACAGAGCAGACAGACTGAGCCGCACCGGTTCCTTTTTACCATTTTGCTACGGAACCCTAAAATCAATATGATTTAGTAGTGGTATTAATTTTGTTCTGCGTTGGCTCTTCAGTATCGCCGAGTATGACACAACTCGTGTACTACTACAGGGTTATTGGTAAAACACCAACAACCTCTTATGGGGTCATTGTACTCATCATTATAAACAACTTTTACGATGGGACCAAGCCTGAAATCGCGAAAAAAAATCGGCTAGTTACGATGATACCTGAGATACAGGTTTATCCTAGTTCAGGTTGATCCCCGTATTATATACCTACCACTTTAGTATAAGACTTAATATTGTAAATATGCATTAATTAATTGAATAAATGAAATAAATAAATAACTCGTTCATGTTAAAGAATAGTAACTAAGTACATTTTGGTAAACACATTTAGCAAAAATTCAACCATTAGTTACTATGTTTAACCATTGGTTGAGTTAACTACGGATCAAAAAACCGGCCTTTAATAAATAAATGATGCCACGAAATGTATGGAAGCTGGTACACGCTCCAATAGGAATAAGTTTCATGAATGGTAGTAAAAATAGCAACTACACGCACAACATGAAAACAAAAATACACAACCAAAAGACTTTTTCGACACTTTGAAACAAAAATTAAGCGCAGCATCAAGTAGACTTAAACTTAAATATCATGCACAAACCGCAAAGTACAGAACACAACAATTACTAAATGAAAATATACTTTATAGCTTGCATATATATTTTATACCTTGTATATTTTTTATACCTTGCATATAATAACAGAGACGCCTCTAACCAAACCCTAGACACCTTCATCCAAAGAGAATTCTGGGCCAACATTAGGGAAAATCCAGTATACCACAATAATCGTGCAGACTGCGTCAACAAAACAGCAAGAGATATCCCAGAAAAGGAATTTGAGTTAAACCTTTAGATATTATACACAAGATGTGTTACGTTCATAGAAAAACCAACGTTAAAAATCTGGCCGTGCTCAATGTCCCAAAAAAAGAGGGTCGTGTTTTTTTATTATTACGCCTTGCTTGACGCGGATTAAAGACAATACAATGTGCCCCAATTACGACGCTTTCGAGTCTTCAGTAACATATTCTTGTTAGTAACATATCTGCCTCATTTTCATATAATGTCATTGCTATAGATACATTTATAGACGTACACAACTACTGGTATAAGAAATTCTACAAACATACATCAATTCTTACATAACTATTTAAATACATTAATCCAATCAGCAAATTTACTTCCAACATACATACATCTACAAAATTATCACAATAGATTCTCATATGTGTGAATATATTGCAGTTCCAATAAATATTACATACATGTGTGTCGAAATCATAACCTCCTTTTTTGACGTAGGTTAATAACTACCGCTGTACCTAAGTTATAATATTGGTAAAATTAGTTGGAATGATCAGGTTTATGAGCGCTTTTCAGTTACGATCTTCTGGCCCCATCCTAATGGTAACGTTAACACTCACTAAGCTTTATTATCATTTCAGCCTTCTGTATAATTGTAACTTTCCTATTCTGTACATCCTTCTTCGGGTATGCGGCTTTCTTAGAAACGTGCGTGTCGCCTCTAACACTTAACTTCCCTATGGAAATGTAAGTGTTCAGTTTTTCTTTTAACGTTGGTACCATAACCTTTCTTAGTTATAGTCATGCAGTAGTGTGTCAATGTAATTTAATAGAAATGTAAACAAATCCAACAAATGGCTCACCTTTATCACTCCATCGTTGAATGTCACTTGCACATCATAAAACGACGGGTTATTCCGTTTATCCACTTAAAAAAATCCACCCTAAGTTAGATACGCGGAAACGTATGTCTGAGAAGTCACCCTAGACCTAGTTGGGGATAAATGGAATTCATAGGCGGGTGGATTCTCAGACATGTTTCATGAAGGTCTACTTACTTAGGGACCTGTTATCGAAAGTGGTAATTATGTGGCAATTATGAGGTCCACAGTTCCTTTTATTTCTTTTCATAGGGCTATGCACGCTGATTAGACGCATTGTTTTGGTTTAGATGCCTACAGATTTGGTTGAATTTTGACAATCATCAACACGTGTGATTAAACAAATTAAAATTGAGTAAATGTGTAAGAAATAGACGATCGACATCATAGATTTCGTTGTAAATCTATAAAAAGCTGACAGGTCTTATTGATCATCTTAACACAGCATATCGATTGGCAATAACGATCATCGAAAATTGAGCAAATCTGTAGGCACCATCATCAAAGTACTTCACATCGCTTTCATCACTAATTTACTAAGATTTCAGTGGTCTCGTTGTGTTGATGTGGGGTACCACCTATTAATGAAACTGACTAGAATCTTGTTTAAGTACCTGAACTAAAACCAAATAGTACGGGCGGCCGGTATAAAAATAATTTTATACCGGCTGAAAATCAAACTAAAAGTAGTTTTTCCTTGGCGCATAAGGGTAAAAAAATAAAATAAAATTTCAAATAAAAATATATTATAAAATAAAAATAAAATATATATATAATATATAAATAAAACACAAACCTCCGTTCACCACAAAAAGAAATACGTGGTCTTGTAAAGAAGCATGTCCAAACGTCACAAACGATGAATGGATCAATGTAGTACCTAGAAAGGACAAAGGAAATTATAACAGAAGACGTACAGACGCCAGCACATCAAGCTACTAAAATCTGTAAAATTTCTTTAATAGATTTTCAACTGTATCGCTAAAGCATAAGGTTCAAAGTAGATTGGGAAAATTTGACAGTTTCGGTTAGCTTGACCTGCTGGCGTCTGTACATTTTGACAATAAGATTGAAAACTAAATTTATTATAAAGGTAATAGATAATTTTTATGGATCATCCAGTAAAATGTTTGAATTTATTTATTTACCTGACCCAACCACACATATTTATTGTTAATTTTATTCTTGACTAGCGACCCGCCCCGGCTTCGCACGGGTGCATATCAGTGGCGTGCCTAGGGCTTGCCTTTAAGTACACCACAGGTGCATAATAAACAATTTAAACATAAATCTTCCGGAAAACATGTAACGCGCAACCAACGCGCAGTTCATGTTAGTCAACTCCACAAAACCAAAACTTACCATTATTTTCTTACCTAGCTTATTTAGAATACAAACTTGCTTTCAAGGACCAAAAAAAATGTATCCTTATCATAAAAACGGAACGTTCTAACACAACATCTGCCAGTTGTAAAACACGGCGTGTAATATAAGTATATTAATTCATTAGGCGCGGCAGACGCGCATGCGCGTTTTCGGACGTTCGCCAGGTGCTTGACGGCGCGTATGCGCGTCCATACAATTTACATAAGTTTCTTGGAGTGCGGCGCGCCGCACCTGTGCGTTCGTTGTGCATCTCTATTGTTTCGAAAACATCGGTGTCTACACCCAAGATATTTTTTGCACGCACCCGAGCTTTTGCCACACAGGATTAGTGTAGCATGAAGAAGCGTTTGCATACATTTCGCGCAGTTAATGTGTTAAATAATAGACCATATTACCTGACAATCTTTCTAAACAGCCCTCATTTATCCACTGCACCCTAATTGTGTAACACACTATCATTCGGAATCTGAATCATTTTGAAGCAAATTGCTAATCCATTGCTTCATATGCTCGAAAAATTTATCTGCTCAACAACGTAAATAACGCAATGAATGTTGTTGAACTTTTAAAATGATTCCGATTGATAGTGTATTCGTGTCATGGTTTGGCTTTGAAACTCCCCCAAATTAGTTGGAACTTGGGATATATGTAATAACTGTTAAATATTAAAAACGCGTACGTATAATAAATCGTTGTGTCGAGAATCAGTTTTTAAAGCAACCGATATTTTATCCCATCACTGCACAAAGTATTTTGATAGCTGTCAAAACAGAGATCTTACGTTCTTCTTCTTCGTTTTGATATCTTACGCCTTCCCCCCTATCACCCAGAATTAAATGCGATTGAAAATATTTGGGGGATCGTTAAAAATTACGTCGCATCTAAAAATATCGAGCAAAACATGACGAATACGGAAAGACTGATCAATGAAAGTTTGGGCCACGTTAGCAGTGAAACGTGGCAGAAAACTTGTGATCATGTTGAAAAAATTGAAAAGGACTACTTGAAATATTTTGATCTCGATTTTGAATTGATAATCAATGTACAAGATGATTCTGACGACAGCAAAACGGAATCGGAAATCGAAAATTTATCTGATAGTGATTGAAAATACTGAATAGTCCTACTTGTTTCGTTTCCATTCTGTAATACCAATGCTTAATTAAATGCCTACATCTTCTTAATATTTTTGTATGTATTGCAACCTAATCTAATTTATTTACAAAAAGTATATACTTTTAAAACCAAAATTTTATTTCGATTATTAAATCTCGACTTGAATATATATCAGATTTCTTTGCTAACGATACCCACTTTTACACACACAACAAGCGCGTTTGTCGGGATACGTCACTACTACAATCAAAGCCGAACGAACTTCGTGAAATAGAATATCTGTAACATGTTTCCAGAGAGTTCCATTTTCGAAACCCGTAATTGTTTTTCATGTTTTTTAATTATAAGTAGCCAGTTCCAGAAACTTGCAGTATACCTCACGTATAAGTAAAACCAATTATTATGATGGTTTTACTAACGTTTTAATGTGTCGAATGTTAACCTTTAAACGAACTCATGGATTAATGAATGTGTCGAATGTTAAAATCTGTAGAATTTAATATTTATGATTATTTCAGATTGCCGAAGATACTGAAAGGTCTTATAGCTGTGATGATCTATGTGACTCACGCACTAAACTTCTGGGCGCCATTCAATCTCCTCTTCTACTACGTCAAGATAAGATTCCCACCGGAGAAACATCTTAAATTGGAGTACATCTGTCGTATCGCTCTTGTAACCATCCTTGGCGTCGTGGCAATAATATTTCCGGATATAAATGCTATCATGGGTTTTGTAAGTTATCATTCTGACGTTTGTCATTGTAAGAACCTACCTAAAATAGAAAGAAAAAACTGCCAAGTGCGTGTCGCACCACGCACAATGCAGGCTTTCGTGGGTTGGGATGAATTTATCCCAAGAACAAACTTAACATTGTAGTTGAAAAACATTTTCTCCTATACATTCCAACTGCAAATATAAGTTTGTACGCACAATATTGAGAGATTTACCTTGTTACAGACTTGTGATCTATAAGTATAGAAATATTTTCTTTATTTTTTTTTTAATTTTAGCCTAATAGTTTTGGAGATAAGGGGGGAATGGTCGATTTTCGTAATAACTTTTATTTGACATGTTACAAGGTACAGTTTGCAAAACTTTTAATTTCTTATTTTCCCCCAAAGTGACCAGCATATTTATAATTTACGTCACACGTCTGTGTTTTTGTCACAGTAATTCATATGTGTACCGTCCAACTTAATCCGTCCATTAGATTCGGAGCAGATTGGCTGTGACAGACGGACAGACAGACACACGAGTGATCGATCCTATAAGGGTCCCGTTTTCTCATTTAGATGTACGGAACCCAAAAGAAGAAAAGACATATAATTACTGATTAAACGAACTTGCAAGTGAAGTTCTTGTTTGTGAAAGCATCTGACATGAAAATCTACTTGTAACATTTGTTTGTAATGTTTCACTTTTTTGTAACACGTTAGGTACACTAGTCAGAGCGGCAAGCCGAGCCGCTCGATGCGAGCCGGATCTTCCACTCGACAGTCGACTATTTCATGAACTCCTTTGAAACGCGTTACAAACAGGAAATTGTTCTTTGCAGACTGTCCTTAACTAAATTTATGTCAGCACACAGAAAACATCTTAGAAAATAAGATGTTTTCTCATGTTCATTGTAACTGAAAACCTTGAAGCAAGTACGTTTCTGTTAGGAATAATTTCCTTCATTTAAATTGCATATAATTATACAGGCATCTTCGGGCACCCTCGGTCCATCATAGACCTCATCCATCGCTTACCATCAGGCCTGATAGAAATCAATAGCATGCTCATTCAATAATAAAAAAATAAAAAAGTAATTATGCGTCAAGTTGCACTACTCTTATTAAAAACAATGGAATACTTATAGCATTTCCAAAAATTTTACTTAATGAAATTTAATCTTTACAATATTTTTCTTTTTTCTTTGAATTACCGCAATAAGAACACAATTTTTGTTTTCTAGAAATTGTTTGTCTGGGATTTGACCCGTGTGCGTTGTGTTTTTGAAAATCTTTAAATTCCACGACAAACGGTTCCTTAGGAAAAAATCAGTCTCTTAATAGTTTGTTTGTCCATAGGTCAGTACCAGAGGCATTTCAGATTATCCTGTCAATAATTTATTTTTGATTTTCAGGTTGGAGCTTGCGCTGTTGCAAACATGGGGTTTGTTTGGCCTAATATCATCACTCTATTGGTTGTTTGGCACAGGCCAGGTCTTGGCACCATGAAATGGAGGCTCTGGAGAGGGGTGATTCTTTTAATGTTAGGGCTTTTCTTCATGATCGCCGGTACCGTGGTGAATGGGTTGGAACTGTACTATGCATTCACTGGCGTGCCGACTTAACTAAAATTAAAAAAAAAAATACTGCTTCCTATTTCTAGATATAACCTTGGGGAAATTTGGACGTTTAATAATATAAAATTATTAATTTTTTATATATATTTTTAATAATAAATATAATTTTTAATAATTTGGCCTTTTATTATGTATTTTTTTGCCACGTGAAGAATTCAACGGGCTTACTCTTCTTAAGATAGTGACTGTTATGTTTCTTTGTAATCATCCCAACTAAATGTTGTTCCAACAGGAAGATTTAAGATAAACGAATGACCGGAGAGAGAAAGTACATGGATAGCTTATATTTGTGCATAAATGTGCGCCGAAAATGAAATTTGTGCGTCTTATATTAATCTAGTTAATCTTTCTGATTTACAATAATTGGTATTCTAATTAACTGTGTACGCTAATCTGCCTTCTTATATAGATCTGCTAATAACTTCCAAATAGTCCACGGTTATGTGGTTTGAAAATTATTTAGTGCTAGGTTATTGTTTTACCTTTAAATTCAAATCCAAGATGGCGGCTGCGAAAATTTTAAATGATTAGGTACTATTGGAGGGTGCTAAGGCCGATGTAAAAGTGAAAATTCAAGATGGCGGCTGTGAAATAAACAAAAATGTTCAAATTATTGTTCATGTGTGTCGGTCGTGGTTTTTGAGTGTGCTAAAGCAAATAGTGACGTCAAAATTAAAATTCAAGATGGTGCCTGCGAAAATTTTCAAATTATTCGTGATGGGTGTCGTTTTCATGGTTTTTGCGGGTGCTAAAGCTGATAGTGAGGTCAAAATAATAATCCAAGATGGCGGCTGCGTATTTTTTAAAGACCCTATTTTCATTACCACGAAAATCATAAAAATGACACCCATGATAAATAATTTGAAAAATTTTGCAGCTGCCATGTTGGATTTTCATTTTGACCTCACCATCGACTAGACACTTAAATACTAGCTTGGAAATAATATAAAATTATCATTATAATAGCATAAAAAATATTGTTAAAATCTCGATTATGATTGTAACAAATGTGCTTGATCTATACCTAGCATCAGCTGGGGTGACACCTACAGCTCACTCCACGCTCACTTCACGGTTTTCACGGTGAAATGGTTACAGAATAGCATTGCTGTAGAAGGATTCCGCCGACAGGGATGCGCGAGAGTTGCCACAAAATTATCGATTTGTACTTATTTACTCATGAGGTCACTACATACGGTAGTTTTATTTTATATTTTGCTTTATATTTAATCTGATGTAAAATGTACACTTTGTAACACAAGAGCGGGACCGGCATAATTTATAAAAAAATAAATCTAGAAGCGTTTAAAAAGAAATAAAACGCGTAGTTATTTATCTGTATTTGGATGCTTTATTTTTAGTAATGTGTCTCAGTCTCCTCCGTTGTCCATAATGGCCTGGCATCTTTGAGGAATACTTTCGACTAATTTTACAGCGTAGTCACGGGATAATGATCTCCATATGGCCTTTAAATTGTGAGTAAGCTCGGCGGCAGTTAGTGTTGTTTTCTCCTAGAAGTTTAAGCTTCATTAGCACCCAAGCGTTTATAATTGGGTTTTCATCAGGAGATTGTGAGGGCCTGTTCAAGACCTCGGATGTGATTTTCTTGTTTCCAGGCGGTACATAGTCGACTTCGGTGTTTAGGGACGTTATCTGGTTGTAATACCCGTGATTCATTTGGCCTTGGGAACAGTCTTCGAGCAGATGGTAATAATGGTTTCTGGTATATTTGGTTCATGCTAACGGCATTCAGAAACCCGGTAAACAAGTTCAAATTACCAAAATCGCCTTTTTGAGAATCATCCCTAAACATGCATCTTTACCGGGTGTTTATTAACAGTTTAATCGACAAGTCTGTTATCGGCAACTGACCAAGCACGAGATGCGATACTGTTTGCCCAAAACGAAGCTTCGTTAGAAAAGATTATCTTTTCCCAGTCACGGACTGTTTTCTCTTGCTCAGGCCATTCTTTTTCTATGTGTTTTTCTGAAAGAAGAGTTTTCTTCAATGTGCTTCGATTTTTTAGCTTATTCTCCGCTAAAAGTCTTCTAATTGTAGTTAGAGATATATCAGGTTGGTGGACGGAAGTCTTGCACCAAGACATAAGACTTATGAATTTATTGATAACTTTGTTATATACAATAATTAATCAGTAATGTAATCCTCAAATAACTATTACTCTGGCCCATCTATTTGGTAGATTGTTGATGCTCTGCGCCCAGAATTCCGGAGGCTGTGTAGAAAAGAAATTGTCCACTGCCATTTTCAGGTCTTCGTAGTTTTGAATTTTTTTCTCACGCAAATAAAGCTTTAGTGGTCGGAACAAGTGATAGTCGGATGGCGCGAGATCCGGTGAGTACGGTGGGTGGGCAACCGGGTGCCATCCAAGCTCTACGATTTTTTGTCGAGTCTCCGAAGCGACATGAGGTCGCGCATTATCACGGAGTAAGTGAACATTTACACGTCTCGGTCGTTTTTCTTTTATTGCGTCAGTCAGTTTCTGAAGCTGTTGAGTATAAATGGAAGTCGTAATCGTCCTTTTCGCAGGGAGAAGCTCCTAATAGAGTACAACAAACTACAAACGGAGAGAAGATGCTTGCGCGAGTGACGGTTCGGCTTTGGCTGCGTTAGTGGCTCTGCGTCGTAAGGAAGCCAGACGGCGTGCCGTGTGTTATCATAAAGAATCCAGCTCTCATCGCCGGTTACCAGATCTTCAAGAAACTCTTTCCGATGTGGCTGAAAAAGAAGCGATTCACAAATACTAACTCTGACTTGACGATGATTGTCAGTTAGTTGATGTGGAATCCATCGTTCCATTACTTTACGATAGCCGAGTTTGTGTAATTGAGCCTCGACGATCGAATGATGACAGCCAAGAGTCTCTGCCAAATCACGCCTATTTATTTCTGGATTAGCCTTTAAGCAGCGGAGTAATTCCTCATCGTCAAAGGTGGATGGTCGCCCAGATCGCTCGTGATCTTCAAGAGTTATAACTCTATATAGATGTACTATAGATATATCTCCCGTTGCAAAGCCAGCAAACCAGCGGCTTATCTTCCATCGCGATACAACACCTTCACCGAACGCTTTGCTGATGTTAGCGATAGCCACACTCACGTTGTGTTGTGTCCCTGACGCCACTCGTTAAAGATGATCGTTCGAAGTTGATGTTCACTAATCATTTACACAAACCAACCAAATCCTCACTAGCGCGCCTTTATACGAGTACCCTTGATGTGATAGCTTCGAAAACCTTCTACAATATTCTTACGTATCCCAGATCAATACTAAATATTCCAAGAAATTCTAGTAATTTACAATTTCTTGTGCAGATTTTTTTAACAAATGCATCAGATGATATTTAATCATTTAAACATTTTTAATTTCTCATTTAGACATTCATCATTCAGGGTTTAAAGAAACCTAACCAAACCTAACTCCCCGTGATGTCGACCATCTAGGGTTAAGGTTTCCGTCAGCAGGTCAACGGCGCGGAGCCACGCTGCGCGGGGCTCCTACTTCTGTCTGCAGGGTTTAAAGGAACCTAACCAACCGAACCTCGGGGTGTCCCTGACGTCGACCGTCTAGGGTAGACATGGGTCGGATTAGGTAAAAACGATACCTAATCCACCTAATCCTAGTATTTAAAAATACCTAATCCATTTACCTAATCCGAATATTTATTCAATAAAGCCGCTGGCCTGTTACCGATAGTATCGTATGTGGATTGGGTAAGAAATATTCGGCATGGAGTATGGACATTCCGTTTCTGATATAATATTGTGGAACGGATTATATTTCGTTTTTATGGGCAAACGGTACTTAAAGTCAAAAATATAGTTTAAACCGGGGATCCAAGAACATGCATAGTGAAAAAGTGCGGCTTCGGTCCAAATTCTGGAACCGCCTACCGTTATAATCCACCTAATACTAGGATTAGGTGGATTAGGTATCGTTTTTACCTAATGCGACCCATGTCTATTGCTAGAACATTAACTAGTTCAGTGGTATTCTACATAGATGGCGCTGGCAGCAGTGCTAATTAAACTTGAAACTTATTCCTCACACATTAAGGTACGGAATATCTTCTGTGTAGACTGTGTATGAATATTTTGTGCCATACCTAATCCTCGACGCTTTGGATTAGGTACGGACTCGCATCGAAAAATACCTAATCAACATACCTAATCCAATATTTATGCCTCACGTCTAGTCTAGGGATAGGGTTTCCATCAGCAGGTCGACGGAGCCCCGCTGCGCGGGGCTCCTATTTCTGTCTGCAGGGTTTGAAGGAACCTAACCAACCGAACCTCGGGGTGCCCCTGACGTCGACTCGTTTTGTGTAATGTCTTTATTCCAAACGTTATTTATGAAATGAAATGAAAAGAATAATGAATTGTTTGTCAAATAATACGTTATTAAATAAAAGTTTATCGGATAATTATTTTGCTAAGTGAAAATTTGGTAAACTTGTTGTTGTAAAATGATGAAATGACAAATAATGTTTTTGCCAATCGTTGCTTGTCAAGTAAAAATTTTTGAACTAATGTTTGGTGAACTGACTGGTCACGCTACCTGTCGTACCGTATGGTAACGGCCCTGGCGCGGCTGTTCACTGCAATACTACGCACGGGGGTCTTTGCCGCCGCGTGGAAGGAGGGGCGCGTTATTATGCTGCCCAAGGCGGGAAAGAACATTCTGAGGCCGAAGAGCTATCGGCCGATCACTCTGCTGCCAACAATCTCCAAGGTGTTCGAAGCACTCCTGCTGCGACATCCTAACCCTACTAGCGCCACGTCTGGAGCAATTCGGGTTTCGGGCGGACCACAGCACGACGCTCCAGCTGTCGAGGGTACTGCACATAGGTACTCACAGCTACTCTAAACAGAAAGGAATACTCGGTTGCAGTATTCCTCAACATGGAGAAGGCATACGACCGCGTATGGCACGATGGCCTTACCTACAAGTTGGCCACGTCAGACGTGCCCCGTCGCGTTGTAAAGGTGGTTTCTAGCTTTCTCTCTAATAGGACTTTTAGGGTGGTGGTCGACGGAGCGCTGTCTAGCGCCCGCCCTGTGCTGGCGGGCGTAGCACAAGACAGCTGCAAATTGCCGGCGTGTTACTCACGTTACTCAGATGACATCCCCACCACAGAGGAGGCGAACGCCCGCGCTTTACACTGACGACGCCGCGTATATCACCACTTTGCTCAACGCGAAGCACGCGGGCGCGGCGGTCAAGATGCAGCGCGCCCTCGACCTCTTTCTCGACTGGCTGTCGAAGTGGCGGCTGTCGGTGAACGTGGGTAGGACGCAGGCGATGGTCACCGGAGCCGCGCGACTACCACCACCCCTAAGGCTACAAGGAGCCGACATCGAGTGGTCGCCCCGGGTCAAATATCTGGGTGTCACCATCGGTCGTCGGCTCACGATGGGGCCGCACGTCCGCAAGGTCGCTGTACAGGGTAGGGTCACCCGCAACCTACTCAAACCAGTGCTCTCGCCCCGCCTCCCGGCGTGCGTTAAGTTGGGTGTGTACAAGTTGTACGTGCGTCCAATATTGACGTACGCCGCACCGGCTTGGTTCGTCCTCACGAGCGAGACGAGCCGACAGACGCTCCGCGCGCAGCAAAATCTTGCGCTGCGGACCATAGTCGACGCGCCTCGCTTCGTGAGAAACCGCGTCCTGCAGCGCGACCTCGGAATTGAGAGCATGGACGAGTTTGCGTGCCGCCTCGAGAAGGAAATGTTCGCGCGTGCCGACGGGTCTGCCTGGCCACACGTCAAGCAGATCACGCCCTGGCAAGCGCGCCCCCCGACGCGAGGCCCCTGCCCCGCGACCTGCTTGTAAAGTTCCCCCACCCCCTCCAATCAGAAATCCCCGACGAAAATATAATTCTAGGGTAAGTCCGGTAGAGTTAGCTATAGTTATTTTAAGGACATTCTACTTTTCTATTTAGAGCAAATAAAAGTCCGAATCAATCAAAACTTTATTCCAGTAAAAATAATAATACTATCTTTTTTAGGTCATACATTTGGAAAGAGTTTTTCTTGTTTGTTGGGAGGTTGCAACAAGAGATATTCATAAACAGGCACTTTCTGATATTAACAGGCCTGCACTGGAGTTGGTGGATTCTGGAAATATAGAAATGGATATCTCGGATGCCATGTGTTATTGCAATTGCTTAATAAGAAATTCGTACAGTAGAGTGCTGCGCTCATACCATGACCGTGTATTGTGGTATTTAAGCTGGGGCTGTTATCATTGATGTAAGCACCCCAACTCAATTTCTTCATATTATTCAATGAAGAATAAATGTATTATTTATTGTTGCTTTTTCTGAATAAACCTGTTATAATATACGGTTTACTAATGTCATTTTAACATAACCTGCCCTTTATTTAAATCCATTCTTACATATGGGATGGGACTTCGATTCCCCCATCCACTTATAAGCGGTGTGGTGATCTCAGTATATTGTCAGTAGTACTGAATAGTAGTTAAGAGGGTGCTGCCTAAGCTTTTGGTGTTATCATCAAGATGGAAGGACCAAGTCTTGGATTTCAAATCAGCCTACATGAGAGTTTAATACCATAGTTCTACTATTTGCTACCTATGCAATAATTTTAGCTACCTTAATCTATACTTACGTTTATTAACCGTGGTACCCCCAGTAGAACCATCAGTGGTACCACGGTTACTTTTCCCTAACCGTGGTTCCCCCAGTGGTACCATGATTAGGAAAATGTAACCGTGGTACCATTCTGATTTCAAGTTTCACTTTAACCATAAAACAGGTTGCAGACCGCCAATTAAGCTAAGTTAGTTTAGCTTAGCTCACATAGCTGGCGGGCGGGGGATGCTTAGCAAACTAATGTATACGTAGTTATTTAACCCTTTGACCGCCACGTCAGTAATGAAAATCTGTGTTCTCTACGCCACGCGACCAATTCTTTTTCATACCTACAAAATAATAGTCACGGCAAAAGTATATATCGATAAAACATCGATACATTTTACTTGTGCATGGTTTTCGAATAACAAATGCTTAAAAGTACCATTGAATTGTATTATTTCACCCATGTTTCACCTTTTTTCCCAACTTAGTAATCATAACCCAGAAGTTACAGCGTTAGAAAAGATCAGATTTTATAATTAAAAGGTAATTCAAATATTTTAAATAACTAAGTCACAGCACTAATCTCGTTTGTGACGACATCCACTGACGTTAACAGCCGTCAATGGCGTGGCCAGCACTGCGCTTACAAATTTTGCCGCCTCCGAGTTAGAGATGTACCAGTGTAATATCGATATTATTGCATGATGTGTATTAAATCACGTGATTATTATATAACTAAAATAGTATAATGAGGTTTAATAAATAATTATTATAAATAATATTTTTTTTATTACTTAGAGTTAATTGTGTTTTTGCCTTGAATAATTCATCTGAATTAAGATAAAGTACCTGGTCGACCGAGCTCTGCTCGCGTGAAAATAGAGTCCCAGACATGAGACCTCGGTGAACCCGAATAATAAATAATAAGCAAAATGTGGCAGACGCATGCCACCCGGATGATGATGCCACTAGCATATTCTGGCGCAACATCTGGTCGGAGCCCGTCTGCCATACTGAGGCTGAATGGATGCGTGATGTTGAGCGCGTGTGTGACGCTCAACAGATGACGATGTGCCGACGACGTGTCCCAGACGGGACAGGTCGTCGGCATGTCATCAGTATCGGTCTCCTTGAACAACGAGATTATATCCTGTAGACACCTCTCAGTCCCGTCACGCCGGCGGAACACCATCTGGTCGCGCTTGTTCAGCACACTGAAAAACAACAGCTTAAGTAATAGATAATAGGTAAAACGGGCTGGTATTCGCAACTCTACGCCAATGCGCGTATTTTGCGTAAGGGTGGGAAAATCAATTATTCGATGCACCACAGCTCCTCCAAGCAGGCCAGCAGCACCTTGGTGTTCCTGACAATCTCACGGAGGGTACTTTGCCGTATATGCGGTGACCACCAGGCAGTTTAGAAGCACATGAACTGTTGTCTCGTCATCCTCCATGCAGGCCCTACACAGCGGACTGTCAATGACTCCTATAACAAAGAGGTTCTTGTTTAATGACCCATGGCCATGACGATAGTTTGTGATGCTGGTCCCTGGTGCGTCTCCGTACCAGAGTGCGTAGATACCTGAAGGGGAGCGGCACGATGGGTTCCGGACCTACTGGTGCCATGCTCGCCCCCTTCTGGCAAGTTCGTCAGCTGCGTCGTTGCCTAGCGATCCGCTGTGTCCCTTGATCTATTTGTAGCCGACATACCTACATACAGCGCATCTCACGTCCGATGGCCGCCGCACGCTGAGTACGCGCGCACTGAGCGCCGCCGCGGAGCAGGGCGACGCCAGCGCGCCAGCGAGACTGTTTCTAGAACAACGATCCGTGTCGCCACATCTTCTCGAAGAACGTCGCGCGCCGCTGAATGTTCTAGATGGAAGACCAGCTACTCCGCGTTTTCTCGAAGCGCCGCGCACGCGCTCGCGCATGCGCGGAGAACAATATATAAGGAGATGTTTGTTGCTCAATAAAAAGTTAGTTCATCTTAAGCAGTGCACTTTGAAGGACACGCCTTTTATTTCAAAGTACCTCCAAGCTGCATAGCTGCTACAATTGGTGACCCCGAGTTTTAAAACGGAACACTTAAAAGAAGATTTTTGTGTCGAGCAAGCTATCATGTCTGAAGAGCAACAACCGAAGATCCAGACCAAGATGAGTTACGACGTGAGCGCAGTATCCGTGCAGTTGCGCCTCTTACCTTTTTGGAGAGAAATACCCCGTGCCTGGTTCATCCAATTTGAAGCCGTGATTGACCCATTGAAGACCATAGACGACCAGAAGTTCCGGTATCTACTGCAGCAGCTGCAAGCGGTCGACTTACAGCATTTGACCGATATACTTTACAATCCGCCTGCAATTGGGAAATACGAAAAAGTAAAACAACGCCTACTCGAAGCTTACGACAAATCGGATGTTAAGAATTTCCAAAAACTTATCAGCGGTCTAGAGCTGGGAGATCAGAAGCCCTCCCAGCTGTTAAGGAAGATGCGAGAACTCGCAAGCAGCATGATTACAGAAGAAGGTCTCAGAATAGAATGGCTACCCGCACAAGTTCGAGTCGTATTGTCCGTAAACAAGGAGTCATCTTTAGACACCTTAGCTGCGATGGCAGACAAGATGGTGGAGTATGCAGAGAGTCCCAGTGTCGCCGCAGTCACAGCACCAGCACCATCCTCGTCGTATACTACATCCACGATACAACTAGAAACTCTGGCAAAGCAGATGGAGAAACTCACGCTAGAGATCGCTGAGCTACGTCGAGGACGGCCACCACACGGACACTGTCGCCGCTCGTATAATCCTCGTTTTCGATCCCGTTCACGCTCACAGTCAACGCAACGTGGATCTGCACCAAAACCTGGAGACGCCAACTGGGAATGCCGCTACCATTACCGTTTCGGAGACAAGGCAAAGCGCTACAGTCCCGCACCGCTCACAATCAGCTGATAAACCTTTTGTTCACAAGGACTTAGCGACGTGTACGCATGTTTTAATTCGCAACGATACCGCCAGAGCGCCACTCAGACCACCGTACGATGGCCCCTATGAAGAACTGAAGCGTCATGGCAAGTACTACAAAATCCAGTTACCATTCCGGATTACAGTTGTGTCACTCGATCGACTTAAACCTGCCTACATCGTGAGCGAAACTGAAACAGGTTTAACGAACAACCCGACGTCGTTAACAACAAACACAGCAAGCACGCCAAGCATCGTGAATCCTGTACCTTCACACCAACCATACATCACCAGGGCCGGCAGAGTATGCAAGCCAAACGTACGCTTCGCTTGAGGGGGAGTACTGTAGCGCCGCTGACATACCTACATACAGCGCGTCTCACGTCCGACGGCCGCCGCACGGACACCGTCGCCGCTCGTATAATCCTCGTTTTCGATCCCGTTCACGCTCACAGTCAACGCAACGTGGATCTGCACCAAAACCTGGAGACACCAACTGGGAATGCCGCTACCATTACCGTTTCGGAGACAAGGCAAAGCGCTACACATTGAATGGTTATATTATTGAGTCTGACCTGATTGAAGCGCTGGTGGTACTCGTATATTAGCGCAGAGTCAACTGTGTGCTTGCAGGACAGCCATGCTGTCTGAGATTATGCGTATCAAGTTGTCCTTAACTTCCCTGGCCATTGTGGCTGAGGCGGCCAGAGAAATGCCCATGCACTCAGCCTGAAACACTGTGTAATGGACCCCCAACGGTGTGGCTATGTGTATGTTTGTTCAATATGTGTATGTTGAAGTTCTGCGAGAAGATTCCAGCACCCGTGCCACTACCTGTTCTAGATCCATCCGTGAATCTTCACGTAGCTCTGCGGGGCACAAACCCTCGCATCGGTGATCCTCATTAAGTTGGATTTTGTATTTTTTACCAAAGATAAATTGTTTGGGTACTCGGTCAATTATGACTTTCGTAATGGGGAAATCCTTGTTTAGTCCCCCAAGCAGTGCAGTGTGTGGTGTGTCACTCTTACTCCAAAGATTTAGTGCGTTGAAACGTACCGCTGCCGTCGTTGCTTCCTGTTGTATGAACAAGTGGAGCAGTGGCAAACCCAGCATGGCTTCGACTACTGCAGTCGGAGTAGTCCTCATGCAACCCGTAGTCGCCGTACAAGCGAGTCTTTGCATGTGTTGTAGTTTATTGGCAGCTCTAACACGATTGGTGTTGGGCCACCAGACCACAGCCCCGTAGGTGATCATGGGGCGGATCACTGCCATGTATAGCCATAGTATAATTTTGGGGGATTGCTCCACTTCTTACCTATCATTCTCATGCACTGCCAGAAGGTAATGTAAGCCCAGTTTAATTTGTTGTCTAAATGACTACTCTAGTTTAACTTACTGTCTAGAATGACCCCGAGATACTAGACTTCGTTGGTCAACTGTATTGAACAATTTTGGTAGGCGAAAAGGGCCTAAAGCTCGTTTATGGGTAAACATGACTTTCAGTTTTAGTGGGGTCATATTCCCTACACCTTCATTCTACAATGCGTAGTGCTTGCTGAGTGAGGTTGCAGATCGTTCTCGTCACCTTGCCCTAGACAACAATTGCGAGGTCGTCTGCATAACTTAGTACAGTCAGCATAACTTACTTAATGTAGTAGCGGTTGGCATTGAGTTTGGTGATGAGGTCGTTAATCACCAGATTCCATAGGAGGGGCGATAGCACTTCTCCCTGGGGGCAGCCTTTGGTTATCATGGCCAACTGCTGCTCACCTTCAAGACGAACCACTCCTTTACTTAAGATGTTTGTGATTCAGTCTGTTAGTACCTGTTCTACTCCATGTCTGGAAAGGGCACTGCTGATGCTGGAGGAGTTAGTTTTGTCGCAGGCCCCTTCGATGTCTATGAACGTGCCCAGGCCTTACTGTGCCTTTCTAATAAATCGCTTCCTCTATCTGTCCGACTACTGAAGAGCGGATTCGGTTGACTTACCCGAGCAGTATGCGTGTTGATTACCGTGTAGTGGTATAGTTTTTAGAACGCCATCCCTCAGCTCCCTGTCGCGCAGCCTTTCCAGAGTTTTTAGGAAAAAGGAGGTGGAGGAGATGTGTGTTATAAGTAATATTCATCCCTAAGCCAGGTAAGGGTATACCTGGCTTAGGGATGAACATTACTTTTACTTCCCTACATCCTTTAGGAACATATCGGAAGGCTAGACACGCTCTCAATAGAGGCACCAGTCTTATTGCGACAGAGACTCCTCCCCATTGTAGTAAGGCAGGGAAAACTGCATCAGGACCAGCCACCTTAAAAGGATGGAAACTTCGAATGGCCCATTGGAGCTTTTCCAACGTGATTACCCTTCGTGAGTAAAGCCAATCATTGTCTCATGGTGTTTGAATACATCTAGCCAGTCGTTTACCTGCGTAAAGACACATCTAGGGAAGAGAGTTTCAATAAGGACGCGTGTCGTTTCTTTTGGCGAGGAAGTGAGTGTGTTGTCAGGCTTACGGAGGGTACCGGGCCCAGACGATTACTGTTGTGCCAGTACTTTCCTTGCCCTATTAGCTTGCTGACAAGATTCAATGCCACTACAGAATTTGCGCCATCCCGTAGTACTCCTGAATCTGATGCATTTTTTGTAGCTGGACTTGGCTGCGTAATAGTTGTCCCAGTCTTCATCCGCACATGTGTTCATGGCTTTATCCAGAGCTTGCCTTACCTTGCCACGCTTGCGCTCTAGATCCGCGCCCCACCCGATACGTGTACATTCTTGTTTTCCCGGTGTTTTACGCGGGGTGGTCTCTGGGCAGGCAGTTTCATAGCTGTCTATAATTGATTTGGTGAGATGGCCTACTGGCACCTCAATCTGTGTCTTTTGGTCGCCTGCTTGAAAGAAAGAAAGAAAACATGTTTATTCGGCACATGCCATAAGTGCACACAACAACCTAATAGAAAAAAAAAACAAAGAAAAAATACTTAACTCTATACAATAAAAAAGGTTAAATCTAGACAGAAAAAAAAGAGATAATAATGTGTGTCTCACGGCTTGGACTCTAGACTGCGTGTGTAGGTGTCACGATTCGTGTTACGCGGATTGCTCCGTGGTGGTGCAGGTGGAACTCAAACCTGGATTTTGAAGCGCATCCACCTGTGATCAGAGCAGGAAACCTTCTTGGAGTCCTGCCACCCAGTGATCATTTCCGCCGCGCCCTCTGTGGCCAGAGTGAGATCTATGATTGTACGGCTTCGCCTGGTTAAGAAAGTTAGTTCGGAGCCAGTGTTTAGTAAGGATAGGTTAGTCGAAAATAAATAGTCAACCAAGGCCTTACCCCTCTCGTTTTGCGTGCCCATACCCCACAGTTGGTGGTGAGCACTGGCGTCAGCCCCGACAACCGCCTGAAACCCGCATCTCGCAATGACTCGCGAGGCGGGCAAGGCCATGGGGAGGCGCCGCCTCCGCCTCTAGCATGTAGACCGAGGCGACAACTATTACCTTAGCAGCTTACTATTGGCTTAGCAATTATTAGGTATTAGCTTAGCAGCTTAGCTGCAGAGACAACTCTATAACAGAAATCAGTTAAGAGATGTGCTTTAAGGTCACCTGTGACATAGATGCACGATCTGGGGTGATCGCGACCTGTGGTGACCAGGAGCTTTCCAATGAGATTGGAGAGTCCTTGTATGCGCTCCGTCCTTATCCTCGGCTTAATGAGGCCCTGCCCTGGACCCTTCTATATCAAAGACGCCTTGTGCACGTGACCAGCCTGATAAAGAGGTTATTGTACAAGCAAACCTTTTTTCTATAGTTCTTTTTAGGAAGATGCCTATTTTTTGCGAGAAGAAAAATATAGCCAATTGTTTAAAGTATCTGTCAAGATACTTCAAGTTCTTTTAGTACGTTACTTTTGGGAAAGATTTTACTAAATGTGTTTTTATGCATAGATTTTAAAAATGGTATGGTATATTATGTTATTTAATTATTTTATTTAGATTCTTAGCATTATTTATTTTTATTTGCTCAAATTAGTTATTTTATGATGAGATCTGAGGGTGTTCGGCTATAAATGAATGACCAGGTCCGACTCCCTCAATTATTTAAAAAGTTTTTAACCGATTTCAAAAAACTGACTGATTTCCTGAACTAGTATGAATTTAGAAAACCAGTCGAGTAATTGCGTTCTGTTATCCAAAAAAAAAAACATGTAACCATAATTATTGTTTTTTGTGTTATCATATTTAGGTATCGATACCCATCACGTCTGCGGAGTTTTGCTAGCTTATTTAATCGGTTCGCGGGCGCTAAACGAGACACACTAGAAGTTTTATTGTTATGACGCCTATAGACGTGAAGCACCCGTATTATTCATAGAAATTAAGATATTATGAACATTTTAAACTACTGATGTGAATACCAAAATTGCTTTTTTAATTTGTACATTACGGCCATAGAGTACTATGATTACGGCCTCAAAGGTGACGGATAACGATCCCGTACAAGTTCGGTCTGGAATAGAAACAAAACAATGATTACAATGAAGCGTTAATAGTATTGCATAGCTCTGTAGGTATATTTTTAGTCGTCGTAAAACTTTGTGAAGAGTCATAATCCCTTCCGAAATCTGAGCAATTTTTAACGTGGCGGATTTTGGACATCAATAATTTTCTGGCATAGCCCAACATTAAAAAATATGCTATGATTACCTTTTCTCTTAATTTGACCGAGATCTTTTACTTGCTCATTAAAGTAAGCGTTTTTTCTTGCTAAGTTAAGACTTTTTTGTTATGAAAAGGCTGCTCCTGCTGCTAAGAAACTTAGCAGACAGTTCAGGGATCTCACGACGTCGCAGGCTGATGAGGATTCCTTCGACTACAGGAAGGCAAGAGAGGGCCCAGATGTCACATTCACCAGGTAACCACAAAATGTCAAATATTTAAATGGTTAGATATGGTTAGGTACTTTGAGAAAAGTGTGTACACTGAGAAGAGTGACCTCGCACATACAGCATGGAACGATGGATTTTTAGTATGAGTGAGCGAGACAATACTATTTAAATGTCAAAGAAACAGAAACGTGATCATTTTTTGACGCGGTATGGTGGATCTAACGATTTAAATAGTTGCAAAATGTTATTATGGTAATAAATAGTTCCTAAACTCTTAAATCATATGTACCCAATTTCGGATGACAATTACCACTTAATTGTCTGCTTTAGCGTTATGAACTCGTAAGTTGATTTTTGATTAACCGAAGTAAAATGCACTTCGGTTAATCAAAAATCAACTTACGAGTAATTTTAAGGGTGTGAGCTTGGAGATCTGTTATACAGGCCCGGAGCCCAGTATAGAATCCAGCTCTCACTAAGGTTTGAATCTGCCTGTAAGTTAGATACTTTCTACCAAAATTTTACCTTTTTGAGAGAAATGAATTTACTATATCAATTCTCACCCTCTTAACTATCAGTTCGACAACTTCGTTACTTGGTGCAATGAACAAATTTATTATATTTGATATACATTTATTATATTATATTTGATTTGCACCCTAATTGCGTAACTCTATCAATCGAAATCTGAATCATTTTGAAGCAAATTGCTAATCCATTGCTTCATATGTTCGAAGTTTTTGTCTGCTCGACAAAACGCGTACGCGTCGACGTAAATAACGCAACGAATGTTGTTAAACTGTCAAAATGAAACTGATTCCGATTGATAGTCTGTTACGCAATTGCCCCGCCGGGCGAAGGCCTCATTCTCCTTTTTAACCGACTGCGTGACAGCAATGACAAGGTTATGTTTTTCATGCGTGTAATGATAATGTAATGACACGCGTGAAAAACACGCCACCAACTGCATCAGACTGCTTGAAAATGAGCTTGTTTTGATCTTTTTAGTTGCAGACGGGTTTTTTTTTTTCATTGTTTTCGTTACTGTGTTAAGAGGGCTGTTTCATTTTGTCACCTCTCTCGCTCACACTGGACCAAATTTTTAAGATTATTAAATGATAGGATGCCTTTTTGAAAAATTTCATCAATTAGTGTACTATTAAATAATATTAATTTATTAGGTATAATTCAGCTAAAAAAGTATTATGATCTACTTTTGATGTTTTTGAAATAAATGACACAATAAAAATGTTTTTAATAATTACCTATTAAATCAATATTATTTACTAGTTCGCTAATTGATTACAATTTTCAAAAAAGCATCAACACATTTCATTCATTTAACATTCTGTGAGCAAGAAATGACAAAATGAAACAGCCCACAGTTGTTTTTTTTTTTACAGTGACAATAACACAAATAGCCTTTGATGCAACCAACTCTTACTGATTTCAGTACATTGGGTGCCGTCGCACATCTAGTGAAGGGGGCTCTTGGAGGCGGAATCCTCAGCGGTCATGTCGCCTACATGAAGGCCGGCGTAGTAGTAGCTGTTATTCTTAACCTTTTTTTCGGTGCTTACATGGGTTTCTGCCTTTATGTAAGTATTAGCTGCCTGCTATCTTTTATTATTATTATTATTATTATTCCCCTAGTGGAAGTTATTATTATGCTCGTAAGTGGATGACGGCAAAACCGAAGTAGATCAAGAGTTTACATGCCTTATGTATGGAATCGCAAATTGTCAAAGTGTAAATGTTGGGAGATTAATTTTGTTAACTAAAATGTAAGCTACAAAAAAAAAAGAAAGATTATTGAATAAAAACTTTTTGACAGAAAAAAAAACACTACAAAGTGAAAAATAACTTTAATTTCGGAAATCGTTGTCTTTGGTTCTGTACTTTCGGTTTTTGCCACCGACCTCGACTCGACCTATTTTAACCATGAAGAATAGCTGCAAATATTTTTGATTCGTTTTCACCGTTAGCAGATACCATCAGGAATCAGGATAAAAATAATAACTTTAGATTGTCACAAAATCAAAATTTGCGGAGTTATCAACCTCTACCACTATCGGAGGGCTACCGGTAGGTACTGCTTAACAGCTGTGGACAGATTTACCCGCTGGCCAGAGGTAGTACTGATAGCAGATATCACGGCAACGGTCGCCAAAGCCGTCAGCATGGTCAGCATGGTTATCTCGGTTCGGCTGCCCGATAGACATCACAACTGATCGCGGCCGTCAGTTTGAATCGGCCTTGTTTCAATGTCTGTCCAAGATTATCGTATTCGAGCACAAGCGGACAACAGCTTATCACCCGGCATGCAATGGGCTGGTTGAGCGGTTTCATCGTCAACTGAAAGCCGCAATTGTATGCCATGCAAATATAAAAAAGTTACAACCTGTACCAGCTTCCCGTAACGGTAACTCCAAGGTGTTCATTTTTAAAGAACTTGAAATCTGTGATCACGTTTTCCTTCGAGAAGACGCATCACGGGGTTCACTCACACCCACCAGCATATTCCGGCCTACACAAGGTTGTTTCTAAAGGGGATAAATTATTCAAAATCATTATAAAAATAGGGAAGTGACAGTGCCCATCGACCGGCTCAAGCCTGCCTTCATACTGTCTGTTCGGGAAACAAAAACCACACTCGAAGGATCACAAAATTACGTAACCCGTTCCGGGCGTCGAGTGAGATTTACAGATTTTTATCGCCGTTGACGGTCTCTGGTAGAGTAGAGGTGGGTTAGGCTACTACTTACCTATTTATTTAATTAATAATAATTATTACTATAACTGACTAAAAACTTACATGTTTACAACAAAATAACTCGCATAAAAGTATCTATCTGGGGGCACGGCGGTGGTGCCCCCGCCAAGACGAGCCAAGCGAAGCGCACTCCTACCTTTTCTCAAAACGCCTCGTCGTTTTTCGAACACTCATAACTTGGGTTGGGATTATACCAGATAAACAAAATTCGCGGGTTATGATGTTAATTAATAGTAGATTTATTAAACACACAAAGTTTAAAACATACAAAGTTTCAATTGCATAACTCATATACTTTAGATTTTATTAATATCTAAAAAAAACCCCGATTTCGTCACTGACTGATCAGATCATTAGAACTCTTATGGTACTTCCTGAAGTCCTAGAAAGCTGAAATTTGGTATGTAAGCTAGTAATAGTACACAAACAAAAAATCTAAAATTTGGAACTTTCCCCCAACCCCTTAAACTAGGGGATGGAAGGTTTGTATAAGACTTTCGCAAATTTTGATGCTAGGGGTTTGGAAATTGATTGACTCCTTGTTATAAGTCAGGATTATTACGAAATATATATGGCAACCACTTGGTTATTTTTCAAAGAAGTTTTTGGACATGAAATAACTGACCTTGATCTGAACGTCGCTGACCTTTTGTCTCCCATGGTGTTCTCCCACCCTACTACTCCGACATCCTACCAAATGAATCCACCAAGCTTAATTAGGCGATGTCTGATCCTGAAGAACAAAGCGTTGTCAATGACGTCCGATCGACTGTACCTAAATTAATTATTATTATATTTTTGATAATTTATTTCAGATACTTTTAAAATCTTGTAAAAGACTTTATAGACGTACAAGAGTACCTTATATGTCGTATGCAGACGTGGGAGAAGCAGCTTGTATGATAAATCGGAACAAGACGATCCAAAAATTCGCAAGACCTTTCAGGTTACAATTTACATCAAATTTCTCTTATACTCGTATTAATATTGTAGTTGGTACAGTCAGCCCCAAACAGATATAACAAGGACAAGGAACCATTCTATTGTAGACAACTTTTGTTTCATAACATTGTATCCAGCGTATAGGTACAAAACAAGTAAACATTGGGTCCCAAACATCTATATACACTATGACCAAAATGAGAGTGCACACAGTGGATAACTCTAGAACAAGGTAAACAATATAGACCAGGGTCGATAATTTTCGAAACCAAAATAAATAATAATAGGATGAAACCCATTGGAAAAGGAAGAAAATATAACAAAAATGAAAGGAAAAATAATTTACGGGAGATCTAAGGTCGGGAAGTGGATGGGGGTGAGTTTTTAAGGGTAAAAAACGGTTTATCTCGATTTCCGGCAAAGCTACAAGTTCATCCTAATATTATTTTTTTCACTTTTACCATTTTCAAAGGCTTCAGCCCTGGTCTAAGACTGACAACGTCATACGACATATCGAATGAGACGTCTTCTTCATCTTAGCTGGTAATATTCACGACAGCGCACATAGGCTTCATCCCGTTATTCCTGCTGTGTAACTACAAGCCGCTGGAGCGAACGATCCCTGTATTCGTGATCAACGACTGGCTGTTCTGGGTCGCTTCAGCACTGCTGGGGTAGAGCTCAGGACACTGCAGTTCGCTCGCCATGATGGGGGGTGAGTAACTAATCCTTGAATTAAGAGGATTGTGAAGTGCCGATACGCGGCGCGATTCTTGGAGGCAATTACCTACATTTCATACAATTATTTACATAAATATTGTTTCGGGCGATAACGTTTTCACTCCCCTAAACCTGTACAAAATGAGACAATTTTAGTCTCATTACATTCAGTACACTTTAATCTAGGTCTGTACGTTTTTTGTTTTTAGTAATTCAATTTAATTTAATTTAAAAAAATAAAAATGCTTGAGGATGTTTTTATGTCAAAAATGTAGATATTTAGATGCTAATAACTTATATCGTATGCAATATTTCTTTATAATAAAAACGTACGGACCTAGTTTTTTATTATACCTAAAACATTTCCAAAAAATATGAAAATTAGACTATGTTTACGGGGAGAAAAACGTTATCTCTTTTTGTACGAAAAGTTACAGCTTCACAATCCTCTTAAGGGGGATGCGCTAAGGTACGCGGCGAATTTCAAATGCTCTTACTTCGTTTAATAGTAGAACAATAATTTTATTTTTGTCCTCTTCATTTCATGCATGACGTCATTGACGTATAATTTGTTTTTAGATTTTAAATACAAATACGTAAATCAAGAATGTTCATAATGAAACACTTTGACGGTTTTTAAGGTCAATCACCGGGTATTTGCGTGTAATCAACGTTCTATGCTTTGATTTTGAGCATTGTGTTACAATACTATGCCAGTTCGATGCACTGACTAAGGAGCATTCGCTTTTGTAACCGGTCTAACTATGAGTATTATTCCTACATGTAACAAAGATAATGCTCGGTTTTCCGCACATACTCGTACTGGTGCAACGCTATATATTAAGAATATTGACGGCTTAACCTGCAAATCGGCTGACTCCACTTTTGACCCAAAATCATGTTTTGATGTCGTCGAATACGCGGAGTTATCATTTACGGTATGCAAAATCAAACCAACTCCTAGCTTTCAAAATCACTGAGAAAATCGCGTGCACAATTGGGCAACTCCCAACAATAACATAGCAACACGTCAAGTATTTTTTTTGCCCTCTTCTGATTTTATATAAAACTGAGTTCGCTGATTTGCAGATTAAGCTATCGATATTGTATATACGCATTGTAAAGCCCGTTGTCCACACGCGTTTTTCTTGCCGCGAAAAACGACGGTTTATTCGTCGTGTTCAGTATGGATCACAGCTATGGAAGCTTGTTGACGACACGGCGGCGCCGTCCTCTGTATGCACCGTGTATGTCCACAGCGTGATTCAGAGCAGTGTGGTATGGCAGTCTATGGGTCTGTCGACGGCACCGGATGTTTTCACGTTTCGTGACGTCTTACCGACTCTGATGTTGTTTTAAAATGGAGATAAATCAAGATTTATTAATTACATTGATACATGAAAGGCGCTGTAATACGGGATTTAGATAATCTGATGTATCCAAAACCTTATTTTCTCTTTTGAAATTTCTATACACGAATCAGCAATGATCTTTTTCTTAAATGGATTCATGACCCAGTGTCTGCAACTTGGCATAGAAAAACACAACTGAGCCGTACCTAACCGCTGTCACGTCCAGTTGTTTGCCGTGTCATGTCACAAGCTCACACGTTTTTCAATGGCGCGTCTTTACGCCGCTCCGTTCCGTGAAAATGAAACCGTGCCGTATGTACGTACAGACGCCAGCACATCAAGCTACTACAACATGTCTAATTTCTTTAATATATTTTCAACTTTATCGCTAAAGCATTAGGTTCAAGGTTGATTGGGAAAATTTGTTGACAGCTTGACCTGCTGGCGTCTGTACAAAGCGCCTAATATTTCGACGCATTCACTGATGAAATACTCGAATCTGAACTGTTACATACACGTAAATGCTCTCGGTGAGTTACTACCTTCATATGTGATCGTTGTCATGACAATAATAATATGTCAGTCCAATATGTTTGAGTAAATGGCAATTGTGTACGACATCGCATTTTCAACTAAATACTTACTTCTAACCTCCTCTCGAACTTTTCAATTGAATGAAAATCTTTTTGAGGCTGACTGTACCTAGGTAGGTACGGTCACGAGCATAAATACATATTTGCCTTACACTAATGCAAAATTCGATTTTCGATTCGCGATTTTCTCGTGCAATTACTACAACTTTAGGAAAAGACCTATCTATTTGGTAATATCGTTACGAAAACTGGTTCTATGTTTGTACAGCCCGCGGCACGTAAGTTGGCAAGGTTTTGGCGTAGTGGGGGTAAGTTCGCGCATGCTACACTTATTGCAACAAAAAATTGGTCACTTTTATTGCTTGTCATTATTCTGTGGTTATTACCATAATTTATTTTTAAACATAACTATTTAGAAGAAAGTTAATGAAAGGAGAAGAATTCGTGAAGTATATTAGGAGTAATAAATAAAATATACAGGGTTATTTGTAAAACACCAACAACCTCTTAAGAGGTCATTGTACTCATCATTATGAACAACTTTTACTATGGGACCAAACCTGAAATCGCGAAAAAAAAATCAGCTTTTCAGTACATTTATGTTCGCATAATTCGTCAAAATATGTAACAGTACACATCATAAACCATTTTTCTGGCATGTCTACGTAAAATACGTATTTGTTTGTGACAAAATCTAAATTTAAAAATTCAAACAAAACAATAACAAGAACTTGTAACAAAAGCTCAACAAAAACAAATGTTACAATTTTAGTGCACGCAAGTGTACTCGGGAGCGAATGGAACGTGGACGCGACGCGAGAGACAAGGGTCGACTGACCAACCAATCGCGCGCTCGGAATGATGCTACCTCATTCCCCGCGTCCCGCTCGCGACCAAAGAGATCTAAAAAATGACTTCTGCGCATCTAACGACTCTTGCCAACTTACGTGCCGCGGGCTGTAACATCACACAAAACGGAACTTCTCATTTTGTTCGATGCTTTGGTCGAAATTGTACTTACCTACAAGATGCTCAGTTAAAATTAATTTTACCAAAAAAATATAGTTTGTAATTTTAGGGTTAATATTTATGATATCTATTCTGTGATTGGAGGTACCTACGAACTACTACGAATGACTAGAGAACGACAAAGGGTTTAGCCGTCCTTCCATAGGCAAACTGCCCCCGATAGGAACCTATATCGTAACCTATGCTATATTGTAGAGGGTACTAATAGTAGTTCATCGAGTAGATATTAGCTCTATATCTTGGTTAATTGAGGAGCTATTTGAAAAAAAGTGTCCGGAGACGACTTTTTTTCAAAGTGATATATCTCTGTTGATTTTCTCTGTTGATCTATCTCGACGCGATCGCACGCGTCGCTATATACTACATATATGACAGTTGTAAAAGCTGTCAAACCGCCATATTTATTCCTTAAATAAAAGTTATTGGACGATTCAAAAATTAGCCCTAAGAGTACTAATTTGTAAGATTTATAATTTTACACAGCGCAATTCCAATCATGGAAAAATATTAACGTGAAAATTAATTATAATTTATGATAAAATTACTTTTAATTGAGCAACTTAGCCAGATTCCCTTTCTATCATTTCTTTTCGCGTATTGCGCGATGTGCCCTAAACGTAATTAGCATTTTTGCGATCATAGGCTTTATCTTCTTGTCTATTCATTTATAGGTACTTTATAGACACCATAATTAGTATTGATCTCTTTGGTTCATGCTGTTGCTACCAAATAATTATAGCAAAATCAATTAAACAGCTTGTTGAAGATACCCATGCAGTTACTTTTGATGGAGCATTTCCAGGTAAATGAACATAAACTACCATGACATAATTAGCCGAAAACAGACGAACGACATCTGTCTGAGTACGCTCGTAGACCGTTCATCGCTTGCCATTAGGCGAGATCGTGGTCAAGAGCAGGCGCCACTAGGCAATAAACAAAAAAAAAAAAAAAAAAACAAAAAAATTAAGTCGACGCCGGGAACTTGATCCCGAAAACTCGACCCGAAAACTCGACCCCGACAACACGACCCCGAAAACTCGATCCCGAAAACTCGATCCCGAAAACTCGATCCCGACACCTCGACCCCGACACCTCGACCCCGACACCTCCACCCCGACACCTCCACCCCGACACCTCCACCCCGACACCTCCACCCCGAAAACTCGACCCCGAAAACTCGACCCCGAAAACTCGATCCCGACAACTTGACCCCGACAACTCGACCCCGATAACTCGACGTTTATTTCTTGATTAGTTACACGTAAACCATATCTGTGGGTAAACCACTTTGTCACTCAAGATTGTATGTTGTTTCAGATTTAGTTTGGAAGTAGTTTAATTAAGAAGAAGAAAAAATTGTTTAATTGTTTTTTTTTTATTTTTTAAGGATATCCGGGTTTGAGAGTTTACCTAGCCATTGTAATACCTTTTATTATGTTAATATGTTTAATCAGGCATCTAAAATTATTGGCGCCGTTCTCAATAGCCGCTAATATTGTGATACGTGAGTACTTACGAGTTTTTGATACATCATCATTCTCCTGCCCTTATTTTTTGGTGTCGGCGCAACATGTTCTTCCATACTTCACTTTTAGTCGTCATCTCTGTAGTCTAGCCATATCATCTTTTAAACAATCCAACCATCGTTTCTTTGGTCTTCCCCTACTCTTATAGCTATCGATATTCATACTCAAACATTTTCCTTACAACATTTTCATGATTCCTCCGCATCACTGCCCATATTTATTTTAATTGTAAAGGATATAGGTATATGTAGGTAATTGACTAATGCCCAGTTTCTGAGGTTTTTAAGCGGATAGTAATGATTGGTTCGATATCGTGTTTCTGAACACTTCTTTAAGGAAGAAATTCTCTTAAATAGAATTTTGTCAAATCAGTAGCTATAGGTACTAGTTTAAACTCGTCGTTTAAGAATTCTTCAGAAACTGGGTATAAGTATGTACGTAATTGTTAATTATATTTGAACCAAAAGAGATGTTAAGTGTTCGGTGGCATTACACCTGCTTTGTATATACCTGTATTACTCTTGCTGTGTGTTTTGTGTTAAGCACCGTTCGCGTGGACGGTTTTTTAACGCGGCGATTTTTATTGCACACTCGATTTTAAACTCGGGTGTAGAGCCGAGCATTAATAATCCAACAGAGTGCATCCCAGTGCGTCAAATAAACATACTGTGGGATTTTCAACTCTCGGTGCTAAGCAATCTGCAATGCATTGACAATCCAGTACGCGACAAAATACCGCTGCGTAAAAAAATCGCCCGTACCACCCATTGTGCTAGTATTACGGCAACTGTATCAACGTGCAATTGAATTCACTATATAGTGCAATATCACAGAGCTAGCCATTTACGTACCTACATGCCGAGCACATACAAGTCCAAGGTTAGAGGGTCCCGCTTAACTTAGGTACATGGGCTAACCAATCTCCTAGCCTAGGAAATTGCAGCCAGTGTTGCGTGACACTGAGGCAAATCCGACGCAGGATGCGAGACGTGATTAAAAGAGTCTGCTAACTACACCGTACCATACCATGACCGTGCTATGCACATATCAGGCATGGAAAGAAACATGTCAAGGACTACTATGGCCGCTAGAACGTAGCAACAGCGTATCATACCCGTGTATAACGGGTTTAGTGACCATAGCATCCGCTTATCATCTGCGTGTTATATCCGTACGGTTCTCGTTCTCTCGCTTGTAGTAGTTCACCTGTGTTTTTGCGTGAGGCAGATGCATCAGGAAGAGTTGTATTGAAAAAAGAAGATTTTTGTTGGAGAAATTATTTCCTATATACGATGGCTATTAGAAAATTGTCCATGAGCGAAATGGCTATGATAGTCGTCGTTTTACACGAGGAAGAAAGAGAAAACAATAACATTAGACGATCACAGCATTATAGGGTTCACGCCGTTTAAAAACAAAAAAGTCGAGGGAGAATACCTACTGGACATTATTCATGACGAAGAAAGATTTTTTATGTACTTTCATATGACGTCAATTCAATTTAGTTGAGAACGGTTTATACCCGGTTATAACCCATATGTTCACCGTTTTGCCACCTGCTGCACTAGTTTGGCAACGTCACGTGCCATGCAAGAAGCGTATTCCCGGAAATATATTCTCGCCAATAATTGTTGACATGGCGTACATGACACGCGACAGTGTCGGTCGGTGACGGAACGGTCTAGTGGCGGCATACTCTCACACTTTTCAATCCATACATCTTCAGCACGACTCGACTGGCTGCTGAGCATAGGCCTCTCTTTTCTTATGTCAATGCCCACGCTCCTATGCCAGCCTCATACAGGTACTACCCGTCCGCCCATCTCACCGCCGGACGACAGACTCTTCTTCCAGTCCTTGGACGCGACTCGGTCACTACCTTACTCCACCTGTCATTAATGCGCCTTGTCAAGTGTCCTACCCATTTAAGTTCCATAACTCATTTTCTGATATCGAAAACCTTCGTACGTCTTCGGGTCTCGACGTGGACAACTCGGTCTATAAGTCGTATGCCAAGCATGGAACGTTCCATGGCTTTCTGAGCAACTTTCACCCTGACCATATCCTCCTGCGTGTGAGCGTCCACGACGCAGCACCATACGTGATTGTAGGCAGAACACACTGGCTATAAAGGCGGAACTTCAGATATTTTGGAATTTTGGCTGATTTCAGAATAACGCCCAATTTGCTAAATGGGCCCGCATTTGAAAAAGCCCAAGCTTTATACTTCTCGAATCTCTGTACGTTCATAATCTTTGCCAAATGAAAGAAGATAAAAATTAAAGAAGATCATGTCCAACGTTTTCATTTCCGACTTTAACAGAAGTTGCTGAACTTGTTTGCCATAATCTTCGTCTTGGCCATATTCGTCCTAAGTCCTACCTTAAAAGAAGTATCATAAATGTTTTGAAGCATTTTCTGGAGATCATCGATGTTTTCACCGAAATGCACTAGATGATCTGCAAATTTTAAGAGGGACAGGTAGGCACCATTGATGTTTACGTTGCAACAGTCCCAATCTAAACTTCGCACGATGTCTTCTAGGATTGCTGCGAAACGTTTCGGTGAAATGGGGTCGCCCTGTCTTACTCCCCACTTTAGTACGAGTTTCGACAGGGCAAGCATGCATACTTGTAGAGTGGCCGAGGTGTATAGTTCCAGGGAATCGAAGTGACAGTAAGAGCATCGAACACGGCCACTGGGCTACTGGTTTTACACTAAGAGCATTGAACACGGCCACTGGGCTACTGGTTTTACACTGTCGAAGGCCTTCTCATAATCGACGAAAGACATGCACATACATTCTTTTCAATACATAAAATATTTTTTGCATGACACGTTCATAGCACGGTCATGAGTCATATGGTGTAGTGAACAGACTGAATCAATCACGTGACTATTCGCGTCAGTTTGAGCACCTTATATACAAGTAAATTGACCTAATTGGTGCGACCGAATTCCGTCTCGTATCCCACGTGGCAGTTTCCTCTATTTGACCTGAGCTGAACTCGTCGGTTACACCATTGCAGCTAGAACATTGCCAAACACCGGTTCGTTTACGAGCACATTTACAAAAATTAAGTACTCACGCTCTTAAGCTTTCTTTTTCTTTTTTTTTTAGTGTTTTGTGTTGTGCTGACGATTTACTATGCGTTTCAATTTAACCCAACTTTCTCAAACTTGAAACATGCTACAACTCTATATAACACCTTTGAGTACATTGGGATGTCAGTGTTCAGTATGTCTTGCGCTGGAATTGTTATCGCCGTCGAAGGCAACATGGATCAACCTCAACGTTTTAGCTTCGCCCTCACCGTTGGTAGGTATATACCGCATATTGTATAATTCTGGCGCCGTAAGGAAAAAGGACCTATCTACAAAAATATTGAAATGGAGAAAAAAAATAGTCCTTGTCCTGTTTAAACTATAAGATACAAAGACAGTTGCGTCTTTTAATAGTTTTTGCTAATTACAAATATGTAAATAACTCGAAAAAAATGTCAGATACGTCTGTTTTCCTTATTAAGGCAGAATTGTAGTGACAATTCTACAATTTACATAATCGTCATTTCTGTGCTACGCAATGACGTGTACCTACCATCTTATTACAAAACGAGTTCTAACTTTAGTCCAAGCCTAAACCCTTGAACTCGTTATTGTATTATGAACTTTATTCCGAACACGGTAAAGTTCTTAATACAAAATTGACAACTTAGACTCTGGTTTGACTTCAGTTTTTGTAATTAGAACATTAACTTTGTCGGAATAATGTTCGTGGTTGTATAGGGCCCTAAACCTTCCGTATCACTAAACTATAGACAATTTCAAGCTGCCATTGTCGTAATTACATCTTTGGAATTTTAGTTACTAACGGACTGTAGGTATCACCTGTGTTATCGTGTGTACCTAGCTAGCAAAACGCCTATTAGTTTGGGCCTTATATCGCCTTAAGGGCCGGTGCACATATGGCGAGGCGCAGCGTAGCACAGTTTTTATTGTCAAGCCATTTTTTTCGCCTTTCTACAATCGGCTGTTTAGCCATTAAGTAGATGTGCTCTTGGGTAGAATTTCTCCTCTGTTAAACAAATATCAACATTGGCGTTCTTTTAAAATAGTTGAAAATAAATGATATTTAGGTGCTGATAAACCTGAGCAATTCTCTTGTAACAACAAAGTTTTCCATTTTTACCGGTTCCATACCTCAAAAGGAAAAAATACAGTACCCTTATATAGGATCACTTCGTTGTAAGTACGTCTGTCTGCCTGTCCGTCAGTCTGTCAAGATCCTTTTTCTCAGTAACGCGTGGAGGTATATAAAATAATGGTCTATCAAACTAGACTGTACCTAAGTTGTAATTTTGTTTTAATATTGGTATAATTAGCTGGAATGCTCAGGTTTATAAGCGCTTTTCAGTTACGATCTTCTGACCCCACCTTAATGGTAAGTTAACACTCACTAAGCTTTATTATCATTTCAGGAATGTGTCTTATTGTAACTTGCATTTTCTTGGTAGCCTTCTTCGGGTATGTGGCTTTCTTAGAAAAGTGCGAGTCGCCAATAACACTTAACTTCCCTATGACCTTGTAAGTGTTTACATTTTTTAACGACAAAACTATAAAACCGATACTTATGAAAAAATTAGAAAGATTACATTTTTCCGAAATAGTATGGTGTTTGGATAGTACATAATGCGAACGATTCTTTAGTGTATACTATGTCTGGTTACGTCTAATAATTCTTAGTGCGCAATACCATGAATTCTAAAGTAATAAAATTTTTGAATCTCTTTAAAGCGCACGGAAATTACAATTTCTGGGGCGGCAGTCTCGACACTCGTAACGATAGCTTTACGACTGAACTCGCTCGCTAAGTCCTAATGGGGTACCTAGACGGGCAAAATGGTAATAGTCAGGTTTTTTCAAAGACAATTATTGGCCACTTCAAATTAACCTTGAATAACGAGGAAAATTGGAGAACATTGTAATGACGTCATTATACGAGAGATGAACTAGACCCTAAATTTAGACTAAGTAATTAATGTAATAGATGGCACATTAGCTTTGATTGTGGACTGCGGTGTCATGTGTCGCGCGTTCAAACCCGGCCATCGCGAGAAATCGTCTTTTTGTGTTTCTAACAATTTAAAAGTGCATTATTATCCTCAATACTATGAATAACGGTTATAAAGGCGATTGTGAGTTTGAAGGACACATTGCAGCGCAAAGACTAGTCGGTGACAGATGTGTGTCGCTTTAATAGCGGATTTTCTCAATGTACCGCCATGTCTAAATTATAAATATTATATCCAGCTATTAATACGGAAAATCTATTTTGTTTAGTGAATATCTTGAACAATAAAGGGGTGAGTTGCATTAAGAATTACTAGTAGTGTTAACCCATTCGGAAATGTTACTTGATTAAACTCATATTATGGTGTCAATTGTTCCAGCATACCGTCACGCCCTTTGATTGTTGGAGAATTCAATGGAATAATTCCATAAGTGTTCGTGTCAAATCGTATGTACAACTTCCTTTATTTAACGAAATTGTTCACAACTTTGTGGTGAAGATTCACGCCCAGCCGGCAGTTCTGGGGACTGGAAGGGTTCCATGCGCCTAAAGTCTCCTGTCTAAAACCCTCCTGGCGCCCTATTTGTTTTAGTTAGGTTTAGTAATTAGGTTTAATTTTAGTATCATGCTGCGGATGCCCTTCAGGCTGGCATATCTTTTGGCCGTCTTAAAAATAAACTTGTGTTGAAATCTAAAAGCATTTTCACTGACAACCACCGACGGAAAAGGGTCCGTCACATGGCGTCCAACGTAAAAATATGGTGGTTTACATAGTGTACGCTCTTCTGATTATTGTGTGTGTAACTTTTATGAATAGTTTTGGTGTTTATTGTCGCACCATTACTAGTTTGATGGTTAAACATTGTTGTCATCGAAACTGATTATTGAATTGTTATACTAACCGTTGTATAAACAAGTCCCTTCAACAATTTCTGTGTAACGAAGAGGTTTTTGTGAATATTGGTAAAAAAAAAAAACACCCACTTATTTATTATTATTATACCAACAGGGTTTTCTTTTTTTTTTTTTGTTTGTTTTCTTTTCTCTTGGGTGCAGTGTTACTTACTGAGTTGATTAAAAACAAACGTATTATTGTTATAACGTATTATCGTTGTTAAGGTGCAAGTTTGGTCATTAATTGTAGTGTTTATTATAATAACATTGTCATAATGGATCCATACTACCTCTTAAAGGATGAACTGGAATTTGAGCTTGCGTGTCGAGGAATAGGGGTGAGGGCGGTTGTTTCAGTATTAAGGAAATTATTAAAGGAAGTACTTATAAGTGAACAAACAGGGGACATTACCCATGAAATTAAAGCGCCGAGACAGAGCTTGGAAGCTCTGTCTGTAGAACTTGAAATTTGCTCTTCAAAACTCAAAATATTGACTCAATATATTTCGGAATTGACAGACAGACCGGATAAACCATTATATAGAAGACTTGTGTCTAGGTTAATTCATGTTCAGAACAGATTAGCTTTTATCACACCGACAACTGATAGGGAAGCAAAATTAAAAGCAGAACTAAAAACAAAGGGAGATAGGTTATCAGCACAGTTAGAAGAACGGGATGAACCACCTGAAGAAGCTGATTTGTCAGCTGAGGATAAAAGTAATTTAGTAGAAACTTTGGGAGAGGTTGCCAACAAAATTATAAAAAAAATTGAGGAAAAGAAAACCATAATAGGGCAAACGCCACAAATTGCTTTGAATCAGCCACAAATTGAGAGGAAATCTTCCGAGGATTGCTTTCATGATACAGATAAAGTCACAAAATTATTACGCAGCTCAAATACAGAGGACGGAGCGGGTAATCGAAAATTAGTCCCGATCAGTAGTTGGGGTGTAAAATTCTCCGGTGGAAATAATATGAGTGTAAACGCATTTATAGAACGGGTAGAAGAATTGAAAGAAGCACGCAATGCTAGTGACATTGATTTGTGGAGGTATGCGATTGATTTTTTTGAGGGTGATGCGCTTATATGGTATAGGGCAAATAAGGACAATGTATGTGATTGGGAGGAACTGGTGTTTCTTCTCAAACACACATTCCAATCTCCTTATTATCAGGAAGATTTATTAGATGAAATTAAAACTAGGACACAGGGAAAAGACGAATCAGCAGTAATTTATATTTTTGCAATGCAAAACATGTTTAATAGGTTACCTCATAAGATTTCTGAAAGTGAAAAAATACAGATTATAATAAAAAATCTACAGCCATATTTTCAGAGAGCGGTATGCAGGGATACTTTCATTTCAGTGCAGGATCTGGTTAGCATATTACGGATATTAGAAAGAACTAAACGTAATTGTGACAACTTTCAGGAGCCACAAAGTCATAAGTTTAAATTAGAACCCGATTTGGCTTATAAACCTAGTGCATACATCGTTAACCAGGAAAAAGAAATGCCAGTAGTAGCAGAAATAAAAAATATCAAGCCTGTAGGTAGCCGCTGCTGGAATTGTAGAGAAATAGGTCACCTATTTCGAGCTTGCACTGTGGTTAAGCAACGGTTATTTTGTTTCAAGTGTGGTCGTTTTGGGGTAACTTCGAAAAATTGTTCGTGTAAGGGAAACGCGTCAGGGGAAGGTACAAAACCTGCCAAGTAGTACCTCCCCTGCAAAAGCAAAGTAAAGAATGGCAGGATTGGTTACAGACATTACAACACTTCTTTAAATATAATGAAATTTGCAAGATTTTTCACAATGACAATGACAACCGTAATTATATTAAGTTCAAGGTAATGGATTACGACTGTGTAGGTTTGTTAGACAGTGGAGCTAACTTAACAGTGATGAATCCGAAGTTTGCTTGTGTATTGTCTTCATTAGGATTACGTTCGTATGTCAAACCAGGGGCTAGGCTGTCCACGGCCGATGGAACCAGTCACACCATAACTAAGGCTTTTGATGTTCCGGTGTCATTTGATAACCAATTTCATATTATGTCAATGTTGGTAATGCCAGGATTATCACAAAATCTACTACTTGGTAAAGATTTCTTTGACGCGTTCGGAATCCAATTAAAGCTGAAGAGCGATTGTGTATTTATAAATAAAGAAATCACACTTCTTGAAACGTCCAAAACAACAATCATACCTATAGAAGATTTAAGTATTAACCAGCAAAAGGATTTGTTTAGGCTAGTTGCAGAGATGAAGAATAGCATTGGCACGGGGTTAGGTAGAACTCATGTTTTAAAACATAACATTGATACAGAAAATCACAAACCTGTTTACCAAAAACAATATAATTTTTCACCAACCATAAAAAAACAGATAGAGAAAGAAATCAATGAGATGCTGGAGAATGACGTCATAGAACCATCTGTAAGTCCTTGGTGTTCACCTGTGATTTTGGTTAAAAAGCCTAATGGGGAAAACAGACTCTGTCTAGACAGTAGGCAACTAAATAAGGCCACCAAAAGAGACACTTACCCATTACCAAGAGTTACTACCATAATTGATAATCTTCGTAGTGCAAAGTATTTGAGTACACTAGACCTTAAATCGGCATTTTGGCAAATACCGTTAGAGGAGTCGAGTAAAGAAAAAACTACTTTTGCGGTGCCTGGTAGAGGGTTATTTCAGTTCAAGGTAATGCCATTCGGCTTGGTAAATGCATCTCAGACGCAGCAAAGGTTGATGGACATTCTATTTCAGGCACACGACGATAAGGTTTGGGCATATTTAGACGACATCATAATTTGCACTTCTACCTTTGATGAACATGTGGTAGTTCTAAGGAAGGTTATGGCTATTTTGAAAGAAGCAAATCTGAGTGTCAATGTAGAAAAGTGTAAATTTGCTAGATCTAGTTTGAAATTCTTAGGATATATAGTGGACAGGGAAGGGCTGAGAACTGACCCAGAGAAAGTTACGGCAATATTGAACTTTCCGAGGCCTACTAATTTTACAGAACTCAAAAGATTTATTGGCCTGGCTAGCTGGTATAGACGTTTTGTACAAAACTTTTCACTGATTGCTGCGCCTTTACATAATCTCACTAAGGGTAAAAAGAAAACAAAATTGGTATGGTCGCAATCGGCTGAAGAAGCTTTTTTAAACCTTAAGACCTTACTTACATCGGCTCCAGTAGTTTCGTGTCCGGATTACAATAAGCCATTTATCATACAGTGTGATGCATCGAATGAAGGTATAGGAGCTGTTTTATGTCAGAAAACAGATGACTGTGATCAACCAGTGGCATATCTCAGTAGAAAGCTTAATGATTGTGAGAAACACTACTCAGTTTCAGAGAAGGAACTACTGAGTGTGGTTTATGCAATAGAGAAATTCCGACCATATGTTGATGGAGTTCATTTTAAAGTCATCACGGACCATAGGGCATTATTATGGCTTCATAAAATGAAAGATCCTCATGGAAGATTGGCAAGATGGGCTATGAAACTCCAGCAGTTTTCATTTGATATTATTCATAGGCCGGGAAAACTTAATATTGTGCCTGATGCTTTATCTAGGTCAGTAAATATTAACACCCTAGAGTCAAATTTCATAAAAGTATTAGAAAAACACAAAGATGATTGGTATCACAATAAAGTGAAGCAAATTATTGGCAATCCAAACAAAAACACAAATTGGGCTGTTTTTAATGATTTGCTTTACAGAAAAGTTATATTAAAACAATATCCTAGTCATAATTCCAATTGGAAATTGTTCATTCCTAACCAACTTAAAGACGAAGTGTTAAAAATATGTCATGATAATATCAATGCTGGTCATTTAGGGGTTCGCAAAACATATTACAGAATCAAAAAGGATTTCTTTTGGTTCAACATGCTAAGAGATGTAAAGCGTCATGTTAATAATTGTGAGACGTGTGCAAAATATAAAGTATCACAGCAACATCCATACGGATTAATGGGACAACATAGAGACGTATCTCTGCCATGGCAGGTAATTTCTTTAGACTTAATGGGTCCATTTCCACGAAGCAAAACAGGTAATACCATGCTCTTAGTCATATCGTGTTGGTTTAGTAAGTTTGTTTTACTATTCCCCTTGAGAACGGGAAAAGCAGACAAAATTTGTGATATAGTAGAACAACAAATATTACTCTTTGGAGCACCCATGGTCATCATTTGTGATAACGGCAAGCAATTTGAGTCACACTTATTTAAGGAAGTAGCTACCAAGTATCAGTGTCGATTAAGTTATACACCACTTTATCATCCACAAAGTAATCCCACTGAACGTGTAAATAGGGTGGTAGGGACACTATTAGCTGCTAATTCATCTGTTAAAAAGCATAACGAATGGGATGTTCACTTACAAGGAATCGCACATTCTATAAATACAGCTGTACATGAGACTACAGGCTATACGCCCTCATACCTATTCTTTGGTAGGGAAGTTTCAATTCCACCCTTTGATATTTCGGCATTAAACACTGATTCTCTTGATTTGAGCAAAGAATTAAATTGTAGATTTGGAAAAGTAGTTATGGACAATACGAAACGACAAAACTTGTACAGAGAGGTTCAGATGAAGCTGAAAAAAGCTCATAATAATAGTGGCAAATACTATAATAAAAAATATAGACCAGCCACATTCACAGAAGGAGATATTGTGTGGAAAAGAACCAAATACCTATCCAAAGCAAGCAATAAATTTATGGCCAAACTCGCACCAAAATTTGAAAAAGTTAAAATTGTAAAGAAGCTCTCGGATAATGTTTATCGCTTGCAAAACATGCAGGGAAGAATATAGGCATTTGGCATTCGAAAGATTTAAAAAGATAAAAAAAAAATAATAATAATAATAATATTTTTTTTTTTGTTTAGGGTGGGGATGTTTGTAATGACGTCATTATACGAGAGATGAACTAGACCCTAAATTTAGACTAAGTAATTAATGTAATAGATGGCACATTAGCTTTGATTGTGGACTGCGGTGTCATGTGTCGCGCGTTCAAACCCGGCCATCGCGAGAAATCGTCTTTTTGTGTTTCTAACAATTTAAAAGTGCATTATTATCCTCAATACTATGAATAACGGTTATAAAGGCGATTGTGAGTTTGAAGGACACATTGCAGCGCAAAGACTAGTCGGTGACAGATGTGTGTCGCTTTAATAGCGGATTTTCTCAATGTACCGCCATGTCTAAATTATAAATATTATATCCAGCTATTAATACGGAAAATCTATTTTGTTTAGTGAATATCTTGAACAATAAAGGGGTGAGTTGCATTAAGAATTACTAGTAGTGTTAACCCATTCGAAAATGTTACTTGATTAAACTCATATTATGGTGTCAATTGTTCCAGCATACCGTCACGCCCTTTGATTGTTGGAGAATTCAATGGAATAATTCCATAAGTGTTCGTGTCAAATCGTATGTACAACTTCCTTTATTTAACGAAATTGTTCACAACTTTGTGGTGAAGATTCACGCCCAGCCGGCAGTTCTGGGGACTGGAAGGGTTCCATGCGCCTAAAGTCTCCTGTCTAAAACCCTCCTGGCGCCCTATTTGTTTTAGTTAGGTTTAGTAATTAGGTTTAATTTTAGTATCATGCTGCGGATGCCCTTCAGGCTGGCATATCTTTTGGCCGTCTTAAAAATAAACTTGTGTTGAAATCTAAAAGCATTTTCACTGACAACCACCGACGGAAAAGGGTCCGTCACAACATGATTAAATAAAAAAACGGTTCTCGCCGCAACTGGTTTTTTCGTGCTTGTCAAGTAATTTTGACCGTCTTAGTACTCCATTAGGACTTAGCGAGCGATTTCATTCGTCAAGCTATCGTTACGAATGTCGAGACTGCCGCCCCTGTACAATTCTTTAGTGTATAGGATGTCCGGGTTCACCGACAAATTTTTAGAAACAGTGGTGGCGCAGCCAGGGAGTATCACACCTCCGCAGGAAGATGCTCTTTTGGTGGTAGATAGTGAACTTCAACCCCAGCCGCGCCAACAAAACTATACTAACTATATTTCATTATTCGTTGAGGTACAATTTATCTAGAAAACCGTAGTCCACCTGGAAGTCCCTGAACCGTCTCCAAACCCAATTGGGAAGGTGCAAGTCAAACCTCGAGAAGTGGGCCTTCCTCGACGAAAAGACAGCAGGGTGGATATGGAGCTAGGTCACAAAGCTTCACCTCCTATCCTGCCCTCTGTGCCCCAAAACATGCAGCCAAAGTGACCTCTGCGCTGCCACTGATAGGCCTTGAAAATGGTGAAGTTTTGGGCCAACATTTGAATAGCTGTCGTACGACACGGAAGAAGAAGATGGTTTTAATAACGTTTTGGTTTTGGGATTGCCTGCGCTTCTAAACGAACACATGGGGTACATGTAGAATGTTAAAAAATATAGAATTTAATATTTATGATTACAAATTTCAGATTGCTGAAGATACTAAAGGCCTTATAGGTAGAATTTAATATGTATTTATGATTATTTCAGTGTGCCGAAGGTGCTAAAAGGTCTTATAGCTATGATGATCTATGTGACTTACGCAGTAAACTTCTGGGTGCCATTCAATCTCTGCTTCTACTACATCAAGAGAAGGGCCAAACCGGAAAATCGAATTAAACTGGAGTACATCTGTCGCGTCGTGTTTGTGATTATACTTGGCATTATCTCAATAATATTTCCGGATATAAATGCTATCATGGGTTTCGTAAGTTATAATTCGACGTTTGTCATTTTAAGCACCTACCTAAAATAGAAATAAAAAAGAAAAAGCCTGCCAAGTGCGTCTCGGACTACGCACAAGAAGGGTTCCGTAGTTAAAAAGAATTTATCCTATCATAACATGTTCTCGCATACATTGGTTTACGCCACGGTCAATTCTCCAACTACAAATTTAACTTTGTAATCCCAAAAAAAAGTTGTTTTACCTATGTGATATTACAAATTAACAATTTTCGTACTTTTTCCTTTACTTGTGCTGTGAGACCTAGCTCCACTCACTCGTGGAGGTGGGCTCGCTTCGCTCGCTCGTCTCATGAGTAATCTTCCTCCACTCGCTCCGCTCCTGAGTCGAAGTGTAGGTGGGCTCGCATCATTCGCTCGATTTAGTTTGTCGTGTTGCACTTGTTTGTATTGTGGGGCAGCTCGCTAATTGCTTGAATGGGCGCGCTCTGCTCAGTCGTGTCGTCTGTGGGCTCGATACGCTCGCTCCTCACGAAACTGTGTTCGCTACGTTGAGCTGGGCTTACCGAGGGCGCGGACTCAACTGCGCATACTTTTTTTGGAACGAAGTTCTTTAACGCGGCTTGTGGTAGGATTTGACTGGTAGAACGTGTAACGCGCGCGTTGATTTTAGTGGCTCCATTAAATAATGCAAGTTATGCAAAAAACGTATTTTGTAAAAGTATAAAACTAGACCACGTACACATCACTAGATGATATTTTAAGTATTGGAGTAAAATACTATATGAAATAAATTCAGAAACCCAAAACATAAAAACTTTATTACTTTCAAACTACTTAAGATAGTTTCATGGTTTTTTTAGGATTCCGTACCTCAAAAGGAAAAAACGGAACCCTTATAAGATCACTTCGTTTACGTCTGTCTGTTTGTCAAGACCCTTTTTCTCAGAAACGCGTGGACGTATCAAGTTAAAATTAATATTAAATACGTAAGTCTATGGTTCCTTGGAGCTCTAAAAGAATCAAGCTTCTAAGTCAACGGTCACTAAAAAAATAAGGCTATTTATACGACATATTTTGATACCACACAACCTATATGGTACAAAACCTATAGGGTACTTACCGTTCACCTAGAATCATAAAATTTGGCAAGAAGCCAGGTCTCACAGCACAAGTAACAAGAAAATGTCCAAAAATCGTTAATTTGTAATTTACATTAGCTTAAATTTGTATTAGGAGAATTTACTGTGACGTATATCAATGTATGGGAGAACATGGTTTTCTTTTAAACTACAGAACCCTTTATTTTGCGTAGTCCAACACGCACTTGGCCGATTTTTTTTTTTTGTATGAACAGACTAATTTATTATCTATTATAAAGTAGTGCGATTTTCCAAATTTTCATATTTTCGTTACTAAACATTAAAAAAAATATTTTCTATATATATTTTTTTTTTACGAACAAACTTTATTATCTTTAATTTTATCTGCCATTTTTTCCAAATAATCATGTTTTTAACTCTAAAAATAAATATTATCTATTATGCCGAGAAGTCACCGACTGAACGGTTCATTCGGCTGGCTTCGGAATAATTCGGAAAACATCGGCACAATACGTCATTGAAAACTTAAGTCGTCCTAATCATCGATCACTATTAGTGATCGTTGGTCCTAATGCAAAGTGAGTACGCGCAAGTAAGCTATGCGAACATCGCGTGAGTAAGCGATACGAACATCGCGTGAGTAAGCGATGCCAACATCGCGTGAGGAAGCGATGCAAACATCGCGTGATCGCGCGATTACAAAAACTGGGTGTTCTAATAGAGGGTGAATACGCGATCATCGCGCGAATGTTTGATGCGAGCTGCTGCTGCAGTGATGCCAACTCAGCAACTTGGCAACTTGGCAACGTGGTGTTCCGTCGCTTCCGCGGACAAGTGCCACAGGACAGCTCAAGGACAAGCGAGTGAAGTGAAGCACTACTAACATAGTTTTAAGCTATATTTATTAACACACGTTTTGTTTTATACTTTATATATGTTAGTTTGTAAGGTATGTATCTATGGGCCATTGTAGCCTGATAATAAATGTTTTATTATTATTATTATTATTGCGCACGGGCGCGGCCATGTCAGTTTTGGGCCCTGCCCTGCACCTCACCCAGAGTCATTCCGCTCGCTGACGACGCGACGCGATTATCACTCGAATTCAATTGGGACACCTATTCGACGTCAAAATGTTTGATCGCGCGAACGAACGAACAATCATTTTAGTCGCACACATCAGTATATTTGATCACGGATTCGTACGACAAAATTTCGTGCAAACTTGCGATGATCGCGTAGTCGCGTTCTATTAGGACGACGCCTTCTCATACGACATACGTCACTGTAAATCCATCATTATTTTCATTGTGTTAAAGTAGAAAATTTGACTTTGGCACATAATCAAAAGGAACTGCATTGTTTCGTTTTGCCTGTTGTTATGTATGGCAGCGGGCAGTGTCTCGTTGACTACTGTCAAAGGAAGACGCTGACTCTTTTGTTTCGTGGGATTTGAAGGGTGGGGAGTTGTTTAATTACCTTTTTTAAGCATGACACACATTTGTGGCTTGATCCTTTTACCTATTTCTTTTAGTTTAATGTTGCAGATACCGGATACATACACATCTGGATACGATATTTAAAATATGACAAATATTATTCAAAATATTGTAAACAACAAGAAAATGCCTAGATTTTATTGTAATATAAACACAGGTCCAATAACACGTGATACTCATTACAACTACCGTACTAAATTTGTCTTCAAAATAGCCGACCATAATTTATTGTTTTTTTTTTTTTTATTGTGATGCGAAAGCGATTATTCGAAAAAATGCACTTCGTTCCAACCGGGTGTCCCACGACACCTGCTGACTTTTGTTTTCGTCCATAATGACCCATGAAGCCATTTCTGATTATTGTGTCAATAATATATTTTTGATTTTCAGATTGGATGTTTCTGCCTTTCATTCATGGCGTTTATATGGCCTAATGTCATCACTCTATTAATTATTTGGCACAGGCCAGGTCTTGGTCCCATGAAATGGAGGCTCTGGAGAGGGGTGATTCTTGTGTCTATCGGATTTTTCATCTTTATCTGTGGTTCTGCGGTGAATGGAAAAGAAATGGTTGATGTATTCACACTTTATTGGGACAAACTTTTGGTATCATTAAACCTTAAATGAAAACAAGTGTATTATTTAAAACTTTGTTTTAACAAGCTTTTATTAGTCTGGATAACTCGATAGGGTTGCATCGTTTTATTACTGAGTTCCCATGGCCGCCTTCCGCCTCCTTCATCAGATCAGCTCCATGTCATAATAATATTGCATTGTCATCTGATTTACATATGCATGTAAAGCTTCAGCTCAATTTGATACCGGGAAGTGGGTCAAATTTAACTTGCAAGATTCGATTACAGACAAACATCGGGACAGGTGAGCTTGTAATAAATGGGCGGCCATTTTAAAGTTATCAAAACATTAAAATGGGCGCCCATTTATTACATATTCTTGTGGGAATTCGGTACCTAAACTAGTTTATCGTATGTGATTTAGATGTTTTAAAGGTTATTTTATGCCATCTTTTAAATGATGAAAATAAATATACGAAATTCCCCATAGTTTTTATGATAATAAACTTGTCAAGCCGTTCGCCAACGAGTTGTCAACTTGTTCACTAACCTTCTGAGTGGGGAATATTAAGAGGATTGTGAAGTGCCGATACGCGGCGTGATTTTTACAGGCAATTGCCTACATTTCATACAATTATTTACATAAATATTGTTTCGGGCGATAACGTTTTTACTCCCCTAAACATTTACAAAATGAGACAATTTTAATCTCATTACATTCAGTACACTTTAATCTAGGTCTGTACGTTTTTCATTTTTAGTAATTCAATTTAATTTAATTAAAAAAAAAAATAAAAATGCTCGAGGATGTTTTTATGTCAAAAATATAGATATTTAGATGCTAATAACTTATATCGTATACAATATTTCTTTATAATAAAAACGTACGGACCTAGATTTTCATCATACCAACAACATTTCCAAAAATTATGAAAATTATGTTTACGGGGAGAAAAACATCTCTTTTTGTATGAAAATTTACAGCTTCACAATCCTCTTAATACGTAAACAATATTATTTTACTGATAAAAACATATTATTAAGTATTATTATTGGATAGCAAGCAGATGACGAATATAAAAAAAAGTTGAATTGCTGAAGTATTCAAAAAATATTGTTCGAACTGAGCAAATATTAAATTGAAACACCACGAAACTATCAGTTTCCTAGTGTAAAGCCCGGTTTCCACCGCGAAATAGTAATGAGCCGGAAATGGTTAAGCGGAGCGGACTTCGTTTTCATGAAATAGGTTTGTGTTTCCATCAAGAAAGAGTTTATTCGTCTGATTCCCACCGCAAACCACCGAGAGCTCATTTTTACTCTTTTTGCCCGCTGAGTCATTTTCGCTCGACTCTTTGTTGGTGGAAACACATGTATGCAGTACCTATTCTTTTGCGAGTTAAACTGAGTCCTTAATGGGTCCGCTCCGCTCGCGGTGGAAACCGGGCTTTAAAGCAATAAATAACAAGTAAATTATTTTATTGGGCCAAAAACTAGGGAAACATAGGTTCTTAATAATGTTTCAAGTTGACAGATCGTGTATACTACAGTGGACAAATTGTTTGATTTGAGTAAGTACCAGGCACCAGGAATAATCATCTTCCTGCCCTTATCCCATGTTACTTGGGGTCGGCGCAACATGTTTTCTTCTTCCATTCTCCCCTGTCAACCGTCACACTATCATTCACTCCACCAGGTACCAGGTACCAGGAAATCAACAAATATTTTATATTCGTTATCTGTTAGCTCTCCAATAATAATAATAATAATATTTGATTATAAATACGTGCGACAATCGCACGGTAGTAGCGTATCTCCGTCACGAAGGAGGAACCGAATCCTCGCGATTGATGGTCATAACATACGACCTGTTTTGTTTGATAGATCAGTACCAAATTCATATTAACGTGTACTTCATTCCCGGGAGGTACAACAACCATGCCGACCACCTATCGCGGTTTCGCCAGGCCCCCCCGAATGGCATCTGATACTAGAGATCACCAAGATAATATTCTTAAATTGGGGAATTGCGCAAGTGGACCTGTTTGCTTCCAGCAACGCTCACGTAGTCCCTCATTACGTGTAGAAACATCAAAACGACAAGCAAGCTGTAGCCCACGATTCTTAAATTGGGGAATTGTGCAAGTGGACCTGTTTGCTTCCAGCAACTCTCACGTAGTCCCTCATTACGTGTGGAAACATCAAAACGACAAGCAAGCTGTAGCCCACGACGCATTCTCGATTGCTTGTAAATTTGATATGGCATGGGTGTTCCCCGCCCCCGTTTCTGATACCCAGAGTTTTGAGCTATAGTTCACTTACCACTTAGAGCATTAAAAGTTTGACCATAACCGCAGTACCGCGCCGTAGGTATGTGCGTGGCGAGACGGGGGGGCAGTGCAGGCCGCTTATTCGTCAACGCTCACGGCGTCCGACCGCTCATTCGCCAGCGCTGCACCCCGCCTCGCCGCGCATTATTCCTAAGGCGCGGTACAGCAGTCTTGGTCAAACTATACCTCAGTCTGGCATCAGGAATTTATTTGATAGTAGCACCGAGATGGGAGAGAGTCTTTTGGCGCAGGGATCTCAAAGCCCGGGCACTAGCCCCACCATTCACAATACGGAACCTGAACAAAGTATTGATCGATGTGACAACGGGACTGCCACCTCCTCGCGTCCAGGATTTAGTGTTGGAAATATGGAAATGTGGGGGAAAATGTGGACAAATCATTTAAGTGATTGGAATAGTTCCCATATAGATCTTTTGAAAAGTTCTTGGCGCGCTTCCACCATGAAACTTTACAAACCTGCATGAAACCGGTTTCGTAGTGTAGAACTAATATTAGCCCTAAGAATCCCTCGGGATCTGACGTAGCTCCTTTTCTGGCTGATTTGCATATTTATTTATTTATTCACTCTTTACATACACATATCCTTACAAGCTAGACCCAATGCGATATTGTAGCACACTTAAAATTTAAATAGTTCCACTGTTTTTACCATAACAAATTCTATAGTTACTCGTAGCTGTTCTTGTAAATTCACCCAAATCGCAACAGAATATGTCTATGTCATCAGCAATGAGGTTGAGAGTGCGGAGCGCGCTCGTGAGCGGTGCCTCGCACAACAAGTTAGTTCGCGCGCGTGGTTCCGCCAGCAACCGCGGCTGACGACGACGACCCACATACCATACATAAATTGTCTTATAATACAATATTGTTACATAAATCTGTGCACTCCACCCTTTCTATTGTATTGTATTGTATTATTATTTACATTAAATGATTCAGGTGTTCTAAGTAATACTATTTTGGTGAAACATATTTTGAAATCGATTTCAATTAAAAAACCAATTGTTTCCAAGTTACCCGTGTGGAATATTGATGATTTTGTATGTTTTCTTAGCGATAGAACGATAAATTATGACAATATTTTTGATGTAGGTATCAAGTTAGCCGCTGCCCTCTTAATACTTTGTTCTGGTAGGCGATTTTACACTCCTTATGACCGATAACGATAATTATATAAAATCACCTGACCATAATTTTATAACTTTGTGGCCAGCCTTTGGGTCTAAGACTGATTCATCTGACTATAGGCAATCAGGATGGAGATTATTTAAAAATAATGATAATAGGAACTTGGACCCCGTATACTAGGTTGAACAGACCGAATCACTGCTTTCTACTCGACGTCAGGAAGCTAAATGTCCTAACTTGTCACCACGAGAGGTTCAGCTCGTGCAGCCTCGTGAACCGTTATATTATTTGATGATACCTAATAGTTTCATAAATATTGATAGATCCTACATGTTTATTATTATACTCTTTGTTCACTACTCTGTGAACGCTACTCTGTATTATTACTATATCTACTCTATGCTACTGTTATAATGACGTGACTGTGTGTGTCGTTGCGAATTACTGTTTTGTTTTTTTTTTTTTTGTTTTGTGGTGAAGTATAGAAACACAAGGATTGTACGTAATCCAATAAAATGTAAGGTTACAGTTGCTGTTTATATTTGTGTGTTCGGTGTACGATGCTCAATATTTCAACATCGTATGGTGATGCCGACGACAATGGCATGGCGCCCACGGCGCCGGCTATTCAGTTATTCGACGAAGTTCTAAGTTAAGATTGAAATATAATAAAAGCACTCGTTACCCGTGGTCCCGGTGGGTCGACCCATTACCGAGTCTATGGGTAATTTTAATTAACCGTGGTTCCAAGGCATTAGGGATTGTTCTCTGGACTTCTGAATATATCGATAGAAAATTAATTACAACCATGGAACCTACTTATGATCAAATACAAATCCATAATAACAAATAATATCAAAGAACAGCATATTAGGTACGTGAGGTACCTACATCAAAGAGATCGTGTATTACAAAGCACTTGTTTTCCTGTATTAGTCATTTTGTCATAATTAGTAGGATCTTTATTCATTTGTTCTCTTTTGTCATTGTGACACAATTATTTATAAGCACCGAAATTGAATACTTTTTTTGCGGAAAATTTAATAAATTAATTTGCTAACATGGAAAATAGTACTTAGAACGAAAAAACGAAAACTACTTTTTTTAATGGGTTTGCGCACTTTGTGATTTTCAAATATATATATTAGAAAGGGTTTATTCTACCCAAAAAAAAATAGCTACGATAAAAAAGCGATGCCATACCAACTGCAGTGGTTCCAGACTTTTTAGGAACCAAATGGTGACATTAGGCGAGTGTGACTGAGAGAACATGCGCGAAACTTCTTAGTGCCTATGTTCGGACCTGCCAAGACAAATTGGCTGTAGTGTAAGTATCACTAAAATTGTATTTACACATTAACACGAGATACTTGTGCAAAATGTGAAGGTATCTGTTTTTTTATATATCCTATAGATACTACTAAACGAGCAATATTTGTATATATATTTGAAATCACGTTCTCGAAAATGGCTCTATTAGGTGCCGTGCAGATGGTGGCGCCACCCCCGATTTTTTTTACGTAGAATGAAACTAAAGAAATGCCGAATATTTTCCTACACTGGCAATGGTTTACAAACATTATTATTATTCGGCAGGCTTATTACGTATCTTGCAGAAGCCTAGCGATAGCAAAATTTGCGCAATAATTGCTTTTCAATCGCTTGTCAATCGCAAATCAGTATGACGTATCGTTGATACAGATATTCTATTTCACGAAGTCCGTTCGGCTTTGATTGTAGTAGTGACGTATCCCGACAAACGCGCTTGTGTGTGTAAAAGTGGGTAACGTTAGCAAAGAAATCTGATATATATTCAAGTCGAGATTTAATAATTGAAATAAAATTTTGGTTTTAAAAGTATATACTTTTTGTAAATAAATTAGATTAGGTTGCAATAAATACAAAAATATAAAAAAGATGTAGGCATTTAATTAAGCATTGGTATTACAGAATGAAAACGAAACAAGAAGGACTATTCAGTATTTTCAATCACTATCAGATAAATTTTCGATTTCCGATTCCGTTTTGCTGTCGTCAGAATCATCTTGTACATTAATTATCAATTCAAAATCGAGATCAAAATATTTCAAGTAGTCTTATTCAATTTTTTCAACATGATCACAAGTTTTCTGCCACGTTTCACTGCTAACTTGGCCCAAACTTTCATTGATCAGTCTTTCCGTATTCGTCATGTTTTGCTCGATATTTTTAGATGCGACGTAATTTTTAACGATCCCCCAAATATTTTCAATCGCATTTAATTTTGGGTGACAGGGGGGAAGGCGTAAGACATCAAAACCCTTGCTCTTTATAAAATCGTCAATCTTGTAGATTAAGTATTGGGCTTTGTAGTTCTTTATTATATCGTACAGTTCCAATTTAAGAAGAGATTTATCAAATGCTATACCCTTATCCCTGAGCCATTGCTGCATATCGGCTTTCTTTGTAGATTGCGTCAGTAGTCGTTCAGCCCGTGTTGTGATAAGATGCATTGTCTAAGACAATGACAGAGCGCGGAGGTAAATTGGGTAGCAATTTTTCATTTAGCCACTTTACATAGTTATCATAGCTCATATTTGAGTGAAAATCACCAGCTGTTGAGTTGGCCTTATAAACCAAAGAAGCATTTTCAATAAAACCATCCTTAGTTCCCGCGTGCACTAAAATTAAGCGAGTGCCTGTGCTAATTTTTTTTTAAAAACGGAGTGTTTTCCTTTTTTCTTGCCCAGGTGTTGTTTTGCACGTGTGTCGAAAGGACGTAGCTCTCATCGGTGTAGACAATGGGCCGACTTTGAGAGCGGTACTCTGTTATCTTTTTAAATATTTTTAACGCCACATTTGTATATCATGATGCTCCGTCAAGACTTTACGGTTGTTCTCTGTTTTGCGCCACTTGTAACCTAATTTCAATAGTAACTTGCGAACAGTTTCTAAACAACTTTGTCTTTGTCACCTCTGACCTAGACTAAAGTCAAGAGCAAACCCATCACAAATAAAAAAAAAAAACCTTCGAATCCGATTTTTTCATTCAATGCTGTTCTTAACTTAGCTAATGTTGGAATTTCTTTATGGACAATATGGAAATCTTGTACAGTACTGCGAACCACATCGGCTGTAAAATTATCTATATCCACTTTAATATATCGCTTTCTCCTTTTCTTCATACGTGAAGTGAATTTTGATGAAGTGGATGGCAATTCCTTCTCTTCTTTTAATAATCTTTGAACTGTTTTTTAGTTAACACCCGTAGCTTCAGCTGTACGCCGTGTGTAAAACAAAATGTAATCAAAATAATTAAGAAATATAAACATTTTATAACACAAAAAAACATTCATTTTATAAATACTTCTATTGCTATATTAAGTATCTTTGTATAAAATTTTAATTGAAAACGTATAAATAAATATTGCCTCACTCTGGACAATTCTTCTTCGTTTTGTTGCCATGCTGACCTTACTCCGTGAAACAATTTGGCGCGAACTAAAAACACTACTGATCCGGACCGTGTCCCGATCGACACTGAGCGCTCTCGAGGTTACGCATACAAAAACAATGTGCATGTGCACGCTTGACAACATTCACAGCCAAAAAGACTTCGTGACATAGAACATCTGTACATAATAACGATTTGCGATTCAAAAGCAAAATTTGCGCAATAATTGCTTTTAAATCGCGTAATACGGGTACGGGGTCTACCTAGGTCGGCCAGTTACTATACCTACCTAAATTCAAATGAATTATTAAAGGGAATCAAAGCAATTAACTCTAAGTAATTGAAAAAAAAAGTTACTAATATATTTAACACTTCAATATACTATTTTAGTAATATAATAATCACGTGATTATAATAAGAATAGGGAATAATATTCCCTATCGAATGACACGATATTTTGACTTCCGCTGTGTTAGAACTTAAGCGACGATAATGCACTACAAACAAACAATTCGTCTGATTTGTCGTTTTAATTTTATTCAAAACTAGCGTAAGTCACAGATTCTACATCCAGAAATAAACCTTCATGCTTTATGAGCAGGATTTATTTTGCTTTAGTCTAGAAATTATTTACAACGTTTTGTAATCTCAAGTCAAACTAGATTCTATTGACGAGTAAATTCCGCTAGTCGACCATAGATGGCAGTATTCTCAGTGGTCGCAATTATAAGTATAATTGCGTTAGTCATAAGGTTGACATTCGCGTCATAGGTGGATATCTATTGCTACTCGACCAGTGCAGTAACACATTGAATTTTGAATTACATATCGATATCGATAGATATCCGATTTCTTGTTTAATTCGAAAAAATAAGTCTTGTTGGGAGTTAAGTAAAACTGGGAAGAATGAAGTAGTATTTTTTTTTCTTTTGCTTATATCTCGAAAACGGTGTGTCCTGTCGAAAAATAATGAAAATGTTGCCCCCCTTTGCAACTCGTAACTCCCTAAAACTCTACATGTTGGTAATAATCAATAATAGACATTTTGAAATTTTTCATATTTTCCATACAAAAAGTGAAAAGCTCCTCTAGTTGAGGTGTCATTTATTTTTTGGCTTTTGCTTATATCTCGAAAACGGTGTATCCTAATCGAAAAAAATTATGAAAACTTTTAATCACAATTAAAAAAAGACATTTAGTTTGATAATCAAACAGGTGAAAAACATCAAATTCAGAATAATAAAAATTCCATTTTCACTAAATTAAATAACTTAGTGCCAAATTAGTGCTGTCTAGTAAAATAAACTAATTAAGTTGTGTCACTTTAGTATCGTCGTTTGACAGGAATAAACGAAATTCAGGTGATTTTTAGTCTAGTTTAGAAACATTTGCGACAAGTGAATCGGCACTATTTTCTTTTATCGATAAAACTAACATCCGACCCGACCACATCACTAACTGAGTAACGATTTACTTTCGAGAACAAAATAGGGAATGCCAGTGAACACAATCAATCCAAAAAAAACTATTTTAATCGTATAAGGTTGATTTTAACTCGAGGTTTTATTACATCATTAGTAAATTTAAATTAACTAAGATTTTATTAGGAAACAAATAAAATCGTACTTACCGATGGTACGAAACACCTCCATTATTAAGAGCTTTCTCCTACTATCATTTTTGCACTCCAAAATGGAACATAGCTACGGAAAAATAAATTTGTCGCGAGACTGCAACTCAACTCGATGTTAGAACTCGACTGGGACCGTAATTTAAGATCTGTGGAGACCAAGCATGCGATACAGCGCTTATTTGTGACACGCGTGCCACGCCTACTTTGCACTTCCACTGTTTTTTATGTTCCGTGACTGTTAACGTCAGTGGATGTCGTCACAGGCGAGATTAGTGCTGTGATTTTGTTATTTAAAGTATTTGAATTACCTTTTAATTATAAAATCTGCTCTTATATAACGTTGTAACTTCTGGGTAATGATTACTAAGTTGGGAAAAAAGGAGAAACATGGGTGAAATAATAGAATTTAATGGCACTTTTAAGCATTTTTTATTCGTAAACCATGCACAAGTAAAATGTATCGATGTTTTATCGATATATACTTTTGCCGTGACTATTATTTTGTAGGTATGAAAGAAGGAATTCGTCGCTTGACGTAGAGAACATAGATTTTCATTACTGACGTGGCGGTCAAAGGGTTAACAAAAGGCTTAGAGCTAAGAGCCGTTGCTTGTAGACCCTGTCAGGGTACAGTAAAAAATATTGATACATAGCTACGTATTACTTAATTTAAAAATGTAAATCGTAGAAACTGAAATTAAAATAAAATTATACATGAAAACTGAATGAAACATTCGCATAAAAGTTAATAACAATAACATAACATAATTATATTATTGGTAATAAGGTAGCTATTTTGTAAAAATACTCTTACTTATTACATTTTCAAAAGTATTTGTAGAAAGTAGTTTGTTTTTTGTGCTAGTCTTATTTCTTTGCGTCATGTTTACCGCAAATAAAAGTATCTTATTTCTTTTTATTTTCTAGTTATTTTCGATCAAGTGAATTTTAGTGACAAGGAATATATATGTATTGTTTATAATTAATTTTATTCATTGACACTGTTAGGGGTGGTGGTGCTGCAGGACCCGGGTTTGTCGCAACAGAAACACAGGCGAACTTTTTTAAAAAGATTTATTGGTTTGCGAACAAAGAACAAGATGGCCGCGTGCGCAAAAATCTGAGATACGGGCGCGTGCGCATTGATTCGCGATTGGTGGCAGACTGGCGGGGGTCCACAGAGTGACAAGCATGTCAGCGTGTCCCGCGTCTTAACTACTACTTACTAACTACATACAACACTTTTTAAAACTATTGAGCGCGTCGCTAACATTCCCCACCCCAGTGCTGTCACAGCACTCATCAACTAGAGTGATAGGAGCGACGCGTGCCGCGGAGCGGCGCCATGTCCGGGAGCCCACCTTCACTTCCACAAGTCTGATGCGACCGTCCTTACCTGGGAACACCTCGGTGATTAGCCCCTTTGGCCACGAATTACGGGGAGAGTTCGGGTCCACAACTAATACGAGGTCGCCCACTCGCAGCGGTGGCTGCTCCGTTTTCCACTTTCGCCTAGGTAGAAGGTCAGGTAAAATTTCCTTTACCCACCTGTGCCAGAACATGTCGGCCAATCGTTGACTTGTACGCCAATGCCTGCGTAAGTACAGGTCAGAACTGTCAAACGCTCCGACTACAGGTAAGTTCGACGACGTACCCAGCAAAAAGTGGTTGGGGGTGAGGGATTCTACGCCCTCTGGGTCTACCGAAACGTGCATCAAGGGACGACTGTTCACTATATTTTCAATTTCTGCTAGAAGTGTGTTCAAAACTTCGTCCCTTGGTGCCCGTTCGAGCAAAACAACTTTGAGCGACGACTTGACACTGCGAATCAGTCGCTCCCATGCCCCACCCCAATGGGGACTGGCGGGAGGGATGAAAGTCCAGTCCATCCCATTGTTGACACCCACGTCTTTCAGTAGTTCTTGATCCAGGTCCTGCATGGACCGTTGGAGTTCCTTTTCAGCGCCTTTTAAATTTGTGCCATTGTCGGAGTACATGTGACGTGGCCAACCACGTCTTGCCGCCATCCGACGCAGTGCCATAATCAACGACTCCGTCGTGAGAGAAGGAACAGTTTCAATGTGAATAGCACGCAACGTTAAGCAGGTAAAAAGGACACCGTACCTTCTTTCTCGGCGTCTGCCGACTGTTACCTCCATCGGTCCAAACAAGTCCAGCCCACAATGAGAGAAGGGTCGCTGATGATGTGCCACACGAGACTGAGGTAAGTCCCCCATGCGAGGAACTACCGGTCTGCACTTCTTGATGCGGCACAGCCTGCATTGCGACACCACGGTCTTCACGGTAGGTCTAAGTCTCACCAACCAATATTTTTCCCTTAGCAGGTTGACCACTGTTTCCTGACTTCCATGAGCTGCCTTCACGTGGTAGTGCCGAACAATCAGCCGAGCTACAGGGTGCCGGCCGTCCAATATTACAGGCCTCTTTACCTCCATGGCGACATCTGCAGCAGCATCGATCCGACCGCCCACGCGAAGCAAGCCATGCTTGTCTAAATACGGTGACAGAGTAAGTAACCGACTACTTTTACGTAAAGGCTTACCATTGGTAATTGCAGCTAATTCCTCAGCAAACGACTCTCCTTGTGCGTGTTTCAATAGCTGCCGCTCTGCACGTTCTATCATCTGCACACTATAGCCGCTGCCAGGAAGACCTTTTAGCCTGTCAATAAATTTGAAAACAGCGGCTGATGCCCGTAGAAGGCGCAGCCAAGAAGAAAATCGAGCCGGATCTGGAACTGGCGAATAAGCTGAGTGTTCCTGAACAACAACTGTTACCTCCTCGCACGCCGCATCCGTTTCCGGTTGGATGACATCCCTAGGCCACGTTGCCTCATCAAAGTGCAGGAAACTTGGACCAGCTAACCACTCAGAATACAAAGTAGGATTGAAAGTTTCCCGTGTAGCTAAGTCAGCTACATTAAGCTTCCTAGGAACGTATCTCCATTCGTCAATACGTGTTAATTCGTCGATCTCCCCAAGACGGTTCGCTTCGAACGCTTTATAGGTACGCGTATTGTTACGAATCCAATGGAGAACCGTAGTGGAGTCGCACCAAAAGAATCGACGTACTGGAGATAATCTGTGTTCCTTACCAATAGTGTCAGCTAGCCTTGCCGCTAACAATGCCGCTTGAAGCTCGTATCTGGGTACTGTCATGGGTTTCACAGGTACCACTCTGCATTTACTCGCAATAAACGAAACACGTATTTTGCCTTGTGCTAACCAGCGCCAATATGCTACCGAACACAGTGCTTTAGTGGATGCGTCACTAAATACGTGAAGTTCTAAGTTGCTATAAACAGACCCGCTTGTAGCCGAACTTGTAGCACTGCTATCGGCCGCTACGCTTTCGTAGCTCGTAGCACAAGGCTGCGTAGCACTGTGAAATGTGAGCCCCGCTTGTGGCGGCGCGAGAGTGGGATCTCCCGTCTCGCTCGCGCACGCTCCCGTCGTCGTAGCGCATGCAGACATCGCGTGGCACCTTGGAATGCGAAGTGTACTGATAACGTTAATTTGGTCAATCCACGTCACCCACCTTACGTAAATGTTATCAGGAACATTATCGTCCCATCCAATATTCAGGCGCCAGGTATCCTGTAGCAGGATTTTACCCTGAATAGTGAAGGGGGCGAGAAATCCTAAGACATCAAAAATAGACATAATAACCCTTAGCATAATCCTTTTTGTGGGTCGTTCGTTGCCCTGAGTGATATCCTTTGGTATGCGCTTCAGTGACACGTCAAACCCAAGCATATCATCTCCAGGATACCAAATAAGTCCCAGTGTTCGCTCACCTTCATATTGCTGACCGACTTTGAACTTTACTGCAGCAGAACCTAAGGTCTCCTTTGGTATGCTATTTAAAACCGCGACGCTGTTGCTCGTCCAGTTTCGGATTTCAAAACCACCGGCCCTGTGTATGTCACTGATAGTACTCACCATATCAATAGCAGTACTTTCGTCCGGCAAACTATCTATGTAGTCATCCATGTAATGTGAATGGTAAATAGCATCGACTGCGGTCGGCAAGGATGACTCATAGCGGCGCGCGTTTTTGTTTTTAATGAATTGTGCTACAAATGGTGAACAATTAGCTCCAAAAATTAAGGATGTCATGACATACGTTTTGATGTTTTCTGTAGGGCTGCATCTCCACAGAAACCTTAGCGCATGCTGATCCTCGGCGTGAATTTTAACCCTTAGAAACATGTCCTTTATGTCACCTGTTACTGCGACTTTATTTTCCCTGAAGCGCAGCATTATACCAAGCAGTGATGACAAGAGATCAGGTCCTGTGAATAAATAGTCATTAAGGCAGGAACCATCTACCTTACCTGCAGCGTCGAAGACCAGCCGAAGCTTGCTTTTGTTTGGGTTGTCTACACCGAAATGAGGTAGGTACCACGTATTCGATGTGACGTCATTTACCACCAGTTCTCGCGCGTAATCATTTTCTAACAAATGACGAACGCGTTCCTCATATCTTTTAGCAAAACCTATATCCTTTCCTATTTTCCGTTCGATACCTTTCAACCTTCTAAGTGCGTTGGGGTACGAGTCCGGCATCGTGCGACCCGACTCCTTCCAAGGTAAGCTAACGTGCCAGCGTCCATCCATGAGCACCGCTGATCGCTCCAGCTGATCGATGGCTCGCAAATCGTCAACATTCTGACGCGGCTTACCGGACACACCCATGGCATCCAATGCAAACGAACGTCGAACCTCATCATGGATTTCTTGAAGCAGACTATCATGCGATGAAGTGTCACATACCTCCTCGTTCTCCGTGATGGTCAGGGCGGCCTCAGCGCAGGCGGAGTGAGCGCCGGTGGTGGCCCGGGCGGCGGCGCGCCTCCGCGCCACGCGCACCCTACCATGTACACACCAACCTAGGGGGGTAAGTGTAGCGGACGGCTCATTCACACTACCTAACACTATTTTCAAAGGTACAATTAAGTCATAATTATCTTGACCAATTAATATATCAGGTTTTGAATCTGAGGTACACAATTTATTTTTAATATTCTTAAGGTGAGAATATTTATTACAATCTATAACAGATAATTCTTGAACAGGCAAATTTAATTCCTTAACACAACGCATTCTTATATTATTATGTAACCTATCATCATATCCAGCAATGTCCACATTCACAACCGTAGATTCACATACCATCGCGTCATTAGTCCACGCTCCGCGCACTGACAGAGTCTCGCGGCGGCCGCGCAGCCCGGCGCGCTCGGCGAGGCCCGCGCTTATCAGCGACACACTCGATCCGTCATCGAGTAGCGCGGTGGCGTTTACGATACCGTTAGGGCCGTGCACACGAATAGGTAACACTTTCAATAACACTTTATTGTCACGTTTGTCACTCGCGTTAATGTACGTTATTGTTTCCGTGGACGCGGTAAGCTCGGCTCGTTGTACGTCAGCTGACGTCGTAGTACTCGTGGCATTGTTGTTATCAGCGCTGGCGCGCTCGGGCTGTTTACTCGTAGAATAATGCAGGAGACGATGATGTTCTTCATTACAGCCGTCCTTGTCACACACAGGAGCTGAACACGTTTTTCTATCGTGTTTGGATATTAAACACTTGTAGCACAGGCCGTGTTTTTTCACATATTGCCACCGTACTTTACGTAGTGCTTTCTTAAATTGTTTGCAGTCGCTGAGATTATGTACCGCTGCGCGGCAAAACAAACAATTAGCGTTACGTTCTTCGTCTTGAACTAGCACGGTCTGTGTGCGTGTGTATGAACTTGTCTTATTCTTCTGATGCTGGTCACTTCGAAAAGTAGTAAAAATGCTTGCAGTGGTGGAAATCTTTACAGCCTCTTCATACAAAAAATCAGATAAAATCACCAACCTTGGTTTCTTTCCCTCGGTGATCATTCTACAGCTGTAGTCGGACCATTTGGAGATAAGCACTGCGGGGAGCTTGGATAGAATCATCGAGACGATGTTGACACCGTGTAGGTACTCCTCGCGTCCAACTGCTCGTACTGCTTCCACTACATTTTGCACTTTCACAGAAAACGCGACGATATCTTTCTGATATTCCTGTTGTAGGGGCTGAAGCTTCTTTATGTCTTGGATTATTCTGGAAATAATGCAGTCGGGGTTACCAAACCGTAGCTCCAATGTCGATATCACTTTGTCAGGCGACGTGGCGCTTATAAACAATGCGGCGACTGCATCTTTCGCTTGCTCTCGCAGGCATTTTCGAAGCCTCCATAAGTTTTCTTTTGGCGTGAATTTACACAACGCCGTCGACTCGTCGTAGGCTTGTTTGAATTGAAGCCAATCCAACTGGTCACCGGAGAATTCAGGTAAATCTCTCGGTGTGCTCATGCGGCTGAGCAAACTGGCTTGAGGTACGTTGTTTGCACAGTTAGTAGAAATATCCTTCAAAGCACTTGCCAACATATGAACCGCGTTGTTAAGCACAGTCACGGAGTCACTGGGCGGTGGCAGTGGCGGGGGCGCTGCGGCGCGCGGCCGGCCGGCCACGTGCTCGGGGCATGGCGACGGTACTCGTGCATGCAGCTCACCCGTTACGATTCCTTTCTCGGGGGCTTGCTGCTCCAATAGGGGTTCTTTGTGGTTACTTTGATGGATCACCCAATCCTCCAGGTCGCTGCGAGGAAGGTCCTTCCCATCAATTAGTGAACTGTATTCCAACTGTTCTTCCTCGTCGTTGAGTGCTGCCAATTGGGCATCCAGGTTTTGATCAATGAGCTCCATCCGAATAGCAGCCTTTTGTTTAGCGGCTTCCAGCTGCAGCAGCTTTTTCTTGCTTTCTCGCGTAGATTTGTTCAATGACGCAACAGATTTTGCCGGTGTTTTCGCGGCATGAGGCAGCGGTTCCGATTTAATGCTGCTTCCTGGCACATCGGGAAACAAACGTTGCGACACAATATACTCGAGCTGCTCAGCTTGAGTATTTTCTGTTGTTTTGTTCTGTTGCGAAACCACGTGTTTCTCCTGCTCCTGCAGCATTTTTGCTCGCCGTGTTTTTACGCCAGGCGTGTGAATCATTGTAGATCCGTCTCGAAGTACCACTTTGTTAGGGGTGGTGCTGCAGGAACCGGGTTTGTCGCAACAGAAACACAGGCGAACTTTTTTAAAAGTTTATTGGTTTGCGAACAAAGAACAAGATGGCCGCGTGCGCAAAAATCTGAGATACGGGCGCGTGCGCATTGATTCGCGATTGGTGGCAGACTGGCGGGGGTCCACAGAGTGACAAGCATGTCAGCGTGTCCCGCGTCTTAACTACTACTTACTAACTACATACAACACTTTTTAAAACTATTGAGCGCGTCGCTAACAGACACGCCTACAGGTTAGGTTAGGTTTTTATTGACACGTGTGTGTAATTTTAAGATTGAACAGCGTCATTTTTAAAATAGTCACTGCTTATAGTGTCAATAAAGGAGTGTCCTTCAGAATCCTTCGGATTGTGATAGAAAGTGTGCTAGTGCGCTTCTCAACACATGTGGACGTTCAGTATATCAATTAAAATTCAACTTCGATTATTTTTTTCCAATCAAGAACACTGCAATAAAATTTTATTGCGCTCGTCGCTTTTATATTCATTTATTTGCTTTGGATGTCATGAAGTGTTTGCTTTTTATTATTACCCTTTTTTCTATAGGACGGTTTATTGATGTGGTAAGAATGTTTTGTCGAGTTCATTAGCATTACAATTGTAGTATTCACTGCTTAAGGAGGATGTGCTAAGGCTAAGGTAGCCCGTGTAATTCTTTTCTTACGTTTTTTTGCGATTAACAGGACAGTGTCAGATTCTGTGTGTTGATCAAAATATGGTTCGCGACTGAAATTAATATCTATACTCGTATACGTCATTGCAATCATTAGAATCATTAATATAACTCTCTATTCCCTTTCTTTTCTAACTAGCAAGGAGAAAATGACGCAGATTCTAACTTGTCCGGCGATGACCCAGTATACTTTGAAATAACAGAAGATAACCATCCAGAAGAATCAGAACAAAGTACTAATGATGACAAGTATGACAGCAAAGGTGACGAAAATACTTCGGAAGATGTAATGTCGGGACAAGAACTTCTGAACTCGACGGACAATGATGAGAAAAGACGTGAACAATATCAGGTAAGAAAGTGATATACAAAATCTAGGGAAAATAATGAGAAAAGGCGTGAGTTTACACAAACATAAATATTATCTAAACGATAAGTACTGTGGCCCTAAATAGAATCCATAGGCCAGTAAGCTTAAAAAAAAACTACGGGGCTATCTTGTTTAGTTAAGGACTTCCACCGACCATCTTCCTGGTCTGTCATCAGATCCTGGACTCTAGCTAGAGGCTTGCCAAGTCAAATCCAACGAGACTAAACAAGACGGAGCTTTCATGTTTAGTTGAGGAGTTCCTGTGGCCTGCCGGCTGCATAATCATACGATCCAGCTCCACGGTTCATGTCTTTCAGCTTAATCAGATGCTAGCAAGTGCATGAAAAAAAAAAGATAAGATACTTTAGTACTACCAAATATGAAAATATTGTGTTTTTCGCCTTATATCGAAACCTCCATGTAATAGAGCCTAGTAATAGAGCCAGACATAAAGACAAAATGACACCTGAACCCCACAAAACTGTCTTTTCCACAAAAGTGTTTTTTATCTAATACCTGACATATATAATAAATTGCCAAAGACAATTAGAGATTTAGATTTGCATAATTATAAAAAGAAATTATTTCAATTGCTGTTAGACAAATGTTACTATACTTTAAAAGATTATCTCGATGATGTTATTTAATTTTAATTGTTCCCCTGATAAGTAAATGTGTATATTTCTTAATTTGTATTATTTAATTCTAACTGAATTTATAATTTATGTCTCGTTATTTTAATTGTTGTCTTGACATGTAAAAATATTCCTTAATTCTAAAGTGCTGCATATTTAAATTGTTATTATTTTAATTTTCTATTTGATTATGCTGTTAAAATGTTACCTACTTTAAAATTATTGTATGCCATTATGGCGGGTCATAGCTGTGTACCATAATAAAGAATATTTGAATTTGAATTTGAATAAAATCGTAGGTAACTCTTTTTTTTTAGAGGAGACCTAAGTTTATAATCATGTACCATGTTCAAGATGACCCATACAATCTTTGAAACTGCCATTGGTGCCGGTTCTCTTGCCTGAAATTGACTATAATGTTTGCGCTGTATCATGGTGCGGGTGCATTAAAAACCGTACATTTTCACTTTTGAACGTTACCGCGATTTTATTTTATTACAATCATTATTGAATATTTTACCCTATACCCCAAATGTCATAGTCGTAAAATACGGATACAGTAATAGCTGTAGTAAATAAAATAAATTTACCGTGCCAAAATTTTGTCTAAAAAACTTTTTAGCAAAAAATAAAACCGACTTCCAAAACAAAACACTACAAAGTGAAAAATAACTTTAATTTCGGTAGTCGGTGTCTTGGGTTTTGTATTTTCGTTTTTTGCCACCGACTTCCGAAATTAAAGTTATTTTTCACTTTGTAGTGTTTTGTTTTGGAAGTCGGTTTTATTTTTTGCTAAAAAGTTTTTATTTTTCACTTTTTAGTTGTGGAACCTACCTCACACAAATTCGAATACATAATTGAGCACAATAATTGTACATATAGCCATGTAAATAACAGTGATAGGAAGTTATTAAAGCACCATCACATCATCCACATAAAATAAGTGGGAAATATACGCATTATTGAAGCTAACTCAAAAACTCCCTAAGCTAAGTTAATAAAATTTATATGGGACCATCTCGGAAGTATACCCTATCAAACAAAAAAGAATTTTCTAAATCGGTCCATCCGTCTTTGAGTAATCGCGTAACAAACATACAAAAAACAAAAAAAAATACAGACGAATTGAGAACCTCCTCCTTTTGAAAGTCGGTTAAAAATAAAATCAAATTGAAAGAAAAATGAAGCAATGTGTTACGGGTGTAACGTTACTCCACAGATATATTTAGTGATGGGATGTATTGTTATAATGAGTAGTCGATATCTCCATCGAAATATTTTATAGAAACAGAAGTTAACTTTTATTATTCTCAAAATTTTATTGTTAGACATAGCACTCTTACTGACGCAAAATGGCCGCTGACGCACCGCGCTACATGGCAAAAATGTTACCACGAAAAAAAATCATTTTTAGGGTTCCGTAACTCAAAAGGAAAAAACGGAACACATAGGATCACTCGTGTGTCTGTCTGTCCATCTGTCACAGCCAATTTGCTCCGAATCTAATGGACCGATTAAGTTGGAATTTGGTACACGTATGTAATTTTGTGACCCAAACTCGGACGTGTAACGTAAATAAATGAATTTTGAATATGGGTGTCAGTTTTGGGGGCAAATAAGACAAAAATAACTTTTGTAAACTGTACTGTCTGACATATCAAACGAAAGGTCTTACTTTGAGGGTCTCAAATATATTTTTTTTATAATTTTAAAATTAGTCATTTTAAAGTTATTTAAAAAAATGGACGAAAGTTGACCATCCCCCCCCCCCCCCCCCCTATTCTCCGAAAGTACTGAGCCGAAAATTTTGAAGAAAATACAAAAAATAGTTCAATACCAACAATACGTATGGCGAACAAATAACCGGCTATATTATAACGAGACTAATTAATAGTCTACCCTCAGAAATAAACAGATGTATTACACATAAAAATGTCAAATGTAACTTAAGCAATATTACCTACTTAAGTATTATTTAGGAATGACTGTTACTATTTCAATACCTAAAGATATTATTAAGTGTATCGACAAGAACGCATACATATAAAATGCAATATTGTATAGTTTGATATTGAGATAGACTCATAATAGCATAAGTTTAAACCTTAGTGGTTTTTGGTTGCTATTTAATATGTAATCCTGTACGAGTATTCTTTTGTTTAGTTGATCAATAAATAAAAAAAACCTATAGATTACAGGAAAACCTATAAGAAGTCTATGGTCTTAAAACAATATGGTAAATCTCTTAATATTGTGCATACAAACTTACATTTGCAGTTGGAATGTATGGGAAAACATGTTTTTCAACTACAATGTTAAGTTTGTTCTTGAGATTCATCCCTACTACGGAACCCTTCATTGTGCGTAGTCCGACAGGCACTTGGCCGGTTTTTTTTTTGTATTAAATACATATTCTAAAATAAATTTTATAATAATAAGATATGTCAAAGACATTTTTAGAATTATAATAAAGAGATCGAGATTTTTGCTGTGAGAATCCTATAATAAAATTGAATTGTATAATGTCACTGACCTAATCATGCGACCTAATTATAGTTTGACAGCACTAATCAAAATCTTCTCCGGCACTACACTACGGACTCGTTTCCGCAGCCTCAGCCGCTACGGCTCGCATGGTGCGTGCGCCTTATAAGGGTGCGTTTCCACAGACGCGGAGCTAGGCGGAGTGAAGAGGAGCGGATCGTGAATTGATCAATCGCAGTCAGTGTAAACAGTATAAGTGAAGCGGAGCGCACTTTCAAATAAAATATGTAAGTATATGAACACGCGGCCCCGAGCCGGACAGAACGGAGTCGAGCAGGGCGTCACAGTGCTCGATATCTCCACTCCGCTTCGCTCCGCTTCACTCCGCTCCGCTTCAGTGGAAACATTTACCACATTTCACTGCTCTTGTCCACTCCGCTCCGCCCAGCTCCACGGCAGTGGAAACGCACCAGTGTGCGGAGGCTGCCTTGCACTCCCTGCGCGCCTCCGTCTCTAAAAAAGTAACACGTAAGTGTGATTGTCAATGTCAAACTCGATTACAGTAGCAACTTATAATATTTTTTATAAATTGTAAATAAAGTTAGGTATAAAGAAATTGTTGCAACATACTTTGTGCATAATTGTTTAAAAAATTACGGGAGCAGAGTTACAATGATTGAAATTACATAAAAATTTCGTGTTTTTTTACATAGGAATATCATAATATTGTAACGGAATTTATGAAAAAAAAAAATGAGTTACGATATTGAAACGAACATACCGTCTAAAAATATGCATTGCAACATGAAATGTCACACGTTAAAACAAATTCGCCTAATTGTTGTGTTACATAATAATAATACATTACATGTTACGTTTCATATTATGTGCACCTACCATGTTCTAACTCTGATTGCACCAAATAATGCCCCTGAAAGCAAAAGCAAAACAAAAGGAGCATGCAAAAAAGAAGATGAGAAAAAAGGAAAGGAGACAAGTGGCATTCTGTAGTTTCTGCCTACCCCGCTGGTAAGAAAGCGTGAGTTTATGTATGTGTGTGTGTGTGTGTATGTCCCTGAAAGTAAGTACTTGTTTTTGTATTGTTTTGGAAACCTGGGGGTCCATGAAAGTTTTCAAAACTACTAGTGGGTCATTGCCATCCTGCTTTTTTTGACCGACTGAAAATCTAGATTCTAGAACGTAACATAAAATTTCCCTTTGAGTTAAGTTTTAGGCACTTTGGATAATGATTTTCAATCCTAGACAGTGTTTTTATCGTTCGTAGCATACATTTTTAGGATTTAATATAAACAAAATATTATAAAAAAATGCGACACAGAAAGGGTGAGAAACTCTCACCCTTTCTGTGTAACCCAATAGAAAAAAACATGCATGGTGGTGTTTCGTCAAGCCCATGGATAGAGGATTCAAAAATTTTCTTTTAAACGTCATTTCATGGGCTATCAAGGCCACTCTGTATTATCGCCCGAGCATTGTACCGTCCTTATGTGTTTGTTCAGGAAACTTTGAAATTGTTCTTGACTGAGATGCAAGCGGGTGACAATTCAGATCTAATCGGCCAAAATCAACATATAGAGCAAAGCAACCTTTATAACGATTTGGGACGAAGATCTTTAGCACAAGTAAGTATAGGTACTTGGGTGAATATTCGAGCGTTTTAATCGCCGTCATTACCTTTTCGCCAAAAGTTCATGGAACAGAATATATTTAATGAAATATTTCATCAATTCTCAGAAATTGCTTAAGGACCAGAAACAGGAATTGCTGAAATATTTCATTAAATATATTCTCTTTCATCAACTTTTGGCGAATGGTAATGACGGCGGTTAATACGCTCGAATATTCACCCACCTACCAATGTCTGGAGAAAATCCATTCTTTAAAAAATAGGAGAATGTTGGTAGATACAAAAACCATTCTGGCAGTACCTACAGCCTGTCTATTCTGTAAAAATATCACCGTAAATACTTAGGTGTTGAGAGCTGTCAGTCCACCTGATGCTTGGACAGGGTTTGCACGGTCGCTCTTTTTGGGCACTCTTTTATTACAAACAAACATGCTGCATGATTACCTACTTTTCACTGTATTATGGTTCAACTGGAATGCTTCCAAGCACCGAAAAGTCGGTCTTGAAAGAGAAACTGAATAGTAGTGTGTCATATGTAATAGTAAGTAAGAAGTGAAAAAATATTTTTATTATCATTTACGAAGCCAGTTTATGGTGATCGGTGAAACGGAGTTGGAGTTTATCAATCTTATATACAGGATTACTGGAAACTCGACCACTTCCTTGCAGGAGGTGATAGAGGGGCTAAAATGTGACAAATTTAACTTCCCATACATATGGGAAGTTAAATTTGTCACATTTTAGCCCCTAGTATTAATAAGTAAGTAAGTAAGTAAGTTTAGAGATATTTGAATTTGAGAGAGAAACTTGATTTTTTAAAATAATCTGTTGTAATAAATTATTTGATATTTTTAGACATTTTACTGCTGTATTAGCTTTGTAAGAATGTTAGCTATAAATAAAAAACTTTTTAGCAAAAAATAAAACCGACTTCCAAAACAAAACACTACAAAGTGAAAAATAACTTTAATTTCGGTAGTCGGTGTCTTGGGTTTTGTATTTTCGTTTTTTGCCACCGACTTCCGAAATTAAAGTTATTTTTCACTTTGTAGTGTTTTGTTTTGGAAGTCGGTTTTATTTTTTGCTAAAAAGTTTTTATTTTTAACTTTTTAGTTGTGGAACCTACCCCACTAATTTTAATACATAATTGAGCACAATAACTGTAGATATAGCCATGTAAATAACAGTGACAGGAAGTTATTAAAACACCATCACATCATCCACACGCATTATTGAAGCTAACTCAAAAACTCCCCAAGCAAAGTTAATAAAATTTATGTGAGACCACCTCGGAAAAATACCCTATCAAACAAAAAAAGAATTTTCTAAATCGGTCCATCAGTCTTTGAGTAATCGCGTAACAAACATACAAAAAAAAAACATACAGACGAATTGAGAACCTCCTCCTTTTGGAAGTCGGTTAAAAATAAAAATGAACCCAACCAACATGATTTGTTTTTTTTAAATTCAAAGTTTAGTGTGAAAATTCGGAGTAATTTATAAAATACCTAAAATTCAAATATCTCTAAAAGTATTAATTTTCGGCCATACATATGGGGGGTTAAATTTGTCACATTTTAGCCCCTCTATCACCTCCTGCAAGGAAGTGGTCGAGTTTCCAGTAACCCTGTATACCAACATCCATTTTTAGGATTCCTTGCCTCAAAAGGAAATAACACAACCCAGATCACTTTGTTATCCGTCCATCTGTCTGTTATAGCTCGAGATCCAGCTGACACTACTACGTTCATGTAGTTTTTAATCAAAATCAAATTTGTATACACTATATGTAACAAAAAGCCTGTTGTTCCTATTAGGGACGTATACATTTACCTACAAGCACAGCATTGATGAAATCGTAATTTAAAAAAATTAAGCATTGACTAGTCGAGACGTCAAAGGTGAGGAGCTCGTGGCTAAGTAATAACAGCCGCACGGGTCGATCCATCAGGTTAAGCTACGCTTGCCGGGGTTGGTCTGTGGATGGATGACCATCTTTTCATACCGAGATTCCTCCGTGCCTCGGAAAGCACGTTAAGCCGTTGGTCCCGGTTGTCATTCGTGGATCTTTGACAGTCGTTACGGGTCGTCAGAAGCCCGAAAGTCTGACAACCAGTCTTACCAAGGGGTATCGTATTACCCAGTAACTGGGTTGTGGAGGTCAGATAGGCAGTCGCTCCATGTAAAATACTGGTATTCAGCTGCATCCGGTTAGACTGGAAGCCGACCCCAACATAGTTGGGAAAAGGCTAGGCAGATTGATTTTTTTAGTCGAGAGGTCAAAGCCAAATAACTGTTAAAATTGAAGAAAATGTTTAAAGTATCTGATTTTACAAGTTCTGATCAAATGAAGAACAAGATCTGAAAAATGTTTGTTAACCATGGTACCCAGAATAAACCACCAGTTGTACCACGGTTACTTTCCCTAACCGTGGTTACCCCAGTGGTACCATTGTTAGGAAATGTAACCGTGGTACCACACAGATTTCAAGTTTCACTTTAAACCTTGAAGTGGGTTGCAAACGGCCCACTAAGCTGAGTTAGTTTAGTTTAGCTCACGTAGCTACCACTGGGGGAACCACGGTTAGGGAAAGTAACCGTGGTACCACTGATGGTTCTACTGATATCCACGGTTAACAAACGCTGAAAATGGGGTCATCGTTACCAGCTCATCATTTCTCGTCTCATAAACAACTTTAAGTTTGAAATCGCGAAGAACCAGCTGTTCAATACTATTAATTTTGTGTTCACATACAGTGGCATAACTATGGGGAGCACAGGAGGATCCTAACATTTATTATTACAACATTTACAGTTCTGTATTCAAATAATAGTTTTGTATTCAATAAATTTAAATTATGTATTAAAATTAAATTAATACATTAGGCGCTGCAGACGCACATGCGCGTTTTCATAACTTTCTTCGAGTGCGGCGCGCCGCACATGTGCGTTCGTTGTGCATCTCTATTGTTTCGAAAACATTGTAAAAAAAGGGTCGGTAAGGGTGTAGCATACAGAAGCGTTTGCATAAAGAATTAAGCAGAGAATGTGTTAAAGAAATAAAATGTATCAGGATTTGAACGCATTTGTAAGAAATGATATCACCCAAATTTAGAACGCGTGCGGTAGGTCAAACAGTCCTCGCCATTTGTGCAGTCTTTTGTTGCGCGGGCTGCGTTATTAATTTATTATTGACGCTCAGGTATTATTTTTTTGGGAATCACATCTTTCAGGTTCTTCTTTTTCTTCTTAGCATATCGATGGCAAATAAGGTTGTAAAAATTCAAATATTATGATCAGTGGTCGGAGTATGTAGAGCTGTTTTTGCTACTTGCGACGTGCGGACATAACATGGATATGCCAAATATTATAAAAATATATAATATTTCCTTGTGCAGTAATGTATATTTAGTATTGTTTCTAACAGTTTTACTTAATTAATTCATATTTCACGAAGCTACCTCTAACAACATTCCAGGATCCCTGTGTGTGTATATAAGTAAGTAAATACTGTTTGGGTGCTCACCTACTATCTGCTCATAACTGCCCACTTACCCATATTAACTCACTTAAATCAATCGACACGTTCAAAATCTCGGGATTTCAGAGGCATATCCATGTTAACATCAATGTTTGCGGTCATCCACCCCAAAGAGCTCTACCTACTCCGACCACTGATTATGACATGTTGAGCCCAAAATTCTGCCACGCGAACTCCGTTCACTGAGACATAAGACAGGTGATAGGGTGCAAGATTGCTATTGTCTGCGGGGTGACGGCGCATATACCTTCTAAGTCGCGTCGTTCATAAACCCCCATCTATGGAGATTCTCTTTGCTATGGCCGACTTAGGTTCGTAATTTTTTAAGGGATTTCCAAGTCAGCCACGGCAACGCGTGCCCAGGTAAGCTTGAAGTGTAAGAAGGACGTTCACGCCTCAAGCTTTTAAGAAAATATTACACTTCTGGACACATCTATTGGCCCACCTTAGAGTTTAGGTTTCGATGGCCCCTACCGAAATATGATTGCTAGATTGAACAAAAACTGTTGATGCAGTTTTAAACCTGATACATTTTACCATCTTTTTCGATCGTATTGTTTTAAATTTGAATTCAGAATACCATACGACATGGAGCTACGCCTAACAAGTCGGATATGCGCCTTGTTAAAGGCAATTGATTTCTGAATAAAAAACATGTTTTTATCAAATAAAGGTTTAATTTAATAACGCGTGTTGCCTCCATGGGCATCCACCACAGCTCTCATACGATTAGGCATAGAGTTTATCAACCGCTCTATGAAATTTTGAGGGATCATCTCCCATTCCTCTTCTATGGCAGTTTTCAACTCCTGCATCGTCTGGGCAACTGGCTGACGAGCCCTAACACGTCTTTTTAGCTCGTCCCACATGTGCTCAATGGGGTTCATGTCTGGGCTTCTGGCTGGCCAGTCTATAACTGTGATGTTCACATCCCGAAGATATTCCCTGACGATGCCGGCCGCATGGGCTCTTGCATTATCATGCATAAAAAGGAAATTTGGGCCCACATAGTCCGCGTATGGTATCACGTGAGGTTCTAAGCACTCACGAATGTACCTTTCAGCATTTAATGTTGGCAGCCGTGGTCCTGTAACAACCTCAAGTTGAGTTTGCCGCTCGCGGATATACCGCCCCAGACAGTCCATGAGCCACCGCCATAAGCAACCCTCTCTTCAAAGCAGCATTGTGCGAAACGCTCTCCCTTACGTCGGTAGACCTTCTTCCTTCCATCATTGCCATGTAACACAATTTTAGACTCATCAGAAAAGAGTACACGGCTCCAATCTTGCTGTGTCCAATTTAAATGACTGCGTGCGAAATGAAGGCGCGCTGTTCGGTGGGCTCGCGTTAGTTTGAGCCCATTAGCTGGCTTGTGTGGTACCATATCGCGTTCTTTTAACCTTCTCCGAACAGTTCGAGCGCTCACAGATACTCCGTGGAAGTCGCGAAGTTGGTTTTGTATCTCAATGGAGGTAAGGTGACGATTTCTCAAGCTGGTCGTCACGATGAATCGATCCTGCCTTTCAGTTGTGACCCGAGATCGTGGCCTTCCTTGGCGACGAACAAAGACGCCAGTCTCTAGGTACCTCCGATAAACATTTCGGACCGCAGATCGACTTAAATTAAGTTGAGCACTCACGTTTCTTTGGCTGTGTCCGGCCTGAATAAGTGCCACAGCTTGGGCGGCGACTTCAGGTGAAGTATCCATAGATTATTGATAGAACCTCACCTTAATGTTAAGAATAAGTAATGTTTGTTGCAAAACCAAAGATATCAATCACTTTTTCAAGAATTAAATCCAAGTAAACCAATAAAACCAAGTTTTCTTAGTATTCGATTGTTTGATATCAACAAACAGGCTCCAAATTGTCTTTTGTTTCTTCAAATTCTGTGTTCGAAACTCAAAAAAAGACTATTGAATGAAATTGTGAATGTGCCAGGTTCAAAACTGCATAAAAACTTTTTGCTCGACCTAATATGAAATTTTAGCTAGGACCAAACGAAACTGAAAATACAAGGTGGGCCAATAGATGTGTCCAGAAGTGTATATAGTTCTATGTTTACGTATGTTTTATTTAGTACTTTTAGTTCAATAAAAACTTGTTTTTAAACGACTTCAAAAAAGAAACTGAGGTTATCAATTCGACACGTACTATGTATGTAATATGTATTATTGGAACTGCAGTATATTCACATATGATAATCTATTAGGCCCTAATATGTGAATATACAATAGGGCATCCAAACAAATATGTAAAATTTTATAGATATATGTATGTTTGTATGTATGTATGTTTGTCCACGCATTTCTTCGAGACTTAATCAGATCGTGACCATTTAATTTTTATTGGCTTACATTTACTTGAACTTAGGGAATAGTGCAAGATCCATCAAAATCAGTTCAGTAGTTTTCAAGATAATGGAGTAATACGTTAAGTGTGACGGTCTAGCTTATTGATACGAGCTAGATAGTTTTTCGTAAAAAACTGGAATATTTGATTGTAATAAGTAGTTAATAGTTTTGTTATAAATATTGCACTAGAATTTGACCAAGGCTTTAAGATGTTTTCCGTTTGACACCACACCCGTAGCTCGTATCGATAAGCCAGGCCGTCACACTTACACGTATTTGTCCATTATCTTGAAAACTCCTAAACCGATTTTGATGAAACTTTCACTGCGCTCTAAGTTGAAGTAAATGTAAGCCTACAAAAAAGAATAGTCACGATCCGATCCGAGTTTCAGAGAAATGCGTAGAGAAACATAATATGTATGTATGCATGTTTGTATGTAGGTATGTACAGACGCCAGCACATCAAGCTACTACAATCTGTCATATTTCTTTAATAGATTTTCAACTTTATCGCTGAAGCATTAGGTTCAAGGTTGATTGGGAAAATTTGACAGTTTCGGGTAGCTTGACCTGCTGGCGTCTGTACATACAAACATACGTCTATGAAATTATGTATATTTGTTTGAAAGCCCTAATAGATTATCTTGTGTGAATATTTCGCAGTTCCAATAATATTACATACATACGTGTCGAATCGATAACTCCTTTTTTTTAAGTCGTTAAAAATAATCCTATAACGTTGTTTGAGCTTCTTTATATTGAGGGAGGGTCCTTATCCGACGAATTTGCCACGGGCCTCAAACGGTATACAAAGAAAAGAAAGAAAGAAAGAAAAATATGTTTATTTATCACAGAAACACGTGCATACAAAAATATAATTAACTCGAGTTTTAAAAGAAAAATACAAAAATCACGAGCACAAAACAAAAGTCGGCAGCTGCTGGCACGCCATGACTGTGACAAAAAGGCTTCCACTCAGCATGATGCTGTGCTATGGGGTGCCCACAGCACAACGCTGTTTTTCAGTGGTCACCCGTATAGTTACGCCACTGTTCACATAAATTAATCGACGACCAATACCTAAAGGAGCTGTCGGTCGATTCTGTAAAAATCTCATCGTGAAAACTTAGTGAAGTGAGCGTGTAGTGAGCTGTCATTCCACCCGATGCTAGGGATTGTCACTATTGACAGCTCACTCCACGCTCACCTCACCTAAGTTTTCACGGTGAGATTTGTACAGAATAGCACTGCTGATTTTTATCTCGATTTCACACTTGATTCGATTTCACACCTCTTTCCAAGTTTAGGATATATGATATTAAAGCTTAGGTACGTATAGCTTTTACATAAAGTAGTTCTATTCTATTCTATTGTCATCCATCAGTGACACAAAGTAATTTTTACAGGAAATTTTATTTAGGCACCACTGGAAAACTGCAGACAGTAGGAGACTTTTAATGAAAGATATTTTTTGCCAGGCTTTGAAAAATATTGCTGCAGAAAATGTTGATGTTGACCTCACTCCTGAAAAGGTATAGCAATTTTAAATTACCTAAGGTATGAATAAACTAATTAGGTATAACTTATTTGTTATGGCCAGACCTCGTCATCGTCAGGGCAAAACAAAGAATACGTGACACATACAGCTACTTTCATGTTTAGTGCCTATCAATACACACATACACTCCCAGAGAAGTGCTTTATGAACATAGGAAATAAAAACTTTATTCACATTTTTGACATAGAAACATGTGACAGTTGCCTGTTTTGAATTGGAACACTACGAAATGTCATATGATAGTGTACACAGACTAATAGGTTCAGACAGGGCACTCTCATAGAGTAAAAATCGACTCGCCCCGTAGATAGAGAATGAACTATAGATTCGCTATCAGCGTGCACCGACATGAGATGGCTGTAGTCTCATGACATTAAATGGAGGTGGCCAACTGAATAATTTTACCCATATTTATGTGTAGTCGACCTTTTACCCATGATCATATAAAACGATCTGTATGTATATTAAAAAAAAATGACTTTTATGCTTTGACGCAATTGCGTAAAAATAAAATAAGACAGTTGAAAGAAAAAACGTTTATTCAAAATACATAGTTACTGACCCTTAAATAAAACTAATTTAGTATAAAAATTTCGGACCTTGACATCCTCTTCACACATTTCTTTTGTTGCGAAATGCATCCTAACTTTCAAGTATTTCATGCAGATTGCTGTAATTAGAAGTGGAAAATGGCAATCCAGGAAAGATTGATTTTGGAAACGTTGGGCAATTTGACAAAATAATCTGACGGACAAGCAATTCTTCAGACATTTTTGCAAAATATTGTGAAAAATATTATTCTCGCTAAAGCTTTTGTTTTGACGGAATATTTTTTCACATATTTCGCAAATTGTTACAACATCTTTGCTGGGATAGTGCAAGCACCCTTTATCTCTTTTTATTGTAAGCTCGTGTACAGACGCCAGCAGGTCAAGCTACCCGAAACTGTCAAATTTTCCCAATCAACATTGAACCTAATGCTTTAGCGATAAAGTTGAAAATCTATTGAAGAAATTTGACAGATTGTAGTAGCTTGATGTGCTGGCGTCTGTACATTTCTTCTGAAATTAAGGCAGACAAACATTCTTGGCATTTTAAATCTTTTTTGAGTTTTTGGACAACAAAACCGCCAATATAGACCACGACTTGTTTAGAAAACTCAGTGAGTCTTCTTGGATCTGCCAAATAATCATGATCCTTCATAATTTTTATTAAATCAATTTCTCCGCTGTGGTATTCCACAAAGTTATCATCGGAATCCTGAATTGATATATTCCGATCGACTGTTTTATTGATTGCTACTTCAGGTTTGGTATAGGTTAAAATATTTGTTTCCCGTAAAGGAATACAATTTCCTGTCGTAATATGCTTAAGCTCCCCATGTACTAGCATCCTTTTGAAGGCAGAGCTAAATTGCCTTGCCGTGGGGTTGTTATTAAAACCGCCCTTAGCTCGTATAGCACTAAAAAATATTCCAGATGATCCTGGCTGAATTTGTAAGTACAGAGAAAGGTAAGATAGTTACTTTTAACATAGTTCTCATACAAATACAAAACCCTTTTTATACATATTAGGAAACGCAAAATCCAGTTTTCCTATTAGCATCTAGGATATTTCTTCCATTTATTTTCAGTTCCGTTAAATATTTAACCATGTTTAGTAAAAAAAAAATTATGTCTGGAAAAATTTCCATTAAATAAGGGTTTTTTGTAGATATAGGCATTCATATTACGTGTATTCAAAACATCAAATAAATTATTTATTTTCGGAATGAAATCAATAGTTGCATCAGAATTTCGAAAGCTAACAACGGGTTACGGGATTTCCATATGATATCAATCGAACCATTTCAAATTTCAAAAAGCCAATCTCAGTTTAGGCCCTTTTTGTGATGAGATGAAGGCATATAATAAATGACAAGTTATTTAAAACTATTCCAAACACGAAGTAGGTACAGCAGCATTATTAGCTGCTGAAATAAGCACATGACTGTACTCAATATAATATTATAATTATGTATATGTTACTTACAGGAATAAAAAGTGTTGGAATTGAATCCAGGTTCAAGTAAGTCAAATTGTTTTTTGTCTTGAGAAAGCAAGAAGATTCAAAATGTTTGGAACATATCCGAGCACTTTGGTTTGGCTGTGAATTTTTTCGTCCAGTAAGGAGAATCCACGGATTTCGTATTCTTGGTTTTTTTGGGAAACTGGTAAAAAAGAAATAGCGTTATTATAATAAAAATATGATAGGAATTTGGATTTATGGGTAAACTTGCCGAGCTCTGGTATCCCTTAAACTGGTATCCCTCAAACAGTACAAGAATATAACTACACAACAAATGAAATAAAACAGTTTAAAACACGTTTAATTGTTCATTACTTCTGATAATTACGTGTTAATATAATGAATGACAAATTCTATAAACGTTTTAAATCGTAAATACTACTATTTTATCAGATAAACTAACTCACTTACCGATGAAAGGTTATGTCTGCATTTTTTCGTTCTGGTCGATTTGTACAACATAATACACTACAGCGCCCCATATTAAAAGTAATTTAAATTATGTTCTGCAATTACACATTCACACAAATAAAAAGAAAGCGTCGAAAACACAGTTTTCTAAAGAATATTTATCACGATAGCACTGACAGTTGACAGCTGTTGTTTGTTGGGAGTCAAACTAAACTGGCTCCAAGCAAAAAAAGGTGAGTCGCAAAAAGGGATAGAAAATCCCTATATCTGTCTTGCTTACTCTTATTACTGGTTTAATAAATGTGTCCCGCTCTGATTTATTATTGTTATTTTAGTGACCAATCTATAGTTCATTCTCTATCTACGACTCGCCCTATGGTTCACATATCATGTATGACAGCTTTTTTTTTTAATGTAGCACGGAACTTCATGCAATGGCGTGGCTCGGCTTCAGCCTAAAAGGTTTTTCTTGCTAGGAATTGGTAGTTATTTCATTTTATACATAAGAAAGGGAATGTTAGGGAAAAAAAAATCTTATTACTTTCATTTCTTTTTATTTTTTAATTTTGTTTTAAATTTAATAAAAGCTTTTAATTGCATCTGAGGCAACAAATGTTTATTTTCCAGCCTGGAGACATCTGTGCCTTTTAATATTTTATTAATAACATTGCACCAATTAAATACTGCCAATCTTAAAGTTAATGCGAGAAAGCATTCAGAAACAGCATCCCTATGCAATTCACAATTTATGAAGTCAAACAAATACATAGATTTGATATGATTTTTAATACTTTTTATAATAGGACTCCATTCAGGTTGATTTTCTATAATGATTCCAAAAAATCTCACAGCATTTTCTGAAGGGTAGGTCAATTTCTTTTCTTTTATGCTTTTGAACTCTCTAAAGGAAATCCAATTGTTTATGGTATTTTTATCATAATTGGATTCTCTACTAGTTAAATTTTCTTCGCAATGCTTACACTTAATTTTTTGTAATATCTTTCTTATGACCCATCCAGTCGTAAATGCACGTGAGTGGACTTTTAGTCTTTCTTGCCTTGCTGAGCTTTGAACGCTTTCACTTTCAACCCAGTTCGATAGCCCAGAGGACTCAAGTGAACCAACTAACTCAGAATTCGCAAGTGAACAACTTGCAGATTCTGAGCTAGTTTGTTCTTTATTAAAAAGTGATTTTAATTTTAATATCTGTTTACCTGAATCCTCTTCACAATTGTAGCTATCTGAGTGAAAGTTTATAAACCTCGTGATTAACAGTGATTTAAAGGTACTTTTGAAGGCATGGCAATCTGGATTTGTATTTCTAAAATTATACGCCCGTATTTGTCCAAAAAAGTTTTCGATGGGATCCGAATTTAAATATCGCGGGCGCATAATTTTAATATTTTTTTCATTTAAGTATTGCCACACTCTCTGGTAACTTTTTAAAGTGGCAATCCAATTTTGTAACGATGGCACAGACGATTCCTTACCGTGTTTGTCAACATATTTAATAAGTTTTAGTTTTTTTATCGCTTCCCTCCAAAATTCGTGGTGCGGTGACTTTTCAGTTACCGCCTGTCTTAAAGGTTTCCCTTTGGAAGTCTTGTTAAACCCTGTTCCATTGACTGAATCGAACAGGTCATCAAAGAATGATACAATATTAGCAGTGTTCTTTAATGTAGAGCTTACTTGGGTTCCATCTGCATAATGAGCTACAACAAAGAAAATATTAAATAATACTTAGTGAATACCAAGGCCAAAAACTAAATTCTTAAAACAAAATAATCAGCATAGCAACTTACAAAACTGAGCAGTATATGACAAAGTAGCAGCTACTGTCTTGCTGAACACTGTAGTGCAATTTTTCACCTGAAATAAAATAATATAAATTACAATTTTATTGTACAAGTAAAATTTTATTGTAAGTAAGTTGCTCATTCATTTATACATAGTAAAATACTGTTTGAGGATTTGAATATGATAACAAAAGTGATTTAATTAAACAATTACCTTAATTTTTTTAATTTTCTCTGGAATGACGTGTTCGTCAGTCAACTTATGGAGGAGTCGCGACTGTGCATGATTGCAGTCGGTTTTGTAAACATCCACTATATCACTCCATTTCGATATTTCTCCATTAAGGGATATATTTTTAGTAATAAAATTATTTCTCAACCCTTTAATGAGGTGTGGTGGATCATGAATTACACTGAGCTTCTGTCCGTTAATTACAATAACATCATCTGAAAAATTACAATTATATCGTTACAATAAACATCAAAACATTTGTGAGGTAGGGCCCGTAGAGGCGTGGTTTTAAATGTTGTCAAAAAAATGATGCACATAAAGAGGACCTACTCACCAATATTTTCACCGGAAATTATTTGCAGTCGCCTTGTGTCTTCTTGGAGACTCTTCAGGGCAGCTCGAAATGCTGTACCTTGGTCGCACACCAACGCCAACGGTAAAAGACCTGTGTTTCCAACAGCAGTAATCATGTCCTTAAGAATTTGTTTTAATTCAACCCCAGAAGTTGCGCCTTTACAGAAATAAAAGGCCAGAGGTTGCTGCCACTTGTGAACCACTCCCCTTAACATAAACACAAGGGCATGGTCAGCAAAATCATTAGTTTTTTTATTTAGTTCCACAAATCCATTAATAATGTCTTTATGTTTGTCATAAGACAAAGCTGGTTCTAAAGCCACTTCATCAAAAAGTATGGAACAATACTTTTTTTCCTCATCCCACCTGACCTGAAAGCAACATAGTAAAATTAAAAATTTTGATTTAGTATATGCAAGTTATTTTAATTTAAAAAAGAATATTACCTCTTTTTTCACAGCTTCGAATATTTGAGGATTGATTCCTGATTCTATATTTAGTTTAGAAATCATTTTGTTTAGTGTGTATTTGGATGGCAAAATAAATATCCTGTGAAGAAATCTGTAGCACTTTGGGCTCTGTTTCATTATTGCCATTGCTATCAATTTTTCTTCATCCGAGAATCGCCGTCCCCTGGCTTTTTTAGTGCACTGTTTTATTTGCATCCATAAAAAAGCTTTTGCCATTGGATTGAGTTTTTCTGTGAGCTTTTCAAAAGATTTTTCTTTTGAAAATTTCAACGCCATTTTTGCTCGTAAATTGTAATTAAGCTGCCTTCTTGACTTTGTGTATTCCTTGTAAAGCCTAGAACAATGTGGCGACAGCTTATTTTTCGAATGTATGATACGCCATCTTCTCTTTGTAGATGGAGTATAATGCACAGCTTCTGAAAAATAAACAATTTAATTGATTAGCATATCAAATGGTTTTCTCTATATACTCTGTCCATTTAGGTAATTTACTATTGTATTTACAAACAACCAAAAATCTACACAAATGCATATAACTTAAAATTCACAAAATGTAAATTTATGTAGTGTGCTGATTTTTTTAATAACTCACCTTAACTGACAGAATATAAATGATTGTCAGCTGTAGCAAATTTTGAATGGTATCTACTTAACTAATATATAAACAATTTGTATTTCTTACCTGCTATTGGTTCCCTTATGACTTCATGTCTACATCCAGATGTAGAAGGCACAGGCTGTAATGAAGAAATTACATCCACTTCCATTTCTGAAAAAAAAAAAAAAATACATAGAAAAATGTTTTTTTTTTTAACTTGATCATATATTAGTATTGAATGGAAGCTTACCATTACCAATAATGTTGTCAGTTTTTGAGTGTATCTCCACAACTTCTGGTTTACAGTAGGTGTGATCCACATGTATTCTTTTTTTTAAATAATCATGATCAGTTTTGACACTCTCTGAAAAACATTTCACTAATATTATATTACTCAAAACTATACACAATCCAATTATTCATGCTTCTTGTTGGGAATGAAGTATCTACACTGTACAAGTTTGCATGTAGTGCGAAGCGTAAAACATATGCAGATCCTAAATTAAATAAAAATAGACTACACCTAAGTGATAATATATTCTAATAGGTACGTACCAGAGTTGTCGGGTATTAATGCATCGGTTTGAGGAATACCACTGGATATCTCGCTAGCAGTAAACAACGTTGGATAGGCGTCAGGGCAAAGACGAACTCTATCGCGCGTTGTTGAAAGAAACCTCTTCTCGAAATGATTTCGACACACAAACTGTTTGCGAAGTTTTTGGAAGCTCAAGCTTTGCAGTCTTTCACAGTTAATGCACTTTAACCATTTTTTGAGTCCTATCTCACTTTTTGGAAACATATGAAAACTGACGTCCTTTCGTCTACTAGCACAAGTCACAACACAGCATTTGTTGTACATGTTGCACGATAATATTACAGCTTCAGAAATTGAGAGAATAAGTTACGGAAATAAATCAACGCAGAACTTCACGCGATCAATTTTGAAACTGTAAAACAACTGTAACAAACTTCAAAAGTTTTGACAGATCAACAAACATGGCGTCATTACAGACAGAAGTACGGAAGGTGGGAGGGGAGGGAACTGTCAAATGAGATATGTGAACCATAGACAATACCAAAGACATAAGGTTAGGATATTTTACTTGAAGATTACCAGTACCAGTATATAGATAGTGATAGTGTATATCATATAGTCAGAAGACCACAAACGAATTCCTACGGTGGCGACAGCTCATTAGAAGACATGCCCGACTTGTTATTATAAGTAGGTACACTTATGTACTTAGGTACTAATAAAACAACGTGGGAATTGGTTCATTATTCTCATTATGTAGGCAATGATCATGTGAATGAATGAATGAATTAATAAAATGCACCGACCTCAGCGTGGTTTGACCAGACTCGATTGCTCGAATGAACCCAAAGATTCACACTAGCCCCTGTTGCCTCATGTTACATGGTGCAACAGAAACCATTGTATATCAAGGAGTAGACCGGGGGGCGCGATAATTGTAGGGAAGACAGGCCCTTAGGATACGGATAAGGATTTGAGCCTACCCAGTATACACCGTAAAGCAAGCAATGGAATAGTGGAGAGACGGGTGTTATAATATATGGATGGGCTCTTTTAACGTTGTCGCCGCCAGGCTCCTTCAAGTTCAGCTTCACCAGTGAATCCTTAGGCAGGATTAATCTGCATTCCCGACATTTCCATGTGACTGCTATGCTGCGTAGTTCCAGACTTCGTGTAAGGTCCCGCTACCATCCGTTTCAGGTTTGTTGTAATTCTCGCTGGTAGTAGCCCTCTCAGTCTTGTCGCTCCTCAGTCGCGTCCATCCCCATGTCTTGTCGAAGTAGATCACCTCAGCAATGGACTTGTGGAGAGACGGTTACATTAATCAGTGAATGGGCATCTCCCAACGACGGCGCCGCCAGGCTGGCCCAGGTCCAGCCTCACCGGTGAAACTTTTGGCGGGGTTAAACTGCTCTCTCGACTCCTTTCTTCTTCGCACCGATGAGTTGTCAGCAGCAGAAAGTCCAGTATGCGGTTGGCCCGATCCTCGTTGTTTATGCCCAGCTTCGACCCCAAACAATGCAATTTTTGTTACTATTAAAAGTTCGACAAGTAGCCCGCCGCTGCCCGGCCAGGTTGACGCGACTGCAGATGTTACAGTTCTCTAGCAAAACTTTATGCACACGATTACATAATATAATAAGACTAAACTCCGACACTTCGACAAAAATCCTGTCGTAGCGGCGCCGGCGCCGGCGTTCTGCACCCCTTACGGGCCCTTGAGTTCTCCCTAATCTGTTCAGAATGCGCATTCATAAATAAATCACTTCACTACTTACAAAAACACTTTTGAACTCCGACTTTAGGACACAGGAGCACAAACACTGCACGTAATAATAGGTTGGCGAAAAAGTTTCTTCGCATTTTTTAAGAAAATTCAAAACATTTTTTAATATAGTTTATTTACATTTAACTAAAGTATGTAGGTACCATTTTGTTCGATAACTTTTTGCCATCTTGTAGGTAGGGACATGATCCCATTGCTATATAAATTTTGGGACTTCTGGTGAAAATACCGCGACAAGTGGTTTTGGCAGTCCTCTCGTGATGTTAACCTGACACTGCCTAAAGAATTCTGAAGAGACCGAAACAGGTGGAAATCTGAAGGTGCAAGGTCAGGACTATACGGCGGATGCATTAACACCTCCCAGCCAAACTCTCTTAATTTTTGCTGAGTGGCTAAAGATGTGTGAGGTCTAGCGTTATCATGATGAAAAACCACAGCCCTTCTGTTGATTAATTCCGGCCGCTTTCTCTCAACTTCTTGCTTTAATCTCATCAGTTGTTCGCAGTAGAGTTCAGAATCGATGGTCCTGCCTGGTGGTAACAGCTCATAATGAATAATGCCCTTCCAATCCCACCACGCACACAGCATCACCTTGTTGCGAGTTACCCCTGGTTTCGCCACAGTCTGTGAAGCCTGACCGGCCTTTGACCACGACCTTTTTCGCACGTTCTTGTCATACGTGATCCACTTTTCATCACCAGTTATCAGCTTCTTCAAAAATGGTTCGGTTTCATTACGTCGTAATAAAGAATCACAAATGAGTACACGGTTCATTAGGTTTCTTTCAGTGAGCTCGTGAGGTACCCAAATGTCGAGCTTTTTTGTGTACCCAGTTTTTTCAAATGCGCTAAAACTGTTTTGTGGTCAATTTCCAGTTCTTCAGCTACGTCGTAACTACTGATATGCCGATCTTGCTCCACTTTTTCAAAAATGGCATCCATTTTATCCGTAATAGGGCGACCAGAGCGACGTGCATCTTTGACATCAAAATTTCCGGATTGAAAACGCTTAAGGGGATTACCTCGCTCAAATCCCAAAAACACAGTAAGTTTAAAGAAGATTGTAGATGAATCCTTATGTGCGTTTTCCATAAAAAAAATATATGGTACACTTGAGGTCATCACAAATATATTGTATTGTTTAAAAGTTTAATAAACTTTCCCAAATTTTGGAAAAAAAATCTTTTAAATAGGTCGTTTTCCAACCTAAATTGTAAATTTTCTCTGTAACGGCTGAATAGTTCGGCATGAATTTTGTACTAAAAAATATGTAATGACGTATTTCACAATTTGTATTGTTTTTTTTTCTTATTTCTTTTGATATTTTTAAATAATGAATAAAAACCCGAAACTTCACCAGTACCCCACTGGAGCACCCCCGCTAAGGCCTGTGACGCGTACTCGGGACGCGATACACCAGTGTCTCGATGACTCTTGTGACGGGAGGACTATACGCGCGTTATTTTTTCCAAATAAAAACTAAAAGTTCACGTTTTGAATGATTTTTGAATGAAATCATATTGTAAATAGTACAAATATAAATATTCCGTAAAACAACAATAGAAATTAAGTTTGTAAATATATGTAAAGTAGTTTGTAATTTCGTTTTGTTTTTTGAACCTATCATAGAGTAAGCCTGACTATGCCTAAATATAAGAATAAATGTAAGGTGAAGCGTGGTCGAGCTCTCCAAAACTATGGGTAGTACCTACATTGAGTACATTATTTCCAGTGTGTTTATTTTTTTATCGTTTTTAGCTACAATATTTATATATCTTGAGAATAATTTAGTTTGACGGAGGATGTAGACCTAGTTGACTGATGATGTCACCTACCGGATGGTGGACTCCGAAGGTGGGTATAGGATCTCAGTGACGACACAATGTAGAACCATCGTGTTTGGACTCATTTGAAAGGTCTAATGGAGACCTTGGTGATTGAAGATGTCACTTACCTGATGGTGGACTCCGAAGGTGGGTATAGGATCTCAATGACGGTACAATGTAGAACCATCGTGTTTGGACTCATTTGAAAGGTCTAATGGAGACCTTGGTGATTGACGATGTCACCTACCTGATGGTAGACTCCGAAGGTGGGTATAGGATCTCAGTGACGGCACAATGTAGAACCATCGTGTTTGGACTCATTTGAAAGGTCTAATGGAGACCTAGTTGACTGATGATGTCACCTACCGGATGGTGGACTCCGAAGGTGGGTATAGGATCTCAGTGACGACACAATGTAGAACCATCGTGTTTGGACTCATTTGAAAGGTCTAATGGAGACCTTGGTGATTGAAGATGTCACTTACCTGATGGTGGACTCCGAAGGTGGGTATAGGATCTCAATGACGGTACAATGTAGAACCATCGTGTTTGGACTCATTTGAAAGGTCTAATGGAGACCTTGGTGATTGACGATGTCACCTACCTGATGGTAGACTCCGAAGGTGGGTATAGGATCTCAGTGACGGCACAATGTAGAACCATCGTGTTTGGACTCATTTGAAAGGTCTAATGGAGACCTTGGTGATTGACGATGTCACCTAGCTGATGGTGGACTCCGAAGGTGGGTATAGGATCTCAGTGACGGCACAATGTAGAACCATCGTGTTTGGACTCATTTGAAAGGTCTAATGGAGACCTTGGTGATTGAAGATGTCACTTACCTGATGGTGGACTCCGAAGGTGGGTATAGGATCTCAGTGACGGTAAAATGTAGAACCATCGTGTTTGGACTCATTTGAAAGGTCTAATGGAGACCTTGGTGATTGACGATGTCACCTACCTGATGGTAGACTCCGAAGGTGGGTATAGGATCTCAGTGACGGCACAATGTAGAACCATCGAGTTTGGACTCACTTGAAAGATCTAATGGAGACCTTGGTGATTGACGATGTCACCTACCTGATGGTGGACTCCGAAGGTGGGTATAGGATCTCAGTGACGGCACAATGTAGAACCATCGTGTTTGGACTCATTTGAAAGGTCTAATGGAGACCTTGGTGATTGACGATGTCACCTACCTGATGGTAGACTCCGAAGGTGGGTATAGGATCTCAGTGACGGCACAATGTAGAACCATCGAGTTTGGACTCACTTGAAAGGTCTAATGGAGACCTTGGTGATTGACGATGTCACCTACCTGATGGTGGACTCCGAAGGTGGGTATAGGATCTCAGTGACGGCACAATGTAGAACCATCGTGTTTGGACTCATTTGAAAGGTCTAATGGAGACCTTGGTGATTGAAGATGTCACTTACCTGATGGTGGACTCCGAAGGTGGGTATAGGATCTCAATGACGGTACAATGTAGAACCATCGTGTTTGGACTCATTTGAAAGGTCTAATGGAGACCTTGGTGATTGACGATGTCACCTACCTGATGGTAGACTCCGAAGGTGGGTATAGGATCTCAGTGACGGTACAATGTAGAACCATCGTGTTTGGACTCATTTGAAAGGTCTAATGGAGACCTTGGTGATTGACGATGTCACCTACCTGATGGTAGACTCCGAAGGTGGGTATAGGATCTCAGTGACGGCACAATGTAGAACCATCGAGTTTGGACTCACTTGAAAGGTCTAATGGAGACCTTGGTGATTGAGGATGTCACCTAGCTGATGATGGACTCCGAAGGTGGGTATAGGATCTCAGTGACGGCACAATGTAGAACCATCGTGTTTGGACTCATTTGAAAGGTCTAATGGAGACCTTGGTGATTGAAGATGTCACCTACCTGATGGTGGACTCCGAAGGTGGGTATAGGATCTCAGTAACGGCACAATGTAGAACCATCGAGTTTGGACTCACTTGAAAGGTCTAATGGAGACCTTGGTGATTGACGATGTCACCTACCTGATGGTGGACTCCGAAGGTGGGTATAGGATCTCAGTGGCGGCACAATGTAGAACCATCGTGTTTGGACTCATTTGAAAGGTCTAATGGAGACCTTGGTGATTGAGGATGTCACCTAGCTGATGATGGACTCCGAAGGTGGGTATAGGATCTCAGTGACGGTACAATGTAGAACCATCGTCTTTGGACTCATTTGAAAGGTCTAATGGAGACCTTGGTGATTGACGATGTCACCTACCTGATGGTAGACTCCGAAGGTGAGTATCATCGTAACTATTCCCGTTACTGAGAACCGATAGGCACTTACCTGGTCCTCATCTGACCTTCAGAATGTATCATGTAGTAGCACCCGTGCTCAATTATATAAGTGTTGAAAGCTAGGTCATCCTAACTATTCCCGTTACTGAGAACCGATAAGCACTTACCTGGTCATCATCAGACCCTCAAAATGTATCGTGTAGTAGCACCCGTGCTCAATTAGATAAATGTTGAAAGCTAGGTCATCCTAACTATTCCCGTTACTGAGAACCGGTATGCACTTACTTGGTCATCATCAGACCTTCGGAATGTATCATGTAGTAGCACCTGTGCTCAATTAGATAAATGTTAAAAGCTAGGTCATCCTAACTATTCCCGTTACTGAGAACCGGTATGCACTTACCTGGTCATCATCAGACCTTCGGAATGTATCATGTAGTAGCACCTGTGCTCAATTAGATAAATGTTAAAAGCTAGGTCATCCTAACTATTCCCGTTACTGAGAACCGGTATGCACTTACCTGGTCATCATCAGACCTTCGGAATGTATCATGTAGTAGCACCTGTGCTCAATTAGATAAATGTTAAAAGCTAGGTCATCCTAACTATTCCCGTTACTGAGAACCGGTATGCACTTACCTGGTCATCATCAGACCTTCGGAATGTATCATGTAGTAGCACCCGTGCTCAATTAGATAAGTGTTGAAAGCTAGGTCATCCTAACTATTCCCGTTACTGAGAACCGATAAGCACTTACCTGGTCATTATCAGACCCTTAAAATGTATCGTGTAGTAGCACCCGTGCTCAATTAGATAAATGTTGAAAGCCAGGTTATCCTAACTTTTCCCGTTACTGAGAACCGATAAGCACTTACCTGGTCATCATCAGACCCTCGGAATTTATCATGTAGTATCACCCGTGCTCAATTAGATAAGTGTTGAAAGCCAGGTCATCCTAACTTTTCCCGTTACTGAGAACCGATAAGCACTTACCTGGTCATCATCAGACCCTCAAAATGTATCGTGTAGTAGCACCTGTGCTCAATTAGATAAATGTTGAAAGCTAGGTCATCCTAACTATTCCCGTTACTGAGAACCGGTATGCACTTACTTGGTCATCATCAGACCTTCGGAATGTATCATGTAGTAGCACCTGTGCTCAATTAGATAAATGTTAAAAGCTAGGTCATCCTAACTATTCCCGTTACTGAGAACCGGTATGCACTTACCTGGTCATCATCAGACCTTCGGAATGTATCATGTAGTAGCACCCATGCTCAATTAGATAAGTGTTGAAAGCTAGGTCATCCTAACTATTCCCGTTACTGAGAACCGATAAGTACTTACCTGGTCATTATCAGACCCTTAAAATGTTTCGTGTAGTAGCACACGTGCTCAATTAGATAAATGTTGAAAGCTAGGTCATCCTAACTATTCCCGTTACTGAGAACCGATAAGCACTTACCTGGTCATCATCAGACCCTCAAAATGTATCGTGTAGTAGCACCTGTGCTCAATTAGATAAATGTTGAAAGCTAGGTCATCCTAACTATTCCCGTTACTGAGAACCGGTATGCACTTACCTGGTCATCATCAGACCTTCGGAATTTATCATGTAGTATCACCCGTGCTCAATTAGATAAGTGTTGAAAGCCAGGTCATCCTAACTTTTCCCGTTACTGAGAACCGATAAGCACTTACCTGGTCATCATCAGACCCTCGGAATTTATCATGTAGTGTCACCCGTGCTCAATTAGATAAGTGTTGAAAGCCAGGTCATCCTAACTTTTCCCGTTACTGAGAACCGATAAGCACTTACCTGGTCATCATCAGACCCTCAAAATGTATCGTGTAGTAGCACCTGTGCTCAATTAGATAAATGTTAAAAGCTAGGTCATCCTAACTATTCCCGTTACTGAGAACCGGTATGCACTTACCTAGCCGTGCTCAATTAGATAAGTGTTGAAAGCTAGGTCATCCTAACTATTCCCGTTACTGAGAACCGATAAGCACTTACCTGGTCATCATCAGACCCTCAAAATGTATCGTGTAGTAGCACCCGTGCTCAATTAGATAAATGTTGAAAGCTAGGTCATCCTAACTATTCCCGTTACTGAGAACCGGTATGCACTTACTTGGTCATCATCAGACCTTCGGAATGTATCATGTAGTAGCACCTGTGCTCAATTAGATAAATGTTAAAAGCTAGGTCATCCTAACTATTCCCGTTACTGAGAACCGGTATGCACTTACCTGGTCATCATCAGACCTTCGGAATGTATCATGTAGTAGCACCTGTGCTCAATTAGATAAATGTTAAAAGCTAGGTCATCCTAACTATTCCCGTTACTGAGAACCGGTATGCACTTACCTGGTCATCATCAGACCTTCGGAATGTATCATGTAGTAGCACCTGTGCTCAATTAGATAAATGTTAAAAGCTAGGTCATCCTAACTATTCCCGTTACTGAGAACCGGTATGCACTTACCTGGTCATCATCAGACCCTCGGAATTTATCATGTAGTATCACCCGTGCTCAATTAGATAAGTGTTGAAAGCCAGGTCATCCTAACTTTTCCCGTTACTGAGAACCGATAAGCACTTACCTGGTCATCATCAGACCCTCAAAATGTATCGTGTAGTAGCACCTGTGCTCAATTAGATAAATGTTGAAAGCTAGGTCATCCTAACTATTCCCGTTACTGAGAACCGGTATGCACTTACTTGGTCATCATCAGACCTTCGGAATGTATCATGTAGTAGCACCTGTGCTCAATTAGATAAATGTTAAAAGCTAGGTCATCCTAACTATTCCCGTTACTGAGAACCGGTATGCACTTACCTGGTCATCATCAGACCTTCGGAATGTATCATGTAGTAGCAGCCGTGCTCAATTAGATAAGTGTTGAAAGCTAGGTCATCCTAACTATTCCCGTTACTGAGAACCGAAAAGCACTTACCTGGTCATTATCAGACCCTTAAAATGTATCGTGTAGTAGCACCCGTGCTCAATTAGATAAATGTTGAAAGCTAGGTCATCCTAACTATTCCCGTTACTGAGAACCGATAAGCACTTACCTGGTCATCATCAGACCCTCAAAATGTATCGTGTAGTAGCACCTGTGCTCAATTAGATAAATGTTGAAAGCTAGGTCATCCTAACTATTCCCGTTACTGAGAACCGATAAGCACTTACCTGGTCATCATCAGACCCTCAAAATGTATCGTGTAGTAGCACCTGTGCTCAATTAGATAAATGTTGAAAGCTAGGTCATCCTAACTATTCCCGTTACTGAGAACCGATAAGCACTTACCTGGTCATCATCAGACCCTCAGAATGTATCGTGTAGGAGCACCCGTGCTCAATACAATAAAATAACTGATGAAAGCTAGGTCAATTACAAAATAAATTATAAGTTATGAATCTTATGTATTGTTATGGTGTAGGTACTTGTACTAAACTCTTAGAGAAACTCTAATAAAGCTCTCAGAGAACAAATAAAATAGGCAAAAACGACGACAACTCTGTGACACATCTGTGTTCTTGCTTATCTTCAGTTTGTATGTTTTTAGTATGGTCGTTCGTCGGTAGCGGGCGCCAAAAATAACAAATGCTAGTACAGCGGTCAAATCTTCAAGGTCATCGAGCAATGTAATATCCTTAAACCAAATTTGTGCTACTCTCACAGACACAACACTAGGTCCACTAGGCTTGCGTTGCATTTTTACCTTTTTTGTAGTAAAATTTTAAAATGTATCGAATTTCTTCATTAGATTCACTCATCTTGACGGTACGAAAAACAAATGAAAATCACACATTTTCCTAATTTGAATTTGGAATTATGTTCTTTAAAATTTAAACTTTCAATGATACCAAAACCAGCCAGATACAAATAGTATAGCCAGAGAGATTTTATTACAAGTTCATACATACTTGCGAAAAGACTTTTTCCCCAACCTAATATAATTATTCATTTATATAGTTATTTATTAATGAACATCAACAGCTCATACATCGTGGTATTTCCCGCCGCTGTGGTAACCCCGCGCTGTGAAATCGGAAGTTTAACCTTTAACCTTTTTATTAATTTTTACTATTTTTAAAATTTGTAATTAGCAGATAGCCCCGGCTGTCTGTTACGTTACAACATTCAACATTGGTTTACGCTTATTCGTAAGCCGAACTGATGAAACCATTGAAGATTTTTTGTTAGGAGAGCAACTATTTCAAACTTTGGCAGGGGTGAGATTTACGAGCCGTTTTCGCTTTACAATTCGGGGTAAATTCCTTGTTGCGTTGCAAATGAAATTAAGTTTAATTCATTAGGTGCGGCCGAGTTCTCGAAATCATCACGAACATGAGACAGACAGACAGACGCGGCGGGGGACCCCGTTGCACAGTATGTAGTGATAGTGATGAAGACACCATCCTATAACAATTAACTCAGAGTAAATTTCGAATATTCGCGTGACTCGAGCTTCGAAGGTTACCAGAAGGTTTCACAGTGACACACAGGATAAAAGGCCGAAGGTAGCCTCAACTACACACTGACAACGCTGTCACATGCCATATTATTTCCCTACGTATTCCATACTATTTGATCACGACCCTAAGCCCTCCAGCCCAAGGTGATGATCGAATAAAATGGAAGGATCTCACCAAATTAGCTGGGGTGTCAGAGCCTCCTTGCCAGATACAGGAACAGGAGAGCACGCATTCCACCCCACTTTTGCAAACACCTTGCACACAACATCACAAAATTGTTATTTCGCGACACAAAATACCCGTGCACGGTACATGTAGGTAGATACACTAGTTAGCACATAATTATAACTAACTAAACTAGTAGGGACAAATATTTTGGCCCATGTGGCGTGCCCGCCGCCTAGACCCTTAGCAAAACAAAAAAACTGGGACGGATGCACGCGACCGCTCGCATCGACGTCTCCCGAACCAATCCTCATTATGTAGGCAATGATCATGTAGGTAAAATCTAGTAAATATCGGAAAGTCTGTTTTTGTTTGATTTTATTAGTCTATGAGTTCTTTATGCCCCGAAGATAACGAGGTCTGGTTATGGTCTCATGGCTAAGTAATAATAGCCATACTGGTCGATCGAATGTTATGCTTCGCTTACGGAGGTCGGTCCTTGGATGGGATTCGGAAAGCACTTAAAGCTGTTGGTTCCAGCTATCATTCGTAGAACTTTGACAGTCGTTATCGGTAGTCAGAAAAGCTAAAGTCTGACAACCAGTCTTACCGTATTACCCAGAAACAAACCCTGTTTCGGGGGATCAGATAGACAGTCGCTCCATGTAAAATCCAGTATTTTAAACTACTTACTACTCAGCTGTAACTGGTTAGACTGGAAGCCGATCCCAACAAAGTTGGGAAAAGGCTAGGCAGATGATCGACTTAGTCTTAATAAAAAGTTTTACAGGCTCCTCCTGAACTTGTGTTACTGGTGGCAAGGGAATCTGCATTGCTGAGAGCTGGCAAAGATACAGACCTAGGAAGTGACTTTGATCGGAATAAAATATTGAGATCTGGGGTATGTACTAATTTAAGTTTTCTTTGGGATGTATGAATGTGCCACTATAATCCTCACTTTTGAAAACTTCATGAAAGTCTATTTTGAGAACGTCAAAAAATACTCAAGAAATAGTTATAAAAAGGTAAAAAAAAATTGTCATGTACTCCGTGTAAAAAATACTCCGAAGTTGTAGCTATAGGTAGTACCGAGTGCGGACAAACGGCGCGGATTATCGAATTGGTTTTAATTTCAAAAAATAGTCATGAAATAGTCGTAACCCCATGCATAATCTTCAAAATAGGCTTTCAAGGATTCCAGAGTTATAAAGGTACCTCGGTGAGGATTGTGGCGGAAAGCTTTTCCGACATATCCTTCTGCTAAACGCGATTTCAGTTATTACCAGGTACAAAAAGTAACAATTTCGACCTAGTTTACTCTGTGGGTATGTATGTAAATTATAACTCTGTAAGTATGTTGAAAACCCATGTAAACTTCTACATACAATTTGATTTGGTACAGTCGCGTACACTAAAATTGTAAATCTATTTATTTTTGGTTTAAACCAGCTTAACACAACTCAGTTAGGTACGTGTTTGTTTAAAAGTCTATCAAAGTCTAAATAATTATCTACCCATAACCCGTCTTTTTAACCTTTATATAAACAAACTGATAGGTAGGCTCAGTAGCACCCAAAACCGGTTGTCACGTGGACGGAGTTTGCGTGAACAATATCAGCTACGCTGATGACATGGTGCTGCTGAGCCCATCTATCGGTGCAATGAGAAGCCTTCTTAAAATTTGTGAAAGTTATGCAGTGGCTCACGGGCTCAAATACAATACTGATAAGAGTGAATGGTTGGTTTTTAAATCGGGTGCCGTAACCTACAAACAGCTGCTTGAACTCTCACTCTCGGGGTCTCCATTAGGTCGAGTTTCGAAGTTTAAGTATTTGGGTCACTGGGTCACTGATGACTTAAAAGACAATGTAGACATAGACAGGGAGCGCAGGTCGCTGGCTGTCCGTTGCAACATGCTGGCCCGCAGGTTTGCACGCTGTACTGATCCCGTTAAAATAACGCTTTTTAAGGCCTTCTGCCAGTCGTTTTACACGTGCAGCCTGTGGACCAAGTATACCCAGCGGACATACAGCGACCTGCGCGTACAGTACAATAACGCATTCAGGGTGCTGTTGGGGTTGCCGTGGCGATGTAGCGCGTCAGGGATGTTCGCGGGAGCGGGCGTCGACGGCTTTGCCGCGATCATGCGGAAGCGATGCGCTTCCATGATGGCGCGCTTGCGCTCCTCCTCCAATGGCATCCTGAATGTGTTTTCAGACCGGTGGCTCTCACCTGTTACGAAGGTGGATAGGTGTTCAGACACACCTACCATAATGGACTGGTGAATCATTGAACGCACAGTTCAATGGTTCATTAGTTGTTTATTATTAATAATTTAATTTAATACTAACATTAGGCTAAGTATACTATTTACTACTAACATTATATGGATTTTTAGTCTGAAATAAAATATTTGAATTGAATTGAATTGAATAATAATATTAATTTAGTTATAAATTACCTTTGTCGTCGTCGGTCCATTACGACGCGATTTGAAAAAACAAATCGAAACAGTTTTCAATTTCAAATATTAATATTTCTCACAGAAACACAACACACGGCTTATGTAATTATCTTACGTATGTGTATGTAATTATCGTACATTAATTAACTGGTATTTACTATAAATACATATTCGTACGGTCTCTCCAGTCCTGTGCCCATATCTCTCGCCGGAACGCCCTTATCGATCTGTTCCGACTTTCGGTACCTCGGGTCGCTTGTCCAAGGAGATGGCGAAGTAGACCGAGACGTAACGCACCGGATCAACTCAGGATGGATGAAATGGCGACAGGTCACAGGAACAACTTGCGACCCACGGATGCCCCTCAAGTTAAAGGGGAAAATTTATAAGTCCGTGATAAGGCCTGTCGTACTTTATGGGTCTGAATGCTGGGCCGTGAAGAAAACGGATGAAAAAAGATTGCATGCAGCGGAGATGAGAATGTTGAGATGGATGTGTGGAGTGACGAGAATGGATAAAGTAAGAAATGAGTATATAAGGAAGTTTGAAAGTGGCGCCAGTGACAGAAAAGTTGAAAGGAAACCGTTTGCCTTGGTATGGGCATGTGATGAGAAGGGACGAAACGCATGTGACTCAAAGAGTGATGAATATACATGTTGATGGATGGAGAGGAAGAGGAAGGCCGAAGAAAAGATGGATGGATTGTGTGAAGAATGATATGAAAGAGAAGGGAGTGAATGATAGTGTGACGGTTGACAGGGGAGAATGGAAGAAGAAAACGTGTTGCGCCGACCCCAAGTAACATGGGATAAGGGCAGTAAGATGATGTACCCGAGTTTCTTAAGTACTTACATCTGTAGGTAGGTTGACCTGCAGATGTAAGTACTTAAAAAACTCGCATTTGGTTTAACCACATACTTACATATACCTAACTCTGACATTATAAAAGGACTATTTTCGAAATTCAGTATAGGGTCACGACTATTTCATGACTTTTTATGGAATTGAAACCAATTCGATATTCCGCACGAGAGGTGAGGATTATGGCGAAACCATTCCGCTGTAATCCTCACCTACCTATAGCTATAACTTCGGAGTTATAACTCGATTTCTTTTACCTTGACTATTTCTCGGCATTCTTAAAATTGATTTTCATGAAGTTTCAAAAGTGAACATTATAGTTATATGTGGTTAAACCAAATGCAAACTTAAATTGAGCAGTTGGCTGCGGCAGGTAAATTATGAAAAAAAAAACTATTTGCTAATTAAACATACACCTAACTAACTCACAGATACATAATCATACAAATACCTACTAAACATACTAACACCAATAATTGAAACTAGAGAGTCAAAGTACGCGTTTCCTACTGCTTTGACCTCGTCGTTTGTCGAAAATTTCTGACACCCTAAGTGCTTTTTTAGGTTAGGGAATAGAAAGAAGTCGGATGGTGCCAGATCAGGTGAATAAGGTGGATGCAGTAACAGTTCATACCTCAGTTAAGAATTTCAGCCATTGATTGCACAGATGTGTGAACACGGGCATTATCTTGACGAAACAGGACTTTATTTTCTGAGCATTCCTGGGCGTTTTCCTTTTAGTTCCTCACGTAAACGACGTAGTAAGGTGCAGTAGCAATCAGAGATTATATTCTGACCTTTGCAAGTTAATCAACCATAATCACGCCCTTCGAGTCCCAAAATACTGAAGCCATCACCTTATTTGCCGATAAAATCGACTTAGTCTTTTTAGGGGGTGATGAATCGGGTCTTCTCCACTGTTTTAATTGTTTTATTTCCAGTGTACTGTGATGAACCTATGATTCGTCCATAATAACAAAGCGATTTAAAAAATCATCTGGATTGGCTTCAAATAACTCCAAACAGTCGCGTGAAATGGTCGTTCTTTTTTGTTCGACTGAAAGCAGCCGCGGGACCCTCTCGCTGACACCTTGTGGCAACCCAATTCATTGATTATGATGTGTTGTGTTCATTCATAAGAGATGCCTATACTCGTAAATCATAACTATTTATCTCACACGTTTCGTATTTCGCACAGTTAACTAGTCAGAACTGAACCAAAATAATGTGGGTAGTTTTGATTTTAAGAATTTAATTATCTGTATCAGGCCGGGTACTTTCAATCCATCTTCGTACCTATATAAATATTTGATGTTGCTACCTGAAGATTTATTAAAGACGCCATTTCCTTGTGCGACGACTCGTTGGTCAAACTACCTACAACGCTACGAACTTCTTTTGCCGCGTGGCTAAAAGAGGGCGCTGTTGGTAAACAATAGTTACATTTTGTTAAATTGACAAATAAATTGTATTAAAAATAAGATGGCAGCATTAGTTCCGATTTTGGCCGCGCGCCTAAAGATCTGTGTACCGATTTTACAGTCCGGCTGTCGAGAGAATGCGTTCCGGACACCTGTCAGTTGGTAATTTCTAGTTGTAGTAAGGATCAAATTCGCAAAACACATATTCGTTAGTAAGTATAGCTAACTGACAGGTGTCAAGAACGCATTCTCTCGACGGCCGGACTGTAGTAGCAGTTATTAGCAGGCGTTTAAATGTTTCAGAACTACTGGAATGGAGTATGGAAAGAAGAAGTAAATCCAAAAAGCACTATGAGGTCTGGTTCACAGAAAAAAAAACTAGTAAGATTTCTTATCAACTTGTAAACTTTTACCGTTGTGATGAGTCACAAACCGAATTCTAACGATTTCCAAGATTAAACCTTCTAGCCTGTTTTTGTATTTCGAACATTATTCCGACTATTGTAAAGTTGTTTATACAAAAATTACAACTTATCGTTAGACCAACTTGTACCACAAATAACTAAACGAGTTAAATGCTAAAGCAGTTTCCTAGAAGAGCGGTGCCGCCACTAACGGCCACAGTGACGGCTGTCATGAAAATGATGGCAGTGGCAAAAAATTTATATCGTTTGATTCACCCTACCGCGTCAAAAGGTCACCTTTCTGTTCGTTTTGACACCTCTGACACACAATGACGCAGTTACTTTAGTGACCAAAAATTACAGATTTTCATGACGGCCGTTATAATATTATGACGGAACCGCTTTCCTAGGAAACCAAGGCTTTAGCATACTTACCTATTTAAAACGTCATTCTGTTTCCGTGTGGTCTTATTACTTTTTTAATGAGTTCAGTGAGACACTTAACGCAGTAAAGCTATAGACGATGAGAATCCTCCGAGCAGCGGGACAATTGCGTAACACACTATCAATCTGAATCGTTTTTTTTTTTTGACAGTTGAACAATATTCATTGCGTTTTTTACGTTGTCGTGCAGACACAAATTTTTCATTCTTTTTTTTTTTGTTTAGCAATGGAATGAGCAATTTGCTTCAAAATGATTCAGATTTCGATTGATAGTGTTTTACGCAATTAAGGTACTGGGTGTTGTGTCTGATGGGCTACTGCCCGACGATTGATAATGCAGATGTCGCTACACCCCCGTTAAGGGGAAGTGGCGTGCGGTCAAGGGGCGAGCTGTACCGTGGCCTGCTCTTCCTTTAGTTCGCCTCTGGCGTATGGATGTTTGGGTATGCAGCATTTACACACGCCCATGAGGGTGGTTGTGTGCCTGTAGGCACGCCACGACGTTGATGCACAACGTCGCTTTCTTCACCACATCCTGGAGGTCCACCCCCATCAGATGAGACCCTCGGCTACCCGAGGGAAGCCCTGCGAGTGGCGACCAGCAGCAGAGCAGCGGACTCGAGGTCAGCCCGTTGTATATATGCTATATCGTCACGCGGTAAACTCTGCTTGCGCGATGCAGGATTTTGTGCGACGTCATGTCAGTGTGATGCGTAGTTCGCATGTGGCGATGTAGATGTCGCCACAAAGCAATTCGACTAGCTTTAGCTCGACAAATGGGCGATGAAAATTGTCGAGCCATAAGTAGGTATGCGTAGATACCTATTTGCTTATAAGCAAATCGGCCACTCTAGGTGCTCAAAAAAATACAAGCAATATTACTTACAATATTTTAATTCAATCCTTACAGGGATCAATAAAAGCAAAAATTAACCCAGGCACGGAATTCTATAAGGTGGTGTCACGAATGAAGAAAATATCTCCACAATTGCTTTATATTATTAATAAAAAACAGACGTAACGACTACATATTAATGAGTTATGTATAATTATGCTAAGTCCTTAGTTGATGATTTTGTTACAAAAGGTACAGACGCCAGTACATCAAGCTACCCGAAAAATGTGAAATGTTCCCTATCAACCTTGAACCTAATGCTTTAGCGATAAAGTTGAAAAACTATTAAAGAAATTTGTCAGATTGTAGTAATAATAACAATAATAATAGCTTGATGTGCTGGCGTCTGTACTTTGCATGAGTGTACAACGCAAAAATACAGCTATGGTCTGTTCCAAAAGTATCTAATGCAAGTGTAAACAAATGGATCAGAAACCGTACCCATGGATGTCAATTTGTAGCGCTACTTACAAATAGAGTACTTTAATTGAATTATTTGAATACGACGAAAGATATTTTGACGTGAAAACGTCTTTTCACTCGGTGTACTTGTGGTAAGTTCAACTTTTCTGACCGACAAAAACATGTAAGATTTCAACCGCTAATAATTACGAGACTTTTAATGTTAGAGTAATGGCTGAGCATTCAAAAGATAGGTCATATTTGTAACAATTTTAAGGCTGGATATATTTTGCCTATGACGTCACACTACGAGTGCACGCGCATACGCACGACCCTCTATTTTACACTATGTGTCGAAATAATAATTTGTATAGCGCAAAAATGTGTTTAGCTAGATCAGTTATTCTGGCGTCTTTGTCAAGAGTTAACAAAGTTCTACCAGGTCCTAAAGAGAAATAACAGAAATATTGGCTAAAATAGATTTAAAAATTAATATGAAGTTGACGATGGCTAAATAATATCAGATGACGTCGCATATCGGCCGTAAATTGCTCAGAAATGAAAAATATTATAATCGGTGATAGCTTACTTTACGTAGTGTGGTCATAAGTTTTGTCACATATGGAAAGTTGAATAACTGACACAATGAGACGCACTACAACTATTTATACATCAAATGAAAGGGTATAAAGTACAGATTTACACCACATTAAAATTATTCGAAATGTCCTTCTCTTGCCTATACAAGCCTTCAATCTGCAAGGCCAGTCATCAATCGAATTACGCATGACGTTCATGTCAATATCGGCGGATCAGGGTTGCTTTAAGTGACTCCAAGTTGCGATGGGGTTAAGCGCAGACCTTCTCCTCTAAGTGCTGCCCATATTTTGTAATCCAAGGGATTCAGGTCGGGACTGGGTGAGGGCCAATCCTCATGTCTGATAAAGTCAATTCCAGCGGTCGTGAGCCAGTTTTGGGTACTTTTCTCCTTATGAGCCTGAATGAATCCTGCTGGAAAACCCAGTGCTTGTTTTTGAACATTGTTTGTGAAAGAGGTTCCACAATGTTTGTTAGGACTGTGTTTTGAAATACAAGGGCACTGGTTTTCACTCCTTTTTCACAAAAAAAAAAAACACCTCCGTTGGACCCAAATACGACATCTTAAGCCAAACCATGAATGCCGAAGGGTGATGACAACACTGAACACGTGGCGCACGTCTGTTCGCTTCTTCACTGGAGTGTGCATACACTTTATCATTTTGTTTGTTGAAACTCTCCTCAACATTTTTTTTTTTTTTTTCGTGAAAGAAGTATTTTGCGGTATTTTTTCCCGCGTACCGCCATAACAAAACCCGGCTTCTTTCGAGTCTGATTTTCTTCAGCCGTGCGTTAAGAAGATGTGCTGTTTTTTTCTTTAACACCCTCTGCTTAGTCCCATCTGCAGAGTCAACATTTTTCGATGACCGCTGGAGTCCGAACAGTACGAGGTCGACCGCTCCTTTGTTTATCTTCTAATCTTGAATCTTTCCTGAATCCTTTGATAGTACGATAAATAAATCTCAGTGAAAATTTTCAAATTTTTCAGCAGTTTGAAAATCTCAGTTGGCGCGTGACCGCAACGATGCAATGCAATTACTGCGACTCTGTCTTCTTTGCGCGTCCACTCCAGTTTAGAAAACGAACAAAATTTCAGAAAGCCTTTGTTTTTATTTTCTTTAAATATTCAAAATTCAAATTCCCATAATATTTTCCTCGGCTTGCATTCTAAATTCGAAATTTTACCTATGTGACAGAACTTATGGCCCAACTACGTATAAGGAATGCAATGAGCCTACTAAGTCTAGTGTCGAGCACATATAATACTTTTTCCCCAACCTAATACAATGACTACAGCAGTATCTGAAACCGTAATAAAATTTCAATAACAGCTATGTTTTCACGAAAACAAACGGCGCGGAGTCGAACAGCGCCTAGTAAACTTTTTTTCATTTGAAAATATTAGTGAGGTTAATTTTATAACTTTAATATTCGCCGATAATTTTTCAATTACAATTTAATAATGTTATTCAAACAATAATTGTTGGAATAAGCCCACGGTCCCACAGACGTAATAAAATCGCCTAGCGCGATTTTATTCCGTCTTCAACAGTGTTCGAACGAGCGTTAAAAATCACTTCGAACTGATTCTTTGTGCAGTGCGAACGTACGGTCACGGTCTAAAAATATTTATCAGTTTTCAAAATAGATTCTTTACCACACTGTGTGCAGGAAGGAAGACAGAGGAGAGACACAGGAGACAAGGAAGGCATGAAAGTCTCATGCTAAACATGTAACACTCGTTGAAGTATGAACTTAACCTATTTTTTGCCCGGCGCGCGGGTTGCCAAACTAAGGCGTGTTATTGTAAAGCTTGTGGGATGAAAAAATGTATGGGGAGGTGTGTGTTTTGTTAAAAGAGTTTATCTCTATGTAAATAAATAAAAAACTCTTTGAAATATTAATTTCATTTATTTAGAACAAGTTTTTAACTACAATCTGGGAAAAATTCCAACTTACTATTAATGATACATTACAAGACAAAACTGTACTAATGCATGTTTAATAAGTTAGCTTATTTCATAACTATTTCAACGACATAAGTTTTATGTACATCTCCCATACAAAACTTTAGAGATATTCGTCATTTCACGCGTGCCGCTAAAGCGCGAGGTCAGCCAAGGTCAGATAAAATAAGTGAAACAGATGCGCGGATTTTGCAAAATGGCGTCGACAGATGAAGGGATAGAAGTATCTTAATTTGACAGGACTAAACTAATATTTTTCGTCTGTCCTTTTCTTAATGAAATAGAAAGAAAAAGATGCACTGAGCTTAAATTTAGTTTAAGTTTGTGAACAAGGAAATGGGCGCGAATATCTCTATTGGAATAATAAAAGTGTAGGTATAAACAAGCCCTGACTCCTGCGTTAGATAGAAAAACACCTGTGTTACAGGAGCCAATTTAAACCAAATAGACGACCGCTATTCTTCCGACGGCTATTTGCTGTCGGGGACTAGGCAAATCAGATAACCAAAAATGTGTCATTTTCGTCTCGGAAGCCTGTCGAATGGTTGTGAATAGCTAAATGCAGGTCAAGTTTCTGTTCTAACATTGAACTAACCAACATTGAAAATATTGATGAAATATTTTAAAAATTGGCCAGCACAGTCAATCCATAGTAAACCATCACCCAGTATTATTATTTTTTTTTAAGTATTGCCCTCTGTCATATTTTTATTTTTTCTCATATAAAATGATCCTGTTTTATTTTTGTTTATTCTGTAATAGGGTTTCATATGTACCTATCTAGCCTTTCAGAAACTAGGGATAAGACCTTTATCTAGACTTCCTACAAACGTAATTATGGCATTATGCATTATAATTAGCTTTTATGTCAATAGCTTTTTCGTTAAACGAGAACCTGCTATTAAAAATAATAACCCGAAATATAATGACTTATTTATTTGGACAATGTACACACAGTTACAGGCTATGACTAGGCTAATGACCCTAGGCATGAGGAACAGGGTGTAAAATTCACTCATCCTCCCTAAAACAGGGAAGATCCACCGACCAGACGGGAGTTGTGTCTGCTGAGCTACTGCCCGAAGACTGACGTCGCTTCGGGATGTTGTATATTGCTAAACGCGCAGTAAACTTCGCTTGCGCGATGCAGGAGTTTGCGTGGACAAAGCGGAACCCTTATAAGATCACTTGTGTCTGCCTGTCCGTCTGTCACAGCCAATTTGCTCCGAATCTAATGGACCGATTATGTTGAAATTTGGCACACATATGAACTTCTGTGACCCAAACCCGGAAGTGTAACGTAAATAAATGAATTTTGAATTTGAAGGTCACTTTTGGGGGTCAAGTAAGAAAATTTAAAAAAGTTTTTCAAACTGTACCGTGTGAGTATCTCAAATAAATATATATATTTTTTTAAATAATTTTATAATAAATTGTTTTAAAGTTATTTAAGAAAGTAGACAAAAATTTACCATTCCTCACTTATCTCCTAAACTACTGAGCCTACAATTTAGAAAAACTACTGAAAATAGTTCTATACTTATAGATTACAGTAAAACCTATAAGTCATAAAATAACATTGTACATATCTCAATATTGCGCGTACAAACTTACATTTGCAGTTGGAATGTATGGGAGAGCATGTTTTTCGGCTACAATGTTATGTTCTTGGGATAAATCCATCCCAACTATGGACATTATGCGTGGTCCGACACGCACTTAGCCGGTTTTTATTTTATTTTATTCACATGCAATAAGAGAGGCCTTAGTCCCAGGCACTAGTGGTCTGCTACATACCGATAATGAATATGGAAAAATAAAATAGATTTTCCGTACTAGATCCTACCTACCATACCTTTTAGTAATCATCCCCAAGACTCAATTTTCGCATCAATAAAATCTTCAATCTTCAATCTCTTGACACTAGGAGGTAAGTTATTAGCATAACTGTCCAAAACACTATTGTAAGTCCATGGAAAAGAATGAGTGACTCCATTACTATCATACATAACTGTATTTCCATCGCTTGAGTCTTGATGTTTATTTGTTTTTTCGTTCAGAAGTTTATGAACAAGCTCTTCAAAAGATGGAAATATTTCATCTTTGGGCATGTTTTTTGATGCAACTGAAAATAGAAAAAAAATATAATTTCATGATAAAAATTGTCAAAGTCTGGATTACATTATCATCTGCCTAGCCTTTTCCCAACGATCTTGGGGTCGGCTTCCAGTATAACCGGGTGTAGCTGAATACCAGTATTTTACATGGAGCGACTGCCTATCTGACCTCCACAACCCTGTTACCGGGTAATACGATACCCCTTGGTAAGACTGGTTGTCAGACTTTCGGGCTTCTGACGACCCGTAACGACTGTCAAGGATCCACGAATGACAGCCGGGACCAACGGTTTAACGTGCTTTCCGAGGCATGGAGGGGTCTTAATCGTATGTAAAGATGATCCACGGACCAACCCCGGCAAACGTAGCTTAACCTGATCGATCGACTCGTGCGGCTGTTATTACTTAGCCACAAGCCCCTCTAAAGTCTAGATTACAATTAAATAACATAACATCACGCCAGTATTCCCCGAAGAGTTATGCAGAGGTGCACCACATTTTGCCAGTTAGGTTTAAGTCCCATAACTACACAGGCTCACGCCTATTGCCATCAAAGGGGCACAAATCCATACTCCGGCCTGCTACTGCAACATTCCAGATGGAAAACCCCAATAATATATTGCTTGACGTGGGAATTGTGCAGGACCTCATGCTCAGCAGTAGCAGTTGCGACTACAAGAGCAACAAGGCAGACATCAGGATCGGTGATCATCAGGATTGTGCCGGAATATAACAGTGGGGAGGTGTGAATTTTTGTAATAGAGAAGCCGGTTTTAACTTAACAAAAAAGAAAAAATAATTTATTAACTTAAAAATAAAAGACTTTACTGAATTTAACAACATCTACTTTTTTTTTATTTGAGATGGGTTTGCTCTTGACTCTAGTCTAGGTCAGAGGTGACAGAAACAAAGTCGACGATGGAGTGAGCTTACACAGAAGAAGCCTGTTCACTCTCACTTTGAAGAGATTAGGGTTGTATGCGCTCGGAAACACAGACGCAGGTAGTGAGTTCCGCGGGATAAACTCCGTCCATGGGCGCCCCCGCTGACGCAGAGTCTCCGGCCTCAGCTCGTGGAGGACGTGGTGAGCGCTCTGTTCCCTTCGCGAGGGGAACATACTCCCCCGCCCATGGCTCCGCTTCCTGCGGTGCCCGTTGCGGACCACATCACCGACGACGACGACGATGCTCCGGAAGTGACCGAGGTAGAGTTGAGAGCGGCGGTACGTAGGCTGAGTGCCAAAAATGCCGCCCCAGGACCCGACGGCTTACCTGGAAGAGCCTGGGTTCTGGCCTTTGGGGCTCTCGGGCCTCGACTAGGGGGGCTCCTAAGCGCATGCTTGGAGAGGGGCCAGTTCCCACCTCGTTGGAAGACGGGGAAACTGGTCCTCATTAAGAAGCCGGGGCGCCCTGCGGACTCTCCGTCCGCTTACCGACCCATCGTGCTGCTCGACGAGGTGGGCAAGCTCTTTGAAAGAGTTATTGCAGACCGCCTCGTCGGGTGGCTGGTGCAGGAGGGGCCGGATTTGGCGGAGAGCCAGTTTGGTTTCCGCAGGGGGCGCTCTACGGTGGACGCCATCATGCGCGTGCGAGCCCTCACGACGGGGGATGCTGTGGCCCGGAGTGGGGTCATCTTGGCGGTGTCTCTAGACATCGCCAACGCCTTCAATACCCTGCCCTGGAGTTGCATCAGGGAGGCACTCCGGTATCACCGGATGCCGACCTACCTCTGTCGAGTGGTTGAGGCCTATTTGACGGATAGGGCCGTCATCTACCCCGGTCATCAGGGAGAGTGGAACCGGCGAGAGATGTCGTGCGGTGTCCCACAGGGATCGGTCCTGGGGCCGCATTTGTGGGACATCGGGTACGACTGGGTGCTGCGCGCCGACCTCCCTAGCGGCGTCAGCGTGGTATGTTACGCTGACGACACGCTGGTCCTGGCGCAGGGGAGGTCGCACCAGGCGGCGGCTGAATTAGCGACACGCGGGGTTGCGATAGTCGTTGCGAGGATCCGGCAGTTGGGACTCGAGGTGGCCCTGCACAAGTCCGAGGCCATGTGTTTTCATGGTCCTCGGAATGCGCCACCGTCGGGTTCCCAAATAACGGTAGGAGGGGTTCGCATTGGAGTCGAGTCGACGATGAAGTACCTGGGACTCGTCCTCGACAGCCGGTGGAACTTCGTGGAGCATTTCCGACGTTTGGCTCCCAGACTGGAGCGGGCTGGGGCTGCCTTGAAGCGGCTCCTGCCCAATCTAGGTGGTCCAAACGCCTCCTGCCGGAGGCTCTACGCGGGGGTCGTGCGGTCCATGGCCCTTTACGGGGCACCGGTGTGGGCGCGTTCCCTGAGGCTGCGGCCAGTCCGCCGGTTGAACGCGTCCCAGAGGGTCATGGCCATTCGGCTAGTCCGGGGTTACCGCACGGTCTCCGGTGAGGCGGCGAGCCTCCTTGCCGGATTGCCGCCGTGGGATCTGGAGGCGAAAGTCCTCGCGCACGTGTGGGAGTGGCGCGAGGAGGCGAAACGCCGGGGCGTAACTCCGCTGCCGCGAGAAATCACGGTACAGCGGACAGAGCTCCGGCGGGATCTCATGGCGACATGGAGAGTGCGACTGTCGCAGCCCAGCGCTGGGCACGCCACAATTGCGGCGATAAGTCCCCTCTTTGAGGAGTGGTTAGAGAGGCGCCACGGCGTCCTCACCTTCCGCCTGACGCAGGTCCTCACCGGACACGGTTGTTTCGGGAGGTTCCTGTTTCGCATAAGGCGGGAGGAAACGCCCGGGTGTCACCATTGTGTGGATCGCCCAGAGGACACGGTGGAGCATACAGTGGAGGTCTGCCCGGCTTGGGCAGAGCACCGCCGTGTTCTCACGGAGGCGATCGGCGGCGGCGATCTCTCGCGTCCGAGCCTGGTCCAGGCCATGGTGCGGAGCGAGAGTGCATGGGAGGCCGTCACTTCCTTCTGCGAAGCGGTAATGCTCGCGAAGGAGGAGGCGGAACGCGTGAGGGAGAGGCAGCCTCACGCCCTCAGTCGCCGCAGGAGACGCCCTGGGCGGCGGGAATCGATAGCCGATTCCCAGCCACCGTAGGCGCGGGCTTGCGGACGGTGAGTAGTGGGTAGCTCGCCGTCCGGTGAGGACCAGGCCCGGGTCGACGGCGCGTTGTGTTCCACGCGCGCCTCAAAGAGATGTCAGCAAAAGATGGGGTCCAATAGGGCCGATGCCGCTGGGGTCGCGGGTTGTTTGAAAAAGATACCGTGGCCCTGGCATAGGCAACTGAACGAACACGGGTGGGTTTTCTCCCGCTCCACCCAGAGCGGGAGAAGTTATTTGATGATTTCCCATCCAAAAAAAAAAAAAAAAAAAAGGTAGTGAGTTCCATTTTGCTGTGCGCATTATAAAAGACATTTGGAAACACTTAGTGCGAATTGATGGAATATCAACCAGGTAGGGATGTGCGTCTAAATGTCCGATGGTAGAAGGGGGCCGGTGGAATCAGGCCGTGGAGTTCTTGGGCACACTCACCGGAGTACAATCTGTAGAAGAACGATAAGCAGGCAACCTTGCGGCGATGAGCCAAGCTATGAAGCTTGGCATCCACCAGTTCTACGTCGCCAATGAGCCTCTTAGCTCTGCGTTCCACCGAGTCAAGCGCATCTAGTTGGTACTTAGCTGATCCATCCCAAATATCTTCAAATAGCAGAACCAAAAAGGCGCTATCACTACACAAACAAAACCTACAATGTTTTAGAGAAATAAACTTAACTAAGTACCTACTTACATAAATTAGGAACTATCATTCAAAAATTATTATAGGAATATCGAGAATCGAATACAATACAATTGAACAGGTTCGTTCTCGCTGACGCATTTTTTTTTATATTTGTCTCTATCGTAACCCGTCGTACAGCAGCTTGTTCTCGTCCATTATCAAGCCGTGCCACGTGACCTAAAGTGACGTCATGACGAGAACGCTATTGTATGAATTTTTAGTTCCCGATTATGACGTTTTAGCACCGGGTTATTTTAGATCATTTTTTTCGTTGTTATTGTAATTCTAAGTTAATAATAGACGTTTTTGTTGTTTGAATGTTATGCCGACTAAATTACCTGTAGTCTATTTCTATATTTTTTGCCAATAGCGAGATTAGACTGTGCCATTTTTCTATAGCGATTGAGTTGCTGATGACCTCCGAAGAGAAGCCGGTGGGAATCGTGTTATATGGTGCTTTCGCCACTGTAAAGTAATATATATTAGATGGGCCACTGAGGTTTTAGTTTTGTATAAAGTGAGTACCCAAGCCGAGAAATGGGGCTGTATGTCCCAATGTCTCCTTCGCTTGCTCGCTAGATGGCGCTTTTAGGAGAAATTCCAGATGGAAGACCCAATAACACTATGCCTGTACCCGGGAACCGTACCCAGACCTCAAGCTCAGCAGTAGCGCTTGCAACCACTAGACCAACGACGCAACCAAACTCATTAACCTACAATTACATTTTTGTAAAAAAATATTAACTATATATTTTGTTTTACAAAGAATATAATTCTATTTTTATTTTGATTTTATAATTATAATATTTGTTAGATTATGCCTAATTTCGTAAACAACCCATTGTATAATGCCCTTTAAAATGGCAATTCACTTATTATATACCTATACATTATTTTAGGAGCTTGTGGCTAAGTAACAACAGCCGCATGGGTCTATCGATCAGGTTAAGCTACGCTTGCCAGGGTTGGTCCGTAGATGGGTGACCATCTTTACATACCGAGACTCCTCCATGCCTCGGAAAGCACGTTAAGCCGTAGGTTCCAGCTGTCATTCGTAGAACTTTGACAATCGTTATCGGTAGTCAGAAAAGCTAAAGTCTGACAACCAGTCTTACCGTATTACCCAGAAACAGGGTTGTGGGGATCAGATAGACAGTCGCTCCATGTAAAATACTGGTAACTACTACTCAGCTGTAACTGGTTAGACTGGAAGCCGACCCCAACATAGTTGGGAAAAGGCTAGGCAGATTGTTTAACTATATTTATTAAGATGTCAACGGGCTCTTCTCTCTTAATGTTTACATGTAACAACAAAAAAAGCCCTACCTTGTTCTCTAAGAGCTTGTATTTGTTCCACGCTGTAATGTGAATAGTGGCATATGCTGCCAAACTGACATTCTCCTTTGGCGAATCTTGTACACAGTTTCTTTTTGCTCTCCTCTGCTAGTATAGTCTCAGGATCTGAAATATGATTAAGAACAAACATGAAAACAAGCTTTGGTGAAAAGTTGTATTTGGTTGTCTACAAAAATCTGTCTTGTAAATTCATTAGCCCAAAAGGGTTTAAATAGAGAATGAAAGTTGTAAATTTGAAAATTGGCATTTAGCATGCAACTTGCATTCAGAACCCATTTCTACACATCAAAGCACACTATCCTTTATCTCTAGAGAACTCCCTCTGAAACACTTTAAATCCAAACTACATAATGGCTTAACTGTTTTTAGGGTTCCGTACCAAAATGGTAAAAAGGAACTCTTATGGTGCGACTCAGTCTGTCTGTCCGTCTGTCACAAGCTGGATATCTCAAGAACTACTAATGCTATCAACTTGAATTTTGGAATAGTTTTAGATGACGTTTGCCCAACTATTTTGCAAATAAGAAAGAATTAAAATCAGCTGTTCAGTACATTTTGACGAATTATGCGAACATAAATGTACTGAACAGCTGATTTTTATTTCGCAATTTCAGGTTTGGTCCCATAGTGAAAGTTGTTCATAATGATGAGTACAATGACCCCTTAAGAGGTTGCTGGTGTTTTACAAATAACTCTGTATATTGCAACAGGGACTGAAATGTATTTCTGTTTTGAATATTATTGTTTCAAAGACTATTTACTTGAATGAAACATATTTCACAAAAACATAATTTAATAAAATTTTAATCACATTTTCTGTTTAACAAACTAATTAACTGTAGGATTATTTTTTAACGAATATTGTTTCAAATTATTAGTCATATAGTCTTAAATTAAAATATTGTCTTAAAAAGTCAATACAGTGCTACAAAAGTTAGTGACAGAAACAAATTGCTGCAAAACCGACTCCACTTAAGTCTTGTCTGCCCTACCCCTAGTGTTATTTAAATATGCGTAGGCGCGGAGGGGCGATGCGGCCAGCGAGCTGAGGAGCCGGTGGTTTTAACGCGCGCCGCCGCGTCTGAGGCTGAAGCTACCAAATAGTAATATACCTAATAATAAGCGTGAATACCATCTGCGACGATAAGCTCGCGTTCGACCGCCGGCGCCCCACAGCGGCGGAGCCGTGACAGAAACCATGCCTGTTGCATGCTGCATGCTTGCTTGCATGATGTATGCTTGCTTGCGTGCTGCATGTTACATGCTTGCTTGCATGCTTGCTTGCACGCTGCATGCTCGCTTGCAGCATGCAAGCAGTAGGTTACATGAGGGTATGCATTTTATCAACAGTATGTTATTCTTCATAATAAGTTTTATATTAAAAATAAACAATATAAGGCTAAAGAATATTTCGAGGGTTCACGGGCTATTTGTATTAAGCGACATGTTTGGAACTTTACAGGAGAGCATTTCAAAGTTTCATTATTCAGATAAAAGAACATTGTAAAAAAATATCAATATTTTTTACGAAAAATTGGCCTATCGGCGGTAAAGAATCAATAGTGTCTATCTCCGTTTTTTGTGTTTTTCACTGTTTGAAGCAGGTAGATAATAATATGATTATAACTCAATATCGGCCAGGATGTCGCTTAATACAAATAGCCCGTGAACCCTCGATTTGATTTGTTATTCTACGATATGATTATTCTAACATTATACTTTATGTGAAACAAAAATATGAGAAAAATTTTATGTGAAACGAAATTCTATGAAACTATTAGCTATAAAACAATGTACAACCAATGACTAGTCGCCAACTAGTCAGCCATATTGGTAGTCTATTCTATAGCAAAGAGTATATAAATAGGAAACGAACTCTTTCTTTAATTACTTAATTTGGCTTAGAGCCAGAAATCAAATAAAATAAAATAAACTTATATCTAACATAACAAACAAAAGCCATGATTGGCTTGGCATCTAGTCGGCCATTTTGCAGCCGACTAGTCAGCTAGTAGGCCAAAGTCATAGTCGGCCCATATCTAATAGTGTGCAAGAATTTATTGATAAAAAAGTAACACAATAGTTATATGGCTAAAATCAGCCTCTAACATTCCCACTACTGGGATACAGGCCTCCTCTCATAATCCACCCCACGGGCCAAGTGTGGATTGACTTTTCATTATATTACCTACCACAAGTAAGTACCCATCTATTAATGTTATGATTTCAAATAGATACAAAACCCTAATAACTAGTGCTATCAGGCATGTTACACAAGACCTTAATGTAAAATGTTTTAAAGCTTATAGGGTGTAAAAAATTTCGGTTGTCCCATACATTTGAGTTGAGTAAGTATTGAAGTTTTGTATGGGATGTCTCATTACTTTTTTTTTTTCACAATTATGATGTTGCTCCACAGGAGAATGTTGTTCAGTTTGTTGGTCTGTACCACACCTTTTGAGACACATTGTATAGATTATCTATCTTTACGCTTCTGGTTAGTGGGTCGTCTTTATCCCTGACAGTTTGCGTATCCTTAGGGGCAGAAAGTTAGTTGTATCATGGCTTTTTGAAGAGATGTTGCCGGTGGGAATTCCCATCGAGCACATGGCTTGTTAAATAATAATATTTTACCTTTGAACTGTTGGTAGTGTTCTTGAACCATCTTTTGGTGAATCAGCCCATTGTTGTGTGTCCGCACGATTGCTGGTGCCGCCATCATTGTCTTGTCGCAGTAATCACAAATATATCTTTTACCCATTATTATTTCAGTAGTTGCTACTATTGGAAATAAATTTAATATCAACTTAGTTATTTTTTTTTCTACAAAAGTAAATAAAACAATCCCGCCCGACTCAGACTTTAACAAAATGTCATTTTTGACAATGACAAATGTTGACATTGACAATGACATTAGTATTTGCATTGATAATTTGATACCATTTCATTTGAAGTTGCTTTTCGTTCGGATATAAATTATTATAGCACTATACGTATGTATAAAAAATATACAGGGCGATATAATTAGACTTATTTGCAGTAAAATATATGTGGCAGAGCCCTAACTTGATCTCCTTAAAAGTTATGACAATTTGAGTGTTTTTTTTAAGAAAGTAGCATTTGTAATAAGCAGGAAATTAAAGTAAAATGGGTATTTAGTTTAAAACAATAAATTGTGTTTAGTTGCTTCTAGGAAATCTATCATCATAGTAGGTACCATGATTTATGAGTATTGACACTTTTTTCAATATCTTTTAAGCCTAACGAAAAATTATTTGTAACTTTAGCTTACTGTAAAAAAAAATCACCTACTATCAAAATATGCCTATTTAATGACGATTGAAACGTGGTGTAGTGTAACACATAGCTGTTTGTAGCGAAATTATTTATTAACGTTATTTTTTTATAGTAAGGTCTAAATTAAAGTAAATCAGAGGAGGATAGTCAAAAATCAGTTACCTGACTGTAGTGTTTGTCACGAGTCCTTTATTTAGTCCACATTTAGGTCGGACCCTTGACTACTTTCGGCAGTGTTTACAGAAAGATCCCGGCGGCATTGCTACGTTTCTTGGTTTCTCTTTCTTATTCAAATCATAAACAATTATTTCTTAGTGAAAAACTAAAAAAAAATCCAATATATGCGACTCAGTCACTTAAATCGATAGGTTTAGATACTACAGTATCCCACGCCGATTTTTATTATTTCACATCAGCTCTTCGTAAAACATTGTTCGAACCTTTGATTATTTAGATGTTCGAACTTCGAAAAGAAAGTCCTTTTCACACTTCATAGCTCACGCGCCTGCTGCGTGGACGCCTTTTGTTTCCGTACGGCCGGACGACCAGAACACTCATTTGAGTGTTTTGGCCGTCCAGCCGAACGGCAGTAAGGAGATCTAGTTTGGACTCTGCCACAGAGATATTTTTAGTGCAAATAACCCCAACTATCGCCCTGTTTCGTTTGATCCACGATTTTTACTCACCCCGTATAATATTTATCAGTCAAGAATACTCGTAATAATAATAATAATAAATCTGTGGCCCGACTGTCAAGCTGACGGTCGAAAAAATTTTTTCTCCGTGTAATTTCTACTGGATTTTTAAACATTAATGCAATAATGTGGTGTTTTGCGTTCCTACACCAATTCACCCAACCCAAAATTGGCATAAAAACCAAACCAGGATGCAAGAATAAAACTACCACCTACTACTACCACTACTGAACTATGACACGGAGAATAGAAGACCAAGCACAATGCTGACGAGAAGTCGGGCACGACGAAACACACGCCCAACATCTTCGGGTTCGTCGCTCAGCTCCGCCTCGCAGTTGCCGGAACCTGCTCCAGACTTACCGGAACCAGATCCAGACGTGAGTCCTGTGATACCGGCCGCTGCAGTTGCGTCGAGCTCGAGCGATGAATACTTCTCGCCGCCGACAACACCACCAGGTGACACAACAACAACGCCACCACCATTGAGAGGTGAAAGGTGACCCTATGGAAAGGGAGATTGTCATTCAGACAGTATATTCAGAACAAAGCTGCTAAGTTTGGTATCAAGACTTTTGAGCTTTGCGAGAGTAGCACTGGCTACTTGTGGTCATTTATTGTTTACGCCGGTAAACAATCCACAACAGACTTGGAGCAGTCGCCCGGTGTACTTAAAAGTACAGCTGTTGTGAAGAAGCTCATTAGTCCCCTACTGAACAAAGGATATAGATTATTTATGGATAATTGGTACAACTCGCCTCTGTTAGCTAGATTTCTGAAGCTCAATGGTACCGACTGCGTTGGTACTTTGAGATCTTCTCGTAGAGACGTTCCCATTCTGATAAATAAGGCTCCGCTTAAAAGGGGGGAATTCATTGCGAGACATTCCGGCGATGTCTCTATATTATCGTGGCAAGACAAGAAACGAGTAACTATGATTTCTACTTGTCATGGTTCAGCTACTGCCTTGCCTACAGTCTCGTCGCGTCCACCATTTCGTCCAGCACCATTTAAACCGCAGGTGGTGCTGGATTATAATAAATTCATGGGGGGGGTGGATATGAAGGACCAAATGCTCGAGCCTTATTTAATAGAACGGAAACGTTGTGCCAAATGGTACATGAAACTCTTTAAACGCTTATTAAATGTTTCTATTCTTAACGCTCGCGTTCTTCTAGAATCATCAGCACAAAAACGCCAGGATCATTTAGCTTTTCGCCTTAGTCTCGTAGATTCCATTCTCACGAATCATCTATCACATTGTCCACAGAGTCGTAGGTTTACTGTTTCCAGCAGTAGGTCTACGCACCAACAGCCGCAAAGAACAGTTCCGTTTACACATTGGCCCGTTCTGCTTGAACGATCAAGTTACACAGCAGCACGCAACCGGAATTTCCGGAAGCGTTGTATTGTTTGCCTTCGGGCGGGCAAGAAGGCACAAACAACGCCGTACTGCTGTGAAATCTGCCAAGTGCCACTGTGTATAACGGATTGTTTTAAATCATACCATACGTCACAGTAATGCTTTTCTGCTTTCTTTTCTTTTTCAATTCTTCCCAAATATTCACAAATAACTATTGTGATAGGTATTTTATGCAAAACAGTGCAAGGTTTGTGTGTAGAGAGTGCCTGTATGTTATGGTAGGTATTTTATGAATACAGAGTGCAAGGTTTGTGTGCGGAGAATATTTGTGGATTTAATATCGTTTTTGTGTATTTAATTAATTATAGATAGTTTCACTTTTAAAATTGCTGGCTGATTACGTATTTCTGTTGCTAACAATACTCGATTGAAAATAATAAAATTGTTACTTTCATGATAGTTTTGCGATTAAGGATGACGGATTTGATAATTTCAGTTACTAACAGAGTATTATTAAAATAAAATCCAACTAAGAGTAATCTTCTTCAGTTCATCTACATGATTTTATTCACAGTTACATAATCAGCCTTCTGACTATATAATTTGCGTGTTTTGTGTACATGTAAAAAACTAGTTGTGGAACTATTTCGATTTTATAAATAATTTATAATTGTGATTTTAAATATTAGACTGTCATAGTTTTAAAATTTGTTTGATGAGTGGAAGCATGATGTTTGTTGTATTAAATTTCGTGTTTTGTGTATGAAAAGCTTATTTTTATTGTTTTAAATATTAAACTGTATTAGCTTTAAAATTGTCTATAATTGTGTGAATTTATAATTTATATGTATGTTTGTTACTCTTAGCAACTAGTTGTAAATAAAATGTTTCACAAGTTTGTATTTTTAATTTTCTGCAATCACGCGAGCGAAGCCACTGGCAGCAACTAGTTGTAAATAAAATAAAATGTTTCATGAATTTGTATTTTTATTCACTAATACCAAAATCCCGTACAGATAGAACAACTATCGATAAAGTTAACAAAAAGTGAAGGACCATCTCTAGTTGTTTTTATGCTTAGTCGGGTCGAATTTAAAGTGGTGTTATTGTAAACATCTGTAGCTCTTTCGTCGAATTGTTTATATAATTAGATAACACAGGCCCTTGTGTTACGGATTTTGTTTATGTTTTCATATATTTCTTGAAATTTACTCGACAATCTGGTTTCTAAAATTTGAACTCGTAGAGCAAATATTCTGTATCGGTGATCACTTGGTTTTGATGCCTGGTAGAAAAGAAATTTATCTCTTAGTAAAAGCACGTTTACAGAATGATAAAATGTCGTTTTATAATGCAGTTATATTTTTTTTAGTAAAAAGTAATATTTTCGCCGCCATTTTGTTTATGGCGCTCACTGACGACACTACTTTTTGACATTTCACTTCCAAGATTGAAAGGTTAATAATTAGAGGAACAAAATCTATCCACAACATAAAAACAATAAATCACTTGATTACACGACTCACGCTACCGATGTGTACACTTCGAAGGCTGGGACGAGAAAAGGGGCGGCACCGGCTCGTCGCTTCTTTTTATACGGAGTAGCGGGGGGAGTACGGGGGAACTGCTTATACGGCCTCTCCTGACATAGTGTCGTCCTCGACACAAGCTTCATGTGTAGTGCTGCTGAATCCAGCACCTTCTAGTCCAACGTCTGCATCTGTGTCCAGCAGGGGCATTGACAGTCCGACTTCCGCTTGACCACTGGATCTCGGTGCCACGCCGCTGGGAGCAGCATGAGCAGCTTTGGAGTCCAGGCCTGCGTCCGACGGAGGCGTAGAAGGTTCAACCGTGGGAGCTGGTGTGCCATCTAGTTGATCCTGCTCGTTTACATTTTCATCTGAAAACATCATTCAATTAGTGGCACCTAACCTAGTCTAAGCTAGACTGACCTACTCAACCTATTTCCTCATCATCTCTCAATCAATTCAAACTTCATCGAACAGGCGCTTTTCATACATCACTCTTAAAATTATAACAGAGACGTCTCTTAAAATGACAAACCAAGCCAAGGCATTTTTCTTCGTAACTTTGGAGCTCCTAGCTGCATAGACTGCACTGCTTGATCACCATCTACAATGTGTGTATGAGAACGCCAAGACCACAGGTCTGTAGTTCAACGAACGCCAAGACTTGTCGATCTGTAGTTCAACGAACGCCATGGCAATGCGTCTGTAGTTCAACGAACGCCAAGACAACACGCCAGTAGTTCAAGAAACGCCAGGGCGATTTTTTTTTTTATTTTTTTTTATTTGTGATGGGTTTGCTCTTGACTCTAGTCTAGGTCAGAGGTGACAGAGACAAAGTCGACGATGGAGTGAGCTTACCCAGAAGAAGCCTGTTCACTCTCACTTTGAAGAGATTAGGGTTGTATACGTTCGGAAACACAGACGCAGGTAGTGAGTTCCACTCTTTTGCTGTGCGCATTATAAAAGACATTTGGAAGCGCTTAGTGCGAATTGGTGGAATAGAAACCAGGTAGGGATGGTAACTGGCAGTGCGTCTAGATGTCCGACGGTAGAAGGGGGCCGGTGGAATGAGGTCGTGGAGTTCTCGGGCACACTCTCCGAAGTACAATCTGTAGAAGACCGACAAGCAGGCAACCTTGCGGCGATGAGCCAAGCAATGAAGCTTGGCATCCACCAGTTTTACGTCGCCAATGAGCCTCTTAGCTCTGCGTTCCACCGAGTCAAGCGCGGCTAGTTGGTACTTAGCTGATCCATCCCAAAGGTGACTGCAATACTCCATGCAGGATCGGACTTGCGCTTTGTAAAGGGTTAAAAGCTGTCCAGACGTAAAGTATCGCTTCACCCTATTTAGGATGCCCAGTTTCTTGGCCGCAGTTTGGGCCTTGTACTCGATGGTGGCGCCGAAGTTGAGACCAGATGTCAACTCCATGCCTAGGAGCTCAAGTCGATCAGTTACAGGAACAGATGTACCCCGAAAAGTAGGAGTTTGGGCGAAACGACTCTTTTTAGCGGTAAAAAGACACGCCTGCGTTTTGGTGGCGTTAAAAGAGACCAGATTATCATCACCCCACTGGGAGACAAAGCTTAAGGTCAAATCTGTCCGCTCTACCATGGCCTCTCTCAAGGAACGAACTTCAGCCCCGCTGGTTTTTGCGCTGGACAAGTATCTCTCTGAAACTGTACTGTCATCTGCGTACCCAACAATACCAGGCCGAAGCAGGTCATTGATGTGCAGCAGGAAAAGAGTTGCAGAGAGAACAGACTCCTGAGGAACTCCGGCATCAATAGCCATAAGGTCAGAAGAGCAGCCATCAACAACTACTCTAATCGACCGTACACTAAGGAAATCTGATATCCAGCTACAAATATCAGCTGGGATGCCATAAGCAGGAAGCTTGCTGAGCAGAGCAGCGTGCCAGACCCTGTCAAAGGCCTTCGAGATGTCAAGCGATACAGCCAGTGCTTCGCCGTGTTTCTCGATGGCTTCGCCAAAGCAGTGCGTGACATACACAAGAAGATCGCCAGTTGACCGTCCCCGGCGAAAGCCATATTGACGGTCACTGAGGAGATCATTGTCTTCAAGGTAGTTCAGCAACTTATTGTTCAGTACCCTTTCCAAAACTTTGCACAGAATGGAGGTAATGGCGATCGGACGGTAATGGGCAGGGTCTGCACGGTCGCCTTTTTTGGGCACTGGTTGTACATTTGCAAGCTTCCAGGATTTCGGCACCATTCTTTTTTCAAGAGAGAGGCGGAACAAACGTGTCAATACAGGAGACAGTTCAGGCGCACACTGCCTCAACACTCTCGCTGGAATGCCGTCAGGCCCGCTGGCCTTGTTCACGTCTAGACTGCACAATACTCTTCGGACCTCTTTAATGTGTACTGCGATCTCCGGCATCGAGGAGTCACAATGAGGTACAGTAGGTGGTTGCTTTGAGCCAGCGTCCAGACGTGAATTGCTTGCGAAGAGAGATGCAAATAAATTTGCCTTCTCAGTTGCAGAGTGAGCCAGCGACCCATCAGGTTTCATCATAGGAGGTAAAGTGGGACGACAGAAATTCGTTTCAACCGCTTTAGACAGGGACCAGAACTGTTTACTACCCGGAGGGTGCGAAGCCAGCCTGGCCCCGATATGTCCGACATGGTCAAAACGTGCCCTACGCAAAACCCGCTTGCAGAACTTGGCGGCAGAATTAAAGGCTCTCTTCTTCGCGCGAACCCTGCGCGCTCTAACTTTGCGGTCGCGGGCCTTGACCCAGGCTTGGTAGGCAGTCTCTTTTCGGGCCTCAGCGTGGGCACATTCTGCATTATACCAAGGCCGGGATTTGTGACCGAGCGGGATGTCGGAGAATGGAATAAAATATTCCATCCCCTGCCGAATCACGTCCGCAACCGCGTCAGCACAGCGCGAGGGGTCACCCGAGGAAAAGCACACTTGCCGCCATGGATAAGACGCAAAAAAGTGCCGCATCTCATCCCAGTCTGCTGACCCGTATCGCCATACTCGCCTCGTGCCTCTAGGGCTCTCATCTGGAGGAGAGCAGGTTGATATGGATTTCACCAGACAGTGGTCAGACGTTCCCAGCGGGGCTGAGACCGATACTGAATGACTGTCCGGATCAGATGCCAGCAGAAGGTCCAAGCAATTGGGTGTATGGCCGTCAACATCCGGTACCCGCATTGCCACATTCACCATCTGGGTTAGATCTAGCGTTAAAGCAAAATTGCGCGCCTCCAACCCAGCATGGTCAGTTTTCTGGTATGGGAACAACCATTCTTTATGATGGGCGTTGAAGTCCCCCAGAAAAATGAGCTTCGCCGTTGGGTACCGTTGCTGGGCTACGTCAGTCGACTCCACGAGGAAATTAAAGAGCGCTGTTGTCTCCTGGTCACCGCTATGCGATCGGTAGATGCCAATGTAGAGAGATTTCTCCACGCCAGTATCCACAAGTAGCCATATGGCAGAGAAACCCGATTTCTCAAAGCAACGGAGACGACGACAACAAATGTCATCGCGGACGTACACACAGACCCCAGCTTGCTTCTTGAACTTGTGTTCAAGAGAGTACCCCGGGTAGTTGAGGTACGCCACGTCCGACGGGGTTGTTATCTTCGTCTCCGTTAGGAAAAACAGGTGCGGCTTCTCGGTCTCGAGGTGGTGATGGACCGAATCGAGATTGGAGTGCAACCCCCTGATATTAGTGAGGTGCACTTTTAGTGGGAGGAAGTGCAGCCGTTGTTTTACCCTATTTTTCTTCGCTTTGTGTGTCATATTGAGTGGAGTTGTTGGGGGAAAAAGTCGACTTGTCGAGACGCCGCTCAGTGATCCAAGTGGAACACTAGAGCCAACCAAACCTACGGGGAACTCATCTGGAGACTGCGGGGACGCCCGAACCCCCCCGGATATGGCCACCGGGTCCTCCCATCCAGTCGCCGGCTGGCACGGTGGAGCATACCGGGATTTTTCGCGAGTTGGCGGGGCAGCCTTTGGCACGTGGCTGGCGTGCTACTTGGGCCCCCTACTGACTGCGGTCGGCCAACGGCTGGCACCGTGCTTCGGATCCCGCTACCCTCCAAAATGAGTTACCCGGCTAGCTGACTCAGAGACCACAACCGGTGCCAAACAGCGCAACTGACAATCTCCTTCTCCCCCAAAGGCACTGGCACTCCCACACACCGACGGAACACAGCAAGCTGCTTGGCGCCAGACTCCGGTGGGATGGTGGTCGCGAGCCAGGCGGCCCCTTGCGGAGCCTACCACCGCTAAGTGGGATCGTTCAGCCGTACCACAGGCAAGCCTGTGGTGCCGTTGCCCGGGGTGGACCACTAGGAGGTAGATCCCAAAACCACCCCAAAATTTGATTTGCTCGAAGTTTCACCATAGAACGCCAAGGCTGCAAGCCTGTAGTTCAGATAATGAACGCCAAGACTATAAGTCTTGTAGTTCAGATAATGAACGCCAAGACTATAAGTCTGTAGTTCAGCGAACGCCATGACAATGCGTCTGTAGTTCAACGAACGCCAAGACAACACGCCAGTAGTTCAAGAAACGCCAAGGCTCCAAGCCTGAAGTTCAGATGACGAGAGTTCATACATACCCTCAAAGAAAGCGGCGCACGACTCCGGGCACCACTCGCCTCACCAAGGCACCATATACTGTGCCGCTGCCTGTGTGGTTTTTCCATAGCTGCCACTAAGTAGCTTAAGCTCATACCGTCCATTCGGCAGAACTTTCACGACTCTGTATGGGCCTCGCATTCCTGGATCTAGTTTTCCAGTAGACTGCGAATACTTAATAACAAACACAAGGTCATTTAGTTCAAACTGACGAGGTGGGCGTCTAAGTCGGTTCGCATAGTCATCTTGCCGTTGCTTGTTAGCTGTCATCAGCTCGCTTGCCCGGCTCCTGCTGATCTCCCGTAGGGACTCCCGGTTGGGACTGGTGCCCGTGATAGCGATATCACGAACAAGGTTTTGGACTAGTGGGGTGGTTGCATCTGTTCCGATCATCAGGTTGAGGGGTGAGGCCTGGGTGGTCTTCTGTTTCGTAATATTGAGAACCAGCTGCAGTTTCCATAGAGCTTCCGACCAGGAGGAGGCTTTGTAGTTTACTTCAATCCGCAACATGTTTAGAATGGTACGAATGTACCGTTCCACCTGACCGTTTGCGTGGTGCATTTCCGGGGTGATAAAATGCAAGTCACTCCCCATATCCCTTACCCAAGTCACAAATTCCCTGGACTCAAACATCCGTCCCCTATCGCTAACTATCAACTTTGGGACTCCAAATAAGGAAACCGCTTGCATAAAGACGCGTTTTAATTCACTAACGTCTTGTCTGTAGATTGCATACAGTAGGCAAAATTTAGTGGAAGCATCCAATATAACCAATATGAATTTGTACCCATTAGAGACAGGAAGAGGACCCAAGACATCCACATGGATTGTGTGAAAAGGGGAATCGGGTTTTTCCCAAGAAACAATGTTCTGATTAGGTGATCGCGGTACCCTCTTTTTTGAGATGCAGACCAAACAGTGAGCTACGTATTTGTTTACAAATTGACGAAGCCCCGGGAACCAAGTATTTGAGAATAAGATCAAGGGTCTTGTCAGCGTTAATGTGCTCGTGTTCGCCATGAAATATTCTTAATAGACTAAGCCTATGTCCCCTGATGTTCAAGCTTATGAACGCACCTTTAACCACGTCATCTTCATCAACCAATGATGACCGTCTATCACGTCATGAAGAGCCAATCGCGTTGTTTTTGTTACCACTACCAATGTTCCACGTATTCGTTTAGTTTTAAGTTTTAACTACAATTTTTTATATTACTTCACTTTACGCATTGTTCAAGAATAGATCAATTTAATATCTCCGCATTTTTATTGAAATAAAGAAGAAGTCACCCTGAATCCAATTATAGCTAGAAATAGCCACCATAATTTGGTCCTTCGAGCCGGACATCAGCGAACAAGAATTTGGATATACGCTACGACGACGGTTGGGAATTGATCGACGCAAGATCCTCGTCAATTAACATCAGCAGCATCGCAGCGCATTCGGTGAGACGAGCCAACCAGAATATCCAAAACCTGTCCATATCCCTGTGTGATCTCGGTTTTTTGTGCTAAATTCCAGTGTTGAGCCACCTCTGGGTGACCGCTACGTGTCGGTTGCCTACTTCACGTTCAAACCAGGGTTATCAAGCTGAAACCGAAGCTTCAATCATCGCTTTAGCTGCTCTGAATATCGTGCACCCGTTGAATCGTGAGTACTTCCACACTATTCCAGAATGACTGACGTTAAGGAGAAAATTAGAGAGCTTAATAATAGAAGAGGTCACATCAAAAGGACTCTCACTAATTTTAAAAAACATGTAGAAGGTCTAGACGGTAACGTTTTAACTGTTAGGCAGCGTACGGAGTTGCAATTGCGTGTTTCAGGCATTCAAGAATTATACTCGTTATTCGATGACGTTCAATATAAAATTGAAACATTAACAACGTCCGAAACAGACATTCCTAAAGCATTAGAAGAACGAGATAGTTTTGATTCTGAATATTATTCAATATTAGCTAAAGCGCAATGTTTAATTAATAATGAAGATGAGGAAGCTGATAATTCAAATGCATCAGCTAATAGCCAATCAGTTCAAAATCCTTCTGTCAAACTACCCACTATATCTCTGCCCGAATATGACGGTTCGTACGAGCACTGGCTGGAATATCGCGATATATTTTTATCCCTAGTTCACAATTGCCGATCTATTCCTAAAATACAGAAATTTCACTACCTTAAATCATCATTAAAAGGCTCTGCTCGTTTAGTTATCGATTCAGTTGAGTTTTCTGCAGATAACTACATTGTTGCATGGGAATTACTTCTCAATCGTTACGATAATTCTACACTTCTTGCTCAAAAGCACGTCAAATCTTTATTTTCCATGCCGTCAGTCACAAAAGAATCATCGCCGCAGATAAGAAAACTTATTGACGTAACCTTAAAAAATTTACGCGCTTTAAAGTTACTCGGCGAAAGCATCGAGCATTGGGACATATTAATTATACATATGGTTGTTTCCAAGCTCGACCAAACTACTGAACGCGAGTGGGAACAATATAAGAATTCTTTATCAGTAACGGATGATTCCAAACGCATTAAACTAGATAATTTAATGAAATTTCTTAGGCAGAAAGCAGATATGTTAGAAACACTTTCACACTCCGTCTCACACAGTTCACCCAAAGCCAATTCATCACAAAACAAATCTTCCAACAATTATTCTTCCACACAGAAGGTTAATTGTAACATAGTTACACAAAAACCGGACACCAACACTAACACTAAAAACAAACAATCTCGCAAACGAACGTGTTATATGTGTAATGCATCACATCCTTTATATTCATGCCAAAAGTTCCTCGATCTTGGTTTGCAAGAGAGAAAACAGCTTGTACGCAGACACGAAATTTGCGAGAATTGTTTCCGTATCGGTCACACAGCTGCCGAGTGTAGGTACGGTCCGTGCAGAAGATGTGAGAAAAAACATAACTCGTTAATATGTGATATTGTTGTCGGGAGTCAAGAACACAACCGCTCGGTAGCCCTGCACTCGATAGCTGAGGTGCCGACCGCTGCGGACCTCCCCGCCTCTTCCAATACGTCACATACACACGCACAGTCACAAAGCTATTCAATTCAGGTAAATAATGCTCACCCAGACATAAACGCGCAATCGTCATCCGAGCAATATGAATCTGTGTTGCTATCTACTGCTCTAGTCGAAATACCTGATAAATTAGGTAACTTACACCAAGTACGCGCAATTTTAGACAACGGCAGTGATAGGTGTTTCATTACACAATCGTTATGTGACAAATTAAACGCGCAATTGATACAGTCCACTCAAAATGTTCAAGGAGTAGCTTATTCCGTGACGCAGTGCACAAAGTATTGCAACATAGAACTGCGTTCTTTGGATAAAACATTTGCCGCTTGTGTACAATGTTTAGTTTTACCCGGAATTACTTCTAATTTGCCAAACTTTACTTTGCCACGGAAACAGTTCAATTTACCCGACAATATTGTGTTAGCCGATCCCACATTCTATAAAAGCCAAAAAATTGATATTTTAATAGGCGCGAATCTGTTTTGGGACCTGCTGACTGAAGGAAAAATAAAACTAAATAATGGCCCTTATATTATTAATACAAAGTTAGGGTGGATTATCTCAGGTTCTATTTCAGACTACCCGCGAAAATCCAATCGTGTAAATTGTAATCTTACGCAATCTATAGGTATTCACTCTTTAGATAAACAAGTCCGCAGCTTCTGGGAGCTCGAAGAGTTACCCATTGGCACCCAATCAGCTGACTCACGCAGCGACGATGAGCGTGCGTGCGAGGATCATTACCAGAATACCATGAAGCGCACAGCTGATGGTAGATTTATCGTACGCATACCATTCAAACATGAACCTGACACGTTAGGTGATACAGTCGCATAAGCTGAACGACGTTTTTATGCTTTGGAAAAACGGTTGGAACGTTATCCAGACTATAAAAAGTTGTACACTGAATTTATGAACGAGTACGAAACTTTAGGTCATATGAGTCGTATCACCACATATGGAACCCCGCATTATTTCATGCCCCATCACGGCGTATTTCGTCCTCATGCCACATCAACAAAACTGCGTGTTGTATATAACGCAAGCGCAGCTTCAAGGTCGGGAAAGTCGTTAAATGACCTACAGTACGTCGGTCCACCTATACAAGGTGATTTAATTTCTATTTTAATGCGGTTCCGAGAGAACAAGTATGTAGCTTGCGCAGATATAGAAAAAATGTATAGGCAGGTGTTGATTGATAAGGAACAACGTGACCTTCAGTTGATTTTATGGCGCGAAAACAAGTCGAATCCCTTAGGAATTTATCAGTTGAACACGGTGACATATGGTACCGCGTCTGCGCCGTTTCTTAGTTGCAGGTGTCTGAAACAATTAGCACAGGAATGTGACGATCCTGACGTGGCACGAACGATTCGCGAAGACTTTTACGTTGACGACTTGATTTGTGGAAAAAACGATAAAAACAAATTAATTCAGATCTGTAATGATACCGCAAAAGTTTTACATACCGGCTGTTTTCCGCTCCGCAAGTGGGTATATAATTTCAATGCAGAATCCAGTAATATAGACATGCCTAACGACGCAAAAGATTTCTCATTAGGTGAGTATGTTCACAGCAAAACGTTAGGGTTAGGATGGTACCCACACTGTGACGAATTATATTTTCATACACAATTCGATTTTAACACAAAACCGATCACTAAACGCACCATACTGTCAGGTGCATCACAAATTTACGACCCGCTCGGTTTATTGAGTCCAGTCATTACACAAGCAAAGATATTGTTACAAAAATGTTGGTTGCTAAAACTCGATTGGGATCAACAATTACCTGATGACGTCACGCAAGTCTGGAAGCGGTTTGTTAATAATTTGTGTATGCTCAATAAAATTCGAGTACCTCGTTTTGTGATGTGCGAACACCCCGTAAACACTGAACTGCACATATTTACCGACGCGTCACAAGCAGCCTATGGCACCTGCGCCTACGTACGTACGATTGATAACGCATCAACCGTCACAGTTAGATTGCTATGCTCAAAGGGTAGGGTCGCATCTATAAAACCTGTTATGACTATACCTAGGCTTGAACTGTGTGGGGCGCTGGTGGGGGCAAGATTATATGAAAAAATTAGAGGTTCGCTGCGATCTAGATTTGATAAAGTCGTATTCTGGACGGATTCGACTATCGTATTAAGTTGGTTAAAAACTCCACCTAAAATGCTAAAAACCTACGTCCAGAATAGGGCCGGAGAGATACACGAATTGACAAAAGGCCATTCGTGGCGACATGTTAGTGGTGTAGATAACCCCGCTGACTTAGTGTCGCGAGGTCAAAGTGTAGATGCACTAAACGTCAACAATTTATGGTGGTCAGGGCCACAATTTTTACAGGACCCTAAATTTGACAGTTTAGATGAAAATACATGCATACAAATATCGCCAGAAAACTTACCTGAGCTCAAAAATCACGACGCACACACACTTCTCACTCATCAAACAACTGAAGAAAACTTATTTCCATTTTCTAGGTTTTCTCAGTATAATCGCATGCAGCGTGCCGCCGCTTATGTACTCCGCTTTATACATAATACGCGTTGTAAAGATGATCGGTGGAAGGGGGCGTTGAGTACATCTGAACTAAACAATTCTACGACAACGCTCGCTAGGCTGGCACAGCGTGAGTCATTTCCCGATGCGCGCGATTCACTTATTAGAAAGGGACATGTAAACAAAACACAGACTCACTTATCAAAGTTAGACTTATTTATCGATGAAAACAAACTGATTCGAGTTGGAGGTCGTATACGGAACAGTACAAATTTTGATTTTGATAAAAAACACCCCATATTGATCTCTGGTAAACATCAACTTTCATTGTTATTATTTCGATACGAGCATAACCGGTTAATGCATGCAGGTCCGCAGATGTTATTGTTTACTATCAGGGAAGCGTGGTGGCCATTAGGTGGTAGAAATCTCGCACGTCAGACCTGTCATATGTGCGTAAAGTGCGTACGTATGCGAGGCAAAATTGTTACACCAAAAATGGCTGATTTACCAAAGGAAAGATTAGATTATGGGTTCCCGTTCATACACTGCGGCGTAGATTACGCTGGGCCACTGCTTGTATTGAACCGAAAGGGCAGGGGTGCTAGAACCGTAAAAGCATACGTTTGTTTATTTATATGTTTTACGACGCGCGCGGTACATTTAGAATTGGTCAGCGATCTCACTTCGGAAGCATATTTATTAGCATTGAAACGTTTTATTTCACGCCGTGGTAAACCGGCTGAAATATTTTCTGACAATGGAAGGAACTTTGTTGGCTTAATGAATGACTTCAACAAATTTCTCTCCAGTTGTTCTGACAATCTAAAAGAGTACGCCACAGCTCAAAATATTAAATTTAAAATGATCCCTCCTTACGCCAGTCATTTTGGAGGCCTGTGGGAGGCCGGTGTTAAAAGTTGTAAACATCACTTGCGACGTGTGGTAGGCAATGCGCACTTAACGTTCGAGGAGCTCACCACGGTGTTGACACAAGTCGAGGCCATACTGAACTCCCGACCATTGACTCCTATGTCCACAGATCCGCATGACTATCTCCCTCTTAGCCCTGCTCATTTTCTGGTTGGCCGTCCGATGACTGCACCTGTCTGCGCTGACGTCACCGCCGTGCCTACACACCGCCTGACGCGCTACCAGAGGGTCGAACAAATCCGTCAGCACTTCTGGAGCCGCTGGTCCAAGGAGTACGTGTCAGAACTGCAGACTAGAGGCAAATGGAGAGAGAACCAAGATTGTCTGCAGAAGAACACGCTTGTTCTTATGAAGGATGACAATCAGCCTCCACTAAAATGGGGCTTAGGACGTATTGTCGACGTTTTTCCAGGCAAGGATGGAGTGGCCAGGGTTGCCGATATCCAAACCGCTTCTGGCATCGTGCGACGAGCTTTTTCGAAGATTTGCCCTCTGCCAATTCGAGATGAGTAGCTGCAGCGGGATCGCCTTGTTCCAGTCACTTGAAAGGTCCACTTCCAAGGCCGGGGAGGATGTTCAAGCTTATGAACGCACCTTTAACCACGTCATCTTCATCAACCAATGATGACCGTCTATCACGTCATGAAGAGCCAATCGCGTTGTTTTTGTTACCACTACCAATGTTCCACGTATTCGTTTAGTTTTAAGTTTTAACTACAATTTTTTATATTACTTCACTTTACGCATTGTTCAAGAATAGATCAATTTAATATCTCCGCATTTTTATTGAAATAAAGAAGAAGTCACCCTGAATCCAATAATATAGCACAACAAGCGGGGTCCTCGCCGACGGGCGAGTATTTGTAAAACAACAGGTCATTTTGAGCAACATAACGCGTCGAATGTAGTTCACCATCCCTCAGCTGTTGCAGCAACACCTGGGTCTCGTTATCCGCAGATTGAGCTATTTGAGCCCAATTACGTGGTCTCGAAACCTGGTTAGCTACAACAACTGAAGGGTTGCGGCTAAGGTAATCAGCGTGTGGCATCATTACCCCCTTTCGATACTCAATAGCAAAATGAAAATCTTGGAGGTAAATCCACCAACGTGCAACACGCGGCAGCAAATCTTTCTTGCGCTCCGTGGCCTTCAAAGCATTGCAGTCTGTTACTACTTTGAACTGTAAACCCACGAGGTAGTGGCGAAAGTGCTGCAATGCTTTGACGACCGCCAATGTCTCCAACTCATACGAGTGGTACCTATTTACTTTCGGCGCCCTTGCGTCGCTTTGCTGTAATATGCCACCACGTGCTTGCTACCATCATCGTGTGTCTGTAATAAAATTGCGCCGTACCCAACACTACTCGCGTCCGTGTGGACCTCTGTGGGCTGCGGGTCAAAAACTGAGAGAACTGGTTTGTTAGTAAGGAGTTCAATTAATGTTTGCCGAACCTTTTCTTGCTCTGCGCCCCATTTAAAATCTACGTCCTTTTTAGTTAATCGAGCAACACAGGCAGTTAATGTGGCATAGTTTTTGAAATAACGCCGGAAGTATCCTGCAGGCCCCAAAAACTGGCGCACCTGTCGTACGTTCTCCGGGACGGGAGATTTCACGAGGGCTTCGACCTTGTATGGGCTCGGCCTAACCTGACCCCGACTCACGAGTCTCCCAAGGTACTCTACTTCCTTCGCAAGAAACGAACATTTTCGAAGATTTATAGAAAACCCAGCTGCAGTGAGCGTCCGCAAGACTTGTTTTAGCTGAGAGACCTTCGGAGACCGTAGAGCTCAGGATGAGAATATCATCGACATATATCAGTACCTGGCCTGCTTCTATGAAGCGCCGCAACGTATTGTTAATAATACGCTGGTACACAATCGGCGAGTTCGTTAATCCGTAAGGCATTTTGACATACTCATAATGGCCCTCCGGCGTAACGAACCCAGTGAATTGAATCGACCGCTCATTTATAGGGATTTGGTGGAATCCAGTGGCCATATCAAGGCTGGTGAAGAATCTATAATTCCCCAGCCGATCGATATGGTCATCGATCAATGGCAATGGATACCGATCCTTGACAGTCAACCGATTCAGTGCCCTAAAGTCGACGCATAGGCGGTCCGAACCGTCCTTCTTCTTTACCAGTATTATCGGACTCGCGTAATCCGATCTTGACTCCCTGATAATTCCTTTGTCCAAGAGATCACTAATTATCTTGCGAACCCGAAGTTTCTCATCATACGAAAGTTTGTAAGGCCGGTAAACAACTGGGGTTAGATTGGTTAATTTTATCTCCATCTCACCAGTTTTAACCGTAGAGGTGGCTGTGCCAGTGATGAAAAACTCCGAGTATTCCTTAATCACTCCTACCAAAGAGTCGTAATCACTTCCCTTGAGTGGGGTATTTATTTCGAAGGATTCCTGACTTTGAATCGCGTTAACTTGGACAATGGGATCATCAGACCTAGCCAAAAACTGCCTGTCTTTAGTACGGACATACACGATACCGTCCCGGTTCAGTATATCGGTTCCTACGATGATAGGCGCGTTCATGCACGAAGAGGGAACTATGATTAGGTCGGCCTCTACCGAAATCTGGCTAAATTCGAGAGTAACAAATAATGAAGCTACTATCTCCGTATTACTGATGCCTTTTAAAATGCAATGTGTAGGTTTTGGTTGGCAGGAAAGGTATTTCAATACGTCTGAGGAAATAAGTGACACGTTAAGGGCACCACTGTCGATAATAGCGTCCATGGGGATGCCATCGACCACAGCGACGATAATATCATTGGCACCTGCAGCGTTCGAACCATTTTCTGTGCAAAGATTAACATTACGTTCATTTCGCGATTCGGAGCGGACCTTAGCAAAACACTGGTCTTCGAGATGACCTGACTTCTTACAGAAGGTACAAATGATATTGCTAGCGCTGCTTGAAGTGGGCGTTTTCTCAGAGTTAGCTTTTGTACGACAGTGACGGCTAACGTGTCCCTTTTTACCACATGAAAAACACTTCTGTTCGTTTCGATTCGAAGTAGATGGAAGAGAGCGCTTCTTCGACGCTGAAGGTCGAGTATCGGTTTTTACGCGAACCGGCTTCGTGTAAATAGACAAGAACGATACTATTGTCTCAGGGTTAAGATTCGCGTTAGCCGCGGCAGCTCTCACATGAGGGTTATCGATACCGCGAATCACTATCAAAGTCATAAGGTCATTGCTTAAACCTTCGACGATACGTAACCGTAATAATGTACGACGCGCGTATTCTGCATAAGTAGCATACTTTTCAGACGTCGTATTCATAGTGTCAAACAGAATATTGGCGTAATCTAACTTTCGCGGACACAATGATTTAAATTCCCGCTTAAAGTTTGTCCAGGTGCGGTCAGCCATAACCCACTCGTTGAGCCAAATCTTTGCGTCCCCTTTAAGACACGACCCAATACGCGAAAGACACTCGTAGTCACTCCAGCCATTCGCATCCTGTGCACGGTCGACCTCCTCACACCATATCTCTATGTTGTGAATGGAGGGATCAAAGCTCGAAACAAAGTAATTCTGGGATCTGACTGGCTGCAGCGATCTAAGGGCGTCAACAAGAACCTTAGTTGGGTCGGATGTACTCATTTCTAAATTATCTACTGATGGTGTTGAAATGTGGGTAGTTGATAAACGATTCGTTGTTCGTGTCTCGTGGGTATTCGCCTGGAGAGGCGGCGTATAGCATTTTGACATATTCGATTGAGATGTACTCAATTCTACTTCGGTAGTTTCACGTGTGTTACTTGGATCACAACGCACTATCGTTTTATTTGAATTTGTCGCGTGACTATTTTCGATCGACGTTAAGCGGTTCATGATTGAATTCAACGTGTTATGAATCGACACATCCGTACTAACATGTTGTCTAACGGGGGTAGGCGATCTATCACCACGATAAGAATGATGGCGCGACCGATCACGTCGCGACGCGTCACGGAACCGTGCTCGACTTTTAGTAGGTATTTGGTCACGCGATTGACACTGTGAACGACGATTTGTCGTCGCTGACCGACTACGTGAGCGATATCGCGACCTATCTCGGCTGCGAGAACGGCTGCGAGAACTTCGTCGTGACCTACATTTGTTATCACGAGACCCACCGGCCATGGCACAAAACACAAATTAGTGGGTAAAATAGACGAGACTTTGTTCCTCTTTTCGTGGGCTAGAAGTTACTTATCCCACTTCTGATTTTAGGAATCAGAAGTAGAAGTTATTAAAAAAAACACAGCTCACAAACTTTGACCTTTAATTTTTTAAATACCTAACGTTTCTTAACACGATAAATTCAACTTAATAATTAGAGGAATAAAATCTATCCACAACATAAAAAACAATAAATCACTTGATTACACGACTCACGCTACCGATGTGTACACTTCGAAGGCTGGGACGAGAAAAGGGGCGGCACCGGCTCGTCGCTTCTTTTTATACGGAGTAGCGGGGGGAGTACGGGGGAACTGCTTATACTACATATACTACTTTTTTTTTGTAAATAAATACTTATATAGATAATTACACCCAGACTCAGGACAAACAGACATGTTCATGCACACAAATATTTGTCCTGGATGGGAATCGAACCCACGACCTGCGACATGATAGGCGGTATCTTAACCAACCACGCCAACTGGCCTGTCAATCAGTAGTATTATTGACTAAACTGTGGTAAAATACGCAGATTTTAGCGAGGCACTATCGATCGTAGCGTGTCTACTAGGAATATATTTACAAAGTTTAAAAAGCAGGAATTATAAGTTAAATTAAACTTTTTAATAAACTCCGACACAAACAAAAACATGTAAAAAGTTAAAAAAACTATAATAATAATGTAAGCATTACGTAATATTTTGATCCAAGTGTCGTCATCACGTCAGAAGACGGGCTAATGAAAATGACAAACAGACAAGGTATACCTAGCAATAATGAATGCTATTGTACCTAGAAAGCATAGCTGCTGTTAACTTCCTATTGTCAGTAGCGTCTCTCGACGCGACGACGTAATCGTTCGATCAAAATTATAATATTACCTACAAGTAGTTTATATATTATTATATATTAATATTATATTATAATTAATATATTATAATATTACTACGATTAGTTTTTAATATATTTGCTTACAAATTCCCAGATTCGTCCTACAATTGTATTAAGTCTACTACTAAATCCTAGGATTTTCATTTCGCGAATTCCCAGTGTGGTCCCTCAGTTCACACATGCATACATCTTATAACGGGTGTAAAAAGACACTTTCCGAAGCCGAAGGCCACATACATATTATTTGGATCATATTTTTCCACAAGACCTTACTACACTAGACCATACCTGCAGGGCTAACATGATAAGCGTTAGATCTCACTATTTCTCGATTTTTCCTTTTGGCTTCGCACGGTTTGTGTATATTTAGCCACTTTATCTTGTGACGAGGAACCGATGTAGCAAGTTATTAAAAACAAATCATTTTTATCATAGCAACATCGGCTTGAGGTTCCGTCTCATTCATTCAATTTACACATGGAATTAGTATGTACTATATTTATTTTACGTCCACCTCTTTTAATTTATGGTAAGTTCTTTGTGTAACCGACTTTTTTGAATAAAATTACATGTTTTTCTGTGGCGTGCCGAAATTAAAATACAAAATGACGAAAATTAAAAGTAGTGGCACATAATATACTCACTAGATATACCAAGATCCCTCGGTGCCTCGGAAGCACGTTAAGCCGTTGGTCCCAGCAGTTATTCGTGGATCTTTGACAGTCGTTACGGGTCGTCAGAAGCCCGAAAGACTGACAACCAGTCTTACCAATGGGTATCGTATTTCCCAGTTACTGGATTGTGGAGGTCAGATAGGCAGTCGCTCCATGTAAAATACTGGTATTCAGCTGCATCCGGTTAGACTGGAAGCCGACCTCAACATAGTTGAGAAAAGGCTAGGCAGATGGTGAATATACTCACTAGATAATAACCACAATTGACAAATGAGCCAACGATCACAATTAGACAAAGCGAAGATTGTTATAGTAACAATCACCATAAAACCCATGATATTGCCAATTTTGTTAATCACCACACTTACAAAAGTACTGGTTTTCAGATAAATATGCAAGTGGAGTTGATTTCGCTATTACTTTGTTAATCACCACCCTTAGGAAATTAACTGGGGATTTTATTAGATATTGCCATACAGCCATAATCCCTAGATTTCGTTAATCACCATGATACTCTTAAAAAGTCTACGTGATAGTGCCTCCTCCACCACACTTTCTCTTGCGGCCGCCGGAAGGAACTTCGTTCCAATATAAATAGTAGATAAGTGTGATATATTTGTAATAGTGGGTATTTAGAATTAAGTCTTCGTACGTTACGAGCCGCGCGCCAGTCGCCAAATATACGTCTATCAGAGAAGTCCGTGTTTCATTGTGTTCCCGATAGTTCCAGCAGGTTCCATATTCTTCAGTGGCGACGAGTACAGACGATCCGACGCGTGACCGTGCAATAATAAGAAGAGTACACACAAAATTAATAAAAAAATGTCGATCGAAAAAATTGCTGAGTTCAAAGTCCACAGTGATGATTGGCGGTTGTACGTGGAACGTTTAGAACAATATTTTTTAGTTAACAAGATCCCCGCCGAATTACAAGTGCCTACATTAATAACAGTGATGGGGGCGGAGTGTTATGAACTTCTAGTTAATTTGTGTACGCCGGTTAAACCAAAAAATAAAACGTTAGCACAAATCGTTGACGTCATGGAAAAACACTTGCAACCAAAGCCGAGTGAGTTGGCAGAGCGGTACAAGTTTCGGCATAGGAAACAGAAAGAAGGTGAATCGATATCGGAGTACGCGGCGATCTTGAAGAAGATGTCCAAAACATGTGAATTTGGGTCCTGGCTGGAAGAAAGCTTGAGAGATCAGCTAGTGTGTGGCATAACCAATGAAACCATACGACAACGATTGTTCGCCGAATGCAGTTTGGATTTCGGGAAGGCCTATAAGTTGGCGGTTAGCATGGAGGCAGCAGAAGAAGACGCTGCGGCCGTTGAAGGCCAGAGCGGGTCGAGAAACGAGGGTGCATCTACGACGTCGGTGACGTGTCAAGCGATGTCAGCGGGCTCGCGGCGGAAGGGTATGGCGGCGGTGGCTACTGGTGACCTCCGCGGAGCGACAACACCGTACGATACTACGACGTCTAGCGGAAGGGGGCGCGGCGCGCGCGCATCGTCAGTGCCCGTACCCATGAAGCGGGGTGAGCGTGCGCAGCAACAGCAGTGTCGAGTGTGCGGCGCGCGTACTCACGACACAAGCAAGTGCAAGTTCAGGCGTTATGTTTGCCGAGTTTGTAACCAAGTAGGACATTTGCGACGTATGTGTCCGAATTTATCAGAACACTATAACGTGGATATGGACGCGGTTCAAATAAGAAAGTCCAATGAAAGTGATGGCGCGGAGAGCGATGAGGTAATTTTTGTAGATGTTTGTAAATTATCAGCGACGCAGTGTAGCCCTATTTATGTTGAACTGAATGTAAATGGTATTGACATTAAAATGGAATGTGTCACCGGCAGTGCGGTGTCATGCATAAGCTGGGAGTGTTATAGTAGATTGTTTAATTATTTAAAACTTAAGCCTAGTCATTTAATACTAAAGTATTATACCGGCGAGTTAGTAAAACCCCTTGGAGTTATACAACCATTAGTGAAATATGAAAATAGACATAAGCAATTAGATTTATATGTTGTTGAGAATGGCAAAACACTTTTATTAGGCCGTCAGTGGATGGCAGAACTGGAAATACAATTACCTACAGTCACCTATGATTGTAATAGTAATGATGTTGTAATGTACAAAAATAATGTATTTGATGTGGCTGCTTTCAGTACCAAATACTGTGATGTGTTCGCGGACGGGCTGGGACGGTTCACCGGCGGTACGGTGAGCGTGTGCGTGCGTGAGGGGGCGCGGCCGGTGTTCATGCGCGCGCGCCCGCTGGCGTACGCGCTGCGTGAGCCGGTGGAGCGCGCGCTGGACCAGCTGCAGCGGGACGGCATTCTCTCTCCTGTGGAGCGTTCTGACTGGGCAACACCCATCGTGCCCGTCGTCAAGAAGGACGGTAACATTAGAATTTGCGCAGATTACAAATTAACTTTAAACAAAGTTATAGAAGTTGACCGTTACCCGTTACCCAGAGTAGAGGAAGTACTACTTCGTTTGAAAGGTGGCCAGCATTTCAGTAAAATTGACCTTTCACAGGCATACGCTCAATTTGAGCTGGATGAAACGAAAAAGTACACAGTGATTAACACGCATAAAGGATTATTTATGTATAATAGGCTAGTATACGGGTTAGCATCTACTCCGGGCATTTTTCAAAGACATTTGGAGCAATTGTTTGCAGATTTACCACATGTGGGGGTGTTTTTAGATGACATTATAATAACGGGAGCCACAAACGAAGCACACATGCGTAACTTATGCAAAGTTTTTGATCGCTTGAACAAATACGGCCTCAGAGTAAAAAAAGATAAATGTGTATTTTTTGCGGAATCAGTAAATTATCTAGGTCACACGATTAGTAAAGAAGGGGTTCACACGTGCCCAGACAAAGTACAAGCTATAGTTAAAACTCCAGCTCCCACGAATATTTCTGAATTAAGAGCATTTATTGTTATGGTGATGTACTATGGAAAATTTATAAGAAATGTTAGTACAATTCTAGCGCCTTTGTATAAGTTGCTTAAAGCTGGAGCTCCGTATAGCTGGAATAAAGAATGTGAAGATGCGTTCAGTAAAGTGAAGCATTTATTAACGTGTAGTGAAGTGCTAATGCACTACACACCGGAGTTACCTATAATTTTAACAACAGACGCGAGCAGTGTAGGCGTAGGAGCTGTGATATCTCACACAACGCCACGGGGCGAGCGTCCCGTGGCGTACGCATCGCGCGCGCTCACGCAAGCCGAGCAGGTTTACTCGCAAATAGATCGAGAGGCACTCGCTATCGTGTTCGGAGTTCGTAAATTTCATCAATATCTGTATGGTCGTAAATTTATATTAATTTGAATGGCAAGAAAGAAAGCAAGATTCAAATAAATGAAGAAGATACAGAAAATACTTTTTATTACTCTACTGACTTTCCGAATGCTTCAATTCAAGAGTTCGGTAATATACGAGTAAGCGATGATGAAGAAGTTCAAATAAAAAGAAGAAAACATTGACCGAAATTCAATGAAATTTTAATGAATTTTGAGTAATCTGTCAATAAACAAGTTAAATATTGGTTTTCTTTTTGACAAACAACAAAAATGTTATGATGCACCAGTAATGCCCGCAACTTCGTACGTGCAGGCATTGAAATAAATGCCGATGCCGATTGTTTTTAGCTACTAATATTCTTGGTTCTTGAGCATATCCACTAACAGGTCCTAACTCAGGTCCTACATAACATGAATTTAATATCATATACAGTGTTCAAAATCCCTTACCCTTTTTTTCGTTCGCTTTTTAATTTCATCTCTGTGCTATACAGATAAGACGCTATTTTATAAAATTGTAAATAAATCAATAAATAATAACGTTTAATGAAATTAAAATATATCCTTATAAAACGAGAACGTGGAACCGTATACGTGTGTTGATTTCATGCCGCCATTGCAGCGCCACGTTGTATAATTGTTAACTGGTAGAAATGTACATACTTTTATTTCAGAATGTGATTGATGTGACTAATAAAGAAATATCTAAACAAGATGTTTTATGTGTTGCCACTCCTTAAAGATTGTAAAGTTAATTTTTTAATACCTTATATGTAGGTATTTATAAAAACATCTGCGGTCTTACTACAAAAGGTTTAAAAACATGTTCAACGCATGTCTAACGTCAAACTCCATACATAAAAAAACATAAAATACGCGTTGAACATGTTTTTAAATCTTTTGTAATAAGACGGCTGTTATTAATTACTCTATGTCGCGCGCGGCAGTAATCGTGTACACCCTAGCGAAGCATCGCGTGCGATGTTTAGGTTCGGGTGGTGCGGGGAGTAGTACAAAGCTCCGCCCACACACGCAAGGTCGTTGGCGCCGGTAAAAACCTTAAGAAAGCACATAGGGATCGTGTAGATGTCGACACCGCACTACAAACGTTTCTGTTAGCGTACCGGAACACTGTGCACAGCACCACCGGGGAAACCCCGGCTATGCTGTTGCAGAGACGTCCATTACGTTCCAGACTTGATTTACTGCGTACGATTCAGGTCACTAAAGACAGAGTTCACCAAGCCCAGAGACGGCAAATGGAATTCGCGGGGGGCACAAACCGCAGTTTCAGGGAGGGTGATTCAGTTTGGGCTCGGGAGTATGGTGTTAGTGATAGGTGGGTGAAAGGTACAGTGGAACGGGTAGACAGTGCCCGTAGATACTCAGTGGTAAAGGATAATGGTCAATCACTAAAAAGACATGTAGATCAAATGCGCCGCAGGTCACGCTTATCTGATGTTACCTGTCCAGAGACTGAGAACAATACAGATCATGGGGGAGCGAGTGTGGTCGAGCCACTTAGCGAGGGGTTAGAACGGGTAGTAAAGGTATCTTCACCAGAGGCGACTACCAGGAATAAGGGGGAAAGTTCAAATCCGGACATAAATACTCCTGAAGATTCTCTGGTTAATGTACAACCACAACCTCCGCCGCCGGTGAATCGGTATTCTAAGCGAACACGTAAACCAGTAGATAGATTTAAAATTGTTTAACTAGTTAAGAATTATTATCAGTTTACATCAGGTTTATATAGTTGTTATGTTGAGATTATATTTGTTGTGTTATTATTGTGTTATTGTATTTTAGAGATGTACTGTTGTATTGTGGTGGAGGTGTGATATATTTGTAATAGTGGGTATTTAGAATTAAGTCTTCGTACGTTACGAGCCGCGCGCCAGTCGCCAAATATACGTCTATCAGTGAAGTCCGTGTTTCATTGTGTTCCCGATAGTTCCAGCAGGTTCCATATTCTTCAATAAGAACTAAGTATTTTCATTATTAATACGCTGTAAAATAAAATTATAACTAAAATAAGAACAATTATGTAGCTGCCATGGTAATTTGGAGTTTTTTTTTTTTGTATCATTATCATCTTGCCTACTCATCTCGAGATTCGTTCAGGGGACGTCGTTGCGAACGCTCGTACCGCACTCCGTCACAGTTTTTGTTTTGCTAAGGGTCTATGCGGCCCTCCCGCGGGGGGTTCCCGCATTGTAGAGGCGGGGGGGCTCAGTAGCCGTGGCTTGGTCACCCACGGTGAAGCGAAGAGGAACCCCAGGAGGGGCCGCTCGTCAGGGCTTTTTCCAGGAAGTCGACGACGTAGCAGCCAACAGGTAGGTTGCAGTGCCGCTTGGGCGACATCGCAACTGAGGCGGGCCGTGATGTCGTATAGGAGGCATCGCGGCTAAGGGATGGAGGCCGCGGCGGGAGAGGAGTGCCGGTATTGCGGTGCACCGCTCTCCCTACCTTCCGCGGCCTTGACGGGGTCGCCACCGTCTGATGACGGACGCGGTGGGGTCGCAGGGGAGGAGGAGTGTCGATATTTCGTTGGCCGCTCTCCCTATCCTCGGCGGCCGGGCCACTGAGCTGACTGGTCCCAGGGGTACACGGGGTCGTCTGGCGCCTATGTGCTGGTTTGGTCCATGGGGTGGTCACGGTGCGCAATGTGTTCTTGTGCGCCGGTGATGGGGGGTGCTCCTCAGAGGAGGGTCCGGTGACGGACAGCCGCGGCGGGTTCGCGGTGAGTGCTAACGCGTGCCCGGGTTCCCGCCACGAGCGGCAGAGGAGGACACCGTGGAGTTTTAGTGGGTTGGAGTCCCACATAACTGCACTATCTCTCCGTGGTAGTGCAGTATGCATGAGCATTTCTCCACGGAAAAAAAAAGGGACTATGCGGCGGGCGTACCACATGGGCCACAAATATTTTGTCCCTACTAGTTTAATTCGTTATAATTATATGCTAACTAGTGTATCTACCTACTTGTACACTGCACGGGTATTTTGTGTTGCGAAATAAAATTCTGTGGTGTTGTGTGCAAAGTATTTGCAAAAGTGGGATAGACTACGTGCACTCCTGTTCCTGTTTCTGCCAAGGAGGCTCTGACACCGCAGCTTTGGTGAGATCCTTAAATTTTATTTGATCATCACCTTAGGCGGGAGGGCCTGGGGTCATGATCAAATAATATGGAATACGTAAGGAAATAATATGGCATGTGACAACGTTGTCAGCGTGTAATTGAAGCTATCTTCGGTCTTTTATCCTGTGTGTCACTGTGAAACCTTTTGATGAACCTTCGAAGCTCGAGTCACGCGATTATTCGAAATTTACTCGGAAGTAATTGTTATGGGATGGTGTATCTTCATCACTATCACTACATATTGCAAACCGGGGTTTCCCGCCGCGTCTATCTGTCTGTCTAATGTTCATGATGATTTCGAGAACTGCTGGGCGGATTTTGATGCGGTTTTCGTCAGTAGATGGAGTGATTCCGGAGGGGTTCGTCCGACGTCCGCGCGGGCGATGCTGCGGGCAAAGGCTATAAGGCTGGATAAACGAAAATTCTATTTTACTCTAACAAAAAAAAAAAAAAAAACATACAGACGAATTGAGAACCTCCTCCTTTTGGAAGTCGGTTAAAAATAAAGTTATTGATTTAGGTTACGTACAAAAACTGTTTCCCCATAATGCTTCTTGCATCGACTAGCCTTTTAACTTATTACATGTTAAAATTATTTCTAGCATTAAGCCTAAATTCCCTGAAAATAAGTAGTTTAATTGCCTAGTTGTGTAAAGCAATTGAGATTATTGCGCCGGGCGCTGGAAAATGGCCCCTTTCTGTGGAAAGTCAGGCTAGCGAGTGTGAAACTAAATTTCATTTGCAACGCAACAAAATATTTACCCCGAATTGTAAAGCGAAAACGGCTCGTAAATCTCCTACCTGTCAAAGTTTAAAGTATTTGTCTTTAAACCTAAACAGACAATACTGCACATGTTATTCTCCTAACAAAAAATCTTCAATGGTTTCATTAGTTCGGCTTACAAATAAACGAAACAAAAATACAAATTAGGGAGCTATGGGCTCCCTAATTTGTATTTTTGTTTCGTTTTCGCTTTACAGAAAACGACCTATTTGACCTCAATAGAATATTTAACTTCAGTTGAAGAAAATAAATATCTAGGCACATACATAACATGAGGCTGCCTCGCTACTGCAGCGCCTCAGGTATAATATATTCGCTGAGGCGCACACCGATTTCTTTCACGCGACCATGAGCAAGCGGGGCCAATGCCGTCCTGGCGATGATCACGGACCGGATGCACTGCCCATACATATAAGGCACGGTTGTGATAGGCATGTGGCTGTCAGCACGGCCGGTTAGATATTAAGTCATAGGTTTGACAGGCCAGTTGAGGCGTGGTTGGTTGAGATGCCACTTATCATGCCGCGGGTCGTGGGTTCGATTCCCATCGGACGGGCATTAGTGTGCACGAACGTGTCTGTTTGTTCTGGGGCTGGGTGCAATTGTCTGTATAAGTGTGTATTTGCAAAGGAAAAAAAAAGTAGTATATGTGGTATATCAGTTGTCTGGTTTCCGTGGTGCAGGCTCTGCTTGGTTTGGGATCGGATGACCGTGTGTTGATGTCCCAGGTTATTATTATTAGTCTTTTAGTTTGTTTTTGTTATCTTTATTATCATTTTTGTGTTTTTGTATTTGTGTGTACCTACTCCGCATATGAGACAAGGTTGCTCGAAATAAATGTATAGTCAGGAGCATAAGAGAGCCTAGGTATAAGTTATGTTAAACCTTTTTTTGTGTCAAGTGTCAATGCAGGGCAAGCTAAATCACCACAAAAATTTACCCGGTCGCGTCGTGCGCTTTCAAATATAACGCGTGTGTCTCAATTATAATTAATAATGTTAATGTTATGTTACGTATACACCTATAATTTGTGTATACATTGGCAGTAATACTTTTCATGACTCATGTAAACCAATGTTGTAGGTTGTAACGTAACAGATAGCCGGGGCTATCTGATACTTACAAATTTTAAAAATAGTAAAAAATTAATAAAAAGTTTAAAGGTTCCGATGGTCAGCAGCGAGGTTACCACAACGGCGGGATATACCACAATGTATGAGCTGTTGGTGTTCTTTAATAAATAAATAAATAATTATATTACGTGCAGTGTTTGTGCCCTAAAAACAGAGTTCAAAAGTGTTTTTTTTTTGTAAGTGGTGATGTGATTTATTATGATAGATTTATTTATGAATGCGCATTCTGAACAGAGACTAGGGTTAACTCAAGGGTCAGAAGGGGGCGCGGGGCGCCGGCGCCGGTGCCGTTACGACAGGATTTTTGTCGGAGTGTCGGAGTTTGGTCTTACTATATTATGTAATAGTGTGCATAAAGTTTAGCTAGAGAACTGTAACATCTGCAGTCGCGTCAAACAGCGGCGAGCTACAGGTCGAACTTTGAACAGTAACAAAAATTGCATTGTTTGGGGCCGAAGCTGGGCATAAACCACGAGAATCGGGTCAACCGCATCCTGGACATTCTGCTGCTGACAACTCATCGGTGCGGAGAAGAAAGGAGTCGAGAGTGCAGTCTAACCCCGCTAAAAGCTTCAGCGGTGTGGCTGGACCTGGGCCAGCCTGGCGCCACCGTCGTTAGGAAATGCCCATCCACTGATTAATGTCAACCGTCCTCCACAAGTCCATTGCTGACGTGACCTACTTCGACAAGACAATATGGGGATGGACGCGACTGAGGTGCGACAAGATTGAGAGGGCTACTACCAGCGAGAATTACAACAAACCTGAAACGGATGGTAGTGGGACCTCACACGAAGTCTGTAACTACGCAGCATAGCAGTCACATGGAAAATGTTGGGAATGCAGCTTAATCCTGCCTAAGGATTCACCGGTGAAGCTGAACTTGAAGGAGCCTGGCGGCGACATCGTTAAAAGAGCCCATCCATATATTATAACACCCGTCTCTCCACTATTCCAAGGCTTATTTTAATCTAATCTCGCTAATCTCTATCCATATCCTAAGGGCCTGTCTTCTGTCTACTCTTTGATATGCAATGATCCCTGTTGCACCATGTAACATAAGGCAACAGGGGCTAGTGTGAATCTTTGGGTTCGTTCGAGCAATCGAGTCTGGTCAAACCACGCTGGGGTCGGTGCATTTGATTTAGTCATTCATTCATAATTTTGTCTACTCATCTCGTCGTCAAAATCGAGGACGACTAATGACAGAAGAATCGCACATTATCTCGTGTTGCACTGTCAAATTCGAGATAACTTAGGTGCCATGTTAGGATTTGTCGAGAAAACTTCAAGTTTGACAGAACGAGTCGAGTGTTTTGTATAGCAGCGCTGTCAGAAAACGAGAAAAGTTGCAGGCAGTCCATTGTCTGTAATGTCAAAGAGCACGCCCTTGTAAAAAACTACAAATCTTATCTTTAACATTCTTACAGATGCAATTAAAAATGTTGACGAAGTTTGTCCTCATTCGTGACATTCTCCTAATTTTATTTATGTAACCATTTATGCACACACAAATAAACAGACAAGAATAAAGGAACAGAAAAATACTTACCAAGGTGATGCTTAATTCTAAAGAAATCTCTTCCAGCATACCTACGATAGATATTTCTGAGATATTTTGATATAATAATATGTTCGCGTTACATTGCGCGCAATAAAAAATAACTGTGTTTAGGGTTTCGTACCAAAATGGTAAAAAGGAACCCTTATGGTGCGACTCAGTCGGTCTGTCTGTCTGTCCGTCTGTCACAGCTGGATATCTCAAGAACTACTAACTATAAGAATAATAATCAACTTGAATTTTGGAATAGTTTTAGATGACGTTTGCCCAACTATTTTGCAAATAAGAAAGAAAAATATATATTATTGGTAACGGATGGCGAAGTCAGCCGATCAGCTGTCAACTGAAGGTTATAAAAGATGCGCGCGGTGCGGCAACGGCCCTATAGTCCGGCTAAGTGGTTATAGTCCGGTTAAGTAGTCTCGGCCTCTCTAGGCCAACTACGAGATGCCATATATATAAAAAAAAGGAAACGTCCCCTTTTTTCTGCTTGGACGGCGGCGGCGTTCGGAACGGACGTGCTACCATTATTGTGTGCTTAGTTATTTTTCGGTTATTTTGTGTTGTTTTACTGATTATTCCTTTTGGCTTGTGTGATTTATATTTGATTCATATTTACAGCATTTATTTTGATATTTTTTATAAAAGTGTAATTTATAGGTATTAAAGATTTTTTTTAATTATTTCACTTCTGATACCCAACAATATATATATATATATATTACCCCCTTATCTCCGGCGTTTTCATAGAGAAAAATCTAAAATTATCCTATGTGATTGAAGTTTATGTAAAGATTACAGGAAATATATACGAGACATATATACTTAATAATAAACTCTATAAACGATGTCTCTAAATAGCATACGCTATTTAGAGACATCGTTTATAGAGTTTATTACAAAAAAAAAAAAAAAAAATGGTACCTAGAGAAAACCGCATCAAATCCATTGTGTAAACGCGTAGTCGTCCGCGCTATGGCTGGCGTAGGGTTTATCAAACTAAAACCACAGTGATTAATCACGGTGATTTTATAATTACCTATCTCTAGACCCCTTGGGTCGCGGACGCTCGCATATTTGTCCTTACTCCAAGCATTCGCCCGCCAGATATTTAGGCGGGTCATTTTCGCGGTCACCATCTATGACGATGTACAAAGATACTACCGAATGTTATTTTTTACTAGCTTTAGCCAGCGGCTTCGCCCGCGTGGACGTTGGAAATTATCCCACGGGAACCGTACTTTTTTCCGGGATAAAAGTATCCTATGTGCTATTCCAGACTATAATCCATCTCTGTATGTATTGTGTGTGTAAATTTCATCCAGGACCGTTCAGCCGTTCTGGGGTGATTGAGTAACAAACATACAAACATCTTCACAAACTTTCACATTTATAATATTAGTAGGATTTTGCTTAATCTTTTCTTTTTTCATTTATTTTTATAATTCTCAAGTAGAAAAAACAACTTCAATGGTTGTTTACGAGTATTAATAACGGCAACAATATTGTTAATAATAATTAGGTAATTGTTTTATTATAATATCTTATATATCTTGAAAGGGTGGTTCATCCCACGCGTTTCGTCGAACTCTCCGAACGCTGAAAGCTCCAAAGCTCTCAGGATACTGCCGTTGAGTACGGTAATTACCAGGGAACTCATTAAACCTTCTCTTTGGTGACTTAGGATGATTTGATGCTTCCACAAGCTTTTGGAAGACATCAAATTTGTTAGGAGCAACAATCTGCTGAGGAGGCGCCTGCGTAGTCACCTTCCTGATTGGTGAATAGGAGTAAGTATTAGTATTAGGTCCGTAGTCATTGTAGTCGTCTAACATCTTAGAATCTTCGTAATGGGGTACTCCAATGATTCTGTCATGGCGTGGTTTGAAAGCCTCTGCTTCTCGATTTATATGAACTCTATTTGAAACCCAGTTGCGTCCTGCTAATCGGTCTAAAAGAGATGATCCTGTTTGCATTGGAAATAAAGTCGGTGTATACACAATTCCACTTCTAGTCAACACTGGTCGGTAGTGAGGTACGACCATTTCACCGAAGTTTCTCATAGGGCCTGAATCTGTAAAGTAAAAAAATAATTATTAATTAATTAATTTGTATTTATTTATTTAGAAACCGGCTGTTAGTCTTGCAAGGCAGTTGCAGGGTTTTTATTAGTATTAGTCAAATAAATTGGGACAAGGGCAGGAGAATGGTGAGTTTGTTAATAAATCCTTCCAATATAAGAAGCTGATTCAGATTCTAAGGACTTTCTGCCCTCATAATACCTCAAGCTAGGGTTAATCCCTGTCGAACCGAACCTATTCGAATTGGCATGCCCAACATCCCGCGCCCAATTCACTCGTTCTTGCAATTTGACTGCTTTTAGTAAAATCACTGCCAGCACTTGCGGGCATTTTGGCAACCAGCGCTCTGGACAAAATTAGTGCCATAGCGGAGACTCTCAAACTACCATGTTCTTCTTACCTAAAATCCCATGATCCTCAGGTGGCCCATAATGTATTACATTCATTGGTTTTGTATTCAAATGTTGCCTTATTTCAGGAAGTCTTGTTTCCATTCTTCCTTTGACTTCTAAGTTGATCTTTTTATCCATATAGTCTTCGACACTAAAGTCTTTATCATCTTCAACACTTTCTTCATTTGCCGCTTCATTCGCATATTTATTTTCATCAGAATGAAAATTTTCTGCACTTCTCCAATTATTTTTGTCTTCGTCAACAATTGTACTATCTTCTTGGCTTTTTTGATCATAATTGTAAGCTTTAGTAATATCTTCGAAAGTAATAGCTATTTTGTCTTGGCCATTGCTGTAGTCATTATTTTCTTCAAGAGAAACAAAGTCGGGTTTAGATACTTCTTCATTGTTATCATCTCGGTTTTCACCAGAGTCACTAATTAAATCTTCAAAAAAAGCATCGTATTTGGCTTCAGCTGTTGTTGAATTCGTATTCGTATCTTTTAGAACGTTTGTATAATTTTCTTCTTTGTGTGGATTATTGGCATATTCCACTAACGATTTGTCTTGTTGATCTGCGACCCTTTGAACAACTTGTATTGAGGCAGATTCATCTTCACCATCATCACTCTTAGTATTTTCAGTTTTATCTGCTATTTTTTCTGATTTCTCTGCCTACGAATTTAAACAACATATTTGAAATAGGTATGTACCTAATTTATAAGCATTATGAAGAAAAAATAAAGTAGGTTAGACCTACACTATTTTTGTTATTGTTTTTATAGTAGTTTCGTCTATTATCATATTCATGGATTAATAGGCGGAAAATATAGACTTCTCAATAAAGTGGGTTCATAAATAGGTATTACCAAATTTAACAAGCATGTAGCATCAATATGCCTACTTTTTATATTTTTTTATTATTTATTCACGAGTACATAATAAATAAGTACCTAGGTACTTTTTAAGAATTTACTCCCAACAATCCCTAGGTTGATTAGAAACAAAAACATGAAAGTTGTTTATTTACTTGCCAAAAAAATTATATACCTTTCCAGTGTTTATATAACAGCAAACCAATAAAATTAACAGGAATAAAAATATTTTAGTCATCGTGACATATTTATGTACTATCAGAATGATAATACTTTGTGAACTAAAAGGTACAACGGTGAATGCATTGATTATCCACGATCTATGAAATCGATTACCATACTTTGCAAAGTACATATTATTATGCTTTTACGACAGCCGTAGACAATCGGAAAGCTATTTACACCGTAGACAGTTACAATCAGTTATTTCTTTATGTTGATTAATTTTCATGCATGTTTAGGTTCTAGGTACACACACGGTTTCTGAATTGAAAAGGAGATATTTGATTTTGGGCTACCACCATGTACACTACATAGATAAATAGAAACAAAATAGGCGATTTTAATAAAAATACAAACAAATTAATTTGAAGCAAAATACAGCCGTACACAAATGATTATATGGGAAGTTTTTTAATCAGATAACCCATTTTTATGGTAGTCATGACAGTTGTGTTTGACATGACGTACCATATTCACCGCTTAATACGCCATAAAAAATATGAGTCCCATTTGGATTATCTGTATACCGTCCAGAATATCACAGGACCGGTGGAATAGTTCAGCAACAAGTCAAGAAAAATCTATCTCAACAGAGGCATCGTGGTCTCTCAAAAATGTCTCCTCACGGCACCGTTCCATTTCCCCTTTTCTCGAAGCTTCGACCAGAGATAACAAAGACCCATACGTGCAGAGTTTAATCGATTTCCGCAATCCGATCACAATAATCATTTTCTCTAACCTGCTTTACAATTAGTTGTGGTAATAACTTAAAAAAAAAAATAATAGCAGAATATTAATTTTATTGTAAAACAACCACTATTAATTTCAAAGAATGAACCTAACGCCATCTCTACTGCCGCAATGGAACTAATGACAGATCAGACAGTCACAATGTGTCTTCTATTAATACATATTTCAATAACACAACATCCCCACACCATAATAAGTAAAAATAAAATTTCGTTATTTGCAGTTTGTGCATTCTTCGTTTAATGTAGTTATTCTTTTTCGTATTTCTCTTTGGTGTTAAGGTTTTATGTTTAACTAGCTGACCCGACAAACGTTCTGTCAAAATTTCAATAATTTGTACAAAATTCCCATAGAAAATGCACTTTCAGTTTTCCCGGCAACTTTTCAAACATTTTCTTTCATACAAACCTTGTCCTGACAGTTACAAACACAACAAAAAAGAATTATCCAATTTGGTGCAGTCGTTTTGAAGTTATGCGTGTACATACATTTCGGCGATTCATTTTTATATACGTACTAGCTGTTGCCCGCAGCCTATGTCCTTCTCATGGTCTACTCATGTGCCAAATTTCATCCAAATTCTTTCAGTCGTTTTAGCGTGAAAGCGTAATAAACAAACAAACACACTTTCGCATTTACGAGTATAGTATTAGGATAGTTGGGAGGATGAAAAACCGGTCTATCGACACTCTAGAAGTCTAGACTCACAAAATGTATTAGGTACTTATATAAAAAAAACGCGCATGTGCGTCTGCCGCGCCTAATGTATTAACTTACAAAATCGTTTCAAGGCACCGAAAAAAAACACTGGTTACCTTAAAAAAAGTAAGTATAATTTTATAACAATATTAAATTTAAAATTACAAGCTTGCAATTAATCCTTTAGCATTTGAGTAGGTGCCGGCTACAAATAATAACACTCCTACTATTAGAACTATGACGTTCTTCCACAAACGCCATTTATAGCTTCCCAGGCCAGGAGTTTCCCATACCACAAGCAGTTCAATGATGGCCGGGAATATGAAACCCATGTTGGACAAGCAAAATGCACCGAGCTGAAAAAGAAAATCAGTGTCAGGATCTTAGACTCGCTTGTTTCTAAATCGCACCGTAAGGAATTTAAAATTCCGAGTTCTACATTGAAGTAATCACCTTAAATATAATTGTGTGATAAGAAAGTACAGACGCTTTTCGAGTATTTTGTACGCTGATGGTCTACATGATGTTCAGTAAGTATCTAGTGTTAAGGCCGTTTGGCTACCTACACCGTCAACGGGACGTCAACGAGAACGAGATGACGGTGACGCCCTTTATTACTGGAGGCTTTTATTTAGATATAAAGTTCTGCGTATGTTTTAGTTTGGCATTTTTATTTCTGCTTGAGTATAGTTTTCGATTTTTTTTTGGTATATTGGCGTGTGCTAACTTATAGCAAATACTTTAATTTAATGGTAACTTATATTATTTTGCGCAGTGTTTTATAAAATCATTTTTTTTTTAAACTGAACAGACAGCTGTGCTGCTGGAAAGTTTGTTGCGCCACTTCTTCTTCTCAGCTAAAGCACTAGGAAGTGGTGCAGGGCGGGCGTTTTGGGGGACTGTCTTATATGATTTTGACGTTCGAAAAGTGCTGATTCTCAGCCTAGTTTGAATAAATGGCTTTTGAGTTTGATTTTGGTGCCAAAGTAGCGATACATACATTTATTATGGCCGCATGTCCACCGCACACCACCGCCCGGAACGCCAAGTTCGGTTCGAATAATCTTGTTCCTCATTGACGTCCGGTTGACGGTGGCGGTGGACAAACAGTGTAAGTCGAACGTCACCTGCAACGTAGGATGTGCACGGAGATGTTCGCCGCTTTGGCTGCGTGGTTCCGCATTGGACGTGGAGTTACGAACACCAGCACGCGTAGCATAAAAACTTATATCTTTACGAAGAATAGACACATCTCTTTCTAATATATACAAAATGACATTTCGTTTCTCCATTTTTGACATCGCACCGAAGAAATCCTTCTACAATCTGTCATTTTGTCTTTCGTTTCTAAAGATCTTTGTCTAGGTCTTTTTTTTATGTAGCCTATTTCGGAAGAAAGTTTTCTATTCCGATCTGTCAAAATCACACTGACAACTGACAATTGTGGGGTAGTGAAGCCAATTAGATTTTGTAATCGCCATGCTAAAGGCAGTAGAAAACTTTCTACTCGACGGCTGCAAAATATAGTACGGTTATCTACAAAATATGATTTTACAGAAGAGCGTTTTGAACAGGTTTTCACCTGTCATAATTAATAGAAGAACAAAGCTATCTTCTTCTATTTTACATTATTTAGTTAATAGGGCATTACCAAGAAAATGGTTAAGGCCAACTAGGTACTGTAATATATAAGGTCCATTCATACATGAAACCTCTTAAGGGGTAATTTGTACTCATCATTATGAACCACTTTTACTATTGGCCCAAACCTGAAATCGCGAAAAAAATTATTTTTTTTCGAGAATATGAAGAAGAATTTACACAGTCGAATTATGTAAAAAAAAAGTGTATTTCGTAAAAAGTGATAAATGATTTTATTTCTTGTAAGTAGGTTTGTACAAACACTTTTACAAGTCAATAATGTTTTTGTTTTTTAAACTAGATGAGGTAAGGCGTGTCCTATTTGACTACTCTGAGAAGAAAGGCCGAAACAAACTCAGAGGTATCTCTTATAAAGTCCAGCCATAATCTTGGTCAGTTCATGTAGAGTGGTGTCTGAAATGGTCTTTTGAGGAAAGAACCATATAGATTGAGAGGACCTATCCAGTCAGTGCACGCATTTGTCAGTAATCAGTGCAGTTGACTCTTTCTACTTTATTACCGTCATACTGTTTACACGGTAACGTCATTTTTGTCTACTCTTCCGTCGACGAAACGGTTCTCTGCGGTACTCATGTTAAGCCTGCAGCCCGTAGTACCACCTAGCCGCGTGGTTCATTTGTTTGTCAGCCACTCCACAGCCACAAACCAAATAGCTTAGAAAAGCATGCAGCCACCTAGCGTTTCCGTGGGCTGCAGTAGACGTCGATTCCACCTACATTTTTATCCGACTTCAAGAGTTTCTGTATTCGACCCGTATGTATGTATGTAATTTGGATGATTCTTTGACTAACGTGATCTAGATACATATGGGGTTGGCTAATAATAAGTAATGAGCGTCTTAGTTTATAATATCTAGAATTTTCGGGAAGGTTCAAGAACGTTCTGTAGCAGAGGGTATATAAAGAGCGAGTCGCGCTCATGCGCGTTATTGATAGTTTGGCTGTTAGTGCGTTAAAGTTCACAAAGAAATGAGTGATATTAAAACCCACGTACGACATTGTTTACTATATGAGTTTCAATCTGGGCATTCTGCTGCAGAAGCTACACGTAATATATGTCAAAGGATAGCTCACGATGCAGTCTCCGAAGCAACAGCAAAGCGCTGGTTCCAACGGTTCCGCAATAACGATTTTTCCTTAACCGATCAACCAAGGTCTGGGCGCCCCGTGGAAATAGATATCGATAAATTAAAACTATTAATCGAAGAAGATCCTCGAAGAACTACACGCGATTTGGCTGTTCAGCTCGAGTGCTCTCATGGCACCATAGAAAATCATTTACATGGTTTGGGAAAGACTTACAAATATAGTGTTTGGGTACCCCATCAATTAAGTAAAGATCAGCTGACCTACCGAGCTGAGATTTGTGTACAACTTTTATCTTTCCGCCGCACATTTAATTGGTTAGATCATCTGGTCACTGGATATAAAAGTGGGTTATCTATGTTAATCACACACGCAAGCGCCAGTGGCTGGGATGTAAAGAACAGGGAAAACCAATGTCAAAAGGTGATCTTCATCCTCGCAAGGTAATGCTTTCTGTCTGGTGGGATATACATGGAGTAATAAGCTGGGAATTCCATCCTACTAATACTACGATTACAGCAACAGTATATCAACTCGAAAAACTGAAGCTTGACATCCATCGCAAACGTCCACAACGCGACAAAATATTTTTCCTGCACGACAATGCCCGGCGGCATATTGCTAAGAGTACCAAGCTAAAACTATTAGAGCTTCATTAGCAATAAATAATACCCCACCCTCTATATTCGCCGGACTTAGCACCAACTGATTTCAGCTTGTTCCGATCACTTAGTAATAATTTACGGGAAAAAAGCTTTGACGATGAACCACGCTTGAAACAATACACAGATGACTTCTTCAATTCAAAACCAACGAAGTTCTATGCGGACGCCATTCACTCTTTGCCAGATCGATGGCGAATGGTAGTAGAAAACGATGGTGAATATATAATTAATGATTAACAATTATTCATTTAATAAATAAATACAAATAAAATAGTTGTATGTCGCTCATTACTTATTAGCCAACCCAATACTTTCAGGTAGGTTTTAGTATATAACACATTAGGTAATTATCATGTTTTTTTTTTCAAAGCGAAGCATGTGCTTAGGTAGCTTAGCCGTGGGCTGCTGTGTAGCGGAGCTTATACAATAGAAGAATTATTATTGGTTATGAAACATATTTACCAGCCCCATTAGATTTCCTATATTCGGGAAAGCGATCGCTAAAGAAGTGATGATGACTATGAACGTAGCTCGGTACACTCTCTCCCAAATCCAATACTTCTTTGGGTCATGTTTTTTGGACACGTAATACCAGACTAGGTTGAATGGGGCCCAGAAGTTGAGTGCGAATGTTACAAATATCATAATTGCCATTAACACCTTCAGAATTGTTGGAAAGCTGTAACAGAAAGGTTTGCTTGTAATGGTTAGTCATTGAGGTAGTACCTACTTTTTCATGAACGTACAAGCTATAGGGAATGAAATGAAGTTGTTTATGACCTTTCTAATGAATTTACGAACACAGCATACCGATAGCGTGGCGAAGCGTTTTTATTTTGTAATGTATGGATAGTTCGCGTCAAATAACTTTGCCGCTCCGAAACCAGGCTTCCTGATGCGCATGGCACGGCGCGCTGCTGTTTTAGTATAGATATTGACTACTGCGCAGTCATTTGCGCGAACTTCAGAGTGGCAATCTTACATGACGCGAACTATATCGTTAGAATTCTAATTCTAATTTTCTTATGTTTTTTGCAATTAGTTGCACCCTAAATGCGTAATACACTATCAATCGAAATCGGTTTCATTTTGACAGTTTAACAATATTCATTGCGTTATTTACATTGTTGAGCAGACAAATTTTTCGAACATATGAAGCAATGGATGAGCAATTTGTTTTAAAAGATTCAGATTCCGATTGATAGTGTGTTACGCATTTAGGGTGCAACTAATTGCAAAAAACATAAGAAAATTAGAATTTACCGGGCGATAATCTAGACACCAGCACCCTAATTCCGTAACACACTCTCAATCGGAATCTGAATCATTTTTAAGCAAATTGATAATCCATTGCATTATGTTCGAAAAATTTGTCTGCACGACCTCGTAAATACCGCAATGAATGTTCTTGAACTGTCAAAAGAAAGCGATTCTGATTGATAGTGTGTTACGCTATTGCCCGCAAGTACCACAAAATTTAATTTACAAATTTGTAAATCTTACAAGTGTCTTTACCACAAAACTTTAAGCCAAATAAAAACCTTACAAATATGTAAATTATAGTGACAAGTTTATAATTTACGTATTTATAATTTGTGTATATTTTTTCTACAATTTTGTAGAAATTGTGGACTTGTAAAGTTTTATAGTATAGGGCCCAAGGGTGTTACTGAGAATTACCTATTACAGGGGTTTCCAAACTTTTTCAGTTCGCGGCGCACTTACAGTATTTTGTCTCGGCGCCCTAGCTAGTCGAAATAGGGTGCAATGATACTAGGTAGATAGCCGTGAGGTGCTCTTGTTTACAAAATGGTATACAAGAGCACCTCACGGCACCCCTCTGCTGGTCGATTCTGTAAATATCTCACCGTGAAAACTTGCGTGGAGTGAGCTGTCATTGTTTCCGGCTAGGGATTGACCAAGCATTACATTTACAATCATAATCAAGATTTTAATAATACTATGTCATTCGGATCAAACCCGCCCGCTCAAAAAAATATATTATGCAATTGTTAGTAATTATAGCGTCATAATTATTTGTCCGGCTAGTAGCGTGGTCATTTGTTGTTCATAATTTGTAGTGATCACTGTTGTTATGGCTTCGAACGTAAATACAGAAGGAAGAAATCCCATCGACATCGTCGCGCAGCGTCCAATTGTGAAGTTTATGTTTCTGGAGGGACTCACAGCGGCCGAAGCTCATCGAAGATTGGTCAGAGTGATGACGTCTAATGCACTCTCTCCAACTACAGTAAAAGAGTGGTAGGGCTTTAGGGCTGGGAACTATGATGCTTCGGAACATCGTGCAGGTGACCGTAAATCTGGACCTGAAACTGGGGAACGCTTGAAGGTAATCCAAAATGTTTTCCAGGAGTCTAGAGCTTGGTCAACTACCTCGCTGTTTGCTCACACTGGTATACCTAGAACCACTAGTTGTGAAATTATGACGAAAATACTCAAAATGCGCAAAATTAACACAAAGTGAGTACCGCGCGAATTGACTCAAGACGAGATGGATCAGCGTGTGGACTACGCAAAAATTAATTTACGTGCATATAATCAGCAACCAAGCCGTTTAAAGCATACAGTGACTATTGACGAAACCTGGATGAGTCTATACTGACAACATGAGAAGGACCAAACGAAACAATTGCTTACCAGGGCGAAACACAACCAACAGAGGCACGAGCAGAAAAGTTTGGACCTAAGTTCCTGTTGGTGCTAGCGTTGGACTACAACGGCATCTGCTATTATGAAATATTGGGTCACAACGGAAAAATGCATAACCAACGCTATATTAAATTTTTAAACAATTTGATGAACACTTGGGCTCCGAACCGTAAGCACTCAGTGTGGCTGTTGGATGACAATGCTCGGCCTCACCGTCACTCCGCTGTAGACGAGTGGATGAGTGCACGCCACACTGAGCGTTTGGTTCAGCCGCCCTATTCTCCCGACATCAGTCCGTGTGACTATGGGTGCTTCCATCAGTTAAAACGCAACATAGGCGGCCGTGTTTATTCTGATCTTGGATCCTTACGCGCTGCCCTAGACATGGAGATAAAGGCTGGCAACGAAGACGGAAGATACCAGTCCGTTAGAAAATTACCTGAGCGCTGGCTAGCAGTTATAAATTCTAAAGGCGATGACCTCTAGCTTATGTTGCTATAAATATTAAATGAAACAAAACACTTTTTGTTTTATTTGAATTTTAGTGTGGGCGGGTTTGATCCGAATGACCTAATATTTTATGCTAATTCTATTGATAATTTTATATTATTTCAAAGCCGTATTTAAGTGTCTACACATTATTATTTTTATTTTTTTTTATAAAATAGCAAAACAGAAAAGCAGTCAGACACTCAATTTTGTTTTTTTCTATATTTTTTCTAGACTAGTCTATAAAATGGATGGCTATATAAGTACTAGTCTATAAAATTGTGGCGCAAGCGCGTCATGCACGAACAATAAATCAATAAAATAAAACATTCACGTTTAAGTTAGCTGCTAAAGAAAATGCGCGTGGACATTGTTTGTTATTAATATTATGAACCCATTGTTAACTGATAAATAAACGCAATCATGATGAGTTTTGAAGTAGCGATTAATATCGATCTGTTCGAGTAAACTGTGCGACGTTGTACAGCTTTCTTATTAACCAAACAAATGTACTCAATAAGAAGAGACAACTAAAAATGGGCTGACCATAGAATGTAAAACCCCACAAAAACTATGTAGGAACTAAACGATGTCTTAGATAGTTTCTACAATAAAATATTAGATACGTATTAGCAGCACGTCTTTTTATTTAAATGACCTACCTAACTTACCAAGTCTTTGCCTATAATAAAATAATATTTATCAAATCATCATCATTACACTATTACAAAATTCAACAGTTTAACTGACACTCATTCATTGTGCTCACTGCCTCACTTCACCTAGCCGACTCACTTCGGCGCGGGTGGTTGCTATGGCTACGAGAATCGGGTGAAGTGATAAGATCACGCTACGCTTGCATATTCGGGTGAAGTGATACGATCACGACACTTGCGCATCGCACACAGCAACTCACTTCACCTAACTGACTCACTTCGGTGCGGTTGGTTGCTATGGCTACGAGAATCGGGTGAAGTGATAAGATCACGCCGCGGCGCGCTTTCAGATTAGGGTGAAGTGATAAGATCACGCCACGCTTGCGCGTTACGTCATTAATAAAATATTCAGTTTTTTTTTTATTTTACTGGAAATATTCAAATGCGCGTCTAACAAATTTTTGAGCTTCAAAAGATGAAAACCTTTTTTAATTAATGCGCCTCTTTTTAATTTTTGGTCTTTTTGAAAACTATTTGAACATTTAAAGTTAGTCAGCGGAAAATTCCCATTGTGAGCTTTTTATTACGAAGTGCTGTCTAGTTATTCTTTCTGTTATACAATAATTGGTATTCTAAGTAACTATGTACGCTTCTTTTTGAAATTATTTCTTTTTTAAATTTAAATCCAAAATGGCGGCTGCGAAAATATTAGATTATTCATCATGGGTGTCGTTTTCATGGCTTTCTAGAGTGCTTAAGGTCAAAATGAAAATCCAAGATGGCGGCAGCAAAAATTTTTCATATTTTTTATCATGGGTGTCACTTTCATGGTTTTTGAGGGTGCTAAAGCCGATAGTGAAGTCAAAATGAAAATCCAAGATGGCGGCTGCGAAAATTCCCATATTTTTCATCATGGGTGTCATTTTCATGGTTTTTGAGGGTGTTAAAGCCGATAGTAAAGTCGAAATGAAAATCCAAGGTGGCAGCTGCGAAAATTTTCATATTTTTCATCATGGGTGTCGTTTTCATGGTTTTTGAGGGTGCTAAAGCCGATAGTGAAGTCAAAATGAAAATCCAAGATGGCGGCTGCGAAAATTTCCATATTTTTCATCATGGGTGTCATTTTCATGGTGTTTGAGGGTGCTAAAGATCAATAGAATAGCATAAAAAATATTATTAAAATCTCGGTTATGATTGTATAAATGTGCTTGGTCCATCCCTAGCATCAGGTAGGATGACATTGACAGCTAACTCCACGCTCACTTCACTAAAATTTTCACGGGGAGATGGTTACAGAATAGCATAGCTACGGCACACGAGGGCGCCGCGGTGCACACTTTGAACCCTTGACCTATTACATTTCAAAAACACATTGCTCTACCCGGGGATTTAACATGGGTTACAATGCGATTCAACTAAGATGATAAGACCTTGCGTCCTACTGAGTTTCAGTTGACAGATTGACGTCATTGCCATTCGTACTCTTAGTTGAATCGCATTGTACTGTTCAGCAGTTGCGCATACGTCGATTAGACCAACGAGGCAGTACTTACATCTCTGACGGAAAATTCAATGTGACTGGTGATATTGATTTTTCTCCAAAGCCCCAGTATCCGAAGAATCCGACGAGAATCAGGAATGAAACCACGACCATCATTCCTGGAATAGAAGATGAATAAGAAGTGATCAATATAAACAGCGTTCACAATATTGTGTATCTGACGCAGCCAACTACCTTAATAAGCCGTTTAGTTAACCGCTTAGCCTGATCAACAAGCCGGAATGATTCAACCTTTTGCCAGCGGCTTCACTCGCGTGGATGTTGGAAATTATCCCACAGGAACCGTACATTTTTCCAGGATAAAAAGTATCCTATGTGCTTTTCCAGACTATAATATATCTCGTACCAAATTTAATCCAGATCCGTTTAGCCGTTCTGGCGTGATGGTTTAACAAACATCCATCCCTCCATCCAAACTTTCACATCTACAATACTAATTTTTGCCAGCGGCTTCGCCCGCGTGGAGTTTGGAAATTAATCCACGAAAACGTATTACTGGAATAAAAAGTAGCCTGTGTGCTATTCCAGACGATAACCTATCTCTGTGCCAAATTTCATCCAGATCTGTTCAGCCATCCTGGCGTTTTTTAATACCAAACATCCATCCATCCATCCATCCAGACTTACGCATTTATAATATTATAGTAGGATAGGTTATGTTGGAACTATGACCAACCACGCGCGAGCTGAATTGGTCCCAGTAACTAAGTCAGGGCACCGCGACCAAATGGGTTAGGTTAGGTTAGGTTAGAACTGGCGCGGGCCTACCGCACGGTGGGCTTCGCGGCAGCATGCGCTCTGGCCGGCACCCCACCTTGGGAACTCGAGGCGTGGGTGCTCGCCAGAGTGTATGAATGGACGGCGGGGCGGAGGGCGAGAGGAGAACGCCCCGCCCCGGAAGAGCGGGAAGCCGTCCGGCGGGAGGCGAGGGACGCCATCGTCGTCCATTGGACGACGGACCTCGCCACCGCAGCCTTCGGCCGCCGAACCCTCGACGCGATTGGGCCGGTCCTGCGAGACTGGCTCGAGCGGTCGCATGGGTTCCTCTCCTTCCACCTGGTGCAGGTACTGTCCGGACACGGTTGTTTCGGATCGTACCTTCACCGTATCGGGCGGGAGGAGACGCCGTCGTGTCACGACTGTGGCGCGGCGGAGGACACGGCGCAGCACACTCTCGAGGTGTGCCCGTCGTGGTCCGAGCCGCGCCGCAGTCTCACGGCGGCGATCGGAACGGACCTTTCGCTCCCCGGCTTGATCAACGCCATGCTGGGGGATGAGGGGTCCTGGGCGGCAGTCGCCTCCTTCTGCGAACACGTCATCTCCCAGAAGGAGGCGGCGGAGCGCGCGCGGGAGGAAGACCCTCTCGCAGCGCCGCTCCGAAGGCGGAGGAGGGGTCGAAGAAGATGTCAGTATGACAGTCATCTCCGACTCCGCCCAGGTGGAGGCCAGCAGGCAACGGGTGCGGGGGCACCCTTGCCTGTATTGCACAGGCCTCCACCAGTGTCGGACGGGAATGGCCAGGTGTTCCCGGCCATTCCCGTAGCCCCCCAGCCTGGGGGGCATGCGGGGCCCGCCAGCTAGGCGGGCATGCGCCGGGAGGGTTGTGGAAGTAAAGGCTGAGCCGGTTTCCCATGGCCCTCCCATCACGGCGATGTGGGAACACCGCTGAGTTTTAGTGGGTATACTGCCACTCTGGCAGGGAGTCCCACATACTCCGTGTCGTCCCCCGACGAGCGGAGATGCGTAATGTCATTTCTCAGCGACAAAAAAAAAAAAAGGTTAGGTAAGAACTGTAACCAACCGCGTGCGAGCCGAGCGAGCGGCGCCGCGGCAGCAGCCGGCGAGCACTACTTCCAAAGGTTAGGCAGTTATCTAAACGTAGCCGTTAAGCTAGTTGGCTGCGACATATCCAACTTATTGTATGTGACTATGTAAAAAGAACTTAAATGCGTACTCATTAAGTATACTTTCCATTACAATTTCAATATGTTTCTGACTTTTTTATATCAGTCTGAATCTGCTCAACTTACCCAATAGGTATTCGCAATTATATAAAAAAGAATTGTGATTTAATACTGTTCGTCAAAATGATCCATCATTTAAAGAAATATGTCATAGACCGACCAGCCGGGGTGAAGCATATGAAGCAATGGATTAGCAATAAGCTTCCAAATCATTCAGATTGGGATTGTAAGTATGTTACGCAATTAGGGTGCTGCACCCTGTGTCCTACCACGAAGGCGACTGTCGCGCGAATACGCGACGACGTGATCATTGATATGAATTCTGCCGTAAAAACGCGATTTGATTGTACGCGCAAGTACGTCACACTCTTATAAACGAGCGTGACAATCGCGTACTCGTGCCACAGATTAATACAGATGGGACACTCCGCAAAATCATTTAAATAAAAGCGACTCTTACTACGACGCAATAAAGTGCAATTCAGGTCGCCCAACGCATATTCACCTACAAGTTGCCTCTCTTTCTATCGCATAACTCTTATACCTTCTGACTCGTTAGGGTTGTGAGTACGACGCGGCGTGTGAGTGAGTATCGAACTGACAAGTCGAGCCCGCCGCGTACTTGAAGCTTCATACCTAAACTGCGGAGTGTCCCATTTGTTTTAATCTGTGCTCGTGCAAATGTCGCTTTCGGGTAGGACATGACCTTATAAAAGATGGATAAAATACTCTTTTTAGACTTACCAGCACATAGTACCATGGGAAACTGCTTGGGATTCTTCATATTGTTCTCGATGGGCAGCGAGACGCCTATTCCTTCCATACTAAATACTACAATGCCGCAGAATTCAAAGAAACCAATGACATCTTTCCACGCAGGCATTTCAGAGATCTTTGGCGCCGACTGTTGACTATACACTATTGTGGCTATCACGCAGGTCACTGAAATGATATGTTGAATAATAAAAAAAATATAATTGAAATAGCTCAAACCCCGAAAAGAAGTCGCTGGACTCTTGATTAGGCATACTACACACTTCGATCGATCCGGTTAAATTGCGAAATATCAATCGGAATCAGTTTCATTTTGACAGCTCAACAACATCCATTGCGTTATTTACGTGTTGAGCGGACAAAATTTTCGAACATATGAAGCAATGGGTTAGCAATTTGCTTCAAAATGATTCAGATTCCGATCGATAGTGTGTTACGCAATTAGTGTGCCGGTCGGCATTATTCAGCACGCCACACACAACTTTTACTACTGGACCACTCCGGAGGTCGTGAAAAATAAATAAATCAATTGTTCCGTAATTTTTTTCGAGTTATGTGTATTTCGCAGCCAACTGCATAGCTTAATACAGCGCTGTTCAATTAACGGTCTGAATAATATACAATTATAAGTGAGGTTGGTCACAGACCAACCACGTGCGAGCCGAATTTGTCGCAGTAACTAAACTCGCCACAACATAATAGGTCCGTTTTGAAAGTCCATATAGTTTCATATGCCAAAGAGAGACAAACATAGCGGACAAAGAGGGACACCCTCATGTCAACGGACCTATTATTTTGTGGCGAGTTTAAGCCAGGACACCCCGACCAAATGGATTAGGTTAGGTTAGAACTGTGACCAGCGAGCAAAACTAGCGCTATTTCCAAAGGCTAGACTGTTAATTAAACGGCTGATTAAACTAGTTGACTGTGATATGTGTACCTTAAATATATTCACCTCAGGACAATAAACTTTATACTTTAGTCGTAGTTCATAATTATACCTGCTTTTACCTTTTTTTTTTGTTAATTTTTCATTTGTCAATATTATAATTTGTTTTTGCCCGTGCATGCATCCCTTCCTTGCATTGTAATCAGTTATGCTTAATTGAATAAGAGAGCGCCTTGACTTGCATAATACATGTCTTAGTTTGGAAGTCAAGAGTTCCTTTTCTTGTATATACACACATTCTTAATATGAAATATATTTTTTTTATGTAAGTACAGACGCCAGCACATTAAGCTACCCGAAACTATCAAATTTTCCCAATCAACCTTGAACCTAATGCTTTAGCGATAAAATTGAAAATCTATTAAAGTTTGACAAATTGCAGCAGCTTGATGTGCTGGCGTCTCTACAAAAAATATATGTATGGAATAGCTCATTTTATTTTCTAAATAATACGTTCAAACTGCTGGGACCCAAACCTCCTCTCTGTGAGAGGGACTGAGCCATAATGTACCCACTGCTGGGACCAAGACCTCTCTGTGAGAGGGAATAGGCCGTAATATTCCCACTGCTGGGACACAGAATTCTTCTCTGTGAGAGGGAGTGGGCCGTAATGTTTCCACTGCTGGGGCACAAAACTCTTCTCTGTGAGAGGGAGTGGGCCGTAATGTTCCCACTGCTGGGACACAGAACTCTTATCTGTGAGAGGGAGTGGGCCGTAATTTTCCCACTGCTGGGACACAGAACTCTTCTCTGTGAGAGGAAGTGGGCCGTAATGTTCCCACTGCTGGGACACAGAACTCTTCTCTGTGAGAGGGAGTGGGCCGTAATGTTTCCACTGCTGGGACACAGAACTCTTCTCTGTGAGAGGGAGTGGGCCGTAATGTTTCCACTGCTGGGACACAGAACTCTTCTCTGTGAGAGGGCGTGGGCCGTAATGTTTCCACTGCTGGGACACAGAACTCTTCTCTGTGAGAGGGAGTGGGCCGTAATGTTTCCACTGCTGGGACACAGAACTCTTCTCTGTGAGAGGGAGTGGGCCGTAATGTTTCCACTGCTGGGACACAGAACTCTTCTCTGTGAGAGGGAGTGGGCCGTAATGTTTCCACTGCTGGGACACAGAACTCTTCTCTGTGAGAGGGAGTGGGCCGTAATGTTTCCACTGCTGGGACACAAAACTCTTCTCTGTGAGAGGGAGTGGGCCGTAATGTTTCCACTGCTGGGACACAGAACTCTTCTCTGTGAGAGGGAGTGGGCCGTAATGTTTCCACTGCTGGGACACAGAACTCTTCTCTGTGAGAGGGAGTGGGCCGTAATGTTTCCACTGCTGGGACACAAAACTCTTCTCTGTGAGAGGGACTGAGTCATAATGTTCGCACTGCTGGGACCAAGACCTCCTCTCTGTGAGAGGGAATAGGCCGTAATGTTCCCACTGCTGGGACACAAAACTCTTCTCTGTGAGAGGGAGTGGGCCGTAATGTTTCCACTGCTGGGACACAAAAATCTTCTCTGTGAGAGGGAGTGGGCCGTAATGTTTCCACTGCTGGGACACAAAACTCTTCTCTGTGAGAGGGACTGAGTCATAATGTTCGCACTGCTGGGACCAAGACCTCCTCTCTGTGAGAGGGAATAGGCCGTAATGTTCCCACTGCTGGGACACAAAACTCTTCTCTGTGAGAGGGAGTGGGCCGTAATGTTTCCACTGCTGGGACACAGAACTCTTCTCTGTGAGAGGGAGTGGGATTTTCCACTGCTGGGACACAAAACTCTTCTCTGTGAGAGGGACTGAGTCATAATGTTCGCACTGCTGGGGCCATAATTTTCCACGCGGGCCCAGTGGATTGTTTTTTTTTTTTCATTTTGATTTTTGCTTGTTATTCCCGATATTCTTGACGCTGACTTTGGAATGAACTTACCAATAAAAACATCAGCAATTAGTGTGAATGGTGCCAAATACTTCAAGGTTGTGATCATACAGAGTAGCAGTATGGGCACTAATAAAGTTAATATGTATAGCCTTAAGTAATTCAGGTTTTCTGTCTCCTCCTCCGTTTCAACCAGCTGCTGTATAGTCTTTGCAATTATGATCTGGTATACGCAGCAAGCTCCAAACAGATCTATACATATTATTACGTCTACGGCATACCTGTAGATAAAAGACACATTTTGATGTAGATTTTTTAATACACTACTTTCTAATTTTAAATAGTTTTTAGATTAAAATATAAAGAATTCAACATCATTATTACTCGGGGGGAACGTAGGTCCCAAATTACTTCGAAAATGTTAGCGAAAGCATAGCATAATCATGATCCCACTGCTGGGACCACAGAATAGATAAAAGACGTCAGAAAGGAAATAGTTCCTGATTTGTATTAGAACGCGTGTCGCCACTTGTCTCCCACTCTTTAACTCCACTACAACCAAGAGATCAATACGTACGCGCATAATCAATCATTCTGCCTAGCCTTTTCCCAACTATGTTGGGGTCGGCTTCCAGTCTAACCGGATGCAGCTGAATGCCAGTATTTTACATGGAGCGACTGCGGATCTGACCTCCACAACCCAGTTACTGGGTAATACGATACCCCTTGGTAAGACTGGTTGTCAGACTTTCGGGCTTCTGACGACCCGTAACGACTGTCAAAGATCCTCGAATGACAGCCGGGACCAACGGCTTAACGTGCTTTCCGAGGCACGGAGGAGTCTCGGTATGAAAAGATGGTCATCCATCCACAGACCAACCCCGGCAAGCGTAGCTTAACCTGATGGATCAATCCGTGCGGCTGTTATTACTTAGCCACGAGCTTAGAATACGTACGCGCATAACGCACACAAATAAACCTCACATACTTAGATCATGAGTTTGCTATTGGTTCTTATTTTACACAAACACTGCGCTTGACGTACACTCACACACGCGCAAAAGCAATTTATTTCTCATACATGTTATGGCGTTACGACGTCTTTTATCTGTTCTGTGGCTGGGACACCAGCCTTTTCTTTGTGAAAAGGTGTGGGCTGTAATTCATCACGCGAGTCGATTGCGGGTTGGTGGATGTCACATGTCTTCAAATTTTTGGTTCTAGAACATGCTGGTTTCCTAACGATGTATGTCTTTACTATTTTGAGAGCAGTGGTGATGAAATAAATTACACAAAGTAAAATGTCTGCCCGGGTCCATATTCACGATACAACTCCACCACAGCAGTTCTGTTCTTGTGAAAATCTCACCGTGAAAATGGAAGAGAAATGAGCTTGAATTGAGCTGTCAATTTTTGCCAGTCTGTAGCATGTTCAGGTGCAATGATGGTTCACTTCAAGCTCACTTCACCTAAGTTTTAACGGTGAATTTTTTACCTAGATAGATAGCTCTCTTAAAAATTTTAATCAAATTCAAAAGTCATTCAAACTAGGCCGAGAATCAGCACTTTTCGAACGTCAAAATTACATAAGACAGTCCCCCAAAAGACCCGTCCTTCACCACTTCCTAGTAACGTTATACATACCTGAACCACTTGCTATATTTCCTCAAGCTAGGAAAAGGTCCTACTTCTAGTGCCGCCTCTGCGACGTCCGGATATGACATTTGTGGTAAATGTAACCTCTTGTATAGTACCTGTGCTGAACTAACTAAAATCTGGGAAACAAATGAAAATAGAATATTATTACTTAAAAGAGTGTCCATGGAGTTTCTTGCCCTTTCTTCTCCTACTACATTTTGGAATGGGCAACTATAAAGCTTCATCTCTGACTGACCGACTCCTTGCCAATTCTAAAGTGTTTGTAAATAGTTTAATTGAAATGAATGCTTTGTTTTGGAGTTTTAAATATCGTTGATCTCTAAGATCAGCATTGCAGCTTCTAAAGCTACAGTAGACAGTCCATATGTTGCACAAGCTGGAAAGAACGAACGGCAGTTTTGGAGCGTAATAAACGCTCTAGTTTGCCCTTATCATCATCTTCCTGCCCTTAATCCAATTATTTGGGGGGAGGGGGAGAGGTGCAGCAATCTTCTATGTTCATACATGCCCTATTTGTCCTGAGTCTGGGTGTAATTCTTGCAATCTATATTATGTATTTACAAAAAAAAAGTAGTATAATTATGTAGTATATAAGTTATCTGGTTTCCATAGTACAAGCTCTGCTTAGTTTGGGATCAGATGACCGTGTGTGAAAATGTCCCAGGACATTATTATTTTAACATATCTCGGGTCCCTGGGGTCCCGGACCTTTGGAAGGCGTACGAAGAGCCGAAGCTAACTCGCAGAGGATTAGATAATTTTAAATGATGAGGAGGCACAAACCTACGATTATCCCTGTATGCACAATGCATGTGCACCCAAGGACAACCCCCGGTTGGTGCAGGACTGTTGTTGTACGTGGAAACAAAACATATTGGGCTATGGGTTTGGGTGGCTAAAGTGGATTGGGTAACTTGAACTATGGAAGAACTATGTCCCCTGCCTGACCAATGTTATATAATTATACACGGATAAAATGGCAGGGGGTGACTTGCACACTCAATAATGGGCCCCCGGAAACGGTCGCTAGCACATAGTGACGTAGCGACAAGGGGGCAATACTTCCTGAGATGCTTGAGGAGTGGAGAGGTATCCCACGGCTATCAGGACAATCCCGGAAGTACGGTCAAAATCCCTACTAGTACCTTACTGGAATACTTCTTTCCTCCGAGCACGTTTGCTCTTGCGAATCTCCACTCAAGCCAGCCAATAAAGGCAAGAAAGAGGTGGGAGCTCTGTTCCTCGTCAGTGTTCACTCCAGCCGGCCAACAAATGCAAGATGAAGACAAGATTTCTCCCGGGAGATAGGGTCCGTGGGGTCGCTACTGCCCAACAGCTCGCCACATGCTGCCCTGCGGGTTTCTGTATCTCTCTTGGTCTGGCTCCTCATCCTAGACCCGTTCCGGCAAAGTAAACTCTACCGGCACAGACCTAAAGTTCGGAACGCGCAAGCCCTACCACAACGTCAACGTAGATATACAGCGGTGGGGATATTATTATTATTATTATCTCTTTTGGCCGTCATCTCAATACACACCCACTTTCTAGCCGTAGGTATCTTCGTAAACACAATCCATCCATTCAGTTTCACCTCTCTCCTCTCGCTCAAGGCAGTGTGTTGGCGCCAAAACTTTTTAACATCTCAAACACAAAAACTCAAACTCAAAGCATTTATTTCAATTATACCAATTACAGCCACTTTTGAATTGTCAAAGAGTCGGTCGGAAAATTTAAGCTAGTTGTCCATTTCAAAACGTAGGTAGATTTCTGTGGAGAAGAATGGGAAAGAAACTTCACGGACACTCTTTTAGATCAAGATATATTACAAAATCCTGGATACATTATTCTTGATGCTTCTACATATATATGTGAGAACAATGTAAAAAAATATTTTAAAACAATTCAAAATATAAGATTAAAAATAAGCCCTGGCAGTTAAGAGATGGCCAGTCCAAAGTGACGGCGCCCGCTCACGAACATGACGCGTGGGTCAGCAGCATCTAGCCCAATCATTTTGTAGGGAACCGAATGATCCAACACATGCGCCACCATCAGCAAGACATCTATACAAACGACCAGCCACCCAACACACTGAGCGCTTCCTGTACGCGAATGACCTGGCTGCTTAGTCGGCAACTTTTGACGATGTTGAACATAAACTGTCACTATATTCGCTGGGAAAATACTACGACAGTAATGCGCTTCGAACAAACCCGTCCAAAACACAAACTTGTGAATTTCACCTCCGCAACAGACACTCTAATCGGACGCTTAAGAGCGTTTATCCCGCGCGGACTGGCAACGTCGCATTTCTACAGTTTTATAGCATACATACTTATAAATACCAACGATCTAAATAGTTTATTTAAAAAAAAAATAGCAATTTGATTTAAATGTATTAAAATAACCACGAAAAACCAGTACAAATGCGACGTTGCCAGCCCGCGCGGGATAAACGCTCTTAATATCACGTGCCGAGTAACAAAGAACGCACACTGTGTAAATCCTAAATATCTAGGAGTAATCTTAGACAGAGCCTTAACCTATAAGTCGCAGTAAGTATAAAATAATAAAAAAAAGAAGGTTGCGACCCGTAACAACATGCTTTGTGGCCTTATTTCTACCAACTGGGGAGTAGCACCCGATGTTCTCCGCACCACAGGCATTTCTCTATGCTTCTCTGCCGGTGAATTCGCGTGCTCAGTATGGCACCGATCCGCTCACGCAAAGCAAGTTGACATTGACAATCTGGTTGAGCCAGATATATCTAATTATATCTGGATGCCTAAAACCAACTCTGCTTGACAAGCTATCTATGCGCGCTTGAGAAATATAAGTAAGAAGCCAATTCCTGACATCCCCTCTACGAATACCCAACAACCCCGGGTGGACTAAATTGTTGTTGCTATCTCTGTTATGACTTTTATTAAGAAGAAGATGTCAGCGTTGTCGTCAAAATATAATTTATTGAGTTTTTTTTTAAAGCATACCGTCAGTCCTTCTACACATGCAGCCTGTGGGTAAGCTTCACTCAGCGGGCATAAAACGACCTACACGTTCAATACAATAATGCACTGAGAGTACTGCTGCGGCTACCGAGGCGTTGTAGTGCGTCAGGGGTGTTTACACAAAATAATATTGATGATTTTACCGCCATCATTAGAAATAGATGAGCATCCCTGATGTCGCGTGTTCGCGGCACCACCAACAGTATTCTCAGTGTGTTCACCGATCGGGGGGATTCCCCGATGTTGCGGAGGTGGATGCAGCTCCACACGGAATTTTAATTTTACATTGTACATTTATATTCTGTGTCTGTACCTACTAACACTAGATGTTAAGTAAAATTGTTACTAACCCTATGGACTCTATCTGAAATACAAGTATTCTATTCTATTAGCAAACAAAAATTACACACAGTGTCATTGCGTCGACGCAACGTCGTGTTTACGATGTGGCCGGCCGCTAATGCGCGGTCTCACTGGTGGTTGATGTGATCGGTATCGCCCAAACGGTTGGTTTTGACGGCCAAAGGTGGCCCGTGTGAATAAACTATTCATTTTCATACAAGTTTGCGCCCGTCCACGTTTTGTCGTTTTAGTACCATGATCGGGGCCCTAATTATGCAAACAATTAAAATCTTTTTCAGTAAATAAAATAACTTACATGTACGCAATAAGCGATGTAGAAACCGAAGATAACGGTAACAACTAGGGATGTCCAAAGGCCACATTTCATGTAAGCCTCGTGGATGCCAAGGATACCACCGCCGAGGCATCCTTTTATTAAGTGACCTGTTGATTCTAGAGCACTGAAAAAGAAAAGAAATAATTATTTGTGGGCTTTAGGTTTAGGGCCGAACTTCACAATGTCTACAGCTAGATACCTATGTATAACATTTAGTCGACGATGCAATGGTATACGATTGATTTACCTGTCTTCAAAATATTGAATAACTATGAATTGCAATAATAACACTGAATTAGATTGAATATGGTGAAATCCACATTTCGCCCGTGAACTTCTGACACCTCCAGTCCTAACTAGTATTTTTGCGCAAAACTTTTTTATAATGCCAACTCCTAATTACGATTAAAATAATTGCATTTAATTATGATTTCATAGAAGACATAAATACTAACCAACTACTTTTTGGTTTACCAAAATTCTCCACGAAAAATTAATAAATTAGTTTTATGTTCCTCCTGTAAAATTTGTTTGTAGGTAGATAGAGATCTCAGAAGTTCACGGGCGATTCGGAAACTTTTCAAATGCTTTTTTACACCTATTATATCTACCAAATGTTCGGTGTTACGATAATAACTACATATTGCAATACATCTATACACATAATAAAATCCAGACAGGATTGGCGCAAAAACGGCTAAACGGATTTGGACCATATTTGGCACACAGACGGTTTATAACCTGGATACCTACCGAATGTGTTACATAGGGTACTTTTAATCCTGGTAGTAGTTCCCGTGGGATATTTTCAACATCGACACGGGTGAAGCCGCAGACAAAGGCTAGTAATAAATATTTTAATGCACTAACAGGTAACTATTACACAGCGTTGCCAACTTTCTGAGGCACCGTCTTAAGAGGATTGTGAAGCTGTAAATTTTCATACAAAAAGAGATAACGTTTTTCTCCCCGTAAACATAATCTAATTTTCATAATTTTTGGAAATGTTGTAGGTATAATGAAAAACTAGGTCCGTACGTTTTTATTATAAAGAAATATTGTATACAACATAAGTTATTAGCATCTAAATATCTATATTTTTGACATAAAAACATCCTCGAGCATTTTTATTTTGTTTAAATTAAATTAAATTGAATTACTAAAAACGAAAAACGTACAAATCTAGATTAAAGTATACTGAATGTAATGAAATCAAAGTTGTCTCATTTCGTAAAGGTTTAGGGGAGTAAAAACGTTATCGCCCGAAACAATATTTATGTAAATAATTGTATGAAATGTAGGTAATTGCCTCCAAAAATCGCGCGGCGTATCGGCACTTCACAATCCTCTTAAGTTTGCTGAAAAATCTAAAGATATTCCTTAGTTTGAGCGTACTTCGAAATAGTTCTTTAACAAATATTATATACGTATATGCAATCGCCCTCAGAGTTTGATCTAATCTCTGATATGAGTGACTTATTCGATCAAATAATTAACCTAGTTCGTCCTTACGAACCTAACAAATACATAGTTAGAATAATGATATCTTGATCACTGTTTAGTGTTCCATTATTTAGAGTAACGAATTCACCGTGAAGGTTGAATCGTTTAAGGATGAATTGCTTATTATAGATGGCAACAAACAAATTGATGGTAATATTATACGTTCAATAATGATCTAAAATGGTATGTTGTGTTGAGTAATAGAATTGTTTGACACGTGAACCTAAATAATAAAGAATGTAATTTAGTAATATACGTATTTTCTTTCTTTTCTTTCACCAATGAAACTGAACGCGATCAGCACATCTAAGCCGAATTTAAGAGCTGTCAGAGTACGCGATAAAATCGTGCCGCGATATTTTTACGTCCGCGTTACGTGCGCACGTGGGCTTAGTGCTGATTTAACCAATTGAAACTGAACGCGATCAGCACATATACCACGTTTAAGAGCTGTCACTTTCTGTCACTTTCAGTTGTCATTTTCTTTGGAATATTGACGCTGACAGCTCTTGAACTCGGCTAAGTTGGGCTGATTGCGTTCAGTTTCGTTGGTGAAATCCGCACTTGGTGTGTTGTGATTAGAACGATTTCATGCTATTTTATAAATGCGAAAAAACTCTGTCTGTCTTTATGTTATCTTTTAACGCATTGACGGCTGAATAGGTTTAGATGGGCACACGGATAGACCATGATTGATTGTGTTAGGACTTAGGATACTTTTTATCCCGGTAGTATGTACAGACGCCAGCACATCAGGCTACTACAATCTGTCAGATTTCTTTAATAGATTTTCGACTTTATTGCTTAGGCATTAGGTTCAAGGTTGATTGGGAAAATCTGACAGTTTCGGGTAGGTTGACCTGCTGGCGTCTGTACTTGTAAGATAAATGCCGACCACCACGCCGGCGAAGCCGCGCGCAACAGCTAATATAAAATATTTCAGACTTGTCTATTGATTGTTTTTTTAAGGTGGGTTTGCTCTTGACTCTAGTCTAGGTCGGAGGTGACAGAGGCAAAGTCGACGATGGAGTGAGCTTACCCAGAAGAAGCCTGTTCACTCTCACGTTGAAGAGATTAGGGTTATATGCGCTCGGAAACACAGACGCAGGTAGTGAGTTCCACTCTTTTGTTGTGCGCATTATAAAAGACATTTGGAAACGCTTAGTGCGAATTAGTGGAATACCAACTAGGTAGGGATGGTAACTGGCAGTGCGTCTAGATGTCCGATGAATGATGATGTTAGATGAATTTCATGTAGAACAGTAGTGGCCCACTGATAACAGCCTCGACTTACGAGTTGTAGGTCGTGGGTTCGAACCCTGACATGCGCTTTACTTCGTGTAAATAATTTCAAAGTCAAAGTCAAAGTTTTTATTATTGCGATTTTTGGTGATAGAACAGGGTCTTAAAATTATTTTCATCACCACTGCTCTCAAAAAGTGCAGAACCCTAAAATCCAATAAAAAGACAGTAGGTCATTTTTGTATAACACATGTCATCATTTCAGTCGAAAGACGTCTACTGCTGAACATAGGTCTCCCACTAAGCATCGCCACTTCGACTGGTTCTGTGCTTCCGCATCCAGCGGATTCCTGCGGCTTTCACCAGGTTATCGGTCTACATTGTCGGAAGCCCTCCGGAAGAACGTATTTTCAATGGCTTTATTGCTGATTCACTCATCAGCAGCGACCACTTATCACCAAAGGCCACTATCTTATGAGCCATCCATTAATATAAACTCACGTCTTCTCCCCAGGGGGGTAGGCAGAAGCTACAGAACGCCACCTGCTACGATCCTTACATACTCCTTTTGCTTAGTTTACGTTCATACATCTGGTCATACACGCACGCCGATTGCGAGTACTACGCACCTGAATTTTCTGAAGAACATCATCAATAAGGTTACTGTATGACATATATATGTCATACAGTGACAAAATCAATCTGCCTAGCTTTTTCCCAACTATGTTGGGGTCGGCTTTCAGTCTAACCGGATGCAGCTGAATACCAGTATTTTACATGGAGCGACTGCCTATCTGACCTCCTCCCTTGTTAAGACTGGTTGTCAGACTTACGGGCTTCTGACAACCCGTAACGACTGTCAAAGATCCACGAATGACAGCCGGGACCAACGGCTTAACGTGCTTTCCGAGGCACGGAGGAGTCTCGGTGTGAAAAGACGGTCACCCATCCACAGACTTACATGTCATACAGTGACATTATATACTCGTAAAAATGAATCGCCGAAATATATGTACGCGCATAACTTCCGAACGACTGCACCAAGTTGGATAATTCTTTTCCTGTTGTGTTTGTAATTATCAGGACAAGATTTGTATGAAAGAAAATGTTTGAAAAGTTGCCGGAAAATTGGAAAATTCGGGAAAACTGAAAGTGCATTATCTATATTTTGACAACGTTTGTCGGGTCAGCCAATATAATATAAGATAGGTAGGTATTGGGAAATCGTACAAGACTTACTTGGTTGGCTTGGCAATGCATCTGTGTGAGACAAAGTCGTAGGTATCCTTTTCTGAGTGCAGTACATACTTGGGGTTGTCTGGAGGCGGTTGAGGGGGCGGCTTTCTTGCAGAGTCCGCGTGTTCCACATTTGTGTGGTTATCCTGAAAATTTTTATATACTCACACCAAAAAAGGATAAACAAATACCATGAATTAACAAAATATGAGTTTAATATTTTTATGTGTGGAATCCTCTAGTGTGCAACGTACCATACAAATAGTACTATAGATACTCAATCAAATAAGCTTATCACAGTCTACTGTTAGACATAGGCCTCTCACCCTGCGCCATAATACCCTGTCCTCCGCCTTCTGCATCCAGTCTGTCCCAGCCACCTTAAGGTCGCCGATCCATCTAGCTGGGGGGTCCCACACTACGCTTGCCAATACGTGGTCTCCTGGACTCATCTGCTCCACCGGCCATCGTGCCTTCGACTAACATGGCCAGCCCACTACCACTTTGGTTTGCTTATTCTGCAGGCTATGTCGGTTACTCCAGTTCCTTTCTGGTTAACTTAATTCCAGATTTTATTATTCAAAGAAACTCCGAGCATAGCCCGCTCCATAGCGCGCTGAGCGACCTTGAATTTGTGGACCAGACCGACTATACTATTATAGGCACTACAACTGTCATTTCACGGATTCGCATCGGATGGAGTGCGCTTAGGGGTGCTACACACTTGTTCAGCATGATTCGGTATAGCCAGGCGGCAAAAGCGAATATAACAAGTAGATATACCGGATGATCTTTTTTACCGTCTTGAAAAAATAGGGTATCTACAATAGGTGAACGGAGTAGAAGCCTATGGCATACCTAGTTTTTTTTTTCAATAGCTTAGACATAAATGACTCTATCAATAAACACTGCACATTTGAAGTAAACTATAACAATGAAAACAGAAATTTTGAAAAACTTTATAGATCGTTAAAAAATATCGAAATTCAAATGCACCCTGCGTAGTGCGTATGATTTGAATTTCGATATTATAAAATAAAAAATCTAGGTATGCCATAGGCTTCTACTCCGTTCAACTACTATACCCTATTTTTTTCAAGATGTTCAAAAAAAGTCACCCAGTATAACGAGCTAAACCGAACGGCTTTTCCCCGAATACAATCATAGAATTGTGTTCGGGGAAAAGCCGCTCAGTTTAGCTCCAATTGTATCAAGCTAAACTGATCATGATTCAACGAGGGCAGACGCCGAACACTATGTGCCAAATGGAGTTTACCGATTAGTACAAGCCGAATAAAAGCCGAATGAAAGCCGAATAATACGTCTAGTAATTGCTTCGGGTCGGTTTTTTTGCTCAACAAATGCTGCCATATCGAATGTGACTGAACAAGTCTGAAACACCCCTAATGCTCTACGAATGTGTAAATAATTGTGGTCTTTTTACCGAACTTGATATTCATAGTTCAGAGTTCACGGTCCATGCCTTGCTAGTTGGCATCGCGCCTAATTTATCGTTATAATTGATTACAAATGAGACTTTTATTATTCTGTTGTCTTCTAAAGTGAGGATTAGGTCAATGAGGAGTTCACTACGACCTTAATTTTTTTATGATATCTGCACTTCCGCGATATATTTAAACAAATTGAAGCCTGAGTATTCTCCGTCTCACAGAGAGGAGGCCTGAGTCTCAGCAGTGGGAACGTAGCCTTAGTCTTACTTAACAGTAAGACTGCCTCGTTACTCTAGTGGTCACAAATGAGGCTGCTTATTCTCCGTCTCACAGAGAGGAGGCATGAGTCTCAGCAGTGGGAACATAGCCTTAGTCTTACTTCACAGTAAGACTGCCTCGTTACTCTAGTGGTCACAAAGTCATCATCATCATCTGCCTAGCCTTTTCCCAACTATGTTGGGGTCGGTTTCCAGACTAACCTGAGGCAGCTGAACACCATTATTTTACATGGAACGACTGAATATTTGACCTCTACGACCCAATTACTGGGTAATACGATACCCCTTGGTATGATTGGTTATCAGATTTTCGGGCTTCTGACGATCCGTAACGACTGTCAAGGATCCACGAATGACAGCCGGGATCAACGGCTTAACGTGTTTTTCGAGGCACGGAGGGGGTCTTGGAATGTTAAGATGGTCACCCATCCACGGACCGCGGCAAGCGTAGCTTAACCTGATTGATCGACCCATGCGGCTGTTATTACTTAACCACAAGCCCCGGTCACAAGTGAGGCTGAATATTCTCCGTCTCACAGAGAGGAGGCCTGAGTCTCAGCAGTGGGAACATAGCCTTAGTCTTACTTCACAGTAACACTGCCTCGTTACTCCAGTGGTCACAAGTGAGGCTGAATATTCTCCGTCTCACAGAGAGGAGACCTGAGTCTCAGCAGTGGGAACATAGCCTTAGTCTTTCTTCACAGTAACACTGCCTCGTTACTCTAGTGGTCACAAGTGAGGCTGAATATTCTCCGTCTCAGAGAGAGGAGGCCTGAGTCACAGCAGTGGGAACATAGCCTTAGTCTTACTTCACAGTAACACTGCCTCATTACTCTAGTGGTCTCCGTCTCACAGAGAGGAGGCCTGAGTCTCAGCAGTGGGAACATAGCCTTAGTCTTACTTCACAGTAACACTGCCTCGTTACTCCAGTGGTCACAAGTGAGGCTGAATATTCTCCGTCTCACAGAGAGGAGACCTGAGTCTCAGCAGTGGGAACATAGCCTTAGTCTTTCTTCACAGTAACACTGCCTCGTTACTCTAGTGGTCACAAGTGAGGCTGAATATTCTCCGTCTCACAGAGAGGAGACCTGAGTCTCAGCAGTGGGAACATAGCCTTAGTCTTTCTTCACAGTAACACTGCCTCGTTACTCTAGTGGTCTCCGTCTCACAGAGAGGAGGCCTGAGTCTCAGCAGTGGGAACATAGCCTTAGTCTTACTTCACAGTAACACTGCCTCATTACTCTAGTGGTCTCCGTCTCACAGAGAGGAGGCCTGAGTCTCAGCAGTGGGAACATAGCCTTAGTCTTACTTCACAGTAACACTGCCTCATTACTCTAGTGGTCTCCGTCTCACAGAGAGGAGGCCTGAGTCTCAGCAGTGGGAACATAGCCTTAGTCTTACTTCACAGTAACACTGCCTCATTACTCTAGTGGTCTCCGTCTCACAGAGAGGAGGCCTGAGTCTCAGCAGTGGGAACATAGCCTTAGTCTTACTTCACAGTAACACTGCCTCATTACTCTAGTGGTCTCCGTCTCACAGAGAGGAGGCCTGAGTCACAGCAGTGGGAACATAGCCTTAGTCTTACTTCACAGTAACACTGCCTCGTTACTCTAGTGGTCACAAGTGAGGCTGAATATTCTCCGTCTCACAGAGAGGAGGCCTGAGTCTCAGCAGTGGAAACATAGCCTTAGTCTTACTTCACAGTAACACTGCCTCGTTACTCTAGTGGTCACAAGTGAGGCTGAATATTCTCCGTCTCACAGAGAGGAGGCCTGAGTCTCACCAGTGGAAACATAGCCTTAGTCTTACTTCACAGTAACACTGCCTCGTTACTCTAGTGGTCACAAGTGAGGCTGAATATTCTCCGTCTCACAGAGAGGAGGCCTGAGTCTCAGCAGTGGAAACATAGCCTTAGTCTTACTTCACAGTAACACTGCCTCGTTACTCTAGTGGTCACAAGTGAGGCTGAATATTCTCCGTCTCACAGAGAGGAGGCCTGAGTCTCAGCAGTGGGAACATAGCCTTAGTCTTTCTTCACAGTAACACTGCCTCGTCACTCTAGTGGTCACAAGTGAGGCTGAATATTCTCCGTCTCACAGAGAGGAGGCCTGAGTCTCAGCAGTGGGAACATAGCCTTAGTCTTACTTCACAGTAACACTGCCTCGTTACTCTAGTGGTCACAAGTGAGGCTGAATATTCTCCGTCTCACGGAGAGGAGGCCTGAGTCACAGCAGTGGGAAAATAGCCTTAGTCTTACTTCACAGTAACACTGCCTCATTACTCTAGTGGTCTCCGTCTCACAGAGAGGAGGCCTGAGTCTCAGCAGTGGGAACATAGCCTTAGTCTTACTTCACAGTTGTTACTGTGAAGTAAGACTAAGACATTACTAGACATTACTCTAGTGGTCTCCGTCTCACAGAGAGGAGGCCTGAGTCTCAGCAGTGGGAACATAGCCTTAGTCTTACTTCACAGTAACACTGCCTCGTTACTCTAGTGGTCACAAGTGAGGCTGCTTATTCTCCGTCTCACAGAGAGGAGGCATGAGTCTCAGCAGTGGGAACATAGCCTTAGTCTTACTTCACAGTAAGACTGCCTCGTTACTCTAGTGGTCACAAAGTCATCATCATCATCTGCCTAGCCTTTTCCCAACTATGTTGGGGTCGGTTTCCAGACTAACCTGAGGCAGCTGAACACCATTATTTTACATGGAACGACTGAATATTTGACCTCTACGACCCAATTACTGGGTAATACGATACCCCTTGGTATGATTGGTTATCAGATTTTCGGGCTTCTGACGATCCGTAACGACTGTCAAGGATCCACGAATGACAGCCGGGACCAACGGCTTAACGTGTTTTTCGAGGCACGGAGGGGGTCTTGGAATGTTAAGATGGTCACCCATCCACGGACCGCGGCAAGCGTAGCTTAACCTGATTGATCGACCCATGCGGCTGTTATTACTTAACCACAAGCCCCGGTCACAAGTGAGGCTGAATATTCTCCGTCTCACAGAGAGGAGGCCTGAGTCTCAGCAGTGGGAACATAGCCTTAGTCTTACTTCACAGTAACACTGCCTCGTTACTCCAGTGGTCACAAGTGAGGCTGAATATTCTCCGTCTCACAGAGAGGAGACCTGAGTCTCAGCAGTGGGAACATAGCCTTAGTCTTTCTTCACAGTAACACTGCCTCGTTACTCTAGTGGTCACAAGTGAGGCTGAATATTCTCCGTCTCACAGAGAGGAGACCTGAGTCTCAGCAGTGGGAACATAGCCTTAGTCTTTCTTCACAGTAACACTGCCTCGTTACTCTAGTGGTCACAAGTGAGGCTGAATATTCTCCGTCTCACAGAGAGGAGGCCTGAGTCACAGCAGTGGGAACATAGCCTTAGTCTTACTTCACAGTAACACTGCCTCATTACTCTAGTGGTCTCCGTCTCACAGAGAGGAGGCCTGAGTCTCAGCAGTGGGAACATAGCCTTAGTCTTTCTTCACAGTAACACTGCCTCGTTACTCTAGTGGTCACAAGTGAGGCTGAATATTCTCCGTCTCACAGAGAGGAGGCCTGAGTCACAGCAGTGGGAACATAGCCTTAGTCTTACTTCACAGTAACACTGCCTCATTACTCTAGTGGTCTCCGTCTCACAGAGAGGAGGCCTGAGTCTCAGCAGTGGGAACATAGCCTTAGTCTTACTTCACACTAACACTGCCTCGTTACTCTAGTGGTCACAAGTGAGGCTGAATATTCTCCGTCTCACAGAGAGGAGGCCTGAGTCTCAGCAGTGGAAACATAGCCTTAGTCTTACTTCACAGTAACACTGCCTCGTTACTCTAGTGGTCACAAGTGAGGCTGAATATTCTCCGTCTCACAGAGAGGAGGCCTGAGTCTCAGCAGTGGGAACATAGCCTTAGTCTTTCTTCACAGTAACACTGCCTCGTCACTTTAGTGGTCACAAGTGAGGTTGAATATTCTCCGTCTCACAGAGAGGAGGCCTGAGTCTCAGCAGTGGGAACATAGCCTTAGTCTTACTTCACAGTAACACTGCCTCGTTACTCTAGTGGTCACAAGTGAGGCTGAATATTCTCCGTCTCACGGAGAGGAGGCCTGAGTCACAGCAGTGGGAAAATAGCCTTAGTCTTACTTCACAGTAACACCGCCTCATTACTCTAGTGGTCTCCGTCTCACAGAGAGGAGGCCTGAGTCTCAGCAGTGGGAACATAGCCTTAGTCTTACTTCACAGTAACACTGCCTCATTACTCTAGTGGTCTCCGTCTCACAGAGAGGAGGCCTGAGTCTCAGCAGTGGGAACATAGCCTTAGTCTTACTTCACAGTAACACTGCCTCATTACTCTAGTGGTCTCCGTCTCACAGAGAAGAGGCCTGAGTCACAGCAGTGGGAACATAGCCTTAGTCTTACTTCACAGTAACACTGCCTCATTACTCTAGTGGTCTCCGTCTCACAGAGAGGAGGCCTGAGTCTCAGCAGTGGGAACATAGCCTTAGTCTTACTTCACAGTAACACTGCCTCGTTACTCTAGTGGTCACAAGTGAGGCTGAATATTCTCCGTCTCACAGAGAGGAGGCCTGAGTCTCAGCAGTAAAAACATAACCTTAGTCTTACTTCACAGTAATACTGCCTTGTTAGTCTAGTGGTCACAAGTGAGGCTGAATATTCTCCGTCTCACAGAGAGGAGGCCTGAGTCTCAGCAGTGGGAACATAGCCTTAGTCTTACTTCACACTAACACTGCCTCGTTACTCTAGTGGTCACAAGTGAGGCTGAATATTCTCCGTCTCACAGAGAGGAGGCCTGAGTCTCAGCAGTGGAAACATAGCCTTAGTCTTACTTCACAGTAACACTGCCTCGTTACTCTAGTGGTCACAAGTGAGGCTGAATATTCTCCGTCTCACAGAGAGGAGGCCTGAGTCTCAGCAATGGGAACATAGCCTTAGTCTTACTTCACAGTAACACTGCCTCGTTACTCTAGTGGTCACAAGTGAGGCTGAATATTCTCCGTCTCACAGAGAGGAGGCCTGAGTCTCAGCAGTAAAAACATAACCTTAGTCTTACTTCACAGTAATACTGCCTTGTTAGTCTAATGGTCACAAGTGAGGCTGAATATTCTCCGTCTCACAGAGAGGAGGCCTGAGTCTCAGCAGTGGGAACATAGCCTTAGTCTTACTTCACACTAACACTGCCTCGTTAGTCTAGTGGTCACAAGTGAGGCTGAATATTCTCCGTCTCACAGAGAGGAGGCCTGAGTCTCAGCAGTGGAAACATAGCCTTAGTCTTACTTCACAGTAACACTGCCTCGTTACTCTAGTGGTCACAAGTGAGGCTGAATATTCTCCGTCTCACAGAGAGGAGGCCTGAGTCTCAGCAATGGGAACATAGCCTTAGTCTTACTTCACAGTAACACTGCCTCGTTACTCTAGTGGTCACAAGTGAGGCTGAATATTCTCCGTCTCACAGAGAGGAGGCCTGAGTCTCAGCAGTAAAAACATAACCTTAGTCTTACTTCACAGTAATACTGCCTTGTTAGTCTAGTGGTCACAAGTGAGGCTGAATATTCTCCGTCTCACAGAGAGGAGGTCTGAGTCTCAGCAGTGAAAACATAACCTTAGTCTTACTTCACAGTAACACTGCCTTGTTAGTCTAGTGGTCACAAGTGAGGCTGAATATTCTCCGTCTCACAGAGAGGAGGTCTGAGTCTCAGCAGTGAAAACATAACCTTAGTCTTACTTCACAGTAATACTGCCTCGTTAATCTAGTGGTCACAAGTGAGGCTGAATATTCTCCGTCTCACAGAGAGGAGGCCTGAGTCTCAGCAATGGGAACATAGCCTTAGTCTTACTTCACAGTAACACTGCCTCGTTACTCTAGTGGTCACAAGTGAGGCTGAATATTCTCCGTCTCACAGAGAGGAGGCCTGAGTCTCAGCAGTAAAAACATAACCTTAGTCTTACTTCACAGTAATACTGCCTTGTTAGTCTAGTGGTCACAAGTGAGGCTGAATATTCTCCGTCTCACAGAGAGGAGGTCTGAGTCTCAGCAGTGAAAACATAACCTTAGTCTTACTTCACAGTAACACTGCCTTGTTAGTCTAGTGGTCACAAGTGAGGCTGAATATTCTCCGTCTCACAGAGAGGAGGTCTGAGTCTCAGCAGTGAAAACATAACCTTAGTCTTACTTCACAGTAATACTGCCTCGTTAGTCTAGTGGTCACAAGTGAGGCTGAATATTCTCCGTCTCACAGAGAGGAGGTCTGAGTTTCAGCAGTGGGAACATAGCCTTAGTCTTACTTCACAGTAAGACTGCCTCGTTAGTCTAGTGGAAGTGAGGCCGAATACTTATTCTCCGTCTCACAGAGTGGAGGCCTGAGTCTCAGCAGTGGGAACATGAACTTAGTTTACACTGGGCACAAATGCTGATTTGTGCCCGGCTAGTAGTAATGGGCCTGCCTCCTATTACACGGTTCTTATAACTTATCAGGCGACGTTTGAATGTATACAGGGTGTAAGGGACAGCCCTCCACAAACTAACAGGGTGCATTCAGCTCCTTATTTTGAATCATATTCCACTGGAAAATTTCTCAGGAGAACTTTATTTTTTTAATTTTGTTTTTCAGTTACTATTCCTTTATTTCAATGTAAAATTACATTATCTATACGCAGTACTCCATTTATGTAAATAAAACAGCTACAATAAAAAAAAAAACAGCAATGGATGTTGAACTACTCTAACGAACGACGCGTGAAATCAGCTGTTCACTTTCTGCGTAGCTACAGAGTTCACCGAACTCACCGCATACCTATTACCTACCCCTCCCAACCAGTAACTGATGCTCCGATTTGTGCATAAAAACACAAACAAATCAGGTTTATTGGATTCTCATAACGTTCCTGAAATAATTTCATGTACCGGGCATCTTAGTATGATATACTGAATTCACCTTATCAGTCTGCGAAGGGCTGTACCTTACATCCTGTATACCTACAAACAATAGCATTAAATATTATGTTAGGAACACCTTTTGTATTCTTGGTGACACTGCTTGCAAGGTATATCTATCTACACTTACATATTATGCAAAAGCTAGTTACACAATGAGACATGTGAGATTCAGTACTATAAAATAAAAAAATATTTTTGTTTTGTCGGACCTCAAAAAAGATTCAGTGACAAAATATTAATTTTATTGTACTGCACCCTACAGCGAAACTAACCGAATCGTTTTCATTATTTTCTATGATACGTAACTACTACAGTGACAAGTAATCTGTTGTAACGACATCTACCCCAGTTCATCGAAACTACGCAACGAGCCAGCGAACTACCCAATGGTTGTTGGTAATGATGAGGAAAATTTAGCTTGCGCGATGCAGGATTCTGTGACGTGAGGCGTTATCTTCGTTGGTTGGTTGCATAATTCCAATGTTGTTAAATAGATGTCGCTATAACCAATACGTGTAAGTACAGTCACTTCCATCATGACTTCTATACATTTTATAAATTAAAGCCGCTTTTCGTGTCTGCTGCGTGACCGCTTTGTTCTTCAAATCTTCGCAATGAATTTTGATGCGGTTTTCAACTTTGTTTTGAGAATTTATTCCAGAATGGAGATTGGCCATACGTGCACCCTAATTGCGTAACACACTATCAATCACTTTTAATAAAATGGCTTAACAATAATAACTTAGTTATAAATCTGCAAAAAACTAAAACTATGCATTTTCACCAACGAATATCTACAGGTGACATGGATATCAACTTCAATGGCCAAACTATCGATAAAGTGAATAGCACAAAATTTTTAGGTATCTTAATTGATAGCCAGTTAACATGGAAGCCGCAAGCAGAAGATTTATGTAAACGTTTAAGCACAGCCGCGTTTATGTTATACAACCTATCCAAAAAAAGTAAATCTGCCAACAACATTAGTGGCCTACCATGGTCTCGTAATTTCTATCTTAAGGTTCGGTGTAATATTTTGGGGTTACTGTAGTGAACGAGAAAGCATTTTTAAAGCTCAAAAGCGCTGTTTGAGAGCTATATTTGGCCTCAAAGTTACTGACAGTTGTGTACCCATATTTAAGTCTCAGAAATTATTAACTTTCCCATGCCTCTATATCCTCGAATTAGCAATATTCGTTATAACAAACCGTAATTTATTTGCAACATTAACAGAAACTAGAAAACGAAGTACATCATTAAGATCACAATATCAGAACCTACTATGCACAAGCACATTTAAAACTAGCTTATTAAAAAAAAGTGTGATCTGTATGGCTCCTGTTATCTTTAATAAAATTCCTGAACACATGAAAACCTTGCCATTGATGAAATTTAAAAAATGTTTTACAGAATTACTTGTAGACAAATGTTATTATTCTGTTCAGGATTTCCTAAATGATACATTATAACTTCTTATTTGCCTTATTCAACTTAGTTGTATAATAAGTATTGTATTTGCATGCCAACAAGGCAGAATGCACACGGTTCTTTATTATGTTATTTTCGATCCTATTTGTATGTACCTGCATTCTTAGCAAATAAAGTCCTATTCTATTCTATTCTATTCTATCGGAATCTGAATCAATTTGAAGCAAATTGCTAATCCGTCGCTTCATATGTTCGAAAAATTTGTCTGCTCAACAAAGTAACTAACGCAATAAATGTTGTGGAACTGTCAAAATGAAACCCATTCCGATCGCTAGTGTGTTATACAATTGCCCTGTATCGCTATTTGTTCTGTGGTGACTTAGGAGACATTATGACACATATTCCCACCGTGATTTTTGAGTTAAATGTCCAACTTTGGCGTTCGCTGACTTCTGAATTCTTTTAACATAGTGACGATAGGTGTACATTCTTCTGTAAGGCTAACATGACAAACGCGAGATCACTCTTTTTCTCGATTTGTCAAAACTTTTCTAAGATTCTGACGTTATTCTAATATCTAACATGACCGTTAGTATGCGTCCACAGTGAACGCGCGGTGACTAGGGCCTGTGGCGGCCGCGACAGCCGCACAGTGCTCAGGAAATCGAGCTCCATACTCATAGAAACTTAAAGTAAAGAATTAAAAAAACAAAAATTGTAATGGCTCTGGTATACCTCCCTTTAAATATTATTAACGTATGGATGGTACAAGTCACAATACGCGTGAAGCGAGGGCGAACATTGTGCCTTGCAAAGCAATGTGTAGTAAAGTGTAATATATCTGAAATATCCAATGAAACCGGATTTTGTGTAAGTTATTTTGTTGTTTTTGATTTTATTTGTTCTCATAAGTGACGCTTCAAAATGTGTAATAAAGATTTCTTTTTTTTAGAGAGATACTGTGAGACGTTGAGTGAGGAGATTTGAGGAAGAGGGGAGTCTTAAGAGCCGTGTAAGAAATGGTAGGCCGCCACTTATTAACCAGTCTCAGCGACGCTTTATGATTGGTAAAATGAAACGAATGGTTTCATACCTACAAGACGATTTGCTGAAGAATTTGATACGTCATTGCGTACTGTTCGCCGTGCACTCTATGCCGAAGGCCTCCGTCATTGAACATCAGCGAAAAAACCGCAAAGGCATAAGGAGGAACGGTTGCGTTTTGCTCGAGAATATTTAGACTTTGAGAGACTACTGTATTTACTGACGAGAAGACATTCAGGTCGTGTCAAAAAGGAAGACTTCATTTGTGGCGCAGAGACAATACACGTTGGTCTGACAGTAATATTATAAATAATACGGAGTCAGGAAGAACTAGTGTGAATATGTGGGGGTGGATCCGTGCTCAAGGGCTGGGTGAGTTGGCATTTATAACGCCGGCCAACAGCTCCGATTAAGTCGAGGTTTTGAGCGATATAATGCTACCTACTTACTGTTCGCAATGTTTATCCAGTGGATGCAATTGGTGACTTTTATTTGGTTTAGTGAGCATTCGCATGTTAAAGTTATTCCGTGGCCAGCGCGATCCGAAAAAATATTATATTATTAAATGGATAGCATTTAATAATATAATATTTTTTTCGGAGGGGAATTCAGGGGATACTGGCCATAATAGTAATGTGTTAGTAATCGTAAGATTATAGGATTGAGGTTTAGTTTCAATCTTTTTTTCTTTTAGAAAACGAATAAATTAAGCCATAACCTCAATAAACCAAAAACATAGAACACACAAACATCATATTTTAGTAGCAACCAAAAATTATTTACGAACAAATTTGGTATTTTATTTATTACAAAGTTTGAAATATGTTTATGTTTTTAAGGTTGTTATCAATATCTCAATTAAAGTTCCTATGAAAAATAGTGTTTTTTTTTTAAATTAAATTGCCTACTTTACTTTATTTTTACCCTCTATTGTCATTGTATTAACGAAACTCAATAAATAATAACGAAAAAACAAAAAGAGTCGAATGCACTGAGGTTCGAACCTTCTCCACTCCATGCACACACAATAACAGCCAGCCACTCATGTGAACCTGCCATCGCTGCTTGTAATTCTCTCTTCTTGTAATTTTAGCATTGCTTTTAAATAAGCACTATGGCTGATAATTTATTAAGAAAAAACAAGTATATACGTAGATAGTTGCAGGTATCTTTATTTAGTGTTGACCATACATGCATCTGACCAACCAACAACGCGCTTTCGTAGTTATACTCTGTGCGCGTTACTGTCTGCATTAAAACATCATACACACAGAGATACGCACAGATCTGGCGTACAGGCCAAAATGATCATTCCGGTGGCAGTCCACTTATGATCGTTGATTGTACATGAATTGTATGTCATATTGATCGCCGTGTATAGGACTATAGTTCGTGTGAGCACCAGCCTAACAGTTCCATTAAGTTTCGTAAAAACGTACTTTTAGTGTTTTCTCCCATACAAAAAAAACACAAATCTTTTTTTCTCACCACGCGTATTGTGACCATCCATACGTTAATAATATGTAAAGGGAGGTACACCAGAGCCATTACATTTTTTTTTTAATTCTTTACTTTAAGTTTCTATGAGTATGGAGCTCCATTTCCAGACCACTGTGGGCCGGCGGGAGCATGCGGTTGGCCACACTGACTAACAGTGACGTGCGAGCATAGAGCAACACGGGCCCCGGCGGTCCGGACTCCGGTCCGCCGGGGCCCGTATTGCTCTATGCGTGCGGGCTGTTGTAGCGCTTAAGACATTATTTCAGGTGTTACAAACCAAGGACGAGGATTTGGTATTTTTACTAGATAGCCTGTGTCAACATTTGACTACATCCTGAGTAAAATATCACCTATTATCGCCAGAGAAAATACAAACTTTCTTTTATTTTGCTAAATAATTTTCTTGTTATCGTGCGATTACTGTGGTGTGGATGATTACTTTGCCTTAAAGCTGGTTTAGATTGAATCGCATTTATAAATTCTTTAGTATTTACCGCCATTTTACAAAAAATATCTTTGCTGAAGCGTTAACGCCGAGCGACAATACTGAACTGGTTTGATACCCCTGCCAGCCGCGCATTAGGTCGCTTGCTGACAAGGCCCGTATTGTGGCCATAACGTGCCTTAGTCACTACAGTATGGACGCAAACGACGGTTTCATAATGTTTGATACTTCGCGCCCGTCGTCACAACCGAGCTAGGCTGGCACTATGGATGCACACTTAGGCACGAGTAAACTTGAAAAAATAAAGACACTTATTTTCCTCGTGACAAGAGATCGAAGACCGATGTAGCAAGTTATTATAAACAAATCATTTGTATAATAGCAAAATCGGCTTGAGGTTCCATGTCATTCATTCGATTTTACAGATGGAATTAGTATTAGTAGTAGTCCACCTCTTTTATGTCAAGTTCTTTGTGTAACTGACTTTTTCGATATATATATTTTTTTCTATGGCATGCCGAAATTAAAATACAAAATGACGGAAATGAATATTAGTGGCACAAAATATACTCACTGGATATACGTACCAAGACCGAGGGGTCTTGGTTCCTCGGAAGCACGTTAAGCCGTTGGTCCCGGCTATCATTCGTGGATCTTTGACAGTCGTTACGGGTCGTCAGAAGCCCGAAAGTCTGACAACCAGTCTTACCAAGGGATATCGTATTACGCAGTTACTGGGTCGTTGAGGTCAGAAAGGCAATTGCTCCATGTAAAATATTGGTATTTAGCTGCATGCGGTTAGCCTGGAAGCCGACCCCAACATACTTGGGAAAAGGCTAGGCAGATGATGAATATACTCACTAGATATTAACCACAATTGACAAATGGACCAACGATCATAATTTGTCAAAGTTAAGATTGTTATATTAACAAAAAATCAATCTGCCTAGCCTTTTCCCAACTATGTTGGGGTCGGCTTCCAGTCTAACCAGATGCAGCTGAATACTAGCATTTTACATAGAGCGACTGCTGTCTGACATCCACAATCCAGTTAGGTAATGGGTAACACGAATGACAGCCGGGACCAACGGCTATGCGCGAGATAACGGTGTGTCAAAATAAGCCAGACTTTGGCGTGCTGCCTTATGAACAGTAGGTACTTTACATAAATTAATATTTGAAATTGTACAACTTTGATGGTACAAACTTTTGGTTTCTAATACACATGGCTGCACATCAACCTATAAAATTCCAGTTTAAGCTGACCTCTGACTGTGCGAAAATTCTATACAATGCGAGATCAGCTTATACTAGAAGATATATAGCTTGATATGTAGCCTTGTGTAGGAGATCACTACTACAATATTGAATTCAATGTATAGGACGCCAGCACATCAAGCTACTACAAACTGTCAAATTTCTTTAATAGATTTTCAACTTTATCGCTAAAGCATGAGGTTCAAGGTTGATTGGGCAAATTTGACATTTTCGGGAAGTTTGACCGGCTGGCGTCTGTAACTACTATAGCAATAGGAATTTGGTCTGCGTTACTTTAATAATTTTTGGGGAGAGTGTGGAAAAAATAGGAACTTTTAAATTTAAATTAAAAAAAAACCGCAGCCGATTTTTTTACTGTGAAACAAAAATGACTAAGTATGAAAACAACAAAAAACACTTACATAATTTGAATTCAATTCCATTTTGAGCCACAATATTTAAACACAGCACACAACCATTTCCTCCTGTAGTTTCATATTATGTCAATTAAATGTTCTCCGCAGACGACTCCATTGCGCGGCCTTATGCACACTTATGTAGGTACACTTCAGTGCGAAAAAATCTCACAACCAAATATTATTGTTTTAATTTAAATTATTTCATAACAACTTGCCTGTCACATGTGACTCATATTTACTATCGGGTGATTGTTTAACTATTTTCAGCTTCGCAGATGCTCATGTTGACAATGAAGAACAATTTGCATGTGATTATTGGACTTCCATTAATCACATGCAAATTGTTCGTTATCATTTTTTTTTTACTTTTGTGTCACTTATTTTTTTTTTACATAAAATACTCATTAAATTAGCTTTTGATTTAAAAAATAAAACTGTCTAGAGTTTTAGTTTAAAAAAATTACACCATCATTTAAATCCTTAGGATACATTGCACCTAGTAACCGTTACATGTAAAGAAGAAGTAAAACTACGAATACCTAATCTATAGTCACGTGTGACTTACAAAAAATGTACACAGTTGATTTTTTATGGTCTTCTTGTAATTATAACAAAATATTATGTGCTATAATCATTGAAGTGATGTATGTTTAGCTATTTTTCGAAACGCAAATCAGTTATTTCTAAAACAATTAGTGACTTCGGTGTTAAATCTTACTTTACAATTGTACACCTACTACTAATTTAATGGATTCCAAAAGATGAAGAAGAATTTAGTTGCTAACAAATAACTGTATCCCTTAATATTAAATATTTGTACCTACTTGTCCAATATTTTGACTTGTAGTGTAAAAAACATAATTTGCGCGCTGTGCGGTAGAAACTCGTTTTTCGGGAACGTCGGCATTCAAGTATCGACAAAAATCACCCAAGGCGACTCTGCGATTCTCTAAAAGTAATAATCATTATAACATCTACGAAGTCCAAACTTAAGAAAATTATAAATTAAGTGCACTTGGCAAATTATTTTCATTCCCATTTCGTCATCGAAAGTGCGAATACTGGTGTGCTCCGACACGTTATCAGGGACTCACACATTTTGTTACGTGTTTTTGTTCACCGATTCCCGGAAACCTATTATACAAGTGATTTATATTAATGATGAATTTCCAGGAACATATGTACATTATTTTTTTATTTTATTTAGAATTTGAAGATTATTAGTTTTTTTTTTATTGACCGCTACGTGATGTACTATTTTTCGAGAGCATTTTAAATTGTAAATAGATACTTCTCGAGTTTTAGTTTATATTGGAGCATAATTAGGTCTCAGTTCTTTTTTATGTGTTAGATGATACCTTATTCTTTATGATTTCACTTTAACCTTTTCCACGTTTTTCCACCATTTTGAGTTATTTAAGTGCTACGCGAAAGTAGTCTCTCCGTAGCATTTTGCTACGAACACGTATTTTTTTTAAACATCTTCTTGAATTTCTTCTATTTTGTACTTATTTATTAAAATTTTTGGTTTTTCTTCTAGGTTTAAGTTGGAAGTGTCTATTTTTGCGTATGTATGTCTTTGAAATTTTGTTGAAGTATAGCTACCTGGATGAGGCTTTTCGAAATCTTTTTACATGTTTCTTCCAGACTTAATATAAAAAAGTGGCAAGCTAGACAATCTGATAAAGATAACGTAGCTGAAAGAAATAGGCCATTCAATTCCAATTAAGGGAAAGGCTGGGCTTGGTAGTAGACAGACTTAAGCCAGGCAGAAGTGGGATTTCAAATAATGGCAACACGACTAGAAAGTTCTTTGAGAATTTCGCTGGAAATTACAGGAACAGGAACTTAATAGAACATTATGCCACCATTTTGCAAGCTTTAAATTCTGGCTACAAAATAAACTCGGACAAGTTTGGAGAGTTTGCTATGGAATCTGCCCGGCAAATTGTCCAAGCTATCCATGGTTTATCTCCCAGCTTCTGTCCACAAGGTTTTATTGCATGGATCTGGTATAATACAACACGCACTATTACCTATTGGCGAGCTTTCGGAAGAAGCGGCAGAAGCCAGAAATAAAGACATTTATATGTTTAGACTTCGTCGACACACTAGGAAGTTTTCGAGGATTATGACAAATAAAGACCTCTTAAACATAAATAGCCTTATATTAAGTTCTGACCCACTTATAACAGGACTTAGGAGGTTGCCTAGAAAGAACAAAATCAGTTTTGTCAAAAGCTGTTTTGGAACTACTGAGTTTTTAAGATATTGCAACTTTTTTTTAAATATTTTATGTAGTTTAACTTTGTGTAGCTGATTTACTTTGTTTATTTTAAGGGTTTTGTATAATTTTATATCAAGTTTAACATATACTTATGTTTAGGTTTGTTAAATTTTGAAGAAAAATGTTTGTTTGTAATACGAATTTGAATTTTACTAATATAATAATACTGTTTAATATACTGTTGTTGTAATATACTGTTTTTTTATTGTAATTTACATTATTAAATCGTTAATACTCCTTATCTAACATGTTTCATTAATTAAATCACAGTAATAAAGTACTTTGTATTTTTGTCGCACCTTAGTATGGGCGGGGAACCACAGTGAACCGGTTACATTTTTGCATCTTAAAGTGTACCAGTGAGTGCTAAATAAGAAAAATATGGAAACCAGTTTTTAGTTTAGTTAGAGACAAAAAGGTCAACCCAAAGTCAGCAACATGTTTCTTTTTGTCTCGAGTTGACAAAAGTTAATATATTGAAATTGAGCATCCTTTTAATGGCGGTCCTGAGTATTTTGTCTGCTTTAAAACACGTTTTCATTTTAACATTGTTTTTCCTGGTAACGATCCAATTACTTGCGAGTTACCTTGCGAGAGGCAAGGTAACTAACTAACTTTTTATACTCATCATGATTTTTAACTTAGTATAATCAGCGTTCCCACTGACACAGGCCTTTTCTTTGTGAGAGGGAGTGGGAATCCACCACGCGGGCCCAATGGATGCCACGTGTCATCGATTTTTTTTGGTTCTAGGACATGGCGGTTTCCTCACGATTTTTTCGTTTACAGTTTTGAGAACGTGGTGAGGAAATTAAATACAAAAATTAAAGTGCCTGCCTAGGTCCGAACTCACGACTCGTAATTCGGGGCCGATACCACTGGGCCACCACTCCTCTTATTTGACTTAACTAATACTAAATATAAAAAATAAAACTTACAATATTATGTAAAGTATTTTTATGACTTCGCTCAACTGCGTCCTCTTATGGGCGGGTGGCCGTTCTGATACCGTTTGTTGCTTTGAAATGCACTTCGAACCAATAGTTTCGTTTGTACTCACTTAAAAAATCATATAAAGAAAGCCGTGGGGATTAGTCAGAAAAATCTGGTAAACTGAAAATAGTCATATTGTGTTTATCTAAATGCTAATCAAATCAATGCAATGCAAAATGAATATTGCCAATTTTAGCAAAACATTAATTACCTACAAAGAAAGATTAAGCCATTTTTTCTGCAAGCAAGTGCATATCATTTTCATGTACGCGAAGTATTTTACCTTCATTGTACAGTGTGGATGAAAGAAAAGTTAACAGTTCTTGTTAAGAAAATTAAATATTAACAATGGAACATATTATGAATTGAATACTAATTGCTAACAGAGAATTATTAAAAAAATATTGTAACATTTTTATTTTCTTTGTAAACTTGAGTTTTGCTTATCACAATAATAAATCAGAGTTAAAAAGGAGGTTGCTTAAGAAATCCTTCGTACCCACGGCGATTTTTTTGCGCACTGTTTTTCAACGCACTGCTTAGCGCCAAGAGTTGAAAATCCAACAGTGTATTTTTTGACCCAGTGATATGCACTCTGTTGGATTCTCAATTCTCGGCTCAACACCTAGAGTTGAAAATCCATTACGCGATTAAAAATCGTCGCGTTTAAAAATCGCCCGTGGTTGGGATCCCGCTGGAAGGTACTCCAGCGTGACTATTTAAATACATAACCTTCTTTGAAGGTTTTACGGACATCACTGACATACAGTAAAGGAAAGGTTTTCACCGTAGTATGACCATTCATTTGCACTACAGTGTAATCGCTTATAATCATTTAAATACACTGCAGGTCACAATAAAGTATTATCATTTTATCTTTCCAACAAAATTTACCTTTGTCTTATCTAACCTGAAGATTTATTTACCTACATAGTATGAGACCAAGATGTCTGCAGAAATTTTACTACTGAAGCGTTTTACATAGAACGATACAGTTTTACTGTATCTATTTGATAATATTTACATTGAAGCGTCTTTTCTTTTTGTATTTTAAAGTCGTAGGTTCTGTTTTGTTATCTACTTTAAACACATTTTTCATGCACAATCACGATTATTGAGTTAATAATAATAATATTCCACAACTATCACACAACTTGTGTGATAGTTGTGGAATATTATTATTATTTCCTTTATTCAATAGTTAATACATATATAAATTATATTTTTAAATATTAGAATAAAAAAATATGAAAACATTTAAAAATATAAAAATATATAGTAGCCCACCGGTATCGGGAACAGGGTCCAAGCTACCGGCGGTCAAGGCTCCAAAGAGAGGAACCTTCTAACAATGCGAGCCGTGTCCAGAAGTACCGCTCTCTGAATCAAACCCTTGATCCAGCTGCCCAACGAGAGCCTCCTCAGGTGTTGGTCGAGGCTCTTGGCAATTAAGCCATTGGCTGATACGACTATCGGCACAATGATCGCTGAGTCTACATCCCACATGTCGACAACCTCGCGAGCCAAGTCAAGATACTTGATTTGTTTATCTTTCTCGGCTTTCACGAGGTTCCCGTCATGCGGGACCGTTATGTCAATAATCATTGCGCGCCGCTCTATTCGATCCACCACCACTATGTCAGGCTTATTGGCAACAATAGTCCTGTCAGTGATGATGGATCGATCCCAGTACAATGTGATATTTCCATTTTCGAGAACTGGGTCGGGCACATACCTGTAGTACTGCACTTCCAATTCTACAAGGCTGTATTTCAGAGCAAGTTGCTGATGGATAATCCTGGCTACAAGGTTGTGTCTATGCAAATACTCTTCGTTAGCTAGACGAAAACACCCGGAGATAATGTGTCGGATTGATTCTCCTGGACGGTGGCATGCCCGACAGATGTCAACCGTTCCGTCCTTCACAATAAATCTCCGGTAATTGTTCGTCATGATAACTTCGTCCATAATTGCACAGACAAAACCTTCGGTTTCCCCAAAGAGGTCACCGGAACGCAACCAGGCTACGGACGCTAGTAGATCTACATCGGGTCCATGCAGGGCCCGGAAAAAGCGTCCGTGAAGCTCCTTACTCTGCCATACCTCCCTGCGATCGTTAGTGTCAAGCACTACAGGCTTGCGCCAGTTCTCTTTAGCCAAGGAGAGCGGGGTGAGGCCCTTGTCCACCGCGACCACATCTCGATGCATGCCCACGTCGGTTTCTAGGAAATATTCCCTGAGACTGCATATCTCACGATTGTGGAGGGTTTTAGCGTTTAAAAAGCCTCGACCTCCACACTTTCGCGGGATATACAGTCTCATTACCGATGATCGTGGGTGGTGCATTCGATATGTAGTCAGCAGCGTACGGACCCTCCTATCCAGGGCGTCTAGTTCAGTCTGAGTCCATTTGAGTACGCCGAAAGAGTACATCAGAACCGGCATGACCCAACCGTTGAAGGCACGCACCTTGTTACCGCCTGATAAAAGACTATTGAATACTTTCTTCAGGCGGCCAAAGAAGCGCTCCTTCAACGATTGCTTCATGTCAGTAACATTGATGCCCAACGCTTCCGATATACCCAAATACTTATAGGTTTCGGATGCGGAGAGGGCTCTAAGGTTTATGGAATCCGAGAGTTGGGTTCCCACGGATTCCACAATCTCTCCACGCTTTACATGCATGACCGCACATTTGTCCACACCAAATTCCATCCTGATGGCGCTACTAAAAGTTTCGGTTACTTTCATTAGCTCCATCAGTTGCAAATTGTTGGGGGCAAAGAGTTTTAGGTCATCCATGTAAAGGAGGTGAGATATAACCTGACCACCTCTCCTCAGCCGATAGCCTAGACCTGAATCCTCCAGCAGTGTGCTTAGAGGATTCAAGGCTAAGCAGAACCAAAGCGGACTCAAACTATCGCCCTGAAATATGCCTCGCTCGATCCTTATCGGTTCGCTATTCCTCTGGATATTTCGACATCCTGGATAGCGAAGGACCGTCCTCCACTGCCTCATACACGACATCAGGAAGGTGCGTAGAGTTGCATCTACTTTATACAACTCCAGCACCCTCATGAGCCATGTATGTGGTACTGAGTCATAGGCCTTCTCATAATCTATCCAACATGTCGACAGATCCTTTCGGGAACGTCGAACCTGTTGGCTAATGGTCATATCAATGAGGAGTAGCTCCTTAGTACCGCGGGAACCATTCCTACATCCATTTTGAGAGGCAGACATAATGGAGTTGGTGTCTATATGTTTGTTAATTTTAGCTCTCAAAATTGATGTAAGAACTTTGTAGACCGTCGGTAAACATGTGATCGGCCTATAATTTTTGGGTTCCGCGGTGCTGCCTGATTTATGGAGCAGGTGGGTAACTCCTGTCGTTAGGAACTGTGGTAACGAACCAGACTCTAAGGCTGACTGGAAATGGGACGCCAGGCGAGCGTGCGACGTATGAAACCATTTTATCCAAAAGTTGTGCAGCCCGTCCGGTCCTGGAGATTTCCAGTTAGGCAACAGACGGACTGCACAAGTTACATCTTGGGGGCTGATGGTAAGTGCCCCCATTTCTGGTATTTGATCGCACGTTCGCTCGATCCTCTTAGTCCAGTCACCTTCGGTGTGATTGACAGGCACCGACCAGATGCTTCGCCAGAACGAACACGTGGCGTCATCATCCGGCAGGCGCGTGTCAGCCACACCATGGTCCGGACGCTCCCAAGCCCTATAGACCCACCTTTCATCGTTTTGGAAGGTGCGATTCTGAGTGTATCGGTCTACTCGCCGCTTATACCTACGAATACGGTTCGCCCATGCATACACTTTCTGCTTCAGGAAGTCGATGCGCTCTGTGACATGGGACATATAGTCCTGAGGGCTGACATCAGTCCCTGAGAACGCCCGCCTCACAAAGCGCATCACTCTGGGGCGAGTATTGCCCTCCCTGAAGCAGATTAGTTTGCCGATGAGCGCTCTGGCCCCACCAATACGTCGCTCAATTCTGCACTGCCAAGCTGGTACGGCTGGTTTCGGTCGTGTAGCTCTAGAGTCATTATTATTATTATTATTATTGAGTTGAATATAATTAGCGTATACAACACTAATTATATTCAACTAACGTAAAAAAAAGTAAGTAGAACCATATTGATTTCTTTTTTACCTAAAAAAATTGCACATGCAGACTTCCGAAAAAGTATAATTGAAAATAAAGATAAAAGAAAAAGAAAATAAAGATCCTTGTAGCACACAAGGATCTTTTGGCACCAGAATGACATTGGTAGCGGGGCGTTGTTGTTAACACGGTATTGAAAAATATGTAAAATAATAACAACCTTCGTCAGTTGTAATAAGTCTTATTTTTGTATGAACAACAAATTCAACTTTGACGAAAAGCTTATATGTTGTTAATACAAAATTAAGACTTTTTACAACTGGCGAAGGTTGTTATTATTTGACATTTTGTCCACATAATTGTAATAGCTGCGTGGGCACTTCTAATTGTTTTATTCTATTCCGTATTGGTAAACTTTTGTGACATTGGCACAAAAGTTGTATTGAAAAAACAAGATGGCGGCATTAGTTCTGATTTTGGCCACGTGCAAAAAGAACCTCATATAAGTTAAACTATTTCACGAAGTTCTGTCTTGTTGCCTTTATGACGTTATTCATAAGGTTTAAATTGCAATAACTAACACGACTTCGTGAAATAGGATAAGGTATAGCGTTGTACACAGAATTTTTACCATGTTTTTTTTTTGAAGCCTTTTTGAGTTCCCGTTTTTCGGCTGACTTTTTTTCCACTGCTGGGCAAAGGTAAAAAAATTTAAAAATTTTGGATGGTACCTTTTTTCTGCCTGTTTTGTATGATCACTGGTACAACCTATGTTTTTTAAACGTGACACTTATGAAAATAATGTACTTATTCATGATTGTTTATTTGTTGTGGTTTATGAATAAACCCACGTTTACTGTTACAAGTGAATAACGGTATTATAAAGATAATGACTACCTACTTACCATTAGGGCCTGGATATAAAATAACTCGTTATCACCTATAAAGCTTCCTATACCGATCATCACATGGCAAATCTTTTACCTAATCTATACACAATTATTAAATAATGTCTCTTTTCGCGTCTGCTGTGTGACCGCTTAGATCTTCGTATAGTTAACACAATGGATTTTAATGCGATTTTCGCATTTAGAACATTTATTTCGTAAGGCGATAAGTCTGCGAGGCTGAAATGAGACCGGGCGGGTCACATCTATAGGATGCATTAAAACAGAAGACGAGCGTCGCATCGTCACCGAGAAGAAACGCTGGTTTGACGATTTGGACGCGTTCCTGAAGGCACAACATAAAGAAAATTGGAAATGTTTAATATTTAACTTAGTAATGGCACAGAAGTCTTGATGGAGCTCGTGGCTAAGTAATAACAGCCGCACGGGTCGATCCATCAGGTTAAGCTACGCTTGACGGGGTTGGTCTGTGGATGGGTGACCACCTTTTCATACCGAGACTGCTCCGTGCCTCGGAAAGCACGTTAAGCCGTTGGTCCCGGCTGTCATTCGAGGATCTCTGACAGCCGTTACGGGTCGTCAGAAGCCCGAAAGTCTGACAACCAGTCTTACCAAAGGGTATCGTATTACACAGTAACTGGGTTGTGTAGGTCAGATAGGCAGTCGCTCCATGTAAAATACTGGTATTCAGCTGCATCCGGTTAGACTGGAAGCCGACCCCAACATAGTTGGGAAAAGGCTAGGCAGAATGAATGGCACAGAAGTCTTGATGTTTTAACATGTCGACATTGCATCCATTCAACGCAAGGGTGGGGCGGTAATATAATAATAATAACTAGAAAGAAAAGAAAGAAAGAAAGAAAACATACAGCACATGCCATAAGTGCACACACCATCAAAAAAAAAAAGCTTGTTGATTCAGGCTACCAGCTTGTTGATGTCCCATTATCACAGTTAAGACGTATTGTATAAGCTAAATTAGTAAAGACACGAAGTACAAACGTTCGAAAGGGCACACTCACAGACGCGCGCATCGACGAGACCTGAAAGCGGCAAAAAATATAATTAAAACACTTCGACGCGACGTACGCTTTGAGGTCTTGTCTTTGAGGCGCGTCTGTGTGAATGTGCCGTTTCGAACTCTTTACTGTTTTAGCTTATATAGGGTGACTGGTAATTAGTGACCGATACGTAAACACATAATTGTACTCATGATAAAAAACCACTTTTACTATGGGACAAAACCTGAATTCGCGAAAAAAAATCAGCTGTCCCATACATTCATGTTCGCATAACTCGTCAAAATGTAGGGAGCAGCAGATTTTTTTTTTCACGATTTCAGGTTTGATCCCATAGTAAAAGTTGTTTATTATCATGATTACAATCGCGAAAAAAAATCAGCTGTCCCATACATTCATGTTCGCATAACTTGTCAAAATGTAGGGAGCAGCTGATTTTTTTTTTCACGATTTCAGGTTTGATCCCATGGTAAAAGTTGTTTGTTATCATGATTAGAATAATGTGTTTAAGTATCGGTCACTAATTACCAGTCACGCTATATATTGACTGTGCCATTGCAGAGCAAAGACCTTTTCTCATACAGAGTAGGCAAAAGTAGTGACCGCCAAGCTTATTCACTGAGGGTTGAAGATGACTGACTGAGGGTTGACCTACATGTATTAAATGTCCACCAGAACCAGTCACAATTGCGAAGCAGTAATGCTCGCGAAGGAGGAGGCAGAACGCGTAAGGGAGAGGCAATCTTTGTGCCCTCACGCCGCTAGTCGCCGCAGGACGACGCCCTGGGCGTCGGGAATCGAGAGTCGATTTCCAGCACCCTTGACGCGGGCTTGCGGACGGCGAGCAATGGGTAGATTGCCGTCTGGTAAGCACCAGGCCCGGGTCGACAGCGCGTTATGTTGCACGCGCGCCTCTAAGAGATGTCAGCACTAACTAATAGGGTCCGTTAAGGCCGATGTCTGCCAGGGTTGTCGGTTGTTTGAAAGCGTTACCGTGGCTCTGGCGCAGGCAACTGAAGGGACATGGGTGCGTTTTTGTCAGTAGAAGACTGACACCCTCTCCCGCTCCGCCCAGAGCGGGAGAAGTTATTTGATAATTTCCCACCCCCCAAAACAAAAACTAGTCACATTCTTACTAGCTTTTTCACCACCAGAACCAGTACCTACAACCTTTAACCACGAACTTGAAAACTATTCACGTAATCATCATCATCTTGTCCCTATTATCATCAACTGCCTAGCCTTTTCCCAACTATGTTAAAGTCAGTCAAACCGGACGCAGCTGAATACCAGTATTTTACATGGAGTGACTGCCTATCTGACCTCCACAACCTGGTTCCTGGGTAATAATACTATACCCCTTGGTAAGACTGGTAACGAAGAACCGTAACGGCTGTCAAAGATCCAAGAATGACAGCCGGTACCAACGGCTTAACGTGTTTTCCGAAGCACGGAGGGATCTTGGTATATAAAGATGGTCACCCATCCACGGACCAACCGCGGTAAGTATAGCTTAACCTGATCGATTAACCCATTTGGTTAATATTACTTAGCCTCGTCTTGCTCCTAATGAATACCAATTTAATTTGAGTCGTTACAGCATTGATTAGAATAAGAATAACTCATGTTGTGGTAAAAACATTAACCATTCAACAAGGAGCTGCCCAGAGTATACCATCATCATTGCAGCTTGTAAGACGTTCACTGGACAAAGGCCCCTCCCAAGCGACGCCAGATCGACCGCTTCTATGCTTCTCGAATTGCATCCAGCGGATTCCTGCGACCTTTACCAGGAAATCGGTATAACTTGTAGGGGCCTGGTTATGAAGGGGTCCGCTAGGGCTGAAGGGGTCCGCTACGGCCGATGCCTGCCAGGGTTGCGGGTTGTTTGAAAGAGTTACCGTGGCCCTGGCACAGGCAACTGAAGGAACACGTTTGGGTTTTAGTCAGTAGAAGTCTGACACGCCCTCCCGCTCCGCCCAGAGCGGGAGAAGTTATTTGATAATTTTCCATCCAAAAAAAAGGAGGCCTGGTTAACTTCAAGTACGCGGTCGCGTCAATCCAGACCCTTTTGACACCATTGGCCTTCCGTTCTGCCATTTAAGTCTTTGGACTATGTCGGTTATTTTGATCGACAGGCCAGTTGGCGTGGTTGGTTAAGATACCACCTGCCATGCCGCTGGTCGTGGGTTCGATTCCCATCCAGGACAAACATTTGTGTGCATGAACATGTCTGTTTGTCCTGAGTCTGGGTGTAATTATCTATATAAGTATGTATTTACAAAAAAAAGTAGTGTATGTAGTTTATCAGTTATCTGGTTTCCATAGTACAAGCTCTGCTTAGTTTGGGATCAGATGACCGTGTGTGAACAATGTCCTAGGATATTATTATTATTATCTGGAGTACGCCAGACGTTTATTTAAGTATCGTATCGTATCGTATTGTATAGTGATATTATTACCATACAAGATAATACTAGCCGTCGTTTCGCCATGACCCCGCTTATTACCCCACGGCCACACGGGTAGTTTTATGGTAGTGGATTCGTCGATATCACACAGCAGTAGTGCAACGTGTAGGCACAATATGTCCATTACTTTATATTAGTCAGTATACTGGATAGTAGGGTTTCCAGGATATTTCAAACATTCGCATACAAATAAAAGTAGCTTTATTTCACATAGGATCACGTGCATACAGAAAAATAATGCCCCCCACCTCGACAATGCGGGAACCCACTAGGGGGGGGGGGGGGGGGAAGGACCGTACACCTTAGTATTTGATATTAATTTCAACTTAATATCTCTACGAGTTTTGAGAAAAAGGCTCTTGACCGTAGATATAAGAAAGAATATATTTCTATGGTATTGACAGACAAAGTGAACCCGTTTTTTGCTTTTGAGGTAAGGAACCCTTGTCCAGCTTAACCCAAACATTTGGTGAGCGTACTTGTTCACCAATACAATTTGCATTGATATTCCCTCGTCGCTCGTCGATTGTACAGACGCCAGCACATCAAGCTACTATAATCTGTCAGATTTCTTTAATAGATTTTCGACTTTATTGCTAAGGTATTAGGTTCAAGGTTGATTGGGAAAATCTAACAGTTTCGGGTAGGTTGACCTGCTGGCGTCTGTACCAATAAAGTGTAATCATTTGACTGACGTGTGTCCGCTACAATATACTTGCCATTTATAATTATGTTCATATCAATTACGAATACATATTTAAAGACTGATTTTTGTATGTCTGAGACGTGTTCTTGATGGACTTGTTGATGACCGTGAATCGGCAAAAAAATCAATCTGCCTAGCCTTTTCCCAACTATGTTGGGGTCGTCTTCCAGTCCAACCGGATGCAGCTGAGTACCGGTATTTTACATGGAGCGACTGCCTATCTGACCTCCACAACCCAGTTACTGGTTAATACGATACCCCTTGGTAAGACTGGTTGTCAGACTTTCGGGCTTCTGACAACCCCTAACGACTGTCAAAGATCCACGAATGACAGCTGGGACCAACGGCTTAACGTGCTTTCCGAGGCACGGAGGAGTCTCGGTATGAAAAGATGGTCACCCATCCACAGACCAACCCAGGCAAGCGTAGCTTAACCTGATGGATCGACCCGTGCGGCTGTTATTACTTAGCCACGAGCTCCTACCGTGAATCGGCAAACGTAGGGTATGAAACCCTCAGGCTAGGTGGAACGACGATCTTAGCAGGGTGGCTGGTAGCAGCTGCATAAGAGTCGAGGTTCTGGCTAAATAGCGTCCCTATCTTAGTCCTTACTTCTTTTTCTCTAAATAGGAGTTCAGTTATCCCGACTTTATGCTTCGGGCCGGAAATGTGTTATTGGGTTTTCTATTAGTTATTTCTCAATAGCAACCAGGAGCCTGGATTTGTGTTGATGGAAATATGATCGCTTCCTATTACATGAAAAAAAAAAAGAAATATTTTATTTACATGGGACTTAAACATACAACTGGCGAAATAGTGTGTTATAGGTCCACCTCTGCCTCACTCTTCAGTTTTTACGTTTGGTTCCAAGCATAGGATACAACCAATAACCCTGCGCATTCCTTCATTAAAAGTAATAGTCATACACAAATGCCCTCGAGATATGTTGACAGGTCAGTCACAAAGAAGTTGTAATTACGTTTATATTGAGTCTTATATATATTAGGTTGGGGAAAAAGTCTTTTCGCATTATAGTATGTATGAACTTGTAATAAAATCTCTTTGGCTATACTATTTGTATCTGGCTAGTTTTGGTATCATTGAAAGTTTAAATTTTAAAGAACATAATTCCAATTTCAAATTAGGAAAATGTGTGATTTTCATTTGTTTTTCGTACCGTCAAGATGAGTGAATCTAATGAAGAAATTCGATACATTTTAAAATTTTACTACAAAAAAGGTAACAATGCAACGCAAGCCGCGAAAAAAATTTGCGATGTTTATGGACCTAGTGTGGTGTCTGTGAGAGTAGCACAAATTTGGTTTCAATCCGGAAATTTTGATGTCAAAGATGCACGTCGCTCTGGTCGCCCTGGATAAAATGGATGCCATTTTTGAAAAAGTGGAGCAAGATCGGATATCAGTAGTTACGACGTAGCTGAAGAACTGGAAATTGACCACAAAACAGTTTTGGCGCTTTTGAAAAAAAACTGGGTACACAAAAAGCTCGACATTTGGGTACCTCACGAGCTCACTGAAAGAACATTTGTGATTCTTTATTACGACGTAATGAAACCGAACCATTTTTGAAGAAGCTGATAACTGGTGATGAAAAGTGGAACACGTATGACAAGAACGTGCGAAAAAGGTCGTGGTCAAAGGCCGGTCAGGCTTCACAGACTGTGGCGAAACCCGGGTTAACTCGCAACAAGGTGATGCTGTGTGTGTGGTGGGATTGGAAGGGCATTATTCATTATGAGCTGTTACCACCAGGCAGGACCATCGATTCTGAACTCTACTGCGAACAACTGATGAGATTAAAGCAAGAAGTTGAGAGAAAGCGGCCGGAATTAATCAACAGAAGGGGTGTGGTTTTTCATTATGATAACGCTAGACCTCACACATCTTTAGCCACTCAGCAAAAATTAAGAGAGTTTGGCTGGGAGGTGTTAATACATCCGCCGTATAGTCCTGACCTTGCACCTTCAGATTTCCACCTGTTTCAGTCTCTTCAGAATTCTTTAGGCAGTGTCAGGTTAACATCACGAGAGGACTGCCAAAACCACTTGTCGCGGTATTTTGACCAGAAGTCCCAAAATTTCTATAGCAATGGGATCATGTCCCTACCTACAAGATGGCAAAAAGTTATCGAACAAAATGGTACCTACATAAATAAACTATATTAAAAAATGTTTTGAATTTTCTGAAAAAATGCGAAGAAACTTTTTCCCCAAACTATTATATAAAATTACTGGAAACCTATAAGAACACTGTAGTCTTAAAATAACGTGGTAAATCTCTCAATATTTTGCGGACAGACTGACATTTGCAGTTGGCATGTATGGGAGAATATGTTTTTCAACTACAGTATTAAGTTTGTTCTTGGGATAAATTCATCGCAACTACGGAACACTTCATTTTACATGGTCCGACATGCACTTAACCGGTCATGTTAATAGATATTCCATACATATTTCGAAATTCTGATCGCTATGGACTAAACCATTATTTAAGAGATATTATTACTTATATATTTTTCTTTTAATATTTTTTTATGTAAGTAGTTCAATCCACTGGCTCAAAAAAATGCTGTTGCGTATTTTATGAAAAACTTGCTTGGAATTTTGGCTTTATATATGTGTAAATTAAAAAAAAAATTGCGAAAAGCGAGGCCGCTATGAAATATACTAATAACTATTCTAAGTCTTTCAGTTTCTCAGAAAAAGAAAGCCAAAGTTGGCCATTTAACGAAAAAATCACTGTCGAAATGTAATAGGGCCCATAAGTTACAAACCCTTACACACATAGGAACAGGCTTAGGGCTACTCGTTTCGATATGACTTTGTAAATGTATGGGCGAATCGGTAGGCTTTACATTTCTTCGGTGCAAATTGGGACAATCTGCGGGTATCTTAGAGCATTGCTCTAAGGCGGGTATAATATAAAAAATCTAAATCATTTATTGCGTAAGTACCTAAGTTACATAGACCTCTTACGGGTAGGTAAAACCCGAGACTTGACAGGTGCTAATGAAGCCGATCATCCCCCTAATCTTTAAAAAAAGAAGAATTTCCTTTCTCCAAAATTTTGCATAAGGTTTCCTTGTATGTATATTTTAGGTGAGCACAATTTCATGCCTCTACTTAGCAGTATAGACTGTGCGTTATCTGTCAGTGAAAGAATGAACGAATTAATGAAAATAAGAATTTTTAATCAGTTTAAAAAAAAGGAGGAAACTTCTCTGTTCATCGGAATCTTTTTTTTTTAACCGAATTAATAAAAAAAGGAGGAGGTTCTCAATTCGTCGCGTATATGGGTTATTGGTAAAACACCAACAACCTCTTAAGGGGTTATTGTACTCATCATTACCAATAACCCTGTATATACGTATACAACGTGTAACGGAAAAGGTATATACATGCCAAAGGCAGTCATTGTACTCGTCATTATGAACAACTTTTACTATGGGACCAAACCTGAAATCGCGAAAAAAAAATCAGCTGTTCAGTACATTTATGTTCGCATAATTCGTCAAAGTGTACTGGACAGCTGATTTTTTTTCGCGATTTCAAGTTTGGTCCCATAGTAAAAGTTGTTCATGATGATGATTACAATGACTGCCTTTGGTATGTATATACCCTTTCCGTTACACGTTGTATATATATATATATATTTATATATGAACACCGATTTCTGCGTCGTTTGTGGACCGATTTCGAAAATTCTTTTTTTTGTCTGAAAGGGTACGCTCTCGAAGTGGATCCATTGTCACCAAATTAGAATCTTATATGGGGATCCCATGGTAATCAAGTGCAACCCTGAAATTTTATAGGCACACCTATAGGTATTTGGATATTTTTTATAGTAACTCGTGCATTTACTCTCGCTAAGCATCATTTGGTGAAGTGGAACTGATGATGAAGACCACTGGTGGCCATCGAAACTACTCAATAATAAGTATTTCAGGGGTTGCGATTCGATTAAATATTATGGTTGCTAAGCAATTTATGCTCGTCACAATGCATGGTGAAGTGAAGTTGATGGTGAAGTCACCACCAGCTCCAGTTCTCCTGGTTCTTACTATGAGAACTCCTCAACAATGAATGTCCCTACATCGGGAAAAGCAATATTTTGTAAAATGTGATGAGCAGTTGACATTAGGCTATTGTAACTTAGATAAATTACAAACTGACCACTAAAAAGTGAAAAAAAAACTTTTTTACAAAAAAAAAACCACTACAAAGTGTAAAATAACTTTAATTTCAGAAGTCGGTGGCAAAAACTAAAATACAGATCCAAAGACACTGACTTCTGAAATTAAAGTTATTTTTCATTTTGTAGTGTTTTTTTGGAAGTCGGTTGTTTTCTTTTTCTTAGAAAAAAAAATCATATTAAGTAGATTTATTTACTAAGAGTAACCTAAGCTGTTGTATTTCAATATTTATTTAGTACCCAAATCACATAAACCAGGGCTCGGAAACGTTATTTAAAATAACGTTTTTAAAACGTTTCTAACAGTTCTTTGTACAACATTTTGTTCGGAACGAAAACGATATGAGAACGTTTTCAAAAACCGGTTTATTCCGCAGGACGCAGCCGCGCGATAAATTCCCGCCGCAATAATTTTACGTCTGTGCGAACGTGGGCTAAAAACTAAAGCACATAATTATGTATTTGGAAGGAGTTTTATATAAGGGTATATATACAGGGTTATTGGTAAAACACCAACAACCTCTTAAAGTAAAAGTTGTTCATAATGATGAGTATGACCCCTGTCATTGTACTCATCATTATGAACAACTTTTACTATGGGACCAAAACTGATATTGCGAAAAAAATCAGCTGTTCAGTACATTTTGACGAATTATGCAAACATAAATGTACTGAACAGCTGATTTTTTTTCGCGATTTCAGGTTTGGTCCCATAGTAAAAGTTGTTCATAATGATGAGTATAATGACCCCTTAAGAAGTTGTTGGTGTTTTACCAATAACCCTGTATATGCAGGGAGGGGTGGAGATCCCCACCCTGCATGGGGGAAATGCAGTCTTTTTTATGAATTAAAAAAAATCTTAGTTTATGTTTTGTTAAGTTTTTGGTAAAAATTTAGTATCATTTGCCAGGAGGAGGGATGGGGGGTAGGGGGTGTGCAACCTCTCACCTGGCACCACTCCCATGAAAGATAACGCACCCCTTCTTGAGAAAAACAAGTTATTGTAAACTAACCTCAAAAACTTTAATGTTGCTTCTGCAACGTCTCCGGCGCTGCGGGAAGTGCAGCCCCTTCGCCCTTGTGTAATAAAGGATAGACACCCATGCTCACCTCCGCAGCTTCGGCTTGCTTCAGCTGCTATGGCCCGCACCGGTGCCTATGCTTTGTTACAGCGGGCGGGGGCTGGTCTCCCTTCGCGCCTCCGGATTTTTATATACAATCTAGGGGTAGCAGCCAAAAGACTACGTAGAGTCGGGTGCCCTGAGCCTGACTCGGTTTTTGAACAGATTCGAATAACCTGCTGTCAAAATTACGTCAAAAACAACAAAATAGTGCAAAAGCGAGAGTGCATTCGCGGTGCCCATCAATCGGGGAGCCAACCGCTGAAAATGCGGCCCGAAGTTCCACCGGATATCGAGGAAGAGTCTTAGGTACTTCATCATCGACTTGATACCGATGTGAATACCTCCTACTATTGTGTTGGATCCTGAGGGTGGCGCTTTCCGGGGCCCGTGGAAACAAATGACTTCCGATTTATGCAGTGCCACCTGGAGACCTAATCGCCGGATCCTGCCTACGACTAGCGCAACCCCAGCTGTTGCTAAGACAATCACCTGCCGGAGCGTCTTCCCCCGTGCCATTACCAGCGTGTCATCGGCGTAACAGATGACGCCGACGCCACGGAGGAGAGCACCGCGCAGCACCCAGTCGTATCCGATGTTCCACAGGAGTGGCCCCAAAACCGAACCCTGTGGAACACCACACGACATCTCTCGCCGACCCCATCCTTCTCGATCCGGGTAGATGACATATCTGTCAGATAAGCTCTGATAATGCGGCGGAGGTAGTTTGGCACCCTATGATATCAGAGTGACTCCCTAATGTTACTCCAGGGAAAAGTGTTGAAGGCATTGGCAATGTCCAAAGACACTGCCAAGATGACCTCACCCTGGGCCATTGCTTCCTCCGCCAAGACTTTCACGCGCATGCTCACGTCGATTGTAGAGCGCCCCTGACGGAAACCAAACTGGTTATCTGCCAGATCCGGCCCCTCTCTTGTCATGTGTTAGGTAAGGCGGTCTGCAATCATTCTCTCGAAGAGTTTGCCTACCTCACCCAACAACGCAATGGGCCGGTAAGCGGATGGTGAGTCCGCAAGCCGCCCTTCCATTTTCAACAGGACCAGCTTTCCAGTCTCTCCAAACATGTGCTCAAGAGTCCCACTAATCGGTGCCAGAGATCCCTGATGGCCAGAACCCATGCATGGCCAGGAATGCCGTCAGTTCCTGGAGCAGTGTTTTTGGCCTGAAGCCTTTGTACTGCCGCTTTTGGTTCTACCTGGGTCATTTCAGGCGCGTCGCCATCGTCATTTTCCGAGTTGGGCACCATAGTAGGCGGAACTATATGCGGTGGTGTGTGCTCCCCTTGTGTGGGGAATAAAGCGCTCACTACTCTCTCTAGCAGTTGCCGGTGGAGGCTACGGGATAGTGGAAACACCCACGAGCAAAGTTTGCGCCTAACCAAACGGTAAGGACGCCCTCACGGATCACGTTCTAGAAATGCCAGCAATTCTTTATGGGCTTGGGCCCAAGCCTATTATTTCCAGCTGAAGAGCCTTCTTCGCCACTCTACACACCTCGTACAGTTCCGACTCTCTTACCATAGCTTCTGGTGTTCGTCTGCGCCTTCATCGCTGCCTGATGTACGGGCGTCGCGCCGCCACGCATGCGATGCGCAAATGCGCAATGTCTTGCGATCACCAATACACCTGACGCCTGGCAGATGGAGACTGAACTGAACATCGCAGCATCACAGATTTGTGTCATGGCCTCCCGGAACCATTCTGCCTCCTCGTCAATATCGACAGACCTGACTGGTGAGTCCAACCAAGCCTTCCCGATTGAGGCAACCAGAAGGGTTTCCCGTTTCAGTTGTTTGAGCGCCCATCGCGAGCCATCCTCAACCCCGGTTGGGGCCGCTTGTGCCGGGCCATTCGAGGTCTGGGCGGAGACGTCGAACTGTATCTGTGATCCGACCATGTCTCCACGTACTCCAATACACGTCAGTCCTGAACACGGCGTGCGACAGCGGGAATAGCAAACGATAAGTCCACTATAGACCCACCCCACTGCTACACACATGTCTGAACAGTTCCCCGGTTTAGGAGCAGTAAGCCTGACTCCACCGCTCACTCCTCCAGTAACACACCCCATGCATCAGTTGCCGGGGAACCCCAAGTCGTGGATTTGGCGTTGAAGTCACCCATGACAAGGACAGGGTGAGGACGGCTTCGACTGATGACTGTGCCCAATTCCGTCATGAAACTCTCAAAGTCGGCGAGAGGTGGGTTGGGTGAGAAATAAATCCCCACAACCATGATATCTTCGACTAAGACCGCTACAAAGCCCCACCCCCGGGTGCCGGTCTCCAGGAGCGGAGTGCCAGCGGCCGGCAACGATAGCGACGTTGATCAACCACTCCGCCATGCTCTGGAGCAAAAGGTCCTGAGCCCTGGCGCAATGGTTGATATTCGCTTGGAGAAGACGAAGGTGTGGGGCCTCCCCCTCAACCCTTTCTTCGGCTTTATTGCCAGCGGTCAGTGGGCGCGAGGGCCCAATTTTCCTATTTGAGTCAGCTTTTTTATCCCTCGGTACATGCCTTGCTGCCCGTCTGGTGGTCAACCGACCTGTTTAATGCCGCACACACTACACAGTGTGGCGCGGCATCGCAAGAGCTGGCCTTGTGACCGAGTTGATCACAGCGGAAACAAAGACCGCAGCAGTCGACCTCTGAGGTGAATCGAGCTCCAACGTGTCCCTCTCTCATGCACCTATAGCATTGAGGGGCTTATTTGCCAGAAGCCTGACACGTGCCAAATTCCAGCCCACCACCAGTCTGGGACCATCTTTTAATTATCGAGCTGCCGCGACGGGACAGCTGACCAGTACTGTCCGTAGGTCAGAGAAGCCCGGACGAATTGTTTCGACCTTAACTTGGTCTAGGCACTCTCCGGCCTTTGCAACAGCAGCTACGACCTCTTCCGAAATTGCAGAGTCCCCCAGGTGCATTATACGCAGAACTGCGCACTTGACCTGCCTGGACACTCTAACGTCCACTACGTCGAGCGACGCTGAGGGCCACTGTTGACACCAGGGATCTCCAGTTAGATAGTTGCCTACCCTACCACACACTATTTACCTACGCGTACTCACAGAGTCACAGATAATACTTAGTACCTACTTGTGAAACGACGAAACTAAGCCGCGTGGCCTCGAAATCCCATTGAATGAAATACTCGTAGAACTTTCGTATCGGAAAAACCCAAGAAATGCAATAAAAACGGTTAAAAACGTTTTATTAATCGAAAACGATTAAAATTTTGTTCTTCTTCAAAAACGTTATTTATAACGTTCCGTTCGAACGTAACCGAAACAAATCGTTTCTTAGGTATTTAAGACGAAACCGTTTCGAAAAATATACCGGTATCCGAGCCCTGACATAAACTGTTAAATAAAATAAGTTTCCTGAACATATCCTCCACAATCCGGTAACATGGCGACTCGACAAACCCTTTGCTATTAAACAGTAATGATAACTACTGTCCCACATTCTACAGATTTTATGGTTATCACCACTATAATCATATTTACAGAGTCGTTATGTTGGGGGCTTTTAAACGACTCCGAACATACGAGTACCATGAAATTAGACCAACTGCTAATAGAAAAGATTCATCATCGTCCTATCTACTTCTATTCTTTAGCTTGAGTCGGTATAACTCGTCATTTTAGGGTTCCGTACCAAAATAGTAAAAAGGTACCCTTATACTCGTATATTGACAGACAGACTGAGTCATGCGACTCAGTCTGTCTGTCTGTCTGTGACAGCTCGATATCTCGAGAACTACTAATGCTATCAACTTGAATTTTGGGATAGTTTTAGATGATGTTTGCCCAACTATTTTGCAAATAAGAAAAAAATAAAAATTTATATATTTTTTTTTGCAACAAGGACTTTTTTTTTTTTTTTGTGGATGGGAAATCATCAAATAACTTCTCCCGCTCTGGGTGGAGCGGAAGGGCGTGTCAGACTTTTACTGACTAAAACCCACCCGTGTTCCTTCAGTTGCCTATGCCAGGGCCACGGTATCTTTTTCAAACAAACCCGCGACCCCAGCGGCTTGCAACAAGGACTGAGGGGTCTTAAAAAAAAAAAAAAATTTTTTTTTTTTTTTCGAAGTGGGGCTACTAGGGCCTGTGGGGTATAATATGAAAGAGAGCTGTTTGTACATTCTCAAACATTTTTTCGTTTTTTAAATAAAAATACCATTCCCCCCCTTATCTCCGAAGTTTGCATAGAAAAAAATCTGAAATTATTCTGTGTATGTGAAATCTATGTACCTATAGATTACATGAAAAATAAAACGATGTCTGTAAATAGCACACTTTTTTATATATATGACTAGCAGTGCCCCGCGGTTTCACCCGCGTAAGTCTCGAACCCGTAAGATTATCGAGATAAAAAGTATCTTATATGTTAATCCAGGTTATAAACTATCTGTTTCCCAAACTTCATGAATATCCGTTCAGTAGTTTTTGCGTGAAAGAGTAACAAACATCCATCTATCCTCACAAACTTTCGCATTTATAATATTAGCAGGATAGTAGGATTGGAAGTAGGACGGTAGGAAGTAGGATACCCTCGGTGTGCGAGACCGACTCGCTCTTGACCGGTTTTATTTGTTCCATTCATCTCTACTATACAAGGTGTAAAGCTACGGTTACCTAGAAGAACAGTGACGGCTGTCAAAAAAATTAGAATGAGCGCGGTTTGACTTTATACGGTCAAAAAACGCTCAACAGGAATACACAACAACTTACTTTCATTAATAACGTTTCAGAGTGACGACATTCATCGGTTGTGGAAGCTATGTGGCGGCTACCGGATTATTCCGATCTGTCACCCTGCTTTGTCCCTTTAGAGCAACAGATCGGAAAAAAAAATGATCTGTCGCCCTGTTACCAACGAGAGGACAGATCGAACTTCGAATTTCGAGATTCGAATCCCAGATAGGAGTGAATAAAGTTTGATCTGTCTTCAGTTGTTAACAGTGGGACAGATCAAACTTTTTTCCGATCTGTTCCTCTAAGGGGACAAAGCAGGGTGACAGATCTGAATTATCCCAGCTACCGCTCTACTACTACCGTAGCTTTATATTGAAACTAGATTCCGCCCTCGGCTTCGCCCGCGTGGTATGTCGTTTAAAAGTAGCTTATGTCCTTTTCCAGGTCATGGCCTACCCGTGTGCCAATTTCATCCAAATCCGTTCAGCCGTTTTAGAGTGAAAGGCACTAGTCGAGTATGGCGATACGAGTCAGCAAACTGGGATGAGATGCGGCAGCTTTTTGCGTCTTATCCATGGCGGCAAGTGTGCTTTTCCTCGAGTGAAACCTCGTGCTGTGCTGACGTGGTTGCGTTGCGGACGTGATTCGGCAGGGGGTGGAGTATTTTATTCCATTCTCTGACATCCCGCTCGGTCACAAATCCCGGCCTTGGTATAATGCAGAATGCGCGAAAAGAGGTCTGCCTACTAAGCCTGGGTCAAGGCCCGCGACCGCAAAGTTAGAGGACGTAGGGTTCGCGCGAAGAAAAGAGCCTATAATTTTACCGCCAAGTCCTGCAAGCGGGTTTTACGTAGAGCACGTTTTGACAATGTTGGACTTATTGGGGCCAGGCTGGCTTCGCACCCTCCGGGTAATAGCGACTGAAATGAATTTCTGTCGTCCCACTTTACCTCCAATGATTAAACCTGATGGGTCGCTGGCTGACTCTGCAAGTGAGAAAGCAAACTTATTTTCATCTCTCTATGCAAGTAATTCACGTCTAGTCACTGGCTCCAAGCAACCACCTACTGTACCTCATTGTGACTTCTCGATGCCAGAGATCGCAGTTCACATTAAAGCGGTCCGAAGAGTATTGTGCAGTCTAGACGTGAACAAGGCCAGCGAGCCTGACGGAATTCCAGCGAGAGTGTTGAGGCAGCGTGCGCCTTAACTGTCTCCTGTGTTGACACGTTTGTTTTGCCTCTCTCTTGATAAAAGAACGGTGCCGAAATCCTGGAAGCTGCAAATGTAAAACCAGTGCCCAATAAAGGGCGACCGTACAGATCCTGCCCATTACCGTCCGATCGCCATTACCTCCATTCTGTGCAAGGTTATGGAAAGGGCACTGAACAATAAGTTGCTGACCTACCTTGAAGACAATGATCTCCTCAGTGATTGTCAATATGGCTTTCGCCGGGGACGGTCAACTGGCGAACTTCTTGTGTATGTCACGCACTGCTGTGGCGAAGCCTACCTACTAATTAACACTGTGGTAAACAATTAAAGTAACACCGTAACTATTGAAGAGTTTTGGTCTTTTAAACTTACAAAAACGAAAACTCTGTCGAATCAATGATATCATTCGATATAAAAAACATAAAAACAAAGTTTTAGTACTTTTTGTAACTAGGAACTTGTACTAACAAGTAGTCCTCCCAAATGACAAGGATTTAAACATAAGTCTTATTCTTCCTCGATACCTTCGTCTTCTTCATCTGTTTCATTCAATCTAATAAGTAGACAATTGATAGAAGGGAGCTGCTGATAGAAGGGAATAACAGCCGCACGGGTCGATCCGGTTAAGCTACGCTTGCCAGGGTTGGTCTGTGGCTCTTTACATACCGAGACTCCTCCGTGCCTCGGAAAGCACGTTAAGCCGTTGGTCCCGGCTGTCAATCGTGGATCTTTGACAGTCGTTACGGGTCGTCAGAAGCCCGAAAGTCTGACAACCAGTCTTACCAAGGGGTATTGTATTACCTAGTAACTGGGTTGTGGAGGTCAGATAGGCAGTCGCTCCATGTAAAATACTGGTATTCAGCTGCATCCGGTGAGACTGGAAGCCGACCCCAACACAGTTGGGAAAAGGCTAGGCAGATTTTTGATAGAAGGGAGCTGACGATACTCTTCATGAAAGGTCTTTGGGATGGTTCCATTGTTACAAAGCCTCATAAGGTCTTTGTATTTTGCTACTGATACCGGTTTTTTTTTGAGCTATAATAATAATAATAATAATAATAATATAATAATATTCCACAACTATCACACAACGCCGTCTAGCCTCAAGCTAAGCAGAGCTTGTGTTATGAGTACTAGACAACTGATAAACATACTTATATATTTCTAAATACATACATATATAGATACATTACACCCAGACACAGAACAAATGATCATGCTCATCACACAAACATTTGTCCTGGGTGGGAATCGAACCCACGACCTCCGGCATAGCAGTCAGGGCCACTAACCACTAGACCAACAGGCCAGTCAAAGCTATACAAAGACTTTAGTTTATGTGCCCGGATGTATCGCTCACAACCGGTATTAGGTATTCGTTATAGTCACGGATCATATTTTGATAAACATACAACCTGACACTGACCTACAAATCACAAAAAAATGTAAGAAAATTTGAACTTCGCGGGCTGCCATTGCGCATTCTGGCCGCCACATAGCGTCCGCAAATTACCGTCAAATGACGTGAATCTAACGTTATTAATTCATTAAAGTTAGTGTGTTTCTCTAGAGAGCGTTTTTGACACCGTAAAGTCCCGCCGTTGACATCATTTTCATGACGGTCATCACTGCGGCCTCTGTTGCTAACACAGCACCATGCAGCATGGCACCGCTCTTCTAGGAAACTGTAGCTATTTACGCATGGCCATCATGTTGACATTTTTTTTTATATTTGACAGGCCAGATGGCGTGGTTGGTTAAGATACCACCTATCATACCGCAGGTCGTGGTTTCGATTCCCATCCAGGACAAACCTTTGTGTGCATGAACATGTCTGTTTGTCCTGAGTCTGGGTGTAATATACAAGGTGAGCTTTACAAGTTGGCGTGGATGGCCAAATTCTATATTCAAATCAATAATATTGTAATGCTGAATGCAGCACAATCCTTGAGACGTCGAATCCAGCTATGTATTGAAAACAATGGTCATCATTTTGAACAATTAATCAGTAAAAAAATTTGTTAAAAATGACATCTTTCCTTTAGTTTGCCGTTTGTGATTACTTCCTCGAACTCGATTCTTGTTAGCAAAACTATCGAATGGTGTAATAATACTGTTTTTTTTTCAAAATCAACGGATTCGATTCCTGGTTAGAAATATTGATTTTTCAAAAGTGCAGTTTCACTTTCCATTAAAATCGAGCCCGAGACTCCTTTGAGTACTTTTCGCTACTCTTCATAGTTTTGGATTTGGCCATCCACAGCCTCTTGCAACTGCATTCACTCTGTATAAGTTTTTATTTACAAAAGACCGGCCAAGAGTGTGTCGGATCACGCGCAATGAAGGGTTCCGTAGTTAGGACGAATTTATCCCAAGAACAAACTTAACATTGTAGTTGAAAAACACCCATTTGGACCATTTGGTCCATGGTTAAACGAAAAGGATCCAAACCACATTACACCTAATGTGGGTGGGATCCTTTGTGTTTAACTATGGACAAATGTAAGTTTATACGCACAAGATTTATTTACCATGTTGTTTTAAGACCATCGACTTCTTATAGGTTTTTCTGTAATCTATAGGTATAGAACTATTTTCTATGTCTTTTTCAAAATTTTAGGCTCAGTACTTTCGGAGATAAGGGGGGAATGGTCAATTTTTGTCTGTTTTCTTAAATAACTTTAAAATGGTTTATTTTAAAATAAAATATATATATATAATATATTTGAGACTCTCACAGTAAGCCCTTTCATTTGATATGTCACTCGGTACGGTTTGCAAAACTTTTTTTGAAAATTTTCTTATTTGCCCCCCAAAGTTGATCCCCACATTCAAAATTTATTTATTTACGTTACACGTCCGTGTTTGAGTCACAGAAATACATAATGTGTACCAAATTTGAACTTAATCGGTCCATTAGATTCGGAGCAAATTGACTGTCACAGACGGACAGACAGACGCACGAGTGATCCTATAAGGGTTCCGTTTTTCCTTTTGAGGTACGGAACCCTAAAAAAAAGTAGTGTATGTAGTATATCGGTTATCTGGTTCCATAGTACAAGCTCGTGTTTAGCTTGGGATCAGATGACCGTGTGTGAATAATGTCCCAGGTTATTTATTTATTTGGGAAAAAAGTTTATTAATTAAAAATCCTTAGTATCTAAAGTTAATAGTGTATGTATTATATTATAATAGGTATAATATATTATATTATATTATATTATATTATATTATATTGCTTTACTTTTTCTTTAAGTTTTTTAACACGGGCATTGGAAAAAGAAATCTGCTGCTTCATACCTACATATATGATCGTATATTTAAACAATATCAGCCCCGCTGGGAACGTCTGACCACTGTCTGGTGAAATCCATATCAACCTGCTCTCCTCCAGATGAGAGCCCTAGAGGCACGAGGCGAGTATGGAGATACGGGTCAGCAGACTGGGATGAGATGCGGCACTTTTTTGCGTCTTATCCATGGCGGCAAGTGTGCTTTTCCTCGGGTGACCCCTCGCGCTGTGCTGACGCGGTTGCGGACGTGATTCGGCAGGGGATGGAATATTTTATTGCATTCTCCGACATCCCGCTCGGTCACAAATCCCGGCCTTGGTATAATGCAGAATGTGCCCACGCTGAGGCCCGAAAAGAGACTGCCTACCAAGCCTGGGTCAAGGCCCGCGACCGCAAAGTTAGAGCGCGCAGGGTTCGCGCGAAGAAGAGAGCCTTTAATTCTGCCGCCAAGTTCTGCAAGCGGGTTTTGCGTAGGGCACGTTTTGACCATGTCGGACATATCGGGGCCAGGCTGGCTTCGCACCCTCCGGGTAGTAAACAGTTCTGGTCCCTGTCTAAAGCGGTTGAAACGAATTTCTGTCGTCCCACTTTACCTCCTATGATGAAACCTGATGGGTCGCTGGCTCACTCTGCAACTGAGAAGGCAAATTTATTTGCATCTCTCTTCGCAAGCAATTCACGTCTGGACGCTGGCTCAAAGCAACCACCTACTGTACCTCATTGTGACTCCTCGATGCCGGAGATCGCAGTACACATTAAAGAGGTCCGAAGAGTATTGTGCAGTCTAGACGTGAACAAGGCCAGCGGGCCTGACGGCATTCCAGAGAGAGTATTGAGGCAGTGTGCGCCTGAACTGTCTCATGTATTGACACGTTTGTTCCGCCTCTCTCTTGAAAAAAGAACGGTGCCGAAATCCTGGAAGCTTGCAAATGTACAACCAGTGCCCAAAAAAGGCGACCGTGCAGACCCTGCCCATTACCGTCCGATCGCCATTACCTCCATTCTGTGCAAAGTTTTGGAAAGGGTACTGAACAATAAGTTGCTGAACTACCTTGAAGACAATGATCTCCTCAGTGACCGTCAATATGGCTTTCGCCGGGGACGGTCAACTGGCGATCTTCTTGTGTATGTCACGCACTGCTTTGGCGAAGCCATCGAGAAACACGGCGAAGCACTGGCTGTATCGCTTGACATCTCGAAGGCCTTTGACAGGGTCTGGCACGCTGCTCTGCTCAGCAAGCTTCCTGCTTATGGCATCCCAGCTGATTTTTGTAGCTGGATATCAGATTTCCTTAGTGAACGGTCGATTAGAGTAGTTGTTGATGGCTGCTCTTCTGACCTTATGGCTATTGATGCCGGAGTTCCTCAGGGGTCTGTTCTCTCTGCAACTCTTTTCCTGCTGCACATCAATGACCTGCTTCGGCCTGGTATTGTTGGGTACGCAGATGACAGTACAGTTTCAGAGAGATACTTGTCCAGCGCAAAAACCAGCGGGGCTGAAGTTCGTTCCTTGAGAGAGGCCATGGTAGAGCGGACAGATTTGACCTTAAGCTTTGTCTCCCAGTGGGGTGATGATAATCTGGTCTCTTTTAACGCCACCAAAACGCAGGCGTGTCTTTTTACCGCTAAAAAGAGTGGTTTCGCCCTAACTCCTACTTTTCGAGGTACATCTGTTCCTGGTCATTCGAGGTCTGGGCGGAGACGTCGAACTGTATCTGTGATCCGACCATGTCTCCACGTACTCCAATACACGTCAGTCCTGAACACGGCGTGCGACAGCGGGAATAGCAAACGATAAGTCCACTATAGACCCACCCCACTGCTACACACATGTCTGAACAGTTCCCCGGTTTAGGAGCAGTAAGCCTGACTCCACCGCTCACTCCTCCAGTAACACACCCCATGCATCAGTTGCCGGGGAACCCCAAGTCGTGGATTTGGCGTTGAAGTCACCCATGACAAGGACAGGGTGAGGACGGCTTCGACTGATGACTGTGCCCAATTCCGTCATGAAACTCTCAAAGTCGGCGAGAGGTGGGTTGGGTGAGAAATAAATCCCCACAACCATGATATCTTCGACTAAGACCGCTACAAAGCCCCACCCCCGGGTGCCGGTCTCCAGGAGCGGAGTGCCAGCGGCCGGCAACGATAGCGACGTTGATCAACCACTCCGCCATGCTCTGGAGCAAAAGGTCCTGAGCCCTGGCGCAATGGTTGATATTCGCTTGGAGAAGACGAAGGTGTGGGGCCTCCCCCTCAACCCTTTCTTCGGCTTTATTGCCAGCGGTCAGTGGGCGCGAGGGCCCAATTTTCCTATTTGAGTCAGCTTTATTATCCCTCGGTACATGCCTTGCTGCCCGTCTGGTGGTCAACCGACCTGTTTAATGCCGCACACACTACACAGTGTGGCGCGGCATCGCAAGAGCTGGCCTTGTGACCGAGTTGATCACAGCGGAAACAAAGACCGCAGCAGTCGACCTCTGAGGTGAATCGAGCTCCAACGTGTCCCTCTCTCATGCACCTATAGCATTGAGGGGCTTATTTGCCAGAAGCCTGACACGTGCCAAATTCCAGCCCACCACCAGTCTGGGACCATCTTTTAATTATCGAGCTGCCGCGACGGGACAGCTGACCAGTACTGTCCGTAGGTCAGAGAAGCCCGGACGAATTGTTTCGACCTTAACTTGGTCTAGGCACTCTCCGGCCTTTGCAACAGCAGCTACGACCTCTTCCGAAATTGCAGAGTCCCCCAGGTGCATTATACGCAGAACTGCGCACTTGACCTGCCTGGACACTCTAACGTCCACTACGTCGAGCGACGCTGAGGGCCACTGTTGACACCAGGGATCTCCAGTTAGATAGTTGCCTACCCTACCACACACTATTTACCTACGCGTACTCACAGAGTCACAGATAATACTTAGTACCTACTTGTGAAACGACGAAACTAAGCCGCGTGGCCTCGAAATCCCATTGAATGAAATACTCGTAGAACTTTCGTATCGGAAAAACCCAAGAAATGCAATAAAAACGGTTAAAAACGTTTTATTAATCGAAAACGATTAAAATTTTGTTCTTCTTCAAAAACGTTATTTATAACGTTCCGTTCGAACGTAACCGAAACAAATCGTTTCTTAGGTATTTAAGACGAAACCGTTTCGAAAAATATACCGGTATCCGAGCCCTGACATAAACTGTTAAATAAAATAAGTTTCCTGAACATATCCTCCACAATCCGGTAACATGGCGACTCGACAAACCCTTTGCTATTAAACAGTAATGATAACTACTGTCCCACATTCTACAGATTTTATGGTTATCACCACTATAATCATATTTACAGAGTCGTTATGTTGGGGGCTTTTAAACGACTCCGAACATACGAGTACCATGAAATTAGACCAACTGCTAATAGAAAAGATTCATCATCGTCCTATCTACTTCTATTCTTTAGCTTGAGTCGGTATAACTCGTCATTTTAGGGTTCCGTACCAAAATAGTAAAAAGGTACCCTTATACTCGTATATTGACAGACAGACTGAGTCATGCGACTCAGTCTGTCTGTCTGTCTGTGACAGCTCGATATCTCGAGAACTACTAATGCTATCAACTTGAATTTTGGGATAGTTTTAGATGATGTTTGCCCAACTATTTTGCAAATAAGAAAAAAATAAAAATTTATATATTTTTTTTTGCAACAAGGACTTTTTTTTTTTTTTTGTGGATGGGAAATCATCAAATAACTTCTCCCGCTCTGGGTGGAGCGGAAGGGCGTGTCAGACTTTTACTGACTAAAACCCACCCGTGTTCCTTCAGTTGCCTATGCCAGGGCCACGGTATCTTTTTCAAACAAACCCGCGACCCCAGCGGCTTGCAACAAGGACTGAGGGGTCTTAAAAAAAAAAAAAAATTTTTTTTTTTTTTTCGAAGTGGGGCTACTAGGGCCTGTGGGGTATAATATGAAAGAGAGCTGTTTGTACATTCTCAAACATTTTTTCGTTTTTTAAATAAAAATACCATTCCCCCCCTTATCTCCGAAGTTTGCATAGAAAAAAATCTGAAATTATTCTGTGTATGTGAAATCTATGTACCTATAGATTACATGAAAAATAAAACGATGTCTGTAAATAGCACACTTTTTTATATATATGACTAGCAGTGCCCCGCGGTTTCACCCGCGTAAGTCTCGAACCCGTAAGATTATCGAGATAAAAAGTATCTTATATGTTAATCCAGGTTATAAACTATCTGTTTCCCAAACTTCATGAATATCCGTTCAGTAGTTTTTGCGTGAAAGAGTAACAAACATCCATCTATCCTCACAAACTTTCGCATTTATAATATTAGCAGGATAGTAGGATTGGAAGTAGGACGGTAGGAAGTAGGATACCCTCGGTGTGCGAGACCGACTCGCTCTTGACCGGTTTTATTTGTTCCATTCATCTCTACTATACAAGGTGTAAAGCTACGGTTACCTAGAAGAACAGTGACGGCTGTCAAAAAAATTAGAATGAGCGCGGTTTGACTTTATACGGTCAAAAAACGCTCAACAGGAATACACAACAACTTACTTTCATTAATAACGTTTCAGAGTGACGACATTCATCGGTTGTGGAAGCTATGTGGCGGCTACCGGATTATTCCGATCTGTCACCCTGCTTTGTCCCTTTAGAGCAACAGATCGGAAAAAAAAATGATCTGTCGCCCTGTTACCAACGAGAGGACAGATCGAACTTCGAATTTCGAGATTCGAATCCCAGATAGGAGTGAATAAAGTTTGATCTGTCTTCAGTTGTTAACAGTGGGACAGATCAAACTTTTTTCCGATCTGTTCCTCTAAGGGGACAAAGCAGGGTGACAGATCTGAATTATCCCAGCTACCGCTCTACTACTACCGTAGCTTTATATTGAAACTAGATTCCGCCCTCGGCTTCGCCCGCGTGGTATGTCGTTTAAAAGTAGCTTATGTCCTTTTCCAGGTCATGGCCTACCCGTGTGCCAATTTCATCCAAATCCGTTCAGCCGTTTTAGAGTGAAAGGCACTAGTCGAGTATGGCGATACGAGTCAGCAAACTGGGATGAGATGCGGCAGCTTTTTGCGTCTTATCCATGGCGGCAAGTGTGCTTTTCCTCGAGTGAAACCTCGTGCTGTGCTGACGTGGTTGCGTTGCGGACGTGATTCGGCAGGGGGTGGAGTATTTTATTCCATTCTCTGACATCCCGCTCGGTCACAAATCCCGGCCTTGGTATAATGCAGAATGCGCGAAAAGAGGTCTGCCTACTAAGCCTGGGTCAAGGCCCGCGACCGCAAAGTTAGAGGACGTAGGGTTCGCGCGAAGAAAAGAGCCTATAATTTTACCGCCAAGTCCTGCAAGCGGGTTTTACGTAGAGCACGTTTTGACAATGTTGGACTTATTGGGGCCAGGCTGGCTTCGCACCCTCCGGGTAATAGCGACTGAAATGAATTTCTGTCGTCCCACTTTACCTCCAATGATTAAACCTGATGGGTCGCTGGCTGACTCTGCAAGTGAGAAAGCAAACTTATTTTCATCTCTCTATGCAAGTAATTCACGTCTAGTCACTGGCTCCAAGCAACCACCTACTGTACCTCATTGTGACTTCTCGATGCCAGAGATCGCAGTTCACATTAAAGCGGTCCGAAGAGTATTGTGCAGTCTAGACGTGAACAAGGCCAGCGAGCCTGACGGAATTCCAGCGAGAGTGTTGAGGCAGCGTGCGCCTTAACTGTCTCCTGTGTTGACACGTTTGTTTTGCCTCTCTCTTGATAAAAGAACGGTGCCGAAATCCTGGAAGCTGCAAATGTAAAACCAGTGCCCAATAAAGGGCGACCGTACAGATCCTGCCCATTACCGTCCGATCGCCATTACCTCCATTCTGTGCAAGGTTATGGAAAGGGCACTGAACAATAAGTTGCTGACCTACCTTGAAGACAATGATCTCCTCAGTGATTGTCAATATGGCTTTCGCCGGGGACGGTCAACTGGCGAACTTCTTGTGTATGTCACGCACTGCTGTGGCGAAGCCTACCTACTAATTAACACTGTGGTAAACAATTAAAGTAACACCGTAACTATTGAAGAGTTTTGGTCTTTTAAACTTACAAAAACGAAAACTCTGTCGAATCAATGATATCATTCGATATAAAAAACATAAAAACAAAGTTTTAGTACTTTTTGTAACTAGGAACTTGTACTAACAAGTAGTCCTCCCAAATGACAAGGATTTAAACATAAGTCTTATTCTTCCTCGATACCTTCGTCTTCTTCATCTGTTTCATTCAATCTAATAAGTAGACAATTGATAGAAGGGAGCTGCTGATAGAAGGGAATAACAGCCGCACGGGTCGATCCGGTTAAGCTACGCTTGCCAGGGTTGGTCTGTGGCTCTTTACATACCGAGACTCCTCCGTGCCTCGGAAAGCACGTTAAGCCGTTGGTCCCGGCTGTCAATCGTGGATCTTTGACAGTCGTTACGGGTCGTCAGAAGCCCGAAAGTCTGACAACCAGTCTTACCAAGGGGTATTGTATTACCTAGTAACTGGGTTGTGGAGGTCAGATAGGCAGTCGCTCCATGTAAAATACTGGTATTCAGCTGCATCCGGTGAGACTGGAAGCCGACCCCAACACAGTTGGGAAAAGGCTAGGCAGATTTTTGATAGAAGGGAGCTGACGATACTCTTCATGAAAGGTCTTTGGGATGGTTCCATTGTTACAAAGCCTCATAAGGTCTTTGTATTTTGCTACTGATACCGGTTTTTTTTTGAGCTATAATAATAATAATAATAATAATAATATAATAATATTCCACAACTATCACACAACGCCGTCTAGCCTCAAGCTAAGCAGAGCTTGTGTTATGAGTACTAGACAACTGATAAACATACTTATATATTTCTAAATACATACATATATAGATACATTACACCCAGACACAGAACAAATGATCATGCTCATCACACAAACATTTGTCCTGGGTGGGAATCGAACCCACGACCTCCGGCATAGCAGTCAGGGCCACTAACCACTAGACCAACAGGCCAGTCAAAGCTATACAAAGACTTTAGTTTATGTGCCCGGATGTATCGCTCACAACCGGTATTAGGTATTCGTTATAGTCACGGATCATATTTTGATAAACATACAACCTGACACTGACCTACAAATCACAAAAAAATGTAAGAAAATTTGAACTTCGCGGGCTGCCATTGCGCATTCTGGCCGCCACATAGCGTCCGCAAATTACCGTCAAATGACGTGAATCTAACGTTATTAATTCATTAAAGTTAGTGTGTTTCTCTAGAGAGCGTTTTTGACACCGTAAAGTCCCGCCGTTGACATCATTTTCATGACGGTCATCACTGCGGCCTCTGTTGCTAACACAGCACCATGCAGCATGGCACCGCTCTTCTAGGAAACTGTAGCTATTTACGCATGGCCATCATGTTGACATTTTTTTTTATATTTGACAGGCCAGATGGCGTGGTTGGTTAAGATACCACCTATCATACCGCAGGTCGTGGTTTCGATTCCCATCCAGGACAAACCTTTGTGTGCATGAACATGTCTGTTTGTCCTGAGTCTGGGTGTAATATACAAGGTGAGCTTTACAAGTTGGCGTGGATGGCCAAATTCTATATTCAAATCAATAATATTGTAATGCTGAATGCAGCACAATCCTTGAGACGTCGAATCCAGCTATGTATTGAAAACAATGGTCATCATTTTGAACAATTAATCAGTAAAAAAATTTGTTAAAAATGACATCTTTCCTTTAGTTTGCCGTTTGTGATTACTTCCTCGAACTCGATTCTTGTTAGCAAAACTATCGAATGGTGTAATAATACTGTTTTTTTTTCAAAATCAACGGATTCGATTCCTGGTTAGAAATATTGATTTTTCAAAAGTGCAGTTTCACTTTCCATTAAAATCGAGCCCGAGACTCCTTTGAGTACTTTTCGCTACTCTTCATAGTTTTGGATTTGGCCATCCACAGCCTCTTGCAACTGCATTCACTCTGTATAAGTTTTTATTTACAAAAGACCGGCCAAGAGTGTGTCGGATCACGCGCAATGAAGGGTTCCGTAGTTAGGACGAATTTATCCCAAGAACAAACTTAACATTGTAGTTGAAAAACACCCATTTGGACCATTTGGTCCATGGTTAAACGAAAAGGATCCAAACCACATTACACCTAATGTGGGTGGGATCCTTTGTGTTTAACTATGGACAAATGTAAGTTTATACGCACAAGATTTATTTACCATGTTGTTTTAAGACCATCGACTTCTTATAGGTTTTTCTGTAATCTATAGGTATAGAACTATTTTCTATGTCTTTTTCAAAATTTTAGGCTCAGTACTTTCGGAGATAAGGGGGGAATGGTCAATTTTTGTCTGTTTTCTTAAATAACTTTAAAATGGTTTATTTTAAAATAAAATATATATATATAATATATTTGAGACTCTCACAGTAAGCCCTTTCATTTGATATGTCACTCGGTACGGTTTGCAAAACTTTTTTTGAAAATTTTCTTATTTGCCCCCCAAAGTTGATCCCCACATTCAAAATTTATTTATTTACGTTACACGTCCGTGTTTGAGTCACAGAAATACATAATGTGTACCAAATTTGAACTTAATCGGTCCATTAGATTCGGAGCAAATTGACTGTCACAGACGGACAGACAGACGCACGAGTGATCCTATAAGGGTTCCGTTTTTCCTTTTGAGGTACGGAACCCTAAAAAAAAGTAGTGTATGTAGTATATCGGTTATCTGGTTCCATAGTACAAGCTCGTGTTTAGCTTGGGATCAGATGACCGTGTGTGAATAATGTCCCAGGTTATTTATTTATTTGGGAAAAAAGTTTATTAATTAAAAATCCTTAGTATCTAAAGTTAATAGTGTATGTATTATATTATAATAGGTATAATATATTATATTATATTATATTATATTATATTATATTATATTGCTTTACTTTTTCTTTAAGTTTTTTAACACGGGCATTGGAAAAAGAAATCTGCTGCTTCATACCTACATATATGATCGTATATTTAAACAATATCAGCCCCGCTGGGAACGTCTGACCACTGTCTGGTGAAATCCATATCAACCTGCTCTCCTCCAGATGAGAGCCCTAGAGGCACGAGGCGAGTATGGAGATACGGGTCAGCAGACTGGGATGAGATGCGGCACTTTTTTGCGTCTTATCCATGGCGGCAAGTGTGCTTTTCCTCGGGTGACCCCTCGCGCTGTGCTGACGCGGTTGCGGACGTGATTCGGCAGGGGATGGAATATTTTATTGCATTCTCCGACATCCCGCTCGGTCACAAATCCCGGCCTTGGTATAATGCAGAATGTGCCCACGCTGAGGCCCGAAAAGAGACTGCCTACCAAGCCTGGGTCAAGGCCCGCGACCGCAAAGTTAGAGCGCGCAGGGTTCGCGCGAAGAAGAGAGCCTTTAATTCTGCCGCCAAGTTCTGCAAGCGGGTTTTGCGTAGGGCACGTTTTGACCATGTCGGACATATCGGGGCCAGGCTGGCTTCGCACCCTCCGGGTAGTAAACAGTTCTGGTCCCTGTCTAAAGCGGTTGAAACGAATTTCTGTCGTCCCACTTTACCTCCTATGATGAAACCTGATGGGTCGCTGGCTCACTCTGCAACTGAGAAGGCAAATTTATTTGCATCTCTCTTCGCAAGCAATTCACGTCTGGACGCTGGCTCAAAGCAACCACCTACTGTACCTCATTGTGACTCCTCGATGCCGGAGATCGCAGTACACATTAAAGAGGTCCGAAGAGTATTGTGCAGTCTAGACGTGAACAAGGCCAGCGGGCCTGACGGCATTCCAGAGAGAGTATTGAGGCAGTGTGCGCCTGAACTGTCTCATGTATTGACACGTTTGTTCCGCCTCTCTCTTGAAAAAAGAACGGTGCCGAAATCCTGGAAGCTTGCAAATGTACAACCAGTGCCCAAAAAAGGCGACCGTGCAGACCCTGCCCATTACCGTCCGATCGCCATTACCTCCATTCTGTGCAAAGTTTTGGAAAGGGTACTGAACAATAAGTTGCTGAACTACCTTGAAGACAATGATCTCCTCAGTGACCGTCAATATGGCTTTCGCCGGGGACGGTCAACTGGCGATCTTCTTGTGTATGTCACGCACTGCTTTGGCGAAGCCATCGAGAAACACGGCGAAGCACTGGCTGTATCGCTTGACATCTCGAAGGCCTTTGACAGGGTCTGGCACGCTGCTCTGCTCAGCAAGCTTCCTGCTTATGGCATCCCAGCTGATTTTTGTAGCTGGATATCAGATTTCCTTAGTGAACGGTCGATTAGAGTAGTTGTTGATGGCTGCTCTTCTGACCTTATGGCTATTGATGCCGGAGTTCCTCAGGGGTCTGTTCTCTCTGCAACTCTTTTCCTGCTGCACATCAATGACCTGCTTCGGCCTGGTATTGTTGGGTACGCAGATGACAGTACAGTTTCAGAGAGATACTTGTCCAGCGCAAAAACCAGCGGGGCTGAAGTTCGTTCCTTGAGAGAGGCCATGGTAGAGCGGACAGATTTGACCTTAAGCTTTGTCTCCCAGTGGGGTGATGATAATCTGGTCTCTTTTAACGCCACCAAAACGCAGGCGTGTCTTTTTACCGCTAAAAAGAGTGGTTTCGCCCTAACTCCTACTTTTCGAGGTACATCTGTTCCTGTAACTGATCGACTTGAGCTCCTAGGCATGGAGTTGACATCTGGTCTCAACTTCGGCGCCACCATCGAGTACAAGGCCCAAACTGCGGCCAAGAAACTGGGCATCCTAAATAGGGTGAAGCGATACTTTACGCCTGGACAGCTTTTAACCCTTTACAAAGCGCAAGTCCGATCCTGCATGGAGTATTGCAGTCACCTTTGGGATGGATCAGCTAAGTACCAACTGGCCGCGCTTGACTCGGTGGAACGCAGAGCTAAGAGGCTCATTGGCGACGTAAAACTGGTGGATGCCAAGCTTCATTGCTTGGCTCATCGCCGCAAGGTTGCCTGCTTGTCGGTCTTCTACAGATTGTACTTCGGAGAGTGTGCCCGAGAACTCCACGACCTCATTCCACCGGCCCCCTTCTACCACCGGACATCTAGACGCACTGCCAGTTACCATCCCTACCTGGTTGCTATTCCACCAATTCGCACTAAGCGCTTCCAAATGTCTTTTATAATGCGCACAGCAAAAGAGTGGAACTCACTACCTGCGTCTGTGTTTCCGAACGTATACAACCCTAATCTCTTCAAAGTGAGAGTGAACAGGCTTCTTCTTCTCACTCCATCGTCGACTTTGTCTCTGTCACCTCTGACCTAGACTAGAGTCAAGAGCAAACCCATCACAAATAAAAAAAAAAATTATATAAAAAAGCCATTTATTTTTTCGCGATTTCAGGGTCGATTCCATTGTAAAAGTTGTTCCTAATGATGAGTACCTCTTAGTCATTATTCTCATCATGAGGAACAACTTTTAAAAGGTTTTCAATTATTTCAATAATATACGTTGTATATCATAGTTGTTCTCTTCGTTACTAGCCGTTTCATCTTTCACACAATCCATCACAAAAAGATAGGTACATTAATTTATTGTTATAATGAAACACATGTAATTATCTAAAATTGTAATTTTGTTACAATTACACAAAATCAAAATAGGTACCTACTTACATGTATACATATTTACAAAATGTCACAAAAAAGATGCGTCAATGTGCGTCTCTAATAGAATAAAAAGTTGATAGGCTGAGTATCAAACCCAGGACGACTAATCCAAAGTTCTTCAAAATGTGAGCGAATCGCACTCTATAAAAGAAATAAATAATTAGACGACGACGCATTTATAATTTAAAAATTAATCAATTCAATATGAATGAACGAAAGAAGGGGCAACGACTTTGCAGAAAGTCATGGCCCCTTTACGCGTCTATATTTCCAATTTGGTATTATTTCCATATTAACGAATATCAACTTCATGTTAGTGTAAATTAAGTTGATTTTAGAATGACTAAAACTATATAAAAAGTCATGAAAACGTTTGGAGTTGCAGCACAAACTAAACTTTGTGCAAAAATTATTTTTCGAAAAACATATCGATGGTTCACGGGCTATTTGTATTAAGCGACATCCTGGCCGATATTGAGTTATAATCATATCTACCTGCATTAAAAAGTGAAAAACGTAAAAAAAAAACGGAGATAGACACTATTGATTTTTAACTATCGATAGGTCAATTTTTCGTAAAAATATTGATACTTTTCTACAATGTATATGTATATGTATGTGTTTTCCGAATAATAAATAAATGATGATAAATGATAAATAAATGATTTTTATTTCTGTAAGTAGGTTTGTACAAACACTTTTACAAGTCAATATTTTTTTTTAAACTAGATGAGGTCGGCGTTTCCTATCTGACTACTCTGAGAAGAAAGGCCGAAACAAACTCAGAGGTCACAGTCTCTTATAAAGTCCAGACATAATCTTGGTCACTTCATGTGAAGACCATGTAGATTGGTGTCTGAAATGGTCTTTTGAGGAAAGAACCACACAGATTGAGAGGACCTGTCCAGTCAGTGCACGCATTTGTCAGTAATCGCGCAGCTCAACTCAGAACTTAAGGAGCTCAACGATTCGACGAACAATACCAAAGAAAGGACATTGGGGTAGGCCGCATAGATTACTCAAACTGCCAGACCATGATTAAAAATAACTGAGAGAAAAAATAAAACAAACAAAAAAAAAAAGCAATGACCTACATAGTCTTCACATTCACAATAAAGTAAAATAATATAATACTTACAAAGTAAATATTAATGTCAACATTCAGTATGCAAAAATAAAAATAATATAAAATAAAATTGGAGCAGTTCAATCCCAAGCCTTTTTGTCCTCAATATAATCTTTAACGGTATAAAAAGCTTTCTGACACAACTTGCGTTTAATGAATGATTTGAATTTATTAAGACTCAGATCTTGAACGTGGCTTGGAAGTTTATTATAAAAGCGTATACATTGACACCTGAATGACCCACCTATTTTCTTGAGCCTTGTTGGAGGTACAACAAATTTGTGTTTGTTCCTAGTATTTATATTGTGGATATCACTGTATTTTTTAAACAATTTAATGTTTTTATGGGCATATAAAAGATTTTCAAAAATGTACTGAGAAGGCAAAGTCAGTATATTAATCTCCTTAAATTTCTCTCTGAGAGATTGTCTCGGACTTAATTTATAAATGCATCGAACAGCTCTTTTCTGCAAAACAAAGATAGTCTGAATGTCGGCTGCATTTCCCCACAACAGAATACCGTACGACATTATACTATGAAAATAGCTAAAGTACACTAAACGGGCTGTCTCTATGTTGGTTAAATTACGAATTTTCCTAACAGCGTATGCTGCGGAGCTTAGCTTTTTTGACAATTTATCTATATGTGGGCCCCACTGAAGCTTAGCATCCAAAGTTAAGCCCAAGAATACTGTGCTATCTTCAGGATTCAACTCTTCGCCCTTTATCAACACGTTAGTTTTCACCTGCCTAACGTGAGGTAGTGTAAACTTAATGAATTTGGTTTTTTTTTCATTAAGGAGTAAATTATTAACACTGAACCAGTGAACTACTTTTGAGATCGCTCTGTTTACATCGTCAGTAACCAGCTGCTGACGTTTAATAAAACTTTGAAATGCTCTCCTGTAAAGTTCCAAACATGTCGCTTAATACAAATAGCCCGTGGACCCTCGATATATGTATTTGTTTACATTTTCGGAACCTAAATTGCGAACGCAGGATACCCCGTCTGCATTTGTGAATTGAAGGCATAAGGGAAAACAAGGGTGTTACGTTCCTACTTAGGAAGGCTTATATGCAGCAGTAGACTATGGTAGGGTGAGTTTACGGATTGATCGAATGAATTAAAATACAGTAAATAATACAATAAAGTTATGTTCTTTAAACTGAATATTTGAACATGACGTCACGAAAACTTATGTGCTGATTTATCAACCCGCACCAGGCCCGCGTGGTGGATTTTGGCCCACTCTTTCATACAGAGAGGAGGCTTATGCCTCAGCAGTGGGGAAGTTATAGGCTGATTATAATGATGATGCTACGTTTCCTTTACCTGGCTCTACTTGCATATTCTTCTTCCCAGTCGACAAAAAATTCTATGAACGCTGGGAATACCAGGCCAACAAAGCCAAGAAAGAATTGTCCAAGCTGAAATATATTAATGAAGTTATTGGTGAGAAAAATAATTACTAGTTTTGTACGGTTTCGACTACCGAACATACTTACTTTGCGGACGCAGCAACCTACTTGCCGTCCGTGCATACGTGCGTCACTCTAACAACCTATAAGTAGCTGCTAATAAACAATTAATTTTGAGTACAAACTAAGTTGTAGAACGACATACTTATCAAGGGAAAGAATCACCTAACTTTAACTTGTATACGATTACTGGTCAATATAACGTTTTACGGTATTAGTGTTTTTTTCTCTGTGCTCCACTAACGACAACTGCAAGCGTAAGCTGCCTGTACGATTGGCGCTTACAAGTTTATTTTTAAAGATAAAAGAAATACGGAGCCAAAAACACGTTAGCACCTTGCGGCGGTCTGGGGGAACAGGCTGAAACAAACACAACTGGCGAACGAAATTTGGGTGTACTATAGGAACACCTCTGCTTACCCTTCAGGGATTACAGGCGTAATGTTATGTGTAATGTGGTTATAGCTACTTACAAAAATCATAACTGGAATCGTATGCGGAGTAACCATAGCGGCTCCCATTACTAGGATCACCATTAGGGATCGATATATTCTTTCCCAACATCGTAGATTTCTGAAAGTTTGATAGAATTAGAATAGAATAAAATTAATTAAAAATAAAGAAAAATAAATAATCTATGATTGACAACTCAAAATAAAAGATAATTAAAGACAAAATCGATCCCCGGGTCGGGTAAAGTGTTTTTGGATTTTCCCATCTCAAATTTCTCTGTGAGTCTGGATTTGTGACTGGTTGATGGCAATAGGCTCGCCCCCTATTACATGAATAACTGGCGAAATGAGGATGTTCCATAGTTACACCTCTGCCTAACCCATCGCAGAATACAGGCGTGATGATATGTTTTGTTATAATGGCACAAAATTACCTAGGTTGTAAAACGGCTTCATGTATTCGAGGTTAATAGCCTATACTACCTCAAATGGCTTGATCCCCCGTTATTTCTAAAATACTGCAGAATTAATTTTGAAATCAATATTATGGTAAAGTTGAGGATTACTGTTAAGTACCATGTTTGCCGAAAACACGATTTCAAAAAATTTTCTCGATAAAAAATCATTCCAAAGTTACCTCTAAACCGAACAATAAACCGCTGGTATTCAAAAAAATACTTTAAATTAGATCATGAATCTTTGCATACTAACTGAACTAACTATAAAGCAGGTCTTATTTTTTTTTTTATAATTAGCATTACTTTCACCGTAAAAAGAAATTATCTAAACTATCGGCGTCTTGAAGTTTGTTCCCTGCCGCCCGACACCCCCACTCAGTCTTGCTTCGGCTTTCGAATGGGAGAGCTGTCTCGCTTGCGCTCAGAACACAAATTACGCAACAGGTAAAATAGGTATGATAAAGAGTGTGGAGGCGCGGGGAAGTGGGGGCGAAATTAGAATTTCAGTTGAGGTTGTATAGGCCTTAAATTAAATTATCTGGCTAATTTTCACAGACGTGATGGGAATCGATCGATATCTAATCACGATAACAAAAATTAACCCTGTCTAATTATGGAAATTCTGTTAGCCTGTTTTGGTATTGGTAAAAAGTGAAAAAAAAGTTGAATCACGAAACCTTTTATGTTTCCTCATGACGTAGTGCCAAACTATTTGGAATGGAACCCAAAAGTTAATAGCAAATGTCGTACTTAGCATTATCACCAAAAGAAATTGGAGAACTGTAGTGAATCTGAAATTTAACATCATACATAAACATAGGTACTTAGTTTATTTTTCTCGAGCATCTGACGTATAATAACCGATTATGGATATTATGTATGTGTCGTAGCCAGATCTTAGAATTGATCACTTCATGAAGTGTTTGGTCATTTCATGACATGGTTGTGTTTCATGAAATGGCCAGCCTAAATTGACCATATCGTTTAAACGCCAACGTTTAATGATATGTCAGTCGACGTTTGGCCATAACACGACACACAATCATTTCATGAAATGATATTTTTTTAGCAAAACAGTCTCGTGTTTAATTTATTATTTACAGAAAACAAAATCATATGCCACTCACTAATGATGTGTTTTTAGCAAAAACGGGAAACACTCACAGCACCACCAACAGCAAAAACCGAACACTTAGGACATATGCAAAAACGGTGTAACCCACAAGTCTGTCAAAATTGAGTTAATGAGGTCCAACCCTCAAGTCTGTCAAAATTGAGTTAATGAGGTCCAACCCACTACAACGTCTCGGCAGTCGCAGCAGTACTCTCAGAGCATTATTATATTGAATGCGTAGATTGCTGTATGCCCGATGAGTGAAGCTGACCCACAGGCTGCACGTGTAGAAGGACTGACAGTAAGCTTTGCAAAGCGTTTCGTACATTGTGAAACCTTGCCAGCATGATACAACGGACAGACAGCGACCTACGTTCCCTTTCAATGTCACAGTAAATCTTTAAGGTCTTCAGTGACCCAGTGGCCTAGATACCTAAACTTGTCCATTCTTCGCAAGGATTCTCCACACAGTGCGACATGAGGAATACACGAATGTGTACTACCTAAAAATTACCTAATTTTAGTCAGTAATAAATCGCTTCGAATTGAATTAGCTGTGAAAAAATTTCAAATTGAAGACAACCGTCAGCGAAACGATGGCGACGACAACGCGTTCACGCATCTGCCCTCATGCGTCTGGCTTGTCGTCAAGGTTTTTAGCTTTGGTCGTTCTAAACATGGTAACTTTTAAACTATGCGTTCAAATTACTTAGTGTAAAAGACAAAGTTTATCTACATTAAATTCTAAGAGCGATGAAGGTATTCATTTTGATAAGAATTAACTAAATACCCTAAAATATGCACTGTAAAAAAAGTATTGTAACACGCATACAGTACCATCTAGTGTAACTTATCTAAAGCACTACGATGAGTGGCTTCATAAACTAGAAGACAGCAACTATAAACGATCCCTGTAGACAAGTGACGGCATCTACAATCTTCGTGTGCAACAATCTGCGCAAGCGCTACAACTATAGACGACTACGTGTAAATATTGTGCACACATGTCAACTATTCGCCTTTATAAGCAGAGTTTTCTTGGAACAAATCGTCATTCACTAGCTAGAGGTTCTGAGCCCGGTAGCCACGCAGCCAGTTCTGATCCTTAGTACGACTAGTTCCTGCTTCGATAGCCTAGCAGTCTTCAGGAACTAGCCAGCTAGGGGAGGTCTGAAGGGCGATAGCCATGCAGTCCCTTTCATCCCTCCACTTAGGGTTGTCACATGATATAATAATTATTGTAACGTGTAACATAATATCAGTTAAGTTGCCAATAAATTATCATCAAGTTCAACGGGGCTTTAATTTCACAAACAGCAACCCTACAGTATCCAATTTAAATATGTATATTTATGGCTCACTATTTTGACTATAATAGCTTCCACATAAAAGGTAGATATATGCTGTCGCGGATTTTTATTTAGAACTATTTAAGACAAATAATCCCACCATACATTATCTTCCAGCCCACGCCAAGATAACTCTCGGAAGGTAGAAATTTTTCCGACTTACTTAATACTTATGGCCTACGTTGTATTATGGCCAAATCACACAAAATCTTAATAATTTGTAGCCTATGTACTATTCCAGACTATAGTCTATCTCTTTGATAATTTCATCCAGATTCGTTCAGTCGTTCTGGCGTGATTGAGTAACAAACATCCATCCATCCATTCATCCATCTAAACTTTCGCGTTTATAATATTAGTAGGATTTTGTTCTCTAAATTATGGGTATTCTATTGTGTGTATTTTATTTTTTAGGTGCGTGGCATTACATGGGCCCTATCAGAATACCATCGCTGCCGTATTTTTTTAAAATATCGCAGCTTTATGCTGAGATGCTGCCTTTTGGCCTCGCACCAGTCTTTTTTCTTTTTAATTTCTTAATTTTCTATTTTTTTATTTTTTTTTTTTATGTTAATCTTGTTAGTTTTTTATGCTTCTTTTTTACTGTTTGTACTTCCTGTGCGTATCCCAAATAAAATATTTTTCTTTTCTTTTCTTTCCTTCTTGTCAATTTCCTTTTTTTGTTCAGGGAATCAGTTCGATTTTTGTGGGGTTCACTGCTAGTTAGTGCTTATTGCACCAGTCCTCTACTATTCTCAAGTTGCATCTTAGCATTTTCGTGGGTGCCATTTATTGTTATGGTTATGTCATCGGCGTAGCCTACGGTGAAGTAACCTTTCAATCGACTCAGCCTATCGCAGTCCACTGCTGGACATATGTCTCTCCCAAGCTGCGCCACAACACCCGCACCAGCACCCGCTCCACATCCAGTTTATCCCAGCCACATTCTTAAGGTCGTCGGTCCATATAGCTGGGGGGCGTCCCACACTACGCTTGCCGTTACGCGGTCTCTACTCCAGGACTCGTCTGCTTCACCAGCCATCAGTCCTTCGAAAATCATGGCCGGCCCACTGCCACTTCAGTTTATTTACTCTGCAAGGTATGTCGGTTACTCCGGTTCTTTTCCGTATAACTTTATTCCTGTTTCTTGATTCCTTCAAAGAAACTTCGAGCATAGCCCGCTCCATAGTGCGTTGAGCAACTTTGAATTTGTGGAACAGCCCGACTGTCAGTGTTTGTCATCGTTTCGGCACACAATGACTTTTTAAAATTTTATCAAAATTAAAGTACTTCAGACGAAAATTCTGACGATGTGGACGGGTTTGGAGGAGCTCCAGATTTTGATTTAGAGTTTGAAGATATTTATTAATAAAACTTTTCTTTTTGGTTATTATTGGCTCGTTTAATTTTATTACCTATTCATATGTATGTGTAATACGGTATATTGTACTATCAAATATAAAATTTGTATAAAAATTTAATAATTAACAGAAATTTTAGCAAAACCGTACGTGGAACGTTTTAGTAAAATAAATTTCAGGTTAAGGCATATGATTTTTGGAAAAACGTATTAAGTTTAAATTATGAAATATCTAGCTTAAAATAGCAAATTGTTGCTGCGCATCGTTTGAGGTCAGGACATATTCCGCGAAACAGCTTTGCTTTTCTCATGCGAAAATCGGACTCTCCTAACTGTGAGGTGTGTGGTAAAATAGAGGATGTACAACATGTGTAGGTGGAATGTGTCCGATATACAAACAAAAGGAACGCACTTCTTAACTCTTTGAAATTGTCGATAATGGATGTTGGAATGTTCCACGGTATTTTAGCTAAGCCTACTTCTGACGCAGCAAAAATATTATATACCTTTTTATTAGATAATAAATTAGATTAAGTTAAGTTTTGTGTGGCTACTTAGTATTAGTTTATTTAGTTTAGGAGTGAGTAGTTATTTGTTAAAGCACGACGGGATTGACATCGTCGCATATGTGTACAAAAATCCCTTAAATAAATAAAGATAAAAAAAATAATACCTCTTTAAAATGACACATATCTGTTAACATAAAAATAAAAACAACCCAAATACTAAATTGTCATTATTTACATTTGACACAGCAAGTTCAAATTGGGATAAGGTTGGAAGGTTTTTGCATAACTACGTCTCTTCATGAAATGATCATCATATAAATGGCGATATCGTGACAAAAGCCATCTATTTATCGACATTCCCAGCTGACCACTGCTGCATAAAGCATATCGTATAGTAGTTGCATTTCACACCGCTAGTGGCACCCCGGCCAAATGGGTTAGGTTAGGTTAGACCTGTGCCCAACAGCGCGAGAACCGAGCGAGTGAAGCGAGCGGTGCTATGGCAGCGAACGGCGAGCGCTACATCCAAGTTGGTCGCAGTTACTTGGCTATTTAGTATTTTAGCACAACAAAAACAAAGCGACATCAACGCCTCTACCGGTGGATAATCTAACTATATTACGATATGATCACTAATGTTTGGCCACATCATGAAGTAGTTGTGTAGTCGTGCGTTTAGCAGTTCATATTGTCAAACGTTGAGTCTTCAATGATCTGACCAGACCACATCATGATGTGACCAGCGGTGTTCTATTTCATGTAATACAACCATTTCATGAAATGGTCAACACTTCATGAAATGATCAATAATTCTAAGATCTGGCTAAGACATACGAACATGGTGTAACAAGACCCTTTACGACCCTTTACATCAAACTAAGACACTTATTGCAAAAATGATTGCTGGGAAAAGAGTTTTTATTGTTGGTGTGAAATTTCGCTGTCTGCAATAGTGCGCAACATAACGCACGCAAAACGCTGCATGGGCGCATTCAACTGTACACATGTACAGGCATCGTGGGAGTATTTAAAGTTACGATAAAACTTGTTTTCGAAAGAAAAAAAACGTCAAAAAAGTTGGTTTGACGGTCAATATCTCCGTGACCAGAAGGTTCCCAGATAATTATGGTCCATTACAAAAAAGGAATTTAAAAAATAATAAATCGATTTAAAAAGAAATTAACTCAAAATTATGAAATAACTTTAATTACAGAAGTCTTGAGAACTTTTAGTCTTTTGCCACCGACTTCCGAAATTAAAGTTATTTCACAATTTTGAGTTAATTTCTTTTTGAATCGATTTAGTTTTCTTAAATTACTTTTTATTTCGTAATTTTTAGTTTAAGTTAAAACTGGAATATTTGTTTGTAATAAGTAGTTAATAGTTTTGTTGTAACTATTGCAGTAAAATTTTACCAAGGTTTTGAGATATTTCCCTTTGACTCCACACCCGTAGCTCGTATCAAGAAGCCTGGCCGTGACATTTACACGTATTAGTCCATATATTTAAAACTACTGAACCGATTTTGATGAAACTTGCACTATTACCTAAATTGAACTAAATGTAAGTTATTTAAAACATGGTCACAATCCGATAAATAGTTTCGGAGAAATGCGTGGACAAATATACACCTATAAAAATTTGTATATTTGTTTGGAAGTATTAGCAGTAGTCATCATTGACACTGAGAGGGATGGAGGTATACAGGACATATAGCGCCATCCCTTTTGCACACTTTATAATGCTTACTTATTGACTGGCATATGTACTGTGATTGGACTTCTGCAATTTTCGCCCCAGGCCCAGTAACCGAAAAATCCAGTCATAGCTGTTAATATAATGACAACCGCCATAGCTGTAACATAAAAGAAATTCAATATTATATCACAAAAGGAAATAGGTATTAATTGCTTCATGACGTTTCCCAGAAAACACAGGGTCAAAATAAATAAGCTGGCGAAACACCACAGACGTGTTGGTTATCGATAACAAGTTATATTTTATTTATAATAATTTTTTTGGTAAAGGCCATAGTAACACACTCAACTGTGCTGACGTGGTTGCGGATGTGATTCGGCAGGGGATGGAGTATTTTATTCCATCCTCCGACATCCCGCTGGGTCACAAATCTCGGCCTTGGTATAATGCAGAATGCGCCCACGCTGAGGCCCGAAAAGAGTCTGCCTACCAAGCCGCAAAGATAGAGCACGTAGGGTTCGCGCGAAGAAAAGAGCCTTTAATTCTGCCGCCAAGTTCTGCAAGCGGGTTTTACGCAGGGCACGTTTTGACCATGTCGGACGTATTGGGGCCAGGCTGTCTTCGCACCCTCCGGGTAGTAAATAGTTCGGTCCTTGTCTAAAGCGACTGAAACGAATTTCTGTCGTCCCACTTTACCTCCAATGATGAAACCTGATGGGTCGCTGACTCACTCTGCAAGTGAGAAAGCAAATTTATTTGCATCTCTATTTGTAAGCAGTTCACGTCTGGTCGCTGGCTCCAAGCAACCACCTACTGTACCTCATTGTGACTCCTTGATGCAGGAGGTCGCAGTTCACATTAAAGAGGTCTGAAGTAGTATTGCTTCAATTGATCAACTGCAAATCAGTCAATGTTATACCGTGGCATGGATTTTCCGCAAAGTGGTCGGCGGTGCATCGTAAATAAATACGTCGCGCTGCGTTGTTTCACGGAGGCTGAGGTAGCGTTTCAAAGGCCTACAGGCTCGGAAAACCTTGGCTTACGGCGTAAAGCTAATGAGAGTATATGGATGTGTCAAAGGAAGTACTATTTTCCATCACCATGCAAGTGATTAAAAGTGCTAAGTAGGTTTAATAGTTATTTATCCAACTGTTGTGTGGGTTAATCACACGGGGCGACGCTGAGTGTGATAATAGTATCACATGTGTGTTTTAATACCTAATTATGTACAGTTGCATACAAGACTTTATCTACACCTATGATATAAATTAATCCTATAAAAAGATTCTGAAACCATAGGGTGTTGTACAGTGTTGTAAGAACTCTACGAGTATGTAAATTCATGGAAAGTTTATTTGCTGAGTATCTAATACAAACAAAATACGAGTATGTATAGACTTTTCTGGTAATAATTTGATAGAAATGTCGTTTACTGCATTAGAAATATCTGGTGGTGTGATATCAAAGCTTGTATCACTAATTTTTGTAAACAATAAAGAAATTATTTTTTGCAATACGAATATCGAACAAAAATGGCGTGATACGACGTGAATTCGAATAACCTATAAGTTTTTTTTTTTTTTTAAGTACGGCGCTGTGGTAATGAAACCTGCGTGCATGACAATGTTCTTTTTTGAAATTCATAAAGATACCACGAATTGAGTACATAGTGATAATGTGGCTGTTTGTTGAGTAAGGAAGGGATCGAAAAAGCAAAGGAGTTGCATAATGAAATTTCGTACAACATTATAACACTCGTTTGTATGATATTATGGTTACTATGACTCTGGTTGTTTTAATGTTGGCAATAAGCTAACTGTTTCAGAAACTTTTATAGAGGATTTATAGCATGGGTGAAGGCCTACAAAACCCTAAAAGTAAATATACTAAATTCTTACCATATTGTACTACATAAGGGAAATACCGAGGTCTTTTCATGTTATTTTCTATGGGAAGTGCCACACATATGCCTGAAGTGCCATACATGCATATGCCGCAAACCCTGATGAAACCATGCACATCCTTCCATGCCGCTCGCTCCAAAATATGATGAACTTCAAATGCCAGTAGACTATAGTACAGTGTCGCAAAAACACATATTGCTGAAAAACAAGAAATATTTTTAGCTAAACTCTGTGCAACTGAACTGGCGGAAAAGAAAAAAAAAACTATAAAAACCATAAAGAAAAAATAACCGATAAAATTACGATCTTTATTTTTTACATGCGGCAATATTTACACTCTATATGATTCTGATTTGAAATTAGTTGAATATGATTCAGCCAGTGGGTATGTGTCACCATTTTACGAAAATTAGAGGAATTGCTAATGAACTGCTGGGACTTCGAGGAATGAATCGCTCAATTTGGCTTTTTTAGCCCCCCTGATACAAGTTTTAGATAGTTGGTTGAAATGTTTTCTCGGTGTAACAATAGACAGGAAATATAAGCATAAATACACTTACAAGGTGTAATTGAAATAACTGAAAGAGGGGCTTGTGGCTAAGTAATAACAGCCCCATGGGTCGACCGATCAGGTTAAGCTATGCTTGCCGCAGTCGGTCCGTGGATGGGTGACCACCATCTTTATATACCGAGAGAACTCTGTGCCTCGGAAAGGAAAGTACCTAAAAGGATGATTAAATGCTAGACCGTGTCGGGCGTGAGTATACCATATACAAGGCGCGGGCGACGCACGGATCCAAAACTTCACGAACATTTTATACGAAGCAGTTCATGCTGCACCGTACAGCATCCGTATCCCGTCCCAGACTTGGTTCCTACAAATTGAGCAGACTCGGATGTGGCTCGCACCTTTGTGCATTTATTACCCAAGGAAGCATTATATTTTCATATATCATCTCGCCGTAAGTCCTGGCTGTCATTCGTGGATCTTTGACAGTCGTTACGGGTCGTCAGAAACCCGAAAATCTGACAATCAATCTTACAAACGGGTATCTTAGTACCCAGGGTTGTGGAGGTCAGATGGGTTTATGCTCGTGAACGGGTGCTGCTTGTGGTGACTGATCGTCTTACTGACCTTGGTTTTGTTATTGTTATTAGTAATTAACTCTTATTTTGTATATTTTACTTCGATGGTCCTAGTTTATCATTTGTGAGTTCGAGTTTTGGCTTCATATACGGATATATGTAAGTGAGCACATTCTTTATTACTGGGGGCCTTATTTAGGTATAAAGTTCTGCTTACGTTTTTAGTTTTGTATTTTTATTTCTGCTTGAGTATAGTTTTCGATATTCTTTTTTGGTATATTGGAGTGTGCTAGCATACTTATAGCAAATAAAATAAATAAAATTAAATAAAATTTAATGTTTTGTGTTGCGTAATGTACCAAAATTATTATACGCAGTATTGTATACATTCATTTTTTTTTAACTGAACAGACAGCTGTGCTGCTGGGGAGTTTGTTGCGCCACTTCTTCCTCCTAAATTCTTCTAAATTCTACTTCTTCCCAGCTAAAGAACTAGGAAGTGGTGAAGGGTGGGCATTTTGGGGGACTGTCTTATGTAATTTTGACGTTCAAAAAGTGCTAATTCTCAGCCTAGTTTGAATAAATGACTTTTGATTTTGATTTTTTCGCTTCATGTAAAATACTGGTATTCAGCTGCATCTGGTTAGACTGGAGGCCGACCCCACATAAGGTAGGCAGATGACGACGAATTGAAATAACTGAAACCTCATAATGGAACAAATTATAATAAAGGACTAAAAGAAATAATGTTCTTACCAACGAAAATATCAGATATCAGAGCGAACGGTGCCAAAAACTTAATATTCCTGATAAGGCACAAAGGAAGCAACAAAAGGGTAGTGATCAATATGTACATTCTGATGTCAGACAGCCATGCCAAAATACCAAAATGAAAGTCTTCAATAATCTGTGTACAATTTAAAATAACACGTTATACAGCATGTGTCAGAAAAGCGTACACATGTTATTTAAGGTCAGGTTCAGACATGCCGGAAACCGGGAGTTTTCAAACCCGCGTGGTTCCAATCCGCGAGAGTGAGGTAGGGTGACAGCCGCTTCATTCCAACAATCAGCATCCAATTTTACGTGATTAGCTCACCCATAGTCAGTTTATGACTTTATCTTCAAAATTAGGAGTTTTTGAGAAACGATCCATTGTCACACGTCCGATACGTGAGGATTCACGGAGCAACTGAACGCAATCTAGGCACGTCAAGTAAATAGATCCACGCGGTGTCCACGCGAAATCTTTTTCTAGCGGTCGAGAGGCGGCTACCGCACGTATGCATGGTCCGCGCGGTGTAGTTCATACTACACAGTCTAGCAAGAATGCCATTATAATAAGCTCCACTTAACAAAAAAATATCTTAACATGTAGTTGAAAAACATGTTCTCCCATACATTCCAACTACAAATGTCCATAGTTAAACGAAAAGGATCCTACCCATATTACACCTAATGTGGGTTGGATCCTTTGAAAGAACTGTTAAGACCAAAACCGCGCGCGGTTTCAATTCGCGTGGATTCCGCCATGTATGAACTAGCGCTAAGTACAGACCATTAAACTAAACAACTTTCTCAATGCGACCAACATCATAATCGCGAAAAATATATTCAGTACCACACCCTTAAATATGGCGAACCCTTTCTGATACATGCTGTAGAATGAGCATCGTTTTTTGAAAGAAAGAAAGGGTGTCCCATAAATGACAAAAAAAAAAAGTTTTCCAATTTTGACATGCATACCCTCGTTTAACTTTTATACGTAAATGCAAAACCATACTTAAATATGAAATTTTATCTTTCTTACATGTTTGTGTCACAGTATCTAAATTATCCTAGGCTGATAAAATTTTAGTTTTTCCTAAATATGTTAATATTAGTGTATAGGTTGGTTTCCACTAAGAGGAAAAGGCAGTGCCCCGCACTGCCCTGTAGAGTTAACCTCCATACGGGACAACTGCCTTGTACCATTAATAAGGCAAGAAAAAGGTTGAACGAGATCTTGAATTAAACTTAGGAATTAATATTTATGAAAATAAATTGGATGTGGTTTTTAGAAAGTTAATACATAATACAAAAAGTTCTATACAATCTACACTACAAAAACGATCTGTTTATACAACGAAAAACATGACAACAAACAAACTCGACAACCACAGATGCATTATGTTTCTTTTTTCGTAACTTGTGTGTGGTGTTCCCAATAAAATGTTACTAAAACTGGTCAAATATGACTCGATTAGTCGAATGATACAGCCACGTGCTGTTGACATTTCGAGCACTTTAGTTTTGGATGGAGATAACAGATGTCGCATTTTGAAAAAGTCCTACCTATCTAGTTATCCTACCCCTGTGTCATATGTTACACATCATTAGCGACAACTGTAAAGCTCGCTCGTTTATTTTTTTCTAGAATATGTTGGGTTAATACGAAAGTTTTTAGAAGGTATGCATAAAAAATCGAAGTTTTTAATTTAAGGGACACCCTAATATGAATATTCATATCTATGATCAGCAAACCATTGGGCGCTCTGCTATCATCCAGATGACAGACTAATTTGTCTGGCCTGGGAATCTAATCACCACACCATGCTCAGCAGTCGCGCTTAAGCTACGGTTTCCTAGAAGAGCGGTGGCCGTCACATAACAGCCGCAGCATGAAAATTCAACGGGGTTTAACTTTACAGTGTCAAAAAACTCTCTAGGAAAACACACCAACATACTTTCATAAATTTCATAACGTTGTTATTGTTGCCGTGAGAGCGGTGGCCGTCACATAACAGCCGCAGCATGAAAATTCAACGGGGTTTAACTTTACAGTGTCAAAAAACTCTCTAGGAAAACACACCAACATACTTTCATAAATTTCATAACGTTGTTATTGTAGTCATTCGACGGTAAATTGCGGACGCTATGTGGCGGCCACCGTGGTCTTAGGTAACCCCAGCTTTAGACCAACGAGGCAGTCATAAGTCGAGGGAAAAAAGTAACAGACGGCACGGACACATTAATGACATCGCAAAAAGTCCAAAAAAAAAATGGCTTACCTCTCTTATCGAATTTGCGATTACAATTTGGTAAATACAACAAGTTCCACACAAATGCAAAAACAAGGTTACTTCTACGGTATACCTGAAAGTGACATAATTATTATCATATTATACAAATATAACAACCGAAGGCCGAAAACCGCGTTCAAGCGCTGTCAGTGTCATCCATGTTGTGGAATATTGACACTGACAGATCTTGAACGCGATCTATGTAGATATTCTCATTACGAATTCCAATACGAAGGCGCGATGATGATCTATACAGGGTGATTTTTAAAACATGCGACAAAATTTAAGGGGGTGTTCTACCCATCAATATGAACAACTTTTACTATGGGACCAACTCGGAATTCGCAAAAAAATTTCGACCTTTTTATACAAAATGGTCCAATCGGGTATGTGCTTTTACATGGGAAGGTATTTTTTTTTTTTGCGAATTCTTAGTTGGTCCCATAGTAAAAGTTGTTCATATTGATGGGTAGAACACCCCCTTAAATTTTGTCGCATGTTTTAAAAATCACCCTGTATATACTCGTCAAAAACAAAATAAGGGCCACTAGGTATTTAAGGCGTACCATGAGAATGAATAGATATTGTAAACTAGCTAAACCGACAAACGTTTGTCCTGTCAACATTTCAATAATACCTTTTTTTTTTTTTTATTACTTCGGAGCGGAAGGGCGTGTCAGACTTTTACTGACTAAAACCCACCCGTGTTCCTTCAGTTGCCTATGCCAGGGCCACGGTATCTTTTTCAAACAACCCGCGACCCCAGCGGCATTTCAATAATACCTACGTACAAAATTCCCATAGAAAATGCACTTTCAGTTTTCCCGAATTTTCCAATTATCCCGGCAACTTTTCAAACATTTTCTTTCACACAAACCTTGTCCTGACAATTACAAACACAGCAAAAAAGAAAAATCCAATTTGGTGCACTCGTTCGGAAGTTATTCGCGTACATACATTTTACCGATACATTTTTATATTTATATAAGATTGTTTAGTTTTAGTAAACATAAAACAATGTTATTGTTTACCGTTTAGGCTAGTAACAAAAAAACACAACGTAAAGTCACTAAAAACTAAAAAAATTCTTCACGTTTTATTTATTTTTTCCGTTTTTTTTAATAAAACTTGCTGTTCGAGTTTTAATCGAACACTCAGCGAAAATGCATAATTGCATCGAACGCAAGTATGAACATTCACTCGTTCACCAAAATGTGGGCCAGATCTCATTAGACACCACGACTCAAAACCATTACCAATACCATTTTACCATACTTACATTTTACCAATCACTTATTTATATAGTTTACCATTTTCTTACCAATTCTTGTAACTAAGTTTTATAGTGATTTAATACAGCTATTTGCCTTACCATCCAAGATTTTGACTTTTACCATATTTACCATATCCTATCAATACAAGAAACGTGTGTTAGGTCCACCATAGCGCCGAACACTACTTTCTACATGGTACTTCGAGCATTTAATTACCAGTGACTAGCAAGTGAGTGACACAGTGCCACGCGAATCAAAGGTCGCTGCAAGTTGAAGAACCTTGGATTGCAAAGACGGTTGGTTGGAGCATAAAAGGTTAGAACTAACCATTTATTTATACTAACCATTACCAAATATTTTAAAATCAACTCTAAATATGGATTCCGATTCTCTGTTCATCTACCAAATGGAGCTCTATGAAATCCTGAATAAGTTTTTAACCAACATAAACAAGGATGGATCCGAGAGGAAGACCATTGATAATTGCAAGCACAACTGTGAGAAATACAAAATATTCGATGAATGCCAAAATGGCTTTCGAAGAAATAAATCTACAGCATTAGCAGTTTACAAATTTATACAGGAAGCCCTAAATATATTAAACACTAAAAAATACGCAATCGGAATACTGCTTGACTTAATAATATAAATTGACAAAAATCTTAGATTAAATTAATAATTAATAAAATGTTACCATAAATTATACTTAATAACTTGTTATTCGTTGGTTTGCATGTATAAATAAGTCTTCTTCCGCTAAATTTTCTATTGCTGTGCCCAACAGGGTCCATAATTGTTACAACAAATGTTACCTACCACCTAAGCATATACATTGTGGAATGCAATAAATGATTGATTGATTGATTGATTAATATGTTGGAATCATACTGGTGTAATTACCAAAAAAACTATAAGAAAATGTGTCAGTTTGCAAATTTGGTACACATTCACTTCAAAAAGGGTTGTTTCGATACAGCCCAGGAAATTTATTTGAAAATTAAGGAGATTATTGATGACACTCTGGGGCAGTTAGGCACAACGCAGATGCAAGAAAGCCCCCGTAGAACAAAAGTGGAAGGAGTACAACCATTACCAGGTATCCGGGCTAGACAACAGCCAAGTGCTGACCAACGCCGGCTGGAAGATGACGTGACGCAGTCACAACCAGGTACGTCGTCTTGCTATGAGGAGTCGTCACAGCCAGAGAGTTTTCTCTATACAGAGGGGTCCAGCAATCTGAACGAGTTAGTAAAAAAGCAGAATATTAACTTCAAAGCGTTCAAGCGTGAGCATAAGTTAGAGAATCAATGGCAATTCGGAAATGCTCTAAAATCACTGGGTAGCCGATGGGGTGAGAGCGATAAACTTCATTGGGTAATTGACGGTGAGGATGGAGATAATGATATTACGTACCAAATGGAATTCTGCAAGCACGAAGAAAAGTACAGTGAGTTGACAAACGAGATCAACAAAAAGATGTGGGCAGTGAAGCACCATGAAAAGTCAGCTCCAAAGATGGACATCTCCGTGTTCAATGGGACTTACAATGGGTTCCGTTCAAAGACTTGTTTAGTGAAGCCATCGATAAAAACCCGTCGATGTCTAATGCGCAAAAAATGCAGTTCTTGAAGAGTGTTTGAAGAGTTCTTGAGTTCCTGACTGGGGAAGCAGAGCGAGCTGATTCACCATTTACAGATTAGCTCTGACAACGATCAGGTATGTTGGGAGATTTTAAACCACAGGAATGTAATAAGAAATTGATTTCCATGTTCCATATTAACATTCTACTTGGACTCCCCAACATACTCGTACAAGCTTAACATGCCATACTAAGGCTAAATAGATTAGAAGACCAAATATTATAACATGTGGAACCACTAATTGTAATTACTCTATTTAAATGTGAATAAATGAATATGAATACAACAGCAACTGCTGGCCACAATTAAGAAATTGCATGACGTAACCAATGAGACGTTACACGCTATTCAGAATTTGGGAGTGGACATAGCAACTTGGGATCCACTTTTAGTGCACCTGCTATCACAAAAGCTTGATAACGATACCTTCACCGAATACCTATGTATTCGGTGAATTGGTTATGAGTTAGGACAGCTACCCGATCTGCAGAAGTTCCTGGAATTCTTGAGGATGACATTTACAGCGCTAGAAGCGTCTCGTCGCAAGCAAGAACCAGCTAACCAAAAAACCACGCTGCATCAACCATTGAAAAACAGCAACTACAACCAAAACCAGAAGAAAAGTTTTCACCGAAATAATCATCAATCAGGCAACAAAGTTAAGTCTAATATGAATGCATTACATGTGTCGCGGTCATAACTTGTGTATTATGCAATTCTGAACACGGATTGTGGCGTTGCCCTGATTTTTTGCAAATGACGCATGAGCACAGAGTAAATAAAATCGAGCAATTAATTTTTATTTTTTTATTTGTGAAGGGTTTGCTCTTGACTCTAGTCTAGGTCAGAGGCGACAGAGACAAAGTTGACGATGGAGTGAGCTTACCCAGAAGAAGCCTGTTTACTCTCACTTTGAAGAGATAAAGGGTTGTATGCGCTCGGAAACACAGACGCAGGTAGTGAGTTCCACTCCTGTGCTGTGCGCATTATTAAAGACATTTGGAAGCGCTTAGTGCGAATTGATGGCATAGCAACCAGGTAAGGATGGTAACTCGCAGTGCGTCTAAATGTCAGATGGTAGAAAAGGGCCGGTGGAATGAGGTCATGGAGTTCTCGGGCACACACTCTGAAGTACCATCTGTAGAAGACCGACAAGCAGGCAACCTTGCGGCGATGAGCCAAGCTATGAAGCTTGGCATCTACCAGTTTTACGTCGCCAATGAGCCTCTTAGCTCTGCGTTCCACCGAGTCAAGTGCGGCTAGTTGGTACTTAGCTGATCCATCCCAAAGGTGACTGCAATACTCCATGCAGGATCGGACTTGCGGTTTAAAAATTACTACAAAAGCAGTCTATGCAGTCATTACAAACAATCAAACAAACGATGTCGTAAATGCCTTACTTCACAAAGCATTGGCGAGTCAAAGTCCAGCTGGGTCAGCAGAAGAGGCTACCAACAGTGTTCCAACCCAAAAGAGCACATCTAGGTCATCTCACGTGTCTAGGGATAACATGTCTGAAATACTTTTAGCCACCAATATCATAAAAGCAAAAGGAAACTTTAGTAGACTAAACTATTCATTAATCAACAAAAACGCAGGCCAAGTCTTGGGATTGAAGAGGGCTCATTTCAAAGGTCAAATCTTCCCTGAACTTTCACAAACATTTCAAGATCAAAATTAGCCAAATCGGTCCAGCCATTCTCGAGTTTTAGCGAGACAAACGAACATCATTTGATTTCTATATATACATATATAGATATATAAAAACATGAATTTAAAACAAGCTACTCGTAACAATTCGTCCATTTTGATAAGTTTCGCATCTCCGCCACAATTTAGCAAAAAGTAAATATAAGAATTGCAGAAACTTTTAATGCACGTCGCATTTCATAGATAATACACTGGGCCGCATAGAAAGCGGGTTCCGAAAGTGCGTTTACAGCTAATTAACTGTAAACGCATTTAGGCTCATTTTCACCACACATCACTAAACACGTTTATCACTAATCGAGTTTACAACATCATTCTGTCTCTGTCATCTTCAAACGTTTGAAAGAAACAGAGTGATGTTTTAAACTCGTTTAGCATTAAACGCGTTTAGTGATGACTTATTGAGTGATGAACATGAACCATGAGTTTTACTTATGAAATATTCTACACTACAATGTAAATCTTGCCAAATTTTTTTTCAGTATCAGCCGAGAGGTTGTTGTGTCCTTCATATTTTTGGTACTTATCAATAAATTAATATTAAAAACTCAAAAAAAAAACTACGTACTTACCTAAAAGCTTTGCTTTTTTTCCTGACCCAATTCCACGGTGCGGTCGCGGCAGCCGCTTCAGCCAAGTCAGGGTATGATAGTTTATGTATCCTTACCCTACGATACATTTTTTGAGCTGATCTTATTAACATCTGTGAAATTTAGGGATTCTTAAAATTAATACGTATTTAGGCCATCGATTTACATCTCTGGTTTAGAAATGTTTAGGCTATCGTACTTATGTTTTAAATAAGAGGACAGAACAGATAGGAAGTCTTAGGCCCGGTTTTTTGATCCGTAGTTATCTCAACCAATGGTTAAACATAGTAAGTAAAGGTTGAATTTTGGCAAAATGAGAAAGGCTAAACATAAATGTAGATATTCATGTTAGCTCATTCATATTAAAAATAGTAATTTCCAAAATTCTTTTTTTGTTTGAAAGCGTATGCTCTCAAGGTGGTGCCATTGTCACCAAGTTAGAATCTGATATGGGGATCCCATGGAAATTGAGGGCAACCCTCAAATTTTGTAGGGACACCTAAACCAATTTGGATATTTTTTTATAGTAACTCGTGCTTACTCTCGGAAAGCACCGTTTGGTGAAGTGGAACTGATGATAAAGACCACTGGTGGCCATTGGAACTACTGAATAATAAGTATTTCACGGGTTGCGATTCGATTAAGTAGTTTAATATGCTTGCTAAGCAATTTATCTCGACACAATGCATATGGTGAAGTGGAGCTAATGGTGACTTCACCATCGGATCCAGTTTTTCTGGTTTTTATTAGGAGAACTTCTCAACAATTAACGTCTCTACATCGGGAAAAGCAATAATTTGTAAAAGGTCCCTAGGAATAGACGTGACAATTTTAAATTCTGTGTACACGGCGCTAAAACAGCTCTTATGCGTAAGAGCATCTTTTGCATGGCTCCGACCATTTTTAATAAATTGCCCAAATCATGGAGAGCATTACATATGTCTGCTCTTAAAAGTAAATTGAAAAGTTTACTAATTGAAAGAGCTTTTTACAGTATAGCAGAGTTTATGAAAGAGGACAATTTTCCTCGCCTTTGAGATGACAATGTTGTATTTTTTGACATGTTATTGTGGTCTATTGTATTTTTTTTTTTTGAATAATTGTAATTTGGAATTGATTTTTTTTTATATAGTAATTCATATTTTAATTGATTTGACTATGTAACAAGCCTATTCTGACATTAATGCAGTTCAGAACTTTTTCTTTGACCGTTAATTATCGTTGTTTAGTAATGCATGTATGAGTAAATAGCATTGTGATGATTTAGATTTATTTAAACAGTTATATTTTGTACGCCATTAAGGCAAAACATGACAGTGACTCAATCTACCTTTTATGTAGCATCTTGCATTTATGTGTATACTCATGTTTTAGCAAAATAAATATCTTGTATCTTGTGATCAGCAGTTGACATTAATTACCCCTACCCGGACACCTTTTTTTTTTTGTGGGTGGGAAATCATCAAATAACTTCTCCCGCTCTGGGTGGAGCGGGAGGGCGTGTCAGACTTCTACTGACTAAAGCCCACCCGTGTTCCTTCAGTTGCCTGTACCAGGGCCACGGTAACTCTATCGAACAACCCGCAACCCTGGCGGGCATCGGCCCTAGTGGACCCCTTCAGTACCCGGACACCCTACCCCTACTCTACACCTACTAGTTATTGTCACTTAAATAAATTATAAACTGACCCACTAAAAAGTGAAAAATATAAAACTTTTTTACAAAAAAGAACTACTGACTTCCAGAAAAACACTGCAAAGTGAAAAATAACTTTAATTTCAGAAGTCGGTGGCAAAAAACTAAAATACAGATCCAAAGACACCGACTTCCGAAATTAAAGTTATTTTTCACTTTGCAGTGTTCTTTTTTTTTTTTTTTTTTTATTTGTGATGGGTTTGCTCTTGACTCTAGTCTAGGTCAGAGGTGACAGAGACAAAGTCGACGATGGAGTGAGCTTACCCAGAAGAAGCCTGTTCACTCTCACTTTGAATAGATTAGGGTTGTATACGTTCGGAAACACAGACGCAGGTAGTGAGTTCCACTCTTTTGCTGTGCGCATTATAAAAGACATTTGGAAGCGCTTAGTGCGAATTGGTAGAATAGTAACCAGGTAGGGATGGTAACTGGCAGTGCGTCTAGATGTCCGGTGGTAGAAGGGGGCCGGTGGAATGAGGTCGTGGAGTTCTCGGGCATACTCTCCGAAGTACAATCTGTAGAAGACCGACAAGCAGGCAACCTTGCGGCGATGAGCCAAGCTATGAAGCTTGGCATCCACCAGTTTTACGTCGCCAATGAGCCTCTTAGCTCTGCGTTCCACCGAGTCAAGCGCGGCGAGTTGGTACTTAGCTGATCCATCCCAAAGGTGACTGCAATACTCCATGCAGGATCGGACTTGCGCTTTGTAAAGGGTTAAAAGCTGTCCAGGCGTAAAGTATCGCTTCACCCTATTTAGGATGCCCAGTTTCTTGGCCGCAGTTTGGGCCTTGTACTCGATGGTGGCGCCGAAGTTGAGACCAGATGTCAACTCCATGCCTAGGAGCTCAAGTCGATCAGTTACAGGAACAGATGTACCCCGAAAAGTAGGAGTTTGGGCGAAACGACTCTTTTTAGCGGTAAAAAGACACGCCTGCGTTTTGGTGGCATTAAAAGAGACCAGATTATCATCACCCCACTGGGAGACAAAGCTTAAGGTCAAATCTGTCCGCTCTACCATGGCCTCTCTCAAGGAACGAACTTCGGCCCCGCTGGTTTTTGCTCTGGACAAGTATCTCTCTGAAACTGTACTGTCATCTGCGTACCCAACAATACCAGGCCGAAGCAGGTCATTGATGTGCAGCAGGAAAAGAGTTGCAGAGAGAACAGACCCCTGAGGAACTCCGGCATCAATAGCCATAAGGTCAGAAGAGCAGCCATCAACAACTACTCTAATCGACCGTTCACTAAGGAAATCTGATATCCAGCTACAAAAATCAGCTGGGATGCCATAAGCAGGAAGCTTGCTGAGCAGAGCAGCGTGCCAGACCCTGTCAAAGGCCTTCGAGATGTCAAGCGATACAGCCAGTGCTTCGCCGTGTTTCTCGATGGCTTCGCCAAAGCAGTGCGTGACATACACAAGAAGATCGCCAGTTGACCGTCCGCGGCGAAAGCCATATTGACGGTCACTGAGGAGATCATTGTCTTCAAGGTAGTTCAGCAACTTATTGTTCAGTACCCTTTCCAAAACTTTGCACAGAATGGAGGTAATGGCGATCGGACGGTAATGGGCAGGGTCTGCACGGTCGCCTTTTTTGGGCACTGGTTGTACATTCGCAAGCTTCCAGGATTTCGGCACCGTTCTTTTTTCAAGAGAGAGGCGGAACAAACGTGTCAATACAGGAGACAGTTCAGGCGCACACTGCCTCAACACTCTCGCTGGAATGCCGTCAGGCCCGCTGGCCTTGTTCACGTCTAGACTGCACAATACTCTTCGGACCTCTTTAATGTGTACTGCGATCTCCGGCATCGAGGAGTCACAATGAGGTACAGTAGGTGGTTGCTTTGAGCCAGCGTCCAGACGTGAATTGCTTGCGAAGAGAGATGCAAATAAATTTGCCTTCTCAATTGCAGAGTGAGCCAGCGACCCATCAGGTTTCATCATAGGAGGTAAAGTGGGACGACAGAAATTCGTTTCAACCGCTTTAGACAGGGACCAGAACTGTTTACTACCCGGAGGGTGCGAAGCCAGCCTGGCCCCGATATGTCCGACATGGTCAAAACGTGCCCTACGCAAAACCCGCTTGCAGAACTTGGCGGCAGAATTAAAGGCTTCTTCTTCGCGCGAACCCTGCGCGCTCTAACTTTGCGGTCGCGGGCCTTGACCCAGGCTTGGTAGGCAGTCTCTTTTCGGGCCTCAGCGTGGGCACATTCTGCATTATACCAAGGCCGGGATTTGTGACCGAGCGGGATGTCGGAGAATGGAATAAAATATTCCATCCCCTGCCGAATCACGTCCGCAACCGCGTCAGCACAGCGCGAGGGGTCACCCGAGGAAAAGCACACTTGCCGCCATGGATAAGACGCAAAAAAGTGCCGCATCTCATCCCAGTCTGCTGACCCGTATCGCCATACTCGCCTCGTGCCTCTAGGGCTCTCATCTGGAGGAGAGCAGGTTGATATGGATTTCACCAGACAGTGGTCAGACGTTCCCAGCGGGGCTGAGACCGATACTGAATGACTGTCCGGATCAGATGCCAGCAGAAGGTCCAAGCAATTGGGTGTATGGCCGTCAACATCCGGTACCCGCGTTGCCACATTCACCATCTGGGTCAGATCTAGCGTTAAAGCAAAATTGCGCGCCTCCAACCCAGCATGGTCAGTTTTCTGGTATGGGAACAACCATTCTTTATGATGGGCGTTGAAGTCCCCCAGAAAAATGAGCTTCGCCGTTGGGTACCGTTGCTGGGCTACGTCAGTCGACTCCACGAGGAAATTAAAGAGCGCTGTTGTCTCCTGGTCACCGCTATGCGATCGGTAGATGCCGATGTAGAGAGATTTCTCCACGCCAGTATCCACAAGTAGCCATATGGCAGAGAAACCCGATTTCTCAAAGCAACGGAGACGACGACAACAAATGTCATCGCGGACGTACACACAGACCCCAGCTTGCTTCTTGAACTTGTGTTCAAGAGAGTACCCCGGGTAGTTGAGGTACGCCACGTCCGACGGGGTTGTTATCTTCGTCTCCGTTCTTTTGGAAGTCGGTTGTCCTTTTTTTTTAAAAAAGTTTTTTCGCAATATAATAATGGTAAGGTGTTCAGAGTCCATACTATGAAATTCTATCCGTAAGACAGAGCTATAAAAGACAAATTGCACCATCCTTTTCTCGCAAAACAATAATGGTTAGGTATTCAAGATCATCACTTTGCTTTTGTGTTTTTGATAAGATGAAAGTACTACCACTTTGGAGGCATAAAAAGTGCATAATAGAGCTAGACTAACATTATAAAAGAAAACTCACAAATATAGTGTATCCTACGAGGACTCCTACAACAACAGTGACAGCTAGTGATGTCCATAGTCCTCCAATCATATATGCCTCATGCATGCTCAGCACTACAGCGCCAAGGCTCCCTTTGATCATATGAGCGGTAGATTCAACTAAACTGCAAAGTAATAACACTCATGATAAACGAGGAAATTAACAATAATATCCTGCCGAACGAAATCCGCTCACGGGGCGGCCAATCTCAACGGAGAGTTGGCAAGTACACAGGAGACATTATAGTGCGCAGACACAGGTGCACTTCTCTTCCCTCACTCTCATGGTCCGATGGGACGACAATCCGATACGACCGGAGAAAGATCAGGCGCAAGACCAACTGCTTAACGTGGGTACCATGTAGGCACGGGGGTATCACACCGCCAACTTCCGCCAACTCTGGGCAGTTACTGAGAAATCCCTCATGGGAAAACCCAATAACACTTTGCCTGTCCTGGACGTCGAACCCAGGACTACACACTCAGCAGTCGCGCTTGTGACCACGGGACCAATGGTGCTGTTAATGATGAATACCTATCGTAGCACTGAATATTTAGTTTTAGATGTAAAAAAGCATTTGGAAACTTTCCAAGTGCTTTGCTGAGTGTCTCATTGGTCCAGTGGTCGGTAAGCAGAAATTCTGAGCGTGAGGTCTTGGATTCGATCCCTGAGTCGGTTTTTCAATATGTTATGTGTCGTAAGCCCGTTATAAGGTAATTGTCTTTTACATGGGACTTATAACAGGCGAAATGGGATGCTTACCATCGGGGAAACACACAGGCATATTAAGAATAGCAGACCAAACATTCGCTATAAATTGCGTAGCCATTACGCACACATAGTGTTATCCATACAGAGCCGAATTAGCGCCGGTTCCTCGAAACTATAAAATCCGCGAAAATCGATATTCTCTGGATATAAGAAATGCAGATTACTTATCGATAAAGTCTTAACGAATAGAACCACCTATCTATTCCCGTGCTTATTGTAAAAGGCGACTAAGAGGACGATGGGCAGCAGTCCACCCTCCTATTTTTGACGTCCGGCTTGACGGTATATATTTTACATACAGCAAAAAAATTTGTCATTGTTGTCAAATCCGTCCCTGAATAATTAATGTTGCTTATCAATATGGCGGCGCAGGATAAACAAGCTACACGTCAAATGTCTATGAATGAGTCAGTGTGACAACAGGTGACAGAACGAGATGCCATTTACGACTTGTCGGTTAGCAAAAAAAAAAGGATAAAGAATCATGTCCATCTTTACAAATATAACTAAGGATTAAGGCGCAAACCCACCGCGGCGCGCATACTGTGCACGGGCATGCGGCGCATTTCCGCTGCAGTACACACGCGTGCGTGGCCCACCGCGGCGCACGGAGAGGCTACGCAAGTGTTTTACACATACAGTTGTACATAGACGTGGGTTAATATTCGTATATAGTGTGTACCGCATGCACAGCGTACATGGCGTTGACAGCGTTGAGCTATGTGAGCGCCATATTCAAGCAAGCCACGGATGCACTAATGACGTCAATTGATGTGTAGCGTGTCCGTGGGTTGCAGTGGACACAATCACATACATTTTCTTGCAAAGCGAAGCTTAACAACACACGTGCGTGGCCTCTCCGTGCGCCGCGGTGAGTCTACGCCTTTAATGTTTGGTTTGCTACTCTTTATATGTGGAGGGAAACAGCGAGATGTTAAAAGAGATTATAAATAATAAAAATCGCAAAAAAAGAAACATAAAATACTTAGTAGTATACAAGTCGTTCCTCTCCGCAGTGTAATCATAATGATCTCTCTCAGTTCCAGGGTAAAAGTCATAAAAAGCGTTATCTCTACTTCTTACGTAGCGCCGTACTTCTTTATCCAAGGTATACTGGCTAGAGGTCGGGCTGGTCTGAAACAGAACTAAATAGTTAGGGTGGATATACTATTTTTAACCGACTTCCAAAAGGAGGAGGTTATCAATTCGTCGGTATGTTTTTTTTTTTTGTATGTTTGTTACGCGATTACTCAAGGACGGATGGACCGATTTGGAAAATTCTTTTTTTGTTTGAAAGGGTATACTTCCGAGGTGGTCCCATATAAATTTTATTAACTTTGCTCGAGGAGTTTTTGAGTTAGCTTCAATAATGCGTATATTTCCCACTTATTTTATATGGATGTTGTGATGGTGTTTTAATAACTTCCTATCACTGTTATTTACATGGCTATATCTACAATTATTGTGCTCAATTATGTATTCGAATTTGTGTGGGGTAGGTTCCATAACTAAAAAGTGAAAAATAAAAACTTTTTAGCAAAAAATAAAACCGACTTCTAAAACAAAACACTACAAAGTGAAAAATAACTTTAATTTCGGAAGTCGGTGGCAAAAAACGAAAATACAAAACCAAAGACACCGACTTCCGAAATTACACACTTTGTAGTGTTTTGTTTTAGAAGTCGGTTTTATTTTTTGCCAAAAAGTTTTTTTTAGGCTGAAGTGAGCGTAATAAAGACAACAATCAGCATCATCGATGAGGTTAATGGAGACTTTACCATAAAGGTACAATACGTAAATATGCTCGGGCTATTTTTGACTCCTGATTGCACGATACAATCTGCTTTACTGACTCAACATTACATGTCAGACCGAAAAAAAATATGACGCTTTGTGTTGCTGTAAGCTTTACGAAGGTTTTGGTAAAGAAAATTTAGCTATCTCCAAGGTCATAAGTGTCAAAGATTTTGAAGCACGTTTGCATGGAATTAAGCCACATATAGTTCGCGTCAAGTAGGTTTGCCGATCTGAAGTTCGCGCAAATGACTGCGCAGTAGTCAATATCTATACTAAAATAGCAGCACGCCATGCCATGCGCATCGGAAAGCCTGGTTTCAGAGTGGCAAAGGTATTTGACGCGAACTATACCGATAGACTTATGGTCAAGTCTAAATTGTCGTACCTATGTGATTTATTAAATCTCACATGCCTTGAATTTTGACGTGAAAACGTCTTTGCGTTCGGTGTATTGGTGGTAAGGTCAATATTTTTACAACTTATCAAATGTCCTCTCAATTCGTCAGCTCTTTATTCTAAATATTGCTTTAAAACAACGATCTTTTATCCCTGTTTCTGTCTGCCATAAGAACATTGATGTGCGCAAAAGAAGAAGGAACGTATGCGGATCTAGGCCAGTTAAAATTAAATTTGCTCGGAATTTCTTTCTATTTCTTGGGCCGTTTCTATACAATAAACTAAATAACCTACTTTCAACACATATCCTAAGCAAGAGAACGTTTAAAAAAAACATTGACTACATGGCGACTTTCCTTAGATTACGCACAAACTGAAAACCTTTTCACTCGCACTGCCAGTTACCATCCCTGCCTGGTTGAGAAGCGCTAAGCGCTTCCAAATGACTTTTATAATGCGCACTGCAAAAGAGTGGAACTCTCTACCTGCGTCTGTGTTTCCGAGCGCATACAACTCTAATCTCTTCAAAGTGAGAGTGAACAGGCTTCTTCTGGATAAGCTCTCTCCATTGTCGACTTTGTCTCTGTCACCTCTGACCTAGACTAGAGTCAAGAGCAAACCCATCTCAAATAATAAAAAAAAAACAATTGTATCTGTAGACTATTAACTTTATGCTGTAATTTGTGGTAGGAAAAATAAATTATATTTTATTCTATTCTATTCTAATAGAACTCAAATGCACAAAGTAAAAAATCCGTAAGGTAAAAATTAAGCCATGCAATTTTGAACTTTAATGAAATATTATTAAGACTATTTTTGAAAGAAAATCATTTTTTGTTTAACAAAATAATAATGAAGCGATACAAAATAGTTATGAGCATATAAATAATAATTTTAGTCTCAAATATATCATTATAAAAATAAATTAAAATACGTATTTTCAAATAAATACAAATACATTTCACGATCAAACTCTTAAACACTCCCATAACATGGCATGATAGGCATGACTTAGCGACGCGACGCGCATCTAAGGGGTGTGCTCCCGAAATTACGCCACACAAAGGGCACCCTCCTGCCTAGTCTATATAATATACTAATACAGAGGTCCGGTTTTTTTTTAGTGTAGCCCAACTCAATACCCTGAGGGTTTTTTTTTTCATTTTTTCGATATCGCATTTAGTTTTTGAGATATAATTGAATTTATGACAAAATACCCTAAAAAATTGATCGAAGTTTTCACATTTTTGCGATTTTCAAAAAAACTTTTTGACTTTTAAATTTTTTTCCATTATATTGTAGCCCTTGTTGGTACGCGTCTTTTGAGATCTCAACCATTCATGTATCCCTAAAACTCACGACACCAAAGCGATGTCACTCTCTGAGCGAAAACGGGGGCTATACTAACGGGGACGATACAAGTCAGTCTCCGCCTTAAGACTCAAAATAAGCGTAAACACAACTGCCGAATTGCTACATAATGTGATGCGTCGCCGTGCTTCAATATACCTAATCTGTCAAAAGGCAATTTTGTGATAGGCCTCTTAAGTGTTGTTGTGTCATTTATCTGAAATTTGCTAGAAAGATAAATCCTAACTTAATATTATAAATGCGAAAGTAAGTTTGTTTGTTTGTTACCTTTTCACGCCTAAGCCACAGAACCGATCATCCTGAAATTTTGCATATACGTAAGGTACATACGTTGTCGGGTGTATAGACACGGACATAGGGTACCTTTCACCCCGAAAAAAAGTACTTTTCCCGAGGAAAACCACAATAACGTTCTTATGATAATAGATGGCGCCACGTGTCTTTCGAATTATTTATTTATTTATTTAAACATGGAAAACTTACAGCTAAAACAAACTTAATAAAAAGGAAACAATAGTCAACAGGAAGCCAATTACAAGTCTTCACGTATAGAAATAGACTGAAATTTAAAAGTGAGCATAAAACAGCAATACGTAATACTTAGGTACATTGTGTTTTTTTTATGTGTTTACATATTTGTCTAAAACTATCTGGCTTTCAATTTAAGGTGAATAAATTATAAAATTGAAAAAGTAATAATCGAAGCAAATTTATGATTAAGTGGCTATTTGAAAAAATTGAGAGTTAAGCACCTTCTAGCTGACGCCACACTAGTCATAAATGGATCCAAGTCATGACGCTTACATATTTCATTGAACTGCTTAACTGCACGCACAATGTAACTATTCTGCCTATAATTCGTAGAAGTATAAGGTACACGTAAAGGCGGATTAAAACGAAATGATTTACTTGGCACATTAAAATAAAATTTAGATAATAGCTCGGGACTGTCAATGTTATTGTTTAATATCTTTAACAGAAACAAACAGTCAGCAATCTTACGCCTATCTTCAAGTGGCAACAAATGGTACTTTTTACAGAGTCGGAGATAGTCAATTGAATGGTATGGAATCCTTTGATGGTAGCAAAGATATTTAATAAAACGTCTTTGGATACTTTCAATGCGATCGATGTACTGATGATAACGCGGGTTCCAAATCTGAGATGCATACTCAAGGTGACTTCTAACAAAAGTGCAGTACAATATTTTTAGTGTTTTAGCATCTAAAAAGCATTTAGAAAGACGCATTATAAACCCAAGCAGTTTAGAAGCTTTTTTGACAATGGCGTCAATGTGTCTGTCAAATATTAACTTACTATCTTGGTGGATGCCCAAGTCACGAACAGTATCGCACCTCGGCAAGGTTTGGCCCGATAGAGTATAAGAGGTAGCTAGGACTGCACGTTTTCTAGTGAAAGTGATAACAGAGCACTTAGATGGATTAGGATCCAGTTTGTTAGCCTCACAATACTCATCAAGACGACACAGGTCAACCTGAAGTGCTAACCCATCTTCGAGCGATGAGATCATGGCAAAGATTTTCATATCATCAGCGAAGCATAATAATTTGGATGAGTGCAGACACAGATCGATGTCGTTTACATAGACCACAAACAAGAAGGGACCAAGCAGCGAACCCTGGGGCACTCCGCTGGACACAGATACCCATCTAGACATGTAGTTATTGAGTACTACTGCCTGAGACCTATTATCGATATAAGATGCGAACCATCTCAGGAGGTCACCATGAATACCTATACACTTTAGCTTCTTTATCAGGGTGTCGTGGTCAATCCGGTCAAATGCTTTGCTATAATCAGTGTAAACCACATCGACCTGCTTGCCGTCATCCATAGCACTAGTAATAAAATCGTTAAATAAAATGAGATTTGAAGTGGTAGACCGTCCTCTCAAAAAACCATGCTGGAAAGAACTGAGCGAATTAGCAAGAGCGGGATACAACTGATTATAGATAATCCGCTCAAAAATTTTAGCTATAATGCACAATTTGGATATAGGCCTATAATTGGTTACTTCAGTTTTTGACCCTTTTTTATGTACGGGTGTAATGAACGCTGATTTCCACACTCTGGGGACTACACCCTGAGATAGAGACTTGGAGAACAAAATTGAAATAGGTAAGGCAATGGAAGGCGCGCATTCAATGAGAAATTTTGATGATATATTATCAGGACCTGCACCTTTCGATGGATCCAACTTGCGGAGTAAATCGGTCACAACGTCTATCTTTACTTCTATGTAACAAATATCAGACGGGGGTGTAGTAGTGACAGAGGATGAAATAAAGGCTGAATTGGGATTATTAGTTGAGGTGGTGTTAAGGAAAGTAGACAGAAAATAAGAAGAAAAAGCCTCACAAATAGAATCACCAGTAAGCAATGACTCATTGTTGTAATTTAGTGTATTAGGAATAGCATTAGAATTATAGCGATTTTTAACAAAGGTCCAAAAGTATTTAGGGTTATTTTTGATTGATTTTTCCGTTTGATCGAGGTAACAGTTATAACACGAGGCTTCCATAGCCTTTACTCTTTCGCGCAGATATTTAAAAGTTAATTCATCGGATTTATTGCCATAAGACTTATATTTTTTCAGAAACTTATACTTCTCCTTAATAGTTCTAATGAGCGAAGTACTATACCAAATTGGGTATGTTTTATTACGTATAAGCTTTTGTGGTATATGCTTGTTTTGAAATTCTTTTATAGTGTCCATAAAGTACGCAACTGAATCATCAAGAGATCGAGACGAGAACTGACGCTCCCAGTCAACGGCATAAATCTCGTTGTTTATAGACTCAAAATCGCCTTTACTATAGATATACCGTAACCGCGGTGCATGGTCCAGGGGAGGTAATTCAAAAATATCAACATTAACTAATAAAGCAGGATGATGTCAATAGTGACTAGAGGGTCAACGCACTCACTAACACAGGCTACTTTATTTGAGAGGACTAAATCCAACACTTTCCCATACTTATTGGCCACTCCGTTGTACTGTCCAAAGTCCAACGTACATAACTCGTCAGCGAGTAAACATTCGTCACTAGTGGCGGGATACACTGGGACTAGCGAATTATTATTATTACAGGGAACCCATGAGATTCCACTCATATTAAAGTCACCCAGAACTAAAAACACATCGGAAGTATTATTCAAAGTTGTATGATTCAATTTGGTCAGGAAATTATTGAGTTGATTCGAAAACGAAAATCCTTTGTTTTGTTTACATAAATACAGAGCGCAAATATATAGGTTTACATGATCTCTTGAGTTCAGTTTTTTAAGCCGTATACTAATCCAGATATCCTCCGCTGAAGAGTGAAGGAGCGGTTGTGAGGTAACAGGTAACTCCCTACGCGTCGCGATAAGTACACCACCACCTCGCGTTTGTCCAGTCATAACATAATTACGGTCACGTCGCCACACAACATATCGGTCATCAAACAACTCTGAGTCTAACATACCATCGGTTAGCCATGTCTCCGTTAAAACAATGATATCGTAAGAGTTCAATGACACTTGACGATAAAACGAGTCTGTTTTGGTTCGCAGTCCCCGTACATTCTGGTAAAAAACAGTCAGACGCTGTCCACTGTTAGCAGCCATTACCAATATATGCAACACTAACTGTGTAAGCACCAATATAATAAAATAGATTAGCCAATTCTATTCGAAACAATAATTGATAACGTGTAACAGAGATAAGTATTTATAAAGCGGGTAGAAGTATATTAAAATAGCAATAATTAAAAAATCATCTAATACTAAGCAGAACACAACTGAGCGAGCAGGCAAGCACCAAAACAAGACGTGCGTATGCGCAAGCGAAACAGACATGTTATCATGCGTTGGATCCACAATACAAACAGCGCGATAACGAGAACAATAGAAGCTCATTAGAGATGCAGAGGTGCTAAACCTTTTACAATAATAAACCACGAAACAGTTAAATTGCGATCTTAGAAAAATATTTAAACTGAAACATAAAATTGTAATAAAGCAACTACTTAATCCTAAATTCATGTAATAGCAGTTTAAACAATTTTGTTTAAATCGGTTTCTTTTCTAATTATAAAGGGTTTGTGGTTGACATTTTTGCGAACATGAATTTTGCCATGTTTCACCCATACAAATTCGTAGTGTTTCTCCTTAGCGGTGGTTTTAGTTTTATTCAAAAGTTTTTGGATTCAACGCTTAAGTGGTCGTTAACATAAACACGCTGTGGCGCTCCTTGAAAACCCAAATCAGAAGTAGACAGATCCTTAACAGCGCGTGCAGCCGCAATAAAGTCTCCCTTTATGTACCTGTTAAGGAAGCTTACAATCACCAACTTCTCCTTGGAGTTTTGTATAGGCATCCTAGAGATATAGTTGATCTGGGTCTTGGGACAACTATATTTGATTTCGCGGCCGATGGCTTCAAGGATGGCGAATAAATTCTCATCTTTCTTAAGGGGCACTCCTTTAATCTCCACGTTATTTAGCCGGGTTCGCTGATCATAAAACGAAAGCTCAAGTTTAGTTGAAGCTAGCTCAGCTTGCAAAGACGAAACTGTATCCTGTAGCTTCTCAAACTCGGTGGCTTTTGACTCTAAACTAACAAGTCGAGTGTCGAATACATCAAGTCGGCCACTAGAAAAATCATAGCTTTTTTTGAGCTCAGTCAACTCATCTTTAACCGATTTTAAGTCGTTGACTAAAGTTGGCAAGTCCTGTAGCTGCTGCTTCATTTCACGAATCTCACTCAGTACTGTATCAAGTGAGGCAGTAGGTTGTGGAGAAAGCAAAGCCGGTGACGATAATCTACACCCAGGGCACTTCCATTGAGCTCTTCGGTCCGCACCCAACTTCCTCCAACCCGCTTCAGATATGCTTGCACACGCGAAATCCAGGAATTTTTTGCAGCTCGCACATTGAACACCGTCGTTACATTGTTCACTACAACTTGCACACGTCTTCATCATGAACGAAATACGCGAATATTTATGACTTTATGGAAACGTAAAAAGGTTGGCGATATATTATTTTGAGCGTAATGCCGTAATGCCGTACTGCGCTAGTGCGTGCTCACACGGTACTGAGTCATTATGATTGAATTATATTATTATAGTCCTAACTAATATTATAAATGCGAAAGTTTGTTTGTTTGTTACCTTTTCACGCCTAAACCACAGAACCGATTATCCTGAAATTTTGCATATACGTTGTCAGGTGTACAGACACGGACGTACGGTAACTTTCATTCCGAAAAAAGTACTTTTCCCGAGGAAAACCACAATAACGTTTCTATGATAATAGATGGCGCCACGTGTCTTTCGAATTATGATTGCATTATATTGTTATAGTAACTTTAGTAGTGTGTTAAGAGTTTTGTATTTTTTTATTTAAGTACCTAATACATTTTGTGAGTCTAGACTCAAGTGTCGATAGACGGGTTTTTCATCTTCCTAACTATCCTTACTAATATTATAAATGAGAGTGTTTGTTTGTTTGTTGAATACGCTTTCACACTAAAACGGCTGAACAGATTTGGATGAAATTTGGCACTTGGGTAGACCATGACCAGAAGGACATAGGCTTCATTCATTAGATTCATCCTGGATCGCAGACGAAGTCGCGGGCAGCCGCTAGTAATAATTAAATAAGTATCTCTATTGAACAAATACCTTACAACTTGCTTAATATCTAGCTCGAGTTACACAATTTGTGAAAGGCGTAAAAATTCATTAAACCCTCCTAAACTAGGTTACCCTATATTATAATAGGAGTCAGTGTTCTACTGTTCCTTGGACTTTATCTTAACCCTTATCAAGTAAACAGTACAAATACTAAATCAGCAGATTATACACGGTAAATAGACTTACTTAATAATATAAACAATTAAAGAAAAAGAGTTGAATAAGTGAGTATATTGTGAATTAAAGTGTGAGATCTAAAATAAGAGTAGTTCTGGGGAAAGTATTAGATAACTTTTACAATAGAAAGTAATTTTATTGTTTGATGTATTTATTATAAAGTTCTTTAACTGTAGCTAGCCTCAAAATTAAACAAAAATTTTGGCTAATTTCTATAAATACCTACTAACGTAACTACAAAAGCATTATTTAAAGGAGAACATAACTTACTGCTTCATCCACTCCTTGTCTAGAGGTTGGAGGTTGGAGGTTTAATGAAGAATGTGCTGGAGAACTAATAAGTGACGCAGTAGGACCAAGATATGTTACTAGTTCAGAGTATGTTAACGATCGAGGCCCACTTGGTTGGTTGGTTGGTAACGGAACATCAAGACCCGTGATTAAAGGACCTTGAACCATGGAAATACCAGAATGGTGCGTGATACCCGTATCAGAACCATTCGTGGTTGATGGTCCCACAGTCGATGGAGCAGTCGCGTCATGTGTGCCGCCCTGTAGAAGGTTGCTAAGGTAAATTGGAAATGAAAAGTTCAAAACTTAACTGAACTACGATTAAGTTGATGAATAATATGCATGTGTATTTTTTTATTCGATAGTTTACATTTACATCGCCATCAATCTGCCTAGCCTTTTCCCAACTATGTTGGCGTCGGCTTCCAGTCTAACCGGATGCAGCTGAATACCAGTATTTTAGATGGAGCGACTGCCTATCTGACCTCCACAACCCAGTTATTGGGTAATACGATACCCCTTGGTGAGACTAGTTGTCAGAGTTTCGGGCTTCTGACGACCCGTAACGACTGCCAAAGATCCACGAATGACAGCCGGGACCAACGGCTTAACGTGCTTTCCGAGGCACGGAGGAGTCTCGGTATGTACAGATGGTCACCCATCTACGGACTAACCCCGGCAAGCGTAGCTTAACCTGATGGATTTACATTTACATCGCCATATAATAGTAAATACATATTCAACGCCAAAAGTAATTGAAAGTACTTAAAAAAAAAAGTTAAAAATAGCCAATCGACACGGGCACCTTAAACACCCTCCATTTTGACGCGCTAGGTATAACGTCATAGTCTATGACAACAAACAAGAAATCGCAAACACTCCTACAAAACTCATTGACGTTAACAATGGCGACGCTTTTGAAATATTTGAATACCCCCACAGCTTTTTTTCACTTTTTAAAAATTTTTCTTCCTCAAAACGAAATTTTAATCTAAAATATTAATAAAGGCATAATTCTGAAGAAAAAATAAAGATCCTTATTTGAATCACATACATATTCCCTATTGAACGACCATGGGAGCATTGGACTTTCACAAAGCCTAATTTTGTAGCAGTTTTAGAAACGTGCGGTAATCGAGCAAATAAACAATGGATAGCTTCAAACACAGTTTACACAAAGGACAATCACTCAGATTCTCGATTTATAGGTTTTCGTATTTTAAGACTCTTTTGTTGCTTACGAGATAGTTCAGGAAATCAAAGATATCAAGGCTGGGTATCGCGAGCATCTAGTCATTGGCTCAGGTTGGTTTCCAACCCCTCCGGTGAGTTCCCGCATTGTCGAGCCAGGGGACTCTTTAGCCGTGGCTTAGTCACCCACGGTGAAGCGAAGAGGAACCCGAGGAGGGGCCGCTCGTCAGGGCTTTTCCCAGGAAGCTGACGATGTAGCGGCCAACAAGTAGGTTGCGGTGTCGCTTGGGCGACATCGCAACGGAGGCGGGCCACGATGTCATATGGGAGGCATCGCGGCTGAGGGTTGGAGACGGCGGCGGGAGATGAGTGCCAGAATTGCGGTGCGCCGCTCTCCCTACCTTCCGTGGTTTTGACGGGGTCGCCACCGTCTGATGGCGGACGCGGTGTGGCCGCAGGTGAGGTGGAGTGTCGATATTTTGTTGGCCGCTCTCCCTATCCTCTGCGGGCGAAAAGTGGTAGGCGGCCGTGCCACTGACCTGTCCGGTCGCAGGGGGACTAAAGGTGCCTAGGCACGTGGTCGCGTAGCGCCCATGTGCTGGTTTGGTCCCTGGGGTGGTCACGGTGTGCAATGTCTTCTGGCGCACCGGTGATGGGGGGTACCCCCCAGATGAGGTTCCGCTGACGGACAGCCGCGGCGGATTCGCGGCGAGTGCTAACGCGTGCCCGTGTTCCCGCCACAAGCGGCAGAGGAGGACACCTTGGAGTTTTAGTGGTTTGGAGTCCCACATAACTGCACTACCTGCCCGTGGTAGTGCAGTATGCATGAGTAAGTGAGAGTGAACAGGCTTCTTCTGGATAAGCTCACTCCATCGTCGACTCTGTCTCTGTCGCCTCCGACCTAGACTAGAGTCAAGAGCAAACCCATCTTAAATAAAAAATAAAAAAGTATTTCTTCACGCAAAAAAAAAGGTTGGTTTCCAAAGGGCTAGGCCCGGGTCGACTGTGAGTTGTGTTCTACGCGTGCCTCAAAGAGATGTTAGCACTAACTGATGGAGTCCGCTAGAACTAATGCATGCCAGGGTTGCGGGTTGTTTGAAAGAGCTACCGTGGCCCTGGCACAGACAAATGAAGGAACACGAGTGGGTTTTAGTCAGAAGTCTGCACCCCAAAAAATAAGGTTAGTTTCCAAAGGAAATAATATTTTATTATATTCCTAGTTTTTGCCCAACTGTGTATCTACGATATGATCAGGCTTACGGTTAACTTTGGGATTAAAAATAAGATGATACTGAACTTACTGAGCCGTCTGCTGTCGTAGTTCCTGTAGCGGCCGCCTGTGATGTACCCTCTTTATCAGATTTCATCTAAAAAGATGCACTTTGCATAGGTATTTTTTAACTAATTACTTTATTAAACACAGAGATATAAATATTATGACATTAAATTACTACCTACCACAAAAACGTGTATAGCAGTTGTTTAGACTAAGCTACTGATAAACGTACAACTCAATGTAAACTAGTAATATAGCTAGCTTTTGCCAGTGGCTTCGCCCGCGTGGAGGTCGGAAATTAAAACACGGAAACGTACTACCGTATGTTAAAGCACATTTTAAATTATCTGTGTGCCAAACATCCAAATCCTATGAGAAGCATAATACTAATGATTCAAATATTGTAGTTAATTCATGCAAGCCTAGTACTTTTTGTTAGGATTACTGCTCAGAAATTGTGCACAACGAGTCGATTCTTGAATTGACAGACTATCTTGAATTCATGCAATCCTAGTTAGGTTATAGAGGTATTTCTTTCCGACTTGCTATTTTCATAGATTTTTTTAAGTGAAGCTTACCACTATATATTAGTGGAAAGTGCACCAAAATCGGTTAAGTCGTTTTAAACATTAGCGCGATCAAACGCACGGAGAAACAGACAAAAATTCTAAAGACTATTATTTTGGGTTCTATTGCGTTAACAAAGACCGCCAATAATAGTTTTTCTCAAATATCTTCCATGTACATACAACGATCAGTTACAATTTTTTTATATGTATAGAAGTAATGTGAAATTAAGTCTCTAGAGAGTAGAATACTATAGTATTCTATATATATAAGACCTCGTAAACAAAAAAGTATTTAGGTATCTTTAGTAATAATCTAGATGGTTGCAAATTATTGGATCTCAAACGACATTCTAATACGAACTTTGAAGACGAAAGCGTTTCGTAATCATTTGGAAGATATCACAAATCAATATTAATAATATAATTATTGTGTTAAATACTCTTATCTATAAAATGTTTTATTCACTGCACAGCAGAACGTATTTTTTCCACGTTTCCTTCAAGCCTCGACGTCACAGAACACTATTAGCATTGTCTACGATTACTCCTCTCCAAGTTATGTCAAAATGACAAATTATTTAGACTAGAGCAGGCAAGGCGAAAAAGTTATGTTTTGAGTTTATGGTTATTCAATATATTGAAACCTTTTAGATTGATTTTATTTATGTTCTAGCTGACCCGGCACACTTCATAACGCGTTTTTTTTTTAAATTAAGTCATAAGCACACGATTAGTCATAAACCTTGAAGACGATAGCATACAGCATAGCAGTACATCTGAATCTGAATTTGAATCACGACTCAGATAAGTTTGCGGCCAGCTCTAGCCAATACAAGGATGTGGTGAGAGGTGGAATATTTAGAGGTCGATTTATTGGAATAAAATAAAATAATGTTATATAATATAATGTCTTTTAATAATTCCTAAAAAATGTTGTAAACACAGGATTACTTACCTAAATATTTATTTTCAGGCACTTAGTAATCAGTTGCATAACGAGAACACGTTCTTGTTCAACAGTTGAACAAGAACGTGTTCTCGTATATCAATATTCAAATTGGTAAGAATTGTTTAGTTGAACTTCAACTAAACAATTCTTACCAATTTGAATATCACGTTAGTGACGGAATCATCAAAATTGATTCATAAGTTTTTGAGAAAATCGTGGACATACAAACATACATCAGATACATACGGGTTGAATACAGAACCTCCTTTTTTGAAGTTGGTTAAAATTATACATATTTTCGAGGAATATGTTTGTTTTGGTTTTGTAGGTACCTAATTAACATTTTACCTACGTTCTTTCAAATCGCGATAGGCAGTGTGTGCATAATTTCACATTTTTAACCAACTTCAAAACAGGAGGTTATCAATAAAATTTGACACGTAGGAACCTATGTATTATTATTGGAACTGCAATGTATTCACTATACAAAACTCTATTAATCGAAACCGAAAACGAAACTATTAATCGGATTGAAAAATCGATTCAAAAGATTTCAAGATTTGAACCAAAATGTTTTTGTTACATCGACTTGCTTACCGACTTTATTGGAAAATTTATTTTTACTGGCGACACCAAATGCGATAACAGCGACTTTTTCACCGGGCCAGATAAGTTTGTGAGACTGTACCTGCAATTTGTTCTGTAAAATGACTTAATTATGTGTTTCCAGTCTTAAAATGCTTTAAAGTACGAAAATTTTTATTATAAAATTGATTATATCCCTAAAAAAATTGTATCCGCCATTCTACCAAACATCCCGTATAATAATACCAGCCTATTTTTGTCCCACTATAGGGCAAACGCCTCTTCTCATACAGAGAAGGCCATTGATCAAAACGCTTGCTCAAGGCTACTTGAGGATAAATGAAACAAAATTTCAAGTACCCATTCAAAATATTTTATTTTTTCAAGCTATTACAAGTTTTCGGTTTATTTAAACATTCGTCCCAAAGTTCAGATCTTGTGCTTGGATGCTTATCTGCTTCATCACTGTTAGCACAGGAGTCACGGCTATCACAATTGTCCATATCGATACCACTATCATTCATTGACAATTGTGTAGTTGTTGTACATTCATCATTCTGTTTGCCATTTTCACAAGAATCCTTGCCTTGCCTCAAGTTATTCGAAATATCTATAAGAGTTTTTACTAAAGGTGATTTTAAGAGTTCGTTATCATATCTTTCCTCTCCTCTGTCATCCCTATCTCCTCTGTTATCTCCCCTATAGCCTGAATCGATCCTATTGTCTCCTCTATAGTAATTATTATTACTATTGCTTCCCCTATTGCTGGTATCACCTCCATAGCTGCCTCTGTTATCATAATCGTCCCTATAACTGCTCCTATTGTCATAATCACCCCTATAGCTGACCCTGTTGTTGTTATCTCCTCTATAGATGTCTCTGTTGACATAATCGCCCCTATAACTGCCCCTATTGTCATTATCACCCCTATAGTTGTCCCCGTTGTTGTTATCTCCTCTATAGTTGCCTCTGTTGTCATGATCGCCCATATAACTGCCCCTACCATCATTGTCACCCCTATAGCTGCCCCTATTGTTGTTATCTCCTTTATAGCTGCCTCTGTTGTCACTATGTCCTCTATAACTGCCCCTTTCGTGACTATCTCCCCTGTAACTGCCATCTTTGTCACCTCTGTCGTTTCCCCTATACACATTTGCGCCTTTGTAGTTGCCCTTATAATAATTATCGCCCCTATTGTAGCTATCAGCACTATAGCTTCCCCTATTGCTATTGTCAGCTCTGTTGCTACCTTTATAGTCACTGTCGCCTGTGTTGTAATTATTAGATTGGTAGCTACCCCTATTATAACTATCACCTTTGTAGCTTTCCCTATTGTTTCTTTCTTCCTTATAGCTTTCTTTTTTGTAACTATCTCCTCTGTAGCTGCCGTCATTGTGACCTCTGTCATTTACTCTATACTTGCTATCGCCTTTGTGGTTGCCCTTGTAATAATTATCGCCTTTTTTGTAACTATCAGCACTGTAGCTTCCCCTATTGCTATTGTCAGCTCTGTAGTCACTGTAGCTCTGTCCTTTGTAGTAACTGTCACCTCTATTGTAATTATTAGCTCTGTAGCTATCCCTATTATAACTATCACTTCTGTAGCTTTCCCTATTTTTTATGTTACCACTGTTGCTTCCTCTATTTTCACTGTTGCTGTCATCTCTGTAGTTACCTTTATGATAATTATTACCCTTATTATTTCCCTTAGATTCACTCCTATCTCCCTTATAGTATTTGTCTGCGCTATAATAGTTCTCTCCTCTATAGTCATTCTTTTTTTGGTCTCTGTAACCTCTTGCTTTGTCATTCCTCTCTCTATCTTCCCGTGCATTTTGATTATTGCCATAGTAAGATTTTGAAGGTTTAATATCCCGAGTTATCTGGTCTTTCACCTGAAAATAAGGCATGCAATAAAACTTAATTAGAGAATAGTTTGGAGTAATTATTTGCTGACGCAAACTCAGACGCTAAATTTTATGTTTTGTTGTATGTTTCGCGACCTTGAATGTCTTAAAACGCGTACACCTGATTAATTGGCACTTTATAGACAGAGTTAAGAAAATCAAAAATAATGTTTTAAATTCCGTCTCTCTTTGACAGGACTGTAATCTTATTAGTTAGGGAAGGTGCTACTCGATTTTCGCGACCAATTTTATACAAAACAAATTTCATTTCTAGTACATAGTTGTTTAATAATAATTAATCATGAACGTGAGAGTCAGCCGCCGCGCCTAAGGGGAATCCAAAGCTAAAGCATGTAAAAGTTGTAAAAAAAAAAAAAAACTGAAAAGTTGACAAAATGAGAACTTTCAAGTTTCAAGCGCCACTTCTTCTCCCCAGCTAAAGCACTAGGAAGTGGTGAAAGGCGGGCGTTTTGGGGGACTGTCTTATGTAATTTTGACGTTCTATAAGTGCTGATTCTCAGCCTAGTTTGAATAAATGACTTTGTCTCTGTCACCTCTGACCTAGACTAGAGTCAAGAGCAAACCCATCTCAAATAAAAAAAAATACTTTTGATTTTGATTTTTTTAACTGGAAAGTCTTATGGAGCAGCAAACTGAAATTCTACAGCAGGTCCTGCAAACTACTAGTAAGACTAATCCGCATCAGAATTCATTGGTGGATGAGCCAGAATCGTCAAACGATAGTGAAGACGGTAGTTGGGCTGCGGCACCATTAACATTAGAAGAAAGTGACCTACATCATAATCTCTCGTCTTGCATGACAACCACAGGGGCTAACAAGTATTTCTGATAGTGCAGAAGAACTATATTTCAACAACTTCAACCCTGAAATCAAAGAATCAGAGTATTCAAATTCAGCGGTTACATAACGAGAAGTTCAAAACACTTTAACACCGCAACCCCGGTTTTTACATCCTTAAAGGTTAATAGCATTCTTGCAAGCACAACGCTTCCTTAGCAAACGATTACGTTGTTAGAAAATATGGATCAATATTCAGCTGCAGTCTCCCACGGCCTCCTTCAACAAAGGCAATGTTTCATGGAAACTTTTAAAAATGCTTCTCTGGAAGTGAAATCTCACATTAGCAAGAATTTCCTGGGACCAGAATGCCATTTCCGGAAAACATCTGATGCACTCCTTCAATACACATGCGGAAAAAGAGCGGAGTTATTACAGCATAGGCGAAGTGTTTATAAACCCGCCAATAAGACTTTAAATGAACTATTTATTACATTCAATTCCGCCTTCAGCAACTCACCTTTTTTCGTAACTTCAATTGCCAGACCTAATCAAGGAGCAAGGAGTAACAAGCTTTTTCCTGCAAAATAACAAAACTATTCAAACTTCTATAAACCCTAGCCTTTTAAGACGCCGGTCACCCATCAGGAAACGAAGACGAAGACACGAACTGGAGATGAGCCCAGAAGATCTAACTTTAGAAACCTTTACCCACGAAAGGTTCTCGGGTAGATTCTCAGGAAAGCGCCCTGCACACCTACCGTGAAAGCGAAGAAAACTAAATTTGAAGGGAGAAAATACAAATTTTATGTCAGGACAGGTAAATAATAAATTGCTAGTTTGGGAAGAAGTGAGAAAAATGTTAGAGTGTGGTGCAATTGAAATATGTAAAAGTAATTCCGGATTCTTATCCTCCATGTTTTTAAGAAAGAAATCGGACGGCTCGAACCGCCCAATATTGAACCTAAAACTGTTAAATGAATATCTGAATCCCCCTAAAGAAATTTAGGGCTTTGTAAACCACCACAAAATTCCACTTTGTTTAGACGAATCAGATTGTTTGATCAAAATAGACCTTTTGCAGGCCTATTTTGACATTCCAATTGTATAATCTCAAATACAAAGGCAAACATAAAACGGCTACCAAACCCCAAAATTTTAAAGGTTTTAAAGAAATTGATTCGCGGGACCCTACGAAATCAAACGTGGTCTTGGTGGACAGCCAAAGTCTTACTAGGGCATCTAAACTTCGCAACCTTTTTCATCCCACTCGGGAACCTACATTCTCGACGCATCCAAATAGAAGCTTTCTAGAGAAGACAAACAGACAAAATTCCCTCTCCCAAAAATAGTTGCTCGGAAGTTTCAATGGTGGCTCCGCAACTTACGACAATCATCAACAATCCATAAAAGTCTGCCACAAACTTCATCACCACTGACGCTCCCCGGACCAGTTGGGGTGCAACAATCAACAATCGAAAACTAAAGGGCCGGTGGGACAATTCTCAGAAATTTTGGCACAGCAACAGAAAAGAGCTCTGGACTGTCTTAGAGGTACTCCAAAGAACCGGAGTCTGAATGAAAAATGAAACCGTGATGATTCAGTCAGGCAACCGGTCAGTCGTCGCTTATATCACAAAGGAAGGAGGAACCAAGTCCCCAAAGCTCTTGGAAATCACCGGAGAAATCCTATAGTTGGTCGAACATCATCGGATAGACTTGATAGCCCGCTATCTCCCCGGAAGATACAATACGATATCCGACAGCCTGTCCAGAGCAAAGACAATGCCGGAGTGGACGCTGAGCGAGACAATTCTTCGGTCAGTATTCCGCAATTGGGTACCCCGACAGTTGACTTTTTTACAAGCTTCGGCAATCATGAACAACTATGTGAGCGAGGATACCAGAAACCCCAATGGAATTTCAAGCTGGGGTGGATATTCCCCCTCCATGTCTTATACCACGGGTTCTACAGCATCTCAAGAAGTGCTCAGGAACCTACTATCTGGTGATGCCACAATGGGAGCGAACCTTTTTGAAAACCGATGTCAAGAAACGAGCTCTGGGCCAAGCATTCAAGATTCCGCATTTTCGCAAGAATCTAGTAGACCCGAGAACGGAACGCGCCCCTCCCGAAATAAAACTTTGGTTTAATAGACTGATTACCACCAGCAAATCAAGACGGGGTAATCTGACCAGCCTATTCATATCTACCAGAGGCAAAGTAAAGAAAGCCTCCAGAAGGGTTATTGCTGGTTGGATTTGAACGTTGTTCAAGGATGCACAAATCAACGCATCTCCTGGAAGCTGTAGGGCAGCAGTTAATTCAGATAATTGGATCAATAGAAACCTCAATCTTGAATAAGTAATCAAACGGGGGAACTGGAGAACAAAGGATACTTTTTTAACACATTACCAAATCAATCAAAAGGGAATTTAGATAGTTTAAGTCAATAATTTTCTCCAATCTAAGTTTAATAATGGAAGACTCATATTTTTTTGTTTGATTTTATTTATTAGTATTACTTCCCGTCTTACTTACTTATGATGTACAATAATTCCCTGTTTTTATCACAGTACGTTCAGCTAGCCATTGCCAGCAGATTATAAACACATCTCACAAGTGGGTCGAGCGACGGCTCGAACACATAGGTGTTCGAGTCGTCGCTAGAACCGTTTTCCCTCTGAAGGGAAGAAAACGAATATTTAGGTTTCAACGGTATCTCGACCCACTATTTGCCGTTCTTGCCGGCTTGTGATTGTGAAAGTACTGACATGACAAGCTAACCGGCAATGGCGCCTAGGCACGTACCCGTCACCTGTCACCTGTCTCATCGTAAATGAGAGGGAAATAGAGGGCAGATACACACTGCAAACGCGCAAAGTTTAAGGGGGGTAATCTCACAAGTGGGTCAAGCTACGGCTACGGAAACCTAAATTTTCGTTTTCTTCCCTTTGGGGGGAAAACGGTTCTATTTAATCATTTAATTTAAGTAACACACATACAAATACACATACAAACTATGTCAGTAAAACATATTAACATAGAAACACTTTGTGACATCACTGCTGCAAGGTGATAGGCCCAGCCGATACCTTGCAGCAGTGGTTCACAAACTCACAATCTACCATAGACCACCTACCATAGACAGGATGCTATTGGTGCTGCCCCACACCCTACTAACCAGGGATGCGCACCGCTTCCGCATCACAGCGTAGAAGTAGTCAACGCGAGCTTCAACAAACATCCCTGATGCGCTGCAGTATCGGGACAACTCCATCAGCACCATAAATGCGTTATTGTATTGAACGCAAACGGCGATGTATGATTTATGAGTATAATGAGCCCACAGACTCAATAGTAAAAAGACGTGCAGTAAGCACTTAATATAGTGCGCTTGACCTCTTTAAAGGCACGCACGCCTGAATCTGCGGGCAATCATGTTAGCTCTCACAGCGCCCTCCGCTCCCTTTCAATATCCTCATCATCTTTGAGACCAGTGGTCAATAAGTGACTCAGATATGTAAACTGGTCCACCCTCACAGGGGGCATACCACTTAACTTCACTAAAGGTACAGCTCCTGGGTACTTACTCCTGGCCGCAAAGACCATGACCAAACTCTTCTTAACATTATATGCCTGTAGGGTCATACCTACTATATCATTTATTTATTTATATTATAAACTTACACAACACTTCACATTTATATACAAACACAATCATAATATTTATTTACATCTATTTATATTAATCAAACAATCGGGTGATGTCGGTGTAGTAGCATATAGTAAATACGGACTCGCGCATGAGCTACGTCATTGTGACGTAGCCACCAAGGACTAGCTAGGTGGGAGTTCGCGGTGTCGAACCTCGAACGTTCCTTCACCTTGCCGCGACCTTCAGTCGGAACTAATTAGCGCGACGCTCACCCGCGCATGATCTTGTGACATTTTATTGTTTATTTATTGTTTCTTTGAATAGTCCAAAGTAAACTTACTGTTACCTATCATTGTGCCGTAACTATTGTGATTGTGACTGTGTGCCTATCAAACTTGTGATCGTTCTCCTTCTGACTGTTTTCTGTGTTGTGTGTGTGCCCTACCACAATATAACTGTGAGTACCTAAGCAGATTGACTTTTATTATTACTCTGCCTACACACCCACCAAACACACTATACTGGTGACCCCGAGTAGAACACTATTATAAAAATGAGTGATAGTGAGTCCGAGCACACCGCGTCTTCACAGCATGTCACACAAAGATCGCGCCAAGCTAAGCGTGTTTCCACTGTGCACGACATTTACCGCGTGCCATTGAAGTTGCCACCGTTTTGGCCAGAAGAACCGGACATCTGGTTCGCTCAAATAGAAGCGCAGTTTGAGAACGCAGGGGTGACTAATGACGTCACCAAATTTAATTATGTGGTCGGTCACCTCGACCCCCAATATTCAAAAGAGGTGAAGGACGTCATCATGTCCCCTCCTGCCACCAACCGGTACGATAAATTGAAGACCGAATTGGTGAAGCGTCTCTCAGCCTCCCAGGAGAAGAAGGTGAAGCAGCTGTTGATGCATGAGGAGCTGGGAGATCGGAAGCCGTCGCAGTTTCTTCGCCACCTGCAGGGATTGGCAGGACCAACCGTGCCCGAGGACTTCGTGCGCACCATCTGGTGTAGCCGACTCCCCACCACCATCCAGTCCCTCCTGGCATCGCAGCCCCACTGCACCCTAGAGGCGCTAGCCGACCTGGCTGACCGCGTCCAGGACATCGTCGCGCCGGCAAGCCACGTCGCAGCAACTTCGGCAGCAGGACCCTCGGTTAGTGAGATGGCAGCTGAGATCGCCGAGCTGAAGCGCGCCATGAAGGACCTGACGCTGCAGCTGCGTGACAGCCGTTCGCGGAACCGCTCCCACAGCCGCGGTCGAGACGCGCGACGGCACTCACGCAATCGCTCATCATCCCGCTCGGATTCCAGCTACCGTAAGCATCCTGTGTGCTGGTACCACGCGACGCACGGCGAGAAGGCGAAGCGCTGCATCAAACCCTGCGACTACCGGCAGGGAAACGCCGCGGGCAGTCAGTGATGGCGACAGATGATTGCCCTCGCTCTACTGGTCGCCTGTTCGTCACGGACCGGAGCACCAAGACGCAGTTTCTGGTCGACACTGGTAGCGACCTCTGCGTCTACCCACGTCGTCTGCTAAGTGACCGTCGTGTGTGTACGAATTACCAACTTGTAGCCGCGAATGGGACGCCCATTAAGACATTTGGTTTCGTAGAATTAAATTTAAATTTAGGACTTCGTAGAGACTTTAAATGGCGTTTTGTGGTAGCTGAGGTGACTAAACCGATTATCGGAGTAGACTTTCTGTGTTTTTACTCATTGACCGTTGACTGTAAAAATCAACGGCTAATAGATAGTAGTACCAACGTTTTTGCTTTAGCCTCGAATCACTCAGATTCGTCTTTATTTTCTGTAAAGGTTACTTCTGGTGACTCAAGGTATCACAAAATTTTAGAAAGCTTTCCCGACATCACCCGACCCGCCGGTACACTACGCACTACACCACACAACACCGTACACCACATCCGCACCACCTCAGGCCCTCCAGTTTCAGCTCCATTTCGGCGACTAGCGCCAGACAAATTGAAAATTGCTGAGCAGGAGTTCCAGCTGATGCTGGCCAATGGAACTGCTAGACCGTCGGAGAGTCCATGGGCATCACCACTGCACCTCGCCCCCAAAAAGGATAACGGTTGGCGACCCTGTGGTGATTACCGGATGCTCAACGCCCGGACTGTCCCTGACAGGTATCCGATTAGGCACATCCATGACTTCTCACACAGCATCTCTGGTTGCAAAGTTTTCAGCACTATCGACCTTGTGAAAGCATATAACCAGATACCTGTCAGTCCAGACGACATTCCGAAGACGGCAATCACCACACCGTTCGGCCTGTACGAATTCCCGTACATGACGTTTGGTCTGCGCAACGCAGGCCAGACATTTCAACGTTTTGTCGACGAAATGACCAGAGGTTTGGACTTTTGCTACAGTTATTTGGATGATTTCTTGATCTTCTCCAGGTCACAGGCTGAGCACGAAGAGCACCTACGCATTATCTTCGGCAGGATGAAGGATTTTGGTATGCTGGTCAACACGTCTAAGTGTGTTTTCGGTGTTCCCGAGGTAACCTTCCTAGGTTACCACGTCTCTGAGAAGGGCACCAAACCACTTGACTCCAAGGTCGACGCCATCAACAACTTTCCGCCGCCCAAAGATGTCCGTCAGTTGCGCCGCTTTCTGGGTATGATTAATTTTTACAGGCGTTTCATACCCCACGCAGCTCAGATCCAGGCGCCGCTTCACAACCTCTTGATTGGCAACGTAAAGGGCTCGCAGCCTATATGTCTTGCGGAGAACACTTTGCAAGCATTTGAGGACTGCAAGGCAAACTTAGCTAACGCTGCCCTACTAGCTCACCCCGATTGCAATGCCAAACTCGCGTTAGTTACTGATGCGTCGGATACTGCAATCGGCGCGGTGTTACAGCAGCTTAGCGATGATGGCTGGCAGCCATTAGCTTTCTTTTCCAGGAAGCTCAGCCCTTCGCAAACAAAGTATTCTCCCTATGACAGGGAACTGCTGGCCATTTACGAGGCCATCAAATACTTTCGCCATATGCTCGAGGCCAGACACTTCGTCGTTTACACGGACCACAAGCCGATCAGTTTCGCATTCCACGAGAGGAAGAAAAACTGCTCGCCCAGGCAATTCCGGTACTTGGACTTCATTGCCCAGTTCACCACCGACATAAGGCACATTTCCGGCAAGGACAATGTCGTAGCCGATCCCTTATCTCGTGTGGAAGCGCTACAAGTACCGGTCAGCTTCGACACTCTCGCGAAATCGCAAACTTCTGATCCGGAGCTGTCCAAGCTACTCCAAGAAGGATCCTCGTTGCTTTTGGAGAAGGTGCAGGTCACAGGGGAGCGTACATCTGTGTACTGTGACGTCAGTACAACGCCCCCCAGACCATTTGTGCCCGTAATGCTGCGAAAGCAAGTCTTCGACAGCCTGCATTCCCTCAGCCACCCTGGTGTCTCAGCGTCTGCCAAATTAATCGCAGAACGCTTCGTTTGGCCAGGCATTAGGAAGGACTGCAGGGAGTGGGCACGAGCTTGTCTTGAATGCCAGCGGGCCAAAGTGAGCCGACACGTTTCTGCGCCATTAGGGTCGTATCACCTCCCACGTGCAAGGTTCACCACTGTCCACATCGACCTTGTGGGCCCGCTCCCAATTTCGCAAGGCTTTAGGTACTGTCTGACGGCAGTCGACCGTTTTACCAGGTGGCCGGAGGTCGTACCTATTGTCGACATAACTGCCGAGACAGTAGCTAAAGCGCTGCTATCCGGATGGATTGCCCGGTTTGGCTGTCCCGCAGACATTGTCACGGACAGGGGTCGACAGTTCGAGTCGGCCTTGTTCGAACAATTGTCCAAATTGGTTGGCTTTCAGCACAAGCGAACAACGGCATACCATCCGGCATGTAATGGCATGGTGGAGCGATTTCATCGGCAACTCAAGGCGTCCATCACGTGCCATGCAAATGACAAGTGGACAGAGTCTTTGCAGTGGGTATTGCTTGGTATACGGAGCGCATTCAAAAAGGATGTCCAAGCGTCCTCAGCCGAACTTGTATATGGCGAACCGCTAAGGCTCCCGGGTGAATTTTTCACTCCTAGTGACGAAGGAACGACTGACGTCACAGATTTCACTGCGCGTATTCGCAAGTTCGCTCAAAACCTGCAACCAACTCCAGCATCCCGTCACAGCAAGACCAGCATTTTCATTTTTAAGGATCTGCAGACCACTGATCACGTGTTCCTTCGTGAAGACGCATTACGTGGCTCGCTACAACCAGCGTACACAGGTCCTCACAAAGTTCTGCAAAGGGGAGACAAAGTCTTCAAAATATTATTCAAGGGCAGAGAGGTCACGGTCTCAATTGACCGCCTTAAGCCAGCTTACATTTTGGCAGACAAAGCTGACCCAGAAGAAGTCACTCCACCTAGCAGTAGCAAAGAGTATACCACTCGCTCTGGTCGTCATGTCAGGTTTCCTGATTTTTATCGCCCTTGACGGTCTCTGGAGGGGGGTGATGTAGGGTCATACCTACTATATCATTTATTTATTTATATTATAAACTTACACAACACTTCACATTTATATACAAACACAATCATAATATTTATTTACATCTATTTATATTAATCAAACAATCGGGTGATGTCGGTGTAGTAGCATATAGTAAATACGGACTCGCGCATGAGCTACGTCATTGTGACGTAGCCACCAAGGACTAGCTAGGTGGGAGTTCGCGGTGTCGAACCTCGAACGTTCCTTCACCTTGCCGCGACCTTCAGTCGGAACTAATTAGCGCGACGCTCACCCGCGCATGATCTTGTGACATTTTATTGTTTATTTATTGTTTCTTTGAATAGTCCAAAGTAAACTTACTGTTACCTATCATTGTGCCGTAACTATTGTGATTGTGACTGTGTGCCTATCAAACTTGTGATCGTTCTCCTTCTGACTGTTTTCTGTGTTGTGTGTGTGCCCTACCACAATATAACTGTGAGTACCTAAGCAGATTGACTTTTATTATTACTCTGCCTACACACCCACCAAACACACTATAGCCAGACCATGTAGTCTGGCATATAAACTAACACCACCGCCCGTATTATATTGTTTTTGTTTATAAATACCTGTTTCGCCAATTGGTAAAGATATGCAAAAGTGTATGGTCCATCTTCTTTGCGGTAATCTTCATCGTCATTTCGATTGGAGTAGCTACTGGATTTGTAGTTACTATTCACCGGGTAATTAGACTTGTAGTTATTTGACTGGTATTCATTCTTGTAACTATTGTACTTATCTGCCTTGTAATGGTCTGATTTGTAACTATCAGATTTATAGTTATCTAATGATTTGTAATCATTGGCCCCGGACTTGTCATTTCTATTCAATTGGTAATCAGACTTGTAGTTATTCGAATTGTAGTTGGAGGACCGTGATTCAGATTTCTTATAATTTGAGTTCCGATTAGCATTGTTGTCCAAAACTAAGATAAGGGGACGATTCTGATCTGAAGCCTTCTTGTAGAGATTTGAAAGAAGGCCAGAGTATTCCTCAGTCAGAGATGGAAGGATGTTCTGAAAATAATAATAATTAAGAAACATGCACAACAATGCAGTATTTTGTTTCAATAGTGAAGATCTAGTGCACAGTTTGCAAAATAGAAAACGAAAGCATAAAATAGAACTATAGACAATGGCGTCGATTCCCTTGTTCACAAACTAAACTAAATTTAAGTTCAGTGCATCTTTTTCTTTCTATTTCATTAAGAAAAGGACAGACGATAAATATTAGTTTGGTCCTGTCAAATTAAGATACTCCATAGACAAGTTTAGACGTGATTAAAAAATTGGGTACTAAAAATACGTCAATTTACGTCAGGTGCCGACTAATTTTACAGGACTAAATTAATATTTATCTTCTGTCCTTTTTTAAAGAAATAGAAAGAATAAGATACACTGAATGGTCACTAAATGATCACGATCTGATTAATAGTTTCGGAGAAATGCTTGGACAAACTTACATACATACATACAAAAATATAAACATACATCTATAAAATGTTGTATACTTGTTTGGAAGCCCTAATAGATTATCATATGTCATCATATATTGCAGTTCCAATAATATTACATACATACGTGCCGAATTGATAACATCCGTTTTTTTAACGACTTCAAAAAAAGGAGTTTTTTGAAGTCGGTTAATAAATATGACTAAAGCAAAAGACAAACAAACAGAAAAAAAAACGAGGTACTACAGTCAGAAAGATTAACAAAGAAAATAAATTGAAACTTCAACTTACAGTAGCCAAAAGTAAAAATACTATATTTTGAAGGCATTTCAGATTCGGTACTGAGGACGCCATTTCGACCCTTTGGCGTCTACTCTCCAAATGTGCTTTAGTCCGGCCTATTATTTTTATGTAAACTTACATAACATATATATAACTTACGCTACATATATTTTTAATCACTTACGCTATTAATAACTTACGCTACATATATTTTTAATCAATTTTTAGTGGCTGATTAGATTCGTTATTTGTTTTGATTCAAATTTCCTGTTTAGTTATTACTTGTTCATGTTAATTAATCGTTCTTTGGAATTATATAATACCGTTATCATAATTCAAATTCATATTATAATTTCCTTTATTTAATTGTTTATACAATATTCATTCTATTTTTAAATATTAGAATAAAATGATAACTCCTTTTTTGAAATCGTTAAAAATTATAAAAACATTTAAAGTATAAAATAATAGTAGCCCACCGGTATCGGGAACAGGGGCCAAGCTAGGTCAGGGCTCCAGAGAGAAAAAAACTCCTAACAAATGCCAGCCGTGTCCAGAAGTACCGCTTTCTGAATCAAGCCCTTGCTCCAGCTGCCCAACGAGTGCCTCCTTAGGTGTTGGTCAAGGCTCTTGGCAATTAAGCCATTGGCTGATACGAATATCAGCACAATAATTGTTAAGTCCACAACCGTTGAAAACGCGCACCTTGTTTCCGCCTGATAAAAGACTACCTATTACTTTCATCAGGTGGCCAAAGAATTGCTCCTTCAACTATTGCTAACTTTTGCTAATAAAAGTCATTAGCTCCATTAGGTGTAAATTGTAATAATCTATGTAGAGGAGGTGAGATATAACCTGACCACCTCTCCTCAGCTGATAGCCTAGACCTAGCAGTGTGCTTAGAGGATTCAAGGCTAAGCAGAACCAAAGCGGACTCAAACTATCGCCCTGTGTAAGCCCGGTAATTGATAGTTGCAGATATTTGTGGATAAACCTAAGATGTTATCGGTTTATTATGTTAGACTACTCCTGACCGTACATAAGTAAATTTATTAGGTATAAGCTGTAGGGAAGAAATCAACTAAACAAGTACCTCCTGATATGTTACAAAGTTTATTATAGTAAAACTAAAACTAGAGGTACGCAAACACCAAATGTAGGCGCTCAATAATTATTACACAAAATCTTCCCTTATTTAAAAGTAGATATTGGCTCTGACATACCCCGTCTCCGTAACGGGGTATGCTAGGGCATATACTAGCATGAGACTATGACAAAGAAAACTTAGGTTCGCTTTTGAGGGTCTGGCAGGTGAACACTTAATAACTTTTAGCTCAATCAATTGTGTTCTCAAAACTTTAGGTTGCGCTCATAAAATAAATTTAAATATTTGGAAAATTAACTGGAGACACTACCATTCATATGAATATTATAATAACTGGTACGATTACCTAGTTCTTTACATAAAGCCTAAATCCCTGACATAACGTCCTTCACCACATAATCCTCACCTTTGAAAACATCATGAAAATCAATTTTGAGTAAAATAGTCAAGAAATAGTCATAAATAGTCAGTAAGGTTAAAAAAAAAATGTCGCATCATGATTCCGAAGTCACAGCTATAGGTTGGTGAGGATTGTGGGGTGAACGTCGCCACACAATCCTCACCTCAGTGCAAGCAAACGGCTGGGAGTATCGTCTTGGTTTCAATTCCAAAAAATATTTAAAAAATAGTCGTAACGCTATGCCAAATCTCGAAAATAGTTATTAAGTGATTCTAGAGATATAAAGGTGTCTTGGTGAGGATTACGTGGCGAGTCTTTCTCGCTACATTACGTTTATTAATTTGAATTTGGTATCAAAAAGTAGTCAAGAAATAGTCGTCTCCAACCATGATAATTTCGACCTGGTTTACTATGTAGAAGTATATTAAACTTCCATGTATACTTCTACATACATTATATTTTGGTACAGTCGCGAACACTAAAATTACCAAAACTATTTCATTTAATATTGTTGTAAGTTTTTATTCAACTTGTTTCGGAAAGATTATTCAAAATTAATATCCATTCGGCAACAACCATAATCCGTCACTGCTTTTTTGGTCCTAAATTAAAATATATCCTTCGCGCTTCCCATTTATAGAAGCCTTTTAGACAAATTGGACAAAATTATCCAACATACTTTAACTTCTATCTTAAATGTGGCCATGGACGACCGAGCTTGGACACAAGCTACTCTTCCCATTTGCATGGGAGGCCTCGGCGTCCACAAAATTTCTAGTATTTGTTTACCGGCTTTATTACCCTCGGTCCACAGCACAGAGAAATTAACCAGGAAAATCCTAGGCTCCACACTAGTTAATTTTGATGTGCCTTGTTTCACCGAGGGTATGGATGCCTGGAGACTGGCTTGCCCGAATTCTGACCTACCCGACAATCCATCTTCCCAGAGACGGTGGGATAAGCCGCTCTGCTGAGTAGTACAGAACAATTTACTTGACACGTTTGCTACTAATCTAAAAGAAAATCGTCAGAGAATCAGTTAAAATACTATATAAAAAGTACTCATTCATTACATCGTTATTGAGATGATCTTTCATGTTGTGCACTTATAGAAATACAGTATTTTAACTGTAAAATCACATAAATCTGCGAAATCGGCAAAATTTCGTATACGGCCTCATAAATCGGGTCGTCCAAAATTTTAAGTCTATGAAATAAAATCTGAAGATTTCCTGGATGTTTCTTCTCTTTTAAAGGGCCCATTAGTTTTAAGAAACAAAGACACAGAAGCAAGCTAATTCAAATTGCTAGAAAACTGATGGCTTATTTACGAAAAGACATTTGGCCTCATTTAATTTAATAATAATAATAATATCCTGGGACATTTCACACACGGTCATCTGATCCCAAACTAAGCAGAGCTTGTACTATGGAAACCAGATAACTGATATACTACATTTATACTACTTTTTTTTTGTAAATACATACTTATATAGATAATTACACCCAGACTCAGGACAAACAGACATGTTCATGCACACAAATGTTTGTCCTGGGTGGGAATCGAACCCACGACCTGCGACATGATAGGCGGTATCTTAACCAACCACGCCAGCTGGCCTGCCAATTTAAATATGTTTTGGATAGAGAAACACCATTTAAACCATTTAGCTTAAAACAAACTTATTCCTTATAACTAAAAATCCGAAAAGAGACTTATTATCCCTATTGCTGCTGATTCCCGAAGTTTTTTAAAATTTTTTACAGATCTAGATGTTGTGGAAGAGCCCGCCATTGGGTTCCCGGCTTCCCGCATTGTCGAGCCGGGGGACTCTGTAGCCGTGGCTTGGTCACCCACGGTAAAGCGAAGAGGAACCCGAGAAGGGGCCGCTCGTCAGGGCTTTTGCTGGTAAGCCGACGACATATCGGCCAACAAGTAGGTTGCGGTGCTGCTTGGGCGACAGCGCAATTGAAGCGGGCCGCGATGACGTATGGGAGGCATCGCGGCTGAGGTGTGAAGGCCGCGGCGGGAGAAGAGTGTCAGTATAGCGTTGGCCGCTCTCCCGATCCTCTGCGGTCGAAAAGTGGTAGGCGGCGGGGCCACTGACGTGACCGGTCGCAGGGGGATCAAGTGTGCCTAGACACGGGGTCGTCTAGCGCCCATGTGGTGGTGTGATCCCTGGGGTGCGCGGTGGGTTCGCGGATGAGTGCTAACGCGTGCCCATGTTCCCGCTATAAGCGGCGGAGGAGGACACCGTGGAGTTTTAGTTGGTTGGAGCCCCACATAACTGTATAATCTCCCCGTTGCAGTGAGCGTTTCTTCACTCAAAAAAAAAAAAAGATATTGTTGAAGATTAACAAAAAAACAACTTTTAACGGCTTAAACAGGGATAAGGATAACACCTAAGTCACGTTTTTTACGTTGATATTGGTAATGGGTTATATTATGTGTATTTGCGTAAGGTTTTTACATAATAAGTCAATAATGAAGATTGGTATTTGTTAAAGTTATTGTTTTAGTTAAGTTTAGTTGCCTATGTCATAAAGTAAGAAATATTTTTTGTTTGTCCAAATCATTTCAGTTGGTTAACTTGGTGAATAAGCACTTTTTTCCTAAAATTACAAATTCACTTTTTAACGTGCTTGTAATTTAAAATAAATAAAATTATATTTCTTATGTATACTTTTTTTATTAAGTTTGTTCCTGAAAAATTCTTGACGCTATCCTCTCTAATATTGTAGAGACAGAGCTAAGAAGTGCTAGTAGTTATCTGGTGTATGTTTGGGTTTACTATGTTCCTATTTTGTTTTAGCAGTTTTTGTAAAGACAAATAATCTTCTGCCAAGTAATTTTGTAATAAAAGCATACTATGCCAGTTTTGGCTTATACTTAGAGCAAAGGTAAATTTTCGGTCTAAAGCCAAATATGATCATGCATAATATTATGATATTCCATAATTTTGAAACTGTAGTTTTCAGAGGCATTCTTGCTTGGATGCCAGAGTATATGTGCACGGGAATGTCTTTGCGAGACGCCTTTAAAATATATTATCGATTCTCCTCGTTTACATGGTCACAGTATTTCAAGCAAAAAAAAAAAGAGTTCATTTCTGTAAATTATTTAATTAACATGAACAAAGAAATCAGAAAAAATATTATGACAGAACTAGAACTAAATCTATAGCTATAAAGATTACAGGAAAACCTATAAGTAGTCTATGGTCTTAAAATAACATGGTAGCTCTCTCAATATTGTGCGTACAAACTTACATTTGTCCATAGTTAAACGAAAAGGATCCAACCCACATTAGGTGTAATGAGGGTTGGATCCTTTTCGTTTAACTATGGACATTTGTAGTTGGAATGTATGGGAGAACATGTTTTCCAACTACAATGTTAAGTTTGTTCTTGGGATAAATTCATCCCAACTACGGAACCCTTCATTGTGCGTGGTCCGACACGCACTTGACCGGTTTTTTTTTATTATCTGCCGTTGTTGGTCTACTTTGAAAATTTATAAAAAAATCAAAAATAGTTGATTTTTGCATAGAGTCATAGGGGTTATTTGGTTGCAAATGTCCTCTCCTACATCCCCTTAATAGATTGCCTACATATTACCAATAACCCTGTATATTCCAATAACGTAAGCTAACAATGTTTTCGAAAAATACGCTAGTGTCGACTGCGGTCTCAAGATTGCGAGAACCGTTAGTGTATAATCTATAGGTATTATTCCCAATAAATTGTCGAAAAATTGTGAACTGGGTGAAATGGGTTAGTTAGTTTAGATTAGGTTAGAACTCTAGCAACCGCGCGCGAGCCGAGCGAGCGGCGCCACGGTAGCGGCCGGCGAGCGCTGCTTCCAAATTGCTCGCAGCTAGGCAGACTATTTAGACAAGCTGTAGGTGCATTACGTCGCAAGCAAGTTTGATACCAGTTCACAATTTGTCAGTTTCCCATGGATAGATTATAAACAATCGAAAAATAATGCGTTAAATTGTAAATGGTTTGTTACAGTTCACAATTTTTGGACAGTTTATAATTTAACGGAAATAATACCGATAGATTATACAATGACGAAGTTTCTAATTATTATACGGTGACATTATATATTTTACAATACCTTTTTAGTTATTTATGCAACTGTTGTATAATAAGGGGTCTTAAACCACGAATGTGGGTTTATCACACGAGTGTTTTAATACCTAATTATGTACAGCTGCATACAAGACTTTATCTACACCCATGATATGAATCCTCTGTGAAAGGTTCTGAAACCATTTCAATAATTATTACGAGTAATTTTTATAATATCATTGATTATCCAAATGTAACACGTAATTTTTAGGGTTCCGTACCTCAAAAGGAATAAAAGGACCCCTATAGGATCAGTTCATTGTCCATTAGTCAGTCTGTCTATCTATCTGTCTATTTGTCAGTCTGTCAATACCATTTATCTTAGGAATGCGTAGAGGTATCAAGTTGAAATTATTTTCAAATACGTAGGTCTATAGTCCCTTAGAGCTCTAAAAAAATTAAGCTTCTAAGTCAACGTAATAACAAATACGGCTTTTTATGCGACATATTTTGATACTCGCAAGTAAATCAAAACCTATAGAGTACTTCCCGTTGTCCTAGAATCATGAAAATTGGCTGGAAGCAAGATCTCACAGCACAAATAAAAGAAAAAATTTGAAAATCGATTATAAACTTAAACTTTGCAGTTGGAGAATTGACCGTGACGTATGGGAGAATATGTTTTTCAACTACAGTGTTAAGTTTGTTTTTGGGATAAATTATTTTCAACTACGGCACCCTTAATTGTGCGAGGTCCGACACGCACTTGGTCGGGTTTTCTTTAATAAAATGAGTATTATCCTCAAAAGATCATATAAAGCGGCTTCATAATCTTGGTTCGACAATTTTGGAGAACTGTGGTCATAATTGTTTTGGCTATGATCATAGTTATGGTCATGATCTGGGTGATTAGGGCATGATTTTGAGTGACTATGACCATGATCTTGTTCATAGGCTTGATCCGGTTCATCATCCAAAGTTTTGGCCTGATTATTAGAATCTACTACCACAATAAGTGGACTTTTTAGGATTCATAGTGAAAGATGATTGCGTGGGTAGGAAGGAAAGCCTTTCTGTAAACAGAAAATTATTAGAAGTTTTTTTTTTTGGGAAAGATGTTTTTGCTAACATTATAATTATTCTCCTTTTTAACCGCCTTTGATGGTTTACCACATAAGGTATTTTTTGCTGCAAGAGTCGTTTTCTTATTGCTACATGGACTGTTTACGGCACACCAGAAAATAATTGTGCTCTTGTTTTTCTATTTTTAAATTATAAAATCGCAAATGTTTTCATTTTTAGGGTTCCGTACCCAAAGGGTAAAACGGGACCCTATTACTAAGACTCCGCTGTCCATCTGTCACCAGGCTGTATCTCATGAACCGTGATAGTTAGACAGTTGAAATTTTTACAGATGATGTATTTCTGTTGCTGCTATAGCAACAAATATTAAAAAACAGAATAAAATGAATATTTAAGGGGGCTCCCATACAACAGACATGATTCTTTGCCGTTTTTAGGGTTCCGTACCTCAAAAGGAAAAAAGGAACCCTTATAGAATCACTCGTGTGTCTGTCTGTCTGTCTCTCTGTCCGTCTGTCACAGCCAATTTGCTCCAAATGTAAGGTCCGATTAAGTTGAAATTTGGTACACGTATGTATTTATGTGACCCAAAACACGGACGTATAATGTAAATTAATGAATTTTGAATATGGGGGTCAATTTTGGGGAGCAAACAAAGAAAAAAAATGCAAACTGTACCGTGCGATATATCAAATGAAAGGGCTTACTGTGAGGGTCTCAAATATATATATTTTTTATACTTTTAAAATAAACTGTTTTAAGGTTATTTAAGAAAATAGATGAAAATTGACCATTCCCCCTTTATCTCCGAAACTACTGTGCTTAAAATTTTGGAAAAAAATACAGAAAATATTTATATACCTATAGATTACAGGAAAACCTATAAGAAGTCTATGGTCTTAAAATAACATGGTAAATCTCTCAATCTTGTGCGTACAAACTTACATTTGCAGTTGAAATGTATGGGAGAACATGTTTTTCAACTACAATGTTAAGTTTGTTCTTGGGATAAATTCATCCCAACTACGGAACCCTTCATTGTGCGTGGTCCGACACGTACTTGGCCGGTTTTTATATTTTATAACTTTCTCTACGCACCCCTGCACACACTGTCCTGCACATGCCTGTTTAAGTGCGTAGATTTTATAACTACAAATAATTTAAAAATAGCGCAATGTGCTCTTGTTTATAAAATTATTGTTATTTTCTGGTGTCCGAAAATAGGGACTGTAGGAATAAGAGAACGATTTTTGCAGCAAGAAAATTCCTTATATAGTAAACCATCGAAAACAGTTTACAATAAAACCTTTCCAAGAATTCTAATTGGAAAATGGAATTTAAAAAATCTTACGATTGTGCACAATACCTATTAAAATGAAAAATTGCAAAAGTGTGAGCTCTATCAGCACCATGCTGGCAACATTTATAAAATGAATGGTTTGTTTTAAATGAACGTAACACTGGTGATTTTAATCACCAAACCACTAACTAGATAAGAGCCAAATAACATAATATGAAAATTAAGTATGAAATGTTATAGGTTAGGCAGAGGAGTAAAGTATTGCTAATGCCCGTTTTCACCAACGACCCCTAATTTTTAAGTAACGCTTAAGCCAATTTAGGTAACTCTTAACGCAAGTTTTTTTTTTTTACCAAGGTTTAAAGGACACCTAAACTCTTTATATTTACAGGCTCAAATGTTCGGCCTCTAACCGATCCCTTGCTTAAGGGTTAGTTTTAAGTTATTTGATAGGTCGATTGATGAAATTGAAGATCTATTGTGTTTTTTTTTATAGCTTTGAAGCTGTCGACACGGTGGAATTATGTATTGTCAAACCCTAGGTTATTTACATGGCCACATGTTTATCGTGAAAGACCAGACTTTTCACAAAGTATGATGATAAAGACTTTTATACAAGATATATGTTATCGAAGGATAGCGTGATATTTTTGAAGTGGATTTTTTTTTAATTTCGGTCACTTGCGAAAGCCATATGTAATGAAATATGTTATGGCAAGATTGCTTTATTACTGTGGAAGCATCTACCGGCATTATTTTATTACCATTATTTAGAGGAAAATCAAAATCAAAATCAAAATCAAAAGTCATTTATTCAAACTAGGCTGAGAATCAGCACTTTTCGAACGTCAAAATTACATAAGACAGTCCCCCAAAACGCCCGCCCTTCACCACTTCCTAGTGCTTTAGCTGAGGAGAAGAAGTGGCGCAACAAACTCCTCAGCAGCACAGCTGTCTGTTCAGTTAAATAAAAAAAAATAAAAATATATATAATATTCTATACAACACTGTGCAAAATACATGCAAGTACATTACGCAACACAAACATTAAATTAGATTTAATTATTTGCTATAAGTCAGCTAGCACACGCCAATATACTTAAAAAAAAAATCGAAAATTCGAAAACTATACTCAAGCAGAATCAAAATACAAACTAAAAACGTAAGCAGAACTTTATACCTATATTGAAAGCCTCCAGTAATAAAGGGCGTGCCCACTTACATATAGCCGTAACTCGAAGTCACAGATGATAAACTAGGACCATCGAAGTAAAATAAACGAGTTAAATTATTAATAACAAAACAAAACCAAGGTCAGCAAGACGACCAGTCACCACAAGCAGCACCCGTTCACGAGCATAACGCAAAGATCAGCCATTACCCCCCTCGCCATATTTGAGGGAAGGAGGCAACCCGACCCCCGACGCTACCGCAAGCAGTGACATCTAAGGGAGCATGACGAACCTGCTGCCGGTTGCTCAGACAAGAATAATTATGATCAATTTTCGAGGTCACTAGCTAACCACATATTGCAATACCACTCATAAAAAAAAAACATTGTTATGAGTAGATTATGTCAATGATAAATAAAAATAAAATAAAAATAAATTGATCTTTACAGTCAAAGAAAATAAATAATTATATGAACTCATATAACCTGTCAGTAGGTAAGCTAATTCAGGAGAAAGAACATAAACATTGTCTTAAGTTAAACACAGCGACCAACTATTCTTATCGTTTAAGTAGTCGTTGATAGAATAGTATGCCTTTGAACAAAGGTTAGATTTTACTTTGGCTTTAAATGCATTGTAAGGTAAATCTAGCAAAGAAGAGGGTAGCTTGTTATAAAAGGATATACCAAGCCCAACAAATGAGTTATGAACCTTATGAAGCCGGTGAAATGGAGCACGTAATTTGTCCTTATTTCTGGTGTTAACATTGTGAATATCACTGTTTTTAGTGTATACATGTATATTTTGTCTAATATATAAGATGTTGGCGAAGATGAATTGTGATGCCACCGTGAGAATACCAATATGTTTAAAAAAATCTCTCAGAGAAATTCTGGCACCGAGCTGCTAAATTGCTCGAACAGCTCGTTTCTGAAGAACAAATATATTTTGAATATCAGCGGCTTTTCCCCAGAGCAGAATACCGTATGACATAACGCTATGAAAATAACTAAAATAGACTAACCGAGCTGTATCAACGTCAGTGTATTGTCTTACTTTCCTGACGGCGTAGGCGGCTGAACTGAGCCTTCCCGCTAGGCTTGATATATGTGGGCCCCACTGAAGTTTGGCATCTACTGTTATACCCAGAAAAACTGCCGAGTCTACAGTTTTAAGCACTTCTTTATCTAAAACGATGTTGGGTCCTAGATTTCTAACATTCGGTAAGGCAAACTTTATACATTTCAAAGAAGAAGAAAGAAGTCATTACTAGGTATTGCATATGTTGTTGGCGTTAATGGCGCTGTAATCGCGCACAGCACGACGCACAGTGTGAAATATGTCGTATCTAGCGTCACTTTATTAAATACGTCATATTTATTTTACTATATCATAGCATAGTTAAAATATTAAACTGAAACTTTTTTTGGACATACTGAAGGGCGTCAGCTAAGCACTTGTATACTTATATATAAAAAAACTGTTTTTTTTTTTAATAAAGAAAATTATACTAATTTATTTTCTACCGTTAATTGCGTAATAACGGTAGAAAGTAAACATAAATAATAATTAATGTTAGTTGATTGTATACATATATAATTATTAGAAAATGTTCTTTTAGAAACTATTATCATTCGAGTCAAACAAAAGAAAATCAAACTTGTATAAGTAATACATGTCTAACTTTCAAACTTACCTTCTAAGATATCTAAGTAAGACACTGTAGGTGATAATATAACTGCGCCTCTGTATGCTATGCCATATGCTATGACAATGCTATGCTATCGCCGCAAGGTTGCCTGCTTGTCGGTCTTCTACAGATTGTACTTCGGAGAGTGTGCCCGAGAACTCCACGACCTCATTCCACCGGCCCCCTTCTACCACCTGACATCTAGACGCACTGCCAGTTACCATCCCTACCTGGTTGCTATTCCACCAATTCGCACTAAGCGCTTCCAAATGTCTTTTATAATGCGCACAGCAAAGGAGTGGAACTCGCTACCTGCGTCTGTGTTTCCGAACGTATACAACCCTAATCTCTTCAAAGTGAGAGTGAACAGGCTTCTTCTGGGTAAGCTCACTCCATCGTCGACTTTGTCTCTGTCACCTCTGACCTAGACTAGAGTCAAGAGCAAACCCATCATAAATAAAAAAAAAAAAAAAAAAAAAATATAGGTCATTGCATAAGTAATGATACGATCCGTAGTGTCACCGAACATGTCCTTAATAAGTTTACCTTTTGTCTTTTATTTCCTTTTTTTCTATATTTCATTGCGTAGAACACACTCCTCATTACTGTGATTTGTGCTCATCCGCCTTGTAGACGTGCCAGTTATCACGCACTTTGTTTATAAAAATTAGTGAAGATTCGTTACATTTCCGACACGTATGTTGTATGAGTTTCGTCAAGGCTCAAGTGTTCCGACAATGAAAAAACTGGTCAAGTGCGTGTCGGACCACGCACCATGAAGGGTTCCGTAGTTGGGATGAATTTATCCCAAGATCAAACTTAACATTGTATTTGAAAAACATGGTCTCCCATACATTCCAACTACAAATGGACGTAGTTATGCTATAACGTTCCAATCCACACGCAGGTCGAACTGAGTAAATCGCGTTTTTTTTAATTTTGTGGTACGCTTTTTTTTGGTAGCGAGTACAACTAAGTAGTATGTATCAGTTCAACTAAATAAATAAACATTATTTTATTATATACTTGTCATTAAAATTTATTAATTAACAAAAACTCAATTTTGACCACCTTGTGGATTGGAACGTTATAGCATAACTACGTCCAAATGTCCATAGTTATACGAAAAAGATCCAACCCACATTGCACCTAATGTGGATTGGATCCTTTTCGTTTAACTATGGATAAATGTAAGTTTGTACGCACAATATTGAGAGATTTACCATGTTATTTTAAGACCATAGAGGTTTTCCTGTAATTTATAGCTATAGAACTATATTCTGTATTTTTTTTGTCAGTAGTTTCCGAGATAGAGGGGACTTTGCCAATTTTCGTCAATTTTCTTATAACTTTAAAATAGTTTAACTTTAAATAGTTTATTTTTATTTTTTAACTTTAAAATAGTTTATTTTAAAATTATAAAAAATATTTGAGACCTTCACAGTAAGCACTTTCCTTTTATATATCGCACGGTACAGTTTACAATTTTTTTTTTAAATTTTCTTATTTGCCCTCATATTCAAATTTTACATTACACGTCCGTGTGTGGGTAACAGAAATACATACGTGTACCAAATTTCAACTTAATCAGTCCATTAGATTCGGAGCAAATTGGCTGTGACAGACGGACAGACAGACAGACATGAGTGATCCTATGGGTTCCGTTTTTTTTTCTTTTGAGGTACGGAACCCTAAAAATGGATTATATACGATAACAGGCCACGTCAGAGAAGTCGGCGGGAAAAGGGTGACGTCGCTATAGCTTCAGCCAAAAGAGATTTGCGGATGCAAATCTTTTTGAGTGGCTCTCTGGTGGGATTGCAAAGGCGTCATATATTACGAGTTGCTTTCATGACATAAAACGACTGATTCTGATAAATAATACCAGCAACTAGATGAATTAAATCAAAATATCATTATCAAACGTTCAGTTTCAACGAACAGAAAAGGAATACTTTTTCATCAAGATAACGCATGCCTACACAATTCCAGACCCAACAAAAATTAAGAGAACTGAGTTGGGAAATCCTTACACATTCGCCTTACTCTCCAGATATCGCTCCATCTGATTATTACCTATTTCGTTCAAAAAAAAAAAAAACGAAGTAGTGATCAAAATTCACTTAGATGACACTTTTGCCAGCAAACCCTCTTCCTTTTTTAAAAAGGGGATCTTTATTTTGCCAGATCGCTGGAGAATGGTTACAGAAAACGAAGGCAATTATATAATTTATTGAATAAATAAATATATTTGTATTATCTACGTTTTTTCCATTTATTTCTTTAAAATCGTATCATTATTTATGCAATAACCCAATAAAATATATGTTTTTTAGTATCTATGGATTTTTGTAAAAATCTAACTTAAAAATGATAATGATACCTGAAATCGCAAAAAAAAAATCAGCTGTTCAGTAGATTTTGACGAATTATACGAACATAAATGTACTGAACAGCTGATTTTTTTCGCGATTTTAGGGTTGGGCCCCAGAGTAAAAGTTGTTCATAATGATGAGTACAATGACCCCTTAAGAGGTTGCTGGTGTTTTACAAATAACCCTGTATATAAACGAACACTCGAGCTAGCCTGTGGGCAGTCTATACTCAAAAATCGTATACAATAATGCGCTTAGAACAATGTTGCGGCTGCCTCGGCACTGTAGTGCTTCACGTATGTTTGCGGAGGCGCGCATCGATTGTTTCTACGCTACTCTGCGCAAGCGGTGCGCGTCAATGCTGAGCAGAGTACGGGCTAGTCACAACAGCGTTTTAAGTATATAGCCAGTAGACTTGACTGCCTGTACATGGGTCGATGTAATGAGTATTGGTCAGGCAGCGGGCGAGTAGATTAAGGTTGAATTACTAACACTAGGTATAAGTTATTTTGCTACTAACAAATTTGAATTATTATTATTATTTATTCTCCGGTGACGGCAAACTTGCTTAAGGGGTACGTGGCTATGTAATAACAGTCGCACGGGTTGATTGATTCGGTTAACCTTCGCTTGCCGTGGTTGGTCGGTGGATGGGTGAACATCTTTACATACCATGACCCTTACGTGCCTTAAAAAGCACGTTAAGCTGTTAGTCCCAGCTGAAATTCTTGGATCTTCCACAGTCGTTACCCGAAGCCCGAAAGTCTGACAACCAGTCTTACCAAGGAGTTTCGTGTTACCCAGCCAGTAAGTGGGTTGTGGAGATTAGATAGGCAGTCGATCCATGTAAAATACTCAGTATGTATTCAGCTGCATGCGGTAAGACTGGAAGCCGACTCCAACATAGTTGCAAAAAGGCAGGCGGATTGTTTCAATTTGCTAAACAATTTATTTCCCTGACTTTACATACAACCTTCGCACCTCGGGGACTTACTCCCGAATTCCCGATAGCACCTCGCAGACTCTAATATTTTTACCACGGCTATTTGAGAATAGTTGGTACTCATATATAGGTATACTCAATACTTGGTTTTTGAACTGGACTGTTTTGTTGCAAGCTGAGCGGTTTTGTCTGATTGTAGCATACTGGGAGGGTAGTCGACTGTCTTCCCATTTGAAACGCATAATACAATACACACACACACACACTCACACGCTACTCCTCTTGCCCACATCCTAACACCTCACACGAGTCCTATAATATTGTTTAGTTTTCGAAGTTTCTGTTGCTATTTCTTCTTTGTATAGTAATTAAATTGTGAATCTGTAATTGGCTGTAATACTAGTAAAATAAGTGTGTTAAGGTATTTTTAAGAGCTGAGGATTCTGTGATTAATAAATAAATAATAATTACCAACTATTCTCAAATAGTACGGGATCCATTATATTGTAGCGTGAAAGATAAAAAAAGAAAAAATATCTCATCATGAAACAAATTAAATACGCTTTTCCCTCAAAACTGCTAATTAGGGAAAGATCAAGACAAACGTTGTAGCACTAAGTAAGCTGAATCTTCTTCACTCTTTTATGTTATAAATGATAAAGAACAAAATGGAACGCATTTCTTGCAACGTTTAGAGAATAATTTAGATAGAATAACTTGCCCTATTACATGGGACTTAAACCTTTTATAGGGCAGAAACGTAATTTGTATAGTTGAATAGCCTAAGGTCAATTTTATGAATAAATAAAAAACCGGTCAAGAGAGAGTTGGACTCGCGCAGCGAGGGTTCCGTACCATCCTACTTCCTATCCTACTAATATTATAAAAGCAAAAGTTTGTGAGGATGGATGGATGTTTGTTACTCTTACACGCAAATACTACTGAACGGATATTCATAAAATTTGGCACACAGATAGTTTATAACCTGGATTAACACATAGGATACTTTTTGTCGCGATATTCTTACGGGTTCCAGAGAAACGCGGGTGAAACCGCGGGGCGCTGCTAGTCATAATTATATAAAAAAAGTGTGCTATTTACAGACATCGTTTTATTTTTCTTGTAATCTTTACGTAAATTTCTATTACACAGAATAATATCAGATTTTTCTCTAAGCAAACTTCGGAGATGGGGGGGGGGGGGCGTATTTTTATTTACATTTTTCATCAAAATCGAAAACTATGCGGCCTACAAAAAAAGAAAAAAATGTCTGAGAATGTGCAAACAGCGTTCTTTCATATGATACCCCGCATGCCCTAGGAGCCCCACTTCGAACTTTTAAGAACCCTTTTTAGTCCCTGTTGCAAAAAAAATAAAATATATATATAGGTATTTTTTTCTTCTTCTTTACAACATAGTTGAGCAAAGGTCATCTAAAACTATTCTAAAATTCAAGTTGATAGCATTAGTTGTTCTTGAGATATCTAGCTGTGACAGACAGACAGACTTAGTCGCTCCATAAGGGTTCCTTTTTACCATTTTGATACGGAACCCTAAAAATCGACCTTAAAGTTTACCAGTCTCTTACCAGTCGGGTGGTTAAAGACGCTGTAGAACTTTCGTTTCTGCCATTTAGAGGTTGACATAACTGGTGAAATGTAGGTGTTATTAGGTGCGCTTCTGCCTAACCTTGCGGGGATTACAGGCGTGATGGTATATATGTTGTTATGTTACGAGTACGTTAACTAAAGAAAAACCGAAAGAAGGAAAAAGTTTATTGTGCATAAACAAAACGCACATTCCAAAAAAAAAAAAAACAAGACGTAAAGTACACACATGCAAAGCAGGCAACTCGTATTAGATAGGTACTTTATTTTAGCCATTTTAATATACGTACGTCTGAAAGTGACACCGGTGACTGAAAAGTTCTGTGGAAATCGGTTGTCATGGTATGGGCATGTGATGCGGAGGAATGAGGAAAATGTCGTCAGAAAAGTTTTGAGTATTAATGTGGATGGCTATACGGGTAGGGGAAGACCAAAGAAACGATGGATGGACTGTGTGAAATATGATAAGACCAAAAAGGGAGTGACTACCGATATGACGACAAATAGAGAAGTACGGAAGAAAAAGACATGTTGCGCCGACCCCAAATAAATTGGGACAAGGACAGGAGAATGATGATTAATATGCGTAGGCAGCTGGTATTCACGAAATGTTAAACCAATAACAATTTGATGAATATACCTGCAACCTTGGAACAGTTTTGAACTGTAGAACTACTAATATATACCTATCTATTGTTTTGGGAATGTTTAAGTTTATCATCATCCTACTCTTACCGCAATTTGTTTTGGGTTGGTGCAGTATGTCTTCTTCTTCTATTAATCTCAATCAGCCGTCCTCATAGCTTTATAGAGGTATGTGGAACAGGGTGTAAAGTTTACTCATACTCCATAGCAAAAGAAGGATCTTTCGACTAGACGGGTGTTGTCGATACGTTGTTTGTTATTATATGCCAGTGCGGTAAACTCTGCTTGCGAGATGCAGGATTTGTGTGACGTCAGGTTTTTTAAGCGTAGTTCGCATGTGGCGTTGTAGATGGCGCCACAAATTCCACTACTTTTCTAGCTCAAACATCTTTCTACAACCCAACCATCGTTTCTTTGATAAGTCTTTCCATAACTATGACAATATAACTGCTAAAGCAAATGGCAGTTTTGATAGTTCACCCACAAAAACTTGACGAGACTTCTCGAGTTACCTAGTTATTTTGTGTACAATATCACTATTACTTAGATAAATCTAAAATAATGCTCGGTCATACTGGAGTAACTTTACTCAGAGCAAAATGATAAGGCGGTTACAGTTATATTTTAAATACGAGCAAAAAGTTTAATTCAAAAACCCGAATTCTGGTTTCATTATTACACCTTGCAGTATTAAATCTCCTGTTTCGGAAATCGGATGTGAATCGGAATTAACAGTATCACAGTCATGTGGATACATTTATAACCGTCCATCCGAATCGGATCACACGGCGCACTGAACCTAACTATACGAAATCGTGCTGAAATTATACTCTATGGTTGTGTTTCATGATGTGGTACGTGAGTTTGGCATTTGTGGTGACGTTTTATTTACCTATTCAAAACTACTGCACGGGTCGATCTTTAAGGTTAAGCAACACTTGCCTAGGTTGGTCCGTTGATGGGTGACCATCTCTTACATACCGTGCCTCGGAAAGCATGTTAAGGTGTTGGTCCCGGCTGTCATTTGTAAATCTTTCTTATTACAAAATAGCTTTCGCCCGCGTGGTGGTCGGTAATTATCCCACTGGAAAGTACTAACGGGATATAAAGTATCCTATCTATTAATCTAGGTTATAAACTATTTATGTGCCAAATTTCATGCAGATCCGTTCAGCCGTTTTTGCGTGATTGAGTAACAAACATCCAAACTTTCTCATTTATAATATTAGTAGGTTTTTTTTTTTTTTTTTGTGAATGGCATCTCGTAGTTGACCTAGAGAGGTCGAGACTACTTAACCGGACTATCCTGTGGCTGCCTTAAGAAAAACTCAAAGCCTCCAGCCAGGGGCAAAAAACTTACAGACTAAGCGACTACACGCTAAGGGCTCCCCCTGTGGGGAACGGGCCTCGGCTTAGGGCGTCGCTGGGGGGAGGACAGCAAGATGGGACAGGCTGGATCAGATTTGAATTATTATTATCAGGGGAGTTTAAAGCTACAGGCTCAGCTACGCCACCAGCTGGCACTTCATACCCGAGCAAGGGACGGGGGGGGGGGGGTAATATTAGTAGGAAGTAAGATATCCATTTATAAGCAACGATGACTTATCATCAGGTGACCCTTCCCACTTCCCACTCCCACTACTGCTATCACCACCTCCAGCCACCACTTCCACCACACGACGATCACTTGATTTTTTTTTTTAGATGGGTTTGCTCTTGACTCTCGTGAATGAGCTTACCCAGAAGAAGCCTGTTCACTCTCACTTTGAAGAGATTACGGTTTTTATCTTGTTTGCTATCCTATAACATACAAAAGCGCAAACAAAATAGTTAATGGCCTGAATTTACAATTTTATATCCAAAATCTGCTGTTCGGAATGATTTCAACCAAATACAATAAATTGTGCCAAAATTACCGGGCATACATAAACATGGATATGAAGTCCCTAAATAAATAAAACGATAAGAAATCTCTAAGGGCCAAGAAATTGATAGCTGTGCCCAAAGAAAAGCTCTTCAATTTATTGTGGGTTCCCAGTTCCTGGCTTCTTTATGGGGTTCTATCGATCTGTAGATTTTTATCTGCATATTTTTATCTGAAAGTCATTTATCTTTATAATATTGACCATTGTTCTTTTTGAGTATCGGTTCAGTATGACAACGCTCAAAAGTTTCGAATATGGAATAAAATGTGACTGTCTATCTATATATACACACATCAAAAATGTCTAAGCAAGGTTTTGAACTTCTGAACGATTTTTACTATGGTAATATATTTATATTTCTTTTATAAATTATAACTAAGCATTTTTTGATGCATTAGTGACTAAAGCAACAAAATCCTTAATTCAATTGTTCATTTAATTACAATAATTAACAATATGTGTACCGTAACATACGTAGTATAAAATAAAGTTAAAACGAAATTAAATTTTTACAAAATTAAATAACGACATTTTTTTATTATTATTTGGTAATTCAATACAAAGTGTGACCGCCTCTGTTGTTTAAAACTTGTCGGCAAAGATTTTTCATTGAATTTATAAGATTGTTTATTTGATCCTGCGGCAATCGCTCCCAATGGAATTTTAACAAGTCTTTCAGTTGTTGGGTTGTCGACACTCCATCCAGGTTCTCTAGAACACGTCTCTGAAGCATGTCCCATGCTTACTCGATGGGATTGAGGTCTGGCGATTGTGCAGGCTACGGCAATACCCGGATGTTTTTTATTGCCAAGTACTCTCTGGTCCTCCGAGCTTTGTGCGAACGCGCATTTTCATGCATCAGCGTGAAATCTGAGCGAAGACTTTGTGTAAATGGGTGAACATACGGCCTCAGGACATCTTCAAAGTAACTGTCAGCGTTCATATTGCCATATACAAAAACGAGCTCAGTTTGTCTGTTCTTCATAATACCCGCCCATACCATTACTGTGGAGTCACTGTAAGAATGCACTTTCTGGATGCATCTCAGCCGTCCAGCATTTCCGGGATGTCGATACACTCTTATCCTTCTCGTATCAGGTCAGAATCCAAACCGGGACTCATCGAAATATAAAATTTTAGCCCATTGCTCCTGTGTTTATGTTAAGTGTTCCCTACATCATTCGTTTCGATGGGCGCGATTCCCATGGCGTATAGGTGGGCACCTAATTGGGCGTCGTGCTCATAGGCCGTATTCATGCAGCCTATCTCTCACGGCTTGGTGGCTAACAACAACACCGCTTGAGAATTGTAGCTTTAAACCTGTCTCTCGGGCGGTTAACATCGGCTGACATCTTGCAGTCAGTTGTATGTATCGGTCCTGTCGAGCAGTTGTACTGCTTCCACGTCCTGGATACTACTCAGCAGGATCCCCTGTATTAACGTAACGCTGCCATAGACGACAAATCACGCTTCTATTATTCACACCAAAATGCCGAGATACCTGGGACTGATTTCTTTCCGCTTGTAGCATTCCTACAGCTCTCTGCATTTCATCAGCAGTCACATGGCGTTGCTCCATGATATAAAAAATGACTCATCACTTATTTTTTTCAAAAACTGTATATCTTAAAATGTTAAAAGTGAGATAATTACCAAATTTATCAAACAACGAAAACACATAAATTAAGGAAAAATAATTAGTTTTTATTTTAATGAAAACAAAACACAATCGTAATTTTTTTTATTTTTAAAATCAGCCAATATATGTTTCCGAATAAATGAATTTTAAATATGGGACCCCCATATTCAAAATTAATTTATTTAATAATTTTGGGGGGCAAATAAGAACATAAAAAAAAGTTTTGCAAACAGTACCGTGTGACATATCAAATGAAAGGGCTTAGGTACTGTGAGGGTCTCAATATATATTTTTACATAATTTTAAATGAAATTGTTTTAAAGTTTAGTTATTTCAGAAAATAGACGAAAACTGACCATTCTCCGTTATCTCCGAAACTGCTGAGCCGAAAATTTTGAAAAATATACACAAAATATATAGATAAATAATATATAATAAATATATAGTTCTATACCTATAGATTACAGGAAAACTTGTAAGAAGTCTACAGTCATCAAATAACATGGTAAATCTTTCAATATCGTACGTACAACCTTACATATGCAGTTGGAATGTATGGGAGGACATGGATAAATTTCATCGGAACTACGGAATCCTTCATTATGTGTGGTCCGACACGCACTTGGCTGATTTTTTTTTTTTGTATTATTGTTACACGATTACTCCGCCAATTATGAATTGATTTTGATGATTATTTTTGGTTTGTTCATACTTCAGAGGTGGTCCCATTGGGCACGCCACAATTGCGGCGATAAGTCCCCTCTTTGAGGAGTGGTTGAAGAGGCGTCATGGCACCCTCACCTTCCGCCTGACGCAGGTCCTCACCGGACACGGTTGCTTCGGGAGGTTCCTGTTCCGGATAAGGCGGGAGGAAACGCCCGGGTGTTACCACTGTGTGGATCGCCCGGAGGACACGGTGAAGCATACGGTGGAGGTCTGCCCGGCTTGGGCAGAGCACCGCCGCGTCCTCGCGGAGGCGATCGGCGGCGGCGATCTCTCGCGTCCGGCCCTGGTACAGGCCATGGTACGGAGCAAGAGTGCATGGGAAGCCGTCACCTCCTTCTGCGAAGCTGTAATGCTCACGAAGGAGGAGGCTGAACGCGTGAGGGAGAGGCAATCTTTGCGCCCTCACGCCCCTAGTCGCCGCAGGAGACGCCCTGTACCGCAGGCGCGGGCTTGCGGATGGCGAGCAACGGGTAGCTCGCCGTCCGGGAAGGACCAGGCCCGGGTCGACGGCGCGTTGTGTTCCACGCGCGCCTCAAAGAGATGTCAGCACTAGCTGAAGGGGTCCGCTAGGGCCGATGCCCGCCAGGGTTGCGGGTTGTTCGAAAGAGTTACCGTGGCCCTGGCACAGGCAACTGAAGGAACACGGGTGGGTTTTAGTCAGTAGAAGTCTGACACGCCCTCCCGCTCCATCCAGAGCGGGAGCAGTTATTTGATGATTTCCCATCCACAAAAAAAAAGAAAAAGAGGTGGTCCCATATAAATTGTATTGTAAATTGTATTGTATTAACTTTGCTTGATCAGTTATTGAGTTAGCTTCAATAATACGTACTTAATCCACTTTGTAGTTGCAGTAACTGTTGTTTACATAGCAAGTAGTAGTTTATGAATTAGTGTAGGCAGCATAACTAAAAAGTGGAAAAACTAAACATTTTTTACAAAAAAAAAAAGGAAAAACGGAATTTCAAAAACACGACAAATTGAAAAATAACTTTCATTTTGGAAATTGATGGGAAAAAAAATACAGATCCAGAGACACCGACTTCCGAAATTAAAGCTATTTTTACTTTGTAGTGTTTTTGAAAATCGGTTGTTGTTTTAGTATTGCTATTCGTATCAATCTGCCTAGCCTTCTCTCAATTATGTTGGGGTTGGCTTTCAGTCTAACTGAACGTAGCTGAATACCATTATTTTACATGGAGCGCCTATCTGTACACAACGCAGTAACTGGGTAATACGATATCTTCTTGGCCTTGGTAAGACTGGTTTCAGACGTTCGGGCTTCTGACGACCCGTAACAACTGTCAAAGATCCACAAATGACAGCCAGCTGGGACCAACGACTTAACGTGCTTTCCGAGACACGGAGGAGTCTTGGTATGTACCAAAGATGGTCACCCATCCATGGACCAACCGCGGCAAGCGTAGCTTAACCTGATCGATCGACCTGTGTGGCTGTTATTACTTAGCCACTTAGTTAAAAAACAAAATCGGTTCAGCTGTTTGGGAGCTACGGTACCATTCACAGAGAGATACATAGACACACAGATACACACATTAACATATAAAGCCCCTCTATTTTCGTCGGGGTTAAAATTATTGACCGATATTAGGACTTATCACGTATTTCATAGGCATATTACACAGTTCACTTCCGTCTTTCAATTTGTATGACGCAACAAATCATTCAATGACGGTCATGCCATCCACTTCTGTGCCTTTAAATTCAAGTGAATCAATTTGGTTGAATCTATTTCTATACTGATCTATGACCATTTATCTCTATTATATATAACAAAATATTTCGCCTCTAAGGGCGGATTTTCAGAAGCTGAACGCGATCAGCACTTCTAAAACGTGTTCAATAGCTGTCAGTGTCAATATTCTATAACAGTTTTGACACTGACAGCTCTTAAACGCGGTTTAGATGCGCTGATTGCGTTCAGTTTCATTAGTGAAATTCGCAGTAAAACAATTAAAACCTCACCATTCACACTTACCCTCTCTAACTCAGAGGCAGTTAATCCAATTTTCTCTCACCTCTGGGAGGGAACTATTTCCATACTACGGCTTTATTTACATACACATACATATACTTTATTTACATGTCTTAGGAGACAAGCGTCATATTTCAATGCACTTTATTGTAAGCGGTTGCTAAATGCTTGATTATGTTAGGACTGATAAATTCATTTAAGATATAGTTCCCTCATTAGTTACTGTAAAGCCAAAATTACATTACAAAATTAGTGACATAAAATTATAATAATAATAATATCCTAGGACATTGTTCACACACGGTCATCTGATCCCAAACTAAGCAGAGCTTGTACTATGGAAACCAGATAACTGATAAACTACATACACTACTTTTTTTTTGTAAATACATACTTATATAGATAATTACACCCAGACTCAGGACAAACAGACATGTTCATGCACACAAATGTTTGTCCTGGATGGGAATCGAACCGATTATAAAACATTAGATGGTTATTCTTATATACAAAGTTATATGTATAAAATTACTGTATCTCTAAGCGGATTTTGCAACCTTCATTAACGAAGAAGTTAACTTGGGGCATAAAATTGTGGTGTAGAGGACAATAACTCCAGAAAACGGCAGACCAAAAGTCTTTGTTATTCCTAAGTGGTGAAAACTTAAAGAGTACGTTCGGTGCCTAGCCTCTGCGAGGCTTGATACAGCTGGTAAGGCTATTACTCGACGGGCGATAGTTGCTGTACTTGTGTAATTACTAACTGTAATTATTGTTGACAAACTGTGTGGGATAATGTGGTGGGGTCGCAGTAGTAGCGACTAAAATTTAATTGTTTGGATTGAAATAAAATACTAACTCTGTTATTGTAAGAAACAAAAGAAAGGAAAGTATCTATTAAGACTCGCACAGGAAGATCACAAATTAAGCTAAATACACTTAAAAAAAAACTAAAAAACAAAGTTATTGAAAAGCGTTAAGCTCTGGCCACACTCGGAACGACGCGAAACGAAGTTAAATTCAAATTTTCTTACGTTTTTTGCAATTTACATGTCGGTATTTGATTGTACGTTGATCAAAATATAATTTGCGGCCGTAACAAGTATCTATTTACATAATTAGATTCATTAAAGTGATTAATACAACTCTTTAAGATCAGGTAATCCTAATGAATTAGTATGTCATGAAATCTTGACATTTCAGGATTATACTAACTTAAGGAGTTGTATTTCTTTCGAATATTGGCAAAGAACTTGCAGCTAAGCATATAAATGTCGTCTCACTGAACAGTGGTCTTCTTCCCAGAACTGACATTGGGATACCGGGACCCCAGGGTCACGAGATATGTATATCAAAGACATTTAAAAACTATTAATAATAAGCCCAGCAGTGGTACCAACTTTGTACTTGCTGGTCTGCGGAATAAGGCTTACCGCGCACTCCCTTGCGTTTTTTTTTACCGTATAATCTGTGAAGTATGGAATGTCATAGAAGCGTGTGCATTGCGATGAAAAAAAAGTAATATTATAAAATAAAAAACCCGACTGCGTAAAAAGTGAACTTTAAAAAAGACCGAAACTACCTACATAAATTTATGTCTCCAAACAATCTCACACAGTCGGACATTACTACTCATGTTGCGACGTACAAAGAAACTACTCATACGCCTGCGAGGCGCATCATATTGACTAATGATTTTATTCAAAACCTATAAGTATGATTGATATGTTTTGACTGTTTATATAATTTTGTATATTACTAAAAAGAGAAAAACATAATTTTAAATGATATTTATATATTTTTATTATAAAATCTTTAATCAAATAAATCTTAGGAACAAATTTTAGGAACTTAGGCAATTAAACATTCTTCTCATTAAAAATAATGAAAAAAACAACTTAAAGTATACACTTCTCTTAAAAAAATAGTTAATTAAAGTAATTAACTAAAAAAAACTAACAAAGTAACAAAAAACAATATTTTAGAAGAATTTTATTAAAAGCGCAAAACTTACATACAAGCTACTCATACGTCTTTGGAGCGCCAATAAGGGTAGTATATCAAAAAAAACTAGCACAGTTACCGTAACGCAACCACCGTCCTGCGACACGTGCTGGCGATGACTGAGATGTCCTTGAACGTGAATGCCTTAAGCGCGAAGGATAAAAAAAGAGAGCAATATATCAAAAACGCGAGCGCCTCTGCGACGTAGAGTAGTAATCTAGGGTTAAAAACAATAAAGATGAACGCGCCTAAATGCGCTAAGGCGCTAACTACGAACGCGCCCGGAGGAGAAGGGCGCGCGGGGGCGACGCGGCCGCCGCCTGCGGCAGCGCGCGCTCACCCGGCATTCGGCCAAAATCAGCGTTTGCGCACACACATTGCACGATCTTTAATGTCGCGATCGCGCGTGTCCACCATTGTAAAGTGCCGTTTCATTTACTTATTCAATCAATATACCATGATTATTCAAAGTTGAGGAATCTTATTTAACCCCTCAACAAAAGATATATTGCCTTCGACTGATTTTTTAAATTTACTTTTAAATTTTACACTTTTCAGTTTGTGGATTATTTGGTGTGTATGATTTAGTGCATACAGATCAATATTGTAGGTTGGTGTCTCGTTTCATTAAGAGTGTCTAACAGGCCTTTGCGAGTTGGCTTCGGCCCTCATACGCCTTCCAAAGGTCTGGGACCCCAGGGTCACGAGATATGTATAAAGAAGAAACAAGTAAATAAAAAAAAAACAGTCGTTGAGCTCCTTAAGTTCTGAGTTGAGCTACACGATTACTGATAAATTCGTGCACTGGCCGGACAGATCTACTCAAATCTGTGTGGTTCTTTCCTCACAAGACCATCTCAGACACTAATCTGCTTGGTCCTCATATGGCCTGACCAAGATAATGTTATTTCTCTCTCACTGTACTAAGTAACGCTGTAGGTAACGGTCGCAATTCTGGTTTTGTCAAATCTTAAGAATTATATTGATTTATTTTATAATAATTATTTTTACAAAATAATTCGATATAATTACGTATAATATATAATTATTTTATACGAATAAACTTTGTCAGAGCTTTGTTGTATGTTTTGAAAATTTTAGTTAGAACCTCACCCAGGACCCATTAGGACCCACCTAACCAACTTTAAATCGTTATAGATCCTAAATGGTCATTCAAAATGAAAAAGGATTGGAGAAACGTAAAGATGATTTTCAAAGACTTATTCAATGATACCCCACTTGACATAGTTCGTGGAATTTCATTTGTACAAGCTTTTATTTAGTTTCACCTGCCTCGGTGTCTGTCTATCTGTCTGTAATCGAATCTTGTAAGTTAAATTTGACCGACTTCTAGGTTTCCCATTGAGCTGAAATTTTACATGCATATTTAAATCGAATGACAATGCAATATTATTACGACATGGAGCTGGTATGATGATGAATCAGAAAGGCGGCGATGGAAACTCAGTAATAAAACGACACAACCCTATTGAGTTTGGGCTCGTTTGATTTGTCTTGACAAGGATTCTGTCTATATCCAGATTAATAAAAGCTTGTCTATTTTTTTTTTTTTTATAATTTTTAAAACCACCGCCACCATTTCTCCGAGCGCTCAAGATTCGTGACGGCAGGTATTCCTACTCTTTTTTGTGCAACAATAAATATGAGATGAAGATGGTCAGTCATGTATGGTCCATTACGACGATGACATGCGGGCACCACTTTAGCAGTGAGATTCGAATGGGAAAACGCGCATTTTCAGGGTTCCGTATCCAAAAGGTGCCAACGGGACCTTATTACTAAGACTCCGCTCTCCATCCCTCCGTGCATATGTCACAGGCCTGTATCTTGAAAATGAAATTTTCAGAGTATGGCCGCTATAACCACAAATAATAAAAATAAAGTTATTAGGTCAGGATTGTTAAATATCCTAGTACCTAAATTATTTTGCGCACTGTTGTATACAATCAAATTTTTAACTTAACAGACAACTGTGCTGCTGGGGAGTTTGTTGCGCCATTTCTTCTCCCCAGCTAAAGCACTAGGAAGTGGTGAAGGGCGGACGTTTTGGGGGACTGCCTTATGTAATTTTGACGTTCGAAAAGTGCTGATGCTCAGCCTACTTTGGATAAATCACTTTGGTGGTACTGAACTCTTCGTGTGCGAGTTGATTTGCACTTAGCCGGTTTTTTCCCCGTGCCTACGTTTGTTATATTGTACGGCAGAAATAAGGCACCAGATTTCAACGTATCGCAGTGTGCACTAGCCTATCAGATCAAAAATTCGTGTTTCAAAACGAACCGAATTACAGACCGCTATAAAAACAAGTGTACTCGCTACCACTAAACCCGCAACCTTAATAAGGGATCACGAGAAGTTTGCACGCTGCCAGCGAGACAATTTATTATGCGGACGACTCTATACCGCCGACTTTTACACGACAACGCATGTTTTAATTGTTAACAACGGATGACTTTGTAAGTCTTCGTCGGGTGGTAATAGATTGTTCGCTGTTCATTACTGGGTATTTGCTTTGAGATAAAAAGATTTTAGTACGACTATACATAAACTGTCAGCGTTTCCAGTAGCTGATGAGCTGTATTAGAGGTTGGGGTAGTGTCTAAGGAGGAAAATTAGCAGAAATTTTTGTTCTGATTCTGGGTTTCCGGATTGTAAATTTTGTATTTACTAGACTTGTTTTCTATCTCGTAAAAGTGATTCTAACAGAGGTTGTATCTTCGTCTGTGTTTCCGCGCCCATACAACCCTAATCTCTTCAAAGTGAGAGTGAACAGGCTTCTTCTGGGTAAGCTCACTCCATCGTCGACTTTGTCATCTGCGACCTAGACTAGAGTCAAGAGCAAACCCATCTGAAATAAAAAAAGTAAAAAAAAAACAGGATGTTGTAGAATAATTTAGGCAGAAGACGTCGCGGCAGACCCCGTAAAGATCCCAGGATGAGCTGGACGAAACAAACGACCAGTGGTCCACATTAGCCCTGGATTGCAAGCACTAGAAGTCATGGGAAGAGCCTTCACCCAGCAGTGGGATGATACGACAGTAAGGGCGAGAATACATATGCCTGTAACTTGCACAAAAGTATACAAGTACCTTGCATGTTGTGTGCCATAACCACTTCTGATTGGTGAGTATCACAATGGCATACCAGCTACATGCATAGTTTTGTACAAGCTACCGGCATGTGTATTCCCGCCCTAACAGTAAGAGCGCATGCCTGTAACTTGCACAAAAGTATGCAAGTCGCTTGCATGCCGTGTGTCATAACAACTTCTGATTGGTGAATGTCACAATAGCATGCTAGCTACTTGCATAGTAAAAGCTAGTTACAGGAATGTATCTTCTCACCCCAACAATAAGGGCGAGAATACACATGCCTGTAACTTCCACAAAAGTATGCAAATAGCTTGCATGCCGTGTACCATAACTTCTGATTGGTGAATGTCACAATGGCATGTTAGCTACTTGCATAGTACAAGCTACAGGAATGTATATTCTCACCCTAACAGTAAGGGCGAGAATACACATGCCTGTATCTTCCACAAAAGTATGCAAGTAGCTTGCATGCTGTGTACCATAACAACTTATGATTGGTGAATATGAGGCCATGAGAGCCGGAGAGGCCTAACTACATAAACAATAGTTTACAGTAGTAAAGAAAAAACAGATTTATTTAAAAAAAAAAAAACAGTATTAAAAAAAATGACAATTAGGCCACTTTGGCTCTCATGGCCTCATATCACAATGACATGCTAGCTACTTGCATAGTTTTGTACAAGCTAGAGGAATGTGTATTCTCGCCCAGTCGTTCTACTATTACTGATATCATATCAATAACGGTAAAAAGCTAAAAATAAATCATAGAAAAAAAAAACAGTTATTTCGGAACAGTTAAAATAGTTTTAAAAATCCTGAATGGCTTTTTCCTCTAAAGCAATAAGTCAGCTATTCCGTTCATTTATGTTCGCATAACTTATCAAAATGTGAGGGACAGCTGATTTTTTTTTTGGTCTAGTAAAAGTCGTTTGTTATTTGTACAATCAATCTGCCTAGCCTTTTCCCAACTATGTTGGGGTCGGCTTCCAGTCTAACCGGATGCAGCTGAATACCAGTATTTGACATGGAGCGGTGTCCTATCTGACCTCCACAACCCAGTTACTGGGTAATACGATACCCCTTGGTAAGACTGGTTGTCAGACTTTCGGGCTTCTGACGACCCGTAACGACTGTCAAAGATCCAAGAATGACCTCCGGAACCAACGGCTTAACGTGCTTTCCGAGGCACGGAGGAGTCTCGGTATGAAAGATGGTCACCCATCCCGGCAAGCGTAGCGGATCGACCCGTGCGGCTGTTATTACTTTGCCACGAGCTCCTCCTCGATTGTTATCATGAGTACAATCATGTGTTTAAGTATCGGTCACTAATTACCAGTCACCCTTTATAATGGAGAGAACTATGTCCATTAATAAACTCTCTTTATAGGCTGATTATTATAATGTTGATCGAATTGTTGTTGTTGTTGATTGTTTACAATTACACAGTCGCAACTGCAACACTGGTGCCGATTCTGTAGTGCAAAAACTAAACTTAATTTAGGCTATTGCTAACTTTATGAAAAAAAGAAAGAGACGGACGTAAATCAGAGCTGTCAAATTTAGTTGAACTAATATTTCCATACCTTAGAAAAAACATGTCGATTAAAAACACGGTGAAGCGCAAGGCGTAAACTAGTTTGACATCTCTAACTTAGTTCATATCTATAGTCGTCCTTTTCTCGCGCTGCCTGTTAGTAAAAGATAGCGAATCTCTAATTTTAGTTATTGAACATGAGAATCAGCACCAGTATCTAAAGTTAAAACGAATAACTCGGTCCTTATTATGAACTATTAACGCCATCATGATTCCGATGCGAAAATGGGATGGTGCTATAGGTCATGTATAGCCCCGTCTCTCTCTCTATCACTGGAAAAATGATTTTCTTAATTTTTTTATTTGTGATGGGTTTGCTCTTGACTCTAGTCTAGGTCAGAGGTGACAGATACAAAGTCGACGATGGAGTGAGCTTACCCAGAAGAAGCCTGTTCACTCTCACTTTGAAGAGATTAGGGTTGTATACGTTCGGAAACACAGACGCAGGTAGTGAGTTCCACTCTTTTGCACTCTTTTCACTCTTTTGATGGCATTAATTGTTCGTAATACGACCCCTGCACTGAAAACCAGACCGACAAAAAACTAGATCAAAATGTATCGACTACCTATCGAGTAGGTACTAACTTACTAACATTTCAGCTCCACACGCTGCTACCTAACGAACTACGGGGAAGGGGGAAAAATTCTACTTATGTGCTGCACTGGCAATACACCTCAATTTGCACGGTTGCCAGGATTTGGAATCTCTACTGATATAGTAGGATTTTTCGGTGGTGCGACTATTTTTGAATTCATAATAATTATTTTGATGGTAAAGTTTTCTGATATAGGCATAGGTTAAGACTATCCCTAAAATGGAAATTGTAGGTTTTTTATTCATTTATACCTAACTTGAAATATGTATTTTCACGATAACTTAATACTTTCACCATTATTTTTTGGTTTATGGAATTATTTTCTATAACCTTTCAGATTCGAGATTTCGGTGAGCGTGGCTCTGTCACGCAGAGGAGCATGTGGCTAAGTAATAACAGCTGCACGGGTCGATCCATCAGGTTAAGCTATGCTTGCCGAGGTTGGTCTGTGGATGTGTGACCATCTTTTCATACCGAGACTCGGAAAGCACGTTAAGCCGTTGGTCCCGGCTGTCATTCGTGGATCTTTGACAGTCGTTACGGGTTGTCAGAAGCCCGAAAATCTGACAACCAGTCTTACCAAGTGGTAACTGATTACCCAGTGACTGGGTTGTGGAGGTCAGATAGGCATAGTCGCTCCATGTAAAATACTGGTATTCAGCTGCATCCAGTTAGACTGGAAGCCGACCCCAACATAGTTGGGATAAGGCTAGGCAGATTGAACCTTTCAGCATCTTTAAATGCTTTTTAGAGTTCCGTACCTAAAAAAAAACGGACCCCTTATGGGATCACTCGTGTGTCTGTCTGTCTGTCGGTATCTCCGTCTGTCACAGCCAATTTGTTTCGAATCTAATCGACCGATTAAGTTTAAATTTAGTACACTTATGAATTTCTGTAACGCAAATACGGAAGTGTAACGTAAATAAATGAATTTTAAATGTGGGGGTCACTTTTGGGAGACAAATAAGAAAATAAAATATTTGGAAACTGTACCGTGTGACATATCAAATGAAAGTGCTTACTGTGAGGGTAATATATATAATTATAAATATATATATACAGTATGTTAACCAACAGAGGGCGTTCCCGTTAAATATTCACTAAAAATGTTTCTTTTACGTATGAATTTAACATTTTTAGTGAATATTTTAATATTAAAAAAAATAAAAACCATTTTGTTTTCGAATGGTAATATTTTTTTTAGCATGTATGGATGCTATACTATTGCGGGTTAACGGGAACGCCCTCTGTTGGTTAACATACTGTATATCTATATTTAAAAAAAAAATGATTTATTATATTTTTCATTTTAATTGTCAAAGCCTATCCCCCTACCACGACCATAGACAGCAAGGGATGAGTCAACTCAGCTGATTCTCTATTCAGAACATTCAAACGAGGGACCCTCAAAACTGGAACTACATGTGTCTCCCACGTTTACCCCAAAGCTATCTCACCATTCATCTTCACAGAAGACTGAAATGAAGTTGTCGGAAAAAGCATCTCTTTTAATAGGTATCCCAAATTGAACAAATTGTACATTTAATTTTTAATAAAATAACCTATTTAATATTGTATTGGATTATTTATTTTCTCGCAATCGTAGTGAAAAGTAGAGTCTAACACACGGCGCCAAAAACCCATTATACCTCACTAGCTTTTGCCCGCGGCTTCGCTCACGTTAATTTAGAGTAGCGGTTTAGGGAGTGAAAGGTATCAAGCACACAAACTTACTTTTGCATCTATAATATTATAGTTAGGAGGATGAAAAACCGGTCTATCGACACTCTACGACTCACAAAATGTATTAGGTACTTAAAAAAAAATAAAAACTCTTAGCACACTACTAAAATTTATATAATAATATAATTCAATTATAATTCGAAAGACACGTGGCGCCATCTATTATCATAAGAACGTTATTGTTGTTTACTTTGGGAACAGTACTTTTTTCCGGGATGAATAGTACCCTATGTCCGTTTCTGTACACCTGACAACATGCAAAATTTCAAGATGAGCGGTTCAGTTATTTAGGCATGAAAGGTAACAAACAAACTTACTTTCGCATTTATAATAATAGGTTGGGGAAAAAGTTTCTTCGCATTTTTTAAGAAAATTCAAAACATTTTTTAATATAGTTTATTTACATTTAACTAAAGTATGTAGGTACCATTTTGTTCGATAACTTTTTGCCATCTTGTAGGTAGGGACATGATCCCATTGCTATAGAAATTTTGGGACTTCTGGCCAAAATACCGCGACAAGTGGTTTTGGCAGTCCTCTCGTGATGTTAACCTGACACTGCCTAAAGAATTCTGAAGAGACCGAAACAGGTGGAAATCTGAAGATGCAAAGTCAGGACTATACGGCGGATGCATTAACACCTCCCAGCCAAACTCTCTTAATTTTTGCTGAGTGGCTAAAGATGTGTGAGGTCTAGCGTTATCATGATGAAAAACCACACCCCTTCTGTTGATTAATTCCGGCCGCTTTCTCTCAACTTCTTGCTTTAATCTCATCAGTTTTTCGCAGTAGAGTTCAGAATCGATGGTCCTGCCTGGTGGTAACAGCTCATAATGAATAATGCCCTTCCGATCCCACCACACACACAACATCACCTTGTTGCGAGTTAACCTGGGTTTCGCCACAGTCTGTGAAGCCTGACCGGCCTTTGACCACGGCCTTTTTCGCACGTTCTTGTCATACGTGATCCACTTTTCATCACCAGTTATCAGCTTCTTCAAAAATGGTTCGGTTTCATTACGTCGTAATAAAGAATCACAAATGAGTACACGGTTCATTAGGTTAGGTTAGGTTTCAGTGAGCTCGTGAGGTACCCAAATGTCGAGCTTTTTTGTGTACCCAGTTTTTTTCAAATGCGCCAAAACTGTTTTGTGGTCAATTTTCAGTTCTTCAGCTACGTCGTAACTACTGCTATGCCGATCTTGCTCCACTTTTTCAAAAATGGCATCCATTTTATCCGTAATAGGGCGACCAGAGCGACGTGCATCTTTGACATCAAAATTTACGGATTGAAAACGCTTAAACCAAATTTGTGCTACTCTCACAGACACTACACTAGGTCCATAAACATCGCAAATTTTTTCGCGGCTTGCGTTGCATTTTTACCTTTTTTGTAGTAAAATTTTAAAATGTATCGAATTTCTTCATTAGATTCACTCATCTTGACGGTACGAAAAACAAATGAAAATCACACTTTTTCCTAATTTGAATTTGGAATTATGGTCTTTAAAATTTAAACTTTCAATGATACCAAAACCAGCCAGATACAAATAGTATAGCCAAAGAGATTTTATTACAAGTTCATACATACTATAATGCGAAAAGACTTTTTCCCCAACCTAATATTAAGTTACGATTGAACTTAGTAACTCAGTGTTATAATTCGACTTCAATTTACTCCCTCGCTAAAGCTCGGGAGTAAAACTACCTCGTATACAGGGTTATTGGTAAAACACCAACAACCTCTTAAGGGGTCATTGTACTCATCAATATGAACAACTTTTACTACGGGACCAAACCTGAAATCGCGAAAAAAAATCAGCTGTTCAGTACATTTTGACGAAATAAGCGAACATAAATGTACTGAACACCTGACTTTTTTTTTCGCGATTTCCGGTTTGGTACCATAGTAAAAGTTGTTCATATTCGAAATAAGCGAACATAAATGTACTGAACACCTGACTTTTTTTTCGCGATTTCCGGTTTGGTACCATAGTAAAAGTTGTTCATTGTATTGATGAATACAATGACCCCTTAAGAGGTTGTTGGTGTTTTACCAATAACCCTGTATAATGAGCCATTTAAGCCACTTGTATAACAATCTACTATTTAAAATTCGTGTCTAAGATTTATTTGATAGTTTTGCCAGTATTTTTAATATGTTGTGGATAACGTTGTGAGTTTCACATTTATACATATAATATCTTTGTTTATATTACTTGCGTAGATATAATGTGTTCCTGTTTGTTTGTCCCAAATAAATAAATAAATAAATTTCATTTATCGTATCGTTGTCTCTACGTGTACCGCAAAACTTCTAACATAATACTGTTTTGTATTCCCAATAACATAAAGCAACACTCACGAACATCGTGTGGTTAGTATCGTATTCATGTTTCGTCAACGATAAGAAATACTCAAGTGCCGACAGACCGCTAATCCTTTTCAGTTTGCCCTCACAACTTGCGTCTTATATGATAAGCAATTTAATTTGAAACAGCATTCCACTTAACCGCTAAAGGCTTAGATGTGTGAAGTAGGTACTTAGAATTACTGATGTTGTAAAGTAGTTTGATGCGTACGAGTGATGATCAAAACATGAATGAGGAGCGTCAGAACAAAAACCGATAAATCACATTTGTGTTTTTTGTGGAAAAATATAAAAATATAGCCAAGTTCATGGTTTTCTAATTTAGAGTTAAAAGTAATCTATCAATTTATTGGTCAATTTTATTTATTGGTCTATCTACAATTGTTACACCGTTTATTCTAATAATACAAGCAACATGATACAAGCATAGTGTAGAATATGTTGCGATAGACACAGCATGCAATTTACTGTTGAGTTATAAAAAAAAAATGCATATATCGGTTACTGACCAAACCAACTGAATAATATTAGGGATTTATAGGTTCCGATCGCAATTGTTGTTTAGTACGATTGAAGTAATTATCGGTTATTTCGCGGACGGATTTAAAGCGGATTTATCAGTTTTCGATATGTACGAGAACAATCAATTGGTATCATAAAAAAAAAAATGTCAAAATGCGATTTATCGGTTTTTCTTCTGACGCTCCTCAAATAGTAATCGGGCGTTGGGGATAGGAGTGATACATAGACATGGTGTAATTGACATAACTGAAACTCTCTTAGGAGGTAATTGAAGGTTGTCATTATTGTGAAAAACTTTTACTTTAGGTACTGAAATCGTGGAAAAAACCGGCCAAGTGCTTGTCATGTCGGACTTGCGCACGAAGGGTTCCGTACCATTACCTATAAAAACGGCAAAAAAATCACGTTTGTTATATGGGAGCCCCCTTAAATATTTATTTTATTCTGTTTTTAGTATTTGTTATCCTAGCGGCAACAGAAATACATCATCTGTCAAAATTTCAACTAACTGTCACGGTTCATGAGATACAGCCTGGTGACAGACGGACGAACAGCGGAGTCTTAGTAATAGGGTCCCGTTTTACCCTTTGGGTACGGAACCCTAAACATCTGCTGCTTCATACATTTACATTAGCATAGCTCGTTAAAATTTAGGGAACAGCAGATTTTTTTTATTTAACTACCATATCTAATAGTATTCAGTTAAGTTTATTGTTGAGTAAGTTTTTAAGTACGAGTTTCACCAATGAAACTGAACGCGATCAGCACATCCAAATCGAGTTCAAGAGCTGTCAGTGTCAATATTCCAAAGAAAATAATGACACGGACAGCTCTTAAACGTGATTTATGTGCTGATCGCGTTCAGTTTCATTGGTGAAATCCGCACTAAAAGAGGGAGGCACATTTTGCAATAATTCCTACATCTACCACACTGACATATTTACTTCCTTACCTCAAAACCAAACAAAATACCTATGAATATCTCAGAAATTCGTAGATTCTCACTCCACAGATCTGGCAACACCGGTGGCTAGGTACGCCATAGATCGCTATAGATACTGACTGGCTTGCCTATCGCAAACAGACTCGTAAAGGCGGAGAATGACTTGTAACACTAGTCAGTGCAGCGAGCCGAGCCGCTCGATGCGAGCGCCGGATGCTCCACTCGACTGTCGGCTGTGTCTTGAATTTCTTTGAAACGTGTTACAAACAAACGTCAGTCTAGTCAGTGCAAATATCTAGAAATGGAGCGCGCTCGAGCCATGCGCTCGAGGCGAGCGATCACCGCCTGTTATGTATCGCCGTTTTGTAATCAAGCTCACCTTGAATGTTACATTACAAACAAACGATACAAGTCAGTCTCCGCCTTAATAAAACAAATATAGCGTGGATTGTAAATAAAAAGGATGTTCCGATTGGGTCCGGAGTTGGGCTAGTTTTATGCCATATTTTATATTATCACGCTTTTATAAATGGAAGCTCGTGGCTAAGTAATAACAGACGCACGGATCAATCCATCAAGTTAAGCTTCGCTTGCCGGGGTTGGTCCGTAGATGGGTGACCGTCTTTAAATACCGAGACTCCTCCATGCCTCGGAAAGGACGTTAAGCCGTTTGTCCCGGCTGTCATTCGTGGATCTTTGACAGTCGTTACGGGTCGTCAGAAGTCCGAAACTCTGATATCCAGTCTTACCAAGGGGTATTTATATACATTGACGAAAAAAAATCCAATACAAAATGTTCATGGGTTTCATAATTACTGTCAAACATTTAATGTTCATCCCGTCGATACGGTAAATTCTCACCTCTAATTAAAGAATGTATTTAAATAAAGGTTTCGAATCGACAAGATATATCGACAATATTCGGATAATGACGTATTTTAGATTTTTTTTAATGTAGAATAATGTCAGTAATGAAAAAGGATTGACATTGTATATTGGTTGTCAAATATTTAAGCGTGCGTTCAGAAATTTATTTTGTGAAAACTAAGGAAAATATATCAAGCAATGACAAATGACTAATTTAAAAAAAAATGCGGTGCGAGGTTCGCCGGGTCAGCTAGTTATTAATAATATTCTGTAAAACATACATATAAAAATCAGCAGACAGACTTTAAGAAAAGTGAGTAATATTTTTACGTAAATTTAGTACCTGATACCTGAAAATTGGCCGCCGGCCCAAGCTAGGAGGAATGCGTACTCTATCCCATACATTTTGTTAATCAGAAAATAAGTAAGGTCTGGCGGCTCTGGGATCTTGGACTACAACATTTCTTATCCCTTATAGGAAATGGCGTGATAATTTATTATAAACTTACCAGACTTATAGGCAATAAGTATCTATGCTTTGAACATAATCCAGTAGCATTAATTTGCGTTATGCTGGCATGATATTTAGACAAACAGACAAAATGTCTAAAAAATATATTTCTGGTAGTAGAATCGTTCTGTTACGCGAGACCATGTAAACAAGGTTTTAAAAAAAACACTTTGAGATACACGAAAAGAATTAGTTTTAATTCCGAGTTTGACCTTGTTACAATTTTTGGACTTTAGGTTAACACTAAGTAAACTGGCAGGCACAACGATATACGGAGATGGTAGAGGTTCGGCGGATAGGACGAGACTGGCGAGCTGCGGGAGCAGGGAGGCAGTGCTGTCCCTAAATGATGACAAGGCAATTTCTGGGAAATCTCTGTAATCAATTATTATTGATTATTAAGGGTTTTCCTTAGCATTGGGAAACTGTAACAGCCCCCCGATTTAGAGTAAACTACACCCTTCAAAGTGAAGTTTACGTTTAAATTAATGAATATGAATCAGCCGATGCGAAGAGAGGGACCCGTGTTAACATTTGAGAGTTCAATGCCATCTAACTCAGGGTCATTATTTTCAGAACTTTTATTTTCTTTAAATTTTATTATTTTCTTGTGTATGCCAGTTTTATACACCTTATAGATAATATAGCACATAATAGAAATTATAATTACAATTATAATACCTGAATAGTATTCTTGATATAAAACAATATGTGGTTTTTCAATTATATTGTTAAGTCCTTTCAGGATTTCAGGATTATCATAAGCTAAGGAATCTAAATTAATGTTCTTAAGATTAACTATAGGTAGGTTTGATACAATATTATTATAAGCTACAATATTACAACATGAATCATTTAAAATATTAAAATTAGAAACAATAGTTTTTAGTTGAATTTTATGATTTTCATGCGAGGTTAAACGAGTGTCCTTGCAGTAAGCAACACATTTAGAAGGTAAGTACAATACACCATTTCCACTAAATTCTATTTCAGTAGATTGGGAGTTATTACATTCAATACTTATTTTAGTTTTATCCGACATTACATATAACCACCTACTGTAACGTAGTGGCTGCCAGATGCTAACGTGACCATGAATAAATTTGGTTTCACAAATCGAAGGGATTGAGGTAAGTACTTTTGTAATAATTTCCGTTTCACAGGAAGGCGTCGCGGAAGAGGAGTATAATATTGATATTTCACAAAGGTAATGGTCATTATTAATTATCTTACAATAATCTAGGTTATCTAACTTACAGTACATTGACCTATCTCTGCTTATACCAATATACTTGGAGGATGGAATGATGGTCGAATATGACCTTGGATTATTTTTATCATGAGGAACCAGCGAAGGTAAGTTATGATATACATTTAAGTGTATAGGGTTAATGAGAGGGATTTTTACTGTAAACACTACTTTTTCTTTATTGAAGTAACTAGATATTTCTGATATATTTAGAATAGTATGCATGTTATCGAGGTTTAAGGGAACTGGAAGTTGTGTAGATTCGGGTAGGAATCTATAATTATCGACCAATTCGGTATAAAGTTCTTTAGGTGTTAGAATAGTGGGGTACAGGACATTAGATTTGCTGAACATAATAGAGTTAATTATGTCTTCGACTTTGAAGGACAAGGCTAGGAGACTATTTTCTATCATGGAGGTTAATTCCAGCATGCGAGACCTAATACCTAGTTCTTTTGAAACGTAAGTCAGATTCAGAATATCTTGGGACAATTCATCAATTGCATCTTTCAGATGCTTTTCATTTAGTTTTATTATATACATAGTTTCATTGTAGGATTTAAGCGAGGAAGTAGTGACTAATATATTTTCCTTCATAAGAAGGGCTAGTTTCTTTTGGTCTGTTTCTACCTCTTTAATGGCATTGTCGTATCGGATGGCATCGTCTTCATCCATTGTGCCAAATAATTTTTTAGATATGGTGCCTACGAATCCTAGAAGTGCAGATCTTCTCGACTGGCGAGATGTAAGGTGAAAAATAGCTTCATTGTCATGGGCTATTGTCACGTTCGTTTTTATATTACTTATAAAAATGAAACGATCGCAAAATTAATAGAAACAAAAGTATATTAATAAAACCGTTAGTTACAATTTTAAGAAAGATACGGGTGGTCGAAATTTTCTAAAAGTACGAGGGTTCGTTATAACCCGGTCTAAAGGTCGGACTACGTAGAAGGCCGTCAATACCGCACTCTCCTGCTTGGTGATGAACGGTGACGTCGGTGGTGGCCCCGGAGTCAGTCAGCGGAGCAATGACGCTGGGTAGGAATCTAGTTTAGCCAGCCAGCCGCGCAGATCTTCAGCCGCATAGAAACTCCTGGAACCGCCGTTTCAAACAGGCATTAGCTTCTTATTTATTAAGCCACATTTATTTGCAAGCCTTCACCTTGCAGAAAGAGGTTGGCATATACTAGAAGGCTAATCTAGATAGGCAATAAAAAAAAGATACTATACTATATACTCAAGCGAGTAGGTATTAACAAATAAAAGTAGATAATGCTATAAGGAACGTGAAGAAAAAACTAGAAGAATTGGTGTCGGTGATTGTTTACAATATTATTGTCTATGTAGGTATTAGAGTAACACCGTTTAAAAAGTAGCCGTTATAAGCGGTCGAAACAAAGCAGGTTACAGGTAATTTAGCTGAGTTTAGGTTTAACAGATAACGTTCCGAAAGCAGCGGCAACTATGCACATTCATACTTAAACACATTTAGAAAACAAAGATTATATTGTACAACTTACCCAGTATGGGAAGAACACGGCACTTAATCACTTGGGTAGCCAAGTATTTTAGTATTTATTATTCAGATTTAGGCTTAGACGCTATTATCCAAAGTTATTTGTAAGTATTAAGTTTCCACAATTTAGATATTCAACTACGAGGTCGTAGGTACGCTGCAGAGGTTCGGTACAGAACACTTAGTACGTGTCGTTCCTCGATAGCTCATCGAGCGTCACTGGCGGCGGCTCCGTCGAAATGCCTGCGTGCGCCCGCGATCCGTGTCAGGTGAAGGGAAGGGATTTTGGAATGCATATGTAACAGCGCGCCGTAAGAAATGGCTCTGTCCGTTTGTTCGTAATTTATTTTTCTATAATATTTGCTTATTTTATTGTTTTAGTTATTTGTATATTAGGCAAGTAAGTATATTGTGACAGTACCCCCCTTCCGAGATAAGGATTTTTCCTCTGGAAAATCCTTAACTATTATGATCACGATTTCAAATCTTTGATGTGCCATGCTCCTAAGTCGTGACCAGACATATCCTCTAATATATATACTAAGGGCGAGCGCTTTTCCTTTACACGGCATTTTAGGAACTTCGGAGCGAGTTTTTTACTGAAGTGAGCATTCTTGTCACTTTGAAAGTAACACTTTCTCCATACTATGTCTCCTATTTGAAACTCAGTATCCTTACGTCGCAAATTATAACGCTGAGTATTTTTTTTATGACTTCGCCATAAGGCCGTCTGCACATCGTCAAAGATTTTACGGAGGTGACCTAGGTTAGCAGCGTATTTATCGCGGGGTGAAAAAATTAATTCCCTAGGCGCAGTATTCTCCAAATAGTGAGAACCACAAGTTATAAGTTCCCTACCATGAATCAAGAATGCGGGTGTATAACCGGTAGTTTCGTTCACAGAGTTATTCATCGCGAATTGGATTTTTGATAAGTTAAGATCCCATGTTCTATGATCTTCTTCAACAAAAGTAGCGATTGCTGTTACAATTGTCTTATTGTACCTCTCCACAGTATTTATTTGTGGAGTGTACTTTGGCGTAAAATGGATACTTGGGATTTTGTATTTAGTGAAAATTTTGTCCAATTCGCGACTTATGAATTGGCATCCATTGTCAAGTATGACTGTTTGCGGAATGCCGTGTACTAGGAAAACATTGTCTTCTACATGTTTAGAGACCAAGTCCGCAGTAGCTCTGCGAAGAGGGAATAATAGGCAATATTTGGAGAAACAACATGTCACCACAAGTATATAAGAATGTTGTTTTCTACTGTTTGGTAAAGGGCCCACTAGATCTATTGAAAGTACTTGAAATGGTCTTGAACAGTCCTTGGGTCTTCCCATTTTGCCAAAGGTACCATGTGTTGGATGTTTGTAAGCTAGGCAAGTTTCGCAATTGGCGATATAGTTAATTACATCTTGGCGCATACCCGGCCAGTAAAATCGAAGTGCAAGTCTTTTGTACGTCTTGAACACGCCAAAGTGACCAGATATGGGCTCGTTATGATTCTTTGCAATTACTTCCTTACGCGCCTCGCTTGGAACAACAGTCTTCCATTCGAATTCAGACAAAAGTGCATTACCACTTTTCATGAATCTAAATAATGTGTCATTCTCTACACGATAATTCGGCACACTACTCGGGTTTTCCAGACAACCCTTGTAAATTTTTAGGTACCATTGGTCTTTTGTGCTAGACATGGTAGGTGAGGCAGATGTAATTTGCGCCAATGGTACTGTTCTCGATAATGTGTCTGGCACTATATTATCTTTTCCTCGTCTATGTTTTATCGTGAAGTTGAATGAAGAAAGTCTCACACCCCATCTAGCGAGACGACCTGTTGGATTTGTAAGTGACAGGAACCATTTTAGTGCTGCATGGTCCGTGTATACAGTAATAGTTTGACCGTTCTCCACATAGCAACGCCAGTGTTCTAGAGCCGTAAGCACTGCCAGGGCCTCTCTTTCAGTGACACTATAGTTTCTTTCGGGACCAGTAAGTGACCTGCTCATATATGCAATAGAGTGCTCTTCACCATTTATCTGTTGGGCAAGCATTGCACCTACCCCATAGTTGCTAGCGTCAGTATGAACTTCAAAGGGAATACTGAAATTTGGACAGGCCAATACAGGTGCATTAATAAGACAGCCCTTTAATTGCTGGAAGGCAGCATCAGCTTCAGATGACCAAAGAAAAGGTGGAGAATTTTTTTTAGTGGTTGTCAGCTTGTTTAAAGGTCCTGCTATGGTACTAAAATTTTGTATAAATCTCCTATACCAGGAAGCTGTACCTAGAAATCTTTTGACTTCCTTCCTAGTGGTAGGTGTGGGATAGTTTAGTATTGACTCTGTCTTTGCTGGGTCTGTACGGAGACCATGAGCATCTACAACATAACCGAGATAACAAAGTTCCTGTCTAAAGAATTTGCTTTTTTCTAAATTAATAGTTAGATTTGCACGTTTTAATTTCTCTAGAACCCTGGTAAGGAGTGCAACGTGCTCAGAGAATGTGTTACTAATAATAATGACGTCATCCAGGTAAGCAAATACCTTCAGTTCAAACTCTGGACCAAACAACGCATCAACTAGGCGTTGTTGTGTTGCAGGAGCATTGGTCAAACCAAAAGCAGTAACTTTGAACCTAAATGTACCCCGACCTGGAACGTAAAAGGCAGTCTTGTCCCTATCCTCTGGATTTATAGGTATCTGCCAAAATGCTTTAGAGAGGTCTATACTAGACAGGAACTTAGCGTCTCTTAGGTTATCTAAGATTTCTGAAACGTATGGCAGACTGTACGCATCTTTTCGCGTAACGGAGTTTAGCTTTCGGCTGTCGAGACAGAACCGAGCTTTGCCGTCTTTCTTGCCCACCACTAGTACTGGGGAAGACCAAGGACTCTCACAAGGTTCGACTACATCAAGCGATAACATTTCATCTAATTGTTCTCCGATGATTCTTTGTTTTTCCGGTGAAAGTCGGTAACAACGCTGTTTAATAGGTTCAGCGTCACCAGTATTGATCCTGTGCTCGATTAGAGAAGTTCTGCCCAGTCCTTTATGTTCAAAGGAAATACTTGTGAACTGACCGACTATGTCGTCAGCTATAACTTTCTGATCCTCTGACAGTGAGTTGTATGAGTTTAGAAAGTCATTGGGAAGTATTGAAGAATTTTGTATTGATGAGTTTTCATCCGGAAACATTAGTACGCTTGATAAATGATTCGAACATATTTTAAACTGTCTCCAAAAGTCTATACCTAATATTAATGGAGAATCTATTTCGGGTATAACATGTGCAGTTATGGAACCCAGAACATTTTCAAAAATGATTGGTAGCTGAATATATCCTTTAGAAGTTATCTTTTGACCACCAGCAGCAGTTACTGTAATTATGTTATCGGTATTTAGGAAAAGCTCGGTTTCCATTAAGAGTAAATGTGAGTTATTACCAAGGATACTTACGACAGAACCAGAATCTAGCAAGCCATATACATTTATATCTCCCTTTGTATTTATCTTTATTTTTACATAGGGACGTGGGTCATTCCTCGGCTTTGTATTGAAAATCGAAGCAACTTTGTATGAGCTAAAGAAGTTTTTTACTGTCAATAGCCAATTTTTCCAATCCGAGTTATCGAAACGTTTAGCTATTTGGTTACTTCGACTTTCATAAATTAGTTTTTTGACTTGTTTGACTGGTTCGGGTTACATTTTGGACACTCAGGTATGCGGACATCTTTCATTCCACACTTAAAACAGAATATAGTACGCTCTGCAGTACATTCCCTCATAGTATGAGAATCTACACGACAGCGATGGCAATATTTTTTGCCAGGAGTCTCTATGGCGTAAGTTTTGTTTGAGTTTTCATTACTAGCCGTACCATCAGTTTTGGCGCTAGAATAATAAGAATTTCTAGAACTACTCTTTACGTCCTTAGAATTTTGATATGCAAATTCTGGGGCCAACGAACTATAATTAGGGTTTGGTGGTTCCTTAAAATTATCGCATCGAACCTTAACACGTTCAAAGTTTCGACAAAGTGTTCGTAAGTGATTTACAGAGGTAATGTCAGGGCAAGTTGCTAGTATATTTGCGTAGCACGGTCTTATGTTGTGCAAGATAATATCGAGTTTATCAATGTCATTCATTGGTGTGCTAAGACGCGAAAACATACCCTCCATAATTGCCAAATAAATAGTTATACTTTCGGCATTGCCCTGTGATCGATTACGAATTTCCGACAGCATGCGGTAGTCATAATCCACGATATCGAAATCGTCCTTAAGTAAAACAATTAATTCATCCCAAGAGTTGACATGTGACCTAACACTACGAAACCAATGTAACGCATCTCCAGTAAAAATCTCTGCTGCTGCATTCATAATTTTAGTATCAGAGACATCTTTAGCGGTTCTAAATTCATTTAAACGTTGGATAAAGGCTCGCACACAAGTTTTTCCATCATATTTTAATTTAGAAATATCAGAAGATAAGCCACGATCACAGGTGACGGAAATTTTTGTAAGCCCTTCCGCGATACTATCTGCTTTACAAGCCTCATTTCCAGCCGTAGACAAGGTCGATTTTACTAGATCAGCAAATTGTGATGATAAACTATTATAATTTGCTCTCAAATTATTTATTAATTTTTGTTGTTCTGTAGTTACTGGCGGAACTATGCGCTGTAACCTATAATGTAAGTGGTTTAGTAAATTCTCTGTTCTATCTGCTAATGTTCCTTGTACTTCTGACTTAAGTGACGTTAAATTAGTTTTTACTTTTTCTAGTGTTTCCGAGAATCCGTTACAATCTTCCACAAATTCTAAGCAAGATTCATATATATCCTCAGATGGGTATTTTTGTGTTAGTCTAGTAATTTGGCGACGTAGTTCTGTAACGTTATCCACAGGTACCTCACCTCGAATTGTAACCTCATATAGGAGTTCCGATTTTTGTAACATCAGGAATTTTATTGGAATTGCCATTTTAAAAGATGTATTGGATATGTTGTACAATTGAGAAAACTAAATTACAGGCTAAGATCTACCAAGTAAGCAAAGATAAATTCAAAATCAGCCTAAATACTGATTATTACCATTATTTTTTTTACCACATGTGGGTAGGCACTACTCAAGTTACAAATTCACAGGAGGCACTACACTAGGTACAAATTTACAGATACACAAATTAAAATAAAAAAAAAAAAACAGAAATTTAAATACAATTTAAAAGCATAAAAAGCTAGGACAACCACAAACACCAACTACTACCACACCAAAGAATGCCTAATAGCTACAACCAAATACGTTAGACCGACCTTTGACCATTAGAAAACCACGTTTTTGGGCGCCACTGTCACGTTCGTTTTTATATTACTTATAAAAATGAAACGATCGCAAAATTAATAGAAACAAAAGTATATTAATAAAACCGTTAGTTACAATTTTAAGAAAGATACGGGTGGTCGAAATTTTCTAAAAGTACGAGGGTTCGTTATAACCCGGTCTAAAGGTCGGACTACGTAGAAGGCCGTCAATACCGCACTCTCCTGCTTGGTGATGAACGGTGACGTCGGTGGTGGCCCCGGAGTCAGTCAGCGGAGCAATGACGCTGGGTAGGAATCTAGTTTAGCCAGCCAGCCGCGCAGATCTTCAGCCGCATAGAAACTCCTGGAACCGCCGTTTCAAACAGGCATTAGCTTCTTATTTATTAAGCCACATTTATTTGCAAGCCTTCACCTTGCAGAAAGAGGTTGGCATATACTAGAAGGCTAATCTAGATAGGCAATAAAAAAAAGATACTATACTATATACTCAAGCGAGTAGGTATTAACAAATAAAAGTAGATAATGCTATAAGGAACGTGAAGAAAAAACTAGAAGAATTGGTGTCGGTGATTGTTTACAATATTATTGTCTATGTAGGTATTAGAGTAACACCGTTTAAAAAGTAGCCGTTATAAGCGGTCGAAACAAAGCAGGTTACAGGTAATTTAGCTGAGTTTAGGTTTAACAGATAACGTTCCGAAAGCAGCGGCAACTATGCACATTCATACTTAAACACATTTAGAAAACAAAGATTATATTGTACAACTTACCCAGTATGGGAAGAACACGGCACTTAATCACTTGGGTAGCCAAGTATTTTAGTATTTATTATTCAGATTTAGGCTTAGACGCTATTATCCAAAGTTATTTGTAAGTATTAAGTTTCCACAATTTAGATATTCAACTACGAGGTCGTAGGTACGCTGCAGAGGTTCGGTACAGAACACTTAGTACGTGTCGTTCCTCGATAGCTCATCGAGCGTCACTGGCGGCGGCTCCGTCGAAATGCCTGCGTGCGCCCGCGATCCGTGTCAGGTGAAGGGAAGGGATTTTGGAATGCATATGTAACAGCGCGCCGTAAGAAATGGCTCTGTCCGTTTGTTCGTAATTTATTTTTCTATAATATTTGCTTATTTTATTGTTTTAGTTATTTGTATATTAGGCAAGTAAGTATATTGTGACACTATATCATTATAACGCGTGTTCAATGGTTCAAAGAGATTACTACATTCTAAATAATCAAAGACTTTACCATTGTCACATATTTGTTTGGATTTGTTGAGAATAAGACGGAGGTTTAGAATATGCGGATTAATAAAGGATACATCATAAGGAATAACTATACTAAGGTGACTATCGATTAAACTTAAAGAACCTAAGGGGTCGAAGTAGATGCCAGGACTGTTCGTCAAGGGCGTAATGAACTCCTGACCCAGCGCAGGACTACTGTAATAAAATATAATTAAAACTAAAATTAGTATTAAGTATATAACTAGGGCTACGTTTCAGATCTAGGAGCTAGTTTGACTTCGTCATAGTGATGTGTCACATGACGTCTATTTATGAGTAAGGTCAAGGTGTTTCTACCATTGATTTTTACAACCTTATACGGTCCTTTCCAAATTGGCGAAAGAGCTTTGCGCAAACGTACATGATTTTTAAGATATACATAATCTCCGACTTTATATTGAACAGGTCGCGAGCGGGCGTCATAATACTGTTTAGATCTTTCCTTAGATCTCTGTATGTTTTCGATGGCCTTTTCACGTGACAGTTTTAGACGATGATGCAGAGACTTAAGGTATTCTGGATATGTAAGATCTGATTGTAATTCGTAGACGGAATCCGGAATAAAAGGCTTTTGGCCGAAGAGGAGCTCATATGGTGTGAAGTTAGTAGTGGAATGAGTAGAGGTGTTATACGCCAACATAGCAGTATAAACATATTTATGCCAATCAGAATGATTTTCATTGACATAAGATTTAAGATATTCTTTAAGTGTGGAGTGACTACGTTCAAGTGCACCTTGAGTTTGAGGATGGTATGGGGAAGACCAGATTTGTTTAATTTTTAGAAAGTCGCAGGTTTTTTTAAATAGATCTGCGGTAAAGTTTGTGCCTTGATCGGTTAAAATAGACTTCGGGATACCGAAAACAGAAATAAAGTGCACGAGACACTCACATGTTTCTTCTGCAGTCGCATTAGCGATAGGGTAAGCGAGGGAATATTTAGTGAGGTCATCCTGTAGTGTAACAATGAACTTGAGCTTAGTAAGGCCAGCTTCTGGAAGGGGACCCACAAGGTCGAGGCTGAGTCGTTCAAATGGTTTAGTGGAAGTAGTAGTTATTTGCATTGGAGATTTATTAATCTGTCTTAGGGCTTTGTTACTTTGGCATTGGGAGCAATTTCTTATGTATGTTTCGATATCTGTCCGCATATTTTTCCAGAAATACCTTTCTTTTACTCGATTAAACATTCGCGTAGATCCTAAATGTCCGGCAATAGGAATGTCATGGTTTTCGCGGAGTATTCTAGGTATCTCCGAGGGTGTAGGGAAAATTATAGTATTATGATAAATATGAACCGATACTTGAGTATTGTTAAATATATAGCAGAACATGTTGTATATTTTCGCCCAGATATGCTTATCAAAAGGATTTTGGAAATCAGTGATGGCTAAATTTAGCTCGGAATCAGTAGAATCACGTAGTATATCGGTTTGAAGATTTAGTATACTTTTATAAATGTCCTCGTATGAACTGTTATGAAAGTGGTATACTTTAGTGAATAGGAAATATATTGTCTTTTCTTTGTAATTGAATGAGATAAAGGAGTAGAGAGTTCTTTCCCTATCTAGGAGTTCATTAGAGTCTCCGAGGTTGCTCAGGATTTCTTCTACGTGAGGGTTGGAGTCATCGAGATCGATGGAAGTAGGTATAACAATGATTTTACAGTTAGTCTTCAGGATGTTTTCGTTGTGTTCTGTGATTTTAGCGTTACTATTGAAATCTTTGCTGCTCATTATTTTCAGGAATTTGCTATAGGTATCGTCACGAGAAGGATTTGTTGTGAGATTTGGGGATTTGTTAGATGTGGTAGGTGTAATTGGATCGTCGATTCCTGGTGGTGAATCGTCGTTTTCTAGGAGGTCTACAGATGGTAGGTTATCTTCAGCGTCTAAGGAACCAGGAGGTAGTTGTATATCAAGATCCTCGAGAGTTAGAGGACTGAATTGAGGTGTGGAATTATCTGCATTTTGATTAGATGTGGATGGAATGGGATCACAGTCTGACGGTTGAATTGGGTTTACAGGATATCGGGATAAGGCGTCAGCAACGGCATTCAGTTTTCCTTTCTGATAACCGATTTCGTACTCGTATTCCATTAGTTTAAGCCGCCATCTTTGTAATTTGCTACTAGGGTCTTTATGATTAAACAACCACTTTAATGGCCTATGATCAGTAATGATCAAGAATTTTCGTCCATAGAGATATGGGCGAAAGGTTTTGCAACCGTACAAAATGGCAAGGAGTTCTTTTTCTGTGGTATTGTAGTTACATTCGCTCTTGTTGAGGGTCCTAGAGGCATAGGCTATTGGCCTATCTTTACCAGCTGGACCTTGACTGAGTACGGCACCGATAGCATAATTAGAGGCGTCACACGTTAGGATGAAAGGGGCAGAAAAGTCTGGATAAATGAGGATAGGAGCAGAGGTAAGTTTGAATTTAAGTTCGTCAAAGGCGACTTGTTGTTGGTTCTCCCATAGGAAGGGGACATCCTTTTTTAAAAGTTGAGTTAGTGGTTTAGCAATTTTCGAGAAGTTAGGGATAAAACGGCGATAGTAGGATACAAGTCCGAGGAAGGACTTAATATCCTTCGGGGATTTTGGAATAGGAAATTTGGTTACTGCTTTTATCTTTTCAGGGTTAGGTTTTACACCATCTTTAGTTATTTGATGGCCAAGGTATGCGACTTCGCGTCGAAGAAACTCGCACTTGTCAGGTTGGAGTTTTAGATTGTAATCTCGAAGTCTTTGAAATACTAACGAAAGATTATCGATGTGAGAATTTAAATCATGAGAGTATATGACTATGTCATCTAAGTATACAAAACACCGCATACCTTGGAGGCCCGTGAGAGCGGTATTCATTAACCGTTGGAAAGTAGCGGGTGCGTTCTTTAAGCCAAATGGCATTCTTGTAAATTGGTAATGTCCTTGAGGTACACTAAACGCTGTTTTAGGAGCGTCTTCCTCATTAATTAAAATTTGATGAAACCCTGATGTAAGGTCAAGGGTCGAGAAGTATTTACTCTGACCCAGCTGATCTAAAATTTCGGATATCTGCGGTATAGGGTAGCTGTCCCCAATAGTGATGTCATTTAGTTTCCGGTAATCAATAACTATGCGCCATTTTTGCTGTCCGGACGCATCGATTTTTTTTGGGACAATCCAAATTGGTGAAGACCATGGAGACTCTGAGTGTTTTATGATTCCTTGATCAAGCATTTCGTTAATTTGTTTGTTGACTTCTTGTTTGTGTACCTCTGGGAACCGATAAGATTTTACATTTATTGGATTTTGAACGCTCGTCGTTATGTTATGCTTAAGTGCATTTGTGTGGGAAAGTTTATCACCAGGAATAAAAAATATATCTGAGTATTCAGAGCAAACGTCGTGAAGAGCATTTGCTTCTTCAGGATTGAGGTGGGAGATTCTAAGAAGGTTTAATACTTGTTGTGTTCGGAGGTAAGAGTTGGTATCTTTGAAATGACAAACTGTATGAGCGTTTACTGGATCAGAAGGTTTGATTAAAGAACTTAAAGGAATAAGTGTGATATCCAGATTTGACTTTAGGGTTATAGGAGTTTCAGAAGTATTGATTACTGATAAATTAATTCTTTTGTTTTCTTTGACTGCTACTAAGCAATTTGCGATCAGTAAATCTTCGTGATAACATTGGTCTAGTACGAGCCCTTCTTTCACCTCAGGGTTGGAGACGGAGCATTCTATGACAGTTTCAGTCCTGGGAGGAATTACATAAGTAGGCGCATTGAAATGTAATTTTATTTCATGTTTACCTATTTTCAGGATTTCACGAGTGTAGTCAATAGTGCAGCCAAAATCAATTAGCATGTCAGTGCCAATTACACCATCATAAGGTAAGTGTATTCGGGGTATTATATGAAATTTATGCGTGACACTATTTTTATCATCTATTTTTAATTTTAGCGGAAAATGACCTATTGTTGGTGACGGTTGATCAATGGGGTCAATACCTTTCAAAAGAATTATTTCTGTTGTGATATCAACTGGTATTTGTATGGAAGATTGTTTCAGAAGGCTTACAGTTGCGCCGGAGTCTACAAGGAGAGATAAGGTATTATTTGCCACTGGGGTATGGACAAGGATGTGAGGTAAGCGTCTTTTAAATGGACCAATATTAATCTCATAAATTTTTGTTTCAGGAATTGAACGAGGAACGACTTCGTTTAAAGTAGATTTAGCACATATAGGATGATTTATTTTATGTTCAACGGGGGCAGTGGATGCAGAGGATACAGCGGTGCGACCAGTTGGTGAGACCTTTTTGTTAGGGGATACAGAGGGTAATGTTGATGCAGAGGATACAGAGGATACGGCGTTATGGTTTATTCGCGAGTCCCTATTGTTAGGAGATACAGAGGATACAGCGGATGCAGAGGATACAGAGGATACAGTGTTGCGGTTTATTCGCGAGTCCCTATTATTAGGGGATACAGAGGATACAGCGGATGCAGAGGATACAGAGGATACAGTGTTGCGGTTTATTCGCGAGTCCCTATTATTAGGGGATACAGAGGATACAGCGGACATAGCATTGGTGTTTTTGATATAGAAATGTTTTGGAATTTGAAGTTTGGGTCTCACGAGACACCACCGTGAGCCCTTTATTCGTTTAAATCATCATTTGGTTTACCCTGAGTATCTTCCAAGTAGTCATTGCCTTCGTTGCTATTTACAGCGTGAACTTGAGCTTGATTATTTTGGTAACGCCTTGGAAATAGTCTTTGATTATTTTGATCTCTGAAACGATTATTATTGAATTCCCGTTTTCTACATTCCTCAATAGTGTGGCCCACGTTTTTACAATAACGGCACACTGGAGGACCTGAAGTAGATTGTCTTTGATTATTAAGCTCGTTTGAAACACCTTGCTGTGTAGGGTTACGGTTCTGTTGGAATCGACGTTGAGACCATCGTCCTTGATTAGGGGAATTGGTATTGATTGCTGATGGATTACGTTTAGAGGTGGTCTGTAAGATTTTTTCTTCGGACACCGCGAAGCCAATGGCTTCATTTAAAGTTTCAGGGTCACGGCATCTGACTACAGTTGATAATCGGGAATTTAAGCCACTGATAAATGTATGCAATGCTAAGTCTTGCATTGCAGCGACACGGCCAGTCAGTTCACCTTTCTTTTTTGTGGGTATTGAAATATTGATTTCGGTTAATAGTTTGGCTAGGCATGTCTCTGCGCGTAGTGCGAACTGGTTGACTGTTTCGCTATTAGTTTGACAGCAATCTTGGAGATCCGAGAGTAGTGCAGCATAATGTTTTTTCTCGCCAAATTGATTTTTGAGAAATTCTTCTAACTGTTGCCAGTTTTCGAATTCTTTAATGGAGCACGCGCTTTCGGCACGGCCTTCAAGTTGGCTTAAAATATATTTTAATATTGTGTCTTGTTGTGACGGTGACGCAAGGCTTATTGCATTTCTGCAATTATTTAAAAACGCATTTAGTTTTTCGCGGTTTCCATCGAATTTATTAATGAATTTGCTTATAAAGTTCATGTCGATTTCTTTAATTTCAGGTTTAGACATGATATTGGGCTCGTCTCTAGGCATGAACAGTTAGTCAAAACAAAGATAACGCGCAAGGTACGGAGTTGCGATAAGAAAGGAATGTTGCACTAGTCTCGGCGCTGAGTGATAAAATAATACATTGGAATAATTAATAAGACTAAGTCTAGCACTTTGAAGCTCGATTTAAATTGGAACTATGTGATGAAACTTTGTAGTTTGAATCACTGGCACTATTTTCACAGCACGGATAGTTTCGATGTAGAATGAATGTACTTACAGGAACACTGCGAATACGACTGCAACATGAATCATTTTGTAGCCAGGCGAGATCACCCAAGGTGAGTGATAGGTATTCCGGGCACACCCCGTTACACCAGCACGGCACGTGAGGGCCTAATAAGACCAGCAGGATACAGTGGCACTGAGTGGAAAGACTCAGCGACAGGATACAGCGACAGGACACAGAGGTGAGATCGGATTTAGCACTTTTCACTGTCACAATCACAACACAAGTAGGTATGGTTTTTCTTTAATTTTTCACTGAAATGAGGCGATCCGAGGATTTTTAAAATCCCACCGCTGCCACCAATGTTACGCGAGACCATGTAAACAAGGTTTTAAAAAAAACACTTTGAGATACACGAAAAGAATTAGTTTTAATTCCGAGTTTGACCTTGTTACAATTTTTGGACTTTAGGTTAACACTAAGTAAACTGGCAGGCACAACGATATACGGAGATGGTAGAGGTTCGGCGGATAGGACGAGACTGGCGAGCTGCGGGAGCAGGGAGGCAGTGCTGTCCCTAAATGATGACAAGGCAATTTCTGGGAAATCTCTGTAAACAATTATTATTGATTATTAAGGGTTTTCCTTAGCATTGGGAGACTGTAACAGTTCCCAGACCTTGTAGCAATTATTTTTTCAAAAATATTTAATGTACAGTTTTAACTCTGCTACGATTTTATTATAATAGGTTGGGGAAAAAGTTTCTTCGCATTTTTTAAGAAAATTCAAAACATTTTTTAATATAGTTTATTTACATTTAACTAAAGTATGTAGGTACCATTTTGTTCGATAACTTTTTGCCATCTTGTAGGTAGGGACATGATCCCATTGCTGTAGAAATTTTGGGACTTCTGGTCAAAATACCGCGACAAGTGGTTTTGGCAGTCCTCTCGTGATGTTAACCTGACACTGCCTAAAAAATTCTGAAGAGACCGAAACAAGTGGAAATCTGAAGGTGCAAGGTCAGGACTATACGGCGGATGCATTAACACCTCCCAGCCAAACTCTCTTAATTTTTGCTGAATGGCTAAAGATTTGTGAGGTCTAGCGTTATCATGATGAAAAACCACACCCCTTCTGTTGATTAATTCCGGCCGCTTTCTCTCAACTTCTTGCTTTAATCTCATCAGTTGTTCGCAGTAGAGTTCAGAATCGATGGTCCTGCCTGGTGGTAACAGCTCATAATGAATAATGCCCTTCCAATGACACCACACACACAGCATCACCTTGTTGCGAGTTAACCCGGGTTTCGCCACAGTCTGTGAAGCCTGACCGGCCTTTGACCACGACCTTTTTCGCACGTTCTTGTCATACGTGATCCACTTTTCATCACCAGTTATCAGCTTCTTCAAAAATGGTTCGGTTTCATTACGTCGTAATAAAGAATCACAAATGTTCTTTCAGTGAGCTCGTGAGGTACCTACCCAAATGTCGAGCTTTTTTGTGTACCCAGTTTTTTTCAAATGCGCCAAAACTGTTTTGTGGTCAATTTCCAGTTCTTCAGCTACGTCGTAACTACTGATATGCCGATCTTGCTCCACTTTTTCAAAAATGGCATCCATTTTATCCGTAATAGGGCGACCAGAGCGACGTGCATCTTTGACACCAAAATTTCCGGATTGAAAACGCTTAAACCAAATTTGTGCTACTCTCACAGACGCTAAACTAGGTCCATAAACATCGCAATTTTTTTTCGCGGCTTGCATTGCATTTTTACCTTTTTTGTAGTAAAATTTTAAAATGTATCGAATTTCTTCATTAGATTCACTCATCTTGACGGTACGAAAAACAAATGAAAATCACACATTTTCCTAATTTGAATTTGGAATTATGGTCTTTAAAATTTAAACTTTCAATGATACCAAAACCAGCCAGATACAAATAGTATAGCCAAAGAGATTTTATTACAAGTTCATACATACTATAATGCGAAAAGACTTTTTTTTATTATGTATAGACTAGCTTATGCCCGCGGCTTCGCCCGCGTGGATGTCGGTAATTATCCCCAGCGACTGTCTAAAATCTAGGAGTACCACTTCCGCGATACTTTGGTTGTTCTTGATGTTAAGTGTATGTGTACGTGCCAGCCAACTTATTTTGTAACTATAAATTGTAATTAATTTTGACCGAGTGGCCCGATTTTAACGAAATAAAGACTCAGGCCCTTAGTACACCTCAGCCGCGAAACTGCAGTGGTTCAATTCAACTGACGCACGTGATGTTCCGCTACTCGAGTAGCGGAACCTCAGCGGAACATCAGCGAAACATCATGCGGTTTCGCTGATTCGTGGTTTCGTGGCGGAGATGTGCTAAGGCCTTAAATACTCCAATCCCTTAAATTTGAGAAAACAGAAGTACACAAAAATTTCAATATTATCTACTTATATGTGTATTTTAAAGTCGTCCTTGTTTTAGCCCTCTTAAGGTGTGATTTTACAAAAACGTTGAACTGAACTCTTTATTTATTACCAAAAGTTTAAAGGACATGGTTAAACCACTGCCCTTAGCATGAATAGAAATTTATCACTAGCTCGTAACATTCAAATATTCATTAATTAATTATAACGGTTTTATTATTCTCCTAGAACTGCCGTGAACTAAACAATTAGTTTTTTTTATGTTTTTTGTTTGACAAGGAGAATCTGGAAACAAACGGCACTTAAATAGAGCCGGCACTAAAAAGTGACAATCGATTCATCTCGATTACAACGATTCGATTAGAACCAAATACAAAAATGACCAAAAGCTTTCTGTAAACTCTTTGTTTAATCTATTAAAATGATCCATTATCCATCACAATAACGAAGGGGTATCGTATTACCCAGTAACTGGGCTGTGGAGGTCAGATTAGCTGCCGCTCCATGTAAAGTACTGGTATTCAGCTGCATCCGTGTAGACTGGAAGTCGACCCCAACATAGTGGGCAAAGGCTAGGCAGATGAAGATGATGAATATGCATGCGTAGGGTGGCTTTCCTGACAAAATCTTTTTTTTTACCTATTTGTTGGTTTGTAAACGCCTAGCTAAAGTTCATAGCAAAATCGTTTTCTTTTACGTGTTTGTATACCTATTGACGTAGGAGTTTCTACGATTTTATTTTCAGGATTGAAACGATATATAATAAAAAGGTTCTGAAATTGTTTTAATATAAAATACTAAAACTCAGCTATTCAGCATTACATATTACTAGGTACAATATTTATACATGGCTGAGGCAGTCGCCCTTACTTCTATTTACTCCTTGGAATTTTCATGTCCGTAACTTCCGAAAGCACAGGTTTCCCATACAAACTTTCATCCCCTATATCACCCCCTGTAGGATATTTTTAAGAAAAAATGTAGTCTATGTCTGTCCCCGGGATGTCATTGATCTCCTTGCCAAATTGTATCGAAATCCGTAAAGCAGTTTAGGCGTGAAAAGGTAACATACAAGCAGACAGACAGAGTTACTTTCGAATAATATTAGTATGAATGCGGGAAGGTTGCATGGTACAGCCATGCAGGATAAAACCTATATGCCAGAGACGACACTCTTCAAAACCGAACATTTTCTATGAAGAACTCGATGAGCCTTCTCAATGTTCAAGCCAAATTATTTATTTCTAATAGGCTCATAAACGGCACTTTTGAACGTAAAATATTACAAACAAATTAAATAAAAATAATAATTAAAATGGTCGGATTTAGAGGAACTTCTTATACAAGTTTTTATAAACGCAATCAATCTGCAATTAGCCTAGCCTTTTCTCAACTATGTTGGAATCGGCTTCCAGTCTAACCGGATGCAGCTGAATACCGGTTTTTTACGTGGACCTACTGCCTATCTGACTTCCAAAAGCCAGTTCCAATGTTTTAATAGTTATTCTGCTATTCGGGACGGACACAAATACAACAAATCAAAAACCATGAAAAACGGTCCAGCCGTTCTCGAGTTACAAGTGTTCTAACAAACCCGACTTTGTTTTATACCGGCTGCTTTTTTTTACCGTCTTGAAAAAAATGGGGTATAATAGGTGAACGGAGTACAAGCCTATGGCATAGTCATAGTTATAGTCATTTATTCAACAACAAGAATTTTTATTTATTTTTATTTTTCAATAACATGCAAATAAATTTATCTATCAATAAATACTACACATTTGAAGTAAACTTTTCAAACTAGAACAATAAAAACAGAAATTAAAAAAAAAAAATTAAATTAAAAAACATCGAAATTCAAATCATGCGCACCTACTAAATGCGCGGAATTTATCAATAAATTCGTAGTACGATCCTATTTTGTAGCCGGCTCATAGGTATTCGAAACATACAATTTCAATGGTACTAAGCAAATATTCTCGTGTTGGTTTCTGTTCCACCTACACAACACACCATATTATTTTCAAGATGGTAAAAAAGAATCAGCCGGTATATTAAGATTAATAATCAATACTGCAAGACATTACTGAAGGTGGAGGTCTGCCCGGCTTGGGCAGAGCACCGCCGCGTCCTCGCGGAGGCGATCGGCGGCGGCGATCTCTCGCGTCCGGCCCTGGTACAGGCCATGGTACGGAGCGAGAGTGCATGGGAAGCCGTCACCTCCGTCTGCGAAGCTGTAATGCTCGCGAAGGAGGAGGCTGAACGCGTGAGGGAGAGGCAATCTTTGCGCCCTCACGCCCCTAGTCCCGCAGGAGACGCCCTGGGCGTCGGGAATCGATAGCCGATTCCCGGCCACCGTAGGCACGGGCTTGCGGATGGCGAGCAACGGGTAGCTCGCCGTCCGGTAAGGACCAGGCTCGGGTCGACGGCGCGTTGTGTTCCACGCGCGCCTCAAAGAGATGTCAGCACTAGCTGAAGGGGTCCGCTAGGGCCGATGCCCGCCAGGGTTGCGGGTTGTTCGAAAGAGTTACCGTGGCCCTGGCACAGGCAACTGAAGGAACACGGGTGGGTTTTAGTCAGTAGAAGTCTGACACGCCCTCCCGCTCCACCCAGAGCGGGAGAAGTTATTTGATGATTTCCCATCCACAAAAAAAAAAATAAGACATTACTGAAAAAAAAAAACAGAAAACTTTTCTGGCGGTGGTATTTTCCGCCAGACGCTTTAAAGCTAGAGTCTTACTAGAGTCTTAATTTTTATAAATTTAATGATACTTGGGGAACTTTTTCGTTACTATTTGTAAGCAGGCAGACCAATGGTAGCTGCCAAACATCCCCCAGACACAATCAAAAGGCCGCTGTTAGTATGAGTGCGAGCGTGATCATTGGACAGTTTGTGTCTGGGGGATATTTGAAGGTATCACGCAATACCTTTATGGAACTAATCAAATAATTTTAATTTAGTTTCTTTTTTCTTTCATACAGTTTCTAAACCGAGTCAAAAGTCTGGTCCTAAGCGGAATGGTCCAATAACCATTGAGTTCTCACTGCGTGTAGCATATGGACAAAAGTAGGTCAGTTCTTAAATTGGTATATTTTCAAGCATCGCAAGGGTAATTTTTTGAGCGATGTGTCGCGTAAAATGAGTCGCGAAAATAAAGTCTTGTTTGTACCACACGGCGACACAAAATGAGTTCATCTTATTTTGCGTCGCCGTCTGGCCTCGCCCTAATGGAAAACGAATAGGGAGACATTACCTATTAATTGAAGTACACTTCAGAAATTACAAGGAATTGATTAAGCTCTTAAAACAGTTTCATTTAGCTTTAGTAGGCATCAGATTTTTCCATTAGAATTAAGAGGAAATTCTATTTTCGGAGTAGTTTGAAAACGGTCTAGTGTTTCGGCTGCCTCGTGGACGGTCTTAGATGTCACTGATCGAGTGTAAATTCTTCATCGTTTCATTGAATTATTTATAAACGTTGCTTAAAGATAAAGATAAGTAGAAATGCTCGTGACTAAGTAATAACAGCTGCACTTGCCGCGGTCGGTCCGTGGATGGGTGACGATCCACGACCCTCTCGGAAAGCACATTAAGCCGTTGGTCCCGGCTGTCATTCGTGGATCTTTGTGTTATTGAGTATGCTATAACGCGCTTTTGTTGTTGGTTGCTATCCCAGAGCTCGAGAGCAGAGGAGCTCGTGGCTAAGTAATAACAGCCGCACGGGTCGATCCATCAGGTTAAGCTACGCTTGCCGGGGTTGGTCTGTGGATGGGTGACCATCTTTACATACCGAGACTCCTCCGTGCCTCGGAAAGCACGTTAAGCCGTTGGTCCCGGCTGTCATTCGTGGATCTTTGACAGTCGTTACGGGTCGTCAGAAGCCCTGAAGTCTGACAACCAGTCTTACCAAGAGGTATCGTATTACCCAGTAACTGGGTTGTTGAGGTCAGTCGCTCCATGTAAATAAAATACTGCTATTCAGCTGCATCTGGTTAGACTGAAAGCCGACCCCAACATAGTTGGGAAAAGGCTAGGCAGATGATGATGATCTTGCTTATAGTCTTTAACCATACATTTTTGATATTTATACGTCTATTTAAGCAACGTTTATAAATTTACCAACACCATTTCAGTAACAAAAAAAAAAAAATGTTTACCGACGACCCATGTGATTGAAGCTCCATTTGATCCTTGTAGCAGTATTTATGTATGTACTAGCTTTTACCCGCAGCTTCGCTCGCGTTAATTTAGAATTTCACAATAAATTCACGCTACTAAACACACGAAACTTTAGTAGGTTATGTATTTTGTAGTGTGAATTCGAAAGGCACGTGGCGCCATCTATTATCATAAGAACGTTATTGTTGTTTTTTGCTCGGGAACAGTACCTTTTTTTGAGATGAATGGTACCCTATGTCCGTTTCTGTACACCTGACAACGTATATGCGAAATTTCAGGATGATCGGTTCAGTTGTTTAGGTGTGAAAAGGTAACAAACAAACAAACAAACTTATTACAATATATATACTTAGGATGTTATGTAGGGGTAGAAGTCAAAGTTTCCTCACAAAATAACACATAACATCACACTGTTTCCCCGAATGGTTGGGCAGAGGTGTGGTGTGGTGATGCTGGTGGTTCCTAACAATGTAGTCTGAAATCGCCAATCCGTACTGAGCGAGCGTGGTGTGGTGGTTAATGTTCGTTCTTTCTTTGTTGCGGGAGAGGAATAGCAGACGAATTGATTAAAACTCTACGCTTGCCACACGAACTGCACCCCAATTGCGTGACATTTACTATCACAATCCGGAGAGTTTTGAATGAAATTCATAATTTTGTTTAATTATGTTTGAAAAGTGCGTCTGCTCTGCAACGTAAATAACGCAATGAATATTGTTGAATTGTCAAAATTAATAGCATTGTATTTTTTTTTTTAAATTGGCTTTGCACGGTTTGTGCATTTAGCCAATGTCAAGTTTAAAGCATTGTATTTACTTATTGCCCATAGTATAATTGGAGTGTAAATGGCGTGTTATGCAGAAAGCAGCCATGTCGGGAAAAGTACAAATAGAGTTGAAAAAGTAAAACGTTGATCTTTCTAACCATTTATTTTACTTTAACGTCCATGAAGTATTGCATTTTTTTGTCTATGGTAAGATGATTGCCTATCAAAAGTAAAATAAATGGAAGAGTTATAGTCAGAGAGTACTTTTATATATCAATCAATCTGCCTAGCCTTTTCCCAACTATGTTGGAGTCGGCTTCCAGTCTAACCGGATGCAGCTGAATAGATGTAAAAAAGACCAGTAGATGTAAAAAATATTTAAATCTTAATTTCAACTTGCATTAAAAAAAAGAAAAAAATGATTGAGGAGTTCCAATTCTAGCAAAACAGGTCACGTACTAGGGATGTTTTGCTAGAATTGGAACTCCTCAATCATTTTTTTCTTTTTTTTAATGCAAGTTGAAATTAAGATTTAAATATTTTTAACATCTTTCTGTAAGTTTGAGGACTCGTAACTTTTTTTCTAGCTAACATCTGAATAAAGCAATAGTTTTATAAGAATATGTCAACATTAAAGACTTTAAAAAAATATATATTTCTTGTTTCACTCATTTTTAATAAAAAGTACACTTTAAAGTTAAAAAAATGGTGAAGCTAGAAGAAAGCAAAAAAAAAATTAATATCTAGGGCGCCAGGGCCCTAAATTAGGACTGCCTCGGAGTCTCCTGCACACTCTCACGGACAGCAGCGATGTTCTCGACCGATCTGGCGTTCCTTTGACGTAAGGGTGTTGGTTGGCTGTTTACCGAACCAGTCGTCTTGAATTTGGTCACCAAACGTTGGAGAGTCGACTTTGAAGGGCCACCGCGTCTGCCGTAAAATAGACGTAATGCGCGCGACGCTTGCACTAACGAACACTCATTTTGATAATAAAGTTTTGTCATTTGGACGTGCTGCTCAATCGTGTAACTTGCCATGGTGATTTGGCATCAGTAACTAAAAAAATAACAACGCATTTGACAGATGCCGCCAAAACAACATGGCCGCCACAAACTGTCAACATCGACCCGCCCTATTTAAAAGACCCTACATAATAACTTACTTTTCAAAACATATCTTAGCACACTTAGTGCTTACAAGTTTACTGGGCACAGTATTAGCAGAGAGAAATGTCCAGTACAAAGTTTGACGTCTCGTAAGTAAGTAGCTTAAAAGCATCAAGGACATGGTGGACACTTTAAAAGTTATGTTCCTAGTAGTTCGGTCAGTTTTACTGAGAAGTTGAGCTAAGTGTGAAGCGTCCCAGTAAACATGACTTATAAAGTTTTTAAAGTAAAATATAAATGGCATAGGCTATTAAGGGACTTTACATTGCATGCCTCACAACATTTAAGCGTGTGTGACTCTCTCGCTTGTCAACTTTTCTAACATAAAATCGTTTCTATACTCTCATTTAAACACGGAATTCACATTAGCAGGGAAGTTTTAAAAACTTGAGACTCGAAATTATAAGATAAATATATTTTTAAATAGATATTGATTATGTAACCAAACATGAAATTAAAAAAATACCAGTAGTGCTTTCTGTTGGGAAGTGTGTCTGTTTGTCAATTTTCACGTTTGCCGGATTAATCGAAATCGTCTTCTATAAGTTTTCGTTCATCATTCGGATGAGCCTTATTGATTTTCGTTATCGAACTCATAACCGTTCAAACATATTAACAAGGATTTTACTTAAAAAAAAAAGTAAAAACCGACAAAAACCCAAAACGAATAAAATAACTTTATAAAAAAAATACTTATCAGCTTCTAAAATTGGTGTCAATCTATGGTGCATTGAAGAATTAAAGACACCGACTTCAGAAGCTGTTAAGTTTTTTTATGAAAGTTATTTTATTCGTTTTAGGGTTTAAAGTGGTTTTAATTTTTTTTAAGTAAATATATTTTTCTATTTTTAGTTGAATTTACAATTACATAAGCCCAATTCGAACTAAAAGAAGAATCATCAAAATCCGCTTGAATATGCCAGAGATGTACTGAAATTTGTGCATATAATTTCTTATATAACAATAATTGCCTAATGTATTATATACTAAAACCTTCCTCAAAGTATGTAGATCACGATAGTGATAAGTCATGGAAATTGGTTCATTCGTTTTTGAGAAAATCGCGGACATACAAACATACATGCATACAATCACGAGTAAAAATTTGTATACACATAACTAAATTCAAAATCGTTTTTCTCGTATAATAACGATTGCAACTTTGAGACATGACCTATCGTTCCAAAATGTTATGTTTGTAACAAAATGAAATTATAATCAATACAGTACCTAGGAAAAAAAAACAATTTTAAAAGTTGCTCAGTGTATACATATTAGTGCTCATGACTGTCCATACATACATACGGGTCGAATAGACAACCTCCTTTTTGAAGTCGGTTAAAATTCGATTAAATTTTCTTAGATTTTTTTTCGTAAAATTTATCTTCTACATGTAGTTACATGTCTGTGCGGCGTGCACTTTTGGATGGGCCTGCTTTTGATCTCAATCTCGCCTAGTGGAAAGCGAGGTCTTCGATGTATCGAGCGTGCGCTGAAGATGTCCGTACATTCCGAACTTAAATACATAATAATAATACATTCAAACCTGAGCCGATAGTTAAAAATTATAACCTGTATCATCTAAACATAACAGGCAAAATGTCTGCTGTCCCAGCGTACTCAAGCGTGATTTTATACTTGGAGAAAAACATAGATGAAACTGTATTCTGTAGTTCTAATCTATAAAGCTGGAATTTGACAGTTCGTGCGTATGAAGTGATGTCCAAACATACGAGTTACGTTCGGGTAGCGTTTGATAAGCTAGTGACGGCTCCAGGTGGCGTTCATGGAAATACAACATTTTTGGCATAATATTTTTTATTTTATTTGAGATGGGTTTGCTCTTAACTTTGTCTAGGTCAGATAGACAAACAACACAACAGGACAGAGACAAAGTCTAGGATGAGCTTATCCAGTAGAAGCCTATTCACTCTCACTTTGAAGAGTTATATGCGCTCGGAAATACAGACGCAGGTAGTGAGTTCCACTCTTTTGCTGTGCGCATTATAAAAGACATTTTGGAACGCTTAGTGTGAATTGGTGGAATAGCAACTAGGTAGGTATGGTAACTGGCAGTGCGTCTAGATGTCCGATGGTAGAAGCGGGCCGGTGGAACCAGGTCGTGGAGTTCTTGGGCACACTCACCGAAGTACAATCTGTGGAAGACCGACAAGCAGGCAACCTTGCGGCGATGAGCCAAGCTGTGAAGCTTGGCATCCACTAGTTTTATGTCGCCAATGAGCCTCTTAGCTCAGCGTTCTACCGAGTCATTGTGTCACCCGTTGTAAATATTTTACATTATATATCTGTAATTTTTATGGTGTGCATAATAAAGAGTATTCTATCTATCTATATATTATTCTCTGCATAGTTTGTAGAAAGTTCCTTCAAACGGACTTTGAATATCGGTGTACTCGTAATTGACAGGCCAAATGGCGTGGTTGGTTAAGATACCACCTATCATGCCGCAGGTTGTGGGTTCGATTCCCATCCAGGAGAAACATTTGTGTGCATGAACATGTCTGTTTGTCCTGAGTCTGGGTGTGATTGTCTATCGTAAGTATGTATTTTACAAAAAATAAAAAGTAGGTAGTGTATATAATATATCAGTTATCTGGTTTCCATAGTTTTAACAAGCTCTGCTTAGTTTGGGATTAGATGACCGTGTGTGAATAACGTCCCAGGATATTATTATTATTTCGTTTATTCATTTTTTCCTTATAAAATACATTTTTAAATATTTCTTTAAAAAATATATTTAAAAAAAAACATTTAAAAATATATAAATTAGTACTCCGCCGGTGGGAGCAGGGTCCAAGCTACCGGTGGTTAGGGCTGCAGATATAGTATTTGTGCAGGATCAGGTTTGTTCGTCCAAAATGAAGCGACTTTGTAGTTTTAACAGTTGTGTATTGAAAATAAACGTTTAGGATTACAGTACATGGTTGTTCGTAGCGGTTGGCGGTTCGCAAGAGAAGACAATAGGTTCTGACGGAGGCGCGAGTGAAAATGAGACCGAATGAGTGACCGGAGCGACCTAAAGAACGACCGGATTGATGGCGATCTTCTCCTCTTCAACGGTAGATGGCACCCACGTCGCATGCGTCTGCTGTTGCGTCTTTCGTGTAAGATGGCGTGGACAGTATTCCTCATAATTCGAGCCGTATCAAGGGGTACTGCCTTCTGAATCTGGCCCTTGATCCTTATTGGTATATTATAATTATTGGTCAACGCATGCTGATTGGTAGCGAATTAGCGATAGCTAGCTGCCTTTGAGCGGACGTTTATAACTCGAGAACCACTTATCCAATTTACATTTTTATTTATTTTATAGATATTATTGCATGCGCTTTATGAAACAAATCGCTGTCACCCAAAAAGCAGCCAAGCTCGAATGGGCCTGGGCGTTTGCCTCATGTCGGATGCATTTTGGGCTATGATTACTACAGCATGGGTTCCTGAAAACGTCCAACGGCATCGCGTGTTACCCAAGCGTAGACGGCGGGACGAACTGGACGAGGGATTGGTCCATATTGGCTCAGGATCGATTTGACTGGGAAATGGAAAGGGAGGTCCTTGCCCTGCAGTGTGATAATACAAGCTGATTATAATAGATATTATTCTCTACGTATAGGTTTAATCGGAAATAGTTCACGCTAGTGACGTCAATAGCTACAGAATATATCGATGCCTTAGTTCACAATTGCACTAACTACAGAATTGTCAATTTTGAGTAGAGAAGTTTAGTTTTGACATGAACAGTACGAAAACTAAGTAAAATAATCTGCAAACTACGGTATTTCAATACGCGCAAACGAAAGAACGTGATATTTAGTGTATTTGGCAATAAAAAAGTGAAAATTGAAAAATTTGTAGTTAGTACAATAAAATTGTGAACGAGGCAAAAAAAGGCATCGATATTTTAACAAAAAAACTTATTAAGCGAACAGAAAGACAAACGAACTTTTTCCTTTTACTCACTCACTACTAACAAGCATCGAATTTTTGCAACGAATAGTTTCTGGTTCCCACGCAAAATGGTACAGTTCAATTTCATTGAATTTCTCGACATACATTGAGCGTATTCTATACGCGTATGATCCTTTCATCCACAGATGGAACCGAAATAAAATGTTTTGTATGTGTACATGATATTTCAAGCCTTTGGCATGCGGATATACGCGTGAGGTTTTGCATAAAAATGTTACCTTTTTTAAATGACTTGGAGCACGTAGAAAGGTTTCCTATGTTTTTGAATTTATATGTTTCTGAGTGTCATCATCACATTTTTTTGGGTATTTTGAGAGTTTTACGTCTAGATAATTAGGGTTCCGTACCTCAAAAGGAAAAAAAGAAACCCTTACCACTCGTGCGTCTATCTGTCTGTCTGTCCGTCTGTCGCAGCTAATTTGCTCCGAATCTAATCGATTGATTAGGTTGAAATTTGGTTCACATATATATCTGTGACCCAAATACGGATGTGTAAGGTAAATAAATGAATTTTGAATTAGGGGGCGGGGGGTCACTTTTGGGGGCAAAAAAAGTATCAAAAAATTAAGTTTTGAAAACTGTCTCTTTGAGATATATCAAATGAAAGGGCTACCTACTATAGGGTTCTCAAATATATTTTTTTTGTAATTTTAAAATAAATGGTTTTAAAGTTATTTAAAAAGATAGACGAAACTTGACCAATCCCCTCCCTATCTCCGAAACTACAGAGCCTAAAATTTTGAAGCAATTACACAAAATAGTTCTACACTGATTACAGAAAAACCTATAAGAACTCTTTGGTCTTAAAATAACATGGCAGATATCTCAATATTGTGCGTACAAACTTACATTTATGAAATGTATGGGAGAACATGTTTTTCAACTCCAATGTTAAGTTCGTTCTTGGGATATATTCATCCCAACTACGGAACCCTTCATTGTGCGTGGTCCGTCACGCACTTGGCCGGTGTTATTACATTATTTTAAATATGTTACCGACTTGCAACATTGCTTACAGTTCCAAGAGAGACAATTTAAATCACACATTTAAAAGTGATTTTTTTAATAATAAAACAGTAAAAATAAATTATATTTTTGCATTATTACTTAACCAGACAGCCAGAACGGAGTAAACTTCTAAGTTTTTATTACTCAACCGCAATCGCGTACTGTCGTGTATACTGTGTACCTACATAAACGGTCCTCGTCTTAATGATCCATTTCTCTTAATTGACTCTCAGCTTTGCAGGAAAACTGCAAACATAATGACGCAAGGATATACAGTTTTATTTTTCCAGAAACATTTTTAAATATTATAAATGGATTCAGTCTGCCAAGAACTGTATTGTGTCGTAGATTTTTTTGGGATGGAATTTTATCAGCTTTGGACGGAATTGGGTTGGTCCCAATTCTGGTTTTTGATGTTCAGAACTTCACATTAAACCATTTCATCTCTTACTGTAAGTGTGAGAAATGCGACTGAGGGATTATTTTTCATTAAAATTAACAATGTAAGAACCTACTTTTGTCTCTGAAAATAATAACGTAGTCATTAGTATTACAAATTAGCCTGCTAAACCTCATGATACACCACTTATAGGTAGGGAATACTCTTCGCAATTGCAGCGACATTGTCTGCTTCAACTGGATCTGCACCCTAATTGCGTAACACACTATCAATCGGAATCTGAATAATTTTGAAGCAAATTGCTAATCCATTGCTTCATAATCGATGGCGCCTAAGTATACTGAGTCAACTGTACTTCTAATAACTTTAAAGGAAGGCGCTAAAAAGAGCGAATGGTTATATTTCAAATGTTAATACAATCAAGCAAAATTGCTAATAAATAATAATAATAATATCCTGGGACATTATTCACACACGGTCATCTGATCCCAAACTAAGCAGAGCTTGTACTATGGAAACAACTGATATACTACATATACTACTTTTTTTTGTAAATACATAGATAATCATAGTGAATTAGTGAATAAGGCCTATTAGCAGTGCAAAATTATTTTCATATTATTTTATTAATAACCATTCGCTCTTTTTATCGCCTCCTTTAAAATTATTAGAAGTACAGTTGACTCAGTATACTTAGGAGCCATCGATGTGTTCGAAAAATTGTCTGCTCGACAACGTAAATCACGCAATGAATGTTGTTGAATTGTCATAATGAAACCGATTCCGATTGATAGTGTGTTACGCAATTAGGGTGCTGGTTTGAAAGTAAGTCAACAATGAACGTTAATTTTTCGTGAGATTTCTTTTATAAAAAACTTTGTTAGTTTTTAACTTTGAAAATCAGGCATTTCCTCCAAAGCTACTATAACAAACAATATTTAGCTTCATCATAGCTACCTACGGCAAAAAGAATATTTAAAAATGGCTGTAGCGTAATAAATAAGCTTTTGTCCTAATTCAGTCCAAGGTCATCGAAATAAATATAATGTTTCAATTGGTACAGAATTCAGACAGGTATCTAATCAAAGGTTCAGAATTGGAATTTTAAATGGGCGAAAACCACATCCCAGCTCGCCTACCTTTGCCATATTCACAACTGAGCTACTATCAGTTTCAAAGTATGGAGTGAGTTATGAGTGGGATGTTTTCGACGAATATATTTATGTAACTAGCTGTCCGCCCCGGCTTGGCACGGCTGTACTAATACAGAAAATAATACGAAACCTTTCCTTTACAGTAATGACGATACACGACCATGTAATGAAATAAAATGACAATTAAATAATTTCACAACGATAACACACTGAGTTCTATAAAGTACTACTGCTAGTATTTAAAATAAAAAAAACGGTCAAGAGCGAGTCGGACTCGCACCGAGGGTTCCGTACCATCATATATATAAAAACTGTGGTATTTAGAGACATCGTTTTATTTTTCCTATAATTTTTACATAAACTTCTATCGCACAGAATAATTTCAGATTTTTCTCTATGCAAACTTCGGAGATAAGGGGGGGACAACGGTATTTTTTTACATTTTTCATAAAAAGTCCAAAACTAGGCAGCCTAAAAAATAGAAAAAGTGTTTGAGAATGTGCAAGCAACGCTCTTTCATATGATACCCCACATGCCGGGGTCTTAAAAATTCAAAGTGGGGCTACTACCCACTTTGAATTTTTAAGACCCCGTTTCAGTCCCTGTTGTAAAAAATATATATACTTTTATTTCTTTCTTATTTGTAAAATAGTTGGGCAAGCGTCATCTAAAATTATTCCAAATTTCAAGTTGATGGCATTAGTGGTTCTTGAGATATCCAGCTGTGACAGACAGACAGACAGACTGAGTCGCACCATAAGAGTTCCTTTTTACTATTTTGGTATGGAACTCTAAAAATAGCAGGTATAATTAAAACGTTCTCCAACTGTTTTACTATTTGAATACTTTTTTCTCAAAACAACCAAAATAACAAATTATTATGACATTTTTTTCGGATATAACTGATAAAACATTGTAAGAAACTGAACAATGAAATGGCAATCCCATCAATAATTTTGAAAATCTACTGTCTACAGTCACACTCACTCACTCACTTTTATATATGGAGATTTTTTAACCAAATTTTTTCAAACATTTCCTTTCATACAAACATTTTCTTGACAATATGTATTTACAAAAAAAAACGTAGTGTAAGTAGTATATAAGTTACCTGGGTTCAATGGTACAAGCTCTGCTTAGTTTGCGATCAGATGACCGTGTGTAAATAATATCCCATGATTTTATTAGATTATGAATTTAAAAAGTTAGGTACTTTTACTTCCCCAGCACCTAACTCTGTTCTCGAATTTATCTCACCCTCGAAGTCACTACTACCTTCCTGTTACTTCAAATAGTGAGACCCCAGCATGTTAATATCCATTTTCTGCGCAGAAAGGGTCTGAGCCCTTTTCGTCGGGTCGCGGGGTGCTTGCAAAATTTACGATTTACCTAGATTTACAGCCGTCATAAAGAATTCAGTGGGCCCCGAACATTTCGCTTTTCAAGTTTTGTAAGAGTTTCGGTATAGCCCGTGTAATGTAGATGTTACAATTTGTCGAGTATTCGGGTCTTCGGTCTAACCTGACGTATTTTAAATAAGAAAGGTAGGTCCCGAATTTTGTTTTGCCTAAGGTCAAATACACTCTCGAACAAAGAATACGGGTCAGTACGAAAAACTTAAATTACTCTTAAAATAACAGAGCTACCGCCATGAATGAAACTGTATGTTTTAGGTAATTTACGAGTTGATAAAACAACACCAAATGTTGAAAAAATTATTAGTTTAATTGTCAAAATTACCTACATAAAAAAAACAAATTATCAATAATTTTTACGTTGAAATAATAATGATTGGTACCTCACATACAACACAAAAACTGGTCGTGAGCGTGTCGGACCACGCACAATGAAAGGTTCCGTAGTTGGGATGAATTTATCCCAAAAACAAACTTAACATTGTAGTTGAAAAACATGTTCTCCCATACATTCCAACTACAAATATCCATAGTTAAATGAAAAGGATCCAACCCACATTGCACCTAATCTGGGTTGGATCCTTTTTGTTTAATTATGGACAAATGTTAGTTTGTACGCACAATATTGAGAGATTTACCATGTAATTTAAGACCATCGACTTCTTATAGGTTTTCCTGTAAGCTATAGGTATTGAAATATTTTCTATATTTTTTCAAAATTTTAGGCTCAGTATTTTCGGAGATAAAGCCGCCCCCCCCCCCCTTTATCTCCGAAAATACTGAGCCTAAAATTTTGGGAGGAATGGTAAATTTTCGTCTATTTTCTTAAATAACTTTAAAATGGTTTATTTTAAATTTATTTAAAAAAATACATTTGAGACTCTAACAGTAAGCCCTTTCATTTGATATGTACACACGGTACAGTTTGCAAAACTTTTTTTTTAATTTTCTTATTTGCTCCCCAAAGTTGACCCCCATATTCAAAATTTATTTATTTACGTTACACGTCCGTGTTTGGGTCACAGAAATACATATGTGTACCATTTCAACTTAATCGGTCCATTCGATTCGGAGTAAATTGGCTGTGACAGACGGACAGACAAACGGACAGACACACGAGTGAACCTATAAGGGTTCCGTTTTTCCTTTTGAGGCACGGAACCCTAAAAACGAACTTTAAAACAAAATTAATACTTTATATTGCCTCCACGAGCTCTTCTCACAGCTGCCATGCGATTAGGCAAGTTCCTTATGCGATGTTGTAGGATATTGGTCCATTCTTCCACTCTCGAAGTGTATCTTTCTCAAGCTCGTCCCAAGAGTGTTCAATTGTATTCAGATCCGGGCTTCTCGCGGGCCAGTCCATGCGATTGATGCCAACGTCCTGAAAATACTCATTTACAATTTGAGATGTTTGGACTGGCGTTGTCATGCATGAATATTGAATTAAATATGGGCTGACGCGACGTGCTCATTAAAAATTTCTTCCACATATCTTGCAATAGTTATCGTATAATTTTCTTTCAGCACTAACTCCGTGCGACTCTCTGAAGAGATTCCAGCCCGAACCATAACAGATTCACCGCCGAATGGCACTATTTCCTCAAAACAAGCTATTTATTATTTATTTGAGATGGGTTTGCTCTTGACTATAGTCTAGGTCAGAGGTGACAAAGATAAAGTCTACGATGGAGTGAGCTTACCCAGAAGAAGCCTGTTCACTCTAACTTTGAAGAGATTCGGGTTGTATGCGTTCGGGCATAAAACGTTCCCCGGCCGTCGGTAGACTCTTCACCGCCCATCATGAGCTAAAATACTCATTTACAATTTGAGCTGTTTATTTTTTACTCATTTACAGTTTGAGAATAAATTTAGATTCATCAGAAAACATTTCTCTTGCCCATTCTTCTTCGTCTCCCCATTGTGCGTGTTCGCGGGTGTAACATAATCTTGCTACCCGATGTTCCCTTTCAAGTTTTGGACCATTTTTGGGTCTATGTGGAGTCCAATTAGCTTCAAGGAGCCACCGCCTTTCAGTCCGCTCGCTTACGTTGTCTCTACGGGTCTCCCGAAGTTGATTAGTTACTTCAACTGCTGTGAGGTGCTGATTTCAGAGCATGGTTGTAACAATAAATCGATCCTCGAGCCGTAGTGGGTTCATATCGGTCTGTCGGTTCCTGGTCTTCTTATGTTCTGCCCAGTTTCTCGGAAACGTTGGTCGACTCGCTGCACTGTAGTTGTTCTTGCTGTACTTCGTTGGCTTCTGACTTCTTCTAACATAGTGATGATACGTGGACATTCTTCTGGTGTTATGATAAATTAAACAAAGATTTCTTGATATACAAGTAGGTTTACTAATTCCTTTACAATTAAAAAAAAAATTAAATAGGTACTGACGAACAGAGAATTTTACAAGATGAGTATTTTTTGAACGAATGTAGGATTGAATATATGAATGAAAGTTAAACTAAATGAAGACTATTGAGCGAATGTGTCGTAGACAGACACAATAGTAATTTAATAATGATGGTGAAAGACGACAATGTCCGCCCTTTATCATTTTGATTTGACAGTTTAAAAACAAAAGTGAGAAAACAAGCAAAAGTAAAACAACCACGAATTGAATTTGTTTTCAAATTCGAGGTTTTTAAAATTTTAACTTTTCTTAATTACGTTGTAGATCATTTAAGAATTTATTTCATACGATATTAAAATGGGTAATAATTTTTACTACTTGTTCTTTAAACATTAGGGAGGTTACTAGTTGAAAAAATGAACTGGCAGTAATTTATTTTTTCGGCGGTTGATAAATCAGTTTGACAGTAAAACATGATCAGTAATAAAAAGAAAATTGGCCGGTTATTTCATTCTACAATTTGAAGAAAAAAAATACTCAACTAGTGTAATAAATGAATGGCCACAAAAAATATTGGAATGGGCAGTTAAATAAATAGTACGGCAGTTCATAAGTTAGGTTGGAACTGTGACCAACCACGTGCGAGCCGAATTGGTCGCAGTAACTAAGCCAGGGCACCCCGACCAAATGGGTTAGGTTAGGTTAGAACTATGAACAACCACGCGCGAGCTGAGCGAGCGAAGCGAGCGGTGCCGCGGCACGGCCGGCGAGCGCTACTTCCAAGTTAGATATCTTACCGACAAATTCCAATTTGTTAACTGCCCACACGTAAGTGCTCGTTCAGTCATTTTACTGCCTAATTGCTTATTTAATGAAATATTTGTTATGATGCCAATTTGCTCCGAACATAATGCACCGATTTAGTTGAAATTTGGTACACATATGAATTTCTGTGACCCAAACACGGACGTGTAACGTAAATAAATAAATTTTGAATATTAGATTCAATTTTGGGGGGCAAATAAGGAAAAAAAAAGTTTTGCAAACTGTACCGTCTGACGTACCAAATGAAAGGGCTCCCTGTGAGGGTCTCAAATATATATATTTTTTTTATGATTTTAAAATAAAGAGTTTTAAAGTTATTAAAAAAATAGACTAAAATTCCATTCCCCTCCCCTTTGTGCGTATTAAAATTCTCTGTATTATAATTTACAAGTTACAGGGATTTTTGTCATCGACCCGTATTATTTGACCGCGACTGAGATTGCCTGCCTATTCGTGTGATAGGTCTTGAAATCACTTTATTACTCGAGCGTGAAAGATTTTTGTAATAAAAAAGTAGTTTTGAAGGAATACGATAAGATAGGTAGAAGGACTATTCAGCATTATATTCATACGAGTATGTCCTCTTCGCCGTATCCAGCGACAGCGACCTAGACTAATTTTCTTTACTTTCGTGAGCTCTGTCGTGGACTTAGGTAAGTATGTCATTGTAAAGGATTGTGAAATCATCATCAAAAAGACCTTAGAAAAACTACAAAAGACCAACACTAAGAACAAGATACAAGATATATTTATTTTGTAAAACATGAGTACAGTATAAAGGTCTTATAATTAATACGAGGTACATGTTTTGCTATTCATGGCGTACAAAATTAGTCGCAATTAGTCGCACTAGATAAACAATACAAAACAAAAAAAAGAAATTACCATGTCAAAATTTAAGTTAAAGTTTAATGACAATGTCGAAATTTAATTCAAAATTACAAAGTCATTTAAATTCAATTCAAAATTAAAATTTAATTTGAGAATTCTGTACAAGTAGAATATCATTTAAGTACTCATCTACGCTGTAATAGCACTTATCTAGTAATAACCCCTGAAGGGATTTTTCAAATTTGTTTAGAGGCATACATTTAATAATATCAGGTATTTTATTTATAAATATTTGGAGCAATACCAAAGAAACTCTTTTTCAATAAAGCAGTTTTGCATTTGTTTGGGCATAACAAATTCTCATATTGGGCACAAATTGGCGTTCTCTAAACTGCCAAAATTTTTTGAAATAATTGTTGATTCGCTATGTACAAAGATGGTAAAGTTAAGTTAATAGTTAGTATTTTTAATTTTTTAAAGTAAGGAACACAACTATCCGTGGTTCTTGGACCACACATTGATCGTATACATCTTTTTTGCATCCTGAATATAAATTCTCTATTAGTTGACTGTCCCCAAAAAACAACACCATATCTTAAAATAGAAGCGACCAGTCCATGATATGCTGTTAATAGTGTGTTAGTATTATATATTAGGTTGAGGAAAAGTCTTTTCGCATTATAGTATGTATGAACTTGTAATAAAATCTCTTTGGCTATACTATTTGTATCTGGCTGGTTTTGGTATCATTGAAAGTTTAAATTTTAAAGAACATAATTCCAAATTCAAATTAGGAAAATGTGTGATTTTTATTTGTTTTTCGTACCGTCAAGATGAGTGAATCTAATGAAGAAATTCGATACATTTTAAAATTTTACTACAAAAAAGGTAAAAATGCAACGCAAGCCGCGAAAAAAAATTGCGATGTTTATGGACCTAGTGTAGTGTCTATGAGAGTAGCACAAATTTGGTTTAAGCGTTTTCAATCCGGAAATTTTGATGTCAAAGATCGCTCTGGTCGCCCTATTACGGATAAAATGGATGCCATTTTTGAAAAAGTGGAGCAAGTTCGGCATATCAGTAGTTACGACGTAGCTGAAGAACTGGAAATTGACCACAAAACAGTTTTGGCGCATTTGAAAAAAACTGGGTACACAAAAAAGCTCGACATTTGGGTACCTCACGAGCTCACTGAAAGAAACCTAATGAACCGTGTACTCATTTGTGATTCTTTATTACGACGTAATGAAACCGAACCATTTTTGAAGAAGCTGATAACTGGTGATGAAAAGTGGATCACGTATGACAAGAACGTGCGAAAAAAGTCGTGGTCACAGGCCGGTCAGGCTTCACAGACTGTGGCGAAACCCGGGTTAATTCGCAAAAAGGTGATGCTGTGTGTGTGGTGAGATTGGAAGGGCAATATTCATTATGAGCTGTTACCACCAGGCAAGACCATCGATTCTGAACTTTACTGCGAACAACTGATGAGATTAAAGCAAGAAGTTGAGAGAAAGCGGCCGGAATTAATCAACAGAAGGGGTGTGGTTTTTCATCATGATAACGCTAGACCTCACAAAACTTTAGCCACTCAGCAAAAATTAAGAGAGTTTGGCTGGGAGGTGTTAATGCATCCGCCGTATAGTCCTGACCTTGCACCTTCAGATTTCCACCTGTTTCGGTCTCTTCAGAATTCTTTCGGCAGTGTCAGGTTAACATCACGAGAGGACTGCCAAAACCACTTGTCGCGGTATTTTGACCAGAAGTTCCAAAATTTCTAAAGCAATGGGATCATGTCCCTACCTACAAGATGGCAAAAAGTTATCGAACAAAATGGTACCTACATACTTTAGTTAAATGTAAATAAACTATATTAAAAAATGTTTTGAATTTTCTTAAAAAATGCGAAGAAACTTTTTCCCCAACCTATTATATAGTATACGCTTGCAGATTTCCTCTAAGTGAGGCTTCCAGGTTAGTTTATTGTCTATACAAACACTTTAAAAACAGAGAAAAGCTACAGGAAAATAACAATAATATTGTAAAAACAGGTCACTAGTCCAAAACACAACACGATCCGAAACCCGATCTTACCCCACTCAACAAAACTTTATACGTAGGTACAACCGAACTAACCCTGAATTATTAAATCTAAATTTATCGATTTGGAAATAAATAAAAGGTATATTGAACACCGTCTGAAAGGGGAGGCGTTCAAAGCTTTTGAAATTGAATTTCAGTATCTCACAGCATCTTTAGTGAACATGAAAGCAGCAATATGCTTTCGGTCAGGAATAATTTCTATATAGGTTATGGCCGAAACGTGCAAGACTTGGGAATACTGTGAACTGCAGGGTTATAGAGAAATTAGTATGTATTGGAACTGGGATCATAAACGAATTGGGTGTTCAGGAATAGGAAATACGATGTTTGGTTTCTCCGGTGTATGGAGATGGAATGGTTTGCATGTTACGTCAGAGAGTTATGTGTTCTGTGTAGATCGGTTTATGTATAAGTTTTCTTATTCAAAATCAAGCAAAGGCGAAAGTCGGTCTCTGTACCTCTTTCGGAGCATTAAGTTATTTTTTGCTATTTCTAAGCTTACAAGTGCTAAATCTTTTTGATGGAATTAGTCTTTACTATTTTGCTCGATATTTAACTTTATCAGAAGAAGTTTTTTTTTAAAATCTAATATAATAATAAAATTAATTTTATGCCTTTTTGTTCATAGTAACATCAAAGGCATTCATGTGAAAGATTAGGTCCCTTTTATGGCTTTTTGACATTACGTAATTATGAAATGCTTGATATTTTCCTAATTAACTTTTACGTTTCTGAGAACCAATAGCTCTTACAAACCGTAAATTACTCCATTTTTCTTCTTCACCAGATAGGAATGAAACTCCTACTGTTACAATAAATATTATTTCTATGAATAAACACAAATTAATACTCAGTGGCCCGACTTAATCGACAGTTAAGATAAAGTTTGAGACGCAAACTGTATTAGTCAAATTATCACTAACTTTGTTTTCTTAGTGAAAAGCTTGGATTTTAAGTCTTGTGAAGTTGTACAATGGATAGCTCGTAAATGTTTGAAATGAGATTTAGTGTTACTTTTTAGTTTTTACGTTGAGTTTCTTCTCTGGTTGATTGAATAAAATTCCAAAAACTGTGCAGTCACTTGTCACTAGTACATATAAAAAATGTAAATCTACCTTAAAAAAATATTATATTACTGGTGATATCACATCTTCATTTTTTGGGTTCCGTACTAAAATGGTAAAACGGAACTCTTATGGTGCGACTCAGTTTGTCTGTCTGTCTGTCCGTCTGTCACAGCCAGATATCTCAAGTACTATTAGTAGTGCTATCAACTTGAATTTTGGAATAATTTTAGATGACGTTTGCCCAACTATTTTGCAAACCAGAAAGATTTTTTTTTTGCAACAGGGCTTTCTTAAAAATTCGAAGTGGGGCGACTGATATATCATTAAACGTTGACGTTTAAACGACATGGTTAATTTTAACTGGCCATTTCTTGAAACACAACCATTTCATGAAAAAACCGAACACTTAATGAAATGATCAATTCTAAAATCAGGCCACGATATACGTATACCTACAAACATACCGGTCGAATAGAGAACCATTTTTTTTAAGTCGGTTAAAAAACAGGATATCTTTATTTCAGACGAACGCTTTCCAATACATGGCGTCCTTCAGGGTAGCGTACTTGGACCCTTACTGTTAATTTTATATATTAATGATCTGCCTACAGCTACTGACCATCCAAAGACGCTCTTTACTAATGACAGCACTGTAACCATATCGTGTAGGAACAAATGTGGTTATGAAAATGACAACCTCTCGAATGTCTTATGTTACACAGTTCGACATAAGAAAAAATGCTCCAAGTGTCTTAAGTCGGACAGTTACACTAAATTGACAAGTGAAAATATTAAAATGACCTTTATGATAATGTAATCCTAATACAGCTTGACAATTTCAGTCAAGTCAATTTAGTCTCCGACATTCGAGAGGTTAATCAAAAATTGACATCAATTAATATCATGGCTAAATATAAATAATCTCAAAACGAATTTGGACAAAATTATTAGAATGCATTTTTGCCAACGTGCCCCGAATAGTGATATTGAGATTAAATATCTTAACGCAGTACCCACAAAGTTCCTTGACAAGAAATTGGACTGGAAGACGCACATTGAGCACCTTAGCAAAAGAGCTCATCTGCATTTGTATTTTACAAATTTGCACCGGAACTCAACCCAGATACCTTGATAACTGCATATCATGGGATAGTCGCATCGGTATTGCGTTATGGTATTATTTTCTGGGACAATCCCATGGACAAAGACATTGCATTCAAGGCCCAAAAAGCGGTGTATTTGCGCGATGTTCAATTTAAAACCGACGGATAGCTGCAGACCTTTTTAAAAATATATATAAATTACTATCGTTACCGTCACTGTATATACAGTGACGGTAACGATAGTACGGACAAGGATATCCTTGAAACGGTTATGTTTGTTAATTCTTAGTTTGGGATCAGATGACCATATGTGAATAATGTTCCAGGATATTATTATTATTATTTTATCTTACACATCTCGAGACCCTGGGGTCCCGGACCTTTGGAAGGCATACGAGGGGCCGAAGCCAACTCGCAGAGGCCCCTTAGATAATTTTAAGTGATGACGAGGCACCAAGCGACTATTATCCCTATATGCACTATGCAAGTGCATCCAAGGACAACCACCGTTTGATGCAGGACTATTGTTGTAAGTGGAAACAAAACATATTGGGCTATGGATTTGGGTGGCTAAAGTGGATTGGGTAACTTGAGCTATGGAAGAACTATGTCCCCTGCCTGACCAATGTGCCTGACAAATAAATTATCTCTTATCACTCGTGTGTCTGTCTGTCTGTCACAGCCAATTTGCTCCAAATCTAATAGACAGATTGAGATTTGGTACACGTATGAATCTGTTATCTGTTTCTGTTACCCGAACACGAACGTGTAATGTAAATAAATGAATTTTGTATATATATATGGGTCAAGTTTGGGAAGCCAATAAGAAAATGAAAAAAGTTTTTCAAACTGTACCGTGTGACATATCAAATGGAGGGGCTTACTGTGAGGGTCTAATATATGTATATGTCGGAGAAGCAACATTCTCTACGACATCATCTTCAATGTTCACGTCGGGTCTAGTGGGCGACATTGGGATATGCTAGCACAAAACACTGTTTACACTTCCACACGAATTCTTACTATAAAGGAGCAGCAGGTTCGCGACACCGATCTCACTTCTCCATTTATGATCCACCTCGATCAACCACCGTTACAAGAATGAGCCCTTGCTCCACCCGGCGAACGATAAGATGGCGCCCCGACCCCACTCTAGGCCTATCCTCTGCTCTGATTGGACGTTATACAATGCAATGACTTTTAATAAATTTATTAGGTTTTACACAATATTAAAATGTAATAAATCAAATCAAATGAAATTAAGACATAACAAGTTATTATCAATCAATCTTATAATTTATTAATCGTACGCAACCAACAATCAACTCTCCGTTCACTTCCTCCGACACGGCCGTCCTCACATTTCACACGTCCTCGTGTGATGTTGAGGGACGAGCATCATCGTAATCTGTAACAATTAAAAACAAAGAAAACTTTTGTAAGATAGTTCGGCCACTCGGGACAAATTGAAACAAACGTTTTTGTTGCATCTTTGGCACAACAGCTTTATTTAAAATAAATGCTACACTTCATTTAAGAGGCACACAGCAAGTTTTATTATTTTATTTCACTAATGCCTTCGTGTGCCAATCACAGTAACACACAACACAAAACAAACACAACAGTCACCTTGCCCTTCAGACAATCACATACCACAGTCTAAATGGCCTCCTCGCCTTTTTAGCCAATTTATATCTACAGTCTAATGGCCACCTCGCCGATTAGACAATATCTACACAGTCTAAATGGCCTCCTCGCCTTTTTAGCCAATTTATATCTACAGTCTAATGGCCACCTCGCCGATTAGACAATATCTACACAGTCTAAATGGCCTCCTCGCCTTTTTAGACAATTTATATCTACAGTCTAATTGGCCACCTCGCCGATTAGACAACTTAAAATACTTTAACAGCCACCACGCCGTTGAGACAGCATACACAAAGCTTATGTTACGCTTACTTAGAACTGATGTAGTCATCACACATCACATACTTCACGCACACCCTCACACAGATCACCTACGCCCACAATTGAGGTTTCTAATTAATTAACAAACTAGCACAAAATCTTTCCATCATCATCTAACAAGCATGGATCAAGCTCAGTAGGTACACAAAATTGGGGGAGTGGACGTAACCGGTCTCTCGCATAGGTACTTGTAGGTACGGTATTAGAATTCAGTTCTCTGTAATGAATGTACATTTGATCTGTGCCATCGCGTTTTCTGACTAGTACCGGCTAGAGAAGAGGGACTTACTAGGTCTAATAACTCCGGCAGTTAATAATTCACTACACTTATTGCGTACTATTACTCATTCTTCAGCGCTCAAGTGATAAGGACGTCGTTGGACGATTTTACAAGGATCTATTAGTTTAATTTCTAGTTAACCTGTCTTTAGCCTACTAGTAGTTGTACCTTCAGCAAACCGAGTTTCTAAACCACCGAGAAGTTTTATTAATTGTGGTTCAAAATCAGGTACTTGAAATGTCCGTATCTTTAAAGTCAGTTGCAGTATTGCCTACCTCACAAATATGAACAAAAGAAGGCTTTATGATTGTAGCAAGTTTCCAATCTTGTCCAATCAGAGTATCATTATCCAAATAGTCATCAGATATAACTTGAAATAAGATTTGTACATCATGATCACAAACAGTGACCAGAGATAAAATTTGTAAATCGTTTAATACGCTAGATTTCCCTACTCCTATCAGAGAAACTACAGCGTGTTGTAATCTAGCTATAAAGTTTACGTGAGACACTTTCTTCAACTAAGGAACAATCAGCACCAGAATCAAAACAAAATGAAAACTGCTCACCAAATTGAGCGACAGGTTTCACACCGCATACGTCCACTCTTTTCACTATGCCGGCTGTGGCGGCTGGTTGCGTGCTGCTGCCTGCTGGCCAGGTTTTTAAGTACCGTGATGCTACGTGGCCCTCAGCACCACACTTGTAGCAAGTTACAAGGGGCTTCATGGAAGCCACGGCCGTGTTGGGGCGGTCGGAAGTCGGAGTCGTTTGTTGCTTGTCTTGCGGACGGCTGAAACATTTATAAGATTTATGACCGAGTTTTCCACAAACATAACACTTTGCAGAAGCATCACTTAGCTTAGCGCGTTTACTATCCTGCATAGTACCGGTACCGGTCTTCGTAACCTCTTGATAACTCCGCTTACGATATGAAAAAGCCATAAGTTCACGTTGCATTTTAATACGGGTAGTTATTTCTTCAGAAAAAATATTGCGTTGCAAACGTGGTTCGATTTGTCCCATATGCGCAAGTATAACGGACACCACCATTTCTTCTTTGTCTAAACTACACCATCGCGACATGAGTAAAGTGAATAAACGACTTGCATACGCCGCGAGGCATTCCGTCTTGTGGTTTTCCAGTAAACATTTTTAAAACAGTCGCTGCACATGTTTCCATAGTATCAAAGCGAAAAACGAAGTTATCTTTAAATTCTACCCATCTCATATTAGGAAAAGCCACTTGGGAAAACCACGTGGCGGCCGAACCTTTCATAGCCTTACTAATTATAAGAATAAGTCTACTTCCCTGTATATTATGGTCCGTCAAGCAGATATCCGCTGTTGCTAGCCAGGCCCGGGCGTCGGTGTCTGCACTTTCAGGTTCGAATTTGGGCAGCGTAATATTCTTATCTGCAGTAGCTGGCGGGTTGCGCAGAGTCTCCACGAGTAGTCGCAAGCTGTTGTGTTGCGCCTCAAATAAAGCGCGCCACCCATCGTTTCCATCACTCGATCTGCCCACGTTTTGTGCCTGCACCGATCCCACTTCTGATGTCGGAGAAGCAACATTCTCTACGACATCATCTTCAATGTTCACGTCGGGTCTAGTGGGCGTCATTGGGATATGCGAGCACAAAACACTGTTTACACTTCCACACGACTTTATTACGGTTCTACAATTTAAATCACTAGGTAATTCTTACTATAAAGGAGCAGCAGGTTCGCGACACCGATCTCACTTCACCATTTATCATCCACCTCGGTCAACCACCGTTACAAGAATGAGCCCTTGCTCCACCCGGCGAACGATAAGATGGCGCCTCGACCCCACTCTAGGCCTATCCTCTGCTCTGATTGGACGTTATACTTTTAATAAATTTATTAGGTTTTACACAATATTAAAATGTAATAAATCAAATCAAATTAAACTAAGACATAACAAGTTATTATCAATCAATCTTATAATTTATTAATCGTACACAACCAACAATCAACTCTCCGTTCACTTCCTTCGACATATATATATAATTTTAAAATAAATAAATATTTTTTAAATTATTTTTTTAAGTTATTTAAGAAAATAGATGAAATTTGATCATTCCCCCCTATCTCTGAAACTACTAAGCCTAAAATTTTGAATAAAATATAGAAAATAGATATATAATTATAGATTACAGAAAAACTTACAAGAAGTCTATGGTCTTGAAATAGCATGGTAAATGTTGTTGTGTGTATGGGAAACATGATTTTCAACTACAATGTCAAGTTTGTTCTTGGGATAAATACATCCCAACTACGGAACCCCTCATTGTGCGTAGTCCGACACGCACTTTGCTGGTTTTTAGACAAGGTATTATGCATGTACAATATGTAGTGTAACTTAATTGTATTGAAAAATAAATGAAAAAAAAAAAAAAAAAACAAGATTGTCTGATTATTTTAGCATCAGTTCTTACAAAAGAACGTTACATTTTCTAATCCATAACAGACCGTACATTTTATTTTTCGATTTCGCATCTATAATATATTGAATTTTAGCATTTTTTACGGGAGATCAAAAGTGTCAAAAGTGTGTGACTATCCTTTGAACAGTCCTGACAGAATATTCATTGCATTTCTTCACCTAGGTATTGGTAAAAGTCGTTATCTGCCTAGCATTTTCCCAACTATGTTAGGGTCGGCTTCCAGTCTAACCAGGTGTACCTGTATTTTACACGGAGCGACTGCCAAGTTTTGAAATGCCCATTCCTAAGTACTTTTTCGGCGGAGCTGCGTTTACGTGGCTCCCCTAATTTACAATGCTTTGCCTAGGTCAATAGGGATGATGCCTGGGTAAAAAAAAAGAAATTCTGTTTAGTCCGTCAGTCAGATAATAAAAAAATATTAGATACGTATTTTTTGCTTTATCATATTAATAAAAAAACACTTAGATAACTCGCATTAAAGTTCGGGAGTGGGGGCTTGCTACGTCACTTCTACGTATAAAATCTACCAAGACGTGACGTCATGTCACATTTTAACTCAATGTATCGCCGTAATCTTTTGATTACGTAGAAAAAGAAAAAATACGTGTCCAATATATTTTAATAATCTACATGACGGACAAAAAATCATTTTTTAGTCATCATCCCTATTACTTAACTACCCTTCAATAAGTTTTGAATTGCGTTGCGGAAGTGGTTGTTACAAGAATGATTTTATTCGATATTTGTAATTTTTATACATTAAAACCTTTATATATATTTAAATGTTAAGTAGACACATAAATTAACAAAATGTATTTACCTAGTAATTAATATCTTAAGTGTAAAAACCTGTACGAGTACTATTGCATTCTAAATATTGGCCAAATATGTGTTACTAAATATTTTATATAAAAACTTCATGTACCTACCATATTTGATGCAATAAATGAATTGAATTGTCTAACTCAGTTACTGGGTAACACGATACCCCTTGGTAAGACTGGTTAGGTATAGGTAAAACTTAGAAATAATTGAGCTAGTAGATGGCTTACAAATGCTGTACCTCATAGGTCATGATCACCTAGGATCATCATCTGCCTAGCCTTTTCCCAACGATATTGGGGTTGGCTTCCAGTCTAATCGGATGCAGCTGAATACCAGTATTTTACTGCCTATCTGACCTCCACAACCCAATTACAGTTACTGGGACCGATACGATACCCCTTGGTAAGACAGGTTGTCAGACTTTCGTTCGGGCTTCTGTTGACCCGTGACGATTGTCAAAGATCCGCGAATGACAGCCGGGACCAATGGCTTAACGCGCTTTCCGAGGGGTCTTGGTATGTACAGATTGTAGCATATCAATGTACTGTTGACTAACTAGAAATTAATTATCTGTGGGATTTGCTAATTAGTCTATAATATTACCTCTGTCACCTCCCTATAGAACTTGCTAGAAACACAAAGTCTATAAATAGAGTAGACGAGAGGAACTACTTCCTTTTTCTACGATAATAACTGAAGCCTGTACCTATAGTTCCCCGAAATTGGGTGAGTAGGTACTCATGGTGTCCTTAGGAGAATCTGTATATTACTATAACTGTGTTTTTACCTTGTGTTCATTCTACATAATTATCTTGTAAACCACTGTGATGCTAGTTGCCTCTCCTCCGACCCTTCCTTGTCTTGGGGCTACGGACCTCGTCTGGTTAGGAAACTACGCACATCACAGAGGCTTACCGGATCTTCCTCTGAGCTTACGGACGCACCCTTGCGTGTTTCCAGGGATCAGTGCTTCGGTTCGATCACTGCTTCGGATGGATCGCTGTTTCGGCTAGATCACAGCCTTGGCTAGACTATCGGCCATAACCCAGTTCACCGACTAGCTACCGTCCTGAACCCTCATCTCCACCTACTTACTGACTGCACCGGCGGCCGCTGAGCTTTGCACCAGCAACTACGGCTGACTGCCACATTACTGGCCCCACTACTCCGGCAGCCTACCCGCCAGACGCAGCCCTCTACCCGGCGACTACGGCTGACAGCCAGACCTAAGGCTGACCACGCCGAGCCACCAGCCAGACGGTCCACCCAGGGCAGTACACTCCCATTTTTCTATAACCTTCGAGCGAACCAACTTTAGACACGATAACTTCACGACCCCCTACAGTAAACTTTGTCATAACCTTAAAATAAACTCAGTTCAAGAGACACATTAGTCTCATTGCACTACCCTTGAATCCACTACGCCACAAGATGATCACTCATTCATGGACCAACCGCGGCAAGCGTAGCTTCACCTGATCGATCGAACCGTGCGGCTGTTATTACTTAGTACTGTCCTGAAATATTGAAACTAAATTAAATTACTCATATATTATGTCTTTTTTGTTCTCGACGGGTGACACCGCAAGACACAAGCCAAGATAACAAAACATGTCAAGGCAAAGCAAATTCACTCACACAATTCATATAAACTAATGAGAAACATTAAAGAGATCTTCGAATCAAGGTGTTTAAGCGAAGCCAGTCTGCCAGTATTCAGCTCGAAACTGAGACAGGGTCCTATGTTGCTCGTTTGACGTTCACAACAGACATTAATGCCTTACTTTGAGTGGGTAGTTTGACTTTGAGAGAGCTATAAAGCTCTATCGTAGATATGTGAACTATTTACCTGTGCTCTCTGCAGTTAAGGAGGAAGCGTCAGGGAAGTCCGCGAAATTCAAATTTTCTTACGTCTTTTGCAATTTGCAAGTCAGTATTAAGTTGTATGTTAAATAAAGTATGATTTGCGGCCGTAACAAATATGTTTTTTACAGAATTATATACAATAGAATCAGTAATACAACTCCATAAGTTCGTATAATCCTAGAATGTCAAGATTTCATGATATAGTCTTTTTTGGGATTACCTGGTCTTAAATAGTTGTATTGATCACTTTAATGATTCTAATTATGTAAATAGATACTTGTTACGACTGCAAATTATAATTTGATCAACGTACAATATAATACCGACTTGTAAATTGCAAAAAACGTAAGAAAATTTTAATTTCGCGGGTTACCCTGACGCTTCCCCCTTAAGGAGATAGATGTATACAAATTGGGTTTGCTATGCAATCGGTTCAAATATACGTTAAACTTAATTAACCTTTAGTAAATTAAGTTTTTTACTAATCATTTAGCCTTCTTTGAAAGTTTTTTAACCAACTTCTAAAAAGGAAGGTCTGTATTCGACCCGTATGTAAGTATGGTACATGTCTTCGATTTTCTTAAAAACGAATAAACCAATATTGATTATTCTCTCACTAACGTAATCCACATACTTTCAGGAAGGTTTTAGTATATAACACTTAAGGTAATTATACTTATATACGAAGTTATATGCATAAATGTAGATACTGTAAATTTTGATGATTCTTCTTTTCGTTCGTCTTTGGCTTATGTAATTGTATATTCAACTAAAAATAGAAAAATAAATGAACTTTTAAAAAATTAAAAAAACCAAAACACAAACAAATAAAATAACTTTATATAAAACTTAAAAGCTTCTGAAATCGGTATCTTCAATTCTTCAATGTCAATGCACCTTAGCTTGGCACCGACTTCAGAAACTTTTAAGTTTTTTAATTCGTTTTAGGTTTTTACTTTTTTAAAGTATTTTTTTTTGGTATCAGCGGGGCAATTGCGTAACTCACTATCAATCGGAATCGGTTTAATTTTGACAGTTGAACAATATTCATTGCGTTATTTACGTTGTTAAGAAGCCAAATTTTTCGAACATATATTATGATACAATGGATTAGCAATTCGCTTCAAAATTATTCAGATTCCGATTGATAGTGTTTTAGTCAATTAAGGTGTTATGGAAAGCAATCAATTTTGCAGGATATTTTGTTCTTTTTTATTCTGCAACACAGCATCAACAAGTATTATGAGGTTGTATTTTTATTAGCCACTGTGTAAAAATCTTAGGTTTGTTTTTTTGTAATTCAAAATACATGAAACCTTTGCGTATTATTAGTTTCATCAATAACCTTTTCCATGATGCACTTAGCGATAAAAGAGTCCTTTTGTAAGACTGACAAATAAAGGAATGTAAGCGTTGCTTATACGTATTTGGGCCATAAGTTCGGTTACATAGGTAAAATTTCGAATTTAGAATGCAAGCCGAGGAAAATATTATGGGTATTCGAAATTTGAATATTTAAAGAAAATAAAAACAAACAGTTTCTGGAATTTTGTTCATTTTCTAAAATATAAGCAGTAATTGCATTGCATCGTTGCGGTCACGCGCCAACTGAGATTATCAAACTGCTGAAAAATTTGAAAATTGCACTGAGATTTATTTATCGTACTATCAAACGATTCAAGGAAGATTCAAGATTAGAAGATAAACAAAGAAGCGGTCGACCTCGTACTGTTCGGACTCCAGCGGTCATCAAAGAAGTGAAGGCGCGAATCCAACGAAATCCTGTCCGCAAGCAAAAACTGTTGCCTCTGCAGATGGGACTAAGCAGAACTACTGTTAAAAGGGTGTTAAATGAAGACCTAGGACTACGTGCTTATAGAAAAATAAACAGCACATCTTCTTAACACACGTCTGAAGAAAATCAGACTCGAAAGAAGTCGGGTTTTGTTAAGGCGGTACGCGGGAAAAAAATACCGCGCAATGATTTTTTCAGACGAAACATTTTTTAATGTTGAGGAGAGTTTCAACAAACAAAATGATAAAGTGTATGCAGACTCTAGTGAAGAAGCGAGAAGACGTGTGCACGTGTTCAGCGCCCTTCGGCATTCATGGTTTGGCTTGGGGTGTCCTATTTGGGTCCAACGGAGGTGATTTTTGTGAAAAAGGAGTGAAAACCAGTGACCTTGTATATCAAAACACAGTCCTAACAAACATTTTGGAACCTCTTTTACAAAAAATGTTCGAAAACAAGTCCTGGGTATTCCAGCAGGATTCTGCGCCGGCTCATAAGGCGAAAAGTACCCAAAACTGGTTAACGAACCGTGGAATCGACTTTATCAGGCATGAGGATTGGCCCTCATCCAGTCCAGACTTGCCCTTGGATTACAAAATCTGGCAGCACTTAGAGGAGAAGACCTTCGGTAAACCCCATCGCAACTTGGAGTCACTCAAAGCATCCCTGATTAAAGCAGTCGCCGATATTGACATGAACGTCGTGCGTGCTTCGATTGATGACTGGCCTTGCACATTGAAGGCTTGTATCGAAGCAAGAGGAGGATACTTCAAAGAATTTTAATGTGGTGTAAATCTGTATTTTATACTCTTTCATTTTATGTAAAATGCTTGTAGTGCGTAACTCATTGTGTGAGTTATTTAACTTTCCATATGTGACAAAACTTATGACCAGACTACGTCGAGACGTTTAAACGTCACGCAAAGAATCTGTGTGGTTCTTTCCTCAAAAGAGCATTTCAGACAGCAATCTACATGGTCTTCACATGAACTGACCAAGATTATGTCTGGACTTTATAAGAGACTGTGACCTCTGAGTTTGTTGCGGCCTTTCTTCTCAGAGTAGTCAGATAGGAAACGCCGACCTCGTCTAGATTGAAAAAAAAACATGATTGACGTGTAAAAGTGTTTGTACAAACCTACTTACAGAAATACAATCATTTATCATTATAGTATAGCTAGGCAGACACGTTAATCATTAGTTATCTATAAGCAACGTTTGTAAATGGACTTATAACGATCCTTAACTGTCAAAAATTTTTGAGTATGAATGTGGATGGCTATACAAGTAGGGGAAGACCGAATAAACAATGGATGGACTGTGTGAAAGATGATATTGGCTAGAAAGGGAGTGACTACCGAGATGACTAATAGAGAAGTATGGAAGCAAAAGACATGTTGCGCCGACCCCAAATAAATTAGGACAAGGACAGGAGAGTGATGAACTGTTTAAATATCGAACAAATTGTAAATAAAGCATATAAGTTGTATGGATTTATAATGAGATCCACTCATGACTTTAAGCGGTCGTCTTCGTACCTGCCTGTACAAAACCCTAGTACACTCCCAGCTCGAATAATATGCCGTATTCATCTAGAACCCGTACTATTACAAAGACATTGACATGATAGAAAAAGTCCGACGTAATTTCTTCGTGCAAGGTGTCACAAAACTTATCTAAAGCAGACGCAGTTGCTCAGTAGATACAAGCTTTTGACGCTCAGCTCTAGACGTAAACAATTAGAAGCAATGACATTGTATAACATTGTTAATGGCAATTTTGAGTGTATTGATTTAAATAATGTATTGTGCTATGCAGTCCCCAGAACTGTCCATAAACTGCGGGTGCGTGCAGGCAAACTCTTTGCAGTAGGCACCTGCCGATCTAACACTGATCTACGTTCACCCAGTTCGGCGAATGCCAGCAACCTTCAATGAAACATTGCAAAACATAGACATATTTACATGCTCTTTGAAAAGGCTTCGTAGCCTTTTGTATGAAATACTTGAACTCTTAGACTATTTGTTGTTGTATCTAAAATATTTTTTTATTGTTTTTATAATACTAGTGTAATTGTCATGCATGAAACAGTTGACCTCTTAGTGACTTTAAGGTTTTATTTATGAATGGTATTCTGTGAACAGTGCTGTGGGCTACATTATTACTTAATTTATGTATGTTTTTTCGATCGTAACATTGCATAATGTAGCTGTGTGTTGTACCTATATAATAGAAAAAAAAATATATATAAAAATCTCGATTACAAAAATAGAAGATTTCCAGAACAGTAATAATAAGCACAAGAATGTATTATTAATGTTCTGGATATCTTCTTTTTTAAGGGTTATGGCCATTCGGCTAGTCCGGGGATACCGCACGGTATCCGGTGGGTGAGGCAGCGAGCCTTCTTGCCGGATTGCCGCCATGGGATCTGGAGGCAAAAGACCTTGCAGACATGTGGAGTGGCGCGAGGAGGCAAAACGCCGGGGCGTAACTCCACTGCCGCGAGAAATGACGGCACAGCGCACAGAGCTCCGGCGGGATCACATGGTGACTTGGAGAGTGCGACTGACGTAACCAAGAGCTGGGCACGCCACAATTGCAGCTATAAGTCCCCTCTTTGAGGAGTGGTTGGAGAGGCGCTATGGCGTCCTCACCTTCCGCCAGACGCAGGTCCTCACTGGACACGGTTGCTTCGGGAGGTTCCTGTTCCGGATAAGGCGGGAGGAAACGCCCGGGTGTTACCATTGTGTGGATCGCCCGGAGGACACGGTGGAGCTTACGGTGGAGATCTGCCCGCTTGGGCAGAGTACCGCCGCGTCCTCGCGGAGGCGGTCGGCAGCGGCGATCTCTCGCGTCCGACGCTGGTCCAGACCATGGTACGGAGTGAGAGTGCATGGGGTGCCGTCACCTCCTTCTGCGAAGCAGTAATACTCGCGAAGGAGGAGGCGGAACGCGTGAGGGAGAGGCAATCTTTGCGCCCTCACGCCCCTAGTCACCGCAGAAGACGCACTAGGCGTCGGGAATTGAGAGCCGATTCTGGGCCACGGTAGGTGCGGGCTTACGGACGGCGAGCAATGAGGCCCATGTCGATGGCGCGTTGTCTTCCACGCGCGCCTTAAGGAGATATCAGCAATAACTGATGGGGTCTGCTAGGGCCGATGTCTGTCAGAATCACGGGTTGTTTGAAAGAGTTACCGTAACCCTGGCACAGGCAAATGAAGGAACACGGGTGGGTTTTAGTCAGTAAAAGTCTGACACGCCCTCCCGTTCCGCCCAGAGCGGGAGAAGTTATATGTATTTCCGTGCTAGATTAATTCATCAAGGTAAGACAAAATTCTACGCATATCTGATAGCTTAACGCCATGTTTGTTCCCTACACAAATCATTAAACATAAGTACCTTGTAAAACATAAAGTAGGTACAGTATACTCAAGTACATAGTCCAATCCACTCGGAAACTAACATAAATCTAACTTAACCTGCGTTAACTTACGTCGGGCGTAAGTTTTGCCAACTTAATTCTAACTTTAACTTGGGTACGTACGTACGTATAATGAAATTTTAGTGTGCCCGACCCCTGTAGGTACAGAATGAAGGAAATTGTGAATAGATGATGGCATTGGAAGTTGTTTTAAGAATGTTAATATGGGTGTGATTAGCAGAGTGTTGGGCCACAAAAGAAATGAATGAAAGGCAATTGCATGCAGCTGAGTTAAGAATGCTAAGAGCGATGTGTGTTACGCGAATGAATAGAATAAGAAATGAGTATGTAAGAGGAAGTCTGAAAGTGACACCGGAGACTGAAATGTTGTGTGGAAATCGGTTGTCAAGGTATGGGCATGTGATGTGGAGGAATTAGGATAATGTCGTCAGGAAAGTTTTGATTATGAATGTAGATGGCTATGCGAGTAGGGGAAGACCAAAGAAACGATGGATGGATTATGGGAAAGATGATATTGCTAGAAAGCGGGTGACTACCGAGATGACGACTATGGAAGAATAAGTCAGGTTGCGCCGACACCAAATAAAATGGCATAAGGGCAGGACAATGATGAATGAAAGATGATTAGCAAAAAGTTAGATAGCAATTTAGGTAAATATAATAGAAGAAACGGTGAGGCTGGCATAGGCAAAAATAGCGAGATATGTAAACTAGATTTTCGGAAAAATTCGTGATTTCGAATGCTTTGCCTACCTAGTACAATATCAGCATTATGTTCTATTTCAACCCGAATACATTCTTCTATCACGTTGGCACGAGATACCTACAGATAATTGCGTGTTAAAATAAATAAAAGTATATGTTTTTGATCTCTCACTGGCGATCTGTGCGCGCGTCGTCGAGACCTTATGTCATGCTAAAATTTAAATTCCTACATTGCATAGATCTTGAGAAAAACCTCTGTGACAGACGGACAAGAAAGTGATAAAATATACGTTATGGTTCAGTTTATTCTTTTCAAGGTCAGAACCCTAAAGAAGTTATAACTTTTTTAATCGTGCAGCCAGTAAATTCGGTAACGAAGCTTACTGATCATGGCGGGCTGTCTTTTTAGGTCGAAAATCTTTAGAATATGGAAATATTGTAACCACAAAATAAACCTTATACTTACCTTCATATAAGTGTTAATATACTGTAAACTAAAAGGTAAGATCACCATAAAAAACAATCACCTCTTCACGTAACTCGTACGGCATAACGAAAAGTTCATGTGTTAAAAAATTTACTCTATTATATTATAGGGAGCGCCTTGCATGAGGTTGGAGATACAAAAGGATTAGTGATGTGGCTTTGTTAGTTAAGGTGCTGAGGTTATCGATAAAGTAGTTTGTTCAAGTGTTTTGCAAAAAACTTTATGAATACGTAGTTAGCAGAAAGTCAGGAAGTGAGCGTTGGTGAGTAATTGGAACCCTTTTGTATACTTTATACTGGAATCAAAACAATTTTTTTTTCATTTTAATTGAATTTAGTTGTGAATAGATAAACCAGATATTTTATACAGGGTCAGATTAAATTAGCTAGCGAAACTCTGCAGACGTGATGGGTATCGATATCCAACCACGATACAATAAAAATAAAAAAGATTTAATTTTTTTGGGAGGGGGGGGGGGGGGGGGGTTCAACGACCTTAGTTACTGTTGTTACTTGAAGTTGAGAATAGAGAGTTGAAGAGTTGCGAATATCTGTTTTATTTTGATTTACCTATCGTGTTTCAATATCGATACCCGTCACGTATGTGCAGTTACCATATCAAATAACTGACTTTTTAAGATTTAAGCTGATATAAGTGACTACACTAACTGCGGTCGATTACCACACAAAAAATATCATCAAATTAATTTGTTTTTTGATTTATCATGATTAGATATCCATACGTCTGCGGAGATTCGCTAGCTTATTTAATTTGACCCTGTAGATGAATGTAAAAGACACAATACAGTGGCGTGTTATATAAATTTCTTGGAATCCTGACGTGTTGATTACAGAATTGGAGAGAATCAAGGACGAACCTATGATTCCTCTGTTACTACTTCTATTATTTTCTACAAAACTATCGACATCGATAGTCCACGCTAAGCTGTATTGCTACCCACCTCTACAAGTGGGCTAGTTCATCGTACTTAATTACATTAGTCCCTCCGGACTGTCCTGAAAATGAAAAGCTCAGAATTCAAACAAAATTATTGCAATTTTATGCACATGGATAAAGGCTACAATTGTATCTTTTAGACTATAAAGTAGAGCCCTAAATAGACTTATTTAAGTTTTTTATCACGACGTTATTATTATTATTTGACAGATATACACTAGCTGGGGTTTATTTTAGAGCAAAGAAAACCTTTTTGTTTTTAATAAATTCTATCATAGTCAACAAAGTTACCTTTCATTTAAATTTCGACTTAATTTAAATAAAAAATATATTCTTTTTAAACTTATTTTATCAAAACTACTTTCAAAATACCTTGACAAGTTACTCAAAACACCACAACCGCAAGTCATTATCTCAGAGCGCCTGCCAAGAACTTAACAGCAAAATTGCACTCACAAGTCATTGCTCTGCGCCTTTACTTTACGACTGCCCGAAAACGGTAAAGTCCGAGTTTTATGTCCGTGACAGAACATCTAGAACATCAAGCAAGTCGTTTATGGTTAGACCCGTATATCTTAGAGTAATAAAACCTGCATACAATTTCCACCGACCTTGCTAGGGCTGTAATCCTTTGAATTTGTGAAGCGATGCAGGTGGGAATAGTTTAGTTTGCTGCATAATTTATTTATTGATTGAATACATTCAAATGGGTTTAGATACGAATGTGAGTCCTGTTGTTTATTTTGGTCTTCTTCTTTCAATTAAGCATGAACTTACGAAAGTTGCAGTTCATGCAGTAAATAGTCAAAAATGGAGAGGTCCGGCCCGGCCGTCGCGAGTTGCGTTCCTGACACCTTTCAATGGACAATTTCTGATCTCGTAGTGGTCTGTTTTTTTTTTAATCTCGGGGATTGTAAATGTTAAAATGACCTTTATGATAAAGTAATGTAAGCTAGTTTAACTTGTCATTATATTTGCACTTGTCAATTTAGTCTCCGAGATAACACATATGCGTTAGTATGAAACTGACAGCATTCTCTCGACGGCCGGACTGTATACAAGCATTTTATTGTCACCACGCGTAGAGGTTATCTGAATGCTCTTATAGTTTAAATTTTTATTTTAGCCTGAGACGATAGTCATTCGATATACAGTCGAGGTCGGAGGTATATGTCCAGCAGTCAATGTCTTTCAGCAACGATGATGATGATAATAGGTACCTATGCATTATTTTCTTTTATATCCTTTCAAATCTTTTATAGTGCCATGGACGACTAGCTTATCTATTTAGAATGTCTGTAACACCTACGACCAATTTATTAAGAACTTCATGCCGTTGAAATTTTATACTTATTGCTCTAATAACAAGGCTATTGAGATCTTTATCGAATGATAAAAAATAATATGGTTTTAATGGGCTGATTCTAAGGTCCTTTCTGTGGTAATTTGAACTTTTTTATTGCTTTTAAATGCTGAGTGTGGGTAAGTTTATAAAGGGATGAGAGTATTAATTTCTAAATTGATATGATCACATTGTAATTGCCTAATACACAGACAAAATAATGTCTTTATTTTGCAAGATAAACAGAGCGATACATAGTCTTTTGCCTAGTAGCGGAGGTACTCGCCTTTTATAAACATTCGATGCAACGCGTGTGCTATCGTGCAATGAACATTGAACATTGTGCAACATATAAAACCAAAGCTATTTCGATATCAGTCTTTTTGAGTGTCTAATCCTAAACCTTTATTAGAATGATGAATAGCATGAGCTTTTTACTTAATCCTGAAATGACAAGGCTTCTTAATATCCCAGTCAATGTGAAAAATTACCACAAACTTTGGAACACAGTAGTGCTATTCTGTAAAAATCTCACCGTGAAAACTTAGGTGAGGTGAGCTCTATGTGAGCTGTCATTCCACCATATGCCAGGGATTGACACTAATGACAGCACACTTAAAGCTCACTTTTCTTAAATTATCACGGTGAGATTTTTCACTACAGTTTGGTGACCATAGTATGGGAGAAGAAAGTGTCAAAGAGAACACAAACAAAAATATGTAAGTACAAGAACTAAGTAGTAAAATGGACTATTCTTGAAAATTAACCCCATGGCATTGAAAAATAGATACACTATGCATACATAAACTCACGCCTTCTTCATATGGGAGTAGGCAGAAACTACAAAACACTTCCTGCTACGATCCCTTCCGACGGGTCCTTCTGCTTTGTTGAAAAATTTATATATATACGCTTAATTTTAAATATACCTAGGTACTAGGTTCCAAATGCCAGATCATCTTCAACTTCAAACCAGTACCCTAATTGAGTAACACACTATCAATCGGAATACGGTTCATTTTGACAGTTCAACAACATTCATTGCGCTATTTACAGCGCGGCGGCGGTGGCGTTCAGAAGACAAATTTTACGAACATATGAAGCAATGGATTAGCAATTTGCTTCAAAATGATTCAGTTTCCGATCGATAGTGTGTTACCCAATTGAGGTGCGGTTCTATTAATAAGATTCACATCCTAGGTGCCAAAGCAAACTCAAGGCCCAAAATGCAATTCCAGCATCTTCAGACATTAGAATTACAGAATTCAGTCGAAAATTAACTTGCAACCTCAGACCGTGGTCATCCCGCACTGCGCCATTTAAGTCCCATTAAAGCTAAGTGTTCTGCGAAAGGTTAGAACGCCTGTACAGCGAGGAGTTTAACATAACGACTGAGAATAAGTAATGACTGGTTAGCCGATAGCTTTGTAAGCACCTATTTTCTCGGACACTGTTTTTAGACGACGGGCTATGATGGCCAGTTAACTATAGTCCTCCAGACCGAATTCAGGTCATGGCGACCTATCTCAGTGAAGACCAGCCTTCGGCGCGCGAGGTATTATAGTGCACAAGTGTGTGCACAGACACAGGTGCACTCTCTCTTCTCTCACTCTGATATTCCGATGGGACGGCAATCCGACACGACCGGAGAGAACAGATGCAGGGCCAATTTTTAGCAGTAGTATACCGTGTGGTTTAAATAGCGAAAAAAACATATTTGAAAAAAAACAAAAACCCGACTGCAAAAACTTAAAACTGAAAGGAGAAAAACAAGCATTATTATCTATAGAATTTGTGTATCGCAGGCGGGGACAAACAAAAGTTACACCATTTTTCATATTTTATTTGTTTGTCCCTACCTGCGATACCAAAATTCTGTACATTATAATGCTTGTTTTCTCGTTTCAGTTTTGTGTTTTAGCAGTCGGGTTTTTGTTTTTTTCAAATATTTTTTTTTCGCTATTTAAACCACACGGTATAACTACTGCTAAAAATTGGCCCTGCATCTGTTCTCTCCGGTCGTGTCGGATTGCCGTCCCATCGGAATACCAGAATTCGAGAGCAGTCGGGTTTTTTGTTTTTTCGAAAGACTAACGATTTCGATGAAAGTTGCGTTAGAGTGGTTTACGGGGGCGAAAAGTCGATCTAGCTAAGTCTCGTATCTGGGAAAATTTGTCTATCTATTTTCATTAGAGCAGAGCTCTTTTGCCCAGGTACTATTTTAGATTATGTTTATATTACATAGTGTAATTAAATTGTTAAGTTATATCTAATGCGGATGAAAACTAAGAATCATGCAAAAACTATCAAGCGTATTTTTATGAAATCTTCGCCATTTTAAAGATAATTTAATTATTTATGTTTTAGTATACGTTTTTTAATATAATACCTTTTGTTTTATTTATAATAAATTAATAACGCGTCTAATTTTGGACCGCGTTCCTTGATGGGCGAGTATTATTACTGTAGTGCTATTCTATAAAGTCTAACCGTGAAAACTTAAGTGAAGTGAGCTTTAAGTGAGCTGTCATTAGTGTCAATCCCTGGCATCTGGTGGAAAGACACCACACATAGAGCTCGATTCACCTAAGTTTTCACGGTTCAATTTATACAGAATAGCACTACTGATGCACGTATGAAGCGTTGCGTGAGCTCAGCACAGAAGACGCAAGATATGCAGCCCCAAGCACTCAGGGCCGTTGGCATATATCTGTGTCGATATCTTCTGACGTCAGATAAACCGTCATGATCGTAGAACAATGACGGTTTTGAAAAAAATACGAAAAACATTGCTATATTTGGATATTACATAATAAAAATAATATAACTAGGTACAGACGCCAGCAGGTCAACCTACCCGTAACTGTCAGATTTTCCCAATCAACCTTGAACCTAATGCTTTCGCAATAAAGTCGAAATTCTATTAACGAAATCTGACAGATTGTAGTAGCTTGATGTGCTGGCGTCTGTACATTAAATAAAAGAAAATACATAACTAATGTGGATAGCGAATACAGCCGGTAAACTGAAGGATTTGATCAGTGCTAAAAACTATTTAAAAAAATATTACTGTTTTAAAATCAAATTATTTCCCGCACCGAACAAAGCAGTAAATGAAGTGTCACTCATTTGCACCAACTTTAATGATATAATCGCTTTTCGTACGTAATTTTAATTTGGTGAAATTCGCGAGCGGAATTCAACGAACCGCGGATGGAAGGCTTCTTAGGGTTGGTTGGTTTTTGTGAATAATAGAATTCTGTAATGGATTTCAGGATGTAATAAGTTACGCCTTTTTGTTTGGGTAGGATACTGGATTAGTGCCGCTAGATTACTTGGGTAAGTATTGTTTCATGGGTTGAGAGACTCTTGACTCTTGACTTAAAGTCGTGATGAAATGCCAATTCTATCGTAGACCGGACTAAAGTTCAAATTGTCATTATTTCCTACGCTAAACAGGATATATATTGAGTTAAACCCAAAATTACAGTTTTTCCCTTGATAGGGCGAAGGTGATTTCCAGAGACTAAATGAGCATTGATACTATGCTTTTTCATTGAATTTTATTGTTTGTAGATCATTAATAATAATAATGGTTTGTGAGGGCCCATTATTGAGTGTGCAAGTCACCACCTGCCATTTTATCCGTGTATAACATTGGTCAGGCAGGGGATATAGTTCTTTCATAGTTCAAGTTACCTAATCCACTTTAGCCACCCAAACCCACACATAGCCCAATATGTTTTGTTTCCACGTTCTGCAATAGTCCTGCACTAACCGGGGATTGTCCTTGGGTGCACTTGCATAGTTCATATAGGGATAATCGTCGGTTGGTGCCTCCTCATCATTTAAAATCGTCTAACGGGCCTCTGCGAGTTGGCTTTGGCCCCTCATACGCCTTCCAAAGGTCCGTGACCACAGGGTCCCGAGAAATGTTAAAAAAATCATAATAATATCCTGGGACATTATTCACACACGGTCATCTGACCCAAACTAAGCAGAGCTTGTACTATGGAAACCAGATAAGTGATATACTACATACATACTTTTTTTTGTAAATACATATTTATATATTAGGTTGGGGAAAAAGTCTTTTCGCATTATAGTACGTATGAACTTGTAATAAAATCTCTTTGGCTATACTATTTGTATCTGGCTGGTTTTGGTATAATTGAAAGTTTAAATTTTAAAGAACATAATTCCAAATTCAAATTAGGAAAATGTGTGATTTTCATTTGTTTTTCGTACTGTCAAGATGAGTGAATCTAATGAAGAAATTCGATACATTTTAAAATTTTACTACAAAAGAGGTAAAAACGCAACGCAAGCCGCGAAAAAAATTTGCGATGTTTATGGACCTAGTGTAGTGTCTGTGAGAGTAGCACAAATTTGGTTTAAGCGTTTTCAATCCGGAAATTTTGATGTCAAAGATGCACGTCGCTCTGGTCGCCCTATTACGGATAAAATGGATGCCATTTTTGAAAAAGTGGAGCAAGATCGGCATATCAGTAGTTACGACGTAGCTGAAGAACTGGAAATTGACCACAAAACAGTTTTGGCGCATTTGAAAAAAACTGGGTACACAAAAAAGCTCGACATTTGGGTACCTCACGAGCTCACTGAAAGAAACCTAATGAACCGTGTACTCATTTGTGATTCTTTATTACGACGTAATGAAACCGAACCATTTTTGAAGAAGCTGATAACTGGTGATGAAAAGTGGATCACGTATGACAAGAACGTGCGAAAAAGGTCGTGGTCAAAGGCCGGTCAGGCTTCACAGACTGTGGCGAAAGCCGGGTTAACTCGCAACAAGGTGATGCTGTGTGTGTGGTGGGATTGGAAGGGCATTATTCATTATGAGCTGTTACCACCAGGCAGGACCATCGATTCTGAACTCTACTGCGAACAACTGATGAGATTAAAGCAAGAAGTTGAGAGAAAGCGGCCGGAAGTAATCAACAGAAGGGGTGTGGTTTTTCATGATAACGCTAGACCTCATACATCTTTAGCCACTCAGCAAAAATTAAGAGAGTTTGGCTGGGACGTGTTAATGCATCCGCCGTATAGTCCTGACCTTGCACCTTCAGATTTCCATCTGTTTCGGTCTCTTCAGAATTCTTTAGGCAGTGTCAGGTTAACATCACGAGAGGACTGCCAAAACCACTTGTCGCGGTATTTTGACCAGAAGTCCCAAAATTTCTATAGCAATGGGATCATGTCCCTACCTACAAGATGGCAAAAAGTTATCGAACAAAATGGTACCTACATACTTTAGTTAAATGTAAATAAACTATATTAAAAAATGTTTTGAATTTTCTTAAAAAATGCGAAGAAACTTTTTCCCCAACCTATTACATAATTAAACTCTGATTTTCACATTATGTTTCCCTCGCAGATCTTAAAAACACAGGAGATATGCTTTGTACACAAAATTATTTCGTTCGATATGTCTCCACGTTGTCCCCACTTAATTTCCTAACACAAAAGCAAAAACTATAACAACGGCACACGAGCTCATATTTCTCCCGCACACAAAGAAACTGACAGCAACACTAATAAATTATCTACCTGTCTATCTACCTGTAGCTACGGACTCAGAATAAACACACATGCGCAAATTACGCAACTAGTGATGTTAAGTGGTGTAATCATAGAAAAATGTCGATGAAATTCAGCTACCTATAATATCTACTCTTTTCGTAAAGATTTTATTGACTGGGAAAATAAAATAATACAGGAGTTTCGCTCAATATATCTACTCTATACAAATGAAGTTTGAACAGAATTGGAATATTAACTAACTAAAGTTAGTGAACAATACAACTCGAATCTAGACTAGGAGACACAAGTAAAACTTCAAGATTTTTATTGACATAGATTTTATTGGCCAGTAAAATGTAAATATTTATTTAAAACTTGCCGTTTAGACAATCATAAAGTTTATTTGTTTATGTTTTCAAAAAGATTCATACCTATGAAATAATAATAATAATAATAAGTGGTGTATCTCGACTTAGCCCACGAGGTTGTCGCTATGTGGAATGTGGACTCGGCAATCATTGTGCCGATAGTCGTTACGGTCAATGGCCTTATCGCTAAGAGCCTCGACCAACATCTCAAGAGGCTCTCGTTGGGTGGCTGGGTGAAGGGCCTGATTCAGAAGGCAGTCCTCCTTGATACGGCGCGTATTGTGAGGAGGTTCCTGTCTCTGGGGCCCTAACCACCGGTAGCTTGGACCCTGCACCCGCTACCGGCGGATCACTATTTTTTATATTTTTAAATGTTTTTTTTTAATGTTTTTATAAAAATATTTAAAAATGTAATAAAATAAGTTTAAAAAATAAATAAAGGAGATAATAATAAAACATTTATTTTCAGGTTACAAAGACCCATAGATAAATACCTTAACCTAACTACACATATAATAAGAAGTGTGTTAGAAAATAAAACTTAAAACTATGTTAGTATCACTTGGTTGCACTAAGTCTTTGTGCGTCCCGGTTGCACTTATCCACGAAAGCGTCGAAATGCGATAAGGATTTTGACATGAGCTCCTGTCTAATATTTGTTAATGCAATTTTCGTGTTATCAGGTGAAATAATAAACAATTTTATTATTACTTCCTTCCGTTTAAATACGGTTATTACGTCATTGGATGGAAATAAAAGATTTCTAATATTCCCATTAGCTATTGATTCAATAACAGATAAGTCGAGTAATGAAGAAATAGTAACAAATTGTATTTTTCAATAATTAATTGTATCATACATATAATCATTCGTACTAAGTATAATAGAATCATATAAAATATCGACTACCACAAACCTCACATCACATCTCTAACTAACAAAAGCCGGCAGCGGCCGCTTCACGAAACTATCGTGTGAGTGAGAGTATCAGTAAAACACTTATCCTTTGCGCTATTAAAGCAACCGATTCATTGATCGATTTGTACTAAGCAAGCAAGCAAGTCAAAAATCATAAGCAGCACAGTCGTCGCAAGTTGACATTCGGCTAATGAATGAAACTGGCATCAAGCCACCGGCCAGATGCATTCCCAAGCGCCACGCCTCATTGCCAAATCTCCTGTGTTTTTAAGATCTGTGGTTTCCCTTTATCTTACTGTATTGTAAAAAAAAGTTACTTTAATTTAGACCCTGCACTAGAGTTAAACTTTTAACACAATATACACAATTAAACATCCTACGGATTATTTCGATCTGTCACCCTGCTCTGTCCCCTTAGAGAGACAGATTGGAATAAAAAAATGATAGGCCCCCCTGTTAGCAACGAGAGGCAGTTCAAACTTTATTCACTCCTATCTGGGACAGACAGGAGTGAATAAAGTTGCTAACAGGGGGACAGATCAAACTTTTTTTCTATCTGTCTATCCTACGCCTCATTACATGACCCCTCAAAAGCTATTTTTACATAGGACGAATTTCACCATTATTCCACAATAATGGTGACATTATTAGCTCTTGAACGCGTTTTACATGATCGCGTTTAATTTAATTTGTGAAATTCGCCCATAATAATACACAATAGCAATAATCAAACATCCACACAATACACCGAATGTCAATTCGTTTTTCGAAGTTTCAAATAGCTCACACGACTACCAGCCCTAGTCTCGCGAAATTAATTAATTATTGAATTATGAAAACAAATGATTTAATGAATACCGACGTATCCGCGGCGTGACTCGTGTATATAGCCGCCTTTATTATAGCGGTTGATTGGTTGGTTCTGTATCTCAAAAGGAAAAAACGGAACCCTGTCTGTCTATCTGTCAGTCCGTCTGTCACAGCCAATTAGCTCCGAATCTAATGGACCAATTAAGTTGAAATTTGGTATGCATATGAAATTCTGTGACCCGAACACGGACGTGTAACATAAATAAAAGAATTTTGGGGGTCATTTTTTGAGAACAAATAAGAAAATAAAAAAATAAACAGTTTGAAAACTATAACGTGTGACATATCAAATGAAAGGGCTTACTGTGACGGTCGCCATTTTTTTTTATAATTTTAAAATATTAAGGCTTTATCTATGAAATTGCCGTTTAGTATGCAAAAAGTTAAAATCATTTATATATAAATATTTTTTATTTCTATCAATCAAAATATGCACCCATGCTATCGATGCATTTCTGCCAGCGCAGTGGTAATTCAAATAAATAGTGGTAATTCAATAAAATTCAATGCCCTTCTTGAAGAAGTCAGGTGTACGGGAGCCAACAAACTCTCCAAAGGCATTTTGTACTGTCTCTCTGGTATTGAATTTTTTCCCTGCCAAGGAGTTATCCAAATTTTGGAAAAAGTATAAGTCTGTTGGCGCAAGGTATGGTGAGTACGGTGGATGACACAAAACTTCCAACCCTAGCTCTTGTAGCTTAGAATCCGTCTGTTTTGCCATACGAGGTCGGGCGTTGTCGTGTAGGAGCAGCGGGGACGAGCGATTAACCAAGGTTGGCTGGAGATTTGCGAGTTTCTACATCACAGTGTCCAGTTCCTCACAGTACACATCCGCAGTAATGCTGGTGCCATTTGGTAAGAAGCTATGATGAATTATACCAGCACTAGACCACCAAACAGTGACCATGACATTTTTAGGGTTGAGTTTTCGTTTGGGGCATTGCCTAGGCGCTGAACCAGTGTGTAACTAACTAACATGATGACCGGTTACGATTATCAAAAAGAATCCAGTTTTCATGCAAGTGACAATGCGGTTCAAAATCCCTTCGTTTCTATGTCTGTTAAGCAACGCAAGGCATACCTCAATGCGTTCGTTGCGTCGTGTGTGGCACACACTTATCAAGTTTTTTACCTTGCCAATTTGATGCAAATGGACCAATATTGTTTTGATACTAAAGTTGAAAGCTGCTGCTGCTAACTCAGCCGTAGATTGCTTCCACTATTGCTTTAATTCGTCGTTGCTGACTTTACTTTTAGGGTGACCACGGGGTTCAATTTTTAGATCAAAATTTCCATGTCAGAAGCGTTCGAACCAATAACGGGTCGTGCGTTCGTTTGTAGTGTTCATTCCGTACACGTGATAAATGTTGCGAGCCGTTTGTGCAGCATTGCTACCGCGACGGAACTCGTAATTACTCGTATTTTTATCGTGTCCATATTGATGAAAAAGATACAAATGTAGTGAAAACAAAACACTAACATTGATGTTATTGATGTTTATTGAAACAAATGACTGAATTTGAAAAAAGAATTCCATATTTTTAAAAGAAAATTTATTTGAATTTAGAATTTATTTCCAGCCATACATGAATGGCCAGTATTGTAAAACAGCAACTTCATAGGTAAAGAGATATTGTTTTAAAGTTAATTAAGAAAATAGACGAAAATTGTCCATTTCCCATTTTCTCCAAAACTACTGAGCCTAAAATTAAAAAAAAACAAAATACAGAAAATAGTTCTATAGGTGTCTATAGATTACAGGAAAACCTATAAGAAGTCTATGGTCTTAAAATAACATGGTAAATCTCTCAATATCTTTAACTGTGGAGGCTTGTAATTAGCAAATTAGTTATATATTATTGTTATTATAATGTTATTAGTCTTTAAGCCTTCCGAAAATAAATAAAATATTGTGCGTACATACTTACATTTGCAGTTGGAATGTATGGGCGAACATGTTTTTCAAGTTCTTCGGTTAAATTCATCCCAACAACGGAACCCTTCATTGTGCGTGGTCCGACACGCACTTGTCCGGTTTTTTTTTTAATAATGTTAGGGGTCCCTGAAACGACCAATCGCAATTGATCAATTGCCATCAATTTATATTATAGTAATATTGCCAATCGCTTCAATTGCACTTGGTAGATGATCAGTTTGTGCATCATTGTGTTTAAATCACGTAAAAATAGACAATTGCAAATTATCGTTTCGAGGACCCTTTAAATTATGGCACCAATTAGTAGATATTTGATTATGTAGTAAATCAAGAACCTCCTTATTATACCGTGGCTGCACGGTCCGCTTTCTCACAAGCCTGACCGCGCCAGGCCAGGCCGACAGGCCGTGGGAACAGGCGGCCTGCGGTGGCCTGATGATGAACTTTGGTAGAATTCACCCTTATTAGTAGATACCCTTATTAGTATTACTTATCAAGAAGCGTTGCTAAGTAATAACAGCCGCACGGCGGAGCTCGTGGCTAAGTAATAACAGTTGCACGGGTCGATCGATCAGGTTAAGCTATGCTGGATGGGTGATTATCTTTATATACCGAGACCCTTCCGTGCCTCGGAAAGCACGTTAAGCTGTTGGTCCCGGCTGTCATTCGAGGATCTTTGACAGTCGTTACGGGTTGTCAGAAGCCCGAAAGTCTGAGAACCAGTCTTACCAAGGGGTATCGTATTACCCAGTAACTGGGTTGTGGAGGTCAGATAGGCAGTCGCTCCATGTAATATATTGGTATTCAGCTGCATAAGAAACGGCTAGGCAAATGATGAGTAGAGCTCCTTATCAAGGAACTCATACGGGTAAGAACGACCACCATGAAAACAGTTTTAAAGCAATGAATCGTTGTGCAAGTATATATAACCACTTGAATTAATTAGCTTCACAGAATTTATTTTTTTCACCCTACCTTTTACGTATATATACCCTATCTTCTTTTCCACATTCTGTTTCCAAGAAAAAGATACTGAAGTACTAAAAAAGCCTCAGTTTTAACAATGCTTACATTGTTATTTTTATGAGACTTCTTCAATGGCATAATCAGCGAGTAATTCTTTTACTTACACGACTAATTATATCTTGGTGCAATTACCATCCTCAGATTGTAGCAGTTAATTGCTTTATTAGTTCCCATAACAGTTTACATTATAAATAGGTAAGTAATATATGTAGATTGAATAGTACTTGGAACAAGCAAATTAGTACAAAGGAATCATTTTTGTTTTGACATCGTAATCAAACTTTTATACTGTCTGCTTATTTTATAATAACGCAGTGCGATTACCAAACTAAAGTGAAGTTAAGATAAGTAACCAGACTTGCAGAAGTTGATTGACTTCCGCAAGCAATTCTTATACTTCTTTTGCAAGTTTCGTTGCTAATATAAACTTCGCTTACAGGACCTATTCGCAACTAAATGCAAGTGTTATAATGCCTAAAAGTATATGATTACTGCAGTAAAGAAAATCAGAAAAATATATCATATTCTTCAGGATATAAACTAGTTAGATAGTGTATTGAAAACATAATAGAACTAATTAGATATGATAGAAAAAAATCACGAATATACTTCTAAACATTTCTTTTAACTAGTAAAAACCATGATATTATACATGCAATCATTCTGATTTTTTTGTATGATTATTCTACAAGTAACGTAATAGTGTTTTAATTGTTTATTCATTTTTTCGTAAATAGAAATTGCTTCATATTTTTCAATAAATTACTAGCGTTGTGTCATCGCGCTTCTCTTTCTTTTCTATGCAGTCTGACAGAGACCGCGCTTTAGGTCGTGTAGTGCTATTCTGTACAAAAATCACCGTGAAAACTTAGGTGAGGTGAGCGTGATGTAAGCTGTCAATAGTGTCAAGCCCTAGCATTAGGTGGAACGACAGCTCACTTCAAGCTCACTTCACCTAAGTGTTCAAGGTGAGAGTTTTACAGAATAGACCGGCTGTAGTCCCGTTAATTGACAAGCAAAGGTGGCTATATACTTTTGACCTATGTACAGTAAGCTGCACGTAAGTGATAACAAGATTAGTTCATATCAGCTATACTTATCATACTAATAATAAAGCGCATTCTTATTTAACATCACTCTAGGACCCTTAGGAGTCGAGCAAAAAGATAAAAGTCAGAAAAACCCTAAGCGAAAATGAAGTACGAGTAATAACGTGGGTAGGCAATGCGATGCAACGGGGTGGATCGGGGGGACAAGAAATTTCACTTGGAAGAAGTCGAGGGAAGAAACTATTATTATACAAGTTGTAACTTAAATAACGCACCACCTCTTAAGGGGTCATTGTACTCATCATTATTTATTTATTTATTTAATATTTATTTTATTAATTTATTAAAATATATTGGACCACGTTTTTTTTCTTTTTCTACGTAATCAAAAGATTACGGCGATTCATTGAGTTAAAATGTGGCATGACGTCACGTCTTCGTAGATTTTATACGTAGAAGTGACGTAGCGAGCCCCCACTCCCGAACTTTAATGCGAGTTATCTAAGTCATTTTTTAATAATATGATAAAGCAAAAAATACGTATCTAATAATTTTTTTATTATCTGACTGACGGACTAAATACAATTTCTTTTTTTTTACCCAGGCATCATCCCTATTCGTCAAAATGTAGATTTTTTTTCGCAATTTCAGGTTTGGTCCTATAGTAAAAGTTGTTCATAATGATGAATACAATGACTCCTTCAGAGGTTGTGCGTTATTTAAGTTACTTCTTGTATAAGCTGGCCTCTTATTCAATTGAGACCACCAGCTCAATGTGTTAGCACTGACATCCGGCCTATAATGCCTACACACGCGAATAGTTAAATCCTTTCAAAATAAAATCACGATTCTTTATACCCGAAGTATCTTAAGTGTGAAAATACGTTGTGGCCTAGCGGCCACATTTTGTCATACCGAAGTAGGCCTACTCATAACCATAGCCAATAATGTTCCCACTCCTCGCACACAAGCTTCCTCTCTGTGCGAGGGGTAAGCCGTAATCCACCACGCGGGCCCAGTGTGTATTGATGGATGACACATCATTAATTCTCCTGTCCTTGTCCCAATTTATTTAGGGTCGGCGCAACATGTCTTTTTCTTCCACACTTCTCGGTAGTCACTCCCTTTCTAACCATATCATCTTTCACACAGTCCATCCATCGTTTCTTTGGTCTTCCCCTACTCGTATAGCCGCATCCACGTTCATACTCAAAACTTTCCTGACGACAATTTCCTCATTCCTCCGTCATGGATGACACATGTCACCAAATTTTAGGTTCTCGGGCATGCCGGCTTCTTCAAGATGTTTCCCGTACTGAGAGCAATGTCAATGAAATAATTTACTCAAAGTAAATTGCCTGTCTGAGTTCGTACGAGATACAAAACAAACATAGATTCAATCATTTACATATTTCAAATAAACCAATGGGGTTGAAACACTAGGGTCATGGGGTCCGAGTGCGTTCTTAGTTTTTCCTAATATCGCCAAGCGGTTGGTTGACTCTATACGTGACCTACAATGATGTGACGTGACGTGGCTGGTCTACTTTTTGGCCAAAGAATAAGCATTGCCATACAACGTGGATATGCTGCCAGCTTTTTGGGCACTTTTCTGTTGACAGCAATGCGAACTTTTTTGATGCAAAAAAGAGGGAAAATAATCATAGTCATTTTTCCTCTTTTTTGTATAATTGTATATTTTGACATCTCTCAGAACCCTGGGGTCCCGGACCATTGGAAGGCGTACGAGGGGCCGAAGCCAACGCACAGATGCCCCTTAGGCAATTTTAAATGACACCAATCGACGATTATCCCTATATTCACTATGCAAGTGCTCCCAAGGACAACCCCAAGTTGGTACAGGACTATTGCAGACCGTGGAAACAAAACATATTAGACTATGGGTTTGGGTGGCTAAAGTGGATTGGGTAACTAGAACTGTGGAAGAACTATGTCCCCTGCCTGACCAATGTTATATAATTATACACGGATAAAATGGTAGGGGGTGACTTGCACACTTACTAATGGGCCCCCGGAAACGGTCGCTAGCACATAGTGACGTAGTGACAAGGAGGCAACACTTCCTGAGGTGCTTGAGGAGTGGATAGGTATTCCACGGCTATCAGGACAATCCTGGTAGTACGGTCAACCTTACTGGAACACTTCCTTCCCCGGGCACGTTTGCTCTTGGGAATCTGCACTCAAGCCGGCCAATAAAGGCAAGAACGAGTTGGGAGTTCTGTTCCTCGTCAATGTTCACTCTAACCGGCAAATAAAGGCAAGCCAGGGGTGAGGATACTTGTATATTAGGTTGGGGAAAAAGTCTTTTCGCATTATAGTATGTATGAACTTGTAATAAAATCTCTTTGGCTATACTATTTGTATCTGGCTGGTTTTGGTATCATTGAAAGTTTAAAGTTTAAAGAACATAATTCCAAATTCAAATTAGGAAAATGTGTGATTTTCATTTGTTTTTCGTACCGTCAAGATGAGTGAATCTAATGAAGAAATTCGATACATTTTAAAATTTTACTACAAAAAAGGTAAAAATGCAACGCAAGCCGCGAAAAAAATTTGCGATGTTTATGGACCTAGTGTAGTGTCTGTGAGAGTAGCACAAATTTGGTTTAAGCGTTTTTAATACGGAAATTTTGATGTCAAAGATGCACGTCGCTCTCGGCGCCCTATTACGGATAAAATGGATGCCATTTTTGAAAAAGTGGAGCAAGATCGGCATATCAGTAGTTACGACGTAGCTGAAGAACTGGAAATTGACCACAAAACAGTTTTGGCGCATTTGAAAAAACTGGGTACACAAAAAAGCTCGACATTTGGGTACCTCAGGAGCTCACTGAAAGAAACCTAATGAACCGTGTACTCATTTGTGATTCTTTATTACGACGTAATGAAACCGAACCATTTTTGAAGAAGCTGATAACTGGTGATGAAAAGTGGATCACGTATGACAAGAACGTGCGAAAAAGGTCGTGGTCAAAGACCGGTCAGGCTTCACTGACTGTGGCGAAACCCGGGTTAACTCGCAACAAGGCGATGCTGTGTGTGTGGTGGGATTGGAAGGGCATTATTCATTATGAGCTGTTACCACCAGGCAGGACCATCGATTCTGAACTCTACTGCGAACAACTGATGAGATTAAAGCAAGAAGTTGAGAGAAAGCGGCCGGAATTAATCAACAGAAGGGGTGTGGTTTTTCATCATGATAACGCTAGACCTCACACATCTTTAGCCACTCAGCAAACATTAAGAGAGTTTGGCTGGGAGGTGTTAATGCATCCGCCGTATAGTCCTGATCTTGCACCTTCAGATTTCCACCTGTTTCGGTCTCTTCAGAATTCTTTAGGCAGTGTCAGGTTAACATCACGAGAGGACTGCCAAAACCACTTGTCGCGGTATTTTGACCAGAAGTCCCAAAATTTCTATAGCAATGGGATCATGTCCCTGAATACAAGATGGCAAAAGTTATCGAACAAAATGGTACTTACATACTTTAGTTAAATGTAAATAAACTATATTAAAAAATGTTTTGAATTTTCTTAAAAAAATGCGAAGAAACTTTTTCCCCAACCTATTTTATTATAATAATAATTTTAAGACTTTTAAATTATTTAAATATAGTTACAATAAAAATATTCAATATTAAATTACAAGCACTTTTGAATAAGTTGTCAAGGGGTTGGTCAGTCAGAAAAATGAAGCTAGTTGCCCATTACAAAGCGTAGTAGGTTTCTATGGAGAAGAACGGGCAAGATACTCCACGGACACTCTTTTAAATCAAAATATTGGTTACATCATTCATGTTGAAAATATACATATGAGAACAATGTAAGAAGACGTGCACGTTAAAAGCGTCTGTAAAAAAACCCACGACGGAAAATTGTGACATGAAAAAAAAAATTCTAAATAAAAAAAATTCAAAACTCAAGCCTCTAGATAATATATTATTAATAACCGTCGTGCTTAAACTGTTTTGTTCAATTAAAAATTAAAGCTACTGGCATATACTACAGAATATGTAGGTACAGTCTATAATATAGGTTACGCACGTAGGCTATTACTCGTAATAATAAATAATCTCATGTCGTGGGTTTTTAAAATTTAAAATTTATATTTTATTTACGGTTTCTTAATATTTTAATTTCGCATATGGCTTGCCCAGGAAAGAGATTTATACAGAGCAAAAAACCGATTCCAAATCGGCCTAGCTGTTTCCGAGTAAAATGGTAACAGACACACACAAACACAAAAATACCTTACCCCAAACGCATGTACCGTCTCCGTGGCCAATCAATCTGCCTAGCCTTTTCCCAACTATTTTGGGGTCGGCTTCCAATCTAACCGGATGCAGATAAATACCACTATTTTACATGGAGTGACTGCCTATCTGACCTCCATTACCCAGTTACTGGGTAATACGATACCCCTTGGTAAGACTGGTTGTCAGACATTCGAACTTCTGACGACCCGTAACGACTGTCAAAGATCCACTAATAACAGCCGGGACCAACGACGGCTTAACGTGCTTTCCGAGGCACGGAGGAGTCTCGGTATGTAAAGATGGTCAACCGTCTCCGTGGCCGTCGCGGGTAATAAAAAGATAAAAAAAAAACTAAATTAAAATAAGCCATGGCAGCTAAGAGATGACCAGTTTCTTCTGACGACGCCCTTTCACGGCGTGGGAGTCGGTGGGTGCTAGCGCTGACGGAACGCAATGTTCTAAACTTCAATATTATATTTATATAAACTTTGAAATATTCAATATTGTTATTTATCTCATTTTAATAGTCATTTGTACTTTCACTGCATGATGCACCGGTCGACGTCATTACGTCAACGCCGGCTGTCGCTGAAAACCAGCGCTGGGGCTCTGTCTCGTATGGGGTCGTGTGATGTGACGCTTATTTTCCCCAAACTGGTTCTTTAATTATTTTATTTCTTTGCGTCATGTTTATCGCAAATAACCGTATTTTCTTTCTTTCTAACATGACACATGGATCAGCACCATTCAGCTCAACCATTTTAAAGGGAACTAAATGATCCAACACATACGCCACCACCAGCGAGACATTTGAGTGAGCCTGACATACTCTCAGCCGCCAGGGTACATTCAAGTCAATGAAAGATGTTTGTCACTGCAATTTCCACTAGACAACTACTACTCTCATTACCAATAATTCCAATAATTAACTAAAATGTAAGACACAAAAGTACCTAGCAATGTGATTGTTACCCTCCCTACACCAGACATATACAAAATGCATGACCCTCGCGTTCTGAATGTCTGATTCAATTCGTATCGATTAGGACACCCTTGTAAGCAATCGTACGAGCTAAAACAGTTTCAGGTAGAGCCTTGAAACTATGCCATGTTAAATGGATTAACTTAAGTTATATGAATAAATGCGTCGAATCTTGGTAGGGGGAACATATTACAAGAAATTAAAGATTAAGATGACTGGTTAGTTTATGGAAGGGCCAAAACGATACATAAGCAAACTACTTATACAAGGTATTATTGCAATAACTGAAAACATATTAAGGAGTCATTGTACTCATCATTATGATCAACTTTCACTATGGAACCAATCCTGAAATCGCGAAAAAAAAACCGGCCCCTTTAGGTATTTGGTCGTCGATTTATTTATGTGATCACAGGCGTAACTATACCGTTTGAGGCCCGTGGCAAATTCATCGGATAGGACCCTCCCTCAGTGTAAAGAAGCTCAACCAACGTTATAGTAACCAAGAAGCTGGGCATCCTAAATAGGGTGAAGCGACACTTTACGCCTGGACAGCTTTTGATCCTTTACAAAGCGCAAGTCCGATCCTGCATGGAGTATTGCAGCCACCTTTGGGATGGATCAGCCAAGTACCAACTAGCTGCGATTGACTCGGTGGAACGCAGAGCTAAGAGGCTCATTGGCGACGTAAAACTGGTGGATGCCAAGCTTCACAGCTTGGCTCATCGCCGCAAGGTTGCCTGCTTGTCGGTCTTCTACAGATTTTACTTCGGTGAGTGTGCCCAAGAACTCCACGGCCTGATTCCACTGGCCCCCTTCTACCATCGGACATCTAGACGCACTGCCAGTTACCATCCCTACCTGGTTGATATTCCACCAATTCGCACTAAGCGTTTCCAAATGTCTTTTATAATGCGCACTGCAAAAGAGTGGAACTCACTACCTGCGTCTGTGTTTCAGAGCGCATACAACCCTAATCTCTTCAAAGTAAGAGTGAACAGGCTTCTTCTGGGTAAGCTCTCTCCATCGTCGACTTTGTCTCTGTCACCTGTGACCTAGACTAGAGACAAGAGCAAACCCATCTCAAATAAAAAAAATAAAAAAATAGGTTCTTTTATTAATAAACCCCCTTATCACTACGTACCGTGTACAAACGCTATTATAATTCGGTAGTTGATTTTCTATAGATAGAGAATAATAGATAGATAGTTAGAATACTCTTTATTATGCATACTATAAAAATAACAGGGTAACAACACCTGATTGTACTGATGCAAACAAACAACTTTTGCTATGGGACTAAACCTAAAATCGCAAAAAAGAAAACCAGTTGTTCCCTACATTTTGACGAGTTAAGCGAACATAAATGTAGGAAACAACTGATTTTGTTTTCGCAATTTTAAGTTTGGTCCCATTATAAAAGTTGTTCATAATGATGAGTATAGTGACCCCTTAAGAAGTTTTTAGTTATTGCAGTTACACTTTCTATTAGTTGGGTAGTTTGGTGGGGTAGAATTTATTGCAGGAATAGCTGAAATGGGACCGACGCATTTCATGAAACTTATTCAAACTTATAGCATTTATATTCAAAGCTTTTGCCTGTGGTTTCGCCCGCATGGTTGTCGCAGATTATCCCAGGGAAACGAACCTACTACCGGGATAAAAAGTAGGTATCGTATACCCTATATTGTAACCCAGGTCATGGTCTATCTGTGAGCCAAATTTTATCGAAACCCATTTTAGGGCGTGACAAGTTTTCTTGTAGGTAATAGGAAAAGATAATAAGTTTTATTATATTATTTTAAACTAACGGACTTTACAGACGTTGTCCTGCCCGAGCAGCGCCACTTACCGGAGCCAATTATGAATTTAAACTATCCAGGTAACCACTCAAACACAAAAAAAAAACATCAAAATCGGCCCAGCCGTTTAGGAGTTCAGTGACATCAGACGTACAGAAGATTATATTTATAAAAATACTAGCTTTTGCCAGTGGCTTTGCCCGCGTGGATGTTGGAAATTATCCCACGGGAACCGTACATTTTTTAAAAGTATCCTATGTGCTATTTCAGACTAAAATCTATATCTGAGCTAAATTTCATCCAGATCCGTTCAGCCGTTCTGGCGTGATTGAGTAACAAACATCCAAACATCTTCACAAACTTTCACATTTATAATATTAGTATGATAATAAAATGATATGGTGTTGTTGAGTGGGGATAACCATTTAAAGGTACTTTTGAATTGTAAACGTGTCGGTAATCCAAAAATTATACCCTGATCACGTGTTTACCGACCGTCTACAATGTAACTTTCATCAATTTTGAAAGCTCAAATTAACAAACATATAGACACCAACTCTTTTATGTCTGCGCGGTACTAAGCATTGATATGGCCATTAACCAACAGGTTCGACGTTCCCGAAAGGATCTATCAACATGTTACATAAATTATAAGAAGGCCTATGACTCAGTACCACATACATGGCTCATGAGAGTGCTGGAGTTGTATAAAGTAGATGCAACTCTGCGCGACTTCCTGATGTCGTGTATGGGGTAATGGAGGACGGTCTTTCGCTATCCAGGATGTCAAAATATCCAGAGGAATGGCGAGCCGATAAAGATCGAGCGAAGCATATTTTAGGGCGATAGTATCAGTTTGAGCCCGCTTTGTTTCTGTTTAGCCTTGAATCCTCTAAGCATGTCAGGTTATTCAGGTATAAGCTATCGGGTAAGGAGAGGTGGTCAGGTTATATCTCTATACAGAAAAAAAATAGACAATATGTCAAAAAAAATGTTAGTATGTCAGGGATAGAAAATATTATGTCAATCTATCTGCCTAGCCTTTTCCTAACTATGTTGGGGTCGGCTTCCAGTCTAACCGGATGCAACTGAATACCAGTATTTTACATGGAGCGACTGCCTATCTGACCTCCATAACCCAGTTACTGGGTAATACGATATCCCTTGGTAAGACTGGTTGTCAGACTTTCGGGCTTCTGACGACCCGTAACGACTGTCAAAGATCCTCGAATGACGGCCGGGACCAACGGCTTAACGTGCTTTCCAAGGCACCCATCCACAGACCAACCCCGGCAAGCGTAGTTTAACCTGATAGATCGACCCGTGCGGCTGTTAAAATATTATGTCAAACTCTCATATTTATTCTTTAGATACAATTTATCTGACTATTGAACAATCAGCCCATAATTAACTAAAAGTAACAACTAATTAAACACATTCGTAAAACAGTGTTTTACTGAAAATAATAGGAGCAATACCCACCACAAAACACTGTTTGGATACACCTTTTACCGCCGAAAATAGGTGTCGAAGTACCTAACACAAATATGATCCAATTTTCGGAGCAGCAGCACTCAAATACATAGTAATTGGATGTACCTAATTTATTCGGCGCTCCAAACCATAACGGGAATGGTTCGGTAGTCAAAGCAAAATTGGGCTGGTATAACACTCGTTCCTGCCTAACGCTATTTGTAAACTAGTTTAACTAAAAGGAGTGTTGGAGTGTTTATTATTGTGCTGTTTTTGGGTTTACTTGAACTTTTATTTATTTATTTATTTATTTATGGAGAGCACTGCCACATCACATACATATAACATTAAAAATATTATAAAAATTACTTCATAGCGGTCTGATGCACGTGACAATAATGGCGTACATAACATTTACAATTCATCGGCTTGGTGATAAACACAAATATTTAAAAAAAAGAAAAGAAGTACAGTACAATGCAAATTAAATTAAAATTTTAACAATGAATACGATTTAATTGTCCAACATAATTTAATAATAGGACTGTCCAATATAACTTAATAGAAGTGACAAATAAAATATAATAGGAATTTCCACTAAAGTGTAATAAAAATAGAAATGTCGATTATCAATAGCAATAAAATAAAAAATAAAATAGCTTTTCGCAAAACAATCTGAAATCACGTCTTTTACCTTATAATTACGTACTGCTTAGGACGGCCTGAGGATAGGTGGCGCGACGATCTTCGCAGGGTGGCTTGTAGCAGCCGGATGAAAGTTGCCGAGAACCGAGTTAAATGTTGTGCAATTGGAGAAGCTATGTCCAGCAGAGGACTACCGTTGACTGATGATGATGATACTGCTTTTGCTAAAACCTAGACAAAGAGACATTCTATCAGCGATCAAGATGATGGATAAGTCGAAAATGTATTGGACTGACATAAGCTACAGAACAGCTTATTAAATACAATCCTGTTGAAAGTCGTTGAAGAAATACGAAATGCTTTGAAAGCGATTGTCACTTGTCTAGGCGCTCAAGTTCTTCGAAGCTGTCGTGGCCTTGCAAATAACTGCTGAGTTATTGGCTTTGACTACCGGGTCCGACAAAAGGTCAAGCAAAAATGAAAAAGTGTTTATTGACAGAAAAAAAATTAGAACAAATATGACCTCTGCTAAACTGCAAAGCAGTTTGTTGGCCTTCTTTTAACATAATTACATAATTTTCACTTTTTCACCTATACGCTACACTATGTTTTATCCAGCAGATTTTAAAACAAACATATAAGACAATATCTCTGAACTTGAATTGTAAATTTCAATGAAACACACGTGTTGCTCTGAAAACAAAGTTTTATTTTAGTACTCACATAATACAGTAATATCTAATAAGTACACTGATAAACTCAAATCATTCTATCCTACCTGAAAACAAAGAAACGACATTAAAAGTGTATTAATTAATTACAATTCCTTTTTCTATTAATCCAACAATAAATGTACCATCACGGTGAATAACCGTTGTCAAGATCCAATCCACAGATTATTTTATACTATGATCTAACCTGCTTTACTCACCCTGTTGGCTGTCTTGCGCATAGCACCATCTATTGAAGTACTGTGGTACACACTTTACTGACAGAGGAGCGATATATAAACTTATTAAAGAAATTATAATTTCAAACATAAAAGTTTTCTAAATATTATCTACAGTGAGGCTTTCACGAAACATATCAAGGAGGTACTTATATATTTTATTTTTAAAAGAAGTTTTTGCGGTACCTACAATTGTTTATATCGACTGGAAGTTATATTTATGGTCCTTTAAATTAACTATAGTAAAAATAACTAAATTAAGTATATCTCTTAATTAACTAAAATATGTTGTCGAAAAATTCATCCGCATCGCTGTCGACTGTTAATGTACCCAAGAGACTGGCGGCATTACCACGTTGTATGGCAATGTTTAGCCTCGGGCAAAGGTAAGGACCCAAGGAGACGAAGTGATTTCTTTTCAATAATTTTGATTTCTGGAGCTATTGCGTTTTTGGGAAGTTTCAGATGAAAGGAAGGTTATTAAAAATAGTTGGAATCAAAAAAAAAAAAAATCTACACCTTCGAACATAATAGTTATTGCAAGCAAGATGTTTGATGTTTTCTTTAAAACAATCTCTGCAGCATTTCGAAGTCTGGAATAATCTGCCCGGTTAATAGCAATAGGCTCGACCAAAAAGTAGGTGTATTTATTATTCTTCTCTGACTACCCCCTTCAGGAAACAGACGTGCGGCTATGTTAGGTATATCACCTGTAGCAAGGTTACCTTCACCATTTTAGCTCCAACAAAATGTCCTTGACAAAAAATCCTCACAACACGAACCACCCAAAAAAATAAATTCAGAAATAACACTTCCAACACATAAGCTTAGCATTATGCGAACAAAAGAAATCATATTCGAGTATGGGACAGCAAAAAGCTACTATTGACTACGTCAGAGGGTCGCTGGGTCTGAATATCTTAGCATTAGGTCGCACTTTACACGTCATAAACGTCGAGCGAGGATCGCAAAAACTATCATAACTCATACCGGGACCGCCTGAGATTTGCCTCCCGTGTTCGTGTAGACTTAGACGAATATAGACGGTATCTGTAGCTTGTTTTAACTCTACAGGATCAAATAAAATTAGTAAGCGAATCTAGGCCAACTGAATGGGTATCAATATCTAAACAGGATAAAACAAAAAAAAAAAAACAAAAAAGTTAAGAAAAATTTAATCGACTTCAAACAGAAATTAACTCAAAATTATGAAATAACTTTAATTTCTGAAGTCGATGTTTTGGGATCTGTATTTTAGTTTTTTGCCACCGACTTCCGAAGTTAAAGTTATTTCAAAATTTTGAATTAATTTCTTTTTGAAGTCGATTTCATTTTTTCAAATTATTTTATTTCGTAATTTTTAATTTTATTTTTTTATTGCCATATGTAATATTACATACATACGTGTCGAATTGATAACTTCTTTTTTTGAAGTCGTTAAAAAAATGGCACTACCGGCTGTCGTAGACCCCAAAAAAAGAACATCAAACTTTGTTGAAGAGAATGAAAACTTCTTTAGGATCGTTAAGCGACTTTTGGTAGGGGGGAAATCTCACGGGTTCGGGTCACCGTGACACCTCGACATGCTAAGCATAGTTTTACGTGAGTTCTTACTTCTGTCGGCAGTTCTCTTGATTGCCAATTTTTATTTTTGTTTTATCGTGTATAGATATCCATACCACCCCGTCTACGGAGTTTCGCTAGCTAATTTAATTTGATCTTGTATATTTAGCTGTCTTAATCTTCTTCAACTTGTTTATATCTACTACTGGGTAAACCTTTCTTTTTTTTGGGTGGGAAGTTATCAAATAACTTCTCCCGCTCTTCGTGTCAGACTTCTACTGACTAAAACCCACCCGTGTTCCTTCAGTTGCCTGTGCCAGGGCCACGGTAACTCTTTCAAACAACCCGCAATCATGGCAGGACTACTGGCTATAACTAGCATAATTCGTCAACTGAACAGCTGATTTATATTTTCGCGAATTCAGGTTTGGTCCCATAGTATAAGTTGTTCATAATGTCTTCATTATGAATGTTCAATGACCCCTTAAGAGGTTGTTGGTGTTTTACCAATAACCCAGTATATCCCTATAATACCAATATTTAATTTAATTGTTACTACTTCAATCAAGGCTTACGTGTACAAAAAGTTCGGTGCGCCGTTAAATTTTTGAAAGGAAAATTGTTCTAAGGCTGTTAAGTGATTTTTTTTATGACTAATGACTACTGGACGCCTCGGGGAGGTAGACCGCGGTGAAGGTGGTGTGACGATCTGATCATGTTTGCAGGGCCAACATGGCCAGAGATCGCACAAGACAGAAAGGTATGGAAGGGAATAAGGGGAGGTATTTGCCCAACAATGGGACACAAAACAGGCTAGCAAAAAAAAAAGACTACTTATATGGCCTAGCTCTTCTTTATAGTATAAAGGGAAGATATTTCTTAAACCTCCAGTTGTCATGTCTGAGTTTTGTTGAGAGTTTCAAGGCAGTCAGGCAATCATCTTACCTATACAATAGGGATAATGACAAAAAAAATATTTTTTGTCCGTCATGCAGATTATTAAAATATATTGGACTGGATATTTTTCTTTTTCTACGTAATCAAAAGATTACGGCGATACATTGAGTTAAAATGTGGCATGACGTCACGTCTTCGTAGATTTTATACGTAGAAGTGACGTAGCAAGCCCCCACTCCCGAACTTTAATGCCTGTTATCTAAGTCATTTTTTATTAATATGATAAGCAAAAAATACGTATCTAATATTTTTTTATTATCTGACTGACGGACTAAATAGAATTTCTTTTTTTTTTTACCCAGGCATCATCCCTATTTGCTAAATAAAGAAATACGGATGCATTCCATGAACTACCGGGACTGTAAAAAAGTTGTAACCGAGTGGCTTAAAACTAAATCCTATGACGATATTGAGTCTATTGTATCTAATTTACAATAGCCAACGTGGTTATACTCAGGTCGTTTTCCGCATGGTTAGTGAAAGAAGACTTATTTTGCTTCTCTCGATCCCAAGACATCGTTCGTAGGGCTAGCCAACAATTAACGACCTACAATTTAGCGTACGCTTGTAACTACCTATACTAGCATCCCGGTCTCACCCGCATAACGCGAAATGGGCGCACATTTGCATTTAGTGCTAGTCAGGATATTCATTCACGATAAATGAACTAAACATCGCTTATTATAAATTCACACACCATACAACCTCACTAATCTCACTTACACCCACACCCACACTCACTCACTCCACACTAACATACTCACTCGTAACACACGCATCACACGTACTCGCGCGATTTGGATTTTGGCTTTTTCCTGTACAACTCTTAATCTTTCGTGGCGCCGTTTGTATAATGTTAATTTACCGGTTTTATTTTTATTTCTAGTCTTGCATGTTTACTTTGTTTACTTTGTCTACATTTCAATTGCATAGTAATTAATGATAAGTGGAAGTGCGGAGACTCCTAATACAAACAATTCCTTGCTTAAAAGGAGATCTCCAAAAATATATATCTAAATGCCCATTGTAATTGAAATAAACATTTTTTTTTTAAATTTTTTTTTTTAGTTATAGACTTATTCGCGTCTAGAGGAGCTTCACTCTCTCGACCCTCGTCTGGATGGGCACCAGATGGCACTGTGAATTTTAGATATCAAGAGTTGCCGTGGTTGTGAAACATTTTGGGAACATACAGTAAGGGCGGGTTACTTTGACCTAGGGTATAACTTTGGCCCAAATCGAGACAGATGTTTAAACTGCCAGAAGTGTCGCGACCACTCAATCGAGCGTCGTATGTCCTTCGGTAACTAATATTTGGCGATATAGACGCGTATTTGCGGAACTTTGTGTGGATTTAATGACACTAAAGATCTGACACGATTTGGGCCAAAGTTAATATAACCCGCCAAAGTCAGTAGAGTCAAAGTAACCCGCCCTTACTGTACCCCAAATCCCAAACAAGAAAACAGAGGATATGAGTATGTCTAGAAGTCTTTTCTTCTATAAATGTAACAGTAATTTCCAATTCTCTGAATTAGGTATTGGCTCACCTATTTCAAAGTAACAACGCGCCTAAGTTTCATCAAAGATTACATACAACTTGTGCTCACAAAAATCTATAAAAGGCTTCAATAGAAATAGTTTCTATTCAAAGAACCTATCCGAAGCAGAAATTCCTAAGCTTTGAACTGAATACTGTACGAACTATTGAAAAAGCGGCCAAGTGCGAGTCGGAATCGCACATGAATCCATACCAATGTACAATATTTAATACTACACATAAAAAAATACTTTAAAAAAGTATAACCCGACTTTAAAAACCTAAAACGAATAAAATAACTTTCTTAAAAAAAATTAACAGCTTCTGAAGTCGGTGCCAAGCTAAGCAGAATTAAAGACACTGACTTCAGAAGCTGTTAAGTTTTTTATGTCAGTTATTTATTCGTTTTAGGTTTTTGAAGTCGTTTTTTACTTTTTTAAAGTACATTTATTTTGCCATTTTTAGTTGAATATACAATTACCTATGCCCATAACGAACGAAAATAAGAATCATCAAAATCCGCTTAGAAATGCCGTAGATACAGTAAATTTATGTATATAACATCGTACATAAGTTTAACTACCTAATGTATTTATAATACATATACTAAAACCTTCCTAAAAGTATGTAGATCACGCTAGAGAAAGAATCATCAAAATTGGTTTATTAGTTTTTGTGAAAATTGCAGACATACAAACTTACATACATACAAACATACATACATACAACGTACGTTGTATGTATGTATGTTTGTATGTATGTAAGTTTTCTATCAGGTCGAATAGAGAACCTTCTTTTTTAATCTTCTTTTTTAAATCGCACATAATTAATCTTTGCATTTCCGATGGTATATTCCCTACTAGTCTCAAGAAGGTAGTTATTAAACCCATTTACAAAAATAATGACAAGACTGATGTTAAAAATTACAGGCCTATTGCAAAAATACCAGTTTTTGCAAAAGTTATTGAAAAAATAATATATAATTCCATTTACACGTATTTCGAGAAGTTTCAGTTATTTTGCAATGAACAAAAAGGATTTAGGAAAAATACTAATATTAATATGGCACTATTTGACCTGCTATCAAGTATAATGACTTCTGTGGATAAAAAAAATCCTGTGTGCTCCATCTTCACGGATATGTCAAAAGCTTTTGACTTCGTAGATCATCAGATCTTGCTGCAAAAGTTACACGGGTACGGCATTCGAGGAAACATTTATAAACTCCTAGAATCATACCTAAGTGATAGGACACAGTGTACTGAGATTTCCAGAATTTGTCCTATAAGCAAATTAGAAACTATATATGTCTCTGAAGCGAGGTCCGTGAAGTATGGTGTGCCTCAGGGCACTGTACTCGGTCCCCCACTTTTCTTAATATATATCAATGATCTCCCAAGAAATTTGAGAAACAAAATGGTACTTTTTGCAGATGACAGTACGGCTATCATAGAATGCAATGATCCAAACGAATATCGAAATGAGATCAATAACTCGCTAAATAACATTATTAATTGGCTAAATAATAATAATCTTGTGATCAATTTGAATAAAACTAAAATTATACAGTTTCATCAACGACGTGAGAATCTACCCCTTAATATTACCTACGATGAGTGTAAAATAGAAGAAGTTACGAGTGCAAAATTCTTAGGCATAACTGTAGACCATAAGTTGACTTGGAAACCTCACCTGGAAGTGGTTTGTAAACGACTGAGTAAATCTGCGTATCTGTTGTTTCAATTATCTAAGAGAGTTAATTCTGAGACACTGTTAACAGCCTATCATGGACTTGTAGTCTCTATTCTCCGTTATGGTGTTGTTTTCTGGGGGCAATCAACAAATAGGGAACTGGTATTTAGGATGCAAAGAAGGTGTGTAAGATCCATGTGTAATTTAAAGTCAACAGATAGTTGCGTTCCCTACTTCAAGAAATTAAAAATATTAACGTTACCAGCTATATATATATTAGAAATTGCATTATTTATAAAATCAAATCCACATTTATTTACAAAATTTTCAACAGTTAAGAAGACCCCCATTCGGAGTCAATATGAAAATCAACTATGTATGTTGAAATGTAATACTGCGTTAATGAAAAAGAGCTTCTTTGGTGTTGCACCAAAGATTTTTAATAAAATACCTGATGCTATAAAATGTATGCCATTAAAGAAATTCAAAAAGTGTCTTCACAAGTTATTAGTTGAGAAATGTTATTATACCTTGGATGACTATTTTAATGATAATACTATTTGATTAAATTATGATATGATGAATTATGAGATTATGTAATTTTATAAATCTATATTATTAATGTTGACTTGGATGACTATTTTAATTTTGGATGACTATTTGATTAAATTCTGTAATTTTATTAATTCATATTATTAATGTAACGGACGAATAATTTCTCGCATGTTCTTTTGTTATGATCTTCTTGTGTGTGTTTTTTGTTTTTTCTTTCTTGTAGTGGACATTATTAAATTGATTATTTTAATGTATTTGTATAAAATTGATAGAAAATTTTGTTAACTTGACTTTAATATTTGTATGTCAACAATGACAAAGCATAGTGCAACACTTATCTATTTAAGACCTTGACATGTATGATTAATGTATATATGTTCTTCACCTATGTTTTACAAATAAATAATTCTGATTCTGATTCTGATTCTGATTCTGATTCTGATTCTTAATGTCGGTTAAAAAATAGGCAGTCATGTGGACTGTCGACAGAAGTGACAACTTAAACGTAAAACTGTGCATAGCATGTCGCGGTGTCACGGTGTTGCGGTGCCGCGGTGACGCGCACCCGTAAGATTTCCCCCTACCAAAAAGCACTCAACGCACCAAAAAGCTTTTACTTCAAAGAAAAAAAAACATAAAAATGACACGTTTGTTGCATGGGGAGCTCCTTTAGTTTTTATTTTTATTTATTTTATTATTATATGTTGTTATAGCGGCTTTAGTAGTACACACTCTGTGAAATTTTCAAGTTTCTATTTATTACGGTTCAAAAGATACAACCCTGTGACAGACGGACGGACAGCGGAGCTTTAGTAATAAAGTCCAGTGGACACCCTTTGGGTACGAAACCCTAAAATGAAATCATTGTGCCGCGTCTAACGTATAAAGGTCTGTTTTATCAAAACGGCTACATTTGTTGAACAAAGGAGTGAAAAAAAGTTTGGCAGCCTTTTCAGTTGATTTGCTGCTTTGACCTCTGCGCGACCTTGTTGAGACATAAAATATTATCTACGTTACAAAAGGAAGGAGGATTTTGAATGTGGTGTCCTGAAACAAAGGACGATGCTTTAATTTTTGTTGTTATGTTTTACTCTGTTGTTGTTATTTGAAAAAATGTGTGAATATCTTTTACTTAATAGATACGAATCTTAAACTCATTCAAAACGCACAGCTTAAACCGCTGGGTCTAGAAGCATAATAACATTTTGCACAAGAGTTTGTTTGTAATGAAGGATAACCTAAGGAAGCCTTTTTTTGCGAGGAGAAATGCTTATGCATATTACACTATCACGGGGAGATAGTACACTTATGTGGGACTCAAAACCACTAAAACACCATGGTGTCCTCCTCTGCTGCTTGTGGCGGGAACTCGGACACGCGTTAGCACTCACTGCGAACCCGCCGCGGTTGTCCGTCACCGGACCCTCCTCTGGGGAGTACCCCTCATCATTGGCGCACCAGAACACATTTTGCATGCCGTGACCACCCCAGGGATCAAACCAGCACATGGGCGCTAGACGACCCCGTGCGACCGGTCAAGTCAGTGGCCCGGCCGCCTACCACTTTCGGCCGCAGAGGATAATGAGAGTGGCCACTACGTCGTCGGCTTCCTGTGAGAAGCCCTGACGAGCGGGCCTCGAGGAGGGGCCTCGGGTTCCTCTTCGCGTGGGTGACCAAGTCACGGCTACTGAGCCCCCCCACCTCGACAATGCGGGAACCCACCGGGGGGAACCTAAGGAAGCCTAAGATTAACCACTCAAACGTCAAACGCTTACCCGGATGTGCATAAGAAAATGTCTTTAGATAATATGTATATAAACGTATATGATATACATATATATAAACGTAAAAAACCATCATCTAATGGCTACTGCGGGCTTACAGTAGTTGTAAACCTAAGGGATTCAGTTGACATTCAAGCACACATTGACATGACTTATGCGGCTTTTCATTGTATGTAACGTCGACGTCTAATGGGTGGAATGGTTTTTTGAAAATTCAACCTCTAAGGGGTTAAATAGGGAATGAAAATCCGTGTGGAAGTCCGTCATTTTTGCCTATGGGAAGTGCCTACGCACAGCTTCAACCGCTGGGTCTAGTAGCATAAAATTTTGCAAGAGAGTTTCTTTTGTAATGAAAGTGAGCATAAGGTATAATATTTGAAAATTCATTCCCTAAGGGCGGGTTAAATAGAAAATGGAAATTTATATGGAATTCCGGAAGTTCCATCAGGCCAGACGGCTAGTAAAAACCGACTTCCAAAACCTAAAACGAATAAAATAACTTAACAGCTTCTGAAGTCGGTGCTAAGCTAAGGTGAATTGACATTGAAGAATTGAACACCGACTTCAGACACTATTAAGTTTTTTATGAACGTTATTTTATTCGTTTTAGGTTTTGAAGTCGGTTTTTACTTTTTTAAAGTAGATTTATTTTGCCATTTTTAGTTGAATATACAATTACATACATAAGCCCAAGACGAACGAAAAGAAGAATCATCAAAATCCGCTTCGAAATGCCGGAGATACAGTACATATAACTTCGTACATATGAATAATTAGTTAATGTAGTATATACTAAAACCTTCCTGAAAGTATGTAGATTACGTTTGTGAAAGAATGATCAAAATTGGTTCATTTGTTTTTGAGAAAATCGCGGACATACAAACATACATACATAAATACGGGTCGAATAGAGAACCTCCTTTTTTGAAGTCGGTTAAAAATAAATACGGATGTTTTGTGTAGTACCAATGTGCTCCGAATAGTTTTAAAATCACGGGATGTGGCTCGGCTGGCTCTACAAGGTTAAGCGGCATTTGGATGGGTTGTTATTTGTACAAATTGAGTCCTCTTCGTGTAAATTAGAAGACAATTGTCAAAATAAGATGACATATCGTTTTCTGTGTAAAATACTGGTATCCACTATGTGCTTAGATTTTATGATCATCATCTCAGACGGATGACTGCTGAACTTGATCATTTTGAAGACGCCATCGGTCCTGCGCTACTCGTATCCAGCAGACTTACATGAGTTTCATTATCTAAGTTATTGATTGACGATATTGCTATAAACAAATTACGATAAACCAAATATATAATACCCATATTATTCCGATTAACCCCTAAATATTTATCATCCAGCTACAAACCAAAATTTCGCACTAACTACATTGAAACATTTGATAATTGGGTTAAAACAACTCCGTGGTCCCCGAAAAACTTTGGCCGGCTAACAGATGTTACTGCAAATTTAATTCGTTCCATTTGTAAAGTGTTATTTGTTTATTTGGGACCTTTTGTAGTTTAATTTTGTTTTGATATATCCCTAAAATTGGTTTCTGGTTTGCTCTCTGGTTTGCGGTTTCCAGAACCTGGTTTCAAATCGCTCTCGATGCATATTGTGTGATGTTATTTTAAATACGATGTTGCTTTGTTTTGCGTATGGTAACAATGGAATCGTTTGTTTTGTGAACTTTATGATGGGATAGTTCGCATATGTTATTGAATGGAGTAGGAAGATTATAAACAAGTTATTTGGTTTAAACATAGTAGCAGGTTAAAGTAAATATATCGAAGATCAGACTAGCAGATTGTTGGTTTAATGAGAATGTAAATTCGGCTGGAAAAGTTCTCTTGATTCTTGGTAGTTTTGTAAGGTGTGAATATAAATCCAGGCTTAAATCTATTTCCACTAATCGAACTATTTTATCTACCAAGTTTCATAAGTTAGTCGTCAATAGTTCGGTCGTGTCGTGTCGGATTGCCGTCACATCGGACCAAGAGAGTGAAGCAAGAGAGAGTGCGCCTGTGTCTGCGCAAACAATTGTGCATTACTTACTGGGGTGGATTGGAAAGCTCGTAGCCCTATCATAAAAACAAAGGAAGCCACTGACAAAAGTATTTTTAATTTTCTTAGATATTCACCGCCAAGCTCAATAAACTTGTTCCACCTTTTCGGTAAAGCCTTGATGACCGTTAAAAAAAATAATTCTCAAGACCATCAAAATAGTCACTTACAGCGGCTTCAACCTCTTATTTTGATGAAATGATTTTTCACGTTTGGGTATAGATGAAAGTCCGACGGAGCTAAATCAGGTGAAAAGAAAGGGTGCGGAAGTAATTCAAACCCGCAATTATGAATTTCAGCCATTGTTTCTACAGACGTGTGGACGCGAGCATTATATTGGTGAAATAACACATTTTCCCTTATCATTGGACGTTTTTCCTTGACTTCTTCTCGCAAACGACGTAGTAGTGCAATAATATGTAGAATTTATTGTTTGACCCTCTTTAAGGTAATCCACGAAGATCACTTCCTTTGCGTCCCAAAAAATTGACGCGATTACCTTATTCACTGACAAAGTTGTTTTGGCCTTCTTTGGAGTCGGAGATACGGGTCTTTTCCACTGTTTGGACTGTTGTTTCGACTCTGGGTGTGATGGTGAACCCAAATCGCATCCACCGTAGTAAAGCGATCTAAAAACTCCTGCTGATCAGCTTCGAATAACTCCAAACAGTCTAGTCCGCTTTTGCTCAACTGAAAGCATTTTAAGTACCTATCGCGCTTACACCTTGTGAAACTCCAATTCGTTGACAATAATATTTTGTGTCCATTCATAGGAGATTCCTATGATCTTGGCTATCTCCCTAATTTTTAATCTTCGGTCTCCTATTATTAAATCACATATTTTTTCGATATTTTCGTCAGTTGTGGACGTTGTTGGCCTCTCTGGTCTAGGGTCGTCTTCAATATCTCTCGCTCACGTCTAAATTCAGCTGACCACGTTTTGACTGTAGCGTATGATGGGGCGGTTATTGTTCATCTCGTTATCATATCTTTGTTAATTTCTTTTGGCGTAAACCTTCCTGATGGAGATACTTTATGTCCGCACGGTGTTCGATTTTGTTCATTTTGCAGAAATTTCATATTTCAGACAATTGCAGAAAAAGAAACGTAAAAAAATTGAGCTACACGTCTCGCAGTTTGCACATTAACTGTTGAATGGTTAGGGTAAAATATGAAGGTATTTAATAAAAACGAGCTTAGTTACATCTGTGTCAGGCTACGAACTTTTCAATCCACGTATCTCCCACGCCGAAGGCTGGTCTCCCTTGAGATTGGTCGCCCTGACCGCAATTCGGTCTGGAGGACTATTACACAATATTTATAAGGCTGCATGATAGTTTAACAAGACCAGTATAAGGTGGCCTTTTATAATACTGAAATTGAAACTCCGTTCTACGCTGGGCCAGCTCAAGGTCAAAGCGTTGCCACTGACATGCTGCAAACTTTACCCTCTGACAGCAGTAACCCAACAGCAACCTTATTTTAAGAAGAATAAAGATCATTTAATTTTGATAGACTTGTCAGAAACAATAATGCAATAGCAACCTTATTGTAAGGATAATATAGATCATAGTTTAAACAGTGATGTAAAATCAGAGGTGAAATAATTGCGAGAGGACTGTACTGTATGAACTTATAAAAAGTTGGCATTTCAAGATGATAATGTGGGTGGATTAGTGGAGCTCGTGGCTAAGTAATAACTGCCGCACGGGTCGATCCATCAGGTTAAGCTACGCCTGCCGGGGTTGGTCTGTGGATGGGTGACCATCTTTACATACCGGGACTCCTCCGTGCCTCGGAAAGCACGTTAAGCCGTTGGTCCCGGCTGTCATTCGTGGATCTTTGACAGTCGTTACGGGTCGTCAGAAGCCCGAAAGTCTGACAACCAGTCTTACTAAGGGGTATCGTATTGCCCAATAACTGGGTTGTGGAGGTCAGATATGCAGTCGCTCCATGTAAAATACTGGTATTCAGCTGCATCCGGTTAGACTGGAAGCCGACCCCAACATCGTTGGGAAAAGGCTAGGCAGATTTAATGTGGGTGGATATTTGAAAATATAGTAATGTGACATTTTAGGGTAGGTAGATATCCAATGTCGTTGTTTAACTCCTACGTAGACACCCACACGTCTGAGAATTTTGTTGAGCCTGTAAAATACGCATTTTTTTTTTGCTTTTGCTCTATTTAATTTACGACAATACTCGTGTGTTTGTCTGATTATCACGACAACATTATCTTCACGATATTATTTAGATTCAGCAACCGTTCTCCTAAGACCGATTCGCCATTGGACTGTTCGTCGACAGGATGATTCATTTATTTCCGTTTCCCCAGCAGCGTCTTTCACCTGTGGACATTTCGCCGACAGAACCTTATTTTGAATTTAATGTATTGTTTTAGCACTCTCGCTCTTTGACATTTCATAATATAGTACGCTAACTGTGAGTTGGCGTCTTGGGTCGAAGCAGGGCTGAGTCGCTAGTAAGTAGGTACTAATATTATTTAAGTGTTTACTTGAAAACAATGTAAGCGTATGCGTATGTTAATAATTTCCAAGACTTAATAGTTCAAAGTGGCAACTTTCCACAGAAATATTATAAATTTCGCTTTACTAGAGCAACCCACGTTTTGTTGGTGCAATAGTTATATGCCAACGGCCTTGAGTGCATAGCTTGCGTGTTCTGTGCTGAGCACGCAACTCTTCATACGTCCACCCAGTAGCAGGACTTGCCTATCAAGGACCGCTTAATAAAAGATAAATAATTAAATTATCTGTAGAATGGCTTGGTACGAAACGATGGAAAGAGACCAGATGGCATGACGTTGTTACCTTGGAAGGTGGGTAGGCCTCTGGTGTGGGACGCAACCTGTGTCGACACCCCAGCGCCATCTCATGTTCAAAGCTCGGCGTGCTGTGCTGGCGCCGCTGCTGCGGCTGCTGAGACCCTCAAGCGGTACAAATATTGTAACCTTATGGGTAACCAGAGTTTTGAGCCGTTTGGGGTCGAACTGCTCGGGTCCTGGGGCCCGAGTGCGCGTCTATTTTTAAGGAAATTTCTCGCCGACTGGTCGACACTTCACATGACCAGAGGGCTGGCTCGTTCTTTGGTCAAAGAATTAACATTGCCATTCAACGTGGCAATGCTGCCAGTCTTCTGGGCACGTTTCCGGACGACAGCGATGCGGGCGAGTACTTCGACGCCTAAACTTCCTAGCCTAGTTCTCGCTTGCCTAGTTTTTGTATTTATTTGTATATATAGTTAGTTAGTTAGTAATATCATTTTGTAAATGGTGTAAATAGTTACTTCCTTTACCTTGTAAATTAAATTTATTATTATACAGTGAAAATAGGTGTATTTTATAATAAAAATAACTCTCTTCCCATCCTTTTAGTGGATACACGCGTATTGTTATAATGTGCAATCCAATTGTAATCGCAAAGTGGGTACATTGCTGCCCACCCACCAATATTATAAATTGATTCTGTCTGCTTCTTCATCCGCGTGGAAGTCAACGGTACCTTAAATCATATCTTATCGAATCTGTACCTCCAGAGATAATTACCCTCTTAGAAAAAAATAAACTTACTTACTTCTATAAATAATGAGAGGCTAAGTATTAACAGATGCATGGGTCGATCGATCAGGTTTAGCTACGCTTGCCATGGTTGGTCCGTGGATGGGTGATCGCTGAGTGGGTACATTGTTGCCCACCCTCCAGTATTATAAATTACCTTCTGCCTGCTTCTTCTTCCACGTAGAAAGCAACTGTACCATAAATCATATCCTATCGGATCTGTACCTCCAGAGATTACCGATTACAAAAAAAATTAACAATTTTACTTTTTTATAATGAGAGGCTGGTAGCTTAATAATAACAGCTGCACGGGTGGATCGATCAGGTTTAGTTACGCTTGCCGCTGTTGGACTGTGGATGGGTGACCCTCTTTACATAAAAAGGCCCCTCCGTAACCTCGGAAATAACGTTAAGCCGTTGGTACCGGCTCTCATTCGTGGATCCTTGACGGTAGTTACGGGTCGTCAGAAGTCCGAAAGTCTGCCAACCAGTCTTACCTAGGGACATCATAAGCGAATCCACAACCAATTTGAATACTTCATAATTATATTTCCTTTCACAAATGTCTTGCTCCTCGGAAATTACTAACAGAAACTCGACTTATAGAGCTTTTGCTAACTTAAAACTGCTTGCCATTTAGAACTTGAGCTCCTCATTATTGCTAGAAACGTGTAACTGTTTAACCCTTTAACAAAAAAAAAATTAAAGAAGGGTTAGCCGACTAACTGTGGTCATACGTAAAGGTCGAAAGTCTGGTGTCAAGTGACATTTTACTGGGGTGACGCATTCCTGAATGTTGCAGGCAATTCGCTGTTTAGGGCTTAGGGTAATTACCTGAATCCTTATGAAGCAAAGCTAGGATGGTAGTTTTGGAAAGTTTAATTAGATTGCGAAGTATTTTATTTATTCTCTTAATTTGAAATTTATTATGCAAATCATGAATAGGTACAGTCGCGACCAAAAGTCGATAAGCAAACTCACAAAGCAATAGCATGGCGTTTAGTTTGACTTAAGACCTTCTATTTCCAAGAACATAAACATGCGTCGTCAACAACTGATTGTAGTTCATAATTTCAAAATTATAACATGTGTAAAGATGACCTAGCGGTTAAGCGCGTGCATATAGATGCGTGAATCAGTGAGCCGTGAGTTCAAATCTCACGCAGTACTTGACTTTTTGTAAGTTTTTACTTGATTGAAAGTAATGGGACAGAAATATAATATTCTTTATCTTGTTCGCTTGGTCACTCATTTCGTAAAGTTAGAAAGGTAGATCATAGAAAACTAAATAGGTATTGACAATTATATATGTGTTATTAGAATATCCTTTCTTTGTTATATTATTATGAATTGACTAAGTGGGTATACAACAAAAAATCCTATGAACGGTTACAAAAAAACTTCTTTTATCTAGTAGGAATGTAACGTCACAATTCTCTTAAGTTTGTTAATTTTATAAATAAGTAAATAAAACGAATTAACATTTTTGTTACCATTCAGCACGACTTTTTTATTTAAACCTTCCAACACCGAAAAGATAAATTAAAAATCACAAAAATAGTTAAATAATAATACAATAACTAATATTTAACTTCTTATAAAAATAAATAATAAATGAACATAAACATCTTACAAGTTTTTGCTTAAAATAGAAATATTATTATGGTTCCAAAGAAACAAAAAACAGTCCAACATTGTGATTAAGATTCGAACTCAGACTTCATTGATCGTGAAACCATTGCTTAGCCCAAACAGCTACCAGCACATGTTATGTTTATGCGAATTTTAGCAATGCAATGGTAAGAACAGGTCGCCACTATGACGAGTTATTCTAAATTCAACAGAAATATAATGTTATTTCGCGTAGTACGACGACATGCGACAATTCATTAGTGTGTGTTATCTGCGGAATGTTGGCTCATACACGCACACGTACTGGTTCGTGCTCGCACAGTTCATAGCAATGTAATCTTTAGCATGCTTATGGACTTTTGAGCGTTTACTGTACGTTGTTTAAAATTCACCCATTTGCACTTTGTGCTTGTAATTTATTTAAATCATTCTTTGTCTATACAATTATTATAGAGTCACTTAACGTGTCTGTCTGGTCATAGGGTACCTTTCATCCTGAAAAAAGTACTGTTCCCGAGGAAAACCACAATAACGTTCTTATTTTAGTAGATGGCACCACGTGTCTTTCGAATCATGATTGAATTATAAACTCTTTTGCAAAAAAAAAAAACGGGCACTTTAGATTTTTTTTCTCTACTTTAATGAAGAAGAACAAGAAAGAGGTTTTATTAATTTGACGATGTATTGGCATGTTATTTGAAGCATCCTGGCATGATTCTTTACGTACCAAATTTAAATTTTGAAATTAACAAAAGAAGAACAATGGTTATTGTGGATTATTGTAAAATTGCTTTACTAATGGCGCGAATTGCTGAAAAGAATTTTTACAAAAATATAAAAACTTTTTGGATATTTTCTGCAAAACAAACAATTTATTCTTTCTTTTTACATTAAATACCACTTTTTGATATGAGTGATAAAGCGATAAGGGCGGCTAAATTATAGCCCTACTTGAAGAAGGTTGTTCGCCAACTTACGTGTCGCAGCGGCTAAATGTGAGTCGTTCAACTGTCCAGAGGACTTGGCAACGGTATCAAGAGACCGGTTCGCTCAAAAGAAGACCTGGTTCGGGAAGAAAACGAGGCACAGAACCAAGAGATGACCGCTTTTTGGTGAGTCAGGCGTTGCGGAATCGTAAGGCGTCAAGTGTGGGCCTGAAGAGCCTTGAAGAAGTAAGAGGAGTAGAAGTTAGCTTGTGGAAGAACAGGAGCAGGCTTTTGGCTGCCAATATCAGGAGCTACCGCTCGGCTCGGGGCCCTAAATTACTCCGTGAGCACCGTGTTGCTCGACTTCAGTTTGCTCGAAACTGTGCTTCATGGACTCTGGAGGACTGGAATAAAGTATTGTTTTCTGATGAAGCTGGAATCTCTTGTGTGGAGAGGAACGACGCCGGCGAGTACTGCGAAGACCACGGGAACGCTATGCGGAAGTGTGATTCGAAGAAACTACTCCTTATGGCGGAGGCTCCGTTATGTTTTGGGCAGCAATTAATTCGACAATGGAACATTAAATGCACACCGGTACATAATGGAAGTCCTAATTCCATATGCACAACCCGCATTGACTGCACTTGGGGAAGATTCCATTTTTATGGACGACAACGCTCGCCCGCACCGTTCTGGCGACGTGGAAGCGTACATGCAAGAAGATGGGATCCGTCGTTTAGATCGGCCAGCTCGAAGACCTGACCTCAATCCAATTCAGCATGTCTGGAATGTTCTAAAGAGACGGGTAAGATCAGTGCAAACTGCAACACAAAACATCAGGGAGCTAAAAAGGGTCATTGCAGAAGAGTGGGAACGTATTCCTTAAAACGTTATTAAAAACATCGTGGAAAGCATGCCCAGAAGGATCCAAGCTGTGATTTAGGCAAGAGGAGGTCACGCTAATTATTACGTTTTTACATTTATAACTTTATTTAATTAAAAAAAAGTTAAAAAATCTTCTTGTCTTTATTGCCGACCACTTCCGAGCGAGCCGTATATATCGGTTTTAAAGATTTTTTGCAAAATAGTGCAATTATTGAAACTTTAGTAGTGTGTTAAGAGATTTTTTTTTTTTTTAATTTACCTGTTACATTTTCCCGCCGACTTAGAAATGGCTTCAAAATAACTCACTAACCCGAAATCCATAGAAGGCAAATTAGGTACATTAAGTTTTCGATGACGAGACGCTAGCAAATATTGAAGATCCCCTCGTTGCATGCTCATTGCTGCCCAGTCCCTGCAGATAGCCAGTGTAAGTGTCCCAGTTTTAAAAAGTCTGATAAAATAAAATACCTGGGTATTATAATAGATGAAACCCTTTCCTTCAAACTACATATGGAGGCTCTAAATAATAGAATTCGTAAGCCGATATTTAGAATAGAGGGGCTCGTGGCTAAGTAATAACTGACCACACTGGTCGATCTATAAGGTTAAGCTACGTTTGCCGGGGTTGGTCCATGGATGGGTGACCGTCTTTTCATACCGAGACTCCACCGTGCCTCGGAAAGCACGTTAAGCTGTTGGTCCGGCTGTCATTCGTGGATCTTTGACAGTCGTTACGGGTCGTCAGAAGCCCGAAAGTCTGACAACCAGTCTTACCAAAGGTATCGTATTACCCAGCCTAACGGGGTTGTGGAGGTCAGATAGGCAGTCGCTCCATGTAAAATACTGGTATTCAGCTGCATCCGGTTAGACTGGAAGCCGATCCCAACGCAGTTGGGAAAAGGCTAGGCAGATCGCAGATCGTAAGCTGATATTCGTATTCAAAAAGCTACGATTTATTGCAGATCCTAAAATAATTAGGCAAGTATAGTTTGCTCTTTATCAGTCAATTTTGACTTACTGTATTACTTCATGGGGCAGAACAAGTAAAACTTTGTTATTGCCCATTGAAAGAGCTCATAGAGCTTTTCTCAAGGTGGCTACATGCCGCCCTTTTCTTTTCCCCACTAACATCCTGTATAAAGCTTGTAAAGTACTTACCATTCGATAGTTATTTATAATGAGCACGGTACTAAGACAACACGCAGCACTTCCATACAGCACTGGATTTACTAAATAAAAGCAGGTGGAAAGATATAGTTTGTCCTCAAAAAAGTACAATATATGCTTTCACAGCCAAATTTTACATGTACCTCGGGCCGCTACTCTCAGGCTAAATGAAATAGAAAACATCTACTCCTTAAATCATAGTTACTGTAAGAAAATCCTTGAGAAAGCTCTTCAAACTATGTCCTATGACGATACAGAGAAGTTATTACTTGTGCTAAAGTAAATATTGTTCGTATTACATAATTTTATACACCTTTTTACATATGTATGTACCAATAACATTAACATGATATATATGTGATTAGTTAATCAATTAATGTTACCTCCAATCGCCTGAAACACAGGATTACCTAGTTCAGGTACAAAATCATGGGTGAACTTGACATAGATTTAAGAAAAACTGTATTTAACGTTAGTCCTTATATCTTTTAATATATTTTTTTTATATAGACCGGTTTTTCATCCTCCTAACTAATATGATAAATGCGAAAGTGAATTTGTTTGTTTGTTACACTTTCACGCTCAAACGGCTGAACGGATTCTGATGAAATGGCCACACGGGTAGGCCATGACCTGGAAAAAGACATAGGCTACTTTTTATCGACATACCACAAGGGCGAAGCCGCGGGCGGAAGCTAGTGTGTAACACATAGTTATCCATGTTTTGTGTAGTCATAGAAACCACGCGAAGCAGGGGCGGGTCGCTAGTATATAAATTCCTTACTAATAAAGATTTACACACGACTTATACCGGAGTTATAAAGCTTTTTAAAATGGCCAAATGTGTTATACCTCCGGTATAACTCGGGTGTAAATCTTTATTAGTAAGGTTCTAAAAGTTTAACTTGGTGATAAAAACTATTACTGACATTTAATATACCTTTTTTTTTTGGGTGGGTAAATCATCAAATAACTTCTCCCGCTCTGGGCGGAGCGGCGGGGCGTGTCAGACCTTTACTAACTCAATCTCATCCGTGTTCCTTTAGGTGCCTGTGCCAGGGCCACGGTAACTCTTTCAACAAAACTCTGGTAGGTCATTTAAAGATATTATGGGATAAAAACGGTTTTTTTCCAGAATCATTTAGTAAAACAGAGCGTAAAATAAAGAAGCCTTTTACACAATTGAACATCTTGTCTTTCTCTACATCAGGAACATTTTTTTTTTAATCTATATTTATTTAGGGGCTTTTATCAAAGATATGTCAGCCCCATCGTACCCTTTTACATTAATAGGCTCACTTAAATAGTATTAGTTATAATATTGAATTAGAGTTATTCGTGCAGGACAATATTAATTGGCACAACTTTTTAATAATCTCCGAAGATGGTATAGATAAGATGGATTGGATTATGCCTACATCAAATTTATTTATTTTAAAATCCTTTACGAATAACTCACGTTCTACTCCGTTCCGAGCACACTCCATCAGCAAATGTTGTACGTCTTCGATTTTATTGCAAACTGTGCAATTAGGCGAGTCAGCCTTTTTCATAAGAAATGCAAATTTTGCCGATGGATAGTGCCCAGAACGGAGTCTTAATATCAATTTAACATAATTTCTATCTAATTTAGTATTCTCGAACCAGGGAACACGAGATGGTTGACCTTGGATGCTTTTGTACCAAATGCCTTTAACCAGATATATTTTGAGAAAATGTTCTTTCCAGGAATCAAAGCATGCATATTTAAATTTAGTTGTATATTCCCAGTAATCAGGTACATAATTAATTACATATCCGTCTATTACCGCTGATTTGGATATACGGTCAGCCTCCTCGTTACCTCTTAATCCAATATGTGCTGGAACCCATTGCAATCTGCATTCTATATTATTGTTTTTAAGTATAATTATGAGTTTTAAAATATCATACGCTATCGATGTACCTCTGTTGTAGCCAGAGGCGATATCCGTCTATTACCGCTGATTTGGATATACGGTCAGCCTCCTCGTTACCTCTTAATCCAATATGTGCTGGAACCCATTGCAATCTGCATTCTATATTATTGTTTTTAAGTATAATTATGAGTTTTAAAATATCATACGCTATCGATGTACCTCTGTTGTAGCCAGAGGCGATATCCGTCTATTACCGCTGATTTGGATATACGGTCAGCCTCCTCGTTACCTCTTAATCCAATATGTGCTGGAACCCATTGCAATCTGCATTCTATATTATTGTTTTTAAGTATAATTATGAGTTTTAAAATATCATACGCTATCGATGTACCTCTGTTTAGCCAGAGGCGATATCCGTCTATTACCGCTGATTTGGATATACGGTCAGCCTCCTCGTTACCTCTTAATCCAATATGTGCTGGAACCCATTGCAATCTGCATTCTATATTATTGTTTTTAAGTATAATTATGAGTTTTAAAATATCATACGCTATCGATGTACCTCTGTTGTAGCCAGAGGCGATATCCGTCTATTACCGCTGATTTGGATATACGGTCAGCCTCCTCGTTACCTCTTAATCCAATATGTGCTGGAACCCATTGCAATCTGCATTCTATATTATTGTTTTTAAGTATAATTATGAGTTTTAAAATATCATACGCTATCGATGTACCTCTGTTGTAGCCAGAGGCGATATCCGTCTATTACCGCTGATTTGGATATACGGTCAGCCTCCTCGTTACCTCTTAATCCAATATGTGCTGGAACCCATTGCAATCTGCATTCTATATTATTGTTTTTAAGTATAATTATGAGTTTTAAAATATCATACGCTATCGATGTACCTCTGCTGTAGCCAGAGGCGCATCGAGCGATATGCTGGAGTGCACTTTTGCTATCTGAAAAAATTACTACTTTATTTAAATTTTGTGTCAAGACGTAGTTAATTGCTTTATAAATTGCTATAAGCTCCAGCGACATAATTGATATATCACAATTAATTTTATATCCAAACTTGTTTCCTAAACTCTGATCAAATAACCCCGCTCCTTGTCCCTGAATACTTTTAGACGCATCAGTGTAAATTTTATGCCATCCGAAATATATTGTATTCAGTTCTGCTACAATATCACTCAGTAACATGTTTGGGTTATAATTACGTTTAGGAACAATATTTAAGAACCTTCTATAAAAGAAACGCTTTTTTTAACCCATTGTTTTTCCCACCAAACCCATGGGTCATCAACTCATAAGTTATAAATAGTTTTAAAGCAATGTAGGTTGCACATTTGTAGGTACTGTAGAGGTTTCATTCTAGCCTTTGTATAATTTATATCTATGACATTCGGACGGTCACTTTTAGAAGAAGGCGTTCAGAGTTTGATTGGAGGGACTTCAGCTGCGAGACGGTCGCCTCCGATGAATGAGGTAGTTTAAAAGATATTTTTTTCATTCTGCCTAGCCTTTTCCCAACTATGTTGGGGTCGGCTTCCAGTCTAACCGGATGCAGCTGAATACCAGTATTTTACATGGAGCGACTGCCTATCTGACCTCCACAACCCAGTTACTGGGTAATACGATACCTCTTGGTAAGACTGGTTGTCAGACTTTCGGGCTTCTGACGACCCGTAACGACTGTCAAAGATCTTCGAATGACAGCCGGGACCAACGGCTTAACGTGCTTTCCGAGGCACGGAGGAGTCTCGGTATGAAAAGATGGTCACCCATCCACGGACCAACCCCGGCAAGCGTAGCTTAACCTGATGGATCGACGCGTGCGGCTGTTATGACTTAGCCACGAGCTCCTCAAAAGTTTAAAAAATATATTATACTGAAAAGTATAAAAATACACGGAGTATAACCGGAGTTCGATCATCGTTATTAGTATAGATCCCGTCAAAAATAAAAATTCTCTTATGGGAACTTTTATAGCACCTACATACAATTATATATCATGTGTTGTGTTTTATATGCCTAGGCTAGAGGTACGAGGGGGACTAAAAAGTTTTGAGCCTAAGTGACCTTCAAGTGTCATTATTGTCTCGCACCGCATAATACTAATTTGGGAGTACCCTTTTTAGTATAAATACAGAGTTTTATGTCATTAGCAACATTACGCTTTTAGTAATTAATCCGTAAACATCATCATGTCTCAGTCATTCGCGGCCCATCCCTAGGCTCAAAACTGCCCAGCCCCCCGTACGCTTAGTTTTTTAAGGCCTAAAGCAAATCTGAGCAACAACAGCGCTCCATCCGGTGTGTGCTTTGTTAGTTTGTGTAACCAAACTTAACCAAACTTATCCGGTTGATTGCCGTAATTACAGAAACAATTAAAGAGCCATTGTCACGCGTAGATCTGCGTTTCTGGTAGTCGAGTGGGTTGTCTTTAAAGTGGGCGGGGATTAATCAGATTGAGAGATGATGGGAGTCTGAAAAACTGGGGTCATATCAAGATCATGTCGAATGTCAGCCGAACCCCATATATTATAAAGGTTTGTATATTTAAGCCTATACCTATACCTATTATGTAAAGATTTCTCAATCAGTTTAATCCTCTAATACAGACATTTCCAATAATGTCGAATTTAACTCTAAACTCTAACACACGACTCTTGCAGCAACCCCTTTTTCATTCGTAACCGGCTTTCCTACGAAACGTGGGGAAGCTTCTATATACGTATATTACGAACCTTATAATCCTTTGAAACAAGATAATTATACATTGGACCCTTTCTGTTTAATGTTGTAGCTTTATATTGTGTAGATAGTTATTTATTCATTTAAACTGAAGGGGCGTTGTCTTGGAGTATATTGGTTAGATTGACAAATTGGGTTGTGTTTTTTTTTTCATTTTAAAATTCATAATAAAGAACACCTTTTTTGTCGCAATAAGGGTGCCTGTTAAGCACAGCACACGAAACATATATCAAACAACCTGCATGCTGTGCTTAGGCGGAAATGATTAGACTCTGATAGGCGGGGGTTATCGTCGTCTTTATGCAAATTAAACCAGTACAAGTATTCACAAATATAATAAAAGAGCACGTAAACACAATTCAGAAACAAAATACACATAAAATACAATCATAATACTTACGGCAATAATCTTACCTTCGAAGCACTAATTATTGCAATAATACAAACATAATTGAGATACTACAGACACGCGACTACACAGGGCTCTATTGAGCATGTCACTTGATGGTTAGGTACTATTACTAACTTGCTGGATACAATTTATGAACAATTTATGGACTAACTTTCAATCCTAGGGGACGCATATATATTAGTTTTGCACCATAGCTATTGTAGCGGGTACACCTCACCCGAGTAAAACTATAACACCAATATATGTGGTTTAAACAATAACCACGCCCCTATTTTCTCGTGCAAGTCACAACCTGTCGACTTTTCTGAGCCAGGGAGAAACCCCTACGCAGTTTTGAGTTGATTCTCTGCGTTCAAGTCAAAACGTGTTTATTTCCTACGGACAAGCATAGTTTCGTGGAAAATTTATCAGTTAGGTGATGTTAAGTGTTTTCTTATGCTACTAGTACATTCTTATAGCTACTTATAACTAATAGCAAACGGAGTTAGGAGTATGGTGCTTCTCCTACTTTCCACCCCCTGTAAGAGGGTTCAACCGCTTTACATCCATTTCTGTGGGAAGCACAATAATCTTTGCAACTGGTCGACGCAAGACCCCGTTTGCTGTCTTAACATCTACAACACGGACGATTCCGTCATTACCCTGATACACAGATTGTATCACACCTTTTGTCCATGCACTTCGTTCTCTATTGTTGTCAACGATCACTACCACATCACTCACGCGCACATTGGGTCCACTAGTTGTCCACTTCTCACGACGTTGTAGAGTCGGGAGATACTCCCGCAGCCAGCGGCGCCAGAACATGTCGGCGAGCGCATTCACCCGCCGCCACTGCCGGCGGGAATCGACGTCCTCGTAGCTGCTCGGCGCAAACGGTGTATTCCCGGACGCCGTGCCCAGGAGCAGATGGTTCGGCGTCAGGGCCTCAGGCTGCTCGTGATCGTCGTACACATAGCTCAGCGGGCGGCTGTTTACTATCAGCTCTGCCTCGGTGAGAAGGGTGTAAAGGACCTCCTCACGAGGGGCCCGCTCCTTGAGCGTGCTTCTCAGTGCATTCTTCACTGACCTGACCAGGCGTTCCCAGCAGCCGCCCATGTGTGGCGCTGAGGGGGAATTGAAGTGCCACTCGATGCCTCGGTTGGTGGCCTCGTCCCTCAGTGTATCCTGATCCAGGTCTTTCAGGGCTGCTCGTAACTCGGTGTTGGCCCCGATGAAGTTGGTTCCCTGGTCGGAGTACAGGTGTGCAGGTTGCCCCCGGCGCGCTATCAGGCGCCTCAGGGCCAGTATCGCCGAATCGGCGCTTAGTGTGGCGGCTAACTCTAGGTGGACGGCGCGCGTAGCGAGACAGGTAAAGAGTACTCCCCACCTCTTTTCGCGGCGCCGCCCTATCGCCACCTCCATTGGGCCGAAGTAGTCGACCCCTACTCGCACAAAGGCTCTTCTTGTGGTCTCTACCCTGGCGAGTGGGAGATCACCCATCTTTGGTGGTATGGGTTTGGCTCTGGTGATGCGACAATATTGGCAATTCGCGACCACGGTCTTTACGGATGTTCTTACCTTTATGATCCAGTAAGTTTCTCGTAGATTGTTGACTACGGTCTCGTGGTTTGCGTGCAGAGCCATCGCGTGATAGTGTGCGATGAGCTTCCTTACTAGAGGGTGACGCCCGTCGAGAATAATCGGGTGTTTTTCTCCGAATGTGAGCTCCTCGCATGCAGTCAGACGTCCTCGTACTCGTAGCAGTCCGTCGTCGGTGAACATCGGGTCCAATGACTTTATGCGGCTGTCGACAGGTGCGGGCAACCCTTTCAGGATGGCGGCCCGTTCTCGATGAAAGCTGTCGTTTTGGCACAACCTCATTAGGTGGAGGTGCGCTTTTTCCAAGTCATGTGAACGCAGCTCCGACGTCGCTCTTCGTTTGCGACATCGCTCGATGAAAATCAGCGTGCGCGCCATAACGCGCTGCACGCGCTGCCATGTTGAGTAGCGCTCGTATTCCAGGAAGGGCCCGGCAGGGGCCGCCACAGTGTTGACTCGTTGGATGCGCTCGAGGTCTGCCTCTGCTGCCTCAGGTTCGCGACATGCTGGCCACTGCTCCTGTGAACACAAAAACGAGGGGCCCGACAACCACACTGCATGGTCATCAGGCCAAGGCAATCTGGCAGCCTTATCAGCTGGGTTGTCCGCCGTGGGGACCCAGCGCCAGTTGCCTCTGGCTGATAACCTATCTATTTTTAGTTTTTCCCTTAACTCTGTCGAGTTGGTTACCCACCCCCGTATGATAAAACCCCCGGAGGCGTGTATTCTGGCAACCTGCTCGATCAGGCTGTTGGCCAGCTCTACGGACCACGTGCTATCTAAATAGTCGTCCATGTAGTGCCTATCTCTTATGGCCTCAACAGCTTCGGGGTGAACGTTAACCCACTCATTGGCGTTTTTATTGAGTATATATATCGCCGTGGTTGGTGAAGAGGCGGCGCCAAATATCATTGATGTCATGGCGTAGGTATCAGGTTCCCTACCACCGTTCGCGCCTCTCCACAAAAACAGCTGTGCGCCCTGATCTTGTGCCCTAATCTTAACTCGCAAAAACATATCAGCTATATCGCCTGTGAACGCTATGGGACTTACTCTAAATTTAATTAAAATACCTAGTAAAGAATTTAATAGATCGGGTCCGGTCAGTAGGTTATCATTCAGACACGTACCTTGGGACGTAGCAGCCGCGTCGAAGACTAGGCGAAGCTTCCCTGGTTTGTTCGGGTTTACAATTCCGAAATGTGGTAGGTACCAAACCGGTGAGCTATCTACCTCGCCTTCCACCTTCCGTGCATACCCTTCAGCTACTAGACGCTCTATCTGGTTCGCGTACGTCTCAGCGAAACGAGCGTCCTTACGCATCCGCCTCTCGATACCATACAACCTCTGCCGGGCCTGTCTGTAACTATCAGGCAACAGAATGTTGTCCTGTTTCCATAAAAGACCTACTTCCCATTGCTTCTTATCAGGGGTGCGTTGACTCGTACTGTCTAACACCTGTACAGCCCGTTCTACATCCTTATGTTTGCGGGTTACTTGAGAAATGCCTATTGATTCTAACTCAAATTGTGACTTTACTAAATCATGCAAATCTGGGAGGGAAACTGTTGTGCAGTTCACTGCTTGGGTACTACTATCGTTATTAAATGGTCCATGTATGACCCAACCTAACTTAGTTAGTGAGGCAACTGGCTTACCGGATCGTCCACGGCGGGTGTCCCCGCCAACGAGCAGCTCCCAATTGTCCTGCCCGATCAGCAGCAGCGGCTTGGCTCCCCTCATCTCTGCGCAACCCAAGTCGCGCAGGTGCGCGTTATCGTTGATCACTGAAGAGGTCACTGTTTGTGTAGGCAAGTTCAAGTTTGCTAATGTCCGGCACTTGATATTATGGCACTGTCCATTGGGGCCCTTCACACATACTTGTACCACTCGCGAGGTAAGGTCCGACACAGCATGACCGCCCGCGGTCTTTAATGTTAGTGGCACACGTGGACCCGATAGGTTAGTAGCGAGCGAACTGTCTATTAGCGATACTGTTGCCCCGTCGTCCAACAACGCATAACACTGGTCGTTGTTGTTATCTTCGTTACACACCGACACTGGCACTATCTTCAATAACGCTGTGGCTCGCCACTCTCCTATGTTTGTTACACATTCTGGTTTTGACCTGTCTTCGTGTAACAACACATGATGTTTGTAGTCGCACTTTTTGCACTTGTTTGCGCGACAAAACTGCTTAGTGTGTTTTGCTTTTAAGCAATTAAAGCACACTTTTTTCTTCTTGATCAGTTCCCAGCGATCTTGGATATTCAGCTTCTTGAACTGGTCGCAATCTTCTATGACATGCTTGCCGTGGCACATCACGCACTCCTTCTGTGTGATACTCGTAGCTTCGTCGCTCTGTGTATTCACACGATGAGTCATCTGCGGCTTGTTGGTGACTGGGCGTGCCGCGTTTCCAGGTCGAGTCCGTCCGCTGGTCTGCTGCAGCTTCACAGGGAGTTTAGCCTGTTCTGGTTCATACACAGTCGGTTGTAGGTAGTATGAAGTGGAACGCGTCACGTGTATGAGGAACTGTGACAGCATTTCCAAGCTGGGTGAGATCCTCAAGTCCACCCCCTGTGAGTTATCCAGGCCCATTGCGAAGTCACCATACTGTGCTCGTTGAACTGGTGTCAGCTTGCTTAGCAGCTCGCTTACTAGTTGAGGGTTATTCAGGTACCCATCTGCTCTGACGTTCTTTAGTAGCGACACACAGTTCCTTACCGTCGATGAGAATTTCCTTAATTCCTGGCCACTATCAGACACTTTAGGTAAATTTCTCACCTTCTTTAGAGCATATTGAAGTATGACGGTTGGATGTCCGTACTCTTCTTCTAATGCACGCATTATTTCAGTGGGTTCTCTCGCTGACCGTAACAGGTCCTCCACTGCTATCTTTGCCTCCCCATGTAGAGACGACTTCAGACGCGCTATATTCTCATGCGACCTAAAGTTATACAATTCCGTAGTGTCCCAGTACATATTCCTATATGAAATCCAATCAGCTGGGTCACCACTAAAATGTGGCAATTCGTAAGCCTGTCTGGGTACCGGGTGCGGGCGTGCCATGTTAGTGATCACCTCCGCCAGCTTATCGATTTTCCTATCTCTATCGCTCGACGATAGTCGCTGCCTTTCTACAGCCCCCACTCCGCTATTTCCCTGTCGCTGTGTGACCGACTCGAGTGTCGATACTCGAGGTCCACTTGCGACCGGAGTGGTGAAGGCGGGATAATCATCGGGCAAACGGAATCTAACCGCTTCAGTATGGGCTGGCGTCTGCATAGGCCCCGCATTGCTCACGGGGTTCCTATACGGATGCGACACATTACTTTCACTTAACATAGCCGGCACACGGTACATATTAGATTCAAGATTCACTCTACTTACGTTTTGGTCTTGAATCGTAGGTGCTTCATACGGCGCGCTGCCCTCAAGCGGTACGTGCGACGTAGACGGCGCGCGAGACGCTGCCGCCGTAAACATCGCCGTTTCTGGTTGCGTCGCTTGGGGCGTTGTTTTCACCCATTCTTCAACTCGGTGCGTCGTATCCACCTCCGAGTTTGAGTCCTCACTTTCAGCATTTGCCTCGATCTCTGCTATTGCCACCTCCATCCTTTTCTTCACCAGATTCTCCCTGATGAGCACCAAATCGCGCTCAGCTTCGTATTCGGCCTTTTTCCTCAAGAATTCGACGCCCTTGCGACTACTCTTGGACGAAACTCTGCTGCTCCGCGGCGACCGTGCGACTGTCTGCCGTGATACGCCCTCTGCCGGCTTTTCACTATAGTCGATTACTCGACCCCCGGTCAGCGGAATAATGGGGGCAGCCGCTGATCTTACCGTTGGCGCTATTGATGGAGAACCTGGTGGCACTTCCGACAGTAAGCCTGAGTCCGAGGCGATGGCGGCTTCCCTGCGCCGCGTGTCTGCTTCTTCCGTCATTTTGCGTAGTTTGCTTCGCGTGGTTACGGCACTTTTCTCACTCATTGTACCTGGTTAATTCGCCTATAAGCGTAATCCGATTCCGAACGCTAGTTTGTAAGACTACGCCCGGACAATCGGTTATCCGTCTCGAAAGGACCAAATGTTAAGCACAGCACACGAAACATATATCAAACAACCTGCATGCTGTGCTTAGGCGGAAATGATTAGACTCTGATAGGCGGGGGTTATCGTCGTCTTTATGCAAATTAAACCAGTACAAGTATTCACAAATATAATAAAAGAGCACGTAAACACAATTCAGAAACAAAATACACATAAAATACAATCATAATACTTACGGCAATAATCTTACCTTCGAAACACTAATTATTGCAATAATACAAACATAATTGAGATACTACAGACACGCGACTACACAGGGCTCTATTGAGCATGTCACTTGATGGTTAGGTACTATTACTAACTTGCTGGATACAATTTATGAACAATTTATGGACTAACTTTCAATCCTAGGGGACGCATATATATTAGTTTTGCACCATAGCTATTGTAGCGGGTACACCTCACCCGAGTAAAACTATAACACCAATATATGTGGTTTAAACAATAACCACGCCCCTATTTTCTCGTGCAAGTCACAACCTGTCGACTTTTCTGAGCCAGGGAGAAACCCCTACGCAGTTTTGAGTTGATTCTCTGCGTTTAAGTCAAAACGTGTTTATTTCCTACGGACAAGCATAGTTTCGTGGAAAATTTATCAGTTAGGTGATGTTAAGTGTTTTCTTATGCTACTAGTACATTCCTATAGCTACTTATAACTAATAGCAAACGGAGTTAGGAGTATGGTGCTTCTCCTACAGTGCCGCAAAGAGATTTAAACCGATTCCTCATACCCAATACGAAATTCGAAAATACCCCCAGAATATTCGAATGTATGTGCCGCAATTTTTTGTAGTCGTTCGAGTTATTATTATTTAAAAAAAAAAAAAAAAAAAATAGAGATATGAATTTTGAAGCTCCACCGGCAGAAAACTCCAAAATATTACAAAAAAATAGAAAATTACAAAAAGACCGGCCAAGTGCGAGTCAGACTCTCACACGAAGGGTTCTTTGCTACCGTACAGTATTTAACAAAATACACACATATTAAAAGTGTCTAGGGATCAAGCATGTTGTTGCTAGTTACTAAAAATCTGATTTTCTAATTATATTTTTTGTAATTCCTATGTATTATATAAGTAAATTTCGACATTTGAAAAGGGAATAGTTTTTGAATTTCGGCGAAAAGATGAAAATCTTCTGTCAAGTCTTATATGAGTATAATTACTGCCATACCTCTGAGTGGAATCAATACAAAAGAACGTTATTATGGAGAAAATACGTCATTTAAGCCGAGAGGAAATGATCAGAGTCGTGGAAATGTTGGAAGCTGGTTCTCGGAAACGTGCTGTGGTAATCGCTCTGAGCACTAAGCAGAGTGTTATATGTCGACTTTGGACACGTTACCACATCACTGACAGCGTGGTAGAGAGATCATCACCACACGTACACAAAATCATTACATACAAAGTGTTGTCGCTTCGAAGACAGACATACATATATTATTACACATAAAATTTAGTTATTTTGATTTATGATTTAATTGTTAGTTGATTTATTTGTTAAAACATGTTTAATTAATAACCTGGCTACTCAAAATTAAATAAGTTTACCAATTTAAAATTATGATTAATATTTAGGTTGGTAGTACTGGTGTCGCACTATTATTGTTCCGTTTTGAACTTCCGGAGCAATGGTGGGGCGACACTTGCTAGACTGATATTGGAATGGGTGATCGGCAGTGAGTTGTCAGACTTAGTACGAGTAAAATCTCCAGAGTTGTTAAAAAGATAGTGTGGTTATAATTTTAAACTAGATAATAAAGTTATAATTATTGTGTACGTGTGCAGTTTGATTAAAGTAGCTTACAAAAGTACTGCTCAACGAAATTGTACGGCGGAGATTTATTTATTTAAACATTTCTCATACAAAAAGCTACAAAGGCGGACTTAATGCTTTAGTTAGGTATTCTCAACCAGTCAACCAAGAGATTGATAAAGAGTTTAGATGGCATGAAGTCAATCTCCGTTTCCGAAGGCCACTACGTGTACCACCTATTGAGCCTCGCAATCGCAAAGCACGTTTACAATGGGCTTGTGAACACATAAATTGGGCAGAAGAACAGTGGCGTTTTTCTGACGAATCTCGCTTTGGTATGAGGCCAGATACTAGACGGACACGGTATTGGAGGACCCCTGGACGCAAAGAACGTTTCAAATCATGCCAGGAAGTCTATGTCTATGCACAGCAGTGGAACAATCATGATATGGACGGATATTTGGATGGGCGGAAGAACCGAACCGATTTGGATCCGAGGCAATAGTAACTCACTGCACAGATTTACGCTAAAACTGATGTTGTCATTTATTTGCGGACCCAATTTGGTGCTTCATTTCTGCTTATGTATGATAATGCACGTCGATTCACTGACAGAGTTATTGCCAATATACTTTCCGCAGCTAATATCAACGTGCTACCATGATCTGCTCAATCGCCAGATTTAAATCCCACTGAGCACGCATGGGATATGCTTCAAAGTAGAGCTTTCCCAAATAGGGATGCCATACGCACGCCAGTAAATCTTTTTTGTATTTTTTAATTGTGTTAGACTCGTTAACGGCGGAAATACTGACTACTAATTGTTTATTTTACGCAATAAAACCTTTTGATTTTTATCTTTTCATCACATTTTAATGTCAGGATTAATTAACTAAGGTGAAAAATCCAGCGTAAGCAAAAATCGCGAAGTCTTTATCAATGCAAAAGCAGAGAGTAGATACTTCGTAGACGTACACATACGAAAATATTTTATTTACGCCAGCTTATCCCTATCATGCCGCAGGTCGTGGGTTCGATTCCCATCCAGGACAAACATTTGTGTGCGTGAACATGTCTGTTTGTCCTGAGTCTGGGTGTAATTATCTATATAAGTATGTATTTACAAAAAAAAAAATAGTGTATGTAGTATATCAGTTATCTGGTTTCCATAGTACAAGCTCTGCTTAGTTTGGTATCAGATGACCGTGTGTGAATAATGTCCCAGGATATTATATTATATTATATATATAACCCGCAATAGTATAGCATCCATACATGCTAAAAAAAATATTACCATTCGAAAACAAAATGGTTTTTATTTTTTTTTTAGGTAAATAAAAAAAACATAAATTCATGTACCTACCTATCTAAGCCACGTTTCAATAACATTAAAATTAAAATACATAGTATTAGACAGTTAGGCTAGGATTTAAATGATAATGACGTCATTAAACGTTAGCAAGTGAATTTTTTACTTTATGCAGTTGCACGGGAACGCCCTCTGTTGGTTAACATACTGTATATATATATATATATATATATATATATATATTTTTATTTAATTTCAATAGGGTACTAAAATATATATTTTTTTTCAAATATCTGGAGGATCCCCAGACACTTTTAATGTTTGTAATTTTAAAAATACTTCAGTTTACAAACAAACGCGTTTTGTATGGGGAATTGGGGACCTCCTCTAATTTCTTACTTTATTTTATTTTTATTATTTATTGTTATAGTGGCTATAGAAATACAGGATATGTGTCTAACTATTACGGTTCATGCGATACAGCCCGTTGACGTAGTAATAGGATTCTGCTTGGCACCCTTCAAGTACGGAACCCTTAAAAGTATTTTTAAAAGCGTAAACCGATATGATTGCTTTGATCATTTTAAAGAAACAGTTACAAATTATAAGAACTAGGTGAGCATTAATTTCTCATTATAGTATAATACCACATAAAACCTCGAATTAAAAAGGAATGTAGCATTTTCTTTTTGTTAAAATAAGCTTTAATTTTACAAAATACATGACACGTTTCTAAAAGATCGCTTCAACGAAGCAAGAAAAGATAATTCAATAATCACCCCCTTTGCAACCAGCCGAGGTTATTCATGTTTCTAAAAATATTGACTCGTTCAGACCGCAACTTATCATTTATAACTTGCAGACTTGTCTAATAAAAGCTCATCTTCGTAGCAACAATGACACTATGCTTGTCTCTTTCTAACTACATGAGTGGGTGCAACTGTCTCGCTCTCTAACCCGCCGCTGATCAAGCTTTTCTCGATTCGATACAGGTGCATCTGTAGTAAATGTAGGATTTTCGGATGTAAAGAGTTAAATTTTAACAAATTGCCTAGCCTATGATTATAGTGCTAGATGAAACTTGAAATAAGAAACCATAGATGAATGTATTAAAGTAAATGTAGTTCCTAATAGAATAATGTACAATTTAGCATACACTAGCTTTTGCCCGCGGCTTCGCCTGCATGGATGTCCAAAAACTATAAGTATAAACCTTCTTCTTGAATCACTCTCTCTATTGATGAAAACCGCATTAAAATCCGTTCAGTAGTTTTTGACATCATCGTGAACATACAGGCAGACAGACGCGGCGGCGGACTTTGTTTTATAACATGTAGTGACAGTAATAATATCTTGGAACATGAACATGAACCACGTTGTATAACAAGGAACTAATAAAACTCTCTAGAACTTATGCAATATGCCTCTAAAAACAACGCAAATAATAATAAAAGAACCTGTCAGTACGAATATTGACTGATTGCTTTTTATAAAAGTGTCTGACTACTTATCATCATATTATTGTCTCCAATGCAGCTGGTTGGAAAATGGTTACAGAACATTCAAAATAAATACCTTTTTATCTGAATCCCTCCCATATACTATCTCTGCGGTTGACCTTGCGTAACTGTGAAGGATCAAGTTTTTATCACCAGCCACTCACTGCTCGTCAGCAATACGCCCGCGTCATGCCTGACGGGTTCCGTAGCGTAGTTTTATTTGTTAGGTCTTAGCTACTTACATTCCTTTGACTATTTCAGGCGACAGCTTTATGTAGGAGATAAATTAATAAGACGTATGTCTTCTATTCTTAACGTCTCTTTACTTATACTACTTTTGACATGAAGTGTTATTAAAGCAAAGTTTTGCAATTGCAATATTTGTACTTACAGGATGCTCAACTTTTTCAGTAATTTACCATATGTGTACGATATATTGCCAGCAATACCGTGAAGTAATTTGCAGAAAATAGCGATGAGGCTTTTCCTGTTTTTTTTTTTTTTTGGGAGGTATGTAATCGTTGGGGTACCGTAGCACCAGATTAGCTTTGCTATATTGGTGACCAAAATGACAAAAATACCTACTAGGTACATAATTACAAACATATATTGACTACAAGGTCTAATTGTTAGTAAACAAAAACAAAACAAATAGAATCAATCTGCCTAGCCTTTTCCCAACTATGTTGGGGTCGGCTTCCAGTCTAACTGGGTGCAGCTGAATACCAGTATTTTAAATGGAGCGACTGCCTATTTGAACTCCACAACCCAGTTACTGGGTAATACGATACCCCTTGGTAAGACTGGTTATCTTTCGGTTTTCTGGACTGGTTATCTGGTAGACTTTCGGGTTTCTGACAACCCGTTACGACTGTCAAAGATCCACGAATGACAGCCGGGACCAACGGCTTAACGTGCTTTCCGAGGCACGGAGGAGTTTCGGTATGAAAAGATGGTCACCCATCCACAGACCAACCCCGGCCAGCGTAGCTTAATCTGATGGATCGACCCGTGCGGCTGATATTAAAGATGGTCACCCATCCACAGACCAACCCCGGTAAGCGTAGCTTAACCTGATGGATCGACCCGTGCGGCTGTTATTAGGTCAACCTTGTCGTTCATAATTAATTTATCTTTGGTGTGTGGTTATTGGGGCATCCAGCTGTTCAGATAGGGCTTTCAGAATGCTATTGGAACTGCCACGCACTCTTGTAAGCAGAGAAGCGGTCTGTTTTCTCCGAATAGCGTAGAAGTCATCGATTTTCGCTTCCGCGAACATAGCGGATGCACTACAGTAACGTGGCAATGGTTTCAATGTGTTAAAAATAAATAAAACGTGGCTTACCAAATTGGAAACCACAATGTACAGACGCCAGCACATCAAGCTACTACAATCTGTCAGATTTCTTTAATAGATTTTCGACTTTATTGCTAAATTTCAAATTTCAATTGCTAAAGCGTTAGGTTCAAGGTTGATTGGGAAAATCTGACAGTTTCGGGTAGGTTGACCTGCTGGCGTCTGTACATATCAAAGCAGTACCAAAATGACTAAATTATAAGTATGCCACTTGTAAAAATATTTTCATTATTATCTGTAGCCATGATGGTAGTTTTTCTTCTTAATGAAAACCTTTTCCCTTGGTTTCTAGGATCATCAGTAATAAATAAACAATTTCTGTATTTATTTTACGTCACCAAAACATAATCAACAAATTCATATTTTCTACCGAAAGTTAATATTAACTTTCGGACATCTTATAATTATAAAATGGTTTATGACAGAAGCAGGTCGCACCTTAGAGGTCGCAACGGAATCAGAACTTCTGAAAACAATGCAAAGTTTTATTTAATCAGAGCCGGAAATAATATTGTTTATTATTGTTTCGAATAATTCGAATGTTGTAAATCTTTGCCTTTATTAAAATACTTTTCTTGGTCTTGTTGCTTCGGTCTTGTTTGTTTGCAGCTTATTTTGGAGTTGAAAACAAAAATGGAAAACCGGCCAAGGGCGTGTCGGACCACGCACAATGAATGGTCCGTAGTTGGGATGAATTTATCCCAAGAACATACAAACAACTACAAATGTAAGTTTGTACGCATAATATTGAGTGATTTACCATGTTATTTTAAGACCATAGACTTATAAGTTTCCCTGTAATCTATAGGTATATAACTATTTTCTGTATTTTTCCCAAATTTTTGGCTCGGTAGCTTCGGGGTTAAGGGGAGGAATGGTAAATTTTTGTCTATTTTCTCAAATATAAATTATAATATATATATATAGGGCTATTTTTAAATCACTAGCTAAATTTTCACAGGGTGTTCTACCCATGAATATGAACAACTTTCACTATGGGACCAACTCTGAAATCACGAAAAAAAAATCAGCTGTTTCATACGAAAGTTCTGTACCTACTCGACCAAAATGTATGAAACCTCTGATTTTTTTTTCGTGATTTCAGAGATGGTCCCATAGTGAAAGTTGTTCATATTCATGGGTAGAACACGCTGTGAAAATTTAGCTAGTGATTTAAAAATAACCCTGTATATTTGAGACCCTCACTGTAAGGGTGGCAAATAAGAAAAAATAAAAAAAGTTTTGCCAATTGTACCGTGTCAAATGACCCCAAAATTGACCTTCATATTCAAAATTCATCTAGTTAAGTTACATATCCGTAGTCACAGAAATTCATAAGTGTACCAAATTTCAACTTAATCGGTCCATTAGCTTCGTAGCAAATTGACTGTGATAGACGGACAGGCAGACATACCGACACACGAGCCTTTCGTAAGGGTTCCATTTATTCCTTTTGAGGTACGGTGTAAAAAAATTGATAATACTAATAAGGATGTTGTCAATCATTACGTTAAAAAAATAAATATGTAGGTATACACGACGAAATGATAACCTCTTCCTTTTTTTGAAAGTCGGTTAAAAACTATACAGGGAGATTTTTAAAACATGCGACAAAATTTAAGGGGGTGTTCTACCCATCAATATGAACAACTTTTACTATGGGACCAACTCGGAACTCGCAAAAAAATTTCGACCTTTTTATACAAAATGGTCCAATCGGGTATGTGCTTTTACATGGGAAGGTTTTTTTTTTTTTGCGAATTCTTAGTTGGTCCCTTAGTAAAAGTTGTTCATATTGATGGGTAGAACACCCTCTTAAATTTTGTCGCATGTTTTAAAAATCACCCTGTATATATTACCTATGCATTTTAGATCGTTAATGTTTTGACTGCCTCGTTGGTCTAGTGGTTGCAAATGCGACTGCTGAGCTTCAGGTCCTGGGTTCGATTGCCAGGTTGGGCAAGGTGTTATTGGGTTTTCCGTTAGGAATTTCTCAGCTTCCCGGAGTCTGAATTTGTGTCCGGTTAATGGCCATAAGCTCGCCCCCTATTACATGGGTCCTATTACTATACGAGTCAGCCTTACCCTCAAGGGACAGAAGAACCGGTTTTTCTAAACCAGTTCTTATTTTTGTCTAGCTTTTGCCTGCGGCTACGTCCGCGTGAAATTCGGAAATTATCCCACGGAAAGGTACTACTGCGATAAAAAGTATCCTATGTCCTAATCCAGGTCATGGTGTACTCATGTGCCAAATTTCATCCAAATCCGTTTAGCCGTTTTAACGTGAAAGCGTAACAGACAAACAAACTCACTTTCACGTTTATAATATTAGTTAGGGTTACTCGTTTATTTATTTACTAGCTTTTGGTCCGCGGCTTCGTCCGCGTGGAGGAAGAAAATTATCTCACGTTAACGTACTACTGGGGTGAAAAGTATCCTATGTCCTAACCTAGGTCATGGTCTACCCATGTGCCAAATTTCATCCAAACCGTTCAGCCGTTTTAGCGTGAAAGCGTAACAAACCAACAAATAAACTCACTTTCGCATTTATAATGTCAGTTAGTATAAAATTAAGTACTAGTATGTCAAAACTGTTCGTTACTACTTGTCCCTAGAGGTTCATTCGAAAACCAGCGTCAGACGTCATAGTATGTCTGGCACTAATGCCGAAATGGACCTTATTCTATTAACTTAAAAAAACCACCATCCAATGGCGATCGCAGTCTTACAGTACTTGTGTCATATAGTTGTTCGCTGTGATTAACTCAAGACAATGTTTATGTTCTTTCTCCAGAATTAGCTTATCTTCTGACAGGTTATATGTGTTCATATAATTATTTATTTTCTTTGACTTTAAAAGTCAATTTATTTTAATTTTATCTTTATTTATCATTGACATAATCTACTCATTACAATGTTTTTTTATGAGTGGTATTGCAATATGTGGTTAGCTAGTGACTTCGACATTTGATCATATTATTCTTGCCTGAGCAACCAGCAGCAAGTTCGTCATGCTCCCTTAGATGTCACTGCTTGCGGTAGCGTCGGGGGTCGGGTTGCCTCCTTCCCTCAAATATAGCGAGGGGGGTAATGGCTGATCTTTGCGTTATGCTCGTGAATGGGTGCTGCTTGTGGTGACCGGTCGTCTTGCTTTGCGTCTTTTATTTCTGCTTGATTATAGTTTTCGATTTTTTTTTTGGTATACTGGCGTGTGCTAGCTTACTTATAGCAAATAATTTAATTTAATGTTTTGTCTTGCGTAATGTACCTAAATTATTATGCGCAGTGTGGTAAAGATGCAATTATTATTATTTTTTTTAACTGAACAGACAGCTGTGCTGCTGGGGAGTTTGTTGCGCCACTTCTTCTCCCCAGCTAAAGCACTAGGAAGTGGTGAAGGGCGGGCGTTTTGGGGGACTGTCTTATGTAATTTTGACGTTCAAAAAGTGCTGATTCTCAGCCTAGTTTGAATAAATGACTTTTGATTTTGATTTTGTGAACCTATGGGGTTCGGTTGACATTCGAGCACACATTGACATGACCTATGCGGTTTTTATATGTATATAAACTGACGTTTGACGGTTTAAGGCGCAGCCGTGAGGCACACACTATTGTTTCTTAACATTTTTTTTTTTTGCATTTTGTGTGTCACAAACTGTGTCCAAATTCCTATTTGGGTCCAATGTTATACTTTCTTTCTTTCCTATTGATGTTATGTTATTGTTGTTCTTTATATATATATATTTTTCTCTAAATTATAAGTATTCTATTGTGTATTTTATTATCTTTTTATTCCCCTATGGATTTGTAGAGGGCTCTATCAGAATACCAGCGCTGCGGTATTTATTTAAATATTGTAGATTTATGCTGAGATAGGAGCCTTTTTGGCCTCGCACATGTTTTTTTAAATTTTATATTTTGTATTTATTTTGTCTTTGAAATGTTATTTTTGTAAGTTTACTATGCTCTTTTTTACTGTTTGTATTTCCTGTGCGTGTCCCAAATAAAATATTTTTCTTTCTTTCTTTCTTTCTTACAGCAGTTTAGTACATCGGCTTTGATTATTATTACATTTGGGCCTACATAACATGCTGCGTTTTCAACCTTTTGGCGCATCGATATCTACAGGGTCAAATTTAATTAGCTAGCGAAACTCCGCTGACGAGATGGGTATCGATACCTAAACACGACAAAACGAAAATGATTTGATGATTTTTTGGGGTCAATGATCGCTGGTAGTGTTGTTAGGTACTTGAAGTGTGAGTTGATTATCTATTTAATCGTGTTGCAATATCGATGCCCATCACGTCTATGATGTTAACTCAAAAAAAAAACTGATATTTTAAGCGAATTCACTGAATACACCACCGGTTATCTGCCTAGCCTTTTCCCAACTATGTTGGGGTCGGCTTCCAGTCTAACCGGATGCAGCTGAATACCAGTATTTTACATGGAGCGACTGCCTATCTGACCTTCACAACCCAGTTACTGGGCAATACGGTACCCCTTGGTAAGACTGGTTGTCAGACTTTCGGGCTTCTGACGACCCGTAACGACTGTCAAAGATCCACGAATGACAGCTGGGACCAACGGCTTAACGTGTTTTCCGAGGCACGGAGGAGTCTCGGTAAGAAAAGATGGTCACCCATCCACTGACCAACCTCGGCATGCGTAGCTTAACCTGATGGATCGATCCGTGCGGCTGTTATTACTTAGCCACGAGCTCCTCTACAATACACTACCGGTTAATTACCCAAAAAAAAAATATCATCAAATCACGTCTGCGGAGTTTCGCTAGCTAATTTAATTTGACCCTGTATTATGCTCCTATGTACGTGCTAATGGTTTTCTAAAGCTTAACAAAATAACTATATTTACTTTCATTTGTGATCATGTGAAGTAACATGCTTAGTTAACAAAAAATGTTATTTCAGAAATTTTAATTACGTCCTATGAATTAATTAACCTACTTGCTAATCACGAATGTTTGAAGAATTTTTCCCAAAAAAATCCCGATTAATTCAAAGAAAGGGTGTTTTTTCCTGCTTTTTTTCAAAGGAACATAATAAATCACCCCAAATGAAATTCAAAAGTATTATTTTGTACAGATTTTGACTAAATTAAGGAAGTTCAAAACATTGTTTAGGATATGACATTTCATTTGTATTCATTTCTACCCGTAAAGTATCATATTAAAAATTATAAGTGTTTGTCGACTGCCAACAGTGTGGAATATTAAATATTCCACAATGTTACCAGTCCACAAACACTATGAACGACAAATATAATGACGTCACAACGGTCTTAATTTCTTTTTTAATTAAGACCGTTGTGACGATATTCTGTTTGTAGGTACTGTTTGCATCATTGCAGGGATTGCTAGAAAAATTAAAAGCTTTGCAGTACTTAAGCCAAGAAAATGGTTTACATTAACACCTACTTGGGAATCGATTTTACTATCTCGTAACTACACTAGTCAAAGTAATCTAAAAGCCCGTTTCAGTTACAGTTTTAATTTCTTTTTTATTCTCCAACATACATTTTTTTTTGGTTTTTACAATTTTACTCGCCAAGCTTTCCAGTTTTGATGGCGAGAAGTGCTTGTTCAATAAAAATAATAAACTAACCTTAAAACTACCAACCATGCACTATTTCACTCAAGGATCAGTCACACCGGCACGGGCAGACCAATAATATAATAATTCAATCTGGCTAGCCTTATCCCAACTATGTTGCGTCGGCTTCCAGTCTAACCGAATGCAGCTGAATACCAGTATTTTACATGAAGCGACTGTTTATCTGACCTCCACAACCTAGTTACTGGGTAATACGATACCTATTGGTAAGACTGGTTGTCAGACTTTCGGGCTTCTGACGACCCGTAACGATTGCCAAAGATCCACGAATGACAGCCGGGACTAACGGCTTAAAGTGCTTTCCGAGACACGGAAGAGACTCGGTATTTATAGATGGTCACCCATCTACGCAGGCGTAGCTTAACCTGATGTATCGACCCGTGCGGCTGTTATTACGTAGCCACGAACGCCCCCAGTTACAGTTTTAATTATGAGAAATAATTCTAAGATTAAGCATTTCATACTTTATTAAAAATACTGCTCTATGAACCTACCTACTTAAACATCTAGCTGAAATTGCTTATTAAAACGCCTAAACTATTTACAAACCCAAAGGAAAATTTACAACAAACTTAGATTACCGTGAACTAATAATTTATTTCTCAGTTCCCATTTTCATATTATAATTTAATTCCAACCGTTAAAGAAATATTTTCGCCCTAAACTCATTAGCAAGGAGTTCGGCTTTTAAAATAATAATATCATGGCTAAATAGTTGCAGACACGCCATTCCATAAACAGGTTTAATTATAATTTACTACGTTTACTAACGCTACCCAATACAAATAGAGTCCTGCAGAGGCGAGAGAAAGAGAGGGGAATGTGCTATTGAGCCCACGAGTGAAACAGACAGCATGTATGCACATGTCACAGAGTAATCTAATAAATAGTGTTGGTAAATTTATTTTAATTGCGATCGTTTGTTCGGATAGCTACGGTGAAGCCGATTCGTTTGCTGAAATTGGAAAAAATATTTAGAGGTTGTTATTATGATGTAATTATGACGTATACTTAAAGCTTATTTCTTTTTCAACACACGGGCTTGGTTATTGTATACCTATAAAAAATAATAATTAATTGGCGAGAGCACGAAAACCTTTTGACTGGTTACAAAATAATTTAACACTTTTACGGCCAAACAATATCTGGTAAATAATTCAGTTTTATCTGTCACACAAAAACCTCAAAAAAAGTAACCATGTATGTACCTATTGTAGTAGGTATATTAATCTTCTTGTATATGTCTCTAAAGCTTAAATAAATAGCCACATATTAATTTTCTAATGTCGTCATAATTCTACATTACACCCGTCATTACATTTTGACTCTAAACACCAAATTAATGTCACCTTTAAGCACCATTAGCCGCCATAGCTTCTTCCAAAACACTTAATTACTACGCGTCATTACGCGATTTGAAAAAAATAAACTGAATAATTGTCGCATCTGTTGTACTTACTAACTCTGTGGTGTAAGGGCGGGAAAACATTTTCATCCAGTGCCCTGCCAGGCTTCGCGCCTTGCGGACGTCGGCTCGTATTCTTATTCTTTCGAAATACGAACGTCGCGTTTGACATTTCTTGTTTCTAAATTCAAATAAAATAAAAAAATACCCATTGCAGCCATTTTAGTTTACTGGAACAATTTGTGAATTAGTTTTAGATACTGATATTTGGTTGACTGTATGTGTTTTATTATTAAATATGTGCGGACATTAGTGAGATTGGATTTTATGGCACAATATTAATGGTAAGTGCGTGTTTTATTATGGTCGTATTACAATAGTTTGTACAAACTAGGCTCTAATGCTAAGGTGTGAAAATTCGGAACATTTAATTCTATTATTTCGGAGTCATTTCTCTTACATGTATGAATTCGTTCAATTACGCATAGGCATTTTTTTTAAGTTTAGATATTTGAATGTGAATTCTTACCTAGTATGTAATTACTTCAATTAAAGATAAATTGTTTAATAAGGTACGAAGGGGTTGGCTTATCCGTGTGCATAAAAATCCCGTTTTGATACAGAAAAAAAGAGAATTACTTTAAACCAAGCGTAAATAGAATATTTCAGCAAAACTCCCATAATAGCTACTACTTACTTCATAAAATGATGGAAATAACCAGTAGCTAATATGGCTAATATGATGTTATGATTTTTCCTCAATTCAAATATCTTTAAATTATCGGTACCTTAACTAACTAGTACTTAAGGTTCAAATTGTAACTTCTGGGACCAGAATTAACTGGCAGAGCTATTGAGCTAGCGCTGCCTGTTAATTGTGCTCCCCGGTCTTACCAGCTTATTATAGCAGCAGTAATAACTTTTCAGTCATTTCCTCTAAGGACGAACCCAATAACCTATCTATCACCAGTATCTATGGTTTTAACGTCCCAATAATGGAAGGAACGTAAGAACATATAGAATTATATTTTCTATCATCAATAGCGATCTGTCTTTTACCGGAAATAGGTTATTGAGACATGTTACGCCGACCCTAAATAAATTAGGATAGGGGCAAGAGAATAGTGAAAATAAGTAATTTTACTTGGCTGAAGAAATAGGTGCCTGGGTGCCTAACTAAAAAGTAAGACATTTAGTTTTTAATTCTCTTCTTCATTATTCTTTGGATGCAATGCAGCCCTTTGAAGAAGTTACTTATTTATGTTGTTAGGTATTCTAGTGTACATTTTGATTATCCGTCACGTCAGCTGCATTTCTGGATGCATTGTAAATGATTTTCGTATTTAAATCTCTGCTGATGTTATTTATCACTTAGCCACGTTTCGTTCGAAAATGAGATAACAGATGGCGCTAATAGTCGCAATGAGCTAAACATCATCTTGAAATATATCTCCTTTTAATGGAAATCCTTTATGAATTTCTTATTAACACATCACTTTCAGCACTGGAAACTAAAGATAAGTAAGACAGTTATGTTCTTAGGATATTTTTCAATAAGGTATATTTGTTTTTTGGGTTCCGTACCTCAAAATGAAAAAAAATGGAACCCTTATAAGATCACTCGTGCCTGTCTGTCCGTCTGTCACAGCCAATTGGCTCCGAATCCGTTAGTGGACCGATTAAGTTGAAATTTGAATTTACGTGATCCAAACACGGGCGTGTATTGTAAATAAATGAATTTTGAATATGGGGGTCAATTTTGGGGAGCAAATAACAAAATTTTAAATAAAGTTTTAGAAACTGTACCGTGTGACATATCAAATGAAAGGGCTTGCTGTGAGTGTCTCAAATATATTATTTTAATCATTTTGAAATGAAAAATAGTCGAAAATTGACCATTACCCCTCTTTATCTCCGAAACTACTGAGCCTAAAATTTTGAAGAAAAAAAAATACAGAAAATAGTTATATACCTATGGATTACAGGAAAACCTATAAGAAGTCTATGGTCATAAAAAAACATGGTAATTGTCTCAATATTGTGCGAACAAAATTACATTAGCTGTTGGAAAGGAGAACATGTTTTTCAACTACAATGTTAAGTTTGTTTTTGGGATAAATTTATCCAAACTACGGAACCCTTCATTGTTCGTGTCGGACACACGCACTTGGCCGGTTTTTTTTTGTTTATTGGTTTATTTTTTAGTTGATCATGATGAAATATGTGTGTGCTAAGGTTCACCTATCTTGAACTCTGTGGGGTTACAGTCATGATGTTATGTTTATGGAGTGACAATAGACATTTTTAACATGAATCTTATAGAGAAATGTAGTTAAACTTTTTACCTTCCACTTTGGAGAAAACAGGCTTGATTTTATGTTTTTTTTAAAATCGCGTTTTATCTTAACTTTAATTTCTTTGTTATGAATAACAAGCAGGAGCTTAATATCGCAGCATACGTACGTTCATTGATATTGGCGCCGATTCCCTTGTTCACAATCTAAATTAATTTTAAGTTCAGTGCATCTTTTTCTTTCTATTTCATTAAGAAAAGGACAGAAGATAAATATTTGTTTAGTCCTGTCAAATTAGTCAGCGCTTGACGTAAATTGACGTATTTTTAGTAGCCAATTTTTTAGTAACGTCTAAACATGTCTATGTTGCTTAATGTATACCCGAATCTCTTCAAAGTTAGAGTGAACAGGCTTCTTCTGTGTAAGCTCACTCCATCGTAGGCTTTGTCCCTGTCACCTCTGACCTAGACTATAGTCCATGAGCGCAAACCCATCTCAAATTAAAAAAAATCCTAGTATCTTAATTTGACAGGATAACAGTACTAATATTTATCGTCTGCCCCTTTCCTAATGTAATAGAAAGAAAAAGATGCACTGAACTTAAATTTAGTTTAGTTGGTGAACAAGGGAATCGGTGCCAATATCTTTTCAATATTGCTATTTACTCTCGAATTGTTAAGTGCCAATTAATTTAACCACAATACCAAAGCTGTATCAAAATCACCCCTAGTTATTGAATACACTTAAAACTTTGCCCAATATCGTACCCTAATTGGTCACAGGGGCACTTAATGACGTCACCTTAGGTCAACGATATTTTAGGTAGCTATACGACCTATTATTACAGTAGGTACTGGCAACTGACACGGTGACCACAACATGACCAGGTCATGTTGTCAGTGACTGTGCTATTCTCGCCAAACATCACTCACTTACAATAAAACTAAGGTGAAGTGAGCTTGGAGTGACCTGTCAATCTCTAGCATCAGACGAAAAGACAGTTCACTTCAAGCTCAATTTATTCAGCTTAGTTTTAAGACGCAGATATATGCCAATGGCCTTGAGTGGTTAGCTTGAGTGTTCTCTGCTTTTTTTTCCGTTGATAAATTCTCATGTATACTGCACCACCACGAGGAGTGCAGTTATGTGGGACTCCAACCTACTAAAACTCCACGGTGTCCTCCGCTGCCGCTTGCGGCGGGAAAACGAGCACTCACCGCGAAGAGTGTTCTGTGCTGAGCTCACGCAACGCGTCGTTCGTCTATCTAGCCAATAATATGACTCGACCATAGTGATGTGTCCCTTACTCATGAGGTGCCTCATTTGAGGTACTTGTGATCGCAAATTGAAAGAGTTACTCGAATTTCAACATTGAACCACCTCATCTCTCATTACCTCACTCAAGTATTGAATGATTGAGTGAGCTCAGTGAGTGAATGAACTGACTCTAAATTTGTATAGAGAATTGACAATATTTAAGCATCTTTTCATTTAACAATCTTAACAATTTGGTCCAAACATGACCGCTCTCTTAATTTTATCATGTATGCAATTAATGTTGTTAATGTAAATCCCGCTTAAGAGGTTTATTTGTAAACGTTGCTTAAAGTTAAGTAATGATTCAATCAATTAATCTTTATTACAATTGACTAGCGACTGTTTAACCAGATTTAATATCAATACTAAATCTATGATTTAACCATACGTTTTTTGACGTTTAATCGACTCTTTAAGTTTATAAATGAAGGGGTAAGCTGCAATGTTGTTGGTATACTTCTGTTTTCTGTCTTTTCAATATAATGTAATTTCTCAGGAGCAGCCTGGAATCTGGATTTGTGCCCGGTTGATGGTAATAGACTCCGCCTTAATACATGGGACTTAAACATATCTGGCGAAATGTTGGTGTGCTATACTGCCGCCATAAGAAAGAACGCCGTAACTGACAATTTTGTCAAAAATGACAACAAAGAAAATGCTATCAAATCAAATCATTTATTTGCAAATATGGGTATAGTATTATATCATAGGTGTTTTTATAGTAAAGTTCTCCATATTTTACCTTCATATTGGCATGCAAAGGTTTACAATTCCAAATAAAAAATCAAAAATAAGTGGCGCATAATTGGAATTACAATATATACAGGGCTATTTTTAAATCACTAGCTAAATTTTCACAGGGTGTTCTACCCATGAATATGAACAACTTTCACTATGGGACCAACTCTGAAATCACGAAAAAGAAATCAGCTGTTTCATACATTTTGGTCGAGTAGGTATAGAACTTTCGTATGAAACAGCAGATTTTTTTTTCGTGATTTCAGAGTTGGTCCCATAGTGAAAGTTGTTCATATTCATGGGTAGAACACCCTGTGAAAATTTAGCTAGTGATTTAAATATAGCTCTGTGTATCTTATGCTCTTAAACACAAAGCTGGAACTCGTATAGATTTAGAGATATCATAAGGATTTTTGCCTTAACTACGACATAAATTCACAATTTATTATTATATTTTTGCTAAAACAAACGGGAAAAATTGAAATAAAGTAAATACGCGTATATGAGTTTAAATAAATGGTTTAAAATAAAGCCTATATTTTTTTAGTCAATCGCGGGCCTTCATTTTAGATAAAACTTCAATTATCTCGGAATCAACTTTGATGTAATTACGGCTTTCTTTCTTATGACGGCAGTATAGGTGCACCGTGCATCTCTGCCTAACCCTTCCAAGAATATAGGCGTAATGTTAAATGTTATGTTCAATACACTGTTATCATTCCACCTGCTTGTTAAGGGTCGGCACTAGTAGGTAATCGTGTTAGACCGTGTTCAGATAAACCGCGCCGCCCACTCACAGGACCCGCACATGCGTTGTGCTCGTCTTACACCCGCGCTCGCCACGCGCAAAATTAGCGCACGCCTCGCATCCGCTTATGCTAGTAGTGTTATTTAATAAAAAAATACGCTACGCGACTAAACTCGATCACAGTCAGTACGACACTAGCCAAAGCGTGGGCGCAAAGCATATGCGGTGTAGGTGCAGCTCGTGTGCGGGCTGAGCACAGGGTTGGCATGAGGCGAGTGTGAGACGGGCGCGTGGCGTGTGCGGTTGGACTTTGATAAAAGCAATTTGAGATCTATTGATGTGTCATAAGACTCAAATTATATATAACAAATTTCAAAACGAGTTAGACGCGAGTAGCGTGCGCTTAGCGGGCGCGTGTCGTCTGAGCGCGCCCTTACGGTTTAAGTATAAGTTTATAAAGTATTAGCCACGAAAAAATAAGTCTTGCTAGGTCAAGAGTTTCACCAGTCAGTGAAAAATCGGATTTAGGATAAAACTTGTAGAAGATTCTTTTAAAAAATTGAGTACCTATCACTAAAAACATACAAAAAGCACTGCCATATTTTGGTAACTTTGGCGTAAATACGCACCATTACAGAAGTTTGCATCTTTTGTATCCCGTGGGATTTTACAGCCCAGGCTAAAACAGAAGACAAATGATAGACTGATTTATATAATAATAGGCTCCTTCCCTCTAGTCCACTGTACACCATCATCATCATCTGCCTAGCCTTTTCCCAACTATGTTGGGGTCGGCTTCCAGTCTAACCGGATGCAGCTGAATACCAGTATTTTACATGGAGCGACTGCCTGTCTGACCTCCACAACCCAGTTATTGGGTAATACGATACCCCTTGGTAAGACTGGTTGTCAGACTTTCGGGCTTCTGACGACCCGTAACGACTGCCAAAGATCCACGAATGACAGCCGGGACCAACGGCTTAACGTGCTTTCCGAGCCACGGAGGAGTCTCGGTATGTAAAGATGGTCACCCATCCACGGACCAACCCCGGCAAGCGTAGCTTAACCTGATGGATCGACCCGTGCGGCTGTTATTACTTAGCCACGAGCTCCTCCACTGTACACCAATTATGATATATTTTCGGTAATAACTGATAATTTCATACCTAGTTGATATCAATTAAAACTGATAATTACGGCTTACCTTATACCCTTCGGCCGTGATCATTAAAGTATTTAGAGCACTTATTAAATCAGCTGTGATAATATTAGACCTATATTCGAAATTTTGAATCTATCGGGAAATGAATATCTCTTTAAATATAACAAAATACATTAATTTCATGTTTATCATTGCTTACAAAGTTAATGTTAAAAACTCAATTTCATAACATAAGCACAAACAGACGTAGATCCCGAACAATATAGTCCAAGATCCCAGAGCCGTCAGACCTTACGTTCTAATTAACAAAATTTATGGGATAGTGTTAATATTATTAACACTAGGTACTCTATCTCTCTATACATTTTGTTAATCATAAAATAAGTAAGGTCTGGCGGCCCTGGGATCTTGCTCTAATACTGCATCGTCATCCACCCTTTGCCTGAAAAAAAAAACTTCAAAAACCACAGATCTACATAATTTGTCACACATGGCAACAATTTCGTCACACGACGCCTTAAATCAACTTTCCATAACAAATAAACTCGAAAAAAGAACAAAATCGTTCGGTAGCGTAACACCTGTTGTCTGTGCTTCGTTCCCAGACGAAACCAGTTCCACAGATAAAAAAATATACGAAAAAAAAGATGGCGGCATCTTAAGGGATCCAGCGACTGATTATTTTGTTTCTTATTTTATTGAATGCAGGTGCTTGATAGTTTTTTGAGTATAATGGCGATTTTTATGGTAAAAGAATGGGACTAGTTTGTGTAATTAAAGCAACATAGTAATAATTGTTTGTTCCATATTGGGTTTATAATACCTATAGTACGATGAAGATTTAAAAATAAACTTGTCTGGAATTAGTGCATTCCGTGTGATCCCGGGTTTGGACTTCTTATCCCTGTTCTGTCAAGGTCGGATCATTAGGTTACCTTTTACAGTTATGGTTTTTGTTTTTACTGAAATGAAATAAGGGTCCAGGTTTTTCATGTAAATATCTTTCACAATAATTGTTATTAGTACTAAGGAGCCTGATAGTGCCGACAACCGGTAGCATATTACCTATTATTAACTAATTGAGTTAGTGATTTGTTGGCAATCATAATGATTGTGTGAAATAGAATTATTGTTATTCAGCCACATCTAGTTATACCTTTATGAACATGATAAATAATTAGACCTAGGGTTGGGAAAGATTAAAAAAAAACTATAATTTTTGGAACGAAATATGCGAAAGGAGTAAACTGTTAGAAATCGTCATATAACAAAAAACTGGTCAAGTGCGTGTCAGACCACGCACAGTGAAGGGATCCATAGTTGGGATGAAATTTATCCCAAGAACTGTTGCCAACTGCAAATGTAAGTTGGTTGACTATTACTCGTTAACATGTAAAGCCTCCTTAGCTGTGATAGTTTTTATTTTAACTTCGTTATACTTATATACAACTATCGTAACTTTTTTCACACATATATCCAAAAACAAAAATTTAGCTGGCCGAGGGGTGGACACTTCCCCTCCGGTGGCTTGGTCACCCACGGTGAAGCGAAGAGGAACCCGAGGAGGGGCCGCTCGTGAGGGCTTTTCCCAGGAAGTCGACGACGTAGCGGCCAACAGGTAGGTTGCGGTGCCGCTTGGGTGACATCGCAACTGAGGCGGGCCGCGATGTCGTGTGGGAGGCATCGCGGCTGAGGGTTGGAGGCCGCGGCGGGAGAGCTCTCCCTAACTTCCGCGGCCTTGACGGGGTCGCCACCGTCTGATGGTGGTCGCAGGAAAGGAGGAGCGTCGGTATTTCGTTGACCGCTCTCCATATCCTCTGCGGCCAAAAAGTGGTAGGCGGCCGGGCCATTGACCTGACCGGTAGCGGGGGGACCAAGGGTGCCTAGACATGGGGTCGTCTAGCGCCCATGTGCTGGTTTGGTACATGGGGTGGTCACGGCGCGCAATGTGTTCTTGTGCGCCGGTGATGGGGGGTGCTCCCCAGAGGAGGGTCCGGTGATGGACTGCCGCGACGGGTTCGCGATGAGTGATAATGCGTGCCCGTGTTCCCGCCACAAGCGGCAGAGGAGGACACAGTGGAGTTTTAGTGGGTTGGAGTCCCACATAACTGCACTATCTCCCCGTAGTAGTGCAGTATGCATGCGCATTTCTCCACGGAACAAAAAGGGGGTGGACACTTGAATCTAACAAAAGTTAGCACTTTGAAGCTTAATATTACGCAATATTACGCGGTGCTTCATTTCTGCTTATGCATGATAATGCACGTCCATACACTGCCAGAGTCGTTGCAAACACACTTGCCGCAGCTAATATCAATGTCTTACCATGTCTGCTCAATCGCCAGAGTTGAATCCCATTGAGAACGCATTGGATATGCTTCAAAGAAGAGCTCTGCCAAATATGGATGTCGTACACACAGCAGAAAATCTTTTTCGCCTGTTACAATTATTCCGCAACGGGATTTGGACGAACTCATATTGAGTATCCTGAGTAGAGTTGGCCGTCAGATGGTACCAACCGAAACAGATGTCAGATGTTACACATCAAATGCGACTTCTGTAAGGATTAACTAAGGTGAAAAATCCAACATAAGCAAAAATCGCAAAAACTATGTATTTATTAATGCAAAAACAGAGAGTACTACTACCATCAAACTACCATAAACTACATTCATTTTTTATTTCAATGGGGCAATAACATATTAAAAAAAAAATACCTTGATCTCTAGACCCTTTTGATGTGTGTATAATCCTTGTTGACGGATCCCTTAAAAGCGTTATGCCCGAAAACGTCAGTTTCAAGTGTCAAAAGATTTTATTTCTAAACCTTTCTTTTTGCAAAAGGTCTGTTTTTCATCCTTCCTGTTTTGCTCTTACCTAAGTGTAAACAACACAATAGTAGCGTTGCTTTGATTTTTATATCTTTGTAGAGTTGCATGAAGTTTTTCTCACGTAACCATCAAATGTAGGTAACAATATTTATTTTTCTTGTAACGTATTTTATTTATTTTAGCACATGGAGGACTTACAGCTAATAAAAACAAATACATAAAGGATACCATAGACACCTGAAAGCCAATTACAAGTCCTCACGTATAGACTAATAATAATAATTTACGGTGTGAGCACAAAAAACACATCGCCTAAATTGAAGTAATACACATAAAATACTTAATGCGCAATTATTTGACTAATATAATAGAGAAAATAATAAAATAACAAAATCAAACAATATTACCTACTGCTACTTAAAAAATTTGAGGCTTAAGCACCTTCTGGCCGAATTCACACTAATTGTGAATGGATCAAAATCATGTTTTGCTTGCGCGCACAATCTGTCTATAATTCGAAGATGTTGAGAATTGATATGAATTTGTAACAGAAATTACAGAGGTTTTGATCCAAAGGTTGGAAGCAATTTCTGGAAAAACTGAACACGCTATTTAACGTATTCTTTAATTTGTCAAGGTTCAACCTTAAGTATTGCCCATTCCGTTTTCAAATCTTTACAAGTTGACATTTTCTTGTCTACTTCAGGGAAAAATCACCAACAAATGGACATAATAATTTTGCCTTCTGACTTTGTATTCATATATGGAACGATTAACGATCACGCTTAATCAATTTGGGATTTGACAGTTATGTAATTTAGATTTCCTTCAACTTTGTTGTTTTGATATTTCGTGGTAGCTTTTATGTAATCTTTAAAAATAAATAAAAATTTAAGTGTCTGTTTATAATGTGAAAATAATATCTTTTTTCTAAGTGCATGAAAGTATTTGCGTACTTATAACCAAAAAAAAAAAAACAAGTTTTAATATTTTTGTCTGTCTGGCTGTCTGTTTGCTCCGGCTAATCTCCAAAACGTCTTGACCAGTTTTGACGGGGCTTTTACTAGTAGATAGCTGATATTATAAGGAGTACCATAGGCTAATTCTATTTTAGATCAATAATTAGGGTTCCGCGCAAAAAATGTAAACCCTTAAAATTGTGAACAAAAATAATAACTCTGGAACTAAAAGTCGGATTTAAAAAAAATCTTTTTGCATTTGATAGCCCAATTCTCGAGGATCGATAAAGGCTATTTAGCATGACGCTACGATCCTTAGGAGCCGAGCAGAAAGAACGCTAAGCAAAAATGAAGTAATATCGCTGGCAGGCGATGCAACACGGCGGGTGAACGAGAGAGTTTTATTAAAATGTGTTCCATGCGAACAATGTCGCAGGGCACAGTTAGTAGTAATTAATACTCGACGAACAGGCGGTCTATTATGTAAAAATCTCACCGAGAAAACTTTGGTGAAGTGAGCTTGAAGTGAGCTGCCAATAGTATCAATCATAATATGGTGGAATGACATCTCGCTTCACCTAAGTTTTCACGACAATACTAAGAATAGACCGACTGATCATTGAATATTGGGAAACATTACCTACAGTTACTTAATCGTGTGAAAATAACTAGATACTGAAGCCATAAAAGCATCCATTTACCAAATTGGTGTTACAAGGAAATTTGATCGTGTGTTTATTATGGAGGTCAATAGGAAGTCATACATAAACCATACTTGAGAAGATATCAATAAAGTAATAGCAAATTATTCTTCAGGCTTGCCTTAGCTATACAGAATGAATTTTTCAAGTGGGCGTGGATGGCCAAATTCTATATTCAAATCAATAATATTGTAATGCTGACTATACTACAATTCTTTTATGTATTGAAAACAATGGTCATCATTTAGAACGATTAATCAGTTAAGGTTTAATAGGTAAGTAACATAAGAAAAATAAAAAAGGATTTTATTAAAAATGAGCTCTTTCCTTTAGTTTGCCGTATGTTATTACTTCCCAGAATTCGATCCTTATTAGCGACACTATCGAATAGTGTAATAAAACAGTGTGTTTTTTTTTTTCAAAATCAACGGGTTCGATTCCTGGCTAGAAATATTGATTTTTCAAAAATCTAATGATGCAGTGTTAGTTTTCGTCCATCGAGCCCGAGACTCCTTTGAGTACTTTTCGCTATTCAAAAATTCACCCTGTGTATTAGGGATACTAATTTAGGATTTCCTGATAACCTGTTCCGTGGGTGCCGCCCACGCAAGAGGATTGTGAAGTGCCGATACGCGGCGCGATTTTTGGAGGCAATTACCTACATTTCATACAATTATTTACATAAATATTGTTTTGGCCGATAACGTTTTTACTCCCCTAAACCTTTACGAAATGAGACAACTTTGATCTCATTACATTCTGTATACTTTAATCTAGGTCTGTACGTTTTTCGTTTTTAGTAATTCAATTTAATTTAATTAAAAAAAATAAAAATGCTCGAGGATGTTTTTATGTCAAAAATATAGATATTTAGATGCTAATAACTTATATCGTATGCAATATTTCTTTATTATAAAAACGTACGGACCTAGTTTTTCGTTATACCTACAACATTTCCAAAAATTATGAAAATTGGATTATGTTTACGGGGAGAAAAACGTTATCTCTTTTTGTATGAAAATTTGCAGCTTCACAATCCTCTTAAGTTGTTTCCGTAAAGAGTTTCTCTATTTGCATCTAGGTATACAAAGTTAGTTCTGAACTTAATAAAATTATTTACAGTATGGCGTAGGAATATTGCACATGGGATTTTTAGAAACTGTTGGGCTTTGTAGAGAGTCGTCCTCGTCACTGGTAATTGTGAGAGACTTTTTAATGTTCAAAGTGTCAGGTACTTGTTTCGTCAGCTTTTCAATCCATGTGCAATATTTGCGGCCGGTAACTGTATACAATATGTAACAAAAACCCTGTTGTTCCTTTTAATACATGATTGTACTCATGATAACAAACAACTTTTACTATGGAACCAAACTGGAATTCGCGAAAAAAAATCAGCTGTCTCATACATTCATGTTCGCATAACTTGTCAAAATGTAGGGAATTGCTGATTTATTTTTTCGCAATTTCAGGTTTGGTCTCATAGTAAAAGTTGTTTGTTATCATGAGTACAATCATTTGTTAAAAGGAACAATAGGGTTTTTGTTATAATATATTGTATAAGTAGGCTCTATACTACGCTCTATACTACGTTAGGCCAGCTAAGGAAGAAGCTCCAGGTAGCCCGCGAAATTCAAATTTTCTTACGTTGTTTTCCAATTTGCAAGCCGGTATTAGATTGTATGTTGATTAAAGTATGATTCGCGACCGTAACATATATGTATTCACAAAATTATAATCAGTAATACCTTAAGCTCTTTAAGTTAGTATAATCCTAAATATTTATTTATTTATTTTACCATTTATGTACACACAGAAAAATACATAATAAAATACATAATTATAATTAGGAGTACAAAGGTACTGCTTATTTCTTAAGAAATTTCTTCCAGCAGACCTGCGAAAGGAGAAATGAAATAGAAATGTAGACAATAGTGTGTGATAACAAGAAGAGAAAAATATGAATATGCGAAGACTTAAACTAAAATATTAACTATACCTACACGTATAACATAAACTTAAATAAATACATAAAGCTAAAATATATAAACATACATATACTATACTTATATAAATACTCACAGTTGAGAGGAAAAGTAATGCTCTTTTACTCTATATTTGAAAAGAGACACAGTTTTTAAATCGCGAATGCTAGGCAGAAGTAAGTTCCACAGTCTCACAGCATGGATAGAGAAGGAATAAGAATAGTAGCTAGTTTTATGAGGATGAGATTTAAGAAGGGATCTAAGGTGTGATCTACACGGTGCGTCACTAGGGCGAGCAAAGGAAAAGCGCTCACGCAGGTAGGAAGGATAAGACGGGTTGTGTAAAATGTTGAAGAGGAGACATAAAATCCGAGTGTTCCTGCGAAGGCGGATTGGGAGCCACTTGAGTTCCTTGCGAAAGTGAGAAACATGATCATACTTTCGAAGACCAAAAACAAAGCGAATGCACAAGTTTTGCAAGCGCTCAAGCTTGTTTAATAGCTCCTCAGTAGCATCCAGGTAGCATGCGTCGGCATAATCTATAATCGGCTGAATAAGCGTTTGTGCCAAAGAAATTTTAGTCTTCAAGGGCAGGAGACTTTGAAGGCTTTTCAGCGAATGAAACGAGAAATGTACCTTATATCAAGATTTCATGAAATTTTCATTCAATAGGATTTAGATAGAGAGTTGTATTGATGATTTTAATGATTAGAATTCTGTAATTACAAAATTTTACGGTCACGAAACATATTCGGATCAACAGACAACCTGATACTGACCTGCAAATTGCAAAAAACGAAAGAAAATTTGAATTGACAGGCCAGTTGGCGTGGTTGGTTAAGATACCGCCTATCATGTCGCTGGTCGTGGGTTCGATTCCCATCCAGGACAAACATTTGTGTGCATGAACATGTCTGTTTGTCCTGAGTCTGGGTGTAATTATCTATATAAGTATGTATTTACAAAAAAAAAGTAGTATATGTAGTATATCAGTTATCTGGTTTCCATAGTACAAGCTCTGCTTAGTTTGGGACCAGATGACCGTGTGTGAAAATGTCCCAGGATATTATTATTATTATTATTATTAATTTAGCGAACTACCTGGACCTTTCGCCTTAACTGTACCTAGACAGTAATTTACACGACAGGTTTTCTACAGGAGGTACATATGCAGTTCTTAAAAGTGCACGAAGTAATCTAATTTAGCATTATGCTAAATTAGATTACTTCGTGCACTAAACAATAATTTCAACTTTATATAGTTATACCTATATAATAATTGAGTGGAAATTCGCAAAAGCAAACGTGCTCGGAGGAAGGAAGAATTCCAGTAACGTGCTGGTAGGGATCTTGACCGTACTTCCGGGATTGTCCTGATAGCCGTGGTGTTGCCCCCTTGTCGCTACGTCACTATGTGCTAGCAGCCGTTTCCGGGGACTGTGCAAGTCACCCCCTGCCATTTTATCGATGTATAATATATTATAACATTGGTCAGGCAGGAGACATAGTTCTTCCATAGTTCAAGTTACTCAATCCACTTTAGCCACCCAAAACCAAATATATTTTGTTTCCACGTACAACAATAGTCCTGCACCAACCGGAGGTTGTCCTTGGGTGCACTTGCAGAGTGCATATAGGGATAATCGTCGGTTGGTGCCTCCTCTTCATTTAAAATTATCTAAGAGGCCTCTGCAAGTTGGCTTCGGCCCCTCCTTTGCCTTCCAAAGATCCGGGAGCCGAGGGTCCCGAGAAATATCAAAAAATAATAATAATAATTGAGTGGAAATTCGCAAAAGCAAACGTGCTCGGAGGAAGGAAGAATTCCAGTAAGGTGCTGGTAGGGATCTTGACCGTACTTCCGGGATTGTCCTGATAGCCGTGGGATACCTCTCCACTCCACAAGCATCTCAGGAAGTGTTGCCCCCTTGTCGCTACGTCACTATGTGCTAGCGGCCATTTCCGGGGACTGTGCAAGTCACCCCCTGCCATTTTATCGATGTATAATATATTATAACATTAGTCAGGCCGGAGACATAGTTCTTCCATAGTTCAAGTTACCCAATCCACTTTAGCCACCCAAACCCATAGCCCAATATGTTTTGTTTCCACGTACAACAATAGTCCTGCACCAACCGGAGGTTGTCCTTGGGTGCACTTGCATAGTGCATACAGGGATAATCGTCGGTTGGTGCCTCCTCATCATTTAAAATTATCTAAGAGGCCTCTGCAAGTTGGCTTCGGCCCCTCCTATGCCTTCCAAAGATCCGGGAGCCGAGGGTCCCGAGATATGTAAGAATAATAATAATAATACAATTTATTTCAGGTGACATAGGCCCATAGACAAATACCTTAGCGTAAAACATACATATTTTTATAAACAAAATCTTGTGTTAGTGGGTTTGAGGCTGTTAGTAGCACTTCACTTTGCACTAGCTTGACTTTGTGCTGTTCTGTGGAACTTGCCCGCGGAAGCGACGGAACACCACGTCCTGCGGCCAAAAGTTTTCTACCATGACGAGGTGCAGATAACAGTTCGGAACACGCACGACGAACGCCTTGACGTTCCGGTGTGATTCCAGTAACTGCACCCTCGGCGTGTACCTCGTCTTTCGCCGCACCTACTCCACGATATCCTCTGCCTTAGTGGTGTAGTGTAGGCGAGAGTTGTACACCGGATATAGAGGAGCTCGTGGCTAAATAATAACAGACGCGCGGGTCGATCCATCAGGTTAAGTTACGCTTGCGGGGGTTGGTCCATGGATGGATGACCATCTTTACATACCGAGACTCCTCCGTGTTGGAATAAAACAAATCCGTCTCACTTGAGAGTCTTTCTCTTTTATACATATTTACACTGTGCATCTCTAATATCATCACCATGCAACTCTAATATAGTTTAGACGCTACGCTAGTGTTCCGTCTGGATCAAGCGAGAGCGCACACACACCTCTCCTGCTAAATAAATATAATAAATAAATAAGTGGAAATTATAACTGTCTTTCATTGGTTCTCAAAACCCAACACTCTGTGCCTCGAAAAGCACGTTAAGCCTAGTGTAGTTTTTCTTATAAATAACAGAACTTAATAACACAGCTTAATTCAGCTTCTGTTCCTTTTTTAAACCTTAATAACTTCATTAAATAAGCTATGCTAATCTACCCTCATTTATTTAATTGTTCTTCGTCGGTGATCTGGAAATTAAAGGACTCAGGTCATCCACTACTTTTAACTGACAGACGTATTATTAAGTCATTCATAGAACGTAACCTGTCGTTAAGTCTGGTCTTCAAGTTAATATTACAGGTCTGGCTCAGTACTTTGTAACTGACGGATTCTTCATTTTTGCGAACGTTTTGTTTTTGTCTGGATTCCTGAAAATGACCGATCGTTAACTGTCTTTATCTGTGGATAACACTGAGAGATATCTTCAAATTGGCGGTGACAGACAGACACGAATGATCCTATAATGGTCCCAAGGTACGGAACCCTAAAAAAACTTTTTAGCAAAAAATAAAACCGACTTCCAAAACAAAACACTACAAAGTGAAAAATAACTTTAATTTCGGTAGTCGGTGTCTTGGGTTTTGTATTTTCGTTTTTTGCCACCGACTTCCGAAATTAAAGTTATTTTTCACTTGGTAGTGTTTTGTTTTGGAAGTCGGTTTTATTTTTTGCTAAAAAGTTTTTATTTTTCACTTTTTAGTTGTGGAACCTACCCCACACAAATTCGAATACATGATTGAGCACAATAATTGTAGATATAGCCATGTAAATAACAGTGATAGGAAGTTATTAAAACACCATCACATCATCCACATAAAATAAGTGGGAAATATACGGATTATTGAAGCTAACTCAAAAACTCCCTAAGCTAAGTTAATAAAATTTATATGGGACCACCTCGGAAGTATACCCTATCAAACAAAAAAATAATTTTCTAAATCGGTCCATCCGTCTTTGAGTAATCGCGTAACAAACATACAAAAAAAAAAAAAACAAAAAAAAATACAGACGAATTGAGAACCTCCTCCTTTTGGAAGTCGGTTAAAAATATGAAATAAAATACACGCAGACGAAAACAATCTAAAATATCAATCAAATCTTAATTTTGATTTTAATTTTATATGTTTGCGATTTAATTATATTTTTATTTTATCTTATATTATGACGTAAAGTATCCCTATGGATACTTATCTGAAATAAATGATTTGATTCGATTTGATTTGAAAACGCAGGCAACAGTTAATTATCTATAAAGGTTTGAAATTAGAATGACTTTGTAAACTTTTCGGTAAAAAAGTGGGCTAATGCTGCAATAAAATTTACCTATGCTTTTAATAACAAAAGTAGGTATAGTCCTTCATCCAAGGAAACATGTTTCAAGTGGAAATAATTTAAAATTTGATTTATTTTTTAGACTACTAATGTACAGACGCCAGCACATCAAGCTACTACAATCTGTCAGATTTCTTTAATAGATTTTCGACTTTATTGCTAAAGCATTAGGTTCAAGGTTGATTGGGAAAATCTGACAGTTTCGGGTAGGTTGACCTGCTGGCGTCTGTACTATCTGTAACAATGTAGATAAAATGTTAAAAATATTACTTCATGCATTACCAAATTTTAAACGTATCACACTGGGAACGAAGCTAAGTTCGTTTAGCTTTGCTCATGTAGCTACCGCGTGTTGGCTGCATACTTCGGTTCAGTAGTACGCAGTGACTATATGAACCGAAGTACGAAAAGACGCGGTATAGGTTCACGGTTCGACGTAATATAGGTTCTATGAAATTTAATGTTCATTCAGTGGTACACAATGAATTTAATAATAAAGTTACTACAACTAAACACGGTTTATAAACAACTAGCTTATGCCCGCGGCTTCGCCCGCTTGGTTGTCGGAAAAATCTAAAATATAATAAAATTCAATCATGATTCGAAAGACACGTGGCGCCATCTATTATCTATAAGAAAGTTATTGTGGTTTTCCTCGGGAACAGTACTTTTTTTCGGAATGAAAGATACTCTATGTCCGTTTCTGTACACGTGACAACGTATATGAAAAATTTCGGGATAATCGGCTCAGTGGTTTAGGCGTGAAAAGGTAACAAACAAACAAACAAACTTACTTTTGCATTTATAAGATAACTAATATTAGGATAATTATGAAATGCTCGCGTCATTGACGCGAGCCACGGTTAGTAACCGACTGTGTGGTGTGTTATCGTGACGCAGTGACGTCGAATGTGTTCCAAGTTAGACTGAGGCCAAACAAACGTAATTTTTTGAGCTGTGAGTCGCGTAAATTGAGTCGCGGATTTTTTTTTTCTTATAAAATGAGATGAACTCATTTTGCATCGCCGTGTGGCACAAACAGAACTTTAGTAAGAAACCGAATGCAGCGTAAATTCCGCGACTCATTTTACGCGACTCACAGCTCAAAAAATTACGTTCGTTTGGCCTCAGCCTTAGCAGACGTAGGACATCAGTACATAAGCTTATGTGTGCATGTGTGGGTTACTTACACATTAAATTACCACATTAGCTTCGTTCCCAGTATGTCCTGCGCTTTAGTCGTCTTACGTTACTCATGTAACTAAAACTTGTGGTCCTTTTGGTAACTAAGGACCACTTCGCCCGTATTGTAAAATAATCCCGTTACAAATATAGTATGTTTGTACACCTTTATGTAACACAAGCTTTCTGCCCCCGACTTCGTCCGTGTTAAATTCTTGTTCCAGGTCCCCCCAGGGGGGGGGGGGGGTTCCCCGCATTGTCGAAGCTCAGTAGCCGTGGCTTGGTCACCCACGGTGAAGCGAAGAGGAACCCGAGGAGGGGCCGCTCGTCAGGGCTTTTTCCAGGAAGTCGACGACGTAGCGGCCAACAGGTAGGTTGCGGTGCCGCTTGAGCGACATCGCAACTGAGGCGGGCCGCGATGTCGTATGGGAGGCATAGCGGCGGAGGGTTGGAGGCCGCGGCGGGAGGAGGAGTGTCGGTATTTCTTTGGCCGCTCTCCCTATCCTCTGCGGCCGAAAAGTGGTAGGCGGCCGGGCCACTGACCTGACCGGTCGCAGTGGGACCAAGGGTGACTAGACACGGGGTCGTCTGGCGCCCATGTGCTGGTTTGGTCCATGGGGTGGTCACGGTGCACAATGTGTTCTTGTGCGCCGGTGATGGGGCGTGCTCCCCAGAGGAGGGTCCGGTGACGGACAGCCGCGGCGGGTTCGCGGTGAGTGCCACGAAAAAAAAAAAAAAAAAGGTCCCACCCGTCGCACCTAGCATCACCCCGCCCGTGCTATTACCTACTTTGTGATCGCTTAGCGTTCTTTCTGACTTAGCGTTCTTTCTGACTGATGTTAAATTGCCTTCCTTAAGAATTGGGCTATCAAACACAATTTTTTTTTTTTCAAATCCGTCTAGCAGTTCCAGAGATACAAACTAACAAACAATACCTTTTTATAATATTAGTATTGTGTAAATGTAATTTCGTTGTTGTCTCTTATATCACTCTCGCTGTGAAATGTGATGACATACTCGTAAATAAGGACCACACAAGTCAACTGACGAATGTTATCACGCATAATTACTCTGAAGAGATAAGACTTTGCACTAACAAAAACGCACGTGTACCTTCTTATCTAAAGTGTATTCAAATTCTTGTTTCCAATTGATTTTATTTCCATGTAGACGAACATCAGCTTTTTGAATGACTTGTAGGTACTCGTACTATTGAAACATCTATTAAAATGGTTTAAGTTGTAGCGCAAACTGAACTTTATTTATGGGTAGGTAACTAGGTATTAAAAAATGTTTTTCAAAAAACATATCGTCCGTGAACTTCTTATAGGTACCTCATAACTATAATTTTTGCACAATTTTTTTTTTATAATTCCTAATTACGATTAAAATAAAAATAAAAAAACAACACAATACTAACTACAATTAATTATGATTTCATAAAAGACATAATACTAACCAACTACTTTTTGGTTTACCAAAATTCTCAAAAAAAATAAAAATTAATTAGTTTTATGTTCCTCCTGTTAAATTTTTTTGTAGGTAGATAGAAGATCTCAAAAGTTCACGGGCGATATTTGTTTACATGTTTGGAAACTAAATCAGAATACAGTATACGTTGATATTACAAAAACATGACGATTGCATTCTCCGAAGAGTTAGACAGTCTGTGGTGTCATGCATGACTGCTGTAGGTCACACATACTTTGGTGATATCTTGCACTGTTACCCCAATGACTTCAATTATTGTTATTAGCCCTTTATTTGTATGATAAGTACATTTACCAAAGCGCAAGTCTGATCCTGCATGGAGTATTGCAGTCACCTTTGGGATGGATCAGCTAAGTACCAACTAGCCGCACTTGACTCGGTGGAACGCAGAGCTAAGAGGCTCACTGGCGACGTAAAACTGGTGGATGCCATACTTCATAGCTTGGCTCATCGCCGCAAGGTTGCCTGCTTGTCGGTTTTCTACAGATTGTACTTCGGAGAGTGTGCCCGAGAACTCCACGACCTCATTCCACCGGCCTCCTTCTACCATCAGGCATCTAGACGCACTGCCAGTTACCATCCTTACCTGGTTGCTAGTCCACCAATTCGCACTAAGCGCTTCCAAATGTCTTTTATAATGCGCACAGCAAAAGAGTGGAACTCACTACCTGCGTCTGTGTTTCCGAGCGCATACAACCCTAAGCTCTTCAAAGTGAGAGTGAACAGGCTTCTTCTGGGCAAGCTCACTCCATCGTCGACTTTGTCTCTGTCACCTCTGATCTAGACTAGAGTCAAGAGCAAACCCATCACAAATAAAAAAAAAAAAAAAAAATTTTTACAATAACGCTTTTGTTAATTTATTTTTGTTATGCTTATTTGCGTTGATAAAGCTGAACCAGAATTCGGACAACACCAACAATCTTTTAGTCAAGAGCAAACCCATCACAAATAATAAAAAAAAATTGACTTACGTCATCTATGTTACTGTCCAATTATTTGTCTCGATCTGGGAATCTAAAACTGATCCTCAAGCTAGGCAGTCGTTCTTGCTATCCTTACTGACACAAAAAACCTGTAACAAACCATAACAAACAAACCATCTGATACATTTCAAACTCCCAATCAATGCACCAACTCTAAAATAAAACAATCTACCCTTACCTTAGGACCAAAATTCTCAGTATTTCTTTGTACAAGTCAATCAATACTTTTAACGATCGAACATTACAAGAAGCAACGGACATGACTTCCTCGTATTTGTCCACACATGGTGAACTGGTGAAATAAAAATAACTAGTCTAATAATATCGACAGCCGAAGGGAAGGGTAATGCTACAGTGTTTTAATACGTAGGGTATTTGAGATGCCAGACTTAATTTAGTGGCCTTCTGACATTGTTTGAGCGAAGCTATTTTCGATTTCTTTTATTTATTTGACATATCTCGGGACCCTGAGGCCTGGACCTTTGGACGGCTGAAGAAGGGCCTAAGCCAACTCGCAGAGGCCCCTTAGGCAATTTTAAGTGTTGAGGCACCAGCCGACGATTATCCCTATTTGCTCTATGTAAGTGCACCCAAAGACAACCCCTGGTGCAGGACTATTGCAGGACATGGGAACAAAACATACTGGGCTATGGGTTTGTTTTTTGTTTTTACACTATCAATCGGAACCAGTTTCATTTTGTCAGTTCAACAATAATCATTTTGTTATCTACTTTGTCGAGCAGACATATTTTTCGAACATGATGAAGCAATGGATTAGCAAAATGCTTGAAAATGATTTGGATTCCGACTGATACTATGTTACGCAATTAGGGTGCTGGTTTTGATTCGTTGTTGTCATTTTTGTCAGCCAATTACAAAATGTAAAATGTTTTTTTTTTTTTTTTTTGAGATGTGTTTACTCTTGACTCTAGTCTAGGTGACAGAGACAAAGTCGACGATGTAGTAAGCTTCCCCAGAAGAATATTCTAAGATTGTATTGATTTCCTTTTGATTATAGTCAAACTGTTATTCTGCCTCCTACCTCTATCATTTCAAGTACATAGTCTAGTTCCCAAGGTAAAACTAATAATTTCATACCTATAGGCAGGTTCATTAGTTGACAAGAATTTTGGTAATAAAAAACTGGGCTTGAAATTATCTTTATGCATGTAACTCCCGAATTCGTAAAAAGTTTTTGATATCAATGTTAATCTAATTCCTTTCGTAAAGACTCCAAATCTATAATTTCCTGTTATAGCTACATTTTTTCTAAACAAAAACCAGTAGTTCAATCAAGCGGAAACAAAAAAAAAGTAATAAAATATTCAAACCCGGGAATCGAAGCCGTCCGATGATTACCTACCTGCGGTTGTTTTTATATAGCAAAAGTCATTATGCCGTCAGTATGAAGGCCGCCCTGATTTCTCCGAAACCAATGGGCTTAGGATAAATATACCTTTGGGAACAAAATATCCTTGTTTTATCACTTTTGTGGTGTAATTTGAAACAGCTTTTTTGTGTTCTCTGTTGTTTTAAAAATAAATGTCATGTGTTGAAATTAAATTGTTTATTCTCAATTCTGTTAGGGTCAAGCCTCATCTGTCAGCACGGAATCGCATTTTTTCATGCTCTATCCTTTTCTATCGCTCAGGATCGTCATTTGCTAGAGCGAGAAAAATTGAATGCGAACGCATCGCCGATTCCGCCGCGCACACTCTATCTTTCTCACTTTAGCAAATGGCGATCCTGAGCGATAGAAAAGGGTAGAGTATGAAAAAATGCGAATCCGTGCTGACAGATGTGGCTTGACCCTTAGTCGGGTATCGGAATCACTTTTACACGTCATTAAAACCGGCCAAGTGCGTGTTAGACCACTCACAATGAAGGGTAGTTGGGATGAATTTACAAGAACATACTTAACATTGTAGTTGAATAACATGTTCTCCCATACATTCCAACTGTAAATGTAAGTTTGTACGCACAATATTGAGATTTACCATGTTTTTTTAAGACCTTCTGATAAGTTTTCCTGTAATCTATAGGTACTTACAGAAGTATTTACTGTATTTTTTCAAAATTTTAAGCTCAGTAGTTCCGGGGATAAAGGGGGGAATGGTCAATTTCAGTCTATTTTCTTAAATAACTTTAAAACAATTAATTTTAAAATTATAAAAATATATATATATTTGAGAGCCTCACACAGTAAGCCCATTCTTATGATATGTCACACGGTACAGTTAGCAAATTTTTGATTTTCTTATTTGCCCCCAAAATTGACCCTCATGTTCAAAATTCATTTATTTACGTTACACGTTCGTGTTTGGGTCACAGAAATTCATAAGTGTACCAAATTTCAACAGATTCGGAGCAAAATGGCTGTGACAGACGGACAGACAGACACACGAGTGACCCTGTAAGGGTTCCGTTTTTCCTTTTGAGGCACGGAACCCTAATAAGCTGGAAGTAGTTGATATTTCATATCTGCCTCCCCCTGAGAAAAAATGGCGAAACAAACTTCAGGGACAAGTCAGAAGTTCAGACATAATCTTGGACAGATCATGTGAGGACCATGTAGATTAGTGTCCGAAATGGTCTATTGTCATATAATAATATATTCTATAGGTCATTGTTATCGTATATACTGCAAAAGCTCTGTTGGTTTAGTTCGCTTGGTTTGGTAGCAAGAGATTTAAACAAAAGAATATGAGGAATTCCTCATATTGTTTAAATCTGGTATGCAGAAAAAAAAATCTACATCTTTTTATGTAATGTGCAGAAAGAACAGGGCACAGAAAAGTCCCATTTTTTTTCATGCCTGCTTTGTATGAGAAAAAGCGTTTTTCCCTACAGTGGGACAGTAATTGGTATTGTTATTATTGTCGTGACTATCTCGTTGGTCTAGTGGTAGCAAGCGCTACTACTCGAGCATGAAGTACTGGGTTCGATTCCCAGATCGGGTAAAGTGGTATGGTGTTTTTCTATCAGAAATTTCTCAGTAGCAGCCCGAAGACTGGAGGCAGAGTTGTACCCGGTCGATGGCAATTAATGGCAATAGGCTGGCCCCCTATTAGGTACATGGTATTTAAACATAATTGGCGAAATTTGGGTGTACTGTAGATATACCTCTGCCTAACCCTTCGGGAATTACATGCGTGATATGATGCGTTTAATCTTTTATGTTGGCGCGTTTATAGCCTCAAGTCTGATATTGCCCCCACAACAATTTACTGTTACCTATTAAGGTGTGAAAATCGAAATGCTTGGTCCGAAATATAGAACATGCACGAAAGAGGTAAAAAAAATGAACGGTAATTTCACATTCATCTTGTCTACTGTTTTTATTAAAGGATATCACCCATTCTGGTTTTTTTAGGGTTCCGTACTTTAAAAGGAAAAAACGGAACCCTTATAGGATCACTCATGTGTCTGTCTGTCTGTCCGTCTGTCACAGCCAATTTGCTCCGAATCTAATAGACCGATTAAGTTAAAATTTGGTAGCCTTATGAATTTCTGTGACCCAAATACAGACGTGTGACGTAAATAAATGAATTTTTAATATGTCTTTATTATGAATTTTTAATATGTTTCTCTCAAATATATATATTTTTTTATAATTTTAAAATAAATTGTTTATAAGTTATTTAAGAAAATAGACGGAAATTGACCATTCCCCCCTTTATCCCCGGAACTACTGGGCTTAAAATTTTGAAAAAAGTACAGAAAATAGTTCAATAGCTATAGATTACAAGAAAACCTATAAGAAGTCTATGGTCTTAAAATAACATGGTAAATCTCTCAATATTGTGCGTACAAACTTACATTTGTCTCATTAGGTGTAATGTGGGTTGGATCCTTTTCGTTTAACTATGGACATTTGTAGTTGGAATGTATGGGAGAACATGTTTTTCAACTACAATGCTAAATTTGTTCTTAGGATAAATTCATCCAAACTACGGAACCCTTCATTGTGCGTGGTCCGACACGCCCTTGACCGGTTTTTTTGGTCGACATCAATAATAATTACCTACTTTTAAAATACACATACAATGTATTATTTTATATTAAGGCGTCAAAGAACAATTTGGATTTGGATATACGTATACATACAAAGAAATGTTCTACTACTGTTACCATTTAAATAAAATTTACTTCATTCCTGGCTTCCGACTTTTTAAATTCCAAATCGCCGAACAAAATGTGTCTCCAATAAAGTCAGAAATCATAGGCTGTTTGCTGTACCTCCACGTCGCACCGTTGCACGTGCTAAGTCCACAGTACTTCGCACTCTTTGATTCTAATCATACGAACGATCTGTTTGCGGATGTATGGAAGAAGATTTTATTGGCATATCAGAAGTATCAATATCAGTACCTGTGAGAGGGATTCATGAAAGTGAATGAAAGAATGAAATGCACTGACCCCAGTGTGGTTCGACTAGACTCGATTACTCGAATGAACCCAAAGATTCACACTAGCACCTGGAGCCTCATGTTTCATGGGGCTACAAAGACCATTGCATAACAAGGAGTAGACCGGAGGGCGTGATAATGGCAGGGAACACGTGCTCTTAAAGTAGTACTGTAAGAGGGTTTCGTGAGTATATATATATATTATATATTATTATTTGTCATGTTTTAACCCGAACTTTATAATTTTGATTTTTCTTTTTGTGTAGCTTGCTATGACTTTAATTATCGTAATTGGTTTTAACAGTTGTAAGTAAAGTTCGATCTCTGGCCATTAAAACCCTGGTTAGCTCTTCAAACCTTTTGAGATCGTCACATCACACCACCTTAGGCGTGTCTGTCTCGCCGGCGATGATAATTTAATAATAATAATAATTTATTTCAACCAAGAAAAGAATATCTGCATTTCTAGGTTACAAACACTTTTAGATACAGCTTAACAATAAATACAATTCAGTGAACATCTGTGTCTGAGGTAGATAACTTAATATCTATTAAAGACAGTAGCGCTCTACCCTTACAGATTATACATTTAACTGTATACAAGACATATCTAATCAATTAATAATTTAGAGTTGTAGAGTGTAGGAAAGCCTCCTTGTGTGTCGTATGATAGGCGATGTCCTCGCTCAGGCGTCTAGCGAGTGACGATCTTTGCCCAGCTCTCTGGATGCATTCGTGCGACGTGTCCGGACAAGACAGGGATGTTTTGAAGGAAAATGGGGAGGCCTTTCCCCAGCAGGACACAAGTAGGCTAATAAAAAAAAAGTGAAAATAAAAATAAAATAAAGCATCGACAGATGGCCTGATTAGATAGAATTAGTATTCGATACCTTTTCCGCTAATTCTAATTTCATTCCATTTAAAGGTGTTTTCTTTGTTTATTAAACGTTTTTACGCATTGTTTTGAATACGAAATTAGATTGGTCATGCCCTGAATGGTGATTTTATAGGCTTTATTTCTTTGTAATAATGTCAATTTGTACCGTTTATTGGTTGTGTTATAATTTTGAACTTTAATTGGTAGTCATTGGACATTTTTTCGTGCTTCCACAGAATGACAATTTAGGGTCGAGTCCTTTTTTCTGCTATAGTTTTAATAAGTGTTTCAGGGTAACCCATACATATTCAAACAGTGGTACATTGTGTAGATTATTAAGTACTTAATTAAATACTTGTTACTACAAATTTAGGGGGATATATCGATATTTATTTTTGTTTAAAAAATCCTATAAAACCAAATGTATATGGTTAAATCATTTGGATTTTTCATATGTGTTATTTGAGTATATTGTCTACTGCAGTACTAAAACCGAAACATGATTAAGTACTTGAAATTTTTTCGACAGAAAAAAAATTCCAAAGTAGCTCCGTCTATATTCTGTTTTATACGATTATACGAGTATGTAAACAACCGGTCTATTCTGTAAAAACCTCACTGTGACCACAAAACTTGGTGAAGTAAACTGTCACTCCACCTGATGCTAGGGATTGACACTATTGACAGCTCACTCCGCGCTCACCTCACCTAAGTTTTCACGGTGAGATTTGTACAGAATAACACTGCAGTTCCTTATTGTGCAGTAAAATATGCTTTAAATCGAAGGAATTTAAATTTGTTCTGAACTTACTAAGCTAAATATTGATATAAGTATACTCGTAGCATTTTGTCATAAATCTACATATAAACGAAGCTCGTTTAGTTCCGGTACGCGTGCGTCAAACTAGGCAGCCATAACGATCTCACTTACACACCGTGCTAAACAACGCTTCGATGTATTTCCTCTTAATTAGTTTTTCATGCGAAAAATGGTATTTACGTACGAAAGGCATACAATTTCTGAGACCACAGCAAATGACATTTTGAGGAGTACTTTTCAGTTATTCTCCATGTTGCAAACACTAGAGTTTTACTGTACCTGCTTTTGAGTTATTTATTACACTTTCAAGCTAAAACAGCTGAACGGATTTGTATGAAATTTGACACATGGGTAGACCATGACCTGGATTAGGACATATGATACTTTTTTTCCGGTAGAACGTTGCCATTGGATAATTTCAGACCACCACGCAGGCGAAGCCGCAAGCTAAAACTAATAAAAAATAAAGCAAAGCTTAAACCAACTTTTTAGCTACTTACAGACTGTGTACCCATAAATTCAAATAAACACGCTGGTAGTTCCACAAAAACAAAGTTCTTGAAAGTTGTGTTCAGGCTATTATCGTCGGGGGGCACGTATGCAAGTTTTCATGTGTGCCGGCCCCAGGCGAAACGGTCGTAAATTACCAATCTTTTAAGTTCGTTCTACGCGCGGAGACTTTTTACTCGCTCAGTCACCCACTACGAGCACCCAGGGAGCGTATATAACCGGTTCATTCGGTTACCCTTATCGAATATGTAACATCTTGTAAGGGTTTAAAAAAAACCAAATGAAGCGAAAAGCCGAATAACAATATCACTTTGAATGGGTTAGCCAGTTTGTTCTGATAACCGATTGAACGGCTTAACCCATTAATACCCAATGACACGGATACCTAATTATTACAATAACACTTTGAATGGGTTAGACGTTTCAGTCTGGTAACCGATTGAATGACTTAACCCCTAAAAGCCCATCCGAGGAACCCTTATCCTATGAACGGGTCAGGAAACCCCTCAAAATCCATTCAAAAACCCAAACTTTTCAGTTTTAAGGGGTTTCTAACCTATTGACTAAGGCGTAACCGGTTCGTATAAGATCAACCGTTCTCATTGTTACACATTATCGTAATGATTTTTTTTAAACACTTTGCAGAAATCCTATCAGTAACCGAAATGGACCCTCCTTGCGTCACTACGTTTTCGAATTGAGAACATTCTTCGAGCGAGCGTTTTGGTTTTGATGTTGGATGTATGAGTATTGCAACTAGATAAGACTTGGCGGGTGGGTGTCGTTTCTTTTTATATTACTGTACAAGCCTGATGGGATATCCTACCGACAAAAATTACGAACTTTCATACAAACTTTCACTCCCTATTTCACTCCTATAGGGATTGGATTTTCAATAATCCTTCCTTTTTAATAAGCGGTTTCAGCTGTGCGTGGTTGTTCAGTGAATGAATGAATTTAATATTTCTGTAGATGTCTCAGTATTTGTTCTAGAATTTTGGACTGAACGTCCTTAATAGATTACCAACTCATGATGTAATGTAATCATCACACTTGGCTCCTGATCCTTATACGGAACCTTTTGAGGAAGGTCTCTAGCTCTATCATAACAACTGTAGTAGTACACCTTTTTTTCAATGCGAAAGGTTACATCGCCTTATTCGCCAAAATATTTTGGATAAGTCCAACATCCCACATGTTTAGTTTAAAATCCCTAGCCAAAGATTCCTTTCGTCCTTGTTCTTATCACATTCCATCAGCAAACGTTGCACATCTTCAATTGTATTACATGTCTCAACATGTAATACAATTGAAGATGTGCAACATTTGCTTATCCAAAATATGATGATGAAATGTTGGACTTATCCAAAATATTTTGGCATACCCTAAATCAGAACGGACTAAACGCATAATTTGTGGTTTAATGCAGAAGTCTAGGAAATGATTCTCTTTTCTATTTTCATAGTATTATGATAGTGTAGTAATATATAGTATAAATACAGGTGTATAGTTGTGTGTAAATAGAGTATAAGGTACAATGGTGTTGGCGTATCCGTGTGGATAAAACCCCTTATTAATAAAGAATAATAAAAAAAAAACTTTTTTTCAACCGAAATAAAATCGCCAACTCGTCTTGAGCAAGCGTGGTGATCTTCTCTCTATGAGAAGAGGTCTTTGCCCTACAATGGGACAATAATTACTTGGAAACAGGAGACATATATTTGCAGTAATCTTTAAAAATAAAATCGGAGGGTGTCGTGTGGGACGCCCGCTATGAACGAAGTTCTTTTCGTTGTATATTATATGTATATAGAGCCATCTAGTATGGTCTCAAGGTTCAAGATGCAATGGAACAAAAAGCACTAAACGAAACGAAAGTAATTGCACTTACCACTGCTTACACTGTTTGTCTCTGCATCACCCAAAGGTTGACTTGTAGAAAATGCCTATGATATTAAGCCTGTCTCTGTAGATGTTTTGTGCTTGAAGTATTATATACAAATAAACCACGGTAATGTAATTGCTATGAGTTCAGAGAATTCCAAATAAGATGCCATTATATTTGACTAACTTCGACTTACGGAGTCTGCCTGAAATTGAGTTTAGATTTCAAAGTTGTTTGAGTTACAATCTAAATAATTCGAGATATTAAGCAAGTTTTACAGCCTTATTAACACAACTACAAGGGTATAATATCAGGAAAACGGTTTTATAACTTACCTTAATCGCGTCTACGATACCTTCTAAATTAATTGAACGGAAATGGCTAAATATTCTCACGACGATTAATTTTATTGTATCATATGGAGTACACTAACTAAGCAGACATGATGAAGATGGCGGTTGGCAAAGAGGTATGGAAGAAGAATGCCCGTTTTCACTAGAACTAGGGACAACTAAACTAAACGATTGCCTAAATAAAACGCACTGTTGGATTTACAACTTTCGACGCTCGGCCGAGCGTTGAAAATCTAACAGCGCGCTTGTAAGTGAAATGTGCAGAAGACTTTCTGCGTCGACCACAAAATAAATTGTAAAAAAAGGCAAAGGATGTTGATAATGATTGTGATCTAAAATTAAATGGTCCTCATAGTAGGTGCTTTTGTCCATTTTTACAACACCTTCGTATAAAACTTTTCTCATCCACACCAATAAATTTGACGAAACTAAACTAAAATAAATAATTAACATACAGTTACTTAATTAAGGCTTCGCCAAATAGAACGCATAATTAGCGCACGTCAGAAGAGCGCTAGCCTAACGCCGTGCTATAGCGCCGAATTTAAACTATAACGTACGTTTACTGTCAATTCAACATTACAGAGCCGCGCCGCCGGCGGCTCTAGCAGTACGCAACGCTCTGTCGCCAAGTGTGACCTCGACAATTGATCATAATTATTCTTGTCTAAACAACCGGCAGCAAGTTCGTCATGCTCCCTAAGGGTCACTGCTTGCGGTAGCGTCGGGGGTCGGGTTGCCTCCTTCCCTCAAATATGGCGAGGGGGGTAATGGCTGATCTTTGCGTTATGCTCGTGAATGGGTGCTGCTTGTGGTGACTGGTCGTCTTGCTGACCATAGTTTTGTTTTGTTATTAGTAATTTAACTCGTTGTTTATCTTACTTCGATGGTCCTAGTTTATCATTTGTGACTTAGAGTTACGACTACATGTACGGCTATATGTAAGTGGGCACGCCCTTTATTACTGGAGGCTTTTATTTAGGTATAAAGTTCTGCTTACGTTTTTAGTTTTGTATTTTGTTTCTGCTTGAGTATAGTTTTCGATTTTTTTTTTCTTCTTTTTTTAAGTATATTGGCGTGTGCTAGCTGACTAATAGCAAATGATTAAATTTAATTTAATGTTTGTGTTGCGTAATGTAATTTGCACAGTGTTGTATAGAATATATATATTTTATTTAACTGAACAGACAGCTGTGCTGCTGAGGAGTTTGTTGCGCCACTTCTTCTCCTCAGTTAAAGCACTAGGAAGTGGTGAAGGGCGGGTGTTTTGGGGGACTGTCTTATGTAATTTTGACGTTCGAAAAGTGCTGATTCTCAGCCTAGTTTGAATAAATGACTTTTGATTTTGTTGTATTTTTTACAAAATTTTATTCTAGCGTCACACGTGTTAAATAATAATATATCCTGGGACATTATTCACACACGGTCATGTGATCTGAAACTAAGCAGAGCTTGTACTATAGAAACGAGATAAATGACACTGCTTTTTTTTGTAAATACATACTTATATAGATAATTACACCCAGACTCGGGACAAACAGATATGTTCATGCACACAAATGTTTGTCCTGGATGGGAATCGTACCCACGACCATCGGCATGACAGGTGGTATCTTAACCAACCACGCCATCTGGCCTGCCTTATGATGACTGATAATAAAACTAATATGCATTATGACTAAAAATCTGAAAGAATTGGTGCGGAAACACCCCTGCATATATGATATAATGATTTACGATATGGTAGGTATGATAATATTCTCCTAATTCCTTTCTCTTTTTATTGATTTCGTGTACCCATTCTCTTTTTCTCAGTGATAAAGCATACAAAAGTAATAATTCTTCCACGGCTGAATCACTTGACATCTCAATAGTGAATAAACTTTCCAAAGACTGCTAGCAATCTGCATCACGCTCTGGTGAATGGTACGTTGCGTTAATCTAGTCAATTTCAGTGTGACATCAAAAGAGCGCGACGTTAAAACGAGACACTAAACGCGGCGCTAAGTACGCGTTCTATTTCATGAAGCTTTTATTTTAAGTACAGACGCCAGCACATCAAGCTACTACAATCTGTCAAATTTCTTTAATAGATTTTCAACTTTATCGCTGAAGCATTAGGTTTAAGGTTGATTGGAAAAATTTGACATTTTTTTTCATAGCTTTTATCAAAAGTCTTTTGGTAGAAACTTATTCCTTCGGAACACAGAAAATACTACTACGAGTAAATCTTCAAGGATGTCCAAGGTATCCATTCTTCTTTCTTTGGTTCCTCTTTAACGTCTTAGGGGCGGATTTCATCAATTAAACGTAACGCGAACAGCACTCACTGTCATTATTGTTATGGAGTTTTGACACTGACAGCCCTTGAACGCAGCGTAGATGTGATGTGATCGCGTTCAGTTTCATTGGTGAAATTGGCACTTACTAAACTAAGCTTAACTAATTATGGTAATATACCACAAAAATTTTAACTCCAAGACGTTAAATTTTTTCACAAACCCTTGTTTAAATTGACAATAACGAACGTTTAACTATGCAGTTAAGCGTGAACTCAACGTTACCGTATACGCTTAACGGTTATCAGTTTACGTATACCGCCAAATAAATAACCTTGCAAGCTAATAACGCTTCATAGAATTTGCATAAAATAATATTGTTATCTTCAAATCAAATCAAATCGTTTATTTGCGATGCATGGGTTACATAAAGGTGTTCATTACATAAATATATACTTAATAATGTTCATTCCATGACCAGCTACTTGGGCATACATATGATTAAATAATACAAAGAAAATATGATTATAAAATACAAAACAAACAACACAAACAAGTACGAATACAAATGTCGTTGAGGATTAAATTAATGTAAATTCTTATTATTAGTCATGACAGACACAAGACAATCAACAACAATAAATCATCTTCTAAATGAGTACAAGAAAGTGGCACCGATTACCGATTACTGTCATGGTATGAACATGATGAGGTATATACCTCATCATATTCATACCATGACAATCGAGTTCTACACAACTTTTGATACTTTTGACTTGATATATTATATATCGTGAGGAAAGCTTTGAGTATGAAATTATGAATGTGTATGGCTTTGTAGAGAAATACCAAAGAAACGATGGATGGATTGTGTGAGCATCTCTCCATACGACTTGAAAGGGAGTAACTACCGAAATGACGATAAAAAGAGAAGTCATCATCTGCCTAGCCTTTTCCCAACTATCTTGGTCTCGGCTTCCAGTATAACCGGATGCAGCTGAATACCAGTATTTTATATGGAGCGACTGACTATCTGACTTCCACAATCCAGGTACTGGGCAATACGATACCCCTTGGTAAGACTGGTTGTCAGACTTTCGGGCTTCTGACGACTGTCAAAAGCAATTATTGTGCGAATTTTGCTATCGTTAGGCTTCTGTGAGATACATTATAAGCCTGCCGGACTAAGCCCTTATATTGGTTTCTAGCCTAATGGTCAAAACTTCACTTAGTTTAACCGGCTAAACTTTTGTACCGAGACCTAAGTAATTTGAACGAGTTAAGTCTTCAGTTAAACACCTGGTACTCGTATAATGCTTGCGTCTCAGAATTTGATATTGTTTTGTTACTAATGAGTCCGTGTCTTATCTACATGTATGGTCTTGTAATATTACCTTACAAGTACTCGCAGAACTTAAGATGTCATCAAAATATCGTATTTATGTGGCCATAGTGTTTATTGAATGACCACCAATGCTAAAGGGTCATGTTCGGGATGGCGCATTCGAATCGGCAGTATTTGTTGACCAACAAACCCGACTCAAAGCAATTACTACACATATTCGGCTTTCATTCGGCTTGTGTCGATCGTCAAACTTTATTTGGAATCTATCCTCGCTTTGTCATGTTCGGTTCGGCTCAGCACAATTTGAGCAAAGCCAAGCGGCTATTTTCCGAAAGCAAAAAAAAAAAAATAAAATAAAAATTGAAGCAGCTAGCGAAACTCCGCAGACGTCATGGGTACGACAAAATAAAAAAATAGGTATGAGTTGAGAGAATCTGTTTTTTTTTTTATCGCGTTTAGATACCCATCACAATTGTGAAGTTTACACAAAGAAAACAGATATATCAAGTGTCTATACTACCTGAGGTTAATACCCCAAAAAATTCATCAAATTAATTTTGAAAGAAAATAAAGAAAAGTAAGTATATATGTCACAAAAACACATGCCCGTGTTAATTGATATTACATCGTCTGCGGAGTTTTGCTAGCTAACTTAATTTAACTCTATATAATATCTTGTTACATATCTAAGCTCGATTTTGCTACCCGGCTAAGCCGAATCATGCTGAGCCGTCATGGTGTCTAGCACCCCATATGTTTTTAGAGGTAGATTTCCAGCAACAAATTTCGATGTCAAATTTTCCCTGTTATCCTGCAAAATTCATTAAGGAAGATGTTTGATACATTCATCTAGATAGTTTAAAAAATAATAATTAATTAAAATTAGACACCGATTTAATTGAAATTGTTTCTCCAAGGTTTATCTTCAACATTGTTCTTTTCTTTTTTAGAATTAATTTGTCTAAAAAAAGCCAAACTTTCTCGTTGAGAAGGATAAACTACTTCTATAAGTGTTTATAAAACCCCTCTTTCATTTAAAATACTAGTTTAAACTTAGCTAATTCCGCTAAACTTGTAGTGAGTTTGCATTGCCTTTGAGCAAAATTTATTTGGAACTCTTATAATTGGGGGTCTCGTTTATTCTGAAGAATTTTGTGTCTTCTGCTTAAGAGAAAGTTTTAGAAGTTTCAATGTTTTTATAATATATCAAGTAAACTAACTAAACTCTTCGCTTGCTATTTATGACTCCATAATGGTCAATTTAGAGTAGGTACGATCGCAGTCGCTCGTGGTGTTCGTGGCTAAGTAATAAAAGCCGCACGGGTCGATCTATCAGGTTAAGCTACGCTAGCTAGAGTTGGTCCGTGAATGGGTGACCATCTTTACATACTGAGACTCCTCCGTGCCTCAGAAAACACGTTAAGCCGTAGGTCCCGGCTGTCATTTGTGGATATTTGACGGTCGTTACGGGTCGTCAAAAGCCCGAAAGTCTGACAACCAGACTTATCAAGGAGTTTTGTATTACCGTCTAACTGGGTTGTAGTGGAGGTAAAATACTGGTAGTCAGCTACATCTGGTTAGACTGGAAGCCGACCCCAATATAGTTGGGAAAAGGCTAGGCAGATTGAAAAACGATCGCAATCGCATTTTTTTTAAATTCCTTACCGTACCTATGTAGATAGCCGGAGCGTGTCACTTTTTCGAACTTTCATTTTCATTCAAAATACACAATACGTAGTCAGAAAAATAATAAGGTGCAAGTAAAATTTAACCTAAAGGTACTTAGCATCTTCATTCTTTGACTATACTTTCCCATTTCGCCATGAAGTTACGCCAAATAGTTCACCCCCCATGTTATCGGGGTTTAGCTTGTTAATAACAGGTACCGAGTACTTGATCCAACCCAGAGATAATAAAAAGAGACTATGCGCTTAGAAATTATACTTGTACGCCTAAAAAACAATAAGGCAGATTTCAAAATAATGCTGATCAGTTGAAAATGGTACCTATATTGGCGCGTGTTAACTGACTTATGGCAAATAATTTGTGCTGCGTAATGTTCTTAAATTATTTTGCGTACCCACTATTGCATACTTAATCATTTTTTTTTTTTAACTGAACAGACAGCTGCTTGGGAGTTTGTTGCGCCACTTCTTCTCCCCCGCTAAAGCACTAGGAAGTGGTGAAGGGCGGGCGTTTTGGGGGACTGTCTTATGTAATTTTGACGTTCGAAAAGTGCTAATTCTCAGGCTAGTTTGAATACATGAATTTTTGATTTTTGTTTTGAAAATGCAAACTATGTGCTCCAAATTCATCGTCCTAAAAAATAGGGTTAACTGCACAGACACAACTCAGTCCCAGGTCAGAAGTAAAGACAATTACGTCCATAGATACAGGAACGAAATAAATAGCTGGCAATTTGAAGAGTCGCCATTACGCCATCAAACACCATTACCTTTTCCCACAGTGTTCATTCGTATCCATTAGGGGTAAGCCATATTATGGATACAGTGCATAATATGTGCAGAAGTGCCACTTTGAACAAGACACCGGGATTGGCTCGCGTTTAAGTGTGCCCAAGTTGCAACTGTGTCATTGGTTTAATTTTTTTACAATAACGCTTTTGTTAATTTATATTTGTTATGCTTATTTGCGTTGATAAAGCTGAACCAGAATTCGGCCAACACCAACAATCTTTTAAATTGGCGATTTTACCTACGAAAATATTCGATTAGGATCAATCAAATTCAATTAATTATCGGTCTCATTTTGATGATCAAGATAAAAAAAATGACATTGACAGCGCCCATTTCTCGAAGTTACTACAGTCCGGCCGTCGAGAGAATGCGTTCGTGACACCTGTCAGTTGGACAATTTCTTGTTGTAATAAGATTCAAATTCGCAAAACACATATTCGTTAGTATGAAACTGAGAGGTGTCAAGAACGCATTCTCTCGATGTACTGACGTTTATACGGCGAATTGCCGGTTAGCCTTCTGTGGTTTTGTTGAGTATAGCAGGTGGACTAGGTACATAGGAGCCGGCGGATGGTGCTAAGAGCCTAGCATGCCTAGATTGCGCAGTCTTAGATGGATTCCCTGATAATTACGGAATTTATTGATAGATCCATGTTATGTCAGTTTGATGGCACATAATTTTCTGTTTATTTTTAACACATAATGGCTGTATTCCTGTTGCTGGTACATAGTTTGTCATCCCGGCGTTGGCTTGGCAATCATATTTCCACCAATGAAGCAAATTTGGTTGCTTAAAGCACGTTTTACAATTATTAGGTATTGCTGCTGGTAATGAAATTAGGAAAAATACAATTTATTACATTTTTCATAAATGGGAAAAAGTCTCTGGACAGGTTCACTATCATATCATCATCATCATCATCATTCATAGGCCGATTTCGCCCACTGCTGAACATAGACCTCTATTTTCTTCTGCCAAGCTCCTGTGCCAGCCTCATTCAGGTTCTACCCGTGATGGCAACAAAGTCATTCACCCATCTCGCTGCCGGACAACTGACTATAATATGGTTTATGAATATTCCAGGTCCTAAATACATAGGAAATACAGTCCCAACGTCCAGAGAATGCCATTCTGACACTTGATAGTTAGACCATTTTTAGTAGTCATATGGTTAAAATTTGCAAATCACTTATTCGTTAGTATGAAACTGACACGTGTCAAAAACGCATTCTCTCAACGGCCTGACTGTAGCAAACTTTACTAATAACTTATTCTACGAACAAACTAGGTAATAACTAATATAACATTGCTTTAATTTTATGTTTTCAAGAAAATTCGCCATCATGGATTCAACGAGCGTAATCATAAAGCGAAAATGGTATTAAACGTTCCTATCACTTACTTTAATAATTTCTGGGAATAATTCATTAGTATTTTGGTCGATTAATATTAATATAACTTACGATAACTAGGTATAAGTAATGTGGCCGCCGACAGATAGACTGAGTCCCACCATAAGGGTTAAAAAGGAACCCTTATGGTGGGATTCAGTCTGTCTGTCTGTCTGTCACAGCTGGATATCTCAAGAACTACTAATATCAATTTTAATTTTGGAATAGTTTTAGATGACTTTTGTATTTTGTGTGCGTCACTTTCACGTGAATAAACTGTTATTCTTTCTTTCTCCATTTTGGTACGGAAACCTAAAAGTTTGAGTTACAAAAATTATTTGCCTTACTTCGGCTGTTTCTGGGTACCTGCAGCAAGCAGTATCATCACTTAGGTAGCCTACTAGACCTTTCGGTAAATACTAAAAGTATTGTTTCTTTCATCCCAGATGTTGCCACGCCCAATTGCCGAACACACTTTTTTTTATCTATAATCTTTGTTAGTTTAACAAAATACATGTATTTTTCCAATGGGGGTAGGCCGAAACTACAGAACGCCACCTGCTACGACCCTCACATACCTACATCTGGTCAAAGTTTTTCAAATGTAACATTATTTCAAAGAAACTAAATGCACAACGAAGATTTGCAGCAACTTATTTGTATCTGTTCTTTTATACAGTATGTTAACCAACAGAGGGCGTTCCCGTTAACCCGCAATAGTATAGCATCCATACATGCTAAAAAAATATTACCATTCGAAAACAAAATGGTTTTTATTTTTTTTAATATTAAAATATTCACTAAAAATGTTAAATTGATACGTAAAAGAAACACTCTGTACACGCGTACTTGAAGGATGGAAACATCGCAATTTAGTTTTTATTTTTAGTGAATTTTTGAATCTTTTAGTGAATATTTTTAGCATTTTTAGTGAATATGTATTTTAATATTAAAAAAAAATAAAAACCATTTTGTTTTCGAATGGTAATATTTTTTTTAGCATGTATGGATGCTATACTATTGCGGGTTAACGGGAACGCCCTCTGTTGGTTAACATACTGTATATTTCTATGGTAAAAACTCTGTGCCGCAAATCGTATTACCTAGGTACATGCAATATTTAAAATAATTTCAAACGTTTTATATGCACAAGAGCGATACATTTTCTTTCACACTGGCAGTTAACTAGACTCGTTTGCAGACCAGTTTTCTATTTCTGCCTACATAGGTAAACCGATCGAGTATTTTACCCCCTGAGTGCTCACAACATTGATTGTAATAAATGTTTCCTGACTTTAATCTTAGTCCATGGTAATAGGGTTATACTGTTAGTATCTAGAACTCCATGAATAAGCCTTGAAGGATAATAAGGGTCAGTTTCCATCAAACGGAAAAATCACCGCGGATGCTCGAGCACTTTTTAAATTTCACTGAATCAATGTTGACTTGTAAGTATAAAATTCGACGAAGACATCAATCGTTTAAGCGTTCCGTTTGGTGGAATCTGACCCTGAACAGCTTGGTGATCACATTACGATAGCAAGTGGAGAACCTACTACCTGATGCATGAATTTTATTATCGATTGACCTGGTATTCGCAAAAAGGTCTCTTATCAATAATTTAGGAAATGAAGCGGTTTTGTGGGGCAAAGTTTAAGTATAAGGGCCGGTTTTTTGATACGTAGTTAACTCAACCAATGGTTAAACATTATAACTAATGGTTGAATTTTGGTTAAATGTGAAAGGCTAAACATGAATGAGTTATGCCATTTGTTACTATTTAATAATATGAATGAGCTAACATGAATACATTCACGTTTAGCCTTTCACATTTAGCCAAAACTCAACCATTAGTTACTATGTTTAACCATTGGTTTAGTTAACGACGGATCAAAAAACCGACTGTTGTAAACTTTAATCCATCAGTCATGAGTAATTTATCCACCTAAGTATATATCTATCTTAATGAAAAATACATGCATAATGTAGGTATAATCTTTCTTTTTTTGTGTGGTAACCTAAAAAAACTAACCTAGTGCTGGAGTTTTTATGCCTCCCATGGGCCTCTGACTTGGGTTTACATGCCGTCGAGAAATATCTCTCAGTAATGCCGGTTTCCTCACGATGTATTTATAATATGGGACCAGTAAGTAACTGCTCACATAGCATACCTACCTACTTTCAATCATCTTCTAACTTTAAGGAATAACAGTGTGATTATATAAGTTTTTTTATGAAAGTTATTTTATTCGTTTTAGGTTCTTGACGACGATTTTTACTATTTTTTCAAGTAAATTATTTTTTTCATATTTAGTTGAATGTAAAATGAAGAATCATCATAATCCGCTGATAAATGCCGGTGATACAGTAAATTTATGCTTACAACTTCGTACATAAAGTTTAATTACCTAAAGTATGTAGATCACGCTAGAGAAAGAATCATCAAAATTGGTAGATCAGTTTTTGAGAAAATCGCAGATGTGCAAACATACATACGGGTCGAATAATGAACCTCCTTTTTTGAAGTCGGTTAATAAAAAGTTTATTTATGTGTACAAAACATGTTAGGAGAGAAGTTATTTTAAAACCATTAAACTAGCAAAACATGATGTAGACTTCTAGCTACGAGTACTATCACCCTCACTCACGTTCCCAGCAATCATGCAAAATTATCTTTGGCAGCTGATTTAGATCATAGAAGCAGGGCGATAAGCCAGCCTAGGGTATTTATGGTTACTTGAATATGCTACAATTTGGCGACAAAAACATGCTGTTTCATAACGGATGTCATATATTCCGGGATGCATAATTTTGTCAAAAGTGGCATAAAATTGTGTTGTACGGGTACCTACTTCATATTACAAATTCATGAATTTTTGATTAGGCTTAATGAACATAAAAGGATCTGGCACACTTGCGCGAACCCAAATGAGCAAAAAGACATTTCCGCGAACGGACTTTTGCGCAAAGGGTCACTTGCGCGAAAAGACATTTCCGCGATTGGACTTTTGCGCGAATGGACTTTTACGCGCAAGGACATTTGCGCGAAAGACACTTGCGCGAACCCACATGCGTGAAGACTTTTTCGCGAATGAACTCTTGCGCGAACGGTCACTTGCGCGAAAGACACTTGCGCGAAAAGACATTTCCGCGACTGGACTTTTGCGCGAATGGACTTTTACGCGAAAGGACATTTGCGCGAAAGACACTTGCGTGGATCCACTTGTACGAAAGACACTTGCGCGAAAGACATTTGCGTGCATCCAGTTGCGCGAAAAAGTTGCGGAAATAAGATTTCTTCATAAAATCACGTCTGTATTCTTTCAAAGGGGTGTATGCTGTCGGCCGGGCCACAGACCTGACGGGTCGCAGAGGGATCAAGGGTGCCCAGACACGGGGTCGTCTAGCGCCCATGTGCTGGTTTGGTCCCTGGGGTAGTCACGGCGTCTGCCAATCTGGTGCGCTGGTGAGATGCGGGGTACACCCCAGAGGAGGGTCCGGTGACGGACAGCCGCGGCGGGTTCGCGGTGAGTGCTAACGCGTGCCCGTGTTCCCGCCACAAGCGGTAGAGGAGGACACCGTGGAGTATTAGTGGGTTGGAGACCCACATAACTGCACTATCTCCTCGTGGTAGTGCAGTATGCATCAGCATTTCTTCACGGAAAAAAAGGGGCGTATGCTGTAGTCCACAGAACAGATGAAAGATCTCCTTTATCTGTTCTGTGCTGTAGTCTACAGGTACCCCTCCGCCTAACCTTTCAGGAACAATAGACGTAATATTATGTTTATAGTGAGACGTCTATGTGTCGCAGACAGTTTGTATGATTCCGCTTTTTACAAACGGCGTCGTCGATATGAAATATGCCGAAGGCAACATATAAGTTGCCTTGTCAGCCAATTTAGTTAACCGCCTAGCCATTGGAAGTAGTGCTCGCCGGTCGTTGCCGCGACACCGCTCGCTTCGCTCGCACGGCTCGTACGTGGTTAGTCACAGTTTTTACCTAACCTAACCCATTTGGTCGGGGTGCCCTGGCTTAGTTACTGCGACCAATTTGGATCACACTTCCAACCGAACCTACAATAACAATCACTGTCTAAATGATAACAATTGAAGTTGAACGAATGGCCATTTTGCCTTCGGCATATTTCATAATTGCGAGCGTTTTTCAACGGACAACGCCGTATGTATAATGACAAATCAGATAATCTGCCTGCAACATATGCACTAAAAACCTGTTTTTCGAAGCGTCAACATGTCCTCATATTTCTATAATCCATGTTGACAAACCCTTTCCGTGTTGAGTTACACCGCGCCGTCCTCGTGCGGTTAATAGCTAACTGTAGGTAACCACAACCAGCTTGCTAGAAGACGGATTACTTTAAAACATGGTTATGACTTTGAAGTTTGTTTACTTGTAAATTTTGTTACCTTGTTGGTATTTGATTTAGCAGGATGTTATAGAAAAAATAAATTAAATAAATTAAAACGACTTCAAAAAGAATATAACTCAAAATTATGGAACATTTTTATGTCGGAAGTAAGTGTTGAATAGAGTGAACAGGCTTCTTCTGGGTAAGCTCACTCCATCGTCGACTTTGTCTCTGTCACCCTGTCACCTCTGACCTAGACTAGAGTCAAAAGCAAACCCATCCCAAATAAAAAAAAAGTGTCTTGCGATCTGTATTTTAGTTTTTTGCCACCGACTTCCGAAATTAACGTTACTTCAAAATTTTGAGTTAATTCCTGTTTGAAGTCGATTTAATTTTTTTTAAATTATTTTTTATTTCGTAATTTTTAGTTTTTAGTAAAAACTGGAGTATTTGTAATAAGTAGTTAATAGTTTTGTTATAAATATTGCAAGAGAATTTAACCAAGGTTTTGAGATGTTTTGCTCTTTGACACCACACCCGTAGCTCGTATCAATAATTCAGGCCGTCACACATACACGTATTAGTCCATTATCTTGAAATATAACTACATAGGGAGCGAGCCTATTGTCATCAGCACAAATCCAGACTCCGAGCTGCTATTGAGAAATTCCAGATGGAAAAATCCAATAACTACTGCCCGACCCATTCTCAGCAGTATCGCTTGTGACCATTAGACAAACGAGGCACTCAACTTACTGGTGATCTATCTTATTATAAGCCAACAGGAGGAAGCGAACGACATTCAACAAGTCTAACCAAGAGTAATTTTTTCCACTTTCCATGCAGGAAATCATAAAAAATATACCGCTATGCATTAAGTGCAGAACATAAAACATTATCCTTAGTACTTGTATCCATCGATGTAACTTTATCTGGTATCTATGATTACTTGTGCAAATCAAAGTCTAAATGAACAGACGATAACATCCAAGACTTCCTTGGACGTGTAACAGTGCTAATGATTTTCTCTGACTGCGTACTAAGCTTGCGGGTAAAGTTTCATGGTAATCTCTGTCTTTTCCTGTTTTATGTAATATTGGAATTACAGATCGTTGGTATATCTACCTACGATCGGCTTGTCTATCTACACATGGATAGGCGGATAGACTTGTTATAACTATAACTATAGCTCACTCCATCGTCGACTTTGTCTCTGTCAACTCTGACCTAGACTAGAGTCAAGAGCAAACCCATCTCGAATAATAAAAAAAAGCTTGTATTTGCCATTTGGTTTCAAATATAAGGTGTATCTATTCATACACGAAATCTTAAAAGGGGTCATTGTACTCATCATTATGAACAACTTCTACTATGGGACCAAACCTAAAATCGCGAAAAAAAAATCAGCTGTTCAGTACATTTTGACGAATTATGCGAACATAAATATACTGAACAGCTGATTATTTTTTTTGCGATTTCAGGTTTGGTCCCATAGTAAAAGTTAAGAGATTTCGTGTATGGATCGATACATGTATACATCGTAATGATGTAATAAAAGCCGCACGGGTCGATCGAACGGGTTAAGCTACGCTTAAACAATTGTATTGATGATTTTAATTATTACAATTCTGTAAATACATACTTATTGCGGTCGCGAATCACATTTTGATCAACCAACCTAATACTGACTTGTAAATTGCAAAACACTTTCTTACGAAATTCAAATTTTCTAAAATATGAATTTCGCGGGCTTGACGCTTTCGCTTTAAGTCCAGATTTTCGTCGGTAACGTTCGGATCGCAGGTTCCAACCAGTCAAACATGTGTCCTGTAATCCAGACCCACAATCATCATTATTTAAATTTTCCATGACATGCTATATATCACTAAATGCTGGCGAGAACGAATATTATCCATAATGAGTTCAAACCTACATAATACATATAATGTTGGTGCACCGACACTGACTAACTATGTCTAGTGGAGACTGCAGATTTGATCGGTTTTGTCGATATTCACTACAGACAAATAAACATTTTTCAAGACATGTTTTAATTTGTAGCTCTCGACTTTATTAATCTCGGTTAAAATGACAAGGACGGGTAATATTTATAAGTAATTAGCTTAATAAGAAATTATCCCACGGGAATGTACTATCGAGATCAAAAGTATCCTATGACCTAATCCAGGTCATGGTCTACTTATGTGCCAAATTTCATCCAAATCCGTTCAGCCGTTTTAGCGTGAAAGCGTAACAAACAAACTCACTTTCTCATTTACAATATTAGTTAGGTTACATAGGATTTTGGCGAAACCTGTCATCTGTACTATGTTGTAGGCATAGTCTGATCACACACAGTACACAAAACCACTTTTTATATGTATATTTGTCTCCCATATCTATGACTTTTACTCGAATTACTTAAGATTCATAACGTACCATCCCGAAAACTTGCGTTCGTCAACATTTGATTGAATAACGAACAATTAAAAGGAGCTCGTGGCTGAGTAATAACAGCCACACTGGTCAATCCATAGGTTAAGCTACGCTGCTGGGGTTGGTCCATGGACGGGTGACCATCTTTTCATACCGAGACTCCTCCGTGCCTCGGAAAGCACTTTAAGCCGTTGGTCCCGGCTGTCATTCGTGGATCTTTGACAGTCGTTACGGTAAGTCTGACAACCAGTCAAGGGGTACAAGGGGTATCGTATTACCCGGTAGTCGCTTCATGTAAAATACTGGTATTCAGCTACACCCGGTTAGACTGGAAGCCGACCCCAAGATCGTTGGGAAAAGGCTAGGCATATTGATTGAACGGATAGTTCAACAGATAGTTTAATATTTAAGTTAGTTGTCTATTTTCACATAACATCTGCAAGCCCCTTTACGAATGGTTACTGTGCCTGCATTGGACGACCAATGTGACTCAAATGTCAGAAAAAAATATTGAAGAGTTTCGAGTACAATCATTATTTGTATTTTTTTTTCTCTTTAGTTGTGGTAATGTGGGTATTTAAGGACATGTTTAAAATAAATGCTTTATTACTGCCTGACTTACTGGTTGACGTACCGTCAATGCATGCAGTGCACTTATTTAAATTACTTAGTTCGCAGCTTTTTAAAGTATGCAGGAGTAGGTTGTTAATATATGCTTTGAATCATATAAAACTACTGTACCTACCTATTTTACTGGCATCAACTTTACGGTCAAGCCTACAGTTTTTGGATTGTCTTAGGTTTTTCAGGAGTAAGTAAAAACGGATTTTGTTATTGTGCAAGGTGTGTCTTGTTACTTGTTATAATTGTGCGATCTAAGTAGGTACGAGTACCTACTTAGTTTTATATTTGACTAGCTGACCCGACAAACGCTGTCCTGTCGAAATTTCAATAATTCATACAAAATTCCCATAGACACTTCCAGTTTTCCCGAATTTTCCAATTTTCCCGGTAATTTTTAAAACATTTTCTTTCATAAAAACTTTGTCCTGACAATTACAAACACAACAAAAAAAGAATTAGGCATTCGTTCTGAAGTGATGCGCGTACATACATTCGGCAATTGATTTTAATTTATATAGATTTTTGAGCATATGTACTGTAAAAACACGAACTTCTCAGGGGAGGAAGCTCAACTAATAAATTATAGCAGGTAACGCAATTAGGTATTATATTTTAAATTAAATATATATTATATTTTCTTAGGATTAACGCGCCCTTCTTAAACTGAATCTCTCTTCCATCTTACTTGACTTTGCGCTTGACTCGGTGGAACGCAGTGCTAAGAGGCTCATTGGCGACGTAACACTGGTGGATGCCAAGTTTCATAGCTTGGCTCATCGCCGCAAGGTTGCCTGCTTGTCGGTCTTCTACAGATTGTACTTCGGTGAGTGTGCTCAAGAACTCCACGACCTCATTCCACCAGCCCCGTTCTACCATCGGACATCTAGAAGCACTGCCAGTTACCATCCCAACCTAGTTGCTATTCCACCGATTCGCACTAAGCGCTTCCAAATGACTTTTATAATGCGCTCAGCAGAAGAGTGGAACTCACCACCTGCGCTTGTGTTTCCGAGCGCATTCAACCCTAATCCCTTCAAAGTGAGAGTGAACAGGCTTCTTCTGGGTAAGCTCACTCCATCGTCGACTCTGTCTCTGTCGCGTCCGACCTAGATTAGAGTCAAGAGCAAACCCATCATAAAAAAAAAAAAAAACTTAGGCCCGGTATTTTGATCCGTAGTTAACTCAACCAATGGTTAAACACAGTAACTAATGTTTGAATTTTGGCTAAATGTGAAAGGCTAAACATGAATGAGTTATGCCATTAGTTACTATTTTTTAATATGAATGAGCTAACATGAATACATTCATATTTAACCTTTCACATTTAGCCAAAATTCAACCATTAGTTACTACGTTTAACCATTGCTTAAGTTAACTTCGGATCAAAAAACCGGGCCTAAGTAAGATGGTGATTCGGTTTAAGAAGTGCGCGTTATCCTAAGAAAATATATATTTAATTTAAAATATAATACTTAACCGCTGTGCTGAACCGCTCTGTGCTCACTCGCGCGCGGGGAAAACCGTTGAGCGCCCCACCCGCGGTAATCTTGTAAACAAAACAAACTGGAACCACTTACTTTTTATTCAAAAGTACTTCGATATTTACTTGAGCAAAAGAATGTCAGCCACAACCAGCCAGTAAAATGTAAGGTTGCCTATTGTATGAAACCTGTACAGTACCTGCAGCTAGGTATGTACAATACTTAATTATATTTTCTCTTATCACTTGCTACCCAAAACTGGTCAGTTCTAACAAAAACGAATACAGTTTAAAATTAAAACGTAGCGAAATATCGATCAACAATTTCAACATCACTTTTATTAACAAAGCAAGAATTAATAAACTTCACGCCTTCACAGTCCGTACTATTTTAGTAATCCCAAGCTTTATCCTCGCCAATTTGGGTGCAAACGAATAAAAATAATAGCCGCAACCAATCGGTCACAGTATCGCCATATTGGTATTATTTATTCTGTGGTATCGACTTTTTGGCATATTAATATTACATTTTTGGTGCTTATTGTTTTTTTTTTTAATTATTGCTTGCGTAAACTATAGAGTATAGACCACTCATTTTTAAATGCTAATCGGCACGCGTAGCATGACGACGTTTTGTCGACGGAAGAATAGATAAAATGACACATTGCCATGCTTAGACATGTAGAATGCGTGGAAATATTTATTTTCTACAATCTGTCATTTTGTCTATTCTTCCATCGACAAAACCCGTTTCTATAAATGATGGTCTATTTGTCAAATCTTAGGCGTTCTGAGTCAGTCAAAAACTTCAAGAGAGTTTTAGGTCGAGGATTGAATCCTCAGAAGTCAGACAGAAGATTGAAATTCTCAGATACATCTTGGATTTTTTTACCAGTTATTAGTCCCTTATAATAAGGGGCCAGAGTATTCGGTAGGCTAGGTACTCTTGTCGTCTACTACAAGGGACTTATAAGTACTTATAACCGCCAACAAAGTCAATATCTTTTCCTTCGGAGGAACTACAATCAGACTAATAGTAATTAATGATGAAGCGTATTCAGAAGCTCAAATACCAGACCACCGTTGTAGATAATATTTATGATCCGTATTACCTTTATTTTAATATTAAAATTCAAGCAATTTATATGGAATGCCATGCACGTATGTTATTATTCAATTTCTTTAGTAATTGCTAAAAGTCGTTGCGATTCGTCACACAAACATTATGGTTTCGATATGGGGTTTTTATAACAAACGGCACAGCTTTTATGTATCGATGCGTTTCCCATCATATTATTATTTGAATTAGATGTAATAGTTTAGTTTTTTCTAATGAAAATTTTTGTTTACCACTCAAATCAAATCAAAAGTTATTTATTCAAACTAGGCTGAGATTCAAACATCGAACGTCTAAATTACATAAGACAGTCCCAAAACGCTCGCCCTTCACACTTCCTAAGCTAGAAGAAGTGGCGCAACAAGCTCTCCAGCAGCACAGCTGACTGTTCAGTTAAAAAATTGATTCTATACAACACTGCGCCAAATAATTTAGGTACATTACGCAACAAAACATGAAATTAAATTAAATTCATTGCCATAAATCAGCTAGCACACGCCAATATACCAAATAAAAAATATGTAAAACATTACTCAAGCAGAAATAAAAATACAAAAATAAAAACGTAAACAGAACTTTATAACTAAATAAGAGCCTCCAGGCATAAAGGGCGTACTTCTGCAGGGCAAAGGCCTTCTTAAACAGAGAAACTGCGAGCATTGGTTACTAGGCTGCGAGTGCTTATTTGCGATTTCTTATAGTGCTCATACACATAAGCGGCACGCGTCAAAGACAAAGGCAACTACAGCCGTCGACACGGTAGCCACGTCTACAACGTCTACGGCTGCCGTCGACAACGGTATTTGAGCACCGTACTCAAATACACGAGCGGCAGAATGACGACGGCGGCCGTGACGCGTGGTGGCGGCTTCTGTTGCCTCTGCCGCTCGTGTATATGAGCACTAAGTGTCCCGATTCCTAGGCTTTCGACTCTCGGAATGACTTTGAATTAGCATTATCTAAGAATCAGGAATGGCATAAAGCAATCAATCTGCCTAGCCTTTTCCCAACTATGTTGGGGTCGGCTTCCAGTCTAACCGGATGCAACTGAATACCAGTATTTTACATGGAGCGACTGCCTATCTGACCTCCACAACCCAGTTACTGGGTAATACGATACCCCTTGGTAAGACTGGTTGTCAGACTTTTGGGCTTCTGACGACCCGTAACGACTGTCAAAGATCCTCGAATGACAGCCGGGACCAACGGCTTAACGTGCTTTCCGATTCACGGAGGAGTCTCGGTATGAAAAGATGGTCACCCATCCACAGACCAACCCCTGATGGATCGACCCGTGCGGCTGTTATTACTTAGCCACGAGCTCCTCGAATTGCTTAAAACAATTTACAAAATAAATTCTTTTCCGCAAATTTCCTTACAAAACCTTTCCGAATCGCTTCATTACTCCTGTCTTCAATTCCATAGACAGACTTCCTTCAAATAATTTTGAACTACCAAGCCTCTTCCATCTACTATATAAATGAGTACTCAAAATTAAAACAATAGGCACGTAGGTATAACATAGCGCATTGCAGTGCATACTTTACTGTTAATGCACCTATTTCCATGAGTTCAGTTTACTACTTGTTCTGCGATAAGCGCCCGATATACTCACCGAGTGTTTATTACCGGTTTTATGGCTAATGGGTAAGCAGGGGTTTAGGTAAAATTGAGTATGAGCAAATTAATGTTGATTAACCATAAAGTTTATTGCCGGTTCGCGTTTAGTTTCTAGTCAAGAATTTTAGATGATTTTTTTCTAGGAGTCTTGTATTTTATTGTCTCACTGCAGGGCAAAGGCCATTTCTCATATACAATATGTAACAAAAACCCTGTTGTTCCTTTTAACACATGATTGTACGCATGGTAACAAACAACTTTTACTATGGGACCAAACCGGAATTCGCGAAAAATAAAATCAGCTGTCTGTGATTCATGTTCGCATAACACGTCAAAATGTACATACTTATTTTTTATATTATTATTTTTTCTCGATTTCAGGTTTGGTCCCAAAGTAAAAGCTGTTATCATGAGTACAATCATGTGTTAAAAGGAACAAGAGGGTTTTCGTTACGTATTGTAGAGAAGGCACGAGCATTGATCAATACGCTTGCTCAAGAAGAGTATTGTTTCAGAATTCTACCCAGGTTTCCTCTTGATATTTTTCCTTAACCGATGTCAGTAATGTCCAAGATAAATTAAGAAAGTACATGATTATGAAATTAATATGTCACTTTGGTACTTGCCCGTATTTGAACCCACTGGCCCATAACGACATTTCTTGTTTTATACAAATTTAAATGAAATTATCTAACAAAACTGCACAGACCGAGTATCGATCTTAAGATGATTAGAAAGTGATTTTCTGACAAGCTGATTAAGGGGTCAACGGCCGCTGGTAGTGTAGTTAATTGAAATTATGAGTTTCGGAAATACATTTTTTATTAGCGCCGCAAATAGCCATTGTGCGCATCGTCTGATGGTAGGCGATTGACGACAACACTGATCATCCGGGGAGGAGCTCGTGGCTAAGTAATAACAGCCGCACGGGTCGATCCATCAGGTTAAGCTACGCTTGCCGGGATTGGTCTGTGGATGGGTGAACATCTTTTCATACCAAGACTCCTCCGTGCCTCGGAAAGCACGTTAAGACGTTGATCCCAACTGTCATTCGAGGATCTTTGACAGTCGTTACGGGTTGTGGAGGTCAGATAGGCAGTCGCTCCATGTTTAAATACTGGTATTCAGCTGCATCCGGTTAGACTGGAAGCCGACGCAACATAGTTGGGAAAAGGCTAGGTGACTGATCATTCGCATCACCAGAGAAATTGCTATTATGATGCTAGTCTTGAAACGTTTATCGCTAAACTACCGGTATCTTCCTACTGTTGCATAAAAAAGCAGCTACAAATAATACGTCGCAATTTCGCAAATGATGGTGGTATTTTCCTAAGGTAGGTACACAGTTTACCGTTCTCTGTCGGTACGACGACGTCCGTTATTAGACATCAGCTGTCTATGGGGCAACACCATAGTAAACTTGTCCTCCGAGTATTGATGGTAAATGAAATTTATTTCTGTAAAATTGTATCCCTCAAACGTTTGGCGCATACCAAGTGTATACAGGGTGTCCGGTAATGAATGGATAACCTTGAAATGTCTTATAGTATAACTTATGGCCGTTCAGAAAAAAAATTGAAACAAAATATATCATAAGTAGTACCTAAGTTATGATTTTTTTAAAAGAAAGGTCTAATTTTTTTTACCTTGTTTTACTTTTATGAACACTACGATCAGAAATGAATGGATTCCATCGGTTTGTTGTTATTTTATTATTATACACGAACTATGCTAATAGATAAACAGTCAATAGTATGACTAGCTATTGCACTTTTTTATTAAAAAATTAGCAAATTAATTAATTTTAGAAAAACTTTGCAAAATTTATTTTTTAAACTATGTTTAAACATCTTGGGTATAAAAAAAATGTATGAATACATGAGTGGCCAATAATTTTAAAATAATGTCACTTTCAAGTAGATTTTATAATGGTACAATTCATAAATGTATCTACAATAAATAGTGAATTATTGCCATTAATGTAGAAAAGGAGAAAATTTTACCAAATGTCAAAAGTAATGTAGGAACTTTTTTTAAATTAAATTGCTTCTGACCACTGAAGATTAATCAAAAATACATTTAAGGAATTTGTAGTGAATAAAAATTGCGTATTGAAACCAAATTGTCAGAAATTTACAAATACTCATAATGATTAAAATAGTTACTTTAAAAGCGTGAAATGGGTCGTGTGACCTTCATATTTGCTACCTGCGCGCACGCCGTGCTGTCATTCTTTTGTGTTATGTTAGACAAAGAGGGTCTGAATCGGCTAGGTGCGAGAGAGAGGAAATAAATGTAAAACATCAGGTAAGCACTCATACTTTTAGTGCGTTTCTCGACTTGCTCGACTTCGCATGTGTTTATTTAGTTTCCGTTTGCAATTATCGTGATTTACTTTGAATCAGTGTTAAAACGACCACGTGGCTATTTTATTGGACTATTCGTTTTGCTTACTGATTTGGACTTGTTTTGTTTGGTGATATTTGCGACGATTTGGTTTGTTTTTGGACTAAACTGGACTTTTGTGTTTTTGTGTATCAAAATGCCACGTCAGTATACGGCACAAGAATATGCAAATATGCATTACATTTATGGAGAATGCAGAGGTAACGCAAATGCAGCTGCAGCGCTCTATAGGGAGAGATACCCTAATGCGCGCCACCCAGACTACCGCGTATTTATTCGTGTCCACGGTTGTTACTCCGAAGGAAGATTGCCTGGTAGTGGTGTCGGTGGTACAAGCAGTGGAAGAATCGCTCGTCTTGATGTAGAAGAAGCCGTGCTTGAGGAAGTCGAAAACGATCCTTCTACCTCTACACGAACAATAGCTCGACGCACAGGTATCGGAAAATTGACCGTGCACGATATTTTGAAAAAAAATAAATTCCACCCTTACCACGTTACACGCGTGCAAACTCTCCAACCAAGAGATTATGCAGCTAGATTGCGTTTTTGCCGACAAATGCTGGCAAAAATCGAAGAAGACCCGCAATTTTTTAATAAAATTCTGTGGAGCGACGAGTCAACATTCAAAAGAGATGGATACATGAATCTTCATAATTTACACGGTTGGGAATTAGAAAATCCCCATCTTATGCGTGAAGATAGATCCCAATACCAATTTAAAATCAATTATTGGACTGGAATATTAAGTGGAATAATAATCGGGCCATTTGAATTACCGGGGAATTTAACAGGGCAAAGTTATTTGGAGTTTCTTCAAAATGATCTCCCCAATTTATTAGAAGAAGTGCCCGAGGAGCTGAGGGAGTCATATTGGTTGCAAAATGACGGCTGTCCTGCGCATTATGCTGTATCTGTTCGTGCATTTTTAAATAACACGTACCCAGATAGATGGATCGGGCGGCTAGGGCCAATTTTGTGGCCTCCACGTTCACCGGACCTAAATCCATTGGATTTTTTTTATTGGGGCTGCCTTAAAGAGGAAGTATACTGTAAGCCTATAAGGTCTTTAGAAGAATTAAGAAGACGAGTCAGAGCAGCCGCATCAAAAATTAGTGAACGACGGTACACAAGACTGCTCCGTAGATCATTTATCCGTAGATGTAGGGCCTGCATAAGAGTGGGAGGCCGGCAGTTTGAACATTTATTATAAACGAATGATAATAAAGTGTTGTTTATGTTAAATGTTGTTTTTTATTAATCCCCAAAGTTCAGGTACAATTAAATTTAAAAAATGTTCCCATATTACAAATTTTGATATTTAGTAAAATTTTCTCCTTTTCTACATTAATCGCAATAATTCACTATTTATTGTAGATACATTTATGAATTGTACCATTATAAAATCTACGGACGGAATGACGGACGACATGGTGCTGCTGAGTGCTTCTGTATGTGGCCTTTCTAAACTGTTGAGGATCTGTGAAAACTACGCTCACAGCCATGGCTTGATTTACAATGTCCAAAAAAGTGAATGTATGGTCTTTCGGGTCAGAGGTAAATGTCCAACAACGGTTCCTGCCATAAATTTATGTGGAACACCACTGAAAAGGGTGGAACATGTTAAATATCTTGGACATATGATGTCCTCTGATCTGAGGGACGATGCAGACATAGAGCGAGAACGCAGGGCGTTGTCTGTAAGGGCGAATATGATAGCCCGCAGGTTTGCTCGTTGTACCACTACAGTGAAAGCAACATTGTTCAGAGCATACTGTACATCTTTGTACACGAGTAGCCTGTGGGTCTCATACACGCGCAGTCAGTACAATGCCCTGCGTGTGCAATATAATAATGCATTCAGGGTGCTGATGGGGCTGCCCCGATTCTGCAGTGCTTCAGGGATGTTCGCCGGGACGCAAGTAGACTGTTTTTATTCTACTATGCGAAAGCGATGCACATCTCTGGTGCGCAGGGTTCGGGCTAGCTCCAGCGGCATCCTGAGGCTGTTCGCGCAGAGGTTCGATTCTCAGTACCTGAACCATTGCTGTATGGTTCACATACTGAGCAATCGAAGCCTGTAATCGTTGTGTGTTTATGTAGTCTTTTTAATTGTATGTGCTTTTGTTTTTATTTTGTTTTATTTTATTTTTTGTGTATATGATCCTTTGTTGGTCGAAATAAATGTTTTATTATTATTATTATTATTATTATTATTTTACATGGAGTGACTGCCTATCTGAACTCCACAACAGTTACTGATAAATATGATACCCCTTGGTAAGACTGGTTGTCAGACTTTCGGGCTTCTGACGACCCGTAACGACTGTCAAAGATCCACGAATGACAGCCGGGACCAATGGCTTAACGTGCTTTCCGTGGCACGGAGGAGTCTCGGTATGTAAAGATGGTCACCCATCCACAGACCAACCTCGGCAAGCGTAGCTAAACCTGATGGATCGACCCGTGCGGCTGTTATTACTTAGCCACGAGCTCCTTAAATAAGAGGACCATGCAAGTTGATGTCTGAGATGGTCTTTTGAGGAAAGAACCACACAGATTTGAGTTAATCTGTCCAGTCAGTGCACACATTTGTCAGTAATCGTGTAGCTCAACTCGGAACTTAAGGAGACTACAGGACCTAAACGCAAGTTTATACTATGATCTATTGCAGTAAACAAAATATAAATATGATATTCTTCAGGATACACGCTAGTTAGATAGTGTGTTGAAAACATAATACAAGTAATTTGGTACGATAGAAAAAAATCGGTCAAGTGCGTGTCGCACAATGAAGGGTTCAGTAGTTAGGATGAATTTATCCCAAGAACAAACTTAACATTGTAGTTGAAAAACATGTTCTCCCATACATTCCAACTACAAATGTCCATAGTTAAACGAAAAGGATCCAACCCACATTACACCTAATGTGGGTTGGATCATTTTCGTTTAACTATGGACAAATGTAAGTTTGTACGCACAATATTAATACTATTTTTTTTTCATTTTCTTATTTGCCCCCAAAATTGTCCCTCATATTCAAAACTCATTAATTTACATTAAACGTCCGTGTTTGGGTCACAGAAATACATACGAGTACGTGTACCAAATTTCAACTTAATCGGTCCATTAGATTCGGAGCAAATTGGCTGTGACAGACGGACAGACAGACAGACACATGAGTGATCCTATAAGGGTTCCGTTTTTCCTTTTGAGATACGGAACCCTAAAAGTCAAGAAGATACCTCTAATCACTTCTTTTAACGATAAAAAAACATAAGTACTATGTTCGGTTTTTTAATCTCGGAGACTAAATTGACATTTGAAATGTTCCATGTATTATTTTTTCATTTCATAGTTTGACATTTGCACCTGTCAAATTAGTTTCGGAGATTAAAAAAAACAGACCATAATACAGTGTGACTTTGAAAACATGCGACAAAATTTAAGGGGGTGTTCTACCAATCAATATGAATAACTTTTCTATGGGACCAAATATGCAAAAAAAAAAATCGTCTTCCCCATGTAAAAGTACATACCCGATTGGACCACTTTGTATAAGAAGGTCGATTTTTTTTTTGTTGCATAGGTATAGTGCAGAATTTTAACCCCAGAATATACCCTATTATGTTTAAACCACATAATGCGAAAGCGTCAGGGTAGACCGCGAAATTAAAATTTTATACGTTTTTTGCAATTTACAAGTCAGTATTAGGTTGTACATACGTCGATCAGAATGTAATTCGCCGGCCGTAACAAGTATGTATTTACATAATTTATAATCATTAAAGTAATCAATACAACTCTTTAAGACCAGGTAATACTAATGAATGGCTATTTCATGAAATCTTGCCATTTGAGGATTATACTAACTTATGGAGTTGTATTACTGATTATAATGATTATAATTCTGTAAAAACATATTTGTTACGGCCGCAAATCATACTTTATTTAACATACAACTTAATACTGACTTGCCAATTGCAAAAAAAACATAAGAATATTTGAATTTCGTGGGCTACCCTAACGCTTCCCCTTTAAGTAAAACCACTTTTTGTCTAAACTATAGACGCTAAAGTCTCAAAAATATCCTAAGAAAACCAAGGAAAGAATTCAATAAGGAAATAAAACATTCGAATAGCATTCTTATCCAGCACCATTCCTTAAATGGTCACGTAGCGAAGAGAAATTTTCTAAGTTTATTTCTAACCGCTTTATAGACAAACATTATACCACAAGATGCAACCAACTAAAAAGTGGTCCCACCATCCGCTGAAAATATATGACCTCTATAACTCAATGTAATATACGTTGTTAGAGCTCAAGTTATATTGGTACTTTTCTTAGTAGTACCACTTTAAAAAGACCTATAGCATAGCTCTATTTGTGGGTAAAGAGAGGTCGGGTTAAGTTGGACGATAGCATGTGAGGATTTTTTTGTTGGGGTCAATAAACTAGAGTGCGAGTGAGACGACCTTATCAATTATCGATAGATTGCGGCGCTAGAAATATACAGGATGTTCGTTTTTAAGTGTTGGGTGTATTTGTGGTTGCAAGAGCGTATACTAAGCGTGAGGTTGGATTCGATTCCTAGTTTGGGCAAAATGTTATTAGGTTTTAAGGAATTTCTCAGTAGTAGCTTGGAGTTAGGTTTTGTGCCAGTTTGACGGCAGTAGACTCTCCCCCTATTTATTACAAGGGACTTAAACATAACTGGCAAAATGTGGGTGTACTATTACTCTTCTGCCCAACCCTTCACGAGCTTCAGGCGTGATGTTATTTGAGACTTACTGTGAATTATATTTTTAGTCTACAGTTCACTTCATGAATGTTTGCCGCTCTGAAGTAGGCTACAAATGACTGCGCAATAGTCAATATCTGTATATCTATACAAATAAATAAAATTGTGTCTGTTTGTAATGTCAAAATAACAGTTTATTACTAATTACTGAATGCATATGAAAGTATGTACGCTAAGTATACTGGATGATTTTTTACCGTCTTGAAAACAATTGGGTACCTACCTACAATATGAGAACGGAGTAGAAGCCTATGGCATACCTAGCTTTTTTTTTTGTTTTTTCAATAGCTAACATTTGAAGTAAACTAACTAAGAGAACAATAAAACCAGAAATTTTGAAAAAACTTTATAGATCGTTATAAAATATTGAAATTGAAATCATACGCACTACGCAGGGTGCGTAGTGCGATTATAAATTAAAAAAAAAACTAGTCATGCCATAGGCTTCTAGTCCGTTCACCTATTATTTTTTTCAAGACTGTAAAAAAATCACCATGTTTATGATAATAAAAAAATTGTCTGTCTGTCTGTCTGTTTGTTTGTTCCGGCTAATCTCCGAAACGGCTGGACCGATTTTTACGTAACTGGCAGATAGCTGATGTTATAAGGAGTAACTTAGGTTTACTATTATTTTAGAAAAAGAATTAGGATTCCGCGCAAAAAAATTAAAACCCAAGAAATTGTGTACAAATAGCGCGGTGGGTCGGGGGACGAAGGAGTTTTATTAAAATGTGACTGTTATTTTAGTATATCACGACTTCCACGCGAAATAAGTCGCGGGGCATAGCTAGTAAGTACTAAAACAGCAGCGCATCATGCCATGCGCATCGGAAAGGTTAGTTTCAGAGCGGCAAACTATACCAAACAGAATAGGGATGATGACTAAAAAATGATTTTTTGTCCGTCATGTAGATTATTAAAATATATTGGACACGTATTTTTTCTTTTTCTACGTAATCAAAAGATTACGGCGATACATTGAGTTAAAGTGTGGCATGACGTCACGTCTTCGTAGATTTTATACGTAGAAGTGACGTAGCAAGCCCCTACTCCCGAACTTTAATGCGAGTTATCTAAGTCATTTTTTATTAATATGATAAAGCAAAAAATACGTATCTAATATTTTTTTATTATCTGACTGACGGACTAAATAGAATTTCTTTTTTTTTACCCAGGCATCATCCCTATTGCTTTGGTACTACTATTCTTCCTCCTTTAATATAGCGGTAAGATATAAACTACAAAACAATTTGACCTCAGATTCAGGTTTACGACGGTTCTCAAAATCATTTATAGTCTCCAGACGCTAGTAAAAAAAGTTATTTTATAACTTATATAAGAATCATGAGTAAATAAGTACTATTATTTAGAGCTTTCCTTTATGTTTAGAACAAAATATAATAATAGTGACTTTAGTGGTGATGATGGTCTTCCGAAAGGTAGGGTGCGTAGTACTCGCGCCCGGCGTACGTGATCGTAGCCAGTGGCATTTTGTAGTTTCTGACTACCCCTATGGGAAGAAGGCGTATGTGTACGTATATGTTAAGTTAAAAGTTTACCAATAACCTACAACAACTTTGCTCCAGAAAATAAAATACCAATTTTTTATCATCGAAACAAAATCGAGAGATAGCCGAAATCGAAAACCAAGTGCCCTCACATTCCCTACGTTTTTAGGGTTCCGTAACTCAAAAGGAAAAAACGGAACCCTTATAGGATCACTCATGTGTCTGTCTGTCTGTCAGTCCGTCTGTCACAGCCAATTTGCTCGAAATCTAATGGACTTATTAAGTTGAAATTTGGTATGCGTATGTATTTCTGTGACCCAAACACGAACGTGTAATGTAATTTAATGAATTTTGAATATGGGGGTCAATTTTGGGGGTAAATAAGATAATTAAAAAATAATGTTTTGCAAACTGTACCGTGCGATATATCAAATGAAAGAGCTTATCTGTGAGGGTCTCAAATATACAGGGTGTCCGGTAATGAATGGATAACCTTGAAATGTCTTATAGTATAACTTATGGCCGTTCAGAAAAAAAATTGAAACAAAATATATCATAAGTAGTACCTAAGTTATGATTTTTTTAAAAGAAAGGTCTAATTTTTTTTACCTTGTTTTACTTTTATGAACACTACGATCAGAAATGAATGGATTCCATCGGTTTGTTGTTATTTTATTATTATACACGAACTATGCTAATAGATAAACAGTCAATAGTATGACTAGCTATTGCACTTTTTTATTAAAAAATTAGCAAATTAATTAATTTTAGAAAAACTTTGCAAAATTTATTTTTTAAACTATGTTTAAACATCTTGGGTATAAAAAAAATGTATGAATACATGAGTGGCCAATAATTTTAAAATAATGTCACTTTCAAGTAGATTTTATAATGGTACAATTCATAAATGTATCTACAATAAATAGTGAATTATTGCCATTAATGTAGAAAAGGAGAAAATTTTACCAAATGTCAAAAGTAATGTAGGAACTTTTTTTAAATTAAATTGCTTCTGACCACTGAAGATTAATCAAAAATACATTTAAGGAATTTGTAGTGAATAAAAATTGCGTATTGAAACCAAATTGTCAGAAATTTACAAATACTCATAATGATTAAAATAGTTACTTTAAAAGCGTGAAATGGGTCGTGTGACCTTCATATTTGCTACCTGCGCGCACGCCGTGCTGTCATTCTTTTGTGTTATGTTAGACAAAGAGGGTCTGAATCGGCTAGGTGCGAGAGAGAGGAAATAAATGTAAAACATCAGGTAAGCACTCATACTTTTAGTGCGTTTCTCGACTTGCTCGACTTCGCATGTGTTTATTTAGTTTCCGTTTGCAATTATCGTGATTTACTTTGAATCAGTGTTAAAACGACCACGTGGCTATTTTATTGGACTATTCGTTTTGCTTACTGATTTGGACTTGTTTTGTTTGGTGATATTTGCGACGATTTGGTTTGTTTTTGGACTAAACTGGACTTTTGTGTTTTTGTGTATCAAAATGCCACGTCAGTATACGGCACAAGAATATGCAAATATGCATTACATTTATGGAGAATGCAGAGGTAACGCAAATGCAGCTGCAGCGCTCTATAGGGAGAGATACCCTAATGCGCGCCACCCAGACTACCGCGTATTTATTCGTGTCCACGGTTGTTACTCCGAAGGAAGATTGCCTGGTAGTGGTGTCGGTGGTACAAGCAGTGGAAGAATCGCTCGTCTTGATGTAGAAGAAGCCGTGCTTGAGGAAGTCGAAAACGATCCTTCTACCTCTACACGAACAATAGCTCGACGCACTGGTATCGGAAAATCGACCGTGCACGATATTTTGAAAAAAAATAAATTCCACCCTTACCACGTTACACGCGTGCAAACTCTCCAACCAAGAGATTATGCAGCTAGATTGCGTTTTTGCCGACAAATGCTGGCAAAAATCGAAGAAGACCCGCAATTTTTTAATAAAATTCTGTGGAGCGACGAGTCAACATTCAAAAGAGATGGATACATGAATCTTCATAATTTACACGGTTGGGAATTAGAAAATCCCCATCTTATGCGTGAAGATAGATCCCAATACCAATTTAAAATCAATTATTGGACTGGAATATTAAGTGGAATAATAATCGGGCCATTTGAATTACCGGGGAATTTAACAGGGCAAAGTTATTTGGAGTTTCTTCAAAATGATCTCCCCAATTTATTAGAAGAAGTGCCCGAGGAGCTGAGGGAGTCATATTGGTTGCAAAATGACGGCTGTCCTGCGCATTATGCTGTATCTGTTCGTGCATTTTTAAATAACACGTACCCAGATAGATGGATCGGGCGGCTAGGGCCAATTTTGTGGCCTCCACGTTCACCGGACCTAAATCCATTGGATTTTTTTTATTGGGGCTGCCTTAAAGAGGAAGTATACTGTAAGCCTATAAGGTCTTTAGAAGAATTAAGAAGACGAGTCAGAGCAGCCGCATCAAAAATTAGTGAACGACGGTACACAAGACTGCTCCGTAGATCATTTATCCGTAGATGTAGGGCCTGCATAAGAGTGGGAGGCCGGCAGTTTGAACATTTATTATAAACGAATGATAATAAAGTGTTGTTTATGTTAAATGTTGTTTTTTATTAATCCCCAAAGTTCAGGTACAATTAAATTTAAAAAATGTTCCCATATTACAAATTTTGATATTTAGTAAAATTTTCTCCTTTTCTACATTAATCGCAATAATTCACTATTTATTGTAAATACATTTATGAATTGTACCATTATAAAATCTACTTGAAAGTGACATTATTTTAAAATTATTGGCCACTCATGTATTCATACATTTTTTTTATACCCAAGATGTTTAAACATAGTTTAAAAAATAAATTTTGCAAAGTTTTTCTAAAATTAATTAATTTGCTAATTTTTTAATAAAAAAGTGCAATAGCTAGTCATACTATTGACTGTTTATCTATTAGCATAGTTCGTGTATAATAATAAAATAACAACAAACCGATGGAATCCATTCATTTCTGATCGTAGTGTTCATAAAAGTAAAACAAGGTAAAAAAATTAGACCTTTCTTTTAAAAAAATCATAACTTAGGTACTACTTATGATATATTTTGTTTCAATTTTTTTTCTGAACGGCCATAAGTTATACTATAAGACATTTCAAGGTTATCCATTCATTACCGGACACCCTGTATATATATATATATATATTTGTATTTGGAATGCATGGGATAACATGTTTTCAAGTGCAATGTTAAGTTTGTTCTTGGGATAAATTCATCCCAACTACGGAACCCTTCATTGTGCGTGGTCCGACACGCTCTTGACCGGTTTTTCTATAAAAAATCACAACAGGTGCGAGCTTTACGAAGCGAATACAGTGTTATTCGTGCGAACACTACGTATACTTTTACGATGTATTCAATTGATTTTCTACACCATGTATAAAGGAACAAGATGGTTGTGTGGTTAGAGGTTGTTAAATTCGTGGTTTGGTGAAGTTACTAGATGGAATACAATTTTTAAGGGAAGTAACCAGTTAAGTTAAAAGGTATAGCCCTCGAAAGGATTCTAGATTTTAAGGATTTAGGGCATATATAGTTCCTGAGGACTTGAAAGATAATGCTGACATGGAAAGAGAATGGAGGGTATTGGCTGTCCGATATTGGCCCGTAGGTAGGTGCGTTGTGCACCAGAAGTGAAAGTATATCTTTTTACGGATTTTTTGCCAATCTTTGTACACGTGCACGTGCGTTCGATATACGCAAAGGGTATGCAACGCCCTCAAAGTTCAGTGTAATAATTACTTCAGAATAGTGGGAGAGCGCTTGGCAGCGTCAATGGCATTGTAGAGGTCATCAGTGATACTGATAAGCTATGTTGAGCCATTATGGCACATCGGGTACATGTACTATCGACAAAACGGACACCTTTACACCTTAAAGTTGATTTTTGTGTACACCGATTCATTGAAAAAACCCTGCCCCTATGGTCTTTTATTTTACTTTGTCATAAGTGCAGTTGCAGCTTTCAAGCAACATTGTTTCAAAATTGGAAAGGCATAGCTTTTGTTGATCGTACATGTGAATGTACCCGATGCGTCAGATAAGTGCAACAAATATATGAATTGAATAAAGCATGCGTAGTTCATACAAACGAAATACCAAAATAATTTGTACCAAACATATTCTTAAGGTAGTGAGTATTTATTCCGATTGGATTACAGAATGTCTAGGTTCCCAAACATATATTTTGAAAGGACACTGATTTGAAGACGAGATAATATGAGGAATTTAAAATTTCTATAGAAAACTTACTTTTCTCGTATTTCATGTTTAAATCAATGTTCTTATTTAATATATATTTGGGAACCTAGATATTCTGTAATCCAATCGGAATAAATACACACTACCTTTAGAATATGTTTGATTTACAAATTATTTTGGTATTTCGTTTGTATGAACTACGCATGCTCTGGGGGCGTCTTAATGACATAGCTTCTAAGTAGTGTATATACGGTGACTGGTATTTAGTGACCGATACATAAACACATGATTGTACTTATGATAACAAACAACATTTACTAGAGGACCACACGTGAAATATCGAATCTGCTACTCCCTACATTTTAACGAGTCATGCGAACATGAATGTATGGGAGAGCTGATTTTTTTATTGTTATTGTTAAGTCATTGTTATTTACATTTTCGCCTCAGTTTTTATAATCAAGGAGTACTTATCAGGTGTCATAAAGTGTGTAGTATCAATAAAATAATTACATAATGGCGGCGCAGATTGAGGTCTCACGCAATACTGTAGCGGTTAAATATCAAGAATCTAGATCTTGTTATATGTTCATGTAGTGCCATTATTACTAAGTGATATATTGCAATCTCAATATCAGCACGCACGCAGTGAGTTTTTATTTGATTTGAAAAATGTTCTCAAGTATGTAGGTACTGTACTTAATCAGGTATTTAGAATTCAAGCAAATCTATTTTCTTCAATGTATTCTAAATATAGATACTCCAGATTAAGCAAAAATATTTAGCACCCTAATTGCGTAACACACTATCAATCGGTATCTGAATAATTTTGAAGCAAATTGCTAATCCATTGGCTTCATATGTTCGAAAAATATTTCTGCTCGACAACGTAAATAACGCAATTAATGTTGTTGAACTGTCAAAATGAAACCTATTCCGATTGATAGTGTGTTACGCAATTAAGGTACTGGGACAACCTTGTAACAGTTACGTCACAATTTCTGTCAGTTTACTCCCCCCATAAGCCGCGTTAAAGAACTTCGTTCCAAAAAATCTAGTTATTTCTCAAACTCTCTGTTCATTTCATTCTCTCTGCAACCCTCGCATCAGGTACACGTGAAGCGGTACACATCCGTGCGTAGCACCTGCCGCGTTGCGCCAATCGCTTACTGCCTGTTTATTTTGTTCTCTCTTACTTTTACATACTTTTCTAAAATTTATTTTAGTTATCTATTTTCTTTAATTTAAGAGCGTTTATCCCGCGCGGGCTGGCAACGTCGCTTTTCTACAGGTTTTTCGTGGTTATTTTAATACATTTAAATCAAATTACTATTTTTTTAATATGCTATCTAGATCGTTGGTATTTATAAGTGTGTATACTATTTTTTACAGCTATTTTGGTATTTACTCATAAAAAAATAACATTATAGACAATATTTTAAATTTTTATGAGGTAATACCAAAATAACTGTAAAAAATAGCATACACAGTTATAAATACCAACGATCTAGATAGTCTATTAAAAAATAGTAATTTAATTTGAATGTATTAAAATAATCACGAAAAGCCTGTAGAAATACGAAATTGTCAATTGCCCGCGCGGTATACGAGTATGCGCTCTTAACATAGCACCTCGTCAGACATAAATCTATTTTTTTTTTTTTGTAGAATTACACTGCATAAACAATAATCTATTATTGCATCACTGACACTGCTTACTACGATTACTCAAAACATCACGCCTTTTTTCTCCGAATGGTTAGGCAGAGGTACAGACGCCAGCAGGTCAACCTACCCGAAACTCCAACTCTCAGATTTTCCCAATCAACCTTGAACCTAATGCCTTAGCAATAAAGTCGAAAATCTATTAAAGAAATCTGACAGATTGTAGTAGCTTGATGTGCTGGCGTCTGTACATAGTACACCCACATTTCACCAGTTATGTTTAAGTTCTATGTAATAGGGGGCGAGCTTATATTGTCATCAACTGGGTACAAATCCAGATGGAAAATTCAATAAAACTTTGCCCGACCCGGTAATCGAACCTAGGACGTCATGCTCAGCAGTAGCCCTTGTCACCATTAGGTCACCAACGAGGCAGTCAATAAAACAATAATAAATAAATAATTTAGGGCAAATTTTTCGATCGTCTCTTTTATTCATGGAATAAATATGGCGATTTGACAGCTTTTGTTTAAAAAAATATCTCAAACTGTCAGGTAACATTTATTCTTCGGATAAAAGTTATATGACTATTGAGAAATCAGTCCTTAGAGATAGGGATGATTCTCAACATTAAATCCAAAGTTTTAAAAATCCTTTTCAGTTTAATCTGCTGACAAATGTCTTGTGAATCGATCAGCTGTTTCTACTCTTGATAGTAGTTCAAGCAATTACAGATCGAATACAGTTATTTTAGCTCTGACAACAGCGGCAACCCAATAACAACCTTATTGAAACGACAATAAAGATCACTGTGATTTAGATAGAGGCTTGTCAATAGTAGCAACCTAAAAGTAATCTAATTGCATTGACAATAAAGATGACATAGGTAAATAAAATAACTGAACGGTCTGTACAATAGCTATGACAGTAGGGACTACTCGTATGCATGTATTTTTTTTCTCTTAATCAATAAAACACAGTAATATAATCAATCAATCTGTCTAGCCTTTTCCCAACTATGTTGGGGTCGGCTTCCAGTCTAACCGGATGCAGCTGAATACCAGTATTTTACATGGAGCGACTGCCTATCTGACCTCAGCTTCTGGGTAATACGATACCCTTTGGTAAGACTGGTTGGCAGACTTTCGGGCTTCTGACGACCCGTAACGACTGTCAAAGATCCACGAATGACAGCCGGGACCAACGGCTTAACGTACTTTCCGAGGCACGGAGAGGTCTTGGTGTGTAAAGATGGTCACCCATCCACGGACCAACCGCGGCAAGTGTAGCTTAACCTGCTCGATCGACCCGTGCGGCTGTAATTATTAAGACACAAGCCCCTCTAAACACAAGCATAATAGTCAGCCTATAATATTCGCACTCACTGCTGGGACACAGCCTCCTCTCGGTGACAGGCTAGATGGCGTGGTTGGTTAAGATACCACCTATCATGTCGCAAGTCGTGGGTTCGATTCGTATCCAGGACAAACATTTATGTGCATGAACATGTCTGTTTGTTCTGAGTCTGGGTGTAATTATGCATAAGTATGTATTTACAACAACAAAAAAAAAAGTAGTGTATGTAGTATATCAGTTATCTGGTTTTCATAGTACAAGCTCTGCTTAGTTTGGGATCAGATGACCGTGTGTGAATAATGCCCCAGGTGAGAGGGAGTGGGTCGTTATCCACCACACGGGCCCAGTGCGTATTGTAGTGGTGTAACAGTCATGTCTTCGAATTCTTGGTTCTAGGACATGCCGGTTTCATCACGATGTTTTTCCTTCTCCATTTTGAAAGCAGGGGCTGTAATCTCGACATAGACAGCGATCGCTTTACTATCGAATTCAGTCGCAAACTCCCTAAATCTAGGGTCCCCACCCTAGATGCGTGAAAAGTGCGTGATTTTTTCGTACTTGTCAAGCAATTTTGACCGTTTATGGGACCCCATTAAAACTGAGACCGAATTTGGACGTAAAGCGATCGCTATCTATGTCAAGCCGCTCTTAGCAAAAACTTATCTTTAATCATTTAATAGTGTAAACAAACAAGAAAGTGAAACAGATTATTCATTTAATACAATGATTTATGTGCTTTTGTTCTTGTAACCTAATAGGCTGTTACTCCTTTTTTATGTTCCAAGCTTTATTATTCATTTCATGGTGTACCTAAATTATACAGATATCGATCTAAGGATGTATGTATCGTTATTTGAACAGGAAGGTGGATCTAGGTCAAAAGGCAAAAACGAGAAAATATTGTTACCTACCTACTAAAATATGTTTTTTTTTCTTCTAATTCGAATGTAAGGGGTGTTCTACCCATCAATATGAACAACTTTTACTATAGGACTAACTAAAAATTCGATAAAAAACGACCTTCCCATTTAAAAGTACCTACATACCCGATCGGACTATTTTTGTATAAGAAGGTCGAAATTTTGTTGCGAATTCCAAGTTGGTCCAATAGTCAAAGTTATTCATATTGATGGGTAGAACACCCCCATGAATTTTGTCGCATGTTATCAAAGTCAGCCTGTATAATTACATATTATAAATTAAAGTCCTTTCTCGTGTCTGTCTGTGTGACCGCGTTGTTCTCCTAAACTGCACAACGGATTTCGGCGCGGTTTCCATCAGAGAATTATTTATTCCGGAAGGTTTCTGTGTATGTATTTATTATTATTATTATTTTTTCTAAGATATCTCGGGACCCTGGGGTCCCGGACCTTTGGAAGGCGTATGAAGAGCCGAAGCCAACTCGCAGAGGCCCCTTAGATAATTTTAAATGATGAGGAGGCACCAACCGACGATTATCCCTGTATGTATGCACTATGCAAGTGCACCCAAGGACAACCCACGGTTGGTAAAGGACTATTGTTGTACGTGGATACACAACATATTGAGCTATGGGTCTGGGTGGCTAAAGTGGATTGGGTAACTAGAACTGTGGAAGTACTATGTCCCCTGCCTGATCAATGTTATATAATTATACACGGATAAAATGGCAGGGGGTGACTTGCACACTCAAGCTCGCCACATGCTGCCCTGCGGGTTTCTATATCTCTCTTGGCCTGGCTCCTCATCCTAGACCCGTTCCGGCAAAGTAAACTCTACCGGCACAGACCTAAAGTTCGGAGCGCGCAAGCCCCACCACGACGTCAACACGTAGAGATACAGCGGTGGGGTTATTATTATTATTATTGAATAATAATATCCTGGGACATTTCACATACGGTAAAACACAAGCTCTGCTTAGTTTGGCATCACCAAACTAAGCAGAGCTTGTACTATGGTGATATACTACATACACTACTTTTTTTTTGTAAATACATACTTATGTAGATAATTACACAGACTCAGGACAAACAGACATGTTCATGCACACAAATGAATTTATAACACATTAATATTAAACTTAGGTACATAATATAAACAAATCTCTGTTTTGTCAAGTCGTAAAAACTGTGGGAGCCGCGGGGTAATTGCGTAACACACTTACATACAGTAGGATCGGTTTCATGTTGATGAACTGTCAACAACAATCATTGCGTTATTTATGTTGTAGAGAAGACAAGTTTCGAGCTTCAAAATCATTCAGATTCTGATTGATAGTGTGTTACGCAATTAGGGTGCTGTGGCGGTCACTATTCCTTTTTTAAACCTATCCTGTCCCACTGCTGGGCAAAGCTACTGCCTTTTCCGTCGCTAGTCCTATTAAAAAAAATATATACAATAATACCTATGTTGATTTTGGTCCTTAGGCTGCCATCAGACGGACTGCACAGCAGCAACCGCGCGCAGTCGATAATATTCAACTGCATGCAGTTATACGTTTGACTTCGTACAGTCGTAAATTTAATTCCACGCGGTTGATCACTTACCGTATACAGTTAGTGTGCAGTTCACGCAATCGGTTGCAGTCGTGCGGAGTCGATATTAACGGCATACAGTCGTGACTTCAACTTCACGCGGTCGGCTGCAGTCGTGTAGTGTCGACACACACTGTTCATCCCTAACCGCATACAGTTATCTATTCCTTGACTAGCTGTATTCTTGTATTGAAGTCATAACTCTACGAAGTCAAACGTACAACTGCATGCAGTTGAATATCTCGACAGCGTGCGGTTAGTCGATATTAACTGCATACAGTCGTGACTTCAACTTCACGCGGTCGGCTGCAGTCGTGTAGTGTCGACACACACTGTTCATCCCTAACCGCATACAGTTATCTATTCCTTGACTAACTGTATTCTTGTATTGAAATCATAACTCAACGAAGTCAAACGTACAACTGCATGCAGTTGAATATCTCGACAGCGTGCAGTTGTTGCGGTGCAGTCCGTCTGACGGCAGCCTTACTTGTTTTTATACCAACCACAAAAACAACCGAAAAATGCTAACTTCATCAAAACATATATTCCATTACGCTATTATTTAATTTAAGTTGTGTGCTTTCCTCTTGAATATCATAAATATTAACATTCTACTCATATTTCCAAGATAAACACCACATGATCAAAATTCCGACGTTCAGAAACGCTCCTTCACACTTTAAATTCCCATAATTCCGATTAATACCACGACAATCCAAGCATACCTACACAACATAATTAAATTACCTGTTAAATTCGAGGCCATTTCCAAGAAATTAAAACATTTATCTTATCTCCGAATCCGTCCTTATATCCGACCGATCAGCATCCCTTTTAACAAACTCGATTACCCAAAAGGCTACCAGTACTTATCGCAGTAATCAAATACTTGGATCCTTTAGCTATTAATAAAATCGCTGTTCCCACCGAAGCTTCCATTTTGGTCTGAATAGAGAAGCATAAATCGTATATGAATGCGTCTTGCACCTGGCATAGTGGAATGCGACCTCCGACGCGAGGCGTGGTCTAAGTTATAGGCGGTTTAAAATTATTGGTCCTTTTATGCGCAGCGAAATTGGTAATTTGGACCTCACTGCTTTTTGTACGGCGCTTTTAATGCCTCAATTACTGCACGGATTTTTCATTGTAATAATTAATACGGGAGTAATGGCTGTTTTTGTTGCGTAATACCATAAGTCAGTAGCTGCAGAATTTAAAAGTTGCTTGAAAAAATAATTATGACCGAGAAAAAATCTAAAAGAATCTTGGGACACAGATAAATGTAAAGAATACTTAAATGTACTTCATCTCCGCCGGATGACGTCGCTTAGAGTGAGTAGATAAATCAAATATTTGCTAATCACGCGATGCTCATGAGCTTCGAAGTTAGCAAAAAGTTTAATTAGCTTTATTCTATTGGACTAAGTGTTCCAATAAAACGACTTTTTTATTTCTGAATGTATCACTCTGTCTTTGCATATTAGGTACTTCGTTTTATTGACTTGTTCCTTTTTCAGTGCTTTTGTAGTTCTGGTTATCCATTATCCTGATAGTAGAAGTAAAATAAATTTTCAAAATTTTAAAATATTTTTATAATTTTTAGTAAGTAAGTAACTCGGGTATTTTTATAATGAAGTTTTTTTTTATATATAATATAATATAATATAATAACCTGGGTCATTATTCACACACAGCCATCTGATCCCAAACTAAGCAGAGCTTGTGCTATGAAACCAGATAACTGATATACTACATATACTACTTTTTTTTTGTAAATACATACTTATATAGATAATTACACACTCAGAACAAACAGACATGTTCATGCACACAAATGTTTGTCCTGGATGGGAATCGCACCCACGACCCTTTATACCTTTTCATCTGCCCTGCGAAATTAATAAAGTGTAAATTATTACATTATTTTAATTATTGTGAATGTGAAGAGTATGTATCATTGCTTTTTTGTTTGTTTTATTTTTCTCTCAGTTATTTTTTATCATGGTCTGGCAGTTTGAGTAATTTATGCGGCCTATTTCTTTGGTATTGTTCGTCGAATCGTTGAGCTGCTTAATAAGTTGAGCTGCGTGATTACTGATAAATGCGTGCACTGACTGGACAGGTCCTCTCAATCTGTGTGGTTATTTCCTCAAAAGACCATTTCTGACACCAATCTACATGGTCTTCACACTTAGAGTACCTATGATATATACTCTAAGTCTTCACATGAACTGAGCAAGATTACGTCTGGACTTTATAAGAGACTGTGACCTCTAAGTTTCTTTCGGTCTTTCTTCTCAGAGTAGTCAGATAGGAAACGCCAACCTCATGTAGTGTTTAAAAAAACATGATTGACGTGTAAAAGTATTTGTACTACTGAAATAAAATCATTTATCATTTAATCTCGAATCGTGCTAGGCTATAAACCAACGCTCATTGATTCCGTCAAAATCCAATAATTTGTTTCCCAGAAAGAAAAAAAGGCAGGGAAAATGACTACATTGTATCGTGTAATCTCTTATAACTTGAACCACGCCATGATTGTTACCGCGTGCAGTACAGTTCTTCAAAGCGTGGTCTCAGCTTCGAGAGGATTATGCATCTTCCACCTGCTACTAATAACGAAATATTGAGACCATGCTCCGATCTACTGAGAGTCGTGATGATAGCATTATTTTTATCGAGTTTATTTATTTCAACATTATAAAATATTTCGTCGTTAAAATTATACTGTACGCCTGTAAGCCTGTAAGTAAAAACCAGTCATAAAACAAACGAAGATAGAAGAAATATTTTTTTTTTATTATGCGCAAAAAAGGCGCACATTACAAATTAATTTAATACACACATATAAAGTAGCCCAAAGCCTCGTATTCATAAAATAAAAGTTTAAAGTATGACAATGTTGACCGAAAAAAATACCTTATACAGGATGTAATTTTAATCACCATTATTGTACTCATCATTACGAACAACTTGTAATGTGGGACCAAACCAGAAATCGCGAAAAAAATTTAGCTGTTCCCTACATTTGACGTATTATGCGAACATAAACCTACTGAACAGCTGATTTTTATTCGCGATTTCAGGTTTGGTCCCACAGTAAAAGTTGTTCATAATGATGAGTACAACGACTCCTTAAAAAGTTGCCACTGTTTACACTTACACCCTGTACACTTTCTTTTCTTTTGAAACTGTGCCATAATTTCACAACTTTAATCAAAAACCGAAATAACTCAAAAATTACATATTTCGAGTTTTTACTATAAACTGAATTAATTTCGCACGGAGAATCATTCAGTCCAACTGCCGACTCGTTAACGATGAAAATGACAGAGATTTTTTTATTTTTTTGTAATACATTGAAGCCTAATTAAGGTAGACAATGTCAAACTTAATGCGTTTTCCCACAAAATAGAAATTTTGAGTTTTTCGGTTTTTGATTAAAGGTGCGATTTTTGCACGAACTTTAATCGCCATTCTCATTGAACTTGGCCCACACCAATAACTCTCACGATTGTTACCGCGCAGTTTACAGCTCGGCTCTAGTTATTGTAACGATAGGTTTAACATTTAACATACTGTTTGAACTACTTCGCGTTTATCGTGTAGATTTCAGCGATAATAGTTAATATATTCTGACAGTGACATGGTAATTGGTTGTTGGATGGAAAATAGGGATGTTTCTTGACAGTTAAAATACCCGTAGGTATTGTGGATTTATTTTATACAAAATAAACAACAAAATATTATAATGAAAGAAAGAAGTTAAATTACTATCTAGGTTACCTAGATCTTGATAAGCTGAAAAGACGTAAAGGCTTTCCCGTGTGCGATATAGTACAGACGCCAGCACATCAAGCAACTATAATCTGTCAAATTTCTTTAATAAATTTTCAACTTTATCTCAAAATCGTTGGGTTCAAGGTTGATTGGGAAAATTTGACAGTTTCGGGTGGCTTGACCTGCTGACGTCTGTACAATACCGTTTCAAGTTTGCCAGCCGACAGTATGTGGCAACTAGCTCGCGATTGTATAATAATATAAATAAACTTTTACCGATATACTCCCTGACTCAACACGAAGTAAAAATCAAACTTATTGGTTGGTAAAATTAACCAAAAGAAGGAAAGACTTAGTAGCTCCAGTTTGCCAAACTAAAACCGTGTTTGTATGCAGGCAATTCAATAAACGCTCAGCCGAATTATACAATAAGATAAACAAAAAAATATTCATATACACCAAAAGCACATATGATTGTAAGAAAACCGTAACTAATTGGATCAAAAAACTCACGTATGAAGAGACCGAGGCACTTCTACAGTACATTAAATAGCAAGATACATTATCAGTGATATATTAATCAATTGTTACACACATACATTCAATCTCACTAAAACTGGCAGTTAAAAAAATAGAAACATACACACACACACACACGCACCCCCACACTCACGCACACACACACCCCCCACACACGCACACTCACACTCATCACACATACACTCTTACACAATTTTTTCTTTTTTTCAGTATACAATCCCAATACAATCAGTAATACAACTCCTTAAGTTAGTATTATCCTGAAATGTCAAGATTTCATGAAATAGTAATTCATTAGGATTACCTGGTCTTAAAGAGTTGTATTGTTCGCTTTAATGATTCTAATTATGTAAACAGATACTTGTTACGGCCGCAAATTATATTTTGATCAACGTACAATCTAACACTGACTTGTAAATTGCATACGTAAGAAAATTTAAATTTCGCGGGCTACCGTGATAGAAATAATACTGTACCTATTAAAATTAAGTCAGTGTTTAATTTTATGTTGTTATTTCAATAAGTACTTGCATGCCACTCAATATTATATGGAGGAACATTGGCTTCTAAAACACAGGCTTTTGGCCTAGTTTAGCCATCAGTTCGACCTTTAATGTGACTCTATTATAGAACATTATTTAATCCTTGTGTACTCATATATGTTATTCTTAGTGTACAAATAAACATTTTATTATTATATTTTATTTACGGTAAACAATACGCATTGAAAAAACAAATACCTGCCAAGATAAATCAGCCGTACTGTAAGTTGCAATCTAAAATCATGTCCTTGCTGGACTCCGACCACTCCAATTGCGCGGCACTATTTGCCTTTCTCATGCAGCCCCACTCGTATCCAGTGCTCCACTAGCCTGAGCGCATCCTATCATATGCTCACTATCAAATGTTGCTTAAGTGCACTACGGGCTTCTGCTCTGTTATTGGACAATTTAAATTTCTTAGCCTAGGCTAAGTTTTTGAATGAAAACTCTTATGGGCGCTTTTATAATTTCAAATGTGATAAAAATCATGATTTTAATTAAAAAAAAAAACAAAATAATCAGATTTATTTGATTTAAATCAGATTTTTTTTATTTATTTACATATTCTATTCTTTTTTTAATTTGGAAGTCATTTTTTTTTTACATTTCACTTTGGACGTCAATTATTATTATATAAGTCGATGTTCTGATTGCGATCGTTTTCTGCCCTTATTACAACTTCTACACATCGCTTTGTTAAACTTTCCGCAAGCAGATTTTTTTACATAGCATTGCACGTATTACGTCATGTATGTGTGCACCGTAGTTTATGTCGGGGAAGTCCCTTGAGACTTTTTGGCTGATTTTGTTGTATTAAAAAGGTATTGATTTAAATGAAGCGATTTATTTAAAAAAAAATCACTTGATTTTAATCGCGATTTAAATCACTGATTAAAATCAGGTGATTTAAATCATATCAACCCTATTGCTATTACCGTGGACGGTCATTTAAAAGCGTCTTCACATATTTCCAAACATTTTACTTCCCTGTGTTGGTGTGTTACCGTGATGCCGTGGACGTGCACGATAATATAAATAGATTAGAAATTTTAAAAACGCCCAATAGCGCTCCAGAATTGACTTTCATTGAACTTAGTACTGCAAAGTAAGAAGTCGAAAAAAAAAGAAAGTAATAAAAAAAATTGTAGTATCTACTTCCACATATATGGGAAACTCAATATCTCGATAGCAACTGTCTCCGAAACTCCGAATAGGAAGACGAAAATGTAATTTGTCATCATCTGTGGCAATTGTCTAAAAGGGGCCTGACGTACGGTGAGCATCGTGTGTGCTTTTTATCTCAGTTATTTTTTTTGGGATATGATGTTTTTGTTTTTATATTGGTTAATGTTTAAAAACCGGTCAAGAGCGTGTCGGACCACGCACAATGAAGGGTTCTGTAGTTGGGATGAATTTATTCCAAGGAAAACTTAATATTGTAGTTAAAAAGCATGTTCTCCCATACATTCCAACTACAAATATCCATACAATCCAACCCACATTACACCTTATGTGGGTTGGATCTTTTTTGTTTAACTATGGACAAATGTAAGTTCGTACGCACAATATTGAAAGATATACCATATTGTTTTAAGACCATCGACTTCTTATAGGTTTTCCTGTAATCAACAGGTATTGAAATAATTTCAAAAAAAAAGAACTGTAGGTATAACATGAAACATTACACAAGCGTAGATAATGCCAATGAAAAATAAACCTTACTAAATTATGCTAATACATTCTACTTTATAATGTAATCCGCACCACGTTCGCAGTACCAACTTACCAAGATAAGCTAAACGCAACCATTTTATTACACAAACTTGAAACTGCATGTTTATGAATGCCTTAATGTACTCACTGTACTTAATGTACTCGCTGCACTTACATTTGGGCGCGTGAAATAATTTTAGGAGATAATCTCTAATTCAGCCACTGATAGAATTATTGCACTCGAATGGATAGCTTGGATCGTAGCCAACGAAACGAACGAACCCTTACGCCCTTCAAGGCAAATTTATATTCAATACAAAACCCATAAAGTTCAAATTTCATTGTGCTGTAACCCAATTTTGCGTTCAACCCAATTTTAACTCAACCTTTGAAGTTATAAGATCAGATTTCCTTAATCTAACATCTCGATGCAATTACGAATAAAAACGAACGGCCAGGAAGTATGGGCTTCTAAAAATAAAATGTAATTTTGCAAAGAACTTAATGCAATTTACTTGGGCTTAATTTTTACAGACACTTGTTTTCGCAAGATTCAAAGTTGGAATCTGAAAATAAACATTGTGATGGGAAAAGTTAAACATCATTGAATACAGCATAATTTGAAAACCGATTCCGATAAAAGTAGGGAGGGTTATTGAGAAAAAAAAAACTGAGTTTAAGTTTCAACATTTCACTCTGAAAACTAAATATAATTTGGGAGTGGGCTCGTAGCATTGGGTAGTTTTTCGAAGCATATATTCAGCTTATAACGTACTCTTTCAATATTTCGACAATTAAAATTATTAAATAAGCAATTAGCCATACTTAAGAGCTATTCATAGAAACTCAAGGGCCATTCGATGCGGGAGGGTTGCGAGCCAAATATAGAGTATTTAATAATAATCTTTTAATAAATACCTTTTCACATGAACCAGCCGCTGCGGTCTGCGGTAGGTACCCGTTATAATTCCGCGGCAAATTTTAATTCATTTCATTTATAATTGGCGTGAGTATTAATTGAGGATTTACTATTAATTTTCATAATGTTTAAAGGTGTAACACTAATAAGTTGTTGGTATACAGTTACCGTTAAATTGTGTTTATTAAGTTGTTTTTAAACGAAACAATAATAAACTAAAAATAATAGGTTTATGTGATGTGATCTTAAAAAAAGGTGAAATAAAAAAAGCGTCAAAATAATAATCATCATATCATATCATTAAAACTGTGTTGTTAATAAATAACCAAAAACTAATAAAATCAACTATTAAAATAAAGGCTTGGAAAATAACGTTTTTAATAAATAAAGCTTAAATAATTATATAGCTGGTGAAATGTGGGTGTACTATAGATACACCTCTGCCTAACCCTTCGGGAATCACAGGCGTTGTGGTTATGTGTTAATTATGGTAAAAAACAAAAAAAAAAAACAAAATATGTATAATTATACATATGGTCAAGTAATAATTTATTTTGCGCAAAGCCAAAGTGTGGAACTCTCTGTCAGCGTCAGTGTTCCCCTTTTACAAAAATCCAACCCTACAAAAGCCTTCAAAGCAAGAGTGAACAGGCATTTTCGGGGCACGCTCGTTCCATAGGTCTCATCCGTTACTTTCCACCAGGGCCTGATGATCAAGTGTGATCGACGTCAAGAGTAGGTCCATTCGACAATAAAAAAACAGAGCATAAAAATTCAAGTCCATCATCGCAACGATTAACACCGTTCGTGTGAAAACTACTTTACACTCAGAAATTAAAAAGAAAAATAATAGTTCTCGTTGATAGATGCACGTTGAACTCCATGGAATATTTATGGTTTTTTATGTTTTTTTTTTCTTGTAAGTGATTCTATTTAGGAAGATATAATAATAATGCTGAATGATTTCCTGTCGTAAAATACTTTATGGCTTGTGGAAATACTTAATGTTGTGTAAAACTGGTGTGGGTTATCTGTACTGTAATGCATTTGTGTTAGCAATATTTTAGTGCGTTAGTCATAGTTTTTTCTTGTTCTATTTTCAATTATGGTCGGGTTGGATGTCTCATTAGAACTGGTTGAATATTTTGCCTCCGCAAACCAACAACTGGCCAATTCTGACTTTGGCTACCCGGACAAAGTTATCATCTCAAACAATTTGAACCAAAGAAAGAAAGAAAGAAAAAGTATGTATTGGTACTCGCCACGCAAGAAGAGATCGCAATATACCCATTTCATCAAATGGTCACCAAACCACTAACAGGCATTCCGTACAGAGCAATGCTTTATTCCATAGCCGCGAAGTATATGAATTCTTGATAATCTTTTCTCTCTTATTATTAAAAAAATATGCCACACAAACTTATTTATTTTTTATTATTTAAGATGGGTTTGATCTTGACTCTAGTCTAGGTCGTAGGCGACAGAGTCAGAGTCGACGATGGAGTGAGCTTACCCAGAAGAAGACTGTTCACTCTCACTTTGCAGAGATTGTAGTTGTATGCGCTCGGACACACAGACGCAGGTAGTGAGTTCCACTCTTTTGCTGTGCGCATTATAAAAGACATTTGGAAACGCTTAGTGCGAATTGGTGGAAAATAACTAAATAGCTCGTCAGTAAGATGATAGAATTAGCGACTTGCGATTCATTTAAGAATCGTCGTGACAATAGGGATGATGACTAAAAAATGATTTTTTGTCCGTCATGTAGATTATTAAAATATATTGGACACGTATTTTTTCTTTTTCTACGTAATCTTTTATAACGGCGATACATTGAGTTAAAATGTGGCATAACGTCACGTCTAGGTAGATTTTATACGTAGAAGTGACGTAGCAAGCCCCCACTCCCGAACTTTAATGCGAGTTATCTGAGTCATTTTTTATTAATATGATAAAGTAAAAAATACGTGTCTAATATTTTTTTATTATCTGACTGACGGACTAAATAGAATTTCTTTTTTTTTACCCAGGCATCATCCCTATTATTGCAGTTCATAATATAAACATGCCACAGGCAAGGTACAGAGAAGGAATGACAGCACAGCACTTTAAACTAAAACAATTTTCGAAAATAGCGAGCAGTGGTGACCCAGTAGTATAGTAACGGCCGCGACGTACGAGTTGTAGGCCGTAGGTTCGAACCCAGACAAGCGCATTATTTTGTGTAAATTAATTCATCACCACTGATTTCAAAACGGTGAAGGAAAACATCGTGAGGAAACCGGCATATCCTACAAACAAAAATTCAAAGACATGTGACATCTACCAAGACGCACTGGGCCCGCGTGGTGGATTACAGCCCACTCCTTCTCACAGAGAGGAGGCCTGTGTTTCAGCAGTGGGAACATTATAGGCTGATTATTGGTAATGTAAAAAAGGCTTCTGCTTAAAAGATTAATCTGATTTTAGCGCCTATAAAAAATCTATTACAAATTCAATTACACACCTACCCAGCTGTATCAGGAAATAGTCCTTTTATTTTATATCTTGCCAATATCCGTTGAAACCAGCCTCTTTATTTCATAATTAGAACGAAGCAACACAACTAACAGAAGGCAAAGAAGTTCAGCTCCATACAACAAGCAGAAACTCACGCACAGACACGGCTCACGTACAGCGACTTGAATTCGTTTGAGATACTTAGTTGGAGATTAGAGGGGCTTGTGGCTAAGTAATAACAGCCGCACGGGTCGATCGAACCGGTTAAGCTACGCTTGCCGCGGTTGGTCCGTGGATGAGTGGCCATCTTTACATACAAATACCCTTCCCTGCATCGGAAAGCACGTTTATTCGTTGGTCCCGGCTGTCATTCGTGGATCTTTGACAGTCATTACGGGTCGTCAGAAGCCCGAAAGTCTGACAACCAGTCGTACTAAGGGGTATCGTGCTACCTAGTAACTGCGTGTGGAGGTCAGATAGGCTGTCACTCCATGTAAACTACTGGTATTCAGCTGCATCTGGTTAGACTGGAAGCCGACTCCAACAAAGTTGCAAATTTTATTTCACTAGAAAAGCCCTTATGTAGTCTCCTGCCGTTATCCATTTGGGGTCGGCACTGCATGTCTTTTTTTTTCAAACTTTTCTATTAGTCGTCATCTCGATAGTCACTCCGTTTCTGGCCATATCATCTTTCACACAGTCCATCCATCGTATCTTTGGTCTTACCTTACTCGCATAGTCATCCACATTCATACTCAAAACTTTCCTGACGACATTTTCCTCATTTCCTCCGCATCACATGCCCTTATCATGACAACCGATTTCCACACCACTTTTCAGTCACTGGTGTCACTTTCAGACTTTTAAATACTCATTTCTTATTCTATCCATTCGCGTAACGTAGACAAGAAGTTTGCGTAAAAGGTACGCGTCTATGTGTGCGTGCGCATGTAAGTTATCGTTCTATGTATGGAGTCGGCCTTCTGCACCCTATCTGGTATGTGAAGCCAAGTCTAGTCAACCGGTACATCTAGTCTAAGAGGAAATTAATGCATAAATGGGAACGTTAGAAAGGCAATGGATTTTCCAGTTTAGGAATAGAATTAATACTTGTATGGGTGGATGCTGTTTTAGAATTCGTTTTTATTGGAGATTTAGATTCTAGGAAGTCTGAGGATACTGATTTATTTTATTTTGTTCGGGATACTTACAGTTAAAGTAGACAGTCTCCTTAAACAATATGAAACTGAAGGCCATTTACAAGTTTCCATTGATAAACACTGAAAATTAAATTGAAAAAAAGGTCGGTAAAGAATACATATAATATAAATTAGGAAACGAATAGTACACGATAGTGACTGAGCAACGCATGCTATGCATAGTTGAAGTGAAAATATTTTTAGGCGCGTTGAGCGTTTTCAGTAAGGGGAAATCTTACGGGTTCGCGTCACCGCGTCACCACGATACCGCGTTTAAGGTTTCGCTTCTGTATAGTGTATACGGCATTCCCCATGAAAGCATTTTTTTTTTTATTAAATTTTTGTGATTTTTCTGAACAGAACAAAGATTAAATCTAGGACTAACCAGAGACATACCTGAAAAATGAATGCAAATTAAAATCTTACCTTTGATCAAATAAATGATGATCGCAATGTGAAAATTGCTATTATTAACCCCATCAAAATCTCGAATACACGGTTTTTGAGAAAATATGAAATCTTGGAAAATGACTTATAAATAAAAATAAAATACTTTACTTCAAATGTGTAGTGTTTATTGATAGAGCAATTTTTGTCTAAGCTATTAAAAAACCAAAAAAAAAAAAAAAACAAAAACGAGGTATGCTATAAGATCCATTCACCTATTGTGCCCTATTTTTTTTTTTTTTTCAAGACGTTAAAAAGGTCATACAGTATAAGGCGACTGGTAATTAGTGACCGATACTTAAACACATGATTGTAGTCATGATAACAAACAACTTTTACTATGGAACCAAACCTAAAATCTGGAAAAAGAAATCAGCTGCTCCCTACATTTTGACGAGTTAAGCGAACATGAATGTATGGGACTGCTAATTTTTTTTTTTCGCGAATTCAGGTTTGTTCTCACACTAAAAGTTGTTTTTATCATGAGTATAATCATGTGCTTAAGTATCGGTCACTGATTACCAGTCACCCTATATGTATAGGTACAGTTGTAATAAATCTGGAACCAGTTTTATTTGTCTACCCTCAAGAGACATGACACCAAACCTGAATAAAGATAGATTACTGTAAGTGAACTCTAGAACAATCTTCGAAAATTCTACAATACTTACTTCCTTTCTAGAATGAAACTCTCTTAAAATGTACTTGTACATGGTTTTTACATTTTGCAATGTTTTAACAAAATAGTATCGCTTTGTATAAAATAGCACATAATTTTATTGACCACATTACGGAACCCAAACCTTTTGACTATATAGTCCCTACCGATATTCTTAAAAATATAATTTACAAATTTACTTGAATAAAGTAAAAACCGACTTCAAAAACCTAAAACGAATAATATAACTTTCATATAAAACTCAACAGCTTCTGAAGTCCGTGCCAAGCTAAGGTGCATTGAAGAATTGAGAAAGTTAGTTTATTCGTTTTAGGTTTTAGAAGTCAGTTTTTACTTTTTTAAAAGTAATTTTTTTTTTCTATTTTTAGATGAATATAAAATTACATAAGCCCAAGACGAACGAAAAGAAGAATCATCGAAATCTGCTTAGAAATGCCAGAGATACAGTACATTTGTGCATATAACGTAGTACGTAAGAATAAATGACCTATGTATTATATGCTAAAACCTTCCTGAAATTATGTAGATCATGTTAGTGAAAGAATCATCAAAATTAGTTTATAAGTTTTTGAGAAAATCGCGGACATACATACATACGGGTCGAATACAGAACCTCCTTTTGAAGTCGATTAAAAATAACTAAAATACATATACTAGAAACATAAAATGACAAAGTTCAAAGTGAAACAAGACAAGACAAACACGGCTGTAAGCAATGATCACGCAGCTAAAGAGTCTATAATGAGTCAATCTGCCCAGCCTTTTCCCAACTATGTTGGGGTCGGCTTCCAGTCTAACCGGATGCAGCTGAATACCATATGCATCTGATGCATCTGATCTCCACAACCCAGTTACTGGGTAATACGATTTCCCTTGGTAAGACTGGTTGTCAGACTTTCGGGCTTCTGACAACCCGTAGCGACTGTCAAAGATCCACGAATGACAGCCGGGACCCACGGCTTAACGTGCTTGCCGAGGCACGGAGGAGTCTCGGTATGTAAAGATGGGTCTATAATGAGTACAAACATAAAAATAAATTATTTACAAGCAGGTATTCCCAAAGAAGAACATTGTTATCTAGGTTTCCTATTTAACTTATTTCAAAAGGAATGTTGACCTTTTGACGACACAGTAAAAGATAATTATGTGATCCGAAAATGTGTATAGTAAAATATTTACTTCGTTTATTGTTTCTCTGTTGATGAAATACAAATGTATGGTAAAAGAAAACGAGTCTAAACGGATTGTAATATTTTCTTTTTTTTTTGTAGTTGTGTTGAAATGCAAGTGAGTGAACGAAGTAGGGAAAAGGGCATCTGGTATAAAACTATACAATATCAGCCTCCTCGAATACCATGGTTTGCTATCAAGGAAATAAAGTAAGTCATATTGTTTTGCTTCATAATATAGATTACCCTCTGGTTATTTGAGGAATAAAGTTAATTCGCCCAATTGTGAAACATGCCGAACGGTTGAAGATATTCACCATATACTTATGGAATGTACTAAGACAAAGAAGTAAAGAGAGACACTGTTGAGAACGGTTAAGGGGGAAGCGTCAGGGTAGCCCGCGAAATTCAAATTTTCTTACGTTTTTTGCAATTTGCAAGTCGATATTAGATTGTACGTTGATCAAAATATAATTTGCGGCCGTAACAAGTATCTATTTACTAATTAGAATCATTAAAGTGATCAATACAAAATCAATACAAATCAGTATAACGTATCGCTGATACATTAAACCGATTTGCGATTGAAAAGCAATTATTGCGCAAATTTTGCTATCACTAGGCAAGTTACGTAATACGGATCCTGGTTGTCATTCGTTACGGGTAGTAAGAAGCCCATAAAGTCTGACAACCAGTCAGACTTTATGACAAGCGGTATCGTGTTACCCAGTAATTGGGTTGTGGAGGTCAGATAGGCAGTCGCACCATGTAATATACTGGTATTCAGCTGCTTCCGGTTAGACTGGAATCCAACCACAACATAGTTGGTAATAGGCTAGGCAGATTGATTGATAAAAACAATATACCTACTGGTTGCTATTGCTTAGCATCTGCAGGTGGACTATAAACCTAATGATTAATCTTAACTTAATTAGGGTTCCGTACCAAAATTGTAAAAAGAACCCTTATGGTGTGACTCAGTCTGTACATCTGTCACAGCTAGATATCTCAAGAACTACTAATGCTATACACTTGAATTTTGGAATAGTTTTATATAACGTTTGCTCAACTAATTTGCAAATAAGAAAGAAATAAAAATACATTTTTTTTTGCAACAGGAAAGGGGTTCTTAAAAATGCAAAGTAGGGCTACTAAGGCATGTAGGGTATCATATGAAAAACCGCTGTTTGCACATTCTCAAACATTTTGTCTTTTTTTAGGCTGCATACTTTTCGACTTTTGATGAAAAATGTAAAAAAATATATTTCCGCCCCTTATCTACGAAGTATGCATAGATAAAAATCAGATCTTTTTCTTTATGACAGAAGTTTATGTAAAGATTACAGGAAAAATAAAACGATGTTTCTAAATAGCACACTTTTTAGTCGGACTCGAGCACCGTAGGTTCCGTATATATACGGAACCTACGGTGCGCGAGTCCGACTCGCTCTTGACCGGTTTTTTTTTTAATTTTATGAAAGTTATTTGATACAATCTTAAAATTGGTCGTCGTTTTCTTTCGAGAGTTCGGTTGCGTCGTCGTAACGCTGACGGATATCGCGTCTGCCTCATTTTTTAGGGATCCGTACCCAAAGGGTAAAACGGGACCCTAATACTAAGACTCAGCTGTCCGTTTGTCACCACGCTATATCTCATGAACTGTGATTGTTAGACAGTTGAAATTTTCACAGATGACCAATTTCTGTTGCCGCTATAACAACAAATACTAAAAACAGAATAAAATAAACATTTAAGGGGGCTCCCATACAATTAACGTGATTTTTTTGTAGATAATGGTACGGAAACCGTCGTGCGCGAGTCCGACTTGCACTTGGCCGATTTTTTTTATTGTTGGCCTCAGATCATGGAGGATCACCCACTGAATTTAAGCATATTAGTAAGCGGAGGAAAAGAAACTAACCAGGATTTCCTTAGTAGCGGCGAGCGAACAGATGTGTTATAAACAGTGATCGGATAATCGCTCTTATATACCTAAACTGCTTTCCACGAATGAATAATATGGACATTCCTTTCTGAATAAATAAATAATCCCGGGATCCCGAGATTAAACAAATTTGTAAAAACAACTATAACAAACTTAATGAAATTATAGCACTATTTTGATTTAGTATCTTTATTTTTACCTGACTGCGGCGAAGCCCAAAAGGAGGGTTATGTGTTTGACCTGTATGTATGTCCGTTTTTTTTGTTCCCTCGTAACTCCTAAACGAATGAACGGATTTGAATAAATTATACGTCTTTAGATTTGTCTTGGTAGCGCGAGTGTCACTGGCTACTTTAAAATAAAAAAAACAAAGTAAAATGGCGAGATGGAAATGGAGATTTGGGGTGCCATTTTGTAAAGTATGAATTTTTTTTTCTTCTAATACCATCGAGTGCTGTATCAAAATGAAAGGTTTTAAAAGGTGATTACAAAAATATATACAACTTATATGGTTAAAAGTAATTCGAAGTGACAAATCTTAAAAAAGCCTTTAAATAACCTTCACGACCAAAACTCCTTGCGAGAACTAAATCACCTGCGAAATCTTTCACATTTGTAAACTAAAAAGCTGCAAATAAAAAAAAAGTAATTAAAAAATCTAAAAAAACCAGATGCGGTAAAACTGAAAGCTAAAAACAAGCCCATTTTAAATTAAATAAAAGTTGGAAGCAGACGGGAACCATTCCATTTTTACATTTCCAAACTCAAATGCTTCCAACTTTTATTTAATTTAAAATGGGCTTGTTTTTAGCTTTTCAGTTTTACCGCAGCCGGGCTTTTAGTTTTTTTAATTACTTTTTTTTTATCAAAACAAATGGAATATCAATAAAAAAAAAATGATAATGTGAACAATGTGGTCAAGTAGTGGAAATTGATTTATCTATGTAACAGATTAGTGATCGAATCGACTAATTTATTGTATTTTATACGAACAGAAAGGTTTCTGAAAGGCATGTCCGTATTATTCTTTCGTGGAAATAAAAGTGAAGTTTAGGTATATTAGCGCCCGATTATCCGATCGCTGGTTATAAATTATGTTTGTGTCTAATCATCGCGCTGTACAATACAATATTTATTTAAAGTATCTTTAATGTAATCTTTAATGTATACGTAAATGTTTTATACAGGCGCCATAGTTTGCACAAAACACCGAATCATAGTGTTTAAATGCTTTTAGAATAAGATCTGAATGACATTTTATCTGTTTTGTTTATCTATACTAATATTATAAAGCTGAAATGTTTGTTTGTTAGTTTGGTTGAACGCGCTAATCTCAGGAACTATTGATTTGAATTGAAAAATTATTGCAGTGTTAGATAGCCCATTTATCGAGGAAGGCTATAGGCTATATAAAATCACGCTATGCCTAATAGAAGCGGAGCATCAATGACAAATGTTGCTAAAACGGGGAAAATTTATTCCTTTTGAGAGGTTTAAGTTACGCAGCCAACATGTATGACGGAATTGTTCCTCTTAAAAGTTCTAAAAAAATCTTTTTTTTTTTTTTGTTGGCTCACTATAACTTTTTTAATGGTAATTAATTTTATTATTTGTTTGAACGTTCTAATCTCGGGAAATGCCAGTCGGATTTAAAAAAATCTTTTTGCATTTGATAGCCTACCGAATTCTTGAGGAAGGCTATATGTTATTTATGTCACGATATGACCCTTAGGAACCGAGCAAAAAGAAAAAAGTCAGAAAGAACGCTAAGCGAAAACGAAGTAATTACGCGGACGAGCTACGCTATGCGATGCGACGGGATGGTTCGGGGGAACAAGAAATATCATGCGGACGAAGTCGCGGGCAGAAGCTACTGTTAAAATAAAGAAATTTCAAAATCGAAACAAATCAATCTTAACTCACAAATTGGATGATCAAACCCAAATGAATAAGATTACAATAACCCTAACTCTAAACCTATTCATGCAATAAACATACAAGATACAGTAATCAATTAACACAGAACAGGATTATTCATAAACAAGCTAAGCTATATAGTACAAAAACTTATTTCACCTACCAACTACAATATGAATATTCATTGTGAATTTTATTCATGAATATAACCCATGCAAATGGCGGCACCCGTATAATTTCATCGAGCTCTTCCTACACCGGAGTTTAAATTAGCTACAACTATTCAAAGAATCTGAGTAGATGATTTGTCGGGATTATGGCTGAAAGAGCTTGCTTAGTCGAGTGAATACTGACTGACATACGGTCTGGTGGATTGACATGCTGAGCTGTTTTGTGGATACTTTAAAAATCTCTTCATATTTCTAGTAATTGTAGTCTGAACGTGAAGACCTGGGTTCATTTACCAGGTCGGGCGAAGTGATAACGTGTTTTTTCCTCAGGAATTTCTCAGCCCGGAGGTTGGATGGCAATAGGCTAGCCTTTTATTACATGGGAATTAAACATTACAGGCGAAATGTAGGTGTACATACTATATGTACACGTCTGCTCAACCCTTGAGGGAAAACCAGACATGATGTTATTTCGTATAAAATACTTTATTTCGTACGTAAGAACTTTGTATTTTCCGGTTACCCACTTCAAAACACATGGATTCATAAATAATTATAATCAATCTGCCTCACCTCTTCCCAACTAGGTTGGGGTCGGCTTCCATTCTAATCGTTTGACCTCACAACCCGCAGGCTTATTACGTACCTTGCAGAAGCCTAGCTATAGCAAAATTTGCTCAATAATTGCTTTTCAATCGCAAATCAGTATGACGTATCGCTGATACATAATACCGATTTGCGATTGAAAAGCAATTATTGCGCAAATTTTGCTAGCGCTAGGCTTCTGCAAGATACGTAATACGACTACCGGTTTCTGGGTAATACGATACCCCTTGGTAAGATTGGTTGTCAGACTTTCGGGCTTCTTAACCCGTAACGACTGTCAAAGATCCATGAATGACAGCAGGGTCCAACGTCTTAACGTACTTTCCGAGTCTCGGTATATAAAGATGGTCACCCATCCACGGACCAACAGCGGCAAGCGTAGCTTAACCTGATGGATCTACCCGAGTGGCTGTTATTACTTAACACGAGCTCCTGTCACGAATTATCATGTTAAAATAATATTACGCCGTCACGTGAGCGAAGCCGCAGGCTAGTACAGTCGACCGCATGCGGTGGTGCGGTGGTGGTTTCTTGAGCTGGCCAAGAGTTCTCCGTAGTTACTGTGCCTACATAAATAAATACATGCTAAAATATTATTTATGTTCCAAATAAGTACGGACTTCTACAGGTGATCTGTTTCAGATTAAATAAACATATTATTTTTTTTTTTTCCATTTCGCGGGACCCTGGGGTCCCAGACCTTTGGAAGGCGTACGAGGAGCTGAAGCCAACTCGCAGAGGCCCCTTACAAAATTTTAAATGATGAGGAGGCATCAACCGACGATTATCCCTATATGCGCTATGCAAATGCACCCAAGGACAACCCCCGGTTGGTGCAGGACTATTGCTGTACGTGGAAACAAAACATATTGGGCTATGGGTTTGGGTTGCTAAAGTGGATTGGGTAACTTAAACTATGGAATAACTATGTCCCCTACTTGACCAATGTTACACAATTATACACGGATAAAATGGCAGGGGGTGACTTGCACACTCAATAATTGGCCCCCGGAAACGGCCGCTAGCACATAGTGACGTAGCGACAAGGGGGCAACACTTCCTGAGGTGCGTGAGGAGTGGAGAGGTATTCCACGGCTATCAGGACAATCCCAGAAGTACGGTCAAGATCCCTACCAGCACCTTACTGGAATACTTCCTTCCTCCGAGCACGTTTGCTCTTGCGAATCTGCACTCAAGCCGGCCAATAAAGGCAAGAAAGAGGTGGGAGCTCTGTTCCTCGTCAGTGTTCACTCCAATTGGCCAATTAAGGCAAGCCAGAGATGAGGACAAGATTTCTCCCGGGAGATAGGGTCCGTGGGGTCGCTACTGCTCAACAGCTTGCCACATGCTGCCCTGCGGGTTGCTGTAATGTCTTGGTCTGGCTCCTCATCCTAGACCCGTTCCGGCAAAGTAAATTCTACCGGCACAGACCTAAAGTTTGAGGCGCGCAAGCCCCACCACGACGTCAACGTAGAGAAACAGCGGTTATTATTATTATTGTTAGTAGTTTAAATATATGATGTGTATTAAGTTTAGCTGACCCTGTCATGGTAATCAACCCCTTAACTACCAAGAAAACCTAGAAAATCCATCGCGAATTGGAGTGAGAGAGTGAGTGCTTTTATCAAGCAGTGTAGGTACAATAATTTCAAATGAAATCCTTGGTAGAGTTATCTCTTTATCGTAACTAATATTATAAATGCGAAAGTAAGTTTTTTGTTTGTTTGTTTGTTACCTTTACACGCCTAAACCACTGAACCGATCATCCCGAAATTTTGCATATACGTTGTCACGTGTACAGAAACGGACATAGGGTACCTTTCATCCCGAAAAAAAGTGCTGTTTCTGAGGAAAACAACAATAGCATTATTATAGATAATAGATGGCGCCACGTGTCTTTCGAATCATGATTGAATTATATTTTAGTTTTTTCCGACAAACACACGGGCGAAGCCGCGGGCAAAAGCTAGACGGAATTATAAATTGAACTGAGAGCCGTATTGAATTATGTGCCATTTCGCGTCTAAAGTCCTCTAACTCCAAACATATTATAGCCTCTACCAAAATTTTCAATGTAATTCAAGCAAAATCTCAACTTCCACTAACTTAATACTGAACATCTAAGGAAGAATTAAGAACATTGAAATCCAACTTTGCGAACCTAACTTCGTCTCCGTATCTCACACTATGCAAAACTTAAGACAGGGCTGCTTTGTATTTTACGCGAATTATCTTTTTGAATGGATCTCCTAGTTTCAGAGATGTGCCGTCTCATGGAAATCTTTGAGCCTCCGTCTTTTGACACTCGGGTAGACTTCGTCATTTTCTCTTGTCGAATTAATTGTTAAGTGATAATCGTTTACCTGTATGATTTCTGTTGGTAGGGGTGTTTGATGTTACTTTGTGTTCTTGAAATCTTTAATGGAGATTAAGAGATTAAGATTTGTTGACCCCCAAATTTACGGGGTCAACAAATGCGGTGGGATTTTTTAGGGGCGTTATATTTTTAGGGAAATTTACCGTAATTCCAAAATTAAGGTTTCCACAATGAATAATTTATTATGAATCTTAATTTTGGAATTCCGATAAAAATATTGGTCGTATAAAAAATTTGTTTTAGAAAATTAAATTTCCTACAGCTTTGTTAAAAAAAAAAAAAAATATGAGACCAATAATTTAACCCTAATATCAAACATTTAAACAATTCATCTCGAAACTAAGGCAAAAATTTAGGCGCTATTTATTATTTATACAGGGTTATTTGTAAAACACCAACAACCTCTTAAGGGGTCATTGTACTCATCATTGTGAACAACTTTTGCTATGGGACCAAACCTGCAATCGCGAAAAAAGATCAGCTGTTCAGTACATTTTGACGAATTATGCGAACATAAATGTACTGAACAGCTGATTTTTTTTCGCGGTTTCGGGTTTGGTCCCATAGTAAAAGTTGTTCATAATGATGAGTACAATGACCCCTTAAGAGGTTGCTGATGTTTTACGAATAACCCTGTAAATTTTTTCAATAATATTATTTTACTAGGGGGATTTTGGGGGTTAAGTTTTGGGGACAAATATTTTAGAGAGTTGGTAACACTGTAAGAGAAGTTCGTTAGTATGCTTATTGCATAATCAGCCTATAACGTCCCCACTGGTGGTACACAGGCCTCCTCTCTGTGAGAGGGAGTGGGCTGTAATCCACCACGCGGGCCCAGTGCGGGTTGGTAGATGTCACATGTCTTCGAATTATTGGTTCTAAGACATGCCGGTTTCCTCACGATGTTTTTCCTTCACTATTTTAAAAGCAATGGTGAAGAAATAATTTACACAAAGTAAAGTGCCCGCCTGGGTTATCTCTGGGCGATCTGTGCTTTATTCTATGAATTAATATGCTTATTGACTTATCTATTTGTGTTGTGTATCAAAAGTTAAGTTCTCGTTTTTGTAAAGAGGGCTGTCGCATTTGGTCACCTCTCTCGCTCACACGGGACCAAATTTTTAACATTATTAAATGAAAGGATGCCTTTTTTGAAAAATGTAATCAATTAGCGAACTAGCAGATAATAGTAATTTAATAGGTGTTTATGACCAATATTCATTTCATAAAATAATACTATAAAAGTAAAAAACATTTTTTTGTGCCTATGGAAGATTATCGTTTGTGGTGCGACAAAACGAACACGTATACCTCTAATTTGCTCTCCTGTAATAATTTGTTATAATAAAAAGTGTTATTAGAAAAACAACGTTTCTTTTATGTTTCCTCATCACCGGCACCAGAGCATGATATATAACGGTGTGGAACAATATGTAATTATTAAAAAACACTTTTCTATTGTGTTATCAGAAAAAAAACTTTATGATCTGTTTTTGAAGTTTTTGAAATAAATGACACAATAAAAATGTGTTTTTAATAATTACCTATTAAATTAATATTATTTACTAGTTCGCTAATTTTTCAAAAAAGGTATCTTTTCATTTAACATGAGAGTCAAAAGAATGACGCATGGCGGTTATTTTGGTTTTTTTTTTAAATCTAGTATAACTCGAAAACTACATGTAAGATTTTGTGTGAGACATTGTATGTTTTGTTATTTTGGGAGGGCTTCACCAAAGCTATCACCACCTACAATATGTCGGTCGGTTTTTGGGACATCCTGTATAATTCAAATGAAAAACTACAGCATTTTAAATAGACAAGCTACGCCCAATTACAATCACTATGAAATGCAACGCCAAGAAAATTACCAGTGAATAAAAAGCTAGCACAATTCCTTCAAAGCCATATTCTCTTATTTAAGTTTTCACGCCTCACTTAAATCCAGCAGTTTCAACATTTGCTGAACCATCCGTCCAGGATTCCTTATTAACAAAGTAAAAAAGTTCTAAGTTCTGAGTTGAGCTGCGCGATTACTGACAAATGCGTGCACTGACTGGACAGGTCCTCTCAATCTGTGTGGTTCTTTCCTCAAAAGACCATTTCAGACACCAATCAGTCAGTAATCGTCCAGACATAATCTTGGTCACTTCATGTGAAGACCATGTAGTCTTCACATGAAGTGACCAAGATTATGTCTGGACTTTATAAGAGACTGTGACCTCTGAGTTTGTTTCGGCCTTTCTTCTCAGAGTAGGTAGTCAGTTAGGAAACGCCGACCTCATCTAGTTAAAAAAAAAAATATTGACTTGTAAAAGTGTTTGTACAAACCTACTTACAGAAATAAAAATCATTTATCATTTATCAAATCATTTATCATTTATCATTTAACACTCCTCCAATTCAGATCTTTATCACTGTTATCTGCAGCTTCATGGCCCATATCAGTGGAATGTATCTCAGCATTCCCAACTATAACCTCAGCAATATAGTTTTACGTTACAATCTTCAATATATTTACTATATTAAGCTCGTACTGGGTATGATACACCTGGTTTCTCAACCTTGTTTTTATACAGGGTGATTTTTAAAACATGCGACAAAATTTAAGGGGGTGTTCTACCCATCAATATGAACAACTTTTACTATGGGACCAACTAAGAATTCGCAAAAAAAAAATTACCTTCCCATGTAAAAGCACATACCCGATTGGACCATTTTGTATAAAAAGGTCGAAATTTTTTTGCGAATTCCGAGTTGGTCCCATAGTAAAAGTTGTTCATATTGATGGGTAGAACACCCCCTTAAATTTTGTCGCATGTTTTAAAAATCACCCTGTATAGTGGGCAATGTTTGCGGTTCACCACTTTCAACTTTATAACTAAGGGCATAAGGGTGAAAAGTTGTTAACCACCCACTTTGTCGAGTGTACATTATAGTCTGGATTTTTTAAAGATTCTTTAAGAAATTATTTTCACGCTAGGCAGCGTATTGGGACCTTTCATCTTTTTGTTTAATATTTCATGTTTTAGGTAAGCGCTGCATTTTTAATTCATCTTTTGAATAAGAAAGAAGCGCAAATATTTTTGTGAAAACTTTCATAGTAATTTTGTTGATATAATACTTCTTAGGTGGGTGAATATTCGAGCGTTTTAACCGCCGTCATTACCTTCCGCCAAAAGTTGATGAAAGAGAATATATTTAATGAAATATTTCAGCAATTCCTGATTCTGGTCCTTAAGCAGATTCTGGGAATTGATGAAATATTTCATTAACGATATTCTCCTTCATCAACTTTTGGCGGAAGGTAATGACGGCGGTTAAAACGTCGAATATTCACCCAGGTACTGGTTGATTTTAAAGTATTTAATTAACTATGCTTCAATTACAGAAATAATTGATCGAATGTCATGCAGATTAACGCATGAGTTTTAATTGAACCAAAAAGCAATTCGGTTTTTAAACTGTTTTCAATATAGAGAATTTAAAATTGAAATGTGAACATTAACACTGTAAACAAAGATATTGAGTTTCTCCGAACAAAGTAATAATACTTTGTAATAAGAAGCACTCGGTAGTTAAAAATAAGACCTATTTTGAGATTCCTTTGAAGGAAATTCTACAAAAGAGCCGTGTTATATCTCTTTCTTACAGTTTAAATTGGTTTAAGACAGAAAGAGATGGGAAATGCGATTCTGTCAAACAAGCATTAGTCTTACAGAAGCTTTTACTACGTGTGCACGAGTTGTTATCGAAAATAGCTTCGATGCGATCAACGACAGAAATTCTCTGATGAAAGAAGGTGATTAACTGATGATGTACCTAATGAACTATTGATCGAAACTTACCTTTTTTCATCATCGTTAATTATTACGAAACTTAATTAACAGATAACGAATATAAGAGAACCAACAAGAACCATAATAATAACCTGGGACATTATTCACACACGGTCATCTGATCCCAAACTAAGCAGAGCTTGTACTATGGAAACCAGATAACTGATATACTACATATACTACTTTTTTTTTGTAAATACATACTTATATAGATAATTACACCCAGACTCAGAACAAACAACAGACATGTTCATGCACACAAATGTTTGTCCTGGATGGGAATCGAACCCACGACCTGCGGCATGATAGGTGGTATCTTAACCAACCACGCCAACTGGCCTGTCATAATGTAATGTATGTGTACTTACATAGATAATCTACAATAACAATGCTGTATGGCAATGTCCACATATTTTATGGACTTTAAAACCGGCTAGTGCGTGTCGGACCACGTAAGTACAATGAAGGGTCCCGTAGTTGGGATGAATTAATTGCCCCAAGAACAAACTTAACATTGTAGTTGAAAAACGTTCTCCCATATACTCCAACTGAAAATGTAGAAATTTACCATGTTATTTTAAGACCATAGACTTCTTATAGGTTTTCCTGTATAGAACTATTTTCTGTATTTGTTTCAACGTTTTTATTATTAGACATTTTTATCACATTCAACAATTTTATCCATTAGATTCGGAGCAAATTGGCTGTAACAGACGGACAGACAGACAGACACACGAATCCGTTCCGGTTCCGTTTTTTACTTTTGAGATATGGAACCCTAAAAAGATTCAAGAAGCAATGCAAAAAAAAAAATTAAAATAATGCAATAACCGCCATTCGGATCCATAAAATTTCGAGAGGATAGTAGAAAACCAATCAATAGATTCAAAGTGTATTAATATGGCTCTATGCCAAGATTTTACTCGACTTTTCCAATTGTACAGTACACGTTATACTTCGTTCCAAAGTTGGAAATAAAAGGAAATATATAGACCATTTTGTTGTTTTAATGTTGCTCCAATTGAAAGAAGAGTTGCTATAAAATTACCCTTATACCTCTACCTTGCCGTTTTAGATGATAATATTATGTCTAAAGGTCGTAGTCATTCTGTTATGATCTCCACAGAAGAAAATGCCTTTTTAATTAATGCAGACCAATCTGCCTAGCCTTTTCCCAACCACATGTGTTGGCATCGGCTTCAATTCTAACGGGATTCAGCTGAAAACCAGTATTTTACACGGAGCTACTACCTATGTGGAGGAATACGATACCCGCTTGGTAAGATTGGTTGTCAGAATTTCGGGCTTCTGACGACCCGTAACGACTGTCAAAGATCCACGAATGACAGACGGGACCAACGGCTTAACGTGCTTTCCGAGGCAGGGAGGACCAATCCCAGCGACTTTTATTACTTAGCCACGAGCTCCTCAAATTATGCAGACCAACAACAATAAAAATATAATTGATCAACAAATCATAATACAGTTTCCGAGTCAACGTGGGCAATTTTAATCACAAGATGAAACTTTATTTTGCTTCGAGTTACTATCGAGTCTTTCTAAACCACTGTAACCAATAGTAAAGCCTTTAGATATATCTATTCCCCTTCCTTCCGAGGACTATAAACCGGTGCAGTAGAAATTGCCGTCTTTTGCAATGCTCCAGAATGATTTATTCATAACATCCCCTTCTATAATACAGTATGGTTAAGACATGTTTATGCTGTCGTGTACTGAATAGAATTTTGAAAGCTTACCACTAACTCCTATTTATGTTTATGGACTAAAGTTTTAGCTATGCGGAAACTAATTTTCTTTCCATCACGAACATATTTCATAATATCATGTTTAGTATCTAGAATTTATGATCCTTGTTTCCTTTGAAAACGCTTTCGTTAAAATGATGGTTATAAAACAAGCATTGGTTTTTCGTTTATTTTTATTCGTGCAAAGTTTTCGTATGAAGTGGGGATTTTAAATGGAAATATTCAGGTCCAGTTTGATTGCATCGCTTTTGATGATGGCTGGAATGCGACCGAATTTTGTCAAATAGCACCTGAGTTAATTGAAATGCTGCGTGCTGCAAAAGGGACCTGTAAACAGCAGGGTTTTAGGTTGTTTTAAGCAAATTTGATATTTAAGGTAATACAACAAAAGAGATGCAATAAAAACACAAAGCCGACGTAACTAACCTAAAGTAGATTGTATTTTTTGATCGTGTTATCGAACACAAGGAAATTATTTAACATTAAATTAAAAAGCTAATTAAAACATGTTCTTTGTTTCAGATGCAGAACAATGAACCACTTTCAAGTAAAACAACTGAAAATTTTAACCAGCAAGGAAATTAACATGTGACTGCAAACAAATTATGCACTGATCCAAAATGGGAGCAAGTGATTCGAGCGAATCGAATTATGAAATTAATTCTCAACTAAGTTTAATTAATATTCATAAAACGGTAGATAACAATAATTTTACTGATGTGAAATATAATCAAAACGTCAGTATGAATGATACTAATAAACCTAAAGGTGATTTTAGTGAAACATCTAATAATGTGGAACATAGATCGCGTGTAACGAGTAGAAGTGCCAATGCATTGTTTCTTTTGTTGAGGATAACAATGAAGTTTAACGCTTTAGTGCAGCAATGTATGTTATTTTTGGTATTGGTTAGTGTCGTGAGTGCGTATAAGGAACAGAGGTTCGCGATTGAGCCACAGGATCAGGTGAGTCATTTTTTATATTCTTTTGTGTTTATTTCACGTTGTAGTGATTCCTTTTGATTTGGAATAAACAATCATAAAGAATCCGAACATAAAGTAAATAGCAATATCGTATTTCATAAAATTTCTAATTTCAGTTCTGTTTCCATGTAAAAACTGTATTCTGTTATTACTATGATTCAGACGGTATACAGAAACATGATTACCATAAAATACGGGAGATAAATCCTCGTATATTTTGTATAAATTGTATCTTAAATTTACTGCGCTGTTATTGTACCGTCACATAAATATTTACACTTAAATCTCTACAATATAGTCAGGCATCAATTAAAATCATACAAAATTCGCTCGACCAATATTCAAAACATACACTTAATATTGTTTTAACGATTGTTGATTCAATAACAATTTATTTTTGGGCCATAACTGACGAATACTCGGCACTGAATATACAAATTAATTCAATCCTCATTATGAGCATTTCTGTTCAACAAATGAATATTATCAGGCAAATAAAATGCGTCAGGGAACTAAGTTATTTCATTAACGTCAAATGTATTAATAGTGGTTTCATTGCAAATCCCATCGCGTTTTAGTAGAGTTTTGTTTTAATCGGCTTTGTTTTCTGAATTTGCGTTGCTGTCTAATTTAGTTGAATGTGGTGAATAGGTGGAAACATTTGTATTGTTATTCGTAAATATAGAATTTATTTAAATATTTACCATTTTGGAACGTAGTCGTGCGTGTTCTCAAATATCCTGCCGCTAGTAATGCTTGCTACTAATTGCTTTTATAGCAGCACTGAACAATGAAATACCGATCATGCGAGAAAATAAATCAACAAAACATTTCAAACAGAAAAACATTTACAAGGAATCCTCTCACAAAAATTAGGATCGACAAACTAACTGGACCAGAAAATAGGAACAGTATTAATTCGAAAAGGTTTGTCATCTATGAAAACATCCGTCGGACCCAAGGGGATGGAGGGTAGGAATTTTTAATATCACCAGATATTCAATACAAGCCTTTTCTATGTCAACTGAGTACTTGCTTACGAAAAGAATAATATTGGGCGACGTTGTTGCTCCAAGGATTCCACCGGGGAATATTTGATTTACGGAACAGGACCTAAATTAATGTTGCAAAATGTGAAGGAATTTTTGGAATTACGAATTTTTCTTTGTCTGCCTCCTATACCGGAGAATTGGTATGAATATGTCGGGAAATGGAATTGGTTGTGCGGCCTGTGAAATAGGTGAGAACGTATTTGACAATGTTAATAGGGAAACGCGTCATTTTTTTCTTACGAATTATTTGAGAATTATGGAGGCTTTGAATGGTAGGAAGGCAACTTGTTCAGATAAAATGTCGTTTTATAATGAAAGAAATCGCCACCATTATGTATTTCTGTAACCTGTAAACCAAGAACTTATACCTACGGAGTAAAAGGATTATGTCAGGTAGATTGTACCTACTTCTGACTGTAAAACAATATCTGATTCTGCCCAGAATCAGAAGAAACAAAATCGATACTATTGACAAAGTTAAATACCTGTACCTACCAAAGGATCAGATTTAAAAAAGGAATTTCTACTTCACGGGTTTTATTATGTATTCAATTGGTCTAGACCACTCATTCCCAAAGTGGGCGATAACGCCCCCTTGTGGGCGCTTGATCTTTTCGTGTGGCACAATCGTATTATTTAATTAATTATCTCTGTCTCTCTCTGTAATCACAGAGAGAGACAGAGAGAATTAATTTTTAATTTGTGATTATTAATAGATAATAGACAGACATATAAAATTGGTATAATTAACTATTATGTAAAAGGGGCGTTGGATATTTTTTCTTTTAAAGGGGGCGGTAGTCCATAAAAGTTTGGGAACCTATGGTCTAGACAAATCTTTAGAACTTAAACATAAGTGTTTAAGTTTTCTTTTAATCTCCGTGTTTGCTTAATACATACAACTTTCAATATTTTAATCTTTTTTTTCTTTATTTAGAGTGCTGTGGTGGGATCCAGGGTGACATTGCCATGCCGTGTGGAGAACAAGGCTGGGCAACTGCAGTGGACTAAAGACGACTTCGGATTAGGAACACACCGCCATCTTACTGGTTACGAACGGTACAAGATGATTGGGAGTGATGAAGAAGGTTAACTTTCCTTTATATTTTTGATAGATGTTAAGCTCTAGGCATGGTTGACTTGTGAATTCTTCAACCGTAAACAAAACCTTATCATTATAAACAATATAAACGGAAACTTTGTAAAGGAATTGAATGTGACAAAGTCCAAAAGTGATCAAAGTTTTCGTAAGGTAAATAGGAAGAGTTATTGTTATAATTTACGGACCATTATTGCTTAAAATTAAGACTCTTGTATATTTACCAATAATGAAGCAAATACCTCTGCATAGTAGAGCCTCCCATATACAAGTAGCTATCACAAGTAAAATTAGCTTACGAATCTATTTATATGCTCAGTTTGGCAATAAACTCTAGCTACCAATGGGTAAGCAAAACGATTCATTTTTGTTTATAGGAACTGAACATAAGATGAAATGACGCGCCACACTACTTAAATTTGTAAGTACGCTGCAGTTAATGCGGTAGCGTGGAGCGTCATTTCAGCTTAGCCAAGCTTTTACTTAAGTTACAATTTTATTAATGACTTCAAAAAAAGGAGTTATCAATTCGATACGTATGTAATCGTATGTAATATTATTGGATCTGCGAGATATTCACATATGATGATCTATTAGGGCTTCCAAGCAAATATACAAAATTTTATAGATGTATGTTTGTATGTTTGTCCACGCATATCTCCGAAACTATTAATTGGATCGTGACCATTCTTTTTTTGTTGGCTTACATTTACTCCAACTAAGGGCACAGTGAAAGTTTAATCAAAATCGGTTTAGTAGTTTTCAAGATAATGGAAGTTCACCAAGTAAGTGCTTATTGGTCCTCAGTAATGGAAATAGTTAGGATGACCTGGCTTTCAACATTTATCTAAATGAGCACGGATGCTACTACATGATACTTTCTGAAGGTCTGATGATGACCAGGTAAGTGCTTATTGGTCCAATTGTAATAGTTAGGATGACCTAGCTTTCAACGTGTAAGTGTGACGGCCTGGCTTATTGATACGAGCTACGGGTGTGGTTTCAAAGGGAAAACATCTCAAAACCATGGTCAAATTCTAGTGCAATATTTATAACAAAACTATTAACTACTTATTACAATCAAATATTCCAGTTTTTACTAAAAACTAAAAATTACGAAATAAAAATAATAAAAAAAAAATTAAATCGACTTCAAAAAGAAACGAACTCAAAATTATGAAATAACTTTATTTTGGAAGTTGGTGGTAAAAAACTAAAATACAGATCCGAAGACACCGACTTCCGAAATTAAAGTTATTTCATAATTTTGAGTTCGTTTCTATTTGAAGTCGATTTAATTTTTTTTAAATTATTTTTTGCCACACTTTATGTGGATCATCTTAGGGTACGAAATTTTGCCGATTTCGCTGATTTACGGGATTTTACAGTTAATATAGTGTATTTTTATAAGTTATAATGCACGACATGAAAGATCATTTCAATTATGATCTGATTTATGAGCTATTTTTATTGTTATTAATTAATTTTGTATAATCGACCTAAAACGGCAACTGTTTTGTGATTTTTTGCTGTAAGAGGTTTAGAATGTCATATATTTACGAATCGTTTTGACGACTAAAGGGTACGAAAAAAATACAATGTATTCTTGTGAAAGTCGTCTGTACAATGTATCTTAATCACTTTGTACCACTTTCATAGACAAATTTTAAAGAAAATGGGCAAAGAATTAGTTTTGATTTCACCTACTTAGACCTCTCGCTCATAAAATTTAAAACAACAGAAATAAGCTTTAGGTAGTTCAAAATCAATCCAATTCCTGAAAAAAAAACATGCAAAAAATTAAAGATTTGGCAATAAAAATATTTTAAAGCAACCTAAATCACTAAAAACGACGCGAAAAAAAGCAGGTCATAATTGAAATGATCTTTCAAGTTGTGCTTTAAAACTTATAGAAATACAGTATTTTAACTGTAAAATCACGTAAATCAGCGAAATCGGTAAAATTTCCTATACGGCCTTTTACGAGTAATGTACACTTCGCAACTCCGCATCTGGCGCAGGCGTTTGTCGAAAGTTCACTACGCGTCAACACAACCTTAGTTTCGACACATAATAATACAGATGGGACACTCCGCAAAATCATTTATATACACATAAGAAGCGACTGTTGCTATGACACAATAAAGTGCAATTCAGGTCGCAAAACGCTAATTACCTACAGTTATATTCACCTACAAGTTGCCTCTCTTTCTATCGCGTAACTCTTATACCTTCTGACAACGTTAGGGTTGTCGGCTTTTACGACGCGGCGTGTGAGTATCGAACTGAACGAGCGAGCCGGCCGGTGCGCGGCAGCCCGCACTGAATTACCCCGGCAAGTCGAGCCCGCCGTGTACTTGTAGCTTCATACCTAAACTGCGGAGTGTCCCATCTGTATTAATCTGTGGTTTCGATAAGATCACGTTTGCTTGACGCTAGCGCATCGTCGTCGTTGCGGCGTCAATGCGACGTCTTCCTTCAGGCGATGTGAATGCCCCCCAAACGTGCTTATTAGGCGTAAAAGTTTGAAATAAACCTTTAAACCAGGCTCAAAGAACTAATTGTAAGTTCAGTGCGAGACGAGCATTCTCATGTACTTCAAATTCTTAGCATGCTCGTCTGGAATGTGCAGCGCTTTCTGCGCTTAAGTAAAGACAAGCGTCTTTACTTAAGCGCAAAAAGCGCTGCACATTTCCTGCCTCGTCGGTCTAGTGGTCGCAATTGCAAGCAAAGACAAAGTTTTTCTATCTGGAAGTTCTCAGCAGCAGCCTGGAGTCTGAATTTTTACCCAGCTGATAGCAATAGACTCGCCCCCTATTACATAAGACTAAGTGCAAAGCCTGAGTGTACGCTCGACTCGAGCGTCCGCCGGGGCGGGGCGTGCGACATTCGTGTTAAACACATGCAAACACTCGCGAGTGTCCTGAGTGACGGCTGAGCGGCGCTCGGTGAACGCTCTCCGCCGCTTGCACGCAACGCTGAACGCCCCGCTGGACGCTTTTTCTCTCGGGTCGTACACTTAAACACATTTCGTCAGTTTGTTAAGTCCCATGAAGGGTTATGCAGAGGTAGCACGGTATTGTACGGGTGTATGGGTGTAAATTAGAGGCGCGATGTGAATGTTATGTTATTCGATGTTCAGTGCATCAATGCGTTAAAGCTTGTTTATGATGGGTATACTATTGAACAGACTAATTGGACCGTAAAGGTGACTGTTTTGTGTATGGAGGCGTTTTAGCCAATTGTCCTGTTGAGCTCGTGGCTAAGTAATAACAGCCGCACGGGTGGATCCTTCAGGTTAAGCTACGCTTGCCGGGGTTGGTCCGTAGATGGGTGACCGTCTTTACATTCCGAGACTCCTCCGTGCGTAGTAGTCCAGAAAGTGCTTTAAACCGTTGGTCCCGGCTGTCATTCGTGGATCTTTGGCAGTCGTTACGGGTCGTCAGAAGCCCGAAAGTCTGACAACTAGTCTTACCCAGGGGTTGTCGTATTACCCAATAACTGGGTTGTGGTGGTCAGATAGGCAGTCGCTCCATGTAAAATACTGGTATTCAGCTGCATCCGGTTAGACTGGACGCCGATCCCAACATAGTTGGGAAAAGGCTAGGCAGATTGATTGTCCTGTTTTAGGAGAATTTGTTACAGTTTTCATCGAAGATAAATGGGTTCTCTGACTTGTATGGTCTGTCTTTTTTTTTAAGTTAAATCTGTCGCTGCATAAAAAAATTAAAACTTAATGAATTGGTACCTGGTCGATCGAGCTCTGCTCTGATGAATTTTTTTTTTAATTTTCCCACTTGTAAGACCTAGCTAGATCAATTTTTGCCCCTGTTAACTCCTATTTTTCAACGTTCGTCGAAATCGTTACAGCCGTTTTCGAGAATATGGTTAAAAAATTACCAACCGTGGAAGTATGCTAAAGCCATCGCCATGATGGTCCATCGTCTTCCAATAAGGCCAAAGCTGCCAGAGGCATAAGACCGCCGACCTAAGTTGGCTGTAATAGAAAGAAAATAACATATTCCCTAATTGTTTTTTTTTTAATGGCTTATCAGCAGTTTGCTGGAATAAACCTCCACAAGACCTCCAACGTTTCCGTTGGAGGTCTTGTAGTAAAAATATTTTTGTTGGGTATACTATTTTAGTATTTTATTTATATTTTAATAACGCAATGTTTTGGCAAAATTTTAATGATTATGTTTGCTTGCAGGTGACTACTCCTTGGATATCAGGGAAGTTACGTTGGATGATGACGCGTTATACCAGTGCCAAGTTAGCTCCGGAGCAAGGGGTAAGCAATTAGTTAACCTTTAAGATAGTTAATAAGCTAACATAATATTTTTTTCTACTACTAACTGCCTACTAACTCTACTCAAAATCTCAAGAACTAAGCATCATGGCCGAGTCGGAATGTGAGTCCGAGCCAAAAAGTGATCTAAATCAATTATAACGACCAAAATCGGCTAATAGATTATCATAAAAAAAAAAAACTTTATAAAATTGGAACGAAGCGTTTGGGCTCTCGACTACTACAGAGACAGATCGTCACAGCACCATGTAGCAAAGGACTCGTTCATCATCGGAATTGGTGGTTTATATCCCAAGTTAAATACGACTTCAACAACCCCACTGAGATCACTTAGTACTTTGTATCCCTTAGGGTAAAGCATTAGCAAAGTAGCTAAAGAGTTTAATGTTCTAACTCTTAGTTTATGAGTCAAAGTCTAAATAAGGGTATCCTTTAGACTTTAAGGCAGCCATGAAAGTCGGTGTTTTGTCTATTCCTGTGTAATTGGGCTGTAAAACGAACTAGCCATCAGAAACTTTTCCCAAACTCCTGTACAGTTTGGGAAAAGTTTTAATTATGATTTCAACGTAACTGTTGGCTGGTTTGTAGATTTCGTTTCGTTAAATTGCTATTTGTTTGAGCGTGTTTCGTGAAATGGAAGGACAGTTTAGTAATATTGCAGAACTTGAGATTAAAATGGTAACTTCTTATAGAATTGCACTGTAAATTATTTATTTACTAAAATAAATATGGTATGTATTTAACGCAGCGACAAATTAATCTGAATTTGGGATTAAAAAATAATTAAAGCCGGTAGCAAAAAGTAGAAAATGGGCATGTTTTATACAAAGTTAACCGAGATGAGAAATAAATATAAACAAGGTCACTAAACCTAAACTCTGGGTGCCCTTCGCTCGCTCTTGCACCTATGTCGACGGAGCCCACTTGGCGGGGCTCCTCTATTTCTGTGTAAAGGGTTTAAAGTAACCTAACCAAACCTAACCTCGGGGTGCCCTCCACTCGCTCTTACACCTTTTTTAACGGAGCCGCACTTGGCGGGGCTCCTATTTCTGTGTAAAGGGTTTAAAGTAACCTAACCAATCTGACCTCGGGGTGCCCTTCGCTCGCTCCTGCATTCTATGTCGACGTAAATATTTTCGCTGCTAAGTCTTTTTTTTAGTCGCTCTTTAAGTTGTTAGTCGTCTGGAAAAAAATTGCCAATAAAAATTAAGAGTGGGAATTGTGTAGGTATTGAAATTATTTTTATAACTTTATGAGATAATAAACAAGCAATGAGTTGAGTAGCTTTATAAAATCGACATATTTCATGTTCAATAGTAGATGATGTACTGCCGATAAAATGCTACTAACCTGTGACCTCTTGACATAATCCCAAATCTCATTGGCCTAGTGGTCGCATGCGCTACTACTGAGCATGATATCCTGAGTCGAGCAAATTGTTCCTTATTGGGTTTTCCATCTGGAATTACTCAGTTAATGGCAATTGGCTCGTCCACGGGACTAAAAATTCCACACATCCAACCCTACCTCAATTGGGTTGTTTCCCAGACGCTTCGCCGCAAGAGGGCGCTGTCAGTTTATTACAAGTCAAAAGACTTTGATAAAAACGTATGCATTGTGTGGACGACTTTTAAGTATTTGCGTGTTTTTTTTTTCATCTATTTGTGTTGCTTCACAATGTATTCTACCTGGCGTATCACCCGGTTAAAGAAGTTAAAAAAGCGGAGTATCACAATAAGGAAGGAAAGCCAAACTTGTCGTAAGGTACATTATATTTTACATGTTATCGACTTTTAGCCGTATACTGGACAATATTATGGTTTTATAAGTAATAAAATAAACTTAACTCATTACTTTTTTTTTTCTTTTTAATGACAATAATGATAAACAAGATATAAAGTTACTTGTTACAAAATGTACGTATGGTTATTTGAAAGGAAACAATAGTTTTCATAGGTTTTAAGCTTTTTTACTATTATTAATAAAAAAGACATCATTAATAATAATAGGTATGGCGCCAACCAAGTGATGTCGTAGTCTATTTCCTTGAAATGTTTCCCACATAACCTCGGAAAATCACTTGTTTTGAAGTTCTTTTTTTTTTAATTTCAGTGTCCCACTTTATTTTCATGTGAAACTTACTTGGGAATTTGCCAACGCCTATTTTTTATGCATCCAAAGGGTACACAACAACCCAATATATTGATAAAAGTCACAAAAACACAAAATAATGTTTCATTTCTATGGAGTTTGACAGTTCGTTTGCAATAAACACTTAGCGCCATCTACGCGGAACTAATTGACAGTTTTCTTCTCCATTAAGCCACCAAAAAAACCTAAACATAACAAATATTAGCCGCAATAAAAACGTAACACAACGAACCATCATTTCGCACCAGAAAATAGAATACATTGAGCTTATACCCGGATAGTAGCGGTTATTCCTTTGAGTCAACCGCCAGGCGGCTTTGTAGCAAGACAACGGATGGATACCGCCCTGAGGGAGGTAGCGATGTTCGTCAAAGCAGATGTGGTATTTTCCTGAAGTGATTTTTAATGGTCCCTTTTTTCCGCGTTGTTTTAGGAGGTTGTGGTCCTTCTGGTCGGGTTATTTAGGGTCTTTGGGTTTATAAATTAAAAACTAAATTGTGATGATTTTTTTAATATATATTTTTTATTTAAATTGTGATGATTTTTTTTTTATATTTGTGGACATAGAGAGAGGCCTATGTCCGTATGTCCGATGATGATGATGAGAGAGAGAACATCATCATCATTTGTCTAGCCTTTATCCCAACTATGTTGGGGTCGGCTTCCAGGCTAACCGGATGCAGCTGAATACCAGTTTTTTACTTAGGTATTTATTTTATTTTGAACATGACGCAAAAAAATAATATTGAACTTAGAAATTATTTCAGACCTGTGCATGTCACCAGTTCGCTTCAGGGCAGCAAGTTGCTGCCAGTAACCTAATAAAATCAGCAAGAAAACAAAAAAAAAAAAACAAAGAAATCACCCTAAGACTGTCAACCTCACGTGACGTCAATGAGAAAACAGATGACGGCGCCGAAGTAGCGACCGTATATTTACTATGGCGCCGTCATCTGTTTTCTCGTTGACGTCTCGTTCGCGGTGCGGTGGACAAATAGTGTAAGTAGGTAAGAGCATGGAATTTTTCAGCAGACTGATACAGTTTGGTTTAGGGTAGCAACCTAATAAAATCAGCAAGGAAACGAAAAAGAAATTAAACACTGTTTCTCCACTGCACCGGGAAAGGGACGTCAATGAGAAACAGATGACGGCGCCGAAGTAGCGACCGTACATTTACTATGGCGCCGTCATCTATTTTCACGTTGACGTCCCGTTCGCGGTGCGGTGGACAAATAGTGTAAGTAGGTAAGAGCATGGAATTTTTCAGCAGACTGATACAGTTTGGTTTAGGGTAGCAACCTATATACAGTTTGGTTTAGGTTAGCAACCTAATAAAATCAGCAAGGAAACCAAAAATAAATTAAACACCCTAAGATTGTTTGTCCACCGCACCGGGCTGAGACGTCAATGAGAAACAGATGACGGCGCCGAAGTAGCGTTCGTACATTTACTATGGCGCCGTCATCTGTTTTCTCGTTGACGTCCCGTTCCCAGTGCGGTGGACAAACAGCGTAAGTAGGTAAGAGCATGGAATTTTTCAGCAGACTTTATAGAAAACTGATTATTACGCCCAAATACATTTTGGTATTTAAGAATACCTAAAACTCATTGTTCATAAAGTTTCATAAAGATACTAAATTCCATTCGCGTAAATGTCGGTATTGTTAAAGCTTTCATAAAAGAAAATATAATACGTACCCCTACATCTAAAAGTGTAAGTAAGAAACGTAGGCGGATCATGTGGGTTAATATTAGAATATAAATTAGATGCAATCACGCCTATAGGGTTAGGCAGAGGTGTCATTCAGTTGTAAACCCAAATTTTCTTGTTATTAAGTAACCTGCTGTATTTCATACTATTCTTTTTTTTATTTTTATACCAGTGCACCTAAATATATGGAAAAAAAATTAAATCGACTTCAAAAAGAATCGAACTCAAAATTATTTTTATTTATTTATTTTATTTTATTTTGGCATCAAACAGTCATATACTTAAAAATTATGAAATAACTTTAATTTTGGAAGTCGGTGTCTAGGGATCCGTATTTAAGTTTTTTGCCACCGACTTCCAAAATTAAAGTTATTTCATAGTTTTGAGTTCGATTCTTTTTGAAATCGATTTATTTTTTTTTATTTCGTAATTTTTAGTTTTTAGTTAAAACTGGAATATTTGTTTGTAATAAGTATTTAATAGTTTTGTTATAAATATTGCACTAGAATTTGACCACGGTTTTGAGATGTTTTCCCTTAGACACCACACCTGTAACTCGTATCAATAACCCAGGCCGTCACACTTACACGTATTAGTCCATTATCTTGAAAAGTACTGAACCGATTTCGATGAAACTTTCACTATGCCCTATGTTGAAGTAAATGTAAGGCAACAAAAAAAAATAGTCACGATCTGTTTAATAGTTTCGGAGAAATGCGTGGACAAACATACATACATACAAACATACATCTATGAAATTTTGTATATTTGTTTGGAAGCCCTAATAGATTATCATATGTGAATATCTCGCAGTTCCGATAATATTACATACATACATGTCGAATTGATAACTCCTTTTTTGAAGTCGTTAATAAATTTTAAAACAAAATTAAGTTTTATTCAATTTAGGCAGTGTTAACTTCTTCCTTTACGTGGATGTTTTACAAAGACATTATATTTACTTATACACAGGCTATACTATCCCTAGGACATTCGTAATCGTACTCATGCAGAACAGGAATTGGATCCACGGCTCGTAGCTCAAAATCGTTTGCACCTGTCAACGGTCTTGTCACGCTGCGGACTTGTAAATAAGATAAAAATAAAACCTCTTTTAATAGGAGTTGAGCGTATTTGTCAATTACCAGACAGAATTACAAACTCCCGGCTGCTAGTGAGAAATTCCTGACAGAACAACCAAATAGTAGTTCGTCCGATCTGGGCATCACACTACAGACCGCATGATTGCATTGCTATGAAAGAACGTAAAAAAAAAAGAAATGAAAATTGCTTATTCTGCATAATTAATTACTGAATTACATTAAAACATAAAATATACACACTAATACAAAGTAGCCAAAAGCCTAGTATTTTGCAAATAAAAATTAAAGGACCATGACCAGAGTCCTATACATGCATTCACTAACTGAAACGACTATGTCCAAGAGCTACACATGGTGCATTTAAAAGCACCTAGACCTAGATTTTGATTTTTAATTAATTTTGATTTATATAGTTTTTTGTATATTTGATTATAAAAAAAACCTTTCATATATCATTCGTTACACTTAAAAATCTAAGTGACTGTTAATGATTTAATGACAGGCGTTTTTACACACGATTGGTTCACTATCTAGTTTCGATTTAAAAAATCAATTAGCATAGCCTTTACATTGTTTGATTACTTGGTTTGATTACATTTAACAACATAAATTACTAGAAACCAGCTCAAAATGCACCAAGAGTATGGTTAGAACTATGTATATATTTTTAAACTGAGAAATAGGCTGCCTTTCCATCAAAGATGTGTGAGGTCGCTAAATGGAGAAGCTAAGCTACGAAACTTCATACAGATATTTCCCTTTTCCCCTTTTTAGGGTTCCGTACCTCAGAAAGAAAAACGGAAACCTTATAGGATCACTCGTGTGTCTGTCTGTCTGTCCGTCTGTCACAGCCAATTTGCTCCGAATCTAATGAACCGTTCAAATTTGGTATACGTATGTATTTCTGTAACCCAAACACGGACGTGTAATTTAAATTAATTAATTTTGAATATAGGGGTCAATTTTGGGGGCAAATAAGATTTTTTTTTTTTTGAAAACTGTACCGTGTGACATATCAAATAAAGGGGTTTACTGTGAGGGTCTCAAATATATTCATTTTATAATTTTAAAATAAATTGTTTTAAAATTATTTAAGAGAATAGACGAAAATTGACAATTCCCCTCCTTTATCTCCGAAACTACCGAGCCTAAAATTTTGAAAAAAATACAGGAAGTAATTCTATACCTATAGATTACAGGAAAACTTATAAGAAGTCTATGGTCTTAAAATATCATGGTAAATCTCGCAATATTGGGCGTACAAAATTAATTAAATTACATTTGCAGTTGGAATATATGGGAAAACATGTTTTTCAACTACAATATTAAGTGTGTACTTGGGATAAATTCATCCTAACTACGGAACCCTTCTTTGTGCGTAGTCCGACACGCACTCGGCCGGACTTTTTTATTAACCCTTTCGAGCAGAATTAAACCAAACTACGCTATGAATATCAAACGATCATTTATGTATCCAATATGATAGGGTGCCTATGCTTTTTACAGCGGGCGGGGCCTGCCCTCCCTTTGCGCCTCCAGATTTTATATACACCCTAAGGGTAGCAGCCAAAAGACTACGTGGAGTCGGGTGCCCCTTGACTCGGAACTCTTGGAACAGATTCGACCTATTAAACCATGAAAAATGGCTGCAAATGATTATGTGTTTTGTTTTACTCTTAACCATCAGAACAAAAATAATAACTTAAAAAATAATAAGGTTATTTTATCAAAGTTTGATATTTTTTATTTCCGAAAGTATTTATTTCCTACACTTGAAACTTCGTGAAATTGTTCAAGATAATAAGTACGTACTTTGCACAAAAATAATTAGGAGTCTACTACAAGTCTCGTATACAAATGACGAGCCAGTGAGCCAACACGTCATGTTGTTTTGTTCTCCATCAAGATGCTTTGCAGTTGCACGGATAATTCAATGACTTCACGTCTTTATATACGTTGCACGCACAAAACACGTTTGATGCACCGAAATATTGACGCCTTATTATTCTAAGCATTGATGTATGATTTCAATCAACTCAGCACAGCAATATCATATTTCACTTATAAACTGACACTTATCATAAGTCCAGTAGGAAAATTAAAATAGACAATGAAATATCGCTTTCAAGAATATGAATATCGAGATAAAAATGCAAAAAAGTATGGCTAAGTGTTTAATAAACAAATAAACAAACAAATAATAATAACACGCGCACAGCACAAGTTTAAACTTAACAGTATATTTCAATGGCTACAGTGACAAGTGAGTGAATGAGTGAGTGACAACTACAATCAGTGTTTCCAGATGGTTGTATTTTTTTACCCAATCCCTTTTCAAGAATCTGCTTCGGAAATAATACTATATGTTACCTATCTACAAAAGAACTTATTAATAAAAATACTGGGTTATTGGTAAAACACCAACAACCTCTTAAGGGGTCATTGTACTCATAATTATGAACAACTTTTACTATGGGACCAAACCTGAAATCGTGAAAAAAAAAAAACAGCTGTTCAGTACATTTTGACGAATTATGCGAACATAAATGTACTGAACAGCTGATTTTTTTTCGCGATTTCAGGTTTGGTAAAAGTTGTTCATAATCATGAGTACAATGACCCCTTAAGAGGTTCTTGGTGTTTTCCCAATAACCCTGTATATTAACATAATAGGTTGGGGAAAAAGTTTCTTCGCATTTTTTAAGAAAATTCAAAACATTTTTTAATATAGTTTATTTACATTTAACTAAAGTATGTAGGTACCATTTTGTTCGATAACTTTTTGCCATCTTGTAGGTAGGGACATGATCACATTGCTATAGAAATTTTGGGACTTCTGGTCAAAATACCGCGACAAGTGGTTTTGGCAGTCCTCTCGTGATGTTAACCTGACACTGCCTAAAGAATTCTGAAGAGACCGAAACAGGTGGAAATCTGAAGGTGCAAGGTCAGGACTATACGGCGGATGCATTAACACCTCCCAGCCAAACTCTCTTAATTTTTGCTGAGTGGCTAAAGATGTGTGAGGTCTAGCGTTATCATGATGAAAAACCACACCCCTTCTGTTGATTAATTTCGGCCGCTTTCTCTCAACTTCTTGCTTTAATCTCATCAGTTGTTCGCAGTAGAGTTCAGAATCGATGGTCCTGCCTGGTGGTAATAGCTCATAATGAATAATGCCCTTCCAATCCCACCACACACACAGCATCACCTTGTTGCGAGTTAACCCGGGTTTCGCCACAGTCTGTGAAGCGTGACCGGACTTTGACCACGACTTTTTTCGCACGTTCTTGTCATATGTGATCCACTTTTCATCACCAGTTATCAGCTTCTTCAAAAATGGTTCGGTTTCATTACGTCGTAAAAAAGAATCACAAATGAGTACACGGTTCATTAGGTTTCTTTCAGTGAGCTCGTGAGGTACCCAAATGTCGAGCTTTTTTGTGAACCCAGTTTTTTTCAAATGCGCCAAAACTGTTTTGTGGTCAATTTTCAGTTCTTCAGCTACGTCGTAACTACTGATATGCCGATCTTGCTCCACTTTTTCAAAAATGGCATCCATTTTATCCGTAAAACCAGAGCGACGTGCATCTTTGACATCAAAATTTCCGGATTGAAAACGCTTAAACCAAATTTGTGCTACTCTCACAAACACTACACTAGGTCCATAAACATCGCAAATTTTTTTCGCGGCTTGCGTTGCATTTTTACCTTTTTTGTAGTAAAATTTTAAAATGTATCGAATTTCTTCATTAGATTCACTCATCTTGACGGTACGAAAAACAAATGAAAATCACACATTTGCCTAATTTGAATTTGGAATTATGTTCTTTAAAATTTAAACTTTCAATGATACCAAAACCAGCCAGATACAAATAGGTTATAAATCACTTCAGTTGTTTGGAGGCTACGATGCCACAGACAGATACACAGATAAACACTTTAACTTTTGTTTTAAAAAGAAATAAAAATGAAAAAGTTTTTAGGGAGTCTAGCGACCACTACGGTAACGAGTAGGCACAAAAGCACTCAGAAAACTACCATATCCATTTCATTCATACTTCTCCGCTGCCAAAAATGGCAATTCTCTTTATTTAGCTGTTGCCGTATTGGGGTGAGACTGTGAGATAGTCCGTTGATTGAAGAATGTGAGCCAATGTTTATGAACGAATGATAGTATTGTGTTACGAACTCATGTGCGATATTGGTGGTTAGATCAACAAGCTAATAATAAAAGTGGGGCAAATAATAACGGAAGACAAATACAACGTGGCAATGCTGTCAAACTTTCTGGCACTTTTCCTGTTGACAGCAATCCGGGCGAATTTTTTGACGGCCTCTGATTATTTCCCCTCCTTTTTTATATACTTGTACATATCATTATTATTATTTTAAGTCTGTTAGTTTTTAAATGATGTAAATATTATTTTGTTCACAGTAAATATTCCATAAATATGAATATAATTTCAAATGAGGTAGATATTTCACTGCAGCCTGATGAAGTTCACAGGAATAGCACTGAAAAGCATTGAAAATGTTGAGAAGTGTTTTTAATTGTATTTTTTAAAGTACTTTAATTGTATTTTAAATTGTTTTTATTGTATTTTGAAGTGTATTTTAATTGTATTTTTGGTAGTAATTTTAAGTTAGAACAAGAACAACGCATTGGCATCGCAATCCTAGGAGTTGTGATTGTGCCTAGGTTCACCCATGGGACTTACCTGTAATTATCGTGAATTAGTGACTGGCTGAATGTGGATGTCACTTAACAGAACATCATGCGTGTTTTCCCCGAATAGATAAGCACAGGTGTACCTACATCATGCTAGGGTTGCGGGTTTATTGAAAGAGTTACCGTGGCCCTGGCACAGGCAACTGAAGGAACACGGGTGGGTTTTAGTCAGTAGAAGTCTGACACGCCCTCCCTCTCCACCCGAGCGGGAAAAGTTATTTGATGATTTCCCAACCAAAAAAGGTGTACCTACAAAGTACTTACACCCCCAGGGGGCGAGCCTATTGCCATCAACACGGCACAAATCCAGACTCCGAGCTGATACTGATACTGACTAATTGTAAAACCCAATAATACCTTGCCCGACCTGGGAATCGAACCCAGGACCTCATGCTCAGCAGTAGCGCTTGTTTTACTAGTCCAACGAGGCATTGAGAAAAGTTTAAAATTAACATAATAAAAACCGGCCAAGTGCGAGTCGGACTCACGAAGGGTTCCGTACCATTATCTATAGAACGGCAAAAAAATCACGTTTGTTGTATGGGAGCCCCCTTCTGTTTTTTAGTATTTGTTGTTATAGCGGCAACAGAAATATATCATCTGTGTAAATTTCAACTGTCTAACTATCACCGTTCATGAAATACAGCCTGGTGACAGACGGACAGCGGAGTCTTAGTAATAGGGTCCCGTTTTACCTTTTGGGTACGGAACCCTAAAAACGATTTGTTTTATATTTAAAATGCTAATATTGCCACCACGCTTTAGACCACCCCATGGTGTGGCTTGTCCATATAAAGCACAAGTTTTATGTATGTAAGCGGGACTAAAGAAAGGTATCGTAATAAAAAGTTGTTGATTTAATTGACAACTGCTGTTGACTCTGGGAGGTAGGCCGATTTAAATACTGCTTCTTCTGTAGGTTGTTGTAATATTTTTTTGCAACCTGTAGTGTAAGTACATATGTTACGGGTAATGCTAGAAAATTGAGTAAACCTAGGTTAACCCAAGCATTTTGGGTAAAGTCCGAATAATCTCGTGCGTTATATGGTCACAATTCTAACCTAACCTACCTTTCAGCCTACACCTAAGTTTAATCATTCTAGCATTACCTAAATCAATTTAGGTGAGTATGGGGAATTAAAATTTATTTTAATTATTATTCGGACTTTACCCAAAATGCTTGGGTAAACCTAGGTTTACGCAATCATCTAACATTACCCGCAACACATACATTATCGCGTAGATGCTATCACAGAACACTAATACCCTTAGCCGGGGATGCTATTGCCCAAATGTTCGACGACAAACACATTGACGTGAAGAATAACTGACAGAATGAAAAGATTTTTTTTTTTTATATTTTTTTATACTGGGTATTTTTTTTTACCGTCTTGAAAAAAAATAGGGTACAATAGGTGAACGGAGTAGAAGCCTATGGCATACTTAGGTTTTTTTTCTGTTTTTTTCAATAGCTTAGACAGAAATTGCACTATCAATAAACACTACACATTTGAAGTAAACTAGAACAATAAAAACAGAAATTTTGAAAATACTTTATAGATCGTTAAAAATATGCGTAGTGCGTATGATTTGAATTTATATTTTTTTTTTTTTTCTAAAAAAATATAGGAATGCCATAGGCACTCAGTTCACCTATTATACCCTATTTTTTTTCAAGATGGTAAAAAAAAAACATCCAGTATAACAACATTAGAACGGTCTAACAACCTAGTGTTTGGAAGCTGGATGCAAAGACTTAAGGGGGCGATAGTTGACACTATTTACAGCATTTTGAGCCTTATATGTCTTAGACGAAGTATGTTTTTGGGTATACACCCACTTTCCAAACAACCCTACATATCGACCCTATATATCGAAGTTTGGGGAATTTCATAACTAACTAAACTAAATGCATGGCATGTAGAATGTTCGCTTGACATCTCGAAGGCCTTTGACAGGGTCTGGCACGCTGCTCTGCTCAGCAAGCTTCCTGCTTATGGCATCCCAGCTGATTTTTGTAGCTGGATATCAGATTTCCTTAGTGAACGGTCGATTAGAGTAGTTGTTGATGGCTGCTCTTCTGACCTTATGGCTATTGATGCCGGAGTTCCTCAGGGGTCTGTTCTCTCTGCAACTCTTTTCCTGCTGCACATCAATGACCTGCTTCGGCCTGGTATTGTTGGGTACGCAGATGACAGTACAGTTTCAGAGAGATACTTGTCCAGCGCAAAATCCAGCGGGGCTGAAGTTCGTTCCTTGAGAGAGGCCATGGTAGAGCGGACAGATTTGACCTTAAGCTTTGTCTCCCAGTGGGGTGATGATAATCTGGTCTCTTTTAACGCCACCAAAACGCAGGCGTGTCTTTTTACCGCTAAAAAGAGTCGTTTCGCCCAAACTCCTACTTTTCGGGGTACATCTGTTCCTGTAACTGATCGACTTGAGCTCCTAGGCATGGAGTTGACATCTGGTCTCAACTTCGGCGCCACCATCGAGTACAAGGCCCAAACTGCGGCCAAAAAACTGGGCATCCTAAATAGGGTGAAGCGATACTTTACGCCTGGACAGCTTTTAACCCTTTACAAAGCGCAAGTCCGATCCTGCATGGAGTATTGCAGTCACCTTTGGGATGGATCAGCTAAGTACCAACTAGCCGCGCTTGACTCGGTGGAACGCAGAGCTAAGAGGCTCATTGGCGACGTAAAACTGGTGGATGCCAAGCTTCATTGCTTGGCTCATCGCCGCAAGGTTGCCTGCTTGTCGGTCTTCTACAGATTGTACTTCGGAGAGTGTGCCCGAGAACTCCACGACCTCATTCCACCGGCCCCCTTCTACCACCGGACATCTAGACGCACTGCCAGTTACCATCCCTACCTGGTTGCTATTCCACCAATTCGCACTAAGCGCTTCCAAATGTCTTTTATAATGCGCACAGCAAAAGAGTGGAACTCACTACCTGCGTCTGTGTTTCCGAACGTATACAACCCTAATCTCTTCAAAGTGAGAGTGAACAGGCTTCTTCTGGGTAAGCTCACTCCATCGTCGACTTTGTCTCTGTCACCTCTGACCTAGACTAGAGTCAAGAGCAAACCCATCACAAAAAAAAAAAAATGTCTACCTAAAACTAAAGCAGTACTGCTTTAGTTTTAGGTAGACATTTTTTTTTTTTTTTTGTGATGGGTTTAGGTACTTGCAATTTAAGCCATACGGCTTAAATTGCAAGTACTCCTAAAAAATTTTGGTGATCATAGTCACCGTTATAAATCGAGCGGCTAAGTATGGTCAAGCATACTTCTTGAGAAATGCTACAGATATTAGTGTCGTACAAGCTTTACTAAAGTTTTCTACTCATCACGGAGTGCCTTTAACTTTTGTAACAGGCATTGGCGCTGATTCCCTTGTTCACAAACTAAAATAAACTTAATTTAAGTTCAGTGCATCTTTTTCTTCCTTCATTAAGAAAAGATCAGATGATAAATATTAGTTTAGTCCTGTCATATTAACATACTCCATAGACAAGTTTAGACGTGATTAAAATATTGCCTACTAAAAATACGCCAATTTACGTCAGGCATTGACTAATTTGACAGGACTAAACTAATATTTATCGTCTGTCCTTTTCTTAATGAAATAGAAAGAAAAAGATGCACTGACCTGTATTAGAACTAATGACTACTCTTTGATTAGAACCCAATGGCTTGGCACGCGACGATGGCAAGAGACCGGACGGCATGTCTTTATTTCCATGGAAGGTGGGTAGGCCTTTAGTGTGGGACGCAACTTGTGTCGATACACTTGCGCCATCCCATCTTCCTGGCACGTGCTGTGCTCGCTGGCGCTGCTGCGGCTGCGGAAAACCTCAAACGGCGGAAGTATGTAATAATAACCTTATATTTAACTATATTTTCGAGCCGTTTGAAGTTGAAACCCTCGGGCCGTGGGGTCCGAGTACTCATGGTTTGTTCAACGAAATTTCCAAAAAGCTGGTTGATACTTCTCGTGACCCAAAGGGCAGGCTTTTACCTTGGCCAGAGGCTAAGTATTGCCATACAACGTGGCAATGCTACCAGTCTCTTGGGTACATTACCAGTCGACAGCTATGCGGATGAATCGTTGGAAGCCATATTTTAGTTAATTAATAGTTTTAGTTAGGTTAGGATATTATTTTTGTAACTTTATTTTTATCACTAATCAATAAAACAAACGAATCGGCGCCAATGGCTTACATACAAGCAGTTTTATTAGCTCAGCCACTACCCCATCCGTGCTCTTACAATAATGGTCCTTCGTGGCAATGCTTGAAGGAAGCCCATGTCCAACAGTGAACGTCTTCTGGCCGAGATGATGATGACAAAGAATGGTCAGAAATTGACAATACGAGTACGTGCTGTTGTGACTGACTAACTGAGTTATCTGTGCTGTTCTGCAATTGAGCAGTTTTTGCCCAGTGTTGTCGGCTCCGAATTACAAGTTTTAGGTCATAGGTTCGAAACCAAGCAGACACTTTACTGTAATTAATTTCAACACTACTGCTCTCAAAACGGTGAAGGAAAACATCACGAGGAAACCAACATGTTATAGAAACAAAAATTTTAAGACATGTGACATCTACCAACCCAATCAGGGCCCGCGTGGTGGTCTACAGCCCACTCCCTCTCACAGAGAGGAGGCCTGTGTCCCAACATTGGGAACCCTACGGGCTGATTATGCTTATAATGCTATATATATTATCTATGGGAAAAGTGAAATACTTAAATCGTAGGTATCCCACCTACATATATATCAGAAAAAATGGTATCATTTTCCGGGTCATGACTCCTGTGGTTCATTAGGTCTACTCAGTGATAAATGAAACGTATACAACATGATATAAGTTTGTTTCTTAACAAGATTGTTTTTGTATGGTTTGTTTAGGACTGTTCGCGTGACGTATGTTAAGTAGACTGCAGGGTTGGCACTTGTTTCAAATCTTTATGTGATTTTTTTATTTTTATTTAGCACTTCATTGACTAATATATTTAAAACTAGAGTATAATGGATGGTCAGTATTTAATTATCAAAAAAATCGGGAGGATGATAATTGATAAATGATTTTTATTTCTGTAAGTAGGTTTGTACAAACACTTTTACAAGTCAATCATGTTTTTTTTTTTTTTAAACTAGATGAGGTCGGCGTTTCCTATCTGACTACTCTGAGAAGAAAGGCCGAAACAAACTCAAGAGGTCACAGTCTCTTATAAAGTACAGACATAATCTTGGTCACTTCATGTGAAGACCATGTAGATTGGTGTCTGAAATGGTCTTTTGAGGAAAGAACCACACAGATTGAGAGGACCTGTCCAGTCAGTGCACGCATTTGTCAGTAATCGCGCAGCTCAACCCAGAACTTAAGGAGCTCAACGATTCGACGAACAATACCAAAGAAAGGACATTGGGGTAGGCCGCATAAATTACTCAAACTGCCAGACGATGATTAAAAATAAACGAGAGAAAAAATAAAACAAACAAAAAAAGCAACGACCTACATAGTCTTCACATTCACAATAAATTAAAATAATATAATACTGTACAAAGTAAATAGTCATGTCAACATTCAGTGTGCAAAAATAAAAGAATAAAATAAAATTTGGAGTAGTTCAATCCCAAGCCTTTTTGTCCTCAATATAATCTTTAACGGTATAATAAGCTTTCTGACACAACTTGCGTTTAATGAATGATTTGAATTTATTAAGGCGCAGATCTTGAACGTGGCTTGGAAGTTGGATGAAAATCATTACGAGTATCCGTGATCATGGCACTTGCAACAGTGCCGAAATATCGGAAACTCAAATCAATTAATATATGTACATGGTAAATATCCCGTTTTAAGTTCTAATGATAATGTCAGTGACCATGTCGGTTTAAAAACTTATATTAAATAAATCATTGAAATTGAGTACTATAGACTTATGTATATTACGTTAAGATCTGGGCATATCCTTGTCGGTTGGCACAAAAGTAATGAGGTACTTGGTTTACCTTTTATATTTTTTATTGTGTGTAATCACCATTAAGACTTCTAAGACATCTTGCCAACGATTCGGCAAAGTTTGGATGCCTTTCTCCCAGACATCTGTTGGCTGTGCCTCGAAGAAGTTGTTCCACTCCGCCTGTACATCAGAGAAATCATTAAATTGTTTACTCCACAAATGTTGTTTCAGGGTTCTAAACAAATGATAGTCTGATGGGTCGAGGTCTGGGGAATAAGGTGGGTGGGGTATCGTCTCCCAGACCAAGTTCTCCAACTGTTGGCGAACGGCAGATGCGACATGAGGTCGAGCGTTGTCGTGTAGTAAAACTACATTGACTCGTCTTCGTCGTTTTTTCTTGATAGCAGCAGATAGTTTGGTGAGCTGGGTTGAATATTTGTCAATCAATAGTTTAAAGCGTTTATCCCGCGCGGGCTGGCAACGTCGCATTACTACAGGTTTTTCGTGATTATTTTATTACATTTAAATCAAATTACTATGTTTAACTGACTTCCAAAAGGAGGAGGTTCTCAATTCATCTGTATGTTTTTTTTTTTTTTTTTGTATGTTTGTTACGCGATTACTCAAAGACGCATGGACCGATTTAGAAAATTATTTTTTTGTTTGATAGGGTATAAGTAGTTCCGAGGTGGTCCCATATAAATTTTATTAACTTTGCTTGGGAAGTTTTTGAGTTAGCTTCAATAATGCGTATATTACCCACTTATTTTATGTGGATGATGTGATGGTGTTTTAATAACTTCCTATCACTGTTATTTACATAGCTATACCTACAATTATTGTGCTCAGTTATGTATTCGAATTAGTGTGTGGCTGGTTCCACAAGTAAAAAGTGAAAAATAAAAACTTTTTAGCAAAAAATAAAACCGACTTCCAAAACAAAACACTACAAAGTGAAAAATAACTTTAATTTCGGAAGTCGGTGGCAAAAAACGAAAATACAAAACCCAAGACACCGACTTCCGAAATTAAAGTTATTTTTCACTTTGTAGTGTTTTGTTTTGGAAGTCGGTTTTATTTTTTGCTAAAAAGTTTTTTTTTAATAGACTCTCTAGATCGTTGGTATTTATAAGTATGTATGCTATTTTTTACAGTTATTTTGGTATTTACTCAAAAAAAATATCATTAATGACAATATTGTCTATAATGTCAATTTTTATGAGTAAAAATAGCATACCTACCTATATACTTATAAATACCAACAAAGTAATTTATGGGACTGTCATACGCATTGCGATTATAAAAGTCCCTAATTAAATAAAGAAAAAAAAAAAAAAAAAAACAAAGTAATTTAAAAAAAAGTAACTTGATTTAAATTTATTAAAATAGTCTCGAAAAACCTGTAGAAATGCGACGTTGCCAGCCCACGTGGGATAAAAGCTCTTAACATACATTTTCTGCGTAACTTACTTGCATTATTTTAAGGCGTAATAACAGATTTATAAGTCATTAAAATGAATGAACGCGTTTTACAATTTCTACCAGTCAATGCCTACCGCAAGCCGCGTTAAAGAACTTCTTTCCAAAAAGCCTACTTACTTTAAAAAAATCTTAAGAGAAGTAATGTTAACATTTTAAAAAAGGAAGAATAAATAAAAATAAAAAAAGAATATATATTTTTCTCTATCAGTCAGTCTCTTCAATCAACGGTAATAAGTTGGTATGTTAATTATAGAACATTATGGATTACTAGAAAATCTTGCTATTGTCTTCTATCCACAGCTTTAAAAGTGCCTATTAACATTATATGTGTTAAATTATTATAAAATGAACAGAGTATAGTCATCCTTTGTGATTCTGTATAAGATATTTAGGTATATTTTTGTTCTTATAAACACCATTGTGCATACAAATAGAATATTAAAACAAGATTACACAAACTCGTTTAATAATAACTGGGTTTCTTTTAGAAAATCACGAACTCATCAGATGACAAGAAAAGTATTATGTTTATCTCTATCTAAATTACGGTTTAGAATAGATATAAGCTTTTAAATAATTACACAAAATGAGCTGTCTGCCCTTCAGCTAAAGTTTATATTACAGAATTACATCTGTAATATAATTTACGTACAAAACTTTTAAGTGTACTGTCAAAACCAAAAGTCTGAGACATATTTTCAGCAAAAAAAGGCGTCGATCGTAGCTTTATCTTATCCAAAAAATACAAAAAATATTTATTTTTATCTCATTTATACATAATATAACACATGAACAAAGTGTTTGTACGAGTATTATCATATCAGACTCTAAGAAAGTGGAACGGACTTGTGCAAAGTACAGCCAACATTATTCTAAGTTTAAAATTAATTATCGCGTAAAAAGTTAAGTTAGAATAAAATTGCTTATTGCTTCTAAGCTGGATTGTAATTAATTATTAAGAACCTGGTTCTTTTTAATAAAGGATACAAAAAATATTATGCATATTAATATTATAAAAATTAAAGTCCCTTTGCATGTCTTTCTGTGTGACCGCGTTATTCTTCTAAACTATGTTACATATTTTAATGCGGTTTTCAAAATAAAAAAAAAAAAAAATTAGGCTGTTTATTCCGGAAGGTTCAAATGTATATTTATATATATATATATATATATATATATATATATATATATATATATATACATTAATATTAAAGTTTCACATAATAAAGAAATCTCGAAGTTATGTCAAGTCGTAAAAACCGTGCGTAAGAACCGTGCGGAGCGGGTCGCTAGTTATTTTACAAAATAATAATATAAACACGTTTTGTAAAGTTCAGAAACTTACAAGCATAAGACATAATACAACGTGTTTTTTGATATACGAGTACCATAACTCTAAGGTATTAATGAGATCATCATTTTGAAAAAAATCAGCAGTTCTCTACATTTTGACGAGATTTGCGAACATAAATGTATGGGACAGCTGATTTTTTTTGCGCCATTTCAGGTTTGGTCGCATAGTAAAAGTTGTTCCAAATGATGGTCTCATTAATACCCTAGAGTTATGGTATATCAAAAAAAAAAAAAAAACGTATATAATAATCATCGTCTAATACTGCACTTTTGATGTTGACTGTAGCCAGTTGCCTCTTAGTTTTTAACTTTCTGTGATGTAAAGTGTCAGCCATTTGTTTAAATGTTTTATTTAATATTTAACGTATTTTAGCATGGATAAAAGATGTTTACTTTTGTTACGCGACACTTGGACATGATAAAGAACTTTAGTTTTATGAATTATGAAGCTGATATTGTATTTTGACAACCAGTCTTACCAAGGGGTATCGTATTACCAAGTAACTGGGTTGTGTTGTGGAGGTCAGATAGGCAGTCGCTCCACGTAAAGTACTGGTATTAACCTGCATCCGGTTAGATTAGAAGCCGACCCCCACATAGTTGGGAAAAGGCTAGATAGATCACGACTGTATTTTAAGTTATTCGATAGAGCAAATCATTTATGAATGAAAATTGAACTGCTTATGCAATCGTTGAGCTCCCTAAGTTCTGAGTTGAGCTGCACGATTACTGGCAAATGCGTGCACTGACTGGACAGGTCCACTCAATCTGTGTGGCTCTTTCCTCAAAAGACCATTTCAGACACCAATCTACATGGTCTTCACATGAAGTGACCAAGATTATGTCTGGATTTTATAAGAGACTGTGACCTCTGAGTTTATTTCGGCCTTTTTTCTCAGAGAAGTCAGATAGGAAACGCCGACCTCATGTAGTTTTTAAAAATATGATTGACGTCTTAAAGTTCATATATCATTTATCAGGGTCAAAATAAATTAGCTAGAGAAACTACGCAACGTGATGGGTGATACCCATCACGTCTGCGCAGTTTATCATGTTTAGATATTGATATATCTAAAGATTATAAAACAAAAAGAAATTAATTTAGTAATGGTTATTTTTGGGGTCAACAACCGCCGCGCCGGTAGTGTAGTCACCATAGATATAATATTTCTATGGTAGTCACTTAACCTGTCATTAATTTGACCCTGTCGATTACGACTTATTTTGTTGTAAACAACTAAAACTTAAGTAGTAATCTACAGGGTCAAATTAAATTAGCTAGCGAAACTCCGCAAACGTTATGGGAAACGTCAACGTCATAACTAAACACGACAAAATAAAAAATCATCGTTATTAGTTGAAGTGTGAGTGTTGTAGTTTTTAATAGTTCATGACAGGCAGTCTCCATATTTAATTTTTATTTTATGACGTCTTCATCTCTTTTATACTCACATAAACTTAAAGGATACATATATCATACCAACATATTTAACACAAGGGTTTTTATATTTACTTAACTAGCTGTTGCCCGTGGCTTCGCCCGCGCTGTTTAAATTGGATGATTATTTTTTTCGCCGAACACTAATTATTTTTCCAAAATAAAAGTAGGTTAAGTAAGTTACTCCTTATAACATCAGCTATCTTCCAGTGAAAGTCCCGTCATAATCCGTCTAAACGTTTCGAAGATTATCCGGAACAAACGGACAGACAGACAGACTGACAGACAGAAATTCAAAAAAATGGTCTTTTGTTATAAGTACCGTATATACTTTCATATCCATTTAGTAAAAAGCAAACAGACAATTCAATTTTATTTATTTGTATAGATGTATATATTATTTATTTGTATGTATAATTGGTTTTCTACTTTTTTTGTAGACTTGTAGCTTAGCTAAAGCATTTCACTCATTTCAAACGACATTGACAAAAACAATTAAAATAAAAAAAAATAAAAAATAAGAAAATATATTCAAACTATTTAATAATTCCCTTTAGTGGCAACCCTGCATTCGCTCTCTCTTAATTAGGAGCGGGTAACTAAAACGAGCGGACTGTCACGGATAATTTAGAAAAATATATCCTTAAATATATCCGGAAAAAACCGTATTTTGTTCTGAGAGATCCTTTTAGTTTTTGGTTGTGGTAAAATAAGGTATGTATAGTTTTATCTGTTCGTTAGCCGAGTTAGTTTAGTTCTTATTCTACACTAGCTGTTGCCCACGACTTCGTCTGCGATCCAGGATGATCAAAATCAAAATCAAAAGTCATTTATTCAGACTAGGCTGAGAATCAGCGTTTTTCGAACGTCAAAATTACATAAGACAGTCCCCCAAAACGCCCGCCCTTCACCACTTCCTAGTGCTTTAGCTGAGGAGAAGAAGTGGTGCAACAAGCTCCCCAGCAGCACAGCTGTCTGTTCAGTTAAAAAATATAAAATAATATATATATATTCTATATATTTTTTTTATATTCACACTGCGCAAAATAATATAATTGAATTATTTGCTTTACTTCAGCTAGTACACGCCAATATACAATAACAAACAAAAAAAGAATAAAAGAAAAAAAAATCGAAAACTATACTCAAGCAGAAACAAAATACCAAACTAAAAACGTAAGCAGAACTTTATACCTAAATAAAAGCCTCCAGTAATAAAGGGCGTGCCCAGTTACATATAGCCGTACATGTAGTCGTAACTCGGAGTCACAGATGATAAACTAGGACCATCGAAATAAAATAAACAACGAGTTAAAATTACTAATAACAAAACAAAAACAAGGTCAGCAAGACTACCAGTCACCACAAGCAGCACCCGTTCACGAGCATAACGCAAAGATCAGCCATTACCCCCCTCGCCATATTTGAGGGAAAGAGACAACCCGACCCCGATGCTACCGCAAGCAGTGACATCTAAGGGAGCATGACGAACTTGCTGCCGGTTGCTCAGGCAAGAAAACTATGATCAATTGACGAGGTCACTAGCGAACCACATATTGCAATACCACTGATAAAAAAATAAACATTGAAATGAGTAGATTATGTCAATAATAAATCAAATTAAATTAAAATAAATTGACCTTGACAGTCAAAGAAAATAAATAATTATATGAACTCATATAACCTGTCAGTAGTAGGTATGGTAATTCAGGAGAAAGAACATAAACGTTGTTTTAATTTAAACACAGTGACCAACTATTCTTATCGTTTAAGTAATCGTTGATAGAATAGTATGCCTTTGAACAAAGGTTAGATTTTACTTTAGCTTTAAACGCATTGTAGGGCAAATCTAGCAAAGAAGAGGGTAACTTGTTATAAAAGGATATACCAAGCCCAACAAATGAGTTATGAACCTTATGAAGCCGGTGAAATGGAGCTCGTAATTTGTCCTTATTTCTGGTGATATCGTTGTGAATATCACTGTTTTTAGTGTGTAAATGTATATGTTGTCTAATATACCTATATTATTATAAGATGTTGGCGAAGACGAATTGTGATGCCACCGTGAGAAAATATATTAAAAAAAAATCTCTCAGAGAAACTCTTGCACCAAGCTGGTAAATTGCGCGAACAGCTCGTTTCTGAAGAACAAATATATTTTGAATGTCAGCGGCTTTGCCCCGAGCAGAATACCATATGACATAACGCTATGAAAACAACTACGAGTAAAATAGACTAACCGCGCTGTATCAAGGACCTTTGTGTTTCCTGACTGCGAACTGAGCCTTCTCGCTACGCTTGATATGATGATGAAAGTAACCTATGTCCTTCTCCAGGTCATGGTCTACCCATGTGTCAAGTTTCATCCAAATCCGTTCAGCCATATTAGCGTGAAAGCGTAATCAACAAACAAACAAACACACTTTCGCATTTATAATATTAGATAGGATAGTTAGGAGGAGGAAAAACCGGTCTATCGACACTCTTGACTTACAAAATGTATTAGGTACTTAAATAAAATAAAATAAAAACTCTTAACATACTACTAAAGTTTCTATAATAATATAATTAAATCATGATTCGAAAGACACGTGGCGCCATCTATTATCACAAGAACGTTATTGTCTGTCTGTACACCTGACAACGTATATGCAAAATTTCAGGATGATCGTTTTAGTGGTTTAGGCGTGAAAAGGTAACAAACAAACTTACATTCGCATTTATAATATTAAGTTAGGACTATATTATTTAGCTATCCATTCTTAATTACCTATATATTAGCTAAGCGAATATAGGTAAGCGATTGGCAATCGCAGGCTGCAGCTGAAAATCAGCGTTAGGTCATAGTTAGTACCTAGTGTTGCCATGTGATATTATGCTGAGCCGAGTTCCTTTTTTAATAAGCATTTTTTTACTAAGTTTAACATGTTTTTGTTGTACCTATTTATGCCAAAAAACGTATTTTCCTTTTTTTATGTAACTTGCATATTGTAAGCCACTCCAACCTATGGGTAATGTGACAGTTAAGTAATTATCTCAGTTATTGTATTAGGAAAGCCAAAGAACCGTTGAATTTGGCCACACAAATGGAATTTTGCTATCTAGGTAGATCGCACAGTATTAAGGCAAGTTTGGGTTATAAACAATCGACAAAATATGTTGTATGTGTACAACCGAGTTCTTACTGAGGTCGAGCTAAGTATTAGCTTCTGGCTGTTGGCCTGTCCAACGCTTAAACCAATCTTATATCCAATATTAAAATGCAATGATTTATAATTTTTTTTATGAGTCTGGTTGAACAAAAAAATATATTTGCAAAAAGCAGTATCATGTAGGAAGACATTCTTTCAATTAATGCCATTTAATGGGAAAGCTTTGGCTCTCGACTTGCCAATAAAGCGAGGTTGGTAATCCAAACTCTTGTATTAATTTGGTCTTTTTTGTTCTTCGAAGAAACTCCATTTTAATTGAATAGAGATAATGGCTCACTTTAGAATTAGTAACGTAAAGATATATTCTAATGCCGTGGTCCCACGGCCCGTCGAGGCCTGTCGCAGTCCTTGCCTAGCATTCCACCACATACATTCCATCGGACGGGCGACGACAGGCCGACTGTTCCCACGGCCTGTCGGCCTGGCCTGGCACGCTTTGGCCACTGGGAAAGGGCCGTGGTACCGCGGCATTAGAAACTGGTGATGGGGAGAATACAAAATAATCTTTTCTCCTCTATTTGGTGATATTAGTGCCAGAAAATAGGCTAAAGCTCTATTTACACGGTTTATTTCCTATGGCATACTATAAAATTGATGGGCAATTAACTGACACTACCTACACAATACGTACAGTATTGTTGCACATAAAATGAAACCACACATACAATAAAATCGCATTCGATTCTGGCATAAAAGTTTCTTATCATTTAAACATGAGCGAACAAAATTCGTATTTGGCAGCACAAATCCGGGTAATACTTGAATCAATTGTACAAGCTCATGCAACTCTGTGTTTAGACGAGGCAAAACTTGCATGCAATAATCGCCTGGCAATTTTATTGCCTTGGTGTTAGTCTCAAGCGATTTAATTGAATGGCAAAACTTGCATTGAATTATTGTTATATGCCATTTTATGGAAATCGCACGCGTGTAAACACTTGCATGCAATTCTTGAATGGCAATAAAATTTAACGTGCTTTATGGAATAATATGCGATAATTGCTCTTGAACATTTTAGAAACTTGCAATGTGTAAATGTAGCTTAACCCTTTTCTTAATTTTTTGTTTTGTTAAACGTGAAATATTTTTTTTTATCATGTTTATCCTATGGCATTTCGGCTGATGTCAGCAAATTACAATCACTAATCCAGACGGATTAGTCAGCTGAGCGTGGTGATCATTGATAGTTGTTCTCTAAAAGGGTTTTTTTATTATTTGAGATGGGTTTGCTAGACTTTAGTCTAGGGCAGAGGTAACAGAGACAAAGTCTACGATGGAGTGAGTTTACCCAGAAGAAGCCTGTTCACTCTAACTTTAAAGAGATTCAGGTTGTATGCGTTCGGGAACACAGATGCAGGTAGTGAGTTCCACTCTTTTGCCGTGCGCATTATGAAGGATGTTTGGAAGCGCTTAGTGCTAATTGATGGAATGGCAACTAGGTCTGTATGGTAACTTGCAGTGCGTCTAGATGATCGATGGTAGAAGGGTGCCGGTGGAATGAGGTTGTGGAGTTCCTGAGCACACTCACCGAAGTACAGTCTATAGAAGACCGACAAGCAGGCAACCTTGCGGCGATGAGCCAAGCTGTGAAGCTTGGCATCCACCAGTTTTTGTGTCCCATTCCATCGTTTTCAGACCTAATACATCATTTGAATATCGTATCAGTTCCTCCAAATATCAACAACAAAAAGCGAAACGACACAATAAATCAACCAGATTTTCCTCATCAAAGACCCTTTATGCAGCATTCAGCATATATCAAACATTTCCGATTCACATTCGCATAAAAAAACGCAGCCACATAAGATTACAAACTCATTGACGATACCTATTCGGAACTCCCCATTCTATTAGTCATTTCCCTGCTTGAGAGGGGCAGAGAAACCATAAAAAATCCCATGCAATATTCCTATGAAGTCGTACAAATGTTGCCGAAATGACATAGCGGGGGAGGGTTGTTGTACATACGGGGAAGAGGGGGGAATCACGGTGTCCCATGGTTCGAACACCAAGAGGATTGTTCGTTATCATTTTGAATTATTCAGAAGACTGAAGATGCCTTTTGCTGTACGTATATGATTTGGGAGAATGGGTCTTAGAATCGTGACAAGTTTCTTTAGATTTGTGTTTCGTTTTCTGAAAATGTATTCATCTGATGTCACTGTTAATTTTAGCTAATTAGTAAAAAACAAGATTGTCCACTAGTTATTCGCCTTTCTCGTAAGTCTATTGAAAAATACAGTATAACTAACCTAACGTTACTTGAGCAAATGCAGTGGGCACTTGCTCAAGTAACCAGTTATGTAACTTATCTAATTCTAATTGATAGAGCCTAGTTGAATTGATACGACATAAATCACGTCAATTTCCCCGAAAAAAGAGTAGATAAAGCTGTACGTATATTACCTATTTTCACTGTTCACCAAACGCAACTAAACGCAAGTTTTATAATGCCTAAAAGTATATGATCTACTGCAGAAAGCAAAATCAGAAAAAGTATGTGATTATAATATAATATAATAATATAATATCCTGGTACATTTCACACACGGTCATCTGATCCCAAACTAAGCAGAGCTTGTACTATGGAAACCAGATAACTGATATACTACATACACTACTTCTTTTTGTAAATACATACTTATATAGATAATTACACCCAGACTTAGAACAAATAGACATGTTCATGCACACAAATATTTGTCCTGGATGGGAATCGAACCCACGCCGTATCTTAAACCAACAACGCCAGCTGCTGGCCTGTCAATTATCTTCAGGATATATGCTAGTTAGATAGGGTGTTGAAAACATAATACAACTAATTTGATACGATAGAAAAAAAAATCACGAAGATACCTCTAAAAATTTCTTTTAACGATTAAAAACCACACCAATATACATGCAATCATTCTGATTTTTTGTCAAACTATTCTACAAGCAACATATTAACGTGATAGTGTTTTAATTTTTAAGTCCAATCAATAGATTTTTTGTAAATAGATAATTGCTTCATATTTTGCAATATATTACCTTCTCTTTCTTTTCAATGCAATCGGACAGTGACCGCGCTTTAGGTCCTGTAGTCCCCTAAAGTCTCATGTAATAAGGTTTGTATGTTAATGAAAGATAATAATATCTATCACAATATTGTCAGCAATTTGCAATTTAGAAGAGATCTAGATAAACTGTTATCAGTTCAAGTCTATTTAAAGTCTGCATTGTTACGAACCAGTCGTACTTAAGGCTCAATTCTGTCTAAACGATTATGAGGAAATTATAAGACTTAGCCCTGATAACACGTTTAGGGTGAAACGACCGACAGTACTCCGTTAGCGGTACTTACTATTCAGACATAGATAACGTTTTCCAAACCATTTATACATGTAGTGCAGAGGAGCAGGGGCTCGTGGCTTAGTAATAACAGCCGCATGTTGATCGATCAGGTAAAACTACGCTTGCCACGGTCAGTCCGTGGGTGAATGCGAGATTTCTCCGCGCCTCTGAAAGCAGTTGGTCCCAGCTGTTATGTATTCTTGGATCTTTGACAGTCGATACGTCTCGTCAGAAGCACGAAAGTCTATTGACCAGTCTTACCAAGGGGTATCGTGTTACCCAGTAACTGGGTTGTGGAGGACAGGTTAGACTGTCCTTCTATGTGAAAACTGATATTCATCTGCATCCGGTTAGACTGGAAGCTGACCCTAAAATAGTTGCGAATAGGCTAGGTAGATTGATTGATTTTGTATCCAGGAGAGCAGTGGCTGTCTAGTGGAAATGGCCGCAACTTACTAGTTGTAGGTCGTTAGTTTGAACAGGCAGGCACTTTAGTTTTGTGTAAATTTTTCATCGTTACCGCTCTCAAAACGGTGACGGAAAACATCGTGAGGAAACCGGCATGTCCTAGAACCCAAAAATTCGAAGATTGTGATATCCACCAACTTGCACTAGGTCCGCGTCTTGAATTCCAGCCAGCTTCTTCTTATATATAGGAGGCCTGTATCCCAACAGTAGAAACATTATAGGCTCAAATATGCTGATATGCATATTATTATTTATTTATTAAATCTTTATGCACAAGTATAAAAGCAAATACCGTACAAAGGCGGACTTCGGCCTGAGGCATTTTCTACCAGTCAACCTTAGGGTTATGCAGAGAGAAAACATGGCAGGTGCAATATAAAGGATAGATAACACGAAAATAACTTTATCATACAAGAATAAATACATCGATATACAGGGTTATTGGTAAAACACAAACAATCTCTTAAGGGGTCATTGTACTCATCATTATGAACAACTTTTACTATGGGACCAAACCTGAAATCGCGAAAAAAAACAGCTGTTCAGTACATTTTGACGAATTATGCTAACATAAATGTACTGAGCAGCTGATTTTTTTTCGCGATTTCAGGTTTGGTCCCATAATAAAAGTTGTCCATAATGATGAGTACAATGACCCCTTAAGAGGTTGTTGGTGTTTTACCAATAACCCTGTATACATACATACATATAAACAAAATAAACTTAAGGTATTGGTTGGTATGGTATTTTGTCAGTCATACCAAATTATCATTTCAATCCTGAATCATCACTGCTGGGTATTAGACCTCCTTTCCTTTCTGCCATCCATCACAGTCTTGTGCATGCTTTGCCCAGGTGTTTCCCAGTTTTTTGATGATATCGTCAGCCCGTCATGCTAAAATAATTTGTATGTCTGTCTGATTCATACGATGCCGATGTCACAATTTGGGTTTTGTTTTGGCAAGGAAATAACCGTTTACCTACAGGATACTTTCTTGACACCCTTGAAATCCAAAAACTATAAGTATGTAGGTAGAACCACGAGCATAGCTAGTATAACAGCGATTCAGAATCTACAAGGTTATTGGGTATATGTCGACAATCCACTCCTATGTAAATGTCAACCATTTTTTTTTGCAAAAAACGACCATTTTAGTCAAAAAATCTGCTCAAAAATATACAAATACGTCCATGGAATAATTTCCGACGTCTAAAGGGGAAGCCGTGATCATAAACCAACCCTATCCATCGCAAAAGCATCTTGGTCCAAAAATACCACGTACTTATTCCCACAGGATGTTTTTCACCTCACTTTTGCAAATTGCTTCGATAAGAAGTTGCTTCAAATCGCTAACTTTATTTGAAACTTTAATCTTGAAAGGTGTCGCGTTTCTTACATTAACTTATTAAATGTTGAATCAATTTTTGTCTTCGAACTTCTTGACAATTGGACCTATGAAGTTGGAGACAATAAGTAAGAAGGTTAGGCGGCAACTTTTACGGTCTGTCTGAAGATGGGTGTTCAATTTTGAAAAATTTTAACCATCTCCCGGCCATTTGTTATAAAATCTAGAAATCATCGGCTAGGCACTATTTTTTAATTACCACACATTTTAGTTACCTCAAACATTATTAAATTATTAAATAAATTCACTTATATCAGACAAATTTATTTACAAATTCTTAAAACTATGAAAAATTAAAATACTAAAAATCACTCATTATTTTTATTATCTCACTCACATTATCATCTCTTATTTCGTTGCAACCAAATTTTCACTAATTAAGATGTCGCATTTTTTGCTCAAAGCATATAATTCTCCTGCTCTTATCCTAATTTGTTTGGGGTCGATACTGAATGTTTTCTTCTTCCATACTTCTCTACTAGTCATCATCACAGTAGTCCTTTCTAGCCATATCATCTTCCACACAGTCTATCCATCGTTTCTTTGGCCTTTTTAGGGTTCCGTACCTCAAAAGGAATAATCGGAACCCTTATCGGATCATATAGTCTGTCTGTCCGTTTGTCACAGCCAATTTGCTCCGAATTTAATAGACCGATTAAGTTGAAATTTGGTACACGTATGTATTTCTGTGACCCAAACACGGAGGTGTAACGTAAATAAATGAATTTTGAATATGGGGGTCATTTTTGGGAGGCAAATAAGAAAATTAAAAAAAAAGTTTTGCAAATATAATAATTTGATAACCTGTCCATAAAATTGCTGTTACTAAGGTTCGCACAGTCTGAGGTTTTAATTTCAAAGCAGCACTATTTTACTATTCTATCAGTCTCACAAAATAAACCTCCATAATATATCAGCCAAAACAATGTCCCTGAACACATGAAACAAATTATTCATACATCACAATAACGATAGCAGTTCCGCACAAAACAGTAGGACAATACGAGTACCACAGCACAGTAACTTTACAGTACGAGTTAATTGTGTCCAACTAGATGTTCGTCAAACACGGGTTGGCAAAGAAAAAGCCACTTTTGCACGGTCAAAGGCAAACACACCCGCAAATTGTTCAACCACAACGGCTTTGTTCGAGGTAAGGCTGTGGTTTAACTTGTAGGAGATAGAGGAGTAACATTAATACTAATTAATGAGGAATAAATTGTGAGAGTCAATTAGACGTAGACGTAGAAGTAGGTTTGTTTGTTTGTTTGTTACCTTTTCACGCCTAAACCACTGAACCAATCATCCTGAAATTTTGCATATACGTTGTCTGGTATACAGACACGGACATAGGGTATCTTTCGACCCGAAAAAAGTACTGTTAAAACAACAATAACGTTCTTATGATAATAGATGGCGCCACGTGTCTTTCGAATCATGATTGAATTATATTATTGTAGAAACTTGAGTAGTGTATTAAGAGTTTATTTTTATTTTAGTACCTAATACATTTTGTGAGTCTAGAGTGTCGATAGACCGGTATTTCATCTTCCTAACTAATATTATAAATGTGAAAGTGTTTGTTTGTTTGTTGATTATGCTTTCACGCTAAAGCGACTGAACGGAATTGGATGAAATTTGGCACTTGCGTAGACCATGACTTGGAGAAGGACATAGGTTACTTCATTCTGGATCGCAGACGAAGTCGCGAGCAACAGCTAGTAATAAATAATTTGCAATTGATAAATCCCGGGAATTTGCCAGGAAATAAGAAATTGCGAATTATTAATTATTTTATTAAAAATATTTAATCTGTTACGAATGTATTCTAAGTACAGACGCCAGCACATTAAACTACTACAATCTGTCAGATTTCTTTAATAGATTTTCAACTTTATTGCTAAGGCATTAGATTCAAGGTTGATTGGGAAAATCTGACAGTTTCGGGTAGGTTGACCTGCTGGCGTCTGTACAATAAATAATTCACAATTTCATAAATCCTGAGATTTAATCGTCATGTTTATCATTCTGGAATTTTATAGGAGGTATTATCCACTCTTGTTACTTCTTTCCTCGAAGTTTAGGTATGTGTGCTCTACCTATTCCGATCGCTGCTGATTATACACATAACACTAACTGGCACTGAACGTATGTTGCCTCTATCCATTATCCTGCACTGATCCCTTATAAAAGTACATTTGAACATAGATTAGTATATTTGCGAGTTTTTAATAGATTTTAACGCTTGGCAATGGTTCGAAAATACGGATCTTAGCGGTTTTCGTGATGCAACCAAGGAAATGGGTGAAAGAAAATTAATTTCACGATCACCTGCAAAGATCATCATCATCTGCCTAGCCTTTTCCCAACAATGTTGGGGTCGACGTCCAGACTAACCGGATACAGCTGAAAACCAATATTTTACGCGGAGCGACTGCCTATTGACCTCCACAATCCAGTTACTGGGTAATACGATACCCCTTGGTAAGACTGGTTGTCAGACTTTCGGGCTTCTGACGAGCCGTAACGACTGTCAAAGATCCACGAATGACAGCCGGGAACAATGACTTAACGTGCTTTCCGAGGCACGGAGGAGTCTCGGTATGAAAAGATGGTTACCCATCCACAGACCAACCCCGGCAAGCGTTACTGCGTGCGGCTGTTATTACTTAGCCACAAGGTCTGCTAAGATATTAAAAATATATATTATATTTTAGAAGAATCTGTGCTTGTCTCTAGCATGGATCAAATTAGAAAACGCTTACAGCTTACAACTTGTACCAAGCCCTACTATAGCCGAATTTAAACAGACGTTGGTGAGTTAAACGATGTAAAGTTGGACAATTTCGCAGCACTGAGACAACTTGCTGTTGTGTTTGTCCAACCTTTTTGTCGCTAAAAAGGTAATGTACGAGGCTGTTAATATGGTACAGTGAGTTGTGAACATCGAGCAGGGATCGATCTTCAAGAATAAGCAAATTTATGTTTGAGGTCGGTCCGTGGATGGGTGACCATCCATTACATACAGAGATCCCTCCGTGCCTTGGAAGAAGTTGGTTCCGGCTGTCATTCGTTGATCTTTGACCGTAGTTACGGGTAGTGTGATGCCCGAAAGTCTGACGACCAGTCTTGCCAAGGGGTATCGTGTTACCCAGTAATTGGGTTGTGGAGGTCAAATATGCAGTCGCTACATGTAAAATACAGGGTTATTGGTAAAACACCAGCAACCTCTTAAGGGGTCATTGTACTCATCATTATGAACAACTTTTACTATGGGACCAAACCTGAAATCGCGAAAAAAAAACTGCTGTTCAGTACATTTATGTTCGCATAATTCGTCAAAATGTACTGAACAGCTGATTTTTTTTTGCGATTTCAGATTTGGTCCCATAGTTAAAGTTGTTCATAATGATGAGTACAATGACCCTTTAAGAGGTTGCTGGTATTTTCCCAATAACCCTGTATTGGTATTCAGCTGCATCCGGTAAGACTGCAAGCCGACCCCAACATAGTTGGGGGTTAGGCAGATGATGACTGACACAAAGATGTGACCAAAAAAACGTTCTAGAATTTTTCAAAAACCCGATGTTTTGATACAAACGGTTTGTCGTTTAAAAGATACCTCCTTTTTGTAATGCATTTCATGTGATTCGAGATAGATAAGTTCTCAGACATACTGGTGTTCTTTGTATGGTAATTTAGCTAAATAAGTTTGTAAATGTTTGTTTGGGGACCAGGTTTATTTACGAGTTAAAAGTGGTCTAAGGATACCTATGCGAGGTTATTTTCGACTTGGACTTGCGAAAATACAGCTTTACTGTTAAGTAACAACATGGGTGATTAAAACTGTGTTTTTTCGAGTTTACTCCTTAAGATTCGATTTTCATATAAGGCCCCCGGTATGGAAAAAATATGAGGAGCGAAATACAAGCGAAGCGTTGTCACGTTTTTGTGTGTTTTGATTATTTTCGGCCAGTCTTCATTGTTGCGGTCAATCTGTCCATTATATCCAAAGACAATTGGACATAGCGAGCAAACTCCAGTCGTGCGTCTGACACATACATTTTTTTTTAAGATTCTGTCGTAGGCTCCGCCTTTGTTTTTAGCTATAGTAACAATCAATCATCATAATTTTAAACATTAAGCCGAAAGACGCCCTCTACTGAAATTAGGCTTAGGGACCATGCGTCGCCACAATAGTTGACCGGCCAAGGATTCTGTGCTTTTCGTATCCAGCTGACTCCCGCTCACCAAGTCATCGGTACAAAATAGTACCTAAACCAGTAAAAAGTATTTTATAAAAACTTTAAAAAAAAAATAACCAACATACTTCCAAAAAATCTCTATAAAGTGAAAAATAACTTTAATTTCGGCAGTCGGTGTCTTTGGATCTGTATTTTAGTTTTGGCCACCGACTACCGAAATTAAAGTTATTTAATCTCTTTGTCTTTTTGGTTTTTTCTTTTTGAAAAAAGTTTTTTTTATGCTTCACTTTTTAGTGGGTCAGTTTGTAATTTATCTAAGTTACAATATCCTAATGTCAACTGCTCATCACGTTTTACAAAATATTTTCCCGATGCAGGGATGTTAATTGTTGAGTTCTCCTAGTAAGTACCATGAAAACTCCACATCACCATAAGCATTGTGACGAGCATAAATTACTTAGCAACCAGTATTAAATTACTTACTTACCTGAATCGCAACCCGTGAAATACTTATTATTGAGTAGTCCAAGTGCCATCTGAGATCGTCATCATCAGTTCCACTTCACCAAATGGTGCTTCCAAGAACAAATGCACGAGTTACTATAAAAAATACCAAAGTCGCTATAGGTGTGCCGATAACATTTGAAGAGTTCCTTCGATTTCTCCAGGATCCCATCATCAGATCCTGACTTGATGACAATGGGACCAACTAAAAACAAAAAAAAACAAAAAAAGGATTTTACAAATTGGTCTAGCCGTCTTCGAGTAATTGGGGAACATACATGAAAAAAAAAAAGATTCCGACGAACTGAGAACCTCCTCCTTTTTTAAGTCGGTTAAAAAATAGAACCTCTGTAACATTAGTCATGAGTGAAATAGCTATAATCATCACATTTGTCAAAGGTGAGCAGGTAACCATCTCGTCGAGGAAATAAGGCTGAATTACTTCCTTGGCTATTTGAAAAATACTGCTAACGTAGCACTCCAATTTCAACCACCAGCGCTCATAATTCTGACCCATGAAAGTGGTCACATTCACTTTGCTATAAAATAAAAGAGAATCGCACACTACTTTCCCCCCCCCCCCCGTCCCTTGCTTCCCCCCGTCCCTTGCTCGGGTATGAAGTGCCAGCTGGTGGCGTAGCTGAGCCAGTAGCTTTAAACTCCCCTGACAATAATAATCATTCTAATCTGATCCAGCCTGTCCCATCTTGCTGTCCTCCCCCCAGCGACGCCCTAAGCCGAGGCCCGTTCCCCACAGGGGGAGCCCTTAGCGTGTAGTCGCTTAGTCTGTAAGTTTTATGCCCCTGGCTGGAGGTTTTGAGTTATCTTAAGGCAGCCACAGGATAGTCCGGTTAAGTAGTCACGGCCTCTCTAGGTCAACTACGAGATGCCATACACAAAAAAAAAGCACACTACTTATCATGCCAGTCACGACACGGACTCGGCTGCAGCTTGGCTATCTGACAAGTAACACGCTGAGGTTATTTTCTAACCAAATACTTTGCATAAATTCACATTATTTATTAAGTACTTATTCATAAAGAGATAATCAGAAAACACATAACAGAAAAAATAAATTTAAAAATACAAAACATTCAATTCTAGGCAATCTTGGAATGGACAGTGATTGCGGGATCGAGTTTGGAGTTTATTGTTAGTTAGGTAGGGCTGTTGCATCGTCGAAGCCGAATAACTTGGCTATTGGTTTAAATTTATGCCTTGTGCCGCGAATGCACATGCTAGTGACACGGATTACTGAGTTGATGATTCTTGATTTTAGCCAACCCATCGCTACGCTAAAGTACCTGTAATGCTATGCTTTACGTGATATGAGGGCGGTAGGTGTTTTCAATATGTTTTTTAGGTAGGTTTATATTCAGTTAAGAAGGTACCTAGTGCTTGTTGATAGGCCTACACTGTCTTCCCATACCTATTGCCAGTCAATCTACCCAGCCTTTTCCCAACTCTGCTGGGGTCGGGTTCCAGTCTAACCGGATGCAGCTGAATACGAGAATTTAACATGGAGCGACTGCCTATCTCAATAGTGTTTACAAATTACACTTGTATAATAATAAAAATGTATAATAAGAGTGACTCGTGGCTAAATAATAACAGCCGCATAGGTCAATCGAAAGATAAGCTATGCTTGCTGAGATCGGTCCTTGTATGTGTGACCATCCATTTCTTATCGAGACCCCTCCATGGTTGGTCCCGGCTGTCATTCGTAGTTTTTAAACCAACATGGTCACTAACACTATTATTAGAACTTAAAACGGGGTATTTATCATGCATGTGAGGCCGAAATATCGGAAACTCGAAACAATTAATACGAGTATACATGGTAAACATCCCGTTTTAAGTTCTAATAATAGTGTCATTCGTAGGTATTTGACACTCTTTACGGATAACGTGTTACCCAGTAACTAGATTGTGGAGGTCAGATAGGTAGTCGCGATGTAAAATACTGGTATCCAGCTGCATCCGGTTGGACTGAAAGCCGACACCAACGTGGGAAAAGGCAGATTGATTGATTGATTGATACAAACACTGTACCGCTTCAGATAACCAAGATATATTGATATTGTTGTACCAAGCTTATACCTAGCTGTATCATCTGGTTTAAAGACTAAACTTATGAAGCCATTATAGACACAAAGAAAAGTTTGCAAGGAATTTTGTCGAGATCTGTTCCGTTTATTGACACTAAAACTTTTTCTGATTTTAATTTGTGACTTTAGGTACTTTTTATTACGCTTTTACCTGCGGATTCCCCCTCGAGTAATATGGAAACAAAACCTAAATATAAAAACCTTCTTCATGAAATAAAAACACGGTCCGTGTGCTAAGTTTCATGTTGATCGGTCAAACGGAGTTGGAGTTTGCAATATTCATGTTTATATACAGGGTTTTTGGTGGATAAATACATCAGCAATCCATTAAGGGATGTAGGCCCCTATGACCCCTATGCAAAAGTCAACCATTTTCGAGTAATTTGACATTTTATTATATGTTTTTTGAAGATATCTACAGTATACAACTTTGAAAATTTATAGAAAAAAAAACCAATGCATGATTTTTATTTTTTATTATTATCTGCGTGCTAACATAATTAATAATCAACCATAAAATCACCATTATCTTTTAACATTTTTCAATCAGAGCTACAAATCGTTACAATTTTCATAATTTTGAGCAGGTTGTTTGACTAAAACGCTAAATAGATTTCTGCAAAAAACAAAAAAAAAAATGGTTGATATTTACATGGAGTCATAAGGGGTCATTTGGGTGTAAATGACCTCTCCTACATGGGAATGGATTGCTGACATATTACCAATAACCCTGAATATAGATACGATTTCGCTAGATGTTACAATGTTTTAAAATAAATATTTTAACATCTAACCGGGACCATAATTTAAACCTAACACGAAGATTCAAAGTTATACATCACTATTTATTTTAAAACCAACCTTATTTATGTCACGAGGTTAATAGTTATTTGTTATGCAAGGCTACAAAGTTGTTTTTTTTTTTGGCATTAGTGCTTGTATTCAAACCTGCGCAAGTTCAAAAGTACGTATATAGAATCCTGAGCGTAGCGAGGGTTTCAAACGTACTTTGGAGCGAAACACACTACTTTTCACCTCACTAAAGCGAGGAAAACGCTAGGTGCAAGAATAAGCTTAAATAATTATTAAATTAGTGTTTATTTTTTTTCATGCAGGCATCGTGCTGGCCATTGCGATTATACTAAAAATGAGGTTGGCGAACTGACAAGTCTGACATGAAATAAGTATTTTAATGCATTTTCAGTGGACTGGCAGCATAGAAAATAATTGAATAGAAAGGTTCGAATTTTGAGAAACCTTTCCACGCTAGCGGATAAATGCACTTTTGCACTCAGATTTCAAATGATAAACAGAATCTTTCCGAGATTGAGGTGAAAAATATGTATATTGCAACTATTCAATATCTTCCTAACTAGATACACATGCCAAAGCAAAAAGTAGATACGCGAGAACTTTGGTATTTCAAATGTAAAACTATTAACCGCGAATGTGGAACTATCAGAATAAATCTACACAACTTGTTCTTCTACTGTACATAAAATGTTTAACGACTCCATTCATAACTCTTGGGTTCCGCATGTCTATTTCGGAACTTTAAAACGAAGAGAATTTTGTGGAGTTGGTTTTAGGAGTGTTTGAATTGTTGATAGTTTGCTACCTATTTTTGTTTTGGGTGGAGAGAGGATATAAATAGATCGAATCGAACAGAAAATTTGTCTCAAAATAATGATGTTAGAAATTGAATAGAAGAAAGTAGTATAAATAAAGATGGTAGTCTGTCAGAAATTCAAAGAAAAAATAACCATTAGAACCGACAAAAAATTATCATTTTCTCTCGCGTTTGCGCAAACTATAATATAATGGCTTATTAGTGCAAAGATGAGCTAGTTAGCAAAGTTGGTGGCGAAACAAACTACCCACAATGCGCCAGACACACTTAAGTATCGTCAGACAAGGAGGCTTTTCATTCCCCCAAGAAAGACTATGAACGTGTGTTTCGACGGTAGTTGTGATTAGGTAAAGATGAACACAGACAAGACATAATAGTCTGAGGCTATAGTAGTAGAAGTTAAAAAAAACACTTATTTTTTTTTATTTTTGATTTTTATTTATTTATGATAGGTTTGCTCTTGACTCTAGTCTAGGTAGGACGCGATAGAGACAAAAGCCTAAGAAGCCTGAGAAGAAGCCTGTTCACTCTCACTTTGAAGAGATTAGGGTTGTATGCGCTCGGACACACAGACGCAGGTAGTGAGTTCCACTCTTTTGCTGTGCGCATTATAAAAGTCATTTGGAAGCGCTTAGTGCGAATCGGTGGAATAATAGCAACTAGGTAGAGATAGTAACTGGCAGTGCGTCTAGATGTCCGATGGTAGAAGGGGGCCGGTGGAATGAGATCGTGGAGTTCTTGAGCACACTCACCGAAGTACAATCGGTAGAAGACCGACAAGCAGACAACCTTGCAGCGATGAGCCAAGCTCTGAAGCTCGGCATCCTTCAGTTTTACGTCGCCAATGAGCTTCTTAGCTTCTTCTGGATAGAATAGAATATAATTATTTTATTGTACAACAAGAGTATGTATCAAACAATATGTGCAAGGTCTTAAAATAACAGGTAGATCTGCATGTTTTGCTATTTATGGCATACAAAACAACATATTTTTGGTTTCTATCTGCTTTTGTACCAATGGAGTTGGCACATAATGTAATCCTTTTCCACTCTCGATCCATCTTTTCGTTGGTCTCCCTTTCCTCAGCATCTGCTTAGCCTTTTCCCAACATCTCACGGTCGGAATCCAATCTAACCGGATGAAGGTGAATACCAGTAGTGTTATTATGTAAAACAAATTGGCCAAGGGCAAGTCGACTTGCGCACCGAGGGTTCCGTGCCATCAAAAAAAAAAAAGTATGCTACTTAGAGACATAATTTTATTTTCCGGTAATCTCTACATAAACTTATATCACACAGAATAATTTCAGATTTTTCTCTATGTAAACTTCGGAGATAAGGGAGGGGGGGTGCTGAACGCTATTTTTTTACATTTTACATCAAAAGTCGAAAACTAAACGGCCTCAAAAAGAAAAAAAATGTTTGAAAATGTACAAACAGCGCTCTTTAATATGATACGTCACATGCCCAAGTAGCCCCACTTCGAATATTTAAGACACCTTTCAGTCATGTTGCAAAAAAAATCTTTATTTCTTTCTTATTTGCAAAATAATTGGGCAAATGTCATCTAAAACTATTCCAAAATTCAAGTTGATAGCATTAGTAGTTCTTGAGATATCCAGCTTTGACACACAGAGAGACTGAGTCGCACCATAAGGGTTCCTTTTTACCATTTTGGTACGGAACCCTAATAGCACCGTGAAAACTTATAGTTTGACCAAGACCGCTGTACCGCGCCTTAGGAATGCGCGGCGAGGCGGGGTGCGAATGAGCGGTGGGACGCCGTGAGCGTTGACGAATGAGCGGCCTGCACTGCCCCCTGTCTCGCCGCGCACATACCTACGGCGCGGTATATCGGTCTTGGTCAAACTATAGGTGAAGTGAGCTTTCATTCCAACCATGCTATTGACACTATTCCCACAGCTCACTTCAAGTTCACCTCACCTAAGTTTTAGCGGTGGGATTTGTACTACTAATAGATAGGCAGTATTTTACATGGTGTGGCTGCCTTCACAACCAAGTTACTGGGTAATATGATACCCCTTGGTGAGACTGGTCTCCCTTTGCCACCCATCAAAAATATCACAAAATATACAAACATCTAACATCTCTCTCAATTACTACACCGAGTACTACAAAAGCCATTAAATGATTTAATAAACAGAGTTGACTAGTCCTGTCGTCTAGCGCCCTAACTTTCTCTAACGTGTTTAAATAACAATTATTTTAGCTTTGTCGCAACGGACGAGCTTTTAGCATTTCGCTTAGATGTTAAGTTAGTTAGTTGGTGGCAATCTGTTATCGCGTAAAATGAGGGAGTGGAGGGGGTTACGATAGTTTTATCATAATAGTTATATTTAATGGAAAAGTAAACTGGTCCTCGAAACGTGCTCGAAAATTCTGATGTAGGAATAGCATACGTAACGGTCTAGTGATAAATTATTTTGAAGATTAATTATGTCTTATTCTAAAATCGTAAAATTTTATCCAATTGTGTCAAAAGAGAGGCTTTTTAAAGAAAAGTGCGTGCCGGACTAAGCACAATGGAGGATTCCGTAGCTGAAAAGAATTTATCCCAAAAACAAAGTTAACATTGTAGTTGAAAAGCATGTTCTCCCATACATTGATATACGTCACAGTCAATTCTCCCACTGCAAATTTAAGTTAGTAAACCAAAAAATAAAAAAAATTATGTGATATAATTACAAATTTTTGAAGATTTTTGACTTAAAAGTTTAATTTTTTTCACAGCTGAAAGAAACCATAGACCCCAGTATTTGTTATAAATTTCATCTTGATACCTCCATGCGTTCCTGAGAAAAAGTGTCTTGACAGACATACAGACAGACAGACGGACAACAAAGTGATCCTACAAGGATATTTTTTTCTTTGTGAGGTAAAGAACCCTAAAATAAAGACCAAAATTGCATCGCTTTGAATTAGAAGGAACTCATGTAGTAGTCGGCAACCGCATGAATGTAAACGAGGCAAAAGTAAATAAGTATCGTAGCAGGTGGCATTCTGCAATTTCTGCCTACCTCCATGGGAAGAAGGCGTGAGTTTATGTAATGTTTTGTAATCAAGTCATGTTTCAGTACTTTTTAAACGTCAAAATTACATATGACAGTCCCCCAAAGCCCGCTCTTTACCACTTCCCAGTGTATTAGCTGGGAAGACGAAGCGACGCAAAAACCCAGCGGTCACCCAGCACTCGTCACTTTGTGCAATTTTGTCTCAACACCATAAAACGATAAAGAAAAGCATTATTAGGAAACCGCCATGTCATGCCACTCTCACAGACAAAAGGCATACGCCTCAGCAGTGAGAACATAGACTGATTAAGTATTTATGTATACTCGGTTTTCCTCAAAACATTCAGGAATGAACCTCCCACATAATTAATTCCACTCAGGTTCAGCCGCAGGTATAAAACAGTTTATTAGATTATAATAAAACAGTACAAACTATGGTAATTGGGTTAGGTTTATGCGTTGGCAGTCGTACATGTTGATTTGGTAAGGTATTTACAATTTGTGGTAGAGTTTACGTGTTTTAGATAAATTTGGGTGCTTCGGTTTGTATAATAAACAATGTTACGGCTGAATTTATGTGTTGAAGTAGATAGAAAATGAATGACTTCTTATTCTATGGTTTTTGAATATGAATCTTCTTTGCTTTTTCTTCTTAGGTGTCCTAAAAACTATCTCGAATTATTGTATCATTATAAATTATCTCCTTCCAATATTATTTAAGAAAGATCGCAGTCCTGCTTGCTAGTTGATTATATTATGTAGTACTTACCTATTACTTATAATATCAATTTTTCATGATAATATCGCTTTTTTTTTAAATCTAGGACATGACAATTTCCTTACAATGTCCTCCAACAGCGTTTTGAGAGCTGGCAATGAAATATATTGCACAAATTAAAATGCATTCCAGCCAAGGTCCAGTATAGTCCTATTTTAAAATTGTGCAGTTTTGGTAAAATATCCTGATCTCAACAATTTGTAATTCATAGCAAACAGGATCTACTACAGCATTTTTTCTCTTCCACAGGAGAACCCGCGATTCGCTCCAGATATGCTCGTCTTCTCGTTCTGGTGCCTCCTGAACCTCCAAAGATACTGAAAGGTCCAGTTCTTCAGGCAGTTGAAGACAGAGAAGTTAACTTGGAATGTATTTCTGTCGGAGGAAAACCACCGGCTGAGGTATGTATGAAATCATTAAATGTGTATGTACAAACTCGACAAGATGGCGCTCGTATCAGAAAATCAAGATATTATTAATATAGTACAATATAAATGCATAAAAATGACAGTTAAAAACATTACGACAAGAATCATTCACCTTTGCCAAACAGCAAGACAGGAGTTAGGAGGAAATAACATATTGCCAGGCTCCAAAATCGATCTCACGAATTTCCAGTAATCATTTGCGCTTGCTTCATAGCTATGTGAGATATGTGAGCAAGTCTGCTTAAAGCGACGATAAACGACTTTAAATTATTTTAAACTGAAGATCACGTCTGATTGAGTAGTGTTATTGAGTTATTAAGAATAAATATACGTTAAATTAGACAATTTTTTTAATACGTGAATATTTTAGATCATGTTACATAGAAAATTGAGAATCACGCAAAACCTATCAAGCTTATTTTTGTGAAACCTTGTGATTTTAAAGATAAATTAATTATTTATCTTTTACCATACGTGTTTTAACATAATACCTTTTGTTTTATGCTTATGAAATTAATAATGCGTCTAATTTGGGACAAAGCTCCTGGATATGCGAGTCCTATTACTGCGTGAACGTACGACGCGTTGCGTGAGCTCAGCATAGAACACACAATCTATGCATTAATAATAATAATAATAATAGGAGAGTCCGGTCACTGCTGACTGCAAACCGGATGCATCACCCACGTTCGTCTGTCATGAGGCTGTACATTCCGCGGAAGTGCGGGGGTCGAGGTTTTTTAAATGCTAAGACCCTCCACAACCGCGAGGTGTGCAGTCTCAGAGAATATTTTCTCAAGGCTGACGTGGGTATGCACCGAGATGTGGTTGCAGTGGACAAGGGACTCACCCCATTGTCCTTGGCTAAAGAGAACTGGCGCAAACCTGTGGTGCTTAGTACCAACGACCGCAAGGAAGTATGGCAAAGCAAGGAGCTTCACGGACGCTTTTTCCGGGCCCTTCATGGGCCCGACGTAGATTTCTTAGCGTCCGTGGCCTGGCTACGCTTCGGTGACCTCTTTGGGGAAACCGAAGGTTCAGTCTGTGCGATTATGGATGAAGTTATGCTAACAAATAACTACCGGAAGTATATAATGAAAGACGGGACGATCGACATATGTCGGGCATGCCATTGTCCCGGTGAGTCTATCAGACATATTACTTCTGGATGTTCTCGTTTAGCTAACGGCGAGTATTTGCACAGGCATAGTCAAGTAGCCAGAATTATCCATCAGCAACTTGCTCTGAAATACGGCCTTGTGGACTCTGAGGTACCGTTTTACAGGTATGTGCCCGACCCAGTTCTCGAGAATGACCATGTCACGTTATACTGGGATCGATCTATTATCACTGACAGGACTATTGTAGCCAATAAGCCTGATATAGTGGTAATAGATCGATCAGTGCGCCGCACAATGATAATCGATGTCACTATCCCGCATGACGAGAACCTCGTGAAGGCTGAGAAGGAGAAACAATTGAAGTATCTCGACTTAGCCCACGAGGTTGTCGCTATGTGGGATGTGGACTCGGCAATCATTGTGCCGATAGTCGTTACGGTCAATGGCCTTATCGCTAAGAGCCTCGACCAACATCTCAAGAGGCTCTCGTTGGGTGGCTGGGTGAAGGGCCTAATTCAGAAGGCAGTACTCCTTGATACGGCGCGAATTGTGAGGAGGTTCCTGTCTCTGGGACCCTAACCACCGGTAGCTTGGACCCTGTTCCCCATGCCGGTGGATTTCTATTTTTTATATTTTTAAATGTTTTTTTTTTTTAAATTCTAATATTTAAAAATATAATTTATATGTAAAAAAAATGAATAAAGGAGATAATAATAATAATAACCCCACCGCTGTATCTCTACGTTGACGTCGTGGTGGGGCTTGCGTGCTCCAAACTTTAGGTCTGTGCCGGTAGAGTTTGCCGGAACGAGTCTAGGATGAGGAGCCAGACCAAGAGAGATACAAAAACCCACAGGGCAGCATGTGGCGAGCTGATGGGCAGTAGCGACCCCATGGACCCTATCTCCCGGGAGAAATCTTGTCCTCATCTCTGGCTTGCCTTTATTGGCCGGCTGGAGTGAACACTGACGAGGAACAGAGCTCCCACCTCTTTCTTGCCTTTATTGGCCGGCTTGAGTGGAGATTCGCAAGAGCAAACGTGCTCGGAGGAAGGAAGTATTCCAGTAAGGTGCTGGTAGGGATCTTGACCGTACTTCCGGGATTGTCCTGATAGCCGTGGAATACCTCTCCACTCCTCAAGCACCTCAGGAAGTGTTGCCCCCTTGTCGCTACGTCACTATGTGCTAGCGGCCGTTTCCGGGGGCCCATTATTGAGTGTGCAAGTCACCCCCTGCCATTTTATCCGTGTATAATATATAACATTGGTCAGGCAGGGGACATAGCTCTTCCATAGTTCAAGTTACCCAATCCACTTTAGCCACCCAAGCCCATAGCCCAATATGTTTTGTTTCCACGTACAACAGTAGTCCTGTACCAACCGGGGGTTGTCCTTGGGTGCACTTGCATAGTGCATACAGGGATAATCGTCGGTTGGTGCCTCCTTATCATTTAAAATTATGTAAGGGGCCTCTGCGAGTTGGCTTCGGCTCCTTGTACGCCTTCCAAAGGTCCGGGACCCCAGGGTCCCGAGAAATGTAAAAAAAATAAAATAAAATAATAATAATAATATTCCACAACTATCACACAACGCCGTCTAGCCTCAAGCTAAGCAGAGCTTGTGTTATGAGTACTAGACAACTGATAAACATACTTATATATTTCTAAATACATACATATATAGATAAATTACACCCAGACACAGAACAAATGATCATGCTCATCACACAAACATTTGTCCTGGGTGGGAATCGAACCCACGACCTCCGGCATAGCAGTCAGGGACACTAACCACTAGACCAACAGGCATTAAAGGCCGTTGGCATATATCTGTGTTTTATATTCGAAAAATAAAGAATTATATACATTGCAACAACGTTCCAAGGAAAAGCAAAAATTAAAGGAAGATTGCAGCAAGAATTTGATATGACAGATCTAGGGCCAGCTCAACAGATTCTTGGTATGAAACTGTCTAGAAAATGTAATGAAATCTCTCTTAATCAGTTGAACTACATATATTCTAAAATTGCTGAAGAAGTTTCGGATGGAAGATAGTAAACCTTCAGGAACACCGATGGAGACTGGTCTGAAGTTACCGAAAGATACTCAAAAGGATGATACTCGTACTTATGACTGCAGAGGTTTAGTAGGGTCGCTTATGTACATATCAGTTTGTACGAGACCGGACATCAGTTTTGCGGTTAGAAATGAAATTGCTTTTGCCAGCGGCTTCGCCCGGGTGTAGGTCGGAGTCTATCCTACGGGAACGTACTACCGGGATAAAATTATATAGGATACTTTTATCCTAACTCAGATCATGATCTACCCAAGTGCCAAATTTCATCCAAATCCGTTAAGCCGTTTTAGCGTGAAAGCGTAACAAACCAACTCCCTTTCGCATTTATAGTATTAGTTAGGATTTAAGTGCCTTTTATAACCAGACAACATACTCATTGCATTATTTTTTTCAGATCACCTGGGTGGACAATGATGGCGGTGTATTGACACACGGAGTCAATTACACTGTGGTGCCAATGCCTGATGGTCGGAGATTCACTGCGAGGTAAGTTGTAATTAAAACTAATTTAGTAGATTTTTTATTTGCATTTAGAAAATAATAAATAATTGCAAAAGTACCTAAAGTAATACAATTCATGCGTCTAGGTGTCCTTTAGAAATGCTGAAGTCAGAAAGCAGTTACGCCACACTCTTAAATAAAATAATTATGATGGAATGGATATAACTTTATAAGTGACTGTTTCGCAAAAATGGCTGAAGAGCGTTTATACATTATATGCAGAATACTAGCTTTTACCCGCAGCTACGCCCGCGTTGTTGTCGGAAAAAAAACCCTTAAGGCGCCCCCGAAGCATGCGTAGTTCATACAAACGAAATACCAAAATAATTTGTAAATCAAACATATTCTAAAGATAGTGTGTATTTATTCGGATTGGTTTACAGAATATCTAGGTTCCCAAATATATATTAAATAATAACATTGATTTAAACAGGAAATATGAGAAAAATAAGTTTTCTATAGAAATTTTAAATTTCTCATATCTCGTCTTAAAATCAGTGTCCTTTCAAAATATATTTTTGGGAACCTAGATATTCTGTAATCCAATCGGAATAAATACACACTACCTTCAGAATATGTTTTATTTACAAATTATTTTGATATTTCGTTTGTATGAACTACGCATGCTTCGTGGGGATCTTAACACACTGCGATGTCCGTTTCTGCACACGTGACAACGTATATGCAAAATTTCAAGATGATCGGTTCGGTGGTTTATGCGTGAAAAGGTAACAAACAAACAAACAAACTTACTTTCGCATTTATAATATTATTAAGTTAGGATATTAGTTAGGAAGTTAGGATTAGGATACTAAAATAACTGTAAAAAAATAGCATACATACTTCTAAAAAAACTTTTTAGCAAAAAAATAAAACCGACTTCTAAAACAAAACACTACAAAGTGAAAAATAACTTTAATTTCGGAAGCCGGTGTCTTTGGTTTTGTATTTTCGTTTTTTGCCACCGACTTCCGAAATTAAAGTTATTTTTCACTTTGTAGTGTTTTGTTTTAGAAGTCGGTTTTATTTTTTGCTAAAAAGTTTTTATTTTTCACTTTTTAGTTGTGAAACCTACCCCACACAAATTCGAATACATAATTGAGCACAATAATTGTAGATATAGCCATGTAAATAACAGTGATAGGAATTTATTAAAACATCATCACATCATCCAAATCCAAATAAGTGGGAAATGTACGCATTATTGAAGCTAACTCAAAAACTCCCCCAGCAAAGGTAACAAAATTTATATGGGACCACCTCGGAAGTATACCCTTTCAACCAAAAAAAGAATTTTCCAAATCGGTCCATCCGTCTTTGAGTAATCGCGTAACAAACATAGAAAAAAAAAATACAGACGAATTGAGAACCTCCTCCTTTTGGAAGTCGGTTAAAAACCAAAGATACATGGAGTGTATTAAGAAAGATAGTAATTTGATTTATATTTATTAAAATAATCACTAAAAACCTGTAGAAATGCGACGTTGCTAGCCGGCGCGGAATAAACACTCTTAATTAGAGTGAGCTTCTCGTCATCATTTTTGAGATCCTTTTATTCTCGTTTTGCTAGATATGGAAACATTTATTGTTAACATAAGTCTATAAATATATTTTTCTTTCGGCAGGTCGGTACTTCGGCTTCGACCAAGAAGACACCATCACAACCAGACCCTCATATGCCAAGCTCAAAATACAGCTGACCGGGCTTACAGAGCTGTTACTATAAAACTGCAGGTCAGTCCACCTTCTCATAATGTGTACCTATGCAAGGATCGTAGCACGTGGCATACTGTACCTACTTCATGTCTATCTCCATGAGGAATAGTAGTGAATTTACGCAATGTTTATTTTTTTCGTTTTAGATTAACATTTGACGTCCATATCTTATTCAGTCTATTTGATTCCTTTGTAGTGAGGAACCTCGGTGCGGGAGTCCGACTTACACTTGGCCGATTTTTAGGGTTCCATACCTCAAAAGGAAAAACGGAACCCTTATAGCAATATATGACCTAAACACAAACGTGTAACGTAAATAAATGAATTTTGAATATGGAGGCCATTTTTGGGGGCAAATAAGAAAATTAAAAAAAACGTTGTGCAAACTGTACCGTGTGACATATTAAATAAAAGGGCTTACTGGTAGGGTCTTAAATAGTTTTTTTTTTAATTACTATTTTAAAATAAATTGTTTTAAAGTTATTTAAAACAATAGACGATAATTGATCATTCCCCTCTTATCTCCGAAACTACCTACTGAGCCTAATATTTTGAAAAAATAATACAGAATATAGTTCTATACATATAGATTACAGGAAACCTCTAAGAAGTCTAACATGATAAAACTCTCAATATTATGCGTACCTACAAACTCACATTTGCAGTTGGAATGTATGGGAGAACATGTTTTTCAACTACAATGTTAGGTTTGTTTTTGGGATAAATTCATCCCAACTGTCAATGCCAATCTTCATTGTGTGTGATCCGACACGCACTTGGCCGGTTTTTCAATTCGACACGTATTTTTAATACGTTTCACAAAACAATTGCACAAATGTGGTAAACATTTGTGCAATTGTTTTGTCAGTTGTCAATTGCACAAATGTTTACCAACAGCGCCTCCCTGTCAACGTCACTCGAGCACCAACAGATCTTGTTGCTGAATAAAATTAGACTCTTCACTAGAAAAGGTACCTTATAGTCGTTGGCACTTTCGACATAGTGCTTATTATAAGCTAAGTAAACTTGTACGATTTGTATTTTTGAACGACTTCAGCGCCAGTAACCATAAGGTACTTTTTTTGTGGAGTGTCACAAATGACTGCGTAAGAGCAAAGTTTCTTCGTTTCTGGTAAGGCTTTTTTTTGCGTGGAGAAATGCTCACGCATTCTGCACTGCCACGGGGAGATAGTGCAGTTATGTGGGACTCCAACCCACTAAAACTCCACGGTGTCCTCCTCTGCCGCTTGTGGCAGGAACACGGGCACGCGTTAGCACTCACCGCGAACCCGCCGCGGCTGTCCGTCACCGGACCCTCCTCTGGGGAGTGGCCCCATCACCGGTGCACCAGAGCACATTGCACTCCGTGACCACCCCAGGGACTAAACCAGCACATGTGCGCCAGACTACCGGCGACCCTGTGTCTGGGCATCCTCGGTCCCCCTGTGTCTGATAAGGCTAAAGTGATTATTTGGGAACGTCAAAATTCTCAAAAAAATTATATTTTCATATTAATGTCAGTCAAAATTACGTTTAAATTTCATCATCATCATCATAAATTCAGCCAAAAGATGTTCAAGTTCAAAAAATATTATAATTGTGAACCTGGAACACACAACAAATGATTACCTTAATTCAATCTTGTTGTCTTACTTTGACACGAACTGTTTTAATATTCCTTGACACGAATTCCAAATGCCGTAAGTACAATTTAATACAATTAGCTAATTGATACCAGACACATTACGTTTCAAATCAAATTCTCGTTACAAGGTGGCAGTTCTTATTAAATGAACAATTACAAACAATTATAGGAGGTGTACGGAGTTATATATCATAAGCATTTGGTTACATTTGGTTTATCTTGTGTATCTGATCTGCTACACTTTACTTTGGAAAATATTTGTGGGTTTGTTACAGTCTGAGTGTAAGGAATGATTGCGTACTTTGTTGTCTTGTATTTTGCGTTAGCACGTATTTTGGTTGAAGTGTTCTAAATGTGGCTCAGAAGATTTTTGATCAAGATGATAATGGAGACTTCGATGGTATATTTACCTATATATTTATTTTATGCGACATAAAGGGTACAAAGACAGGCTTAGTGCCTTAGGCATTCTCTACCAGACAATCAATAATAGTGGATAAATAACATGACAGGATAGATACGATGATAGTTATTTTCGAAACTTCCACCAAAACCAGTCGTGGTATGAAAATGATTTCAAAATCGAAACTCACAGATTTTACTACGCAGATAAATATTAGCATGATGATTTTTTTTTTTGAAGCCAGTGGCCATAATTTTTTGAAACAACCTTCTTAATGTCCTGTCCTTCTTAATGCCCTGTGTTTTTTTGGTGTTGTCCTTTAAGGTTTGTGACTTATTAATAGTCAGATATTTATCAGTAATAGTAAGATACAATTCATGCAACTTTTTATTCCTTAGCAAGACACAACCCACGCAGTAATAAGCACAAAAGCCAGTTTTTCATATAACAAACTAGTCCGCGGATATTCTAAAATAAAAATGGTTAACATGAACATATACTCACATTCCTTCTTCAATTCTCGCGCAGTGAACTAGATTTTCTAGATTTTGCACAACTCAATAAAAAAATATGAAGCACGTAGGTCATATTACATTCTTGTCATCCTGCTCACGATTGAATTAAACGAAGTGAAATGAGTTATTATTACGCGAATGTGGATTTGAATAGTGCTAGATTAAAGTCGTAGTAAAAATATCTTGTTGCTCTGAAATATTAGTAAAAAAATTGAGCCGTCGTCGCGGGACTCCTTGCAGATGAAACATTGAAACTATTTTATTTAGAAAATATGCATGAAGGGATGGTTTAGTAAAATAAATAAATATGGCATAATAAAAAATATGGTATTATCAAAAACAAAATATTCAGCCTTTTTTAAAGAATTAAAATATTCTTTATTTAAAAAATACATGTTAATTTAATACCAAAATAATTTCGGAACTGCGAGAGTCGCAGAGTTATGAGCGCATGGTGACGCTGTTATAGCGTGGCGACGCGTCGCCACAGCTGGTCAACCCGGGGCATTAGATGTTTTACAATAAAAATAACGGCCAAGTGCGTGTCGGACCACGAAAAAAATTTTTTTTTTTTTTTTGAACATTATCTAGCGTGTAAGGATATTTGTATGTAAAGAGTGAATAAATAAATAAATAAATAAACATTGTAGTTGCAAAATATGTTCTCCCATACATTGATTATTTACGTAACTCACGGTGAATTCTCCAAATCTAAATTTAAATTTGTAATCCCAAATATTTTTTTTTTTTTTGATAAAATTATGTGGTAAATTTACGGTTTTCAGACTTTTTCCTTTACTTGTGCTGTGCCACCTTGTTTCTTGCCAAATTCCAAGATTCTAGGTCAACGGTAAGTATCCTATAGGTTTTGATTTACTTGCGAGTATCAAAGTAAGTCGCATAAATGGCCGTATTTTTTTATTGCGTTGACTTAGAAGCTTGATTTTTTTTAGAGATTGATATTTATTTCAACTTGATACCTCCACGCGTTCCTGAGAAAAAGGGTCTTTACAGACTGACAGAAAGACACACAGACAACGAAGTGATCCTATAAAGTATAAGGGTTCCATTTTTCCTTTTTAGGCACGGAACCCTAAAAACAGTCGAGTGGTACGAAGTTCCTTTCGCTTTTGTTACGTAACAAAAGTGTCGTAACGATCAACATGTCACACTTGTTTCAGTTAGTTCTCCTTCGCCAAGTGTGCAGAGATAGCATGCGTTATGGAACTTGGTTCCACCTTAATGTTAGACAGTTCTGAAGGTGTTGCATTTCTTGTCGATTTAGAAGGAATGTGACTCCATCATGTGATGCCATCATTTTTCCAGTGCCAAAGAGAGAGACGGAGCTCTACATGACCTATAGCGCCATCCCTTTTTCACAATGGAATCATGATCGCGTTAATAGTTCATAGTAAGGACGCAGGGCCTTAGTACTACTTCGCTGCCAAACCGCGAAACTGTATGACGGTAACATCATGCGAGTCAGTTGAATTGAACTATTTCGGTTTTGCCGCTATGGTTTCGCGGTGGAGGTGTGATACCCGCCTCATTGAGGTTCTTAGCACACCTCCGCCGCGAAACTTTAGCAGCAAAACCACAATAGTTCAATTCAACTGACTCGCATGATAATCCGCTACTCAAGTAGTGGACAATACTAGACTTTTTATCCCGAATTTTTGTGGTCTTGTGCCAGTCTCGAATTCTTTTGTTCTCAAAGTTGAGGGCATTACTCGTATAATAAACAGGATCTACAGCCACGTTTCAAAGAACAAAACGTGCGCCATAATTTATTTCGTGTAAAAACTTTTTAGTTATAAAAATTGCCCTATTGAAAAGAAATTAAATATTTACTTCGATGACTCTGACGATAACAGAAATAATGTTACTGCGACTACTACCGATACATTTTATTTCGATCTTTTGGGCTGCTCATAAGGTCACTTTAAATGTCGAGAACCACGTAAAGCCATTAACTATTTAAATTGAAATCAATAGTTCTATTATTACTAGAAACCTTTCGTGACTTCGTTCGTGTGAATGTTGTACGAGATTCGATGTTCTATTTATAGAGAGTGGTTTAATTCCTGAACTGTTCGAATAACCCCATAGATTCATGTCAATATGTGCTCGAATGTCAACCGAACTAGGTTCACAACTATTGCACAAGCCCGCGGTCGTCATTGGATGATGGTTTTTTACCTTTATATACTGGGTGACATTTCTGCCGTCTTGAAAAAATAGGGTATAACAGGTGAATGGAGTAGAAGCCTATGGCATACCTAATTTTACTCCGTTCACCTATTGTACCCTATTTTTTCAAGACGGTAAAAAAATCTCCAGTATATATACATATAATAATATGTTGAGTTAATAATAATAATATCCTGGGACACACACGGTCATCTGATCCCAAACTAAGCAGAGCTTGTACTATGGAAACCAGATAACTGATATACTGCATATACTACTTTTTTTTGTAAATACATACTTATATGGATAATTACACCCAGACTCAGGACAAACAGACATGTTCATGCACACAAATGTTTGTCCTGGATGGGAATCGAACCTACGACCTGCGGCATGATAGGTGGTATCTTAACCAACCACGCCAGCTGGCTTGTCGTTGTTGTTGAGGGGATTAGCGCTACCTTATTACTGTACTCTGGTGTTAGAAAAAAGTTTTACTGGATACCAAATAAGTTATAATTCGATCCCTGGCGCCTGGGTCGGATTCTTTTAGAAAATGATTTGTAGCAGTCCCGTCTAGATTTGTGCCCAGTTAGAGGTAAAAGATTCGCGGCCTATTTAGGTCGACGGCACAATGCTCGCATGACGTGTCGCAACTCGCAAAGAAAATAGAAAATGGTTTATTGTCCAGGTAATACAGTAAGCAGGTTTATATATGTTATCAACAAGTTGAGACGACATGAGTAGCTTAAAATATTACCTATATCTAGTTTACAAAATAATATTTGCCAGTGAGCCTCAAACTAGACAGTTAGTCTGTATCTTGGGGCTCGGGGTACGGATTCCAGAGTGGAGACTAGAGAGGTGATTTCAAGTATTGTATGGTATGTTTGTGTATGATGTGTGTGGTGTGTATGAGGGTGTGTGTGTGTGTGTGTGTGTGTGTCATTAAACGTCTTTTGATTCAGTGTCAGGTCAGGGTATTTATATTAGTTGTTCCGAGTCATCATAGCCAGAGTTTTGCAACATTTGCTTAATAATTTTTTTTACAGCTGATTACAGGTGGTATTTTTAATTTCGCAGAGTTTGCAGACTTTATTGTAAGTATTAATAAGAGAGTAAGCTGGGGAGCGTCTACCTAGCAATGAGCTGTTGTTAGGTGTTGGGATTCTATAGTTTCTTTTGCTTATGATTGATGTGTAGTCGGGTCTGCTTTTAATAGTTTTCAATCAAGTAGGTCTTTCCAGCACTACCCCACACGCTGATGCAGTACTGAATTATGGATTGGCATAGCACTAGGTAAACTTGTTTTAGTGTGTCTGTGGGTAGACAGTCTCGTAGTCTACGCATGCTGTGAATGAGTTTTCTTATTCGGCCAGAAAGGTTGGATATATGTTGCTTAAATGTTAGGTGGTCATCGATAAGAATGCCGAGGTATTTTTTAGAAGTGGTACGTTCAAGAGGAAGACAGTCACAAGGGGAAGTGGAAATGCTAGAGGAGCAGTGATGCAATTTGAGTTTTAGGTGTGTCGGAGGTTTTGAAGCGGCGGTCTTGAAATGGTTCTACGGATGAGCTGTATGTCACAGAATCACGGCACACTGACGCATCATGCCTCTCTGCAGGAGCCTATATACTGTTTATTTTTCTATAGAACTGTAAAAATGTCTCCCTCTCTTCCTGACAGTTAATCTCACATTGTACCCCAACTCAAGGTAAAGGTAAGCAGTTCCTTGTCTCTTTTCTCTGCACTTCACTCTGTTCTTCACATCTGTATCGAAAGGATTGTGTGTTACATGTCTCCGACAAGTTAAAGTATATTGATTCATTGACATTTAGTTTAGTTAGTTTAGTCCTTATGGACTAGAAGCAGTGGAATTAGAAACAGGGTACGAATTATGATAACGGTTCTGTCTAGACTAATAGAACTGACTTTTTACTGATTCTCCAGTCACCCTAAAGTGATGCAGAAAGAAAGCATGGAAGGTGCAATATAAAGGATAGATAACACGAAAATAACTATAAAATACAAGAATAAATACAACAATATATACAAACACATACATACTTACATATAAACATAATAAATTTTGTTAGGAGAAATAACGATCGTTAGAGGAGAAATAACTAACAAGCAGGATAGGAGAAAATGAATCCAGCAAATCAGCGCAGGGATGTTTCTGCCAACTTCTTACGTATATGCTCACGTATCACTTTAAAAGACAGCCGAATTGTTGCCATCCTGATGTTCAGAGGGAGCGCATTCCAAAGAAAGACCATCTGGACAAAGAAAGAATAGTGAATGAAACCAGAGCGGTGAGAAGACGATTGTTGGTGGATCGACGATTTTAACTATGGGCAGAGCCTAACTACTTAGGCTTTGCCCATATGAATTTGCCCATTAAATATGGGAAATCAGGTAGTAGAAAACAACATAGCCAGAACCCTCACCTCTCTGCGCTTACGAATGGGTAACCATTATAAAAGCAATCAGTGCGCGGCTACATGGTCATACTTGCGAAGATTGAAAACGAATCGAATTCAGTTATTGAGAAGGCGGTCAAGTTTATTGAGGAGATCTGCATACAGGTCATAGTAACACACATCACCAAAGTCAATCATGGGAAAGATTAGGAACTGTACAAGTACTGCCTTTATGTATCATTATGCATTTTTTTATTTTTTTTATTTGTGATGGGTTTGCTCTTGACTCTAGTCTAGGTCAGAGGTGACAGAGACAAAGTCGACGATGGAGTGAGCTTACCCAGAAGAAGCCTGTTCACTCTCACTTTGAAGAGATTAGGGTTGTATACGTTCGGAAACACAGACGCAGGTAGTGAGTTCCACTCTTTTGCTGTGCGCATTATAAAAGACATTTGGAAGCGCTTAGTGCGAATGCATTTAGTAAGAAGCTGTTATTTTTATATTACGATCGTCTGTTTTTCTTTATTTTAATTTTATTTGTATATATAGACTGCATAATTTCAGCTTGAATCCTGCTTACCTTGCTACAAATAAACCTTGAAGCTACAAGTTCCCCCAAATCCGCATAACTAATAAAACAAACATTCTTATTCCGTTTCTGATAAATTATTATTTTACTTCCCCAGCTTGTTCCGAACCCACTTAGACATGATTTACGGCCATCCAATATAACAGCTCATTTATTATCATGACACCTAAATGTTTGAGCTGTATGTTTACGTTTTCCATTGTGATCTTCAAGAAATATAGATGATTAGCTTCTGCCTGCGACTTCGCTCACGTGAAATTTTGGCCGACCCACTGTGTGTCACATCGCATCGCTCGCCCGTTCTATTATTTCGTTTTCGCTTAGCGTTCTTTGTTCGTCGTAGCCTGATGTTAAATAGAATTTCTCAAGAATTGAGCTATCAAAATGAATTTTTCAAATCCGACTGGTAGCTACAGACATTAGCGCGTTAGTATTAGTACAGATTGTGGCAAAATTATAAAGTCTTTGAATAAAGCGGTTTGATCTAGGAAAAGATTTGAGATCTGCTTTCAAATTCCGAGTTAGGAATGGCTTCTTCAACTTTTTCACTAGTTGTTATGGCACACGGTATGCAAGCTACTTGCATACTTTTATGCAAGCTATATGGTGTTCTCGCCCTAAAACTTAGTCAAAGTACGTACTTTGGTAACTTAGCACGTGCTAAATTACGTTGTAAAACTGACAACTTGCCTTGTAATAGGGGTTTAAATATGAAGTTACCTTTTTATCGTACTTTCTACTTTGAATGTTTAATTATTACCATGCAGGTTTCATTTTTAATTAGAATTAAAATTAAACCTGCATGGTGTGAGATTCCAGAGTGAAACTTTTTTCACACGATAACTATAACATTCTAAATTTCAAAAATGTACAAAATTCGATTGTTTGATTTTCAATTGTTTTTTCATTCGACTTTTAAGGTAAAGATGGATACATTGAAAATTAGAGTAATTTTTGAATACGATTTCCGTCTTGGAACTAACGTAGCAAAAACAGCTCGCAATATCAATGCCGTGTTTGGAGAGGATACGGCTAATGAATGCACTGTGCGTTTTAGATTCAAACGCTTTCGTAGTGGAAGAATGAACCTCGAGGAAGATCAGTCACTAAGGTCTATAAATAACGATGAATTGAATGCGATGGCGGAAGCCGATCCGTGTCAAAGTACCATGGAATGGCAAGTACCATGAAGCGGCATGGTTTGATGTTGGCATACCCACAATATTGACCCATTTGCACCAAATCGGTAGGAAAAAAAGCATGAAAAATGTGCTTCATGATTTGACTGATCTGCAGAGAGAAGCGTACGTTGAAGCTTGCCTTACCTTCCTAAACCGGTACAGAAATGAAGGGGTTTTGCGGCGAATTGTGACATGTGATAAAAAGTGGATTCGTTACTAAAGTCGCAAGCGAACAACGCAATGGATGACTCCAGGTCAAACGCCGCAACAATACCCTACAGCAAAGCTTACCCATAGAAAAGTGATGGTAACTATTTGGTGATCACTTCATGGTGTAATTCACTTCCCCAGATCCGGTCAAGCAATAACAGCAGATTTCTACTCTACAGAACTTTGAACAATGATGACGTACTCGCCACTATTGCTACATGATAACGCAAGACCTCACACTGCTTTAGAAACCGTTTAACACTACAGGGCCTAATGATAGAAACCATCCATCATCCTCCGTACTCGCCGGACCTGACCCCAACCGACTACCATTTGGTCCGCGATTTGGACAATTTTTTACACGGTAAGAAATTCTCTTCCCAGGAAGCAATACGAAATGACTTCATACAGTTTGTTGAGTCTAGATCCCCAGAGTTCTGCCGCAGAGGCATATATGACCTTCCCATGAGATGACAGACATGTATAGACAATGAGGGTAAATACTTTGAGGAATTAAATATATTTTACCTTACAAAATATTATTTTTTTAATTTTTGAGTACAAAACGGCAATTTCATTTAAACTAATATTAACTGCATTATTTGGAGACGAAATCACTTTTGTAGAAAGAGATCGGAATTCAAAGGACAATTTAAAAATCTGAATAAAAAATTTACATGAAAACGTATAACTGAAGCTATCATACTACATCCTAGGAATAGATTTAATATACACTTAAAGACTCCCGCAGACAGGCACGACGCGACTCTAGTAGAAAAAATTCTATGAAAACTTCATGGAAATTGTTGTACCATAATCGCCTCGTACAGTCGCGTCGGCTGCGGGAGCTTTGACTAAATGCGTGGATAAAAAGACAATTCAGGAATAAAATAAAATAGAAAAAGTGAATAAAATAGTTAAGCAATTTTTTTAGCAAATGTAAAACTGTGTGAAACTATCACACTAAATTCAATTAACAGATTTAAAATACACTGAGCGCTAACCGACTGAAAATGAAAATAACTTACAGCAACATTATAAAAGCCAGGGTTTATGTTAATGATCACTTTATATCCATAAATGGACGTTTCTGCTTCCACAAAAATGAGATAATTTGATACGACGATTAAACCCACATTTTGTTTAAGACTTTATGGTTTAACTTCCCCTGGGCTCCTATCTTGTTCGTATAATTTTGTATTAAAATGTATGTAGTAGGAAAAAGGGGCACGTTTGCTCCCATCTTTTTGCGACGTACGCTGTGCCTTCAAGATGTTTTCTCGAATTACCATATGATAATAAATTGGTTAAGAAAATTCTTGATGTTTTTGGTTCTGGCTTCTTAGGTCTTTTAGATTCTTCGATCACACTCAATTGTGGTTTTATAATAATAGAGAATTTATTAAAAGAAATTGCTGCTGTACGAATTTTTCATGAAGCCAAAGTAGGTTGAGATCCTATTGTAGGCCTACATTTCTGAAAAGTGTTGAAAGATAACAATAACATACAACACGAAAAGAAAAGTAAATTATCTTGCTCCTTGATTTTTTCTGGTTTCAAATACCTAGTTAAAGACAAAGTTCTATAAAAGTATTGTTCTACGATTAAATCCTAGTACAAAAGAACAATATCTAAGAAAACAAGTAAAATAAACCTTAATTTGAGTTTGTACACACATAAATTACTTCTTAAGCCAAGCTTCCAATAAACGGATATAAAGAAAGGCGAAACGAAATAAGGAAACAGACCGTGGGTAAAAAAAATCTGTGCCGCAATTTTTGTACATCCTTCTTTTACAAAATTCGCCGAATCGGCTTACCAACTTGCCCAGTCTCCTTTGGCCTATCAAAACTGTATTTTCCTTCGATGTTGTGTCAAATGGGGTAGATCTATAAATTTTGGTCGTGGTTTTATACTGGAAAAGTGAAAATAAGGAGGAATGTGTAAGGCTCTAATTTCGTGACGACGCTCTGTAACGGTGTCAGCAGATCGTGTATATCATGAGGCGAATGATTTTTTCTTTGCGGTTTTCCAGCCATTTCGCCAGGTTTTAATGGGACAAATCCTTTGAATTTGTTGCCGGTGCTCGCACAAATATCATTTTTCGATGAACATTTTTTCTTATTCTTTGGTTTATTAAGAGTGGATGAGTGGCGACTGAGAGAGAGAGAGTAACCTTGGCAACTTACTTTGCAGTATCTTAATATTACGTTTTTTAATAGTCTTAAGGCGTCTTAATGACGAACAGCGTGTATTGCAGGATAATTGTGGCGGGTGCGAAGGTTGAATACGTTGGTGAGTATAGTCTTTATCTTGGTCAAATCGTCTATTTCCAGGCAAGACAAAACTACGAAGTTGCAAGAGGCATCAAAAATGCCTGAAAGAGCTATTGGGCCATGAAAGATCTAATGAAGGATGATCTTCCTTTCTCCCTTAAGGGAAGACTCATTGCCGTGTGCATACTTCCCATCTTGTCATATGGTTCTAAAACATGGTCTTTGACAAATCAGCAGAGACTCTCGAGGTTTGCCAGAGGGCTATGGAACGGAGTATTCTGGGTATAAAATTATCAGACCGGGTTAGGAATACGACCATCCATTCCATTACCTGGTGTCATTTGGAAAGCTACCACCCTAAAATGGAATTGGCTGGACACATCTGCCGCATCTCAGACGACCAATGGGCCAAACTTACGACCCAATGGGTCCCTCTTAATGGCAAGCGACATCGCGGCAGGCCGAGACGGAGATGGCAGGATGAGCTTGACTCCTTCAACAAGAACTGGTCCTTAGTAGCTCTAGAGTCTAGAGCCACTAAGGACCAGTTCTTGTTGAAGTCTACAGTCTAAACAGAGAGAAGTGGAAAGAGAGTAGAGAGACATTTGCCCTGCTGTGGGACATCACAGGTACATTAATAATAATAACCAACCGGGGGTTGTCCTTGGGTGCACTTGCATAGTGCATATAGGGTTGGTGCCTCATCATCGTTTAAAATTGTCTAAGAGGCCTCTGCGAGTTGGCTTCGGCCCCTCGTACGCTTTCCAAAGGTCCGGGACCCAGAGTCCCGAGTTTAAAAGAAATAATAATAATAATAACCCCACCACTGTATCTCTACGGTGACTTCGTGGGGAGCTTGCGCGTTCTGTACTTCAGGTCTGTGTCGGTAGAGTTTACTTTGCCAGAACAGGTCTAGGATGAGGTGCCAGAGCAAGAGAGATACAGAAACCTGCAGGGCAGCATGTGGCGAGCTGTTGGGCAGTAGTGACCCCACTGACCCTTTCTTCCGGAAGAAGTCTTATTCCTCATCTCTGGCTTACCTTTATTGACCGGCTGCAGGGAAAACTGACGAAGAACAGAGCTCCCACCTCATTCTTGCCTTTATTGGCTGGCTTGAGTGGAGATTAGCAAGAGCAAATGTGCCTGGAGGAAAGAAGTATCCCAGTAAGTGCTGGTAGAGATCTTGACCATCTCCCGGGCTCTGGGATTGTCCTGATAGTCGTGGAACACCTCTCTACTCCTCAAGCACCTCAGGCTATGTTGCTCCTTGTCGCTAAGCCACTAAGTGATAGCTCCAATTTCCGGGGGCCCATTATTGAGCGTGCAAGTCACCCCTGCCATTTTCCCATGTATAATAAAACATTGATCTGGCAGGGGCCATAGTCATTTCATAGTTCTAGGTAATTAGGTCACCTTCGTCATGCAAGCACATATTTCAATATCTGTGTTTCCATCTCCTGCAATAGTCCTACACTAATCCGGGGTTGTCCTTGGGTGCACTTGCATAGCGCGTAATCGTCGGTTAGTGCCTTGTTTTATTAAAAGCGTCTAACGGACCTCTGCGAGTTCGTTTCGGCCACTCGTACGCCTTCCAAAGGATAAAAAACAAAAAATAATAATTGTCTTAATTTGTAATTGTTACTTACATTTTAACAAATATACTATACTTTTTACTTTCTCATGCCCAATACATAATTGCATATAAATAAACATAATAAGGCACCTGTCCCACCATCGGTGATTTGTTTCATTGACAGAGTCCTGTTCTGATTGTCGCCTGTGGTGTGTGAACAGTCAGCGATCAATTAACATATGTATCTCTTTTATTGACCTGGGAACTACAATCTTTTGTACGTTTCCAGAACGAGAAAATAGTCTATAGTTGTCCTTTCTTCGATGGCGGTGGGACAGGTGCCTAAACCAAACATTAATTTACTAAGTACTCATTCAAAGCACCTAATCCCGTGAGTAACAAAGAGAATGAAACAACAGAAGATCTTCTTTCACACATTCGAAATCTGCCTCAACTTCCTTCTATGAAAATGCTATGCTTCCTTTCCTCCACAACGTTGAGAGCCTTTCAAATGGGTTATTGTCACTTCAGAAAGGCTTTGTTCGTTTAATTCCCTGCAACGTAAGGCTTCGTCTAGACTTAAGGGTTCATTGGTTACAAAATAAAGTATATGATATAGCGGATTAAGGGGTATCTTAACGATTAAACCCTTCTGTATTAAGTAGGTATGTTGTTTACGATAAAAGCTTTTTATTAGATCAAGTGAATTTGTCAAGTCATATTAGGAAAAATAACAATGCATGAATACTTTTTCATATTATAATTGGACCTAGTTATGCAGAAAGCAGCCATAATGGCACTTTTTACAAAAATGAATTATAAACGCAGTCATAGTAATTTCGGCATACAAGATTTTTTGCTAAAACAGCTATGTCGATATCTCTATTTATCACGGAGATATGAGCCGTCAAATGCAGCCTTGTCCATACATCTCTAACGCAACCATCGACAGAAAAATGCTTATAACTCTGTTTGTACATTTCCCGACATGGCTGCTTTCTGCATAATACAGGCCATTTATAAAAATAATAAACCCTCGCCCTCATTCGTCTAGTGGTCGCAAGCGCTACTGCTGAGCATGAGGACCTGGGATCGATTGTCGGGTTGGGCAAAGTATTGTTGGGTTTTTTTATCTAGAATTTTTCAGTAGCTGCTCGGAGCTTGGAGTTGTGCTCGGTTTATGGCAATAGGCTCGTCTCCTGCTACATGGGTCTTAAACAGTCTTCGGTACCTATACTATAAGTACACCTCTGCCTAAATCTTCGATGAATACAGGCGTGATATTAAATGTGTTGTAATATTTTTTTTTAAATAAACTACCTACTACTACATATTGTAATCTGTTAATAAGATACTTGCCTTTTTTATCAAAAGTCATCTACAGGGTGTAAGGAACAGCCCTCCACAAACTAACAGGGTGCATTCAGCTCCTTATTTTGAATCATATTCCACTGGAAAATTTCTCAGGAAATTTTTTTTTTTTTTAATTTTGTTTTTCAGTTACTATTCCTTTATTTAAATATAAAATTACATTATCTGTACGCAGTACTCCATTTATGTAAACAAAACAGCTACAATAAAAAAAAAACAGCAATGTATGTTGAATTACTCTAACGAACGACGCGTGAAATCAGCTGTTCACTTTCTGCGTAGCTACAGAGTTCACCGAACTCACCGCATACCTATTACCTACCCCTCCCAACCAGTAACTGATGCTCCGATTTGTGCATAAAAACACAAACAAATCACGTTTATTGGATTCTCATAACGCTCCTGAAATAATTTCATGTACCGGGCATCTTAGTATGATATACTGAATTCACCCCATCAGTCTGCGGAGAGCTGTCTCTTACACCCTGTATATTATTCACAAAATAGGTATTTACTCGTCTTTATTTTCAGCAGATTTTTTTGTTGAATGGGTAGTTGTCCACTCGTAATTGGAGCCGCAAGCGCTGACCGCTGGAATAGATCCTTTAGCGTAGCGATGGGTTGGCTAAGATCAAGAATCATCATCTCAATAATCCGTGCTACTAGCATTGCATTTTTTTTTTTGTCAGACTTAATTTTAATCTCAGGCGGACCTCGTGACTAACTAAAAACAGGTGCACGGGTCGATCCATCAGGTTAAGCTACGCTTGCCGGGGTTGGTCTGTGGATGGGTGACCATCTTTTCATACCGAGACTCCTCCGTGCCTCGGAAAGCACGTTAAACCGTTAGTCCCGGCTGTCATTCGTAGATCTTTGTCGGGTCGTCAGAAGCCCGCAAGTCTGACAACCAGTCTTACCAAGGGGTATCGTATTAGTCGCTCCATGTAAAATACTGGTATTCAGCTGCATCCGGTTAGACTGGAAGCCGACCCCAATATAGTTGGGAAAAGGCTAGGCAGATTGATTGACTTAATTTTAATCTCAAACCAAATGATGAACACACTAACAACGTTTTACATTAAATGATTATAACCTCAGCTTTAGAACCTAGTGCCTTCTACTCCAATTCCGATGGCTCAATTCCATTTCAAATTAGAACCGTCTTTTCAATTTACTTCCCTCTAACCTCTCCAAATTATATATCGGGACTGCCATATCAGTTTGGCTATGTTCCAATACCATATGCCTTTAAAATGCCCCCGTAATACCCAGTCTTAAACAATCAAGTGTAAAATATTAGTGAGGTTATCTGAAGCCACTAGCTTAATGGCACTAGAATATGCTATATAAGTCTACTGTGGAAATTGGTTCCAAGAATGTGCTTTATAATACATTGGAATGGAAGTGGATACTTAAGGTTATAAGATCCTATCCGAGATTCCAATTAAGTATGTATTTTAGTCTTATTTTAAAGGAGGATGATGGGAATTTAGATTTGGTATAAAAAGGTAAATACAAATAGGGTCTTAGTGATAGGCTCAATGCCTATCATCAAAGCCCTATTTGTGTTTACGATGTGATCGACTAGTATCTTAAATTCTAGTACAAATCCAATAGATTATACAAATCATAATTCATTAATGAAAATGGTCGTACTATTTAACGTGAAATTCAAATCTTGACCACGCAACCCTGCAATTTTAATGGAATAATTTCAATCAATTTTAAAACCATTTAACTTTCATGCACGCTAAGCTAATTTACTAGTAAATAAATTAAAAATGAATGATGATTCAACAGTAATCTAAATCAAACCCCAATCCGATAATTTAAATAAAAACATGCACTTTACCATTATAATAGCATTCAAGCCATAACGATGCACCCAATATAGATACAACTAAGACCTCTGCTTAATCTGGACAAAAGAACAGACAAGATAAGAACAATTGGCCGCAAAAGATTAGTGACAACAGCTTACCCTCGGCAAAATGCAGAGGGACCTTAGATTGAAGAAGCAAAGCAGATATTCATAAGAAACATGAGATTTTAAAACGGCCAGTTACATTTTCCATAGACGAAAAAAATATTGTGGTGTCGAAGATATTATTTCGTATGCTGGTGGTTTAGGAAGAAATATTTTTCATTTTGTGCATTTTCCAAATGATGAACACATTTTTATTTTGCTGTCTTGATTTCCCCAAGTGGTCATCTTCTTGGCCTTGTCCCATGATACTTGGGGTCGGTGCAACACGCTTTTTACACGACTGCGGCGAAGCCAAAAAAGGGGGTTTATGTTTTTGAATCCATGTCCATTTCATTGGGACCTTCTGAAGCCTAAACAAGCTTGACCGATTCTGATGAACGATAGGTCGTTAGATTTGAAAGAAAGAAAGAAAGAAAAATATTTTATTTGGGACACGCACAGGAAATACAAATAGTAAAAAAGAGCACAAACTAACAAAATTGTCTTGATTGATTTGTCTTTATTGCGCGAGTGTCACTGGGTACGATAAAATTATAAAAAAATCAAAATGACGGATTGTTAGCGCCAAAGAGTATGTTTAAAAAAAATCCCCCAAACCTGATTGGGGTATCAAAATGAAGGGTTTTAAAAGGTAATTCGAGAAATATATACAAATTGTATGTATAAATGTAATTTGGAATGACAAAGATGAAAAAAAAAACTGGTGGTCGGGGACCCGTCAAGACAAACCCAAAGTTTTATTGTTTTGAAAGATATTTTTAGCGAGCGTTACCTAAAGCGTTATTTAATACTGTGAGAGAAAAATAATCCTTCCTAACTAAAAAGTGTCAAAAAAAAAGGTAATTTTTTAAATCAAACACCCGACTTCGTAAAAAGTTGATTTTAAAAAAGATGGATAAGATAACCTATTTTGTCTCCAGACAATCTTATGTAGTCAGAGGCATCTTCTTTAATATATAATAACTAGCCCTATTGCCTCCGTGTTTTTATTTCCATCTCTTTTAAAGTTCACTTTTAGCGCTGTCGTAGTCGGGTATTTTTATTTTTTAAATATTTTTTTTTTTCTTCCATTCTCCTTTTCGATTTTTGTCTGTCATATCATAGCATCTATTTTTTGTCACAATAGGTGACAAACAAGGTTTTATAAAGCACTTTATCTTGCAAAAGCTTTGGAAAGTCAATTGCATTGAAGTAAAAGTAATGTCTTCTCCCTTACTTACGTGCTCTTTGTAAAAAAACTGTGCAACGAACGCAGCTATCGAAGCTCCCTCAACTAGATGCTTCAATTGTATTTATTTTTCTTACTCTTTTGTTACTCCATATATTTTGCTACATCGTACAACTACTGGAAAACAGTCCTGATTTGGACACAACGAGAAATGGTCGGTTTTACGTTTATTTTTAAAACCGTCTTTTTTAAAGTTCCAAGTGAAAAATTGTTGGGTATTTTTAGGTCAAGTCGATTCGTAATGGCTGGTTCCCGGCAGTATTGTTTCGTTCTTGGAGAATTGACGATGTTTTCTGTGACATTTCTCTCATTTTCTGTTTGGTTTATCACAATTCTGACTTGTAGAAAACGCTGCTGTTTTCTAAAGACTATAAAAAGCGTCGACTTCATTATTACGGTGGCAGTATCCGCTTGATAAGTTAAATTAATTCGACATAGTACTAAAATCTCAACATCCTCAATTATAATTTGATTAATTACAGAAAATCATTATTTTGTAGGTTTATATTGCCCACTAACTTTGAGTACCTAGAACAAAAATACAAAAAGACGCTGAATCTAAATATTGATACAGCCATTGTCCTTTGAGTTTTAGCATAGTTCAACTGATAAAAGTCTAGAAAAGTAAACCTAATATTATTTTTGTTACAGGTACAATACGCGCCGAAAGTTCGCATGTTCGTGAAATCCGGAATAATGAAAGGAAATATCCAAGAAGGAGACACAGTCGTTATTGGTTAGTTTTGAAACATTTTACCCGTTGTAATACAAATCCCAATTGTTTTAGAATCATCCATTAACTTTTTTAATCAACCCATCAATGTTCATTGCTATTCGTAGGCATACCCCAAGGGTCGATTCTGGTGGCTCTATTAATTTTATTGAATACTTACGCATAAAGGCTGCTTAGGTGGATACAATATTTTGAGATACTTTCAAGGCTACTAAAATAATTAATTAGTTAAATTAATTTTTAGCATCTTTTTGAATTAGAATTCCTTTAGAATTCCTTTGAACGACGCACCTACTCATCTGAGGAAAAGATGCTTTAGATTTCTTGCAAAATGTTTTGTGAAAAAACATTGCCGACATTCTATTATAGGAAGATTTGAAAGCAGTTATGATATTTCCTTATTATTTATTTTATGCTTATTATTTCCCAGGTTGCCAAGCGAGTGCGAATCCAAACAACCTAACATACAAATGGTATGTCAATAATGATCACATAGCCGGTGACATCAGTAATGAATTGGTGAGTATGAGAATACAATATATTGTTTATAATTTGTATCGTACGTATTACTTATAGTGTTCTTTTTTCTTTACATAATTTTAAGTTAATTTGTTTTCTTATTATGATTTTTATGATTATGATTTTTACTGATTATTTTTTACCGTGTTTGTTTACCAAATAAGGCATAAAAGAAAAAATATACTATACCTAATTACCTTATACACCTAATTGTGTTTATGTGAGATGACAATAAAATAGATATCACCTAATTGTCCTTGTACCAACGCTACGAGTCAAAGTTTAATTAGGGTTTACTGTTAACATTCAAAATTATACAAAAAGGTTTGTTAAGGGATATGTTGTGAACATTCCAGTTACGGAGCTCTGCTTTAATGTTTTCAGAATTTAATTTATCTAGGTCATCGCTTTAGTTCAACTGGGTCGAGCTCGAATTCCTTCGAAGACCAACCATTCGATAATTCGCGCGAGTCATTTAGCCATTATCGATTTTAAATGGCGTTTTAATCAGGCAAATGGGGTGTTCATAGGTGAGGCTACCAACCATGCTGCTGACAATACATCTGTTGCAGCTACATGTCAATCGGTTTTGTTGATACTGCCATTGAATAAACAATTAGGTTAATTTATTTTGTGAAAATGTATTCAGTTCAACTGTGTTTTCAGAAAGCACATAGCTTTCCTAAAATCTATTTCGTTTCATGTGTTTTGTGGAACCAGTATTGTTGCGGTTTCATCAAATTCATTTATTGTATTTAATAAAGTGAACATGTGAGAATATCTCGATTTCGCTTGATTTATTGGCCAACTATGTTTCAACACAAATTCAACTCAAAACACAACATCAAAAATTCTTCTTGTATCCACGAAAATGGAAATTTTGACATGCGTACACGAAAACCGTAAGCCGAGACTAACATATTCCATTTTTGGGTGCCTCCATTAAAAATCCAAAACAAAGCAAACGGCCTTGTATCTTATATCGTGTGTTGCTACGCCATTAATTCCGTACACTATATTAAATTTTACCTTCCTTATTTGCATCTCCTGTAGGAGGCGTTATCCGAAAATATAAGAGAGAATTTTCAAATTTCTTCTTGGCACAACATATAACACCTGCAATATGCATTTTACATTAGATGTTTCATACTGAGGAGTATGTTTGGAAATTGTTGGCTTATTAAACGTTTTGTTTCCTCCATTAAGCGTTTGTGTTCTTCCTAGTAGGTACTGAAATGTTTAGTGTTGTATGGTAATTGGCATCGTCTTCTTAAAGTCTTGCTAGAAGTCTTGTTTTAACTAGTACACTGAATGTTTTCTTTGACCTTAGCTTCTGCGCTTGTTAGTGTAATTTTAAGCACTAGATGAGAAAAATTTCTTGTTTCTGGAAACAGTGGCGTGTTACGGGAATGTTCCTTGTTTTTTTTTTTTTTTTTAACGTAACATTCTAATTAACTATGTGAATATTTTGAAAATATATTTTGAGAACGATTCTAACTTTTAGATGAAAATTTTAATAGAATTGTTGGGCTACTGCATAGTACAGTGACTTTTATAAAGTAAACTGGCCTATTAGATCTACAAGACTTATGCTCGTTTTTACGTATACATATCATACCTAAATGAATAATTAAACAAAAGGGGCCGGTTGTATTGCTCTCAAAACGGTGAAGAAAAACATCGTGAGGAAACTTAGAACCAAAAATTCGAAGACAAGTGACATCTAACAACCAGCAACCTAATTGCGTAACACATTATCAATTGTAATCGGTTTCATTATGACAGTTCAGCAACATACATTGCGTTATTTACGTTGTCTGTTATATGAAGCAATGGTATTAGCAATTTGTTGCTTCAAAATGAATCAGATCTCGATCGATAGTGTGTTACGCAACAAGGGTGCCACACTGGGCCCGCGTGGTAGATTACAGTCCACTCCATCTTGAAGAGAGGAGGCCTGTTCCCAGCAATGGGAACATTATAGGCTGATTAGGTGCTGTTGTATTTACAGTACTCGGTATTTACAGTATGTGCTATTGGATTTTCAACTTTCGGCATTGAGCCGAATGTTGAAAATCCAACAGCGCGTTTTATTTTCGGCATTTATTTAAATTTCGCCTAGTGTTAGTGAGCATAATGAGTCCATTATAATAGACAAAAACATAAGACCTTATTTATTTTTCTTAAACTCCTTTTTCAAAAAAACGAAAACTTATTTTTCAACCTTCCAATAAAAAAAAAATCACCACCAATTTAACACCAGTACCTTTGTTACAGATACTATCAAACATATCCCGGAGATTTAACGAAGCGACCATCAAGTGCGAGGTTCACAACCAAGTCGGCAAAAGTGCTGACACCAAAACCCTGGAAGTGGCCTGTAAGTGCCGACTCAAGAATTATAATACCTCGTCAGTTCTGCGGTTCGATAGACTCACGGAGGCTTGGTATGAAAAGAGCGTTCGAGCGTATTCTCTTGCCGTATGATACGATTCCTTTCCGTGTACATTTTACGTAGTAATTTTTATGAAGGACAGCCTCGAACTTCAACGCTAGTAATATGAGACGATGGATGTTTGAGTTAGGTCAAGTCACTACTTTAATTCCTAAAAACTGGCTTTATTGGATAGGGATCACAGATTGCCTATGTGTCATTCCACAGAGTTTGCGTTAAGAAAGTTACTTAGAATCAACGGCTGATTCTAGATAACTATAGGTATTAGTTGATCAATAAAATACATTATCTCTATGTCATTATATATCAGGTCTGACTGTACTGATCATTACGAACAACTTTTACTATGGGACCAAACCTGACATCGCAAAAAAAATAATCAGCTGTTCAGTACATTTAGTTCACATAATTTGTCAAAATGTAAAACAGCTGATTTTTTTTCGCGATTTCTGGTTTGGTCCCATAGTAAAAGTTGTTCGTAATGATCAGAACAATGACCCCTTTAGAGATTTCGTGTATGAATAGATACACCTTATACATAGTTAGTTCTAGTTCCTCGGTTAATTAACAGCCTACCTTCCGATTTGCGCAGTGACATTACGCCAAGAAATATTAAGTTAAAACTTAAGGTAGTGAGCTACCTACAACACATTGGATGCTCAATGTGAAATGCAGCTAACGTAGTAACTAGTATATCACCTGAGATGAAGATTGTATTCATTGTTTACCTTGATGTTATATTTATTATGATGTAGCATTACATGTAGCATTAAGTACAAACCTTAGTGGTTTAAAAATGCTATTCTGCTGAAACAAATGTACTAATTTTTAAATGGTAAATAAAAATAAAATAAAAGAAAGTTTTAAATTTCAGCTGAACGCTAAAAAGAAGATCATTCATGCCATCATCCTACACTTCATCACGTCCAACCCCTAGTCGACCCCCGTGGCGACGACACAGCCAACCAAATCTATATTTGAAAACCGACTCCAGTACATCCTAGAAAATATACACGTCTAAAATTATTTCGAGACTTCTTCCTACGAAGCCACATACGAAATATTATTCATGAGTTTTCACGAGGTATCTATCATACATGAGTTCTTTCCGAACATACAAAAGCCGTATTCACAGAAAAACCGAAAGCATTTATTGTTTTATCCGTCGATGCGCTTCCAATAGTCCATTAAATGGTTAATATCGGTCGACTGTTTCCCACTATTTTGGCATAGATTACCTAGCTCGTGTGAACTAAATTAAATAGATCTACATATTCGTCAGCTGGTTTATGCCCGTTTTCATCAACCGTACCTAAGCGACACTTAAATGAATCCCTAAATATTATTGGACTGTCGTAAATCAAACAGCGCACTTTTATTTAGGGATTTATTTAAGTGTCACTTAGGGTTGGTGAAAACAGGCATTAGCCTCACATCTGGCTGAAACTTTGATCGAGATCAGAAGGTCTATTTTCGTATTTAAAAAAAAAATTTGCATGCCCTAGGGTAGGATATGGCTAATGGACACTATTGTTTGTTTTGAGACCTTTTCTTTTGTACCCATATTCGCAAATGAATAAATGATTGATTGATTGAAAAAAAAAAAAGGTTTAAATCTAGTTCTTGAAACAGGTCACTTTCATACAAACGAAAATGTGTTTTGCAAATTTGATCCTTATTACTACTAGAAATTGTCTGACTGAGAAGTGTCAGGAACGCGTTTCCTCGGCGTAGTCGCAATCTCACCTTAGCGACTATCAATGTCAAAAACTTGTCAAAACTGTAGCTGAATTAGACGTCATGTATAATTAGAACAGAGATTGAGACTGATACGAGTATGCCAATGTCCTGAAAAATACGGGGATAGCCCTTAGTCGCGATGAATGGTTTATTTTTTTTTTTTCTGAAAACTGTTATATTCAGCCATTGAGTCGTGCGATCTTCAGCGTGTACATATGTACAGTCCGCGCGCGAGGTTTGAGTTGTGATTTCGTAAATATAAATTATTAATTTTAATTAATTATGTAATAATTATATGAGGCTAGTATGTGCTTGAAAACCGCCCGCTTCCTCAGCGCTCGGTTCCTCGCGCGCGGTCTTGTACATGATCGTCTGAATTGAAAACGTTAGATTGTGTGAACTAAGCCCAGTAACATTTTAATTTGAACCCAGTCTTTTTTATGTAATTTTATTTATTCAGGGACAATAAACAGCTACAATATGTGTTGGAACAGAGAAAAGATAATACAAAATTTTAACAATGTTGCAACCAACTACATTATCCGCATATTAACAAAGGCAAATATGGTAATGAGTGCCACTAGTAGTAACTGGTAACAAATAATTACATCATAATTATTAATAATAATTAATTATAAATAATAATAATAAATTTAATTATTAATTATAAATAAATAAATAATTACATCATGCATAATAAAAATCATTTTTTCCTGTATGTGGTAAGAGTACTTAATACTCGATCGATTAATACTAAGACTTAGCTAATTTACATTTTCTAGTAACCCATTCGATTTGCAGAAGCTTTCATTCATAGAAAGTAATTGATTGAACGATTTAACGTTTTATAACTGCATTGAAATAAGGAGTCCTACTGATCATTTCTAGTAACGAGAATAAATAAACTATTAATACATTTTCGGTTCTGAGTAAGGTCTTTATTGTGACGTTTATTTGTTAAATAAACAAAAATTTGTGTTTTCAGAAATACTCTGGAACGTTTTCATTTTGACGGCTGTACGTCGGTTAGGTACCTATAGAAATATCTTGATCCTTGAGACAGGACTTAGGCATACAAAACACAACAAAAATCCAAAAAAAAAATATGGAAAAATCGCAGGCTTATTATTATACAGCGTGCCGCTGCAATGGCGACATTACTTTGACACTCGTATATGGTTCCGCGTTTTCGTTTTATAACGATATTTTAATTTCAATAAACGTTATTATTTGATTTATTTACAATTTTCTAAAATAGCATCTTGGAGTAACCCGTAACGCAGAGATAAATTTAAAACTACCTAACGAGAAACGAGAAAAAATCCACGCCACTTTAGTTTTTTTTTTTTCATGAACCTACCTACCAGCTGGGTCATAACTGCAATATACAAACGATGAACAAAAAAAAAATGTTGGTCAGCGACTTTTTACCAGCTGGCATAGCTACATGAATGAGTCTTTTGCATAGAGTGATCCAAATTTTTTTTTTTTTCAATTTACGAATTATTTTATCTATTATATTTTTATGATTACTGGCCACTAGCCCTACCTGCATGTTGAATTATTTGTTGTAGAGCTATTCGAACCAAATGCTGAACATAATCTGACAGGCCAGATGGCGTGGTTGGTTAAGATACCACCTATCATGCCGCGGGTCGTGGGTTTGATTCCCATCCAGAACAACCATTTGTGTGCATGAACATGTCTGTTTGTCCTGAGTCTGGGTGTAATTACCTATATATACAGGGTGTCCGGTAATTAATGTATGTAATTAAAATGGATCCTGGCAGAACTAATGGCCATTCAGAAAAAAATACAATTAAAAAAACCAAGTAGTACAAAAGTTATGCTTTTAGGGTTCCGTACCTCAAAAGGAAAAAACGGAACCCTTATAGGATCACTCATGTGTCTGTCTGTCCGTCTGTCACAGCCACTTTGCTCCGAATCTAATGGACCGATTAAGTTGAAATTTGGTACATATATGTATTTCTGTGACCCAAACACGAACGTGTAATGTAAATTAATTAATTTTGAATATGGGGGTCAATTTAAAATAAAATAAATTTTGGGAAGCAAATATAAAAATTTAAAAAAATATATCTTTGCAAACTGTACCGTGCGATATATCAAATGAAAGGGCTTACTGTGAGGGTCTCAAATATATATATATTTTAATTTTGAAATAAACTGTTTTAAAGTTATTTAAGAAAATAGACAAAAATTGACTATGCCCCCTCTTTATCTCCGAAACTACTGAACTTAAAATTAAAAAAAAATACAGAAAATAATTCTATAGCTATAGATTACAGGAAAACCTATAGGAAGTCCATGATCTCAAAATAACATGGTAAATCTCTTAATATTGTGCGTACAAACTTACATTTGTCCAAAGTTAAACGAAAAGGATCCAACCCACATTACACGTAATGTGGGTTGGATCCTTTTCGTTTAACTATCGACATTTCTAGTTGGATTGTATGGGAGAACATGTTTTTCAACATCCCAACTACGGAACCTTTCATTGTGCGTGGTGCGACACGCACGTGACCGGGTTTTTTAAAGTAATGTTGATGTTTTTTGTTACTTTATTTTGCATTCTTACACCACGACCACAATTAATGAATTCCATCGGTTTATTTTTTTATAGTAATTTACGTTAACAAAGCTGATAGATAAGCAATAAATAGTATGACTGGGTGAATATTTGACCTTTTAACCGCCGTCATTACCTTCCGCCAAAAGTTGATGAAGGAGAATATCGTTAATGAAATATTTCATCAATTCCCAGAATCTGCTTAAGGACCAGAATCAGGAATTGCTGAAATATTTCATTAAATATATTCTCTTTCATCAACTTTTGGCGGAAGGTAATGACGGGCGGTTAAAAGGTCGAATATTCACCCGACTGCTAATACACGGATTAAAAAAAAAACAACTTTAATTATTGTTCTACTGAAAAATTTGTGAAAAATATTAATTTTGACGAAATTTAAGCAACCGTAGCATAAAAAAACGGTCAAGAGCGTGTCGGGCCACGCATAATGAAGGGTTCCGTAGTTGGGATGAATTTATCCCAAAAGAAACTTAACATTGTAGTTGAAAAACATGTTCTCCCATACATTCCAACTACAAATGTCCATAGTTAAACAACAAAGATAAAAAAGTTAAATAAAAAAGATCCAACCCACATTAGGTGTAATGTGGGTTGGATCTTTTTATTTAACTATGGACAAATGTAGGTTTGTACGCACAATATTGATATATTACATGTTATTTTAAGACCATCGACTTCTTATAGGTTTTCCTGTAATCTATAGGTATTGAACTATTTATTATAAAATTATTAATATATATATATACAGTGTGATTCAAAATACCCCTGTTATACCGAAAACAGTGTATTGCTTAATACACTATTAGTTATTCTGGAAGGTCGCCATGGTCATATCTCAACTTTAAATAATTTCGGTTTTCTCTTACAAAATACAAATAATATTTTAATTTTGCTATGTCGTAGCAACCCTAGATAGGCGGAGCCAAATAAATCAATGACCGCAGGCCGTAGGTATGTAGGTATTGTAGCGTCCTTTGACCTGGCCAGCTGTTGCCTCATCGCGCGAGTGAAATGATCAGTAAGGTAATTATTAAGTTTGTACATACCATTTTCCTTTTCAAATCCTGCGCAGCTTTACACACGTAGGTACACGTAAGCACACTCATAGTTTTAGCACATGAACATATTATTCACAATAAGGACAACAAACACAAAAGGTACACAGAACTTAGACAGTTGTCTTGCTGCTGCAAGATTACCGTTAGTCGCACCTACACACATTATCATGTCATAATATTCATTGTTCGCATATTCGGTCATGATTCCTCGCAAAATTCACTGCAATCCAACGCGAAACTAGACGACATGCATCCTACTCGAAAGAATGAAGTGAACTAGCGAAATAAATGCCTAATTACTTAACTAGCCTACAATAATAAAAATGTACACAATTTTAGGGATCAATAAGATATTAAGTGAATTCCGATAATAAATAGGTACTATTTTTAAAATAAAATATTGTACCTAGTGATAGCAGTGCACCTACATTTTGCTTACGGTATTTCTGTCCCATGATGTGATAAGCGGCCAGTTATAATTGTATTATCGAGGTTGACTAGTATTTGTAGCATTAATTACAAATCTTAGTGGTTTACCTATTTTCTGTATTTTTTAAATGATAAAGAAATAAAATACATTGCCATAATTATGAAACAAATCTAATTCCAAAATAATCGAATACAGTATCCAAAAACCCCAAAAAGATTGCCCGGTCTTAGAATAGAATCGCGTTATTATTACACATGTACGGAATCTTTTAGTGATTTGGTTTCCGAGGTGTCGGCGAGCTCAAAGGCCGCGCGCGGCCTTTGAGCTCGCCGCTCGCCGGCACGGCGGCACGCCAAAAGATTTTTGTAAGCTGAAATGATTTTGAATCTTATTTTTATGATTAAATAACATTCAAAATCATTTCAGTTTAAAAAATCTTTCGGATTTGAAGCATTCTTCAACCGATGCCGATATCCAATAAGAAAGCCGGAAGCAATGGGCGTGCAGTATAGTGTAGGAAATTGCAAGATATTGGTGGCATTTCTACTAATCGGAGGATTAAAACTGCAATTAATTCTTATAAAAATGTATTTCACCAAAGAGTAACGAAAACAGTTAGGTCGTTTTTTTTACTTTTGAGGATAGATACCTGTTAAACAAATGGAATTAATTGTCATAGGGAGCTAATATTTTTTTTATTAAACTTTTTACTAGGTATTTGTATTTTATAAAAACCTTGTAGTTGGGTTTAAACTGCAGTTTTATGCAGATGTATGTAGCTACGTCTACTTCTACTCTGCGTAGGTATTTCGCATATCATACTGGTATTCAAGACTTAATTCAAACTTGAAAAAAAAAATTAACTTGCCTCTCTGATGCAAGAAAATTATAGGCTTTTTACTATTATGTGTTAAGTGTCTTATCTGACGCATTCATCCCTATATCAAAGAAGAGAGAATAGAGGTCAACCAATTTTAGGGTTGACTCCATCAAAAATATGAAGAAAACTTTGACATGTCGAAAGCATTCAAAAACTTTAATGAACATTGTTGGGGACTTCATGTAATGATTAATAATGCACAACAGAATATAGGGCCGCTGGATCAAAAGAGGTATTCTGAGTCACCCTGTATATAACAGTAAGCCCTTTCATATGATATGTCACACGGTATAATTTGCAAAACTTTATATTTCATTTTATTAATTGCGCCCTAAAATTGACCCCCATATTCAAAATTAAACAGGCTTTATTTAATTATTACTGGCGTCTATCAACGTTTTTATTTCAACCCCAATGATCAGGTACTTTTTATGTAAATAAATATTCCAATATTGCACACTTTGTTGTTTAACCAAATTACACTTCTTTTAAACACGAATAGCAATAATTCACTATTTAAATTAGGTACAATAACAAATAATACCATTTTGAAATCGGCTTTAGGCACATAATATTTTTAAATTATGGATCACTTGTGTTCCGATACTTTTTTTATGCCACTGTTGCTTAAACTTGGTCAAAATGAATATTTTACACAAATTTTTCAGTAGAACAATAATTTAAGTTGTTTTTTTTTTTTCGTGTAATAGCAGCCATACTATATATTGCTAATCTATCAGCTCAGTTAACATAAATTATTATAACAATAAAAAACCAATGGAATTCCTTAATTTGTGGTCGTGGTGTACTAGAATGTAAAATAAGGTAACAAAAAACATCAATATTAATTTTTTTAAACATTTGTTTAGTACTACTTGTTTTTTTTAATTTGTATTTTTTTCTGAATGGCGATTAGTTCTGCCATGACCCATTTCAAGGTTACCCATTCATTAGCGGACACTCTGTGAAAGTATGTATTTACAAAAAAAAAAAAGTAGTGTATGTAATAGATCAGTTATCGGGTTTCCTTGCTCTGTTTATCATAATTATCTGTTTTAGAAGCTCTGCTTAGTTTGGGATCAGATGACCGTGTGTGAATAATGTCCCATTATATATTTTTTTTTTGACGTATCTCGAGACCCTGGGGTCCCGGACCTTGGGAAGGCGTACGAGGGACCGAAGCCAAGTCGCAGAGGCCCCTTAGACAATTTTAAATGATGAGGAGGCACCAACCGACGACTATTCCTTCCTATATGCACTATATTATTATTAAGTAAATTAGTTAAACAGTGTAACAATATCTGTAGATAGACCAATAAATAAATAAAAAGCGAAGAAAGAAGAGTAAGTGGAAAGAGTTTGCGCAACAATTGATCCGCTATCTATGTCAGACATAGAGTCTCCCGGTCAAACTCAACACCGATATTTAAAAACCGACGCGAAGCTCTGTTGGCCCTTTTGTTTTCCCTCAAAAAAAAAAAAAAAAAAAACTGGATGACAATGAAAGGTATACAGGAAGCTGGCTCAAAAGGCTATGGTTACTTTTTTCCCTTTGGGATATATGGAATGAAATATGATTCCTCTTTGTTACCCAATCACGTATTAAACATTCGATTGTTTTGGTCTAAACTCGGGTTTGATGTTTTGTTGTTTTCGTGAATTGCATTTTTAGTTGGTATTTTGCTGTTTGTATTTAAATGTTACAAGTAAGATTATTTTATAAATGGCTTGTTAACATCATTTTTATTGTATATGCCTACTGAATGACTAAAAGTTAATTTTGGAACTTTTATCGCTGCTCGAGTGAGTTAAAACTATGAAAAGTGAAGTCACTTCGAATTCAATCAATCTGATTTGCCTTTCCTCAACTAATTATGCTCGGGTCGGCTTCCAGTCTAACCGGTTGGAGCTGAATACAAGTATTTTACATGGATCGACTGCGTATCTGACCTCCACAACTAAGTAACCGGGTACCTAGTACGACACCTCTTGTTAAGACTGGTTGTCAGACGTTCGGGCTTGTGACGACATAACGACTGTCAAAGATCCATGAATGACAGCTGGGACCAACGGCTCAACGTGCTTTCAGAGGCACAAAGGACTCTCGGTACGTTATGGTCACACATCTATGGACCAACTCCGGCAAGAGTAGCTTAATCTGAAGAATCGACCCGTGTGGCTGTTATTACTTAGCCACGAGCTCCTTTTCGAAGTCACTTCGAATTCAAAATTCCAAAATTCTAAGACTAAATACTGTTACTTACAATTAAATTGATAATTAACCTCTTCATGACTTTGAAAACAATGTCGAACAACATAATGAAAAAAACATAGTTTAAGCCCCTAAATTAAAATGACCATAATTTTCGAAGCAACATTACAAGTCCAAACGATTACCTAATAAAATCAAGAACAAAACAAAAACCCGTACCGTCCGTCAATTCGAAGTGGGTCGACAAAGCGGTATTATTCAAAGTTTCAAGAGTCCTTAACACAATACCGAATTATAGTCATTTGCCCACAATTACGTGGTTCCAGGGCAATTCTTGACGTCGAATGAAGTGCCCTCTATTGTAAAATGATTGGACTATTATTTAATTTGCATTCTATAGAGATGACGTATTGTTCGGTAGCTTAAGTAGTTGGTGATATGGAAGGTCGAATAAAATTAAAGCCTTGGTCATTTTGACGTCGTCGTGATTTTGAAATTGGAGCTATTACAATTTATAAATGTTTATATTTTAATAACCCTGTGTATTTATGTCCAATTAAAGTAGGATTTAGGTTACGCTAGCTGGTTATGGTCAGAAAAGGTTTCCGTAGTTAAAAATAATAAATGGACAAGTCACGTGTCTCCAATTAAGTGAGCGCTTATCCCGCGCGAGCTGGCAACGTCGCATTTCTACAGGATTTTCGTGAATATTTTAATACATTTAAATTAAATTACTATTTTTTTTTAATTGACTATCTATATCGTTGGTATTTATAAGTATGTATGCTTTTTTATTCAGTTATTTTGGTATTTACTCATAAAATTTGACATTAAGACAACATTGTCAATTTTTATATGTAAATACCAAAATAACTGTAAAAATAGCATACATACTTATAAATACCAACGATCTAGAAAATGATGTGTCTTTGCCTGGATTTTGACGTTTTTTGTTCGTATTTCTGAACCTATTTATTATTATGGCTTTTAATAAGTTTCACATGGTAAACAGACCTTATGCCTTGCCAGGTAGAACTCAAATCTTTTTTAACCTTACTGTTTTTCCGAATGGCAAGCACCCAAAGTCGTAGGCAAAGTTGTAGGTAAAAGACACAGCTTTGCCTAGAAGGATATTTCAATAAAATGATGTTGATATTTTCAGTATTTTTTTCCGTGTGCACGAGACACCGTTCTTGTCCCCAGCAGTTACATCATTGCCATGGAGGTAGTATTTTTTGTCACAGCTAATGGGCAAAGTTGTTGCAGGCACCACAAACTTTCCATACAAATATATCGTTGACTCTAGGGTTGTCCAAAAAAATACAGCTTATTTTATTAAAACTTTATTTACTTTTTTTCAAAAATTAAACAGTCACAAATGCATTGTTTTTTTTTTTTTGGGAATAATGTCTCATAGTAAAAATATAATAAGCAAAAAAAATTATAACATGGCTTCACCGCAAGGTTTATTTTGAGTATGTTCGAGTGTGGTTTGAGTATTGTTTTAACTTTTAATTTATTTTAAAACGAAATAAGTAGGTACTGTACTTTGCTTACGGCTTCGTATGATGAAAGAACTTAATTTCAACTGAGTAATCAACATAATATTACGAGCTCCTGGTTTCCCATTTCCGCGTTATAACTGCAATAGAATTAAGACTTAAGTACTTAAATACAACACAAAATTATGCCACTAATGCCCGTATGGTTAGGCAGAGGTGTATTATATAGTACACCACATTTCACCAGTTATGTTGACTAAATGAAATCATATGTAAAATTATCATTAATAAAATCCGACAAGTGACAACCCTAGACCCAGGTAAAGTTGTGTCACTCAAGTTTCCAAAACAGTGCACAACATTGCCTACTAAGTTATTTTAATGAAATCAAGTCCTTTTCTTACAAATATCAAACCATACGGAAAATAGACAATATTTTCTTACCTTGAGACGTTTTCCCTGCACGAAAACACCTTTTCTGTAGCTAGAACAGCAAAAGTTACAGGACCCTAAAATTTTCACCCATTCTTACCAATTTTTGTCGCACGGCTGACAGAGTAATAACGGAGCTACTGTTATAAAAAAATAAAAAAATATGTTGCCCTAATAATGTAAAATTAATACAAAATGGCAGAAAATAATAAAAAGCTAAGCAAACGCGAAATCTTAAAAAAAACTTGGAGTCTGTTGATAAAGTTGCAGCATTTTACAGTAGTATATTTAAAAAAAAAATGATTTATATGTATTAAAATAATCACGAAAAACCTGTAGAAATGCAACGTTGTCAGCCCACGCGGGATTAACGCTAATAACATTACTAAATTCGGCTTAGGTCCTAGTTCTAGTAACATGTTCAGCTTCAATTTTCTGATTCGCTCTTTTTCCCAGTCAAGCGAGCGTAACACTAGGAACATACGTCACGCCTGTATTCCTCGAAGGGTTAGACAGAGGTGCAACTACAGTTCGCCAGTTATGTTAAGGCGAAAGCTCCAGATAGCCCGCGAAATTCAAATTTTCTTACGTTTTTTGCAATTTGCAGGCCAGTATCAAGTTGTATGTTGATCTTAATATGATTCGCGATCGTAACAAATCTATTTTATAGAGTTATAATAATTAAAATCATCAATACAACTCTCTAAGTTCATATCTAATCCTAATGAATGACTATTTAATGAAATCTTGACATATAGGATTATACTAACTTAAGTAGTGGTATTACTGATTTTAATGATTCTAATTTTGTAAATAAATATAATCTTTTACAGTCGTTACGGATCGTCAGAAACCCGAAAGTCTGACAACCAGTCTTACCAAGGGGTATCGTATACCCAGTAATTGGGTTGTGGAGGTCAGATAGGGAGTCCATCCATGTAAAATACTGGTATTCAGCTGTATCCGGTTAGACTGGAAGCCGACCCCAACATCGTTGGAAAAAGGCTAGGCTGATGATGATATATGTTACGATTGCCAATCATACTTTAATCAACATACAACTTAATACTGACTTGCAAATTGCAATAAACTTAAGAAAATTTGAATTTCGCGGGCTACCTGGAGTTTCCCCCTTAAGTCCAATGTAACAGGGGGCGAGCCAATTGACATCAACCCGGCACAAATCAAGACTCCGGACTGCTAGAATAAAAAGCCCTAAAATATAGGTTCTGTTAACCTACATACTCGAAAGAAGAACAAATGAGAACCTACGTAATCTAACATGAAAAGCTTCTGCAACAAACTTTATACACAGCAAGGTCTCTCCAATTACCAATTCGTTGTTATGATCCATCCTTCAATATGGAATCCCCTTATGTGCTAAGAGATCTGCAAGATGTTATTATGTACTCCCCTAAGACTATGGGCCAATAATGTTTTAACTTTTGAATAGGAAGAAATGGAGTGCTCGCTCACTCGAGGGACACTTGTGCTTTTCGATTTATTTTGATCAAGCAACCAAATTGAATCGTACTGACATAAAAGTAAATCTTTCAACATCGGCCGTCCTTTCATATTATAGTTGGCGGCACGAGTCGTGAGCACAAATTCCAAATGCAAGTGTTGTTGCCATCGTCAATAGGCTCTTGTATTCAGTATTCTACTTGTACATAAATAAGCTTGATATTATATTAACCCCATTGCCCCTGCCCGTGTACGAATCGCCGTAATAGGAAAAATGATTTGTAAGGTTTAAAACTTGAATTTGTGCTCACGACTCGTGCCGGCTACTATATCTGCGTATCAATGAAAGCGGACCGATTAGATTGAAACGTTTACTATGATTAATGCTGAGTGCCTATGTTATGATTAGTGTATTGCTCTATGTGTGTGTCGGTTGTTATTCTGCTATGATTGGCGTTGATTTGACATTGATATTTCTGTTGATTATTTCAAATAAAAGATTCTACTTTGTGCACTCTATGTCTGTTATTTCATGGTAATAAATGGTAATGGTATTTAATGGTCTGCCCGGCTTGGGCAGAGCACCGCCGTGTTCTCACGGAGGCGATCGGCGGCGGCAATCTCTCGCGTCCGAGCTTGGTCCAGGCCATGGTGCGGAGCGAGAGTGCATGGGAGGCCGTCACCTCCTTCTGCGAAGCGGTAATGCTCGCAAAGGAGGAGGCGGAACGCGTGAGGGAGAGGCAACCTCACGCCCTCAGTCGCCGCAGGAGACGCCCTGGGCGGCGGGAATCGATAGCCGATTCCCGGCCACCGTAGGCGCGGGCTTGCGGACGGTGAGTAGTGGGTAGCTCGCCGTCCGATGAGGACCAGGCCCGGGTCGACGGCGCGTTGTGTTCCACGCGCGCCTCAAAGAGATGTCAGCAAAAGATGGGGTCCAATAGGGCCGATGCCGCTGGGGTCGCGGGTTGTTTGAAAAAGATACCGTGGCCCTGGCATAGGCAACTGAAGGAACACGGGTGGGTTTTAGTCAGTAAAAGTCTGACACGCCCTTCCGCTCCACCCAGAGCGGGAGAAGTTATTTGATGATTTCCCATCCACAAAAAAAAAAAAAAAAAGGTGGCGGTGCTAAGGCGGTACGAAGTTCGCCGGGTCAACTAGTATGTATTTACCTATAAATAAGTCGAAAATGGTTCGACCGATTTGATTTTTTATTTTATTTTGTTCGCCATATTACTGGAGTAGTTTAAGAAAAAGGATAATTAAGAGAAACAGCGAAAAAATCGAAATTCAAATTTTGACAGGACAACATCTGAATCTGACGGGTCAACTAGTAATAATTATAATTAAAAGAATTTAAGGATGATGCTAAATATAAAACAAAAAGTATTCAAAAAGAAATAAAAGAGCAAGAAAACGAAAATTGAATTGTTACAGAAACACGTGCATATAAAAAAATAAATCCGTATTTAAATGTCTATATTTAGCTCTAACTAGCTCTAACTAGTAGCTGTTGCTCGCGACTTCATCTGCGATCCAGGCTGATAAATAGCTTACGTCCTTCTCTAGGTCATAGTGTGCTAAATTTCATCCAAATCTGTTCAGCCGTTTTAGCGTGAAAGCGTACCAAACAAACAAACTGACTTTCGCATTTATATAATATTAGTTAGGTTATCAATATCTTAAACTATGTTAGTAATTAGGATATCAATGAATGTGTTTGCAGACTGTACTTTAAATAAAAAAAATAGGTTAAGTGCGTGTCGGACCACGCAAAATGAAGGGTACCGTAGTTGGGATGAATTTATCCCAAGAACAAACTTAACATTGTAGTTGAAAAACATGTTCTCCCATACATTCCAACTACAACTACTACTACTACTTCATACTACATACTAGCTATAGTATATTTTTCAAAATTTTAAGCTCAGTAGTTTCGGAGATAAAGGGGGGGTCAGTTTTCGTCAATTTTTTTTTAAATAACTTTAAAACAGCTTATTTTAAAATTATAAAAAAAAAATTCAGACTCTCATAGTAAGCCCTTTCATTTGATACATCGCAAGATACAGTTTGCAAAGATTTATTTTTTAATTTTCTTATTTGCCCCCAAAATTTACCCCCATTTTCAAAATTCTGTAATTTACATTAGACGTCCGTGTTTGGGTCACAGAAATACATATGTGTACCAAATTTCAACTTAATCGCTACATTGGATTCGGAGCAAATTGGCTGTGTCAGACGGACAGACAGACAGACACATGAGTGATCCTATAAGGGTTCCGTTTTTTTCCTTTTGAGGTACCCTAAAAAGTAGTAAATAAACTCATGAATTTCATTTCAAAATTGCCGCCCGAAAGTTTTAAAATTAACGGTTGAAATACGCAGCAAATTATACGCTTGGCATACGCTGTTTATTTTTACCCCTGGATTCATTTTAATTAGCTCCCAGAGTGCCAGATATATTATTTTCTAATAATGAATACCCATTTTGCATCCAAATTGTTGGAAACGTTTTCGAGAGCCAGTTGGTGGTACTTTTAGAGTTCCGTACCTCAAAAGGAAAAACGGAACCCTTATAGGATCATTCGTGTGTCTGTCTGTCTGTCTGTAACAGCCAATTTGCTCCGAATAAGTTGAAATTTGGTACACATTATGTATTTCTGTGACCCAAACACGGATGTGTAACGTAAATAAATGAATTTTGAATATGGGGATCAATTTCGGGGGCAAATAAGTAAATTAAAACAAAGTTTTGCAAACTATACCGTGTACATATCAAACGAAAGGGCTTACTCTGAGGGTCTCAAATATATTTTTTTATAATTTTAAAATAAATAATTTTAAAGTTATTTAAGAAAGTAGTCGAAAATTAATCATTCTCCCCCTTATCTCCGAAAGTACTGAGCCTAAAATTATGAAAAAAATATAGAAAATAGTTCAATATCGATAGATTACAGGTAAACTTATAAGAAGTCTATGATCTTAAAACCACATGGTAAATCTTTCAATATTGTGCGTACAAACTTACATTTGCAGTTGGAATGTATGGGAGAACATGTTTTTCAACTATAATGTTAAGTTTGTTCTTGAGATTCATCCCGACTACGGAACCCTTCATTGTGCGTAGTCCGACACGCACTTGGCCTGTTTTTTAGTGAACATAAAACTTTGGACACGTGTTAGTTTTTGGTAGATGTTCATAATATCGCGCCTGTTATCCCCGATGGGTTAGGGAGAGGTGTACCTATACTTCGTACACCCACATTTCACCAGTTATGTTCAAGTTCCATGTAGTATGGGGCGAGATGTTCTTAAACATTTATATTTAATTATAGGGTCATGCTGGTCATTCTTTTAAGTGCAATTTTGAATCATATACAAACGGATTGAAAGTTGAGGATTAGATTTGTAAGTAGTCTGAAAGATACTTTGAGGGTTTCCTTGAAATTTTCTCTCTCTTTTTGCGTTTTTATTATGATGAAAGAAAAATAATAGTCGCTGGCTATCTATTAAAGCATCTCGTAGTGAAGACTTTAGTCTTGAAACTCGAAATAATTTTGAAAATGATAATAATATCTACGAATCAAATAATTAGTATTAGATTATAGAAATTATAGAAAATTCAAAATTCCCCTTGTCTGCAGATGGACCATCTATCAAAGTCAGGCCCCAGAACGTTGAAGGTGAGACAGGGTCTTTAGCTACACTGACTTGTATCGTTGATAGTCATCCTCCGCCGAAGATACAGTGGCTGCGATATGAACATGAGAGATATATTGTAAGTATATTGTAACAAGAATAAAATGTTTATTTTTAGTGAAAAAAAAAAAAAACATAATGTGCTTCAAACTTTTCAGTGGTAGTTATTTCTATGATCCAGGAACGGTTGTACCACACATTACCAAATGCGAAATAAAACTTCAACTTCAAACGATTCACAGAAATTGATTTGACATTGACCGCCAAGGTCAATATCAAGCCAAAACATTGTGTTGTACAAAAATTGTGTACCTAAACACCTTTTCTTTTTGCCAATACAACTTTTGTTTATACTTAGTTGGCATGACCCGTATTTAAAATCAGGACTGGAAATCTTGGCAATACATTTAAACTGAGACCATAATTAGAGTCAAAATTTACGAAAGGTTATGTGGGAGGCCTCCGGGACTAGCTTTTATCTGATGCTGTTACCGTTGATTCTAATCAAAATATTAATTTACGAAAGCATGTTAATAATACTACGATATTTTTGTCCTCACAGAAAGTCGGCAAAACAGCGAACCTGACCGTCACAGTGACTCCTCATTCTGCAGGACAGTATTGGTGTAAAGCAAGCACTGAAAACAGGCAAGATGTTCAAGCTCCTGCCATGGTTTTTATTAAAGGTATACTAGCCATCCACCATCAAAAAATCATTAATAACATCCGCACGGGTCAAGCGATCAGGTTATGCAACATTTGCTGCGGTTGGTCCGTGGATGGGTAACCATATTTACATCTCACGAGGCACGGAGATGTAAATTGGTCCCGGCTGTCATTTGTCAGAATCTTTAAGGGTCGTCAGAAGCCTGAAAGTCTGACAACCAGTCTTATCAAGGGATATTGTGTTACCCAGGCATAGTAATCTTTCTTTCGTAAGTATGTGACAGTATTCTATTATTTACGTATTATCATGTCTAGAAGTTAGGAGTTAAAATGGTTTATAAATATACCATAAAGAGTCGGTTTTTGTGTGCCAGTGTCACATTTTTTTAAGTGAATCTTTTTAGGCGGCGGGCGATTCGATAATTGGACGAGAATTGAGAGTGAAATTTTAAGGACTCGTCACGTTTAGGCACATTACCGTTACATGAGAGACGAGATATAACTCTCTCTGTCTGTCTCACTAAATCTCTCTTATTCTTTATTATTTAAGAAGTTTCTCTTCTATCACGTGTACGGTGGTGCATGCTCTTTCAATCATTTAATTTAATTTTGACGTAAGCACGCTTCTAAATTTTCTTATTTATTGACAGGCAACCATAGACGAAAATATGCAATAATTCATGAACGCCATTAAGTTCCTTATTTATTGACAGGCAACCATAGACGAAAATATGCAATAATTCATGAACGCCATTAAGTTCCTTATTTATTGACAGGCAACCATAGACGAAAAAATGCAATAATTCATGAACTCCGTGAAGTTCCTTATTTATTGACAGGCAACCATAGACGAAAAAATGCAAGAATTCATGAACGCCGTGAAGTTCCTTATTTGTTGACAGGCAACCATAGACGAAAAAATGCAAGAATTCATGAACGCCATGAAGTTCCTTATTTATTGACAGGCAACCATAGATGAAAAAATGCAATAATTCATGAACGCCATGAAGTTCCTTCAATCATAAGTTAGGTTGGAACTGTGAGCCCTTTCATTTAATATGTTACACGGTACCGTTTGCAAAACTTTTTTTAAATTTACTTATTTGCCCTGAAAATTGACCCCATATTCAAAATTTGTTTATTTACGTTACACGTTCGTGTTCTTGGGTCACAGTATACGTGTACCAAATTTCAACTTAATCGGTCCATTCGATTCGGAGCAAATTGGCTGTCACAGATGGACAGACAGACAGACAGACACATGAACGATCCTGTAAGGGATCCGTTTTTCCTTTTGAGGTACGGCATCCTAAAACGATAAGAAATATTAAAGTTTTCCTGAGAAATTTTCTGGTAGAAAAATAAGGAGCTAACACCCTGTTAGTTTGCGGAGAGCTGTCCCTTACTCCCTGTATATACAGGGTGTCAGGTAATGAATGAATAACCTTGAAACGGGTCATGCTAGATCTAATGGCCATTAAGAAAAAAAAATACAAATAAAAAAAAACCAAGTGGTAGAACGATATGTTTTTTTTTTTAAATAATATTGATGTTTTTGTACACTACGACCACAAATTAATGAATTCCATCGGTTTTTTACGGTTATAGTAATTTACGTTAACTGAGCTGATAGATAAGCAATAAATAGTATGACTGCTGTTACACGGCTTTTAAAAAAAAAACAACTTGAATTATTGTTCTAGTACAAGTATAACACCCTGTACAACCTCTATATCTTATAATTTATGTAACACGAACCTCTCTATGCACTTCTAATCTACCAACGACCCAAAAACTACTCGCATAACTTCTAAAATATACAAAAGCCTTAAGACGTAGATCTCCAACTCTGCCCAGCCAACTCGACCCATACGAACTCTGCAAGTGCTGCGTCGTACCCGAGGTCATTTCAATTTGAACATCTTGCGAACTAGCCAAGTTAGCAGTTCGTAACTTTGTGGTTCCAACTTTATGCCCATATAGGCAACTCAGTTTTGCATGCTCTGTTTCAACATACGTTTTATGCAAATTGATAAGTGCGTTGAAAGGAAATTGTTGTTTATTTTGCATCTATTAGGGGTTAGACATGGATTCTGGAAGTTCTTGTTGGGAAGCTGTGACGTGGCTTCTGATGATAGGTGTGGGTGTAACATCTTTAGATAAATTATTAAGATTCCGAGATTATAGTAGACTTGTAAACGTAAGTATTTCACTAATTGAAACTAGAAGCTGTACCCTAATTGCGTAACACACTATCAATCGGAATCGGTTTCATTTTGGCAGTTCAACAATATTCATTGCGTTATTTAAGGTATTGAGAAAACAAATTTTTAGAACATATGAAGCAATGGATTAGCATTTTGCTTCTGGTTCTATTATTGTAGGCATAATTTTAGGTTAGTCCTGTTTTTCGCCGAAGGGTCAGTCAGAGGTGTAAAGTCACCGTCAGATATATTGTAGCATACAAGGTGACCAAATACTTCAGAACAATTTAAAACATCAATAAGTTCCAAACACTTCAAGTTACCATATTATCTGAGCAGATGCTTGTCAATAATTTCTATACAAACAACTAACCAAAAATATCTGAACACTTACAACGTCGTGTTTTATTCCCTTTTATTCGTATTTATACCACAGATAGTTAGGTAGTGTTTGTTTTTGGTTCATCATTTATATTACACAGTAAGAGATTAGACAAGCTCAGTGTTTGTCTGCGTAGGTACACTTAACGTTGTAAGTGTTCAGATATTTTTGGTTAGTTGTGTGTATGGAAATTATTGACAAGCATCTGCTCAGATATTAATGAAGTAACGAATGTTCAGATATTAATGGTAACTTGTAGTGTATGAAACTTATTGACATTTTAAATTGTTCAGAAGTACACTATATCTGATGGCGACTATACCTATACTATACCCACATTTCACCTGTTATCTTTAAAATGGCAATTCTTTCTTTTACGTAATATAATATTTAAAATAAATAAAAAGCACTCAATAATAAGCCCACTTTCGTCATATCCCTGCAAAAATATTCTGACGAAATTCCCTTAAAGTGTCGAGGAAAAAATGACGAAATTTTATGGGGTCCTTTATTCTCCATGTTTTTATAGGACCGCCGAAGATAATGTCAAATCAAACACAGTATGGCGTCGAGGGGGACAGTGTGAGGATAGAATGTGTTTCGTTTTCCGTCCCTAAACCTGACTACATTGTGTGGACCTTCGGAGGGAGCGAGATCAATTCTTTTCATAATCAGGTAATTATTATTGTATCAAGCATATCTAGGGTTCACGGGCTGTTTGTATTAAGCGACATTTTTGGAACTTACAGGAGAGCATTTCAAAGTTTCATTATTCGGAAAAAAGAACATTGTAAAAAATGTATCAATATTTTTTTACCAAAAAGTGGCCTATCGACGGTTAAGAATCAATAGTGTCTACCTCAGTTTATCGGTAGATTATAACCAAAATAATAATAATAATAATATCCTGGGACATTTTCACACACGGTCATCTGGTCCCAAACTAAGCAGAGCTTGTACTATGGAAACCAGATAACTGATATACTACATATACTACTTTTTTTTTTTATTGTAAATACATACTTATATAGATAATTACACTCAGACTCAGGACAAACAGACATGTTCATGCACACAAATGTTTGTCCTGGATGGGAATCGAACCCACGACCTGCGGCGTGATAAGTGGTATCTTAACCAACCACGCCAACTGGCCTGTCAATAAAACTGAATATGATTATAACTCGATGTCGGCCAGGATGTCGCTTAATACAAATAGCCCGTGAACTCTCGAATGTTACGGATAGACTGATATGACGGTTTTTTTTGTATCCCCATTTATTATAATGCTAAAAGTAATATAACATGGTTATACTGAAGACATCCGCCAACCCGCAATGGGACCGCGTGGTAGATTACGGCCCACGCCCTCTCACCTAGACGAGGCCTGTATCCTAGCAATGGGGGAACATTATAGGCTGATTATGTTAGATTCACTTATATATGGAATATGGTATTCTGTGGAAACAAGTGCTCGACTTGCATATCTATGCCTATCTTTTATTTTATCTTGATGTAATCGTATCTCTCTCAAGCTTTAATAATTCAAGTCAATCTGCATGTACCTAAGTCTACATTGCAGCTCTCAACAAACAATAAAACGCTGCTATAAACTTGCACAGTTAAGTGCACATTTCGCAGAACGGGAAGAAAACTGGGAAATTTGCTTCCATCGCTTATTTAAAACAGGGGGCTCTCGGAGAAAAGTTAGGCCAAGATTTCTCAAACGGGAAACTTAAAAGCAGAAAAAAATGTATGCACAACACAAAACTCGAGATAAAACAATTCTTTTGTTTTACAGCTAAAATGTATTCAGCAAACAGAAATTTAAAAATTCTGTTTCACTGAGATACAGAATGAGTATGTTTCTCTACTCTTATCTTTAAACAACTTTTGTATAGAACTTCAAGTTGGCAAAGTTTTGCTGTCCTTCGTAAACTTTATATCGTTACATTCAAAGCGTTTTTTCAGGAATATGCATTTTTGGAAGAAAGTTTAACAGATAGAATGACGAAATCAACTTTGATTATCCGTAGAAGTGAATCGAAGCATTTTGGGCACTACAATTGCTCTGTCGTCAATGTTTATGGAATGGATAGCATTGAAATTAACCTAATCCCAGCAAGTGAGTATAAAGTCACCATTTTTAATCTAAGGCCGAATTTCACCTATGAAACGGAACGAGATTTGCACATCTAAACGCGTTCAAGATCTATCAGTGTTATCGTTGTTGTGGAATTTGACACTGACAGCTATTGAACGCGCTTTAGACGTGCTGTTTGCGTTTAGTTACATTGGTGAAATTGGCCCTTTCTGATAAACCCCAAAGTGAATTCCTAGCACTTTTTTCGCACTTAATTTCAACTGCAGAAAATATTCCTATGAATTATTTCCGAAAGAGATTATTAAAACACGACGCAGACTAGCTGTTTTAAAGAAATTTTATATTTTCTAAGGAGAATACTTTACTGCTGTGAATTGTTCGATTTTTTACATTTTTACATTCTTACATCAAAAAAAAAAAATTGCAGAAACCTTTCCGATCGTCTTTATAATTGCTGGAGGCTCATCAGCAGTAATTTCCGTTCTGATAATCATGCTGATTATAATGCTGTGTAAAAAGAAGACGAAAAAGACAGATGTAAAGAAACCGGATATAACAGACTTGGGGAAGACTTGTGTCGACCAGTTCAAGGATTGTGACAGGAGTTCAAATATCAGTGATCTGAAATTAGAACTGAGGCAGGTTGAAGGCAGCTGTGATATAGTGAGTAAACAAATCTTACCTTTTACAGGATCAAATGACCTTCACTTTTATAGTATTCGTCTTGTTTATCACCCGCGTCCTAACCAAAAAGATGGTTCGCGCGAATACGTGGTCTTCGCGTTCATATGGCCACTCTGTCGACACAATTCCACATGTTCATGTTCGTCGAACAACTTGAACGCGTCGATCATATACTTGCGCGGCGATCGCGTTGGTTAGGACGTCTCTTACTGTAAGATCTACGAAAGATCATCTTCGACCATTAAATTGAATTCTTAACTTTTATCTAGAAACTAAAACCCTCTTGTATTATTTTGTAGTATAGTACGCACAGTATAAGCTGAACTCACACTGTACGGAGAATAGGTATAATGCGAGGTCAGCATTTACATACTGGAAATGTATAGTTTGACTTGTCGTCTACAATCCCTTCAAAACCGCATTATTTTCCTCCCCCTATATTATTTGCTTTGCTAATTGATCTTCCATTTCATCAAAAACAGGACAACTCAAACGCTGGCTCCGAAACTGACCTCCACCCTACTCTTCACCTAACATCAAACCTGGGTCTACCTCTAGCTGGTCCAGTTCCTCTCCCAGACTCAGGGTACGACAACGAGCTGATGAAACAGTACCAGAGATACAGTGGGGACTTCAACCAGCCCATCAGTAACCTGAATTTTAAGGTACGGAGGATTTATTGTTAGAATGTACGGAGTCGGTATGTGTGGAATTAGATATTAAATATGTATTTAGGCTTGGAGCGTGAGTAGGTGGATGGTGGGATATTGTATAGTCGGCTTAAGGTTGTGTAACAAGTTTTTTTTTACTTTTATTGTATTTATTTTTATAATTTTAAAAAGCTAACAGACTTAAAATAATAATATATGTCGTACAATCAATCAATCTGCCAAGCCTTTTCCCAAGTATGTTGGGGTCGGCTTCCAGTCTAACCGGATGCAGCTGAATACCAGTATTTTACATGAAGCGACTGCCTATCTGACCTCCACAACCCAGTTTACTGGGTAATACGATACCCCTTGGTAAGACTGGTTGTCAGACTTTCGGGCTTCTGACGACCCGTAACGACTGTCAAAGATCCTCGAATGACAGCCGGGAACAACGGCTTAACGTGCTTTCCGAGGCACGGAGGAGTCTCGGTATGAAAAGATGGTCACCCATCCACAGACCAACCCCGGCAAGCGTAGCTTAACCTAATGGATCGACCCGTGCGGCTGTTATTACTTAGCCACGAGCTCCTCATATATGTCGTACATGTACAAATAAAAAGGAGGGCAAATAATCACAGGACATCTAAAAATTCGTCCGCATCGCTGTCAACAGGAGAAGTTCCCAAAAGGCTGGCAGCATTACGAGTACCACGTTTTATGGAAATGCTGATTATTTTGCCAAAAACTGTAACACGTTATGTTGTATTTCTATAGCTGTTTTCAAAATGCTAATAGTTCAAAAACAATATTTGGAAAACCAAAGCGCTATTTTATTTTATTTTATTTATTAAGGGATAATAAGATAAGGTTAACACAACTAAAGCAGTAATGTTGCAGTCCACTGCATCATCCGAAGATAAAACATATTAACCGATCAGTGGTTGCCACTAGACGAGCATTACCAAAATTAACAAGTATTTTGAAATAAATAAATAAGATTAATAAGTTATTAATAGAATTAATAAGAAAGCTAAAAACTAAATCAGATCAGAAACAATTTCATTTACTTAAATTATGCAATAAATAAATAATAATAATAATAATAAGATTACAATTAAGAGAACATTTTTATAATAATAATAATAATAACCTGTGGTGCTTAGTACCAACGACCGCAAGGAAGTATGGCAAAGCAAGGAGCTTCACGGACGCTTTTTCCGGGCCCTTCATGGGCCCGACGTAGATTTCTTAGCGTCCGTGGCCTGGCTACGCTTCGGTGACCTCTTTGGGGAAACCGAAGGTTCAGTCTGTGCGATTATGGATGAAGTTATGCTAACGAATAACTACCGGAAGTATATAATGAAAGACGGGACGATCGACATATGTCGGGCATGCCATTGTCCCGGTGAGTCTATCAGACATATTACTTCTGGGTGTTCTCGTTTAGCTAATGGCGAGTATTTGCACAGGCATAATCAAGTAGCCAGGATTATCCATCAGCAACTTGCTCTGAAATACGGCCTTGTGGACTCTGAGGTACCGTTTTACAGGTATGTGCCCGACCCAGTTCTCGAGAATGACCATGTCACGTTATACTGGGATCGATCTATTATCACTGACAGGACTATTATAGCCAATAAGCCTGATATAGTGGTAATAGATCGATCAGTGCGCCGCACAATGATAATCGATGTCACTATCCCGCATGACGAGAAACTCGTGAAGGCTGAGAAGGAGAAACAATTGAAGTATCTCGACTTAGCCCACGAGGTTGTCGCTATGTGGGATGTGGACTCGGCAATCATTGTGCCGATAGTCGTTACGGTCAATGGCCTTATCGCTAAGAGCCTCGACCAACATCTCAAGAGGCTCTCGTTGGGTGGCTGGGAGAAGGGCCTGATTCAGAAGGCAGTACTCCTTGATACGGCGCGTATTGTGAGGAGGTTCCTGTCTCTGGGACCCTAACCACCGGTAGCTTGGACCCTGTTCCCCATGCCGGTGGATTTCTATTTTATATATTTTTAAAGGTTTTTTTTTAAATTCTAATATTTAAAAATATAACTTATATGTAAAAAAAATGAATAAAGGAGATAATAATAATAAATAATAATAAATATTTATTGACATAAATTTTACAATCAATTATGAATCCCCTGGCCCCTAAACTAGTGTTAACTGTATCATAGAGACCAGTGTCTTCGCCTGTTAAGTATATTACAAAAATATGTCAGAACAAAAAATACATAGTTTCGGTTTTACTAGACTAAAATCTAAATTTAAAAAAGAAAAACAAAAAACATTTTGTGAGGTGTGAGTGTTTGTGTTATGTTAGGGTGGGGGTGTAGTGTGTTGTGTGTGAGAGTGTTGTTTTGTATGTAGGTGGCTGTGTAGGGTAGTGTGTGTGTGTGTGTGTGCTGGGTCTTTGAGTGAATAGTGGATGTTACAAGTATATGAGAGTTGCGTTGGTAGTTGTCTGATTTATTTTAGCGGTTTGTAAGGAATTTTGGAACTTATGTCATCTTTGTGTGTGCGTGAATAATATTTGGTTGTGTGAGCGTGTCTTCATATTAATATTACCTATTAGAAATCAAATTTTCAATATCGTCATAGCTTAGACTCTTGAGCCAGGTTGTTAATTTATTTTTGAATTTGTACAAGGTGTAGCCTTTACAGTCTTTATGCGTCTTTAAAAGTTTGTTGTAAGTTATGGGGGCTAGAACATCGATATGTCGTTCAGCAAAAATAGTCCTAACACGTGGTATTGGGCAGCGGTCAACACGTTTTTATGTGATAGGTAAGGTAGGTACGGTCTTTTTGTGGTATCTTCTCAACATCTCAAGTACAAAGAGTTTTCTCACTGTCAATACATCTGCCCTTTCATAGACGTTTTCTGTTGGATGTCTATAGGGCAAGCGCATGATGACCTTAATATTAGATTTAACTATATTTTTCGAGCATGCAAATATCATATACCAATATCAATGAAATTTATGAGTTTATATTATAAAGATGATGCATTGAGGAAACAACATTTAAATAATACTGTTAGGATAGTGTAAGTTTAAATAAATAAAAAAATAATAATCTAGCCAAGAAAAGCATACAGCCTAATTTTAATGAGGAATCATCAAGTTACATAACAATATACAAACATAGTTAATGGGCTGACATTCAAATAGAATTCATTTTTTAGGGTTCCGTACCTCAAAAGGAAAAAAATGGAACCCTTATAAGATCACTCTTGTCAGACACACGAGTGATCCTGGATTCCTTTTGTCGGGCGGTCTGTCCGTCTGTCCGATTGTGTCGTGGGTGGTGTGACCGAATAAGTTGAAATTTAGTACACATATGAATTTCTGTGACCCAAACATGGACGTGTAACGTAAATAAATGAATTTGGAATATGGGGGGCACTTTTGGGGGCTAAATAAGAAAATGAAAATAAAAAGTTTTGCAAACTGAACCGTGTGAAATATCAAATAAAAGGGCTAACTGTGAGGGTCTCAAATATATCTTTTTAAAATAAATTGTTTTAAAGTTATTTAAGAAAATAGACGAAAAGTTACCTTTCTCCCCTTATCTTCGAAACTACTGAGCCTAAAATTTTTTTAAAAGTACAGAAAATACATATAAAAGATAGGTATAGAACATAGATTACAGGAAAACTGATAACAGATTATACTTCCGTGAGTGTGCTCAAGAACTCCACGACCTCATTCCACCGTCCCCCAATTCTACCATCGGACATCTAGACGCACTGCCAGTTACCATCCCTTGTTGCTATTCCACCAATTCGCACTAAGCGTTTCCAAATGTCATGTATAATGCGCACAGCAAAAAAGTGGAAGTCTCCAGCTGCGTCTGTGTTTCCGAACACATACAACCCTAATCTCTTCAAAGTGTGAATGAACAGGCTTCTTCTGGGTAAGCTCACTCCATGGTCGATTTTGTCTTTGTCGCCTCCGACCTAGAATAGAGTCAAGAGTAAACCTGTCTCAAATAAAAAAAATGTTATAAGAAGTCTATGGTTTTAAAATAACATGATAAATCTCCCAATATTGTGTGTACAAACTTAAGTTTGCAGTTGGAATGTATGGGAGAACACTTTCTTCAACTACAATGTGAAGTTTGTTCTTGAGATAAATCCATCCCAACTACGCAACCCTTCATTGTGCGTGGTCTGACACGCACTTGGCCGATTTTTTTCTTATTAATACCAACATTTCTGTAACATGGCTCTAGTTTCCAATTTTTTTTTTATTCTTACTCACGAACAAACGGCTCTCGGAAATTCATTCGAGTAGTACTGCTACTTCGCAACTAAAACCATATAAAATATTTCTTGGCATGATATAATTTTATACGTGGGTAGAATTTCAGTTTGCAAAGCATAACAATGCTGAATTATGAGAAAATAATAATACGAGAGCCTTGTTACTTACATACTAACATTTTGCCTCGTATAGAAAAATAAAAGCGTTCTCATTTTTTCTGCTTCTTCAATATCTAAGATTTCATAACGAACTTGCTCTCCTCAAAATCATTCGAATAAGAAAGGTTCAAAGGGACCTTGTTTTAGATTACTCAAATCTAATAAGAACTTTCGTTTTTGTAATTTAGGAAATAAATCTAGTATTATGAATGATGAAGAGCAATGTTTTTAAAGGAAGAAGTGTATTTTTTATAGACGTAAGAAGCGTACCTCTTGATAAATAATGCCTTAAGTCTTTCGTAAAAGAAATTACTTTTCAAATGAGACGAGTAACTGGTATTTGCCAGAGTGGTTCCTGGAAAAATAAAACCCCACAAGACAGATTTTGTCTTATTTTACAGTTGGTGGTGAAAGCAACTGAGGAATTATATTTATTTATTTGAGTGCATTTCAAAACTATGATTTATTACTTACCTAAGTTTGGTGGAATATTTTGTATCTGAATTTTAAAATAATAGAACAAATAATTTAAAAATTCGCATTTAAAACGTACCACCAAAATTAGGTTATAAATCATAGTTTTGAAATTCACTCATTTATAATATGCACACTAACAGCAGTCACTTACAATTCAAATAAAATAACATTTGAAATTGGCATTTCAATAAACATGCAAATAACAGGCATGCATGACATTGACATTTGTGAATATTACAGACAAAGGAAAACAGTAAAAACCGGCCAAGTGTATGTCGGACCACGCACAATGAGGGGTTCCGTAGTTGGGATGAATTTTATTTATCCCAAGAACAAACTTAACATTGTAGTTGAAAATCATGTTCTCCCATACATTCCAATTGCAAATGTAAGTTTGTACGCACAATATTGAGAGATTTAGCATATTATTTTAAAACGTTATATAGGTTTTCCTGTAATCTTTAAGTATATAAATATTTTCTGTATTTATTTTTTAATTTTGGCTCATTAGTATCGGAGATAAGGGCGAATGGCCAATTGTCGTCTATTTTCCTAAATAACTTTAAAACTTTAAAAGTATAAAAAACTAACTATTGAGACCCTCGTAGTAAACCCTTTCATTTGATATGTCACGTGGTATAATTTTCAAAACGTTTTATTTTATTTTCTCATTTGCCCCAAAAATGATCTCCATATTGAAAATTCATTTAATTACGTAATGCGTCCGTATTTGGGTCACATAAATTGATATGTGTACCAAATTGCAACTTATTCGGCTCATTAAGTTCGACGAAAATTGGCTGTGACAGACTGACACACGAGTGAAAGAAAAGATAAGGGTTTCGTTTTTCCTTTTGAGGTACGAAACCCTACAAGTGTGTCTAGTAGACCTAAATCTAGAACACTACAAAAAAAAAAACTAATTAACTAATTTGAGCTATAAAGACGTGTAGTCTATGCACTGTTTAATTCGGAAACGTCTGTATGAAGCGAAACTCGTGAAGAAAATATCAATAGGGTCATCTAGTCTGTGGGGTCATCTGTCAAGTTGGGCCTTTCGTTGTGTTACCTTGCCATACTTGTCAAACTCGTGTAAAAAAATGTGCTTCCAACTGTTGGCAGCAATTCGTACGCACACTAGAAATGCAGAATACAATGTGGGCATTCCAGGTCAGTAATGGCACACCAAAATTTGATCGTGAATGTTAGAACCCCGTTCACGGCCTTGGGCGACGCGACGTCCATCAAGCAACACGCCCCTGCTTTTCATCTGTTTCCGTCCTTCGCTCCACGAGTCCTTCTCGGTGACTCGTGGCATGCTTTAAACAACTATGTACTTTCTTTTGTTTTCCGCGGAGAAGCTGTCGCAAGACGAGTGTTGCTTGAGCGTGTATCTCGTGGCCAAGGGGCAAAGCAGCATTTTAATAACATTTTTATTCCCCAGAACCACGGCCAGAGTAACGGCTACGTTCCATACGTGGACTATTCCCGGGATTACGCTCCACCAGTACCATCCGACTCCTTGTCAGGATCTCTATCTAGAAGCACTGATGGGTCTACCTACCCTAGTCACTGTGGGTCCTTGCATCGGCAGCAGAGCTGTGGAAGACTTGGTGGCATCGTTGGTCCTGATGGTAAGTTTATTAAGCACTTACTATGTATGTTTGTGTACTAAGTTTTTATGTTGGTCCTTTTATCCGGGAAAGAATTAAGGTGATAGGCGGGAATGACAAGACGGTCAGAACTAATTATCATAATTTTTTGATAGGCACAGGTAATTACAATATTGTGTACTTGACTTTACTTATAATCAAAACCAAAAGTCATTTATTCAAACTAGAAGTATCGCAACAAACTCCCCAGCAACACAGCTGTCTGTTCAGTTAAAAAAAATGATTCTATACAATAAAAAGCAAAATAATTTAGGTACATTACGCAACACAAAACATTAAATTAAATTATTTGCCGTAAGTTAGCTAGCACACGTCAATATACCAACAAAAAAAAATCGAAAACTAAATTTAAATACAAAACTAAATCGTAAATATAAGCCTCCAGGCATATAGGGCGTGTCCACTTACATATAGCTATATGTAGCCGTAACTCGAAGTCACTAATGGTAAAGTAGGACCATCGAAGTAAAATAAATAAAGAGTTAATTACTAATAGGATGCTTTACACTTTACTGAAAGCTTGTCAATGTATCATAATCTGATTTGTATGCGAAACCTACAATGACAATTTTGTTTTGTAATAATATTGTAAAGTGTCACGATTCAGTTTTACTTGGCAGTACATTTTCAACGGGCACAACTTTCAGGAAAGTGTTGAGATTACTTACGAGTATGAACAGTTCCATAAATCTATCGTACATTTTCAACGGGCACATCTTTCAGGAAAGTGTTGAGATTACCTATGAACAGTTCCATAAATCTATCGATTGAAGGCGTACGAAACAGCTTATCAAGAGTCCGCCAGTTCTCATTTATAAAATTGTGTACGATGTCAGCTGAAAAAAGATAATTTAACTAGCATACCATCACGTTGTACTGTAACGTAATATCCCACGAATGGATAGACAGAGGTTTAAAGTACAACTATTTCCGCATTTCCGATTACAAATGAAAGATAATTTCCATGGCTATAAATTATTTATTAGATTTATCGTGTGTTGTTTTGTTTTGATTTGAACAACAATAAAGTACTTAGTTCTAAATTCAAATTATTATCTATCCTAACTATATATTATATAACAATATTATAAATGCGAAAGTAAGTTTGTTTGTTACCTTTTCACCTTTTTGTCCTGGTAGTACGTTTCCGTAGATTAATTTTAGATTTCCACGATAAATCTAATTGGTGGACATGGAAATTAGCATTCGTTTGTATTCGGAAATGCGATGATTGCCGAGGGACATTAAAAAAATAGTTGTAAGTAGTGTATGGATAGCATAAAGTAAGTGTAAGTGTTGTATTCATGTGAATATGTAGGTTACTCCAATTTCGCCACTTATGCGTGTGACAGTCTTAGTAATAGGAGGAGTGCCTATTGTTACTTACCTGGCATAATAACGGACTCTAATCTTTAATTTAAAATATCGCAATACAGAATTTCACACCACACTGCCCGAGGATTAAGGCGACAATACCGACTTTTAATGATTTTAAACTGAAGATCACGTCTAAACGAGTAGCTTTAATGATTTGGAAAAAAAAATATGTTAAATTAGATCATTTACTTAATAACCTAATCTGTATGTGGATGTGTGTGTGTGTGACTTGGCAATTGCACACGGTAATATAATCTACATAAAACAAAATCTATCTAATACGAGTATTAGCGCTTTGTGCTTTTATTTGTTTGAAAGTACCTATATGGAGGACTATTTGAATTACCTAGTAGATTGTGTCGCTGTGTGCAATTGCCAAGTCACTCTAAATGTAATATTGATATGGTTACTATAAAATGTTGTTAGCTAACTAACAAGATATCCATTTATGACAAAGTGGTTGGATAGCTGCTCCCATAGATAGGTAGATATTGAATTAACCGACTTGGTTTAAAATCGATTTCACAACTTTTTACGGAATAAACTGCGTTGCGCGACTTGGAATTTTTGTACATGTTATGTTTTTGATGGGATTATGTTTATATTACATAGTGTAATTAATTTGTAAAGTTATGTCTAACGTGGATAAAAAACTGAGAAACGCGCAAAAACTATCAAGCATTTTTTTTTTAAACCTTCACCATTTTATTAAAATACATCTTTTTTAATAAATTAATAATGCGTCTAATTTGAGACATACTCGTACTCACTTTGTAGGCGAATCCTATTACTGGCTGGACGTACGTCGCGCTGCGTGAGCGCAGCACAGAACACACAAGCTAACCACTCAAGGTCTTTGGCATATAAGGAGGGTGACTGGTAAATAGTGGCCGATACTTAAACACATGATTGTACTCATGATAACAAACAACTTTTACTTGGGAGCAAACTTGATATCGCGAAAAAAAATCAGCTGCTCCCTACTATTTTGATAAGTTATGCGAACATGAATGTATGGGACAGCTGATTTTTTTTTAGCGAATTCTGGTTTGGTCTCTATAATAAAAGTTGTTTACCCTCATGAGTGTAATCATGTGTGTAAGTATCGGTTACTAATTACCAGTCACCGTATATTATATGCGTCTTAAACCCAGGACCTAACCTTTTGTAGTGGTGCTTGTAATCACTATATCAACGAGGTTGCCACCTACATACATATCTTAGAACAGCATGCCTTCAATACATAAAATTAAAATACTCACACTTTTCTTTATCTCCATTAAAAAGGTTCGTGATATCGACCGTCACCTTTCCTTTAGGTTCGACATCAACAGTATGACTTTTGATTCGGACATGAATTACATGGTCTTCGCCTACAATATTCTCATATTCGCAGTCAAACATGAAAACGTAATTATCTGTAATGAAAGCATCAAGTTTTCAATATTGGCAACTTTATGGTTTTGAAATCTGGCACTGACATCTCCATTTTATACTGTTTAAAGTCTCAAGCACTACTGGTAATCTGATTGATCGCTTGTCTTTGTATATGAAGTAATCAATCTGCCTAGCCTTTTCCCAACTATGTTGGGGTCGGCTTCCAGTCTAACCGGATGCAGCTGAATACCAGTATTTCACATGGAGCGACCGCCTATCTGACCTCCACAACCCAGTTACTGGGTAATACGATACCCCTTGGTAAGACTGGTTGTCAAACTTTCGGGCTTCTGACGACCCGTAACGACTGTCAAAGATCCACGAATGACAGCCGAGACCAACGGCTTAACGTGCTTTCCGAGGCACGGATGAATCTCGGTATGAAAAGATGGTCACCCATCCCCGGACCAACCCCGGCAGGCGTAGCTTAACCTGATGGATCGACCCGTGAGGCTATTATTACTTAGTCACGAGCTCTTCTTCTTTGTATATGAAGTAGTGCCAATTAATTATTTATTCTTTATTGTACACTAGAAAATACATAAGAAAAAAAAAAAATTAACATTACAGAACATACAAAAGGTGGCTTTATCGCTTTCTGCACTGCTTTATCCACATACTATTGATAGACAGGGTAATTAAAGGGAGATGTACTTTTTTGTACACACATTTTACACGTTTATGACAGTATTCAGTGCCACGATTCAATTCAATTGAGGAATCAACAGGGACAGGACAAGGAATCCTTAGAACACTTGGTTAACCCTTGAATTCGTACCAGAATCACAGATTGGGTGGTCAGCCTTATCTTTTTAAAAAGGAGACATAGTTCCAGTTTTATATTTCAAGGTTAATACTTACCAGCAGTAATTGTTAATATTCCGTCCCCTTCAACATTCAAAGCTAAAATGTTCCCTTTCACTTCATAATCGGTTTTAACAACGATATGAGGACATTCCAAGTTGAACAGGAAAGTTAATGCTTTTTTATCTATTCTGTAATTTAAAAAAAAATCTACTATAGGTAACATGTTCTGCTAACTTCTGGCAGTCCCCGATGGCATGGTTATTATTTACTTATACACATGCCTTAACATATTTTTATTAGTACTGGTAAAACAACGTAAGGAAACCTCGAGTTATCTAAATATAAAAAATTCAAGGTCCTGAATGACTGACTGACGGATCAACGCACAGCCTAAACCGCTGAACCCAGGGATTTGAAATTTTGCACATAGATACCTCAGACAGTGTAGGCATCCAATAAGGAAGGATTTTTCGAAATTCCACCCCTAAGGGAGTGAAATAGGGGATAAAAGTTTGTATGGAAAAAATCGCGTTGGAAAGAAATACCTCTGTAACCTTACAACAAGTACTAAAGATTTTTTATTTAAACAATGTGTAACTTAAATAATGCACAACCTCTTAATAAAATGAGTACTCCACTCATCATTACGAACCACTTTTACTATGGGACCAAACCTGAAATCGCAAAAAAAAATCTGCAGTTCCCTACATTTTGACGAGTTATGCGAACATAAATGTAGGGAACAGCAGATTTTTTCGCGAATTCAGGTTTAGTCCCATAGCAAAAGTTGTTCATAATGATGAGTACAATGACCCCTTAAGAGGTTGTACGTTATTTAAGTTACACCTTGTATAGATACTATTACGCCTGTATATTTTGAAAAAACAGACACCCACCACTCATGGTACAAGTCCCATGTAATCATCAACATCTTTTATACTATTGTTAACTCTTTGAAGGACACTAAAGAGACACAATAGAGGTTTTATTTATTTATTTATTTAATACTTTAAGCACACAAAATGTACAGAGGCGGACTTAATGCCATAGGCATTTTCTACCAGTCGACCTTTGGGTGATGCAGAGACAAACAGTGGTAGGTGCAACAGCGAGAGATGAGGAATAGATATATATTTAAATATAAAGATATAGATACATATAAATATAATATATACACCTAACTATATATAAATATAAACACAATAAATAGACATAAATATACTAAAACAAATAAGACAAACCATTGGGAAACATTACCGTTGTGATGATACTACCAGCTTCTTGCGAATGTGGTCGCGAACTTTAACTTTAAAGGATAATCGGTCGGTTGCCATCCTGATTTCCTGGGGGAGTGCATTCCACAGAGAGATAGACTGAACGAAGAAGGAAGAGTGAATGAAGTCTGTGCGGTGGGTGGGACATTGAAGAATACGATTGTGAGATGAACGTAAATTTCTATTGTGGTTGGCGCAAATGTATTGAAAATGGGAAGCTAGGTAACTAGGGGAAGAGGAAGAGTCAAGAAATGAAAACAAGGTGGTCAGCGCCCTTTGCTGTCGGCGCTGGCGTATGGGCAACCACTGTAGAAGCGACCGATGCGCGGAGACATGATCGTATTTACGCAGATTGAAAACGAATCGAATGCAGTTATTGAGAAGACGGTCAAGTTTGTCGAGGAGATCTGCATTCAGGTCATAATAGCACACATCACAATAATCGATGATAGGAAAAATTAAGGACTGTACAAGCATTGTCTTCGTACTCGATGGTAATAAATTTTTCAGCCGGTACAGAGCCCGCAGCGTTCCAGTAACCTTCTGGCTTACCCTAGCGACTTGAGTACGCCAATTCAGGGTACTATCAATGTGTAAGCCAAGGTCCTTCACGTCAGTGCTAAAAGGAACGATCGTTCCATTGAAGAGAACAGGTGGCAAGGTTATACCCACCACTTTGCTAATACCACGAGGACTGCCAATGATGATCGCCTGACACTTCGTGGGGTTTACAGCTACACCAAATCTATCAGCCCAGGATTTTATAGCTATCAAGTCCCTATTTAATTTGTCGATAACATCAGGTAATTCATCAACCTTCCCTTGACAGTACAACTGCAAGTCATCTGCATACAGATGATACGCACACTGAAGTTCGGAAGTTAGAAGATTAATAAAAATAGAGAACAGAAGAGGAGAAAGTATACCGCCCTGAGGAACGCCAGTTTCCAAATCACACCAGCATGAAGAAGAATCCCCAACACGAATAGACTGCTGACGTTCCTGAAGGTAAGAGGAGAACCATTCCAGTGCTTCGGGAGAGACCATAACATATGACAGAATGGCTAACAGGATGTCGTGACTGACGGTATTAAAGGCATTCGAGAAATCAACCAACACTAGAGCAGTAACCTTGGTGTCTTCCAGTCCTGCCCTTATATCGCCAGTCACTTTAAGGAGGGCGGAAACAGTGCTGTGCCCAGGCCTGAACCCAGACTGTAGAGGACTAATGAGTGAGTTGCGATGTACGAAGTTAGAGAATTGTTTGTGGACACAGGCCTCAAGCACTTTGGACAGGAACGGAAGGATAGAAATTGGACGAAAGTCGGTAGGAAGAGAGGGATTGGAAACCTTAGGTAGTGGACGAACATAGGCTTTGCGCCACAGGATAGGGAATACTCCGGTGTATAGGGAATAATTTATAATATGGGTAATCGCGGGCAGGAGATGATCCAGAATAGTAATGATCATATCACGGGTGATATTGTCACATCCCACCGCTTTTGATTTGATGGAGAGAATGAACTTTCTGATCTCTCCCGGTTCAACTGGAATGAAACTGAAAGGATTAATATGAGGACGCGTTAGACCAGAAATAAGAGACAGAGTTTGTAGCTTGGTTTGACGATCCATGGTTGAAACAGTGCAGAAATGCCGGTTGAGATCGTCTAAGTCAACTGAATTAGGAGGGTCTAAATGTCGCGATTTGCCGATACCCAGAGTTCCAAGAAATTTCCAAATATCGGCAGAGGAAGAAGAGCTTATAGTGTCCAGAATGTGGCGGCGTTTAGCATTACGTATCATCTGATTGCATCTATTCCGTGCAGCCTTGAATAATGTCCAGTTCTCGTCTGTTCGATCTCTTTTAAATTTACGGAACGCGCGGTCCCTACGTCGCATTGCCATTTGTATTCCTCTTGACATCCATGGTGCAGGGGGGCGTTTTAACTTAACTTTTTTGACGGGAGCATGGATGTCATAAAGATTGATTATAACATCATTGAAAATGGCAACCTTGTCGTCAACTGAAACGGCTTGCGTCATAGGCTCCCAATCGACCACAGATGCATCTTCCTTGAGCTTATCGACATTCATCCGAGCAAAACAGCGCCTGTACAGAACCTTGGGTTTAGGTTTGGGAGGTTTCAGGATATATGAAAGGAATATCAGGTCATGATGAGAAAAGCCAGGAGCGTCATGTTGACCATGGGAGGAAACGAGTGAAGGATTCGAAGTGAGGATCACGTCAAGCCAGGTGTCATCGCCGACAGGGTTATGATGAGTAGGTTTGAGCGGCAACACGTGCAGACTAGCCGACTCGATAAGATGGAGAAGCTTACGGGATCGAGGGGAGTTTTGGGCAAGGAGGTTTGTGTTGAAATCACCCATGATAATGTGATGTGCATACTCCGAACCCAAAGATTCAAGTACCGATTCGAATTCAGTGAAGTAATCAACATTGGGGGGACAGTAGACAACACCAATAATAGTTTTAGCTCCTTTGACACAGACTTCAAGGAAAATAAACTCAGCAGAAGCAGAATAATGTGAAGAGGAAGTAGAAAGTATTTTATAAGGAAAGTCACTGCGAAGATATATGGCCACACCACCCCCTCCTTTACCAATCCGATCGTTCCGTATAAGAACGAAACCAGTAAGTGGGTAAGTGGTGGACAGGAGATGCGGTTTGAGCCAAGTTTCAGAGATCAGGATGGCGTGGATATTGCTGTTATTGAACGCGTCGTACAGGTCGCTGTAGTGGCTTGGAACACTTTGAGCGTTAATGTGACACACATTCACCAACCGATTTGACTGGTGATTGAAATTTTGTTGCAAAAAGTCTCCCAGGGTGTAGCTGAAAGAACAGAAACTTTCTTCGCTAGAAGAAGCAGTAGATTGGTTGGCAGAAAAGTAAGACTCATTGTCTGACATAAATATAAATAGGTAGTTATGCTGTAATAAATAAATAATATATATATATATTATATATAATAAATTATGCTATTACTAAAAACAGAGCAACTAACAGGTGCAGGTCACTGCACCACCCGCCAGCTAACACGAACACTAAAAACAATTAAACAAACATGGTATTCAGCTCTCAATTAAACACATAACAAAACCTGAGTTCTCATTTTTGCATAGGTACTCTACTGGAGGAAAGGCTAAAACTGTTGCTTCCAAGAATATAAAAAAAAAAACAAAGACACAAAAAAGTTAAGAAAAAAAAAAAAAATGTAAAGAAATGGCACATCCAACTGCATATTTAGTAAATGTAATGAAATATGGAACGAAACGTTAGTAATATTATTACTGTGAGCGAAAAGCACTGACGCAAACACAATTTCGGTTAAGTTATATATTATTATATTTCAGAACGTTTACTTGAATGTCAACGTCAAATACTAACGTCAAATTGACAAGCTGAAGCTGACGTTTACATTTCACAACCAAAAACAAAAAAAAAACAAAATGAGGTTGAAAAACAAACACTGTTGAGGGTATCAAAAAGCCAATAACAAAATACAATAATTGAATAACAGAAGTTACGTAAACAGTTGGTGCACAAAACAAAGGAAAGTATTATGAGACGGGACAACTACAGAAAGGTAAATAAGGATTACGAATCTATGAAAGTACCGATTAGAAACAACAACAAGGCAAAGTAAACATTCACATTATAATTACGTTTTGTATTTTTCAGGCTCCCTGCAGCGTTGACACGTCTTTATCTGGTTGTTGGAGTCGCAGCCGCTACCTTAGGATACTTGGCGATCAAGGGCTTCAGCTCGTCGATGGCTGTAACCTTGTGCCGACTACCATCAGATGCCTTTATGACGATGACGCCGTCTTGAGTCCAGCACGACCGCATACTGAAGTGCTCCCGCGCCTTTACAAAGACAGATTGCCGGGCTCTGGTCAAGAACTCCTTTATAGATATTTTGGAGCCTTTCAACCCCGTCTTTGCCTTCCAAACTGAGGCCTTGACGTCCACACTGGCAAACCTAACGAGGATAGGCCTGTGATGCTCTTTACTTTGGGCTCCCAGTCTGTGACAGGTTTTAATTGAGGATGCTGAGAGATTCTTGAGGGCAAGCTTGGTATTGAGAACGTCCAGAATTACTGCTGTGCTGTCTTCGTTCTCCACTTCTGCAAGGCCCTGGAAAACCAACGCTTTCCGCCGATTCCTGGTTTCCAAGCCATCAATTTGTTTGGCACACTCGCTGATCTGGCTTCGGAGTAGACCAAGCATAGAAAATATGAGCTCACGGAAACTACGGAACTCATCAGCTATCTTAGCGACCGTGTCCTTGGCTGGACCCGCACACTGGATCTGTGCCTCAAGCTCACCCATCTTCTTGAAAAAGTTTTCTTCAAGAGTTTTTTGTGCAGCAATGACTTCGGCAAATTGAGACATTATGTGATGTGAAGTGTTGACAAATATTTGTCTAGTGATCAGCTGGCAGGTGGTGTTTTTATTGTCTGAGTCACATAAATGTGCCAAAAACGTGAGTACTTGCTATGTAGCTAATGTAGACTAAGTACTGATGTAAACTTAATCAGTATTATCAATTAATAATATTTTAAATAAAATTCACAATTATTAAAACGTCTATACTTTTTTACACCTACCCCCAAACTCGTCGTACTCGTCGAGGTTTAATTTTTATTAGTGCTATGGCTGTACAGTGTCCTTCAAAGCGTTAAAATTTGTTTTCCAGACTACCCGGATATCTCTGAAAACCAGAATTTTACAAGATATACTTGGCATTTGAACACCAAATCCAGTCACTTGAATTTGCGGTGGTCCTTCTTAATTCCCTTTAGCACGATACAAAGGTCATGGTCGTATTGATAAACCGTTTAATCCAACTAGACCACTTGGAAGTCCCTAAACCGTCTTCGGACACAAGTGATAAGATGTAACTCCAAGTTTGTAAGTTAAGCACCTCAACGGAACTGCAGCATAGTGTGAATGTGGAGCTATGTCGCAAAGTATGCTCCACTTCCTATCCTACGCTCTGTATCCCAAAACATGCAGCCAAAGTGATCTCTGTACTGCCACCAACGACGACATGGAAGTGGCGAAGTTTTGGGCCAACAAGATCTGAAATACAGTCATGCTAGTCACATGAAGAAGAAGAACTGTTTAATAATTATAAGTGAACTTACTTCAGGCTCGTCACAACACAATCTTTCATTCCCGACAAAGACGCATTAGTCAACTTATATGACATTGTAGGCTGCTTATCTTCAATCACATCTATCCGTAACGGGTCCGAAGCTTCGACAATGTTATCAATGCCATTAACAAAATGACTAAAATTATTGCTTGCTCCCGTAGTTGTGCAGTCATCGTTGCCAATGTTGCACACTACACCTGAAATGGTAAAATGAAGTTCATTCGGTCTTTACATTAAGTTACAAGTCGTTGTTATTGCAAAGAGCAAAATTAAAATTTCAATATGTGTAATATCTTAATAATAAGTTAAGTTTAGTCCCCCACCGCTGTATCTCTACGTTGACGTCGTAGTTGGGCTTGCGCGCTCCGAACTTTAGGTCTGTGCCGGTAGAGTTTACTTTGCCGGAACGGATCTAGGATGAGGAGCCAGACCAAGTGAGATACAGAAACCCGCAGGGCAGCATGTGGCGAGCTGTTGGGCAGTAGCGACCCCACGGACCCTATCTCCCGGGAGAAATCTTGTCCTCATCTCTGGCTTGCCTTTATTGGCCGGCTGGAGTGAACACTGACGAGGAACTGAGCTCCCACCTCTTTCTTGCCTTTATTGGCCAGCTTGAGTGGAAATCCGCAAGAGCAAACGTGCGTGGAGGAAGGAAGTATTTCAGTAAGGTGCTGGTTGGGATCTTGACCGTACTTCCGGGATTGTCCTGATAGCCGTGGAATACCTCTCCACTCCTCAAGCACCTCAGGAAGTGTTGCCCCCTTGTCGCTACGTCACTATGTGCTAGCGGCCGTTTCCGGGGGCCCACTATTGAGTGTGCAAGTCACCCCCTGCCAATTTATCCGTGTATAATATATAACATTGGTCAGGCAGGGGACATAGTTCTTCCATAGTTCAAGTTACCCAATCCACTTTAGCCACCCAGACCCATAGCCCAATATGTTTTTTTTTTTCACGTACAACCATAGTCCTGCACCAACCGGGGGTTTTCCTTAGGTGCACTTGCATAGTGGATACAGGGATAATCGTCGATTGATGCCTCCTTATCATTTAAAATTATTTAAGGTGCGAGTTGGCTTCTGCTCCTCGTACGCCTTCCAAAGGTCCGGGAACCAAGAGTCCCGAGAAATGTAAAAAATAAAAGTTAAAATCGTTGCAGGAGCGCTTCTTCGGTCGCCTGAAAAAGGTACTTAATTGTTCTTTGTCAGGCGGCAACAAGGTGCGCGCCTTTAATGGTTGGGACATGCCGGTCCTGATGTTTTCCTTTGGCATACTCCAGTGGACCCAGACGGAACTAGACGCCCTGGATAGGAGAGTCCGGTCATTGCTGACTGCAAATCGGATGCATCACCCACGTTCGTCTATCATGCATGAGGCTGTACATTCCGCAGAAGTGCGGGGGTCGAGGTTTTTTAAATGCTAAGACTCTCCACAACAGCGAGGTGTGCAGTCTCAGAGAATATTTTCTCAAGGATGACGTGGGTATGCACCGAGATGTGGTTGCAATGGACTTACCCTGTTGTCCTTGGCTAAAGAGAACTAACCGGTGCAAACCTGTGGTGCTTAGTATCAATGACCGCAAGGAAGTATGGCAAAGCAAGGAGCTTTACGGACGCTTTTCCGGGCCCTTCACGGGCTTGACGTAGATTTCTTAACGTCCGTGGTCAGGCTACGCTTCGGTGACCTCTTTGGGGAAACCGAAAGTTAGGTCTGTGCGATTATGGATGAAGTTATGCTTATGAATAACTACCGGAAGTATATAATGAAAGACGGGACGATCGAAATACGTCGGGCATGCCATTGACCCGGTGAGTCTATCAGACATATTACTTCTGGGTGTTCTCGTTTAGCTAACGGTGAGTATTTGCACAGGCATAACCAAGTGGCCAGGATTATCCATCAGCAACTTGCTCTGAAATACGGCCTTGTGGACTCTGAGGTACCTTATTACAGGTATGTGCCGGGCCCAGTTCTCGAGAATGACCATGTCACGTTATACTGGGATCGATCTATTATCACTGACAGCACTATTGTAGCCAATAATCCTGATATAGTAATAGATCGATCGATCTGAGAAGGAGAAACAATTGAAGTATCTCGACTTAGCCCACGATGTTGTCGCTATGTGGAATGTGGACACGGCAATCATTGTGCCAATAGTCGTTACGGTCAATGGCCTTATCGCTAAGAGCCTCGCCCAACATCTCAAGAGGCTCTCGTTTGGTGGCTGGGTAAAGGGCCTTATTCAGAAGGCAGTCCTCCTTGATACGGCGCGTATTATGATGAGGTTCCTATCTCTGGGGCCCTAACCACCGGTAGCTTGGATCCTGTTCCCCATGCCGGTGGAATTCAATTTTTTGTATTTTTAAATGTTTTTTTTTTAATTTTTATTCTAATATTTAAAAATATAATTTATATGTAAAGAAGTTAAATAAATGAGTTAATAATAATAATAATTACCCGTAGGGCAGCATGTGGCGAGTTGTTGGCAGTAGCGAACCCACGGACCCTATCCTCGGGAGAAATCTTGTTCTTCACCTCAGGCTTGCCTTTATTGGCCGGCTGGAGTAAATACTCACGAGGAACAGAGCTCCCACCTCTTTCTTGTCTTTATTGACCGGTTTAAGTAGAGCAAATGTGCTCGGAGGAAGGAAGCATTCCAGTAAGATGCTGGTAGGGATCTTGACCGCACTTCCGAGATTGTCCTGATAGCCGTGAAATACCTCTCTACTCCTAGCGATCGTTTTTGGGGCACATTATTGAGTGTGCAAGTCACCCCCTGCCATTTTATCCATGTATTACATAACATTGGCAGGGGACATAGTCCTTCCATACTTCTAGGTAACCAATCCATTATAGCCACCCAAACCAATAGTCAATATGTTTTGTTTCCATGTTCTGCTATAGTCCTGCACCAACAGGGAATTGTCCTTGCATGCACTTGAGTGCATACAGGTATAGTCGTCGGTTGGTGCCTCCTCATCATTTAAAATTGTCTTAGGGGCCTCTGCGATTTGGTTTCGGCCCCTCATACGCCTTCTAATGGTCTGGGATCCCAGGCACCCGAGAAATCTCAAAAAAAATGATAATAATAATAATAAGGCTCTCGTTAGGCGGTTGGATCAAGGGCCTGATTCAGAAGGCAGTACTCTTCGATTAGGGCTCGAAGAGTACTGCCGGTAGCTTGGACTCTGCTCCAGACACTGGCAGACTCTTTTTTTTTTTACAATTTAAAATGTGCTTTTTATCTTTTTATTTTAAGAAATATTTGAAAATGTATCTGATAAGGAAAAAAAAAATGTTTATTATGCCAGGCTTGCAAGATTCTGTACCACACTGACTCAACAGTGATAAATCATTTTGTAGAACTAATTTTGTAGTATATAATTATAATAATAAAATAAAAATAAAATCAATCAAAGATAACAAGACCTACCTACTTGTCTATAAACAATCAGAATTGATTCTTACAATGACATCTGTACCTTTTATTAAAAATAATTACGAGAATATTACTTACTCAGAACAAAATTCATCCAAAATACTGCGAGAAACCACGACACAATGAACATTGTAGTTGAAAGATGAAAAACAAAATAAAGAAATATTTTTATGATGAGAATATTATATACATAGTTTTTATATTACGTCAAGTATGATGAAAATGAATAAGATTGTGATTGCGCTTGTACGTTCGTACGTACTCGTAACTAGTAACTATATATGTGTACGCACTGTACATGACGATGACTTTTTGTAAATAGGTTACTTTATAAATATTCCAATATTTAGAAATTTAATTATGGTTTTGATCGTGATTCTGATTTTATGTGGATTTTTATTTTGATGTATTTTGATTTTTATTTTTATTTCGATTTTGAATTGAACTTTGACTTAATTTCGATATTCATTTAAAGTTTGGTCGAATACATCTTTATGTTCGGTGAGTATGAGAACTCATCTAATTTTATGTAGGCACCTAATATCAATCTGCAAATAAGTAATGCATGATGCTTACCTGTAAGAAATTGGTACACTAGTCTATAAGTACGATATATTGGATGTATCTCATATTTTTGTATCAGTGTATTCAATTGTTGGTGAGCCAAATAAATAAAATAAAATGAATTTTCCGTGTAATTATACTGTCTCGTTATGATGTTGCCATACAATAAACATAACATTATTGTGATTGTATTTCTTTTTTTGTGATTTTTTTGTACTTATGAATCTTAAATCTAAATGGTCCTTGTAGTCAAAAACAATGACTCTCTTAACTACGTCACGAATTTTCTTGTTTTGAAGTGAACAGCCTTGAGAAAAACGTTTTATTTAATGAGTACCAATAGCATTGGTGATCGAGCCAATTCTCTTAATTAATCAATATTTTATTACCTACCGTGACTTAATACAAAAGTCTACATCTAGAACTAAACTAGATTTCCTATTATTGCCACCAGATTTCTGAGTCGTCCGTGGACGTTTCTATTTTCCAAACAGATTGGTTGGATTTTCCGCAATGTAATGCGGAAAATAAATGAACAGTTTTAAGAATAGACTTAACATCACAGAAATTGATTAATTTTGTTTTATCAGTAGCGAAACTAATTACATTAATGCAGGTATTTTGTTCTGAGTGGACGTAGCGGTGTACAATTTTATATTATAGTACACCCACATTTCGCAGTTATGTTTAAGTCCCATATAATCGGGGGTGAGCACTTTGCCTGACCTAGGAGACGAACCCAGGACGACCACTAGACCAGCGAGGCAGATCACAGATTACTTGTACAGTAGCATTAATTCTTGATTTGATATTTTTTTATTTGAGATGGGCTTGGGTTTGACTCTAGTCTAGGTCGGAGGCGACAGAGACAAAGACAAATTATCAAAAATAACTAACATTGCACTTCCCAGGGAACTCTAATTATTTATTTGCATTGTAATTAAATAGCATGACTTAACATTAATATACGTCTGTAGTTTCACATGACAACAATGATGTTCCATAATTTTATTTTCATATCTAGGTTTTTAAGCGAATGACCAAAATTGTTTTACCTCGTTTTATTTTTATATATTCTTCTGATGAAACTAGTGGCACTGCTTCTGGACAAAGTAAAAACAGACCCATTCGCAAAATGTACCCAACGAATAAGTCCAACAGTAACGATTTGAGAATAACTTAAGAATATTAACATTGTGATTCTTCCACAGTGATACCTATGTCTGGTCCTGGAGTGGTCCTTACAGGGGAGGATGTAAGATATGCTGCTACCTACGGCAACCCTTATTTGAGAGGCAGTGCTCCTGTTGGTAAGTTTGTGTTTGTGAACTTGTTGTTAGTACTAACAACTTGAGAAGAGTCAAAGATCAAAGGCCTTTGTAATTTTAGTATATATAGTTAGGCTTGAAGCCAACTTTAGCATATCTTAGAATAAATTAAGGTAGTGCGTCTTATCAAAATCTGTCGATAAACTAGGCCACCTACTAGACCCAAGTAATGTGATAAGACGTACCATAGATAAGGAAAAAGAAAAAAAGTCAGGAAGTGTCGTGGGACGCCCGGTTGGAACGAAATTTCTTTCATTGTATCCATATTTATGTATTAATACAGAGCCATCTACGTAGTATGGTCTCTAAAAGATTTTGTTTTTTAGTATCGAAAACTATACGAAATGACTCTGTATTAAAAAACAAAAACTTTTGACACTTGAAACTAACGTCATAAAGCTTTTTCGTTACGTCACAATTTCTGCCAGTTTACTTCTGCCACAAACCCCGTTAAAGAACTTTGTTCCAATAATCAGTCGACTTGTCTTTCACCATATCATCGCCACACGTCAGTGGAAAGAAAACGAGTTTAAACTAGTCTCTTATTATATAGAAAATCTTACTACGCTAGCCCAGCTGAAGGCCACCCACGTGCGGTCAACTGTACTCGTATTGTGTTTTTTTGAGTTACCAATTCTTTCAATATAAACATTGTCAACAGCATACGTGCCACAGATGAATACCAATCCAGTAGGAAAGCCAGCACCGCCACCGTACTACTCTGTTAGAAATGCCAGTCATCCTCCAGGTAATCTCTATGGTAATGATGATTTTTTAATAACAATTTTCTCGTATTTGTTTCCATTTCTGTTTCGTTATTTTCTATATTTTCATTTGGTATCTCTTCATGATCTTTTTTTACTGCTTCAATCTATATAATATAATTATAATCAAATAATGAATCCTCATTTAGATATCCTTCAGTTTTTCTTTATTCAGCCCTGTTCAGCTCTTACTTGTTCGTGTAGTAAAGTCACCAGGGCTCATTTAAAAAGGGTGCTATATTTATTTATTTTACTTCCGGGATATTTTCTTCACGTACGTGACAAAATTTTAATATGCCTATTATATCTTTATCAGTGCCATCAGTAAATTCACCGTCATCGTCATCATCTTCGAGGCCCATTGCCAGTCCATTGGCGTCGTCATCGTCGACCAACAGTAGTGCGCAGCCTCAAGTAAGTACATTATTATTGTTTTACATTATTGTCGTAATCAAGCCATTGGTGTCCTACAAAAGGTAAGAGGAATATGCAGAACATAGGCCGAGATTGATAAACGTTCCTTACCATGTACCCTATAGAGACAGGAACATAAATATCAAAGCAATAAATATCGGCGTAACCTTAATATTGTTTTTACGTCATAACGTAACTTGAGGCTGCTCTGGGATAAATCGAGTTTGCAACAGTTACTGATGACTCATGCTAAATGTGATTAATCAAATATTACTAGATATCATGACGAAATAGAATATAACACGCTTCACATATAACTCTGTAATAACTATGATAGGTATACATGACCAAATTAATAATGGAAAATAAACCTTCACAGTTAGTTGTCGTAAAATCCGTTAAGGCGAGTACAGTCGTAAAATGAACGTTTTTGAGAGCGTAATGTTTTTAAATGAGCCTACAGAAAATTTTAGAAAAAATATATATGAAACTTTGATATGTATACTTCAATCTGAGAATTTGAAAATTTTAGGCAATATTAAACCATTACCATGCAAACAAAAACAAAATAACGTTAAGTTCACTACTGACTAACGTTAAGACACTACTACACGACGATAATATTTGTAAATGACTTATCATACAACTGTGCATTTTTATTTTAAAATAATAATTAACTTTACACGCAACGCAACTTTATCAGCGGAAATTTAGAAATATTCACTAGCGGGTCCGTGCGATGACAGTATGGAACTACGGGTCGATGAACTATACTCACCTTAAGCTTATGGCTGCCAAAATAGCTGGTCCTCTGATTTGAGATTTGCGTGTAATGACTCAATGTCATAGCAAGTCTAAATGCCGAAATAATTGCTGTGTAATTCAAATTCAAGCAAGCAGGTAAAGACAATTTCCCTCACTAATGTCAGTAACGTTATGATTATGTTCCTAATTTAGGTGAGCCACCAGCTCACATATTGGTCCTTTGGGTATAATAGGAAAAGCGACTAAACACTAAACGATAGCTGGTCCTTTAATTGAATAATATATCCTCCATAGTTTGATAACGACCTTCGAGGCTTAGTTTACAATTATATCGGGTTGGCTAATAAGTAATGAGCGTCTTACTTCATAATTTCTAGAATTTTTGGAAAGGTTCAAGAAAGTTCTGTAGTAGAGGGTATATAAAGAGCGAGTCGCGCTCATGCGCGTTATTGATAGTTTGGCTGTTAGTGCGTTAAAGTTCACAAAGGAATGAGTGATATTAAAACCTGCGCGTACGCAGGTTTATATTATAAACAATATCGTAATATTGTTTATTATATATTATGAGTTTCAATCTGGGCATTCTGCTGCAGAAGCTACACGTAATATATGTCAAAGGATAGCTCACGATACAGTCTCCGAAGCAACAGCAAAGCGCTGATTCCAACGGTTCCGCAATAACGATTTTTCCTTAACCGATCAACTAAGGTCTGGCCGCCCCGTAGAAATAGATGTCGATAAATTAAAACTATTAATCGAAGAAGATCCTCGAAGAACTACACGCGATTTGGCTGTTCAGCTCGAGTGCTCTCATGGCACCATAGAAAATCATTTACATGGTTTGGGAAAGACTTACAAATATAGTGTTTGGGTACCCCATCAATTAAGTAAAGAGCAGCTGACCTATCAAGCTGAGATTTGTGTACAACTTTTATCTTTCCGCCGCACATTTAATTGATAAGATCATCTTGTCAATGGAGATGAAGAGTGGGTTCTCTATGTTAATCACACACGCAAGCGCCAGTGGCGGGGATGTAAAGAACAGGGAAAACCAACGTCAGAAGGTGATCTTCATCCTCGCAAGGTAATGCTTTCTGTCTGGTGGGATATACATGGAGTAAAAAGCTGGTAATTCCTTCCTACTAATACTACAAGTACAGCAACAGTATATTGTGATCAACTCGAAAAACTGAAGCTTGACATCCATCGCAAACGTCCACGACACGACAAAATATTTTTCCTGCACGACAATGCCCGGCCGCATATTGCTAAGAGTACCAGGCTAAAACTATTGGAGCTTAATTGGGAAATAATACCCAACCGACCATATTTGCCCGACTTAGCACCAACTGATTTCAGCTTGTTCCGATCACTTAGTAATAATTTACGGGAAAAAGCTTTGACTATGAACCACACTTGAAACAATACATAGATGACTTCTTCAATTCAAAACCAACGAAGTTCTATGCGGACGCCATTCACTCTTTGCCAGATCGATGGCGAATGGTAGTAGAAAACGACGGTGAATATATAATTAATGATTAACAATTATTCATTTAATAAATAAATATAAATGAAATAGTTGTATGTCGCTCATTACTTATTAGCCAACCCAATACTTGGTTGAAGAAGTGACGGATATTTTCACAAGAGTTTATGAAGTTACTAGACTATCTATTGCCCGCAACTTCGTCTGCGATCCAGGATGAAAATTAGCATATGAACTAACCCAGGTCATGGTCTACCCAACTGCCAAATTTCATAGAAATCCAATAAGCCGTATTAGCGTGAAAGCGTAACAAACAAACTCACTTTCGCATTTATAATATTAGTTAACAAGGGCTAAAAATTAAAGCCGTTATTGAAAAGAATAGCAATAACGTCCAAAATAGACAGACTACAAATTACTATAGAACTTTTCTAAAACAGAAACCAAGAAAAAGATAATTATAATGATTATTTTTCCTCGTGGTACTTGACTGGTATTTAACAAATTAGGCACTACTCCACTTTTATTAACACCATTTTCTCCTCTCTTTTTCGTCTATATTCTATAGTTTCGTCGATTCTAAGCCTCAGTTGTTTTTATACAGGTACCTAAATCATCTTCACAGTCTTCAGGAGCTTTGTATATTCTTCCGCCGTCCAGTCAAGGAAACTTGCAGTCCAATCAGATCACTACCAAAGGTATGTTCCCTGTTTCAGCTTTGAAGCATTTTGTTAGTGTTATTAAGATTCTGGTCATTAATAACGGCGTAATTTAAGGTGTCCTACATTTTTGGTCCCTTGGAACTATAACGAGGGGTTATGACCTTCTTCTAAAATGTTGATCCTTTTTTTAGATGCATTCAATGTCTAATAATACTTAATAGTAAGACTCATGCATTTTAATTTTGTGAAAAAAAGTGTAGTAACGTTAAAAGAGATAAAATCATTCTTAGCTAATCCATGCTAGTCCTATATATGTGCACTAGTACGAGAATTTCGCTCTGTAACTACAATATTCTTGCAATGCAAATCAATAACTTAAATGATGTCAAATATAACATTTTACTTTCGCAAAATGATGATAATCACATCCGATATTTCAGCCGTCCTCCCAAACATGAAAAATCGAATAAATTATGATCGCCGATGCATTTTATTAATATTGACTCCAATTTCAGGTAATGGCGCCCAGCTGACAGCCGGGACCCACGTTTAATTAAATGATGTGTAGTTAGGTGAAATACATGAAATGTTTTAAAATATAATCAGTTTAAATATAAATAAAATACGTAAGCTTAAAGAAGAGTCGCCCTATCGTGTCGAAGACACTGTGTAAATTGTTTATTGATGTTAATGCACTGATGTTAACTAAATAAACGAAAATGATACGTATACGTATTATTTGCATTAGGTACAGTAATGTTTTCTCATTTATTTTAATCTTTGATGACTTTTCTGACTTTGAAAACCAGTTTAAATATTCATCTGAGTTCATTTGCTTCACACTCTGCGACAATCTGCGACTCCCGCATTATCCTTAAACTTAAGGGGAAGATTTATAAAACAATGGTTAGACTTACTGTCTTATATGGATCAGAATGTTGGGCCTCAAAAGGAATAAATGAAAGGCAATATTGAATGCAGCTGAGATGAGAATGGTAAGAGGGATGTGTGGTGCTACGTGAATGGACAGAATAAGAAGTCTATACTAAAGTAACTCTGTCTGTTTGTTGTTGTCTGTCTGTTACCTTTCACGCCTAAACCACTTAACGGATTTTGATAAAATTTGACAAGGCTGTAAATAACATCCTGGGGAAGGACATAGGCTACTTTTTGTCTCAAAAATTATCCTGCAGGGGGTGATATGTGTAGGGGATGAAAGTTCGTATAGGAAACCCGGCATTTCTTAAGTTAATGATAATTATAAAAATTCCAATTTGTGCTTTTGGTAGGAAATAAAGTAATATGCGGTTCAGCGTTTTTGAAAAATCATCCCCTAAGGGGGTTAAATAGGGTTGATTTAAAAATTCACAAATAATTTTGAAATTTTTGTTTAAGTACCTCTTTTTTAAGAGATTTAAGGGATTTTAAATGTAATGTAATAGTCATATTTTGAATCTTGAGGTTTAGTCTTCATTTAATTAAAATCAACATTTTGATGACAAAAATATTTCAACCAATTTTAATAACATTTGAACGAGTGGACACCCGCTCAAAACTTATTTGTTACTAGCTTTTGCTAGCGGCTTCGCCCGCGTGGATGTTGGAAATCATCCCACGGGAGCCGTACATTTTTCCGGGATAAAAATTACCCTATAATCTATAATCCTATAATCTATACCCTATAATCTATACCCTATAATCTATACCCTATAATCTATACCCTATAATCTATCTCTGTGCCAAATTTCATCCATGCTGCCGTCCTGGTGTGATTGATTAATAAACATCCAAACTTTCGCATTAATAATATTAGTAGGATTAGAGCGTGACCGTTATAATAAATTTTAACAAAATAAAGTCACCCCGCCGCGTCTGACTGTTTGAAAGCGATAAACTCGAAAAACTACCGAAAAAAATTCTCATACGGTTTTCACCAATGGATGCAATGATTCATGAGAAAGGTTTCAATGTTCAATTAGAAAGAAAGAACAGTTTATTTGTAAGAATATAGTACAATAAGGTGTTGCGATTGTCATGGTCTCATACATTCTACCATTTCTGGTGTACAAATATTTTATTATAGCTAAAAAACAATATTTTGTCATTCTTTGTCAGTCAGGAACTCGTTTGTTGAGTAATAAAGGTTTCGTGTAAATTGACTGAAATATGGCGATGATTGTTGAAGATGTCGGAAAAACCCGACTGGGAGCTTTAAGCCCACCTTACAAGGCAACGATATTTCGTAGCGATTTGAGTTTGCACAGTTACATCAGACGGTCGTATGTTCTCGAAATGTACGTTCCTGTGGGATATTTTCCGACATCCACGTTGGCGAAACCACGGGCAAAAGCTAATGAGTATATAAGAGGAAGTCTGAAAGTGACACCTGTGACTGGATAGTTGTGTGAGAATCATTTGTCATAGTATGGGCATGTGATGCGGAGGAATGAGGAAAATGTCATCAGGAAAGTTTTGAGTATGAATGTGAATGGCTATATAAGTAAGAAGAGACCAAAGAAACTGTGGATGGACTGTGTGAAAGATGATATGGCTAGAAAGGGAGTGACTACCGAGACGACGACTAATTGAGAAGTATGGAAGAAAAAGACATGTTGCGCCGTCCCCAAATAAATTGGGATAATGGCAGGAGACTAAAGGCCTATTCAAACCTAAGCGGTATTCGCTACCGTCTGCGGTAGAGAAAACCGAGTGGGTATGCGGTAATAATACTGTTCATTCATCTGTACCGCTTTTGCCGCGAAACATAATACTAAATACCTAAGCGAAACCCGCGCGGTATTACCTCTACCCATAGCGGCAGCGAATACCGCTTAGGTTTGAATAGGCCTTAATGAATACTCAGAGTTCATTTGTTTAAACTTAATTGACAGGCCAGATGACATGGTTGGTTAAGATACCAGCTGCCATGCTGCTGGTAGTGGGTTCGATTCCCATCCAGGACAAACATTTGTGTGCAACATGTCTGTTTGTCCTGAGTCTGGGTGTAATTATCTATATAAGTATGTATTTACAAAAAAAAAGTAGTGTATGTAGGTTATCAGTTATCTGGTTTCCATAGTACAAGCTCTGCTTAGTTTGGGATCAGATGACCGTGTGTGAACAATGTCCTAAGATATTATTATTATTAATTATATATTCAAGAAGACACAATAATATTATATTTGTATGTTTTTCCCACGCTTCGTCAGAGAACACAATCAGCGTGGTTTTGGTTTATTATTATACATATTTAGAACGTACTTTACATTCAGCGGATTTATTTTTATGATAAATTTTATTAAATGTTTTTTTATTTTATTTGAAAGGATATCTTTAATTACTTATATTGACCATTTCTATAAAGTTTTATTAGTTCAGTTCTACAACTCATTGATTAAAAGACATTTTTTTAAAGACTTTTAACATTTTCAGAAAAAAACTGAAAACTAATGAGAGCACGTAGTCATTAAAAAGAAAACTGCTTCAGTTAACGTTGGTGCAAAAATAATAAAAAAGTTTAATGAAAAAAGATGTCTCTTTAGTATACTTCTCACGACTTTAATTACTTACGTCAAAAGTTTGACAAACGAGCCTAAAATTAAAAAAAAAAGCTTTAAGTGTTCATGTCAAAGAAAAACTAAGCTATGTTATTTTAAGTTAAAATTTAGTTGTTATTTCTTAAGTTTTGAATTAGCTGTCTTATTTTATATTGTATAAAATCAAAATATTGATATTTAGTCTAAGATGTGTTTTGAAAATAGATTTTTGTTTGTTAAAATAAATAAAGTTTAAGTGCTCATCTCATTTCATTAAGTAGATTTTTTACATTTTTTTTTTTGTTCAAAAATTTTGTCAATTAAGTCGCCAATATTAATTTTAATAGTATTTTAACCTCGAATTATCGATTTTATTGAAAACCCTTTTATGGGACTAAAAATAAATATTTTAACCTGTAATGTCTATTACTAAATCATTTTGTTAAAATTAAGTATCTAGTTTATGTAAATAACTTCAGAAAAACCTTCTGACTGAGACTGAAAATTAATTTTAGATTAATATTTGGGTTAGTTACTATGTAAATACTACTTGTAATTCATTTCTAGTTTCTAAAAAACATAATTATAAATATTTTGTTAATCTTTTGCATTACTTATGTGTATTTTTTTCTTCATTTATATTGTTTAGATTTTATTCTGTATACGTGCCGTACTGTATGCGTATTTTAAATAAAAGATAACGTTCTTTTTTTTTTTGATCTTTATAATTTTAATAAAAATAATTAATAGTCCAAAGGTTTGTAGTAGATTAATTTACTGAAAATGGTTTTGATAGAACTGTAATATTAATTAATTAGAACTATGTATTTTTACTGCTAGATAATCAAATGTTTTTGGAGTCGGTCGCAATGAAAAACGAGATTAATAAAAGTTTTGAATAATAATTACATATTTTTTATTTACTTCCATATTAGAAGACCGCATGGCTAAGTAATAACAGCCGCACGGGTCGATCCATCAGGTTAAGCTACGCTTGCCAGGGTTGGTCCGTGGATGGGTGACCATCTTTATATACCGAGAACCCCCCGTGCTTGGTCGCGGCTGTCATTCGTGGAACGTTGACAGTCGCTACGGGTCGTGAGAATTGCGAAAGTCTGACAACCAGTCTTTTCATGGGTATAGTATTACCCAGTTACTGGGTTGTGGAGTTTAGATAGGCAGTCGCTCCATGTAAAATACTGGTATTCAGCTGCTTCCGATTAGACTGGAAGCCGACCCCAACATAGTAGAGAAAAAGGCTAGGCAGACTGATTTGATTAAATCCTTTTAAACGTAGTAAATATGATAATAAGACAGAAAACACATAAAAAATCTCCTGTATATTATTATTATATTATACTAACAGCTCCCCGCGGTTTCACCCGCGTAAGTCTCGAACCCGTAGGAATATAGGGACAAAAAGTATCTTATGTATTAATCCAGGATATAAACTATCCGTGTGACAAATTTCATCAAAATCCGTTCATTAGTTTTTGCGTGAAAGAGTAACGAACATACAAACACACACACTCACAAACTTTCGCCTTTATAATATTAGTGCGATATATCTGACCAAATATCCTAAGTCGTGAAAATAAACTCGCCAAATTCACACCAACGATTGTGTATTTTGGTATCTGAAAAAACAACTCTGAAATCCAGAATTTTCTTGTACTATGCGTTTTGCAACAAATAATAATTTATTAACATTTAATAATATTGTTGATACTTAATCATACCTATGTCTTAAGTGTAGGCCACACTGGGAACGAAGCGAAACGAAACAAAGTTCGTTTAGTTTTCCTCCACGTCTTTTCATACTACCGTTATCTTTACGCTATTTTCTAGCTTGTGGCTAAGTAATAACAGCCGCACGGGTCGATCGATCAGGTTAAGCTACACTTGCCGCGGTTGGTCCGTGGATGGGTGACCATCTTTACATACCATGACCCCTCCGTGCCTCGAAAAGCACGGTAAGCCGTTGGTCCCGGCTGTCATTCGTAGATCTTTGACATTACGGGTCGTCAGAAGCCCGAAAGTCTGACAACCAGTCTTATCAAGGGGTATCGTATTACCCAGTAACTGGGTTGTGGAGTTCTGATAGGCAGTAACTCCATGTAACATACTGGTATTCAGCTGCATCCGGTGAGACAGGAAGCCGACCCCAACATAGATGGGAAAAGGCTAGGTAGATGATGATGTTTTCGTTTCGCTTAGTACGCGGTGTGAGCCGAAGTATTAAAAGACGCTAAAGTCAGCTCAACGAACTTGCTTCGTTTCGCTTCATTCCCAGTGTGACCTGTGCTTTAAACCTGACCGCTTAATTAGACCTATCTATTCTATCTACGTAATAGCTGGATACTATTCACTTTAATTATATAGCAAGGACTGAACCACATAAGAAACCAAACTTGTAGAAACAAAATGTTTCTAAGTACCTAACGAAATGTGGTTATTAAAAAAAAAAGTTGGAAATATCTTACTGAATCTATAAAGAAGACAACGGTAGGTATACGCAGACGGCAGAGTCAAAGTCAAAACTGATCAAACCATAAATGTAGCTGTATTGTATTTGTGTAACAGTTGTGTAAACTTCTCATACACACAAGTGAGATATAGTACATACTAATTCCATGCACACAGTAAGGTAGCTGTTACTAATGTCAACTGTCAGTTACCACGAATGGCGGGAAAATGTTCAAAGTGAAGCAGTGCCTGCACGAGGAGTCTTAGTGTGATTAAGAGCCAGTGTAGTGATATAATTAGCATCACATTAAATTCGATAATCCATCAACCATCTAGTTCTGGATCTATTTTTATTGTTATATATTGTTTTTTTATTATTTCGTACGTTTTCTCTTAGCACATCTGACATTGGCAGAATTGTCGACATCGGCACCATTGACATGGAGAAAAAAAGAATAGAATAGATATAATTAGCAGAAAAACGAGATCAACCGGATTCTAAAGAAACAATATCCCGAGACAACAAAAATCGTAAGATCTAGGGCTGCTCATTGCAGCGTTGTTCACGTGAATCCACTTCAAAAGCAACTTTGAGCTTAGCTGCAGGAGTATTCAAATCATTGTTTAAGTTTATGTCAAGTTTATAAAAAACGTTTATAAATAAGTGGGTTACTAACTATACATTTGTACAGGGTTTATCAGAAAGGTGTAATTCAAGGTCAACTTTAAGGGTGTCGTACAGACCATCAAACTGAACAACATTCTCCATGGGACCATCATCGTAATCGAGAGAAAAAATATCAGCTGTCCCGTACAAAGCTTCAATATCTACTCGACCCAAATGTATGGGACGACTGATATTTTTTTCTCCATAACTTTGTTGGTCCCATTGAGAATGTTGTTCAGTTCGATGGCCTGTACCACACCCTTAAACTTGACCACACCTTTCCTTAGAGTGTATAACATATTCACCTTTCTGATACACTAATATACAAAAACATACTTAGGCACTATGTTTTTTTTTTTTTGTTTTACGATTTTCCATTATAGTAAACGCACATAAAGACCTACTACAGGAAACAGTGATTTCCTAGAAAGAATTTATATGGAAAAATATAAGTAGATTAAAAAAAAATTCCACCAAAAATGAAAAAATAGAACTCCAAACATAACATAAGATCACGCCGGTATTCCCCAAACGGTAACGAAGAGGTGTACCTATAGTACACACTGTTATGTCCTTGTTTTTTATTATCTACAAATTAAATTCATTATAACCCTCATTTACTCGATCACCAAAACGCCCACAAAACACATACCCGAATTACCCGACCACCATTTTAAAAATAAAACTCTTTATACCTGATAAAACATTATCAAAGACGATCTCAAGTCGGTGGCACACCCTTATCTATAAAGGGACCAGCTGAGAGTGGAAAACAATGGCCGACAAGAAAGCGACTACGATGGGCACTTGTGCACTTTCTGGCCCAAAGTGCTCTCACTTCTTTTGTGTCGAAGAATAGAGCTTTGACGAAATAATGTTTAGTGAAAAATCGGTTATGTAGGTTAGATGTTTTGTATCCAATAGAAATATTATATGCAAACTTTTGAAATGCATCAGAACAGAAAGCATCGTTGGTCAACTTCAACTTTAAGTCTTCACCTAATGACTTTTGTGGAAGAGAAGTCGCAGCCAACTGGTTTAATTATATGTTTAATTTGCCCCCCAGCCTTTGGAAGTACTGCTCGCTCGGCTTGCACGCGGTCGGTCACAGTTCCAACCTAACCTAATGAATATCATTCAAGCCGCTAGTTGAACGGCGCCGCTTAGGTAAAAGGCTAGGCACCCCAATTTTGTCAAAATCACGAAGGTATTATGAGAGACCATCAAACGCTGGCGATTAATCAATGGACTTTGTTTTTTGACGGTGAAGATAGTGAACTTTTTAGTCCAGGAAACGCTGGCGCGGTAATTTTGAAGTCTCCATGACATATAATTACAAAAAGCAATCCAGAGAGAGAGTGATGATCAGTGATGACCAATGGAATCGGTGGTGGTCATTCCAGGGGTTCGCCCCCACCTTTCCAACAAAAATCAGCCAAATAATTTGTTGATTACCTCTTTTTCATGCTCATAATACCTAATTCTCTTCCTGTTGATTATCGACGCTCTGACGTCGGACATACAGGAAAAGTCACACGTGACAATAATCATGAGTGCTTGTTATTTGCCAACGACATCGTACTTGTCGGTGACCTGAGATCCAGAGCACATTCATTACAGAGCAAATCAGCACAACCAAAACAGAGTATATGTTCTGCGATTTCAGAGGTCTCTCCAGTTCTGGGGTCATAGCGCTTGAAGGCGCGCTTCTGCTCCAACTTCCGGTATCTCGGTTCACTTGTGCAAAGCGATGGCGAAGTGGATCGTACTGTTAAGCACAGAATTAACACTGGATTAATGAAATGGCGGCAGTTTACGGTAGCAATTTGCGTCTCCCGCATTCCCTATAAACTTACGGGGAAGATTTATAAAACAATGGTTACACCTGCTGTCTTGTATGGATCAGAATGGTTGGTAACAAAAGGAATGAAAGGGAATTGCGTGCAGCTGAAATGAGAATTCTAAGAGGGATATGTGGTGTTACGCGGATAGATAGAATAAGAAATGAGTATATAAGAGGAAGTCTGATAGTGACATCGGTGACTAAAAAGTTGTGTGGAAATCGGTTGTCATGATATGAGCATGTGATGCGGAGGAATGAGTAAAATGTCATCAGAAAAGTTTTGAGTATGCATGTGGATGGATATACAAGTAAGGAAAGACTAAAGAAACGATGGATGGACTGTGTGAAAGATTGTATGGCTAGAATGGGAGTGACTACCGAGATGACGACTAATAGAGAAGTATGGAAGAAAAAGTCACGTTGCGCCGACCCCAAAGAAATTGGGATAAGGGCAAGAGAAAGAAGAAAGAAGAAGAATACTTACTGTGTACTGTCACACGGCTAATTTAAAATGATAGTTAACGCATATCGCAGCACGAGGACGTCTGTAATTTTTGCCTATTATACCCGAATAGAAAAGGCGTGATTTTAATAATCATCATCTGCCTAGCTGATGCAGCTGAATACCAGTGTTTCACATGGAGCAACTGCCTATCTGATCTCCACAACCCAGTTACTGGGTAACACGATACCCCTTGGTAATATTGGTTGTCAGACTTTCGGGCTTCTGAGTACCCGCAACGAATTCTCAGATCTACGAATGACTGAAATTACGTGATTTCAATAATGTAATAGAAAAATAACTCACAAAACAGTTGAAACAATACACAACTGTGAGAAATAACACAGATTAGTACAATATTCATTTAATATATTATAAACACATAGGCAGAACATGTTATCAAATTATATCAAGAAGCACATTAAATAATTTTCCTTTAATTTACAAAGTTAGTTAGGACATAAGCCCCACACTTGGGTACTTGTTACCTAAAAGTATTCACCTAGTCTATGTAGAAGCTACATAGACTAGGTGAATACTTGTAGACAGTTGTGGATTCGCTGAAAACTGTACGCCGAGTGGAGCGATCCACTCGTGAAATGCCTTTTTCAAAACTGACCGTCCGCCGCGTGGGGGCCGCCATAGACGGACGTGACATCACGCTTCCCACTCCTAGCACTGCAGGAACTGACGTCGATAACACAACTGTTTCTAAAAGAGCAAAATCTGATCTAATTTAGATATAAGCTTTGGAGCATACGCGGGCTTAGCCTGAAGCAATCTAGGCGATGTTTACGTTCAATCTAGACCTACATGCTCCAGGCAATGGATATGAAAATAGGCTTAACGTCTCTATGAGACCTTTGTTTCGAGTAAGCTGGCCTATTTTCGGGAAGGCGTTTCTTCGAAGAATTTGGCAATTTTGAGACTAGGTTTCAGATGGGAGTTTTAGCTTTTTAGGCATTTGTCAAATAAGGAAACCTTTGAGTTTCGTTTTGCTTGTCACAGCGTTTTAATTCCGCCATATTTACATTTTATAATCATGGTATAGCGTGACAAGGCAACGCACGAAGAACAATGGAAAGCTATGGGGAGACCTTTGCTAAAGCAGTGGGACAATATAGGTTGAATACTTTTTACAAAAAAAAAAAACAACGGACATAAAAAAAAAACTACAAATTAAAAAATAACTTTAATTTCAGAAGTCGATGTCTTTGGATCTGTATTTTAGTTTTTTTTGCCACCGAGTTCCGACTTCCTTTTTCGAAGTCGGTTAAAAATTGTAGTACAATGAAGAGTCGTCATCGCTACTTACATATGAACATCTGCAACATCAAAGACTTTGCAGTTGTCAACCTTAGAGACACGGTTGAAACTTCTTACGAGCCTGTAAATACACCAGCACCCATACCCTTCAAACCGCAGCACATAACGCTGTTTGTCAGCAGACACAGTTATGGTGGGTGGTATGGTTAATACTTTTGGAGCTGATATTTAATGAAAAAATTCTTGTACGAGTACATCACCCATATGCTTAGCATTCCTCGTGATTTCCTCGACACAACTCAGCCTCACTTAGGTAGCTTGATATATAGTTGCAATTTCAAAACAGTTTGCTCAATCGAGGTGAGTTTGAGTTGAGGAACCAACTGTCAAATATAAGGTACGTCAGCATCTACCTTGAGGAATTTTAATGCGTATTTTATTCGATTTTCGTAATGTCTTTTGAAGTGTTTATTGACTATTTATTTGTACGATAATCCATACAATTACATATTGCGACGTTATTTACGAGATGCAGAAAACCCAATTGAGTATTATGATGAAAATGAATTTAAAATTAGATTTTGCTGTATGATATTGTGGAGAGCTTTTTGTTACCACTATTGTTTCAAGATATTAAGGAGGAGCTCGTGGCTAATAACATCCGCACGGGTCGATCCATCAGGTTAAGCTAGGCTTGCCGGCGTTGGTCTGTGGATGGGTGACCATCTTTTCATACCGAGACTCCTCCGTGCCTCGGAAAGCACGTTAAGCCGTTGGTCCCGGCTGTCATTCGTGGATCTTTGATGGTCTTTACGGGTCGTCAGAAGCCCGAAAGTCTGACAACCAGTCTTATTAAGGGGTATCGTATTACCCAGTAACTGGGTTGTGGAGGTCAGATAGGCAGTCACTCCATGTAAAATACTGGTATTCAGCTGCATCCGGTTAGACTGGAAGCCGACCCCAACATAGTTGGGAGTAGGCTAGGCAGATTTTATTGTTTCAAGATATTGGTGGTAACAGACGTGGAATGCTAATTCCACCCATAATCGTAAGTATTAGCCGCTTCAATATTTTTGCAACAGGTAATTAGCAAGTATAGCAACCAACTAAGAAATGCTTATGCCTAAAAATAAGTTTATCGGAATATTTCTCCAAATAATGAAGTATTCATGACGTATCACCTCGACTTACACTCATTCGAGGAACCTCATAATTATGAGATTCCTCGAATGAGTTGAATGAGTGATCCTCAAAATCGGTATCCTAAGGAAATTTCCTTAGAATACCGATTTTGAGGATCTTTCGAGGCACGGCTTGTAGTTTCCTCGAGCGTGTATTGAGTCAAGGAGCTTTCGAGGTTACGACTTAGAATATAGGTATTAGATTATATTAAAATCTGAGATTGTAGATATAATTTTGTACTGTTATTTTTATGATGTGCCATATGTATTTTTTTTCATTAGTTGCGTAAATTGAAGATTGATTTACTTTAAATTATTTCATGTTTAGTAATTTTCAACTGTTGGTACAGATAATTGCATAAGCACGTTGCTATAAATATTTGCATCCCAAAATATGGCGAAATGTCTCATCGCACAACAATATTTATTTACCTACCAATTTTGTAATACCGCATTTAAAGCAAATACATGACTTTGACTTTGACCTTCACAATCCAATTACTGGGCAAGACCAATATTCCAAGGCAATATCAGTTTGCTAACTTTAGGGTACTATCTAAACGGAATGACTGTTAGGTATATTTGTTTATCAACTAAGACCAATGGGTAAACGGACTTTCTGAGGCACGGAATGGTTTCAAAGTGTGAAGGATGGTCACCCAGGGACTGACAGTGGTTCTTCGCAAATCCATCGAGTTTATAGAAAATTTCAATTAAAAATTGTTGCTTACATCCTTATTATACGACGATCTCGTTGATCACAAGTGTGACTGCTGAGCTTTGGGTCCCCGATTCGATCCTCCGAATGCGAAAAATATTATCTAGTTACTGAGTTTTTTTTTTTTGTTACCTACCTAGAGGTTTTTCAGTAGCAGATTAACCCAAACTAGACTAGGTTTATGCCCGGTTGTACAGGCTTGCCCCCAATCACACGGCCGAAATGTGGATGAACAATCCAATTTTCCTAACCCAAGAAATGACGTGATTTCTAGCTGTCTTTATTTTATTCCCAGAGATAATCTAATAAATCACAAAACGCTATTCAGAAGTCACATTAAACTCCGCATACAATGGTCCTGGTAATCAGACCTACATTGTTGTCTTTATGCGCCATATTCAAACATTTAAACGAAAACATCGCTTTAACGCGTTACTGGGAACGATGCAAACAATTGTGAGATTAAAGTACTGGAGTTTCTGAAGAGTCACGTTTGAAGAATTTGCTTTTTTCATCATTGTAAGTTTGGAATCTGCCACATAATATGCCTCTTTATAAACGGGTTTAAAGAATAGTAAGAGTTTGTGGTTAAGAGAGCCTCCAAAAATGTATTATCGTGATGATGTTTAAGAGGGTACTGAGCGCGCAGTGGCGCCCTCATCACTTGTTTGGTTATTTCTTTTAATTAGAAAGAAAATGCAGAAAATAAGCACGTTAAATTGTGTTCCACAAAACTATACGTTATTATTACAGATAGTAGTTTTATATTGTTGAGTTTAATTGTAATCCTTAAAACGGATAAAGTGGCCACTATTATCCGTTTTGTAAAATAAAAGAAATAACCAAACAAACGATGAGGGCGCCACTGCGCACTGGGTACCCTCTAAATAGAAGTTATATTGTTATGTCGTCTATAGACGACGTCAAGCGCGTGCTCGGAGAACTTTGGGAAGTTAGCTTCACTGTCGTCCGTACTGATTAGCTCATTTTTTGCCATGACGGACGAAGGATTGCTGATCATCATCATCATCCACAGCCCGACTTGGCCCAGTTGGGCATAGGCCTCTCTTTGAGTGTGCCAATCCCTACACTCCTGTGCCAGCTTAATCCAGGTTTTACCCGCGATGGCGACAATGTTATCTTCCCAATTCGCCGCCGGACGACCGACACTTCTTTTTCCAGTTCTTGGACGTCACTTTTTGATGATCTCTTCTTGTTAATTAAAGTACGTAACAAAAAAAAAAAAAAAAATTTAAAAAATTTAGTCGACTTCAAAAAAAATTAACTCAACGTTGTGAAATAACTTTAATTTCGGAAGTCCGTGTCTTGGGATCTGTATTTTAGTTTTTTGCCACCGACTTCCGAAATTAAAGTTATTTCATAATTTTGAGTTAATTTCTTTTTGAAATCGACTTCATTTTATTAAATATATTTTTATTTAGTAATTTTTAGATTTTAGTAAAATCTGGAATATTTGTTTGTAATAAGTAGTTAATAGTTTTGTGTTAAATTAAAATGTTAAATTGGACTAGAATTTGAACAAGGTTTTGAGGTGTTTTCCTTTTGACACCACACCCGTAGCTCGTATCAATAAGCCAGGCCGTCACACTTACACGTATTAGTCCATTATCTTGATAATACTGAACTGATTTTGATGCAACTTGCACTGTTCCCTAAGTTGAATTAAATGTAAGCCAATAAAAATAAAATGGTCACGATCTGATTAATAGTTTCAGAGAAATGCGTGGCGTTTGGCCACGCATACATACACCTATAAAAAATTGTATATTTGTTTGGAAGCCCTAATAGATTAATTATCATATATGAATATGTCGTGGATTGATGGCGCCATGGTGTAACAGACAGCACCATCTAACAATTAGTTTTGTAACTAATAATATCGTTTCCGGAAACGCAAGCGCGCCATACCGCTTGTACACGATCGTCGGTAGAGGGGATGCAGTGGGGACTGTTGGGGGGACGGAGTGTTGCGACAGTCGAACTCCAACAGCCTGGGCAGACGCTCTGTACCAAGGCACGTATTTGTTTCTCGTAAAAGTGTTAGTTTTAAATAAAATTATTGTGACTTAAATTATTCTTCGTTCGAGTACCCACGACAGTGCCCACATCTATCTAAAACTATGTCGGATCGTGAAGAAGACCCGATGTTTCGCATCTCGGCCACCCATGATGCGACAAATATATTGCAGTTCCAATAGTATTACATACACACGTGTCGAATTGATAACCTTCTTTTTTGAAGTCGGTTAAAAACAGACCCCAAAAGGCTACCTTCCACCACCTGATATTCTAGCTGGAAAAAAAAATCGGGAGGTGTCGTGGGACAGCCGCTTGAGACGACATTCCTTTCGCTGTATGTTATGTATTAATACAGTTCCATCTAGTATGGTCTCTAGTTTCAAGACACAATAGAGCAAAAACACCAAACTTTCCTTTTAAATGATACTACTATGAGTTCGGGGAATTCCAAGGATTTTATTATCTTCGAATTACGGAGTCTTTTTGAATTTGTTCGAGTTATAAAATCAAACCATCTGCCTAGCCTTTTCTCAACTATGTTGGGGTCGGCTTCCAGTCTAACCGGATTTAGCTGAATATCAGTATTTCGCATGGAGCGACTGCCTATCCCCCCCCCCCCCCCCCTCCCCCGATACCCCCTAGTAAGACTGGTTGTCAGACTTTCGGGCTTCTGACGACCCGTAACGACTGTCAAAGATCCACAAATGACAGCCGGGACCAACGGCTTAACGTGCTTTCCGAGGCACGGAGGAATCTCGGTATGAAAAGATGGTTACCCATCCACAGACCAACCCCGGCAAGCGTAGCTTAACCTGATGGATCGACCCACGCAGCTGTTATTACTTAGAACTTTGTAACTCGCAGGAGGAGGACCTCCTGCGAGTTACAAAGTCAATATCGCGTATTTAGCAATTTTTGTTCGTCTTGCTGAGGAAGACTGAGACTGAGTTATCGAGATGCCACTGCAGTAAGAACGCTTTTTCGTTAGTGACGATTTCTACCAGTAAACTACTACTGCCAGTCGCGTTAAAGAACTTCGTTCCAAAAAGTAGTGTAACAATATAAACAGCAAAGACTTCAATATTATTATTCAGTAGCATATCAATCAAACTGAGTCTATTGTTTCCCTACTACTGAAAAACAAACGCTTCCAATCTTGACCTATAAATATTAACAAGGATTCCAGCCCATATATCAAACTTTCCAACATTTTTTTGCTGCCACTACAAAGCACATCCGAACGACAGGAAGTGGTAGCAAACACAGCATTTCCGCATTCGGAATTGTGTTGTTAGCATCCGTTTCCGGTTGATAGTGTTGCGAACAGTAGCAAAACGGAATTCATAACCTAAATCTATGCTTTAGTCAGTTTTGTATCGCTGTTATATTATTTTAATGTTAATTTTCAGTTGTAATTTAGTTGGATTGTAGGAAGTGCATTTGGTATTGTAATGTTTTTTAGGCTTCGCTTATGAAAAATGAATTTTGGTTATATTCAGTTTTTGTTACCATGTTTACGGTGGTGATCCAAGGAGATGGCGAAGTAGACCGAGACGTAACGCACCGGATCAACTCAGGATGGATGATATGGCGACAGGTCACAGGAACAACTTGCGACCCACGGATGCCCCTCAAGATAGAGGGGAAAATTTATAAGCCCATGATAAGGCCTGTCGTACTTTATGGGTCTGAATGCTGGGCCATGAAGAAGACGGATGAAAAAAGATTGCATGCAGCGGAGATGAGAATGTTGAGATGGATGTTGAGTGAGTGATGTGGATGTGGAGTGACGAGAATGGATAAAGTAAGAAATGAGTATATAAGAGGAAGTTTGAAAGTGGCGCCAGTGACAGAAAAGTTGAAAGGTAATCGTTAGGCTTGGTTTGGGCATGTGATGAGAAGGGACGAAACGCATGTGACTAATAGAGTGACGAATATACATGTTGATGGATGGAGAGGGAGAGGAAGGCCGAAGAAAAGATGGATGGACTGTGTGAGGAATGATATTAAAGAGAAGGGAGTGAATGATAGCGTGACGGTTGACAGGGGAGAATGGAAGAAGAAAACGTGTTGCGCCGACCCCAAGTAACATGGGATAAGGGCAGGAAAATGATGATGTTTACGGTGGTGATTTACTATCAGGTATCCTTATTATCTGCCTAGCCTTTTCCGAACTATGTTGGGGTCGGCTTCCAGACTTACCAGATGCAGCTGAATACCAGTATTTTACATGGAGCGACTGGCTCTCTGACCTCCACAACCCAGTTACTTGGTAACACGATACCCATTTTTAAGAGTGGTTACCAGAATTTCTGGTTTCTGATTACCCTTATACTACTATCAGGTAGGACACCAGATGGTAAGTGATCACAGCCATCTATGAATATCTGCAATACCTCAGGCATCACAGTTGCGTTGCTCGGTATCCGGTTGATGTCATCACGTCAACTCCGCGTTGCATGTCGCTGAAAACCAGCGCTGGGGCTCTGTCGAGCATAGGGTCAGCATTATGCTGAGCAATGGCCGTTATGGGTGAATGTGATGCATATTTTCCCCCCAACTTGTTCTTTCTGTGAAATTTCTTTGAGTCATGTTTGCCGCAAATAAACGTATTTTCTTTCTTTTTTTTTTTTTTAGAAAAATCTAAAATGTGACGAATGTGACGCATATTTTCCCCAAATTTGTTCTTTTATTATTTTATTTTGTTGTTATATTTCTTTGCGTCATGTTTATCGCAAATAAACGTATTTTCTTTCTTTACGTAATGTATCTTTTAATGGAGGAACACTGATTCCCAAGTCACACGTATAAACCTAGTTTGGAAGCCAGGGGACCTAAATTTAAAACATTTCAGCTGTATGTTGTAAAATGTGATATGTGCGTAACAATGTCGTCACTTTTTTAAATAAAAGAAATAATATAATTATACGCAATGATAAAATTATACAATATAAAAGTAAATAAATATAAATATTACAGCCGCGGGGGTCGATCCGTGGGGGGTTTGGTCCGTGGATGGGTGACCTTTACATAGCGAGATCTTTACATAGCGAGACTCCTTCGTGCCTCGGAAAACACGTTAAGCCTTTGGTCCCAGCTGTCATTCGTGGATCTATGACATTCGTTACGGGTCATCAGAAGCCCAAAAGTCTGACAACCAGTCTTACCAAGGGGTATCGTATTACGCAGTTACGTGGTTGTGGAAGTCAGATAGGCAGTCACTCCATGTAAAATACTGGTATTCAGCTGCACCCGGTTAGACTGGAAGCTGACCCCAGCATAGTTGGGAAAAGGCTAGGCAGATTGATTGATAATAATATTATATATATTATATAAAAGAGGCAGATATGATTCAAGCGCGCGCGTCAAGCGCACAAGGAGGGCGACGAGCTAATCGTTGTGTAATCCCTTGTCACGACCAGATTTGAAACGTCGGTTACTATGAACGTAACATAATAATTATTAGCTGGTGTATAATATCATTGATAGATAAAAATAAAATAGATCAGATGATGATATTTCCATAGGTGAGCTCCTAGGATCACACAGACCTCTTCTGCCACTAAAATTATATGCTCAAAGACCACAGCCTAAATACAATCTACCTAGGATTCTAGGATATCTAGTCAACAGACCGTCTAATAAATAGTGACTATTTGACTGACATATTTACTTTCATCTTTACTTTATTGGTCTAGACCAACACTCTAATATATAAATAGAAATATATATATTACGTAGAATGGAATCAATTATTGTATGTTTATACAGTATATTAGTTTAATCGAGGGACGTATTCTAACCCATAATAGTTCACGCTTATATGATACTGATAAAATTATAAACAAAAAATACTTATACAGACATAACCATACCAAAAATTTCGCAAAAAGTCTCGCAACGTGTATGCACCCTTGCGCTAGCGATTGGGAAACATCTGTCGGTACAAATGAATGCCTCGCACACTAATGATAGTGTAGAGGCAAAAAGAAAAATCTGAATTCGTCATACCCAGGGGTATTCGAAAATACCCCATTTGTGTTCCGAGATTTTTTGTAGTTTTCGAGTTATTTTTGTTTTCGTAATTATTTACAGTTTTCAAAAATTCATATCCCTTAAGACGTCCCCGGAGCATGCGTAGTTCATACAAACGATATTCCAAAATAATTTGTAAATCAAACATATTTTAAAGGTAGTGTATATTTATACCGATTAAATTACAGAATATCTAGGTTCCCAAATATATATTAAATAAGAACATTAATTTAAACAGGAAATTTGAGAAAAATAAGTTTTCTATAGAAATTTTAAATTCCTTGTATCTCGTCTTCAAACCAGTGTCCTTTCAAAATATATGTTTGAGAACCTAGATATTCTGTAATCCAATCGGAATTAATACACACTACCTTAACAATGTGTTTAATTTATAAATTATTTTGGTATTTCGTTTGTATGAACTACGCATGCTTCGTGGGCCTCTTAAGCTGCGCACAAACAAAGACGCCACAAGATTTCCATAAGACAAAAGCCCTTATATTTTAGGCAAGGAACACACGTAAATCACTGAAGCCATCATAGGCGTAAACAGAGACATTGTACAGAGCCAATCTCAGTGCCTGTTTGGCATTAATCAGACTATTGTACCCGTGACAATGGACTGTGGAGTTGACACAAGGTGGCGCAGAGAGCGGAGCGATTTGGGAAGCAAGCGGAGCGATGTTAAAAGCATCTGTTTTTGTAACTATCACTACGTTTTTTGCAACAGCAAACTGTAACGTAACATATAGCCGGAGCTATTTGCTACGCTACATGATGATTAGAAATTAATTATTAGTAATAAACAAGTTAATCTTCAGTCTTCAAGGCCAGGAACCAGGTCTGCAGCGCGAGACGCGTGCAGCAGTAAGATGTAGCAGAGCAGGGACGGCGGATCTTCAGCTCAGGACGCCCGGAGTCTCGACCTTGCAGCAGGAATCAGCAGGCAGCAGAGCAGAAGAATCCACAATCCCCAGAGAAGGGACGAGGATGAGGCTGCAGCTCCTTACTCCAAGGAGGAGTAAGGATAGATATAGCGATGGCAGCATCCAGCCCCCCATGCTGGCGATGGCTTACATCACGCCGCTAGAGGGACGAGAGGGGCTTTTCTGTCCAAGAACAGACAGTAGACGACGACGGCGTTTTATGCCACGCTGTTAGAGGGCCTCTCAACGTCAAAGTTCTCCCAAATATGTCCATGATATGGACTTCAGAAGAACAGGGAGTGGGTGTTATCTCTATATTGGTCACTGGTGAACTTGGACCGGAGTCCTCCGGAAAGAATATTGCTTGCTGTTACATCATGGTATTTATTGTAGACTGGTTCGTAGTTGAAAATAGACTGATTTTTAGAAGCAATGACGAAACCCTTTTTAGCCCGTCTCGTTCTAGAAATACAAATAATAAATATTTTAAAAATACGCCAGGTTAGTTGAGTAAGAAACATAGCCACTGATTATTAACTTAAGAATTCGGCCTTAACAAATAGTATACAGTGGAGATTTGGCTTTAAAAAAGAATAAAATCTAACAATTGACATTTGAGTTTCGAAAATTAAAATATACAAATTTGAAAAAAATAATATCAATAAAATGGAGTGATTCCTATTGGAATTGCTGTTTAGTATGTAAAATGTAAGTATAGTGAAAGTATGAACTCCCCCAGCTCGTTAGACAAAAAAAACATGTGGTTTTAAGAAACAAAATAATGTTTCGTTACTTTGTTATAAAGATTCCAAATGGAGAAACCGAATAATTTCATCCTGCATAAATTAATATCTATTTATGTTCATATTCAGTGTAATTTTTGAAATAAGAATTATTATGTATTTCACTTGTGACAACAAAGCGGAGATGGTAAAAAATAAGCAGTTTAAGCAACGTTCTAACACACCTACGGATTTTTAGGTGATCGAAATAAACCATTGCCCAAAAAGGAACGCTCTGTTTCATTGTGAACACAGCAAAACAATTGTTTTAGACTACAAATTCATTGCAAAACTGGAAACCGCGTATTTGTTGCTGTTTGATACATCAAACAGCAACAAATACGCGGTTTCCAGCTGTAGCTAGCACCCTAATTGCGTAACACACTCATTCACAACCCGACGGATTTTGAAGGAAATATTGCTAATCCATTGTTCCATATGTTTGAAGAATTTGTCAGCTGAACAACGTAAATCACGCAATGAATGTTGTTAAATTGCTAAAATGAAAGGCATTGGCGCCGATTCCCCTGTTTACAAAATAAACATAATTTAAATTCAGTGCATCTTTTTTTTTCTATTTCATTAAGACAAAGACAGACAATAAATATTAGTTGAGTCCTGTCAAATTAAGATACTCCATCGACAAGTTTAGACGTGATTAAAAAATTGACTACGAAAAATACGACAATTTACGTCTGGCGCTGACTTTGTAAGGACTAATCTAATATTTATCTTCTGTCTTTTTCTTAGGGCCGGTTTTTTGATACGTAGTTAACTCAAAAAATGGTTAAACATAGTAACTAACGGTTGAGTTTTGGCTAAATGTGAAAGGATTAATGTGGCAGGCCAGCTGGCGTGGTTGGTTAAGATACCACCTATCATGTCGCTGGTCGTGGGTTCGATTCCCACCCAGGACAAACATTTGTGTGCATGAACATGTTTGTTTGTCCTGAGTCTGGGTGTAATTATCTATATAAGTATGTATTTACAAAAAAAAAAAGTAGTGTATGTAGTATATCAGTTATCTGGTTTCCATAGTACAAGCTCTGCTTAGGATCAGATGACTTTGTGTGAAATGTCCCGGGTTATTATTATTATCTCCTTTATTTATTTTTTAAACTTATTTTATTACATTTTTAAATATTTTTATACAAACATTAAAAAAAAAAAACATTTAAAAATATAAAAAATAGTGATCCGCCGGTAGCGGGTGCAGGGTCCAAGCTACCGGTGGTTAGGGCCCCAGAGACAGGAACCTCCTCACAATACGCGCCGTATCAAGGAGGACTGCCTTCTGAATCAGGCCCTTCACCCAGCCACCCAACGAGAGCCTCTTGAGATGTTGGTCGAGGCTCTTAGCGATAAGGCCATTGACCGTAACGACTATCGGCACAATGATTGCCGAGTCCACATTCCACATAGCGACAACCTCGTGGGCTAAGTCGAGATACTTCAATTGTTTCTCCTTCTCAGCCTTCACGAGGTTCTCGTCATGCGGGATAGTGACATCGATTATCATTGTGCGGCGCACTGATCGATCTATTACCACTATATCAGGCTTATTGGCTACAATAGTCCTGTCAGTGATAATAGATCGATCCCAGTATAACGTGACATGGTCATTCTCGAGAACTGGGTCGGGCACATACCTGTAATACGGTACCTCAGAGTCCACAAGGCCGTATTTCAGAGCAAGTTGCTGATGGATAATCCTGGCTACTTGATTATGCCTGTGCAAATACTCGCCGTTAGCTAAACGAGAACACCCAGAAGTAATATGTCTGATAGACTCACCGGGACAATGGCATGCCCGACATATGTCGATCGTCCCGTCTTTCATTATATACTTCCGGTAGTTATTCGTTAGCATAACTTCATCCATAATTGCACAGACTGAACCTTCGGTTTCCCCAAAGAGGTTACCGAAGCGTAGCCAGGCCACGGACGCTAAGAAATCTACGTCGGGCCCATGAAGGGCCCGGAAAAAGCGTCCGTGAAGCTCCTTGCTTTGCCATACTTCCTTGCGGTCATTGGTACTAAGCACCACAGGTTTGCGCCAGTTCTCTTTAGCCAAGGACAACGGGGTGAGTCCCTTGTCCACTGCAACCACATCTCGGTGCATACCCACGTCAGCCTTGAGAAAATATTCTCTGAGACTGCACACCTCGCGGTTGTGGAGGGTCTTAGCATTTAAAAAACCTCGACCCCCGCACTTCCGCGGAATGTACAGCCTCATGACAGACGAACGTGGGTGATGCATCCGGTTTGCGGTCAACAGTGACCGGACTCTCCTATCCAGGGCGTCTAGTTCCGTCTGGGTCCACTTTAGTATGCCAAAGGAGTACATTAGGACCGGCATGACCCAACCGTTAAAGGCGCGCACCTTGTTGCCGCCTGACAAAGAGCTATTAAGTATCTTTTTCAGGCGACCGAAGAAGCGCTCCTGCAACGATTGTTTCACGTCAGGTCCGTTAATGCCTAACCCCTCTGACATACCCAGGTATTTGTAGGTATCAGTTGCGGAGAGTGATCTCAGGTTTATAGAATCTGAGAGTTGTAGTCCCTCAGATTCCACAATCCCGCCCCGCTTTACATGCATGACTGCACATTTATCTACACCAAATTCCATCCTGATGGAATCACTAAAAGTTTTAGTTACTTTTAGTGACTCCAGCAGTTGCAATTTGTTGGTGGCAAACAGTTTCAAATCATCCATATAAAGCAGGTGGGATATTACCTGACCCCCTCTCCGCAAAGGACAGCCCAGCCTTGTACCCTCCAGCAGAGTGCTAAGAGGGTTCAAGGCTAAACAAAACCACAGTGGACTCAGACTGTCGCCCTGGAATATTCCCCGCTTAATCCTAATAGGTTCGTTGCTCCCCTGAATTTGTCGGCATCCTGGATAGCGAAGAACCGTCCTCCACTGCCCCATACACGTCGTTAGGAAGGTGCTCAGAGTTGTATCAATTTTGTACAACTCTAACACCCTCAAGAGCCATGTATGCGGCACCGAATCAAAGGCCTTCTTATAGTCTATCCAACATGTCGACAAATCCTTTCGGGATCGACGGACCTGTTGGCTTATGGCCATGTCAATGAGGAGTAGCTCCTTGGTGCCGCGGGACCCATTCCTACATCCATTTTGAGAGACAGACATAATAGAATTCTTTTCTAAATGAGAATTAATTTTCTCTCTCAAAATGGATGTAAGAAGTTTATAGACCGTCGGCAAACAAGTGATCGGCCTATAATTTTTGGGTTCCGTGGCATCACCTGACTTATGGAGCAGGTGGGTAACTCCTGTTGTAAAGAGCTGTGGCAGCGACCCAGACTCTAAGGCCGACTGGAATTGCGATGCTAAGCACGCGTGTGAACTTTGCAGCCATTTAAGCCAAAAATTGTGCAGTCCGTCCGGTCCCGGAGATTTCCAGTTCGGTATCGGGCGGGCTGCACTGGCTACATCGGAGGAAGTAATTATTACTTCCTCCATCTCCGGTATGGCGTCACACACGCGCTCAACATCCCGCATCCATTCAGCCTCAGTATGGCAAACGGGCACCGACCAGATGTTACGCCAGAATATGCTAGTGGCATCATCATCCGGGCGGCATACGTCTGCCACATTTTGCTCAGGTCGCTCCCATGCTCTATACACCCACCTTTGATCACGCTGGAATATGCGATTCTGGGTATACCGCTCAACCCGTCGCTTATACCTACGGATACGGCTTGCCCATGCACAGACCTTCTGCTTCAGGAAGTCAATGCGCTCTGTGACACGGGACATATATTCTTGAGGACTGATTCCAGTCCCCGAGAACGCCCGCCTCACAAAGCGCATCACTCTAGGGCGAGTATTGCCCTCCCTGAAGCAGTATAGTTTGCCGATGAGCACCCTGGTCCCCTCGATACGCTGCTCGATCCTGCACTGCCAGGCTGGAACAGCGGGTTTTGGTCGTGTAGCTATGTCACAATTTGGAAATTTGACATTGGCTACACGACACGCCGCAATAGCCGCGCAATACAAGATCGAGTGCGTATCTACGAGATCTTCGCTGCTTTCAAAATAAAAACCAAGCAGCGAATCCAAGGCACACACCATCGCCCTATTCGTTCTGTGCATAGGCAAGCGAGGTAAATGTGGTCTAAGTTGGACGGGGGCAGTTCTAAACTCCCGAATTTATTATTATTATTATTTTTTTTTACATTTCTCAGGACCCTGGGGTCCCGGACCTTTGGAAGGCGTACAAGGAGCCGAAGCCAACTCGTAGAGGCCCCTTAAATAATTTTAAATGATAAGGAGGCACCAACCGACGATTATCCCTGTATGCACTATGCAAGTGCACCCAAGGACAACCCCCGGTTGGTACAGGACTACTGTTGTACGTGGAAACAAAACATATTGGGCTATGGGCTTGGGTGGCTAAAGTGGATTGGGTAACTTGAACTATGGAAGAACTATGTCCCCTGCCTGACCAATGTTATACACGGATAAAATGGCAGGGGGTGACTTGCACACTCAATAATGGGCCCCCGGAAACGGCCGCTAGCACATAGTGACGTAGCGACAAGGGGGCAACACTTCCTGAGGTGCTTGAGGAGTGGAGAGGTATTCCACGGCTATCAGGACAATCCCGGAAGTACGGTCAAGATCCCTACCAGCACCTTACTGGAATACTTCCTTCCTCCGAGCACGTTTGCTCTTGCGAATCTCCACTCAAGCCGGCCAATAAAGGCAAGAAAGAGGTGGGAGCTCTGTTCCTCGTCAGTGTTCACTCCAGCCGGCCAATAAAGGCAAGCCAGAGATGAGGACAAGATTTCTCCCGGGAGATAGGGTCCATGGGGTCGCTACTGCCCATCAGCTCGCCACATGCTGCCCTGTGGGTTTTTGTATCTCTCTTGGTCTGGCTCCTCATCCTAGACTCGTTCCGGCAAACTCTACCGGCACAGACCTAAAGTTTGGAGCACGCAAGCCCCACCACGACGTCAACGTAGAGATACAGCGGTGGGGTTATTATTATTATTATTATTATTATTATTATTATTATTCATGTTAGCACATTCATATTAAAAAATAGTAACTAATGGCATTTCACATTTAGCCAAAATTCAACCATTAGTTACATACTATGTTTAACCATTGGTAAACTACGGATCAAAAAACCGGCCCTTCATGCAATAGAAAGAACCCTGAACGAAATAATTAAAATGCCCTAAAATTAGAATGCCCTGAACTTAAATTAAGTTTAGTTTGTGAACAAGGGAATTGGCGCCAATGTCATTATGAGTATGTTACGCACTTACCCTGCTGCTACAAAATATACAATCAATCTGCCTAGCCTTTTCCCAACTATGTTGGGGTCGGCTTCCAGTCTAACCGGATGCAGTATTTTACATGGAGCGAAAGCCTATCTGACCTCCACAACCCAGTTACTGGGTAATACGATACCCCTTGGTAAGACTGGTTGTCAGACTTTCGGGCTTCTGACGACCCGTAACAACTGTCAAAGATCCTCGAATGACAGCCGGGACCAACGGCTTAACGTGCTTTCTGAGGCACGGAGGAGCCTCGGTATGAAAAGATGGTCACCCATCCACAGACCAACTCCGGCAAGCGTAGCTTAACCTGATGGATCGACCCGTGCAGCTGTTATTACTTAGCCACGAGCTCCTCCTGCTACAAAATATACAAAACACTAAAAATCAACCCCGCTGTCAGTATAACCTCAGCACTACCCTTCCCCACCCTCCGCTCTATTATTACTATTTGATATATCGTCTTGATTGCGACGAGAAAATGTTTAATTAAAAAACTGAGTACCCAGCAGTGCCACAGTGTACCACTTGACTAAGTAGGTCGATTCGTTCATTACGGATCGTGTGTGGCAAGCTTTAGATGTTTTTGCGATTCAATTTCGAATATGCTGTACATTCTGTTTTTGAAAAAAGTTTTTTTATTTGCTTTAGTGTGTGTAACTTTTTTAAAGTATAGAATAGAATTAATAATATGGATTATCTTGTTAAAGGGATAGTTCCAGTTAGCGAATAAGTAAGAAGTATAAAGGCGGAGACTGACTTGTGTAAAGTTTGTAATGTATCAAGTTTTTGTAACACGTTACACTAGTCAGTGCAGCGAGCCGAGGTACTAGCTGCGAGCGTCGGATCCTCCACTCGACTATCGGCAGTTTCTTGAATTCCTTTGAAACGTGTTACAATTAAATGCTACACGTCAGTCTAGTCGGTGCAAATATCTAGTAATGGAGCGCGCTTGAGCCATGTGCTCGATGCGAGCGTTCGCCGCGTGTTGTGTATCGCGGTTTTGTAACCAAGCTTGCCTCGAATGTTACATTACAAACAAACAGGTCAGCCTGTAGGTTAATTACCAAAGGAGATTGGGCGATCCTGACCTGGGGCCCAATAGCATTATATACCAATGGAAAGACATCATCAAGGAGGATATTTCATACTATACAAAAAAAAAAACAGTACGCCTCAATCCCCTAAAGGGTAGGCAGAGATAAAGTACAACTACATTTTGGCTACAGAGGTAAAAATACCTCTTTAGCCAAAATGCTTTTTCTATCTACAAGTCTAAAACAAACTCATTTTTCGTGTCTCTCTGTGTGTTAGCTTAGTTCTCCTAAACTAATCTTAGTGTCTAGTTCTTCACTATCCTTTAGAAAACTTATTTCCAAACGTTTATGTGTATAATAAAGTAACATTTAATTTAAATATAATATATCACAGAAATCTCAATGTTTTGACATGTCGCCATATCACACCACCACATCTTAAAGCAGTATTATTTTAATCTTATTTGAGTGTGGGAAAGAGATGGAGCTAGACGTCCTGTATAGCTTCATTTCTTTCTCACACTAATGTAACATTAAAATAATACTGATTTAATAGGTTGTGGTTGGACCGATACCAGTTCTAGATTGTTCCGACAATACAATGAAAGTTGCTTGATAAGAGATGGCTAAAGGTGTCTTGGCCACAGTGAGGGGTAATGCGACAAGAATATAAAATTCAAATCTGATTTATTTATAAAATGTTCTGCTTATATACTACTATTTCTTAACACACACTAGATATTAAACAAATTCTATGTATCCTATGCGTGTAAGATGCAACCAAATCACTCTTTTAACTGGGCCGCGCGTAAGCCAGGCCGAGTGCTGAGTCAATGTCCAAAGGTAACATTGAACATTGCTCATTTACTTGACATTTATTTATCCTGATCCCCAAACCTTGTCGGGTTGCCGTCGCATCTAAATTCGTTTCAGTAACAAATGCTTCTCTTGAAAAGCAATATCCATTGATATATCACTTATGGCTATTGGGCGCCAAGAACATTCCTAAACTTCGTGCCCCAATTGTCACCAATTTATAATGATAAACGATAAATGATAAATGATTTTTATTTCTGTAAGTAGGTTTGTACAAACAATTTTCCAAGTCAATTTTTTTTTTTAAACTAGATGAGGTCGGCGTTTCCTATCTGACTACTCTGAGAAGAAAGGCCGAAACAAACTCAGAGGTCACAGTCTCTTATAAAGTCCAGACATAATCTTGGTCACTTCATGTGAAGACCATGTAGATTGGTGTCTGAAATGGTCTTTTGAGGAAAGAACCACACAGATTGAGAGGACCTGTCCAGTCAGTGCACGCATTTGTCAGTAATCGCGCAGCTCAACTCAGAACTTAAGGAGCTCAACGATTCGACGAACAATACCAAAGAAAGGACATTGGGGTAGGCCGCATAGATTACTCAAATTGCCAGACCATGATTAAAATAACTGAGACAAAAATAAAACAACAAAAATAGCAATGAACTACATAGTATTCACATTCACAATAAAGTAAAATAATATAATACTTACAAAGTAAATATTCATGTCAACATTCAGTATGCAAATCGATCGATTGGGTTGGGTTAAAAATGAAAAGGTAGCAGACAGACTGTAGACATAGATACTTTCGCATTTATAATATTAATATGAATATGGATAGACTACAAACTCCTCCTAAATCAGCCTTGCAAACATTATTTATTGTGTGCGCGCAAGTGCTAGTCATCGCCTGAGGTATGTGAGCGGTGAGACAGGGGAGACACATGCTTGACATAGCTTACGTTAGTATTTGTACCGTACCTACCTTACCTATCACAAAAAAACGTGTTGACCGCTGCCCAATACCACGTGTTAGGACTATTTTTGCTGAACGACATATCGATGTTCTAGCCCCCATAACTTACAACAAACTTTTAAAGACGCATAAAGACTGTAAAGGCTACACCTTGTACAAATTCAAAAATAAATTAACAACCTGGCTCAAGAGTCTAAGCTATGACGATATTGAAAATTTGATTTCTAATAGGTAATATTAATATGAAGACACACTCACACAACCAAATATTATTCACGCACACACAAAGATGACATAAGTTCCAAAATTCCTTACAAACCGCTTAAATAAATCAGACAACTACCAACGCAACTCCCATATACTTGTAACATCCACTATTCACTCAAAGACCCAGCACACACACACACACTACCCTACACAGCCACCTACATACAAAACAACACTCTCACACACAACACACTACACCCCCACCCTAACATAACACAAACACTCACACCTCACAAAATGTTTTTTGTTTTTCTTTTTTAAATTTAGATTTTAGTCTAGTAAAATCGAAACTATGTATTTTTTTTTGTTCTGACATATTTTTGTAATATACTTAACAGGCGAAGACACTGGTCTCTATGATACAGTTAACACTAGTTTAGGGGCCAGGGGATTCATAATTGATTGTAAAATTTATGTCAATAAATATTTATTATTATTATTATTATTGTCTACCTTCCCCGTCTCACCTCTCACATACCTCAGGTGACTAGCACTTGCGCGCACACTATAGTTAACTTTGATTTACTGAAGCGTCAAAACGTATTTCGGCATGAATAGGTGTTCTTTACAATATAAATTTTTTCACCAATGTACAGTCCTCGGCTGAAAATCCTTTGAGTTTTAGAAAAAAAATCTGCTTTTTAGAATGTCGTCTCTGTCACTCATACCTGGTTCACAGTAGCAAGGGTTCTCCTTGAAAAGCTCTTTTAATTGGTATATATAATTATGGGTTTTGGGCTTCAGGACAGAAACCCATAGTTCCTTTTTAGAGCAATAAAGATTTCGGTTTGACAGTTTTTGTATGGATGAAAATATGTGAAACCGCCATTATTTAGTTTTCAGATATGTGGATAACGATGTTGATTACGTGATTACCTACTATTATTTTATTTTGTGTTAAAAATAGAAAAAACCTAACTTAACTAAAACTATTAAAAAAACTAAAATATGGCGTCCTCCGCATCGCTGTCGACTGGTAATGTATACCCAGGAGACTGACGGCATTGCCACGTTGTATGGCAATCCTTAGCCTCTGGCCAAGGTAAAAGCCAGCCCTTGGGTCACGCGAAGTGTCAATCAGCCGTTTGGAGATTTCGTTGAACAAACCATGAGCACTCGGACCCCACGGCCCGAGGGTTTCAACCCCAAACGGCTCAAAAATATAGTTACCGATAAAGTTACTATAATTCCGCTGCTTGAGGTTTTCCGCAGCCGCAGCAGCAGCGCCAGCACAGCACGCTGTGCCATGAAGATGGGATGGCGCAAGTATCGAGACATGAAACACTCGGGCCGTGGGGTCCGAGTGCTCATGGTTTGTTCAACGAAATCTCCAATCGGCTGATTGCTATTTCCCTTTCAGATATTAAGTTATCTGACGATTGAAAAATCGACATCCATTCGACGTCATAATGGATTGCTAGGATAACATTTTGTGACTTTTTTTCCATAACCTCCAAGCCTGGCTTACAAATTGGTGACTACCGTTTGTTTTTCCTTTTCTGTGATCTTTTCACGCTACCCAAAACAAAAGGGGCTGTTTCTTTTGTAGTAAGTTCCTTTGCCAAGAACCGTGCTTAACCTCGCTTAAGCTTATCGCCTTTTAAAAATAGTTGTAGGTGAAAATGAACGGGTATGATACGCGATATTGCACGTTACAAAAATGTCTAGCTCAATTTACGCTTGATAAACAATAACCTTCCTTAATAATTAATAACCGTGCGTATGATACGCATTAAGTTATACTTTAGTCGTCCATTCGGATCACGAGGCGTCATTAAATTGCACATAATACCTAGTTATACAGGAGGATCAGTCAGAATGGAAATGCTGATGAATGGATCATTTAGTTTTAATTAAAATGTTGAACCAAAATCATGTTTAAGTGTTTTAAAAGATCTACTTACAGAAATAAACATCATTTTATTTCATAAAACGTGCGAAAATAGGCCAGAGCAAGGATTGTCCATGGACCTCCTAGAGGTTGGTAACATAGAAGGTATACGAGTGATAATAATAATAATAATAATATAATAATATCCTGGGACATTTTCACACACGGTCATCTGGTCCCAAACTAAGCAGAGCTTGTACTATGGAAACCAGATAACTGATATACTACATATACTACTTTTTTTTTTATAAATACATACTTATATAGATAATTACACCCAGACTCGGGACAAACAGACATGTTCATGCACACAAATGTTTGTCGTGGATGGGAATCGAACCCACGACCAGCGACATGATAGGCAGTATCTTAACCAACCACGCCAACTGGCCTGGCATAATAAATGAAGTATAGGTACTGATGGCTTTGGGTGGTGGAGAGCGCACTTTCAGCGCCATGAACTTGATTAGTCACTAATCAAGTTTATGGCGCTGAAAGAAAAATATCTGTTAAATAAACATGAACTAAACTTAAGTAGAAAAATCAAATGTATGTTCTAAAAATCAAATGTCCAGTAACGTCGATTATTGCCCCATAGTGCTCTAAGACGGACACCTAATTTGTTCTGATGCTCGGTTCCCATAAACAAAAACGAATCATTTTGCTTACCAATAGTAGTATTTTTTGTTGTCAAACTGGGCTTATAAATAGATTTGTAAGCTGATTTTACCGTGATGGCTATTTCCTTATGGGAGGGTATCCTATGGAAAAACCTTGAGGTATTTCCTTTATTAATATGGTAAAGATACAAGAGTGTGACAAGAGTCCAATAACCATTAGTCTATCTTAGCCGAATACCTGTCGCGAGTGCGCTTGCACTCGCTGTATGTGAAGCGTATCTACTCGTATGTGTGCGTGCGTTTTCGCTCGTTGTATTGGGCTCCATAGGTTCCCAAACTTTTGTGGAGTACCGCCCCCTTTACAAGAAAAAAAAAAAATATAAAACCCGACGACGGCCTATCGACGGTTAAGAATCAATAGTGTCTATCTCCATTTTTTACGTTTTTCACTTTTTAATGCAGGTAGATATGATTATAACTCAATATCGGCCAGGATGTCGCTTAATACAAATAGCCCGTGAGCCAAGGCTTTGGGGTGTTTTCCTTTTGACACCACACGTAGCTCGTATCAATAAGCCAGGCCGTCACACTTACACGTATTAGTCCATTATTTTGATAATACTGAACTGATTTTGATGCAGCTTGCACTGTTCCCTTAGTTTAAGTAAATGTAAGCCAATAAAAATAAAACGGTCACGATCTGATAAATAGTTTTGGAGAAATGTGTAGACAAATATACATACATACAAACATATAACAAACAAACATAAAATTTTGTATATTTGTTTGGAAGCCCTAATAGATTATTATATCTTATACCTCTGTTTTTTTTTTGGAAGGCGGTTAATTAATTTTAATTTGGAATTCTAAATAAAATCTTGGCAGTAGCCGATATCAATCGGCTACTGCCAAGATTTTATTTACTACTACAAACCGGCAATTTCATAGGTAAAGACCTATTACGTTATTTTTAACAAATCCAAAGTCGCTATTTGTTTATTATGTTATTCTCATGAACTCAGAGTTTCAACGTAAGTACTTAACCCACGCACTATTTCTTCACTCAACTTTCCCGTTAGGTACACCTTGTATAATCACTAGATTATTCTCAGCTTCTTAGTTCACAACCTTGCAAGGTATCACAAGCTTCCTAAGTCTTAACAAAAACCAGTATTTTAAAACACCTGCTTGATGATTTAATCATAATTTCCGATTACGTGTAGGAAGTAGATTCTATTGTTATTAGAGTTCGTTTTATATGGCGTATGCGACGGATTGTGTTGCAACTATTGAGTTAGTTTTTGTTTCTTGAGTGAATGTGAATGAGAAAAACCTAAAATAAATTACAGAAACAAAACAATTTGCATTATAATTGCATTAGTACTTTTTTTCTTTTTTTTTTTTGCGCCGAGAAATGCTCACGCATACTGCACTACCACGGCACGACACTAAAATATTATCAAAACTACTATTATCTATCATCACAAGCAATTAATTTTGACAAATCTTAAACACATTATACAAGCTTACATTAAAATACCTATATATACATGGTGGCAGGGACATCAACGCGCAACCTGTTGCGCGCAAAATGCTCATGCATACTGCACTACCACGGGTAGATAGTGCAGTTATGTGGGACTCCAACCCACTAAAACTCCACGGTGTACTCCTCTGCCGCTTGCGACGGGAACACGGGCACGCGTTAGCACTCACCGTGAAACCGTCACGGCTCCTCTGTGGAGTACCCTCCCATCATCGGCGCACCAGAACCCATTGTACGCCGTGACCACCCCAGGAACCAAACCAGCACATGGGCGCCAGATGACCCCGTGTCAATTTAAATTAATAGTTTTATTTGCACCAAAATTCATAGATTGTTCACTTTTGTGTTCGTTATTGATGCGATACTTCCTAAACCAAATGGAGAAGTATCAGAAGTTTTAAATATAAACAGAATGATTTTCACAGCACTTCTGGTACATACATAAGGCGAAAGCGCCAGGGTAGCCCGTGAAATTATTTTTTTTGGAACGAAGTTCTTTAAAGCGGTTTGCGGTAGAAACTGGTAGAAATAATCGTCACGTGGTTACGTAAAAAGCGCGTTCATTCTTTAAAAGTGTTAATAGTTCAGTGTAATCTCGTTAACTCGAATCTCGATAAGTTGTTATCCTCAGTTAGACCAAAAAATAGCCTAATACACGGTACGAGTATCTCGAATTCATTAGACTTGTAAGTCGAATAAATCTATAACTCTAATTTAAAACGTCAACTTCGTAAGTCGAAGTTATTAAAATACAGATTGTAGCCCTCCGCAAACTAACAGGCTACATTCAGCTCCTTATTTTGAAACATATTCCACCGGAAAATTTCTCAGGCAAATTTTAATTTTTTTATCGTTTTTAGGGTTCCGTACCTCAAAAGGAAAAACGGAACCCATATAGGATCACTCCTGATTCTGTCCGTCTGTCACAGCCAATTTGCTCCGAATCTGATAAACCGATTAAGTTGAAATTTGATACACGTATGAATTTCTGTGACCCAAACACGGACGTGTAACGTAAATAAATGAATTTTGAATATTGGAGTCAATTATAGGGGGCAAATAAGAAAATTAAAAAAAAAGTTTTGCAAACTGTACCGTATGGCATATCAAATGAAAGGGCTTACTGTGAAGGTCTCAAATATGTCTTTTTTTATAATTTTACAATAAATTATTTTAAAGTTATTTACGAAAAATTGATCACTTAATCTTATCTCCAAAACTACAGAGCCTAAAATTTTGAAAAAAAAATACAGAAAATAGTTGTATACCTATAGATTACAGGAAAACTTATATGAAGTCCATGGTCAATCACACATGGTAAATCACTCAATATTGTGCGTACACACATTTGCAGTTGGATTGTATTGGAGAAGATGTTTTTCAACAACAATGTTATGTTTGTTCTTGGGATAAATTCATCCCAACTACGGAACCCTTCATTGTGCGTGGTCCGACACGCACTAGGCCGGTTTTTATTTCAGTTAATTTTCCTTTATTTCAATCTAAAAGTACATTCTTTGCAGGCAGCACTCCGTTTATACAAGGTGTAACTTAACCGCTAATTACACATGGGATGAAAATCATCCCATTTTTTTATTTAAGTAGTGGTTCGTGGGAGTAAAGTCATCCCACGAAAACGGTCAGTGTGATACCTTTAAAATGTATATTAAAAAAAGACATAATTACAGTGGCTAAGTCGGAGGCACACACAAAGTCGTGGGTATAAGGCCGTCTGCTCACTTCTGCAGTGATAGGAACTCCCCTGTAGGTCCAGAGGGTGTCAAGAACGAATGAAGATGGAAGATGGTCCTTTTCGTTCTGAACGGCAAGGCTGACGGTTGACGGTTCAGCTCGGTAAGTTAGGGACACCGGCTCGGTGCTCGTGCAGGCACCGGATCAGGCGCAAACTCGCAGCGATAAAAACTGGCTGTCTTACACTCGCAGCGGTAAACTGGCCGTCTTACACTTGCAGCGGTAAACTGGCCGTCTTACACTCGCAGCGGTGAACTGGCCGTCTTACACTCGCAGCGGTAAACTGGCCGTCTTACACTCGCAGCGGTAAACTGGCTGTCTTACACTCGCAGTGGTAAACTGGCCGTCTTACACTCGCAGCGGTAAACTGGCTATCTTACACTGGCAGCAGTAAACTGGCTATCTTACACTGGCAGCGGTAAACTGGCCGTCTTACACTCGTAGCGGTAAACTGGCCGTCTTAAACTTACAGCGGTAAACTGGGCGTCGCACCTGAAAACCACCGTGCCAGCTTATTAGTTTATGGTCCAATAACTTCCGCTCTGGGGCACCAACGACGACAATAAGGAGAAAATACCCATTTTAATGTAGTAGTGTTGACGTGGTGACGTGGTGAAAACAAGCTTGCAAAAGTAAAAATACAACAGTAAAATCGTTAATAATTTAAAAATTAAAAGTCCCCTTGACTTTTTTTTCTTGTTTTTTTTTTTTTTTTTTGCAATTTGCAGATTTGTGTCAGGTTGTATGTAATACAACTCCACCTTAAGTATTGACATTTTGGCACATAATAGTTACATAGAGCTGAAATGTTCTAACAGCAAAAATTATAGAATCTCTGAGTAGCCTTAAGGACCTACTTCAAGAACATTTATTTACTGACAACGATAAAAAGCAACTCAAGTTCCATCTCAAACTGGCTCAGTAATAAAAAACAAAACGGCGCGCACATCCAACTTCAAATGCTTGGCGCTTTATTAGCAATACCAAAGAATATGAAAATTGTGCAGATGTGAAATAATTGTACAGTCAAAGAAATCAATTGTTTATCAAATTGAATCATCATCATTTGCCTAGCCTTTTCCCAACTACGTCATCCATGACCCCAAGGTCATATTCCAGTATAACTAGATGCAGCTGAAGACCAGTATTTTACATGGAGCGACTGCCTATTTGACCTCCACAACCCAGTTACTGGGTACTACAATACCCCTTGGTAAGACTGGTTGTCAGTCTTTCGGGCTTCTGACGACCCGTAACGACTGTCAAAGATCTACGAAGGAGAGCCGGGACCAACAGCTTAACGTGCTTTCCGAGGCACGGAGGGGTCTCGATACGTAATGAAATGGATGGCCACCCATCTACGAACCGTCTGCACCTACCTACAATGAGTAACTAAATTAATGCACATTATGAAAGTAGTTTGTTTAGAATCGTATACTGAATCGATTGCTCTCATTTTTAATATAGGTAACTTTTTATCCCAAAAATAATAATAAAACTACGTAAATTACAGTCACACTTCCACTGTACAGTCAAAACAAACCAAAATGGACGGAGTAACTACTACGCCAGGCCCTTATACGTGTGCGACTGTGTGCGTGCGTAGAACCACAATTTTTTCCAAGAATCAGTATTACTAATTTAATAATAATATACATAATAGTAAAAACTCAGTGTTATGATTATAACATAATATGATTAATTTTGACGAGTTCTCTCTCTCTCTCTCTGCAGTCGGTCCCTCATATCTGAGGATCGTGGTCAGCTTCGGAGTTGCATCTGGAGCGGATGATCCGCCTCCACCGGTTTCTGTCCAGCGCATCCCTTACCACCGTGTAGAATTTTGAGGACGATGATTCCTTCACCTGATCGCTCCATCGTGTTGGTGAACGACCGCGCGATCTTTTGCCTTCGATGTTCCCAACCACAATCAGTTTTTCCAAACTTTCATCGCCTCTGCGTACTATGTGGCCGAAATAGGAGAGAATGCGTTGTTGGCATATGGTCGACAAGCGGGTTGTTGTTCGAAGCTGAGTTAAGATCGATGCATTGGTGCGTTTGGCAGTCCACGGTATTCTCAACATTCGTCTCCAGCACCACATCTCGAATGCATCAATCCTTTGCCTTTCTCGGGCTAAAATGGTCCACGTTTCCACTCCATATAAGAAGATCGGGAATACTAGGGCTCGTATCAATCTCATCTTGGTGTTGATACCAATTCCTCTCTTCTTCCAAATGCTATTTAAGCGGGTCATAGCATCTTTGGCCATCCCAATACGCCTTTTGATTTCGGGGACACAGCTACCATCATTGCAGATTTGCGAGCCAAGGTAGGTGTAGTAGTTGACGATGTTGATGCCAGGAATGTTGCAGGTGACATTTGATAGCTTCCCGGCTCGATCCACAATCATTACCTTGGTTTTCGCTCTGTTTACTGCAAGACCAATGTTGCCACTTTCAGTCTCGAGTCTTTGGAACAACTCACTCAAATCTTCCATGGATGTTGCAAGGAGAACGGTGTCGTCGGCATATCGGAGATTTGATACTCTTTTTCCACCTATAGGGAAACCCTTCTCCCAGCATTCGATGGTCTTCCGAATTATGTACTCTCCATATATGTTGAAAAGGGCAGGGGATAATATGCAACCTTGTCTCACACCTTTTTTAGTTTGGAACATATAAGAGCATTCAGTACCTATCCTAATGAAAGATTGATTCTTTGTGTATAGACTCTGGATTAGAGCGACAAGGTGTTCAGGAACTCCCATTTCCAGTAGCAATTTCCACAGTTTGTCCCACTGTACGCAGTCAAAAGCTTTTGTATAGTCTATAAAGCAAAGGATCACGGGGTTGTTGAATTCCCTGCTCTTCTCAATGATTTGGCGGATGTTCAGTATCTGCTCCCGCGTTCCTTTGCCCCTGACGAAACCTGCCTGCTCTTCGGGTATCTGCCGGCTTAAAAAGTAACTAAGACGTCGATTGATAACATGCAGGAGGATCTTACTTGCATGAGATATTAACGCTATCGTCCTGTAATTTCCACAATCTTTGGATGAGCCTTTCTTGTGTAGCGGTATGAAAACCGATTCTGTCCAGTCTCTTGGCCATCTTCCGGTTTTCCAAATGGTGTTACATATTTCGGTGATAACTTTAGTGCCCAGTTGTCCTAGGTTTTTTAGTATTTCGGCTGTTATACCATCTTTACCTGGTGATTTCTTACACTTGAGAGCTTTGATGGCATGCTCAACTTCCGAAGTCAAAATATCAGGCTCTTCTGTAGACCATGTTATTTCAGCGTTTGTAAACTCACTCGTGTCATACAGCTCCATGCAGTAATTTTTCCAGCGATCTAACACGTCAGCCACATCTGTAAGTAGACGCCCATCTTTATCATGAATGGCACAGGTCTTCGGTTTACGCGTTCCAGTCAATTCTTTTACCTTTTGAAAAAGATATCTGGATTCGTTTTTCAGGGAGTGCTGTTCGAGTTCGTGACAGATTCCGTTGATGTGGTCGTCATAATCTTTCCGACAGCGTAGTTGAACTTGGCGGCTCAGTTCTGAGTACCGCTGTTGGTCTTCAGGTGAACTTAAGCCGTTTTCCCTAAGTTCACGTCTCTCAAGGATAATTTGCGCTGTCTCTTGTGTAATAAATTCTTTCATGACAGGTTTTGCCAGCTTGTTGTCAGTAGCTGTTTTCTCTATTACCCTCTTCAGTTCTTCCCACTTACCGTCGCTATCTGTGATATCATTCGGAAAGTTTATCATTCTCTGTTCCAAGTTTTCTTTGAAGCCAGTGAAATTTATACTTTGCATGTTCGGAGCTGTTTTAGGTCTTCGTATCCTCTTTAGCCGTATTTGGACTGTTGCTACAAGGAGCTGGTGGTCGGAGCCACAGTCAGCACCGGGGAAAGTTGTGGCGTTCGTCACTGAGCTTCTCCATCTTGTCCCTATTAGTATGTAGTCAATTTGGTTCCTACATCTGTCGCCAAGGGATATCCATGTGTATAGTCTGCGGATATGATGTTGAAAGCAAGTGTTGGAGATGGTAAAATTTTCTTCACAACAAAACTGTAACAGTCGCTCACCCCTATCATTACGTTCCCCGACCCCGTGCTCGCCTATGACACGACGAAGATAGTTGTCGTCCTTGGTAACTCCAACTTTAGCATTAAAATCCCCTAAGATGATAGTGACTTCCCGCTTTGCAAGTCCTCTGAGCGTAGTAGTCAACGTATTGTAAAAGCCCTCCACTTCTTCTTCAGTTGACTGTGCTGTGGGGGCATATACCTGCACGATGTTAAGCTTGCACGGTAAGGTGTTAAGTTTGATAGTAAGGATCCGATCGCTTACTGGGTTATAGCCCAAAACACACTTGCTCATACTGCGTGGCACGATGAAAGCCACTCCTCTGCTGCTTTCGTCTTCAGGACCCGAAAAATACACTGTACTGCCAGAGTTAGATGTAAAGTGACCATGTCCTTTCCAATGTGTTTCGCTTAGCCCTAGCAGGTGAACGTTCTTCCTCTGCATTTCGTTTTCCACAATCTGTAGTTTCCTAGGTTGGTTGAGGCCGCGTACATTCCACGTTCCGATACGGTGGGGATGGCGGATTGATTTGCTGGTGTTAAGTTCATCAGTAACAGAGTTTCCATGCGGCGCCTGATGATTCACGAGCGCATGGCCGGTATCACATTTCACACCTCCTCTCCCGGAAAGGCGGCGCCGGGCGTCAGCCGGATTGCCAGACATACTATGTACCAATCCTTGATTTTCCATGCTGACTCTCTTGGGAAATAGAAGCAGTGGTTTCCCGTTGCCTTCTGCCCCAGACATTTTAGAAGTTATTTAGACTTCAGGTCGCTGTTGCCTCTTCAGTCAGTGGTCCAACTGGTGGTGTGGTTATACCGCCACTGCTCGGTCGCCAGAGCCTCGTCCGTTATCTAGCAGGGAGCACCACGACGGCCGAAGGACGCCGCCGCCGACTATTCATAACGAACCGCCAGCGCGCGCAGGTGAGGTTGACAGTTGGGCCGGATAAGATGTTACTTCCGTTCTCCCCTTACTCCCCAACTTTGACGAGTTATGCGAACATAAATGTATGGTACAGCTGGTTTTTATAAACATATATACACATATACAGGGTGTCCGGTAAAGAATGGATAATTTTGAAACAGCATATACATAATTGACCCTATGGCCGTTCTAAAAAAAAATATATATCCATAGTAGTACCTCTCAGACTTAAAAAAAAAATGCTGTGCAATTTCTAGTCACACTATTTGCTGCCTCCTGTCGGCGTAGTCAACGTACAATATTATAACAACAAATTACCGATGGAATTCATTCACGTTCGTGGTGAAGAAGAATGTAAAAGTTACAATTTTATTTCTAAAAAATCTTATGTACTTTCAAGGGAACTATATATTTTTTATGTTTTTTCTGGAACGGCCATAAGGTCTAATATATACTACTTCAAGGTTATCTTTACCGAACACCCTGTATATTACCCGAATATTGCTCGGCTGAGGCCAAGTACCGTAATTTTTTGAGCTGTGAGTCGCGTAAAATGAGTCGCAGATTTTTTATTTTTTTATGAAATGAGATGAACTCATTTTGCGTCACCGTGTGGCACAAACAGAACTTTAGTATGAAACCGAATGCAGCGTAAATTCCGCGACTCATTTTACGCGACTCACAGCTAAAAAAAATACGTTTGTTGGCCTCAGCCTTAATAGTATAGGATGTGTTTGGAGCGGAAGATCCACTTTTATGCATTCTTAATCTATGGCGATACTAGGACACTGTAGTTTTAAATCGTCCTACATTGAGGTACAAAGGAAATGGCATTTGTTTATATTTCGAGTGAGAAGGTATTCTAATTTATTATGGAGTTCAGCTGTTGGGTGTCAGTTAGTCAATGAGTTTTAAACGATTTTATTCAACTTCGTAGGTATTCGTCTAGCAAAGAGTAAATTATCTGAAAGTTTGTAAGACTGGAGAGCGGTACTTACTTTAATTCGAGCTTCAATTTAATTATTGCTGGATAAACCTACCTAATAATAAAATTATTCTGCACGTCGGTTATGGATAAACAGAAGATATTACAACAAGAGGTAAATAGAGGTAAATCTTGACGGAGAGTTAAAATAGATAGGGCAAAGGTACTATCGAGGAAACTTACATCTGACTAATTTGAAAACAAAATCCCGTGCACATGATGACCACGTCTGTTAAGGAAGCGTCAATATAGCGGCCAAGCGCTGCAAGCAAGAATAGTCCTTACGGTGTATAGATGTAAGCTTCATCGATAGTGTATTTAGAGGGTTTTGCTTAAGAATAATAATTATTTTTGTGTGCCTAAAATAATGATCCTGTTCGTGCTAATTGGGTTTCGTTTATTTATTTAGAACTAGTTTCTGCCCGCGACTTCGTCCGTGTAAAATTTCTTGTTCCCCGGATCCATCCCGTCGCATCGCATCTCCTACTTATTTTTCGATTAGAGTTCTTTTTTAATGTTTTCATTTTTGCTCAGCTCCTAAGGGCCCTAGCTTGATAATTAGATAGCCTATAGCCTTCCTCAAGAATTGGGCTATCAAATGCAAATAGATTGTTTTAAATCCGACTGGTAGTTCCAGAGATTAGTGCGTTCAAACAAACTATTCAGCTTTATTATTAGTAATTTAGTACATATTGATAAGTGGGGAAAACTTTTAGAAAATTATCAGTCGAAGATAAAGTACAGAAAGCAACGGAATTAAAAAGTAATTGTTTACGTGTGAGTCGATATAGAAAAGCGTTGTAGATTTTAAGCGTTTTAGATGATACAATTATTTATGAATTTAATTTGATACCCGTAATACCAGGGTAACATATATGTGACGGGTAATTAGTGACCGATACTAAGACGCCCGCTGAGCATGCGTAGTTCATACAAACGAAATACCAAAATAATTTGTAAATCAAACATATTCTAAAGGTAGTGTGTATTTATTCCGATTGGATTGCAGAATATCTAGGTTCCCAAAAATATATTAAATAAGAACATTGATTTAAACAGGAAATATGAGAAAAATAAGTTTTCTATAGAAATTTTAAATTTCTCATATCTCGTCTTCAAATCAGTGTCCTTTCAAAATATATGTTTGGGAACCTAGATATTACGTAATCGAATTGGAATAAATACACACTACCTTAAGAATATGTTTGATTTACAAATAATTTTGGTATTTCGTTTGTATGAACTTCGCATGCTTCGTGGGGCTCGTAAACACATGATTGTACTCATGATAACAAACAACCTTTACTATGGTAACAATCCTGAAATCACAAAAAAATAAATCAGCTGTTGTATTCATGTTCGCATTACTTGTCAAAATGTAGGGAGCAGCAGATTTTTTTTCGCAAAATTTGTTTGTTATCATGTGTTTAAGTATCGGTCACTAATTACCAGTCACCCTATATTATTATAATTATCAATCGTCGCACCTACACAAGTCGCGTGTCCAATAACTCTCTGCCAATCTATCTAACTAACAAGAACTAACAAACAATACGTATAGTGAATCTAATCCTCTTTTTATTTCTACAGTACCTCGACATTCTTTACGTGGGAGGAAATACCTTACCTAACTAAAATGGGACAAAAAGTCTGATATACCGTTGGGTTTGTTCAAATGAGATAAATATACGAGTGTTTCTTGAAAGACCACAAAACGATACAGAAAAGAAATTACATTTAAAAAAATCTTTTTATGGTTCCGTGCCACAAAAGGAAAAACGGAACCCTCTCCAACCCTCGTGTTTCTGTCTGTCCGTCTGTCACAGCCAGTTTGCTCCGAATCTAATGAACCGATTAAATTGGAATTTGGTATACATATGAATTTCTGTGACCCAAACACGGAAGTGAAAGGTAAATAAAGGAATTTTGAATATGGGGGTCACTTTTGGGGGGCAAATAATAAAATAGAAATAAAAAGTTTTGCAAACTGTGTCACATTTTTTTTTATACTTTTAAAATATAATATTAGTTTTTAAACTGACATTGTCACTGACATTATCATTAGAACTTAAAACGGGATATTTACCATGTATATTGATTGATTTGAGTTTCCGATATTTCGGCACTGTTGCAAGTGCCATGATCACGGATAAACTGAAGTTATTGCGGGTGGATGTTTACGAGCAGACAAAACGGTCTACCCTCTTTCTTGTTCGTTACCATTGTCACTTGTTACACTCACAACTCGATTAGCGATTCGGTAGCGGTGGCAATCGCACTAAACGAACAAGAAAGAGGGTAGACCGTTTTGTCTGCTCGTAAACATCCACCCGCAATAACTTCAGTTTATCCGTGATCATGGCACTTGCAACAGTGCCGAAATATCGGAAACTCAAATCAATTAATATACATGGTAAATATCCCGTTTTAAGTTCTAATGATAAATATAATATTGTTTTAAAGTTATTTAAGAAAAAAAAATGAAAAAGAAAATTGACAGAAAATTGTTTTATACCTATAGATTACAGGAAAAACTATAAGAAGACATTGGTCAGATAACATGGTAAATCTCTCAATATTGCGCGTACAATCTTACATTTGCAGTGGGAATGTATGGGAGAACATGTTTTTCAACTACAATGTTATCTTTGTTCTTGGGATAAATTCTTCCCAACTCCGGAACCCTTGTGCGTGGTCCAACACGCACTTGGCTAGTTTTTTTTCATCCTATTGTTTCTAGGGGTGTAGCGCTATAAGATTCTTTTGGCGCGTGGCCAAAATTGGAACCATCTTGTTTTTTCAATATCCTGGATACTATAATAGTTACTATACATGGTGTATCAGAATGGTGTGGTCATTTAAGGGTGTGGTACAGACCATCAAACTGAACCACTTTCTCAATGGGACCAACATCGTAACTCGAGAATATCAGCCGTCCCATACATTTGGGTCGAGCACGTATTGAAGCTTTGTACGGGACAGCTGATAATTTTACGATTTTGGTCCCTTGTAGAATGTTGTTCAGTTTGATGGCCTGTAACAAAATCGGCCGAGCTTTTTCCCAACTATGTTGGGGTCGGCTTCCAGTCTAACCGGATGCAGGTGAATACCAGTATTTTACATGGAGCGACTGCCTATCTGACCTCCAGAACCCAGTTATTGGGTAATACGATACCCCTTGGTAAGACTGGTTGCCAGACTTTCGGGCTTCTGACGACCCGTAACGACTGCCAAAGATCCACGTATGAGCCGGGACCAACGGCTTAACGTGCTTTCCGAGGCACGGAGGAGTCTCGGTATGTAAAGATGGTCACCCATCGATGGACCAACCCCGGCAAGCGTAGCTTAACCTGATGGATCGACCCGTGTGGCTGTTATTAGTTAGCCACGAGCTCCTCGATGACCTGTAACACACCCTTAAATTTTACCATACCTTTCTGATACACCCTGTACATCAGGTTAGGTTAGGTTAGAAGAAATCTGCTGTTTTATAGAAAAGTGCAATAGGTATTGCGCGGTCAAAATGTATGGAACAGATATTTTTTTAAATATAACCGACGAAAAACAACGCAGGGGCTCAGAATCCTGTAAGTATCCATGGTAACAGGGCCTCAAGTCTGATATTACAATAGTGTCAGAATAATAATAATAATAATAATAATAATAATTTTATTTTCCAAAAGTATACAGACAATTAAATAATTTGTTGACATACTGGAAATCTTAAATTCTATGATCCGATATTGAACATCTGTGTCTGAACTAGATATAGAATATCTGTATTTCAGACATCAGCGCTCTTCCCCGGTTGTGGGTGACATTTACAGATTAGTTTAGCATGACCTCTATACACATTTACAAACAAACACATTCGATCAAACACAAAATAAAGAGAGAAAAAAAAAAAAACAATAATAATAATATGGAAATTACAATAAACAGGAGCACATTTTTAGGTTAGTTGTACATTGATGGCCTCCGGTGAGTAGAGTGTAAATGTGTGGATGTGTGTAGGAGGGTGAGTATTATTATAAGCTACTTAACTACAGCCAACAGGTTTTCGGTCTCATCGTAGTTTAGATTGCGAATGTAGTTTATTACCGTAGATCTACATTTGCTTCTATTTAGGGGGTACATATCTACAAGTTTATTTAGTCTTTCATACAGAAAAGAGCCCAAGAAACCATAGTACTTGCGAGCGTACGAGTGTTTAAAGGTCGGTAGATCATTGTGTGTAATGACCTTTCGTCTGCGTGTAGATAAATATGAGGATTTGTCATAGTTTGTATTAGGATGGTGTCTCAAGACTGCGTGAAGGACAAACAACTGCCGGACAGTAAGGACTTCACAAGACTGGTACAACAGGTATGTAGGGAACAGATAGGGTCGGAAAGTGCTGACTTTGAGTATTGCTCTTTGTGCAACTTCTAACGGTTTGAGTATAGTTTTTGACGTGCCTCCCCATACAGAAATACAATACTGCAGCAGAGACTGACCAAGTGCTAGGTATACTTGTTTAACTAATTTAGGTTCAGCTGCATTTCGTAGATTTCTGAAAATGAAAATCAGTTTTCTTACCCTAGAAGTAACCATGTCTATGTGAGGTCGAAAAGATAGATTATTGTCAATAATTATTCCTAAATATTTAACTTTGTTTACATTAGTTAGTGCAGGGCAAGAGCATGTAACATCATTGCAGCAATTGTGTGCTATTATGGAGAGATTTGGGGGAAGGCGATTACAGTTTCGCATAGAAAAGATAAGATATTGAGTTTTACCTGCATTAAGAGTAAGAGTATTTTTCTGTAGCCAGTGACTTACTATATTAAAACCATGCTGTGCACTCCTAAACACATCCTCCCAAGTGTCAGCAGAAAATAGTAGCACCGTATCATCTGCGTACGATATTATTTTACCTCCAGCAAGATTTAGCTCACACAAGTCATTTAAATAGACCAGAAATAGAGTTGGACCCAAAATACTACCCTGAGGAACACCAAAAGAGACTGGTAAGTCACTGCTTAAGTAATCATTTATTTTCACACATTGTGTGCGACCAGAAAGGTAGTCTTTAAATATTTTGAGTTGGTCTCCTCTAACGCCTAAACGTTCCAGTTTTTGCAAAAGCAGTGGCACTGAGACAGAATCAAAGGCTTTGGCCAAATCTAAGAATAAGCCTATAGTCTTTCTGCCGGCATCTAGATTTCCCACTACAAAATCTACAAGCTCATGGGCTGCATCACTTGTCGACTTGCCAGCTCAGAAACCAAATTGTTTGTTAGAAAGATGGTTATTTTTTTCTAGGTAGCTTGTGAGTCTTTTATTGAGGATGCGTTCCAGGAGCTTGGAGACAGAGGGCAAAATAGAAATGGGCCTATAGTTGGTGACGCGGTCTTTATCTCCGGATTTGTGTATTGGATGCACCACTGACTTCTTAAGGACTGTAGGAAAAATACCTTGTGATAGACAAATATTAAAAAGATGTGTTAAAAGGGGCACAAGTATGTGTTTATTTTCTTTAAGAAGGCTGTTGGGTATAGAGTCCCAACCAACAGAGCAGATGTTTTTGAGACCCATAATTAAACTCTCTACCTCCGCTTCATCTGTGCCCAATAAAGCAAGTGACTTTCGGCAGTGCTTAAAATTTTCAGTTGCGTAATTTAAGTGCTCCGGATTTGCACAGTTTATAATATTATCCGCCAGGTCCTTGCCTACCCTGACAAAGAAATCATTTACTTTTCCTACCGACTCTCTTGCGTTGCATGCATTTATTAATTCTGTCGCGGTATTTTTACTCTTTTTAGTGTTTGTTATAATTTTTATTGCATCCCATATTTTTTTGTTATTTGTGCCTGCAGTTTTCAGTAGGTTCTTTTCGTACGATGTTTTAACTTTTTTTAGTAGACGGTTGCAGAAATTACGGTACCTTGTGTATATAGTTTTAAGTGTATTGTTTTCAGGAGACTTTCTTAACTTTGTATGTAAATTATCCCTGTGTCTCATGCAACGTATCAGTCCTGGAGTTATCCATGGTTTAATAATTTTATATCGTTTCGGTAATTTTCGCATGGTAGTGTTTGCAGCAATTTCATGTTGAATGGTTGTTACGAAGAATTCCATCGCAACATTTGCATCAGATATGGAGTAAAGCGGCTGCCAATCAATTTGTGATAAACTATAGTTTAATTTTTCAATATTTACTTTGGTGACGGACACGTGGGCAAAAGTTCTAGCCTGCCCACGATGAAGACATAACAAAACAGCCTGATGATCAGTGATTGTTGATTGCAATACAGCAGTGAGCGCCTGAGATTGAGTTTTAAGCATCACGTGATCAAGGCACGCCTTGCCACTTCTCGTGGGCAGGGTGTGGGCAGGTAAGATACCGTGATAAGCGCATAGATTTAAGTACTCTAAAGATTTAGGGCCTTGGCCTTCCGGACAAATGTTTATGTTAATATCTCCAATGACAGAGATATTTTTATAAGTACTGAGACTGGTTAAAATGTTATTGAGAGATAAGAGAAAGGCATCAGTGTTTCGATTTGACGGAGATCTATAAATTGCTACTATCGCAGTTTCAGTGCCGATTTTTATGACAAGACAATTGCAGTCGTGGCATTGCGGCTCTTCACAAGTAGCATGCAGATTTATTTTATGAAACACTGTTACTCCGTCATTTTGATTAGCATAGTTGTTTGAAGAGAATCGATTATAATCGAGAATGGTCTGTCATTGATTTCATAATTGTTGATTTTGACAAGTTTTGTAATCTACTAATATAATGGCGTCATTATGACTTTCCAATGGTCAACCACTGACACTCCATTGAAAGAAATGGCTTAAAATGATAATCTCGTACATAATGACAAATGAAAGACTGACGTATGCGGTAATCTGCTAAAATTTTGACAGTTCCTTTGATCAGTACCACGACTCTATAACGAGACCACGGACCTACCAATGATCGACCATTATGAATTTAGCAGATTACGAACTTTGAGCAAAATGACAATGGGATCGTGTTGGAGTGACGAATTTATAAAAAATAGCAGACATGGGGCCCTGGTTGCGCGTTGATGCCCCTCCCTCCGTGTATCTGTAGTATTATATGTTCTATATTCATATTAAAGCTGACGAGTTAGTTTTTTTTTTTTTGTTTTAACGTGCTAATCTCTGGAACTCCTAGTCGGATTTGAAAAACTCTTCTTGCATTTAATAGCCCAGTTCTTGAGGAAGGCTATTTAACATCAGCCTAGGACCTTTAGGAGCCAAACAAAAAAAAGTCAGAAAGAACGCTAAGCGAAAAGGAAGTAATAGTGTGGGCATGCGATGCGATGGTCAGGGGGAAAAGAAATTCCTCGTAGACGAAGTCGCGGGTACAAGCTAGTATAGTATATATGTGACGGGTAATGCTAGAAGATTGAGTAAACCTAGGTTTACCCAAACATTTTGGGTAAAGTTCGAATAATCTCGTGCGTTGTGTGGTCACAGTTCTAACCTTTTTTTTTTTTTTTTTTGTCGCTGAGAAATGACATTACGCATCTCCACTCGTCGGGGGACGACACGGAGTATGTGGGACTCCCTGCCAGAGTGGCAGTATACCCACTAAAACTCAGCGGTGTTCCCACATCGCCGTGATGGGGGGCTACGGGAATGACCGGGAACACCTGGCCATTCCCGTCCGACACTGATGGAGGCCTGTGCAATACAGACAAGGGTGCCCCCGCACCCGTGGCCTGCTGGCCTCCACCTGGGAGGAGTCGGAGGTGACTGTCATACTTTCTTTCTTTCTACAGTTCTAACCTAACCTAACCTACCTTTCAGCCTACATCTAAATTTAATCATTCTAGCATTACCTGAGTCGACCTGTAATATTTTTATTATTATTAGACCTGTATTATTTTATTATTACTCGCACTTTACCCAAAATGCTTGGGTAAACCTAGGTTTACTCAATCATCTAGCATTACCCGTAACGTATACATAAATATAGCTGTGTTAGTACCGATTTTGGCCACGGACATAAGATACTTTTCGTATCCCGACAGTAGGTACGTATCCCGTGGGATAATTTCCGACATCCACGCGGGCGAAGCCGCGGGCAAAAGTTAGTATTTCATAAAACTATAATTCCCCAAATGCCAAATTGTTTTTGAGGTTAGAGCATTTACTCAGTTTTTATGTACTCTGGCCGCACTTAATGATCTTGCGATTACTGCTACGCGTTGACTAACATTAGAGAAAGGAATCGTCAACAGTATTACGTGTTAACACTATACGCAATAAACCTAACGGAAACAAAGTGATCTTCTTCAAAAACAACAACTCTGCAAGTGTACGAACCGTACATTACTCAAAGAAACGATCAGACGGTGAGATTTTTACAGAATAGTACAACAGTTGTACTATTCTGTAAAAATCTCACCGTGAAAACTTAGGTGAAGTGAGCTTGAAGTGTGTTGTCATTCCACCTGATGCTAGGGATTGATACTATTGACAGTTCACTCCACGCTCACCTCACCTAAGTTTTCACGGTGAGATTTTTACAGAATAACACTGCTGTTTGCAGAGGAATGGGCGAAGATTTTATTGGCATGCCAGAAGTGCAGTGAGAGAAATTTATGAAAGTGTTGTTAACTTTTTACCTGAACTTGATGATTTTATATTTTCTCTTTGCTTTTTTTTATTGCATTTGTATAATAATTATACAAATTGTGTCTTTAATTTTTGTAATTGGTTTTAAACCGTCTTAATTAAATAAATAAATAAAGTTTCCAAGCATTAAATAGCTAATTTACACATAATTTTTAACATATATAAAACATATAATAATAATAATAATAATAATAACCCCACCGCTGTATCTCTACGTTGACGTCGTGGTGGGGCTTGCGCGCTCCATACTTTAGGTCTGTGCCGGTAGAATTTACTTTGCCGGAACGGGTCTAGGATGAGGAGCCAGACCAAGAGAGTTACAGAAACCCGCAGGGCAGCATGTGGCGAGCTGTTGGGCAGTAGCGACCCCACGGACCCTATTTCCCGGGAGAAATCTTGTCCTCATCTCTGGCTTGCCTTAATTGGCCGGCTGGAGTGAACACTGACGAGGAACAGAGCTCCCACCTCATTCTTGCCTTTATTGGCTGGCTTGAGTGGAGATTCGCAAGAGCAAACGTGCTCGGAGGAAGGAAGTATTCCAGTAAGGTGCTGGTAGGGATCTTGACCGTACTTCCGGGATTGTCCTGATAGCCGTGGAATACCTCTCCACTCCTCACGCACCTCAGGAAGTGTTGCCCCCTTGTCGCTACGTCACTATGTGCTAGCGGCCGTTTCCGGGGGCCCATTATTGAGTGTGCAAGTCACCTCCTGCCATTTTATCCGTGTATAATTGTATAACATTGGTCAGGCAGGGGACATAGTTATTCCATAGTTTAAGTAACCCAATGCACTTTAGCAACCCAAACCCATAGCCCAATATGTTTTATTTTCACGTACAGCAATAGTCCTGCACCAACCGGGGGTTGTCCTTGGGTGCATTTGCATAGCGCATATAGGGATAATCGTCGGTTGGTGCCTCCTCATCATTTAAAATTTTGTAAGGGGCCTCTGCGAGTTGGCTTCAGCTCCTCGTACGCCTTCCAAAGGTCCGGGACCTCAGGGTCCCGAGAAATATGGAAAAAGATAATAATAATAATATATTCCACAACTATCACACAACGCCGTCTAGCCTCAAGCTAAGCAGAGCTTGTGTTATGAGTACTAGACAACTGATAAACATACTTATATATTTCTAAATACATACATATATAGATAAATTACACCCAGACACAGAACAAATGATCATGCTCATCACACAAACATTTGTCCTGGGTGGGAATCGAACCCACGACCTCCGGCATAGCAGTCAGGGCCACTAACCACTAGACCAACAGGCCAGTCTGTCAGTATATAACATATACAATACATATACAATTTTACTATGGGACCAATCCTGAAATCGCAAAAAAAAAAAACTGCTGCTCCCTACATTTTGACAAGTTATGCGAACATTTATGTACGGGACAGCTGATTTATATATGTTATTGCGACACAATGAAAGCTTTTAAGATCCCACACCAATCAAACCATATTTTATCCTCTCATACCTATCTAAACTATGAAATTACATACCACGTTCTTGACCCGTTGACACGTTGAGTTGACCATGTCAAAAAATTACGGCTGATTTTGAGCACTGAACTTTGTTCATCATCAAAAAATGCGCCAATTTTCACATAATTTAAAGGGTTATAACGAAGCCTTAAAAGCCCACGAATTCACCACAATTCCAACAATATTTTCTCCTCTCATATTATCTAAACCACTCATTCCCAAAGTGGGCGATAACGCCTCCTTGTGGTCGCTGGATCTTTTCGTGTGGCACGATTACAGAGAGACAGAGAGAATTAATTTTTAATTTGTGATTATTAATAGATAATAGACAAACATAAAATTGGTATAATTAACTCTTATGTAAAGGGGGCGTTGGATTTTTTTTCTTGTTAAGGGTGCGGTAGTCCTTAAAAGTTTGGGAACCTATGATCTAAACCGTGAAAATACTTACCATATTCTTACTTGAACTGACGACCTTGCGCAAAGCTAATCTAGCTTTATACCTAGGATTTAGGTGCGTAAGCGAATTACTTAAATAAATGTAAGATAATTATATTTATGAAAGCCCCTGATGAAATAGGACTCGATTTTGAGATAAAATTAGACGGCAAAGTCTGTTTAGAAAAGGTAAATTAAGTTTGGAAGGTCAAAGTATAAATAGTAGACATATACGCAGCGTCGGACTGGCCATACAGTCGAGGTGGCATTTGCCAGCCGGGCCCCAGCCTGCACGGGCCCTCCCACAGGCCTGGGTTGAGAGGCATGCGGCAACTTCAGCACAGGGGGGGGGGGGGGGGGGGCCGCGCAGCGTGCCCCCTCTGCTACGGTTGCCCGCGTGCATGTCTCGTAAACTATGCGTCTTACAAAAAATTTGAAAGACAAAATAATTTGCTACAAATTATGACTTGACGAATTTTTTGTAAGATGCATAGTTTACGAGATATCGCGAAAAAAGTGTTTTCACCCCTTTTTTCAAGATGGCGGCCGGGGGACCTGGGTGGCGACCCCACAAACTTGAGATTAAGCTTCTAGTGACCCCCCACACATGTCCCAAAAATAAAATTGCATCCTGTAATAAATGCAATACTCTGTCCTTAAATTGTAGGTAACATTTCAATGGGCTAAAATTGCCGGAAAATTATGGGAGTTTTATTTCGCTTTCTTTTATGTAAGTATTATAGTGGTTATTATTATTATCAATAATAATAGTGTTTATTCCGCCGTTTATAAAATAAACTAAAGCAAGAAACCCTACAGGAATCGGTCATGATTTCGAAGGACTGAGACATTTTTGCTGTTTTTTTTTTTTTTTTTTTTTTTTTTATTTGTGATGGGTTTGCTCTTGACTCTAGTCTAGGTCAGAGGTGACAGAGACAAAGTCGACGATGGAGTGAGCTTACCCAGAAGAAGCCTGTTCACTCTCACTTTGAAGAGATTAGGGTTGTATACGTTCGGAAACACAGACGCAGGTAGTGAGTTCCACTCTTTTGCTGTGCGCATTATAAAAGACATTTGGAAGCGCTTAGTGCGAATTGGTGGAATAGCAACCAGGTAGGGATGGTAACTGGCAGTGCGTCTAGATGTCCGGTGGTAGAAGGGGGCCGGTGGAATGAGGTCGTGGAGTTCTCGGGCACACTCTCCGAAGTACAATCTGTAGAAGACCGACAAGCAGGCAACCTTGCGGCGATGAGCCAAGCTATGAAGCTTGGCATCCACCAGTTTTACGTCGCCAATGAGCCTCTTAGCTCTGCGTTCCACCGAGTCAAGCGCGGCTAGTTGGTACTTAGCTGATCCATCCCAAAGGTGACTGCAATACTCCATGCAGGATCGGACTTGCGCTTTGTAAAGGATTAAAAGCTGTCCAGGCGTAAAGTATCGCTTCACCCTATTTAGGATGCCCAGTTTCTTGGCCGCAGTTTGGGCCTTGTACTCGATGGTGGCGCCGAAGTTGAGACCAGATGTCAACTCCATGCCTAGGAGCTCAAGTCGATCAGTTACAGGAACAGATGTACCCCGAAAAGTAGGAGTTTGGGCGAAACGACTCTTTTTAGCGGTAAAAAGACACGCCTGCGTTTTGGTGGCGTTAAAAGAGACCAGATTATCATCACCCCATTGGGAGACAAAGCTTAAGGTCAAATCTGTCCGCTCTACCATGGCCTCTCTCAAAGAACGAACTTCGGCCCCGCTGGTTTTTGCGCTGGACAAGTATCTCTCTGAAACTGTACTGTCATCTGCGTACCCAACAATACCAGGCCGAAGCAGGTCATTGATGTGCAGCAGGAAAAGAGTCGCAGAGAGAACAGACCCCTGAGGAACTCCGGCATCAATAGCCATAAGGTCAGAAGAGCAGCCGTCAACAACTACTCTGATCGACCGTTCACCGCTGTTGTAAGGTCGCGGCAAAAACGCGTAAAATTCGCAATTTATGCGGTTTTCTAGATCTAGCTAGCAGGGCGCCAAGCATACACTAGGGCTATAGAGGTTAAAAACTCGATGAATTCGGAACTGCAACATTTATAAATAACAATTAAGAAACGTAACGTATTTATTCACTCTCATCTCATAATTTTGATGAAACGGAACGCATTACGCAAGTAAAGAGTCTGTGGTTTGGGGAATCCCCGACGCGTGCGTTCGCTGCTCCTTGAATCGCATTCCATTGTTTAGTCGGTTTGTATTGCCCTTACCGCCGATACTCTAGTTCAATTACGTTGTTTTTAAATATTATACTGACTTACGTTACATCGAGAAACTGTTACAATGGAAAAGGTAAGTTGCATAATATTATTTTTATTGCTTTCTGAAAAAAAAGTCACTTTGGAGCATTTGTAATCTAATATTATATAGCTACCTAAGTATTACTCAAATTGATATATACTTCACGGTTTCAGTCACGTTCAGCGGCATATAAACCTAAATCTGGTTCGGAGAAACGGAAAAATAAAAGAAAGATAGAATTACAAACAGCGGCTTCGAACCCAAAGCAATCCAGGCTTTCCTTCACGTCTACATCTCAAGAGCTTGAAGATCCTCAAAATCGGAGCGAATCGCAACCAGGTAAATAGATTTAATTTAATACAGTTTTTTTTTCTAATTTAACAAATCTTTACATATTTGTTAGCTAGTTTTACCTGTAGTTTCGCTTTTTAATTCCTTCTTTACATAGAATTATAACGCCTAGGAGGCCAATTCTTAGTCAAATAGAGATAGAAATATGCCGAAAAAATTGAGGAATGTCGGATGAGATTGTATGGGGAACACACGACATCGGCCATTTTTTTTCGACATAAGCATATTTCTATCTCTATTTGACTGAGAATTGGCTTCCAGAAGGATAGCCTTACTACTGGCCGCTGCGTAAAATTTGAGGCACAAAACGCACACATCGTTTTGCTTGGTAGTCGCACGCAACACAAACGTAAAATAATGTTTACCAGTCAAATGACATTTCCCCAAAAATATGGGAAATGGATATATACTTCTGTACAGTTTTAATAAGGCTTATTAACACAAACTTGTTTTTAGTTAACCAAAATGTACATGATATGCGCACGGGGTCGGTTGACTTTTGACACTACGGGGCTGTCGAGCGTATCACACCACGGTGGATGGTGGTGTGATTTGACTGGATGTGATTGCAGGGCGCAGAGACGGCTTCTGGGTGTTATAATTCTATTCTTCATTATAATCTACAAATTTGTCAAATTTATCTGTTCTAAGCCAAAATTACGTCTTTTTATATATTGACTTTGATGTATAAATTTTAAGCTACAGATAGGTACGGAATATTGTAGGGAATGCTACATTTTTAGAAATCTTAATGTTATTATAAACAAGAGTCTTGGCTGATTAACTCATTAGTGCCCCGGCCATACCCTTGAACGTAGATAGATGATTTTTGTAATGAAATGAAATCCCTTTACGCATATTGCAGACGAAAAACGGACTTTTAAAATTTCTGAAACCCCTCAACCGATTTCAATGATATTTTTGAATGTGTATAGCTATTAAATATTTATACAATATTTTATTTTTATAGGACCCTCATCATCATTATCAATGTTAGACGAAAAATTGGATTCACTTTCGTATGCAAGTAATTCAGAAGAGAACATAGCAGCGGCGACTCTACCCATAATAATCACGCAAGACACAGCACCACAAGGAGCAAATGAATGTGTTTCTAATCCTAAAGACACAATTACTTCAATTACGTCCAGCGACACTGGATCTGGTGGAAATATTGATAAGGTTGCGTTAAAGCCACTAACATTAACAGTCGATGATTGCAGTCAAATTCAAAAACTTTCTGAATTTGCTGCGCCAAGGAAAAATGCTACGACTGCCGAGAAATTAAGTATCTTATCTGTTCACCCTATCCAACCTTCGGGTGATAAAAACAGTTTGCCTTTCGATGCAAATCGGGTTTACTACCGAAAATTACCAACAGGAACTTTAATTCGACGAGAATCTGTCTCTTATTCTCTTGAATTAAACAAGCTATTTTGTACCACCTGCATGTGTTTTGCGTCTGACGCCACGAAAGAAGAAGGAGGAGGAAGAAGTCCATTTATTGATGGCGTTACTCCATCCAAAAAACATATTTATGAACAACTTGTCAAACACGAGGAAAGCCACAGTCATCAGTTAGCCGTAGTTGCCTTGCTTACAGCAAAAAAAAGAGGAAATGTGGAACAACATCTCACGCTAAAGAATATGCAAGAGATTTCCAATAGGCGTCTGGTCCTGAAAAGAATAATTGATATAATACTATTTATATCTAAACAAGGCATTGCTTATCGTGGAAAAAGTGAGGCCTTGTACTCGTTAGCGGATATCGCAGACGACAACCAGAATCACGGAAACTTTTTAAATTTAGTTGTCCTATTGTCGAAGTATGATCCAGTTCTTAAGGCGCACATGTCCGAGGCAATTACTGAAAGTAAAAAAAGAAAAGACTCAGGAAAAGGTAAGGGTCGAGGTGGGCTTGTTACCTTTTTATCAAAAACCACTATAAATAAATTAATAAATATATGTGCACGTCAAGTTAAACTAGAAATCGTTAAAGAAATCCAGGCGGCGAAATCTTTTAGCCTTAATGTGGATTCTTGCCAGGATGTTGGCGTTGTTGACCAGGCTGCAATTTGCGTGCGCTATGTTAAGAGTGGGATCCCACAAGAGCGGATGTTCAGCATGGTCCCTGTCCGGAAATCAACAGGAGAAGATTACCGAGCTCTTGTAAGCAATGAACTAGCCCAGTTAGGCTTAAATTTGCAAGATATTATTAGCGTGTCATTTGATGGCGCCGGAAATATGGCGGGAAGGTATAATGGTCTTCAAGCAAAACTGAAGGAAGAAGTGCCAAAATTAATTTTCACACATTGTTATGCACATGTTTTAAATTTAGTGCTGGGAGGCGCGACGTCAAGCTGTACTGAAGCCAAGAATTTGTTTGGGCTCTTGGAGTCTACCAGTGTATTTATTCATGAATCATTTAAGCGCACATCTCTATGGGTGGAGAAAATTTCAGAATTAACAGCTGGACAAGACAAATTGAGACGATTACAGAATATCGGAAAAACAAGATGGTGGGCTAAAGACAAAGCCTTGACCACTGTTATGGAGAAAACTCGATATGTGGCGTTGATAAAAACTTTAAGTGCCATATCTTCAAGCACGGAGTTCGAGCCAAAGGTTTCGTTCCAAGCAAAAGCTTTAATGGATTCTTTTTTGAAATTCGAAACTATCCTGACAGCCTTCACGTTCAAGAAAATATTTGACCTATCAACCCCAGTAAGCCAATATCTCCAAACCCCTACATTGGATTATCTTAAAGCTTGGGGATTCATCAAATGTTTAGACATGGATTTACGAAGACATTTAGATACTTTTGATGATGTTTTCAAAGCTGCAAGTTTATTTGCATCCGATGTTCAAGACTTGATGCACGCTGAAAACATTGATCTCGACGTACAAACCACGTTACCGTTACGAAGAATTTCTAAAAAACCGAAGAAACATGAGCAGTTATGTGAAGATGAAGTAGCATTATTGGCTACAGACCCAAAGAGATTTTATTCTATTTCTGTCTACAAAGTCATTATTAATACAGCTTTAGTTAAAATAAACGAAAAATTCATGTGCAACGAAGATTTAATGAAAGATGCCGCTTGTTTGGACCCGAAAAACTTCAATAAAATCAAAGAAAATGGAATTCCTAATGACGCGCTAAAGTCTATCGCATCAATTGCAAATGTCGATCGAGAGTTGCTGTCAAAAGAACTGGAATCTTTTGCAAATAAGTTTAGTGAACTGTCTAAAACTCTTTGGGATGAGCACATTTCTCCTAGGCAGCATAAGCAAGATTCAGATTCACAAAGCGACGAAGAAAACGACGAAGATGTTTTAGACTTAGACCAGGCAGCAAAGGACGCCATGTGTTTTTCCAGAAGTGGTTTGGACGTCTGTCAAAGTTGCATACCATGTGCATGTAAACTTTTATCACAGTATAATATGCATATCAGCACGTACACCACCTTATATGTTGCATATTGTGTAATTCTCACAATTTCATTCACGCAAGTGACTTGTGAGAGACGATTTTCAGCATTGAAGCGCATTAAAACGAGACTTCGTTCTTTACTGGGGCAAGAACTGTTGGATTCGTTGATTATATTAAATACAGAATCGGATCTAATCAAGGATGACGAAAACAACAGCTTTTACGATCGAGTCATTAACTGCTTAGCTGAAAGTTCTCCTCTTTTAAAAAAAATGTTGATTGGCTAGCTTTATATAATTTGTTCTAAGTAAATACCTACTTACTATTGTATTGTATTTTAGTATAGTAATAAATTTTTTATAGTTTGTTTATCTCAATTTGTGTATCTCAGTATTTTTCGATAGTATCCCATCACCATGGTCTAGTCTCGGGCCCCGGGATTGTGATCAGCCACCCGGGCCCTTCCGGCCCAGTCCGACCCTGCATATACGTATATCTAATTTCATGGGGATTTGTTTGGTGAATAAATGTGGTTTTATGATTATATAAATAAAATAAGTTTCTGTCGCTGTTCTGTGACGTGAGTTGTTATACCTAGTCTTGCCATAAATATTGTCACAAAGAAAAAAAAAATTTATTGCAAATAATATTTATTACTTTTACAGTGTGTTAGTTTAATACATAAATATAAAACAATTTGAAATATAAAAAGCTCATTCGAAGTGGTCTCCATTGGCTGCATACTGTCCTTTAAACTTTGAGGCTAGTTATCAATAGAAACACGCACTCTTTCCATGGGAAAATTCTTCACTGCCAATCGTATGGATTGTTTTAGGGACTCCAAATTATCATGGCGTTTAGAGCAAGCCGTAGTCTCTAAAACTGACCATAAATCATAATCCTGCGGATTAAGATCGGGACTAGACGACGGCCAGTCTTCAGCTCGGATGAAGTCCGAAACGTTCACTTCCAACCAAGACTGCGTGGACCGAGCTTTATGACCCGGCGCCGACTCTTGTTGGAAGGACCATACTTGGTTATTGAACATGGTGTTGTTAACCTTACCTTCTCAAGAATGGTATCTTGATACACGTGTGCCGATGTTTTGATACCTTTTTACAAAAATATGTCTCAGTCACTCCCTCATAGCTAACACCCCACCAAACCATCACTGAAGTCGGATAATGCCCACGTTGCACTCTGTCGACTAATTAGGAAGCTTCCTTAGAGCTTTGAGCATAAATACGGTCATTTTGTTTGTTAAAATGTTGCCCAATTGTAAAGATTTTCTCATCCGTAAACAAAATTTTTCTGTAACCTCCCTTTGCGTACCGCTTCAGTAGTTGTTTCGATTTTACCACCCTATTCTTTTTTAAATTATCAGTTGAAAAATGACCAATGCGTCTCTTATAGGCTGCAAGTCCAAAGTCATCTTTTAAAATACGCGACATGGTTCTGGGTGCTATCTTCATCTCCCGAGATAAAATCCTTTTTTTTCGGACAGGATTTCTTCGAATTCTTTCCCTTACTGCTTTGACCACCTTTTTCGTACGAACACTACGTGGACGGCCAGATCTTTTTCTGTCACAAACAGAGGAGGTCTCATTGTACCTATTAATAGCCCGGTACACAAACATTTGACCAAGCGTATGGAGAGTTTTAAAAATTGCATTTGGCTCCATACCAACTTTATGTAACGCAATCACAGCGATTCGGTTCTCTTTATCACCCCACTCCATTTTAATATCGCAAAATATTGTACAATGTATTGGCGCCAAAATTAGAAAACTCAATGAACAATCATATAAAAATGACGGATTCCAAATTCAAATGTAATATCTTTCTTATTTTTAATTGTAACAGTATTTATGGTCAGACTGTGCAATTAAGGTTGCGAATAAAACATCAATTTCAAACAGCGGGGCATTGCGTATCACAATGTCAATCTGAATTGGTTTCATTTTGACAGTTCAACAATATTCATTGCGTTATTTACGTTGACGAACAAACAAATTTTTCGAACATAATTATGAAGCAATGGATTAGCGATTTGCTTAAATAAAATACGATCCAGGATTATCTAAACCCTTTAAAAATAATATTATCATCAAGTTAATATTTTAAAAACTGCTTTGGTACCAAACTTGATACACAAGTCGATTAACACTTCAGTTTTTAAATCTTAATTATTGAGCTTTATGTGAAATGGTAATAGATGTAAAATTTAAAAAAAAATACGAGCTCTTATAATATAGGAAATGCTGAAAAACAATGAATCGTCAATTTAGATGATGAGTAAAAGTAGCAGTGTCAATCCGCTTTAGTAGCTGACTATACTTTTTTTTTTTGTTTTGCGTTGGGAAATGCTCATGCATACTGCACTACGACGAGGAAATAGTGCAGTTATGTGGGACTCCAAGCCACTAAAACTCCACGGTGTCCCCCTCTGCCGCTTGCAGCGGGAACACGGGCACGTGATTATCCGTGAACCCGCTGCGGCTGTCCGGCCTCGCTGCCTACCACTTTTCCTCCGCAGAGGATAGAGAGAGCGGCCGACGCCATACCGACGCTCCTCCTTCCTTGCAGCCCCACCGCATCCGCCATCAGCCGATGGCGGTATCTTCAAGGCCGCGGAAGATAGGGAGAGCAGCGCACCGCAATACTCTTGTCCCGCCACGGCCTCCAACCCTCATACGACATCGCGACCTGCCTCAGTTGCGCTGTCGCCCAAGCAGCACCCCAACCTACTTGTTGGCCCCTACATCATCGGCTTATCGGCAAAAGCCCTAACGAGCGGCCCCTATTCGGGTTCCTCTTCGCTTCACCGTGGATGATCAAGCCACGGCTACTGAGCCCCCCCCGCCTCGATAATGCGGGAACCCACCGGGGGGATCCCGGAATATATCTATCTAGATAAACTATGTTCGGGTCGGCTTCCAGTCTAACCGGATGCAGCTGAATACCAGTATTTTAATGAAGCGACTGCCTATCTGACCTACACAACCCAGTTATAAGGTAACACGATACCCCTTGGTAAGACTGGGTTTCAGACTCTCGGGCTTCTGACGACCCGTGACGACTGCCAAAGATCCACGAATGACTGCCGGGACCAACGGCTTTACGTGCTTTCCGAGGCACGGAGGAGTCTCGGTATCTAAATATGGTCACCCATCTACAGACCAACCCCGACAAGCGTAGCATAACCTGATGGATCGACCCGTACGGCTGTTATTAGTTTATTACTTAGCCACGAGCTCCTCAAGAGAAGCAAAATAAAAATGGTCTTGCGTAAACGAAAGTTTTTTAAAAATTTATTTTAGTTTTACAGTAACCTAGTTCTCTACACTTAACATGTAATGAAAACCAATTGATTTAAAACCACATTTAAATAAAAAGCAACATCCATTGTCTCACTCACAGAACCATAAAACATCGAGTAGCAACTCGAATAGACTCCATTAATCGATTTTAAATCGATATAAACTAAACTTTAATCGTAAATTAAAGTACTGCACACTCGTAAATTCAATCGTAAAAACAAATCGAATCGGGATTTGATGTTCTAAACTGTGATTGGTGGAATTCGTAACGATCCTGTATTTTGGAAATTCCGAATTTCGAACGTAATGGAATGTAATGTTCGATTTACAGTTTGAATTTAGTATAATTATTTCGCGTAGCCGTTAATTTTTGGGAGGTGCATATTGTATAATGACAAGCGAGTTCTCATTATTTTTGCAGATGGTAAATAGTTGTTCGTAATATTATTTCGTAATAGATCAAATAATTGGCCGTATATTTTTTTGTTTTAATTAGTAAACTAAACATAACAAACAGGTTTTACGTACAACATACTCATAATTAATAAATACCGATGATTATTGGCTTTCAAATAGCAAATGGCAGTATTAATTAGTAAAAAAAAAATCTAATATTACCCGTTGCTAAATTAAAATCACAAAACACATAATATCTGTTTATTTTCATAAAAAGCAACATTTTACTAGGATAGCACGAACAAAAATGTATTTATATATTTATTTGACCAACAACTTACATCTATCATTACGGGGTAAAACTATTGCGATAGCGTACATTATTAAAAATAAAGTTTGTAACTTATTACAAATAATGCATTTTTTATGAACTCACCCAGAGAACAATAGAATAGGTCCGTGTCACTAGCTATGAGGTTGAGAGTGCGGAGTGTACGCGTCAGTGGCGCCTCACTTAAAAGATATGTCCGAGCGCGCGGCTCCGCCAATAGCCGTGGCTGTCGTCGTCGCCACACGTATCTGTCGGGTAAAAGAAAGAAAGAAAGAAAGAAAGAATAACATTTATTTGACACCGTTCGTGAAACACAAAATACAAATAAACCTTTGTGCCCTAATATGTTCGCATTATGTACCTTCCCTCTAAGTACTTTAATACATTAGGCGCGGCAGACGCACATGCGCGTTTTCATAACTTTCTTCGAGTGCGGCGCGCCGCACATGTGCGTTCGTTGTGAATCTCTATTGTTTCGAAAACATCGTAAAAAAAAGGGTCGGTAAGGGTGTAGCATAAAGAAGCGTTTGCATAAAGAATTAAGCAGAGAATGTGTTAAATATGTAAGATATGACTGCGAGATCCTCCTGACCCTCAGTTCGTTATATCCCACCATACCCAAAATAAATAAAGTCGGGTACATAAGCGGATAATATGGGTAGACACCATACAATAATATAAAAATCAGTATTACGTAGTAAGTAACTTCGAAGAGAACTTTCGGGAAAATTTTACGCTGGCAACTCTTAACACATTACTAAGGCCATGATGTGCTCTAAAAAAAAAAAAACAATATTTTTCAAGTCAACGATTCTTTTAATTCATCCAAGTCCCTAAAGTTTTCCTCATAAAGCTTTCAAAGCATTTGATTAAGCCTCTCAGGGGGTTGGATAAACATGAAATGAGAAAACTTTTGTAAACAAGGTACAAATTACTTGAGCGGTGGACATTTGAAGAAACAAAGGGCAACACTGAAGTTATAATTGACACTTTTGAAATTTCATTTCGTTTTGATGAAGAAGTTATTGTGGGCCTCTTCCATTTTCGTGTAGTTCCCGGTTATAGTCAGTACGATTTTGGTAAAGAAATCCGTGGGTTATAAGATGGCTGACAATGTTTTATCGCTGAAATTGATACAGGGTTGCAGCGGTATGAAATTGAGACGGTATTATGAGAGTGCATTCTAAAACATGGCTGTGTAAGGCAAATAACCGTCAAGCATTTCGCTGTTACGATTATTTTCCAATATTACTTAAAGAAATTATGAAATATTCGACCTGTAGGGCTCCAAAATGTTGGTTCAATCAATCTGCCTAGCCTTTTCCGTTTATGTTGGGGTAGGCTTCCAGTCTAACCGGATGCAGCTGAATACCAGTATTTTACATGGAGCGACTGCCTATCTGACCTCTAAAACTCAGTTACTGGGTAACACGATTCCCCTTGATTAGACTGGTTTTCAGACATTCGGGCTTGTGACGACCCATAACGCTGACTAAGATCCACGAATGACAGCCGGGACCAACGCCAACCGCGGCAAGCGTAGCTTAACCTGATGGATCGACCCGTGCGGCTTTTATCACTTAGCCACGAGCTCCAAAATTTTGTTTATTAAATTATGACAATAATGAATTAGGTGTTACAACAGTTTAAGGCCAAAAAAAAGCATTCAGTACAACTGTAAACAATAATGGTCAAAGAGTGTATTGAACTGACAGAACCTACAGGTTTTATTTCTGTAGCCAAACCACAATGCAGCTAAAGTCCAAACCTTATGATATTAATTCATAAAGTACTTACTTTACAAATTCAGCAGTCCCATCTGAATGTAGAAAATTAACCTATAGTGTTTAGTATTGTAACTGGACTTAGACCCAAAATAAACTTTTTGTCAATATCCAAATAACTAACGTGGTTCAGAATTGGTGTTTGTTTAGACAAATTCTTTTTCTTTTCAAAGTTAAACTTATATTAAACAACACGTTTACAAGCTAGTGAGCACCTTTCTAAGTATATAATAATAATGGCCACAAACTTATTACACGAGGCATTTATTTTATTACTTATACCTAAACATTAACATAAAATTTTTGAAATAATTTAATTTATAAAATGGGGGGTTAGCAGCAAATAATTACGCGCTTAGCAAAAGTGCGACCGGTGCAATCGGTAGCTCAGGTGATCGCGCGTAGCCACCAGCAGCGCACGAGCTACTGCGTCTCCCGCGCGCTCACCGGTATACGGAGAGTGCGGGAAGCGCTGGCACATCGTACGGGCCCAGCTACGACGCGTTATCAGTTTTGTGCGCGAACAATAAATACATAGTGATGGGGAAGTTTGTATGTACCATACCTATTGACATGTCGCAAGTCTTTCAATTTAATTTGACATATGTTAGCAATCAATGTGCTATGATGACATTTATTTTTATTGTAAAATTTACGAGTTCATTTTAATATAAATTTTGTAATGATATGTAACTTAATTTTTGTGTGTAGTGCTTTAAGGTTAGTTTTAAACGTAGCATTATAGGTAATTTTAACTGCTTTATTTTGAATTATTTGTAACAGGCAAGTGCTACTCCATACTGGTCACAAATAGGTGATGCAAGTACGTCGATTCTGTAAAATTCAAACGACAACTCGCACCTCACATCGCTTTTCACTCTCACTTCGCATAAGGTTCAAAATAACCTTGATTTTGCATTCTGTAAGCATCACCTAGTCACTTGCAAAGTGAAGTGGAGCTCCGAAGCGACCAATATTATACTAAACTCTGATTTTTAATTAGGTAGACTAAAATGACATATAACAACATGAGTAAAATGTCAAAATGACACAAAAATTTCGATTTGAGCTGTCATTTGAATCTACCTAATTAAAAATCAGAGTTTAGTGACTACGACACTCAACAAAATGTAAGTCGAGATTTATCGATTCCAGTTTTTTGACACAATTGTTGAGTTTTTGGGACAGAATTTTAGCTAATATCATGTTTAAATTAAATTTCTTATTTTAAGGAATTTGGGGCAGCTAATAAGTAAAAAAAATAGAAAACTCTAAATTCGTGGCATGAATATAATCTTTTATGAATCAATCCTGGCTGGTAGTGGCTCTAGCATACTCTTAATTCCTTTGACAATCTATATACGCTAGTCGTCATCTCAGGTAAATAAAGACAAACTTCGAATTTGGTTACATTGTCGACGCTTTTCTAGTTTATCCAAAGCATGAGCTAATAACATTCTTGCCATTGTTGCACTTTACACAAATGCCCAAAAAGTAGTTTTTAACCACAAATTATATAGTCATTGTACTGATTTTAAACACTGTGACATAAAAATTATTTTAACACTAAATAAATAGGATTTCTTTTATTTTCACTCGTAAAATTGATACTTTTTTTTTTTAAGTGAGCGTCGAAGTGACGGGTGAATTACCTTACTGAATGCTACTTCTTACGTCATCTCATACTTAATCTGTCAAAATCTCACGGTCAATTTAGTTCAACTCACTGACACGCTCGCAAGGGTAGCGCTAGTTTAAATTCGAATTATCAACCGAGTTTTTAGAATTCCAATCAAGAAACTCACGGCGCATTCAGATTCGAAGTTTAGAATGAGGTCTTACAGAATCAAACTCCAGGTCTGATTAGAGTGGTGTATAACCTAAGTTTGTTGTTAGCGCTGAGCTTACTTTTTCAGTAGAGTGACTGAGAGAACCGAGTGCTTGAGCTCCTTTAACGGGTAATTTATAATAATAATAATAATAATATTCCACAACTATCACACAACGCCGTCTAGCCTCAAGCTAAGCAGAGCTTGTGTTATGAGTACTAGACAACTGATAAACATACTTATATATTTCTAAATACATACATATATAGATAAATTACACCCAGACACAGAACAAATGATCATGCTCATCACACAAACATTTGTCCTGGGTGGGAATCGAACCCACGACCTCCGGCATAGCAGTCAGGGCCACTAACCACTAGACCAACAGGCCAGTCAATTTATTAACATGTTTTGCCCAGTTGAGCTTTTTATCTAACGTAACGCCAAGCGAACTTCCGTATTCCACGGAATCAATTGCGCCGCGATTTTTAATTTTCTTTTTGTGGTGGTACGTTGGCGTGTGAAAAGTATCGCCTCAGTCTTGGATTCGTTCAATTTCAGCTTCCACTTGTTGAAATAAGATTGAAGTAGTTCTAGCGCAAACTGAAGTCTACTTATGATAATGTTGATGTCATCATCGCTTGTCTACGACGTAGTCGCAAGTCAAACGAGATGACCACAAAAATTAGGGTTCCGTTTCAATCCGAAAGTTGACGCCCGTATAGTTTCCATAAAGCCTCAAGCTCGTCTAAGATGAAATGACCAAAAACGAAACGTTTTGCTTACCAATTGTAGCATTTTTAGGGTTCTGTACCACAAAAGGTTAAAACGGAACCCTTATAGGATCACTCGTGTGTCTGTTTGTCTGTCCGTCTGTCACAACCAATTTGCTCCGAATCTAATAGACCGATTAAGTTGAAATTTGGTCCACGTATATATTTGTGTGACCCAAACGCGAACGTGTAACGTAAATAAATGAATTTTGAATATCGAGGTCAATTTTGGGGGGCAAATAATAAAAGTAAAAAAAAAGTTACGCAAACTGTACCGTTTGAAATATCAAATGAAAGGACTTACTGTGAAGGTCCCAAATATGTATTTTTTTTTATATTTTAAAATAAATTGTTTTAAAGTTATTTAAGAAAATAGACGAAAATTGACCATAAACCCCTCCTTATCTTCGAAATTACTGAACTTAACATTTTGAAAAACACAGAAAATAGTTCTATAGGTACCTATAGATTACAGGAGCATTTATAAGAAGTCGATGGTCTTAAAATAACATGTTAATTCTATCAATATAGTGCGTACAAACATACATTTGCAGTTGGAATGTATGGGAGAACATATTTTTCAACTAGGTACAGACGCCAGCAGGTCAACCTACCCGAAACTGTCAGATTTTCCCAATCAACCTTGAACCTAATGCCTTAGCAATAAAGTCGAAAATCTATTAAAGAAATCTGACAGATTGTAGTAGCTTGATGTGCTGGCGTCTGTACAATGTTAAGTTTGTTCTTGCGATAACTTCATCCCAACTACGGAACCCTTTATTGTGCGTGGCCCGACACGCACTTGGCCGGTTTTTATTGCCTAATTAGGCATAATTATAAACAAAATTCCATATGAGAGGGTCTACTTGCCGAATAAACATGTTTTCTTTATTTCTTACTATGCAAAGCTATGAAGACTTTGAACCGAGTCTTAATTTTAACCAACAACGGTCCGTAAATTATAGGAATCGGTCATTAGGCGAGCTCTATCTATGTTTCACAACGTACAAAAACAATTTACTTTGTAAGTATTATATTATTTTTATTTATTGTGAATGTGAAGACTATGTAGGTCATTGCTTTTTTTTGTTTTATTTTTTCTCTTATTTTTAATCATGGTCTGGCAGTTTGAGTAATCTATGCGGCCTACCCCAATGTCCTTTCTTTGGTATTGTTCGTCGAATCGTTGAGCTCCTTAAGTTCTGAGTTGAGCTGCGCGATTACTGACAAATGCGTGCACTGACTGGACAGGTCCTCTCAATCTGTGTGGTTCTTTCCTCAAAAGACCATTTCAGACACCAATCTACATGGTCTTCACATGAAGTGACCAAGATTATGTCTGGACTTTATAAGAGACTGTGACCTCTGAGTTTGTTTCGGCCTTTCTTCTCAGAGTAGTCAGTTAGGAAACGCCGACCTCATCTAGTTTAAAAAAAAAAAATATTGACTTGTAAAAGTGTTTGTACAAACCTACTTACAGAAATAAAAATCATTTATCTTTTATCAATTCTTATCCCAGAATTCGATAATCGCCAAAGGAAATGCATTTCCAAATCGGATTTCCCTTCTTCATATAAATCGGTAATTGAATCCAAGACTTGTAGCGAACACTAAACTATTGAGGAGACAAACGATAAATTAAGAACACCTATTTAAATAATCCTACAATCCTACTAGAACGAAACGGGAAATCTTACCAGAATCAGTAAAAAATAATGGGTAGATAAAATAGATCTATGGGTTAGATGTGCTTTATACATGAATTAAATGGATAGAAATGGCAATTTTGCACAATTTAGTCATCATGGCTACTTCGTTGATAATAATTTTAGTAAATTATGTTTTGTAATTTTTTGAGGAGCTCGTGGCTAAGTAATAACAGCCACATGGGTCGATCCATCAGGTCAGCTACGCTTGCTGATAAGCCGTTGGTCCCAGCTGTCATTCATGGATCTTTGACAGTCGTTACGGCTCGTCAGAATCCCGAAAGTCTGACAACCAGTCTTAAAAGGGGTATCGTATTAACCAGTAACTGGGTTGTGGAGGTCAGATAGGCAGTCGCTCCATGTATTGTAAAATGCTGGCTTAAAAACAACAAGAATTTAACAATAACAATGAGAATTACCCATTGGATTGGATCCAAAATGTGTTTCCTATGGCGGGTATGGGCAAGAGACGCTGGTAGCTTATTAAAAAAGAATTTTGAAGTGTAATAAAAAATGATAATGAAAAATTAATTGATCGAGGTAATTCAACATTTTTTACTCTATACTCTAAAATACCCACTTTAAATGTACCGAAATAATTATAAAACTGTTCAGATACTCGTATCACAACGAGGTCCCAGTTATAGTTTGACCAAGACTGCTATACCGCGCCGTAGGTATGTGCGCGGCGAGACGGGGGGCAGTGCAGGCCGGTCATTCGTCAACGCTCACGGCCTCCCATCGCTCATTCGCCAGCGCAGCACCCCTCCTCGCCGCGCATTCCTAAGGCGCGGTACAGCGGTCTTGGTCAAACTGTAATACTAAATCAGCCAGTAAATCGCGACAACGCCTGGGATTTATTTATATATATATAGGTACTCCAATGACTCATTCACTAATAACATATTACATAAAATAACTTATTGTATATCTGTTAGTATGGTGAATTTGTCACTTAAAGAAGTACACAGCTTAAACTTAAATAGAAAACATATATTGTATATATATATATATTGTAGTGACTTTTCATGATTTTGTATTATACCTAATATTATATTAACTACGAAATTATTTTTAGGTACTGATTTAGAACAAAACACAAAGATAAGTGAAAATATGAAAATCACAAAAAAACACTGACCAAAATTAATATAGTCACACATGTAACAATACAGCAGTACTCGTAGTTACATTAGGCATAAGACAAGGAAAAAGTAACACCGCTTTTTTCAAATCAGGTAAACATATAGTGTTTTTACTGATCGAATTCAAAAAGTAAAGCCAGTTGAAATCATTTAACAAAGCCTTGAATGAGAGGTACCCCAAAAAAAAAGCCCAGCAATTGACCGTAAATCACGGGAATGTCATTGAATTCGGAATACCTGTGAATGCCGGCGCGGCTCGGAACTGCAGCGTAGTGCAGCTATTGCAATAGTAAATACAAACGACATTGATTACAACGTTCACACTGCGATGGCTCTGTTTTATGTGAGATGTGACCAAGAATTAAAGAATGAACTTCAAAATCTTCTCTCAACAGGCTTAAACTACGTGGGAATAACTCATCGATATTATGATAAATGCATGATAAGTATTGAAAGGAAACAAAAGGATAGCACAACTTATTAACCATCAAAAATATTACTTAAAACCACATAGCATAGCATACTTGTACTCCCCAAAGGGTTAGGCCCTTAGGGTTCCCCCTGGATTAAAAACCAATAAATAAAATATCGAATTACATACAAAGTGTGAGCGGTATCAGATCCAATAGTCAATTTCCTGAAATGCTTTAATCAATAGGCTACTACTTTTTCTTACAATAAATGTTTACAAAGTTCCGATTGATAATGGCCGTTGGCGCTGCTCACCTCCGACTATCTGTCAAATCAACAACATATTTCTACCTTCAATTATTTATTAAATAGATTCGAATTAGTACTTATGAAATCAATTAAATGATTCCAATAAATATTTACCCAAAAATAAACAAAAGCCCGTAACCTCTAATACTTCAACCTATTAATAAAACAGCATCAATCCCTCAATTTACGTCAATTATATCCAAGAATACCTCACTCTCTCTTAACCCTGTCCACCCCTACACAAACAGGGAGGCATCGTCCTACAAATATTAATTGTATTTAAAACCAAACGCAAATATTCGCAGCGGAAAGCATTATTCGATGTTCCGATCGATTCTACTGGGAATTAATTACACTACCTACTTTAGTTTACTAGTTTTATTGAAACTTGGAGGTTGGACTAATAATATGCTCGACCCAAATGGATGGGACGGCTGATTATTTATTCGGGATTACGATGTTGGTCCAATGGAGAGATAGGAGAATTTCACACGAGTAACTTTAGCGAGTAAAAATGTTGTGATAGTACAAAATCTGACGACGAGTAGAGCTAGCAACTAAAAACCGGTAAGTGTGTGTCGGACCCCGCACAATGAAGGGTTCCGTAGTTGGGCTGAATTTATCCCAAGAACAAACTTAACATTGTAGTTGAAAAGCATGTTCTCCCGTACATCGATATACATCACGGTCAATTCTCCAACTGCAAATGGAAGATTGTACAGTCACGAACCGGGATTGTTGAGCCACTAGCTTATCATCTTAACTTGGTTATGTTACACCGTAGACAGAGAATAGAGGTAGACATGCTTTTAGAATAATAACTGCGAAAGTGGGATGACACATAAGTCAAAATTTGTATGTGTGAACAGGACATAGCATCATTATTCTAGCTCTATTTGCGTCTCGGGTTTTTATTGATTGCCATCACTGATCATTGGTGGCAAACAAATCGTGCTGTCGAAAGATTTTCGTTGATAAAAACTGTGAAACGCTTATTCTGTGTAATTTGTGACTTTATTGATATTGCAAAGGTAATCTTTAGTGCGTAGTGATGGTGAGTTGCTGTATATATGGCTGTAAAAGCCGTGGTAATATACTTATGTCGAACTATCGCTATCTCATCGAGGTCAGTGCTATTCTGTACAAATCTCATCGTGAAAACTTAGGTGAGATGAACGTGAAGTGAGCTGTCAATAGTATCAACCCCTAGTATCAGGTGGAATGAGAGATTTTTACAGAATAGACCGGCTTGTCTACCTCTATTCTCTGTCTACGTGTTACACGAATGCCGCCCGTTTTTCGTTATTAAAATGTCACATGTCAAATTTCACGGGCGGCATTCGTGTAACACAACCAAGTTAAGATGATACGCTAGTGGCTCAACAATCCCGGTTCGTGACTGTACGTAATAGCAAAAATTTTTATTTTTATAAAACTACAAACTTTGGCTGTGAGACGTTGCTTCTTACCAAATTTCATGATTTCAACGGAAAGTACGCTATAGGTTTTGATTTATTAGCGAGTGTCAAAATATCGCATATACAGTATGTTAACCAACAGAGGGCGTTCCCGTTAACCCGCAATAGTATAGCATCCATACGTGCTAAAAAAATATTACCATTCGAAAACAAAATGGTTTTTATTTTTTTAATATTAAAATATTCACTAAAAATGCTAAAAATATTCAAAAAAATATAAAAATATTCACTAAAAATAAAAACTAAATTGCGATGTTTCCGTCCTTCAAGTACGCGTGTACAGAGTGTTTCTTTTACGTATCAATTTAACATTTTTAGTGAATATTTTAATATTAAAAAAAATAAAAACCATTTTGTTTTCGAATGGTAATATTTTTTTTAGCATGTATGGATGCTATACTATTGCGGGTTAACGGGAACGCCCTCTGTTGGTTAACATACTGTATGTATAATAATGGCCTAATTACGAAGTTTTGGGTTTAAAATTCAAAAGATTCAAATGATTTATTTTTATAATCTAAGCCAAAAATGTCGCATACATTTGAAACTTCAAGAAACGGTTCCAAAAACTTTACTTTCCAATGTAACTAGCTTCTACCCGTGACCCCGTCCGCATGAAAGTTCTTGTTTAAACATAAAAAAAAATATACTGTGACACTCGGCAATACTGTAGCTTCCCTTTAGTGACAAAATTTTCGGAATCGGATCAGTAGTTCCGAAGATTACCCTATTTATATAAACTCACAAATTTTACCTCTAATACAGATTTTGAGCGAGACCTGCTTGGAACTATAAAAAGTGGGTAGGTGAAACGTAAATAATCTAGGCTAGTTTTTTCAGCTTGTAAAAGAGGCTTTACTCAGAGTAGGCTTAAAAAAAGAAGGAAAAAGGGAACTGATTTACATATAAATAAAAACTTTTATCAGCTGCACTCAGTGAATGGATCTCTTTGCAATGGTTTTGTAGTAGGTTTTATGAATATAAAAGTCAAAAACACTTTTTCCATTCTCTATCACTACGCGAGAGAAAAAAATTCAATAGCCTAGCAAAATAGGGCATGGTCCTTTTAATAAAACCGGCCAAGTGCGTGTCGGATCACGCACAATGAAGGGTTCCGTAGTTGGGATGAAGAAAGAAGAGAAAAAGATATCCAAATAACCAACTTAATTAACATTGTAGTTGAAAAACATGTTCTCCCATACATTCCAACTGCAAATGTAAGTTTGTAAGCACAATATTAAGAGATTTACCATGTTATTATTCATTTTTCTGTAATAATATGTGTATAAGTATTGACCTATTTTCTGTTTTTTTATTTTTCAAAATTTTAGACTCGGTAGTTTCGGAGATAAGGAGTGGGAATTGTCAAATTTCGTCTTTTTTCTGAAATAACTATAAAACTATTTATTTTTATTTTATAAAAGAAATCTATTTGATATCCTCAGTTTGCAAAACATTTTTATTTTCTTTTATTATTTGCCCCAGTGACCCTATATTCAAAATTCATTTATTTACGTTACACGTCCGTATTTGGGTTACAGAAATTCATATGTGTACAATCAACGCTCATAAGTGGACTGCCACCGGAATGATCATTTTGGCCTGTACGCCATATCTGTGCATATCTCGGTGTGTGTGATGTTTAATGCAGACAGTAACGCGCACACAGTATAACTACGAAAGCGCGTTGTTGGTTGGTCAGATGCATGTGTGGTCAACACTAAATAAAGATACCTACAACTACCTACTTAAATACTTGTTTTTTTTTTAAATAAATTATCAGCCATAGTGCTTATTTAAAAGCAATTCTAAAATTCGATGTGAACATTACTAGCAGCGATGGCAGGTTCACATGAATGGCTGGCTGTTATTGTGTGTGCGTGAAGTGGAGAAGGTTTGAACCTCGGTGCGGACATTCGACTCTTTTTGTTTTTACGTTTTCGTGTCAGAGTTCAATTATTTATTGAGTTTCGTTAATCAATGACAATAGGGTATAGAGGGTAAAAATAAAGTATAATATGCAATTTAATTTAAAAAGAACACTATTATTCATAGGAATATTTATTGAGATATTGATAACAACCTTAAAAACATAAACATATTCCGTACTTTGAAATAAATAAAATACCTAATTTGTTCGTATATCATTTTTGGCTGCTACTAAAATATGATGTTTTTTGTTTGTTGAGGTTATAACTTCGTTTTCTAAAGGAAAAGAAGATTGAAACTAAACCTCAATCCTACAATGTTACGATCACTAACTTATTACTATTATGGCCAGTATCCCCTGAATTTCCCTGATAACATTTAATAATATAATATTTTTTTTATTAATATTTAGTGTGACCTCCGTCATTATCAATGCAGTCAAGAAGACGTCGACGCATGAAGACCACAATATTACTGCAAATGTCTGTGCCAAGTGAAGTATCCCACAACTCCATGCAATGGGACTTCAGCTGTTCGAGACATATTTCGTCTCGCGCGGGCCCTTGAGCACTAATCCACCTCCACATATTCACACTAATTCTTCCTGACTCCGTATTATTTATAATATTTCTCTGCGCCACAAATGAAGTCTTCCTTTTTGACACGACTTGAATGTCTTCTCGTCAGCAAATACAGTAGTATCCCAATCAAAGTCTAAATATTCTCGAGCAAAACGCAACTGTTTCTCCTTATGCCTTTGCGTTAAAAACGTTTTTTCGCTGGTATTCGATGAGGAGGCCTTCGGCATGGACGGCGAACAGTACGCAATGACGTATCAAATTCTTCAGCAAATCGTCTTGTAGGTATGAAATCATTCGTTTCATATTCACCAACCACAAAGCGTCGCTGAGACAGGTTAATAAGTGGCAGCCTACCACTTCTTACACGGCTCTCAAGACTCCCCACTTCCTCAAATCTCTTGACCCAACGTCTCACAGTATCTCTCTAAAAAAAAAAAGAAATCTTTATTACACATTTTGAAGCGTCACTTATGAGAACAAATACAATCAAAAACAATAAAATAACTTACACAAAATCCGGTTTCATTGGATATTTCAGATAGATTACACCCAGTTAAGCAAGGCTACAATGCTCGCCCTGGCTTCAATATTTATATTTGCTTGCATTTTCAATAAAAATCTCCAAACTCAACACCTCTAATATCAATAACACAAACGCTCGTAACTAAGTTCACCAACCAACAACGTCATACCCATTATAACTATAGACAGAAAATTTATTTTATTTCAAATCTACCCTCAACTTTTATGTGACTAGTTTAAAATATTCGCTGTCTTTTTCTCATTGCCATAATCAGAAAAAGACTTTATACTGCGCTTTTTCTGTTTGGTTTGTGATGAAAGAGTGCAATATACGGGTGTTTACGTGTGTGCGAAATGCCTAAATAGAAGAAGGTCTCAAGTGCGACGGGTAACGATGCGATAGTTTTGTAATACTGGCATTGGAGTTCTGACCGCTACTGTACCAAATTTAAACAGACAGACACACGAGTCATCCTACGAGTATAAGGCTCCCATATTTCCTTTTGAGGATAAAGAATTATAATAGTACCGTACTGCAAAAGATAGAGGAGAGGAGCTCGTAACTAAGTAATGACAGCCGCATGGATCGATTCATCAGGTTAAGCTACGCTTGCCGGGGTTGGTCTGTGGATGGGTGACCATCTTATCATACCGAGACTCCTCCGTGCCTCGGAAAGAACGTTAAGCCGTTGGTCCTGGCTGTCATTCGTGGATCTTTGACAGTCGTGACGGGTCGTCAGAAGCCCGAAAGTCTGACAACCAGTCTTACCAAGGGGTATCGTATTACCAAGTAACTGGGTTGTGGAGGTCAGATAGGCAGTCGCTCCGTGTAAAATACTGGTATTCAGCTGTTTCCGGTTAGACTGGAAGCCGACCCCAGCATAGTTGGGAAAAGGCTAGGCAGATTGACTGCAAAAGATAACATAAAACATATATGTGATTGTAAGATTGTGAGAATCTTTAGTTTATAATCTATCGGTATTATATTCTCCGTTAGATCATTAAACTATCGAAAAATTGTGAACTGAGTGGAATCGGTTACTTTAGGTTAGAACTGTGACCAACCGCGCGCACGCGAGCCGAGTGAGCGCTACTTCCAAGTTGCTCGCAGCTAGGCAGGCTATTTTGTATTAGCTCAAGGTGCATTACGTCGCAAGCCAGTTGGATAGGAGCTAGACCACCACCTCTTAAAGCAGTATTATTTTAATCTTACTTGAGTGTGGGAAAGAGATGGAGCTACACGTTCTGTATAGCTCCATCTCTTTCTCAGACTGAAGTAACCTTAAAATTATACTGCATTAAGAGGTGCTGCATTAATTTGTCAGTTTCCCATGGATAGATTGACAAGTTATGCATTAAATTGTAAATGGTTTGTTGCAGTTCACTATTTTTTGACAGTTTATAATTTTTAAAGGAAATAATACCGATTTATTATACTGCCGTCATAAGGAAAAAAGACGTATCTGAAATTTTTTTCGAAATCGAGTTATTTACATATTCGGAACCAGCAAAAAATGACGCATCTACCAATATTTATATATTTAAAATTCTTACTATCAAAAGACGCATCTGCCTTTGTATCTTGTATTTTAAACAGGACAAAATATTTTTTTTTTCTCCATTTCAATATTTCTGTGGAAACGTCATTTTTCTTTACGGCGGCGGTATAAACAAAAGAAGTTCATAATTATACAGTGACATAGACAACGTGTATCGGAAATGCGTGAGGAGTCCAATCAATCTGCCTAGCCTTTTCCCAACTATGTTGGGGTCGGCTTCCAGTCTAACCGGATGCAGCTGAATACCAGTATTTTACATGGAGCGAAAGCCTATCTGACCACCACAACCCAGTTACTGGGTAATACGATACCCCTTGGTAAGACTGGTTGTCAGACTTTCGGGCTTCTGACGACCCGTAACGACTGTCAAAGATCCACGAATGACACCCGGGACCAACAGGTTAACGTGCTTTCCGAGGCATGGAGGAGTCGCAGACTGTAAAGATGGTCACCCATCCACAGACCAACCCCAGCAAGCGTAGCTTAACCTGATGGATTGACCCGTGCGGCTGTTATTATTTAGCCACGAACTCCTCCTCATATTTAAAAGAGTCCATGGGATTATAATCGCGAAAAAATAATCAGCTGTGCCATACAAAACTTACCTACCTACACGACCCAAATGTATGAGACAGCTGATTGTTTTTAAAAATAAACACCCACAACGATGAATTCTGCAACGAAATTATATAACAGACATTAAAACGGTCCAATTTAACCTCCGGTCCAATTTACACTGTGGTTCAATTAAGACTTGCCAAACGTGCAGAAATAACTGAACTTTTCAAATATGATCCGTGAAAATACCTTGAAGGTTGTTATAGGTAGACGTGGGGTATCCCAGTTTTATCTGTCGGCCATTTTGTCCCACCTGATCGTAAAAAATAATTGAATGGCACAGGAAATGGCCCGTAATGCCTGTTACCTCCTATGAAGGTTATAGTTAGATCCAGGAATTGGGTCTACTGTTTCAATTAGATTCAGTGGCAACGGATTCATTTTTGAGATAGGATAAGTAGGGCTTTTGCATGACTATGGTGTTTTTGGAGAGCCAAGGTTATCTGGAATCGAAAATTAAAATGGTCTGGAGGATGTTACATAAGATTGAGATTAGATTTATCGTAGCACACATGGCAGCTTTAATTATATAAATAAATTAGATAACAGATTTACCACCCACTAGGTTAGACAGTTCAAGCTTACAGACACGCTAGGTCATTCAGCTTGACGAGCTAATAAATTTTGGAGTCTGCGCCTCGCTAAAACGACATTCCCCGAACAACTTTCCCGAATAATGTGTTTTTAAGTTCGTAGGTATCCTCAACTGCGAAAAAGGAATCAGACAATCGCAATTAACGTTACCTAGCGCCTTAACAAGTGAAAATAGATAATCATAAAATGACGAACAACACTGAATCCAACACATTTTGTAGGTACTATAAAGATCCACGTTAAAACAATCACAAAGAAAAGTAATTTACAGAAGCAGAAAAAATCTACTTAAAGACTTTTCAAACTAACACGAATCAGAGATTTGTAAGAATGAGAACGTCAGAAGCTAAAAAGTAGTAAAAGGAACTAGGATTCCACAAGTTGGTAAGTTCCTGATAATAACAGTAGAATTAAGTTTTTATCGTTGAACTCGAAGTTCAGAAGGCATTTAAGACGAACTTCTAGGCTTGATATTATATTATTGGGTGAAGCGCAAGTTATGACAGATAGCGGTATAGATAATGAATTCGAAAAAAAAAATGTAACCGTAAGATTGTGAGAACTTTGTAATCTATCGGTATAATTTTCGTTAGATTATTAACTGTGAAAACATTGTGAAGTGGGTGAAATGGAATTGATGGAAAATGGATTAGAACTGTGACCAACCGCGGGCGAGCTGAATGAGCGCTACTTTCAAGTTGTTCGCAGCTACCCTTATTTTTGTCTAGAAAGTCGGAAAGAAATCTTAAAACAAAACTATTTGGATGTGCTGCCTAAACAGTTGTTTAAAATTGAAAATAATGTATGTCATGTCTGGTCTGGTCTTAAATAATTCTAGAAAAAGGCCTGCGACACCATATTTCATCTTTTATATTTCTTTTATGTTTTAAAAAAGTATTTTTTCGACATACGTTTGGATGATTATTTAAGTAGCAAAATATTAAACCTTATCAAAATCAATTATTTTATGATCACAAATACATCGCGTCGTAGAGATTTGCCTTTTGCAGTATGTCAATTTATTGGTCATAATAAAAATAAAATTACTAAAACGCAAAATAACTTTCATCATACCGCTCGCGCATGGAACATGTTTTGTGCGGAAGTTTTATCAATTTACCCCTTAGATTTACCCATATATGGCGTTGTGCAAATATGTCGTTTTTCTGAATCGCGCGATTTTCAGCAGATTGACAACTTCTCGATTTGTTATTTCATTTCATTTCATTGTGGCTATAATAAAGCGAACGAGTTTGTTTTTTTGTTAGTTTGTTTGACCGTGCTAATCTCTGGAACTACCCTAGATGGATTTGAAAAAAAGTAGTCTACAATATTCAAATTACGACTAGTTTTTGAAATATAAAAATAATATTAATACCAGTCTATTACTGTCTTGTTGCAGGGCAAAGACCTCTTCTAATATATTATATTTTTAACTGACTTCAAAACAGGAGGTTCTGTATTCGACCCGTATGTATTTAAGTATGTATTTTCTCAAAAACGAATGAACCAATTTTGATGATTCTTTCACTAACGTGATCTATATACTTTCAGGAAGGTTTTAGCATATAATTAATAAACATTAGGTAATTATTCTTATGTACGAAGTTATATGCATAAATGTACTGTATCTCTGGCATTTAAGCGGATTTTGATGATTCTTCTTTTCTTTTGTCTTGGGCTTAAGTAATTCTATATTCAACTAAAAATAAAAAATAAACGAATGAAACGATGAAAGGACGAACGGATGAACGATACTTTAAAATGGTAAAGCCGACTTCAAAAACCTAAAACTAATAAAATAACTTTCATACAAAACTTAACAGCTTCTGAAGTTGGTGTCTTCAATTCTTCAATGCACCTTAACTTGGCACTGACTTCAGTAGCTATTAAGATTTTTGTGAAAGTTAGTTCATTCGTTCTGGGTTTATGAAGTCGGTTTTTACTTTCTTTTTACTATACATTTAGCTACGAACTTTGAGCACCATGCTTGCTCAAGATGGGTTGGCGATATCAGACTTATGAAATGAAATGAAATCTTTTATTTCCAGATATAAAAATCCACACATAAATAAATAAACAAACATACAATATCATAACTATCACTACTAAATAGATAAATAAATAATACAACTACACCTTATACGTATACACACGCACACACGCCACTTAGGTAATCGGCGTGTGGTAGGACTGCCACCTTATAAGTAAGGGGCTGTGGTGCCGTTCATGTACCGCAGCCACCGATGTATGGCGGCAGCAGCCGACCGGCTCCTCAGCAGCGCCTGCCAGCAGGGTGCTTATATTAACAGATTATTATATTATATCCAGGTTTCCTAACGATTCCATTGAAATCGTCAGCCAAAACACCAGTCGAGGTGTGAAATTCAACTCGAAGATACATAGACCACGGTTTACTTAATCTCAAAAATCTTGCACCTCGACCCACACCCAAGTAATATAGTAGACGCAAAACACGCAATAGGCTCCGTCAGTCCACAATTACCTCAGCTACAAGGAAAGTCACTCCGCCAAATTTCCTCTAGCCGACATTCCCCTCAATTAGCCTGTTTTAATGGCAAATTATGGGCAAACATGGACCCGGCTCTCGTCTTGTTTAGTTGACACATTTTTATAGGGGAATTAGGGCAGGGGATTGTCGGTCACCCCCTGTGTAGTCCTTTGCCCGAGATCTTTGCATAGTAGTTGTTTAGTGGGGCAGAGTTAATCTTTAAAGGGAAGACAGGTCATTTGAAGGGTGACAAGGCAGATTATTTTGAGATAGATACATACACATTTCACACTTAATAATAGTGAATTACTAAGGAAAACTTACCTGATTATTTGCAAACAAGCTCCTTATATACAGAGTTATTGGTAAAACACCAACAACCTCTTAAGGGGTCATTGTATTCATCATTATGAACAACTTTTGCTATGGGACCAAACCTGAAATCGGGAAAAAAAATCAGCTGTTCAGTACATTTTGAAGAATTATGCTAACATAAATGTACTGAACAGCTGATTTTTTTTCGCGATTTCAGGTTTGGTCCCATAGAAAAAGTTGTTCATAATTATGAGTACAATGACCCCTTAAGAGGTTGTTGGTGTTTTACCAATAACCCTGTATACTTATACTATATATGCGAACGTAGTCTGTCTGTTCTGTTACTTTTTTTTTATAATCGTTGTTGATGGCAATAGATTACAATACAATACATTCAGGAAAGCTTTTTCTTTACAAACTAAAAAATGTAAAATAGTAAAAAAAAATAAAGTAGTTTATAAAACGGTTGATAGTGCACTTTATCTACATTCATGCAATAGATAGCTACCTATTTAAATAAAAAACCAAAGTTAGCAAAAACTAAACAAGCATAATAGTGGCTCCAAAACCATTTTCAATTCAATTCAATGCATTCATTGCATCAAATATGGTAGGTACATGAAGTTCTTATATGAGAAGCTTGTGGCTAATTAATAACAGCCGCACGGGTCGATCCATCAGGTTAAGCTATGCTTGCCGGGGTTGGTCTGTGGATGGGTGACCATCTTTTCATACCGAGACTCCTCCATGCCTCGGAAAGCACGTTAAGCCGTTGGTCCCGGCTGTCTTTCGTGGATCTTTGACAGTCGTTACGGGTCGTCAGAAGCCCGAAAGTCTGACAACCAGTCTTACCAAGGTGTATTGTATTACCAAGTAACTGGGTTGTAGAGGTCAGATAGGCAGTCGCTCCATGTAAAATATTGGTATTCAGCTGCATCCGGTTAGACTGGAAGCCGACCCCAACATAGTTGGGAAAAGGCTAGGCAGATAGATTGACATGAAGTTCTTATATAAAATATTTAGAAACATACATTTAGCTAATATTTAGCATGAATAATACAGGTTTTTACCTAATTAACAGATAAAAATTTCTGTGCTTTAATGTATAAAATTTAAAGCGACACTTTTGAAAGAACTCATCTGTCCAATAAAAACATTCTTGTAACAACCACTTCCGCAACGCAATACAAAACTTATTGAAGGGTAGATCGTTGAGTAATTGCCCTAGGCAAAGCATTGTAAATTAGGAGAGCCATATAAACGCAGCTCCGCCGAAAAAGTACTAGCTTTGGAACGGGCATTTTAAAATCTAAATGTGTTATGTTCCTTTTATTTGTGTTATGGAGCTGTCATCGTTCAACCGCGCATGCGCCCTAGCGCAGTCCTCATATTTTTTTTTTTTATTTGTGATGGGTTTGCTCTTGACTCTAGTCTAGGTCAGAGGTGACAGAGACAAAGTCGACGATGGAGTGAGCTTACCCAGAAGAAGCCTGTTCACTCTCACTTTGAAGAGATTAGGGTTGTATACGTTCGGAAACACAGACGCAGGTAGTGAGTTCCACTCTTTTGCTGTGCGCATTATAAAAGACATTTGGAAGCGCTTAGTGCGAATTGGTGGAATAGCAACCAGGTAGGGATGGTAACTGGCAGTGCGTCTAGATGTCCGGTGGTAGAAGGGGGCCGGTGGAATGAGGTCGTGGAGTTCTCGGGCACACTCTCCGAAGTACAATCTGTAGAAGACCGACAAGCAGGCAACCTTGCGGCGATGAGCCAAGCAATGAAGCTTGGCATCCACCAGTTTTACGTCGCCAATGAGCCTCTTAGCTCTGCGTTCCACCGAGTCAAGCGCGGCTAGTTGGTACTTAGCTGATCCATCCCAAAGGCGACTGCAATACTCCATGCAGGATCGGACTTGCGCTTTGTAAAGGGTTAAAAGCTGTCCAGGCGTAATACGTAGAAACTTCTACGTCAATAAGTATACAAACTTGCAAAAGAAATAGATTTTGTTATGATCTTTATTAGATAGGCGTTTATTTACTAACTTAAACAAATTGCTAAATAAAAAATAATTTAAAACAATTAAATCGACTTCAAAAAGAATCGAAATCAAAACTATGAAATAACTTTAATTTAGAAAGTCGGTGTCTTGGGATCTGTATTTTAGTTTTTTGCCACCGACTTCTGAAATTGAAGTTATTTCATAATTTTGAGTTAATTTGTTTTTGAAGTCGATTTAATTTTTTTATAATTATTTTTATTTCGTAATTTTTAGTTTTTAGTAAAAACTGGAATATTCGTTTGTAATAAGTAGTTAAGTAATAGTTTTGTTATAAATATTGCACTAGAATTATACCAAGGTTTTGAGATACTTTGACACTACATCCGTAGCTCATATCAATAAGCCAGGCCGTCACACTTACACGTATTAGTCCATTATCTTAAAAACTACTTAACCGATTTTGATGAAACTTTCTCTGTGCCCTAAGTTGAAGCAAATGTAAGCCAACAAAAAAGAATAGTCATGATCCAATTAATAGTTTCGGAGAAATGCGTAGACAAACATATGTATGTATGTGTGTTTGTATGTATTATATGTACATACAAACATACATACAACTATAAAATTTTGTATATTTGTTTGGAAGCCCTAATAGATTTTCATATATGAATATATTGCAGTTCCAATAATATTACATAGGTATATACGCGTGTGCCAATGTGACCTATATAGGGTTATTGGTAAAACACCAACACCAACCACCAACCTCTTAAGGGGTCATTGTACTCATCATTATGAACAACTTTTACTATGGCACCAAACCTGAAATCGCGAAAAAAAAATGAGCTGTTCAGTACATTTTGACGAATTATGCAAACATAAATGTACTGAACAGCTAATTTTTTTTTAAATGTTTGTCTTTCTGTCTGTCTGTTTATTCCTGTAATTCTCCGAAACGGCTGGACCGATTTTGACGAGATTTTCACTAGCAGATACCTGATGTTATAGGAAGTAACTTACGCTTACTTTTATTTTAGAGAAAAAAAAAAATAGGGTGTCGTGTAAATAAATTAAAACCCTTGAAATTATGAACAAACCCGATTCAAATATGAAAGTATTGACATCCACGCGGGCGCAGCCGCAGTATTAAACAATAAATCTCTTTGAATGTTCCCACAGAGTTACAATCAATAAAACCTTACTTATCCACTAAAGTGCCATAAACTCAATTGTGTAATTTAGCAAACTCATTGCTACCACCGAATTCAATGCGACTACATCTATTTTGAGGCAACATCGCACTATGTAGTTCCAAACATAATATAAATGGAATACATTCACTAACTGGCTCCAAATTAGTTTATTTTGAAACATTTGAATTGGAGTCAAATGAATTGAATAGAAATCAATTAAATTGATTCTGACGGACGATTGAAACAAAATTTATTTGTGAATTTCGTATTATTAAGGTATGTCCATACTCGTGCGCTTTCATGTATAACTTTTTATTTTTAGTATGAAATATTGTTTTTGTTATTTTTATTAGCAATTTGTCCTGTGGTGGCCCAGTGGTAACAGCCCCGACTTACGAGTTGTATGTAGGTCGTGGGTTCGAACCCTGACCGGCGCTTTACTTTGTGTATTTAATTTCATCACCACTGCTCTCATAACGGTGAAAACATCGTGAGGAAACCGGCATGTCCTAGAACCAAAAATTCGAAGAAATGTGACGTCTACCAACCCGCACTGGGCCCGCCTGGTAGCTTACAGCCCACTCCCTCTCGCAGAGAAGAGGCCTCTGTCCCAGCTGTGGGAGATTATAAGCAAAATCTTGCATCTAGTGCGTGCCATTCATTTAGCACACTGTGTACACTCCATGTACCCGTCAGTTTTCATTCATTTCATTTCGTTATAACGACACGCGCAAGCTTCGGAAGAAAACGCAAGACTAACAATAAGATAAAAGAGCGTGAGTGTGGACATACCTTTAACAATTACCTGTGGACCTCGGTATTACCCGTAGGGTTAGAAGCTGGTGTACCTATAGTACAGACGCCAGCACATCAAGCTACTACAATCTGTCAGATTTCTTTAATAGATTTTCGACTTTATTGCTAAAGTATTAGGTTCAAGGTTGATTGGGAAAGTCTGACAGTTTCGGGTAGGTTGACCTGCTGGCGTCTGTACATCCACATTTCAGTTATGTTTAAGCCCCAAGTAATAGGAAGCGAGCCTATTACCATCAACCGGGCACGAAGCCAGACTCTGGGCTGCTCCTGAGAAATTCCTGATGGAAAAACCCAAAGAAACTTTGCCCCAAACCCCATCAATCGAACCCAGGACCTCATTTTCAGCAGTATCACTCGCGACCACAAGAACAACGAGGCAGTGCATTTAACGATTGAATTGAATAAAAACTTCGTGTAGCTTCGTTTTTATAGGTTCGTAATGTCTCTTTTAGGACTTTTATTCGGCGAGTTTCTAGAATTCTTTTCAATTTATTTGTTAAAGGGAAATGTTCTGTACAATTTAAATTTTACTGGCTTCATTTTGAAATGTTAAGAGATTTTTAACTGATTTTATCGTTAAAAATGTTTTTTCCTTCAAAGTCTACATGATGTAATCTGGGTACACTACATAAATACGAAAAAATTTTAACCCGTCAGTGACGAATACGAATTTCAAAATACTAATTTTCATAATTCCGAATGGTTCAAAATTCTTAATATAGGTAACGACTCCGATTTATCATTCATCCTATTTTTATAATTCCGAAATTTTAATATTCCTAACGTTTATAATTACTATTCAAAAAATACCGAGTTTTAATAGATCGAATAACAAAAAGTCCGACTTAATGATAATTCGAAACATCAAAAATATGAATTCTGATTATTAAAGTACCGATTAATAATTAGAATTCCAAAATAAAAACGCCTTGTAGAACTGAATAGCAAGACAAATAAACACATAATTGCTCGTTAGAGAGAAATATAATATTATGTATGAGTAGGTAGAGTTGTATGTGTGAGTAGTTAAATAAGACAGCCCACTGTGTCATCATAATTATGCAAACATTTCTATATTTATATCTGTAATTTTTATGCTGGACATAGCGAAGATTATTCTATATAACTGTCAAAGTAGGTACCTTATTCGAAAAGAAGTAGAATATAAACCGCTGATAGACTTGAGCATTCACTTGTAACGAGAATTCTAGCGAATGTTAAATAAAACAGTGTTTTAGCGAGCATTATTCTCGCTAGAACACTCTCTGTGTTCTAGCGAGAATACTAGCGAAACGACAGTAAATTTACTTCGAGCTTTTTGCCGAGCCGAGAAATGTTGTCATTATTCTGCCACCGTCGCTGTCAGATATTCTGTCTTTTTTTTTATTATAGCCCCTAATTATAAATTCAGCACATGCAACCGTCAAGTCTGACATCTGCGTGAAGAATACAATACTAGAGCGTTCGCTAAAATGATTGTGAAAAAGTTCGTAGCAATGTTTGGCTCTAAGCTTGGCTCTGTTCGTTATTCAGTTCGACAAATTTAAAAACGGCGAATGATCAAATTTTCTATTGCAAGTGAATGCTCAAGTCATACGCATTTGCATTAATTTCCATTTAAAATTTTCAATGAGATCGAGTTATAAACAAAGCGCAAAGTTTGTCAAAAATATTACTTACTAGCTGACCCGACAAACGTTGTCCAGTCAACATTTCAATAATACATACAAAATTCCCATAGAAAATGCACTTTCACTTTTCCCGAATTTTCCAATTTTCCCGGCAACTTTCAAATATTTTCTTTCATAAAAACCTTGTCCTGACAATTACAAACACAACAAAAAAAAAGAATTAGCCAAATAGTTGCAACCGTTCTGGAGTGATGCGCGTACATACATTCGGCAATTGATTTTTATTTATTTAGATTCGTAAAAGTGCATTGTGTAGAAACTATTTATCATTTGACAAAAACAAAAAAAAAATCGCACGAGTCTAGATTTGTGCCCAATTGATAGTAAGCATTGTTGATGGTGGTTTGATTGATAGGGTCGCCCCTACCCCTATTACATGGTAATTAAACATAACTGGCGAAATGTGGGTATACTATAGGTACACCTCTACCTAACTCTTCGGGGATTAAAGGCGCCATGTTATTATATATGCATGGTATGTATGTAAAATTGCAATAAACTTAAAAATAAACATAATATACAATCTAACACTAAAATAAAGTTACAGAAATAATATCCTAACCAACTAAAACTATTTAAAAAAACTAAAATAAGGAAAAACATCGAAAAATTCATCCGCATCGCTGTCGACTGGTAATGTACCCAAGAGACTGGCAGCATTGCCACGTTGTTGGTCTCTGGCCAAGGAAAAGCCTGCACTTGGGTCACGGGAAGTGTCAACCAGCTGTTTGGAGATTTCCTTGAACAAACCATGAGCACACGGACCCCACGGCCCGAGGGTTTCAACCCCAAACGTCTCGAAAATATAGTTACCGATAAGGTTATTATACTTCCGCCGCTTGAGGTTTTCCGCAGCCGCAGCAGCAGCGCCAGCACAGCACGCTGTGCCATGAAGATGGGATGGCGCAAGAGTATCGACACAATAAAGACATGCCGTCCGGTCTCTTGCCATCGTCGCGTGCCAAGCCATTGGTTTCTAATACAGCTGGAACGCCGACGGTGACAAGGGCACGTCGGATGATGTCATTAATGTTTGCGTGCCGCCCTAAGCGACCCGCACTTCAGCTGCAAGACAGACCGTGGTGTCCGAGGCTGTTGACAACTTCACCACAGTGACAGCGATGAGGAGAACAACAGGGAGCTCCTAGCCGCAGGGAAGCGGCGGGGCGGAAAGTACTGTCGTCGAACAAAGTGCCTATGTTCGACGATGGTAGTGCATGGAGCCACAGACCCGATTCCCACTTACCCATAGCCAGTAGGCGCGCACGCTCCGCAGTAGTAGCAGACGTGTTAAGTAAATTGTTCTGTACTACTCTGCAGAGCGGCTCATCCCACCGTCTCTGGGAAGATGGATTGTCGGGTAGGTCCAAATTCGGGCAAAAGAGTATCCAGGCATCTATAGCTTCGGTAAAACAAGGCACATCAAAATTAACCAGTGTGGAGGCTAGGATTTTCTTGATTAATTTCTCAGTGCCGTGGACCGAGGATATTATGAAAGCCGGTAAAATACTAGAAATTTTGCGGAATTTTTCTACTTAAACAATATTTAACATAACCCGGCAAATATAAATAAAACTCTTCAAGAACAGCAAATCACATCTCCAATTTATTTTTACTAAGCGACTGCGTCCAAGGAACTGTAAAGTAAACTAACTGTTAACAAGTTTTTTATTTCTTATTGAACCGAGTCGGTCACAGTGCTAACCGTTTTTTCCAAGAAAATTAATATTTGCTTTATATATTAAAATTAATAGTTGTAATGTGTGCTTGTGTAAATATTTAGCGGCTAGGATAACCTGGTACGTACTACGTAGCAACATAAGGGTCTGTAAGGGAACTTGGACTAAAAATGTACTTACTTACTTTTTATTACTTACTAAGCCTACGCTATCCGTCCGTCCGTCCAACTGTCTGTCAGCGGGCTGTGTCTCATGAACCGTAATACGAATCTAGACAATTGAAATTATCACAGATTGTGTATTTGTATTGCCACTATAACAACAAATAATAAATAGAAGGTTAAAAATTAAAGGGGTTACCATACAAGAAACGTGTTTAAATGAAGGTTTTTTTTAAAATTATCTAATGTTAAATATTGCACGGTAGTACGGAACCCTTCGTGTGCCAGTCCGACTCGCACTTGGCCGTTTTTTTCGATGTGCCTTTAATTTTACAGACAGCATAATTCGTCCGGGGAAGTACCGGGAGGGGGACGGGGCCGCGTCACTAGAAAAGAAAACCAGTATAAACTAACCTCACATTCTATTGATATTCCGTACAGTACGACAATGGTCAAAGGCTCCATCGTTTTTCTTCGAAAAACCCCATTGTGACTCGACCAATAAGGGAGTGACAGAATTAGTGCGTCAATCTATTATAAGTTTGAATATAAATCAATATATTTAAAAAATATCTGACTTATCTCGAGACTCTGGGGTCCCGGACCTTTGGAAGTCGTACGAGGGGCCGAAGCCAACACACAGATGCCCCTTAGACAATTTCATATGATGAGGTGGCACCAACCGATGATTATCCTTGTATAATGCACTGTAGTAGTGTAGTGCACCCAAGGACATCCCCCGGTTGTTGCAGGACTATTGCATAACATGAAAACAAACCGTATTGGTAACTTGAACTATGGAAGAACTATGCCCTCTGCCTGACCAATGATAACTTATAATATACACGGAAACCCCCCTGAAACGGTCGCTAGCACATAGTGACGTAGCAACAAGGGGCAACATGTCCTGAGGTGCTCATGAGGAGAGGAGAGGTATTCCACGGCTATCAGGACAATCCCGGAAGTACGGTCAACATCCCTACCAGCATCTTACTTGTTATAATTATATTGAAGAAGTCTTTAGGAGGCGATGTGACATTATTTTCCTATTCGGTCCATTTGATAAACAAAAAAACAACCGACTTACAAAAAAATCACTGCATAGTGAAAAATATCTTTAATTTTCGAGTCAGTGTTTTTAGATCTGTATTTAAGTATTTTTGCCAATGACTTCCGCAATTAAAGTTCACTTTATAGTGATTTTTTTAAAAGTCGGTTGGTTTTTTTTATAGATTTTTATTTATCACTTTTTAGTTATGGTACCTACCCCTCACCAATTCGTATACCACTACTCTCTCATCAGATGTATGACAGGAAGTATCATCAAGGTACACAAAGTGGATTAAATACGTATTATCGAAGCTCACCCAAAAACTACCCAAGCAAAGTTAATAAATTTATATTGCACCGCGCGAGCTTCCTCTACCAAATCAAAAAAATAATTTTTAAAATCGGTCCACAAATTGACAAAGATATCTATAAACGTCCATAAAAAAGAATACATTATAGACGAACATATCGCACACCTAGATCAAAAGTAGCACAACTCAAAATAGGTACCCCTTTTTTCAGGCACAGTAAAAAACGTTTTACTCGTTTTCTATTTGATCAATTTAAAATATTTTTGTATGATGTTGTAATTCATTAATGGAGATTGGTACCCATGTGTCTTTGAAGTAAATCAGTCAATGCAGTTTTCGACGCAGAGTCCGATAATCGCAATAACTAGATTTTGGATTATTTTGAGTTGTGCTACTCTTTATCTAGGTGTGCGATATATTATAACCTCCTTTTTTTGAAGTCTGTTAAAAAAATATGTATTTGTCTCAAGATAATAAGTGCTAGTTATTTTTTGTTTTTCTTCGGCATTGAATATATTATGGACATTATATTTCTTTGAAGGAGTGTTCTTAGATATATGTTCGTTATTATCTGGAAATTACTTTGGTAATCTCGATCCTAGTAATTTCGATCGGAGATAAAACTGAGATGATTGTGTGTCTTCATTTCGTATGGTGAGAGATGGAGATATTTGCTTGGAGATAGGTAGCAATAATATTTGTGATTTCTTTGCCAAAGAAACGAATTTCTCGCTTTATTTTTCTTTTGGATCTATTCTTTGGATCACATGGCTGAATCTTTTTATCCGTAATAGGTAGACAGTTTAAAGTTTCACACTGGCACTGGCTATAACAACAAATAATACAAATAAAATAAAGTAAAACATACCATACACTTTTTTTTTAAATATGTGGTGACATAATTTTGTACGAAGGGTTCCGTACCACCGTATGGAACCCTTCGTATGCGAGTCCGATTCACACTGGTCAAGTGTGAATCGGACTCGCACACGAAGGCTTTTTCGTTTTTTTTTTAAATGTTACGGTTGTAGACCTCATTTTTAACATAATACTGCACAGAAAATGCATTATGAATTAAAGCTTAGTACCTATATTTCTTCTACTGAGTGTAGTGTCGGCTAACGTTACAATCTGTTTATGCCGTAGTAAGTTTAGGTACCTGAGGGATCAAAATAGTAATCAAAATCCTGAATTTATTTGCATATTCAAAGAAAACGAGACATCAATGACATTATTTTGAAGAAAAAGAGATGACAAAGTGCCCAAATCTAATTTATCGAGTCCACCATCCGAAATTTAACATCAAAACGCTTTAAATTAAACAAACGAAGTTTTCCTTTTAAGAAAAAATGAAAACTCGGGATCAAAATGTTCGAGTCGTCGTCTTATCATGTGCTCTTTATAAATTACCTGTAAGAAATGTAATTCTTTTTGCATTTAAATATTCATGTTGTCTATTTTCTGTTACAGGATGTTTAAAAGCCGGAATGAATATTCTGAAACAGCCTTAAAGAGTAGCAATACTATGGCCAAGAGTTACACGCTCAAGCGTCACGCGTCTTGCGACAGTGAAAAAGATTTCCAAAAAAAAAAAAAATACTACAAATTTTTATTTTATTTTATTTTATTTTAGTACATGGAGGACTTACAGCTAATAAAAACAAATACATAAAGGATACCATAGACACCCGAAGACTTATAATAATAATTTACAGTGTGAGCACAAAAAACACATCGCCTAAATTGAAGTAATACACTTAAAATACTTAATGCGCAATAATTTGACTAATATAATAGAGAAAATAATAACAAAATCAAACAATATTACCTACCGCTACTTGAAAAATTTGAGGCTTCTGGTTATTTAAAAATAACTTTAATTTAGGAAGTCGGTGTCTTTGGATCTGTATTTTAGTTTTTTGTAAGTAAGTAGGTATTTAAGTATTTATTTGCACAGATTGTAGGTACTCGTACAGTAAATAAGGTGACAAATTTTTGCCACAGACTTCCGAAATTAAAGTTATTTATCAATTTCTAGTGTTTTTTTTTGGAAGTCGGTCCATTAATGCGTCCCGCTCCCCGCGCAACCCTGGGTGAATTGTCCCGGAACATTTTCGCTCCGGGCTTCTATAGTGGATTGGATAGTTTAGTGGTTAGAGCGTTCTCATGCTCAATTAAATGTTCGTCTTTCATGAGCGTTCAGACACTGTAGTATTTGACACATTGGAGTCCTTTATGTAATTTGTCGTGGTCGTTTGACGGTTGATCAATCTCGCCCGGAGATTCTTAGCTCCCCTTATTCAAATTCTTACCCCAGGATTCTTACCCCATGACTGCGCCCGCACCCGTCCACGTCAGCACAACAGCTGAAGTCGCCGGGCACTTGGGGATGTCTTCTATCCATGGGGGGGTTTGGGCCATAACCCGCCACGCTGGTCCAGTGTCTGTCTCGTTTGTATGTCGGCAGGGAGCACCACGTGCAAGTGAGGTTGGCTTGCGTCCGAAAAGTTGTTAGTTGGGATCTCTTACACTCAACGACAAATAATAAAAATAAAATAAAGTTAAAGATTAAAGGGAGTCCCCAAACAAAAAAACGTGTTTTTAGGGTTCCGTCCATCAATATGAAAAAACGGACCCCTTATAGGATCATTCGTGTACCCATACAAATTACTGTGACCCAAACACGGATGTGTAACGTAAATAAATGAATTTCGAATATGGAGGTAAATTTTGGGGGGCAAATCAGTTTTGCAAACTGAACCGTGACATATGAAAATAGAAGTAATCTAACCACAAACAACTGAGCCAAATATTTTGAAAAAAAAAAAATACAGAAAACTGTTCTATATCTTTAAATGAAGGAAACTTATAAGAAGTCTATGGTCTTAAAATAACATGGTAAGTCTCTCAATATTGTGCGTACAAACTTACATTTGCAGTTGGAATGTATGGGAGAACATGTTTACCAACAACAATGTTATATTTGTTCTTGGATAAATTCATCCAAAGTACCCTTCGTGTGTGAGTCTGACTCGAACTTAGACGGTTTTTCTTACGACATGTACTATTCAAATATTATTATCATACTTCGTGATTTTACGAGGCTAGGCAGTTAAATAGAAGAGACGAGAAAGACAAAAAAAGAACTAAATTAACACCAAAAGAATTTTGCAAAATAACGATTACAACACCCAAAAATTCAACACAAATAACATTACAAAAATTCATTGAAAACCAACAAAAAGCGAACACCATTTAGGCTCCCTCCCCAAAGAATACAGTATTCAATACAGTTTATCCGTCTGTACCGATTAGGCAATTATCATAACGATACAGACGCCATTAAAAACGGTTCTGTTGCCTCGAAAATTTGTATTTTGCCTATTTATCTTTGAGTAATGGTGGAAAACAAAATTATTTTGAAGTAAAAGGACGATAATGTTAGGATGAAAGGTAACTAGGTTGATTGAGAGGTTGATATTTAAATTAAATACTAGAACATCTAAACGCACTGCAAGTTTCCATCCATACCTACATAGTTGCCATTCCATCAATTCGCACTAAGCGCTTCCAAACATCGTTCATAATGCGCACGGCAAAAGAGTGGAACTCACTACCTGCGTCTGTGTTCCCGAACGCATACAATCCGAATCTCTTCACAGTTAGAGGGCTTCTTCTGGGTAAGCTCACTCCATCGTAGACTTTGTCTCTATCACCTCTGACCTAGACTATAGTCTAGAGCAAACCCATGACAAATAAAAAAAATTAAAAAGTTTCAGTAAGTATGATGAAGTCATAAGAATATGTACAGTGTATGCAGCGATGTACAGTCACGAACCGGGATTGTTGAACCACTTGCTTATCATCTTAACTTGGTTGTGTTACACGAATGCCGCCCGTTTTTCGTTATTGAAATGTCACATGTCAAATTTCACGGGCGGCATTCGTGTAACAACCAAGTTAAGATGATAAGCTTGTGGCTCAACAATCCCGGTTCGTGACTGTACGAATCCTTCTACAATTTTGATAATACAGCACAGTATTAGTGGCCATTGGTAAATTTGCAACAACAAATTAATATAGTAAAATGATTTCACAACTCATCGATTTTCATAACTCATTTGTTGGGCTTGGAAAGAAGAGGGTAGGAACAAGCTACCCTCTTCTTTGTTAGATTTGCCTTACAATGCGTTTAAAGCTAAAGTAAAATCTAACCTTTGTTCAAAGGCATACTATTCTATCAACGATTACTTTATCGATAAGAATAGTCGGTCGCTGTGTTTAACTTAAGACAATACTTATGTTCTTTCTCCAGAATTAGCTTACCTACTGACAGGTTATATGAGTTCATATAATTATTTATTTTCTTTGACTGTAAAGGTCAATTTATTTTATTTATCATTGACATAATCTACTCATTTCAATGTTTATTTATTATTCTTATTTTTTAATGAGTGGTATTGCAATATGTGGTTAGCTAGTGACCTCGACAATTGATCATAGTTTTCTTGCCTGAGCAACCGGCAGCAAGTTTGTCATGCTACCTTAGATGGCACTGCTTGCGGTAGCGTCGGTGGTCGGATTGTCTCCTCTCAAATATGGCGAGGGGGGTAATGGCTGATCTTTGCGTTATTCTCGTGAATGGGTGCTGCTTGTGGTGACTTGCTGACCTTGGTTTTGTTTTGTTATTAGTAATTTAACTCGTTGTTTATTTTACTTCGATGGTCCTAGTTTATCATTTGTGACTTCGAATTAAATTAAATTTAATGTTTGTGTGGCGTAATGTACTTAGATATATTATTTTGCGCAGTGTTGTATAGAATATATATATTTTTTAAACTGAACAGACAGCTGTGCTGCTGGGGAGTCTGTTGCGCCACTTCTTCTCCTCAGCTAAAGCACTAGGAAGTGGTGAAGGGCGGGCGTTTTGGGGGATTGTCTTATGTAATTTTGACGTTCGAAAAGTGCTGATTCTCAACCTAATTTGAATAAATGACTTTTGATTTGATTTGATTTGTTCTAATACAATCTGCTCAAATACAAACCATATTACATTCAATACACTAGCAAATTAGAAATGGTGCAGAAAATATTCTTGCGTGGCGTGAATTATAAATTTTATCATTCTAAGATTCCCTACACATACTTATTACGTAAGTACAATGTTCTAAGTCTGCAATCTTAAGGATACTTTTGGATGCAATGATGCTACATGGTTTGTGCCACAATAGATTTGAATTCACTGATAATAAAGTATGTTACACAGTACCCAGAAATGAAATCAGATGTGGGGCTGGAGTGCCCCGCCTATTCCATGTGAATTCATGTAAGACCAATGCCGGGGCACGAGTACCGCTTCGACGCCTTGGGGAAACTGATAACGCACACTTTATGGACTTTAACTTTATTAGCTACAAAATTTTAATTTTGCACTTAATTCTTATAACAATATTCTTAAAATCAGCTTCCGTGTTTTACTTATTTATTGTGGGTTATATGTTTATATAACTATTTATCTTAAGAATTTTATAGTATCCCCTTAAAATTTAACTGTTTTTTCGTCCCTAATAAATAAAATAAAAATAAAATACATAAAATTGACAGGATGAGTAAATAATATAATCCTATTGTACAATTATAACAGCACATACCGAATATGTTACCAATTGCAGTCAGAAACGAGCGTATTTGTAGTATTAATGTAGGAGGGATACACAATAATATTGATGGATACCTTTGACATTCTCGAATAATACACCCAAGTCGCAACTGCTGACGCAAAATCACACCAAAACACTAGCTTCTAAAAGTAATAGCATATAATACAGATAAATAACACATTCACAAATAGTAATGTCTCGCAAACATGGAGCAAAGACAAAAACAAAGACAAAATTTTACAAATTTTGTACGCAGTACTGTTTAAGTAATTTACCGTGGATACATTTTTGTTATTTATTTCTGTTACTTACATAAGTGTAATTTTAGATAAGAACCACATTATTGATACTTGTACGCCGTTAGCGGCAAAGCATAGTGTACCTACCTATACGTCATGTTTTTACACCCACCTACGTTTTACAAATAAAAAAAAAACTTTGACTTTGACTGATCTTTATGAGATCGTTTTCGGAGCGTATATCAAAGGCCGAGGTTCCATCACGTTCGCGAACAAGTATCGTGCCGTTTTTAACCCACACATATTTAAAAACATAAACAGACACTGCCTTATCCACTTAGTGAATAATCTACTATACTAGCGGGCCCGGCGAACTTCGTACCGCCTTAGCAGCGCCAAGTACCGGGTTCAATTGTGTTTTCAAACTGGAGGAACCTATTGAAATAAACACAAAATTATATATATTAAGATAATATAGTTAATCAAACAAACAATTAAACTACGGTGCTTGGTGCTAAATATTCCAGTCTCCGTTTTCTGCAGATACCAACAAATTCAGAATTCAAATTATATTAGTATTTGATTTAGCATTCTAGGTACTACACTAACTTAGTAATTCTAACACACTAGTTCATAATAATACGTTCTGACAGGAATATGATTATGCTCATTAATATTTATCAATAGTGCATAATTCATGAGGTTCCTCATAGGAACGATTTGCGCGATAAAATTTGTTGACCAAATACATTACAAAGGTAACGTTAAATTATGTGTAATATTTGTAGAATAGCATAGTTTAGAGTTAATAGTTTTGAGCTTTTGTATTGCATGTTTGACACAGAAATGCACAAAATATAAATGTAGAGGAAAAAAATAAGTTTGAAAATATTTTGGAATTTAAGGCAGATTTCGAACGTTACCAATCAAATTCAGATGTTAAAGGCCAGACAAATCTTGATCTGAGGACTTGATGTGAGGACCATGTAGATATAATTCGACCGTCCCTATTAACAATGTCGGTTCTACAGGGAGACTACTGTTTAGTCCCTACTGAACAGTGGTCTTTTTCGCAGAACTGACATTGTTAATATCATAAAGATTCTTTTTATCGTTAGGGCAAACTTTGAACTGCCCTCAGTTCAAAGTTTATTTTGACAGTGAAGAATTTTTTTAAAATTGTATATCGATTTATGTAAAAAAGTGAATATTGGTAAAAATATATATCCAACATTATTAATAGGGCCGGGTGTTTAAAATCGCCTTTTGAGGAAAGAACCACACAGATTTGAGTGCGCCTGTCCAGTCTGTGCAAGAATTTGTCAGTAATCGTGTAGCTCAACTCAGGACATAAGGAGCCCAACGCCTCGATGAACAAAGCAAAGAAAGGACATTTGGGTAGGCCGCATAAAGTACTCAAACTGCCAGATCATTGTTAGAACTTAAGCAATCTGCCTAGCCTTTTCCCAACTAAGTTGGGCTCTGCTTCCAGTCTAACCGGCTGCAGCTGAATACCAGTATTTTACATGGAGCGACTGCCTATCTGACCTCCACAACCCAGTTACTGGGTAATACGATACCCCTTGGTAAGACTGGTTGTCAGACTTTCGGGCTTCTGACGACCCGTAACGATTGTCAAAGATCCATGAATGACAGCCGGGACCAACGGCTTAACGTGCTTTCTGAGGCACGGAGGAGTCTTGGTATGAAAAGATGGTCACCAATCTACAGACCAACCCCGGCAAGCGTAGCTTAACCTGATCGATCGACCCTTGCGGCTGCTATTACTTAGCCACGAGCTCCTCTGTTAGAACTTACTAAGAAAGAAAAAAAGATATGACCCACATACTCGTAGTCCTCACAATCTCACATTCACAATAACTAAAGTAATATAATACTTTACAAAGTAAATATTTACGTGACTTTGTTTATAAAATTCATCAATATAAATGTGTACATAAAAGGTAAAAGAAAACTGTTATGAAAAATTTTTTATGCGTTTATGTGTGAACAACAAGTACTATTTTACATGGATCATGTTGTCTAAGTAAATAAATTAATAATAATTGTGCTCAGGAACTCCACGCCCTCATTCCACCGGCCCCCTTCTACCATCGGACATCTAGACGCACTGCCAGTTACCATCCCTACCTAGTTGCTATTCCACCAATTCGCACTAAACGCTTCCAAATGTCTTTTATAATGTGCACAGCAAAAGAGTGGAACTCACTACCTGCGTCTGTGTTTCCGAGCGCATACAACCCTAATCTCTTCAAAGTGAGAGTCAACAGGCTTCTTCTGGGTAAGCTCACTCCATCGTCGACACTGTCTCTGTCACCTCCGACCTAGACTAGAGTCAAGAGCAAACCCATCTTTAATAAAAAATAAAAAAATGTGTGGATTTAATTGGAGCAGCTCAATCCCAAGCTTATAATTCTCTTTTCAAAATAAATCACTATGAATATCAAACACTAAATCCTACACTAAAACCAGAAATCACAGAGCTTAATTGAACGCCAAACAAAAACATTAGCCCACGATCTACCAATCAAAATGCCCCAAATCGAAAGATAATCGACACTGATCAATTGAGCCCCCAAACCATTCTTATAGAAAACAATCTCCCATTGACAAAAACTGAAAATACACTCCATTTATCGTTTTACTCTCAATTTACATAATCTTACCTTAAACTCCAGGGGAAACGGGAAGGGAGGAACTAAATTGATAAATTCCCCTCTTTAATAAGACGAAAAATTGTTTGTTGATCGGCACCCCCTTGGACCACGGAATAGATAGGTACAGAAGGCGGACTCCATAAAACGAACGAAACAGCACGCCCACATAGACACGCTTCACGTACAGCGAGTGCAAGCCCACTCGCGATCGGCACGCGCGCGTCTACGTGTGCGTGCGATAAGGTCGGACCTTATGTATTATGTTCTTGCATCGTCCGTTTGAAATATGGGGATGTGAGGCATTGTTGAAAATTCAACAGATAGAAGGTATATATATTTCGTTAAATCCTGTTTTTTGAGTTCGAGAGAGTTGCAATTACCTATTGCAACTCTCTCGAAATATCTGCAAATAAATCAACGAGGTCGATTTATTTTGTTCGAAATTTAATATTAGATTAGGAATTCGTGAACGTTCGTTTTGCTAATCTACATTATTAGAGACTTAAATAACTTGCCTGAAATTGCCCAAAAAATGTGCGCACATATTTATTCGTATATTCAGTTACATCTGTGTCTTTGTAGTTACATAATTATACGTATATAACTGGTGATCTATTAGGTAGTGATTGCTTTAATACTGCACCTGCATAACGGTCGCGTTACACTTTACCTATGCGAGCATTGCATAAAAGGTCATTGAAACATAAAACTCCCGTTTTAGACCTTTAGTAACTTTATTTAACTACAATATACAAGCTAACTGTACAATATCATATATACTGTGCACAAGTATATAATACAAATAAAACGGGGAAAAGCTCATTAGGCATCAAAAAATTCATCGCTGTCAATGGGAAAAGTAGCTGGCAGCATTGCGACTCTTTGGGCTAAAAATATGCCAGCCATCTGGTCCCGTGAAGAGTTGACCAACCGCTTGGCGATGTCCCGAAATACTCGATGAGTACTCGGACCCCAAGGCCCTAGTGTTTAAAACATTAGTTAGAAGTGAATAATTTTATTAGACGACACAAAGTAGAATGCTTATTCATCCTAAATATTCATGTCAATTTGGGACCCCCAATTGCCCACCTCGAAAAAAAAAGCCTTTAAAATTGAAGGATAAAGAAACAATTTCCATTCTCTATTACAGTACTCACCTTCATACAACGCGATAATCAAAAGGCTGAAGCGCACTTGTAACACCATCTTCTTCCTACCCAAAAGCCGAGGCATCACATCCTTCCAAAAAAAAAAAAAGGTCCCCTGCTTAACAGATTCCCCTGGCTCCCTCCTTCCCCTTTTTACAAGGATCCTCGAGCCTTCTAAAGTGGTCATTGTTCTATGGTATAATAAGAGACCATTTTGTGTAGTCCGTAGGTAACGTTGGCAGTTTTTGCTCTGTAATACTGTTTTTATGGCTAGTTCCCTGATATTAACATTATGCTCATGAATGATGTATGCTTTATGGTGCTGCTCTGATTTTATGGGTGTGTAAGGCGTGTGAAGGAATTTTGTGTTTCGATTTTATTGCGTGTTGAATATTTTTTTGCGAAAAGGCGTGAAATTTCTGGAAATTTTGAAAGAGTATTTGTGTAATTATTTGTGTTTTATTTGTATTAGGATAGTTGTTTTCATATCAGGCTTTAAAAGTCTTAAAAAATATTTTTTTTAATTCCACCTCCAAGAAAGAAAGTATTTTGTCAATATTTACTTGAATCGATAAACAATAAAATTGGTTCTGATGCACTTCCTGCATGTGTTTTAAAACAGTTACCAATTCTGGTACAAGACATAAACACAGTCGGTACACCTTACTTCATCAAAATAAAAAATAGCACCAAAACTTAATATAGTAGAGCATTGCTCGAAGTACCAAGCTGTAGTGATATTTAATAAGTTGCCTTCTGAGCTAAAGATCCTGATTTATAACACCCACTTGCTTAAAACAAAATAAAAAGCCTTTTTATTAGAAAAATGTCTTTATAATATTTCGGAACTAATGTCAAACAACAATAAATGATTTACATTCGAAATCTGTTTGACATTATACGTGTATTTTAAACCTGTTTGACATTATATTTTTAAACCTATGTGACATTATATTTTAAACTTGTTTTGTCATTATACTTTTAAACCTGGGTGACATTATATTTTAAACCTGTTTGACATAAAATTTTAAATCTGTGTTGACATAATTTTTTTTTTAATCTAGTGTGACAATATACTTAAAACTGTGACATTCTATTATAACTATTTAGCACTATACTTAAATATTACTTAAAATGTCAATTAATAATCTATAGTTCATTATATGTATGAGTCATTCAACACAATGAAATGAAATGAAATGAATCTAAATCCATCATATCATTTGCACAAAACTCCAAGCTTTCCACAAACTTTTTCCGTGTCCGCCGTCTCACTTTATGGACACATTCAACTTTGCCTCGATATTTCATGTACCGTTTCAATAGTAGGTGCACACCACCACGACACGATGTACTGTGATTTATAACTGTTCCGTTGTCATCGTGACCTATTATTTTGTCACGGCTACGTCCCTAGCGTCCTTTTTGTTTTATGCAACTTCAGTTTTTTTGTGGCAGTTATTTTTGAAGTAGTTTTAATTATATTTTTTAATAGCTATAATTTTAGAAGGAAGTATTGAGTTTTGTCCTGTATTTCTAATACTACTTTGTTTGAGGTCAATTATGATTTTACAGGAGAGAGATTTGAACACAAAACTATGATAATAATAAAATTAATAGAAGGACGAAGCTATCTTCTTCTATTTTACAATATTTCAAACGTCTAAAAAACTCCATACATTATGTAAGGTCATGCCAATGTGTGCTCGAATGTCAGCCGAACCCCCTAGGTTCACAACTACAGTAAGCCCGCGGTCGGCATAGGATTCTATTTTTTTTAGATTTATATAATTATATATGATATACGTTTTTATATTGTGTGAAGATTTAAAAAAAAAACTTTCTTACGTGCACTTGGTGTGCGCCAGACGTTTGAGGGGGAATCACAATCATAATACACGTATTTTGTTAGCCGTTTTTCGGAATATAATAATAAGGCAAGACCATTATTTTGTACCCGTTTAAACTGTAGCACACTTGAACCAATCATGCTTTAAATGAGATTCTGCGAAAGATCCTCAATCGTCAGATATCAGCCGAAATACAAATCAACTCAAGTACCAACATACAAAGAAAAACTCCACCCTAATTTTCCGTAGCGTCATCCAATCCAATCCTCACAAGCAAAGCCTATTTCTTAGTTTCCGCGCCATTATTTTTAACGCATACAATCCACATGACGTCACCAGGCCACACTTTACCCAAAAAAAGGAGCCGTATTACGAAAGAATCTACGATTTTTTGGAGCAAGGGTAATTCCGATTCGAAATTTTTCCGAAGCCAGGGTATTCCAACTCAGAATTTTTCCGACACTCTTACGAGAGGAATTGATACCATAATTGTATTACACCATTACTTAAATTGTTATTTTCTGAGACCTTATGTAATGGTGTCGATTTTTATGGACGTATAAAATGCCACTCCACAATATTATCGGCAGAAAATTCAGTATTCTTTGGTGAAACAAGTAATTTGGCAACTTGGCTTCCATTTTTAGTGCAAATTTTGAGACGAATAAATTATGAAATGTCTTTTGCTTATGCTTACAAGCTACAAGCAACAATAAGCCTTGAATGCGTCCAATGAATGAAGAAATTCTTATAGCTAAAATAATTTGACAAAAAAAAAATGTTGCCTATGCGAAAAAACCCCAAATTTCTTAATGAAAGTTTTAGCGAGTTTGGAATGCTTGAAATGACAGCCGTCGCTGCGCCAGATCATTTTACTTGTCGAGGCTCTTTTAATATTCTGAATTGCAGGAAATTTAATAGCTAAAACGATTGATATACTTACAAACATATAATGCTACCTATGTATTTTAATTAAGTACCCTAAGCCAGAAATGGTTTACTGCTGAACCGAAATGAGACTAAAATCGATCGACAAGTGAAGCAAACTGCAATTAAAAAAAACCGGCCAAGTGCGTGTTGGACAACGCACAATGAAGACTTCCGTAGTTGAGATGAATTTATGCCAAAAACCAACTATACAGTATGTTAGTTTAAACGAGGGACTTATTGAGGGAGGGTATTCCGTATTCGATTCTCGTCCCAAATATGTAAAAAAAAAAAATATTAATTTGTAACGTAATTGTCCAATAAAATTCATGAATATACAACAAAGAGAATATAACCATGATCACTGAGCGCGCAAGAAGTGAACTTATAAACAGTAAAGTAATCATGCGGCAAAACACGTGCCGATCTTGGTGAAAAGGAAGCCCGTCGTGCGCAAACCCCACACTTTTCCTTTGTGTTGTCTCTGATGTACCGACAGCATACACTCCCGCGCTGACTGGGACCGCATACTATGCGAGTGCGCCACTATTTTTGGCATGTCTAGTTGCGCTTCCGTGTATCACTTAAACAACCCAGCTTACTTCGCGATAAATGTGTCCTACGTCTAATGATAGTGTGCGAAGAGCCATTAATTTGTACCGAGAGATGTTTCGAAATGCTGCAAGCCGGTTCGGTGTATCGCATTGGACTGTGTGGAAGCTGGTGCATGAAGAAGGAATGAACCCATACCATTTAAGACCCGTTCATGAACTTGGGGTCAACGACCACGAACCATTTTATTTACTGATGAAGCCACATTTATGTGCATAATGAACATAGGTGGAGTAATGAAAATCCCTAGTTCTGCGATCGCTAGCGCAAGGGTCACGTTGCGAGACTTTTTGTGAAATTTTTGGTATAGTTCTGTCTGTTATATGTATATCAGTGTTACTTTTGTTCATATTTTTATTATTATCATGTAAGCATGAACTATTGATTTATCCAAGGCTTTTGATCTGGTTTCCTATGATATTCTATGGACGAAGTTGGAGGACATAGATTTCCCAGAGAACTTGTTAACTTGTTTAAATGTTGGTACGGAGGTCAGAAATAAATAGCGTTAAATGGGCGGGTTCACTGTGGGAACCGTATTGGTTGGAGTGCGGGGTAAGACAGGGAGGGTTGAGCTCCCCGCACTTTTTAACTTATATGTTAATGCGCTGAATGTCGCTCTCAGCAGTCATCATGTCGGGTGTCATATTGATGGAGTTTGCCTGAATCATATCAGCTATGCGGACGACATGGTGCTGCTGAGTGCATCGGTTTGTGGCATTAGAACATTATTGCAGATTTGTGTGGCATATGCTGAAGGGGCACGGTCTGAAGTACAATGTAACGAAAAGTCAGTTCATGGTTTTTGAGGCCGGCTCTAAATGTCCTATAACAGTACCACCCAACGAACTGTATGGAGTTCCCTTGGTAAACGTGGTCCACTTTAAATACCTAGGTCATTTAGTTACTGCCGGCCTCAGGGACGATACTGACATCGAGAGGGAGCCCGCAGGTTTGCACGCTGCTCCAAGTCGGTCAAGCAAACTATTTTCAGAGCTTACTGTACTTCATTGTACGCATGCAGCTTGTGGGTGAATCACACCCAGAAAGCATATGAAGCCCTCCGCGTGCAATATAACAACGCCTTCAGAGTGCTTATGGGGCTGCCGCGACACTGTAGTGCCTCGGGCACGCTTGCCGAAGCTAGAGTCGACTGCTTCTATGCAACGATGCGTAAGCGGAGCGCGTTACTGGTGCGCAGGGTGCGCGGCAGCCCCAACAGTGTGCTGACGATGATAGCGGACAGGCTCGACTGTTCATATACTAGGCGCTGCGGTGACTTGCACGTCACCTACAGTCGTCGGTCACTAATAAAAGTGTTTTTATAGTGCGGTAGTTTTTGTTATGTAGTATTAGTGTATGTGTATTGTATTGTACTGTTGTATTAATATATTGTCTGTGGTGTGTGTAATGTATGAGTATTTAACCTCCTGGATGCCAGCGTCATGCCTATATTACACGTGTACAGACCCCTGATATACCATAAAGCCTAAGTTTCAAATAATATCCAATAATATTTTTTTCTGGAATCCAGGAGGTTATATAACGTATAAATGTATGAGTCATGTAACTTGAGTAAATAAATTAATACTACTAACTCAATTAAGGCGAAAGCTCCAGGTAGCCCGCGAAATTCTAAATTTGTTACGGTTTTTGCAATTAACAGGTCAATATTGGTTGTATGTTGATCTGAATATGATTCGTGACCGTAACAAATATGTACTTACGTATATTTATAGAATTATAATCATTAAAATCATCAATACACCTCTCTGAGTTCATATAACCCTAATGAATGACTATTTCATGAAATCTTGACATTATAGGATTATACTAACTTAAAGAGTTTTATTACTGATTCTAGTGATTATAGTTTTGTAAATATGTCACGCACGTGTTACGGTCGCGAATCATACTTTAATCAACATACAACCTAATACTGCCTTGCAAATTGCAATAAAACGTAAAAATATTGAATTTCGAGGACTACCTGGAGCTTCCCCTTTAAATGCTAGAAATTGGTTTAGTTTTTAGGGTTCCGTACCTCAAAAGGAAAAAACGTCTGTCTGTCCGTTTGTCACAGCCAATTTGCTCTGAGTCTAATGGATCAATTAAGTTGAAATTTGGTACATAAATAAATTTTTGTGACCCGAACACGGACGTGTAATGTAAATAAATGAATTTGGTGTATAGGGGTCAATTTTGGGGGCACATAAAAAAATTTAAAAAAAAGCTTTGCAAACCGTATCGTGTCACATATCAAATGAAAGGACTTACTATGAGGATCTCAAATATATTATTTTTATAATTTTTAAATAAATTGTTTTAAAGTTATTTAAGTTAATAGACGAAAGCTGACAAATTCCACCCTTATCTCCGAAACGGCTTAGCCTAAAATTAAAAAAAAAATACAGAAAATAGTTCTATACCTATAGATTACAGGAGAACTTATAATAAGTCTAAGAATATGAAGAGCGCGCTCTTCATATTCGCTGCCGTGCAAGACAAACTGAACGAAAGGAGAGATTGGACTAACGCCGACCTTTCCCGTGAACTTCAGATTCCAGAAACGAGCGCATACCATATGAATTTTTACCGAGGGTCCGTATATTGGCGAGGAGTAAATGATATAACACTATAAGCGGCGTATATAGCGTATATTCAAGTACTATAAACTATGAAACAAAGGCTCACTCAAAGCATTTTTTTTTATAAATGGCATCTCGTAGTTGGCCCCCATGGTCCCACAGAAAAAAATGGCGTGCTGTAATGCAGCTTCTCAAAACCTACTACTGCTTAGGCAACATCCACACTACCGACGCGGGACATTGGTGGTAGATGAAATTTGGGTGTACCTGTGACGAGCCCCTGAAGGTGATAAGTGTCAATTTTGGGTTTCGGTTAGAAAAGAGCCACCTCAAGTGCCACGTCAACAAAAAGCTGAACATAAGCGTATGCTGATAATAGCCATCGATTATAATGGTACCTATCGGCTTTTGGCACTTGTATGAATAAGGGGATACAGTGACAGCAGAGCGGTATATTAGTTTCCTGGAAGGTGTGGTAAAGGAGTTTAGGGAAGAAAATAAAATAAAGAGTGTTGTACTACTCCATGATAATGCCAGACCCCACAAGGCTCGTATTGTTTCGAAGTTTTTGATGGCCAACCACATACTGGCATGGTACCAACCCCCTTGTTCTCCTGATCTGATGCCTCTGGATTATGGTTGTTTTCATTATTTAAAACGAGCATTGGGCGGCCGTCACTTTGGTGAGTGGTTAGACCTGTGCCAAAAACCAAACCAAAAAGGCAAATTAAAAGATGTGTGTAAACTGGAAGAGAGATGGGCTGCTGTCATTGAAAAGCATGGACTATATTTATAGCTATTAATTATTATTGCTTTATTCCAATTATATTAAAAAAGAAAACTTGAAAAAATAGTTGCGCAAGTTTGAATGAAATGACCTAATACTGACATAATGCAGTTCTTCAAATCAAATACAGGCGATAACTCACCCCATCAGGAAACCATGAAAGATGAATTCCCCTTTTGACAGTCACTTGGAACGTGATTCGTAGTTATTTAATAACATTTTTCCTGTTGGAAGTAAGTTTATTGTAGGAGGAAAAGTTAATATTATACGATCTGTCAGGGAACATTGATTTATGAAAACTGTCCTACTGTGAATGAGGTGATATTAGAATAATGCCGTTGTATGTTTTTTAAATTGTAAGGTACTACCTGTAGCCCTGGACTTCGTTTGCGATCTAGGGTGAATAGTAGCTCATGTACTTCTCCACGTCATGGTCTACCCAAGTGCCAAATTTCATCAAAGTCCGTTTAGCCGTATTAGCGTGAAAGCGTAATCAACAAATAAACAAACACTTTCGCATTTATAATATTAGTTAGGATAGTTAGGAAGATGAAAAACCGGTCTATGGACATTTTAGACTCACAAAATATATTAGATAAGTACTTAAATAAAAAAAAATTAAAAAAAAACTCTTAACACACTACTAAAGTTTCTATGATAATATAATTCAATTATGAGTCGAAAGACACGTGGCGCCATCTATTATCATAAGAAATTTGTTGTTGTTTTCCTCGGGAACAGTACTTTTTTTCGGGATGAAAATTACCCTATGTCCATTACTGCACACGTGATTGTATATGCAAAATTTCAGGATGATCAGTTCAGTGGTTTAGGCGTGAAAAGGTAACAAACAAACTTACTTTCGTATTTATAATATTACTAGCTTTTGTCAGCGGCTTCACCCGGGTGTATGTCGGAAATTATTCCACGGGAACCTTCTACCGGGATGAAAAGTATCCTATGTCTTAATCCAGGTTAAAAACTATCTGTATACCAAATTTCATCCAAATCCGTTTGGCCGTTTTTGCGTGATTGAATAATAAACATCCAAACATACAAACTTTCAAATTTATAATATTAGTAGGATTAGTAGGATAAGCTAGGAAAGTTAGGATTTCTTTTGTCAAGTGTCTCGTTGGTCTAGTGATCGCAAGTGCTAATGCTGAGCAGGAGGTTCTGGGTTCGATTCCCAGGTCGGGCAAAGTGTTATAGGGTTTTTCCAGCGGAAAATTTTTAAGTAGCAGCCTGGACTCTGGATTTGTGCCCAGTTGATGGCAATAGGCTCGCCTCCTGTTATATGAAACTTAAACATATCTGGCAAAATGTGGGTGTACACCTCTGCCAGACCCTTTGGGGAAGCAGGCATGGTAATCTATATTTAATTTGTTTGTATTCAAGCTTTTTTCCAACCGCATTTCGTTTTAAGAAGCGTAGCACTCCCCTTATTTCGTAGCAGCACCACGTAACGCAAGCGCGTAGCGTAGCTCGTGCGTGTAGTTTCGTAGACAGCTACGCCTACGATGCTACGCACGAAATATAATTTTCATTGCCGGCTTTAAGAGGATCGAGAAAACATCCTACCTTATACCGGAGATCATTTTAAAAGAGAAAATATTTTTTTTTTTAATATTAACTTTTACCCGCGGTCTCGACCGCGTGGAGGTCAGAAATTATATCATGGGAGCATGTAGTACGTTCCTGGATCTTATATCCTAACCCAGGTCACAGTTTGTCTATGGGCCATTCATCATAATCCAATCAGCCGTTAAGGCGTAAAAGGCTAACAGACGGAGAGACAGACAGAATTACTTTCGAATTTATAATATTAGTGTAGGTATAAAAATATTTAAGGATATCAATCTGCCTAGCCTTTTCCTAACTATGTTGGGGTCGGCTTCCAGTCTAACCGGATGCAGCTGAATACCAGTATTTTACATGGAGCGACTGCCTATCTGACCTCCACAACCCAGTTACTGGGTAATACTATACCCCTTAATACCCCTTAATACCCTGGGTAATACTATAAGCCCGAAAGTCTGACAACTAGTCTTAACTAGTTGTCAGACTTTCGGGCTACTGACGACCCGTAACGACTGTCAAAGATCCTCGAATGACAGCCGGGACCAACGACTTAACGTGCTTTCCGAGGCACGGAGGAGTCTCAGTATGAAAAGATGGTCACCGATCCACAGACCAACCCCGGCAAGCGTAGCTTAACCTGATGGATCGACCCGTGCGGCTGTTATTACAGACAAAATTATAAATATTTAAGGAAAAGCAAGAAAATGAGACATCAATTTTTCTTCACAGACTTTCACAAAGTTGCAAAACGTAAATGAATGAGAAAAAGTACTATCAAACCTTTTTAACATCCATTAAACGAGTTAACTCTGCCGGCGCAAGACATCTGTCCTTGGACATGCGCGACCACTCCCCTCGAGTGGCGGCGAGAGGGTTAAGTTCGCGTCACGGGTATCGTTATACATTTCACTTTTAAAAAGTTCGTTTTTGTCAAAGAAATTGTAGTTTTTGGGAATTTTAATGAGTGAGGTTGATGAAGATGAGTATACGTTTATTTTGGGTTTAACCTTTATAGCGGGTGTTAGGGAAACCATAGCAGCGAAACCGCAGTAGTTCAATTTAACTAACTCGCATGATGTTCCGCTAATCGAGTAGCAGAAAATCATGCAGTTTCGCGGCGTAGGTGTGCTAAGGGCCTTAATAACAGAGTTATTTTCAGAATGAAACCTATTAAGGGGGAACTCCAGGCAGCCCGCGAAATTAAAAATTTCTTACGTTTTTTGCAATTGGCAGGTCAGTATTACGTTCCATTGTGTGGATCGCCCAGAGCCCAGAGCATACAGTGGAGGTCTGCCCGACTTGGGCAGAGCACCGCCGTGTTCTCACGGAGGCGATCGGCGGCGGCGATCTCTCGCGTCCGAGCCTGGTCCAGGCCATGGTGCGGAGCGAGAGTGCATGGGAGGCCGTCACCTCCTTCTGCGAAGCGGTAATGCTCGCGAAGGAGGAGGCGGAACGCGTAAGGGAGAGGCAGCCTCACGCCCTCAGTCGCCGCAGGAGACGCCCTGGGCGGCGGGAATCGATAGCCGATTCCCGGCCACCGTAGGCGCGGGCTTGCGGACGGTGAGTAGTGGGTAGCTCGCCGTCCGGTGAGTACCAGGCCCGGGTCGACGGCGCGTTGTGTTCCACGCGCGCCTCAAAGAGATGTCAGCAAAAGATGGGGTCCAATAGGGCCGACGCCGCTGGGGTCGCGGGTTGTTTGAAAAAGATACCGTGACCCTGGCATAGGCAACTGAAGGAACACGGGTGGGTTTTAGTCAGTAAAAGTCTGACACGCCCTTCCACTTCACCCAGAGCGGGAGAAGTTATTTGATGATTTCCCATCCACAAAAAAAAAAAAAGGTCAGTATTACAAAAAATATGTATTTACAGAATTATAATTCAAGTCTGACAACCAGACTTACTAAGGGGTATCGTATTACCCAGAAACTGGGTTGCGGAGGTCAGATAGGCAGTCGCTCCATTTAAAATTCTGGTATTCAGTTGCAACCGGTTAGACTGGAAGCCGACGCCAACATACTCTTGAAAAGGCAGATGATATTTCAATTTATTCCATTAAAAGAAACTATGCCCTGTATTCATTTAAAATTGTAGGTAGAGAAAAGCGCAAGACTTTTCGATCATCTTTTATGTATTCTAGCGAACGCCATCTGTTGCGAGGGCTAACTGCAAGCGATACAGAATGCCTTACACGTGAGATTGTTCCTAATATCCTTTTAAAGAAGCGCAAGTTTCTGTGCTAAGTGTTAAATGGGTCAAGGGTTAAAGAAAAGCTCGGGTAGGATATCATTTTGTATCTTAGGATCACTTCATTGTCCGTCTGTCTGTAAGGACCTTTTTTCTCAAGAACGTGTAGGTATCAAGATGAAATTAATATCAAATACGTAGGTCTATGGTCCCTTGGGGATCTTGGGGATTTAAAAAATCAAGCTTCTAAGTCAACGCAATAATAAAATACGACCATTTAGACAACATATTTTATGCTCGCTAATAAATTAAAACCTACTACTAACTTCCCGTTGACCTAGCATCATGTTTGACCAGAAGCAAATTCTCACAACACAGGTAAAGGAAAAAGTCCGAATATGTAGTTATATCACATAACTTTTTTTTGCGATTACAAACTTAAATTTGTAGTTGGTGAATCGACTATGACGTTCCTTGTATGGGAGAACATGTGTTTCAACTACAATGTTAAGTTTGTTTTTAGGATAAATTCTCCTCAACTACGGAACCCTTCATTGTGCGTATTCCGACACGCACTTGGCCGGATTTTTCGTCATAAACGGCGTATCTTCACCTAAGTGATATATTTACAGGCAAACACATTAAATAACTTTCATTTAAATAGTCGACAAATAAACTCGAAGTTGAATGTTTGTTTGTCCTGTATGTGTTCCTAAACAAATTCATCCGACTGCGATGAAACTTTGGTTAGATGTCGTGCTTATTTGCGGGTGGCAAATATACCGGGAACGAAGACGCGAGCGACAGCTATTTTCTTTTGACCGGTTTCTGAGATTTTTAAACGGTGTTTACCCATTCGATAGTGATTATTGTTTCGAAATCGTGTATCTTACGGAGAATTTAGCTTAAAAGTCGAGTGAATTACTATCAAGGGTTTATCTGTGGACCTCAAAAACCAAGCATAAGGAAAGAATTCGCTTAAATAGAGTTTTTGTCAAATCAGTAGTTTAAACTCCTTTTAAGAATTCTTCAGAAACCGGGTAGGTATTAGTGTCTCTTGAAAAAAAAAGTCTAGTCGCGAAATAAAAAGGTTAAGTCTAGATCAATGTTTACTTGCATCGTGTGCGACATTTTAGACTGTACTGCCAATGTTTTGAATGGAAACAACAGTTCGTTAAAGTGCAAAAGAATAATGTAGGAGCCTTTTCATTCTACCAGAGTACATAAATACCAATACACATAAAATAAGATGTACACACACAACTTCCTTCCACAATCTTCTATTTCTAGTCTATACAGGATCTGAGTTACTTGAGCGGATATTACCAACCGACTCACGTGGAAACCGTTCTGTGTAGTAAACTTATGCAGTTTTAGGAAATGTTGCCCTAAACCTTTTGAAGCAAAGTGGCTGATTTTTATGCATTACCGTGTAAGTATGTGACATTTAAATGGATCATTTTTAGCGTTCTATACCTCAAAAGGAAAAAAACGGAACCCTTATAGGATCACTTGTGTGTCTGTCTGTCTGTCTGTCCGTCTATCACAGCCAATTTGCTCCAAATGTAATTGACCGATTAAGTTGAAATTTGGTACACATATGTATTTCTGTGACCCAAACACTGACGTGTAACGTAAATAAATGAATTTTGAATAAAGGGGTAAATTTTTGCAAATAAGAAAATTTAAAAACAAAAGTTTTGCAAACTGTACCGTGTGACATATCAAATGTGAGGGTCAAAAATCTATATTTTTTTTATAATTTTAAAATAAATTGTTTTAAAGTTATTTAAGAAAACAGGCGAAAATTGGCCATTCCCCCTCATAACTCCGAAACTACTGAGCCTAAAATTTTGATAAAAATACAAGGATTAGTTCTATACCTATAGATTACAGGAAAACCTATAAGAAGTCTATGGTCTTAAAATAATATGGTAAATCTCTCAATATTGTGCGTACAAAATTACATTTGCAGTTGGAATGTATAGGAGAACATGTTTTTAATGTTAAGTTTGTTCTTGGGATAAATTTATCCCAACTACGGAACCCTTCATTGTGCGTAGTTCGACACGCACTTGGCTGGTTTTTAAAGCTGCATTTATCAGGATCAGGAAAGAATCTGGAGAAGTCACTTAACTTCTCCAGATACAGAGAGTCCTTGACACTCTTCAAGGACTACGCCTTGTTCCAAAACTTCTTGATGACAATGTAAACAAACCTGCGGGGAAATTGTGTAACACATTTCATTCAGCTTTCATTTTGACAGTTCCACAACATTCATTGCGTTATTTACATACATACACATACATAAACTCACACCTTGTTCCCATCGGGGTAGGCAGAAACTGCAGAACGCCACCTACTACACACATACTCTTTTTGCCTCATTTACGTTCATGCATCTGGTCATACACGCACGCCGGTTGAGAGTACTATTTTTTTTTTTTTTTTTTTTTGTGGATGGGAAATCATCAAATAACTTCTCCCGCACTGGGTGGAGCGGAAGGGCGTGTCAGACTTTTACTGACTAAAACCCACCCGTGTTCCTTCAGTTGCCTATGCCAGGGCCACGGTATCTTTTTCAAACAACCCGCGACCCCAGCGGCATCGGCCCTATTGGACCCCATCTCTTGCTGACATCTCTTTGAGGCGCGCGTGGAACACAACGCGCCGTCGACCCGGGCCTGGTCCTCACCGGACGGCGAGCTACCCACTACTCACCGTCCGCAAGCCCGCGCCTACGGTGGCCGGGAATCGGCTATCGATTCCCGCCGCCCAGGGCGTCTCCTGCGGCGACTGAGGGCGTGAGGTTGCCTCTCCCTCACGCGTTCCGCCTCCTCCTTTGCGAGCATTACCGCTTCGCAGAAGGAGGTGACGGCCTCCCATGCACTCTCGCTCCGCACCATGGCCTGGACCAAGCTCGGACGCGAGAGATCGCCGCCGCCGATCGCCTCCGTGAGAACACGGCGGTGCTCTGCCCAAGCCGGGCATACCTCCACTGTATGCTCCACCGTGTCCTCTGGGCGATCCACACAATGGTGACACCCGGGCGTTTCCTCCCGCCTTATGCGAAACAGGAACCTCCCGAAACAACCGTGTCCGGTGAGGACCTGCGTCAGGCGGAAGGTGAGGACGCCGTGGCGCCTCTCTAACCACTCCTCAAAGAGGGGACTTATCGCCGCAATTGTGGCGTGCCCAGCGCTGGGCTGCATCTGGTCATACACGCACGCTGGTTGAGAGTACTATGCACCGCACCTAACCTTTCTGCAGAACATCGCCAATACGGTCATTATATGTCTTCCTAGGGCGTCCCTCCCGGCGTTTCCACTCACATTTGTTATTTACGTTGTAGAGCAGACAAATTTCTCGAACATATGAAGCAATAGATTAGCAATGTCAATATCATTCTGATTGTGATTGAAAGTGTGTTACGCAATTAAGATGCTGTTCAATGTTCATGTTAAATCTTACGCAATTGCTGAATAAAGAGAATTAATAACAAACTCATGTGTATTTCAAAGGCTTATTCCAACAATTATTGTTTGAATAACTTTATTAAATTGTAATTGAATTGATAATATACATAAAAGTAAGCTTAATTACAGATGATTTAAAATTATTAGGAATTTTGGTACAAGTATTCAAAAAGTTAAATCAGATTACTCAATTTATAAGTGGCATTACAATCATTAATTACGTACAGACGCCAGCTGGTCAAGCTACCCGAAACTGTAAAATTTTCCCAATCAACCTTGAAATTAAAGCTCTAGCTATAAAGTTGAAAATCTATTAAATAAATCTGATAGATTGTAGTAGCTTGATGTGCTGGCGTCTGTACATCACAGTTACGTTTTCTGACCGTTTTGTTTACATTTTCATCAAATTGTTTTGGAACAGAGTATACCTATTAATCAACATAGAGACAGCCCGTTTAGTGTACATTAGCTATTTTCATAGTATAATGTCGTACGGTATTCTGTTGTGGGGAAATGCAGCCGACATTCAGACTATCTTTGTTTTGCAGAAAAGAGCTGTTCGATGCATTTATAAATTAAGTCCGAGACAATCTCTCAGAGAGAAATTTAAGGAGGTTAATAATATGACTTTGCCTTCTCAGTACATTTTTGAAAATCTTTTATATGCCCATAAAAACATTAAATTGTTTAAAAAATACAGTGATATCCACAATATAAATACTAGGAACAAACACAAATTTGTTGTACCTCCAACAAGGCTCAAGAAAATAGGTCGCTCATTCAGGTGTCAATGTATACGCTTTTATAATAAACTTCCAAGCCACGTTCAAGATCTGAGCCTTAATAAATTCAAATGATTCATTAAACGCAAGTTGTGTCAGAAAGCTTTTTATACCGTTAAAGATTATATTGAGGACAAAAAGGCTTGGGATTGAACTGCTCCAAATTTTATATTATTTTTATTTTTGCATACTGAATGTTGACATGAATATTTACTTTGTAAGTATTATATTATTTTAATTTATTGTGAATGTGAAGACTATGTAGGTCATTGCTTTTTTTTTTGTTTGTTTTATTTTTTCTCTCAGTTATTTTTAATCATGGTCTGGAAGTTTGAGTAATCTATGCGGCCTACCCCAATGTCCTTTCTTTGGTATTGTTCGTCGAATCGTTGAGCTCCTTAAGTTCTGAGTTGAGCTGCGCGATTACTGACAAATGCGTGCACTGACTGGACAGGTCCTCTCAATCTGTGTGGTTCTTTCCTCAAAAGACCATTTCAGACACCAATCTACATGGTCTTCACATGAAGTGACCAAGATTATGTCTGGACTTTATAAGAGACTGTGACCTCTGAGTTTGTTTCGGCCTTTCTTCTCAGAGTAGTCAGTTAGGAAACGCCGACCTCATCTAGTTTAAAAAAAAAATATATATATGTATATATGTATATGTCAATACATATTTTTACAGACTACTTACAGAAATAAAAATCATTTATCATTTATGTCGTTTGTCAAAAGTTAACAATATAATGAAGGAAAAATGCCGTTAGTAAACCTAGATTCAATGACGCCGATTCCCTTGTTCACAAACTAAACTAAATTTAAGTTTAGTGCATCTTTTTCTTTATATTTCATTAGAATAGGACAGAAGATAAATTTTACTTTAGTCCTGTCAAATTAGTCAGCGCCTGACGTGAATTGACATATTTTTAGTAGCGAATTTTTTAATCACGTCTAAACTTGTATGGAGTAGTTATCTAAATTTGACAGGACTAAACTAATATTTGTCGTCTGTCCTTTTCTTAATGAATATAAAATAGAAAAAAAGAAGATGCACTGAACTTAAATATAGTTTAGTTTGTGAAGAGAAATCGTGATGATAGTGTTATTTACGAGTCGATGACAAAACTATTTTATTATTTTAGACGAGTTGAGCCCGTGATGACGAATGCTCGATTTTTTATAAGAGGCCTTTTGCCTCGAGGCGGATTATTTAAACTTGTTTGTTAATAACTAGAAAAAGACAATGTATGCATCTTTTTTCAGTCTGCTTAAAATAGGGCCAAGAGACGAATCAATGAACCAACTTTCTTACTTTAAAATATAAGTGGGACTTATTTAAAACACATCGTATGTATTCAACACTTTCTGACCTTATAGGTTTGAACTCAGTAAAAAATATCGGAAAAATCCTTTTGATCAATAGCTACGGAAAATTGCACTTTGCAAGTCTTCCGAGCACGACAGGTTCTCGACAATAGATCGACACAGCCGGATTTGTCAGCCCCTCCGATTGATGGGTGAGGTAGACAAATCCAAAGAAGATTGAAAGTTCGGCTCCCAAAATGCTGTGTGCGTTTTTAGCGGGAGGATTTTAAACACTGAATTTTAAGTTACTTATATGTTTTGGCAGATTAGACTTAACACACATACATACAACAACACACAATTACTATTGTTTTAAGCTAAACAGTTCCACGTAAGAGACCCCGCGCTGTCCTAACTAACACATTTTGTCCTCCATTCTGTCGCACCAATATCGGTGCCCATGGTCCGCTCATAAGAACAATTAACCATTACAATATGCTTAACAAAAACTTAAATTCAAACCTGGACATATTTCACGACTCCTTGGGTGGTATTCGGAAAAAAATACTAGACCATTATCATGTAGTCACATAACTTTTGTTAGTAGAATTATGTATCCGAATAATTGTGTTTTATCATTAACTTGTTTTATGTTTGTTTTATTTTATGTTGTATACCTACAATTCAATTCGATTTTGTTAAAGTTAAATAACTTTGCTGAAATTTCAAATTTTACTTTTAGTTTATAAGCAGCTTCTGTCTAATGTCTTTTTTTTTTCTTTAAATGTTATGTACACCTATAATTTGTGTATACATTAGCAGTAATACCTCTCCTAAATACGCTAAACCAATGTTGAATGTATATGCTGTTGGTGTTCTTTAATAAATCAAACTCAGAAATACTTTTTATTTATTTAAGGAAAAACCAGAAAAAAACAAAGATTAGCACAATAAGAAATAGTCATATTATTAAACTACGACAAACGTTGTCCTGTCAAAATTTCAATAATTCATACAAAATTCCCATAGAAAATGCACTCTCAGTTTTCCCGAATTTTCACATTTTCCCGGAAACTTTTCAAACATTTTCTTTCATACAAACCTTGTTCTGACAATTACAAACACAACAAAAACAAAGAATTCAATTTGGTGCAGTCGTTCGGAAGTTTTGCGCGTACATACATATATAGATAGATATTATTACATTTTTTTTTATTATGCTACCCACTACGTTCTCCACAGATTATAATTTTATTTAAAGTATTTAAAACTAGCTAGGAACACAGATACAATACCTATACAACAGTCATTGTCCTAGAACTCATATCAAGATATTTATATAAAAAAAAGAAAACGTAAATAAGTGTGCGTAGGTACATTATTAAACATTACGTTCTTATTATCATTATTGTTTTATTATTATTTTTAAATTCCACAAAGTCAATTTAGTGTAAATATATGTCAAAGAGTTACTTTTATTCCTAAATACAACAATTTGAGAAGGAAAGCGGTACTATGACTTAAGATTTAATACCTCATATACTAACATTCTGTCATTTAAACTAAAATCACAATCACAAAATCATAGAACACCCAACGTAAACACAACAAATTGAAACTCCTTATAGAATCCTGCAACAGTACATTCTGAACGAACCGATTCCATTCACAAGCCAAATCGAGTTTTAATTGATGTCGACAGACAAAAACACGATCCCATTCCCTAAAATCACTGATTTCGAACACAGTGGAATACTTCCGCCTCATCGCCCAGTGCTTCAAAACGAAATTCTTCAAGAAAAAATAAATTGAATAGATGTTTAAAGCTTTTATAGTCATAATCTTTGAAAAATTGCACCCATTTTATCATTGGGACCGGCATAATGAATTGAAAGGGGAAGTTCTGGTTCCCTAAAGGTGATGGATTATATGTCAGTTTGATTAAGTGTCCCATGGAAATAGCCTAGGTGAATGAAAGGTGGTGGCCTAGATAGGGCAAAATGTAAAATGGCAGAGACCCACTTTGATAAGTATGCAAATTGGAATATTTTAATTATACTTTGAGTGTTTTATTAATATAGTTTGTGTTGGCTTTTGTTGTTAACAATGCCTTTATGTTCGAATCTATTAGAATGTTTTTCTATTATAGTTTTACGTAATAAGTACGAACTTACTTACGATGTAAGAACTTTGCGACTTCGCAAAATTTTAATCGTTAGCACTTTGAAACAGGCTAAATCGAAAGTGCAAAACAGATTTTGATTACACTTAGGCCTAAACAGCTGTTACCGATATTTTTAACCAACTTCAAACAAGGAGGTTCTGATTCTGATTCTGATCTTTTCAAAAACTGATGAACCAATTTTGATGACTCTCAGGAACATACTCTCAGGAAGGTTTTAGTAAATAATACATTAGGTAATTATGCATATGTACGAAGTTATGCATAAATGTGCTGTATGTATGTATGTTACGTAGTGTGAACTCGGCCAGAAGGTGCTTAAGCCTCAAATTTTTCAAGTAGCGGTAGGTAATATTGTTTGATTTTCTTATTTTGTTATTTTCTCTATTATATTAGTCAAATAATTGCGCATTAAGTATTTTAAGTGTATTACTTCAATTTAGGTGATGTGTTTTTTGTGCTCACACCGTAAATTATTATTATAAGTCTATACGTGAGAACTTGTAATTGGCTTTCGGGTGTGTATGGTATCCTTTATGTATTTGTTTTTATTAGCTGTAAGTCCTCCATGTACTAAAATAAATAAATAAATAAATCTCTGGCAATTCTAAGCGGGTTTTGATGATTCTTCGTTCCTTATGTCTTACGCTTTTGTATTTTTATAGGGTATTCAAATAAAAACTTAAAACGAATAAAATAACTTTAATAAAAAACTTAGTAGAAGCGGTGTCTTCAATTCTTCAATGCACCTTAGCTTGGCACCGACTTCAGAAGCTGTTAAGTATTTTATTAAAGTTATTTTATTAGTTTTAGGTTTCTGAAGTCGGTTTTTACTTCTTTTTTTTAAGTAAATTTTAAATTATTTGAAATTTTTTCACCAACACAAGATGGATAACATAGTTACTAAAGTGTACCTTATGCATGCTATACTTATTCTGAAATATACAGGTTCTACTATTTAGGTTGTGTAGGTACTTCAGACGTCAGAATATTTAGTTAACGATAAGCAATTATAGGATGGCAAGTGACAACCTGAACAGACTATGCTTTGCGTTGCGAGACTAACATTGATATATCTCCTTGTCAGGTTCTTGTAATATGCATTTGGACGTGACAGCTAAACCAGCTATAGCCAGTGGTTCCTGACATAATACCACTAGGTGCTCCCAGGCCTATTGAAGAAAAAAAGAGAAATTGCTTTTCTGCACTTTTATTTACATAATAGGTTTCAATGTGTAGATGTAAATGGTGCGAAATCTTCCGGGCTACCAGTTCTGTTAGGTGTACCTCAAGGCTCAATATTGGGTCCATTCTTGTTTTTAGTGTATATCCATGACTTACCATTCTATTTAAAGGGTATCTGTAACGTTGTACTGTTTGCAGATGACACCTCTCTTATTTTTGAAGTAGACAGGAATAGACAAAATTTTGACGACGTAAACAGTGCACTCTCAATGGTTACAGATTGGTTTACGATAAATAACTTAGTTCTCAATGCTAAGAAAACGAAATGTATAAAGTTTGCCTTATCGAATGTTAGAAATCTAGGACCCAACATCGTTTTAGATAAAGAAGTGCTTAAAACTGTAGACTCGGCAGTTTTTCTGGGTATAACAGTAGATGCCAAACTTCAGTGGGGCCCACATATATCAAGCCTAGCGGGAAGGCTCAGTTCAGCCGCCTACGCCGTCAGGAAAGTAAGACAATACACTGACGTAGATACAGCTCGGTTAGTCTATTTTAGTTATTTTCATAGCGTTATGTCATACGGTATTCTGCTCTGGGGCAAAGCCGCTGTTATTCAATATATATTTGTTCTTCAGAAACGAGCTGTTCGATTAATTTACCAGCTCGGTGCCAGAATATCTCTGAGAGATTTTTTTAAACATATTGGTATTCTCACGGTGGCATCACAATTCATCTTCGCCAACATCTTATATATTAGACAAAATATACATTTATACACTAAAAACAGTGATATTCACAATGTTAACACCAGAAATAAGGACAAATTACGTGCTCCATTTCACCGGCTTCATAAGGTTCATAACTCATTTGTTGGGCTTGGTATATCCTTTTATAACAAGCTACCCTCTTCTTTGCTAGATTTGCCTTACAATGCGTTTAAAGCCAAAGTAAAATCTAACCTTTGTTCAAAGGCATACTATTCTATCAACGATTACTTAAATGATAAGAATAGTTGGTCGCTGTGTTTAACTTAAGACAATGTTTATGTTCTTTCTCCAGAATTAGCTTACCTACTGACAGGTTATATGAGTTCATATAATTATTTATTTTCTTTGACTGTAAAGGTCAATTTATTTTAATTTCATTTTTATTTATCATTGACATAATCTACTCATTACAATGTTTTTTTTAAGAGTAGTATTGCAATATGTGGTTAGCTAGTGACCTCGACAATTGATCATAATTATTCTTGTCTGAGCAACCGGCAGCAGGTTCGTCATGCTCCCTTAGATGTCACTGCTTGCGGTAGCGTCGGGGGTCGGGTTGCCTCCTTCCCTCAAATATGGCGAGGGGGTAATGGCTGATCTTTGCGTTATGCTCGTGAACGGGTGCTGCTTGTGGTGACTGGTCGTCTTGCTGACGTTGGTTTTGTTTTGTTATTAGTAATTTAACTCGTTTATTTTACTTCGATGGTCCTAGTTTATCATCTGTGACTTCGAGTTACGGCTATGTGTAAGTGGGCACGCCCTTTATTACTGGAGGCTTTTAATATAGGTATAAAGTTCTGCTTACGTTGTTAGTTTTGTATTATGATTCTGCTTGAGTATAGTTTTCGATTTTTTGATTTTTTTTTCTTCTTTTTCTAAGTATATTGGCGTGAGCTAGCTGACTTATAGCAAATAATTAAATTTAATTTAATGTTTGTGTTGCGTAATGTACTTGCATGTAATTTGCACAGTGTTGTATAGAATATATATATATTTTAGATAGAGGATAGAGGAGTTTGTTGCGCCACTTCTTCTCCTCAGCTAAAGCACTCGGAAGTGGTGAAGGGCGGGCGTTTTGGGGGACTGTCTTTTGTAATTTTGACGTTCGAAAAGTGCTGATTCTCAGCCTAGTTTGAATAAATGAATTTTGATTTGATTTTGATTTCTTGCACAAATATTGGTCAGTATACAGGTGAATTTTAGGTAATTTTAAGTAGGCGTGGATGGCCAAATCCGAAACTATGAGGAATAGCGAAAAGTACTCAAAGAAGTATCGGGCTCGATTTTGATAAAAACTAAAACTGCATCATTGGATTTTTAAAAATCAATATTTTTAGCCAGGAAACCAATCCGTTGATTTTGAAAAAAGAAAAACACATACTGTATTATTACATCACTCGACAATGTCGCTAATAAAGATCGAATTCTGGTAAGTAATGACATATGGCAAACTAAAGAAAAGAGCTCATTTTTACCAAAATACTTTCTTTTATTTTTCTTATGTTACCTACCTATTAAACCTTAACTGATTACTTGTTCAAAATGGTGACCATTGTTTTCAATACATAGCTGTATTCGACGTCTCAAGGATTGTACTGCATTCAGCATTACAATATTATTGATTCCATTTAGAATTGACCACCCACGCCTACTTGAAAAATTCACCCTGTATAGGGTGACTGGTAATTAGTGACGATACTTAAACACATGATTGTACTCATGATAACAAACAACTTTTATTATGGGACCAAACCAGAATTCGCAAAAAAAAAAAAATCAGCTGTACATTCAAAATGTTTGCATAACTCGTCAAAATATAGGCAGTAGCTGATTTTTTTTCGCCATTTCAGGTTTGGTCCCATAGTAAAAGTTGTTTGTTATCATGAGTACAATCACGTGTTTAAGTATCGGTCACTAATTACCAGTCATACTATACATGCAGCTTTAAGCAACCAATTCTATTAATTTGCCAGAGAAAGTTGGCCAGCTTTGTTCTTTGTATAACATTCGTAGGTACTTTGATTGTAATTTTTTTGTTATGGAAAAACAATAAATCAGAATGTGCTCTTTGTTATGTGGAAAGTGGAAACCATCAACAGAAAGCAGTGGATTAAATAATATTTTAGAGAATATAATACAGACACTTCACAGATATTTGACCTCTGACAGCTCAGGCAGCAGAAACTCAAAACCAACCTTATGGCATCGACAATAAGGATCACTGTGATTTTGACAATGAAGCAATATCAGAGGTAAAATAATTAATGTGAACGGTGCTTGGTTTCTGAATTGAGAGTTTGAAGTAGAGAACTTGAGGAGCTCGTGGCTAAGTAATTACAACCACACAGGTCGATCGATCACGTTAAGCTACGCTTGCCGCGGTCGCTCCGTGGATGGGCGACTATCTTTACATACCAAGACCGTTCCGTGCCTCAGAAAACTCGTTAAGACGTTGGTCCAGGCTGTCATTCATGGATCTTTGACAGCCGTTACGGATCGTCAGAACCTCAAAAGTCTGACAACCAGTCTTACCAAGGGGGTATCGTATTACCTAGTTACTGGGTTGTGGATGTCAGATATGCAGTCACTCCATGTAAAATACTGGTATTCAGCTGCATCTGGTTAGACTGGAAGCCGACCCCAACATAGGAAAATGCTAGGCAGATTGATTGAAGTGGAGAACTTGTCAACCATTATAGCATTACTTAAGGCGATTCCTTCCTGTTTTGCAAAGTGATTTTGAATTTCGTGTGCTTTCATCAAAAGTACCTAATGCTAGAGTTTAACAAGGTTTCAATTTCAAATTCTCAATTTAGAAACCGTGTGTTAACATTTTTTTTTTTACATTTTCCCCACGAAAGTAACGTATTTCAACCCACAGTCCAAGATTAATAAAGAACCAAATCGATCTATTGGATAAATTTTATCCAATCTGTTACCGCTTATCCTGGAAGACGTTGTTTCAGTGAATTACTTTCAATCTCTCCGCTGATAATTAGAAGGCTGCGTAAATCAATCCCGGTGAAGTGGAGTGGCTGGATCTATTTCTTTGGACACACTGGTTCGTAGTTCTCTGAGCTTTGGCTGACACATAATGCAATTCAGTGCTGGATGAAGACCAGAATACAATGAGTGGACGTGACGGATTTTACATAGCGCTTGAGAAGTGGCACAAAAGCTGCCATTTGCCCTTCACGTTTAGGCTAAATTTTCAGCTAATCATTTAACGATAATATTGCAATGTTTATGTTATGCTCCAATGTCTCTTACACACAACAGAAGTATCTAGGGATCAAGCACGTTTATGCTAATTACTAAAAATCAGGTACTTTCATGAAATTTTTCTAACTCCTATGGACACTTTTTAGTAAATTTCGTCATTTGAAAATAGAATAGTTTTTGAATTTCGGTGAAAAGATGAAAATTTTCTGTCCAGTCGTATTCCTATATATGTGTATAATCCTGCAACGGGATTGAGGCCAAACTAGTAAATTTTCTGCCATACTTGTGAGTGGAAACAATACAAAAGAAAGTTATTATGGAGAGAAGACGTCATTTGTGCCGAGAAGAAATGATCAGAGCCGAATGTTGGTAGCTGGTTCAAGGCTACGTGTTGTGGCAATCACTCTGGGCACTACGCAGAATGTTATAAGTCGACTTTGGACACGTTACCGCGTTACTGGCAGCGTGGCAGAGCGAATCGGAGGACGAGCTCGCATCACCACACGCAGAAAAGATCGTTACATACAAATTACTGCTCGACGAAATCTTACAATGTCCGCGATGATGGTTATGAGGCTTTATAGCTCTTCTTATGATGAGATGTTATTAAGCGATCAAACCATAAGAAATCGCTTGCATGAAGTCAATCTCCATTCCTGAAGGCCGCTACGTGTACTACCTATTGAGCTCCACAATCGCAGAGTACAATGGGCTCGTGAACATAGAAATTGGGCAGAAGAAGAGTGACGTTTTGTGTGTTTTTCTGACGAATCTCGCTTTGATATGAGGCCAGATAGTAGACGTACATGGTATTGGAGCAGCCTTGGACGCCAAGAACGTTTTTAAATTATGCTAGGAACTCCATACAGTGGTGGAACAATCATGATATGGGCGGGTATTTGGATCAGAGGCAATATCAATGCACTGATTTATACTGAAAGTATTGTAGGTACTAGATGTTGTCATTCTTTTGCGTACCCAATTTGGTGCTTCATTTCTACTTATGCATGATAATGCACTTCCACACACTGCCAGACTCATTGCAAACACACTTGCCGCAGCTAATAACAATCGCCAGAATTGAATCCCATTGACTACACATGGGATATGCTTCAAAGATAAGCTCTGTTTAATATAGATGCCGTACACACACCAGAAACACGTTTTCGCATGTTACAACGGACGTGGGCGGTCATTCCGCAACGTGATTTGGATGAACTTATATTGAGTATGGATTGTGTTATACTTTAACGGCGGAAACATGGACTACTAATTGCTTAGTTTACGCAATAAAAACCTTAAAAACCTATATTTTTATCTTTTCATCACATTTTTATGTCAGGATAAACTAAGGTGTATAATCCAGCATAAGCAAAAATCGCAAAAGCAGAAAGTGAACGTTGATCTACACATAGGAAAACATTCGACATTTTTATTTCATTTCAATAGGACAATTAATTAAAAATACATTACAATACAATCCTATAGTTTACTGACTTTTATATCCTCGGTCCACGGCACTGAGAAAATAATCAGGAAAATCCTAGCTTCCACACTGTTAAATTTTGATTTGCCGTGCTTCACTGAGGCTATGTATGCCTGGAGAATTGCTTGCCCGAACTCGAATCTACCCTATAATCCTATAATCCCTTCCCAGAGACGGTGGGATGAGCCGGTCTGCAGAGAAGTACAGAATAATTTACTTAACACGTCTGCTTCTACTCGGAGCTTGCGCGCCAGCTGGCTGTGGGTAAGTGGGAGTTGGCTATATGGCTTCATGCACTCCCGTCGTCGAACATAGGCAATTTGTTCGACGACACTACTTTTACGCCTCGCTGTTTCCCTTCGACTAGAAGCTCCATGTTGTTCTCCTCATCGATCTCACAGTGGCAAAGTTGTCAACAGCCTTTGGACACTTTTGCAAGCACGGCTTGCCTTGCAGCCGAAGTGTGGGTCTATTAGCGCGCTACGCGAACATTAATAATAATAATAATTTAAAATTGTCTAAAGGGCCTCTGCGAGTGGGCTTTGGCCCCTCGTACGCCTTCCAAAGGTTCGGGACCCCAGAGTCGCGAGAAATGTCAAAAATAATAATAATAAAGGTCGGTCGGTGCCTCCTCATCAATTACGTAAAATTTTCTAAGGGGCCTCTGCGAGTTTGGTTCAGCCCCTCGTACGCCTTCCAAAGGTCCGGGTCTCCAGGGTCCAGAGATATGTCAAAAAAAAAATATTTCCGACTTCCTGTCTATATTTACATCCTCCGACAAGCTCTTCTCACTGTTATCGTTCCAGCTATATTAGAACCCAATGGGCACGTGACGATAGCAAGCGACCGGATGGCAAGTCTTTATTTCCATGGAAGGTGGGTAGGCCTTTAGTGTGGGATGCAACGTGTGTCTCTCTCTCTCACTACCTTGCGCCATTCCAACTTCCTAGTTCGGCGTGCTATGCTGACTCTGCTACTGCGGCTGTGGAAAACCTTAACCGGCGTAAATATAATAACCTTATTGGTAATTATTATTTTCAAACTATCACAAAAAACCGGCCAAGTGCGTGTCGGACTACGCACAATGAAGTGTTCAGTAGTAGGGATGAATTTATCCCAAGAACAAACTTAACATTGTAATTGAAAAACATGTTCTCCCATACATTCCAACTGCAACTGTAAGTTTGTACGCGCAATATTTAGAGATTTACCATGTAATTTTAAGACCTATGGATTAGACTAGTTTATAAGTATAGAACTATTTTTGTACATATTTCAAAAATTTAAATAATTTAAAACAATTTATAAAGAAAATATATTTGAGACTCTCACAGTAAGCCATTTCATTTAATATGTCACACGGTACAGTTTGCAAAACTTTTTTTTTGTATTTTCTTATATGCCCCCCAAAATTGACCCCCATATTCAAAATTCATTTATTTACATTACACGTCCGTGTTTGGGTCACAGAAATTCATACCAAATTTCAACTTAATCGGTCCATTAGATTCGGAGCAAATTGGCCGTGACAGATGGACAGACAGACAGACAGACACACGAGTGATTCTATAAAAGTTCCGTTTTTCCTTTTGAGGTACGGAACCTTAAAAACACATCAGGGATTTTCACTACAGAAGGAGCTTGTATAAACTATCCCGGTTTCTTTATTTTAATCTATTGCCAAATCTGTTGCCAACTTCATACGATCTGTTGTTGTTATTTACCTAACAGATCATGAATAACATCAAATCCCAACAGCTTCTAACAGCAGATTTACTTAACAGACTTCAATGCAGCTTTCAAGGACCCGATAACTTGATAATCCAATCTGTTGGATCAGCAGCGTTCCGTCCGTGTGTCCCCCTCCAACTTCATTAACTCCGATGTAGAAAGGATTGCCAGTTCATTAATTATAAGGGCTTCACAGTACTTATCTAGTACAATCATTTTGTTATAGAATTTTCACTTATTATTTTGATTGTTTGTTGTTCCCGATGAAAGGATTCAGGGATTATGTTGCTTGGAAGTTTGCTGAAATGGGTTGGGTTTCTAGTGGCTGGCGTTAAGAGAATTTGTAAGTAAAAAGTTTGTGCTATTAAAATTAATTCTAAGAAATATGATTTTACACCTTTGTTTCATAAAACGTGTTTAATTGTAACCTAACTGGAAATAGTCACAGGCTCCATAAGTACAGGTACTTCAACCTAGCTCTGGAGTAAGGGTTTTTCTGCAAAAAAATCAAAATCAAAATCAAAAGTCATTTATTCAAACTAGGCTAACGGCTAGCAGTTTTTGAACGTCAAAATTACATAAGACAGTCCCCCAAAACGCCCGCCCTTCACCACTTCCTAGTGCTTTAGCTGGGGAGAAGAAGTGGCGCAACAAACTCCCCAGCAGCACAGCTGTCTGTTCAGTTAAAAACAATGAATCTATATAACACTGCCCATAATAATTTAGGTACATTACGCAACACAAAACATTAAATTAAATTATTTGCTATAAGTAAGCTAGCACACGCCAATATACCAAAAAAAAAAAAAATCGAAAACTATACTCAAGCAGAAACAAAATACAAAACTAAAAACGTAAGCAGAACTTTATACCTAAATAAAAGCCTCCAGTAATAAAGGGCGTGCCCACTTACATATAGCCGTACATGTAGTCGAACTCAAACTGCGTTTATGCCAATAATGAATTATCTTTTGTGCAGCCAACAAACTGGTCTTAAGAAAGTTTTGAGAGACATAGTGATTATTAGAATATTTTCATTATGAATAGATGTAGATTAGCAGTGACAAAAAGTAATAAAAAGAATTAAATCGACTTCAAAAATAAATTAAAGGCCGGTTTTTGATCCTACTAATGGTTGAATTTTGGCTAATTGTGAATGGCTAAACATATTTTATTTTACGTCCATGTTAACTCAGTCATATTAAAAAATAGTAATAATGGCATTTTGGCAAACACATTTAGCCGAAATTTAACCAATCATCATGAATAATTGGTTGAGTTAACTACGGATCAAAAAACCGGCCCTTACTCAAAATTATGAAATAACTTTAATTTCGGAAGTCGGTGCCTTGGGGTCTGTTTTTTAGTTTTTTGAAACCGATTTCCGAAATTAAAGTTATTTCATAACTTTGAGTTAATTTCTTTTTTTAATTACCTACGTTTTTATTTCGTGTTTTTTAGTTTTAAGTAAATTTTGGAATATTTGTTTGTAATAAGTAGTTAATACTTTTATTGTAAATATTGCACTAGAATTAGGTACCAAGGTTTTGAGATGTTTTCCCACAGACGCCAAACCCGTAGCTCGTATCAATACGCCAAGCCGTTACACTTACACCTATTAGTCCATATATCTTGAAAACTACTGAACCGATTTTCATAAAACTTGTACATTTCCCTAAGTTGACGTAAATGTAAGACAATAAAAAGATCGCAATCCGATTATTAGCTTCGGAGAGATGCGTCGACAAACAGACTTACATACAAACATACATACATACACCTATAAAAAATTGTTTATTTGTATGGAAGCCCTAATAGATTATCATAAAATATGTGAATAAATTGTAATTCCAATAATATTACATACATACGTGTCGAATTGATAACCACCTTTTTTTTGAAGTCGTTTAATAAAAGATTAGGATTCACAAGTATTTTCCAAGATATACTCGGTCATTTACAGGGTTTAAATATTCTTATACAGCATGTACCAGAAAGGTACAGTCATATTTAACTGAACAACTTTCTCAAAAAATAAACAGTCCCATACATTTGGGTCGAGTATGTACTGAGGTTTTGACTTATAAAATAATTGTTAGACCTGCTGTCTTGTATGGGTATAAAGTTTGGAATGAAAGGCAATTGCATGCAGCTGAGATAAGAATGCTAAATGGGACGTGTGGTGTTACGCGAATGGATAAAATAAGAAATGAGTATATAAGAGGAAGTCTGAAAATGAAACCGGTGACTGAAACGTTGTGCGGCAATCGGTTGTCATGGTATGGGCATGTGATGCAGAGGAATGAGGAAAATTTCGTCAGGAAAGTTTTGAGTATGAATGTGGATGTACGAGTAGGGAAGACCAAAGAAACGATGGATGTACTGTGTGAAAGATACTCGTAATATGGCTAAAAAGGGAGTGACTACCGAGATGACGACTTATAGAGAAGTATGGAAGAAAAAGACAAGTTGCAAAGACCCCAAATAAATTGGGACAAGGGCAGGACAATGATGATAAGCTACTGAAGTTTTGTATGGGACAGTTGTTCCGTTTCATGGTCTGTGCCACACCTTTAAATATGACCACACCTTTCTTATACATGTCAAGCTGGATACAGGCTGACTTTGAGAACATGTGACAGAATTTAAGGGGATGTTCTACCCATCAGTATGAATGCTTTTGATATGGGATCAACTTGGAATTCGCAAAAAAATTTCGACCTTCTTATACCAAATGGTCCAATCGGGTTATACACCCGATTGGAACTATCGGCTATTTTCTCGCTCAATAAACGTACAATAGGTAGACATTTCAGTGTAAAAAAGAGACGCACATAAGTTGATCGCTGACTGTTTAGACCGCGCCCGAGTACTCGTTTGTCGCAGTGACACCTACGCTTGTCGCAGCGACAAGATCAATCAAAGAGAGTACTTGATGATTACTTGTTCAGAGACGCGCGACGCTCGCTAGGCGGGCAGAGCACTTGCAGAGAGACTCACGCTTGGTACATACGCATACCAGCGAGTAATCGCTTCGCGCCGTCGTTCACTCGAAGCTCGCTGCTCGCCAACTCGTTTTCAGTTGCTAGTTCATTCACTACTCGTTCATCGCCGGCGATGGGACAACTGCCTTTTAGAGTCGATATAACGCAATGAAAACCTCATTATTACCTTCAATCCCACTGAAATAAACTTTAACACTCTCAAAAATACTGTAAACTGTGACAGTTGGGTGTCACGTCAAAGTACAGAGCGCCTTCTAGCAGCAGTAACAATAAAAGTCCTTACCACACAAAGAATGGATTATACATGTAACGCTCCTTCACACACTGGCTCTAAATTATACTTAGCTGGATTTAATGGGAGGGAGTATGATGTAGTTTTACTGGAATGAATGGCCTCTACACCACGGGGAAATAGGTACTTTAGCGTAGGTACAGACGCCAGCAGGTCAAGCTACCCGAAACTGTTAAATTTTCCTAATCAACCTTGAACTTAATGCTGTAGCGATAAAGTTGAAAATCTATTAAAGAAATTTGACAGATTGTAGTAGCTTGATGTGCTGGCGTCTGTACTTCTACCTTGGGCTACTAGCCCTCTTTGCTGACTGGTTGATCTTTTCACACTTAAAGCTAAAATCCTCCTTCATCACTTTGGTACATTTTGTATGAACCATAGCACACTACAGGCGGCAGCTCCGGCCGCAGCGCAACGCAATAAGACTACTAAATACTACTACGAAAGTGATTGTAAGATGATTTTTACAATGCGTTGCGTTGCGCCGTGGCCCGCACAAATGTGCGCGAGCCTCATTGCACTGGACTCGAAATTTGAATCTGTCTGAGGGCAGGCCGAAGCACACGATGCGGTAGGGCACCGCACCGCTACGATTTCACCGTATGTTGTACACACGTGGCGTGGCGCTGCACCATTATCACGACGCCGCAGTGGGCTAAGAGTGTTGTAGTATTGTGAGTACAATCTGGGTCACTCCGGCGCATACGGCTCGTCTCGCTTAGTTAAAGTCCGGTGTTATTGCGGTGCAACTCCGGATTTCCAGGAATGCACCGTTTGGCATGCCTACATATATTTGTAGGTATGTAGGACACCGCAGCGGCACTGCTCAGGCACCGACCCTTAGATAACTACAGACCGACCCTTAGATAACTACTGCATTGTGGTGTGGCCCAACGCAAAATGTGTTTTGGACCTTTGGTGCAATTATGCAATGCGGCGCGCTGAAGCCGCGGCAGTAATGTTTTTAGCATATAAAAGCACAAGTTGGTCCTTCTATCTTCTTCTTAACGTGTCGACGGCAATCTAAATGGTCTCGGTCCAGAATTCGGCTACATCTTTGGTGCCATCACTAGCGTCCATCAGTCCCTGTAACGTGCGGTTGACAGGACACGTGGGATATGATATTAAGTGTCCTATTGTTTGTGGAGTAGCACCACATTTACACGCAAAGGTGAGTCGTCTATGAAATTCCAACTGAACGGTTTTCATGGCTTCGTTCAACCTGGGTCCGGAATCTGTTTAAAGACTTGGCAACTCATGTCCAGTGGGCTTAACATGACTGTTTGTCTATCTCTACGAAGACATCTTTTTCTATACAAAGTGACATTTTGCTTCTCCGTTTTTTACATCGCACCGTAGAAATCCTTCTACAATTTGTCATTTTGTCTTTCGTTTCTAGCGATCATTCTACATCTAGGCCCTTTTTTATGTAGACTTTCAGAAGAAAGTTTTCTATCCCAACTGTCAAAATCACACTGACCACTGATAATTGTCTAGGGTAGTGAAGACAATTTGCGCCATGCTAAAGACAGTGGAAAACTTTCTACTCGACGGCCGCAAAGTATATACGTACGGTCATCTACAAAATCATTTTTTTTTTCTCTTCTTTTGCTTATATCTCGAAAACGGTGTGTCCTATTGCAAGAATAATGAAAATTTTGTCCCCTTTTATAGAACTCATAACCCCATAAAACTCTACATGTAGGTAATAATTTTTCATATTTTCCATTAAAAAAGTGAAAAATTATATTAGCTATATAATTTTTATATAGCTAATATAATTTTAAGATAGAAGATAAACCAATTACAGGCACTTTTGAAAAGTCCAGGATTCGGTCAGTCAGAAATATGAATCTGAACGGAGAAGAACTGAATGAAGAAGAACGGGCAATAATTGTTATAAAATATTGGTTTACATCATTCATGTTAAAACCATATACGAATGTACATGTGAGAACGATGCAGAACGTTAAAAGCGTCCGTAATAATAATAATAATAACCCTACCGCCGTATTTCTACGTTGACGTCGTGGTGAGGCTTGCGCGCTCCTGAACTCTGTCTGTGCCGGTAGAGCTTACTTTACGAAGCTTGCTTTAAAAAGGTGAAGTCCTTGAAATAGGTCTAGGGTGAGACCAAAAGGGATTCATAAACCCGCAGGGAAGCATGTGGCGAGCTGTTGGGCAGTAGCGACCCCACAGACCCTATCTCCTGGGAGAAGTCTTGTTCTTCACCCCTGGCTTGCCTTTATTGGCTGACTGGAGTGAACACTGACGAGGAACAAAGCTCCCACCTCATTCTTGCTTTTATTGGCCGGCTTGAGTGGAGATTTGCAAGAGCAAACGTGCTCGGAGGAAGGAAGTAAAACGTTCCAGTAAGAAGAAAACTTAAGAAGTAAAGTTCCAGTAAGGTGTTGGTAGGGATCTTGACCATACTACTGGGATTGTCCTGATAGCCGTGGAATACCTCTCCACTCCTCAAGTACCTCAGGAAGTGTTGCCCCCTTGTCGCTACATCACTATGTGCTAGCGAACGTTTCTGAGGGCCCAGTGTTGAGTGTGCAAGTCATCCCCTGCCATTTTATCCGTGTATAATTATATAACATTGGTCAGGCAGGGGATGCAGTTCTTCCATAGTTCAAGTTACCCAATCCACTTTAGCCACCTAAATCCATAGCCCAATATGTTTTGTTTCCACGATCAGAAATAGTCCTGCACCAACCGGGGGTTGTCCTTGGGTGAACTTGTATAGTGCATATAGGGATAATCGTCGGTTGGTGCCTCCTCATCATTTAAAATTGTCTAAGCGGCCTCTGCGAGTTGGCTTCGGCCCCTCGTACGCCTTCCAAGGTCCAGGACTCCAGGGTCCCAAGATAGTAACATAATAATTACGAATAATTATCGGAAATATATTGTCAAGGACGGTACGGTTGATATCTGTCGGGCATGCCACCGTCCCAGTGAATCAATCTGACATATTGTTTCCGGTTGTTCTCGTCTTGCTAACGGCGAGTACTTGCACAGACACAATCTTGTGGCTAGGATTATCCATCTGCAACTTGCTTTGCAATACAACCTCGTTGAGTCTGAAGTACCATACTATAGGTATGTGCCCGACCCAGTTCTGGAGAATGTTCAGGCCACATTGTATCTATCATTATTGACAGGACATTGTAGCCAATAAGCCTGATATTGTGGTGATAGATTGACGAGAGAGCCGTACAATGATTGTTGATATCACAGTCCCTCATGAATCTCGTGAAAGATAAAAAAAGCAAGTATCTTGACTTAGCACACGAGGTTGTCGATATAAGGGACGTGGACTCTGCAATCATTATATCAATAATCGTTACGGTTAATGACCTAATAGCGGAGAGCCTCGACCAATACCTCAGAAGGCTCTCATTGCTCGGCTGAGTCAAGGGCTTGATTCAGAAAGCAGTACTCCTGGACACGGCACGCGTAGTGAGGAGGTTCCTCTCTCTACACCGGTAGCTTGGACCCTGTTCCCAATACCGGTGGGTTACTATTTAATTTTTATATATTTTTTTATTTTATGTTTTTATAAAAATATTTAAAAATGTTTTTATTTGTATTTAAAAGAAATAAAGGGTAATAATAAATTTATTTATTTCGGAACCAGTCCATATGCATACATGTGAAATTAAAAAATATTTGATACATTAAGAATTAATTAAAATATTACAATTAGAGAAACATTACAAGAGTCCACAATAAAAATAAAATACAAATTACAATTTTACAAAAACAAAAAGATACACTATATACATGTACCATCTAAGTCTAAGTCTAGGTTTGGATACGGTGTGCTCAACATGCAGCTTGGTCCAGTATCACATTATTGGGCAACCAGATCCACATCCATCCTCCAGGCGAACAGGTGTAGGTAGCTGTTGGAACTGCATCGTATGCGGCTCATCAGGGACACAAGTCTCTTGCGAATAATCGCCGCAGACCCATCTATATTTACGTCCGCATACATACCTGATGCGCTACTTTATCAAGGCAGCTCCATCAGCGCCCTGAAGGCATTATTATAGAGAACACGCAGGGTCGTCTTAAAGAAAAGTTATTTAAAAAACACAATTAAAAATTTTAAAATAAGCCGTGGCAGCTAAGAGATGACCAGTTCCTAATAACGGCGCCCATTTACGAACCTGACGCATGGGCTAGAAGTCAGAAGCCAAAAAGTCTGACAACCAGTCTTACAAAGGGGTATCTTGTTACCCAGTAACTTGGTTGTAGAGGTCAGATTGGCAGTTGCTCCATGTAAAATACTGGTATTCAGCTGCATCCGGTTAGACTGGAAGCCGATCCTAACATGTTGGGCAAAGGCTAGGCAGATTGATTGATGTTTTGGTATCCATATTTGCAGGCAAGAAATTGCAATCGAAAAGTAAGTTTACAGTTTCTCTTTTAAGCCACGTTTTCTTGTACGCTATCATAATCCCTTTGAAAGTTTTTATCTTTATTTGCATTCCAAGATCTTGCAATGGTTTAAAGCTAAGGTACAATTACAAACACTGTAGGCCCTACAGGGTTCGTAATTGTATCTTAGCTAAATAAAAAAAAAAACGTATAAAATTGATTTTTAAAATGCCTCCCTGGTCGAGTGGTCGCAAGCGCCACTGCTAAGCATGAGGCCTTAGGTTCGATTCCTAGGTCGGTTGTTGTTATTGGGTTTTTCCATCTGGAAATTCTTATTCTCAGAAGAGTCTGCATTGTAGTCGGTATTCTCACGGTGGCATCACAATTCATCTTCGCCAACATCTTATATATTAGACAAAATATACATTTATACACTAAAAACAGTGATATTCACAATGTTAACACCAGAAATAAGGACAAATTACGTGCTCCATTTCACCGGCTTCATAAGGTTCATAACTCATTTGTTGGGCTTGGTATATCCTTTTATAACAAGCTACCCTCTTCTTTGCTAGATTTGCCTTACAATGCGTTTAAAGCCAAAGTAAAATCTAACCTTTGTTCAAAGGCATACTATTCTATCAACGATTACTTAAACGATAAGAATAGTTGGTCGCTGTGTTTAACTTAAGACAATGTTTATGTTCTTTCTCCAGAATTAGCTTACCTACTGACAGGTTATATGGGTTCATATAATTATTTATTTTCTTTGAATGTAAAGGTCAATTTATTTTATTTTTATTTATGTTTGACATAATCTACTCATTACAATGTTTTTTTTTTTATGAGTGGTATTGCAAAATGTGGTTAGCTAGTGACCTCGACAATTGATCATAATTATTCTTGTCTGAGCAACCGGCAGCAGGTTCGTCATGCTCCCTTAGATGTCACTGCTTGCGGTAGCGTCGGGGGTCGGGTTGCCTCCTTCCCTCAAATATGGCGAGGGGGGTAATGGCTGATCTTTGCGTTATGCTCGTGAACGGGTGCTGCTTGTGGTGACTGGTCGTCTTGCTGACCTTGGTTTTGTTTTGTTATTAGTAATTTAACTCGTTTTTTTTTACTTCGATGGTCCTAGTTTATCATCTGTGACTTCGAGTTACGGCTATATGTAAGTGGGCACGCCCTTTATTACTGGAGGCTTTTAATATAGGTATAAAGTTCTACTTACGTTTTTAGTTTTGTAGTTTGATTCTGCTTGAGTATAGTTTTCGATTTTTTTTTCTTCTTTTTTTAAGTATATTGGCGTGTGCTAGCTGACTTATAGCAAATAATTAAATTTAATTTAATGTTTGTGTTGCGTAATGTACTTGCATGTAATTTGCACAGTGTTGTATAGAATATATTTTTTATTTATTTAACTGAACAGACAGTTGTGCTGCTGAGGAGTTTGTTGCGCCACTTCTTCTCCTCAGCTAAAGCACTAGGAAGTGGTGAAGGGCGGGCGTTTTGGGGGACTGTCTTATGTAATTTTGACGTTCGAAAAGTGCTGATTCTCAGCCTAGTTTGAATAAATGACTTTTGATTTTGATTTTGATTGTGTCTGTTTGATGGCAATAGGCTTGCTCCTATCACGTGGGGCCACAGATTAATACAAATAGGACACTCCGAAAAATCATTTAAATAAAAAGCGACTCTTGCTACGACACAATAAAGTGCAATTCAAATCGCACAACGATTATTACCTACACTTATATTCACCGACAAGTTGCCTCTCTTTCTACCGCGTAACTCTTATACCTTCTGACTCGTTAGGGTTGTCTTTTTTACGACGCGGCGTGTGAGTGAGTATCGAACTGACCGTGCGAGCCGGCCGGTGCGCGGCAGCCCGCACTGAATTGGCTCGACAAGTCGAGCCCGCCGCGGTCTTATAGCTTCATACCTAAGCTGCGGAGTGTCCCATCTGTATTAATCTGTGATGGGGCTTAAACATAACTGGTGAAATGTGGGTGTATGATCTATGTACAGGTACACCTCTGCCCAACCCTTAGACATATAACATGACGACTGTATTCCCCAATACAGTCGTCATGTTATGTGTCTATTCCTATCACAATGTCCCTATAAAAGTTTTCAACTTCAACTTCCTGCGTTCATTCGCAGGAGTATATCTGTACTTCGCTTGATAACGTTAGCATGTCAGTTGTTTCTCACGAAAGTAAAACTTTCCGTCTGAAAACCTACCCGAGGCGTTTTGAGTTACTATGTCATCATGTACGGAACGCTGCTTGATACTGACAGTATTACTAGTGTAAATAAGTTGGTTTACGACTGTTTTCTATCGTAGTATGCACAAGTAGTATACAGAGTCGAATTAAAGTAGCTAGCGAAACTCCGCAGGGTATCGATATCTAAACACGACAAAATAAAAAATAAAAAAGATTTGATGATTACTTGACTTGAGAAATCTGTTTTTGTTTTACCTTATTTGAATATCGATACCCATCACGTCTGTGAAGTTTACCTACTGTAGTGTTAGAAAAAAAAAAAAACAAATTTACCCCTTTAAAATCGTATAATTTCTCCGATTTAAAAAAAAAAACAGGAACACGGATAATAAAAAAATAATGAAGTATAAAAAAGCACACAAAATATTAAAAAAAAGACAATCCCGGATTCTTTCTTGGTTAGCAGTTCTAATTATCAATAAAGTGGCCGGATAAGGTTATGCTTTAATACGAAGAGAGTCAGCACCTGTATTTGATCAAAGCGTCCTACCCTATTGAATTCGAATTCATCAGACTGAGAACGCCTAAACCGTATCGCACAAATACGCGACTTAGTTAAATAAAAATAAAGAAGCATAATCAAACCGACAGCCTATATGGAAAGGCTTTTTTGTATTATAAACTATGCTATAAACTAAGCGGTTAAGTTAAAAAATATAGCTGCATACGACGACCGCTGGATCACCCGACGCAAAGTCGGCATAGGTGAGGTACTCGAGCTGGTGGGAACAGCCCGCCATTGATACCGCTGACAGAACCCAAGCAGGCAGATGGATACCGTGGTTCCCTTGCCGGGAAAGCTAGGATACTGGCTTAAACAATTCCCTATACGGAAAACAAATAGTTACAGGCAGGAAATATAAGTCAGGATTCATTTATATGGAATAATTGACATAAAACATCTAAAGTTACGTGTAGCGGCTGACCAGACGTTCCAAACGGTGTAGCACCCCCAGCCGTAGGGTTCAAACTCGCTTTCTATAGAGGGAGGAACAAGACCATATCGATTAATCGATCGAATGCGAAAAAAAAAATCTTGCTAAATAATCATACCAAAACAATCAGGACACACAACGCGTGTTAGGTCGAAGACGATAAAACATTTCACCAAGTCACTATTCAATTTACTTCCTTTTACTTATTTGTTTTAAAATGTTTGTAGTAATCCGAATCAGAATTTAACAGATATAAAAATTTTAAATTGCCAGGAAAATTGGAAAATTCGGGGAAAACTGAAAATGCATTTTCTATTGGAATTTTGTATGAATATTATCTTTGATAAACTACAAAATCCAACTTCACGAGGATCGCCGATGCGAGGGTTTGTGCCCCGCAGAGCTGCGCATCTTCACGGATGGATACTGGAATATTCTCGAAGGACCAATATATACATAGCCGCACAGTTGGGGGTCCATAACACAGTGTTCCAAGCCGAATGCATTGGCATTTCTCTAGTCGCTTTAGTCATCATAGCCAGGGAAGTTAAGGACCACTCGATTGTCATACTCTCAGACAGCATGGCTGTCCTGCAAGCGCTAAGCAGTCACTCAGTTTTGCCTCAACCAGGTGGGTAGACTCAATAATAAAACCGTTCAATGGATCAAAGGACACAGCGGCTCGCTAGACCACGACGCAGCCGACGAACTTGCCAGAAGGGGGTCCAGCATGGCAACAGTGGGGCCAGAACCCATCGTGCCGCTCCTCTTCGGGTATTAACGCACTCTGGTAAGCAATCGTACCAGGGTCTAGTATCACAAACTATGGTCGGGCCAAAGTAAGTGTAGGTAGACCAAGGAAACACTCCCTACAATCAATAGCCGTTTCACTAAACAGGTTCTCCATCTAACCAAACAACAGCTGCGTACAGTTACAGCAGCTATAACAGTTTTCATAGGAGTCACAGACAGTCCGCTGTGCAGGACCTACATGGAAGATGACTCATGTGCTTCTAAACTGGCCGGTGGTCGCCACATACAGGGCAAAGTACTTCGGTAACCCAGGTTCCCTCCGTGAGGTTGTCAGTATCACCAAGGCGCTGATTGCCTTCTTTGAGGAGCTGGAGTGGATCGAATAATCGGTTTTTCCACCCATACGCAAAATACGCACGTTGACGTGAAGTTGCGGATACCAGCCCATTTTACCTATTTACCTATGAACTGTTAGGACTGGTCTGTCGGGTAAGTTAGTATATTGTAAATTAAAGTAGCTTTTTTGTAAGATCTGTGCTTTTTTGTATGTCTGTGTGACCGCGTTGTTCTTCTAAACTACGTAACCGTTTACGATGCTGTTGTAACTAGCAATTTATTCCGTAAAGTTCAGTACTACGAGTACATTAATATCAAACTTACATATTATAATAAATAAGAGATTTGTTTATGTTTAGTCTAGTCCTTAAACCATACGAAGCAGGGGCGGGTCGCTAGTTAAGGATTTTTTATTTTTGACTTCAGATCAAAATATTACTTCACAATCTATATGCACGACATTCCCAAATATAGGACGAATGATCACGATTCCCGAATCACTTCCAATAAAACCGTAGAAGGCGATAGAGATGAGAATCGCTTGCGTTCGAATCTAATCGGCTCATCAAACAGAACGGCGCGGCTGATTCCGAGCTCATACGAAATAACACTTTATGGCGCATAAGCTTGTCCATTACTACATTTTATAGGGTTATGCACCACGGAGAGAGAGAGTATAATGCAAATTAATGTGCCGTGCGAGACTCGGCCGAGTAGGGTTGACGATGTTATTAAAGTTCATTACGCTGCAACGTAGGATTAAAAATCTAATGCAGAACGCCATACATATACGGAAAATATTTTTAAATGAGGAAATGTTAGACTATGTAGTTCGTTTACAATTTTTGTGTAAAATAGCTCGCATAGCATTTTTTCCCTTTTTTTGCACTCACTCCATTACAGTACGGTCGATTTATCTTGGCAAGTCCGAACATAGGCACTAAGAAGTTTCGCGCATGTTCTCTTACTCGCACTCGCCTCATGTCACCATTTGGTTGCTAAAAATGTTACTGCGCAGCCTTCTGCGCGAAGTTCGGACTTGCCAAGATAAATCGACCGTACTGTACATATCGGATCCTTCCGTGCCTTGGATAACACGTTAAGCCATTGGTCCCGGCTGTCATTCGTAGGTCTTTGCAGTCATTGTCCTACATAGTCAGAAGCCCAAAAATTCTGACAACCAGTCTTACCAATTTTACCCAGTAACTTTCGCTTCATGTAAAACACCGCTATTCAGGTGTATCGGGTTCCCGCCAGGGTTGCGGGTTGTTCGAAAGAGTTAGCGTGGCCCTGGCACAGGCAACTGAAGGAACACGGGTGGGTTTTAGTCAGTAGAAGTCTGACACGTCTTCCCGCTCCACCCAGAGCGGGAGAAGTTATTTGATGATTTCCCATCCACAAAAAAAGGTGTATCCGGTTAGACTGAAAGGCGATCCCATATACGTAGTTTAATTACTCAAACAATTTAATTACTCAAACCTTCACAATAACTCGATTTCATTTCTTAAAAATCAAGTATAAAAAGTAGGTACAGTAAACGCTCAAAAGTCCATAAGCATGCTAAGGATTACATTGCTATGCGAGCACGAACTAGTACGTGTGCGTGTATGAGCCAACATTCCGCAGATAACACACACTAATGAATTGTCGCATGTCGTCGTACTACGCGAAATAACATTATATTTCTGTTGAATTTAGAATAATCGTCATAGTGGCGACCTGTTCTTACCATTGCATTGCTAAAATTCGCATAAACATAACATGTGCTGGTAGCTGTTTGGGCTAAGCAATGGTTTCACGATCAATGAAGTCTGAGTTCGAATCTTAATCACAATGTTGGACTGTTTTTAGTTTCTTTGGAACCATAATAATATATTCCTATTTTAAGCAAAAACTTTTTAGATTTTTATGTTCATTTATTATTTATTTTTATAAGAAGTTAAATATTAGTTATTGTATTATTATTTAACTATTTTTGTGATTTTTAATTTATCTTTCGATGTTGGAAGGTTTAAATAAAAAAGTCGTGCTGAATGGTAACAAAAATGTTTATTCGTTTTATTTAGTTATTTATAAAAGTAACAAACTTAAGAGAATTGTGACGTTACATTCCTACTAGATAAAAGAACTTTTTTTTAACCGTTCATAGGATTTTTTGTTGTATACCCACTTAGTCAATTCATAATAACATAACAAAGAAATGATATTCTAATAACACATATATAATTGTCAATACCTATTTAGTTTTCTATGATCTACCTTTCTAACTTTAAGAAATGAGTGACCAAGCGAACAAGATAAAGAATATTATATTTCTGTCCCATTTCTTCCAATCAAGTAAAAACTTACAAAAAGTCAAATACTGCGTGAGATTTGAACTCACGGCTCACTGATTCACGCATCTATCTACACGCGCTTAACCGCTAGGTCATCTTTACACATGTTACAACTTTGAAATTATGAACTACAAATCAGTTGTTGACGACGCATGTTTATGTTCTTGGAAATAGAAGGTCTTAAGTCAAACTAAACGCCAAGCTATTGCTTTGTGAGTTTGCTTATCGACTTTTGGTCGCGACTGTACATAGCTAATAAAAACAAATAGATAACAGCCAGCCCTACACACCACGGAGTATCGAACGAACTGCAAAGCTTTAAGGACCACCATGTATTACTACCCTTACGCGATCCAATTAAGCCTAGGCTAGACTGTGCAAATACTAGCTTCACTTTCACTCGTTGAGGACCAGGCTTCGTGGTACACTTGGAACTGGATACGTGGTCCTGTGTGCGAAAATGTACATGGTAATGTATAACATTAATCGCTGTATAGTGAATGCAGTTAAGTGTACCTATGTATCCATTCTTAATATACAGGGTGCCAGAGACAACCACCATGGATACAATACACGACCCATGCGTTAAAATTTTTAGGCGTTTATTAAAAAAAAAAAAAAATCAGCTATTTCCTACAAAAGTGCAATACCTGCGCGGTCAAAATATAAGCAACAGCAATTTTTGGTGTGTAACATCTTTCCTCTCACTTTCGGCAATCTCCCACAGATTGCCGAAAGATGATTACTGATTAAGTCAATATAATAACTGTTAAACTTGCATTTAGAGCCAATAGATTTGTGCGAGTGCACAGCGTGACAACTCATCCCAAGTAATCGCCACCGCCGCCATGACACTCCCAACCCCATTCGGTGTTACCCGCTCTAAATTAAAAATACTACTAAAGAAATAAATTCTAAACCACAGAATAAAAATAATCGATTACAACTGTTAAAAAGTGTTACAATAAATCGACTAAGTGATCATCCGCCGTCATATATATATGTAATAAAAACAAAACAAAAAAAAACAAAAAATCATGATATAAAGCAAATTATTTAAAAAAAACAAAAACCTGACTGCACTCACACCTAAGTAACTGAAAACAAGCATTATAATCTATAGAATTTTGGTATTGCAGGTGGGGACAAACCAATAACCTGAAATATGGTGTGAATTTTGTTTGTCCCCGACTGCGATACCAAAAATATATAGATTATGTAAGTTTTTCTCTTTTCAGTTATGTGTTTTTGCAGTCGGGTTACAAAAAAATTTATTTATTCGCAAATCAAATCAAACCAAATCAGGGTTTTTTCTATAAATAATAAGTCATCCCGATTATTGAATACAAGATAACAATCTAGCCTTCCCTCAACCTTGTACTCATAATAATATGATAAAGTATTCTGGCCTCATCTAACCATGGGACGCCATTATAGCATTGACATATTCGGTGATAGTCGGTCTGTCAAAATTTAAAACTAAAATCATTAAAATCGACCTGTGATCGGCCCACTGTAGAGGTGGGCCGAATTTTATGTATTTTAATTCAATGACATTTTTATTTTGAATATAATTATTTTTCATCAATATAATTCAGAACAATCATATCTCATTGTAATTAATAATGTAATTAATGTTCAATTAATGTAATTTCTTTCGTAGTTATTAGTACTTAATATAATTTTAGTTTAATGTATAATATCAATGTATACCTATAAATTTTGTTAATATTTTAAATTTAACTTTTCCTTTTTATGTTCTTTATTCAAAAAAATATTTCAATAATAATTCCGATTCGTCCTTTTTTTTTTGTGAGTGATGTGCATGCCTGTAAGTAACTTATTTACACAGAATCCCATCGTAAATGTCTGTACATGTCTTATTTGTAAATGAATTGTTGGCGTGGCTATATCAAATAAATAAATAAATAGAAGCCTACAAAAAAACCATGACGTCTTTGTACTCCAATACGACTACATTCCGTCAAGATGTCTTCTATAATTTCAATTGGAGAATCAACTTTGCTCGTCATAAATCCAAAACTATTGAGAGGAACGTGGCTGAATCGGAGTCTTAAAGCCATCACAACTCCTTGCCTATACATCCTACCCTCGCTGAACCAAATTATACGTAGAAAAGATGTCTGAATCGTCCTGTTCCAAATGCCCTTCGTTAAAGATCGTGGCCAAGATTAAGCAACATCCGTCTATAGCTATGGGTAGAAGCTCAGTACACCATTAAGGACAAACACACAATTCCCCATCAGAAGCGGCTTTATTAGCCAAACGATCAACCATCTCATTACCATCCAGTCCAACGTGAGAAGGAATCCATTGCAATACAACTGTTTTACACACCAAATAATTTGCCAGCCTAATCAAATAATTGTAGGAATTCAAACTACTTAGGCATCTATTAGAATGCTCACGTAATAGGCAAACGCTAAACAAACAAGATTTCTACTCTAAATAATAATTGTACATAGACCCAAAACAAAGGAACGATTAGGCCTCGACCAGAGTGCGGCGGGCGCGACTAGTCAGTCCAGTCAGTCATAAAAGGGGGCTTTAAGAAGAATATTGGGCTGAATAAGATGTATCTGCCCGGATTCGATTGGCGAGAAATATTACTCGCAAGACCGATTCTTTTCCGCTAAGATGGTTCTAAGTGACAAAAAGGGATGGAGTCAGGGGAATATATCGGTGAGTAGGTCTCTTTCAGCTCATGGTCACGCCCATTTTAGCTTCCGCAAAAGCCCATCACTCTGGACTTACCCTCAAAATTATTACAAGCACTTTAATTAAATTCTGTGAAAAGTCAAAACACTGAAGCAGTTTCAAAGAGATTGCGATGCTGCGTTAATAGGATATTTGCGTTTAATTTAACTGTTAATTATTGTTTTACATAAATTTTGGCCTAACTAATACTTTAGTTTAGGAGGTTCTAGCTGAAGCCTTCATTTTCGCTTCTAACAGAATATTTGAGTAGGCAGTTTTTAGAAATATTCTAATGATTATTACGTCTCATCCGATCTTTGTGAATGTTTAAAATTCCTAGTATACGAAATATAAGGTGAAGAGAATGTATCAAATAGGTACTTACCTGGTTATTTTTTATCTTTATCAAAAATAAAATCATCCCAGTCGATAAAATTAGAGTTTTTTTACATTTAGTAAGCATTGGAGACTTTTTTACGATCAGTAGAATCTTCAATATATTTTTATAGCTTCATACTTGTAAGTATTCTGGATATGAAATTAACAGACCGAGTTAGGAATACGACCATCCGTTCCATCACAAAGATAACTGATGTCACTTGGAAAGCTGCCACGCTAAAGTGGAATTGGACACATCTACCGTATGTCAGATGACCAATGGGCCAAACTTACGACTCAATGGGTCCCTCTTAATGGCAAGCGACATCGCGGCAGGCCCAGACGGAGATGGCGGGAAGAGCTGGACTGCTTCAACAAGAACTGTTCCTTAGTAGCTCTAGACAGAGAGAAGTGGAAAGAGAGTAGAGAGTTCTTTGCCATGCAGTGGGACATCACACTCTTTTAATAATAATAATACTTGTAAGTACTTGTGTAAATAAAAATCTACCCAGCTAGAGTTTAGAAATTGTTGATAGATACAATCATCTCATATTATTTAAAAATACACTGGTGTCAAAACTTAGTACCACAATTTTAAAATTGCAATTTCTCCTAAACTATAGAAGTCAGATTTTTGAAATAAAATACGTTTTAAAGCAAACTAGCTTTTGCCAGCGGCTTCGCCCGCGTGGATGTTGGAAATTATCCCACGGGAACCGTACATTTTTCCGGGATACAAAGTGTCCTATGTGCTAGTCCAGACTATCTCTGTGCCAAATTTTATCCAGATCCGTTCAGCCGTTCTGGCGTGATTGAGTAACAAACATCCAAACATCTTCACAAACTTCCACATTTAGAATATTAGTAGGATTTCATCAAATTTCTTTGAAATTATAGGTAGGCCAGTAAGTTAAAATTTTACTAACATAAGTAAAATTTTAACTTACTGACCAAAAACTCCAACGCCGCAATAACTGGTATTGCCTCCTCGGGCTCTGAATACAGCTTCGAGCCAGTTTGGCATACTGAAGATGAGGTTTCGAGGCGATGTTGGTGAATGATTTTCCCATTCTTCCATCAGGGCCTGATTTGGGGCCTTGATGGCAGATAGGACGTGATCTGCGGCTTCTGACCAACCTCCCGAGCTCGTCCCAGGCGTGCTCGAGCGGGATCAGATCAGGACTTCTTGATGGCCAACTCATCAAATTGACACCAACCTCCTGAATGTAGTCTTGTACGACTCGAGCGGTGTGTGGTCGGGCGTTATCCTGCATCAGTATCGATTCATCACCATATTTAGTAAATATGGCCCTGCATACTTATTAAAGGACTTTTGAGCATATCTTTCCTCAGTCAGGGTGCCATTTACTATAGCCACTAGCTCTGTATGACCTTCTGAAGAGTGTACAGAGCCTCCACCGTATTGAACTCTTTCTGTGAAGCAGGCTTGAATGTATCGCTCACTAGGTCGCCTGTACACTCTTCGCCTTCAATCGAGACTCATCAGTGAACAAAACTCTTGCCTATTTTTAGTCACTCTACTGTATGTGTTCACAGCTGTATGTGCTCTCTCGAGTTTTGGGGTCACTAGCTGGCGTTTGGGGCTTCAGGTTTGCTTCAGCAATTCTGCTTCTTACTGAGCTGTCACTAGTGTAGTTTCTTGGGTCTGAAGAAGCTGTTGCTGGAGTTCAACTGCATTGAGGTGGCGATTTCTCAATACAGTGGAGACAATATAGCGTCTTCTCGGATACTAGTGCAACTGGGTCTGCCATTACAAGGTCTCCTCAGATGGTTTCCAGTTTCTTCATACCTTCGCTTCACCTGCCGGCCGGACCGTTCTTAATGTTACACCCATCATTCTTGCAGTATGACGCAAACTGATGTCTAGTTCCAGAAAAGCCACGATTCTTGCACATTTTTCTGGTGAAAGTGGCATGATAAGTAAAGTTTACATGGCTTTTGAATCAAAATTCATCGAGCAAGAAATAAATGAAAAAAAAAAATTATATGCAAACTTGAACTTTTTTTTAAACTTTATAAACAAAGACACTCCTTGTGTTTTTATTTATAAAGTTTGTTTCAGCCATTCTTTAAAAGAAGGTTATAATCAAAGTTTATATATATATATAAAAAAAAATTGTAATCGTTTTTATTTCGAAAATATATCTTGTGTACTTTAAAACTTATTGCAATTTAAAAGTGTGGTACTAAGTTTTGAAGGCCAGTATATTGTAACCATAGACGACTTTAAAAAATGTGTCGTATTCAGAACGTCACATTGATACTTCTCTGGTTTCGAAACTACAACCTTTAAATCAAGGTCATTAAGGTCTTTTGATTAACTAAAATACTTATTTTTATTTCTGTAAATAGGTTTAAGGAACCACTTTTACACGTCAATATTATTTTAAAAACTAAAGGAGGTGGAGTTTAATAGATGAAGTATGAAGAACCTATGGTGGAGTCCATAACTAATTATTACATGCATACATTGTAATATCCTCCAGAAATCACTCCCAACTTTACCAAAGAAACAAAAGACATAACAACTTCATTTTTACATCGAACGAGCATTGAATGTAACATTATCTAGTCTATCGTCTACAATACGAACAATACTGTATTGTGAGGCGTCCGATACTGGGACCATTGTATTGCCAACAATAAGGTTTTGCACTGAAAATGTTCTATAGACGAGTGCGGACATGTACAACTTTGTGGATACTGTGTACATTGTTAGGATTATACTTTTATTCTGGTTTAAAGGTGGAAAATATTTTTTGAAAGACAAAAATCTTTATGTACCAGGTAATATGTACTTACAAGAAACTTTGATATTATAATTAGCAACATGTGGGTATGTCATCTGTGCCTATTTCTTCAGAACAGACGAGACTGTTTTAATAAGACTTAACTTTAATATTTTTGCCGTATCTAGGACGAACTTAAGTAGTTAAACCTTCGGTGGAAGAGTCAGTTGACATTCATAAATTTAAAAAAAAATGGACCCCAGAAACTTTTGAAAATGAAAATCGGCAGTGTGCGCTAAGGCAGACCTTATATATAACTGATGGCGAAAATAGCCGCAGGAGCAACCCATACTTGAGGGCCTAGAGAAGTTGCAATCGCATTCAAAGCATTTCGTGTTTCTACAACATTTTTCAACAGGATTGGCTTTTTGACTTTGACATCATCGTTATCACTGAACTGTCTATGGTGGTCCTCTAAAATTAATAATAACAATAATAATAATAATGTCAATCTAATCCACTTTAGCCACCCAAACCCACAGCCCAATATATCTAGTTTCCATGTATAGCAATAGTCCTGCACCAACCGGGGGTCATCCTTGGGTGCACTTGCATAGTGCATATAGGGATAATCGTCGGTTGGTGCCTCCTCATCATTTAAAATTATCTAAGGGGACTCTGCGAGTTGGCTTCGACCCCTCGTACGCCTTCTAAAGTTCCGGGACCCCAGGGTCCCAAGATATACGAAGAAAATAATAATATCCTGGGACATTTCACACACGGTCATCTGATCCCAAACTAAGCAGAGCTTGTACTATGGAAACTACATAACTGATATCTACATACACTACTTTTCTTTTTGTAAATACTTACCTATATAGATAATTACACCCAGACTCAGGACAAACATACTTGTTCATCGAAATTTAAGCTAAATTCTTTTTTAACCAAGTGTTCAGAAAGACGATATCGAAACAATAATTACTATTGAATTAAATAAATAAAATTTAATGTTTTTTTTTATTGACAAATGTGGGTACAATACATATATCCTAATCAAAAACACAATGTACAAAGTTTAGGTAAAAATACCTACGTATTTTAAAGATAGAGTAAACGAAGATGTTTGTGCTTGTGTTACTTGTGTGACAGACACCGGCAATAGATAAAATCCATTTAAAACCTCAAAAACTAAACTATAAGACTTACATTAAAATGGTTTTACATGAAAGAATACTGTCTAAGTTTCAAGAAAATTTTGGCAGTGACTTTTCCTGATATCAGACTTCCTACGCTCCATCTGTTTATGTCATGTCTTATTACAAACCTCAACAAAAATACATTTTACAATTACTTCCGTATCAAAGGGAATCAACAAAATAAGAATCACAATTTTGTTAGATAAGAAAACCATAAAACCTGCGCTGGTAGCAATTAATATTCTTAAAAAGTTGGTCAAACGCAAACAGGTAGGTTCTTTTAAGTCTATAGCTATGTATCTGTATTTTATGAAATAATTAATATTAAATTCAAAACCTCACGTCTGTATTCCAAACGGTGGTAGGGAGAGGTGTCATACAGTAACTCCCACTTTTCGCCTGTTATTTTTTGACCCCTATGTAATAGGGAGAGAGCCTATTGCCATAAATCCAGATTCCGTGCTTCTATTAAGAGAATTTTGTACCCACCAAAAACATTCTCATGTAAAATGTTACCAAGACGAGACCATATGGCTCGAACTGTCAAAAGTTATCAGATCTCATGTAGAGCCAACTCTACAGGCCCTAACTCTACAAGCCTTAACTTCACAAACTCCACACCTTAGTCAAAATATGAGGCTTGGCCGTTTTCTTACTACAAGAACTATTGTATAACAGAAAAGTAATGAACAGTGAATAAATTTTTCACCTTACGACCATGTGACGGTAGCAAAACAGCCAATTCACATATTTTGACTAAAGTGTAGAGGTTGTGAAGTTAGGGCTTGTAGAGTTAGGGCGTTTAGAGTTAGAAGCTTGGCTTTCTTCTTTTCTTTTTGTAAGTTGCTTTTGACAATATTTTTTTTATTTTGTTCATATTTTCTTTCTTTTGTTGGGGTGTATTTCTTGCACATCAGAGGTGCCTTTTTTCATAGTACATAGTAGTAGTAGTTTTTTTGGTAGTAGAAGTCTGTGTACTTGTTTAATTTTCAGATCTATAACATGAAATTAAGTTTGTATGGGAAAACCCATACACGCTTGCATCTCCTAATTTAAAGGGTGAAAAAACCTGAAATATGTATTTTATTATTTATAACAAGGAGTCCTTATATCAATTTTCAGACCTCTAGCATGAAAATTTACGGAAGTCTCATAGAACCTTCCATCCCCTAGTTTAAGGGGTTGGGGGGTAAAAGCTCCAAGTTTTAGATTTTTAAAATTATTTTTTTTTTTTATTTGTGATGGGTTTGCTCTTGACTCTAGTCTAGGTCAGAGGTGACAGAGACAAAGTCGACGATGGAGTGAGCTTACCCAGAAGAAGCCTGTTCACTCTCACTTTTAAGAGATTAGGGTTGTATTCGTTCGGAAACACAGACGCAGGTAGTGAGTTCCACTCTTTTGCTGTGCGCATTATAATAATATTTTTGTACTAATACTAGCTTACGTACCAAATTTCAGTTTTCTAGGACTACAAGAAGTACCCTAAGTATTTTGAAGATAATCAGCGATTCAGTGACGAAATCGGGATTTTTTTAGATAACAATAAAATCTAAAGTATAAGAGCTATGCAATTGAAACTTTACATGTTTATTAATTCTATTATTGATATCGTATTATGAGAATTTTGTTTATCTGGTATACAGTACAATCATGCATTCAGGGTGTTGATGGGGTTGCCCCGGTACTGCAGCGCATCAGGGATGTTCGCTGAAGCTCACGTGGACTGTTTTTACACCGTGATGCGGAAGCGGTGCGCATCCTTGGTCCGTGGGGTGCGGGGCAGCGCCAACAGCATCCTGTCTATGATAGCGAGCAGGCTTGATTGTGCGTTTGTGAACCACTGCTGCAGGGTTTCGGCTGGGCCTGTCACCGTGCAGCAGTGATGTCACAATATGTTTTTGTGTTTTTGGTTTTGTTTTTGTGAGTGTATTACTAACATAGTTTGTTAGTATATTGTTACTAACACTATGAGTCTTGTTGCTTGAAATAAAATAATAATAATTATTATTATTATTATAATCTAAACTTAAGTTATGAGGGTTCAAAAAAACAACGAAGCGCTTCGAGAAAAGGTAGGTAGGTAGTGCCCTTGCGCTTTGTTTGGCGTGTCTTGGCGAGGGCACTAACTTGCCCCCAGATTGCGTAAACCAATTTTATTTCATTAAATCGTGGGCTTGCCATACACTCGTTAGGCAGCTGATGAACATTAAACAAAGCGCCTGTGTTCCCCGAAGAGTTAGGTAGAAGTGTACGGGTATAACCTATACACCCACATTTCATCTCGCCAGTTATGTTGAAATCCCAAGTCTATTGACATCAACCGGGCACAAATCCACACTAAGGGCTGCTACTGAGAAATTCGTGATGGAAAAATCAAATAACAGTTTGCCCGACTTTGGGAATCAAGCCAAGACCTCAAAAAGAGAAGTGTCATGCTTTGTACCATAAGTACACCAGCTGTAACCTTGCATTGCCTTGTCAATCATCTGCCCTTTAAACAATTAGGTTCTGAATACTGCCAATATAAAACTTACTATGTGTGCGACTTCCAAAAAAACCGTTTCAAATAGAAAATCTCTTTCTAAATGATGAGTAAAATCTACTGGGACACGCTTCATTACCGTTCCTCTAGTACAATCACATTCAAAACACGTTACATGTGGAATAGACGTGACTTTTGTGCGCTACTACCAACTAGCGAAACAATGTTCAAAACATTTTTGGATTTTGATTTTTGGTTACTGAAGGAAACGTGATAGATTTTTATCTAATATATTACATAAATTGAGGACAGGGCGATGTACCTCAAGTGCAGTTGGGCAGGACCTCTGGTTAGACGCGGAGAAGGCCGATGGAGTAAAGCTGGGACCGAACGGTGACCAAAGTTAGGCCAAACAAACCAAACGGCCTAGACAAAGTAACATTCGATTAGCGAAAACGCTACCAGAAAAGACAAAACAGACAAAAATATATGAGGTTGACATCTATCGAAGTGTCACGTGATCATGTCAATGTCACTTTGAAGCTATAGTGATTGCAGAAATAGGCCGTCCAGAAGCGTGCAGGTTTGACGATATCGTTAAAGTTGCGGGAAACACCTGGATGAGGGACGCACGGAACCGGGAAGTATGGCAGAAGAAAGCACTGCTGGTGCTGCCCACTGCTGTGTAAAGTTGCGGGAAACACCTGGATGAGGGACGCACGGAACCGGGAAGTATGGCAGAAGAAAGCACTGCTGGTGCTGCCCACTGCTGTGTAAAGTTGCGGGAAACACCTGGATGAGGGACGCACGGAACCGGGAAGTATGGCAGAAGAAAGCACTGCTGGTACTGCCCACTGCTGTGTAAAGTTGCGGGAAACACCTGGATGAGGGACGCACGGAACCGGGAAGTATGGCAGAAGAAAGCACTGCTGGTACTGCCCACTGCTGTGTAAAGTTGCGGGAAACACCTGGATGAGGGACGCACGGAACCGGGAAGTATGGCAGAAGAAAGCACTGCTGGTACTGCCCACTGCTGTGTAAAGTTGCGGGAAACACCTGGATGAGGGACGCACGGAACCGGGAAGTATGGCAGAAGAAAGCACTGCTGGTGCTGCCCACTGCTTAGTAAAGTTGCAGGAAACACCTGGATGAGGGACGCACGGAACCGGGAAGTATGGCAGAAGAAAGCACTGCTGGTGCTGCCCACTGCTGTGTAAAGTTGCGGGAAACACCTGGGTGAGGGACGCACGGAACCGGGAAGTATGGCAGAAGAAAGCACTGCTGGTGCTGCCCACTGCTGTGTAAAGTTGCGGGAAACACCTGGATGAGGGACGCACGGAACCGGGAAGTATGGCAGAAGAAAGCACTGCTGGTATTGCCCACTGCTGTGTAAAGTTGCGGGAAACACCTGGATGAGGGACGCACGGAACCGGGAAGTATGGCAGAAGAAAGCACTGCTGGTATTGCCCACTGCTGTGTAAAGTTGCGGGAAATACCTGGATGAGGGACGCACGGAACCGGGAAGTATGGCAGAAGAAAGCACTGCTGGTGCTGCCCACTGCTGTGTAAAGTTGCGGGAAACACCTGGATGAGGGACGCACGGAACCGGGAAGTATGGCAGAAGAAAGCACTGCTGGTGCTGCCCACTGCTGTGTAAAGTTGCGGGAAACACCTGGGTAAGGGACGCACGGAACCGGGAAGTATGGCAGAAGAAAGCACTGCTGGTGCTGCCCACTGCTGTGTAAAGTTGCGGGAAACACCTGGATGAGGGACGCACGGAACCGGGAAGTATGGCAGAAGAAAGCACTGCTGGTGCTGCCCACTGCTGTGTAAAGTTGCGGGAAACACCTGGATGAGGGACGCACGGAACCGGGAAGTATGGCAGAAGAAAGCACTGCTGGTACTGCCCACTGCTGTGTAAAGTTGCGGGAAACACCTGGATGAGGGACGCACGGAACCGGGAAGTATGGCAGAAGAAAGCACTGCTGGTGCTGCCCACTGCTGTGTAAAGTTGCAGGAAACACCTGGATGAGGGACGCACGGAACCGGGAAGTATGGCAGAAGAAAGCACTGCTGGTGCTGCCCACTGCTGTGTAAAGTTGCGGGAAACACCTGGATGAGGGACGCACGGAACCGGGAAGTATGGCAGAAGAAAGCACTGCTGGTACTGCCCACTGCTGTGTAAAGTTGCGGGAAACACCTGGATGAGGGACGCACGGAACCGGGAAGTATGGCAGAAGAAAGCACTGCTGGTGCTGCCCACTGCTGTGTAAAGTTGCAGGAAACACCTGGATGAGGGACGCACGGAACCGGGAAGTATGGCAGAAGAAAGCACTGCTGGTGCTGCCCACTGCTGTGTAAAGTTGCGGGAAACACCTGGGTGAGGGACGCACGGAACCGGGAAGTATGGCAGAAGAAAGCACTGCTGGTGCTGCCCACTGCTGTGTAAAGTTGCGGGAAACACCTGGATGAGGGACGCACGGAACCGGGAAGTATGGCAGAAGAAAGCACTGCTGGTATTGCCCACTGCTGTGTAAAGTTGCGGGAAACACCTGGATGAGGGACGCACGGAACCGGGAAGTATGGCAGAAGAAAGCACTGCTGGTATTGCCCACTGCTGTGTAAAGTTGCGGGAAATACCTGGATGAGGGACGCACGGAACCGGGAAGTATGGCAGAAGAAAGCACTGCTGGTGCTGCCCACTGCTGTGTAAAGTTGCGGGAAACACCTGGATGAGGGACGCACGGAACCGGGAAGTATGGCAGAAGAAAGCACTGCTGGTGCTGCCCACTGCTGTGTAAAGTTGCGGGAAACACCTGGGTAAGGGACGCACGGAACCGGGAAGTATGGCAGAAGAAAGCACTGCTGGTGCTGCCCACTGCTGTGTAAAGTTGCGGGAAACACCTGGATGAGGGATGCACGGAACCGGGAAGTATGGCAGAAGAAAGCACTGCTGGTGCTGCCCACTGCTGTGTAAAGTTGCGGGAAACACCTGGATGAGGGACGCACGGAACCGGGAAGTATAGCAGAAGAAAGCACTGCTGGTGCTGCCCACTGCTGTGTAAAGTTGCGGGAAACACCTGGATGAGGGACGCACGGAACCGGGAAGTATGGCAGAAGAAAGCACTGCTGGTGCTGCCCACTGCTGTGTAAAGTTGCGGGAAACACCTGGATGAGGGACGCACGGAACCGAGAAGTATGGCAGAAGAAAGCACTGCTGGTGCTGCCCACTGCTGTGTAAAGTTGCGGGAAACACCTGGATGAGGGACGCACGGAACCGGGAAGTATGGCAGAAGACAGCACTGCTGGTGCTGCCCACTGCTGTGTAAAGTTGCGGGAAACACCTGGATGAGGGACGCACGGAACCGGGAAGTATGGCAGAAGACAGCACTGCTGGTGCTGCCCACTGCTGTGTAAAGTTGCGGGAAACACCTGGATGAGGGACGCACGGAACCAGGAAGTATGGCAGAAGAAAGCACTGCTGGTGCTGCCCACTGCTGTGTAAAGTTGCGGGAAACACCTGGATGAGGGACGCACGGAACCGGGAAGTATGGCAGAAGACAGCACTGCTGGTGCTGCCCACTGCTGTGTAAAGTTGCGGGAAACACCTGGATGAGGGACGCACGGAACCGGAAAGTATGGCAGAAGACAGCACTGCTGGTGCTGCCCACTGATGTGTAAAGTTGCGGGAAACACCTGGATGAGGGACGCACGGAACCGGGAAGTATGGCAGAAGAAAGCACTGCTGGTGCTGCCCACTGCTGTGTAAAGTTGCGGGAAACACCTGGATGAGGGACGCACGGAACCGGGAAGTATGGCAGAAGAAAGCACTGCTGGTGCTGCCCACTGCTGTGTAAAGTTGCAGGAAACACCTGGATGAGAGACGCACGGAACCGGGAAGTATGGCAGAAGAAAGCACTGCTGGTGCTGCCCACTGCTGTGTAAAGTTGCGGGAAACACCTGGGTGAGGGACGCACGGAACCGGGAAGTATGGCAGAAGAAAGCACTGCTGGTGCTGCCCACTGCTGTGTAAAGTTGCGGGAAACACCTGGGTGAGGGACGCACGGAACCGGGAAGTATGGCAGAAGAAAGCACTGCTGGTGCTGCCCACTGCTGTGTAAAGTTGCGGGAAACACCTGGATGAGGGACGCACGGAACCATGAAGTATGGCAGAAGAAAGCACTGCTGGTGCTGCCCACTGCTGTGTAAAGTTGCGGGAAACACCTGGATGAGGGACGCACGGAACCGGGAAGTATGGCAGAAGACAGCACTGCTGGTGCTGCCCACTGCTGTGTAAAGTTGCGGGAAACACCTGGGTGAGGGACGCACGGAACCGGGAAGTATGGCAGAAGAAAGCACTGCTGGTGCTGCCCACTGCTGTGTAAAGTTGCGGAAAACACCTGGGTGAGGGACGCACGGAACCGGGAAGTATGGCAGAAAAAAGCACTGCTGGTGCTGCCCACTGCTGTGTAAAGTTGCGGGAAACACCTGGATGAGGGACTTTCTTCTGCCATACTTCCCGGTTCCGGGATCCCGAAATCCATTTTCCGTGGGAAATGAATTTCGGTGCATTTTTGGGACTGCATGCTTGTTAATTAAGGGCCGTTCACAGTTTTCATCAACAACTCCATAGTTAAAAGAAGGCCTCTAAAATGTATTTTATTTAAACCTATTGATTTCGTAAATAAAAAACCTTATAACTTAATTATAAACATGGTCATTATCTTCATATTATAAAGGGATGCCAAAATTGACGGCGAAAATGTTGATGTGCAAAAGCCAAAGATTCACAAAACTGTTTATATCTGTTAATTCTATAACAATCAATCCGCTTGAGCTTTTCCCAACTATTTTGGGGTTAGCTTCCAGTCTAACCGGATGCAGCTGAATACCAGTATTTTACTTGCAGCGAATACCTGACCTGCACAATCCAGTTACTGGGTAATACGATATCCCTTTGTAAGACTGGTTGTTAGACTTGGGCTTCTGACTACCCGTAAAAACCGTCAAAGATCTACGAATGACACCCGGGACCAAATGGCTTAAAGTGCTTTCCAAGGCACGATATGTAACGGATAGTCACCCAACCATGAACCGATGTGGCATAGCTTAACTTTCGATCGACCCATGCAGCTGTTATTATTTGACAGGCCAGCTGGCGTGGTTGGTTAAGATACCGCCTATCATGTCGCAGGTCGTGGGTTCGATTCCCATCCAGGACAAACATTTGTGTGCATTAACATGTCTGTTTGTCCTGAGTCTGGGTGTAATTATCTATATAAGTATGTATTTACAAAAAAAGTAGTGTATATCAATTATTAGGTTTCCATAGTACAAGCTCTGCTTAGTTTGGGATCAGATGACCGTGTGTGAATAATGTACCAGAATATTATTATTATTTATTTTATTTATTTAGCCACGAGTCCCCTGTTTATTCCATAACATGAAACAAAATACCTTAATTAAATTTTATGCTTTTTGTGGGTTATAAAAGTGGCGGGAAAAAAAAATAATTGAGTTTTTCTGTAACAAAAGTTTTAAGCTACAACCCGAAGTTTAATGGCGACTGATATATTTTAATGATGATGACTCTTCTCTTTATCTCATGACATTTTATAGCTTCATTAGTCGACTGTGACTATTGTGAAGGGAAATTGCATAGATCTAGCCGTACTGTTCTGATGTACCAAAATTATGTGTTCATTTAACGAGTTAACCGTGCCGAACAAAGATTTAAATCGTTAGATTTTTCCCTTACCGTACATCGTCATGTCAAAAAGTGTCCATACTGAGAAGAGGTCACACAATAATAATAATAGCGTTTCCATGACAACCAAGTCAAATCACTGCGTAGTTTTGTGTCTCAAAGTTGTCAAATTGAAACAGAAACGCGACCATCTTTTGACGCGGTAGGCCGAATCTAACGATTTAAATCTTTGGTACGTTGAAAGGGAAAGTTTAACAAGGTATTTACTTCATACAACCAATACGACGTAAATTAAATGTAAATTTAGTTTAAAAGCTATAAATAACTTTGTATACAGTTTATGCAATATTTATCTTTCTAATGAGAGCTCGAGACTAAGTATTAACAGCCGCACGGGTAAATCCATCAGGTTAAGCTACGCTTGCTGCGGTTGGTTTATGGATTGGTGACCATTTTTACATACCGAGACTCTTCCATGCCTCGGAAAACACGTTAAGCCGTTGGTCCCGGCTGTCATTCGCGGATCTTTGACAGTCGTTACAGGTCGTCAGAAGCCCGAAAGCCTCAAACCAGTCTTACCAAGGGGTATCGTATTATCCAGTAACTGGGTTGTGGAGGTCAGATACGCAGTCGCTCCATGTAAAATACTGTAATTCAGTTGCATTCCGTTAAAGTGGAAGCCGACCCCAACATAGTTGGGAAAAGGCTAGGCAGATGGTTTTTAATGACTCGCAAATAAAGCAGTTATCACATAAAATTATGCCCACAAAAACTTGTTCACTTGCAGTTCTCGTTAAAAACTCAGAAAACTGCACACTGAAAATAATTATAGAGAAAACTGTTCGACCTACATCCATAACGAAACTGTAATATTCATGTCAGCTAAATCTGAATGTATTTTTTTGCTGATGACTTAAAACGCTATGTGAAATAACGATTTGGAGGGTATTTCGATTGGATTGCGCTTTTTTTGCGTATGATACTCAATGTTTTAGATGGTATATTGAGATTTAAAATGGATGAAGGAAGTGTTTATTTTTAAATCAAATAATATTAATGTGAATATATTGGATGCGAATTAGAATGGCGAAACTATCCAGCTTGGCAAAATTAATAATAATAATAAATATAAATTTATTTCTTTCACAAAAAGTCCTACATCTATACAAAAATTGAAGTGTCTGTTTGTAATGTCATATGCATAATTAAGAAGTGTATACGGATCTTATAAAAAAAAACTATTTTATAAATTTTTGTCTGTCTGTCGGTCTGTCTGTCTGTCTGTTCCGGCAAATCTCCGAAGCGGCTGGACCGATTTTGACGGGACTTTCACTGGCGAATAGCTGATGTTATAAGGAGTAACTAAGGTTACTATTATTTTAGAAAAAGAATTAGGGTTCCGCGCAAGAAAAAATAAGACCCATGAAATTGTGAAGAAATAGCGCGGACGGGTGATATACCGCGGCGGGTTGGGAGACGAGAGAATTTTATTAAAATGTGGCTGTTATTTTAGTATATCATGTACCTTACGACTTCCACGCGAACGATGTCGCAGGGCCTAGCTGGTTTACGAATAAATGATATCAACAGTAACAGTAATAACCATACTATATTTATAAGAAAGACTACTGCAACGACAATATAAATAAATTTAAAGAATGCCTCACAAGTATTTCATGGTCAGATGTCCACTTAGAAACTGACACAAATAAAGCGTTCAATCAATTCCATGATTTTTTATGTTTGTTATATAACTTGTGCTTCCCAAAAATAAAAATAAAGATTAAACATTCTAATGCATTTAAACAAAAATGGATAAGTAAGGGTCTTAAAAATAGTTGCAAAACTAAAAGATTTTTACGATATCGTTATTACAAGAACAAAACATTAACACACAAAATAAGATATAAACAATACTCAAGCATTTTGAAAAAATGTATTGTTAAATCGAAAATGAACTCTAACATCAATTTTATAAAAAATAGCAAAAACAAATGCAGAGCAACATGGTCAGTTATTAATCATGAATTTGGGAATGCGAAATCAGGTATTAATAATATTTCTGACATACAAATAAATAAGCAAGTTCTGACAAACCCTACTGACATAGCAAATGATGGGTTGAGCCAAAATAAACAACAATAATTGATATATGAAGCAGATTTATTTCGGTTAAACACAAGTCACATAGCGCCGATCGCACAACCATATCGAGAAGGAAGGAAGGAAGTTAGATCACTAACAAGTTGACATTGACAGCTGACATCATCTGTCAAGAGTGACATTTCAATTTGCGTTTATAATCTATCTCTAACACTGGCCCTTAAACACAAATTTAAATCAATTAACATATTACATGCAAGTATTTTTGCAGTCTATCACATAGATGCCCAAAACACAATACTAACAATAAGGTTGTAAAAAAAAATATACCTATTCAGTCTTACACTAAGATTACACATAGTTACTTAGCCTATTAACATAGCATTAATTGTCCTATAAATCTTTTATATTTTTCTCTACATAAAGCCTTTGTCAATATATCTGCCAACATATCATTGGTAGACAAGTATTTCAACAAAATCGTTCCATCATTTACATATTGTCTTATAAAATGGTGTCTTACATCAATGTGCTTAGTTCTAGCATGATATAGGCTATTTTTACACAATTTTTGAGCAGACTGGTTATCATTAAAAATTGTTACTTTAAAATTACTGTTAAAAATCTCTTTTAACAATTTGCAAATAAACAAGCCTTCTTTACACGAGTCTGATAAAGAGATGTATTCAGCTTCCGTGCTAGATAATGCTACAGTCTTTTGTTTACGGCTTTCCCATGAAACAACTGACTTACCTAACTTGAAAACAAAACCAGTATATGAGTGCCGATCTGCCTCGTCATTCGCCCAGTCGGCGTCAGCATATGCTGAGACCTCAAGTCCACTTTTCTGGAATGTTAAACGAAGGTTAGTAGTGCCTCGTAAGTATCGCAGCACCCTTTTGGCTGCTTTCCAGTGCGTTTCTGAAAAACATTCATTAAATTGACTAAGGTAACTCACTGCATAAGCTATGTCTGGCCGACTGCAAATTGCAATATACATGAGTGAGCCTACTAGGCCTCTGTAATCAAGATTTGCATCCTTTACGGTATCTCTAGGTAATTTTAATCCTACCTCCATTGGAGTGTGTGCCGGCTTGCAGTCCTCCATTTTGTACTTACGCAACAATCTCTCAATGTAGCTAGACAAATCAAGTGTTATTCTGTTATCCTCTCTGCATAACCTCATACCAAGTATTTGGTGTGCTGATCCTAAATCAGTGATATCAAATGTTTCCATTAGTTTACTTTTAACTTGCAATTTATAAGGTGAATTTCGAGAACTGAATAATATGATATCGTCAACATAGAGAGCTATGATGATCAATGAGTCATCATGTGATTTTATGTATACACAGGGTTCTGAACTTGACCTAGTGAATTCAAGTTTTGTGCATAAGACCTTATCGATTTTCTCATACCAGGCCTTCGAAGCCTGTTTCAAGCCATATATGGCTTTGTTGAATACCTAACAACAGGAGAGAAGGTTTCCTCATAGTCTATGCCATACTTTTGAGTGTAGCCCTTGGCTACCAGGCGTGTTTGTATCTCAAAACCTCGCCATTTAATCCTCGTTTAATTTTGTAGACCCATTTACATTTGACAGGTTTCTGTGAAACTGGTAGGTCACTTAAAGTCCAACATTCATTCTTAATAAAGGAGTCATACTCACAAGACATTGCTGCCTTCCAGTGCTCAGCATCTGGCCCTTCCAGTGCTTCTTGTGTAGTTTGTGGGTTGTCGACATCAGAGGACTCCCTTACAATCATGGCACACATAGTTTCTAGTGTGTCACTGTAATCTTCAAGATTTGATGTCCCGGTGGTGTCCAACTCATTATAATCTGGAACGTAAGTTTCATCCGCCGGATCATAGGGCTCTGGTGAGCTCCCAGAATCATCTATTGTGGTCGTACTGTGTCTATCTGCGACGTGTCGGCGCCGAGTAATTGGTGATGCTGGCCCTAAATCTGTGTCATCAGATAAATCAGTATCCACAATAGATGCTTCTATATTTTCAGAATGTGGAACAGATATTAATTCAACACATTGTGTGTTCAGTGACAAGTTATCATCATGTGACACTTCATGTACAATTTCATGCTCTAGAAATGTAACATCTCTGGCCTTTATAACTTTTGTCTGGTCTGCTGGGTCTAATAGTCTGTAACCCTTTGTCTCATCACAATAGCCGACAAAAACATACTGCTTGCATTTCGAATCTAATTTATTTCTCTTGGGATTCAATGCATAGGCCCTACATCCAAAGATACGTAAGTGACTGATAGATACCTTTTTGCCAGACCACTTTTCCTCCGGTGTGCTGTTCAGGACGGCTTTGGTAGGGCTGCGGTTCTTTAGGTACACCGCCGTGTTGACAGCTTCTGCCCAGTATTGGTTTGCCAGGCCTGCGTCCTGCAACATACACCGTGCTGACTCCATCACTGTCCTGTTTGCACGTTCCGCCACTCCGTTTTGCTGTGGCGTGTGAGGAACAGTTGTCTGATGCCGAATGCCGTTATTCTTCAAGAATGTCTGAAAAGCATTATTTATGTATTCACCACCATTATCACTCCTAAGGATTTTGATCTTCTGGGTCGTTTGATTCTCCACTAAGGCTTTGAATTCTTTAAATTTTCCAAAAACTTCACTTTTCTCTTTAAGAAAATACACAAAAGTTTTTCTAGAGTAATCATCAATGAAAAGCAAGAAATAACGTGCACCACTAAATGAAGAATGTGGCATAGGCCCACATAAATCAGTGTGCACCAGCCCTAATATTTCTGTAGCCCTATTGCAAGATTTCTTTGGGAAAGGTAGTTTATTTTGCTTTCCTTCAACACAAGAAATACATGTTTCAAACTCAGAATTATCATAAGAAATACCAAGTGCCATACCTCTTTTTAGTAGATTCATGCTTCTACGGTTCAGATGTCCAAGCCTCCGATGCCATATCTTCTCCGTAGAGCCGCAGAACCTAGTATCCTTACCATAAGTAGCAGCCACACTTGCTACTAAATTTGCCTGTGGGGGTAAAGCATTAGCAAACAACTTTGTTTCAGTGTCAAGCCTGTAAACACCTTGATCTAAAGTGGCTGTTGCCAAGATTACTGACTTACGGTCATAAACAGTGCACTTTTGGGAACTGAATACAACTTTATAGCCTTTTTCTGTCATAGCACTAACAGATAGTAAATTTGTAGATAGCTTAGGTACAAAATACACATCACTAATGTCTCTATGTACTCCATTTAGTAATTGTACTTTAACAGTCCCTTTTCCAGCAGTATATAATGTCTGACCGTTAGCCACTGACACTGGTAAAGATTTTTCATTCACTAATAATTCACTAAAGGATTTTTCATCACAACACATGTGACGAGTTGCACCACTATCGACGTACCACAGATCCCTCTGGACGTTGGCCGATAACGCTGTGAGCAGTGCTGCCGATTTGGAACCCTCCTCTGCCTTCGGTCTGCCCTTTTTCTTTGAAGATGGGCAATTTTTGATGAAGTGCCCCGTCTTCTTACAGCCAAAGCATTTTGGTGTCTTCCTCACTGCTGCTAGCGCTGTCACAGTGTCCTGTTTGTCATCTCGTCTTATGTTTTCCTGCAGTAACTTCCCTTTAATATTCTCTGTGGAAAGTTTGACGTTGGAGTTCTCAATTGCCATGATGAGTGGGTCATAGTCTTCGGTCAACCCACTCAGCATTACAACAGCTACGAAGTCATCATCGACTGCTGCACCGATGTCACTCAGTTGTTGAGCGGTATCCGTTATTTTATTCAGATAGCCCTCCATACCTGCACATTCCTGCAACTTCGTGCTGAAAAGTATTCGCAACAGACCGAGCCTGCGGCACAAACCCTTGTCTTCGTATGCCTTCTGCAGGTTGGTCCACGCATCATGCGCTGTAGCGGCGTTTCTAATGTGCGGAAAAACTGCTGGATGCACGGAAAGTGCAATCCGTGCAAGCGCCTTCTGCACGTGTTTCGTATGCGCTTCATCGGTACTCGCCTTTTCCACGTACTGGCATAGATCTTCATGTATCAGCACCATTTTCATTGTGAATTTCCATGAGTGGTAATTCTCGATGCCCTTCAATTTCTCCACAACGAGAGAAGATGCGCTGGTACCGCTGGCCATGTTGCCCGCCAGGTGTGGAACGATGGTCGAGACAATGGTTGTGTGTATTTCGACAATAATTGAGTTTTTGACGAAAATAATATTACGTACGCGCGACTGGGCCCATAACCTGATGGGTTGAGCCAAAATAAACGACAATAATTGATATATGAAGCAGATTTATTTCGGTTAAACACAAGTCACATAGCGCCGATCGCACAACCATATCGAGAAAGAAGGAAGGAAGTTAGATCACTAACAAGTTGACATTGACAGCTGACATCATCTGTCAAGAGTGACATTTCAATTTGCGTTTATAATCTATCTCTAACAGCAAATGCTTTTAATAATTATTTTATTGACTCGACTAATACTTTGACATCGAATAATCAATATTATTATAATGACACTAATTTTAAATCAATTCCGAACTCCATGTTTCTTAGACCCATGACTGAAGATGAAGTCAAAAAGGAAATAATGGCGTTAAACAATACTAACTCTGAAGGTTATGATGGGATAAATACAAAAATAATTAAAGCGTGCAATACAGAATTGATTCCCATTTTGACATATTTAATTAATCTTTCGTTTTCGTCAGGTATATTTCCTGATGCCCTAAAATTATCAGTCGTAAAGCCACTGTACAAAAAACAAGATAAGAAGGACGTCAAAAACTATCGCCCGATTACTCTTATACTCATATTGTCAAAAGTTTTCGAGAAATGTATGCTCAAGAGACTTGTCGACTTTTGTAACAAATTTAGTATTATAGCAAAGGAACAGTTTGGATTCCAAAAGCAAAAATCGACCACACAGGCAATATATACCCTTGTGAGCAATATTCTGAGGAATTTAAATAACAATAAATTAATAACAGGTCTTTTTTTCGACCTATCTCAAGCCTTTGATTTTGTAGCGCATGACGTATTATTGAGAAAGTTAGAAATCCTGGGAATAAGAGGAGTTGCACTGCAGTGGATTTCTTCTTACATAAGTAATCGAAAGCAATACGTTGTTATAGACAACGTAAATGAAGACTTACTTACTTGCTACTGCTCTGAACCTAGGATAAATAAATTCGGCGTCCCTCAAGGAAGTGTACTAGGTCCCATATTGTTTTTATTATATGTAAATGACATACCACTGGTGTCTAATCATAAATTTATATTATTTGCAGATGACATTTCAATTATTGTGTCATCTGATAAAAAATCGATTTCTGACCATGAATTAGACATTAATAATACTATTGACAAAATTTTACAATGGCTACAGACTAATAAATTAAAAATTAATTTAGATAAATCAAATTATATTCAATTTAATAAGTCAAAACATGCTAAATACAATTTTAAACTTAATGTTGACAGACTTAGAGAAGTAACACAAACCAAATTTTTGGGTGTGCTCATAGATCAAGACTTAAACTGGAAAGGACATTTAGATGATTTATGCAATAAGATTAATAAATTCACTTACGCCCTCAGACAAGTAAAGAACGTTACAAACGTAAAAACGGCAATTACTACGTACCATGCGTATATTAAATCAATTTTAAGTTACGGGCTTATTATTTGGGGAAACAGTACGGATAAAGACAGAGTATTCATCGCACAAAAGAAGTGCATCAGGGCTATTTGCGGACTTCGTCCTGACGAATCCTGTCAGTCATTTTTTAAAAAGCTAGGTCTGTTACCACTTCCTGCACTTTACATATACGCAGTCTGTAACTTTGTGTATAGTAATAAGAGATTGTTCAAAAAAGCTTATGAAGTAATCCCTCGTCCAAGGGATCCGAACAGACTCGTAATAGAGGATACTCCTAAATCTGCCAGGTATGCTAAAAGCTGCCTTGTGATGTGTGTACGCATTTACAACAAAATCCCGAAAGAATTAAAATGTATAAATAATGCAAATTCATTTAAAAACAAGCTGTATAAATGGCTGAATGGACATAATTTCTATGATATTAATGATTTCTTTGACATCAAATTATAATATTATATCCATCTATTTATTTGAATGACTTATTTACTAATTACTGTTTTTTTTTTTTTTTTTTTCTTGGACCTGAGAAATTTTTGCATGCAATTGACATATTCTGTGTAGCTAAACATGTGGACATTGTATTTAAATAAGACTAACACCATTATACCATGTTTAAGGCAAATAAATACTTATCTATCTTATCTAGGTACACAAAAGTTTTAGCATCTGGAGCCGAACTAGGTTACATTAGATAATGCTTGCATTTTACTCGTAATATTGAATATTATGATCTCTTATATAAAGCTTCGTAATAGTAGTCTGATCCTCTCTTTAAATATTGACAGTAACTTTTAATTTTTATTTGAATAAGGCCTATATATTTCATTTATAAAGAGACATTTTTTTACCTGAACAGACAGCTGGGGGGTTTATTGCGCCACTTCTTCTCCCCAGCTAAAGCACTACGAAGTGGTGAAGGGTGGGCGTTTTGGGGGACTGTTTTATGTAATGCTGACGTTCGAAAAGTGCTGATTCTCAGCCTAGTTTGAATAAATGACTTTTGATTTCGATGTTGATTCTTAACTTCCACAAAATCCTATAAAAGCCCAAAAAATGCTGTTTTTTTTTGAGTCTATGCCCCATCATTGGTAACCCACTTTATAGCAGTGGTGGCCAAATGATAACGATCCCGACTTACGTGTTGTAGGTCGTAGATTCTAACTCAGGCAGGCGGCATATTACGTGAAGGAAAACATCGTGAGGAAACCAGCATTTCCTAAAACCAATTCCAAGACATGTGAAATTCACCAAGCCGCACTGGCCGCGTGTGGTTGACTATAGCTCACTCCCTCTCACAGGTCTGTGTCCTAGCAGTGGGAACCTTAACGGCTGATTTATTTATCTTTTCTGTCTAAAGACAGTCTTGATTCTGGTCTTCGCACAGCGAATGAGTTAATTCTACTGGTTTTTTTTTCTATATTTATCACAGGCGGGATGTTTCACGCCTGTTATTCCCGAAGGGTTACTACGCAGAGGTGAAGTTATAGTACACCCACATTTCGCCAGTTATGTTTAAGTCTCTTTCAATAGAGGTGAGCCTTTTGCCATCACCCGGGCATAAAACCTAGACGATGCTACTACAAAATTCTGGAAGCAAAAACTGACCTGGGAATTGAACCCAGCAGGACCTCATACTCAGCAGTAGTGCTTGTGACCACAAGACCCGGGACAGTCAGCGCTTTTTTTTTATGTACTAAATCCCCATTATGATGAATTCGATTGACCTCATTTCAGACTAACGACATCATTGCATAGACCTCGCAAAAATCGACCACCGAATCGAGTGAGGCCAATTTCAATTACTTACTGCCCACCTTGCACCGTCACCTTTGCTACTGCCCACCTCGTACTGTCACCTATGCTACTGCCTACCTCGTACCGTCACCTTTGCTACTGCCCACCAACCACGTACCGTCACCTATCTGCCGTCATAAGGAAAAAAGACGTATCTCACATTTTTTTCGAAATAGAGTTATTTACATATTCGGAATCAGCAAAAATAAAATCGCATTTAACAGTATTTTTAAATTGGCGTAAACTTGACGAAACCTAATAATTCTTACTATTAAAAGATGCATCTGCCTTTGTATCTTATAGTTTAAACAGGACAAAATATTGTTTTTCTCCATTTCAATATTTCTCCAGTTCGTCCTTTTTCTTTACGGCAACAGTATGCTGTCCACCTCGTACCGTCACCTTTGCTACTGCCCACCTCGTACCGTCACCTATGCTATTCTGTAAAAGCCCATTTTCATTCCCAGGACCTTGAAATCCATCTATAATATTCCCTTCATACAAAAATGAGGTTCAAAAAAACACAACTATCAGCTCAAAGCCGAACTTGACCCTCTAATCTGAATACCATTTGCTGTGATGCAAAAACAATAAAGTTTGCTCTCACGAGGTAATTGCTATTCATACTTTCAAGATGTGGGGAGAATAGATGTGGTATTAAATTACTCCGTCTTATTTTTTCTAGTGCGTTGATTATTGAGGATTTCGAAAAGATTTACATCTTTATTTGCTGATGATGATAGCTATAATCTTTACGCTTGACAAATGAAATTTTATTAATATGTAACCTAGATTTTTCCTTTGGTTCTGATTTTATAGCTCTTATTTCGCCGAAACTCTGGTAACTGGTCTTACAAAAAGTAACTAGATGGAGGTCAGAATCAATCCATATAAAGTACAGGCATTTAGCTGCATCCAGTTAGACTGGAAGTCGACCACAATGTAGTTGGAAAAAGGCGAGGCAGAGGATGAGTCGCGTTTTGTGTCATTTGGGAAGACTGAATCCGCGCAACCGCGCGTCGGTGACAAGACTAGCTAATCAGTCTATACTTACTTTCATCTTACCGGAACTAAACCACATCCAGCGTCCCTAACTCAACAAAACCGCTATACATAACTGTTACAACATAGAGACATATTGTCGTGAATTGTGTGAGGTCGTGATACATCGCTGATTGTGTTAGGTTTATATAGTGTTGTTATACAGATAGTATTTTGATGTATAGTGATTAGTTTGCTATTATGTGTAGTGGGATGGTATTTAGGGACGATTTATGATATACTAGCTTTAGCCCACGACTTCGCCCGCGTGGATGTCGGAATATATTCTACGAGAACGTGCTACCGGGATTAAAATTACCCCAAGTTTGTGTTATTCCGGGTAAACAATGTATTAATTCCGTAATACATTTCATATAACTTTATTGGTTTACACGGCTAACGCCAATCCAGCTGGCTGATTTTGTAAATATCTCACCGTGAAAACTTACGTGGCACTCCAAACAAGTAAAGCTGCAAGCTGTCAGTGTTATCCCGCTGATGCTAGGGATTGACCAAGCATTACAGATACAATCATAATCGAAATTTGAATCATATTTTGCTAATTCTATTAATAATTTTATATTTTTTCAAAGGGTAAGTGTCTACACATTACTATTTTTTTTTTAATATAAAATAGCAAAACAGAAATGCAGTGAGACACACAATTTTGAATTTTTCCATATTTATTCTACACTAGTCTTTATGTCTATATAATGTTATATATTATATTATACACGAATAAAATGCCAGGGGGTGACTTGCACACTCAATAATTGGCCCCCGGAAACGGCCGCTAGCACATAGTGACGTAGCGACAAGGGGGCAACACTTCCTGAGATGCTTGAGGAGTGGAGAGGTATTCTAGACTAGTCTAGAACAAATGTGGCGCAAGCGCGTCACGCACGAACAATAAAAAAATAAAATAGTGCTGGACGGGCGTGATCGATGGGCACGATAGGGTGAAAGGAGGGTGTATCCCTACACCAGGTGTATGCCTATACTAGGTTAGGCCTCCTAGCCCAAACGGCGCTGACGTCCTGCACCTATAGGCTCAGACTATCTGCAGACTGATGGCCGGCGGCTAAGAATTGAAGTCTTGACGGGAAGGGTTTCTTGTTGATGAAATAATAACAACTGCTTGATAAGTCTTCAGGAGATTTTAGGAGACGACTTGCGTAACTCTTCAGGAATAAGTGTGGTACCATGCCGATGGCTACGAAGCTATATTTTTATTTAGATCCCTCGAAAGACAATTATCTCCCGATTTAAACTTTATTTTGACCAGATTTTTATTTTTTTAGTTTTACAAATTCGCTTATAAATAGCTTAAATATTAAAATAACTATGACATATGATACAATGCCAGAATCGTCCTTAGATTATCCAGCGATTGAGATACCTGTAGTTTCTGTAACATTATTCACTGAAAAGATTTGACAGTGTAAACACACAAAAGTGAATTATTTTAATTCAATATTATTTTCCAAGTTGATTTATTTGAAAACTCATGAAGCTATTTCAGTAGTGCTATTCTGTTAAAATATCACGGTGAAAACTTAGGTAAAGTAAGCTTTAAGTGAACTGTCATTCGACCTGATGCTAGGGATTGACACTACTGACAGCTCACTCCACTCTCACCTCACCTAAGTTTTCACGGTGAGATTTTTACAGAATAGCACTACAGTAAAATAAACAGGTATCTCAAGCTGATCTAATGACCTAAAACGATATGATAGTTACAATATCACAACTTTTCAGGACGGGACACGCCCTGAAAACCTAGATCGATAAAACAAATTAACAAAAAACAACAAACTATCATTTCCAAGCCTTATAAACCCAATTAAGTACGCTTTTCAGGAAGACTAGACGACTAATAGTATGTCCAGGGCTAGGTCTTTATCTATGGTACCTGGACGCACCAACAAACTAGAAATCGCGGCTATGTAGCCCACTTAATTGAAGTTTATAAGGGTTGTACTTACGATTTCTTTAAGAAACGCTACGATAAGTAGCGTTTCTTAAAGAAATCGTAAGTACTTTCACACCTATAAAACACTATTGTTATTGAATTTAAATTAATAAAAAAAACAAAAAAATAAACTATAAACACTGTTTGGTGACGCATCGTCGCGAACAAAAATAAAACATTCACGTTTAAGCTAGCTACTAAAGAAAATGCGCATGGACATCGTTTGTTATTAGGTAATATTATGAAACCACTGTTAACTTATAAATAAACGCAATCGCGATGAGTTTTGAAGTAGCGATTATAATCGATTGATTCGAGACTGCGCGATGTTGTAAAGCTTTGTCATTAACCAAACAAATCTACTCAATAAGAAGAGACAACTGAGCGTGTTAAGTGATCGAGTGCTACTAAAAATGGCCTGACCATAGAATTTAACCCCACAAAAACTATATAGGAACTAAACGATGTGTTAGGTAGTTTCTACAATAAAATGTTAGGTACGTATTAGCTGCACGTCTTTTTATTTAAATGACCTACCTAACACCCAGTCGTTTCCAATAATAAAATAATATTTATCAAATCATCATTTTTACACTACTAAAAAATTCAACAGTTTAACTGACATTCATCGTGCTCACCGCCTCACTTCACCAGCCGACTCACTTCTGCGCGGGTGGTTGCTATGGGTACGAGAACCGGGTGAAGTGATAAGATCACGCCGCGCTTGCAGATTCGAATAAAGTGATACGATCACGACACTTGCGCATCGCACTCACTAACTCACTTCACCTAACCAAATCACTTCGGTACGGTTGGTTGTTATGGCTACGAGAATGAAGAGATAAGATCACGCCACACTTTCAGAATCGGGTCTCTCACGATTCTGAAATCACGCCACGCTTGCGCGTTATGTCATTAATATAATATTCAGTTACGTAAAATATAGAGATAGATTAGAACTAGTACAACGTAAATACCTCGTGCTATGAATTTTAGATGTTATCGGAACAAAATGTCATGCCACTTACTTCTTAAAAAGTATGATCTTCTGACCGTACAATCAAGACGGAAACTTCTGGAAGTTATGACTCTGTTCAATGTATGCCGCAATAATTTTGACTGTCCAGACTTAGTTAGGAGTCTGTGTTACCTGGTTCCTCAAACAGTTCATGTACGTGAGGTACGCACTCGACGTCTATTTGCTACTAGTCTGTGTAAATCCAAGGCTGGCTCGCGTTCACCACTTCATCGTTTGGTTGAGACATATAACAATGTGTTTAATTCAATTGACATTATTTCTCAGTAAAAATGCATTTAAGAAGCAAATCCAAGCAACCCTAAAGGATCAGCAAGCAATACATTTATAATAACGTAATGTCTAATAATGTACGCACACAAATTTACTTTATTATTATTATTTTGTATAAACTTAATAATCGGAATATGAGTTCTAGGACAATTACTATTATATAGGTATTGTATCTGTGTTCTTAGCTAGTTTTAAATAGTTTAAATTGTAATCTGTGGAGAACGTAGTGGGTAGCATAATTTAAAAAAAAATGTAATATTTAAGATATTATGTGTATTTCTTATTGTGCTACTGTTTGTTTTTCCTTAAATAAATAAATAAATTCAGATTTTTTATTTTATTTTACTGGAAATATTCAAAAGCACGGCAAACAAAATTTTGAGCTTCAAACGATGAAAACCTTTTTAAATTAATGCGTCTCTTTTTATTTTTTAGTATTTTTAAAAACTATCTGAACATATAAAATTGGCCACCGAAAAATTCCCATTATGAGCTTTTCATTACGAAGTGCTATTGATATAATTAATTTTTCTGATTATATTCAATAGTTGTTATTCTAATTAACTGTGTACGCTTCTTTTAAACTGCTTTTAACTGTATACTGTATAACCAATCTGCCTTCTTAAATATATCTGATAATACTTTCCAAACACGGTTATGTGGTTTGAAAATTATTTAGTGTTATGTTATGTTTTAACACCTTTAAATTCAAATCCAAGATAGCAGCTGCGAAAATTTTAAATTATTCATCATGGGTGTCGTTTTCATGGTTCTTGAGGGTGCTAAAGCCGATAGTCAGGTCAAAATGAAAATCCAAGAAGGCGGCTGCGAAGTCTTTTATATTTTTCATCATGGATATCGTTTTCATGGTTTTTGGGGGTTCTAAGGCCGATAGTCAGCTCAAAATGAAAATCTAAGATGGCGGCTGCAAAAAAAAGACCCATGACGAATTATTTTAAAAATTTTGCAGTACTTAAATGCTAGCTTTGAAATAATATAAAATGATCACTGGTATAGCCTAAAAAAAATATTATTAAAATCTCGATTATGATTGTGCTTGGTCCATCCCTAGCACCAGGTAGGATGACATTGACAGCTAACTCCACGCTCACTTCACTTAAATTTTCACGGTGAGATTTGAACACAATAGCACGAATCTCAGTCGGCATGATTTTTTCCGACATCTTCAACAATCATCTTCATATATCAGCCAATTTACACAAAACCTTAATGAATTTTCCACCTAAACCTTCCTCATGAATCACTTCGGCCATTTGTGAAAACCGCATCAAAATCCGTTGCGTAGTTTAAAAGAACAACGCGGTCACACAGAGAGACACGAAAAGCGACATTAGTTTATCTATACATAATACACTATATACATAATATACTATAACTAAATATATACTATATTTAGTTTATCTATACATTATATTATACATTATTATTATTGTATAACATATTATTATACAAATAAATAAAATTGAAGTGTCTGTTTGTGTGTGTGTAGGCTTCTTCTGGGTAAGCTCACTCCATCATCGACTTTGTCTCTGTCACCTCTGACATAGACTAGAGTCCCATCACAAATAAAAAAAAAATTCAAAATAACAGCTTTTACTAAATGAAACGAAGGTATGTACGTAATATACGGTACTTATAACAAAAAAACAATTTTAACAATTTTTGTCTGTCTGTCTGTCTGTCTGTTTTTTCTGGCTAATCTCCGAAACGGCTTGACCGATTTCGACGCGACTTTCACTAGCAGATAGCTGATGTTGTAACGAGTAACTTAGGTTATTTATATTTTAGAAAAAGAAAAGAAAGGTTCCGCGCAAAAAATTAAAACCCATGAAATTGTAAACAAATAGCAGGCGCAGGGCGACACAGCAATGTGGCGGTTCGCGGGACGAAGGAGCTTTATTAAAATGTGGCTGTTATTTTAGTATAATGTGTATCTTATGATAATCACGTGAACGAAGTCGCGGGCACAGCTAGTGATTCATATACATATATACATACATAAATACATAAATGTCTATGCTTGCCGTGGTTGTTCTGTGTCTCGGAAAGCATGGTAAGCTGTTGTTCCCGGCTGTCATTCGTGGTTCTTTGATAGTCGTTACGGGTCGTATAAGCCAAATAGTTAGAGATTCATAAAAACGATTAAAAACAATAATCAAATTAACCCAAAAATCTCAAAACGGTAACTATATTAAAACCTCAGTCAATAAAGCGCCCACCAGCAGTTTAAAAAAATTGACAAAATAAATGTAATCAATCACCAATACCAATCACAGATCCAATTGCTATAGCTAATGAATTCAACAAGTTTTTTACAAATCAAGTACCAAATAAACACTTCGTCAACCAAAGACCCCATTATGGAATTACATATAATAATTCAAACTCAGTCTTCATGAACCCGTGCACCTCTGAGAATGTCGTTCAAATAATCAAAGCCCTAAAAAATACAAATAGTGTGGGATATGATGGAATATGTAGTAAAATGATCAAGGTAGTAGCGGAATTAATAGCGCCAGTACTCTGTCATATAATTAATAAGTGCATTGAAGATGGGGTCTTTCCAACAAAATTAAAATTATCCGTTGTCATTCCAATATTTAAAAAACAAGACAGAGAAAATATGAATTGTTATAGACCAATATCTCTAATACCTGTCCTATCGAAAGTTTTTGAAAAAGTTATCTATAACAATTTATATAACTATATGGAAAAAATAATATCCTTGCAGAAGAACAAATGGGTTTCAGGAAAAATAAATCTATTAATAACGCATTTTACACTTTCTTCAAAACGGTACTAAAAGGTATGGATTGTAAAAAGCATGTCTCAGCACTATGTATGGATATGACGAACGCTTTCGACTGCGTCAACCACGAAGTATTATTAAATAAATTAGAAGCGTATGGAATCCGGGGAAATGCTAGAGATCTCATTAAATCATATTTAAGTAACAGAGAACAACAAACTGAAATATCTAGCATTTCACATAAAACAAAAGTCGAAAAGAAACACTTGTCAACACCAATAAAAGTCTGCAAAGTTGTACCACAAGGGAGTATCTTAGGCCCTCTGCTCTTTATTATTTACATTAACGACCTCCCCAAATCCATCAAATCGTCCATGGTGCTGTATGCTGACGATAGTACTGCGATAGTTGTATCTGAAGACCCTACGACACATAAACATGAAATTAACTGTACTCTATCATGTATAATTAACTGGCTAAATTTAAATGAACTTAAAATAAACTTTACTAAAACATATTTAATGTCTTTCAAAAATAAAAATTCAAAATTGAGAACATTGAGTATAAATTATGAACAAATAAACATAGAAAAAATAAACACTACAAAATTTCTTGGACTACACATAGACTCAGACATGACATGGAGGACACATATTGAACAAGTATGTACAAAATTAAGTCGGTATTCATATGCCATCTATATGCTACGTAAAGTGGCAAATCAAAGTGCACTCTTATCTGCTTACCATGCTTACGTTGGCTCGACACTAAGATATGGTATAATGTTTTGGGTGAATGTCACTGGGAGAGAAACAGTCTTCAAAGCCCAAAAGAAATGTATCCGGGCAAGATGTGCATTAAAACCTACAGATACTTGTAAACCACATTTTATAAATTTAAAAATATTGACATTTCCATCACTGTATATTTATGAACTAGCATTACACATAAGGAATAATACAAATAAATATGAAACAATAAAAAGTACCAGGCTTGCCAGTACACTACGAGCAATATGACATAGAACAGTTATGTTTGATAAGAGTGCGTTCTGTATGGGCCCTAGAATATATAATTAATTACCTAATAATATAAAGGAAGCACCGAATTTCATATCATTTAAAAATAGATTAAAGATGTTTTTGATCAATAAAGCATATTATAAAGTGCATGATTATTTAAATGATAAATGTATCTGATTAAATTGTAAATTAAACAATGTAATTAAAATAATATAATTAATAAATTTGAATTAATATTGTACTGATATATTACAATAGATTGTATAGATATAGATATTTGCACACCTATTACGGTAGAATATGGTATAAAGAACTTTATTATTATGTATCACCTCATGTACCTACCCATATTCAAGCAAATAAATGATTTGATTTGATTTGTCGTCAGAAGCCCAAAAGTCTGACAAATAGTCTTATCAAGGGGTGTCGTATTACCCAGTAACTAGGTTGTGGAGGGCAGAAAAGCAGTCGCTCAAAGTAAAATACTGGTACACGGCTGCATCCGGTAAGACTGGAAGCCAACCCTAAAGTAGTTGATAAAATGCTAGGCCGATAGAGACATATTTTTTACTTTTTAGGGTTCCGTACCCAAAGGGTAAAACGGGACCGTATTACTAAGTCTCCGCTGTCCGTGTGTCTGTCTGTCTGTCAATAGGCTGTATCTCATGAGCCGTGATAGTTAGACAGTTAAAATTTTCACAGATGATGTATTTCTGCTGCCGCTATAACAACAAATTCTAAAAAAAAAACCGAATAAAATAAATATTTAAGGGGGCTCCCATACAACAAACGTGATTTTTTTATAGATAATGGTACGGAACCCTTCGTGCGCGAGTCCGACTCGTACTTGGCCGGTGTTTTCATTTATGATTAACCTGGTTGGCGCTATTAATTTCAGATTTTGCAAGGGGCATCTTACAGAGACATAGTTCTTTCGGGTATTAACAGATTATTCCTTATGGCCTCTACCATCGTTTACAGCCCAATCGTATTATATCATGATCATATTTCAGCCGAAAGACGTCCACTACTTCACATAAGCCTCCCCCCCCCCCCCCCCCCAAGTCACCACATCGACCGGCCCTAAGATTCTCGCATCCAACGGGTTCCAGTGACCTTCACGATAATGCCTCCCTACTCTCTTCCCACCTCTCTGTCCAGAGCTGCCAAGGGCTCCGTCTGGACATGTCGCGATGTCGTTTGCCTGGGTCGTAAGTTTTAGCCCATTGATCGTCTGTCACTTAAGCATGGCAGCTCTCCGAGTGACAGTTACTTTAGTGATGGAACGGATTGCTGTATTCTTAAGCCGGTCTATAAGTATAACACCCAGAATACTCCGTTCCATACTCATGATATTAATTCTACAAGGTTAGTAACAAAATATGATAGTAATCAACAATCTCAAAAAGCTCGCAAACTGCACTATAGACAAAACACTTCCAAATGTAAATCACAAGTCCATATATTCATAAACAGCACAGACAACAAGACTTCGAAACAAACATCCGAATAATCGAGAAGTGGAATCGATTAGAACAATCGTTGTCTCAGCGAATCGGCGCTAACTCGTTATTTACGACTGGCAGTTGCGCGCTCCGCTCTATAATTCAGAGCCGCGTGGATATTCGATTATCAAGAGATATGTTCCGAATAGTTTTGTATCGATTTATTTGCATAATGGGCTCTGAAGTTTATTTCGTGTGCATTGTTCTTGGGTAGCGAAAGTAGTTATATTTTTTTTTTTTTGCGTGGATTTCGCGATTTTTCGACTTAGTGTCATACAAAAGTTACCGAAGAGCTACAGTTTTGAAATTTTTACAGTGTAACCAATACCGTAAAAATGTGTTTGTAAAACCTGTGTAACAGACGACGGACGGACAGACGAACACGTGAGTGACAGCTATAGGGCTCCGTTTGGACCCTTGGGGTACGGATTCCTGAAAATTGGGAAGAAAAACTTAAATTTGCAGTTGGAGAATTGACCGTGACTTATATCAATGTATGGGAGAACATGTTTTTCAACTACGGAACGCTTCATTGTGCGTGGTCCGTTTGGTGCTGGACGTAAAGAATAGCACCATCCCATTTCTTCCCGTGGGTGTCGTAAAAGGTGACTAAGGGAGCTTGAGACCTAGTGCATACAATTTTAGCACCTTGGGTCACCCGCGCGATGGCGGGTAAACCACCAATAAAAGAATTTCCAAGGAGGGTTGATATCTGGCGGGCGGCCGACTGTAAAACTTGGCCAAAACCTTTAGCATCATGAAAATTAAAAATGGAATGCGCGATAGAGCTAGGGCGTATTCCACAGGCGACGCGCAGGGGCAGCACCCGGCTCCTATGGGAAATGGACAAGGGTTGTCGCATCAGAACGAGCGCGTGCGACGTAAGACGCAATTTCGGAGTGTGAGAGAAGTTAGACTGAGGTGCGCGAGTTGGAATGTAGGTACGATGACTGGAAGAGAAAGAGAATTTGCAGATATTTTAAAAAGGCGACGACTGAACATAGAATGTCTGCAAGAGACGACATGGAAGGGTGCAAAGGCTAGAGAGATAGGAGAAGGATATAAGCTCTATTACTGTGGAATCGATGGCAAGCGAAATGGTGTGGGTATAGTTTTGGATAGTGAGTTGAAAGAATGTGTGGTGGAAGTTAGAAGAGTGAATGATATAGTGATAGCTGTTTAAGTGATTATTGAGAGTTTGATGTTAAATATAGTAAGTATACGTACGCCCACATATGGCGTTATCTATGGTTTGCATTTGGCCTTTTACACATTCATACATTTTATACATTCGGTATGTATATAGTATCGATTCTCCGTCGATAAAATTATTAATAAAGCCTTGTTCGTATCGAACTTTCGGATTTTGGGTAGATTGTTTTAAAATGTTCACACCACTTACCACTGGTTGTCAATTATATTATTAACCTTTTAATTGTTTTCGGAGCTTTTAACTTGGCAATTTAGGGTCGGGAACTTTTCAAGGATTCTACTCGTTTGTTCGATCAGACTCTAAGCGTATATTTAGCTGAAAGTTGCATTAAACGGAGTTGGAACTTACTCGTTCTTCAGTAGCCGCAGTTTATTCGATGAGTCAGACTCTAAGCTTCTCATTTTGCTGAAAATTCGACCTAACGTTTACCAAAATTTTCGTTCGGTTCAAAGATCTCTGCAAAGTTCCTATCAACCAGTTACCCGCTCTACCTTTTATTTTCGAACTTGCGTATTTGCTTCTAACATATGCGCGTTTATTTTTGTTACTATCTTAGAATACTGCTAGCACCACTTTATCCAACGGACTTTTGACTTCGACTCTCTTTTGACTTAAGTCTACTTTCTTTTCACTTTTGAACAAACATCTTTGATTTAAGTTTGCCCTTCTTTAACTTTTGTCGTTCTTGGACTCGGTTTTTTTTTTAACTTTGTCGTGTCTGGATACAATCATCTTTTTGACTTTGACACTTTCTGTGACAAAGGTTTCCTCTTTCACTTAGGCTATATTTTTTTGCAAAAGGACATCCTTTATCTTAACTACTATATATTTTTATGGTTCCTAGGTTAATTAATTATAGTCTTGTCTTTCACTTACTTTAATTTATTTTCGTTTTTCCTAGTCCTAAAGCACCACTTTAAACATTGTATCTCCTTTATAACTTTGCTACTTTCTAACATATTTATCTTTCTTTTTCTTTAGGGTATTTAGGCTAACTTGTTATATTAATATGTCTCCTAGTTCTTAAGCCTTTAGATTTAGGGTTATTTAAGATTTGGTGGACGCACCTGGAGCTCGCGTAGATAACTTGTAACTCGAGTGGCCGTTCGATTTTATTCGGTATCTATGGCAATTCACTATTGTTTATTAGGTCTAAGTAGCTTATCCTTCTGGGTATTTAGTGTGCAGTTTTGGTTATCTAGGATAAAGGATATCATTCATTTTGTTCTTATAGAATCTTTCGCAGGCTTCGTCACCTTCTTCCTTCAGGGCAGACACTTTCCTTTTTCTTGTCTCATTCAGCCTTTTTTTTTGTTGGAAAGGGGGTAATTGTAGAATTATTTATTCAACAAAGTCGGTTCAAAGATCTTTTTCACATTAAATACTTTTTAACTGAATCAGATGTAGGAACTGCATAGTTTTCCTTTCTCTTCTTTTTTATTAACTTTGAATTCGGAATAGTATATTTTTCTCGATTTCTGACGATTGATATTTTGTGAGTTAAAACCCTGGATTTCTCCTAAAACACGTATCTTTTAAAGAAATTAAAATGAAAAAACCTCAAAATTTACTCAGTGCATAAACTTTACTCAGTGTTATCGTATTCGCCTAATAAGAAAAGGGTGACCTAATAGAGAAGTGGGTACGTTGTAGTGTCCAGTTATTTTTGAACGCGAGTCTGTACCTACAGCTCAGGAAGCTTCTGCAAGGAAACATTTCATCTCCATTCTCGTCCGTTTTCGTGTAAGAAGTTAGCTAAGCCAGAATCCTCGCTCTTTCGGCACAGCTTCCACCTGGCTCCGTGTCCATCAGCTTAAGCGCCTCTCCTCTGCCGACTACACGACGCGTGGGTCAACGAGCGTCACGAACAGATAACTGATAGAAGGTGATAATTACACAGATGAAGTACTCAACAACTCTATACTTGTTATAGTACATCCTTAGAAACAAAATTTTTTGCCATGTTTGAAGGTGGTAGTAATACGAGTAGAACCAAACTTTGAGGTGAACTTACACGGGAGCACGCCACATAGATCTGACCGAGGGAGAAACAGTCCTGTCGTAGGTCTACTCCGGCGAATTTGAGAGTTTGCGCCAGTGACTTATTTATGGTCATGGCGAAACAGACCTTCAGAGGAAACTGGACCCTTTTAAATTCAAAGGGGAGATCAATTGGTATTAATGGAATACGCGGTACACAAACATTGTTTCTCCCTGAGCAGGTCCGGACAAAATAGTGGCCTCTACTACGTTCCGGTGCAAAGCCTTGACTTGCAAACTAGTGCCGTTACAAAATTTGGATGGCTTTAAATTTCTTAATAACATAACAGGTGTACCCACACGTAGTAAAAGTCTGTGATATGGCAGACCCGGTGAGTTCAAAGTGTTTAAGAACTCTACTGGATAATTAACGGCTCAGTCAGCTGATCGATCCATTGTATGGTATGACGACATTATTTTTGTGACATTTTTTGATGTTTCATTGATTGATTGAACATCAATTTCTATATCGTTACTGACATTCGTGGACTCAGTTGCTAGCGTCCATTCCGACTGTTGGGCACACTATTCAGCGTCGAATCAATTGAAACCAACCAACTCCTAATTATCAGGGTCCAGCCCGAAGAGGACTTGGGACACAGCGGCGGCGGCGGCGGTATCGCATTTATAATATTAGTTAGGATAGTTAAGACGATGAATAACCAGTCTATCGACACGACTCACAAAATGTATAAGGTTTAAAAAATACTCTTAACACTACTAAAGTTTCAATAATAATATAATTCAATCATGATTTGAAGCCATCTATTATCATAAGAAAGTTGTTGTTGTTTTCCTCGGGAACAGTACTTTTTTTCGGGATGAAAGTTACCCTATGTCCGTTTCTGTACATCTGACAACGTATTATATATGCAAAATTGATGATCGGTTCAATGGTTTAGGTATTAAAAGATAACAAACAAACTTACTATCGCTTTCATAATATTAATAAGGATGATAATCTATTAGGGCTTCCAAACAAACATTAAAAATTTTGTAGATGTGTGTATGTTTTTGTATGTTTGTATATATGTATGTTTGTCCACGCAATACTCCGAAACCGGATCGTGACCATTTAATTTGTATTGGCTTACATTTACTTCAACTTAGGAAACAGTGCAAGTTTCATGATAATCGGTTTAGTAGTTTTCAAGATAATGGACTAATACGTGTAAGTGTGACGGCCTCGCTTATTGATACGAGCTACAGGTATAATTTCAAAGGGAAAACATCTCAAAACCTTGGTCAAATTCTAGTGCAATATTTATACTAAAACTATTAACTATTTATTACAAACAAATATTTCAGTTTTTACTAAAGAATACAAATTACGAAATAAAATATAATTAAAAAAAATATATTAAATCGACTTCATAAAGAAATTATCTCAAAATTGTGAAATAACTTTGATATCGGAAGTCGCTGGTATAAAACTAATATACCCAAGACACCGACTTCCGAAATTAAAGTTAATTCACAATTTTGAGTTAATTTGTTTTTGAAGTTTTTTGCACCGTTTCCCGTATAGCTTTTACAACAATAAAATACAATGCACGTCAAATCTGATGCAAATTGCATTTGCAAAACGACAAATATTTCGCTGCGTGAATCGATAGAGGAATAATTCACAAACATGCATACGCCTTTGTGTACCTGTGTCGCTGGTTAAGTAGGAAAATAGGGTAACATCACGAATGGCCAGAAGATTTTGTGGATGTTTGTAGTATTTGGGAAAGAACTGAAAAGTGTATCTACTGCAATTTTTATAAATATTTTTTTTGTTGTTTGAGTAAATTACTTACATTTTTTCTTTTTTTAAATAAAACCTACTACTACAGAATTAGCAGACTGAAACGAATTAAAATCAGCTTAGCAGTGCTTGAATGAAGTGACAAACGTGTCTGTTCAGAAACTGCCGAAAAATTAGAAAAATGAAATGGTGAGGAGATGAAGGAATCTAAGAATTTCATTTTTCAGCAACAAATGTGTAGGTTTTGGATAATATTATGTTGATTTAACTAAAATAAATACTACAAACATGACATGACATGAATCGTGCTTTTTAACCAACATTCAAAAAGGAGGTTGAGAAGCTTGTGGCTAAGTACCTAACAACAGCCGCACGGGTCGATCCATCAGCTTAAGCTACGCTTGCCGAGGTTGGTCTGTGGATGGGTGACCATCTTTTCATACCGAGACTCCTCCGTGCCTCGGAAAGCACGTTAAGCCGTTGGTCCCGGCAGTCATTCGTGGATCTTTGACCGTCGTTACGGGTCGTCAGAAGCCCTAAAGTCTGACAACCAGTCTTACCAAGGGGGATCGTATCACCCAGTAACTGGGTTGTGGAGGTCAAATAGGCAACCGCTCCATGTAAAATACTGGTATTCAGCTGCATCCGGTTAGACTGGAAGCGGATCCCAACATAGTTGGGAAAAGGCTAGGCGGATTGATTTAAAAAATGAGGTTATAAAAATAATTTAAAAAATTTAATCAACTACAAAAAGAAATTAAAATTATGAAATAACTTTAATTTTGGAAGTCAGGGTCTTGGGATATGTATTTTTGTTTTTTTTTTTCTACCACCGACTTCCGAAATTAAAGTTATTTCACAATTTTGAGTTAGTTTCTTTTTGAAGTCGATTTAATTTTTTTAAATAGTTTTGTTTTCAAACCCAGGGCGAGTTAGTATAATTGGAACTTTACCGAATTTTCAAACCATACCTGTAACTTAAACATGCATGTATGAATTTATGTCTGTATGTATGTATGTACATATGTGTAGCGTTATTGATTGGCAGTTCACGTGCGTAGGTACGTCCGTATCTGTCATCCTAATACATATTTTAGTTTTGTTCGTCACCGGTTTACATGAAAAGGCACTATCGGATTGATATGAAAGGATTCATATTCATTCAATACCTTTCATAGAGTTTCTGTATCAGACTGTTTTATAGTCGGCTTATTGTAGTTATTTCAGGCCGAAAAGCCGAGCTGAGCCGTAGGCATTAGTAAAACCATACTATTTTTCTATAAAAATTTTAGATACAAATAATTTGACTTTTTAGGCTTTTTCTTACTTTTCCGTTTAGGTATACTTATCTTGGACTAATGAAAAACTTCTTGAAGTAACCTGAACATTTTTAAGTCTGAAATTGCTAATCTACAAAGAGCAAGTGTGGTAATCAAATGCTTTTTATCATCTTCTCTATAATTATGAGAAGAGGCATTTGCTTTGCATTGGAAAAATTACAGGCTGGAAGCCTTTGAAAGCTAGTAAAAAATTGGTGCATACTTTATTTTACGAACTCTTTAAGATACAATACCGAAGGTGACCTCGTGTTTGTAAAATGGATCCCTTAACCTTTGGGCCATCACAAGTTATTTTTTTGTAATCTTTATAAGTTGTATAGTATGTTGGTACCTATATGTCGCAGCTAACTGGTTTAATTAACCGTTTAGTTAACCGCCTAGCCTTTTAACTAAACTACGTCTGTTCAACTAGCGACCTGAATGATATTCAATTATAGGTTAGGTTGGAACTGTGACAAACCACGCGCGAGCCGAATTGGTAGCAGTAACTAAGCCAGGGCACTCCGACGAAATAGGTTAGGTTAGAACTGTGATCAACCGCGCGCGAGCCTAGCGAGCGAAGCGAGCGGTGCTGCGGTAGCGGCCGGCGAGCACTACTCCCAAAGGCTTGGCTGCTGGTTGCTAATTTAGCTAGTTGGCTGCGACATTCACATATGTATGTACTATTTGGGATTCGAGTACCAATAAAAAAAAACACTGATTTACAAGACAGAACGTTTATTCGCTTCTCTTCTTTTAAATCACACCCGATTCCCACCACCGTATTGCCTCTAAAAACTCACACCGTCGCCATCTTCGTTCTCCCCACGTCCCCCGTTCTCCCACTCATTCACTCAGTCCTTCACTTTCATTCAGTTCCCTCTATTACTTCCGCATTCAATCCCACATGTATATTACCACTAAATGATTCTAGACTTTTGAAACCATGCTAGATTAACCAAAAAGTTTATACAAACTTCTAAATTCTGACTAAGTGGCCTTAAAACATTTTTTATGTTTCTTGCAATGCAATGCGAAGGTAATTTTTGTCCGTTTTGCACTTCCTGTTTTTATATCCTTCTCTGCAATGCACCGTTGGGAAATAAGGTGCTGAGGATAAAAGTTTTTATGTTATTTCTTGTCAATTGTTTCATGCTGAAGAGTTATGCTTTGGACCTTTGGTGAATTGGTTTTGAATTCAATTGGTTCAATTTACATAGTAAGCAGTTGAGTGGAGCCTGCGTGCCGGAGAGTATTCTAAGTTTTGTGTACCCGTCCGTGGTTGTGATTGTGAGAGTTTTTTTATTTCTTAATTTTTCGCACCCTTTCTGTACCCATCTCTGCAAGGGCACTCATGACTTTCAAGATTGATAATGGATTGAGGGCTGAAGTCGATTTTAGAAGATTCTAAGTTAGGTTTACTAACAAAATTAAATACATAAAATATCATCATTCACTCTTTCAGGTTCAGTATTTGATGTCATACCAAAGATATCATGGTTTAGTGGCTTCAGTTCTGTGATATGGTGTGATTTTTTGGGGAAATACGACTGATACAGATTTAATTTTTAAAGCACAATAACGGTGCATAAGGGCTATGTTTGGGCTTCAAATGATCGAAAACTTTAAACCATTTTTCCAGGAGTACAAAATTTTAACTCTCCCAAGCCTTTATATTTATGAGGTCTCAGTATTTGTTAAGACCAATTAAAAAATTATTTACATTAGCCTCAGAAACGAATAATAGGCAACAACGTGACGCATTGCGCCTCTATGTCCGCCGAGTAAATACCGCTTTAATACACAAAAGTGTGTTTCACATGGGTCCTGTAATTTTCAATAAATTACCTAAAGAAATAAGGGAAATGAATACTGCCTTATTTAAGAAAAGTCTAAAGAGACTTTTAGTTAATAAATGTTACTATAACTTGAACGACTTCTTAAATGATATTTTTTCCAAACTTAAGTCCGCACAGTGATATTAAGACCGTACAGCATTTATTATGTTATACGTAATATATTGTAAGAATTCTAAGAATGACATTGAGATATTTTAGATATTAATATGATTAAATTAATAATTAATCTGTATGACATTGCATTAATTTAATATCTGAAAGTATTTTATGATTGTTTTATGTGTTTAATTGTATTTTATGACTGAATACATTTTGCATGTCTTACGGTAGAATCACTTGAAACGTAAGTTTTATAACATCATTGTAACAGTGTTTTCTGCAAAAATAAATGATTTGATTTAATTTAATCTTCTCACTCACACATCAACTGATTGAAATCAATGAATTATTTAGTTTGAATGTAAACTAGTTTTGAACCGACTTCAAAAAAAGGAGGTTATCAATTCGATACGTATGTTATATGTATGTTATTTTGTTTTGTTAGTCTAAACTCGAATTAGGCACAAAATTAGTTTGCCCAAAAGAGACAGCGTAGTGATCAATGCTCGTGCCATCTCTGTAGAGAGGCCTAGCATTATAATTTAAATTACAGGGGCTGTATTATGAACAATTAATGCCATAGCTTTTCCAGTGCCAGAGAGAGACGGAGCTATACATGATCTATAGCACCATCCCTTTTTCGCAACGGAATCATGATGGCGTTAACAGTTCATAATAAGGACCCAAGTCGGTATTATCATAATCAAATTTGGCCTTGGTAGGTGGACTAATGACAGAACCTGTCACATGATACCGCATAGGTTCACAAGAGAAAGTGCTTAAAATCAACAGATATCGTGTTGACTTGCAAGTGCAAATAAACGTAAAATAACATCGTCCAATGGCGACCGCGAGCTCGCAATTAATTGCGCATCTATGAGGTTCGGTTTGACATTTCGAGCGCTTTCTGTTATGAACCTATGCGGTATTACGCGAAACTTAAGCGGTTCAGTAGTTCCATGTCACCTTCAAAATCTAAAATCAGTTGATTTGAACCTTACACAATAGTGATCAACTGTTATTGATCTTGAGTTTTGAAGGTAGGTACATGGAATTCTTAAAAGATGATCAGTATTAAACAAGATCATTATTACAACAAATGTATGTGTTAATTAATAAAATAAATAAATAAATAAATAAAAATAAATAAATACATAAATAAATAAATATTATTACGAAACGGGCTCAGTGGGAATACTCTGTAACTTTTAAGAGTATCGTAAGAAAACTTGCTTCGTTAGTTTGATTTCTTACATATGTTACGCTTAGAATTGACATCACGTTATTTTGAGACTCAAAAAAAGTACAAAAAACCATTCAACCTATTAACTGCGTCTATGTTCCCAAACGCATACAACCCGAATCTCTTCAAAGTTACAGCCTTCTTCTGGGTAAGCTCACTCCATCGTAGACTTTGTCTCTGCCACGTCTGACCTAGACTATACTCAAGAGCTAAATAAAACTTCCATCACAAATAATAAAAAAAATACAAAAAAAAAATACCAAGGTCATATCGCCCCAACTCTAACGCCTTCACAATATTAACTAAAGAACGGATTAATGGATTTCTGCCAAACCCAAAGCCATATCCATAGAAGTTAAGCAATTAGGCTTCTGATTTATTACCAGCGTGTAATATCAAGCACTTGAGGGCACCATTATAACTTTCTTTTTTAAATATTTACACTCTTGAACATTGTCTATTGACCTACGTGGGTGACAAATGCGATACGATGACGCTACAGGGTTCAGAAGAATTTTTTTTAAGCTATTTTTTTTTGTCATTTTCATGTCTCATAGCGTCTTTTGTCGTGGCATCGAAGACCTTCAGAAGATAATTTGTGGAGATAGAGAAGGATCTGAATCTTGGTTCTTTGGTCCATATTTTGGAGATACCTACGTTGATTAGGCTTAAGGACCTCTGTTGACTTTGATATTATAACAGTAGACTCATTGATCATTTCTATATTTTCACCAACAACTATTTTAAATACATAGATAATTTAGAATGATATTAATTGTTTGTAACTTTTTTTAAATTTCGTAATATAGCATCGCCTCACATTGCATTAGTTTCTCGCCAAGGACGGTGGATTATCCCTTAAGGTCGGGTATCATATTTTACCCGGTTTCTCGAATGGGCCTAATGAAAGCGTTCGCAGTGTGCGGTGATTTTTCATCGTCCACGTCAATGGATACCTTTGATTGCTTGTTACACCGCAGCGAACGAGTTTTAATAGTTAAGGTACCTACAGTTTTATATATTTTTTTAGTTTATTATTAATATTATATTAATTATTATATTATTATTAATTATCTATATATGTATGTATTTAGAAATATATAAGTATGTTTATCAGTTGTCTAGTACTCATAACACAAGCTCTGCTTAGCTTGAGGCTAGACGGCGTTGTGTGATAGTTGTGGAATATTATTATTATTATTATTATTATAAAAAAAAAAAAAAAATAGTGAATGTTTTAGTCTCTTTTATGCTTGTGAAGGCTTTGTGACTGGTTGTGAAAAATAGTGGTATGTAATTTTTTTTAGGTTAAAAAAGCCTTTTTTTGGCGCTGCAGTATCGACATTGATAGCGATCGTTTTACGACCGAAGACGGTTAAAATGCTTGACAAGCATTTTGACCGTCTGACAATGATGATAATGACAGCCGCACGGGTTGATCCATCAGGTTAAGCTACGCTTGGTCCGTGGATGGGTGATCATGTGCCTCGGAAAGCACGTTAAGCCGTTGGTCCCGGCTGTCATTCCTAGATCTTTGACAGTCGTTACGTAAAATACTGGTATTCAGCTGCATCCTGTTAGAATGGAAGCCGACCCCAACATAATTAGGTACAAGCTAGGCAGATTGATTGATTGATTGAACCTTTCGTCTAAATTTCATCCATTCCAGAAAAACCTGAGTGAGAGAGTGAGACTTGCATGTCTTTTAAAGTATGCCTATTAAATTAGCCTTCTTTCCCTTCAGCCTGTTGCATCGCATAAACCAACAATTCAAAGATTCATAAAATTGTTTACAAGTACGATACTCATGTGTTGAACTGAAGAATGTTGGCTGTTGTCGCAAAAATGTATAGCGTATGAAGGAAATTACATTACTCAGAACTTCATGCTATGGAGTCTTGGAAAATGTTAGCAGAACAAGTGGTGAAACATTTTAAAACTTTGTTGTTGTTGTAAAAATATTCGTATGATGGATTGGAATTTTATAGCTCATCATAAAGATACTTTGTTCTATTTTAAGTGATATCGTGACACCGCTGACTCTTTCAATGTGCGTTCATCTTACAAGAATAAACATCTTACAAAATCTTGCAAAATGGGAGTAGTCTTGATTTTGTAACAGTGGTAGTACAAAAAAAAACCGGCGAAGTGCGTGTTGGACCACGCACAATGAAGGGTTCTATAGGGGGGGTGATATATATAATATATATATATATATATATATATATATATATATATATATATATATATATTATATATATTTTTGTGATAACAAACTTAATTTTGCAGGAGAATTGACCGGCGTGACGTATATTGGGAGAACATGTTTTTCAACAAAAACGTTAAGTTAGTTCTCCGGATAAATTCATCCCAACTACTGAACCCTTCATTGTGCGTGGTCCAACACGCACTTCGCCGGTTTTTTTTTGTACTACCACTGTTACAAAATCAAGACTACTCCCATTTTGCAAGATTTTGTAAGATGTTTATTCTTGTAAGATGAACGCACATTGAAAGAGTCAGCGGTGTCACGATATCACTTAAAATAGAACAAAGTATCTTTATATATATATATATATATATATATCTGCCTAGCCTTTTCCCAACTATGTTGGGGTCGGCTTCCAGTCTAACCGGATGCAGCTGAATACCAGTATTTCACATGGAGCGACTGCCTATCTGATCTCCACAACCCAGTGACTGGGTAATACGATACCCCTTGGTAAGACTGGTTGTCAGACTTTCGGGCTTCTGACGACCCGTAACGACTGTCAAAGATCCACGAATGACAGCCGGGACCAACGGCTTAACGTGCTTTCCGAGGCACGGAGGAATCTCTATGAAAAGATGGTTACCCATCCACAGACCAACCCCGGCAAGCGTAGCTTAACCGAACCGTGCGGCTGTTATTACTTAGCCACGAGCTCCTCCTCATATATATATATATATATATTTTTTTTTTTGTGATAACAAACTTAACATTTTTTTTGTACTACCACTATTACAAAATCAAGTACTACTCCCATTTTGCAAGATTTTGTAATAACGATTTTCGTTCTTTTTTCCTTTACTTGTGCTGTTTTATGCTTGTGCGTTTCATGACTCCAGGTCAACGGGAAGTATCCCACAGGTTTTGATTCCTTTGTGAAATCGCAATATATGCGAAAATATGCGACATAAACGGTCATATCTTTTGATAGCGTTAACTTACCAAGTTTGATTTTTTTACAGTTGAATGAGACGATAGACCCTAGTATTTGATATAAATTTAAACTTGATACTTCTACGCGTTTCTGAGAAAAAGGGCCTTGACAGACAGACAGACACGGACAATAAAGTGATCCTGCAAGGGTTCTTTTTTGACCAAAATTGCATTGCTGTGAATTGGAAGGAACTCGGGAAATACTCGGGGTATTTGATATAAATTTCAACTTGATACTTCTACGCGTTCCTGATGAAAAAAGTCGTGACAGACAGACGGTCAGACGGACAACAAAGTGATCCTATAAAGGTTTCTTTCGAGGTACGGAACCATAAAAACTAATTTTCAGCCGTTCGACAACTTTTCGGTTTCTAGTGTGAAGTCAAACTAGTCGGTTAGAAATATGAATTTCATCGAACTTCCAGAACTCGCTGCCAATACTCTACCAGTCCAGCCCAGCGAGGCGTATCGATTTCTTAAGCTAGGGTTTCTTAGCAGAGGGGTGGCCGCCACATAACGGCTACAGAGACGGTTGTCATGAAAATGATGGCTGCAGGGTTTGATTTTTCGGTGTCAAAAAAAAAAAAAAAGCTTTATAACAAAACATACCAACTTACTTGCATAACAGCGCTTCAGTGACATCACTCGCCGGTAAATTGCGGACATTATGTGGCGGCCAGCACTTTTCTAGAAAACCGTAGCTTTAAGGATTGTCACGCTACGGTGTGAGGGGAGGACACCTTGTTACCTTTAATATCAATAGCATTTTTTTACTCAAGTCATCACTTAAAATGATGATGTAAATATGAAAAAATGTTCAATGACTTGGAAAAAAGTGCTTTGAAATTATTTAATACCTAAGTCATCACGAGAATGACATGAGTGGTTTAACCTGATTAGCTATAGTAAAATACCTATAACCAAGATAATCTGAGTGTGACTTTTAAAAGACCTTAAAAATCAAAGGTTATTATTGACACAAACCAATAACAGCTTCTACAGGATGTTTTAGAAATGTGTGGTCAAATTTAAGGGTGCGCTACAGACCATCAAACTGAGCAACTTTTTCCATGAGACCAACATCGTAATCGAGAACAAAGAAACGGATATACATACATACAGGTCAAATACATAACCCTCCTTTTGGGCTTCACCGCAGTCGGGTAAAAAGGTCGGGAAAATTACTTTTAGACGCGAGCGAAGCCGCGGGCAAAACCTAGTGATAAATAAAATAAAATAAACTCCACTTCTCAGACTAAATAAAAAACCAAGACAAAGCGCACGCAGTCAGGTGTACTTTAATTGTAGTTTGGTGTAAATGTGTGCATGTGAGCGTGTATGGACAGAGCGAGGTGTGGTTTTGCAATGCTTCACTGTATGGTTCGCAACGCTATGTCTGGGTTTTTTATTTAATCTAAGCTCCTTATATGCTTTTTACTTTTAACATAATCTTTATTTAGTCCATTTAAAATAAATTACAAAACTCACATCATAAAAATTCAATCCCATTTCGACTTCTTTTTCTCAAAATGCTTTTGACCATCTTGGTCTCCAGTAACGTTAGTGGATTCATACTTGGATTTCATGTAAGCGAGGTAACCTACTGATGAAATGAAGCAGCATAGTCCAAAACCCATGATAAACACATTTGGTTTCATGTACAGTTCAAAATTCGTAATTCGAAAAGCTGGGGATGTTTTTAAAGATCGAATACCGTCTCCTGGTCTGTCCGCCATGATTGTTCATATCATAGGGTACCTATATTTTAAGCAGCTGTAGACTGACGCTCAGATATTTTTAAAGCCAAGGATTTATGACCACTTCGAGGGTTGATGGCTTTTAAATCAGAGGCTATCCGCCTCTGCTAAGCAGTGAATTGCTGGTAGGCTGCGTCAATACTGTGATGTTTTAAAGTCAAGTCATAGCACGTGAAATTTTATCTCTGATGAGTAAGTGTCCACAGGCCAATGTAATATTAAAGGCACCATTAAAATTTCTTTTAATTTTGTTTAAAGTTAAACACGGTTCGCGATGTTTTTTTTTTTTTTTTTGCTTGACACACGTTTGGCAGATGGATGTTCTTTCCGTCAAAGACAATTTTTGGCAGGCATAGAGGTTTTGAAGATTTTTACCTCGTTTCTACCAAACTACGCCAACCAACTAATAAACAACCTTTATTATTTAACCAAAATAAATATGTTATATATTTTAAAACGAAACTGTACTGTCCTGTACTGTAAATACATCCTTTTAAGTTTTAAAGTCATATGAAAAACATTTAGAATATGGGTTCAGTTTGTTATAAATAAGTTGAATTACTTAAAAGAGTGTGTATATAATTTATGGACATACATCGCTTAGTTAAAATTTAAGCTAAGCCGGCGAGACGTACTTGAGCTAGACTTTTCATCATCACTATGTTACTGCAACGTTGCGCTACGAATATCTAGAATAACACATTGAAGTTTTTAGGATAGTTCACCGAAAACTACGAGTCCAACAAACTGAACCGTTCCACAAAAATATATAACAAACTACCTAAATTAATAAAAAAGAAGACATCATTGATATATTTTTTATATAAAAAAAAATAATAATAATAAGAAAATGCTACTTCAATCGTAGTATAAACGAATATTTAAATAAGAAAATGTAAGTGCTAACATATCTAATAAGTATTAGGCCTCCTTTACAGAGACGCAGAGCGCAGCGCGTCGCGTGCGGCGTAGCGTCTGGCGGGGCGGCGTCGGACGAATTTTTTAGTTTACAGACAAGCGGCGCGTGCAGCGGTAGGCGACGTAATCGTATTGGCTCGTATGATGACACGTTCCCCGCCGCGGGTGTTGCTACGTCACAACGCTGCGTGTGCCGCCGCGACAACGGTCGCGTGCGACGCGGCGATGGCATCTGCGGGCTCCGACTGCATTTCAAGTAAACGCGTGTAAAATTGCTTCTCCGTAAACACTCATACACCGCCATTGTTTGAATTCAGTGCGGGCCGCGCAGTCCATCGCGACACGCGACGCCCCGCGTCTCTGTAAACGAAGCCTTAGTAGAGTAAATATAATTGCGTAAAAAATTGGTTGTCTTTAAAGTCGATTTACGGACTATAACTTTACGTGATAACGCTATCTCTATCCTTCCGCGCTCTCACTCGCACGCTTGGCTCAGGCGGAACGAGACAACTTTTCGTGCGTGCAGCCGGCGTTCATCGATTTATAAGACGTTATCACGTCAAAAAAACCTAATATATATTAGAGTTAGTTCAGAAGACTGATAAGCTAAGTTTTTCAAAGCTTCCTCTTTCCTATACATATTTTGCAATGCCCCACAAGGTGCATAATGATCACATAATTTTAAGTTACCACCTCAGTTCAAATTGTGGAATGCAAATAAAGTACTTATTGAATACTGTTTAGTAAATGAAACTATTACGAGTTCACGTTCCCTGCAGCGGCGATGCAACTGGCGATACCACTTGCGTCAAGCGCATGCGCGCGCGTCTCCTGTTTCCGTCCGTCGCGTGTCGCTTGAGCGTGTAGCTTGTGGTGACGTCATCACGTGCTTAGAGGTAGAGATTTTAAACTGTATTTCGAGGAAAACTGCATTCAAAGATTTGAATATGGCTGATGTAGTTGAAACCTCGCGGATGCCGCATCTATCAGCAGATGTTTTTTTTTTTTTAATTTTTTACAAACTTATTTTATACGTATGATTCGTATGTCATAATGATACGTATGATGTAAGTAAAGTTATTCTAAAGCTTGATGATTGAAATAATTGTGTCCAAAAACTGTAGCAATAGGTATTCCGGTTACAACAATGGCAGGTAATCTGAAAAGCTCACAGCATAGCGCTGGCTGTTTTGGGGGTCATGCGAACTGTCAAACGTTGGTTATAAAGAGAATCAAAGAATATTTTGTATTTAGTTTTATAATTACTAGGTATTTTTTATTTCCGATGGAATTTTTGGTGGAACATCATTGATTAAAGTAAATAAGCGTTCGTTCGTTTCCCATAATAGTTTTTATATCTCGGTACTACCAGTTTTGATTGGGCTGCCATTCTTGTTGCTATCCTATGACCGATTTTAACTTGCAGTTCTTTGTTGGTAAATTGTTCTATCAATAACCACTTTCGTATTTTAACGTGTATTGGCAAGATTTTACAATATTTAAAGAAACCTGTTACGTCACCACCACCATAAAGTGTTTTTATTTTTTTATTTTATTTGGTATAATTATTTTTTGTAAAGTCATAGCTAGTAATTCCATATCAAATACCTAAAGCAACGCTTGCAATTGTAGCGTGTCGCGTCCGCCATTTGTCACTCCTGAACTATTTACAGTCAACTGACAAAATGACGGACGGAACACGCTACAACTACAAGCGTTGCTTTAGGTCGTCGACGCGCCGACGACAGCTGTCAACGCGTGCAGTTGCCTCTGCCGTTGACGCGTGTCGCTCGTGTGTAAGAACACTAAGTTTTTACGGTGAGTTTTTTACAGAATAGACAGGACAGATTAGGACAAAAAATTAACCCACGAAAAGCTCACTCCATAATACAACCCAAAATAAATACGACTTACTCCAAACACAATAGCAATTCGTAGCTCAACAGTCTCGACGTTTGATAAATGACCTTTAGAAATAGGATAAGGACAGCAGTTGACCTTTGCGCCTCAGGGACTTTGCCTGGGTCTAGCCCAATGAAATATTCAGTATTGTATCGTTGTTACAACTGTTTTTCACGTACAATCTTGCTTATTAAGTTGGGTCTTAATTATGGTGTGTTTAGGGATTTTGATGAATGAATGAGGATGGAAGAAAAGAATGAATATGAATTTATTTAGCACAGACTAAAATCTACACACAAAAAAAGCAGGCTATACGAGTAGGCGAAGACCAAAGAAATGATAGATGGACTGTGTGAAAGATGATATGGCTAGAAAGGGGGTGACTACTGAGTTGGCGACTATAGAGAAGTATGGAAGAAGACATGCTGGGCCGATCACAAATACAACAGGACAACGACGATGATGATAAACTATGAAAATGTAGTTCCAGCCCGGAGAGCAAATAGGTAGAAAAATCTGAACAGTATAAGCAAACACTGACAGCTTCGTTGCTCTAGTGGTCGCAAGTACTACTGCTGAATCGAATCCAGATCGGGCCCCCCCGGTGGGTTCCCGCATTGTCGAGGAGGGAGGGGGGGGGGGGGGCTTAGTAATCGTGGCGTGGTCACCTACGGTGAAGCGAAGAGGAACCCGAGGAGAGGCCACCCGTCAGGGCTTTTGCCCTTGTCGGCTTTGGTATGCCGACGACATACCAGCCAACAAGTGGGTTGCGGTGCCGCTTGGGCGACATCGCAACTGAAGCGGGCCGCGATGTCGTATCGGAGGCATCGCAGCTGAGGGTTGGACGCCATGGCGGGAGAGCAGTAGGTATTGCGGTGCGCCGCACTCCCTCAATTCCGCGGCCTTGACGGGGACGCCACCGTCTGATGGCGGAAGCGGTGGGGCCGCAAGGAAGGAGTGCCAGATTTCGTGGGCCGCTCTCCTGCGTCTATCGTCTGCGGCCGAAAAGTTACAATTTAAAAGAGTCTAGTATAAAAACACTTAATAATAACAAACCTATGTACACTTTAAGCTTACTATTTACACAAAACTCTTAAAAATAGCCTTGTATAATATTTATAAGTAAACCTAACACTTAAATACAGCATTAAAATTAAATAATATTATTCGGAACCTTCGATCATTTATTAAACTTAAAGGGTCTCCATTCTATGCGCCCGCGCATCTCTAAAACGATCACTGCCGAGTGTAGCGGAGTGTCGATTCGGTTGGGCTCGGGAAAGACGATGACTAGTCAAATTGTGAGCACTTGAGGTGACGGCTGTGTCGCTCGCTCCTAACCGCACCTAAATAAATTTGCTAAATACTCGTACGTCGCGAAATCCCTCTAGGGTAAGTTTCCATGTATTTTATTAGAAGTGCTATCTGTAAGGTGTTTCTAGAACTTCATAAAACTAGCTTTCTGCTGTATTCTTCCTATCTGGGACACTGTGACCTTTGGACCTTCGAAACGTGGTTCCGACAGCTTGCTTACGCTTCCATTTCTGTCTGGATTTCCAGGATTCTAGTCTACCTTACAACCTTTCGCCACGTCGCGTCGTGGTTCCAACGTCGAAGAGGACGTTTGGTGAAGATCCTCTGCTGCGGAGTGACTCACGCCTACCTTACTCTGAAGTTGCCAACCTACACTGAATCTGGAACTGGAGCTGACAGTTGCGGGCAGTCGGAGACGAGACCAACCTCGTTTTGGAAATGGTTCAGGCCAGTGTTCCCTACCCTTTGCTATCCTCTGCAATCAAGATTTGATACGGCCACGGAAGTTAGGCAATAAATAATAAGTGTAAATTATCTTGGAGCTCTTGTTATTTATAAACCCTCTACATACCTACCTGCTGACAACCCCTAAAGGGCCAGTGTCGCATGGTAGGTGGCTGGGCCACTGACCTGACCGGTCGCAGGGGGACCAACAAGGGTGCCTAGACACGGGGGGTCGTCTAGCGCCCATGTGCTGGTTTGGTCCCTAGGGTGGTCACGGCGTGCAATGTGTTCTGGTGCGCTGGTGATGGGGGTGCTCCCCAGAGGGCGGACAGTGAGTGCTAATGCGTGCCCGTGTTCCCACCACAAGTGGCAGAGGAGGACACCGTGGAGTTTTAATAGGTTGGAGTCCACATAACTATGTGCTATCTCCCCGTGGTAGTGCAGTAAGCATTAGCATTTCTCCACGCAAAAAAAGGACCGGGCAGAGTCATTGAGTTTTTCCATCTGGAATTGTTCAGTATAGTAGCCCGGAGTCTGGATTTACGAGCCGGTTGATGGCAATAGGCTCGCCCTCTATTACATGGGACTTAAACACAAATAGCGAAATATGGGTGTACTATAGGTACACCTCTGCCTAACCTTCCGGGGATTACAGGCGTGATGTTATATTGTTTTAAGTGTATTATCAATCATTTTGTAAGTTCTTGAGATTTCTAACGTATTTTACAGACGAAAAGTTGAAAATTCTAATTACACTGTAATTTTATGTAAAATTACACCTAAGCTTTAAACCTAAACTGGACCATACAGCTTGGTAGTTATGTTTTCTTTAAGGACGATCTCGTGGCTAAGTAATAAAAGCTGCACGGGTCGAACTATCAGGTTAAGCTACGCTTGCCGGGGTTGGTCCGTGGATGGGTGACCATCTTTACATACCGAGACTCCTCCATGCCTCGGAAAGAACGTAAAGCCGTTGGTCACGGCTGTTATTCGTGGATCTTTGACAATCGTTACGGGTCGTCAGAAGCCCGAAAGTCTGACAACCAGTCTTACCAAGGGGTATCGTATTAACCAGTAACTAGGTTGTGGAGGTCAGTTAGGCAGCTGCTCCATGTAAAATACTGGTATTCAGCTGCATCTGGTTATACTGGAAGCCGACCCCAACATAGTTAGGAAAAGGCTAGGCAGATTGATTGAGTAATGTTTTCCTTAGGAGTACCACTGGATAAACGCTGAATTTCTATTTTTTTTTCTTGTTTCTTCAAACTTAAATAAACTCATTCATTAGATAAAAGCCCACGATTTGATTTACTACACGAAAATACTCTAGAAAGAAAATATAATTCCACTTCTTAGTCCCAATTAGTCAAATTTTCCCAATTTACAGCTTCATTCCACCGCTACTGTATAGCCAACAACTAGCAAATTGTTTGAGCTCAAGTTCGAATTTAATATTGCAATAGTTCAAAGCGTAACAGGTGCAATCTCTACCGAGAGTGGTGCATTGCAAATAATACGGACTTAATTATCGCTTTTGGAGCCCATTTGGGAGTCAGTTTACTAAGTATTGAGAATATATTATAAGCTGCAGTTAAGGAGTGAGTTAAGGAGTTGTGGGAGTTTTGCTAAATGATGTCTGTTGGTGCAAGTAAGGCCGTATAATATTACATCTTCTATGCTAATACTCGTACAAAAGCTGAACAGTTTGTTTGTTTGTATGTTTGAACGTGCTATTCTCTGGAACTACCAGTAGGATTTGAAAAATTCTTATTGCAGTTGATAGCCCAATTCTTGAGAAAGGCTATAGGCTACTTAGCATCACGCTAGGACCCATAGTAGCCGAGCAAAAAGAAAAAAAGTCAGCAAGAACGCTAAGCAATCAAACCGGCCAAGTGCGTGTCGGACTATGCACAATGTAGGATTTCGTAGTTGGGATGAATCCCAAGAACAAACTTAAACAAACTTTCATTTGATATGTCACCCGGTACAGTTTGCAAAACCTTTCTTTAAATTTTCTTATTTGCCCCCAAAAATTTACCTCCATAAGTATTTAAAATTCATTCATTTACGTTACACATCCGTGTTTGGGTCACAGAAATACATAAGTGTACCAAATTTCAAATTAATCGGTCCATTAGATTCGGAGCAAATTGGCTGTGACAGACAGACAGACAGACACACGAGTGATTCTATAAGGGTTCCGTACCTCAACAGCGCGGGGCAGGCGATGTGCTGTGATGTGTTATTTTATAAGATTTTCTTGCATGAATTCGATTCATGCAACTTCAGCCTTGTTTTAAATGCTCCAGCAGAAATCAACCATCATATTTGCATTCCAACGACCTAGTATCGGTCTTCCATCGTTCGAATGTCCTGATGAAAGCGTTCTCCTTGTTCTTCGCTTAAATCGCCTAAATTTTCTGGGAAGTGGTCTAAATGGCTGAAGAGCAAGTGCATCTTGATGCTCATGTTACATGCTAGTCTTTGAAAGTGTAACATGAGCTGCTCAATGTGTTGAATGTAGTCTGGAGACTTTTTATTTCCTAAGAAATTTTTCACAGCCCAAACAAATTCAATCCATGCAGATTTCTCTTTATCTGTCATACTGTCAGTAAAATTTTGATCCTTTATTAGTTACCTGATTTGAGGACCGTCAATAATACCAGCTTTTATTTTTTCTGTGCTCAATTTCGGGAATATTTTACTGATATATTTAAAACATTCCCCGTCCGTGTGAGAGCTTTTACAAATTGTTTTATCAGACCTAGTATTTAGACGCTGGTAATTAGAATTGGTCTAATAGCTGATTTTAAATCCATTTGGAACGATTTTTGCGCTTTATTCTGGTAATATTCACAACACAAAAATAACAGTCATCGTGATGATTAGTCGGTTCACGCCAAATCATAGGACTTTTGAACTTCAAGGTCTTTTTTTACTAGCCCATAAACGCAATGATGTTACGCAACTACCACATACAAAATTTGGGATCCGTGGCTTGCTAAACACTTGTAATGGCGTCCCAAAGAAGTCCAAGTAGGCTTTTTTTATAAAGTCAGACGCACTTAAACGACGTTCTCGAAACATATATTCACCACAAACAGCACAAAAACTATTTGGATCATTTAAGCAAGTTCTCCTTAATGTAGACATATCGATATATTTATGGAATTTAATATTTTTTTTTGCCTCAAATCAATATCAACACTCCAAAGATGAAAAGCATTTGTCATCATCAGATAAGGCATGACCGCCCCGACCCTTACTCGAGCCAGCCCGCGCCCCTGAGGCTATAGCTTTAAATCTTGCTGTCCTCCCCCAGTGACGCCCTAAGCTGAGGTCCATACTCCACACCCTAAACGTGTAGTGGCTTAGTTTTTAAGTATAATGCCCTAGCTAATGCTTTAATTTATTGAGACTCCTGTCCCTTGCTGTCCTCCCCCAGCGACGCCCTGAGCCGAGGTCTGTACCCCACAGGGGCCGAACTTGGCATGTAGGGCTTAGTTTTTAAGTGTAATTCCCTAGCTGGAGGCCATCATTTATTGAGACACCCACACCACAACCAATACGAGATGCCATTTCAAAAAAACAAAAGCAAGACAAGGCATGAAGGAATTTTGAGTTAAAATGAGTAATCCTTTGCAGCCTCAACCCTTTCTCAATTATTGATCCGCACGGGTCGATCGATGAGGTTACGCTACGCTTGCCATGGATGGGTGATCTTTACATACCAGGACGCCCTCTCCGTGCCTTGGAAAGCAAGTTGGTCTTGGCTATCATTCGTGGATCTTTGACAGTCGTTACTGGTCGTCAGAAGCCCAATCAGTCTTACTAAGGGTTATCGCATTATCCAGTAACTGGATTGTGGAGGTCAGATAGGCAGTAGCTTCATGTAACATACTGGAATTCAGACGAAGACGAACCCGACCTCAACATAGTTGCTATGCTAGGCTGATGATGACATCGATACGTCACGGTCAATTCTCCGTCTAAGTCAGTTTGTAATCGCAATTTTTTTTTCTGATAAAACTAAAAATTAGCCATTTTTGGACTTTGTCATTTACCTGTACTGTGCCTTTCTGTTTGCCCATGATTTTAGGTCAACGGAGTTGACTATTTACTTAGTCCCTATGGGTTTTGATTTATTTGCGATTATCAAAATATGTCACATGGCCCTAAACCCTATCACGATTATTGACATCGGCCTTTAAAACAGACAAGAGACGACTGTAACCAACAAACATAACCTCTAAACCAAAAACTGAAAAAATTTTGCACCTGCATGACAATAAAAAACTTTTTAGCAAAAAAATAAAACCGACTTCCAAAACAAAACACTACAAAGTGAAAAATAACTTTAATTTCGGTAGTCGGTGTCTTGGGTTTTGTATTTTCGTTTTTTGCCACCGACTAAAGTTATTTTTCACTTTGTAGTGTTTTGTTTTGGAAGTCGGTTTTATTTTTTGCTAAAAAGTTTTTATTTTTCACTTTTTAGTTGTGGAACCTACCCCACACTAATTTGAATACATAATTGAGCACAATAATTGTAGATAATTATAGCCATGTAAATAACAGTGATAGGAAGCACCATCACATCATCCACATAAAATAAGTGGGAAATATACGCATTATTGAAGCTAACTCAAAAACTCCCCAAGCAAAGTTAATAAAATTTATATGGGACCACCTCGGAAGTATACCCTATCTACCAAAAAAACAAATTTTCTAAATCGGTCCATCCGTCTTTGAGTAATCGCGTAACAAACATACAAAAAAAAAGAAAAAAACATACAGACGAATTGAGAACCTCCTCCTTTTGGAAGTCGGTTAAAAAGGGTTGTCAAAGACTAAACTTTCATCCGATTAAAGTATGGAGAGCTCGCTTATATCTACATAATTATTGCATCACGTCCACATATAAATCTTATTTACGTGCAGCGTTCGCGTAAATAAATAATAATAAATTAATATTTAATATAATATCCTGGGACATTTCACACACGGTCATCTGATCCCAAACTAAGCAGAGCTTGTACTATGGAAACCAGATCACTGATATACTACATACACTACTTTTTTTTTGTAAATACATACTTATATAGATAATTACACCCAGACTCAGAACAAACAGACATGTTCATGCACACAAATGTTTGTCCTGGATGGGAATCGAACCCACGACCAGCGGCATGGCAGGTGGTATCTTAACCAACCACGCCAGCTGGCCTGTCAATTTATTATAATTTTTAATAAGATTTTAATAAGAAATTAATTGATAATAAAGGTTTGGACGAATCGTCGATGTTCTGTGTTTAGTGAAATAAGCTAGCCACATCAAGAAAATGATGTTTATACAGTATGGAACCCACATATATGCAATAACTGAAACAACAAGTAATACTAGTTCACGGAAGTATAACAAAATTGAATATTAAATTAAAAACCGTAATTTAGAAAAAAAAAAGTTAAATTTTCCAACAAAATAAATATCAAAATTTATTCAGTAAAAGTGTACAATGGATTGGGTGCTATGGACAATCCATTGTTCACCGAACATGTTTTTTTTTTTTGTTTGGTCACGCCATGTTCCAAGTTTCAAGTTTATTGAATCATTGACAATATGCCCGGTTTCTGAAGAATTCTTAAACGGAGGTTAAACTCTTAATAGCTCGACAAAATTATCTATTTAAGCGAATTCCTTCCCTATGCTCAGTTTTTCAGGTCCTCAGATAAACCCTCGATACTAATTTACTCGACTTTTAAGCTAAATTCTTTCTTAACGAAGTATTTAGAAACACGATATCGAACCAATAATCACTATCTAATGGATAAATTCCGTTTAAAAGTTCAGAAACCGAGCAATAGTGATCTACTTTTTGACCTAATGGGGTTGTTTCCCGGAAGCTTCGCCGCAAGGTGGCGCTGTATGTTTGTGTAACAAACAAACAGCTGTCAGTTTTTGACGTGTGCATTGTGTGGACGATTTTTAAGTATTTGCGTGTTTTTTTCATCTATTTGTGTTGCTTCACAATGTATATATTCTACCTGGCGCATCGCCCGGTTGAAAAAGTTGAAAAAAGCGGAGTATCGCAATAAGGAAGGAAAGCCAAACTTGTCGTAAGGTATATTATTAAGGCATTTTATCGACTTTTAGCCGTATTCTGGACAATATTATGGTTTTATGAGTTATAAAATAAACTTAACTCATTATTTTTTTCTTTTAAATGATACTAATGATAAACAAGATGTAAAGTTACTTTTTACAAAATGTATGGTTTCTTGAAAGGAAACCATTTTTTTCACAGGTTGTAATTTTTTTTTTTACTATTTTTAATAAAAAGACATCATTAGTAACAAAAAATAGGTATGGTGCCAACGTGTCGTCTTAGAAGTGGTCTCGTAGTCTGTTTCCTTGAAATGTTTCCCACATAGTCCCAAAAATTCGCTAGATTTTTATTTTTTTAATTTCAGTGCTTTTTCTACTTCCTCTTCATGCGAAAATTACTTGGAAATTTTCCAACGTCTATTCCTTTGCATCCAAAGGCAACGACCCATTATATCGATAAAAGTCACAAAAACAAAATATTTTTTAATTTCTATGGAGTTTGACAGATCATATGTAATAAACACCCAGCGCCATCTACGAGGAACTAATTGACAGTTTTCTTCCCCATAACTGGACTGATTGCGTTCATTTTCTGTGAATCGTCAGCAAAATAAATATAGCACACATTGTGTATTTATGGTAGACAGACTTTTCCCAATTATGTTGGGGTCAGCTTCCAGTCAAATCGGAAGATCTACAAATGACAGCCGAGACCAACGGTCTATCTTGCTTTCCGAAGCATGGAGGGGTCTCGGTATGTAATGGATCTTCACCCATCCACGGACCGACCTTGGCAAGCATCGCTTAACAAGCTGTTATTATTTAGCAACGAGTGTATGATAGACAGCAAGAACATCAATTTTATTTGAGTAGCAGCTACACCCCCCACTTTCACCCTCATAAGTCTCGATCCCATAGGAATATCGGGATAAAAAGTATCCTATATTTTAACGGTCATGGTCTACTCATTTGCCAATTCAAATCCGTTGAGAGCCATTTTAGCGTGAAAGCGTAACAAACAAACTCACTTTCGTATTCATAAAAGGGATATTATTAATTACACATCAAATAAATAATCACCTATCAATTTTCCATCATTTATACAGGGTGTCCGGTAAAAAATGGATAAACTTGAAATAGCATATAATAGACCTTAAGGCCGTTCTAAAAAAATACAATATATATATATATATATATATATATATATATATATCCCAAGTAGTACCTAATATACGATTTTTTGAAAAAAAAAATCCTGTGCAACTTCTAGTCACATTATTTACATTCCTGTCGGCATAGTCAACGGAGGTGAGGTTTGGTCAGGTTACTGTAAGCCCTTTATACAGAAATAGGAGCCCCGCGAAGCCGGGCTCCGTCGACATAGGATGCAAGAGCGAGCGCAGGGCACGAAGGGTAAGTTACAATAATTTGTTTTTCTCAAGAATGGTTTAATGAGCACTAGTCATTATTAGCTATGCATTAATAAAAAAATCTTCATACTGGCGCAAGCAGTCGAATGTCAGCCAGTACAACATAAGGTTAAGGTCGATTGCATGGAACTTTTACTTAGTTGAAACTTAACCGCAACACAAATAAGACACTGATGCCGATTCTGTTGTGCACAAACTAACCGTAATTTAGACGATTAATAACTTTTCTCTTTAATAAAACAAGAAAGAGAGTGACGTAAATTAAACCTGTAAATTTTTTTGAACTACTATTTCCATACAGTTTTAGGCACCACGCAAAAACACATATCGACTAAAAACTCGGTGAAGCGAAATAGTAGGGGAGGCCACGATGTTTTTGGTGATTTACTCGAGTGTCTTGGAGACCTATTGGATTTTGAAGATTAGATGGTAGAAAGAAAAAAGGTTATTTATGTTCACCCTTCACCGGTGGGGGGAGCGGTTACAGGTTTCCAAAAATGCAAAAAAAAAATGTCACTTGGATATACTCGAGCGCGTCAGATATTGATAATGTATATGCCCCACTTGTTTCTGGTAACGGAAGAATATTAATCTGCAGGTTTGCATGGTGGGGTGGCCGTACGAAGGGGTTGAAAATGGGCAAATAAAAAAAAATATTCGAGCGCGTCACATATTCAGAAGGGATGTTGACTAAACCCTAAAGGAGCTCCAATTTTTGAATAGGAGCTTCTTTAGGGTTTACTCAACACACAGACTCAACAGACTGACGATTTAGACACGACCAAAACTCATGGCCGATTTTTGAAAATGACGAAAAATATATCGTGACATTGAAATACTCGAGCGCGTGAGATTAATATACAGACATCAAGCTGATTCAGCTTGATGTCCTTGTCGTGCTGACCCGTCTGACATTTCCTTAATCTGATAGTTTGAAAAAAAAATTAAACCGTGAAAAATTAAGAAAATTCCAGATTGTAATTGTTCTAATTGTCGCTCGATTAAATCCATGTGACAGTTTTGTTTTGCATTTTGAAAACCTGTACCCGCTCGCCCCACCAGTGAAGGGTTTACATTTTTTCTATCTACCATCTAATCCATACCATCATCCATACCATCTTCTCATTTGAACACACACACTCACACGCTACTCCTCTTGCACACTTCTTAACACCTCACACGAATCCTAAAATATTGTTTAGTTTTCTGTTTCTGTTGCAATTTCTTCTTTGTATATTTATTAAATTGTGAATCTGTATTTGGCTGTAATACTATACCAATAAGTGTGTTAAGGTATTTTTAAGAGCTGTGGATTCTGTGATTATTAAATAAATAATCTTCCAAATCCACTAGGGCCCCACGACGCTCGAGTAAATCACCATTTAGCATCGTGGGCTCTCCTACCACAAGGCGTAATTGACATCTCTAACTTAGTTTACAGCTATAGCCGTCCTTTTCTCGCACTGCCTGTTAGTAAAAGATAGGGATTCTCTAATTTTAGTTTAGTTATTGAACAAGAGGATCGGCACCAATGTCAAAACAGTTTCACACTTTTAACCAAAAGCTACAAACAAAAGTCTTTAAGAGGCTACCGAGCGCACAGTGGCGCCCTCATCGTTTGTTTTGTTATTGCTTTTAATTTAAAAAGAAAATGCAGAAAATAAGCATGTTAAGTTGTACTCCACAAGACTATACGTTATTATTATTACAAACAGTAGTTTTATATTGTTAAGTTTTATTGTAATCATTAAAACGGAAAAAAGTGGCCACCATTTCCCGTTTTAAGGATTGCAATAAAACTTAACAATATAAAACTACTGTTTATAATAATAATAACGTATTGTCTTGTGGAGCACAACTTAACGTGCTCATTTTCTGCATTTTCATTCTAAAATAAAAGGAATAACCAAACAAACGATGAGGGCGCCACTGCGCGCTCGGTACCGTCTTAAAACAACGAACATCAATAAAAAGTCTACCTATTTAAAAACAAAATAACCAGGAAAAAGCAGCAGAGTACAAACAATAACAAAGCGCTGTCCATTGAATGGCAGGGTAAAATCCTATGTAAAAAATAAGCTAGTCAAATGGCAGTATCTGTATATTATCGTGAAATCCTAAATCCAGCCAATAAAATTAGTCCGTTCTTCTGTTCGGCGTAGTGTTGTAGACCTGTCGATAAAATTATTTAAATTGATTTCAATTTTGCAGTCTGATAACTTTTTCAAGGAACAGTTTTGCTATTAATTAATACCTGTAAATTGAGTTAAATGTTTTAATTATTTTTTTTTTTTAGTATTAAAATTTTATTTTATGGCAGTAAAACGATGGAAGGCAAGGTGGGCCGGTTCAGCTGCAGGACATCTTTCAGCTGAAGTGATGATGATTATTACTACATATTATAAAATAAAGTCCCCCGCCGCGTCTTATGTCTCTCTATCTCTATGTTCGCACATAAAAACAGACAGAGAGACGCGGCTGACGCGGGTGATCTCAAAAACTACTGAACGGATTTTAATGCGGTTATCATCAATAAATAGAGTGATTCAGGAGGATTTACGACATCCACGAGGGCGAAACCGCGGGCAAAACTTATTGATGAAATAAAATGTCTGTTTCAATTGTATTAAACGAAATCAATTGTCTCAATAATTCAACTACAGTGAAAACTCAAACCTATAATAATAGAGATTTTCTATGCGATTAAAAAAGACAGGCCAAGTGTGAGTCGGACTCACACACGAAGGGTTCCGTACCCACGTAAAAATATTTAACACAACATATTATTATTTTATAAAATTACTTCCGTTAAAAAAAGACACTTTTCTTGTAAGTATGTTTGTTTTATGTTCCTATAATTATTAACTTTATTTTATTTTTATGAAAATACTAAAAGAAGAATATTTTTTGTTTTAAATTTTAACAATCGCAAAGATAACTTTTTATTTCATGTACGGTGAATTACAAAGTTATTTTTTGCAGTTGCAGAAAATCGTCCAATTTAAAACAAAATACCTTATGAATCAGCGCTTTTAGTATTTTGTTGATTAAATACGGTAACAAAAGTTTTAAATTTCTTACTTGGTCAGTTGTTGCGATAGAACTTGTATAAAATGGTCTAAAACTGCCAACTTTTGCTACTACTAAATTTCTTTATTTTTGGAGATAAAAAATATATATATAATATATTTGTACTTGATAAGTTCTAGACAATGACACCCTACATGCCAGGGTAAGACAAAAAACATTTTAAAAATCAATAGTAATTGTTAGTAATTGTTATTGTAGTATTTCATTTTTATTATTTTTTGTTAAAGCGGCAATAAAAATACACAATTTGTGAACATTTCAACTGTCTACCTATTACGGTTCCTGAGATAAAGCCCGCTGACAGACAGACGGACGGAGGGATGGACAGACGGAGAGCGGAGTCTTAGTAATATGGTTCCGGTTTTCACCCTTCGGGTACGGAACCCTAGAAACATTTGATAACATTTCAATTCCTGTAATGATGCTAAACATAATCTTACAATCCTAACTAATATTATAAATGCGAAAGTAAGTTTGTTTGTTTGTTACTTTTTCACGCCTAAACCACTGAACCGATCATCCTGAAATTTTTCATATATGTACAGTAAACGCTCAAAAGTCCATAAGCATGCTAAGGATTACATTGCACAAACACGAACCAGTACGTGTGCGTGTATGAGCCAACATTCCGCAGATAACACACACTAATGAATTGTCGCATGTCGTCGTACTACGCGAAATAACATTATATTTCTGTTGAATTTAGAATAATCGTCATAGTGGCGACCTGTTCTTACCATTGCATTGCTAAAATTCGCATAAACATAACATGTGCTGGTAGCTGTTTGGGCTAAGCAATGGTTTCACGATCAATGAAGTCTGAGTTCGAATCTTAATCACAATGTTGGACTGTTTTTTGTTTCTTTGGAACCATAATAATATATTCCTATTTTAAGCAAATTTTATTTTTATAAGAAGTTAAATATTAGTTATTGTATTATTATTTAACTATTTTTGTAATTTTTAATTTATCTTTTCGGTGGTGGAAGGTTTAAATAAAAAAGTCGTGCTGAATGGTAACAAAAATGTTTATTCGTTTTATTTAGTTATTTATAAAATTAACAAACTTAAGAGAATTGTGACGTTACATTCCTACTAGATAAAAGAACTTTTTTTAACCGTTCATAGGATTTTTTGTTGTATATCCGCTTAGTCAATTCATAATAACCTAACAAAGAAATGATATTCTAATAACACATACATAATTGTCAATACCTATTTAGTTTTCTATGATCTACCTTTCTAACTTTACGAAATGAGTGACCAAGCGAACAAGATAAAGAATATTATATTTCTGTCACATTACTTCCAATCAAGTAAAAACTTACAAAAAGTCAAGTACTGCGTGAGATTTGAACTCACGGCTCACTGATTCATGCATCTATATGCACGCGCTTAACCGCTAGGTCATCTTTACACATGTTATAACTTTGAAATTATGAACTACAATCAGTTGTTGACGACAATAATTATCCATGTTTATGTTCTTGGAAATAGAAGGTCTTAAGTCAAACTAAACTATTGCTTTGTGAGTTTGCTTATCGACTTTTGATCGCGACTGTACGTTGTCACGTGTACAAGAACAAACATAGGGTACCTTTCATTCCGAAAAATGTACTGTTCCCGAGAAAAACAACAATAACGTTCTTATAATAATATTAGATGGTGCCACGTTCTTTCGATTCATGATTGAATTATATTAATAAAGAAACTTTAGTAGTGTGTTAAGAGTTTTTTTGTGAGTCTAGAGTGTCGATAGTCCGGTTTTTCATAATACTATAAATGCGATAGTGAGTTTGTTTATTACGCTTTCACGCTAAGACCGCTGAAAACATTTGGATGAAATTTGGCACATGGGTAGATTATGACCTGCATTAGGACATACATAGGATACTTTTGATCCCGGTAGTGCAATCCCGTGGGATAATTTCCGACAACCACGCGGGCGAAGCCGCGGGCAAAATCTAGTATAACCTCTCGAATGTCTTATGTTACACAGTTGGACATAAGAAAAAATGCTCCAAGTGTCTTAATTCGGACAGTTACACTAAATTGACAAGTGAAAATATTAAAATGACCTTTATCATTATTATTTGTAATCCTAATACAGCTTGACAATTTCAGTCAAGTCAATTTAGTCTCCGACATTCGAGAGGATAAACATAAAATATCACCATCGACATTTCCTTAACCACTTCAGTCCCCTCACTATTCCTTTATCGGAACGCATCCAATCGGCGCAACGTCCTCGTGACGTATTACACTACATTCTTCTAGCTCAAGCGCCTGATACCTATTTATTTTGGACGCCCAAATCCAAGTGGATTTTCGGCCCCATACGGTTATTGTAATTTCGGCTGATGCTGCATATCTTGGGGGAGAATTCTACAAAGGAGATGGATAGAGGCAATTTTCTTAAGATTTATCTTTTTCTGTGCAGAATTTGGGGGCGATAACCTAATTGGTGCAGTTAATTTACTTAATTTAGTGGCGTTTCTTTTGTGGTTTACAGCTTTTAAAGCTTGTTTAAGTTATCTGTTATAGTTTTGTATGGACATTTCAGAGATTTTGTGGAGAACTCATAAATCAATTTAGGGCTGCTTTTTCAATAGTAAGTAAATTTTATCTGAAGAATAAATATGTCAATTTTACATATTTTCTTTACAAAAGGTGCCAAACCGCCATATTTATTCCATAAATAAAAGTATCTCACGATTGAAAAATAGGCCCTTAATCTAACAAATATATTATTATCAAGAATAGCGAAAATTACAAACCCAACATCTCGGTGGTTAAAAACTGTCGTTTTCAGTAGAAAACTCTGTGAACAGCAAAATATTATTTTATAATAAACTGCAATTTTCGCCATAATTTTAACTTTCATAAAGTCCCTGTAAGGACATTTTAGTACAATCACGAGCAAAAATCTCAACCACACTGTGAGCTATTAATTTATGCCAGAAATTAAATTTTACAACGTACAGACGGGCGGACAAAGGATTAATAATGTTTTTGGACGCGAACCTTGGGTTGCGCCTGAGGGACCATAAAAAACCGCAAGTACTAACCAAAGGAGACCAGGGGTGAAAGAGGGGGCTAGGGGAGGAGTGAATATTTTATGTTCGTCTTAAGGTGAGTGCAAACTTGAACATTTTTAGGAAGTTTGAAATTCGCCCGAATACCAAAAAAAATTGCGTTTTTGTGTAAATTTTCGATGCTTGTGAGCGAGTGAGTATTCACTTATATCGTTTTGTTTGTAGTATTCTTCGACAAAATGCTTACTAGATACCTTGATGTTTTTTTTTTGCCTAGGATTAATTCTATGGTATACATAGTCATGGTTCGTCGAAAAGCTGTACGAATATCTCGATGTACTATGACCTGTTACACAAGTGAACACAGTTTCCAGTTTGTCCTCGCCTTAACATCAGAGAAAAATAGTTGTAACACAAAATGTTTTACTTATAATATGTTATGAAGGTGACCTCAAAAAAACCTGAGGGCAGCCAGCTCTTAGGTTCTTTGAAGGGACGTGAATAAACTAATGTTTGACGAAGAAAAATATAGGGTCCGATGAAAAGTGGATGGAGACAAAACCAAATGAATAAAAAAGGACTTGAATTTAGAAGTACCTAAGTAAATTGGACTAATTGAGAATAATGGAACGGGTGAATAATGAAATTGTATTTTTATTTTAAATTGTGTCTTTGACCTTTATTTCTCTAAAGTTAATAGACTCTTTATTATAAATCAATTAGTAAGCTGTAACCGCGGCTCCACTCAAAATGATTGAACTAAGAAAATCAAGAATCTATATATCATAATGTAGTTACAAGTTAGCTTGTTAAAAGGGCAATGATGGACGAGACATTGCCTTTTATGCTCGTAAATGTACAACATTACATAAGTCAAAAACTGCGAAAAGCTAAAAATGATTGAAAATCTTTTCTCTCTACATAAGCAAACTAGCCGGATTATTAGTTTATTGTGCTACTCTATAATTCTATATAGTTCATCTAATTTTAAAATGTGGTTTTCTCTACTTTGGCGGCACTCTTCAAACTTTAAGAACCTTGATTACGAACGACAGAAGCCAAGCATTTTATTTAAATTACCAATTAGAAGTACATAAAAAGAAAGTCGGAAAGAAAAACGTGAAAGTCACGCACAAACATAAAATTGTTAATTGTTGTTTTTTTGTTGTATAAAAACTGCAAAGGAGTATTATCTTAACATTCGTATAAAACAAACCCATCGTTTCTATAAATATATCTCCGTGAAACCTGAGTAGTGAGCTTGAAAAGAGCTGTCATATATCCTCCTGATGCTCGGGATTGATACTATTGATAGCAGTGAGCTATACCTAAGTTTCCATGGTGAGGTTTGTCTAGTATAGATTGACAGCTACCACCCTACACATAACACCATTTGAATTCTCTGTAACTCTCAAAAATGTCACCAAATCCCTCTTTTATCCCTCAAAACTCCAGTTCTACAGGTATTAATGACCTCCCATTCAGTGTAACACTTCAGTCTCGATCATTAAGGCCGTCCAAATCTTCTTGGAGTGAGGATATATCCAGTGTTCGCTGGTCACCGATTGATGGCACTCAGCAGTCACCAAACATTCTCGGTAGAAATATTGAAGCTATTTATAAAGGGGACGGTATAAGTGAAGAGCGAAAACTAGAAAGGGAAAATATTTTGATTGTATTGTTAGAATTATTTCAGGTCCGCAGATTCCCCAAAGCAAGGCCCAATAAAAGCGATTTGATGCTTGTTGCGACCACCTAGAGCAGGGATTCCCAAACTATTTTGGGCAAGAGACCCCTTTTCCAAAATTAACTGATACCTCAGACCCCCATAGCCAAATTACGTAATTTAAAAATCCTATCTCTAGTTTTTTTCATATGTTGGTACACGTAACACAATTTACACAGTTTCTTGAAAGTTTCAAAAGTTTCAAGAACATGTGTTAATTAACAGGGTTCGATTTTTAGACCTCGTCGACCCCCAAAATCAGTTTTCGTTTATGTCGACCCCTGGGAAACCGATATCGACCACTTTGGGAATCCCTAACCTAGAGGATTATCCAGTGTCTGGTGATAAATTGGAAATGAAGCATCGTGAGCATAAATGGGCCAGTCAGCCAGAATTCAGCCGTTTGGATAGCGCGACATTGTTAGCATTAGCCTGGCAAACGACTTTCATAGTACAGTTGGTCTATTCTGTAAAAAATCTTACCTTGAAAACTTTGGTGAAGTGAGTGGTCTGCAATGCATGCTAGGGAGTACACACACTTAATACATTTTATAGAATTAATTGCACACGGAATAGGCCAAGAGGTGAGCCATCGATTGTGATGTGGCTCCACAGTCACATTGTGGCTCATCGGATTACCTCCACCTGACTAAGTAGTACCCGCAGCGGCCCACCCGGCTTCGTAGTCAGTCAAAAGATTTCCAGATGAGAAACGGCAGTGGCCCGCTGGGAGCTTTATTTCAAGCTCAGCATAGTCAGCCGGAATGGCGTTGTTTCTGAACTTAGACCTCATCTTTAGCACTATTACAATAGTTAAGTGCAGACAAGGATTCTTGTAAATTGCGACCTGGGTTAGGTTGGAAAAAATAATTAGTCTTCTTTTTGCAAAAAATATAATCTCGCGACCGCTCTACTCTTGGAACCCGACAAAAAAGTCTCCACGAAAGGGTTCAGTAATCCTGAGCGTGTGTGTTTTATTTGATCGCGTGTCGTACAGTTTATGGCTTATGTTTTACAAATATCGGCGTCACACTCAAAGTTACAGAGACTGTCTAGTTTCGGATGTGGGGTTGGAAAAATTGGGGGTTCGGCTTCGGAGATATTTTTCTTCTTTCTTGCAACGTTGTTTGCGGTTTTTACCTATGACAAGATCTATCGACGTGGCTTTGCTTTGGCGAAATTAAGTAATGCTTGGTATCTTCCGTAAACTTTAGTTCAAATTGATTTTCCGAATATTCAAATTCATGTAGAAGTGGTCCATTCAAAAGTTTGTTTCAAATTGCAAGGTAGGTATCACGATTTCAGTTTTCTAAAATCTTTGTAGATGTTTATTTACATAAGTATGTTAATTAGACAACATACATAGCACTTAAGATTACGCTAGTCGGGCATTTTCCATACAAACGTAGTTCGGTGATTACTTAACTGTTTGAAAAAAATTATATGATTTTTAGTTTTCAAAGTATACCGTATACTTTGAAAACTAAAAATTATATCATTTTTTCTCGTCATTAAGTAGTCCATATGGAAGCAAAATCGGAAAAAAAGATTTTGGTTTGGAAGTTATGAGCGTCAAAACTTCCATATTTCTTCACTAATTTTAAAGCATTTTTAGGGTGTAAATAATAGCTCCCGGTGTATGAAAATGGCAAAAATGTTACCGTACAGGCATAGATAATTTATTCAGGAATTCAAATAACTTTCTTATGAATGAATACATCCAGTCGTTTTGTCTCTATTCGCCTAAAAGTCTGTTCATGAAATATTACGCGCTCGTTTTCGTTATAAATCATCCTCTATTTCAATATTGTATGCCTAATAACAGGTTACCTTAACTAGAATGAGTATAAAACATGCAAACGGACTACTAAGAAATATTAAAGTTCAAAAGACGTTACATGAAGTATCAAAATCTAAAGTTAAGCATAAAATTTTGTGACTTTTACTTATTTTGTTGATTATAGAATCTAGGTGTTTGCTATCTGCCTTTGCTTTGTGGTTTTTATTACTTGCGCTTTAAATGTACCTACGTTTAGTACAGTTAAATATATCCACTTGAGAGAAATCTGTGTTATAAATTGGAACAATACGGGTCAGTACACAATTGTTGGCATAATAGAACAAAATAAATGGATAAATAAACTAAACAGCATGCATATTAGCCGCGTCACCAACGAGTTCGAGCTGCTGACTAGTGCCACCTTAATTTAAAAACTCCCAGGCAAGATCACAAAAGCTCAGCAAAATAATGAAGCTGTTACCAAAACAAACACTATTAGATACTCGAGTTCAATACCCGCCCTCCCCCAAAATCACCAAATTGTAGTGTAAAACGCCAAACAATATATCACCTCTGTTAGACCCAAACTACAAATCCACTTAATATTAATCGCTGCCACAAATTTCGTGTTAGATCCTAAGTCTTTCATGTCTAATATTGACCAAAATTGCTGAGGCTCAGACGGTTTTCACAAAGATTTATGACCAATAAGATGGGATGTTCTATATATATATATATATCTTATACAGTCAGGAAATTAATTGCGAAGCAAATTGAGTAGCAACTTACATTGTCCGTATAGCTGCAGGTAAAATCCGTGAATAGGAAGGAACCATCGAAATTTGCAGGTCTCGAGCGAAATAGCGTTAGCAAGGAAGTAAACACAAAGACATAATCTGCTAAAATCATAACCCCCCTTTTGATTTTGCCAGACCTTCTTTGCTAACACTATTTCGTTCGAGAACATTTTGTCATTTTCGATTTATTTTGACTTCATTACGTCCCATTCTCATCGCACGAGGATTATGCAAGGATTTTTCGGCACGTGGCTAACCCCAGAACTAGCACCACCATCTTGCTTTTTCAATACATTTAACAAAACAATATTGCACAAATATTTACCAACACCTCCCGTTAACGTTATTTGAACGCCAAAAGATCCTGCAGTCCGACCATCGAGAGAATGTGTTCCTGACACCTGTCAGTTGGACAATTTCTAGTAACTATAAGGATCAAATTCGCACAACAAATATTATTGGTTAGTATGAAACTGACAGGTGTCAAGAACGAATTCTCTCTAAGGCCGGACTATAGTAGCAGTGTATAGACGCCAGCACATCAAGCTACTACAATCCCACAAATTTCTTTAATAGATTTTCAACGTTCTCACTAAAACATTAGATTCAAGGTTGATTGCGAAAATTTGACAGTTTCGGGTAGCTTGACGTGCTGGCGTCTGTACATACAAATCCCGTGTTATTGTTTGACAGTTGTATGAAATGGCTTTAAGTAACACGGCAAATTGACGTAGGTTGTCAATTTGCTGAACAAATAATTTCCTTTACTTGTAATTTTGTGGCGATAAACGAAATTAAGGTTACACAAGGCGAGTAATGATCGATCACGTTGTTTGTTTCTCGGATTTTTGAGGTTATATTTTGGTGTTGGTCTGCAATTTGGTAGATATGATGGAATCTAAGATCCAATAAATCTAATTGCTTTCTAAAATTAATTTCTAAATACTTTTTGCTTGCCATGCATTTGAGATTGGATTCTAAAGTAAAAAAATTGAGTCTAAATATACGACTGCCCAAAAACAGACTGTAATGTTTTCAGGCTTCATGTATGTGTGTGTTTCTTTATTCCACCATAACTTTTGAATGCCTAAACAGATTTGGATGTATGGGGTATCGTAACTAATTAAAAAAAAAAAACAAAAACAATATGGCGGCAGTATGGTTCCATTTTCAAATGTGATTTTTTTTGTTTCTTCAATTATTATAATATGAGTACCAAATTGAAGGTCTTTATGAGCGAATTCTAAAAAAAAACTTTATTGGCATTAATTTTACATAGGTGTACACCCCACATGCAAAACAAACACTTCATCTTTGGCTGCAAACGATTTTAGTAAGACTGCGAATGTCTAAATTGTCACTAAAATGTATAAAATAAAAATAAATAAATCATTTAAAAAAATTACATTGACTTCCAAAAAAAAAATTTGGAAGTCGGTGGCAAAAAACTAAAATATAGATCCCAAGACACCGACTTCCAAAATTAAAGTTATTTCATAATTTTGAGATAATTTCTTTTTTAAGCTTTTTCTTTTTTTAGATTTTTTTTTTAAGAGCTTTTGCCAGCGGCTTCGCCCACGAGGATGTTGGAAATTGTCCCTCGGGAACCATACATTTTCAGGGATAAAAGTAGCCTATGTGCTATTCCAGCTATCTATCTTTGTGCTAAATTTCATCCAGATCCGTTAAGCCGTTCTGGCGTGATTGAGTAACAAACATCCAAACATCTTCACAAACTTTCACATTTATAATATTAGTAGGATTTGCTTTATAGTTCGTTTTTTGGTATGGCAGTCGTGTTTTTTAATGTTTTTCAATTAATCTGCTTAGCCAAAAGGCTAAAACCCAAGTATGGGAAAATGCTGGGGTCGGCTTCTAGTCTCATCGGATGCAGCCGAGTACCAGTATTTTACATGGAGCGACTGCCTATCTGACCTCCACAATCCAGTTCCTGGGTAATACGATACCCCTTGGTAAGACTGGCGTTTGGGTGGGCTTCTGACCACCCAAAACGCCTGTCAAAGATCCAAGAATGACAGCCGAGACCAAAATAGTTACACATCCACGGACCAACCCCGGCAAGTGTAGCTTTATTTTTACTAGGTGCAATCGACAACTAGACATTAAAAGAAAATGGTATGATAAAAATGCAGTATCGGTGATCCAGTACCGTAAATGTAACGAGATGACGTAAAGAAAAACCTTTCGCCTTGAGCTGACAGTTTTTCTCCTTTCTTTCTTTCGTTTTTTCTTTCTTTCTTAGGCATTAAATATCGAAGCCAATAGGTATCAACATGCATAATATTACAAAACATCACGTCTGTATTCCTCGAAGAGTTAGGTACCCTTTATAGTACACCTACATTTCGCCAGTTATGTCCCTTTAACTGACGTACGTACACACGCTGTACGTAAAAAAATATTTGTATAATCCTTACTTTCTTATCCTTACTAATATTATAAATTTGAAAGTAAGTTTGTTTGTTACCTTTTCACACCTAAACCACTGAACCGATCATTCTGAAATGTTGCATGTACTGTGTCAGGTGTACAGGCACGGACATAGGTACCTTTCGTCTTGAATAACAGTACTGTTCCTTAGGAAAACAACAATAACTTTCTTATGATGATACGTAGATGGCGCCACGTGTATTTCGAATCATGATTGAATTATAAAAACTTTAGTAGTGTGTTAAGAGTTTTATATATTCATACTTTTGTCATTTATTATTGAATTTTTCTAGGAAATGGTTTAGTCTGTTACACATAGCTTTTTCAAAAATCTTTGAAAAGGTCGGCAACAACTCTATGGGTATATATTAGGTTGGGGAAAAAGTCTTTTCGCATTATAGTATACATGAACTTGTAATAAAATCTTTTTGGCTATACTATTTGTATCTGGCTGGTTTTGGTATCATTGAAAGTTTAAATTTTAATGAATGAATGACTGAAATGCACCGACCCCAGCGTGGTTTGACCAGACTCGATTATTCGAATGAACCCAAAGATTCGCACTAGCCCCTGTTGCCTCATGTTACATGGTGCAACAGGGATCATTGCATATCAAAGAGTAGACCGGGGGGCACGATAATGGTAGGGAAGACAGGCCCTTAGGATATGGATAGGGATTATCGCCTACCCGATATGCACCGTTAAATAAGCATTGGAATTGTGGAGAGATGGGTGATATAATTATGGATGGGCTCTTTTTACGACGTCTCTGCCATTCTCCTTCAAGTTCAGCTTCACCAGTGAATCCTTAGGCAGGATTAAGCTGCATTCCCGACATTTTCCGTGTGACTGCTATGCTGTGTAGTTCCAGACTTCGTGTGAGATCCCGCTACCATCCGTTTCTGGTTTGTTGTAATTCTCGCTGGTAGTAGCCCTCTCAATCTTGTCGCTCCTCAGTCGCGTCCATCCGCATATTGTCTTGTCGAAGCAGGTCATGGCAGCAATGGATTTGTGGAGAGACGGTTGACATTAATCAGTGGATGGGCATCTCCCTACGATGCCGCCGCCCGGCTGGCACAGGTCCAGCCTCACCGGTGAAAATTTGGCGGGGTTAAACTGCTCTCTCGACTACTTTCTTCTTTTATTCTTTTATTCTCGAGTAGTAGCAGCAGAATGTCCAGGATGCGGTTGGCCCGATCCTCGTTATTTATGCCCAGCTTCGACCCCAAACAATGCAATTTTTGTTACTATTCAAAGTTCGACCTTTAGCTCGCCGCTGTTTAGCTCAGGTTGACGCGACTGCAGAAGTTACAGTTCTCTAGCTAAACTTTATGCACACTATTACATAATATAATAAGACTAAACTCCGACACTCGGACAAAAATCCTGTCGTAGCGGCGCCGGCGCCCCGCGCCTAGTGGCGCATGAGTTCGCCCTATTCTCAGTTGAGAATGCGTAATTATCGTATTTATTTATATAGTTATTTATTAAAGAACACCAACAGCTGTTGGTATTTCCCTCCGTTTTGGTAACCCCGCTGCTGACCATCGAAACTTTAACCATTAACCTTTTTATTATTGTTTACTATTTTTAAAATTTGCAAGTAGCAGATAGCCCCGGCTCTCTGTTACGTTACAACATTCAACATTGGTTTACATGAGTTATGTAAGGTATTACTGCTAATGTATACACAAAGTATAGGTGTACATAAAATTATTAATTATAATTGACACACACGCGTTATATTTGAAATCGCACGACGCGACCGGGTACATTTTTGTGGTGTTCAACACATATTGTATTGTTTTGTGATGACAAAAAAAGTTCAAGTTATGAGCTCTGTTACAGCCTTTGTTTCGTTTATTTGGAAGCCGAACTCATGAGACCATTGAAGATGTTTTGTTCGGAGAGTCACATGTGCAGTCTATTTATGTCCCTGCTAAGCTGCATTATTACACGTTGCTGTTTTCAAAATCTTCGTTTAAGGTATCATGCTATCCGCTTCAGGCTTCTTGTAAATCTCGTTGGCGGCCTTCTTGATCTTATTTCTTCAGCCGTATCCACCCAAAAGTTGATTTCATTGTCGAATTAGGTATTGCCAAACTTAAGGATCGCCAAACTTAAGATTTTTCTCCAGATTTGGCTTACTCTTTAAATATTAGTCAATGATATTATATTAAAATGTGGCAGATATAATACTCCCGCGCGCTTTGTGAAGACTCGGAAATCTTTCGACCGCGCCAAGCAAGTCCCTCTTTTCTAGGGACATTTAGCACGAACAGATCTTAAACGTTAGTTACCATGAACGTAACACATCTTTTTGACACATTTTGACTCTGATATTAATTTATTTATTTGGTCCGTCCCTTTTTTATTGGTACACAAATGGAGTCATTGTAAAATTATGTTTCTGCCCAAATGGTTGCAAAATTGATTAGAATGACGAACACACTCCAACACATGTGGCGTCTTGAAGACGGACTAGTGCGGGATTTATGGGCCGTTATCAAAATTGGTTGGAACGACCAACACATGTTTAACAAGTTGCCTCTAGTTTTAAACTTTGATAGGGGTGAGATTTAAGAGCCGTTTTCGCTTTACAATTTGGGGTAAATTTTTTGTTGTGTTGCAAAATAATGTTTAGTTTGACATCCCACATAAAGGCGTCATGTTTCCGGCGTCCAGCGCGATAATCAGGCAACAAACAACCAGGCAATTAAACTACTTATTTCCTGGGAATTTAGTCTAGAAGTAATATTAACATGTAGTAAGCTAGAAGGCTAGTCGATGTAAGAAGTATTATGGGGAAACAGTTTCTGTACGAAATCCAAATCAATTACGTTATTTTGTTGGAGTAAAATAGAATTTTCGTTTATCCAGCCTTATAGCCTTTGCCCGCAGCATCGCCCGCGCAGACGTCGGAACACCATACGTACAAACCCCTCCCGAATCACTCCATCTACTGACGAAAACCGCATCAAAATCAGCCCAGCAGTTCTCGAAATCTTCACGAACATTAGACAGACAGACAGACACGGCGGAGGACCCCGCTCCACAATATGTAGTGATAGTGAAGATGACACCATCCTAGAGCAATTAATTCAGAGTAAATTTCGAATGATCGCGTGACTCGAGCTTTGAAGGTTCACCAGAAGGTTTCACAGTGACACACAGGATTAAGACCGAAGATAGCTTCAATTTAACACTGACAACGCTGGCACATGCCATATTATTTCATTAAGTATTCCATATTATTTGATCATGACCCTAGGCTATCAGGCCCAAGATAATAATCAAATAAAATGGAAGGATCTCACCAAATTTGCTGCGGTGTCAGAGCCACAGGTGCGCACGCAGTCCACCCCACTTTTGCACACAACACCACAGGATTTCATTTCGCGACACAAAATACCCATGCACCGTACAGGTAGATACACGAGTTAGCACATACCTAATAACTAATCAAACTAGTAGGGACAAAATATTGTGGCCCATGTGGCACGCCCGCCGCATAGACCCTTAGCAAAATAAAAAAATAAAATGACGGAGCGCAGCGCGACCGCTCGCATCGACGTCTCCCGAACCAATCTCATTGAAAGTTTAAATTTTAAAGAACATATTCCAAATTCAAATTAGGAAAATGTGTGATTTTCATTTGTTTTTCGTACCGTCAGGATGAGTGAATCTAATGAAGAAATTCGATACATTTTAAAATTTTACTACAAAAAAGGTAAAAATGCAACGCAAGCCGCGAAAAACTTTGCGATGTTTATGGACCTAGTGTAGTGTCTGTGAGAGTAGCACAAATTTGGTTTAAGCGTTTTCAATCCGGAAATTTTGATGTCAAAGATGCACGTCGCTCTGGTCGCCCTATTACGGATAAAATGGATGCCATTTTTGAAAAAGTGGAGCAAGATCGGCATATCAGTAGTTACGACGTAGCTGAAGAACTGGAAATTGACCACAAAACAGTTTTGGCGCATTTGAAAAAAATTGGGTACACAAAAAAGCTCGACATTTGGGCACCTCACGAGCTCACTGAAAGAAACCTAATGAACCGTGTACTCATTTGTGATTCTTTATTACGACGTAATGAAACCGAACCATTTCTGAAGAAGCTGATAACTGGTGATGAAAAGTGGATCACGTATGACAAGAACGTGCGAAAAAGGTCGTGGTCAAACGCCGGTCAGGCTTCACAGACTGTGGCGAAACCCGGGTTAACTCGCAACAAGGTGATGCTGTGTGTGTGGTGGGATTGGAAGGGCATTATTCATTATGAGCTGTTACCACCAGGCAGGACCATCGATTCTGAACTCTACTGCGAACAACTGATGAGATTAAAGCAAGAAGTTGAGAGAAAGCGGCCGGAATTAATCAACAGAAGGGGTGTGGTTTTTCATCATGATAACGCTAGACCTCACACATCTTTAGCCACTCAGCAAAAATTAAGAGAGTTTGGCTGGGAGGTGTTAATGCATCCGCCGTATAGTCCTGAACTTGCACCTTCAGATTTCCACCTGTTTCGGTCTTTTCAGAATTCTTTAGGCAGTGTCAGGTTAACATCACGAGTGGACTGCCGAAACCACTTGTCGCGGTATTTTGACCAGAAGTCCCAAAATTTCTATTTATTTATTTATCATGTCCCTACCTACAAGATGGCAAAAAGTTATCGGACAAAATGGTACCTACATACTTTAGTTAAATGTAAATAAACTATAATAACAAATGTTTTGAATTTTCTTAAAAAATGCGAAGAAACTTTTTCCCCAACCTATTAATTACTAGGGGTGTGAATATCATCTTTTTGTGTATGGGTTTTACTAGGGAAATTTTTAGTAAGTCAGGAAATTCTCCAAGCTCAAAGCTCTGGTTTATTAAGAATGTTAGTGGACCTGACAATTCTTCTGCACATTGTTTTACTAATATGGGGATTTTACTATTAACATATTTTGTGAGTCTAGAGTGTCGATAGATCGGTGTTTCATCTTCCTAACTAATATTATAAATACGAAAATGTTTCGTTTGTTTGTTGATTACGCTTTCACGCTAAAGCGGCTGAACGGATTTTAATGAAATTTGGCACTTGGGTAGACCATAACCTGAAGAACGACATAGGCTACTAGGTATTCATCTTGGGTCGCAGACGAAGTCGCGAGCAACAACTAGTATGTATATATATAAACGAAAAAAAACATCATATGTGGGTGATTATGGGTGGTGGGAGTAGTTGTGAACCTATGGAAAGAAAGAAAGAAAGAAAAATATGTTTATTTGTCACAGAAACACGTGCATACAAAAATATAATTAACTCGAGTTTTACAATAAGAAAAATAAAACACAAATCACGAGCACAAAACAAAAGTCGGCAGCTGCTGGCACGCCATGACTGTGACAAGAAGGCTTCCACTCAGCATGATGCTGTGATATGGGGGGCCCACAGCACAGCGCTGTTTTTCAGTGGTCACCCGAAAAAGACAAATGCTATGGGGCTATGGGGTTCGTTTGACATTCGAGCACACATTGACATGAACCATGCAGTTTTTTTATGTATATAAACGGACAGTTGACAGTTGAGGAACACGTGGCTAAGTAATAACAGCCGCACGGGTCAATCCATCAGGTTAAGCTACTCTTGCCGCGGTTGGTCTGTGGATGGGTGACCATCTTTTCATACCGAGACTCCTTCGGGCCTCGAAAAGCCGTTCGAATCCGTTGGTCCCGGCTGTCACTCGTGGATCTTTGACAGTCATTACGGGTCGTCAGAAGCCCGAAAGTCTGACTGGGTTGTGGAGGTCAGATAGGCAGTCGCTCCATGCAAAATACTAGTATTCAGCTGCATCTGGTTAGACTGTAAGCCGACCCCAACAAAGTTGAGAAAAGGCTAGGCAGATTGATATAAACGGACAGTTGAGGGGTTAAATCCGGTGTAATAGGGGGCGAGTCTATTACCATCAACCAGACACAAATCCAGATTCCGGGCTGCTACTGAGAAAGGACAACCCAATACCACTTTTCCCGACCTGGGAATCCTACCAAGGACCTCATGCTCAGCAATAGCCACCAATACCACTGTCACAACTAAACCAACGGGGCAGTAGGTATCAAATACAGTGGATTTCATTTATTACGACCTTGGTTGTAGCGATCATTTACCTATAGCGACGTTAAATCTAAGTCCCTTGAATTTAAAGCATACTTTAGTACAAAATTTATGTGGCTATAGCGACTTTGGATGTAACGCCGAGCTCGGGTGTAGCGACTGTTTTTAATGAATCATTTGTAACAAATTCCTAGAAATCCCATGCAGATATTGCGACCGGAGTCGGCCGCCAAAGACACAAAGATTTTTTTCTTTCTCAAACATTTCTTATCTTTTGTTTACATCCATTGCACACAGATGGTCAGCAAGTGTGGAGACCTTTACCTTTTGTTTATAGATATCAACTAAGTAGGTAGGGAAGCGTGTACGTTTCGGAGCTTTTATGGGTCAGTTACAAAGTGATATTCTGAGTAGCAACTGGGTTTAGTAAACTTTTGAATAAGTATGGCTGCTAGACGCACATTCACTGTAACGACTTCCGGATATAACGACGAAAATAGAGTGGTCCCTTCATTGTCGTTATACCCGAAATCCACTGTATATGAAAAAATTTGTTCTAAGCATGCTGACGAGTACCAGGACCCCATTAATAAATGGAGGCTTTAACATTACAAACATTCAAATCCTTATCGAAGCATCAACTATCAACTATAATATAAACAGAGCTTTTGTGTTACAAAAACGCGCAATTCGCACATTACTCCGTATCCCGTAAAGAGAGAGTTGCCGCCATTTTATAATTCTGAATATACTTACAGTGCCGAGCATTTATGTATTTGTACTTTTAAGTAACATGGCCAAATATATTCATGAATATGAGACAGAAGAAGAACGACAGATTAGAGAAGGCACACGTAGACAATAGACAAGACATTATACGCTACAGGGTACAGCCTAATTTGAATATTGTGAAGCACAGTCCCAGATATCAATCGGTGATATTATTTAATAAGTTGCCCCTAGATATAAAACGCGCTATCTACTCAAGCTCTTTCAAAAAGCAACTTAAAAGTTTCCTGTTGAATAAGTGTCTATATGCTGTTGAAGATCTATAATGAAATCCCGATATAAGGGGTATTTATGCATTGTTCTAATATTTAACGTGTTTTTTTTTTCTTTCTTTATGTATTTCATCTTCTTTTTTTATACCATGTAATTTCAGATACAATTTATTGTTCATGAATAAATGACTAATGACTAATCAAAAAATTTCACCACTCAATTCCCCAGGTCTTAAAAGTAAAGTAAGTCTTCCATACATCGTATGGTAACGATGGTAAAACAAAAGAGTCCACATCAGCAATCACGGCTCTAAGAGAAGTATCGCCTAATTGGTCACGTGTTCCCTCTCAATATAAGGGTCGGGGTAGGATTTCACTAATAATGTACGTTATTATTGTCTGTTTATGATATTTATTTTTGGTTTTCCTTGTTGGATTTATGGCGTTTCGATTACAAATAAGTTATTTTTGATAGGATAATTCAATTTAAAAAAAAATGTTTCGGTAGGATTAGGTCTATTGACATAATAGTCAACCTTTGAGTGATGCATAGACAAGCAGTGGTAGGTGCAATTACGAAAAATTGAGGAAGAAACATTTATTCAAATATAAAGATACCTATTACTCGATATATAGTTTATTTATTTTTTTATGATAGATATATAGCTCGTGGCTAAGTAGGGGTATAGTATTACCCAGTAACTGGGTTGTGGAGGTCAGATAGGCAGTCGCTCCATGTAAAATACTGGTATTCAGCTGCATCCGGTTAGACTGGAAGCCGTCCCCAACGTAGTTGGGAAAAGTCTAGGCAGATTTATAAAGATACCTATTACAAACTATAAATATATTTTATTTTTTTACATTACTCGGGAACCTGGGGTCCCGGACCTATGGAAGGCGTACGAGGGGCCGAAACCAAATCGTAGAGGCCCCTTAGACAATTTTGAATTATGAGGAGGCACCAACAGACGATTACCCTACAGGCACTATGCGCACCCAAGGTTGGCTAGACTATTGCAGAACGTGGAAACAAAACATATTGGGCTGTGGGTTTGGGTGGCTAAAGTGGATTGGGTAACTTGAACTATGGAAGAACTATGTCCCCTGCTTGACAAATATTGTATAATTATACACGGATAAATGGCAGGAGGTGACTTGCACACTCAATAGTGGGCCCCTGGAAACGGTCGCTGGCACATAGTGACGTAGCAACAGAAGCCAACACTTCCTGAGGTGCTTGAGTAATGGAGAAAAAATCCGACTGCGCAAACACATAATTAAAAAAGAAAAAAACAAGAATTACCTACTACAAGAATTATCTATAGAATTCTGGTATCGCTGGAGGGGACAAACAAAAGTTACTCCTTATTTCAGGTTAGATATTGGTTTGTACCCGCCTGCAATACTAAAATTCAATAGATTATAGGTAGGTAATTCTTGTTTTTCTCTTTTCAGTTATGTGTTTGTGCAGTCGGGTTTTTTTGTTTTTTATTTTTAATATTTTTTTCCATCTTTTTAGTTGTATTAATATTTTGTATTTCCAAAAACAATATATAAATAATACAAAGCCATATAAAATTTATTTGTTTCGTTTTAAATATGATTGAGCTACGGATACTTGTAAATTATTTAATTAACCAATTTATTATTCTTAATTAAATTTAAACATCTAAGATATATATTTCCTTTATTTTGATACCTACCCTACTTTATAGGATTGGTTAATTGTTTTTTATTACTATTTACACGCCAAAAATCCGCCATTTTGTTTTTTTCTTTTCAAACACTATCTAAGGACACTTGGGTTTTTAAGACGAATAAACCTTAACTGTCGAAATCCATTCAGCCGTTTGGTAGATACGAGGTAATAAAGAAATTTACAAATATACAAGATACGCGCGATAAACATAAGCCTTCCTTGGCAGTCGGGAAATAATAAAGAGAGGGGAAGATTTTTTAAAATAAATTGTAACAATATTGGTATCAAATAAAAGCTAGTAATGAGTCAATTGTGAATAGTTTTAGTTAAGTTAGGAAATAATTTTGTTATTCTTTTTTTAAATTATGTATAAGTTATTAAGTTTACTATTACTATTGTAAGAAGTCTGAATGTGACACCGATGACTGAAAAGTTGTGTGGAAATCGGTTGTCATGGTATGGGCATGGGAGGAATGAGGAAAATGAAAATGTCATCAGAAAAGTTTTGAGTATGAATGTGGATGGCTATACGAGCAGGGGAAGACCAAAGAAACGATGGATGGACTGTGTGAAAGATGATATAGCTAGAAATGGAGTGACTACCGAGATGACGACTAATAGAGAAGTATGGAAGAAAAAGAGGTTGCGCCGACCCCAAATAAATTGGTACAAGGGCAGGAGAATGATGATGATGATGATGATGATGATTTTATTTTATTATTTAAGATTAGAATGACAAGACAATAAAATTAAAATTTTATTTAAGATAAGATTAGAAGGTATAAGTTATTATTTACGTAAATATCATTTAAATTCTGAATAAAAATCAATTAAAGTAAATGTCGTATTTTGGGGGACACAATTTTCAGTAGTAAAATTCTATAAGTTACAACACAACATGAGCTAACTAAACAAGGTAAACCATCATACTTACCTTCCCCTTTCCCCGATAACTTCATACGAGTGTACCATAAAAGCATTCATTACGGGTACCATATCATTCGTCTTCAATATTGTCCTGTTCTTCTGAAGTGGGTGAGTCAATAGAAAATCAACCGAAAGTCACGTTTTGATTTGTCATGGGGTAGCAGGAGTCCTCTGCTGCTACTTATAGCCCCAATAATTTGAAGGATTTCGGTGCTGGCGCAAAGTTATGAGAGAAGCGTGATTCGTGTAGGTTTTCAAGACTTTTGTTAGTGTCTTTTCTTCTATTTAATTAATTACGCATTTTCTTCTAAAACAATAAACACATTTTCACACATTACAACACTCAACATGACACTATTTAAGGACGTTCCTTTTTATTTCCTCAATCCATTCTTTCCCTCGTTTACTCCTCCTCCTAATGTACTCGCGACACGTCCTGCGCGTGCGCCCACTCCCTCCAATAACTTTCAAAAAGTAAGTGTAAATAGCTGTGCCTAAAATAAATTGACTTGGCGTGGGAAGTCACTAAACCTTAACCAGTCTGCTGAATTATCGAAAGAACGCAAGCTTTAACCCTGTGAGTACCTTTCCCAACTAGTTAGGTTGTTTTGCTTTGATGTAAAATGGCCGGATAAGCTTTTACGGCTAGTAGAGAACTCAATAAATAGGTATTTTATTCATATAAAAAAACACTAAGGCACGGCTAGCAGGTTTTTTTTATTGCAGAATGTGGCTGCTCTTGCCCTCGATCACGCCTGATGGAAAGCGATGGATGAGGACTTTGCCGGAATATTCCCCAATTGATAATAATAATCTTGTAAAATTGTATGTTACGTATTCAGCTACTTTACAATTCTCGAGGTTACGAGTATTCTTCGATTTTACGTTTTCTAGTTTTTTTTAAATTATATACTTAATACTAGGTGCTACGTTCTTCATTCAGGATTTCAGTCTGTTGTTATTGATACCTTTGTTGTGCTTTTTGCTGATTACACGTCTCTTGCTTTAGTGCCCTATCAAATATTATATCCGTGTACTTACTAAGCTTATAAAGGTATAAGGAATAGGGTGTAAAGTTCACTCATCCTCCATAGAAAAGGGAGGATCCTTCGACCAGTGTCTGGTAGGCTACTGCCCGTCGACCCGACGACGGTTGTTTTTTTTTTTTATGGCATCTCGTACTTGGCCTAGAGAGGCCGTGACTACTTAACCGGTCAATCCTGTGGGTGCCTTAAGCGAACTCAAAGCCTCCAGCCAGGGCATAAACTTACAGACTAAGCGACTGTACGCCAAGGGCTCCCCCTGTGGGGAACGGGCCTCGGCTTAGGGCGTCGCTGGGGGGAGGACAGCAAGATGGGACAGGCTGGATCAGATCAGAGAAACGACGGTTGATGTCGGGACGTTGTATATATGCCAATCGCGCGGTATACTCTGCATGCGCGATGCAGAATTTGTGTGACGTCAGGTCTTTGATGCGTAGTTTGCTTGTGGTGTTGTAAATTGACACAAGCTAATAAAAACATGCCATCATTTGTACATGAATTGGTGTAGGTACATGTTTGCTAGTCTGCCAATGTCTACTTGGTTTAATATTTTTCACCTTTTATGTAGAAAAAAAATAAGGAGCTTGTGGCTAAGTAATAACAGCCGCACGGGTCGATCCATCAGGTTAAGCTACGCTTGCCGAGGTTGGTCCGTAGATGGGTGACCATCTTTACGTACCGAGATTCCTCCGTGCCTCGGAAAGCACGTTAAGCCGTTGGTCTAGGCTGTCATTCGTGGATCTTTGACAGTCGTTACGGGTCGTCAGAAGCCCGAAAGTCTGACAATCAGTCTTACCAAGGGGTATCGTATTACCCAATAACTGGGTTGTGGAGGTCAGATAGGCAGTCGCTCCATGTAAAATACTGGTATTCAGCTGCATCCGGTTAGACTGGAAGCCGACTCCAACATAGTTGGGAAAAGGCTAGGCAGATTGATATGTAGTACAAAATAAAAAGAGCAAAAGCCGTAAGCTTCTATTTTGTACCACATAAGTACAAGATCGCTGTTTTGTCGGGGATTCTGTTTGCGAAAGCTATGGTGGCTTTACCACTGATTAGTAGGCTGCCACGGATTCCCAACAATCCCCTTTTTTATATGTTTTCTATAGAAAAATTTTGATTGGCTTCCCATCCAAGGTTTAATGGAAAAGAAAGTTTTATTTTCTTCCGATTTCTTGGAAACTAAATGCTTGTTCCATTGTTTCACATTGATTTATTTGGGGTATTTTTCTGGTATCCATTTGTTGTTATTTTTATAAGAGTTGGAAGCTAATTTATTACTTATATTCTGGTATCCTAGAAGGAAATTCAAGATGAATATACATAATATTAATTCTAGCCATGTTGAATTTATTTTACAGGGCATTTTATAATATGTATTTAGCAATACCATTTTGACCAGATTTTATTGTGTTCAAGATTACCTTAGAAATATTTTAAGATTATCACTAATCGAGAATAACCTTGACAGAAACGTCTTAAACGGCAGTTAAACAAAATATACTGTTTTCTCCAAGACCGCCGCTTTAAAACCTCCTAAAACTCAAACTTCGTCACTGATTGATTGACTTTTCAATGTCTTTATTAACACATATATTGATACAATTCTATTTACAAATGATCTTAGTCTATTTGTATACAAATCATGAATTATTTGTTACATAGGCTATGTCGCCTTTACAAACATTTAAACATACTTTTAATATTTAATTTTGCGTTGACATGACTTATCTTATTGATATGAACATTGTATAACAAGTAGGTATGTGCAAGTCTTAGTATGAACCCACATAATATTTACAGTGTTGGGGTTACAAAATGTACGCTTTAATATAAAATATTATAATAACGTAAAGTAAGTAGCGGGTAGTCGCGAAAAAACTTCAATTATCAAACTTCATCACTGCTCTTCTCGTATATCTACTTCCTATTGTGACTGTCCTCCTCTTGTACGTACCACTTCTAATTAATATCTCGGCATTCTTATCGATGCGACTGCCTTTCTTGCAGAATAAGAAAACTCATCCACGCCATGCGTAGACTACGAGACTGTCTACCCACAGACACACTACAAAAAGTTTACCTAGCGCTATGCCAATCCATAATTCAGTACTGCATCAGCGTGTGGGGTAGTGCTGGAAAGACCTACTTGATTGAAGTAGAACGAGCACAGAAAGCGCTTTTTTAAGGAAATTTTAAGAAACCCTACCGGTTCTCTACTGACTTATTCTATCGTGAAACTAGAGTTCTCAAAATCCGCCAGCTTTTTATTCTTTCTGCTTGCACCAAAACTCACAAAACTATTAAAAGCAGACCCGGTTACACATCAATCATAAGCAAAAGAAACTATAGAATTCCAACACCTGACAACACCTCATTGCTAGCTAGACGATTCCCAGCTTACTCTCTCATTAATACGTACAATATAGTCTGCAAACTTTGTGAAATTAAAAATACTACTTACCTCGTTCAATCGACGACGCGTAATGGGAACAAATATGCACACATATACACTCACACACACCACACAACACACACACAAATCACACATACAGAAACGTACCATACAACACCTGAAATCACCTTTTCTGGAATCTGTACCCCGAGCCCCATGATACAGACTAACTGTCTAGTTTGGGGCTCACTAGTAAATAATATTTTGGCAACCTAGATGTAAGAAATATTTTAAGATACTCATATTATCGTCTCAACTTATTGTTAACCTTTAAACCTTTTTACTGTATTACCTGGACAATAAACTATTTTCTATTTTTTTTTTTTTTTTACTAAAGCTAACACCATTATGGGTATTCCTAATTATTAGAGTTTGCAAAACGTGCTTACCAGGACCTTACCTACGCCTCTGATCTCCATGAATATTGATTTACGCTTAGTTCTCGATAGCTAAATATAGCCTTTTCATAGTGCACTCGATACCGAAATAGAGAACCAAAAAGCAAACCAAGGTGCTCAATAATAATTGAAGAAGATGTCCTTTTAAAAATGACTCTAAAATTCGTACATCCTAATCCTCTGCATTTCGCTGACGGATTAGCGATCACTCAGCTCACTCAGCACCATAATATGTATGCTGACTTTCTTACTCCAAACCACACTGCAAATCTTACCCTTTCAGGAGAGAGAGACATAATCCGCCATCAATCAACATGAAAAATGTTCCTCATGTCTGCATAACGTGGACATAGTTCATGTTCTTTGGCATAGGGGGCGTCACTTGCATAAATTTTAAATTAGGGAATTATTATTAATTAATTATTAAGAGCCTCTAAGGGTGAATTTTAGCAATGAAACTGAATGAGTTCAGCATATCTAAACCGCTTTCAAGAGCTGTCAGTCTCAAAATGATTAAGTAATATTGACACAGACTTGTGGAACTCGGTTTTTTTGTACTGATCGCGTTCAGTTATACAATTTCACCAATGAAACTGAACGCAGTTTTGATGTGCTTATCACAATCAGATGCATTGGTGAAAATTTAGTTTACGTCTTTATAATTTCTAACGTGAAGATATTATCGTGGACGTCGATGTCACGGCATCATGATAACACAGGGAATTAAAAACTATGGAAAATATGAAGACGTTTTTAAATTTACGTCCACAAAAACGTTACAACGTGCACGCATATCCATACATCGACAAGCGCATTCGGTATACCTAGACCAGGAGCCCTACTATGAACTATTAACGCCATCATTTTTCCAGTGCTAGAGAGAGACGACCATGATATACATGACCTATAGCACCATCCCTTTTTTGCAACGGAATCATGATGGCGATAATAGTTCATAATACGGCCCCAGGTCTGTGGAAACTCAGTACCAGTCTTGGCTTATGTGAACGGCTCTTGGCTGAGATGAGGATAATGACATATTACCCAGTTAAAGTGTTGGATAGCAGTCGCTTCAAGTAAAATAATATTGTTTTTCCCTGCATCTCGTTAGATTCGACAGGACAGGAGAGGTTGATTGGTATTGGTAATAAGTTGATTACAAAGATGCTAAATGTCCTTCTGACCCTGAATGTGATGTGTTTTTTTTATTTTTTTTATTTGAGATGGATTTGCTCTTGACTCTAGTAGAGGTCAGAGGTGACAGAAACAAAGTCGACGATGGAGTGAGCTTACCCAGAAGAAGCCTGTTCACTCTCACTTTGAAGAGATTAGGGTTGTATGCGCTCGGAAACACAGACGTAGGTAGTGAGTTCCACTCTTTTGCTGTGCGCATTTTAAAAGACATTTGGAAGCGCTTAGTGCGAATTGGTGGAATATCAACCAGGTAGGGATGGTTACTGGCGGTGCTTCTAGATGTCCGATGGTAGAAGGTGGCCGGTGGAAACAGAATGTGTGTGTGTGTGGTGGTGTTTGCGAAGGAATGGAATAAAATTATGCTTATATGTCTGGTGTTCTGTGATCTGTGAGTGAAAGTACGCCAGGGAGTCCACTGTTCCATGTGGGTTCAATTCCCATCCAGGACAAACATTTGTGTGCATGAACATGTCTGTTTGTCCTGAGTCTGGGTGTAATTATATAAATAAGTATGTATTTACAAAAAAAAAAAAAAAAAAAAGTAGTGTATGTAGTATATCAGTTATCTGGTTTCCACAGTACAAGCTCTGCTTAGTTTGGGATCAGATGACCGTGTGTGAAATGTCCCGGGATATTATTATTATTATTATTATTATTATTATATTAAACTAGCTTTTGCCCGCAGCTTCGCCCGCGTGGTTGTTGGAAAATATTCCACGGGAACGTACTACCAGGACCAAAAGTATCCTATGTCCTAATCCAGGTCATAGTCTACTAATGTGCCAAATGTCATCCAAATGCCTTCAGCGGTTTTTGTAACAATATAATTCAACTATGAAAAGACACGTGGCGCTATCTGTGCTCATAAGAACGTTATTGTTATTTTATCTCGGGAACAGTACTTTATTTCGGGATGAAAGCTACCCTATGTCCGTTTCTGTATACGTGACAATATTTAAGCAAAATTTGAGGGTGATCGGTTCAGTGGTTTAGGCGTGAAAAGGTAACAAACAAACAAACTTACTTTCGCATTTATAATACTAGTTAGGATTACGATTATTTACAACATATTTATTGTCAATGTAATAAATGTTTCTATGTTAATTAATATAATTGGTGTTGTGCCGTTTTAATTAACTATAAATAAATATTCCGTATATTTTATTATTACATAAGATTACATACATACATAAACTCACTCTTCTTCCCATGAGGGTAGGCAGAAATTTCAGAACGCCAGCTGCTACGATCTTCTTACTTCTTTTGCTTCGTTAACGTTCATACATCTGTACCCTTTGTTATATTTGGTGGGAAATTATCAAATAACTTCTCCCGCTCTGGGCGGAGCGTAAGGGCGTGTCAGACTTCTACTGACTAAAACCCACCCGTGTTCCTTCACTTGACCTTAATTGTGCAGCACACTATCAATCGCAATCGGTTTCATTTTGACAGTTAACAACATTCATTGCGTTATTTACGGTGTTGAGAAGACAAATATTTCGAAGCAATGGATTAGCAATTTGCTTCAAAATGATTCAGATTCCGATCGATAGTGTGTTACGCAATTAGGGTGCTGGTCATACAAGCACGCCGGTTGCGAGTACTGCGCACCTGACTTTTCTAAGGCGTCCTTCTAAGGCGCCCCCTCCCGGCGCTTTCACTCACATGTCAACAATAAGAATATAGTAACGTTAACTCGATAAACTTAAATAAAGAAAATCCGTTTCTGCCCAATTTGAAGGTAATACTCACCGTACCTTTAAGCTCACCCACCAAAATCTGGAACACACTTGAAAACTAAAAATACCTACCGTTAAGAGGGTACCGAGCGCGCAGTGGCGCCCTCATCGTTTGTTTGGTTAATTGTTTTATTTTAGAATGAAAATGCAGAAAATAGTAAAGTAGCAGTAACAGTATAATGGCAACTATTTTCCGTTATAAGCATTACAAAAAAACTTATCAATTTATAACTGCTGTTTATAATAATAATAATAAATAATATTGTGGAGCAGAACTTAACGTGCTTATTTTCTGCATTTTCATTCTAAAATAAAAGAAATCGATGGTCCCCGATGATGTCAATTCTGCAGGGAGACTACTGTTTAGTCCCTACTGAACAGTGATCTTTTTGCAGAACTGACATTTTAATATCATAAAGATATTTTTTATCGTTAGGGCAAACTTTGAACTGCCCTCAGTTCAAGTTTGTTTTAACAGTAAAGATTTTTTTTTTTTGTAATTCGATTTATGAAAAAAAGGGAATATTGGTAAAAATGTATATACGACATTGTTAATAGGGATCATCGAAATAACCAAACAAACGATGTGGGCGTCACTGCGTGCTCGGTACCCTCTTAACTAAAACTACACTCTCAAACTTGACGTGGGTAGGTCATAACTCATAACAAAGGCTCGAACTATTAACCTTGCACAAACTTAACAGTATATGTCAAAGTAAATCTTACATAGCCAAGTCCAAAGAAAGTTGTTTTAAAACAAACTGCGAACAGAGGCATTAAATTTCAATCACAACACAATATGGCGACCTAGTTCCGGATACCGACTTTATCCTTAAAGCTGGTTATGGATGTGCGATTAATCGCTGCGATTGTTGGATTAATTTGAGGGATGAGTGTGGGGGAATATGTTTAGGAGTATTTAAAGTTACTGTTTTGTGAAAGGTGAGGGAGTTTCTTTCGAACAAATTTCCTTCAAAATCTTGAACTCAATATTTCTTGTTATCAACATCTGCCTAGCCTTTTCCTAACTATGCTGACGTCGCTAAATACCAGTATTTTACATGGGGTGACTGCCTATCTGACCTCCACAACCCAGTAACTGGGTAAAAGGATACCCCTTGGTAAGACTGACAGGTTGTCAGACTTTCGGGCTTCTAACGACTGTCAAAGATCCACGAATGACAGCCAGGACCAATGGCTTAACATACTTGCCGAGGCACAGTGGTGTCTTGGTATGTAATTATGGTCACCCATCCACGGACTAACCGCGGCAAGCGTAGCTTAACCTGGTCGATCGACCCGTGCGGCTATTATTACTTAGCCACAAGCCTCTCTTTTGTATTTCTTGTGTGCTACATAATTTTGCATAAACTAATTTTGCGCAGACTGTGTTCAATTCAATTTACAGATTTAAAGTTGGTAAGGTCTTAAAAATAAAGACACAAAATCCTCTGCAGCATTATCCTTTTATTTTGCTTCTTTTCATTTTCATCATACTCTACTGAAGCTTTTTTCAATATTTTCTACCGTCCTCCTGTTGTGTTTTCGCCACGCGTATATACCTTCCTAGAATTCAAAACCCTTTTAAAATTACCTACCTAAAACAAGTCTCTGTAAAGGACCATTTTTCCAAGAATTCTTTATGAACTCGACTATTACAAAGAGACTACTAATATTTCTTGTCGTACCATGAACAGGCAGCTTTAAACTCGGTTCTGTTCGCTAGAATAGGTAATAAACTTCGATATTAGTTTTAGAGTAGCGTTCAAAAGTGTCAAGTTAGTTGAGGACATGTTACTGTGGGCCTGACATGGAGCGCAACTGACTTGTCAGCTAATAGAACTAATATAATGATGTGGGTAGTTTTAGTTTTATTTTTAGGTGTAACAGTGATGGAGTTTAGATCTTTTGGTGGTTACATATTTTAACATCATAACATTGCGCCTGTATTTCCCGAAGGGTTAGGCAGAGTTGTACCTATGGTATATACACCCACATTTCGCCAGCTATGTTTCAGTCGCATGTAACAGGGGGCGAGTTTATTACCATCATGCATACAATATATCGGTTGTATTCCGCGAAGGTTTAGGCAGAGGTGCACCTCAATAGCAGCCAGGGTTGCGAGTTGTTTGAAAGAGTTACCGTGGCCCTGGCACAGGCAACTGAAGGAGCACGGGTGGGTTTAGTCAGTAGAAGTCTGACACGCCCTTCTTTCCGCCCAGAACGGGAGAAGTTATTTGATAATTTCCCACCCCAAAAGAAAAGAAAGAAGTCTAGAATTGTGCCCGGTTGTGCAATAAGCCCGCCCCCTGCTTCAAGGGACTTACACATAACTGTTAAAATGCGGGTTTGCTATAGGTGCACCTCTGCCCAATACCATCAATCGGCCACTGATCCCGAATACGGTCTGCTACTAAGTACGAGTAATTCCTGGTGTAAAAAATCTATATGCATTATTTTAAGTAGCATACGTACATATATGTTATATAGAATCATTTTTTTTTTTAACCCTTAACTACCTAGCACATATTTTTGTCACACAACCACCTAACATACGTCTGTAAGACCCCAGAGTAAAATAATTCACTACTGTTATAAATAATAAGGAAGGGTATTATTTTTAATAAAGAATCTGTTTTAAACATTATAAAACTCTTTATTAGAAAAAAAGGCACATGAAAATCAACATTATATATTTTTAACCCCTAATCATTGGCACAATCTCTTATTTTAGGCTTACTTACTAACACGTTTGGAAAATGAGATCTACAAAAAATATTTTGAGCAATAGGAAATTCAACTCAAAATTTTTATAACATTAAATCAATAAGAAACATAAAAAAAAATAAAAATTCTCATTAAAATAACAAATTAAACAAAATTGCAGACTCTAAACTTATCGCTTTTCACGACATCTAAAACACAGCTTATTTGAGCATTCAAGGCAAATTGGCGCTTTACATTCGAAACACATGTATTGTGTTTTGCGTTTCTTGGTATATTGGCAAGTAGTACAGTTTTTACGAATTATCAATCGCTCTTCAGCACTGCTGCTGCTTGGGACAGCTGCAGGAGGGGTCGCGTTGTTTTGAAGGATACGTTGTATACCGACACGTATGTCACGCTGCAATTTCACATTAGTTTCACGTCGTGCTATATGTGGTCTCGTCAGCTGTTCAGCAAGTGTCTTCATAAACTTACACCTGCTTTCAATCTTTTGTCCTTGGGTTTGGAGAGATAAGTTCACAACATAGCAATTTGAAGCAGAAATGTCAAGTAATCGGTAGAATATTGCCAAAGGCCATCTACGAGTGCGACGACTTGTGGAGTAATTCGAGCACCTTTGGTCTAATAGATCCACTCCAATTTTGGTTTGGTTATATAATAATATTATCTCCGGTTTCTTTGTAGCTTCATCAACATCTGGCGTATGGTGGAACTTTTTCCAGAACATGATTTATATCGACATTCTCCACATCACTATATTCGTCGTCTGGTATATTTTCATCGTCTGATAACCTTTCTCTAACCAGCTCTCAATAACAGACTGTCTATGAGCCATTATAAATAAAACAATAAAAAATACACAATTAAAAAAAAATCACGTAACCACCTAACAGAGGTCTCTCGGACCCCAGCTCGTATTTATTTACTCACCTGAGGCAAACGCGCGCACATCCAACCTCGACAAGCCGTTGCGCGGTACTTAGGGTCGCGGGGAAAAGGTACAGGAACGAACAAGTTGATACGAAACTCCCGCGCAAAAATATTCACGATTTTAAACTTAACAGGGTCTGTGAGACGTATGTTAGGTGGTTAAGGGTTAAGTGAACAGACAGCTGTGCTGCTGGGGAGTTTGTTGCGCCACTTCTTCTCCCCAGCTAAAGCACTAGGAAGTGGTGAAGGGCGGGCGTTTTGGGGGACTGTCTTATGTAATTTTGACGTTCAAAAAGTGCTGATTCTCAGCCTAGTTTGAATAAATGACTTTTGATTTTGATTTTGATACGGAGGTTACTAAGTATTATTAAGGTTATAATACTAAGGCAGAAAAGGGCTATGTTTCGCAACCTCTTATATCATCCAGCTGGACATAAAGATATTTATAAGAATAATGTGTTCAATATGTGTATATTAATTTATAATACCATACCAAATGAATTTAAATTGTTACAGGGTAATGTTTTTAAAACAAAATTGTCAGAGTGGTTACAAAAAAAGTGTTTCTACAGCATTAAAGAATTTTTAGAACATAAAATATTTGTTTAGAATATTAATTGATGAATTTATTGTAATTTAATTAATGACATTTGTATGTAATAATAATGTGTGATAATAATATAATCATAATGTAATGTAATGTAATAAGGGACTAATAATATAATCTGCATAATAATTATGACATATAAATAAATTAATTTGCACGCTTGCTTGCAGGCAGAATACTATAACTTTAAGGCTGTAAGATCTTCACTTGTAAACATGTATTTTTCTAGCAAATAAACATTTTGAATTTATAACAATTTGCCCGCCCTGGGAATTGATCCCAAGACCTCAGCTCAGCAGTAGCGCTTGCAACCACTAGACCAAAGAGGCAGTAAAAATGGTGACCATTGGATTATTTAAAAAGGCTACCCTATGGAAATAACGCAATTGTCACCATTTTTAACCCCCGACGAAAAAAGAAGGGTGTTATAAGTTTGACCGCTATGTGTGTGTGTGTGTGTGTGTGTGTGTGTACCTGTGTGTCTGTCTGTGGCACCGTAACTCTTAAACGGCACTGACAGCTCTTGAACTTGGTTTAGAAGTGCTGATCGCGTTCAGTTTCATTGGTGAAATCCGCACTAATAAGTATACTTTTGTTTTTGTTTATGTGGTCATTTAATTTAGTAGCTTGTGTAAAAAGAAAAAATAGCTTCGAGGAATTATTTGAAAACAGAACCTTACACTCTCAGTAATTTTACTTATAGAAACTCGGTTTTGAAAGTTGACCTGAAGCGACTGAAATTGAATTTTCATTTTATAACGTTTATAACCAAACATTACTGAGATACGCATTCTACTCTGCAATTAGTTTAATGGCTCTCACCTTAATTATTTATTTCTAAACAGAACAATAGATTTTATATGACCGAACTAAATACCGAATACACATTATTGGTCCCTAAACCTTTATTTTAGGTGGCCTTTTGATGGTTCTAAATTAGGGTAACATGAGCGTGAAAAACATAATAGGTTCGTACTTAATTGAGAACCTCTACTATCAAGTTTGTAATTCGATTAATAATTAAAACCAGGTTTCGAACGATCAAAGAATATAGGGCATGTATAGTTCAAGAATAGGTAAACGGCTCACTGCATCAAAATGTATGCATTTTAATTTTGTTATGATCATTTGATGATTGTGATTTGATGGGAATTTGATATGATAAAGTCTCTTGCTGTACCCATACAATAAAATTTAAGTAATAGTCATAGTCATATATTCATTAACAATCATTTGTATCTGAATTTACACAATGAATTGCATCATCTAAACAGTGTTTAAACGATGCAACTTTTAATGTTGCTTCAGCTTAAGGTATGCCACAGCTAGGGTATAATTAAACCGAAGAAAAAAAAAGTTTCATAATAATAATATAACCATATAAATCAGTATGTACGTATACTTGCAGGCATGAATCTTGAGCGCTCGGTGGAGTAGTAGGGGTTGTTTGCGCATACGTATTGTCTCAGCAGTAAGGTCCAAAATTGCTAAAAGTATTTCAAGGTCAGGATTCAAGTTTCGTGCAGGCAAATATACCATGTAACTCGCGCGGCTAGCTGGCGCATTTGACTCGCACTTGTACATGCACAAAAAGTTGCACCGTGTAAAGAAACCTTTAGTGAATGTTTTTTATTCCTTTAATTCCTGAAAACCGACATGAAAGAAAGAAACAAAAACTGTTTATTCAGCGAGAAAATGACGCACACACATACATAAAATTATTGCATAACATCAATTTAAAAACGTGAAAAAGCGAACCTATTTAAAAAAAATATTATAATAACTGGACAGAAATATGCGTCACTACCGCGCGAAATATTAGGTTGGGGAAAAAGTCTTTTCGCATTATAGTATCTATGAACTTGTAATAAAATCTCTTTGGCTATACTATTTGTATCTGGCTGGTTTTGGTATCATTGAAAGTTTAAAATTTAAAGAACATAAATGATAACACTAGACCTCACACATCTTTAGCCACTCAGCAAAAATTAAGAGAGTTTGGCTGGGAGGTGTTAATGCATCCGCCGTATAGTCCTGACCTTGCACCTTCAGATTTCCACCTGTTTCGGTCTCTTAAGAATTCTTTCGGCAGTGTCAGGTTAACATCACGAGAGGACTGCCAAAACCACTTGTCGCGGTATTTTGACCAGAAGTCCCAAAATTTCTATAGCAATGGGATCATGTCCCTACCTACAAGATGGCAAAAAGTTATCGAACAAAATGGTACCTACATACTTTAGTTAAATGTAAATAAACTATATTAAAAAATGTTTTGAATTTTCTTAAAAAATGCGAAGAAACTTTTTCCCCAACCTATTAGTTAACGCTTAGTACAATTCCGTGGCCCGTGCCGTGGATTCGAAGGCACAAATCAGCGTGAGCCGGCCATGACCGACACCGGTCAGACCATGGCAAGTCTAGCTGAAAGTTACGTATAGATCGATGCTCCCAGTTCTTAAGCCACAAACCTTCAAATTATGCAGTTCAGAAAGCTTGTACGTTTCAGCCGAAGTACTCGTAACTTTGAACGACTTGAACCACCTTTGAGCTGGCTCGGCTGCAAACATACACTGCATGCATATTGTATATCTATGATATGCCTACGTGTTATAGTGAGGATAAAGTTGGAACGTGCTTCGGTAGCTAAAACTGATGTTGTAAGGTTGAACTAAGAATCAAAGTAAAATTTGATAGTTTTAACATGAACATCTATCTGGTATCTACCATTTTTAAAATTTTCAGATTTCTTTATTTCATCCACTACAAGCTTTTGCGGGTTCGCTCGCGTGGAGGTCTGGAATCATCCCACGGGAATGTACTACTGACTTAAAAGTACCCAGGTCATGGTTATTTGTGAGCCAAATTTCATCCGTTCAGCCGTAAGATAACTTACAGACAGAGTTACTTTCGCATTTATAATATAAGTATGGATATTGTACCTTAGAGAATATAATTCTCTAAGTATTGTACCTATGAATTACTGAGAAAAGCTTGCGCAGTAATAATTTAAAACATTCTGTAATATTAATTATTAATTTCATCATTTATTACGGGATGTTTTTTGAAAAACCAGCCAGGTGCGGGTCGGACCACGCACAATGAAGGGTTCCGTACTTGGAATGAATTTATCCCAAGCACAAACTTAAAATGGTAGTTGAAAAACATGTTCTCCCAAATATTTCAACTGCAAATGTATGTTTGTTTGCAAAACATTGAGAAATTTACCATGTTATTTTAATACCCATATACGTTTTATATGTTTTCCTGTAATCTATAAATACAGAACTATTTTCTGTATCTTTTTCAAAATTTTAAGCTTAGTAGTTACGGAGATAAGGCGGGGTAATGGTCACTTTTTGTCTGTTTTCTTAAATAACTTTAAGACGGTTTATTTTAAAATGATGAAATATATTTGAGACCCTCACAGTAAGGCCTTTCATTTGATATGTCACATGGTACAGTTAGCAAAACTTTTTTTTAAATTTTCTTATTTTCCCCGCAAAATTTACCCCCATATTCAAAATTCATTTATTTACATTACACATCCGTGTTTGGATCACAAAAATTCATACGTGTACCAAATTTCAACTTAAGGGGGAAGCGTCAGGTTAGCCCGCGAAATTCAGATTTTCTTACGTTTTTTTGCAATTTACAAGTCGGTATATTGTACGTTGATCAAATTATATATTGCGGTCGTAACAAGTATTAATTTACATAATTAGAATCATTAAAGTGATCAATACAACTCTTTAAGACCAGGTAATCCCAAAAAATGACTATTTCATGAAATCTTGACATTTTAGGATTATACTAACTTAAGGACTACTATATAATAAAAATAATGAACCAATTCCCATGTTGTTTTATTAATAAGTTCATAAGTGTACCTACTTATAATAACTAGTCGGACATGTCTTCCAATGAGCTGTCGCCACCGTAGGAATCCTTTTGTGGTCTTCTGACTATATGATAGTGTACATATGACATCTCGTAGTGTTCCAATTTAAAACAGGCAACTGCCGGTCTATTCTGTACAAATCTCTTAGGTGAAGTGAGCGTGAAGTGAACTATCATTCCACCTGCTAGGGGATTGACACTATTGACAGCTCACTCCACGCTCACCTCACCTAAGTTTTCACGGTGAAATTTGTACAGAATAGCACTGCTGATGCTAGGGGATTGACACTATTGACAGCTCACTCCACGCTCACCTCACCTAAGTTTTCACGGTGAAATTTGTACAGAATAGCACTGCTGATGCTAGGGGATTGACACTATTGACAGCTCACTCCACGCTCACCTCACCTAAGTTTTCACGGTGAAATTTGTACAGAATAGCACTGCTGATGCTAGGGGATTGACACTATTGACAGCTCACTCCACGCTCACCTCACCTAAGTTTTCACGGTGTAATTTGTACAGAATAGCACTGCTGATGCTAGGGGATTGACACTATTGACAGCTCACTCCACGCTCACCTCACCTAAGTTTTCACGGTGTAATTTGTACAGAATAGCACTGCTGATGCTAGGGGATTGACACTATTGACAGCTCACTCCACGCTCACCTCACCTAAGTTTTCACGGTGAAATTTGTACAGAATAGCACTGCTGATGCTAGGGGATTGACACTATTGACAGCTCACTCCACGCTCACCTCACCTAAGTTTTCACGGTGAAATTTGTACAGAATAGCACTGCTGATGCTAGGGGATTGACACTATTGACAGCTCACTCCACGCTCACCTCACCTAAGTTTTCACGGTGAAATTTGTACAGAATAGCACTGCTGATGCTAGGGGATTGACACTATTGACAGCTCACTCCACGCTCACCTCACCTAAGTTTTCACGGTGTAATTTGTACAGAATAGCACTGCTGATGCTAGGGGATTGACACTATTGACAGCTCACTCCACGCTCACCTCACCTAAGTTTTCACGGTGTAATTTGTACAGAATAGCACTGCTGATGCTAGGGGATTGACACTATTGACAGCTCACTCCACGCTCACCTCACCTAAGTTTTCACGGTGAAATTTGTACAGAATAGCACTGCTGATGCTAGGGGATTGACACTATTGACAGCTCACTCCACGCTCACCTCACCTAAGTTTTCACGGTGTAATTTGTACAGAATAGCACTGCTGTTACATGTTTCTGACTATGTCAAAAATGTGAATAAAGTTTTTATTTCTTATGTTCATAAAGCACGTCTCTGGGAGTGTATAATTTGTTAGGCACTAAACTTGAAAATAGCTGTATGTGTCCTGTTTTGCCCTGACGATAACGATTAGTCCATCGTCGTTTGACAGGAATAAACTAAATTTAGGTGATTTTTAGTCTAGTTTAGAGACATTTGTGACAAAAGTATTGGCACCATTTTCTTTTATCGATAAGACTAACATCCGACTCGACCACATCACTAATTGAGTAACGAAGTAGGTACTTTCGAAAACGAAATAGGGAATACCAGTGAATACAATCAATCCAAAAGAAACTGTATTTTAATCATATAAGGTTGATTTTAACTAGAGATTCTATTACATTATTAGTAAATTGAAATTAACTAAGATTTTATTAGAAAACAAATAAAATCGTACTTAACGAATGTACGAAACACCTCCATTTTTAAGAGTTTTCTCCTACTATCAATTTTGTACTCCGAAATGGAACAAAACGGCATAGCTACGGAAAAATAAATTTGTCGCGAGACTGCAACTCGACGCGATGTTAGAACTCGACTGGGACCATATTTTAAGATCTGTGGACCAAGCAAGCGTTACAGCGCTTATTTGTAACACGCGTGCCACGCCTACTTTGCAATTCCACTGTTTTTTATGTTCCGTAGAGGTCTGGTTATTGCACTGGTGTGGCCTTGGTCGAGTAGTAATAGAAATCGACCTATGACGCGAATGTCAACCTTATGGCTAACGCGATTAGACTTATAATTCCGACCACTGAGAATACTGCCATCTATGGTCGAGTAGCGGAATTTACTCGTCAATCGAATCTAGTTTGACTTGAGATTACAAAACGTTGTAAATTCTTTCTGGACTAAAGCAAAATAAATCCTATTCATAGAGCATGAAGGTTTATTTCTGGTTGTAGGATCTGTGACTTATGCTAGTTTTTACTAAAATTAAAACGACCAATTAGACGAATTGTTTGTTTGTAGTGCATTATATGATTATCGGTTTATTTTTGTGAGTTTGGCGACAACGGTTCCTATAGTAATTTTGTTGCATACCATTTCTACTGTTTTTTATGTTCCGTGATCGTCTCACTGCAGCACTTTTCCCCGCTTCGTCTCCCTCCCTCCGATGCGCACGTGTTCCAATGACAGACGTCGTTTTAACGCACCGTGTGGCATGACGATCAGATTTATATACAGAACTACGGAGCGTTACCGCTCAGGCTTCGCAGCGCCGACGCAACGCATTGGCAACGCCCGTGTGTCATCGCCCTAACTGTGTTAATGTGACATTAATTTATAAATCTATAAGTCAGCCACAAAACAGTTTTATGTAGATGCTATGGGACTGCATATACCTAGAACACAAAAGTCTAACGACTGACACTATTTCTCTTTGTAACAAAAATCTTTATAAATAAACCCCAGTCATAAGCCATAGGGCACACAGGTTACAAGCCCGCAACTACCAGTGGTAGTTGTGGGCTTGTAACCTGTGTGTAGTCATTTTATATATACATATATAAAATGAAATGGATAATATTCTATGGATTTTAATGCTTGTTTTCTCATTTCATTTTTGTCTTTCTGCAGGCGGCTTTTTTATAATTTGGTTAATTTCAAGCTTTTTAGTTTTATTAGTATATATATAGAAAAGTTACAAAAATAATATCCTAACCAACTAAAACTATTAAAAAACTGATATACTAAAAACTAAAAAATCATCTGCATCGCTGTCACAGTGACAGCGATGAGGAGAACAACAGGGAGCTCCTAGTCGCAGGAAAGCGGCGAGGCGGAAAGTATTGTCGTCGAACCAAGTGCCTATGTTTGACGATGGTAGTGCATGGAGCCACAAACCCGATTCCCACTTACCCACAGCCAGTAGGCGCGCACGCTCCGCAGCAGTAGCAGACGTGTCAAGTAAATTGTTCTGTACTACTCTGCAGAGCGGCTCATCCCACCGTCTCTGGGAAGATGGATTGTCGGGTAGGTCTGGATTCGGGCAAGCGTGTAAAACAAGCCACATCAAAATTAACCAGCGTGGAGGCTAGGATTTTCCTGAATAATTTCTCAGTACCGTGGAGGATATGATCCAATAGGATCCCATACGGATGGGAAGAGTAGCTTGTGCCCAAGCTCGGTAGTCTATGCATACATATATATATATTTTTTTTTAAATCTTGCCCTCCCTTTTTTGTATTTGCAGATGCAATATATAAATAGTACATAGCCTCTGTCACTCCCACAATTAAGACGAATCAAGTTAAGTTATCAAGCCGTTTAGGCTACAGAGCGTGCCAGAGAAATAGACATTGTACATACATACATACACTCGAAAAACATTACCCTCCTTCTGGGGCAGTCGGATACCTAGTACCTACCATCTAATTGAACGATTTTTTCCACACGTCGCGTTTTTATGGTCCTTTTATGATAAAAATATGGGCTTGTTAATATGAAAATAAATTATTATCTTTTTTACAGGTTAGCTACGACAATATTTTAGCGAAATTAATTTTTCTGACATAATATTAGTGGGCTGAAAGACTTTTTTGATATCGGTTTTTTATGCTGTCGCTACATTAAAGGAAGGGCAAAAAAGTGTCTTTGTATAGGATTAGGTTTCTAGACTGCGATTTTGAAAGTTAATTGAAGGAATTTACTTTTTTTATCAGCAATTATTGTCCCTCTGCTCGTCAAAGGCCTCCCTACTCTCTGTCCAGAGCTACCAAGAACCAATCTTTATTAAAGGTGTCCAGCTCATCCCACCATCTCCGTCTGGGCCTGTCGCGATGTCGTTTGCCATTGAGCGGGACCCAATGGGTCGTAAGTTTGGCCCATTGATCGTCTGACATGCGGTAGATGTGTGTTCAGCCCAATTCCATTTAAGCGTTGCCGCTTTCCGAGTGACATCATTTATTTTAGTGATTCTTGTATTCTTAACCTGTTCCACAAGTTTGATACCCAGATTACTCCGTTCCAAAGCTCTCTGGCACACCTCGAGCGTGAACCTCTGCTGAATTGTCGAAGGCCATGTTTGAGAACTAACCGTGAGGATGAAAATAATACACATTTTGATGAGTCTTCTCTTGAGGGATAGATGAAGAAATTTTAAATTACTTATCGGCAAATCAGTTGTCATAAGAATGTTCTGTTGTTGTGATAATTGGTTCATATCATTCTAGTAAAATTACATACACACAAAAACAAACGGTACCCAAAGATCTATAGATTTGATTTCAGTATGACTGAGCGAGACAGTAATATTCAAATGACAATGAAACAGAAGTGTGACCATCAATAAATAGTACGGTAGAGCGAATCAAACAATTTAAATCTTTGTTGGTAACATCTCGGCAAGCTATTTGTTCTTCAGCTAAACCGTCGTCATAATATTTGCCAATAAAGAGCCTTAATTGCTTTTTATTTAAAAAGCTACATAAAATTACTTTTTTTTCTTACACCAGAATGGTTACAGCGATATTGCAGCAACAATGAAGAAATTGACAGCGTCCATAAATTAAAATGTGGCTATAATAAAACCATCATGGGTATTAAACAAAGGGTGTTAATATAGTGAATGGCTGTTGAGGGTTGATGGGGTGTAAAACAAAGAAAATTGAATGAACTGGTGTTGGTGCAGTATGTAATTAATTACAGTTAGTTATATTCCTGTTAAAAGACGCAGATAATTGCCAAGGGCCTGGACTGGTTAGCTTGCGTTTTCTGTTCTGCTTAGCTCACGCAACGCGTCATACGAGCCAGTAATAGGACTAGCCCCTCAAGGTGCGCTAGCCCAAATTAGATACTATTAATTTATTATATATAAAACAAAAAGTATTTTAATAAAACACATGTATTAAAGATAAAAAATAAATTATCTTTAAAATAGTGAAGGATTTATAAAAACACGCGTGATAGTAATTATACATAGGAGTATAATATCATAAAACATAATCTAAAATTTTACAAATTAAGTTGTTAAGAAAATGCTACAATAAACATATATTTTTTTTTCAAATCATTAACACGTAACTCCTTCATTATCTACCCCTAGCATTTTCTCAACTTTTTTGGGGTCTGCTTCCGATGCAGCTGAATACCTGTACCTATTTCACATGGAGGGATTGCCCATGTGACTTCCACAATCAGCGACAACCCTTGCCACTTCATACTTCTGCTTACTCCTTCTAAATAAAAATAATGTTGTTAAACATGGGTAATATATCTATTTTTTTAATAGCTCAACGTGTAGGGTTGGCTGTCACGACCACAAGCTTGTCAGTATATGTCTAGGGATGCAGGTACTTCTTTGGGTCTGAATCTACTATAAAACGGAAAACGATCCATATAACGGGGTACATCATAATTTTAGATAACACACACAAAACGATTATAATAGTTCCTAAGTTTATCGATATAATCAATCGTTTACTCGATTATTCGTGTTCGCTACGTGATTCGCATTCTGTAAACGAATTCGATAATTAAAGTGGAATTATGTGTAGATTTTAAGTTAGTTTGTGGTAGTAATAGAATAATAATGTATCTGATATCTCTTGCTTGTTAGAATATGAATGTATTTTTTTAGATAAAATGTTAAGAAGTTTTCAAACTTTCCCACATAGTGGGCGCATATCACCTTTTCGAACAAATTTTCACGAAGTCACAAAATAATTAGGTGGAAGTGTGTCGATACTCTTGCGCCATCCCATCTTCTTGGCTCGGCGTGCTGTGCTGGCGCCGCTGCTGCGGCTGCGGAACACCTCAATTGGCGTAACTGTACTAAATAACCTTTTGGTAATTATATTTTCGACCCGTTTGGGGTCGAAACCCTCGGACTGTGGGGTCCGAGTGCGTCTCTTTACGTGGAAATCTCGAAACGGTTCGTTGACATTTACCGTGACCCAAGGGCTGGCTTTTACCTTGACCAGAGGCTAAGCATTGCCATACAACGAGACAATAAAAAAATAAAAAAATATTTCAGACATGACATCCATAAGTTTGTTAGTATTACACGCAACTTATAAACTTGGAAGTTGGGTAGGCCTTTGGTGTGGGATGCAACCTGTGTTGACACCCTCGCGCCATCCCATCTTCTTAGCACGGCGGGTTGTGCTGGGGCGGCTGCTGCAGGAGCAGAAAACCTCAAACGGCGCAAATATAGCAACCTTATTGGGAGCTATATGTTTGAGCCGTTTGGGGTTGAAACTCTAGGGCCTTGGGGTCCGAGTGCTCATCGAGTATTTCGGGACATCGCCAAGCGATTGGTCGACTCTTCACGTGACCAGATGGCTGGCCTATTTTTAGCCCAAAGAATCAGCATTGCTATCCAACGTGGCAATGCTGCCAGCCTTTTGGGCACTTTTACCGTTGACAGCGATGCGGACGAATTTTTTGATGCCCTATGAGCTTGTCACCTTTTTATTTTTATGATACTTATAAACTATGTTAGTAACAGACACACAGATATATTTAAATTGCATTGTTAGGAAATGATACTTACAAACTATGTTACTAACAAATAAAGATAAAATAAAATACATTAAAACTAATTCAAATATCGTCTGCGCTCACCTGACGCTCCGGGCCCATGCACGTGCACGTGTACCCAGTGCGCCATGATGGCGCAGCACGGTTTATCACTGATGACCCTCAGAATGCTGTTGGCGCTCCCCCGCACCCCCCGCATCATGGACGCCATCCGTTTTCGCACGATGGTGTTAAAACCGTCTACGTGCGTTTCGGCGAACATCCCTGACGCGCTACAGTACCTTGGGAGTATAGTTGCAAAACTTCCGAAAAATTCTGAATAATTCCGGAATACTTCTGGGAAAGTTTCTTTAAATCAGAATTATTCAAAATGAATTTAATTAAGATTTTTATTTTTTTTTGCTGAAAAATCATTTTTGCATCGATCGTCGATCGCCGCCGCCGCTGCCCCTCTGTGCGCCGGCCGCTGCCGTCGTGCGTGCAGGCGATGGCGGTGCGGGGTGCGGTAAGAGGGGAGATGCTCCCCGGAGAAGTTTTCCCCCCCGCGAGAAACATTCGTACCCCGCAATCGAATGTTTCCGCCGAATATTTCGCCCGAATAATTCAATGGGAATAAACGTTGAAATATTCCCAAAGTTTCGGAATATTTCGGAATACTTCCGAAATACTCGACGGGAATGATTCGGAATTTTTCCCGCCAGCATCTATACTTGGGAGCCCCAACAACATCCTGAAGGCGTTATTGTACTGCACTCTGAGCGAATGCAATGCCGCCAGTCTCTTAGATACATTACCAGTCGACAGAGCGATGCGGATGAAGTTTTCGACGCCATACTCATATTTTATTTAGTTTGTGAATAGTTTTACTTAAGTTAGGATACAATCTTGTTATTTTTATTATTTACTAGCTGACCCGACAAACGTTGTCATGTCAAAACAATCATTCATACAAAATTCCCATATAAAATGCAATTCCAGTTTTCCCGAATTTCCCAATTTTCCCGGCAACTTTTCAGACATTTTCTTTCATACAAATCTTGTCCTGACAATTATAAACACAACGAAAAAAGAATTAGCTAAATAGGTGCAACATTCGACGATTGATTTTTATTTATATACTAGCTTTTGCCCGTTGCTTCGCCCGCATGGTTGTTGTAAAGTATCCCACGGGAACGCACTACCGGGATCAAAAGTATCCTATGTCCTAATCCAGGTAATAGTCTACCCATGTGCCAAATTTCATCCAAATTCGTTTAGCGGTTTTAACGTGAAAGCGTAATGAACAAACTCACTTTTGCATTTATAGTAGGTATTACGAAAAACCGGTCTATTGACACACTAGACTCACAAAATGTACTTGGTACATAAAAAATAAAACTCTTAACACACTACTAAAGTTTCTATAATAATATAATTAAATCATGATTCGTAAGACACGTGGCGCCATCATAAGAACGTTATTAATGTTTTCCTCGGGAACAGTACTCTTTTTTAGGCGTGAAAAGGTAACAAACAAACAAACTTACTTTCGCATTTATGATTTCGCAATAGTGAGGATTCCCAATATATATGAGGATATTATATATTATAATATATAATGTCGGAGACGTTTGTCAAATACAATTGTGGGTAGTCAACCGAATTTGCTATAATTTGTTCTTTTATTATTAATTTACGTATTTACTATCAATTTTCGTCCAATAAATCGGAACATAATTTATTGAGTACTCGGTGTACACACTTATTGATTTTTGGCAACTTATTTTGATAATTCTAACCGATGGTTTTGTTCAAAACAATTGATCACATGTTACTTTGATTTTAATGATTTACTTTGTGAAATCACCATTATTTATTTACGACAGTTATTCTAGTATTATTTGATTATTTTATAATGCGAGTCTTATTAAAATTTAGCACATATTAGTGTTTTATATCAAGTAAACACGATGACATACTTCCGTGTGTCATCGGACAGAGTTGTTGTGGAGGGATAAGGAATATCTAATATCTAGTTTTTTATTATTTGTTCTTTGTTCGAATGAAATGCAAGTCGGTTTTTCTAGATTAATTTTTAGATTATTTTCGGTAAGTCAGGTTATTATGTCATTTAAGTTACTATTTATGTCGTTTTCGAAAGTTTCATCATTTTTGCTTCCGAATAATATTGTGCTATCGTCCGCAAATGAGATCATCGGATTAGAAATAATTGTAGGCATGTCATTAATATATATAATGAATAATAATGGTGCTAGGACACCGCCTTGCGGTACCCTGAATAAACATTTGCGATATTCAGAGGTATATGTTATTTCTGTTTTGGTATAGGGGCAGATTTTGTTTATGCACGTAATTTGTTCCCGATTCATTAGGTATGATTTAATAAGTTGAAGGATATTTCCTCTGATGCCATATTTTTCTAATTTGTCAAGGAGTATTTTGTGACTAACATAGTCAAAGGCCTTCGTCATTTCCATAAACAATGCTACTAGAGGAGTTCTATTATCTACACTAGTAAGAACGTGTTTAACAAGCGCATATATAGCGGAATTAATGTTTTTATTTTTCCTAAAACCATATTGTTAGCTGACTAAAATGTTGTTGGTTTCTAAGAAGGAATATACCTATATACTTTTGTGTAGTATTTTTTCAAATATTTTAGAAAAGACTGGAATAAGGGCAATAGGTCTGTAGTTGCTGGGATCTTACCTGTTGCTTTTTTTTAACATTGGTTTGATTACAGAAATTTTTAGCCGGTTTGGGAATATGCTTTTCTCAATGCAATTATTGATAATGTGCCTGAGTATGGGTGCAATAATTAATGATGTAGCTTAAATCACTTTGGTGGTTATATCGTCATATCCGGTACTGTCAGTATTTTTCAGAAAATTTATTATTTAAATAATGTCAGCTGGTACGGTGGGTATCATAAATATTGAATTAGAAATTGTGTTATACTTCAGCATATTCTTATAGTTAGTCTGAGATTGAATTTGATTTATAAAATATTAATTAAATAATTCCGCTATTTGTTCTGGACTGTTAATAACTTTATTTTCAATCATTATCTGGTCTATTCCTTCTTTTGGATTATTTATTTTCTGTTTATTTATTATACTATATCATCTAAGGTGTCATCTCCGCATCCAGTGACATCTCGCTCGAAAACCAGGCTAGATTGGAACTGGCGCAAGGCAGATTTTCAGGGTTTGTATGGGACATTGATGGAATTAGACTGGTCCGACTTGTTAACAATAAGCGATATCAACAGTGCTGTTCGGTTGTTTTACGATAAGTTATATGCATGCATAAGTCAGTTTGTACCCTTTAAAAAACAAGTAGCGTGCAGTCGGCGTTACGTATATCCGAAATGGTACAACGTAGAAATAATAAAAAATATACAAAATAAACACTTCCATCACAAGAGATTTAAAAAAGAGGGTAAAGATTTCAACAAGGCAATGTTTATATATTATAGAGGCAGAGTAAAGAAATTGATTGATTGTGAATATCGGAGATATATGACAGTGCTACAAAAAAATATCATTGACGATCCGGTACAATTTTGGAAATATATTACAGAGAAGAAAAAGGATAGGAGGGATATAGTCACATATATATATGAAAATACTGAAGTGAAGGATCAAGCGGCAGCCGACGCCTTTGCCAGCTATTTTGCGTCCGTGTTTCATGCAGATAAACCTGTGTTGAACCCGGATATGGCTGCTAAAGCTGCACATAATTGTCGGGATGCAGCCTCCGTTTCGATCGCAGCAGTTGATGAGATTGATCTCTATAAGGCAGTGAGGCGCCTCAAGCCGCGATCATCTGCTGGACCTGATGGCATTCCTGTATTTCTAGCTAAAGATTGTATCTCGGTTCTTGCAGGGCCTCTACTGTATCTTTACAATCTTTCACTGACTCAGTCGAAATATCCTGAAAGCTGGAAGTTATCCAGAGTCACTCCTGTTCCCAAAGGTGAGGGGGGCGCGAATGTTTCTTCTTACAGACCTATTGCGGTCCTATCTGTTTTTGCTAAGATCTTTGAGGCTATTCTAAGTGATCGCATTAAAAGCCAAATCTGTCACCAACTACATAGCAGTCAGCATGGGTTTCGTAGCGCTCGCTCCACCACCACCAACTTGGTCGCACATGTAGACTATGTCTGCTCGCAAATGGATAGTCGTAAGCAGGTCGATGCGGCTTACTTCGACTTCCAAAAAGCCTTCGATTTGGTGGATAATGATATACTGTTAGAAAAATTAGCGATTATTGGATTCACGCCACAGCTCCTCAAATTTTTTTCCTGTTACCTAAATAATCGTTGTCAGTTTGTGCGACTAAAAGGATACGATTCAGGAATCTACTTCACTAGGTCAGGTGTGAGTCAGGGTAGTACGGTGGGACCCTTGCTTTTTGTGTTATTTATAAATAACTTACCGGATGTTGTTTTGACCTCAGAGTGTCTCCTGTTTGCCGATGATCTAAAGCTAAGTCTAGGTGTTGAAGCCAAGGCTGACGCGGTGGCATTACAGAGAGACATTGATGCAGTATCCAAATGGAGTCAAGACAATCACCTTCCATTCAATAATCTCAAATGTAAAATAATAACGTTTTCACGAAAATCGCAGCCCATGTTTATTGATTATAATTTAGCTGACGCTCCTTTGGATAGAGTTTATGAGATTAGGGATTTAGGATTAGAATTAGATAGCAAATTAGACTTCCACGCGCACGTTACCAAAATTTGCAAGTCTGCACACAAAATGTTAGGGTTTGTCATGAGGACTGCATCACAGTTCGATAACATAGGGGTTGTAAAAGTATTATACAATGCTTATGTACGCAGTAAACTTGAGTATGGTGCTGTTATTTGGAATCCATATGAGGAAAAGTATGCTCTAATGATTGAAAAAATACAACGTAAATTTGCTAGATGGATATACAGGATACAGTATGGATACTATCCCTACCTATATCCTTCTTTATTTGTCTTGGGTATGGTGGACATGGAAACATTAAAATTTAGAAGGGCTATGTCTCAAGTTGCGCAATATCTGTCGATAATTCGTAACAAAGTCGATAGTCCCGAAATACTAGAGCGAGTCCGTATCTTGGTCCCCGGGAACATATCAATGGGCTCGAAGGGGCAGGTAGCGCCCGCGCCGCCGCCCGCGGCTGCTGGAGCGGCCCGCCGCGCGCACCGAGCGCGGGCGACATGCGCCTACCAACCGCGCACTCCGCACTATCGGCGACATTCTTGCTCAGCACCACGAACTGGACTTATTTGCCGATGGATTAGGACATTTATATAATAAATTTCGTATAATTTTAAATGACATATAGGTAACAAAATAACAATAATGTCCAAGTCTATAAAAATTATAAAAATAAATTACAACGATGAATTAATACTTAGAATAAAATGTCAGTTTAGTGTCAATCTAGTAATAGTAAGTAATCAATTTAATTCACTTCAGTTATTATTAGGTATGGACCTAATAATAACTGAAGTGAATTAAATTGATTACTTACTATTACTAGATTGACACTAAACTGACATTTTATTCTAAGTATTAATTCATCGTTGTAATTTATTTTTATAATTTTTATAGACTTGGACATTATTGTTATTTTTATAAAATCTATTGTTAAGAGCATGTATAATATATTAAGCCATAAACGAATTGTCAGAAAATTAATCGTACGAGCGTTTTGGATGTTAAATCTGTTAGCTCGTAAGACCAATTGAATAAATAAATAAATAAATAAGTAAATAAATAAATAAATACTCCATGCAGCTTTGCTCTTGTTTACAGAAATGTGTACTATAATTTTATAAAATAACTATAAATCTATAATTTTGGGCCTTTTGAGTTTGTTCAAGTAAGTGTTTCAATCTATTAGTGTAGGTTTTAAGTTTATTTTTGTTTTCTGGGTTAGATGACTTTCGATATTCCCATAGCATATCTCTTTTTCGTTTAAAACATTTTTTAGTCCCGTTGATATCCATTTAGCTTTTTTAATTACTGAAACTTTTATTTTATTGATTTGAAAACACAAGTCATAGAACAATTTATAAATGTCATGGAACTCATTAAATGCATTATTGGGATCGGAGCACATATATACGTCATGAAAAGTTAAATTTTGAAGACATTCTTTGAATTTTTTGATGTTGTCATCACTATAGTCGCGTTTGTGAATAAACCAATGAGATAACGTGCAAGTTTTCCTGACACAATATTTAAGTAGTTAGGCTGTATGGTCGGATATTGCTAATTCTTTAACCTCTCGTCTCTACTGCCTCTGATATTATGAATAATGTTGTCGATGCAGGTCCCACTGCATAGACGTGTTGGTGATCGAGTACCCAGGATTAGATTACAGCTACGCAGTATATTTTGAAAGGTAGAGGGTTTGCTATGTTTACAAATATCTATATTAAAATCTCCACACAATATGATCTTATTCATGATCGTTTCAAGTATATTTCTTTTATCATCATATCTAAATAATCAAAAAACATATTATAGTTTATCCTTTTTATTATTTGGCGGACTATAAATACAAATTATTACGATAGGGTAAGCGGAAAGCTTAATTGCACAACATTTATGTGTGTTTTTTATTAGAATGCAAGACCCCCCGTTTCTATCATGTCTAGTGTAGCAAGTTGCTAGTTAACTGTTTCATGTTGTGTTCTGTTATACAAATGATATCAATTGACCTACCCTCTTCTGAGAGTTCATTTAGATGTACACCCAATAGATCCGATTTACTTATTAGACCATTTATATTTTGGTGCATTATAAATATAATATGATTATAAACGAAAAAATTCATGGTTATTAGAACCGTTATCTTCAAGCTTATTAGTTATTGTTGTTTGGCTGCCTGGTCAAATAGATCTAAATCGTATATTATATTGCATACAATTCGGTTGTGTATGTTTCTCATTCCGTAGTTAGTTATTTTCCCAGTTCTGTAGGAGAACATCTCAAACGACAACCATGGTTGCTATCAAAGAAGTATGCGTTTTCATTACTTTGTACATCTAAATACAGGAGATTATTAAACATGTCTACTTTGTAATTATATATTGGAGCACCTGCAACATAGGTGGCTGCACAGATAATTATATTTGTATGGATTATTCTTTGTCCCTACAAAAAGAACTATACAATATACACTATAAGACACTGTATACTAATAGACACTATGAAAACTTAATAAACAAAATTGAAGCATCCCTATGCTTTAATTTTGTTTATTAAGTTCTTATAGTGTCTTTTCTCCTTTATGTCATTTTCCCAGATAAAAAGTATGCAGTAGTCGTTTTTGGTAAAACCTTTTACTTTAAGCTCAATGTCACTTAGAAGATCAGCTGCGGTACTGTTAGTCCTGATGTAGTGGCGATAGTGAGAGTAGTTTGAATATACTTCTTGTATTGTGGATAAGGACCCCTTAGTTGTGCTGCTGCTTAATATACACAATTTATTTTTTGTCTAGGCTTTGTTATTCTGTTTGCGGGCTCATTATTATCATTTAAAATGTTTTCATTAAGAGTAGAAATTGTGGGTACTTCCTTCAGTTTGCTCGGTGTAAACGTTGTTTGAGTCTCTTTATTGTGTATGATGCTCGGTGTGAAAGTGGTGGAAAAAGAAAACAAACAACAGTGCAGCAACATACAACTTAAATATATTTGTCTACCAAGGAAAAGGGGGAATATGGAGAAATTCCTCTGTGAGTCACAAGTGAGGGAGGAACCGGAAGTTGCCGCTTCCCCCCTTTCCTGTTGCTGAGTTTGCGTCGTGTGGAAATGAGTTTCCCCTTTAGTTTTTATAGGATGCTATGATTTACACAAGTACGGATGTGTTTAGTCTATATTTATCTACATAGTTGTTGTTTGTCTGTAAAAGGGCTTACATGCAAACCTCTAGGTTTTGTAGTAGTTACTGTCGGAATAATATTGTCTTAATAAACAGGTCTCCAAGATATAGACACTCCTAGTTTGCGGACCACCGCACGTATAACAAAATGAATGTCGTTAACAGTTACAGACTGAATTTATTAATATGTCAAACTAATTTAAAGTATTTTAACAATGTTTTTTTTTTTCTTATATATTTCGGGAAACTGGGGCTTTGGAAGGCATACGAGGGGCTAAAGCCAACTCGCAGAGGCCCCTTAGATAATTTTAAATGAGGCACCAACCGACGATTATCCCTATATGCACTATGCAAGTGCACCCAAGGACAACCCCCGGTTGGTGCAGGACTATTGTTGTACGTGGAAACAAAACATAGCTATGGGTCTGGGTGGCTAAAGTGGATCGGATAACTTGAACTATGGAAGAACCATGTCCCCTGCCTGACCAATGTTATATATTGAAACGGGAATGCAGTAATAGACTTCACACTTGACGAATAATCACAATTATTTATTAATATTTTTATACAGTTGAACAGAGTTTCGACTTATCTCATGTACGGCGCCAAATGAGCGGTCCGAGAACTTATACATTTCGACGGCTGGATGTGACGTCACTAACGGTCACTCGCTAGCTCGCTGACAATTTCGGCTCCAAATTGTCGTTGGCGTTGACTTGGCGTTGGCTTGGCGCTGGCTTGGCGCTGGCTTGGCGTTGGCTTGGCGTTGGCTTGGCGCTGGCTTGCTCTGGCTTGGCGCTGGCTTGGCGCTGGCTTGGCGCTGGCTTGGCGCTGGCTTGGCTCTGGCTTGGCGCTGGCTTGGCGCTGGCTTGGCGCTGGCTTGGCGCTGGCTTGGTGTTGGCTTGGCTTGGCATGGGCTGAACACAAGACGAGGCGTTACAATATTATACACGGATAAAATGGCAGGCGGTGTGTGCAGTGTTCACTCCAGTCGGCCTTTAAAGGCAAGCCAGGGGTGAAGAACAAGATTTCTCCCGGGAGATAGAATCCGTGGGGTCGTTACTGCCCAACAGCTCGCCACATGCTGCCCTGCGGGTTCTGTATCTCTCTTGGTCTGGCTCCTCATCCTAGACCCGTTCCAGCTAAGTGAACTCTACCGGCACAGACAAAGTTCGGAGCGCGCAAGCCTCACCGCGACGTCAACGTTGAGATACAGCGGTGGGGTTCTCCACCGATGTATATAGCCAGACCAAGAGATACAGAACCCGCAAGGCAGCATGTAGCGAGCTGTTGGGCAGTAGCGACCCCACGGACGCTATCTCCCGGGAAAAAACCTTGTCCTCATCTCTGGCTTGCCTTTATTGGCCGGCTGGAGTGAACACTGACGAGGAACAGAGCTCCCACCTCTTTCTTGCCTTTATTGGCCGGCTTGAGTGGAAATTCGCAAGAGCAAACGTGCCTGGAGGAAGGAAGTATTTCAGTAAGATGCTGGTAGGGATCTTGTTCCAGCAAAGTAAACTCTACCGGCACAAACCTAAAATTCGGAGCGTGCAAGTCTCACCGCTCAACGTTGAGATACAGCGGTGGGGTTATTATTATTATTATTATTTTCGGTCATTTAGGTTTCTTCTCATTTAAGAGAGGTTAAGAAAGCTTACACGTGGGTCGGGACTAAGTATGTAAGGTGAAATTTAGATAGAAAACGTCGGGAAGCCAGTGTTGAAGAAGTCAGAAACTTTCACGTTATGCGACATGTGTTAAGGATGGTGGCTATTAAAATCATATAAAATGTGTGAGTAGGCATCTGTAGGGTGTTAGGACTTTTATTACTCTATACGTTCAAAAATTGTTGTATAACAGTGGAACGAAAGACGAGATAAAGTAAATTAGGTTAAATACAATACACATACATTTAAAAACTTACGCTTTGTTCCCAACAAAGCGTAAGTTTTTGAGGGTAGGTAGAGCTCGTCTAAGCTAAAATGGCGCACCCAACTACCGCATTTACAGTAGCAGTAGTAGCAATATACTAATTTAGTTAGTAGGACGCGTCATTTCAGCTCAGATGAGCTCTAACATTTTCAAAAATCAAGTAAAAATGTTTTGTTATAGGACAATTTATTTAATTGATATTCATGGCTGGTATTGAAGGGCTTTGTGATGGCTGGTGACTAAGTAATAACAGCCGTATGGGTCGATCGATCAGGTTAAGCAACGCTTGCCGTGGTTGGTCCGTGGATGGGTGACCATCTTTACATACCAAAACCCCTCCGTGCCTCGGAAAGCACGTTAAGCCGTTGGTCAAAGTCAAAGTCAAAGATTTATTTGCAGATAAATATGGTTACAAAAGTTCTTACAATGGTATTTTATAATAGTAGCTTAACATATTCAATCATAACATAATGACATGCAAATTTTTGGTATAGGTACAATTGGATCAATAAAATTTAAACTGAAGGAAATCTTTTATAGCATAGAAGGGATTCTCAATTAACCAACTGTATAATGCCCTTCTGAAGCGGACCATAGGAAGTTCTTTAATTTGGTTAGGAATCTTGTTATAAATCTGAGCACACATAGGATAGCAACTTCGCCTATATAGCTCCGTCTTCGTTCCAGGAATAATTAATCTATTGGGGTATCTAGTTATCTCCCAGTTTTTCAAACATCTCAGGATGAGATTTGGTAAACTTGCATATTTCCTCAATATAAATACCAGTTAAAGTAAGTATTCTAAGTTTTTAAATAGTGGTTTACAGGATGTAAGTGGGTCTAAATTACAAATCGCACGTAAACATCTCTTTTGTGCGACGAAAGCTCTTCAGAGATGCACCGAGTTTCCCCATACCAGTATACCATAACGCAGTATTGAACCAACATATGCATGATAAGCTTGTAATGTGGCTTGTGTACTTGTTAGGTTAGACAAACGCCATAGAACATAAGCAAACTTACTGAGTTTTCCACATATCATATCAATATGATTACTCCAGGAACACCTCTCATCTAGAACTATCCCAAGAAAAGTCATACTATCTGATTGTTGTATTTGTTGATCTTTATATGCGATGTTTAAATCCATTGTATTCCAGTTTTTGTTACGAAATTGTACATATTTGGTTTTACTTATGTTAGGTTTAAGGTTATTGTTTTCCACATTACTTACGGTACTATTTATTTCCTCATTATAATTTTCTTTGGTTTTAGGGATAATTACGGACACGTCGTCTGCAAAGAGTATGCAGGGATGATCAGTTACTTCAGTCAGGTCATTAATATAATATATTTGACAGGCCAGTTGGCGTGGTTGGTTAAGATACCGCCTATCATGTCGCAGGTCGTGGGTTCGATTCCCATCCAGGACAAACATTTGTGTGCATGAACATGTCTGTTTGTCCTGAGTCTGGGTGTAATTATCTATATAAGTATGTATTTACAAAAAAAAAAAAAATAGTATATGTAGTATATCAATTATCTGGTTTCCATAGTACAAGCTCTGCTTAGTTTGGGATCAGATGACCGTGTGTGAAATGTCCCAGGATATTATTATTATTATTATTATATAACAGAAAAAGTGGTGGGTCCCGGCTGTCATTCCTGGATCTTTGACAGTCGTTAATGGGTCATCAAAATCCCGAAAGTCTGACAACCAGTCTTGCCAAGGGGTGTCGTATTACCCAGTTATTGGGTTGTGGAAATATGATAGGCAGTCGCTCCATGTAAAATACTGGTATTCAGCTGCATCCAGTTTGACTGGAAGCTGACTCCAACATAGTTGGGTAAAGGCTAGGCTAAAGATGATGATGGTATTCATGTCTGTGTCAAAATCATAACTTTTCCTCATCGCTTGTATTTTTTACCAAATCTTTGAAATTACCAATTAGACCCGTGCACCTAGCTGCTGGCGTTTCATAAGTGCCCCATTGCACATGTTGGTTTAAGTGAAATAAAATATTTCGATTTGATTTGATCGATATAATTGTCACTGCGATCATTTAACTACGAGTCAATAAAAAACTTCTTAGCAAAAAATAAAACCGACTTCCGAAACAAAACACTACAAAGTGAAAAATAACTTTAATTTCGGTAGTCGGTGTCTTTAGTTTTGTATTTTCGTTTTATCCCACCGATTTCCGAAATTAAAGTTATTTTTCACTTTGTAGTGTTTTGTTTCGGAAGTCGGTTTTATTTTTTGCTAAAAAGTTTTTATTTTTCACTTTTTAGTTGTGGAACCTACCCCACACAAATTCGAATACATAATTGTCCACAATAATTGTAGATATAGCCTTGTAAATGACAGTGATAGGAAGTTATTAAAACACCATCACATCATCCACATAAAATAAGTGGGAAATATCGTCTGCTTACGGGTAAAAAGTAATATGTGCAATTAGTGTCAATTGGAGTAAATGGCTTTTCAAAGTTTAAGTTTTAGTGTGACCTATTTCAAACTCATTAAATAAAAAAATGTTAAAGCAAAATGTTGCACTAACTACTCTTCTTTTAAGATTTACTCTTATATAATATTGGTCTTAGTAAAAACTGTATAAAATTAAATTAAGATCGAAAGGGGGCAGCATTTAACATCTTTTACCTGTACTTAATATACTTACGTGAAATATCTTCTGAATTCAATGATTTCAAAAGCTTTAAAAGCTTCAAAAGCAAAAAAAATATAAGGTTCATAATAATCAATGCGTTTATGAATTTTTCTCAGAATAACTCTTACCATTTTTTACTATTTAAATTATAAAATGTAAAAAAATAACCGTATTTATTGTTTTTTAGCTGTATAAACTGAAACGAATTTAAGCCATAAGGTTATTTATTATGTTATTCTGGTATATTTTTTTCAAAATGTAAGAAGATATCACTTTTACAAATTCAATATCTCTGCAGCCATTGGACATTGCATGTATTCGGTTTTACCAGTAGATAGCGCGTAAAACATTACACGTAACTGCATTTTTAACTCGATTTAGTAAAAAAATGCATTTATCATGTTTTACCAGTAAGTAGACGATATACGCATTATTGAAGCTAACTCAAAAACTACCCAAGAAAAGTTAATAAAATTTATATGGGACCACCTCCAAAGTATACCCTTTCAAACAAAAAAAGAATTATCTAAATCGGTCCATCCGTCTTCGAGTAATCACTTAACAAACATACAAAAAAAAAACAATAAAAACGAATTGAGAACCTCCTCCTTATTGAAGTCGGTTAAAAATAAGCCCTCAATAATAATGCTACAAAATTTATTCGATATAAAAGTTTATTTCGCTGTACAAAAATGAATTCAGAACCTAAACAACACTCTCACATCATTAGTAACACGAGTAAAACCACAAAATATCTCCTACAGGTAGAAAATCATTTGTAAGCCAAACTAAATATCTACTGAACAATTTTAGTCCACAAATTAGTGCCACACTACTCGCAGCGAAGGCTTAAGTGGGCTTACAGTTGAAATTTATTGATAAAAGGCTTTGCACGCTTGAAATGAGGGAATCTATACCATAAAAACTGTTTGTTTGTTTTGGGATTTTAAATTGCGTTATTTTTTCGGTTTTGTATGGTAATCTTGTTGGTATGAGGCTAAATTGGGCATTGTTAGGGTTCCGTATCTCAAAAAGAAAAACGGAAACCTTATAGGTTCACTCGTGTGTCTATCTGTTCGTCTGTCATAGCCGATTTCTTCCGAATCTAATGGACCGATTAAGGTGAAATTTGGTACAGTTATGAATTTCTGTGACATAGACGTGTAAAGTAAATAAATGAATTTTGAATATGGAGCTCAATTTTGGGGGGCAAATAATAAAATTGAAGTAAAAGTTTTGCAAAGTGTACCATGTGATATGTATATAAAAATAAATTAAATATATATATATATATATCGGCGCAACTACTCATCGTGCATCGTACTCATAATTAAAATGATAATTTGATTGGTTGAAATTAATTCACAAAATAATGATTGATTATTACGATGTAAAATTAACATTACTACTTAAAACGTTAACAGAATAATTGTAATTTACATAGTTCAATACTTAACCTAAAAATGTGCACGTGCGACGATCCCTATAAATACGGCCGCACTGTAAGCGCTAAGATGCCCCGACCGATCACCATGTTCGGCAAGCCGATCCCTTGGGAGACGCGAGCCAAATACCTCGGTGTGACCCTCGACCACCACCTCTCCTTCGCTGAGCACATAAAGCAGGTGCGTTCGCGCGCCGCTTTCGCTCTCGGTAGACTCCACTCCGTTCTGAATGCACGTAGCAAATTGTCACTTAGGTGCAAATTGCGCATTTATACAGCGTGCATTCGCCCCATCATGACCTATGCGGGTTCAGTGTTTGCGCACGCAAAGCCCCACCTCATTCATAGGATGCAGGCCCTCCAAAACTCTTCTCCAGGAGAGCAGTAGGGACCGTAGGAACAAAAACAAATCGACATTCTGACCTCGCCGCCGAGGTCCCTCGTGACGACCCCGTAATAATCGTCCTCCCCCCCGTCCCTTGCTCGGGTATGATGTGCCAGCTGGTGGCGTAGCTGAGCCTGTAGCTTTAAACTCCCCTGATAATAATAATTCAAATCTGATCCAGCCTGTCCCATCTTGCTGTCCTCCCCCCAGCGACGCCCTAAGCCGAGGCCCGTTCCCCACAGGGGGAGCTCTTAGCGTGTAGTCGCTTAGTCTGTAAGTTTTTTGCCCCTGGCTGGAGGCTTTGAGTTTTTCTTAAGGCAGCCACAGGATAGTCCGGTTAAGTAGTCTCGACCTCTCTAGGTCAACTACGAGATGCCATTCACAAAAAAAAAAAAAAAAAAGCGCTAAGATCATTCTTGTTCGAGCCGCCGGACAGTGCGGACCTCTCTGGGACGTCGTCACACTGTCAGTTGAATAAACAAAGCCTTGAAACAAGTCGTGAAGTTTTGTTTTGGAAATCGAAGACGATATCAGCTATGCTGACGTCACACTTTTTGAAAATACTATGGAGGTTCTTACTCCGTCATATATATAATATGATAAAGAAGTGGAAAAGTTATATATATACAGGGTTAATCTCTTAAGGGGTCATTGTACTCATCATAATGAACAACTTTTACTATGGCAGCAAACCTGAAATCGTGAAACATAAATGTACTGAACAGTTAATTTTTTTTCGCGATTTCAGGTTTGCTCCCATAGTAAAAGTTGTTCATAATGATGAGTACACCTTAAGAGGTTGCTGGTGTTTTACCAATAACCCTGTAAATATATAACTTTTAAGATGAAACTTTCAAGCCCTAAGTTGTAGTAAATAAATGTAAGCTAACAAAAAATAATGGTCACGATCCGATTAATAGTTTCGTAGAAATGCGTGGATGCAAAAACATCTATAAAACATCCATAAAATTTAGTATATTTGTTTGGAAGCCCTAATAGCTTAATATATGTGAATATATTGCAGTTCTACGTAATATGTAATAGTTATGTAATATTAGGTATGTAATATTACATACCTACGTGTCGAATTGATAACTCCTTTTTTTGAAGTCGTTAAAAATGTAAGACGAAGCGTGGCCAAAAGCTCTCCAAAACTATTAAGTACCTACATTATTTGTATTGTTTTTTTTTATCCTTTTTTATTTAGCTATCTTGAGAATTTCCATGGACGGAGACCTAGATGACTGATGATGTCAAAATTTCATAGATGTATGTATGTTTGTATGTATGTATTTATGTTTGTCCACGCATTTTTTCGAAACTATTAATCGGACCGTGACTATTCTTTTTTTGTTGGCTTACGTTTACTTCAACTTAGGGCACAGTGAAAGTTTCATCAAAATCGGTCTAGTAGTTTTCAAGATAATGGACTAATATTTGTAAGTGTGACGGCACGGTGGGTTATTGATACGAGCTACGGGTGTGGTGTCAAAGGGCAAACATCTCAAAACAAGGTTCTCAGTAACGGAAATAGTTAGTATAACCCAGCTTTCAACATGTACTGAGCACGGTTGCTCCTAAATGATACTTTCTGAAGGTCTGATGATGACCAGGCAAGTGCTTATTGGTCCTCAGTAATAAAAATAGTAAGGATGACCTAGCTTTCAACATTTATCTAATTGAGCACGGATGCTACTACATGATACTTTCTGAAGGTCTGATGATGACTAGGTAAGTGCTTATCGGTTCTCAGTAACGGAAATAGTTAGGATGACCTAGCTTTCAACATTTATCTAATTGAGCACGGATGCTACTACACGATACTTTCTGAAGGTCTGATGATAACCAGGTTAGTGCTTATTGGTCCTCAGTAATGGAAATAGTTAGGATGACCTAGCTTTCAACAGTTATATTCCTTTACGTATATTCTATTCAAACAAGTAAAATCTCGATGGTTCTACATAGTGCCGTCACTGAGATCCTATACTTGCCTTCAGATTTCACCTAGGTAGTGACATCGTTAGTCATCTACGTCTCCATCCAAAGAAATTCTCAAGTTAGAGTTTCATCAAATTCGGTTCAATAGTTTTCAAGATAATGGACTAATATGTGTAAATGCAATATTTATAACAAAACTATTAACTACTTATTACAAACAAATATTCCAGTTTTTATTAAAAACTAAAAATAACGAAATAAAAAATAATAAAAAAAAAATTAAATCGTCTTCAAAAAGAAATTAACTCAAAATTATGAAATAACTTTAATTTCGGAAGTCGGTGGCAAAAAACTAAAATACAGATCCCAAGACACCGAATTCCGAAATTAAAGTTATTTCATAATTTTGAGTTAATTTCTTTTTGAAAGTCGATTAAAAAGGCAATGTGTTCTTAAATTCGACTCTAATATACCTATAAAGTCTAAATACATATAATATATGTCATTGATTATTGCATAAGTGTTATTGAGTTTTTTCATCTAATTTTTTTTAGAAGCAGCCAGACTTGGTATACTGTGGGTAGGTAATAAATACAAAGGCTATCCTGGTAGGATGAGACTCTGACTCAACCAAAGGAACAGGAAATTAGGGAATTAATGCAGAACGAAAAGCAACGAAGTATTTATTCAACAGGCAACAGAGAAGCTGTGTTTTAATTTGCCTTAAACAAAATTATTCATATCCCTTAATTATACATAGCTCTTAGAATACCTTAGCCTCCTCTTCCCACAGGTAGGTGTCGACAACCAGTCTACATAAATGCTGATGAGCTATACATTTTTTTTACAAAATGATCACCGCTTGATTTCTGTGCCGTAAGGAAAACCGACTTCCATTATTTTACTCATGTAAAATACTTTCATTATGAGGGTAAGAGGCTTGAGCTTGGACTACGAAATTTATTTTATATTACACAACTTCCGTATGTGCATGATATCAAAAATATTAAGTTTAAAAAACTGTATCCCGACTACGGCAAAATAAAAGTTATCTAAAGAGTACGAAACAAGAACATATTTCAGACAGAAATCAAGACATAGGCACAAAAATATTAAAGTTTAAGCCGTCGCCGCATGCCACTATAATATTGTAGGTTTTCTGGCACCCACATGGTATACCTATGTCTCACTTAGTGTCAGTGGTAGTGGGAACGACAGGGAGATGTGTGTGTGTGTGTGTATGTAGTTCGTCTTTTCGAAACTTACGTAATCGTGTTGCAGCCGCTCGGTATCCCGGGTGTTATCATTGTGTGCATCGCCCGGAGGACACGGTGGAGCATACGGTGGAGGTCTGCCCGGCTTGAGCAGAGCACCGCCGCGTCCTCGCAGAGGCGATCGGCGGCGGCGATCTCTCGCGTCCGGCCCTGGTACAGGCCATGGTACGGAGCGAGAGTGCATGGGAAGCCGTCACCTCCTTCTGCGAAGCTGTAATGCTCGCGAAGGAGGAGGCTGAACGCGTGAAGGAGAGGCAATCTTTGCGCCCCCACGCCCCTAGCCGCCGCAGGAGACGCCCTGGGCGTCGGGAATCGATAGCCGATTCCCGGCCGCCGTAGGCGCGGGCTTGCGGATGGCGAGTAATGGGTAGCTCGCCGTCCGGTAAGGACCAGGCCCGGGTCGACGGTGCGTTGTGTTCCACACGCGCCTCAAAGAGATGTCAGCACTAGCTGAAGGGGTCCGCTAGGGCGGATGCCCGCCAGGGTTGCGGGTTGTTCGAAAGAGTTACCTTGGCACAGGTGGGTTTTAGTCAGCACGCCCTCCCGCTCCACCCAGAGCGAGAGAAGTTGTGAAGTGTTGATTTCCCATCCACAAAAAAAAAAGCCGCGTGGTATGTAGGGTAGTCTCACTTTCGTTTCTTTTTAACAAATTAAACATACCTATTTATTTACACAATATGATATGCAAGGTGTAACTTAAATGACGCACAACCTCTTAAGGGGTCATTGTACTCATCATTATGAACAACTTTTACTATGGGACCAAACCTGAAATCGTGAAAAAAATCAGCTGTTCAGTACATTTATGTACGCACAATTCTTCAAAATGTACTGAACAGCTGATTTTTTTCACGATTTCAGGTTTGGTCCCATAGTAAAAGTTGTTCATAATGATGAGTACAATGACCCCTTTAGAGGTTGTGCGGTATTTAAGTTACACCTTATAAATAGATATTTGTTATGTGCTCGTCAAGACCTATCTTCTGATGTCAAACATGTCATGACATGTGATGATAAAATCTTTGGCTTTGCTGTACTCGGGTAAAAAGGTAAGGGTTTGTCTCATTTACTTCATGACATTCATGCTAGTTCTAAGAAAGAAAGAAAATACGTTTATTTGCGATAAACATGGCGCAAAGAAATAAAATAACAAAATAAAATAATAAAAGAACAAGTTTGGGGAAAATATGCGTCACATTCACGCAAAACGGCCGTCACTCAGCATAATGCCGCGACCCCATACGAGACAGAGCCCCAGCGCGGGTTTTCAGCGACAGCCGACGTTGACGTAATGACGTCGACCGGTGCATCATGCAGAGAAAGTATAAATGACAATTAAAATGAGATAAATAACAATATTGAATATTTTCCAAGTTTATATAAATATAATATTGAAGTTGAGAACATTGCGTTCCGTCAGCGCCAGCACCCACCGACTCCCACGTCGGCGCTGCGGACGGATGCACTATCTGTGCCGTGCGCACACAGCGGCACAGCTGTCAGAAATATTTTAGCTGTTTGTTTTGTTGGATAATTATAAAACATCATCTGATTATGGCAGCCAACTGCTCGACTAGATGGGCTACTCCAATCACACTCCATTTGACTCAACCCTCGGCAACTCTCATTTATCTGCTGCTAACAGGTAACACACAGGGTAACAGTGGGATAGTTGCCCTAGGGGGATAGACACCCCATAATTTAAATTGTGACTTGTAAACGTACTGTGAGGCCTTGAACCTCCCAGAGGGAAGCTAAACTGATAACTGGTAGCAGTTAAAGTGATTAGGTATTTATTATATTTTAAATTATAATATTAGGAGTGGCGAATAGTTTTGAAAAACTATGGTCCCCCCTAGAGGGCCACATTTGGTCTAAGCTGCGGCCAACTTTGCTAACGGGGCATAGCCTTTGCAAAGTGTGTTAGGTTTACACAATTAGTTCAGTTTATGATTGAGGACCCACAGTTTGGTCAATGTGGACCAATAGTAACGCTTGGGGTAGTATCATCGCAGTTAAGGGGGAAGCATCAGGGAAGCCCGCGAAATTCAAATTTTCTTACGTTTTTTTGCAATTTACAAGTCGGTATTATATTGTACACTGATCAAATTATAATTGGCGGTTGTAAAAAGTATCTATTTAGATAATTGGAATCATTAAAGTGATCAATACAACTCTTTAATACCAGGTAATCCCAAAAAATGAATACTTCATGAAATCTTGACATTTTAGGATTAGTTGCATTACTGATTCTATTGTATATAATTCTGTAAAAACATATTTGTTACGGCCGCAAATCATACTTTATTTAACATAACTTAATACTGACTTGCTAATTGCAAGAAAAGTAAGAAAATTTGAATTTCGCGGGCTACCCTGACGCTTCCTCCTTAATATTAATACTTATAAGCAAAAAATACGCCCAACCTTTAGTGCTGTTTCAAGTCACAATTTGAATTATGCAGCGTCTATCATCCTAGGGCAACTATCCCACTTTTACCCTAAACCTGCTAATTCTGAAAATACTAATTCAAAATGACTCCAAGCATAGCCAGATTCAAAATCTAGTCTATGTCGTTAATGTTGGCCTAATAGTAAAATTAATGTTTTATTGTTAACACGGGAATAAATCTATCGTGATTTAAACACCAATATAAACGTGCATAAACGTATATAAACTTACGTAATTTTTAGGGCCTAGCAGTCATCATCTGCGTAGCCTTTTCCCAACTATGTAGGGGTCTGCTTCCAGCCTAACCAGATGCACCAATACCATTATTTTACATGGAGCGGTGTCCTATCGGACCTCCACAATGATACCCCTTGGTAAGACTGGTTGTCAGACTTTCGGGTTTCTGACCACCCGTAGCGACTGTCATAGATCTACAAATCACAGCCGGGACACTGCTTAACGTGCAAGGAGAGGTCTCGGTATGATCACCCATCCACGGACCTACCACGGCAAACGTAGCTTAACATTCGATCAAGCCGTGTGGCTGTTATTATTTAGGCACAAGCCCCATTTAAACACCAATATAAACGTGGAAAATCCACGTATTTGTCCTTACGTAATATTCAGGAACTAGCAATAAATTCTAGAAAAGTATCTAGTTCCAATTTTTGTAACCAATGCCCGCAGGAAAACAATAAATTTAATTGGTCGGAATAAATGTTCGTTTAGTTCGAATGTTGTTTTGGCAGCGTGCATGCCAAAAATGTATGCGGTTTAAATTCTGGCTCGCAAATAATTTAAGTAATACACGTTCAATTTGATCTTTGACACACTAGGCTTGTTCAAAACAGTCAAAAATATATATATACTGCTGCAATCTATGAAACAATATGCTTTTTTTCGCTATTTCAATGTTGGTTCCCTACTAAAAGTAGTTCGAATTCATGAGTAGGTACTATCACCCCTTTTTTGCGTGGAGAAATGCTCATGCATACTGCACTACCACGGGGAGATAGTGCAGTTATGTGGGACTCCAACCCACTAAAACTCCACGATGTCCTTCTCTGCAGCTTGCGGTGGGAATACGGGCACGCATTAGCACTCATCCGTGAACTCACCACGGCTGTCCGTCACCGAACCCTTCTCTGGAAAGTAACCCCCCATCACCAGCGCAACAGAACACATTGCACTCCGTAATCACCCCCGGGACCAAACCAGCACATGGGCGCTAGATGACGCCGTGTCTGTCGCACCCTTGATGCCCCTGCGACCGGTCACTTTCCAGCCACAGAGGATAGGGAGAGTGGCCAACGCCATACTGACACGTCCGCCATCAGACGGTGGCGACCCCGTCAAGGCCGAGGAAGGTAGGGACAGCGGCGCACCGCAATATGGGCACTACTCTCCCGCCGCGGCCTCTAACCCTCAGCCGCGATGCCTCCCATACGACATCGCGGCCCGCCTAAGTTGCGATGTCGCCCAAGCGGCATCGCAACCTACTACGGCCGCTACATCGTCAGTTTTCCTCCAAAAGCCCTGACAAGCGGCCCCTTGCCGGGTTCCTCTTCGCTTCACCGTGGGTGACCAAGCCACGGCTACTGAGCCCCCCGCCTCGACAATGCGTGAACCTTTCATCCCGAAAAAAATGTTGTTCCCGAGGAAAACAACAATAACTTTCTTATGATAATAGATGGCGCCACGAGTCTTTCGAATCATGATTGAATTGTATTATTATAGAAACTAATAGTGTGTAGTAGTTTTTTTTATTTTTTTATTTAAGTATATAATACATTTTGTGAGTTTTAGACCGTTTAGTAGACCGGTTTTTCATCCTCCTAACTATCCTAACTAATATTACAAATGCGAAAGTGTGTTTGTTTGTTTGTTGATTACGCCTTCACGCTAAAACGGCTAAACGGATTTGGATGAAATTTGGCACATGCGTAGACCATAACCTCGAGAAGGTCATAGGCTACTATTCATCCTGGATCGCAGACGAAGTCGCGGGCAACAGCTAGTATTAATAAATAAAACTAAATAATTAGATAAACAAACTAAATACCATGCACAGGTACTAGCCACGCCACCAACGAGTTCGAGCCGCCGACTAGTGCAACTTTAAGGTTGAGCAAAAAACGTCGCACATAACACGATTCTTATATGGGGACCCTGTGAGAGACCCCCTTTAATTTTCAACTTTAAATTTTGAATATTTGTTGTTATAGCGGACATAGTAGTACTCACTCTGAGAAAATTTCAAGTGTCTATTTATTACAGTTCAAAATATACAGCCCTGTGACGGACGGAGAGTGGAGCTTAGTAATAGGGTCTTGTTGGCACCCTTTAGGTACAGAATCCTAAAAATACACGAAATATACCCGTAGTTTTCTTCTAAAACTGAGATCACGGACGATGAGTATTTATTTTGCATCCCATTTATGTAATAAACCGAAAAAAAATTTGAAAACCAAAACCCATTATTTTCAAAACCCTCAATACAATAAATATATTTTCTTCAGCCCGGCCATAATTAAGACCACATTAACATACTTATTAAAAGTACACACGCCGTTCTCACCCGCGTTACAGGTGACTATGTCGAAAGAGTTGTTGCCACAGTGTGGAGCTGACAACACCCTGATAAGGGTCTACCACCCTCAATCCAGTTAATTTATATGTTTGCTGGGCTCATGATTTGTATGAAGTTATTTTGGACTATGATATTCTTGTTGGGTCCTTTACAATTGCGTGTTGGGACGAGGATTTTTGATATTTTTGTTGAGAGGAAAATTAATTGTGTTTTCGTTGTGTGAGTCGGAAAAGGTACTGAAGGATCATGGCGGGATTATCAAGATTTTTTCTATGTTGTGTAAGCAACAATATTGTGATCATCAGCGTGATTGCCAAGTGTGGTGATTCCGGTAATGTTTATTTTTGGCCAACTGCGGCGGAGCCCAATTGTATAGATAAACCATTCTAAAAATGAACGCCCCTTCACAATACATATGTGTGAGAGGATATATTTATTCCAACACTTTACTTGTGTGCGTGCGATGATTTTACTGTAAACATGGACTCGTCGCCGCACTTGGAGGTCAACTAATCGTGTCTAAGTACCAGGATTGTACGGCGGGGAGCGTGTGCTTTGTATGGCAAGACACGTTAGCTCTGTTGCGCGTTCGTTTCATTTATACACTAGTTGGCCAACAAACCCGGTTGTTCGGCGTTTGTACAGTCGGTAGGTACCGTTTGCATAAAAAAATCAGTGTTATTGTTTAAATTGTTATGTACCTATGTTTGTAAGGTATTTTTTCAATGGGTCATTTGATTTACTGTATACCTATATTATGTGAATTCCCTTAAAATAAATTATGAAATTATTATTATTTCAAGCATTTATTGACTTATTACTAATATATAATGCAATGCGTAATAAAACAGTATGCAATACAAACAAACGTTATAAAACACAGTATTATTTAACTAATTATTAATTTTATCAATACCTATACCTAATCACTTTTATCAGAATCTGTCTCAACATTAATAATGAATTCATGTCAAAATGTTTCTGTTAAAATATATTGTTTTTCGATATCACTTGCATGTTAACATGTATTTTCCCACATAGAACAATCAATCATTTCAATTTCAAGACGTTATGTTTTGTTCAACAATATTTCTAGTCACGTAGTTTTTTCCTTGACATGTTGACCGTACTTTTGTGGCGAAATCAACGCGTGATCCCACTTTCATAGCGCGCCGGTGACTGAGCAACCTATGACAAAGACCAATTATGTGTATTGCGTCGATACACCTTCTTTGCATGTGAGCGTAACCGCTGTGGAGGGGCGTTCATTTTAAGAATGGTTTCTCTATAATATGTTTAATTCTTAGAGTACTCTCTAACAAGCCCAGACTGGATTCATAATAATGTTAAATAATCAGGCTGTGTCATCCTACTGTCAAGCAAAGGCCTTGATTGATATTTTTTGCAATGAAAACTGCTTTAGGCGCGTTGACTGCTTTTTTGGTACTTAGCGTTACGGGTTTATTTATTGCGTTTAGTTTATTGCGTTACGGGTTTACGTCACCACGACAACTCGACACCGCGACATGCTATGTATAAAGTTTAAGTTTTCACGTCTGTCGGCAGCCCCCATGACTTAGTTTCAACACTTTTTAAGTATTATCGTTCAGTTCTTTCCGTCCTTGTGCAGCTATTATCCCTTTTTTTTAATGAAATGATTGCATTAAATCTCCTGTTTATTTTTTCGCTCATGATGTATATTACTTGCTAAACACAACTTCAAAAGATGTCGCAACAGACAAGCTAGTCAGCAAAGATGGTATTGACAACCCAGGGTGCTTCAAAAATATTGTATTTGTGTCAGCTCATTTACGTTTTAATCGACAAAAAAAAAGGAGGTCTTCAAGTCGAGGTGTATTTTTTATTTATGTATGTTGTAAGATTTTTTACAGAGTGTGATTCTAGTTTTATTTGGGATGGTATACCTCGAAGTTGGTGCCATGTAAAATTTATTATTTTTCTTGGGTAGTTTTTTAATTAGCTTCAATAATACGTATTTTTCCCACTTAGTCTAATAACTTTCTGCCACTGCAATTAAATAGCAGGTAGTGGTGTTCGAATTTGAGTGGGGTATGCAATACAACTAAAAAGGAAAATTAAAAGTATTTTACAAAAAAAAAAAGAAAAAAAAAACAACTAAGACTTCAAAAACAACAAAACTGAAAAATAACTTTATTTTTGAAACTCGGCGGCAAAAAATGAAAATGCAAAACCAAAGACACCGACTTCCAAAATTACAGTTATTTTTCACTTTGTAGTGTTTTTTTCGAAGTCGGTTGTTTTTTTTTTTTTTGTTTTTTTGTAAAAAACCTTTTATTCACAATCTACGCACAAGTCCACTCATCTAACTTTTTGACTGTAAAAAGACAGAAAATCAAATCAAAGTGCGAAAAAAATCCGAAAGAAACGCACTTAAAAAAAATATAAACAAATAAACTTTCTTACAGCTTAACCCTTTAAAAAGGATGAATTTCAGGGCGGTAACGCACCCAATTTCCTTTCTGTCATGGCCGCTTCATTAAGTGAATAATTTATTATTCTTTCAGGTGTTTACGGGTTAAGTATTTTGAGCGTGATTTGTTTTTGAAAAGGTTATAGTTAAAATAATGAGACACGTACTTACCCTTTTCAATGCTATGTAAGTATTTGTATCTCACGAAGCGACGAGCGCATTACCTGTGGTAGCCAAGTGAACAAACACGCTGTGTATGTATGCGTGAAGACGAGTAGCGTCAGCACATAATACACACGCACACACACCACACTTCTCACTTGGCCGTTGTCTCGTACTGTACCGAGAGCATCGGCGTACTTGGTAACAAGTAAAGCGTGAGTCGCTTCGTAAGATCAAAATACTGTACCTACCTAAATAAAAGGAGATATGCTTCAGATATTGCACATATGGGTAAAAAGATTAGACAAATTAGAATGCTGGCAATGGGCCTGCCTACCCAGGGTGAGTCGGATGGTCCATAAAGAGACAAGCATGATCTTTTTCCAAAAATTAAGGAAAGATTCTGAGCAAAGTAGCTCTTAGTAGATGCATGAAAATTTGCAAATGATCGTCGTATTATCATTTCAGCCGTGAGACGTCTATTGCTGAACAGATAGGCTCCCCAAGCGTCTTTTATAAAAATATTGGGTTGGCACAAAAAATGAGACACTCTATACATTTCCATTTTCAAGTTAATTATTTTCGATAATATTCTAGAATGTGGTAGAACATTCTACGTACTTGTGGTTGTGGGGGTACATAACGCCGCCCTCGCGATCGGCGTAGATAGTTTGAAGAAAACTAGACGAGCGAAAAGTTCGAACACTATACTTATACGAGTACTTGTTAGGCCATAGTGCGCGGGCTGCGGCTGACAATATAAACACTGCATTGGGCGCTGGAAGTACAAGCCATGCGACGGTGTCCCGATGGTTTGACCATTTTAAATCAGAAGACAGGAGCCTTGAAAGTCAGCCACGCTCTGGACGACCACCCGCAGTGAATGATGACGATTTACGCCGCGAACTGCAGTCGAATCCGGATGCTACTTAACTGCAGTCACCACGCCGTGGAAAACCATCTGCATGAGCTTGGGTATCGAAATGTTTTGGCTCGGTGGGTACCGCACATCCTTACAGACGCCAGTCGTGCAGTCCGTGTCGCTATCTGTCAATTACTTTTGCTGCGACCCCGATGAAAACAGTTTTTGTCTGATCTGGTTACTGGAGTTGAATCATGGATTCATTACGAGAACGATACACGTCGTGCTTTTTGGCTGCCTTCAGAAGAAACGTCACCAACTGAACCGAAGCTGAGTCAAAAGAACCACTTAAAAGTTCAGTTTTGCTGTTTCTGGGACGCGCAAGGCATGCTGTTCTATGAACTATTACACAATGAAACTATAAACGCTGACAAATATTCCAACCAGCTCATCAAACTATTTGCTGCTATCATGAAAAACGACGAAGACGATTCAATGTAGTTTTACTACACGATAACGCTCGACCTCATGTCGCATCTGCCGTTCGCCAACAGTTGGAGAATTTGGGTTGGGAGATGATACCCCACCCACCTTATTCCCCAGACCTCGCCCCATCAGACTATCTTTTGTTTAGAGCCCTGAAACATCATTTGCGGGGTAAACATTTTAATGATTTCTCTGATGTAGAGGCGGAGTTGAACAACTTTTTCGAGGCACAGCCATCAGAGTTATAAATAGGCGAAAGGAATCCAAACTTTACCGGATCGTTGGCAAGAAGTCTTAGATGCTAATGATGATTACATCATTGACTAAGCTTTATTGTAATAATAATAAAAAATATAAAACGTAAACCAAGTGTCTCATTACTTTCGTGCCAACCTGATAATAAGACAACTTTTTGAACATACCTACCTAATATTATTTATTTCCTAAATCCCTCTACAATCTCCTCTTTGCAAACCACGATTTATTTGAAAATCGAACCATTAAAAATCCAAGAACTTACTAACGATCTCATTTAGTGAATCTCTTGGTAATCTGGTTCGATCTAAAAACTCGTGTAAAACGGGATGTAACCTACTTAATGACCTGGGTTGTAATAAGTGAAAAACTAACGTGATCTGAACTCAAGTGAACCGAGTGGAATCAGAACTGAGTAGAATCAGTTGAGATATCCCGACGACTCGCATACACTCTAATTTGCCAATCGAGGGAAAAATTCACGAGGTTTTTTCATGGAAGAGCGAGCCAAGAAATATATCTTATTATTAATGTATGTAATTTTTGAATCGGTACTACATTTAGCAGTGGGTGTGGTAAAGGGTAAAGAATCTGGGATTTCAATGGAATTAACTTACATGGGTGAAGTTACTGTGAATAATTTTTGTCGTAGTTATCTACTTAGACGAAAAGAAAATGTAGTGCGAAAAAATAACACTCATAATCATAAAATCATAATTGACCGAGCGAGCGAAGCGTCTCTGCTTCAAGTCTGGCAAAACTTGCTTTCGTCTGTCAGTTTGTTGTTAGTCGTATTTTACAACCGATCTGGACGAAACTTAGTATACGAGTACTTACAGGTTTAACGACTTTATAGAAATTTTTCGTCGTCGGATTTTTAAATGGGTACTTCCTCCAAAAAGGAACAAAAAGTGGGCTACTGGATATGTCCGCCTTATGAGATCCGATTTCGATGGTTCTTATTTATCTGAAAGGTAGTAACTTTAAGTTGGTCTGATAAAAAATTGCTGAAGATCTGATAAGGATCTTCGACGTGATGAGCAGAATAGCTCCTCAAAATGCAGTAAATTGCTCACTTTTAGATTTCTACCAGTGGAATCGGCTCTTTAGCTACTAGGTAGGGATTGATGAGACCGGCACCTTCTCATCACAAATCTATAGAATTCTGAAAATAATTATCAGAATTCTCTAAAACAAGGCTTTAAAACCAATATTAATGTTAGTTTTACAATAAGGTCACTAGATGGCGCTACTGTGCATAGTTCTACGCGAGGTCTACTGTCTGCAGAACTACTAGTCATAAATCTTTATTTATCTCAACATCATATTACAGGCGCTAGTTAATAAAATGCACAATGTGTCGGAGGTAGGAGGGTCCTGAGTTACAGATCACCCGGCTCTCTTAGATAGGACATGTTAATTGACAAAATGGTAAGAGTCAATAAATTATATACTATAAGTCTGAAATCGCAATTAGGTGAAAGCTGAACCTAGAAAATAAAAAGAGAAATATTTTTTTACATGTTACTCTTTTTGATAAATAAGCAGAAGGGAAAATTTCCGAAAGACGCAACGTTGGAAAGCCTCCCACAAGGTGCACCGATGACCTGGTGAAGGCCGCAGGAATCCACTGGATACGGGAAGCACAGAACCGGTCGAAGTAGTGGTACTTTGGGGACGCCTGTGTCCAGCAGTGGACGTCTTTCGACTGAAATGATGATGATGATGAGGGAAAATTTCAAATTATATTGACAGATACCTTATTTGACTGATACACAATTATACATAACAACAATGATACATTATTATCAGTTTGGAAGCAGTACTTACAATGACTACTGTTAATAAAACTCAAAAAATATAAAAAGCAAACCAAGCATAAAATTTAAAGAATTATAGGTACAAATTAGGCATATTATTTTTAACGACTTCAAAAAAAGGAGTTATCAATTCGATACGTATGTATGTAGTATTATTGGAACTGCGAGATATTCACATATAATATATTATGATGATCTATTAGGGCTTCCAAACAAATATACAAAATTTTATAGATGTATGTTTGTATCTATGTATGTTTGTCCACGCATTTCTCCGAAACTACTAATCGGATCGTGATCATTCTATTTTTGTTGGCTTAAATTTACTTCAACTTAGGGCACTATGAAAGTTTTATCGAAATCGGTTGAGTACTTTTCAAGATAATAGACTAATACGTGTAAGTGTGACGGCCTGGCTTATTGATACGAGGTACGGGTGTGGTGTCAAAGGGAAAACCTCTCAAAATAAGGTTCTCAGTAACGGAAATAGTTAGGATGACCCAGTTTTCAAAATTTATTGATTGAGCACGGTTGCTACTACATGATCCTTTCTGAAAATCTGATGATGACCAGGTAAGTTAGTGCTTATCGGTTCTAACGGAAATACGTAGGTCACGGCATAAGTCTTGTCGTTAAGCCCTCAAACATACCGCAGCGTTGATTTGTTTGTTATTACAAAGTACCCTCTTTGTTTAGTCTAAGTACAAAATACAAACTGTGAATTATTGACTCAATTAATTCAGTGATTTTTCCGTGGAGTCGTTCCCAGCTGTCGGATATCGTGCTATTATTTTCTACAACTTTCGCCGCGGATTATCTACTAAACAGTGTGAAGAAGAAATGAAGAAAGTGTTTGATAAGGATTGCCCGTCCTTAAGAACTATTGAGAGATGGTATTTAAATTTTAAGCGTGGGCTGTTTAATTTAGAAGACGATCCTCGTTCAGGCCGGCCGACAGAAATCATGACCGAAAAAAACATTGAACTTGTGAGAGAAGCTATAACCCAAGATAGACGAATAACGTATAAACAATTAGCTGAAACCCTGAAGATCTCTGAACGAAGTATTGGAAGAATTATATCAAACTATTTAAATGTTAGAAAACTTTGTACCCTGTGGATACCCCACGAGCTAACCGACGCTCAACGGGAGGCACGCGTAATTTGGTGCAAAAAAATGTTAAAAGACTTCGAATCGGGAGAACACGGTGCTGTAAATTCAATCATCACAGGTGACGAAAGCTGGCTGTAGTTTTTTGATGTACCATCTAAATCACAGAACAAGGTATGGGTCTTCGAAGATGAAGATCAACCTGTACAAGTGAAAAAATCACGTTCGGTCGGAAGAAGAATGATTGTGTCTTTTTTTCGTAAAACGGGTTTAGTGGCCAATGTTGTGCTAGATAAGCAGAAGACAGTCACAGCTCGTTGGTATACTGAAGTTTGTTTGCCACAGCTATTTAGAGCGCTAAAAAATCTCAGACCGAAGTCCCCTATGCGCTCGTGGTATCTTCATATCGACAACGCTCCAGCGCATCATGCCCAGCTAACTCAACAGACTTTACAAGAAACTGGAATTCGAGTATTAGACCATCCACCTTACAGTCCTCGACTTGGCACCATGCGATTTTGGTCTTTTTCCGTTTGCAAAATCACAACTAAAAGGACGTAAGTTTGCTTCGGAGGAGCAGTTAATCGAGGCCTGGGAAACAATATGTGATTCCATTGAAAAAGAAAAATGGTAGCATTGGTTTAATGACTGGTTCTTGCGTATTGGAAAGTGTATTGAGTGTGGTGGAAAATATTTCGAGAAACAGTAAATACTTTTTTCATACGACAAGACTTATGCCGTGACCTATGTATTTAGGATGACCTAGCTTTCAACATTTATCTAATTGAGAACGGGTGCTACTACACGATACATTCTAAAGGTCTGATGATGACCAGGTAAGTGCTTATCGGCTCTCAGTAACGGAAATAGCCAGCTAATAACATTTTTCTAATTGAGCACGTATGCTGCTACATGATACTTTCTGAAGGTCTGATGATGACCAGGTAAGTGCTTATTGGTCTTCAGTAACGGAAATAGGTAGGTTGACCCAGCTTTCATCATTTATCTAATTGACCACGGATGCTGCTACATGATACTTTCTGAAGGTCTAATGATGACCAGGTAAGTGCTTATTGGTTCTCAGTAATGGAAATAGTTAGGAAGACCTAGCTTTCAACATTTATCTAATTGAGTACGGATGCTGCTACATGATACCTTCTGAAGGTCTGATGATGACCAGGTAAGTGCTTATTGGTCTTCAGTAATGGAAATAGTTAGGAAGACCTAGCTTTCAGCATTTATCTAATTGAGCACGGATGCTACTATCAGTCTCCGTCCAACGAAAATTTCAAGATAGCTAAATAAAAAACGATAAAAAATAAACACAACAGAAATAATGTAGGTACTCATTCGTTTTGGAGAGCTCGGCCACGCTTCATCTTACATTTTAACGACTTCAAAAAAAGTAGTTATCAATTCGATACGTATGTATGTAATAATTGGAACTGCAATTATATTCACATATATTATGATAATCTATTAGGGCTTCCAAACAAACATACAAAATTTTATGGATGTATGTATGTTTGTATGTATGTATGTTTGTCCACGCATTTCTACGAAACTATTAATCGGATCGTTACCAGTCTTTTTTGTTGGCTTACATTTACTTCAACTTAGGGCTTGAAGGTTTCATAAAATCGGTTCAGTAGTTTTCAAGATAATAGACGTGTAAATGTGACGGCCTGGCTTATTGATACGAGCTACGGGTGTGGTGTCAAAGGGAAAACATCTCAAAACCTTGGTCAAATTCTAGTGCAATATTTATAACTATAACAATTAAATACTTATTACAAACAAATAATACAGTTTTTACTAAAAATTACGAAATAAAAAATAATTTAAAAAAATTAAATCGACTTCAAAAAGAAACGAACTTAAAATTATGAAATAACTTTAATTTTGGAAGTCGGTGGTAAAAAACTAAAATACAGATCCCAAGACACCGACTTCCGAAATTAAAGTCATTTCATAATTTTGAGTTTGTTTCTTTTTGAAGTCGATTTAATTTTTTTAAATTATTTTTTTCAATGATACGTACTTCGGTATCTACATATAAATGTTTGTAAGTGTAAGTGTGTGAGTGTAAATGTGTAAGACAATGGTTTTAATAAGCTTTCGGTGACAATGTAATCAAGGCTTCATAGCCGAATCCGTAATTTTCTTTTACAAATAGCTTTTGTATGCATGTAGATTTATATTTTGTTATTAATTGAGTTATAAAGAAAACAGATAAACTTTTGAGAGAAACAAGTGTCAAAACGGTTGATTGAACAAACCTTTTTTGATCGTCTATTTTGTTTTGGGAAAACGTGATCTAATCTAATCGTTCAGTGTTTTTTAGTTTTGTCAAGAGAATGAACAACTGCCGGGCCGTTAGCACTTGGCAGTATTGGTAAAGTTCGAAAATTGGATAAAGGATTTGGAAAAAGCAACTGACTTTTAATATAGCTCTTTGAACTTTCTTTAAATATATCATATACGTTTTAGAGGCACTGTATGGCATGTGGTAGAGGAGAGAGGAGAAGGGAAAGAGGAAAGAGGAGAAGAGGAACTCGTGGCTAAGTAATAACAGCCGCACGGGTCGATCCATCAGATTAAGCTACGCTAGCCGGGGTTGGTCCGTGGATGGGTGACCATCTTTTCATACAAAGACTCTTCCGTGCCTCGGAAAGTACGTTAAGCCGTTGGTCCCGGCTGTAATTTGAAATCTTTGACAGTCGTTACCGGTCGTCAGAAGCCCAAAAGTCAGACAACCAGTTTTACTAAGGGGTATCATATTACCCAGTAACTGGGTTGTGGAGGTCAGATAGGCAGTCGTTCCATGTAAAATACTGGTATTCAGCTGCATCCGGTTAGACTGGAAGCCGAGCCCAACATAGTTGGGAAAAGGCTAGGCAAAATGATGTATGGCATATGGTGAGCAGTACAAAGATTGGCGCAGTGCAAAGTAAACTGTGTTGTCCGCTATATACTTAAGAAACCCCATAAGTTCATGTCATGCTCGAATGTTAACCGAACCCCATACTTTCACAACTACTGTAAGGGCGCGGTCACCATTGGATGACGGTTTTTTACATTTATATATAAGGATATTATGCGTTTTATACATATTATTCTTTATTTTAAACAGAAACTAGATTATATGTACAAGCTAAAACTAAAAGATATATATGTATATTATGTACAAGTATATAAAAATCATAAAAATAAAAAGGTGAAAGCTCATAGGGCATCAAAAAATTCGTCCGTATCGCTGTCAATGGAAATAGTGCCCAAAAGGCTGGCAGCATTGCCACGTTGGATAGCAATGCTGATTATTTGGGCTAAAAATAGACCAGCCCTCTGGTCCCGTGAAGAGTCGACTAACCGCTTGGCGATGTCCTGAAATACTCGATGAGCACTCGGACCCCAAGGCCCTAGAGTTTCAACCCCAAACGGCTCAAACATATAGCTCCCAATAAGGTTGCTATATTTGCGCCGTTTGAGGTTTTCTGCTCCTGCAGCAGCCGCCCCAGCACAACCCGCCGTGCTAAGAAGATGGGATGGCGCGAGGGTGTCGACACAGGTTGCATCCCACACCAAAGGCCTACCCAACTTCCAAGGCATTATGGTCATTCCGTCTGGCCTCTTCCCATCGTTGCGTGCCAAGCCATTGGGTTCTAAAACTGCTGGCACCCCGGCGGTGACAAGAGCCCGCCGGATTATGTCGTTAATGCTAGCGTGCCGTGCCATCCGACCAGCGCTCTTGCTGCAAATATTTAAATAATATATAAAGATTTTTCTTACGCACACATGGTGTGCGCGAAACGTTTGAGGGGTCAGATATTTATATCTCAGATTTTTAAATAAGTAGATTTTTCGGATTATTACTGGTGGATGCCAAGCTTCATAGCTTGGCTCATCGCCGCAAGGTTGCCTGCTTGTCGGTCTTCTACAGATTGTACTTCGGAGAGTGTGCCCGAGAACTCCACGACCTCATTCCACCGGCCTGCTTCTACCATCGGACATCTAGACGCACTGCCAGTTACCATCCCTACCTGGTTGCTATTCCACCAATTCGCACTAAGCGCTTCCAAACGTCTTTTATAATGCGCACAGCAAAGGAGTGGAACTTACTACCTGCGTCTGTGTTTCCGAACGCATACAACCTTAATCTTTTGAAAGTGAGAGTGAACAGGCTTCTTCTGGGTAAGCTCACTCCATCGTCGACTCTGTCTCTGTCATCTCTGACCTAGACTAGAGTCAAGAGAAAACCAAATAAAAAAAAATTTGGTTCTAGGGGGACGGTAATGCCAATATATTTTAAAGAATTAGTTTATAATTAAAAGTATGACACGATTTTTAGTCTTGTATTGAGTGTGTATTATGCACAGGTATTATGAATGGTGATAACATAAGTATCAATGAGTTGCAATCAATATGAACAAAATGAACGAGGTATAAATTATTTTGCTTGTGTTGAACATATATTTTCCTAGCATATTTTCCAGAATGGCAAACATAAAATGGCGCACACAGCTGTCACCAACCCGATAAAATAAATTACCGCTACACATTTAAATGTTCCTGATTTAGAACATACCGACTCGTCACCCATTACAAAAACCCGTCATCACACGCATTCACCCGAAAATTGACGACTCCTCGGAAATTAAACTCATCAGAACCAGCACATTTATTCGTCGCTACATTTGGCATAACACCATCCTATACGTGCCTGAAATACTTATAGCGTCAGTAGAGCGATTCCGCTTTAACTTTTGACTCTACCTGTCGAATCGTAATGAAGCCTAATATCTACTTTCCAGTTGGATCAGTCGTAGAGTTTCAAATATGTTCGGTAATACGGTAAGTTTTTATAGGGATCGATCTGTGGAGTTTGTGAGCCACTTTTAATGTTGAGATCAAAGATGGAGTATCTGTGTTGGTAAGATTGGTGAGAAGGTAACGTGACTATAAAGGAAAAATCAAATAAATTTATTTTATAAAACAATGGATTCGATTCTCATGTTCAATAACTAAACTAAAATTACAGAATCGCTATCTTTTACTAACAGGCAGCGCGAATAAAGGACGGCTATAGCTATGAACTAAGTTAGAGATGTCAAACCAGTTTACGACTTGCTCTTCACTGTGTTTTTAGTCGACATGTTTTTGCGTGTCGTATAAATTTGTATGGAAATATTAGTTCAACTTAATTTGACAGCCCTAATTTACGTCAGTCTCTTTAACCAACCTTAAAAGATAGACATATGCTATCACGGACTTTTTTTAGAACTAGAAGAGGAACAATTCCGTCACACATGATTGTTGCGTAACTTAAACCGTTTACGCAGCGCACGCAACGGAAGCTCTCAAAAGTAATAAATTTTCCCCGTTTTTGCAACATTTTTCGTTGATGCTCCGCGATTTTATATAGCCTTCCTCGATAATTAGGCTATCGATAACTAGAATATTTTTTTTATTGGAATCCGTAGTTCCTGAGATTAGCGCGTTCAACCAAACAAACAAACTTTTCAACTTTTTAATATTAGTGTACATTCTTGGATGGATGCTTCTTGTGAATTAGGTATATATAAGTCTTTTGGCTAGTTGGTGCTATCAATGGCACAATTTTTACTTTAGCTAAACTAACTATCAGCTAGTCGAGTGTTTACAAACTAGTATTTACATACTGATAAAATGCACAAGTAATTCAGTTACCGTAGCAGTATTTTCAAAGTAGCGGATCCAGCTACAATTAGGTCGGAATATTCAGCGTTTCATAGCTGAAGTAATGGAAATTTATCGTACGGGTAAGACACGACTTGTTTTAATATAAGGGTTGGCTGTGTTAATTGACTAATGTGTTTAGTAGAATCTTCTCTATAACTGTTACATCACGGGTGTTAGATAATTGTGATACATTTAAGTTTTGTAGAAGATTTACTTTTTAAGCGTTGATTGTTATCTCTGTTTTATTTAATATCTAACTTGATTTAACTGATTGATAGTATGAAATACTGGAATGATATATGAGGTGTTAAAAATTAACACTACAAACTTTAAGGAGTGTTTAGACCAATCAATCTGCCTAGTTTTTCCCAACTATGTTGGGGTCGGCTTCCAGTCTAACCGGATGTAGCTGAATACCAGTATTTTACATGGCCAGCCTATCTGACCTCCACAACCCAATTATTGGGTAATACGATACCTCTTGGTAAGACTGGTTGTCAGACTTTCGGGCTTCTGACGACCCGTAACGACTGTCAAAGATCCACGAATGACAGCCGGGACAGCAGCTTAACGTGCTTTCCGAGGCACGGAGGAGTCTCGGTATGTACAGATGGTCACCCATCTACGAACCAACCCCTGCAAGGGTAGCTTAACCTGATGGATCGACCCTTGCGACTGTTATTTTTAGTATAACTTTTACTATGGGACTAACTTTGAAATCGCGAAAAGAAATCTGCTGTTCTATAATAAATTATAATTAAACCTACTGTTTTAAACTGTATCTATGGGACAGCTATTTTTTTTTCGCGATTTCAAAGTTAGCATGAAAATCCGTTCCGTTCTTCCCAGACGGAGGGCATCCAAGAGCATTTCCCTTCAAATAAAGGATTCTTCATCATCTATACTAATAATAAACGTTGTTTAAACGCGCTAATCTTGGCCAGTCGGATTTCAAAAATTATCTTTGGTTTGATAGTCAAAGTTAGTCTTTCATAAAATCCATTGAAAAACTGTTCTACCACACCACAGGACACAGCACCATACACACGCGCGTTTTATTTACCGCTAGCTTTTGCCAGCTGCTTCGCCCGCGTGGAGGTCGGCCACTAACCCACGGTAACGTACTACAGGGAAAAAAGGATCCTGGTTATAAACTAAGTATAATCTTATTAGAAGCATAATATTAATTATTGAAATACTATCGTGAATTTATGCAAGCCTAGTACAGACGCCAGCACATCAAGCTACTACAATCTGTCAAATTTCTTTAATAGAATTTCAACTTTAAAAAGCATTAGGTTCAAGGTTGATTGGGAAAATTTGACAGTTTCGGGTAGCTTGACCTGCTGGCGTATGTATTTTGACCCGACTGCGGCGAAGCCCAAAAGGAGGGATATGTGTTTGACCTGTATGTATCTATGTATGTCCATTTCTTTGTTCCCTCTTAACTCTTAAACGAATGACCGGATTTGGATAAATTATACGCTTTTACATTTGTCTTGGTAGTGCGAGTGTCACTGGCTACTTTAAAATCAAAAACAAAGTAAAATGGCGGATTTGAAGTGCCATATTGTGGAGTTCGAATTTTTTTTTTCTTCTAATACCATCTAGTGGGATATCAAAATGAAGGGTTTTAAAAAGTGATTACGAAATATACAATTTATATGGTTAAAAGTACTTCGAGGTGACAAATCGTAACAAAAGCTTTTTAAATAACCCTCACGACCAAAATTCCTTGCAAGAATTAAATCATCTGCGAATTCTGTCATAATTGTAAATTAAAAAGCTGGAAATAAAAAAAGTTATTAAAAAATAAAAAAACTGCTGTGCTAAAACTGAAAAGCCCATTTTAAATTAAATAAAAGTTGGAAGCAGGCAGGACCCATTCCATTTTTATATTTTCAAACTCAAATGGATCCCGCCTCATTTAATTTAAAATAGTTTTGTTTTTGGCTTTTCTTTTTACTTTTTTTTTAGGGTTACTTCGCAGAAATTGTGCATTAATGTTTGTAATATTTATGTACTAATTTGAAGCCATGCAAGCCTAGTACTTAATGTTAGGTTACTGCTCAGAAATTGTGCACTACGTTTCGTGAACAGAATACCGTCTTGTATGCATGTAACGTACCACCGAAATAAAAGTATCCTATGTGTTAAATCCATGTTATAAACTATCTGTATGCCAAATTTCATCAAAATTCGTTCAGTAGTTTTTGCGTGAAAGAGTAACAAACATACAAACACACTCACAAACTTTCGCCTTTATACATAATATTAGTATAATTACAAACCAGTGTTGACGCAAGCTCAAAAAGAATAATTAAATCTTAATTTCTTAAAACAGCTTTCAAGTAAAAATGAGGGTATTAAGTTAAAGGATTACTGATGTGGTTTTGTTGATTAGTTTCACGTCAGTTGCCGACGCTGTAGTAATTATTTTTACTTAATCCATTCAGTACTGTGAGCGCGGAGGACGAAGGTTTTACTTTTTTTTTTAATAACTGAGAAAGGGTAATGGAGGTTTGTTTTAAAGTCGTCTAATTAGTGACCGAATTTAAAATCAAAACTAAGATAACATAAGTTTTATCTAATCTCCTTACTTATGTAGGTTGTCCTAGCTTTCGTAAGCATTTCAGACTTCTCAGGGCTTTAAAAAATGATAGAATTACTTATTTTCCACAGAAATCTTTATATACCTACGTATTAGTACACACAATGTACAAAAAGTTGAAAGTAAAAAAACCAACCACAATTTGTCGAGATAATATCCTATTTCGCTTCGCTGGACTTAACAGATTTTTCAAGCTCTTATATTTTTAAAACTGTGCTCTCCTACATCGTGAAACTCATTTCGCAAAATATCAGCACAATATGGTTTTCATTTGCCAAACTTAAGTGGCTGTGGGCAGGGCACATTGATGGAGCCGGAACATGGTAGACCAGAGACCTTGTGAAGGTTGCAGGAATCCGCTGGATGTGAGAAGCACAGAACCAGTCGAAGTGGCGATGCTTGGGGGAGGCCTATATCCAGCATTGGACGTCTTTTGATGATTGATGATGATGGCTTTCATTCAGATGCAATATCGTTAACAAAGAATCAACGTCAAACTCAAGAACAATACATACACCTTACACCAAACCTACTCGTACCTATCGACACGGCTCTTTGAAAAAAATGTTGCATAAAATTTCCCTTCTCCCGATTATACCTATGAGGGGTTTCTTTCACGACCCGACAATGTGATGAAAAGTGACTCACAATAAGAGCCCTCGACCACCACTCCAAGGTCTTTGTCCCACCATGCATTGTTCAGACGCCAAAGTCGGGTTTTGAACACAATAGAAATTTTTAACACAATTTTTTATGATCATGGTGTTGACGAAATGCATTATTATATTGAGTAAAGTTTGTGTTTTTTATCCATCGTCATAGTGAACCAATTGACACGTATTTTGGAGGACGAAGAATAACTTTTTAGTGTATTTTCTACGGAATTCTTAGAATGGCAGCAGTTTTTAGAATTTGCTGAGAATTTGTGCAAAATGGTGGAAATATTTACAAAGCCGTATAAAAATTGACCGTTTTCAATTCCATCCATAGTCAAATTTTTTCCAAAAATATTTTCCGAACTGTCCAGATCCGTCTAACAAAAAATAAGACTGAATATTTTATACCAAAACGAGACAGCCGAAAGAGTATTTTTTCTCCCTTTGCACTGACAGGTGTGGTTGTTCCAACGTTTAACCACAAAGTAAGTACAGAAGGCCGGCTTGATACAATGAACGAAAACGCACGCACATACGAGTGCAAACGCACCCACGACTGGCATTTGTTTGAAACAATTTGAGATCGTCGTACGTCCTGTACCTACGCGTCTATGTGCCTTACACTGTTTGTCCACCGGGACGCCAAGGACAAAACAGATGACGGCGTCGAAGTAGCGACAGTACACTTAGTACTAATTTCTCCAATGAAACTGAATGCAATCAGTTCATGTAAACCGCGTCCAAGAGCTGTCAGTGTCGATATTCTTTAGAAAATAATGACACTGACAGCTCTTAAACGTAGTTTTTTTTTTATTTGAGATGGGTTTGCTCTTGACTTAGTCTAGGTCAGAGGTGACAGAGACAAAGTCTACGATGGAGTGAGCTTACCCAGAAGAAGCCTGCTCACTCTATCTTTGAAGAAATTCGGGTTGTAAGCACAGACGCAGGTATAGTGAGTTCCACTCTTTTGCCGTGCGCTTTATGAAGGATGTTTGGAAGGGCTAAGTGCGAATTGATGGACTGGCAATTAGGTATGGATGGTAAATTGCAGTGCGTCTAGATGATCGATGGTAGAAGGGGGCCGGTGGAATGAGGTTGTGGAGTTCCTGAGCACACTCACCGAAGTACAGTCTATAGAAGACCGACAAGCAGGCAACCTTGCGACGATGAGTCAAGCTGTGAAGTTTGGCATCCACCAGTTTCACGTCACCAGTGCAAGTTTATGAGCTGCTGGCGTTCAGTTTCTTTGGTGAATTTTGCCATTACTATGGCTGAATAATCTCGTTTCCCGTTGATGTCCCGTTCCCGGTGCGGTGGACGAACAGTCTGAGTCTGTGCTAATATTTTCTTGATTACTGTGTATGTGTGCGTGCGTCTGTCTTTGCTAGTTTTAATGATAATAATTTATTTATTTGCAAATATACCTAAGTGACACTGTAAAATGATTAAGGCATCTGTCCCACCACCACGACGGCTATTCACGACAAGCGTGTAGAGCTAGCAACTAAAAAGGAGGTGGCGAGCAACGAGCAACGAAGGAGCCACGTGACGAGCTATTACTCGCTGGTATGCGTTTGTAAAACTTTGGTCTCCTAAGAAAGCGTTGAACGGTCAGTCGGTCGCACAATGACGGCTGTTGACACCAAAGTCAAATTCTGTTGAAAATGACCGATTTTCATGATGGTCGTTATAATAATGAGACACACATATACACTTTTCTTTTTCACTGCGTTCTTTTGGGTGGGAAATCATTAAATAACTTCTCCCGCTCTGAACGGAGCGGGAGGGCGTGTTAGACTTTTATTGACTAAAACCCACCCGTGTTCAGTTGCATGTGCTAGGGCCACGGTAACTCTTTCAAACAACCCGCGGCCCTGGCAGGCATCGGCCCTAACGGGCCCCATCAGTTGGTGCTGATATCTCCTTGAGGCGCGCGTGGAACACAACGCGCCGTCAACCCGGGCTTGGTCCTTACCCAACGGCGAGCTACCCATTGCTCACCGTACGCAAGCCCGCGCCTACGGTGGCCGGGATTCGGCTCTCAATTCCTGCCGCCCAGGGCGTCTTCTGTGGTGACTAGGGACGTAAGGGCGCAAAGATTGCCTCTTCCTCACGCGTTCCGCCTCCTCCTTCGCGAGCATTACTGTTTCGCAGAAGGAGGTGACGGCATCCCATGCGCCAAGAGCGCATGGGATGCCGTCATCCATCCATACCATGGCCTGGACCATGGCCGGTCGCGAGAGATTGCCACCGCAGATCGCCTCCGCCAGGTCGCGGCGGTACTCTGCCCAAGCCGGGCAGACCTCCACGTATGCTCCACCGTGTTTTCCGGGTGATCCATACAATGGTAACACCCAGGCGTTTCTTCCGGCCTTATCCGGAACAGGAACCTCCCGAAGAAACCGTGTCCGGTGAGGACCTGCGTCAGGCGAAAGCTGACGACGCCGTGGCGCCTTTCTAACCACTCCTCTAAGAGGGGACTTATCGCCGCAAGAATCAGTAAGATTACTATGATGTGTAATGTGTTGGTAATCAGTCCTTTTAATTGTTCGGATTACGTAGATAAGACAAAGTTTTCGATTTGCTTGTTCGTAGTCTAATTTACTGAGCCAGTTTAGTATGCTCTTTCTTTCTAAACCCGAAGCCGGGCTTCTGTGCATAATCTACTCTGTGGTTAAACCGTGGGTGGTCGTTTCACGTCACTGGGCACTTGGTGACGTCATCCGGTGATGTGCTCTGTCTGCCCAATCAATTCAGTCAGCTCTCTATTTAAGTGAATTTTTGATTCAGGATCTGCTGTGTCTTCGGGAGATTGATGGATGGAAATTGTTGGTGGGGGATGGTAATTTCATTTGAGAGTCGGTTTGGTCCGGCTTGTAGAACTAAAATGCGTGATTGATTTGCTATTTCGGGTCAAAAAATATTGGAGTTTACTCCTTAAGAATCGATTTTCATATAGGGTATGGAAATTTTATGAGGAATGAAATATAAACAAACGTTAACTTAAAAGTGTTACGTTTTTCTGCGCAACTTATCATAAGCACCTTTCACTTTGAATTCATGTGTACACTTTTGTTTTTTCGGCCAGACTTCATTGTTTTGTTTATTATCGGCCAGTCATCATACCGGTCAGTTTATCCATTAAGGCCTATTCAAACCTAAGCGGTATTCGCTGCCGCTATGGGTAGAGGTAATACCGCGCGGGTTTCGCTTAGGTATTTAGTATTATGTTTCGCGGCAAAAGCGGTACAGATGAATGAAAAGTAATATTACCGCATACCCACTCGGTTTTCTCTACCGCAGACGGTAGCGAATACCGCTTAGGTTTGAATAGGCCTTTATATTCAAAGATGTAAATTCCGGACGTGCGTCAGGGCTGACTCACACTTGTTTAAATCTGCGAAACGATTTTATTTTTACTAAATAAATGGCTGTAGAGATATTAAGATGGTCATATTCACCAAGTTAACTACTGTATATTATCGTTGTAGCATAGGCATAGCATAGGTTTCTTTTTATAAACTTTGTTAATTAAATATGTGATGTTGACAGTGTTATTATAGGGTAATAGGGTGCATACTCGATAGGCGCTTTATCCCTTCCATATCCTAAGGGCCTGTCTTCTCTACCATTATCGCGCCCCTCCCGGTCTACTCCTTGACATGCAATGGTCTCTGTTGCACCATATAACTTGAGGCAACAGGGGCTAGTGTTAATCTTTGGGTTCATTCGAGCAATCGAGTCTGGCCAAACCACGCCAGCGGTCGGTGTATTTCATTCATTCATTAATTCATTCATCATTTTGACAGTGGACACGCATGAATCATTTTCATGTAGTAAAATGTGGGGCATACTGAAAGTTTCTGGAACTGGCCACTTAAAAAAAAAAAAAGAAACAATTACGGAATTCGAAAATGGAACTCTCTGGGAACATGTTACTTTTTAATTTGCGAGACTGTCATTTTGTTTGTGGCGTCCTTTAGAAAATTGTGCGTCGCTATTACAATCAATTTAACTCGTAAAAATTTTCGCTCAATGATTTTTACGATTTTCGCTGTGGCTTAAGTCAACAAGAGAGTTACCAAAGACTTCAATTGGCATTAGGTGATGAAGCCCCATGTCGCAGCTTTGTGTATACGTAGATCGGAGAATTTAGACGTATATGTGATCATCTCCATGATAATGTACGTGAAGGTCGGTCGGCGACGGCGGTTACAGAATCCAATATTGATACCGTACGACAGCTGATTGAAACTGACAAAAAAAAATACTTGTCAGGAAATTCATATAGTATTAGGCAATGGAATGAGTCAAGTGCAAAATATTTTGCATGTGCATCTGAAGGTTCGAAAGCTTTGCACTCGATGGATACCGCATGATTTAACGGAAGACCAGAAACGTCTCCATGTCGAGTGGTGCCGTAAAATGTCAAAATAGTTTAATGGAGGACACTAATTGGATGTCTATAATAACGTGACAGGTGACGAAACCTGGGTGTACTGCTTTGAACCGGAAAGAAAAAGCCAGTCGACACAATGGGACTTTCCTTTTGAAGACTTGCCGACGAAATTAAGAAAAGTCGAAGAATTGGTAAGAAAATGGTTGCTTCGCTTGAAGACCAAAGGGTAGTGACCGCTGATTAGTACGTCAATACTTGATCGCCCAGAGGCTTAGAAAAAGTTCGCAAAAAGCGTCCTCGAAGCAATGTCGTCCTTCACCACGATAACGCGTCATCACATTCCGCTAAGGTAACGGAAGCATATTTGAAGGCTTCAAATGTAGAACTGATGACGCATCTGCCGTACAGCCCAGACCTCGCACCTTGCGACTTCTTTTTGTTTCCTAAAATTAAAGACAAACTTAGAGGCACACCTTTTACGAGCCCTGAACCGGCGGTGAATGCGTTCCACGAAGCCATTGAAGAGGTCTCTAAGGAAGACTGGTCCAAAGGCTTTTTACAATAGTTCTAGCGAATGCAAAAATGTATAAAGTGTGAGGGCATATACTTTGCAAAACAATAAATGTATCATAAGTCTAATATCTGGTCTTATTTATCAGAATCCAGAAACTTTCAGTATGACCTAAGTATAGACAAGCGTGAAGTTTCAATAAATATCGAGAAAGCTTAAGGTGACGATAAGTAATTATAAATGCAGATGCTGGTGATCTTGTGCGACTGGGCGGTGCGTTTTCGCCGCTTGCCGTTCCATTTAGCTTCATAGGGAATATTTATTTTTAGTCACGAAAATATTAGTATTTGAACAATAGACAGTTTTGATTATAGATAAAACAGTTCATACAAAAAAAAACGAAAATATCTTAAATAGTTGGAAAGTAATATCGTTTTATGTTTTGGGTAGACATTTCCTGAATTTATTTCATAAAGTATTTACTACAATACTTAAATATTTACATATAGAATTGATGTGTACGGGTTCTTGGTTTGCGTACATTTTTTGCATAACTTATTTGCATTATTTAAAGGCGTTATAACAGATTTAAAAGTCACTTTAAATCATATATCTCCGTCTTAAGTTCATCTTTTTAACTTTCGTACGTATCCTCACTGTTAAAAATCATGATCCACATTTGTTTTTCTGTTAAATTATCTCTCTCTCTCTCTCTCTCTCTTATCTCCACTCTACAACGTTTCTGCAACAGTTTATTGTCCATTATCAGTATTTTCCCAAGAACTTCCTCTGCTGAACAAGGCATTTTCAAAGACATGCAACTGTCGCGGCAGCTAAGACAGGATACCTAATTAACTCTAATAAGGTCAAAACACAAAAGGGTATTACATTTTCTTCAGTTAATTTTCATTATGCAGGCAAAGACAGTTCCAAAAGCGTCGCCTTTAAAAAAAAAATATGTTTCTTTTTATTGTCTGTCTTTTGTTAGACTTTGATGCGAGCAAAAAGTGTGAGAGCCGTTTTCTTGGAATAAACTTTCTTGAAAGTTTTGTTTTATGAAGAGAATTTGGTGAAATCTAAGCGATTGTTTTGTCATTTTATTCTTATAATAACTCTAACTAGATATTTTTTAAACATTTTTCCTATTTTATTTTTCAAAATCTCTCAATTTATACGAGAAAAATTTATTTCTAAAAAAAAATGAATGGTTTGCTGTGCTGTAATATTTAGTTGAAGACATACAAGAGTTTAACCGCTAAAGATCGATAAGTTATTCGATTACAAATCGAGGAAAATAAAATATACCCAAAATATTTCTTATTTTAATAAAGTTGTATTAAATTAATACAAGTACATGAGTACACAACTTATTAAATTAGCTAGCAATTAAGCATCTTTTTTTATAAAAAGTAACTGACGATATTACTTTATAAATCACCACTTAAAAAGACTACATAGAACCGCAAACTTAATGAGAAAAAAATAGTAGTGCTTCGTGGTAGCTCATTCTAGATTTTTCTCGGAATATTATAGGAAAATTATTTATTATAAGATACAAACTAATGAGTGGATTTAAGAGAAATACGCCCGCGTAGTTTTTGCGATAAAACAATTGTTAGGTTCGCTTTTCAGAGGATGTAGAATAATTATCCAATAACTGTGCACCTTATTTGTTTTAGTATATTAGTGTATTTATTTGTGTTTATATTTATATAATAATCAGGTATTAATATACCAATAGGTATTTATAGTATTTAATATGTATATGTGTCCTCTCAATCTGTGTGGTTCTTTCCTCAAAATACCATTCCAGACACTAATCTTCATGGTCTTCACAAGAAGTGACCAAGATTATGTCTGGACTTTATAAGAGACTGTGACCTTTGAGTTTGTTTCGGCCTTTCTTCTCAGAGTAGTCAGATAGGAAACGCCGACCGCATCTAGTTTAAAAAACAAAAACATGATTGACTTGTAAAAGTGTTTGTACAACTACTTACAGAAATAAAAATCATTTATGATTTATTTATCATTTATATACTTATTTTTAAATAAATATTTATTATAATCCACAAATTTCGTCATTGCACCTATCACTGTTTGTCTCTGCATCACCCAAAGGTTGACTGGTTGAAAATACCTATGGCATTAAGTATTTAATACATACTTTTAACACACAAATAAACAGAACATTTGTGTGGTTAAAGTATTAATAAAAAAAATAGTATAAATAAAAAAAAAAGTATAAATAAAAACATAGTAGGCACAATTCGAGTCCTCGCCGTTTGGTTTCGTGAAAACAGATTTAAATTTTACTAACTAAGAAGTTACATCCGTCTATACTTTGTCTCATACTCATTCACCTGTGCGTTACTCATCGCGGATTTTAGCATAACCAGATAACTTTATTCTAATTTGCACGTTAAATTATTCTGTCTCTTTTGTACTTTTATTACTCATACCTAACAATAATGTAAACGATTTTCCTTAAATAACACTTCAATTTGATTGTTCCTTTTTTTAAACTTTAAGCCGCGTACTTACTAGCAATATTTGATTTGTTTAAACGGCTGAAATTGCGGAAAAATCAAAAGATTCGGTATAATTTGCTAGTTCCTTTTGTATTTTTTTGTACCTTTTTTATATAATTCAACCTTTTGTGTATTTTTAAAGAGTTCCGTATTCAAAGTGTAAAACGGGACCCTATTACTAAGACTCCATTGTCCGTCTATCTGTCCGTCTGTCACCAGGCTGTATCTCATGAACCGTGATAGTTAGATAGTTCTGTGGCCGCTATTACAACAAATACTAAAAAACAGAATAAAATAAGTATTTTAGGGGGCTCCCATACAACAGACGTGATGTTTTTGCCGTTTTTATTCCCTTCATGCGCGAGTCTATCTTTTATAATGCGCACAGCAAAGGAGTGGAACTCACTACCTGCGTCTGTGTTTCCGAACGCATACAACCCTAATCTCTTCAAAGTGAGAGTGAACAGGCTTCTTCTGGGTTAGCTCACTCCATCGTCGACTTTGTCTCTGTCACCTCTGACCTAGACTGAAGGATCAAGAGCAAACCCACCACAAATAAAAAAAAAAAAAACGTTTCAAAATCAAAACGATTTTGAAAGTGGTGTTTAATCGATTTTTTTTTATTTTCCAACACTATACGTTCAATGCTAATTCCATGAAAAACACAGCAAATATGACATTAGCAGATTTGAGAACTGTCAAAAACTCAAAGGAACCGACAGAAGGAGGTGTTAATACATTAGAAGATTAAGAGAACTAAGATGGAGCATCTTGCGGTGTATGAGTAAAGTTGATGTGTAATTACAAAGCCACAGACAAAGCCGGGGTGGAGTACTGTGTACGTACACAGACTCATCTAGTTGACATACGGGTCGGATTAGGAAAAGCGTGGGGTTGTATTACTGCTAAGATTTTATTGTTAATTTATTTGAAATCATAGAATGTTAGTGGTCTAAGTGAGCCTTACTTTCCGCGACAGTGAAATTCATAGAAGTTACGGCAATTACCCCACGAGAACGTACTACCGGGATAATAATAATACTAATAAACATTTATTTATCTTCCACAAAGGTACGATATCTTAAAAAAAAAAATATATATATATATAATGTAGAATATAAGATCCGCTTAATCCTTTGTGGGAGACTGGTATCTGCACTAGGAAACCCTGTCATACAGATTACCAGCCCAGCAATATTAACAAATTATTTTAACCTTCGGTAGAAGAACAAAGTAAACAAAAAATAAAGGGATAAAAAGTATCCTTTATCCTAATCCAGGTCATTGTCTACCCATGTGCCAAATTTCATCCAAATCCGTTTAGACGTTTTAGCGTGAAAGCGTAACAAACAAACAAACACACTCTCTTTCGCATTTATAAATAATGACTAGCAGCTCCCCGTGTTTTCACCCGCGTAAGTCTCAAACCCGTAAGAATATAGGGATAAAAACATTTCTGTGTTAATTCAGGCTATAAACTATTTGTGTCAAATTTCGTTAAAAATCTGTTCAGTAGTTATTGCGTGAAAGAGTAACAAACATCCATGCATTCACCTTCACCAACTTTCGCATTTACAATACTAGTTTTTGCCAGCGGCTTCGCCTGCGTGGATGTAGGAAATTATCCCACGGGAAACGTATTTTTTTCCGGGATAAAAGTATCTTATCTGCTATTCTAGACTATAATGTATATCTAGACCAAATTTCATCCAGATCCGTCCAGCCGTTCTGGCGTGATTAAGTAACAAAGATCCATCCATCCATCCATCCAAACTTTCGAATTTATAATATTATTAGGATAGTAGGATTAGGATGATATATTTTCCATTTCAAACAAAAAACATTTTATTAATATTTGTTAATACCTACTTTATTGCATAATGCCTAATAGAACCTCATAGGTCATATAAGGTCATGTCAACGTGTGCTCGAATGTCAACCAAACCCCATAGGTTCACACTACTGTAAGCGTGTAAACGTAAAAAAAAACATCTTCCAATGGCGACGGAGGGGTTTTTACGTTTATATATACAGGGTTGGTAGAACACCTCTTAAAGGGTCATTGTACTAATCATTATGAACAACTTTTATTATGGGACCAAACCTGAAATCGAAAAGCGAAAAAAATATTCAGCTGTTCAGTACATTTATGTTCGCGTAATTCGTCAAAATATTGATTTTTCGTTCGATTTCAGATTTGGTCCCATAGTAAAAGTTGTTCATAATGTTGAGTACAATGACCCCTTAAGAGGTTGCTAGTGTTTTACCACTAACCCTGTATATGATATACGTTTATATATATAAAGATTTCAAAGATATTTCTTACGCACTCTTGGGGTGTGCGAGACGGTTGCTTGAGGTTGATAAGACTTTGCTTGCATTGCAGTGAAAGTTGGCTGTTTATGTCGGTAACAGTAATTTTTTTTTTTCTTTCCTTTTGGCTTCGCACGGTTTGTGCATTTAGCCAATGTCAAGTTTATAATTATTAGGTTGGAGAAAAAGTAGAACAAAAAGGACGCGTCCGCCAAGTTTGGAGTTTCCCGCGCATTTTCCAAAACAGTAAATTAATAACCTAACCATGGCGTTAAACCATAGCACAATAATACTGCCTTGACCTCTCCACACATTTCTCTAGCCTAGAAAACATTAACATTCACCGAATCCTGGTTGACTTCGCCTATTGCAATCGTTTGCATATGTTTAGCTAATTGTTACTCTGTGCTACACAACCTCAGGTTGACTTCATGAGTGAGGTAAATAGGTTTTGCAATTACGCATCTTGGGTTCAATTTATGTTTGAATTGTAATGGCGTTTGATTTGTTTTCGAGTTCTTGTGGTAAACAGTGACGCTTTCCTGACGCCTTTGCATCTGAGCTCTGGCTTACATCTCGTTGAAGTCACATATGGTGCATCAAAAAACTTTTGACACTTGAATGAAGTTGACAGGGCGGAGCTGTTGGTAAACATTTGTAAATTTGATTTCTTAAATGTTTTGAAAAACAAGATGGCGGTGTTAGTTCCGATATTGGCCACGCACCTAAAGATCTTTGTAAATCTGTAGATGCTGCAGAAGCCCACGTTCGCACGGACGTAAAAGTATCGCGGCGAGATTTTATCGCGCCCTGGGTTTTCAACTCTTAAAGTTGATCCGAGCATTGAGAATCTAACATAGTAGAATCTAACATCCCAGCGCGTCGAAAAGATACACTATTGGATTTTCAACTCTAGGCGCTGAGCAGAGCGTTGACAATCCAGTGTGCGAATGATAAAAAGCCAATATTATGGTCGCAAATATACAAAAAAAAAAAAAAGAAACCGTCCAAGTGCGTGTCGGACTACGCACAATGAAGGGTTCCGTAGTTGGGATGAATCTCAAGAACTCCCATACATTCCAACTGCAAATGTAAGTTTGTATGCACAATATTGAGAGATTTACCATGTGGTTTTAAGACCATAGACTTCTTATAGGTTTTCCTGTAATCTATAGTTATTGAAATATTTTTTTAAATTTTAGGCTCAGTACTTTCGGAGATAAGGGTGGTAAATGTTTGTCTATTTTCTTAAATCCATCGATTCCCATCCAGGACAAACATTTGTGTGCATGAACATGTCTGTTTGTCCTGAGTCTGGGTGTAATTATCTATATAAGTACTGCCGTCGTAAGAAAAAAGGGCACAACTAACATTTAAAAAAAATGTCCCAGGATATTATTATTTTCTTAAATATCTTTAAAAACATTTATTTTTAAATTATAAAAAAATATATATTTGAGACCCTCACAGTAAGCCCTTTTATTTGATATGTCAAACGGTACAGTTTGCAAAACTTCTTGTTTAATTTTCTTATTTGCCCCCCAAATTGGCCCCCATATTCAAAATTCATTTATTAACGTTACACGCCCATGTTTGGGTTACAGAAATACATACGTGTACCAAATTTTAACTTAATCGGTCCATTAGATTTGGAGCAAATTGGCTGTGACAGACGGACAGACAGACACACGAGTGATCCTATAAGGGTTCCGTTTTTTTTCCTTTTGAGGTATGGAATCCTAAAAATGAAAAAAAAACTTACGCTTTTCTGACTTTAGAAGGAAATAATGATAGGAAAATTGATGTATTTGTCACAGAAACACAAAAATATAACTCGAATAAAAAAAATAAAAACGAAATGGATTTATGTATACTTATGACCACAGAACATAAATAGCAAGCAGCTGCACGCTGCACATTAGGCCTGCGAATATTCTGCGAATCAAGGGGTCACCGACACTTTGAGGGTTTAGTCAAACGACATGAGCATTGCTATGTAAATAGTGAACCATGTAGAGAGCTACATTGTAGACTTTGGCCACCGTCCGAATTAGGCTTAAAATCGTAATGTTACTGAGTGCAGATAGACAGTATTGTATTCTCTAGGGAAAATGCTGGTGTTTTGGTCTAATATTTAGCGTCAGTTCGTTGATCCCTAGTGTGGCTGGAAATAGGCTCGCCATGTTAGCAGTCTATTAAAGTAATAGATATGGGGAGCATATTCGTTGTGAATAAAACATGAAAAAAAATTTAAAAAATGCTGAATCATAGTATAAATGTTTATTGGGTCAGAAAGTTTAAAAATAAGCTACATCTGTTCTAAAATATAATCAGAGAAAACATAAATTGGATTTACAGGAAGTCAGCTGATTTTGCGACAGTAAATATCGGACAGACGCTACGTGGTGGTCACCGCAGTCTTAAGAATCCCTTTTTTTTGTTCCGTGGAGGAAAATCCTCATGGATTTCCTCCGCCCTGGGGCGGGCGGATGGGTCTGTCAGACTCTTACTGACTAAAAACCACCGCGGTATTCTCTTCCCACACTTGGACCGGGAATCATGTGTATTTGTGCTGCGCCTTCCACGATCCCCGGCTAGTGCCGGCCCGCCTTTGCAGGCAACCTCAGACCTGCGGGGTGAGTGAGGTGTGAGACTTCCCCCGCGACGTCTATTAGGGGCGCGCGTAGAGCACTACGCGTCGCCGCTTCGGGTCCTGCTGGATGAGGGGTGGCGGACGTCCCCGAGTGCGCCGTCGCTTCGAACCTCTTTATGGTGGCTGGAAGAGGGCGTTATGGGCCCTCCGCCGACGACTAGTCCGCCTGCTGCGGGTCGGGAGCGTGTTCTCAATCTCCCTCTCCCTTTCCGCAGCCTCCTTCAGCGAAATTACGGTTTCACAGAAGGAGCTCACCGCATCCCACGACTCGGCGCTCCCGACCATAGAACGAGCGAAGGCCGGCAACGACAGGTCGGCTCCACCTACTGATACGAGGGCTCGGCGCGTCTCCTCCCATGCGGCACACTCTGACAGTGTATGCAACGCCATGTCCGCCCCGCAATGGATGCAGTGATGGCACCGAGCGTCCGGCATCCTTCCCGAAGCAGCCATGCCCTGAGAGTAACTGCGTCACCCGAAACGCCAGAGAGCCACGCCTCGTTCCGAGCCATTCACTGAGCACTGGTCGGATCACCTCGATCATAGCGAGGCCGGCGGTAGGACGCAGAAGCCTGTCCCGCCATTCCGTCACCAGGACCTCGCAGAGCTATGACCGACGATGCTTGACGAGAGGTCAAGCATCGTCGGTCATAGGTCGAGGCAGCATCGGTCCACCGCTCCGCGTTCGCACCTCCTCGCGCCATCGGTAAAGAGACGCGAGGGCTCTCGCCTCTACCACAACGTGTGATCCCGGCGGCGGCGCCGGTCGGGGGCCATGGAATGCGATGGTCTCCGACTTGTTGAGCCACCTCCAGGCCCAGGCGTTGGATGCGACTCACGACCTGTGAGACAGCAGCTGTAGCCAGCAACGCCCAGAATGAACTCCCCAGGGCCATGACCAGCGTTTCATCCGCGTAACACGTCAGGTCCACTCCCGGTTGGAGCTCGCCCCTCAGCACCCAGTCGTATCCGATGTTCCACAGGAGACAAAGTAGCTTAAGAGTTCACTGAAGTGAACTGAGTCGATGAAGGCTCTTATAATGCACCATGCGTAAACTGTGCATACCTTACTGACTGAATTCTATTATTAATAATATCTCCCATATTGTACAATAATTCCCTGGTGTCAATACAATATTGTGCATCCAATTAATTAGTTTAAAGCAGGCTAACAGAGTCTACAAACAAAGGCTACTTGAAATTAATATTCGTTAGCCGACGTGCACAGAACATCATATATTTATACATACCGAAATACTGTTGGTACAGGAGTAAATACTGAACAGAGACTGTTTCCTGCAGCCATTTTATGTGTGATTAAAGGTTGAGAATGAATTATATTTTCCTGTTCATTTTTGAGGTTTAATAGTACCTTTTATGTGTGTTTGAAAACGATTTGACTTTGACTTTGACCTAACAAGCAACGCTAAGGGCAAGATTTAAGATTTAGGGAAGGGCACCGCACTTTCACTTTACTTTGATAAGCTTTATTTTTATGCACATTAAACTCATATTCGTGTAAACAAGCTTTGCATACGAATATGAACTATAAACTTTTTCGAATATAACACACTCGCGCTGCACGCGTTTTTATGTTTATTTTTTAAATGATATACAGAATGTCACTCCTATCTACATTGTTTACGTCGTATTTCAGTTTAACGTGAAAGTCTAATGAATTCTAATTCTAATTTTCCGACATCATCATTACAAGGACGTAGTGACTTTCACTCTGAGTGAAATATGCGAATTGAATGCGGATAGGTGAGTGAGAACGTCAGCTCATTCACTACTTGTTCTCTTTCGGTCTAGAATTCAGAATTTCAGAAGATTATCAATCTTTGTGAACACAAACTCAATGACAAACTAGTTTTTATGACAAACTAGTGACCCAACCATGCTTCACACGGTTTTAACGACTTGTTTAGTAAGTTTAATAATAATGTTTTATACACATAAACCTTCCCGAAATAAATTCTCTCTCTCTCTCTCTCTCTCTCTCTCTAAACGATGGGGAAAACCACATAGATATCCTTTGCGTAGTTTAGAACAACAACGCAGTCATACAGACAGGCACGAAAATCGACTTTAATTTATTATATATATAGTTATAATATGTATACCTACACATATAGATATAGATAAAAAATCAAATAGACTATATAATAAGTAGATAGTTGATACATAAAATGTTTATCTAAGATTCAAGCATACATAATACGTGGGGTTATTGGTCATCTGTAGTGGAATCATTGTAGCGAGATTTTATAAAGCTGGATCTCTGTTTACTATCTACTCCAGTCGTGTTAGTGCGTGTACTTCACCCCTAGGGGAGTAATAAAACAGCAGTGCGCGGCTATTTCCTACTTTATTAAACTTTTTAATGCAAATATTATGTTGTTTAGATACACAGTTTTGGATTTTAGTGGTTTAGTTTTTGGTTTTTAGTAAGGGAGTGTTTAGATTTTTTTGTAAACTTTTAAATAAAAAATATCGCTTTAGGATGAGTTTTTTTTTTTTTTATATAAAAACCTGTGTTTAGTTGTTACGTTATAATTGTAGACTAACACAAATAATATAGGTATTATTAACGTACTTAACACTTGTATTTTCCATAGGGATAGGCAGAGATGTGTCGTAGGTACTCAGGGAAGCTGTTAAAATGTATATTTCTACCCTTCATTTATATAAAAAATAAACTGGCCAAGTGCGAGTCGGAATCGCACACGAAGGGTTCCGTACCACCGTTCAATTTTTAACACTCAATCTGCCTAGCCTTTTCCCAACTATGTTGGGGTCGGCTTCCAGTCTAACCAGATGCAGCTGAATACCACTATTTCACATGGAGCGACTGCCTATCTGACCTCCACAACCCAGTTACTGGGTAATACGACACCCCTTGGTAAGACTGGTTGTCAGACTTTCGTGCTTCTGACGACCCGTAACGACTGTCAAAGATCCTCGAATGACAGCCGGGACCAACGGCTTAACGTGCTTTCCGAGGCACGGAGGAGTCTCGGTATGAAAAGATGGTCACCCCATCCACAGACCAACCCCGGCAAGCGTAGCTTATCCTGATGGATCGACCTGTGCGGCTGTTATTACTTAGCCACGAGCTCCTCTGAATTTTTAACACTACATATTTAAAAAAATACTTCAGTTAAAAAAAAACACGTTTCTTGTATCGGGATCTCTTTAATTTTTAACTTTAATATATTTTATAGCGGCAATAGAAATACAAAATCTTTGAAAATTTCAACGGTCTAACTGTCACGGTTCATGAGATACAGCCCGATGACATAGAGCGGACGTACAGCGGAGGCTTAGTAATAGGGTTCCGTTTGGCACCCTTCAGGTACAGAACCCCAAAAACCACTCGTAAAGTGATAATACTTTGGTCAAGCGTAAAGACACCTAAATTATTCTTTGCTTTTTGTTTTAAAGAAGTAAAGTCATTATAAAACGTAAATGTTTTTAACCCGGTGTGTTTATTATGACAAATGTCTTTATTTAAGATGGCAGCACGGAGTTTAGAAGAAGTTTTACTTTTGTTTTTTTAATACCCTTTAACAGGAAGGGGATGTAAAATAAATACTCGTCGTCCGTGATCTCAGTTTTGAAAGAAAACTCCGGGTATACTTCATGCATTTTAAGGGTTCCGTACCAAAAGGGTGCCAACAAAACCCTATTACTAAGGCTCCGCTGTCCGTCCGTCCATCCGTATGTCACAGGGCTGTATCTTTGTTACCGTAATAGACAGACACTTGAAATTTTCACAGAGTGAGTACTACTATGGCCGCTATAACAATAAATATTCAAAATAATCAATTAAAGGGGTCCCCCATTGGGTCTCCATACAAGAAACGTGTTTTGTGCGGCGTTTTTTGCTCAATCTTAAGGTTGCACTAGTCGGTGGCTCGGACTCGTTAGTCGCGTAGCTAATATGCATGCTATTAAGTTTATTTATCTCTTCATTTAGTTTTATTTATATAGTATATAATTATATCGATTTTATTTATTTAGTGAAATAGAAAGTCAAAGTCAAAGTGTTTTATTTGTAAAACATAGACGGGTGTAAAAACAGGTGTTGTAAATATAACATGTATAGGTACACTATAGTTTGCCGCTAACGGCGTACAAATATCAATAAAGAGGTTCTTATCTAAAATTACACTTATATAACACAATTAAATTCTATTAAAATTAATTAGACGATGATTCATAACGAAAACGAGCGCGTAAAATTTCAGAAACAGACTTTTGGGCGTATAGATATTACGAAAAAACTACTAGGTGACTAGATTCTAAATAAAGTAAGTAATTTGAATTCTTATAAATTATTTATACATGTACAGTAAAAATTTTGCCATTTTCATGTCGCGGAGCACCGCGAGCTATTTATTGACCACCCAAAGATGCGTTAAAATTAGTGTTGAAATATGAAAGTTTCGACGCTCATAATTTCCAAACTAAATGACGAGACAAATTTTATTGATATAATTTTTTAGTTTTGAAAGTACACCGTCAAACAGACGAGTAATGACCATACCACGTTTGTATGGAAAAATGACCGACTAGCGTAACCTTAATAATGGAAAATATTGTACGGTAGAACGGAACCCTTTGTGTGCAAGTCCGACTGGCACTTGGCTGCTTTTTATAATAGACGGCAAAATTATAATAGGCATTGCAAATTGTAATTAGTACTCGTAAGCAAAACAAACCAATTCCGCTAATAAGTCCGCCATTACTCCTCCCAATCAATAGATTTAATAATTCATCTTTTTTTTTAAATTAATTTCATTCTCTAGAAAAAAATTTCAGCATTGTGGCCACCTATCGATCACATATACAGGGTGTAGCGTTATTAATGGATAACCCTGTTTCTGCGGGTGGGGGACCCCAAGTCCGGAGTCGATTGTGCATAATCTGGACTTGTTTAAATCATGTATTCTCTTTTTTTTACTATTTCATAATTTTACTCATAAGCTTATTAATTAATGGGTGGTATTTAAACAATATTTGTTAAATTTTGTATGCCAAAACTCAGGCAGAATGTACAGACGCCAGCACATCAAGCTACTACAATCTGTCAGATTTCTTTAATAGAATTTCGACTTTATTGCTAAAGCATTAGGTTCAAGGTTGATTGGGAAAATCTGACAGTTTCGGGTAGGTTGACCTGCTGGCGTCTGTACATTGACATTATTTGATACACCTTTGTGCATAATCTGGACTTGTTAAAATAATTTATTTTCTTTTTTTTTCACTATTTCATAATTTTACTCATAATAAAATTATGCTTAGTGACAATGACATTATTTGTTAAATTTTGCATGCCAAAACTCAGGCAGAATGTATCCGGTTCACTATATTTTTATAACAACTTTATTGTAAAATACCTACATTCTATGCGAATAACTGATTTGATTTGATGAGCAATTATTTTTTAAATATATTTTTTTTTACTTGCCTCATATGTTCACATCCTCGGCCACCGTGTTCCTAAATGAAGGAATTTTCACTATCTGATTCCTGCATAATATTCTTCTTAATATTTTTCTTAATATTCTTCTTATTCGTCCTCAGGCACCCACCGTGTAAAGACTGTTGCCCAGCGATCGCTATACATACAAAAACTGTTTACAAAAAGAAAAATGTCTATTCTTTTACTGAATACCTAATACCTACTCTCGCAACGATAATTATATTTGTAGTCTATTTCATGAGTATTAGACAAAGACACCTCATATGCCTGGGCAAGAAAAAAAAATTAAAATAAAAGTATGGAGACCACCTTTATTTTTTTTTACTTTATTTTATTTTTATTATTTGTTGTTATAGCGGCAATAGAAATACCCAATTTGTGAAAATTTCAACAGCCTACCTATTACGGTTCATGAGATTCAGCTCGCTGACAGACAGACGGACGGACAAGCGGAGGCTTAATAATAGGGTTCCGTTTTGGCACCCTTCGGGTAAGGAACCCTAAAAATGAAATGCTGTTCATTGGTAAGCGCATCACTTAAGAATGGCGGGACCGATTTGGCTATTTGTAGGGTTCCGTACCTCAAAAGGAAAAAACACCCTTACAGGATCACTTGTGTGTCTGTTTGTTTGTCCGTCTGTCAGAGCTATCGCTAAAGGATTAGGTTCAAGGTTGATTGGGAAAATTTAACAGTTTCGGGTAGCTTGACCTGCTGGCGTCTTTATATGAATTTCTGTGACCCAAATACGACGACAAGACGTTTAATGTAATTAAATACATTTAGAATATCGGGATCACTTTTGGAAGGCAAATACGAAAATAAAATAAAAAAGTTTTGCAAACTGTACCGATTGAAAGAACCAAATGAAAGGGCTTACTGTGAGGGTGTCAAAAACATTTTTTTTTTATAATTTTAAAGTTGTTTAAGAAAATTGACCATTCCCCCTTATCTTTGAAAGTACTGAGCCTAAAATTTTGAAAACAGTTCTATACTTATAGATTACAGGACAATTTATAAGAAGTCTTTGGTCTTAAAATAACATGATAAATGTCTCAATATTGTGCGTACAAAATATACATATTATTATGCAGTTGGAATGTATTTATGTTGATATGTATATGATGTTTTAAAGTTGTTTAAGAAAATTGACCATTCCCCCTTATCTTCGAAAGTACTGAGCCTAAAATTTGAAATTAACGTGCTATAAGATGTTTATTACAGTTTTAGAGTACAGTCGACTCTCGATAACTTGAAACTCAAGGGACCAGAGAAAAATTTCAAATTACCAAGAGTTCAAAATAACAGGAGTTTTAATAACATCCCTCTTGAGGGAAGCAAAAAATCAAGTAAACAAGCTGACTCACTTTAACATTCAAAACTAGACTGGAATGCGAACTGTAAACTCACTCAATCTTATTTATTTAAACAATCGACAGGTCTGTCCATTTATATAAACAATTATGGAGAGTAGGGAAGCCCGACATCAAATTATTTCAGACACCAATCTACATGGTCTTCACATGAAGTGACCAAGATTATGTCTGGACTTTATAAGAGACTGTGACCTCTGAGTTTGTTTCGGCCTTTCTTCTCAGAGTAGTCAGATAGGAAACGCTGACCTCATCTAGTTTAAAAAAAAAAAAAACATGATTGACTTGTAAAAGTGTTTGTACAAACCTACTTACAGAAATAAACATCATTTATCATTTATTGCATGTTGATAAGCAAGATACTATTCCGTCAACTTCAAATTACCGAGGGGACCAATTAACATTGATTTTATCCAATTTATCGAGTATTTTTCAAGCGACCAGAAAAAAAATCAAATTATCGAGAAATTCAAATTATCGACAATCGATTTTACTTCCTGTGGTTGTTTCTGTAATTTTTTTTCCTAAGTTTGAGTTCGTCTGGTGTAAAAAAAATGTATGAAAACTTAGCTGCCCATATTTTTTAAAACTTGTCATCTTAATGCAGATTCATCATCAATATTTCATATCTTTTTTAGATACAAAGTGACTTTTTTTTACAGAAACACAATTTTTTACTTTAAGATTTTTAAATACAACATGAGGTACTCTAAAACTGTAATATATTACATATCTTAAGGCAACTTTAATTTAAAAATATTATGCAGAAATCAGATAGTGAAAATTCGTCCATTATGGTAATTTTTCAAAATATAATTTAAAAAATAATGCGCCTACCCATCGACTCCAGGGTTTGACAATTTTTTATATTATAGGGCTTGGGGTCCTCCACCCGTATATACAGGGTTATCTATTAATTACGCTACTTCCTGTATAGGCTCTGTTTTGACTAATATGTCTGTGTATTGCTTTCCATTAGTATTTCTAAGTAATCATTCTCCTGCCCTTATCCCAATTTATTTGGAATCGGCGCAACATCGTCCCTTTTTATACTTCTTTATTACTGTCATCTCGGTAGTCACCCCCCTTTCTAGCAACATCATCCATCCATCGTTTCTTTGGTCTTCCCCTACTAACTATTAAAGCCAAAATCATACTCAAAACTTTCCTCACTCCTCTGCATCACATGCCTATACCATGTTATTATTTCTAAGTACATCATTCATTTACCAAAATGTCAATTTATATCAAATTATCAATATTTTTATAATAATAGCACCATCTTTTGACGATCTTTGCAAACATGGCTATAATTAAAACTTACAGTAATCAGATTCGGTACTTAATAGGCGAGCAGAAAGTAAGCAGAGAACTTAATGCTACTCCATTCATCGCTAACCTCTATCTGGATAACTGGCAATTTAAAATTTAAATTGGTCGTTCAGTTAAGCTCTTGTAAAAGTTAGTCAGAAGGTGAAGAGATAAATAGTTTGATTACTATGAGATACTAGCTTTTGCCAGTGGCTTCGCCCGCGTGGATGTTGGAAACTATCACACGGGAACCATACATTTTTCCGAGTAAAAGGTATCCTATGTGCTATTTCAGACTATAACCTATCCCTGTGCCAAATTTCATCCAGATCTGTTCAGTTGTTCTGGCGTGATTGAGTATCAAACATCCATCCAAAGTTTTGCATTTATAATATTACAAGCAGCACCCCGCGGTTTTACCCGCGTAAGCCTCGAACCCGTAGGAATATCAGGATAAAAAGTATCCTATGTGTTAATCCAGGTTATAAACTATCTGTGTGACAAATTTTTATCAATATCCGTTCAGTAGTTTTTGCGTGAATGAGTAACAAACATCCATCCATCCTCACAAACTTTCGCATTTATAATATTAGTAGGACAGGATAGTAGGATTTCAGAACTTGAAAAGTATTTACATTGTGGGTAGAAATTAGAAAAATAATGAGCGCCAGGTAGGTATATGGAGACCAAAGAAATAGAAAGGTGTTGCACGGCAACATTGCTGCTGTCGTGATGGTGTTGTGAAATTTCCGTGAGTTACTGATCGAAGACCATACAAAGCTTTTGTTACGGTCGATAGCCGGAGCGGAGCAGCGAGTGACACAACCCTCTCGTTTCAATACTAAATCACGACTGCCACCAGCGCCTGCGCTCGCGCATCGGCGCAGACCACCTCTGAACCTCATGTCAAAATGGGGACATTTTCTTTGCAAATGCATTCATCATCATTATCTGCCTAGCCTTCTCCCAACTATGTTGGGGTCGGCTTCCAGTCTAACCGATGCAGCTGAATACAAGTATTTTACATGGAGCGACTGTCTATCTGACCTCTACAACCCAGTTATTGGGTTGTCAGACTTTCGGGCTTCTGACGACCCGTCACGACTGTCCATGATCAACGAATGATAGCCGGGACCAACGACTCAACATGCTTTCTGAGGCACGGTGGGGTCTTGGTATGTAAAGATGGTCACCCATCCACTGAAAAACCACGGCAAAAGTAGCTTAACCTGATCGATCGACAGCGTGCGGATGTTATTACTTAGCCACAGGCCCCTCTGATTGATTTATCTATATTATGCTGTTATACGTATATCTGTAGTAGGTAATTTTTCAGTATAAAAAAATATATACTGGGTGACTATTTTACCGTCTTGAAAAAAATAGGGTATAACAGATGTGATGGTTATCGATATCTCAAGACGATAAAACAATTTTTATAAACTCACACTTCAAGTAACTACACTACCAGCGGTAATTGACCTCAAAAGAATCACAAATCTTTTTAATTTGTCGTGTTCAGATATCGATACCCGGATACTGCGGAGTTTCGCTACCTAATGTAATTTGACCATGTAAAGGGAAATTAGAGATAATTTTGAGATTGAGATTACAATGGGAAGGTTCTTAAAAATACGGGAATTGCCCTCAGATGACATAAATGTATTTTGCTGCAGGACATCCTACCTTTCATGGACTTTGTCTCAGTTTTCGCCACACCTGTACCTGTCATCCTCTCTTCTAGCAATGTTACATTCCAAAACAAAACTTCTGAACCTCTTGTCACTTGTGCTTAAATCGTCGACCGAAATCGTTCGCAATGATTTCCAGGGAAGAATCTCCAGAAGTTGCGTTTTCAACTTTCATCCTTGATCAATATGGTGTAGTTTGGAATGAATGAGGGTGCTATTGTAGAGTGTATGACAGATGATTCTACACAAGTAGGCCGTTCGGTATCAATGTAGATTTCCGTCATTGTTTTATAGCCGCTGAGCCTTTTCAGGCATTATGGTGATTTGCAAGTTGAATAATTTGGACAGTTTTACTTTAATATGAGGATAAAATATTGTTTCCTAGCCATGAAGCAGTAGCTCAGTGGTAACGCTTATGACTTATGTATCGTAGGTCCTGAGTTTGAACCTTTTTTTTGCGTGGAGAAATGCTTATGCATACTGCACTACCACGGGCAGATAGAGCAGTTATGTAGGACTCCAACCCACTAAAACTCCATGGTGTCCTCCACTGCCGCTTGTGGCGGGAAGACGAGCACGTGTTAGCGAACCCGCCGCGGCTGTCCGTCACCGGACCTTACTCTGGGCCGTCTGTGGTGTCCGGTCAGGTCAGTGGCCCGGCCGCCTACCACTTTTCGGTCGTAGAGGAGATAGAGAGCGGCCAGCAAAATACTGACACTCCTCCTTCCCTGCGGCCCCACCGCGGCCGCCATCAGACGGTGGTGACCCCGTCAAGGCCGCGGAAGGTAGGAAGAGCGGCGCACCGCAATACCGGCATCGCAATATCCACTGCGGCCTCCAACCTTCAGTTGCGATGCCTCCCGTACGACACCGCAACCCATATGTTCGGCGCTACGTCGTCGGCTTTCTGGAAAAAGCTCTGACGATTGGCCCCTCCTCGGGTTCCTCTTCGCTTCACCTCGCCTACTGAGTCCCCCGCCTCGACAATGCGGAAGCCCACCGGTTGAGTTCGAACCTAGACAGGCGTTTTACTGTGTGTAAATTATTTCATCACCACTGCTCTCAAAATGGAACAGAAAAACAGCGTGAGGAAACTAGTATGTCCTAGAAACAATGTCCTAGAATTCAAAGAAATGTGATATCAACCAATCCGCACTGTGCCCGCGTTGTGGATTACACATAGTCAAAGTCAAAGTCAAAGTATTTTATTTGTTGAACATAGGTAATATGGTACATGGTATAAAATTTGTGTTGTATCACTATGTTTTGCCTTGCAAGGCGTACAAATTAGGCATAAAAAACTACAAACTAAATAAAACTGTTTCAAACAAGTAACGTCGTAAACAAGTGGATCTGACATTTTTTATTTTATGCTTCTATCTTCTAAAAACTCATTGATAGAGTAGTAAGCCTTTTCAATCAAGAATTTCTTAAGTTGCGATTTAAAATGGTTTATGTTGGTCATGCTTTTTAAAGTTTTTGGTACTTTATTGTAAATCTTTGGACCCATGCCGAGACAACTCTTTGAGAAAAATGCAGTATTGTGTTTTTTTTTTATTTTAGTGTGCTTTGGTGACGTCTAGTATTAAGTTTTTTCAAATTTAGACTGATTATAGTGCACACTCATTCTCACAGAGTGGAGTCCATACTCAGCCTCTGGGGTAGTAGGGACGTTTTATTAAACTGCTTGAGTCAGTTCAAGTGGTCATGACGCCTTGCATCATCGTGGACTGTAGCTGTATACGTACAGGGTGTATCAGACAGGTGTGGTCAAATTTAAGGGTGTGGTACCGACCAATAAACTGAACAACTTTCTTCATGGAATAAACATCATAATCGAGAAAAAATAATCAGCCATCCCATATATTTGGATCGAGTAGGTATTGAAGTTTTGTGGGGGATAGCTGATATTTTTTTCTCGATAACGATGCTGGTCCCATGGAGAAAAATGTTCAGTTTGGTCTGTATCCTTTAATTTGACCACACCCTTTACATCAGGTTGGAAAGTCACCAACTTAGACCCTAATGGAAAGTACTCGTATTACTCAGACGGTTAAAATGTTACGACGACCTTGGGCCTAATAAATTCTAAAGCACAATATTAGCAAGATTAATCGCGGAATAATTGTCAGGAGATCCCTGACATTCTATTATTAGACGTAGAAATGAATCGAGTGACAGCCTGTTCAAAGAAAGGCCTAAGGCCTACATAATTAATTACTATGTAGCGTATTCGTAGAGGCTATGTAATACATAGCCTTTACTAGTGGCGATATATAAATCAATGTAGAGACGTATAGCGCGGCACTGCGGATTGTCAGCTCCGCTAACACTTTGCTGACAAATATTTTTAATATTTTATACATGTCGTAGATAGAAGAGGAGCTCGTGGCTAAGTAATAAAAGCCGCACGGGTCGATCCATCAGGTTATGCTACGTTTGCTGGGGTTGGTCCGTGGATGGGTGACCATCTTTACATACTCTGTACTTCGGAAAGCATGTTAAGCTATTGGTCCCGGCTGTCTTTCGTGGATCTTTGACAGTCGTTACGGGTCGTCAGAAGCCCGAAAGTTTGACAACCAGTCTTACCAAGGGGTATCGTATTACCCAGGGTTCTGGAGCTCAGATAGGCAGTCGCTCCATGTAAAATACTGGTATTCAGCTGCATCTGGTTAAACTGGAAGCCGACCCCAACATAGTTGGAAGAAGGCTAGGCAGATTGATTGACATGTCGTAGATTATAAAGGTTAAGCGCTATTAGTCTGTCAATTGATTCTTGTAGTACCTACTAAGGTGAGGATAAACGCCGTGACGCACCCGCTGGAGTGGGGCGGCACGTGGGCAGAATTGTGTGAAGAGAAGCGATTGGAAGACCAGTCAGTCTTGTGAGGGCAACGAACGGATGTAGACCTCCAGTTCTCCTACGCGAAATTGTCGGTTTGCCCGAACTTACAAAATAGTGCGTGAATGTTATTAGTATGGTAGTGTGTTCAATATTCCGAAATACTCTGATTTGCCGTATTTTCATGTTATTCGTGTTATTGAAAACCTGCTATGGATTCTGTACCACCAGATCGAGTTGATGACGGCACTAACGCTCAGCCATCACTGACACCGTCATACTTAAGGTTACGCTAGTCGGTCATTTTTCCATACAAACGTAGTATGGTGATTACTCGTCTGTTTGACGGAGTACTTTCAAAACTAAAAATCATATCAGTTTGTCTCGTCATTATCTAGTCCTGGCAGAACTGGAAAAAAGACAGAAGAAGTTATGAACGTCGAAACTTCCATATTTCAACAATAATTTTAACGCATCTTTGGGTGTAATTAATAACTCCCAGAGTATAGAAATGGCAAAATTGTTACGACTCGGGTATAGATAATTTATTCAAGAATTCAAATAAGTTTATTTTGAATAAATACGTCTAGCATTTTTTCATAATATCTATACACCCAAAAGTCTGTTTTTTGACATTTTACGCGCTCGTTTTCGTTATTAATCATCGACTATTTCACTAAATAAAAACAACTAAATAAATAGATAAATAAACTAAATAGCATGCATATTAGCCGCCAAAGAGTTTGGACTAGTGCAACCTTAATCTTACATTATTTTTGCTAATATTTTTACCATGGCCTGGGCTATTCTCATACCCGCTTATTAATAAACGTGTAATAAAAATTGTAACAGTATTTTTATTAACTTTAGATTAACCATCCATTTTTCGAGAATTAAGTTTGACAAAACTTTACTTCACTTTTATTATTAAGGGTGTACAGTTTGTACCACAATGAGAGAAGAAGAATTACAACAATGTCATTATTGAAATGCATTAAGGCTCTCTCAGATATGCGCGACGCGATTCTGGTATAGTATGCTCCAAGTGATAGTCACCGCCTGAGGTATGTGAGTGGTGAGACTGGGGAGGGCGCGATTGACAAGATTGAGAGACTGAGTTAGCTTGACCTCTGTGTACCTTCCCCGTCTCACCGCTCATATACCTAGGCGGTGACTTATAGCACTTGCGCGTACACTGTAGAACAATTTCCATGAAGTTTTCATAGAATTTTTCTACTAGAGTCGCGTTGCGCTTGTCTGCGGGAGCCTTTAGTGAATAGACGAAACGAGACTTATCTTTGACAAGCAAAGAAAAAGTTTTTAATGGGACTAGAATTTCTGTCTATTGGAACTGTTAATTACCATTTCCCCTTTGACAAATTTCATCGTACCAAAGGATTATTCGGAGGCCTAAGTACCCAATGGGAGTTAAAACACTGAAGCACTAATGGGTTTTGGTGCTAATACTCGATAATACCCATTACAAAGAGAGGGCTGCTACGTTTCTGGGAAACAACACTGAAAACTATTTATACGACACCTCATTCGAGATGGGTTCAATCAGCCGTCGCGCGTCGCCTCGTTCAGCGTAACGGGTTTTGGAGTAGCTTAGTGCTTTCTAGGCGAATAATGTCTGTAGCCATAACGTTTTCCATCAAAATAAGTGGTATAAAGTTATTAAAAACTACTCCTCCGCATCGCTATCATCAGGAAATGTGATAACTAGGTAATAAAGAAAACAAATGACAGCATTTTCACGTTACTCGCCATCCGATAATGACCAAGCCAGAGTCGACGGCGCGTTGTGTTCCACGCGCGCCTCAAAGATATGTCAGCACTAACTGATGGGGTCCGTTAGGGCCGATGCCTGCAAGGGTTGCGGGTTGTTTGACAGAGCTACCATGGCCCTGGCACAGGCAACTGAAGGAACACGGGTGGATTTTAGTCAGTAGAAGTCTGACGCGAACTACCGCTCCGCCCAGAGCGGGAGAAGTTTTTTGAAAATTTCCCACCCAAAAAAAAGCAATGTCACGTTCTGTGACTATTTAAAATATTATATTAAAATGCTTTATTTTATTCTGAAGGGACAGGACCTAAACGTAGATATTAAAATCAGAAAAATATATGATAGTCTTCAGGATATATGCTAGTTAGATAGTATGCTGAAAACAATGCAAGTAAATTGATACGATAGAAAAAAAAAAAACACGAAGATACCTATAAAAATTTACTTTAACGATTAAAAACCATAATCAGATTAGATTCAGATTATTTATAATCAGATTATTCTAATAGCAACATTTAACGTAATAGTGTTTTAATGTTTTCAGTCCAATCAATCAATATAATTGCTTCTTATTTTGCAATAAATTACCAGGGTTATGTCATCGCGCTTTACTTTCTTTTCTATGCAGTCGTCGGACGCTTTAAATCCTGTTGTCCCCAGAAGTCTGAAACAGATGCTTTTTGGTTTCGCTATACCTAACTCCAGCACCCCAATTCCTAATGGAAATGGGGTGCTGGTGTTAGTTCGGGTGGTTTCGGAATGTAATCTATCAGAAGGATTTTGAAGGAAATACAAAATCAATTGTTACATACGTACATATAAGAGTAGGGGAAGACCAAAGAAACGATGGATGTAGGTACCGTGTGAAAGATATGGCTAGAAAGGGAGTGACTACCGATATGACGACTAATAGAGAAGTATGAAAGAAAAAGACATGTTGCGACGAGCCCAAATAAATTGGGACAAGAGCAGGAGAATTTTGCGTCTTAAAAATGAGTCTTCTCGACAACGTAATTATAACAGTGATTTATGTTGAACTGTCAAAATTAATGGCATTTCGGATTCTGATTGTGTTACGCAACTACTCCATGGGTTTAAAACGGTTCTTTAACACGGTCATAAATAACGAATCTTCGATAGTGGTTAAAATACGAACAACTATCAGTAATACATTAGGAATTAGGTATAAGATCAACACGGACCATTCCCACTTCATACAATTGCCAAAACCCGTTACAATTATTTACAACGCGATATGATAACAAAACAGTATCCATTCTACAATTAAATTTAACGGGTATAACAATAACAGTTGGTATAATTTTAGGGTAAAACGGGTAGGGGGTAAGGGTCACATATTTTGGTATCCGTGACCCCACTGTCTTAATAACGTTATGGTGGAAATTATAAGGGTGTTTGTTTTGATCGGCGCTGTTGGATATTCTATGGATATCGTTATAATATGTAATGTCCTAAGATGGTAGAGAATGTTTGTAATGTCTTTTTATTTTACTTTCATTTCAGTTAGTTTTGATTTTTGCTCGTTGGGCTAGTGGTTGCAAGAGGTACTGCTGTACATGAGGTTTGGGTTCGATTCCCAGGTCGGACAAAGTGCAATTGGACTTTCTATGTCAATCAATCTGCGTAGCCTTTTCCTAACATGTTAGGGTCGGCTTCCAGTCTAACCGGATGCAGCTGAATACCAGTATTTTACATGCAGTGACTGTCTATTTGACCACCATAGCCCAGTTACTGTGTTAATACGATACCCTTGGTAAGTCTGGTTGTCAGACTTTTGGTCTTCTGACGACCCGCAACGAATGTCAAAGATCCACGACTGACAGCCGGGACCAACGGCTTGTCGTACTTTCTGAGGCCCGGCGGAGTGTCGATATGTAAAAATGATCATCCATCCACGGACCAACCCCGGCAAGCGTAGCTAATCCTGATGGATCAACCAGTGCGGCTTTTTATTACTTAGCCACGACCTCCTTTCCTATGTGCAATTTCTCAATAGCAGCCCAGAGTCTGGATTTGTGTCCAGTTGATGGCAATAGGCTCGCCCCCTATTATATGGGACTTTAACATATCTGGCGAAATTGCGGGGGTACCATTGCATAGGTCCCAATACTTCGGAGAAACAATGCTTGACGTTATGTTATGTATTGTTTATACAACATTAGTTTTAGTATATGGGAAACTCGAAACACGTGTCTAGTATTTTTATGTAAATAATCCATGTAAAAAAATTCAAAACTGTATTATGAAAAATGACAGTTGTTTTGCTTTTTTTTCTGATTTTGTTTACTGCGGTAGATATTTATTTAGATACATACATTAGATTAATTAAACATTGAAATGAGAAATAATCTAACACTAAAGTGTTAGATTATTTCTCATTTCAATAACAAACAATCCTACTTACAGAAATAAAAATCATTTATCATTGTGTTCGACGATACTTGATGCCGAATTGCTCCTCGTACCGTCGCACTGCCAGGGATACGTTAAAACCACACACCACGGCTAGTGTACGTACCATTTTTGTGTACTGGACGTTTGTGTATGATAAAGACATGGTTACACAGTTATTTTTACTACACAACTGTAAGGCCCACGGCACTTGCGAGTGCGTTACGTAACTGAACGGGAGCGTCACGGCAGCGTGCACGTGCGCGTCAACCTGTAGCACCTGAGCGACTGAAGGCGTTGTTTTACCCCCGCCCCGCTGTGCTCCCGCGCCTACTGCTATACCTGTGTTGTGCCGTTTGTGCGCGTGATTGCGGAAAGGTACTTAGTGTCACTCGGTGTCCAACTTGTAACCATTTTTAAATATTTTTGGGACTAAATATAACATGGTGTAAAAATTATTGGAATCGATTCAGTTACTTATTCTGAACCAACTATATTTCGCATATACTTAGGTAGGTTTCGCATATACGAGTACTAAAAATAATGTTGTATATTACCGGACTGGTTGTTGCGCCTAAGCTTGGGTTAGGCCTATGTGCACAAGTTCCCATGATCCCTGGTCCAAGTATGGGAAGGGAACACCGGGGTGGTTTTTAGTCAGTAAGAGTCTGACAGACCCCTCCGCCCGCCCCAGAGCGGAGGACATACATGACGATTTTCCACCCCCCAAAACAAAAAAAGGCCTATGTCTTGTTGAAAACGGACGTCCTTTAGCTAAAGATAATGATGTCATTATTTTTTTCAGACATTAAGAGGACTGTCGCAATTACGAGTATATCGCCTCTCTCGCTCACACTGGACCTAATTTTTAAGAATGTTAAATGAAAAGATTTTTTTTTAATGTAGGCAATAGGTGAACTAATAAATTAATTTATTAATATTAATTTATTAGGTAATTAATTAAAACACATTTCTATTTTATCAAATAAACTCAGTTCAATAAGTAATATGATCTGTTTTAGAGATTAGTTAAATAAATGCCACAATAAAAATGTGATTTTATTAATCACCTATTAAATTAATATTATTTATTAGTTCGCTAATTGATTACATTAAAAAAAAACGGTCAAGTGCGTGTTGGACCACGCACCATGAAGGGTTCCGTAGTTGCAATGAATTTATCCCAAGAACAAACTTAACATTGTAGTTGAAAAACATGTTCTCCCATACATTCCAACTACAAATATCCATACTTTAAAGAAAAGGACCCAACCCATATTACACCTAATGTGGTTTGGATCCTTTTCGTTTAACTGGACAAATGTAAGTTTGTACGCACAATATTGAGAGATTTACCATGTTATTTTAAGACCATAGACTTCTTATAGGTTTTCTAAAATCTATAGCTATAGAATTATTTCTGTATTTTTTTCAAAAATTATTTCCGGATCTACTGACCTTAGTCAGTAGTTTCGGAGATAAAGGGCGGAATGGTCAAATTTCTTCTATTTTCTTAAATAACTTTAAAACAGTTTAATCTAAAATTATAAAAAATATATATATTTGAGACCCTCACAGTAAGCCCTTTCATTTGATATATCGCACAGTACAGTTTGCAAATATATATTTTTATATTTGCCCACCAAAATTGACCCCCATATTCAAAATTAATTTATTTACGTTACACGTCCGTATTTGGGTCAAAGAAAAATACATACGTGTACCAAATTTCAACTTAATCGGTGCATTAGATTCGGAGCAAATTGGCTGTGACAGACGGACAGACAGACAGACAGAAGTCGAGAATAGCAGAATGTCTCCTCTTCACAACAAAATGCAATGACCAAGACGTTTTCGAAGCGCGGTGATTACAGTAATATCCTTAAACATTTGAAGGTTCTTATTAACAATGGACGTTTACGATATTACAAAAATAAACATTATTATTATTATTATTATTTAGACAATATATGTTGTCTAGAGGAGCTCGTGGCTAAGTATTATCAGCCGCACGCGTCGATCCATCAGGTTAAGCTACGCTTGCCGGGGTTAGTCCGTGGATCGGTGACCATCTTTTCATACCGAGACTCCTCCGTGCCTCGGAAAGCACGTTAAGCCGTTGGTCCCGGCTGTCATTCGAGGATCTTTGACAGCCGTTACGGGTCGTCAGAAGCCCGAAAGTCTGACAACCAGTCTTACGAAGGGGTATCGTATTACCCAGTAACTGGGTTGTGGAGGTCGGATAGGCAGTCGCTCCGTGTAAAATACTGGTATTCAGCTGCATCCGGTTAGACTGGAAGCCGACCCCAACATAGTAGGGAAAACGCTAGGCAGAAAAAAAAATGATTTTTTGATGTATATTAGGTCTGAAAATACAATTTCCCTTTAGTTTTCGAAATAATAAAATACTACTGGCTTACTTATTGAAAAGCGGTTACGCCTAAAATGTCGCCTCGTATGTTTCCAAACTGACAATGACAAAATGTCTACCTCGATTGACTTTATAATTTACGCTCCATCCAATCAGACCTAGTTGTCTGTCTGTCAACAGAATTAATTTACAATAAAAGCAAAATCAATGAAGAAGACTAAGGTTTTCTAATAAATCCCATAGGATTTGGAAACATTACTTTGGTAAATGCAAACTAAGTAATTGAAGTATACAGAATTTTCAGTTCTGAACTAAACGTTTTCTACTTTTGACGTAAGTTCAGGTAGCAAACCTCCCAAAGAGTATCGACTTACCTAATAACTGGATTGTTGCGGTCCGATAGGCAGTTGGTCTATATACATTATAATTTTAATATTACAAAGGCGAAAGAGAGTTTGTTTGTTACGCTTCCACTCTAAAAAAGCTGATCGGATTTGGATGAAATTTAGCACATGGGTAAACCATGACCTGGACTAGGATATATGATAGTTATGGTATGATAGGTATGGTTTTTATTTTTACTGTTCCCGTGGAATAATTTTCGACCTCCACGCGGGCGAAGCCGCAGGCAAAAGCTAGTACTAATATAATCCTAACTAATATTTTAAACGCGAAAGTGTATTTGTTTGTTTGTTACGCCTTCACGCTCAAACGGCGGAACGGAATTGAATGAAATTTAGCACGTGGATAGACCATGACCATGTGTTGTGTTGGTAGGTTTAAATAAGAGACGATTTTGCATGTGTTCGTTCCCTTAGGATTAATAGCTAAATAGTGTTTGTACGCATCAGTAGAAATAAAACCTCAGCCGCATCACCACGTATTTTTCATTATACCTCCCTGCAGACTAAAGTGAACTTTGTCTACAAAGCACCATGACATATGATACTTTTTATCCGTGGTAGTACGTTCCTGTGGGATAATTTCCGGGCTCCACTCGGACGAAGCCGCGGGCAAGGCTAGGCAGATGATGATGTATTGGGTTCCAAGTTTTCAAACTCAGTCATTCCTTAAATCTGGTCATTTTTAATCGTAAATCTTCATAGCGCTCTCAAGCCATCACTCATCACTGTCTTGCCCTTATCCCAATTTATTTGGGGTCAGCGCAATATGTCCCTTTTTCCATAATTCTCGCGCTCTCAAGCCATTGCAGCAAAATTCCCGCTTTGGATGCTCGGTCAACTCACTCAAGATCATTTCTCACGTCTTCGACACAAAACCTGACAGAGAATTTAAACAGTTATATTTTGAATTTTACAGCATTTTTCTGGACTATCCTAAGCTATACGATCGATAGAAAATCAGGTTCATATACCTACAATAAATAATAGACCTTAATACCTATTTCAAGAAAGGCTAAATTTCAACTCGGGCATCATTTCTTTATCTTTCCTTTACTTTGTGATAAAGTCTAACTTTATAATTGACATTTTTATCACAGTCAGGCTGTCGAGAGAATGCGTTCCTGACACCTGTCATTTGGACAATTTCTAGTTGTAATAATGATCAAATTCGCAAAACACATATTCGTAAGTATGAAACTGTCAGGTGGCAAGAACGTGTTCTCTAGACGGCCGGACTATAAGGGCTTGTACATAAAACTGCGAATCGGTGTGTTGCGATTTAGGAACGCAGAAAACTGCGACGTGAATTGCTGCGATGCGATTTCGTGCGGCAAGGGGTCTCCGTTTCACGGTTCGGGGTTCCAGTAACGCGCGATGCGAATCAATTCGCAAGTCTTAGCGTTGCGTCCTGCGAGCTCGTAGATTTTTACGATGTAACGTCGCATCGCAGTTTTGTGTACAAGCCCTTTTCTCTGCTTCCGGTCTATTCTGTTAAATCTCACAGTGAAAACTTAGGTGAAGTGAGCTGTCATTCCACCTAATGCTAGGGATTGACACTATTGACAGCTCACTCCACGCTCACCTCACTTAAGTTTTGACGGTGAGATTTGTACAGAATAGCACTGCTGCTAATTCGGTAGGTGTGAGTCCAAGGATTTCTTGCCTTCATTAGATAAGATGGTCTTACCTAGGGGTATCGTTTTAACTGGGTGGTGGAGGTCAGGTAGGCAGTTGCTCCATGTAAAATACTGGTATTCAGCTGCATCCGGTTAGACTGGAAGCCGACCCCAACATAGTTGGGAAAAAGCACAAACTCATCATCACACCGTCTTATAGTTTTTATTTTTAGTGTCTGGTCTTTATGTTTGTTTATCCTTTCAGCAGCATTACCTGAGTTGACAAAAGTATTCCAACTTTATGACTTTATTTCTGTGCAAGCTTGGTTGAGGTTGTGATATTACACTAATCAACAATTTCTTCATCTAGCCGTTTTTTTTTACCTACTTCATAAAATATCTCTCGACGAGACTTCTACGAGTCACATTGGTACTTGTGCAGATTTTGATCCCACAAGGATCAAATTTGCATAAGTACCAATGTGACTTTTCAATGCATATGTACTTTCTGAGTTTTTCTTGGACGTTACTGACATCGGTGTAAAAAAACATTGTGGGGAAACCAGGGCCCCAAGTCTGCTATTTTTTATTAATTCGTCATTCCAACACGATCCTATTGTCATTTTACTAAAAGTTCGTAATCTGCTAAATTCATAATGGTCGATCATTGGTAGGTCAGTGGTCTCGTAATGAATCGTGGTACTGATCAAAGGAACTGTCAAAATTTTAGCAGATTACTGCATACGTCAATCTTTCATTTGTCATTATAGAATAGAATAGAATAGAATAAACTTTATTTCGAGCCAACTCATATATGGTTAGTAACATTGTTTTTAACATTATGTAAGAGATTACCATTTTAAGCCATGTCTTTCAATGGAGTGTCAGTGGTTGACCATTGGAAAGTCATAATGACGCCATTATATTAGTAGATTACAAAACTTGTCAAAATCAACAATTATGAAATCAATGACAGACCATTCTGACACTATTGTAATAGCAGACTTGAGGTCCTGGACTTATAGTCAGAAATCGTCAAACTGTCTTGATGGTGATCATGCCTTCTCTGTATGATAAGAGGCATTTTGCATGGGAAGCCGTCACCTCCTTCTGCGAAGCAGTAATGCTCGCGAAGGAGGAGGCTGAACGCGTGAGGGAGAGGCAATCTTTGCGCCCTCACGCCCCTAGTCGCCGCAGGAGACGCCTAGGGCGTCGGGAATCGATAGCCGATTCCCGGCCACCGTAGGCGCGGGCTTGCGGATGGCGAGCAATGGGTAGCTCGCCGTCCGGTAAGGACCAGGCCCGGGTCGACGGCGCGTTGTGCTCCACGCGCGCCTCAAAGAGATATCAGCACTAGCTGAAGGGGTCCGCTAAGGCCGATGCCCGCCAGGGTTGCGGGTTGTTCGAAAGAGTTACCCTGGCACAGGCAACTGAAGGAACACGGGTGGGTTTTAGTCAGTACAAGTCTGACACGCCCTCCCGCTCCACCCAAAGCGGGAGAAGTTATTTAATTATTTCCCACAAAAAAAAAAAAAGCCTTTGCCCTGCTGTGGGACAATAATAGGCTAGTGTTATAAGACTCTTGGATTGCGGAAAAACTACTGTCCTTTACCGCCGTAAAGTCCAAATTATTTTGCAGTAATAAATATGGACACACAGAATTAATAATAGGTCTTTACCTATGAAATTGGCGATTTATGATATCGGTAAACATGAAGTGAAACGTGTAATCTTTCATTCTATTTAGAATTCTAAATTCAAATTAATTTTAAAATATAGCACGACATTAAAAAAATATGTTTTTCATTTGTTTTCCCGCCGTTCGATTTTTCTTTGTTATCGATGTTCCTGTAACCATGGAAAAATCGAAATTGCGCGCTATTTTCGAATACGAGTTCCGTCGTGGCACCAACGCGACGCAGACAGCACCCAATATTAAAGACGTACATGGACAAGATAACGCAAGTGCACGCACGGTGCGTTGTTGGTTTGATCACTTCCGTTCTGGAAATTTTGATCTCAACAATGAGCCCCGTAGAAAAATTTTAAATCCAACGAGGCGGTGAAAAACGCCTTTAAAGAATTTATCGATTCCCGTTCCCAGGGTATCAACAAACTTTCATTAAAATGGCAAAAGTGCATCAACAATATTTCCTTTAAAATAGTTGTTTGATTTTTTCTATGTAAATCGGTAATTTCATAGGTCAAGACCTAAGTACACATTAGCACCTTTAAGCCGACCCTAACATAATTGGGAAAAGTCTAGGCAGATGATGATAATGATGAGTCCCATTAGCTACATTTGTAGCATAAAACCGATATTAAAATCTCTCTCTTTTTATCCTCTGTCCTATCGCAGGTATGTTGGAAGAGATTTCTTTAGAAATAAGCATCACCTTTGTACGTAATTTTCTGTTCCTTTATTCTTGTCTGTTTATTTGGGTGTACAGACGCCAGCACATCAAGCTACTATAATCTGTCAGATTTCTTTAATAGATTTTCGACTTTATTGCCAAAGCATTAGGTTCAAGGTTGATTGGGAAAATCTGACAGTTTCGGGTAGGTTGACCTGCTGGCGTCTGTACATAAATGGTTACATAAATAAATAAAAAGGAAAAAATTATAGTCGCACATTTGCAACCAAGCACAACAACCTGAACAGCAAAACCCAGTAAATAACAGCATGAAATAAAAATTACACACTAACAATTAGCAAGAATTGAGTACAAGTAAATTAATCCACTTAAGTCGGCCATATTTCACTAAGAATGATGTATACCCGCCGTGCGCACACCACTTATGCACTTGAACGAATGCTAGCATTAGTACTAAAGCAAAAACGTGTTGAGTTCGAGAAATGTATGTGTCGCTACGATGGATATAAGTTAGCAAGGAATAAGGGGATTTTTTTTTTGAGTAAACTGATTTACCGAGGTTACTGCAGTTATTTGGATTCGTTTCAAAGCGAATCAACTTATTTGCAGCCTTTAGCCAATCCTGGTTTCAGCGTGGGGACCAATGCCGCATGCCGTGTCGCTAATCATCAATATGTCAGCGAAAGATGTGCATTGCTGGACAATGGACTTTATTCTTCACCACCTGGTGTTGGTGGTGGGTTGGTGGTGGTCACATTTTCATCTTCCTTTCTTATCAAGTAAAGCGTTATGTAGACATTAAGACATCTAAATCGTCGCATTGTAATCACAAGAATCAAATGACATCCCGAAGGTCGTTTTACAAACCTTGGTTTCCTATAAAAACACACTAAAAAGGGAATTCTAATTACTAATTTGTATTGAGATTCCAATGTCAAGTACGCAATTATTCTCTTCGAAATTATAACTACGATCTACGTGCCTTCCTCCCATTGACTTACCAAAAACAAACCAAAATTCCCTTCAAATTCCCGAAAATATACCAATTAAATCAACCGAGTATAATTAAATTAAATAACACAAAGAATGAATGTTTCCTCCAGCCCGACCTAAGCAGCTTTTAATAAAACGAAGCGCAAAACTGTTACATTTCAGATTTGAATAGAAACCTCCCCCATTTTGTGCGAAATCGATTAATTTTTATGCTTTTGTTCCTGAGCTCCATAACAGGGTATTAACGTCGGATTTTTGAGTAAGAAAGCCTTCGTTTTGAAAGAAAGTGCGCTGTTGAATTTTATTCGTTGGAACGGAAGAGAATTTTGGCCTATTTGTGTAATTAGCTGACAGAATTTAAAAGCGGTAAGAGGTTGTTTTTTGCGGTTGAGCTTTCTTCGAAGTTTTGAAGGGAGATGGTGTGGAAAGGTGTCTCTTAAAATAACTTCTTGTGATTTTTTTTTGGCAACCTATTTTCGCATCTGAATAAAACACTTTAACTTCGACACGGAGATTCTTAGCTGGTTAATATGTCTGACAAAAGTTCAGATGAGTTCAAACCATAGACTCCTTGAACAATCGAAAATGGAATGCGATTGAAAAGGACATAGGCCTCTCCAATTGCACACCATTTTGCTTCATCCTCAGCTAGTCTCATCCTTTGGTACCGGTCACCCAGCAAACATTAACGCAAAACCTAAACCTAGGTTGATGGTGCCCTGCCCTACACAAAAGTGCTTAAACAGATGTTTTTGAACTATAGAGGCATGAGCAACTGGGTGTACGACTTCATCTTCTAAAGAAAAGGGAGGAACCTCCGACCAGGTGGGTATTGTGACTGCCCGTCGATTGATGTCGGGACGTTGTACTCATCGTAGATGCTAGTCACGCGTTGAACTTTGCTTGCGCGATGCAAGATTTTTCGTGACGTCAGTGAGACACATAGTTCGCATATGGCGTTGCAGATGCCGCCACAGAACTATACACTTTATGTCTGCTATATGTAATTTCGTTCTACCTTAACACAAAGTTATTTTTAAATAGGCAGCCATTACGTTCCCAATTAACACGTCAAGGATTTGATCCTGGTGCTAACAAAATTGGATTAGAAGACCTAACTTTTCTAAATTAGGCACCGACCTTTAATTCTTGGCCTAATTAGGACATACTGTGTGTGCTTCCTGAGCTTCCACGAAATAGCAATTATATAATCGTACTTAATTTTGGGGTAGTATGAAAGTGAGAAGATTTATTAGGTCCTGGTCTAATTCCAAGCGATTAGCGTTTAGTGTGACCTGTGATAACATTTTTTTCAGTAATTAGTTATAGTGTTCTGTGGTTGTGTTTAGGTGCATGGAAATAAAGCAGAACAAAAATTTGTTGAATTCATAACGCACACAGTTAGGAAAACTTAAAAGAAAACATTTGCTTGAGGCTGGACTGAAAGTTCAGGTCAGTTATCTTTTATCCGAAGAATAAATATGGCAGTTTGACATATTTTCTACACAAAAGCTGTCAAACCGCCATATTTATTCCATAAATAAAAGTTATCTCACGATTGAAAATTTAGCCCGAAGTATAATAGTTGTCAAAACAAAAAAAAAACGCATCTGAAACACGTTAGCAAAACCTCTGAGTGGCATTTGTCAGTGCATTGCCAACTTTTAGAAAAATAGTAGAAATATTTCATATTGGTGTAATGCGGAAGAAATCTGTCAATTAGTTCCACGTAGATGGCGCTGAGTGTTTATGTCAAATAAACAGTCAAACTCCATAGAAATTATACAATATATTATGATTATGTGACTTTTATCAATATAATGGGTCTTTTGGATTCAGTGAATAGGCGTTGGCAAATTCCCAAGTAATTTTCGCATGAAGAGAAAGTGGGAAAAGGCACTGAAATTAAAAAAAGAATTCAAATCTTGTGATTTTTCGAGATTATGTGGGAAACATTTCAAGGAAACAGACTACGAGACCACTTCTAAGACGACACGTTGGTACCATACCTATTATTATTAATGATGTCTTTTTATAAAGAATAGTAAAATAGCTTACAACCCGTGAATAAAAAAATTGTTTCCTTTCAAATAACCATACATTTTGTAACAAGTAACTTTACATCTTGTTTATCATTCAAAAGAAAAAAGTGGTAAATAATAATAATATCTTAGAGCATTGTTCACACACGGTCATCTGAGCGCAAACTAAGCACAGCTTGTACTATGGAAACCAGATAACTGATAAACTACATACACTACTTTTTTTGTAAATACATACTTAAATAGATAATTTACTCCCAGACTCAGGTCAAACAGACATGTTCATGCACACAAATGTTTGTCCTGGATGGGAATCGAACCCACGACCAGCGGCATGGCAGGTGGTATCTTAACCAACCACGCCATCTGGCCTGTCAAGTGATGAGTTAAGTTTATTTTATAACTTATAAAACCGTAATATTGTCCAGAGTACGGGTAAAAGTCGATAACATGTTAAATATAATGTACCTTAAGACAAGTTTGGCTTTCCTTCCTTATTGTGATACTCCGCTTTTTTTCAACTTCTTCTTCAACTGGGCGATACACCAGGTAGAATACATTGTGAAGCAACACAAATAGATGATAAAAAACACGGAAATACTTGGAAATCGTCCACACAATGCACACGTCTTTATCAAAACCTTTGACAGCTGTATGTGTAACAAACATACAGCGCCACCTTGCGGCGAAGCTTCCGGGAAACAACCCCATACTAGCCGCACATTCCTTCCATACCAGAAAACTGTACTCAGTCCATTTCCCATTCACAAGGAGCTACTAAAATCTGATGAATAAAGGATGCTTTACTTTCTTCAGTCACCGACTAACTCGTCAAGGAGATTGCCTTCATGCTCTAAAGAGATCTAAAGCGGAATAAGTTTGTATAGTTCGCAAAGCGCTATAAGTTTGGCTAGCTAGTAGCTACTTTATGCTGAAGTTTCCAAGTTATTAAATACTAGTTAACTAACAATGACATGAAGTAAATGAGTTAATATGATTTCGTAGAAAATTGCTTCTTCTGGTTCTTAATTGATATGGTTTGAAGGAAACCTTGTAGGTATTCCACTTCAACTTATTAACGACGAGTATTGTATTGTTGTTGTGTTTAGACTGTTTGTTAGTCTGTTGTTTCTTTATTTTATGATTACGTGGAAAACTTATGAAACTAAAAGGGTGATGAATATAAATGTTGTTTGATGGAGAAGGAGAGGAGCCAAAGAAAATATGGATGGATTTTGTGAGGAATGATAGATATTATGAAAGAAAAGGGAGTGATGATAGCATGACGGTTGACAGGGGAGAATGGAATAAGAAAACGTGTTGCGCTGACCCCAACTAACATGGGACAAGGGCAGAAATTTGATGATGTGTTATTTGTACTTTGGCCTTCTTCTTTATAATCCTTAGCCTCGCCATTTTGGGAGTCTTGTGTCGATTATTTTTTGTTTTGTGGGACGAAGTCTAATGCCATGACATACTAGGTACAAAGTAAAAGACGAAATCATTCAATAAATAAGCAAAAGAGCCGTTGATCTTAAAGGCAAATAAATGCCAGTATCTTCAGTTAGGTTCTCAAATAAAAATATCCTCTTACGTCTAAAACAGTAATGCAAATAAAACCACTATTCGCTTATCGCTCAATAAGAAACAAACGCCCGAAGAGTCCCGAAATCATCTAGAACCACATTGATATTTGTCATGCGACATCTGGCAAAAACCAGTTCACACCGGTCTCGGGCGGTTTCGGTAGGTGTTATATGGCAAAATGGCGGATATTTCTTCAGTTCAAACTAGTAAGAGCCAGTTTCAGAGGCACGGCCGTTTGTTTTTATTGGCCTGTAAGCACTTGTAAGTGATTTTTGATGGGTGAGAGCGAATACGTGAGAATTTTCGTAATGACTGGTCAGATTTTTGTGGATTCATTAGGGTTCTATTGATTTTTGGGAAAAGCGTAACGGGTTTCGCTTGCTTTTTTCATTCGGGTTGGTGGTGAAAATATCAAGGGAAAAGATATCGAATTATTTTGTAAAAGCTGTTTCATTATTGTTTTATAATGTTAAGATGATTTCTTTTAAAAAAAAACACTACCTAAAAAAAGCACTACGAGTATTTGGTTTGAGATGTAGTTAGATGATAGCGAATCTTATAGTATGAAAACACACAACAAATCGTCTTTCTATGGCCACAGGGTATTAAAGACCTTAAAGAAATTACTAATTACTAATTTTACTTTTTTTCAGTCTAAATTAAAGCTTTTTTTTAACCGACTTCCAAAAGGAGGAGGTTCTCAATTCGTCTGTATTTTTTTATTGTTTTTTTTTTTTTTTTTGTATGTTTGTTACGCGATTACTCAAAGACGGATGGACCGCTTTGGAAAATTCTTTTTTTGTTTGAAAGGGTATACCTCCGAGGTGGTCCCATATAAATTTTATTAACTTTTCTTGGGGAGTTTTGGAGTTAGCTTCAATAATGAGTATATTTCCCACTTATTTTATATGGATGATGTGATGATGTTTTAATAACTTCCTATCACTGTTATTTACATGGCTATATCTACAATTATTGTGCTCAATTATGTATTCGAATTTGTGTGGGGTAGGTTCCACAACTAAAAAGTGAAAAACAAAAACTTTTTAGCAAAAAATAAAACCGACTTCCAAAACAAAACACTACAAAGTGAAAAATAACTTTAATTTCGGAAGTCGGTGGCAAAAAACGAAAATACAAAACCCAAGACACCGACTACCGAAATTAAAGTTATTTTTCACTTTGTAGTGATTTGTTTTGGAAGTCGGTTTTATTTTTTGCTAAAAAGTTTTTTATTGTATAGAGTGAAGTTTTTTATTTTAGTGTATTTGGTTGATGTGTGCACTTATGGCATGTGCCGAATAAATATGTTTTCTTTCTTTCTTTTCTTACTTACAAAATAGCTTCATTATTTTAACTACTGTGCATTGTGCAAACTTCACGAAAGATGCCATATCTCATTCCATTTCCCACAACAAACAACTTATCCGTATTAATTACTCCCGCTCGATTTCTGCATAAATTATTAATCATCACTCAATTTTATTCGTCCAAGATAATATTTTAATCGCAAAATAATTCGGAAAGTGACCTACTTTCGGAATAAAAATCAAGCCAATACAGTCACGAACAAAAATTATGTATCTACCTACTCACTTCAAAAAATTCAAAAAATGTTTTTAGCAAAAAATAAAACCGCATTTACAAAGTGAAAAATAACTTTAATTTCGGTAGTCGGTGTCTTTGGTTTTGTATTTTCCTTTTTTGCCACCGAATTAAGAAATTAAAGTTATTTTTCACTTTGTAATGTTTTGTTTTAGTTTTATTTTTTGCTAAAAACTTTTAGTTGTGGTACATACATACCCCACAAAAATTCGAATACCACTACCTGCTATGTAAATAATAGTGATCGGAAGTTATTAAAACATCATCCACATATATACGTACTTAGTGGGAAAAATACGCATTATTGAAACTAACTAAAAACTACCCAAACAAAATTAATATCTACAATTTATATAGGACCACCTAAGAACCCTTTCAAACATAAAAAAAAAATTCCAAATCGGTTTATCCGTCTTTGAGTAGTCGCGTAACAAACATACAAAAAAAAACAGACCGGCGAAATGAGAACTACCTCCTTTTTGAAGGCGGTTAAAAACGTTATTTCTTTAAAACTAGTAGTACGCAACTGTGAAATAATACCAATAAAAATAGATGCAATATTTTTGATCGATATTGTAGGACGAAGTCGCTTTTGATCTTCGCAATTCGTGTACAGATTTGACATGAGTCTCGTCATCATCTGCCTAGCCTTTACCCAAATATATATATATATATATATATATATATATATTTGGGTAAAGGCTCGGAAACTATATATATATATATATATATAGTTTCCGAGTAATGTAAAAAAAAAAATATATTTATTTATATTTATAGTTTGTAATAGGTATCTTTATAAATCTGCCTAGCCTTTTCCCAACTATGTTGAAGTCGGCCTCGTATCTAACAGGATGCAACTGAATACCAGTATTTTACATGAAATGATTGTCTCTCTGACCTCCACAACTCAGGTACTGGGTAAAACGATGTCCCTTTGAAAGTTTGGTTGTCACATTTCCACGTGAATGTAGCTAGTTTAATAAATTTTGCATTCGTAAATGCAAACTAGGTTTGTTTTGTTATTCTGATCAGATCGAGCAGATGTCGTGTCATCTGTCAACTGAACTGTTTTGTGTGTCCGGATGCGTTCGAAATATTTATGCATTGCTTGACTAAATAAATATGGCGGTAGAGTGCTTGTGTTGTGGGACATGTTTGGATGGTTGGCCATTTTGTGGAACAAAAAACCCTTCTGTGGTAAGTGCTAGTCTCGGTTACCTAACCAATATACAGGGTTATATATAATACACCAGCAACCTCTTAAGGGGTCATTGTACTCATCATCGGGGTAGTGACGCACATTTCCAAAAACTTTATTGTGTGTACTTATGTTTTTTGTTTTGTGTGGTTTGTTATGTTTTATTATTATGTGTTTCGCTTTTTTTGTATAGTTTGTGTGCGTCATTTTCACGCGAATAAACTGTTTTTCTTTCTTTCTTTCTTTCATTATGAACAACTTTTACTATGGGACCAAACCTGAAATCGCGAAAAAAAAAATCAGCTATTCAGTACATTTTGACGAATTAAAAAAAAAATCTGCCTAGCCTTTTCCCAACTAGGTATGTTGGGGTCGGCTTCCAGTCTAACCGGATGCAGCTGAATACCAGTATTTTACATGGATCGACTGCCTATCTGACATCCACAACCCAGTTATTGGGTAATACGATACCCCTTGGTAAGACTGGTTGTCAGACTCTCGGGCTTCTGACGACCCGTAACGACTGTCAAAGAACCACGAATGACAGCCGGGACCAACGGCTTAACGTGCTTTCCGAGGCACGGAGGAGTCTCGGTATGTACAGATGGTCACCCATCTACGGACCAACCCCGGCAAGCGTAGCTTAACCTGATGGATCGACCCTTGCGGCTGTTATTATTTAACCACGAGCTTATGCGAACATAAATGTACTGAATAGCTGATTTTTTTTTTCGCGATTTCAGTTTTGGTCCCATAGCAAAAGTTGTTCATAATGATGAGTACAATGACCCCTTAAGAGTTTGTTGGTGTTTTACCAATAACCACGTATAACAAGAATGTAACCAAAATCCCAAAATTGACAACTGGTTGATACCGTTTCCGGAAGGCATATTGCAATGTTGGCCCCCTTTGATTTTTGATCCTACTAACTGCGCCCCGCGGTGTTACCCGCGGTACGACGGACCACTACATTTTTCGGAATAAAAAGTAGCCTGTGTGTAAATCCAGGGTGTCAGCTACGTACACACCAAATTTCATCAAAATTGGTCCAACCGTTTGAGCAACAAGAAGAAACAAACATACAAATACACACGCACACTCACAAACTTTCGAATTTATAATCTTAGAGTGATACCTACGAACTTTGACCATAGGCGTAGTTCCTATTTAAAATTGTATCTAACTATTGAGTTTCTTGCCCATTCTTCTCCATACGAAACTACATTTTGGAAGGCGTGCCCCGCCTTGAATTAATTCTATTTTTTTGTAATTATTATCGTTCAAAAGTGCCTTTTCATGTCAGACTTGAACATGACTTCGACTTTCACTTTGCCTTTGCACGTTAGCGTTGCGTCGCGTGGCCACAGTGCTCTGCACAAATCTCACCGTGGAAACTTAGGTGAGGTGAGCGTGGAGTGAGCTGTCAATAGTGTCAATCCCTAGCATCAGGTGGAATGACAGCTTACTTCAAGCTCACTTCACCTAATTATCTCTGTGAGATTTTTTACGGAATAGACCTGCTGATCTAACTTCAAGGCATGTGTTACTCTAAATAGTTATAAACGCTATTAAAATTTGGTGTTAATTTATTACGAGTACTAGCTGACCCGACAAACGTTATCTTGTCCAAATTTCAATAATTCATACAAAATTCCCTTAGAAAATGCACTTTCAGTTTCCCTGAATTTTCCATTATTAACTCTCATTATAACTTTTCATTTTTTTCTTTCCGTAAGAACCTGATTCGGCCTTGACCAGTTTCATTTTGCAAAATGTTTGTAATAAAATTTTGCAACAAAAACCTGGTCAAATGCGTGTCGGACTACGCACAATGAAGGGTTCCGTAGTTGGCATGAATTTATCCCAAGGAAAAACTTAACATACGTACGTTTAAAAACATAGTATAAATAGTAGTTCATGTTCTCCCATACATTCCCACTGCATAATAATATGTATATTTTGTACGCACAATATTGAGACATTTACCATGTTATTTTAAGACCAAAGACTTCTTATAAATTGTCCTGTAATCTATAAGTATAGAACTGTTTTCAAAATTTTAGGCTCAGTACTTTCAAAGATAAGGGGGAATGGTCAATTTTCTTAAACAACTTTAAAATTATAAAAAAAAAATCTTTTTGACACCCTCACAGTAAGCCCTTTCATTTGTTTCTTTCAAACGGTACAGTTCGCAAAACTTTTTTATTTTATTTTCGTATTTGTCTCCCAAAAGTGATCCCAATATTCAAAATGTATTTGATTACGTTACATGTCTTATCGTCGTATTTGGTTCACAGAAATTCAAGACGCCAGCCGGTCAAGCTACCCGAAATTGTTAAATTTTCCCAATCAACCTTGAACCTAATCCTTTAGCGATAAAGTTGAAAATCAATTAAAGAAATTTGACAGATTGTAATTGGCTCTGACAGACGGACAAACAAACAGACACAAAGTGATCCTGTAAGGGTTCAGTTTTTCCTTTTGAGGTACGGAACCCTACAAATAGCCAAATCGGTCCCGCCATTCTTAAGTGATGCGCTTACCAATGAACAGCATTTTTCTTTTTTAGGGATCCTTACCCGAAGGGTGCCAAAACGGAACCCTATTATTAAGCCTCCGCTTGTTCGTCCGTCTGTCTGTCAGCGAGCTGAATCTCATGAACCGTAATAAGTAGGCTGTTGAAATTTTCACAAATTGGGTATTTTTATTGCCCCTATAACAACAAATAATAAAAAAAATAAAATAAAGGGGGTCTCCATACATTTTATTTTGAATTATTTTTTATTGCCTAGGCATGTGGGGTGTCTTTGTCTACTACTCATGAAATAGAGTACAAATATAATTATCGTTGCGAGAGTAGGTATGAGGTATTCAGTACAAGAATAGACATTTTTCTTTTTCTAAACAGTTTTTGCATGTATAGCGATCGCTGGGCAACAGTCTTTACAAGGTGAGTGCCTGAGGATAAGCAGTGGGACAATGCAGGCTAACATAAACAAAAACAGTTTTTAGGGATCCATACCCAAATGGTGCCCACCGGACCCTATTTTTAACCGAATTCAAAAAGGAGGAGGTTCTCAATTCGTCGGAACCTTTTTTTTTAAGTATGTTCCCCGATTACTCGAAGATGGCTGGACTGATTTTTTTTTTTTTTTTTTTGTTTTGTTTGAAAGGGTGTACTTTCCAGGTGGTCCCATAATCATCAAATCAGGATCTGATGATGAGATACTGGAGAAATAGAGGGAACTCTTCAAATTTTATAGGCACACTTGAAGCGATATGGGTAGTTTTTGGAAGAGTACTTTCTCGAAGTGATCCCATTTCAATTTGGTGAAGATCTGATGAAGAACTTCGGAGATAGGTAACGGAACTCCTCAATAAATAATAGCAAATGGCCCGGGATTGCTGAAATCTCATGTATGTCTATTGTTTCCACCAGTTCGTAATATAACATCACGCCGTTACGCTATGAAGGGGTAAGCACATGTGAACCACTAAAAAGTGAAAAATAAAAACTTTTTAGCAAAAAATAAAACCGACTTCCAAATCAAAACACTACAAAGTAAGACACCGACTACCGAAAATAAAGTTATTTTTCACTTTGTAGTGTCTTGATTTGGAAGTCGGTTTTATTTTTTGTTAAAAAGTTTTTTTGATTGGCGTAATATATGACAAACGGTGATACCATTTTTCGCCCTACGCAAGGACAGACAGCCAATTTTTTTGGAATCCACAACCCACATAACCATTTCTTTAACTTTATTTTCGTAGAACAAAATTCAAGCCAAAAATTTCAATAAAAATACATACTACAGTTTGCTTATTATCCTTTCAGTCAGCCATTTTTTCCGCTCAGCTATGTATGCAAATCATTCTTTCATAACAAGGGACCTTCAATTCGTTCAGTACGACATACAAATATGCCCCTTTTATTGCATTAGCACAGATTTGCGTTTGTGTGTGGCTGTGCAATTAGCGATTCTGGAAAGCCGAACACGGCTAAAGACTTTATGACCTACATAAAAGTTAAATATGTACATTATTAGGTTGGAGCTCGGTTGGTGGCAATAGGCTTGCTCTCTATTATGCCGTGGTCCCACAGCCCGCTTTCTCACAGGCTAGGTCGGCCTGCTGTGGTCTGTCGTCGCCCTTCCGGTCGAATGTATGGGATGATCCGTGAAATGCTCGGCATGAGCCGCAACAGACCTCGACGAGTCGTGGGAATGCGGCATTACATGGGCCTTAAACATAACTGCTGAAATTTGGAAGAACCACAGATCTTAATACAGGGAAGTACTAAAGGTACACCTCTGCTCAACCTTACAAGGAAACAAGACGTGATGCTATTCTTTATTTGGTATACCCGGGCTACGATTAGGTCAACTTTCGATATTATTTTGTCTCCTAACTTTCAGATTAGTCTTGATGAAAATCTGTGGCTGACAATATTAATAGTATTATTAACGAATATTAGTTATAATAGTAGTAATTTTTTTTTTAGGATAGGACATTATATTTTTATCTGTAATAGTATTTAAGTGTTTTTGTACTGTATGAAATATGAAAATGAAATAGAATATGAGTTTCTAGGTAGGTACTTGAATCAATATGCCTAGCCTTTTCCCAACTATATCAGGGTCCGCTTCCAGTCTAACCAGATGCTACTGAATACTAATATTTTACATGGAGCGACTGCTTATCTGACCTCCATAACCCAGTATCTGGGTAATACGATACCTCTTGGTAAGACTGGTTGTCAGACTTTCGGGCTTCTGAGGACCCGTAACGACTGTCAAAGATCCACGAATGACAGCCGGGACCAACGGCTTTACGTGCTTTCCGAGGCACGGAGGAGTCTCGGTATGTAAAGATGGTCACCCATCTACGGACCAACCCCAGCAAACGTAGCTTAACCTGATCGATCGGCCCGTGTGGCTGTTATTATTTAGCCACGAGCTTGGTACTTGAGTAAGGATATCGAGCTATTATTCTTTTAATAGATACCCAGCAAGCTTATCATGAGGCACTTTCACCTCAAGGAAATATCAGGTTGGCGGAAAAGTCTTGCACCAAGATGTCTTGAATTTATTGATAACTTTGTTATTTATAATAATTAATCAGTAATGTAATCCCCAAATAACTCTATTACTCTGGCCCATCTAGTTGGTAGATTGTTGATGCGCCGAGAATTCCGGAGGCTGTGCAGAAAATAAATTGTCCACAGCCATTTTGAAGTCTTCGTAGTTTTAAAAAATTTTCTCAAGCAAATTTCAAAAAAAATTTTAGTGGTCGGAACAAGTGATAGTCGTATGGCGCGAGATCCTGTGAGTACGGTGGGTGGGCAACCGGGTGCCATCCAAGCTCTACGATTTTTTGTTGAGTCTCCGAAGCGACATGAGGTCGCGCATTATCACGGAGTAAGTGAACATTTAAAGGTCTCGGTCGTTTTTCTCTTATTGCGTCAGCCAGTTTCTGAAGCTGTTCAGTATAAATGCAAGTCGTAAACGTCCTTCTCGCAGGGAGAAGTTCGTAATAGAGTGGGCCCTTCGCATCCCACCAAACCGAGAGAAGATGCTTGCGTGAGTGACAGTTCGGCTTTGGATGCATTGGTGGCTCTGCGTCGTAAGGAAGCCAGACGGCGTGCCGTGTGTTGTTATCATAGAGAATCCAGCTCTCATCGCCAGTTACCAGATCTTCAAGAAACTCTTTCCGATGTTGCTGAAAAAGAAGCGATTCACAAATACTAACTCTGACTTGACGATGACTGTCAGTTAGTTGATGTGGAATCCACCGTGCCATTACTTTACGATAGCCGAGTTTGTGTAAATGAGTCTCGACGGTCTAATGATGACAGCTAAGAGTCTCTGCCAAATCACTCGTATTTATTTCTGGATTAGCTTTTAAAAAGCGGAGTAATTCCTCATCGTCGCAGGTGGATGGTCGCCCAGATCGCTCGTGATCTTCAAGAGTTATATCTCCCGATGCAAAGCGAGCAAACCAGTGGCTTATCTTCCATCGCGATACAATACCTTCACCGAACGCTTTGCTGATGTTAGCGGTAGCCACACTCACGTTGTGTCCCTGACGCCACTCGTAAAAGATGATCGTTCACTAATCATTTTCGCAAACTAACCAAATCCTCACTAGCGCGCCTTTATATACCCTTGATGTGATAGCTTCGAGAACCTTCTACAATATTCTTACGTATCCCAGATCAATACTAAATATTCCGGAAAATCCTAGTAATTTACAATTTCTTGTGCAATATTTTTCCGCCAACCTGATATTTCCAGGTAAAACTCCTTTTACAGTATATTCAAAAGGCTATGTAAAATTAGCTGTTTTCCCACGGTTCCCGGTACTGGAACACAACACAGGCCTCCTCTCTGTGAGGAGGAGTGGACCGTAATCCACCACGTGGTCCCAGTACGGGTATTAACGCGATAGACTACTAGCTTCTGCCCGCTACTACGTCCCATTAGTGTAAGCTTAAATTCCCATTAGAGAGCAAAAAATCGTTTTGTAATCCTGCCACTCCAGAGTGGCACGTTAAAACATACAAGCAAAGAAACAAATTCTTCAGCTTTAATAATATTGTGACGATGTTTGGGGAGTTCTATGTCCTTGTCCAACAGTGGACTTCTTTCGGCTATTCAAAGTTTTGCAGGAATATACTACTATACACTATAATACAGCGATACTTTACGCCTGGACTGCTTTTGACCCTTTATAAAGCGCAAGTCCGATCCTGCATGGAGTATTGCAGCTACCTTTGGGATGGCTCAGCTAAATACCAACTTGCTGCGCTTGAATCAGTGGAACGCAGAGCTAAGAGGCTCATTGGCGACGTAAATCTGGTGGATGCCAAGCTTCACAGCTTGGCTCATCGCCGCAAGGTTGCCTGCTTGTCGGTCTTCTATATACTGTACTTCGGTGAGTGTGCTCAGGATCTCCACAACCTCATTCCACCAGCCCCCTTCTACCATCGCACTGCAAGTTATCATCTATACCTAGTTGCCATTCCACCAATTCACACTAAGCGCTTCCAAACATCCCTCATAACGCGCACGGCAAAAGGGTGGAACTAACTACCTGCTGTGTTCCCGAACGCATACAACCCGAATCTCTTCAAAATTAGGGTGAACAGGCTTCTTCTGGGTAAGCTCACTGCATCGTAGACTTCGTCTCTGTCACCTCTGACCTAGACTAAAGTCAAGAGCAAACCCATCTAAAATAAAATGAAAAATATATAAGTATATCAATAACTCGCTCTCGCTTCCGCTCCATCTCACGCAGTTTCCATGGCCGAACTTTTCAACATAATAAAACAAATAGTCACGTCCTCAGGAAGGGATCAGAACTGCGACAGGCGGTAATGACGCTCAGTTCCAAATGACATTACGTGCGTTACCATGATTTATTTATGCGGAATGAGTTATGCTAACTGGGTTCGACAGTTATGCTTATATGCAGCTATAGGTAGGATTGTCGAGGAAAATTGTATTAGGTATACAATTTTCCTCGACAATCCTACCTATAGCTACCAGTTAGCAGTTTCAAAATCAAAATATTTTATTTCACATAAACCTACATGTATTGTGCACTTATGAAACGTCAGTAATGATATGTCAGAACCTAGGTGCACGGTTCCAATTTGGTCGTATTCTATGGAGTAGAGCCGACAAGAAACTCCACGGTTAATCTTGCTTAATAATAAAATTGGCTTTTACAATATTTTCATATAACAGTGTTAGTAGATATGGGAGGACTGTATGATTCTTTATCTTTTTTTATAGAAACGGACGAGGCCTTGTTTTGGAACTTATTCACTGGTTTCATTGCTTTGTAGGTAGACATTTGCTTATGAGTTATACCTCAATCAATCAACTCATAAAATCGCACTCTATTGCTAAACATTGGCTTCTCAATATTTGAGCCACAACACCCGGTTGAGGACCCAGTGTCACACACAGGGTACCCAGGGTCTTGTGTTCCATGCGTGCTTCAAAGAGATGTCAGCACTAACTGATGGGGTCTGCTACGGCCGTAAGGCCGATGCCGATGCCTGCATCTGGCAACTAAAGGAACACGGGTGGGTTTTAGTCAATAAAAGTCTAACACGCCCACCCAGGCCCAGAACGGGAGAAGCTATTTGATGATTTCTCACCGAAAAAGAATGGTACACAGGGTCAAATTAAATTAGCTAGCGAAACTCCGCAGACGTGATGGGTTTTTATTTATTAACCTATTTGAAAAAAGGAGGAGGTTCTCAATTCAGCTGTATGTTTTTTAAAGTTTGTTACCACAGTACTCCGTCAATTAAGAACTGAATTGGAAAATTCTTTTTTTATTTAAAAGGATATACTTCCAGATAGGTCCCATAATTATCAAAATCCAGTTCAGGTGATGGGATCTATGAGGAATTGAGGTAACTCCTCAAATATTATAGTGATACATAAGGCGATTTTGGTATTTTCATCAACAAGTCAAGCATTTGCATTCTGAAAGTATTATTTGGTGAAGTGGAACAGATTAAGAAGATCAGAGATGGCCACGGGAACTCCTCAATGATAATAAGTATTTCACGGCTGGCGATAAGATATCTCCATTAAAATAGTTAAGCGACTATGATGAAGCCAATAATAAATGGTTTTGATGAAAATGGTACCATCGAACCGATCTGATGATGAATCCAGAAGGTAGGCACCGAAACTCGGTAATAAAACGGATACGTTTTAGCATGTTTGGGCTTATCGGAATGGTCATGAGATGCACTCTGGCTATAAATGATTGTAATGGACTAATGGTAATATCAAATTGCGCTAATTGAGTCGTATGTTAAATGTGACTTTGGTTGTCACGAGACAGATTTCTTAGCCTCGTTATTTGCGTCAATGAGCTGTCGTCGTGTGCTCGCTTTAATAATTTGTTGGCGTCCAAATCTGACAAAACGATGTCTTCCAAACTTTTGAGACGACTTAGCGCGACGTATATGCCCTTTACCAAAGTTTTTCTTTTTTTTTACCAAGATCGATCAGAGCTCTTTTGAGGGTGGTACCTTTTAAATTATAGACTGTGGCCGCCCAGCTCAATGTTTTTGAGTATTTTTTCCACTAAGTGTATGTTGAGGTTATAACAACTTCCTGTCACTGTTGTTTACTTAGTATCTAGCTAGTAGTTAGTACTTTTTGACAAAAAAAAACAACATCCAAAAAAATAGTACAAAGTGAAAAATAAATTTAATTTCGGAAGTCGGTGGCAAAAACCAAAAATACAAAACCAAAGACACCGACTTCCGAAATAAGTTTTTTCACTTTGTAGTATTTTTTTTTTAAAATGTACACAGGGTCAAATTAAATTAGCTAGCCAAACTCCGCAGACGTGATGGGTTTTATTTATATCTAAACACGACAAAATAACAATATTTGATGTTTTTCTTTGGGGTCAACCACCGCTGGTAGTGTTGTTCCTTAAAGTATGAGGTGAAAAATCTGTTTCTTTTTTTTGTTTTCTCGTATTTAGATATCAATACCCATCACGTCTGTGAAGTTTACACAGGAAAAACTGATTTTTAAACTGATATTTATACTACTGTACACATATTAGGTTGGGGAAAAAGTCTTTTCGTATTATAGTATGTATGAACTTGTAATAAAATCTCTTTGGCTATACTATTTGTATCTGGCTGGTTTTGGTATCATTGAAAGTTTACATTTTAAAGAACATAATTCCAAATTCAAATTAGGAAAATGTGTGATTTTCATTTGTTTTTCGTACCGTCAAGATGAGTGAATCTAATGAAGAAATTCGATACATTTTAAAAATTTACTACAAAATTTTTGAAAAAGTGGAGCAAGATCGGATATCAGTAGTTACGACGTAGCTGAAGAACTGGAAATTGACCACAAAACAGTTTTGGCGCATTTGAAAAAAACTGGGTACACAAAAAAGCTCGACATTTGGGTACCTCACGAGCTCATTGAAAGAAACCTAATGAACCGTGTACTCATTTGTGATTCTTTATTACGACGTAATGAAACCGAACCATTTTTGAAGAAGCTGATAACTGGTGATGAAAAGTGGATCACGTATGACAAGAACGTGTGAAAAAGGTTGTGGTCCAAGGCCGGTCAGGCTTCACAGACTGTGGCGAAACCCGGGTTAACTCGCAACAAGGTGATGCTGTGTGTGTGGTGGGATTGGAAGGGCATTATTCATTATGAGCTGTTACCACCAGGCAGGACCATCGATTCTGAACTCTACTGCGAACAACTGATGAGATTAAAGCAAGAAGTTGAGAGAAAGCGGCCGGAATTAATCAACAGAAGGGGTGTGGTTTTTCATCATGATAACGCTAGACCTCACACATCTTTAGCCACTCGGCAAAAATTAAGAGAGTTTGGCTGGGAGGTGTTAATGCATCCGCCGTATAGTCCTGACCTTGCACCTTCAGATTTCCACCTGTTTCGGTCTCTTCAGAATTCTTTAGGCAGTGTCAGGTTAACATCACGAGAGGACTGCCAAAACCACTTGTCGCGGTATTTTGACCAGAAGTCCCAAAATTTCTATAGCAATGGGATCATGTCCCTACCTACAAGATGGCAAAAAGTTATCGAACAAAATGGTACCTACATACTTTAGTTAAATGTAAATAAACTACATTAAAAATGTTTTGAATTTTCTTAAAAAATGCGAAGAAACTTTTTCCCCAACCTATTACTACTGTATCATTCAAATAATTTAGAATAAATACCTATTACATCTGCGGAATTTCGCTAGCTAATTTAATTTAAACCTGCACACGTGGTACGCCGAGAGAAAAATATTAAACAGTTAGCAAGATGATATCGAAACTTACGGTTGCGCTTGCGCCGGACGAACATTTATGTATGTTAGTATTTCCAGTCGTGGAGGCTGTTTCATTGGTAATCGATTTGGAAATTTCATACATCTTGTTAAAGTATTCCATGACATTATAATTTTAAGCCTTTTGTTTCAAGTTCAAGGATGACTGAAAATGATGTCGAAGCCGCGGTTATGCTACATCCATTACGTAACTCGATTCACTTTTAACGACTCCCACAGGGCCTATTCTCTCAAACCACACGCACGCATGAATATCCGTTTTGACTGTTACACATTAACGAAGTTATCTGACCATATCTTAGTGTACGGTCTGAGTGCACGCTCGCGTCGAGCGTCCGGCGGGGCGGGGCGTGCGACGTTCGTGTTAAACACATGCAAACACTCGCGAGTGTCCTGAGTGACGGCTGAGCGGCGCTCGGTGAACGCTCTTCGCCGCTTGCTCGCAACGCTGAACGCCCCGCTGGACGCTTTTTCACTCGGGTCGTACACTTAAAATGACTTGAACAAAGACATAAACTGATTTTCTTTACCACAGCATGAGCTAAAGAAAGCAACGCAGATCACTTGATATTGCAGGTTGTCTTTACGCAGTGGTGTCCGACCATCGATTGCAACCATCGTCGTACAAAAATTAATGAAAAAAAAAAAAAAAAGTTTAGTATGCGCAGTTCGAGACCGCGCCGTTTGTTTTCGTGAAAACATATTATTAAAATTTTACTACGGTTTCCGATACTGCCGTAGCCATTGCATTTGGTCGACACTAGACTTATTAGGCTCATTGCATTCCTTATAAAGTAAGCTTTTACCGATTATAATATTTTTAATTTCTGTGTAGATTTTCGGCCGATTTGAGACGACATCTGATATTATTTTAGCTAATAAATATTTCTTTAATAATATTTCTGTTGTTTCTATAGGTCCTGGTAGTGCTTTGTCAACTCTTGACAAAGACACCAGAATAACTGATCTAGCTAAACACGTTTTTGCGCTATACGAATTGATATTTCGAGACATAGTGAAAAATAGAGGGTGCACTCGTAGTGTGACGTCATAGGCAAATTATATCGGGCCTTGAAATTGTTATAATTACCTATCTTTTGAGTGCTCAACCATTACTCTAATAGTAACAGTTTCTAAGTTATTAGCGGTTGAAATCTTACATGTTTTGGTCAGTCAGAAATATTGAACTTACCACCGAGCGAAAAGACGTATTCACGGCTAAATTTCAAATAAAAAAAAAAAATCAATACCCACGACATTAAAGTGTAATATGATTAATAAATAATTTACACGGCCACAATAACTATTATATATTGTGACTGGTAATTAGTGACCAATATTTATCACATCATATACTCATGATAACGCACAACTTTTATTATGGGGCCAAACAAAAAATCGCGAAGAAAAGCAGCTGCATAACTCGTCAAAATATAGCAAACAGCTAACTTTACATCGCGATTCAGGTTTGGTCTCCTAGTAAAAGTTGCTTGTTACCATGAATACTTACAATAATTTATTTTATTAATTAACACATACATTTGTTGTAACAGGTAATACCCAAGCTAACAAAAGTAGTCATCATGTGTTTAAGTATTGTTCAGTTACCACTCACCCAATAGAATGTTATTAATAGCCATCGTGCGTAACCTATATTGTAGACTGTACATATTAAGTGCTTAAAGTTATTTTTAACTAGCTTTTGCCTATAGATTAGAAATAGTTCTGTACCTATAGATTACAGGAAAACTTATAAGAAGTCTATGGTCTTAAAAAAACATGGTAAATCACTCAATATCGTGCGTAGAAACTTACATTTGCAGTTGGAATGTATGGGAGAACATGTTTTACAACTACAATGTTAAGTTCGTTCTTGGGATAAATTCATCCCAACTACGGAACCCTCCATTGTGCGTAGTCCGGCACGCGCTTGCCCGGTTTTTTTTTTTAAGTATATGCGGAGGAAGAACCGACCTGATTGGGATAAGTGGCAATCCCAATGGACAGATTTACACTGAAACGATTGTATCAGATATTGTCCTTCCATTGCGGATCCAATTTGTTGCTTCATTTCTGCTTATGCATGATAATGCACGTCCACACACTGCCAGAGGCTTGCACAGCTACACTTGCCGCAAGTAAAATCAACGTTCTACCATGGCCTGCTCAATCGCCAGACTTTAATCCTATTGAGCACAAATGGGATATGCTTCAAAAAAGAACTGTAAGAAATATGATGTACACCAGAAAATCTTTTTCTCATGTTACAGCAGACGTGGGCGGCCAATCCGCAACGTGTTTGGATGAACTCATATTGAGTACGCCGAATCGCTGCGATTGTGTTAGACGCGTTGACGGCGGACATACAAACGGCGGAGAGATATGTTTATTATTTTACGCAATAAAACCTTTTAAAAACTTTTATTTTCTCTTTGGAAAATTAGTTATTAAAGAATCCTACTGATCACACCAGCATTTTCTAGACCTGCCTCAATTACGACACCTTTTTTCAGGCACCCATTATGCCATGAAACAAGTTTAATAGGTACCGTCGTTCCGGGTAATTATGTGCTTGGCGGGTGAGAATGTACAAAATAGGAACGATCTCTTAAATGTATTCTTTTCTTTACAAAAATGTAGTCAAAGCAGGAATAATTTTGTTACGCAAGGAACTTAAAACCGTACCCTCATTGCACCCGCCAGGCACTTAGTCACCCCGAACATCAGTATATTTTTTTTATTAACCCTTAAATATACTAAAATAAACGAAAAGCTTGCAATACCATTGAAATGTAAAATACAACTGTGTGCCATTCAAAAGTAAAGGTATGATTTACATGAACGCACCTGACGTACGAAACGACACGAAGTCAAATAGTGATGTAAAAACTCTTCGCGGGATTCCCAGGGATTTTGGTGCTATAGTGGCGAAAATCCCGTTTGGCGTTGAGCTAGTTTTTATTGAGCTGGTTTGTAAAGCTTGTCGAAGGTCTTAAAGGCCAAATCTTACATCTAAGCGTAGACCGCATAAGAATGACGTTAACTTTAAAGTATCATAAAAGCGTATTGCTGATGCATTTCCGGCAGGCGCAAACGTTTGTCTACAAACATATACATACAGTTGTTCTTGTAAACTACGCAACGGATATTGGTGCCGTTTTTTAACATCATTTGGAGAATTTATTCCGGAACGTAAATTACGTGTTTAGTATAAATTAATTTTAAGCGCGAAGCAGGTGTGGAAACCTTGTTTAATTAATGAATTCAAAAAAAAAAAAAACATCCTACATAGGAAAAAAATAGTAGGCGCAATTCGAGTCCACGCCGTTTGTTTTCGTGGAAACGTTTGATCACGACTGACCTAACCTAGTGAGAGGATTTCCCTAAACAATCCTTAGTCACTTAGTCAGTCACTTTGCCAGCCACCATCACGCCAAGCTGTCTCTAAATGCTCGACGCGACTGAGCAGAGCACGCTTATTCAAGTAAAGAGCGCGCGAAGCGAGCCCCCCACAAGCCAAGTGAGTGCAACACACAAGTATACTATTAAATCGAGTTTGTTAAAGGAGCTCACATTTGCCACGAGTCACTTTTCACACGAGAAAAGCGAGTGGAGCGAGCCTTTTCTGTAGAAAAACTACTTTCAAGATGAGCGAGCGAAGCGAGCCCGCCTTCACCACGAGTGAGTGGACCTTGGTTACAAACGAGCGGAGTTAGCTGGCTTATGAGCGTAGTAGATAGCGCTCACTAGTTTTGAAAGTGTGCTCGCTTCGTTCGCTCGTTGTTAAAGTAGGCTCTCTTAATTCGCTTTTCTTCCAATGGGAGCTCGCTTTGCTCGCTTTTCACATGAGACAGCGTGCTTCGCGCACTCTTGGAGTTATTGATCTCGCTCCACTTACTTGTTTTGACAGTGGGCTTGCCCTCGCGCTAGTCTAGTGGGGTCTGGCTTCGTTCGCTGATTGTTTGAGTTAGCGCGCTCGGCTCACTCTTGTCATAGATGGGTTCGCTGTGCTCGCTGGTCTTAAGAGCTTGCTCATCTTGTGATTAAGCGTAGTCTGGACCTTCGTGTCAAGAGTGGACTCACTACGCTCGCTGTATCGCAAGAGCGCTCGCTTCATTCGCTAATATTTTGGGTAAGCGCACTCCACTCGCTCGGCTCGTAAGAAGTATTCACAGTTCTTACCTAACCTGCGTTACTGAGGAAGATATAACCGAGCTGTAATAATCCCTGGCCAATCGGTGCAAGCATTTCATTAGTAACTTCTGTAGTATGCTCACTTCGCTCACTCAGATCGAGCGCGGCTGTTAGGAAATCAAACCCTCACCTATATAGTGGAGTTCCCTTACTTAGCCTTCTGTCGTTGAAACACCTCTGTTCTCGTAATGCCCACACATAATTACTTGTACGATGATACGGCGCCAGACGGTGCCACCAATTGATGACGATTATTGATGTTTAAGTTTTCCGGGGCTACCCCGGATTTTGTGTTCGCTCATAACTAGACTTTTTAGTTTCATTATTTTGTGTTATTTGTGATGTAACCTTCCTTGATTGTGGTTTTTTACAACTATGAGCAGATTTACAGCCGACATGAGGCGAAATATGTTTTTACATAGGTATTTATAACAAAATTTATTATGGTTTCCGATACTGCCATAGCCATTATATTTTCTTGACACTAGACTTACAATATTAGGTTCATTGGATTCCTTATGAAATAAGCATTAACAGATTATAATACTTTTCAGTTCTGAGCAACGGCCCATATGAGACATCTTAAACTTTTTTGCTATTTGTAACCAATTTTCTCATGGTTTTTGACACTGCTTTAGCTATTGTATTTGTTTGGCACTAGAATTTTTACGCTCATTATTACATTTCTTTTGATTCAAGCTTTCCTTGATTGGGTTTTTTATTAATTTCTGAGCAGATCTGCGGCCGATATGAGACAACATCTAAAATTATTTTGCTATTGTAAATTTCATATTAATTTTTAGCCCTATTTTGGCCAATATATCTATTGATTCTCTTCAGGTACCAGTAGTGCTTTGTCAATTATTGATAATGACACCAGAACCATTGTTCTAGCTTAACACGTTTCTGCGCTGTATGAATTGGTATTTCGACATATAGTAAAAATTAGAGGCACGTGCGCATGCGCGTGCACTCGCAAGTCGCAGTGTTGTTATAGGCAAATTAAGCCTGCCTAAAAATTGTTTTATGTATGATCACTGACATATTTATTTATTTTTTGAACGCTCAACCATTACTCTAGCATTATTACTCGTCGTTATTAGCGGTTGAAGGCTTTTTGTCGGTCAGAAAACAATACTGAACTTATCACCAAGCGACCACTACCACCATCTCACCATCTCATCTTACCATCGAGCGTAAAGACTTTTTCACGTCAATAAACGGGATCTAGATGAAATATAAGTATGTCATGACCTAAAATTTAATTATTTTTTAATTATACTTGCTATTATTATTGATCGCTATTTCTATTATAAATTATTATTTTAAATGAATAGAATTGTATTTCATTTTAATATTATTAATTGCATTATAATTTAAATTTATAAGAAATTATTATTACAATTATTGTTATGTGATTGCGATGTGTACTGCATGTATAACCAGGATATAAAACCTAATATTTGTACGGCTGAAATGCCGAATATAGTGAAACCCATAGATCTTAAGAACTTAGCTACCTATATTCTTGCAAATAAATATATCATTCATTCATTCATTCAAAAAAATATGTGAATGAGAGAAATGAGACACACCATAGAAGATGATTGTGATAGATTAAAGAATGCCTCATTCACGCTGCGATAATTAGTAGGATAATAGATAAATAAGATGTATAATGTCATTATCATCACTGTTCATACAGTTAGGCAGTTATCACACCTCTACCGCGAAACTATAACAGCAAAACTGCAGTAGTTCCGCCATGACTTGTCCGTTGTACGTCAATCGAAACAGAAGCGAAACTGCCTGTTCTAACGTACTGCCTATCTCTATCTCTTTACCGCATGATTTCACCGATCTGCTCGGAAGCCGGTCCAATATCTTTGTGTAAACAATTCCGTATGCATAATTTATGTGCGTACCTCAAAATGTGCTATTTTAGAATAATTTCTACAGCGGGAGACGAGTTTGTTGTTATAATAAACAAAAATAATTTCAAAATCAAAACTGATTGCTATCTTGTTTTTCATGAGATCATGGGGTTTAATTCTAATGAGTATATAAGAGGTAGTCTGAAAGTGACACCGGTGACTGAAAAGTTCTGTGGAAATCGGTTGTCTTGGTATGGGCATGTGATGTGGAGGAATGAGGAAAATGTCGTCAGGAAAGTTTTGAGTGGCTATACGGGAAGGAGAAGACCAAAGAAACGATAGATGGACTGTGTGAAAGATGATATGGCCAGAAAGGGAGTGACTACCGAGATGACGACTAATAGAGAAGTATGGATGAAAAACACATGTTGCACCGACCCTAAATAAATTGAAACAAGGACAGGAGAATGATGATGGGGTTTAATTCTCAGATCAGGTGAACATGAGGCTCAAACATAAAAAAAGTCGGGAGGTGTCGTGCGACAGTCGGTTGGAACGAAGTTCTTTCCGCTGTATAATTATTATGTATTAATATACAAAGCCATCTAGTAGGTATACGTTTTTAGCTTCTAAAAACTTCTACTAGATGGCTCTGTGTTAACAAAAATAAAACTTTTGAAACTTGAAGCTAACTTTTGCGGGCATAACGCTTTTTATTTAGTTGACGATTTCTACCAGTCAACTCCTACTGCAAGACGCGGCCGTCACAGGTGAGATATATACAATAAAAATGTACTTTATTTTTCTATTTTCAATTGAATATACAAAATAAAATACCATAATATGCTCAAGACGAACGAAAAGAAAAATCATCAAAATCCGCTTAGAAATGCCGGAAATACAGTACGTTTATGAATATAACTACGTACTTCAGAATAATTACCTAATATATTATATACTAAAACTTTCCTGAAAGTATGTAAAGTATGATCACGTTAGTAAAAAAAAAAAAAACACCAAAACTGGTTTAGTGGTTTTTGTGAAAATCGCGGACATACAAACATACATACATACGGGTCGGATAGAAAACCTCCTTTTTTGAAGTCGTTTAAAAAAATCGTATTGGTCATGTCAATGTGTGCTCAAATGTCAACCGAACCCCATAGGTTCGCAACTACTGTAAGCCCGCGGTTGCCATTGGATGATGGTTTTTTACGTTTATATATGTATGATATACGTTTAAATTGTATAAAGAGATTTCGCTGATGCACACCCGTGTGTGCGTTCCACGTGTGAAGAGAAAGAACTGCGTTCTAACAAAACTATCAAAATGTGAGTAGGTATAATAATAAAAAAATCACAATTCTTTATTGTATTCCATAATGTTGGTAAAACAGTTGGTGGGCTTAAAATAAATTAAACAATGATGGACCCTGTCGACCACAGCATAGTAAGAGAGAGGAGGAAGAGCTGTTATTTGTGTTTATATAAATTATGTATTACATTTATATAACAGCTCTGCGTGCCTCCGCCATCACCTTTCCTTAATACAGGCTATGATGTCATCTAATTTCTAGTGCATAACATAAAAACTTAATTACCTCATCATAAAATGACAGAATCAACTAAACTCAACTACATTAGCTGCCATGCAAATTCCCGGGATTTTAATTTGAATCCCGGCTCTCTACAACACTACATACGCCAAAATACACGGTTCGAGTCTGTCGCAAAGCAGTGACCGTTAAATTAACCCTTTAACACTCGCGTCAGAATGACCTCGGGAACAGGGCTGGCGATATCCGGAATGACATTTAGTAATGACTTTAGGGTTTCAATGTAATTAGAAAGTTGAGTGTTTTTTTCTTTTTTTTTTGTTGTGGTTGATGTTTTACGTTGGTTTTTGAAGGTTTTTTTTTTTGGGTAATTTAATTTAATATGTTATTTTCAATATCAGTGCGGGCTTGATAGTTGAGAATCGAGCTCAGTAACTTACTATTAGACATGCGAATGGTCGCGTCCTAACCAACGCGATTGTTCCACGAGTATGCGGCCGTCGTTTTTTTTTTTTGTTCCTCGAAACACACGAACGCGCCTTTTGGTTACCTGAACAAATGAGTATACTGACATAATTTGGAACGTGACGATCGCGTAGGTATTCGCGTGAATAATCTTTTCGGTTAGGACGCGGGGTGTGTAGAGCAACAGACTGCTAGAAGCTGTTTTGAAAAACATCGCACAAGTATTCCACCTGAAACTGTACAAAAGCTGATTATATTTTAATGAATATCGTACAAAACTGAAGTGATTCCATGAAATTAATTAAGAATTACGAAAGTTATAACGATCTAATACTTTACACGCGTAACCTTGAAATTCATCCTCTTATAGCTAATAGATGCTGCTTTATTATTTAAGCTCTTTCCTTCCGCTCCAAGAAACAAGTTTCTTCTCGTTCACGAACTACGGGGGAATAGATAAGCTACTCCAAGAGGTGAAATGACTGCCCCACTCTGCCCAAGGTCGCCTTGGTTACTGGTAGGTACTATCGTCACGATGAAGAGCTTTTTCAATGCACTCTTCATACCTCTAGCCAAATGCATAATGATAATAAACAGAGCTTATTATTTTTGACACCCTACCTCTAACCTGCATCTTTATTGCGTAACACACTATGAATCGGAATCTAAATCATTTTGAAGCAAAGGTTAAGCTGTTGCGCGTGTTGGTTGGTTGCCGCGGTCAGTCCATGGATGGATACATCTTTACATACCAGCACTCTAATTGCGTAATACACTATCAATCGGAATCTAAATTATTTTGAAGCAAATTGCTAATCCATTGCTTCATATGTTCGAAAAATTTGTAAATAACGCAATGAATGTAGTTAAACTGTCAAAAAAAAACTCTGATTGATATTGTCCGAGTTAATTGAAATCCCTCGGAATTTTAGTTATTTTGAGACCAAAATCCTGGTAAACACTAAGCAGCTTGTTCAATATTGATTTCATAATTTATCAACCTTCACACACTCAATGAGTATCTTCTTTTAACCCTAAGCTTTACGGGGTCAAAACGGCCCGCCAACCCTACACGGCAATTACAGTACAGCCACGATGTTCGCTCTAATAAATATGCGAATTCAACGCACAAAAGGTTGCGTTTAATTATTTTTTGTATTTTTTTTTTTTTTTTGTGAAGTGCCACCCGTAGCGAAATCACCGATGTATACGTAATTGTGACGCGTGGCTGTTTAGGGTTATGCTTTTATGACTGTTTGGGGGTCAGTTTTTGAGGTTGGTTAAGTTGTGGGTCTGGATGAGCATCGTTTAGAGTACTCTATGGTACATTTTTATAGGGTTATACGAATGTAAATAAATAGGGAGGGAGATTTGATAGGCGCGGTTATTATAGGAACAAAAGAGATTAAGCATGCATGGAGGCATGTCATAATATGCGCAAGAACGAGTTTAAACACTCCAAAATACTCTCCGCTCACCGCAAATAGTGCCAAGAATCTAATGGACCGATTAAGTTGAAATTTGGTACACGTATGTATTTCTAGGACCCGAACTCGGACGTATAATAAAAATCAATGAATTTTGAATATGGGGGACAATTTTGGGGGGCAAATAAGAAAATTAAAAAAATATATTTGCAAACTGTACCGTGTGATATATCAAATGAAAGAGCTAACTGTGAGGGTCTCAAATATATATATTTTTTTATAATTTTAAAATAACTATTTTAAAGTTATTTAAGAAAATAGGCGAAAATTGACCATACCCCCTTTATCTCTGAAACTACTTACCTTAAAATTTTGAAAAAAATACAGAAAATAATTTTATAGCTATAGATTACAGGAAAACCTATAAGAAGTCTATGGTTTTAAAATAACATGGTAAATCTCTCAATATTGTTCGTATATACTTACATTGGTCCATAGTTAAACGAAAAGAATCCAACCCACAATAGTTGTAATGTGGGTTGGATCCTTTTCGTTTAACTATGGTAGTTGGAAAGTATGGGAGAACATGTTTTTCAACTACAATGTTAAGTTTGTTCTTGGGATAAATTCATCCCAACTACGGAACCCTTCATTGTGCGTGGTCCGACACGCAATTGACCGGTTTTTTTATTTATCTGTAATCCTACTAATATTATCAACGAGAAAGTTTGTGAGGATGGATGGAAGACTCTTGCACGTAAAAACGACTTAACGGATTTTAATGAAATTTGGCACACAGATAGCTTATAACCTGGATTAACATATAGGATACTTTTATCTCGATTTTCTACGGGTTCGAGACTTATGCGGGTGAAACCGCGTGGCGCTGCTAGTTCATAATATGGTATACATTACTTAAGAGGATTGTGAAGCGCCGATACGCAGCGCGATTTTTGGAGGCCATTACCTATATTTCATACAATTATTTACATAAATATTGTTCGGGCGATATCGTTTTTACTCCCCTAAACCTTTACGAAATGAGTCAACTTTGATCTAATTACATTTAGTATACTTTAATCTAGGTCTGTACGTTTTTCGTTTTTAGTAATTCAATTTAATTTAATTTAAAAAAATAAAAATGCTCGAGGATGTTTTTATGTCAAAAATATAGATATTTAGATGCTAATAACTTATATTGTATTCAATATTTCTTTATAATAAAAACGTACCGACCTAGTTTTTCATTATACCTACAACATTTTCAAAAATTATAAAAATTAGATTATGTTTACGGGGAGAAAAACGTTATCTCTTTTTGTATGAAAATTTACAGCTTCACAATCATCTTAGTAAAGAGTGCTCTATGTAGGTATCTCTTTTATTTAAAAAAATGGTGTTGTACTGCTGTGCCTTCAAAATTCTGCGGACACATGACACTCCACGAATAATTCCGATCTCGACAAAGTTCAGAATAATCATCTCATCAGAGTAACCATATTATTAATTCAACCGCAGTATTGCTGTCAGTTTTAATTTATGAACTGCTATTATAACCTACACATCCAAGAAAAATCACAGAATTCACATACAAATCAAGGAAATCATTCACAAGATGTAACGGAAAAAACTCGGCAATTGTTATCAACAATAGTGAGAGACGGTCGTTTCTCATAAGTTGACATCTGCAAGCTTCCTGGTACAAATCGCTTCCTTACCTGTTGAGTTGGCGACGTCTGTCTAATTAAGACTGAATTGACCACCTCGTGGGTAAATGATAACAGCTGCATGGGTCGATCGAAGGATAAGCTTCGGTTGGTCGGTTCGTGGATGGGTGACCATCCATTACATCGCACCTTGATAACAAAAGTGGCATTATCAAAATTATGTTTTCTAAATAACTCCATAATTTTCTGGCATTTTCAGTACCTACTTACATAATTTAAAGTAAGATCGTCAAATTGCAGTCTTTTATTTCACTTATTTGCTAAGACATTGACCAAAATGCTGCGTAAAAAACGCTTTAAATGGACATACTGAAAAATTTTAATTATTGTATAACGCCACTTTTGTTTTACGGGGTGACTTTTTTACCGTCTTGAAAAAAATAGGGTTATAATAATAGGTAAACGGAGTAGAAGCCTATGGCATACCTAGTTTTTTTTTTTTTTGAAAAAATAAATATTATAACAGAAATTTTTTAACAACTCTAAAATTTTTCAAAGTTTGTTTTTATTTTTCTAGTTTACTTCAAATGTGTAGTGTTTATTGTAAGAGCAACTGCTGTCTAAGCTACTGAAAAGAAAAAACTAGGTATGCCATAGGCTTCTACTCCGTTCACCTATTATACTTATTTTTTTCAAGACTGTAAATAAAATCATCCAGTATAGGGTGTACAGTGGCAACATTTTAAGGGGTCATTGTTCTCATCATTATGAACAATTTTTACTATGGGACCAAACCTGAAATCGCGAAAAAAATCTGCTGTTTCTGATGTTTTGTTGTTGCTGTTTGCTGTTTGTTTTGCTGATTTTTTTTTTCGCGTTTCTGGTTTGGTCCCATAGTAAAAGTTGTTCATAATGTACAATGACCCCTTAAAAGGTTGACAGTTTATTTATTTATTTATGGTTCACCAACAGATGTTACAGCGATACATACATAGAAAATACATAACAATAGATCCTAGTTCTACTGCTCACCCAATTACAGGTGAGCACCACATGCGATTATTCTAGTTTACAAAGGACAGAAATTGTACAATATAATACAATAATAAATGGAAGTGCCAGCGTGACGATAGCCTTAGACTATAACGTGACTCACCGTATGTTAGTATTGCGGATGAATGTTACTAGATCTCTGTGTGGATGTCATTGAGATCACTGAATTCGATTTACTAATTTACACATCCTTGGAATAGCAAAGGAAATGTGGAATTAAAGGAGCTTTCGTGGTAGTCTACGTTTACATATAGACCCTGTATAACATAACAAACATAACATAGCATAGCATAACATAACATAACAGCATAGCATAGCATAACATAGCATAGCATAACATAACATAACATAACATGGCATAACATAACATCACGCATGTATTCACTAAGGGATAGGCAGAAGTGCACGCACATTTCACAAGTTAAAAAAAATAATTTAAAAAATTAAATCGACTTCAAAAAGAAATAAACTCAAAATTATGAAATAATTTTAATTTTGGAAGTGTCTTGGGATCTGTATTTTAATTTTTTGCCACCGACTTCCGAAATTAAAATTATTTCATAATTTTGATTTTATTTCTTTTTGAAGTCGATTTAATTTTTTAAATTATTTTTTATTTCGTAATTTTTAGTTTTTAGTAAAAACTGGAATATTTGATTGTAATAAGTAGTTAATAAATAGTTTTGTTATAAATATTGCACTAGAATTGACCAAGATTTTGAGATGTTTTCCCTTTGACACCACACCCGTATTTCGTATCAATAACCCAGGCCGTCACACTTACACGTTAAAAACTAGGTCATCCTAACTATTGCCATTACTGAGGACCAATAAGCACTTACCTGGTCATCATCAGACCTTCAGAAAGTATCATGTAATAGCATCCGTATTCAATTAGATAAATGTTGAAAGCCAGGTCATCCTAACTATATCCATTACTGAAGTCCAATTAGCACTTACCTGGTCATCATCAGACCTTCAGAAAGTATCATGTAGTAGCATTCGTGCTCAATTAGATAAATGTTGAAAGCTGGGTCATCCCAACTATTTCCGTTATTGAGTACCGATAAACACTTACCTGGTCATCATCAGACCTTCAGAAAGTATCATGTAGTAGCACCCATGCTCAATTAGATAAATTTTGAAAGCTAGGTCATCCTAACTATTTCCATTACTGAGGACCAATAAGCACTTACCTGATCATCTTCCATTATCTTGAAATCTACTAAATCGATTTTGATGAAACTTTCACTGTGCCCTAAGTTGGAGTAAATGTAAGCCAACAAAAAAAAAAGAATGATCACGATCCGATTAATAGTTTCGGAGATATGCGTGAACAAACATACAAACATACATCTATAAAATTTTGTATATTTCCTTGAAAGCCCTAATAGATCATCATATGTGAATATCTCGCAGATCCAATAATATTACATACATACGTATCGAATTGATAACTCCTTTTTTGAAGTCGTTAAAAAAGGGGGTGAGCCTATTGCCATCAACAGTGCACACACTCAGACTCCAGGCTACCGCGAAATTCCAGACAGAAAATCCCGTTAACACTTTGCCCGACCCGGGAATCAAACCCAAGACATCATGTTCTGCAGTAACTTAGCGCTTGAGACCACAAGATCAACGAAAAAACTAAACATTAAACTTATAATTTAAAACTTTATATCCTTATAAAAATTACATCTGTACCGCCGTGCACAATGTTCCAGGAAAACATTAAAATTTGTGTAATTGCAGGCTATAATAAGCTTTATTGGTATATAAACAACGGCTGATAAATTCTCAAGCTTGTGTACTTTAATAGACAAAGACACGATTAAAGAATAGACAGAATTAATCAAGCAGACACTGCTAGCTCACACTAGACCTCAATTAGCAGTAATTAGCCAGCAAATTAAACTGGACCACTAATTACACCTATAACTTTTACAGTATAAGATATGAAATAGATTGGCACAGAAGGCTAGCTTCATCCAACGAGCGAAAACAGGCGCACGCACACATAGACGCGCACGTACGGTGGCGATCTCAAACAAATGTCAGTCGCGAGTGCACTTGCACTCTCTATATATGCGTACGTTTTCGATTGTTGTATAGAGCCCGCCTTCTGTATCTATCTATGCTGCGGTATAAGATATCAAATAGCCAGTCTACAATTAACTACGCATGTCTAATTAGACAGCAATCGATCCACTATCGAATTGTTGACAAACGTGGTGGGTGGGGTTGTATGGTGACAGCAGTTTGGTTGAAAATTGGGATCGCCATGATTAATTTGGTGATATTACGGACTTTTATCTTGATGATGAAAAAGTGTGGCTTCTTATTCAACACTCGTTATCATTTTTAACCGACTTCAAAAAGGAGGTTCTGTATTCTGCCGTGCAATTTATAAACGCAGTAGGTAAGTAACAGTTTGGTCAAAATTGAGTTACTGCGTTTTTAAATTGCACGGCAGTATTCGACCCGTATGTATGTGTGTGAAATTGTATGTCAGCGATTTTCTCAAAATTTTATGAACCAATTTTGATGATTATTTCACTAACGTGATCTACATACTCTCAGGAAGGTTTCAGTATATAAAACATTGGGTAATTATTCCTATGTACGAAGTTATATGCATAAATGTACTGTATCTCTGGTATTTCTAAGCGGATTTTGATGATCGTTCGTTTCTATCGTCTTGGGCTTATGTAATTGTATACCTAAGTATTCAACTAAAAATGGGAAAACAAATTTACTTTAAAAAAGTAAAAACCGACTTCAAAAACCTAAAACGAATAAAATAACTTTCATAAAAAAACTTAACAGCTTCTGAAGTCGGTGTCTTCAATTTTTAAAGTAATTTTCTGTTAGGTTTACTGCTCAGAAATTGTGCACAACGTGTTGTGTCTCGAATTGATATACCTACTAACTTGAAATAATGCAATCCTAGTACTTTTTGTAAGGTTACAGAGGTCCATCGGTCCAGTAGTTTTGGAGCTTATTCGGTACAAACAAACAAAGAAATCTTTCCTCTTTATAATATTAAGTATAGATGATTGAGTATGTTCTCTGATTATTATTTAGGTAGCCACTTACCGTAGGTATCATTTTTATCCAAATTTCCAAGTACCTAGCTGGTAGCCGAAAATATTTTTCTAAATACCTGCTCTAATGACAAACATTTACATTCTAAACTAAACAAAACATCACTATCTAAACAAAATGAAGTCCAAATAAAAATCCCTCCAATCCGTCTTACTTTATAAAAATACCGCGATATTCAATATCAATTAGTTAGACAGATAACAGTGTTAGCAGACCCATAAAAATCATGCCATGACGCGTCAGCGAGACGGCTTTGTCGCATTTTTCAACAAACCTAATTACTTCAGTGTCCATTGAAAAGTTAGAACGCCTGTTGAAAAAGTCTGAGAAAAGAAACGCAGCGGTGTAAAAAGTGACGTCGGAAAAAACTAAGATATTTCAAAAGGAATGTCAACACAATAGGCTGTTGGAAACGCGATGTGGTCACGCGAAGCTCGACAGTCATAGGATTGTCACCATTCTGACTCAAAAAATAACCTGCACTTTCCTTTAGCATCTATAAAGAATAAAAGTCCTTTCAAATTTTTCGTTTTCCTATCTAAACAGTGACATCCAACTGTTATAATGACAAATTACGGTGAATATAGTGCACGAACAGAAATTAAAAGACCTTGAGGTTTTTCAGAAAGGTCAGGTGCGTAGTAATCGGAACGGGCGTGCGTGTATGACCAGATGTATGAACGTAAACGAAGCAAAATTATTATGTAAGGATCGTAGCAGGTGATGTTCTGTAGTTTCTGCCTATCCCCATGGGAAGAAGACGTGAGTTCCGATCGATCGAGAGCCGATTCCCGGCCACCGTATGCGCGGGCTTGCGGACGGCGAGCAATGGGTAGCTCGCCGTTCGGTAAGGACAAGGCCCGGGTCGACGGCGCGTTGTGTCCCACGCGCGCCTCAAAGAGATGTCAGTACTAACTGATGGGGTCCGCTAGGGCTGATGCCTGCCAGGGTTGCGGGTTGTTTGAAAGAGTTACCGTGGCCCTGGCACAGGCAACTGAAGGAAAACGGGTGGGTTTTAGTCAGTAGAAGTCAGCCCTCCCGCTCCGCCCAGATCGGGAGAAGTTATTTGATAATTTCCCACCCAAAAAGAAGGTAAGGATTAAATGATAAATAAGTTTAGCTTAGAGACTGGATATTGTCTTGAAAAGTAGTTAATGTTGAAACAATAACATAGTCATCCAATAAGAATTTGAAACTGGAGCAGCAGGACCAGTTGAGATACCTTTGATCGTGGTTGTCATAATCATAATAATCAAAGTAAAACATGTGACAGACTTTGAGTCCGAGAGTCAAACAAGTCGGTCCTATCCAATCTATCCCTAATACAGACAAATCTCTCTATGTTTCTGTGATTAAGAAAAAAAATAATCAGTCGCATCTGGGTAGCTGAAAAGTCGAAACTGACAAAAAATAAACAAAATGAATTACGCTTGTTAAGAAACAAGAAGAAAACAACTACCTGTGGCGACAACTCAACAAGCATACGAACAAACAAATTCTCCAATATCAAACAGCACATAGTATTGAATCAATAAATTAAACACACATACTTGTGTTGCAAGAAAATTGGAATTCAAAGCGAAGAGTGTAGCTACATTGAAACAGTACAGTTTCTAAGCTAACAAGAAACTCCAGTCTCGAATTATAAACTTGTCTTGCTTGGGAAGCATGTATTTCTTTTGTACAGAATTGCTTGTGGAGTGTGTTCTTGAATATATTTTTAAAAGCGACATGTATAGAACCAATGGCTGAACCGCAGTGTCAAGATTATTTAAAGATTGTATTATTATGTACTTACATCATTTCCCATGCTGACTTCAGTTGGAATCAAGAGGATTGATAGCTTTCTTTCTTATATTATAATAATTGGTTGGTTGGTTGCCGCGGTCGGTCCGTGGATGGATACATATTTACATACCAGCACCCTATGAATCGGAATCTAAATTATTTTGAAGGAAATTGCTAATCCATTGCTTCATATGTCCGAAAATCAGCTGTTCAGTACATTTATGTTCGCATAATTCGTCAAAATGTACTGAACAGCAGATTTTTTTTTTGCGATTTCTGATTGGTCCCATAGTAAAAGTTGCTCATAATGATGAGTACAATGACCCCTTAAGAGGTTGTTGGTGTTTTACCAATAACCCTGTATATAATATATAAAACATTATTATTTCACTTAACACGCACCCATATAATGAAACTTAATAGCTATCAAGTATTTTGGTGTATTAAACTGGTGGAGCTCATGGCTAAGTAATAACAGCCGCACGGGTCGATCCATCAAGTTAAGCTACGCTTGCCGGGGTTGGTCTGTGGATGGGTGACCATCTTTTCATACCGAGACGCCTCCGTGCCTCGGAAAGCACTTGGTCCCGGCTGTCATTCGAAGATCTTTGACAGTCGTTACGGGTCGTCAGAAGCCCGTAAGTCTGACAACCAGTCTTACCAACGGGTGTCGTATTACCCAGTAACTGGGTTGTGGAGGTGAGATAGGCAATCGCTCCATGTAAAATACTGGTATTCAGCTGCATCCAGTTAGACTGGAAGCCGACCCCAACATAGTTGGGAAAAGGCTAGGCAGATTGATTTTGGTCTGTTAAACATAGCTTTATGTCTAATCCATTTTTAGGGACATTATTTCCCGCCTTTTAGACCATAGCTCAGAGTTATTCACTAAACGGCCTTCTAGTAAGCGGACGGCAGTACAGAACAATCGTCCTTATACATTACCACGTCACATTTAGCTATCATGCTAACTCCTTTCATCTCTTTAGTCCTACAAAAGCGTCCATGCAACGAACCAGACGTGTCTCACCATTTTAATATGCTAATGTGTCTCTTTGAAGTGCCACGGTACCTCCGTCCATGCATTCCTACCCTTGTTAACTCCTTGATTAATAAAGGTGTCTTTTATAATCAAAAGAAGAGGAGTTTTCTTTTTTATAAAATACTGTTGTGACATGGCTTAAATAAGTTTTGCTATTGTGTTCAAGTAAGCACGTTTTGCTGTATGGATTTGAATGAAATGTGAGTATTTTGAGTGGTTTAAATATACTTTGTCCAGCGATGGAACTTTCGGTTGGAATAGTGATGATGATGAGTGAAGTGATCATGGGTGACTTGTTAACACTATTGTTGAGTTCCATTCTCTATCTGTGAAGATCTTTATCGGATCAGGACATGACATAGGGACGTCCAACAAAAAAAAAACTTATTATAAAAAAAAACCGGCCAAGAGCGTGTCGGGCCACGCTCAGTGTAGGGTTCCGTAGTTTCCCGTCCGTAAAAATATAATAAAATATGTAAACGAAGTTAATAAAAATGCTTGCATATACGATTATACTACAAACATAGTCCAGAAATTATTTTGTACAACTTTTTGTCTTTTTTGTACAAAAACTGTTGTTTCCATCAAGTTCAAAATGATTTTCCTAGAAAGTCCTTATAAAGTTCTACTTTTCAGATTTTTTTAATATTTTCCGAAATTATTGACATTATCAAAAAAATGATTTTAGTAAACCCCTATTCATTTTTAAATACCTTTCCAACAATATATCACACGATAGGGTTGAAATTAAAAAAAAATCACTTCCCACTTTACAAGGGGGGCTTTTTTTTTTTTTTTGTGGATGGGAAATCATCTAATAACTTCTCCCGCTCTGGGTGGAGGGCGTGTCAGACAACTCTTTCGAACAACCCGCAACCCCGGCGGCCACCGGCCCTAGTGGACCCCTTCAGCTAGTGCTGACATCTCTTTGAGGCGCGCGTGGAACACAACGCGCCGTCGACCCGAGCCTGGTCCTTACCGGACGGCGAGCTACCCGTTGCTCGCCATCCGCAAGCCCGCGCCTACGGTGGCCGGGAATCGGCTATCGATTCCCGACGCCCAGGGCGTCTCCTGCGGCGACTAGGGGCGTGAGGGCGCAAAGATTCCATCAAGTTCAAAATGATTTTCCTAGAAAGTCCTTATAAAGTTCTACTTTTCAGATTTTTTTCATATTTTCTAAACTTATGGTTCAAAAGTTAGAGGGGGGGGACACACATTGTTTTTTACTTTTGGAGCGATTATTTCCGAAATTATTGACATTATCAAAAAAATGATTTTAGTAAACCCCTATTCATTTTTAAATACCTTTCCAACAATATATCACATGTTAATGTTGAAATTAAAAAAAAAATCACTTCCCACTTTACATATAGGGGGGCTACCCTAATAAAACATTTTTTTCCAATTTTTATTTTACCACTTTGTCGGCGTGATTGATATACATATTGGTACCAAATTTCAGCTTTCTAGTGCTAACGGTCACAGAGATTAAGCGAGGACAGACAGACGGACGGACAGACAGACATGGCGAAACTATAAGGGTTCCTAGTTGACTACGGAACCCTAAAAAACATTACAAAGTAAAAAATAACTTTAATTTCAGATGACTTCTGGGAATCTGGGATCTGTAATTTAGTTTTTTGCCACCGACTTCTGAAATTAAAGTCATTTTTCACTTTGTAGTGTATCTTTGGAAGTCGGTGTTTTTTTTTTTTGTGAAAAGCTTTTTTTTCATTTTTTTAGTGGATCAGTTTGTAATTTATCTAAACTACAATATTGTAATGTCAACTGCTCATCACCTTTTACAAAATATTGCTTTCCCTCACGTAGGGACGTTAATTGTTAAGGAGTTCTTCTAGTAAGAACCAGGAGAACTGGAGCTGATGGTGAAGTCACCATTAGCTCCATTTCACCATATGCAGTGTGACGAGCACAAATTGCTTAGCAACCATATTAAAGTACTTAATCGAATCGCAACCCGTGAAATACTTATTATTGAGTAGTTCCTATGGCCATCTGTGGCCTTCATCATCAGTTCCACTTCACCAAATGGTTCTTTCCGATAATAACTGCACGAGTTACTATAAAAAGTATCCAAATTGCTATAGGTGAGGGTTGCCTTCGATTTCCATGCAATCCCCATATGAGATTCTGACTTGGTGACAATGGGACCACTTTGAGAGCATACCCTTTCAAACAAAAAAATAATTTTCGAAATGGTCCACAATTGACGGAGAAATCGGTATTAAATATATACGCGACGAATTAAGGACCTCATCCTTTTGTTGTTTGGTTAAAAAAAAAAACATTTGAATTGAGAACCTCCTTCTTATTGAAGTCGAGATATTTTTTAAAGATCATTTAATCATTATATTAAATCACAACAGGTAGACTACTAAATATTTCTACTATGTCTCAGCATAAAGTTTCGCCTAATTAGTACTTACATACTTACTAACGAGTTATTTATCACAATCACCTACAATGTCGTTATATCCCCACACAACAATGTTATGGCCGAATGAATATTTTAATTACCAACTTTGTTAAAATTCCGCGTCGTCAAAAACGTAAAGTTAAATAATTTATTGAATGACTGCGTAGTGACAAAATTATCGTGACAGAGATAATGTTTATGCAGCTGATGCTATCAAAAAGCTTGGAATTGACTGACGGCTACAACTATTTAAACCCCTTAAGAGGATTGTGAAGCTGTAAATTTTCATACAAAAAGGGATAACGATTTTCTCCCCGTAAACATAGTCTAATTTTCATAATTTTTGGAAATGTTGTAAGTATAATGAAAAACTAGGTCCGTACGTTTTTATTATAAAGAAATATTGCATATAATATAAGTTATTAGCATCTAAATATCTATATTTTTGACATAAAAACATCCTCGAGCATTTTTATTTTTTTAAATTTAATTAAATTTAATTACTAAAAACGAAAAACATACAGACCTAGATTAAAGTGTTCTGAATGAAATGAGATTTAAATTGTCTCATTTCGTAAAGGTTTAGGGGAATAAAAACGTTATCGCCCGAAACAATATTTATGTAAATAATTGTATGAAATGTAGGCAATTGCCTCTAAAAATCGCGCCGCGTATCGGCACTTCACAATCCTCTTAAGAGGATTGTACTTTAGTTTGATATACTTACTACCATTTTTAATTGTGCTATTATTATATTATATAATAGAGTAATATATAAGTAGTATAATAAGTAAGACTATTCTGATTTTTTGTAAGTAAAACTTAAAAACACATAGAATTGTTTCTAGTAGAAAAATAGTAGTAGTCGGAAAATATATATCTAATATGCTAATATTAGATATATATTTTCCGAACTCACTAGCCATATATAAGCCATCAAAGGCTTCTGTGGTTTTTTAACATACAATGATTTAACTCTGCGATATACATTTTGAACATTAATAAAAAAATTAAAAAAAACTACCCACAATGAAGGGTTTCGTAGTTGGGATGCATTTATCCCACGAACAAACTTAACATTTGGTTGAAACATGTTATCCTATACATTCCAACGGCAAATGTAAGTTTGTACGCACAATATTGAGAGATTTACCATGTTATTTTAAGACCATAGACTTCTTACAAGTTTTCCTGTAGAACTATTTCCTGTATTTTTTTCAAAATTTTAGGCTCAGTAGTTTCGGAGATAAGGGGGAATGGTCATTTTTCGTTTATTTTCTTAAATAACTTTTTAACAATTTATTCTAAAATTATTAAAAAAAAATATTGTTGAGACCCTCACAGTAAGCCCTTTCATTTGATATATCACACGGTACAGTTTGCAAAACATTTTTTTTTTAATTTTCTTATTTGCTTCCCAAAACTGACGCCTATATTCAAAATTCATTTATTTACGTTACACGTCTGTGTTTGCGTCACAGAAATTCATACGTGTACCAAATGTCAACCTAATCGGTCCATTAGATTCGGAGCAAATTGGCTGTGACAGACAGACAGACACACGAGTGATCCTATACGGATTCCGTTTTTTTTCCTTTTCAGGTACGGAACCCTAAAAGCGGAACGGAACGGTTTATTTCTTAAACCAACCTTTGCCTCACATTGATTTAAGCCTGTATTTTGCTTGTGAAAGTGTTTACAAAATAAAGAAAATCCTTCTGAGTTGTTAATTACCTCGCTTATTTTCGCTTACGGCAGTGATAAATACACAAAAAAAAAACTGTTTTCAAAACCTACTATATACAACCTTGGCAATAAAATGAAATAAAAACCAGTACTAATAAACTTCTGCACTATAAAATTTTAGTTTTTTCTGATAATCCTGTCTGTAATAAATTTTAACAATACTATATTTTATACAGCTTTAGATAGTAAAATATTGAATGGCTCGATATCTACATATAGGTACCTGAAAATATTGATTTCAATTTGAATGAAAATGGTGTTGAATTAATGTATGTTGAATTTGCTTTAATACTCGTTATTAGGGTTTCGTACCTCAAAAGGAAAAATCGGAATCCTTATAGGATCACTCATGTGTCTGTTTGTCTGTTCTTCTGTCACAGCCAATTTAGTCCGAATCTAATGGATTCATTTGAAATTTTGTGCATGCGTGAAGTTATGTGACCCAAACACGGACGTATGACGTAAATAAATGAATTTTGAATATGTGGGTCAATTTTGGAGGGCAAATAAGAAAATTAGAAACAAAAGTTTTGCAAACTGTACCATGTAACATATCAAATGAAGGGGGGCGGGGTTGTGAGGGTCTCAGATATTTATGTTTTTATTTTATAATTTTAAAACAAATTGGTTTAAAGTTATTTAAGAAAATAGACGAAAATTGACCATTCCCCCTTATCTCCGAAACTACTGAGCCTAAAATTTAAAAAAAAATACAGAAAACTGTTCTATACCTATAGATTGCAGAAAAACTTATAAGAAGTCTATGGTCTTCAAATAACATGATAAATCTCTTAATATTTTGCGTACAAACTTACACAATATGTTTTTCAACTACGATGTTAAGTTTGTTCTTGGGATAAATTCACCCCACCTACGAAACCCTTCATTGTGGGTGGTCAGACACGTACTTGGCCGGTTTTTTAACTTACCTATGTCAACAGTCGACTTAACTTTGTTTTTGAGATGGGTAACTGTACGAGTTGTTAACTCCATACACCGATTTGTCGTAAAGGTTGTAAGTTCAGTTCACTTTCAGATTTTATACACTCATTACTTATTCTATCCATTCGCGCAACACCAAACATCCCTATTAGCATTCTTATCTCAGCTGTATGTCTTTCATTCATTATTTTTGTGGCGCAACATTCTGATCCACACAAGACAGCAAGTCTAACCACTGTTTTATAAATCTTCCCCTTAAGTTTGAGGGGAATGCAGAAGTCAGGCTTTGACCATTACATTATGTATAAAAAACTGGTGTTTCAAAATCTTACGTTTAAAAATAAAGCTGAGTTAGAAGGTGTGATTTTAATATCTACAAGGTGTAACTTAAATAACTCACAATCTCTTAAGGGGTCACTGTACTCATCATTATGAACCACTTTTACTATGGGACCAAATCTGCTGTTCAGTACATTTATGTTCGCATAATTCATCAAAATGTACTGAACAGCTGATTTTTTTTTCGCTATTTCAGGTTTGGTCCATAGAATTACCAACATCATTGAGAGAAAACTTGAATATAAAAAAGTCTGCTCCACCTTATTTTTAGATGTGGCACAAGCTTTTGATAGGGTTTGGCATAAGGGTTTGATATACAAGCTTAGACTAATGCTGCCCAATGACTTTGCCGATATTTTGCAATCATACATTACAGATAGAATGTTTCGAGTAAGACACGAGGATGCTTATTCCGAGTTAAAAATTATTAAAGCTGGCGTGCTTCAAAGTAGTGTGCTGGGTCCAGTCCTCTACCTGTTGTACACGTATGACATACCAGAACTGGCAAATAATAATATTGCAACCTTCGCGGACGACACTGCCATTATGGCTACAGGGTCAGGCCATACGGAAGCAATCAAAAAGGTACAAATCGCTGTAAATGAAGTTCATGACCGGGCACAAAAATGGAGAATCAAATTGAACGAATCGAAGTCTCTTCATATTGATTTCACCAACAGGAATTGCGATTGCCATTAAATCTTCATAAATGGCCAACAAGTGCAATACGCAAATACAGCCAAATACCATGGCATAACGCTTGATGCGAAACTGCGCTGGACAGCGCACGTTAAAAAGAAAAGACAGGAACTAGACATGCGCTTTAAAAACATGTATTGGTTGATTGGACGGAATTCCTGTCTATCGATACATAATAAAATTGTATTATATAAGCATATTCTTATGCCAATATGGACATATGGCATCCAACTTTGGGGTTGCACTAGACCGACCAACATCAACATTATACAAACATACCAGAATAAGGTACTCAGGAGTATTGTTAATGCGCCCTGGTATATAAGAAATGACGACCTCCATCATGACCTAAAAATGGAACCCGTCACCAACATAATCCAGAAATTCGCTGAGGCCCATGAACACCGACTCCACCAACAGCTGAACATCGAGGCAATTCAGCTGTTAGATCAAACAAATATAGTGCGAAGACTAAAACGAACAAAACCTTTTGAATTAGTGTAGTGTAAAAAGTTTAAAAATAATAGTGACAATGACACATATTATATATAAAACGTGAACAAAGTGTTTATATTATCATGTCAGACTCGAAGAAAGTGGAACGGGCTTGTGTGACAACCAACACTATTCTAAGTTTTAAAATAATTATTGCGTAAAAAATTAAGTTAGATTAAAATTTCTTATTAGTCTTGTAGGCTAAATTTTATTGTAATTAATTATTAAGAACCTGGTTCTTTTTAATAAAGTATAAAAAAGGTTTGGTCCCACAGTGAAAGTGGTTCATAATGATGAGTACATTGACCCCTTAAGAGGTTGTATAAGTTACACATAGATATAACCCTTTTCACACAATCTCGCCCTTACATCCAAGACGAAAACAATTTTAAATGCCAAAATTAGACAAATGAAACACAGAGGAGTATATAGGCTTCGGAGAATAAATTACAAAACTTCTGAAGACGGGTAAACATCAAAAAGTTGTAAAGTTAAACGAATTACTCGAGGGTTTATACTTGTTCATTGCTTCCGGTTGTTACTTGCTTCCGGTGTTGGGGATATGTTTATGCTTTTTAGGGGACATGTTTATGCTTTGCGTTAGCTACTGGTATATTTTTTCAGGGTTCAGTTACGCAAAGATCCTAAAATGGCCTTATCCGTTAAGCTACTGATATATTTTTTTGGATCTACCATTATAGAAATTATATTAGCTAAAGCACTAGGAAGTGGTGAAGGCCGGACGTTTTGAGGGTCTGTCTTAAGTAATTTTGACGTACAAAAATTGCTGATTCTCAGAATAATTTGAAAAAATTACTTCTGTTTTCGGTTTTTTGTCAGTAGTTAGAATGTCTGAATAATCTAAATAATAATAAAACAATATTTTGATTTGTGAAGAAAACTTCAACTGTTATTTACATAAAACATGAACTTTTTGATACCATATCATCGCTGACGAAGTAGATCGGACGGGTAAACACAGAAGTAAGTCACAGGAACAATCTATGACTCCCACATTCCCCTTAAACTTAAAGGGAAAATTTATAAAACAATTTTGACGTTCAAAAAACCGATCAATTGCGTGTCGGACCACGCACAATGAAGGGTTCCGTAGTTGGGATGAATTTCTCGCAAGAACAAACTTAACGCTGGGTGGGGTTGGAATGGTAAATTTTCATGCATTTTCTTAAATAACTTTAAAACAGTTTATTTTTAAATTATATTAAAAAATATATATTTAAGACCCTTACAGTAAGCATATTCATGTATATTCATATCCTCACAGTATTCATTTGATATATCGCTAGGTACAGTTTGCATTTTTTTTTCTTATTTGCTCCCTAAAATTGACCCCCATATTCAAAATTTATTAAGTTACATTACACGTCCGTATTTGGGTCAACGAAATACATACGTGTACCAAATTTCAACTTAATCGGTCCATTAGATTCGGAGCAAATTGGCTGTGACAGACGGACATGTGTGATCCTATAAGTGTTCTGTTTCTTCCTTTTGAGGTACGGAACCCTAAAAAGTGTGATTATCAGGCTAATTTGAAAAAATTACTTATGCGTTTGATTTTTTGTCAGTAGTTAGAATGTCTGAAAAATCTAAATAATAATAATACAATTTTGATTTATCAAGTAAATTTAGGCTTAGGTATATTTACATCAAATAATGCATTTTTTGATTCCATATCATCGATGGCGTAGTAGATCGGACGGTTAAGCACAGAATTAACACTGGACGGATGAAAAGAGGAGCTCGTGGCTAAGTAGTAACAGCCGCACGGGTCGATCCATCAGGTTAAGCTACACTTGCCGAGGTTGCTCTGTGGATGGGTGACCATCTTTTCACACTCAGAATCCTCCATGCCTCGGAAAGCATTCTAAGCCGTTGATCCCGGCTGTCATTCGTGGATCTTTGATAGTCGTTACGGGTGGTCAGAAGCCCGAAAGTCTGACAACCAGCCTTACCAAGGGGTATCGTATTACCCAGTAACTGGATTGTAGAGGTCAGATAGGCAGTCGCTCCATGTAAAATACTGGTATTCGGCTGCATCCGGTTAGACTGGAAGCCGACCGCAACATAGTTGGGAAAAGGCTATGCAAATTGATTGATTGGATGAAATGGCGGCAGGTCACAGGAATAATTTGCGACTCCCGTATTCCCCTTAAACTTACAGGAAAGATTTATAAAACAATGGTTAGAACTGCTGCGGGGCTTGTGGCTAAATAATAACAGCTGCACAAGTCGATCCGACGAGTCCGTGGATGGGTCCGTGGATCTTTACATACCAAGACCGTGCCTCGGAAAGCATTCTAAGCCGTTGATCCCGGCTGTCATTCGTGGATCTTTGACAGTCGTTACGGATCGCCAGAAGCCCGAAAGCCTGACAACCAGTCTTACCAAGGGGTATCATATTACCTAGTAACTGGATTGTGGAAATCAGATAGGCAGTCGCTCCATGTAAATACTGGTATTCAGCTGCATCCGGTTTGACTGGAAGCCGACTCCAACATAGTTGGGAAAAGGCTAGGCAGATGATGAGATGATGGTTGGATGATGAGGTGGTGGTTGGTCTTGTATGGATCAGAATGTTGGGCCACAAAAAGTATCAATGAAAGGCAATTTCATGTAGCTAAGATGAGAATGCTAAGATGAAAATGCTAAGACGGATGTGTGGTGTTACGCGAATGGATAGAATAAGAAAGGAGTATGTAAGAGGAAGTCTGAAACTGGCACCGATGACTGGAAAATTTTGTGGAAATCGGTTGTCATGGTATGGGCATGTGAAGCGGAGGAATGAGGAAAACGTTGTCAGGAAAGTTATGAGTATGAATGTCGATGGCTATGATTAGGGGAAGACCAAAGAAAGTATGGATGGACTGTGTGAAAGATGGCTAGAAAGTGGGTGACAACCGAGATGATGACTAATAGAGAAGTATGGAAGAAACGGACATGTTGCGCCGACCACAAATAAATTGGGATAAGAGAATGATAATGATGATCATCTTCAAAATGTCGTATTTATTACATGACTTACGTCTACGTAAGTCATCAATCTGCCTAGCCTTTTCCCAACTATGTTGGGGTCGGCTTCCAGTCTAAACGGATGCAGCTGAATACCAGTATTTTACATGGAGCGACTGCCTATCTGACCTCCACAACCCAGTTACTGGGTAATACGATACCCCTTGGTAAGACTGGTTGTCAGACTTTCGGGCTTCTGACACCCCGTAACGACTGTCAAAGATCCACGAATGACAGCCGGGACCAACGGCTTAACGTGCTTTCCGAGGCACGGAGGAGTCTCGGTATGAAAAGATGGTCACCCATCCACAGACCAACCCTGACAAGCGTAGCTTAACCTGATCGATCGACCCGTGCAGCTGTTATTACTTAGCCACGAGCTCCTCTACTACTTACGTCTACGTAAGTCATGTAATACATAAATACAATAATAATAAATACGACACATTACGTAGAATCGGCGGAGTAATTATTTTTTAAATAATATCAACCCCGGCCCCACCCTCTGGCGATTCACCCTAAAATCAGAACAAAGAAACTCCAAACAGGGGTGCACAAAGGTAATCATTTTTCATCACAAGTAATTACATAAGTACTTTTACAAGTGCCATAAAAAGTTGCAAAGGACATGTTTATTGGATTTGGATTGGTTTGAAATTTATAAAGCTATGGGATTAGCAAGATAGACTGAGGTACCTCAAAAGGAAAAAAACCTTATAGTATCACTCGTGTGTCTGTCTGTCTATCCGTCTATCACAGCCGATTTGCTCCGAATCTAATGAACCGATTAAGTTGAAATTTGGTACACTTATAAATTTATGTAACCCAAGCACGGAAGTGTAACGTAAATAAACGAATTTTGAATATGGAGTCACTTTTGGGGGCAAATAAAAAAAAAATAAGTTTTGCAAACTGTAAACTAAACTGTAAACTTTAAAATAAATTGTTTTAAAGTTAAGAATATAGACGAAAATTGACTATTGGGACCCTTATCTCCGAAAGTACTGAGCCTAAAATTTTGAAAAAAATATTAGAAAATGGTTCTATACCTACAGATTACAGGAACACTTATAAGAAGTCTACGTTCTTAAAATAACATGCTAAATCTCCCAATATTGTGCGTACAAACTGTCATTTGCGGTTGAAATGTAGGCGAGAACATGTTTTTCAACTACAATGTTAAGTTTGTTCTTGAGATAAATTCATCCTAACTACGGAACTCTTCATTGTGCGTGGTCCGACACGCACTTGGCCGGTTTTTTTTTTCGTGTCCAGTGTGTCCTTTTGTCTGCATGTTACATGAACTGGACGCTACTGAAGGTTCCAATCTCGATGACAAATTATGAGCTGAGACTACTCGTATATATGCCTAGCTACCAATTTTCCTTTAAAAGAACTTCTTCTGGATAAGCTTACTCCATCGACATCTCCATCGACTTTGTCTCTGTCACCTCTGACCTAGACTAGAGTCAAGAGCATACCCATCACAAATAAAATAAAAAATAAGTTGTTTCAAATTACATAACGCAACTCATTTTGCACGATTGCAAAATGTTAAACCATGTTAAAATCAATTTATTACAACCATTACAATGGCCTTACCAAAAAGAAACAAACAACAATCACTTTCTGCTTTTAATGTACTCCTAGACTATAATAGATTTATATTGTTTTACAGTGTTAGGGTTCCGTACTAAATAAGGAAAGTTATGTGGGTGGTTCCCATTTATAAAGAGCGTTTTGAAGCAAATTGTATTAGTGTGAGTCACACTTTCGGTTTTAAGTTTAGTTTTACACAATAATTTGTGCTAAAAGGTTCCGTAGGGCGTTGATTAATGTTTGTTATTTGTTTTAAGTGTATGTGGGAATTTTGCAACATTTAAGTGCAAACTGGTTATATTTAACGTGAAATCCCACTGCCAGTATTCAGAAAGCCATGTGTGGGCCACCACCAATCCACCTCGCGAACGTAGTATGGGTTGGATGCATGTATTCAAGTTTTTGGTAATATGACATCCAGTTCTCTCACGTTTTTTAACCGACTTCAAAAAGTAGGAGGTTTTCAATTCGTCTGTATGTTTTTTTTTTGTATGTTTATTACGCGATTACTCAAAGACGGATAGACCGATTTGGAAAATTCTTTTTTTGTTTGAAAGGGTATGCTTCCGAGGTGGTCCCATATAAATTTTATTAACTTTGCTTGGGGAGTTTTTGAGTTAGCTTCAATAATGCTTATATTTCCCACTTATTTTATGTAGATGATGTGATGATGTTTTAATAACTACCTATCACTGTTATTTATATGGCTATATCTACAATTATTGTGCTCAATTATGTATTCGAATTTGTGTGGGGTAGGTTCCACAACTTAAAAGTGAAAAATAAAAACTTTCAGCAAAAAATAAAACCGACTTCCAAAACAAAACACTACAAACTTTAATTTCGGAAGTCTTTGGCAAAAAATTAAAATACAAAACCAAAGACACCGGCTACCGAAATTAAATTTATTTTCCACTTTGTAGTGTTTTGTTTTGGAAGTCGGTTTTATTTTTTGCTAAAAAGTTTTTATCTTCTTCACCGTTTTAGACGTGGTGGTGAAGCAATTAGCAAAAACTAAAGTGAGACCCTACCTAGACTTCCACCGAGAAATCCTAGATAGAGAAAACCAGCGTCTTTATAAAAAACAATGCCACTTTTTAAACTCTTCTCCTACTACCACTTGGTAACCTCAAATAATTGCCTAGTTATAATTCAAAGAAACTTCTTACTAAAACCATGTCATAAATTAATAACACCTAATAATCTGCCTATTACAAAGAACTCAACACAACAATAAATTGATAATTAAATTAATTCCCAGTGACATTCACTTTATTTACGAAACCCGCGCCGAAACAATAGCTCTATAAACTCCATAAGAGGGTTTATATTGCTTGTAAACGCATTCAATATTTCAAATTTGGAAACTAAGTTTGTTATGCAAGCGGCGACGAATGTGGCGCCGACGGCAATGTCGTTGATAAGATTTCGCGACAGTTTAATGTGGATATGCCTTTGTTTGTGATGATTCTTTAGCGAATTCGACAGTGGTGGCAACGTGGAAACGGCCACAACTTCCAAATTGTATCTCTACCGGTTCTCAAAAGGCAAAGGAACCGGCATGTCCTAGAACCAAAAAATCGAAGAAATGTGACATCTATCAACTCGCACTGAACCCGTGTGGTGGATTACGGTCCACTCCCTCTCACGAAGAGAGAGTGAGAGAAGGCATGTGTTCCAGCAGTAGGAACACTACAGGCTGATTATGCCTTAGCAATTTATTGAGTATGCTATAACGCGCTTTTGTTGTTGGTTGCTATCTCAGAGCTAAAGAGCAGAGGAGCTCGTGGCTAAGTAATAACAGCCGCACGGGTCGATCCATCAGGTTAAGCTACACTTGCCGGGGTTGGTCTGTGGATGGGTGACCATCTTTACATACCGAGACTCCTCCGTGCCTCGGAAAGCACGTTAAGCCATTGGTCCCGGCTGTCATTCGTGGATCTTTGACAGTCGTTACGAGTCGTCAGAAGACCGAAAGTCTGACAACCAGTCTTACCAAGGGGTATCGTATTACCCAGTAACTGGGTTGTGGAGGTCAGATAGGCAGTCGCTCCTTGTAAAATACTGGTACTCAGCTGCATCCGGTTAGACTGGAAGCCGACCCCAACATAGTTGGGAAAAGGCTAGCCAAATTGACTATACTATCCCAGAGACTCTTTGCATGCGATACCATAAACATAATGCATGTGTGGCCAGCAGGATAAGTAAGCTAAAATAGCATGTTTCTCGAAAGACCGATGGCCGATGGAGACCGCGTATCGGCAAGCGTAGATGACGACGCCCCCAAGCTAGATGGACCGATGACCTTAAAAAGGTGGCTGGGTCAGACTGAATGCGGAAGTCGGAGGTCAAGGTACTGTGGCAGAGACTGGGAAATGTCTATGTCCAGAAGTAAACTGCGATGGGCTGAGTTGATTGACATGTGACCCTTTTACCACCAAATAATAACCCTTCTGTTTTGCAATAATCATAATAAGGAAATGATATCACAACGCAATGAAATGGCAATCAATCTACACACAACAAACGTCGTATCCACGCTATGCAGACTACAACAAACAAACAGTAATCTGACAGAGCCTTGTAAGATTTGCGTAGGTGTACATATTCGGGTCGGCGCGTAGATCTCGCTTCCAAAGTTACGTAACTGACACACAAAAATTGTAAACATTAGTTTAAGTTGTAATTTGTAATATGAGAACTACGAACTATTTAAAAGCTATTAAAATAATTCTGTGATTCTTTGAGAAAAGAAAAGCATCACATGGGTAATCTCAATTTATTTCATTTTGAATAAACAGCATCCATTGCGTTGTCGAGAATTTAGCAAACATTATGGAGCAGAATCTAATATATAATAATAATAATGATAAATGGCGCAAACCTGTAGTACTTACTACCGATGACCGCAGGAAGGTATAGCAAAACAAGGAGCTTCACGGGCGCTTCTATCGAGCCCTTCATGAGCCCGGTGTAGATTTCTTAGCGTCCGTATCCTGGCTACGTTTCGGTGACCTATTCGAGGAAACTGAAGGTTTTGTTTGTGCAATTATGGACGAAGTTATTCTGACGAATAACTACCGGAGACATATTATGAAGGACGGGACGGTTGATGTGTGTCGGGCATGCCACCGTCCGGGTGAGTCCATCAGACATATTATCTCTGGTTGTTCTCGTCTGGCTAACGGCGAGTACTTGCACAGGCATAATCAAGTGGCCAGGATTATTCACCAGCAACTTGCTTTGAAATATAAACTTGTGGATTCTGAGGTACCGTATTACAAGTATGTGCCCGACCCAGTTCTCGAAAATGACCATGACACGTTGTACTGGGATCGGTCTATCATTACTGACATGACTATTGTCGCCAATAAGCCTGATATAGTGGTGATAGATCGATTAGTGCGCCGCGCAATGATTGTCGATGTTACCATTCCACATGACGGGAACCTCGTGAAAGCTGAGAAAGAGAAGAAAATGAAGTATCTCGACTTAGCACACGAGGTTGTTGACATGTGGAATGTGAGCTCGGCTGTCATTGTGCCGATTGTAGTAACGGCCAATCGTCTGATGGCCGAAAGTCTCTATCAACATCTTTCGAGGCTCTCGTTAGGCGGTTGGATCAAGGGCCAGATTCAGAAGGCAGTACTTCTTCATACGGCTCGCATTGTGAGGAGGTTCCTGTCTCTGCAGCCCTAACCACCGGTAGCTTGGACTTTGCTCCCGCTACTGGCGGATCACTATTTTTTATATTTTTAAATGTTTTTTTTATGTTTTTTATAAAAAAATATTTAAAAATGTATTTAATAAGTTTTTAAAATGAATAAAGAAAATAATAATAATAACCTCGGACATTATTCACACACGGTCATCTGATCCCAAACTAAGCAGAGCTTGTACTACGGAAACCAGATAACTGATATACTACATACACTACTTTTTTTGTTTGTAAATACATACTTAATTACGCCCAGACTCAGGACAAACAGACTTGTTCATGCACATAGATGTTTGTCCTGGATGGGAATCGAACCCACGACCTGCGACATGATAGGCGGTATCTTAACCAACCATGCCATCTGGCCTGTCAAATTTATTGTATAGACACTTCAAGCAAGACTCCGGAGCACAGACCTTACTTATTTTCTGATTAATAAAATATATGGGTTAGAGTAGTGTTAGTATTTTTACTTTGAACGTACGCTTTTGCTAGCTTGGGCCGACGGCCAATGTACAGGTATCAAGTACTACAGTTACGTATAAATATTACTCACTTTTCCTAAAGTCTGACTGCTGATTTTTATGTATGTTTTACAAGATTTTATTAATACTGTCAGACATTTCCCGTCTTCGGTTTTTTCGGCCAGACGCTTTAAAGCTCGCAAACAATGGTGTCATAAATATTACATATAGTTTGAGTCTTCATTTTTATATAATGATATTCTGGGAACTATTTCAATATTATTTGTAAGCAGCCAGACAGGTCAAACACCCCCTAGACACAAACCATCTAATAATCACGCCAGCGCTCATATTATCAGTGGCCTTTTAATTGTGTCTGGGGGATGTTTGGCAGCTACGTTTGGTCTGGCGTGCGTGCGTTACGCAATTTTAATTACTGATAGTAACCACGCATTTACCTGCTATGTCTACGTCTCATGTACCATAATATGGGGTGAAATTATTGCCATTATCTGAAATTCGTAATAAAAACTCTCAACCTGGGGGCACGGTAGTGCCCCCGCCAAGACGAGCCAAGCGAAGCGCAAAGGCATTACCAACCTTTTCTCGAAGCACTTCGTCGTTTTTTGGATTACACCAGATACACAAAATTCTCGGTATATGATGTCAATAGTAGACTTATTAAACATACGAAGATTCAATTGCATAGCTCTTATACTTTAGATTTTATTGATATCTAAAAACCCCGATTTCGTCACTGACTGATGATCATCAAAACTCTTAGGGTACTTCCTGAAGTCCTAGAAAGCTGAAATTTGGTATGTAAGCTAGTATAAAATGTAGTGTACACAAATAACAAGAAAATCTAAAATTTTGAACTTACCCCCCAACCCCTTAACCTAGGGGATGGAAGTTTGTATGAGACTTCCGCAAATTTTGATGCTAGAGATCTGAAAATTGATATAAGGACTCCTTGTTATAAATAATAAAATACATATTTCAGGATTTTTAGGAAATTACCGCCACCCTTTAAATTAGAGGATGGAATTTTAAAAAAAAATTGTCATAAGCAACTTACAAAAATTTACTTTAAAAAAGTAAAAACCGACTTTAAAAACCTAAAACGAATAAAATAACTTTCATAAAAAACTTAACAGCTTCTGAAGTCGGTGCCAAGCTAAGGTGCATTGACATTGAAGAATGGAAGACACTGATTTCAGAAGCTGTTGTTTTTTTATGAAAGTTATTTTAATCGTTTTAGGTTTTTGTAGTCGGTTTTTAAAATTTTAAAGTAAATTTATTTTTCCATTTTTAGTTGAATATACAATTACATAAGCCCAAGACGAACGAAACGAAGAACCATTAAATCCGCTTAGAAATTCCGGAGATACAGTAAATTTGTGTATATAACTTCGGACGTAAGTTTAATTACCTAATGTATTATATACTTAAACCTTCCTGAAAGTAGTGATCACGCTAGAGAAAGAATCATCATAAGTGGTTCATGAGTTTTTGTGGAAATCGTGGACACACAAACTTACATACTTACAAACATATATACATAAGGCTCGAATAGAGAACCTCCTTTTTTGAAATCGGTTAAAAAGAAGTGAAATCCCACTAAAAACATTTTCATGTTAAATGTTGCCAAGAAGAGACCATATGGTTCGCACTGTCAAAAAATTATCAGATCTCATGTAGAGCCAAGCTTCTACACGCCCTAACTCTACAAGCCTTATCTTCACAAACTCTACACCTTAGTCAAAATATGTGGCTTGGCCGTTTCGCTACCGTCACATGGGCGTAAGGTGAATTGTTGGATTCTTTTTCTCCTCTACTGATTGTTATTTCTCCTCTACCGATCGTTATTTCTCCTGACAAAGTTTCTTTTCGTGTTATCTATCCTTTATATTGCACCTGCCATGTTTTCTCTGCATCACCCTAAGGTTGACTGGTAGAAAATGCCTCAGGCATTAAGTCCGCCTTTGTACGGTATTTGTTTTTTTACTTGTGCATAAAGTTTTAATAAATAAAATTATAATCAATTAATAAAACTATATAAATAAAATATTGAAATAATAAGTTTACAAAAAGTGTACATATGGTACAGTGGTATATTAATGTAGGCTTATAATATAATAACCTGGATGAAAACTGTGACAGTTAGAAGATTACAGTTGCAAAAAATATAATTCTGAAAGTAATGTAGGCAGGCCAGCTGGCGTGGTTGGTTAAGATACCACCTATCATGTCGCTGGTCGTGGGTTCGATTCCCACCCAGGACAAACATTTGTGTGCATGAACATGTCTGTTTGTCCTGAGTCTGGGTGTAATTATCTATATAAGTATGTATTTACAAAAAAAAAAAAAGTAGTGTATGTAGTATATCAGTTATCTGGTTTCCATAGTACAAGCTCTGCTTAGTTTGCGATCAGATGACCTTGTGTGAAATGTCCCGGGTTATTATTATTATAATGTAGTGTGTTATGTCAACTATAGTACCCACTGACATCAGTGAAGGAAAAACATCGTGAGGAAACCTGGACTAAGATAAACTCAGAAAGCACATGTGAATTGAAAAAGTAACATTGCTACTTGGCCGACTTGAAGCCCACAACTTCGTCCATGAGAGACAAGGCCTTAACCACTGGGCTGTCACAAGATAACGGGGACATCACGACGTTTTAACATAAATAATACCAATCACAACTTTATCGATAACGTTATAACAATTTATCTTACCTCCAATAATCACAGAGGAACATTAATTACAACAAAATTTCTTACTTCAGAAGTATTTTATCATTTAACCTTTCTGGAATTGGACAAAAACTTCCAGCCAGAGTTCCCTTATCGATTCCAGTCACAGTCAAATACAGCGTTGTACAAGGATCTTTGGACACTAGATGTGGTTTGAAAGTTTATATTACCGCTAGCAGCTCCCCGCGGTTTAATCCGTGTAAGTCTCTAACCTGTAAAAATATAGAGAGAGAAAGTATCCTATGTGCTAATGCAGGATATAAACTATCTGTGTGCCAAATTTCATCAAAATCCGTTAAGGAGTTTTTGCGTGAAAGAGCAACAAACATACAAACAAACTCACTCACAAACTTTCGCCTTTTTAATCTAGTGTGGCAAAATGGGGATACATTGATTAATTTTAAAATAAAATAGAATGTAACTTTTCAGTTTATTTATCAAAAAAAAAAAAAATTTAAAAAATACTGTAATGGGGACTCGTGATCTTTAATCATAAAAAGCATTTTTTTTTACAAAAAAGAGGCTTATCATCTTTATACTTGATATGGGGTCGCTTTGATTGTCCCTGTTTTTGTGTGTAGTAAGAAAGTAACACGAATTAAATATAAAAATTAAAAAAAAAAAATTGTGCACTCATTACTTGTTGAAAGACACCCCGCTATTAAAATGTCACACTAAATTATGGTAATTTTATTCCACTTGTCTCATTTGAAATAGAGGGGCCTGTGGCTAAGAAATAGCAGCCGTCCAGGTCGAACGATCAGGTTAAGCTATACATACCGCGGTTAGTCCGCATGTGGAAGACCATCTTTAAATACCAAGACCCCTCCGTGCGAAGGAAACCAAGAAGCAATTTTTTTTCGGATCTGTTCTGCAAAACTCACCAAACGGTTCATCGTCTAGTTAAAAGGTCTGTCACATTTTTTCACCTCTCTCGCTCACATTGGATCATATTTTTAAGAATAAAAAATGAAAAGATGCTTTTTTGAAAAATATAATCTATTATTGTTTATAAATAATAATAATTTAATAGGTAATTATTAAAAAACACGTTTCTATCGTGTTATCTAATAAACTTAGCTCAATCTGTTCTTGAGCAAAGTTAAGTATTTCAAACTTATTTTGAAAGACCATTCAAACCTGCCACTTCACTTCTCTCTACATCCTCGTCCCTAAATTTCCCAAACCTACCCCGAACTGGGAACTTTTCTACTGAACTCCAATTAATTATATCGCGTAATGAGTGGGGCCCCACCAACTTGCTACGTGACTCTGGTCAATGCGTCTCTTTTCAGCCATGTTCGTTCTTGCAGCTATGTTTCTTCTATTGAAAGTAGTTGGAGAGTTGCTGAGTTATGTTGTAAGGGGTCCAAGAGGGAGTTGGTTGGTAAAGCTGTCTTGAGAGGGAAAAAGACTGGTAAAAGATTGGATTTTTGTTCAAATGATTAATTTGAGATCAAAGACACGATTCAACAAAACTACAATGTTTTTAATTGATATCCTGAAAGAAAATGACTGAATCACTACGAGAAGTGGCGTATTTGGTTTCATACCAGGGCCATTGTCGGTATTGGAAAAAACTATAACAAAAATTTATTGATAAACTATTTTTATACAAAATAATGCAGTCCGAGGTGATAAAATATATCATCTCGGACTGCATTATTTTGTATAAATTTGAATTTATGTACAGACGCCAGCACATAAAGCTACTACAATCTGTCAAATTTCTTTAATGGAATTTCACCTTTATCGCTAAAGCTTCAAGGTTGACTGGGGAAATTTTACAGTTTCGTGTATCTTGATGTGCTGGCGTATCTCAGTTCAGACTGATGATAAGTTATGCATATTAACTTTTGTTGGTCATATTATTCTGCATCTAATTATTAATGTTCGATCGACGACCGCTAAAAAGTGCCATTTTTGGTCATTGCAACGTACTATCAAAATAATGATACTACTTTCATACTCATAGAACAAAGCATTAAATAACTTATTCGTATTTCTACGACAAAAAGTTTCTAGAAACGGTTTCTTGGGTTCATTTAGGTATGTTTTTTTTTTTGAGAGACGTTAATTGCCAAGTCTTTTTCTCTCAAAATACTCTATTTAGATCCGATATCAGATAGAAGCTCGTGGCTAAGTAATAACAGCTGTACGGGTCAATCCATCAGGTTATTAGCTACTCATACTGGGGTTGGACCGTGGATGGGTGACCATCTTTTCATACCGAGAATCCTCCAAGCCTCGGCAAGCACGTTAAGCAGTTGGTCCCGGCTGTAATTCGTGGATCTTTGACAGTCGTTACGGGTCGTCAGAAGCCCGAAAGTCTGACAATCAGTCTTACCAAGGGGTATCGTATTACCCAGTAACTGGGTTGTGGAGGTCAGATAGGCAGTCGCTCCATGTAAAATACTGGTATTCAGCTGCACTGGTTAAACTGGAAGCGAACCCCCGCATTGTTGGGAAAAGGCTAGTTTTGTGAGTGGGAAAAAGCTATAGGCAGATTGATTTGCTATACTTACTAATATTAGAAAGCTACTGCTCAGAACTTGTGCACAACGTGACTAGAAAGAACAGAATACCGTATTCAGAATGATGTAAATTGCAGTCGAGCGAAGTCTACTAAAAGATCAATCTGCCTAGCCTTTTCCCAACTATGTTGGGGTTGGCTTCCAGTCTATCCGGATGCAGCTGAATATAAATATTTTACATGGAGCGACTGCCTATCTGACCTCCACAACGTAGTTACTGGGTAATACGATATCTCTTGGTAAGACTGGTTGTCAGACTTTCGGGCTTCTGACGACCAGTAACGACTGTGCGAAGTCTACCAATAAAATATAAATAAGATTGATCTAAAAGAACCAGAACTATTAAATAATTACCTAATCTATTATATGTATACTAAAACCTTCCTGAAAGTATGCAGATCACGTTTCAGTCAGTTTTTGAGAAAATTGCGGACATACAAACATACATACATACATACGGGTTGAATAGAGAACCTGTTTTTTTGAAGTCGTTTAAAAAACTTCCCCTCCAAAGTACTAGGTACTCCCAAATACCAGGAAAACAGAAACATCGAAGAGAAAACATACCGTCTCTACACATAGGTCGCCATCGACATTTTTTAATTTAACTTTGCGCGCAACAGCAGGCAGAATTGCAACACATAAAGAATTGGAGCCAACAAGGAATTGGATTCTTGGTTTCTTTGTACAGAATATTTCATATTCGATAGTAGAGGATTTTAATATTACTGTATCAGTATTTCAAAGTTTGAGACTTTCTTGTACCTATAGGAGCTAAAGGTGTCTTGTGAGATATTGTTGCTGATGCTACTTTTTTGGTGTTCATTCTTTGTAGCTGTAAGTTTTTGCTTAAGATTGTCAAAGGTGATTCGAATTCTGACCCTTCTTTCGCCGCATCCTATCCGAAAGCGATCATATCGTCGGGGATAGCGCAAATCTGCGGAACTGACAAATGTAGCCAATTTCAAATTTTGCGAGCAATGCACGTAAGACCCTAATTAGCAGATACGTCTTTGACGTGATTTTCGTGGATGAACACATGAATAATTATTACTCTCCATGTAAAAATGAGGTCAAAAGCTGTTGAAAAAAAAGACATAACCTTCCCACGTAATGCAGATACACGCAATTTACGTATGGTAGATTCGCGGATTTGCACTATCCCCGACGATATGCGACTTACGCGATATCGTTTATGCGAATTATGACGTACAAAATACGCGACTTGATTAATAACGCGAGTATGATGTACGGGGTTTATCTGTTCTCGTGTCCATACCAGTTGACCTATTCTGTACCAATCTCACCGTGAAAACGTACGTAAAGTCAGCTGTCAATAGTGTCCATTCCTAGCTTCAGGTGGAACGACAGCTCACTTCAAGCTGACTAACTTTGCCTGAGTTTTACGGTGATATTTTTACAGAATAGACGAGATAGAAAGAAAGACAGAAAGCAGTTTATTCACACGAATAAATCGTTTTTCTTTCTTTCTTTTTTTCTATCTATGAAAAGTTTTCGTATTTCGTCAGCAATGCTTGGGTGTAACTTAATGCCCGTTTGACGTTTGCAGCATTTTCATAAGTATGAATATTGGTAAATGATGAAAAAACGTTGAATATGCAATATACAGGGTTATTGGTAAAACATCAACAACCTCTTAAGGGGTCATTGTACTCATCGTTATGAACAACTTTTACTATGGGACCAAACCTAAAATCGCGAAAAAATAATCAGCTGTTCAGTACATTTTGACGAATTATGCTAACATAAATGTACTGAACAGCTGATTTTTTTCGCGATTTCAGGTTTTGTCCATAATGATGAGTACAATGACCCCTTAAGAGGTTGTTGGTGTTTTACCAATAACCCTGTATAACAAAAACCCTGTTGTTTCTTTTAACACATGATTATACTCATGATAACAAACAACTTTTACTATGGGACCAAATAGGAATTCGCGAAAAAAAATCAGCTGTCCCATACATTCATGTTCGCATAACTCGTCAAAATATAGGGAGCAGCCCATTTTTTTTCGCGATTTCAGGTGCCCCATGGTGAGAAGTAGTTTGTTATCATAAGTACAATCACGTGTTAAAATAACAACAGGGGTTTTGTTACATATTGTATAACCTGGAAAGATAAACCTGAAAAAGCACTGCAAAAGAAAGGGTGCATGCCAAAACAACAGTAGAAAAAGTTCGAACTCACGACATCTCGTTTGACAGTCCTACACCATAATTTTTAAACTATCGCCGCTTTATAACACTAAATGTTCCTTTTCTCTTTCCCAACAATAAAAAACTCACACTTTTAACATTAACAATGACTAGAAAAGATTTATATGTGTTTGCGAAAGTCCAAATTATCCATTCTTCATTTTAGTAGGTTAATCATCCATGTTACTACATGAAACGATGCCCATTTCTTTGTGGGCAATAATAACAGTTTTAACAATGGTCAATTAATTTTTACTGCAAAGAATGACGGCTGCTGGTAAATACTTCGTTTATAAGACAATATAAGTTGAATCTACGGTGTTGCTACTAAATCCTACCTTACAATATGGAGAAGCCAAACTGAACACAAGAAGCTGTGTCAGTTATGACCGGTTTTTTGATCCGTAGTTAACCAATGGTTAAACATTGTAACTAATGGTTAAATTTTGGCTAAATGTGAAAGGCTAAACATGAATGAGTTATGCCATTAGCTAGTATTTGACAGAAACATGAATACATTCATGTTTAGCCTTTCATATTCAGCCAAAATTCAACCATTGCCGGAGTTAACTACGGATCAAAAAACTGACCCTTATTAGGTCTGATTAGATGAGTGCAAATTTATGAAACTTTAAGACTTTGGGTCATATACACATGGCCTACAGTTCATCTGTTAAAGGCCTTTATGTGTATCCAGACATTACAAGGCATACGCCGCAAATATCGACGGTTCACGGGCTATTTCTATTAAGCGACATTTTTGGAACTTTCAAATTCAAAATTTCGAAGTTTCATTATTCGGAAAAAAGAACATTGTCAAAAAAAGTATCAATATTTTTTACGAAAGAGTGGTCTATCGACGGTTAAGAATCAATAGTGTCTATCTGAAGTTTTTACGTTTTTCTCTTTTTAATGCAGGTAGATTATAACTAAATATCGGTCAGGATGTAGCTTAATACAAGTAGCCCGTGAACCCTCGATTTTATATAGGGTGACTGGTAATTTAGTGACCGATAATTAAACACATGATTGTAATCATGATAACAAACAACTTTTACTATGGGACCAAACCTAAATTTGCGAAAAACAAAATCTGCTGTTCCATACATTCATGTTTGCATAACTCGTCAAAATGTAGGGAGCAGCTGATTTTATTTCGCGTTTTCAGGATTGGCCCCATAGTAAAAGTTGTCTGTTATCATGAGTACAATAACTAACTACTAGTCACTAATTACCGGTCACCCGGGTATCGTGTTACCCAGAAACTGAGTTGTGGAGGTCCTATAGGCAGTCGCTCTATTTAAAATACTGGTATTCAACTGCATCCGGTAAGGCTGGAAGCAGAACCCAACATAGTTGGGAAAAGGCTAGGCAGATGATGAGATGCTTCAGCCTTATAGTTTTGACATGACAATCATCACACTCTGTAGGATCTTTAAAAATATTCAAAAATCCAATCATTTGTTTTAATTATATTATAGTCTATCAATGTACAGACGCCAGCACATCAAGCTACTACAATCTGTCAAATTTCTGTAATAGATTTTCAACTTTATCGCTAAAGCATTAGGTTCAAGGTTGATTGAGAAAATTTGACAGTTTCGGGTAGCTTGTCCTGCTGGCGTCTGTACAATGGTGTTCATATTAAGAGACAGCTAGCTCTAGATCTCATAATATAGAACTGACAGCCTGGATTAGTATAATATTTAATTATTTGTAGGGGATTAGTATTAGCTTCAACGCACCAGAACTTTTATAATCACGTGTGCAACATAAATCTCCTCAGCCTGAACACGAGTCAATATATCAAACCTTCTGGTTAACAATTGGTAACACTGATAAATATTACCAAGAACAATGCAAGGTCAACGGTAAGGAGATCTTGTTGTGTCTTTAGTTCAAACTCGACATTGTTTCTTGTGTCAATACCAAGGAGTAATGATGAAGTTGCTTTTAAAATGGAGAAGACAAAGGTACATTTTTAACCGACTTCCTCGTATGTTCGACTTTATGTTTTTTTTTTTTTTATGTTGTCCACCTTTTTGTGAACCACCGTCAATTGTGAACCGATTTTGAAAATTCTTTTTTTGTTTAAAAAGTTTGCTCTCAAGGTGCTTCCATTTTCGATGTGGGGATCCCATGGAAATCGAAGGAAAACCTCAAATTTTATAGGAAAACCTATTATTTCATTGAAAATTGAATTGTGGTATTTTTATGGTAACTCGTGCATTTGCTCTCGGAAAGCACCATTTGGTGAAGTGGAACTTATGATGAAGACTACAGGTGGCCATCGGAACTACTCAATAATAAGTATTACTAGTTTTTATTATCAATAGCATGGGTTGCGATTTGATTACTATAATATGGTTGCTAAGCAATTAATGCTCGTCACAATGCATTTGGTGGAGTTCGCTTGGTTCTTACCGTAACAATTAACCCTGGATCGGGAAAAGTAATATTACAAACTGACCCACTAAAAAGTGAAAAATAAAAAACTTTGACTTCCAAAAAAAAAACACTACAAATTGAAAAATACTTCACTAGTTTAGGTCGGTGGCAAAAATCTAAAATACATATCCAAAGACACCGACTGCCGAAATAAAAAGTTATTTTTTAATTTGTAGTGTTTTTTTTTCTTTTTTTGACGACGACGGTTGTTTTTATTTGTAAAAAATATTTTTTCATTTTATGATAACATTTTGATCTTACTTTCTTCGTTTTGTATTTAAAATCTTATATTTTTTCCGCTTTCGCTTTCTTTTTCTATGCCCTCCTTTACTCCTACGAGTATAATCATTTATTGAGTTCTACTTTGAGTAGTTTAAGCTGTAGGGTCAACTTTGTCTGTTAATTTTGTTGATTTCCATATTTTTTCTTTATTTCAATTTAAAATTGATAATGTCTCATTACTTTAAAACAACTTGGGTCAACTTTGTATGTTATTTTTATTGAGTCCCATATTTTAACCTTATTTCAATTTAAAATTGATAATTTCTCATTACTTTTAAACAACTTGCTAACAAATGATTGATCACAAAACAAACTCACGCCTTCTTTCCATGGGGGTAGGCAGAAACTACAGAACGCCACCTGCTACGATCCTTACATACTCCTTTTGCTTCGTTTACGTTCATACATGTGGTCATACACACACGCCGGTTGCGAGTGCTACATACCTAACCTTTCTGAAGAATATCACCAATAAGATCAGTATAAGTCTCCCTAGGGCGTCCCCTCTCTGCGTTTCCACTAACATTTGCTTTGTAAATACATTTTGTTGATACTGGATATCGTAAGATTTCCTCACAAGTATCAATGTTGATGGCTAAGAAAAGACTCAGACCAATTACTAACCGTGGGATGGATTGTATGAGAAAATGATACGACAAGGACGGAAGTCGACACGAAGATGACGGCTGACAGAGATTTATGGGAGAAAATAGATATTTCACTAACCATAAATTATTTGTTGCCCCAGATTGAGAGGGACGTAAAGTTGTTATTGGCATAATGTGATTTTTACAACAAAATAGATGAGTATCTACAAAATACATTGTTTATTTATTTTGAATTAGGTAGGCAATAATATGTATTTTTGCCAATTGGGTTGATACAATTTTAAAGCGGAATATATATATATATTTTTTATAAAATAATATGCTTGGTTATTTCGCAAACAGAAACAGCCAGGCAGTGTTATTACAGAAAGCTTCAACCTCGTTAAATATTCAAAATTATTATTTAAATAATAGTCTGGTAGGTATAGTAGGTCCAATATTTTTTTAAATTATGAGGTGAGGATTTTGAATTTCCTTAGTATACTACAATAGTAATAGGGATATCGTCATAGATAGTCATAGCAGTTTGACTAATGAGATGTCCACGCATTTAATTATATCAAAAGTTTTAGTTAAGTTATGAGATATTTTTTTTGATATTTTTATTAATTAATCTTCTATCAAAACACAGCATCTTTAATAGAATTTTGTGTTGCTGTGTGTATCAATAAATTAAAAAGTAAAATAGCGATCTACCAGACAACCCTTAGACGGTTTGTATGATGATTACAGAATACTTTTATTTTATTATTTTTAATAAACATTTGGGTTTTTTTTAAGACAAAATTAATACCACATCCAAACCAATACATTCAAAGTATGAACCGTTTAAAAAAACCTAGTAGAAGCTTCCATGCTCTGCTTGTTTTCGTGGGAGAGACCAAAAGTGTACGGGTCGGGTAAATGCCATTATATACAACATGCGGCTAGGGTTGCCAAAAGAGGTTTTTAATATGGTTTGTTTTTTTTTTTATTTTTTTTTTATTTGTGATGGGTTTGGTCTTGACTCTAGTCTAGGTCAGAGGTGACAGAGTCAAAGTCGACGATGGAGAGAGCCTACCCAGAAGAAGCCTGTTCACTCTCACTTTGAAGAGATTAGGGTTGATTGCTAACTTCTTTTTAAACATTGGTTCTTTGTGGCTGGTGTAGTCAGCTATACTGTTGTATGATTTTTAATGAATAGACACGTTTTTTTCAGGTTGTAGTAAAATTTGATATTGCTATACCAGTGATCGGATAATCGGGCGCTTATATACCTAAACTTCTTCCCACGAAAGAATAATGCGGATATTCCTTTCTGAATAAATAAGTAATCCCGGGTTGCTGGGATTGAACAATTTTGTAAAAGCAACTATAACAAACATAATGAAATTATAGTAGTAGTTATTCTAATTTAGTATCTTTACTTTATTCAAAACAAATGAAATATCATTAAAAAATTATAATGTGCACAATGTGGTCAAGTAGTGGAAATAGATTTATCTATCTAACAGATTAGTGATCGAATCGACAAATTTATTGTATTTTATGCGAACTGAAGGGATTCTGAAAGGCATGTCCGTATTACTCTTTTGTGGGAATAAAAGTGAAATTTAGGTATATTAGCGCCCGATTATCCGATCACTGGTGATGACTGATATACTGGGTGTAAGGGACATCCCTCCACAGACTGATAGGGTAAATTCAGTAGTAAGGTGACCCGTAAAGTTACGAGCATTAATATGTATACACTTAGCAAAATTCAAAAGCGACTTTCTCGTGTAATAACGACTGCAACTTTGTGATAAGATTTCATATTAAGGCCTATTCAAACCTAAGCGGTATTCGCTGCCGCTATGGGTAGAGGTACATACCGCGCGGGTTTCGCTTAGGTATTTAGTATTATGTTTCGCGGCAAGAGCGGTACAGATGAATGAACAGTAATATTACCGCATACCCACTCGGTTTTCTCTACCGCAGACGGTAGCGATTACCGCTTAGGTTTGAATAGGCCTTTACTGTGGTTTCCAAAATACTATGTTCATAACAATATAAAATTACAAACAAAAATACAGTAGGAGAAAATCACTTTTAAATGTTGTTTAGTGTATACATGACAATATTTCAGGAACGTTATGGTAATCCAATAAGCCTGATTTGTTTGTGTTTTTGTGCACAAATCTGAGCGACTGTCTTGGGAGGGGTAGGTAATAGGTACGCGATGAGTTCGATGAACTCTGTAGCCTGGCAGAAAGTGAACAGCTGATTTCACGCGTCGTTCGTTAGAGTATTTCAACATCCATTGCAGATTTGTTTTTTACTTTAGCTATTTTATTTACATACATGGAGTGCTGCGTACAGATAATGTAATTTTACATTGAAATAAAGGAATAACGTAACTGAAAAAACCGGTCAAGTCAGACCACGCACATTGAAGGGTTCCGTAGTTCCGATGAATTTAACCCAAGAACAAACTTAACATTGTAGTTGAAAAACATGTTCTCCCATACATTCTAACTACAAATGTTCATAGTTAAACGAAGAGGATCCAACCCAGTGTAATGACACTTAATGTGGGTTGGATCGTTTTCGTTTAACTATAGACAAATATAAGTTTGTACGCACAATATTGAGAGATTTACCATGTTATTTTAAGACCATAGACTTCCTATAGGTTTTCCTGTAATCTATATATATTAGGTACTTAAATAAAAAAACTCTTAACACACCACTAAAGTGTCAACAATAATATAATTCAATCATGATACACGTGGCGCCATTTATTGTCATAAAAACCTTATTGTTGTTTTCCTCTGAAACAGTACGTTTTTTTCGGGATGAAAGGTACCCTATGTCCGTTTCTGTATATCTGTCAACGTATATGCAAAGTTTCAGGATGATCGTTTCAGCGGTTTAGGCATGAAAAGGTAACAAACAAACAAACAAACTTTCTTTCGCATTTATAATATTAGTTAGGATTGGTGTGATGTTTGCTGATTTTACCAGTCTCAAAAGCAACATTGCTTTGTGCATAGTTGATGCAAATTAAATAGCAAACTTTGGAACTTTTGCCTCTCTTTTACAAGTATACCTATACCCTTTTTAATTTCATTTTGAAATGTTAATTATTCTAATGAGCTACTATAAACATTACTAGAGAGTGCCTACTCGGAGCACCCAGGTTGAAAAGAATCTGAAGATTTTCAACCAAATATACCTAGCCCTTTACAATTTTCACACCGTGGCAACCCTAAACGCACTACAGTTAGCGACACGGAATGCATCGCGTGCGCGCATCACGTTAGTCCCATCAGTGTAATTGAGGACACTCTGTTATCAATTAGGACTTAACTCCAAAACTCACTGATAGTTAATTACTTTTAATATTAATGAGCGGTTTTTATTGATATTTTATCAGTCCATTAGGTGCGAGATGAAATGGAATTAATTCGATGTTTGTGATGCTAATTTGGACCAATGTTGGATGGGACAAAAGCTTTGTGTTCACGTTTAGATAACACACGTTTGAGAAATTAATTTCATCATTTGCCTAGTCTTTACCAACTAACTATCTTGGGGCGGCTTCCAGACTGACCGGATGCAAATGAATACCAGTATTTTACATTTAGCAACTGCCTATCTGACCGTCACAACCCAGTTACTGGGTAATTCGATACTCCTTGAGAAGACTGGTTGTCAGACTTTCGGGCTTTTGACGACCCTTAACGACTGTCAAAAATCTACGAATGACAGCCGGGACCAACGGCTTAACGTGCTTTCTGAGGCACGGAGGAGTCTTGGTATGTAAAGATGGTCACCCATCCACGGACCAACCGCGGCAAGCGTAGCTTAACCTGATCGATCGGCCCGTGTGGCTGTTTATACTCAGCCACAAACCCCTTGTGAAGAAATTCATTTCGTAATACAAAAAGGAAAGAAAAATTATTTGGTGTCGCATTCAAGCGATACCAAACAATTTTGGTTTCTTAAGTTTTTTTTTTTTACACGATTACGAAGAGCCCTGTGGTCGCTTAATAAAAATTCTTATTTCAGACCCAACACAATCCATAAAATGTTAGTATAGAAAAACTTATGAAACTAGTGTTAGTAGATAAAAAACCGGTCAAGAGCGTGTCGGACCACGCACAATGAAGGGTTCCGTAGTTGGGATGAATGTATCCCAAGAACAAACTTAACATTGTAGTTGCAAAACATGTTCTCCCATACATTCCAACTACAAATGTCCATAGTTAAACGAAAAAGATCCAACCCACATTACACCTAATGTGGGTTGGATCTTTTTTGTTTAACTATGGACAAATGTAAATTTGAACGCACAATACTGAGAGATTTACCATGTTGTTTTAAGACCATCGATTTCTTATAGGTTTTCCTGTAATCTATAGGTATTGAACTATTTTCTAAATTTTTTTCAAAATTTTAGGCTCAGTAGGTAGTTTTGGAGATAAGGGGGGGAATTATCAATTTCCGTCTATTTTATTAAATAACTTTAAATAGGTTAATTTTAAATTTTTTGAGACTCTCGCAGTAAGCCCTTTCATTTGATATGTCACACGGTACAGTTTGCAATTTTTTTTTTTAATTTTCTTATTTGCCTCCCAAAGTTGACCCCCATATTCAAAATTCATTAACTTACATTACACGTCCGTGTTGGGGCCACAGAAATACATACGTACGTGTACCAAATTTCAACTTAATCGGTCCATTAGATACGGAGCAAATTGGCTGTGACAGACGGACAGACAGACAGACACATGAGAGATCCTATAAGGGTTCCGTTTTTGCCTTTTGAGGTACGGAACCCTTAAAACCAACCAACCTCAATACATTATGTATTGGATATATAGCTTCATTATCAAAAACATAAAGCTCCATTCGCCCTCAAGGGAAACATAGCTCCCTTCAAAACAACAATATTATAATTACATTTAAATCCATCAAATATTAAACATGGATGTTAAGACAATGATGAAAGTAATGTTAACACTACCGTAATTACTAGAAACGGTGAAAGCCTTCATAGTATGTCTGTTATTATATTGACTACACATTTTTTATTAAAATGGTTGACTTAAAGCTTGTTGTGTAGAGGAAGCGAGGCGACAAAGTTGGAAGCATTAAATATTTTTCTGGCAATGTGTCACGGAGTTTGAGAGAAATATGATGGTCATCCTAGTCAGAGCGAGTGAAAGAGAGATAGAAGATAGTTTGGGAAGTGCTCTCTTTTTTCTTCTATAGAAGACCAGTGTTGTTTTACTCCTCGGACAGTATTATACTTGTCTTCTTATGCTGCGTTTATGTTATCTTTTGTCTACTATGTAATAATGGTCTTTCACGCTATATAGATTTTAGTATTAGGTATTCTTACTCAACTCTTCATGATCATCTACAGCCCGACTTCATCCACTGCCGAGCTTCTCTTTTCTTGTGTCAATTCCCTTGCTCCTGTGCCAGTCTTATCCAAATCTACCCGCTGCGATGTTAACAATGTTGTCCGCCCATCTCAGCACCTAATCCTAATGAATGACTACACGTATTTCATGAAATCTTGACGTTTGAGGATTATACTAACTTATGGAGTTGTATTACTGATTCAAACGATTATAATTCTGTAAATGTGTCTGTGTTACTGTCGCGAGTCATACTTTAATCAATAGACACCCAGCCACTCAACTACAAATGGCAAAAATCGTAATGAAATTGAAAACTCGCTGGCTACCTTAGCGCTTCCCTCTTATATGGTCAAACAAAACTGAATTAGTTAGCTACCTCTAAGCTATAAATAAAGCTTATAGCTCACACTATACACGTGCCTTACTACATCTAGCCCCGAGCTAGACACGTGTTGGTTTAACACATGTATAACTCAATTCACATGTGTTATGTCGCAACGCGTTATAAATTACATTGTTATAATATCAAATAAAGTGGCAAATTAGTATTTGATTACATGTTATAGAAAATATTGTCATCAATTCTGATAATAATATATTTTATTCACATATTTGTCGCAGTTTTTGCGGATATTTGTAAAATCATTCAAAATCAAAATCAAACTCAAAAGTCATTTATTCAAACTAGGCTGAGAATCAGCGCTTTTGAACGTCAAAATTACATAAGACAGTCCCCCAAGACGCCCGCCCTTCATCACTTCCTAGTGCTTTAGCTGGGGAGAAGAAGTGGCGCAACAAACTCCTCAGCAGCACAGCTGTCTGTTCAGTAAAAAAAATTGCATCTATACAACACTGAGCATAATAATTTAGGTGCATTACGCAACACAAATCATTAAATTAAATTATTTGCTATAAGTAAGCTAGCACACGCCAATATACAAAAAAAAAATCGAAAACTATACTCAAGCAGAAATAAAAATACAAAACTAAAACGTAAGCAGAACTTTATACAGTGTGTGAAAATGTCCCAGGATATTATTATTATTATTATACCTAAATAAACATTATCATTATCTCATCATCTTTCTGTCCTTGTCGACGCAACCCGTTTTCTCCTTCCATTCTCCCCTGTCAACCGTCACGCTGATATTCACTCCCTTTTTTTTCATTTCATATAATTCCTCACGCAATAAATTTGTGAAAACGTTCCTGTTTGGTATTTTTGTTGATAATTTTCATCGTGAGAATTCTTCGTTAATAAATATTCAGGAATATTACCTAGATGGTATAAGCTGATTAAATGTGCTCTAAAAACTAATTTACCGTTGTATAAAAATGTCTTTTTGACAGTCGTTAAGGGTCATCAGAAGCCCAAGAATCTGACAACCAGACTTACCGTCATATTGTATCGTGTTACCCAGGAACTGGGTTGTGGAGGTCAGATAGGCAGTCGCTTCATGTAAAATACTGGTATTCAGCTGAATCCGGTTAGTCTGGAAGCTAACCCCAAAGGCTAGGCAGATTGATTTTTGAAAATGACTTTTTTATGTCCGGAAAAAATAACGATTTATATTTTCTAGACAACTCATAATTTCTTTAAGACATTGTACTATACATCAATTCTGAACTTGTCGTTTTAAAATACGCCATACCAGTAATCCCATTTTACTCACTCGCGTTAATAACGGACGAAAAGGAATGTTTGTTTGTTGCTAACATATGGAGAGAGATAGGTATCTCCGCTTCAATATTAGCAAAAAAAATACGAATTTTTAGTAGCAGTAAAAAGTATTGTTGTAGGCCACATACCTACTTCTAGCACCAGGCTGAGTTACCGTCTTCAGATTGAAAAGTATACGAGGAACAAGGTGTAAAGTTCACTCATCCTCTATAGAAAAAGGGAGGATCCTCCGACCAGACGGGTGTTGTATCTGGTGGGTTACTGCCTGACCGTTGATGTCGGGATGTTGTATTATATGCCAGTCGCGCAGTAAATTCTGCTTACGCTATGCCAGATTTGTGTGACGTCAGGTCTTTGATGCGTAGTTCGCATGTGGCGTTGTAGATGCCGCCACAGGTGTCAATGCTCGTTTCGTATAAGGGCAGGCGCATGAGACATGGTCATTTTAGGAGATGACCATCATTCAGTTGAGTTTACCATGTACTGACATAAAACACTGAACAGTTCAACCAGTTTGTAACCGACTTCAAAAAAGGAGGAGGTTATATCTTCGTCTGTATGTATTTTTGTTTTTTATGTAAGTTCATCGATATTTTCGTCAATTACGGACCGAATTTGTTTTTTTTTTGTAGGTAAAGCTTGCGCGGTGGTCCCATAAAAGTTATATTAATTTTACTTGGGACGTTTTGAGTTAGCTTTGATAATACATATTTCATCCACTCTCGTTTCATCTTGATGATGTTAATATAATACTTCCGGTCACTGCTGTTTACATATCAAAGTAAGTAAGTACCATTAGTAAAAAGAGAAAAATAAAAAAACCTTTATAACAAAAAAAAAAAAAAATACAACCGACTTCCAAAAAAAAAAACACTACAAAATGAAACATAACTTTAATTTCGAAAGTCTGTAAATATAATACAGATCGTATTTTAGTTTTATGTCACCGACATCTGAAATTAAAGATATTTTTCACTTAGTAGTGTTTTTTTTTTGGAAGTAGGTTGTATTTTCTTCTGAAAAAAAATTGTCATAATTGTGGTTTTTTTACATGGGAGAACTTTAAATTGAAATAAAACTCAGAAAAATGTTTTTAATATCCATGAAATTGGTGTCATTTGATGTCATTAATGTTTGAATATGATATCAGGCATGTGGCCGCCGCGGTTGACGCGTAGGTACAGACGCCAGCAGGTCAACCTACCCGAAACTGTCAGATTTTCCCAATCAACATTGAACCTAATGCTTTAGCAATAAAGTCGAAAATCTATTAAAGAAATCTGACAGATTGTAGTAGCTTGATGTGCTGGCGTCTGTACATGGCGTAATCTGGAGGTAAAATTTTCACACACTCTTCGCAGTAAATCAGGCTTTATTTCGGCAATAATGCATCGAATGTTGGCATCCAAGTAGTCAATTGTTACTGGTTTATCGGTGTAGACATGCGACTTTACATATCTCCAGAGAAAATAAAGTAATTCGTTCCAGATTTCGTAAAATTAGTCGTTTGTCAAAAGTTTCCTTTAGTAAATTAAATCAAAAAAGAAAAAAAAATGGTTAAGTTTTCAGTAAACTAGGCGTTGGTGTCAGCCGCTGCAGCCCGGAATCATATTCAAACATTAATGTCATAAAATTATCTATCAAATAAAGCCAATTTCAAGGATATTAAAAACGCTTTACTGTTCTATTTCAATTAAAAAAAAAAAAAAAACACCCGATATAATCAACCGCGGTAACAATTTGCCTTTTACAGCACCTTTATTTCGTAGCAGCAAGAGGAACCCCTCTTCTTATTACCGTTTTCGTACTGATGTGTGGTAGACCGTCCCTACCTACGAAATGAGTCTACGAATTACATGCTACCTTGACATTGCCCCCAGCGCGGCACGTGTCGATTCTAAACCTACACATAACTCAATTGACATGTGTCGTGTCGAGACCCGTTGTTTTACAATTATACCCACGATAATGTGCTTCTCGTGACTGTAGCAGTTAAAAAGGGTTAGAAGTTGAAGAAATGTTACGAAACTAGTTCAGAAATAGTTATTTCAATGTCAATAAGGGTTGATTTGTTGTTAAAGGTTAAGGTATGATTGTGATTTGTTAGATCAATAAACAAAAAGAAGCGGATTTCTAGCAGTCTAAAACAGCAAATTAACGCATGTGTCGGCAAATCCCCATACATTTATGTAAGGTAATGACAATGTGTCCTCGAATGTCAGCCGAACCCCAACTACTGTAAGCCAGCGGTCACCATAAAATGATTATTTTTAAGTTATAAATATATGATATACGTTTATGTACATATTATGTAAAGATTTCAAAAAATTTTCTTACGCATCCTTGGTGTGCGCACGATGTTTTAGGAATGTAAGTACTAGTAGGGGTTTTCCATTAGTAATACCTTCAGGGTAATACAGGCGAAATTGACCTGATTTTCCCGCTTTTATTTATATTAACTGGCTGTTGCCCGCGGCTTCGAATCGGATTTTGTTAAGACTTTTATGGGTTTTAATTTTTTTTGCGCGGCACCTTAATTAATTTTCTAAAATTAAAATATTTACTGCATACAACATCAGCTATCTGCCAGTGAAAGTGCCGTCAAAATCGGTCCAGCCATTTCGGAGATTAGCCGGAACAAACAGAGAGACAGTCAGACAAAACTCGAAAATGGTTCGACCGATTAAATAATTATTTTTTGTTTTATTCTCTACATTATACTGGGGTGATTTAGAAAAAAAGAAATTGGAAAGACCTAAACTTTATAGCCGAAAAATCGAAATTGAAATTTTGCCAAAACGTCTAAGGGGTCAGATAGTACTTTCATAATTTTTTTTTTTGTTTTCATTTAGTAAAAAGCTGCTTGTTTGATATTACAAAGAGACACTTGAATTTTACATATTTTTATAGATATCCTGTCACTATAAATAACAAACAAATCGTTGCTAGCTCGAATGTATGACAGTTTTTGTTACTCGTTCCTAGAAAAACAACATTCATATAAAAACCTAAATACCGAAATGAAAAATATTATTAAAATAGTTTAATACCTCTTTACACTGACCTAACACGTCACAGTTAATTGTTTCATGGAATAAAATAAATCGTAGGTACCGAGTACCGACACGATATTTCCGTAACATTCAGATCGTGAGTAAAACCAATAAACACAGTCCAAAACTAAAACTTGAAAGTTGAAGTTTACACTCGGATTCGTCGATTTGCTAACAAAAGTGGCTGACTCTCATACCGTAGCGTAACAACTGCAGTTTTTTTTAAGTGAATCTTATTAGGCGATGAATCGATAAGTAGACGATAATTGTGTGGTAAGCCCACGACCTACAACTCGTGAGTTTGTTTGCTCGTACCACAGGGCCACCACTATTACTCACAAAGACTGAACCGATTTTGGGCTGTCGCATTTAGTCACCTCTCTCGCTCACACAGGACCAAAATTTTAAGAAAGTTAAATGAAAAAATATTTTTTTTTTTTTGAAAAATGTAATCAACTGGCGAACTAATATAATAATAATATAATAGGTAATTATTAAAAAAAAAACACATTTTTATTATGACATTTAATTAACTCATCTCACAAACAGATCATAATACTTTTTGAGCTGAGTTTTTTAGATAACACAATTGAAAATAGTTTATTGTCCAGGTAATACAGTAAGCAGGTTTATAGGTTAACTATAAGTAGAGACGATAATGTATCTTAAAATATTACCCTAGGTTGCAAATTATTATTTACTAGTGAGCCCCAAACTAGACAGTTAGTCTGTATCTTGGGGCTCGGCGAAATGTGTTTTTGATAGAAATGTGTTTTTAACAATTACCTATTCAATTAATTTTATTTACTAGTTCGCCAATTAATAACATTAAAAAAAAAAACTCAACTAATCTTTTCATTTAACAATCTTAAATATTAAGTACTGTGTGAGCGAGAGAGGTGATAAAATGCGAAAGCCCTCTGAATAGATTTTCATATAACGCCATACCGGGAGTATGGATAAAATATAAGGAGTGAAATACAAGCGAAGCGTTGTCACGTTTTTGTGTTTGGTTTATTATCGGCCAGTCTTCATAATAGCGGTCAATCTATTCATTATATTCAGAGTGAACTGCAGTCGTGCGTCGGAGCTGAAACACACTTTTTTGTTTTAAAATGTTCCTTATTAGTTCGCAATAGATACGGAATGAAAAATTGGAAAAGCTTACCTTCTTCATTATTGTCTTCGAGAAAATCTGAACGTCCTATTTTCTGTAGGAATTTTGACAAATTTATTGTTTGAAGAGGACAACTAGATCAAATAAACCTCATATGTTTGAAAAATATTGTAAAGAAACCTGGACCAGTTTTAATATTAGTCTGTAATGCCAAACCGCCTGAGTAAGCGTGGTGATCAAATCTCGTGCCTTCTGTTTATGAGAAGATTCCCTTACCCTGCAGTGGGACAGTAATAGGGTAGCCTTATCCTTCACAAAGTTGTAGTCAGTTAAGTATGTCACATGTCGTCTAGAAGCTTTCATCCTTGACAAAAATCTTAGCCCCATTTCTTGACTCTATCACAGACACATAATGGCCCTACACCAAAAACCCTTTTTAATCGACTTCAAAAAAAAAAGGAGGAGGTTAAGCATTCTGCGGGTTTTTAGTATGTATGATACATTTGTATGGCCGATTTACATGATTCTTTTTTTATTTGGTAAAGGAAGTTTGCGCGGTGGTTAAAGGGGAATGGCCATCGGACACACAAAAAAAATGCTCGAAATGAACAACAATAAAGCATACGCCAAGTTGCACTACAAATCGTAGGAAATCCATTACAATTTCAATAATTACCAAAAAACTAGGCAGAAGCTAGTTCTAAACATTTTTTTCAAAAATATAGGTTAAGTCAAGATTAAGGATTAATATGCAACAACAAAAAAGCATTTAATTGTTTTAATTATCATTAAAAACCACTAGTTTAATTGTGGTTTTTAATTATGATTAAAACATCAAGAAACTGTGCAGGAAGATAGATATTGGATTGGTACCGAGCACATGCTAAGTACCATATTATTGACATAGTATATAGTATGGGCACAGGTACCATCTGTTCTCCGTCCCATAAGGCAGTTACAATAACGATGCTGTATAGGAAAGCCGGGTCGTCTTTTAGGCGGGTCCAATTTAAGTCCGTGTTCAAAAACGGGTAATGTGTGTAGAAGTAAAACCAAAATCTTTAAAAAATGGCCACAGTCATCGTTAAATGTCCTAGTAAGTAATCTGTGACTCAAGTCGCAATCGAGTTAAGAATCAGTAACAATCGAAACAATGAAATAATAATAAAACAGTAATGTCAAACTATCAGTAAGGCAAATGACATGTGATTCATACAGCCTACGATACGTTTTCGATTTTGAAAATAATATTTTGATTTTTAAATCATACATAATGTTATTTTAATTAGATTTACGGAATATATTGGTCAAATTATATTAAATTAATGATGACTGTGCAATAATTCTATAAAATAGTTTGATAAGGATTATTTGAAGATTCCTGTTTGTGTGAATGTCGATTACTCATGTCAAATACACTGACCTCCAATAAAAAATAAGAATGATTTAGACAGATATCAAGTTAAATATTTTAATGATCGTTATATTTTCACCCTAGGTATACAAACTTGAGAATTATTTCATTATACATATTTTATTCTAAACAGAATTAATGACTATTAGTAGCTTCTGTCCATATCAGGCATTTTTTAGGCGTTCCCCTTTATTAACTTTGCTGGAGTGGTTTTTGACCTAGCTTCAATAATACGTATTTAGTACATATTAAATGGGTGGCAAAAACAAAAATACAGAACCAAAGACACTGATTTCCAAAATAAAAGTTAGTTTTCACTTTTTAGTGTATTTATTTAATTTTTTTTTTTGATAGGTGTTTATTTTTTCTGGGCGACCATCTTTACATACGTGCTTTCCGAGGCACGGAGGAGTCTCGGCTCCGTGCCTCGGAAAGCACGTTCAGCCGTTGGTCCCGGCTGTCATTCGTGGATCTTTGACAGTCGTTACGGGTCGACAGAAGCCCGAAAGTCTGACAATCAGTTTTACCAAGGGGTATCGTATTACCCAATATCTGGGTTGTGGAGGTCAGATAGGCAGTCGCTCCATGTAAAATACTGGTATTCAGCTGCATCCGGTTAGGCTGGAAGCCGACCCCAACATAGTTGGGAAAAAGGCTAGGCAGATTGATTGGTTGTTTTTTATTTGTACAAAAAAAAAATGTTACACGACGGTTTAATAACCCACTGAACTCAAACGGCAAAACTGATGAAACTTTAAACGCCAGTGGGAAAGACTATATTTGCCTCGCTCGGTACTCGGTAGTAACAAATTACATCGTAAACAACATAGTAGTTAATTAGCTTACTTACCTAGTTTATTGTTTGGATTAAAGTTTAGATTTATAATAATGAAGATGTAGTTCAATTTTCTATAAAGGACTGACAAAGGCTGTTGTTTGTAAGATATTTCCCGTTTTTCTTTAAGGAACTTGTTACTTTAAGGGTACCTACTGCCTTCTAAAAAGAATCTGTGACTAACTGGATCTGGTTTTTGTTATGTAATTATATTTGATTACTAGTTTATTTATTTATTTAAGTATAAGTATTAAAATTGTGTAAAAGACATGTTGTTAAAACTGTACTTATCGTCACTTGTCCCTAAAGGTTCATTAAAAAAGTCGCACGAAGGGTTCCGTAACATTATCTATAAAAACGGCAAAAAAATCATGTCTATTGTATGAGAGCCCCCTTACATATTTATTTTATTCTGTTTTTTTAGTATTTGTTGTTATAGCGGCAACAGAAATACATCTGTGAAAATTTCAACTGTCTAAGTATCACGGTTCATGAGTTACATCCTGGTGACAGACGGACAGCGGAGTCTTAGTAATAGGGTTCCGTTTTACTCTTTGGGTACGGAACCCTAAAAACCAGCGTCAGACAGCATCTGTCTGGAATTAATGCTGAAATGAACCTTTCTGACGCAGCCATTGAACTATTGTTAAAAAAAAAAAAAATGTTTTAAACAAACATTATTTTAATTTTTTTTGACATGAAAACATCTTTTCGCTTGGTGTACTGGTGGCAAATTCAATATTTCTGGCCGACAAAACATGTAAGATTTCAACCGCTGATACCTAACTGCGAGAATTTACATGCTAGAGATGACTCTCAACCATTAGGCTCAACCATTAGGTTGAGCATTCAAAAGATAGGTCATATTTATAACAATTTTAAGGCCGGATATAATTTGCCTATGACGTCACACTGCAAGTGCACCCACATGCACGCAAGCCTCAACTTTTCATTATGTGTCGAAATATCAATTCGTGTAGCGCAAAAACGTGTTTAGCTGGATCAGTTATTCTGGTGTCTTTGTCAAGAGTTGACAAAGCATTACCAGGACCTAAGATAAACAATAGAAATATTGGCCAAAATATGGTTAAAAATTAATATGAAATTTACAATAGCAAAATAATGTCAGATGTCGTCTCATAACGGCCGTAATATTTCTCATTTCTGAGCATATTATAATGGATGAAAGCTTACTTTATAAGGAAAGCAATGAGCTTACTAAAGTGTCGAGTAAATACAATGGCTACAGCAGTATCGGAAACCGTAGTAAAATTTCACTAATATGTTTTCACGAAAGCAGCTGCGGCTGCGCCTACTAAACTTTTTTTTTAAATTTATATTTTTAACGACGAATAAAAAAGAGGAGGTTCTCAATTCAACACATATATATATATATATTTTTTTTTTTAATTTTTAACCGTCGAAAGAAGGAGTTCTCAATTCGACACGTATTTTTTTTAATGTATGACCATGCATAACTTTTTACAGAGTCGTCCGATTTGAATAATTTTTGTTTGATTCGAGAGGGTATTCATCGAAGTTGGTCCCTTGTTAAATTTATTAAATTTGCTTGGGTAGTTTTTGAGTTAGCTTCAATAATACGTATTTTTCCTATTTTTTATCTGGATGGAAGAAATTCGAATACCTGCAAAATAAATTAGAACATGTAATTTATTTCGCAGGTATTCGAATTTCTGTGGGGTAGCAACTAAAGAGTGAAAAAAAAAACTTTTTACAAAAAAAAAAAAAAAGCAACCGACTTCCAAAAAACACTACAAAGTGAAAAATAACTTTAATTTCGGAAGTCGGTGGCAAAAACGAAAATACGAAACCAAAGACACATACTTCCAAAATTAAAGTTATTATTCACTTTGTAGTGTTTTTTTGGAAGTCGGTTGCTTACGAACTATGTCCAAATAAACTTTATTATTTCTTTCTTTGGGACTTCAAGGGGCCTTCTAAAAAGGATCTGGTAACTATGATGATGGTAAGGGGCTCGTGACTAAATGATAACAGCGGCACGGGTCGATCGAAGGTTAAGCTACCTTGCCGCGGTCGGTTCGTGGATGGGTGATTCATTACATATGAAGACCGTTAAGCCGTTAAGCTCGCAAAGCACGTTAAGCCGTTGGTCCCGGCTGTCTTTCGTAGATCTTTGACAGTCGTTACGGGTAGTTTGAAGCCCAAAAGTCTGACAATCAGTCTTACCAAGGAGTATCATATTACCCAGTAACTGGGTTGTGGATGTCAGATAGACAGTCGTTCCATTTAAAATATGAGGCACGGTGTAGACTGTTGTAATGTAGTAGACGAATCCTTTTAGAATAATAGCCTCTATCTGTCTGTACTGTAATAACTATTGCATTTTTGTAGAGACATCTCAGATTGGTACGTACCATTTTTTTTTTTTTTTTCTTATTTAAGAGACAAAATCATGGGAGATATCGGTATAAGCTGTCTGGAAATTTGAATACTTACTTACGCATTTCTTCTTATATTTAGTGATTCTGCCGAACACGAAGAGAACATCGATCCGTCGATGGGTAGACTATTTTTAAAAGTAAATGCAGAGTTTGTAGTGATTTTCCGAACGAACTTTTTCACAAAAAGCATCATAGTTCAACCAATCTGCCTAGCCTTTTCCCAACCTGTTGGGGTCGGCTTCCAGTCTAATTTTACATAAAGCGACTGCCTATCTGACCCCCACAACCCAGTAACTGGGTAATACTATACTTCATAAGCATCTCAGGATATATTGCCCCGTTGTCACTATGGCACTATGTGCCAGCTACCATTTTCGGGGGCCTATTATTGAGTGTGCAAGGCACCCCCCGCAACTTTAACTGCGTATTATAGATCAGATAAAACATTGGTCAGGCAGGAGCCATAGTCTTTTCATAGTTTTATTTATGTTTTATACCAGCTTAAACTACCATTACAGGGTTTACTCTAATGCGACAGTGAAGAACTTATACTAATAACCTAAGCTAAGCATATAGGTACTTACAATAACCAAATTAAATAAAATAAAAACTGACAACATTACTAAATTATTACATCATTAAAAGCACAAAACATAGTATAACATAATTACTTACGTCACATAGTACAAACATAACATAGTACAACATAACCACAAACATGCTTTACTTACATTATGAAAAAAAAAAGTTCTAGGTAACAAGTTCACTTTACCGACATAAACCATAATCTTTGTTTCCATACCCTGCGATAGTCCTACATCAAGAGAAGGTTGTCCTTCGGTGCCGTTGCATATTGCAAACAGTGATAATAGTCGGTTGGTGGACCCCAAGAATTGTCAAGAGGCGTAAAAAATAAAGGTACTTATAAATGGAGAAACGGCGATGTACTTTAGACCTGTGCCAACTCTATCAGGCGTGATAATATGTTATAAACCCATGCGTCTTTTCCATACATTGAGACCGAAACATCATACACCGTGAAATCTTCCTTTCATGAAAAGCGGTGAGACTTCTTAATCCCGGTGTGTTCCCGTCTTATCGCCTACTTGAAGAAAGCACTTAGTTTATATTGCTCATTAGCGAGTGCATCATGTTATTTTATGAATAAACGTAGTGCTATTATGGTTATTTTTACAAGGGTGCACTGTTGGGATAATGTATTTTGGAACGAAGCTCTTTAACGCGGCTTGCGGTAAGAGTTGACTGGTAGAAATCATCACGTAACGAAAAAGCGTCATGCCCCTCCATGCAACTTTCTCTCTCTCTCTCTCTCTCTCTCTCTGTCTCTTTTTATTATATATAACAGAGAGAAAGTGTGAATTCGATCAAAATTTAAATCCAAAATGGCGGCTGCGAAAATTTTCAATTTTTCGTCAAGGGTGACGACTTCATAGTTTTCGAGGGTGCTAAAGTCGATAGTGAGGTCAAAATGTAAATCCAAAATTTAAGGAAAATTTTGTTTTTGTTTTAATTCATACGTGAGAAGGAACGTGACGAGGGTTCCCCGACTGCACACGTTTTTAGGGTTCCGTAAGTACATACTCCTTTTGCCTTGTTTACGTTAATACTCATAAACCAGTACTCATATGCTCTATATAAATTATCTAAAATTGTCGATCAATCAGCCCTATTAACTGCCTATCATGCCTACGTATCATCAACCCTAAAATACGCTATTATATTCTGGGGCAACGCCACAAATAAAGAATCAGTATTTAAAGCGCAGAAACGATGCGTTCGCGCAATTGGTAGTATCTTTGTTCCGGAATCATGCGAACCATATTTTAAATAGTTTAAAATTTTGACGTTTCCATCAGCTTATATATAAAGTCAATAAAAATCTATTTGGTAAATCAAAAAGATATATACTTAAAATATAGTATACCACACAGAACTGCTCTTCTGAGCAAAAGTTTTTTTGGAATGGCATCTAGAATTTACAATAGGACACCTGTGGACATTTTCAACACCAAGGAACTCCCACTATTCAAATATAAATTGCGTAATTTTTTAATTGACAAAGCTAACTACACGATCCAAGATTTTCTTAATATGTAATTAGTACCAACTACACACCTAATTCTTATTCTTCTTTTATTTTTGTATTTGATTTATAAGTGATATCTATGATTTTTTTTTATACTGCATGTTGACTTAATTATTGTATGCTTTACTAGGCAGGACCTAATGGAACTGTGTTTACCTAACATCTGTCTGTATAACCTATAGCCACAATAAAAAGATTTGATTTGATTTGATTCATACATTTGACATGCCAGTTGGCGTGGTTGGTTAAGATACCACCTATCACGCCGCAGGTCGTGGGTTCGATTCCCATCCAGGACAAACATTTGTGTGCATGAACATGTCTGTTTGTCCTGAGTCTGGGTGTAATTATCTATATAAGTACCTATGTATTTACAAAAAAAAAAAGTAGTATATGTAGTATATCAGTTATCTGGTTTCCATAGTACAAGCTCTGCTTAGTTTGGGATCAGACGACCGTGTGTGAAAAATGTCCCAGGATATCTTTATTATTATTATACTCGCACGCTAGTTGCGTGTACTGCGCACCTGATCTTTCTGAAGAACATCACCAATAAGGTCACTATATGTCCTCCTAGTGAGTCTCCTCCCAGCGTTTCAAACAGATAGATAGATTAGATTAGATATGTGACCCCAAATCGTGATATTTTCGTGTACTTTATTGTAAGGATTTCTAGCAGTATTTATCATCATCTTCCACAGCCCGACTTTACCCACTGCTGAATATAGACCCCTCATTTCTTGAGCTTATCCTCACGCGCCAGTGCCAGCCTCAACCAGGTTCTACCCGCGAAGGCATCTGTACCAGTTGTAGGTCCGTTCAAATTTTAATATTTAGCACTAAAGTAGATACTTTTATTTTATCTCACGAAGCGACACAAGCTTTACTTGTGTAGAAGTGTAAAAACACGCTGTGAAAGTGTGCGTGAAGACGAGTAGCGTCAGCACATGACACACACGCTCACACACACTCTTCCTACTTAGCCATTGTTTCGGGCGGTACCGAGAGGTCCTGTGCTTCACAGCGTATTGGTAGACTTGGTAAATTATATTATATTAATATAACTATATATTAATATATTAAATTTTTAATACGTAAAGCGCATGTCGCTTCGTAAGATAAAAAAAAAAATTAAAAAAATCGACTTCAAAAAGAAATTAGGTAACTCAAAATTATGAAATAACTTTTATTTCGGATGTTGGTGTCTTGGGATCTGTACTTTAGTTGTTTTGCCACTGACTTCCGAAATTAAATTTATTTCATAACTTTGAGTCAAATTTATTATGAAGTCGATTTTTTTTTATTTCGTAATTTTTAGTTTTTTGTAAAACCTGGAATATTTAATCCTTTTGTAATAAATATTGCACTAGAATTTGACCAAGGTTTTGAGATGTTTTCCTTTTGACATTACAACTGTAGCTCGTATCAATAAGCCAGGCCGTCACACTTACACGTATTAATCCATTATCTATTCCCATCTATTCCCAAAGTTGGAGTAAGTTTAAACCAATAAATACAAAATGGTCACGATCCGATTAATAGTTTCGAAGAAATGCGTGGAATAACATACACACATCTATAAAATTTTGTGTATGTGTTTGGAAGCGCTAACAGATTTATGTGAATATATTGCAGTTCCAATAATATTACATACATACGTGTTAAATTGATCACCTCCTTTTTTTGAAGTCGGTTAAAAATACTGTACCGGTTTAGTAGGACTGGAAGTGCCCGCATGTATCAGTATTTGAAAACCATTAGTAATCAAGAACTAACAGCCAGAAGATTATTCCAAATTAATCATGCCCCAGTTTGATTTAAATATGGCTACCTACCTATACATTTTGAATAATAGTCTTCAAGATAAGAAGAAAAGGAAGCTGTTTTAATAAATATCTTTGGCTACCGGTGGGCGTAAACCGATACAAATGTTAGCTACTGACACTGGAAAATTAATGATACAGTGCAATACAAAGACATCGTATATTGCATGTGACAGTTGCAAATCTTGCTTTGAATTAAGTCTATAACTAGATAAGCATTTTCACTTTATGCCTAGAAAGAATAGGAAGAACATTATTTTTGGGACTCGCACAAAAAGATCATAAACTAAACACTATCTTAAAAACATACAAAAAAAAAGCAATAATAATAATATAAATAAAGTGAAAAATAATTTTAAAAAATTAAATCGACTTCAAAAAGTAATTAACTCAAAATTATGAAATAACTTTAATTTCGGAAGTCCGTGTTTTGGGATCTGTATTTTAGTTTTTTGCCGCCGACTTGCCGCCGAAAGTTATTTCATAATTTTAAGTTAATTTCTTTTTGAAGTTGATTTAATTTTTTAAAAAAAGTTTTGTTTCGTAACTTTTAGTTTTTAGTAAAAACTGGGACATTTATTTGTAATAAGTAGTTAATAGTTTTTTTTATAAATATTGCACTAGAATTTGACCAAGGTTTTGAGATATTTTCCCTTTGACACCACACCGTTGGGATGGCTCAGCTAAATACCAACTTGCTGCGCTTGACTCAGTGGAACGCAGAGCTAAGAGGCTCATTGGTGACGTGAAACTGGTGGGGTTTACAGCTTGGTTCATCGTCGCAAGGTTGCCTGCTTGTTGGTCTTCTAAGACTGTACTTCGGTGAGTGTACTCAGGAACTCCGCAACCTCAATTCACCGGCCCCCTTCTACCATCGATCATGTAGACGCACTGCAAGTTACCATCCATACCTAGTCGCTATTCCACTAATTCGCACTAAGCGCTTCCAAACATACTTCATAATGCGCACGGCAAAAGTGTGGAACTCACTACCTGCGTCTGTGTTCCCCAACGCATACTACCCAAATCTCTTCAAAGTTAGAGTGAACAGGCTTCTTCTGGGTAAGTTCACTCCATTGTAGACTTTGTCTCTGTCACCTCTGACCTAGACTATAGTCAAGAGCAAACCCATCTGAAATAAAAAAAAAACACCTGTAGCTCGTATCAATAAGCCAGACACTTATACGTATTAGTCCATTATCTTGAAAACTACAGAACCGATTTTGATGATACATCCACTGAAATTAATACATACATACCTACATACAAACATACTAACATATTATATACATCTATAAAATTTTGTATATTCGTTTGAAAGCCCTAATAGATTATCATTTATATATTGCAGTTCCAATAATATTACATACATACGTGTTGAATTGATAACCTCCTTTATAAACGACTTCAAATAAACAAAAAGAAAAAGGATTCTATCTTTTTAACTTTCACTTTATACGTAGTCGGTTTTTGGATTTTTTATTTTTTATTTTACACTTTGTAGTTAGGATTATTTTTCTCTCACTCTATACGTATAGTAACGCTTTATGTAATTAATGGTCTTTAAAATTATCTTTCGAAGCTGCAAAATTCTGGGTTTGTCACTCGATTTTAAGAATTATATTATTATAATTATTTTTCACGTTATTAAGACCTATTATTACAAACATTATTACAGATTTATTGTAAGTTTTAAAAATTTAAGTGAGAATGGTTGCTAACCCAATTTAAATCATTAAAGATCCTAAATGGTCATTCAAAATGAAAAATGATTAGAGAAACTTAAAGATGATTTATAAAGACCTTAGTTCGTCGACTTTAATTTATTTCTTTTTCACAATACGTCGTCTGGTGGTCGCCATATTGAATTTTGATAATTCTCATGTCTTTAGTGACACTCACAAGATTAAGATAAAACAGTTGACTTAAGAATCATCAAAATCGGCCAACGCGTTTGGTCTCTAAAGCGCCACAAAGGAAAAAACATACATACATAGGATAATAAAAACATTACCCTACTTTGCGTCGCACAGTCGGGTAAAAAGCAAATGTCTTTCGCTGATACCCATTTCCCGTGTCACTCATTAAAATAAAAATATAGATATCGTCAACATCTTCAACTTGGTCTACCAGTCGACAGTTCCTTATTGCGTCCATCACGCGTGTACACAGTGGTGACTAATGGCCCAGTCGTGACGATCGATAGCATCACTGTTTGTACAGCATTTATCAATAGTTTGTATCTTTAGAACTGTATGTTGTTAAGAAATCGACCGTTTTTTGTTTCGTTTTGTTGTTTTATAAGTTGGCGTGTATGTCTCATTAAGGGGGAAGCGTCATGGTAGCCCGCTAAATTCAAACATTTCTTACGTTTTTTGCAATTTGAAAGTCAGGATTAAGTTGTATGTTAAATAAAGTATGATTCGCGGCCGTAACAAATATGTATCTACAGAATTATAATCATTAAAATCAGTAATACAACTCTGTAAGTTAGAATAATCCTCAAATGTCAAGATTTCATTAAATAGTCATTCGTTAGGATTACCTGGTCTTAAAGAGTTGTATTAATCACTTTAGTGATTATAATTATGTTGGGGCCGCAAATTGCATTTTGTTCAGCGTACAACCTAATACTGACGTGTAAATGGCAAAAAACGTAAGAAAATTTGAATTTCGTGGGCTACTCTGAGGCTTTCGCCTTAATGTAGTCTGATACCTATAGCGCTACAAAGTTAATTTGGCGTGTGGCCAAAATAGGAACTAATGACGCCATCTTTGTATTTTAAACGCATGTCAAGTGAAATTTCAGCATAAATGTTTACCAACAGCGCCCCCGTCAACATCGTTCAGAACCAAAAGATTCTTTTAGCAGCGTACTTGTATATCAATGAAACATATTATTTATACTATAAAAAAAACTGAAGAAAACAATGAAGGATCCCGTAGTTGAAAAGAACTTATCCCACAAACAAAATTAACATTGTGGTTGAAAAACATGTTCTCCCATACAATGATATACGTCACGGTCAATTCTCCAACTGCAAATTTAAGTTTGTAAGATCCCAATTTTTTTTTAATAAGATAAATTTACAAATAACTATTTTCGGACCTTTATATGTGCTGTGAGACCTGACTTCTTGACAAATTTCATGATTTTAGGCCAACTGGAAGTACCCTATAGGTATTGATTTGCTTGCGAGTATCATAAAAAAAATTCCAAAAAAAAAAAGAAACAACCGGCTTCCAAAAAACCCTACAATGTGAATAATAACTTTATATTTGGAAGTCGGTGTCTTTGGTATCGTATTTTCGTTTTTTGCCACCGACTTCCGAAATTAAAGTTATTATTCACTTTTTAGTTGTGGTACCTACCCCACACAAATTCGAATACCAGCAAAATAAATTATAACATCAAAAGTGGGAAAAATACGTATTATTGAAGGTAACTCAAAACTAACCAAGCAAAGTTAATAAATTTTACATGGGACCAACTTTGAGGAATTCCCTCCCGAATAAAACAAAAATCTTTCAAATCGGACTACTCTATAAAAAATTATGCGAGGTCATACATATAAAAAAATATATATACGTGTCGAATTGAGAACCTCCTCCATTTTTTTCGTCGGCTAAAATTATGTCGCAAAAATGACCGTATTTTTACCCGACTGCCAAGGAAGGGTTATGTGTTTCGCGCGTATGTTATATATTTGTTTGTAAATTTCTTTCTTATCTCGTATCTTCCAAACGACTGGATGGATTTCGACGGTTATGGTGTCGTTATATTTGTCCTAAAAACCCAAGTGTTTGAGAACAAAACAAAATAGCGGATTTTTGGCTAGAAATATTAATACGTTAATAAAAATTAAAAAAAAATAACCTATCCTATCGAGTAAGGTATCTAAATAAAGGCAATTATAAGGGCATTATAAAATATATATATAAGTTATGTGTTTAAATTTAATTAGGAATAATTTTGTTTAAAAAGATTTTGATAGCGTACAAATGGGCAATGTTTGTGTCAGAACTCGTGCTATCATATGAAATTTAGAATAGTAATAAATATCCGTAGCCCCTTCATATTTCAAACGAAACAAATAAATTGTTTTGTTTATTTATCATTAAAACGTGGGGTGTCAAAATTTTTAGATGGGGTAATTATGGTAAGTTAAGTACCATGGAATTGAACCGCTTACGTAAATTGTAATTTTGATTTGTCTGGTTTGTTTGGCATGTAATCAATCATCTCTGCATTTTATCTGACTTATATAAGTAACACAGTTTTTGTTCACAAGAGTGTGTCGGGACTCTAAATAGTATAAAATAAAATATATAATTAAAAAAATTAAAAACCCGCCTGCAATGATTATGACGACGTGAAAGTGTTCAAAAGCCAGTAAATTGGGATATGGGCAGGGGAATTCAAATACAAATTATTTATTTGTAAAATCATAGGTACAATATAACAATATCTAGTTCTAATGTCAGGAAATGTTTAACCTAATAGGCATACAAATTTTGCATACATATAATACTACTTTTAAATATATATTTTTTTTATGCATTGTATTATTAACATTATTATTCAATTTAAATTATAAATCGAGGGTTCACGGGCTATTTGTATTAAGCGACAAGTTTTAGAACTTTACAGGAGACCATTTCAAAGTTTCATTATTCGGAAAAAATAACATTGTAAAAAATTATCAATATTTTTTACGAAAAATTGGCCTATCGACGATTAAGAATCAATAGTGTCTATCTCCGTTTTTTACGTTTTTCACTTTTTAATGCAAGTAGATATAATTATAACTCAATATCGGCCAGGATGTCGCTTAATACAAATAGCCCGTGAACCCTCGAATAATATTATTATTAATACCATTAGATAGAATTGAGATTAAATAAATCGGAATGATGATTGGGGAATGATGATGATGACAGTGTGAAAGTGGTCAAACACCAGTTAACCTAACCAATACAAAAAACTAAGAACCCAAGATCGATGTCAAAATGTTCAAAGTTACGAAGTAAAGTGTCGTATGTCCCGCGGTGACCGCAAATGAGGGGCACAGAGAAAATAAAAATAATTTGTCAAACTAGTCTGGCGAGTTGGTGGCTACCCGGCCGCGGTTTACATGGAGTTATGAAGAATGGAGTCGGTGAGCACAGTTGAAAATACATTCGGAATTAAGACGACCTACTTTTCAAAACAACTCTGTTGCAGCTTACAGTCTTCCAGTGATTACTGACAAAGGGAAGGAAATTGGATCAAATGAAAATACCTACCTACCTGGTAAAGTGAGCTTGAAGTAATGCGCACAGCAAAGGAATGGAACTCACTTCCTGCGTCTGTGTTTCCGAGCGCATGCAACCCTAATCTCTTCAAAGTGAGAGTGAACAGGCTTCTTCTGGGTAAGCTCACTCCATCGTCGACTCTGTCTCTGTCGCCTCCGACCTAGACTAGAGTCAAGAGCAAATCCATCTTAAATAAAAAATAAAAAAAGCTTTCGATATAGTAATTCTGTCAATGTCTGCCGCATGATAGAAAGCATACAGCACAGGATACATTACGATAAAAACTAATAGACATTGCTAGAGAGCAAAAAAAAAAGCTTGATATTTGGCAAGTTTAATCTGAAAAGTTGGATCGGAATGCTGAACTGGATGAAATAATCACAGGAATGGTTGATGTGGCGACTCTTTGGGGAAGTGTATGTCTATCAGTAAAAGTATTTAGGCTCAATGATAAAAATCGGAAAAGGACTATTGTTTTCTGATTATGGTGATATGAAAATGTTTAATAATAATATCCTAGGACATTGTTCACACACGGTCATCTGATCCCAAACTAAGCAGAGCTTGTACTATGGAAACCAGATAACTGATAAACTACATACACTACTTTTTTGTAAATACATACTTATATAGATAATTACACCCAGACTCAGGACAAACAGACATGTTCATGCACACAAATGTTTGTCCTGGATGGGAATCGAACCCACGACCAGCGGCATGGCAGGTGGTATCTTAGCCAACCACGCCATCTGGCCTGTCAAAACTGTTTACTCCGTAGTAAAAAAAATAAAAATGTCAAACATGGGGATTACCGACAGAAGTGAAAACTTAAACGTAAAACTAACCATGTCGAGGTGTGGCGATGACGCGAACCCGTAAGATTTCCCCCTACCAAAAATCGCTCAATGCGCCTACAGAAGTTTTCACTTAAAAAATACAATCAATCTGGCAAGCCTTTTCCCAATTGTGCAAGAGTCGGTGTCCAGTATAACCAAATGCAGCTAAACATCAGTATTTTACGTAGAGCGACTGCCTATTAGGTAATACGATACGTCTTGCTAAAACTGGTTGTCAGACTTTCGGGCTTCTGACGACCCGTAACAACTGTCAAAGGTCTACGAATGACAGCTGGGACCAACTGGGTGCTTTCCGAGGCACGGAGGGGTCTCGGTATGTAAAGACGCGGCAAGCGTAGCTTAACCTGATCGATCGACCCGTGTGGCAGTTATTATTTAGTCACGAGCCCACTTGGGTAAAACAAAGTTACATTTCCACTACCTACCACATCCACACATTAGTGAATCAACGTAAATAGATGGTATCTTGGCACACAGTCCGTTAACGCGTATTAGACACTTGATCGATCTGGTGTGGCGCCCGAAACAACTTATATGTCGATCACTACACACTTAAGGGGAATTGTAATATCTTAGAAGGATAGGAAAACTACTTGGACTAAAATAGTTGGGTACTTTTGGATGTTGGTAAAAAGGACAACACCTATCCTTCTACTCTTCAAGTACTTTTGAATCAAATCAATTGCAATAGATTCTTAGGTATTTTAATATACTTTTTCTGTCTTGTTTAGTTATAATAAAGCTTCCAAAAAATCGCATATTCAACGCAGTCATTTGAGCACATTTTTGAAAAGCATTGGGAGGTTATGAGTGTCGATAAAATTAGGTACATTTAGTTCATATTTTACCTACAAGTTAATAATAATAATAATTTTATTTCAAGCAACAAGACTCATAGTGTTAGTAACAATATATTTACAAACTATGTTAGTAATACACTCACAAAAACAAAACCAAAAACAGAAAACAGATTGTGACATCATTGCTGCACGGTGACAGGCCCAGCCGAAACCCTGCAGCAGTGGTTCACAAACGCACAATCAAGCCTGCTCGCTATCATAGACAGGATCATCTTCTTAGTTAATCCTTGATTTAAAAAATGGCCAAAAGCTTGTCTTGATAAAAACAGTTGCAGCAGGGTGTGTGCGTCATGAGTCAGTTTTCCAACGAATAGGAGAAATCACAGGTAATAATGAAAGTAGGTTTCATCAGTATTATCTTAGTACTTATCTACACTATTAAAATAGCTGAAGTTTGTTTTTTTTGTTTGTTTGTACGTTTGAACGCGCTAATCTGTGGAACTGCCAGTCGGATTTAAAAAAATATTTTTGCAATTGATAGCCCAATTCTTGAGGCTATAAGCTATTTAACATGAAGCTAGGACCTTTCGGAGCGAAGCAAAACAAAAAAAAAAAACATCAGTAAGAACGCTCAGCGAAAACGGAGTGAGAGCGCGGGCAGGAGATGCGATGTGACGGGGTGGGTTGGAGGAACAAGAAATTTCATGTGAAAAAGAAATTTCGCGGGTAGAGGTTAGTAATTTTATAAAATAATAGCCGAGCACCTGATGGGATTATCCATCGGCAAAACTGACGAACTTCCATACAAGCTTTCATCCTTTATTTGACCTTTTTAGGGGATGATTTTTTTATTTGAGATGGGTCTGCTCTTGACTTTAGTCTAGGTCAGAGGTGACAGAGACAAAGTTAACGATGGAGTGAACTTACCTAGAAGAAGCCTGTTCACTTTAACTTTGAAGAGATTTGGGTTGGAAGCGTTTGGGAACACAGACGCAAGTAGCGAGTTCCACTCTAATGCCGTGCGCATTATGAAGTATGTTTGGAAGCGCTTAGTGCGAATTGTTGGAACGGCAACTAGGTATGGATAGTAACTTGCAGTGATAGTAGAAGGGGGCCGGTGGAATGAGGTTGTGGAGTTCCTGAGCACACTCACCGAAGTACGGTCTATAGAAGACCGACAAGCAGGCAACCTTGCGACGATAAGCCAATCTGGGCATCCACCTGTTTCACGTCACCAATGAGCCTCTTAGCTCTGCGTTCCACTGAGTCAAGCGCAGCAAGTTGGTATTTAGCTGAGCCATCCCAAAGGTGGCTGCAATACTCCATGCAGGATCCGACTTGCGCTTTATAGAGGGTTGTCGCTTTGTAGAGGTTGTGATTTTTCAAAAACACTTCTATAGTGCTCACCATCGATAAAGAAGGAACACGAGTGGAAAATTCCATGATTCTAGACCCAGCTGTTTAGGTTTTGCGTGGACTAGACATACACCAGACATGCCAAGAATATTACTCACCTATTTTCAATAGTCCCATAAGGCAACATCCTTGAACCGGATCATGACACCTCGATTGTCAAGGGACACTTCGTCATTATACTGCCCTCACGCTGGACATACAGACGCTGGCACATCAAGCTACTACAGTCTGTCAATTTTTTCAAATAGATTTTCAATTTTATCGTTGATTGGTAAAATTTTACAGTTTCGGGTAGCTTGACCGCTGGTGTCTTTACTTATATTATTAAGAAGTATTTTATTGTACCATAAGCTTTGATCGTAGCCATTATCTCTTGCTTTAAGAATCCGATTTTCTTGAAATTCCAACTTAGTCCTAACAGTTTTTTTCTCGTGTCGAATTATTACTCGTATATGATAAGTTTTTCAGTAGGTAAGCACAGGCAATATTCCTATCTGTCACCCTGATTTGTCCCCTTAGAGGAACAGATCGGAAAAAGTTTGATCTGTCCCATTGTTAGTAACTCTATTCACTGTTACTATTCACACCTATCTGTCCCAGATAGGAGTGAATAAAGTTTGAACTGTCCTTTCGTTGCTAACAGGGGAAAAGATTTTTTTTTTTCGATCTGTTCCTCTAAGGGGACAAAGCAAGGTGACAGATCGGAATAATACAAATACAGTTCGAAAACTTTGATATGTTGTTATCAAAGAGCGATTCGATAGTCTGGAGTTGTGGCTCAGTCTATGCACATATTATACATCTTCCTTTAATGTATTTATCATCAGTAGTTTTGACTGTGCTTTCTCTATCAGGCAGTCAAGTATAAAACCAGCCAAGTACGTGTCGGACCACGTACAATGAAAAGGTTCCGTAGATGAAAAGAATTTGCCTCTAAAACAAACTTTTACCTTGTCCAGAGGCCAAGTGGCATTACCAAACTACGTGGCAATGCCACCAGTCTCTTGAGTACATTACCAGTCGACAGCGATGCGGATGAAATTTTCGACGCCATATTTTAGTGTGTGAATAGTTTTAGTTAAGTTAGGATATAACTTGTATTAATTAATTAAGTATAAGTTATAATTTACGTAAATATATTTTTAATTTTGAATTAAAACCAAAAACAAACTTAACATTGTAGTTGAAAAACATGTTCTCCCATACATTGATAAACGTCGCGGTCAATTTTTTGTAATCTCTATGTGAAAAATACTACAAATTAACGATTTTTGGACGGTTTTCTTTATTTGTGCTGCTGAGACCTTGCTTCTTACCAAATTTCATGATTATAGGTAACGAGACCCCTTTATTTGCGAGTATCCTATGTCACATAAATGGCCGTATTTTTGTATCGCGTTGACTTAGAAGCTTGACTTTATTAGATCTCTAAGGGGCCGCAGACCTATGTATTTGATAATAATTTCAACTAAATAACTCCACGCGTTTCTGAGAAAAAGGGTCTTAACAGACTGACATAGAGACAGACAGATGGACAACGAAGTGATCCTATAAGGGTTCCGTTTTTTCCTTTTAAGGTACGGAACCCTAAAAACGAAACGATAGAAGATAAATGAATGTACCAATCACGCTACTTTTATGCTGGAAGCATAATATACCCTCTAGGCAAACTGCGTCTGAGTGTAGAACCTACCTGCCTATTACGACTGATATAGTGAGATATCTGATAGTTACATAATATGTGTATTTATGATAATTGTATATGGCTTACGGCTATATAGCTACCGCGCAGATCAATCTGTTTGGAAGATTAAGCATTTTTGACCTTAATGACCTCTTTGAACAACTAGATTTTTAACCTGTCAGAACCTGTGGGTCGATTTGGGGTACTCGTAATCATAACTTATAAACAGTAACTTTTGAAAAATATTTAGTTTCATTTATCATAAATAATCAAGTTGATTTACTGAATAGATACGTACTCTGTTACTATTTTTTTTATCTGTCCCTAACAATGATGTTTGACAGGGTGCCAACTAAAGCAAATTTAAACAGAAAATCTCCCTAAAAATACTTGGAAAGAATTAGTAAGATTCAAGAAGTAATATACGTATACCTAGTTCTAGTTTGTAATCATTTACTTATGTTAATACTTTTTATGATGTCACTGTAGTGTTGCCCTATGAACATTTTATTTAGATAAAATAAACGGACCGCTTCGCCTTAACGAAGAACTTGACAAAATGGTCATCTAATCCGCTTAAAAAAGCATAAAGGAGAAACAATCTGACTGTAGATTGAAATCATTGATAAAGTTTTGGGTTCGGACATAATTCTTGAGAAGTGACCCGTCCAATAACAGTACAAAGTGTACCGGTGACTTTACGATTAGTACGACATTATACTACTTTATGATAAGTATGAAGGCTCGTTTACATGTCTCCAGTGGTTAGAAGAACGGGTCTTGAAAATTGCAACTTAAATAAAACTATCAGTTATGGGCGAGTGACTGTTCTAGCATACCAAGACGCCTCGGCTGTCATTCGTGGATTTTTGACAGTCGAGTATCAGTACGGGTCGTCAGAAGCCCGAAAGTCTGACAACAGTGTTGTACCAAGGGTTATCGTATTACGCAATAATAGGATGTGGAGGTCAGATAGGCAGTCGCTCCACGTAAAATAGTGGTATCCTGCTGCAACCGGTTAGTCTGGAAGCCGACCCCAACGTATTTGGGAAAAGGCTGATCCGCGAATGATAGTGCTTTCCGAGAAACGGAGGAGTCTCGGTATGTAAAAATGGTCACCCATCCACGGACCAACCCCGGCAAGCGTAGCTTAATTTGATGGATCGACCCTTGCGGCTATTATTACTTAGCCACGAGCTCCTCTGATTTCTCAGAGGAGCTCGTGGCTTGTGGCTCGTGAGGGGATATTTCTATCAGATGGAAAACTTAATAATAATATACTTTGCCCGACCCGAGAATCGTTCCCAGGACATGAGGTCCTGGGATCAACAGTAGCACTTGCGACTACTAGACCCTTTACTTCGTTTTTAACATTTTAATTTATTAAAAATCATCTATGAATTCAGTCACCACTGCAGGAATTATGTTTTTGATACATTTTTAATCCGCGAACGTATTTGAATATTTTAATCCATATCAGCAGTTTGTATAATCCAAATAGTTTATGCTGATTAAAGCTTAGCATGTTTTCAATTTATTTTAAATAAATATTGAAATATATCGGTATTTTAAATTATAGAATTTATTTCCGCAAAGAATCCGTGTTAAAAAGCTGACGAGATTAACCTGTATCCCGATTGTGTAACAAAGTTTCAATCACAATCTGAAGGAAATTCTTAATCAATTGCTTTATTTGTTAAAAAAAATCGTATGCTCTACATTCTACAACATAAATGAGGCAATGAATATTGAAAAATTCAAGTGTCTAAATGAATCAAAATCAAAAGTCATTTATTCAAACTAGCCTGAGAATCAGCACTTTTCGAAAGTCAAAATTACATAAAACAGTCCCCCAAAACGCCCGCCCTTCACCACTTCCTAGTACTTTAGCCGGGGAGAAGAAGTGGCGTAACAAACTCCCCAGCAAAACAGCTGTCTGTTCAGTTAAAAAAAAATGATTGTATACAGCACTGCGCAAAATAATTTAGGTATTACGCAACAAAACATGAAATTAAATTAAATGCCATAAGTCAGCTAGCACACGCTAATATACCAAAAAGAAAAAAAATCAATATAATATATTCAAGCAGAAATAAAAATACAAAACTAAAAACGTAAACAAAACTTTATAACTAAATAAAAGCCTCCAAGCATAAAGGGCGTCCCACTTACATATAGCCGTGTATGTAGCAGTAACTCGGAAGTCACAAATGATAAACTAGGACCGTCGAAGTAAACAACAATAACAAAACCAAGGTCACCAAGACGACCAGTCACCACAAGCAGCACCCATAACACAAGCAGCACCCGAATAGCATTATGATTGTTTTACGCAATTATAGTTTGCGTCATGTAAGTTTGCCGCTCTGAAGTAGGCTACAAATGACTGCGCAATAGTCACATCTATATACTAAAACAGCAGCGCGTCATGCCATGCGCTAAAGCCTGGTTTCAGAGCGGCAAACTTACGTGATGCAAACTATAACCCGCTGGTTTTTCAATACTATCCTATCACTATCTTAATTACCTATATACATGGTATGTAACCGACCGATACTTATAGTGACCGATACTTAAACACATGATTGTAATCATGATAACAAATAACTTTTACTATGAGACCAAACCTGAAATCGCAAAAAAACCGCTTTTCCCTTTATTTTGACGAGTTATGCTAACATACATGTAGGAAACACCTGATATTTTTTTTCTTTCGCAAAATCCGTTGCCAGCATGCCAATTGCTATATACTATCAATATAAATCAGAATCATTTTGAAGCAATTTGCTAATCCATTGCTTCATCCAAAATGTTCGAATTGGTCTGGTCGACAACGTAAATAATGCAATGAATGTCAAAATGAAACCGATTCCGATTGATAGTATGTTACGCAATTGCCCCGCAGGCTTTCGATCTCGTGGTTTTATTATTGGTTTTATTATTTTTATTATTGCAAATTGGGCAAAGGTATAGAGCTGGAGGGGTATTGTGAGTTTTCAAATAAGTATATGTAGGTATAATCAATATCCCTTCCGTAATAATACATTTTGAAAATAAATAATTGACTTTGTCTTACTTTGTTGCTATTAGAAAAATTTTTGAAAATCCAAAAGTGCACGCCTCACACGCTTGAGGGAAAGTGACAAAAATATTATATGCAAGAAAGAGAAAGAAGTAGCCTAATGTGTAGTAAGAATGAGATGAAATAATAATGTTGGCGATGGCTTTTACGAGAGAAACCTTGAAAATCCATCGCTTTTCATTAACATCTTTTAAACGGTTATGAGTTTGATAGCAACAAGCAGTAGGGTTCATCCTAATTTTGAAAGAGAAACTTATTCAAAAGGATTTATTTCAACCATGGCATATATTTTTCTAAAACGTGAAGACTCACTAACGGATAGACCACTACGGATGGACGGCGGTGTATATATTTTTTTAACTACTTTTTTTATTGTTTACAGGTATTAAAGTAAATTAATAACAGAATATATTCACATTGTACTTTTAATTCCTGTAATTGTAAAAACATCCCTTTTTATATGGATATAATGTCTAACTTAGGCTAATAGGATCATTTTATGTTGGAAAATTGTCACAGGGTGGCATATCGAGAATAGAGCACACACACCGACACGCTCGCGCGTTGTGAGGCGTGCAATAAAGAGCTAAAATTTATTCTGTGGCAATAATAATTTGTAGTCTTGGCGCCAAATTTTTAAAAAGTTTTGTAAACATTCGTGTTAGTAACTATTCATAAATAATTGTCATCAAGTTTTAAGAATTTATAGCCCGCATCTACATATCACAAAAATAATATCTAATTATTTATGACTTTTTCCACCTTTGACATTAAGTTATTCTTTGGTAACACGACATTCAATATTTTTTATCTTTGTTTATCTATATTAATAATGAAGCAGAAGAATTTGTTTTCTGTTTGTTTGAACGTGCGAACCTCTGGAACTGCCAGTCGGGTTTGAGAAATTATTTTTGCATTTGATTTTTTTTTGAGGAAGGTTATAGGCTATTTTACATGAAGAATGAAAATGAGAAAATGGTTTATTATTTTTACATGTAAACATCACGCTACGACCCTGTAAGGAGCCGAGTAAAAAGAAAAGAAAGAACGCTTAATACCGAGGGCGGGTGATGCGATGCGACGGGGTGAGTCGGGCGAACAAAAATTTCACGCGGACGAAGTCACGGGCAGAAGCTACTAATAATAAAGCTGAAGAGTTTGTTTGTTTCTATGTTAACCTACTACCTGTCGGATTTGAAAAATTGTGCTTACATTTGATAACCCAATTCTTGAGGAAGGCTATAGGCTATTTAGCATCACGCTAAAACCGGAGTATAACAAAAAGAAAAAAGCCAGAAAGAACGCTAAGCGAAAACGAAGTAGCGCGGGCAGACGATGCGATGCAACGGGGCGGGTCGGAGTAGCAAGAAATTTCACGCAGGCGAAGTCGCGGGTAGAAGCTAGTATGTAAATAAAACTCATCAACCCATATTATAGCTATTAAATAATATGTAAAATTGTAAATTAACTCATCGTAAGCCCATGTTGGTGTTATTTACTTTTAATTTGGTCTGAGGTCGGGTTGCCTCCTTCCCTCAAATAAGGCGAGCGGGGTGATGACTGAACTCTGCGTTATGCTCGTGAACGGGTGCTGCTTGTGGTGACTGGTCGTCTTGCTGTCCTTGGTTTTGTTTTGTTATTAGTAATTAACTTTGTTTATATTACTTCGATGGTCCTAGTTTATCATTTCTGACTTCGAGTTTCAGCGTCATGTACAATCTTCATATATGTATTAGGTATAAAGTTCTCATTACGTTTTTAGTTTTGTATTTTTATTTCTGCTTGAGTATAGTTTTCAATTTTTTTTTTGGTATATTGGCGTGAGCTAGCTTACTTATAGCAAATAATTTAATTTAATGTTATGTGTTGCGTAATGTACCTAAATTATTATGCGCAGTGTTGTATAGATGCAATTTTTTTAACTGAACGGACAGCTGTGCTGCTGGGGAGTTTGTTGCACCACTTCTTCTCTCCAGCTAAAGCACTACGAAGTGGTGAAGGGCGGGCGTTTTGGGCGACTGTCTTATGTAATTTTGACGTTCAAAAAGTGCTGATTCTCAGCCTAGTTTGAATAAATGACTTTTGATTTTGATTTTATTAGATTTTTTTTTATTTGGGCGCAGATAGGTTACATTTTAATTTTATAGAACTACTAGCTGCGTCCCGCGGTTTCACCTGCATAAGTCCCGATCCCGTGAGAAAATCGGGATTTCGGGGCTGGATTAGAATTTTGTAGGCTTTCATTGCTCATACATAAAAACTAAGTGGTAAACTTTTTACACCCAGCGTGGCCTACCCTGGTCACTGGGCAACCAGCGCCCTAAGTTTGTAAGCTCCTTACAATAGAAGACTCGAAAATAGTGAACGACAAGTCCGTATTCCTATTTATTGCTAGGTTCCTATCTTATTAGATTGTAGCAATAAACACTCCTTTTTCAAAGTCAACCACAAATCCAACATGCTCTTTGAAACATTATATTTAACGGAACTCAAACACAAGAACTCCAAAAAACTTCCTTCACATTCACGTATAAAATATGCTCAAAGTTTCAAAGAACAATAATTAAAATAGCGTTTTGGATGGCTCGGGGCCATATAATTAATTACAGACTAACACACAAATCGTTAAGTTTCGTGTTGAGTTCCGAAACGGATGAGAGTTAAATACTGGTCTAAGTTAACATTATAATTGGTTAGATATATTTGTTTTTTTATGGTTGAACTTGGCTTTTGCACTACCGGGTTGAGATTTAGGTCGGAAAAATCTTCTTTTTATTAATTATTAAATTTTTCTACGCAACATTTTTAGTCCGTCTGTCTGTCAGCAGGCTATATCTCATGAACCGTAATTAGGTAGACAGTTGAAATTTTCACAGATTGTGTATTTCTATTGCCGCTATAACAACAAAATTATTAAAATAAAATAAAAAATAAAGGTACATATATACTACAAGAAACGGCTTTTTTTTTTAATTGAAGTCTTTTTTACCTGACTGCGTAACACAAAGGAGGGTAATGTGTTTACCAGCCTATATACTTATGTATGTATATATGTTCCTTTGTGGCGCTCTAAAGACCAAATGCGTGGGCCGATTTTAAAGATTCTTAAGTCAGTCGATTTGTCTTAACGTGTGACTAAAGACGTGACAGTAATCAAAATTCAATATGGCGACAACCAGAGACGCCATATTATGAAAAAGAAAAAAAAAAATAATGTCGACGAACTGTGTCAAGTGGGATATCATTGAGTAGGTCTTTGTAAATCGTCTTTAATCATTTTCATTAATCATCTTTCATTTTCAATTACCATTTAGGATCGATAACGATTTAAAGTTGGTTAGCAACCACTCTCTCTCTCTCATTGGTTAGCAAATCTGTGATAAAGTTCTTATATATTCGTATATTCGGTCTTATTTACGTGAAAAAATAATAAGTTTAATACAATTTTAATTTTAATATAATTATTAAAATCGAGTGACAAACCCAGAAATTTACTGCATCGAAAGATTTACCTATAGCGTAACTTAATACAGTGAGAGAAAAATAATCGTTACTAAAAAGTGTAAAATAAATAAAGCTAATTTAAAAAATCAAAAACCCGACTATCTATAAAGTGAACTTTAAAAAGCTGGAAACAAGATGACCTATTTTGTCTCTAAATAATCTCATGAGATTATTGATTAGTTGGAGACAAAATAGATCATCTTGTTTCCAGCTTTTTAAAGTTAACTTTTTACGCAGTCGGGTTTTCGATTTTGTAAATTCACTTATTTTTTAAATGTAGTGTTAAATATTGTTTGGGGGACCCCTTCGTGTGCGAGTCCAACTCGCACTTGGCCGGTTTTTTTTTTACCTCAAATACTGCTAATTTAAAAAAGACTAATGTTGTCTAGGGCAAAGCCGCTGACATTCAAAATATATTTGTACTTCAAAAACGAGCTGTTCGAGCAATTTACCAGCTAGGTGCCAGAGTTTCTCTAAAAGAGATATTTTTAAACGTATTTTCCCGGTGGCATTACAATTCATCTTCGCCAACATCTTATATATTAGACAAAATATACAATTATACACTAAAAATAGTGATATCCGCAATGTTAACACCAGAAATAAGGACAAATTACGGGCTCCGTTTCACCGGCTTCATAAGGTTCATAACTCAATTGTTGGGCTTGGTATATCCTTTTATAACAAGTGAGGGTAACTTCTACTAGATTTATCCTTCAATGCGTTTAAAGCTAAAGTAAAATCTAACCTTTGTTCAAAGGCATACTATTCTATTAACGACTACTTAAACGATAAGAATAGTTGGTCGCTTTGAGTTAACTCAAGACAATGTTTATGTTTTTTCTCCAGAATTAGCTTACCTTCTGACAGGTTATATGAGTTCATATAATTATTTTCTTTGACACTATAAGTCGATTTATTTTAATTTTATTTTTATTTATCATTGACATAATCTACTCGTTACAATATTTTTTATGAGTGGTATTGCAATATGTGGTTAGCTAGTGACCTCGACAATTGATCATATTAATCTTGACTGAGCAACCGGCAGTAAGTTCGCCATGCTTTCTTAGATGTCACTACTTGCGGTAGCGTCGGAGGTCGGGTCGCCTCCTTCCCTTAAATATGGCGAGGGGGGTAATGGCTGATCTTTGCGTTATGCTCGTGAACGGCTGCTCCTTGTGGTGACTGGTCGTCTTGCTGACCTTGGTTTTGTTTTGTTATTAGTAATTAACTCTTTGTTAACTTCCAGTTTGTCGGCTTCATATACGGATATATGTAAGTGGGCACGCCCTTTCTTACTGGAGGCTTTTATTTTTTAGGTATAAAGTTCTGCTTACGTTTTTAGTTTTGTATTTTTATTTCTGCTTGAGTATAGTTATCGATTTTTTTTGGTATATTAGCGTGTGCTAGCTTACTTGTAGCAAATAATTTAATTTAATGTTTTGGGTTGCGTAATAATAAACCTAAATTATTCTGCGTAGTGTTGTATAGATTCAAATTTTGTAACTGAACAGACAGCTATTTTGCTGGGGAGTTTGTTGCGCCACTACTTCTCCACAGCTAAAGCAATAGGGTGTGGTGAAGGGCGGGTGTTTTGGAGGACTGTCTTATGTAATTTGACATTCCAAAAGTGCAGATTTTCAGGCTCGTTTGAAAAAATGTCTTTTGATTTTTTTTTTTATTCAATATGAGCCCGAAATCTGACAACCAGTCTTACCTAGGGGTATCGTGTTACCCTGTGTGTATTAGTACTGGGTTATTGAGGCCAGGTCTATTTCAGCTACATCCGGTTAGACTGGAAGCTGATCCCAACATAGTAGGGAGCAGGCTAGGCAGATGATATGAGTACTTTCTACTCGCTTTATGTCAACAAAAAAAGATACGTTAAACTGGGGTTACTTTGATACTACGGGGATACTTTGATATCAACTTTCGACTTATGAAAAACTTATTTTTTAACCGACTTCCAAAAGGAGGAGGTTCTCAATTCGTCTGTATTTTTTTTTGTTTTTTCTTTTTTGTCTGTTTTTAGCAAAAAAGAAAACCGACTTCCAAAACAAAACACTACAAAGTGAAAAATAACTTTAATTTCGGAAGTCGGTGGCAAAAAACGAAAATACAAAACCCAAGACACCGACTACTGAAATTAAAGTTATTTTTCACTTTGTAGTGTTTTGTTTTGGAAGTCGGATTTCTTTTTTGCTAAAAAGTTTTTTATAATATCTACAACGCCATATTAAAAAAAAAAAAAAAAAAAAAAAACTATCAGACGTGCCAACTACTGAAAGTTTCTTTTTAATATGGCGTTGATAATATTATAAAAATAAGTTTTTCATAAGTCGAAAGTTGATATCAAAGGAACCCCAGTTGACGGTACATAGATGTGTAACAGATGCAATCATCTGTACAATGTGTACTGTGTAGCCACAATTGGCTAAGAAGGGAATGAACACTGACAAGATGCTAATTGAGATGGATAGAAGAAAAGGGCCTATTGTACTGATTTCATATAATCTAGGATAAAGGCGAGAGGAGATGAACTTACCGCACTTGAGTGTAATTAAAATAGGTCTATGTGACAAACACTTGTAGTTTTTGTATCTTGCACCATCATGCGACATTGCTAGAAACCGCTAGACTTTGTAATTAACAGTATCATTATGAAACACAAAGTTATCTTTACGATTGTTAAAATTTAAGATGAAACATATTCTTCGCATATTAAAATAAGTAAAATAAATTGAAGTATTTTTTTAATATGTAGTGTTTAATATGGTATGGAACCCTTCGTATGCGATTCCGCCTCGCCCTTGACCGGTTTTTCTCTTTCTTTATTACCTCAATGTTGTCACAAGCTCTCTAGAGACGGTCTAACGTTACTGCTATCAAATGCCTCGTTTATTCTCTAGAGGTTTGCGCAAAGAGCTTCCGTATTGTTTTAAATTGTTTTTATAGGAGTTCAATCAAGAAGGTTGTGCGGTTTCCTTTATTTATTTTTTTCTTGTAGTGCAGTTACTTAAGCTGTAATTATATTTTTATTGTGGTTGGTGAAGTATATAATTGTATAATGTGTTTCGTACTATTTTCTTTGCAATTGTCACTCTTTGATTTTCCCACAAATTAGAAAAAGAATACACACAGGTATGTTCAGCACAGCCACAGAAGCACAGATTTTTAAGGTAAAAGCAAAATTCTTTAATTAAAAAAAAATACGTAAAATCTGCCTAGCCTTTTCCCAACTATGTTGGAGTCGGCTTCCAGTCTAACCGGATACAGCTGAATACCAGTATTTTACATGGAGCGACTGCCTATCTGACCTCTACAACCCAGTTACTGGGTAATACGATACCCCTTGGTAAGACTGGTTGTCAGACTCGGGCCTCTGACGACCCGTAACGACTGCCAAAGATCCACGAATGACAGCCGGAACCCACGGCTTAACGTGTTTTCCGAGGCACGGAGGAGTCTCGGTATGTAAAGATGGTCACCCATCCACGGACCAACCCCGTCATGCGTAGCTTAACCTGATGGATCGACCCGTGCGGCTTTTATTACTTTTAAGGAGGTGGCATTAAAAAAGTACGTATTTTTGGTATTAATATTTATTAATACCAAAAATAATAACTTACGTTACGTACTACGTACGTTATTAATAGTATAATTTTCAAGGTTACGTTGAACCTAGAGCATTAACTTGCAGACATCATGCATCCAACTGTGTCTCAAATGGTCGCTGTCAACTTCCCCATCTACGACCAAAACTAGGTGGTCTCAATCACAACAATAAAATTACCCCTACAATCCGGACTTCATATCCTACTTACCCAATTCGAAAAAAGAGTCGGACGATAAGCAACGAACTTATTCCTAAAGCGAAAAAAAAGCACCAAGCGCTCAACTGGCAGTGTTCCAATTTTAGGCAATATTGCCAGCTAGGCGGCAAGCTTATCCTCTATTTAAGGTAAATGCTAGCCTCTTGTCACGTCTAAACGTGTCTTTTATGCTGAAATTGCAGACTTTTGTGGTTATTTGACTTTGTAGTAGCGAGGTACTTTGTGGTAGCGAGAATGTGTTGCAAGGTATGTGATGACGAGGGAGGAAACGCAAGTGACTAAATCAAATCAAATCGTTTTTTGTGATGCATGGTTTACATAATGGTGAATATTACATAATATTGTTCATTTCATGATCAGCTACTTGGGCATACAAATTATTAAATAATATAAAGAATATATGATTATAAAATACAACATAAAGAACACAAACAAATACAAATACAAATGTCATTGAGGATTAAATGTAAATTCTGTTGGGAATCGAACCCAACACCTTGCGCGTGGTCTGCATGAGCACGAGCAGGCGGCGTGATCAGCGCGACATCGGCAAGCTGAGGCGCGTCGGTGACAAGCCTCGGCCCGACGACCACTCGCTTCCACGGACTCCACCGTGACGGACGATTCTCCCTCTGAATTAAATCATTATACTGTTTGTCCAGGAAAGTAACAAGCACGGTATTAAACCAATGCCTAAAAATACAGTCCACTTCTTTTATTGCTCCCCGCGCTAACAATGTTATTATTATTATTATTATTAATCATGACAGACACATGACAATCAACAACAGTAAATTAACGTCAAGGGACATAAAACATTTAAAATTTTCTAGTCGATAAAAATTCATCAACAGAGTAATAACAAATTTCTTTATGAAATTGAAAAAAAATATTTTTAGAGACATGAATATTGCCACATTCTTTTATGTAATTAGGAATCTAATTGTAGATCTTTGTGGCCATAGCAAACACACTTTTCCCAAAAGAGGGTAGTTCTATACTGTCTGGTAAGGTGACTTCTATTGCGCGATTTGAGCTCTAATGTAAATAGTGATGGTTGATGTCTAATAAACAAAGCCATTTCAAAAAGTGATGAATATATGTTGATGTATGGAGAGGGAGAGGAAGGCCAAAGAAAAGATGGATGAATGATAGATAATGAAAGAGAAAGCAGTGAATGATAGCATGACGGTTGACGGTTGAAAAAGAAAACGTGGTGCGCCTACCCCAAGTACCTAACATGGGACAAGAGCAGAAAGATAATGATGTTTGTGACGTTGTTGGGCAAGTAGAAGTGAAAATAGTGTGTATTAAAATGGTATCTACGAATGGCGATACTTAGATGAATAACATCAGGCAATCCCCGGGCAGTAAGCCCCGCTTCCCTCTTGTTGACAGACTAATACTTCTACCACGACTGAGCTATTTTAAACAGTTCGTGCTGATAAGACATTTGATATTCTTAGTAAGATACACTAACATAAACGCACGTCTTCTTCCCAGGGGGGGTAGGCAGAAACTACAGAACGCCACCTGCTACGATCCTTACGTTCCTTTTGCTTCATTTACGTTCATACATCTGGTCATACACGCATACTAGTTGCGAGTGGCACCCCTTCTTTTCGCATACCTAATGCTTTTTTTCCTCATATTCTTTGGCATAACTATTTTGGTATAATTGTTTTTGGCATAATTGTTTTTGCCATACAGTTTATTTATGTTGACATAATTATCTTGTAAGCTAATTTACCTGACCCGAAAAGCCTAATCCTAGACGGTCGACGTCAGGGGCACACCGAAGTTCGGATTGGTTAGGTTCCTTTTTCTTTAAATAATATGCGTAAGCTGTTATGCGTAAATATAGTTAGGATAAACAAAAGTATGCCATGTTATATTATGGCTTAAAATTTTATGCAAATGGATAGTGAACCGTTGCGAGCACTACGCACCTGACTTTTTGAAGAAAATAATCACAAAAAAAAAAACAAAATCGAAAGTCGTTTATTTAATCTAGGCTGAGAATCAGCACTTTTTGAACGTCAAAATTACACAAGACAGTCCCCCAAAACGCCCGCCCTTCACCACGTCCTAGTGCTTTAGCTGGAAAGAAGAAATGGCGCAACAAACTCCCCAGCAGCACAACTGTCTGTTCAGTTAAAAAAATTGGTATATACATCGTGTATACGTATAATATATTACACACACATCAGTAAGTTCAATCCTTACTTTAATATTATAAATGAGAAATTAAGTTTGTTTGTTCGTTTGTTTGTTACCTTTTCACGCCTAAACCACTGAACCAATCATCCTGAAATTTTGGATATACGTTTTCAGGTGTACAGACTCGGACATAGGGTACCTTTCATCCCGAAAAAAAGCACTGTTCCCGAGGAAAACCACAATAACGTTCTTATGATAATAGATGGCGCTACGTGTCTTTCGAATCATGATTGAATTATTACGCTTTCACGCTAAAACTGCTGAACGGATTTGAGTGAAATTTTACACATGGATATACTATGACCTGGATTAGGACATAGGATACTTTTGATCCCGGTAGTACGTTCCCGTGGGATAATTTCCGACAACCACGCGGGCGAAGCCGCGGGCAAAAGCTGGTATATTATATTATTATGTCATTGAATAACTTAAAGTATATACTAAAGAACGATAACGTCCAACTCAATACTATGCTACGAGCTTAGCTGATGATGATTAGCAATGTGAATTTTATGCTGTTTGGGCTATTCCGAAAGATAAACCAAAAATTTCAGTTTCCAGCAAACAGTTTCAATGCTGATTGACCGATGACATGCCAAACTTAATTGGCAGTGGACAGGGCATATTGCTCGCAGAACAGATGGCCGATGGAGCTGAAAGGTTCTGAAGTGGCGACCGCGTACCAGAAGACATAACGTAGGTAGTCCTCCCACAAATGGACCGATGACCTTGTGAAAGCCGGACAGAACCGGTCGATGTGGCGGTGCTTGGGGGAGGCCTATGTCCAGCAGTAGACGTCTTCTGGCTGAAATGGTGATGATGATAGATGACAAATTATTCTGTTTTTTTTTTTGTATTTTGGTCTGCATTGCTTGCAAGTCACATTCTACTTTGTACTTCAACCGGCGAAAGTCATCGGAGTTCCACTCTTACATCACTTTATTACTTCAAATCACTCATTTTGTTTTGAGGCATCAAAATGATCACCTACACTAACATTATTGGGTATTACAGTGAGATTAAGTTTAAGCTAATGATAAATTCTGTTCACACACGAGCATAGCAAATTAAGGGTGCGGTCTTAGTGGCTGATAATTTTAATTATTCAATGCGAGAGGGGAATACAAGCATCTCATTGGCTGTTGTGAAAGCAAAGGGAATTTATTAAGAGAATGACATGTAGAGTAAGGAAAGGTTTTTTGGTGAAATACAACGCGCCGCCATAATGGCGACATTAATTTAACACGCGGGTAATTTAAGTGATAAAATTATTGTAAATTGAACAAAAAAAAAATCAAAGAAACTAAATAATAAAATAATAACCAAAACTAGGACTACTATGTCAGATGGTGGTAAAAGGTTGTTGATCAACACCTCTTTTTTTTGTTCAATAATTGTCTACTATTTATGACTCAGCTGGTAAGTAGGTTCATGGAAAAAAAACTCGAGTGGTGTGGTTGTTTTTTCTCCTTCGTTTTGATTTCATCTCTGCGCTACAGGTTGCTCCAAGATAGTATTTCAGAAAATTGTAAATAAATCAAAGAATTTAATGAAATTAAAATATCTTTATAAAATGAAAACGCGGAACCGTATACGAGTGTCAAACTAATGTCGCCATTGCAGCGGCACGTTGTATAGGTAAGCGAAATGGCAGAGGTTGGAGGATGCTTATGTCCAGCAGTCTTTTGTAAGTTGGTGACATCAACAAAACTTTACATTAAAACTTACTAGAGCGGTTGAACGAAACGAGTGACGTACAGACGCCAGCACATCAAGCTACTAGAATCTGTCAAATTTCTTTAATAGATTTTCCACTTTATCACTAAAGAATTAGGTTCAAGGTTGATTGGGAAAATTTGATAGTTTCGGGTAGCTCGACCTGCTGGCGTCTGTACATACTACTGTCCTCATACTAGCAGACACTCACTTGCGCTGTCTCGTTACTGTGCGCGTGCCGGTGATTTGATGAAAAATTACTAAAAAAATATCACCAAAAAACCTTTTTAACGTAATTATATGAACACAAACACAGGGAAGTAAACTGTGTGGAAATATATGAATACGCTGTTAAATGTCCATCCACGATAGTCTTTCAAGCGTGGTGATACTCACTCATGGTCTACTCATTAGGACCTTGAAAATGTGCAGCCAAGGATCTTGATTGCTGAGCAGATTGACATGCCATGTCACGTCAAATTTGCCTTGTTAAAGTCATTGCAAACGACTGACAAGGAATGACGGTTGTTGTAATTTTTTAAGAACAATTAAGTTGATAGTTAATAATAAGCATATCGGTAACTATATTTTCGAGCCGTTTGGGGTTGAAACCCTCGGGCCGTGGGGTCTGAGTGCTCAAGGTTTGTTCAAGGAAATCTCCAAACGGCTGGTTGACACTTCCCGTGACCCAAGTGCTGGCTTTTACCTTGTCCAGAGGCTAAGCATTGCCATACAACGTGGCAATGCCGTCAGTTTCTTGGGTACATTAGCAGTCGACAGCGATGCGGAGGATTTTCTCATATTTTAGTTTTTGAATAGTTTTAGTCAGGTTAGGATATTATTTAAAACTTAATTATTTATATTATGTATTAGAAGATTAGTTATGGAATGCTAATTAAACGGCAAAATAAAGTTGATAGTCAAATTGCTTAACAATCCGTATCCTTTGATAACAGTAGGTAGGATGTACAGACGCCAGCAGGTCACGCTACCCGAAACTATCAAATTTTCCCAATCAACCTCGAACCTAATGGTTTAGCGATAAAGTTGAAAATCTATTATATGTATAAATTTGACAGATTGTAGTAGCGTGATGTGCTGGCGTCTGTACTTTACCTAAACTAATATTATAAAGAGCAAATTTTTTTTAAGTTTCTTTGTAGTTGATAAAGTCAAAAAATATTTAACCGATTTTAACAATTCTTTCACCTAGATCTGTATAGAAAGCTAAAATATCAGCGGGCTGTATGTTATCGACTTCCTCGCAAACGAAGTCGCGGGCAGAAGCTAGTGAGCCAATATTACAATGAAAATGGCGTAAGTTTTTATTACAATTAACATAGCTCTATAATACCACAGTGATTATAGTTTGACCAAGACCGCTATACCGCGCCGTAGGTACGTGCGCGGCGCGACGAGGGCAGTGCAGGCCGCTTATTGGTCAACGCTCACGGCGTCCCACCGCTCAATTGCCAGCATTCCTAAGGCGCGGTACAACGGTGTTGGTCAAACTATAGCTAAAAACAAGCATTTTATTCCTTTGGGCCCTATCAGAATACCAGTGCTGCGGTATTTATTTAAATATTGCAGCTTTATGCTGAGATAGGAGCCTTTTTGGCCTCGCACAGATATTTTCAATTGTTATATTTTGTATTTATTTTGTTTTTTTTTTTAATGTTAATTTTATTGGTTTACTATGCTCTTTTTTACTCTTTGTATTTCCTGTGCGTGTCCCAAATAAAATATTTTTCTTTCTTTCTTTCTTTCTGGTTGAAATAAATTCTTCGCGTGAGAATTGAAGAAATTACATGGACTTAATAATAGGGACAAAATTAGGTGCAGCACTTTGATTGCTTCATTTGTTCGAAAAGTTTGTCTTCTCAACAACGTAAATAACGCAATGAATGTTGTTGAACTGTCAAAATTATTCAGATTCCGATACATGGTGTGTTACGCAATTAAGGTGCTGGTCTTTATGATAACGGAAAAGTAGATGTATAACGGTCCCATACAAGCTTGGCTCAGAAATCAACACAAATAAAACAAACAGAATTATGAAGCTATAATTGTGATTCATAGTCCTGAATATTATTATTATATTCGACATAAAACTCTGTGAAGACCTTCCCAAATCTGAGAATCGACTTCAAAAAATAAATTCAAACCTAATCACAACAACACATGCAGCACCACAGAGTTATTAATAAAATAGAAATCGCACAAAGATAGACCCGACTGACAAGAAACTGGCAATAAAAATATCTGCCCGAATACTTGAATTTGACATGAATTAAAATAATAGATAATCATTTAAATTAAAATATTTCTGCAAAGTTTTGCCAAGTAACGAAAGCTTTGGTGGGATTTCAAATATTATCAGTTATTTTTTTTAATGTAATTATCTCTTTGTCTGTGCTTGACCACCCAGCACTACTGGGTCATATCTTATCCATGGCCTTTTCGTTTTCTTTAAAAAAAAAGTAAAGTAGCTTGCTAATGGAACTAGAACAACAGATTATAAAACATTAAAGAGATCTTGTAATATTTTTAATGTCTGTAATTAAATTATTCCTTACCCGCTCCCGCTACCGCTTATCACTAAAGTCTCACTCAAAGCGATCACTTACGGAACACTTAAAATATATTAACGTTAATGCTCAGTTTAAGTGGAGCAACATTAATTATGTACGGTCAACCGCATGTCTATCACTTGCAATACAAAATTGGTCTTTACCGCTACGACATAAAGACGCTGTCAATGCCAAATTGTTACGATGAATGAATGTTTGAGTGTACAAGAATGTTCTCTATGCGCTTAACAGCTGTTCTCACGAACTTCCCTGATTTCCGGCCGTGGTGTTAAATAAAGATTAATTACCGAGTAATTATTTAAATATTTATTTTGTAATGAACCACATATATAACATCACGCCATCCCCGAAGGGTTAGGCAGAGGTGTACTATAACAGTCAGAAGTCGACTAGCAATCTCACAAAACTATGGCATAGCAATATTAGTTGTACTTATGACCTTCTTCTATAAGAACGTTTGACAATACTACACATTGGCAACTTTGGCAGCCCGTATAGCGCAGGTGATAATGGTCATTGCGGTGTAAGTGGACTTCTAGACGTTGACTGTACATTAAGCATACCCACATTTCGCCAGTTATATTTAAGTGCCATGGAGTAGGTGGCGAGCCCATTGCCATCAACATAGCACCAATCCAGACTCTGAGCTGCTACTGAGAAATTCCAGACGGAAAAACTCAATGGTACTTTGCTCGACCCGAGAATCGAACCTAGGACCTCATGCTCAGCAGTAGCGCTTGCGACCACTAGATCAACGAGGAAGTTCTTTTTTCAAGTTCCTTAATAATTAAAAAAAAAAATATGACTGGACTGACGTTATAAGACTTTTGTCACGAATGCATAATTCTTCTTCATATAGTAAATTAATTTATAGTTCAACAAAGGTATTCATGACTGTCCCTTAAAATAATGTTGCACTTCGTATTACTTTATTTTCCCGTTCACCTGTCTGTAATATATTCCTTGATATTTTTTTTCATTACACATTTGAAGTAAACTAGAACAATAAAAACAAAAATTTTGAAAAAAAAATTATAGATCGTTAAAAAATATTAAAATTCAAATCATACTTTCGATATTATTAAAAAAAAAACTAGGTATGCAATAGACTTCTACTCCGTTCACCTAATATACCCTATTCTTTTCAAGACGGTTAAAAAAGTCACCCGGTATGAAAACATTCAAATTCAGTATTTCAAAAATAGATTTCGAAGTTTGAACTCACCACCCATTGCTCACCGTTGTCACAATAAATATAATATGGGCAGTAAGGAAACTAAGTACGAACGGTCGAACCGCCACACTCACACAGAAGCACGCAGCGACGAGGCCCGAAGCGATAGTCGCGGTGCTCTCAGTATATTTATTGTGGCTTAAGGGTCTCGTTGATGATCGCGTCTGTGTGTGTGCCTTTTCGTAGGTTTTTTGTTCGTAGTTTGCCTACTGTCCATATTTATACTGGTATAATTAGCACTGTTGTCAAAAAAGTGGGGATTTGGATGGCGCAATAGTCGATTTAGCGGCGTGATTGGTCGCGTAACTCACAATGCCGAAAATTTGACAACTTGCTTGGCTACTACTGTACCACAGAGCACCATAATAGTCGCGCCGGCACAGCGTCTAAACACGGCAGTACTATACTAAAGCCAACGAGACGAGATAAATTTCATGCTTAGAGATTTAAAACTTTAAATTAATTGGGTATGATTCAGTTTCCATTGCAACTTAAATTATTTTGTGACGTTTATCGATAGTTTTTTCATTCAAAAATCAACTTAGATTACTTGGGTTTGAAGTTGATATTCGTATAACTTTCAGTTTCGTTAGACTGAGTATAGAAAAATACGTGGCGCCGAATGTGTGTTGCAACTTCTGTCATGGACAACTTCAAAGCCGTCAGTTTCTAGCGGTCATTTGAGCATTTGTATTTCAAGCAGAGATAAAAATACAAAACTAAAAAATCAAACAGAAATTTATACCTAAATAAAAGCCTCCAGGTATATACGGTGTGCCCACTTACATATAGCTATATGTAGCCGGAACTGGAAGTCACAAACGATAAACTACGTCCATCGAAGTAAATAAAAAAAAAAAACCGGTCAAGTACGTGTCGGGCCACGCACAATGAAGAGTTCCGTAGTAGGGATGAATTTATACCAAGAACAAACTTAACATTGTAGTTGAAAAACATGTTCTCCCTTATATTCCAACTGCAAATGTAAGTTTGTACGCACAATATTGAGAGATTTGCCATGTAATTTTAAGACCATAGTCTTCGTATAGGTTTTCCTATAATCTATAGGTAAAGAAGTATTTTCTATATTTTTTTTTTTTCAAAATTTTACTATTTCGGAGATAAAGGGCGGAATGGTCAATTTTCGTCTATTTTCTTAAATTACTTTAATATTAAATATATTTGAGACCCTCACAATAAGCTCATTCATTTGATATATCGCACGGTACAGTTTGCAAATGTTTTATTTTATTTTATTATTTGCCCCCAAAATTGACCCCCATAATCAAAATTCATTAATTTACATTAGACGTCCGTGTTTAGGTCACAGAAATACATAAGAGTACCAAAGTCCAACTTAATCGGTTCATTAGATTCGGAGCGAATTGGCTGTAACAGACAGACACATGAGTGATCCTATAAGGGTTCCTTTTTTTTCCTTTTGAGGTACGGAATCCTAAAAATAGTTATTTACTAATAACAATAACAAAACCAAAGTCAGCAAGACGACCAGTCACCACAAACGGACCCGTTCAAGAGCATAACGGAAAGATCAGCCAATACCCCCTCGCCATATTTGAGGGAAGGAGGCAACACGATCGCCGACGCTACCGCAAGCAGTGACATCTAAAGAAGCTTGATGAACTTGCTGCCGGTTGCTCAGGCAATAATAATAATTATGATCAATTGTTGAGGTCGCTAGCTAAGCACCTATTGCAATACTACTCATAAAATATCGTACATGGTAATGAGTAGATTATATCAATGAAAAATAAAAACAAAATAAATAATTATATGAACTCATTTAACCTGTCAGTAGGTAAGCTAATTCTGGAGAAAGAACATAAACATTATTCTTATCGTTTAAGTAGTCATTGATAGAGTAGTATGCCTTTGAACAAAGGTTTTATTCAGCAATGAACAGGGTAGCTTGTTATAAAAGGATATACCAAGCCCAATCAATTAGTTATGAACCTTATGAAGCCGGTGAATGGAGGACGTAATTTGTCCTTATTTCTGGTAGCATTGTGAATATCACTGTTTTTAGTGTATAAATGTATATTTTGTCTAATATATAAGATGCTGGCAAAGATGAATTTTGGTGCCACCGTGAGAATACCAATATGTTTAAAAAATTTCTTAGAGAAACTCTGGCACCTAGCTGGTAAATTGCTGGAACAGCTCGTTATGTGGAACCGGTAGCTTAAGTAGATTAGAAAAACAAAAGCTTTGTTTCACCTCATTTCAACCTCAAAACTTGTTTATAGCCTTTTCAGTTTCCAGAAAGGTCAGTCTTCTTTGAAACAACTTGAAATATAATTACAGGATTAATTCAATTTACTAGACGGACAATTTCAGCAGAAAACAAACAGAAGTAACATGAAGTAAGTTGAAATATGACAGAGTAAGATCTGCATTCAACAGGTTCGCCGTATTGTTAGCTAATGAGGGCGGTATTACGTGTTGGAGATTGAATGGAGATTTTTGATTAATGTAAACTGTACAGTAAAGTTTCAGGAAGTAGTTTTACTTTAATAATAATAATAATCATTTTATTATCAGGCTACTGATGCCCATAGAAAAAATACACAAAATAATATTAACAACAAAAATAAACTAATACATATTAAAAACCTTATTAAACTATAACTATACACGTAACGTTGTCGGCGTCGTGTGTCGCTGCGCGGTGTCGCGTAACCGTCCTCGGAAACGTCGATATACGACACCTTTCGGCCAAAAGTCCTCCTTCAGGCAGGTTTGTAGATGGTGGGTTGGAACTCGCACCACCACTAAATGACTTAAAGTTAATGTCGTGGCGCGATTCCAACCTTTCGACCCTCAGAGTCCAGTTGGTCTTCACTTTCATGTACTGCACGACCTCCTCAACTGTTGTGGTGTAATGCAGACGCGATACATACAACTGCGTCGTAGGCACAGCAGGGCGCAGCAACATGTTGGGTCCACTCGGTGCAGTACCGCACAGGTTACGAGTACTGGGATTCCTCCTCTTCCTTTCCACTTTCGTGAAACCCTCCTCATCAACTCGGCTCGTCCTCGGCAAGGCGCCACGGACCGAAGGCTGGGCAGGTTGAGCACCCATCTTCAGTTTTTCCCCTTTTCCAGTTTGTCGCTTAGGCTGCGACCCATCTGGTTTTTTTACTTACTTTACATACTTTAGAAGTATATTCAAGATAATTCTTTGAACATATTATGCTTACATGGTTTGGTCATGTTGAGAGGATGAATTAAAAGCGACTAAAGGCGCAGACCCACCGCGGCGCATGGAGAGGTCACACACGTGTGGTAAGCTTCGCTTTGCAAGAAAATGGATATGATTGTGTCCACTGCAACCCACGGACATGCAATCATGCAAACGGACAATCAATTGACGTCATTAGTACATGCGTGGCTTGCTCGAATATGGCGCTCACATAGAGCTCAACGCTATCATCGCCATGTACGCTGTGCATGCGGTACACACTATATACGAATATTAACCCACGACTATGTACAACTGTATGTGTAAAACACGTGCGTAGCCTCTCCGTGCGCCGCGGTGGGCCACGCACGCGTGTGTACTGCAGTGGAAACGTAGACCCACGTTGTCAAACAAATGACTACATGCAGCGAAAATGCGCCACGTACACGTGCACAGCATGCATTGCGGTGGGTTTGCGCCTTAACAAAAACGTATTTAAATGGAAACGCTGGAAGGTGACGCCCTAGAAGCCTCGTACCTGTTGATGTCAGTAAGTGTATTGGTGATGTTCTTCAGAAAGATCAGGTGCGTAGTGCTCGATACCAGCGTGCGTGTGTGACCAGCACCCTAATTGCGTAACACACTATCGATCGGAATCGGTTTCATTTTGACAGTTCAACAAGATTCATTGCGTTATTTACGTTGTTGAGCAGAAAAATTTTTGATTAGCAATTTGCTTCAAAATGATTCAGATTCCAGTTGATAATGCGTTACGCAATTAGGGTGCAGATGTATGAACGTAAACGAATTGAAAGGAGTATGTAGGGATCGTGACAGGTGGAGTTCTGTTGTTTCCGCCTACACCTATGGGAAAAGGCGTGAGTTTTATGTATGTTTGTATACTTTTCTTTAATAAATAGTTCAAAATATGTACATTCAACACTTTATAGAGATTAAAGGACACTGTTTAGGGTTCCGCACGTCCGAATAAAAAAAAACGGAGCCCTTAAATAGGATCACCCGTGTGACTGTCTGTCCGTCTGCCACAGCCAATTTGCTCCGACTCTAATAGACCGATTAAGTTGAAATTTGGTACACAAATTTCTGTGACTCAAACACGGACGTGTAACGATAATAAATGAATTTTGAATGTATGGGGCGCTTTTGGGAGGCAAACAAGAAAAAAAGTAGCAATTGCAAACTGTACTGAGCGACATATCAAATGACAGGGCTTATTGTGTGAGTCTCCAATATATACTTTTTTCATCATTTTAAAATAAATAGTTTTAAAGTTGTTTAAGAAAAAATATGAAAATTGCCATACTACAAGGGCGTACGTACATATGGCAATTTTCATGTTTTTTCTCTCCGAAAACACTGAACCTAAAATAAAAAAAAATGCAAATAATAGTTCTATAATATATAATGGATTCCGGGAAAATCTATAAGAATTCAATGTTCTTAAAATAACTTGGTAGATCTCTCAATACACACTTGGCCGATTTTTAGAAATGAGTTGATTTGCAGAAGACTCATAAGAAAAAAGCTTTTTCTATGGCCATCATGTGACCTTCAAACAATAGCAACTGTCAACACTAATCAACACAACACGTAATACAAACTCCCACAGATCTTTATTATTTGTTTTAATTTCGTCACTGCCTTGTTTTCAGAGAGATGAAAAAGAGAGGAATAACGTTGTTAATAAAAAGTGGGCATGCTTTTGTAAGGGGTTGTATGTTTAAAAAGTGGGCTTGCTTTTGTAAGGGATACAACCCCCTAGGGTTTAAAAAGTTGTGTCGTTTTTTTATACTCTGTGTTATTATAATCTAGTAAAATTAAACAAAACTACCACAACAATATTAAATGGATTTTCATAATTACATCGAACATTATTCGCAGACCTATTAATATGGTTTATCTAATGCCACGGTCCCGCGGGTCGCTTCCTCCAAAGCCAGACCGCGCCAGACCGCGCCAGGCCAGGCCTACAGGCTGTGAGAAAAGTCGGTCTGTGGTGGCAGGTCATCGGTCGTCCGATCGAATGTATGGGATGATCCGTAGAATGCTTGGTACGGGCCGCGACAGGCACGGGCCGCAACAGGCCTCGACAGGCCCGGGCCGCGACGGGCCTCGACAGGCACGGGCCGCGACGGGCCTCGACAGGCACGGGCCGCGACGGGCCTCGACAGGCCGTGGAAACGCGGCATAAGCCTGAGCCAGTTAATTTCGTATTTAACTACGTAACATTTGATGATTTGTAAAAAGATTTGTAAAAGCATGCAGCATACTTCGATGGAACAATACCAATAGTTTAACTGCTAGCATTTAAATTGATATCAAGCTTATAATTCAACAAGCATATTCTGGACAATAAAATCAACCATATAAAGATGATATGGCTAGAAAGGATGTGACTACTGAGATGACGACTAATAGAGAAGAATGATGATGATGGAAATCAACCATATTAGTCATCTATCCAGTGTTTTCCTAACTATGTTGTGATTAGCTTCCAGTCTAACCGGATGCAGCTGAGAAATACCAGTATTTTACATGTAGCGACTGCCTGTCTGACCTCCACGACCAGTTACTGAGTTAACACAATACCTCCCAGACTGGTTGTCAGACTTTCAGGCTTTTAACTATATAGTACGCGTCAAATAACTTAAAACAGCAGCGCGCCGTGGCATCGGAAAGCCTGGTTTCAGAGCGGCAAAGTTATTTGACGCGAACTATACCCGTAAGGACTGTTAAAAATTCTGTACTGTCATTCTTGTTATGACAGTCGCGACTTGACGGCTTAACGTGCTTTCCGAGGCACGGAAGGCAATAATTTTTGCCCTCTACATGACTTTAAAAACCGAAAGTGATTTCAATCGAAAGTGATACTCTACACAAAATATTATTATCCTATCAAACACACAATAGCAAAACACATGAACAGCCCTCCCCTATTGCATAAACCCAAAAAACTTCGAAAAATAAAAATCCGGTCAAGTGCGTGTCGGACCATGCACAATGAAGGATTCCGTAGTTGGGATAAATTTATCCCAAGAATAAACTTAACATTGTAGTTGAAAAACATGTTCTCCCGTACATTCTAACTACAAATGTCCATAGTTAAACGAAAAGGATCCAACCCACGTTACACCTAATGTGGGTTGGATTTTTTTTTGTTTAACTATAGACAAATGTAAGTTTGTACGCACAATATTGAGAGATTTACCATGTTATTCTAAGACCATAGACTTCTTATAGGTTTTCTGTTATCTATAGCTATAGAATTATTTTCTGTATTTTTTTTTTCAAAATTTTAAGCTGAGTAGTTTCGGAAATAAAGGGGGGGGGGGTCAATTTTCGTCTATTTTCTTCAATAACTTTAAAACAGTTTATTCTAAAATTATAAAAACCACATACATTTGAGACACCCACAGTAAGCCATATGTTTGATATATCGCAAGGTACAGTTTTCAAATATGTTTCTTTAATTTTCTTATTTGCCCCCCACAACTTATTTGCCGGGGGGCAAATACAATTGACCCCTATATTCAAAATTCATTAATTTACATTACACGTCCGTGTTTGGGTCACAAAAATACATACGTGTACCAAATTTTAACTTAATCGGTCCATTAGTTTCGGAGCAAATTGGTCTGTCAGACAGACAGACAGTCAGACACATGAGTGATCCTATAAGGGTTACGTTTTTGTCCCTTTGAGGTAAGGAACCCTAAAAACTGTGAAAATAAGAAAATATCATGGTTATTCGTTATTCAACTTCACACGAGTCTCTCTGCCTCCCCCAAAAAGCCGCGACGACGTGATGCGAATACTAAATAATAATTATTTACTTGCTTCTGAGGTAACCTTCGAGTAGGGCCGCCATGTTGAGGGATTGGGATATGTGCAAAAATAAAAACATGGGCATTATTTTGACTGGAAAATATTCAGGCTGGCTTTGCTAAATACCTAGGACCGGGCGCAGACAATTAGATGGCGACATAACAACTTATTTACACTCTAATCGTGATTTACTTCTGTCATTAACTAACTTCAAAAAAGAAGGTTTTCTATTCGACCCGTATGTATGTATGTAAGATTGTATGTCCGTGATTTTCTCAAAAACTAATGAACCAATTCTGATGATTCTTTAGCGTGATCTACTTAGTTCCAGGAAGGTTTTAGTATATAATACATAAGGTAATTAAACTTATGTACGAAGTTATATACATAAATATACCGTATCTCCGGCATTTCTAAGTGAATTTTGATGATTCTTCTTTTCGGTGTTGGGCTTATGTGATTGTAAATTCAACTAAAAATGGAAAAATAAATTTACTTTAAAAAAGTATAAAACGATTTCAAAAACCGAAAACGAATAAAATAGCTTTCATAAAACACTTAACAGCATCTAAAGTCGGTGCCAAGCTAAGGTACACTGACGACTTCAAAAGCTGTTATGTTTTTTTATGAAATTTATTTTATTCGTTTTAGTTTTTTTTTTTTAATTTTTTTGTACCTTAAAACCCGAATTTACGTGTGTCTAAATGCAACATCAAGAGTCATTTATTCAAACTACGCTGAGAATCAGCAATTTTCGAACCTTAAAATAATATAAGACTAAAACGCCCTAAAACGCCCGCTCTTCACCACTTCCTAGTGCTTTAGCTGGGGAGAAGAAGTGGCGCAACAAACTCCAGCGGCACAACTGTCTGTTCAGTTAAAAAAATTAGATTCTATTCTATTCTATAACAGTACGCCAAACAATTTACATTACGCAACACAAAACATTAAATTTAATTAATTTATTTGCCATAAGTCAGCTAGCACACGCCAATAATAGGGATGATGCCTGGGTAAAAAAAAAAGAAATTCTATTTAGTCCGTCAGTCAGATAATAAAAAAATATTAGACACGTATTTTTTGCTTTATCATATTAATAAAAAATGACTTGGATAACTCGCATTAAAGTTCGGGAGTAGGGGCTTGCTACGTCACTTCTACGTATAAAATCTACGAAGACGTGACGTCATGCCACATTTAACTTAATGTATCGCCGTAATCTTTTGATTACGTAGAAAAAGAAAAAATACGTATCCAATATATTTTAATAACCTACATGACGGACAAAAAAACATTTTTTAGTCATCATGCCTATTACGTGTCAAGACATAGCTCGCCGTCCGGTAAGAACCAGACCCGGGTTGACGGCGCGCTGAGTTCCACGCACGCTCCAAAGAGATGTCAGCAGTAACTGATGGGGTCCACTAGGGCCGATGCCTGCCAGGGTTGCGGATTGTTTGAAAGAGTTACCGTGGCCCTGGCACAGGCAACTGAAGGAACACGGGTGGGTTTTAGTCAGTAGAAGTCTGACACGCCCTCCCGCTCCACCCAGAGCGCGAGAGAAGTTATTTTTAATAATTTCCCACCCAAAAAGAAGGCATTGCAATGAATAGCAAGACATCGCAAATAGAAGACGACTGCTCGAAAAAAATCGTGAGGAAACCGGCATGTCATATAATCAAAAATTCAAAGACATGTGACATCTACCAACCTGCACTGGGCCCGCATGGTGGATTATGACCCCTCCCTCTCATGGACAAGAGATCTGTGTCTCAGTAGTGGTTACATTATAGGCTGGTTATGCTGTAAAAGGATCAAAAGTAGGCTAGTTCCAATTCAAACCAGCCGTGTGAACACTTCCTCCTAAAATCCTCAAAGCACAGCCACCCTACTTAAGGTGGGGGATGAATGTGTTCGTACGTATTCGGAATATTACTAAGTTCTCTTTTTTTCTTGAAAAAGATTTCAGGAGGGCTTATTGATCTCCTCTAAGGTCGCGGGAGACTCCATTATCAATATAATTTTATGAAGTGCTTCTGATATCGTGTGTGTGTGGGTTTTGAAGACAGTATTTTTCCGTGATAAAGTTGGAGAGAATATTGAGAAATTTAATTCTAACGTTAAAATGGTAGAAAAAATAAGCAAAACTGGAAAAGTACTTACAAAGGTGACCTTCGAGTGTTCACACATTACGAAAACTCCATCTTCTAAATTTTCTTTCTCTTTCGATCCTAAACTATTTCATTCTAATATATTATTGTCAAAGTTATATAATATTACCTGACGTAGACACGAGACGTCCCGGGACCCAAAACCTACAAAACCCGGGTCTCGTGTCTCGAAGCTCACTACTTTTTGAAAATTTCGTGGACTCAGGTCCAAGACTTTCGGGTCGAGACTCAGGACACTGGCCTCCATAGCTTACAGTCTCAAAATACGGATTTTTTACTGCGATTTTGGGTAAAACTGCACTTATTGCTTTTGCGGAAGAACGGTCCACTTTTTGAAAAAAATACTCGTATCCAAACCCCACATTTGGAAGGAATGGAAGGCAAACCTGTACCAGTAGCTCTACTGTACAAAGCGAACCCGACGAATCGTTTCAAAGTCAAACGGAACAAGCAATCAAAAAAGTCGAAGAAAATGTACGCGAAATTCTTGCAAAAAATAAAGAGCAACATTAAAAAAAAGAGTTCCAGTTTTCTGGATGTTCCAGGAATTCGAACTGGAAGTTTGGAACTACTTTAGAAAGCTTTAAACGCAATAAAAACGACATCTGTTGAAAACGAGTGTTCTCTTTGTCCGGTGACATTATTACAAAAATCACAAACTGTTTCTTTTTCCATCTGGCCCAAAATTAACTCGATCCTAATTTTAGAAGTCTCGAAGTACCGGGACATCCCGGGACGTCCCAAAACATTGATCGTAGGTTGTTTCGTATCGCGAGACTTGAGGCTGTATCATAGGATCACTCGTGTGTCTGCATGTCCGTCTGTCACAACCAATTTGCTCGGAATCTAATGGACCGATTAAGTTGAAATTTCGTATACGTATGAATTTCTGTGACCCAATTACGGACGTGTATAGTAAATATTTTTTTTTTTTTTAATATAGGGTTCAATTTTGGGGGGCAAATAAGAAACAAACTGTACCGTGTGACATATCAAATGAAAGAACTTTCTGTGAGGGTCTCAAATATATTGTTTTATAATTTTGAAATAAATTGATTTAAAGTCATTTAAGAAAATAGGTGAAAATTGACCATTCCCCCCGCCTTTATCTCCGAAACTACTGATCCTAAAATTTTGAAAAAAATAATACAGAAAATAGTTATATACCTATATATTACAGGTAAACATATAAGAAGCCTATGGTCTTAAAATAACACGGTAAATCTCTCAATATTGTGCATACAAAATTACATTTGCAGTTGGAATGTATAGGCAAACATGTTTTTCAACTACTACAATGTTGTTTGTTCTTGGGATAAATTCATCCCAACTACGGTAATGGTACCCTTCATTGTGCGTAGTCCGACACGCACTTGGCCGGTTTTTTTTTTCTTAGAGTTTGTTTTGTTGTTTTCATTTTTTTCTCGAAGAATGTATGTTATGGTAATAGTGGCGATTTTTGGGGGTGTCCTATCTTCATCTATAGCTATAAGACAGTTTTTGGTGGTGTTGTCTTGTATGCTTAGCCAAGAATTTTTATGTAGATACTCTTACATCAAGCCTCTTACATAGCCACATCAGCTTTGAGAAAATTCAAAACACGCGTCTCAGCATCTATGCATACATTTATTATTTTACACCTTTCCTGGGACGCCAAACTCCCAAATGAACAAGGATATTACTTTAATAATCAAAGCACACGTTCTCCGCCTTCAAACGTCATAATTTTCAATATGGTCTCGAAAATAAAGAAATAAAACATGTTCTGTTAAAATTATCTCCGTCTGTACGTTAGGGCGTGTCATTTGTATCTGACAAGCTAAGATTACCTGCGAAGTGAGTTTTATGTGCCCTGGCTTGGTTGTAAGCAATATTAGATGATATTCATTTGTTTTGATGTTGGTTTTGAGCATTGAGGTTAGTTTATGATTTTAGACGCAGAACTGCACCCTAATTGCGTAACACACTATCGTTAAGAATCTGTTTTATTTTGACAGTTCAACAACATTCATTGAGTTACTTAGGTTGTTGAGCAGACAAATTTTTCGAACATATGATGCAATGGATTAGGGAATTTGCTTCAACATGATTCAGATTCCGATTGATAGTGCGTTACGCAATTAGGGTGCGGGTTAATATTCTCCAATCACATTTTATTTAAAAACTTTTAAAATAAAATATTCTTCATATTTTGGCTAACTATGTAGTTTAAAACCTTCCAAGATAAAACAGTCTATTCAAATCTTTGTTTACTTACCTAATTTTCACTAACAAAATTTTCAACATTATTGCTCTTTTTTCGAACAACAAACATTTGTTTACATTTTGGAAAGTAAATTGCGAACGCAGTATATTTGGTTGCGTCACCATTTTTAAACCGGTATAAATAACCTGACAACATTATAACGTCATTAGTATTTAACACCTTGCGTATATTTTTATATTTGCCTTCCTTAATCAACTAACTACTGACAGGGTATCAGCGTCGCGTGTGGCTAACAAATTCTGTGTATGCTAGTATTTCCTTTCTACACATAAATTGTAAGAAACAATACTTTTTTCCATTTATCCACACCCTTTATAAGATCATCACTGCGTATTAACCTTTTCCTAACCAAGGTGTGGCGGTTTCAAGACCTTATAATATCTACAACTTAGGTTCTACGCAGACAGTTAGCATAAATTAAGTAAGCGGGTCACTTAAAGGTGCTCACAGGTGATTGGCTGGCCACCTTTCACTGATTGCAGTATTGCGAACTTTGGTCTAGATAGACCGTCACTATACTTTATATTAGAAGGATCTGCAGGGTGTGGCTTGTACTTGGTCTTCAATACATTCAAATGCAATAAACTGACCTTTCGAACGGAGTCAAACGCTTGTGCAAAACACAGTCTTGTCAAGGATACAAAATTTAAAGTCTGAAGTGATTATTGAACGATATTTCTTCACACCAGCTCAGGGTATTTGTGGTTTGACTTACTCCCAAAGACCCTAATTGTCCATCATTCAACTACTGGTATAGCTTCTTTGTAGTAGTAGACTGCACTTCCAATGGTCCAAGAAACATAGAAGTCTTTACTGATGGTTTAGACATCTTTCAGTTTCAACCAAACCTAAGTAAGCAAGTCTCCTAGCTTCCTAGTATCCTTCTAGCTTTATCCTAATTTATTTTGGGTCACCGCAGCATGTCTTCTTCTTCCATTCATCTGCTTTCCATCTCATTTGTCACCCCCTTTCTTTTTCCATTCATCTGCTTTCCATCTCATTAGTCACCCCCTTTCAGCCGCATCATCTTTCACACATTCACGCACGCAAGCACACGTACTGTGACCACTTCTATCTCTTCTCTACTATTTTTCTTTCTTTCTTTCTTACTTTACGAAGAATAGACATGAGAGATATCTCTTTCTATCATCATCATCATCATTTCTGCAGAAAGACTCCACTGCTGGATTTACGCCTCCCCAACTTCGTCCGGTTCTGTGCTTCCCGCATCCAGCGGATTCCTGCGGCCTTTACAAGGTCTACCTTGTGGGAGGCCTTCCAATGCGACGTTTTCCGGTACGCGGTCGCCACTTCAGAACCTTTCGGCCCCATTGGTCATCTGTCATTTCCATACATTTTCATTTTGGCAATGCGCCGTTGAAATCTTTGTACAATTTGTAATTTTGGCTTTCGATTCTACGATAGGCTTCGCGTGCTGGTTAGCGATATCACCACAGAAATCCGCAATTTTTCCTTCAGCAAATCAAGCAAACTCCTCACACGAATGCTGATTGACCGAGAAGTGAATATGAAATACATATTCAGTAAATAAATCACGCTGTGTCTGTGTTTGGGCGGCGCTCGCTGATTGCTAGCTACTAGCCTGGGTTTGGATGGCGCGGCCTTCCGTTTTCAACTGGGCTGGAGAAGAGTGGAGAATGCTTTTGGATAAAAGATTTTCGGGTTGAGCATCACGTAAAAAACTAAAAACTTATTTAGCCATTTTGATTATTTGTCAACACTGCTATTCGAGTGTTGACTAAATTGATACAAAGAAAAGTTAAAATTACGCCTAATAAAAAAAAAATCGTGTTGACATGAGAGTGCACAATGCAGACATAGATGAGAATTTTTTTGTTAGCATGTTGCATTTAATTATTTACCCTTCAAGTGTCGTTATCTATACAGGGTTATTTGTAAAACACCAGCAACCTCCTAAGGGGTCATTGTACTCATCATTATGAACAACTTTTACTGTGAGACCAAACCTGAAATCGCGAAAAAAAATCAGCTGTTCAGTACATTTTGACGAATTATGCGAACATAAATGTACTGAACAGCTGATTTTTTTTCGCGATTTCAGGTTTGGTCCTATAGTAAAAGTTGTTCATAATGATGAGTACAATGACCCCTTAAGAGGTTGTTGGTGGTTTACAAATAACCCTGTATACATACAAACGCATAGGTTTATGTCAATGTGTATTCCGAAAGTCAATTGAACCCCATACTACTGTAAGCCTAGCATATAAAGTGTTTTCTTAAGATCCAAAGGTGTTCCGTCGACACGTGAGAGGTTAAACCACCAAAAGTTAATAAAAAAAGTAAATTATAGAAAGACGTTATTGTTATAAGTCGCATCTAAGTGGACGTCACCTATAAAAGCTGCTGTAACTGATAGGTATCCAGGCGACAGATGGGTTGGCCACCAGCCGGTCTATTCTGTAGAAATCTCACCGTGAAAACTTAGGTGAAGTGAGCTTGAAGAGAGTTGTTATTCCGCCTAATGCTAGGGATTGACACTATTGACAGCTCACTCCACGCTCACATCACCTAAGTTTTCACTGTGAGATTTGTACAGAATAGCACTGCAGTTAGTTCTGTCTCTCACATGATGAATTTAAAAATATAGTACCTACCTATCCCGATATCCTTTGTATGTCTGTTGCCGCTAATTTTTTTTCAACCAAGAGCAAGATTTTTTTTTTTAAACTGAAGCCTACTCCACACTAACCGCGCTCTAACCACAGGTTACTTGTGTCAGGTAGAAGTAAAAAAAAAAAAAAACAAAATAAAGTGGCGGCATAAATGAAAGGCCCCGGGATCGGGTTTACGTCGTATTATGTTCGTTACTACTTACCTAACCTTGACTTTTACCGTATCAATTTCTACTAGAGGTTACGATACGGTTCTATTTTAGATTTTGTCCCGAGATTTTGAGTTGTCATATTTTTTACAGTTGAACAGCTGTTTATGGAACGATAGCTTTATTTGCCGTCAATTCTCAACTAAAATATGATAATTATACTATAAGTAATGTCTATATCGTATTTTGTCGATTAACCAATTTGTGGAAAATATACGAATATAAAGAGATAAAATTTATGAGTTTGTATGTAGGGGGTAATCTTCGCAACTACTGATCTGATTCCGAAAATTCTTTCACTAAGGTTGAGGCCAAACGAACGTAATTTTTTGAGCTATGAGTCGCGTAAAATGAGTCGCGGAATTTACGCTGCATTTGGTTTCATACTAAAGTCCTGTTTGCGCCGCACGGCGACGCAAAATGAGATGAACTCATTTTGCGTAACGATATAGATAGAGCTAGATAACGAAGGAGCACCTACTTCGCTGCCTAGGTTGATGCTTAACTAGGCTCAGTCTGCACCTGTCCGCCGCCAGTCAAAATCAATAAATGTCTATATACGTATACATTGCGGCTTTTACTTGGAGCGGTTGATGTGACGTTCTGTGTTAAAAGGTGATGAATATCGAAACGAGTGATACTATCATAACCGCTGGTACAGGTGCTTTAATCATTTTTCTGTCGATTTGTGCAGTTCATTCTACGCAACGACGTCGTTGATTCTACGCAATATAAATCGATTAATAAATAATCTTAACGTTTCGTGTTTTTTTTTTTTTTAGATTTCCACATGATTTTAAAAGAAAAAAAAAATTGATTGAGGCGACGAAATATAAATTTTGTTACCCAACAAAGTATAAAAACAAATAATTATTTATTCGATACATTTTGAGGAACCAGCTTTGGTGAATGGAAAAAGCATCGAACATTATTAAAGGCAGATCTCCGACTTATACTAATGCACATACCTACTGAAGATCACAATTATTGAAGTAGTTATTTAATTAGATAAGTTTATGTACTTTTTCGAGCTTTTTATTATATATGTTTTCCACATTTATAATTGACAGGCCAGTTGGCGTGGTTGGTTAAGATACCACCTATCGTGCCGCAGGGCGTGGGTTCGATTCCCATCCAGGACAATCATGTATGTGCATGAACATGTGTTTGTTCTGAGTCTGGGTGTATTTACAAAAAAAAAAAAAATGTAGTAGGTATTATGTAGTATATGAGTTATCTGGTTTCCATAGTACAAACTCTGCTTAGTTTGGGACCAGATGACCGTGTGTGAATAATGTCCCAGGTTATTAGGTTAGGTTATTATTATAATAAAAAACAGGTCGGTATATTAAAATGTTGAATTTTATTTGTATACTAGCGACCCGCCCCGTATATGCCTACATTTTTTGCATCAGCTTTTTGCGTCAAGTATGAATTAGATTTAAATGTAACATTTATTACCAAACTAAGTAGCGTGTACCACAGATCTTGTAAATTTAAAGAGGTATTATGTTTTCATTAAAAGAAGTATTTTTAATTATATATCAAATGCTTAAGGTAAATAACGTATTTAATTTGATAATGATTAATACTGTATCCGTCTAAATAGCTTTTGCAAATACCACATTATATGCGATAATTTTTTAGGGTTCCGTACCTCAAACGGAAAACTGAACCCTTATAGGATCACTCGCGTGTCTGTCTGTCTGTCCGTCAGTCACAGCCAATTTGATCCGAATCTAATGGACCGAATATAATGAAATTTGGTACTTACAACTATAAATTTTTGTGACCCAAACATGAACGTGTAACGTAAATAAGTGAACACTGAATATGGGGGTCCATTTTGGGGGCAAATAAGAAAAAAAGTTCAGCAAACTGTACCTTGTGACATATCAAATGTGCTTACTGTGAGGATCTCAAATATATATATATATATGGACGAAATCTGACCATTCCCCCTTTATATCCGAAACTACTGAGCCTTAAATTTTGAAAAAAAAATACAGAAATGGTTCTATACCTGCATATTATAGGAACACATATAAAAAAGAAAAAGTCTATGGTCTTAAAATGACGTGGTAAATTTTGTGCCTACTAACTTACATGTGCAGTTGGAATGTATGGGAGAACATGTTTTTCAACTAGTTTGTCCTGAGGATAAATTCATCGCAACTACGGAATCCTTCATTGTGCGTGGTCCAACACGCACTTTGATGGTTTTTTTATTAATTAGAAAGTGTAAATTAAGATATATATAAATTTTGGGCTCAGTAGTTTCGGATATAAGGGAGTGGTAAATTTCCTTCTCTATTTTCTTAAATATCTTTAAAACAGTTTATTTTTTAATTATATTAAAAATATATTTGAGACCCTAATAGTAAGCCCTTTCATTTGATTTTTAATTTTCCTTTCCCTTTCACACGGTACAGTTTGCAAAACTTTTTTTTTTAATTTTCCTATTTGCCCCCTAAAATTGACACCCATATTCAAAATTAATTTATTAAAAAAACACGTCCGTGTTTGGGTCACAGAAATTCATAAGTGTACCAAACTTCAACTTAATCGGTCCCTTAGATTCGGAGCAAATTGGCTGTAACAAACGGACAGACAGACACACGTGTGATGCTATAAGGGTTCCATTTTTCATTTTGAGGTACAGAATCATAAAAATGTTTTTGTTTGCGAATATTTTAGCGCGTAATTCAAGGCCTACTTTACGTCCACGCGTGATTAAAAGAACAGGTGAAGAATGAAAACTAACCGTAAAAAGTAAATTCATTAATTAGATTATCGTCACACTTATTTACTGTTACGGAACCGGTTTAGGTATATTCTTTTTATAGATAAGTCCAGGTTAATTTATCGCACCACTGCGCAATAAAGTTGAAACAGAAGGTTCACTTAATTTATCGAACACAATAAAATTAAACTGGTGGTACTTACATTTTGATTTTGTTAGCAAATGTCCACAGATATCTAGATGGCGAAAATCTATTAAATGTTTAGGTAATAGAGTAGAATAGAATAGAATTCTCTTTAGGAGCTCGTGGCTAAGTAATAAAAGCCACACGGATCGATCCTTCAGGTTAAGCTATGCTTGCTGGGGTTGGTCAGTGCATAGGTGATCTTATTAGTTATTATTATATTAAAAATGTCTTTGACATATCTCGGGACCCTGGGGTCCCGGACCTTTGGAAGACGTACGAGGGGCCAAAGCCAACTCGCAGAGGCCCCTTAAATAATTTTACATGATAAGGAGGCACCAACGGACCATTATCCCTGCATGCACTATGCAAGTGCACCCAAGGACGACCTCCGGTTGTTGCAGGACTGTTGCAGACCATGGAAACAAAACATATTGGGCTATGAGTTTAGGTGGCTATAGTGGACTGGTTATTATGGATGGACTATGTCTCCTGCCTGATCAATGTTATGAAATACACGGATAAAATGACTTAAATTACATAAAATAGTAATAAATACCATCACCCTAATTGCGTAACACAAATTCAAATTCGATTCGTCTTGAACCAAATTGCTAATCCGCTACTTCAGGCAAGCCAACTCACATATACACAAACACACACAGCTCACACACACACACACACACACACACACACACACACAAATATACCCTCGCGTAAAAATAGAAATTTGAACCGTTAATACTAATTTTGTAATTCCTAATTTTTTTCTTCAAATTTTATTATTTTATTTATTTTATTATTTTTGTACATTTTTCTTTATTCATTTTGATTTAAAAGTGTCTTTTTTTTTTCTTTTTATGTTACATAAAACTTTAAGTGTGTTCTTTTTATTACGGGAGGACACTGGCTCCTGCAACACAGTTTTAACTAGTGCAGGAGTCAGAGAATTCCATATGCTGGTGTACAATCGGTTTTATGACAATACATAATTTTTGTTTTTGTTTTTTAAAAATCGCAGGGGGTAACTTGCACACTCAATAATGGGCCCCCGGAAACGGCCGCTAGCACATAGTGACGTAGCGACAAGGGGGCAACACTTCCTGAGATGCTTGAGGAGTGGAGGGATATTCCACGGCAAACAGGACAATCCGGGAAGTACTGTCAAGATCTCTACCAGCATCATACTGGGATACTTCTTTCCTCCAAGCACCTTTGCTCATGCGAATCTCCACTAAAGCCGGCCAATAAAGGCAAGAAAGAGGTGAGAGTTCTATTCCTCGTCAGTGTTCACTCCAGCCGGTCAATAAAGCCAGAGATGAGGAACAAGACTCCTCTCAGAAGATAGGGTTCGTGGGATCGCTACTGCCCAACAGCTCGCCACATGCTGCCCTGCGGATTGAATTATTGTTATTACGAGTATCATCTCTACATACCGAGACTCCTCCGTGCCTCGGAAAGCACGTTAAGCCGTTGGTCCCGGCTCCCATTCGTGGATATTTGAGAGTCGTTACTGGTCATCAGAAGCCCAAAAGTCTTACAACCATTGTTACCAAGGGATATCGTATTTTAAGTCTAGCAGACTTATTTTTGTGGGAACACCTTAAAAGCAAAGTATATGCTAATAATCCCACAACATAGCGGCAATTGACGCTGAATATTCAGCAAGAAATGGAAGCTATTTACAAAAGAAACTTACTTACGTATTTCAAAATTGTCGTCCCGTTTGGAAGAGTCCTTACCACCAAGGACGCCATCTTGATGATTTTATTTTCAAAAACTAAAAATACATTTAATACACTTTATATTGTATAAAATTAAACGCTTTTAAATATTTTTGTTTTTTGTTTTCTTTCTATTTTCAAAAATGAACTTTATTCTGGGCCATCTAATCTTGTGATATTTTTTCTGAAATTAGAAAAAAAAAACATAAGGAGATCCTACTGCTGGATAGATTCCACTAAAGACCGACCCAAATAACCTATTTTCAGTAAAAGACAGACCGCTATTGATGACAGACAGTATAATTCTATCTGTTCTTATGTTTCTTTCGTTTGTTTGTGTTCTTTTGTTTTATCAGTCTTAGATTATTGGGACGTTAAAACCGTAGATAGATAGGTTTTTCCAGTATGCCAAAACTGGTGATAGATAGGTAATTGGGTTCGGCCGTAAGCGGACAGACAAATGACAATATTAGCTGCAGTATTGTCTCTCCTTCTCACTTTAAATCCATCCGTTCTGTAAAAGTTTGCTTTTAGCGATAAGACCGCCCCTTAATTGTGTAACCCTATCTAAAATTTCTATCTTACATTTATATCTGTAATTCGTATGATGTTCTATTCTCAATCAATCAATCTGCGTATAGCCTTTTCCATTTCCTTTTCTTTTTTGGGATTGGCTTGCAAGTTGAGTACCAGTATTTATATGGAGCGGCTGCCTATCTGACCTCCACAAACCAGTAACTGGGTAATTCGGAACCCCTTGGTGAGACTGGTTGTCAGACTTTCAGGCTTCTGACGACCCGTAACGACTGTCAAAGGACCACGAATGACAGCCGGAACCAACGGCTTAACGTGCTTTCCGAGGCACGGAGGAGTCTCGGTATGTAAAGATGGTCACCCATCTACGGACCAACCCCGGCAAGCGTAGCTTAACCTGATGGATCGACCCGTGCGGCAGTTAATACTCAACCGTATAAAGGACGATAAAACAAAAGAAGAAAGTACTCTCACAATTTTAAATAACTGTCACAACTACTCTCATAATTTTAAATAATTACAGGAGACAACGGAGTCAATGGCTGCTGGTAGTGTGGTTACGTAGATTATGAGTTAAGAAATTTTTTCCTTTTGTTGTTTTAATTGTGTGAAGTTGCGCCAGCCAATTTACTTTGACTCTGTGGAGAAAAGAGTTTGCTATCGCTTAATATTAATTTAACAGTGTAATTCGTAATAGGAAATGCATGTTTTTACCCTATTTTTTTTTGTCATCTTAGTCAAGTTAACATGTAAATTGCACTATGCATTGGAAATACCAGCTAACGTTAGGTAAAAAAAAAAAAACACGAATATTTCTTTACTCCATAAAAGTAAACTGTGTGAAAAACTCAGATAAAGATCTTTAGGAAAAATAAATAAGCGAGCCAGTGTTGTCCGGCGAAGTCTAAAATATTTATTACTAGCACCGCCTTTTGTTCATTTACATCTTTTTCAACACAGCGAAGAAACTTCGCTTTTTTTTTTAAACAACCGTCACGCCGCTTTAACTTGGAGGTGGAACGTTTAAAAAAACACAAATTCCTTTTTTGAAAACTTTTCAAATAACCACGCTGTGTAAATGCCATTAGTATATTCCGGTGATGTTGGGGATCAACGTCTTTTTAAGACAGGGACGCATTTGGGTCAAAATGTTGCATAATGTTTGTTCGTATTTTATACGCTGCCATACCGTTAATCCGATTTCGATAAAACTTTGTTAACTTATTTCTTGCACTTGCGCGAAGGTTACAGTGTAGTTATATTATTGGCCCTACAGCAGCAACGCGCCGGTTATCAGCTAGTATCACATATTATATTTCTATGACGTCACCAACCTATACTATTGCATATAAATATAATTATACTAGCTTTTGCCCAAGGCATCGCCCGCGTGGATATCGGGAAACTATACGTATAAGCCTTACTCTTGAATCACCATCTATTGATGAAAACCGTTTTAAAATCCGCTCAGTAGTTTTTTAAGATCATCACAAACATACGGAATGATAGACAGACGCGGCGGGGGACTTCGTTTTATAATATGGTAGTGATTATGATATAGCATTAAAACGCTAGGCCCACCATCAATGAAATGAAGGCAAAATATATAGGGTGACTGGTAATTAGTGACCGATACTTAAACACATGATTGTACTCATGATAACAAACAACTTTTACTATGGGACCAAACCAGAAATCGCGAAAAAATATCAGCTGCTGCCTACATTTATGTTCGCATAACTCGTCAAAATGTGGGGAACAGCTGATTTTTTTTTTGCGATTTCAGGTTTAGTCCCATAGTAAAAGTTGTTTGTTATCATGAGTACAGTCATGTGTTTAAGTATCATTCACTAATTACCAGTCACCCTATATACTATTATATAGCTACGTCTGTGATGGGCCTAATGGCCACGAGATCAGAATGCCGCTAAAACAATGCAGTTTTTTTTTTTGCTTTTATTTTTTGAGACGCCACTTGATGGCTGGTAGTTGAATGTGAAATTGCTCGCCTTTTCTGTTTGAATTTTCTGCAAGGTTGGAAAAAGTTGCTCTTAGGTAAGCTTTTTTATGTTGTCTTGTCAAGCATCAAGCGAAAGAAATGGTTCTAGGAAAATCTAGTGATCAGATTGCAAAGGTAGTTTGTTTTAGGGATGCCCGATTATTTTCTTTGAATCGATGTTCTGGATCGTAATAGATCGTAACGTCGTGAATCGATCCACAATCTTCATCGTATTGTATTGAATCGATCTTACTCAATCTCGGAAGATCGTATCGTAATTTTATAAAAAATTATAAAAAGCACAGTATGCATGCGAAATTACTTATTTTAACTTAATCTACTTTATAGATCTACTCTCATGTATTACAATGTGTGCCACGGACGCCGTTATGACAGATTGCCGATCCAGTGTCTGTTTGTCAAAATTATTATTTTTGAAACTTTGAAAGGTGTAAAACATGTTTTACATTACAGATTCCAACATTTAAACTCTTCAAAAATAATAATTTAGACAGACGCACTGGATCTAACCTATTACAGCTATCTGCCAAAGTATTTCCAGCTAGTGAAAACAGACGTTCTGAAGGAACCGATGTTGCAACAATTGTCAGATACTTCAATGCCAAACAGCTTAAACCCAGCCAGATAGCAGTCCTGGTGGCCCAATAAGCTATTGGATCTGTTTGTCTAGCAAACTATGGTTCACTCAGGTACGGTTTTAAATTTTCATCCAGTCCTTCTTTTCGTACTACGTTTCGGTTGACGTTTGTTTTTAGTAGATACGATTTTTTCATAAGATCTTGGCGCATACGATTCGATCTGGACAAAGATCACCATCCTGTTGAATCGATAAAAAAAATTGGTAGATCGAATGGTCATAAATCGATTTTCTGGAAGATCGATTCAGATCGGGCATCCCTAGTTTGTTTTCACAGTATTATTTTCTTAGTAATAAATTTTCTTCACATGATTGGATTTTCATTACCTGCACAAAGATAACTTTCTGGCACCAATAAAAAGAAATACAACTTTCAAATTCAAGCGTCCAAAAAGCAAAACCAATTTACAAACATCTTTGCACTCTTAAAAAGTTTTTCACCTCTTGAGGCGAAACGAGTGCCTCCCTGGCAAAACGACCCGAAATTTGAGGGTCTAAGAGAAAACTTAAATTGGACTTTTGTGAGGTTTCCTGGTGCTTTGAGTTTCTTAGGTAACTTCTTCTGAAATTAGATTTTCGTCAATGTTGACCCTGATAGTTTAAATATAATTATTGTATGTTTTTATTTTGTTTTTATTTACAATGATCAAAAAACAATCACTGACGAATAACATAAAAAAAATGAATGAAGAAAATAATTTTAGTAAAATTATGCATGAAAAAAGGTACATATGCAACATAATAACGATGTAGTGTTTCAGGTGTCAAATAAAGTTTAGCTTGAAACCAAAGAATTAATCAAGACATCGATTTATTTTGCTCTGCAAAGTTCATCAATATTGGGTAGATACCTACTGATAAAAATACTTTCTTTACAATGCCATTGCTCGAAAAGAGCGTTTTCCAAGCAGCCAAATTGTGCGGAAAGTGTTACTTTTTCGCACTAGTGCTTTTTACTTTTCTGTTTTCATTTTAATTTTAAGTCCGTCGTCAGCTCAAAACAAAGAGTATTTCCTCTCACAATGTAAACTAAAACGTTGTATCATGTTACACGTGCGTAACATGATACACTTGCTAAATATCCTACTTTCCGCACCTGTGGCATAAATAACTAAGTTAAAGCTTTTAATACAAAAAAAAAAAAAAACACAAAGGCAACAAACTATTTAGTTTCCAGCATTTAATAACAAATAAAATACAAAATTCCAATTTATCACACCAGTAATCCCCGAAGGGTTAGGCAGAGGTGTACCTTAGCACACCCACATTTCGCCAGTTATGTTTAAGTCCCATGTAATAGGGGGCGAGCCTATTGTCATCAAACGGTCACAAATCCAGACTCCGGACTGCTACTGAGAAATTGCAAATGGAAAAACACAATAACTTTTTGCCCGACCCGGTTTTTAAACCCAGGACATCATGTTCAGTAGTACTTAGCGCTTGCGGCCACTAGACCGACGAAGCAGTGATTGAATAAAAATAAACTAATTTAAAAAAAAAAAAAAAAAACGCAGTCGACAACTAGCTATTTAGTTTCCACATAACAATAAAAAAACAAATTTAAAATTTATATTAATGACAATTTGTTATATTGCATAATAAATCCACGGCCATCTTGTAAATAATAAATTCATTGGAATCGTAATAATGGAGATCCATTGCAGTGCCATAACAGTGCTTATTAAGGGCCCGAACACACTTATCACAACCACAACACAACGATAACACGTAGACGGGCGCTAATTTGAATGAAAATTAATAGTGTCCGTGTGATTAAACTATTTTGACCGACAAAATCAACCGTGTGGGCGATACCGACAACATCTAAGCCACGTCGTAGCCACAACGCAACCACCAGTCAGACCGCGCAGTAGCCGTCGGCCACATCGCAAACGCAACGATCTGTATGTCTGCAAACATTAGCCACAATGTAACCACATCGCAACTCCTAGCGACAACGCAACAACAATGCATCTGCAAGAAGATGAAGCGACACACGTACTCGTAATCACTGCTAAGCTTGTCCACATATTTATTTATTTTATTTATCCTTATTTCAGGCCACTATGGCCCATGAAACACAAGACATATAATCTTAACTGTAAATATTATAAATTTGTTTGTTTGTTACCCTTTCACGCCTAAACCACAGAACCGATCATCCTGAAATTTTGCATATACGTTATCAGGTGTACAGAAACGGACATAAGGTACCTTTCACCTCTAAAGAAGTACTGTTCCCGAGGAAAACCACAATAACGTTATTATGATAATAGAGGGCGCCACGTGTCTTTCGAATCATGATTGAATTATACTATTGCAGAAACTTTAGTAGTGTGTTGAGAGTTTTTTTTTTTAAATTATTTAAATAACTAATACATTTTGTTAGTCGAGTGTTGGTAGACCAGTTTTTCATCCTCCTAACTATTCTAAGTAATATTATAAATGCGAAAGTGTATTTGTGTTGGTTGATTACGCTTTTACGCTAAAACAGCTAAACGGATTTGGATGAAATTTGGCACATGGGTAGACCATGACCTGGAGATGGACATAGGTTACTCTTCATCCTGGATAGCAGCCGAAGTCGCGGGCAACCGCTAGTATAAATATAAAAACAATAACTATAAACTAATACATATTTTATACACCAAATTTAAAAACTACTGCACTCGCAGTGACGGCGTCGTGTTACGCTGCGAGGTGTCGCTTAGCCGCGGAAACGTCGATACAGCACACCTTTCGGCTAAAACTCTTCCTTGAAGAAAGTCACCAAATGGTGTCGGAACGCGCACCACAATATTGTCGCTGCGATGTGGTGTGGTTGTGGTAAGTGTGAACGGGCCCTAAATGTCAGGTTAAATAATGGCTCTAGTGTTACGTGAGTGTAAATTAATAAGCGTTCATTAATTAATAATTAAAATGCTTGTTGTGAAACTCGACGTGTGCCAATAAATCTGACTGTGGTGGATGTTGAACTACTAAGTTGTAATGAAGGATTTTATTTAATTAATTTTGTTTAATGCAATTTAATTTTAAGGGATTAATCGCTTAGGTTTTTTTTTTTTACCCAGAAGAAGCCTGTTCACTCTCACTTTAAAGAGAATAGGGTTGTATGCGCTCTGAAACACAGACGCAAGTAGTGAGTTCCACTCTTTTGCTGTGCGCATTATAAAAGACATTTGGAAACGCTTAGTGCGAATTGGTGGAATAGTAACTAGGTAAGGATAGTAACTGGCAGTGCATCTAGATGTCCAATGGTAGAAGGGGGCCGGTGGAATGAGGTCGTGGAGTTCTTGGGCACACTCACCGAAATACAACCTGTAGAAGACCGACAACCAGGCAACCTTGCGGCGATGAGTCAAGCTATGAAGCTTGGCATCCACTAGTTTTACGTATCTGAGGGAACAAATAAGTAGGTATACACTTAGCTATGATAAAATGCACACACTTTCCTCACTTACTTCACCACTACGTCTTTCACACGCATTCCTCTATTTGACCACCCATATTAACACACATACCCACATCCACACCCCATATCTTCAAGCTCACCAATAAACGCTCGCACTCTCTAATTGTACTAAGACGAAATATATTATTATTATTTTTTTTACATTTCTCGGGACCCTGGGGTCGCGGACCTTTGGAAGGCGTACGAGGAGCCGAAGCCAACTCACAGAGGCCCCTTAAATAATATTAAATGATAAGGAGGCACCAGCCGACGATTATCCCTGTATCACTATGCAAGTGCACCCAAGGACAACCCCCGGTTGGTGCAGGACTATTGTTGTGCGTGGAAACAAAACATATTGGGCTATGAGTCTGGGTGGCTAATGTGGATTGGGTAACTTGAACTATGGAAGAACTATGTCCCCTACCTGACCAATGTTATATATTATACACGGATAAAATGGCAGGGGGTGACTTGCACACTCAATAATGGGCCCCCGGAAACGGCCGCTAGCACATAGTGACGTAGCGACAAGGAGGCAACACTTCCTGAGATGCTTGAGGAGTGGAGAGGTATTCCACGGCTATCAGGACAATCCCGGAAGTACGGTCAAGCACCTTACTGGAATACTTCCTTCCTCCTAGCACGTTTGCTCGTGCGAATCTCCACTCAAGCCGGCCAATAAAGGCAAGAAAGAGGTGGGAGCTCTGTTCCTCGTCAGTGTTCACTCCAGCCGACCAATAAAGGCAAGCCAGAGATGAGGACAACATTTCTCTCGGGAGATAGGGTCCGCGGGGTCGCTACTGCCCAACAGCTCGCCACATGCTGCCCTGCGGGTTTCTGTATCGGCAAAGTTTTTGAGCGCGCAAGCCCCACCACGAGATCAATAGTATTTCTAGATACAGCGGTGGGGATTATTATTATTATTAGCATTTATTGTCCCATTGTTGAGCAAAGGCTTCCCTACTCTTTCCACATCTCTCTGTCCAGAGCTGCCAAAGACCAATCTTTATTAAAGGAGTCCAGCTCATCCCGCCGTCTACCTCTGGGCCTGCCGCGGTTTCGTTTGCTATTAAGCGGAACCCACTGGGTCGTAAGTTTGCCCCATTGATCGTCTGACATCCGGCAGATTTGTCCAGCCCAATTCCATTTAAGCGTGAGAGCTTTCCGAGTGACATCAATTTTTTTAGTGATGGAACGGATTCTTGTATTCTTAATCAAGTCCACAAGACGAAATATAGTAGTGATTGATATACTAATGTCCTAAGATAAATATTAAAACGTCAACAATAGCTGAATATCCCCTAGTTCTGGGGCTAGGGTCAATACTCTGTGCCCTTATAATGACCACCACAAAAAAGTTGTACGATACTTACCTGTTTGTAATTGTAACTTTTAATGGTGAGAAATATTTTTCTTTTTTAATGCTGTTTTTTTGAAAGATTAACTAAATGAACAATTCTGAACTTAGCTAAAATCAAATTAATGCGTTTGAACAAAACATGTCTTCAATAATTTTGATATAATATAATTGCTTATTCTCTACGAACTAGTACATATTTTACGTTGACAATTAATGTACTTTTGATATCGCATGATTTTACTTTATCTAATGTAAGTTTTTGAAATTCGCAAAAAAGAAATCCGTTCTGTTTGATACAAAACCGGCCAAGTACGTGTTGGGGCACGCGCTGTAATAGGGTTCCGTAGTTGCACAATAATGCGGACTAAGAAGAGGGCTTTCTGTTGTTTCATGAACATTTAAACGGTTTCGGCGGCTCATAACGTCTAAAAACGGGCTGACTTATAGGTAATATTTTGGGGCACGTCCGAACAGAAACGTCAGAACACTTTACGTGTACAGGAGGGACCCTAAATAAGCTTTTTTTCATATTATATTTTAACAATACGTCGGCGTGATTAATATGTAAATCCATGCCTAATTATAGCTCTCTAGTACCACAGATTAATACAGATTGGACACTCCGCAGTTTAGGTATGAAGTACGCGGCGGGCCTATCTCACTGGGCCAATTCAGTAGGACTGCCGCGGTCAGAAGATATAACAGTTAGGAGATAGAAAGAGAGGCAACTTGTAGGTGAATATAACTGTACGTAAAAAGCGTTGTGCGACCTGTATTGCACTTTATTGTGTCGTAACAAGAGTCGCTTTTTATTTAAATAATTTTGCGGAGTGTCCCATCTGTATTAATCTGTGCTAGTACTAAGAGTCTCTGAGCTAAGCTGCGGACGAACGGACAGACGGACATGGTGAAACTATAAGGGTTCCTTCCCTAAAAAGATGTTTATTTCTTGCCCGCATACCAATCAAACTCTTTCGTTTACAAAACTTTTTTGTTTTATTTTAATAAAATATCAACCGATCACATTTTATTTTCGAACTCAGTAATTTTGTTTTAGTCACAGTTTACACCTAATTGCTCAAAGTCAACAATTACACGGGCAAATCAATGGCTATTACAATTAGTTTTAACTTCGCTTTTCTATTACGCGGTCGGGTAAACTAATGTCGCTTCATTAAGCACGATGTTTGTTTAAATTTTTTACAATTTTACCTTTATAAATAATATAATCTTATATGTGAAACGCCGATCAACAGCGATCGGAATCGCGTTTAAAGGTTGCCGTAAAAACCAATCTATTTTACTTCAACATAAAATAGCTTCACGCCGATATTCACGAAGGGTTGGGCAGACGTGTACCTATACACATAGTACACCCACATTTCGCCAGTTATGTTTAAGTCCCATATAATAGGGGGTGAGCCTATTGTCATCAACCGGACACAAATCCAGACTTCGAGCTGCTATTGAGAAATTGCAAATGAAAAAAACACAATAATTTTTTGCCCGACCCGGGATTCAATCCCAGGACCTCATGCTCAGCAGTAGTGCTTGCAGCCACTAGACCAACGAGGCAAAATTACGGTTGAAAAGTTATAAAAGCTGTGACAGACAGACAGACGTATGGACGACAAACGGCATAGCCCTAGTCTTAGGGTCCCTATGTCAACCTTTAGGTATGGGTTGCATACCTAAAGGTTTACCTAAATAGTGAGATCAAAAATCAATCTGCCTAGCCTTTCCCAACTATGTTGGTGTCGGCTTCCAGTCTGACCGGATGCAGCTGAATACCAGTATTTTACATGGAGCGACTGCCTATCTGACCTCCACAACCCAGTTATTGGTAATACGATACCCCTTGGTAAGACTCGTTGTCAGACTTTCGGGCTTCGGACAACCCGTAACGACTGTTAAAGTTCCACGAATGACAACAGCCAGGACTAACGGCTTAACGTGCTTTCCGAGGTACGGAGGAGTCTCGGTATGTAAAGATGGTCACCCATCTGCGGACCAACCCCGGCAACTTGATGGATCGACTCGTGCGGCTGTTATTACTTAGGCACGAGCTCCTATCCTAAATACTGAGATCCTTGACCGTTATATAGCAGAGCCAAGTACTGCAGTAAGTAATAGGTAAATTAAAGATTTCATTAATTTTAACGTCACTCCAGAAACGGTTAACTTAAAATAGAGGGCTATTTTTAAATCACTAGCTAAATTTTCACAGGGTATTCTACCCATGAATATACCCATAACTTTCACTATGGGACCAACTCTGAAATCACGAAAAAAATCTGCTGTTTCATACATTTTGGTCGAGTAGGTATAGAACTTTCGTATGAAACAGCTGATTTTTTTTTCGTGATTTCAGAGTTGGTCCCATAGTAAAAGTTGTTCATATTCATGGGTAGAAAACCCTGTGAACATTTAGCTAGTTATTTAAAAATAGCCCTGTATAAGTAAGACTCATCTCAACCATCAAGAAATAATATTGACTTTGAAAGTCCATATAATATTTGTTCATGGTTTAGATGAGTCTCCTTAGCACCAAAACAAAAAAAGTGTGGTATGAATATAAAAATAATATACTCAGTAGTAAAACATATTTACACTGGTACACATGTCATTAAAAATGAATATTATTTATTTATTGCAAACACATCAGTAGTGAAGAATTCCAAGCTAATGACCGGCTAGTGATACACAAAGATACATCACTTTATGGGATAAAAAAATTTGATGCTGACATAGGCTGGTTGCATATGATACTGTATTCTTGATAACTTCAAATAATACTATAAATATGAGCTTGCGAGCCATAGCACAGAATCCTAATAGAACTGCGAATAGCAAGCTAATTATGTTTTGACCATTGTCATGATTATTACTACTTTAAACCATGACATGATTCTGATATGACATGATTTCGACTTGATGATGTAAACTTTTAAACCATGACATGATTCTGATATGACATGTTTCTGACATGATGATGTAAACTTTTAAGCCATGACATGATTCTGATATGACATGATTTCGAGATGATGATGTAAACTTTTAAACCATGACATGATTTCGACATGATGATGTAAACTTTTAAACCATGACATGATTTCGACATGATGATGTAAATTTTAAACCATGACATGATTCCGTCCTGATGATGTAAACTTTTAAACCAAGACATGATTCTGACATGACGTGATTCCGACATTCTACATACGATTCGATTACGATACGATTATTCATGAGCTACATACAAAACTAAAAAATTCTTAGGTTTTTTGCAAAAAAAAAAAACATATTTCGCGGGCTACATTGAAGGAATCACCTTGTAATACCAAAGTAGAGTTTTACAAGTTTTCAACTTCAAATTACATACATAAACGCATGCCTTCTTCCCATAGGGGTAGGTAGAAACTACAGAATCCCACCTGCTACCATCTTCACATATTCCTTCTGCTTCGTTTACGTTCATACATCTGGTCATACATCTGGTCATACACGCACGCCAATTTCGAGTACCACGCACCTGACCTTTCTAAACGAACGAACGGTCACTATATCCTTCTCGGGCGTACGCGGAATTTAAAATTATTAATCCAAGAACCGGTTGTTAAGCTAATTCCGATCACCCACCCATGTTACGACCGCTACAAGTGCAACTGAACTTCCCAAATCGCATTACCAGCCATTTTCAAGATATCCAACAACAATCTCACTTCTACCATTCAATTAACTTGTAACTTTGCCTCCACACGTTGTTCTAATGCCTTCGAATTTTGTCCATTGCTCCGTAACTAATTACTTTGATGGAGCCTTTGAATGCCAGTGGAGTGATGGATGTAATTATTTAGATTTTAGACCGCATTGCTTTCGTGTGTGGTCTTGTTCACGCTTTTGGGAGAAAAATAAAGTAGCAAGTGTGCTGATCACGCAATATGTGAAGTTTAGGTGATTGCGCAATGGTACCATACCCACAAAATTGAAATGTTCTTACGTTTTTTGCAATTTGCAGGTCAATGTCAGGTTGTCTGTTGATCAAAAATATGATTCGCGACTATATATAACAAATATTATTATATATTTACATAGTTATAACCATAAGAATCATCAATGCATCTCTCAAGGTTTTTTTTTTTAATTTATGATTATATTTACATAATTTAATAGCTAAGTTTTGATTTGTTCTGAAATGTCATGATTTCCCAAAATCTTGAAATTTTGGAACAAATCTAACTAAATACTGGCACTTTAACTACGGCGCCTTATTACGGTGAAGTAGGGGTTACCATTATTTTAACATGATTCGGCTATAAGTTCTGCGGGGTAACTCACATAACGTTCGTGACACACTTACAATGGGAATGCCATTAATTTTAACATTACAATTTTTTTCTCTCTCTCCTTTCCATCTGCAATCAGCCATTGAGCTATAATCAGATCTGTTGAAGTACGATGTTGTGGCAGTTAGACTTTGACGCATCCTGTGACGTGTCTCCTCATCAGATTTTCAATTTAAGCATCTATTAAATTGAGGCGATTCGTTTCCTTTTTAGGCGGTATATGGAGTCTTTACTGTCCAATAGGGTAACAGCGAGTTGATTTTTGTGTCGTTCAAGTCTATTCTTGTAGGTCATGCATGATCTTTACACATCTTCCTTAATTAGTGGGATTTGTAAATATTCATGAACTTCACTGTTCTTTGTGAACCATGGTGCACCGCTTATCGTCTTTAGTGCTTTGTTTTGGAAGCGTTGCAGAATTTCTATATTCGAGTGACTGGCCGAACCCCAAAGCTCTATGCCATATGTCCATAGCGAAATGAGGAGTTTGTTTTCAAGACTGAGTGAGGACTGTCTACCTACAAGCCAATATATGTCTGCTAGTTTTCTGTTTGCCTGATCTCTCTTGTTTTTTATATGTTCACGCCAGGTAAGCCTTCTATCTAGATGCATAGATAGGTATTTGACAGTATTTTTCTGGGGCAGGACACTTTTATCTAGTTTTACTGGAGGGCAATCATCTCTCTTCAGAGAAAATGTGATATGGACCGACTTTGCAGCACTAGCTCTGATCCTCTACTTCTTCAGCCAAGATTCTATTTTGTCCAGTTGTTGTTGGAGCTTCAAAGTCGATGCAATAGGATCCTTGTGGCAAGATAAGACGGCCGTGTCATCAGCATAGGTTGCAGTGACCACTTCCTCAGATGTTGGGAGGTCAGCAGTATAGATCGTGTAGAGTATAGGGCCCAAGACGGAGCCCTGTGGCACACCAGCTTCAATTTGGTTGAAGGAAGATAAGCTGTCTCCACATTTAACTTGGAATATCCGGTCCTCTAGGTAGGATTTGAGGAGCATATATGCATTATGTGGTAAGCAAGATTTGATTTTATATAGAAGGCCCTTGTGCCAAACTCGGTCGAATGCCTGCTGGATATCAAGAAACACAGCTGAGCAGTATTCTTTTCTTTCCAATGATTGTCGGATTGTGTGCACTCTGTGTATTTGTTCTGTCGTTCCATGGTGTGCTCGGAATCCGAATTGATGGTCTGGTATTGTTTTTTGTTCTTCTAATACAGGTAGTAGGCGCCGAAGTAAAAGTTTTTCAAATAGTTTTGATATCAGCGGCAGTAGACTTATTGGTCTATAAGATGTGACTTCAGTTGGAGGTTTTCCTGGTTTTACAACCATATTTATAATTGAGACTTTCCATATGCGCGGGATATGATTTAGTCGCAGCACTGCATTAAAGAGAATAGTTAACAAGACGATTCCTTTTTTTGGTAGGTGTTTAAGAACTTCAGATGTTATCAGGTCAAACCCTGGTGCTTTCTTGTTTTTAAGATGTTTGATGGTTATACGGACTTCTGTTGGAGTACACAGTCATAGTGGGATGGACGTATGCTGGGCATTATTAAGGAAGCTATCTATATTCTCTTCTGAATGCATGACATCAGGTTCATTCGGTTGGAATACTTCTTTTAAGAATTGGGCAAATAGTTCTGATTTGTCCTCTGGTTTTCTTGACCAGCATCCGTTTCGATTTTTCAATGGGGGCATATGTCTTTTTATTGACTTGGTCATTTTCCATAGAGAGTAGTCATCGGTTTTATATGGTGAAAGAGTCTGTAGCTTATCTTGTAGGGTGGTATTTTCATATTCTTCGAGCATTTGTTTTAATTATTTTTGTGCTCTATTTAGGGCTCTTTTATCGTGTGCATTTCTGCCTGTTTTGCAATAACTTTCATTGCATTATTTACGTTGTCGAGTAGATATATTTTCGAACATAAATTTTATGAAGCATTGAATTAGGTATTTCCTTCAAAATTGTGATAGAAAGTGTGATGCAATTGGGGTGCTGGTTGTCATACGATATCAAAATAATCGACAGGGAAGCTATAGTTCACACGTTTTAGCATGGTAATTTCGGTCATTGACCCACCTACATATTCTAGCATTCTATATTTCAAAAACTGAACTAAAGTCCGTTCGTGATCTTCAACATGTTCCAATAACGAAAGCCCATACAAAGTTTACTTTTTGGGTTCTAACGAAGAGATATATTAGGAAAAGGGCAATGACTACTATTGCCATTCTAAAGCTCAACAACTATAAAATTGGCTAGCGAAATGGTCAAATTAAATTAGCTAGCGAAACGCCGCAGACGTAATGGGTATCGATTTCTAACCACGACCAAATAAAAATATAATAAAATAGATTTGATGATTTATTTTTGGGGTCAATGACCGCTGCTGGTGTTGTGGTTACTTGAAGTGTGAGTTGATAAAATCTATTTTATTGTGTTGACATATCGATACTCATCACTTCTATGAAGTTTACACAAAATAAGTGATTTTTAAGTACTGGCGGTTGATGACCCCAAAAAAAAAATCACCAACAAATTAATTTCGGATTTGTTTTATAATGTATAAATATTCTTCTTCTGCGGAGTTTCGGTAACTAATTTTATTTGGCCTTGTAGACCAAAAAGTCTAATTACCGTTTGTAGGTCTTTTTATAGGTGATCGATATCATCTTATACCTGGGACAAAAAGATCAGATTGATTTCCATCCAACCTTGTAAATTAGCTTGAATTTGTTCCCTATAAGACACTAAACTTGACAATTTTATTTGAACGTCTGCAAACAGCTTAACGAAGCGCCACTTTCAATTTTTATTATCTGCGAACGGACTAAGTTTTTATTTTATACGTGTGAGCCTAAATTATATATAACTTACATACCAATCTGAAAATGATTGTGAAGTGCCGATAAGCGGCGCGAGTCTTGAGGCAATTACCCACATTTCCTCTTTGAAATATAGGTTCGTGCAATGACATTTTCACCCCGCTAAGCCTTTACGCAATAAGACAATTTTGGGCTCATTAGATTCAGTGCACCTTAATGTAGGTCTGCACGTTTTAGTTATTCAGTTTGGTTTAATTTAAAAAAAAAAAACCGTCGGGCAAGTTTTTAAGTCAAAAATATTAGATGCTAATAACTTAGCGTGTGCATCGTAAGCAATTTTTCTTTATAATAAAAACTTCTAGTGATATCATTAGACCTTATCGCTTTTGGTATCAAAATTTACAGCTTCACAATCCTCTTAATACACCAAATCAAGGAGACCGGCCAATAATTTCTGGCCTAGTTATATTTTAAATTTGGTTTCTTCTTCATTTTCTCCATTTTGTATTATCGAAAAGAGTACTTTCTTCATAACTAATGTGATCAATGAAATGGATGAAGAAAATGCTATCGAACCATTTATTTTGCTAAGCCATACGAAATAAAATAATAATTTACACCTACTCACATAGCATTCAAGATCCATAATCCATTCATCATTTATTTGGCTCGAGCAAAAAGTGCGGATACAAAAATAAAGAAATCAATCACAAAAAGAAAATATTTAATAAGTTTCCAATAAAATATCAGTCGAAAGCCCCAATTATTTCACATTTTTATAAAAATAATAATACCCAATTGTCAGCTCCGAGCAGCTGGAGGCAAAAAATGTTTAAAACTATACAAATACTGCAATTATGTGGTATTAAATCTCGGGTTGGATTTACGGACAGAATAAGATTATAGCAATGTACAGTCAGCCTCAAAAATATGTAACATCATCGACAAATTTAATTTAATGTCTACAATATGTGTTCCATAACATTTTATAAATGTTTAGCCACGAAACATATTATAACAAATTGGGTACTTAATTGCAGAAAAATACTAATATTGCAAAGTAGGTACTATCGTAGAAGAGATGAGTGTACAGGCAGCTACAACTATTTTTTGACAGCTGATATTCTGCGTACGCTGATCTGTCAAGTCGATTGCATCATCTGAAACGAATCTCTTTCTTAGTATGAAAATTAAATAGTGGTCAAAAGCAATTCTATCTATTGTTAAAAAATCGTCTAGTAAAAAGAGCAGTGTAAATTAATTTAGTGAATACGTATAAGACTTACAATTAACTAATTGCTCAGTAAATTGCTATTTTTGACAATTTCTATACAATCTTATTGCTGTAAAGTTATCGGTGTTGTCGAGAAATCATAGTTAACGAAAATGATCAAAAAACTGCGCATTTAATTGCCCGTGCAAGCATCTTCAGTAATAACGCCCGCAATATCAAAGAAAGCTTAGTGCAAATCTAATAATATTTTGCCTGTAAACCAATTTCTTTTGTCGACGGTACTTTGGTTGGAAGAATTCAATTATTATCTTGTCACACTGTATGAAAGAGATGACGATTTATTATTGGATTGTGAATGAGGACATTTATTGTTACCTGGAAAGATGTGAAGATTTTTTATCATATTATTACATCCGTACCTATTGCTGAGTTCAAGCAAAAATAATGTTACATAAACACAAATAATTCTGCTGTATGGTACTGTTTTCTTTTTTCGAATAAATCCTTGAATCTCGGGTGTTAGAATATTTCAGAACAAAAATGTATGTAACCGTTTTCTTAAAAGTTCCTGAGAATTGAACCAAAATCTACTTGGTTGCCACAGTTTTGTCTTTAGAACGCTCTCTTGTAAAATCATGATTTTGTGGATAACTGTATATCCTTTGCGGCCGTCGTGTAGAAAGTTTTCTACTGTCTTTAGCGTGGCGATTATAAAATCAAATTGACTTCACTACCAGTGTGATTTTGACAGTTTGGGATAGATATCTTTCTTTCGAAATAGTTTACATAAAACAAGACTTAGTCCTTTACACCCTAAAATAAAAGTTGTAAATATTAAAAAAAAAAATTGAATTTCTAGGAGTCTAAGGAAACTAAGAAAAAGGCAAAAAAAAAATCCTGAATTTTCGATCGATCGTCATCGGTTGCGTTCGAAAAATGAATCCGCGCGGTCATATTTTTTTTTTTAAGTATACCGTCGGATGCAGAGGGCTAGACAAAGATCGTTAGAAACGAAAAACAAAATGAGAGATTGTAGACGGATTACAACCGTGCGATGTCAAAATGCAGAAACGAAATGTCACTTTGTTTAAAAAAAGATGTGTCTATTCTTCGTAGAGATAGAAGTGGTACTCCGTGATTACGCGTGCTGGGCACTTGGGTGTTATCGACCCTACAACAGTAGGAACTGTACTATAAAACAAAGCAGGTAAAATACATTTAAAACGTGAAACCTCATAATCTAATTAGAACATTATAATTACTTGTTAAACTAGATTGGATGTTCCCTGCAGAGATAACTGTTCGGCAAAATAAAAAAAGAACGATAACAGATTAGGCTACTGTTCATTTTCTCATTTTGCACAACGATGCCCTAAATTTCTAGCGCGTTGAAACACCCAAATGATTTATTTATCGATGTTATTAATTAATACATCTTTTGTTTTTTTTTTTTAAATACCACTGATCAACCTCTAAATAGTTAATCTAATCAATAATACACCATTTTATGAAAACAGTAAGGTTGCTTTTCGAACAGCAAAATTATAACGCAAAACAATTTATGTTTTTTTGGGTCGGCTTTTAATCGACTTCCTTTTAGTGATTGTCAGATTAAGCATCATTTATGATCAGATTAATGATATAAAATATCTATTGTTACAAGTATTTCTATAAGCATTGCTCCCGACGCCGATTGTGTTAAATACTCCTTTGTGGTTCAAAGACACTGACGCTTTTTTTTTTCTTAATTATCTTTGGTATTTAATGTTATTGAATGGTTTTCTAAAGGATTTTGATTGATAATGGACAGTATGGTACTAAACAGTTGCCACTTAAGATGCCGACAGTGGCTATTATGGTACTTTTTTAGGGTTAATCGCCTGGTGCGATACCTATAATATTGTTTTTCTGTATGAGTGAGTGAGACAACATTATTCAAATGCCATTATCACGGAAACAGAACGTTATTATTTTTTGAAAATTAAGTTTCAGGGCGAATCTTACAATTTTAATCTTTGGATAAATGAACTGTCCGAGTTAGCTAAAAGAGAATTGTGAAAGTATGGAAGTAACATACCAACACAATGCCTGTATTTCTCGAAGAGGCAGAGGTGAACCACATTTCGTCAGTAATAAGTCCCATGTATCCTAATACATGGGACTCCATAGCAATAGCCCCTAGGCTATTGCTATGGAGGAGTATTCACAAAAGTAAACGGACAAACAGACAATCCAAATCACTTTTAACACAGATTTATGATAAATATATTTTTTAGGGTTCCGTAGTCAACAAGGGACCCTTACAGTTTCCATGTCTGTCTGTCTGTCCGCGGCTTAGCTCAGAGACTCTTAGTACTAGGAAGCTGTAATTTGGCATGGGTATACATACTAATCACGCCGATAAAGTGGTAAACTAAAATCATGAAAAAATATTTTGTAGGGTATCTACCTCCTTTGCACCTAAAGTGGGGATGATATGTTTTCTTGTCTAGTAGGAGCTCGTGGCTAAGTAATAACAGCCGCACGGGTCGATCCATCAGGTGAAGCTACGCTTGCCGGGGTTGGTCTGTGGATGGGTGACCATCTTTTCATACCGAGACTGCTCCGTGCCTCGGAAAGCACGTTAAGCCGTTGGTCCCGGCTGTCATTCGAGGATCTTTGACAGTCGTTACGGGTCGTCAGAAGCCCGAATGTCTGACAACCAGTCTTACCAAGGGCTATCGTATTACCCAGTAACTGGGTTGTGGAGGTCAGATAGGCAGTCGCTCCATGTGAAATACTGGTATTCAGCTGCATCTGGTTAGACTGGAAGTCGTCCCCAACATAGTTGGGAAAAGGCTAGGCGAATTGATTGATTGCCATGGTGTATCATTGGATAGGCCGTTCAAAATAATTTAGGGTCTGTGAAAACCTTTTTCGATTCAGGGATCCGTTTGCGTAATATTAGGGCGCCTTCAAATTAGGCGCGAAGTGCCGCGCGTGGATAAGTTCGAGTATCATACTTAAAAGATGAAAAGATGTTATTCATTGTATCGACAATAACGCATACTTATAAAATGCAAGATTGTTTAGTTTGATATAGAGTCATTATAGCACAAGTTTAAACCTTAGTGGTTTTTGGTTGCTATGTAATAAGTAATCCTGTATTCTTTAGTTTAGATGATAAATAAATCAATCTGCCTAGCCTTTTCCCAACTATGTTGTGGGGTCGGCTTCCAGTCTAACCGAATGCAGCTGAATACCAGTATTTTACATGGAGCGACTGCCTATCTGACCACCACAACCCAGTTACTGGGTAATACGATACCCCTTGGTAAGACTGGTAGTCAGACTTTCGGGCTTCTGACAACCCGTAACGACTGTCAAAGATCCACGAATGACAGCCGGGACCAACGGCTTAACGTGCTTTCCGAGGCACGGAGGAGTCTCGGTATGAAAAGATGGTCACCCATCCACAGACCAACCCCGGCAAGCGTAGCTTAACCAGATGGATCGACCCGTGCGGCTGTTATTACTTAGCCACGAGCTCCTCCTCATTTAGATGATAAATAAATAAAAATAAAAAAAATCTTGAAAATTGAACAAAAACTACGTGCGCACCTGTCACTTGTCGATCGATGAACTGATGCGCGGCCGCAGTGCGGGTGAAGCGCTGCAGTCGTGCATTTTTCATTTATATGGATTTACAAAGCAACGCGGCCGCAGCGCTAATTTGAAGGCGCCCTTAAGCTTTAAAGTGCAAATTTTTGTTAGTGTCTCCCCCTGCCAGCTGTTGCAGGTGTAGCAGGTTGTGTTTGGATATGTGAAAAAAAAAAAAAACACGTCATTAGTATATACTAGCTAAATTTTCACAGGGTGTTCTACCCATGAATATGAATCACTTTCACTATGGACCCAACTCTGAAATCATGAAAAAAAAATCAGCTGTTTCATACATTTTGGTCGAGTAGGTATATAACTTTCGTATGAAACAGCAGATTTTTTTCGTGATTTCAGAGTTGGTCCCATAGTGAAAGTTGTTCATATTCATGGGTAGAACACCCTGTGAAATTTTAGCTAGTGATTTAAAAATAGCCCTGTATATCGAAATTAAAAGGGAGACTAAGCAGCTAAGCTAAGTAGCTAAGCAGGATTAGTTAAGTAGGCTTTATAAGTTAGCTACTAATAGTTGACCAACTTACATGTGCAGTTGGAATGTATGGGAGAACATGTTTTTCAACTACACTGTTAAGTTTGTTCTTGGGGTAAATTCATCCTAACTACGGAACCCTTTATTGAGCGTGGACCGACACGCAAAAAAAATCGGTCAAATACCGGTTTTTTTATGTCTCGACTTGAATATCGCAATCTAATAGATCACTTATAATTAAATCAATCTTCGTCTACTTCTATGTCTGTCTATCTACAATCCTCACGATATAAAATGATGGAGAGATAATAATTGTATGATATTCTAATTTGCATACTAGTTGTGTCCCGCGGTTCCAATACCTATAAGAAACAAGTACTTGTGTGGCCTAGAGATAATTGTTTCGTATCTGCGTGTATATATTAATGATACAGGAGATATGCTAGGGGCAAATTTATGGTCAAATTGATTTTCTTTCCTTCAGTAGATATAGACTAGCGACCCGTCTCTGCTCAGCACGGATGCAATGTAGGTACATATGTGTCGCAGATGGATTTTCGAATCAGCTGTTTTACATAACCGATAGCCGTTTTACAAAACAGCTGCGTTATGTAAAACAGCTCAACGATGTTTAGCGATTAACGTTAACACGCAGAAATGCATAAACGTTTTGCTTTTATCAATGCCCGCTGCATTAACGATTGCATCAACGATTAGAGGTTATGTAAAACAGCGTGAAATGAAACGTCAGATTTTAGTTTTAAATTTTGTCCCTCGTGGCTCTGTGTGTCATAAAAACAAAAATGGCGTTTGAAATAGAAATAAATAAAACGCTATAAGTAAATAAAAACAGTGATTTTAAGGAAAATTTTAACATAAAATTATCAGAGTTTTATGGAAGTCAGTCCTTAAAATACTAAATAGCCAAGTAACTGCAACCAACTTGGAAGTAGCGCTCGCTGGGCTCGCGCGTGGTTGGTCACAGTTCTATCCTAACCTAAACCAATTGGTCTGGGTGCCCTAGCTTAGTTACTGCGACCTATTCAGCTTTAGAAGCCACACCAAACGTTTTTTGTGTCTGCAGATAAGCCATTCTGCATGACTCCACAACCTCATTTCACCGGCCTCCTTCTACCATCGAACATCTAGATGCACTACAAGTTACCATCCATACCTAGTTGCCATTGCACCAATTCGCACTAAGTGCTTCCAACACATCCTTCATAATGCGCACGGAAAAAAAGTGGAACTCACTACCTGCGTCTGTGTTCCCGAATCTCTTCAAAGTTAGAGTGAACAGGCTTCTTGTGGGTAAGCTTACTCCATCGTAGACGTTGCCTCTGTCACCTCTGACCTAGACTAAAGTCAAGAGCAAACACGTAATAATAGTACACATATCAAGTAATAATAATAAACAAAAACTAAACGTGGGTAGTTGTATCCAAGTATAAAAATTATAAAAAAAAATACATTGGAGACTCTCACAGTAAGCCTTTTCATTAGCGGTACAGTTTACAAAACTTTTTTGTTAAATTTCTTATTTGCCCCTAAAATTGACCCGCATATTCAAAATTCATTTATTTACCTTACACGTCCGTGTTCGGGTCACAGAAATTCATAAGTGTACCAAATTTCAATTTACTCTGTCCATTAGTTTTGGAGCAAACAGACGGACAGACACACGAGTGATCCTATAATAAGGGTTCCATTTTTTCCTTTTGAGGTATGGAACCCTAAACAAAAAAGAAGAAGCTTTTGCTCAATAGAGAGAAGATGCAGACTAATAGTATTGGAAATCGGATAAGGTTAAACAAATAAAGTTATTTATCATACAATAACACTTACTATTGGGTTGGCTAATAAGTAATGAGCGACATACAACTATTTTATTGGTATTTATTTATTAATTAAATGAATAATTGTCAATCATTAATAATATATTCACCGTCGTTTTCTACCACCATTCGCCATCGATCTGGCAAAGAGTGAATGGAGTCCGCATAGAACTTCGTTGGATTTGAATTGAAGAAGTCATCTATGTATTGTTTCAAGTGTGGTTCATCGTCAAAGCTTTTTTGCCGTAAATTATTACTAAGTGATCGGAACAAGCTGAAATCAGTTGGTGCTAAGTCCGGCGAATATGGAGGGTGGGGTATTATTTCCCAATTAAGCTCCAATAGTTTTAGCCTGGTACTCTTAGTAATATGCGGCCGGGCATTGTCGTGCAGGAAAAATATTTTGTCGTGTTGTGGACGTTTGCGATGGATGTCAAGCTTCAGTTTTTTAGGATGGAATTCCCAGCTTATTAATCGATGTATATCCCACCAAACAGAAAGCATTACCTTGCGACGATGAAGATCACATTTTGACGTTGCTTTTCCCTGTTCTTTACATCCCAGCCACTGGCGCTTGCGTGGGTGATTAACATAGAGAACCGACTTTTCATCTCCAGTGACAAGATAATCTAACCAATTAAATGTGCGGCGGAAAGATAAAAGTTGTACACAAATCTCAGCTCGGTAGGTCAGCTGATCTTTACTTAATTGATGGGGTACACAAACACTATATTTGTAAGTCTTTCCCAAACCATGTAAATGATTTGCTATGGTGCCATGAGAGCACTCGAGCTGAACAGTCAAATCGCGTGTAGTTTTTTGAGAATCTTCTTCGAATAATAGTTTTAATTTATCGATATCTATTTCCACGGGACGCCCAGACCTTGGTTGGTTGGTTAAGGAAAAATCGTTATTGCGGAACCGTTGGAACCAGCGCTTTGCTGTTGCTTCGGAGACTGCATCGTGAACTATCCTTTGACATATATTACGTTTAGCTTCTGCAGCAGAATGCCCAGATTGAAATTCATATAATAAACAATGTCGTACGTGGGTTTTAATATCACTCATTTCTTTGTGAACTGTAACGCAATAACAGCCAAACTATCAATAACGCGCATGAGCGCGACTCGCTCTTTATATACCCTCTGCTACAGAATGTTCTTGAACCTTTCCGAATTCTAGAAATTATAAAATAAAACGCTCATTACTTATTAGCCAACCCAATATAATTACACTGTGGACTGCTGTTATTTAACTTATTTCTGTTGAAGCGCAACTTTGGCATTTAATACTGGGTTGTACCTACTGATAAAATTATTAATAAACGCAGTGACAGGTTGAAAACCTTGTCCTAATAGTTCCCAGATACCTAGATAAAGTATTATTTTATCAGTGATAAACATAACAAGCATGGAAGTCCCTTGAGAAACGGAGAAATATCTTGGATCTAAGGTTTATCTACAAGCTGCTCAGGAACAAAAGCTGATTGCTCTAAACTCCTAAGTCTCTTTTCGAGTCCCACGTAGACTACCACGAAAGCCGATCACTCCTCTAGTACCTTTCCGTCGAACTAAGTTTGATACTACTTCCCCTATTCCAAGGATGTGTAAATTAGTAAATGAATTCAGTGATCTCAATGACATCCACACAGGATCTAGTAACATTCATCCGCAATACCAACATACGGTAAGTCACGTTATAGTCTATGCCTATCTTCACGCTGGCACTTTCGTTTATTATTGTATTATATTGTACAATTTCTGTCCTTTGTAAAATAGAATAATCGCATGTGGTGCTTACCTGTAATTGGGTGAGCTGTAGAACTAAGATCTATTGTTATGTATTTTCTATGTTTGTATCGCTGTAACATCTGTTGGTGAACCATAAATAAATAAACCCGGTATCGCATTGTAATGTATATCTATACGTAGCTATATCTTTATTTATACTTACTAATAATAAAGCTAAAGAGTTTGTTTTCTTTTTTTTTGTATGTGTGGATGCGCTAATTTCTAAAATATTTTTTCAAATCCAACTGCTAGAGTTGGATTTGAAAAAATATTTTAAAATTCGATAGCCCAATTCTTGAGGAAGCCTATAGGCTGTTTAACATTACGCTATGACCCTTAGGAGCCGAGCAAAAAGAAAAAAAAAACAGAAAGAACGCTAAGGAAAACGAAGTACGCGGGCAGGCAATGCAATGGGACCGGATGGGTCGAGAGAACAAGAAATTTCACGCGGACGAAGTTGTACACAGAAGCTAGTAATGTTTAAAGGTACTAGCGACCCGCCCCTACTTCGAACGATTTTTACGAACTGACAAAGCATCAAGATTTATTTATTATATAAAAGCTGTATATAAACCTAAATATAAACCTTTCGGAACATATTTTCTAAATAATGGTGTAAACCACATCAGAATCCTTTGCGTAGTTTAAAAGAACATCGCGGTCGCACAGAGAGACCCGACTTTTGCCAGTGGCTTCGCCCGCTTAGATGTTGGAAGTTATCCCACGGGAACCGTAAAATTTTCCGGGATAAAAAGTATCCTATGTGCTATATTCCAGACTATTTATGTGTCAAATTTTAACCAGATCCGTTTAGCCGTTCTGGTGTAATTGAGTAACAAACATCCATCCTTCCATCCAAACTTTCGCATTTATAATATTAGTAGGATACAATATAAAGATAATTAGATAGAGTGGAACTCACTACCTGCGTCTGTGTTTGCGAGCGCATACAACCCTAATCTCTTCAAAGTGAGAGTCAACAAGCTTCTTCTGGATAAGCTGACTTCATCTTCGACTCTGTCTCTGTCGCCTCCGACCTAGACTAGAGTCAAGAGCAAACCCATCTTAAATTAAAAAAAAAGATATAATTATGTAGATGCAAGACACTCATTAGCTGCTGGAATAATGGTTCATAGGCTGAGTAGGCATAGCCTTGAACACCACACTTGCAAGACGCAAAAATAGTCTTAAAATATCAATCTGGTAAAAAGAAGACCAGTTTACTTTTCAGCCGAAGCCATAGCCTTAACAAAGTTTTCCATCTAACCTGAGATTGGCTAACACACATTATAAATACAAGCCCAGGAAGGAAGTACTTGACCGGTGGAATGCCAACAATAAAAAAAATGAACACCAGAAATCCTAGCATTTTAACAGACAATCAATTCCATGCGTTAAACCATAGCTCCTTCATAATTCACAAGTAATTAATATTTTAATGATCTTCGATTGTTTCGATCATTCTTCAAAATTTTGAAGAATGATATTTATGATTTATATTTCGAATCGTAACATCGTTTGATTCATGTCATCGTTACATTTCTTATGTGATTGAGATTTCTTTCTCCTGTAGTTTATAATTTATTAAAGTGTAATTGGATTCCATTTTTATTTGTTATTTTTAATTGGGATTTCAGAGTATGCGGCCTGTTTAACTGAAAATGCTCTCAATAGTTTTAAGATACCAATAATTGCAATCTGAACTATAACTGGCTCGTTGGTCTAGAGGTCAAAAGCGCTACTGCTGTGCTTGAGGTCTGTTTTTTTTTTCTTTTGTTTCTTTTTTTGCGTAGAGAAATGCTCACGTATACTGCATTACCACGGGTAGATAGTGCAGTTATGTGGGACCCCAACCCACTAAAACTCCACGGTGTCCTCCTCTGCCGCTTGTGGCGGGAACACGGGCACGCGTTAGCACTCATTAGTGAACCCGCCGCGGCTGTCCATCACCGGACCCTCCTCTGCGAAGTACCAGGGGGTACTGTAGTCGCTGCCAAGCTAAGGTGCATTGAAAAATTGACGACACCAACTTCAGAAGCTGTTAAGTTTTTTAAGAAAGTTATTTTATTCGTTTTAGGTTTTTGAAGTCGGTTTTCACTTTTTAAAGTAAATTTATTTTTCCATTTTTAGTTGAATATACAATACCATAAGCCCAAGCCTGCCTATCCGACCTCCACAACCCTGTAACTGGGTTGACTTGTAATCATCTCTGTCTTATACGTAACGGATGATCACCCATCCATGGACCAACCTCGGTAAGCGTAGCTTAACCTTCTATCCACCCAAGTGGCTTTTATGATTACTTTTATAATCTTTCAAAATTGTTGACTCGCGTCGCTTACTGTATATCCGATATTGGATTACGCTTTACCATCTTACAATCTCTTGGATGCTCACTCGATTTTCATATTCCCTTTATTGGCCATACCTTATGTCGGAAATTGCACCGGCAGAGGTATCCGCGGACAGGATTCTATGGCGGATATTACATTGCTGGCTCCTTGAAATTTTGGGATATTATTTGAAGCAACAGCGACTACCTCGTTGGTCGCAGTGCTACTGCTGAGCCTTGTGGCGTAGTGGATTCTAGGGTAAAGCAATGAGACTAATGTGTCACTTAAACAGAGTTTATTTTAAGGTTATGCCAACAAAGTTTACTGTAGGGGGTCGTGGAGAGATTTGGTCTAGAGTTGGTTCTTTCGGAGGTTAGAAAAAAAATGGAAGTACTGCCGTGGGTGGACCGTCTGGCTGGCGCTGCAGTGGCTCGGCGTGGTCAGCCTTAGTTCTGGCTGTCAGCCGTAGTCGCCGGGTAGAGTTCGGAGTCTGGCGTGAAAGCTGCCGGTGCAGTTAGGCCAGTAGTGTGGCCGTCAGCCGTAGTAACAGGTGCGGGGCCCAGCGGCCGCCGGTGCCGTCAGTAAGTAGGTGGAGATGTGGGTTCAGACCGCTAGCTAGCCGGGTAGTGCGTTAGGTCTAGCCAAGGCTGTGGTCTAACGAAAACGGTGATCTAACCGAAGCGGTGATCCCTGGAAACACGCAAGGGTGCGTCCGTGAGCTCAGAGGAAGATCCGGTAAGCCTCTGTGATGTGCGTAGTTTCCTAACCAGACGAGGTCCATAGCCCCAAGAAAAAGGGTCAGTGGAGAGGAAACTAGCATCACAGTGGTTTACAAGAGAAGAATAATAATAAAGAATGAACACAAGATAAAAACAGTTATAGTAATATACAGATTCTCCTAAGGACACTATGAGTACTCACCCAATTTCGGGGAACTATATATGCTTCAGTGACTATCGTAGAATAAAGGAAGGAGTTCCTCTCGTCTAGTCCATTTATAGACATTGTGTTTCTAGCAAATTCTATAGGGAGGTGAAATTAGTAATGTCATGACTAATTGGCAAATCCCACAGATAATTATTTTCTAATTAGTCGACTTATTAATGGTACAGTACATTGATATGCTACAGCCTGAAACCCGGAAATCAGGGTCTAAGACTCAGGAATAGGCCAGGTAAAGTGTTATTGGCTTTTTCTATCAGGAATTTCTCAGTGGCAGCTAGGAGTCTGGATTTGTGCCTGGTAGGTCGCGGGTCACTATCACTATCATTTTCATTTTATTTGTATAATTCACTTTTTAGAGTGATTAAACAAATATTGTAGTTACATGATAGTCTTCGAAGTATCTACCGTTTATTCTATTTTACTTTATTACCTATTTGTATCAATCTGCCTAGCCTTTTCCCAACTATGTTGGGGTCGGCTTCCAGTCTAACCTGAATACCAGTATTTTACTAGGAGCGACTGCCTATCTGACCTCCACAACCCAGTTACTGGGTAATACGATACCCCTTGGTAAGATTTCGGTTGGTTGTCAGAGTTTCGGGCTTCTGACGACCCGTAACGACTGTCAAAGATCCACGAATGACAGCCAGGACCAACGGCTTAACGTGCTTTCCGAGGCACGGAGGAGTCTCGGTATGAAAAGATGGTCACCCATCCACAGACCAACCTCGGCAAGCGTAGCTTAACCTGATGGATCGACCCGTGCGGCTGTTATTACTTAGCCACAAGCTCCTCTTTGTTATTACCTATTTGTATAATGTGTACAAATCGCTAAAACTGACTTAGTTTCCGAATGTCGATTTCGGGTAACCACTGAAAATCAGCGCTGTGCTGTGGACCCCCCATAACACAGCATCATGCTAAGTGAAAGCCTTCTTATCACAGTCATGACGCGGACGTTGTTTCTGAATTCCATTTGCGCTCGTGATTCCTACCTACAAGGTGTAATTGCAATAACTGAAAACCTCTTAAGGGTTCATTGTACTGATTATGAACAACTTTTACTATGGGACTATACCTGAAATCGTGAAAAAATCAGCTTTTCCTTACATTTTGACCAGTTGAACGAGAACATCAGGAAAAGCTAATTTTTTTCACGATTTCAGGTTTGGTCCCATAGTGAAAGTTGTTCATAATGATGAGTACAATGACCTCTTAAGAGGTTTTCGGTTATTGCAATTACACTTAGTAGATCTGATTTTGTTTTGGGGTTCCGTACCTCAAAACGAAAAAACGGAACACTTATAGGATCACTCGTGTGTCTGTCTGTCCGTCTGTCACGGCTAATTTGCTTCGAATTTAATAGACGGATTAAGTTGAAATTTGGAATAGTTACGTATGAATTTAATGAATGAATTTAATTTTAGAAAAAGTTTTGCAAACTGTACCATGTGAAATATCAAATGAAAGGTCTCAAATATATATTTTATTGTATTTTTAAAATAAATTGTTTTATAGTTATTTAAGAAAATAGATGAAAGTTGACCATTCCCACGTATCGCCGAAATGACTGAGCCTAATATTTTGAAAAAATAAAAATAGCTCTTTACCTATAGATTACAGGAAAACCAAAAGAAGTCTGGTCTTAAAATAGCATGGTTAATCTCTCAATATTGTGCGTACAAACTTGCATTTGCAGTTGGAATGTACGGGAGAACATGTTTTTGAACTACAATGTTAAGTTTGTTCTTGGGATAAATTCATCCCAACTACGGAACCCTTCATTGTGTTTGGTCAGACACGTACTTGGCCCGTTCTTTTATTCGAATTATAATAATAATAATATGTAATAATAATATTTCACACACGGTTATCTGATCCCAAACTAAGCAGAGCTTGTACTATGGAAACCAGACAACTGATATACTACATACACTACTTTTTTTTTTGTAAATACATACTTATATAGATTTATTTACACCCAGACTCAGAACAAACAGACATGTTCATGCACACAAATGTTTGTCCTGGATGGGAATCGAACCCACGACCTGCGGCATGATAGGTGGTATCTTAACCAACCACGCCAACTGGCCTGTCAAAAATGAACTGAATGAATTAACTTACTTATCATTTTTATGTGCACGTGTATCTCGCACCTTGAAAACAAAAGTGGCGTTATACAAAAATTAACATTTTTCAGATGTCCATTTAAAGCTTTTTTGACGCAGCATTTTGGTCAATATCTTAGCAAATAACTGAAATAAAAGACTGCAATTTGACTTTCTTACTCTAAGTTTTGTATACACTGAAAATATGCCAGTAAATTATGGAGTTATTTAGAAAACATAGTTTTGATAATGCCACTTTTGTTATCAAGGTGCGATCTGTAACAAATAAACAAATTTTTCACTATTTTCTTACAATTAGGTAGGTAGTTATACCCATGTTTTAGAGACCACAACACTAAAAGGTGCACTGTCAAGTAATTAGCACGTCCATTCTTCAAATGAAGTTCTAAGTGGAGCTACACGACTAATTTTGTCACCGAATGCCACTGGCTATAGACTATTGAGTAACGGATAGGTATGAACTTATAAAATGTAAGTGATACAATTGGCAGCAGTTTGACTACCAATTATGTCGACTAGTGAATATTGACGCGTTACCCTGTATTAATAAATAATTACCCCACCGCCGTATCTCTAAGAAGACGTCGTGGTGAGGCTTGCGTGCTCCTGAACCCTAGGTCTGTACCGGTAGAGTTTACTTTGCGTTTACAAGTCTAGGGTGAGAGATAAAGAGATAAAGATAAAGAGATAATTTATTTGTAAAAATGTGCGTTCACATACTGTCTAGTCAGGTATGCAGGGCATGTATTTAGATTATGAAAATGTAGGTACATATTTTGCCAACTATGGCGTACAAATTGAATTACAAAATACAATGTCGGAGTAAAATGTCAAAAAATAGCGACTTTCAGTAGTCAAAATTGAATTATAATGAAATTAATTAAAATTATATTTAGTCCAAAACAATATTAAACAATCATAAAGTATCATTCAAGAAGTCATTTGTCTGATAATAACATTTCTCTGTTAACAAATTTCGTTTTTTTTTTTAACATATTCGTATTTAAATTTTTGTACTCTTTTGGTATTTTATTGTAAATGGTATGGCCATACAGAAAATACTTTTCCTCACGAACTCAGCTTTTGCTATATGCGAGCGTAATTTGCTGTTGACACGTCTGTTACGAGTAAAGGGATATTTTTTTAGTGAGCAGACCAAGAGAGATACATAAACCCGCAGGGCAGCATGTGCCCCGCTGTGGGGCAATAGCGATCCCATGGACCCTATCTCTTTTATTGGCCAGTTGGAGTAAACACTGATGAAGAACAAAGCTCCCACCTCTTTCTTGACTTTACTGGCCGGCTTCAGTGGAGATTTGCAAGAGCAAACGTGCTCGGAGGAAGGACGTATTTCAGTAAGATGCTAGTAGGGATCTTAACCGGGATAGTCCTGATAGCCGTGGAATACTTCTCCACTCCTCGTAAGCACCTCAGGTCATGTCGCTACGACACTATGTACTAAAACATTGGTCAGGTAGGGGCCATAGTCTTTCCATAGTCCTTGATAACCAGTTCACTTTAGTTACCCAATATCTTAGTTTTATATCCTACAACAACTGGAGGTTGTCCTTGGGTGCACTTGTATAGTGCGAACAGAGATAATCGTCGGTTGGTGTCTCATTTCATTAAAAATGTCTAACGAGCCTCTGCGAGTTAGCTTAGGCCCCTCGTTCACCTTTCAAAGGTCTGGAACCCCAGAGTCCTGAGAATTGTCAAGAGACATAAATAATAATAATAAATTTATTTATTTATAAAAGGTTACAGACTTACTTGGTTAACAAAAATGTATTATTATAGCTAGTGGTAGGAGGTAAGTACAGAGCGAATAAATCTATGCTTCACAAATCTGTAAACAATAATTGTTGAGTCCTCCCACTTACACTATGGTTACCTGTATCTTTAGGGGAAGTTGCCAGGGTAGCCCGAAAAATTCAAATTTTCTGACGTTTTTTGGAAGTTACAAGTCAGCATTAGGTTGTATGTTGATTAAAGTATGATTCGTGAATTATAATCAATAAGTCAGTAATCCTATTTTATTAACGTCAAGTTAAATATTTTAAAGTTTAACCCTGGGTTTACCTCTAACTCTTGCTGGCGCAATATGAATTATTTGATTAACACTGAGTTAGCTGTTAACCCATGAACACGCAAGTGAGCCTAAGTAAAACAACAGAACACACAAGCAGCAATTATTACATCTCAAAACTCACCACGCAAACATATTAACTCCAATATCCCTTTTGCCAAGTCATTGCTCTCAAGGTCAAAAGTTCAACAACAAAGGTCAAACAACATAAAGCCAAACGTAACATATTACTTACAGTTGGTGTCACATGTTCAACATATAAATGAGGCATCTCTAACTTTGCCAACATAACTGAGGAGCACGCACATAAGTTTGTTGTAAGGGCTGTTGAGTAGTGAAAGCGTTACGATTCTGTGAAATAACATAACATAATATCACGCTTTTATTCCCCCAAGAGTTAGGCAGAGATGTACCTATACCTTTCTTTTTGCTTGCAGAAATGCACATGCATACTGCACTACTACGAGGAGATAGTGCATTTATGTGGGACTCCAACCCACTAAAACTCCACGGTATTCTCCTCTGCCGCTTGTGGCGGGAACGCGAGGACTAGTTAGCACTCACCGCGAAACCGCCGCGGCTGTCCGTCACTGGACCCTCTGGGGCGTGACCCCCATCACCAGCGCACTCGCAAAACCAAACCAGCAAAAGGACGCGACGACCCCGTGTATAGTCACCCTTGGTCCCCCTGCAATTGGGCCTGTGCCGTCTACTACTTTTCGGCCGCAGAAGATAGGGAGAGCGGCCAACGAAATACCGACACTCCTCCTCCCCTGCGGCTCCACCGCGACTGCCATCAGATGGTGGCGACCTCGTCAAGGCCGCTGAAGATAGGGAGAGTGACGCACCACAATACCGGCACTCCTCTTCCGCCGCGGCCTCCAACCCTCAGCCGCGATGCTTCCCATACGACATCGCGGCTCGCCTCAGTTGCGATGTCACCCAAGCGGCACGGCATGCAACCTACTTGTTGGCCGCTACGTCGCTTCTAAGTCCCATGTAATAAGCGGCGAGCCTATTGACACAAATCCAGATTCCGGGCTGAGAAATTCCTGCAACAAAAATCCCAACAACGCTTTGCCTGACAGTAAATCATGCTACCACTAGACCAACGAGGCGATACTGGAAGTAGGAAATAATTTTTTGGGTTATTTCAATGAGGAAACTGGACTTGATGGGCGGAAAATCACAACGGCTGTTTCCTCCCTCGTATTGACACGGAGTAAAATTAAATATGTCATGCAGTGAAAACATTTAGCTAGTCGCAAGATGGTTGCGGAGTAGACTATCGAGGGTACGGCAGAAGCAGGTGGGACATTTAATGAAGTTTCCCGAGCGAACGACCTTGAGCGTTCGGTCGTTGTCACACACCCTTTTATCATAGAATTCACACAATTTTTGGAATTATTTTAATAAAAAAAGAAAAGCGATTATCATCATCTGGCTAGCTTTTTCCCAACTACATATGTCAAGGACGGCTTCCAGTAAAACCAGATGCAGCTTGAAAATAAAAGCGATATTTTGAAATAAAATAAAACGTGAATTATTTAGATTTGTATATTTTCTGTCTATTAGTGTAATCATCAAGTTAATAGAATCATAATAACTTAATATTATAAATGCGAAAGTAGGTTTTTTTGTTTGTTTGTTACCTTTTCACGCCTAAACCACTGAACCGATCATTCTGAAATTTTGCATATACGTTGTTACGTGTACAGAAACGGACAGAGAGTACCATTCATCCCGAAAAAAAGTACTGTTCAGGAGGAAAACAACAATAACATTCTTATGATAATAGATGGCGCCACGTGTCATTCTAATCATGATTGAATTATATTATTACAAAAGCTTCAGTAGTGTGATAAGAGCTTTTTATTTTATTTTTTTAAGTACCTAATACATTTTGGGAATTGTAGACTGTCGATAGACCGGTTTTTCATCCTCCTAACTATAATATTACAGATGCGAAAGTAAGTTTGTTTGCTTTATACTTTTCACGCCCTAAACCGCTATTCTAAATAAATTAACGCGAGCAAAGCTACGGGCAAAAGCTAGTCAATAATAATTTTTGTTTTTTTTTTACAAGGAGATTTTAAATGTATCATATTTTAACACATAAAAACAAATAAGAACGTGCAATGTGATGATAACTAGTATATCGAACATTAATAATGTGCTTTTAAATGTAGTTTATTTCTCTTCAGATTAATGATTTATAGCCATTCGTGGTTCTTTGACAGTTGTTACGTGTCGTCGCAGAAGCCCGACAACCAATGTTACCAAGGGGTATCGTATTGGGTTACTGGGTTGTTGAGGTCAGACAGTCGCTCCATGTAAAATACTGGTAATCAGCTGCGTATGGTTAGACTGGAAGCCGACCCAAACATAGTTGGGGAAAGGCAAGCACTTTGATTGATTTTGTAATGAGTTAATAGCTTCAGAATAACGCACTATCACAAGGTTTTGCTCGGGGTAGCGCCTTAAGACGCCTTACCACTTTCTGAGAGCTTTTTTGTTACATGAACGTACTTATTAAGCAACCAAATACCATAGAACAACCAAAAGTTTGGTTATCTCTTTTAGTTGCTATGAGCACCAAAAGAGATAACCAAAATTTTGATAGAAGGGTTTAGAGTATAATTGGTAAAGTATCTTGGTGAGAAAATCATGCTGTTCATTATCCCTTAGTTGTACGAATTCTACAAGAAGAGTACCTGACCTTACCTTTTCCTAATTCACACGGAATTTGTTCTGTATTTGGATGAATGAGACAGCCGATAATATAGCTCAAAAGCTTGTGAGAGCCCAAATATGTGGCATTCGGCTATAGGTTGATGATGGGGACGCGGGGAAGTGTTTCTATCAAATTCCTAGGAAAATATGATCCGGCTCGAGCCACGTGCTGAACTGAAGTAGCCTCATGAACGGTTGCCTCACGCTTTTGTATTTAAATATAGTAATTATTTTAATCATTTTATCAAGACAAACGCGGCGAATTGTGCTAAACAATCTTACTACCTTTTCATTTATTAAAAAATAAAAAAAATAAGAAAAGAGCGTCTGTTTTTTAGCTATGAGATTGATTAAACATTACGAAAAGAGATAAGTTTAGGATTTTTTTCTATCCAGCCAAGTTAATCTAATCGTGTTAAAGGGATTGCATGTCTTGATAAATAAGAATAGCTTTTTTTAGGATTTTATTACACTGTTTTTTTATGTTTTTGCAATGGATTAAAAAAAAACTAGTAAGTGCGGTCTCTGTCGGATCATAGCGAGAACGTATTTGAAGCTCTACACCAAACGTTACAGTAAAATCACTTAAAATTCATAGCAATGGTTTCTAAAACTAAGCAAAGTGATAGCTAATGTAATGCTAATACTAACTAAATCACTAACAGCTCGCTTGGGTTCGAGCTACAGCTTCTAGCTTAGATGGATTTGAAGCTGTTATTATCAGCTTGCGATATTTTGGTAAGTGCGTGATTATGGCGTTTATGTGATACTATTCAAACCCTTTACAAGAAAAAAAAAATCCAACGCCTCCTTTACATAATAGTTAATTAGACCAATTTTATATGACTGTCTATTATCTAATAATAAACACAAACTAAAAAATAATTATCTCTCTCTCTCTATAATCGGCACGCACGAAAATCTCCAGCACCCACTAGAGGGCGGTACCGCTCCCGTTGAGAAACTATAACTATACTATAAAACGCAGAAATAGAAGAAGATAATAATAATAATAATATCCTAGGACATTGTTCACACACGGTCATCTGATCCCAAACTAAGCAGAGCTTGTACTATGGTAACCAGACAACTGATATACTACACTACTTTTTTTTTTGTAAATACATACTTATATAGATAATTACACCCGGATGAATGAATACAGTAAGCAATTGCTTATAGTATTATGTTAAGAAAATAATTTAAGTCCCCAAAGTAGATAATTATCTTATCTTTGACACAAATGTCCAAAATACTATCCTATCCCATTTTTGTAGAGGTAGATAGTGTCCCCTCGCGCTCTTAATGTCCAAGTATTGTGACGTCTTGTGACTGAGGCGTTGTAGTAGTCATTATTCCTCTCATATACAACTCAAATGTCATTCTTATTGCTATAATAATAAAAAAATAATAGGTGAATATTTTCTAAAAAAAAAAACTCAAACAAAACGAAGTATGATAATATTGCCAAATCACCATAATGAGCCACTAAGTAAATTGAACCACCTCCTAAATAACCATAACACAAATAAAACCTTAACAAAATCAATGTTAAAGAAAGCCTTGGTAATAGGGTGACAATGCAAGGACGATCACGCTACAGGAAGGGAATAATTTAGCCGGTTACAATCAACTGTACCGCGACCGGACCGACGACTGTTTAACGAAATGGATTTAAGGAAAGCCTGACTTTGTGAGAACAGAATACATCTAATCTACACTTTCATTCACGAAGCATTTCACATTTAAAATCTACGCTGGTCACTTACTTCGACAAGTCACTGAATTTTTCCTCAAATTCAAATTCAAAATATTTTATACTGGATGTTTTTTTTTACCGTCTTGAAAAAAATGGGGCATAATAGATGAACGGAGTAGAAGCCTATTACATACCTAGTTACGAGTATTTTTTTGAAAAAAAAAACCTTTTTTTTTATTTGTAATCATACGCACTATGCACCCAATTTTTTTCAAGCCGGTAAAAAAATCACCCAGTATATGTGTGGGTGAGAATATTGTATAATTATGTTAAGCTAGGCGCACTGTTCCAGTTGGTCGTTTCTTATGGAGAAATTAACATAACTTTAATTTCGGAAGTCGGTGGCAAAAAACTAAAATACAGATCCCAAGACACCGACTTCCGAAATTAAAGTGATTTCATAATTTTGTGTTAATTTCTTTTTGACGTCGATTGTTTTTATTATAATTATTTTTTATATCAAATGAGCAATCCTAACTAATATTATAAATGCGAAAGTAAGTTTGTTTGTTACCTTTTCACGCCCTAACCACTGAACCGATCATCCTGAAATTTTGCATATACGTTGTCAGGTGTACAGAAACGGACATAGGGTACCTTTCATCCCGAAAAAAAAGGAATGTTCTTGAGGAAACAACAATGACATTCTTATGATAATAGATGGCGCCACGTGTCTTTCGAATTATGATGGAATTATGTTAATATTGAATATTTAGTAGTTGTTAAGAGCGTTTTTTTTTTAAATTGAAGTATGTAATAACATTTTGTGAGCCGTATCGATAGACCGAGTTTTCATCCTCCTAACTATAATATTATGATGCGAAAGTAAGTTTGTTTGCTTGATACCTTTTCACGCCCTAAACCGCTATTCTTAATTAACGCGAGCGATAAACAGGGTGAATTTTTCATGTGGGCGTGGATGGCCAAAACTATGAGGAATAGCGAAAAGTACTCAAAGCAGTCTCGGGCTCGACTTTAATGAAACTAAAACTGTATCATTGGATTTTTGAAAAATCAATATCAAGGTTTATTAGGTACCTACTCAAACATAAGAAAAATAAAAATAAAGTATTTTGTTAAAAATGAGCTCTTTCCTTTAGTTTGCCGTATGTTCGTTGTATTACTTCCGAGAATTCGATTCTTATAAGCGACACTATCGAATGGTGTAATAATACAGCGTGTGTGTTCTTTTTTCAAAATCAACGGGTTCGATTCCTGGCTAATAATATTGATTTATCAAAAATCCAATGATGCAGTTTTAGTTTTCATCAAAATCGAGCCCGCGACTCCTTTGAGTACTTTACGCTATTCTTATAGTTTCGGATTTGATCGACGCCCACTTGAAAAATTCAACCCATATATAAATTTGTAATCACGTTCTCGAAAACGGCTCTAACGATTTTGATGAAAGTTGCAATATAGGGGTTTACGGGGGCGATCAATCAATCTAGCTAACTCTCATATCTGGGAAAATTCGTTTTCTCTATTTTCATCAGAGCAGAGTTCGGTCGACCATGTTTATGCACCACGTCATTAAAAATATTCAAATATATTAATAAAATCTATTTATTTAACGTGTTAATTTAATCAGTACCTATAGCCAATTTAATACCTATGACATGTGATGTTAATTAGCTCAATGTAGCTGTTATAGCGCAAATTAACTAAGCACAAATTGAACGTGATTGGAGCTCAATTATCTATTTATGCTGATTCTAGTTACAGAGAATAACCAATCTAAAACTAAAACAATCCATGATAACGTAAACCTGAGAGTCTAGACAAAGTGACATTATATCAGCGATAACCCTGGTTGAAAAGTCAAAAATGTATTGGATTGAGGTAAGAGGAACAACGTGTAAAGTTCTCTCATCCTCCATAGAAAAGGGAGGATACTCTGACCAGACGGGTTTTGTGTCTGGTGAACAATGCCCGACGATTGATGTCGGGACGTTGTATATATTATTATATATTATAATATATGCCTGTCGCGCGGTAAACTTTGCTTGCGCGATGCAGAACTTAGCGTGACGTCAGTGTGTGTTTGTATGTGGCGATGTAGATGCATCACATCACTCCCCTCCGGTGACCGGCGGTCGATAGTGCACTAAGTCATGTATCTTGCGATGCTTGCCCGAGCCAGTTGGGGTTGCAATGAGTCGGAACCGGGTGCCGCATAGTTCAAGGTGAGTCGGAACTGTCTGCAGTCATAATCACTGGGTTATGACTGCAGACAGTTCCAACTCACCGTTGGGGTAGCGCTGCGTTATGGCCTAGTGAGTTGAATGTGGTACAGCGCCGGGTTGAGGCTGACTGCTGGCGTCGACCAGGAGAGGTATTAACAGCTGTTCTTATTGACCGGCCGAAAGTGCAGTGTGCTGTGACAAGGTTGCTAATGAGGCTGAGGGTAATGACCAGGAATGTGCGTCCGTTGTATACTAGCCGTGGATGCTAGCTAGCTGTGTGACTTGCCGCTCGAAAGCTTGAGGAAGTGATGATGATGTCACGCTTAACTAGCTGCTCGAAGGCTGCGTCAATGTCCATGTTCGGGGTCACCAGTATAGAGGTATGAGGAACAGGGTGTAAACTTCACTCATCTTCCATAAAAACGGAGAATCCTCCGACAAGACAGGTGTTGTGTCTGGTGGGCTACTGCCTGACGATTGATGTCGGGACGTTGTAGATATGCAAGTCGCGCGGTAAAACTCTGCTTGCGCGCTGCAGGATTTTGCGTGACATCAGTGAGATGTCGATGTCGCCACAGACATTAGCTACCGATAAGTTTACTCAAAACTGTAAACTCAGTAGTCATGCTTACGACCTTTTGACAATAGGGGCATGAGGAACAGGGTGTCAAGTTCACTTATCCTCCATAGAATAGGGAGGATCCTCTGTCCGGATGGGTGTTGAGTCTGGTGGGCTACTGTCTAACAGTTTGATGTCGGGATGTTGTATACAACGCCAGTCGCGCGGTAAACTCTGCTTGCGCGATGCAGGATTTGTGTGACGTCAGGTCTTTGATACGTAGTTCGCATGTGGCGTTGTAGATGCTGCCACAAGACCAAGCGGGGCAAAATTCAAATGTCACGTCTGGATGCGAGAAGAACTAGCTGGAAGTCTATATCCAGCAGTGGATGTATTTCCAGAAGATGTTTTCTTTTGATGAAAACCAAGTTCTTATAGACTGTGGAGTCTATATTTAGTAGCTAGGGTTTGATTCCTGGCTGTCATTCTTGGCTCTTTGACAGTCGTTACGGGTCATCAGAAGCCCGAAAGTCTGACAACCAGTCTTACCAAGGGGTATCGTATTACCACCCAGTTAGGGTTGTGGAGATCAGATAGGCAGTTGATCCATGTAAAATTCAGCTGCATCCGGTTAGACTGGAAAGATAGTTGGGAAAAGACTAGGCAGACAGCTAGGGTTTATTACAACATCTTAAAAACTGAAAAAAAGAAACACATTTTTTTATAGAAATTATAGACTACTTAATAATTTGTCTTTCCTAATTAACTCCTTACGTATAGTCCACTGCACATCAGTGATAACACTAGCACTACGAAATCGCCCTTACTGTAACGACTTAAAGGTGATGTCAATGTCAAATTGTTACCAGTGATGTTCAGTTGTCCGTACTTATCTAGACGTACCTAAAGAATTGTCTTTACATTGGTACTAGATGCATAAGTATACTGTAGTATACTTATGCATTAGTACTGACTTAGTAGATTGTATTCCGGCCTTCGAGAGAATGCGTTCTTGGCACCTGTCAGTTAGAAAATTTCTAATAGTAATAAGGTTCAAATCCGCAAAACACTTATGCGTTACTATGAAACTGACAGGTAAATAAGTGAAAATAACAAGAACGTATTCTCTCAACTCGAAAGCGTAGCAACTTCTCGCGTGGGCACAAATATCAAAAGGGCACACCAACAGAGGATTGTTGAGTCATCACAAGTTAGTACAATAACATAACCTTTACTTGGACTGACTTGAGTGGGTTAACTAGATATTGACTATATACTGCAGCTAATAGATGGTATAATTTTATGGTCACTCCCATTTGGCTAAAATTCAATGCGTTCTTGCAACATGCTTTGGCAAAGCTGCATCGCATGGCATATTATTTACTGAAATTTATATTGATGACATCACAATGCAATTGCATGGCTATCTCATACTCAGCCAGAGTAACATAAAAATAACTCCTGTCATAGCAAAAATAAAAGTCAAGTTGTTAGCAAGAGTGATGCCAAAAATGTTGTCTATTGTTTTCACTGAATTCCATCCCATTAAGCTCCATAATCACTTTTTTTTCAAGTTAGGTTAGGTTAGGGGTAGGGGTTTTAATTCTATCTACAAAATCACTGTATTTAGATATGGAATTATTAAACCAGCCTTTATATTATTATTTCTCAGTGAAATCAATACAAATATCAAATAATCTAGCAAACGTAACAGTTCAACCTAACTTAGAATAGATAAATAGATATTCCATAGATAAATCTACAATAACATTATCATAATCAAATAAACTAACGACGAACATTCAACGCACATTTGCGATTAGCCGCTCCTACTGTAATTGAGTATAGTGTTGCGACTAATCTATCAACATTATCGATAATACGATGTGCAATTGACATGGCATGTGTGTGTATATTAGTTTAGATTATTACGCATAATTAATCTAACCTATTTACAATAATTGAGCGAGCAAATATTGTGAGATATTGATAATTAGGTAGTTGTAATCGCATCATAGCTTTCTTAACAGAATAGGTAGTAATGTTGAAACCCATAAGAAGCTGTTAGCAAAAATTAAGAAGTTTTATTGAGTATCTAATTAAGTCTTTCAGTACATAGTTTAATTTTGCGGATATTTTAGTTATAAATATTTAGGTCATTGAAACACAATCTCGACTTTTGTCATTTCATCATTCTCTTCCCCTTATACCCATCTATTTGGGGCCGGCACAACATGTCTCTTTTTTCTTACTATTGAATTCAAACATAAACATTTCGAAACCATCGTCTCCTACGCAACCACGACAAAACCACTGATTATATCACATTTTATCCTAAAACAATTTTAAATCCAACCATTTTAATGTGAACATATTCCCAGCTCTAGCCCCAACCGCAGGTGTGGCGCTTACATTACATTGCTATCATACGAACTAGGAATGTCGATATTATTTCCGTCTCGATTCATATCGACCGGTCGCAACACTATCGGTTCATTGTATCAAACAAATGTGCATTATACAAATTTTTGTGGTCATCCCTATTCTTGTATTAATAATTTTGATAGAGAAATTATTTTGCGCTTAAACGTTAGATTAATTTTGTGTAGATAATATTAAATTAATTCAATGTTTTGATTAGGGAATTGAACAGTAAAATAGATAAGCATTATATGTTGCTCATTTTGCACGATTTGTATGCATGTTGGATTGTTTACGTAGTATGTACAAATTACAGTTTGCTATTTTATCAGTTCATTGCTATGCCAATTTGATTTTGCTTTTGATTATTCCACAGATTTTCTGTATGACGCTTTAGTTTAGATCTCAATTCTATATTCGAAAAGACTAGCAGGAACCCATAAATACCATACCTAGGTATGCTTCTGAAATACGTCGAACACTTAAGGTGAAATGGTATCGTAACGGGGGTTGATGCATTGTTATGACCAAACGGAGCTTATAGAATTAAAAAATATAAATGTATACGCTGTTGTGTATGCTGTTACATTAAAATAAACCCATAATCCCTCTGTGTCTTTGTGAACGCGTAGACGGATTGAAATTGTACTCACAATCGAATAAAACAATTTTTCCCATAAAAAAAATAATATTGGTAATTTTAGGAAACTGCGATTTTTTTTTTGTATCGAGCCAAATTTTGTCAATCGTTTTTGGCCTTCATAATTTAAAATAAAATCTTCAGTTTTTATAACCATGAATAGGAAACAAAGTAGTTTTTGACGACAAAAATTAATTTTGCATGCAGACGAAATGCGTCAAAATATCCTCTTTGGGACCCATTTCGCCTTAATACCAAGGCATACCGGTTTCTTCACGATGATTTTCTTAACAGATTTCAGAGCAATGGTGGTAAATAAATTGCACACAGAAAAGTGCATTGAATCTTTGAACTGTGACTCAAATACACATGTCTGTAGCTTGTACAAAACCATGCAAGTAGCTTGTATGCCATTGTGACATTCACCAAGCAGAAGCTCCTATGGTTCATTAGCATGCAAGCTACTTGCATAAATTTGTACAAGCTACAGGTATGTGTTTTCCCGCCTTTAAGTCGGGGCCACTACCAATGAGATACCACTAATTAAGTGTCACTTAGGCACCACTGTTCTCAGTCAACTTTGAAAAAAAAAATACGGTCAAGAGCGTTTCGGACTCGCGTACCGAGGGTTCCGTACCATCATATATTAAAAAAAGTGCTATTTCTAAATAGCACTTTTTTTTAATTAGAGAGGAATACTCTCGTAAAGATTACGGAAAAATAAAACGATGTCTCTAGACATCGTTTTATTTTTCCGTAATCTTTATAAAAACTTCTTTCACACAGAATAATTTCATATTTTTCTCTATGCGAACTTCGGAGGGGGCACGGTATATGTTTTTACATTTTTCATCAAAAGTCGAAGACTATGTGGCCTAAAATGTTTAAGAATGTGCAAACAGCGCTCTTTCATAATAATATGATACCCCACATGCCCTAGTAGCCCCACTTCGAAGTTTTAAAACCACCTTACAGACCCTGTTGAAACAAAAAAAAAAATCTTTCTTATTTGCAAAATAGTTGGGCAAACGTCATCTAAAACTATTCCAAAATTCAAGTTGATATCATTAGTAGTTCTTGAGATATTATACAGCTGTGACAGACGGATAGACAGACAGACAGACTGAGTCGACTGAGGGTTACTTTTTACCATTTTTATACGGAACCCTAACAAGAATATTTTGGCGCTTGAATGACGTTGACAGGGGGCGCTGTTGGTGGAAATTTATTGAAAAACAAGATGGATTTTGGCCACACGCCAAAAGATATACACATATATGTATATTTTGTCAATGATAAAAGTCGAAACAAAAGCATATAGGGTTATTGGGATGTAAGAGAGGTCATTTACAACCAAATGACCCCTTATGACTCCTATGCAAATGTCAACCAGTTTTTTTGCAGATATCGACCATTTTACCAAAAAAACCTGCTCAAAATTATAAAAAAAAATTATCAATTTGTACTTAGCTCAGATTCAAAAACTGTTAAACATAATTGTCATTTTTACCGACGAAAAATAGGAGGAGGTTCTCAAGTCGACATGCAATTTTATTTTTTTAATGTATGACCATGCATAAGTTTTTACAGAGTAGTCCAATTTAAAAGATTCTTGTTTTATTCGGGAGGGTCCTCGAAATTGGTCCCATGTAAAATTTATTAACTTTGCTTGGGTATTTTTTTTTAATTTGCTTCAATATTTTTTCCCACTTAGTTTATTTAGATGATGATAAAATTTATTTTGCAGGTAGTAGTATTCCATGTATGTGTTCTTTCGTTTTGTATTTTCATTTTTTGACAGCGACTTCCGAAATTAAAGTTATTTTTCACTTTGTAGTGTTTTTTTAGAAAGTCGGTTTTTTTTTTTGTAAAAAAGTTATAAGGTTGATAAATGTTAGCAAGCAGATAACATTAAAAAAATATGTACGTATTTAATGCATTATTTTTTAATAATATTAAATGTCAAATTACTGGAAAATGGTACATTTGCATAGGGGTCATAAGGGCTCATTTGGTTGCAAATGACCTCTCCAAACATCGCCTCAGTGGATTGCCGACTTAGTACCAATAATCCTGTATATTGCCAATAATATAAAAGTAAAATACTCTTTCATAACAGCTACAATACGTAGGCACACGGTAAAGATCGAGCAGCTTGCTACCAATTACGGTGATTACGTCCCAGGTAACCCAAGACCGATTGTCTTAAACTCCACCTAATGAAGCCCATTTATTGGGTAAACGGTGCGTGTGTTCGGGACACACGGATGTGAAGAGTTGGCAATGGAACTTGACTTTTTTTTCGTTTTTTGTGTACAGACGCCAGCACATCAATGTACTACAATCTGTCAGATTTCTTTAATAGATTTTCGACTTTATTGCTAAGGCATTAGGTTCAAGGTTGATTGGGAAAATCTAACACTTTCGGCTAGGTTGACCTGCTGGTGTCTGTACCTACCCAAGTATTCTGAAATCCTATTGTTATTATTATATTGGGTAAGTACTACTATCACACTAGCTCATAATGAGCTAGTGTGATAGTAGTACTTACCCAAATCAATTTTTCACAAGCGTAGTTTTTGCAGTTTTACTAAGAAATCGGTCTATATTTATACTAGCTTTTGCCCACGGCTTCGCCCACGTGCTTGTCGGGAAATATCCCACGGGAAAGCACTACCGGGATCAAAAGTATCCTATATCCTAATTCAGGTCATAGTCCATTAAAGTAAATCCATTCAGCGGTTTTAGCGTGAAAGCGTAACAAACCAACTCACTTTCGCATTTAGACTCATAAAATGTATTAAGTACTTAAATAAAAAAAATAAAAAAAAAAACTCTTAACACACTACTAAAGTTTCTATATAATAATATAATCTAATCATGATTCGAAAGACACGTGGCGCCATCTATTATCATAAGAACGTTATTGTTGTTTTCCTCTGAAACAGTACGTTTTTTCGGGATGAAAGGTATATAAATATTAGGTTGGGGAAAAAGTCTTTTCGAATTATAGTATGTATGAACTTGTAATAAAATCTCTTTGGCTATACTATTTGTATCTGGCTGGATTGGTATCATTGAAAGTTTAAATTTTAAAGAACATAATTCCAAATTCAAATTAGGAAAATGTGTGATTTTCATTTGTTTTTCGTACCGTCAAGATGAGTTAATCTAATGAAGAAATTCGATACATTTTAAAATTTTACTACAAAAAAGGTAAAAATGCAACGCAAGCCGCGAAAAAAAATTGCGATGTTTATGGACCTAGTGTAGTGTCTGTGAGAGTAGCACAAATTTGGTTTAAGCGTTTTCAATCCGGAAATTTTGATGTCAAAGATGCACGTCGATCTGGTCGCCCTATTACGGATAAAATGGATGCCATTTTTGAAAAAGTGGAGCAAGATCGGCATATCAGTAGTTACGACGTAGCTGAAGAACTGGAAATTGACCACAAAACAGTTTTGGCGCATTTGAAAAAACTGGGTACACAAAAAAGCTCGACATTTGGGTACCTCACGAGCTCACTGAAAGAAACCTAATGAACCATGTACTCATTTGGGATTCTTTATTACGACGTAATGAAACCGAACCATTTTTGAAGAAGCTGATAACTGGTGATGAAGAGTGGATCACGTATGATAAGAACGTGCGAAAAAGGTCGTGGTCAAAGGCCGGTCAGGCTTCACAGACTGTGGCGAAACCCGGGTTAACTCGCAACAAGGTGATGCTGTGTGTGTGGTGGTATTGGAAGAGCATTATTCATTATGAGCTATTACCACCAGGCAGGACCATCGATTCTGAACTCTACTGCGAACAACTGATGAGATTAAAGCAAGAAGTTGAGAGAAAGCGGCCGGAATTAATCAACAGAAGGGGTGTGGTTTTTCATCATGATAACGCTAGACCTCACACATCTTTAGCCACTCCGCAAAAATTAAGAGAGTTTGGCTGGGAGGTGTTAATGCATCCGCTGTATAGTCCTGACCTTGCACCTTCAGATTTCCACCTGTTTCGGTCTCTTCAGAATTCTTTAGGCAGTGTCAGGTTAACATCACGAGAGGACTGCCAAAACCACTTGTCGCGGTATTTTGACCAGAAGTCCCAAAATTTCTATAGCAATGGGATCATGTCATGATGAGAAAAACAAGATGGCGCCACTAGGTGAGCACTCATTCTAAAATTGATCCGTGTTCAAAGTTGATTAAAAATATAATTACCACGAGATACTACATATATCTGCGATAAAAGTGAAGCTATAAGGACAATTACGAAGTGAAAGAGTTATCCAAAACATTAGTGCCGTAATACAGTTAAAAACTTAAAAATTGTACCTATGTTATTGTGTCCAAAATCTCAGTGACAATAACAGTTTTAAAGTGTTGATCAAAGACCCCTAAATGTAACAGTGAATCATAAAATCTATTCGTCGTGAAAACCAACCAAAACAGTGAAAACAATAAATAAAATGTAAAAAACTTTCTGCAAAAACTTGTGGAACGTGAGTCATAAGAGTGACAAGTGTACCGTCTTTTATTTTTGATTTTTTTTTGCGCCAGCAAGATAAGACCACCAATTTCACCGAGTTAACTATCGTTCACGTAGCGAGAACCGCGACTGCTGTGGGTCGGTAGACAGCGCGTCGAGGGTTCGAATCCAGCCAAACGTTTCCTCTTTTTGAATATGTACAATTTGTCATTTACTAAAATACTATGATGGCAAGTAAAAATAACTATGCCGATGGCATGAAAACGGCCAAAAAATCTAAGCGGTTGACTAGTAGTCCTACAAATGAAACATACGCAAATAATATAACGTTGAGAAATAAATCTAAGCTAAAAATTACTTCAAAAAATGATTCATTGGAGGTAGCAGCAGAATTAACAGAAAAGGATGAGTACATTTCGTTTACTTCGACACCCTCAATTAATGATCTTAACCAAAGTTACCCTGACTTGTACTTTAGACCAAATGACGATGTGAAAGAACTAAAAAATAAAATATGTCAACTCGAGGAAAAGTTGGTAATTGCAGAAACTGAGATAGAGAATTTACTTTTAGAAAATAGTTCTCAACTGAAACAAATCGCTGACTACAAACTAAAAATTGACAAATTGACACACATATGTACAAGCACAAAACAAAAGACATCCTCAGCTAAAGTAAAGCGTAAAAATCTTATTAGAACAAGACTAAACTTTAAAAATGTTCAACAAAGTCCTGATGAAGAAACCGAAAACAAAATGCCGTCTTTAGTTTCAAACTCGATGGAAGAAGATCCTAATGACGTCAACTATGAACCACCATCGCAAGTAACCACAGATCGTCACTGCACCACTGAACAAAGAGACACATTAGACACAAAGTCTCCATACGATTCCAACTTTAAAGAAGATAACTCGTATAAATTATGTATAATTAGTGATAATAATGTGAATAACATACTAGGTATTGCCGAAGCCACTTTTCCGACCGCCAAAATTTGCCACTATTGTATGCCGAAGGCAGGTATTGTAGAACTTTTAGAAAGATTAGAAAAAAAAACTTGTAAATTACAGCTTATATGACTATTGTATAATCCTCTTAGGTGAAAAAGATTTTTTTAGTCTCTAATAACTACGATGAATTAGTAAATCACATAAAACGGAAACTTGAGAATATAAGGCATACCAATGTTATTTTGTGTTCCCCTAACTTTAAACTAAAATGGAATGTTAGTTTATTTAATGCCAGAATAGAAGCTTTTAATCGACTTCTATATCTTAGCAACCAGACTTTTGAATATACTTATATGTTTGATACAAACAAGCATCTGGAATATACACATAAAATGTTTTCTAAATACACAGGTAAAGTAAAAAATAAAGCTATAGTAAATTTTTTCCATGACTTAAAAAATTACATAAAGCTGTTCCAACATGCAGGTAACCACTGTAATGATTTAAATGTGATACACAGTCATGAACGTAGTGAAATAAGTCATATAAAAGCTGGTACTATACCTTATTACTTTAAAAAATTGGTTAATAAAGCTAAGACAAATAAATGCGGCGATGAGACTCAATCTGATTCATCGCTTTCCTTAGTAACACAGGCAATGGGGTCTGTACCAACATTAAATTTTTTTCGTGAATAATAATGTATCAAAAGATCATGCAAATTTAAACATATTTCATCAGAATGTTTGTGGAATTAATAACAAGAAGACTGAACTAGAAGTTTATGTACAAACCCTAGATAAAAAGCTAGACTATATATGTTTAAGCGAGCATTTCTTGAATGGAAACACAGCAAATTGTTTTAATATAGATAACTACAAACTAGTCTCATATAACACCAGGAAAACTAAAAAGAGAGGAGGTAGTTTGATTTTAGGACATGTGGATAGGCAAACGGAAAGTATAGACGCAATAAATAAGTTATATAAAGTAGAATGTTTTGAAATATGTGGTGTTAAAGATGTTTTCACTGGATTGTTTATTTGCTGTTGTTATCGTAATCCTGTAGACAAAAATTTTGATATATTTTTGGAAAAATTGGAGAAGTTACTCGATTACTTATTCAATAGGAAATCTATAATATGTGGAGATTTTAATGTTGACCTATTAGTGGACAGTAAAAAGCGCATGGAATTTCTCAGTTTGCTAAGGTGTTATAATTTCAGGCACCTAATCGATTCTGCTACTTTCATTCGTAACAGTTATAATTCGTGTATCGACAATATAATTACCAACTTGCCCGACTCGTGTATTCTGGGATGTGCAGTAGATCATAATGGTTTGGCGGATGGCCATGGGGGTATTTTTGCAGATATTCGTCTGGATAATGTAAGCAATTTAACGCGAAATAATTATTCATTTATTATGACAAATAAAAGAGTATTTAATAGTAAAAATAGTGCCCAATTTGTACAGGGTATTCGTGAAAAAGATTGGAGTTGCATTGGTATAAATACATTTCTCAAAACATTTCAAAAAGTATTCCAAAACAGCTATAGAAAAAAAGATTATAAAATAAGCCTCAAGAAAAACAGACAGTTAAAGTGGATCACTAAAGGAATTCGAACATCCAGTAAAATGAAACGTTTCTTATGTGCACTTAATGGTAACAATCTTGATTCAACTGTCTTGATGTATAAGAAAAAGTATGTTAGACTATATAGACAGGTTGTAGTAAAGGCTAAAAAACATGCAATAATGAAGCAAATTAATAGTTCCAAAAATCTAAGTAAAGAAGTGTGGAAAGTAGTGAGAAAATGTACTAATAAGGAGAAAACGATACAACCGGAAATTCGTCTCAAAGTTAATGACCAAATTGTAGTGGATCCAGAAGTAATATCGGACATTTTAGCAAAACAGTTTAACTACAAATGTATCTCTAGGGCAGTAGAAAGAGACCAAAATATAGCATTTTTTAAGAAGTATACACTCGAAATAAATAACGAAATAATAATTGCTTCTGTTACTCCTAATGAGGTCTTAACCATAGTCAAAAGTATGGAGAACAAGTTTTCTTGTGGTTATGATGAGATCCCAATATCTGTAATTAAGGAACATATCTCTATACTAGCAGAACCTATGTGTGTCTTTTATAATAAATGTATTGAGGAATCTATCTTCCCAGACCAGCTTAAAGTAGCCAAAGTAATACCTGTCTATAAAAAAGGTAGTAGAACTGATCCTAGAAACTACAGGCCTATCTCCTTGCTGCCAGTCCTGTCTAAAATATTTGAAAAGATCATAAAAAAACGACTTTTAGATCACTTGCGTGTAAATAGAGTGTTAAACCAAAGACAGTTCGGATATCAAAAAGGTGTTGGCACTTCCGATGCCATATATACTTTACTAGATGACGTAATAAGAAAAATAAATAACAAAATGAGAGTAGCCGGAATCTTTCTTGACCTAAGTTCAGCGTTTGACACTATAGACCACGAATTACTTCTTACAAAAATGGCGCATTATGGTATAAGAGGTAAGGCCCTGAAATTATTCTCTTCATATCTCAAAAACAGAAAAATGTACGTAGAAATTGACAAAATGCAAGATGGCTCCAAGACAGTTTACAAATCGGCAAAAGTAATGATGACTACGGGCGTCCCGCAAGGATCTATATTGGGACCCGTTTTATTTATTCTATTTATTAATGACTTAATTAATTACATGAATACAATTTTACCTGACATTGATATAATAATTTTTGCAGATGACACAAATGCCATAGTAGCAGCAAATGACATAGATAAATTAACAGAGACTGTAAAGGCAGCATTGCAAGCATTTCACGTGTGGTTCACTATGAACAAATTGTTAATCAACCCTGCAAAGACCAAAATACTGTTATTTAGAACGACAGCCCGTAATAAGGACGATTTAGAGGTTGTTTTGAATGATGACAAAATTGCCCTCGTTAAGGAAGTTACATTCTTAGGTATACATATAGACGAACAGCTAAATTGGAAAACAGAATTAAATTGTATAAATGCATCAGTATGTTCTGCATGTTATGCGTTAAGAGCACTTAGAACAGAAATTAGCATTGAGCAATTGAAGATGGTATATCACGCGTTGGTAGAATCAAAATTTAGATATAGTATAATGTTTTGGGGAAAAAGTTATAACTATAATATAAACAGAGCTTTTGTGTTACAAAAACGCGCAATTCGCACATTACTCCGTATCCCGCAAAGAGAGAGTTGCCGTGAACATTTTATAAATCTGAATACTTACAGTGCCGAGCATTTATGTATTTGTACTTTTAAGTAACATGGCCAAATATATTCATGAATATGAGACAGAAGAAGAACGACAGATTAGAGAAGGCACACGTAGACAAGACATTATACGCTACAGGGTACAGCCTAATTTGAATATTGTGAAGCACAGTCCCAGATATCAATCGGTGATATTATTTAATAAGTTGCCCCTAGATATAAAACGCGCTATCTACTCAAGCTCTTTCAAAAAGCAACTTAAAAGTTTCCTGTTGAATAAGTGTCTATATGCTGTTGAAGATCTATAATGAAATCCCGATATATATGCATTGTTGTAATATTTAACGTGTTTTTTTTTCTTTCTTTATGTATTTCATCTTCTTTTTTATACCATGTAATTTCAGATACAATTTATTGTTCATGAATAAATGACTAATGACTAATGACTAATGTCCCTACCTACAAGATGGTAAAAAGTTATCGAACAAAATGGTACCTACATACTTTAGTTAAATGTAAATAAACTATATTAAAAAATGTTTTGAATTTTCTTAAAAAATGCGAAGAAACTTTTTCCCCAACCTATTATATTTACGAGTGTATGTATGTCCGTTTCTGTATACGTGACAACGTATACGAAAATTTCAGGATCATCGGTTCAGTGGTTTAGGCGTGAAAAGGTAACAAACAAACAAAGAAACAAACTTACTTTCGCATATATAATATTAGTTAGGATTAGTGGTAGTTTACAATAAATAAAATCTTTTTTACAGAAAAAAAACCAATCTCCAAAAAAAAAAACTACAACGTGAAAAATAACTCTAATTTTGGAAGTCAGTGTCTTTCGTTTTGTATTTTATTTTAATTTTTTGCCAGCGTTTTTCTCGACTTTAAAGTTATTTTTCACTTTGTAGTGTTTTGATTTTGACCGGTATGTATGTACGTATGTTCATCTGTTAATCGGCTATCGATTCCCGCCGCCCAGGGCGTCTCCTTCGAGGACCCTGCTGAATAAAACAAGAATCTTTCAAATTGGACTAGTCTGTAAAAATTTATGCGTGGTCATACATAAAAAATGTATATACGCCTCGACTCGAGAACCTCCTCCTTTTTTTCGTCCGTTAATAAAATATTTTCCAATGTACAGACGCCAGCACATCAAGCTACTACAATCTGTCAAATTTCTTTAATAGATTTTCAACTTTATCGCTAAAGCATTAGGTTCAAGGTTGATTGGGAAAATTTGACAGTTTCGGGTAGCTTGACCTGCTGGCGTCTGTACATAAAAATATAAAGCATGAACCTAGGCTTTATCACTGTTGTTGTTTTCATGACTCAATCTGCCTAGCCTTTTCCCAACTATGTTGGGGTCGGCGTCCAGTCTAACGAGATGCAGCTGAATACCAGTATTTTACATGGAGCGACTGCCTATCTGACCACCACAACCCATTTATTGGGTAATACGATACCCCTTGGTAAGACTGGTTGTCAGACTTTCGGGGTTCTGACGACCCGTAACGACTGCCAAAGATCCACGAATGACAGCCGGGACCAACGGCTTAACGTGCTATCCGAGGCACGGAGGAGTCTCGGTATGTACAAATAGTCACCAATCTACGGACCAACCCCGGCAAGCGTAGCTTAACCTGATGGATCGACCCTTGCGGCTGTTATTATTTAGCCACGAGCTCCTCATTCATGACTATTAAAAATAAAGGCTTTAACATCGTTTTCTGTGGAACTTATGTTTTAATCGTTAATGAGCTATCTTAACATTTCATATCATTTAAGGTTGCACTAGTTAGTGCAAAAAATAAACACGCAATTTTTTTAAGCTACCCGTTCTTTTGTCCCGTGTGTCACCTAATTGCGAGTCACCGGTGAAAATCACAGTTACAATTGACGCGAAGCTTTATTTTCATTTCGGCACTCATTCCTCAAGGTCTCACTCAGTCCTTCAGTTTTATCGGAGCAAAAATGTTCTTTTGGAAAAATAACTGATCGCTGATTGGTTGGCGGAAACCGGGTGAGTTTGATCGCTTTTACCAAGTGTTTGGCATTGTGTTAAATGTTTTTAGTGGAAATTGTTAGGTCTTGTTTGAAGGATAAACTTAGGTATGGTTTGTGCTGAATTTTATATCAGAATAATATATAAGCGCTTGAATTTAGTGGCGTTTTATTTTAAGTAATTTGGATGTTTTTGTCTTTCTAAAAGGTTTTTATGTCTTGACGAAACATTGAGATTTCTTTGTTATTTATATAAGTTCAAGAATGTATTATACAAATATAATTTCGGGCGCTTGTGACTAAGTAATAAGACAGCCACACTGGTCGATCGATCAGGTTAAGCTACCCTTGCCACGGTTGGTCCGTGGATGGGTGACACTCTTACCAAGGGGTATCGTATTACCCAGTAACTGAGTTTTGGAGGTCAGATAGACAGTCGCTTTATGTGAAATACTGATATTCAGCTGCATGCGGTTATACTGGAAGCTGACTCAAACATAGTTAGGAAAAGGCTAGGCAGATGATGAAACTTTTCGGAACACATTCTCAAAAAGATGTTAAAAATTTCATCAAAATCCATTGCGCAGTTTAGAAGAACAACGCGGTCACACAGACAGACACGAAATCCGACTTTGTTTTACATTATTTGTAAATTTTGCTAGCTTTCTTTATTTGTAGATCAATCCATAATTAAGGTTCCCACAGACAGGCGCAACGCGACTGTAGTTGAACAATGTCTATTAGACTTTAGGAATGAAACTCGGCCCAGTTGTAATAGATCTGTATTGTATCACACAGCACCCAAACGACAACGGTAGTAAATGATTATACACAAATACAGGATAGGAATCTAGTTGCTTATTTACTCAAAGTTAATCATTAGATTTTTATAATAAGATTAAAAAATCCTGTCACTTATTTTCTCTCGTGGACCATCGACCAACGCTCTAGACCAACTAGAGTTGTCAGTTTACTTACTAACAGTGGGAACCAGAAATAAATAGTTTGGTTCGCCATAAAATCTTCAAGGAAATTTTCAACCAGAATCGCGTCGCAACACCGCGTCGCGCTTGTCTTGCCTTTAAATGAACAGTGATATTCTGTACAAATCTCACCGTGAAAACTTAGGTGAAGTGAGCGTGGAGTGAGCTGTCAATAGTGTCAACCCCATAGTATCGGGTGGAATGACAGCTCACTTCACCTAAGTATTCACGGTGTGATTTTTACAGAATATACCGGCTGTTTAGAAAGGAACGTGCCGCCTTTTGTTCAGCTTTAAATTCACCAATTCCGTTAAGAGAATTACAGGACCTAAACGCAAATAACGCAAGTTTTATAATGCCTACAAGTATATGATCGACTGCAGTAAACCAAATCAGAAAAATATATGTTATTCTTCAGGATAATATAGTGTGTTGAAAATATAATACAATTAAATTGATACGATAGGAAAAAGTCACGAAGATACCTCTAAAAATGTATTTTAACGATTAAAAACCATACTAATATACATACTATCATCCTGATTTTTTGTCAGATTATTCTACAAGCAACATAATAGGTTGGGGAAAAGATTCTTCGCATTTTTTAAGAAAATTCAAAACATTTTTTAATATAGTTTATTTACATTTAACTAAAATATGTAGGTACCATTTTGTTCGATAACTTTTTGCCATCTTGTAGGTAGGGACATGATCCCATTGCTATAGAAATTTTGAGACTTCTGGTCAAAATACCGCGACAAGTAGTTTTGGCAGTCCTCTCGTGATGTTAACCTGACACTGCCTAAAGAATTCTGAAGAGACCGAAACAGGTGGAAATCTGAAGGTGCAAGGTCAGGACTATACGGCGGATGCATTAACACCTCCCAGCCAAACTCTCTTAATTTTTGCTGAGTGGCTAAAGATGTGTGAGGTCTAGCGTTATCATGATGAAAAACCACACGCCTTCTGTTGATTAATTCCGGCCGCTTTCTCTCAACGTCTTGCTTTAATCTCATCAGTTGTTCGCAGTAGAGTTCAGAATCGATGGTCCTACCTGGTGGTAACAGCTTATAATGAATAATGCCCTTTCAATCCCACCACACACACAGCATCACCTTGTTGCGAGTTAACCCGGGTTTCGCCACAGTCTGTGAAGCCTGACCGGCCTTTGACCACGACCTTTTTCGCACGTTCTTGTCATATGTGATCCACTTTTCATCACCAGTTATCGGCTTCTTCAAAAATGGTTCGGTTTCATTACGTCGTAATAAAGAATCACAAATGAGTACACGGTTCATTAGGTTTCTTTCAGTGAGCTCGTGAGGTACCTAAATGTCGAGCTTTTTTGTGTACCCAGTTTTTTTCAAATGCGCCAAAACTGTTTTGTGGTCAATTTCCAGTTCTTCAGCTACGTCGTAACTACTGATATGTCTTGCTCCACTTTTTCAAAAATGGCATCCATTTTATCCGTAATAGGGCGACCAGAGCGACGTGCATCTTTGACATCAAAATTTCCGGATTGAAAACGCTTAAACCAAATTTGTGCTACTCTCACAGACACTACACTAGGTCCATAAACATCGCAATTTTTTTTCGCGGCTTGCGTTGCATTTTTACTTTTTTTGTAGTAAAATTTTAAAATGTATCGAATTTCTTCATTAGATTCACTCATCTTGACGGTACGAAAAACAAATGAAAATCACACATTTTCCTAATTTGAATTTGGAATTATGTTCTTTAAAATTTAACTTTCAATGATACCAAAACCAGCCAGATACAAATAGTATAGCCAAAGAGATTTTATTACAAGTTCATACATACTATAATGCGAAAAGACTTTTTCCCCAACCTAATATTAACGTGATAGTGTTTTAATTTTTTATTCCAATCAATAGATTTTTTGTAAATCGATAATTGCTTCATATTTTGCAATAAATTACCGGCGTTGTGTCATCGCTCTTCTTTTTCTTTCCTATGCAGTCCGATAGTGACAGCGCTTTAGGTCATGTAGTCCCCTTAAAAAAACAACAGTATTCAACGACTGTTTCAACATACCTACGAGTACCTATTTGTAAAAATAGTCGCTGTCGGCTTCAAGCCTGCAGGCACGTAAATAAACTCCAAACTGGGCCACTGATCTAATTGCAGATCTAAAACTGTGTTACGTGAAACCGAATTTTCACAAACCTAGCCTGGAAACGTTATTTTTTAGGGTTCCGTACCTGAAAAGGAAAAAAGGAACCCTTATTGTGTGGCGTAGCGGATTCAGTGGGTAGAGCAAATGAGACTAGTAGTCACTTATATAGGGTTTATTTATGGAGTAGGTTCACAAGTCGCAAGGTTCTTTCGTGAAGTATGTTAGGTTAAGTTATTGCCCTGGGTGGACCGTCTGACTGGAGCTGCGGTGGCTCGGCGTTGTCAGTCTTAGTTCGGCTGTCAACCGTAGTAGTGTCTGAGGTGTAGGCTGGCGGAGTCGTCAGGCCTGTACTGTAGCCGTCAGCCGTAGTTGTCGATGTAGTGCTCAGTGGCCGCCGGTGTAGTCAAGTAAGTGCAGATTGAGTGTTCAGGCCGGTAGATGACCGGTGTAGTGCGATAGGTCTGTAGCTGAATTGAGTTCAGCTATGATCACCAAGCTATGATCCCTGGAAACCACGCAAGGGCGTATCCTTGAGCTACGAGGAAGATAGTGTAAGCCTCTGTGATGTGCGTAGTTTCCAAACCAGACAAGGTCCGTAGCCCCAAGACAAAGGAAGGGTCAAAGGAGAGGAGACTAGCATCACAGTAGTTTACAAGATAAGAATAATCATGTAGAATGAATACAAGATAAAACACAGTTATTGTAATATAGATTCTCCTAAGGACACTATGAGTACACACCCAATTTCGGGGAACTATATATGCTTCTGCGACTATTGTAGAAAAGGGCTGGATTTTTCTAGTCCGTTCTATTTATAGACAATTACTTCTAGAAACTCCTATAGACAAGTGAAAGTGGTAATGTCGTAGACTATTTCACAACTCTCACAGAAATCGACTAATTATAATATGCTACAATAGGATCACTCATGTGTCTGTCTGTCCGTTTGTCAAAGCCAATTTGCTCCGAATCTAATGGACAGATTAAGTTGAAATTTGGTACACGTATAAATTTCTGTGAAACAAAAGCTGTTTCAAAGTTATTTAAGAAAATACACGAAAAATAACCATCCCCCTCTTATCTCCAAAACTACTGAGACTAAAATTTTGAAAATAGTACAGAGAATAGTTCTATACCTACCTATAGATTACAGGAAAACTTATGAAAGGGTCTTAAAATGCATGGTAAATCTCTCAATATTGTGCGCACAAACTTACATTTGCACTTGGAATGTATGGGAGAACACGTTTTTCTACTACAATGTTAAGTTTTTTCTTGGGATAATTTCATCCCAACTACGGAACCCTTCATTATGCGTGGTCCGACACGCAATGGGGATTGTCTAAAATTTTTCACCATCCAATTTTATTTTATTTTTTGAAAATTTAAAGCATTTTGACAAACTAATTTGAATATTTTGATGATTGGCTTAATAGTTATTAAAAAAAAATATATATATATATTTTATATTTTCAAGGTAGGTGACGTCATCAGGGTGCACAAAAGTATGTGCTGTTGCCTCACTAGTACATAATTAAAAATTTAAATCTGTCAACACAACATCATTCATCTCACATCTGTCAAAGTGTCAGTAGACGTCAAGACGACAAAATCGAATCAATGTTATTAGGGTTCCGTACCAAAATGATAAAGGAACCCTTATGGTGCGACTCGGTCTGTCACAGCTGGATATCTCATGGAATTCCGCCAAAGAGCAAGAAAATATGTCCATACGCCGAGGGACTATTAAGGATTCTTACTGCCCGAATCACCGGTGCAAACTTAAATAAGTTTGTACGGGTTGGCTTGGTCGATGACGTTTGCCCAACTATTTTAAAATAAGAAAGAAATAAAAATACAGATATTTTTTTGCAACAGGGATTGAAAGGGAGCCTTAAGAATTCGAAGTGGGGCTACTAGGGCATGTGGGGTATCATATGAAAGAGTGCCGTTTGCACATTCTCAAACATTTTTTCTTTATTTTTAGGCCGCACAATTTTCGACTTTTGATGAAAAACGTAAAAAAAAAATACCGACCCCCCCCCCAAACTCCCCCCTAGAAATTTGTGTAAAGATTACAGGAAAAATAAAACAATGTCTCTAAATAGCACATTTTTTTTAATATATGATACGGAACCCGCGGTGTGGCTTCTGCTGGGTAAGCTCACTCCATCGTCGACGCTGTCACCTCTGACCTATACTAAAGTCAAGAGCAAAGTCATCTCAAATAAAAAAAACCGGCCAAGAGCGTGTGCCCGACACGCTCTTGGCCGGTTTTTTTTATTTACACGCTCAGTGTAGGGTTCCGTAGTTTCCCGTCCGTCACAATAAGTGTTCCCACTTATGAGTTTAAAGGTGGGTATCCATTATGTTATTATCCAGGATAATAAAATATGTAAACGAAGTTAAAAAAAATGCTTTCATATACAATTATACTACAAACTTAGTCCAGAAAAAAAACTGTTGTTTACATCAAGTTCAAAATAATTTTTCTAGAAAGTCCTTATAAAGTTCTACTTTTCAGATTTTTTTCATATTTTCTAAACTTATGGTTCAAAAGTTAGAGGGGGGGACACATTGTTTTTTACTTTTGGAGCGATTATTTCCGAAATTATTGACATTATCAAAAAATGATTTTAGTAAACCCCTATTCATTTTTAAATACCTTTCTAAGAATATATCACACGTTAGGGTTGAAATAAAAAAAAATCACTTCCCACTTTACATATAGGGGGGCTACCCTAATAAAACATTTTTTTCCAATTTTTATTTTACCTGTTTTGTCGGCGTGATTGATATATATATTGGTACCAAACAGCTTTCTAGTGCTAACGGTCACAGAGATTAAGCGAGGACGGACAGACGGACGGACAGACAGACATGGCGAAACTGTAAGGGTTCCTAGTTGACTACGGAACCCTAAAAAACAGAAATCTAAGTCTCTCTATCCGAAGTTATTTTCGCATAATTCGTCAAAATGTAGGGAACAGCGAATTTTTTTTTTCTAAGATTGCAGACATGATGCGTCACAGAGTTTATGAAAATGCTTGACAAAATCATCTACCTAGCCTTTTCCCAACTATGTTGGGGTCGGCTTCCAGTCTAACCGGATGCAGCTGAATACCAGTATTTTACATGGAGCGACTGCCTATCTGACCTCCACAACCCAGTTACTGGGTAATACGATACCCCTTGGAAAGACTGGTTGTCAGACTTTCGGGCTTCTGACGACCCGTAACGACTGTCAAAGATCCACGAATGACAGCCGGGACCAACGGCTTAACGTGCTTTCCGAGGCACGGAGGAGTCTCGGTATGTAAAGATGGTCACCCATCCACAGACCAACACCGGCAAGCGTAGCTTAACCTAATGAATTGACCCGTGCGGCTGTTATTACTTAGCCACGAGCTCCTCGAAAATGCTTGACAAAAATGCTTCGTTATTAGAGAATGAGTTGATTATTGTGCTTGTCACACACGCTTTAGAAGGAGACTGTCCTACGGGTATGTAAGTCTGCGTTGTCTCACTGCAGGACAAAGGCCTTCCTTCCCTCTTTCCATTTTTCCCTGTCTACTGAGACTGCGGCCAAATTCTTTAAGGAGGAGTCCAGCTCATCTCGCCATCTCCTTTAAGTCGAAAACTAAACACACAGGTGAAGTCAGCGAAACAATTTTTATAAACGAGTCATGCAGCTACTCTTGACCGCAGCAATCTTTCCAAACTCGACATATTATTAATTTTGAAACACCGAGCGTTGGAATCAAAGCAATTATTATTAATAAGAATGTTATCTAGTGTCGGTATGTAGAGTGCTTGTTTTATTATTTCCGTTGGCTCCGCACCGGATGAGCTAGCGTTATGAAATTTAGGGTTCCTTAGGCTATTGATTCGATTCAATATTTTTTTTATAAAAATTCAGCTTATCTATCGAGTCATTGAAATGTTTTTCGGTGCTTCAATAAAATAGCAAATAACTAACTATTTATATAAGTAATTTAAGTAATTTCAATCATTATTAATTTAGAAAAGTATCTCTCTCTCTTTATAAACGTAGATATAGGTACTTTCAAAGCTACAGTATTATGATGAATAGCACGCTATTGAAATAAGAGTGACACAATGTCTCATTAAAATTCTCATATTTTAACACTGTTTTGTTGAACAAATTGTGTTTTGTTTTGGATAATTTGTAGAGTTTTTCCTGACTCATCACGAACTACTACGAAAACCTACAAACACACAAGCAAAAATAAACTGTAGTACCTAATGAACCCACTTGAATACTACCGATTCTCGCTTGCCACATTTTTGATATAGTAATATCGATTTATACCGTCGTATGTTTTATATTTTTCTGCATTTATAATCTAATTAAGAGTACAACGTATACCTTGTATAAATCAGGTAACTAAAAGAAAACATCTATTATTGCATCTTATAAAAATATTAACTCTAAAAGCATACACACAGGGTTTATTTTTGTATAACAAAATTCCAAATAAGGTCTTAAAATAATTTGTATTGCAATTAAAACTGAACTATAAACAAAACCGAATAAGGTAACTTTTCCCTCATCATTTTCTGAAGCTTCGAATATAGACGATGTCATAGGACCGGTCTATATTATAAGGTCTCGTGCTAAAACTTTTGTATTACCAACATGTATCTTGTCATAAATTATTATCTTAGTTTTATTCTCATTAGTTTTCTATTGACGTATATTGATTTATGCTTGTAGAACAAATGTAGAGGCTAGTCGATTGATTTGCTAAGATAAGTAGTGCTTCCTGTGGATAACCACAGGAAGCACTACAATCGGGACTGAACATGATCTCATGAAGCTAGTGTCGTAAGTCTAAGTAAAATCTATCTAAGAAAATATTTAGGTTCCTGCTTAGATAAAAAAAATATATATATGGAAGAAATACAAAACATCACGCCTACATTCCACGAAGGGTGAGACAGATGTGTCGGTACTTATTAGGCTCGGTCAAACGGACCACTGACCACAGCCACCAGTGGCTGTAGTCTCTTGCTGTAGTGTTGAGTACCTACTTCTGTATCGGGTGGCCATCACCGGCCTCACGTGTGCGGTGCGTCTATACAAATATATGAAAAAGCGTGTTTAAGGCGAAAGCGCCTGGGTAGCTCGTAACAAGTATGTATTTGCAGAGTTATAATCATTAAGTCAATACAACTCTTTAAGACCAGATAATCCTAATGAATGACTATTTCATAAAATCTTGAAATTTGTGGGTTTTACTAACTTAAGGATTTATATTACTGATTCTAATGATTATAATTATGTTAATATATATTTGTTATGCTCGCGAATCATACTTTAATCAACATACAACTTAATACGGACTTGCAAATTGCAAAAAACGTAAGAAAATTTTAATTTAGCGGGCTACTCTAGCGGTTCCCCCTTAAGTCGCTGTTGGTGGCCCGTTTGCGCCGAGCTTTAGGGCCGGTTTTTTGATCCGTAGTTAACTCAACCAATGGTTAAATATAGTAACTAATTGTAGAATTTTGGCTAAATGTGAAAGGCTAAACATGGATGTATTTCCAGGTTAGCTCATTTATATTAAAAAATAGTAACTAATGGCATAAGTCATTCATGTGTAGTCTTTCACAATTCAGTCAAAATTCAAGCATTAGTTACTATGTTTAACCATTGGTTGAGTTAACTACGGATCAAAAAACCGGCTCTAAGAACACCTTCATTTCACCAGTTATGTTTAAGGCCCATGTAATTGGAGGTGAGCCTCCTGCCCTCAACCAGGCACAAATCCAGACTCCAGGCTGCTATTGAGAAATTTCAGATGGAAAAACTCAGTAATACTGTCCGACCCGGGAATTGAATCCAGGACTTCATGCTCAGTACTTAGCACTTGAACCCACGTGACTAACAAGGTAGTCTCAAAACAGTAGACAATCTGTATTGGGCTATCTTGAGGAGCTCGTGGCTAAGTAATAACAGCCGCACGGGTCGATCTATCAGGTTAAGCTACGCTTACCGGGTTGGTCCGTGGATGGGTGACCATCTTTACTTACCTAGACTCCTCCGTGCCTCGGAAAGCACGTGTAGCCGTTGGTCCCGGCTGTCATTCATGGATCTTTCAAGGGGTATCGTATTACCCAGTAACTGGGTTGTGGAGGTCTGATAGGCAGTCGCTCCATGTAAAATACTGGTATTCAGCTGCATCCGGTTAGACTGGAAGCCAACCCCAACAAAGTTGGGAAAAGGCTAGACAGATCTGTAAGGGCTACATCATACAAAACTATTATAAATAAGAAAAGATTATAAAATAATATTCCCCACGTCATCCTATTCTTGTTGAAGAAAAAGAAAAGCACATAAAACTGTAAGTAAAACACCGATACTTATCACGGAAACCCGTAAACTCACCAAAGGAACTAAAGCCTCTTCGTGGAGATTGTTAATGAACCACAGTGAATTTTATTATAAAGTAAAACGAATCTGGCTACCACTGCCTGATTAACTTATGAATGAAACTTATTTTCATACATCCAATTATTCAGAACCCGAATTCGGGATTACTTAACCAAAAGACAAATATTAACGCCGACACTTTTACACTGCATTTCACCAAAATTGGGACCACAATTTCAGTATAAGCCATAGTAATTACATTGCACCAGAAAACGGAACGAAAAAATATTATAGTTCACGAAAACCTCTAATTACTGGGCCAAACACGTAGGAGGACAAATGTACACCATAATTTTTAGAAGTAACGATTGCAATTTGACATTTATTGTGGACATTAAGGCGAACGATACTGGCCACAAATACGAGCGGCCATTTTGCACACGGGGTGAATTCATAAAATGGCGGATTGTTGATGCGTTGACAGAATGCTGTTGTTTTTAATTTGATTAGAATTTAGTTAGGTAGTATGCTATCTTAGTTAGACCTAGTAATAGTCCTGTCGTCACAAGTTAAATGAAAATTTCGGGAGCCATACAAATAAATACCTACAACTAGCTAAGTAGGTAAAACAAGTTAAAAAAAAAACCAGTCAAGTGCGTGTCGGACCACGCACAATGAAGGGTTCCGTAGTTGGGATGAATTTATCCCAAGAACAAACTTAACATTGTAGTTGAAAAACATGTTCTCCCATACATTCCAACTACAAATGTCCATAGTTAAACGAAAAGTATCCAACCCACATTACACCTAATGTAGGGTCCTTTTCGTTTAACTATGGACAAATGTAAGTTTGTACGTACAATATTGAGAGATTTACCACGTTATTTTTAGACTATAGACTTCTTATAGGTTTTCCTGTAATCTATAACTAAAGAATAATTTTCTGTATCTTTTTTCAAAATTTTCAGCTCAGTAGTTTCGGAGATAAAGGGGGGGGGGGGATAGGTCAATTTTCCTATATTTTCTTAAATAACTTTAAAACAATTTATTTTAAAATTGTAAAAAAAATATATATTTGAGACCCTCACAGTAAGTCCTTTCATTTGATATACCGCACGGTACAGTTTGCAAATTTTTTTTTTAATATTCTTTTTAAACCCCAAAATTGACCTTTTTATTCAAAATTCATTAATTTACATTACACTTCCGTGTTTAAGTCGCAAAAATACATACGTGTAACAAATTTCAACTTAGTCGGTCCATTAGATTCAGAGCAAATTGGCTGTAACAGACGGACAGACACATGAGTTATCCTATAAGGGTTCCGTTTTTTCCTTTTAAGGTAAAGAACCCTTAAAAGTATAAACTTATTGTTAGTTTCTTTTTCATTTCTTAATGAATATCGTTTTAATTAATTTACTTAAAAAAAAAGTAAAAACATAATTTAAAAACGTATAAAATAACTTTAAACGTATAAAATAACTTTTCATAAAAAACTGAACAGCTTCTGAAGTCGGTGACAAGCTATTAGTGCATTAAAGAACTGAAGGCACCGACTTCAGAAGCTGTTAAGTTTTTTATGAAAGTTATTTTATTCGTTTTAGGTTATTTTATTCGTTTTAGGTTTTTTAAGTCGGTTTTTACTTTTTTTAAAGTACATTTATTTTTCCATTTTTAGTTGAATATACAAAATACCATAATATGCTCAAGACGAACGAAAAGAAAAATCATCAAAATGCGCTTCGAAATGCCGGAAATACAATACATTTATGCATATACCTAACTTCGTACATAAGAATAATTACCTAATGTATTATATACTAAAACCTTTCTGAAAGTATGTAGATCACGGAAGTAAAAGAATCATCTAAATTGGTTCATAAGTTTTCGAGAAAATCGTGGACAAACATACATACGTAAGGGTCGAATAGAGAACCTCCTTTTTTGAAGTCGGTTAAAAAACTAGCCTCAATTGGAGTTTTTACACTCTCAATAGCAATGTAAGCTGATGATCATTGAGATCCTGACTTTGTTTTGTACCTGCCAAGGCTATAATTGATTTTAATTAGGTTTGCGATAAACCTGTACTTATATTCAATCAAATTACTGTTGGTGTCGTTCTTATATGTTTCTGAGCAATAATGTACTGTATTACTGTATAGCATTAAGTAGTACTCAATAATAATTTAAACTAAATGAGTGCATTCACAGGAAACACACAGTAAACTCGCAAGGACTACACACGATATACAAAATCGTTTGGCAACCTATACTCGTACATTAAAGTCCTTTCTAAGTGAAGGGATAAATTCTTAAAGGCCTCGCCTATGGTCGGGTTATTCGTTACGTCTGCTTTGACATTGCGAATGCGTTGCTACACCTAACCTGTTTATACTGCGGGACAGAACTATTGGGCCATTATTTTTGTTGGTCTAGATTTTGTTCAGTAACTGTTTGGTATTTAAAAGTTTTACCAAGGGGATACAATTTTTACTATATAATTAGCTATGATAGTCGTGACATACGGAGATCAGCCAATCTTTTAGCGTGGTTCTAAAGCAGTCTAGACAACGACAAACACTTGTACTGACAGACGGCAATAAATTGTTGAGTTTACGTTGATATCTACTGACGATAGCTTATCTAACCATTGCTTTGATCAAATGAAAAGTGCAACATTGGTGTTGCACTTTTCATTGTTAAGTTATATTTTCCTCTTTGTTATTGTACACAATTTAATGACTTTATTATAAAATCTGTCTAGCCTTTTCCCAACTACGTTGGGGTCGGTGGAGTCTAACCGCATGCAGCTAAATACCAGTATTTTGGCACGGGAGTCTCGGTAATTAAAGATGGTCACCCATCCATGGACCCACCCCGTAAAGCGTAGCTTAACCAGATCGATCGACCCATGCGGCTGATATTACTTAGCCAAGAGCCCCTGATCTTACTATAAAACCCCAATTATTAACAGTTCCGTTGTGTATGTACACTTCGCAATATTTATGACTTAAATAAACTCGAGTTTAAAGAGACTCACAACTCTTACTTACGAGGAAATTGAAAAGTTAGTAGGAAAGCTTTTTTAACAGTTCCAGCTTATTCAGGTAACTTAACACATACACCACACACACACACACATACATCACTTATACAAAACACATACGCATTTAATATATGTGTTATGCGTATGTGTTGTGTTACCAAATTCACACAAGAGAGAGGCTATACATTTTCTTTTTTATTTAAAAGTTTAATCTTTTTGTTTTGTTTCTTTATTTAATTAACTTTATTTTCTTTTTTTACTCAACGATAGCTAAGCCATATAACTCCGTACTAGATTATATAAATTGGAAAAAATATTAATAGAGAGAGCCCTGGCACCCATAACACAAGTTTAATCTTAGCTTGGGTGCCAGCGGAGATAGTCAGTGACTTATACAATTTAAAAAGAATATTGTCATAGTAGGTGGATACAATATTATGACAATATTGTTTAGGCGATAGGATTATCGCCTTTATGTAAATTGTAAATTTTAAAATAAAATGATTATTTATTTATTACAATTTACTTTAGTTGTAAACAAAAAAAAAAAATCTTGATTTTTTTTTGTTTTTTTTTTTTTGTTTTGATTTTTGCTAGCCTAGTTTGTGTCCCACTGCTGGACAAAGGCCTCACGTTTTCCCTCCCCTTGAAAAAAATACCGAACCCTATTTTTTATGCAAATGATGATACAGTAATGAATAACCATTAACAAATTACTCAGTAATAACTGTCAGCATACTTTAGCCCGTGTAAGTGAGTGGGCTAGTATCTGGAGTACTCGTGGGATTTCGTACGATCACAATAGCAATTGCAATGAGGGCACTATTTATCTTCATGCTCTCGTTATGGTTACGATGTGAGCAAAATTCCTAGCGGTTCATCATCACAGTTAGATGAGTAACACTGTTTTGATGAGATTAAAATTTTGTAGTGTTTATTGTGAACTTCTTCTGTTTTGTAGCAGGAGTTTGATGATTATAGTATCTATCTATGTGAGATAAAAGTTACATCAAATTTGATAGGGAGATTTATATTTTACATAAAGTTTCGGAAATCGTTGGTCCCAGCTGTCTTTGAAAGTCGTTATGGGTAGTCAGAAGCCCAAAAGTCTGACAGTATCGTATTACCCAGTAACTGGCATGTGGAGGTCAGATAGGCTGTCGCTTCATGTAAAATACCGGTATTCAGCTGCATCCGGTTAGAGTGGAAGCCGATCTCAACGTAGTTGAGAAAGGCTAGGTAGATTGATTACCTATAATAATAATATTTTTTATTCACAAAAAAAAATGATTACTAAAGTTTTGTAAAAAGAAAGGATAAATAAGGAGGAAACAATTATAACGATTCAGTAAGAACTTAGAATTAACTTGTCATGCTTTATAAATAAAACATAACAATGAATTCATTATCATCATAATTCGAATGTTAGTGGCATTTAGCACACAATGTAAACATGAGATATTTTTTTCAAATGGGTACAATAAAACAAAATCGTGATCACGTCATTATAACAAAGAAACGCAATTGTTCCCCTTACTTTGTCCCGCAGTGTACAATAGCGTAGAAGTCGATATAATCGGTGAGTACCGAGATATTGCACTGTAGAGCATTTACACAGATTCCCCTTTGAGATAATCGTAATGCACCTTGCATATATTCATACCTAATTACACATATATTTTGTTGAACCAATTTAGCTGAGTACCTATTAAGACCCACTTGCACCAAAAATCGCTAAATGCATTTAGCATTTAGCGCTAAACATCTCTGTCAATCGTTGGTTGATTATGATAATATGTATAAAGGGGCTCGTGGCTAAATGATAACAGCTGTACGGGTCGATCGAAGGTGAAGTTCCGCTTGCCGCGGTCGGTTCGTGGATGGGTGACCATCCATTACGTATCGAGACCCCTTCGGGCCTCGGAAAGCATGTTACGCTGTTGGTCCCGGCTGTCATCCGTACATATTCGACAGTCGTTATGGGTAGTTAAAAGCCCAAAAGTTTGACAACCAGTCTTACCAAAGGGTATCGTGTTACCCAGTGACTGGGTTGTGGAGGTCAGATAAGCAGTCACTCCATGTAAAATACTGTTATTCAGCTGCATCCGGTTAGACTGAAAGCCGACCCCAAAATGTTGGGAAAAGTTTAGGCAGATTGATTTACAGTCAATCGTTTGAACATGACCGATTTATCGTTTGACGTTTTAAGTACTTGTATTTAGTGGTCGATGTTGCAAGCGGGCCTTAATAATGTTATTTACTAGATAATATATAAGGATATTATCGTATGTGAATAACAATTGTATTATTAAAAAAAAAAATCAAGCTTTTATTAGTCTGGATATCATCTGGATACCAGAGTCCTTGTCAAGACGAATCAAACGAGCCCAAACTCGATAGGGTTGCGTCGTTTTATTACTGAGTTCCCATGGCCACCTTCTGGCTCCATCATCAGATCAGCTCTATGTCATAATAATATTGCATTGTCATCCGATTTACATAAGCATAAGCATGTAAATTTTCAGCTCAATCAGAAACCGGAAAGTGGGTCAAATTGAACTTGCAAGATTCGATTACAGATAAACATCAGGACAGGTGAAACTAAAGAAAAGCTTGTAATAACGCGTGTGTACTATACACACGCGTTATTACAAGCTTAATATGTGTACAAAAGGAATATTGTAAAGAAAGCATTACTTGTATTCTTTTGTATATGCCTTCCATGAGAAAATAAGCTTGATCTTTATGACGTGTCTATCTAAGAACAAAAAAAAATAAAAGACTAAGTATGATTAAAAAACTTAATTGTTCTATGTTAAACAATACCTGTTATAGCTTGTTATTATTATAATTGTTGCTAAAAATCTCAGCATTAAATAACGAAAGTTCAAGTGTAAGTGAAAGCTAATTTATTGCAACAACTATTTTAAATGAGATGTTACGCTTATCGCGGTCTCAAGTGTAATAGCGATTAAATCAGTACCAAGATATACACTGTAGGACATTTAAACACGATTTACGATAAATATAAGGCTCGTTATAAATATGTTTCGTAGTAATAAGAACATCAAGGCTAACCCAAGCCAAGGTATTAATGATTTCTGAAAAAAGGAGGCAAATTCATTGAAGATATTCAAAATTTCTGATTCCTACACCCTTTTGAAAAGTTTTGGAGAGTATGAATCTAACCACGCCTTTGATGTTTTTGATTACTTTTTTCCACATGTGAGAGTCTTAAAGAGTGGCTTATTTTGTGTTTTATCCACACCACAATGTCACATACCCAATTGCTTACATAAAGTGTCTCAATCCGTAATATTTCTACTTGTATTACACACATCCACATTCATTCAAAGAAACATACATACGTTATAAATACAATACTAATAAGAAGTAAGGTAAACCACAGTGTCATTCACAATAGTAACGGAAATGTGTCAATTGTAAGTCCTCGGGTTGATAATAATATTATTCAATTATTTCAATTCATCAATCTTTAAAACGCTACAATCAATCAGCTACAATTATTTTGAATTCAGACACAGACTTTAGTTTGTCCGACCCGTAGCTCGCTCGAAAACAAGTGAACGAATCGATTGCTGGATCGCGCATTCATTGACAGCACTTGTCAACCATCACCGCGGGTACGTATCAAAATCCCGAATTTTAAAAAGCCGAATTTTAAAATACCGATGGACAAAATCCCGAAAATTGAAACGCTGAATGGTTGTTTGGTCGAAAGTTTAGAATACCGAAAGTTCATTTGTCCGAAAGTTTAAAATCCTGAAGTTTAAAAACCCGAAGTTTAAAAACCCGAAGTTTAAAAACCCGAAATTTAAAATCCCGAAGTTCAAAATCCCGAAATTGTCTCCGTTTCCGAGAAAAACGATTTTTTGTAAACCTAACCTCAAAACACTTAAAAGTCGCCTAAAAAGCGTAGTGGAAGACCCGCTTCGCGGGGCTCTAGGGTTTACAAAAAAAAATTATCACGAATCACACGCTTCTAACCTAACCTGTCCGTGTCGGGGTGCCTTAAGGTCCCGAGCTCGCTTCACTCGCTGACCCAAAGCCAATGACAAAAAAGGTGCTTAACATAATAGGTATATAACATAATTAAAACAAAAGTTTAAATGATAATCATACGTATATCGGTATTTCGTCTATTGGGGATTTCGTCCATTCGGGCATTTGAACATCGGTATTTTGTGTTTCGATATAACGACTATCGGCATTTAAAACTTTAGGTATTTTAAATTTTGGTGTTTTGGACGTCGGTATTTCAATCATAGGTATTATGAACTTTCGGGATTTTGATACGTACCCGTCATCGCTTGGTGTTGCCACATAAATAATCGTTCTGAATAATCGATATTTCAGTTAAGTCGATTTTAAAAATACGGGTGAATGAACCTAGCACAATATGTGCGTGTTCACATACTCAGGAGAAGGTAAGAACTGTGTAACTTGAGAAAGTAATCTTATGATGTTTTAGAAGATATAAGTGCTCCTAAAAGATTAAAGAAAGAGATATCTCTATCTCTATCTCACTCCCTCATGTGACGTCCAACAATCCGCACTGGGCCCGCGTGGTGGATTACGACGCGCACCCTTCGCAGAGAGGAGGCGTGTGTCCTAGCAGTAGGAAGGAACATTACAAGCTGATTATACAAGGCGTAGGATAAATAATGGATAACCTTCAAAGAGCATATAATAGACATTATTGCCGTACAAAAAAAAAAATACAAAAAAATATCGCAAGAAGTACCTAAGATTTTTTAGAAAAAAAATTTTTTTTTTTACCTTATTTTACATTCTTCTTCTTCACCACGACCACAAATTAATGAACTCCATCGATTATTTGTTGTTTTAATATTGGGTGTTGCTATGCCGACAGAGTGGCAGTAAATAGTGTGACTAGAAATTGCACAGTATTTTTTTTTTTTTTTCTAAACAATCATATCTTAGGTACTTGGGATATATATTTTGTATTTTTTTAGAACGGCCTTAATGTCTATTATATATTATGTTATTTTAAAGTTATCCATTGTTTCCCGGTCACCCTGTATGATATACTATGCTAATGAGTGAATCCTCATTCATTCAAAATTCCACCCCAAATGGCTTGCCAAACCAAAAAAGGAGTTCGTCTTTGAGTTAGAATGTGAACTCAATAGTAAATCTATTCATGATGATTAGGTACAAACATGAGTTTTGTAATAATATTAAATCTATCTACTTTAAAAAGTATGTAAATGTTTCCCGTTGTGGTTTCATGTTTCATATAACATATTATGTGCTCGTTCGTACTCTTACTGATCATGACAATAAAAATTCTATGCAAAACATTCACCCCAGGCCCCAGAGGACCTATACACAGTGACATTCTATCAGAATTAACGATGATAGATAAGTCAAAAATGTATGGGACTGACAAAAGCTACCGAAAAGCTCATGTCAATCCTGTTGAGTCGTTGTAGAATTAAAAAATAAACCGACTTCCAGAAAAAAACAGCACAAATTCAAAAATAACTTGGGTTTCGGAAGTTGGTAGCTTTAGATCAGCATTTTAGTGTTTTTCCATCGACTTCCGAAATTAAAAATTTATTTTTCACATTGTAGTGTTTTTTTCGGAAGTCGATTGTTTTTTTTTTTCGTAAAAAGTTTTTACTTTTCACTAATTAATTATGGTTGGTACTGTAGAGGTTTCATTCTAGCTCGTGGTAATTTCTTTGACATTCGAACGGTCACTTTAATAGTTTTGGGTTCGAGGGAGACGCCAACGAGACGGGCTCCCTCAGCCAATATAGCCTAGATCCCGAGAAACTGAGAAAGTAAAGGTCTCCTCATCGGAGATTGTTACATTTGGTGCGTCGCCGGGTCATTCTGTGCTGTCCAACTTTGCTAACAGGGCATGGCCATTGCAAAGAGTGTCAGGTTGATACAATTGGTTTGGTTATGATTGAGGACTCAGTCGTTATGGACTAGTAACAATAATTGAGGTTTAATGCTGACATTATATGATGTTTTTTTTTTTTTTACCTTTGGAGTAAGTTCTTGTGTTAGGAACGGTTAATCATATACAGTTCTGACTTCCTCTTCCTCAGACTCCATACAGTACGATGAAATGTAAGCCGTTATTGTTTGAGGTTTTGGTTTTTTTAACCTCTTCTGCGCAGATGTGAATTGTCACATCATATTGTTTGCTCATAGGAGGCTCGTCAGTTTCTTTTTCACCAGTTTTGGTTGACGAGGTTTAAACAGGACAACGCTTGATTGTGTGAGTGCACATTGGCTCACCTTGATGTTTAACTGACTGACACTTAGTGGAGTGTCAGGTCTACGCGATTCGTTCGTCCTGAGTTAAGTTAACAAAATATAAAACGTAAACCAAGTCTCATTACTTTTGTGCCAACCTGATACTATTGTTGGTATTTTTAAAAATACAGATCTCCTGGACAAACTTGACCGTCATCTCAATAACAGTATTCGATTCGTTTTCTATCTGCGTAAATATGATCACGTCTCTACGCATCCATCGCTTCTAAAGTGGTTGCCCATACGCCTGCTCAGGCAGCAAAGAGCGCTGACTACTTTGTTTTCATTTCTTGACTCTCCCTCTTCCCTTAGTTATGTAGACCCTGATTTTCAATACATTTGCGCCAACCACAATAGAAATCTACGTTCATCTCACAATCGTCTTTTTCAATGTCCCAATGTGCGGTGAGCACAGACTTTATTCACTCTTCCTTCTTCATTCAGTCTATCTCTCAGTGGAATGGGCACCCACAGGAAATCAGGATGGCAACCAACCGATTTACCTTTAAAGTTAAAGTTCGCGAGCACATGCATTCGCAAGAAGCTAGCAGTATCATTATGAGGGTAATGTTTACCAATTGTTTGTCTTATTTGTTTTAGTATATTAATACCTATTTATTTGTTTATATTAGGGCTTCCAAACAAATATACAATTTTTTATAGGTGTGTGTATGTATGTTTGTCCTCGCATTTCTCCAAAACCATTGTCTTAAATTTACTTCAACTTAGGGAACAGTGCGAGTTTCACCAAAATCGGTTCAGTAGTTTACAAGATAATGGAATACGTGTAAGTGTGACGACCTGGCCAATTGATATACGAGCTGCGGGTGTAGTGTCGAAGGAATAACATCTCAAAACCTTGGTCAAATTCTAGTACAATATTTACATAACAAATATTACAGTTTTTACTTAAATCTAAACATTACGAAATTAAAAAGTAATAAAAAGAAATCGACTTAAAAATTTACTCAAAATTATGAAATAACTTTAATTTCGGAAGTTGATGGCAAAAAACTAAAATACAGATCCCAAGACACCGACTTCCGAAATTAAAGTTATTTCATAAAATTGAATTATTTTAATTTATGAAGTTTTTTAATAACTTTTTTTTATATCGAGATTTTTTAACCAAAATTTTTCAATGTTCCGTACAATTTTCTTGTCCTGACAATTACAAACACAACAATAAAAGAATCAGCCAAATATGTGCAACACTTCTGAAGTCTGCTCTTAATTCGGCAATTGATTTTTATTTATCGGTAGATTATCGAAGCTTAGTCAAAAACTACCCAAGCAAAGTACCCAAAGTTTATACGCAAACTTCCTCAACCAAATGAAAAAAGAATTTCTCCACGTTTTTGGGATTCGTTTAAAAACGAAACGCTTTGAAACTTTAGGCCTCAATCAACTTTTGTATTCATCAGACAACGCTAGAAATACACAGTAATAATATAACATAAGCCTTTTCACTAAACAATATTCTGCGAACTACTGCAATAACAAGAAGATTACATTTTTTACACCCCACACAATTACAATTTCATTAGCAATATACCGGCAATTAGTTTTCCGTGTTGTAGAACATAAAATGAAATTAATGTCTTTTTTTTTTCATTTCGCGGTAAGGGACGTCTTTAAGACTTTTATAATTATTATAAAAGACGCGTTCCATAGAAAAATTACAATATACTTTCTTTGAAGGTAGGTTATAATAAAGAAATTACATTATAATTTCTGTCAGTCGGTGTCTGTCTATCAAAAGAAGTTAGTCTATGTAAAGTATACCTGAGATGAACAAAATTAGACAAACAACCTATCAAATTATTATTTTACAAAATACTTGACACAGATATACCTCACAAGCCATGATGCAAGCCATCATGCACAGAAAGATGGAAAAGTTATTGATAACAATAGGGTAAGGCATCTGCTGAAATACTGAAGACACTATGACTCAAAACAAAAGCATACTAATGTGCGAAATTATGTATCGTCTTTGAAGAAATAGAGCTCAAATCCACGAAGTTCTGGTGACATCTGATCCAGACAGTCATTCAGTATCGGTCTCAGCCCCGCTGGGAACGTCTGTCTGGTGAAATCCATATCGACCTGCTCTCCTCCAGATGCGAGTCCTAGAGATTCGAGGCGAATATGGCGGTACGAGTCAGAAGACTGGGATGAGATGCAGCACTTTTTTGCGTTTTATCCATGGCGGCAAGTGTGCTTTTCCTCGGGTGACCCGTCGTGCTGTGCTGACGTGGTTGCGGACGTGATTAGGGAGAGGATGGAGTATTTTATTCCATTCTCCGACATCCCGCTTGGTCACAAATCCCGGCCTTGTTATAATGCAGAATGCGCCCGAATGCGAGTCTGCCTACCAAGCCTGGGTCAAGGCCCGCGACCGCAAAGTTAGAGCACATAGGGTTCGCGCGAAGAAAAGAGCCTTTAATTCTGCCGCCAAGTTCTGCAAGCGGGGTTTACGTAGGTTTCGCACGTTTTGACCATGTTGGACTTATTGGGGCCAGGCTGGCTTCGCACCCTCCGGGTAGTAAACAGTTCTGGTCCTTGTCTAAAGAGGCTGAAACGAATTTCTGTCGTCCCACTTTACCTCCAATGATGAAACCTGATGGGTCGCTGGCTCACCCTGCAAGTGAGAATGCAAATTTATTTGCATCTCTCTTTGCAAGCAACTCACGTCTGGTCGCTGGCTCCAAGCAACCACCTACAGTACCTCATTGTGACTCCTCGATGCCGGAGATCGCAGTACACATTAAAGAGTATTGTGCAGTCTAGACGTTAACAAGGCCAGCGCCCTGACGGCATTCCAGCGAGAGTGTTGAGGCAGTGTACGCCTGCACTGTCTCCTGTATTGACAAGTTTCTTCCGCCTCTCTCTTTAAAAAAGAACGGTGCCGAAATCCTGGAAGCTTGCAAATGTACCAGTGCCCAAAAAGGGCGACCTTGCAGACCCTGCCCTTTACCGTCCGATCGCCATTACCTCCATTCTGTGCAAGATTATGGAAAGGGTACTGAACAATAAGTTGCTGACCTACCTTGAATATAACGATTTCCTCACTGACCGTCAATATGGCTTTCGCCGGGGACGGTCAACAGGCGATCTTCTTGTGTATGTCACGCACTACTGTGGCAAAGCCATCGAGAAACACGGCGAAGCACTGGCTGTATCGCTTGACATCTCGAAGGCCTTTGACAGGGTCTGGCACGCTGCTCTGCTCAGCAAGCTTCCTGCATATAGCATCCCAGCTGATTTTTGTAGCTGGATATCAGATTTCCTTAGTGAACGGATGATCAGAGTAGTCGTTGATGGCTGCTTCTCTGACCTTATGGCTATTAATGCTGAAGTTCCTCAGGGTCTGTTCTCTCTGCAACTCTTTTCCTGCTGCACATTAATGATCTGTTTCAGCCTGGTATTGTTGGGTACGCATATGACAGTACAGTTTCAGAGAGATACTTGTCCAGCGCAAAAACCAGGGGAGCCAAAGATCGTTGTTTGAGAGAGGCCATGATAGAGCGGACAGATTTGACCTTAAGCCTTGTTTCCCAGTGGGGTGATGATAATTTGGTCTCTTCTAAAGCCACCAAAACACAGACTTGTCTTTTTACCGCTAAAAGGAGTCGTTTCGCTAAAACTCCAACTTTTCTGGGTACATCTGTTCCTGTAACTGATCGGCTTGAGCTCCTAGGCATGGAGTATCAAGCCCAAACTGCGGCCAAGAAACTGGGCATCCTAAATAGGGTGAAGCGATACTTTACGCCTGGACAGCTTTTAACTGTTTACAAAGCGCAAGTCCGATCCTGCATGGAGTATTGCAGCCACCTTTGGGATGGATCAGCTAAGTACCAACTAGCCGCGCTTGACTCGGTAGAACGCAAAGCTAAGAGGCTCATTGGCGACGTAAAACTGGTGGATGCCAAGCTTCATAGCTTGGCTCATCGCCGCAAGGTTGTCTATCTTCTACAGATTGTACTCCGGTGAGTGTGCTCAAGAACTCTACGACCTCATTCCGCCGGCCCCCTTCTACCATCGGACATCTAGACGCACTGCCAGTTACCATCCCCACCTAGTTGCTATTCCACCAATTCGCACTAAGCGTTTTCAAATGTCTTTTATAATGCGCACAGCAAAAGAGTGGAACTCACTACCTGCGTCTGTGTTTCCGAGCTCATACAACCCTAATATCTTCAAAGTGAGAGTCAACAGGCTTCTTCTGGGTAAGCTAACTCCATCGTCGACTTTGTCTATGTCGCCTCCGACCTAGACTAGAATCAAGAGCAAACCCATCTTAAATAAAAAAAGTAAAAAATCCATAAGGTAAAAATGATTTTGAACTTTTTGACTATTTTTGAAAGAAATTTGTTTAACACAGCTACAACGAAGCGATATAAAATAGTTATGAACATAGAAATAACAATTTTAGTCTCAAATATAAGGTTCTAATTAGTAATTTGAAGTATTTGCAAGGTATAGCAAAACAAAAACAATAAAAAAAATTAACATCATTATAAAATTAAATTAAAATACGATAAATACAAATACATTTCACAGTCAAACTCTTAAACACTCCCATAACAACTCAGCGACGCGACGCGCATCTAAGGAGCGCGCTCCCCGAAATTATGCCACACAAACGGCACCTTCCTGCCTGGGCTATAGTGATACAGAGGTCCGGTTTTTTTTTTAATGTAGCCTTACTCAATACCCCGATGGATTTTTAATTTTTTCGATATCATTTAGTTTTTGAGATATAGTTGATTTTATGACAAAAGACCCTAAAAAATTTATCGAATTTTTCAAATTTTTGACTTTTTAAATTTTCTTTTTCACTATATTGTAGCACTTTTTGATACGCGTTTTTGAGACCTCAACTATTCTTGTAGCTTTAAAACTCACGACACAAAGGCGATTGCACCCTCTGAGCGAAAATGGGGGCTATACTGAAACGATCGAAAAAACATTTTCACGAAAAAAAATACACGAAATATACGAGCACTCTTATTGAGACACCCTTTAAAAGTACCTACCAACAATGAAATCATTCTAACTGTTATATTATAAGAATGTCAGTCACAACTCCCAACCCGGCCAGATTCGACAGAATCGCAATTTTTTTTGCAACACACAAACGTACAAAACAAAATACCGATATAATCACGAAGTCACCCAAAAAAGACAAACAATGCATTCTTTAACAACTAAAATTAATCAATCCATTGATTCGCAAACACCGACGACACATGGCGTGACCAAGAGATAAACTACGGTATATTTTTATCTTCGACAAAAACTGGAATTCTATCGAGTACCCATACAAGTCATACCACATAAGCGCAATGTTAGAATGAGATAGATAGAGAGGTTTATACAGGAGTGAGGGAGATAGATGAAGTCGCGTGGCTCAAACAGGATAACTCTAGGTTTGTCAGTTTTTATGACAGAACTTGGTTTGCACACCTGATGAATATCTATGGTTTGCAACGGGAGAGGTTCCTTCACGGTTGATTTCGATTATGAGGTAGGTTGGTGTGAAGCAACAGGTCCTATTGTGATTTTGCCGGGAAAAGATTGTATTTCCCTATCAAACTGTCTAGCCTTTTCCCAACTATATTGGGGTCGGCTTCCAGTCTAACCGGATGTAGCTGAATACCAGTATTTTATATGGACTGCCTATCTGACATCCACAATTCACTTAGGTACTGGTAACACTGGTCGTCGGAGTTTTGGGCTTCTGATGCCCCGTCACGACTGTCAAAGATCCAAGACTGACAGCCGGGACCAACGGCTTAACGTGCTTTCCGAGGCACGGTGGAGTCTTGGTATGTAAAGATGGTCACCCATCCACGGACCAACCACGGCAATCGATTGACGCAAGTAGCTGTTATTACTGTTTATCAAATGAAAGTGATATCAAAAGAAGATAAGAAATATAGAATAACATGAAAAGTAAGGGACAAAAAATACAAGAACTGAAGGATATTGGCACTGGCACCTTTAATCAAAACCTGTAGTTAATTAATATTTTAATGACGATTTTCCTTATTTAAAACAAAAATAACTGAACATAGCGTCTAAAACGAGATTAATTTAATTCAAATTAAAAAAAAAAACAACTGTGCAAAAAGAAAATACGGTCTATCTAAATTACTTTCCTTAAGGAAAGAGGAAATTACCAATATGCAAGAAGATGAATGAATTCGAAAAAATTAAACATTTTCTCGAACTGCGGGGTGTAAGAGGAAAACCGTATAAACCCAGCTTCCGTATTTGTCAACGCTAGTATAGGGTTTAATCGAAAAAGTACTACCATATATATTATTGACATGACATTTGAAAAATATTTGTTCAACATATAATTAATAACCCGTGTAGATCACACCTTAAATCCTATTTAAATCTCATCCTCAAAAAACTAGCTACTATTCTTATTCATTCTCTATGGATCCATGCTGTGAGACTGTGGAACTTACTTCTGCCTAGCATTTGCAATTTAAAAACTATGTCTTTAATCAAATATCGAGTAAAAGAGCATTACCTTTTATAATTATAGTATATGTATGTTTATATATTTTAACTTTATGTATTTATTTATGTATATGTTATACGTGTAGGTATAGTTAATATTTTAGTTTAAGAGTTCGCATATTCATATTTTTCTCTTCTTGTGTTGTTGTCACTATTGTCTACATTTCTTTTTCATTTCTCCTTTCGCAGGTTTGCTGGAAGAAATTTAAGAAATAAACAGTAGCTTTGTACTCATAATAATAATTATGTATTTTACTGTGTGTACATAAATAAATAATAAATGTTTGTTGGGGTGGAATGTACGTACAGAACTTATAAAATTATCATAACATAAACTAACATTACTCCTCAGAGCGCGCACACACACATGCTCGAGGCAGCGGCTCGCGTCAGAGCTTTAGCCATAGTACACCCAGTACAGCCAGTTATATGAGGTCTATCTATTCATAGACGAAATCTCTTTAGGGGTTATTGTACTAATCATTATGAACAACTTTTACTATGGAACCAAACATGAAATCGCGAAAAAAAATTCGCTGTTCGCAAAACTCGTCAAAATGTAGAGAACAGCTGCTTTTTTTTTAGTGAGTGTTTCATTTTTTTTTTTTTGTGTATTTTTAAGTTTTTATGTGTGACATGAAAGAAACATTCAAGACATTCATGCCAGAAAAAAATCTGAAAAGATATGAATTTATACAAAAAAAAGATATGAATTTTTGAAGCTCCACCAGCAGAAAACTCTAAATAATTTCAAACATAAAAATAACTCGAGAACTACAAAAATATATTATGTAGGAATTCAAGTTTTTTTTTTTTTTTGACGTCACTATTTGGACCACCATGTATGAATAAAATCAATTTCCGAAGGTATTAAGCATATAATTTCAAAAAGGTTGCACCTAATTCGCACATTCTTTTTTGTTGTGTTTGTAATTGTCAGGACAAAGTTTTTATGACAGATTTTTTTTTTGGAAAATTTACCGGAAAAATCGGAAATTTGGATGGTATTTTTGTATGAAATCATGAAATTTACCCGGGCGACGCCGGGCCCGAATAGCTAGTTAATTATAATAATTATCTCTTCAACCTGCTAATACTAAATATCAGAATCTGGGCGACAGGCAATTGATTCACCAGTGGAAAAAGAAGTCTGTAGCCTCCAAATCATGTCATCTCTTTTGCCATCTTTCCATCAGGACGCTGTCAATAAGCAAAAGTGTACTAAAAAAAAATGTTGATCGATGCACAAATGCATTTCAACAAAAAACAGAAAAAAACAATGCACATTTTCCATGCCTATCTCCCCTCGCAAACTAGTCCGCGAAACGTATCGTTACAATAATGGTTCCAGTACACAAACCAATTCAATTGAAAATATTGTGTCTGACCAACTGATCCTATATTTTATTCAGAGTCCGAACTAGAATATCAAGCCGATTGTAGCCTAAAAAGTAAAAAAAAAAACACTTCTGACAATCTGCATCCAGTTCTTTTTTTTTTTTTTTGTTCAAAGAAATTTATAAGTCATCCAGTCGTTCATACTTAACTTCTCATTTCTACAAGAAATGGCGTAGAAAAAAAAGTTCATAGTGTCTTCAAGAAAAATTACCAGTAAGATCAAACGAACGAACTGAACCAGTCTACACTGTGGTCAGTGTAAGGGAAAAATTTCTTATTCGGAACGCGCACGTTGATAGTACGGTGGTTCTACCTCGTTTTTGAGGCTCTGCAGTGATGCGGAACAGAGACGGATATATACGACTACGCTTTCACAGAGCGAGACAGGGGTATTATTGCACCGGTAGTGAGGAGTGAAAGAGATCAATAATGAGACGCACGAGGAGTTGAAAAGGGATTTCAGATTAAGGTCGTTGTCGAGTCAAAGAACAGGTTAGTGGGAAAATTTGTAGATACGTGGGTGGGTAGAATGATTAGAGGCTTTGTGGATTACTCAGTGAGGACACAAACAAAGCTTTTCAAGCGTTTTGTACTTTTTCAGAGGAACATGCTTGGTTGTTTTTATACACATTTTTGGACATTCGGGTATCCGGTTCGGCCGTTTGGATACTTAGACTCGGTTAGCATTCTTATCAAGATTTTAAACATTCAAGTAAAACTTATCGTATGATGATTACACAAGCTAAATATTTAAAGTTACTAAAAATAAATTCTATATTTAAACACACACACATAAACTCAAGCCTTCTTCTCATGGGGATAGGTAGAAACTACAGAACGCCACCAGCTACGATCCTTACATACCTACTCCTTTCAGCTAGATTAGGTACGTAGGTAAATTATTAATAAAATTAAAATATACAATATGCGTTATGTATATTTAAAATGTTAGTTTAACCTTTGTTGCCAAAACAAATGATTGTTTTCGGTTTGTGTTCTTTAGTAGCGCGATCCAAATGACTTTAACACATTACGCTTAAATTATTCACTTTTTCACTGCACTAATTTTAACACTATTAAACGCGACGATTACAGACATATAGTAGGTTCATTATCAGTTCAATCCGAATGACAGTACCTACCTAGTTTTTGCTAATCTATTGGTGTCACTCACAACTTTGGTACTCCTGACCTTAAAAAAGGTTTTCAAAGACAAGTTCAATGAGGCTACATAACCACAGAATATGCACAACAAAACATATTTCAAGCAACTTTCACATGCCATAGGCAGAAAACTGTCGTCATTTCTCCCGAAAACCTAATCTTTGGTGCCAAGCCTGGCCGGGCGAGCGCAGCTTTACATACACCCTCAGTCGCTAGCTGAACCTCGCCGGTGTCAGTGTGTTCCGTCTTTCCGTCGCGCGTCATTACGCGGCATTTTGAAAAACGAACATTAAAAAAAAACCTTAAAAATAAAAACAATTAAGTGTTTTTTTCTGTGGGTGCCAGTGTGAAAAGCAACTGATTTTTTTTTTAGTCTGTGTTGGATAATTATTTACGTGGATTTCTTTAGTGTTGTGCCGTTTTCAGATTCTGATGTTGGATTTTTAATGTGAAAGATTACAGGATTACTTAAGTAATGAACGTTTTCTTTCGTGATAACGAAGCTAAAGGTTAGTGGACTATTATTTTTTTGTGAAATAGTCGTTATTGCGCGTGTTTCTTGCGTGTTTGTGCTGTGAGTGACTGGTTTATTTTTGTTATGAATAAAACGTGTTGATGATGTAGTGTTTCTGGACGATATGTCAGAAAAAATGCGCGTTTTCATGAAAATGCCGGGACCATTTTTCGGGTAGTAAATTTCAGGCTACGGGTATTTTATATCTGTTTTATTTCTATACTAAAACATAAAATGTTGACTGTAGCTGGAACAGTCTCGCGCAAAAAGCCACTTACTGTTTCTAGGTATTACAAATGTATGAGAAATATTTGCTAAGCTTTTCCTCCACGCGTTTTCCGAGCGAAATTCCCGAAGGTATTTTACACTTTTCATGTAACAATATTATGAAAAGAGACAGTGATTTGTGATTTTGTTTATTATTTTGCTGATTGAGACCTAAAGGAAGACGTACTTAGCGACTATATTTTTATTATAATTTGTAATTTTTTTTGTAAAAAAAAACCGCAACAAAAACCAGGTTAAGCTCACGCACATTAATGTTGAACATTAGTAACACTGTACCAACATATTCCTCGATGTTCAACATAAAATTATTATGTACATAACTCATTAACATAATCACAACACTGGAGTTATTGTGTCAAAATATTGTCTTGGCGTAAGGAAATTCTCTTTTGTATACACACGCCGTTAATTTTAGGAGTAAAAGCAGTGTTTTTAGTGTAATTCGAGGGTACTTAGAACGTTGAAGATATGTTATTGGGAAAGTAATCGATAGTAATTTTGTTACGCGTGTTATTATTTTGACTTCTGCTTTTAATAGATTTGAATAAAGTGGTCCTTTTTATTCATATAGCATTTATTAGATGGGAATTATGGTATGGGTTTTTTTTTTAGTAAAAGCCGGTGGTTATTGGTGCTTTGTAATAATTATTAGAGAACATTTGGGTGGTTTTCTTTTCGGTTCTTTGACTGGCTGGCCTTCCATACACCTGCGACACCAATGCGGATATCAACTACTTTTTAACTGACTTTAAAAAGGAGGAGGTTCGCAATTCGTCTGTATGTTTTTTTTTTTATGTTTGTTACGCGATTACTCAAAGACGGATGAACCGATTTGGAAAATTATTTTTGTGTTTGTAAGGGTGCTTCCTAGGTCCTTCCTTCCATATAAATTGTATTAACTTTGCGTGGGTAGTGTTTGAGTTAGCTTTAATAATGCGTATTATAGCAAGACATGTTTTTTTATTATTAGCCTATATTTTCCTACAAAGTGCTCTTTACTCTCTTTCCACCTCTCTCTGTCCAGAGCTGTCAAGGACCAATATTTATTAAAGCAGTCCAGCTAATCCCGCCATCTCCGTCTGGGCTTGCCACGATGTCATTTGCCATTGGGTCGTAAGTTTACCCATTGTCCATCTGGCATGCAGCCGATGTGTCCAGTCCAATTCCATCTAAGTGTGGCAACTTTTCGTAGCGACTTCAGTTATTTTACTAATGGAACGGATTGTGGTATTCTAGTAAGCAATACCTACATGCTTTCCAGTAATTTTTAACCTTACGGTTATCTACTGCTGATTCAATCTGCCTAGCCTTTTCGCAATATTTGTAAAACCTGCCATATTGTAAAACTAATTCTTGCTGATAATTTGAAACCCACCGTGCGTCAGTCTATTCTTTATATATATATATATATATATATATATATATATATAAATCGCGAAGGACTTCCTGCGTCTTTACAAACTACCACCCTGCGGCGTCCACTGAATGTAGTGAGGTTTTTAATGTTTTCAATGCGTATGTAAGATGTTTTAATCAGTATCATATCAGTAGTCGACGTCAAATTTCATTTAAACGTTAAATGGCGATATTCAAATTAAATATTTCTAGCTGAATTTGTGCGTCCGTTCACTCTTAAATCTTTCTTGCACACTGAATACCTGCGTATACCTACTAAACACTGCATGCACATTCCCGCCTCCATCCGAATGTATGTTTAAATCAATTCCGTATAATGCTCTGCATATATCATAATGATTATAATAACTAAATTACATCCATCTACTATTGAATTCAGATTGGTTCCGAATAACTGAATTAGTGGGTCCGTTCACTCTTAAATCTTTCTTGCACACTGAATATGTCCGTATACGTACAAAACACTGCATGCACATTCCCGCCTCCATCCAACTGTATGTTTAAATCAATTCCGTATAATGCTCTGCATATATCATAATGATTATAATAACTAAATGACATCCATCTACTATTGAATTCAGATTGGTTCCGAATACTGTTTTTGAATTATTGTATCCAGCTTATCAGCCAAGAGGCTTCCACCTATATAAGGGCTTATAATGACTCCAGGCACAGATAATAAATAATTAATAGTTAGCATACAAAAGTGACAATACCTATGTATAGCGAAGGTATTTTCACTTTGGTGGTCTACAAAATCTTAAAAAGCAATATAATCATTTTTGACGAGTGACAGGTAAGTTTGTATGTATAAACAGGTAAGCTCAGAGGCACAGGCTGGTGTGAACAGGTAAGTTCGGAGTTGGACAGGTAAGTATGTATAAACAGGTAAGCTCAGAGGCACAGGCTGGTGTGAACAGGTAAGTTCGGAGTTGGACAGGTAAGTATGTATAAACAGGTAAGCTCAGAGACACTGGCTGGTGTGAACAGGTAAGTCCGGAGTTGGACAGGTAAGTATGTATAAACAGGTAAGCTCAGAGGCACAGGCTGGTGTGAACAGGTAAGTCCGGAGTTGGACAGGTAAGTATGTATAAACAGGTAAGCTCAGAGGCACAGGCTGGTGTGAACAGGTAAGTTCGGAGTTGGACAGGTAAGTATGTATAAACAGGTAAGCTCAGAGGCACAGGCTGGTGTGAACAGGTAAGTTCGGAGTTGGACAGGTAAGTATGTATAAACAGGTAAGCTCAGAGGCACAGGCTGGTGTGAACATGTAAGTCCGGAGTTGGACAGGTAAGTATGTATAAACAGGTAAGCTCAGAGGCACAGGCTGGTGTGAACATGTAAGTCCGGAGTTGGACAGGTAAGTATGTATAAACAGGTAAGCTCAGAGGCACAGGCTGGTGTGAACAGGTAAGTTCGGAGTTGGACAGGTAAGTATGTATAAACAGGTAAGCTCAGAGGCACAGGCTGGTGTGAACATGTAAGTCCGGAGTTGGACAGGTAAGTATGTATAAACAGGTAAGCTCAGAGGCACAGGCTGGTGTGAACATGTAAGTCCGGAGTTGGACAGGTAAGTATGTATAAACAGGTAAGCTCAGAGGCACAGGCTGGTGTGAACAGGTAAGTCCGGAGTTGGACAGGTAAGTATGTATAAACAGGTAAGCTCAGAGGCACAGGCTGGTGTGAACAGGTAAGTCCGGAGTTGGACAGGTAAGTATGTATAAACAGGTAAGCTCAGAGGCACAGGCTGGTGTGAACAGGTAAGTCCGGAGTTGGACAGGTAAGTATGTATAAACAGGTAAGCTCAGAGGCACAGGCTGGTGTGAACAGGTAAGTCCGGAGTTGGACAAGTAAGTATGTATAAACAGGTAAGCTCAGAGGCACAGGCTGGTGTGAACATGTAGGTTCAAAGGTAGAAAGAGGAAGTTTCATGATACGAATAATATAATAGTACCTAGTCATATTTATGCAGGTGAATATACGGAATAAAAGGCATATCGTAATTTAAAACATGTAATGTTTCATTTTTAATTTTACAAAAAATGTGTATCTAAACATAAAAACTTTTCAATCAACAAATCAATGCAATTTAACATTGACATAATAATAAACATAAATTTGCTCTGCCTTGCCTAGTAACGAAATAAACTGAATTATGAACATCAATCAGTCTTCATTACAATGGAACATGTATTTTTTTAAATATTATATTTAAAAGAAATCTGTAGGGTTTTTATCAACCCAATGTTGTCATTCTTGTTTTAGATATCTACTTAAAAGAAATGTAAACTCCATCTGCGGCTTCTCTTTTAATTTAAAATTTTGTAAAAAAAAAATGGCTATCTAAACATAAAAATCAAAACAACTGACATTTTAACAATTTTAGTTATACTAAATAACTAAACATAAATGGGCTCTGCCTTTGCCTTATAATAAAATAAACTTAATTATGAACATCAATCAGTCTTCATTACAATGTAACATGTATTTTTATATTATAATTACAATAATCAGTGGCTACAACTAAAAGTCTCATGCCCGGTTTCTGAGGTGCTGTTAGATATCTCTTCATTAATTATTAATTCGATAAACAGACAACCTTTTTAATTCTTTATTAAGTCCATTGTTTAAAAATGCTTTTAAAGGCATTTGCTTATGTAATTGCAGTTATGTCAGTAAAATCGTTTTTAATGACAGCTAAATATCAGATAAAGTTATGGAATACATAAACAGCTGATACGGACCTCAGAAACCGGGTATTAATCATCAATTCAAACATAATTATAAGTATCATTGGTAATCATTGGTATGCATTAACAAAGTAAAAATATTTGAAACAAAACATACAATTTTAAAACATAAATTTTCTTCTCTCATTTCTTAGCCTTAGAGTAAATATTTTGGACGAATACCTTTATTTTTAGCCAGTCTTTATTCTTAAGTAAATCTACATGTTGTTCTTTTAGTTTCTCACATTCATTTCTTTTAGGCGGTTGGTGATTTTTTATGTGAAGTTTAAAGTATTTTGTAACTACGTCCTTTTGTTCCTTTGTCCAAGGTACCAACGTCCTTTTTTTTCCTTTTCGTATTTTGTTTTCGTTACCTAATTGAGACACGGGTTCATTAATAAGTTTTTGAGAATCATTTTGCATACCAGATGGTCCAGCCTGAGATAAGTCATTTAAATTACAATATGTTTGTACGTAATCAGAATTAGCATCTAAAGTAGGTTCAGGTTCAGGATCATAGTCTATAATTTCATTATTGTCCACGGGCTCTTCAATTAGCTCCTCATTCAAATCTAAATCAATCTCATCGAGAGATTTTCCTTTGTAAGCGTCTGCTTTTCCATCTTCCATAAGAATGAGAAGCTTTGATATCTTAGCAGTTTGGTATACGTCATCTGGCAACCTGTAAGACTTTTTATGTACTTCATTAGTATGGCCCATGAATGTAGCCAACTGCTCCATATCATTTTCAGACATGCTAAAAATTTGTGATAAGGTGGCTAAATGTTTTCTTAGCCTTGTAGAGGATATTGCTTTAGGCTGTTTCGCCCCTGATAATTTGGCATGCTTTTCCAAAACTTTGTAGCCATAAATTGTATTGTTATAACCGGGATTACCAAACAAAAATTGATTTGGTGTCGAAGCAAAAAATATATGCCTAATCGATAATAATAATTTAATATCATCTTGAACTTCTTTATTAAACAGAACTGGTACTCCGCGGCCGCGTTTACCTCTAATGACAACACGTTTAAATTTCTTTACCAGAATCCTTTCTGAGGCAGTAAGCGCACGATCAAACTCTTCATACTTATTATTATCATTATTGTCGCTTTCTAAATAATCGTGCACTGTAATTCTTTGAAGTTCTCCAGGCCTGCGCCTATTTAATAATAAAACCCTACAATACACAGTCTCTAAAAGTTGTGTATATGTTTCAGTAGTTTGTAAGCCTTCTTTAATTTTTATAGCAGCATCCAAGGATTTTTTATTTAGGTATTCTTTAAGGATTTTTAAATCATTTGCTAAAGGCACAATAGTTATCTTATTCCACTTTTTCTTGTTTAAATCTGTTGCAGCTTGTGTAGACACATCATATTTCCAATTTGATTCAATAAGTTGAATCAAAGTGTTTAAGTCGGCTTCTATTTTGCCAGTATCTACTTCCGTGTAAGGCCCTTGCTTTTTTAATGCACACATTATTGCAATATTGCAGCATTGTTTCAAGGTGGTGGACAGATTCATTGCTAACGTAGGTGTCTCATACCTATCTTTTTCTAGGTCATAATTTCCCAGTATTTTGGTTGCTTGTACAATGATATCATAATGAATTGGTCTTAAGGCAGAAAAGAAGTCATTAATGGATGGATCAATCTTTTTTAATTCTAGTAATAATTTTGCAAGCTCTCTCATTTTTCTAGACACTACGTTAACGAAATGTTTTTCTCGGTGAGTTTTTAAATATTGAGATCCGAAAGCACATATAAGGTTATCTTTTTTTGCAATAAGTGATATTTTGTCTGCCCGCATTCGGGAAAATACAGTTTCCTTAAGTTTTTCGTCGATTTTAAGATGACGTATCAGTAGATTTTGAGCCTCAGATTGAATGGTTTTACTTCCTGATTTACCACTACATTTCTTTTTATGTTTCCACAATAGTTTTTTAGAATAGAATCCCAGACACTCTGTACACGGCAAATAATCAGTAAATTTGAATTTTCGCATCGGTTTTGTGACCTCTTTTGAATTTACAAGGTAGTTTCCTTTTTTACGTAGAGCTGCAATTAATTGTTTTCTATCAAGACTTTTTTTAGGTTTTGACACAATTTTTTGGACTTCAGTTTCATAAATATGGTGTCGGAGTAAATGACGAGCAAAATTTAAAACAAATGACTCACAGTAAAAGCAATAATCTTTATCTCGAACCTTTGAACTTTTGGGTTTTTGCCTTTGGATAATTGTTGTACTATCATTAGAATTATCTTCTATTTGAGATTCACTATTAATATCGTAAATAATCTCTTCAATTGGTTCTGATTCATTGTCAGGCTGTGGAAATTCCCTACTTACAATTACATTGCAACGAGAACTGCTTTTACAACTAACATTTCTTAAACTTATGTTATTAGGTGGCTTGAAAGATACATTAGACAAGGAATTATTAACATCGAGAGGTATTCCTTGATTTGGTACGAATTCATCTGCTTTATAAGGTTGAAGAAGTTTCCTTTCTACAAATACACTACATGGAGAACCACTTATGTGACTAATTTCGCTATAATTACTCGTAAGATTAATAGGCTCCTTGACCGATGAATCGAAGTTCGAAACACATTCTAATGGCGTTAAATTATTCGAAGTTCCAAATTCATTGCGAAAAGAATCATCAGAACTGGTCTGCAACAAAAAAAAAAGCTTGTTATATTTTGTTGCATTTTACTATTGTTGCTTCGTTAATATGAAGGTAACAACTTGACTAGTGATATAAGTGTTGTCTATCCCTTGCTGAACATCAAAATTACCTATCCCCGATCTCAATCCTGAATTGGCGCTCGCAGATATTTTTTAAGCCACCTAGAAGGTTTCTGACATGGCTTAAGGACTGCTTCGGCTTAGAGTGCTACCGCTTTTGGGATAACAGCCGTTAGCATATTATTATTAATGAATTAATGAAGTATTTTAGTTAAACTTACTTCGTGTCTCGGTGGAGTGTAATTAGAACATGTCGCAGAAAAGTCAGATATTGAACCAGACTTTGAATCAGATAATTCCTGTAAACAGAGATACATACAATAAAATACATAATTAACAACACTAAAAGAAGAAATTGAAGATGAACGAGACATCAAAGGTACTTTTTTCTTTTTTTAAGAGCGACTAATGTAAAGTTAATGAATAGACAGCAGTAGCTATTAGGTATTCAGCTGGGAAAAACTCGAACCAACACAGGCTGATGTGAACAGGTAAATTCAGAATTGGATAGGTAAATACGTCTACATAGGTAAATCAGAGACGGATTGGTAAGTATGTATAAACAGGTAAGCTCAGAGGCACTGGCTGGTGTGAACATGTAAGTCCGGAGTTGGACAGGTAAGTATGTATAAACAGGTAAGCTCAGAGGCACAGGCTGGTGTGAACAGGTAAGTCCGGAGTTGGACAAGTAAGTATGTATAAACAGGTAAGCTCAGAGGCACAGGCTGGTGTGAACAGGTAAGTCCGGAGTTGGACAGGTAAGTATGTATAAACAGGTAAGCTCAGAGGCACAGGCTGGTGTGAACATGTAAGTCCGGAGTTGGACAGGTAAGTATGTATAAACAGGTAAGCTCAGAGGCACAGGCTGGTGTGAACAGGTAAGTCCGGAATTGGACAGGTAAGTATGTATAAACAGGTAAGCTCAGAGGCACAGGCTGGTGTGAACAGGTAAGTCCGGAGTTGGACAAGTAAGTATGTATAAACAGGTAAGCTCAGAGGCACAGGCTGGTGTGAACAGGTAAGTCCGGAGTTGGACAGGTAAGTATGTATAAACAGGTAAGCTCAGAGGCACAGGCTGGTGTGAACAGGTAAGTCCGGAGTTGGACAAGTAAGTATGTATAAACAGGTAAGCTCAGAGGCACTGGCTGGTGTGAACATGTAAGTCCGGAGTTGGACAGGTAAGTATGTATAAACAGGTAAGCTCAGAGGCACAGGCTGGTGTGAACAGGTAAGTCCGGAGTTGGACAAGTAAGTATGTATAAACAGGTAAGCTCAGAGGCACAGGCTGGTGTGAACAGGTAAGTCCGGAGTTGGACAGGTAAGTATGTATAAACAGGTAAGCTCAGAGGCACAGGCTGGTGTGAACATGTAAGTCCGGAGTTGGACAGGTAAGTATGTATAAACAGGTAAGCTCAGAGGCACAGGCTGGTGTGAACAGGTAAGTCCGGAGTTGGACAGGTAAGTATGTATAAACAGGTAAGCTCAGAGGCACAGGCTGGTGTGAACAGGTAAGTCCGGAGTTGGACAAGTAAGTATGTATAAACAGGTAAGCTCAGAGGCACAGGCTGGTGTGAACAGGTAAGTCCGGAGTTGGACAGGTAAGTATGTATAAACAGGTAAGCTCAGAGGCACAGGCTGGTGTGAACAGGTAAGTCCGGAGTTGGACAAGTAAGTATGTATAAACAGGTAAGCTCAGAGGCACAGGCTGGTGTGAACAGGTAAGTCCGAAGTTGGACAGGTAAGTATGTATAAACAGGTAAGCTCAGAGGCACTGGCTGGTGTGAACATGTAAGTCCGGAGTTGGACAGGTAAGTATGTATAAACAGGTAAGCTCAGAGGCACAGGCTGGTGTGAACAGGTAAGTCCGGAGTTGGACAGGTAAGTATGTATAAACAGGTAAGCTCAGAGGCACAGGCTGGTGTGAACAGGTAAGTCCGGAGTTGGACAGGTAAGTATGTATAAACAGGTAAGCTCAGAGGCACAGGCTGGTGTGAACAGGTAAGTCCGGAGTTGGACAGGTAAGTATGTATAAAAAAATGTGTGTACGTAAGTCGTGTTTTATCTAAGTTAAAACATACGTACCTCATGTAAGGTTTCTGGTTGGTTTTCTTTTTCTTCCTGTCTCTCTGAAAACAAAACAGATATATTTGTATTATTATAAAACAATAAAAAATTTAAATACCCTCGACCCAAAAGCAAACAAAAACAAGAAAACCTATGAAAAGTAAGACACACACTCAGGTACGCACGCACGCACGCACTCACGCATACACACACAAACACGTCAAACTTATAACACCTCTCTTTTTGCGTCAGGGGTTAAAAAGATTTTATATACCTAACTGTAATGACGTTGTCTGATGTAATGTAACTCCATACCAAATTTCATCCAAATCCGTTCAGCCGTTTTTGCGTGAAAGAGTAACAAGCATCCATCCATACTCACAAACACCATAATTCGTTATTTACCATTAAATCGTGTTATAATTTTCATTTAAGTAGTAAAAAGTAAGTACTTACGGTTTGCCAATTTAAGAATCCTTGCACTTCTTTTCATGGTGATTCATATATTATTATAATCACTAACTATAATAATAGACCAAATAAATAACCACTTTTAACGCACTTGCAAATAATTCACTTTGGTGACAAGCTTACATCACGGCCGGCACGTCTGTTTGTTTACAAACTTCGGCACGCGAGCGCGCTGAAGCCCGCCGCCCCGCGCCCCGCACCATGCGTCCCTCGTGAACCCCGAATAGGCCCCTCAGACACCGTACCTAGTGCCCGTTTAAGGATATTTAAGAGACGCAAGATTGTTGTCACGAAAACATGATAAAAACTTTACAAATTAAGTACGATATTCAATGGACACGATAAGATCGGTGAACTGAACTCAAGGTATACGTGGTAAATTATACGCTGAACACAAGCGCCCTCCAAATTTCAGTCGCACGATGGCGGAACTATATTATACGCTAAAAGGCATTGTAGTGATGGAATTACGTCCATGCCAATTTTTCGCCCTTGCATTCTAACGATCATAAGGGACTCTTGGGCTAAAAATGAGGGTCGGTCAATCTTGCGTCCGTATTCCGGACGCACAAAGTCAGTGGGACGCAGTATCATCGGTAAATAACGCCATGTAGGACGCAACATGTCCTTCAAGATACATATATATATATATATATATATATATATATATATATATATATATATATATATATATCTACCGATTTATTCTTTAAGAGTCAGTTTGCACCACAAGGCAAAATCCTCGCGCACTTTAAAAATTCACTGAATAAGTAATTGTATCAAAAATGACATTAATTTGTTAATGTCATTTTTGATACAATTCAGTTACTGGGTAATACGATACCCCTTGGTAAGACTGGTTGTCAGACTTTTTGGGCTTCTGACGACCCGTAACGAATGTCATAGATCCTCGAATGACAGCCGGGACCAACGACTTAACGTGCTTTCCGAGGCACGAAATCTACTGCTGATTACGGTACAGAATATACTATATCATTTCTGAAATAAACACCAACCTCAATGGCGTTACAACCCCATTAGTATTTATCAGAAACCTATCCACCACTATCCACTATAAACCACTATCCACTATAAACTCTTCAAAAACGGCGGTATTGTACACATATTTTTATTTTAAGGGTTCCGTACCTCAAAAGGAAAAAACGGAACCCTTATAGGATCACTCGGGTGTCTGTCTGTCTGTCCGTCCGTCTGTCACAGCCAATTTGCTTCGAATCTAATAGACTAATTAAGTTGAAATTTTGTACACTTATGAATTTCTGTAACCCAAACACGGACATGTAACGTAACTAAATGAATTTTGAATATGGGGGTCAATTTTGGGGGGCACATAAGAATATTTAAAAAGAAAGTTTTTCAAACTGTACCGTGTGACATATTTAAGAAATTAGACGAAAATTGACCATTCCCTCCATTATCTCTGAAACTACTGAGCCTAAAATTTTGAAAAAAAAAAATACAAAGACTAGTTCTATACCTATAGATTACAGGAAAACTTATAAGAAGTCTATGGTTTTAATATAAAATGGTAGATCTTTTAATATTGTGCGTACAAACTTATATTTGTAGTTGGATTGTATGGGAGAACATGTTTTCAACTACAATGTTAAGTTTGTTCACGAGATAAGTTCATCCAATTACACAAAAAAAAACTTCAAAATCCCTTATTATTCTTTTAAAAACCAAAACAAAAACATGAAACGAAAAATCCTAATTACTATTACCCCCACTACTATGAAAAGGGAACTATAAACACAGTATTTTGTACTTTAGGGGGTGGATCACCACCCCTATCGCGCCCCCTAGCACCTAATTCAGAGAACTGTCACGAAGGGTGACGTCAGGTGAAAAATGTTGAGTGATGTTGAAATAGTCAACCTATTGTTCATATATACGTTTGCTGAAAATGGAGCAATTTGTTGGGTATGAAGCTAGTAGGTGTTTTTAAGTGACGGTTAAGGTACGTATTTTTCATTGACTGGGTAAGGCCCTAAAGGTTTATGAAATACTATTAATAGTACCCCAGGGAATCCGCTGGATGTGAGAAGCTTAGGACTGGTCGATGTGGAGACACTTTGGGAACGGCTTTGTCCTGACGACGTCTTTCGGCTTAAATTATGATATTAGTAGCCCGAAGAGACGTATGAAAAGAGGATCTTTTGACTATTATACTACGATTATAACGAGTGATTATATACTATCACACTCCCTAGTCAGTCAGTCCATCCAGTGTTACGCAGATTTGAAAGCCGAAAAAGTTTTCTTGGATGCGTGAGTCCATCCGATAGCAACACCTCCTCGGAAAGATGTGATTTTTGGCGAGACAAGCTCAAACCTCCAGATTCTTTTAGACTTGGAAAACTTTAAACAGACTACGCACTCGGGTCGGCCGCAGCAAAGACAATCTCCACAGGTGGGGTTTCTCGGATGAATCCGATCCTCAATGTATATGCAGCGTCTCCCCGCAGACTGTAGCTCACTTTTCATCTGGCGCTGTAACAATTAAACAGTGTAGTTGTTTAGAGTTCTCTACAATAATTCTGTTGGTTAATAAATTACAACACGTTCTGGTTTAGTAGGTATTTTTAGGGTTCCATACCTCAAAAGGAAAAAAAAACGGAACCCTTATAGGATCACTCGTGTGTCTGTCTGCCTGTCCGTCTGTCACAGTCAATTTGCTCCGAGTCTAATGGACCGACTAAGTTGAAATTTGGTAAACGTATGAATTGTTGTGACCGAAACACGGATGTGTAACGTAAGTAAATAAATTTTGAATATCGGGGTCAACTTTAGGGGGCAAACAAAAAAAAAATAAAAAAAAAGTTTTACACAATATTTTTTTTTTATAATTGTTTGTTAACATTAATTGTTTTAAAATTATTTAAGAAAATAGACGAAAATTGACCACTCCCCCCTTATCTCCCAAATTTTATAATTTTAGGCTCAGTACGAGCCTTCAATTTTGAAAAAAAAAATACAGAAAATAGTTCTGTATATATATTACAAGAAAACTTATAAGAAGTCTATGGTCTTAAAATAACATGGTAAATCTCTCAATATTGTGCGTACATTTGCAGTTAGAATGTATGGGAGAACATGTCTACTGCAAAGTTTTATTAATCTGATTTTGTATGCCTATCGGCAGGACATGTTTTGTACAATAGACATTTATATTGAAAAACACTTGACGTTCACAATAAATAAATTAAAATGAAATGTTTTTCAACTAAAATGTTAATTAAGTTTGTTCTTGGGATAAATTCATCCCAACTACGGAACCCTTCATTGTGCGTAGTCCAACACGCACTTGGCCGGTTTATTTTATTTTTATTTTAATTTTTATAATCAACAATAATAAGTAATATTCAAATATACTACAAAGTAAACAGTAAAGTTCCTTGTATTGTTTTTTGTTATTAAGGACAGATAATGCAAAGTTTTCTGGGGATGAATGAGCCTACACATAATTGTAAGTTATAGTGCTTAGCTAACGTTTATTGAATTAATTGCCCATCCAGCTGTCTTTCTTATGGTGTCACCTGTACACGTGGGAACTTATGTCTGCGTCAGCGAATAGTGTGAACGATGCTGAGTTCTGGGATAAATAGGAAATTTAAATTATTTTTGTCATCAACATGTTAGGAAGAAGAATATGTTATTATGTAGTTTCGAGCTCAGTGGTAGCAACACGAAAACTTTTAGTAGAATTTTTCTATGGAACAAGTTAGGTAGTAATACTGGATTATAATAAAATAGGCGTGCCTCCTATCACGGTAATGTGGCAGTAAGTTTGTATACGATGACTAATGCGAAATCTAAATGTCGCTTTTTTGCGGGATTGTATCTTTTATGAGAAAATCAGCATAGCCTTTTTCCAATTTACTATGTTGGGGTCGGCTTTCAGTCTAACCAGATGCAGCTGAATACCAGTATTTTACATGGAGCTACTGCCTATCTGACCTCCACAACCGAGTTACTGAGTTACTCGGATACTTCTTGGTAAGACTGGTTGTCAGACTTTTGATCTTTTCACTACCGATAACGACTGTCAAAGATCTACGATGACAGCCGGGACAAACGGAGAGGTCTCGATATATGTATAATGGATGGTCACCCATCCACAAACTGACCGCGGCAAGCGCAGCCTAGCCGTGCGGCTGTTACTATAGAGCCAGGAGCCTCTCTTGTGTATTTTATGAGAAATACTAGGATATTATTCTACTGGCACTTTATATTTCAACTTCTTTTCATCCTCTTCATTTTGCCTGACCACCCCGATTGCATAAAAGCATACTAGCATCTTACAAATTAATCCACTTACTTATAGAACGTGACAGAAGACAATTTAAAGCATGCGTTTTATAAGCATTCATGTGACGGTACCATTATACCGTAAATTAGTTATAATTCGAAAAAAAAAAATTTTTAAATCACTCCACTTAACACCAAAATAAAACGGCAATACAAATCTAAATGCTACGTGTTTCCTAGAATCTAGCTTACCTATAAAATTTATAGCCTTTTAACCTACTAATTATGTGGGTTTTGAAGACGATTATTCGAAGGTAATAATCAAAGGGCCATATTGTTCAGAATTCAATACATTTTGGAAGTTCGCCGTCAATTATTTTAGAGGTCATTGTAATAATTGCCTTGATTTACAATTACAGTATTAATAGAAATAGAAACCTCTGGTATTACCTATAAATCAATAGTGTTACTGTAGTGTAGTGTTATTGAAAAAAAAAAACAAAGAAAGCAAGCACCGGAAAGCACGTTAAGCCATTGGTCCCGGCTGTCATTCGTAGATCTTTGATAGTCGTTACGGATAGTCAGAAGCTCGAAATTCTGACAACCAGTCTTATCAAGTGGTGTCATGCTACACAGAAACTGGGTTGTGGAGGTCAGATAGGCAGTCGCTCTATGTGAAATTCAGCTGCATCCGGTTAGACGGGAAGCCGACCTCAACATAGTCTGGAAAAAGGCTAGGTCGTTTGATTTGTTACATACACAAAAGGTTTTGTGGTATCACTTGCTCTGTAGCTTCCCACCGGGCAAGTGGTACCAAAAAACGACACTTGACCGACACCCTGAAATGCTGTGTTACATTTGATCGAGTCTGTTCTCGAAACCAGTCGACTTAGAATAAAAATAAACAAAGTTCGGACACACCTGTTGGTCAATTATCCCAGGGCACAAAAACCCGCTCCCTGTTTTAATAGGAGGGTTACTAAGGTTTAGTTGGCTTACCGGGTGACGGTCGATTGATTATCACTTAGTAATCAAAACTATTGTTAAATTTTAGATGTGTACCTAGTTGATTATATAAGAGCAAGAATATTCACTTTTCTTTCTTTTTTGTGGGAGATTTTGATGAGTTATTATGTCAACTTAATTTAAGCTTGATTTTGTATTTCAGTTACTGAGGTGTATAAAATGTAGCTTATTCTATGATTGTATTATGTTTTATGATACTAATAAAAGTGGCATTAGGTGCCATATGCCAAGCTCTCTAGTTTTAAACATTCAAGATTAGTGTGAAATTAAAATTGCCAACAGTGTTCCGAAGTTTAGGTAATAGATGAAATTTTATATTGTTTGTGACTCGGAGAAACATTAGGTTTTGGAGGAGAATCATTATTAGTAGTTTTTTGTAGGCATATCATTATTCCATTACGGAGTCTTTCTGATTGAGGTGAGGTCTTCTTTTATTTAGTACTTGCTTCTGCCCGCGACTTTGTCCGCGTGTTTTAGCATAAAACACACCATATGGCACTCGGCAATAGAAAAAAAATTCAGAATCGGATTAGTTTTTCCAAAGATTGCCTACATCAAACTCACAAATTTTACCTCTTTATATTATTAGTACACAAATATAGATTTAAGACGATTCTTATTTTATCACTTTCATTCTTAAAATTAAAAATTAAAAACTTAGTGATCTTCGACATTTGACATAGATGTCAAGGATTTTATAAACACAATTGGGTGAATATTCGAGCGTTTTAACCGCCGTCATTACCTTCCGCCAATTGTTGATGAAAGAGAATATAGTTAATAAAATATTTCATCAATTCCCAGAATCTGCTTAAGGACCAGAATCAGGAATTGCTGAAATATTTCATTAAATATATTCTCTTTCATCAACATTTGGCGGAAGGTAATGACGGCGGTTAAAACGCTCGAATATTCACCCGATTACCAAAGAAATTATTCTAGTCATGTCTGTTTTAACATTGTACAGACGCCAGCACATCAAGCTACTACTATCTGTCAAATTTCTGTAATAGATTTTCAACTTTATCGCTAAAGCTTGGTATCCAAAATTGACATTGGTAGTAATTTAAATTAGAAATTAAGACAATAGAGGCATCCTCTAGCAATAATGTACAGAAATGCAAGAATAAATCAAATAAAATTTCAAAATTAGTAAATAGTATTAACCTGGTGCATCAAAATATTCAAGGTTTTCTCAACAAAGATTTAGAAGTAGAATTATTTATGAATTTTAACAGTATTGATATTCTTTGTATAACAGAACATTGGCTTAAAAGCCACCAGTTTATGTTCAATTTTAATAATCACCAGGTTGGTAGTTCGTTCAGCAGAGTAAATGCTATACATGGTGGCTCATTAATTTTAGTAAGTAACCAGCTGAAATTTAAAGACCGTAAGGATATTGTGAGCCTATCTGTTGAGCGGACAGTTGAAATAGCTTGTATAGAATTGGAGCAATTTATTGTATTAAGTGTGTACAGGCCCCCTTCAGGATTGTATGACTGCTTTGAAAAGGTAATGGATGAAGTGTTACACAAGATAATGTAACTCAAATAAATCTATTATCATTTGTGGTGATTTTAATGTTAATTTATTAGAAAAGTCAGGTTCTTGTAGTAAAATAATAAGTCTTTTTCAGTCATACAATCTTGTAAACCTATTTTTGGAGCCCACAAGAATAACCCCTACTAGTGCCACATGCCTAGATAATATTTATACAGATGTTATTCCAAGCCATAAAGAAATTATAAATTTACTAGATTCTGATCATTGCGGGCAAAGGATTACTATCCAAAACCAAAACAAAAAAGTGGCTAAAAAGGATATCATTGTTAACCCCAAAACTACAAGTCGCTTGGAAACTTTTAAAGTTAAACTCATTAATAAATTAACAGTTTTGGCTAATCATACTGATCCTAATGATCTGTATGATGATTTTTTTAATATGTACTGCCAACAATTTAATCTCATCTTTATTCCCAAGACTATCTCGGTTAATAGTAACGCGTCTTTCAGTGATTGGGCTACCATTGGTATTCATAAAAGTAGAACACGGCTTTATGAACTATATAATGAAAGGTCTTTTGTAAACACTGCTGAATTTAATTTATATGTTAGAAACTATTCAAAATTATTTAAAAAAGTTTGTTGTATGGCCAAGTCGCGTTATTTGAGTTCGAGGATTAAAAACAGTAGTAATGTAATTAAAACGACTTGGAATATTATTAATAGTGAAACGGGAAGGTCTAATAACCGAAGTGCTGACTACAGCCTGTCTATTAATGACAATATAATAAAATCAGACTCACAAGTCGCCGCGGCCTTTGAAAATTTCTTTTCAGATATTCCCGTTTCAACTACTAAATCCCTAAACTCATCAACTTCTGTTGCTGAGTCTTTGCTTAAGGAAAATGTTAATGCTTGCGATTCGGAATTTAATTTTGAACAAATTACCTGTAGAGACATAATTAAAACCTTTCACACTTTAAATGTAAAAAAGACAGCAGATCTGTGGGGTAATTCTGTAGAAGTTGCTAAGTCTATTATTGACATTGTAGCACCTACTTTAGCTCTTATCTTTAATAACTGTATCGACTGTGGGGAGTTTCCTGACCTCATGAAATATAGTAAAATAATACCTTTGTTTAAATCAGGTAGTACATCAGACCCCACAAATTATAGACCTATTTCAGTACTACCTACGTTTAGTAAAATTTTTGAGAAATTAATTTTAGACCAATTGCAAAGATTTTTTAATAAACATAAATTATTACATAACAAGCAGTTCGGTTTTACAAAGGGTCGTTCAACTACTGATGCCGGTGTTGAACTTTTAGGACATATTTATAATGCATGGGAAGACAAATGCGATGCCTTGGGCATCTTTTGTGATTTGTCCAAGGCATTCGATTGCGTTCTTCATGAAACGTTAATCAGGAAACTCCGCCATTACGGGATCCGGAACACCGCTCTGGATCTTCTTACTTCATACTTGAGTAATAGGATTCAGAGCGTTGACGTTAATGGAAAAAGATCGCCTGGATCTATAGTAACAATGGGGGTCCCACAGGGCTCGATTCTTGGTCCTTTCTTATTTCTTATTTATATTAACGATTTGCCCTACCTCATTAAGGATAATCATGATATAGTTTTGTTTGCGGATGATACTTCACTTTTGTTTAAACTTAAACGTCAGCAGCTGGTTACTGACGATGTAAACAGAGCGATCTCAAAAGTAGTTCACTGGTTCAGTGTTAATAATTTACTCCTTAATGAAAAAAAAACCAAATTCATTAAGTTTACACTACCTCACGTTAGGCAGGTGAAAACTAACGTGTTGATAAAGGGCGAAGAGTTGAATCCTGAAGATAGCACAGTATTCTTGGGCTTAACTTTGGATGCTAAGCTTCAGTGGGGCCCACATATAGATAAATTGTCAAAAAAGCTAAGCTCCGCAGCATACGCTGTTAGGAAAATTCGTAATTTAACCAACATAGAGACAGCCCGTTTAGTGTACTTTAGCTATTTTCATAGTATAATGTCGTACGGTATTCTGTTGTGGGGAAATGCAGCCGACATTCAGACTATCTTTGTTTTGCAGAAAAGAGCTGTTCGATGCATTTATAAATTAAGTCCGAGACAATCTCTCAGAGAGAAATTTAAGGAGATTAATATACTGACTTTGCCTTCTCAGTACATTTTTGAAAATCTTTTATATGCCCATAAAAACATTAAATTGTTTAAAAAATACAGTGATATCCACAATATAAATACTAGGAACAAACACAAATTTGTTGTACCTCCAACAAGGCTCAAGAAAATAGGTGGGTCATTCAGGTGTCAATGTATACGCTTTTATAATAAACTTCCAAGCCACGTTCAAGATCTGAGTCTTAATAAATTCAAATCATTCATTAAACGCAAGTTGTGTCAGAAAGCTTTTTATACCGTTAAAGATTATATGGAGGACAAAAAGGCTTGGGATTGAACTGCTCCAATTTTATTTTATATTATTTTTATTTTTGCATACTGAATGTTGACATTAATATTTACTTTGTAAGTATTATATTATTTTACTTTATTGTGAATGTGAAGACTATGTAGGTCATTGCTTTTTTTTTTTTGTTTGTTTTATTTTTTCTCTCAGTTATTTTTAATCATGGTCTGGCAGTTTGAGTAATCTATGCGGCCTACCCCAATGTCCTTTCTTTGGTATTGTTCGTCGAATCGTTGAGCTCCTTAAGTTCTGAGTTGAGCTGCGCGATTACTGACAAATGCGTGCACTGACTGGACAGGTCCCCTCAATCTGTGTGGTTCTTTCCTCAAAAGACCATTTCGGACACCAATCTGCATGGTCTTCACATGAAGTGACCAAGATTATGTCTGGACTTTATAAGAGACTGTGACCTCTGAGTTTGTTTCGGCCTTTCTTCTCAGAGTAGTCAGATAGGAAACGCCGACCTCATCTAGTTTAAAAAAAAATATTGACTTGTAAAAGTGTTTGTACAAACCTACTTACAGAAATAAAAATCATTTATCATTTATCATTTATCATTTATCATTATCATTTATCAAAGTTCAAGGTTGATTGGGAAAATTTGACAGTTTCGGGTAGCTTGACCTGCTGGCGTCTGTACATAGATCTTAACAATTTCAAATACAATATTTAAGTAATTAATAAAAATAACAAAATGATTCTATTTACAAATCGAGAACAGAGTGATAACGGCCATACCAAAGTGATAACCAAATGAGTATTCAATAGTACCCTACCGTGTGTTGTCAGATCCTTTTACAGGTTGCTTTTAGACGATCAAGATCAGTTACTGTAGTGGTATCAGATATTTTTTGTAAAACTTTGTTTTTAATGGTTTTCTCATTCAGTGAAGTTCGTAGTTTTTTGCGCGAGTTTTGGTTAAAAGGAAAGTTTTTTAAGTATAGTGTAGCGAATTAATTCTTTCGTTGTATTTTGTATTTTTGGGCTTTTAGTGCTTTTATATACAGGGTGTAGCGTAATTAAGGATAACCCTGTTTGTGCGGGTGTGGGACCCCAAGCCCTATAATATAAAAAAATAAATGTCAAACCCAGGAGTCGATGGGTATGCGCAATGTTTTTTAAAATTATGTATTGAAAAATTGCCAATTTTGGTCACTTACTCGGCCACCGTTCACAAATGAAGTAATTTTCATTATCTGATTTGTCTCTTCTTTAATGTTATAATACTTCCTGTTCACATAGCAAGTAGTGGTATACGAATTGGTGTGGGGTTGGCACCATAATTAAAAAGTGAAAAATAAAAAACTATTTTACAAAAAATAAAAACAACCGACTTCCAAAAAAAAACGAAGTGCAAAATAACTTTAATTTCGGAAGTCGGTGGCAATAAACTATCAAGACACCGACTTCCGAAATTAAAGTTATTTTTCACTTTGTAGCGGTTTTTTGGAAGTCAACTGTATTTTTTTTTTTTTGGTGGAGCTCGTGGCTAAGTAATAACAGCCGCACGGCTCGATGTCCGTAGATGTGTGACCATCTTTACATACCTAGACTCCTCCGTGCCTCGGAAAGCAAGTTAAGCCGTTGGTCCCGGCTGTTATTCGTGGATCTTTGACAGTCGTCAAGGGTCGTCAGGAGCCGGAAAATCTGGCAACCAGTCTTACCAAGGGGTATCGTATCAATCACTAACTGTGTTGTGGAGGTCAGATAGACAGTCGCTGCATGTAAAATACTGGTATTCAGCTGTTTCCGGTTAGACTGGAAGCCGACCCCAACATAGTTGGGAAAAGGCTAGACAGATTGTTTAAACTGCTTTTTTTTTTAAAGTTTTCTCTGAATGTTCATTTCTTTGCTAGGTACTGAGAATGTCATAATTATTTTATTTTTAATCAACTTCAAATAATGCTATAACTCTATGATTGCTGAAGATAAATTCTAGGTAGCTTTTACAATCTTAAAGCCAATTTAAAAATTAATCAATCAATCTGCCTAGCCTTTTCCCAACTATGTTGGGGTCGGCTTCCAGTATAACCGGATGCAGCTGAATACCAGTATTTCACATGGAGCGACTGCTTATCTGACCTCCACAACCCAGTTACTGGGTAATACGATACCCCTTGGTAAGACTGGTTGTCAGATTTTCGGGCTTCTGACGACCCGTAACGACTGTCAAAGAACCACGAATGACAGCCGGGACCAACGGCTTATCGTGCTTTCCGAGGCACGGAGAAATCTCGGTATGAAAAGATGGTCACCCATCCACAGACCAACCCCGGCACGCGTAGCTTAACCTAATGGATCGACCCGTGCGGCTGTTATACCTTAGCCACGAGCTCCTCTTTTAAAAATTAATGAAACTGCATAATAAAGTTGTCTCCACTCAATTACCACATCATTGTCTTTTACTGCAAACCTCGAAGTTAATTAATTTATCAAATCAAACTGCAAAGTAATTAAATTATACTGCGGACCTCAGAACAAGTTTCCAAAACAATACGTCTGTGTTCCCCGAAGGGTTGGGCTCAGGTGCAGCTAGTACAGCCGCATTTCACCAGTTATGGAGAGCCTATAGCTAATAACCAGGCACAAATCCAGACTCCAGGCTGCTACTGAGAAATTCCAGATAGCAAAACCCATGCAATAACATTTTGACACGCCAGATGGCGTGGTTAGTTAAGAGGATTGTGAAGCTGTAAATTTTCATACAAAAAGAGATAACGTTTTTCTCCCCGTAAACATAGTCTAATTTTCATAATTTAGGAAATGTTGTAGGTATAATGAAAAACTAGGTTCGTACGTTTTTATTATAAAGAAATATTGTATACGATATAAGTTATTAGCATCTAAATATCTATATTTTTGACAAAAAACATCCTCGAGCATTTTTATTTTTTTTTAATTATATTAAATTGAAATACTAAAAACGAAAAACGTACAGACCTAGATTAAGGTGCACTGAATGTAATAAAATCAAAATTGTCTCATTTTGAAAAGGTTTAGGGAGGTAAAAACGTTATCGCCCGAAACAATATTTATGTAAATAATTGTATGAAATGTAGGTAATTGTCTCCAAGACTCGCGCCACGTATCGGCACTTCACAATCCTCTTAAGATGCCACCTATCATGTCGAAGGTCGTGGGTTCGATTCCCATCCAGGACAAACATTTTTGTGCATGAACATGTCTGTTTGTCCTGAGCCTGGGTGTAATTATCTATATAAGTATGTAGTTACAAAAAAAAAAAGTAGTGTATGTAGTATATCAGTTATCTGGTTTCCATAGTACAAGCTCTGCTTAGTTTGGGATCAGATGACCGTGTGTGAAATGTCCCGGGATATTATTATACTTTGCCCAACTCCGGAGTCGATCCAGACCATGAGATGCTCAGCAATAGTGCTCGCGACTACTAGCACAGATTAATACAGATGGGACATTCCGCAGTTTAGGTATGAAGCTACAAATACGCCGTGGGCCTATCTCACTGGGCCAATTCAGTAGGACAGCCGTGGTCAAAAGGTTAGGTGAATATAACTGTAGGTAATAAGCGTTGTTTTGACCTGAGTTGCATATTGTTTTGTCGTAGCAAAAGTCGCTTTTTAGGGTTCCGTACCAAAATGGCATAAAGTAACCCTTATGGTGCGACTGAGTGTGTCTGTCCGTCTTTCACAGCTGGATATCTAAAGAACTACCAATGCTATCAACTTCAATTTTGGAATACTTTTAGATGACGTATTCCCAACTATTTTTGCAAATAAGAAAGATATATATATATATATGGCAACAGGGACTGATAGTAGTCTTAAAATTTCGAAGAGGGACAACTATGGCATGTGAGGTATCATATGAAAGAGCAATATTTGTAAATTCTCAAGTGTCCCATCTGTATTAATCTGTGCCACTAGAAACCAATGTGGCTGTCAGAACAAGTTTCCATAGTCGATACTAAACGGTTTTTACTATAAATCATTTCAACACACAATCGTCGTAATATTAAAACCTTTAACCATCTATTGTGTTATGCAGGTAGTCCATAACAATTTAGCTCCCTTATAGCCTATATAGCCTTATCAGAAATGAGACTTTATTATCGTCTATGGAACCCGATACACGGCGCTTATCAGTCACGTAAGAAACACATAACCAGATATTAAACGAATTTAGTATTTATTTAGAAGAGGTTAAATTTTAAAATCTTTGTGCAGAGATTCGAAATTTAATTAGCGAACGATTTGCAACTTTCTTGTGGCGAGTTTAAAGTTCTTAATCAAATTGTAAGAGTTTCGTCGTTCCTTTGTTTCGAATCCTCACGGAAAATCAGATTTTGTGTTTGATAATAGGGTTTTTGTAAAGCTTTTACAAAGAAATACGTAGGAGTATGACTATGCTGACGAGCATTATATGGGGGAAAAAACTTTACTTACTGGCAAAAAGACAGTGTTAGAATATTTTACCGGTTATAAAAAAAAAAAAAATCCAGCCTAGTGCGAGTCGGACTCGTACGCGAAGGGCCATCGTACAAAATTTAACACTACATATTAAAAAAAAACACACTTCATTTTAATAAACTCATAAATACTCATAAATACTAAATAAATTAACGGCCTTTAATTTTTATTCACTCCTTATTTGTTGTTGTAGCGGATATAGAAATGCACAATCTGTGAAAATTTCAATTGCCTTCCTATTACGTTTCATGAGATACAGTCCGCTGACAGACAGACGGACGGACAGCGGAGGCTGAGGCGCTATCTCCACGGGAGAGGGAATCGCGGCGATAGTCTCGCCAGTGGCATCAAATTCAATAGAAACTGTTTGAAGCAATCTCCACACGGCGATAACATCGCGGCGAGAATTTGATGCACGTAGAGACTAACGCTGCGATTCTCTCGCCTGTGGAGATGGCGCCTTAGTAATAGGGTTCAGCTTGGTATCTTTCCGGTACATAACCATAGAAAAAACTGCTGTTTTATACAAAAGTACAATACTTACACTACACGGTTTAAATGTATGGATCAGCTGCTGTTTTTTTTTTTGTAACTGATGAAAAATTTCTTGTTTTATTGGGTCTAGAACCATGTAATATCGAGGAAACTTACATCAATACACCGTAAGGACTATTCTTGTTTGCAGCGCTCGGCCGCTATAGTAACACTTGCTCACAGATGTGGTTGATTGTGCACGAAATTTCATTTTCAAATTGGTCAGATTCAGATTTCGTCGATAGTACCTACTGAATTCATGGTAACAGTTTGCGCGTCGATGTTACTTACTCTATATAACTCTGCCTAGCCCTTTCCGTAACACAAGCTTGAAAATTACTTTATATATGTTGGCCAGCAAGTTTCGATCTTAAGGCGCAGATATAGTGACTTTGAAACCTGTTATTACGCATTCAACAATAATGTACTCGTATGTTGAACTAGTACGCGTACACATCAATTCTATATTTGAAATAAATTCGGGAAGTAATGTCTACCCAAAACATAAATACGATATAACTTTAAAATTACCCACTTAAGATATTTTCAAGAAGTTACAAATGCGAAAGTGAGTTTGTTTGTTATGCTTTCACGCTAAAACGGTTTTATGGATTTGGATGAAATTTGGCACATGGGTAGACCATGGCCTGTATTACTTTTTGGGATCGTTTCGTGGGATTTCCGACATCCACGCAAAAGCTAGTTATGTATAATTATTTCTGTGATTTTTTTCAAATATTCATATTTTTGTTACTAGAAATAAATATTTCCTATGAACCTGAACGGAACAGCAAGCGGCGAAAACGCACCGCCCAGTCGCACAAGATCACCACCATCTATCATCATAGTAATCGGCCATGAGTAGACTCCGGCCAATGTAGAAATAATTATACAGGGTTATTTATAAAACACCCTCTTAAGGGGTCATTGTACTCATCATTATGAACAACTCTTATTATGGGACCAAACCTGAAATCGCGAAAAAAATATCATCTGTTTAGTACATTTATGTTCGCATAATTCGTCAAAATGTACTGAACAGCTGGTTTTTTTTCGCGATTTCAGGTTTGGTCCCATAGTAAAAGTTGTTCATAATGATGAGTACAATGACCCCTTAAGAGGTTGCTGGTGTTTTACAAATAACCCTGTATAGTTAGAAGATCCGGATAAAACGCATGTGAGTATAGAATAGCTCACTGCTAGACAAATCTCCCTTCACACCGTTAACCACACTCATCCATCAAATAAACCCATAAAATACCACATATTTTATAAAGAAATATTGTAATACGAGTAATAAAGCTGAAGAGTTGGTTTGATTGTATGTTTGAACGCGCTAATCTCTGGAACTACCAATCGGATTTGACAAATTATTGTTGCATTTGATAACCCAATTCTCTTCAGCTCGTAGACTCAGATCTGGACACATTCCATGTAATAAGTTCTTGTTCATGATGAAAAACTAATTCGCCTAATTGTGTGGAGTGTAGAAGACTTACTCGTACATCACTTATTGATGGACTGTGCTAGATATGAGTCTAATAGAAATTATCTGTTTGGAGTATTGAGGTTGAACCGGCTTGAAATAGGCACATTCCATAGAATTCTCTCTCAACCAAATGGTGATGATGCGAAGTCTGTTCAGGTTCATGGCCCAAATGTAAACTGTAGCAGTGTGTGTTTAGGGTACGATGGGACTGTCATACACATTGCGATTATAAAAGTCGCTAATTAAATAAAGAAAAAAAAAGAAACCCATTCTTATGTATGGCTATTTAACATCACGCTAGGAACTATAGGAGCTGAGCAAAAAGCAAAAAGTCAGAAAGAACGCTAAGCGAAAATGAATAAGATAATAGCACAGGGAGGCGATGCGTTGCGGATGCGACGGGGTGGAACGGGGGAACAAGGAAGTTCACGTGGACGAAGTCGCGGGCAGAAACTAGTCAAGTCATAAAATACCACATATTTTCTAGACAAATTGAAGGTGTGGAGTGTACAAATAGGAAATTGCTCATACATTCTACTACTGAGGCGACGTGCAACCCACGCGAATTCTTCGAATCACTTGTGGGCGATAGGCTACTCGTACCTACCCACATGTTTAAGCGGTGTTCTTAGTATTTTAACTGCTTTCTTTATGTCAGAACTACTAAAATTGTAAGACTGACATTGTTAGTTTGTAGGGTTTTCTTTGGCTTCTAGATTTCTTTTCGAAACACACAGTGCTTTATAACTCAAATTCAAAATCAGTAGTCATTTATTCAAATTAGGCTAAGAATTAGTACTTTTCGAACGTCAAAATTACATAAGACAGTCCCCCAAAACGCGCGCCCTTCACCACTTCCTAGTGCTTTAGCTGGGGAGAAGAAGTGGCGCAACACACATCCCAGCAGCAAAAATTTTGATTCTAAACAACACTGCGCAAAATATTTTAGGTACATTGCGCAACAAACATTAAATTAAATTATTTGCCATAAGTTAGCTAGCACACGCCAATATAATACCAAAAAAAAAATCGAAAACTATACTCAAGCAGAAATAAAAAAAAAGCGGCCAAGAGCGAGTCGGACTCGCGCACCGACGGTTCCGTACCATCATATATAAAAAAAATTGTGCTATTTAGAGACATCGTTTTATTTTCCTGTAATCTTTACATAAACTTCGATCACACAGAATAATTTCAGATTTTTTTCTATGCAAACTTCGGAGATAAGGGGAGAGGGAACTGTATTTTTTTTTTTACATTTTTCATCAAAAGTCGAAAATTATGCGGCCTAAATAAAAGAAAAAATGTTTGAGAATGTGCAAACAGCGTTCTTTCATATGGTACATTCCCTAGTAGCCCCATTTTGAATTTTTGAGACCCCCTTTCAGTCCCTTTTGCAAAAAAGAAAATATATATTTTTTTTTCTTATTTGCAAAATAGTTGGGCAAATATCATCTAAAACTATTCCAAATTTCAAATTGATAGAATTAGTTGTTCTTGAGATATCCAGCTGTGACAGACAGATACCAGACTGAGTCACAACATAAGGGTTTCTTTTTACTATTTTGGTAAATACAAAACTAAAACCGTAAACAGAACTTTATACCTAAATAAAAGCCTCTAGGCATAAAGGGCGTGCCCACTTACATATAGCCGTATACGTAGCCGTAACTCGAAGTCACAAATGAGAAACTAGGACCATCATCAACTTTATATTTGACACCTATAGCATAATCAGCCTATATAATGGTCCTACTGCTCACAGGCCTCGTCTCTGTGAGAGAGAGTGGGCCGTAATCCACCACGCGAGTCAAATGTGGAATAATAGATGGCACACGTCTTCGAATTTTTGCTTTTAGGACATGCCGGTTTCCTCACGATGTTTTCCTACTCTTGTTTATTTACTATCCATTTAATCCAAACAGTAGTAATTCCTTTACCTTAACTAAAGGCAGGAATACCACACGGATGCTGCCTGCTCAGCCCAATAATACCGATCATAATTATCGTCATCCACTCATCCGTAAATATATCATTATCTGAATTGGCTTTTACGGGCGTAAACACTTCTGGCTTAGCACTTAGCTGAAGCTGAATTATCAATAGGATGATGGATGTATGTAGATGTTTGCATATGAAGCGATGAAAGCGTACATCTCACTTGCTATGTTTTACTGGAAATTCTACAACCCATGCACAACAGGATGTCGTGCTCCCCATGGCCTGTGACCCGACGTGACGTGAAGCTGACCGAAGTCGACTAAACTGCGACTCTGACTAGCCACCGATCGGGCAACTATAACGCCGTCCGGCCGACTGGCTGGGTCGCCATGCGATGTGGGGAGATGAGGGGTTTAGTAAACAACGTGATGAGTACTACTCCGAGAGGCAACTACCCCTCCTCCTTTAATTGGTGGCATATATATACATAGACCGTGCGTGATACTATGCTAACACTAAGGCTACGAACACAGCTTACGAGTATCTACCTTAACTTAAACTATGTCCTATACGTGACGTACTGATGAACGTGACTTCACACCACAGTCTAAAGAAGAAGAAGAAGAGAAAGTTCCCTGTAAGAGTCTAACATAAAAAACAGTCTAACATAAAAAAATAAAAAAAAATTGATAGAATCCGTCAGGATTCTTGTATAAAACGTTTCTTATGTCCAATTAATCGATTATGTCAGCAAAAATGGAAATTATGCCATTCTTAGAATGTTTAAGCAAGCACTGGTGAACATTCGGGTCGGCTTCCAGTCTAACCGGATGCAGTTTACTCAACTGCATCCGGTTAGACTAGTTTTTAATAAAGCTTACTTATTACCCATTTCAATTAGCAGCGAGTTTATTCACTTATTCGAGTTTTTTACTCTCTTTCTTACTCTGTCAAGAAAATTAAAAGCTCACTTTGAAGACCCATCATAGTCCTTCCGAAATCAAACCAAAACTAACTAAAATCTTTAAACAACAACCTTCTCATAATACCATCATTCGGTATTCGTATGTCGCTTGCTTACGGATTTCGGAGACCGTTAGAGATCGTGCGATGGTCTGGTCCGCCCACGACGTCCCATGGCCTCGTCCCGAGTGAATGCGCGGTGACTAGCGGAAGCGGGCGCGGTGGCGGGCGCGATTAAGTCAATTTCAGACGATTGTCTTTTTGTTAATGTTTGCTTTTAATTCGGCATCTTTCACACAAAGTGAAACATCATCATCTGTCTAGCCTTTTCCCTACTATTTTGGTCGGTTTCCAGTCAGACCAGGTATCCAGCTGCATCTGGTTTTACATGGAGTGACTACCTATTTGAGCTCCATAACCCAGTTACTAGATAACACGATACCCCGTGGTAAGATTGCCATATTCTTACACTATGTTTTTTTTTTTTTTATATGGCATCTCGTATTTGGCCTAGAGAGGCCGTGACTACTTAACCGGACTATCCTGTTCGCTCAAGGCAGCCGCCTTGAGTTAGAACGGGCCTCGGCTTAGGTCGTCGCTGGGGGGAGGACAGCAAGATGGGAGAGGCTGGATCAAATTAGAGTGATTATTATTGTCAGGGGAGTTTAAAGCTACTGGCTCAGCTACGCTACCAGCTGGCACTTCATACCCGAGCAAGGGACGGGGTCTTACACTATGGACACAAACAGTGGTTTTATATGTTTGATACTTCGCGCCCTCCTCAGCACCCGCGCCAGCTTCTCACCATAGACAAGTCCCATAGCTTTCGGGTCAGACGGTGAAAAAGATTGTGTTCTTGCAAAATGTTGATCGTTTTCTTTTTTATTTATTGTGTTATATAATTTGGTTTCGTAGAGGTGATATTTGGATGTTTGGTTGTTGGGTTTTGGAATAAAAAAAAATAGCAGGTAGATAGGATACAAAGGATTTTCCTTACAATGTGTGATATTCCAAGATAGGACACTATTGTTAAGTAGCAAAAGGAATATAACATTATTATTCTGTGCATATTTCTACAACTCGCATTGGTAGGTCTGTACAGGATTAAATCATATTCATAGACATCCTCTTAAGAGGTCATTGTACTCATCATTGTGAACAACTTTTACAATGGGTCCAACCCAGAAATCACGAAAAAAATATCTCCTGTTCCCTGCATTTATGTTCGCATAACTCGTCAAAGTGTAGGGAACAGCAGATTTTTTCGCGACTTCAGGTTTGGTCCCATAGTAAAAGTTGTTTATAATGATAAGTACAGTTAGGACCCCTTAAGAAGATACCCATGAATTCAATTTAAACTACCAATCTAGACATAAAAATAAAAAAAGACCAACCGGTCGATTCTGTAAAATCTCACTTCACCTAAGTGTCCACGGTGAGATTTTTAGTGTCCGTTTCCACCAAAAGGAAAAATCCTCGCAGATGCCCGAACAGTTTATAATTTTCACTGATTAAGTAACTGACTGAAATACATCAAGCGTGATGTCATCAAATTTTATATACATACCTAAATCAGAAGTAATTTATTTTGCAATGAATGTGGGTACAAAATAAGATGTAAACATTGTAAAAGATGTTCCAACACACTCTACCTTACGGCATGCAAAAGTAAAAAATAATGATATCTACTCAATTATACAATCAAATAACCAAAATAAAAGTATACTTATGTGGATCTACAGCCTTCCCACATAAACTAAACATGAAAAACAACGATCTTAATTCCATAGCTTACAAATGATTGATTATTTTACTTACATTATAAATTAATAATCATTTTTTATACAATTACTTATTCAGTGAAATTTTAAAGTGCTTTAAGGATTTTTCCATGTGGTGCAAACTGACCCTTAAAGAATAAACCGGTAGATATAATAAAATAAAAAAAAACAAAAGTCTGACGCACGGTGGGTTTCAAATTATCAGCAGTTTTACAATGGCAGGTTTTACAAATACAATTACCATAAACGGCTTAAATGATATCACCCCAATATCATCAAAAGCTCTTACATCAGTTACAAGCAATTTGAACGTTAATAAGAAGCACAGATTATTTTTAATATTTTCCCCAATGTCTTAATCAACCTTAGTTCGTCTGTTCGTCGTCGTTCGTCGAATATTTTCCCAGATTTCTATAGGGAAATCAGGTTTCATCCATCAGGAAGTGTGTCTCTATTTGCCTGACAATTAATACCTTTGCAGATCAGGTAGCCAGGTAATAAGCAACTAAATTGGTTTCCTATAGAACCTGTAATATGTAGGCTAATTTTGAATACACTTACGATAGCCACACAGATGGCCCATAAAACGAAGCGATTATACTTTCTAGCACCTACATTTTTACTTTCTATGAACCTTATTATGAGGTATTTTGATGCAAGTACTCCACACCTTATAAAGTGAAAATAATTAGATCGTACACCACAAATATTCGTCACAATCACAAATTGATTTGGACCAATAGTTGGTCAATGGTGGTTGGTTGAGAATTAAGTAAAGCTTGGTCGTTTATTTTTATTGTGCACTTTTTCTTGTGATTGAGAGCATGGGAAATAGTCAATGGACATTATGGACAAGAAATAAATGAATGTACAGATGCCAGCGCATCAAGCTACTACAACCTGTCAGATTTCTTTAATAGATTTTCGACTTTATTGCTAAAGCATTAGGTTCAAGCTTGATTGGGAAAATCTGACAGTTTCGGGTAGGTTGACCTGCTGGCGTATGTACATGCTTGACAGAATGCTTGACAGAAGTGTAAATTGGCTCTAGGAAATTGCGTGTTTACTATAGATTACTGTCGGTAATGAGCAGCGGTGGCCGGTCGTGTGGTAACAACACCGATTTACGAATTGTAGATCGTGGGTTCAAGCCTAGGCAGGCGCTTTCCTGTGTGTAAATAATTTCATCACCACTGCTCTCAAAACGGTGAGAAAAACATCGTGAGGAAACCGGCATGTCCTAGAACAAATGATTCGAAGACATGTGACATCTACCAACACGCACTGGGCCCGCGTGGTGGATTACGGCCCACTCTCTCTCGAAGAGAGGAGACCTGTGTCCGAGCAGTGGGAACATATAGACTGATTATGGTAAAAGTAACACATAAATAAAATGTGCCTTATTGTCATGTGAACTGTCGTTCGTAAGTTGCCATTGCTGTAGGTGGATTTTTTATTAGTACAGCCATATAATGGTTATCAGGGATTTTTCCATAATCATCGCATTTACTGGATGGATTGTTTGTTGGTCACATTTTTATAAACAAGAGAACTAAGCAAACTTCGATGTTCATTCTTTTGTATCATTCATTTTATGAATATTACTAGCTTATGCCCTTGGCTTCGCCTGCGTGGATATCGGAAACCATACGTATAAACCTTCCTCTTGAATCACTCTATCTATTGATAAAAACCGCATTAAAATCCGTTCAACAGTTTTTGAGATCATCGCGAACATACAGACAGACGCGGCGGGGGACTTTGTTTTATAATATATACGGTTAACGATATTAATTTCTCAAAAGAATTACAAATTCGCTTGTAGAGAAAACATAAATAGGTTTAGAATAAAGTTATCTGCCAGTAAGCCTAGATGAAAAACAAAAATAAACCGTATCTTAAAAACTTAAAACTAACATTACAATAATACTTCGACTTAACAAACACTTTTACATAATGGTCATAACGGACAGCCCTCTGTGCAGAGCTTGGAGGCTGAGGAAACCGTTGCGCATGTGCTCTTCGAATGCATAGGTGTTACACAGATGAGAATGGAAACCCTCGGGGCATCCAGATCTTTTACAGATGTTCTGAACAGACCAGAAGCTGTGATTAACTTCTGGAGGGAGGTGGGCTGGTTGGAATAACCACCGGCAGCCACCATGGCTCACGTACAATGGTCCACTTGAAGGTCTAAGTGCGGAAACCAAACCCGATAACATACCATAACATAATACTTCGACTTAACATACATTGTTTTAGCATAACAAGTACAAACTATACAAATCAGAAGAAGACAGGTTAAACACAAGAAACAACACAACAGTTTTGAGCGATGTAGGTATGGTGAAATTTAATAGTAATTGCATGTTTACTGAGGCCCATTATATAGTGATAATCTATCTTCTATACTAATCTATATCTTCTATACCAATAATAAAGCTGAAGAGTTAGTTTTTTTTTGTTTGTTTATATGTTTGAAAGCACTATCTCTGGAACTACAAGTCGGATTTGATTTTTTTTTTTTTTTTTGTATTTGCTAACCCAATTTTTAAGGAAGGCTACAGGTTGTTTAACACCACGCTAGAATCTGTAGGAGCCGAGAATAAAGAAAAAAAGTCGGAAAGAACGCTAAGCGAAAACGAAGTAATAGCGCTGGCAGACGATGAGATGCGACAGGGTGGGTCGGGGGGGCCAAGAAATTTCACGCGGACGAAGTCATGGGCAGAAGCTAGTTACTTATATAAGGAACATCGATACGCAAATTGGACCTAGTTATGCAGAAAGCAGCCATATGGCACTTTTTCGAAAAATTTCTTATAAGAACAGTCATACTAATTTCGACATACAAGATTTTTTGCAAAATCATCTATGTCGATATCTCTATTTATCACGGAGATTTGAGCCGTCAAATGTAGCCTTGTCCAGGAGCTCGTGGCTAATAACAACCGCACGGGTCGATCCATCAGGTTAAGCTATGCTTGCCGGGGTTGTTCCGTGGATGGGTGATCATCTTTTCATAACGAGACTCCTCCGTACCTCGGAAAGCACGTTAAGCCGTTGGTACCGTCTGTCATTCGTAGATCTTTGAAAGTCGTTAAGGGTCGTCAGAAGCCCGAAAGTCTGACAACCAGTCTTACCAAGAGGTATCGTATTACCCAGTGACTGGGTTGTGGAGGTCAGATAGGCAGTCGCTCCTTGTAAAATACTGGTATTTAACAGCATCCTGTTAGACTGGAAGCCGACCTCAACATAGTTGGGAAAAGGCTAGGCAAATTGAAATGCAGCCTTGTCCATACATCCATAATGCAACCATCGACAGAAAAATGCTTATAACTCTGTTTGTACTTTTCCCGACATGGCTACATTCTGCATAACACGGTCCGGTTGTTAGCATGAATTCAGTAAAGTCACTAAACTAACCGACATAAAATATGTGCCCTGCGCCGTTTAGAATCATAACATGGTAACATGTATATACTCGTATATATCATGATCATCAGCCTCCAGCAGTCCACTGCTGGACATGGGTCTCTCCAATTACACGCCTTTCAGCTCGATTCTCAGCAACTCTCATCCAGCTGCCACCAGCCACCCTGCGAAATTCGTCGCTCCATCTAGTCTGAGGGCGTCCTATCTTACCTTTGTCAATACTTATATCGACCGTGAACCGTGTAGACGTACTTATTGCTATAAACTGGACATTAAATTGTACAGAACATACTCAAAAATAAACATCGCAAGCATTTTTAACCTATCACTAAGCCAATGTCTTAAGCAAATCTTAAACCTGGGCTAAACATGTACAAAATTAAACTTTCAATTCAATATTATAATTTTAGGACATTAATTCAATGATATATTGTTTTTAGAATTTAAAATGAGTATACACAGACAGTCATAATTTATTGATAATAAATCAATTTCGCCCACGATGTAGTTTTATGGGGTCACATATTGTATATTGCACGTTATGGATGTTGTTACAACCGTTCTTAAGTTTAATGCCTTAAATAACAAATATCTAGAGGGGTTTTTCCAGGATTATTCGAGTCGACAGAAGCCCTAAAGTCTTTCAACCAATCTTACCAAGGGGTATCGTATTACCCAGTACCTGGGTTGAGGAGGTCAGATAGGCAGTCGCTTCATGTAAAATACTGGTATTCAGCTGCATCCGATCAGACTGGCAGCCGATTCCAACATAGTTGAGAAAAGGCTAGGTAGATGATGATGTTTGCCCGATTGATAGCAATAGGCTCGCCCCCTATTACATGGGACTTAAACATAACTGGCGAAATGTGGGTGTACTATAGGATACCCCTGCCTAACCCTTCGGTGAAAACAAGCGTGAGGTTATCTGTTATGTTATGTTTTACTCACATCTACATTTTACCTCATGTTTACCAAGAAGTGGTTCACAAAGTGAGGGTGTTTTAGGGGCCGTCATCTATAGCTTTTGGCGTTCAATACTGCAGATTTTTCACTATAATTTTTGATGTGAAACATCTAATGCGGCGGGTCAGACGCGTCGCCACGCTAATAGGGTAATTTTGGTATTTAATTTACATGTATTTTTATAAAATAATATTTAAATTCTTAAACCAAAAGTCTGAATATTTTTTTTTTGGTTATGCTATATTTATTTCCTTTAATAAACCATCCTTTCTTACATATTTTCTTTATAAAGTAGTTTCGATGTTTTATCTGTCAGGCGTCTACGCGACGGCTCAATGTTTTTTTTTTAAATAATCCTTTCGACTTGTCATGGGCCTTGGTGTCTCGTCTTCTTTAGTATGTAACATATCTTAAAATTATTACTGTGATTCCTTTTGTTCTTTTTCAGCTATACTAATGTTTGCTGTGAATCATTTTATTCTCCTCCAGCTATACCAATGTTTGTTGTGATTCATTTTGTTCTTCTCCAGATAGACCAATGTTTGCTGTGATTAATTTTGTTCTTCTCCAGCTACACGAATATTGGTTAAACTCTATCCATTTCATGGTTAAGTTTGGAACAATGTGTCCTTAATAATTAGACGGCGTTGATAGCTGTGACACAGTTATTAACGTTTATCATCGTTTCTATTATAATTATGCCAATTTATTGTTGTTTAAAATAAAAAACTTTTACTTTACTTTACGTTTTACATCTAAAAACATCATGGCAGTTTGCAAACCGTACTATACTCAAAGCAATTTGCCAAATACACATCTAGCAAATTCATTCTAAGCATAAACCAACTTTTTACCATCATCATAATTGCAGCCCACACCATAATTGACAATGTCCGTTCGCCTATCAAAGTTTTTGTCACCCAACATTTAAAAAGTAACGGTCAAACTAAAAAAATTAGAAATCCACGTAACAAAGGTCTGTATTATAATAATAGTACCTACATAATTACTTTTTGCACATAAATACTTGATAGACACACAATGGACTGTTTCACACTTTCTGCAAATGAATGTCGAAATAGACAAGCGAGTAAATGAGGTTTTTACTGATACTCAAGTAAAACGAAAGACGTGCAATCTGACAGTTTTTCTTTGGGCTATAGTTTTTCCGGCCTGTTGCTGGCGTATTTACTGTGCTTTGCGCAAGATCGTGTTCTTATTCAAATGAGCAGTAACATTAAAGAAAAATTGAAGAAATAGAGCTCATTGGTAGTCCATAGGGAAAAAAATCCGAACCAGCAGCTTAATTGCAAACTACAACAATCAATCACAAACTAAATGATTTTGAAGCATATTGATAATCCATTTCTTCGTATGGTCGAAAAATTTGTCGCTCAACAGCGTAAATAACGCAATGAATGTTATTGAACTGTCAAAATGAAACCCATTCCTACTGTAACTGTGTTACGCAATTATTCCGCAGTTCTAAATCTTTATTATTATTATATTCTTGCTGTCCATTACGTACTTTTCAATCTCGACATTTTTCGTCCCGGTTTATTAGAAGTCAACTAACGCATTATGTATTTTTTATTCAAACGTCTGTATTCCATAGCCAATATCAACTTTTCCATAATGCATCCATCCTTTCCTTCGTTGTCCTCTGTAATCTTACCCTTAAATCTCATCTTCAACGCCAAATATTCTTTAAAGTTTTTCTATATGTCCCAAAATAATGACATCATTTCTTTCACGGTTATATTTTTCAAATTGATTTATAGGTTTTAATTTGATTGACCCATCCTCTTTGTAACATATACAATTCTGTTTCTTTATAATATTCAATTCATTCACAAGCATTTTTCCTTAAAGTTTTTGTAAAATATTTATGAATGAAATAAACACAAATCTCTGTTGTCGTCTCAAATCTGTCCATGAATGATTCAGTCACATTTTATTGTTGAAAAATGTAAATTTTATTGCATACAGACAGATGCAAAAATGAAGACTAAAATACAGTAAATTCAAGATTTATTGGAGTCCATTTCACTTTGTAATTTTAAATCGTAACAGTTTTTGCGTGCTGATAAAAGGTCTCTATCACACTAATAGAGAATGAAAGAAAGAATACACATTAATTTAACACAGAGTATAGGCAAAAAATATTAGCAATAGTGAGATTTGCGATGATTTATGATGATTTAAGTGAAATAAACCTACAGTACTAACAGTTTATAGCGATGTCCACTTGCTTTTACATTCAAATAATATAGATTTTAGTATGAACTTTTTATACTATGTGCTTTCTATGACGTCTCAAGTCGTAGGTTACATAAGGTTCACTTTATTTTACCTACATGATCAATTTTACTAAACTTGGTTCTTTCAATATAGAATTGGCAATATTTTGATTGCTTGTACTATTTTTGTATTAGGTGACTGATTATTGAAGAGCACTGCTGGCCCAGTGGTAACGACCCCGAATTACAAGTCGTCATTGTTGGGTCGAGGGTTCGAACCCAGGCAGGCGCTTTCTGTGTAAATAATTTGATCACTACTGCTCTCAAAACGTGTGAAGGTGTGACTCTAATCATGAGGAAACTGGCATGTCCTAGAACCAAAAATTCGAAGACGTGACCTTTACCAACCCGCACTGTGCCCACGTGGTGGATTACGGCCCATTCCCTCTCACAAAGAGGACGCATGTGTCCCAGCACTGAGCATTATAGGCTGATTATTTTTGTAATTTGGAAATCCAGTCTATATAGGAGAGATACTTTTTACGCTATTTGCATCTCCAACATTCACTATTTTTCTCATCAACAATCTTTGAAGAAATTGATAGCTTGTCAATATCTCAAACACATTGCCATACAACGTTTAAGAGCGCCCAACCCGTCATACTTTTTATTTATTTATATACTTATTATTTATTTATGACGGGTTTGCTCTTGACTCTAGTCTAGGTCGGACGCGACAGAGACAGAGTCGACGATGGAGTTAGCTTACCCAGAAGAAGCGTATAAGCGAATACAAACGCTCGTACGTGATTATAGCGTTATAACATATCTTTCTAAGAAATTTTTGAACTAATATTTATTTTCTGCACTGTATCTAGGGCTTCCAGCAAAGTAAAAAATAAAAATTTGGAGAAACAAATTCAGTATAAGCCTCCAAAAATCTGCTTTTTTGCTCAACTTTTACCTGAAATTCGGCCGTTTATAATGTACTCATAAATTGTAAAAGTAAATATAGCATATCGATAGAAACCTCGCACATGTAATGGAAATTCTAAATGACAAAGATTTATTTCACAAACTTGTAAGGCTTGCTAAAAAACACGTATTTCCTGCAACAGGTTTCATAAAATTTCCGCACACTATTTTTCGTTCAATGATATCGCGTTCTCACTTGCTTGTTAGTCAACGGGCGTTGCGCTGGATGAAACAACAAGCTTTCCGACCATGCTCGCGTTGACGATAGACGGGCCGGGAAGGGCCCTCTTAAGATAAAAACTTAATTTCCACTTTTCAAAGGGTGCCGTAAACCTCACATTTCTTTACGATACCGTCGCAGATAGTTTTTAGGAAACCTTATACTTTTACTGGCCATATAAATGATTTACCGCAAACCGTTTTGGGAAATATACAACCCATATAAAATATACTAAAATAAAAAAATATAAAACATTATTTACGAGGTCTTTTTGCGGTCGAAAAAAGGAAGGTATTCACGTATTGTTAGGAAGCAATAAAGCCGAAAACTGAGTAAAATTACTTTTTATTGCCTTAAAATTTTTGATAGTTGTTTTTACGGCTTTTCAAGCCGGAAACGTAAGATTTGGGATAAAATCGGGAATTGTTTTACAGATATACACAAAAATAACGATTTTTAAATATTTCGTAAAGGCCATCGATGACCAGGTGAAGTACTGGGTATTATTAAGTACAAATTATTGCCAATGGAAATTACAGGCTTTTAAAATGACAGGGATATTAACAACGTTTTTATGAGACGCACTTATTTATGTTAAAGTGCAAATAATTCATGTTTTATAGGTATTTGTAGGATCGGTAGGTAATATGGGCTGGTATCTGCAACAATTATAATAATAATAATAAATAATATCCTGGGACATTTCACACACGGTCATCTGATCCCAAACTAAGCAGAGCTTGTACTATGGAAACCAGATAACTGATATACTACATATACTACTTACTTTTTTTTTTGTAGAATAGAATAGAATAGAATATTTATTTATTTGCACAGAATGTAGGTTTTTACAATAAGATGGATGGATGGTTTATAGAATCCTTGTACATTCTACCATATTGGCATGCAAACATTAATTAGGTACTTAACTTAGAAAATACACTTGTTAATACATAATTATGTTGTAAATACATACTTATATAGATAACTACACCCAGACTCAGAACAAACAGACATGTTCATGCACACAAATGTTTGTCCTGGATGGGAATCGAACCCACGACCTGCGGCATGATAGGTGGTATCTTAACCAACCACGCCAACTGGCCAGTCGAAATTGGTTTTTGAAATATTTGTAAAATATGATCTGTGGAAAGACGAAGTGAATGTTAACTTATGAGCCAGTCCATCACTGTGTGAAGAAAATAACCGTGATTGCCTAATCAATTTGTTTACTTTGTTTTTTTTTTTTGTTCAACACTAACGTTTCGATTCTTAAAAATATCTACGATCAAAATTCTTATCTATTTTTCTTTTACAATTAAATTTATTTTATAGGTTAACCTATTTTTTTTTATCACAGCCCAAATAATTTTTATTAAAAAAAATATTTTATGACCCGTCTTCACAGCAAGTAAAAAATTAAAGTATAGGTAAAAAAAATAAAAAAGTAGATACTTTGTACCAAAAGAGCAAAACAATTTATAATCAAATTTAGAAAACCGATACGTGGACGCTGAGATACTGGTAGAGTGAGATGGCGACCAGGCGACCACAAACTGGATGCTGCGAGGCTGCGACCGGTCACACATCCGCTCTATACACCTGTCGCGAACGGCGCCTGTACAACAAACAGGTTTTGGTTAGAAGGTCCAGTTTGTATGGGTTTTGTTGGTAAATTCGTTGTTTATATTTTTTTTTGTTTTTATTCGTAAATGAGACAAAAGGAGTATATAAGGATTTACCTACCCCCATGCGAAGAAGGCGTGAGTTTATGTATGTATGTTGTTTGTTTATTATGAGGAAATAAATAACAATTTTATTTTTTGTTTGTTGCTTCTAAGTTTGTTCTTCTAAGAGGAGCTCATGGCTAAGTAATAACAGCCGCACGAGTTTATCCAACAGTTTACGCTTGCCGATGTTGGTCCGTGGATGGGTTACCATATTTGCATACTAAGACCCCTTCTTGCCTCGGAAAGCACGTTAAGCCGTTGGTACCGGCAGTCATCGTGGATCTTTGACAATAGTTAAAGGTCGCCAGAAGCCCGGAAGTCTGACATCCAATCTTACCAAGGGGCATCGTATTACCCAGTTACTGGGTTGTGGAGGTCAGATAGGCAGTCGCTCTTTGTAAAATACTGGTATTTAGCTGCATCCGGTTAGACTAGTAGCCGTCTCCGACATAGTTGGGAAAAGGCTAGGCAGATTGATTGCTTCTAACTTTGGCGTGTTACCTTTAGATGGAATTGGAGAAAAAAGTGTTAGTCCATAGGCAGGTAAATTAGGGTTGATGTAAATTATGGTAACACTTATACCATTTTTTAATTTTTGTGTAACTTTCTGTCATAATAGTATTCCTAGAAAGGTTTTCTTGCTTCTAACTCTCCATTTAAGTCAGTTGTGTATTCAGTCTTTATTATTTTATATTTTATAACTACATTTTTAATAAAGCACCTTATCCGTACTGATACCAGTAATATTGATTTGAATCTCGGCATCCTCCCGAGAGAACATTACCTACCTCAATCAAATTGCCCCAAATATTGGTGATTGCAGTAAATTGAATAAAATAATGATAACAACGTCAAATTGAAACAATATTCCATAATTTTATTCGCATACGTTGTAGCTTTTTATCAAATTTCATGGCTTACTAACATCGAAGAGCATTATCAAATAATCGAATCGGGCGACAAACGCCGCACATTTTTTCCCACACGCGATCAAAACTAATTTAATATTTTTCGTACACATATTCGTTGATCTTTACTTATAGACTGGGAAATAGGCTTCTATTATGATAATGTTCTTTAAAAGAGCCTATACTCTTGATTTTACAAGAGTCTTAAGCATTATGTATGATGAGTGATAAGAAAGAAAGGCGAGTAAAAAAGTCGATCCACATTAATATATATTATATTTGTAAGCCTATTTTACATCCCACTGTTGGGCAAAGGCCACCCCTTTACCCTTCCAAACCTTTCTGCCTTGTGCATGTTGGCCCTGCAAACATGATCAGATCGTCACACCACCTTCGCTGAGGTCGACGGCGATGTCCCCCTTGAGGCGTCCAGTGGGTGACGATTTTTGCCCATCTCTCCGAGTGCATTCGTGCGACGTGGCCAGCCCACTCCCACTTCAGTCTGGCTATGTTTTCTCCAATATCCGATACTTGAGTTAAGGTACGCAGGGTGGTGTTTATGACATCTATTGTGTTATTGCGATAAAATGCAATTAATAAAGATAGAAATACACAAAGTTGTCAGCTTGACGAAAAGGTCTTCTTTAAGGGTTAAGCGACCAAGCCTGAATGAAGGATAGTGTGTTACGCAATACGTACAGATGCCAGCACACCAAGCTACTACAATCTGTCAAATTTATTTAATAGATTTTCAACTTTATTGTTAAAGCATTCGTTTCAAGGTTGATTGGGAAAATTTGACAGTTTCGGGTAGCTTGACCTGATGGCGCCTGTACATTACATTATGAACCTACATTATTTGTAAAACTAAATCATACATAACATTTCATAATATTACGCCTGTACATCCACATTTCGCAAGTTATTTATTTATTTATTTAAGTTTAATTAACACGGTTAAAACCAATTAAAATAAATATAAAAGAAAATATAAAATACAGGTAAAAACATTAAAAAAAAATTAAAAAAACAAAATGTGCAAGTCCATGTAACAGTGGGTGACCCTTGCCATCAACCGGGCAGAAATCCAAGCTTCGGGCTGCTACCGAGAAATTCAAGATGGAAAATTCCAATAGCAATTTGCTCGAGCAGGAAATCGACCCCAAGACTTCATGCTCAGCAGTAATGCTTCCGACCACTAGAGCAACGAGGCTGCTAAAAATAAACTGTAGCAGTAAAAATAAATCCTGGGTACAAAATCGTTTTGCATTTTATGCACTCCACCGTCAAACATACCTTTTAAAAATAACCATAAAACTGAAACTTCTTAACATTTCCTCCATAGTGGCCGGATGCAGTTACGTTTATTTTGTTTAGTTACATACTTGTGACGCCTCGTTGCTTTGCTACCACTGACGTGCCTTCAGATGGACTCGCATAGACTTCAACCGACGTTAATAAGATCGCCGTATAGTTATTTTATGGAGGCAGTAGAATTACAAGGGTTTTAAAGTCAGTATTGGCCATTTATAGTACGTTTATGGCGGTGAGGTTAAATTAAATGGTGGGTCACGGTTGCGGATTGAGCTATCTAGTTAATAAAACTAACTGTAATGCTACAATGTTAGTCTGGAGAAATAGATCCAAAATGTTCGAGGTTTTACGCGTAACGGAATAATGTTATTATTTAAAAAGTTTGATTGTTAGGGTTCCGTACCAAATGGTAAAAATGAACCCTTATGGTGCGACTCAGTCTGTCTGTCTGTCTGTCCGTCTGTCACAGCTGGATATCTCAAGAACTACGAATGCTATCAACTTGAATTTTTAAATGACGTTAACCAAACTGTTTTGCAAATAAGAAAGAAATAAAAATATATTGACTTTTTTGCAACAGGGACTCTGTATTTTTATTTCTTTCTTATTTCTACAGAGAGGGGTCTGAAAAATTCGAAGTGGTTCTACTAGGGCATGTGGGGTATCATATAAAAGAGCGCTATTTCAAACATTTTTTTTTTTGTTTTTAGGCCGCATAGTTTCTGACTTTTAATGAAAAACGTAAAAAAAATAACGTTTCCCTTATCTCCGAAGTTTGCGTAGAGAAAAACTTGAAATTATTCTCTGTGATAGAAGTGTATGTAAAGATTACAGGTAAAATAAAACAATGTCTCTAAATAGCACACTTCTTTTTGTATATGATGTTACGGAACCCTCGGTGCGCGAGTCCGACTCGCTCTTGACCGGTTTTTTCATTGTTTGAATAAAAAATGCGGTAAAGTACCTGTTTACTTGATTTTGGCTATATTTGGGTATCTCATGATTTAACTATTGTACTAGGTAAATAAATATAATTTTATTTTAACCTAACTCCTAACTTTTTATGATTCAATCATACACCTCGACAAAAACTATAAGTTATTAATTTTTTATGAAGTCATCGCCAGAATGTCTCACTGGATTATAACATAAAAGTCAAGATCCTTTTTTTATTTTGACACAAAGTAAAAAATATGACCAAAGACCATGAAAATCTCTTATTTTAAATTTAAAACACAAATATAAAATATTGGAATTTTTAACAATGGCATAAAAATAAAGCTTCCCAACGTTTGAGGCGACGCATCGAAAAAATGCGAAAAAAAAGAGAAAACTACATAAAAAGAAAAACCAGTTGAGTCCCCACAAGTACTTTACGCGTGGCGACATTATACTGACATAGAACGTCGTATACACAGTTTTCCTTTCACCCCAAATTGGCACTTACTTCCAAGGAATAAAATCCAAAATGGCTTTTAGGATACCGAAGCGTTCGCGTGGCCGTCGACCGTGCATACAATTTCTGAAACGGCACAAGCGTCACGATGGCTTTGATCAAAATAGCACTTTGGCGTATGAGGATTAGGTTGAATGTTTATTGAAATGTTCTTTGGTAGTTTATAGGCTGCAATGTTTTGCTACGTCGCAACCCGTCATTTAGCTACCAGTTATGTTCGTAGTGCGTTAAAACTTACGACTTGGAGGAACACAGAAGTACCATAAAGCGGGCTTGAAGTTATGCGCACAGTTGGCTCAGTTAATACCTACAGCGCGATTCGCTGCGAAGGGATTGGTTTACAAAAAAAATTATCATGTTTTTGTCCCGTGTAATCGGTTATTAGGAGACGAAGAGTAAATTATAGTTGTTAATGTTTATCGAAGCCATCTGTGTGAACCATTTTTTGCAGTGTGGTAAATACTGCATAATTTTCTACCATAAGTGAAGAACTATCTTTAGTTACCTACCAGATAGTCACGTTTTTATTGACGGCACATACAGACAGGCGCCACGCGACTCCGGTAGAACAATTTCTATAAAGTTTTCATAGAAATATGTTCCACCAGTGTCACGTCGCGCCAGTCTGCACGAGCCTTTAGTTTATGAAAAATGTAAGTTATTTCAGTCAAGAAATAATTAAGTACAATGCTGATTAAAGCATTGCTTTAAAATATTATTACTAAAGCTCAGGTTTATTTTCGAAATATTTATCTCATTTACATCTGGACAGGTTGAGTCGTTAAATGAACGCGAAATGCAAAGAATGAATGCGTCAGGATTATCAGTTAAATTAACATTTGAATGCATGTTCAAAATCAAGTATACAACAATTTGATTATGTGATACACCCACGGTTTTGCTTTGTAGTATTTAAAGGGTTTATCTAATTATTCCCTCTCAAGTCGGCTTACTACAATATTGTAAACAGAGAACTAGGAAAACTGTCCTGCCGTAATACAGTTTACAACTAGTACGGGAGTCAGGGTGAATCGGTTTCGTAACAACCTGAATAGGTAATGTATTATTGTAAATTGAGTTAGTAATGATTGGGTATCTAATCTTCTAGATTTTTTTATTTTTTTATTTGTGATGGGTTTGCTCTGGACTCTAGTCTAGATCAGGGGTGACAGAGACAAAGTCGACGATGGAGTGAGCTTACCCAGAAGAAGCCTGTTCACTCTCACTTTGAAAAGATTAGGGTTGTATGCGATCGGAAACACAGACGCAGGTAGTGAGTTCCACTCCTTTGCTGTGCGCACTATAAAATACATTTGGAAGCGCTTAATGCGAATAGGTGGAATAGCAACCAGGTAGGGATGGTAACTGGCAGTGCGTCTAGATGTCCGATGGTAGAAGGAGGCCGGTGGAATGAGGTCGTGGAGTTCTCGGGCATACTCTCCGAAGTACAATCTGTAGAAGACCGACAAGCAGGCAACCTTGCTGCGATGAGCCAAGCTATGAAGCTTGGTATCCACCAGATTCATAAGAAATATGTACTAGTATCTATAGATTTTAAGTAAGGTTGTTTCTTCCGCCAAAAATAAAGATTATTATTATTATTATTGATGACAATCCTCGGGACCCTGGGGTCCCGGACCTTTGGAAGGCGTACTAGGGGCCGAAGCCAACTCATTGAGGCCACTTAGACAATTTTAAATGATGAGGAGGCACCAACCGACGATTATCCCTGTATGCACTATGCAAGTGCACCGAAGGACAACCCCCGGTTGGTACAGGACTATTACAGGACATAGAAACAAAACAAATAGGTTACCCAGAACTATGGAAGGACTATGTCCCCTGCCTGATCAATGTTATATGTAATATATGGATAAAATGGCTGGGAGTCACTTGCACACTGAATAATGGGCCTCCGAAAACGGTCGCTAGCACATAGTGACTAAGCGACAAGGGGCAACACTTCCTGAGTTGCTTGAGGAGTGGAGAGGTATTCCACGGCTATCAGGACAATCCCGGAGGTACAGTCAAGATCCCTACCAGCACCTTACCGGAATAGTTCCTTCCTCCGAGTACGTTTGCTCTTGCGAATCCCCGCTCAAGCCGGCCAATAAAGGCAAGAAAGAGGTGGGAGCTCTGTTTCTCGTTAGTGTTTACTCCAGCAGGCCAATAAAGGCAAGCCAGAGGTGAAGAACAAGACTTCTCCTGGAGATAGGGGTCCGTGGGGTCGCTACTGCCCAACCACATGCTGCCCTGCGGGTTTCTGTATGTCTCTTGGTCTGGCTTCTCATCCCAGACCGCAATACTCAATACATTTATTTGCATTCCACAATGTTAACTTAGGTGGTAGGTAATTATAAAATATACATAATTTTAGATCATTGTGGACCCTGTCGGGCACAGCAAGGTAGGATAGAGGAAGAGGGCTATTATTATATTATTCCGGCAAAGTAAACTTTACCGACACAGGTACCTAAAGTTCGGAGCGCGCAAGCCCCACCACGACGTCAACGTAGAGATACAGCGCCAGCGGTGGGGTTATTATTATTATTATTTCCTTTATTTCTTTTTTATGCATATATAAATTATTATTAACAGTAAAGGTGGTTTTACACCGGCGAGGTGAGGCGTGGATGGGATGGGCGAGAGTAGAAATTTGTATGGCAAAATTTCTATCCAAGCCCTGCCCATCTTTGGTGTAAAAGGTCTAGATGCGCGAGGATGTGCGAAGCGAGAGTTGAAATATTTGTTAGTACAATATTGAATTCTATTGCTCTAAGAATAAAGTATTTATTTACTATGTAAAACGGATACACAAATCTCGCACCGGCCATCGAGGACCCGCACGGTCTCTCTCCGTCAAGCACTGACTCGCGATGTCTCGCGATGGCTCGCGCTGGCACGCGCTGGCACACGCCGTCTCACTCCAACCATCACGAGACAAAATTTAGTAGGTGCGTGAAACACGGCTGACCGGCGCCCGAAACGGCTAGGCTGGCCGGCGCGAGACGGCGCTGTATATCGATGAAAATCTTTTGGTGTAAAAGTTTAAGCGTGATTTAAATTCTCGCCCATTCCATCCACGCCTCGCTTCGCCAGTGTAAAACCTCCTTTACATTGGTTTTCGCGTGCCAAAGGACCAATACTTATTACCGTTAAAAGTGAACTGGTTTTTGATCCTTTCTCTTGGGAAGTTTTTGTGTCCTGTGGAGGTTTATAAATAAATTAAATGATGATGTAGGAGGGACTTAAAATAAGTATTTTATAGCATGTTTATTTTATAGCACTCGTAATAAGGACTAAAGTGTCAGTTACCACTGACGAGTGGGTAACTGTACCACTTTCGTTATCCCTCCGTGTGTGGTCTGTTGTACTGATCATTATTCAGATAAACTTTAAATTATGAAACCTTTTATGGCACTGGACTTTATAAAATTAACGACCCTTGTTAACGATGCACTTTGTAATAATTTGTAACGATTGCTAACTTTTCTTTTGTTTTTACTTATTTCGCAGTCACTTACTGCGAAAAAACCTATTTATGATTAAAAAAATAGCTTAAAGTAGTAGCCAGGCCATTAAATTTCTAAAAAGAAAACTAGTTTTGCTCGGTAAAATGTGAAAAACGATACAAAATATTTATACTTAATCACTTAGTTCAGTACGCTCTACCTTAGTAGAAAGAGAAAAGTTTCTGACGACTATAGAAACCTCGATCGTCGGTTAAAAACTACTTTTGAAAATGGAACACCTTTAGTTTATACCCATACATTCTACCCAAGGGGGTAGGCAGAAACTACAGAACGCTACCTACGATCCTTACATGTTCCTGTCTACCTCCTTCTGACTTTTCTTTTACCTATTTATTTATTTTTTATCAGGCTGTTCTCTCTATCGAACTATTTAGGGCGTAATGGCCACTGTTGGGCAAAACCGTCCCTCTTCCTTTTCCACTGACCACACACGTCTGTCTTCTGCCATTGCAGGACAGTCCAGCTACCTTTATTTATACATGGGCTGATCTAAATTTAATAATATCAGTTAATATTATGTAATTTTTTTTTTCGCTTACTTATTTATCCACTAATGCCCGGCTTCTGAAGAATTCTTAAAGGGAGTTTAAACTCTTGATAGCTATTGATTCGACAAAATAATCTATTTAAGCGAATCCCTTCCTTATGCTCGGTTTCTGAAGTCCTCAGATAAACCCTCGATAGTATTTCATTCGACTTTTAAGCTAAATTCTTCCTTATCGCCGTGTTCAAACACAGGATTTCGCACCAATAATCATTATCGATAAATAGTTTTATTTTTATTATTACTTTGGATTAGCCAGTAAACTGTCAAAATAATGTCAATAATGTCAATGTTAATGTCGCAAGAATAGGCATTTATAAAATCGCCGTGGGTAGTTTACATACTCTTCCATTTTTTTTTTTGTTTAATAAATATTTTTAAGGTAGGTATAAATCCCAAAGTAGATAATAAATGACTAAATGATAATGTCAAGTATCAGGCCAAAATACTTGGCAAAATTAAATAGTGTTCAAATGAAGAAGATAAGCTGATCCGAATGACTTTTAACCGACTTCCAAAAGGAGGAGGTTCTCAATTCGTCTGTATGTTTTTTTTTTTCTTTTTTGTATGTTTGTTACGCGATTACTCAAAGACGGATGGACCGATTTAGAAAATTCTTTTTTGTTTGATAGGGTATACTTCCGAGGTGGTCCCATATAAATTTTATTAACTTTGCTTGGGGAGTTTTTGAGTTAGCTTCAATAATGCGTATATTTCCCACTTATTTTATGTGGATGATGTGATGGTGTTTTAATAACTTCCTATCACTGTTATTTACATGGCTATATCTACAATTATTGTGCTCATTTATGTATTCGAATTAGTGTGGGGTAGGTTCCACAACTAAAAAGTGAAAAATAAAAACTTTTTAGCAAAAAATAAAACCGACTTCCAAAACAAAACACTACAAAGTGAAAAATAACTTTAATTTCGGAAGTCGGTGGCAAAAAACGAAAATACAAAATCCAGGACACCGACTACCGAAATTAAAGTTATTTTTCACTTTGTAGTGTTTTGTTTTGGAAGTCGGTTTTATTTTTTGCTAAAAAGTTTTTTTGCGTAGAAGTACGTCCATCTTGTTTTTAGTAAATTGATCTACTTATAACGTCATAACCACACCTTTTATTGGTAAGTATTTATAAAGATAATAATTATGATAGGTACATATAAATATCTTACTTTGGCCGGGTTTTTTGATCCGTAGTTAACTCAACCAATGATTAAACATAGTAACTAATGGTTGATTTCGGGCTGAATGTGTTTGCCAAAATGCCATTATTAATTTTTTAAAACATAACTGAGTTAACATGAATACATTCATGTTAAAGATATATGTTAAGCCTTTTACATTTAGCCAAAATTCAACCATTAGTTACTATATTTAACCATTGATTGAGTTAACTACGGATCAAAAAACCGGCCCTTAACCTCTTCGTTATACCCCAGCTGTTGACAGCGACTTTGTCTGAATGTATTTCGTATATTATTTGAATACAAACTTTTAGGATGAAATACACTTCATCCTGGATATTTATAGAAAACAACGACGGACGATGATGAAGACACATATCCTATGTCTTCATCGGGTCGATCGATCAGGTTAAGCTAGGCTTGCCGCGGTTTTTCCGTGGATGAGGGTCACCATCTTTACTTACCAATACCCCGCCGTGCCTCGGAAATCACGTTAAGCCGTTGATCTTTAACAGTCGTTACAGGTCGTCAAAAGCCTGCTGTCGGACAACCAGTCTTACCAAGGGGTATCGTATTACCCAGTAACTGGGTTGTGAAAGTCAAATAGGCAGTCGCTTCATGTAAAATACTGGTATCCAGATGCATCCTGCTAGACTGGTAGCCGACCCCAACATAGTTGGGAAAAGGCTAGATATATGATTAGTATATAAGGATACATTGGATAGTATGGAAATCTCAATATTGTAAATCGACAAAATAATTTCGTGCCTAAATTCGTTTCGATTTTGCATCAGGTCTTTTTATCCGAAGTTTAAAAAAATATAGCTTACCACAAAACCAACGGCTATCGATCTCAGTACTTTTTGTATTATTTTTATACTTTGCCAACTTGAAAGTGCAAAAATTGTAAATTAAACACACGCGATACAATGGTTTATTTGTTAAACAGGTTTCTGATTCGTCACTTCAATAATAAAAAAATAAACGATGCTAAGGTTGATTTGAGATTAGGGATCGCGTTCTGTAGAATTTACATTTATGTACTTAGCGAAATGCAAAGACGACAGTTGAATCTGAGCTATTGTTTAAAAGCATTGAATGAAGGTTTCGTTTCAAATCTTCCCTTTTGAAAGCTCAATGCTACTTCGACCGAACCAACTCTCCTGGTACCTTTATAATACTAGCTTTTGCTTGCAGCTTCGCCTGCGTGCATGTCGGAAACTATCCCACGGGAACGTACTTACCGAAATATAAGTTATCCTGTTCTAATATAGGTCATGTTCTACCCATGTGCCAAACATCCAAATCCGTTTAGCCGTTTTAGCGTGAAAATGTAACAAATAAACGAACAAATTCACTTTTGCATTTTTTTATATTAATTAGGATTAGAATAATAAGGAGCTCGTGGCTAAGTAATAACAGCCGCGTGGGTCGGTCCATCAGGTTAAGCTACGCTTGCCGCGGTTGGTCTGTAGATGTGTGACCATCTTTTCATACCGAGACTCCCCCGTGCCTCGGAAAACACGTTAAGCCGTTGGTCCCGGTTGTCATTTGTGGATCTTTTACAGTCGTTACGGGTCGTCAGAAGCCCGAAAGTCTGACAACCAGTCTTACCCAGTAAGTGGGTTGTGGAGGTCAGATAGGCAGTCGCTCCATGTAAAATACTGGTATTCAGCTGCATCCGGTTAGACTGGAAGCCGACCCCAACATAGTTGGGAAAAGGCTAGGTAGATTGATATATTAGAATAATAATAATACCAGTCCTACTTTAGGGCTCTTCTTGTACAAAGAAGACAGGAACATTGCTCACCACACTTGCTCACGAAGTCACGACGGATTGGCGATATATCCGAATTTTTTATTACTGTAAGTCCAGGTTTCGTCATAAGTTTTTCCTTCACAGATGTCAGTTATGTCAAAGATAAACTCGAAAAAGTACATGAACTGAAAAGTCACATTGGTACTTCTTAGCCCGGATGTTGACCCACAATCTCGTGCACGAGAGACGAGGGCTCAACTGCTGAGCCGTCACGACATGTTATCTTAAATATTGTGCTGCTATTATTTATACCTACAAAAGATCACGTTATACAAAAAACTTTTTAGCAAAAAATAAAACCGACTTCCAAAACAAAACACTACAAAGTGAAAAATAACTTTAATTTCGGAAGTCGGTGGCAAAAAACGAAAATACAAAACCCAAGACACCGACTACCGAAATTAAAGTTATTTTTCACTTTGTAGTGTTTTGTTTTGGAAGTCGGTTTTATTTTTTGCTAAAAAGTTTTTATTTTTTACTTTTTAGTTGTGGAACCTACCCCACACAAATTCGAATACATAATTGAGCACAATAATTGTAGATATAGCCATGTGGTAAACCACCATCACATCATCCACATAAAATAAGTGGGAAATATACGTATTATTGAAGCTAACTCAAAAACTCCCCTAGAAAAGTTAATAAAATTTATATGGGACCACCTCGGAAGAATGCCCTATCAAACAAAAAAAGAATTTTCTAAATCGGTCCATCCGTCTTTGAGTAATCGCGTAACAAACATACAAAAAAAAAACATACAGACGAATTGAGAACCTCCTGCTTTTGGAAGTCGGTTAAAAATACACGACGTCTTGTATTGTGATCTAGAACTGCACTCGCATAACCGTTGAACTCAGCCCGCAGCATTTTATACATCGAACTACGGAACCCTAAAATTAAAAAAATTATAATAAAATCCACAGCCAGTTCGACAGGTGTCAAGTGTGAATAGAATTACAAAAAAAAAAAAAATCCTCGTACATACCTCAGCGATAACAACGATTTACGTTTTTTTGAATATGAGCAGTTTTTTTTTGTTGCTATAAAATAAACGATTGATCGGTTATGTCAAGGATATTAAGCTTTATTGTAAGCAATGAATAGAAGCGATAATTGTGTAGCGGTTAGGTTTTATTATGATTGTGATGGATTTTGTTTCGTAGATAGATGTCAACGTTCTACTCGTATGACAATAGTGAGGTTTGTACTTGTACAAGCTTTTATTATGTTTCACCTGTCCTGCAGTGCTATTCTGTACAAATCTCACAGTGAAAACGTAGGTGAGGTGAGCGTGGAGTGAGCTGTCAGTAGTGTCAATCCCTAGCGTAGGTGGAATAAGAGTTCACTTCAAGCTCACTTCACCTGAGTTATCGCGGTGAGATTTTTACAGAATAGACCGGCTGGTGTCTGTCTGTCTGTCTGTAATCGAATCTTGTAAGTTAATTTTGACCCACTTCCCGGTTATCGATTGAGCTGAAATTTTACATTCGTATGTAAATCGGATGACAATGCAATATTATTAGGACATGGAGCTGATCCGATGATGGAGCCGGAAGGCGACCATAGGAACTCAGTAATAAAACGACGCAACCTTATCGAGTTTGGGCTCGTTTGATTTTTCTTGACAAGGACTCTATCCTAGATAATATCCAGATTAATAAATGCTTGATTAAAAAAATATATGTATAATTCACTGGTTGACAATAGACTTGTTGAATGATTTACATCGTTGAGGTATCTACCTATTGCATTATAACCATACCTTTTATTGGTATTTTTAAAAAAAATAAAAACTGGCTGCGTGCATGTTGGACTACGCACAATGAAGGGTTCCGTAGTTGGGATGAATTTATCCCAAGAACCAACTTAATATTTTAATGTTTTAAGTTTGTACGCACAATATTGAGAGACTTACCATGCTAGTTTAAGGCCCGTCCTCCCTAAAATACGGCGAAACTAAGTAACTTTGTGTCCATTTTTTACAGTAACTATAGCAGATGTTTGATAGAAAAAAAAAAATACAATAATCTACAGTACATAAGAAGTGATTTCATGTGTCCAGAAATCTGTTTTAGTTTATATAACTAAAGAAAAAAAAAGCTAAACCCAGGTCTGTTTTTTCTAGTTTTTACCATATTACTCCTACAATTTTCATTAAAAGTGTTCATAAATTTATACAGTTCTCTACAAAATAATAAGAAATGATTTCATGTTATTACTTTTTTCAAATTATTTTTATTTTATTTTAAATTAATTTACAAAGCAAATCCTTAGCGGCAAATTTACGCTGCGCCTCGTTCTCGCCCAAAATCTCAGTGCGGGGCGAGACGTGTTGCTGGACGGACCTGTGCTGCTTTGCGTGACGACCTCCTCGCTTCGATAAACACTGTTTTTTTTGTGAATAGTGTAGCCACACGGACAGTTTCATTTAATTTTTGGTATCTTACCTACCTAGTTACGTGACTATATTTTTTTGTGTGAATACTTTTACTTTATTAATATTAGTTAGTGTATTCAGTGTGTTTTGTTATATTATAGTAAAAAAAAATTGTATCTAAACAATCGTTTTCTAAAGCAAGGTGTGTTCAAGATGGGAAGTAAACAAAGACAAAAAAAAACGAAATCTCAAAAAGAAGATGGAAACAGGGAAGAAAATGGGACAAAGAAACATCACGATCCCCTCAACATACTTGCTCATTCATTCTCCTGCCCTTGTCCCAATTTATTTGGGGTCGGCGCAACATGTCTTTTGCTTCCATACTTCTCTATTAGTCGTCATCTCGGTAGTCACTCCCTTTCTGGCCATATCATCTTTCACACAGTCCATCCATCGTTTCTTTGGTCTTCCCTTACTCGTATAGCCCTCCACGTTCATACTCAACACTTTCCTGACGACACTTTCCTCATTCCTCCGCACCACATGCCCATACCATGACAACCGATTTCCACACAACTTTTCAGTCACCGGTGTCACTTTCAGACTTCCTCTTACATACTCATTTCTTATTCTATCTATTCGCGTAATACCACACATCCCTCTTAGCATTCTCATCTCGGCTGCATGCAATTGCCTTTCTTTCATTCTTTTTATGGCCCAACATTCTGATCCATACAAGACAGCAGGTCTAACCATTGTTTTATAAATCTTCCCCTTGAGTTTAAGGGGAATGCGGGAGTCGCAGATTGTTCCCGTGACCTGCCGCCATTTCATCCATCCAGTGTTAATTCTGTGCTTAACAGTCCGGTCTACTTCGCCATCGCTTTGCACAAGTGAACCAAGATACCGGAAGTCGGAGCAGACCGGGAGAAGCGCGCCATCAAGCGCTATGGCTCCAGCACTGGAGATACCGCCGAAATCGCAGAACATAATTATACTCGGTCTTGGTTCTGCTGATTTTCAAGCCGACATTCTCCAGTTTCCGTTGCCATTTCTCCAATCTGCTCTGGATCTCAGGTCCATCTTCACCGACAAGAACGATGTCGTCGGCAAATAGCATGCGCCAGGGTGCCTCTTCCTGTATGTCCGCTGTCAGAGCGTCCATAATCAACAGGAAGATGTAAGGACTTAAAGCCGACCCCTGGTGCAAGCCTACCGCCACACTGAACTCGTCGGTGTTGCCAGCAGCCGACCGGACGTAGGTACAAGATTGACTGTACATAGCACGAATTAACTCTACATACTTCCCGGGCAAACCTTTCTCTTTCAAGGCCCACCACAAGACATCCCGAGGTACCCTATCATACGCTTTTTCCAGATCAATGAACACCATGTGCAAGTTATTGTGTGCACGTCTGTACTTCTCGCACAATTGGCGGAGTGCAAAAGTGGCGTCCACTGTTCCTCGACCTGGCATAAACCCAAACTGGTTTGGGGTAATCTCACTCTCCTCTCGCAATCTTTTCTCTATTATTTTCTCCCATACCTTCATACTATGGGACATAAGCTTTATCCCTCGATAGTTGTTGCAGTCCTGTACGTCACCTTTATTCTTGAAGATGGGCACTAGCGAACTATTGCACCATTCTTGTGGGATCGCTTCTTCATGCAACAACTTATTGAAGAATAAAGTCAGCCACATACATCCATCTTCTTTTAAACACTTCCATACTTCTACTGGTATGTCATCTGAGCCCATGGCCTTTCCATTTTTCATACTTTGAACTGCCTTCCTTACTTCATCCATGCTAATTTGTACCTCTTTGAGCACACCATTCCATTTATTCTCTTCGTTCATTAGCTTTTCAAAATAAAACTTCCATCGTTCTTTTATCTCGTCATCTTGGGACAGAACCTTACCGGCTTCATCTTTCATACACTTAATATGAATTATATCTCTCGTTCTCCTTTCTCTTGCTTTTGTAATCCGGTATAGCTCCTTCTGGCCTCTTGGGCTGTCCAGTGAGTCATACAACTTCTCCTGCGCCTTAGCCCTGGAAACTGCTACCACCTTTTTTGCCTTCCTCTTCCATTCTTTATAAATTCTCTTCTTATCTTCTTTCAGACTATGATTCCCATTTTCTACACCCTGCCATCCTTTAAACGCAACTTTCTTTTCTTTGAGCATCTTTTGCACTTCTTCATTCCACCACCATGTATCCTTTTCTATCATGCCTTTCCCTTTCGATTCTCCAAACACGTCTTTTGCTACTCTCCTTATACAATCCGCCATCTCTTTCCAACTTTCATTCACAGTTTTTCCTTCCATATCCTTCATTTCTCATTAATGATAAAAAAACGAAGGAACATGAAGAGGTAGAAAACCAGAAACCAAATACCACAAAAAGTAAATACACGGAAATGAAAACAGGCAAGAAAGAAAGCAAGATTCAAGTAAATGAAGAAGAGAAAGAAAATATTTTTTATTACTCTACTGACTTTCCGAATGCTTCAATTCAAGAATTCGGTAATATAAGCGATGATGAAGAAGTTCAAATAAAAAGAAGAAAAACATTGACAGAAAGACAATTAAATTTTAATGAATTTTGAGTAATCTGTCAATAAACAAGTTTATGCTGCCAATATTGGTTTTCTTTTTGAAAGACATATCAACAAAAAAGTTATGATACTAGCAATGCCCGCAACTTCGTACGTGCAAGCATTGAAATAAATGCCGATACCGATTGTTTTTAGCTACTAATATTCTTGGTTCTTGAACATATCCTTGGACACACACTAGGATCTTGTCTTATAGTACCTACATTTTTATTTGAGGAGTAGGCTCTTTCGCTATCGTCTAGATGTACCTCTAGGGTTCCATACGAGTATCAGGTCCTACATAACATGAATTTAATATCATATAGTGTTCAAAATCCCTTACCCTTTTTTCGTTCGCTTTTTAAATTCATCTCTGCGCTATACAGGTTGCTCTAAGATGCTATTTTAGAAAATTATAAATAAATCAATAAATAATAACGTTTAATGAAATTAAAATATCCTTATAAAACGAGATTGTGGAACCATATACGTGTGTTGATTTCATGTCGCCATTGCAGCGCCACGTTGTATAATTGTTAACTTGTACAAATGTACAGACGCCAGCACATCAAGCTACTACAATCTGTCAGATTTCTTTAATAGATTTAGCTTTAGGTTCAAGGTTGATTGCGAAAATCTGACAGTTTCGGGTAGGTTGACCTGCTGGCGTCTGTACTTTTATTTCAGAATGTGATTGATGTGACTAATAAAGAAATATCTAAATAAGATGTTTTATGTGTTGCCACTCCTTAAAGATTGTAAAGTTAAATTTTTAATACCTTATATGTAGGTATTTATAAAAACATCTGCGGTCTTACTACAAAAGGTTTAAAAACATGTTCAACGCATGTCTAACGTCAAACTCCATACATAAAAAACATAAAATACGCGTTGAACATGTGTTTAAATCTTTTGTAATAAGCCGCCTGTTATTTATTAATTACTCTATGTCGCGCGCGGTAGTAATCGTGTACACCCTAGCGAAGCATCGCGCGCGATGTTTAGGTTCGGGTGGTGCGGGGAGTAGTACAAAGCTCCGCCCACACACGCAAGGTCGTTGGCGCCGGTAAAAACCTTAAGACCATAGACTTCTTATACGTTTTCCTGTTATCTATAGGTATAAACTATTTTCTCCATTTTTTTTTTTTCAATTTTTTAGGCTCAGTAGTTTCGGAGATAAGGGAAGGGATGGTAAATTTTCGTCTATTTTCTTAAATAACTTTAAAACAATTTATTTTAAAATTATAAAACAAAAATATATTTTAGACTCTCACAGTAAGTCCTTTCATTTGATATGTCACACGGTTGCAAAACTTTTTTTAAATTTTTTTTTTTATTTGCCTCAAAGTTGACCTCCATATTCAAAATTAATTTATTTATGTTACACGTCCGTGTTGGGTCACAGAAATTCATACGTGTACCAAATTTCAACTTAATCGGCCCATTAGATTCGGAGCAAATTAGCTGTGACAGACGGACAGACAGACAGACACACGAGTGATCCTATAAGGGTTCCGTTTTTTTTCCTTTTGAGGTACGGAACCCTAAAAATTATGATACATGTAAATAATTAACACCGTACCTACACCCAATGACGAAAGTTAATTAACTATAGCAAACATTAACTTTTAAGCCAAAAACGTTTGTAATGAAAACAGTTTTCAACACAAAATAAATTCTAATTAATGACTAAGGAACATATTCGTAACACGACTTATACAAATACGCGTGTATGTAAATTTTATTCATTAGCATAATAATTGGTAATTTGTTGGAACGTTAATTTAATAGTGATTAGGGAACGGGAATTCGGGACAGATATTAAGTATGTTTGTCTGTAAGAATAGGTTATACCTTTGGGTGTCGTAATGGGTAAATAACTGATTATGTCTGGTCAGGCTAACATGCCACGCGTGACAAAACGCTGTGTTTTGTTTTTGTATATGGCATCTCGCAGGTCAACTGAGGTTGTCGGCTGCTTAAGGCTGAGGCCAAACGAACGTAATTTTTTGAGCTGTGAGTCGTGCAAAATGAGTCGCGGTTTTTTTTTTAAATGAGGTAAACTCATTTTGCGTCGCCGTGTGGCACCAACAGGACTATAGTATGAAACCGAATGCAGCGTAAATTTCCAACTTACAAATTACGCGCCTCAGAGCTCAAAAAATTAAGTTCGTTTTACCGGTTTTACCTCAGCCTAACTGGGCTATCCTGGGGATGCCTTAGGAAATTAAGGCTTCCACCTAAGACCTAAAACTTATAAATAAACGCTACACGCTAAGGGGTACCTGTGTATACCCTGTGGGATAAGAACCTCGGCTTAAAACGTCGCTTTTTTGGGTGGCCAATCTTCAAATAACTTCTCCCGCTCTGGGCGGAGAGGGAGGGCGTGTCAGACTTTTCTAACTAAAATCCACCCGTGTTCCTTCAGTTGCCTGTGCCTGGGCCACGGTAACATTTTCAAATATCCTGCGACGCTGGCAGGCATCGGGCCTAGTGGACCTCATCGGTTAGTGCTGACATCCCTATGAGGAACACAACGCGCCGTCGACCCGGGCCTGGTCCTTACCGGACGGCAAGCTACCCATTGCTCGCCCAAGCCTAGGGCGTCTACTGCGGCGACTAGGGGCGTGAGGGTGCGAAGATTGCCTCTCTCTCATGCGTACCGCCTCCTTCGCGAACATTACTGCTTCGCAGAAGGAGGTGACGGTTTTTCATGCACTCTAGCTCCGTACCATAGTTTAGCATCGCTAGGGACATCCTGGATCGGATCGTATAAAATGTAGTATGTTGTCGATCGTTTTGGCGCGACAAAATGTGATGCCAAAATGCAACTGCCTCGTTGGTCTAATAGTCGCAAACGCGATTGCTGAGCATATGGCAGGTCCATATTCATGTCCAATTCCTAGGTCGGCAAAATTGAGTGATTGGACTCTTTTGAATTTCTCAGCTTCTAGCAGCCTAGAGTTTGGATTTGTGTCCGGATGATTTCTATTGACTCGCCCCCTATTAAATGGGATTTAACTGGCGAAATGTGGGTGCAGGGTAGCTAACGTTGAGCTCCTTAAGGTCGGAGTTGCACTACACGATTACTGATAAATGCGTGCACTGATTGGGCAGGTCCGCTCAAATCTGTGTAGTTTTTTTCCCGAAAGACCATCCCAGACATTAATCTTCTGAATCTACTTAATCCTCATATATATTATGTATAAACGGTTATTGCAATCGACCATTATAGTCAAAAAATCTGCTCAAAATTATGAAAATTGTAACGAATTATAGCTCAGTTGATTATTATGTATTCAAGTGTAAGCAAATAATAATTAAAAAAATATTTATTGCGTTCAAAATGAAACAGATTGATAGTGTCTTACGCAATTAGGGTGCTGGTCAGACAGTAACAGTCGACCTGTAGGTATGTGCTTACTATTGTGTAATGTTCATTCTATATTGTGGTCAGCAATATGCTAGCGAAGCGTGATAGTCTATCTACGCTCTCTGGGCAGTGGTTTGATAAATGGGTACAATATTCTGCTAGCTTCAGAATTTACGAGTATGTACCTATGTATGTAACCGTGACTTCTGGATTTGGTAATGATGTTCTAAAATGAAATATACTCAAAATATAAACAAACGTATCAATCAACACAAGGTTTGCAAAATACCTTTTCGTTGACCAGTATTGGCTGATTTTAGTAGATTGTTAAAAAAAAAAGAGTCATTAATTCAATGTAGCCCGCGAAATTCAAATTTTGTTACGTTTTTTGCAATTTTCAGGTCATTATAAGTTTTGTATGTTGATTTTAATATGATTCGAGACCATAACACGTTTGTTTTTATAGAATTATAATCATTATAATCATCAATACAACTCTCTAAGTTCATATAATCCTAATGACTGACTATTTCATGAAATCTTGATATTTAGGAGTATACTAACTTAAGAGTTGTATTACAGATTCTAATATTATAATTTTATAAATAAATTGCAAAAAACGCAAGAAAATATGAATTCTTGAAGATTCCCCCTTAAATCCATAGAAACAACAATCAGCAGTAATAAAGGTGACCTTCACATACTCATATTAGGTTAGACAATTGAATTCTAACTAATTTAGTTATCAATCGACAAAATAATAATCAATCTTGAAAACAACATAATAAGTTTTTAAAACTGCCACAAAATAATATCAATCTTGAAAACAATCATAATAAGTTTTTAAAACTGCCACAAAATAATATCAATCTTGAAAACAATCATAATAAGTTTTTAAAACTGCCACAAAATAATATCAATCTTGAAAACAATCATAATAAGTTTTTAAAACTGTCACAAAATAATATTAATCTTGAAAACAATCATAATAAGTTTTTAAAACTGCCACAAAATAATATCAATCTTGAAAACAATCATAATAAGTTTTTAAAACTGCCACAAAATAATATCAATCTTGAAAACAATCATAATAAGTTTTTAAAACTGCCACAAAATAATATCAAACTTGAAAACAATCATAATAACTGCCACAAAAAGGCAGATACTGTTTCTGATGAGATTCACCAACACAGAAATATAATTTTAATTTAAAAATATCCTCATTTAGACGACTTTTCTATAAAGCTAGCGAATGATAAAAAATATATCTGCCTCGGTATTTTCCTATCAAGTCTAGCCACTGGGGACTATAAGCTATTAAGCGTAAGCGAGAGGCTAGATAATTTATTATCCTATACGGTAGTGGTTTTATCGTGTTTTCTCTGTTTTATTTGAGTTTAATTACATCCTTTATAAAGTTCAGCTTTACAATTTTTTTGTATTTTTGGGTATATTTTTGGAAATGTCAAAGTTTAGGATTGAGACTGTTACGTTGTTTGTCAAAAATCTTACATTGTAACATAGGACAGATATACAGGGTTATTGGTAAAACACCAACAACCTCTTAAGGGGTTATTGTACTTATCATTATGAACAACTTTTAGTATGGGACCAAACCTGAAATCGCAAAAAAAAAATTTGCTGTTCAGTACATTTTGACGAATTATGCGAGCATAAATGTACTGAACAGCTGATTTCTTTCGCGATTTCAAGTTTCGTCCCATAGTAAAAGTTGTTCATAATGATGAGTACAATGACCCTTAAGAGGTTGCTGGTGTTTTACAAATAACCCTGTATAGGGTGACTGATAATTAATGACCGATACTTAAACACACGATTGTACTCATGATAACAAACAACTTTTACTACCTTTCCCTAGTACCTAGCTACCCTTCCCTACATTTGACGAGTTATGCGAACATAGATGTAGGGAACAGCTGATCTTTTTTCGCGATTTCAGGTTTGGTCTCATAGTAAAAGTTGTTTGTTATCATGAGTACAATCGTGTGTTTAAGTATCGGTCACTAATAACCAGTCATCCTATATACCAATTTAGTTTAACTTTCAGTAAGAAATATGTTTTTTGGCATACAAATTAAACCTCTAAAACAACGCCTACACTTGTAATATTCTGAGTTTTGAGCTCAGATGAATTTTTACTGCGCAAAATGCTGATGGAAAAATTAAATCCAGACGTTATGGAGCAATAAAATAGACCTGTGCAAGTTGCCCTATTTTGTCATTCATTGTCAGAAATTCCTTGAATCAGGAATTCATGACACAAAAATTCGTACGGCTAAATATTTATTGGTTCCCGGAATAAGAGATTTCATGGAGAGTATCTCTGTAAACCGAGTATCTGTTTTGTGATTTTGACGGCCTCTCCAGTCCTGTGCCCATATCTCTCGCCGGAACGCCCTTATCGATCTGTTCCGACTTTCGGTACCTCGGGTCGCTTGTCCAAGGAGATGGCGAAGTAGACCGAGACGTAACGCACCGGATCAACTCAGGATGGATGAAATGGCGACAGGTCACAGGAACAACTTGCGACCCACGGATGCCCCTCAAGTTAAAGGGGAAAATTTATAAGTCCGTGGTAAGGCCTGTCGTACTTTATGGGTCTGAATGCTGGGCCGTAAAGAAGACGGATGAAAAAAGATTGCATGCAGCGGAGATGAGAATGTTGAGATGGATGTGTGGAGTAACGAGAATGGATAAAGTACGAAATGAGTATATAAGAGGAAGTTTGAAAGTGGCGCCAGTGACAGAAAAGTTGAAAGGAAATCGTTTGGCTTGGTATGGGCATGTGATGAGAAGGGACGAAACGCATGTGACTCAAAGAGTGATGAATATACATGTTGATGGATGGAGAGGGAGAGGAAGGCCGAAGAAAAGATGGATGGAATGTGTAAAGAATGATATGAAAGAGAAGGGAGTGAATGATAGTGTGACGGTTGACAGGGGAGAATGGAAGAAGAAAACATGTTGCGCCGACCCCAATTAACATGGGATAAGGGCAGGAAGATGATGATGATGGAGAGTATCTCTGTAAACCCAAACCCGATGGATAAATGTTGACATAAAATTGAAAAACGAGGCACGGTTTTTATTTTAAACAATTCAAGCCAATTTTGTTTCAAACAGAACGTAGACACTAATTGATTTACCATTTTGTATTGAAAGACCTTTTTTTTAATCAACAGAATTCGTAGATTGTTAACGCGTTTTGGACATAGAAGAGTCTAATGATAATAGGGTATTTTAAATTGGATGTCAAAGGTCACAAATATTGATTATAACGGGGGCAGTTTTGAGGCAGTATCGGCGCCATTTTGTTTCGTTTTACGAGTTGTCAACGTTCTACCGTTTATAGAACTGGATATCTGTTTAATATTTTGATAAGGATCGGTCCTATTATTAGAAAAGTGGGGTGATTGATTGTTTAATATTTCTATACATAAAGAATTCTACTATAAATTGTTTCCTAAAATAGAGTCTGGCCACGCTTACTCCGCCATTGGAATCAATAGGCAACCACAAAAAGTATAAGTACTAACAGTTGACGTGTAAGTACATAGATCTAATGATTTTGATATTTTTTGCCTTTCGTTTTTTGCATAGTAGATTATGTATTTAAGAACATATTTTTCGAATACTCTGTTCATATTGTTTACAAGAAGATCGTCTCAAATTACAATAATTAAGTAAAACAACAAACTTTGTGACTATGAATCAAATTTATTAACTGAACAGGATCAATTTTTTTCACTGAACAGACAGCTGTGCTGCTGGGGTGTTTGTTGCGCCACTTCTTCTTCCCAGCTAAAGCACTAGGTAGTGGTGAAGGCCAGGCGTTTTGGGGGACTGTCTTATGTAATTTTGACGTTCGAAAAGTCTTGATTCTCAGCCTAGTTTGAATAAATGACTTTTGATTTTTGTTTTTTTTTTTTTGTGGTCATCACTCACTATGAAACTACTATACACTGTAAAATGTAAATTTATAACAAGTACTTATTATTTGTAAATTCTAGCACCCTAATGGAGTAACACACTATCAATCGGAATCGATATCATTTTGACAGATTAACAACATTCCGGTGTTAAGTAGACAAATTTTTCGAATATACGAAGCAATTGATTAGCAATTTGCTTCAAAATGATACAGATTGCGATCAATAGGGTGTTACGCAATTAGGGTGCTGGTAGAATAAGTGAAGAATTAAGACCTAATATTCAAGCCGAATACCTATAAAAAACAAAAAAAAAACAAGTATCAAATTCTTTTTTCCGTAGTACAGGTGGTGTTGCCGTCTTTAGGTAGATTTTCAAATTCCACCATTTTATCACTTATGCAGAATTAGCGTGGCCAGACTCTAGAAGTGTTATTTCTACCTAAAAAAGTTGATAATTTTACACTTAGCTACCAGCATTTCACTACTTAGGTAGTAGTAGGTGCAAATATTTACAAGCCAGTCTTACTATAGAACTTTGGCCTAGAATCTAAATGTCATGTATAGACGCCAGCACATCAAGCTACTACAATCTGTCAAATTTCTTTAATCAATTTTCAACTTTATCTCTAAAGCATTAGGTTCAAGGTTGTTTGTGAAATTTTTACTGTTTCGGGTAGCTTGACCTGCTGGCGTCTATACATTAATAATGTAAATGCCATTTTATTGCTGCTTTATAGTAGACTACATATTGCTAATTTAACAGTTCTGGCACATGGGAAGTTGCAGTTTTATTTGTCGAGTACATACTACATACTAACAATATTATTTGAGACGTCCTTAAAATCGTACGTGTGTGACCAGATGTAGGAAAGTAAATGAAGCAAAAGGGTCGTAGCAGGTGGCATACTTGCCCCCTCCCCCGCCATTGAATGAAAGCGTGAGTTTATGTAAGTTAAAACCAGCAATAATATAACCTACATATAATTTTGTGTTTTAGAAATAGAACTGCAGTGCTATTGAGTACAAATCTCACCGTGAAAACGTAGGTGAGGCGAGCGTGGAGTGAGCTGTCAATAGATCATCTGTCAATAAATCGTGGTATGACAGCTCTCTTTAAGCTCACTTCACCTAAGTTTTCACGGTGAGACTTTTACAGAATAGACCGGCTTATACTTTTAGAATATCATTTCCCTCGGGTGTTGAATTAAAATTCAAAAATGTCGGCTAAATAGTTAACTATCTACCTACACACATAATAAAGTTCACCAACTCACTAACAATCCGACCAGAACTTTACATCAATACGACTATTTAATTTGGTAGCTAACGCGATTTTAATGTCAAAACTTTTGTGGCGGCTCGCGTATAAATTATACAAAACCACATTAGAGCATAATATATAATGTACCTACGTATATAGGTAGGATGTATTTTTAAGGTAGGGTAAGAAATGTCCATCGAGTTTATTTAATATTGAAGACTAGTTTATGCCCGCGGCTTCGCTCGCAGATTACCGCCGTCCCCATCACAAATAAAAAATAAAAAACCGCTATTCTAAATTATTAGAATAGCGGTTTTTTTAATTTTTTATTTGTGACGGGTTTGCTCTTGACTCTAGTCTAGGTCAGAGGTGACAGAGACAAAGTCGACGATGGAGCATGCTTACCCAGAAGAAGCCTGTTCACTCTCACTTTGAAAATAATAGGGTTGTATGCGTTCGGAAACACAGACGCAGGTAGTGAGTTCCACTCTTTTGTTGTGCGCATTATAAAAGACATTTGGAAGCGCTTAGTGCGAATTGGTGGAATAGCAACCAGGTAGGGATGGTAACTGGCAGTGCGTCTAGATGTCCGATGGTAGAAGGGGGCCGGTGGAATGAGGTCGTGGAGTTCTCGGGCACACTCTCCGAAGTACAATCTGTAGAAGACCGACAAGCAGGCAACCACCAGTTTTACGTCGCCAATGAGCCTCTTAGCTCTGCGTTCCACCGAGTCAAGCGCGGCTAGTTGGTAGGTACTTGGCTGATCCATCACAAAGGTGACTGCAATACTCCATGCAGGTTTAGGGCGTGAAAGGTATGTATGCACACAAACTTATTTTGAATCTATAACATTACAATAGTAATATTACATTTTTAACATTCTTAAAATGTTGGTCACGTGTGAGCGAGAGAGGTGACAAAATGCGACAGCACTCTTAATTTCGGAGTTAGAGGTAAACCAACATTTATATCTTTACTTTATAGTGTTGTTTGTAATAAATCATTATTATTCATTAGTAAAACGCCTGTTTATTGATCGACGCAATTCATTGAAATTATTTTTATGTAAGCTCGCATTCATTAGACAATTACTTGAAAATATTATTTGATCTATTACCTGCTTCCTATTTAAATGTTTTGATTGGTAAGTATTTCTTTATAAAAAAAAAGAACTCCTTCGCATTGTCAAGAAACATCAACTGCCTAGCCTTTTCCCCACTATGTTGGGGTCGGCTTCCAGTCTAACCGGTTGCAGCTGAATACCAGTATTTTACATGGAGCAACTGCCTATCTGACCTCCAAAAATACGATACCCATTGGTAAGACTGGTTGTCAGACTTTCGGGCTTCTGACGACCCGTATCGACGAATGACAGCCGGGATAAACGGCTTAACATGCTTTTCGAGGTTCGGAGGAGTTTTGGTATGTAAAGATGGTCACCTATCCACAGACCAACCGCGGCAAGACGGCTGTTATTACTTAGCCACAAGCCCATCCGTTGTCAAGAACACTGTATAGAATTTAGGATCTGACTTGAATGTACCTGTAATAGGTTTTACAAAACCTATAAGTTGAAGTGTAGTCAGACTATAAAGTATCTATAGGTGCAATAAATAATAAAGCGGAGCCATATTTTTTTGTGTCAGTCAGGAATCGACCAACTCAGCCAACAAAACTCCACAACAAAATTTAAGCCTCAGCAAATTGCCACACACAGTTCGATTCTTCGTCTTCCGCAGGTTTAGTCTTTCACTACCGTAAAATTTCACGTAAGAAAATAAAACTATGTACACTGTACAGATGCCAGTACATCAAGCTACCCGAAACTGTCAAATTTTCCCAATGAAACTAGAACCTAATGCTTTAGCGATAAAGCTGAAAATCTATTAAAGAAATTTGACAGATTGTAGTACCTTGATGTGCTGGTGTCTGTAAATTTCTACTTATTACACAGATAAAAAACTTTTTAGCAACAACTAAAACCGACTTCCAAATCAAAATACTATAAAGTGAAAAATAACTTTAATTTCGGTAGTCGGTGTCTTTGGTTTTGTATTTTCGTTTTTTGCCACCGACTTCGGAAAATAAAGTTATTTTTCACTTTTTAGTTTGGTACCTACCTCATCAAAATCCGAATACCACTACCTACTACGTAAATAACAGTGATAGGAAGTTATTAAAACATCATCCACATAAACTAAGTGGGAAAAATACGCATTATTGAAGCTAACTCAAAAACTACCTAAGAAAAGTTAATAAAATTTATATGGGACCACCCTTGGGATAAGAGTATCTCCTTTCAACAAAAAATAATCATCACAATCGGTTCATAATCGACGAAGTTATCCGCGAACACACATAAATATATATATATGTATATACGGTCGAAAAACTGTTTTTTGAGGAGCTCGTGGCTAAGTAATAATAGCCGCACGAGTCGATCCATCAGGTTAAGCTACGCTTGCCGCGGTTGGTCTGTGGATGGGTGACCATCTTTTCATACCGAGACTCCTCCGTGCCTCGGAAAGCAATTCCGGCTGTAATTCGTGGATCTTTGACAGTCGTTACGGGTCGTCAGAAGCCCGAAGGTCTGACCACCAGTCTTACCAAAGGGTATCGTATTCCCCAGTAAATGGGTTGTGGAGGTCAGATAGGCAGTCGCTCCATTAAAAATACTGGTATTCAGCTGCATCCGGTTAGACTGGAAGCCGAACCCAACAAAGTTGGGAAAAGGCTAGGCAGATTGATTTTTATACGGTCGAATAAAGAAACCTCCTCCTTTTTTGAAGTCGGTTAAAAAAAGTAGGAGGGATGTAGATTAGAAACGAAGGAAACTAAAAAAACTTTTAATATATGCACTATCACTTCCTGTGTTTCATGACTAAAATTCAAATTGAGGTCTTAAAAACTGTATTTGAGCCTCAAAATAACTGGTTTGTACCTAGAATTGTTAGTTAGTCATCATCCTGGTTCTATGAACTGTTTATGGTAATAAGTGGCGACATCTATCCGGTCTGGAATTAATTAAACTGGTTAGATATTGGCGTCTAAAGCATGCAATTTTATAACGAAGAAAATATCAGACAGTAAAGACTCTCGCTGGCGTTCCAATGGTGTTCTACTAGAGTCGCATCGCAGTTCCGTATTATGACTGTCTGCAATCTATCTGCCTAGCCTTTTCGCAACTATGTTGGGGTCGGCTTCCAGTCTAACCGAATGCAGCTGAATACCAGTATTTTACATGGAACAACTTCCTATCTGACCTCCACAACCCAGTTACTGAGTAATACGATACCCCTCGGTAAGATTGGTTGTCAGACTTTCGGGCTTCTGACGACCCGTAACGACTGTCAAAGATCCGCGAAAGACAGCCGGCACCAATGGCTTAACGTGCTTTCTGAAGGCACGGAGGAGTCTCGGTATGTAAAGATTGTGACACATCTACGGACCAACCCCAGCAAGCGTAGCTTAACCTGATGGATCGACCCCTGCGGCTTTTATTACTTAGCCACGACCTCCTCATCACGTTATGACTGTTTGCGCGAGCCTCAAATTGTATTGCATCAGGACTTATACTTTAAATTTTTCAATCGTCAGATAACTTTTATTTATGGAATAAATATGGCGGTTTGACAGCTTTTGTATAAAAAATATGTCAAACTGTCATATTTATTCTTCAGATAAAAGTTATCTGAAACATCGTAAGATTAATAACTAGAACACGTAAGATTAATAACTGGACTTTCGTCTGCTTCGTTGGTTTAGTGGTAGCAAGCGCTACTGCTGAGCGTGAGGTCCTGGGTTCGATTCCCATATCGGGCAAAGTATTTTTGCTTTTTTTTATAAGAAATAATAACAGCCCTGGGTATAGATTTGTGCCCAGTTGAAGGCAATAAGCTCGCCCCCTCGGCTCCCTCGCCCCACTTAAACATAACTGGCGAAATGTGGGTGTACTATAGATACACCTCTGCCTTCCCATTCAGGGAATAAAGGCGTGGTGTTATGTTGATTTATGTTACCTATCCGATCTGCAATTAATTAAACTTGTTAGGTAGGCATCCGTGTCCTGGGCATGTGATTTTATAGCGAATAAAATCTCGGAGAGTAAATTGTGTTGCATCAGGGCTTGTAATAAGTTTAATATATGTTCCTATTAACCTTATTAGCCCTGTTTTCCGTATGACGTGGCATTTTTAATTTGATTTATTATGGGTAAATACCAACGTGCTGCGCTTGACTCCGTGGAACGCAGAGCTAAGAGGCTCATTGGCGACGTAAAACTGGTGGATGCCAAGCTTCACAGCTTGGCTCATCGCCGCAAGGTTGCCTGCTTGTCGGTCTTCTACCCTTCCCTTTTACCATCGAACATCGAACATGCAAATTACCATTCATACCTAGTTGCCATTCCACCAATTCGCACTGAGCGCTTCCAAACATTCTTCATAATGCGCACGGCAAAAGAGTGGAACTCACTACCTGCGTCTGTGTTCCCGAACGCATACAACCCGAATCTCCGTATACCTATATACTATATATATACTATATATACTTATATACTATATATATTTTCTTGTATAATCGATTATTAAATACTTGTCATTGTAACCACGTCGTTGTTGCTTTTATCTGCTATTGTGGTATTTATAATAAGCGCTGTGACTTGGAGGCCTGGTGGCCTGTAATACAGGTTTTTTACCTACCATAGGCACCAGCGATCCACAACCTAGATTGTAACCTACCATAAGCATAATTTATTGTTTTTATACTTAGTTTGTGGTGAGAAATAAACGATTATTATTATTATTATATATATGTGTAATGGTCTACTAGCTTTATCACACTGATTGACCAACCCCATGACAGTTCAAAGGTACCTGGCATTGGTTTATTTGAAATAAATGGTCTGAGTTTGTTTGTTAGTTAGTTTGTTTGAAAATACAAAGCACTTTCTCCAACCTCCATACACGATTACTACTCCTAAACATCCTTACCTTAAAAAATGAGTCATCATCATCTGCCTGGACTTTGCCTAGCTGTGTTGTGGTCGGCTTCCAGTCTTACCGGATGCAGATAAATACCAGTATTTTACATGAACTGACTGCCTATTTTAAGTCTAACTTTACAATCCAGTTACTGGGTACCCCTGGCAAAATATCTTAAAAATAATCTGAGTGCAAAATCTTTCACCGGTCTAGCACGAGCGAGAAATATTAATCTAAGTACAAAATTTTCCTTTTTTTCTATGTTGCTCGCTCAAACTGAGTAAACCGAGCTACAAAATTTGTATCCTTTAATAAAATACTAATATTCAGAGCAAACTAGGTACTTAATTATAATTAGCAAAGGTGCTACAGTCTTATTAAGTTGGTGTCACCAGAATATAATATCCAAAGAAATATTACTTCTAAATTCTAGGCAGCCCTGACGAAGTAATTAATAATTAACGACATAGGAAGTTAGTGCTAAAACAGCTCATTAAAAAACCTCGTATACATTTTGGTATTTCCTGTAAATATGTAAACCTGCCAAGTGCGAGCCGGTCCACGCGTTGGAGGGTTCCGCGTATCATAAAATGATTGGTAGGTCACCACAGAGAGAAGAGAAAGATTTTAAAAATATTGACCATTCAATTCTCAGAAATTGGATTTTAATTTAATGTGACGAAAGATTACAGGGGTGACGAATCTATTTATCTAATGGTAGATACCGCTATGCAAGTCTGTAGTTCTATGCTCTGTGTGGTTGGGTTTGGTTTCCACACTTAGTCCTTCAAGTGGACCATTGTACGTGTTCGTGCCTGTGTGAAGAGAGGAGGCCTGTGTGCAAGCCGGCCACAAAAATACCATAAAAATTTGTCACATCGTACAGACTCCATCACTTGCAGTGATTTATTAACCTTTTCTAAGTTATTTTAATGCATGAGGAGTACCAACTAATGGAAGTATCTGAACTTGATACGTAGTAGTAGACTTAAATCATCATTAGACTAAAATCATCGAAAATATGTGTAGGACTTATTTGCAGAGTGCTGTGTTAAATCGAGACAAGATAGATACGGTTATAACTGCGTGACCACGGAACCCCAAAAATGAAAAAAAAACTTGTTCACTTAATTATATACATACCTCTTCATCAAGATCGGATGGAAGTGTTAAACCATTTAATACTACCTACAAGAACAAGTTTAATAATTATTTTAAGTAATTAATTGAGTAATTTTAATTGGAACTATTTCAATGGTATGGGAAAATAGAGTATCAGCTGCTCATCCTGTTTTCTTAAAGAACAAAGTGAATTACGGAAATGAGCATTTTGTTTGAGATTAACAAGCAATCTGTTATTAGTTACCTACTTAAAAAAAATCTACTGGTATTTATAGCGCCGAGATAAATATACAACTTGTAAACAGCGTGTATTAAAAATGTGTGGTCATATACCATCAAACTGAACAACTTTCTTCATGGGACCAACACCATAATCGCGAATAAAAACTTTTTTACCAAAAAAAAAAACTCTACAAAATGTAAAATAACTTTAATCCCTGAAGTCGGTGTCTTTCGAACTGTATTTTAGTTTTTTGCCACCAATTACGCAAATTAAAGTTGTTTTTCATTAAATAGTGATTTTTTTTTTGGAATTTTTGTTTATTTTTTTGTAAAATAGTTTTTTTTTTTTTTCAATTTTTAGTGGGTCAGTTTGTAATATAACTAAGTTACAATAGCCTAATGTCAACTGCTCATCACATTTTACAAAATATTGCTTTTCCCGATGCAGGGATGTTAATCGTTGAGGAGTTCTCCTGGTAATAACCAGGAGAACTGGAGCTGATGGTGAAGTCACCATTACCATATGCATTGTGAATACTCGTCACAAATTGCTTAGCAACCATATTAAAGTAATAGAATCGCAAGCCGGGAATTACTTAGGTATACGTATAATTGAGTAGTTCCAATGGCCATCTGTGGTCTTCATCATCAGTTCCAGTTCACTAAATGGAGAGAGCAAATGCACGAGTTACTATAAAAAAATACCCGAATTGCTATAGGTGTGCCTACAGAATTTGGGGGTTTCCCTCGATTTCCATGGGATCTTCTCATTAGATTCCCATTTGGTGGCAATGGGACCACCTTCAGAGCAGACCCTTTCAAACAACAAAAGAATTTTGCAAGTCGGTTTATATATAACGGAGTAATGCCTGAAAATACATTTTGTTTTTAATGGGTTTGCTCTTGACTATAGTCTAGGTCAGAGGTGACAGAGACACAGTCAACGATGGAGTGAGCTTACCCAGAAGAAGCCTGTTCACTCTAACTTTGAAGAGATTCAGGTTGTAAGCATTCGGGAATACATACATTATATATATATATATATATATATATATATATATCCAAATTTAGAACCTCCTCCTTTTTGAAAGTTGGTTAAAAATTATCAACTGTCCCACACAAAACTTCAATACCTACTCGACCCAAAAGACCACACATTTCTAATACATGTAGTATAGTGTTTTACTTAAGTTTCGATACGAAATAAAAGAGGAAAGCTAAATCCATGGTTCAAATATTTGTTACTTGTCTCTAGGCCTACTGAGTCATATCGCATAGACTGTCTTGTCTTATAATTTCTCCTAGACATTATAAAATAACTTAGAGTGTAATAACTTGGTAATGACAGCTTGAAATTACGTAGTACTTAGCATAAGATAACCATAAACAGCCTTAATGCTCTCACTGCTGGGACATAGACTAGGGTTGATGAGCAAGTGGTTATGAGGAAGAGGTTACGGATGAGGAAGTATTAGAATTACGTTTTGAGGAAGTGGATGAGGATGACGAAGATAGAACTTATGATTTGAAAGATTGCGAATGGGCTCTTTAATTTTTATAAAAAAAAAACAATAGTCTAAATTCATAATAGGGAGGTTGAATTTAATGTAAATTAACTTTTTAGATGTTTCTCGGTTTCTCCAGATATACGGTTTCGTAATTCATCGTGAACTAATCCAGCGCTACTGAAAAGGTGCTCATTATGGACTTCACACTTCCTCACAAATTCCTCTTAATGAATGAGGAAGTGGAAGAGGAATATATATGAATAATTTTGGGGATGTGGAAGAGGATGAGGAATCGCAAAAAATGAGGAACTAACCGCATTATGAGGATGACGAAGAGGAATCCTCATCAACCCTGACATAGACCCCTCTCAGTAAGAGGGATCGAGCCGTAATCCACCACGCGGGCCCAGTGTGGGTTGGTAGATGTCACATGTCTTCGAATTTTTGGTTCTAGGACATGCCGGTTTCCTCACGATGAATTCCTTCACCATTTTGAGAGCAGTGGTGATGAAACAATTTACACAAAGCAAAGTGCCTGCCCCAGTTCATTTTCGCCTAGACATCATAAAATGGACCATGTTATGCAGAAAACAGCCATGTCGGGAAAAGTACAAACAGAGTTATAAGCATTTTGACTGGCCTGTTGGTCTAGTGGTTAGTGGCCCTGACTGCTATGCCGGAGGTCGTGGGTTCGATTCCCACCCAGGACAAATGTTTGTGTGATGTGCATGATCATTTGTTCTGTGTCTGGGTGTAATTTATCTATATATGTATGTATTTAGAAATATATAAGTATGTTTATCAGTTGTCTAATACTCATAACACAAGCTCTGCTTAGCTTGAGGCTAGACGGCGTTGTGTGATAGTTGTGGAATATTATTATATTATATTATTATTATTTTCCGTCGATGGTTGCATTATGGATGTATGGACAAGGCTGCATTTGACGGCTCATATCTCCGTGATAAATAGAGATATCGACATGGGTGTTTTTGCAAAGATCTTGTATGTCGAAATTAGTATGACTGTGTTTATAACTCATTTTTGGAAAAACTGCCATATGGCTGCTTTCTGCATAACTAGGTCCAAATAACTTTCAGTCTAATATATTGGTAATGACAGTGCTTGAACTTACGTATTTCCTAACTATCCAGTAATTAATACTCGTATGAACGACCACTTCATTATAATTTTGATAGAAAGCTAATGCCAGCCATAATAAACCCATCTATTATGTTATAATGGATGAAAATTTAATAATATTGAGCTGTATGAAGCTTTCAAACAACATCACATCATAGCGCCCACAATCCCTAAACACAGAGGTGTACCTTATAGCCAACATTTAGCCTGTTATGTTTGAGTCTCACGTAATATGCTGTCTATAATGCATGTCTATGGTCATCAACTGGGCACAAATCCAGAAGCCGGGCTGCTACTGAGAAATTCCAGATGGAAAAACTAAACTAAACTAACTAAATAACACTCACCCGACACGTGATTCGAACCCAGGACGTCATGCTCAGTTGTAGTGCTTGCGACAATTAGAATTTCGGCAGTCCAGCTTTCAACAAAATCGCTTTTAGCCCACATAAAAAAGGAGGTTCTCTATTCAACCCGTATGTTTGTATGTATATTTGTATGTCCACGATTTTCTCAAATAGCTAATGAACTACTATTGATAATGCTTTCCCTAACGTGATCTACATACTTTCAGGAAGGTTTAAGCATATAATACATTAGGTAATTATTCTTATGTACGAAGTTATATGCATAAATGTACTGATTTTTCTTTCTTTTCGTTCATCTTGAGCATATGGTATTTTAACTAAAAATGGAAAAATAAATTTACTTTAAAAAAAAGTAAAAAGCGACTTCAAAAACCTTAAACGGATAAAATAACTTTTATAAAAAACTTAGCAGCTTCTGAAGTTGGTGTCTTCAGTTCTTCAATGCACTAATAGCCTGGCACCGACTTCAGAAGCTGTTAAGTTTTTTATGAAAGTTATTTTATTCGTTTTAGGTTTTTGAAGTCGGTTTTTATTTTTTTTAAAGTAAATTTATTAAATGGATTATGTTTTGCAGCTGAAGAAACATAAAAAGAACAGTAGTCATATCTGCCTACCCCACATCAGAAAACTTATTCCTTCCAGTGTAGCAGGAAATTTACAAAACAAAATGTATCATACAGCATTATTTAATTCATTCGTATATCTCGTTTACGCCAAAAAAACACAAGGAGAACTTCCACCTGTCAATTGATACGCCTGACATTTCCTGACACCAGAATTACCAAGCTTATTTAGCATCCCAATAACACATCAACACTCTTAAAACAGCTGCATAAAGTTTACAATCGAGCAACGAAAAACTTTTTAACTGTATAAAAACTTGTGTAATAAATCGAAATTGAATATTTCGCTGTCAAAAAGTTTCTGTGTTATTTTTTTAATAATGAGTCGGGGGAAAGCTTAAGCCATGCGAATCGAAGCCGAATTTCATTAAACTTTCTTTGTGTATTTTTTTACTACGTGAATTATTAAGCTTATCTGAAAACAAAAGGTTCCGGGAAAAATACGATCAATCCAGGATAAGACAACAACGATGAAAAGTGAGAAGTTTTTCGTCTAGCGTCCGCCATGTTGAATTTTCTGTGACGTCATGTAGGTACTAATTACATGATAATTGGTTGGAAAGTAAAGATTTTAGTCTGATATTTTTTATCTAGATAAAATTGTATGCACTTTAATTTGTACGACCGCCAACGATGAGCGAGAAGCGAGTAGAGCTAGAAACTAGAAACGAGTTGGCGAGCAACGAGCAGCGAGTGAACGAAGGCGTCAAGCAATCACTCGCTGGTATGCGTATGTACATACCAAGCGTGTCTCTCAGCGACTGCTCGGCCCGCCAAGCGAGCGTCGCTGCGCGAGTACTGTCTTTGATAGCTCTTGTCGCTGCAACAAACGAGTACTCGCGTGCGTCGTAAACAGTTAGCGATCAACTATTAATATAATTGTGCATCTCTTTTAGTTTCACGAAATGACTTATATCTATTGCAAATTTCTTGAGCGAGAAAATAGCCGATAGTTAGTCGCTGGCGGCGTTGGAACAATTGCCTTAGATGGTAACTTCGTGCTAAGCTCGTAGGTCTTGTTTTGCTACAAATGAATCTACATTAAGTATTATTTTTCTACTTAAAAGCGTGTGAAAGAGGATACCAGAGTAAGCATATCTGATTGTATGCGCAGTGGCTAGAAAATAAAATAATTTCTGCAAATAAAATAATGACATACGTGAGACTATAAAATTACATAGTTATTGTAATCGTTACATTGTTTAATTGTGCTAGTCTGTGAAATCCCTTTTTTTTTTGTGGATGGGAAATCATCAAATAACTTCTCCCGCTCTGGGTGGAGCGGAAGGGCGTGTCAGATTTTTACTGACTAAAACCCACCCGTGTTCCTTCAGTTGCCTATGCCAGGGCCACGGCATCTTTTTCAAACAACCCGCGACCCCAGCGGCATCGGCCCTATTGGACCCCATCTTTTGCTGACATCTCTTTGAGGCGCGCGTGGAACACAACGCGCCGTCGACCCGGGCCTGGTCCTCACCGGACGGCGAGCTACCCACTACTCACCGTCCACAAGCCCGCGCCTACGGTGGCCGGGAATCGGCTATCGATTCCCGCCGCCCAGGGCGTCTCCTGCGGCGACTGAGGGCGTGAGGCTGCCTCTCCCTCACGCGTTCCGCCTCCTCCTTCGCGAGCATTACCGCTTCACAGAAGGAGGTGACGGCCTCCCATGCACTCTCGCTCCGCACCATGGCCTGGACCAGGCTCGGACGCGAGAGATCGCCGCCGCCGATCGCCTCCGTGAGAACACGGCGGTGCTCTGCCCAAGCCGGGCAGACCTCCACTGTATGCTCCACCGTGTCCTCTGGGAGATCCACACTGGTGACACCCGGGGTCTGTGAAATCCCTGGCAAGTTGACTTGCTGTGTTTTCACGATACTAGAAAGTTACACATCTCTGTTTCTTCAAAGCTCTTAACACCATTTTTATTATATGCCATTTGTATAACTTGGTTCTTGCATGGAGAGCATCGATCCCGCGCGGGCTGGCAATGTCGCATTTCCACAGGTTTTTCGTAATTATTTGAATACATTTAAATCAAATTACAATTTTTTTAATACACTCTATAGATCTTCGATAATTAGGGTTCCTAACCTCAAAAGGAAAAACGGAACCCTTATAGGATTACTCATGTGTCTGTCTGTTTGTCACAGCCAATTTGCTTCGAATCTACTGGACCGATTAAGTTGAAATTTGGTACACGTATGTACTTACTTCTGTGACCCAAATACGGACGTGTAATATAAATGAATGAATTTTTAATATGGAGGTCAATTTCGGGGGGAAAATAAGAAAATAAAATAAAAATATTTGCAAACTGTACCGTGCGATATATCAAATGAAAGGGCTTACTGTGAGGCTCACATATATATAAATATTTTTTTAATAAAATGTGTTAAAGTTATTTAAGAAATTAGACGAAAATTGACCATTCCCCCCTTATATCCGAAATTACTGAGCTAAAAATTTTGAAAAAAAAAAAAATACAGAAAATACTATTACAGGAAAACCTATAAGAAGTATATGGTCTTAAAATAACATGGTAAATCTGTCGATATTGTGCGTACAAGCTTATATTTGCAGTTGGAATGTATGGGAGAACATGTTTTACAACTACAATGTTAAGTTTGTTTTTGGGTAAAATTCATCCCAACTACGGAACCCTTCATTGTGCGTAGTCCGACAAGCAATTCACCAGTATTTTTTTATAAGAATATATGCTATTTTTTACAGTTACTTCGGTAGGTAGGTAGGTAGGTAGGTAGGTAGGTTTAAAAAAATACAATATTCTATATTGTCTATTTTTATGAGTAAATACCGAAATAACTGTAAAAAATAGCATACATACTTATAATTACCAAGATAGCACGCCTTACATAAACTCGCAATGAACACATTGCTCAGTTGCTAAGCAATAAATATAATGACAAGTCATTAGTTCTCATCATTTTTTGATTGACGTGTTCCAATGTTTTGACGGTTACTCGCCACTGTGGATGTTCCAATCAACATGCTAATGAAATGAACGACTTAGTGATCGATGTACCTACGAAGTTTTTTATGTGGATTCTTTGGATGTAATTGAAAATATGTGGTTGGTAGTTTTTTGGCTGTAGGTTGGTTTAAATTAGAATGTATGGGAAGTATGACCTAATGATTAATAAGCTGACTTCTAAAGGCCACAGACGATTTCTCGTTCTGGCCCAATTCTTTGACTAATGTCTAATTCCGATGTCGAAAAGTTTGATTTTTAGCGCACCAAATCACCGTTGGTTGGTGGTTTTTAAATGATTATTATTATTTATTATATATCCTTTATTTCAGGCAACTATGGCTCATAAAACAATACATAACTATAAATAACTATAAAATAATACCCACATTAAAAAATTACTAGAGGCCATATTTTGAGGCTAGTAGACGAGACTCCTTCACAGTTCACCCAATTCTTAGCTTTAAAGACGCAACTAATATCATGTGAACCAAGAAAATAATGGAACGTAAATGCTCTCAATATCCCGTTTTTCTATAGCTTCACTGGTTCTTGAGTAAAACTAATCACTACAGTAAACAAAACTAACAGAACCGCAACATAGTCACTTTAAATGTCACGATTTTTCATGGAAACAATTCTGTGCCTTGCTTGCTCCGTGTTTCAACTACAAGTAACCCATTTAGACTTCTCGAGTGCTGATACTTAAATGTACAGACGCCAGCACATCAAGCTACTACAATCTGTCAAAGGGGTTTGAACCTTTTGGGCCCAGTCCCGGTTCGCCATCTTGATTATTTTTCAAAATGGCGTCGCACGATAATATATATGAATAGGGGGCGTATAGACAAACAAAAAATATCAGTGATAATTATATCACTATGCGCCCAGTTTAGGACATTAGTCCTAAACTGTCACATTACCTAGATAATTAAATTTAAAAATGGCTATGATGAGCGCTAAAAAGATTTCGATTTTCAAAAGAAAAACCGGTTGGTAGCTTAAATTGTCCGCTTCTGTTATGAATGAAACGAAAATAATATGACCGTTTTTAAGAGCCCCACGAAGCATGCGTAGTTCATACAAACGAAATACCAAAATAATTTGTAAATCAAACATATTCTTAAGGTAGTGTGTATTTATTCCGATTGGATCGGCTCGTAAGTCGGGGCCACCGCTGCCTTAATTATCAACATTTTTGCTCATATTTTTACCTACGAATAAGCTTATAGAGTCCGTTTCAATACGAGAGAAGAACCAACCCACGTCTGTCAGAAACCATCAGCTATAACTTACAAAATGGAATGATAAACAACCACTTCTGTTAATAAAAATTCTATGTTGATTTATTGTAGTCAACGACTTAAGGTGTATAGAGTTGATGTATTATTTACGTTCGAATCGTTCTGTCAAACCTGTTACTTCATGGTTCTTATGATTTATTCAAATGAGCTTTGAAATAAGGTAATTATCGTTGGGATTTATGCCTACTGTTCATCTGTATAATATTGTTATTTTCTCTTCTCTGCGAAGATTGATTAGCCAGCTAGGAAAGTTACCATACTTTACGCCAGATAAGAGTGCATTCAAAGTATTTAACCCCACTTGTACTAAAAAGTCTCGTAACTTAAATGCAAAAAATAAAAAAAAAACATGCTACGTGCACGCGTCAATTTCGCTTCTTACCGCGATACGTTTGTTTTGATCGTGTTAGCCATTTTTTTCGTATCGCTTTGAAATATTGGAATACATGTCTAACGCGGATCCAAACAGAGAATCACGCAAAAACGATCAAGCGTATTTTTATGAGACCTTCACCATTTTAAAGATAATTTAATTGTTTATCTTTTAGTATAAGTGTTTTAATATAATAAATACCTTTTGTCGTATGTATAATAAATTAATAATGCGTCTAATTTGAGACAGCGCTCCTTGTTGGGTGAGTCCTATTACTGAATAGTATTACTGGCTGGATGTACGATGCGTTGCGTGAGCTCAGCACAGAACACGCAAGCTATGCACTGAAGTCCGTTGTCATATATCTACGTCTTCCATTGGGTCGTTGGTCATCTGACATGCATCAGATGTGTCCAGCCCAATTCCATTTTAGCGTGGCAGCTTTCCAAGTCACATCAGTTATCTTTGTGATGGAACTTGGTCATCTACTGTTCATTAACGTTGTCTTATAAAGAACTTTATAACGAACATAATAATATTACTCCATCTTTTTCATCTTCCATAAACTTTTAACAATTTTTGAAGCATCATTCTTCCTGAAGTAAAAATTAACAAACTTGAATTTTAAAGTTAAGTCAAGTAAAAATATTCATAACATGCAGCTATGAATAAAACACAACAGGGGAAACAACCCTTAAAGTAAGTTGAAGAGAACAACCCCTAATATTTGACTTCCAGCTTGTGATATACTATACGTATATTTTTTAACTCGTTTTACTTTTATTACAGAGTTAGGTATGAATAATTTTTCAGGTTTTGTTGGTTACATTTTCTTTTTCTATCTACCTATGTATCCCAAAGGCCCCCTTTCCCTTTTCCACACACGTCTGTCCAAGGCCATTGCGGGCCAGTCCGTTCAGTAGGAGTCAAGCTCGTCCCTCCATCTTCGACAAGGTCTGCCGCGAGGTCGCTTAGCATAGAATTGAACCCATTTACTGGTTCTGTTAGCCCACAGCTCATTTATGACATGCGGCAGACACATTTCTTTTTCTTGTGTCAACATGGTGTGATCACAAGATTATTCAGCCAGTAAAGTTGTCAATTGAGGTGTGACTTCGCACTTTTATGTACCTATTCAGAGTGTAAGGGACAGCCCTCCGCAAACTGACAGCATGCATTCAGCTCCTTATTTTTAATCATATTCCACCAGAAAATACCTCAGGAAAATTTTCATTTTTTCTTATCGTATTTTATTGTTTCATTTTTTCGTTGTAACTATTCCTTTATTTTAATGTAAAATTACATTCTGTTTACATAGCAATCCATTTATGTAAATAAAACGGCTAAACTAAAAATAAAAAATCACCCAATGCATGTTGAAATACTCTAACGAACGACGCATGAAATCAGCTGTTCACTTTCTGCCTAGCTCCAGAGTTCATCGAACTCATCGCATACCGATTACCTACCCCTCCCAACGAGTAACAGACGCTCCGAATTGTGCACAAAAACACAAGCAAATAAGGTTTATCGTTCTTTCTGTTTAATGTGTTTTTATTAATAAACTAACGAACCAATTTTGGTGTTAATTTATCAATTACTTGTGACCGCGACATCGTCCACATTAATTTCTTTTGTTTTAACTTGAAAAACATATCCTACTCTTATTATAGTATAGCACTTGGTAATACAGTAGCATCCCATTAGTGAAAGAATTTTCGGAATCGGATCAGTAGTTCCGAAGCCTACCCCCTACATACAAACTCACTTGTCTCTTTATAATCAATCAATCTGCCTAGCCTTTTCCCAACTATGTTGGGGTCGGCTTCCAGTCTAACCGGATGCAGCTGAATACCAGTATTTTACATGGAGCGACTGCCTATCTGACCTCCACAACCCAGTCAATAAAAAAAAAAAATCAAAAATCAAAAGTCATTTATTCAAACTAGGCTGAGAATCAGCACTTTTCGAACGTCAAAATTACATAAGACAGTCCCCCAAAAAGTTACAGGGTAATACGATACCCCTTGGTAAGACTGGTTGTCAGACTTTCGGGCTTCTGACGACCCGTAACGACTGTCAAAGATCCACGAATGATAGCCGGGACCAACGGCTTAACGTGATTTCCGAGGCACGGAGGAGTCTCGGTATGTAAAGATGGTCACCCATCCACAGACCAACCCCGGCAAGCGTAGCATAATCTGATGGATCGACCCGTGCGGCTGTTATTACTTAGCCACAAGCTCCTCGTTCACTTGTCTCTTTATAATATTAGGTCTTTATTTACTTATGAAATAGCAGATTTACATAGAAAAAATCAAACATTTTTTTTTAAACAAATATTGTCGATGCACTTTTGCCATTTTAATAAAAGTTCGTTGATATGTGACTCAGGTTGGCTGGACAAATCTTCAAAATAGCTTGCATTTAACTAGGTCAATAGGTCACTTTATGTGACGGCTAAACACCCTTATTTCAGAATTTGTGACGCTACAGAATCTTAGATAATCGATCGAAAACGTGTCCAGCCATCTTGAAAAACCACTTTTCGCTGGTCTCTCAATCTCGGTAACGGAAGTGATTTTGACGACTTTTTGCATATCAACGGGCGTCACATAAATTTGTGACGGGCACCGAGCTAAAAGTTTTGTGATAAGTACAGTGGTTTAGTAGAAAAATGCAAAAATCTGTGTCCAGCCATCTTGAATTTACGTATAAAACTTATGGCTGGCACTTCCGAATCTCAATAACGGGGGCGTTTTCGAATATGGTTCCTTTACTAATACTTGGTGACGCAATGTGTGACAGTAATAACATTTGATTTATGGCGTCACATGTAAGGGTTTACGAGAAATCAATAAAAACTTAATGTCCAGCCAACCTGAGTTCAAGATGGCTGGACACATGTATCTCCACTGCCTGATGATCTACGACCTTCGAAATGTGTTCAAAATGTTGTGACGGGGACGATAATGATAACCTGAAATTGTGACGGAGAAACTTTGCGTAGTTTCAAAGATATTGATCATTTAAATTTCCCCATACAAACACTGCAGTAGGGTAACCAATATTGTAGGTTTTATGTAGGACAAGTATATTTTAAGGTGTTTTCTTTAATGGACGAAAATCCGTGTATTAGTGATACTAATACGAACAACTGTAGATATTTAAATCAATAGAAGACAAAAATGTAGAAGTGAGGAAGGGGGGGGGGGTGTAATTTTTAAATGTTATTGATTATTTATTATTATTAAAAACATTGTAATTCACGTTACTTACCAAGGACACATTGGTTTTTAAACAAAACACAAAACAATAGTTGTATGAAAACACAACAAAGTACAATACTGCCGTCGTAAGAAAAAAGGGCACAACTAACATTTAAAAAAAAAAACCTACAAAAAATTGAGCAGATTAGCCTTTTTTTCTGATTCTAAATATGTATGTAACTCAATTTTTTTTTAAATGTTAGTTGTGCCCTTTTTGCTTACGACGGCAGAATAGTTGTACGAAGTAAATAACTGAAAGTTTGTAACGATCAGTTACAAATAAGTCACACACAGATTACACACAAAGCAAATCTCATCATCATGGCCGCGTTCCGAATCGCACTCATGAGCACTAAAATCGCTCATGCTGCTAATTCATAGAAATGAGTCAGTAGTGATTGAATGTTATGAAGTTGCAGCTAGGTATTGTTTATTTAATTATCAGAATAATAATTAAATAAACAATATCGATTTCAAAATTTGAAATCAACAAATTGCGTAAAAAATGTATTTAATGTGATTCCTTCGTGGTAGCCCGCGAATTTTAATTTTTCTTGCGTTCGTTCGTTAAAAGAAATCAAAATATGATTCGCGACAATAACAATATATTATTTACATAATTATAACCATAAGAATCATCATACATATCTATAAGTTATTTGTTTCCGCGGACGAAAAAAATAACTGCAAAAAACTCAAGAAAAATTGAATTTCGCGGGCTACCACGAAAACGTCGGAGGACAAGACAAACTATACTGCCATGATAGCTGATGTTGGTGTCGCCATCTATTGCTTAAAGTTGGTACTACTAGGACAACTGGTCGAATCTTAACTCTTATTTAGGTTGTCTTACCGCAGATTAATTAATAGTTACTAGTACTCTGATTAGTGATAACACTTCGGAAAGTAAGTACATACACTGCCGGCTGTCGAGTTTAGTTCTCATTTTCAGTTACATAAGATAATGAACTAAACGCGAAATACAAGTGGGCTCTCTCTTGCAGCGCTGGTGGTCAATTATTATTTTGAATTAACACATACTTACTCTTTTCACTGCAGGAAAACCTTTTATTCCCACGGGGCAATCAAATACAAAGCAGGCGTGGATGCTACCGGCCAATTAATCGATTAAAAAGAAATCCTTTATGTATGTAAAAGTATGGTCACCTCACAATATTAATGGATGTTTGTATGGAAAAATTTAAATGGTCAATATCTTTGAAACTACGCAAAGTTTCTCCGTCACAATTTCAGGTTATCATTATCGTCCCCGTCACAACATTTTGAACACATTTCGAAGGTCGTAGATCATCAGGCAGTGGAGATACATGTGTCCAGCCATCTTGAACTCAGGTTGGCTGGACATTAAGTTTTTATTGATTTCTCGTAAACCCTTACATGTGACGCCATAAATCAAATGTTATTACTGTCACACATTGCGTCACCAAGTATTAGTAAAGGAACCATATTCGAAAACGCCCCCGTTATTGAGATTCGGAAGTGCCAGCCATAAGTTTTATACGTAAATTCAAGATGGCTGGACACAGATTTTTGCATTTTTCTACTAAACCACTGTACTTATCACAAAACTTTTAGCTCGGTGCCCGTCACAAATTTATGTGACGCCCGTTGATATGCAAAAAGTCGTCAAAATCACTTCCGTTACCGAGATTGAGAGACCAGCGAAAAGTGGTTTTTCAAGATGGCTGGACACGTTTTCGATCGATTATCTAAGATTCTGTAGCGTCACAAATTCTGAAATAAGGGTGTTTAGCCGTCACATAAAGTGACCTATTGACCTAGTTAAATGCAAGCTATTTTGAAGATTTGTCCAGCCAACCTGAGTCACATTCGTTGATCCCTCTGTTACAGACATCGTTATAGGAATCGATAATTTTTTTTAAAGGCGGTTTTCACCGCCTCGTGGGATTTTAATTTTTTCCCCGGGGCTCATTGTTGAGATGATAAGTTCCAGAACGGAAGTGATCAAACAAATGTTTTTCTGGTTACAGAAACAACGCAAGAAAAATCGAACGGCGAGAAAACATATGTAGAACTGTTTTTTTTAATGTCATGCTTTATTATAAAATTAATTTGAATTTGGAATTCTAAATAGGATATAAGATATTCGTAATATTTCATAGGTAAAGAGCTATTATTTGTATAGCAATTAAAGAGCTTCCATCTAATTTACTTCGTTCGGATTCTGTAGTAACTGTTTATACGATGCTTCTTCCTTAATTGCTCAATTCTAAATCAAAAATATCCCGCCAAAGCTAATCTTTCACTACCACCCAATCTCAAAAACGGGTCGAACAACAAAATTGACCCAACCTAATGAGATTTTCCCTTGGGTCCTCTTAACACATTCGATGCTGGGTACTAAAGTAAACATTGCATAGTCGAATCGAGTGGAACTAATCGACTAAATCTATTGTTTAGTCGATTAGAAAGGGGCCGTGAAGAGAAGGGTTATTTTTTGGAGTTTTCTGTTTAATTGATTTTACTTCACGTTGGTCGTTTTTCTATCGTATTTCATTGTCTGGGTCAGGTTGGCTGGGAGTTAATGTTTTAATTAGTCTGGGAATCGAATGAGTTAGCAGGGTCTTTTGATTTTGTAAACGTAGATACCTACTACTATCGAGCATCCAGTGTTTGTAAGTGGCTTTTTTCATAAGGAGACCCCTCCAAGCCTTGGAAAGTTACGGATCGTCTGAAGCCTAGATACTCTAAAAGAATCTAAATACCAACTAGCCGCGCTTGACTCGGTGGAACGCTGAGCTAAGAGGCTCATTGGCGACGTAGAACTGGTGGATGCCAAGCTTCACAACTTGACTCATCGCAGCAAGGTTGCCTGCTTGTCGGTCTTTTACAGATTGTACTTCGGTGAGTGTGCCCAAGAACTCCACGACCTCATTCCACCGGCCCCCTTCTACCATCAGATATCTAGACGCACTGCCAGTTACTTAGTTGCTATTCCACCAATTCGCACTAAGCGTTTCCAAATGTATTTTGTAATGCGCACAGCAAAAGAGTGGATCTCTCTACCGGTGCCTGTGTTTCCGAACGCATACAACCCTAATCTCTTCAAAGTGAGAGTGAACAGGCTTCTTCTGGGTAAGCTCACACCATCGCAGACTTTGTCACCTCTGACCTAGACTAGAGTCAAGAGTAAACCCATCTCAAATAAAAAAAAGTCCGAAATTCTGACAACCAGTTTTACCAAGGGAGCAGATAGGCAGTCGCTCGATACAAAATTCTGGTATTCAGCTGCATTCAGTTTGACTGAAAGCCGACCCAACATGGTTGGGAAAAGGCTAGTCAGATGATGATAATAATTTTAGATGGTCAGCAGAAGTTAAGAGGGCTTTCGCATTGTGTCACCTCTCTCGCTCACACCGGACCAAATTTTTAAAATTGTTAAATGAGAAGATGCTTTTCTGAAAAATGTAATCAATTAGCGAACTAGTAAATACTATGAATTGAATAGGTAATTATTAAAAGCACATTTCTATTGGGTTATATAATGAACTCAGCTCGTAAAGTATTACGATCTATTTTTGTGATGAGTTAAATAAATTACACAATAGAAATGTGTTTTTAATAATTACCTATTAAATTAATATTATTTACTAGTTCGCTAATTGATTACTTACATTTTTTTTCAAAAAAGCATCTTTTCGTTTAACATTCTTAAGAATTTGGTCACGTATGAGCGAGAGAGGTGACAAAATGCGATAGCCCTCTTTAGGCAAAATTTTACTTCTAACTATCTATTTACAAAACTAGACTTAAGTGCCTCCAACATAAACAGAACTACCAACTCTCATAAAATTCACATTCGCATCCATCTCGAAGCTTCGCTTATTTGCCTTCTCACCAAGATTTATTTAGTTGGTAGCGCCACAAAATAGATGAGTACAGAAGTACAGCTCCATAGTACAAGAAGCGAAATTGCACACACATAGACACGCTTCACCTATGTACAGCGAGTGAAGGAAAGAAGAATAAAAATACATATATAAACAATGATTAACTGAATGAATTAATTAATGGCGGGGCTTGTGGCTAAGTAATAACAACCGCACGGATCCATCGATCAAGTTAAACTATACTTGCCGCTGCTGGTCCGTGGATGGGTGACCATCTTTACATACGAAACCCCTCCGTGCCTCGGAAAGTACGTTAATCCGTTGGTCCCGGCTGTCATTCGTGGATCTTTGACGGTCGCTACGGGTCGTCAGAAGCCCGAAAGTCTGACAACTAGTCTTACCAAGGGTTATCGTGTTACCCAGTAACTGGGTTGTGGAGGTCAGATAGGCAGTCGCTCCATGTAAAATACTGGTATTCAGCTGTATCCGGTTAGACTGGAAGCCGACCCCAACATCGCTGGAAAGAGGCTAGGCAGATGATAAGTAACTGAATTAATGCACCTATTGAAAGTAGTTTGTTCAGAATCATTTACTGAATCAATTTCCTTCATTTATAACATAGGAAATTTTCATCCCAAAAATATTTAAAACAACGTAAATTACAGTCAGAACAAACCAAAAAAAAACCAATACGGACGTAAAACTAGTGGATTGCCAAGCTTCATAGCTTGGCTCATCGCCGCAAGGTTGCCTGCTTGTCGGTCTTCTACAGATTTTACTTCGGTGAATGTGCCCAAGAACTCCACGACCTGATTCCACCGGCCCCCTTCTACCATCGGGCATCTAGACGCACTGCAAGTTACCATCCCTACCTAGTTGCTATTCCACCAATTCGCACTAAGCGCTTCTAAATGTCTTTTATAATACGCACAGCAAAAGAGTGGAACTCACTGCTTGCATCTGTGTTTTCGCACGCATACAACCCTAATCTCTTCAAAGTGAGAGTGAACAGGCTTCTTCTGGGTAAGCTCACTCCATCGTCAACTTTGTCTCTGTCATCTTTGATCTAGACTAGAGTCAAGAGCAAATCCACCTTTATAAAAAGAAAAAAAACCAAATTAATCGAAGTACCTACTACGCTACGCTAGATCTATAAACGTCTGCGACTGTAAGCGTGCGTTTTCCCTACAAACAGTATAACTAATTTAATAACTAAACAATGTTGTATACATCATCATCTGCCTAAACTTTTCCCAACGATGTTAGGGTCGGCTTCCAGTCTAACCGGATTCAGCTCAATACCAGTGTTTTACATGGAGGTCCCCTTGGTGTCCTACCAGTTTTAAGACTTTCGGGCTTCTGTCGTACCGTAACGACTATCAAAGATCCAGGAATGAGAGCCAGGACCAACGGCTTAACATGCTTTCCGAGGCACGGAGAGGATTTGGTATGTAAAGACGGTCACCCACCCGGACCAACCACGGCTGCAGAGCTTAACCTGATCGATCGACTTAGCCACAAGCTCCAATTTCATACATAATAGTAAAAAATCAGTTATGTAATATGATTATACCGTAATATTCTAGTTGGGGTATTGGCAGGCGCTGATTTGTATGAAAATTAATAATCTATTCACAAGGATAACATTTGGTTGTCAAAATGAACTCCTCCTGGACAACAAAAATACATAAATCAAGTAACTTTTAGTATTTATTCCTGTATAAGTGATTTGTAATCTTTATAAATAAATGAAGTCAAACCATAAAATGAACCGTGTGTGCGATTCCGACCACATTAAGGCGACGTCGCAGCCACAGCGCAACTGCAACGTTGCTTCGACGCGACGTCACTGTTATAACTGGAGTCGATCTGTCCGCAAACACTAGCAACAACGCAAACAACGCAAGTTGCAGCGATACTGTTCACACTGTCGCTGCTTGACCACTTTTGTCGCTGCGATGTAGTGTGGGTTTGGTACTATCGACAAAATGGACGCCTTTACACCTTAAAGTTGCTTTTTGTTAACACTGATTCACCCCGCCCCTATGGTCCTTTGTTTGTCCTACAAGTTTGCAAGCTAAACTGTTACGAAATTGGAAACTCCTGGCGTTTGTCAATAATACGTATGACCGGGACCTTATGAGTGCAAGCTGCATACTCGCGACTAGCATTTTAGCACACCTTTAAGGTGATAATTGCATAGCACGGCTCACGACTCGACCGTCCGATGCATGCGTTTACTAATAGGATGCACGTTTGAATATGATTTGATTTGTTGCTAAAGTTGGTTGTTATTTTTTCTTACTCACCCTGTACTTACACAAAAGCATATTATCTGTAATTGGGCAAGAACAGGAAAGGGCGTGGTTAGCTGCGCTTTCGCAGAAATATTTTCTAAACTGAACATGCTTAAGCTTTGCCGATAGTACGTGTCAATGTGTGGATCCAACCTTCTGTTAGTATCTGTCTATTAAGTTGGTAGCGCCGACTTATGACAGTGTCGGCAACAGGTGCCAGCTCATTAGCGACGCTGTACTAATTACACGTGAGGAATGAGTCATGGTTGTGTTTTTCTTTAGTCTGGAAACGGTTTTGTAGAGAAGAAGATGGTCTAGATATTCATACATAAACAGAGTGTGTGTTTATGTTACGTTTTGTATTGTAAGTATATTTTTATAAGAATAAGAATCATTTATACTCAGAAAATACAGGTGTTACCAGTTGTAAAAGTTGTAAATTATATAAGTGTCAGAGATTATCACCTATTTGATCATCATGTTGGTTGGACCCTGGATCAGCGGCTAGGCAATGCCCCAAATGAAAACTTACCCCTAAAATGTCATGGTCTCACTGTGGTCTAGTGCTGGTATAATTCATCACAACTTCTTACCAAATGGCACCAGCATTACTGCGGATGTGTGCTGTGAGGAACTAGACACAATGATGGAGAAGCTCGCAAATCTCCGGCCAGCCTTGGTTAATTGCTCGTCCCCGCTGCTCCTACACGACAACGCTCGACCTTATATGGCACAACAGACGGTGCCTGAGCTACAACAGATCAAGAGCAGCAGTTTTGCGTCATCCACCGTACTCACCAGACCTTGCGCCGACAGACATTTTTCCAAAATTTGGACAACTCCTTGGTAGGTAAAAAATTCCATACCCAAGAGGCAGTACAAAATGCCTTTGAAGAGTTTGTTGGTTCCCGTACACCTGACTTTTTCAAGAAGGGGCATTGAAAAATTACCACTGCGCTGGCAGAAATGCATCGATAGCATGGGTGCATATTTTGATTGATAGAAATAAAAATATTTATAAAAAAAAAATGACTAACTTTCTGCATACTAAACGGCAGTTTCATAGGTAAAGACTTGATATAATTTATGAAATCCCCATTTGAACCTGATAAAATTACTATTAGTGTATGTATGTGAGTACTAAAATAAAACTTTGTTTTCAGGGCAACACGTGTGTTAATTGAAATTTACAATTCAAGTTCAGAGATATTATCGTATATATTTAATGTGTGATTTCAATCAAGCATTAGAACTCTTTTTTATCAGACTCAAATGGGCATACTAATTATTTATAAGTACACAGTTAAACTGAAATCATTCTATCCTACCTGATAACAAAGAAACGACATTAAAAGTGTATTAATTAATAACAATTCCTTTTTCTATTAATCCAACAATAAACGCACTACCACGGTGAAAAACAGATGTCAAAATCCAACCCACAGATTATGTTATACTATGATCTAACCTGCTTTACTCACCCTGTTGGCTGTCTTGCGCATAGCGCCATCTATTGAAGTACTATGGTACACTCTTTACCGACAGAGGCGCGTTATATAAACTTATTAAAGAAATTATAATTTCTTTACTTACATATAATTCTGTATCACACAAATCTACAGGGTCTAATTGTGCCAGTTTATTAACTTGAAGACCATTAATACATATTATCAAGAGTAACATCAATTTGATTGCAAATCTCAGTGCCATATTATCAGACCCTACCTTTAAAACGATTATGTTATTCTCACCCATCAAGTACCTACCTACCGGATGAACAAAAAAATAATATTTTACACGCACACAGAATCGGCACCCTTTTTGTTAAAAAAAAAAGAGTGACCAATAAAATCGAATACGTATCTCTTTCATTTTTTTTTCTCTCCGGCCAGCCACATCATTAAGTTGCCCACTTTATGCACAGTTCACCTCTGAAGTACTGATATCATCATGGAAATCGTACACTCGATTCTCACCTTTATACACCTTGACATCACATCTACATTGGTTTGAGGTTTATCTCCGATGGCAGTCAGTTGTTTTCGGATTGTACGATTAAACGGATGCTCTGGACATCCGTTCTCAGAAGGATTGAAACGGTAAAAAAAGTGTTGAAACATATGGTTAAGTTATTTGAGGAGCTTGTTGGAGAAATTATTATATTTTTTGTACAATTATTTAACCAAGTTAATTATTATTTGCTACTATTTTATTATTGTTTTTAAATCACTTTGGCCTTGGTGTTGAAATAATTAAAATTTTGTTTTATAGTGTCGTTTGTTTCTATTAACACCGATCAGATGTTTATGCGAACAGCATTTTCACACGGATTTTATACCTATGCATTTTTTCGCATTCTATTGTTTTTTTTTCAGCAGAAGCTTTTAGCAATCCCTAACTACATATTTATTTATTTCCTATGTTTTGATTACATCATATTGGCTGCCTAAGCCTTTCAGTCTTCATGTATACATATATGTATGTATGTATATATATACCACATAAACAAGAATGTTTTTTGAAGTTTACTATTTAAGAATCGATTTCCACCTAAGGCCCCCGGTATGGCAAAAATATGAGGAGTGAAATACAAGCGAAGCGTTGTCACGTTTTTCTGTTTTGTTTATTTTCGGCCAATCTTCATTGTAGCAGACAATCTATCCATAAATATTAATTCGTACATAAGGACATCTAAGACAATCGTACATAAGGAGTGAACTCCATTGTGCGTTGGAGCTGACGCACACTTTTTTAGGGTTCCGTACCTCAAAAGGAAAAACGGAGCTCTTAAATTATCACTCATGTGTCTGTCTGTCTGTCTCTCCGTCTGTCACAGCCAATTTGCTCCACATCTAATAGACAGATAGTTGAAATTTAGTACACGTTTGTATTTTTGTGACCCAAACACGGACGTGTAATGTAAATTAATGAATTTTAAATATGGGGGTTAATTTTTGACGAAAATTGACAATTTATCTCCGAAACTACTGAGCTTAAAATTTTGAAAAAAATACAGAAAATAATTCCATAGCTATAGATTACAGGAAAACCTATAAGAAGTCTATGGTATTAAAATAACATGGTAAATCTCTCAATATTGTGCGTACAAACTTACATTGTCCATAGTTGGATCCTTTTAGTTTAACTATGGACATTTGTAGTTGGAATGTATGGGAGAACATGTTTTTCAACTACAATGTTAAGTTTGTTTTTGGGATAAATTCATCCCAACTACGGAACCCTTCATTGTGCGTGGTCCGACACGCACTTGACCGATTTTTTATTATTAGGGGCTTATCATTAAATAGCTTGTTGAGAATAAAATTCAACAAGTATGTCTGTTACTCATGAATCTTTGTAACCGTGTATCACGAAGCATCACGTTGAACCCTTCAAAAGCATGTTTACAGTAATAAGATGATTGTTTTACAATAGTTTTTTTTTTTTTTAATAGCCCAAAACCCGCTTCCATATGGCTCAGAACACAAATAATTGGAATCAAATCGTCGAAAATAATTGATATAATGAGCCATACTTATTTTTGGGTAAAAAAATCTCGGTCATTGAAATTATCGTTCGTTCATGTGAATGAATCATCTGAACCTGTTTTATCGTTTTCTTAAATGAGTAAATAAAGACACGCAATTTTATTGTATAATATTTCAAAATTATGCATGTTACCCTTGACGCGCTTAAAATTTAAAATGAGGTGCAATTATTGCTAAAAATACTGTTTTACGTCGTTTTTGCTACAATCATATTATATGTAAACCGTGGACAGAGAATAGAGGTAGACATGCTCTTAGAATAATAATAATTGCGAAAGTGGGATGACATATGTCAAAATTTGTGTGAGCAGGACATAGCATCATTATTCTATCTCTATTTGCGTGTCGGGGTTTTATTGTTTGCCACCACTGATCGTTGGTGGCAAACAAATCGTGCTGTCGAAAGATTTTCGTTGATAAAAACTGCGAAACGCTTATTCTGTGTAATTTGTGACTTTATTGATATTGCAAAAGGTAATCTTTAATGCGTAGTGATGGTGAGTTGCTGTATATATGGCTGTAAAAGCCGTGGTATTGTACTTATGTCGAACTATCGCTATCTCATACTGTTGTACGCTGAGGTCATGTCTACCTCTATTCTCTGTCTATGATGTAAATGAACCAATACCGCTCTATATCCCCGTTGAAGATGAAACGCAATAGCACTAGTCACACTGCTGCGCACTGTGGCTGCGCAGAATATCATAACTGCTTATCACATATTTTTTTAGGTGGATAGTCCACTGTGCAAGCCCTGCCTGCCTGGAGGAAGACGAGATAGAAGCTCATATGCTTATAAACTGGCCGGTGGTCACCGCATATAGGGCAAAGTACTTCGGTAACCCAGGTACCCTCCTTAAGATTGTCAGTAACACCGAGGCGTTGCTGGCCTTCCTTGAGGAGCTGGGGTGGATCGAATAATCATTTTTTATAGCCGTACGCAAAATACGCGCATTGACATTAAGTTGCGAACACCAGCCCTAGCCCATGCTACCAAAACACTTTTTGATTAAGGGGGAAGCGTCAGGGCAGCCCGCGAAATTCAAATCTTCTTACGTTTTTTGCAATTTGCAAGTCAGTATTAAGTTGTATGTTAAATTAAGTATGATTCGCGGCCGTATCAAATTTTTATTTACATAATTATAATCATTACAATCAGTAACACAACTACTGAAGTTAGTATAACCCTCAAATGTAAAGATTTCATGAAATAGTCATTCATTGAGATTACCTCGTCTTAAAGAGTTGTATTTATCACTTTAAGGATTATAATTATGTAAATACCTTTTTGTTACGGCCGCGAATTACATTTTGATCAACGTACAACTTAATACTGACTTGCAAATTGCAAAAAAAGGTAAGAAAATTTGAATTTCGCGGGCTACCCTGACGCTTTTGCCTTAATAACTGCAAGTTTTGGGTTTTGTGCAACTTAATTAAGACCGCTATCAAGTAAAGATGACTGAATTAAAGATTTTTTTAATGATTATTGAAATATTTTGTTCATAAAATTAACCTAGCAGTTACACTTAACCTTTTAATTCGTTATGGGATATAATGTTGACGTTTTTATCTAACTACTAATTCTATCAACTTGAATTTTGGAATAGTTTTAGTTGACGTTTGTCCAATGATTTTGCAAATAAGAAAGAAATATGTATATATATATTTTATGCAACAGGGACTGAAAGGGGGTCTTAAAAAATCGTAGTGGAGCTACTAGGGCATGTGGGGTATCATATGAAAGAACGCTGTTTGCACATTCTCAAACATTTTTTAGGCCTCAAAAATTAAAAAAAAAAATACGGTTCCCTTACCTCCGAAGTTTGCATAGAGAAAAATCTGAAATTATTCTGTGTGATAGAAGTTTATGTAAAGATTACAGGAAAAATAAAACGGTGTCTCTAAATAGCACACTTTTTTATATATGATAGTAAGGAACCTTCGGTGCGCAAGTCCGACTCGCTCTGGACCGGTCTTATCGCTGCAACAGATTTTACTGTCCACATACCTACCTTCCGATTTTAATTTAAAAAATATGACATGTTGACACGGTACCCTTTCGGAGTAATCTATGAGTCACAAACGTATATGAACTCGATATGATTCTGAGAAGATATAATTAGCAAATTGTTTTTACTTTTTATTATTATAATGTCAAACGCACATGTTAATTCTTTGAAAAATGACAAACGAGTCCTGATGTTTTTATAATGATAGGTAGGTATCTCTTGTATTCATTGAAGGGAATGTAGATGTGGTGTAATCCCCCCTGGTAGGTTCCCGCATTGTCGAGGCGGGGGGGGCTCAGTAGCCGTGGCTTGGTCACCCATGGTGGAGCGAAGAGGAACCCGAGGAGGAGTCGCTCGTCAGGGCTTTTGCCAGTAAGCCGACGTGGTTGCGGTGCCGCTTGGGCGACATCACAACTGAGGCGGGCCGCGATGTCGTATGGGAGGCATCGCGGCTGAGAGTTGGAGGCCGCGGCGGGAGAGGAGTGCCGGTATTGCGGCGCTCTCCCTACCTTCCGCAGCCTTGACGGGGTCGCCACCGTCTGATGGCGGACGCGGTGGGGCCGCAGGGGAGGAGGAGTGTTGGTATGGCGTTGGCCGCTCTCCCTGTCCTCTGCGGCCGAAATGTGGTAGACGGCCGTGCCACTGACCAGACCGGTCGCAGGGGGACCAAGGGTGCCTAGACACGGGGTCGTCTAGCGCTCATGTGCTGCTTTGGTCCCTGGGGTGGTGACGGCGTGCAATGTAATCTGGAGTGCCGGTGATGGGGGGTACTCCCAGAGGAGGGCGCCGTGGAGTTTTAGTTGGCTGGAGTCCCACATAACTGCACTATATCTTCCCGTGGTAGTGCAGTAAGCACGAGCATTTCTCCACGGAGAAAAAAAAAAGATCTGACGTAATGTAAATCTTCAAATATTTCCAATATTTCGATAATCACTATTAGGTATCAAGTCGAATGTCATTGTACAAGAAGTGAATTTACCGTTTCTGCATTAACAAACTGAGAATTGTTACCTAGTTCAAAAGTCTTATATTTAAGGGGAAGCGTCAGTGTAGCCCGCAAAATTCAAATTTTCTTACGTTTTTTTTCAATTTATAAGTCGGTATTACATTGTACGTTGATCAAAATATAATTTGCGGTCGTAACAAGTATATATTTACTTATTACAACTCTTTAAGACCAGGTAATCCTAATGAATGATTATTTCATGAAATCTTGACATTTTAAGATTATACTAACTTAAGGAGTTGTATTACTGATTCTAATGATTATAATTCTATAAATACATATTGTCAATTCTATAAATACATTGGTTACGGCCGCAAATCATACTTTATTTAACATACAACATAATACTGACTTGCAAATTGCAAAAAACGTAAGAAAATTTAAATTTCGCGGGCTACCTTGACGTGGAGCTTTCTTGACAATTCTTGAGTATCTTACACACTATATCTATCTATATATATCTTAAGCACGATAAGTAATGTAACTTAGTTACAAAAAAAAAAAGTTGTATTTGTAACCCTTGCGATTAGTTTCAGTTTGTATTCTAGGTAGTAGGTAGGAATCTGTGAACAGCGTTGTAGCACAGATTAGAACAGATACTTCACTCCATAGGATAACATACATACTTATAGCTATAACTACCTACAAACGGCGACTGTGCGCGCTAAAATATACGTTACGCGGACGCCCGAGAGTATCTACTACGTGGTCTGCCGTGGTGTCGGGCGATCAAGTGCGTCCGCTGTTGTGGGCTGCAATATTGTCTACAAGTTTTGTATATTTCTTGTTTCTATGTTTTGTATTGTAGTTGTAACTTGTTCTTTTGAATAAAATAATATATTTAAAAAATGTGTTAAAGATTAGAGGCAGAAAACGTCTGTCTTTGATTTTGATCATTAAGTATATATAAACCATTATTTGAGCCATAGAGCTGTGCGTAGTACATATACATATATCGATGATTTGAGCAATACCAAATACGGACAAGCTAGATATGTATTTCAGCTTTATTTGTAAAATTAACAGCATCAGTAGCCATCGTGTATTCCGTGAACCTAGGGCTCACAGGGCTCTTTCCCAACCATACAAAAAAACTCATGTTCTCACAGTATAATATTCAGTCATAGGGACTACTCACTCTTATTCAGCTCCATTCGCGTTTTGCTGAACGATTTTGGTCACACTTATACAGTTCTACTTCTATCAGCCGCGTACAACGTCGTAAGAATGAGAAAAGCCATCATAGCGTGTTATCTCCGCTGAAACGCTTCTATCGCTTTTATTTAGTAAAAATAAAATAATTATAATAACTTTAAAAGACGTCCGAATTCTCAATCCTTGCGTGCATAATGATTACGTAATAATAAATCAAATCTATGCAGGAACTATGCAGGTCGCAACTTGTCGACAAGAAGTCGAGAACTATCCGTGTATAGCGCTGTTCTACCGTGTTCGACGCTGAATGCGGCGGAACAGCGCCGACCGCGGCAGAACAGCGCTGAACGCGGCAGAACAGCGCTGAACGCGGCAGAACAGCGCTGAACGCGGCAGAACAGCGCTGAACGCGGCAGAACAGCGCTGAACGCGGCAGAAAAGCGCTGAACCCTATCTATAGCACTCGCATGATAACAACACATTTGTCCTTATTTTATACTTGTTTGCCGCGAAAGCTGAATAGACGCGGAAAGCTGAACGGATTCGTACGCGTACATACAAAATCGTTGTTTTCTATGGGCATAAGCTGAATATAGCTGAATAAGTGTGAGTAGTCCCTTACTGTTTGTAAAAAGAATCATTCTCCTTGCTCCATCGGTTGGCTTTAATCACCACGACCACACCAAACCATATAATTTCCAATTTATTGACTCAGAACCCTACTTACGTAACAAAGAGTAATAATTATATGATAGTCATAACAAGAATACCAAAGGTCGTGCTAATAGTGATCTGTATGGATCAGAAATAAATACAGCATTCAGCTCATCAACATGTAATTAGCGTTTTAGTTTTGTTTCCTAATGATAGGGGTTTTTGATGAATGTTTTGATGTACTGACTGACAGTAATGACTTTTGGTAATGTTTGTTCGTTGTGAACTGGGAGCACCTGCCACGTGTCGAGTGCCTCCTTCGTCTAGTGGTCGCAGATGCGCGTAAGGTCCTGGGTTTGATTTTCAGGTCAGGCAATGTATTTAATTTACAATCTTTTAAAAAATTTTATTACCTAAAGCCTGATAATTTAGGGCTAAATTTTGTCATACTGTTTCAGGAATATTTTTCTTCTACATAATCTTTACGAGTTTAAATTATGTAATATTGTTCCAATCTTGTGTTAGTTGTTGGTTATAACAACTTGCTTGATTGAATTGCTCAAAGTTTCATAATTATTTTTCTCTCTATTGAGTCCAGTCAGACATTATTGTATTCTATTTCTAATAGCATAGCTTCTGTTTTCAAGTGTTTCTATTCGAGATCATATTTAATACTCTGTGAATCTTCATTCATCGTGATTTGCGTCCAATTTCATTTCATTTTAAACGGGCGAATGCTGTCTAATCTCCGTAATCCAATCTCTGCTTTTAGTATCACATTTATTTTCTTTTGTATATTTGTAAATAGATAAATGACAGTTTACGAAAACTTGAATACGAGTAGCAGATATTCATTTATTTCATTGCTATTATTTTTCTGTTGTGCTTGTCATTCAGCATCAATCGTAAAAACCAATTGTATGCTTTTCCGATTTGAATACCTACTTCATTATTGATAAATGGCGTTTATCTACTTTTAAAAGCTTCTCTTTGTGTAAAGATAAGGAATTAGTTACACATGATGAGATTTTCCTTTTTTCTTTATCGTTAGTCACACTTTGACCATTTTTTGTTTCATTGAAGCGTAACACACGTACCAAATAAATCTCGAAAAGTAACAAACAAATAAAAGCTATAAAAGTATCCTATTTTTTTCTGAAGCACTCTTAAAAAAACTTGATCATGTCGAAACTTGTATCTATCGGTACATAGAATGCAGTCCATTTCCGGGCAGCCAATAGCAACTCAGAGTTTAAATTTAGAACCATTTCTAAATCCGAACCTGGAATGTCGTCTTCCTAGTGCTATCTGTTTGGCCACGCAAGGTTCCATTTTGAAAAATATTTTTGTTTTCAACGTTCAGATTTAGGCTGAATGCAGCCATTGATTTGCCTGAATTCAAAATTAACTGAAGCTTTCAGTTTGCTTACACCATTTGCAGTTAATGTCATAATATATTTTACTCCTTACTTTGCTTAGTATGCGTTTAAAGTCGCTAAGACGGATTTAAATTTTGAAAATGCGTTTAATGTGTTGTCGAAAGCTCAATTTGGGTGAAACTATTTTAATTGAAATTGATTTTACGTCTCTTAAAGTGTTCTGTTTTAGGAAACTTGAACTACCGTGCGTGAGTTTTATCGGTGTTTTAATTTTAGTCAGATTTTGGTAAAAATATTTTTGTATTTTAATTCTTGCCAGTGGTGTAAAAATAGGAATTAGATATAATAAAATTAATTGGTTTGAGGCTTATAAATTTATTACATGTTTTTTTAAAGGGTTAATTCATATTATTCGCAATTCCAAAAATAACTCCCGTATCTTTGTAACCTTATTATTTTTGAGACCATTAGACAATGAAACATTACCCATCCATTCTAATCTGTAATCACAACCAACTGTAGAAACACGTACCCGAACGTAGTTAATTTATATCCCTATATGCATTAAGTCCTATTTTTAACACAAGAACAACAGAAACAATTAATTAATTACTCGACCGGAGATCACTGGATTGTGGCACCCTCTATGACTCAGTTCCGAGCCAGACTAAGCTTCCGAGGGGGTAAGTTAAAAATATCCGACGGTAGGCTGATATTCAAATGTCAGGACAGTCACGAGACACGGGTTGGCTGGCCACACCGCGGTTTTACGTCTGCAGTGGCAGGGTTTCGTGTAGTGTTTTAGAATAAATTGTGAAATAGTTCTGGCTGTGATATTATAATTGGATAGGTAAGTGTGAGTGTGTTTTGTTGCCTTTTTTAAAGTTACTCTGAATATTGTTCCTCGTTCTAAAAATACAAAACAGAAAGATATCATTTACATTCTCTTGCATCATTCAAATTGTCACCAAGAAAGGTTTTATGTTTGTTTTAATACTGAGATTCTATCCATCGTAAAAGGACTTAAGTGAAGTTATATCCGAATAATTACAGATAACATAAAATTTTATATTAATCATCACATTTCAACATGGTGTATATAAAATTAAATTTTTATAAAAATGGAGATAAAAGTTCCAAAAATGGTGTTCGATTTCAAGCCAGTCATAATTTTAATACAAGAAAACAACTAACTATACTAAAATCTCTTTATCAACATACTTAAAACTCACTAAAACTTAATACAGAACACGTGGAGCCGTGAGACTCAAAGCAATCGAATTATTTAAGATAGGAATTAGTTTAAACCTTTATCTCTACCATCCACTTCAATTTGCTTATCAGTAATAAATTTAAATGGTCAAGATAATGGTTGAAATAATCTTCTTTAGTTTAGAGATATAGATGATTCGGTTACTAATTAGCTAGTGGTATCTGAAATATTAGTTTTTATTGAAACGATTGATACAAGTTTTGATCACAAAATAGATACGTACAGAAGGATCGTTCCTTACAACGAGCGATAACGAACGCACACATAGATAAGCTTCACGTACAATGAGTGCAAGTGCACTCGCGACTGGCATTCTTTTACACCACGTTCACACCAATAAACAAGTAGTGTGTTTAAAACATGTATTATAACTATGTATTGACGTTGTTTCAGACAAGCATAATTAACCATTTTGTTCGCGATTTTGTCATTTTTGATAAGTTTTCTACAAGTTTTGTATACAACTTACATATTCATTACAATTTGTTTTAGGTACCTATAAACGACTAGCTTTTGCTCGCAGCTTCGCCCGCGTGAAGTTCGAAATTTATCCCACTGAAACGTACGACCGGGATAAAAAGTAGCCTATGTCCTTTTCCAGGTCTATCCATGTGAAAAATTTCATTTAAATCCGTTCATCAGTTTTAGCGTGAAAGTGTAACAAACAAACTAACAAACCATTTTCACATTTATAATATTACTAGTTTTTGCCCGCGGCTTACCTCGTGTTAATTTAGAATAGCGGTTTCGGACGTGAAAAGGTATCAAGCAAACAAACTTACTTTCGCATCTATAATATTATTATAGTTAGGAGGATGAAAAGCCGGTTCATCGACAATCTACGACTCACAAAATTATTAGGTATCTACTTAAAAAAATAAAAAACTTAACACACTAGGTACTAAAGTCTCTATAATAATATAGATTCGAAAGACACGTGGCGCCATCTATTATCATAAGAAATTTATAGTTATTTTCCTCGGGAACAGTACTTTTTTCGAGGTAAAAGGTAGGTACCCTATGTCCGTTTCTGCAAACCTGATAACGTATATGCAAAATTTCAGGATGATCGGTTCAGTGGTTTAGGCGGGAAAATGTAACAAACAAACAAATAAACTTACTTTCGCATTAATTATAATATTAAGTTAGGACTAGCAGCGCCGCGCGGTTTCACCCGCGTAAGTCTCGAACACGTAAGAATTTTGGAATAAAAAGTATCCTATGTGATAATCCAGGTTATAAACTATCTTTGTGCCAAATTTCATCAAAATCCGTTCAGTGGTTTTTGCGTGAAAGATTAACAAATATCCATCCATCCTCACAAACTTTCGCGATAATAATATTAGTAGGATTAGTAGGATACAGTTAGGATAAATCAAGACAATAGCCATAACATATTGTAGATATACAATGTTTTGTATCTTGGTGTTAACATGGGATTTGAGACGGGTTGAGTTCTCCGTATGCGTCTATGTTTGCATACGACTGATGTGGGGAACTGGCCTTCTGTACCTAACTATTTCGTGGTTTTATATCTAATACGGCTATAGTGTAATGATAGGAAATGATATGCAAATGTACAGAGATATTTCAAGTTGAGTTATCAGTGTTAGATCGGGTCAAATCAGATGTGAAGTTGACTTTAAATATGGTATAGGTAAACTGGTTTTGAATGAAAAGAGAGCAGTGCTGGCCGAGTTGTAACGGCCGCGACTTACGAGTTGTAGGTCGTAGGTTCGATTTTTTTTTTGTGGATGGGAAATCATCAAATAACTTCTCCCGCTCTGGGTGGAGCGTGTCAGACTTCTACTGACTAAAACCCACCCGTGTTCCTTCAGTTGCCTGTGCTGCCACGGTAACTCTTTCGAACAACCCGCAACCCTGGCGGGCATCGGCCCTAGCGGACCCCTTCAGCTAGTGCTGACATCTCTTTGAGGCGCGCGTGATAGGTTCAAACCCTGACAGGCGCTTTACTCTGTGTAAATTGTTTCATCACCACTGCTCTCAAAACAGTGAAGGAAAACATCGTGAGGAAACCGGCGTGTCCTAGAACCAAAAATTTGAAGACATGTGACATCTACCAACCCGCACTGGGTCCACGTGGTGGATTACTGCCCACTCCCTCTCACCGAGATGAGGCCTATGGCTCAGCAATGGGAACATTATATACTGATTATGTAAAAAGCAGTGCTATTCTGTACAAATCTCACCGTGAAAACTTAGGTGAGGTGAGCGTGAAGTGAGCTGTCAATAGTGCCAATCCCTAGCGTCAGGTGGAATCACTTCAAGCTGACTTCACCTAAGTTTTCACGGTGAGATTTTTACAGAATATACCGGCTGGTTAAGTGAGTCCAAATAATGACCTGTAAGACGGTGCGCATATTAGAACAAAAGAGTTTTGTATTACCATTGCGGGAACAGTTTTGTCTTGTGGCAAACTGGTTTTTTAATATATCGTACGTATAGTGGTCGCACGCGCTACTGTTGAGCATGAGCTCCTGGGTTCGATTCTCAGGTCGTGCAAAATGTTATTGGGTTTTTCCTTCAACAATTCCTCAATAGCAGCCTAAAGTCTGGATTTGTGCCCGGTTGATGACAATAGGCTTGCCCCAAAAAATATGGGCGAAGTTTGGATTTTGCCCAAAAACATATACAAATCCAGATTTCGGACATTTACTGAAAAAATTTTGAAGGAAAATCCCTAAAACACTGCCTGACCTGGATTTTACTCTTTGTCAAATTATATTCTAGTTTGCTAGCAGAATTTCTATCTCATTAATTGAAACCAAACGGCTCATGGGTATATAATAATAGCAGCAAGGGTTAATGAAGGTTAAGCTACGCTTGCTAAGGCCGGTCCGTGGATGGGTGACCATCCATTACATACCCAGACCCCTCTGTGCCTTGGAAAGCACGTGAAGCTGCGTCCCAGCTGAGTTTTGTAGATCTTTAACAGTCGTTACGGGTAGTCAGAAGCTTCGGGCTCTCGCCTGACAATTAACCAACCAGTCTTATGAATGAGTATCGTATTACCAAGTAACTGGGTTGTGAAGGTCAGATAGGCAATTGCTCCATGTAAAATACTTGTATTCTGTTGTTTCTGGTTAGACTGGAAGCCAACCCCAAAATAGTTAGGAATAGGCTAGTGTGGAGAAATTTTCATGTTTCGTTTCAATTCATCATCTGCCTAGCCGCTAATCTGATTATGAATTGAAACGAAACATCAAATTATTCTACATTTACCATAAACCTTAACAGATGATAAAATCTACGAATGCTATGTGTTTTCCCACAGACACCATTTTTCACATGTATAATTATTAAAAGATGAGCAATTAACTTCATAAAACATTAATAAAACTAACTTCTACAGTGCAATAACTAATTCAAATGAATAAACATATCAATTTTAATTTAACTAAACAATATATTCAATTTCAATTAACATAAAAATGCGGCAACATTAATTGAACACTGTTAACAAAACAAAAATTATTCGTTTTGAATTTATGATTATTGAAAACACATTTTTTGAGTTATGGTTATAACTAATTCGATCCCATTTATTAGATGAGTTTATTATTCTTGCATCTCTGGGAACGAGAAAAGAAGCAACCCCAATATAGGTGGGTAGGTAAAAACCTGATTTTGAGGATATCGGAGGATTTCAGACATTTAAAAGACTCAAAAAATACTGACTAAATTAGTGGCAGGTCTAATTGTAGGATCTGTAAGTATTCCATCAGATAAGAGATTGCATCGATTTAACTTAGGTATCTGACACATCTTACTTCCTCCTAATATTATAAATGCGAAAGTTTGTGAGGATGGATGGATGTTTGTTACTCCTTCACGCAAAAACTACAAAACGGATTTTGATGAAATTTGGCGCACAGATAGTTTATTACCTTTTTTGTTGTGGAGAAATACTCATGCTTATTGCACTATCACCCACTAAAACTCTACGGTGTCCCACCGGGGGTCCCCCCGGTGGGTTTTTTACGTGGATTAATATTTAAAACACTTTTTATCCTTATATTCCTACGGTTTCAAGACTTAGCGGGTAAAACCGCGGGAAGATGCTAGTATTATAAAAAGCAAAGATTAAGAGAAAACCTCCTTTAACACAGACAACGAAGTGATCCTATAAGGGTTCCGTTTTTTCCTTTTTGAAGTACGGAACTCTAAAAAATAAAAAACCGGCCAAGTGCGAGTCGGACTCGCGTACGAAGGGTTCCGTACCATTATCTATATACACATGGGACTCTCCGCAAAGTCATTTAAATAAAAAGCGACTCTTGCTACGACACAATAAAGTGCAATTCAGGTCGCACGACGCTTATTACCTACAGTTATATTCACCTACAAGTTGGCTCTCTTTCTATCGCGTAACTCTTATACCTTCTGTATCATTCGGGTTATCTTCTTTTACGACGCGGCGTGTGAGTGAGTATCGAACTGACCGTGCGAGCCAGCCGGTGCGCGGCAGCCCGCACTGAATTTGCTGAAGTCGAGCCCGCCGCGTACTTGTGGCTTCATACCTAAACTGCGCAGTGTCCCATCTGTATTCATCTGTGCACTCATGAATCCATAGAAAAACGTAAGTAATCTCGATTAGGTTATAGAAACGTAAAAAAGTAGACACACAAAAAAAAATGCCGTAGGGAAAATGATAGAATGTCTAGATTTTCCCATCTCTCCACAACATGCAAATAGCACTAAAATATCTATAATAATAACACCTTCCCATACTAAGGCCCATGGGAATCGGAGCAAAATGACATAATTATGCATAAATCCAGGCATTATTCTAGCTCAGTCTAGTTATTAGGTCTAATACTGATTAGCTTTGAGTAGAAACTATTAACTTTGAACCAGTTTAAAGTTAAACTGTAGAATGACAATTTGTCTTGTCTACTTTTTATTTTGTAACCTGTTTCAAGTGAGAATTTTGTTTTACGCTGGCTAGACTTTGCACGCTACGTCGTAAATTGCTGTGAACGTCTATTTTTTATAAGAAAATTAAGGAAGGGAATGTAGATTTGTAATGTGACCACAATTTTCTCCCACAATCAGTATAACCAATTTAATAACAAAATAAACGATGTTTTACGTATACATAATAGTAAAAGCTCAGTGTATGTATTATTTCGAGAAATGTTGTATAAAATCGCCTTTCATTCGTGCATTGCTTAAGGGGGAAGCGTCAGGGTAGCCCGCGAAATTCTAATTTTCTTAAGTTTTTTGCAATTTACAAGTCGGTATTATATTGTACCTACGTTGATCAAATTATAATTTGCGGTCGTAACAAGTATCTATTTACATAATTAGAATCATTAAAGTGATCAATACAACTCTTTAAGACCAGGTAATCCTAAAAAAAATGATTATTTCATGAAATCTTGACATTTTAGGATTATACTAACTTAAGGAGTTGTATTACTGATTCTATTGTATATAATTCTGTCAATACATATTTGTTACGGCCGCAAATCATACTTTATTTAACAAACAACTTAATACTGACTTGCAAATTGCAAAAAACGTAAGAAAATTTGAATTTCGCGGGCTACCCTGACGCTTCCTCCTTAAGGAATGCGAGTTGTGAATGAATGTGAACGAGTTAGAGAGCGAATTTCATTTGTTTATTGGACAGAACAAAACAAACAAAGTTTTGTAAAAACAAATGAATACAGAACAAGAACGTAGCTGGAACTAAAACATTCTTTCCCGGAATGTTGAGAAGATTACTGTTTTAAAACGAACCTCGAGTGAACGCTTGTCCTATTCTTGCTAGTATTGAAGATTTCATTAAAAAGGTGGAAAAGCTATGCTTAAAATAAACACCAACATGGCTCCCAGTTCCACTTGATCTATCTGTACCAGGAGTATTTTTAGAGGATAATATGCAGCAGCAAGTTTAGGAGCTTGAATATTTGCCGAATGTATGTACCCGCATCACTTCAGAACGATTGCACCTATTTAGCTAATTCTATTTTTGTTGTGTTTGTAACTGTCTGGACAAGTTTTGTATGAAAGAAAATGATTGAAAAGTTGCCGGGAAAATTGGAAAATTCGGGAAAACTGAAAGAGCAATTTCTATGGGAAGTCAGCTAGTTTAATATAATCACCAATCGTCGTGTAAATGATTGTTTGGTCTACCCCTTTAATCATTCGTTGAAAGATCTATCTTTCAACAGTAGATCGACGAAAACGAGCGTATTTACGTATAATGATATTATGCAAAAGCATTCTTTTCTGGTACATACAAACATAATAAAGTAACCGACGACGTTAAGGACAATTTAAATCCAAAACGACGTAAATTAGCCATCAGCAGTCGACGAAATTCCTGCCATGATCCAATCGTATATTTCACGCCCAAACCGACTATTTTTGTCTCTAAAATAGCTTAACAATAGCAGTGACTTTTAATTGATATTAATAGTGCATGACAATCGGCTTTTAAATTCCTGAATTTAGCCAGTTGATCCGGTATGAATGCGGACAGGTTATTTTTAAGCTGCCACTGATGACAGATTTCAACATTCTCTAAAAAGAAATGTATTTTTTGACTAATTATTTTACTGTATCATTAGCTTTTATGTCGAGGAGCTCGTGGCTAAGTAATAACAGCCGTATGGGTCGATCCATCAGGTTAAGCTACGCTTGCCAGGGATGGTTAGTGGATCTTTACACATCGACTCCTCCGTGCCTCGGAAAGCACGTTAAGCCGTTGGTCCCGGCTGTCATTCGTGCATCTTTAACAGTCGTAACGGGTCGTAAAAAGTCCGAAAGTTTGACAACCAATCTTACCAACGGGTATCGTATTACCTAGTAACGGCTTAACGTGCTTTCCGTGGCACGGAGGAGTCTCGGTACGTAAAGATGGATGGATATATTGCCTATAATGGTTAAGATAATTTTATGAGATTATTTTTGCTATTATTTTATGATAAATAGAGAATCTAAGGGCCGGTTTTTTGATCCGTAGTTAACTCAACCAAAGGTTTAACATTATTATTAGTTTGACACATTTGGCCAAAACTCAACCTATGGTTAAACAAAGTAACTAATGTTTGAATTTTGGTCAAATGTGAAAGGCATGATTGTTAGCTCATTCATATTAAAAAATAGTAACTAATGGCATAACTCAATCATGTTTAGCCTTTCACATTTAGCCAAAATTCAACCATTAGTTACTTTGTTTAACCATTGGTTGAGTTAACTACGGATCAAAAAACCGGCCCTAAAAGAAGATATGTGATATTAGCCATTCGGTTATGTATAGATAGTATATATACATAGAATGTGGACATGTTTCTGTCTAGATCGTTATTATTATACTTCCAGAAATTGAGCTCTGGCTGGCAGTAAATAGTTATTTATACAGTATTTAAATTTTATGAATACTGCACATCCTCACTTCACTACGCTCTGAGTGAAATTAAAACTTAGATGCCTGTATGTTAAAGTTCTTTTTACTTTGAAAGTAAATCTCTGTGTATTTTATAAGTTCTTGTTCATAATATGCAAATAAATATTAAACTGAACAACTTACAAATTAAAGAAAACAACTTACAGCGCTGTAGTGCGTGTTAACAAAGAAATTATTAACAAAACAATTTACTTTCTTTTGTTTTTCAATCTTTCCTTCTGCAGTTGGCAAACTGAAGAGTAGTTAGTTAGTACTAATGTACGAGATAAAAAAAAATGTGGTATTGTGTTTCTATTTGAATATTAACAAAATATGTAGGATGAATTGTAAAATCTAAATAAAGTTCTGATGTTCTTCAAAAAGATCAGCCGGTCTTTTCTGTAAAAATCTCACCGTGAATACGTAGGTGAAGTGAGCTTGAAGTGAGATGTCATTCCACCTGGTGCTATAGGGTGGACACTATTGACAGGTTACCTAAGTTTTCACGGTGAGATTTGTACAGAATATTACTACAAGTGCGTAGTACTCGCAACCGGCTAGTATGAACGTGTGGCGGCATCTACATCGCCACATGCGAACTACGCATCACACTGACGTCACGCAAAATCCTGCATCGCGCAAGCAGAGTTTACCGCGCGACTTAGATATATACAACGCCCCGACGGGCAGTAGTCGGTCTGTCTGGTCAGAAGATCCTCCCTTTCCTATGGAGGATGAGTGAACTTTTACATCCTGTTCCTCATACCTCTATAAACGTAAACGAGGCTAAAAGAGTATGAAAGGATGCATGAGAAGAAGGCAATAATACTATTCACGTTAAAACGTCTTCAGTATGCGTGACGGTCGCGACAGAACGCGGAACAGCAATTAAATGAAACTAAGCTCACATAAGTCACTGTCGTATCTGTTGCTTACTGCTACTATAGTAATATGTGATGTTATTTATACATACATACATAAACTCACGATCGATATCGAGTTCTTGGGATACGACGTACAGAAAACAGTGAAAGACGACGCAAGGAAAGCCACAGTGTCCAGTCTTTTTTTAACAACAATAATCTATCCGTCAAAACAAGAAAAGATGGCGTCAAAAATATCACAGATAACCTAATTTTTAACGTGAAAGTAGCGACAAATGGCGGAAATGTGAACTAAAGTTGTCAGGCCCCATTATAACATCTGACATCTGTTTGGGTTGGTTGGATCTGAGGGTCAACTCTAGCACCACACGCGCTTATTGGTCAAATCAAATAGCGCTCGCTTTCCCGGCTTCCTGTTACACACTTCCGTCCCTTTTCACGAAATCACTCCCACAGATTGCAGGAAAGCGGGAGGAAAGATGTTACTACACATTTAAAAATATATAGTTTTGAAACTGCGACCGAAGCCTAGAACCATTCATACTTCAGTCTCGGAAGTTAGTCAGGACTTTGTTTTCTTAGTAATTTATTATTTTAAACTTCGTGCAAACTAAGGCGGTGAACAGAAAGCGGTGGGCGCGCGTTTTGCTATTTTGATGTGTCGTAGTTGCAAGATTTCTTTTATAGTGTAGGCTGGTATTGTGTTTCCATTTTAATATTAACAATTAAAGTACGATTAATTGTAAAATCGAAATAAAGTGCTGAGTGAAAATATCATACAAACGCCTGACATTATGTTTCCTCAATTTTAAAAAGACTAACTAACTACATAGACAAATAAATACAGAACCAAAAGGAAACTTAGGCGTCGAAGTACTCGACCGCATCGCTGTCACTCGGAAACGTGCTGTTACGCGAGACCATGTAAACAAGGTTTTAAAAAAACACTTTGAGATACACGAAAAGAATTAGTTTTAATTCCGAGTTTGACCTTGTTACAATTTTTGGACTTTAGGTTAACACTAAGTAAACTGGCAGACACAACGATATACGGAGATGGTAGAGGTTCGGCGGATAGGACGAGACTGGCGAGCTGCGGGAGCAGGGAGGCAGTGCTGTCCCTAAATGATGACAAGGCAATTTCTGGGAAATCTATGTAATCAATTATTATTGATTATTAAGGGTTTTCCTTAGCATTGGGAAACTGTAACAGCCCCCCGATTTAGAGTAAACTACACCCTTCAAAGTGAAGTTTACGTTTAAATTAATGAATATGAATCAGCCGATGCGAAGAGAGGGACCCGTGTTAACATTTGAGAGTTCAATGTCATCTAACTCAGGGTCATTATTTTCAGAACTTTTATTTTCTTTAAATTTTATTATTTTCTTGTGTATGCCAGTTTTATACACCTTATAGATAATAAAGCACATAATAGAAATTATAATTACAATTATAATACCTGAATAGTATTCTTGATATAAAACAATATGTGGTTTTTCAATTATATTGTTAAGTCCTTTCAGGATTTCAGGATTATCATAAGCTAAGGAATCTAAGTTAATGTTCTTAAGATTAACTATAGGTAGGTTTGATACAATATTATTATAAGCTACAATATTACAACATGAATCATTTAAAATATTAAAATTAGAAACAATAGTTTTTAGCTGAATTTTATGATTTTCATGCGAGGTTAAACGAGTGTCCTTGCAGTAAGCAACACATTTAGAAGGTAAGTACAATACACCATTTCCACTAAATTCTATTTCAGTAGATTGGGAGTTATTACATTCAATACTTATTTTAGTTTTATCCGACATTACATATAACCACCTACTGTAACGTAGTGGCTGCCAGATGCTAACGTGACCATGAATAAATTTGGTTTCACAAATCGAAGGGATTGAGGTAAGTACTTTTGTAATAATTTCCGTTTCACAGGAAGGCGTCGCGGAAGAGGAGTATAATATTGATGTTTCACAAAGGTAATGGTCATTATTAATTATCTTACAATAATCTAGGTTATCTAACTTACAGTACATTGACCTATCTCTGCTTATACCAATATACTTGGAGGATGGAATGATGGTCGAATATGACCTTGGATTATTTTTATCATGAGGAACCAGCGAAGGTAAGTTATGATATACATTTAAGTGTATAGGGTTAATGAGAGGGATTTTTACTGTAAACACTACTTTTTCTTTATTGAAGTAACTAGATATTTCTGATATATTTAGAATAGTATGCATGTTATCGAGGTTTAAGGGAACTGGAAGTTGTGTAGATTCAGGTAGGAATCTATAATTATCGACCAATTCGGTATAAAGTTCTTTAGGTGTTAGAATAGTGGGGTACAGGACATTAGATTTGCTGAACATAATAGAGTTAATTATGTCTTCGACTTTAAAGGACAAGGCTAAGAGACTATTTTCTATCATGGAAGTTAATTCCAGCATGCGAGACCTAATACCTAATTCTTTTGAAACGTAAGTCAGATTCAGAATATCTTGGGACAATTCATCAATTGCATCTTTCAGATGCTTTTCATTTAGTTTTATTATATACATAGTTTCATTGTAGGATTTAAGCGAGGAAGTAGTGACTAATATATTTTCCTTCATAAGAAGGGCTAGTTTCTTTTGGTCTGTTTCTACCTCTTTAATGGCATTGTCGTATCGGATGGCATCGTCTTCATCCATTGTGCCAAATAATTTTTTAGATATGGTGCCTACGAATCCTAGAAGTGCAGATCTTCTCGACTGGCGAGATGTAAGGTGAAAAATTGCTTCATTGTCATGGGCTATATCATTATAACGCGTGTTCAATGGTTCAAAGAGATTACTACATTCTAAATAATCAAAGACTTTACCATTGTCACATATTTGTTTGGATTTGTTGAGAATAAGACGGAGGTTTAGAATATGCGGATTAATAAAGGATACATCATAAGGAATAACTATACTAAGGTGACTATCGATTAAACTTAAAGAACCTAAGGGGTCGAAGTAGATGCCAGGACTGTTCGTCGAGGGCGTAATGAACTCCTGACTCAGCGCAGGACTACTGTAATAAAATATAATTAAAACTAAAATTAGTATTAAGTATATAACTAGGGCTACGTTTCAGATCTAGGAGCTAGTTTGACTTCGTCATAGTGATGTGTCACATGACGTCTATTTATGAGTAAGGTCAAGGTGTTTCTACCATTGATTTTTACTACCTTATACGGTCCTTTCCAAATTGGCGAAAGAGCTTTGCGCAAACGTACATGATTTTTAAGATATACATAATCTCCGACTTTATATTGAACAGGTCGCGAGCGGGCGTCATAATACTGTTTAGATCTTTCCTTAGATCTCTGTATGTTTTCGATGGCCTTTTCACGTGACAGTTTTAGACGATGATGCAGAGACTTAAGGTATTCTGGATATGTAAGATCTGATTGTAATTCGTAGACGGAATCCGGAATAAAAGGCTTTTGGCCGAAGAGGAGCTCATATGGTGTGAAGTTAGTAGTGGAATGAGTAGAGGTGTTATACGCCAACATAGCAGTATAAACATATTTATGCCAATCAGAATGATTTTCATTGACATAAGATTTAAGATATTCTTTAAGTGTGGAGTGACTACGTTCAAGTGCACCTTGAGTTTGAGGATGGTATGGGGAAGACCAGATTTGTTTAATTTTTAGAAAGTCGCAGGTTTTTTTAAATAGATCTGCGGTAAAGTTTGTGCCTTGATCGGTTAAAATAGACTTCGGGATACCGAAAACAGAAATAAAGTGCACGAGACACTCACATGTTTCTTCTGCAGTCGCATTAGCGATAGGGTAAGCGAGGGCATATTTAGTGAGGTCATCCTGTAGTGTAACAATGAACTTGAGCTTAGTAAGGCCAGCTTCTGGAAGGGGACCCACAAGGTCGAGGCTGAGTCGTTCAAATGGTTTAGTGGAAGTAGTAGTTATTTGCATTGGAGGTTTATTAATCTGTCTTAGGGCTTTGTTACTTTGGCATTGGGAGCAATTTCTTATGTATGTTTCGATATCTGTCCGCATATTTTTCCAGAAATACCTTTCTTTTACTCGATTAAACATTCGCGTAGATCCTAAATGTCCGGCAATAGGAATGTCATGGTTTTCGCGGAGTATTTTAGGTATCTCCGAGGGTGTAGGGAAAATTATAGTATTATGATAAATATGAACCGATACTTGAGTATTGTTAAATATATAGCAGAACATGTTGTATATTTTCGCCCAGATATGCTTATCAAAAGGATTTTGGAAATCAGTGATGGCTAAATTTAGCTCGGAATCAGTAGAATCACGTAGTATATCGGTTTGAAGATTTAGTATACTTTTGTAAATGTCCTCGTATGAACTGTTATGAAAGTGGTATACTTTAGTGAATAGGAAATATATTGTCTTTTCTTTGTAATTGAATGAGATAAAGGAGTAGAGAGTTCTTTCCCTATCTAGGAGTTCATTAGAGTCTCCGAGGTTGCTCAGGATTTCTTCTACGTGAGGGTTGGAGTCGTCAAGATCGATGGAAGTAGGTATAACAATGATTTTACAGTTAGTCTTCAGGATGTTTTCGTTGTGTTCTGTGATTTTAGCGTTACTATTAAAATCTTTGCTGCTCATTATTTTCAGGAATTTGCTATAGGTATCGTCACGAGAAGGATTTGTTGTGGGATTTGGGGATTTGTTAGATGTGGTAGGTGTAATTAGATCGTCGATTCCTGGTGGTGAATCGTCGTTTTCTAGGAGGTCTACAGATGGTAGGTTATCTTCAGCGTCTAGGGAACCAGGAGGTAGTTGTATATCAAGATCCTCGAGTGTTAGAGGACTGAATTGAGGTGTGGAATTATCTGCATTTTGATTAGATGTGGATGGAATGGGATCACCGTCTGACGGTTGAATTGGGTTTACAGGATATCGGGATAAGGCGTCAGCAACGGCATTCAGTTTTCCTTTCTGATAACCGATTTCGTACTCGTATTCCATTAGTTTAAGCCGCCATCTTTGTAATTTGCTACTAGGATCTTTATGATTAAACAACCACTTTAATGGCCTATGATCAGTAATGATCAAGAATTTTCGTCCATAGAGATATGGGCGAAAGGTTTTGCAACCGTACAAAATGGCAAGGAGTTCTTTTTCTGTGGTATTGTAGTTACATTCGCTCTTGTTGAGGGTCCTAGAGGCATAGGCTATTGGCCTATCTTTACCAGCTGGACCTTGGCTGAGTACGGCACCGATAGCATAATTAGAAGCGTCACACGTTAGGATGAAAGGGGCAGAAAAGTCTGGATAAATGAGGATAGGAGCAGAGGTAAGTTTGAATTTAAGTTCATCAAAGGCGACTTGTTGTTGGTTCTCCCATAGGAACGGGACATCCTTTTTTAAAAGTTGAGTTAGTGGTTTAGCAATTTTCGAGAAGTTAGGGATAAAACGGCGATAGTAGGATACAAGTCCGAGGAAGGACTTAATATCCTTCGGGGATTTTGGAATAGGAAATTTGGTTACTGCTTTTATCTTTTCAGGGTTAGGTTTTACACCATCTTTAGTTATTTGATGGCCAAGGTATGCGACTTCGCGTCGAAGAAACTCGCACTTGTCAGGTTGGAGTTTTAGATTGTAATCTCGAAGTCTTTGAAATACTAACGAAAGATTATCGATGTGAGAATTTAAATCATGAGAGTATATGACTATGTCATCTAAGTATACAAAACACCGCATACCTTGGAGGCCCGTGAGAGCGGTATTCATTAACCGTTGGAAAGTAGCGGGTGCGTTCTTTAAGCCAAATGGCATTCTTGTAAATTGGTAATGTCCTTGAGGTACACTAAACGCTGTTTTAGGAGCGTCTTCCTCATTAATTAAAATTTGATGAAACCCTGATGTAAGGTCAAGGGTCGAGAAGTATTTACTCTGACCCAGCTGATCTAAAATTTCGGATATCTGCGGTATAGGGTAGCTGTCCCCAATAGTGATGTCATTTAGTTTCCGGTAATCAATAACTATGCGCCATTTTTGCTGTCCGGACGCATCGATTTTTTTTGGGACAATCCAAATTGGTGAAGACCATGGAGACTCTGAGTGTTTTATGATTCCTTGATCAAGCATTTCGTTAATTTGTTTGTTGACTTCTTGTTTGTGTACCTCTGGGAACCGATAAGATTTTACATTTATTGGATTTTGAACGCTCGTCGTTATGTTATGCTTAAGTGCATTTGTGTGGGAAAGTTTATCACCAGGAATAAAAAATATATCTGAGTATTCAGAGCAAACGTCGTGAAGAGCATTTGCTTCTTCAGGATTGAGGTGGGAGATTCTAAGAAGGTTTAATACTTGTTGTGTTCGGAGGTAAGAGTTGGTGTCTTTGAAATGACAAACTGTATGAGCGTTTACTGGATCAGAAGGTTTGATTAAAGAACTTAAAGGAATAAGTGTGATATCCAGATTTGACTTTAGGGTTATAGGAGTTTCAGAAGTATTGATTACTGATAAATTAATTCTTTTGTTTTCTTTGACTGCTACTAAGCAATTTGCGATCAGTAAATCTTCGTGATAACATTGGTCTAGTACGAGCCCTTCTTTCACCTCAGGGTTGGAGACGGAGCATTCTATGACAGTTTCAGTCCTGGGAGGAATTACATAAGTAGGCGCATTGAAATGTAATTTTATTTCATGTTTACCTATTTTCAGGATTTCACGAGTGTAGTCAATAGTGCAGCCAAAATCAATTAGCATGTCAGTGCCAATTACACCATCATAAGGTAAGTGTATTCGGGGTATTATATGAAATTTATGCGTGACACTATTTTTATCATCTATTTTTAATTTTAGCGGAAAATGACCTATTGTTGGTGACGGTTGATCAATGGGGTCAATACCTTTCAAAAGAATTATTTCTGTTGTGATATCAACTGGTATTTGTATGGAAGATTGTTTCAGAAGGCTTACAGTTGCGCCGGAGTCTACAAGGAGAGATAAGGTATTATTTGCCACTGGGGTATGGACAAGGATGTGAGGTAAGCGTCTTTTAAATGGACCAATATTAATCTCATAAATTTTTGTTTCAGGAATTGAACAAGGAACGACTTCGTTTAAAGTAGATTTAGCACATATAGGATGATTTATTTTATGTTCAACGGGGGCAGTGGATGCAGAGGATACAGCGGTGCGACCAGTTGGTGAGACCCTTTTGTTAGGGGATACAGAGGGTAATGTTGATGCAGAGGATACAGAGGATACGGCGTTATGGTTTATTCGCGAGTCCCTATTGTTAGGGGATACAGAGGATACAGCGGATGCAGAGGATACAGAGGATACAGTGTTGCGGTTTATTCGCGAGTCCCTATTATTAGGGGATACAGAGGATACAGCGGATGCAGAGGATACAGAGGATACAGTGTTGCGGTTTATTCGCGAGTCCCTATTATTAGGGGATACAGAGGATACAGCGGACATAGCATTGGTGTCTTTGATATAGAAATGTTTTGGAATTTGAAGTTTGGGTCTCACGAGACACCACCGTGAGCCCTTTATTCGTTTAAATCATCATTTGGTTTACCCTGAGTATCTTCCAAGTAGTCATTGCCTTCGTTGCTATTTACAGCGTGAACTTGAGCTTGATTATTTTGGTAACGCCTTGGAAATAGTCTTTGATTATTTTGATCTCTGAAACGATTATTATTGAATTCCCGTTTTCTACATTCCTCAATAGTGTGGCCCACGTTTTTACAATAACGGCACACTGGAGGACCTGAAGTAGATTGTCTTTGATTATTAAGCTCGTTTGAAACACCTTGCTGTGTAGGGTTACGGTTCTGTTGGAATCGACGTTGAGACCATCGTCCTTGATTAGGGGAATTGGTATTGATTGCTGATGGATTACGCTTAGAGGTGGTCTGTAAGATTTTTTCTTCGGACACCGCGAAGCCAATGGCTTCATTTAAAGTTTCAGGGTCACGGCATCTGACTACAGTTGATAATCGGGAATTTAAGCCACTGATAAATGTATGCAATGCTAAGTCTTGCATTGCAGCGACACGGCCAGTCAGTTCACCTTTCTTTTTTGTGGGTATTGAAATATTGATTTCGGTTAATAGTTTGGCTAGGCATGTCTCTACGCGTAGTGCGAACTGGTTGACTGTTTCGCTATTAGTTTGACAGCAATCTTGGAGATCCGAGAGTAGTGCAGCATAATGTTTTTTCTCGCCAAATTGATTTTTGAGAAATTCTTCTAACTGTTGCCAGTTTTCGAATTCTTTAATGGAGCACGCGCTTTCGGCACGGCCTTCAAGTTGGCTTAAAATATATTTTAATATTGTGTCTTGTTGTGACGGTGACGCAAGGCTTATTGCATTTCTGCAATTATTTAAAAACGCATTTAGTTTTTCGCGGTTTCCATCGAATTTATTAATGAATTTGCTTATAAAGTTCATGTCGATTTCTTTAATTTCAGGTTTAGACATGATACTGGGCTCGTCTCTAGGCATGAACAGTTAGTCAAAACAAAGATAACGCGTAAGGTACGGAATTGCGATAAGAAAGGAATGTTGCACTAGTCTCGGCGCTGAGTGATAAAATAATACATTGGAATAATTAATAAGACTAAGTCTAGCACTTTGAAGCTCGATTTAAATTGGAACTATGTGATGAAACTTTGTAGTTTGAATCACTGGCACTATTTTCACAGCACGGATAGTTTCGATGTAGAATGAATGTACTTACAGGAACACTGCGAATACGACTGCAACATGAATCATTTTGTAGCCAGGCGAGATCACCCAAGGTGAGTGATAGGTATTCCGGGCACACCCCGTTACACCAGCACGGCACGTGAGGGCCTAATAAGACCAGCAGGATACAGTGGCACTGAGCGGAAAGACTCAGCGACAGGATACAGCGACAGGACACAGAGGTGAGATCGGATTTAGCACTTTTCACTGTCACAATCACAACACAAGTAGGTATGGTTTTTCTTTAATTTTTCACTGAAATGAGGCGATCCGAGGATTTTTAAAATCCCTTAAGCTGCCACCAATGTTACGCGAGACCATGTAAACAAGGTTTTAAAAAAACACTTTGAGATACACGAAAAGAATTAGTTTTAATTCCGAGTTTGACCTTGTTACAATTTTTGGACTTTAGGTTAACACTAAGTAAACTGGCAGACACAACGATATACGGAGATGGTAGAGGTTCGGCGGATAGGACGAGACTGGCGAGCTGCGGGAGCAGGGAGGCAGTGCTGTCCCTAAATGATGACAAGGCAATTTCTGGGAAATCTATGTAATCAATTATTATTGATTATTAAGGGTTTTCCTTAGCATTGGGAAACTGTAACAGTGCGCAGAAGACTGGCAGCATTGCTATATTGAATGGTAATGCTAATTCTTTGACCAAAGAACGAGCCAGCCCTCTGCCCTACTCGGGCCCCATGACCCAAGTGTTTTGATCCCAAACGACTCAAAACTGTAGTTACCCATAAGGTTACAGTATTTGCGCCGCTTGAGGGTCCCAGCAGCCGCAGCACCGGTGCCAGCACAGCACGCCGAGCTTGTCATATGAGATCGCGCAAGGGTGTCGACACAGGTTGCGACCCACATCAGACCCCTACCCACCTTCCATTTTAAAAATATTATAGATCATACATTTATTAAAAGATACACTTTTTTTTCAACAGTATGGACATTAAAAATACAATCAGATACAAATTCTTACCATTAGTTGTAAATCTACCGATATTTTTAAAGAAACTGAGCGTTATCAATAGCTTCAATGCTACTGAAAAATATGAAACACTTAATTTGAAGCAAAAATAATATTCTCGAAAGAAAATACACATTGTGTTTCGTTTGCTATATCAATGGGTTACTCTACAAAAGTAGGTCAAATGTGCAACGGTGCAAGAATTTAAAATACGAACAAAATTTGTAGAACAAAAATGGCGGATTTTATATTTCTATTTTCTTGATGAACATTTTTGCAAACTTTAACCATCAATGTAGGTTTTTTGCAGCACAGTTAAATTAGATTTGATAACATTCTTTTATTTTGTGTCTATTTCTGTTCAGTTGTCTTTAGTTCTTTTATTTCGTTAGTACATATTCTATAAAGCCGAAATAACTAGTAATTATACTTTTATACCTATTCTTGTTAGATCCTACTAATATTATAAACGCGAAAGTTTGTGAGGATGGATGGATGGATAGATTTTTGTTACTCTTTCAAGCAAAACTTCTGAATGGATTTTGATGAAATTTGGCACCCTAATAGGTTAATACCTGGATATAACAGATATAATACTTTTGCTCTCGATATTCTTACGGGTTCGAGACTTACGCGGGTGAACCCCGGGGCGCTGGTAGTACACACAAACGTAAACTCACGCCTTCTTCCCAAGGGGGTTGGCAGAAACTATAGAACGCCACCTGAGAAACTATAGGTAAGGATCGTTCCTTACATTCTCCTTTTGCCTCGTTTACGTTCATACGTCTGGAGTCTAGTATTCTTGTTAGTACCTGCATACTTTATTTATATCTCAAACTTAAACCCATGCTTTTATGTATTATTGCATTTACCATAAGTCTCATAATTATGCACGAATACCCTGAATCGAATTATTTGTGCGGAACACAAACCGTGAAAGCTTTTTATTAATTCATTAAGCAAATTATGTCGTCAAATGTCCACTTTTATCATTTTGAGGTTGGCATGGAATTTGAAATTCCATCCGAAAATACATTAAAAAACATAAATTAAACGCACTGTCAAAAGCTAAGTGACAACAAACACGACAGCCCTTATTTCCACCCAAAATTCAGTCCATCACCAAAATACTTTCATCAACCAGCGTTAAAATAATTAACTCCATTATTTTCTATTTGTTTCAGATACTACACATCAGCAGCCGCTTTTAAAACCCAAAATACAATAAATCATAAGGCTAAAAAGCATCCCAAAATAAAGCATGGCATTCACACCAAAACTGCGTGTTTCAAAAATAGAACGTTCGCGTAGGGGAAACTGAAGCTTCCGTTAAAATGTGAATGCCTAAAAATAAAACCCGGATATCCTTGTTATGGTGGCAGACGGATAATAGTACTGTGTGTAGTGTGGATAAAATGATGTTAAAAGTTAGTTTTAGTGTGAGACTTACTAGTAGGGGAGTATCACCATTGTTTTTGTTGCTACGAACTCAGAATGTGAAAGTGATTGGGCTTTGTATAGTGTTATTTGGTGTTTTTGGTGTGTGCGGTGCATTTCAGGAGCAGAAGTTTGCTATGGAGCCTCAGGATCAGGTAATCATTTTGTTTTACTTATCCCGCGAAATTGAAATTTTCTTACTTTTTTGCAATTTGCAAGAGAGTATTAAGTTGTATGTTGAATAAAGTGTGATTTGCGATCGTAACAAATATGTACCTATATTTACAGAATTATACCTAATCGTTCAAATCAGTAATACAACTACTTAAGTTAGTATAATCCTCCAATGTCAAGATTTCATGAAATACTCATTCAACAGGATGACCTGGTCCTAAAGAATTGTATTGATGACTATAATTATAATAATTCTATAAACACATATTTGTAACGGTCTCGAATCATACTTTATTCAACTTACAACCTAATACTGACTTGCTAATTGCAAAAAACGTAAGAAATTTTTAATTTTGCGGGCTACCCGGCTTTTGCCTTAATCATATAATTTTAATTATGGATAAACCTAACTATGAATAAATTAGATGTGTTGTTGCTAACAGTTATGAAAACTTATCTCATCAAAGTAACCCCTTCTAAAAAAATAATAAAATAATATGATACTGAACAAGTATAAGTTATGTTTGACAAACTGTTTTATATCCCTGAGTATTATTGATATTCATCGACAGACAATTTAAACCAGTTCAATCCAAAAACAATATTCTCATTAAATCAGAAAATTCCAAAAAAGTTGAACCAACTTCAAAAGCTGAATATACTTGGCTTCAAACCCACGACAAAGGCTAAGATTAAGACCACACCGGTAGTGACACGGATGCAGTGGGAACAGGAAATCGGACGAAAATTACCGTCGCCACTCTGAAATGGACACGTCTCATTAGTTGCTAACCAAATGTAGGAAGGAAGAAGAGAAAAGAGAATTTCAAACGGTTGTAGATGGTCTTTTTTTGGTAAATTAGTCAAAGACCAAAAAGCTTGTGTAACAAATACTTTTCTATCCAAGTTTTGATAAACAATCATTTGAAAAAGTGACAACTTTTGGTAGATAGATAGAGTTATGAGAGATTTAATTCAGATTCAATTAAAATATCCCTCTATCTCTTACTTCATTATCAGTGATCGGAATACGTAGTATTATTCGCGGGATTTAGTGACGATTACTAGACCGTTATCATAACATGGATATGCCTTCTGAATCCCGGGAAATATATGATTTATTTATTTTATTGAAACGTTGTTTTTAATTGATAGCTATTTTAGGAAGTCGCATTTTACATAGTACATATTCAGCTTTATGTAAATATTTTATTTGCTCTATTGAAACTCAAGCAGTTAGATTAAATTAAAATACTGTAAGCGGGCAGCCCTATCGCGTGTTAACGTATCGCGCTGCAATATTTCAAGAATAGGACCGAGCCACAATATTGATAGATATCTATACTGTGGTTTAACTTCGTCTAGTAGATCGACGTTCAGAAAAGTATTCCCGGGAATTGCGGGGCATATCCATATTATAATAGTAACAATTTATTTTTCTCCCACAAAGTACTGACACAATAGAGGTGTTACTAATATTGGAGGTACAAAGTTTTGTGGGAGTCAAGAATCCAAACTAGGATATCCTGTGCTATGGACTCCTGGCCCCCCTCGCCGAGATTGGGATTATCAAAAAATGTTAGAACGTAGGACATGTACGACTAACAAAATAAAATAAAAATATAACAATAAAAAATCAAAATATAAATGCGTTAAATGTGTTTGTTAGTGTGTGATATGTGAGTGTGAAGTGGAAGGAGTGCGTAGTGTGTGTGTGTGTATATATTAACATTATCATTCAAGTTCAATGACCCAAAATAATACTACCTATTCCGATCCTTGTTCATTATACAGGATCAAATTAAACTAGCCAGCGAAACTCCGCAGGCGGGATGGATATCGATATCTAAACATGATAAAGCAAAGAATAATTTAATTTCATGATTTTTTTGGGGTAATCAACCGCAGTGTAGTTGAAATATCAGTTTAAAAATCAGTTTTTTTTTTGTGTAGACTTCACAGACCTGATAGGTATTGATGTCTAAACACTATAAAATAAAAGATTTCTGACCTCATACCATAAAAAAAATCATTAAATCATTTTCAATTTGGCTTGTTTAGATATCTGTAATTTAATTTGACTCAGCATTTATTTAGATAGCACTAGTTAAATGCTATCTAAACAAAATTTCGAATCATGAAATTAATTCACAATAAAATTACTTTAGTTGGATACTAAAACCACATAAAACACTATCAAAAGAAACAAAATTAGATTAATTCAAAATAAGATAAGAAACGAACGAGCTCTAAAGTTTAATTTGGACAAAAAATCCCTTAAGACTAATCCTAGACTACGAATTCCAAGAACCTATCTATCTAAGCCAATATAACTTCGACTAGCAATCTTTTTAATTGTTGCACTGAATAAAACATTTATTAGGTTAGTTTCTAAATTAGGGCCAAAAGCGAGCTTTTCAAATAGATAAGATTAATTTGGTTCAACATAAATTTAAGTTATTTGCCTTAGAATATATGTTCAAGTTTAGTGTCTCAGGTTAAACATTTGCTTTATTATTCTGTATCAGATTTGTTTGCTCTTACATGATGGTAAATACGTAGATATGTTATTAGAATACTAAGACTTAATAGGCATATTAAATTTGTCGTGCATTTTTATAACCCTAACATAAATGCTGCTTTAAAAATTCATTCATCGATTGTGTACTTGGATGAGATTATAATTTTTCAATCAGTAAAAAGTACTAAATGATCAACCTAAAATTTGTATTGCCTTTATACTATTTCAAAGTCAATTTATGAATATATGTCATATATATTTATTATTTTATTTATTTTATATTATTACTTTTTTGTTTTATTTTTATGTTTGTCATTTTAATATAACAATACCTCTATTCCTTAACCAACAGACAGCAGTCGTCGGATCTCGAGTGACGTTACCATGCAGAGTTGAGAACAAAGCGGGACAGCTGCAGTGGACGAAAGATGACTTCGGTCTCGGCCTTCATCGAGAACTGAGTGGCTACGACCGGTATAAGATGATTGGGAGCGATGAAGAAGGTAATTTTGTGTTTCTTTACTTTGTTGTTGTCCTGTTGCCCACGACTTCCTCTGCGATCCCAGCTGAAAAATAGCCTATGTCCTTCTCCAAGTCCCAGGCTACTTATCTGTCAAATTTCATTCAAGTTCAGCCGTTTTAGCGCGAAAGCGTCACAAACAAACAAACAAACTCACTTTCGCATTTATAATATTAGTTACGATGTGTCGAATTAATTACAATATTATGAGAGCTATGTTTTATCGAGATTGAAGTACCTTCTTACGACTTAGGTATGTTTAAATATGCTGTATTGGAGGTATCTTCCTTTCTGTTTCTGATGTTCAAATTCTCAATACGAAAATACCAATATGTTACCTTTGGAATCTTGTAAATTATAATAATCTGGAAATAGATTTTTATATTCATTCTTATACCAAGGTTAACCTCGCGTATAATACCTAAGAAAAGGGGCATAAGGGGATGAAATGTAGGTGTCACCTCTGCCTAAAGGAGAGTAATTAATTATCTAATGCAGCAGTTTTTTTTTTTTTTTATAAATCGTAAACAAAAGATTTATCTAAATAAAAACCCTTTAATGGATAAAGTGTCGCCAAGATCAGTTTGTTGTGAACAAAAGCTATTAACGCCACCGCAAACTGCTGGTAGCCGCAACTGTTTGTGGCTTTTTGTAGTTGCAACTCGTTAAGCCACAACTGATGTTCCATGGGAAAACATTTTGTGTCCAGAGCTGAAAGATAAATCTTTTGATCACATACAACTCACTGACTGACTGATAGGCAACGCACAGCTTAAACCACTGAAGTTGGAAACATGAAACGATGCGTTGAGGATCAATTGTTTGAAATTTGGAAGGGAGAAGTCAAGGCAAACGCAGCTGGTGTTGATAAAAGTTTAATAATATAGGTCAAGAGCAGTTCTGGTCAGCAATTTTTATGTTAGCAGTCAGCTTTTTAGCGTTTTGTCACAGCTGTAACCTAATCTAATTTAGTGAGAGGTATTTGCTCGGCGCTGGACTTTTTAACCCACTTCAAACAAGGAGGTTCTCTGTTCGACCCGTATGTATGTATGTTTGTATGTCCAAGATTTTCTGAAAAACTAATGAACCAGTTTTAATGACTATTTAACTAACGTGACCTACATACTTTTAGGAAGGTTTAGTATTTAATACATTAGGCAATTGTTCTTATGTACGAAGATATATGTATTTCCGGCGTTTTTAACCGGCTTCAAAAAAAGAGGAGGGTTCTCACTTCGACCATATATATATATATATTTGTTATTATGTGAACCGATTTTGATCATTCTTTTTTTGTTGGAAAGGAGATATCCCAAGGGTGATCCCTTATAAATTTAACTAACATTGCTTAAGTAGTTTTTGAGTTAGCTTCAATAATGCGTATTTTTCCCACTTAGTTTATGTGGATGATGTTTTAATCTATGCGGATGATAACTTCCTATCACTGTTATTTAGGTATCACAATTAAAAAGTGAAAAATAAAAACTTTTTAGCAAAAAATAAAAACGACTTCCAAATCAAAACACTACCAAGTGAAAAATAACTTTAATTTCGGAAGTCGGTTGCAAAAAACGAAAATACAAAAGCAAATACAATATGAGCAAACGCATCTTAAATAAAAAAAAAATAAAAAATACACTTAATACCGAAATTAAAGTTATTTTTACTTTGTAGTGTTTGACTTCGAAGTCGGTTTTATTTTTTACTTAAAAGTTTAGTATATTCAACAAAAAATGGAAAAATAAATATTATTTAAAAACTATAATATAATATTACTTAAAAAAAAAAAACTAAAAATCGACTTCAAAAACCTAAAACGAATAAAACAACTTTCATAAAAAAACTTAACAGCTTTTAAAGTCGGTGTCTTCAGTTCTTAAATGCAATAATATTTTATTTGTTTTAGGTTTTTGAAGTCGGTTTTACTTTTTTTTAAGTAAATTTTATTATTTCGGTTTTTCCGAAGAAAAACGATGGGACCTTTGAACGTTGTCGTACTGTACGTATTACTTAGAGATAATGTTCTGTTTTAGGTTAGGTTGAAGCCGGTTTTATTAATTTTTTTAAAGTTAATTTTTAGGCTTATTGCATTCCTGATGCAAGTTACCCTCGCCTCGATTTTTTCGTTGTGAGAAGACATTTGAAATTATTATGCTACTGTCAAATTCATATGCATTTTTGACCCTATAGAAATATTGGCCATATTTCTATTGTTTCTCTTTAGGTCCTAGAAGCGCTTCGTCAACTCTTTCCAATGACGGCAGAATCAACATTCTAGCTAACACGTTTTTGCGCTATACAAAATGAAATTTCGACACATAATGAAAACTAAAGGGTCGCGCACGCGCGATGTGACGTTATAGGCAAATGAAATCCTGTTGAAAAATTGTTACAAATATGACCTATTATTTTAATGCTCAATAAAAAATCTCGTAATTATTAGTAGCTGCAATCTTACATGTTTTTTGTCCATCAGAAATATTGAACTTACCACAGGTACACCGAGCGAAAAGACGTTTTCACGTCAAAATATTAGCAAGCTTTTATTGAAGACAGTCAATAGACACAGAGAGAGAGAGAGAAAGACAGTCAAAATATTAAAAATCACACAGCCATCACACAGTTCTATGTATAAACTAAAAACTTTGTCTTTGAGGTGTGTGGAGTTTCTATAATTTCACAGCAAACATGGCGTGTTGAAGTTTCTATGAGGACAAAGTCACGGACAACAGCTAGATTAAAATAGATCATCGATTCCGAATATTCAATTGAGTTAAATAATTCTGTAGCAAAGCCCAGTTCTAAAGGAGAATCCATCTCTCTTATAGTGATAGCTAAACATTTTGTCAGGTTGAATTCCAAGTGAATTATCTTCAGATTTCAAGCCAATCGTAGAGCCATTTAAATTCAACCATTTTGCTCGGATTCTAAAGCAGCTGACAGACTTTAGATATTATTCGCTGACGTTGCATTCAGCTTGAATTAGCTATCTATTGATCTATTCTATTTGTTTGTTGAATGATAATGCAGTGCGCTAGAATTTTCAAATGGTCTTCGCTTCTGTCAATGGGGATCTTTTCGGTTATCGTCCTTACTTCAACAATTTTTCTTTCTTTATGAGATTGAATATTGTAGCTTTGATGTATTAATTCGGTTTATAATTATAAAGTAGGCTTACACAAAAGCCTAGCCGAGCTGAAAGCTATAAAATTTACCTGCCCTAAAGATTTTATTCCACTTTAGCTGTATTCAATTTTCCTTATAATATTTTTAGAAATAAATCCCTCAGCGGCTATAAAATAAGTAAAATATTAAAATACAGCAAACGCTCCTAATTCAATTTTTTAATTAAAGCGTAATATAATTACTAACTTAGCACTACCCATTTTATGGAGGTCTGTTTTTCATAAACCTACTTTACGTACACAATCTTCTTTATTCACGCTCTTACCGTAATTAATGTGAATATTATCTTCAAGGGAACCTTTTTTGCTTTCGTAAACATGTCTTGTAAGGAGCGGTAATAACTCATACTTATTAGGGTTCCTTGGATTAACATAAAACTTGCTATCTACATGATTACTTTCTGTCTCGTTATTTGACGTTTAATATGACATGTCTGGATAATTTTAGGCTATATTAAAGTTTCTAGCCTTATCGTTTAATGTGGGAGGACTAGAAATGATATTGTTTCGTTTAGGTTATTTTTGGATTAGATTCCGATTATTAATTTCAAGAAATTGTGAAATGTGACTGTCTTGTATATTCTGTTCAAAATACGTTTTCACATTGATATTATACATGTTTCTACTACGAAAATGGTAAGTAACATACATTTATCTTAGGGTTTTCTTTATTGTGTTCAATAAAACTATCCGCATAATATTTAGTTTTCAGCAAAGATTACGGAGGTAAGAAACCTGGCAATCTTTTACTGTATCCTAGAATATGTTTTATAAAAGATTAGATTAGATTATCCTGCTTACTGAACCCAAGACCTCAGTATAATAATTTGACCATTATTATTTAGGCACACTCATAATCATATATTATTAATATCTCTAGGTATAATAATTTATAGTTGTCCTGTACATATCTACATGTTCTTGTATTTAATATTACTAATCTACGAAACGTCCTTAGGTTCACCTTTTCATGAAATATAACGTAAAAAGAATATGTAATTCGACCGTTTTGTCCTCTAACATTAACGACGATATTAATATTTGTAATTATTTGATGTTATTCGTATTTGTTATTAGTTATTTGAATTGTTGCTTTTGAAAGAAATTTCAGGTTTTATCTAAATTCATATTATGTTATTTTGAACTATAATAATTGTTAGTCTAAACAATTTGGAATAAAAACTAAATACATATTGTTTATCTATATGTATTAAGTTTTTATTCCAAATTATTTTGTAACTCTACTAACATACACGTTGAGACTTAGTGAATAATTTAATTAGTTGGTTAATTATGAAGATTTTTTTTTCGATTTCGTGTTTGAAAAAATGAAGAAAGAATACCTAACGTTTATTTGTATACAGTTCGTGAAACAAATCAATTTGCCTAGCCTTTTCCCAACTATGTTGGGATCGGCAGTCTAACTGGATGCAGCTGAATACCAGTATTTTACATAGAGCGACTGCCTATCTGACCTCCACAACCCAACAACTGGGTTATACGATACCTCTTGCTAAGACTGGTTATCAGACTTTCGGGCTTCTATCGACCCGTAACGATTGTCAATGATCCACGAATGACAGCCGGGACCAACGGCTTAACGTGCTTTCTAAGGCACGGGTCGACTCATCAGGTTAAGCAAAGCTTGCCGAGGTTGGTCCGTGGATGGGTGACCATCTTTACCAAGACTCCTCCGTGCTTCGGAAAGCACGTTAAGCCGTTGGTCCCGGCTGTCATTCGTGGATCTTTGACAGTCGTTACGAGTCATCAGAAGCACGAAAGTGACAACCAGTCTTACCAAGGGGTATCGTATTACCCAGTTACTGGGTTGTGAAGGTCAGATAGGCAGTCACTCCATGTAAAATACTGGTATTCAGCTGCATCCGTTAGACTGGAAGCTGACCTCAATACAGTTGGGAAAAGACTAAACAGATTGATTTTTACATGAAGTAGTTCTCCCAGGATGCGAGTAAAACCAACAACATCTACTACTTTTATTATAACATTGACAATGTCACAATACACTGCAGTAGAATACAATATCTTTATAGCTACTACCGCTTTGGTGCACACATAATACACACGAACGAGCTTTCCGTATTCAATGCACGTGGTAAAGGAAGATATTGTAGCTACTATATAATAATATCTTTTATCTACTGTGGTTGTAAAGTACTTATATATTATTATTACGTGGTATTCGTATTGGTTATCCATTCATATTGTCTTTTATACCTATTGGAATGAGGGCAGGAGGATGATCAATTTGCATTCTACAGGGTCGAATTAAATTAGCTAGCGAAACTTCTCAAACGTTATGGGTATCGATATCAAAACAAGATAAAACAAAAAACTTTTTAGCAAAAAATAAAACCGACTTCCAAATCGAAACACTACAAAGTGAAAAATAACTTTAATTTCGGTAGTCGGTGTCTTTGGTTTTGTATTTTCGATTTTTGTCACCGACTTCCGAAATGAAAGTAATTTTTCACGCCGTGTTTTGATTTGGAAGTCGGTTTTATTTTTTGCTAAAAAGTTTTTTTTTTTCACTTTTTAATTGTGGTACCTACCCCACAAAAATTCGAATACCACTACTTGCAATGTAAATAACAGTGATAGGAAGTTATTAAAACATCATCCACATAAACTTAGTGGGAAAAATACGCATTATTGAAGCTAACTCAAAAACTACCCAAGTAAAGTTAATAAAATTTATATGGGATATCTCCTTTGAAACAAAACAATAATCATCATCAAAATCGGCGAATACACATAATATATATATATAAGATATACGGTCGAAATGAGAAACCTCCTACTTTTTGAAGTCGGTTAAAAATAAATAAATGTAATGTTTTTTTTTTTTTTGTGTAAACTTCGAAGATGTGGTGGGTAAACACGATAAATTAAAAGAAAACAGATTTTATCAACTCATACTTCAAGTTTAGTGGTAACACTAAAGCTTTCGTTGACTCCCAAAAAAAATGATCAAATCTTTCTTATTTAAATTTTATCGTATTGAGATATCGATTCACATCACGTCTGCAGAGTTTCACTAGCTAAGCTATGCATAGGTATAAGATATGCATATGCATTTTTTAATATGAAAAAAAAAAATGCATTTAAAAATGATGTAGCGCTATAGGAAGAGAAGAGCTCATGGCTAAGAATTAACAGCCGCAAGGGTCGATCCATCAGGTTAAGCTACGCTTGCCGGGATTGGTCTGTGGATGGGTGACTATCTTTTCATACCGAGACTCCTCCGTGCCTCGGAAAGCACGTTAAGCCGTTGGTCCCGGCTGTCATTCGTGGATCTTTGACAGTCGTTGCGGGTCGTCAGAAGCCCGAAAGTCTGACAACCAGTCTTACCAAGGGGTATCGTATTACCTAGTAACTGGGTTGTGGAGGTCAGATAGGCAGTCGCTCCATGTAAAATACTGGTATTCAGCTGCATCCGGTTAGATCGGAAGCCGACCCCAACTAAATTGGGAAAAGGCTAAGCAGATTGATTGTAGCGCTATAGGAAATAATTGGGTTATTAAGCTATTAGTGTTTAGGGCTCCACATACAGGTTCGAAGCAAGTGCCAGAGAATCCAGCGCTAGCCGTATCATAGTAGCAGGAGGAACAGCCCATTAGGTTTTAGTGACCAGGAGTTCGATATAGTCGTCTTTCACCCTAGACAGAAGGCATCAATATACAGGTTTATTTGTAAAACACCAACAACCTCTTAAGGGGTCATTGTTTCCATCATTATGAACAACTTTTACTATGGGATCAAACCAGAAATCGCGAAAAAAAAAAAACAGCTGTTCAGTACATTTAGACGAATTATGCGAATATAAATGTATTGAACAGCTGTTTTTTTTCGCGATTTCAGGTTTAGTCCCATAGTAAAAGTTGTTCATAATGATGAGTACAATGACCCCTCAAGAGGTTGCTGGTGTTTTACAAATAACCCTGTATATATATTTTTTTAATACGGTAACTAGAAGCAAGAACCTCCTCACAAACTCATCAAGAACTGCCTTCTTCATCAAGTACTTGATCCGTTATGTCATGCTCTTATTATTTTACTAATTAGTCCTTCTGTCCACAGGTGATTATTCCTTGGACATCAGGGACGTGACGTTGGATGATGACGCTAAATATCAGTGCCAAGTCAGCTCCGGAATTAAAGGTATGTGTTTAAATATTACTATGTTATAATAATAAACAAAACTAGTTGTTCACAACAGATTTTCCAGTCGGATTTGAATACTCGTATTTCATTATGGAATTTTATTGTTTTAATATACTTTTAGTGTAAAACTAACTAATAATTGCGTGGTACGGAAATCACTTTTAAAATACAACACTGGTCCTGCCTAAACGAGGGTGTTGTTTTGATGCCAAATCAATCTCAATTTTTGGATTTCAAAATCACCGTAATTGTCGTGAATTTATACCCTCCTCGATTATCTCTGTGATTGACTTCCCCATATTAAGTAAAAGTATACACAAACCACTCAGCGTACACGACCAAAACAATAATTAATAAAACAAGCACTACTTAAACCCACAATATATTGCACTTAACAAGAAAAACCAACACACATTATACCAATAATTGCGACCAAAATAATTTGGATTTTCCAATAATATCCCTAATTGTGAATAAAGTGATCTTCCACGAAACTCCTTGTAATTGGGAATAATAAATCAATGCTCGACACACAAAATTACGATACGGTAGCGTACAAACAGATACTTGTTATTACGAGCATGCAAGGAAAAAATAATTTGCTGGTCCAAGTTTTGGGAGAAGAGCGAATAAAGATAATGGGAATTAAATTGACTAGGATTATGTTGGATTCTGTCTATATACCTAAACGAATGCTGAATATGCTATTCCAGAGGATGATTCTATTTGGAGTCCTGTTGCTGAAATATGGTCCACTGAATCTGGAACATTACCTTAGTTTATAATCGTGTCATAAATACGATTATTTATTTATTTTTATTTATTAAAACTTTATGCACAAGTATAAAAACAAATACCGTACAAAGGCAGACTTAATGCCTGAAGCATTTTCTACCAGTCAACCTTACGATTACGATTACAATTAATTTGACATACCGCAATTTTTGACAGGCCAATTGGCGTGGTTGGTTAAGATACCACCTATCATGCCGCAGGTCGTGGGTTCGATTCCCATCCAACACAAACATTTGTGTGCATGAACATGTCTGTTTGTTCTGAGTCTGGGTGTAATTATGTATATAAGTATGTATTTACAAAAAAAGTAGTATATGTAGTATATCAGTTATCTGGTTTCCATAGTACAAGCTCTGCTTAGTTTGGGATCAGATGACAGTATGTGAATAATGTCCCAGGTTATTATTATTATTAATTTTCTGTCTAAATTCTATTGCAACCAATATACCACCTAAGACTCTTAGGACCATTATTGTAATGGGTAATCATAGCAATAATCTACATTGGATAGGTAATAAGAGATGAATAAAATATTTAACGCCATTCTAATCTGCTATGCCAATTTAATAGGGAAGTTGGGACAACGACTTAGAAGATGTAGTCCGATTCATTACGTAATCAATTGCCCCGTTTACGTAAAATTACGACATCGTTAGGAAGGCATAAAGTTAACAACGATTAATTAACTTAATTTGGTACACCAGTACCTAAACCTGGTTGAATATAACCGGAAATATAAATACTTAATATATTTATTGCTTCCACAATGTAGGTGGTAGGTTTTACAAAGACATGATCATTGTGGACCCTTTCGGGTATAGCAAAGTAGGATAGAAGAGAAGAGGGCTTTAGTTTTACGACTTAATTGTTATATTATACGTATATTATTTAAGTAATAGCTACAGAAACCATAATAAGAATTACAGCTTTTGGTAACAATACAAATAAAAACAATCGCACTTACTGAAACAGAAAAATCTAAGACATCAATTCCTTAGAATTGTACTAGTGCTTTCCGGTTGGAAGTTTGCCAAACCCGTAATTGAACAAGAGCGCGAAGATAAGTGAGTCTAGTACTTGATAATATAAAGTAACAGATAAATACGACAATTTTGCATTGTAAAAGTCTCCAGTATAATTTGGTTTGGTAATCAAAATTGTTGGAGTACACGAAAGACAATGTGGTTAAGCGTTCTTCTTGTTCGTTTAAGGTTTCAATTCGGTTAGCATTGAGCCTAATATTTTTGTAGCCTTAAACTAAAAACTTGCTTATTGTTATACCATTAAAGCTCTTGTTACAAATTTTCTTACGCCACCCACTACATAAGCTTGGTCTACATCTACAATATTCTCTTTTATACAATTCAAATACAATAGTTTAGACAGCTCTCCAGCATTGATCCTTTATGCCAACGTCCGTTTTGCAGCATAATTTGAATATATTATTACGTTAACATAGTAACAGAGAACTCGGCTATATTCAGCAAACTCCCAAAGGCCAAGCAAACAAAGTTGTGGGCCTGTATAATATATTTGTTCTCCCATTGAACTTCCCAGATGTAGCTATTTTATGGACTTATTATATACTACTATACATTATAACCACTTATAATGCCAGACTATTACTGTACCAGCGCAGGGCAAGGGCCTCTTCTCATAAAGAGAAGGCAAGAATATTGATCACCACGCTCGCTCAAGACGGGTTGGCGATTTCAGACTTATATTAATTATAAGTCCAGGTTTCCTGACGATGTTTTCCTTCACTGACGTCAGTAATGTCCAAGATAAACTCAGAAAGTACGTCACATGAATCATAAAAAGTCACATTGGGACTTGAACTGACATGAACCAACAACATCTTGCATGAGAGGCGAGGTCTTAACCACTTGTAAGAATTTATTACCACTAAATGAGATGGTACACTTATCTTCCTATAGATTGGAGTTATCGATTTTGATTACAAGCGCGGCTTGGTTATCATAGGATGAGTTAAACTGGTATCACTTGTAACCAGACGAGACGAAAGAAGGCACTGTAAGATTAAAAACACATAATTGATAATCCCTAGTGATACAAACAGAAATTACCTCATTATCTGACTGAATAAAATTATTGTACATTTTGATTCCCACAATTTGTTAAGATATGGATAGATAATACCTGCCAGTTTTACTAACACCTATTCACTCAAAGATAGATAAATTACTTTTGTTGATTAAGATTAAATTTTTATTAGTCAATTCAAAATTAGTCAGTTCCGTTCTAGCATTAGTTGGATGCGTAGATTTTTTAAATATATTTTTTAAATTATTTATTTAATTAGGGAATTTTATAACCAAAATGCGTATGATAGTCCCATCGTACTCTAAATACACACTGCTACGGATTATATTTGGTCCATGAACCTGAACAGACTCTTCGCATCATCGCTGTTTGGTTGAGACAGAATATTATGGAATGTGCCTATAACAAGCTCGTCTAACCTGATACGATGCATACTAATTTACGAATAAACTCTACCATCAACACCTTTTATTTTAACCTTTAACCTCTCAAATTTTCTCTTCTCTAAAATCTCAGATCTTAAGAATTATTTTTTTATATAATACGTATATATGAAAAATATATAAACGTAAAGTACCATCATGCAATGACGACTGCGGGTTTACAGTAGTTGTGAACATATGGAGTTCCTTAAGTATATAGCGGGCGCTTAAAGTCCAGATCTGACGAAATAAAATAATCGAGCAACTGTGACGTAAGAAATCGCTTAGCGCTTATCCTTTGTACCGAAGATAATTCTTTCGAGCAAAGTAACTATTGTTTTCGTACTTGAGCCGGAGCCCGCGAAATTGTGTTTGCTCTTAATAAATTGAAAATCTTGACTCGCATTTTATTCTTGGCCTGTTTTCAGGCCTTCGTCTTCACGATTTTTCTCCCCATTTTATATAATACCTATATTTTTAGGAGCTTGTAATCCGCCCTGATGGATTTTGAAAGTTTGCTTCGTGAGGGAAAAGTCTGATTGTTTCTTTCTCAGCTGGGTAACATCAATTCGGGAAAGAAGTTTATGTCGTTAGATAAATCAATACCGAGCCGATTGTGTAAATACTTGCCTCTTTTTGTGTTAAACAATAATTTATATACCCAATATGTCTTATAATGTTTATAGCAATAACATTCCTTTTTCAACTTTATTACTTCAGTCACCTTTTTACAGTTTCCATCGTTTATTAATATAGATTACTAGCCGTTGCCCGCGACTTCGTCTGCGATTTGGAATAAAAAGTAGCCTATGTATATCCCTACCTCTCCAGAACGTGACCTACCCGTGTGTCAAATTTCATCCTTATCTGTTCAGTCGTCTTAGCGTGAAAGTGCAAAAAACAAACAAACAAACTCACTTTCGAATTCATTATATTATGTAGTTAGGATACGATTCACAGTATCTACCTCATCATTCTATACATCCTCCAGTCACCATTAAGCTAAGTATCCTAGATCACTATTTTCATCGCTTAGTCTATCTACAAAACGCCTAACCATTCATAGCTCAGTATTACGGTCTAAATACTTGTCGATACGTCCATCTCTTCGGCAAGAATCTAATTGTATTTGTGAACAGTCAGTACCTGTTCACTGTGACGTATTGTCCTATGCCCGATTGCCGGTGTGAGTCAAGTCTAGGTGTAGTGAATTTGGCTTTGTTTGATATCGACTTTTGTGTTACGAGTAGGTAGCCGGTGAATCGTGAACTGCTGAAAGATTGTTGCTTGAAAATGTTTCTGCTTCATTTGTTTTGGTAGTAGTCATGTTAAGTTCTTCTGCTTCCTTAACGTGTTGCCTACCAAAAGCTTGTCTAATATGTTAAAATAATCAAAAATATACCCCTTTTGTAAGTAAATAATATTATTTGTAATGCATTTACCTCCTCTTTGTCTTCTTCTGGCGCAGTATCTTTGGATGCTGAAAATTCATGTACTTTTTATATTAAACTAGTGTCATTATTTCCATATTGTTAATGAACTTATTGAGTTTATTCAAACCTTGTAAAATTAAGCATTTTCTAGCATGAGCGAGTTTTAGCGTAACATATCTAACAAATATCGTTTTTACAAACCAATTTGGTTCGTTTCATAGGTAATTTTTCAAAAATTTCTATTATTTAATGCAAATTCCGGTTTTGTGGTAAACTTTAAATGTGTAATTAATTCATCCACAACCCTTTCATTTCGCTTCCATTTTTGTTTTGTATTTTTTATAACGCCTGATTTGCATTTTTCGCCGCAAAGATCTTTTTATTCCGTGGATTGAATATAAAATATTTTTTTTTTAAAGTATATTATTGTAACATCTCAAATTTTTTTTTAAGTTAATCCGGAGATGGAGATAGGTTTATATAGATATTTAAACAGGTTTCTTATGCAATTTGATTTCGTGACAAGACTATAAATTTGGACACTAACTTATTGAAATCCATCTATAAAAAATGCAATCTTAAACATATGTCCGTTAGAAAAGCCTCAGTTCAGCAGTTGACTGTAGCGAGTTTCATGAAATCACTTTCTTGTTGACGACACTCTAGAAATGTTCATTCCGATTATAATAGTATTGCACGATGTATTGTCAACAAGAAGTACTTACTTTAATTTCCCTCGCCTACTAATCCTATCGCCTCAAAAGGATAGCTTACAAATTATCCGCTTCCACTTAAACGAAATGTTCAACTTAATATTGCTTATTTCCTCAACGATAACATCTCAACGCTTATTACCTTCAATACGCTTAACCCTGCCGTTAAAGTCATCTAAATTAATTTCTCTAGCATCATCTTAAGATATAAATACGAATTTATAATATGCTATCTCAGAAATTTCAAGTGCTTCGATCCTTTTAGCCTCGAGTGGCGAGAGTCTATTCAAACGAAAAGGTCTATAATATTAATTTACATTACCCTTTGTATAGAACGTAACCTTTGATAAATTTCGCTTTTCCTTTGAAACGTCTCTGTTAGTATTCTTATCTCGTCTAAAGCGGGCTCTTATGGGCTCTTCAGCTTTTGTTTCAAGATTTAGATTCTGTATTTCTTTAGTAATCTTATTCATTTCTTATCCATGATCCTTTTAGTGTGGATTTAATTACATTTAAGAGTTGTTTATTTAAGTCTTAAGAATTGTATATAATTCCACAGTTTAAAGTGTTTACATTATATACAGTGATCGGATAATCGGGCGCTTATATACCTAAACTTCGTCCCACGAAAGAATCATATGGACATTCCTTTCTGAATAAATAAGTAATCCCGGGTCCCCGTGATTGAACAATTTTATAAAAACAACTATGACAAACTTGATGGAACTATAGCAGTGGTTATTTTGATTTAGTATCTTTATTTTATTCAAAACAAATGGAATATCAATAAAAAATGATAATTTGCACAATGTGGTCAAGTAGTGAAAATTGATTTATCTATCTAACAGATTAGTGATCGAATCAACTAATTTACTGTGTATTTTACGAACAGACGACTAAAAAAGGCATGTCCGTGTTATTCTTTCGTGGGAATAAAAGTGAAGTTTTGGTATATTAGCGCCCTACTATCCGATCACTGATTATATATAATCCTCATATACATAAAACTTACCTAAACTTCCTAGAATCCACTTTGCAGAAAGTATAAATTACTATGTTACTTTACTAATATGTGAGTATGGAGGTGAAAAAATAAAGAAGTAAACGAGATTTTCCTGAAATAAATACATCCCAGTGAAAATCCCTATTCCATTTAATTAGAAACCTAATGAGATCGCACTTCTATTTACCTTTCATTTCAATCCGCATAGAAACTAGAATCTGATGCGATAATAACGCAGAACTCCAGGAATTAATTCGTGTTTAGTAGAAATGTTCTCGTCGAGAACAAATCCTGTATCTCAATAATAAGCTCCGTGTTTAGAGAAGTTGGATTCAGGATGATTCTGATTAAAATAAATTAAACCGCGAACAATTCTTGGTACATTTTGTTCTGTTTCTATCTTTTAAGCCTGAAGGCGTTTGTCGCTGTTTGTACTCACGTTAATTACATTTTCATGTGTGATATGCGTGGTTTTGTCGTTTTTGGATTGAATTAAATTTCTGTGCGGTGTATTTGTAAATTGAAGAAGTTCAAAAGTTTACTTAGTTTTAATCTTTCTCTGATGATCGTAGACCCAATTTGCATCACAAATCACTAAATACAATAAATTCTGTGACTCCTGTCATTTCAAATGTTTACAGTACGACAATGTTCAAAGGTTCCATCTTTTGTTTTCGGAAAAACCGAACTTTGCCGAATTAAATGTGACTGGTCCAATAACGGAGTGATAAAATTATTAGTAGTGAAGACACGTGAGCACATATTATACGTAAGAAGTTGGCAGAAACATCCCTGCGCTGATTTGTTGGATGGATTCATTTTCGCCTCTACCGATCGTTATTTCTCCTGACAAAGTTTATTCTGTTTATATGTATGTATGTACTGATGTATTTATTCTTGTATTTTATAGTTATTTTCGTGTTATGTATCCTTTATATTGCACCTGCCAAGTTCTGCTTCTCTCTGCATCACCCTAAGGTTGACTGGTAGAAAATGGTCCGCCTTTGTACGGTATATGTTTTTTATTTGTGCATAAAGGTTTAATGAATAAATTATAGCGTCAATCTATAATAATTTTGATGGGAATACATGGTGGTTAAATAGTGACGTCTAAACGAAAAAACTTTAGTAGGCGCAGTTTGAGTCGGCGCCGTTTGTTTTCGTAAAAACAGATTGAAATTTCACTACAGTTACCGATACTGCCGTAGCCATTGTATTTACTCGACACTAGACTTAATAGGCTCATTGCATTCCTCATAAAGTAAGCTCTCACAGATTATGATATTTTTTAGTTCTGAGCAGATTTACGGCCTATATGAGACGACATGTTGAAATTTTTTTGCTGTTTCCAACAGGTTTTCTTACGGTTTCTGACACTGCGGTAGCTATAGTATTTGCTCGGCACTAGACTTTTTAGGTTCATTCCATTCTTTTTAATACAAGCTTTTTAATATTGTTTTTTTTTTATTTCTGTACCAGATTTACGGCCGATATGAGACAGCGTTTCTATTGGTACAACAATTTCTATTAGTCGATAATCATATTTTATTCGTTATATTTCAGTTTTTCCAAAGATAGAGACCACGGAGGCTTTGAACGTTGTCGTACTGTACCAGAAACACAACGATATTTTAAATTCTTTTAGCGATTTGTGAAGCAAGTGGTTTGGTTTAGTAAATTCTAAACAAGCGGCTTTGAAAATGCTAAATAGTTAATAGCGAGACGGACCACATGCATAATCAGCCTGAGGCCAGTGTCAAAGCAGTAAGAACATTAGTTCCCACTGCTTTGACACAGGTCTCCTCTCGCTGCGTGGGAGTGGGCCTTAATCAACCACACGGGCCCAGTACATTTTGCTAGACATCACATGTCTTCGAATTTTTGGTTCTAGGATATACCAGTTTCCTCATAATGTTTTCGGTAATGGTAATGAAATAATTTACACAAAGTAAAGCGCCTGCCGGGGTTCGAACCTGCGACCTACAACTCGTAAGTCGCAGCCGTTGCCACTGCTCTGACGACCACATGTCATGTAAAAAGCTAATCTAGAAAACCTTCCTAAAGAAGTAGAAGAGCATAATTTTCTATTTAATAAAATTGTTAGCAAGAACTTACACACACCGGCTAATCTTGTACACCCCTCTATCTTACAAAACGCAATCTACTCATATAATATAGCGACAGAACCTGTATAACAATTCCACCCAACAAACAAGAACAAGGAAAAGACAAAACAAATACACAATAAAGAAACGATACGCCATATTTTCCCGCAAGGACCAACAACAATCCCCACAGAGCCTCAAATTAATTCCATCACCAGAAAACTTTGGGAAAAAGGACCACGATTTACATGAAACTAACTACTGTAACTTTGTTTTTTATCATCGAAAGTACAATGGACACAGTCTTGCGGCTAAATTGTACAACTTTGCACTATTTAACTTTACAAAGTTTGGTCCGAGTTGTAAAGAAACTATCTCAAGGCAGGAGCAGGCATTGTCTCTGTACCATCCTGCTGTATTAAATTGTGATCCGTGGTTCCGTGGGTTCCCGACCACGAATGCACAAACGTCATCCTTACTTTATTGTTGGATTTAATTTTGTTTCTGCTAGAGTTACGAGGGGTTGGTCATTATTGTTATCGTATTACCCAGTTATTGGGTCAAACAGTGGAGGTCAGATAAGCAGTCGTTCCATGTAAAATACTGATATTCAACTGCATCCGGTTAGACTGGAAGCCGACCCCAACATAGTTGAGAAAACGCTAGGCAGATTTATTGGTGTGCATTATTGTTAATGCAGTTTATATAGGATGAAATTGAATCTATAAGGGATCGTTGTGCTCTTCATAATGAACAACTTATACAATGGGGCGAAACCTAAAATCGCGAAAAAAAAAACAGTTGTTCAATACATTTTGAAGAGTTCTGCGAACATAAATGTAGGGAACAGCAGATTTTTATTTGCGATTTCTGGTTTGGTTCCATAGTAGAAGTTGTTCATAATGTTGAGTACAATGACTCCTTTAGAGGATGCATAGGAATTCCATTCCATCCTACAGTTGGTATAGAAAACACGTATATGTAGCTGATTGCTTACGAAGCAAATCCATGTTCATCTACTTAGAACTGTATAGTATGAAGGATATCAATCCATAGTACATGTGCTCCTACAGTAGTAACTAAATCATTTTACCTAAACTCTAAATACGAGATAAATAGATAAAAAACTTTTTAGCCAAAAATAAAACCGACTTCAAAAACAAAACATTACAAACTGAAAAATAACTTTAATTTCGGTAGTCGGTGTCTTTCTTTTAGTCGGTTTTTTACCACCGACTTCCGAAATTAAAGTTATTTTTCACTTTTTAGAGTTTTGTTTTAGAAGTCAGTTTTATTTTTGGCTAAAAAGTTTTTTTATTTTTCCCTTTTAATTGTGGTACCTACCCCATACAAATTCGAATACCATTACCACAGACAAAACAGTGAAAATAACAGTGATAGGAAGTTATTAAAACATCATCCACATAAACTAAGTGGGAAAAATACGCATTATTGAAGCTAACTCAAAAACTACCCAAGCAAAGTTAATACAATTTATATTTCTAAGAAGAATTTATATTTCCCTTCAAACAAAAAAAAAAAAAAGAATTTTCCAAATCAGTCCATCCGTCTTTGAGTAATCGCGTAAAAACATAAAAAAAATTAAAATAAAACCTACAGACGAATTTGAAGTCGGTTATAAATATTTTAAGTAAATTTTTGAATGAAAACTACCGATAACGTCATAAAATAATGTTTGTTGCAATGGAAACTGATTCATACGCAATTAAGTTAAAGTTTTTAATTCCTAAGCATGAAATTTATCTCGTCTCATTTGGCTTTAGTTAGTATCTATATTTTTGATTTAAGATAAGTAGGAAATATAGTATGAATTGATCCATATCAAAATCTTTTGATAAGAAAACAAATAGGTTACAATATCATACAGACAACTCTTTAAAAAAAAAGGAGTACTTTCAAATTACAATCATACAAGTACTTTATAGCTACTTTTAATTGCGTATACATTGTCATATTAGAAAAAGCATTATTACAAACTTTGAAAATTAAACATTTTACTAAATAAAACCATTTTATCATTTATATTGCCAAAGTTTTTATTGTCTAGTTTATGAATAATCACAGGACAAAGTTGAAACTAGTTATTATATTTTAGTTTAGGCTGTTTTTTGTTTAAAGATAATGATTAATTAGGAAAACTTTGATGATTAACAACCGGCTAAAGCTTATTATAAATGTTAATGATTTTAGTAGTGTTTGTTTTTAAACTATGTTTTGTATAAATTAAAAGTTTTGTTCACTAAATTGTGTCCAATAGAGTTCTCGACTATTAATTAGGGTGCATTATTAATGATAATACTTTTGATATTGCTACTTATTGAAATAACAATGTCAGTTATCAAAAGCTGCATTTAATACACTTACAATTTAACCCAAAACAATTTTAATATACTATACAGTACAGGCATCAATCCATAAAATTGAGTCCAGCCCCATATAAAATGTCATTCGATAACCTATAACCCCTCACAACTTTACAGCACTCGTGAAACAAAATTGCTTACCATTTTAATTTCCTAACAATTTTATAACTCCCAATATTTTTCTCGATACCCGTTTTCGATACAGAGTAATATATTAAAACCGTTTTGACAGGAGAACCGGCGATTCGATCCCGGTACGCACGACTTACTGTGTTGGTGCCGCCCGAGCCACCGCGCATCGTCGAAGGCAATTTCTTTTCGACGATAGAGGACAGAAATATCAAATTGGAGTGCGTGTCCATTGGTGGAAAACCACCGGCTGAGGTAAGAATTGATTTCTGTGTTTTTGTGTGTATTTCTATGTGGGACTAGGTGTTGTTTCGTGGTGAGTGGATAATAGTGATAGTTTTCGGTGTATAAGATGAATAGTTTTATTGCAAATACTATGAATGAAAAACTTTTTAGCAAAATATAAAACCGACTTTATTTTTTGCTAAAAAGTTTTTATTTTTCACTTTTTAGTTGTGGAACCTACCCCACACTAATTTGAATACATAATTGAGCACAATAATTGTAGATATAGCCATGTAAATAACAGTGATAGGAAGTTATTAAAACACCATCACATCATCCACATAAAATAAGTGGGAAATATACGCATTATTGAAGCTAACTCAAAAACTCCCCAAGCAAAGTTAATTAAATTTATATGGGACCACCTCGGAAGTATACCCTGTCAAACAAAAAGAATTTTCTAAATCGGTCCATCCGTCTTTGAGTAATCGCGTAACAAACATACAAAAAAAAAAAAAAAACATACAGACGAATTGAGAACCTCCTCCTTTTGGAAGTCGGTTAAAAATAACTATGACTAATTTCTTTCTTAATATTTAACCTGCCATGTTTTATCTCTACATCACCCTAAGATGGACTAATAGAAATACTGGCATTAAGTCCGCCTTTGTACAATTTTCTTTTTTTTTTGTTGTGTAATAGTTTCAATAAATAAATGCAACAATATCAATGATACTGTAAATCGTATAAAGGTAAATGAATCATTCTTATTTTCCCTTATTGCAAATAACTTATTTAAGCCGTTTTCAATTAGACAGACAGGTGATTTTCTGTAAGGTTTGGTTAAAATATTAATTTCCATTTTATAATTAAAAAAACCAGCCATGTGCGTGTCGGACTACGCACAATGAAGGGTTCCGTAGTTGGAATGAATCCCAAGAACAAACTTAACATTGTAGTTGAAAAACATGTTCTCCCATACATTCCAACTGCAAACGTAAGTTTGTACGCACAATATTGAGAGATTTACCATGTTGTTTTAATACCATCGGCATCTTATAGGTTTTCCTGTAATTTATAGGTATTGAACTATTTTCTGTATTTTTTTCAAAGTTTTAGGCTCAGTACTTTCGGAAATAAGGCGGGGGCAATTTTATTTATTTATTTATTAAAACTTTATGCACAAGTAAAAACAAATACCGTACAAAGGCGAAATAAGGCGGGGGCAATTTTCGTCTATTTTCTTAAATAACTTTGAACAGTTTATTTTAAAATTATAAAAAAATATATATTTCCGACCCTCACAGTAAGCTCTTTCATTTGATATGTCACACGGTACAGTTTGCAAAACTTTTTTTTTAAATTTTATTATTTGTCCCCCAAAGTTGAACCCCATATTCAAAATCCGTCCGTGTTTGGGTCACAGAAATACATATGTGTATCAAACAACTAAATCGGTCCATTAGATTCGGAGCAAATTGGCTGTGACCGACGGACAGACGGAAATACAGACACACGAGTAATCCTATAAGGGTTCCGTTTTATCCTTTTGAGATACGGAACCCTAAAAAGCACAAAAAATTAATAAAATAGTTTCAAGACACTTCTGGGACACTTTTTAACATTATTTCTTTTAAATTTCACTTTAAAATCTTCGTAACTAAAGAAACTAATGGATGTCATTATGAATGTTTTTACAGCAATATTTTTTCAGTTGTCACCCAAGTTTGTGGGCCTCTGATAATGTTAATTAATCAATGTCGCTACGAAAATGGCATTTTACAGGCTTGCCACCGTACTACCTCGACCTTTTCGTATTTTTCTCATTTTTCTTAATATTTCACGTAATTTTGAAAGATCTATTTCTATTAAAAAGCTTTTAAAATATATTGCAATGGAATCTTTTGGGTACTCTAATGTACCTAGTTTATGGTTTCTGGCGCCTTTCAGTCAGGTTTCGAAAGTCATTAATCTACTTACTTAATGTTATTTTCTAGGCTATCGAAGAATTTTAACCTTGGTCTAAAAGCTTAGTATTGATCTTTTTCGCACCAATAAGTTTCTAGCAAGATAGACTGAAAACTCGTTTCAATAATAATTATTCTTAACCAAGCTAAGTTTCTTACTTTAAACATTCTTCAAATTAAAACTATTATTTTGATTGTGACATTCACGCTATTTCTTATACGTATTATTTTACTTCTTTTACAAAGACATAATATTAGCGAAGTACTCGTATATCGGACTATTAAGCACAGAATTAACACTGGATGGATGAAATGGGGGCAGGTCACGAGAACAATTTGCGACTCCCGCATTCCCCTTAAACTTAAGGAGAAGATTTATAAAACAATGGTTAGACCTGCTGTCTTGTATTGATCAGAATGTTGTGCCACAAAAAGAATGAATGAAAGGCAATTGCATGCAGCTGAGATGAAGAATGCTGAGAGGGATGTGTGGTGTTACGCTAATGGATATAATAAGAAATGAGTATATAAGAGGAAGTCTGAAAGTGACACCGGTGACTGAAAGTTGTGTGGAAATCGGTTGTCATGGTATGGCCATGTGATGCGTAGGAATGAGGAAAATGTCGTTAGTTTTGAGTGTGAATGTGGATGGCTATACGAGTAGGGGAAGACTAAAGACACGATGGATGGACTGTGTGAAAGATGATATGGCTAGAAAGGGAATGACTACCGAGATGACGACTAATAGTGAAGTATAGAAGAAAAAGATATGTTGCGCCGACCCCAAATAAATTGGGATGAGGACAGGAGAATGAGAATTAAATGACTACGACATAATATTGTTTGTTGTTGTGACCATTTGTCAGAATCTGATTTCAAATTTTAATTAATTACGAGTATGTCGTAGAGAACAGTTCACTAATATTTTGTCATTGAGGTTCAATGTAATCTAGAGCAGACACCGCATCCAAAATTTTCGCGAAACTCGTTGTTGTCCGGGATAGCAAACGTCCATACACCGCAGTTGTCACATATTTCGACTGTATGCTGCGAACACCTTCTAAATTTTTCACCGAAATATTGTTTTTTGCGCCCTTAGCTCGTATCGTAATCTTTGATGTGACAACTTATCCTCAAAGCACTTAGGAGGTATAGGCAGCATACGGTCGATTAGACATCCACATCTTTACTTTGGGACAGCAAAATTTCATTGTTAACATATTAAACTACAATTCATTTTGTCATCATCTTTTTGCTCAACATGATCATCACCATTGGCAGTGTTATTCCACCCACTGCTGCCTTTCTTCCTGCCTTTATTATATTTAGGACCAGCGTAGTAGACGTACTATTTGTTTTATTTGTTTTCCATACATGTCTACAGCGTCAAATTAAATTAGCTAGTAAAACTCCGCATACGCATAAAAATAAAAAGATTTGATGTTTTTTTTTAGGGTCGTAGGAAGTGTTATTTGATAAAATCTGTTTTATCATATTGAGATATCGTTAACCATCACGTCTATGAAGTTTAATAAAAAAAACTGATACTACCGGAGGCGGCGGTTGATGACCCAAAAAAAAACATCATCAAATTAATTTCTTGTTAGTTTTATCATGTTTAGATATTAATACCCATCATGTCTGCGGAGTTTCGCTAGCTAATTTAATGTGACCCCGTATAAGTTATTCACTTCCTTCTCAGCCAAACTACCAACTTCATATTCCCAATATCAAGCCATAGCAAGAAGTACTGACCTATTTACCGACAAGTGAGAAATACGAGTGTACGTGTATCGGGAGTAGTGCTGAAGTATGAAGCATGATCTCGAGCAGAACATGAGGCATCGAACACAATTTGTGAGCGAACGGAAACTGTTTATAATAAAATTCATGTAGCACTCACTGTGGGTAAAGAGTTATTGAGAAATATTGTGACGTTTACTTGCAATACTAGCGTAAAACTGAACATTACGCTTGTATTCTCTAGTTAGGTATAGAGGTGTAATAGTAAATCTTCAAATCTACAGCTATAATTAAGTTTAATGTAATATAGGGGGCGAGCTTGCTACCTTTATTCGCGCAACAATACGACCTCTGGGCTGTACCTGAGAATTTTATAATGGAAACTGACTGAATAACACAGCCCGCCCTAGGGCTATCTAATTCAGTAACAGAAACTAGGATTATGTTGAATTTTTAAGTCATCATCAATGATGATTCAATATTGCCATCAGGGATTTCTCAGCATCAGCCAGGTTTCTGGTTTTGTGCCCGGTTGGTGGGAATAGGCTCGCCCCCTATTATATAAGACTTAAAAATAACTGGCGAAATGTGGTCGATCGATCAGGTTAAGCTACGCTTGCTGCGGTTGGTCCGTGAATGGGTCTTTACATACCAAGACCCCTCCGTGCCTCGGAAAACACGTTAAGCCGTTGGTCCCGGCTGTTATTAGTGGATATTTGACAGTTGTTACGGGTCGTCAGAAGCCCGAAAGTCTGACAACCAGTCTTACCAAGGGGTATCGTATTACCCAAAAACTGGGCTGTGGAGGTCAGATAAGCAGTCGCTCCATCTAAAGTACTAGTATTCAACTGCATCAGGTTTGACTGGAAGCAGACCCCAACATAGTTGGGAAAAGGCTAAACAAATATGGTTGTACCAGGTACATGTTTGCCTAACCTTTCGGGGAAAACTATGCTATGTTATTTGTCAAAAACACCTATTTCCGATTTAAATCCCGAATGCCAAGCGAACCCAAATCATTGTGACAGGCCAGATGGCGTGGTTGGTTAAGTGATAGCACTTATCATGCCGCTGGTCGTGGGTTCGATTCCCATCCAAGACAAACATTTGTGTGCATGAACAAGTCTGTTTGTCCTGAGTCTAGGTGTAATTATCTATAAAAGTATGTATTTACAGAAAAATATATATTAAATAATGAGGAGACACCAACCGACGATCATCCCTATATACAATATGCAAGTGCACTCAAGGAAAACCAGCGGTTGGTGCAGGACTATTACAGAACGTGGAAACAAAACATATTGGGCTATGGGTTTGGGTGGCTAAAGTGGATTGATTATTATTATTATTGTTTGTTCTAATCTCTTAATATACTTCTGTATGTAGCCTTTGTAGGGTATAAGGTTAACTGAATTAGAATTAAGTTTGATACAACTGCATAGTAGCATACGATTATGTAGTTCACGAACATTGCAATACAAATTGAAGCTAGTACACAAGTGGTGTAAGCTTCGATGAAATTTAATAGAGGACGCGGTTTCATTATTAAATGGAACTGAGCTTCGCACGAAATTGTTGGCGAATTATACTTCGGTTTTCATGATTAGTGAATTATTTAGGGAATATTGGTGTTAAGGATTACTGCTTGAGAAATAATCGGTTGTAGTCAAGAATAATGTTATCTTTATTACTGCATTTTCATTAATTAGAGTTACCAAACAGATTAATCCGATCTGTCACCTTGCTTTGTTGCCTTTGGGGGACAGATCGGAAAAAAGTTTGATCTGTACCCCTGTTAGCAACTTTATTTACTCCTATCTGTCTCAGATGTGAGTAAAGTTCGAACTGTCCCTTGTCGCTAACAGGGGCACAGATTGTTTTTGTTTCCGATCTTTCCCTCTAAGGGTACAAGGCATGGCGACAGATCGAAATAATCCAACCAAACGAGTACTGAAAAAAGAAATTGGTTCTTCTTTCCAAAGTAAAATTTAACAAAATGGTTTTTGGTCCTTGACTTAAAAAAAAAAAAAACTTCCAAACATAAAAAGTAAGAGCTTTAATAAACCGCAAAATAATCCTCAAAACTAATTTCAGTCTCATTCCAAATATAACCAAGAAATTAAGGCAAGTAAAGCAAAAAATTCAAAATTGTTACATTCTACATAAACAAATCCGCTGAGACCCAGTCTGTCCAATTTATTTAGCTCTGTGTCAATTTGTTTGTCCCGGTATTAAGCAAGAGAATATTCCATTTAAGCTTTTCAAGTAAAGTGAATAGGTATACCGCCCTAGGGACGCTCGCACAATTAGGAGTTAAATTGAAAATGATGTTGCGTCTGTATTGTGGGTCCTTCGAGGCTGCAGCGTTTTGATTGCACAAATACATATTTCAAAATGAAGGATTAGGATTGGCTCAAGTAATATCAGAATCTGTGATGAGACTGGGATTTGAGGAGATGCGGAAATTATTTGCTAAGGGTTTTAATCATCTTGTTTAATGAATGTGTGTTTGCGAATTTTTGGTGGAATGAATTTTGAGGCGGTGTTAATTCTTGATTAAAACTATGAATTTAATAATATTAAAATGATAAGTTTGAATGTGGATGGCAATAATAAAAAAGGCAAAAGTGTGAAAGATAATAATGGGTAGAAAGACCGTGAATTCTGTGCTGGTGAAAGAAAAAGATTTACCGTCATCATTCTCCTGCCCTTATCCCAATTTATTTGGGGTAGGCGCAACATGTCCCTTTTTACTAACCCGAAATTAATTGGGATATGGGAAGAAGAACGATGAAGCAATTTATTCTTGACTACCTTTAATAACAAAAGACCTGTACAAGCGGCAGTAGCTCTAATAAAATTGTCCCTAGTTCTCGTTATAAAGTTAGACGCGACTCCATAAACCCATATTTTTCTTTTGTAATACCAATGTGCGAGACATTCTCAAAGAACTATTTTGCATTTATATAGTTCTCATCTTCACACGGCCGCGTCCTGAATACTTAGTAACTATCCTATTCCTTTGTTTTAGATAACGTGGGTAGACAGTAACGCTGGTGTTTTGACGCAAGGAGTCACTTATAGCGTTGAACCGATGCCTGACGGACAGCGGTTTACAGCTAGGTAAGTCATCATTGGGTATTGGTCCTTTCGATCTAGTTTAATTGCACATACCTGTATATTAAGAAATAAATCTTAATTTCGGAGACTATAAGTATCGGCGAAATTCTAGACATCTGTTCTTATTTTTCCCTAATTCTCTTATACTTTAGAGACACCATAACCCATTCATCATAATTATAAAGTTTGGTTTATCTTCTTCTGCATCTAATCTCGATATTTGTTCAAACAGGTCGATTATAAAAATGACTCCAAAGCAGGAACACCACAACCAGACCTTCACGTGTCAAGCACAGAACACAGCTGACAGAGCATACAGAGCTGCAAGCATACAAATAGAGGTGAGTCTCTCATAAGTTAAAACATTTTCTAAAATAGAAGTTAAAGCTAATGTTATAATCTTTTAAATAGGCTTAAAAAGAGAACATCAGTAATGCAGGAGACACTTAACAGGAGTTAGTAATAGTTAAGCTTCAGGATTCAGGCTGGCAATAATCGTGTGTATCTATCTAGCTGTACTTTAACGACGATTTTAATATTGGCTTTAGCTGCTAAAGTCTGATCAATATTATCCGGAAAGTTTAATAAAGCCTTTCTACGGTACACAACAACCTAGATGAACTACCCAAAAGACAATAACAAAACAAAAGAAATAGAAACCAGAACCGACTCGAAAAATATTGAAAAAAGTGACTGGACACCGAGTCGGATGGGCGATACGTGTCGCCATTTGCAATACGAAAGAGATTTAGCACTGACAGAGGCAAGCGCAGTAAATATAAGTACACTCCCAGAATACAAAATGAAGTTAGAAATATGAAAATTGTTTCTGAAACGTTGTCATATTTTTACGGCTTTTATATTTATGACACTGGAATTAGGGGAGAATGTTCGTTGAATATCATTTGCATTGTAAATTTTGTGACCTGTGAATGAAAGTGATGTAACTAATTAATTAAAGGGAGTGCTCGAAGAATTTTGTAAAGAGGTCCTTGGATCCGCGGATGCTGTACTAACAAGCGGACTTCATTAATCTAATATACCTTTTGTATATACAAGAATGTCTTGTTCTATAAATATAAAATGACTTTAGGTTTTGCGGACACAGTTTCGGAAAACTTAACTTTATTTATATCAGTTTTTCATAGAATTCTTAGTTCTTTTATTATCATTCTCTTTTAATATATACGTTATTTAGTTATTACTTAGATGCGGCAGAAATTAATTTTATGCAATTTGATAAATTAAATGAATATATATATATATATATTCATTTATATAAACCTCCTTCCCCTAATTAGGAAAATACATAGCGAACCTACATCGGATTCCGGCTTAGTATTGTACCGTGATCTCTTTACTTATTCTAGTCGTGTTCGACATTCCCAGAAAAACCGGCGTTTTTCTACCAGAGCTAAGAAATGTTTCGAGTAAACAAAAAGGGCATGTTCTGATAAATATTTGCTATGTGGTTTGAGTTTTTGCAAAGTTTTTTTCGACGAAGTCAGATGTTTAATTAGTACTTGTAGTTACTGTTGTAAGTCAATTAGTTTCATGATCTTTTGTTGGACAATATGAATCATTAATAACTTTTTCTGGATATGCTTTTGCGATAATATCTCCACTCGTTGTTCCGGTGATTTATAAATTGGCTTTTTCAATGATTCACTCTCTTTTATTTTCAAAAAGGTTCACAACTTTTCTATTTCCAAGTTTTTCAAGTTTAGCTTAAGTATAATCAGCCTATAGCGTTCCCACTGCTGGGACACAGGCCTCCTCTCCATGAGAGGGAGTAGGCTGTAATCTACCACGCGGGCCCAGTGCGGGTTGGTAGATGTCACATATCTTCGAAGTTTTGGTTCTAGAACATGCCGGTTTCCTCACGATGTTTTTCTTCACTGTTTTGAGAGCAGTGGTGATGAAATTATTTATACAAAGTAAATCACCTTCCTGGATTCGCAGCGTTCACGCATTGGCTATACCTACCTACACCTATACCTAAACAATGATCTAAGATATAAATATCTAAACGTTTCTTCCCCTCTATAAATATTTCCCTCTAAACTTACCCTAGCTCTGCAAAGCAATCGGCAGCCCCTCAGCATGGGATCTCATAAAATATTGAGATAAAATTCCAGTCGTAGCTATTTGCTATCTTCAACCCCTAGTAAACTTTTAGGCCCGTGTATTTGTTTTCTCTTATAAAAATATTAGTATCTGCAAAGAAATTGTTTGTAGATATTGTTGGATCGATTTTTGAGAAGCAATCGTGAGAATGATTGTCATAGGTTGCTGTTTTGTGTATTGGCATTTTAATATCAGTTAGTGTATATTTTTTAGCATTTGGTTTAGCATTAGAATGATTTGCATATTATTCTTCGTCCTGCCTTTTTCCCACGGTACTTTGGGTTGGTGCCAAATGTTTATAATTAAAATTATTTGTATCATAGTACATATAAATCATTCCTCAGAAAGCCTTAATAAGTTTTGTTATCCGTGCTTATACAGTTTCGATCTAAATCTAAAACATATACACATCGCAACAGATTCACTACCTGTACGTGCTACGAAACAATCATTATTTTCTACAGTTTTTATTTTATCATCATTTCTCAATATAACACAATTTCTATACGAACGTTGTTTACTATATCTATTATCAACATCGAACCTATCAAAAGAACTACTGCGCAATATTTTTATATCCCAAATACTTCGAGTCACAATAAGGAAGCATTATGATATTTCACCACTACTTACTGTACATTCAGTGGTCTATAAAAATACTTACACTGATGCCTATAAACATACACACACATTGATCAAATGTAACGTTACTATACGTATATACCGATGTAAAAATTATTGTCGTCCCCAAAGTCAGTAGGAAATTACTATTCCGGCTGCGTATACAGAGAAACTGGATGTGGTATTAATATTAATATGTTTCTCCCTTTAATATTAAGGTTTCGTTTATTGTTTTACTTGGATATTGAAGTCTGGATGTGGTTCCGTATGTTTTAGTTTACGGAAAGGTATAACAGAGATAAAGCAAAACAAAAAAAATGAAGCAACCTTACAGTGGAAATATATGGCCAATTATTAGTTATTACGTGTCTTTGTATTTTCATAAGCCATTATACTTTGCAGATTCAAATCATATGAAGTAACAGATACTTAGTCATCAAATTGATAACTGTTATAAACGGAAGCGTAATAAATGCAAAGTCATAAATCATGAAGTCGAACATCAGTCTGAAACATCCGAAAGAATAAAATCTACAGTGCTAAAAATACCAAGTACTTTACATCGAAGCAGCGTTCACAAACAGCCAATTCCTACACCCTAAACCGCATCTATTTTCTCTAAACCCACGCCGTTGTTATGACGAGAAAAGGCCGATATGTTTATCATATATTTTTTCGTTGGTCATAAAATAAAAACCCTTTTTACGGGCAACCCAATTACTTTTTACGATCTGATGTGCTATGATATCGCTATGATACCAAGATTCTTGCCATTTGTACATGTAATACCATTGTGTCCGTTTTTCTTTTTTAATGGTGGAAAATATAAATTTTCATGGCGTCTCCTATTTTTTTGGATTGAAACTTGTAGGTCCAATTTATGGGATCTTTATGGGCATAGATTTTTATGGGTTTAGGAGGATATTGTGGTTTGTCGATAATTTAGGAAGTGGATTGTGTACGTTATTTATATCGGAGATTAAAGATGATAAATATTGTTTGGGTTTGTAGTATAGGGATGGGATTATTTATTTGCGAGATGGAATTATTCGATAGAATAAAGCTAAGTCCAACTACTTTTTTTTTCTTTTTTTTTTTTAATGGGAATCTGGTTTAAGTTAGTTTACATTATTTTCTTGGACAAATATTGTACCTACATCTCAAAGATACATCCAATAATTTATGTCAACTTCATTCCACTTTATAGGCCAATTCGTAGTCAAACATATGTATATTTCAAAAATGCTGCACAACATTATAATAGAGAAGCATCATTAACGAACATTCTATGATAATAATATAAAAAAAACATCATACATGCAAAGAACAGCATAGACAATAAATTCAAAGCTCATTTATTCACAAACTGCAAAACAAACACCGATAATGCGCAGCTATTAAAATGCACAAAAACGATCTTCGTGCATGTTTAAGAATATTTTTGTGCGTCTACTCCATATTTTTTACTCTGTATTCATTAATTACACCTGCAGGTACAGTTTTTAGTACTCTCTAGGTGCAATGAATCATTTTTATTGTCTCTAGTTTGTTTTTAAACGGCAATAAGGTCTTCCTGGTTGTTTTTAAATATCATGCATTTACTTTCTTCTCTTTGTTTTCAAATATCTCATTTTACAAAATATTTTCCTTCAAAGACTGTTTTAAAAGGCTCTGTTTTGTTTTTAAATATAGATTTAGGTTTACTTCTGTTGGAGTTCATTTTTCAAAAAATATTATGAGAAAGTTTTGTTTTGTGGTGATTTTTGTAGTGTGTCGATTCCTTTTAGCAATATTTTGAAGATTATTATTATTAGCAAAACCTTATCTAGAATAGCTTCAACCGTGATCAAGATTAGTTAGTCAGTGTGGTTGGCGAAAAGTCTACCATCGATGTTCCCGAGATTCCAGATTTTATTTAGAGCTTTATCTCTTTTGTCACTTTTTGAGGTATTGAAGATTCAACAGTGTGATTTTCGATAGTGATCGTAGTAAAAAGTAATAGCATTACGGAGTTACACACATGGTTAAAGCCTCTTTAATGTGAATATAGCAAGTCTAAAATCGCTACTTTAGACAAAATACCACTCCAGTTTTGGAAGAATACTGTTACCAGTGAAGCTTTAACTTAGTCCCTAATGAGCACATTTCCCAATGAGAATTTGCCAGCATTTACAGGAACTTCCACTTGCTCATTCCTTGCAGTTGATTCATATTACTTGCAAGTAAGTGCAAGCATTTGTTTCATTGCCTCATTGGGCTAGTACTTTCGTTATGCAGCTTCGAGAGATCCTCTGTTCTACTCCTTATTTGGGTTCAGTGATCTTTGGCTTTTGTGTAAGGCCATTCTCAGTATTAGAGCAGAGTTTGATTTCTAGGGCAATATGGCAATTTGCTTTATCATTGTTAGATGGCACTTGCGTAATCTGTCATTGGGTGAATGTCAGAATGGATCAGGGATGGTGAATCTTATTGTTGCTATACTTTAATTCTAAATCATATAATATTGTATACTCAATTATCTACTCTACAGATATTGAGCCACAAATGAGTTGATTGACCATTTGTAATGAGGTACTTCAAAAATTCTGCTTGTAACGGAATCTGATCTTTTTCATATGTGTGTTATAATTATGTTCCAAAACATTGTTTTTTAATTTTTAAAGGTTTTTATTCACGTTTTGTAGTACATACTCAATGTTATTAGTTTACTAGTTTTCTTTTCAATTTAACATCCATTGTATAATTCTAAAAGTCTATTAATGTCTTAGAAATAATTTCTTGAAAGTTTTGTCATCGAGTCTTTGAACAAAATTAATATTGTGCAAATCTTCGTTTAGTATCAAAAGTAATTGCTACCATTATCTAGTAATTGATCATTGTTAGTTTTAAATTGTTTCTATAATAGAATTTAAACAATTAGGGTCGTAAAGCGTCTGATTATTTGATTTTGATAATTTAATAGTCTTCTTTTTTAAAGAAGATAATGCAAAAGTTAAATTGGATTTAATAGATACAAAATTTTAGAATGCTTTTCTCTATTATAACTCGTCTATTTCTCTGCGTTAAGCAGTTGATCCCGGCTGTGATCCGTAGATCTTTGACAGTGGTTACAGGTAATCAGAAGCCCGAAAGTCTGACAACCAGTATTACCAAGAGGTTTCGTGCTGCGTGGTACCCAGTAACTGGGTTGTAGAGGTCGGATAAGTAGTCACTCCATATGAAAGGTCTCCAGCTTAATCCGGTTAGACAAGAAGCGACCCCAAACTAGTTGGGAAAAGGCTAGGCAGATTGATTGATTTTTGATTTCTCTGCATATAAACTAAAAGAACTTTTAAACAAAATCTGCTGTTTCCTACACTGCCGCCGTAAGGGAAAAGGACGTACATATGTATAGAAATATTGAAATGGAGAAAAAATATGTTTTGTCCTGTTTACAATACAAAATACAAAGGCAGATGCGTCTTTTAATAGTAAGAATTATTAGGTTTTCGTTAAGTTTACGCCAATACAAAAATATTGGTAAATGCTTCTTTTTTTGCTGATTCCGGATATGTAAATAACTCTATTTCGAAAAACAAAAATGTCACATACGTCTTTTTTCCTTGTGATGGCTGTACAAAAGTGCAATGCAACTTATGGAACAGCATTTTTTCTTTAATAACCGACGAATAATTTCAACGCAGAGGTCCAGAAACATGTACTGAATCCATGGTAACAGGTTGTTAATCGATATCCCCGCCACACTACTTTCACAAATTCGTGAAAGTCTAGACTAATAGTCGTGGTCTCCAAGAAAAAAAAGAGCTATCATAATATGAAAAAGCCTCATCCGTCCCAGGACAAAACACTTAGAGATCGATCCACGCAGTCTTTATCCCCGAACCAACGTACTCGAGTCTTTATTAAAAAGATATTAACACACTTCCTCAATGCCCACTTCCTTTTCATGATAAAGATTGGAAGCCTCTTAACACCGTTAAAAGGTGGGAAGTAATATGATTAGGTATACCATGACATAGCCAAGTATAAAAGGTCAGCTCCATATAACAAGCGACAACGCACGCACACATAGACACATATCACGTACAGTGAGTGCAAGCGCACTCGCGACTGCCATTTCTTTGAGTTAGTATGAGATCACCGTACGCACGCATCTATGTGTGCATGTGCTGGTGTTCGTTAGATGTACGCAACCGACTTTCTGTATCCATCTATTTTGTGTTTCTACACAGATAGTAATTTTTATATTAATAACGGTGTTTGTTAACAGGTAAAATACGCTCCTAAAGTGAAGATGTTCATAAAATCTGGTGCTAATGGGAAGATTCCAGAAGGAGATGACGTTGTTATAGGTACAGTTGATTTATGACTTCTAGTTGAAATGAAAACCTGTACGAATGAGTACCTAAGTATCAGAAAACAGAAAAGTACACACTGTATTTGTATTTAAATCGTTTGATTGTTGTATTGGAAAGCCATTAAAAGCGCTTCATTAATTAATGTCAAAGACTATATTGTCCATTATTAAAATAATGAATACATTATCAAAGTGGCCTTCATTGTATTTAGTAGTAAGTTTTGGTTTACATTTCAAATGTTTGATTCTATTTCTCCATTTTGTTTTAAAATTAGGTCATTTATATTGAAGCGTTTTCCCATATTGATTTAGTCTGGAATTAGTAATTCCTGCATGTTTTAAAATAAAATATATTTTTCAACAGCCTGCAGAGCCGATGCAAACCCATCCAACCTCACATACAAGTGGTACTTGAACGAAAAACTTATTGAAGGAAATACCACTGAATTGGTAAGTTATTTAAACCAAATAAAACTTTATATATGAATAAATCTAAAAGATAAAAAGTATAAATAATGAACTCTTAGAATTCTCTTCAGTCTATTTCCTTTCTTCATTTTTAGTATTCCGTACCTCAAAAGGAAAAACACGGAACCCTTATAGGATCACTCGGTGTGTCTGTCTGTCTGTCTGTCCGTCTGTCACAGCCAATTTGCTCCGAATCGAATGGACCGATTAAGTTGAAATATGGTACACAAATGGATTTCTATGACCAAAACACGGACTTGTTACGTAAATACATATCTTTGAATATGGGGGTCACTTTTGGGGGGCAAATAAGAAGAAATAAAAAGAAGTTTTGCATACTGTACCGTGTGACATATCAAATGAATGAGCTTACTGTAAGGGCCTCAAATATACTTGTTTATAATTTTAAAATAAACTATTTTAAAGTTATTTAACAAAATAGACAAAAATTGACCATTCACCCTTATCTGAGAAACTACTGAGCCTAAAATTTTGAAAAAAGAATACAGAAAATAGTTCTATAGGTACCTATAGATTACCGGAAGACCTATAAAAAGTCTATGGTCTTAAAGCAACATGGTTCATCTCTCAATATTGTGCGTATGTTTGCAGTTGTTTTTTAAGTTTGTTCTTGGGATAAATTCACCCCAACTACGGAACCCTTCATTGTGTAGTAAAAAAGTTAACAAAAAACTAGACAAAGATAATGAAAATAATAATAAGTTGAATTGAAAAGAACTTTTCTTTTTTCAACAGAAAATATACAACATTACAAGAAAATACCATGATGCAACGATAAAATGCATTGTTTACAATGATGTTGGGAACAGTGAAGAAATAGAGACTCTCGAAATTACATGTAAGTTGAAAGATCTTCTGTAATAAAATAGGCTACAAGATAATTTTGGAAGAGACTTGATTCATGCTATTCATAACGCGTTTTAACTTGAACATTTATTTATTTATTTATTCATAACGATAAGTATATTATTTTATAGAAAATTCCAAGACGACGTTATACATATACACACACATTAAACTATCTTTATCTCATAAATAATACATACCATAAAATTCAACAATAAACATAACAATAATCAGTCGAATATGTACCCTCCTTCAATGCACCTTTGCGCTGCTGATACAAATATCGGCAGGCTATCAAACACATCTTCCAATGGCATATTATTTATAATGCGTGCGGCCCTAGAGAAAGGAGCAAACTTAAGTAAATTCGTCCTAGCCCGTAACATGTATGATTCGAGTGAAGATACAAGCATCTAGCTAGTCAAAGATTCTTATTACCAAAAAAATTGTTATTGCTCTAGTAAAATTTACTCAGATATTCGACCCAATAAAAGACATTCTGCATTAGTAAATGATAAAGTTGTCTTTGAAAAAAATATTATTTTCTAAACCAAGATTGTACTTTTTAGATGCCCCAACATTCAGAAACCTACCAAAAGACGTGGAAGCTGAAGTAGGTACTTCTGTCACCCTCAGTTGTGATGTCGATGGATATCCTCCACCAGAGATCAGATGGCTGCATCATGAAGAAGACCAGATGATTGTAAGTAGATGATTATTTTTATCATCTTCAACGTCCTGCAGTGCAGAACCTAAGTATTTTATGTTCATACATCTCTATCAGTAAGTGTGTGTAGTGTTTATGCTAAGAATGAATCTTAGCCATAATATTAAAAACCTAAATATTCGGTCGCTCGCTTTAAGCAACTGTGGTTTTGAAAATTAAAACACCGAGTTTGCTCTCAGCAAGTGTAGTTGCAAACCGTCACTGGATATGGAAAGAAAATCAGGCCCGACCCAACGCTTTAGGAACGTATTGGCCCGAAACGACTCGAATAAATTTGTTGATCCAGTAGATCAACACTTTTAATTAGACGCCAAATATCGTGCATAAAATACTAACAACATTTTTGTTCTTGCAGAAAATAATACTCAGCTAAATAAGTCTTGAAAGCCACAAGCTGGTGTTCCTCATAAAGTTTTTCCCGAGAGATCTATTTATAGCATTCTCCTTTCAAGCAATCACTTCGATATTTCTCAGGATTTATTTGATACCTTCCATTCCATCCAAAGTTTGGAATTGACAGAATGTGTGGGTTTGCCTACGTAGTTTAATATTATCAGAATCATTAGTATTTTTCTTAAAACAAAATATTGTCTCGTTGGTGTATTAGTTACAAGAGTGACTGCTGAGCTTGATTTTTATTTTCGATTCCCGGGTCGGGCAAAGACTGGCTTTTTCAGGGCACAAACCTAATCAGTAGCAGCTCTTTTATTTTGCGTGGAGAAATGCTCATGCATACTGCACTAATACGGGGAGATAGTGCAGCTATGTGGGACTCCAACCCACTAAAACTCAACGGTGTCCTCCTCTGCCACTTGTGGCGGGAATACGGGCACGCGTTAGCATTCACTGCGAACCCGCCGCGGCTGTCCGTCACCGTACCCTCCTCTGAGGAGTATTCCCCATCACCGGCGCATCAAAACACATTGCACGTCGTGACCACCCCTGGGACCAAACCAGCACATGGGCGCTAGATGACCCTGTGTCTAGGCACCTTTGGTCCCCCTGCGACCGGTCAGGTCAGTGGCCCAGTCGCTTATCATTTTTCGGCCGCAGAGGATAGAGAGAGTGGCCAACGAAATACCGACACTCCTCCTCCCCTGCAGCCTCACCGCGTCCGCCATCAGACGGTGGCGACCCCTCCAAGGCCGCGAAAGGTAGGGAGAGTGGCGCACCGCAATATCAGCACTCCTCTCCCGCCGCGGCCTCCAACCCTCAGCCGCGACCCCTCAGTTGCGATGTCGCCCAAGCGGCACCGCAACCCACCGCATCGTCGGCTTACCGCCCTGATGAGCCCTGGTGAGCGGCCCCTCCTCAGGTTCCTCTTCGCCACACCGTGGGTGACCAAGCCACGGCTACTGAGCCCCCCGCCTCGTCAATGCGGACCCTCTGGGGGGGGGGGAGCGGAAACAATAGCAGCCCTGAGTCTTGATTTGTACCTGCTATTAAATTGGGTGGGACTCATATTACTAGTGAAATGTTTGTGTAGTATAAATAAACCTATGTATATACATATTATATTGTACGTATAATATTCAAAAAATTTAATCGTAATGTTAGCGTAAAATATGACAAAAGAAATACAACTAAAAAAAAACGCACGAACCAACAAAAGAATTCTCAATTAGAAGCGAAACAAATGGCCAAAAATAACCGACGCAATGAGAACCGTATAAAGTCAGTTGGTCATGAGTAATTATGTAGCATATCTACAAATGTTTTATGTGAAATCGATGACCAAAGCGCTGTTGTGGACAATTTTAAACCAAAAGTTTCACCGTTAGCTCGTAGATTATCGGTTATTTGTTATTTAGGTTTTGATTGTGCTTTAAAATTATGATTGTTTAACGAGGTGCCATTGTTAGATCTTGCACATTTACTATTGCATTCACTATCAGTTGATTGTTTGACTCTGTTTCTTTATCATCTTTATCTATGAGGTGATGTATCTTTAGTATGTTTTAGCAAAGTGACCGATTAGCAGAAAAAGACTAAAAAATTCTTTAAGTAAGTACTTTCCTTTGTAGGGTTCATAATTTACAAACTTTCAACGATCGCCTTTTTTTCACCCTCTTACTATTTACATATTTTTACCTTTACTAGTAACTTTAATAATATGCATTTTAAAAAACTAGTTAGCTATTGTGCTTAAAAGGCATAGAACAAGAAGTGCGTTACTAATTACATATTTTTAACGGCTCAAACATAACAGGTTTAGCTACAAGCAAATACCAAACATTTACTAATTCTTAGTATTTTATCAGTGTCATTCCTACTGATTCCTTCGAGGTACATTTTTTCTACAATAACCATTTAATTACGTACAATCATCAGCTCGCTTTTACCGTGGCCAGAGGCTAAGCAATGCCATACAACGTAGCAATGACGCCATTCTTGGGTACATTACCAGTAGACAGCGATGCGGAGGAATTTTTTGACGCCATATTTTGGTTTTTTAATAGTTTTAGTTATTATAGGATATTATATTTTTAACTTAATTTTAATAAATTTATTTACTAGAATGATTACCCAATAGCCATTTAATTGGATACAATAATCAATATTGAGAGACACAATGTAACGAAATACCTACTGGGTTCCTTAGTGTTGAGGTTTATGACCCATCTTGTACAGTAGACGTCTTGTCCCGGCTTGGTCAAATATCTTGGTATTAGGCCATTCTTGAGACTTCCTAAAAAAGCCAATGTACATAGAATCAGCTCTGTTCACAGTTTTGTTCATCGACCCTTTGGTCTTTTTCCTGGTCTTTTTCTATTGAAACTTTCTCTCTTCTGTCTCGAAATTGCTCCTGATTGATTTTGTTTTACAAATATCTATAACATTTTTAATTATATCTCTAATATTAGACGGAGCTGTATCAATATCATGTCCTAATTTTTCGCTTCAACCTAAAGTTATTTCATTTGTGGTATTTACTTTGTGTATACGAATATCTGAATTGTTTTGTCCGTTGGAATTTCGGTCGTAAAAGTCTCTTATTTTTTTGTTATGGAACCTATATAGATAGTTGATATTCTTGTAATATTTGGAGTATCAATTTCAAAACGAGATCTCTTCTGATGCATATAGTAAAAATATCTAAATTAGGTCCCAAAAAAGCAAATATTTTTAATAAAATTCACAGAGCTTTCATACTTTTCTAAGTGTGGCATAATCAGGCTATAGCGCTCCCACTGTTTGTTGGGACACAGTTGGGGTCCTCCCTACGAGAAGGAGTGGGCTGTAATGGCGGTTTCCTCACGATGTTTTCCTTCACCGCTTTGAGAACAGGGGTGATGATATAAATTACACAAAGTAAAGCACCTGCCTGGTTCAAACCTACGAACTACATACTCGTAAGTCGGAGCCGCTACCACTGGGGCAACCATTACAAGCTCTACGAAGTGTGGGTGTGGTCTAAAAAAATATTTCTCGAAAACTAAATATTTCAGAAATACTGGTATATATTGTAAACAAAATCCGAAACTGAGGCAATCTCATTACTTAGTACACATAACTATGCCTGTGGGCGTCATGGCTGCGGCTTTATTACGAACTTGTCATATCTCTACTAACAAGTCATGAGATAGCCCTGTTTGTCTGAATTTAGGTATTGTTGTCTGGTCTTGAATTTTAATATTCTTTTGTTTTAAGCGTTTTGAGTTGTTCAGCAATATTATTTATTAGTTTTAACCTTTAATGTCTTCAAATGCCTGTAGGTACTTACCTATCTAGAATAAAGCTTTAGGAATTTCTGTTGCTGTCCATTACAAGGCTTTTTGTGGCTAGCCCGACCTGTCTCAGTGCAAGTGAATTAATATAGTGTAAATAAAAACATATACAAGGAACCTTCTTGTTATAAGTTTTGTTCCAAGTATATATTAACAAAAACATTTTGTCCACAGAGAGTTGGAAGAACAGCGAACCTGACTCTTACATTGGACACCCATACCTCTGGCCGGTACCTTTGTAAAGCTAGTGTCGATGGATATACTGAAATAGAGGCTGAAGCGTCAGTTTTTATTAAAGGTGAGTGCAACCAGAAATTAAGTAGTAGAAGCTCTAGATTCATACATATTAATGAACGCATAGAAGGCATAATATTATGTTATCAAAAACATCTAGAATTCTAGAACTAAAACCAACTTAAGGCCGTTGGTCTACTGCCACGTCAACAGGACGTCGATGAGAACGAGATGACGGTACCGAAGTAGCGATACATACATTACTATAGCCACGTGTCCACCGCACACTACCACCGAGACGTCACGTTTGGTACAAATAACCTCGTTTCTCGTTGACGTCATTGTCATTTGCACGTCATAAAACGTCAGTCTATTTTTGCTTATAACTGATGTAACGGTTAGGTAGGATAAAAACAATATAACCTGGGAAATTTTCACATTCATTTTTTGGGATCTGGTCCAAAACTAAGCAGAGCTTGTACTATGGAAACCAGATAACTGATATACTACATATACTACTTTTTTAAAAGGTAAATACATACTTATACAGGGTTATTGGTAAAACACCAACAACCTCTTAAGAGATCATTGTATTCATCTTTATGAACAACTTTTACTATGGGACCAAACCTGAAATCGCAAAAAAAATCAGCTGTTCAGTACATTTTGAGGCATTATGCGAACATAAATAAATGTAATGAACAGCTGATATTTTTTTTTGCGATTTCAGGTTTAGTCCCATAGTAAAAGTTATTCATAATTATGAGTACAAGGAGCCCTTAAGAGGTTGTTGGTGTTTTACTAATAACCCTGTATAGTTAATTACACACAAATTCAGGACTAACAGATAGGATCTTAGTAAAGTTTCAATTAACTGGAAATTTTTGATCAAAAGTGTGTGTCGACTATACAATGGTATTTATCAGAATTTAATATCCTTTGTTGAAAGAGAGGCTATCTACAAAGTGGTTGTATTATCTTCTCCTTCTGTATATGTTGATTGCTTCGATAGAAATTTCCTAAAATCGAACAATACTGCAAACTTGAACAAAGCAGCATTTCAAATGAAGTATGTTTATTTCTAATTTTCCACTTAGTTATAATGACACATTCCGAGAGACATAACTTTCTCGAAACATAAAACAAAGTTCTTCTTTTGCGAACTGCAAACTTACCGAGAAAAATCAATGACATACACGGTAATAATGATACTAGAGGAATTGGTTTCGAGTTATATGTAAGTACTCACTACCTGCGTCTGTGTTTCCGAACGTATACAACCCTAATCTCTTCAAAGTGAGAGTGAACAGGCTTTTTCTGGGTAAGCTCACTCCATCGTCGACTTTGTCTCTGTCACCTCTGACCTAGACTAGAGTCAAGAGCAAACCCATCACAAATAAAAAAATAAAATAAAAGTATCAGAAACTATTGGCTGATACGTGACCCAAATAAATTCTACGTATAAACTTGACATAATTATTATTCCAAAAACAGTAGAAAATTCCTACTGAGGCGATTTCATTTTCCTACAAATGTATAATTGGAAGTTTCTATAGAAGCCTCGATTCTTAGTACCTACGACTACAACGAGTACGAAACGCTTTCATTCATAAAAAATAAATGAATTCCACCCTTGGGTTCGTACTCTGAATAGCGCACACATTTCTAATGAAGAACCCTACTATTTTCCTTCTCTGTAATTAATTATTTTATTATGGAATTGTATATTATATTAAGATCAAAGACGGTTATTGTATGTAATTAGGTTGTGTGCGTTTATTTTTAAGCTTTGTGTTAAAATATGGTTAGATATTTTGTAAGAAAAGATGGAAAAATACGTTACTGTGTACTTACTTTTGTACGTTTTCATCAAAGATCATAATAATTGACTACGCACAATGAAGGGTTCCTTAATTGGGATGAATTTTTTCCAAGAACAAACTTAACATTGTAGTTGAAAAACATGTTCTTCCATACATTCCAACTGCAAATGTAAGTGTGTACGCACAATATTGAGAGATTTACCATGTTATTTTAAAACCATATTTCTTATAGGTTTTCCTGTAATCTATAGGTATAGAAGTATTTTTTTCAAAATTTTAAGCTTAGTAGTTTCGGAGATAAAGGGGGGAATGGTCAATTTGCATATATTTTTTTTAAATAATTTTAAAACAGTTTATTTTAAAATTATACAAAAAATATATTTGAAACCCTCACAGTAAGCCCTTTCGTTTGATGAGTCACTCGGTACAGATTGCAAAACTTTTTTAAAATTTTCTTATTTGCCCCCCACAATTGACCCCCATATTCATTTTTTTTTTATTTACATTACACGTTCGGGTTTGGGTCACAGAGATACATATGTGTACCAAATTTTAACTAAATCGGTCCATTAAATTCAGAGTAAATTGGCTGTGACAGACGGACAGACATATGATGTGATAACATTTTTATAAATAAAGATAATTTATTGAAATATTCACTGTTGATATTTCTCTTGATTATACAAGGTATGTCTTTATTTAATTTCTTTTTTAATTGTTACTTTTAAATCTAACCCGTGTGGAAACTGAAAAGCCGATAAATTAATGTTTGTAGTTAACGTATTATTATACAATAATATGGAAAGACAAAATTCGAGAATGCTAAAACAATACATTATTCATAATAATTGTCAAACTCATTCTAAAATAACTAAAATAAAAATCATAAATACTTTACAATATTAACAACAACAAAAAACAATAATAATAAGTACTCAGTCAGGAGCATAGATATGTATACACAAAACGAAATTCAAAATCATTTTTCTCGTGCAACTTTGAGACATGACCTAATTCATAATACTATGGGTTCCAAAATGTTATGCTTGTAACAACATGAAATTACAATCAATATACTAGGAAAAAAATAATTTTAAAAGTTGCTCAATGTATACATATTAGTAGCTCATGACTGTACCTCCTCTCAGCTAAGTCGTGCCTTTTTTGTTACGAACGGCCTACACTAGGCTAACTATGAAATAGCGTAATGTTTATCGCGCGATTGCAAAAATTACAATCACTTAGCGTTGTGTTAAATTTGTAACTGTCTTGTTTTTTCGAATTTTTATATAATAGTTTTTGTACTAAAATGGACTACAAATAATTTGAAGTTACGCAAAATTCAAGTCAGCGTAGTGTAAATTGTTGGTGTCAAAATAATCGTAGCATATAGTCTGCTAAATAAATGAACGTGTGTTATCAACTTAGGCTCACATAATTCTCAAATTGGATGATAATTATGAGAACACAAATTACAATTTTAATAATTTATCATACATACTCGCACATGAATCGGATCATCGCATCATTTATATTCAAGCATAATTTTCAGTAAAGTTCACGTATGATTATTTTAACAAAATTTTCAATTTCTAGGTCTTCTTTACCATTCCATTAATGAAATTAGGTCCAATTATATTTATCATTAACTATTTAACACCGAGGCCTACCTAGGCTGAAGTTCCAAACAGAATATTAAATGATTCCCGAGCCTCGTTTAACACTAAAATGGGTACTATCTCTGAATCTAATGAATTATTTACATCTCAAATTTTAATTAATTCTACCTGAACTTGTAGGTAATAAGTAACTATATAACTTTCTTGAAAAATTGTTGGGTTTCTAATAATAGTATTATTTGTAGTCAGTGAAAATAATTGTTAAAAAAAAAAAATAAAAAAAAAAAACCTGACTCCAAAAACACATAACTGAAAAGGAAGAAACAAGATTCAATAGATTATAATGCTTGTTTTCTCTTTTCAGTTCTGTGTTTTTGCAGTGGGGTTTTTGTATTTTATTAAATAATAAAGTAATCAGCTGCTCCCTACATTTATATTCGCATAACTCGTCAAAATTTAGGGAACAGATTAATATTTTTTCGCGATTTCAGGTTTGGTCCCATAGTAACAATTAAACAAACAAAATCATGTGTTTAAGTATCGGTCAATAACTACGAGTCACCTATATAACAGGTCTTTACCTATGAAGTTGCCGTTTTACAATACTGGCCATTTGAAACGTAATTTATGTATGGCTGGCAATAAATTCTAAATTCAAATGAATTTTATTAAAAAAATATGGAATTCTATTTTCAGTAATTTGTTTATTGATTAAAGTTTTGTTTTCACTACATTTGTATATTTTTCATCAATATACGAGTAATTATGGAATACGAGTTCCGTCGCGGTAGCAATGCTGCAGATACGGCTTGCAACATTAATTACACGTAATTGGAGTGAACACTACAAACCAACGCACGACCCGTTATTGGTTTGAACGCTTCGGACATGGAAATTGTGATCTAAAACATGAACCCCCGGGGTCACCCGAAAACTAAAGTCAGCAACGTCGAATTGAAGGCGATAGTGGAAGCTGACGATACTCAATCTACGGCTGAGTTATCAGCAGCTTTCAACGTCGGCATCAAAACAATATTGGTCACTTGCGATGAAAAATGGATTCTTTTTTATAATTGTAAGCGGTAATCATGTTGGTTAAACCCTGGTTCAGCGCCTAGGCAGTGCCCCAAACAAAAACTAGTCCCATAAAAAAATCATGGTCACTGTTTGGTGGTCTAGTGCTGGTATAATTCGTCACAGCTTCTTACCAAATGGCACCAGCATTACTGCGGATGTGTGCTGTGAGGAACTGGACACAATGATGAAGGCCAGCCTTGGTTAATCGCTCATCCCCGCTGCTCCTACACGACGAAGCTCGACCTCATATGGCACAATAGACGGTCTCTAAGATGCAAAAGCTAAGGTTGGAAGTTTTGCGTCATCCACCGTGCTCACCAGACCTTGCGCCGACAGACTTCTACTATTTCCAAAATTTGGACAACTCCTTGGCAGGGAAAAATTCAATACCCGAGAGGCAGTACAATGCCTTTTAAGAGTTTGTTGGTTCCCGTACACCTGACTTCTTCAAGAAGAACATTGAAAAATTACCACTGCGCTGGCAGAGATGCATCGTTAGCATGGGTGCATATTATGATTGATAGAAATAAAAAATATTTATATAAAAATGACTTTAACTTTCTGCATACCAAACGGCATTGCATTTCATAGGTAAAGACCTAATATTAGATCTATTCTATCAAATTATTTGGGATCGCATTGTTTGTCGTTACAAGGAAATTCGATGGAGGTAGTATAGTCAACACAAGTCGTTAGCAAGTGACTATTTTGAGAAAAACTGTCTACGTTTCTAAAAGTAAAACCCACATTAATGAAGGAAAAATACGCTTTTTTTAAAACCAACATCGCTTGTCACGTTTCCAACTTTTTTTTTTTCATATAAAACCTTTCGTAAACCTTAGTAAGGGCTTCACGACGTAACTGGGGTGCTATGCAAATGTAGCTACCTCAGGAAAGGTGAATTAGAAGTTTCATACAACTCGACGTCGTTTCCACAACGTCGGTCTCACTCTTTGTATGTCATTACTGTCATGTATATGAATATATTGTCTAACAAAATGTTACGGAATAGCTCAACTTGAAGCAACTTCTATAAAAGGTAGAACGTGGTAATGTGTAATTATGACTTCATTTGCGTATTTCGGAGTCTAGATTTTAGAATTTCTCGTGTGTGATTTCTATCTATACGATATATTTAGTCCACAATATCGTTCTGCTGAGCAAAGGTCTCTTTTCCCTTTTTTCAAACACATCTGTATTCTGCTATTGCGGGTGCTTCCTTTTGGTAAGAGGCAAGTACGTGTCTACCTACATTTTCAGCTTGGTCTGCCGCGATGTCGCCTAGTATTTAATGGTAACCAATCAGCGGTTATTTTAGCCTACAGATCACCTCATATGCGGCAGTCATATTCGGATTGCACAGTGTTTACCTTGAGGTTGTTTTGTTAATTTAGGTAATTCCTGTGTCATTTTCTAGTAGGCTATCAACTCAAGGTTACATTTCTGTTAAGGACTCACACTCATTTAACTCTTCACTACCTCTTTTTTTTTACCCCACTACCGGCGTACCGTGACCACCCCAGGGACCAAACCAGCACATGGGCGTTGGACCCCCTGCGACCGGTCAGGTCAGTGGCTTGGCCGCCTACCACTTTTCGGCCGCAGGGGATAGGGAGAGCTGCCAACGAAATACCGAAACTCCTCCTCCCCTGCAGCCCCACCGCGTCCGCCATCAGACGGTGGTGACCCCGTCGAGGCCGCAGAAGGTAGGGAGAGCGGCATATGACATTGCGGCCCGCCTCAGTTGCGATGTCGCCCAAGCGGCACCGAAACCTTCTTGTTGGCCGCTACGTCGTCGAATTCCTGGAAAAAGCCCTGACGAGCGGCCCCTCCTCGGGTTCCTCTTCGCTTCACCGCGGATGACCAAGCCACGGCTTCTGAGCCCCCCCGCCTCGACAATGCGGGAACCCACCGGGAGAAGAATTAACACATTCTATACTGGTTACCTATTGCTGTACCTCCACGTTAAGGCCCGTCCTCCCTAAAATACGGCGAAACTAAGTAACTTTGTGTCCATTTTTTACAGTAACTATAGCAGATTTTTGATAGAAAAAAAAATACAATAATCTACAGTACATAAGAAGTGATTTCATGTGTCCAGAAATCTGTTTTAGTTTATATAACTAAAGAAAAAAAAAGCTAAACCCAGGTCTGTTTTTTCTAGTTTTTACCATATTACTCCTACAATTTTCATTAAAAGTGTTCATAAATTTATACAGTTCTCTACAAAATAATAAGAAATGATTTCATGTTATTACTTTTTTTAAATTATTTTAAATTTATTTTAAATTAATTTACAAAGCAAATCCTTAGCGGCAAATTTACGCTGCGCCCCGCTCTCGCCCAAAATCTCAGTGCGGGGCGAGACGTGTTGCTGGACGGACCTGTGCTGCTTTGCGTGACGACCTCCTCGCTTCGATAAACATTATTTTTTTTGTGAATAGTGTAGCCACACGGACAGTTTCATTTAATTTTTGGTATCTTACCTACCTAGTTACGTGACTATATTTTTTTGTGTGAATACTTTTACTTTATTAATATTAGGTTGGCGAAAAAGTATTTTCGCATTATAGTATGTATGAACTTGTAATAAAATCTCTTTGGCTATACTATTTGTATCTGGCTGATTTTGGTATCATTGAAAGTTTAAATTTTAAAGAACATAATTCCAAATTCAAATTAGGAAAATGTGTGATTTTCATTTGTTTTTCGTACCGTCAAGATGAGTGAATCTACTGACGAAATTCGATACATTTTAAAATTTTACTACAAAAAAGGTAAAAATGCAACGCAAGCCGCGAAAAAAATTTGCGATGTTTATGGGCCTAGTGTAGTGTCTGTGAGAGTAGCACAAATTTGGTTTAAGCGTTTTCAATCCGGAAATTTTGATGTCAAAGATGCACGTCGCTCTGGTCTCTATTACGGATAAAATGGATGCCATTTTTGAAAAAGTGGAGTAAGATCGGCGTATCAGTAGTTACGACGTAGCTGAAGAACTGGAAATTGACCACAAAACAGTTTTGGCGCATTTGAAAAAAACTATGTACACAAAAAAGCTCGACATTTGGGTACCTCACGAGCTCACTGAAAGAAACCTAATGAACCGTGTACTCATTTGTGATTCTTTATTACGACGTAATGAAACCGAACCATTTTTGAAGAAGCTGATAACTGGTTACGAAAAGTGGATCACGTATGACAAGAAAGTGCGAAAAAAGTCGTGGTCAAAGGCCGGTCAGGCTTCACAGACTGTGGCGAAACCCGGGTTAACTCGCAGCAAGGTGATGCTGTGTGTGTGGTGGGATTGGAAGGGCATTATTCATTATGAGCTATTACCACCAGGCAGGACCATCGATTCTGAACTCTACTGCGAACAACTGATGAGATTAAAGCAAGAAGTTGAGAGAAAGCGGCCGGAATTAATCAACAGAAGGGGTGTGGTATTTCATCATGATAACGCTAGACCTCACACATCTTTAGCCACTCAGCAAAAATTAAGAGAGTTTAGCTGGGAGGTGTTAATGCATCCGCCGTATAGTCCTGACCTTGCACCTTCAGATTTCCACCTGTTTCGGTCTCTTCAGAATTCTTTAGGCAGTGTCAGGTTAACATCACGAGAGGACTGCCAAAACCACTTGTCGCGGTATTTTGACCAGAAGTCCCAAAATTTCTATAGCAATGGGATCATGTCCCTACCTACAAGATTGCAAAAAGTTATCGAACAAAATGGTACCTACATACTTTAGTTAAATGTAAATAAACTATATTAAAAAATGTTTTGAATTTTATTAAAAAATGCGAAGAAACTTTTTCCCCAACGTATTATTAGTTAGTGTATTCAGTGTGTTTTGGTATATTATAGTAAAAAAATTGTATCTAAACAATCGTTTTCTAAAGCAAGGTGTGTTCAAGATGGGAAGTAAACAAAGACAAAAAAACGAAATCTCAAAAAGAAGATGGAAACAGGGAAGAAAATGGGACAAAGAAACATCACGATCCCCTCAACATACTTGCTCATTAATGATAAAAAAATGAAGGAACATGAAGAGGTAGAAAACCAGAAACCAAAATACCACAAAAAGGAAATACACGGAAATGAAAACAGGCAAGAAAGAAACAAGATTCAAGTAAATGAAGAAGAGAAAGAAAATACTTTTTATTACTCTACTGACTTTCCGAATGCTTCAATTCAAGAATTCGGTAATATAAGCGATGATGAAGAAGTTCAAATAAAAAGAAGAAAAACATTGACCGAAAGACAATTAAATTTTAATGAATTTTGAGTAATCTGTCAATAAACAAGTTTATGCTGCCAATATTGGTTTTCTTTTTGAAAGACATGCATATCAACAAAAAAGTTATGATACTAGCAATGCCCGCAACTTCGTACGTGCAAGCATTGAAATAAATGCCGATACCGATTGTTTTTAGCTACTAATATTCTTGGTTCTTGAACATATCCTTGGACACACACTAGGATCTTGTCTTATAGTACCTACATTTTTATTTGCGGAGTAGGCTCTTTCGCTATCGTCTAGATGTACCTCTAGGGTTCCATACGAGTATCAGGTCCTACATAACATGAATTTAATTTCATATAATGTTCAAAATCCCTTACCCTTTTTTCGTTCGCTTTTTAAATTCATCTCTGCGCTATACAGGTTGCTCTAAGATGCTATTTTAGAAAATTATAAATAAATCAATAAATAATAACGTTTAATGAAATTAAAATAACCTTATAAAACGAGATTGTGGAACCATATACGTGTGTTGATTTCATGTCGCCATTGCAGCGCCACGTTGTATAATTGTTAACTTGTAGAAATGTACAGACGCCAGCACATCAAGCTACCACAATCTGTCAGATTTCTTTAATAGATTTTAGACTTTATTGCTAAAGCTTTAGGTTCAAGGTTGATTGCGAAAATCTGACAGTTTCGGGTAGGTTGACCTGCTGGCGTCTGTACTTTTATTTCAGAATGTGATTGATGTGACTAATAAAGAAATATCTAAACAAGATGTTTTATGTGTTGCCACTCCTTAAAGATTGTAAAGTTAATTTTTTAATACCTTATATGTAGGTATTTATAAAAACATCTGCGGTCTTACTACAAAAGGTTTAAAAACATGTTCAACGCATGTCTAACGTCAAACTCCATACATAAAAACATAAAATACGCGTTGAACACGTGTTTAAATCTTTTGTAATAAGACGGCTGTTATTTATTAATTACTCTATGTCGCGCGCGGTAGTAATCGTGTACACCCTAGCGACGCATCGCGCGCGATGTTTAGGTTCGGGTGGTGCGGGGAGTAGTACAAAGCTCCGCCCACACACGCAAGGTCGTTGGCGCCGGTAAAAACCTTAAAGGTATTTTTCACGTCACACGTCAAAATGTCAATTCATCAATATTACTCAGTTTCAAATTAGTAACATAGAACACAGGATCCTCAACCTACTTTAATTAGTACACAATAAGTTTGTAAGAGAACTAAAGAAAAAAAAACCGGAATGACTAGTATGTAATACGCAAACATTAATAAAGTCCTAGTTATAAATACTTAAAAAGCAACGTCCATTAAACTAATGACGCATTTCAAGTAAATAAAGTGCTTCATAATAACAAGTCTTGAACCAAATAACCGACTATTCAGAGACCAACAATACTCGCTGAACAAAAGCAGACATTTTGAAGTCATACAGCCCGGCCCTTAGGGCTCGTGCGCACTAGGTGACCACGGACACTACCATAGTCGAAGTAACCACATTGTTACATATTAATTTATCGTAAAATTACGATAACTTTGGTCATAGGGAACAACGTTTTATTAGCCAAATAGCCAAATGTGGCTAAGCTAGGCTTGCCATGGTCGGTCGGTGGATGAGTGTCTACTGTTCATCCATTACATACTGAGAACTATCCATGCATCAAATAGCACGTTAAGACGTTGGTCCCGGCTTTCATTCGTAGATTTTAAATAAAAGCTCGAAATCTGACAACCAATCTTACCAATGGGTGTCGTATTGTCCAGTAACTGGGTTGCCTATAGGTCAGATAGGGAGTAAAATACAGATTTTCAGCTGTATACCATTAGACTGGAAGCCAACCCCAACATAGTTGGGAAAAGGCTAGGCAGATGATGATATAAAACTGTTGGTCGCTGTGACCAAAGTCGCACTCGTGATCGACCAGTGCACGAGACCCCTAACCTAGAATAATTTGTAATTTTAATCACAGGTGTAAGTAGGGCAGGGCTAACTAGGTTAGTAACAAAGGGGTTGATTTGTAACCCTGAAACATTGGTACTCCTATTCAATCTAAAGTTGATATGCATAATAAAACCTCGTATTATGGTAGGTAAATAGAGGTTCTAGAACAAATTAGACAGGTGATATATTCGGTGTATTAGTAATGCTTGTCAATTAGTTGGATGACCTAATTTGATGACATGGTTGGATAGTTCAATAGTTAATAATAATCTAACGTGAAAACAATTTCAATACCGTTTATATTGAAGGTCTGTCGGAAGATACTTATACATGAGGTACTAACTTAAAAGATTCGAAAGAAAAATGAGATGCTTTAGAAAAAATCTATTAACACACAGATTACTTTTTAAAAACTCCTTTTAGGGTTCCGTACTTCAAAAGGAAAATCGACTAAAAAGGAACGGTTATAGGATCACTCGTGTGTCTGTCACAGCCGATTTGCTCCAAATCTAATAGACCAATTAAGTTGAAATTTGGTACACATAAGAATTTCTGTGATCCAAACAAGGACGTGTAAAGTAAATAAATGAATTTTAAATGTGGCGGGCAAATAAGAAAATTAAAAAAAGAAAGTTATGCAAAATGAAATATAAAATGAAAGGGCTTACTGTGAGGGTCTCAAATATATTTCTTCTATAATTTTAAAATAAATTGTTTTAAAGTTATTTAAGAAAATATACGAAAATTTACCATTCGCTTACCATATGTCCGAAACTATTGAGCCTAAAATTTTGAAAAAAAAAAGCGGAAAATAGTTCAATACCTATAAAAAGGAAACAGGAAATTATAGGATTACAGGAAACCTATAAAAAGTCTATGGTATTAAAATAACATGGTAAATATCTCAATATTGTGCGTACAAACTTACATTTGCACTTGGAATGTATGGGAGAACATGTTTTGCAACTATGATGTTAAGTTTGTTCTTGGGATTAATTCATCCCAACTATCCCTTCATTGTGCGTGGTCCGACACGCACTTCGTCGTTTTTTTTTTAGTAATGATAAGCCTAAAGCTACTCAACATCGACCATATGGATAAACTGTAGCCACCATAAATGGAATAGTAGCAACTTACGGTCATTAAAACGAACATTATGACCACACGCGTCGCTCATGACATGTATATGGCCGTATGTTATGAGCTCAATTTGTAATTAATGCTTCTACTACTAAATACTATAACTCTTGAAATCTTGATTAAGTCGGTAAGAAATATAATTAGAAAAACGAAAATATAATACGAGTATTTGAATTTGAATCGTTTTGTTTAATAATGATCTTAGGATTTATTTACATCGTGTCCCTTTGTACTAATAAAAGAATAATAAAATCCGTTTCCAAAGCATGGTTACTATGACCAGTGGCTATAATTAGAAAAACGAAAATATAATATTTGAATTTGAATCGTTTTGTTTAATGATGATCTTAGAATTTATTTACATCGTCTCCTTTTGTACTAATAAAAGCATAATGAAATCTGTTTCCCAAGCTTGGAGACTATGACCAGTGGCTATGGCCTTTGTACTAACATAAATCTTCGTTTCAGGACCACCAAAAATAGTTTCAAATCAGACCCAGTTTGGAAATCAAGGAGACACAGTGAACATAGAATGTGCAGCTTTTGCAGTACCCAGAATAGACAATATAATATGGACCTTTGATGGGATAGAAATTGATGCTATACATGATCAGGTATTTTATTTAATTAAGACAATTCTGATCAAAATAATAATATACGTAAAATAAAACTTGACAACTAGAATATCCGAAAGGGCAATAATGAAGCAACGTTTGATGTCAAAGGAAAATTACATAATAATATTGCAATCAAAATAATTGGCGATATCGAAAATTCATGTCATTCTATACAATTGCTCTTCACCGTAATGATGAAAGGTGTCGTTCATTATTAACGAACGAAACTCGTTATTAAGTATACGCCAATTTCAATTTACAAAAGGAAAATATCGTTCCACTTTGTCATTATGAATTTGATGCTGAAATTAAAAATAATTGTATAAATTTTGGCTTGACACAGGGTCAATAATGTCACTCATAGCAAATGTTGTCTGTGAACTAAAGAAGACGTTGTGTGTATAATTAAAGTATTTTCACGATTATTTTTATTATGATGTCATCAAAATCTGACCTGACAGTTTTTAGAAAAATTACAATGATAAAACCTTTTTGCCAAGTCTCCTTTACCAACTCTGTTTTTAGCCTGTATAAAACAGCCTCCCTCTCTTTTTTCCACATACTGAAAAGACTGGCCCACAAACAATAAAATAGGACAGAACCTCTGATATAGTGTGCGGAACAGTATTTTCGGTAAATGTCAACTAACATCATTTATTAATAAACAAATTCTATCCAGGACTACGCGTTCCTCGAGGAGCTCCAATCGGGTGGTGTAGTGAACTCAACACTAATCATTCGAGAGAGCCAGTCCAAACACTTCGGGGTCTACAAATGCAACGTCTCGAATGACTATGGAAGCGATACTATGGAAATTGTGTTACGGCCGAACAGTAAGTTTTTTTTTGTTTAAACATGTTATAGGTAATTGTAATCCCTAATCAAGTCTAAGTTGACTTTTGATTGACCGTCACTACTGTCGTTTAAATCATTATTTTCATTTTTTTTTTATATTATTTGTATTTTGTGTTTCACGAACTGTGTACTAATAAAGAACAATTCTTTCTTTACTTGTTCAAAATGTCTTCACTAGTATTAACATTCCTTCCAATATTCTTTCAAATCTTTTAGGTTTCCCAAATAAACATACGTACTACATTTATATCTTGAAGAATACTACTTATTGTTGTTTTAAGTTTAGAGTAAAATTAACATCTTGTGTTATCAATATCATATTCCCAGTTTCTTTCTTAATAATATTACTTTTTATTACATACTTATCTAATACTATAAAGAAAGTAATATAAGGAAGTGAAAAAAAATCTTGTTTCTATTTGGTCTTAAAAGATGATGAGGGTCATCATTACATCCATTGTTTTTTATTAAGTATTTTATGACAGCTACTTTACGAGTTTCGAGTTTACGACTGTTCGTCGAGGAAATTGAAAGGAAAGGATAATCTTTTGTTTGATGGTCTTTAAAGACCTGTAATTTGCTTCAAAAAATAATTTTATAGTTTTTTTATACAAGAATATTTCTGATAGAACTTGATAAAACTTGGAAGTTTAAGTATTTTTATATGTTTTGTTATCTCATAATTACATTATCCCTATCTTAATGGTAGAATTTAAGAGAATAGACGGTAGAAACATTTTATTATTGTACGGTAGGCCGCACGTCAGTAGTAACAAAACGAGTTGAAGCTACAGACAATTTCTAGTAGTAATAAGGGTCAAATTCGCGAATTATATTGGTGAGTATCGTAGTAAAAGAAAGAAAGAAAGAAAACATGTTTATTCAGCACATGCCATAAGTGCACACAACAACCAAATAGAAAAATAATAATAATAACAAAATAAAAAAAAAAAAAAACAAAGAAAAAATAACTTAACTCTATACAAAAAAAGCTTAAAACTAGACAGAGAAAAAAAAAGTGACAATAATGTGTGTCTCACAGCTGTGCCAAATAGGTTCATCCGTCTTAGGTCTCTTTACAAAATTCTCTTTTATTTATTTCGAAAATGTTCACATTGGCTTTTGTACGGCCTTTCCACCAAATGTAAAAATACTCGCGGAAGCTTAAGCATTTTTTTAAATTTCACTGAATAAGTAAACTCGACACAGATATCAAGCGTTTGTCAAGCGTGATATCTGCATCGAATCGTCATATCAATAATACGTAAAGATAAAATCAATGAAAATATTTAGTGTAAGTAATTCTCGATTCTTTGTACTCATTTTGGCCTCCATAGAACCATATAATAGTATAAAAGTAAGTGATTGTTCAATGTGAACTATCGAAATAGTGAGTCATTCATTCGAAAATTCGTTAAAAGCTCCCGTTCCATCGGTCGAAAGGACATCACTATTATTCTCTCGGCTGACAGAACCACTATTACAGTTTCAACGGCTGTGCATTATCGTAAATGTATCGCCATTTTGACTTTATAACCCTCACATAACTATAGCTCATCCATCTTCGGTCTCTTTACAAAATTCTCTTATATTTTTTCGAAAATGTTCACACTGGATTGGTTTTAGGCTTTTGTACTTCGATCAATTTTGATCGAGGGTCTGTCTAGACTAAAATTTTGTCTTAGATTGGAAAAAAAAATATATTGTAGCTCGATAGATGCTGGATTTTTAGGGTTTCTTTTCATATACTATATATTTGGGTGAACCAATCTTTGCAAATGTGGCTTTATATCTCAACATTCAAAATTAATGACTGTATAGATTTTTTTGCCTCGTATTTTAGTTTATATATAAAAAAACTTTTTGTTGCAGAAACATTCCCACTACTCCTTATTTTATTCGGAGTGACATCTGGCACAATAATGGTAGGAGCAGTGATAATGTTAGTGATACTATGTCAAAGAAAGCAGAGGAAGAACAAACAAACACAGGTGGCTGAGAAACCCGATGTGACTGTTACTGCAGAAGAATTGTATAAAGAAAATGATAGGAATTCTAATATAAGTGATCTGAAGCTTGAATTGAGGCAAGCAAATGGAAGCTGTGAAATTGTAAGTATAGATTTTGATTTGTGTGTACTAAAATAAATCCTAAATAGAGATAACGATAATATTTATTGATACTGAAACTTTCTTACTTGTTATAGTAGTAGAATCAGTTTAGGAAAAGGTTAGATTCAAAATCACTCATCTTTAGCGAAGTAATTTCATTTTAAGAGATTTAAATAGTACAGCAGTAATTGAATCACTGAAAATCAGATGCCTTCGTAAGTAGAGATAAAGTCCGGTCGCGAAGCAGAAAGAATTTCGTACAATGACCCTTTATTACTTATCTCTGTTGCCCGCGCACAAATGTATTGCCGTCGCTCTCGCACATTAGAACACCTTCTAATGTACAAGCGCGTGACAACGTGTGATTTGAAAAGTCAATTGGTAGCGGTTTTATGTGAAATTATAACATAGTTAAGCCTCTACGCTAATGACACAAAAAAAACCCGCGTTTTGTAATGTAAAAGTTTCAGAATAATTATTGAAAACTTAAAGCTGCATAATTACTATCTATTTTTTTGTTATGTTGTCTAGTTGTTTGGGAATGTTGACATGAATATTTACTTTGTAAAGTATTATAATTATTATTTTAGATATTGTGAATGTGAAGACTGTGTAAGCCATTGTGGTTTTGTTTGTTTTTTTTTTTCTTTCAATTGTTTTTAATCATGGTCTGGTAGTTTGAGTATGCGGCCTACCCAAATGTCCTTTCTTTGGTATTGTTCGTTGAATCGTTGAGCTTCTTAAGTTCTGAGTTGAGCTGCGCGATTACTGACAAATGCGTGCACTAACTGAACAGGTCCTCTCAATCTGTGTGGTTCTTTCCTCTAAAGACCATTGCATACACCAATCCGTACATGGTCTTTATGAACTGACCAAGATGATGTCTGGACTTTAAAAAGACTGTGACCTCTGAGTTTGTTTCAGCCTTTCTTCTCAGAGTAGTCAGATAGGAAACGCCGACCTCATCTAGTTTTTAAAAACATGATTGAGGTGTAAAAGTGTCTGTATAACCTGCTTACAGATATAAAATCATTTATAATTTCTAAGATATTCAATTAACACAAACTATTTAAAATGTTTCAATGCAAATAAATTATTAGAGTAACTACAGTAAAAAAGCTGTTACAAATCACAATTACTAACATAAGTCAGTTCATGTCACAATTAAGCCGTACTCATTAATCGTTTGCTCGTATCATAATAGTAAGAAGCAAATAGCTCCATAAATAATATCAATATATATTTTTTCTAGGATTACTCAAATACGGGATCGGACAGCACACTATGTTCGAACGCTAAACTTGGTAGTGGTATACCGCTCGCCGGTACAGTGCCTCTATCATCTATAAACCAGACGAACACATATCAGCCGTATAGATATAGCAATGACTACACGGATCCCGCGTACGCTGATTGTTATAAGGTAATGGAATTTGTAATGTGTCTATCAATATTCTATTCCATATCTTGTATGATCTCGGGAGAATGTAGCTTTATGTAGCGGTTTCCGTTTGTATAAGGAGGGACGTTTTCTTTTGTATGTTTTTGAAGATTGAAGATTGTATGTTTTTGAAGGACAAGCTTGTGGCTTAGTAATAACAGCCATACGGGTCGACCCACTTGCCGGTGTTGGTCCGTGGATGGGTGACCAATCTATTATATATCAAGACTTCTCCGTGTCTCGGAAAGCACGTTAAGCTGTTGGTCCCAGCTGTCATTCGTGGGCCTTTGACCTTCGTTATGGGTCGTCAAAAGCCCGAATATCTGACAAGCAGTCTTACCAAAGGTTATCATATTACCCAGTTACTGCTTTGTGGAGTTCAGTTGCTACATGTAAAATACTGGTATTCATCTGGTTGGACTGAAAGCTGATCCTAACATAGTTGGGAAAAGGCCAGGCAGATTGATTTTGTTTTTGAAGATTTTAGTAGCTTACTGATTATTTTGGGTTATTAGGTTTCTAAAGAATTCTTAAACGGAGTTTAAACTCTTAGTAGCTATTGATTCGTTAAAATTTTCTATTTAAACGAATTCTTTCCTTATGCTCGGTTGTTGAGGTCCGAAACGCTCGATAGTAATTCACTCAACTTTAAAGCAAAATTTTTCCTTAACGATGTGTTCAGAAATACGATATCGAACCAAATCACTATCGATTTAATAAACTCCGTTTAAAAACCTCAGAACGCGGGCACAAGTAGTTAAAATTCATGTCAACATATTGATTGTTTTTATTTCGGCCAACCAATCACAGCTTGTTGGATATACAAACTTATTTGTGTCTTGTATATTATGAGTAAATTTAAATTTGAAAGGTAGTTTGTTTGGAATACGTTTTAGTACACTGTGACGTGTCTTTGATACCGTAAGATTGTTATAATATACTGAGTATTTTCTCCAACTAAAATCTGGTTTATCTTCTCCTTCCATAACTCTCCTACACAGCTGTCATTCGTTTTGATTTAGTTTCATTAGACAGATGTTTACAGATGTTTATGATATAAAATAATGTGAACAGAACAGAGAAACTGCAATGTAATTTTGATGACGTCTTGGCATATCATCTAATTGGACTTGATGTACTTTTTTTTCTTATATCGATGAGTCAAACGTTTGAAGAATGTAAAGCGACAGAGAATTATCTATCTAGATGAAACGAATTCTTCTCTTGTTTCTGGTTTATGCCTGCATTATCATTGTTTTTATGCTGTGATGACTTTTCTTCAATTTCTTCTTTTGTTTTTAGGTAAACGGCTTCAGTAACGGTTACCAAACGTACGTGCATTATGGTCACGACTACACCCCTGGATCTTTGAGGGTGCAGTCTCCTACCATGAGCAGTGATAAACTTACTCCTAATAGGTAAGATTACAACATATATTGATAAGTTTTACCTGTCTCATTTCTCTTCTTCACTATCTTATATCTCATTACACCAACATGTACTACCATAATAATGTAGTTACATAACTTTATATATCTAGATTGTTACTATTTTTAAGTTTTGTTTTTCTCACCATCTGTACTTTCAAGATCAATAAACAATTTATTATTTATTTATTTATCTTGTTGTCATCAATCAACGTCTATGGTGCATTTTACAATGTTACTGCGATATTATTCTCTTGTTTAATAATGGTAGCAATATTTCTAGCCAGGAATCGAACCCGTTGATTTTGAAAAAAAAAAACCACACACCATTCTATAGTGTTGCTAATAAAGATGGAATTCTGGGAAGTAATAACAAACGGCAAACTAAAGGAAAGAGCTCATTTTTAACAAAAAAAAAAAATATTTTTCTTATGTTACCTACCTATTAAACCTTGATATTGATTTTTCATTAACCCAATGATGCAGTTTTAGTTTTGTCAAAATGGAGCCCGAGACTCCTTTCAGTACTTTTCGATATTCCTCATAGTTTCGGATTTGGTCATCTACGCGCATTTGAAAAATTCATCCTATATATATACATATTTTTTTTGTTACAACAGGTCTGTGAACGGCAGTCTACCGCGTAGTGTGGACACGCCTTCAACAGTCCAGTTCAACACTGGCAACGGGTCACAGAACAACTCGTTGCAGCGCAAACAAAAGAGACAAGATAGCAGCAATGCGCTCAATAATCTTGGACTTCCTACGACTGAGGGTGAGTTTAGATAATTAAAATCATGTTTCAGATGCGCAACTGGGGGCTCATCTAGCAAACGTTGTATTCATGTTGTAAAAATTAGATCCTTTTTACAATTTATTCAATTTAATCTTTTTATTCTTCAAGCTTCTTTTTTTATTCAGAAATAAAATGAAATGTATCATAATTATATGTTACGGCTAAAACCCGAAGTACGGCTACACCTAGTTTTAGCGGGCTAAAACCCGAAGTGCGGCTAGGCTACAACTATAGCAGTTGGTTAAACTTAGGTGTAGGCTGAAAGGTAGGTTAGGTTAGAACTGTGACCACACAATGCTGGAGCCGAGCGAGCGAAGCGTGCGGTGCTGCGGCAGCGGCTGGCGAGAACCAGGGTCCGAATGCAGTCAGTTACTTACACCTAGTTCTAGCCTGCTAAAACTAGGTGTAGACGCACTTCGGGTTTTAGTCGTAATATATAAATAATAACTTTACCCAACTAATAAATAAATAACAATATAATATAGGCGTTGCCATACAACGTGGCAATGCCGCCAGTCTGTTGGGTACATTACCAGTCGACAGCGCTGCGGATGAATTTCTCGACGCCATATTTCAGTTTGTTAATAATATCTGTTTATTAGTCTTGTGTGGTTTTTCAAGTGGCACATGGTTGGCCGATGAATGGTGTTTATTTATGCAAACTTTAGTGTGATATTTCAATATTGTAACCTGATTTGTTACAACTTATCAATCAATCTGCCTAGCCTTTTCCCAATTATGTTGGTGTCGGCTTCCAGTCTAACCGGTTGGAGCTGGACACCAGTATTTTACATGGAGCGACTGCCCATCTGACCTTCACAACCCAGCTACTGGGTAATACGATACCTCTTGGTAAGACTGGTCGTCAGACTTTCAGGCTTCTGACGATCCGTAACGACTTTTAAAGATCCACGAATGAAAGTCGGGGCCAACGGCTTAACAAGCTTTCCGAGGCACGGAAAGCTTGTTAAGCCGTTGGCCCCGTAACTCCCCCCGTACCGTTGTCTCGATATGTATTGGATAAATAAATTCTGATATTTCCAACAGTCAGACACAGTGGAGTGATTCAACCTGTAATTATTTTTTTGTTTCTATAACATAAGATTTTTTATTGCAATGCACTATAACATACTCTCATTATGCATTAAAATAGCGACAACTTACTTCAACATGTGACTATTTCTTAAACCCCAAATGTAATTCAAATCAACTCAGATCGCAGTGTACTGCTGGATATAGGCCTCTCCCAGGCTGCGCCACAACACCCTGTACTCCGCTTTCAGCATTCAGTTTGTCCCAGCCACCATCTTAAGGTCATCAGTCCATCTTTTGACAGGCCAGTTGGCGTGGTTGGTTAAGATACCACCTATCATGCCGCAGGTTGTGGGTTCGATTCCCATCCAGGACAAACATTTGTGTGCGAACATGTCTGTTTGTCCTGAGTCTGGGTGTAATTATCTATATGTAATTATGTATGTATTTACAAAAAAAAGTAGTGTATGTAGTATATCAGTTATCTGGTTTCCATAGTACAAGCTCTGCTTAGTTTGGGATCAGATGACCGTGTGTGAATAATGTCCCAGGTTATTATTATTATTATTATATTATCTAGCTTGCACTACGCTGCCGATACGTGGTCTCCACTACCAAGAGTAATACCTACCAGCAAAAACCTAACCCTCATCTTCTTTTCAGTGAACCGTGTACCAAACGGTGGTATCATCCACGGTGTAGATGTCCGGTACGCGGCCACTTACGGCAACCCCCATCTCAGGACGGGTGCTGGACTTGGGTTCGCTAACACGGTCAATACGGCGAAACCGGCGTCAACTCCTGCGCCGCCGCCGTATTCATCTGTTAGAAGTTCTGTTGTTATACCTTCAGGTGAGTTTACAGAATTCGTTTATTGTTTTCATCATCGTCTTCGTGTTTTCTTCAAAATAATGAAATAATGAAGAATCGAAAAACCGACTTGCGGTTCTTTATTATTACACGACCGCCCAAAGATGTGAGTTTCTTTATTTCACCTTTACTTTTAAGTGCCTGAACTGATTTTGATGTATATATGGAGTATCATTAGAATCCCTACATTATCCCGAGTGACACAGGCTATAATTTCGTTGACAGTTTTCGACCACCCATTGGAGTAACACAAGGTTTTCAGGGTTGCAAACTTGGTTATAAACTACTCTCAGGAGACTTAACAACATATAAAAATATCGTAATTATATGCGCGTTTTTAATGTTTGATATTATTATTGACTGGGCATTATATCACCATTTTGATCTACGCAATAAGGTAGCTGCGCTTTAGCTACAATTCAAAAATAATGTTATCATTTGTTCCTCAGGTAATTCCTCCCACTCAATAACGTCACCCACCAGTCTGGCATCACCACAGTGTGCTACCAGCCCCATCACCACTTCAACTATGTCTACTGATAGTACGCAACCACCAGTAAGTTAAATAAATTATTCTCTTAACAAATAGGAAAGTATATTAATTAACCCTGCTATCTCATTGATAGTTTAAATACCTACTGGCTTTAGAAAAAAAAAATGTTATGCTGGTATTATTTTACAAAAAAAAAAAATGTAACGTATCAATTATCTTTTTAGCACACGAAAATAAATGTCACAATAGTTACAAATGTATTGAAATGATTTGATTTGATTTGATTTGATGTAACAAATAATTGTACCGACTTATTTTTTTTAATATTTGTATGTGCTAAAAAAAAATAGTTCAATAATGTTTGTGGGGTCTCTATGTTAATATAACATAGAGTGAAATAATATTACTCCACTTTATTTTTTTTTCTCTACCAATTTTTATTCATTCGAAGAATTTTCTAAATCTATACATACATAATATACGTATATATACACATAGGTATAATTTCTTGTCCTGCACCCTAATTGCGTTAACACACTATCAATAGGAATCTGAATCATTTTGAAGTAAATTCCAATCCATTGATTCATATAAAAATTATATATATTAATTATTATAGTAATATAAATTATACCAGAACTATTATTGTAACATTATAATATTACAATAGCAAAATATTGTGTCACAAGCTATAGCTTTTTAAATGAAATGATTATAGGAGGAAGGCGCCGGTGTCTGTCACACAGTTAATATGTACTAACACAGACATCGTCGTTTACTCTATCTTTAAAATATCTACTCAAAACTTTGTACATTGTGTTTTTGATTAGGATAGATGAATGACATTTGTTAATAAACATTTTATTTATTTATTTATATGTTCGAAATATTTGTCTGCTCAAGAACGCAATTAACCCAATGAATATTGTCAAACTGTCAAAATGAATTCCGTGTGTTACGCAATGGCCCCGCTGATTGACTCATTCATCAACGCAGAGCCTAAACCGCTGGGGCTAAAAACTTGATGCCTTTAGCTTCTAAGTAAGGAAGGACTTTTGGAAATTTAACACGCGAGCGAAGCCGCAGGCAGCAGCTAGTTTTTAATAAAATCGCAAGTCCCTGTCCTAATACATTACGATCGTCGCGCGAATATAATCGATCGTTTATAATTATGAATTTTATTACGACGTACAATAACCGTTCCTATTAGGACAAGGACTAATAAGCTCTTTTGCAAAAAAAAAACGGGCACTTTAGATTTTTTTTTTTACTTCCATGAAGAAGAACAATATTAAGGTTTAATTCATTTGAGGATGTATTGGCATGTTATTTGAAGCATCCTGGCATGATTATTTACGTTCCAAATTTAAATTTTGAAATTAACAAAAGGAAAAAAATGATTATTGTGGATTATTGTAAAATTGCTTTACTAAATGCGCGAAATGCTGAAACGATTTTTTTTACTGATTACTAAAATTTTAAAAGTTTTTGGATATTTTTGCAAATTAATCAATTTAATCTTACTTTTTACATTAAATACCACGTTTTTGATATGAGTGATAAAACGATAAGGGCCGGTAAAATTATAGCCCTACTTGAAGAAGGTTGTTCGAAAATTTACGTGTCTCAGCGGCTAAATGTGAGTCGTTGAACTGTCCAGAGGACTTGGCAACGGTATCAAGAGTCCGGTTCGGTTAAAAGAAGACCCGGTTCGGGAAGAAAACGATGCGCAGAACCAAGAGATGACCGCTTTTTGATGAGTCAGGCGTTGCGGAATCGTAAGGCGTCAAGTGTGGACCTGAAGAAGAGTCTTGAAGAAGTAAGAGGAGTAAAAGTTAGCTTGTGGACGGTCAGGAGGAGGCTTTTGGCTGCCAATATCAGGAGTTACCGCCCGGCTCGGGGCCCTAAATTACTCCGTGAGCACAGTGTGTCTCGACTTCAGTTTGCTCGAAACTGTGCTTCATGGACTCTGGAGGACTGGAATAAAGTATTGTTTTCTGATGTAGCTAGAATCTCTTTGTATGGAGAGGCGAGTGCTGCGAAGACCACGCGAACGCTATGCGGAAGTGTGTTTCGAAGAAATCACTCCTTATGGCGGAGGCTCCGTTACGTTTTGGGCAGCAATTAATTCGACGGAGCGTACGGAGTTAGTTTTCATAGAAAATGGAACATTATATACACACCGGTATATAATGGAAGTCCTAATTACATATGCACAACCGGCATTGACTGCCCTTGGGGAAGATTCCATTTTTATGGACGACAATGCTCGCCCGCACCGTTCTGGCGACGTGGAAGCGTACATGCAAGATGTTGGCATCCGTCGGTGAGATTGGCCAGCTCGAAGCCCTGACCTCAATCCAATTGAGCATGTCTGGGATGTTCTAAAGAGACGGGTAAGATCAGTGCAACCTGCTCCACAATACATCAGGGAGCTATAAAGATTCATTGCAGAAGAGTGGGAACGTATTCCTCAAAACGTTATTAAAAACATCGTGAAAAGCATGCCCAGAAGGATTCTAGCTGTGATTTTGGCAAGAGGAGGTCACACTCGTTATTAGGTTTTTACATTTGTAACTTTATTTAATTAAAAAAAGTAAAAAAAAAAAATTTCTTCTTGTCTGTATTGCCGACCACTTTTTATTGTTTGGCCGTGTACATCGGTTTAATAAAAATGCATCAAAAATTAAAAAAAAAATGCTTGAATTCACTTCACGCGTATTAATATACACGATTATAACTATGCAGACTACGGCAAATAATTAAATTTTCATTTAATTAACTCAAATCGACCTTAGAACGTAAATTATCTTAGGTGCCCTTTTTTTGCAAACGAGTGTAGTTTTCTTCGCTATTAGAGCGTAAGAAGTTTTGTCTTGAAGGTATATATTTTTGAAATTATATTATTTAATAATAAACATTTATCTTAGGTTGGTGTAGCGACATCGTCAGCAACGCCACAATCACCGAGTGCTCACTATATCTTGGCCCCATCAAATAGGACTATTAGTAATGCAACTGTTACTAAAAAAGGTGAGAAAATATTCTGAAGTATAATATAAGTATTATTCGGTGCTATAATGGAATGTGCTATAATATTTTACATGATATAATAAAATATAACAAAGGAAATTAATTGTTAAGCAAACTGACATCCTACTTATATTCTATTCAATTTTTTAGCAAGCAAGGCAAGCAGAGTGCTTTCGAAATGCACGAGTTACTATAAAAAATACCCAAATCGCTAAGTGTGCCTATAAAGTTGGAGGGCTTCCCACGATTTCCATGGGGCCCTGCTCATCTGATTCTGACTTGGTGACAATGGGGAAAAAGAAACATACATATAGTCGAACATATAACCTCTTCCTTTTTTAAAGTCGATTAAAAATAGTCAGCATAATTACTATAGGATAAAACTCTAGCACTGTATTCTTTGTATAAGTTTCTTTTGTTTAAATTACGTAGGCACCTTAAAAATAATTTGAACAAATAAAAACCTCGCACTTATAAGATATTGAAAAATGTGAGAAATCCATTCAGACTTCTCTAATTTGTAAATACTTATGTGAGTATATAAAAAGTGAGCATTAATTCATAGACCGCTAGACGTAACATATTTCCTTCTAAAGTGCATCCACTTCCACAATTGAAAGGACTTTGGTATTACGATTCCAGTGTCCGGAAATCGAATACGGGAATATATCATGTAATGTTAAACGGGTAAATAATTCACACTACGTTGAAAACGTGGTCCTAAATCATGGATAGTATTTTGAAAACCTTGCGATAGATATGTGTTTTCGTTCAAGTATTAAAATGGTGTACTGAGGTAGTGAGTGAAAATACTGTAGGAAATAAAGGAAGAACAGTTGATTTATGATTTGTTGAACTAAGGGCAGATTTTTCACCAGATTTCAGCCATTTAAAACGCAAATAATATACTAAAAATAAACATACAAAGGCAGATAGCAAACACCTAGGCTCTATAATCAACGAAATAAGTAAATAGTCACAAATTTTTATACTTAATTTAAGATACTTATGGTGTCTTTTGTACTTTAATATTTCTTAGTAGTCCGTTCGCATGTTTAATACTCATTCTAGTTAAATAGAGTAACCTAATTATTAGACATACAATATTGTAATAAATTATTTAATTTTTGTAACATGTTATATATTATATATCGCCGTTGGTTACTTAAATAAATAAATAACTTTTTCCCGAAGAAAAATAAATAAAAAATGGTTGAATATAGTTAAAATCATCATCATCATCTGCTAGGCGTCCCATGACGTAAGGCAGAAATTTTGCCTGCGTCATGGGACGCCTGGCAGATGTGAAACAGAAACTGATTTGTATAGAAAAAATATGCATGAAAGGATGGTTTATTAAAGGAAATTAATATGGCATAACCAAAACAAAATATTGAGATTTTTTTAAAGAAAAAAAAAACTTAAGAAAAAAATACTTTAATACCAAAATTAAAAATTAAGGAATAGAGGGGGTTCGCCGAGCCAAGTGGGAAGACAGTTGCAGAACTACGAGCGCGTGGCGACGCGTCGCCATGCCAACAGCCGGTCTAATCCGCCGCTTTAGATATTTCACATATAAAAAATTCTAAAGCTACGGTTTCGGAGAAGAACGGTGGACGCCATAAGCATTAGCAATTTAGGTACCGACGAATGACGTCACTGAGTCCGCGGGAATGAAACCAGCGGTGGCCGATCGGGGCGGGAGCGGGGCGGTGGCGGCGGAACAATTCTGTTCCATCGCCAGCGCCCCGCTCCGGCCACCACTCCACGCCACTGGTTTCGTGCCCGCATATTTAAACGTTATTAATTTATGAATGCAAGGCCCCAAGCCCGGTAAGCCCAAGGCGGAGCCCTCTAGTTACCGCCCCATCAGTCTGCTCAATGTGCTCGGCAAAATCTATGAGAGGCTTATTTATAAGCGACTCAGAGACTATGCCGAGACAAAGGGTCTCATCCCTAACGAGCAGTTTGGTTTCCGAACGCAGCATTCCTGCGTTCATCAGGTCCACCGCATCATCGAACACATAAGCGTTGGCTTCCAACGTGGTTTGATGACGGGCGCTGTCTTCTTTGATATAGCGAAAGCGTTCGACAAAGTCTGGCACAACGGCTTATTATATAAGCTCTACCAACTTGGCGTGCCGGATCGTCTCGTACTCATCTTACGAGACTTTTTGTCGAATCGCACCTTTCGCTATCGCATAGAAGGAGCGCTATCCTCCCCCCATCCCATCCGTGCAGGAGTCCCACAGGGCTCTGTGCTCGCTCCCCTCATCTTCACGCTGTTCACCAGCGATATCCCGAAAAGTAAAAAGGCGCAGTTAGCTCTGTTCGCAGACGACACGGCCATTTACTATTCGGGCAGCGACCAACACCCGATATCTCGCACTCTCCAAACCGCAGTCGGCAAGCCGATCCCTTGGGAGACGCGAGCCAAATACCTCGGTGTGACCCTCGACCACCACCTCTCCTTCGCTGAGCACATAAAGCAGGTGCGTTCGCGCGCCGCTTTCGCTCTCGATAGACTCCACTCCGTTCTGAATGCACGTAGCAAATTGTCACTTAGGTGCAAATTGCGCATTTATACAGCGTGCATTCGCCCCATCATGACCTATGCGGGATCAGTGTTTGCGCACGCAAAACCTCACCTCATTCATAGGATGCAGGCCCTCCAAAACCGTTTCCTCCGAAAGGCAACGGGAGCCCCTTGGTTCGTTCGGAACGAAATCCTCCACGTGGATCTCGATATTCCCACCATCTCCCAGTTCTTGAAACGCAATTCCAAGCGTTTCTTCGACTCAGCCACCAACCATCGCAACCCTCTGGTTGTCGAGGCGGCTAGCTATGTCCCCTCTCGTATTAGTAAGGTCCGCCGCCCTAGGCTTGTCCTCTCAGATCCCGACGACCCCATAACTCTTCTCCAGGAGAGCAGTAGGGACCGTAGGAACAAAAACAAATCGACATTCCGACCTCGCCGCCGAGGTCCCTCGCGACGACCCCGTAATAATCGTCCTCCCCCCCGTCCCTTGCTCGGGTATGATGTGCCAGCTGGTGGCGTAGCTGAGCCTGTAGCTTTAAACTCCCCTGACAATAATAATCCTAATCTGATCCAGCCTGTCCCAACTTGCTGTCCTCCCCCCAGCGACGCCCTAAGCCGAGGCCCGTTCCCCACAGGGGGAGCCCTTAGCGTGTAGTCGCTTAGTCTGTAAGTTTTATGCCCCTGGCTGGAGGCTTTGAGTAATCTTAAGGCAGCCACAGGATAGTCCGGTTAAGTAGTCTCGACCTCTCTAGGTCAACTACGAGATGCCATATATATAAAAAAAAAATGAACGCAAGTTGGTGTTTTTTCCTAGAGAGCGTTTGTTGACACCTTGAAGTCAAACCCCGCTGCCATCATTTTCATGATAGCCGTCACTGCGGCCGTTATGTGGTGGCCACCGCTCTTCAAAAAAACCGTAGCTTAAGTGACATATTTTTTTTTGCCACCTGCGTAAATGTTGACATATTGTATATTGACTGTTTTTTTTTATTCTTTACAGGTAACGGTCATCAAACCCCGTTAGCGACACACGTATAAGTTAAGTTTAAACATTTTTCTATAAAAGACTTTGGATGAATTTACTACGCAAAGACTTTGCGTATCTGTGTACTATATGTAGTTAATTTTTTATTTCATTTTAATTTAGAAGTATTTTCTTCAGGTCACTTCTATGGTCAAATTAAAGGAATATAATCAATTAAACTTTTGTAAAAATTATTACAGTTTTTGTTCAAGCATTTTCTGTAAATTTTAATATGTATACTAAAAAACTGATTACACAGCAAAATGTTTGAATGGAAACTGCGAGCCTCTATTGTCCTTGAAGTTAGCTAGCATATTAGTGTTCAAAAATGTAGGTTATAGATCGTAAAAATAGATTACCACGAAAAAGTTCTTGTCACAACCGAATTAGGCAAAGATTGATCGGTTTAAACCGTTCATGATATTAAGTAAGCCTATTGCGTGTATGTTTTATTTAACTCGGAATATGGAAATACTGAGTTGGCACCATATTGTTTCTCGGCTTAAAAAATAAATACCCACCCACAATTGTTTTTACCCCAGATACGGTCAAACATTTAAAATTGATATTATTTTATTTAAAATTGCTCCTAATAAGTAAGTCTGGAGTTTTGCGAGATGTGTGATTTTTTTTTGTCTAATTTTATCATTAGCTAACTAAATTGGCAGATTGCCATTTAATGTTAAAGTAAAAATAAATAATAATATTTTCCGAATACAGATTCTCCCGATTTCATAAATGGTAAAAATAAAACAAAATGGTGCACTACAGTAATAAAATTTTAGTCAATTCTTTGAAAGTTGTTAAAAAAAAATATGTAAATTTTCGTCAATTTGGTATAACCCGACTGAGACTGGTCTTGTTACTATTGTATTAAAGTGTGTATAATAATATTAAATTAAATATATTTGAATATAATGGCGGTAATGAAAGACCTGTAATTTGTCTGAAATATGTTGTCCTTTGATGAGCTGAATATTTGGATAGTTTGAATGGATAGGTATCCATTCAAACTATCCAAATATTCAAAAGACACGTGGCGCCTTCTATTATCATTAGAACGTTATTGTAGTTTTCCTCGGGAAAAATATATCACACAAAGTAGGTACTTTGTGTGATATTTTTTTTTTTTTAATTTACGTACCTAATACATTTTATGAGTGTTGATAGACCGGTTTTTCATCTTCCTAACTAATATTATAAATGTGAACGTGTTTGTTTGTTTGTTAATTACGCTTTCACGCTAAAACGGCTGAACTGATTTGGATGAAATTTGGCACTTGGGTGGACCTGGAGAAGGACAAGCTATTCATCCAGAATCGCAGACGAAGTCACGGGCAACAGCTAGTAAATACTATAAAACGCAATCACAATAAACAAATAAATAAATAATAAATATATTTATTACCAAAACAAGGTTACAGACTAAGTAATAATTACCTACATTATGCTGCAGAAATCCGTAAACAAAAATTGTGAGCCCTGCCCCTTAAACTTAACCCTAGGGTTAACTGTAGGTATCTTAGGAAACAGAATAACCGAAGTCCAAAAAAAATCTGTTATACCACATATTCATGATTTAAAGGAAGCTTTTCTAAACAGTTGGTGGGTGAATATTCGAGCGTTTTAACCGCCGTCATTACCTTCCGCCAAAAGTTGATGAAAGAGAATATATTTAATGAAATATTTCAGCAATTCCTGATTCTGGTCCTTAAGCAGATTCTGGGAATTGATGAAATATTTCATTAACGATATTCTCCTTCATCAACTTTTGGCGGAAGGTAATGACGGCGGTTAAAACGCTCGAATATTCACCCTGGTACTTAAGTTTAGCTCGTGGAAGGACATTGTATAAAAGAAATTAAAGGACATGCCCGCACAGAAGGCATGTTACATTTCCATATCATCGCCTTTAAGATATGTCGCAGATAGATTTTCTAATCCGCTGTTTTACATAACTACTAGCTGTTTTACAAAACAGCTCCGTTATGTAAAATAGCTGAATGACGTTTTGCGGTTTTTCATAATCACTGAATTTTAACACGCAGAATTGCATAAAAGTGTTGTATTTATCAATGCAGAGGGTCAAAGATTAGAGGTGATGTAAAACCGTGAAATAAAATGTCAGAATATCGATTTTAGTTCTAAATTTTATTGCTCGTAGCTCTGTGTATAATAACAATAATAATGGTATCCGAAACAGAAATAAATGAAACGGTGATTTTATGAACATTTTAATAAAAAGTTATCAGTCTTATGAAAGTCAGTCCTAAAACTACTATATAGTCAAATAACTGTGACCAACTTGAAAGTAGGGCTCGCCGGCCACTGCTGTGGCACCGCTCACTTCGCTCGCTTGGCTCGCGCATGTTTGGTCACAAATGTAACTAAATCTAATCCAATTGGTCAGGGTGCTCGAGCTTAGTGGGATCAATTCGGCATTAAAAACCACACCAAACCCTTACTGTGACAGTTAAGCCATTCTGCATTAAGTCTAAACGTGGCGTGGGTAGCAGTTTTGTTAAACTTAACGCAATGACTATCCTGCTGAACGTTGTCCAGCTGTTTTACATAACGGAACTGTTTTGTGAAACAACTAGTGGTTTTGTAAGACAGTGTATTCGACTATTCATCTGCGACGTATACATAATAATATTATTATTATTTCTTGTGGATAAAATTAAAATGAATTTTATTAAAAAATATTCGTAGTAAATGCGTAGTTCCACTTATGTTTATAATGATATTTTCTTCGTCGTTTTTATGTATTTTTTTCACATTTTTATTAAATAGAGATAAAAATAAAAGTTATTTTTCTGTAGTTTTCAGTTACACTGTTTATTTTCTAGAAGAGTACATATCAGGATAAGTAAACATTACTATCGTTTTTTTATCGTCGATCCTTTCAATAAGACATATCTTGTAATTATGAAATAAGCTTTAATTTCTCTAAAATGTGCCATTTTCATGATATCTCAAACATATCTAACATACATTTTAAAATTTGCGTAAAATGCACAGTTCTTCCATTCATTTCGATAGTGCAATGTCAATTTATATTTTATTTAAAATTACTGGGCATATTTTGAAATACACATTTTTGTTGCAATGTTATTTTTTGGATAAATATGTCCAGTAGAGAATTTAATAGTAAAATAAATCAATTATGAAATTAAATATAGTTAATTAATATTTACGGCTTATCACAATATGCTCAATAATCTATAGGAGAAGTAAACATTTCATTTAAATTTTTCAATTCAAGACTGATTAGACTAACCTACACCGCACGCCTAATTTTTCCTATTGTTTGATTTGTACTATTTTAATTCAAATTGTTATATTTATACAGCAACTCTCACATCAACTTTTAGAAAAGATGAAAGCTATTCTGTTGTATTTTAAATAAATTCTTCATTGAAAATACCAATTAAACTAATCAATCAGTATTTTTCAAGGTTTGCAAAAATGAAATAAGAATGCCGATGACCGATGCCTAACAGCCAAAAAGGGATAAGCGACTTTTTTTTGCGAAATCGACTTGTATATCGATATAGACGCCTCTAACAAGATAAAAAAAGAATCTAACCATATGTACAAGTCGATTTCGCAATAAAATGTCGCTTATCCCTTTTTGGCTGTTAGGCTTGGATACGTATATTATCGTAATTTTGTCTACTTGTTTCGTTATTGTAAATAAAAGCACTAATAAACAGATAGAAGAGGAATAAATATAACAATTTAGAAACGATCTGTTGTATTTCAATAAAACAAAATTATTTATGATTGAGTCAAGAAATTGCTTCAAGAACAAAATGGCCTAGAAATTACAATTTCATTATATTTATCGGGATATTATAATCGCCTTAGGAATCATCTCATCCGTCTTGTAATATTAAATTTTATCTCGATATTTTTTGTTTTTTTTTTTACAAATAACAGCAAAGTGATGATAGGTTACAGTAAATTCGTATAATATATTGATTTTTTGTAAACAAAAAGGAATCACTGTTATTTGAAAGTCTATTTGGTCAAAAATACAAAAAATATCGAGAATTTCACTAGCTAAATAAAAAACTGCTTACACACTCGCGATTTTATCTTTCGAAACACGCAAAAACGTCTGTGTGTAGGGTGGTTTATGTCGATTATTCCTCTTGTAATAAAAACTATTATTATGCTAGATAAATAATTATTTTTTCTGTGATACATAGATTAAAGTGTTTTTTAAATTGTTAAGAAAAATGTACTACTTAATAATAAAAAGTGTAAGGCTTTTGACTTTGTGAACTAATTTAGCCGATAGAGGAGAGGAAAGTTATGTTTTATGGAGTGAGGAAAAAAAAGTAGATAGAAAAGCGTAACGATTGAGTTATAAAAAGTTGCAACTTGTAAATTAGTAAAATTGTACAAACTACTTTTCTAAATAAAACGAAACTTTGGCCTATGTAACATGTGTTTTCTTTTACCCTCCAGAGAATCTAATTTTGTTTCCCGATGTCAAAGTAGAAAACTCTTTGTGAATAGCGGGGTAACATATTGAGTGATCTCTTTTGGCATTTCCTATGACTACACGTTTTATTTTGTTAAGTTTCGAGCGAGCGCTTTTCATTAGTCCGAGTAGCTGTTTATTTTTATTTCGATGAAATTTTTCCTGACATTTGAAGAATCATCTGTAGGTAGAAATGTTCAAATCAGCTATTTTAGGAACATAAACAGAGTTTTTAAGATAGACTCTATTAGAGATCCTATTTCAGAATAACAAATTACTTATTTTGCATACCTAACTGTAAGAAATGATAGTGATTGAAAATAAAAGTGATTGTCATTGAATACAATGGATAGATTGACAGTTACAATGAAGACTGGCTAAAAATATAATATACATAACAATGAAGAATGACCGAAAAAACAAAAACAAAAAAAAAGCATCTACATACTTTCAATCTACCTAGCCTTTTCCCAACTATGTTGGGGTCGGCTTCCAGTCTAACCAGACGCAGCTGAATACCAGTATTTTACATGGAGCGACTGCCTATCTGACCTCCACAACCCAGTTACTGGGTAATACGATACCCCTTGGTAAGACTGGTTGTCAGACTTTCGGGCTTCTGACGACCCGTAACGACTGTCAAAGATCCACAAATGACAGCCGGGACCAAAGGCTTAACGTGCTTTTCGAGGCACGGAGGAGTCTCGGTATGAAAAGATGGTCACCCATCCACAGACTAACCCCGGCAAGCGTAGCTTAACCTGATGGATCGACCCGTGCGGCTGTTATTACTTAGCCACAAGCTCCTCTGGTATTCCTCTGATATTTATGGCTAGAAAGGAGGTGACTACTGAGATGACGACGTATAGAGAAGTATGGAAGAAAAAGAAAAAAAGAAATGTTGCGCCGACCGACCCCAAATAAATTGGAATGAGAGGATTGATAACATTGAACATGCAGTTCATAGAGTGATTTTGTTAATAAAAAAAAAACTTTGTCAAATACGTAAATCCGTGACTAGATGATTTTGTGAGATAAATCTCCTCATTATGTCACAAAGCATTGGAGAATCGTAACTCCCTGCAATGATCCTTAGGATAAAGTTGGAGCTCCCCCGCACTCTGCAGAGCAATGAGGCCAACATTCATAGCACCGCAATAATAGTTCATTCGTCATGTTGATTTCTGATCGCAACATGTTTTTGTTAGTATACAATGAATACTGAATGCTTATTTCTCCAGAAAAAAACATAACATCACGCCTAATTACCCCAACGGGTTGGGCAGGTGTGTACATATGTACACCCTCATTTCCCCAGTTAGGTTTAAGTTAGGAGGCGAGCCTATTGCTATCGACTCCGCCTGACGCAGGTCCTCACCGGACACGGTTGTTTCGGGAGGTTCCTGTTTCGCATAAGGCGGGAGGAAACGCCCGGGTGTCACCATTGTGTGGATCGCCCAGAGGACACGGTGGAGCATACAGTGGAGGTCTGCCCGGCTTGGGCAGAGCACCGCCGTGTTCTCACGGAGGCGATCGGCGGCGGCGATCTCTCGCGTCCGAGCCTGGTCCAGGCCATGGTGCGGAGCGAGAGTGTATGGGAGGCCGTCACCTCCTTCTGCGAAGCGGTAATGCTCGCGAAGGAGGAGGCGGAACGCGTGAGGGAGAGGCAGCCTCACGCCCTCAGTCGCCGCAGGAGACGCCCTGGGCGGCGGGAATCGATAGCCGATTCCCGGCCACCGTAGGCGCGGGCTTGCGGACGGTGAGTAGTGGGTAGCTCGCCGTCCGGTGAGGACCAGGCCCGGGTCGACGGCGCGTTGTGTTCCACGCGCGCCTCAAAGAGATGTCAGCAAAAGATGGGGTTCAATAGGGCCGATGCCGCTGGGGTCGCGGGTTGTTTGAAAAAGATACCGTGGCCCTGGCATAGGCAACTGAAGGAACACGGGTGGGTTTTAGTCAGTAAAAGTCTGACACGCCCTTCCGTTCCACCCAGAGCGGGAGAAGTTATTTGATGATTTCCCATCCACAAAAAAAAAAAAAATAGGGCACAAATCTAGACTCCGGGCTGCTACTGAGAAATTCCAGATAGAAAAACCCAATAACACTTTGCCCAACCTGGGAATCGAACCCAGAACCACATGCTCAGCAGGACCGCTTGCGACCACTAGACCGCCACCACTACCACCGCAACCATAGTTGATTCATGATGTTGATTTCTGATCGCAGCATATACAACGGATATCTCCAACCAATGAATACCAGATACTTTTTTCTCCAGAAAACATTCACTGATTATTGTCTCCACGTTTGAGTAGGCAAATAAAACTATGGCAAAAGTGGAAGAAAATGGTTTTCGTCAACACTTTGTAAGTATAAAACAGACAGGAGAACGTACTTTGTTGATGTTATGAGGAAATTCATATTGTAGATGGACGTGGACGTAAAATGTTTATCATCCCTGTTAGCGTGGGGCCACGACAAAAGCAGTTGACTAGAAGCGATATGGCTGTCTTTAGAATTTTGGAAAGTTCATGAAATAAATGGTAACGGCCGCGACTTTAGAGGTCGTAGTTTCGAATCCCGACAGGCGTTTTACTTTGCGTAAATTATTTCATCACCACTGCTCTCAAAACGGCGAAGGAAAACATCATGAAAAATTGCATCTCCTCGAACCAAAAGTTTGAAGACAATGAGAAAACAAATGTCTAATTATAATGTCCCAGGTTAATATTAATATAATATTATTATTAATATATATTTTTTTCGGTTCCGTTCCCGACGATGAAATATGGAACCTTCTGAAATAATAATTTTAAAAAGCAACGCGCTTGCACAGTTTCGTACCATCGTACTATACAAGACATAGACATAGGTAATTGTACGATACAATTACCTAAATAATTTTATTTTTTGTTAAATAGCCTAGTAATACACACTTTGTGAAAATTTCAAGTGTCTACATAATACGGTTCAAAAGATACATGACAGACGGATGAACAGACGGACAGAGGAGCTTTAGTAACAAGGTCCTGTGGGCACCTTTTGGGTACGGAACCCTAAAAACTAGCCCAGAGCATCCAGTACTTATTTTAATTACCTTCAACAGTGATCTACAAAAATGCTAGAAAAACTACAAATTTTCTTTTAGAACGCTTGCTTTGAAGCCTTAAGGTAAGGTAAGGGATTAAGACAGACATGAGATACAAAGGTGCACGCACGGAATACTTTTATAGGTGTATGTGCTCAGCTGTATGTATACCTGAATATATAGCAGTATGTGTAGCTATTACGACTGAAATGAAAGTAAAAGTGAAAATTTTTGTATCATACAAAGATTCATAATAAATGATAAATGATTTTATTTCTGTAAGTAGGTTTGTGCAGACGCTAGCACACCAAGCTACTACAATCTGTCAGATTTCTTTAATAGAATTTCGACTTTATTGCTAAAGAATTAGGTTCAAGGTTGATTGGGAAAATCTGACAGTTTCGGGTAGGTTGACCTGCTGGCGTCTGTACAAACACTTTTACGTGTCAATCATGTTTTTTTTTTAAACAAGGTAAGGTCGGCGTTTCCTATCTGACTACTCTGGGAAAAAAGGCCGAAACAAACTCAGAGGTCACAGTCTCTTATAAAGTCCAGACATAATCTTGGTCAGTTCATGTGAAGACCTCAAAAGACCATTTCAGACACCAATCTACATAGATTGGTGTCTGAAATGGTCTTTTGAGGAAAGAACCACACAGATTGAGAGGACTTGTCCAGTCAGTGCACGCATTTGTCAGTAATCGCGCAACTCAACTCAGAACTTAAGGATTTCAAAGGTTTGACGAACAATACCAAAGAAAAGACATTTGGGTAGGCCGCATAAATTACTCAAACTGCCAGACCATGATTAAAAATACCTGAGAGAAAAAATACAACAAACAAAAAAGCGATGACCTACCTAGTCTTCACATTCACAATAATTAAAATAATATAGTACTTTACAAAGTAAATATTCATGTCAAGATATTTATAATGCTTGATTTGTCACCTACTGAAATTTCACCCGTGAACAGATTCTTTTGAGACTTGGCACTCGTATATTTTGTACAATATTTTATCACTTTATCAGAAAAGCATTTTTTCCTTTACTACCCTGTCGAGCATTAGTGATTTTACCTTAAGGTCCATGTGCGAGATGGAACGGGATGACGGGGATGAGTGTTCTCGAGATAGTGTCTTTGAGGGTAGTTCACAGTTTTGTGTTAATATTGATAAGTTTCTTGTTTTGTTTCTAGGTCAGGTATTAGCTTAGTAAAGTGGTGTGACGATATGTGCGAAATTGGACGCTTTTTTATTTAGTTTTGTGTGTTTTAGGGTTCCGTACCAAAATTGTAAAAAGGAACCCTTATGGTGCGACTCTGTCTGTCTGTCCGTCTGTCACAGCTGGATATCTCAAAAAATACTAATGCTATCAACTTGAATTTTGGAATAGTTTTTGATGACGTTTGCCCAACTATTTTGCAAATAAGAAAGAATTTAAAAAAAAACGGTTTTTGCAATGGGGGGTCTTAAAAATTCGAAGTCGGGCTACTAGGGCATGTGGGGTCATATGAAAGAGCGCTGTCTGCACATATACAAAAAAAAAAAAAATAGGCCGAATAGTTTTCGACTTTTAATGAAAAATTAAAAAAACAATACCATTCCTCCCCTTATCTCCGAAATTTGCATAGAGAAAAATCTGAAGTTATTCCGTGTGATAGAAGTTTATATAAAAATTACAGGAAAAATAAAACGATGTATCTAAATAGCGAGTCCGACTCGCTCTTGGCCGGCTTTTTTTCAAGTTTGTGGTGATTTTCAAACTGTAGTGAAAAAAAATATAATTGGGATAAAATAATACTATAAAGTGAGCAGCGGTGGCCCAGTGGTTACGGTCATAGGTTCGAACCCTGACAGGTGCTTTACTTTGTGTAAATTATTTCATCACTACTTCTTTCAAAACGGTGAAAGAGAGGAAACCGTCATGTCCTAAAAACAAAAATTCGTAGACATGTGACGTTCACCAACCCGCACTGGGCCCGGGTGGTGGATAACAGCCCACTCCCTCTGACAGAGAGGTGGCCTGTGTCCCAGCAGTGGGAACATTTTAGGCTGATTATGATTACCATAAAATTGCCGCTATTACAGATCAGGGGCCGTATTATGAACTATTAACGCCATTATTTTTCCAGTGCTAGAGAGAGACGGAGCTATACATGACCTATAGCACCATCCCTTTTTCGCAACGGCATCATGATGGCGTTAATAGTTCATAATACTGCCCCTGTTAAATAATTTTATACTAGCTAGTGCCCGCGACTTGTATTGTAGTGGGCTGAATCGTGTATCTTGCGATGCTTGCCAGGACCAGTTGAGTTTCGAACCAGGTGCCGCATAGTTCAAGGTGAGTCGGAACTGTCTGAGGAGATAGTGAGTCGAAGTGGCGCTGCAATGATGCTCCAGTGAGTCGGATGTGATACAACGCTGGGTTAAGGCTGACTGCTGGCGTCGATCTGAAGAGGGTTGAAGGGCTCTGCTTGTTGACCGGGCAAAAGTGCAGTGTGCTGTGCCAAGGTTGCTGATGAGGCTAAGGGTGATGACCAGGAATACGCGTCCGCTTCATGCTGGTGGTCAGGATTCCCGTTGAAGCCGTGGGTGCTAGCTGGCAGTGTGACTCGCCACTCGAGAGCTTGAGGAAGTGATGATGATGACGTCACGCTGAACTAGCTGCTCCATGCGTCAATGTCCATGATCGGGGTCACCAGTATAGAGCTTTGAGGAAGAGAGTGTACAGTTCACTCATCCTCCATAGAAAAGGGGGGATCCTCCGACCAGACAAGTGTTGAGTCTGGTGGGCAAAGTTACCCGACGGTTGATGTCAGGATGTTGTATATATGCCAGTCGCACAGAAAACTCTGTTTGCACGATGCAGAATTTTGCGTGACGTCGTTGTGATGCGTAGTACGCATGTGGCGATGTAGATGCCGCCACAGGGCTATCAAATGCAAAAAGATTTTTTTTTTTAATACGACGGGCATTTCCAGAGATTAGTGCGTTCAAACATGAAAACAACTCATCAGCTTTATTATTGATAGCCCCTCGGTACAACGGATGTAACACTCTTAAGAGAGCCATTGTTGCTCAGATTTGCTATAGGACTTAAATTTCGTACTGGTGGGCTGAAAAGTTTTAAGCCTAGGGATGGGCCGCAGATGACTGATACACGATGATGTTTACGGATTCATTCGTAATGATGCTAATGACATGAAACTCTGTATTTATACTAAAGAGGGTATTCGCAAATTAGTACGTAATATGCTGCGCGAGATAATAAAGATAATGACACTTTGTTGTTCGATTCGGCACGGAAGCGTATTGAATGACTGTGAATAGCTATGCAGGAGACAGAAAAAAGAAGAAAAAATACGAAAATAATAAGAAGAAAGTAACTACTACGTTATAATATACGTGTTCCAGTAGTCCTACTAAATAAAACACGTATTTTTCCGCGCGCTTCAAAGAGTAACAGTTAAAAAGCTTTAACGCTTAACATTTTTTAAATGCGGGTTGAACGTAAAAAGTATATTTACCGAGCAGTCAAAGGTTAAGTTATTTTAAACCTAGTTTCCTAAATGTTATATAAATGCATTTCCTGAAAGCACTATTGAAGTTGTATTTAGATATACGAACACAATGAAAGTTTGCCGTTTACGTAAAACGTTGGTCAATACACAATTTATGTTATTTTTGTTTTTCAATTAAATTCTAAGCTTATTCAATTTGCACAACATAGTGAATTATTTTAAAAGACCAGAGAAACCATGGATAGACTGAGTGAAACATGATTTATGGATAGAAACGGGGTGACTAGTGTGACTACTCGAGTAGTAGAAAAGTATTGAAGGAAAGCATATGTTGCGCCGACCTCAAATAATTTATTTGAGGTCGGCGCAACATATGTTTTGTTTGATAAGGGCAGGAGAATGATGACGATCCGTGGCTAAGGAAAACCGCCACAGGGGTCGATCTATCAGGTTAAGCTACGCTTGCCGGGGTTGGTCCGTGGATGGGTGACCATCTTTACATAGAGAAACTCCTCCGTGCCTTGGTAAACACGTAGAGCCGTTGTTCCCGGCTGTCATTCGTGGATCTTTGACAGTCCTTATGGGTCGTCAGAAGCCCGAAAGTCTGACAACCAGTTTTATCAAGGGGTATCGTATTACCCAGTTACTGGGTTGTGGAGGTCAGATCGGCAGTCGCTCCATGTAAAATACTAGTATTCAGCTGCATCCGGTTAGATTGGAGTAAAGGCTAGGCAGATTGATTGATTGAGTGAATAGACATAAACAAGATAAAACACAAAATATAATAAAGAAAGGTTTTATTTTCCACAAAAACAAGCGCGTTAGTCCTTGCACTTCATTCTTTGTTTCGTAGCATGTATAGGCAGGCAAATTGATTATTTGTAAACTGCACCCTAATTGCGTAACACACTATCGATCGGAATCTGAATCATTTTAAAGTAAATTGCTAATCCATTGCTTCATATTTGCGACAATGTTTACTACTCAACAACGTAAATAACGCAATGTATGTTGTTGAACTGTCAAAATGAAACCGATTCCGATTGATAGTGTGTTGGAAAGAAAAGAAAGAAAATACGTTTATTTAGCGCACACGAAAATAATACACAGCAGAATGAAATACTGTTAAAAAAAAAAAAAGTATAAATAGCGATGCAGGAATGTGTGCCTCACGGCGGCGCCATAAAAGTTACGCAATTAGGATACTGACATCCTACGTCAATTTGCCGTGTTAAAGCTATTTCATATAACAGCCAAATGATGACAGCGTTGTGGTTTGAATATACGGACAATTTAAGATGTTAGTCAATTTGCTTAACAATTAATTTCTCTGACTTTACGAGGGGAATGACACTTTTGTTATAAAGTAGTAACTTCATTATCATTTACTTATTTAAATTCAGTCATTGTTATTGAATTTTAAGTCATCATTCAGTCTAACGAAATGCAGCTGATTACTTAGTTTTATAATTTATCGGTAGTTATTTTAAAATTAAATCACACTTATTTGAAATGGAGTCAATCAATCAACTCAGCCTATCGCAGTTTATAGCTGGACATAGGCCTCTACCAAGCTGCGCTACAACACCCTATCCTCCGCCTTTCGTACCCAGCATCGAATGGAGTATCCATTTGAAATAAAAAAAAAAAAAAAAAACTTTTTTACAGTCCTTTCATTCGATTTTGACTTCTATTCCGTAGGTATAAGGATGGCATTAAAAGCAAAAACGTGGTTACAATACCAACTGTTAACTGCAGCTACCATTTGTCATGCTACCAACGCAATAGAAGTCAAAATCGGTTGACCGCACGGGTCGATGCATCAGATTAAGCTACGCTTGCCGGGGTTGGTCCGTAGATGGGTGGTCACTTTACATACCGAGACTCATGCAGGCCTCGGAAAGCACATAAAGCCGTTGGTCCCGGCTGTCATTCGAGAATCTTTGACAGTCGTTACGGGTCGTCAGAAACCCGAAAGTCTGACAACCAGCCTTACCAAGGGGTATCGTATTACCCAGTAACTTATTTGTGGAGGTCAGATAGGCAGTCGCTTGATGTAAAATACTGGTATTCAGCTGCGTCGCGTTAGACTGGAAGTCGACCCCAACATAGTTAGGAAAAGGCTAGTAGGCAGATTATTTATTAAGAGTCATATCATTACTGCACTTCCTTCCTAACCAAATTATTATTCGAAAAAACTACGGTTTCCTGCGACAGTGCCGCCATATCACACAGTGACGGCTATCATGAAAATATGGCAGCGGGGTTTGACTTCACGTCAAAATACGCTCCCTAGGTGTGTACGGCGTGCAATGTGTTCTGGTGTGCCGGTGATAGGGGGTACTCTCTAGAGGAGGGTCCGGTGACGGACAGCCGCCGTGGGCTCGCGGTTAGTGCCAACGCTTGCCCGTGTTCCCGCCATAAGCGGCAGAGGAGGACACCGTGGAGTTATAGTGGGTTGGAGTGCACTATCTCCCCGTGGTAGTGCAGTATGCATGAGAATTTCTCTAAGCAAAAAAAAGGTGTGTTTCACACCAACTTACTTTAATAAATATAGGTAACGTTTCATAGAAGTCATTCAACGGTAATAGGGATGATGCCTGGGTAAAAAAAAAAGAAATTCTGTTTAGTCCGTCAGTCAGATAATAAAAATATATTAGACACGTATTTTTTGCTTTATCATATTAATAAAAAATGACTTAGATAACTCGCATTAAAGTTCGGGAGTGGGGGCTTGCTACGTCACTTCTACGTATAAAATCTACGAAGACGTGACGTCATGCCACATTTTAACTCAATGTATCGCCGTAATCTTTTGATTCCGTATAAAAAGAAAAAATACGTGTCCAATATATTTTAATAATCTACATGACGGACAAAAAAACATTTTTTAGTCATCATCCCTATTTGTGGACGCTATGTGGCGGCGACCGCATTCTAAAAAAAACTATAGCTAACTAAGTACCTCTTTCCATACAGAAACCTAATTGAAAATTAAGTTACTTACAACCTTTGATTTTATTAACCTTCTTGAAAACGTTTTCAAAACTCATGAAAAAAGAGACAATTATCAGAATATTACAAGAGCCACATAGCAACAAACCATCGTTAAATATAAACGCTTATTCCCAAAATCGAAGGTCGAAATTCCCTCGACACAAAAGTAAATTAATCGATTATTTTTCCAATAAAACTAATTGCTTTCTTATCTTAATCGACTTAGTCAGTTTGTTTTAGTAACAAGATAGCTATCGATTATTCGATTGTTACATTGTTTACGCGGTATAATGAAGTGGCCATCATTGACATATTAATTTAATTTGCTAAGTGAGTTCCTTATTTCATTTCTCGAAGTACTGGGCACGTTAGTAACATAACATCAGGCCTACATTCTCCAAAGGGTTAGGTAGAGGAATAGGTACCAATAGTACTGGGTGTACTATTCGTACATTTCACCCGTTATGTTTAAGTCCCGTGTAATAGGGAGCGAGCCTATTGCTATCGACCAGGCACATATCCAGACTTCGCGCTAGTACTGAGTAATTCCTGATTAGAGATGGGTCTCTGCCCGGTAAAAACTCGAACTTTGGGTAAATAATAATAATAATACCCATTTTTACCTTCCCAATTTTAACAGGTTAACTGTCCACAGACCATATACGGTCTGTAGAGAGACTTTCATACCAGTCCACAGACCGTATGTGGTATGTTCGCCAGCAAAATTTCTAAGTAGTCATCTGACACGGTGGACGTGAGAAGAAAGTCTCATGTTTAATGCGGACTTGGCAGGACACCGACTATTATTTTATTTTTATTTTTAATGAGAGGAACAGCAAACAGTTGCATTATAAGAGCTTACAACTAATTTAACAATCAAAATTAGTAATAACATAACCCACAAGCTGTCCACAGGTAAAGTGAGTTTAAAAGGAAAAACAAGACTGAAAAAAACATAACTGGACTTATGGACCATTCCCACTCTGGAGCCTGGATAGTTAACCTGTTAATTTATACCGGGTATAGAACAAAAAAAAAAACAAATACATTATAATTTTCACATCTGTCTGCAGGGTTGCCATTTACGCAAATATTCTGGTCTATCTCACAATAAAATACAGTTTTATCAATCTTATATTTTATAAATAATAAATAAAAACAAAATTAAATCATGTACATATTATTCTTAAACTGCTTTTACTAAATCAGAACTATTAAACATATTGAACACGGCAACTTCTAAATTACAATATGGAAGTAAAAGATCTAGAACACGGTTTACATTTACTTTCCATTTCATCCCTTTTTTTTTAAGGTTAACCTATCCATTTTTTATCCACTCGCCCATCTCTATTCCTGATATAAGTATATATATACTTGACTATGCCCTATCTGGAAATCGAACCCAGTACCTCATGTTCAGCAGTAGCATTTGTGATCACTAGACCAACGACAACATTTTGTGACTGTTTTATACATTTTAATGAAAGGTACGTTTATTACAATTTTTAACTGCGTACAAAGAGAAGACATACCGATCGGAATCCGAAACCGAACCCGTCTTTTGTAGTTACAATATTTTGTTCTAGCTTTGGCCCGCGACTTCGTTCGGGTGGAAGTCGTAAGTACCGTAAACTGGGGTTACTTTGATACTACGGGGTTACTTTGATATCGACTTTCGACTTATGAAAAACATATTTTTGTAATATCTACAACGCCTTATTAAAAAATAAACTATCAGAAGTGCCAACTACTGATAGTAAGGCGTTGTAGATATTACAAAAATATGTTTTTCATAAGTCGAAAGTCGATATCAAAGTAACCCCGTAGTATCAAAGTAACCCCGGTTTACCGTATACTAAAATAACAACCACAATTTTTATAAAACTTCCCTGTATAGGTACGTTTGTAGTTTTGGTCTCAGCAACCAAAATATGAAGAGAGTGATGGTGGAAAAAAAGGTTAAATAAAAAAAAAGTTAAGAAAGTTATCTTCGTAAAACTCGTCAAAATGTAGGAAACTGCTCATTGTTTTTTTCGCGACTTCAGGTTTAGTTCCTATAGTATAAGTTGTTCAAAATGACAGTCTCATTAATATCTTAGAGTTATGGTATATCAAAAGGAACACGTTGTATATAACCAAAGATTGATATCTTTGGTTATATACAACGTGTGAAGAAACAAAGAAACACTTATACACATTATATTATTTTTATTTATTGTGAATGTGAAGACTATGTAGGTCATTGCTTTTTTTGTTTGTTTTATTTTTTCTCTCATTTTTTTATTTTTAATCATCGTCTGGCAGTTTGAGTAATTTATGCGGCCTACCCCAATGTCCTTTCTTTGGTATTGTTCGTCGAATCGTTGAGCTCCTTAAGTTCTGGGTTGAGCTGCGCGATTACTGACAAATGCGTGCACTGACTGGACAGGTCCTCTCAATCTGTGTGGTTCTTTCCTCAAAAGACCATTTCAGACACCAATCTATATGGTCTTCACATGAAGTGACCAATATTATGTCTGGACTTTATAAGAGACTGTGACCTCTGAGTTTGTTTCGGCCTTTCTTCTCAGAGTAGTCAGATAGGAAACGCCGACCTCATCTAGTTTAAAAAAAAAAAAAAAAACATGATTGACTTGTAAAAGTGTTTGTACAAACCTACTTACAGAAATAAAAATCATTTATCATTTATCGCTACAAATTGAAAAATAACTTTAATTTCGTAAATCGTATTTGGTATAAGTTGTGTGTAGGTCAGGTGCAGAACATTTAGAGGAAAAGCGATCATGTGGTCGTTTGTGTTCATTCCATACTAACGTATTCTTCTGTTCTCTCCCTGGTTAATCCAAGTATTTTTTTTTACGATATAAAATTATATACCACTGCCATTTGTACTGTTTTGTTTTTGGCGTAATTATATTAGTTTTAGAAAAAAAATTATATTTATTTATTATATAATGTTTAATTAGGTCAGTATGGAAAGAACGCCAACGATCACGTGACAGCATTTCACCTTAATGACTAGTGCCACGCCACTTTAGATTTATGTGTGAGAAATTCTGTTTATCTTGGAAATTGAAATCGTATAGGTCCTTATAATATATTCTCACTAGGATTTTTTACTAATCCCAAAAAACGGTTCCTGTTTTTCAAAACATATCCCAGATTGAAATCTCAGGTTACCCTAAGCCTCAAAGGTCAGTCCGTCGTATGACTTCTAAGTAAAAATGGCACGCTGCATAATTTCCAGAACACTTCCAAGCAAAAACAACAATACCCTCGAAGAAAACACTAAACTTGAATCGCCTAAAACCCAGGAAAAAAGGTCTAGCCACATCCCATATAAATTCATGTCCCAAAAGGTACCAACCTATTTTAGGAAAACGAAAACGGCGAATGCTAAACAATCTGGCGACCCTAATATTATGCAAAATGTCGCCGTGAGGATATTGAGGGAACTATCTACGGCAGTTTGGGAAACAATGGATGAGAGTGGCACCTTTCGAATGGCCCGATAGGTACCTTAAGGAGGTCGTATGTAGGCTTCTTTTGACTTCCCTAACGTTTCAAGAAAAGGAGATTCGTAGGAGCGTTGTGTTCGTGATAATATCAGAATTTGACCCAGTTGTGTTCAGCTTTTTAATAGGTTAGTTTAGTAAATGACTTCATAAAATTTAATGGGACGTAATAGAACGTATAATACATGTAGTTGCTAAGGAAAATCAGATTCATAGAAAATAATTTCGTTCAATCCAAGAGGAAAATCTCACGTAAAAATATTATGATTCCATTAGTTACGTGTTTGTGGTGAGCAAGCTCGGTGGATCATAGCTATCGTTTCAGTGCAGGTAATTTTAAAAAATACGATTTAAAATTAAAACTCACTTTTCTGTCTTAGGCACTTGTCCCACCGCCAACGATGAGCGCGAAGCGAGTTGAGCTAGAAACTAGAAACGAATTGGCGTGCAACGAGCAGCGAGTGAACGAAGGCGACAAGCGATTACTTGCTGGTATGCGTATGTACTAAGCATGAGTCTCTCAGCGAGTGCTCTGCCCTCCAAGCGAACGTCGCTGAGTGAGTACTCTCTATGATAGCTCTTGTCTCAGTGACAAACGAGTACTCACACGTAGTGTGAACAGTCAGCGATCAACTATTAATATCTGTGTATTGTATGCCATTGGCGACGTAAAACTGGTGGATGCCAAGCTTCACAGCTTGGCTCATCGCCGCAAGGTTGCCTGCTTGTCGGTCTTCTACAGATTGTACTTCAGTGAGTGTGCTCAAGAACTCAACCTAATTCCACCGGCCCCCTTCTACCATCGGACATCTAGACGCACTGCCAGTTACCATCCCTACTAAGTTGATACTCCACCAATTCGCACTAAGCGTTTCCAAATGTCTTTTTTAATGCGCACAGCAAAAGAGTGGAACTCACTACCTGCGTCTGTGTTTCCGAGCGCATACAACCGTAATCTCTTCAAAGTGAGAGTGAACAGGCTTCTTCTGGGTAAGCTCACTCCGTCGTCGACTTTGTCTCTGTCATCTCTGACCTAGACTAAAGTCAAGAGCAAACCCATCTCAAATAAGAAAAAAAAAAACAGTTTCTTGCGTTTCTGTTATAGTTAGTCGCTTCCTCGCCGGTGGTTGGACAACTGCCTTAGGGTTTGAGAATTTGCTGAATATTTCAGATCTGATAAGAAAATACTCTAAACTTACTTGATTATCGCGACAAGTGATATTTAGCAGATTTGAGTAACTTTTTCCAGGCTTAAAGTATTCTTCTACTGTTTTGAAAAGCGCTCAAAATAGGTCCACCATACAAACGTCATCCCCTTAAACGTTTGACGCACCCCAAGTGTGCGGAAGAATATTTTTTGTAATCTTTACATGATTGGTATATAAACGTATATATTAAACATATAAACGTAAAAGAAGTCATCCTATGGCGACCGCGGGCTTACATTAGCTGTGAACCTATGGGGTTCGGCTGACATTCGACATAATAAAGAAAGAAGAAAATTTCAATATATTTATAATAAAACTTAAAAAAATACTGATAAACAAATGCTATTATTCCTTAGATGAATATTTAAACGATAAACATACATAATAGAAAAAAGTAAAAAGAAAGTAAGATAGTATAATAAATGTTAAGGAAATTACTAATAATATAATAATAATAATTGTTAACAATAATTAATGACAATCACGCAATTTATAGTTATGTTTGAAATATATTAATGATATGGTAATTATTAATAAATAATAAAATAATAACAAATAATACATTAAAAAATATAGCAATAATTCATAAAACGTCAATAATTCATGATCTCCTAAAACAGGGCTTCCTCTCTCCTACCCTTTTGCTGTGCCCTACAGGGTCCATAATGATCTCAATTATATAGAACTTACCACCTAAGTACACATTATGGTAAAGCAATAAAGATATTGAGTATTGAGTATGACCTTGACATCATAATGGAGTTTTTCAGACGCTTGACGGGTTAAACAACTTTTGTTAGGGTCGGCTACGTCTAACCGGTTTGAGCTGCTGAATACCCGTAATGACTGTCAAAGATCTACGAATGCCAGCCGAGACTAATGGCTGAACTTGCTTTCCGAGGCACGGAGGGGTCTCAATATGTAATGAATTGTCACCCATCTAGAACTGACCGCGGCAAACGTAGCTTAATCTTCGATCGACTCGTGCGGCTGTTAATATTTAGCCACGAGGCCCTTGAGGTTGAAAATCGTGTATTATTAAGAATCTAGGTGATCTTCGTTCAACATTACCAAAACCACATGATTTAGGAACATAGACATACCTACATACATAAACTCACGCCTTTTCCCATGGGGGTAGGGAAAAACTACAGAACGCTACCTGCTACGATCCTTACACATACTCCTTTTCCATCGTTTACGCTCATACATCTGGTCATACACGTACTTCTTCAATGAGGCATGAACAGATTTCTTGAACAGAGGACAGTCGCACTAAGATCATCATTTAGTTCAAAATGTTTTGTCTATAATAAAACTCACTCGTTTTTAGCGTTCCGTACCTCAAAAGGAAAAAACGGAACCCTTATAGGCTCACTCGTGTGTCTGTCTGTCCGTCTGTCACAGCCAATTTGTTCCGAATCTAAGTTACGGATTAAGTTGATATTTGGTACACATAATATGTATTTCTGTGACCCAAACACGGACGTGTAAGGTAAATAAATGAATTTTGAATTTGGGGGTCAATTTTAGGGGGCAAATAAGAAATTTTTAAAAAAAGTTTTGCAAACTGTACCGTGTGACATGCCAAATGAAAGGGCTTAACTGCGAGGGTGTAAAATATATATTTTTTTTTTATTTTAAAATAAATTCTTATAAAGTTATTTAAGAAAATAGACGAAAATTAACCATTCGACCCCTTTTTCTCCGAAACTGCTAAGTTTAAAATTTTGAAAAAAATACGAAACTACTGAGCCAGGATTTAAAAAAAAATTAGAAAATAGTTCTAATAGATCTTTACCTACAGGAAAACCAACAAGTCTGTGGTCTTAAAATAACATGGTGAATCTCTCAATATTGTGCGTAGAAACTGCAAATGTACAGTTGGAATGTATGGGAGAACATCAAATAAAATGTTAAGTTTGTTCTTGGGTTAAATTCATCCCAACTAGGGAACCCTTCATTGTGCGTGGTCCTACACGCACTTGACCGGTTTTTTATAGACAAAAATTAACCTTACAGTAGTCGTATATAATGTGTAACATCTGACATCTCACCTTGGTAATAAGTGAAACAAATGATTCAGGTATTCGAATTGTTATTTCTGCACGGTAAAAGTACTTTCTAGTTCCAACCAAATAAGCAACGTTTTAAGCTACGGCAACATTTCAATCCAAAGAGCAAACATTTCAAAAATATACTTTCCTTATCTATGAGATGGGATGCTTCCCTGGCTGACTTCCTGTTACACACTTCCGTCCCTTTTCACAAAATCACCCCCACAGATTGCAGGAAAGCGAGAAGAAATATGTGACACATCAAAAACTGATTCTTTACTTTTAGTGTCTTTGACATATCTCGAGACCCTGCGGTCCCGGACCTTTGGTAGGCGTACGAGAGGCCTCAGCGAACTCGCAGAGGCCCTTTAGACGTTTTTAATTAAATGAGGCACCAACCAACGAATATCCCTGTATGCACTATGCAAATGCACCCAAGGACAACCCGCGGTTGATGTAGGACTATTGCAGGATATGGAAACAAAGATATTGGAATATGTAATTGGATGGCTAAAGTGGACTACCTAGAACTATGAAAGGACTATAGCCCCTGCCTGATCAATATTTTATTATATTGGTTGAGCACAGCACACGAAACTTACATCTGAACAACCTGCATGCTGTGCTGTGGGGGTTAGACTCTGATAGGCGGGGGTTATCGTCGTCTTTGGCGAATTAAACCAGTGCAATTGATCCACACAATTATAATAGAAAAGGCACGTACACAAATCAGAAACACAAAATACACATAATACGCAATCATAATACAGAAATAATCTTACTTACGTTACACTAATTAATACAATAATACAGACACGCGACTATACAGGGCTCCGTTGAGCATGTCACTTGATGGTTAGATACTTTGACTAACTTGCTCGGTACATTTTTGGAACTAACTCACAAATCCTACGGTGAGGCATATTTATTACCTTGTCTCTATAGCTACCGTAGCGGGTATACCTCACCTCACTACTGCTACGACACCAATCGGCGTGGTTTTAACAGTGACCACGCCCCCATTTTCCAGCTACGTCTATCGTGCAAGTCACGACCTGTCGACTTCTTACGGACAGGCATAAACCTGCTTGCAGATTTGTATCGATTCCCTGCGTGCAAGTCACAACGTGTTCATGTCCCATGGACAAGCACAGTCTTGTTTGTATGTTTAATATTTACATCATAATCAGTACTTTCTTAAGCTACTTATAACTAATAGCAAACGGAGCTAGGAGTATGGTGCTTCTCCTACAATATTACTATGACATCTTTATTTTTACATTGAGTGATGTGAAGAACAGCACAATACCGTGTATGGTAGCAGCTAGAACCCCACAGGGAAAATAAAACTTGTAGGTAATAACCCAAGGGTAAGTTTCTAAGGGAATACCCCCAAGTTTGCGGCAAACCAGTAAAGATTATTGCCAGTGCGTCAGCTAAAATATTAGATAACAAAAAAGGCAGCAGGCATACAATATTGTGGTTTGTTTCGACTTTTATCTCCCGATGTACCGGCGAGATCGTAAAGTTTCTTTTATGTGCAAATGTGTCTGCCAATAAAGATTCTACGTGATATTTTTGACAACAGGTCTGGGGAGATGTTTTTGTTTGAATTAAATGTTTAATATGAGTAATGGGATCGTAATATGGAGCTCTTCAGTTAATTGAGAGGTAGTATTCTTAATAAATCTTCGTGTTTATTGATGGAAATATTTTTTGTTAGGTATCTGACCATTAATATATCATAGGTTGGTACATTACCGTTTTAGAGGCGGATAACCATAAATTGAAATAAAACACAGAAAAATGTTTTTAATATCCATGAAATTAGCTTTATTTGACGGATAACTTTATGGCATGAATGTTTTCATGTAATTTTAGAAAGGCAACCGCCGCGGCTGAAGCCAAAGCCTAATTTATTGAAAGACTTTTTTTTTATAGACTCAATTTTCTGCAAGAAACATTTGACGAACGACTAATTTCACAAATTGTAAAATCATTTTTCGAAAGATTTGACGCCATTATAGTGTTTTCTCTTGGGATATGTAAAGTTGCATCTCTACGCCCATAGATCAGAAACAATTTATTGAGCACTTGGATGCCAACATTTGACGCAATATTGCTTGATTTACTGCGAAAAGTGTGTAAAAATTTGACCTCCACATTAACCCCAGTCGCCATGCAAACACCAGCCGCGGCGGCCACATGCCCGAATCCTATTCAAATATTAATGTCATAAAATTATCTGTTAAATAAAACCAACTTCATGGATATTTAAAACTTTTCTTTGTTTTTTATTTCAATTTAAAGTTCTCTGCCTCTAAAAAACACCCTTTATTAACTCACTTTTTCCCATGGGGATAAACAGAAATTACAAAACGCTACGTGCTACGAATCGATTCCTTCATACTCCTTTTGCTTGGTGTACTTTCATACACCTAGCTAGATATATCTACAAGCGGCCGGTAGCGAGTACCACACGCCCATTACGTTTCTACAAACGAATTGAAAGATAAAGAAGACTGGCCAGTAATGGCAGTGCACAGACGGATGTGGAAATGGGATAGGAAGGCCTTTGCCAGTAGTGGGATAGTCCGTGCTAAATACCACCGCCAAACACCCCAAATAGGGTATTATGTTTTGTTTTGTTACGCCACTTCTTCTCTTCAGCTAAAGCACTAAGAAGTGGTGAAGGGCAAGCGTTTTGGGGGGACTGTCTTATGTAATTCTAACGTTCAAAAAGTGCTGATACTCAGCCTAGTTTGAATAAATGACTTTTGATTTTGATTTTAATCATAATACATACACCGAATTTTTACTCATCAACTGCCTAGCCTTTTCCCAACTATGTTGGGGTCGGCTTCCAGTCTAACAGGATGCAGCTGAATACCAGTATTTTACATGGAGCGACTGCCTAGCTGACTTCCACAACACAGTTACTGGGTAATACGATACCCCTTGGTAAGACTGGCTGCCAGACATTCGGGCTTCTGACGACCCGTAACGACTGTCAAAGATCCACGAATGACAGCCGGGACCAATGGATTAGCGTACTTTCCGAGGCACGGAGGGATCTTGGTATGTAAAGATGGTCACCCATCCACAGAACAACCGCGGCAAGCGTAGCTTAACCTGATCGATCTATCCGTGCGGCTGTTATTGCTTAGCCACAATCCTTATTTTTACTATAGTGTATAAAACATTGTTTATTTATTAAATTATTTCTACTGATTGAGGGTGAAAAATGTGGTCACAAAATAAATCTACGTATGCACATAGTCGCACACGTACACGTACACATACTTCGTCCATTTTGGTTTGTTTTGACTGTACAGCTGAAGTGTGACTATAATTTACATTTAGTTTTAATTATTTATCGCGTAATAAAGTACCTAAATTAAAAATGACAGAAATTGATTCAGTAAACGATTCTGAACCAACCACTTTCATATCATTCTCTTGCCCTTGTCCCAGCAATTTATTTGGGGTCGGCGCAACATTGTCTTTTTCTTCTATACTTCTTCTATTAGTCGTCATCTCGGTAGTCACTCCCTTTCTAGCCATATCATCTTTCACACAGTCCATCCATCGTTTTTTGCGTTCATTGCTATTGTGGTATGGATGAGGAAGACCTGCACCATGTGCTGTGGGTCTGCCCCCTGTATGAGGAAGCTAGATGCAAGATGATGGATGGGATTAGCTGCGCAGAGGTCGGCCCGATCTATTACGGCGATCTTGTAAGTTCACCGGCGAACTTTGAACGGCTGTGAGAGTTCGCGCACACCTGGCATGCCGCCCGGAGATTTATCGAGCTCAATAGCGCGTAACGTACGTTGCGTAGTATACGAAAGGGGACTAGAAAGGAAGGAGAGTAGAGAATGAGGGAAGAAACAGGGAAAAAAAGAGAAAAAAAAGGCGGAAAAAAAATAGAGGCTAATCCTTGTTGCAGGTTACCGGCGGCGAAGATTGTTTTGTGCTGTGCAAGCCCCCATTGGGGGAGAATTGCTTCAGGGACACACATGGTCAAATTTTTAAGGGATCAAGAAGCGCCTGCGGACCATAAAATAAGATTGCCAAGGGTGCTAGGTCCGCAGCCGCCCCACGTTTCGGCCCGTATAACGAACGTTGGAAGGGCCATGGGAAGGTTGGAGGGAGTCCATCCATCGTTTCTTTGGTCTTGCCCTACTCGTATAGCCATCCATATATATATTGCTGATATTGCTCTTCTATATTTTGTTACAGAAAAATGATTGTACTCTTTAGACGTTTTCTGATAAAGTTGATATTTTTTTTTATGCACCACACTTGGTATTAACCAATTGGTGATGGCAATAACGTGCTATTCGTTTAGGAGGGGCTTGTGGCTAAGTAATAACGGCTGCATGGGTCGATCGCGGTTGGTCCGTGGATGGGTGACCATCTTTACAGATCAAGAACCCTCCGTGCCTCGGAAAGCACGTTAAGCCGTGCTCCCGGGTCTGCCTTTCGTGGATATTTTACAGTCTTTACGGGTCCTCAGAAGAACAAAAGTCTGACTACCAGACTTATCAAGGGGTATCGTTTTTCCCAGTAACAGGGATCTGGAGGTCAGATAGAACGTCGCTCTATATAAAATACTGGTCTTCAGCTGCATCCGGATAGACCGGAAGCCGACCGAAAAAGGCTACGCAGATAAATAAGGTTCTATTAGTTTACAACTAGAATGATAATCAGATTTCAAAGTCTATTTCTACGTAAATAAGTAGGTAGTAGAAGTCTTTGTCAATAAGCTTGTCCGCGTAAGTGGGTAAGGGTGTATTCATGTAAAACGCTGGTAACCGGTGCCGATATGCCAAAGCTTGTTGGCGCCGATACGACTGGCTCTGGGTGTCAACGCTGGCCGGCGCAGGCACTTGTCATACTTTTTGCCAAATCAGCGCGAACCGTCACCAATAAGCGCCGATAAATTCCGATCTGATTAGGCGGCGCCGGTTCACCCTGATTTGGCAAAAAATATGAAAACTGCCTGCCCCGATCAGCATTGACAACCAGAGCTTGTCGGCACCGAGAAGTGCTGGTATATCGGCGGCGTTTACCAGCTTTCTATATGAATAAACCCTTACGGTTTGTAGGGCATATGTGCCGGTTACAGACAATTTAGACATTTTAGTTTTGTCTAGAAGGCAACGTACGCTAAACATGCTTCTGGTATTACAGATATTGGTTGCAAAAACTTACAAAGATACCTGAAAATTAGAGCATTTTCTTTTTATTTTTACTCGCAGAAAATTTTCGAAGTCGAAATAATTATGGTTCGCTCAAAAATATCATCCAACTAAGCTCGATAATGAAACGTTATGACCAGCTCCAAACTAAGCCTCTTATTCAACTAACTGCAAACACCCATTTTTTCAACACCAACACAAAATCCAAAAACTGGTCCAGCAAAGCTGTTACTGCAGTTCCTAAACTCTATTTAAATTTTACGAGTTTCTTCGGGTTTTTATTGATATTATCTGGCTCTGAATAGAAAATCGTTCCTGGAAATACTTTTGTTTGAAATGTGTACAAAGTTTGCCTTGTGAACTGCGGAATTTTAAGTGGTGTTGACTCATCGCGGTAGTTTCCAAAGTTGGCAAAGGGGTCGGAATTTTCACGCTGTTTAACGTTTTGGGTAGGACAGAGATAGAGGAAGTTGCTAGACGGAAGGTTGTATAAATGTTTTGTTCTTTATTTGATTCTGTAGTGTTTGAGCAAATAGTTTTTAATACATTGCCTTTGAAGAACTAATAGTCCAAGATATGTATTTAATACATTGGTTTTGAAGGACTAATAGTCCAAGATATGTATTTAATACATTGGTTTTGAAGGACTAATAGTCCAAGATATGTATTTAATACATTGGTTTTGAAGGACTAATAGTCCAAGATATGTATTTAATACATTGGTTTTGAAGGACTAATAGTCCAAGATATGTATTTAATACATTGGTTTTGAAGGACTAATAGTCCAAGATATGTATTTAATACATTGTCTTTGATGAACTAATAGACCAAGATATGTATTTAATACATTGTCTTTGATGAACTAATAGACCAAGATATGTATTTAATACATTGTCTTTGATGAACTAATAGACCAAGATATGTATTTAATACATTGCCTTTGAAGAACTAATAGTCCAAGATATGTATTTAATACATTGCCTTTGAAGAACTAATAGTCCAAGATATGTATTTAATACATTGCCTTTGAAGAACTAATAGTCCAAGATATGTATTTAATACATTGCCTGTGAAGAACTAATAGTCCAAGATATGTATTTAATACATTGCCTTTGAAGAACTAATAGTCCAAGATATGTATTTAATACATTGCCTTTGAAGAACTAATAATCCAAGATATGTATTTAATACATTGCCTTTGAAGAACTAATAGACCAAGATATGTATTTAATACATTGCCTTTGAAGAACTAATAGACCAAGATATGTATTTAATACATTGCCTTTGAAGAACTAATAGTCCAAGATATGTATTTAATACATTGCCTTTGAAGAACTAATAGTCCAAGATATGTATTTAATACATTGGTTTTGAAGAACTAATAGTCCAAGATATGTATTTAATACATTGCCTTTGAAGAACTAATAGTCCAAGATATGTATTTAATACATTGCCTTTGAAGAACTAATAGTCCAAGATATGTATTTAATACATTGCCTTTGAAGAACTAATAGTCCAAGATATGTATTTAATACATTGCCTTTGAAGAACTAATAATCCAAGATATGTATTTAATACATTGCCTTTGAAGAACTAATAGTCCAAGATATGTATTTAATACATTGCCTTTGAAGAACTAATAATCCAAGATATGTATTTAATACATTGCCTTTGAAGAACTAATAGTCCAAGATATGTATTTAATACATTGCCTTTGAAGAACTAATAGTCCAAGATATGTATTTAATACATTGCCTTTGAAGAACTAATAGTCCAAGATATGTATTTAATACATTGCCTTTGAAGAACTAATAGTCCAAGATATGAATGTACTTTGAGCGTTCGCATACCTGCTAGCTTGGGCCGACGGCCAATTTTCAGGTACCTATTAGGTACTAAATTTGCGTGAAAATATTACTCTTTTTTCTTAAAGCCTGACTGCTGATTTTATGTATATTTTACAGAATATTGTTAATAATTAATAATCAACACAGTCAGACACTTCCCGTCGGCGGTTTTTTTCCACAAGACGCTTTAAAGCTCCCAAAAATGATGTCAACTTAGTTATAGGTTGAGTGTTAATTTTTATATAATCCAACCAATCCAATAACCAATCGTAGCTGCCAAACATCCCCCAGACACAATTAAAATGCCGCTGTCGGTATGATAGTTAGATGGTTTGTGTCTGGGGGATGTTTGACCGCCTTCGTCTGACTGCTAACAAATAGTATTGAAAGAGTTCCCCGAGTATCATTATATAAAAATTAAGACTTAAACTATAAGTAAGATGACATCATTTTTGCGAGCTTTAAAGCGTCTGTCGGAAAAAAAACTATAGGACGTATCTGAAAGTATTGATTATTTATTATTGACAATATCAGACTTTAAGAAAAATTTGTAATATTTTTACATAACTTTTGTACCTGATATCTGAAAATTGGCCGTCGGCTCAAGCTAGCAGCTATGCGAACTTTATTAGCACATACTAACTGTATTCTGACCTGACATTTTGTTAATCAGAAAATAAGTAAGGTCTGGCGGTCCTGGGATCTTGCTCTATAGTAGCAAAGCTTTTAAAGCCATGTAAATGATGCTTTAAAACCCATCAAGCATCTACAAATACCTATCATTTTGATTTTGTTATCAATAAATTCAAAAAGAAATAGACCAAAAACAACAATTTATTTAAAAAAAAAACTTTTATGAATAAAATTTGGTATCTGTCAAAACCTCCAAGAACAATCCCTATTTATTATTCGACTATAATAAGCAATACACCTACCTGTGGCAAGGTTCCTAGTGCTGAAATTACTAGAGAGCATAGCTGCCGCATTTCGGTTGAAGGTAAAAACATGAAGGTATCTTGATATAAAGGTATCTCAAAGAGTTGCCATACGTCCGGAATTTTCCGGACTTGTCCGGTAATATTGGTCTTGGTCCGGAATGCGGAGAGAATCCTAAACTGTCCGGAATTTTTACAATTTAATTAAAGAGTGAAATATTTTTTTTTTTATAAATCAAATATTTTTATTTCAAATTAAGGTAATAATCATTAATTATGTAATTAATCATTTTATGAGATGTTTTAAAAATTACCGGGGAAATGGGAAAATTCGGGAAACTTGCAGTGCATTTTCTATGGAAATTTTGACAGGACAACGTTTGTCGGGTCAGCTAGTTTATTATAATATATAACATTGGTTAGGCAGGGGACATAGTTCTTCCATAGTTCAAGTTACCCAATCCACTTTAGCCACCCAAACACATAGCCCAATATGTTTTGTTTCCACGTACAACAATAGTCCTGCACCAACCGGGGGTTGTCCTTGGATGCACTTGCATAGTGCATATAGGGATAATCGTCGGTTGGTGCCTTCTCATCATTTAAAATTACCTAAGGGGCCTCTGCGAGTTGACTTCGGCCCTTCGTATGCCTTCCAAAGGTCCAGGACCTCAGGGTCCCGAGATATGTAAGAAAAAATAATAATAACAACTTACTTTGAAACATAAACTGTGGGTATTACAAATATGTGCCCGACTTAGTTCTAGAAAATGACCATGTTACGTTGTACTGGGATCGGTTTATCATTACTGACAGGACTATTGTCGCCTATAAGCCTGACATAGTGCTGATAGATCGATTAGCGCGCTGCACCATGATTGGCGATGTTACCATTCCACACGACAAGAACCTCGTGAAAGCTGTGAAAGAGAAACAAATGAAATATCTAGGCTTAGCTCACGAGGTTGTGAGCTTGACTTAACATGTGGAGTTTGAGCTCGGATGCCATTCTGCCGATTGTAGTAATGGCCCATGGCCGGATGGCCGAAAGCCTCGACCAACATCTCTCGAGGCTCTCATTAGGCGGTTGGATCAAGGGCCAGATTCAAAAGGCAGTACTGCTCGATACGGCTCGCATTGTGAGGAGGTTCCTGTCTCTGCAGCTCTAGCTCAGCTACGACCGGTAGTTTGGACCCTGCTCCCGATAACGGTGGATCACTATTTTTTAATATTTTTTTAACTTTTTTATTAAAATTTTAAATGTTTTTTTTTTTTTTTATAAATAATGGGAATAATAATACCAGCCTAATATTGTCCTACTGTAGGGCTTAGACCTCTTCTCATTCACAGAATTCACGAGCATTGTTATTTAAACACACTCCAATAGCTTCGACTTCCATTTTCAGAAGGATTTCCTCAACCATAAAAAGTCAAAGTTAATCTAAAAAGGTTAACAAGAAGAACGTAAATCGTGCCGGGTAAACTTTAAGTCCACGAAGTAACAAAATATCTGTTCTTTAATTACCACTATGAAAGGCGTCGGCAATAAAAATAAAAAAGGTCGAAGGATAATGAAACGTCTTTATCACAAAGATAAGGGGAAAGGAAACAGTTGAAATAAGAGCTCAAGAGACAAGAACTGTTAATGAAGAAGGGGACAAAGTAATTTAAATTCGTTACTTCTACACCATCTGCTAAATGCACTTCATTAAAACGTGCTAACTGTAGCACAGCCAAACGTCGACTGACACGGAACGAATTCGAATTTCAAATTACCGCCGCTCTTTTTCAACTTTCGAATGCAATTCTTGAGTGACAAAAAATGACGGCTCTTTAAAATGAAAACGGTTATTATGAAAAGTTTTATATTTACATTTTGGCCGTTGTGTTTGTTGGAAAGAAGTTTTTGTGTAGATTTATCTAACATTTTATTTACAAAAAAACATTTTTGAATCAAATGAGGATATTTTACGAATAACATTCAGCTTGTGTATTTCTCGGGTACACATAATTTAATTGTCTTTTGTAGGCCAATCGACGACTTTTGTTATTAGAATATTTACTGTTACAAAGAACACGGAATTCTTGTCTTTCAAAATATTTTTATTCCTAATACAAGATCAAATAACACAGTGATTATGCCAAGATCAAATAACCAGGAATTCCTGCAGATAGCAAGGTTTCGAAAACGTGCCAAGTTTAGCAGCATTGCTGCATTGAATGACAATGTTACCCGTTCAAAATATTAACTTTGAATGTCTTTATCTTCCTACTTTTGTTTGTCTATGATATTAAGTCTTTGAATGGGGAATGTCGAACAATGTTGTTGAAATAAGCATACAATTCTCGAAGGGTAAGGCAGAGGTGTACTGTCGAGGCTTTGATATTATGTGGTTTGGTATAAAACCTTTACCGGTTTAAAGCAGGGACCGGCCGGATACTCGTTGAAAGGGTTTTTGAAGGGGTTTTTTTAAGCGCTTCAAAAAAAAACCCTATGATACATGTTACACCTTCGAACGGGTGTAGTTAACCCGTTACGAACGGGTTACCCTTTCAACACCCTGTAACACTGTAACAGGGTAAGCCATTCAAACTCAAGACATTGTAATATGCACTGTTTACAATCGATATTAGTTTGAAAATTGCATAACCACGACCGCACGTGACATCGTACCGCGCCCGGCGGTCCGCCAATCTTGCGTGTACCGACTTGCCGAGCGACTTGTAAACATGGAAAAATAACTATTGTCTATATGATCTAATAGTTCAATTTTGCTCGTCACACATGCTAAACATTGTAATAATATTTATTTTTTCGTGTCTATACTTGTTGAACTCGGACGGAACTACTCAAGCTACTACTAGCAACTACTAGCTCAAGTTTATTAGGTAATCCAGGGTAACACGAAAAAAAGCTTTTCGAGAAGGTAACCTCTTCAAAGGCTTAAGTCATTGAAGGGGTTAACTCCTTCACGTAGTTACCTTAATAAAGGTGTTAACCATTTCACTGGGTTTCGACGATGTAACTCGAACAAAAGGTAACACTGCGATATGAGTTACCCCATGTACGGGTTACCCTGTCCAAAGGCTTAACTCTTAAGCGGGGTTGTCCGGTCCCTGGTTTAAAGACACAGGCCGAAGTCTAGTGATAATATTGTGTGTATGTGCAATTTTTTACGGTTCAAAAGTTATGACCAATTTTTGTTTTTTTTCAATTACTTCGCATAGTGCTCAATGAAAAAAATCATAAAAAAAAACTATTAGGGCTATTATTATTATTTTTTTTCAAAACGTTGTAGAAAAGTGGGCCTTTCTTTTGGTAATACTTATACGCATCTAGAAAACATGTGCTCAATAATAAAAAAAACAGTTACTGCAAAGTCTTCGGTCTAGCAGAAGTTTTACTCAATTTTCGAGCGATTTTTATGGGAAAAAGTTACACTAGCGAAAGTTGACCACGTATTACAAAAACTGGTCCAAATCATAGAGATTCTTTGGAGGTATGAATCACTGGAATATTCCTAATAGCTTAAAAGTTAAAGATTTTTATTAACAAGGAGGTCGTATTTTTACAATTTTCTATGTTTCAAATTTTCTTTTTTTTTCAGCTTAACTAACGATTTAATTTCAGTCCCTGGGCATTTGTTACCTATCTGAACACTACTGTTTGATGTGGTTTAGGTTAAATAAAAAATAAAAATAATTTCGGTAAACTTTTTGTTATCTCATGAGTCATGTTATTTGCCCTAGCTACAACCCGGAAAAAACCGTGCACCTGCTGTCAATGACGTCATATCGGCGCTCTGGTACAATATGTATGGCGACGGTGCGAGCGCGGCGAGGTGAAAGAGGAAGTGTGAGGGGCATTGCATTCCAACGAGGTGCTAGGAATGTGCGGGGGAAGGGAAACAAAAGAACCAGCGCAGGCGCACGTTCGCACTCAGGTAGATGTTTTAGTAACTCGCTACCAGCTTGCGACTGCGCACGTATTTAATTCGGTGTTCATCAATAATTATTCTTTAACGTTATTTGGAATGTGTAACTTGGACTTTGTGATTTGGACACTGTTTGACTTGAGTATGGCTACGTACAACAGCCATGAATATGCAGATATGCATTTCATTTACGGATTTTGTGATGGAAATGCACGCCAAGCTGCAAGAGTATATCGAGATCGATATCCTAATCGCGACCGCTATCCGGAGATAGCGGAGTGTACACGTTGGAATACTCGGTAAGTATTCCAACGTATACACTCCGCTTACGCAGATGGTAGAAATCCAAGAGCTAGGGAAGGTCGACGTAGCGTTCCAGACCTTGGAGTCGAAGATGTGGTGCTTCAGATGCTACGTGACAATCCAATGACAAGTATTCGTCGCATGTCAAGAATGTCAGTGATTCCGAGATCTGTGGTACATCGTACTGTGAGACGACACATAATGCATCCCTTTCACGTTCAACGTGAAATTAACAAGGGCTTGCACCCTTTTACCGAGTGATCATGGCCCGAGAAGGGCTTTTTGTAGGGAAATGTTACGTCGCCATCGTGAAGATTCTCAATTTTTAAAGAATATTTTATGGAGCGATGAAACAAGTTTCCGAAGGGTGGGGATATTTAACATGCATAATCTGCATTTTTATGCGCGCATTAACCCACACATTGTACGAAGTGACCATTTCCAGCATCAGTTCGGAGTAAACATGTGGACTGGAATAGTAGAAGGACAGCTAATAGGTCCTCATGAGTTACCTGCTAGACTCGATGGCCCCTCATACTTGAGATTTCTACTAAATGACCTAAATGGTTTACTTGGGGAAGTATCACTTAAAGAACCCGTCGAGACATGTGGTTGCAGCAAGACGGCGCTCCCCCACATTACGCAAGAGTCGTAAGAGACCATCTAGATTTAACTTTCTAGTCGTTGGATCGGAAGAGGGGGGCACATTCGATGGCCAGCACGTTCCCCTGACCGGAACCCCATAGATTTTTTTCTATGGGGTTATTACAAAGAGATGGTGTACGAGACAGAGAGCGGAACCGAGAAACAACTCCGTCAGAAAATCACATCTGCAACCTTATACATAAAAATAATTCCCGTGCATTTAGACGAATAATACCAAATTTCATTCGGCGATGCCAGTTGTGTTTGAGAGTAAGAGGATGGTATTTTGAACATCTAGGTATTGTAATTTCAATTTAATAATACATTTACATATTAATTTCATTGTTTTATTTTATTTTGCCACGTAGTTAGAAAATTTTAAAAATACGACCTCCTTGTTTATAAAATTCTCTAACTTTTAAACTATTAAGAATATTCCAGTGATCCATACCTCTAAAGAATGTCTTTGACTTGGACCAGTTTTTGTAATACGTGGTCAACTTTCGCTAGTGTAACTTTTTCCCATGAAAATCGCTCGAAAATTGAGCAAAATTTTTGCCAGAACGAAGCCTTTGCTGTAAATGTTTTTTCTTATTGAACGTATGTTTTCTAGCTGCGTAAAAGTATTACCACAGAAAAGGCCCACTTTTCTACAAAGTTCTGAAAAAAAAAAGTAATTGATAGCTATGCTAGTTTTTTTTAATGATTTTTTTCATTGAGCACTATGCGAAGTGATTGAAAAAAACAAAAATTGGTCATAACTTTTGAACCGTAAAAAATTACACCAACATTCTCAGGGTAAAAAAGTTTGGAAATGACCTTGCCCACGCCCCTATTCGATTTGATCCATACTTCCAGGGACACCCTGTATAGGGTGACTGGTAAATAGTGACCGATACTTAAACGCATGAACAATCATGTGAGTACAAACTCATGATAACAAACAACTTTTACTAAGGGACCAAACCTGAATTCGCGAAATAAAATCAGCTGTCCTATACATTCATGTTCGCATAAGTAAGGGCTGATTGTTTTTGCATTGCGCGCGTCCCAGCGCGTCAAAAAAACACAGTATTGAATTTTCAACTCTCCGCGCTAAGCAGTGCTTTGAAAATCCAGTGCGCGAAAAAAAAATCGCCGCAGGAATAGATCCCCCGTGCGTACCTGGGCTAAGTAAAGGCTCCCATAGAGCGCATCCCAGGGCGTAAAAAAAAAACACACTATTGGATTTTAAACTCTCCGCGCTAAGCAGTGCGTTGAAAATCCAGTGCGCGAAAAAAAATCGCCGTATGAATACATCGCCCGTGCGTACCTGGGCTAAGCAAAGGCTCCCGCAGACAGACGCGACGCGACAGCTCGGCGCGACTCTAGTAAAACAATTTGTATAAAAATTTCATGGAAATTGTTCTACCAGAATCGCATCGCGCCTGTCTGCGGAAGTCTTAACGTTTATAATCTCGGCCTTGGTAACAAATTGACTCTTTGATTTTGAAGTTAAAAGGTCTATTTAAGCAAGTTAATAGGTAGACCTACGACTTGCTGTCTTTAGAAGTACCGCTTGATTTAATTATTTTTGTTGAAGCCCTAACCCCATTTCATCGTCCTGACAGCCTGTTCCACTAATTTAACTTGCTAACTAAATGAAACTTGAAATCTTTGATATTTTAATCAGATTCCGTCAAAAATAATGAAGCCGATTTAATGATTTCTTAAAATATTATTTAAATTCTTAACGGATACGGAATCAAAATTCAAATTAAGACAATTTAAAAAATAATTGGTAACATAACCATTTCATTGACCGAGACGTATTGAATGAAATGAAGGCGAAATTGGTAAATTTCGCCGAACCGAGCACGCACTGGCACCCTTATCATTTGTTTGGTTATTTCTTTTATTTTAGAATGAAAATACAGATAATTTTTGCTGGTACTGGGTTCGATTCCCAGGTCGAGCAGTATTATTGGGTTTTTCCATCAGGAATTTGTCAGTAGCAACCCGGAGTCAGGATGTGTTGTAAGCCAGGAGTTGGTAGTTACAGGTTTTTGTATGTAAACCTAAGATGTTATCGGTTTATTTATGTGAGACTACACTTTACCATGCCTAAATAAAATTAATAAGGTATAAACTGTAAGGAAGAAATTAATTAAACAAATACGTCCAGATACAATACAAAGTTTATTCTAGAAATACTACAATAGAGGTAGACAACCACCTTTATGTGGGCGATAATTAACATTTACACGAACTCTTCCTTTACATAAAAGATAAGTTTTGACTCCAACATACCCCTTCTCCGTCCCAGAGTATGTAGGGGCAATACAAGCTTGAGACTTTAACAAAAGATACTCAAGGTCGCTTTTGAGGGTCCGAGAGGTGACAACTGAATAACTTCTAGCTCAGATCAGGTAAATTGACAAACTATTGGTAGCGCTCAAAACAGGAATTTAAATCGTAACAAGGATAACTCAAGACGCTACCATGCACATGAATATTATAATAACTGGTTCGATTTCCTAGTTCTGTACATAAGACCTAAATCCATATCAGGACCTCAACAAAATATTCATTATAAAAAGTTTTAATAACCAATCTCTCTCTCACCCGAAATGGGTGCAAAACATTAATGATGAAGCGACTTTAAGGGCTCATGATTAGGCAACCTCAGATGAAATAACCACAATTAACAGTCACCATAACCTCTCAATCTACTGTGTTATTATTTACTCCGAATTAGCAAATTAGCACTCAATCAATTAGCAGAACATAAGCCCTTGGTATGGAATCCAAACTAAATCTGGAATTCCCACGTTGCTAGCGCGACCTACGGGCTAGGGTTCGACGGGACAAGATCGTGTGTTATACCTGAAGCTCAAATGTCTCCGACACGCAGCCCGTACATAGCCTTCCTTTCATGCGGAAAACGCCCACTTACAACCACGTGTCAGATGCCAAACTGTATTCTGCTCAATAAAAGATCCAAGGTCGCGAATCCACGTCTGTCCTTCCCTTTCCTTCTGTCCATCCCTGAGGCACTACAGAAGCGTGGCAGCCCCAACAGCATCCTGAATGCATTATTGTACTGGACGCGAAGAGCATTAACGGCCTTTTGAGTAAAGCTTGTCCAGAGGCTACACGTGTAAAATACTTGACAGTATGCCTTGAAAAGAGTTATTTTAACTGAACCAGTGCAGCGTGAGAACCTTCGGATCAACAAATTACACCTTACCGCCAATGCTCTTCGCTCCCGGTCCACATCTAGATTGTCCTTAAAATCCTCCGTAACAATATGCCCTAGATATTTAAACTGAAGAACACGCTTCAAAGCACAACCACTCAACGAGACAGCTGGGTAGCTCTCCGTGTCCTTGTTAGCCGCCTTTAAGATCAGCAACTCACTCTTGACCGAATTGTACCTCATACCGTGTCCCTCAGCATAACATTCACAGACTCTAATTAACTTCCTAATACGTGCCATTGTCGAGCTCAGCAACGCCATGCCTTCAGCGTAACTAATATTATTAAAAGCAACCCCATCTATGTAGCATCCAGCATGTAAACCGACGAGATCCATATAAACTAATGTTAAATGATTTGCCTAGACTGTCTAAATACAATAGTAACTGCTTGGCAATGTGTGTGTGCATTTATAATAAAATACCAAGGCATTTCAAAGCTTTAAATACAAAATTATTTCAAATTAAATTTCATAAGTGGTTACTCGAATGGAGTTTTTATAGTTTAAAAGAATTTATAGATAAACAATGTTGATTTAAAAAAAAAAAAAAAACGATTGTTGTTTCTTGTGTATAAAATTTTGCATGCTATGTTTTATCCTAGCTAAACATGCGTGTGCCTCAATTTGTATTTAACACCCTTGTATACCATGTTTTACGCAAATAAAATATTCTATTCTATTCTGTTCTAAACTGCTGAGCTCGACAATGAGGTCATTTACGTAAAAATTAAACAGAGTAGGGGAGGTTAACCACATTCCATAACGAACTCATCCGATTAACCAACCCTGCCTAACTCCACATTCCATAACGTACTACATTTGCCCATCTTACACAATTTAGTTGATGGGGGTACCAATATTTGAAAATATTCATCACCTTACTAGGTACATTTGCGCCACAAAGCTTATACCACAACTTGTCATAAGACATCATGTCAAATGCTTTTGACATGTCTAAGAAACAGGCAAAAACAGGAGTTCGGTTGCCTGTATAATAATTAAGTCTTTTTCAGACATAGAACTGCAGTTTCCTCTCTAAGACCATGTTGAGCATCATGCAACTTTGTGTTGTTTTTTCAAAACATTATCCAACAGAGAGTCAAATACTTTAGCTACAATCGTGGTTAAGAAGATTTGCCTATAGTTCCCTTTATCTGAAATGTCCTGTTTTATACAACTGGGATGACAATAGTTCTCATCATATCCCGTGGCATATAAGCGTGCAACAAACAACAGTTAAAAACAAAGCCAGAAATCGGGGCAAATAAATACCCGCGTGCTTTAGGTGTTCCGCACTGAGCCCGTCATGCCCCGGGGACGTTCCTCGCTTCATGCGTACTATGACGTTTTTTACTTCCTTCGCAGTGTACCTGATTGTAAAGTTTTGTGTCAGAGGCCGGTCAAGTTCACCCTCGCCACACGACGACATTAAGATAAGGAGTTTAGAAGTTATGAGGGAACGAATGATCATAATTATATACATATGTACCATACCGGTCAAAATCATAACCCTCCGTAGTCGAGTAAAAATGAGCTCTGTCGTAGTTTTGTCTATTATAGCTTACATTATAATAACTATTAACTTCCTTAACGTTCCATACTTCTTCAAGGACATTTCAACAGTTGTGCCACTAAACGCTGAAAAATATCAGAAGTAGAACTAACTGACTTTTAGGTTACAATCTCATGCAGAGTTCAACTTCTCAAGATTCTCTCTATTTGCCTTCCTAAAGACAATATTTGATTTCTTCCTACACTTTATGTTAAATGCTGAATTTGGTTTGACTTGCCGGTTGGAGATCTATTCATTTCTTTATTGTTTTAACCTATTTAACTTTTGATGCCTTTATCTTGGGGAGCGTAGACCAAATAAAAAACCAAGACATATAGCTGAGAACATACAGTGAAGCATGCTCATAACTACACCTCGCTCTGTGCACACACGCTCACACGCACATATTTACATCAAACTACACTAAACTAAACCTTACTAAGTAAACTCATGTTTATGAAACCGGCCTCACGTCACTGTTGACAACGCTTTGTCTTGGTTTTATTTGGTCTGAGCTAGGGGTGCATCCGATACCGATACCGATGCCGATATGTCGGCGATACCTCGGGTTTGCCGATATATCGGCATCGGTGATATTTTTATTACCGGTACAACGATAGTTTTCAAATTACGAGCTTCAAAAAGTAAAGTAAACGCGCGTGCTGTTTCGTCTATTTCGTTGCAAACTAGGCACGAACGATGACACAGAAAAAAAAAATGGCGCAGAAATACTTTATTTTCCAAATGAGTTCTGTCGCATCTGAGAGACTATTTTTTACCCGAAATCGCCTACCTCCGCTAAACTTGAGAGTACTTTGTTTTTGAACACTTATAAATGTTAATTTTAATTTACTCACGCTATCTTAATTATTAATTTTAATAACTAATAATCTAATTGTAAGTGTGAAATTTGTAAATTAATTATAAAAAAATAACCCAACTTATGTTTTATTTGTTTTACATTCATTTATATTCAATAAGCGTATCGGCATCGGTATCGGTATTGTCGATATTTTTATAAGAGCCACGCTATCGGTATCGTTTCGGCAAAAACGTGTGTCGATGCATCCCTAGTCTGAGCTCGCCAAGATAAGGACATTAAAAGTTTGTATTGTGTAAGTCTTTGGGTTATGCAAGTCTTGTTTTTGTAATGTTGTCTTTGTGTAAATAACTCTTGATCTATTTTAAGATTATTATAATAACATCCTCTTGAAAGATGAATCTTCATGTTTCAAGTTATTGCATAATAATCACTTATTTTCTCACTCATCGTGGCAAAATAATAACAGCCGCACGGGTCTTTAAGGTTAAGCAACGCTTACCGAGGTCGGTCCGTGGATGCTCTCGGTAGGTTATGGAGGTGACCATCCATAACATACCTACCGAGATCCGTCCGTTCCTTGGAAAGCACGTTAAGCCGTTGTTCCTGGCTGCCATTCGTAGATCTGTGACGGTCGTTACTGGTAGTCAGAAGCCCGAAAATCTGACCACCACTTGCCAAGGAGTATTACCCAGTAACTGGGTCGTGGAGGTCAAATAAGCAGTCGCTCTCTGCTTATGGGAAAAGACTAGGCAGATTGATTGACTCATCTTCTGATCTAAGCTAAAAATCATCATCGTAACATTAATTTCGGGCTAACTAAAAATTCTACTCTTTTGTAAAGACCAATAATCTAATCTTCGTGAAAAATTTTCACTTAAACAAACATACAAAAACTCTGTTTAAATAAACACCATATGTTACCGTTCGGACAAACCGGAAGGGACGGCGATGACGTCATAAAAATGGTAGGGAATACTATCACAACGTTTTATGGATATGAGACGTAAAACGAGTCGGATAACTCATGTAGGTACTGTTGTTAAATTCTGGTTATCTCCCTCTTTAGGTGCCTCGTTAGTTAGGGAAAGATAGGTTGTTTTGGATTTAGGAATCGTGAGATATATTGCTGTACCATTATTGTGTTTTGTAAACCCTTTCGCTCTGATATGTCTGCTTAATTCAACTATACCCTTCATTACTTCATCAGACATGTAAATGTCTATGTTGCAGGCAACTGGTTTAATTAGAATTTTAACTAAACTGTGGCCGTTCAAATAGCGGCCTGAATGATATTGAATTATAGGTTAGGTTAGAACTGTGACCAACCGCCGAGCGAGCGTAGCGAGCGGTGTCGCGGTAGCGGCCGGCGAGCAATACTTCCAAAGGCTAGGTGGTTAAATAAACGGCTAATTAAACAAGTTGGCTGCGATATACTCGTATATACCTTAAGTCTATTAAAGTTTATTTATTTAATACTTTAAGCACACAAAATGTACAGAGGCGGACTTAATGCCATCGGCATTTTCTACCAGTCGACCTTTGGGTGATGCAGAGACAAACAGTTTATCTTTACTCAAAAGTTCTTCAGCCACAGTGTTATCCAAAGTGAGTTTGCCTAAAGTAGCTACAACCTCTTCGAAAAACTCACTTTCATATGACATTATCAGCTTTTGATCCTTTTGCCTAAATGGAAATCCAAAATCTTAAATATCACACATCAGCTAATTAGATCCTCGAAACGCAAGAAATTCAAACCGGGGTAACTTACATCTATACACCGTAAGGATTATTCTTGCTTGCAGCGCTCGGCCGCTATAGTAATGCTTGCTAACAGATGTGGTCATCGTGTACACGGGATTTTGTTTTCAAATTGGGCAGTTGTAAGTTTTCTCCTTAGTACTTGTATTAAATTCTAGTTATCTCGCCTTTTAGGTGCCACGCTAGTTAGGGAAAGATAGAATATGTCAGATTTAGGAATTCTGAGATATATAATATTATACTAAAGTACCTACCACTATTGTTTTTTGCAAGCCTTTTTACTCTGATATGTCTGCTTAATTCAACTATACCCTTCATTACTTCATTAGACATGTAAATGTCTATACCCTAAGCCTATTAAAGTTCATCTTTACCCAAAAGTTCTTTAGCCAGAGTATAATCCAAAGTGTGTTTGCCTAAAGTAGCTTTAACCTCTTCGAAACACTAGACACTTGCATTTGACCTTATCAGCTTTTGATCCTTTTACCTAAATGGAAATCCCAAAATCTTGAATATCGCAGATCAGCTAATAAGATCCTCGAAACTTAAGAAATTCAAACCGGATTCAATAAACAAACATTTTAGTCCCCTACATTATGCCAAAACAATTCTTATTTTAATATGTAAATTCGTTGAAAGCATCGTGGCTTCGTATAAATTGAATTTTCTTGCTTTCAATTCAATGACCTTAAAGATGAGTCCCAAATTCTTAGTTCGCTAAATCGAATGGAAAAATCCGAGTTGGATAAGAAAGGGTCTCGGATAAGGGCAGTTTTACAGCGGTCAGTCTGCTAAAGGTCACTTTTAACAGGTTTTTAAAAAAGGTTACGTACTTCCTTTGTGAGGGAATGTCGGTTTTGACGCGCGATATCTGTCCGCTCATTACCGTGACCCGAGTTGGAGCTGGCTCGGAATTGCGTGAATTTGAAGCAAAATGGCAAATGAGTGGGTACTTCTAACTAATGATGTGTTGGGTTTTAGGATTGCTTATGGGAATTTTTATAGTGATAAGGTCGTTTAAAGAAAAATATTTTTTTGCGACACAGACAGGAAATACCAACAATAAAAAAGAAGCATGGAGGAGAGGAAAAAATCAACATAAAAAAGACCTGTGTGATCCCGTTTAATGGTTTTTGCGTGGTAGAGGTGGATATTTTTTTGTAAGTTTTATGGTGTAAACTAAAAATATATTTAAACCAAATATTCTTGAAAAGCAAAGGCATAACGTAAATTCGAACGATTTTTGAATTGGAAATACTCGTTACGCATATTTTTGACCGACTTCAAAAAAGGGAGGTTCTCTATTCGACCCGTATGTATGTATGTGTGTACAGTAGAATCCGGTTATAACGACGGCCAAGAGACCGGTGATATTACGTCGTACTAACCAGAAGTCGTACTAAACGAACTGACAATTTTAAGTTTTGTTTTTTATTAAAATAATCACATTCTTATTAGTACATATTAAAAACAAACATATTAAACATATGTTGGTTGTAAATTACGGACTACACCGTATGTTTGTATGTCCACGATTTTCTCAAAAACGAATGAACCAATCTTAATGATTCTTTCACTAACGTGATCTACATACTTTTTTTATATTAGGTAAATAATCTTATGTACGAAGTTATATGCATACATGTACTGCATCGCAGGTATTTCTATGCGAATTAATTAATTAATGATTCTTCTTCTTTTCGTTCGTTTCGGCTTATATAATTGTAAATTCAACTAAAAATGTAAAAATTAATTTACTTTAAAAAAGCAAAAACCGACTTCAAAAACCGAAAACGAATAAAATAACTTTCATAAATGCACCAATGCATCAATGCACCTTAGCTTGACACGGATGTCAGAAGCTGTTAAGTTTTTTTTATGAAAGTTATTTAACTCGTTTTTGGTTTTTGAAGTCAGTTTTTTATAAAATTTATTTAATAAGAAGACTTTATTACATACTTATTTCCATACTTCTCTATTAGTCGTCATCTCGGTAGTCACTCCCTTTCTAGCCATATCTTTCACACAGTCCAGCCATCGTTTCTTTGGTCTTCCCCTACTCGTACAGCCATCCACATTTATACATAAAACTTTCTTGACGACATTTTTCTCATTACTCCGCATCACATGCCCATACAACTGATTCCCACACAACTTTTCAGTCACCGGTGTCACTTTCAGACCTAAACGCAAGTTTTATAATTTCTAAAAGTTTATGATGCACTGCAGTAAATAAAATCAGAAAATATATGATATTCTCCAGAATATAATATATGCTAGTTAGATAATGTTAAACATAATACAACTAACTTGATACGATAGAAAAAAATCACGAAGCCACCTCTAAAAATTTCTTTTAACGATTAAAATATACGTGCAATCATTCTTATTTTTTATGAGATTGTTCTACAAGCAACATATTATATTAACATAATAGTGTTTTATACCTTTTAAGTCCAATCAATATGTTTTTGTAAATAGATAAGTGCTTCATATTTTGCAATAAATTACCAGCGTTGTGTCATAGCGCTTTAGCTGAACAGTGACAGTGTTCAAAAGATGTATTTTCTATTAAAAAATCGTTCAAATTAACGTTAGGTTTACTTTGAAGAACACAAATGAGAAACGTTACCAACTCATCAAATTAGCAACAAGATAATTTCATCCTACAATATAAGTTGATAACACACAAAGTCAACACCCGCACCAAACTTCAAACACGACATCAAACTCAGGATAATACACATAAAATCTTATAAACTCATAACAAGCAGAACTTGGATCAATCATATCGAATTGAAATCCGAATTGTAGGGATCGAACATTTCCTATTATACAACTACAACGGAAGTCTTAAGTGGCTCTAAGCGATCGGTAAGTTAACCGTTTAGAGTTAGCTCGTTACCTATACTCAGAGCTTCCTGCGTGAATATCGAGTGACGATTTTGATGGTTAATTGAAGTGTTAGCTTTAATCTAAATATTTTGATTGGCACTTTAGCTATATCCTGCTTTATCATAGCTTTTTAGGCTTCCGTACCTCACAAGGAGAAAACAGAACCCTTATAATAATAATAATATGATAATAAATCATTTATTTTCAGGTAACAAAGACCTATAGATAAATAAAATACCTTAACCTAAGTATACATACGTATTATAATAAGAATTGTGTTAATAAATAAAACTTAAAACTATATTAGTATCACTTAGTTGCATTAAGTCTTTGTGCGTTCCGATGGCACTTGTCCACGAAAGCGGCAGAATCCACATCTTGAGGCTAAAAGCTTTCGTCCATCACCTGAGGCAGGTAGCATGTTGGCATGCGCACCACAAATGCCTTAAAGTTGACGTTGCGGTGCAACTCGAACACCTGCACTCTCGGCGCGTACTTCAGCCTTCGGCTCACGTACTTCACGATGTCTTACGACTCAGTGGTGTAGTGGAGACGGGAAATATACACCGGGGTATTCGGCTTCGCAGCACGCAGTTTTTCGTTGGTCTCCGTAGGAGCCTTCCCGCTAGGTCCTTAATGTTCTGTTCTGTCGGCGCTTCCTCCTTTGCACCGTCACGAAGCCGTCATCATCAGCCCGGTCCGTTTCCTTTATAGGCGCAGGCTTTGCGGGGGGAGCAGTGGGAGTGCTCAAAGTGACCAACGGGTCAGATGGTCGCGTCGATCGGGCAGCGCTACTGGGAGGAGCTGCGGGGACGGGAGCGGAGCTACGAGGCACGCTAGTGGCATGCAACTCAGACTCAGCAATCGGCGCCGGCGACATAACTGCTGATGCAAAACTCGTGTCCGTTGTGTCTCGGTAGCCGACATCTCGGCACGTATTTGCATTGCTTACACGGGCTGGTGACCCAATTAACGCCACAGAGTTGCGCAACTCATCGAGTTCTGTGCGTAGGTCTGCGACGGTGTTCTGGGATGTCTCCAACGTCCTCTGCACATCAGACTAGCCTCAAGGACACAATGTCCTTCAACAGGCTCGTAACGTCGACGTGGTCGAATGTGACTGGAGGTAACTTATTCAGATCCCTCGCCACAAACGTCGGCACATTGTCAAGATCGGTAGCCTTCAGAAACGTGATGATGTCTTGCACGCTTTTCTTTGTCCCGTCGCATCGACGAGTTACCATCTGGTCGAATTATTTAAGTGACCGGAACAGCAGCAGCTTCGCAGCAGCAATGTCTTCCTCGCTGAAGTTTGATACACAGATCTGGATAGCGGTCACCTCGTCCATCACGTCCAGTTTCTGCTGCAGGAACGCCAGCAGTTCATTTGACACAAGGTTATCACTCATGGCAACAAATTTACGAGCGTCGGCTTACGCCGCGCTAAACGATAATAATAATATTATGAACCATGTCGTAACGTCCGCCTCAGTGCGCGGTCGGACGGACAGTTAGGATCACTCGTGTGTCTGTCTGTCCGTCTGTCACAGCCGATTGGCTCCGACCGGTTCAGCTGATGTTTTGTACACATATGAATTTCTGTGATCCAAACACGGACGTCTAAAGTAAATGAATGAATTTTGAATATGTGGGACTCTGTACCGTGTGACATATTATATTGTGAGGGTCTCAAATAGATTTTTTTATAATTTTAAAATAAATTATTTTAAACTTATTTAAGGAAATAGACGAAAATTGACAATTATCTCAGAAACAACTAAGCCTACATTTTTGAAAAAAGTACAGAAAATACTCGTAGTTCTATACCTATAGATTATATTACACATAAAATATTAAGTTTGTTCTTGGGATAAATTCGTTCCAACTATGGAACCCTTCCTTGTGTGTGGTCCGACACGCATTTGGCCGGTCTTTTTATTTTTGCAACTTCCATAAAATCTTTACTTGGCATTTAATTAGCCAATCTAGCTTTCTGTTTTGATTGTACTTAGTATGTGATTGTATTCATAGTAATAATTATTACTACTCCTTATAACATCAACTATTTGCCAGTGAAAGTCCCATCCAAATCGGTCTAGCCATTTCGGAGATTAGCCGGAACAAACGGACAGACATACAGACAGACCGACAGAGAGACAAAACTTAAAAAAAATAGTATTTTTGTTATAAGTATCGTATACAATTATCGTATGCATTTAGTAAAAAAGCTGTTATTTTGACATTACAACAGTCACTTATGGAAACCAGATAACTGATATACTACATAGTATTTGTATATATATATATACAAATACTTAACTTTAATTTCGGAAGTCCGGTGTCTAATTTTTTTTCGAAATTTAGGTATAGTTTTTAGTAAAAACTGGAATATTTGTTTGTAATAAGTAGTTAAGAAATAGTTTTGTTATAAATATTGCACTAGAATTTGACCAAGGTTTTGAGATGTTTTCCCTTTGACACCACACCCGTAGCTCGTATCAATAAGCCAGGCCGTGGCACTTACACGTATTAGTCCATTATCTTGAAAAACTACTGAACCGATTTTAATAAAATATTCACTGTGCCCTAAGTTGAAGTAAATGTAAGCCAATAAAAAAAAGAATAGTCACGATCCGATTAATAGTTTCGGAGAAATGCGTAGACAAACATATGTATGTATGTATGTTTCTATGTATGCACACAGAAACATACATACATCTATAAAATTTTGTATATTTGTTTGGAAGACCTAATAGATTATCATATGTGAATCTATTGCAGTTCCAATAATATTACATACATACGTGTCGAATTGATAACTCCTTTTTATAAAGTCGTTCAAAATGTAAGGTGAAGCGTGGTTGAGCTCTCCAAAACAATTAATAGTTTTGGAGACTACTACTATTGTGTTAATTTTTTATCGTTTTTTATTTAGCTATCTTGAGAATTTCGTTGGACGGAGACCTAGATGACCGATGATGTAGGCACTATGTAGATAAAACTATCGTGTTTTAACTTATTTGAAAAGAATATAAGTAAAAGAATATAAATGTTGAAAGCTAGGTCATCCTAACTATTTCCGTTACTGAGGACCGATAAGCACTTACCTGGTCATCACTAGACCTTCAGAAAGCATCATCCAGTAGCACCCATGCTCAATTAGATAAATGTTGAAAGCTAGGTCATCTTAACTATTTCCGTTACTGAGAACCGATAAGCACTTACCTGGACATCATCAGACCTTCAGAAACTATCATGTAGTAGCATCCGTGCTCAATTAGATAAATGTTGAAAGCTAGGTCATCCTAACTATTTCCGTTACTGAGAACCGATAAGCACTTACCTGGACAACATCAGACCTTCAGAAACTATCATGTAGTAGCATCCGTGCTCAATTAGATAAATGTTGAAAGCTAGGTCATCCTAACTATTTCCATTACTGTAACATATAATTATGTATTTAAAAAATTATAATCATTAGAATCAGTAATACCACTACTTAGTATAATCCTAAATGTCAAAATTTCATGAAAAAGTCATGCATTATGGTTATATGAACTTAGAAGAGTTATATTGATGATTTTAATGATTATAATTCTATAAATACAGATAAGCTACGGTCGCGAATCATAATCAGATCAACATACAACCTGATACTGGCCTGCAAAATGCAAAAAAGTACGAAAATTTGAATTTCGAAAGCTCGTATTTACAGTTAATATTTATACACATAGTTAAATTTATGAGGTAAATAAAAAAAAACTACATTCATTTGCTTGTTAACTGATATCTATTTCAGCCAAATAGGTAGGTACTTGTTTAAAACGAGCTTGTTCTTATTAGTTCTCCATAAACCTAAATTTCCATGTCTCCATCCCTTTCCAGGATCCCTTGTAAACGGAACTGTTAACGGCTATAAACATGGGGTCAGTGGGCCCCACTTGAGGTCAAGTACAACTACGTCATCATTCAAATTGGTCTGTCAGTTACAAGTACCCTAGTAAGTACCCTAGTATGTACCAAGTTGGGTAGTTAGGGGTAGCTGCCCTCTCGAACGATGGATTGAAATTGTGATGCTTGCAAATTTGTCGATTTGAATGCATTGAGGACAAAATGGGATGATTGTTGAAGCATAAGTGTGGAATCATATTGAAGAGTCATTCATAAAATTAAATAGGTAATAGTAATCATATATACAGGATGGCAGAGACGTCGATGCGCAACCTCAATCTACATAGCCTTTTTCCAACTATGTTGGGGTCGGCTTCCAATCTAACCGGATGCCTATCTGACCTCCATAAGTCAGTTACTGGGTAATACGATAACGGTAATGGTAAGACGGGTTGTCAGACTTTCGGGCTTCTGACGACCCGTAACGGCTGTCAAAGATCCACGAATGACAGCCGGGACCAACGGCTTAATAAGCTTTCCGAGGCACGGACGAGTCTCGGTATGTAAAGATGGGCACCCATCCACAGAACAACCGCGGCAAGCGTAGGTTTACCGCATCGATCGACCCGTGCGGCTGTTAATACTTGGCCACCAGCTCTACGACGCGCAATTACCATGGATTCAGTAAGTACGCTATGCTGGACCTTCACTGCGTTGAAATTTCTAGTTGGTTTTGACTGTCGGGCGCACACCAAGTGTGCGTAAGATTTTTTTTCAAATTTTTACTTAATAGTAAACGTATATCTTAAATATATAAACGTAAAAAAAAAACATCCAATGGCGACCGCGGGCTTATAGTAGTTGTAAACCTATGGGGTTCGGCTGACATTCGACATGACCTTGACATCATGAATGGGGATTTCCAGAAGCTTGAGGGTTTAAAAAAATCTGCAGGTTCCTACAAAAGTGACCTACTCGGTCGAAATGTATGGAAGAGCAATATTTTTTTTTTTTTTATATGTTAATAACCAACGAAAAACTTCAACACAATCAACACAGGGGGTCCACAATCCTCCCTATTGGGTTCCCGCATTGTCGAGGCGGGGGACATAGTAGCCGTGGCTTAGTCACCCACGGTGAAGCGAACAGGAACCTGTATGTAGTGGCCAACAAGGGTTGGAGGCCGCGGCGGGAGAGGAGTGCCGGTATTGCAATGCGCTGCTCTCCCTACCTTCCGCGGCCTTGACAGGGTCACCACCGACTGATGGCGGATGCGGTGCGGCCGCAAAGGAGGACTAGTGTCGGTATTTCGTTGGCCGCTGTCCCTATCCTGTAAAATGTAGTACATTTCGGCCGCAGAGCATAGGAAGGCGGCCGGGCCTCTGACCTGACCGGTCGCAGGGGGACCAAGGGTGTCTAGACACGCCGGTGATGGGAGTACTCCTCACAGGAGGGACCGGTGACGGACAGCCGCGGCGGGTTCACGGATGAGTGCTAATGCGTGCCCGTATTCCCACCGCAAGCGGCAGAGGAGGACCCCGTGGAGTTTTAGTGGGTTGGAGTTCCACATAACTGCACTATCTCCCCGTGGTAGTGCAGTATGCACGAGTATTTTGCACGCAACAGGTTGCGCGTTGATGTCCATGCCACCATGTATATATTTAAATGTTAGCTTGTATAATGTGTTTAAGATTTGTCAAAATTAATTGCTTGTGATGGTAAATAATAATATAATCCTTAAAAAAAGCGTGGTGTTTGAAAAAGATCGAGCTGCAATAATGTTTAAATGTGACGATTTTAGTATTAACAAAGATGGGATTATAATACAGATGGGACACTCCGCAGTTTAAGTATGAAGCTACAAGTACGCGGCGGGCTCGACTTGTCGGGCTAATTCAGTGCGGGCTGCCGCGCACCGGCCGGCTCGCACGGTCAGTTCGATACTCACTCACACGCCGCGTCGTAAAAGAAGACAACCCTAACGAGTCAGAATGTATAAGAGTTATGCGATAGAAAGAGAGGCAACTTGTAGGCGAATATAACTGTAGGTAACAAGCGTTGTACGACCTGAATTTCACTTTATTGTGTTGTAGCAAGAGTCGCTTTTTATTTAAATGATTTTGCGGAGTGTCCCATCTGTATTAATCTGTGGTATTACTACAAAATGGACATATTTTTTTTTATTAAATTAGGAGACACTCAGGCGCATTTTATCAGATTTCTTGAGTGATTATATTGATTGGCTAATTTTGTCTGGCCGATTTATCGTTCGGCCGCAATATACACAGCAAAACCCACATGTACCTTTACTTGTATATCCCACGTGTCAATTACTTTTGGTTTTGCCGCATGATGCGATCATGAAAAGAGCTTAGTTCGGGTCAAAAACTAATCAGAAAATACGCAAACATATCTGTGAGCAAAACTAAAGCAAGTTCTAAATAGGAGTAACTAGCTTATGTCCGCGGCTTCTTCTACTTCTTTATGACCAGAATCAAATATTGCACTCTTTACTTATCAATTCTACGGGTTTTTAGGGTGCCAGATGATGATAATACTTTAATATAGTCTTACTCTCGTAATCATTGTTATTTTTTTTTTCTGTTAAGGACTTTCAACATTAGTTTTATTCAATTCAAGTGTTTGATGATTAACTTCGTAACAAACGTCTTCCAAATCGTTTTATAATATCGAAAACTAGCTAAGTGCGAGTCGGACCACGCAAAATGAGGGATTCCATAGTTGGAATGAATTTATTCCAAGAACAAACTTAATATTGTAGTTAAATAACATGTTCTCCCATACATTCCAACTACAAATGTAAGTTTGTACGCACAATATTGAGAGATTTACCATGTTATTTTAAGACCATAGACTTCTTATAAGTTTTTTCTATTATCTATAGGTATAGAACTATTTTCTGTATTATTTTTGGCTCAGTAGTTTTGGAGATAAGGGAGGAATGGTCAATTTTCTTAAAAACCTTTAAAATAATTTATTTAAAAACTATAAACAAAATATATTGAGACACTCACAGTAAGTCTTTTCATTTGATATGTCACACGGTATATTTTGCAAAACTTTTTTTTTAATATTCTTATTTGCCCCCAAAATTCACCCCCATATTCAAAATTCGTTTATTTACGTTACACGTCCATGTTTGGGTCACAGAAATTCATACGAGTATGTGTACCAAATTTCAACTTAATCGCCGGTTTATTAGATTCGGAGCAAATTGGCTGTGACAGACAGACAGACACACGAGTGGTCCTATAAGGGTTCCGTTTTATCCTTTTGGGTTACGAGCAGAAGTGAGCCTTAAACAGTAGTCGCCTAGTCGTAGACAGAGAATGCTATAGACAAATTGATATCCTTTGTCGCATTCACACAAGAAAAAGAGCAACTTACGCCGATGTCGTGTGAAGAAATGAAACAGAACGATGAGTTTCTTGTTACACGGCGCGTGTCGCGTTTTTTAAGGTTAGCACACTACTTTCATAAACATTGACAGTTAAGGGGGAAGCGTCAGGGAAGCCCGCGAAATTCAAATTTTCTTACGTTTTTTGCAATTTACATGTCGGTATTATATTGTACGTTGATCAAATTATAATTTGCGGTTATAACAAGTAACTATTTACATAATTAGAATCATTAAATTCATCAATACAACTCTTTAAGACCAGGTAATCCCAAAAAATGACTATTTCATGAAATCTTGATATTTTAGGATTATACTAACTTAATTAGTTGTATTACTGATTCTATTGTGTATACTTCTGTAAATACATATTTGTTACGGCCGCATATCATACTTTATTTGACATACAACTTAATACTGACTTGCAAATTGCAAAAAAACGTAAGAAAATTTGAATTTTGCGGGCTACCCTACTATAAAATACAGTTTTTAAGTGCTTTAAGTTAATTGATGTAAGTTATATTTTGTTGTGAACAATTTAGACTTAATATTTCAACAATTTAAAAAATAACATGGTGCAGTGTAGCCGTGTAGGTGAAAAAGTGATAGTGGAACGAAAATACTAGACTTGTCTTATCATTCGTAAGTATACCACTCTTTATTAGTTACTAGGTTTTCAGTAAAATTTTATGGTTTTCGTGCATATAATGTACCCTAGACGTAAATTCATCGATAGTAAAACACAAAAATAACAATTATTAATTCTAACCTAAGAACTTTGGTGTAGCCAACTTTTCTTAAAGTTATTACCCATTATTATAGGAAATATGTACCTATTCTGCAGTGTGTATTAATTATACAATATATAACAAAAACCCTGTTGTTCCTTTTAACACATGATTGTACTCACCCCAAACCGTAATTCGCGAAAAAAATCAGTAGTCCTAATATAGGGAGTCTGGGTGTAATTATCTATATAAGTGTATATTTACAAAAAAAAAGTAGTGTATGTAGTAATATCAGTTATCTGGTTTCCATAGTACAAGCTCAGCTTAGTTTGGGTTCAGATGACCGTGTGTGAATAATGTCCCAGGGAGCAGCTAGCGATTTCACTTTTGGTTTCATAGTAAAATTGTTTGTTACCATGAGAAAAATCATGTGTTAAAAGGAACAACAGCGTTTGTGTTACACATTGTATATCTGAAAGAATTGATGGTTTGTTGCAGTATTTCTGAACATGATAATTTACGTCGGAATTGGATCCAATGTAGCTAACATTGGACACCAAAACCGTCATCAAAAATACAGCCAACATTTTAAGAAAACGTATACATCACGCAGCAAAAGGATTTGAAACCAAGCAAAACATCAAAAACATTCGTACGAAGCTTGTTTAATTGAAAGGACAATAAGGTATAAAATCAATAAAAGCTAAATAAAAATTAATATCTTGTATTATTTACTCACAAAGTCAGAACCTATTATCACATATGAAATGATACGTATTAAAATCACATCATCATCATCCGTTGTCACCCTCTTGCCTTCATCACAATTTATTTATGTACGTTTGCCCAGCACGGCCCCTCAGAATTTGCATTTATGGTGTACACCATTGCAATGTACTCGCCTCTAGCAGTATATGTACCGATTTCTTTTTCAATGTACCTCTATACTTTTGAAGAAATATGCAAAAAAAGGTGGCCGTGCCAGCCAAACGCTTTCAGCACGGCCCCCCATGTAACTTGAATAATACATACCGTATTAACAAATGTCTATAACTCAAGAAATGTACTCTATTAATACGTTATATGTGCCGCAACAGTTATTGTGAATTCATAATAACAAATAATATATAGATGTGGATAAGGGGCCGTGCTGGAAAAAATCATTTTAAGAAATATCTAAAAAAGACAAAACATACTTAGCCAAAAACTATTAAAAAATAATTGAAGTTTAGCAAGTAACATATGTACCGCATTGATTTCTCATACAACTTGTTATATTGTGAAAAATAAATCTATTTTAGTTCATTCAGCACGGCCCTCTATAGTTGCCTATATCTTTTTAAATAAGCCGTGTATGTTTACAAAATTCGACTTCCTGAATAATATATAGGAGTACATTCCTTTCAACTAAATTGCAATTCTGCTGTATCAATACTTTAGAAGATAAATTCAATCTAAAATATACATACATTAAAACTGATGGGGTGACCATGATTCTACATGAAAATAGGATAAAAAATACTGCTTAAATTGAGTAAATCTTTATTAAAATAAACAAATCAACAATATGGTAAACTATATAAACGATAACTAGGTACTTATACATAATAGGTCGATAATCGTACAAGTGTCAAGTTAGTGTCGCTAAGACTACATAGCTCAAAGTCTTAAAAATCATACATTACAATAAAATCACAGATTCATTACATTTCACAAATTAGTTCGTTTACATGGAATAACAACCTATGTCTCAATAACACTACAGAGCTTAAAAATCTTAAAAAATCACAGATACGCGTTCAATAAATCATATTGAACCTTACATTACACTAATATTAATTTGCATGAATCGCTTTAATTATTTGGTATAATCACAGGCAATTAATTAAATCCACGTAATCACAGATGTTTTTCAACGACTATAACAATTAGAATATTGTTCGTTTATGTTACTAATATTATGTTACCTATGGAATAATCATAGAAAAACTAGTACATAAATTAACTTATTAAAAGTAATCACAGATGACATTACAACAGTATTGACTTCTTATTAAACAGTTCACAGTTTCATATGCATATTTTTAGCAACTAGTCTTTACCAGATTCTTAAATAGTGTAAAATTAACTTTAAATTATTACAAAATACATGTATTTAAAAACCATGGCTCAAAAACATATTCTGGTTTCACTGTAATTACCAGAGCCGTCACTCATAGGATCATATTCAGCAAACCCTGAGCTCCGCTCCGACGTGAAAGCGGAATATTCGTAAAAGTTATTATTTTTAGTTGTATTAAATATCACATATCACTCACTAAAACGTAAGTAAGAGTGTGTAAAAATATCGACTCCACTGTACTGTTGTTAATTTTCAAGGCCAAATCATCATAACATAGCCACAGATCATGGCTAAGCGTATGGCACTTATAATGGCCCAGAGTTCCCTCTGAATTCCCTACATATTCAATGGCACCAACGACACCATAAATTTGATTTTGAATATTAATAGTGACCGGGATATTACACAAAACTATTGCATCTGTTCCATTTAAATCAAAGGTTATAATCCTTTGTAATTTATAACTTGAAATGACAGTTCCACCGCAATTATTTTTACAAATTTGAGAAGTAGTTTCGATAGCAAGTGATTCTTCTAATGCCAAAATACCAAACGTGTTAATTATGTTAATATTCAAAGCTATAAAAGGTCTTATGATTTCTACATAATATTGACATTCTTCTTTTGTGCAAACTTTTATAAACTGAGCACTGTAAAATAAATTGGTAAACATTTGCTCATACAAATTAGCGACATTGCATTCACAATCTGTTATTATCTTTACATGCGCTGGCCGGTCAAAATATTCATGACAAACGTAATTTCTCATTTCATACACAGTACCTTTGTCAACATTTTCATTTAAGATGAGATTTATATAGTCTCGAAGTTTATTATCTTTTGACTCAATTTCCATTTTGAAATTAGAAAACGACTGAAAGCCAAATGCAATCAAAAACATTATTGCATCAAAACCGCATGTGTTAACGACTGTTGAATTTTTAATCATGTTACCATTTTTTATAAATTTTATACCGGTATGTGGCTTTACATTAACGGCCTTGTCTGCTTGACCTCCCCAATTTTCTACAAATGTTGGTTGATCGCTAAATATTGAGTCTTGAACAAATTGTCGTTTCGGTTTTTGTTGTTTTTTACTTATGGGTTTTGTCGTCCTGCGATTTGTTTTTTTTACAGTGTTAGGTTCTATATGAAATTTACTCGCTGCAATATTTAACTCTCCTTTTAAATAATTAATATGTCTTTGCAGGAAAACGTCAATTCTATGTTTTGTTATTTTAGATTTCAGCAGCAAGTGTTTTAAAGTTTTAAAATGATCCTCTGATGCACTCGACGAAGGATTTTTATTATCTGATTTATATAATGGCATCATGACATTCGACCACAGGGGCAATTTTCGCAGTAGTCGTTTTATTGTCGTTAATAAGGGCGGCAAGGGAAACATTGAATATTTTGTTTTTTTTAGCATTTCTCATTCTGAATAACATTTATTTAAACATATTATAAGTTGTGTTTTTTCTAGGGGAAGGTTATAAGCACGCTTTATATATTTTTTATTTCTACCACGCGAGCCGAACCGTAAGTTAAAGCTAGTCCACTTAGAAATTCGTTTATTTAATATATTATCCCACTAGATAGGCTTTGAGGAAAAGAAAACGATTAATTACTTGACGCCAAGAATCAGTTATTTTTATTTTTAATGTTTTTGATGGGTACCTATACCTACCCTGTGTCATTCTCACAATTAAGACGAATATAACGACATCTCTCAAGTTGAAATTAATAAAGCCGTTTAGACTACAAAGCGTGCCAAAGAAATGAAGGTTGCTACATATCTACATTCATTCACTCGAAAAACCTTACCGTCCTTCTGGTACAGTCGGGTAAAAAGAATGTTTATTTCAATGTAGTCACATAATTTAATTAATATAAGTACATAAATATAGAACATTTATGTACCTACCTACCAAATATATGAAATCATGGTCACCCCATCAGTTTTAATGTATGTATATTTTAGATTGAATTTATCTTCTAAAGTATTGATACAGCAGAATTGCAATTTAGTTGAAAGGAATGTACTCCTATATATTATTCAGGAAGTCGAATTTTGTAAACATACACGGCTTATTTAAAAAGATATAGGCAACTATAGAGGGCCGTGCTGAATGAACTAAAATAGATTTATTTTTCACAATATAACAAGTTGTATGAGAAATCAATGCGGTACATATGTTACTTGCTAAACTTCAATTATTTTTTAATAGTTTTTGGCTAAGTATGTTTTGTCTTTTTTAGATATTTCTTAAAATGATTTTTTCCAGCACGGCCCCTTATCCACATCTATATATTATTTGTTATTATGAATTCACAATAACTGTTGCGGCACATATAACGTATTAATAGAGTACATTTCTTGAGTTATAGACATTTGTTAATACGGTATGTATTATTCAAGTTACATGGGGGGCCGTGCTGAAAGCGTTTGGCTGGCACGGCCACCTTTTTTTGCATATTTCTTCAAAAGTATAGAGGTACATTGAAAAAGAAATCGGTACATATACTGCTAGAGGCGAGTACATTGCAATGGTGTACACCATAAATGCAAATTCTGAGGGGCCGTGCTGGGCAAACGTACATATTTATTTGTGTTCGCCAGCATGTCTTCTTCCATACACCTTTATTATTCCTCGGCATGACATGCCTATAACGATTATAATCAATTTATCAGTGTCACTTTCAGGCTTTCTCTTACATAGGTACAGACGCCAGCACATCAATCTACCCGAAACTGTCAAATTTTCCCAATCAACGTTGAACCCAATACTTTAACGATAAAGTTCAAAATCCATTAATGAAATTTGACAGATTGTAGTAGCTTGACGTGCTGGCGTCTGTACTTACTAATTTCTAATTCTATCCATTCTCCGAACACCTTTGTATTTAGATTAACACACACACACACAAACACAAAACACATTGCACAAATGGTCGGGGTAAGTTTTTCCTCATATAGTAACCCTAAATATAGTGACGTATTTTCTTTTGTCTCTTTCTGCGACACGCTTTGTAGTTGTCTATAACATTCTCTGTCTACGTTTCTAGTTCCATATCAAATAACAACATTTAAATGAATGTATTACGCCAATATTTCAATCTGTCACTCAAAACATTTATAAAAATATTTTCATTTCCTGTTACACATTTCGCGTCACTACCGTCCCTTTACGTGAAATTACTCCCACTGATTGTAGGAAAGCGAAAGGAAAGATATTACACATCAAAAACTAGGTCCTCACTCCTCAACAATGAAAAAATAAAAATAAAATAGGTATCAAAACAATAGTGAAAAAAAAAAATCGACTTTCTAATAATAATGATGTCCCAAATATTATTAGTAGTATTCTACTTCAAACTAATTTCATAAATAAAAGACTTTGATGTCTACTTTATACGTTTGATACACATTCAACCTTTAACAACTGAACGGATTTCGATGAATTTAAGCATACCTCCTCAATTAAAATCTATGATATTTTTTATCCGGCTAAATGTCGTATTTTCCTTAGGAAACGAGTGAAACCACGGGCAATTGCTTGTTAACCATCACGTTATTAATAACTTCGCAAGAAAAATATTCGAACATAATAATATTTTTATCAAAACAGCTTTGGTGACTTTCTCCAAACTTGTTACTTTCATTTATACTTATAAGTACTTTGTAAAGCACAATATTCCGTGCCTTGTTAATGTTGGAAAACATACTTGAAAGATATACAAAACTTAGTTTTTGTGTTTTACGTATACATAGTAACATAATATCTATACATATTATAAAACGAAGTCGCTTTTCGCGTCTTTCTATGTGACCACTGAGTTCTTTTCACCATCACTTTGAGGATTTATTTCGAAAGGTTTAATTGTATGTACAATACGTTCATACACAAAACATTTCGTCAATGATATGCCTGTCATTTTTAGGGTTCCGTACCTCAAAAGGAAAAATGGAACCCTTATAGGATCACTTGTGTGTCTGTTTGTCTATCTGTCAGTCTGTCACAGCCAATTTGCTCCGAACCTAATGGACCGATTAAGTTGAAATTTGGTAAACATATGTATTTCTGTGACCGTGTAACGTAAATACATGTATTTTGAATTTTGGGGTCAATTTTAGGGGCCAAATAAGAAAAGTAAAAAAAAAAAAATCAAACTGGACCTTGTGACGGTGTGACATATCAAACGAAAGGGCCTTACTATGAGGGTCTCAAATATTTTTTTTTTTATAATTTTTAAATAAACAGTTTTAAAGTTATTTAAGAAAATAGACGAAAATTCAACATTCCTCCTTATCTCCGAAACTACTGAACCTAAAATTTTGAAAAAATACAGAAAATATAATATAATACGTGTGTAGATTACAGGAAAACTTATAAGAAATCTATGGTCTGAAAATAACATGGTAAATTGCTCAATAAATTGCGTTTATACTTACATTTGCAGTTGGAATGTATGGGAGAACATATTTTTCAAATACAATGTTAAGTTTGTTCTTGGGATAAATTCATCTCAACTATGGAACCCTTAATTGTGCGTTGTCCTACAATCACTTGGCCGGTTTTTTTTTACTTAGCTTATACCGTGGTGAAAAAAAATAGCCAGTCAGTAAAGTTGCTGATGGACTGGTTGCCCTGAGTATACCGGACGTACCCAATGTGGAGACAATGCAACAATAAATTAAACTTTATAATAGGTTGGGGAAAAAGTGTTTTCGCATTATAGTATGTATGAACTTGTAATAAAATCTCTTTGGCTATACTATTTGTATCTGGCTGGTTTTGGTAACATTGAAAGTTTAAATTTTAAAGAACATAATTCCAAATTCAAATTAGGAAAATGTGTGATTTTCATTTGTTTTTCGTACCGTCAAGATGAGTGAATCTAATGAAGAAATTCGATACATTTTAAAATTTTACTATAAAAAAGGTAAAAATGCAACGCAAGCCGCAAAAAAAAATTGCGATGTTTATGGACCTAGTGTAGTGTCTGTGAGAGTAGCACAAATTTGGTTTAAGCGTTTTCAATCCGGAAATTTTGATGTCAAAGATGCACGTCGCTCTGGTCGCCCTATCACGGATAAAATGGATGCCATTTTTGAAAAAGTGGAGCAAGATCGGCATATTAGTAGTTACGACGTAGCTGAAGAACTGGAAATTGACCACAAAACAGTTTTGGCGCATTTGAAAAAAACTGGGTACACAATAAAGCTCGACATTTGGGTACCTCACGAGCTCACTGAAAGAAACCTAATGAACCGTGTACTCATTTGTGATTCTTTATTACGACGTAATGAAACCGAACCATTTTTGAAAAAGCTGATAACTGGTGATGAAAAGTGGATCACGTATGACAAGAATGTGCGAAAAAGGTCGTGGTCAAAGGTCGGTCAGGCTTCACAGACTGTGGCGAAACCCGGGTTAACTCGCAACAAGGTGATTCTGTGTGTGTGGTGGGATTGGAAGGGCATTATTCATTATGAGCTGTTACCACCAGGCAGGACCATCGATTCTGAACTCTACTACGAACAACTGATGAGATTAAAGCAAGAAGTTGAGAGAAAGCGGCCGGAATTAATCAACAGAAGGGGTGTGGTTTTTCATCATGATAACCTCACACATCTTTAGCCACTCAGCAAAAATTAAGAGAGTATGGCTGGGAGGTGTTAATGCACCCGCCTTATAGTCCTGACCTTGCACATTCAGATTTCCACCTGTTTCGGTCTCTTCAGAATTCTTTAGGCAGTGTCAGGTTAACATCACGAGAGGACTGCCAAAACCACTTGTCGCGGTATTTTGACCAGAAGTCCCAAAATTTCTATAGCAATGGGATCATGTCCCTACCTACAAGATGGCAAAAAGTTATCGAACAAAATGGTACCTACATACTTTAGTTAAATGTAAATAAACTATATTAAAAAATGTTTTGAATTTTCTTAAAAAATGCGAAGAAACTTTTTCCCCAACCTATTATATTTTTTGACGTTCTCAAACAGGCACAGGCACAGGCAGGCCGGGTTTAGTCACAGGATATTATTTTTAATTTTTAAGATTTTCGACGCCAGGGTACGCAACACACCACCGATACATGATACCGTGCAATTACAGCTCTTCTCATAGGTTGAGTTTAGGGAACCAATATTTAATAAAAATGATGTTCTATTTTGTTTACATTTTTAAACTATTTAGTTTTTTTTTTGAACACTTATTTAACCGCCTTCAAAAAAAAAAAACGGAGGTTATCAATTCGACACGTATGTATGTAATATTATTGTAACTGCAATATTCATATATGATAATCTATAAGGGCTTCCAAACAAATATACAAAATTTTATAGATGTTGATATGTTTGTATGTATGGTTGTCCACGCATTTCTCTGAAACTATTAATCAGATCGTGACCATTTAATTTTTATTGGCTTACATTTACTTCAACTTAGAGAACAGTGCAAATTTAATCAAAATTGGCTCAGCAGTTTTCAAGGTAATGGACTAATACGTGTAAGTATGACGGGCTGGCTTATTGATTCGAGCTACGGGTGAGAAAACATCTCAAAACCTTGGTCAAATTCAAACCAACAAATTTTCCAGTTTTTACTAAAAACTAAAAGTTACGAAATAAAAAATAAATAAAAAAAATTAAATCGACTTCAAAAAGAAAGTAACTCAAAATTATGAAATAACTTTCATTTCGAAAGTCGGCGGCAAAAAACTAAAATACAGATCCCAAGACACCGACTTCCGAAATTCAAATTTAATTTAATTTGAATGTAACTTTTTACCGTTGTTGCTAAGGTTATTCGATTCATCGTTTTATGTATGTGATGTTTTCTCTTTAAGAGGGCCCTTCCCGGCCCGTCTATGGTCAACGCGCAACGCCCGTTGACTAACAAGGAAGTGAGAACGCGATAACACGAACGAAAAATAGTGTGCGGAAATCATAATATGAAACTTGATCCAGGAAATACATGTTTTTTAGTAAGCCTTACAAGATTGTGAAATAAATGTTTGTCACTTAGAATCTCCATTACATGTGCGAGGTTTCAATCGTTATGTTTTTTTTACTTTTACAATTTATGAGTACATTATGAACGGCCAAAATTCAGGTTAAAATTGTGCGAAAATGCAGATTTTTGGAGAAACTTTGATAGAAAACCTAGATACAGTGAACACAATACCTATTAGTTCAAGAATTTCTTAGAAAGTTATGTTAAAACGCTAAAATCACGTTCGAGCGTTTGTATGAAAAGTATGGCGGATTGGCCCCTCTTAAGTAACTGACGCACTGTTATTTTACTTGAGATATATTAGGTGTTTGTGTCAGTGTAATCAATTGTTGGTGAACCTTATTAGGTTTAGGGATTAGGCTTAGGGGATTGATTTGATTTAGAAATGTTATTACATTTCTAAATCAAATCAATCCTAGCCTTTTCCCAACTATGTTGGGGTCGGCTTCCAGTCTAACCGGATACAGCTGAATACCAGTGTTTTACATGAAGCGACTGCCTATCTGACCTCCACAACCCAGTTTACTGGGTAATACGATACCCCTTGGTAAGACTGGTTGTCATACTTTCGGGCTTCTGACGACCCGTAACGACTGTCAAAAAGACTCCAATGACAGCCGGGACCAACGGCTTAACATGCTTTTCAAGGCACGGAGGAGTCTCGGTATGAAAAGATGGTCACCCATCCATAGACTAACTCGGCAAGCGTAGCTTAACTTGATGGATCGACCCGTGCGGCTTTTATTACTTAGCCACGAGTTCCTCAAAAATTTCTAAATAAATTAATTAATTAAATTCTGAGCAAATTGGCTGTGACAGACAAACAGACAGGCAGACAAACGAGAGATCCGTGATAAGGGTTCAGTTTTTCCTTTTGAGGTACCGAACCCTAAAAACAATATCTTGTCGTTCCCGAACGTGGAAATAAGTGAAGATTGGAAGCACCCTCAATAGTTGAGATGGTATTACAGGAATCAATAGACAAAGGAAAGCCCTCCTATAGCCCTAGACGTTATTATACGTTACAACAAATGTTAGGGTTGGCTAGGGTTGGCACTCTAACAAATAGTTGTAATACAGGGGCCGATTCTACTAACAAAATTGTTAAAAAATCGCAATTGAATGGCAGTTGAACCACGGCTTTTGAGCGTTTTCGCATTCCACTAATGTAACAACGATCCAACTGCGGTTACGTTTCAGTTCAGTCACCGATCGATCGAAACAATCTCAAAAGCTATTCTGCTAACAAAACCGAACATGAGCGTGACGTTTAGTCGCATCATTATCTTTTTGACATAATTGAAACGTTTCGTTTCACAGATTTCGCAAGCTGGGGCCGAAAACGAAACGTTTTCTGAGTTTTTATTATTTATAAAGTTGAAATGTTACAAAAAAATATACAGGCTAAAAGTGTAAGTGTGGTCTAGATATGTTTTTGTGTTAAAAATACTTTTAGTAGCACTTATTCGTATTTAGTAATATTATTAGATTCAACTTTTTTTTTCTGTGGTATTATAATAATATAATATAATATAATAATATAATATTCCACAACTATCACACAACGCCGTCTAGCCTCAAGCTAAGCAGAGCTTGTGTTATGAGTACTAGACAACTGATAAACATACTTATATATTTCTAAATACATACATATATAGATAAATTACACCCAGACACAGAACAAATGATCATGCTCATCACACAAACATTTGTCCTGGGTGGGAATCGAACCCACGACCTCCGGCATAGCAGTCAGGGCCACTAACCACTAGACCAACAGGCTATTATTAAAACATACTATTTGGAATGTTGGTCACACAGGTTACCCGCTGTTACGTTCCCGTTACGATTTGGTTTAAGTTTAGTTTCCATTTTGCTTATAGAATAGTAGAATGACTTTTTTGGTAACTATCGAACGGCGATCGAAACTGAACTGTTGTTGAAACACAATTGAACGTGTAACGTTGCAAATTAGTAGAATCGGCCTCACAGTCTTAGGATCCGTTATGAACCTCTTAAAGTATCTCAACCTGTTGTTTTTTGTTGATAAACATAACCTACCTAATTAGGTAATAGTAATTCCGAATATAATGATGAAGGGAAAATATGGACGGATATTGAGAAAAATGGTATGGCTTAAAAGGGGGTGAATACTGAAATGAAAGGTGATAAAGATGAATGACAAAAAAGAGAAAGCAGTGACGAACCCAAAAAAATTGAGGGGTGTTAAGGATGATGATGACATTTATATTGTGACAGCCCTATAAGATGTAGCTACTAACCAGATAAAACATAAGATTTAGAGATAAGGGAATAAGGTTCAAAATTGAACACAGTGACCACTAACAACATCATTTTTTGCTCTCAAAAAGCTAAGAAAGCAAAAGTTTATTTTATTAAGTTTTATTTTATTAGTATTTATTAGTATTATATTTAAAAGTTTATTTTATTCGTTTATTTTTATTATTTTATTAAAGAAAAAATATGAAATATAAATATAAGAAAAAACAGTCCGCAGTAAAAAAATAGATATTGTATTCATAGTTAATCTAAGTTTTAGGTTTTTTCCCAGAAAACTAAAATCTGACTTACAGGTATTGAAATGAAAAAGTAGTCATAGATCCAACATCTTCAATACAAATTATCCCTGGAAAAAACCTTGTTAGCAGCCCTGAGCAACCTGAAAAATCCACGGATTGTTTCTAAAAGGATATATATAGGCAATATTAACACATCAAAGGGCTATCATGCGATCTGGCATGGCGTAACGTAACACTTAGTAGAAATACACTTGTGTGGGCGTTGTTGTATATCTGTGCGATTTAATACGTATTGTTAACGAGATTGGTTTCGTGGATTCAGTTCGGATTGAAATGGTTTCGGAGAAATTGACGTAAGGTTTTGGTCTTGAATCATATTGCCTTCATCAGAATAACAAAATATGACGCCTGAATTCCTAGAAATAACAGGCAGAGGTGGACCTGTAGGTACAGCAACAATTTGCCAAATACGGACTCAAAAAATCAATATGCCTAGCCTTTTCCCAAATACTCGTATGTTGGGGTCGGCTTTAAGTCTAAACGGATGCAGCTGAATACCAGTAATTTTCATGGAGCGACTGCCTATCTGACCTCCACAACCCAGTTACTGGGTAATACGGTACCCCTTGGTAACACTGGTTGTCAACTTTCGGGTTTCTGATGACCCGTAACGACTGTCAAAAATCCACGAATTACAGCCGGGACCAACAGCTTGACGTGCTTTCCAAGGCACAGAGGAGTCTCGATATGTAAAGATGGTCACCCATCCACGGACCAACCCCGGCAAGCGGTGCTTAACCTGATGTATCGACCCGTGGAGCTATTAATTACTTAGCCACGAGCTCTTCGCCAAATACGGACTCCAGGATGCTATAATGAGAATTTTCAAATGGTATATCTTTTAACACGGGCTGACCGGAGAACTGGACCCAGAATTTTTCGCTTAGTATTCGCGCTTTTGACCACAAACGTCTTGTTTGTCAGGTCATTTAGTCAGTATTCAGTAGTTGTAGTAGTATTCGTCATCTGCCTAGCCTTTTCCCAACTATGTACCTAGAGGTCGGTTTCCAGTCAAACCGGATGCAGCTGAATACCAGTATTTTACATGGAGAGACTGCCTATCTGATCAATTACAATCTAGTTACTGGGCGACTGTCAAAGATCCAAGAATGACATATGCTTAAGGCACGGGGGTATTTCGATATATTATATATCTCGGTGTTATGCTCGTGAACGGGTGCTGCTTGTGGTGACTGGTCGTCTTGCTGACCTTGGTTTTTGTTTTGTTATTAGTAATTAACTCTTTCTTTAATTTACTTCGTTTGTCTTAGTTTATTATTTGTGACTTCAAGTTACGGCTTCATATACGGATATATGTAAGTGGGCACGCCATTTATACTGGAGACTTATATTTAGGTAAAAAGTTCTGCTTACGTTTTTAGTTTTGTATTGTTATTTCGGCTTGAGTACAGTTTTCGTTTGTTTTTTTTTTGTGTATTGGTGTGTGCTAGCTTACTTATAGCAAATAATTTAATGTAATGTTTTGTGTTGCGTAATAATGTATCAAAATTATTATGCGCAGTGTTGTATACATTCAATTTTTTTAACTGAACAGACAGATGTTTTGCTGGGGAGTTTGTTGCGCCACTTCTTCTCCCAAGCTAAAGCACTAGGAAGTGGTGAAGGGCGGGCGTTTTGGGAGCTATCTTATGTAATTTTGACGTTCGAAAAGAGCTTATTTTCAGCCTAGTTTGAATAAATAACTTTTGATTTTGATTTATAAAGATGGTCACCCGTCTACAGAACGACCGCGGCAAGCGTAGATTAACCTGATCGATCGACCCGTGTAGTTATTATTGTTTAGCCACGAGCCCCTCAGTCAATAATGATACCATTTTTTAAACGTGGCTGTTTCTGTTTCCTATTCTATATTCAGCGATACTTATGATTCTAATAATTAATGACCTGAGCACTTGTTCTTATAATTGGCAAAGACTTGTAACAAATTTTATCTGAAGGCCTATACAATTGGTGGCAATCATTTTCCAAGCGTTTCGCATTTCTACAAAGACTTTCAACAGGATTTTGACTTTTCCATCATCGTTATCACTGAACAGCCGAACGGGTCGATCGATCAGGTTAAGCTACGCTTGCCGCGGTCGGTCCGTGGATGGGTGACCATCTTTACATACTGAGACTACCCCGTGCCTCGGCAAGCATGCTAAGCCGGTGGTCCTGGCTGTCATTCTTGGATCTTTGACAGTCTGACTGAGTTGTGGACGTCAGATAGGCAGTCGCTCCATGTAAAATTCTGGAATTCAGCTGCATCCGGTTAGACTGGAAGCCGACCCCAACATAGTTGGGAAAAGGCTAGGTTGTGTAACAATGTCGCCATTGTACCCGTTATTAGATTTTTAACAGCAGATTATATTATATTTTCCGTTCTATATTTTGTTTGTCGCCCAGACTCATTGATAAGGTCTCTTTCCTAGCTTTTGTATTACCTTTTGTTAATATTTTCTTTGTTGTTACAATAATACAAATGTTTTGCTGTATGTTTTGGTATAATTATGGTTTCTTATTTTCTGAACAATTTGTATGAATTTAGAAAATTGGTGATGTAAATGTTTGAAGGTTCGTTGTGAATCAGTATAAAGTCTGGTAGGGGCCAGAGTAGATTCTTCGAAAAAAAAAAAAAAAAGTTTTAGTTGCGCAAGGCAACGTGAATGGGTAACTTTTTCTGTGTAATTATAAAAAGCTTCAATTGTAAAAAAAAAAAAAAACTTTGAAGGTTTAAAAAATACAACACGTGACCAGAACCCTGATTCCACTAATTTACAAACGTTTTCGTGGTCTCTTGATTATGTGTTTTCAACAGGCTCGCCCCCTATTACACGAGACATACGCCTAACTGCCGAAATTTGGGTGTACTGTAGGTACAGCTCTGCCTATGTATATTGTTCTCATACAAAATGTTTGTAAATTAGTGGAATTCGGACCTAGTTTTTTTTTTTCTGACATTCATGTGTCTTATGAAACAAGGAGTCCGCGCCGTTTGTTTTCGTGAAAACTGATTGAAATTTTACTACGGTTTCCGATACAGCCGAAGCCATTGCATTTACTAGACACTACATTTAATAAGCTCATTGAATTCTTTATAAAGTAAGCTTTCACCGATTATAATATTTATCAGTTCTGAGCAGATTTACGTCGGATAGAAACGACATCCCATACTTTTTTGCTATTTGCAACAGATTTTCTTACGGTTTATGACAATTCCCTAGCTATTGTATTTGCTCGGCACTAGACTTTAAAGCTCACATTCCTTTTGATGCAAGCTTTCTTCGCTTGGAATATTTTTTTCATTTCTGAGCAGACTTACGGCCGATATGAGACGACATCTGACAGTATTTTGCTATTGTCAACTTCATATTCATTTTTAACCCTTTTTTGGTCAATAATTCTGTTTTTTCTTTTTAGATCCTGGTAGTACTATTTCCACTCTTGACAAACACACTAGAATAACTGATCTAGCTAAACACGTTTTTGCGCTTTACGAATTGATAAAAGTAGAGGGTCATGCGCATGCGCCTGTGCTCGCAGTGTGACGTCATAGGCTAATTATATCCGGTTTGAAAATTGTTATAAATATGACCTATCTTTTAAATGCTCAACCATTACCGTTCAAAATTCTTGTAGTTATTAGCGGTTGAAATCTTACATGTTTTTGCCGGTCAGAAATATTGAACTTACCACCTGCACCGGTACACCGATCGAAAAGACGTTTTCACGTCAAAACTTACTACGGATGCATATCCGGTAGGACTCTAATAATCCTTCCAATAAACCTAAGGGCACGTCTTCCCTACCATTATCGCGCCCCTCCCGGTCTACTCCTTGATATGCAATGGTCTCTGTAGCCCAAAGACATCAAATTATTGCTAGTATAATTTTAATCTCTTTGCTGTAGCCCCATGAAAAATGAGGCTCCAGGGGCTAGTGCAAATCTTTGGGTTCATTCGAGAAATCCAATCTTGCTAAACCACGCTGGAGTCGGTGCATTTCATTCATTCATTCATTCTGGAAACTAAAAGAACTTATAACTATTAGACCATGTTTTGGGGAATTACCATCATGCAAAGAGAAGAATATTGCCGTACCCACCACACAAAATAGTTTTAGGGTTCTGTATCGCCAAAGGAAAAAACGGAACCCTTATAGGATCACTCGTGTGTCTATCTGTCTGTCGGTCTGTCCGTCTGTCACAGTCAATTTAATCCGAATCTAATGGACCGATTAAGTTGAAATTTGGTACACGTATGTATTTCTGTGACCCAAACACGGACGTGTAAAGTAAATAAATGAATTTTGAATATGAGGGTCAATTTTAGGGGGCAAATAAGAAAATTAAAAAAAATTATTGCAAACTGTACCGTGTGACATATAAAATGTCAAATATCTCAAATATCTATTTGTTTGTAATTTTGAAATAAATAATTTTAAAGTTATTTAAGAAAATAAACGAAAAATGAGGAGCTCGTGGCTAAGTAATACCAGCCGCACGGGTCGATCCATCAGGTTAAGCTACGCTTGCCGGGGTTGGTCTGTGGATGGGTGACCATCTTTTCATACCGAGATTCCTCCGTGCCTCGGAAATCACGTTAAGCCGTTGGTCCCGGCTGTCATTCGTGGATCTTTGAAGTCGTTACGGGTCGTCAGGAACCCGAAAGTCTGACAACCAGTCTTACAAAGGGGTATAGTATTACCCATTTACTGGGTTGTGGAGGTCAGATAGGCAGTCGCTCCATGTAAAATACTGGTATTCAGCTGCATCCGGTTAGACTGGAAGCCGACCCCAACATAGTTGGGAAAAGGCTAGGCAGATTGAGATTGAAACGAAAAATGACCATGCCCCTTATCTCCAAAAGTACAGCGCCTAAAATTTTGAAAAAATAAATACAGAAAATAGTTCAATAGCTATAGATTACAGGAAAACTTATAAGAAGTATATGGTCTTAAAACAACATGGTAAATCTCTCAATATTGTGCGTACAAACTTACATTTATAGTTGGAATGAATGGGAGAACATGTTTTTCAACTACAATGTTAAGTTTGTTCTTGGGATTCATCCCAACTATGGGACCCTTCATTGTGCGAAGTCCGACACGCACTTGGCGGGTTTTTTGTTACTAGTATACAGGAGGATTGTGCTCCTCCTTTCTTCAACTTCTTTTACTCATTGTCTACGTCGGACGGTGAATTATTCCCAGGTCGGGCATGTTATTGGGTTTTTCTATCAGGAATTTCTCAGTAGTAGTCCAGAGTCTGAATTTAAACCTGGTTGATGGCAATAGGCTCGCCCTATTGCCATCAACCAGGTTTAAATTCAGAACCTAGGACATGTGACTTTTAAACATAACTGGCGAAATGTGGGTGTAGGTACTATTGGTACATCTCTGCCCAACCCTTCGAGAGTTACAGGCGTGATGTTATGTTATGTTAACTAATTGAATTATTATACCTTTTTAGAGTTCCGTAGTCATCAAGGAACATTTATAGTTACTGTATGTCTGTCGGTCTGTCCGCGGCATAGCTCAGAGACTTAGTACTAAAAAGCTGTAACTTAGCATGGTTATACATGTCATATTAATCACGCCGACAAAGAGGTTAAATAAAATATAGAAAACATTTTTTAGGTTATCTCACTACACGTAAAGTGGGGATGACTTTTTTTTCTCGTTTACCCCATGCTGTGAGGTGCCGTTGGATAGGCCGTAATATTGCAAGTGTGTGAAAACCATTTTTCGATTGCGGGATGTGTTTGTGAAATACACACAAGCCAGCTAAAAGGTGGTTTTTGGATATGTACAAAAACGTGGCGGTAGTATATAATATAACTAAGTTACAAGGAAAACTGTCACAGTTAATTAGGCTTTACAAATTAACGAGTAATAGTCGACGAATTTACATTTGCAGTATGGAATGTATGAGAGAACATGTTTTTCAACTACATGTTAAGTTTGTTCTTGGAATAAATAATTCCAACTACGGAACCCTTCATTGTGCGTGGTCCGACACGCACTTGGCCGGTTTTTAATAAAGATATCAAAAATAGCCAAAGATATCAGCTTTCAATAACAGAATTATTGAAGTATGAAACCCACTCGGCTCCCATGAATTACAGAGGATGATTAATTAATTAAACCACGAATGGAGGCTATACTCTGCCCGCGGCCCTGCCCGCCGCCTCAACCGTTTTTCATATGAGCCCAACGTTAATATTTTAGATAGAAAAGGTCGTGGACAGAGATGTGGGAATTTTTGGAGGGGGTATCTTGGTATGATAAGTAAGTATGTTAATTTTTGACAGCCGCACATCATGATTTTGCGATGATCAAGACTGTAGTTTCACAGGATAGGCGTAAGTACGTAGTGTTTAAATATTAAACAGTTTCATCTGAGCTCGGACACCCAACTATGAGAAATTCCTAACTCTCAGGATTAGATATCTGGTTTGGGAATTTTGACTGGTAAACAGCAAGGTCGACAAACAGGACCAATACTCTAACATTCTACTCGAGGCCCGGAACATTCTTAACATAAGGGATTTAGAAAGATGCTTAACGAAGCTGAGAGTCAGATGTACTCCTCGACGTTGTGATATTTTTGTTTGTACGGGACTATAAGTACTTGGAAACCTTCTGGTTAAAGGTCAAAGGTCCATTTTTAGGGTTCCGTACCACAAAAGGAAAAACGGAACCCATATAGGATCATTCGTGTATCTGTCTGTCTGTCACAGCCAATTTTCTCCGAATCTAATGGACCGATTAAGTTAAAATTTGGTACACTTGTGAATTTCTTTGACCCAAACACGGACGTGTAAAATAAATAAAGGAATTTTGAATAAGGGGGTCACTTTTGAGGGCAAATAAGAAAATTAAAAAAGAAAAGTTTTGCAAACTGTACCTACCGTGTGACATGTTATAACAAATGATAGGGCTTACTGTGAGAGTCTCAAATACATAGTTTTTCTTTAATAACTATAAAATAAAAACTTAGTTAAAAACATAGAATAGTTACCATTTCCCTTGAATCTTAATCTTATCTCCGAATCTACTGAGCCTAAAATTTTGAAAAAGATACTGAAAATGGTTCTTTACATAAAGATTACAGAAAAACTATAATAAGTCTAAAATAACATGGTAAATCTTTTCAATTACAATGTTAACTTTATTCTTGGGATAAATTCTTCCCAACTACGGAACCCTTCATTGTGCGTAGTCCGACAAGCACTTGGCCGGTTTTTCTTTTTTGTCACGAAAGCAAGTTGTATAACTTTCTATTAATTCTTTCTATTTTCTATTGGGCGTAGTCCAAAATAAATGATTTAATAAATAATTTACTAATAATAATGTTATAACTTTACTTTAAATACGACTACTCTTATACCGCTGCATGCACCCAAAAGCTCAATGTTTTGCCTACGTCAAATTGCACACTGCCGTAAACAGCGATTTTTCACGCCATAAATTGAAATAATTTCTCAGCAATAATTTGTTGCTCAATTAATACTTTGATGTACAGAACGCATAGAAACGCTTTCAAGGATACTAAACGGCCATAGACGTAATAATAATAAAACTTCTATTGTGTCTCGATCAGTATCCTTGAATGTGTTAAGGGAGAAGCGTCAGGGTAGCCCGCGAAATTCAAATTTTCTTACGTTTTTTGCAATTTACAAGTCGGTATTATATTGTACGTTGATCAAATTATAATTTGCGGTCGTAACAAGTATCTATTTACATAATTAGAATCATTAAAGTGATCAATACAACTCTTTAAGACCAGGTAATCCCAAAAAAATACTATTTCAGGAAATCTTGACATTTTGGGATTATACTAACTTAAGGAGTTGTATTACTGATTATATTGTATATAATTTTGTAAAAACATATTTGTTACGGCCGCAAATCATACTTTATTTAACATACAAGTTAATACTGACTTGCAAATTGCAAAAAACGTAAGAAAATTTGAATGTCGCGGGCTACCCTGACGTTTCCTCCTTAAGAATGGTATGTCATGGTACTGGTATTAAGCTGCATCCGGTTAGACTGGAAACCAACCCCAACGTAGGTGGGAAAAGGTTAGGCAGATGATAATTAAGAATGGACAAAAGATCGATTACTGACGATGTAAACAGAGCGATCTCAAAAGTAGTTCAGTCTCAAAATGGTTCAGTGTTAATAATTTACTCCTTAATGAAAAAAAAACCAAATGCATTAAGTTTACACTACCTCACGTTAGGCAGGTGAAAACTAACGTGTTGATAAAGGGCGAAGAGTTGAATCTTGAAGATAGCACAGTATTCTTGGGCTTAACTTTGGATGCTAAGCTTCAGTGGGGCCCACATATAGATAAATTGTCAAAAAAGCTAAGCTCCGCAGCATACGCTGTTAGGACAATTCGTAATTTAACCAACATAGAGACAGCCCGTTTAGAGTACTTTAGCTATTTTCATAGTATAATGTCGTACGGTATTCTGTTGCGGGGAAATGCAGCCGACATTCGAACTATCTTTGTTTTGCAGAAAAGAGCTGTTCGATGCATTTATAAATTAAGTCCGAGACAATCTCTCAGAGAGAAATTTAAGGAGATTAATATAATGACTTTGCCTTCTCAGTACATTTTTGAAAATCTTTTATATGCCCATAAAAACATTAAATTGTTTAAAAAATACAGTGATATCCACAATATAAATACTAGGAACAAACACAAATTTGTTGTACCTCCAACAAGGCTCAAGAAAATAGGTGGGTCATTCAGGTGTCAATGTATACGCTTTTATAATAAACTTCCAAGCCACGTTAAAGATCTGAGCCTTAACAAATTCAAATTATTCATTAAACGCAAGTTGTGTCAGAAAGCTTTTTATACCGTTAAAGATTATATTGAGGAAAAAAAGGCTTGGGATTGAACTGCTCCAATTTTATTTTATATTATTTTTATTTTTGCATACTGACATGAATGTTGACATGAATATTTACTTTGTAAGTATTATATTATTTTACTTTATTGTGAATGTGAAGACTATGTAGGTCATTGTTTTTTTTTTTTTTGTTTGTTTTATTTTTTCTCTCAGTTATTTTTAATCATGGTCTGGCAGTTTGAGTAATCTATGCGGCCTACCCCAATGGCCTTTCTTTGGTATTGTTCGTCGAATCGTTGAGCTCCTTAAGTTCTGAGTTGAGCTGCGCGATTACTGACAAATGCGTGCACTGACTGGACAGGTCCTCTCAATCTGTGTGGTTCTTTCCTCAAAAGACCATTTCAGACACCAATCTACATGGTGTTCACATGAAGTGACCAAGATTATGTCTGGACTTTATAAGAGACTGTGACCTCTGAGTTTGTTTCGGCCTTTCTTCTCAGAGTAGTCAGATAGGAAACGCCGACCTCATCTAGTTTAAAAAGAAAAAAAATATTGACTTGTAAAAGTGTTTGTACAAACCTACTTACAGAAATAAAAATCATTTATCATTTATAAGATCCAGTGATGTTTTTCCTCACCAATAGCTCGGACTGTTACCAAAGAAAAGAAATCAGAAACTATAACTACAATCCAATGAACTATTCCAAGTTTGAAGTTACAATCACAATCGTTGTTCAAATATGTAGCAAGTAGCTCCATTTTACTTCCAACATCATAGCAAAGGGAGGGTTGAATAAACATAATGTTTGTAGCCCGAGCGTACAAATATGAAATGTAACCCTTTCACTGCTTCAGGTTCAAATAGTTGGACTAGTTGTTATATTACTGACGGGTCTAATTTAGAGGGTGGCGCATTTATTTTTTATTTGGTCTTACCAAGTAGTTCAGAGTATTCAAATCCTTGATTCTTGCCTAAGTTTTTTATTTTTGAGAGCAACAAATAGGGATGATGCCTGGGTAAAAAAAAAGAAATTCTATTTAGTCCGTCAGTCAGATAACAAAAAAATATTAGACACGTATTTTTTGCTTTATCATATTAATAAAAAATGACTTAGATAACTCGCAATAAAGTTCGGGAGTGGGGGCTCGTTACGTCACTTCTACGTATAAAATCTACAAAGACGTGACGTCATGCCACATTTTAACTCAATGTATCGCCGTAATCTTTTGATTACGTAGAAAAAGAAAAAATACGTGTCCTATATATTTTAATAATCTACATGACGGACAAAAAAACATTTTTTAGTCATCATCCCTAGTGCTTTGCTTGTATCTGACTATTATTTTAAAACACTTCTTCATAACAGATAGTTACGTTGTCTATTTACTTGAAAATGTAGGCACTGCGTACTAGGCGTACGCTAAAACAATTTTACACAAAAAGGTTACATAAATTATAGGAAATTTTGTCTAGTTTAATTAATTACATAATTATTTTTGGCGTTGAGTGAGTTGGAAAGGAGATTTTGTCAAAAAGCTGTTTTTGAGCGCCTTTTTTCAATATGGCGGCGCGAGAGGCAAAAATGGCAAAGTGAACATTCGAAAAGAGCACGTCGAACTCAATAAAATCACGACTTTTCTAAACTCCCGGAACACCAGGTAAAATTACCAAATTATAAGTCATAAAAGCCACCTCCGTTACCAAAAGAACTTAAAATCACTCTTGTAGTCCTCAGAAAATAGTAAAAAAATCACATTGCTACCAAAAGCGCTATAACGAATCTTCACTTAAAAAAAAGTAAATGCTCGAACATCACTTATTCAATATCGACTAAAAACTCGAGCAATCTGATATTCAATTCAGTATTCGAGCTAAAAAAGAATCTATTACACTTACGGCCCGCAAAACTGAACACAATATAAAAAGAGCTGGCCGAAATCCAGGTGCCAAATGAACTGTTTTTGCTCTATCAGACCACCAATGTAAATTAAACTTCCACGCTTGGCAATTGTTTTCTTAAACGGAGCTCTGAAAAGAATTTTGATTAGATTAGAGGGTCAGGTTATTTTGGCCGATAGTGTCTTGCATCGTTTCAAGGGTTATTGAGTATCGTAGTTAGGTATTCGATTTTCGAATGAACCTCGATAGTACTGCGGTTAAACTAGTTTCAGGTTTACGCTTCTTTTTTCTGTAGAGTAATTGTTTTTTTATACGGGCTAGTAGGAATACTTTTGAATGAAAAGATTTTTCTCTTTCTTTTTGAAAAGCGAACGTGTGCTCCTTGAAACAGTAAATGGTAATACAATTAGGGTTACCATTTAGAAATTTGAAAAGTCCTGACAAAAAGTCTGAAATATCAGTAAAAGTCCGGACATTTGAGTCACAAATACAAACATTACCCACTTAGTTACAGTGGTATGATAGGCAGATTTATTGTTTGATCTCGTTAAGTTGATTGTTAAAGAAGATTTATATTTTGTTTTTAGATGATTGAGAAGTTAATAAAGATTAAATACTTATTTGATATTACTTATGTAAGTTTTATTACTCGTATTCCAACCAAGCCAGACTCATTTTTCAAATTCAGACAAAATAAAGACGGATGGTTGCCCTAAATACAATGTTACTTGTTTATTTGACGAAACTTCACAAACGCAATGCGTCTGTGAAGTTTCTCCAAATTGGTTTAGCATACCGATTGGTTTATCGATATCTTGCCGTGGAAGTCAAGTGTAATACTCAGCGTAGGGTCGTAGGGTCAATCCTCAGGTAGAGCAAAATGTCATTCAATTCATAAAATCCAAAATTCTCAGCTCAGTTCGTAGCAATAGCTCCTCTACAGTCTTAAGGTAACACAGTTAAGGTTTAAATTCTCGTCTCTACAGTTAAGGTTTAAATTAATTGAACTGTCAAAGAATGACCAATTACAGGCACTTTTGAATAATCAAGGTGTCGGTCAGTCAGAAAGATGAAGCCCATTCCAAAGCGTGATAGGTTCCTATGGAGAAGAAAGGGCAAGAAACTCCACGGACACTCTTTTAAATCAAAATATTGGTCATATAATTCATGTTGAAAATTAGAACCAGAACAATGTAGAAAGAAGTGCATGTTAAAAGTGTCCGTAATAAAAAGATAAAAACTAAAAACACTAAATTAAAATTAAAATAAACCGTGACAGCTAATTCTTAGTTCCTACTAACGAAAATGAATCGTTTTGCCTACCAATGGTAGCATTTTAACATAAAAAATGTTTTTTCGATCGCTTCAGTATAGCCCCCATTTTCGCTCAGAGTGTGACATCGCCTTGGTGTCGTGAGTTTTAGGGCTACATGAATGGTCGAGTCTCAAAAGACGCGTATCAACAAGGTCTACAATATGGTTAAAAAAAAACTTTATCTCAAAAACTAAATGCGATGTCGATAAAATAATAAAAAAACGTGCATACCGCAATACCGGCACTCCTTTACCGCCGCGGCCTCCAACCCTCAGCCGCGATGCCTCCCATACGACATCGCGGCCCGCCTCAGTTGCGATGTCGCCCAAGCGGCACCGCAACCTTGTTTGTCGGCTTACCGCCAAAAGCCCTGACGAGCGGCTCCTCCTCGGGTTCCTCTTCACTTCACCGTGGGTGACCAACCTTTGCAGGTCCTGTGAATCGAACCCAGGATCTCATGCTCAGCGCTACGCTGCGACTACTGGACCAACAACGAGGCAGTGTCTATTAATTATCGTGAAATTATGTTTATATGCTATTAATACAATACCACTACACACCTCAAGTTTATAGATGTATTATTCAATTGCCCCATCCTCGAGAAATGTGTGGATAGTGCCATCTGTGCTGGATACCGCAGGATGAGCTTGGATGGAGCGCACAATGTAATGTGTTAAATACAATCATGTACGTGTGTATAACTGTGAGATGAATGTTTGAGTGGAACTGTGATTTGATAATGTGTCTTCAATGTATATGTTTTTATTAAAAATTAATAATTAAGTTAACGATATAATATCCTAACTTAACTAAAACTATTAAAAAAACTAAAATAATATGGCGTCGAAAAATTCCTCCGCATCACTGTCGACTGGTAATGTAGCCAAGAGACTGGCGGCATTGCCACGTTGTATGGCAATGCTTAGCCTTTGGCTAAGGTAAAAGCCAGCTAACCAGCCGTTTGGAGATTTCGATGAACAAACCATAGCACAAGCACACGGACCCCACGGCCCGAGAGTTTGACAGTAGGTAAAGTATACAAGTAATTAATTTAAATTAAAAAAAAAATGCTACGTCTGCATTGCACAGAAAAAAAATTTAGCAGTGCGCAAATTTTCACAGGATGCACCACCCATATTGTACCCATGAAAATGTACAACATTCACTATGGGACCAACTCTGAAATAATGACAAAAAATCAGCTGTTTCATACATAAAGTCAATACCTACTCGACCAAAATGTATGAAACAGTCGATTTTTAGGGTTCCGTACCTCAAAAGGGAAAAAACGGAACCGTGTCTGTCAGTCTGTCACAGCCAATTTGCTCCGGATCTAATAAACTGATTAAGTTGAAATTTCGTACACATTATGTATTTCTGTGACCCAAACACGGACGTGTAACGTAAATAAATGAATTTTGAATATGGGGCCATTTTTGGGGGGCAAATAAGACAATTTAAAAAAAAAAAGTTTTGCAACTTGTACCATGTGACATATTAAATGAAAGGGCTTACCGTGAGGGTTTCAAATATATATTTTTTATAATTTTCAAATAATTAATTTTAAAGCGACAAGAAAATAGACGAAAATTGACCATTCCCCTTATCTCCAAAAGTACCAGCCTAAAATTTTGAAAAAAAAAAAAATACAGAATATAGTTCAATACCTATAGATTACAGGAAAACTTATAAGAAGTCTTATTTCTTCTTTAGTCTTAAAACAAAGTGGTAAATCTTTCAATATTGTGCATACAAAGTTATTTTGCATTGCGGCAAGCGTAACATAACCTTAGATCGACCTGTACGTGGTAATTAATTAGCCATGAGCCCCATCCACTTAATACAATTCTTAAATTAATTAATTCACTGATAGAAAACGCCCAGTCTAAACCATTGCGCCTACAAGCATAAAATTTTGCACTCCATTTTACAAGATTTTATTTAATAATAATAATATCCTGGGACATTTTTCACACACAGTCATCTGATTCCAAACTAAGCAGAGCTTGTACTATGGAAACCAGATAACTACATACACTACATTTTTCTTTTTTTTTTAGTAAATACATACTTATATAGATAATTACACCCAGACTCAGGACAAACAGATATGTTCATGCACACAAATTTTTGTCTTGGATGGGAATCGAACCCACGACCTGCGGCATGATGGCGGTATCTTAACCAATCACGCCAGCTGTCCCTGTGTCTGTCTGTAATCGAATCTTGTAAGTTAAATTTGACCCACTTCTCGGTTTCTGATTGAATTGAAATTTTACATGCATATGTAAATCGGATGACTATGCAATATTATTATGACATGGAGCTGATCTGATGATGGAGTTGGATGATGGCTATGGGAACTCAGTAGTAAAACGACGCAACGTCTTGACAAGGACTCTGGCCTAGATGATATTCAGATTAATAAAAACTTGTTTATAAAAATAATTAAAATACACTTGTTTAAAATTCGCTCGACACGCACAAAAACTATATTCCAACTCTTTAAAATTCACTCGAATCGATAAAAATATTCGATACAAATTCGATACCAAACATATCCCTTTAGCGCCCTAACGTCAGTGTATAATCTTATAATAAGATAGACAAGCATTATCTATATTTATTCCACATTTCAAGTTGATAGCATTAGTAGTTCCTGAGAAAAACAGCTGTGACAGACATAAAGACGAAATCACACCAATTGGGTTACTTTTCCAACATTTTGGCAAGGAAACCTAAAAAACAATTAATCAAAAAATCTTTGAATCCTACACCAAATCTACTTCGGCCATTACATAACCAAAGATGTAATAACAAAACAAAACAGCATATCAAATCTTTCCGAAATCAAAGGCACTATTCCAACTCCATAAAATTGGCTCGATTCAACAGACATTCGATACGGATTCGATACCAAACATATCCCTTTAGCCCCCCTAACGTCAGTGTATAATTGATTTCGTTCAAAGTCCCGAACACGAGAGGATAATCGACTATTTTCCGCTTACTAACTCTATTCCGGATAGTTTGTTTGCTCTTATCGAAAATGTTTTTCGAAATCTGAATATTTTAGCTGTTCTTGATCCTGGAAAGGGATAATTGGGAAATGGGGAGGAGGGATTAAAGTTTCGTAATCATTAATAGTTCTTTCAACAAGGTTGTGAGAAGTTATCATATAGGTTTTATTTATGCAGTCATTACTGACTTTAACAGTAAAAAATCATAGTGCTTACGCACTAAGCAATGTCCTTGTGCACCTATCAACAGTTTGACTAACTTGGTCTTAAAATGGCCCTATTAGCAATTAGTCTATACCTGCTAAGGTCGTAAAGGATTAGACTAGAAGTGACCATCGAATCTTCGATTTAAGGAGTGTCGAGAATATCCGCCGCACCGAGCGACCGCGGGACGGGAGCTGCGGTGGCGGAGGAGGCGCGCGACATGCGGCCGCGCACTGGCCGGCACTGCACTGCGTCATCATCCACGCTACTGAGTGACCGCATACCTAATTTATTCGTTTCTCGCCGATTTAAGTCTAGTTTACCGTTTGTTCTCCAAATTCTTAGAATACAGTCTACTATTGTAAAATTACCGGTGTAAAAGTCCTCGTACCACCTAGAGGATATTCCCATTATTCTTTAAGAAGCGAGGATGAAGGAAGAGCACTGTCTGACATGATCCTACACTCCCAAAGTCATGGGTAGTCATGTCAAATTTAGCCCATGAAATCAAAAGATAAACGAGCAAAAGCAAGACTGATGATAAGGACGCAAAGGACGAAATAAGATTTTTTTTTTCAAAACAGCCAATCGCAGTCCATTGCTAGATAAAGACTTCTTAAGGCCAGGCTGTGCCCCAACACCCTGTCCTCCGCCTTCCGTAATCAGTATGTCCCAGTCACCTTTTGAAGAACTATACTATTATTAGAACTTAAAACGGGATTCTAATAATAGTGTTAGTGACCATGTCGGTTTAAGGACTTTACTATGTCAAAAAAAAGAGAGCAATATACAGGGTTATGGCAATATGTCGGCAATTCATGATGGGGATGTAGGGGAGGTCATTTGCAACCAAATGACACCTTATAACGCCTATGCGCCTATAAAAAAAATTGGTTGACATTTTCAACCAAGTTTTTTTTTTGCAGAAATAGACAATTTAATCAAAAAACCTGCTCAAAATTATGAAAATTGTAACGATTTGTAGCTCTTGATTTAAAAAATATTAAAGACAATTATCATTTTAAGTTTGATTATTGTGTATTGAAGTATTAGCAAGCAGATAAGTAATAAAAAAAATGTTTTTTTTTATACATTTTCAAAGTTGTTTATCGCAGATATCCTCAAAAAACCGTGTCGATCGAATCAAGTCCGAGTCGGACCACGCACAATAAAGGGTTCCGTAGTTGAACAAACTTAACATTGTAGTTGAAAAACATGTTCTCCCATACATTCCAACTACAAATGTCCATAGTTTACTAAGGACAAATGTAAGTTTGTACGCACAATATTGAGAGATGTACCATGTTATTTTAAGACCATAGACTTCTTATAGGTTTTCCTGTAATCTATAGCTATGGCATTTTTTTTTAAATTATATTCTGTATTTTTTTTTCAAAATTTTAAGGTCAGTAGTTTCGGAAATAAAAGGGGGAATGATCAATTTTCATATATTCTCTTAAATAACTTATAAATCATTTATTTTAAAATTATAACAAAATATATATTTGAAACCCTCACAGTAAGCTCTTTCATTTGATATATCGCAAGGTACAGTTTGCAAATATTTTTTTTTTCTTATTTGCCCCCCAAAATTGACCCCTAATTCAAAATTCATTAATTTACATTAGACGTCCGTGTTTGTGTCACAGAAATGCATACGTGTACCAAATTTCAACATAATCGGTTCATTAGATTCGGAGCAAATTGGCTGTAACAGACGGACAGACAGACAGACACACGAGTGCTCCTACAAGGGTTCCGTTTTTTCTAAAAAATATAAAATGTCAAATTAATCGAAAATGGTTGACATTTCCATAGGAGGTCATAAGGGGTAATTTGGTTGCAAATGACCTCTCCTACATTCCCTTAATGGATTGCCGACATATTACCAATAACCCTGTACCTATAAATGTTACTAACATACCTACCATAATAATATCGTAAACATTGGTTACAGTTACAACACCAACACCAAAACTCACAATTACGGACCAGCTCAAAAACATCTAAAGAATTCGTTGAAACACACACTTCCCACCAGTTTTTGTGGTGGTGATATTTTCATTCGGCTGTTCCGAGTTAATGACACTATCTTAATTCAATTGTGGATATCTTGGAGGTAATAACTCTGTTGCGGTGGCCGATGTACGGACGGACGAAAGTCCGGTCGCTGTTTTTGTTGTGAGAGAAAAAATACTTGGAAATAGTTGGTAAAAAAATGTTTTACTACTGCTTAGGATTCTGAGAAAAATGTCTTAGTTGACATGTGATGATTTGGTGTAGTCTGTATTTTTCTTAATATTTGATATTTCGGTGGCGATTTGTACAATAGAAAAAAATAAGATAAATAAAATAGTGCGTTAGAAGCAAGCTGTACTTTAACACCCCACAAATTGAAGTACTTTTTGAGAAGCTAATATTATATTCAAAAAGCTGCTGAAAACAACCAAAAAGCCAATAGCAGCAACTTCTTAATCACTGCGTTTATTGTTCAAGTTCACTCAATTAATCTGCCTAGCCTTTTTCCAACTACGTTGGGGTCGGGTTCCAGTCTAACCGGGTGCAGCTGAATACCAGTATTTTACATGGAGTGACTGCCTATCTGACTTCCATAAGCCAATTTACTGGGTAACACGATATTCTTTTACCCTTCACTACTGTATTATTATTATCTTTCTCTGTATTTTTATTGAGGAGCTCGTGACTAAGTAATAACAGCTGCACGGGTCGATCCATCAGGTTAAGCTACGCTTGCCGGGGTTGGTCCGTAGATGGGTGACCATCTTTACATACCGAGACTCCTCCCTGCCTCGGAAAGCACGTTAAGCCGTTGGTCCCGGCTGTCATTCGTGGATCTTTGACAGTCGTTACGGGTCGTCAGAAGCCCGATAGTCTGACAATCAGTCTTACCAAGGGGTAACGTACCCAATAACTGGGTTGTGGAAGTCAGATAGACAGTCGCTCCGTGTAAAATATTGATATTCAGCTGCATCCGGTTAGACTGGAAGCCGACCCCAACATAGTTGGGAAAAGGCTAGGCAGATTGATTTTTTTCTCTGTATTTTTATTGTGTTTTGATTTTATTGCAGTAAAAGAAAATACATTTTTAGCCAGTCCTCAATATTATGTTTCTGTGATTTCATTTAAAATCTTCAACTAAAAAATTGACTCCGTACTTTCTTACGCCTATACAATAAACTAAAAAAACCTTACCGCGAGCGCATCAAATACGTAATGACGTAACGTAATTACGATCAGTAGCGGTACGAACCGCATACACGCTTTTTTATCTACAAATACATATTAGTAGGTACCTCTTGACATAGAATAAGAAAATATAGATGCGAATGATCAAGAAATGCAGCATTCTTGCAATGCAGAATAAGAAAAAGCTGCGCTTATTAAAAATTGGAAACTCAACGACATTTATGCTCAAGCTACCGGAAACTGTCAAATTTTCCCAATCAACCTTGAACCTAATGCTTTAGCGATAAAGTTGAAAATCTATTAAATAAATTTGACAGCTTGATGTGCTGGCGTCTGTACCTAACGTAAACATAATATCACGCCTGTATTGCCCGAAGGGTTAGGTTAGCCGGGCACAAAAAATCCAAATTTAGTTTTTCTTTTTAGTTTTTTTTATTGAGAAATTCTATAGGTATAGAAAAACCTAGTAATACTGTCAGATCCGGGACTAAAACCCATGACCTCATGCTTAGCAGTAACGCTCGCGACCACTTGAACAACGAAGCAAAGACGTTGGTATAATAAATGAGACTTCCAGGCTGAAGTGAGATCGAGAAGAGGTCACGTCAGCCGCATGCATAATAATCAATTTAAATCGTCGATTTGCTCTACCGCATCAAAAGATGGTCGCGTTTCTGTTTCGTTTTGACATTTTTGACAGAAATAATGTCGCAGAGACTTGATTGTCATGGAAATGCCATTAGTATTGCGTGAGCTCACTCTTAGGGAAAACCTCACGGTTTAATGAAATCTATATAAATAAAAAACATATGTACGCGCATCACTTCAAAACGGTCGCACCTATTTGGCTAGTCCTTTTTTCTTGTGTCTGGACAAGGTTTGTATGAAAGAAAATGTTTGAAATGTTTTTGGGTACATTGGAAACTTCGGGAAAACTGAAAGTGCATTTTCTATTGGAATTTTGTATGAATCATAGAAATTTTAACAGGACAACGTTTGTCGGGTTAGCTAGTTTATGATAATAATGACAATTTATATGACTTTTGATGTGATACATCTAATGCGGCGGGTCACGTCGCCACGCTAACAGCGTCGCCACGCGCTTATAGCTCTGCGACTCTCTCGCAGAATTATGAAATTATTGTAATATTAAATGAATATACATTTTTAAAATAAAGAATACATAAATTCTTTAAAAGAGGTTTGAATATTTAATTTTTGATAATGCCATATTTATTTCCTTTAATAAACTATCCTTTCAAGCATATGTTCTATACTGGGTGATTTTTTTACCGTCTTGAAAAAAATAGGGTAAAATAGGTGAACGGAGTAAAAGCCTACGGCATACCTAGCTTTTTGTTTTTTTTTAATTAGCTTAGACAGAAATTGTTCTATCAATAAACACTACACATTTGAAGAAAACTAGAACAAAAAAAAAATTTTTTTTGAAAAAAACCTTATAGATCGTTAAAAAATATCGAAATTCAAATCATACGAACTACGCAGGGTGCGTAGTGCGTATGATTATTGAATTTCGATATATTTTTTGCCAAAAAAAAGCTAGGTATGCCATAGGCTTCTACTCCGTTCACCTATTATACCCTATTTTTCAAGACGGTAAAAAAGTCACCTAGTATAAAATAGTTTCGAAGTTTCACATCTACCAGGCGTCGCGAGACGGCTCAATTGTTTTTTATTCTATGTAACAACACTTCCGCGGCAGACCTTTATTCTTGACGATAGTATTGATTATAGTGCAATAGATTTGTATCTTTCGTGTACAATATGGTACAGGAAATAGAGTTCAATGGTGTGAGTAATAGGGAAACTGGTAATGGTAGTGACAGAGCTTGTTGTATAAAAATCATCCGGTTTAGGACTACATTATATTTCTCTGCCTCCAAGCACCATTGCCTTGTCCCGGTTAAAGGTGAAATTATAGATATGATAATTGAGGGTACCTAGCGACCCGCCCTTGCTTCGTACGGGTACAATGATAACTTGAAAAACATCGAGATTTCTGTGAATTTTTTGAATAATGAAAGATGATAGTTTCTCAGGAAAAACACTCTTGAATATCCCTACGAAACGCCTGGAAAGACAAGATCCCCGCTACTTGGTGGTCCAGTAACGAGAGGGAGCTGAAAGCGCAGAACCTAATTCCAATGACAACCCAGGATATAGTGTCCTGGCACCGCTTTACCTGACCACTGATAGATCTGGGACAAGGTATAGAAGAAGAATATAAGTTGAATAATAACGTTTTGTTATTACACATTTTATTATACCTTCAAAAATAAATGCTCTAAATTATGGTAAAAACCGCATCACAATCACGTGTGTAGTTTAGAAGATCTAAGCGGTTACAAAAACAGACACGAAAAACGACATCGTTTTATATATTTAGATATACTCGTAGATACTCAAATTAATGTCTTTATTTCCACTTTGTCGGTAATGGTTGGCCGTTTTGTCCAACCTGACACATATGCAATCAAACTATTCTGGATCTACTATTTGCGCGAAAACCAGTCTGACTTTATAGTGACTAAAGTTTTTCAACCAATTGCAACCGTATATTAGTTATCTATGCAACTGTTGTATAATAAGGGGTATTAATTCGTATTACATGAGTGTTTTAATACCTAATTATGTACAGTTGCATGTAACACTTTATCCAAACCCAAGATATAAATCCTCTATAAAAAGTTCTGAAACAATAGGATGTTGTACAGTGTTGTGAGAATATGTAAATTCATGGAAAGTTTAATTACTGAGTATCTAATACAAACAAAGTATAGACTTGTCTAGTAATAATTAGTTAGAAATATCCTTTGCAGCATTAGAAATATCTGGCGGTGTCTTATCAAAGCTTGTATCACTAATTTTTGTAAACAACAAAGTAATCTATTTTTTTTTTTTTTGCAATACTAATATCGAACAAAAATGGCGGGATACGATGTGAATTCGAGTAACCTATAAGTAAGTTTTTGTTTTTAATTACGGCGCTGTGGTAGTGAAACGCGTGTGCATGACAATGTTCTTTTGAAAAAATAATAAAGATACCGAAAATGTAACTGTTTAATGAATAAAGAAGGGATCGAAAAAGCAAAGGAGTTGCATAATGAAATTTATTATAGCACTCGTCTGGATGATATTATGGTTACTATGATACTGGTTGGCAATGTTGGAACTATGCTGACTGTTTCAGAAACTTTTATAAAGGATTTATAGCTTGGGTGTAGATAAAAATTTTAGTAATTTTTCCATATTTCAAGCTATAATATAAAAAGTCAGTGTCCAGCTAAATTATCTTCAGAAACAGAAAACTAGCAGATGTTGGAACTACATCATCTATATTGTATATTCTGCAAACGGCAGAGTAAGACCGTGAGGAAACCGACGGGTTAATAATTAATTCGTACCTGTAGGTATCTCGAGAACTGCGGTAGTTACAGCACCTGTGACATTCTGGATAACAAGTTATTTATTAGTTTTGCGTAAAGCGAGAAAAAGTCGTCGGTTAATCTAAGGAGCTAGACAAAGTGAGACTCTATCAGTGATGGTTGATAAGTCAAGAAGTTAAATTAAAAAAAAAAGCCCCAACACAAGATCTTCACTTCTTTTTGCTACTCCATCATGAGACCCTGATTACCATCTATATATAACCTATTCATTGAGACAATTCCAATGAGCCCAAACACGATACCTCTGCTGTAAGTTGGTGAGGAAGTTGGGTATCCTGCAAATTCCAGATAATGCTGCAGCATCAGTTCAAGGTAACCATGTTATTCTAATATCATTGAAGTAACAAAATACCAAATTTCGCCTCGATCAGACCTAAGAAGATGCTCACATCCATTCGTTAAATAGAAAAGAGCTGATAATCTCCAAATGGCTGAATAGATTTTCTTGAATCATAGCTAAGAACACTCTCGATCATGTCACCTTTAAAATAAAACAAAAAAAAAGTAAATCGGTTCAGTTGTTTAGGTGCTACGATGCCACAGACAGAAACACAGTGTAGGAGAAGCACCATACTCCTAGCTCCGTTTGCTATTAGTTATAAGTAGCTTAAGAATGTACTAGTAGCATAAGAAAGTACTTAACATCATCTAAATAATAAATATTCCACAAGACTATGCTTGTCCGTCGGAAATAAACACGTTGTGACTTGAACGCAGAGAATCAACACAAAACTGCGTACGGGTTTATCCCTGGCTCAGAAAAGTCGACAGGTCTTGACTTGCACGAGAAAATAGGGGCGTGGTTACTGTTTAAACCACATATATTGGTGTTGTAGTTTTACTTGGGTGAGGTGTACCAGCTACGTTAGCTATAGAGAAAAAGTAATATATATGCGTCCCCTAGGATTGTGAGTTAGTTCTTCTTTGATATAGCGAAAGCGTTCGACAAAGTCTGGCACAACGGCTTATTATATAAGCTCTACCAACTTGGCGTGCCGGATCGTCTCGTACTCATCTTACGAGACTTTTTGTCGAATCGCACCTTTCGCTATCGCATAGAAGGAGCGCTATCCTCCCCCCATCCCATCCGTGCAGGAGTCCCTCAGGGCTCTGTGCTCGCTCCCCTCATTTTCACGCTGTTCACCAGCGATATCCCGAAAAGTAAAAAGGCGCAGTTAGCTCTGTTCGCAGACGACACGGCCATTTACTATTCGGGCAGGGACCAACACCCGATATCTCGCACTCTCCAAACCGCAGTCGATAATCTCGGCGCCTGATTTAGGAAGTGGAGAATCGAGGTCAATCCCGACAAGAGTCAAGCGGTTCTCTTTCTGAGACCGCGTCGCACTCGACTTCCCCCCCGACCGATCACCATGTTCGGCAAGCCGATCCCTTGGGAGACGCGAGCCAAATACCTCGGTGTGACCCTCGATCACCACCTCTCCTTCGCTGAGCACATAAAGCAGGTGCGTTCGCGCGCCGCTTTCGCTCTCGGTAGACTCCACTCCGTTCTGAATGCACGTAGCAAATTGTCACTTAGGTGCAAATTGCGCATTTATACAGCGTGCATTCGCCCCATCATGACCTATGCGGGTTCAGTGTTTGCGCACGCAAAACCTCACCTCATTCATAGGATGCAGGCCCTCCAAAACCGTTTCCTCCGAAAGGCAACGGGAGCCCCTTGGTTCGTTCGGAACGAAATCCTCCATGTCGATCTCGACATTCCCACCATCTCCCAGTTCTTGAAACGCAATTCCAAGCGTTTCTTCGACTCAGCCACCAACCATCGCAACCCTCTGGTTGTCGAGGCGGCTAGCTATGTCCCCTCTCGTATTAGTAAGGTCCGCCGCCCCAGGCTTGTCCTCTCAGATCCCGACGACCCCATAACTCTTCTCCAGGAGAGCAGTAGGGACCGTAGGAACAAAATCAAATCGACATTCCGACCTCGCCGCCGAGGTCCCTCGCGACGACCCCGTAATAATGGTCCTCCCCCCCGTCCCTTGCTCGGGTATGATGTGCCAGCTGGTGGCGTAGCTGAGCCTGTAGCTTTAAACTCCCCTGATAATAATAATTCAAATCTGATCCAGCCTGTCCCATCTTGCTGTCCTCCCCCCAGCGACGCCCTAAGCCGAGGCCCGTTCCCCACAGGGGGAGCCCTTAGCGTGTAGTCGCTTAGTCTGTAAGTTTTTTGCCCCTGGCTGGAGGCTTTGAGTTTTTCTTAAGGCAGCCACAGGATAGTCCGGTTAAGTAGTCTCGACCTCTCTAGGTCAACTACGAGATGCCATTCACAAAAAAAAAAAAAAAATTGTGAGTTAGTTCATAAATTGTATCGAGCAAGTTAGTCAAAGTATCTAACCATCAAGTGACATGCTCAATAGAGCCCTGTATAGTCGCGTGTCTGTAGTGTCTGTAAGTGTCTGTATTATTGCAATAATTAGTGTTACGAAGGTAAGATTATTGCCGTAAGTATTATCATTGTGTTTTATGTGTATTTTGTGTTTCTGAATTGTGTTTACGTACCTTTATATTATATTTGTGAATACTTGTACTGGTTTAATTTGCATAAAGACGACGATAACCCCCGCCTATCAGAGTCTAACCACCCCCTAAAGCACAGCATGCAGGTTGTCTGATATATGTTTCGTGTGCTGTGCTTAACACACAGATACATGTTAAACTTATAACATCCCTAAGTTTCCAAAGGGGGATAAAAATGTATTCGATTGACATGACACGAAGAAAATAGTATGTACTATATTTTATTTAAGCTCCTCGCATGGCATACCTACAGACTGACGGAAGCTATCGAAAAGCCTATGTCAATCTTGTAGAAATACGAAACGCTTTGGAAACGATTTGCGTTTAAGTCCTTTCCCGCTGCGTGGAAGGAGGGGCGCGTCATCATGCTGCCCAAGGCGGGAAAGAACATACTGAAGCCGGAGAGCTATCGGCCGATCACACTGCTGCCGACAATCTCCAAGGTGTTCGAAGCACTCCTGCTGCGACATCTCCAGCCTCATATCGCGCCGCGACCAGAGCAGTTCGGGTTTCGGGCGGAACATAGCACGACGCTCCAGCTGTCGAGGGTACTGCACCTACTCACAGCTGCGCTCAATAAAAAGGAATGCTCGGTTGCAGTATTCCTCGACATGGAGAAGGCCTTCGACCGCGTATGGCACGACGGTCTGATACACAAGCTGGCCACGTCAGACGCGCCCCGTCGCGTTGTAAAGGTGGTATCTAGCTTTCTCTCCCACAGGACTTTTAGGGTGGTGGTCGACGGTGCGCTATCCAGCGCCCGCCCGGTGCTGGCGGGTGTACCACAGGGTAGCTGTGTGTCGCCTGCGTGTTACTCACGATACACGGACGACATCCCCACCACGGAGGAGGCGACGCTCGCGCTGTACGCTGACGACGCCGCGTACATCTCTACTTCGCTCAATGCGAAGCACGCGGCGGTCAAGATGCAGCGCGCCCTCGACCTTCTCCCCGACTGGCTGTCGAAGTGGCGGCTGTCGGTGAACGTGGGTAAGACGCAGGCGATGGTCACCGGAGCCGCGCGACTACCACCACCCCTGAGGCTGCAAGGAGCCGACATCGAGTGGTCGCCCCGGGTCAAATACCTGGGTGTCACCATCGATCGTCGGCTCACGATGGCGCCGCACGTCCGCAAGGTCGCCGCACAGGGTAGGGTCGCCCGCAACCTACTCAAACCAGTGCTCTCGTCCCGCCTCCCGGCGCGCGTCAAGTTGGGCGTGTACAAATTGTACGTGCGCCCAATTTTGACGTACGCCGCACCGGCTTGGTTCGCCCTCACGAGCGAGACGAGCCGTAAGACGCTCCGCGCGCAGCAAAATCTTGCGCTGCGGACCATAGTCGACGCGCCTCGCTTCGTGAGGAACAGCGTCCTTCATCGCGACCTCGGGATTGAGAGCCTGGATGAGTTTGCGTGCCGCCTCGCGAAGGGAATGTTCGCGCGTGCCGACGCGTCTGCCTGGCCACATGTCAAGCAGATCGCGCCCTGGCATGCGCGCCCCCCTGACGCGAGGCCCCTTCCCCGCGACCTGCTTGCGGACGATGACCCCATCGCACCGGACTGGACTTCCAAATGAGCCGCCCTCAGTTTACACGCGGCTCATTTGTGACACTGACTCTATACATATACATGCATCTGTTGCGTGGCGCGTGCTAGGTTAATATAGGCGTGTCACGTAGCAAACAACAGACATTCACCTCTATACAGGCACCCAACTCACACGCGAAGTCGCGGCTCTTTTTATGCGGGCGGGCGACTCGCGTATACACCGGGCGGTGTTACACAGTACAATACCGCCCACACACTCAGAACACGGTCCCTTCTCATCACCCCGGCTCGGCTCGACCTGAAAACGGGGAGGTGAGGGGGGCCATACACCCCTTCTGTAGGAACGTCGAGTCCGTAAATCTGTCGCTGGATGCCATCTGCTGGGCTTCCCCCATGTAGGTGGGGGTCTCACTCGGTAGTGGTTGTCCGCCGATTTACGGTGAAGCAAGCGGCGTTGGGCATCAACGTCGTGGCGTGCCTACAGACACAAATTTCAGACACCTCTTAACATGGGCGTGTATGCCGCACGCCCAAACATCCACTCGCCAGTGGCGAACACGATGAGGGGCCCGTAGTTACGGGCCACCGTGTCGCATCCGCGGTCGGGGGGCCATGCCCCGACACTGCACGCCACGCCCCCTTGCGGGGGCGTAGCGACATCTCGACGAGTTGTGAGTTAGTTCATAAATTGTATCGAGCAAGTTAGTCAAAGTATCTAACCATCAAGTGACATGCTCAATAGAGCCCTGTATAGTCGCGTGTCTGTAGTGTCTGTAAGTGTCTGTATTATTGCAATAATTAGTGTTACGAAGGTAAGATTATTGCCGTAAGTGTCATTGTGTTTTATGTGTATTTTGTGTTTCTGAATTGTGTTTACGTACCTTTTTATTATATTTGTGAATACTTGTACTGGTTTAATTTGCATAAAGACGACGATAACCCCCGCCTATCAGAGTCTAACCACCCCCTAAAGCACAGCATGCAGGTTGTCTGATATATGTTTCGTGTGCTGTGCTTAACACACAGATACATGTTAAACTTATAACATCCCTAAGTTTCCAAAGGGGGATAAAAATGTATTCGATTGACATGACACGAAGAAAATAGTATGTACTATATTTTATTTAAGCTCCTCGCATGGCATACCTACAGACTGACGGAAGCTATCGAAAAGCCTATGTCAATCTTGTAGAAATACGAAACGCTTTGGAAACGATTTGCGTTTAAGTCCATAAATGAGAAGTAATGACAAGTACCAGTCACCCTATATAATGTCATTGGCTAACCCCTTGGTTAGCCAATGACATTATATAGGGTGACTGGTAATTAGTGAACGATACTTAAACACACGATTGTACTCATGATAACCAACAACTTTTACTATGGGACCAAAAATGAAATCGCGAAAAAAATCAGCTGTTCCCTACATTTAGACGAGTTATGCGAACATAAATGTAGGGAACAGGTAATTTTTTTTCTTCGCGGTTACAGGTATGTAGGTTGACTGGTAATTAATGACTGATACCTAAACATATGATTGTACTCATGATAACAAACAACTTTAACTATGGGACCAAATCTGAAATCGTGAAAAAAGAAATCAGCTGCTCCCTACATTTTGAGGAGCTATGCGAACATAAATGTAGGGAACAGCTCATTTTTTTCGCGATTTCGGTTGTCAGTCAGCCTGTATACTATATGTTGCGTTCATAATAATCTATATCAAAAATCTGGTCGTAACACGTGACTACACAGCGTTAAGTTTTAACGAGCGGACTAAAGACAAAACATCCCAATTAGGACGTTTTCGAGTCCTTACGCCGCGCACGCTGAAAACATATCTGTCTCATTTCTATATAGGTATACCTAATATAATTGGGGTTAGCCAATCGTAAGAACAAGCCTATATGAGGAGTGTGGCCTACACAATATGTTATTCATATGTGCCACAGCAATATTCCCCAGTAACTGAGTTGTGAAGGTCAGATACTACGCAGTCGCTCCACGTAAAATGCTAGTAAACAGCTGCATTCGGTTAGACTGGAAGCCAACCCTAACAAAAATCAATAAATCTGTCTAGTCTTTTCCCAACTACGTTGAGGTCGGCTTCCAGTCTAACCGGATGCAGCTGAATACAAGTATTTCACATGGAGCGACTGCCTATCTGAACTCCACAACCCAGTTACTGGGTAAGACTGGTTGTCAGACTTTCGGGCTTCTGATGACCCGTAACGACTGTCAAAGATCCACGAATGACAGCCAGGACCAAAGGCTTAACGTGCTTTCCGAGGCACGGAGGAGTCTTGGTATGAAAAGATGGTTACCGATCCACAGACCAACCCCGGCAAGCGTAGCTTAACCTGATGGATCGACCCGTGCAGCTGTTTTTACTTAGCCTCGAGCTCCTCCAGGAAGCCAATCCTAACATAGATGGGAAAAAGCTAGGCAGGTGATGATGAGTCACAGCATTGCTGTGTGACGGAACAACGTCTCTGGATGAAGTTTAACAATTACAACTACTCAAAACGTTTTTCTTTTTTGCAATACGAGAAATTCCATCTCGTCCACATACAATAACAAAGCGATAAAATGCTGATACATATTCCTTTTACGAGTATGTTCCCTATCTTAAAAATAAGCATAGCAAAGAGCATGAGCACAATAGATTCAAGAGTTTGCTTCAAATCGTGTCAGGATAAACATATCTTGCTTATTTTGTATTTCTGTTTTCATTTGTAAACTAGATTTTCTGATGTTTGTTTCGTGATTTCGATGTTTGTGTTCGTCTTTTTGTAAGTGTTGAAGAAAATGTTGTATGTATGAGTTATACTTCTTTTTTTTTTGTAAAAAAAGAGGGGGAAACGGGTTTCAATGCTTTATTTGCACACAATAAAGCATTGAAACCCGTTTTTCACTGAAACCCGTTTTTCGCTTTATCCTTCAAGTGGACCATTGTACGTGAGCCATGGCGGCCGTCGGTGGAGTTCATCAACTTAGGGCACAGTATTTGTATTTTCTTTTTTTTTTACAACTGGCTTCCAAAATTACAGCTATTTCATAATTTCTTTTTGCAGTCGATTTATTTATTTATTTTTTATTTCGTATTTTGCCACCGACTTCTGAAATTAAAGTTATTTCATAATTTTGAGTTAATTTCTTTTTGAAGTCGTTGTTTTTTTAAATTATTTTTTATTAACAATACAAAAAGTTATATAAATAAGGAATAAGGAATGCACACAGTGCTATGTCTGTGTGTGGGGTGTGGTGATGTGAGGTGGGGTGTGTGTGATATAGGGGTGTGACTGTTGGTGTGGAAGGTGTGATTTGTGTACAGACGCCAGCACATCAAGCTACTACAATCTGTCAAATTTCTTTAATAGATTTTCAACTTTATCGCTAAAGCATTAGGTTCAAGGTTCTTTGAGAAAATTTGACAGTTTTGGGTAGCTTGACCTGGTGGCGTCTGTACTTTTGTTTTAGTCTAGAGAGATATTGTATCTGTAGTATGTATATTTTGGGAATTATGTGATTGTATGCAGCATAGTCTCGATTTCTTCGTAACTTGTGCTCTTCAACCATTCAGTGAGTGTCTTTTTGCAGTCGCAGTAAGTCATAGAGTATATGGTGAGAATTTTGTTGAGAGAATTGTATAAGCGAGTAGATTGCTTTCTGTGACATTGAAAGGGAACGAAAGGCTCTTTCTGTGCGTGTAAATAATGATAGCAGATTCGCACGTTGTACTGCAGACGTCAAGTGACGCTTTTTAGAGCATTTTGTACCACCTTCTACACGTGCAGCTTATAGGAGAAATATGATAAATATCTTGGGCGTCGCCTTTCTAGTCTAATTTAATAATGCATTCAAAAAACGGACGGGGTTGCCGTGGAGTTGCAGTGCATCAGAGACGTTTAAAGCGGCGCGTGTAGATTGTTTTTACACAATAATGCTCAAGCGCGCGAATCAATGGTGGCTGTAGTCATGGCCAGCCTAAAAGGATTCTGAAAATGATTGCTTACAGAGTGGAATGTCTGTATATAATTTACTGCTGTCAGTTACTTGTGCCATCGTTTCGTGTTGTTCACTAACACTTAGTTTTTAACCCATCGAGTGTTCGTTTATATACAAAAAAAAAAACGCCAAAAATGTCATGTCAATGTATGCTCGAATGTCAACCGTTCCACTACTGTAAGCCTGCGGTTACCATAGGACGATGTTTTTTTTACGTTTATATAATATGATATACGTATAAATACATATTATATACAGATTTTTTTAAGTGCAAAATATTATGTGGTACATATTTGTTTCTTCATTCATAAACATTCCTCTTGTGGCTTTTCGTTAATATTCACTCAGAGAACCATTTTCTGTTCATTTATAGAGCGAAATAAATAGTCATGAGTTCATCTAGGAAAGCATCATGATTATTTTCGCAACCATTTCTGTGTTTCAGTTTAAAGGGTTTTGAGGGCGGTTGTATTAATGTTGACTATGGTAACAACCAGAATAAAATTATTCCTAGGATATCTCTAGAACCAACTATGATGTTGTTTAAAAAGATTGGATACCTCTGAAGAACGAACCAAAAATGTGAAAAAAATAAGTGTAGCCAATTCTACGTCAAAACGGAAACTGACCAAAAGGGCAGTTTTTAGGGTTCCGTACCCAAAGGGTAAAACGGGACCGTATTACTAAGACTCCACTGTAAATCTGTCTGTCCGTCTATCACCAGGCTGTATCTCATGAACCGTGATAGTTGAACAGTTGAAATTTTCACACATAATGTATTTCTATTGCCGCTATTACAACAAATACTAAAAAAAACAGAATAAAAGAAATATTTAAGGGCAAAAAAACACGTTTGTTGTATGGGAGCCCCCATACAACAAACGTGTTTTTTTGCCGTTTTTATAGATAATGGTACGGAACCCTTTGGCTGTCATTCGTGTATCTTTGATAGTCGTTACGGGTTGTCAGAAGCCCGAAAGTCTGACAACCAGTCTTACCAAGGGGTATCGTATTACCCAATAACTGGGTTGTGGAGGTCAGATAGGCAGTCGCTCCATGTAAAATACTGGTATTCAGCTGCATCCGGTTAGACTGGAAGCCGACCCCAACATAGTTGGGAAAAGGCTAGGCAGATTGATTGGTACGGAACCCTTCGTGCACGAGGCCGACTCGCACTTGGCCTGTGTCTTAAAGTAACCAATCATGTTAAAAGGAAACTCAAAACACTTTTTCTATAAGAACTTCTGCGTTCAGCCTCACTTCTCTAATAAACAACATCACTTCGACATCTATATAAATCAGTCAGGCTAAACAAACTGGCATGAAGCCAGGGGTTGCAAACTTTTAACATCAGTTAATCTAACACTGGAGAATGTTGGCGGGAATTCAAGATAGGTTTTTTTTTTCAAAATTTGGCACAGGCACGAAATAAAACCAAATACGTTAATTGCTGCGACCTGAATTGGGGCCTCTTTGTATTGTGGCACTAATTAAAAAAAAGTAAAAGGAATGAAGGATTAGTCGAGGTGCTATTTTAAATTGCACTGTCATTACACTTAATTGGAGCACCTCATTTTGGTGCAAGGATTTAACGAAAGTTTAAATGGCTTTTTGAATGTTCCAGGTTAGATGGCAGGCAAGTTTCTTTATTGTTGTTCACCATGAAAACTGTGAAGAGAATGGTAAAAACTAATAAAAGCAAGCTAGCAACGAAGTATGGTGATACTACTAATGGAGTTTAGCATCGAGGTCAAATAGCAGAGATACCCAGAAGCAGGTTAAACGGTGGCTGGGATAGACTGGATGTGGAACGCGGAGACAGGATATTGTGGCGCAGCCTTGGAGAGGTCAATGTCCAGCAGTGAACTGCGATATGCTGAGTAGATTGATTGACCCATAAGCAACACTGGTTTTTTATAACTGATACAATGAAAACATAGAAGAAAAACGTTTTTTTTTATGACCAGTAATGATTTAATTTGATTTAATTTTAATTTAATCTTGATTAATTAAAGTGGCCTTGGACGACCGAGCGTGGTTGCAAGCCACACTAGCCACCCGTTTTGGTGGGCTCGGCGTGCGCAAAATTACCAGTATTAGCTTACGTTCCCGTTCTCTGTCCACAGCACTGAAAAGTTGACCGAGAAAGTTTTAGCCCCCTCTCTGGTTAATTCTGAAGTGCCGTGCCTGACCGACGTCGTGAACGCCTGGAAAGTGGCTTGCCCGGATACAGAACGGCCCGTGAACCCATCTCCCCAGAGGCAGTGGGATGAGCCGCTCTGCAGGTTGGTACGGAATAAGCTTATTAATACGTCCACCAATAATGTTGAGCGTGCCCGCCTCAAGCGCCGAGTGAGTCGGGCTTCTGGCTTCAGACACTACCATCACCCAACATAGGCACTATTCTGGGTGACACCACCTTCCAGCTCGCTAACTGTCTGCGTCTGGGCGCTCCTTGCGTGGCTCCGCATCGCTACCAATGCGGTGAAGGTGTCGACTGTCTCGGACACCATGGCCTATCTTGCAGTAAGAGCGCAGGCCGGATAGCACGGCACGCTAGCATCAATGACATCTTCCGTCGTGCTCTTGTTACCGCCGGGTTGCCAGCTGTTTTAGAACCCAATGGCTTGGAAGGTAGGTAGGCTTTTGGTGTGGGATGCAACGTGTGTCGACACCCTTGCGCCATCCCATCTTTCTAGCACTGCGGGCTGTGCTGGGGCGGCTGCTGTGGGTGCGGAAAACCTCAAACAGCGCAAATATCCCTTATATACATATATATACCTTATTGGGAGTTATATGTCCGCGCCGTTTGGGGGTTGAAACACTAGGGCCTTGGGGTCCGAGCGCTCATCGAGTATTTCGGGACATCGCCAAGCGGTTGAGCGATTCTTCACGGGACAAGCGGCTGGCCTATTTTCAGGTCAAAGAATCAGCATTGCCATCCAACAACGTAGCAATGCTGCCAGCCACTTTTCCCATTGACAGCTATGCGGACGAATTTTTTGATACCCAATGAGAGTTTCCCCTTTATATTTTTATTTTTTATTGTATACTTGTAAATAATGTATATATTTTGCTCTATATATATCTTGATTTAATTTTAATTTAATTTATTTCGCCGTATTTGTTTCTATATTGTTTATTGTAATTGTGTGCCCAATTATGAGAATGAATATTTAAAAAAATATATAAAAAATAATAATAATGACTGTATTGAATTGTAAAAAAAATACCACTCCTTTTGAGTCTTGTTATTTTAGTACGTACTCTGGTAATAAGCCAAGAAATCTCAACTATAAACAAGTGACAAATCTTAGTCTATCGCCCTCAACAATTTCAGCATTATTCCTCGCTCAAGCCTGACTAATTATGCAAAACCCCGACCGTCTTTTTACACCCCGTAACAACAGCAGTAAAAAAGAAGATACAACTTAATTATTGAATAAATCAAATAATTTACCCTGGAGGCAAGAGAAGCTAGTTAAAAATAGAAGAAAAGAAAAAGGTGGAGGCAAGTTTTTTTTACCGTTTATTAAGAATTTAACACAAATCGCGGTCAAATGGCTCCATCTTGCGTCCCTTGAGAAATCATTGGACACCGCAGTTGGATAAAAGATGTACAGATTGCGAATCTTTCTCGCCTAGTTATTCGTTGGTATTTTTAATAATTGATGTGTTGGCGACAGGCTGAATGGAGTTAAGAATTTAAGCCTTATAGTTGGTGTTTTCGGGTGTCGTGTCTGTGAAGGTATAGGACCTTAGCACACCTCCGCTGCGAAACCGCATGATATTCCGCTACTTTTTTTTTTATTTGTGATGGGTTTGCTCTTGACTCTAGTCTAGGTCTGAGGTGACAGAGACAAAGTCGACGATAGAGTGAGCTTACCCAGAAGAAGCCTGTCCACTCTCACTTTGAAGAGATTAGGGTTGTATACGTTCGGAAACACAGACGCAGGTAGTGAGTTCCACTCTACTGAATTGAACTAGTGCGGTTTCGCTGTTATGATTTCGCAGCGGAGGTGTGCTAAGGCACTAAAAGACGATGTGAAAGGAGGCAATTTTTTTAACGGGTAGCTTTTTCGTAAATTCTCTCTTTATGAACTTAATACGGTTTTTGCCTTGATCATGGTCAAATATTGTTAAATATTGAATTGATTTTTTGTTGTTCTGTTTTTAAAGAATTCGTTCTTTTTTTTATAGACATCGGGACACAGAGAGTTTTTTACTTGCCTGCAATGCACTTAACTGTTCATTAATTAAGGCCAGGCCAGTTGGCGTGGTTGGTTAAGATACCGCCTATGATGCCGCAGGTCGTGGGTTCGATTCCCATCCAGGACAAACATTTGTGTGCATGAACATGTCTGTTTGTTCTGAGTCTGGGTGTAATTATCTATATAAGTATGTATTTACAAAAAAAAAGTAGTATATGTAGTATATCAGTTATCTGGTTTCCATAGTACTAGCTCTGCTTAGTTGGGGATCAGATGACAGTGTGTGAATAATGTCCCAGGTTATTATTATTATTATTATTAATTGATGATCTGTGGGTTTACAACCAATGCTCCTAAAAGACATGTCATATAATTATAAATAAACTCTTTAGACTATCTAAAAAATAGTAGGTACTATACAAATTACATTTTATCCTACATCACAGAAATTGCTTATTCATAAACTGTTGTCTAGAATAAAAAATAAGCTAAGATCAAGAGTGTCTGTGACACTTTGCATTACATTTTCTTTTAATTCAAAAATTGTAAGACGTACACTGTGGCAAGTCCCTCGAGATGTAGATGCAAATACGGTTTGGACTACAGAGGCGATAGTAAATGGAGTATTGAGGCTGAAAGACGACGCGATTTGCCTATTGTTAAAGCTTGGATTGATTGAATGCAGACAGTTTTGATTGACGGATCATATGTGTATGTACTGTAGAGGTTCCATTCGAGCCCTGACCTAAAAAGCTCTGGCTAACGGTATTTTGACATTCGTATGGTCACTTTAAGTAGAAGGCGTTTAGAGTTTGATTAGGGAGACGTCAGCGAGACGGGCCCCCTCGGTCAATGCGGGCGCGTTGCTTTTAAAAGATATGAATGAGATAATATTTGAAAAATACATAAGTCTTCACTTATATTCATTATCAGTATAGATCCCGTGATAAGTAACGATTCCCATTCAGGGAAAGTTACAGTACCTACTGTGTTCACAAGTAGTCAGTTTGTTTTAAATCTATTATAATAATAAAAAAGCGGCCAAGTGCGTTTCGGACTACGCAAATGAAGGGTTCCATAGTTGGAATGAATTTATTCTAAGAACAAACTTAACATTGTAGTTGAAAAACATGTTCTCCCATACATTCCAACTGTAATTGTAAGTTTGTACTCACAATATTGAGAGATTTACCATATTATTTTAAGATTATAGACTTCTTATAAGTTTTTAAGTGTAATACTCGTATATAGGTATAGAACGATTGTCTGCATTTTTTTAAATTTTATTCAGTTTATTTGATATGTCACACGGTACAGTTTGCAAAACTTTTTTTAATTTTCTTACTGGCCCCCTAAAATTTACCCCCAAATACAAAATTCATTTATTTACGTTACACGTCCATGTTTGGGTCACAAAAATTCATACGTGTACCAAATTTCAACTTAATCGGTCCATTAGATTCGGAGCAGATTGGCTGTGACAGACGGACAGACAGATCCTATAAGGGTCCCGTTTTTCTTTTTAGGTAAATACGGAAACCTAAAAATAAAAAAAATGCCGGACAAAATTCTCGTCTTAGCACAAACTTCGTGAAAGACCGTAACAACTACAGTGCCAACTACACATGTAAAGGTAGGTGATTTCCTTAGCAAGTCAGCACATCGCAATTGCAAAAAAAGATTTGCTGGAAAAAAAAAATATTTCTCCATTAACTAATCGCTCCATGTCCTAGACAGAACGGTAGCAATTCTGTATTACCATGTAAATCCTGTGACATAATATTTTTAGTAGTAGTTAAAAATGAATACGTAGTTTTCAAGTCTAAAGGTAAAAGAAAAGACAGTTAAGGCGAGTTTTCTTGTGAAGTTTTAATTTATTTATAAGCTTTTGTAGTCTCGGCTATAAAAGACCAACCCGTTTTCCCGTGTGGATAAAACTTGATTAAAAGAGAGAGGCTTGGTCTGTAGATTCATTTAAGAGTTTAATGGTTATCTAGTACGCAGAATATGATATCTTTATTAATAAAGTTATTTTGTAATCTCGTGGCTCAATTTTTTAGTCAATAATTTGGTCGATATACAGCATGCGGGGATTCCCCACTGGCGGAGTAATGACTAATGAAAGTCATAAGGGAGGATTCCTGTTTAAGCACCTATGCATTGAGAACCAAAGTTATTCCCATTTGAGAATACCTAAGGTGCTCTAATAATAGGTGCTCAAACGGGAATACTCCGTCATAAGTCGATAACGCGGTGTGTACACCGTCTGCGGGGAATCCCCGTAGCGGGCGTAGTGACCATGAAATTCATCGGTAACAAAGCGTGCGGAGACTCACACCCAATGAAAATTATCAATGAAAATGAGCCTTCAAAGCAACTGCCAAACGTGGGTGTCAAACCCATCGCGGTCGCACCCTATCGACCTACGAAAACGGTTCCCCGAATACAGCATGCTTTACAGAAATCTCCAGCACCCGCAAATTCGGGCCATATCGACCAATGAAAACGGTTCCCTGAATGCAGGCCCTACGGCATGCGTACATAAATCCCCCGCATACTAGCCCTATCGACCTCCAGGAAGAGGTGGACAGAATTAGAACACACACATTTCGCCAGTTACGCTCATTTGATTGCAGTATATAACGTTTGTTTTCGAATCCTTCTGAAACTCTATGGCCAATATACAATCTAAGATATGAAAATCATCAATGAAAATGAGCCTTCAAAGCAACTGCCAAACGTGGGTGTCAAACCCATCGCGGTGGTTGATATCGACTTATGAAAACGGTTCCCCGAATACGGCATGCTTTACAGAAATCTCGAAATATCATCCAATAATATGTGAGAAATAAAATTCTTAAAATTATAAAATTAAAATTATAATATATAATTTATAGAATTATTTTATTCTTGTGTTATACATATAATAATTTTCTCTTAATTGGCAACCACCTTATTAGGTTTAAAGGGTCCCCGAAACGATCAATTGCAATTGTGAAGTTTTACGTTTTTTGATATACATTCATGCGCAAATTCGGTCGTCTACCAAGTACAACTGAAGCGATCGACAATATTACTACAATAGAAATTGATGGCATTTGATCAATTATGATTGATCGTTTCAGGGACCCCTAACAGGTGCGCGTGTGCGAAATGAGACACAATAGAAGTTTTATTGTTTTAACGTTTATACACGTCATGCGCACGTGAACTAGTTAATACTTTAGTCCGTAGACGGTGGTGATTCACTTGCCAAGACGGATGACTTGCTTGTTTGTCATTGAAAAATATTTTAATAAGAACGGGCGTTACTCTCAATATTACAAAACAAAACAAATACACTCCAAAACGGAATAAACAGACTAGCTCAAAAATAATAAGCTCAACAGCGAACTATAACCCTGTCTGGTACACTTTGCACATGTCTGTGTGATAAAATTCAAATTCCTAGCTCTGAGAAGCCCATGTGGGCAGTTAACTGCTTGACTTGCAATAGTTCTGTTACTACGGTTGTGGTGGTACAAGTGTAGAGATCAAGCGTATGTTTTCTGTATGTTCTTTAGTTAAGTGCAGTTTGAGTGGAATCAGCATCATCATTCTCCTGCCCTTGTCCCAATTTATTTGGGGTCGGCGCAACATGTCTTTTTCTTCCATACTTCTCTATAACTCGTCATCTCAGTAGTCACTCCCTTTCCAGCCATATCATCTTTTACACAGTCCATTCATCGTTTGGTCTTCCCCTGCTCGTATAGCCCTCCACATTCATACTCAAAACTTTAATGACGACATTTTCCTCATTCCTCCGCATCACATGCCCATACCATGACAACCGATTTCCACATAACTTTTCAGTCACCGGTGTCACTCTTGTATAGGTACTCATTTCTTATTCTATCCATTCGCGTAACACCACATATCTCTCTTAGCATTTCCATCTTAGCTGCATGCAATTGCCTTTCAATCATTCCTTTTGTGGTCCAACATGTTCATATTCCTGTCTTTATCCCTTTCATTTGAAGTCAGCGCAGTATTTTGACTTTTTTCACATACTATAATATCACCTGTCGTCTCAGTATCTATCCCCTTTCTAGCAATTTATCATCTTTCTCACTGTCTGGTTCGAATCGAAGTCAATAATACGACTTACAAAAGATATCTGAAAATTAAACCCATTTTAAAATGGATCTGACGAACTTTGATTCCTTTTTGCACCGCCTAGAATTTGTATATCATACAATATTCCTGCTGGGACACAGGCCTCCTCTTTGTGTGAGGAGAATTGGTCGTGATCAAGAAGTTTCTATTTCATCTCTAGGAATGCAGGCTTTATTAGTCGTAAAGCATTTGTAGTGGCATCTGGACTGGTAGCGGGACTAACTACATCCCAGGTGTGTCAGATGTGCTTAAATATGACGCACCTCAAATGATTATAAAATACTAACTTCTGCCCGCGACTTCGCCTGCGTGGTTGTCAACTAAAACATATCCTATGGCACTCGGCAATAGTGTATGCCAACGAAAAAAGTTTTCGAAATCCGAGCAGTACTTCCAGAGATCCTACATCCAAACTTACATGTTTCATAAAAGACGGAATGATATAGTATGCCTATCCAATGCGACCTCAAAACATGTCTTTGTAGAAATTTTTTTATATTCTTAGGCCCATTCCTGTACAATAGATTAAATAGGAAACTAAGTATCTATAAATTAAATTACTTTAGCTGTAAAAAAATTATACTTAAATATTTACTAACCATAGATTATGCCCAGACAGAAGATCTACTTGTTGTCTGCAAATAGAACCACTAACATACTATTTTACTTCTATTTACCTAAGTTTTTAATTTTATTTTATACTTTATACTCTTTGTTAATTTATTATATACGCATTATAGCATACACTGCACTTTCTAGCCTGAAACACAGGTTCAACCTAGTTCAGGCAAATAAACAACTGTGTTCTAGTTTATTTGTTAAGCTAACCTTTTTATTGTAAATGTGACCTTTTTATAAATAAACTATTATTATTATTATTATCTCTTTATACTATTAGTGTAGATTGCCAAAACCGCTAATTTTCTAATCTTGAACCCTATATCCACCGAAGACCTTGCTGTAACTACATGCATGGAGAATTGTTAACATATATTATATAGTACATACGAGTTAATAACGCAGCTGAAGATTATCTTGTTTCATATTACAGCTCAGGTTAAGCGGAGGTGTTTGTTTAATATAGGCATATTTTATAGAGGTAATATACGTTCTTGAGTCTATTTTACTTTTAAAGCTTGAGCTTGAGCCTGGCTTCTCCATTGGTACCCTCGCGATGCAACACGCACCCGAGGCAGACCCAGACGCTGGTGGTGCGACGATGTTGTGGCCGTGACCGGCCCCACCTGGATTAGAATAGCCCAAGACAGAGAGGAATGGCGAAAGATGGCAGAGGCCTTCGCCCTCAAATGGGCATCCAATAATAATTTATTGAACTAGATTCTATTACTTAGAAAACTAGATTGGTTTTTAAACGAATTCAAAAAAAATATGTTATCAATTCGACACGTATGCATGTAATATTATTGGAACTGCAATATATTCACATATGATAATCTATTAGGGCTTCCAAACAAATATACAAAATTTAAAAGATACTTTGTATGTATGTATTTTTGTCTACGTATTTCTCCGAAACTATTAAACGGATCGTGACCATTATTTTTTTTTGTTGGCTTACCTTTACTTCAACTATGAAAGTTTCATCAAAATCGATTCAGTAGTTCAAGATAATGGACTAATACCTGTAAGGTCTGGCTTATTGTTACGAGCAACGGGTGAGATATCAAAGGGAAAACATCTCAAAACCTTGGTCAAATTCTAGTGCAATATTTATAACAAAACTATTAGTTCTACTTCAGTTTTTAGTAAAAACTGGAATATTTGTTTGTAATACAAATATTCCAGTTTTTACTAAAAACTGAAAATTTTAAAATAAATTTAATGTAGGAAGTTGACGGCAAAAAACTAAAATACAGATCTCAAGACACCGACTTCCGAAATTAAACTTATTACATAATTTTGAATTGATTTCTTTTTGAAGTCGATTTAATAGTTTTTTTTTTATTGCGTTGACTTAGAAGCTTGATTTTTTTAGAGCTCCGAGGGAACACATACCTACGTATTTGATATTAATTTCAACTTGATACCTCCACGCGTTCCTGAGAAAATGGGTCTTGACAGACTTACAGACAGACGGACAGACAGACAGAAGCACAATGAAGTGATCCTATAAAGGTTCTGCCGGTCTATTCTGTACAAATATCTTAGGTGAAGTGAGCTATGATTCCACCTAATGCTAGTGATTGACACTATTGACAGCTCAGTCCACGCTCACCTCACCTCAGTTTTCAAATGAAATCATTTTATTTGTCCACAATGATAATGTCAGTGCGCTGCATTCTACTCGCAAAGAGACAAATATTACACATAAGAGTAATGAAATATAATATTATAGAATGTCGGTAGGTATACTAAAAATGTCAAACCATAAAATAAAAATACAAACACAATTATGTCATAATTTTAGATATCATTGTCAACAGTAATCCTCCATAAATTCAGTGATTGAGTAATAACATTTATTAATTAAAAATTGTTTCAATCGTTTTTTTTAAATAACTAAATTTAGATTCATTATTTTGCGGGGAATTTTATTGTATAATACTGGAGCCATTTGATAAATACTTTTGCGAAAAAGAGCTGTTCGACTGCGGCCAACACTGAGAATGTTAGATTCCCTTTTTCTCAAACGTGAGTTTGCGGGGGGGGGGGGCTAATTTCAAAAAGCCGTGGGTTTGTTTTAACAAATACTACAATTTCGTAAATGTACGACGGAATAGACGGAATAGATACAGAAAAGCATTGCTGTTTTTCCTTTTGAGGTACGGAACCCAAAAAGGTCAATAGATACGCCTCTTGCTTTACCCCTCAAACGTCTCGCGCACACCATGTGTGCGTAAGAAAAAATATTTATATAATATGTATATAAACGTATATATATATATATATATATATATATAGAAGGGTTGTTCGAAAGAGTTACCGTGGCCCTGGCACAGGCAACTGAAGGAACACGGTTGGGTTTTATTCAGTAGAAGTCTGACACGCCCTACCGCTCCACCCAGAGCGGGAAAAGTTATTTGATGATTTCCCACCCAAAAAAAAAAAGGCTTACAATAGTTGTGAACCTATGGTGTTCGGTTGACATTGACATGACCTATGTTGGTTTTTATGTATATGTATAGCCCGACAGTCAAGGGGTTGGATTCATTTTCAGATATATTTATATGAGTAAGAAGTTTTTAATAATACTTACCAGCCTATTATTCTCCTACTGCAGGGCAAATGCCTCTTCTCATACAGAGACGACACGAGCATTGATCACCTCACTTGCTTAAGACGGGTTGGCAATATCAGACTTATAATATATTAACTGTAAATCCAGATTTCCTGACGATGTTTCCCTTTACAGTCAGTAATGTCCTAGATAAACTCAGCAAGTACATATAAATTGAAAAAGTCACATTGATACTTGCCCGAAAGAAGTTATTAAGTCTATGCACCAGGACAAAGCTCTCAAATAGTAGGAGAATAGTTTTATAGTATTCATGTTTAAGTTATATCCCAGTTCGTTTCACACAGGACGTCTAAGGTGATCCTGGCTCAAAGGACTCGTTCACTTTACAGGGACTGCCGCATTTTGTAAATGTCTCTGACAGACGGGGAGTATGGAATACAAAAGGATATGATGATAGCGACCAACTATTCTTATCGATTACTTAAACGATAAGAATAGTTGGTCGCTGTGTTTAACTTAAGACAATGTTTATGTTCTTTCTCCAGAATTAGCATACCTACTGACCGGTTATATGAGTTCATATAATTATTTATTTTCTTTGACTCTCAAGGTCAATTTATTTTAATTTTATTTTGATTTATTATTGACAATCTACTCATTTCAATGTTTATTTTTTATGAGTGGTATTGCAATATGTGGTTAGCTAGTGACCTCGACAATTTTATTGATCATAGTTTTTCTTGCCCGAGCAAGCGGCAGCAAGTTCGTCATGCTCCCTTAGATATCACTGCTTGCGGTAGCGTCGGGGGTCGGGTTATCTCCTTCCCTCAAATATGGCGAGGGGGTTAATGGCTGATCTTTGCGTTATACTCGTGAACGGGTGCTGCTTGTGGTGACAGGTCGTCTTGCTGACCTTGGTTTTGTTTTGTTATTAGTAACTTAACTCGTTGTTTATTTTAATTCGATGGTCCTAGTTTATCATCTGTGACTTCAAGTTACGACTACATGTACGGCTATATGTAAGTGGGCACGCCCTTTATTACTGGAGGCTTTTATTTAGGTATAAAGTTCTGCTTACGTTTTTAGTTTTGTATTTTGTTTCTGCTTGAGTATAGTTTTCGATTTTTTTTTTGGTATATTGGCGTGTGCTAGCTTACGAGTACTTATAGCAAATAATTTAATTTAATGTTTTGTGTTGCGTAATGTACCTAAATTATTATGCGCAGTGTTATATAGAATCATTTATTTTAACTGAACAGACAGCTGTGCTGCTGGGAAGTTTGTTGCGCCACTTCTTCTCCCCAGCTAAAACACTAGGAAGTGGTGAAAGGCGGGCGTTTTGGGGGACTGTCTTATGTAATTTTGACGTTCAAAAAGTGCTGATTCTCAGCCTAGTTTGAATAAATGACTTTTGATTTTGATTTATGTTATGGCAATGTGAGGCATATTAGTAGCAAATAAAAGTGTACTAGATTTGCTTTTGAAGTGTGGTCATTGGCCTAAAAGATAAGGCAAGTCACACTCTCATCATCACCTGCCTAACCTTTTTCCAAGTAATTATGTTGAGATCGGTTTCCAGTCTTACCAGATGCAGCTAACAGATACCAGTATTTTACACGGAGCGACTGCTTATTCGACCAAGGCGTGAGGCGTGCACGCCTCACGCCTTGGTCGAATAAGCAGTTGCAATAGCCCGCACCATTTGAGAACATTTTTAATTACTAATTATGTATCAACGGTATCAAAATTCCCTCAATTCCTTGAAACAATCTATACATTAAAGATGAATTTACAGCAAAACCTACGTACCTATGAATTCCAGAGATCCCACTCAGACCCAGGAAGATGGGAGATTCTTGGTTTGTGCAGGCGCGATCTGCTTGAAATCGGCTGCCGGTCAGACAGCCAAATCTTCTTAAATCCACCGTTGGTATGGTTGAAACTCCAAAAATCAACACTGCACAGTTCTGGATGAAGCACAAATGCAGGTCTAATTACTTTTCGAAAAACTTCAAGATTTTACCAGAAAAGAATTTTCAAAAGCAGAGCGGGTCGCGAAACAAAGTGATGCGAATGGCAGCGGGTGGTCAAGTCTATTGTTCTCGGCATACCGCTTAACGCCCACTATAGGCCATGTTGCGAGTAAACTCGAGAAAGTTTGGATACGTAGGCGCCGCTCTCATAGATATTGGCGCGAGGATCCATCAAATTAGAAATTTAATTACATATTTGATTGTACATGTTATATTATATGGAAAATTGCAATTTTTTATGACTGTAAAAGCACTGAGGCTTCAGCAGCAAGTCATAAACAAAACAAAAAAATCTCATCATCGTGAAGCCACTTTCTTTCCGCTCAATACTCTATTGGAAGCCATGACACAGAAATCTAACAACACATGTGCTGTCAATTGCATTCTGTGATTAATGAGCCCCGCTCACTACCTGATAAGTTCAGCAATACTTTGAGCTATATCTATTGCCTGTGAATATTCTCATCTCTGATTAGACCACATAATAATACTCCAGAATACTGTGCTTTAAGTGACTTTGAGCAGAATTCGCGAGATTTGTTTCTAACGCATCCACGATTCATGAATTTGGTATAATCTGCATGGATCGCCCCGTGTATACAATCAAAGTCTTTAATGTCATCCTAACTTTCTAATTATAGTATTATAAATGCGAAAGTGAGTTTGTTTGTTATGCTTTCACGCTAATACGGCTGAACGGATTTGGATAAAATTTAGCACATGGGTAGACCATGGCCTGGATTAGGACATAGAATACTTTTATCCCTGTAGTACGTTCCCTTGGGATAATCACCGACCTCCGAAAAAGCTAGTTAGGTAATATGTTAAGAAAAAACACTAAAAGTTTTTGGTTAACTTATCTGAGTATACGAGTAAACAGAATCTGCATGAAGACAAATACAGTCTCATGGTAGAAAAAAATCAAAATAAATTTACTCGATATTTGTATTTAAAGCAATATGGGGTTTAACCATTCTATCCGTTAATTAATGTACGCGAGTGTGTTTGTACTGGGTATGGTCGGGTACACTAGGCTGGTGGTTAGAAGAGACGTCGCGCTAGTGAAGTTCGTGGCGAGATTGCTGTGCGGGCTGGTGCACCACACAGATGTGCTGGAGGCGCTGCGGCTGCGAGTCCTAGACGGGTACATGGGGGCGCGCCGCCCCGTCCCGCTTTGTTAGATGTGCCATGGGCTAGGACGAATTTACTTAAGTTTGCTCCTTTCTCTAGGGCCGCACGCATTATAAAAGACATGCCATCGGAAGATGTGTTTGACAGCCTGTCGAAAGTATCAGGAGCGCAAAGGTGCATTGAAGGAGGGATTTATTGTTATGTTTATTGTTGATTTTTATTTTATGTATGACGGCGGCGTCGTCGTTCGTCATTTCTCTAAGCTGTAAACAACACGTGCACCGAACACGCCATCGACAAGTACGTCACTCGATCACTCCTACCACCCCACTACTCGACTTGTTTTGATACAAGTATAAAAGAGCGCGCAGCGGGGAAAAATCAGCCTGGCTGGAGGCTTTGAGTTATCTTAAGGCAGCCACAGGATAGTCCGGTTAAGTAGTCACGGCCTCTCTAGGTCAACTACGAGATGCCATACATAAAAAAAAGGAAACTAATCAGTCTTGGCTCTGGCGTGGGACGGTACACAAGTTGTACTTAGCTGATCCTTGACTCTAGATAATTAATTTGAGGATTCGAATTAATTATCATTTCAATTATCAAATTGTCATCGTATGATTTATGATCAATTAATGATGATTATTTGTAATTACAAAATAAGATAGTGCAATTTATTGGTAATTGCCACAATTAGTGACTTAGCTGTACCAATTGTAATTATTATAATAATAAAAGGAATAGTCCAGTCTATCTTCAGCCTATCATTTAATTGAGTCTGACCCCTTCTGCCTACATGTATATTTTATGAGTTACAGATAGTTTAATGTGTATGGGATGTATAGTTTAATATATATGTATAACATCGTCTTGGAATTTTGTCTGTAAGATGTTATACTTATCGGTATGAATAAATAAATAAAAATAAATATCCTTAAATTTTCTATTTTGTTTGTTTTTTATTATTATTTATCTTTATTTTTGCATGCCGAAAAGTAAAATATGGTGATACCAAGATTGTAAAAAATCATTGTCACTTGATAATATGACATATATGTACGTACATTCATAGGGTTCCTTCTAATGTGGATTGTGGGCATCAAAATCATCAAATGTACGTCTACTTTATAACCCAGCGTATTTTTTTATAGTAGGTACCTACTTTTTTTTTGTAGAATATATTCTTTTTAGTGTGACTTTGAAATCCCCAACATTAGCAAATCAATAGGTTCCGAAAAAAAAAGAAAAAGTCTTCACGTAACCGGTCTAAAAGTTTCGGACGTGATTCTCGCTTTGCCAGAAAATACTCGATGTACTTAGTACTTTACGCGCCATACTACGTCCAGAGAAATACCTAGTGCGCGTACCTATTCTAGTAAATACACCTAATGTCTAGAAATTCGTACATTATCTGTGGTAAAATGTCAATTCTATATCGTAAATAAGTTGATTTTTTTAAACTTTAGGAATTTTTTTTCTCTCGAAAACTATGTGTTTGCTAAGTGTGTCATTCTACAAAAGAGTTTTATATGTAGATATTATTATATGAACGCAAAAAAAAAAAACTAGGAACTTCTCACGAGCTTTAAAATGTTAAAAAAAAACATTACCACATCCAAAAACCCACCTTATCCCATCTCGCGTACTTCCTTTAGCTTTGTGCATTATTGTTTCAGCGGAAAATCTTCCGTTTTCTTTGTAGACTGCCTTATTTAACCATGCTTCGCAGTCGCTTTTATTCTCAAATGAATTTCTGATGAGTTTGAATATGTAAGATGATTTAAAGTCAAATGCTTTGTTGTTTAAGTAACTGCTTTTGTGTATATCAAAAAGCTATTTTAGATATTGTCTTCTTTGATAGAATCAATATTTATTTGAATATCTATATCTATAAAAATTATGTGTGCAGTATGTATAATGGATGGACTCCAAAATGACGAAGCTAATTTGATGAAATTTTCGGAAAATCTTTAGATTAGCTCAGAGCTTGATTCTGTGAACTTTGGTAGCGATTGGATTAACAGACTTTTTTAGTTTTTTTGTAATTATGTGTCATATTTCATTTATGACCAGTAACCTAACAGAAAGTACTAGGCTTGCATGAATTAAAGATAGTATTTTCTCACGAATAGCACTTGGATGAAAGGCACACAGTCTTCACATTAGCCCAGCGGGTGATCGTGTGAAGTTTTTTTTTAGCGATCGGGATACCCATGCGAAGCTGGAGCGGGTCGCTAGTTATTTCTAAAATTGTACGTAGTGGGTACAAGACTTACTAACCCTATGACATTTTAAACGAATCACTAGGTACAGACGCCAGCACATCGAGCTACTAAACTCGCCACAAAATAATAGGTCCGTTTTGACATTGATTGTCCCGCTATGTTTGTCTCTCTTTGGCATATGAAACGATATGGACTGTCAAAACGGACCTATTATTTTGTGGCGAGTTTACAATCTGTGAAATTTCTGTAATATTATAGATTTTCAACTTTAACGCTAAAGTATTAGGTTCAAGATTGATTGTGAAAATTTGACAGTTTCGGGTAGCTTGACCTTCTGGCGTCTGTACCTACGTGTATTCTAGACTGATAGGGACTATTTCAAACTGAGGCGAATTCGGCGTGAGACACGACTGCGCGCGCGTCGTTGTTTTGACGATTAAATTGTTTTGTCAAACTGTACAAGTAGGGCCAATGAAACTGAACGCGATCAGTACTTCTTAAACGCATTCTAGAGCTGTCAGTGTCAATATTCCATAACAATTTTGATACTGACGTCACGATCACGTTCCGTTTTATTGATGAAATCTGCACTTAGTTGAAACAATTGGTGCGAGTGAATTTCGTCCTGCATATTATGTGGGATTCGCCTGTTTCACCAGAGCTTTAGAACGAACATTGATCATCACGCTTACTCAAAATGCACACTGCTTGATAAAGATTTCGGATTTTTACGTATGAGGGTCTTAGCACACCTTCCGCGCGAAACCGCAATAAAGCGAAACTGTAAGATGTTCCGCTACTCGAATCGCTTAAGGCTTTGCTAGCGCATTATTAATCATAGGTAAGTAAATTAGTGGCCTTTAAATGTCAGCCGTAGTTGCTGGTGCGAAGCTCAGTCGGCCGCCGGTGCAGTCAGTAAGTAGGTGGAGATGAGGGTTCAGGACGGTAGCTAGTCGGTGTAGTGGGTTATGGCCGGTAGTCTAGCCAAAACTGTGGTCTAGCCAGAGCTGTGATCTAGCTGAAACAGCGATCTATCCGAAGTAGTGATTTACCCGAAGCGGTGATCGAACCGAAGCCGTGATCCGCTCAGAGGAAGATCCGGTAAGCCTCTGTGATGTGCGTAGTTTCTTAACCAGACGAGTCCGTAGCCCCAAGACAAGGAAAGGGTCAGTGGAGAGGAAACTAGCATCACAGTGGTTTACAAGATAAAAATAATAATGTAGAATGAACACAAGGTAAAAACACAGTAATAATAATATACAGATTCTCCTAAGGACACCATGAGTACTCACCCAATTTCGGGGAACTATATATGCTTCAGTGACTATCGTAGAAAAGGAAAGAGTTCCTCCCGTCCAGTCTTATTTTAGCCTTTGTGTTTCTAGCAAGATCTATAGGGAGGTGAAGGTAGTAATGTCACAGACTAATTAGCAAATCCCACAGATAATTATTTAGTAATTAGTCGACTAAGTCATAGTACAGTACATTGATATGCTACACCTTAAAAACCACACTTACGGTTCCTTAATTATTGTAGCTATATAAACGTTACATTAAATGATAAATAAAACTGGCTTTTTTAATTAATTAAAATAACCATAAATTTATATCCAACTCCGTAACCGTCAAACAAAACGTAACACTGATTTTTTTTATAAAAACCAGTTTTTAACCAAAAATAATTTGACAAAGTCCCATATAACGTCATAGGATGTATCAGATAAGGTTGGCCCAATATTTATGTAGTGTCTATGAGCCCATTGGTGGTAGCCCATTGGTTGGGAGCGACAGGTGTGTCCCGACATTTAATGAATCGGTTTCGGTGATATACAGGATGATCCAACAATGTTTTTTTTTTTTTTAATGTAATATTTTGAAATTATTATTTCAGTTCTGTGCTGTTGTATGCTGTGCTGTATACTCAATCAATCTGCCTAGCCTTTTCCGTCGGTCGGCTTCAAGTCTAACCGGATGCAGCTGAATACCAGTATTTTACATGGAGCGACTGCCTATCTGACCTCCACAACCCAGTTACTAATATCGTAAGACTGGTTGTCAGACGTTCAGGCTTCTGACGACCCGTGACGACTGTCAAAGATCCACGAAAGACAGCCGGTACCAACGGTTTACCGTGCTTCTATTGTATTTTATTTATTTAATAATTGGCGGCAGCGATGTTAGTGTTGGTATATAAGGTCTTTCTATTCATACACGAAATCTCTTAAGGGGTCATTGTTCTCATCATTATGAACAACTTTTACTACGGGACCAAACCTGTAAATAATGATGAGTTCAATGACCCCTTAAGAGATAGACCTTATATAGGTAAAATATTTAATTAATTGAAGGGTTTACCTAAATTGCATACTCACCCATGCATGTAATGTTTATTTTATTATAAGTAAAAGGGGCTTGTGGCTATGTAATAACAGCCGCACGGGTTGATCAATTAGGTAAAGCTTCCCTTGTCGCGGTTGGTCCGTGGATGGGATCTTTACATACAAAGACCTCTCCGTGCCTCGGAAAGCACGTTAAGCCGTTGGTCTCGGCTGTCATTCGTGGATCTTTGAGAGTCGTTACGGGTCATCAAGTCGAAAGTCTGACAACCACTCTTACAAAGACTATCGTATTACCCAGAAATTGGGTTGTGGAGGTCACAGTCGCTCCATGAAAAATTCAGATCCGGTTTGACTGGAAGCGGTTCCCAATAAAGTTAGAAAAAGGCTACGCAGATGATAATGGATCAAAAGTAATTGCAAAATCTTGGAAAAGAAGAAGAAAAACTATAAAGAATCTTCATGGATTGATGATTTATTTAGGCGTTTAGTCGACAATATTCTTTAGTTACTTAAAACAGATAAGCAGTGACCTTAATCTTTGCAAGTTTTATTACATTGACATTTCTATAATCTTAATTCCACTAAGATAAAAATAAAAAAATACATTTTGTGGTATTAATAATAATAATAATAATCCCGGGAGAAATGTTGTCCTCATCTCTGGATTGACTTTATTGGCCGGCTGGAGTGAACACTGACGAGGAACAGAGCTCCCACCTCTTTCTTGCCTTTATTGGCCGGCTTGAGTGGAGATTCGCAAGAGCAAACGTACTCGGAGGAAGGAAGTATTCCAGTAAGGTGCTGGTAGGGATCTTGACCGTACTTCCGGGATTGTCCTGATAGCCGTGGAATACCTCTCCACTCCTCAAGCACCTGAGGAAGTGTTGCCCCCTTGTCGCTACGTCGCTATGTGCTAGAGGCCGTTTCCGGGGGCCCATTATTGAGTGTGCAAGACACCCCCTGCCATTTTATCCGTGTATAAATATAACATTGGTCAAGCAGGGGACATAGTTCTTCCATAGTTCAAGTTACCCAATCCACTTTAGCCACCCAAACCCATACATAGCCCAATATGTTTTGTTTCCACGTACAACAATAGTCCTGCACCAACCGGGAGTTGTCCTTGGGTGCACTTGCATAGTGCAGATAGGGATAATCGTCGGTTGGTGCCTCCTCATCATTCAAAATTATCTAAGGGGCCTCTGCGAGTTGGCTTCGACCCCTCGTATGCCTTACAAAGGTCCAGGAGCCCAGGGTCCTGAGATATGTAAGAAATAATAATCATTTTATTTAAGTAACAAGACTCGTAGTGTTAGTAACAATACACTTACAAACTTGTTAGTAAAACATTAAACACAGAAACACTTTGTGACGTCACTGCTGCAAAGTGATAAGCCCAGCCGATACCTTGCAGCAGTGGTTCACAAACGCAAAATCTAGCCTGCTTGCTACCATAGACAGGATGCTGTTGGTGCTGCCCCGCACCCTACTAACCAGGGATACGCACCGCTTCCGCATCACAGCGTAGAAGCAGTCAACGCGAGCTTCAGCAAACTCCATCAGCACCCTGAATGCGTTATTGTATTGATTGCTAAGGGCGCTATATGATTTCTAAGTATAATAATAATAATAAATCTTTATTTCAGACATTTGTCCATAGGTACACACAAAAATCAAAAATTAAGCAATCTGAGGAAAGGAGGAACTATCCAGTGCTCACGTTGCAGTGACTGTGTGCAAGCGTAGTCCCACCTATCCACGAATACGCTTAAGATACTGTTATAATGAGCCGACAGACTGCAAGAGTAAAAAGACGTACAGTAAGCACTGAATATAGTGCACTTGATCTCTATAGAGGCACGCCTGAATCTGCGGGCAATCATGTTAGCTCTCACACTCAGCGCCCTCCGCTCGGCTCCCTGTCAATATCCTCATCATCTTTGAGGCCAGTGGTCAATAAGTAACCCAGATATTTAAATTGGTCCACCCTCACAAGGGGCATACCGCTTAATTTCACTGAAGGTACAGCTTCTGGGTACTTACCCCTGACCCCAAAGACCATGACCACACTCTTCTTAACATTATATGTCAGACCATGTAGTCTGGCATATTGCTCGCAAGTGGCCACGAGTATCCTAAGCCCGCAGAATAATAATAATAATAAATAATAATTCTCGTCTGGCTAACGGCGAGTACTTGCACAGGCATAACCAAGTCGCCAGGATTATTCACCAGCAACTTGCTTTGAAATATAAACTTGTGGAATCTGAGGTACCATATTACAAGTATGTGCCCGACCCAGTTCTCGAAAATGACCATGTGACGTTGTACTGGGATCGGTCTATCATTACTGACAGAACTATTGTCGCCAATAAGCCTGACATAGTAGTGATAGATAGATTAGCGCGCCGCGCAATGATAGTCGATGTTACCATTCCACATGACGAGAACCTCGTGAAAGCTGAGAAAAAGAAACAAATAAAATATCTCGACTTAGCACACGAGGTTGTTGACATATGGAATGTGAGCTCAGCTGTCATTGTGCCGATAACCACCGGTGCCTTGGACCCTGCTCCCGACACCGGCGGACTACTATTTTATATATTTTTAAATGTTTTTTTTTAAATATTTTTTAAGAAATATTTAAAAATGTATTTTATAAGAAAAGAAAATATGAATAAACGAAATAATATATAAATAAAAATCGTCTATTTTCAGGCGTCGACGGCCCATAATGTGTTAGTAATCAGTACAAACTTAAAAACTATGTTAGTATGTAACAGTTAGGCACACATGAGTACAAAAATATACAATAAAAATACAGCCAAGATTAGAGGAAGATTTATCAAGTCCCATGTTTAACATGCAGCTTGAAAAATCTATCCATTGTAGGCCCTTCTATCCTTTTTGCAAACACCTTCAGGATGCTATTGCTGCTTCCCCTCACTCAGCGTATCACTGATGCAACTTTTTTGCGCATGATCGCGAAATAATCGTCAGTGTGCGCATCCGCGAACATCCCTGACGCACTACAGTACGGTGGAAGCCCCAACAGCGCCCTGAAGGCGTTATTGTATTGAATGCGCAGTGCGCTGTCTGCTTTTTGGGTATGATTAGCCCACAGACTGCTGGTGTGAAATATTTGAGAAAACTCCTTAAACAGTGTTATTTCAACCGGTGCTGAACAACCAGCAAACCTGCGTGCCAACATGTTTCCCCGCACAGCCAGCGCCCTGCGCTCTCTCTCCACATCTAAGTCATCTTTTAGATCCTCCGTAACAATATGGCCCAAATATTTAAATTGTGACACCCTGTTCAAAGGTACACCATTCAGTTCTACGGGTGGGACATTTGAGGAACTTTTATTTCTTCCTCTAAAAACCAATATCTCACTTTTCGTGGGATTATATCTTAGCCCATGCTGCTCAACGTATTTTTCACAAATAGTGAGTAACTTTCTGATTCCTCCGATTGAGGGGCTCAGCAGCACCATATCATCAGCGTGACTTAAATTATTTAAACTAACTCCTAATATCATTATATTTTTAATTTATGTGAAAAAAAAAATATACGTTAGTTTTTTTCTCTAGTTAGGAACACCATGTATAAGATGGTAGTCAGTGTAGGCACCTAATCAAGTTTTATTATAATACTGTCTTGTATATTACTGGAATACGAGTTACCATGGGAACTGGCAATATTGATCAGTTCCATCTAACATGTACTTGTGCTGTCCATGCTTGAGATAAAACGATTTATGTCTGGAAATAATTAAATCTGAATTACAAGAGAAGTTTAACGAAATGAGTGTGAAATCAAAATGTACCATGTCACTTGACTTGAATAATGGCAGATTTGTATACATTCACGTTCCTGCCTTTTCCCGACTATTATATGGGTTGGCTTCCACTCTAACTGGATGCAGCTGAATACCAGTATTTTACATAGAGCGACTGCCTATATGACTTCCACAACCCAGTTACTGTGTAACACGATACGCCTTGGTAAGATTGGTTGTTAGACTTTCGGGCTTCTGACGGGTAGTCAGAAGCCCGAAAGTAAAGACTATCAAACTATAAATGGTACTGGCTGAACCGAAGTGGAAATGGCCAGGAACAACGGTATATAAATAATATATATACATATTAAACATACATTTGTATACACTCACTTCTCTTATAATAATTCTCAGTCTCGAATTACAACAAATAAAACAAATTAAGTGTTTTTTTAGGGTTCCGTACCTCCAAAGGAAAAAACGGAACACTTATAGGATCACTATGTCTGTCTGTCTGTCCGTCTGTCACAGCCAATTTGCTCCGAATCTTATGGACCGATTAAGTTGAAATTTAGTACACTTATGAATTTCTGTGACCCAAAAATGTAACATAAATAAAGGAAATTTGAATATAGGGGTTAGTTTTGGGGGCAAATAAGAAAAAAAATAGTTTTGCAAACTGTACCTTGTGACATATCAAATGAAAAGGTTTACTGTGAGGGTCACAAAAAGTTTATTTTTTAATAATTTTAAAATATATAGTTTTATAATTATTTAAGAAAATAGACGAAAATTGACCGTTCTCCCCTTATCTCGAAAACTACTGAGTCTATTTGTTTTAAATAATACAGAAAATAGTTCTACACCTATAGATTACAGGAAAACCTAAAAGAAGTCTATGGTTAAAATAACATGGTAAATCTCTCAATATTGTGCGTACAAACTTACATTTGCAGTTAGAACGTATGGGCGAACATGTGTTTCAACTACAATGTTAGGTAAGTTTGTTCTTGGGATAACTTTATCCCAACTACTGAACCCTTCATTATGCGTGGTCCGACACGCACTTGGCAAATCTGTTTTATTTTTGTTTGTGTCTTTAAATTTTACTTAAGGAAAACTAAATCTAAATTAATTTTATTTAAACTGATATTTCAAGTGACTACCTTCGATTCAGTATAGCTAGTCAAAGATTGGCAAAACCATAGTCGACATACCAGTGATCGGAATAGGTAGAGCTGTTTTTTGTTCAATGACCGCAAACGTTGATGTTAATATGGAAATTCCCCGGGATTCTAACTGAAACTCCGGGATTTGAAAAAATAAATATTTTTTCTTATTAACAAGGATAAAAGAAAGCTTGTCTTATGTATTGGCAGTGAGTGCTCGACGTTGTCCAAGTTACATCAGCGCAGGTTGCTAATTTCCTATGCGCACACGCGCGATGTTGCCGCTCAAAAGTAACGCGTGACATGACTAGTGGAAACAAAAGAATACAATAGTTGGCTCTGCGCCGCTAGAGGAAAGAACCTGTTTTTTTTTTTTGTCTTTCTATAGCATTTAAATTGTTTTCCGACAATAACTTGCTCACTTACTCCATATCTTCGGTTCCCGTCGGAGAAATGGAGGGATATGTGTTCGTTCATAATTCCTTAAGACGTAAATAGCTTTTTTACAAAGAAGTTTCTAATTTATTTAATAATATATATTTCAAATCCCGGGATTCCGGGAGTGTCCATATTAAGACTTCGTATCGCAAGTACAAAAAACAGCTTTCTTATTTTTCATTTTTTTTATTTAGATCACTGCTATTTAGTTGGTTTGAAAAAATCACTTTTTAATATCGATGTTAGGATCTATTTCATAGTTCTAAATCAGGTAGTTATGCATTTTTATTGACAGTGTTTTCAATTAATGTCGTATGGACGTCTCCACATTGTACAGGACAAATTACTATTTTTGCTATTTAGTCACGATCAATTAGAGGATAAAATTAGTCTGCAGAAACTTCTTTCCCTAAGATAAATCCCGACTACCTATTTAACAGGTGCGTAAAAAAAAATCAATAAATAAATTTTTATAGTTCATTTCCGAACAAGTAATATTTCAGTAGGGGCATAAAAGTCGGATTATAACCGGGCTAACAATGGAGTTATCATAAAAATATTATCGTAATAAATTGGTAACAGCGTAATAAAAACATTTCACTCATAAACTCTGGTTCCGTATGTGACTTAAACGTTTTATGGTTTACTAGATTTTGGTGTCGGCTTCGCCGCGTGGAGGTTGGAAATGATCCCCTGAGAATGCCTAAAATCGTTGGGATCAGCTTTCAGTCTAACCGGATGCAGCTGAATACCAGTATTTCACATGGAGCGACTGCCTATCTGACCTCCACACCCCATTTACTGGGTAATACCCCTTGGTAAGACTGGCTGTCCGGATCTCGGGCTTCTGACGACCCGTAGCGACTGTCAAAGATCCACGAATGACAGCCGGAACCAATGGGTTAACGTGCTTTCCGAGGCACGCAGGAGTCTCGGTATGTAGGTAAAGATGGTCACCCATCCATGGACTAACCCGCGCAAGCGTAACTTATCCTGATGGATGGACCTGTGCGGCTTTTATTACTTAGCCACGAGCTCCTCTAGCAGTACCCCCATGTACACCGTGGTGCTTTAGTTGCTCTTGATATCTTCGATAGTTCGATTTAGTGCTTCGATTACACTTTTGTAGGAGGCATTTCCTCATGAGCTACGTTTAATGGCGGTTAAAGCACCGAATGTGCCATTCGGCCACCATTTAGCAACGGCGGCTATTCTAGAGGAGGTTACTGCAAAAGCAACTCCTTTATCTTTCCAGATTCGTGTTAAAATCTGATTGAAATGAAAAGTTTATCAGTTAGGTTCCTCCCAGGTCATCCAAAAAAAAAAAACACCGCTTACGATTATTGCACAATATACATAATTTGTATTATGAAAAATAAAATAAAAAAGAGGTTTTTATGATTCAAAATAACTTGACTGACGTTTTTATGATTGATTTAAATATAATATTATTAATTATTTTAATATTATCAACATCAATTTTAAATACTCAAGCGCGGCCTTTGACCACGCAAGTGTATGTGTACGTGTCAAGCAAGTTATTTTGTAACTTTAAATTGTAATTACTTTTGACCGAGTGGCCCGATTTTATTGAAATAAGACTAAATAAAGTATCTCTTATTCTTGAAGCAACATTTAGTCTTACCCAAATACATTTTGGCCGATCTTGGGATGGATCCCAAGACCAAAAGGTATTTGGGTTTTTCCGAAAAGATCAGATGATAACAATGGAGAGCATTGTTATCATCTGATCTTCTATTAAAGTTAAGAGCAAACAAAATGACCAAAAAGTACATTTAAAAAATCAAAAACCCACCTGCATAAAAAGTGAAATGCTTGCATGAGACTGTTTTATAGTATTTAGGGATTGGAAACATCATCATCAATGGAGACATAAGTCGTCTTGTTTCCATCTTTTTTCAAGTTCACTTTTTACGCAGTCAGGTTTTTGATTTTTATATTGAATTATAATATAATAATTAACTCCGGTGTCTACAATTCTACTTATAACCGGATGATCATACCTACTCACTCACTCCAAAAGTTCGGGATTGTTTTTTTAATCATTTCTCATTTCAAATTACATTTGAACACATTACATTTGTGTATATTTTTGTAATCTCCTTTAAAAACCTTCATTTTGATGCCGCTCGATAGGTTTGGGAGATTTTTTTTTTAAATATATTTTGGCGTCAAAAATTCGTCAATTTTATTTTTTTACAATTTTAATATACCCAGTGACACTCGCTCAATAAAGAAAAATCTAACGATATATCATTCATCAAAATCGGTTCAACCGTATAGTATCTAGTTACGAGGTACATACATACATAAGAGTCAAACACATAACACTCCTTTTTTAGCTTCGCCGCAGTCTTGTAAAAGCAACACAGAATAATATAATTGGGTCCATATTTAAATTACCCAATGATTTCCAAGTACCATTTCAACTCCAAACCAAAAGACCGAACTATTCCAATTATTAGATAACTCGTTTATACATTCGAATAATCGTTTTACAATCTATAAGTACGTCCCTAATTTAATTACAGGCACTTCTAAAGATTAATTTAATTAAACATAATCAGATGCACTTTACTAAGTACATAATAGCATTAAAAAGTGGTCATTATTACGGAAACCACAAATTTAATTTTTTGTCACGCTATTTTTAAGAAGCCTTTACACTCTTTTAAACTTTCTGCTGAGTCCACAGGTCAGTACCTACATAAATTTGTTTTTCTTCATTGAGCTTAGATAAACCTACTTACTTACCGAAAATATTTGAATTTGGAATAGCATTTCTTTTTTTTTTAATGTAGTTACTAATCTGCCTTTGTAGTTTTCTATAATGTGTGCAAAAAGTTTAATAGGTAAATAATAAAATAAATGTTATACCTCCTAACCTGCACTTAAAAAAAAAACTTTTTAGCAAAAAATAAAACCGACTTCCAAAACAAAACACTACAAAGTGAAAAATATCTTTAATTTCGGTAGTCGGTGTCTTTGGTTTTGTATTTTCGTTTTCTGCCACCGACTTCGGAAATTAAAGTTATTTTTCACTTTGTAGTGTTTTGATTTGGAAATAAGTTTTATTTTTTGCTAAAAAGTTTTTATTTTTCACTTTTTAGTTGTGGTACCTACCTCATAAAAATCCGAATACCACTACCTACTATGTAAATAACAGTGACAGAAAGTTATTAAAACATCATCCACATAAACTAAGTGGGAAAAGTACACATTATTGAAGCTAACTCAAAAACTCCCCAAGCAAAGTTAATAAAATTTATATGGGACCACCTCGGAAGTATGCCCTTTTAAACAAAATAAGAATTTTCCAAATCGGTTTATCCGTCTTTGAGTAATCGCGTAACAAACATACAAAAAAAAAAAAAAATACAGACGAATTGAGAACCTCCTCCTTTTGGAAGTCGGTTAAAAAAGGTTAGACAGACATAAAAATGTCTTCTAAGATGAAAATGAAAAAATGGGTTGAACATCGTCTTAAAACTAAACACAAAAGAAAAACTTTTTCCTTAAGTCTAAATTATCTGTGACAATACAGTTGAATAAGCGAACGTAATCTGATTTAAAAAGTCATAAAACTTTCAACTATCTCTACAGAAGAGATAATACTACTTTTTGGACACTTTTTCTCTGTTTGAAACTGGCTTAAAAATGTTGATGACTGTCTTAATTTATGTATTTGTTCTAGTGGACTAAACTGGGGTTGAAGTTAAACCAATTTGACTATTATCAATATTATTCCTATTTTTGTGGCCTTACGAGTCTTTTCATTCGCTTTTATAAAAGGGTTTTTAAGCGAATGAAATTTTAATAATCTTACTAGTTGATTTTCAAAGTCGTACTTATTTCGAAAATCGACTATTTAGAATATTACAATTTTCATTATACAGGGTGTTTTTTAAAACATGCGACAAAATTTAAGGGGGTGTTCTACCCATCAATATGAACAACTTTTACTATGGGACCAAACCTGAAATCGCAAAAAAAAAATCAGCTGTTCAGTACATTTATGTTCGCTTATTTGGTCAAAATGTACTGAACAGCTGATTTTTTTTTTGCGATTTCAGGTTTGTTCCCATAGTAAAAGTTGTTCATATTGATGGGTAGAACACCCCCTTAAATTTTGTCGCATGTTTTAAAAAACACCCTGTATATATATATATATATATATTATTCTACTTTAAAGTTTGTACGTCTTACTAAATTGTTCACCTTATTCTTTTATACCGAATACTGCTACAAAACACTTTTAACATTGAGGTATTGTTAATACCCATCAATTTTTATTTCATATAAGTATGCACACTCTCTAACATAATCACAGCACAGTATCTAAATGTAAACCTGATAATAAAACCAAGCCGATGGTGGATTAACATTCAATACACGCCGTAACAATCGAGCGGTGATACCAAGACATTACGATGATATTATGGTGACAATACGATGATAATATGGTGATTAACGGGATCGCACCAAGTCTCTGTTTATCTTGTTTCATGTTTCTTTGAAACGGTAAGTGAGTGCTTGAGTTGGGTGAGATTAGGGAGTTAGGTTTTGATAAAAATTAAATGGATCTGTCGTCTTGGTCACAGAATTTCTAAGATATTTCAGATTTGTTAGACAGTTAGAATTTGGTCCATACCAGCAAAATTGTTGCTGACGATCGCCACTGTCTGAGGGGTAATTCCATCAATCAATCTGCCTAGCTTTGTCCCAACTATGTTGGGGTTGGCTTCCAGTCTAACAGGATGCAGTTGAATACCAGTATTTTACATGAGGCGACCGCTGGTTTGACATCCACAACCCAGTTACTGAGTAATACAATACCCCTTGGTAAGACTGGTTGTCAGACTTTCAGGCTTCTGACGACCCGTAACGTAATATCAACGAATGACAGCCGAAATCAACGGCTTAACGTGCTTTGCGCGGCACGGAGGAGTCTCGGTGTGTAAAGATAGTCACCCATCCACGGACCAACCCCGGCAAGCGTAGCTGAACCTGATGGATCGACCATGAGGCTGTTATTACTTAACCACGAGCTGAGGGAAGTCTGAGGAGGTGAATTCACTATTAATATTACTACAATGTTGAAATTGATTTGCAATAATTGATGGTTTCGGGGACCCTTATGTCACAATCTGTCAAAATTACGTCTAATTTGCCTACAACTTTGAAAAGTTTTTGATATTGATTGTCGCTTAGATGAGATTATGACTATATTTTGAACATTTTTAATTACGGTAATATACCTTTCTGTTCAATGAATAACTAAGCACTTCTAAATTATGAAAATAACACAAATAAAACCTAAAACGCTTAAAATAACTTTCTTAAAAAACTTAACAGCTTCTGAAGTCGGTGCCAAGCTAAGGTGCATTGAAGAATTGAAGACACGACTTCAAAAGCTGTAAGTTTTTATGAAAGTTATTTTATTACTTTTAGGTTTTTGAAGTAAGTTTTTACTACGTGCTATCTCGTGGCTAAGTAATAAAAGCCGCACGGGTCGATCCATCAGGTTAAGCTACGCTTGCCGGGGTTGGTCTGTGGATGGGTGACGATCTTTTCATAACGAGACTCCTCCGTGCCTCGGAAAGCACGTTAAGCCGTTGGTCCCGGCTGTCATTTGTGGATCTTTTTCGTGGACAGTCGTTACGGGTCGTCAGAAGCCCGAAAGTCTGACAACCAGTCTTACCAAGGGGTATCTTATTACCCAGTAACTGGGTGTGGAGGTCAGATAGGCAGTCGCTCCATGTGAAATACTGGTATTCAGCTGCATCCGGTTAGACTGGAAGCCGACCCCAACATAGTTGGGAAAAGGCTAGGCAGATTGATTGAAGAAAGTTATTTTAGTCGTTTTAGGTTTTTGAAGTCGGTTTTTTACTGTTTTAAAGTAAATTTATTTTTCTATTTATAGTTGAATGGTTATACAATTACATAAGCCCTAGACGAACAAAACGAAGAATTATCAAAATCCGCTTAGAAAATGCCAGTAATACAGTACATTTATGCATATAACTTCGTACATAAGAATAATTACCTAATTTATTATATATTAAAACCTTTCTGAGAGTATGTAGATCACGTTAGTGAAAGAATCATTAAAATCGGTTCATTCGTTTTTGAGAAAATCGTGGGCATACAAACTTACATACATACATACATACGGGTCGAATACAGAACCTCCTTTTTTGACGGCTATTAAAAAAGAATAAAATCGTGCTTTTCAAACAACATCATGTTTAACAATAATGTTTTTGTACTTATCTGGATAATAATATTTGTATAAAAATTCTCTTTTTTTAGTTTATTTGATAACGGTGCCGTCGGGATACTGAACCAAGACCACCTCAGCATTTAAATAATTAATACAATCACCCTTTTACTCTCATAACCCGAAAAAATTCCATTTCCATACAAACCCAGCGTGCTATTGTCACAACACTCAAAACAAAAAACTATCGAAAGAATAGGAGCCGGTATAGAAGAAAACTCTTTAATATTATTTACTGGCGTACTTTTGTGCCAAAACTTTGCACTTATTCGTATTTTGGGTCACTTGTGCCTTGTACACACTAGGCCAGGGTTTTATAGTGTTGTTCTATTGAGGGGCTCATGGTTAATTAAGTGGCTATTTTATATTATAATCATACCTCTTCTCTGGAATTAGTAGAAACTTAAATTATGAGAATGTTCCACGTTGTGGTAAAGAAAATCCCGGCAGTAAGGTAGTAGCGGAGCTGACTGTCTGCTGGCTGAAGTTTTAGGTATCACCACGTTTTAGTGACCTGCTTTCATTATTAAAAGCCGGTGATGTTCCACTACAGGACAAAGGACTTATTCCAGTTCTCTCTGTTTAAATCTGCTAAGGACCAATTCTTGTTGAAGGAATTCAGCTCATCCCGCCATCTCCATCTGGGCCTGCCGCGATGTCTCTTGCTATTAAAAGGGACCTGTTGGGTCGTAACTTTGGCCCATTGGTCGTCTGACATGCGGCAGATGTCAGTTATCTTTGTGATGAAACGGATGATCGTATTCCTAACCCAGTCTGTTAGTTTGAAACCAAGAATATTCCGTTTCATATCCCTTTGGCAAACCTCGAGCGTGGACCTCTGCTGATTTGTCAAAGACACGTCAATGAGTCATCTCTTTAGGGACAAAGGAAGATCACCTTTCATTAGATCTTTCATGGCCCGCACCACAAAAATTATAAAGATCAAAATAATATACTAGAAGTGAGTTGAAATTACTCTTCCTGTTAACTCCATCAACTGAGCTACGTAATATAAATTATGCTTGTGCAAGGAATGGCTTAACTTCAACATTGCCACAGTTGGTTTTCAAACTTGTCCGTTTCATATTGAAGATAAACAGCATAAGTTGAGTTTGTTCCCGATCCCATATTAGTGCTGCATAGCAGGGACACAGGCCCACAAAAGAGGTACATCCATATTTCGATGTCACTTTATAATATTAGGTCTTTACCTATGCAATTGCCGATTTACAGAAAAAAATCAAACAATTTTTTTTTTTAACAAATATTGTCGATGCATTTTTACCATTTTAATGAAAGTTCATTGATGCCTCTGCTATAGATACCCTGGGAACAGGAATCGATAAATTCTTCAAAGGTATTTTTCACCGCCTAGTTCGATTTGAAATATTACCTTGCGGTAAACCAAAAACGCACCTTGCGGTCACATACGGTATCTTGTCCATACACGTCGTTAATATTGCCGATATTGCGTGCTCTCTGTGTTGCGTTGGTGCCACGACGGAACTGATATTCGAAAATAGCGAGCAATTTCTATTTAAACAACAGATTTTTTTTTTTAATGTCATGCTACATTATACAATTAATTTGAATTTGGAATTCTAAATAGAATGAAAGATATTCACACTAGCCGGTATCAAAAATTTGCAATTTCATAATTGAGAAAGAAGATTTTGACATGAATAAAAACCGTACCTATTGTATGAACCACCCTTTACGGCAAGTGTTTTCGTAAAGTTGTGTGTTAGTTGACAATTTGTTATGGGTTATAGTGCTTTCAATAGAGGCAGGGTTTCTATTGGAAGCATTCTGTTTTGTTAGCAAGTCCTTCGAAGTTTTCAATAGTTGAGGAGTCGTTTTGTAAGAATATGCTTTATTTATTTGAAGATTATAATCTCTCTCATTCACCTTTTATACCTATGCTTTATTTATTTGAAGATTATAATTTCTATCATTCACCTTTTTAAGTACTTTGAACTAGGAACGTTAAAGGATGTTTAGGCGCCATAATGACGTCAACAGCACCCACTGTTGAAAACATTTGTACAAAGAGAGTTTTCTGAAATGATGTCACTAGGTGGCTGCACTGAGACGTCAGGTTCAGGCATCTGTAAAAAATGTCAAAACGCCTATATTTTCTTTAGTCGTGACTGAATGATGAACGTTATAAAAGAAAGAAAGAAAAATATTTTATTTGGGACACGCACAGGAAATACAAACAGTAAAAAAGAGCTTTTAAAACTAACTAGATTAAAATTAAAAAAACAAAAAAAAAATACAAAATTAACAAAAAAAGAAAATGGCAAAGGCTCCTAGCTCAGCGTAAAGTTACATTATTAAAAAAAAAAAAAATACCGCAGCGTTGGTATTCTGATAGGAGACAATGTGATGCTACGGGTGTCCGTAGCATCACATTGTCTCCTACGGATTCCTCCTATTTTATTCCCTTACGGATTTACAAATGTCCGTAGGTGTGTACCTACGGACATTTGTAAATCCGTAAGGGAATAAAATAAAAAAGTTATGATATATTTTATAATCATTGTCAAAATGGAAGACCTCTTGACAAAGTGTCGCCAACTAGTGGCGTGAATTTTCATGAAAACCCTTATTGTTTTGTGAAATGAAAACAAAATGGCGACGTCAGTTCTGATTTAGGCATCGCGCCAAATTATCCTACAGCTATATTCTGTAACGTTAATTCCGAAACTCACTTAAGTGACCGCACACAAATCAAAAGCGAACTCATTTGTTTTTAAAATGAAAATATCGTAGATCCTCCTCGACACAGTTCAAAGTTCGAAGTTCAAAGCGATTTCAAGAGTACAAAGATTAAGCTTGAAGAGATTTCTTTAGAAACAAGCATCCCCTTTGTATGATACATATTTTTCTGTTCCTGTATTCTTGTATGTTTATTTGTGTGTACATAAATGGTTAAATAAATAAAAACATTAAAGGTGCTACAGTCATTCAGGGTGCTACAGAGTGGAACCTCCTAACAATAGACCTTACACTGTGACGGCTTTCTGAATCAAGTCTTTGATTTGACTTAATAACCTAACAAGAGCTCTTTGACTAATAGAAAATTTGACTCTTTGATAATAGAAACTTCAATGTTTGTTAATTTTTAACGACTTCAAAAAAAGGAGTTATCAATTCGACACGTATATTATGTATGTAATATTATTGGAACTGCAATATATTCACATAATATGATAATCAATTAGGGTTTCCAAACAAATATACAAAATTTTATAGATGTATGTATGTATGTTTGTTTGTATGTATGTACCTATGTTTGTCCACGCATTTCTTGGAAACTATTAATCGGATCGTGACCATTCTTTTTTTGTTGGCTTACATTTCAGACACCAATCTACATGGTCTTCACATGAACTTACCAAGATTATGTCTGGACTTTATAAGAGACTGTGACCTCTGAGTTTGTTTCGGCCTTTCTTCTCAGAGTAGTCAGATAGGAAACGCCGACCTCATCTAGTTAAAAAAAAAACATGATTGACTTGTAAAAGTGTTTGTACAAACCTACTTACAGAAATTAAATCATTTATCATTTACTTCAACATAGGGCACAGTGAAAGTTTGATCAAAATCGGTTAAGTAGTTTTCAAGATAATGGACAAATACTTGTAAGTGTGACGGCCTGGCTTATTGATACGAGGTACGGGTATGGTGTCAAAAGGAAAACATCTCAAAACCTTGGTTAAATTGTAGTGCAATATTTATAACAAAACTATTAACTACTTATTACAAACAAATATTCCAGTTTTTACTAAAAACTAAAAATTACGAAATAAAAAAAAAATAAAAAAAATTCAACATCAAAAAGAAATCAACTCAAAATTATGAAAAAAAACTTTAATTTCGGAAGTCGGTGGCAAAAATCTAAAATACAGATCCCAAGACAACGACTTTCGAAATTAAATTTATTTCATAATTTTGAGTTAATTTCTCTTTGAAGCTGATTTAATTTTTTTATTTTAGTATTCCGTAACTAAAGGGTGCTAAACGGAATCCTATTACTAAGCCTCCACTGTCCGTCCGTCTGTCTGTCAGCGAGCTATATCTCATTAACCGTGATAGGTAGACAGTTAAAATTTTCATACACTACACATATACTGCATTCCCTGCCCCATCTTACTACAATACGTAGCGCTTGTTGAGCGAACTTGCAGATCGTTCCGGTCACCTTCCCCGAGACAAGGATTGCGAGGTCGTCTGCATGACCTATTGTGTAATAGCGGGTAGCGTTGAGTTTGTTGATGACGATATTAATCAATATGAATATAACAACATCTTTAGGATGCTGATGCGGTTGCCTCCCTATTGCAGTGCGTCGCTAATGTTTGCAGAAGCTCGAACGGATAGCTATCAAGCTATAATTCGGAAAAAGGTTGCATCTTTAGTAAGACGAGTGAGAGACAGTAGCAATGGCATCCTCAAGATGATAGCTTCCCGCACAGACTGTCCGATCCAACATAAGTGGATGTGTATATCCATCGGACAATGCTGACATAATTTTATTTTGTTTTATTGTAATTTTTGTATGTATGGTTTAATTTAATTAATTGATTGACTTATTAGATTGAATATTTAATTTAATCTTATAATTACTATGTATCTTCATTTCTATTGTATTTGCTATTAATTGAATTATTTCATTTTGTTAATTTTTATATGTGTTGCTGACTATTTCATTACTAATATGATTTATGGATTGAATCTGAATTAAACGTTTTATTATTATTATTTTTATTAATCAACAGATTCCATAGAAAGACAGCACCTCTCCCTGGGGGCTGCCTTTGGCCATTATGGCTAACTGCTGCTCACCCTCAAGGCGAACTATTAATTTATACTTAACATGTTTGGAATCCCTGTCCTACATGATGCAGCTGGTTACCAGTATGTATTTTACATGGAGCGACTGCCTATCTGACCTCCACAACCTAGTTACTGGGTAACACGACACCCGTTGATAAGATTGTCAGACTTTTGGGCTTCTGACTACCCGTAACGACTGTCAAAGATGTACAAATGACATCCAGGACCACTGGCTTCCCGTGCTTTCCGAGGCACACACAGGGGTGTCAGTGAGTAATGGATGGTCACCCATCCACGGATTGACCTAGGCTAGCTCTACTTAACTTTGAAAATCGACCTGTGTGGCTTTCATTAAACCATGAGTGCCTTGATAAAAATTAAATATCAGCTTAAATATCACATCGAAATCTAACGGTGTCTCGTGACTTGGGTTCGAAGTGAACTTTACAGAATAGCGGCACTACTGAATGACCATAGATTTATTCCTTTCACACTTAAAAGGCACTGACGTCATCAAATTTTATATTAGGCAGTATGAGTAACTTACAAAAGAATGTATCCAATCTTAAAACTTAATGTTACTTTAAGCATAACTTGAAATCACCTTACTGAGAACTATTTGTAGTATTTCCCAACTTACAATTAGAAGACGGTTTTAAAAATAAATATTTAACATACTTTTAGATGACTAATTGTTGGTAGAATCTCGTTTGTTAAAAAAGGTGACCCTTCCCTACGAGCGAAGCGAAAGATTTAAAACAAAAAGACTGATGACAACAAAATACCACCAAAATGCCAACTACGCTTCTCTTTAGGGTTCCGTAGTCAACAAGGAACACTTATAGTTTCACCATGTCCTTCTGTCCGTCTGTCCGCAGCTTAGCTCAGAGACTCTTTGTACTAGAAACCTATAATTTGGCATGGATATACATATTAATCACGCCGACAAAGTGGTACAACAAAATCATGCAAAAAATATTTTTTTAGGGTAACTAACTCCTGTACACGTAAAGTGGGGATGTTTTGTTTTCTCTCGACAATCCCATGGTGTGGGGTATCGTTGGATAGGCCATTCAAAAATATTACGGGTCTGTGAAAACCATTTCTCGATTCAGGGATCCGTTTGCGAAAAATTAAGTTTTAAATTGCTAATTTTTGTTAGAGTCAAGTGTCCTAAACTGGCAGCTAAATAGTTGCTTTTTGATATATGAAAGTAGACCTACTTTGCTGTTAAAAATTAAGTTTTAAATTGCTAATTTTTGTTAGAGTCAAGTGTCCTAAACTGGCAGCTAAATAGTTGCTTTTGGATATATGAAAGTAGACCTACTTTGCTGTTAAAAATTAAGTTTTAAATTGCTAATTTTTGTTAGAGTCAAGTGTCCTAAACTGGCAGCTAAATAGTTGCTTTTGGATATATGAAAGTAGACCTACTTTGCTGTTAAAAATTAAGTTTTAAATTGCTAATTTTTGTTAGAGTCAAGTGTCCTAAACTGGCAGCTAAATAGTTGCTTTTGGATATATGAAAGTAGACCTACTTTGCTGTTAAAAATTAAGTTTTAAATTGCTAATTTTTGTTAGAGTCAAGTGTCCTAAACTGGCAGCTAAATAGTTGCTTTTGGATATATGAAAGTAGACCTACTTTGCTGTTAAAAATTAAGTTTTAAATTGCTAATTTTTGTTAGAGTCAAGTGTCCTAAACTGGCAGCTAAATAGTTGCTTTTGGATATATGAAAGTAGACCTACTTTGCTGTTAAAAATTAAGTTTTAAATTGCTAATTTTTGTTAGAGTCAAGTGTCCTAAACTGGCAGCTAAATAGTTGCTTTTGGATATATGAAAGTAGACCTACTTTGCTGTTAAAAATTAAGTTTTAAATTGCTAATTTTTGTTAGAGTCAAGTGTCCTAAACTGGCAGCTAAATAGTTGCTTTTGGATATATGAAAGTAGACCTACTTTGCTGTTAAAAATTAAGTTTTAAATTGCTAATTTTTGTTAGAGTCAAGTGTCCTAAACTGGCAGCTAAATAGTTGCTTTTGGATATATGAAAGTAGACCTACTTTGCTGTTAAAAATTAAGTTTTAAATTGCTAATTTTTGTTAGAGTCAAGTGTCCTAAACTGGCAGCTAAATAGTTGCTTTTGGATATATGAAAGTAGACCTACTTTGCTGTAAGAAATATTACAGCAAAGTAGGCTTTACAAGTTTACGAGTAATAGTCGACCAACTTATAAAATGTACTTGGAAAAGTAAAAGTTTTGTAAAAGATCCATTGAAAAATTACTTATTCAACTACAATGTTAAGTTTGATTTTGGGATAAATTCATCCCAACTACGGAACCCTTCATTATGCGTGGTCCAACACGCACTTGGCCGGTTTTTTTACTTTTGCATAGACAAACTTTAGCGAATGTATCGTATAGAAATAATTTCGAAAATAATTATTTTGACGGTAGGGGGGGCTAGTTTCGTGGATAGGTGACCATCCATTCCATATGGGTTGTGTAGGTCAGATAGGCAGTCGTTCCATGTAAAACACTGGTATTCTGCTGCATCCGCTTAGACTGGGACCCCAACATAGTTGGAAAAATACTATGCTGATTGATTGATTGTTAGTTAGTAGGTATGTATGTTTGTTGGTTTGATTGTCATAGTTTTAAACGTGGTTTTAAATAAGCGAAAATATTACTTTATGTTTTACGAGAGCTTGTTTGATAGTTTTTTATTTTAGAATTCACTATAATATTACTCTCATCTTTATTCAGGAAAGGATTTAAATAAATTATTAATAAAATAAAAAAAAATTGAAAAACAAGCTTTTAACTATTTTTTTTGTATTCTTCTCAGCAAACCCTTTCATTCGATACCCATATCACGAGAGTGCACAAAAAATAATTAGTCCGCCGTCTTAGGCTGTCCGCCATATTTGATTTGAAATGACGTCACTTAGTTTACCATGCATTGTCATCCCAAATAAAAGTGCATGCAAAATTTCATCTCAATCGCTGGAGGATAACTTCTTTAAAATTTAGTTGCAAGATTTAACCCGAACATACATACATACTTACAAACACTGCAAGTGCAATAAAAGCTTGTAAAAACGTTTATAAAATATAGTTTCAAGCTTCTAGCTTGCAGATTATGCAGTAATTAATTGAGTGCTAGACACTGAGGGTGAGGCTTGGCATCAGGACACTGTTGGCACACCTACCGCGAAGACAGCATAACGTTAGTTTTAATTAACTTTAACGGATTTTTATTGCCAGGATTGTAGGGAGAATGACTTAACTTCTGAGCTATAATGTTATCGCGATAATGGTATAGGAATCGTTTATTTTGGAAAACATTACTTCTAGTAAACATAAATATGTGTAGCGAGAAATGCTGTACAAGATTTCTTTTCATTGAATCTAAATACGGCTTTCCCGTCCTGGGCTTAGGTTTAATTTTAATATACCTAAGTCTGAAATCGCCAATCCGGCTTGAGCAAGCGTGGTGATCAATGCTCGTGTCTTCTCTGTATGAGAAGAGGCCTTTGCCCTTGAGTGGGATATTATTATTAATAGACTGGTATTATTATTTTTTTAACATAACTCGGGACTCTGGGGTCCTGGACCATTGGAAGGCGAACGAGGGGCTAAAGCCAACTTGCAGAGGTCTTTTAGGCAATTTAAATGATGAGGAGGCACTAACCGACGATTATCCCTATATGCACTATGCAAGTGCACCCAAGGTTGTCCTTGGTCCCCCAGTAATTGGTGCAGGACTATTGTTATACTGTTGTACATGGGCTATGAGTCTGGGTGGCTAAAGTGGATTGGGCAACTTGAACTATGGAAGAACTATGTCCCCTACCTGAATAATGTTATATATTATACACGGATAAAATGGCAGGGGTGACTTGCACACTCAATAATGGGCCCCCGGAAACGGCCGCTAGCACATAGTGAAGTAGCGACAAGAGAGCTATCAGAACAGTCCCGAAGTACGGTCAAGATCCCTACCAGCAGCTTACTGGAATACTTCCTTCGTCCGAGCACGTTTGCTCTTGCGAATCTCCACTCAAGCCGGCCAATAAAGGCAAGAAAGAGGTGGGAGCTCTGTTCATCGTTAGTGTTCACTCCAGCCGGCCAATAAAGGCAAGCCAGAGATGAGGACAAGATTTCTCCCGGGAGATAGGGTCCGTGGGGTCGCTACTGCCCAACAACTCGCCACATGCTACCCTGCGGGTTTCTGTAACTCTCTTGGTCTGGCTGCTCATCCTAGACCCGTTCCGGCAAGGGAAACTCTACCGGCACAGACCTAAAGTTCGGAGCGCACGAGCCCCACCACAACGTCAACGTAGAGATACAGCAGTGGGTGTTATTATTAGGTTTTTATAAATCTCGGGACCCTTTGATCTTTGGAAGGCATACGAGGAGCCGAAACCAACTCGCAGAGGCCCCTTAGATAATTTTAAATGATGAGGAGGCACCAACCGACGATTATCCTTATCTGCACAATGCAAGTGCACCCAAGGACAAACCCCGGTTGGTGCAGGACTATTGTTGTACGTGGAAACAAAACATGCTATGGCTATGGGTTTGGGTGGCTAAAGTCGATTGGGGAACTATGGAAGAACTAGTCCCCTGCCTGACCAATGTTATAATATATTATACACGGATAAATGGCAGGGGGTGACTTGCACGCTTAATAATGGGCCCCCGGAAATGGCCGCTAGCACATAGTGACGTAGCGACAAGGGGGCAACACTTGCCGAGGTGCTTGAGGAGTGGAGAGGTATTTCACGGCTATCAGGACAATCCCGGAAGTACGGTCAAGATCCATACCAGCACCTTACTGGTATACTTCCTTCCTTCGAGCACGTTTGCTCTTGCGAATTTCCCCTCAAGCCGGCCAATAAAGGCAAGAAAGTGGTGGGAGCTCTGTTTCTCGTCAGTGTTCACTCCAGCCGGCCAATTAAGGCAAGCCAGACATGAGGACCAGATTTCTCCCGGGAGATAAGGTCCGTGGGGTCGCTACTGCCCAACAGCTCGCCACATGCTGCCCTGCGGGTTTCTGTAACTCTCTTGGTCTGGCTCCTCATCCTAGACCCGTTCCGGCAAAGTAAATACTACCGGCACAGACCTAAAGTTCGGAGCGCGCAAGCCCCACCACGACGACAACGTAGAGATACAGCGATGGGGTTATTGTTATTATTATTATATTCAGATTTTTAGTCTTTCTTACGTTTAAGTTCACCAATTTCGAAGGGCTTTTTAATTTTTACAAATAGCGTCTATATTTTCATAAGTAATTTGGGAGACGGTAATGTTTTCAACATCATTTTCGTTTTACAAAGACTATAATATTTTTAACATCGCATCGCTCTTTTACTGCATGATACCTTTACAAAATGATTGAAATAAAAGCTCATAAATTTTCCAAAATACGTGTAACTGATAAGCGTTAATGTAGGCTAATGTACTCACCAACTAACCATAACTTTAAAATTATAGATCACAATTTAGAATATTGCTTTTGACAAAAAGTATTGTCTATCCAACTTAAAATGCTGTAATACCAAGTGGGAGCACTTTACGTAAAATTTTATCGGAGATTATTGAACAGTGGTCATTTTAAATTCGTTCATTATTCATTTGAGTCATGAATGAATGAATTGGCGACTGCAACAGAATTCCAAATGAATGAGTTTTTAAAGATACTTTTGTGTTTAATGTAGTGGTGATAATGTTGCATTTATTATTGTTGTATTAATAGCACATCTGTGGCTAAATAATAACTATCGTACACGTCAATCGATCAGGTTAAGCTACGCTTGCCGCAGTTGGTCCGTGGATGGGTGACCATCTTATCATACCAAGACTCTTCCGTGCCTCGGAAAGCACATTCAGCCGTTGGTCCTGGCTGTTATTCGTGGATCTTTGACCGTCGTTACGGGTCGCCTCAGAAGCCCGAAAGTCTGATAACCAGTCTTACCAAGGGGTATCGTATTATCCAGTAACTGGGTTGTGGCAGTCGCTCCATGTAAAATACTGGTATTCAGCGGCAACCGGTTAGACTGGAAGCCGACCCCAATAAAGTTGGGAAAAGGCTAGGCAGATGATATGTATATAGCACATGAGCAAGTAAGTGTCCGATACTGGATATAGCGATACCATCATCACCAATAACTACTAGTTAGTTATGATATGTATTATGAATAACTAAGCACGTACGTATTAGTACGTATAAGTATGTATGCAGGTCAGTTTTCAAATTCTATCCTTTATTATGTCAGGACACAAATACCTTTTGACGTAAGGCACTGAGTAGGCGCATGGTGAACTCTCGGGTGTTTTTTTAGAGGGGAGAACTTTAAATTGGAATAGAACACAGAACAATGTTTTTAATATCCATGAAGCTGGCTTTATTTGATTGATAATTTTATGGCAGTAATGTTTGAATATAATTTCGTGCATGTGGCCGCTGCGGCTAACGCGTACATGGCGTAATCTGGAGGTCAAATTTTCACACACTCTTCACAGTAAATCGGACTGTATTTCTGCAAAAATGCATCGAATATTGCAAAGAGTTTATATTAGCATAGCTTGCTAATATAAACTCTTTGGAATATTGGCATCCAAGTGCTCAATTGTAACTGGTTTATCGAAGTAGACATGCGATTTTAATGAAAATAAAGTAATGGCTTCAAATTGCACGAACGAGGTGCCTGGTTTCGTAAAATTAGTCGTTTATCAAATGTTTCCTTTAGTAAATTATGCCAATAAAAAAGTTAAGTTTTCAGTAAACTAGGTGTTGGTATCAGCTGCGGCGGCCACATGCCCAGAGTCATGATTAAACAAAAATAAAGCCAATTTCATGGACAGTAAAAACATTTTTCTGTGTTTTATTTCAATTAAAAGTTCTCCCCTCTAAAACAAAAACACCCGATATATTTACTTGCTTGACAACAAAGGTCAACGTAGAGGTACCTATGAGGAACAGGGTATAAAGTTCACTCATCATCCATAAAAATCCTCCGACCAGATGGGTGTTTTGTCTGGTGGACTACTGCCTGAGTCGGGACGTCGGGACGTCGTATAAAATGCTAGTCGCGCGGTAAACTCTGCTTGCGCGATGCAGGATTTTGCGTGACGTCAGTGTGATGCGTAGTTCGCATGTGGCGATGTAGATGCCGCCATACCTTTCGGCAATGTATAGTTGCCATCAACCTAATACCTATACCTACCTAAAATGTAGGTAAGTGTAAGGAACCTACCTATGTTTTACCTACTTTCCCACTGTGGGCCACAGTCCGCTTTTCTCATCCTGATGTATTTTTAAACATGAATTTATAGGTTGCTAGTATCACGCCGCAAGTCGTGGGTTCGATTCCCATCCAGGGCAAACATTTGTGTGCACGAACATGTCTGTTTGTCCTGAGTCTGGGTGTAATTATCTATATAAGTATGTATTTACAAAAAAAAGTAGTGTATGTAATATATCAGTTATCTGGTTTCCATAGTACAAGCTCTGCTTAGTTTGGGATTAGATGACCGTGTGTGAATAATGTCCCAGGATAATATTATCTACTCATTACAATCTTTTACTAAAATAAAGTTACAAAAATAATATCCTAACCAACTAAAACCATAAAAAAAAACAAAAATATGGCGTCCAAAAATTCATCCGCATCGCTGTCGTCCGGTAATGTACCCAAGAGACTGGCGGCATTGCCACGTTGTGTGGCAATGCTTAGCCTCTGGCCAAGGTAAAAGCCTGCCCTTGGGTCACGGGAAGAGTCAACCAGCCGTTTGGAGATTTCCTTGAACAAACCATGAGCACACGGACCCCACGGCCCGAGGGTTTCAACCCCAAACGGCTCAAAAATATAGTTACCAACGATGAGGTTATTATACTTCCGCCGCTTGCGGTTTTCCGCAGCTGCAGCAGCAGCGCTAGCACAGCACGCTGTGCCAGTAAAATGGGATGGCGCAAGAGTATCGACAAACATTGCGTCCTACACTAAAGGCCTACCCACCTTCCATGGAAATAAAGACATGCCGTCCGGTCTCTTGCCATCGTCGCGTGCCAAGCCATTGGAAGGGGTTGGGCAAGTGTTATTGGGTTTCTATGAATTTGATTAGTAGCAGCCCAGACTGTGGATGTAAGCCTGGTCCAGGGTAAAGATTCGCCCCCTATTATATGGGAATAAACATAATGGCGAAATGTGGGTGTTACTAATACACCCATTGGGGAAAAAAGCCGTGAAGTTATGTGAAAAAATAACCTAATAATATTCTATGCCTCACTGCATGGCTAAAGCCTCCCTTCCTTCTTACTAATTTTCTCGTTCTACTGCTATTTTAGGCTAATCCTTTCATAAGGAGTCCTCCTCTTTTCATGCCTGCCAAATGGACATTAAAAATTTTGCCCACTAAAATTAGTCGTGACTTGTGCTTCTTGAATTTAATTAATAAGGGGGAAGCTCCAGGCAGGCCGCGAAATTCAAATTTTCTTATGTTTTTTGCAATTTGCAAGTCAGTATTAGGTTGTATGTTGAATAAAGTATGATTCGCGACCGTAACATATATACGACGCTTGAAAGGCAAAATTGACTAAGCGACAATCGTTACTAAAAATGCTAGTTTATGAAGCTTTTAAACTGCTTTTAAAATTCGTTGGAATCAAGTAGTTATGACTAATAATAGACGTTTTTAGCATTTTTTTAATTTTATTTTAAAATGCTCTAGTGTAAAGTTGCCAACATGTCGTTTGGTAAATACCGCCTTTCAAGCGTCGATATATATATTTACAAAATTATAATCATTAGACAAAGTAATACTAGAAGCTAACTCTTTTCAGGGCATACTGCCAACCATTTTACACCAGCAGCCTTTGGGCTAATCATACCCTAAAAGCAGACAATGCCCTGCGAATACAATATAACAATGCCTTCAGGGCGCTGTCGAGGCTTCCACCTTACTGTAGTGCGTCAGGTATGTTCGCTGATGCGCACACTGACGACTACTTTGCTATAATGCGGAAGAAAGTTGCCTCAGTAATATCCCGAGGGGAAGCAGCAACAGCATCCTGCGCGTGTTTGCGGAGAGGCTGGATGGGCCTACAATTGGGAGGTTTACCAAGCCACACGTTGGCAACAGAGCGTGTTAAACCTTCCCCGTGCTTGATTATCTTTATCTATTTATTTATATATCTATTCAGTGTTCTTGCATGTAATTAATATAGTTTTTTTATGTAATATGTAATATCTAACACCCTATAGGCCTTGATGCCTGATAATAAAATATTTTTATTTTATTTTATTTAATACAACCTAACCTAACTCTCAAGATTTAGGATTATATGAACTTAAGGTGTTGTATTGATGAATTTAATGAGTATAATTCTATAAAAAAAGATTTGTTACGGTCTCGAATCATATTTAAATCAACATACAACCTGATACTGACCTGCAAATTGCGAAAAACATACAAATATTTGAATTTCGCGGGCTACCTGGAGCTTTCCCCTTAAAACAAAATAATTACTTAGAATACTAATGAGCAGTTGCTGTTTAATAATTAATGTGTTATCGTATAGCTGTAGTCCAGCAGATGTTACAAATAAAATGACAAAACATTGTTCTTTTTTTTCCAAATTTAAAGGTCAACGCACACTTAATCGCCGTCAAAAATAAACAGCAGCGAATTAGTTACACTTTACGCTTATGCGCTGCAATCGTGAGCATCCAATAAAGTGTTGTTATCTCTTTCTAACGCGAAGGGTCGCATAAGGCCATCCCTGTTCCCCGGCACGCTTAGTCATGTAGTACATGAAATAAGTTCAGATAATAAAACATATTCGTAATTACATAAATTTTAGACATTGTGATTATACCAAATCTGTTTTTATTTGTGTAGAACTGAATGAGTAATAAATTGGCGAGATAGGTTTATTTTTTTTTTTTTTTGTAATACTTTACTTAACGTTGGCTAGCAGGTGCTGTTCTGTAGTTTCTGCCTAACCCCATGGGCAAAAGGCGTGAGTAAGTAGGTGAACAATGAATGATTTTATAATCGACTAACTCATTTACTTTTGCTCAACATAAGTAAGAGAAGTAATAATATATTTTGTTCAACATAATATATTATTACTTCTCTTCGTCTATCAAACTAAAAACCCAACAAAAAAATCAACTCAAAATCAGCGCTGTGCTGTGGATTACCTATAGCACAGCATAATGCTGAGTGGAAGCCTTCTTATCACAGTCATGGCGTGCCAGCAGCTGCCGGCTATTTCTGTTTTCTAAGTAGAACTACTTTGTTTTATTTTTCTGTTACCTACTGTATTACCTAGTCGAGTTAGGGCCGGTTTTTTGATCCGTAGTTAACTCAACCAAGTAGAACTACTTTTTACAAAATATAGTAACTAATTTTTGAATTTCGGCTAAATGTGTTTGCCAAAATGCCATCTTATCATTTAACACGAATGAGTTAACATGAATATATTAATGTTATTTCATTCATGTTTAGCCTTTTACATTTAGTAAAAATTCAATCTTCAGATACTTTGTTATAACATTGGTTGAGTAAACTACGAATCAAAAAACCGGCCCTTAATTATCTTTTTGTACGCATGTGTTTCTGTGTTAAATAAACATATTATTTTTTCTTTTCGTTCAACAAGAAAACATAGGTATCTGAAATCCCTGCATATACAATCTTTAATTACCAACGTGCGAACTAAGAAAGTTAAACTATATCTGGGAATTATCGCTGCGTCTATCAAACTTTATTTTTTTATTTATTTTTTATTCACATTTTTGTGTACTACACGCTCCGCTTAGCACACGGTTGACAATTGACTATTGTAAGTTTTGATGAGTCTAAGAATGACACTAAAGTTTTTTTACTGTTGGGTTCTGTAGAAAATTATTTTAGTTGACAGAATAGGCTAGTTGACAGTTTTTAAGAAACCAGTTATTGTTCCTTGTGGTTTATTTGCTTCGAAATATTAACATTAACAGAACTATTTTTTTTAACACAATATTACTTTTATTTTTAAAACGTGGCTACTGTCATGGCGGCTCAAGTGACGTCAAAGCTTTTTCCGACAAATCCTGGTTTTTTTTACAGTGTTGTCTGCACACAGACTTATTAAACTCTACAAAACGAAATTCATACGTTGCCTAACCTTTTCTCAACTATGTTGAGGTCGGCTTCCAGTCTAACCGGATGCAGCTAAATACCAGTATTTTACATGAAGCGACTGCCTATCCGACTTCCACAACACCGTTACTGGGTAATACGATACCCCTTGCTAAGACTGGTTGTGTCAAAGATCCATGAATGACAGCCGAGACCAACATACTAACGTGCTTTCCGAGGCACGGAGTAGTCTCGGTATGTAATGATGGTCACCCATCCACAGACAAACCTCGGCAAGCGTAGCTTAACCTGATGGATCGACCCGTGAGGCTGTTATTACTTAGCCACGAGCTCCTTTATGATTTTAATTGCAGACTTTCACCGCATAGATGGATGTTAGTTAGTTCTAATGAATATAACATGAAGAAACTCCCATTTTTTCATAAATTCAATCAATCGCTTATTTTGTCAAACATAGATATGGTTGGTTAGTGGTAATTTCCCACCAAACATTTTAAAATGTTTCGCTTTCTAAAGAGAGTTACTCTTAGCACCCACAATATTTTGTGACCACTAAATTGTGGTCTGAATCACCACTGTTTATAGCGTTTGGTGATAATTAGGTAATTAAACGTTAATAGCCTTTAATTTGTTTAATAATTAGGCTACAAAAACTCCCAATTAATAAAATAGAGGCCAATTTTAGAAGGTAAAAATAAATAGGTTATTAACCAATAATTACTTCTCTTTCTGCCTAGCCTTTTCCAACAGTCTAACCGAATGCAGCTGTATACCAGTATTTTACATGGAGCGACTGCCTATCTGACCTCAACAACCCAGTTACTGGGTAATACGATACCGCTTGGTAAGACTGGTTGTCAGAGTTTCAGGTTTCTGACGTCCCATAACGACTATCGAAGATCCACGAATGTCAGCCGAGACCAACGGTTTAACGTGCTTTCTGCGGCAAGTATAACAGCCGCACGGGTCGATCGAAGATTAAGCTACGCTTGCCAAGGTTAGTCCGTGGATGGGTGACCATTCATTATACACTGAGAGTCCAAGACCCCTCCATGCCTCGAAAAGCACTTAAAGCCCTTGTTCCCGGCTGTCATTTGTAGATCGTTGACAGTCGTTACGGGTAATCAGCTCGAAAGTCTGACAACCAGTCTTATCAAGGGATGTCTCTAGTCAGCTATGGCGTAAACTTTATATGAATCAATTATCTTTGACACCACTTTTACTACCTTGTATGCGAAATACGTATTTTTGTAGTAATAGGTCAGGTTTTTTAATGCATTTTGTTCTGATAAGGTTCCCAATATACAAAAGGAACCCTATTATAATTTAAAATAAAACAAAACACAGTGGCCGGATGCAACGGTTCTTGGACATGAACCGAACTTAATCAGAAATGTCAATGTTAAGACACTATTCAAAGGTATATCAGGTATCTACTTTGTGATATAATTAGCAGGTTTATTGGAGAAACAGGGTCCTCAGCGCCAATCTACATGTGCGACAATTTTCGTAGGGTGGCTGGTAGTAGTTGGATGAAAGTTGTGGAGAATGGAGCTGAATGGCGTGCAATTGGAGAGGCCTATCCAGCTGTGAACTGCTATTGGCTGATGATGCGCATTTTCGAGGCGGAGGGGCTCAGTAGCCGTGGCTTGGTCACCCACGGTGAAGCGAAGAGGAACCCGAGGAGGAGCCGCTCGTCAAGGCTTTTCCCAGGAAGTCAACGACGTAGCGGCCAACAGGTAGGTTGTGGTGCCGCTTAAGCGACATCGCAACTGAGGCGGGCCACGATGTCGTATGGGAGGCATCGCGGTTGCGGGTTGGAGGCCGCGGCGGGAGAGGAGTGCCTGTATTGTGGTGCGCCACTCTCCTTACCTTCCGCGGCCTTGACAGGGTCGCCAACGTCTGATGACGGACACAGTGGGGACGCAGGGGAGGAGGAGTGTCGGTATTTCGTTGGCCACTCTCCCTATCCTCTGCGGCCGAAAAGTACACTAACCTGACCAGTCGCAGGGGGACCAAGGGTGCCTAGACACGGGGTTCTTTAGCGCCCATGTGCTGGTTTGGTCCGTGGGGTGGTCACGGCGTGCCATGTGTTCTGATGCGCCGGTGATGGGGGTACTCCCTAGAGGAGGATAGCCGCGGCGTGTTCGCGGTGAGTGCTAACGACGCATGAGCATTTTTCCATGAAAATAAAAAAGGGACATTGACGCACAACCTGTTACTATGGATTCAGTACATGTTTCTGTCACCTGCTGCGTTGAAATTGTTCGTTGGTTATTAAAAACAAAATCAGGTGTTTCCTACAAAAGTGTTTAACAGCAACGTGGTCAAAATGTACGGAACAGCAAATTTATTAAGTGAAAACTTCTTTAGGCGCGCTGAGCAATGTTTGGTAGGGCGAATCTTAATCTCGTCACCGCGATACCTCGACATGCTCTGCATAGTTTTACGTAGCAGTTCTTTTCTTTTTTTATTACCGACGAAATATTTCAACGCAGGAGGGTCCAGAATTTTTTTCTGTATCCATGGTAACAGATTGCGCGTCGATATCACCGCTACCCTGTATAATTAAAAAAATACTGAGCCATGACATTTACTATCCAATAATGGTCCCTGCACTGGTGTTAAAAATGAACTCTACAAACTTTAAAGTTTGCTTAAGACCATCGTGAAATCACGAAAAAAGAATAAGCTGTTCTATACTAAAACTTAATACCTACTATTCTAAACTGTACGGGACAGCTGTTTTTGTCGCGTTGGTCAGTAAAAGTTATTCAGTTCGATGGTCTAGATCATTCCTTATAGTTTGTAGAGTTAATTTTTGAACACCGTAAATACGAGTATTATCGTTTGTATATCTAAACTTACAGTAATAAGTTATAAGTTGTAAGTATATTATGAAATACTAATGTCATAATCATATCCGATCATAACTCTGTAGGAAGATGCAGTCTTCTTTGGTGATCCATCTTCATGAAAAAGAAGAAAAACAGACTTGACTGAAAACGATTCCCAAAGTCATTTGCATCTTGCGAAAATGAAACCTCTTTAATTTGAAAAAAAAAAAACTATTCAGATGACATTCAAATTAAGAATGAGCTAACAAGTTCAAAATTGTAATTATCTTTCAGTGTCACTAGCAGTTCCTTTTTTAATAAGTAAAAACAAAAAACTGTCACTCCACTTTTAAATAGGTTGGTCCCATTTCATAATCTGGCTACATCAGCTAAAACTCGCCTCAATTATTTTTTGCCTCAGTCTTATCAGGGGAATAATTGTCTCTTTGTCTTAGACAATCCTGGGGAAGGGCTGTGCCGAGAAATAAACAGATTTAGCTAAGGATTTTGGGTAAGGGATATTTATTATTAGAAAAAATTGTAAGAAATAATATTATTGCGAGGGAACGTAAATAAATTGGCATTTAGCCTAAAGTGAACTAGCAAACCACTACTTATTGAGGTTACGCTAGTCGGTCGTTTTTCCATACAAAGGTAGTATGGTGTTACTAGTCTGTTTGATGGTGTACTTTAAAACTAAAAATTATATCAATTTGTCTCGTCATTTTCTACTCCTGTACGGAAGCAGAATTGGGAAAAAGGTATTGGTGTGGAAGTTAATTTTGTTGATAATGATCATAGCGTTTTTTGTGTTTTCTTCTATCCCCACTGATATGATAATTAGTAATAAGATTTATTGTTCTCATGTGAGTGACGATTGTCGTAGTGAGAAATAAAGTTCTTTAAACCGAAGTAATAAGCGTCGAAACTTCTATATTTCAACACTGAAGATGTTGGATAGGGTTACCATGCCATACGTCGCGGTACACCGAGACATGTCCCAGTTTGAAGTGTTTTGTCCTGGTGTCCCGGTCAATAAGTCGTTTATCCCGGTTTCGAAATTAGGGCGCGTTTGTTTGTTCATGAATTCCTTCTTATTTGTCCGAGGTGGAATGTTAAAATTATCGAACTCTTGAACTTTATGCTCTCTTAATTCTAATATTTTTCTTCATAAGTCGTCTTTTACGGCCAATAAGAAAATTAAAAAAAGTTTTATAAAATAGTTTTAGACATAAGTAACAATTTATAAGAAGTCTATGGTCTTAAAATAACATGGTAAATCTCTCAATATTGCGCGTACAAACATACATTTGCAGTTGGAATGTATGGGAGAATATGTTTTTCAACTACAATTTCAAGTTTGTTTTGGGTTAAATTCATCCCAACTACGGAATACTTCATTGTGCGTGGTCCAACATGCCCTTGGCCGGTTGTTTGGTCATTATTATTTAGAATCGGCGCAACATACCTTTTTCTTCTATTAGTCGTCATCTCGGAAGTCACTCCCTTTCTAGTCAAATCATCCTTCACATAGTCCGTCCATCTTGTCTTTAGTCTTCCCCTTTTCGTGTAACCATCCACAATCATATTAAAAACTTTCCTGACGACTGATATTACTTCCTAATTCAAAAAAAAAAAAAAAAAAAACAAATCCGTCGCACGTGTGCAATGTGGACAAAGCCGACTTTGTAAGGATCATAACACGTGGCGTCTGTTCTTACTTATCTATTGTTATATATACAAAGGCGTGATTTTATATCATAAATAGCATAACTCCGCTATTCTCTGAATGTGGATAAAAGTAGATACAAAGGGAGGAAGGAAGAAAGTATAGGGAAAGGTGTTTAGTAACTAAAGAAAATTCACAGATCTCGTGAGTCGTCTATACGACCTTTGGGTACATTGACAATGCACTTAGGCAGGCTTTTCATTTTGTAAGATGCCTAATCTAATAGATTTAGACCTAATAGATTTTATATCGTCTTTGAAGTAATAGAGCTCAAAACACGAAGTAAAAAATCCGTAAGGTAAAAATTACCGCCATGCAATTTTTGAACTTTAATGTAATATTGTTAAGACTATTTTTGAAAGAAAATATTTTTTTGTTTAACGCAACAACAACGAAGCGATACAAAATAGTTATGAACATAGAAATAATAATTTTAGTCTCAAATATTAAGTACTAATTAGTAAATTGAAGTATTTTCAAAGTAGGTATAGCAAAACAAAATTAATTTAAAAAAAAACATCATTATAAAAATCAATTAAATACATATTTTTAAAAGATCACTGATTGAATGATTCTGCCTGCCTAGCCTTTTCCCAACTATGTTGGGGTCGGCTTCTAGTCTAACCGCTGAATACCAGTATTTTACATGGAGCGACTGCCTATCTGACCTACACAACCCAGTTACTGGGTAATACGATACCCCTTGGTAAGACTGGTTGTCAGACTTTCGGGCTTCTGACGACCCGTAACGACTGTCAAAGATCCTCGAATGACAGCCGGGACCAACGGCTTAACGTGCTTCCGAGGCACGGAGGAGTCTCGGTATGAAAGAGATGGTCACCCAACCACAGACCAACCCCGACAAGCGTAGCTTAACCTGATGGATCGATCCGTGCGGCTGTTATTACTTAGCCACGATCTCCTCCGAGGCAATTACGCACATAACATACAATTATTTACATAAATATTGTTTCGGGTAATAACGTTTTCACCCCCCTAAAGCTTTACGAAATAAGACAATTTTGATCTCATTACATTCAGCACTTCTTAATCTAGGTTTAATTTAATTTAAAAAAGTTAAAACGCTCAAGGAAGTTTTTATGTTAAAAATATAGATATTTAAGTAGATGCTAATATGTTATATCGTATGCAATATTTCTTTATAATAAAAACGTACGGACCTAGTTTTTCATTACACCTACAATATTTTAAAAATTTAAGGGGAGAAAAACGTTATCGCTTTTTGTATACAGCTTCACAATCCTCTTAAAACTACACCGCCTTAGGCGCCTAACACCCTAGCTAAAGCCGAAGTGCGGCCTGGAAAAAACATTAGAACTATTATTTTTTTATTTATTTAAAAAAAGAGACCGATAAATGATTTTTATTTCTGTAAGTAGGTTTTTACAAACACTTTTACAAGTCAATATTTTTTTTTTTAAACTAGATGAGGTCGGCGTTTCCTATCTGACTACTCTGAGAAGAAAGGGCGAAACAAACTCAGAGGTCACAGTCTCTTATAAAGTCCAGACATAATCTTGGTCACTTCATGTGAAGACCATGTAGATTGGTGTCTGAAATGGTCTTTTGAGGAAAGAACCACACAGATTGAGAGGACCTGTCCAGTCAGTGCACGCATTTGTCAGTAATCGCGCAGCTCAACTCAGAACTTAAGGAGCTCAACGATTCGACGAACAATACCAAAAAAAGGACATTGGGGTAGGCCGCATAGATTACTCAAACTAAAACCAGACAATGATTAAAAATAACTGAGAGAAAAAAAAAATTGAATGTCAGCAAGTACAATATAAGGTTACGGTCCATTTCATGGAACTTTTATAGTACCTAATCGAATCGCAACCCGTGAAATACTTATTATTGAGTAGTTTTATGGCCATCAGTCTGCAATCTTCATCCTCAGTTCCACTTCTCCAAATGGTGCTTTCCGAGAACAAATGCAGGAGTTACTGTAATAAAAACTTTTTAGCAAAAAATAAAACCGACTTCCAAAACAAAACACTACAAAGTGAAAAATAACTTTAATTTCGGTAGTCGGTGTCTTGGGTTTTGTATTTTCGTTTTTTGCCACCGACTTCCGAAATTAAAGTTATTTTTCACTTTGTAGTGTTTTGTTTTGGAAGTCGGTTTTATTTTTTGCTAAAAAGTTTTTATTTTTCACTTTTTAGTTGTGAAACCTACCCCACGCAAATTCGAATACATAATTGAGCACAATAATATTGTAGATGTAAATAACAGTGATAGGAAGTTAGTAAAACACCATCACATCATCCACATGAAATAAGTGGGAAATATACGCATTATTGAAGCTAACTCAAAAAGTCCACAAGCAAAGTTAATAAAATGTATATGGGACTACCTCGGAAGTATACCCTATCAAACAAAAAAAGAATTTTCTAAATCGGTCCATCCGTCTTTGAGTAATCGCGTAACAAACATACAAAAAAAAAAACATACAGACGAATTGAGAACCTCCTCCTTTTGGAAGTCGGTTAAAAATATGATTTTATAGTAACTCGTCATATTATACTATGTATACCGGGTTATTGGTAAAACACCAGCAACCTCTTAAGGGGTCGTTGTACTCATCATTATGAACAACTTTTACTATGGGACCAAATCTGAAATCGCATAAAAAAAAACCAGCTGTTCAGTACATTTTGACGAATTATGCGAACATAAATGTACTGAACAGCTGATTTGTTTTACCAATAACCCTGTATATTATAATAGTACTCGTCGGTATTATTGCCACCTATAAAGTGCCTATAATATATGAAGAATACCGTCGATTTCTCCAGGACCCCATCATTAAATCCTGACCTAATGACAATGGGACCAATTAGAAAGTATACCCATTCAAACAAAAAAAAAACTGGCCGAGTGCGTGTTGGACTACGCACAATAAAGGTTCCGTAGTTGGGATGAATCCCAAGAACAAACTTAACATTGTAGTTGAAAAACATGTTCTCCCATAGTTTCTAACTGCAAATGTAAGTTAGTACACAAAATATTGAGAGATTTACCATGTTGTTTTAAGACCATAGACTTCTTGTAGGTTTTTCTGTAACCTATAAGTATTGAACTATTTTCTGTATTTTTTTTTTTTTTCAAAATTTTAGGCTCAGTACTTTCGTAGTTATGGGGAGGAATGGTCAATTTTCGTCTATTTTCTTAAGAAACTTCAAAATGATTGATTTTAAAATTATAAAAATATATACAGTATGTTAAATAACAGAGGGCGTTCCCTTAAACTCGTTAATCTATATCATTAATAGATTAAAATAAAAATATCAGCATAGAAAAATAAGCATAAAATAATCCGAATTTGAAAAAATAATTAATTGACAATAAATTTGAAACATCCTGTTTAAAATCAAAATAGTAGCGCGGAATAGTACTCGTGCCGGCCGAGCGTCTCCGAGAGTTCACGAAGCCGAGCGACCCGGCCGCCCGCGCAGCGCGCCGCGCTGAACGGCGAGCGGCGACTGATAAAGGCGGCTTATTGAATTACAAAACACGTCGTCGGGTTGTTATCAGTAAAATTAAACATTTATGTAAGTATGTTTAGTTTTAGCAATAACATTTAACAACCCGTCTCAAATGCCCGGCTGACAAAGGAACACGTCACTGAGGCACCTTGGGCTTGGAAGGACGGGTCGGGGGCCACTAGAACGACGCGGCACTACCGGTTCATTGTTACGAATACGCACCAGGGCACTCACAATAACACGAGAATTCCGCGGTTGATGTGCATTGGGGTACCTCTCAGCATACATCCTCAGAGCACATGCACCATCATAATTACACTCAGCATAAATTAGCACCATGTTCACATACTCCTGAGCACTGAACTGATAACGCGGCATTTTCCACACAAGAATGACGCAAGATGTTGCAATTACTTGCAATGCGGAAACAACGCACGTCCGGTCAGCGCGTGATATTAGTTCCGACTAAAATTAGGTGGACATCCGGGGGCAGGGGGCGGGGCTAGGCAGATCGCCGCACGCGCGACCCGTCATTCATAAATAGGTAAATTGCGATGTTTCCGTCCTTCAAGTACGCGTGTACAGAGTGTTTCTTTTACGTATCAATTTAACATTTTTAGTGAAAAACCATTTTGTTTTCGAATGGTAATATTTTTTTTAGCATGTATGGATGCTATACTATTACGGGTTAACGGGAACGCCCTCTGTTGGTTAACATACTGTATATCTGAGACCCTCACAGTAAGCCCTTTCATTTAAAATGTCACACAGTATAGTTTGCATAACTTTTTTTAAAATTTTCTTATTTACCCCCCAAAATTGACCCCCATATTTAAAATTCATTTATTTATGTTACACATCCGTGTTTGGGTCACAGAAATACATATGTGTACCAAATTTCAATTTAATCGGTCCATTAGATTCGGAGCAAATCCGCTGTGACAGACGGACAGACAGACATACAGACTGACGAGTGATACTATAAGGGTTCCACGAAACCCTAAAAATAAAAATAAAATATTCCGAGGAACATTTTCTCATCATCTTCAACAAAAAGGAGGAGGTTCTCAACCTCCTCCTTTTTATGTCGGTTAAAAACAAACTAAACACACATCCTATTCTTTAAAAAAAAAGCTTGTAAAAAACGATGTAAACATCACATCACAGTTTCAAAAGAATCACGGGACCATTTCGAGCCACTGAAAGAACTCTGAAAAAGCCGGAAAAAGTTCGTCTGTCCAACCAAACTAATTACATCCGTAGTGCCGCGACGGCTAAAACTCATTTCGAATAATTAATTTTAAGAGAGTTCATGTTTTTAGGGGACATGTTGCAGAACTGGATTTTTGGTACAAATGTGGTTAGTTTTGACAGCGAATCTAGTTTTGGGGACTAAGTGGGTAGTTATCGTACTGGTTAATTAAAATTTTGGTGTAGCAGTGACTTAGTGCAAGTTACTCTGACTTAATATCATAGTTGTGGCAAGTATCAAATTCAGCAACCGCAACTTTTTATATCTATACAGGGTAGATTTTTGAGACGGGGAAATAAGGGCAAGTACAGACGCCAGCACATCAAGCTACTACAATCTGTCAGATTTCTTTAATAGATTTTCGACTTTATTGCTAAGGCATTAGGTTCAAGGTTGATTGGGAAAATCTGACAGTTTCGGGTAGGTTGACCTGCTGGCGTCTGTACCATTGTAGCTACAGGAAAACGTTCTCAAGACTGTCCTTGACTAATTGCTAACTGCTTTCACAAAATTTGGAAAATTGGCAGTACAGGGAAAGCTGGCTAGCTTTCCCTATACTTGTCACTTACTACTACTTATCAGCTACTACTTGACCTTACTACTCCATCTCAAAAATCCACCCTGTATTTGCACTGGTTAAAATGTATCTGACTGAGGCCTGTGTTCACCAACATTCAAACCACCGGTTTGGTATTTAAGCAGTCGGTCTATGGCAACCTAAGGAAATAACTGATTGAATATATAAACAGCCGTTTTAAAACCCGGTGAACTCGGCCCATAAAGCTAGCAACACTGCCGTCATAAGGAAAAAGACGTATCTGACATTTTTTCGAAATCGAGTTATTTACATATTCGGAATCAGCAAAAAAGACGCATCTACCAGTATTTTTATATTGGCGTAAAATAACGAAAACCTAATAATTCTTACTATTAAAACACGCATCTGCCTTTGTATCTTGTACTTCAAACAGGACAAAATATTTGTTTTCTCCATTTTAATATTTCTGCTCATACGTCCATTTTCCATATGACGGCAGAACAGTACGACGATGGAACCTTTGCGGTCAAAGGTTCCATCGTCGGAAAAATCTGAACTTTGCCGAATTTGATAAAATGTGACTGATTCAATAAGGGAGTGACGGAGTTAATGCGTCAATCTATAATAAATTAGGTAGGAATATAAAACAATTGCTTTTGGTCGACAGTCACATTTATTCGTTATATTTTGGTTCTTCCGAAGCTATACGATGGAACATTTGAACGTTGTCGTACTTATAAATAACTAAATCATTTGTTTCAACAGTCAATTTATGGTATACTTTTGGAGGTTAGAAGTTCCACAAACAGTTACTGTTTCTTTCAAAGAAAAATAGATAAAAATCAGCCATGAAAATCTACGGCTACTTATAATATATGGTAAGACATACGAAGCCGTAGATTTTCATTCGTTTTACTGACCGTTGACGTAACATTGGTCTAAACTTTAGACCAATGTTACGTCAATACGTCATAGGTTCCCAACCTTTTTTTTCTTTTTTTCTATTCTAGGTCAGTGGTGACAGAGCCAAAGTCGACAATGGAGTGAGCTTACCGAGAAGAAGCCTGTTCACTCTCACTTGGAAGAGATTAGGATTACCTTTTATGGACTACCTAACCGCCCCCTTTACATAATAGTTAATTATATATGTCTGTCTATTATCTATTAATAATCACATATTAAAACTCTACCGCCCCCACAAAAAGCTCCAGTGCCAACTAGGGAGCGGTATTGCTCCCGTTGGGAACCTATGGTCTCAAGTTTGATAACTGGGCAAAAAGTAAGTGGCCAATGACACTTGTTTTTTTTTTTTTTTGGGTGGCCATGTTTGTCGAAGGACCGATGGCTGGTGGAGTAGACGAGTCCTGGAGTGAAGACCGCGTATCGGCAAGCGTAGCGTGGGACGCCCCAAATAAATAAATGAAATTATGTTATTTATCTGGACTGGAAATCACATATAGAGAAGCTCTGTAAAAAAGTTAGTAGTTCTGCTTTTGCCTTACATTCCCTAGCTGCAGTCGTAAATGTAGATACCTTAATTGAGGCCTACTACGGCTTAGCTGCGTCTCACTTAAGATACGGCATCATCTTTTGGGGAAATTCTACCGATTTTAACATCGCATTCAAATCCCAAAAGAGATGCATTACGTCCATGTTTAGGCTTAAGACTGTTGATACTTGTAAACCGTATTTTATAAGATACAAGATATTAACTTTACCTTGTCTGTACATCCTTGAAACTGTAATGTTTGTTAAAGCGAATCCCGAATTATTTCCACGTTTACAGGACGCTGTCCCACGTAAAGGACGGGATATGAGCATAATTCGCGTATATCCTGCTAAAACTGCACTCATGCGCAAAAGTATCATCTGCATGGCTCCAACTAGGTATATTTAACAAGCTACCTAAACATTGGAAGGAGCTAAATGTCAATGCGTTCAAACGTCAGTTGATAAAGTTTTTGTTGCAAAAAGCATATTATAGTGTGTCTGAATTTTTAGTCGAAAAGTTTATCTGACATTAATTTTATTATAATATAGTTGTAAGTTTGACATAACAGTTTGGTTAATTTCTTTTTATAATGAATGTGACTAAAATATTTGTACGCCAATATATTATAAGGCTATAATAAGGCATGACTGGACTATAATGTAATTTATTATCATCTTGCATGCTCTTGTATATATTTACCATGTTTATACAAATAAATAAATCTTGTCTTATCTTATCTCCACAAATTACATTCTTATAATAATTTGTGGGAGATCTGGAGTCTAAACGGGTACAATTGATCTCTCTGTGTGTATGTCTGTATTTGTGTGTGCGCGCGAGCTCGTGCGTGTGTGTGTGTGTTTGAGGGTGGGTGTGTGAGATGGGTCGAACGTGGCTGGGACAGACAGGATGCGGAAGGCGGAGGACAGGGTGTTGTGGCGCAGCCTTTTTTTTTTTTTGGGTGGGAAATCATCAAATAACTTCTCCCGCTCTGGGTGGAGCGGGAGGGCGTGTCAGACTTCTACTGACTAAAACCCACCCGTGTTCCTTCAGTTGCCTGTGCCAGGGCCACGGTAACTCTTTCGAACAACCCGCAACCCTGGCGGGCATCGGCCTTAGCGGACCCCTTCAGCTAGTGCTGACATCTCTTTGAGGCGCGCGTGGAACACAACGCGCCGTCGACCCGGGCCTGGTCCTTACCGGACGGCGAGCTACCCATTGCTCGCCATCCGCAAGCCCGCGCCTACGGTGGCCGGGAATCGGCTATCGATTCCCGACGCCCAGGGCGTCTCCTGCGGCGACTAGGGGCGTGAGGGCGCAAAGATTGCCTCTCCCTCACGCGTTCAGCCTCCTCCTTCGCGAGCATTACTGCTTCGCAGAAGGAGGTGACGGCTTCCCATGCATTCTCGCTCCGTACCATGGCCTGTACCAGGGCCGGACGCGAGAGATCGCCGCCGCCGATCGCCTCCGCGAGGACGCGGCGGTGCTCTGCCCAAACCGGGCAGACCTCCACCGTATGCTCCACCGTGTCCTCCGGGCGATCCACACAGTGGTAACACCCGGGCGTTTCCTCCCGCCTTATCCGGAACAGGAACCTCCCGAAGCAACCGTGTCCGGTGAGGACCTGCGTCAGGCGGAAGGTGAGGATGCCGTGACGCCTCTCCAACCACTCCTCAAAGAGGGGACTTATCGCCGCAATTGTGGCGTGCCCGTTGTGGCGCAGCCTGGGAGAACCCTATGTCCAGTATGTCCAACAGTGGACTACGACTACGAACTACGGTAGAGTTGGTTGATTGATAGAACTTTTCTTGAGGAAAGGCATAGGAAGTGTGAGAGCTCCTGGGAGTCACAGAGGGTTCTCACTGTGAAATGTGAGTGTTCACCCATCCAATAATCAACCACGGCTACGGTAGCTAAACCTCTCCCGCTGATAAGTACTTATTATTACTTATGAACTGTATCTTAGTCTGGCCATGCTCCAATTAGTAATAAGGACATTAGGAAGAGATGCCGCACAATAACGGAGCAGGCCAGTACAGTCCGTACTACATGGCTCCAATTAGGGGTGTAACACACAAACGATCGCCGTTTTGCAACAATTATTAAAGTTTCCCACGGAATTAGATGAGGCTGGAAAGGAAAGGAAAATATTGTTGTATTTTTTTATGATAAAGAAGATTACTTAAATAAACATGACTACTAAATATCTACGTATATATAATTCTTCTGTACGTATGTTTGTCAACTAACTCCTCGTAAACGGCTGGACCGATTGAGATAAAATTTTGTGTGTATATTTCAATGAGTTCCTGGACGGTTTGAAAACACAATTGAACCCGGTAGGTGGCGCTGCTAAGGCGGTACAAAGTTCGCCGGGCCCGCTGATACACAATGAGTAAATTATAAAATGCTTTTTTCTGAATCTATAAATTTTCTCTAATTGTGATACACGTAAAACTGATCTCTTTATTAATAATTTGTAATCTTAAAAATATAATCTCTTATTAAATAAGTGTTTGTAATATAACATGAATGAGTTTACATGAATGTATTCATATTAACTTATTCATTTTAAAAAATAGTAAATAATGGCATTTTGGCAAACACATTAGCCAAAATTCAACCATTAGTTACTATGTTTAACCATTGGTTGAGTTAACTACTGATCAAGAAACCGACTCTTAGACGAATATAGCGAAACGAGCTTGAATCTTACCGAAAGGACTGGCCGACACTAGCAAAAGTCAGAATTATATATATTATATTTCATTTATATTGTATGTAATATTTCATAAGTAAATATAACTTTATCTCGAACTGTAAAAATAGTATTTTAAGAAAATAACTACCTCCTTACCAATAATAGAATTATTTATGTTATTGATATTAAATGATAAATGATTTTTATTTCTGTAAGTAGGTTTGTACAAACACTTTTACAAGTCAATATTCTTTTTTTTTTAAACTAGATGAGGTTGGCGTTTCCTATCTGACTACTCTGAGAAGAAAGGCCGAAACAAACTCAGAGGTCACAGTCTCTTATAAAGTCCAGACATAATCTTGGTCACTTCATGTAAAGACCATGTAGATTGGTGTCTGAAATGGTCTTTTGAGGAAAGAACCACACAGATTGAGAGGACCTGTCCAGTCAGTGCACGCATTTGTCAGTAATCGCGCAGCTCAACTCAGAACTTAAGGAGCTCAACGATTCGACGAACAATACCAAAGAAAGGGCATTGGGGTAGGCCGCATAGATTACTCAAACTGCCAGACCATGATTAAAAATAACTGAGAGAAAAAATAAAACAAACAAAAAAAAGCAATGACCTACATAGTCTTCACATTCAAAATAAATTAAAATAATATAATACTTACAAAGTAAATATTCATGTCAACATTCAGTATGCAAAAATAAAAAATTAAATTTGGAGCAGTTCAATCCCAAGCCTTTTGTCCTCAATATAATCTTTAACGGTATAAAAAGCTTTCTGACACAACTTGCGTTTAATGAATGATTTGAATTTATTAAGGCACAGATCTTGAACGTGGCTTGGAAGTTTATTATAAAAGCGTATACATTGACACCTGAATGACCCACTTATTTTCTTAAGCCTTGTTGGAGGTACAACAAATTTGTGTTTGTTCCTAGTATTTATATTGTGGATATCACTGTATCGAACGAACAACGCATGAAATCAGCTGTTCACTTTCTGCCTAGCTACAGAGTTCATCGAACTCACCGCATACCTATTACCTACTCCTCCCAACCAGTAATAGACGCTCCAATTTGTGCACAAAAATACAAACAAATCATGTTTATTGGATTTCCATAACGTTTCTGAAATTATATACTAAATTCACCCTGCGGTATCATTCTGCGGAAGGCTGTCCTTCCACCCTGTATTTAATCATCCTATACAAATATAGAATAGTAATTTAAGTAGGCACAATAGTTCCTTGCCGGTTCTAGTAAGCGTTTATATTATCTCCAAAAAAAAGCCCCTTCGGCCATCCTTTCAACCCTAACCCACTGTCAAGAGGCGTGTCCTCAAACCTTTGTAAGCGATAAAACATAACCAATTTATTAATTGAACGTAATCGGATAACTACCAATTATAATTTTGCGTTGATCTGCTGGTGTTTATTTTAATTATTATTATTGGGTTATTTTTTATAAATAATTAAGTAAGTTATTGTTTTTAACAAAAGATTAAAATAAATTGTTATATGTTTTTGACAGTTTTAGCGGGGTGGAGTCCCACATAACTGCACTATCTCCCTGTGGTAGTGCAGTATGCATGAGCATTTCTCCACGCAAAGAAAGAGGGGGGGGGGGGGGGGGCATTCAGCCTATAATGTTCCCACAGCTGGAACACAGCCTGCTCTCTTCGAGAGGGAATGGGCTGTTATCAACCACGCGGGCCCAGTGCGGGTTTTTTAGATATCACATGTCTTCGAATTTTTGGTTCTAGGACATGCAGATCCTTTCACGATGTTTTCCTTCACCGTTTTGAGAGTACTGATGGTGAAATTATTTAAACAAAGTAAAACGCTTGTCTGGGACAACTCGGAAGTCGGGTTCGTTACCGCTGGACTACCACTGCTCTCAGCGGCACGCCGCACCGCAACGCAATAATTGTTTCCGACAGATTCAAATTTCGAATTTGAATTTGAACTTTGTCCAGTTCAGTAAGTCTAGACAAATGGCATTCGCTTCTGAGTGATTCTATTTCTACAATCCCTATGGAAGTCATAATTGGACGCTGTCAATTCATTGACCTATGATCACGTGACATTTCGATAGCGTATGTCATGGCTGCTTAACAGCAGAGGTAGTTATAAAAACATATCCATAAAACAGGACTCTCACACTTCTATTTGTTCTTATGGCCCACAATAATCTAAAAAAATACAGTTATTTTCATACAATTTCACACATCCAATCTACGCGAAAATTACTGTGCGCATGTGGTTTCCGCCACAATAATTTTCTTTTTTCCTGTTTTTATCAGCGTGGGATCGCCCCTGCAATGCTCCCCAAATGTAATGTGCCCCGTTTTTCGTATTCAAACCCAGTTTGTGATTTTTAAATCCATATTATTACGAGTGGTCGTATATTAGTATGTTAGGTAAAAAGACATTTGTGTAGTATTTATAAATAATAGAGGAACAAAAGGCATATCGTTGGAAGACCGCCCACAAGGTGTAACGATGACCTTGTGAAGGCCGCAGGAACCCACTGAATTCGAGAAGCACAGAACCGGGGTAAGTGGTGGTGCTTGGGAGAAGCCTATGTCCAGTATTGGACGTCTTTCGACTGAAATAATAATAATAAGGCGTAACAAGGGATAACCAAGTGGCCAGGATTATCTATCAGCAACTTGCTTTGAAATACGGCCTTGTGGACTCTGAGGTACCGTGTTACAGGTATGTGCCCGACCCAGTTCTCGAGAATGACCATGCCACGTTATACTGGGATCGATCTATTATCACTGACTGGACTATTGTAGCCAATAAGCCTGATATAGTGGTAATAGATCGATCAGTGCGCCGCACAGTGATAATCGATGCACTATCCCGCATGACGAGAATCTCGTGAAGGCTGAGAAGGAGAAACAATTGAAGTATCTCGACTTAGCTCACGAGGTTGTCGCCATGTGGAATGTGGACTCGGCAATCATTGTGCCGATAGTCGTTACGGTCAATGGCCTTATTGCTAAGTGCCTCGACCAACATCTCAAGAGGCTCTCGTTGGGTGGCTGGGTGAAGGGCCTGATTCAGAAGGCAGTCCTCCTTGATACGGCGCGTATTGTGAGGAGGTTCCTGTCTCTGGAGCCCTAACCACCGGTAGCTTGGACCCTGCTCCCGCCACCGGCGGATCACTATTTTTTATATTTTTAAATGTTTTTTTTTTTAATAAAAATATTTAAAAATGTAATAAAATAAGTTTTAAAAATAAATAAAGAAGATAATAATAATAACCTAGGACATTTCACACATGGTGGTGATAATGAAGTAGCCAAAGATCGAGCTCAACGGCAAGCAATTGAACTATACGCCGCCTAATCCTCAGACGAGTAAAGGTTTATTTTTACTTCTAAAGTTCTAAACAATACTTAAAGGCTTTGCCCTAAGTAATAATAGGGCGAAGTAAGTAACTTATTACATAATGTCTAAAACTTATGCCACAAATACTAACTGACATACGGTACGAGCAAAGTCTACAACTAAGTCATATTATATCCGTAAGGACGTGATCGTAATTCGGCCGCCATGTTGCGACAATTTCTTGTCTTATAAGTTCCTACTAAACATTTTTCAAAAGAATAATCAAAACCCTTATAGGATCATTCGTGTGTCAGTCTGTCTGTGGGTCAGTCTGTCAAGACCCTTTTTATTAGGGAGTGAAGGTATAAGTTGAAATTAATACCAAAAACGTAAGCCTCCGGTCCCTTGGAGCTCTAAAAATATAAAGCTAAAAAAAAATCAAATCAAATGAAATCAAATTCAACGCAATAATAAAATACGGCTCTTTATGCGACATATTTTGATACAAGCAAATAAATCAAATCCTATAGGGTACATCCCGTTGACCTAGTATAATGAAATTTGGTAGGAAGGAAGGGCTATTACAAGTAAAGGAAAAAGTCTGAAAATCGTTAATTTGCAGATTTATCGTATAAAAAAAATTGCGATTACATACATCCATTTGCAATTGGAAAATTAACTGTAACGTATATCGATATATATGGGAGAACATGTTTTTCAACTACATTCAAAGTTTACTTTGTTTTTGGGATAAATTCATCCCAACTACAACTATTATTTCTGTAGATTCTATATTGTATCAAAGTTAAGCCTGATTTACACGGTGTTATTTCATTACCTGTAGCAAACCTTACGTTGAAACAGCAATAAAAGTTGCATTGTTGCTTCAATTTTATTGTAAGCCATAGGCAAGAAACTTGCATCGTGTAAATAAAGATTTATGAGCAAGACCATTTGATGAAAATTCTAAATTCTCATATCTCGAAAGATTTTAAAAATAAGAAATGAAAAATAACGATATAATAGACTTAAACGTAGTTTTATATGCAGTAACAGTGATGTAATTGCCCTAAATAATTATAAATAAGTCTACAGTAAAGGGGACCACACCTAAAGCGCGGTCACAGTCGGTCTGCATAGAAAAGAAAGAGAAGAGCGATGACACAACCCTGGTAATTTATTTAAACATATGAAGCAATTATCTATTTACAAAAAATCTATTTATTGATTGGCCTTGAAAAAACAGCCAAGTGCATGTCAGACTTCGCACAATGAAGGTTTCGTAGTTGGGATGAATCCCAAGAACAAACTTAACATCGTAGTTGAAAAACATGTTCTCCCATACATCCCAACTGCAAATGTAAGTTTGTATGCACAATATTGAGCGAAGTACCATGTTATTTTAAGAAAAAAGACTTCTTATAAGTTTTTCTGTTATCTATTGAACTATTTTCTGTATTTTTTTTTTTCAAAATTTTAGGCTTAGTACTTTCGGAGATAAGGGGTTAATGGTCAACTTTCGTCTATTTTCTTAAATAACTTTAAACTGATTTATTTTAAAATTATAAAAAATATATTTGAAAAATATATTTGAGACCCTCACAGTAAGCCCTTTCAATTGAGGTACGGAACCCTAATTAAAACACTATTACGTTAATATATTGCTTGTAGAATAATCTGACAAAAAACCAGAATGATTGCATGTATGTAAGGTTTTTAATCGATAAGAGACATTTTTAGAGGTCTCTTCGTGATTTTTTTCTATCATATCAAATTATTTGTATTTTGTTTTCAACACTTTAACACTATGTAACTGGCATTTAAATGATAAAATTTGCGTAGGAACCTTATTTTACATCCTGTATGTTCAATTACCTAGTTCACCAATCCAAAAAAACTACATAAAGACAATGATCATTTTCCTAGTAAAGAATCTACCTTACCGAACAACATCTAAAGCCAAATAACATAGAAAAAACGAACTGGACCAGTGCGTGTCACGCACAATGAAGGGTTCCGTAGTTGGGATAGATTTATCCCAAGAACAAACTTAACATTATAGTTGAATAATAGGTTCTCCCATACATTCCAACTGCAAATGTAAGTTTGTAAGGACAAGATTGAGAAATTCACCATGTTATTTTAAGACCATTTATGTATATATTATGTATTGTACAACTATTTTATTATATTTTATTATTATTATATTTTTTTTTTTTCTCTCAGTTATTTTTAATCATGGTCTGGCAGTTTGAGTAATCTATGCGGCCTACCCCAATGCCCTTTCTTTGGTATTGTTCGTCGAATCGTTGAGCTCCTTAAGTTCTGAGTTGAGCTGCGCGATTACTGACAAATGCGTGCACTGACTGGACAGGTCCTCTCAATCTGTGTGGTTCTTTCCTCAAAAGACCATTTCAGACACCAATCTACATGGTCTTCACATGAAGTGCCCAAGATTATGTCTGGACTTTATAAGAGACTGTGACCTCTGAGTTTGTTTCGGCCTTTCTTCTCAGAGTAGTCAGATAGGAAACGCCGACCTCATCTAGTTTAAAAAAAAAAATATATTGACTTGTAAAAGTGTTTGTACAAACCTACTTACAGAAATAAAAATCATTTATCATTTATCATTTACATGAATTATTGAGATCTCAAAAAACGCGTATCGACAAGGGCTACAATACAGTGGAAAAAAAGAAACTTTTCTCGAAAATCACAAAAAAATGTGTATAATTCGATCAATTTTTTAGGGTATTTTGTCATAAAGTCAACTCTATCTCAAAAACTAAATACGATATCAATAAAATGAAAAAAAAAACCGCAGGAATTGAGTTGGGTTACATTAAAAAAAAACCAGAGATCTGTTACACTAATAGTCTAGGCAGGAGGATGCCCTTTGTGTGGCGTAATTTCGGGGAGCGTGCTCCTTAGATGCGCGTCACGTCGCTAAGTAGTTATGGGAGTGTTTAAGAGTTTGATCGTGAAATGTATTTGTATTTATTTGTAAATACGTATTTTAATTTTATTTTATAACGATGCTAATCTAAATTATATTTCTTTTGCTATACTTAGGAAATATTTCAAATTATTAATTAGAACTTTATATTTGAGACTAAATGTATTATTTCTATGTTCATAACGTTTTTGTATCGCTTCGTTGTTGTTGTGTTAAACAAAAAATGATTTATTTAAAAAAATTTCTTAAGAATAATTCATTAAATTTTAAATTGCATGACGTAATTTTTACCTTACGGATTTTTTACTTCCTGCATTTGAGCTCTATTAGTTCAAAGACGATACAAAATCTATTAGGTCTAAATCTATTAGATTAGGCATCTTACAAAATAAAAAGCCTACATAATTGCATTTTCAATGTACCCGAAGGTCGTGTAGAGCACGAGATCTGCGAATTTTTTTTTTTAATTTTAGGCTCAGTAGTTTCGGAGATAAAGGGGTGTGGGGGAATGGTCAATTTTCTTAAATAACTTTAAAACACTTTATTTTAGAATTATAAAAATCTATTTGAGACCCTCACAGTAAGCCCTTTCATTTGATATATATATCACACGGTACAGTTAGCAACTCTTTTTTTTTAAATTTTACTGACAGATAGGCAGACAGACACGAATGATCCTAAAAGGGTTCCGACTTTTCCTTTTGAGTTACGAAACCCTAAAAAGGACGTGTTCGTAATCTGGTCACCATATTGCGACTATTTCTTCACGGAACGCCGATCCTTAAATAATTGGCGTTCAGATAAAAACCTACGTCACAGTATGTTCATAATAGCTTGGAGAAATGTTTTGCTGAATTAGAAGGAAAAATGTCTTTTGTATATGATTTTCTCGATACTCAAGCTTTGTCCTCATGGGGGGGGGGGGGGGGGGGGAAGGCGAAACTATAGTACGCAAAGTGTATCTCTTCAAAGATATAATTAACTCCTTTTAATCCAGTCGAGGCTAAGTAATAACAGCCGCACGGGTCGATCGATCAGGTTGAGCTACGCTTGCCGTGCTTGCCGCAAAGTGCACCTCTTCTTAGGTGTTAGTAAGTAACTCCTTTTGCTCCAGTCGATTAATTAGATAGGTTCTTAACTACAAATTTCTTTTGGCGCATGGCCAAAATCGGAAAACTTATTTGTTAGTAAAAACGCCACCATCTTGTTTTGTCAATATTTCTGTGTAAAATTTCACAAATTTTACACAGAAATATTGTTATCAACAAACCCTGTCAATGTCACTAAGGCACCAAAAGATCCTTGTAGCAATCTACGAAAGCCAACAAGACGAGATAAATTTCATGATTTGGGATTAAAAACTTTAACTTAATAGTTTAAGGTTCAGTTTCCACTGGAACTAAAATTATATAAAAGATAGTTTTTTCATTCCAAAATCATCAAGATTAAGTACTTGAGTTTAAAGTAAGTTGCAATTTTATGCACTTGTTTCGTTGCTCTGAGTATATTAATTGATTATACAGGTGAACAGATTTGTCAGTGGTTTTGATAGCATTGGTTCGTCTTGCTTTGAGTCAGCACCAGGACCAGATGATGAAAGGACATATGGTGAAAGGATGATCCGTGGCAGTCAGCTAGATTGGCAGCGGGTATAACTGCACTTCACCTCAAGGTTTCCTGGTCGCAGAAAGCGATAATGCCGCCCATTAAAAATAAAAAATAAAATAAATTTATTTTACATTAATTACAATCGAATAAAACTTAATTCTAACTGTAATGTAGACTTGTCTGATGTAGTTTTTTTTTTTATGAAAACCTGCGTTTCAGGCAATCAATTTACATAAAATATTTAAAAAGAAGACAACAATAAATTTATTAGAAGCTAAATTAAAAAGAATATATAATATTGTCAATAACTTAACGAGTAATTATTATTTGTGTATATTATTTTAAAACTAGATCATGTAAGATTTATCATGTTTAAATAAAATTAACGAATAATATTAAAGTAAATAAAGTGGTGACTATTAGTAATTAGGTAAAGGAAGACACATAAATGTATTAGAGTAGGTAGATAGAGATTTTATTTTAAAATTTCTAGTAGTTTTCCCGTGTCTGCGTAATTGAGTTCTGCCAAATACTCCTGTACTAGTAACTTACACCTATTATAACTTAACTATAAATTTGTAACACTCTGTTAAACTGGTTATATAAATAGAGTCCTAAAAACAAATAAACGTTTTAATCCACCCTTACGTGTACCTTATACTTCTACGAATTATAGGCAGAATAGTTACATTGTGCGTGCTGTTAAGCAGTTCAATTAAATATGTAAGCGTCATGACTTGGATCCATTTACGACTAGTGTGGCGTCAGCTAGAAGGTGCTTAACTCTCGATTTTTTCAAATAGCCACTTAATCATAAATTTGCTTCGATTCGATTCTTTATCAATTTTATAATTTGTTCTCCTTAAATTGAAAGCCAGATAGTTTTAGACAAATATGTAACCACTTAAAAATAAAAAAAAACCCACACAATGTATTACGTATTGCTGTTGTTGTATGCTCACTTATAAATTTCAGTCTATTTCTATACGTGAAGACTTGTAATTGGCTTCCTGTTGACTATTGTTGTATGTTTAAATAAATAAATAAATAAAATGACTAGCAAAAGCATGTTTAGTCAGAGTGTTAGCACAAACCAAATCTTTTCTTCTCCTATCTGAAGGTACTGGAATCTGTATCATTGTATGTTTTATAGTGTTAAATTTATTATTTTGCTATGATTTTTTCTGGTGTACAATAAAGTATATGTAAATATGATAAATAAAATAAATAATAATAATATAATAATAATATCCTGGGACATTTTTCACACACGGTCATCTGATCCCAAATCCCAAACTAAGCAGAGCTTGTACTATGGATACCAGATAACTGATATACTACATACACTACTTTTTTTTTTGTAAATACATACTTATATAGATAATTACACCCAGACTCAGGACAAACAGACATGTTCATGCACACAAATGTTTGTCCTGGATGGGAATCGAACCCACGACTTGCGGCGTGATAGGTGGTATCTTAACCAACCACGCCAACTGGCCCGTCACAATAAAGTATATGTAAATATGATGAATAAAATAAATACACGTGTGTACTCTAGAGGCCTTAGAAAGCGTTTCGTATTCCTACAACGACTTTAACCCAGGATTGATGTTGCAGTAAGATAATTGAAGCCATGATATAGTAATATCGGGATATCTAGGGATATAGCTATATACCGTAATTTAGTTATATGAAAGTGGTTTATAACTGTATTAATAGGAATATAACTATGATACGAGCACGATCCAGTAATATTAGTAGTTCTACGAACAGTAGACCTCGCGAGCACAAACTTTTTTGTAACAATTATTATACCACTAAAGTTGTATTTACGTTTTTTTTTTCATCAGAACATCACTAACTTTCAAATAAAAAAAAAAACTCAATATCGGACCTCATAGGGCGGAGATATCCAGTAGACCATTTATGCCCCTTTTCGGATGAAGTACCTTTCTAATCAAAAATTCCCGCCGGCAAAAAATTCTATAAAGTCTAGTTTCGTCCAGATTGGTTGTAAAATACGACCTGTAGAGGAGCAGCAACAAACTGAAAGACGAAAGCAAATTTAGCCAGTCTTGAAGCAGAGACGCTTCGCTCGCTTCGCTCGCTCGGTCAATATATATAAACTATTAGGACACTCCGACTAAATAGCAACTTGCTGCGCTTAACTCAGTGGAACGCAGAGCTAAGAGGCTCATTGGCGACGTAAAACTGGGGGATGCCAAGCTTCACAGCTTGGCTCATCGCCGCAAGGTTGCCTGCGTGTCGGTCTTCTATAGACTGTACTTCGATGAGTGTGCTCAGGAACTTCACAACCACATTCCACCGGCCCCTTCTACCATTGAACATCTAGACGCACTGCAAGTTACCACCCATACCTAGTTGCCATTCCATCAATTATAAATATTATTATGCGAATGGCAAAAGAGTGGAAATCCACCTGCGTCTGTGTTCCCGAACGTATACAACCCTAATCTCTTCAAAGGTAGAGTGAACAGGCTTCTTCTGGGTAAGCTCACTCCATCGTAGATTTTGTCTCTATCACCTTTAGTCAAGGTCAGAACCTTGACTAAAGTCAAGAGCAAACCTATCTCAAATAAAAAAAAATAAGTTAGGTGAGAACTGTGGCAAAATACGTGCGAGTCGAGCGAGCGATGCGAACGGTGCCGCGGCAACGGCTGACGAGCGCTACGTAGAAATTGGTCGCATTACCAAAATTGACGGTTATGAATCGCTTTCATATAACTATAATATTACAGTTATATATCTCTATAGATAAACTTATAAGTTCGCGGTGTGTGATAACGCGTGCCCGTGTTCCCGCCATAAGCAGCGGAGGAGGACACCGTGGAGTTTTAATGGGTTGGTGACCCACATAACTGCATTATCTCCCGTGGTAGTGCAGTATGCATGAGTATTTCCCCACGCGAAAATAATTTAAAAAAAAAACCATCTTACTGCGACAAATATAAGCTTTTTGGTAGCTAATGTCAATGCAATACATTTTTGACTTTTCCATCGTAATATTAGGTTGGGGAAAAAGTCTTTTCGCATTATAGTATGTATGAACTTGTAATAAAATCTCTTTGGCTTATACTATTTGTATCTGGCTGGTTTTGGTATCATTGAAAGTTTAAATTTTAAAGAACATAATTCCAAATTCAAATTAGAAAAATGTGTGATTTTCATTTGTTTTTCGTACCGTCAAGATGAGTGAATCTAATGAAGAAATTCGATACATTTTAAAATTTACTACAAAAAAGGTAAAAATGCAACGCAAGCCGCGAAATAATTTGCGATGTTTATGGACCTAGTGTAGTGTCTGTGAGAGTAGCACAAATTTGGTTTAAGCGTTTTCAATCCGGAAATTTTGATGTCAAAGATGCACGTCGCTCTGGTCGCCCTATTACGGATAAAATGGATGCCATTTTTGAAAAAGTGGAGCAAGATCGGCATATCAGTAGTTACGCTGTAGCTGAAGAACTGGAAATTGACCACAAAACAGTTTTGGCGCATTTGAAAAAAACTAGGTACACAAAAAAGCTCGACATTTGGGTACCTCACGAGCTCACTGAAAGAAACCTAATGAACCGTGTACTCATTTGTGATTCTTTATTACGACGTAATGAAACCGAACCATTTTTGAAGAAGTTGATAACTGGTGATGAAAAGTGGATCACGTATGACAAGAACGTGCGAAAAAGGTCGTGGTCAAAGGCCGGTCAGGCTTCACAGACTGTGGCGAAACCCGGGTTAACTCGCAACAAGGTGATGCTGTGTGTGTGGTGGGATTGGAAGGTCATTATTCATTATGAGCTGTTACCACCAGGCAGGACCATCGATTCTGAACTCTACTGTGAACAACTGATGACAACAACAGGTTAACATCACGAGAGGACTGCCAAAACCACTTGTCGCGGTATTTTGACCAGAAGTCCCAGAATTTCTATAGCAATGGGATCAAGTCCCTACCTACAAGATGGCAAAAAGTTATCAAACAAAATGGTACCTACATACTTTAGTTAAATGTAAATAAACTATATTAAAAAATGTTTTGAATTTTCTTAAAAAATGCGAAGAAACTTTTTCCCCAACCTATTATTTTATGATCTAAGCCCTCCTGTCTCTTTATAGCATCAATAATTTTATATAGTAAAAACCAAACACCATCTCTGCATCGGGAAATTTTGACGATATGAACATACATACATATAAATCCAAAGTAAATGAAAAATGGACATAATAACTAAAATTCTACAGGGTATGTGGAGATAGTTTCTCCATTCTATACAGCGAATGTCACTAGGCAATCAATAGCTCTAAAACCTATGAGTACAACGTTGAAAGCGAAACAGAAGAGAATCGAAACTAAACAGTAACGCACAGTCTAACTCTGTATAGCAGTTTATAGCATGTTTTTTTTTTAATGTAGCGCAACTCAATATCCCGCTGTTTTTTTTTTCATTTTATTGATATCGTATTTAGTTTTTAAGATAGAGTTGACTTTATGACAAAATACCCTAAAAAGTTGATCAAATTTTTCAAATTTTTTTGCGATTTTCAAGATAAGTTTTTCTTTTTTTTTCTACCATATTGTAGCCCTTGTTGCCACGCGTCTTTTGAGACCTCAACCATTCATGTAGCCTTAATACTCACGACACCAAGGCGATGTCACACACATTATATATTTTATACGTATATAAAATATATATATATATATATATATATATATATATATATGGTCTCTTAAATAACATGGTAAATCTCTCAATATTGTGCTTACAAACTTACATTTGCAGTTGGGATGTATGGGAGAACCTGTTATTCAACTACAATTTTAAGTTTCTTATTGGGATAAATCTATCCCGACTACGGAACTCTTCATTACGCGTGACACACACTTTTCAGGTTCTTTTTTCTATGTTATTTAGCTTTAGATGTTGTTCGGTAAGATAGATTCTTTACTAGGAAAATGATTATTGTCGTTATGTAGTGTAGTATTAGGATTTATAGGGACTACAGAACCTAAACGCCAATTTTATAATGCCTAAAAGTATGTGATCTACTGCAGTAAATAAAGTCAGTATCTATAATATATGATATTCTTCAGCATATATGCTAGTTAGATAGTGTGTTGAAAAAATAATACAAAGAATTTGATATGATAGAAAAAAATCACGAAGATACCTCTAAAAATGTCTTTTAAGTACTTTCGGAGATAATCGGTCAATTTTCGTCTATTTTCTTAAATAACTTTAAAATATTCATATATTATATATATAAATATTTTATTACATTTCATATTCATATTAAAAACTCATTTATTTACGTTACACGTCCGTGTTTGGATCACAGAAATTCGTATGTGCACCAAATCTCAACTTAATTGGTCCATTACATTCGGAGCAAATAGGCTGTGACAGACGGACGGAACAGAATCACGAGTGATCCTATAAGGGTTCCGTCTTTTCCTTTTAGGCACGGATCCCTAAAAATTGCCCGTTAAAACATCGCTTTTGCACATACAACATAAACAATATTGCACTGTTGTGCACACAAAATAATGCCGGCCATAATTTCCTCAATATTTTATGACAAACGATGTCCCCTACCACTTAGCCACTAATTGTATTAGTAACAACCAATAGATTATAACCAAGGTTTTATGAACGCATAAATGAATCAGGATCCATTGTCATACAAATGAATGGTCGATCCATTCACTTAGAGATACTATTCAGGGGTCGGATGGAGAGAAACGATATTGAAAATGTGCTTAAATCATTATTATTCTAGTTGTGATACTTTGTTGTTAGGGTTTACGATGATTTGGATATGAAATATAAACATAAATTAAAAATATAAGAAACCCGGTTGCGTAAAAAGTGAACTTTTAAAATTAAAAACCTTACATAACTTTCATAATTAAACTTAACAGCTTCTGAAGTTGGTGCCAAGCTAAGGTGCATTGAAGAATTGAAGACACCGACTTCAGAAGCTGTTATGTTTTATTATGAAAGTATTTTTTTTCATTTTAGGTTTTTGAAGTCAGTTTTTACTTTTTATTAAAGTAAATTTATTTTTCCATTTTTATTTGAATGCCTATACAATTACATAAGCCCAAGACGAACGAAACGAAGAATCATCGAAATCTGCTTAGAAATGCTAGATATACCGTACATTTATGCATAAAACTTCGTACATAAGAATAATTACCTAATGTGTAATATACTACAACCTTCCTGAAAGTATGTAGATCACGTTAGTCAAAAAATCATCAAAATTGATTCATTATTTTTTGAGAAAATCGTGGACATACAAATTTACAGACACACATACATACGTATACATACGGGTCGAATAGAAAACCTCCTTTTTTGAAGTCGTTTAAAAATATGCGATCGCAATTTAGTTATCAAACATGTAAATAAATATGAATTGTAGAAAAATAATTAAAAGTTTTAATTAAAGCTTTTGCGCTGAAAATTCAACATTTTTAATGAGTTTTCCAATAGTTTTTGTCATTAGAATGATTAAATAACTCAATTTATATTTTTATTTAATAAGTTTATATTTGTGTAAACGGAAATTACATCAGATATTTAGAATCAAGTACCTATTTATTTTTATTATATTATTCATTATATATTAATTTCAGCAAGGTAACAAGCCATAGCCACTATTAAATATGTCCAGGTAAGTGCTGTGCAGCATTGCTGGATCTGGAAAAGAGTGTTCATAAAATTACGTCAAGACTTGTATTGATAAAATATACATGGAAAATTAATTAAAAAAAAACATCAAATATCTAGAAGAAAGCAAAGCAAGGCTGTATTTAACTTTCGCTAAATAAGAACTGAAACTTTACAAATTTTTTTTATTGGCATGTTTTACTTTATAAAATTCATTAAATTGCTTACTTATATACAATTACTACACAACTAACTATTTACTTTTAAATTAAATAACTAACTAAACTAATAAATACAAAAACACAATTAAAAGGACACTTAAATGCGTCGAAGTACTCGTTCACGTTTTTGAAAACCATCAAAACTAATTGGCAAGAAGTTTAATGGAGGAACAACCAAACCATACATTTAAAAGACTTAAGAGACGTGCTCCTCAAGATCTTCTCTAACCCATATATTAAAAAAAAAACATATTAGATGGACATATCATTGGATACTGTACCATGCACGCCATATTTTTAAAATACGTAAAATCCAGCTTAATGTCGACAAGACAGCTTGCAGGACGAAAAGGAGTTAAAAAAAAAAGTACTCGTTCACATCGCTGTCATCCGGAAACGTACCCAGAAGACTGGCCATATTACCACGTTGAATGGCAAAGCTAATTCTTTGGCCTCTGCTCACGTGAACAGTCGGCAAGATATTATATTAAAAAAATATATAAGTTTCTACTTGAGAACCTCCTCCTTGTTTTCGTCGGTTAAAAAAGTAGACGCGCCCTCAAACTCCATGAACCGAGCATTTCGACCCCAAACGTCTGAAAACTGTAGAAAAATTGAGATTATATTTCTTTTTTAAGATGTCCTGAGAATCCTCTGGAGATTGCATGTGAATAACAATTTATGTTACTTATAGGACTCCCTCCCCTACTTTTTATCCATCATATTATATAACTATAAATTATGTAAGTACCTAAGCATAGGTATGTAATACAGGAAACATAAATACATAGTGTAGATAGATATCTATTCAAGAATTGCGTAATACAATATGTATAAGACATATCGTTATGCAGCGAGGGGTCACACCCTCTGATGTGAAATAGCGTTAGCGTACATAGTGAAAGTTCTAGAATTTTTTGCAAAAAAAATATAGAAGCGCAGTTCGAGTCCACGTCGTATGTTTTCGTGAAAATAGTTTGAAATTTCACTACGGTTGCCGATACTGCGGTAGCCATTGTATTTACTGGACACTACAGTTAGTGGGCATTGCATCCTTACTATTAATATTATATATGTACTTATGTTTTTTGTTTTGTGTGGTTTGTTATGTTTTATTATTTTGTGTTTCGCTTTTTTTTGTATAGTTTGTGTGCGTCATTTTCACACGAATAAACTGTTTTTCTTTCTTTCTTTCTTTCATATGCGAAAGTAAGTTTGTTTGTTTGTTTGTTACCTTTTCACGCCTAAACCACTGAACCGTACCGTTTGCATATACTTTGTCACGTGTACAGAAACAGACATAGGGTACCTTTTATCCCGAAAAAAGTACTGTTCTCGAGGAAAACAACAATAACATTCTTAAGATAATAGATGGCGCCACGTGTCTTTCGAATCATGACTGAAATATTACGCTTTCACGCTAAAAGTGCTACACGGATTTGCATTAAATTTGGTACATGGGTAGACTGGATACTTACAAACGATAATTTTAATCCCGGTAGTACGTTCCCGTGGGATAATTTCCGCCAACCACGCGGGCGAAGCCGCGGGCAAAAGCTAGTTCCTTATAAACTAAGCTGTCACCGATTATGATATTTTTCAGTTCTGAGCAGATTTTCGGCCAATATGATCTGACGATATGACACATGACATATTAAACTTTTTTGCTTTTCACAACAGATTTTTTTACGATTTCTGACACTGCCACAGCTATTGTATTTGCTCGGCACTAGACTTTTTAGGCTCATTGCATTCCTTTTGATGCAAGCGTTCTTCGATTGGGTTTTTTTTTTATTTCTGAGCAGATTTACGGCCGATTGAGACGAAATCTGAGATTGTTTTGCTATAGTCTACTTCATATTTTTATATATTTTTTTCTGTGTGTATTTGACTGCAATAAATAAATATTATTATTATTATTTTATTAATATTAACTTTAAATCCTATTTTGGTCAATATTTCTGTTGTTTATCTTTAGGTCATAGTAGTACTTTGTCAACTCTTGACAAAGACACCAGAATAACTGATCTAGCTAAACGAAAGTTTTTTACGAATTAATATTTCGACACAGTGAAAAGTAGAGGGCAGTGGGCATGCACATGTACTCGCAGTGTGACGTCATAGGCAAATTATATCTGACTTTAAAATTGTTATAAATATGACCTATCTTTTGAATGCTTAACCATTACTCTAGCATTAAAATTCTCGTAGTTATTAGCGGTTGAAATCTTACATGTTTTTGTCCGTCAAAAATATTGAACTTACCACAAGTACACCGAGCGAAAAGACGTTTTTACGTCAAAAAGTTTCTAATAATAAATGAAATATCACTTACTAAACTACGACTTTTACGATCGTAGTTTAGTAAGTTAATTATTATTTAGTTTAGTGATGGACTTGGGTACCTAAGTACCACTGCATGAGACGATTAAGTTTTATTTAATCATTTTAGGGTTCCGTACCTCAAAAGGAAAAACGTAACCCTTATAGGATCACTCGTGTGTCTGTCTGTCCGTCTGTCATAGCCGATTTACTCCGAATCTAATGGACCGATTAAGTTGAAATTTGGTACACTTATGAATTTCTGTGACCCAAATACGGACCAAGGGGGTCAATTTTGGGGGCTAATAAGAAAATTGTAAAAAGTTTGGCAAATTGTACCGTGTGACATATCAAATGAAAGGGCTTACTGTGAGGGTCTTAATATATATATTTTTTTTTATAATTTTAAAATAAATTAGTTTAAAGTTATTTAAAAAATTCGACGAAAATTGATGATTTCCCCTCTTATCTCCAAAATGCATAAAATAGTTCTATGTCTACAGATTACAGGAAAACTTTTAAGAAGTCTATGGTCTTAAAATAACATGGTAAATCTCTCAATATTGTGCGTACAAACTTACATTTGTGGTTGGAATGTATGGGAAAACATGTTTTTCAACTACAATGTTGTTTGTTCTTTGGATAAATTCATCCCAACTACGGAACCCTTCATTATACGCGGTCCGACTCGTACTTGGCCGGTTTTATTTGTTTGTAATCATAATAAATACTTAATCAAATAAGTAGGCAGATAGGTTCTGTTAAAAACTCAAACTCAAAAAGTTACGTTTGTTTGCAAATTCGTCTTCCATTTTATGACTTTAGACACAAAATATACATAGCCAAAGGTAACAACGGTAAAGAATTTTAAAAGGTTTCGTATCGACAAACATAATAATGAGACCCAATTTCCTAACAAAATTCCAAGTATCATATTTAAACGGTACTTACTTTGAAAATTTCTCAAATTGAGTTGTTGATATTTGTTAACTTTATGCCTCGCCGTGCCAAAGTAAAAATAGATTTTATCTGTCTTCATTACATACAGGATGTTTAAAGAATGGATAAACTTATATATTTTTTTAGAATGGCCATAAAGAAAGAAAGACAGATAGAAATAAAGAAAGAAAGAAAGAATTACATTTACTTGACACAGTTCGTGAAACACAAAATACAAATAAGAAATAAAAAAAATGTTTAATCACCAGTGTGTGCCTCACGGCTGCGTCAAAAATGTATAAGGTCATAAGGTCTATTATATGCAATCTCAAGGTTATCCATTCTTTACCGGACACCCTGTATAATAAAACAAAGTCCCCCACTGCGTCTGTCTGTCTGTCTGTATGTTCGCGATGATCTCAAAAACTACTGAACGGATTTTAATGCGGTTTTCATCAATAATAAGATTCATTTTTATTTTTTGTATGGCATCTCGTAGTTGGCCTAGAGAGGCCGTGACTACTTAACCGGACTATCCTGTGGCTGCCTTAAGCGAACTCAAAGCCTCCAGCCAGGGGCATAAAACTTACAGACTAAGCGACTGCACGCTAAGGGCTCCCCCTGTGGGGAACTCACCTCGGCTTAGGGCATCGCTGGGGGGAGGACAGCAAGATGGGACAGGCTGGATGAAATTAGAGTGATTATTATTGTCAGGGGATTTTAAAGCTACTGGCTCAGCTACGCCACCAGCTGACACTTCATTCCCGAGCAAGGGACGGGGGGGAGGACGATTACTTCAGGGTCGTCGCGAGGGACCTCGGCGGAGAGGTCGGAATGTCGATTTGTTTTTGTTCCTACGGTCCTTACTACACTCCTGGAGAAGAGTTATGGGGTCATCGGGATCTGAAAGTAGTTAGATTCAAGAGGAAGGTTTATATTTATAGTTTGCCGACATACACGCGGGCGAAGCCGCGGGCAAAAGCTAGTTAAAGAAAAAAGTAACTGAAATACTTACCTAGTTGCATTAGATACTATTTTTAGGTCGAATTTTGTTAACAAGGGTTTGCGATAGTATACATAGAAATTGTAGTTTTTATTGCATACTTTCTGAGTTTATGTTGTACTTTAATGACATCGGTGAAGGAAAAACATCGTGAGGAGATAATATAAGTCTGAAATCGCCAACCCGTCTCTCGCAAGCATGGTGATCAATGCTCATGCCTTTCTGAATGAGAATAGGTCTTTTCTCTGCAGTGAGACAATAGTAGGCTGCTATTATTTATCTATAGCTATACTAATAATAAAGCTGAAGTGTTTGTTTGTTTGAGCGGGTTTGAAAACTTCCTTTTGCATTTGATAGCCCAATTTTCGAGGAATGCTATAGCCTAGTTGTCATCACGCTACGACGCTTAGGAGCCGAGTAAAATGAAAAAAAGTCAGAAAGAACACTAAGCGAAAACGAAGTAATAGGCGGGCAGACGATGTGTTGCGACGGGGTGGGTCAGGGAGACAAGAAACTTTACATGGACGAAGTCGCGGGCAGAAGCTAGTATATTAACTAATTAACCGACTTCCAAAAGGAAGTTTGTATGTTTGTTACGCGATTACTCAAAGACGGATGGACCGATACTACGAGGGTATACTTCCGAGGTAGTCCCATATAAATTTTATTAACTTTGCCTGGGTAGTTTTTGAGTTAGCTACAATAATACGTATATTTCCCACTTATTTTATGTGGATGATGTGATGGTGTTTTAATAACTTCCTATCACTGTTATTTACATGGCTATATCTACAATAATTGTGGTCAATTATGTATTTGAATTTATGTGGGGTAGGTTCCACAACTAAAAAGTGAAAAATAAAAACTTTTTAGCAAAAAATAAAACCGACTTCCAAAACAAAACACTACAAAGTGAAAAATAACTTTAATTTCGGAAGTCGGTGGCAAAAAACGAAAATACAAAACCAAAGACACCGACTTCCGAAATTAAAGTTATTTTTCACTTTGTAGTGTTTTGTTTTGGAAGTCGGTTTTATTTTTTGCTAAAAAGTTTTTTTTTAAGTTATGTTAAATATTTGTGCAGATTTTGTACGTAACCCATTTTAACACGTTCGGTCCAGCAACGTCTTTTATCGTCAAATTTGCACAATTTAAATACAACGACGTCTAATCACGTCTAATAAAAATGTGATATTATTAAAATTTGCACTACGTCTCACAACACCAGGAAGCCGTAGTAAAGACTATTAGTTGAACTTTTGCGCGGCAACACATGCTAGTGTCAAATATAGAGCCACAACACATCAAATTTTGGCGGCTTATTTTTGTCGTCTACTACAACTCGCGCAAGTGCGTACGCACACTTACGCAACGTCTGAACACGTCGTACGCAAGACGAACGTTGACGGGAACAGACGTTGTGTCCAAATTGCATGCAGTTGTATTGACCGTGTATGGATGTTGTGTTTAATCTTATACCACTTGAAGAGCAGACCGTTTGTGAATGTCCATTTTGTATGAGAAAATATTATGTCATAACATGCGCACCTCACGAGAGCGGCGCTGGGCCGAACTAAACGTGTTAAAAATAAATGTTTTTTTTTTTTTGCATTTAATTATTGGGAAACAGTTTTTGCCTTTGACTGTATTTATTGCAATAAATACAGTCAAAAAGAAAATACAGTTACTAATGCGGAGGAGTTTGTGGCAAAGTAATAACAGCCGCACGGGTCGATCCATCAGGTTAAGCTACGCTTGCCGGGGTTGATCCGTAGATGGGTGACCATCTTTACATACCGAGACTCCTTCGTGCCTCGGCAAGCACGTTAACCCGTTGGTCCCGGCTGTCATTCGTGGATCTTTGACAGTCGTTACTGGTCGTCAGAAGCCCGAAAGTCTGAGAATCAGTCTTACCAAGGGGTATCGTATTATCCAATAACTGAGTTGTGGACGTCAGATAGGCAGTCGCCCCATGTAAAATACTGGTATTCAGCTGCATCCGGTTAGACTGGAAGCCGACCTCAACATAGTTGGGAAAAGGCTAGGCAGATTTAATTCGGAGGTAAGTGATCAAGTCTACTCATAATGGCTAATCTAAAGCATCCAACCATCATTAGATGTAATGTGGGTTGGATCCTTTTCGTTTAACTATAGACAATTTTAATAGATGTTGGATTGAAGATTTTATATTATACCTATTTCTCAATCTTGATAAGCAAAGTCTTATAAACAGAGATCGGATAATCAAATGCGTATTTAGCATAATCAGTCTATAATGTTCCCAATATTGGGACACAGGCCTCCTCTCTGTGAGAGGGTGTGGGTCGTAATCCACCATGCAGGCCCAGTGAGGGTTGGTAGAGGTCACATGTCTTCGAATTTTTGGTTCTAGGACATGCCGGTTTCCTCACGATGTTTTCCTTCACTGTTTTGAGAACAGTGTTAATGAATCAATTTACACAAAGTAAAGCACCTGTCAGGGTTCGAACCTACGACCTAGAACTCGTAAGTCACGACCGTTACCATTGTCCTTTGTTCCAGTATTCACATGCTCCAAAAAAATAATACTCAGTATGTATAGACCAAAATTTGGGGGAGATGAAATGGCCCCTCTGAGAGAGTTTATCAAACTGGTCGCCAGTCTAACGTTGGACAATCAACAAGATTGAACTGCACCCCACTATGGTAGAGAGGTGTAAGGTTGTGACCGCACTTAAATATGGAACAAAATAGATAGGTACAGAAGGTCGGCTCCGAACAACGCGCGAAAACCCACGCACAACAGACACGCCTCGCGTACAGCGAGCGTTCGCACGGACGTAAAAATATCGTGACGGGAGTTTATCACGCACTGGATTTTCAACTCTGTCGAGCCGAGGATTGAGAATCAAACAGAAGGTATCCCAGCGCGTCAAAAAGCCCAGTCAACTCTTGGCGCTAAGCAGTGCGTTGAAAATCTAGTGCAGGAAAACAATCACTACGGAGAAATATCTCCCGTGCCTACAACTCACAAAGTGTGGACGTCTCATACGAGTTACTCGCATTTGCGAGTTGGACAGTAGCTCGCATCCGAGTAACTTCAACATTTTTTGTTTTACTCGCCTGCTCGCCTTCCCTCTTTACTCGCATGGCAGCAGTTCGGCAGTAGCTCGTCTTCACTCAGTCGAATCTCTAACTCAAATCATTTTTAATTCGCAATTTCTGATTTTTAAGCGACGAAAAAAAGAGGAGGTTCTCAATTCGATACGTATATTTTTTATAAGCATATTCTAATTAAAAAGCCAGTTTTTTTTAACTAAATTACGTCGACTCGACATTGCACGATCCCAGTACTACTCCAGCACACAAATCTCAAGGGACTAGGCAGGTACTCTTATAACGAAAACAGCAAAGGCAAGCTGAGCTACTGACATAAGAGTACACTATACGAGCAGCTGTCTACTGTCTAGTTAGCAGCTCGCACTGTGTAAACCAGCCACAACATTTGAACTACCAAAACCATCCTTAATACTACGAAATAAAGGTGTTGCCGTGTTGTGGACACGTATGCCTATGATAACATGAGGGTGTTAGGATGTTTATGTGGCCTCATGTAACCCTATGGTGGTTGGTAGCTATAGATTTAGATCTCTATAGGAAGGCTATTGAATTTAAATGGCGGTATTAAAACATGTAGTTGCAAGGGTGTTTGTAAATCGCGACAGTGGGTTCGACTCGGCGAAAAACATTTTTTTTTACACGAGCAAGAGAACCAAAGACACCAATCAATCTGTCTAGCCTTTTGCCAACTATGTTGGGGTCGGCTTCCAGTCTAACCGGATGCAGCTGAATACCAGTATTTAACATGGAACGACTGCCTATCTGACCTCCACAACCCAGTTACTGGGTAATACGATACCCCTTGGTAAGACTGGTTGTCAGACTTTCGGGCTTCTGACGACCCGTAACGACTGACAAAGATCCACGAATGACAGCCGGGCCCAACGGCTTAACGTGCTTTTCGAGGCACGGAGGAGTCTCGGTGCGTAAAGATGGTCACCCATCCACAGACCAAAGACACCGACTTCCGCAATTAAAGTTATATTTCACTATGTAGTGTTTTATTGGAAGTCGGTGTGTTTTTTTTTTTTTTTGTAAAAAAATTTTATGTTTTAAGATATTGTATAATACCTAATGTCTCTGCCATCTATCATTTATTAGTTCAGCTTCCTCCTGTGGAGTTCCAACCTTCACAATACCTACAGCCCAATGATATTAAAGAATTCGTTAATAATCATGCCTCATTCCAACACTTCAGAGATGAAACAAAAAAATAAGGATAAAAACGAATTGCGGGTGTAAATCCTATGCACAACATCTGCGGAGTAATAATAATAACCTAATAAACTAGGAGATTATTCACACACGGTCATCTGATCCCAAACTAAGCAGAGCTTGTACTATGGAAACCAGATAACTGATATACTACATAACCTACTTTTTTTTTGTAAATGCATACTTATATAGATAATTCACCTATTCAGAATAAACAGACATGCTCATGGACAAAAATGTTTGTCCTGGATGGGAATCGAACCCACGACCTGTGGCAGGATAGGTGGTATCTTAACCAATCACGCCAACTGGCCTGTCAAAGAGGAGTTGGAGTTTCTCTAACTTATTTAATTTGACCTTGTATATGTACTATGCTATTACGCACTCACACATACCATTAGCATATTGCACGAGTATGTCTAGCCATAAATATCACCTATAGTCCAAGATCCCAGAGCCGCCAGACCTTACTTATTTTCTGATTAACAAAATGTATGATGAATGAACGTAGGCATACTTGCTAGCTTGGGCCGACGGTCAATTTCAGGTATTAGGTATTAAAGTTACGTAAAAATATTAGGTAGTCACTTTTCTTAAAATCCGACTGTTGATTTTTATGTATGTTTTGTAGAATATTGTTAATAATTAAATAATCAATACTGCCAGGCACATCCCGTCGGCGGTTTTTTTCCTCTAGACATACTTATAGTTTGAGTCTTAATTTTTATACAATGATACTCGGGTAACTATTTCAATATTATTAGTTAGCAGCCAGACCAATCGTATAGTTCGCGTCACGTAAGTTTGCCGCTCCGAAATCAGGCTTTCCGATGCGCATGGCATGGCGCGCTGCTGTTTTAGTATAGATATTGAGTACTGCGCAGTCACTTGTACCTACTTCAGAGCGACAAACTTACTTGACGCGAACTATACTGCTGTCATAAGGAATAAAATACGTATCTGACATTTTTTCGAAATAAAGTTATTTACTTATTTATTCGGAACCAGCAAAAAAACGCATCTACCAGTATTTTTATATCGGTGTAAACGTAACGAAAACCTAAAATTTCTTACTTTTAAATTATTACGCATCTGCTTTTGTATTTTGTATTTTAAATAGGACAAAATATATTTTTTTCTTCATTTCAATATTTCTGTGGAAAAATCTTTTTTCCTTATGACGGCAGTATAGCTGCCAAACATCCCCAGACACAATTATAAGGCCGCTGTTGGTGGGTGTTCCTCCGTTTTGGCGAAAAACACTTTCCGGTGGCATATGTTTTTTCTGGAAACAATTTAACACTCAGGCTGATTTGCTAAATAGCTCTCATGGGATGAACTTTAAGGCGCATTATTCAATATATGCATATACCTGTCGAAAACAAAGAAAACATCACGCAAATCGTCATTCACCTCCGTTTCCAAACACCACCAATTATTGATGTCTTAATTTACACAAGCGACGGAATGAAAACAATGCTTGACGATAATTTAAAACTAATAACCGCCCAAATAGAATAAGTAAAAAAATCAAATACATTTGTAAACAAAAAAAAAACAATGTTTTTGTTTAACCTAAAACTTTAAAAATGTCATTAGTCGCATCAATGTTTGCAAATATGTAGCGAGGTATATGCATATATTGAATAATTCACCTTCAAGTTCATCCCATCATATTTTTTCTAGCAAAACAGTCTGTGTTTAATTTATTGTATTCAGAAAAAAAAAACATGTGCCACTAATGATGTGTTTTTAGCAAAAACGGAGAAACACCTTAAGTATGAGCGCGAGCGTGATTATTACAATGGTTTGTGTCTGGGGGATATTTTACCGCTACGATTGGTCTGGCTGCTTACAAATAGTATTGAAATAGTTCCCCGGGTATCATTATAATAGGTTGGGGAAAAAGTTTCTTCGCATTTTTTAAGAAAATTCAAAACATATTTTAATATAGTTTATTTACATTTAACTAAAGTATGTAGGTACCATTTTGTTCGATACCTTTTTGCCATCTTGTAGGTAGGGACATGATCCCATTGCTATAGAAATTTTGGGACTTCTGGTCAAAATACCGCGACTAGTGGTTTTGGCAGTCCTCTCGTGATGTTAACCTGACACTGCCTAAAGAATTCTGAAGAGACCGAAACAGGTGGAAATCTGAAGGTGCAAGGTCAAGACTATACGGCGGATGCATTAACACCTCCCAGCCAAACTCTCTTAATTTTTGCTGAGTGGCTAAAGATGTGTGAGGTCTAGCGTTATCATGATGAAAAACCACACCCCTTCTGTTGATTAATTCCGGCCGCTTTCTCTTAACTTCTTGCTTTAATCTCATCAGTTGTTCGCAGTAGAGTTCAGAATCGATGGTCCTGCCTGGTGGTAACAGCTCATAATGAATAATGCCCTTCCAATCCCACCAAACATACAGCATCACCTTGTTGCGAGTTAACCCGGGTTTCGCCACAGTCTGTGAAGCCTGACCGGCCTTTGACCACGACCTTTTTCGCACGTTCTTGTCATACGTGATCCATTTTTCATCACCAGTTATCAGCTTCTTCAAAAATGGTTCGGTTTCATTACGTCGTAATAAAGAATTACAAATGAGTACACGGTTCATTAGGTTTCTTTCAGTGAGCTCGTGAGGTACCCAAATGTCGAGCTTTTTTGTGTACCCTGTTTTTTTCAAATGCACCAAAACTGTTTTGTGGTCAATTTCCAGTTCTTCAGCTACGTCGTCGGATTGAAAACGCTTAAACCAAATTTGTGCTACTCTCACAGACACTACACTAGGTCCATAAACATCGCAAATTTTTTTCGCGGCTTGCGTTGCATTTTTACCTTTTTTGTAGTAAAATTTTAAAATGTATCGAATTTCTTCATTAGATTCACTCATCTTGACGGTACGAAAAACAAATGAAAATCACACATTTTTCTAATCTGAATTTGGAATTATGTTCTTTAAAATTTAAACTTTCAATGATACCAAAACCAGCCAGATACAAATAGTATAGCCAAAGAGATTTTATTACAAGTTCATGCATACTATAATGCGAAAAGACTTTTCCCCAACCTAATATAACAAGACAAACTTTAAGTGCGATGACGCAATTTTTTACGAGCTTTAAAGCGTCTGGCGGAAAAAAACTGCGGACGGGAAGTGTCTGACAGTATTGACTATTAAATATTAATATTATTGTGTAAATCATACATAAAAATCAGCAGTCCCATTTTTTTTTTATTTGAGATGGGTTTGCTCTTGACTATACTCTAGGTCAGAGATGACAGAGACAAAGTCTGCGATGGAGTGAGCTTACCCAGAAGAAGCCTGTTCACTCTAACTTTGAAGAGATTCGGGTTGTATGCGTTCGGGAACACAGACGCAGAAAAGAAAAAAAAAAAGAAAAAGAAAACTGAGTAATATTTTTACGTAACTTTAGTACCTAATACATGAAAATTTGCCGTAGGCCCAAGCTAGTAGGTATGCGTACGTTCAAAGTACATACAAAGGCCCTTCGCACACGGAGTAACTTCTTGCCTCATTGGCGCGAAAAATCTCATACGATTCGCTGCAGCAACGCTTCGTTTGGCGCGAAAAATCTCATACGATTCGCTGCAGCACCGCTTCGTATGCGGAGAAGTTTGAACATATACGTGCTGTATGGCTCTCGTCCTACGCGCGTATTATGATACGCTTACGAAACGACTACGATTACGAGTCGTGTGTGAAGGGCCTAACACTACTCTATCCCATACATTTTGTTAATCAGAAAATAAGTAAGGTCAGGCGGCCTGGGATCTTGCTCTAACTATAACTACTAACAATCGACTCTACACCCTCCAGCCAGCCATATTTCAACAAATAAACATATTCGTAGGGAGGGTCGGTGAAGGGAGAGTGTGTTAAATAATTAGTTTCGGTATGTAATAGTGTTCGTATTAGTAAACAATGGACGGTTGTATTGTGTTTATATGTAAAGTCATGAAAGGAATAAGTTTGTTTTGTGGGTAAATTGATCTAGTTATTTTTAATAATTAATTAACCCATTCATTGCCACTTATATTTTAAAAACATCACCTGGGTGCCACTTAATATTTTTAATGATTACAATAGAGAATACGAAATTTAATGTGTTTTTCAATTAAAAAAAAACCCTAAATAAAAAAAACCCACCCAAAAATGTGTACTTCTTAGAGTACACTCAACGCATATGGTACGTTGGTGGCATGACGTAGAAATCTCGATCAACGCAAATGGTGCGTTGGTAGCAACGAATGGGTTAAATAATTCGTTGTGTTGGTCTAAAAACCTAAGAGTAGATATCCAGCAGAGGTCAATCTGAAGATTGAAATGACGAATCAGTGAAAACCAATGTAAGGGATTCACTCTTCCGTTGGTGATCACTGAAGCATTTTTCTAGTTATCACTTTGTATTTGGAACGAAGTTCTTTAACGCAGCAAGCGGTAGGAATTGACTGGGAGAAAATTTAACGCGTGTTTATAGATTTTAGTGACTTTTAAATCTGTTATTACTTATTATGCCTTCAAATAATGCGAGTAAGTTATGCAAAAAAATTATGTTAAACTAGAACGCATACACATAAATTCTAGATGCTAAAATGATGATGATGATGTTGTGATTGTAGTAAAATTCAGGTACCGAAAATATAGAAACTTTCTAACTTTCAAACATCTTAAGATATTTTCAAGTTTTTTTTTTATGAACAGACTAATTTATCTATAGCGATTTTTTTAGTGATTTTTTCAAATATTCATATTTTTTTACTAAAAATAAATATTTACTATGAAGCCGAACGGAAAGGCATGCGGCGCTCTGTGCGGGCGACAGCGATGGGCGGCAGACCGGCAGCAATGTATCGCTGACTACTGTCACAGGTAGACGCTGACACTATTTTTTCCACGATATGGATAGAAAAAGCGTCGTGGGATTTGTGGCCGCAGCTTGGTTAATTACCTTTTTTGTTTAGCGAAAAACACAAGTTCAATTTAAACACAAATTCATTTAAGTAATGGAAATCACTGTAATTCTAATAATTGTAATTCAAATTTTCTTATAAATTGTAATAATTCAAATGGTTCTAAGAATTTTATTCAAATAATTGTTAAATGATAAATGATTTTATTTCAGTAAGTAGGTTTGTACTCGTACAAACACTTTTACAAGCCAATCGTGTTTTTTTTTAAACTAGATGATGTTGGCGTTTCCTATCTGACTACTCTGAGAAGAAATGCCGAAACAAACTCAGAGGTCACAGTCTCTTATAAAGTCAAAGTCACTTAATGTCAAGACCATATAGATTGCTGCCTGAAATGGTCTTTTGAGGAAAGAACCACACAGATTGAGAGGACCTGTCCAGTCAGTGCACGCATTTGTCAGTAATCGCGCAGCTCAACTCAGAACTTAAGGAGCAAATTTCTTATGCAAAATTGTTATGTGATATTGTAATTGTGAATAATTTAATTTAACATCTTTTGTACCCACCATATTTCAGGCATAACATGATTTATGATTATGATCCTTTCAAATATTTCTTTTAGTTTATGGTTTCTAAATACCGGACACATGTAGATACGATATTTAATGTGACAAATAATATACAAAATAAAAGAAAATGCCCAGATCTCAACGTAATATACAAACAGCCGGTCTATTCTGTAAAAAACTCACAGTGAAAACGTAGGTGAAGTGAGCTTGAAGAGAGCTGTCATTCCCACCTGATGTTAGGGATTGAGACTATTGACAGCTCACTCCACGCTCACCTCACCTAAGTTTTCACGGTGAGATTTGTACAGAATAGCACTGCAGGTCCAATAACACAAAGTATTTATTACCACTACCGTACTCAAATTTGTGTTCAAAATCGCCGACCATTTTTTTTTTAAGCTAAAAACTATGCTGGATGGTTCTGTATTTTTTTTTATGTTAGCCTTCATTGTCCCAGTGCTGAGCAAAGGCCTCCCCCAAATCCTGTATTAAAAAAAAACAAAAAATTTTGACACTTGAAAATTGAGACCATAATAAATGGCTCTGTATTAATACGTACCTAATATACAGCGAAAGAAACTTCGTTCCAGGAGTCCCACGACACATTCCGACTTTTTTCGTGACGTCACGAGTCGTACAAGCTGAATTCATACTGTGGTGGAAAGACTAACCACCGATCAACAAGATTGGTAGTAATGGCAAGAGTGCGGCAGGTGTTCTCAAGGATGGAGGAAGGAGGGAGAAGGGAGGAGGAAACGAAGGTTTTTTTATTTTTTTATTTGAGATGGGTTTGCTCTTGACTCTACGTCGACGATGGAGTGAACTTACCCAGATTCTTCCGGGTAAGAAGGTGGAGATTCGCCTATTAACTCTCACTTTGAAGAGATTAGGGTTGTATGCGCTCGGAAACACAGACGCAGGTAGTGAGTTCCACTCTTTTGCTGTGCGCATTATAAAAGACATTTGGAAACGCTTAGTGCGAATTGGTGGAATAGCAACTAGGTAGGGAATGGTAACTGGCAGTGCGTCTAGATGTCCGATGGTAGAAGGGGGCCGGTCGAATGGGGTCGTGGAGTTCTTGAGCACACTCACCGAAGTACAGTCTGTAGAAAACCGATAAGCAGGCAACCTTGCGGTGGATATGTATCTATCTTGTATATGTACAATACTTAATCCTGAAGTCCCGCAGCTGAAGAGAGGATGACTCATAATTACCCAAGAACTAATTTACAAAAAACTTAATCCTAACCAAACCACCTAGCAATCCAGTTATTATAATACTAAACCTTGATAGGTTACCCCAAGTTCAGTATAATTCGACTCTCATCCGTATCCGTAGTAACATACGAAACTTAATTCTCCATGATACCACACCATAGGGAAAATAAGACGATTATGAAACGTATTCGTAATAATGATCTGATTTTCCTTGAAGGAAACGTAGAGTGGAATAAAAGATGGGGTGGATGTGGCAGTGAATTTCATATTGAGTAAGTTAGAAGAAGTATAATAATCCACCTATTCTAGATTATAGAGTATGTATGTATGCATGTATGTGTATTTCTTTGGCATGCTCTGTAGCCTAAACGGCTTGATGAATAGACATATGAGGTATATATGAGTGTCATTAGATTCATCTTAATTGTGGGAGTGTTATAGCTTATATAATATTTATATTTTGCATCTGCAAATACAAAAAAGGGAGAAGAAGGTTTTTTTAAAATAAATTAAAATAATATTGGTATCAAATAAAAGCTAGAAATGAGTCCTGTCCAAATATAATAAATATATTAATAAAACTCTAAAAAGCTTGAAATAAATCAAAAACACAAATGAAAAGAGAAAAAAACAAGCATTAAAATCCTTGGAGTTTTGGTACTGCAGGCGGGAGACAAACCAATAACCTGAAATATGGTGTAGCTTTTGTTTGTCCCCCGCTTGCAGTACCAAAACTTGTTTTTCTTTTTTCACTTACCTATGTGTTTTTGCAGGCGGGTTTTTTGTTTTTTTAATGATCTGTTCTTGTATAAAGGTGCGTCCATTAAGCACGCACGATACACATGACTTACCGCCTGTCAACTGTCTCATTTTTTTTTTTTGGGTGGCAATTATCAAATAGCTTCTCCCGCTCTGAGCGGAGCGCGAGGGCATGTCAGACTTCTACTGACTCAAACCCACCCGTGTCCCTTCAGTTGTCTGTACCAAGGCCACGGTAACTCTTTCAAACAAACCGCAACCCTGGCAAATATCGGCCCTAGCGGACTCCATCAGTTAGTGCTGACATTTCGTTGAGGCGCGCGTGGAACACAACGCGCCGTCGACCCGGGCCTGGTTCTTATCGGACGGCGAGCTACCAATTGCTCGCCGTCCGCAAGCCCGCGCCTACGGCAGCCGAAAATCGGCTCTCGATTCCCGACGCCCAGGTCGTCTCTTGCGGCGACTAGGGGCGTGAGGGTGCAAAAATTGCCTCTCCCTCACGCGTTCCGCCTCCTCCTTCGCGAGCATTACTGCTTCGCAGAAGGAGATGACGGCTTCACATGCACTCTCGCTCCGTACCACGGCCTGAACCCAGGGCCGGACGCGAGTGATCGCCGCCGCCGATCGCTTCCGCACAGGATGCGGCGATGCTATGCCCAAGCCGAGCAGATATCCACCGTATGCTTCGCCGTGCTCTACGGGTGATCCAAATAATGACTTTTCCTCTCGCCTGAACCAACCAACAGGAACCTCCCGAAGCAACCGTGTCCAGTGAGGACCTGCGTTAGGCAGAAGGCGAGGACGCTGTGGCGGCTCTCGAACCAATTCTCAAAAGGAGACTTATCGCCGCATTTGTGGCGTACCCAGCACTGGGTTGCGACAGTCGCACTCTCCATGTCGCCATGAGATCCCGCCGGAGCTCTGTCCGCTGTGCCGTGATTTCTCGCGGCAGTGTAGTTACGTATGCCACACTATCTCGTTGCACCTTAAGACACACAAAATAAAGAAAATTGGAGGATTAAAATTCACTTTCAGTTAATAGAATACCTGTGTTTTATGGTAGTCTAGTAGAGTAGCAAGTCATGCAGGGTATAAAATTCAAGAAATATACCTACTTAATTTTACCCAAAGAACAAGGTTGTACTTAGTTGTATAACAAGGTACGTTATTTACAGTTAAAATATTGTATTTCTATAAGTTTTAATGCACAACATGAAAGATCATTTCATTTATGATCTAGAATGTGACACTTTTTTTATTTGTATTATAATATAATTTTGACTAATCGACTTGAATTTAATTTTTTGTGAATTTGAGGTTTAGAATATCACAGATTTACGAATAGTTTTGACGTCTAAGGGTATGAAAAAATTACAATGTATTTTTGCAAAAGTTTTCTATACAATGAATGCATCCTTTTGTAATGTTTAACATAATGCTTACTTTTATATTAAAAAACTTTGATTTTTTTTTAACTTAGTCAAATTTTAGAGAAAATGGGCCAAGAATTGCTTTTGATTTCGGCTACTTAGAACGTTAAAGTTCATAAAATTAAAACAACAGAAGTTAACTTCAATTCAAAATCAATCAATTTCCTGAAAAAAAAAAATGCAAAAAATTGGCAATAAAAATCTTTTAAAACAACCTAAATTCTCGCATTATTATACTTAAAAGTCGCTCGATCATAATTGAAGTGATCATTCATATTGTGCATTAAAACTTACAGAAATACAGTATTTTAACTGTAAAATCACGTATGTATAATCACGTAAATCAGCGAAACGGCAAAATTTCGTATACGGCCTCTTAAACTCTTAAGTCAGTTCATTTCATTTCATTTATTCGATAACAATTTACATTGTGTCTGAATGTGTTACATGAAAAATGCCAAAGTGCCAAAATATCTCCTTGACTAGAAAAAGACAAACGTATGATAAAATAATATTCTTTCCTTTTACAACAATAACGATAGACAAGCTCAAGAATGTAGACATATGTCTACAATCTTGATCCTGTCTATTGTTGGTTTTATGTATTTTTTTACCCAAAAGTCTTCACCTTTTAGGACTCAACTAGCTGTTGTCTGCAGCTTCGCCCGCGTGGATGTCAATACTTCCCTATTTAAATCGGATGTTTATTTTTTTTTGCACGGAACCCTAATTATTTTCCAAAATAAAAGTAGCCTAAGTTACTCCTTATAACATCAGCTATCTTCCAGTGAAAGTCCCGTCAAAATCGGTCTAACCGTTTCGCAGACAACAAACAAAAGAAAGAAACCGACAGACAGACAGACAGACAGACACACAGACAAAAATTCTAAAAATTGTGTACTTTCATATGCATTTAGTAAAAAGCAATTATTTTGACATTACAAACAGACACATGAATTTTATTTATTTATATAGATAAGATGCTCATTTTTGATCAATGTTAGTTCGATAAAAATTATCCGAAATCCATCCAATATCTCTGAACTTCGATACGTAACGATCAAAACAGAATAACATACCGGAACAGAAAGAAACCTTAAAAAATCATTTTCTTAACAAATGTTGGTCTAATAATATCTTGACTTCGCGTTCCAGATTTTTCGCTAACAGAGATGAGCGTTTTCTGATTAACTCTGTAGCCTCGATCGAATGAAATCCATACTCTGCAGAGTTTTTGTAAGATTTCTTGATGAAACTTAGCTCGAATTTTGCGAGAGATTCAACAGCTAGTGCACAACTTGGAATTAATTCGTGAATAATGAAATACATATTAAGTTCACATTTATTTTTTGGTTAGTATTAAATTTACTTTAAATTATTTATTTCTTAAACTGTAAATTATTATTTTTATAAACAACATAATATAACAAAATTTACTATTTATACTAGGTACTAAATTAAAAGCCCACCATACTCTAACAAATAAATACAAAACATATATCGACCGTGAACTTCTGATAGGTACATCCTAACTAGTATTTTTGCGCAAAACTTTTTTATACGAGTAATGCCAACTTACTATTAAAATAAAAACAACACAATACTAACCGCATTTAATTATGATTTCATAAAAGACATAAAAACTAACCAACTACTTTTTGGTTTACCAAAATTCTCCACGAAAAATTAATAACTTAGTTTTATGTCCCTCCTGTAAAATTTGTTGTAGGTAGATAGAAGATCTCAGAAGTTCACGGATGATATAAAAAAAAAAAAAAAAAACAAAAGAACTCTTAGGCGTCTAAGTACTCGTTCGCATAGCTGTCATCTGGAAACGTGCCCAGAAAACTAGCAGCATTGCTATTTTTAATGGCAATGCAAATTCTTTGGCCAAAAAAGAGTGTCAACCAGTCGGCTCGTACAAATTAAGTTTTTCTGTTGGCACTAACCAGGCCCAAAACCAACGGGTGATGATGATGAAAACCAATTCTAAAACCCATTACTTTCAACAAATCACTCAAAAACTTGAAGAATGAGGACCCAAAAAACCATGAACGATAAAGCATCAATTCTTCACGATCTCCGTTAAAAAATATTGCAAGACGAACTTGTTGACGGGCCGCCAACCTTCGGCACATCATTTATCAACGTCTGGCAGAAGAGCGGGGTATTATTAGCAACGACAAATGGTTGGCGATCGCTTATCTATTGATTCGAACATCCATTCGCTAGGATGTGTTAATATTGTGTTGGTTTTTTAGGGGCCCGTGGGGGTTTATAAATATTGTCAGGTAGGATATACCTAGGTACTTACTGTTTTTTTGAAGTGAAAACTTCTTTAGGCGCGTTGAGCGATTTTTGGTAGAAGGAAACCACTTCACCGCGACACCTCGATATTTAACGTTTAAGTTTTCACTTCTGTCGGCAGTCCCCATGAATGTCAATTTTCTTGGTTTTACATAACCTTTGGAGTAAAAACCAATCCTTAAAGTAATATTGTAAAGTGTGACGTTTTCAAGGCATTTTCCTAAACTTGAAACATAACTATAGATATTTTTTCTATGAATAAAGACTATTTATAGTTTTTGTGCATTAGTACTTTTTATGAATAGTAATAGGTTTTTTTTAATTAATATATTTTTCACATAAGTATTATTAATTTTAAATGAGCCATAACCTGCTTTAAGGCGGTGCTATATGTAAATTAGGCTGGAACTGAAGAAGTTTAAAAACTTTTTTCTCCATAACCCGTACCATAATGATCTTTAAAAAAAAAATATGTTAAACTACACAATAAAACACATGTCCCCTTCACTTCGAAAAAAATAAAAAATAATTTTAAATATCATTAACATACATGAAAAGTAACCCCTGTTTTAGAAATATAAAACCTTTTTTCTTCGAAACTATTAATCGCTAGGTTTTTTTATAGTCATCATGATATTACACAATACAATACCTAGGGAATCCTCGGCTTATTTTTTAAATAACTTTTCTAATTACTTATAGTCATTATTTTTTACATAAATCGACACTCAATCGCGTGAGCAACCCTTCTGTCGCCTATTAATTTAGTGCGGGACGAGACGCAGTGCTGAACGGACCTGTACCACTTTTTCCCGCATTTTTTCGTTGGTGACAATACCATTAGAAAGTATTGTAAACAAAGACCTACCTACTTATTTTGTTGATTTTAATAGTTTTTGTGTGTGTAAATATTAGAGTAGTTTTTAGTATATAGTTAGTAATACTACATAGGAAATATTTGTGTTAATATAAGTTTATTTATAAAATCAATATGGGTGACAAAAAAGACGCACTAAGCGTAATTTGAAAATAAAATACAAGAGGAGAATAAAAAGAATGAAACGGTAAGTAATTTGAGTACCTATCTAACATTTTACTAGTAACCATCAATCAAGCGTTTTGATAAAAAGATATAGGTAGGTACGTATAAGTAATATGCGTACCTAAGCAGGTACCTACCTATCAGCTGCTTATACTTACCTAGGTACCTTTCGTCGCCAGAACGAGAAACTGTTTTCGTTTCGAATTTGCCAATGGAAATTCGTACGTGTTTAATGGCAACAAGGTATAGATTCCAAACGACCGGGCGGCATTACGACACGGCGGCACAGTAACGACATAACGAGCTATAGATTCGCATGCAGTGAATCTATAGCTTGTTACTATTAGACACGTACGAATTTACGTTGGCCGGAGTTTCGCTAGCTAATTTAATTTGACCCTGAATATGTGTCGCAGCTAACTAGTTTATCGTATTTAGATATCTATACCCATCACGTCTGCGGAGTTTCGCTAGCTAATTTAATTTTACCCTGTATATGTGTCGCAGCTAACTAGTTTATCATATTTAGATATCGATACCCATCACGTCTGCGGAGTTTCGCTAGCTAATTTAATTTGAACCTGTATATGTGTCGCAGCTAACTAGTTCATCATGTTTAGATATCGATACCCATCACGTCTGTGGAGTTTCACTAGTTAATTTAATTTGACCCTGTATTATTACTCATCGCAATCAGATTGCTAATACAGGGTAATAATTAGGCCAGGCACATACAGTCGGAATTCCGTCCCGGAATTCCGTTTCGAAATATCGTTTCGGAATTTCGAAAGCAGCAAACCCATACAAAGTCACGCACAGACTACCATGCGTAATTTTGAATCGGAGAAAATTTCGAACGGAGGCCTACTTGTACAGACGCTAGCACATCAAGCTACTACAATCTGTCAGATTTCTTTAATAGATTTTCGACTTTATTGCTAAAGCATTAGGTTCAATGTTGATTGGGAAAATCTGACAGTTTCGGGTAGGTTGACCTGCTGGCGTCTGTACGTGTGTGATAGATCCTTGATCTTGCATGGATTTGCTGCATTCGAAAATTCCTTTCATAGGACCCTAAAGTTATAAGCAAATCAAATGACATATTTTAAAATTGGATTAACGTAACCCTTTTATAAGTAAACGTGGATGAACGTATACAATATAAGCTACAATATTTTTTAAAGCCATCAGTATTTCAACTGAATTTTATATTTTACTTTGTTTTAGGGGAACTGAAGAATTATCGATTGGTAGACGTATTGTAAACATCAGTCATTTTTTTAAATCACTCCAAGAAATATCAAGCCATGGACCATTGGACTGCGGTTTAAAGTCAATAGAAATCGTATCTGAACGTTTGACAGGTTTAATGAATAAATTAAAACTGAAATGTCTTTTATGTAACATGAGTTTTATAATAGAGGGAGACAACACCCCAGAAGAAATGAATTTAACCACATGTGCCGTAGCTGGGGCAATAGCAGCAGGATGTGGACATACGCAACTTCTGGAAATTACGTCAACTCTAGGACTTCCTGAGATCTCACAAAAATGATTCACCTTTCATATGGATATAGTAAGCAAAACGTGGGAATCTGAAGCGTTAAGATCTTTGAACGAAGCTACTGAAGAGGAAAGATGTGCTGCCGTTGAAGAGGGTAAAGTAAATGCAAAGGGAATACCGATAATTGATGTCATTACTGACGGATGTTGGGGAAAAAGATCATACAAGAAAAACTACTCCTCACTGTCAGGAGCAGCAGCCATACTTGGTAAACGTAGCAATAAAATATTGTTCATGGCTGTCAAAAATAAGTTCTGCTACATTTGCGCTAGAGCAGAAAATAAAGGAATCTCGACAAACAAATCATATTTGTTATAAAAACTATACAGGTAAATATTTTATGTGTTTTACATAAAAAATCCTAGTAATATTATAAGTGGAAACGTATTGCTGTTTGTTTGTTTTATAAATTAACTAAACGTAAATGGTTCGCCTTATTATTTTGAAATCAAACTAAATATCTATTATATAAAAATGGTAGAGGTAACCCATTAGAGAACTAAAGCCGTAATATAGGTTTTGTATACTGAAAGCTACATTATTATACTTTTTGTCTTCATTTACAGGACTATCTACCGGCATGGAGTCAACGATTATTGTCGAGGGATTTAAGAAAAGCATAGAAATGCACAATTTGATATATGGCAGAATTATATCAGATGGTGACGCCAACACATATTCAAAGCATTTGCAAGAAAAGCGGTACGAAAATTTAACAATAGAAAAAATTGAATGCCGTAACCACTTGCTGAGGATTTTTTGCAACAAACTGCAGAGTTTTACAACAGACACGAAATTTCTAATACGGTTCATAAAACTCCTAACAAAGAAAAGAATATTAACCATGCGAAAAGTAGTAGTAACTGCAATTGCAAAATACAAGCATACTGATAATGCAATGCAACTCCATGCTGATATAATGCTTGCTGCAGAACATGCTTTTAGCCAACATACCACGTGCAAAGGATACTTTTGTGGCAAACTAGGCGAAATAGAAGCTATTGACAAAGACTTTCATACAAACACTCTGTGCCAAAAAATAAAATTAATATTATCACAGCTAGCGGCACACTCACGCATTTTTTGCACGATGTCGACAGCAACTCTGTAGAGAGATATCATAGCGTTGTTGCTAAATTCATAGGTGGCAAAAGGATAAACTTTGCTCAAAAATATCAATATCAGATGAGATGTAATACTGCGACTCTATCATTTAACACAAGAAAACCTTTGAGCATCTTGCATAAATGTATTGTAGGTAGAAGTCCAAAAGGACAAATACATAAATTTGAAATGAACAGAATAAAGCGACAGATAAGACCTAAAAAATATACAAAGAAGAAAAGAAGAACATTGGAAAATCAAAACGCCTCTTCCATCAATTATGGACAGGATTGCGCGAAACCCGATATGTCAAAGGAAATGCTAGAGGAATCGAAAAGAATATTTTTGAAAAATTTAGAGAAGAATGAAGATGAAAGAATAAGAATTGAAACAGGTACAATACTTCAAAGTGAGTCAAGTGAATGGCTCGAACTAAGAAGAAATTAACTGACGGCTTCAAATTTCGGTAACGTAATTAAAAAACGCAATGACATCAGTTGTGCTAATACGGTGAAGAATTTAATTTATAAAAACCTAATAGATCACGTCAAATCAGTCAAACATGGGCTAGAAAATGAAAGTATTGCTAAAACTCAATTAGAAAAAGAATGAATAATTGATTAGGCCTGCCACATACAGTCGTAATTCCGTTTCGAAATATCATTTCGGAATTTCGAAAGCAGCAAAGCCATACAAAATAAACGAAGAACTACTGTACGTGTGTGATACATCCTTGATTTTGTATGGATTTACTGCCTTCGAAAATTCCGAATCGATATTTCGGAACGGAATTCCGAAACGGAATTCAGTCTGTGTATGTGGCCGGCCTTATTGAACTAATAAGTTCCGGGCCCACGACCGCTTGTGACTTATAATAAATTGAACTGAGGTCACGGGTCGTATGGGGCCCACAAACCATATGGGACGCATTGTGGTTCATGGACCCCATGAACCTAATATGGCATTTGAGCTTCGTGCAAGCATATGGCCGGCAAAAAAAAACGCAAAATAAATCAAGTGGAAAATCTGAGCAATACACAAAGTATTGCTCAGATTTTCCACTTGATTTATTTTGCGTTTTTTTTTTTAATATTTGAAGTACTTAAAACAACTACTAGTAGTACTTTTAGGTACAAACTTATTCACTTTTATTTATGAGCGAAGTCGCGGGGAAAGCTAATAATAATAACTGTCTATATTCTGCCGCCCATTTTCTGTTTTAGTAATATTACAATGAGTTCTTAGTCATTAAAAATATATATTTTCTAAAAATATAATAATTTACACAAGTGTTGTATTTGTTTTTCTACAACATACAAGTTTTTACCTAAAAATGTTCTGCACCACTGCTCTGAAATATGCAACAGGCTACCTATGCGTGCGTCGCGCGTCATGGCTCTGTGGCAGTCAGCGGTGCAAAATAGAATATTAGTGATCGCTTCGCGCGTAATTATAATGAGGGGGTGCGCGGGGCATTCTCGGCGGTAACGCCCATTTGAGCGAGGTCAACGGCGTAATGCCAAGCCTTAAGCCCGGCTAATAGCCGCGCTTGACGCGGTGGAATGCAGAGCTAAGAGGCTCATTGGCGACGTAGAACTGGTGGATGCCAAGCTTCATAGCTTGGCTCATCGCGGCAAGGTTGCCGGTCGCTTGTCGGTCTTCTACAGATTGTACTTCGGTGAGTGTGCCCAAGAACTGTACGACTTTATTCCGCCGGCCCCCTTTTACCATCGGACATCTAGACGCACTACCAGTTACCATCCCTACCTAGTTGCTATTCCACCAATTTGCTCTAAGCGTTATAATATATATAAGTGGAAATCACTACCTGCGTCTGTATTTCCGACCGCATACAACCCTAATCTCTTCAAAGTGAGAGTGAACAGGCTTCTTCTGGGTATGCTCACTCCATCTCGACTTTGTCTTTATTACCTCTGACCTAGACTAGAATCAAGAACAAACCCATCTAAAATAGGTACAATCGCGAAAAAAATAACAAAATATGAAAATAATATTTTTATACTGAACCCGCGCGCCGCACAGCCATTGTAGGTACATAATTACGTGACCATTTTTTTATTATCCCCACGAACCGAATATTACGATAACATATTGTGGCCAAAAGATATCATTTTTATGGAAATTCCTTGTGTTAATATAATATTTTACGAAATACAAAAAATATTGTGCAAATATTAGGTACAAAGAAAATACACTAATATTTTTGGGTTTCATGTTAACACGAGCAAAATCTTCGCTTTATGATTGGGTATATAAAATAAAATGTGTGTTTTTCTTTTAGGTTAGTTACAGGATTTTTCTTGAAAAAAGTTTTGTTATTATATTGATAAGTCCTGTCCTTGGTTCGTTACAAAGAAAATTGATATTGCGGATTCTATTGTAGGTACATTTGAGTTCGTTGAAATTTTGGATAATTATGTGATTTCCACAGGAGGTCAATCGAGTTATTAAATGCTTTGCGTTTGAGGTGAGTTTGAGTTTACTATTATATGTATTAATTATTTGCTTTCAACAATACCCAAGGCCAAAATATCATACTTCGAGCTAAAAATGAAAAAGATACCCAAGGTGAAAATCTGACACATCGAACTAAAAAAGCTACTTAAGGCCTAAATATGATATATATGATATTTGTGCATCATTGTCGTTCATTATTATTATAATAGTAATAGTGCTATAATAGTAATAGTATTATAATAATTTCCCACCACGTTTCAAAGGCCAGAGGAAGAATGACTGAAAAAAATACATCTAACATAATATCGCCACCTTCACCCAATCACTCCTTTTAACATATTTGACTAGACAGATGTAGAGTGTGGACGATCGTGGGCTCCGTTTGTTCCAGAGTACGTTCTAACAAGAAAAAGGTACGCAAGGCCTAAATATTAGGTCTTTACCTATGATCGTGATCGTGGGCTCCGTTTGTTCCAGAGTACGTTCTAACAAGAAAAAGGTACGCAAGGCCTAAATATTAGGTCTTTACCTATGAAATTGCCGTTAAGTGTGCAGAAAGTTAAAGTCATTTTTATATATATTTTTTTTATTTCTATCAATTAAAATACCCATGCTATCGATGCATCTCTGCCAGCGTAGTGGTAATTTTTCAATGCTCTTCTTGAAGAAGTCAGGTGTACGGGAGCCGACCAACTCATCAAAGGCATTTTGTACTGCCTCTCGGGTATTAGATTTCTCCCTGCCAAGGAGTTGTCCAAATTTTGGAAAACTAGAAGTCTGTCGGCGCAAGGTCTGGTGAGTACGGTGTTTTTATCGTGTACATATTGATGAAAAAGATACAAATGTAGTGAAATCAAAACAGTAATCCATAAACAAATGACTGAATTTGAAAATAGAATTCCATATTTTTAAAATAAAATTCATTTGAATTTAGAATTTATTGCCAGCCATACATAAATTATGTTTCAAATGGTCAGTATTGTAAAACGGCAACTGCATAGGTAAAGACCTGATATATGACACATCGAGCTAAAAAATAATATGGTACCCGAAACCTAAGTATCATCTGCATCGAGCTAAATAGGAAAAAAAGTACCTAAGGCCTAAGTATGAAATATCGGGCTAAAAAAGGAAAAGGTTTCCAAGGCCTAAATATGACACATCGAGCTAAAAAAAGAACAAGACCGAGACTGTCATACAGGTATGAGTGACAAAGACGGCGCTCTACAAGGCCGATTTTTTTCTAATTTGCCGGGTTTTGTACCAAGCTCTCGGGATTTTTCACTACCTTTACCAAGTTCTTTCATAAACCACTAAGAAGTATATCTATTCAATATCGGGTATATTTAAACCGCGAACATTATCGAACATCGCTTTGAGCGCTTTAATGGACACTCACACGGCGCTGGACAAAACGCTGAAAGTATTGCGGTTTTGGGTATCTGACTGAAATGTTGCATCGAGGTATCACGGGCTGAATTTAATTAATGAAACACAACAGCTTTTACGCTATTGGAGAGTTTACATGACCACTTAGGATGGAGTTTCTCTTCAGGCTGTAACAAATAATATTTGTGGTTAAAAGGAAGAATTAGGAATTATTTGAATACCAGACGTACTGCAGTGTCAAAGGTGTTGTCTTAGACAGACAAAAAAAACTATTATTGATACCGATGCTTCTCTACTTCTTGGCGACCAAAAACATATGCCTAGCCTTTTCCCAACTATGTTAGGGTCGGCTTCCAGTCTAACCGGATGCAGCTGAATACCAGTATTTAACGTAGAGCGACTGCCTATTTGACCTCTACAACCCAGTTACTGGGTAATACGATACCCCTAAGATTGGTTATCAGACTTTCGAGCTTCTGACGACCCGTAACGACTGTTAAAGATCTACGAATGACAGCGGGGACCAAAGGCTTAACGTGATTTTCTTGGTATGTAAAGATAGTCACTCATCCACGGAGCCGTGGCGAGCATAGCTTAACCTGATCGTTCAACCCGTGCGGCTGTTTTTACTTAGCCACAGGCCCCTGGTCGATCAAAACCAAGGTGAGAAAAATATCTGAACTAAAAAGTCTGATAAGCTCCGATTTACTTACGATTTTTTCCGTGTTGTCACGGTTAATTATTTGTCAATTTTAGCATAATCTGTTGCTTCATAAAGCCTTTGATTAATTTACAAACTTTTTGGGGAAATCACCAGTTATAAACATGCAACTTTGAGGCAAGCCAGCATCATTGTTGCTAGCTCAGTTACCATCAGGTTAAAGCCAAAACAGCGGGCTAAGAAGAGCGCATTCAAAAAGAAAGTCCTAGTATGGATTTATATTATTATGTATTTTGTAACTTTCACTTTTGCTTAGTAACAGTCAGAAAGCATATCCCTTACATTTTACAAACCCTACCCTTTTCCCCGCATATTCCTAACAGGACTAGACTAGCGTCAAGCCTAATATAATAATTGAGACCTGCTCCACCCACATAAGGAGGCTTTTAAGGTTATGTTTCAACAAACACGATGCGATGGCTGATCGTGTGGTGGTAACACACTGTAATGTGTCTCCCTCCCCCCTGCCCCCCTCATTTGCATGGCCTGAGCGGGCGATCTCAGCGCTCCTGTGGTTTGTTAATCTTTTAATGGAATTAACCCACGCCCGCCGATGTCACTAGCAAAATAGCAGTGGAGAGAACTAAAGTACTGGATGTGATAGGTCTTAGCCTAGGTCTTTCGTATTGGATTTTGAGTGTCTTGGCAGCCTAATTCTGAAACGATTTGGGTTAGTACAGAATTACATGAGAATGCGTCGGGACACCTACGTAGAAAGGCGAAGGTTTATAGGAGATATGTCTTGATTTTCTCCTAGAAGTGACTTAGGGGTAGTACAGGAGGAGAATATGATGCGTTGCGTTTGCAGAGGGTGACCACCATGTGGTTTAATCTTGGATACAGATGAAACCCATATTTTCTATAGTGACAGAAAAAACAAAAGAAAGAAATATTAATTTGGCACGTGTCTTAAGTAGACACAATGACACATTTCAAAAACCAAAACATTGAAAAAATAATTGTTCATCCTCAGTCATTATTTTGGCACATTTTTGATAGTCAATGATTAAATAGCTTTGGACACAACGCTTGACTTGATAGTGCTTCTACGCAAGTCTTTTGAAGAACTATCGTTGCCACTTCCATCAGCTCTAACTCTAAACATTTGCCTAGTAGATTGTTTCGTTCCTTGCATAATTACTTAGCTTTTGTTACTTAATTACAAAGAGAGAGTGGGGTTTTTAGTACAATGAGATGAACGGTTAAAAGGCTGATTTATATTATTTGCAACAACATTAATATTGTTGGCAGGACTAACTAAAATTCTTAAACGAAATGAAGAAACTTTTGTCTCGTGTCTCGCCAAATCTTGGTGGATTTGAATGTAGTTGCCTTTGTAGAACCATACAAGACACATGTTTTAATGACAGATGTTAGGAAAGATTAAAGTTTTTTTTTTTTTTTTTCTGGGAGATTCACAGATCATCTTATAATAATATTAAGTCCTTACTTACGAAATTGCCGTTTTACGTAGAAAAAATCAAACAATTTTTTAAAAAGAAATATTATCGATGCACTTTTGTCATTTTAATGAAAATTCGTTTAAGCCTCTCTGCTATAGTAATTCTGGGAACGGGAATCGATAAATTATAAGTTATGTTATGTTTTTCACCGCCTCGATGGATTTGAAATTTTTCCACGTTGTTTGTTGAAATCAAAATTACCAAAACGGAAGCGATCAAACCAAAAACGCATCGTGCGTTCACTTGCGGTACCTTGTCCATAGACGACATTGTGTGCGTTTATAATGCGTGCTGTCTGCGTTGCATTGGTGCCACGACGGAACTCGTATTCAAAAATAGCGCGCTATTTCGATTTTTTCATGGTTACAGAAACATCGATATCAAAGAAAAATCGAATGGCAGGAAAACAAATGAACAACTGATTTTTTTTTTATGTCGAGCTGTAATTAATTTGAATTTGGAATTCTAAATAGAATTAAAGATATAAATAGAGGTCATGTCAAGAACTTAAAGCTGATTGGTTCAATCGACGTCCAATGTTGGTGGAATCATTATGCAATGAAGTTATTCCATGAACAAGACTGACGCTCATGGAGCTAGCAGCCTAAAGATTTTATACAGGCACAATTTGGTGGCACGGCAGCTGAGTACCAGCATTTAACATGGAGCGACTGCCTATCTGACCTCCACAACCCAGTTACTGGTTAATGGCTGGTTCCTAATTACGGACCGTTATTGGTTAAAATTAAGACTCTTGTACTACTTTACCAATAATGAAGCAAAGACCTTAAAGCTTTGCATAGTAGAGAGACCCTTCAATATAGAAGTAGCTATATCAGGTAAACGTAGCTGACGAAACTATTTATATGCCCAGTTTGGCAATAAAAAATGCTAAACAAGGCATTTTTGTTTATAGGGATCGCTATGGTTCTGACTACCCGTAACGATTGTCAAAGTTCTGTAAATGATCGCCGCGCCGGGACCAACGGCTGAATATTCTTTCCGAGGCACGGAGGGGTCTCGGTATGTAATGGTCGTGGATGGTCACCCATCTATTGACCGACCTTGGCAAGCGCAGCTTGACCTTATAGATCGACCCCTGTGGCTGTTATTACTTAGCCACGAGCCCCTTAGTTGCACTTGTGTAGGCAACCTTAAATCGCCAGGGGCAAACTTTGAATTACATTCCAAGCTTTCTACTCAATCAATCAATCTGCCTAGTCTGTTCCCAGCTACGGTGGGGTCGGCTTCCAGTGAAGCAGCTGAATACCAGTATTTTACATGGAGCGACTGCCTATCTGACCTCCACAACACAGTTACTGGGTAATACGATTCCCTTTGGTAAGACTGGTTTCGGGCTTCTAACGACCCGTAACGACTGTCAAAAATTCACGAATGACAGTCGGGACCAACGGTTTAATGTGCTTGCCGAAACACGGAGGAGTCTCGGTATGTAAAGATGGTCACCCATCCACGGACCAACCGCGGCAAGCGTAGCTTAACCTGATAGATCGACCCGTGTGGCTGTTATTACTTTAATTTCACGCTAAGTAAATACCAAAGACAATCATCCAACTCTGCTGCCAGAACATCTAGCAACCGGTCCAAGTTAAAGCTGCTACCACTAAATTACGACAGCTAACTTGTTGCGAGACCAACTTCAAGTCAGCGTGTGCAGACAAGTTAGCAGCTCGTCACACCCGCCTAAGTAAGCTAATCTTTAAAAGCCTATACTGCCTCAATTGGCTTAGCATGATCCTCCGTTGTGTCGAAAATACTGCAGCATTAATTTTGAAATAAATATATGGTAAAGTTGAGGATTAATGTTTGGCGAAAGCCGAACCGAACAATAAACCGCTGGTATTCAAAACATACTTCAAATTAGATCATGAAACTTTGCATACTAACTGAACTAACTATAATGCAGGTCTTATGTTTTTTTTATTTTTTTTTTTATTACCATTAGTTTCACCGAAAAAGAAATTACCTAAACTATCGGCGTCTTGAAGTTTGTTCCCCGCCGCCCGACACTCTCGGTCAGTCTCGCTTCGGCTTTCGAACGGGAGAGCTGTGTCGCTTGCGCTCAAAACACACTAATATGAACACACCGATAGAGTGAGGTGGCGCGGTTAAGTGGGGGCAAAATTAGAGTTTGAGCTGAGGCTGTATAGGCTATTAACATAAACATGCTATCCTGTTCAAGAAGATTGCTTTTCAGTTTTAGTTTCTTGGAAAACAAAAACGTAATGACTCGTTAATCTAGTGGTCGCAAGCGCTACTACTTACCTGACCTTATGCTCATAAGGCTTTGGGGCTGTAGTCTCGACTTAAATAGCGATCGTTTTAGGACCAAATTCGGTCGCAAAGTCCTAAAGGGGTCCCTAGACGGTCAAAATTGCTAGTCAAGCAATTTTTACCGTCTAAGACCCCCATTAGGACTTTGCAACCGAGTTCGGTCGTAAAGCAATGTCGAGACTGCAGCCCCTGGGTTCGATTTCCTGCTCGGGCAAAGTTTTATTGGGTTTTCCATCTGGAATTTCTCGGTAACAGTCCGGAGTCCGAATTTGAGCCCGGTTGATAGCAATAAGCGCGCCCCCTATTGGATGGGACTTAAACATAACTGGCGAAATGTGAAAGTACAGTAAGACACCTCTTCCTAAGCCTTCGGGGAATACAAGCATGTTGGTATGTTATGTTATTGTGGTTGTTTTATTCTATTCAGTAGCTGCTATACTCCATTAGTTCATAACTGTATTCCTTGAAAAGGCGGCCAGAGGTTTATTATACATCCTCATTCCGCCAGGAGTGAGCCCATTGCCGTTAGCCGGCGCACCAATCCAGACTCCTGACTGTGAAATATCTAACTGAAAAACCGGCCAAGTGCGTGTCGGACCACACACAATAAAGGGTTCCGTAGTTGGGATGAATTTATTCCAAAAACAAACTTAACGTTGTAGTTGAATAAATTTAGGTAATTTTTCAATGGAATTTCTAAAAAAAAAATACTTTTCCAAGTCTATATCGCACCTTTATTTCGAAACCGTTACTAAATGAAATTTTCATTATAAAAAAGTACATATTACTATACATCTTAAAAAGAAAACAATAATTTAACAAATAATCTCAGAAATATCTCTTATGAGTAGTATTTACCTTTTACTAATGCAAAAATTGTAAATTAATTCTCTTGTAAATTTTAGTTTTTTTTGTTTAGTAACGGTTCCGAAATGAACGTGCAGTTTTATAAGTTGGTCGATTATTACTTATAAACTTGTAGGGCCTACTACTTGTCTTAGCTGCGATAGTTTTCCTTTTAATTTCATTATACATACTACTGCCGTGAATTTTTTCACATATTCTAAAGCAACCAATTAGTTGGTTGGACACGTGTACAATAGGTAAACCAAAAAAATTTTTTTTTCATGATTTTATTTTTCACTTTGTTGGCATGATTAATATTTATATCCAGGCCAAATTATAGCTTTCTAGTATTAAGAGTCTCTGAGGTAAGCTGAGGACGGACAGACGGACATAGCGAAACTATAAGGGTTCCTTATTGACTACGGAACCCTTAATACTTTGTTGGATCTGGGGATTCAACCTACAACCACATGCTTAGCAGCATCTAGTATTACTTTTCAGCTGAGTAAACCTATTTTTAACCGACTTCCAAAAGGAGGAGGTTCTCAATTCGTCTGTATGTTTTTTTTTTTTGTATGTTTGTTACGCGATTACTCAAAGACGGATGGACCGATTTAGAAAGTTCTTTTTTTGTTTGATAGGGTATACTTCCGAGGTGGTCCCATATAAGTTCTATTAACTTTGCTTGGGACGTTTTTGAGTTAGCTTCAATAATGCGTATATTTCCCACTTATTTTATGTGGATGATGTGATGGTGTTTTAATAACTTACTACAATAATATCTACAATTATTGTGCTCAATTATGTATTAGAATTAGTGTGGGGTAGATTCCACAACTAAAAAGTGAAAAAAAAACTTTTTAGCAAAAAATAAAACCGACTTCCAAAACAAAACACTACAAAGTGAAAAATAACTTTAATTTCGGAAGTCGGTGGCAAAAAACGAAAATACAAAACCCAAGACACCGAATACCGAAATTAAGTTATTTTTCACTTTGTAGTGTTTTGTTTTGGAAGTCGGTTTTATTTTTTGCTAAAAAGTTTTCTTTACAAATAGAATATGATATTGTAGACTTGCCCACATGTCTTTTAAAACAATGGGATTGTTTACCGGCCGCTTCGCTGCAAGAGAGCGCTGTGTGTTTGTCACTAATTGTCACAGATATCTTGAAAAAAATAAGCGACCAATCGGCGACAAGAAAAAACACTTAGCACCATCTCGCGGCAAAGTTTTCAGTAAGGAACTGCCTTGATAGCTGAATGAAAGTAACAAACAGCGCCTCAGCTCATTTTTTTGGTCTCATTGCTGGGTGAAGGTCTTCCCCACAGCTTAAATCTCCCATTGTTACCACCTTTCCGTCCCAAAATTATTTCTACCTTTAAATAAAAACCCTCCTTTTCAAGCCAAAACCTTTTTGACATCACAAACACAAAATCAAGACCTTATTCGGGAACAATAAATGAACATTTCTTTTGAACACAAAAGTCAACGCCAATGAAAATAAATGTATATTTTATCAAAGCAAAAAGAAGGCTAATGTTATCCCTTTTCCCGTATCGTAAAGTGGTACGGTTCAATCAATTCACCTAATTTTGTTTCGCGTTCATTCCGACCACATTGAATGGAAACGTCTAGATAGGGAGGTACGGGCGGTGAAATGAACAAGTTTGTATATTATACATAGGTACATATTGAAGATGTAATGTTACGTTATTTTTAGGGTTCCGTACGTCAAAAGGAAAAACTGAACCCTTATAGGGTCACTCGTGTGTCGGTCTGTCCGTCTGTCACAGCCAATTTGCTCCGAATCTAATGGATCAATTAAGTTAAAATTTAGTACACGTATGAATTTCTGTGACCCAAACACGGACATGTAACGTAAATAAATTAAGTTTGAATATGGCGGTAAATTTTTGGAGGCAAACAAGAAAATTAAAAAAAAGTTTTGCAAACTGTACCGATTAACATATCAAATGACGGCTTACTGTGATTGTCTCAAATATATTTTTCAAATATATTATTTTTATAATTTTAAAATAAATTGTTTTATGTTTATTTAAGAAATTAGACGAAAATTTATCATTGCCCCCGTATCTCCGAAACTAATGAAAAAAAAAAGAATACAGAAAATAGTTCTATTCCTATAGGTTACAGGGAAACTTATTAGAAGTCTATGGTCTTCAAATAACATGGTAAATCTATCAATAATGTGCGTACAAACTTACATTTGCAGTTCATATATTTTAACTACAATGTTATGTTTGTTCTTGGGATAAATTCATTCAAACTACGGAACCCTTCATTGTGCGTAGTGCGACATACACTTGGCCGGTTTTTTTTTTAATAATTATAGATGGTCAAAAATTTAATTGAACAAGCATGAATATTGCTGTAATAAGCTTGGCTTTGCTTAGATGTATAATAAACCTCTGGCCGCCTTTTCAAGGAATACAGTTATGAACTAATGGAGTATAGCAGCTACTGAATAGAATAAAACAATCACAATAACATAACATACCAACATGCTTGTATTCCCCGAAGGCTTAGGAAGAGGTGTCTTACTGTACTTTCACATTTCGCCAGTTATGTTTAAGTCCCATCCAATAGGGGGCGCGCTTATTGCTATCAACCGGGCTCAAATTCGGACTCCGGACTGTTACCGAGAAATTCCAGATGGAAAACCCAATAAAACTTTGCCCGAGCAGGAAATCGAACCCAGGGGCTGCAGTCTCGACATTGCTTTACGACCGAACTCGGTTGCAAAGTCCTAATGGGGGTCTTAGACGGTAAAAATTGCTTGACTAGCAATTTTGACCGTCTAGGGACCCCTTTAGGACTTTGCGACCGAATTTGGTCCTAAAACGATCGCTATTTAAGTCGAGACTACAGCCCCAAAGCCTTATGAGCATAAGGTCAGGTAAGTAGTAGCGCTTGCGACCACTAGATTAACGAGTCATTACGTTTTTGTTTTCCAAGAAACTAAAACTGAAAAGCAATCTTCTTGAACAGGATAGCATGTTTATGTTAATAGCCTATACAGCCTCAGCTCAAACTCTAATTTTGCCCCCACTTAACCGCGCCACCTCACTCTATCGGTGTGTTCATATTAGTGTGTTTTGAGCGCAAGCGACACAGCTCTCCCGTTCGAAAGCCGAAGCGAGACTGACCGAGAGTGTCGGGCGGCGGGGAACAAACTTCAAGACGCCGATAGTTTAGGTAATTTCTTTTTCGGTGAAACTAATGGTAATAAAAAAAAAAATAAAAAAAACATAAGACCTGCATTATAGTTAGTTCAGTTAGTATGCAAAGTTTCATGATCTAATTTGAAGTATGTTTTGAATACCAGCGGTTTATTGTTCGGTTCGGCTTTCGCCAAACATTAATCCTCAACTTTACCATATATTTATTTCAAAATTAATGCTGCAGTATTTTCGACACAACGGAGGATCATGCTAAGCCAATTGAGGCAGTATAGGCTTTTAAAGATTAGCTTACTAAGCGGCTGTGACGAGCTGCTAACTTGTCTGCACACGCTGACTTGAAGTTGGTCTCGCAACAAGTTAGCTGTCGTAATTTAGTGGTAGCAGCTTTAACTTGGACCGGTTGCTAGATGTTCTGGCAGCAGAGTTGGATGATTGTCTTTGGTATTTACTTAGCGTGAAATTAAAGTAATAACAGCCACACGGGTCGATCTATCAGGTTAAGCTACGCTTGCCGCGGTTGGTCCGTGGATGGGTGACCATCTTTACATACCGAGACTCCTCCGTGCTTCGGCAAGCACATTAAACCGTTGGTCCCGACTGTCATTCGTGAATTTTTGACAGTCGTTACGGGTCGTTAGAAGCCCGAAACCAGTCTTACCAAAGGGAATCGTATTACCCAGTAACTGTGTTGTGGAGGTCAGATAGGCAGTCGCTCCATGTGAAATACTGGTATTCAGCTGCTTCACTGGAAGCCGACCCCACCGTAGCTGGGAACAGACTAGGCAGATTGATTGATTGAGTCGAAAGCTTGGAATGTAATTCAAAGTTTGCCCCTGGCGATTTAAGGTTGCCTACACAAGTGCAACTAAGGGGCTCGTGGCTAAGTAATAACAGCCACAGGGGTCGATCTATAAGGTCAAGCTGCGCTTGCCAAGGTCGGTCAATAGATGGGTGACCATCCACGACCATTACATACCGAGACCCCTCCGTGCCTCGGAAAGAATATTCAGCCGTTGGTCCCGGCGCGGCGATCATTTACAGAACTTTGACAATCGTTACGGGTAGTCAGAACCATAGCGATCCCTATAAACAAAAATGCCTTGTTTAGCATTTTTTATTGCCAAACTGGGCATATAAATAGTTTCATCAGCTACGTTTACCTGATATAGCTACTTCTATATTGAAGGGTCTCTCTACTATGCAAAGCTTTAAGGTCTTTGCTTCATTATTGGTAAAGTAGTACAAGAGTCTTAATTTTAACCAATAACGGTCCGTAATTAGGAACCAGCCATTAACCAGTAACTGGGTTGTGGAGGTCAGATAGGCAGTCGCTCCATGTTAAATGCTGGTACTCAGCTGCCGTGCCACCAAATTGTGCCTGTATAAAATCTTTAGGCTGCTAGCTCCATGAGCGTCAGTCTTGTTCATGGAATAACTTCATTGCATATGATTCCACCAACATTGGACGTCGATTGAACCAATCAGCTTTAAGTTCTTGACATGACCTCTATTTATATCTTTAATTCTATTTAGAATTCCAAATTCAAATTAATTACAGCTCGACATAAAAAAAAATCAGTTGTTCATTTGTTTTCCTGCCATTCGATTTTTCTTTGATATCGATGTTTCTGTAACCATGGAAAAATCGAAATAGCGCGCTATTTTTGAATACGAGTTCCGTCGTGGCACCAATGCAACGCAGACAGCACGCATTATAAACGCACACAATGTCGTCTATGGACAAGGTACCGCAAGTGAACGCACGATGCGTTTTTGGTTTGATCGCTTCCGTTTTGGATATTTTGATTTCAATAAACAACGGCGAAAAATTTCAAATCCATCGAGGCGGTGGAAAACACCTATATATAATTTATCGATTCCCGTTCCCAGAATTACTATAGCAGAGAGGCTTAAACGAATTTTCATTAAAATGACAAAAGTGCATCGATAATATTTCTTTTTAAAAAATTGTTTGATTTTTTCTACGTAAAACGGCAATTTCGTAAGTAAGGACTTAATATACGTATGAGATGATCTGTGAATCTCCCAGAAAAAAAAAAAAAACTTTAATCTTTCCTAACATCTGTCATTAAAACATGTGTCTTGTATGGTTTTACAAAGGCAACAAGATTCAAATCCACCAAGATTTGGCGAGACACAAGACAAAAGTTTCTTCATTTCGTTTAAGAATTTTAGTTAGTCCTGCCAACAATATTAATGTTGTTGCAAATAATATAAATCAGCCTTTTAACCGTTCATCTCATTGTACTAAAAACCCCACTCTCTCTTTGTAATTAAGTAACAAAAGCTAAGTAATTATGCAAGGAACGAAACAATCTACTAGGCAAATGTTTAGAGTTAGAGCTGATGGAAGTGGCAACGATAGTTCTTCAAAAGACTTGCGTAGAAGCAGTCTTGTTGCTTGAAATAAAATTATTATTATTATTATTATTACTATCAAGTCAAGCGTTGTGTCCAAAGCTTTTTAATCATTGACTAACAAAAATGTGCCAAAATAATGACTGAGGATGAACAATTATTTATTCAATGTTTTGGTTTTTGAAATGTGTCATTGTGTCTACTTAAGACACGTGCCAAATTAGGATTTCTTTCTTTTGTTTTTTCTGTCATTATAGAAAATATGGGTTTCATCTGTATCCAAGATTAAACCACATGGTGGTCACCCTCTGCAAGCAACGAATCATATTCTCCTCCTGTACTACCCCTAAGTCACTTCTAGGAGAAAATCAAGACATATCTCCTATAAACCTTCGCCTTTCTACGTAGGTGTCCCGACGCATTCTCATGTAATTCTGTACTAACCCAAATTGTTTCAGAATTAGGTTGCCAAGACACTCAAAATCCAATACGAAAAACCTAGGTTAAGACCTATCACATCCAGTACTTTAGTTCTCTCCACTGCTATTTTGCTAGTGACATCGGCGGGCGTGGGTTAATTCCATTAAAAGATTAACAAACCACAGGAGCGCTGAGATCGCCCGCTCAGGCCATGCAAATGAGGGGGGCAGGGGGGAGGGAGACACATTACAGTGTGTTACCACCACACGATCAGCCATCGCATCGTGTTTGTTGAAACAGAACCTTAAAAGCCTCCTTATGTGGGTGGAGCAGGTCTCAATTATTATATTAGGCTTGACGCTAGTCTAGTCCTGTTAGGAATATGCGGGGAAAAGGGTAGGGTTTGTGAAATGTAAGGGATAAATGCTTTCTGACTGTTACTAAGCAAAAGTGAAAGTTACAAAATACATAATAATATAAATCCATACTAGGACTTTCTTTTTGAATGAGCTCTTCTTTGCCCGCTGTTTTGGCTTTAAACTGACGGTAACTGAGCTAGCAACAATGATGCTGGCTTGCCTCAAAGTTGCATGTTTATAACTGGTGATCTCCTGAAAAAGTTTGTAAATTAATCAAAGGCTTTATGAAGCAACAGATTATGCTAAAATTGACAAATACTTAACCGTGACAACACGGAAAAAATCGTAAGTAAATCTGAGCTTATCAGACTTTTTAGTTCAGATATTTTTCTCAACTTGCTTTTGATCGACCAGGGGCCTGTGGCTAAGTAAAAACAGCCGCACGAGTTGAACGATCAGGTTAAGCTACGCACGCCACGGGTCCGTGGATGAGTGACTATCTTTAGATACCAAGAAAAGCACGTTAAGCCTTTGGTCCCCGCTGTCATTTGTAGATCTTTAACAGTCGTTACGGGTCGTCAGACACAGTAAGCCCTTCCATTTGATATATCGCACAGTACAATTTGCAAATATTTTTTTTTAACTTTCTTATTTGCCCCTCAAAATTGACCCCCATATTCAAAATTCATTCATTTACATTACACGTTCGAGTTTGGGTCACAGGATTACATATGTGTACCAAATTTCATTAGATTCAGAGCAAATTGGCTGTGACAGACGGATAGACTGACAGACAGAAACATGAGTAATCCTATAAGGGTTCCGTTTTTTTTCCTTTTGAGGTACGGAACCCTAAAAAGAACATTGTAAAAAATGTAATATTTTTTCGAAAAAGTGGCACATTGACACTTAAGAATCAATAGTATCTCAGTTTATAGGTAGATTATAACTCAATATGATTATAACTCAATATCGGCCAAGATGTCGCTAATCTAATGCAAATAGCCCGTGAACCCTCGAAATATACGTGTCGAATTGAGAAAATCCTCCTTTTTTTTCGTCGGTTAAAAATTTTAAATTAGTTAATTAAACGGGAACCAAAAACAAAGTATCTTTCATTAAATTTTTTTACGATTCTATTTTCGGTGCGAAGTAACGTTGGTGATCAGTACACAGGTTATATAAATGCCGCTGAAATTATGTGCATAAGAGACCTTTTCACTTCGTTTCTAAGGTTTTGTAGTAGCTCATTAAAGTGCAATTTGATTTCCTATAAATTTCTAATAATAAAAAAATAAGGACAGAATATAATATAATAATATTTTAGGACATTGTTCACACACGGTCATCTGATCCCAAACTAAGCAGAGCTTGTACTATGGAAACCAGATAACTGATAAACTACATACACTACTTTTTTGGTAAATACATACTTATATAGATAATTACACCCAGACTCAGGACAAACAGACATGTTCATGTTCAATATGACGATGACCCTTAAATTAAATGTAGGTATTTGGCTGGATTTCAGCGCGTCTCTCGTACAAACTCCACTTTTTGCGTAATTAGGGTTGTATCACCTTCATGTCACAAATATGTGTCATGCAAACGAGAAACTAACAACTTCAAACTCATTAAAATTTTATAACCAGTAGCCACAAAAACTTACACCAAAAACGTGTTCCTATGTTGAGTAGTTGTTCGTTTGTCACAGTAACCTTGCTCGTCCTATCTCTAATTAAGTTAGGTCTTTGGCCGTAACAAACACCCTGACTGTACTGTTTATATGTATACACAAAGTAACGTCTATCCCAAAGGCTTACTAATGAGAAAATTGAATTAAAAACACATTTAAAAGCTTCCAACACTGTTGAATGTAAAAAAAAAAATTACTGAATTTGTATCCTACTCTGACATTGCAGAGGCGTGTCACTTAGAAGATAAACTGGCACAGAAGTTCATCTCATGTTTAAAATACGCACACCGCACACTACGTAGCCACATTAGCCTCAATGTACGTTAAGAGCGTTCATCTTACGCGGTTTGGAAACGTCACATTTCTAGAAGTTTTTCGTGATTATTTTTTTTTTTTGCCAGAATAAATTCTTTAAATTTTTAACTATTACTTAAAATTATATTACTACCTAACTAACTGTATATACAAATAAATACAAAAACTAGGAATTTTAATAAATATAAATCAAGTTACTATTTTTTTTTTTAGCCAAGCTAGTGCTTGGCCGAAAAAAACGTGTAATTTCGTTGGTAAATATGTATATGTAAAAAACATGTAATTATTTTGGTATTGACTCATAAAATTGACACTATTGTGTTTATGAGTAAATACCAAAGTAAATCTGTGGATATGCTACGTTGCCAGCTCGTGCGGGATAAACGCTCTTAAGCCGTTAGTCCCAGCTGTCATTCGTGGATCTTTGACAGTCGTTACGAGTCGTCAGAAGCCCGAAAGTCTGACAACCAGCCTAACCAAAGGGTACATTAACTTTACATTACACACACACATTACATTTTATTTACATTTATTATTTGGGTAATACACAGTAACTGAGTTATGGAGGTCAGAGTGGCAGTCGCTCCATGTAAATATTGGTATTAAGTTGCATCCGGTTAGACTGGAATTCAGATGAAGACGGGGCGGTGGATATTTTTGAATTGTTAACATGAAAGCAGTTGGAATTTTTAAACATTGGAAGTGTGTCACAGAAGTAGGCTCCATCTTGCTGCAAGAGGAACGTGCCTAAAAATCGGGTCCTGTGACGACATGTTTTTAGGGTTCCGTACTTCAGAAGGAAAAAAACGGAACCCTTATAGGATCACTCGTGTGTCTGTCTGTCCGTCTATCACAGCCAATTTGCTCCGAATCTAATGGACCGATTAAGTTGAAATTTAGTACACGTATGTATTTCTGTGACCCAAACACGGTTGTGTAACGTATATAAATGAATGTTGAATATGGGGGTCAATTTTGGGGGCAAATAAGAAAATTAAAAAAAAGTTTTGCAAACTGTACCGTGTGAAATATCAAATGAAAGGGTTTACTGTGAGGGTCTCAAATATATTTAAAAATAAATTGTTTTAAAGTTATTTAAGAAATTAGACGTAAATTGACCATTCCTCCCCGCCCCAACGCCTTATCTCCGAAACTACTGAGCCTAAAATTTTGAATAAAAAATACAGGTAATGGTTCTATACATATAGATTACAGGAAAACCTATAACAAGTCTATGGTTTTAAAATAACATGGTAAATCTCTCAATATTGTGCGTACAAAATTACATTTGCAGTTGAAATATATGGGAGAACATGTTTTTCAACTACAATGTTAAGTTTGTTCTTGAAATAAATTCATCCCAACTACGGAACCCTTATCAGAATAAGCAAAATAATTATTTTACAAAGCTCATTGGGCTCTAAACTAAGTTCCTCTACATCTTCAAGACCAGAATCTTCCACATTACACGCCAGTACGACAACAAGCGTAATAACATCCTAAAATTACAGATCAACTGCCCAAAACCTTACGTACGTAATCCTTATCACCCGTCAAGTGTGCCTTTTGTACCTTTCACGGCCTTGTCAACCCCTCACCGGTCATACAGACCGAATGAATTAATTCTCCTCGCCGGACCACCGAAGGGTTAAAAGTCTGTCAGCGTAACAAATTTCTCTTAATTAGATGGTCTCATCATGGACCTTTTAACTTTTTCGCTCGGCTTCAGAGGCTAGTACGAACGCCCGACGTATTAAACGTACCTAACGCAAATTCAAACGAATTTTGAATAAAGAATACAAATATCTTATTAACAGCATTTTGTTGAAAAATTTTGCAGCAAGCACATGCAAAATTAATATCATTAGTAATATGAATATAGTCTTAAAACTAGGTAAATATTATTTGCATAAAAACTTTTTTACAAAAAAAAAAAAACAACAAAGCACCAAAAAAAAAAAAAACACTACAAAGTGAAAAATAACTTTAATTTCGAAAGTTTGATGTCTTTGGATCTGTATTTTAGTTTTTTTGCCACCGCCTTAAGAAATTAAATGATTTATTTTTCACTTTGTAGTGTTTTTTTTTTCTAAAAAGTTTTTATTTTTCACTTTTAAGTGGGTCACTTTGTAATTTATCTAAGTTACGATAGCCTAATGTCAACTGCTCATCACCTTTTACAAAATATTGCTTTTCCCGATACACGGACGTTAATTATTGAGGAGTTCTCCTAGTAAGAACCAGGAGACCTGGAGCTGATGATGAAGTCACCATCACCATATGCATTGTGACGAGCATAAACTGCTTAGGAACCATATTAATAATAATAATATTCCACAACTATCACACAACGCCGTCTAGCCTCAAGCTAAGCAGAGCTTGTGTTATGAGTACTAGACAACTGATAAACATACTTATATATTTCTAAATACATACATATATAGATAAATTACACCCAGACACAGAACAAATGATCATGCTCATCACACAAACATTTGTCCTGGGTGGGAATCGAACCCACGACCTCCGGCATAGCAGTCAGGGCCACTAACCACTAGACCAACAGGCCAGCCATATTAAAGTAATCGAATCGCAACGCGTGAAATAGTTAGGTATAATTGAGTAGTTCCGATAGCCATCTGTAGTCTTCATCATCAGTTCCACTTTACCAAATGGTGAGTTACTATATAAAAAAAAACACCCAAATCGCTATAGGTGTGCCTATAAAATTTGAGAGTTTCCCTCGATTTCCATGGGATCCTTTCATCAGATTCTGACTTGGTGGCAATGGGACAACTTCGAAAGTATACCCTTTCAAACAAAAAAAGAATTTTGCAAATCAGTTTATATATGACGGAGTTATGCCCGAATATACTTACAAAAAATTCACAGATCTCGTGCTCTACACGACCTTCGGGTACATTGAAAATGCACTTATAATAAATCTAACAGATTTAGACCTGATTTTGTATCGTCTTTGAAGTAATAGAGCTCAAACGCACGAAGTAAAAAATCCGTAAGGTAAAAATTACGCCATGCAATTTTGAACATTAATGAAATTTTATTATGACTATTTTTGAAAGAAAATCATAATTTTGTTTAACACAACAACAACTACGAAGCGATATAAAGTAGTTATGAACATAGCAATAATAATTTTAGTCTCAAATATAAAGCTCAAAAATACGTATTTACAAATAAATACAAATGAATATGCAATTTTCAAAAGGGCATATCTCGCATATTTTGACAAATAAGTTTTTTCAAATCAATGAATTCTAAATGCTTCCTATTATATTGGGTTGGCTAATAAGTAATGAGCGACATACAACTATTTTATTTGTATTTATTTATTAAATGAATAGTTCTTAATCATTATTAATATATTCACCGTCGTTTTCTACTACCATTCGCCATTGATCTGCATAGAACTTCGTTGGTTTTGAATTGAAGAAGTCATCTATGTATTGTTTCAAACGTGGTTCATCGTCAAAGCTTTTTTCCCGTAAATTATTACTAAGTGATCGCAACAAGCTGAAATCAGTTGGTCTAAGTCCGGCGAATATGGAGGGTGGGGTATTATTTCCCAATTAAGCTTCAATCGTTTTAGCCTAGTACTCTTAGCAATATGCGGCCGGGCATTGTCGTGCAGGAAAAATATTTTGTCGTGTTGTGGACGTTTGCGATGGATGTCAAGCTTCAGTTTTTCGAGTTGATCACAATATACTGTTGCTGTAATCGTAGTATTAGTAGAAAGGAATTCCCAGCTTATTACTCCATGTATATCCCACCAGACAGAAAGCATTACCTACCTTGCGAGGATGAAGATCACCTTTTGACGTTGGTTTTCCCTGTTCTTTACATCCCAGCCACTGGCGCTTGCGTGTGTGATTAACATAGAGAACCCACTTTTCATCTCCAGTGACAAGATGATCTAACCAATTAAATGTGCGGCGGAAAGATAAAAGTTGTACACAAATCTCAGCTCGGTAGGTCAACTGATCTTTACTTAATTGATGGGGTACTCAAACACTATATTTGTAAGTCTTTCCCAAACCATGTAAATGATTTTCTATGGTGCCATGAGAGCACTCGAGCTGAACAGCCAAATCGCGTGTAGTTCTTCGAGGATCTTCTTCGATTAATAGTTTTAATTTATCGATATCTATTTCCACGGGGCGCCCAGACCTTGGTTGATCGGTTAAGGAAAAATCGTTATTGCGGACCCGTTGGAACCAGCGCTTTGCTGTAGCTTCTGCAGCAGAATGCCCAGATTGAAACTCATATAATAAACAATGTCGTACGTGGGTTTTAATATCACTCATTTATTTGTGAACTTTAACGCACTAACAGCCAAACTATCAATAACGCGCATGAGCGCGACTCGCTCTTTATATACCCTCTGCTACAGAACGTTCTCGAACCTTTCCGAAAATTCTAGAAATTATAAACTAAAACGCTCATTACTTATTAGCTAACCCGATATATGAAAAGAGAACATCTATGGTATTTGTTCTACTATCGACGTCATGGCGTCTACAGCAAAAATTTCGAAAAGGTCACAACTCTAAAGAGATGTGCCCTTTTCGAATTTATTGTAATACTTCTGCACCAAGAAATATAACGTTGAAAAAGTAAATACAGAAAATATGATTGATTTCAAGAAATGGGCTTAACTAAATTTTAAATCTAAATCTTTATCAGTAAGAGAGAAGAAGTTACGGAAAAGGTGTACCTAAAAATTAAAAACTTAATTTTCAAGTATTGGCTTATTATGAGTTTGTGTTTGATCCTAAAAACTTGGTAAAGTAATCGCAAACAATTATATAGATAGTATCTCTGAGGAAATTTTCGTTCTTTCTAGTGTAAAAGATACTTGCAGCCAACAATATCGAGCTTATAATGGAAAAGTACCTATTAATAAATTAAAATTTGCAGATATTGCAAAGTGAAAGAATATAATTACCAGGAGAATTTACAAATTTTTATGATGAAATATTGCAATGGCCAACTACAAACGAAAGTCTCCAGAAGATGATTTAAAAAAAGTATTAATTATCTTTAATTTAAATATCAAAATTTTTATTTTAAGTATCTAAAATTAAACATCATAGGTACATGTTTAATTCTAGATACATAAAAAAAAATTTCGCCAAATGGATTTTGTGCACGGTTGATGGCATAGCCTCATCGCCAATTACATGGGACGTATATAGTTCGTTCGCGTTAAGAATGCAGTGAATCATCAGTGCATTCGCCAGTTGTAAATATAACTTGCGAAATGTGTACCTCTGCCTAACCCTTCGGTACTTACAGTACAGGCGTCATGATTATGTATGTAGTATTTTCAATTTTATAGTCGTTCAAATTAACGTTCCGTTAACTCCGCGCGTTTGTGCTTGGCCCACTGTATAAAAATATACACGTGCTTAATTTGAAGTTGGAAAAGTGTCAAAGAGCAATGGCGGATAGATTTTATGTTATGATGAAAATAGTTTTCTCGTTTTCCAGAATTTTTAATTAAAATTGACTTCGTTGAATGGGTTTCAATTGAAATGGCAACCCGTACCCTAATTGCGTAATACACTATCGGAATCAGAATCGGTTTCATTTTGACAGGTCAACAATATTCATTGCGTTATTTACGTTGTTGAGCAGACAATCGAACATATGAAGCAATGGATTAAAAATTTACTTGAAAATGATTCAGATTCCGATAGATATTGTGTTATGCAATTAGGGTGCCGGTTTAGAGTTTTAAAAGACTTTTAAAGAAAGTCATAGGCAGATGAATACATAGACCAACCCTAGCATAGATAGATGTTTTATGGTACATTACGGCCGCGGCATGCAAAATCAATGCCTGGTTGCGGCCAAGGCTTGTATCATACTTTTCTCAAATAATGCGCGGAAATTCAAACTAAATAAATATAAATAATAATAATAAAGCTGAAGAATTTTTTTTTAATGCTAAGCGTAACTAGTAATAGCACGGGTAAGCGATGCGATGTGACGGGGTGGATCGGGGGCACAAGAAATTTCACGCGGACAAAATCACGGGCTAGTTAATTCTGTAGGTAAATGCTAAAGGACCTTAAGTCACATTTTATAAATTATTCTATTTTAGGCTTTTATTTAAGTACTCTTTACCTTCAATAGGAAAAAATGTGCGGAGGCTGCGGTTGTTGCGGTGGCGGCTGCGGTGGATGCTGCTGCCCTTGCATCACGATCTACACCTGCTGTACGAAGATTTGCTAGTGGCACGAAGTCGCGCCACTTCGCGCAGACAAGCCATGGGGTCTCAGTCGAAGATGGCGCACTGACGCCTCCGGATGTTGTGTCTTTGAAGTATGCACTCCCGTGCCGTTTAGTGGAAATAAACTACTATAAATAAGCGTAGAGCTCCAGAGGGCTGGCCTATTTTTAGCCCAAAGAATCAGCATTGCTATCCAACGTGGCAATGCTGCCAGCCTTTTGGGCACTTTTACCATTGACAGCGATGCGGACGAATTTTTTGATGCCCTATGAGCTTGTCACCTTTTTGTTTTTATGATTTTTATATACTTGTACATAATATACATATATATCTTTTAGTTTTAGCTCGTACATATAATCTAGTTTCTGTTTAAAATAAATAATTAAAAGTAGGTATTTATAGAGATATACTTAGTACAAATTCACATCTTATGTAATATGAAAAAGGTTGAATAAACTAAAGTAGAGCTCATTAAAGATGTCTATAGGTACCCGAAATGAGATATTAAAATCGACCGTGTATAAGAAGTAAATAGTGTATCGCTGTAGAAAAAAAATATGATTATGAAGGTTTATTAAGCTATTATATTGTGATATTTTTTTGACAAATATTGTTACTTAAGGCTATAAAAATAAAAATGGACTTAAGAGGATTGTGAAGCTGTAAATTTTCATACAAAAAGACATAACTTTTTCTCTCCGTAAACATAGTCTAATTTTCATAATTTTTGGAAATGTTGTAGGTATCATGAAAAACTAGGTCCGTACGTTTTTATTATAAAGAAATATTGCATACGATATAAGTTATTAGCATCTAAATATCTATATTTTTGACATAAAAACTACCTCGAGCATTTTTATTTTTTTAAATTAAATTAAATTGAATTACTAAAAAAGACAAACATACAGACCTAGATTAAAGTGTACTAAATGTAATGAGACCAAAATTGTCTCATATTGTAAAGGTTTAGGGGGGTGAAAACGTTATCACCGGAAACAATATTTATGTAAATAATTGTATGAAATGTAGGTAATTGTCTCCAAGAATCGCGCCGCGTATCGGCACATCACAATCCTCTTAAGGTTCTTTAGCTTTCACCTACAGAATTATGAATTCCAGAATCAATAACGTACAACGATAATTTTTCACGCCCCTATATATTCATTTGTTCCTTTTTTACACGACTGCCCCAAAAAAAGAGTGGAATGTTTTCAGGGTTTATGTACAGTCACGAACCGGGATTGTTGAGCTACTAGCTTGTCATCTTAACTTGGTTGTGTTACACGAATGCCGCCCGTTTTTCCTTATTGAAATGTCACATGTCAAATTTCACGGGCGGCATTCGTGTAACACAACCGAGTTAAGATGATAAGCTAGTGGCTCAACAATCCCGGTTCGTGACTGTATAAGATAAACCATTCTGAAAATGAACGCCCCTCCACAGCGGTTACGCTCACATGCAAAGAAGGTGTATCGACGCAATACACAAAATTGGTCTTTGTCATTGGTTGCTCAGTCACCGGCGAGACATGAAAGTGAGACCACGCGTGGATTTCACCGCAAAAGTACGGTCAACATGTCAACGCAAAAAACTATGTGGCTACAAAAAAACGTTAAACAAAATTTGACGTCTATAATGGCTCTAATAAAGGAACGAATTGAAATTATTGATTATACTGTGTGGAAAAATACATGTAGACATGTTAATGATATCGGAAAATAATATATGAAAAATTTTGACATGGATTTTGAATTCATTATTAATGTTGAGTCTGATTCTTATGAAAGTGATTAGGTATGTTGATAAATGAATAATTGACTAATTAATATTGTATTTTAAACGTTTGTTTGTATTGCATAATGTTTTATTACATATTGCATTAGAATATTAGTAACTAGCTGTTGCCCGCGACTTCGTCTCAATCTGTCTAGCCTTTTCCCAACTATGTTGGGGTCGGCTTCCAGTCTAACCGGATGCAGCTGAATACCAGTATTTTACATGGAACGACTGCCTATCTGACCTCCACAACCCAGTTATTGGGTAATACGATACCCCTTGGTAAGACTGGTTGTCAGACTTTCGGGCTTCTGACGGCCCGTAATGACTGTCAAAGATCCACGAATGACAGCCGGGACCAACGGCTTAACGTGCTATCCGAGGCACGGAGGAGTCTCGATATGTTACAGATGGTCACCCATCTACGGACCAACCCCGGCAAGCGTAGCTTAACCTGATGGATCGACCCTTGCGGCTGTTATTATTTAGCCACGAGCTCCCTCTGCAGTCTAGTAACTATAAATAGTAGCCTATGCCCTTCTCCAGGTCATGGTCTACCCACGTGCCAAATTACATCCATATCCGTTCAGCCGTTTTAGCGTGAAATCATTATCAACAAACAAACACATTTTCGGATTTATAATATTGGTTAGGATATTTAGAAGGATAAAAAACCGATCTATCGACACTCTAGAAGTCTAGACTCACAAAATGTATTACATACTTACTTAAATAAAAAATTTAAAAAAAACTCTCAACACACTACTAATGTTTCTATGTTAATTTATAATTCAAATGATTCGAAAAACACGTGGCACCATCTGTTATCATAAGAACGTTATTGTTGTTTTCCTCGGGAACAGTACTTTTTTCGGGAGGAAAGTTATCCCTATGTCCGTTTCAGTACACCAAACAACGTATATGCAAAATTTCATGATGGTCTGTGGTTTAATGAAAAGGTAACAAACAAACAAACTTACTTTCGCATTAGTCAATAATGCTTGAAATAATAATAATTTCATCATTTATTTTGAGGCAAGAATTTATTGCATGATGTGAATGCAGTAGATGTACAATAAATTAAATAACCCATATTAAATAAATACTTTACAAACATAGGTACATAAAAATATAAACAATAACACTGGGTTTTTTTTATGTAAGCGGTACCTACCGACTGACCAAACGCCGAACAACCGGATTTGTTGACCAACTAGTGTATAAATGAAACGAACGCGCAACAGAGCCAACGTGCCGAGCCATTAACAGCGCACGCTCCCCGCCCTATGGCCTGCCAGACTGATCGCACGATTAGTTGAGCTCTAAGTGCGGCGACGAGTCCATGCACGTCCATGTTTACAGTAAAGTCACCGCACGTACTCAAGCAAAGCGTTGCAATAAGTATTTCCTCTCACACATTGAAATAACCACGTTTGGTGGGGGGGCGTTCCTTTTTTGAATGGTTTATCTTTACACCTCCTTCAAACCCTTCGCCGGTCACAAACGTGATGTCATGTTATGTTATTTACACACTAAATACCATAACATTACCTAATAATTGACCAGTGAAATTCCAAGAGTTTTTCCCCAACATCAAAAAAGATGACCGTCTTTTAATTAAAGCCCACCCCATGATTGACGTTTAATTTTTTTACCCGGATAAGACTTTGACAATTAAGAATAATGGTGTTAGTTACCTACCCTTAAATTATGTAAAAAGTTTTGATGACCGGGCGTGAAGGGATGACAGCTGATTGATTGAGTGACGTAGTTATTGGTCAGTGATAGTACGCATTCATTTGTTTTATTTTAGGAGGCATATGGGCAGACTCGTTGGCGTGGTTGGTTAAGATACCACCTATCACGCCGCAGGTCGTGGGTTCGATTCCCATCCAGGACAAACATTTGTGTGCATGAACATGTCTGTTTGTCCTGAGTCTGGGTGTAATTATCTATATAAGTATGTATTTACAAAAAAAAGTAGTATATGTAGTATATCAGTTATCTGGTTTCCATAGTACAAGCTCTGCTTAGTTTGCGATCAGATGACCTTGTGTGAATAATGTCCCAGGTTATTATTATTATTATTATTATCTCCTTTATTTATTTTTTAACTTATTTTATTACATTTTTAAATATTTTTATAAAAAAGATTTAAAAAAAACATTTAAAAATATAAAAAAATAGTGATCCGCCGGTAGCGGGAGCAGGGTCCAAGCTACCGGTGGTTAGGGCCCCAGAGACAGGAACCTCCTCACAATACGCGCCGTATCAAGGAGGACTGCCTTCTGAATCAGGCCCTTCACCCAGCCACCCAACGAGAGCCTCTTGAGATGTTGGTCGAGGCTCTTAGCAATAAGGCCATTGACGTATAATAAAATAAAAACCATACAACAAAACTTAAAGAAAAATAACCCAGATATAATTTTAAAATACCATAATGAACCAGATTACCACAGAATTTGTTAAAAAACTGCCGGATAGGAGGTGACATGACAGATGTCACCTCCAATCAAACAACAAGAAGAAAATAACAAAGAGATGAGAAGCAAAGAATAGAATAACTATAATAAGAAGATGTTAACAAGGTCAGCAGCTCGTCGCGCACCTCTTCCACCTCCGGACTTGTCGCTCAGCTCCGCCCCGCCGCCGCTGGCACCCAGCCCCATCAAGAGTGCTGTGACACCGGCCATGGCAGTTGCGTCGAGCTCGAGCGACGAGTACTTCTCTCCACCGACGTCGCCACCACCTGCACGTCGGCCGGGAAGAGGCCGGCCACCGAACGGCATGGGACCTAGGGGCCAACCGGCCCCAAGCCGGGTCCCCGCTGCCGGTGGTTGTGTGCAGCGCATGAAATGGACTCAACAAATGAATGAGAACGTCATGCGCGCATATTACGGGGCAACAGAGGGGAGAACTAACCTCACTGCGTATCGCGATAGGATGCTGTCTCTATTCTTCTATTCTCTATATATTTTTATTATTTTATTATTATTATTATAGTATAGGCGAAAGATTTTGAATCCTATCAACCGAACCAAAAATCTCACCGTAAAAACATAGGCGAAGTGAGCTATCAATAGTGTCCATTCCTAGCACCAGGCATCATCATAATTATATGCTCTCTACAAGCTCGCTTCTCCTAAGTGTAAGACCCGATTAAAAAAGCGTCCAGCGGGGCGTTCAGCGTTGTGTGCAAGCGGCGAAGAGCGTTCACCGAGGACCACTCGGCCGTCACTCAGAACACTGGCGAGTGTTTCCATGTCTTTAACACGAACGTCACACGCCCTGCCACGCTGGACGCTCGAGTCGAGCGTGCACTCAGGCCGTACACTAAGTTTTTCGGCCACATTTTAGTTAGGGTTGGTACACACATACTCGTATATTCGGGTCGGGGCATTCGATTCGGCAGTACTTGTCGTGTGTACATTCGGTTTTCATTCGGCTCGTGCCGATAGGCAAACTGTTTCACGATTACGATGTTGGTCCCATAGAGACATTTGGAAAACCGAATCCAGCTGACCCAAACATGTGTTTAACATGTGTATTGCCCGAAGGGTTCTCAGAGGTGTACCTATAGCACACCCACATTTCGCCAGTTATGTTTAAGTCCCATGTAATAGGGGGCGAGCCTATTGTCATCAACCGGGCACAAATCCAGACTCAGGATTGCTACTGAGCAAATCCAGATGGAAAACCCGATAACACTGCCTGACCCGGGAATCGAACCCAGGACCTCATGCTCCCCGCCAGGGTTGCGGGTTGTTCGAAAGAGTTACCGTGGCCCTGGCACAGGCAACTGAAGGAACACGGGTGGGTTTTAGTCAGTAGAAGTCTGACACGCCCTCCCGCTCCACCCAGAGCGGGAGAAGTTATTTGAAGATTTCCCATCCACAAAAAAAAGGACCTCATGCTCAGCAGTAGTGCTTGCGAACGAGGTAGTTCTTTTACTAAACATCGCTTTTAGTGTGTTTTTCTTATCAACATGTTTTTTAGGGTTCCGTACCTCAAAAGGAAGTAACGGAACCCTTATAGGATTAAATGTGTCTGTCTGTCGGTCCGTCTGTCACAGCAAATTTGCTTCGAATCTAATGGATCGATTAAATTTAAATTTTATTTTACACTAATGTATTTCTGTCACCCAAACACGGACGAGTAATGTAAATTAATGTCAATTTTGGGGGACAAATAAGAAAATAAAAAAAAGAGTTTTGCAAACTGTACCGTGCGATATATCAAATGAAAGGGCTTACTGTGATGGTCTCAACTATATATATATATATACTGACTAAGAAGTCTATGGTCGTAAAATAACATGGTAAATCTCTCAATATTGTGCGTAAAAACTTACATTTGCAGTTGGAATGTATGGGAGAACATGTTTTTCAACTATTATGTTAAGTTTGATCTTGGGATAAATTCATCCGAACTACGCAACCCTTCATTGTGCGTGGTCCGACACGCACTTGGCCGGTTTTTTTTTCCATACTCCTCTATTAGTCGCCATCTCGGTAGTCACTCCCTTTCTTGCCCTTCCCCTACTCGTATTATAGTATAGCCAATACTGTTTTTAAATATCTTCCAAAATTTGGTATTGCCTTTTATTTCAATGAATAAAAATAAAAGTAGCTTATTTGTGATCATCATAAATTACCGCACCATTTAAAACTAAATTTATTTTCTCTTTTATTTCTAGGAGCGCAAAATCAGACCGTAAACTGTTCCTCAATATTTTTACAGGTGAAAATTAAGCTATGGAAAACTCTCAACCGAAAATAATCACTGATATATAGAAATAAGAACCATTTTCGCTTAAATAAATAAAGGTAGCGCAATACTACGGCTTCCATGTCGTGTATAGCGGATAAGCTTTATTTGTCAAACAAAATGAAACCCTGTATTTTTAAAGGTAAGGTTGATTTTATCGTGTGTAGGGTTGAATCATTGTTGGTACCAGATAACAAAGGATGAATTTGCATAGAAATAAACAAGGGTTGATTTCTAACGATTTATGGGTACAGCAGCCTGAAATAGGCTTTGTTTTGATCTAACTAATGTCTGTCTTGCCTCAAGCTTGTATCAATTTTCACTGCGCTGCTGCTGCGGCTGCTGATACCCTTAAGCGGCGCAAATATTGTAACCTTATGGGTAACTACAATTTTGAGCCGTTTGGGGTCACGGGGCTCGAGTGCGCGTCTTCTTTTTAAGAAAATTTCTCGCCGACTGGACGCCACTTTACATGACCTGGCTGGCTCGTTTTTTGGTCAAAGAATTGGAATTGCAAATATCAATCCAAATCAATTGCCATTCAACGTGGCAATGCTGCCAGTCTTCTGGGCACGTTTCCGGACGACAGCGATGCGGGCGAGTACTTCGACGCCTAAAATTCCTAGTTTTTGTATTTATTTGTATATACATATTGTTAGTTAGGTAGTAATATAATTTTGTACATGGTGTAAATAGTTATAAATTAAATTCATACAAAATAAATAAATATTGAGTTGATGACAAAAAAAAAAAAAAAAAAACTGGTTTAAAGGAGAGTTGAAATTATTAACGAAGGAGGTTGAATATTTCTTATTTTCAAATAGAAGACGGTGATATTGAACTTTATAGTTGTATTTTCGAATCTGTGAAACTGTGATCACTTTTCCGATTGCCAAGTTGTACCTATTAGTAACCGTAGCTGCTTATTAGATGACTTATGTCCAGAATTGGACTGTCATGGGCCGATATGTTTATTTACATTTTATGCAGTTTTTTTTCTGCATATATTAACACCAGAATAATCCAAGTCCAACTAACGTCATCCTCCCTTTTTTATAGTGTGGAAATCCTCATTTATGTCCTCCACCCTGGGGCGGGGGAGCTGTCTGTCAGACTCCTACTCACTAAAACCACACGGTGTTCTACTGCTACCTTTAGCCGGGGCGCTGGAGTGCTTGCGCATTTCGTCACTCTCCCCGGCTAGGTGTTAGCCCGCATGGATTCATGCGGACTCCGACCAATTCCTCTAGAGAGAAGCGCGTGCGGAACACGGCGCGCCGCCGTCTCGCGCCTTTCACTGTTCAGGCAACAAACTCCCCAAATCTGTTGCCTGCAGCCCACACCTTAAGGCGGCCGGAGATCGTTCCGCGTCCTCCGGCGCCCAGTGCGTCTACTACGGATTGAACGGGAGGTTATCCTCCGTCTCCCTTTCCGCCGCCTTCTTCGAACGTAATCCTCCCTACCATAGGTCTTCCTACGCTCCCTGTGGCCTTTGTAATAGTAAACCTAAAATAGAATCTGTGAAAACATACTTTTCACAGACAAAATAATTATGTTAAAACTCGGCATTATGGTAACATTATCTTCCCACAAAGACCTTTTAGGTACCACGCCCACGATATGAACAAACTTCCAAACTAAGCCTACGTGTGTTTTCAAATAATGTATAAAGCAAGTTTTACTTGACGAGACTCCTCCGTGCCTTTTTTTTTGGATGGGAAATTATCAAATAATTTCTCCCGCTCTGGGCGGAGCGGGGCAGCGTGTCAGACTTCTACTAACCAAAACCCACCCGTGTTCCTTCAATTGCCTGTGCCAGGGCCACGGTATTTAGCGGACCCCATCAATTACTCCTGACATCTATTTGAGGAGTGCGTGGAACACAACGCGCCGTCGACCCAGGCCTGGTCCTCGCCGGACTGCGAGCTACCCATTGCTCGCCGTCCGCAAGCCCACGCCTACGGTGGCTGGGATCAGCTCTCAATTCCCGACGCCCAAGGCGTCTCCTGCGGCGACTAGTTGCGTGAGGGCGCAAAGATTGCTCCTCCCTCACGCGTTCTGCATCTTCCTTCGCGAGCATTACTGTTTCGCTGCTTAGCAGAAGGAGGTGATGGCTTCCCATGCAGTCTCGCTCCGTACCAGGGCTTGAACCACGTCCGGACGCGAGAGATCACCGCCGCCAATCGCCTCCGCGAGGAAGCGGCGGTGCTCTGCCCAAGCCAGGCAAATCTCCACCGTGTCCTCCGGGCGATCCACACAATGGTAACACCCAGAAGTTTCCTCCTGACTTATCCGGAACAGGAACCTCCCGAAGCAACCGAAGGTGAGGACGCCGTGGCGCCTCTCCAACCACTCCTCAAAGAGGCGACTTATCGCCGCAATTCGTGCTCCGTGCCTCTGAAAGCACGTTATTTTATGCCATCGGTCCCGGCTGTTATTCGTAGATCTTTGACAGTCTTTACCATACTGGTAATCAGAAGCCCAAAAGTCTGACAAACAGTTAAGACTGTTTGTCAGACTAAGTATCGTGTTAACTGGGTTGTGAAGGACAAGTAATTATGCAGTCGCTCCATGTAAAATACTGGTTTTCAGCTGCATCCGGTTAGGCTGGAAGCTGACCTTAACATACATAGAAAAGGCTTGGCAGATTGATATTGTATGAAGTTATTTTAGCTATCTCTCAAAAGGAATGAATAATAAGGGTGCTAGTGAAAATGCCGGAAGGGAAGACCCACACTGTCTTATATTATTTTGATGTCCTTCAAAAGGTTTCACGCATAGGACTTACAATCGGCGCGCGTGTATGACCGCTTGTAAAGGGTCTTTTTTTTAAAAACAGAGAACTTTAAATTGAATTAAAACACAGAAACATGTTTTTAATGTTCAAGAAATTGGTTTTATTTAACAGATAGTTTTATGGCATTAATATTTGAAAATGATTTCCATGTGGCCGGCGCGGCTGACGCGAACATGGCGAAATCTGGAGGTCAAATTTTCACACACTCTTCGCAGTGCAGGCTGTACTTCGGCAATAACGCATGGAATGTTGGCATCCAAGTGCTCAATTGTTACTGGTTTATCAGAGTAGACATGCGACTTTACGAGAGAGAATAAAGTAATGGCTTCAAATCGCACGTACGATGTGGCACGTTTCGTGAAATTAGTCGTTCGTCAAATATTTCCTTTAGTAAATTAAGCCAATAAAAAAGTGAAGTTTTCAGTAAACTAGGCGTTGGTGTCAGCCGCGACGGCCACATGCCCGGAATCATGTTCAAACTTTAATGTCATAAAATTATCTATCAAATAAAACTAATTTCATGGATATTAAAATATTTTTCTGTGTTTTATTTCAATTTAAAGTTCTCTGCCTCTAAAAAAAACACCCTTTATAAACGTAAACGGATGCTTTAGCGTATGTGCGAACCGCAGCACGTGGTTTAGGTAAATAAAACCGGCCAAGTGCGATTCGGACTCGCGCACGAAGGGTTCCGTACCATTATCAATAAAAACGGCAAAAAAATCCCATTGGTTGTATGGGAGCCCCCTTAAAAAATTATTTTATTCTTTTTTGTAATACATCAGCTGTGAAAATTTTAACTAACTACCACAGTTCATGAGATACAGCGTGGTAACAGACGGACAGCGGAATCATAGTAATAGGGTCCCATTTTACCCTTTGGGTAAGGAACTCTAATAAAAAGTACCTAAGGAAACTAGCCACATCTACGCTGAAGGAAAATCTATAAAATAAAAATAGCCTAAATTCCCCATTCTGTCCAATTCCCCGAAATTGCGAAAAAAAAATTCCCAATCTGGCAGTCCTGCACGCTTGAGTCAAGTGCTCGAAACGAACATTCGCCACGTTTAGTGCATCGCCATCGCGCTTGAGCCATGTGCTCGATGCGAGCGTTCGCCGCGCCTTGTAGCTAATAGCCGTTTTGTAACCAAGCTCAACATTTACATTACAAATAAACGATACAAGTCAGTCTCCGCCTTAAGCTGCGTTCTCAGACGACACGCGCCCACTACGCGTACGCCACGGACAGTATCAGTACCCGCGTAAACTCGCTTTGAAATTTGCGCGTGCTGAGCGCGGGTGTAAGGCGGGCACACGCGTTGAACCCGCTCTCAGCACTTTAGACGCAGAGTTTAGACGCAGGTGCTGACGTCCGTGGCGTGCGCGTAGTGGGCGCGTGTCGTCTGAACGCAGCCTTAAGGTAGGACGCCTTCAGGCTAGTTGGAATGACGATCTCCGCAGGGTGGCTGGTAGCCGCTGGATGAATGTATTCGAGTTAAACGGCGTCGTGAAAGATTAGAGATACTATCTCCAGCAGTGAACTGATGATATTGATGTTACATGTTACATGTTACCTCTAAATACTAAACAAACTTCAAAGCTAACTACCAAAGTAACTTCCAATTAATATTTTTAATTTTCTCAGTAAACGTTCAGCATCTAATTAACTAACATTATCTTTAATGTCATCTTGACAACAGTTATAGCGTAACTACTCATCCGTAATTGTACCGACGATTATATTGAGTTGATGCCGAGCTTATGTAGACAGTCTGTTGTCATGCCAGTACGTATTAGTAACATCGGGAGTATTCGGGAGCGCGGTTACAAAAAAGAGGAATTAAAATGTACATAGGTAGAAAGAAAGAAAAATAAGTTTATTTGTCACAGAATCATGTGCATACAAAAATATAATTAACTCAATTTTTTACAAAAATAAAAATAAAACACACAAATCACAAGCACAAAACAAAAGTCGCCAGCTGCTGGCACGCCATGACTGTGGCTTCCACTCAGCATGATGCAGTGCTATGGTAGCTCATGTAAAGGTTACATGCAATGGGTAACCTTATATATTACTGGCTGATGTCAGTTACCAGTCACCCTACATAAAGCCGATTTCTTTCAAACTGACGTTCTATATTTACAACCGGATACAGTCTGTTGAAAAAAGTCTAGGCAGATGAAGATAACTGTACACCTGAAAATAGACAGAGCGGAGTCTAGACCTCACCATTGTGCCATTATTGCCTCGAGGAAACAGCGCAGCACACATTCAATGAGTGTCTAGCATGGACAACTAGAACTTACCTTAAGAGGGACCTTCCCGGCCCATCTATTGCCAACGCGAGCATGGTCGAAAAGCTTGTTGTTTCATCCAGCGCAACGTCCGTTGACTAACAAGCAAGTGAGAACGCGATAACACTGAACGAAAAATAATGTGCGGAAATTTTATGAAACTTGTTTCAGGAAATACGTGTTTTTTAGCAAGCCTTACAATTTTGTGAAATAAATGTTTGTCATTTAGAATCTCCATTACATGTGCGAAGTTTCTATCGTTATGTTTTCTGTACTTTTACAATTTATGAGTACATTACGAACGGCCAAATTTCAGGTAAAAATTGTGCAAAAAAGCAGATTTTTGGAGGCTTACGAGTATACTGAATTTGTTTATCCAAATTTTTAATTTTCGCTTTGATACAGATACAGTGCACAAAACACCTATTAGTTCAAAAAATTCTTAGAAAGATATGTTAAAACGCTATAATCACGTTCAAGCGTTTGTATGAAAAGTATGACGGGTTGGACCCTCTTAAGCTGCGTCCAGATATGTTCATTTGTCCGTACAGTATCTCCGTTTCGTATCAACGTCGGAATCTAAAATCTCTGGACGCAAAGTTTTTGTCAATATTTCATTGTTTTGATTACCTTCTTTAATTTAATAACACTTTTTCATGTGCTTCTACGGTAACAATCCATCAGTATTAATGTAATGCGCATTTTCGCTATTTGGTAACATCACCCATGGACTCCACGAGACAGGCTCGACCTAGTGTGGAGTCCATAAGCAAAATGCTTCATTTGCGTCTTCTGTTTTTTATTGTAAATCTAGCTATTAAGGTAGACTACAATAAGGAAATGTAAACCACTGCTTTTGGGAAATAAATAAATAAATAAAATAAAAAGTAAAATAGCTCGTATCTCCGTATAGTCGCTGCGATCGTCGCGTGTTTATTTCTGTGTCAAGTGTCGTCAGTGTTGTATCGTATCGCCTCTGAACGGGGCGAAAATACTAATTCGCGATGAATCAGAGCGTACCTGTATCCGTAACGACGCCGTACCACCGTACTGTACCGAACGAAAGTCCAAACTAGCGTTTTTGGATCGCGCGACGCTAATACGAAACGGTGGTACGGTACGGATAAAATGAACATATCTGGACGCAGCTTTACACTCGTACAGAAAGTAAATATTACCAAAAAAAAAAAAAAAAAAAACAACCAAATCAAATAAAAAAAACACACTAAGTACTAAAATAGGATGTGCATTTTAGTTAGAAGATTTTATTTATTTGGATCTGTTTTTTATTTGAGAAGAAGTTGGAAGTCGGTAGCAAGCACCAACTTCCAACTTTTTTATTATTTGTTATGGGTTTGCTCTTGACTAGGTCAGAGGTGACAGAGACTAAGTCGACGATGGAGTGAGCTTACGCTTACCCAGAAGAAGCCTGTTCACTCTCACTTTGAAGAGATTAGGGTTGTATGCGCTCGGAAATACAGATGCAGGTTCCACTCTTTTGCTGTACGCATTATAAAAGTCATTTGGAAGCGCTTGGTGCGGATCGGTGGAATAGCAACTAGGTAGGGATGGTAACTGGCAGTGCGTCTAGATGTCCAATGGTAGAAGGGGGCCGGTGGAATGAGGTCGTGGAGTTCTTGGGCACACTCATCGAAGTACAATCTGTAGAAGACCGACAAGCAGGCAACCTTGCGGCATCGTCCACGATTTTCTCAAAAAATAATTAACCAATTTTGATTATTCTTGCACTAAGGTGATCTACATACTTTCAGAAAGGTTTTAGTACGATATATAAAATATTAACTAATTATTCTAATGTACGAAGTTATATGTATAAATGTACTGTATTTCCGGCATTTCTAAGCAGATTTTCATGTACGTGCTCCGTTTCACCGGCTTCATAAGGTTCATAACTCATTTGTTGGGCTCGGTATATCCTTTTATAACAAGTTACCCTCTTCCTTACTAGATTTGCCCTTCAATGCGTTTAAAGCTAAAGTAAAATCTAATCTTTGTTCGAAGGCATACTATTCTATCAACGACTACTTAAATGATAAGAATAGTTGGTCGCTGTGATTAACTCAAGACCATGTATATGTTCTTTCTCCAGAATTAGCTTATCTTCTGACAGGTTATATTATGAGTTCATATAATTATTTATTTTCTTTGACTGTAAAAGTCAATTTATTTTAATTTTATTTTTATTTATCATGGACATAATCTACTCATTAAAATGTTTTTTTTTTTTTATGAGTGGTATTGCAATATGTGGTTAGGTAGTGATCTCGATAATTGATCATATTATTCTTGCCTGAGCAACCGGCAGCAAGTACGTCATGCTCCCTTAGATGTCACTGCTTGCGGTAGCGTCGGGGGTCGGGTTGCCTCCTTCCCTCAAATATGGCGAGGGGGGTGATGGCTGAACTCTGCGTTATGCTCGTGAACGGGTGCTGCTTGTGGTGACTGGTCGTCTTGCTGTCCTTGGTTTTGTTTTATTATTAGTAATTAACTTTGTTTATATTACTTCGATGGTCCTAGTTTATCATTTGTGACTTCGAGTTACAGCTTCATGTACAATCTTCGTATATGTAAGTGGGCACATCCTATTATTACTGGAGGCCTTTATTTAGCTATAAAGTTCTGCTTACGTTTTTAGTTTTGTATTTTTATTTCTGCTTGAGTATAGTTTTCGATTACTTTTTTTTTTTTTTTTTTTGGTATATTGGCGTGTGCTAGCTTACGTATAGCAAATAATTTAATTTAATGTTTTGTGTTGCGTAATGTACCTAAATTATTATGCGCAGTGTTGTATACATTCAATTTTTTTTTTTTTTAACTGAACAGACAGCTGTGCTGCTGGGGAGTTTGTTGCGCCACTTCTTCTCCCCAGCTAAAACACTAGGAAGTGGTGAAGGGCGGGCGTTTTGGGGGACTGTCTTATGTAATTTTGACGTTCAAAAAGTGCTGATTCTCAGCCTAGTTTAAATAAATGACTTTTGATTTTGATTGATTGATTTAGATGATTTTTCTTTTCGTTCGTCTTGAGCATATGGTATTTTGTATACTCAACTAAAAATTGAAAAATAAATTTACTTAAAAAAAAAGTAAAACTGACTTCAAAAACCTAAAACGAATAAAATAACTTTCATAAAAACATAACAGCTTCTGAAGTCGGTGTTTTCAGTTCTTCAATGCACTAATAGCTTGCCACCGACTTCAGAAGCTGTTAAGTTTTTTATGAATGTTATTTGGTTCGTTTTAGGTTTTTGAAGTCGGTTTTTACTTTTCTAAAGTATGTTTATGAAATAAATTGGTTTAAAGTTATAAAAAAAATAGACGAAAATTGATGATCCCCCTTATCTCCGAAACTACTGAGCCTAACATTTTGAAAAAAAATACAGAAAATAGTTATAGATTACAGGAAAACTTATAAAAAGTCAATGGTCTTAAAATAACATGGTAAATGGTAAAGTATGGGAGAACATGTTTTTCAACTACATACATATAATGTTAGGTTTGTTCTTGGGATAAATTCATCCCGACTACGAAACCCTTCACTGTGCGTGGTCTGACACGCACTTGACCGGTTTTTGTTGGGAAGTTGGTCGTTTTTTTTTTTAATTTTCACTTTTTAGTTATGGTACCCGACGTGGTGATCTGAAGTGAGAGCTCATAGGATAGGATAGGCAAAGGAGGCGGTGGAAAAAGAGATAGAGCTACAATCTCTCGCTCTATCCCGAGCATAAGAACCAGAAACCAGAGGGAGTCCTTTTATTAACTAAGGACGTTATAAGTATCGTAAAAGTTTTTATAAGACCTCAAAGCCAATCAATAAACATTAAATTCTTTCATAACCATACATACTGATAATTGTCAAATTTGTTCACACGCATCGCTTCTCCATTTAGATGCTTATCAATCGATGATTCTTATAATTATAATGAGTGTGTCCCATACTAATTCACGCTTACATAACAGGATGCGCTACTGGTTTTTTTTTTATTTGATCTGTTGATGATATCTTGACGGTTATAGAAAGTTCGGAGTTAATTTCGATATTGTAGTGGTATTTATTGAGTAGGTGTAGAGATGGGTGGGTGGGTAAAAAATGGGTAGGTAAAAATGGGAAAGAAAGGGATGAAATGGAAAGCAAACCGTAAATGCAAACCGTGTTCTACATCTTTTGTTTCCATGTTGCCGTGTTCAATATCATTAATAGTTCTGATTTCAAGCTACTACAATCTGTCAAATTTCTTTAATACATTTTCAACTTTATCGCTGAAGCATTAGGTTCAAGGTTAATTAAGAAAATTTGACACTCTCGGGTAGCTTTACCTGCTAGCGTCTGTATATATGTTATAATTTTGTTTTTATTTATACAATATATTTTTGATAAAACTGTATTTTATTGTGAGATAGTCCAGAATATTTGTGTAAATGGCAACCCTGCAGACAGACGTGAAAATTATAATGTAATTTGGTTAATTTATTTTATTAATTTTTACCCAGTATGTGATTATGGGTATTTACCAATAGTTTACCCAACTCTAATTGGGAGAAATATCTTATTTTTCGTAAGATGTGGGGAAGCTCATAAGATTGTGTATACCTAATTATTAGGCAAACTTATTAGCTTCCAAATACATTAGCAGTCAGTAAATGAACAACTATGTACTTACTGCAGTAATTAAAAAATCCGGTTTTTTGTACAATTTTTTCCTTCTCATTTTAAAGTAGGTCGTAGGCTCGAAACCAGGCAAGCACATTACCCGCCAGGGCTAAGGGTTGTTCGAAAGAGTTACCGTGGCCCTGGCACAGGCAGCTGAAGGAACACGGGTGGGTTTTAGTCAGTAGAAGTCTGACACGCCCTGCCGCTCCACCCAGAGCGGGAGAAGTTATTTGATGACTTTCCATCCAAAAAAAAGGCAAGCACATTACTTTATGTAATTTATTTTATCACCATCAAAACGATGAAGGACAATTTCGTGAGGAAACCGGCATGTCCTAGAACCAAAAATTCGAAGACATGTGACATCTACCAGTAAGTAATTATTTAGCTTTGTTTATTGAATTTGGTTGTTCATTTTTGTTTCTATTATTATTATTATTTTTTAATTTTAATTAACTATTATGTATTAATGATTATGTGTTGTGTTTGTTATGGAACTGGATATTTAATATTTTTTTACCTTTCCACAGTCAGTATTTTGATTGTTGTTGTTTTAATTTTCTTTTTAAATGGTCATTGTAATTAATTTTATTTTATTTTAGTCTAATTTAAAATGTAATTTTCATATCAATTTTTATCTAATTTTTATCTTGTTTACTCGTTTATGACCTAATTTATTAATTTAATTTTGACATGTATTCACTTTTACTTTTATTTTTATGAATCTGTCGTAATTTAATAATTAATGGTTTTACCATTGTTGTTTGTGCTAGCGGTGTTAACCTATAATTAAGTGTTGCACCCGCAATTGTAACCTGTTATAAATAATAAACTACCAATTTACTGGTGTAAACAATATTGTTGGTTAACCTGAATAAAAATAATCAATCAGTCAATCAATCAATCAAATCATTTATTTGCAAGGAATGTAGGTACATTAAAATGCAGGTGGAGTAGATAGGAGTGAACCATGTACATTCTGCCTGGAAATAGGCACGCAAAATTCATAATCTAAAAATAAAATTACAAATTAAAATTAAAATGTCACATTTACAATAAAATTATTACAATTATACACACAATAAATATTCAAAATGTCAAATTAAAATGTTATTTTAGAATTAAATTAAAAATAAAAGTATATTAGGTTAAAGTTCAAAATAATATTAATTATACACATTGCTGATTAAAAAGATTTGTCCATTAAATAATCATTAATCGAATAATAACATTTATCTATTAGGAAGGCCACTAGTTTCTTTTTAAAGTTTTTAATTGTATCATTTTTCATTACATCTGGCAATTTATTGTATATTAAATAAATAAATACCAACCCGCACTGGTTCCGCAGCCGCGTGGTGGATTATGACTCGCTTCCTCTCACAGAAAGGAGGTTTTCGTCTCAGCTGTGGGAACATTATTGACTTAGATCAGGTTATTTTAAAGTACCGTGGACCCACCAGTTAGTGGTAATACATTTTCCTTGAGCTGGTGTAGCATAGTCTTACGGTTGTACGGAGTTTCAGTAGAATGCGAGGCCGGCTTATACTAGTTTTGTTCACACTGACGTGCGGAGTATTGTACTATCAATTTTATAAAGTAGGTACAGTCACGAACCGGGTTTGTTGAGCCACTTGCTTATCATCTTAACTTGGTTGTGTTACACGAATGTCACCCGTGAAATTTGACATGTGACATTTCAATAACGAAAAACGGGCGGCATTCGTGTAACACAACCAAGTTAAGATGACAGGCTAGTGGCTCAACAATCCCTGTTCGTGACTGTACCTATACATAAATATAAATTGATAACAACGAAGTCTTTATTAGATACATACATTTTTGGGTTCAAAGAAAAGACGCAACAAATTTGATTAATTCAGCAAAATAAATAGGCTTGACGTAGGCATTTTATAATAAAATAACAAAAAGACACATTGAAAGGTTTCCATGAAAAGATAAATTTTTCACGGCACCTTTCAATAGGTAAATGGTCCGTTTCGTGAAAAGCGCTTTGAAAAAAATAAAAGCTTTACTTTGCAAAATGAATACAGAAGGTTAACTTTGCACAATGTATGACGTCAAGACCGTGGTCCGCCTACGCAGTGGGCTTCACATTGTACGTACTAGGTTATGTTCTGAAGCTACGGCATTGAGCAGACTATTGCAAAGAAAACTATATTTAATTACTTGACAACAAAGACCAAAATAGCACATACGTTTGACCCATGTCGAGTTGCCATTTTTTTTTAAATTATAAATATAATAAAAACCGGCCAAGTGCGTGTCGTGCGCTCCTGAATTCAAATGGCCCACAGTGGAACACTATAAACAAAACCGGCCACGTACAATGAAAGGTTCCGTAGTCGGGATGATTATGTCGCAAAATCAAACTTAACATTGTAGTTGAAAAACAAGTTCATCGTTATACGTCACGTTCTATTCACCGACCGCAAATGTAAGATTGTAATCGCAATTTTTTATTTTTTTATTTGGTAAAACTACAAATTAACGATTTCCGGACTTTTTGCTTTGCTTGTGCCAAATTTTATGATTCTAGATCAATGGAAAGTGGACGTTATTTGCAAGTATAAAAGAATGTCGCATAAATGGCCGTATTCTTTTTGCGTTGACTTAGAAGCTTGATTTTTTTAGAGCTCCAAAGGATCGGAGATCGTATTTGGTATTAATTTCAACTTAATAGATCAAAGCGTTCCTGAGAAAAATTGTCTTGACTGACTGACAGAGGGACAACGAAGTGATCCGAATATGGGTTTAGGTTGTTCTCCTTTTGAGGTAAGAAATGAATCCTGAAAAATGGCCAGAGTCTATCAATATCACATTTGTATATTCGGTCAGACATGTTAAAAAAAAATGCTGAATGTCATTCTGCGGTATTGACATTAAGACGCAATGTAATAAAAGAATTGAATTTTTTTATTAAAAAAAAAGAAGAGGGAAAGAATTTAGTGATAATTATTGATATTTTATTCTAGGAGTATGAATGTTTTTAAGTATTTATTATAAGTTTCATTTGCTAATTCAAATGTTTTTTATTTTTTATTTTATGTATTTTGTTTTCTCTTCTACTCTTACACACGGTGTCTACATCTCTTTTTATCCTCTGTCCTATCGCAGGTATGCTGGAAGAGATATCTTTAGAAATAAGCATCACCTTTGTACGTATTTTTCTGTTCCATTATTCTTGTCTGTTTATTTGTTTGTACATAAATGGTTAAATTAATAAAAATAAAATAAATAAAAAATATATAATGCTGAGTCGATAAAATAAAGCAGCAGAAGCAGAAAATAGCCCTTAATGTGACCAACTTATTTTTTTATCTAGATACAGTTTGATTACGCATCCAAAACAATCAGGTCTAGCATGTAAGACTGGCTTTACGAGAGCAATAAATAGGGAACCTCGACCAGACCATCGCTCGCCGTGTCAGCGCGAGTAGTGTGTCCAAAGCCACAGTCATTTGTTTTACACTTTTAGCCGCTCTGCGCTCTGCCCTTTGCCCTGCGCTGTCTGTCAATCTCGCTCAGCTGCATTAAAATACCAACCTTCTATTGTCCAATTGCAAGGCAGGCCTCTTCCCGTATAGAGAAGACATGATCATTGATCACCACGATTGCTCAAGACCGGTTGGCGGTTTCAGATTATCATTGATTACAAGTACTGGGGGCCAACCACTACCTCTTGAAGCAGCATTATTTTAATATTACTTCAGTGTGAGAGTGAGATGGAGCAATACATGACGTCTAGCTCCATCACTTCCCCACACTCAAATAAGATTAAAATAATACTGCTTTAAGAGGTACTGCGTAAAGACCACCGTCTAGCTCCAGATCTACGATACAGGTTTCGGTAAGATACTATTGGATATCGACTAGTATCCTTTCTGTAGTAATAATAGATAAAATTTCAATGTATCTATAATAGCTATAGTTTACTTCCGAGATTTATTGGAATTCGTGTATTTTGACTTATTTAAATTCATTTTAATCTTAATTACTATGTTATTGTTATTATATGCCTAAGTTGCGCGACATAGTTGATCCTATTTATTTATGATCCACAATAAAGAATATGAATAGATTTCCTCACGATGTTTTCCTTCACCAATGCTAGTGTTATCCAAGATAAACTTAGAAAGTAAATATGGATTGTAACAGTTACATTGGTACTTTTGTCCGGATTTGAACACACAGCCTCGCAACCAACCAACCCGCATGAGAAGCGAGGCCTTAACCACTGGACCATCACGACATTTTTCATACACGCATTTATACACGCTCTCACTTCCAGATAGGTGAATGGTTCTCATTGGTCAATAAACTTACGAGTAAGTACCTACATAATATGAAAAGTCAGCAAAACAAAATTGTTGAGGATTGACACGCTACGTCAATTTGAAGTGTAATTTCATACGACTGACTAAGAATTAAGAGCGTTTTGAAAGATTAGATGTATGAATCATGGTAACGCATCGCATTATGTAAGAATTTGGTAATTCTAATTACGTTTATTTTTAGTCTTCTATTTTTTTTTTTTTTGTATGAAAGGACCTGGACAAAAAAGTACATTCCATATACACATACATAATAAAATACACTGTAAAATAAAAATAGAAAAATGAATTATTACGTAGTTTTTAGCCTCTCTAGACCTGTCAGTTATTATTTCAAAATATTAAGTAATGCAACATGAATTCAACTTATCGTTTGTCAAGTTTCGCCATAATAGTCCATAGAGAAAGATAAATATAATAAAGGACGTTCCAAACCACGTGTCCTAAACTACACTCGTAGATAACGTGTGATATGGTCGACAAATGCATTACATTAGGAACATTTTATTCATACGAAACTGTATTCATTGGTATTAGTTGCATTTTATAAAATACTCGTATTATAATAATATTATATTTTAATTAGTTTTTATCCAATTCACCCAAAAAAACTTTAAAACGGAACGGAACGTGTTTGACAGCGTGTTTCTGTTACTGTCAAATGTCAATATAATGTCATTGCTTGGCAGACGCTCTGTGATTGCAGATTCAACGTCTTATTGTGATTGTGTTTTGCGATTGTTTTCTGATATTGTTGGCCCCAGCTTATCTTTACGGACTGATACCTTCTACCACACGATTACCTTGCTAATAATACTGGACTGTTTTGCGTTTTGGATTTGTTTTGTGGATTACGATGAGGTGCATCAACTGCGGAATAGCCATACAAAGGCTGCAGAGGCATCTCATATCCTCGCTTTCTGCACAACATCAAACAAGACTTTCGCGTTGGTTAACCAATGCTCAAACCCAGGTATGAAGTCGGAATAGTATAATACTTAGTCTGTTTTTTTATGTTTTATAATGGTATGCGATTTTAAATAGTGCATCTTTTTTTCAGTTGCCTCTGGATACATTCATTTGTCAACCATGCTTCTTATTATTGAATACTGAGGCTGGTGAACATGAGAGACTACTGGGGCATAACATGGTTTGTCTTGGTTGTGGAAAATCGGTTAAAAAAATAAGACACCATAATGTCAGTATGAACTCTCCATTGCTGGCTGTCCTAATATCACAAAATACTATTAATGTGGTAAGCATTTTTTTTTAATTCATTATTTTATATATCTACTTGTATTAGTCTATAAAAATCTATAAAAAAATAGCACTCATAGTAGGTATGTGTGATTATAATATCTATCTATATGTATTTTCCATGTTTGACATAATAATATACTTCTTTAAAGTAGGCATGTTGTAACATAATACTTCTCATTGTACAATAACATAAAACTTGAAAACATGTGTTTATTCTAACTGGGATTTATTTTCAGCCCTCAAGAAACAACTATGTTTGTCATGTGTGCTGGATGCGAGCAAATAGACAGGCTGTGCAGGACTTATCACGAAACTTGCAGGAATTGGGTTCGGACAACATGCAGGAATCAGCTTCAGACAACGTGCAGGGATTGGCTGTTTTGGTGTCTTGCCCAAAGACACCAAAACAGTTACGTTCTAAGGCAGCTGTCAACAAGTGAATAACCTAGTGGACATAGTTAATATAATGTAATAACCTAGTAATATAGTTGTATAAAAAACTTGTGAAAGTTAACTTTTACGTAATCTGGAACAGTTACGTTGTATACAACTATGAACATAGCCTTTACAACTTTTTTTATGTGTACACTATAAGCGAAACTAGTATACACAACATGTAGATGTAGAATACATTTTGTATATTTTTTTGTAAACTCGTGGTTACATACAATAGTCCTTCTGTATTCTCCTGCATCACGGTCCATCTATTGTCATTTATTCAGTCAATTTACTCAAAGTAACCGTTTTTTGTACTAAATCATTCTCGTTTGATTTTGTTTTGTGTGCTTTTTAATGTATTTTATAGTGGCACGCTAATTTACGATCAGATTAGCGTGTTAAAATGTTGAATGATGAGTCTTTTTACGCAGATTATTAGTTAAGTCATTCATGGGATTATCTTTTATGAGATAATTTAATTGTTACAATCAACTGTTGTATTTTTAATTATTGTCTTACTACGTAACTTTAAAAAAAATCCCTAATATTATAGATAGCTTCAACAATTATTTGATTAATAGAAAACCAATACCGACATTTAGAATGAAATAAAGAAAGAAAAGAAATAAAAACTTTTTTACAAGAAAAATATATTTTTTTTTTTTTTGTAAAAAAGTTTTTATTTTACACTTTTTTACTGGGTCAGTTTGTAATATATCTAAGTCACAAATAGCTTAATGTCAACTGCTCATCAGCTTTTACAAAATAGTGCTTATCCTGATGTAGGGACGTTAATTGTTGAGGAGTTCTCCTAGTAAGAACCAGGAGACCTGGAGCTGATGGTGAAGTCTCCATCACCATAATGCACTGGGACGAGCATAAATTGCTTAGGAACCATATTAAAGTTAAAGTAATCGAAACGCAACCCGTGAAATACTTATTATTGAGTAGCTCCGATGCCATCTGTGGTCTTCATCGTCAATTCCAATTAACCATATGGTGCTTTCCGAGATCAAATGCACGAGTTACTATAAAAAATACCCAAATAGCTATTGGGGTGCCTGAATAAAATAGTTTCTTCGATTTTCATGTGATCCTCTCATCAGATTTTGAGTTGGTGGCAATGTGGTCCCATTGCCACCAACTCAGAATCCTCGAGAAAATACCCTATCAAACAAAAAATATTTTTTGTAAATCCGTCCCTATATGAAGTAGTTATGCCTAACATACATAAAAATATATAAATATATATAACATCTGAATTGAAAACCTCCTCCTTTTTGGAAGTCGTTTAAAAAATTGTTTATTCTGTACTAACAAAACACACCTTACAAAAACAAATGACGTAAAGTAAACACATGCATAGCAGGCAAAAGCCTCGTATTCAAGCAGTCTATAAGTTGCCAATTTTGTCCATTGCTTGATGTCAGGGCCAGGGACCAAAGACAATTTACATTGCCTCTGTGTTGCACCAGTTCTTATTGACAAAAAATCCGAATTTCAGAGTGAAAAAATAACTACATTTATAACAAACAAATAACAAGAACAAATTAAGCCGTGCGTCGCATCTATGCAAGAACGGGTTGTTGAACGACGAACCTATCGTCAACGGCGCTGATTTTCAGCAACTAACTCGAATGACTTTTACATAATATGTCTAAGAAGGCCTATATACCTTTTTTTTTGGGTGGGAAATTATCAAATTACTTCTCTCGCTCTGGGCGGAGCGAGAGGGCGTGTCAGACTTCTACTGACTAAAACCCACCCGAGTTCCTTCAGTCGCCTGTGCCAGGGCCACGGTAACTAAGGCCTACATACCTATCAACTTAACAATTTTTTTCTTGAGAGCTGCCCTTACTTATTTGAATTCTTCACTAACAGAATCCAATGGTGATAAACCATTTTACCAGAAAGTGTCGTCGATGCAATAAGCTTCACAGTGTCGGGACAACGTGTTTGAAGTTATGAAATTCGAACATACAAGTTTCCCACTAGATTAAAACACTCGAAAAAGCTCCAACTTTATAACATCATTTTTTTTTCTCTTACGAAGGCATCACTTTTGTTCCTCTCTCCGCTATTCCTAACCACTAAAAACCCTATACACATTTTTAACATCTGTTTTCGCCATCAAAGTCATATTTATTTAACGCTGACGCGTCACAAGTTCTCGACCTCGCCACCAGAGAGCGCCAGAAGCTCGACTGTCATTCAGACCACGTGACCTGTAATTTGGCGAACGGAAATGTTATCAAACTACGTTTCCGGTTCCGGTTGTTCATAATGGAGCACTTGTATTGTAAGGTTAAGTTATTTGTGGGAATAATTGGGTTGTAGTTGGTATGACTGGATTTTAATTACATGGTAATTTAATTATTTGGTAATGTATTTGAATATTATAAATGTACTAATATTCTTCACAAATTCAGCCGAAAGATGTCCAATGCGGTCCAGCATAGGCATAGGCATAGGCATCCCCTAAGCACCGCCTCTTTGACCGGTTCTGTGCTTCTTGCATCCAGCGGGCTTCCGATGCCTTCACAAGGTATACTAATAATACGAAGATATTTTTTTTAAAAAAAAACCTCTTTATTTTCGCCAGAGGAAACTTTTAATGAAGATTTAATGAATTATTCAACTTTTGACACAGTTTTCGATCAGAAATAAATGCCTTATTTTAGTTCAACGTTGGAACAATCCCAAAGGACTTAAATACACAAGGTGTAACTTAAATAACGCAAAATGTAAGTTTTAAGCTAATCTAGCATATACGTATACAGATATAGGATGTAATTTTAATCACTGTTAGGGGTCATTGTACTCATGATTACGAACAACTTTTACTATGGGACCCAACTTGAAATCGCGAAAAAAATATTAGCCTACATTTTGACGAGTTATGCGAACATAAATGTAGGCTACGAACAGCTGATTTTTTTTCGCGATTTCAGGTTTGATCCCATAGTAAAAGTTGTTCATAATGATGAGTACAATGACCTCATAAGAGGTTGTGCGTTATTTAAGGGGAAAGCACCAGGGTAGCACGCGAAATTCAAATTTTCTGTTGATTAAAGTACGATTCGCGACCGTAACAAATATGTATTTACAGATTATTATAATAAATAGAATCAGTAATACAACTCCATAAGTTAGTATAATCCTAAATGTCAAGATTTCATGAAATAGTCATTGAATTGGATTAACTTGAAAAGTTGTATTGATAAGTTTAATGATAATAATTCTGTAAATACTTGTTACGGTCGCCAATCCTATTTTGATTAACATAAAAACTGATGAAAATTTGAAATTCTTGCTACCCTGGCGCTTTCGGCTTAAGTTACAACTTGTATTTAAATAATACATATAATGTGTGACACATTAAAAATAATAATAAAATACATTTGTAAATGAGAATTCTTGCACTTACATTTTATTATCGTTACATAAAAAGAAATAAAATAAAAATACTTATATACCAAAGTACCCAAATCCGAACACAGTCCATGATCTGCATTCATTCCACGTGGGTACAGTCAGCAAAAATTCTGGCCCTGCGGTGTTCCGCTGAAAATAATGTATGTATGAATTTCAAGACGAAACCTGGTGAAAAGCCACAAAGAAATGATCGCAATGAAATGGTGCAGGTATGTTTTTACCTTTTGCGAAATAAGGGGGAATGGGGTAGATGTTCAATCGTTCACGCCATAAATAAGAGTGAGAGTGTTTTACTGATATTTCACGAAATTTTTGATGAGTTGCAACGAACTGTTAAGTACGAGTAGTTTTGCTGGTTTTAGTTAATCAGAATCAGAATCAGAATTATTTATTTGTAAAACATAGGTGAAGAACATATATACATTAATCATACATGTCAAGGTCTTAAATAGATAAGTGTTGCACTATGCTTTGTCATTGTTGACATACAAATATTAAAGTCAAGTTAACAAAATTTTCTATCAATTTTATACAAATACATTAAAATAATCAATTTAATAATGTCCACTACAAGAAAGAAAAAACACCCACAAGAAGATCATAATAAAAGAACATGCGAGAAATTATTCGTCCGTTACATTAATAATATGAATTAATAAAATTACAGAATTTAATCAAATAGTCATCCAAAATTAAAATAGTCATCCAAGTCAACATTAATAAAATTACATAGATTTATAAAATTACATAATCTCATAATTCATCATATCATAATTTAATCAAATAGTATTATCATTAAAATAGTCATCCAAGGTATAATAACATTTCTCAACTAATAACTTGTGAAGACACTTTTTGAATTTCTTTAATGGCATACATTTTATAGCATCAGGTATTTTATTAAAAATCTTTGGTGCAACACCAAAGAAGCTCTTTTTCATTAACGCAGTATTACATTTCAACGTACATAGTTGATTTTCATATTGACTCCGAATGAGGGTCTTCTTAACTGTTGAAAATTTTGTAAGTAAGTGTGGATTTGATTTTATAAATTAACGTTAATATTTTTAATTTCTTGAAGTAGGGAACGCAACTATCTGTTGACTTTAAATTACACATGGATCTTACACACCTTCTTTGCATCCTAAATACCAGTTCCCTATTTGTTGATTGCCCCCAGAAAACAACACCATAATGGAGAATAGAGACTACAAGTCCATGATAGGCTGTTAACAGTGTCTCAGAATTAACTCTCTTAGATAATTGAAACAACAGATACGCAGATTTACTCAGTCGTTTACAAACCACTTCCAGGTGAGGTTTCCAAGTCTTATGGTCTACAGTTATGCCTAAGAATTTTGCACTCGTAACTTCTTCTATTTTACACTCATCGTAGGTAATATTAAGGGGTAGATTCTCACGTCGTTGATGAAACTGTATAATTTTAGTTTTATTCAAATTGATCACAAGATTATTATTATTTAGCCAATTAATAATGTTATTTAGTGAGTTATTGATCTCATTTCGATATTTGTTTGGATCAGTGCATTCTATGATAGCCGTACTGTCATCTGCAAAAAGTACCATTTTGTTTCTCAAATTTCTTGGGAGATCATTGATATATATTAAGAAAAGTGGGGGCCCGAGTACAGTTCCCTGAGGCACACCATACTTCACGGACCTCGCTTCAGAGACATATGTAGTTTCTAGTTTGCTTATAGGACAAATTCTGGAAATCTCAGTACACTGTGTCCTATCACTTAGGTATGATTCTAGGAGTTTGTAAATGTTTCCTCAAATGCCGTACCCGTGTAACTTTTGCAGCAAGATCTGATGATCTACGAAATCAAAAGCTTTTGACATATCCGTGAAGATGGAGCACACAGGATTTTTTTTATCCACAGAAGTCATTATACTTGATAGCAGGTCAAATAGTGCCATATTAATATTAGTATTTTTCCTAAATCCTTTTTGTTCATTGCAAAATAACTGAAATTTCTCGAAATACGTGTAAATGGAATTATATATTATTTTTTCAATAACTTTTGCAAAAACTGGTATTTTTGCAATAGGCCTGTAATTTTTAACATCAGTCTTGTCATTATTTTTGTAAATGGGTTTAATAACTACCTTCTTGAGACTAGTAGGGAATATACCATCGGAAATGCAAAGATTAATTATGTGCGATAACGGTGTCGCTATGACCCCCTTAACATCTTTTATTACTCTAGTTGAAATACCGTCGTATCCTACTGTACTAGTATTTTTTAAGCTACTTATCACTTTTATAATGTCAGTATCTGAAACTGGTAGCATAAATAAAGACTGCGAAGTTGAGTTTTCAATAACATTTCTACATGAATTTGTTAATGGGGTATTATTAAGGTTTGTTTTTGAATTATTTTCTATAATCTCTATAAAATATTTATTGAATTCATTCGCAATGTCAAGGGGATGTGTAAGAGTTGATTTATCATTTTGTATGGTCAATATTGGTTCTTGCGGCAGACATACTTTGGATTTGTTAATAACTTGCCAGGCAGCTTTTGATTTATTTTGAGACGTCTTTAAGAAGTGGTTGTTTTGGGCCTTCTGGGTTAGATTTACTATTCTTCTATAAAGCTTGGAATACTTTTTAAAAGCAAGTCTATTTTTTGTGTTCGGATTATGCCTATATGTCCAAAGTAGCTGCCTCTGTTTTCTGCTACATATTTTTATCCCATTCGAAATCCATTTGGTTTTTTTACAAGTATAAATGGTTACTATTTTTTCTGGGAAACACAATTTGTATAGCAATATAAAGTCATCTATAAAATTTTCGTAGGATTCATTTGCGTCTTTAGCTTCGTATACTCGTCGAAAAGTTAGGTTTTTTAGATGATTTTTAAATTTCATTAAGTTATCTACTGATATTTCCTGTTTAGTTGTTTCCAATATTTAATCATACAGGTTTTTATAATAGGAACTTGCAGTAGTTGTGATGTGTGGTCAGATAGAAGTAAATCTATTATTTCAGCTTTACAACCTTTACGGTAAGAATGTGCAAAATTATCTAAGCAAGAGTTACTAGCCAATCTGGTTGGTTTATCAAGTTCTAATTTGAGATTATATTGCAAGAGAAAGTTTTCAAATTCTATTGTGATTTTATTTCTCTTTAACACGTCAATATTAAAGTCTCCGGTTAATATAATTTTTTTTATTTGTAGATACGCAAAGTCTTCTCAATATATTGTCCAGTTTTTCATAAATTAGGTATATGCAATATACATTCATAGCCCGCCTCTATAAAATGCTCTGTTATACAGATAATATCTACCTTTGTTCCCTTACTAGAAAGCTCGTCTAATTTAACTACTAACAGATCTGATTTATTCATAAGCCCTGCTATGTTCTGATGGAGAATGGTAAGGTGATAGTTATAGAAAAAACTGATTCTCTATTGTTTTTGTTAATATTAGCGGTTCAGTTTTATCTTCTTGAGAGTAACCAACTTGTGAGTGTATATGGTCTTTGGTATTTACAAAATCTAGGTCTAAGATTAAATCATGCAAGTCTGATAAAACTTTCATAAAGCCTTTGTTATTCAGGTGTGCATGCCGTTGGTTATACGTATCCCACGTGTATGGAAGATTAAGATTTGAATCTAGTATAAATGCATAATTGTAAGTCTCAACATCCATGTAAATTAGATTATTGAAAGTATCAACTCTGCTGTTAAACATTATATTTGTATTGTCCATAAATTTAAAAGTTGGCAGACATATTATGAAGTTAGTATGATTAAGTGGTAATAATTTATCTCTAATATAAGTAACAAACTCAATATAATTATGCGTTTTTGTAAAGTCGTCTTCACCAATAAATATAATACAATAATCTAATCGAGAGAAGTTACGTACTTTTAGATCAATGTCCTTTAACAAATATTTCATTCCGCATCTGGGAGTACGGTAGTGACACATATTAAAGTTCCCTAAATGAGTTCTTTCACTCAATGTTTGTATTCTGTTGGATGTTTCACTACTCAAAATACAAATGTTATTCTTCACAGGTGGAGGTGATGGAACATGAGATTTCGCGCTAATAATATTATTCAATGAGGCGACACCTTGAGTACATCCAGCGTCAATGTTAACTTCATGTCCGCTTGGCGCTCTTGTCAAACTTTCCGATGTCTGCGTCTGTTTTGTTTTTGTATAAGGAGTATGAATGTTCTTCTTTGGTGTTTGAACTCTGGACTTAAGTGGACTACTGACAATTACTTTGTATGTTTTATTTTTTTCCAATAGGTCGACATTACTTTGCTTCAACTTACTATTTTCTAGCGATAATATTTCAATTTCCCTATGCGCACTTAGCAATTGATTTTTTAGTTCTTCTATCTCTTTCTTATAAATAGTAATTCGGTTATCACCCTCGTCCTCAGATATATCTGGCATAAAATTTGAGGTACAATCCATCGTTTGCGAAATTATGTCGCTGTCATCCTTATCCGGTTCCGATTGGGTGCGTTGTCTTCGATGAGTTATATTTCCAAAGAAATTCATTCTTTTAAGTCAATTTATTTTGCTTAAATTGTACCTAATTTAAATTTTAAGTAATTCCAAAAATACACATAAGTAAATATTTTTATTTTCTACCAAAAGACTTAATTTTCTTATTCTGGTATCACAAGTTTTTTTGTAGCAACACTTTTCTATTTTTTTATAATAGCAACACTGGTCAGTGTGTCAATTTCATTTCCGCTCCTTGACACTAGATGGCGCTGTTTGCCATGAAGTATTTATTATTAGTAGTAGCAACCCTAATGTTAATGTAAATTTTTAAAACGTCAATGTCAATATTTGTTTCGCTACTCACTACTAGGGGCGCCACTTATGGTACAAAGTTCACTTTTTAAAACAAAACATTGTACTTAACCGTTTTATTATTTTATATACATTTGCTAGTAATTAACTCGCCACTTATTATGTTTTTAAATGTTCTAATGATGAGAGTACCTTTGTATAGGTCCAGTATACCTACTTGTTTTTGTCCGTGATTAGCACTTTTTGAAGCACAATAACGTTCAAAAGTCCAAATATTAAACACAATGTTTTTATTGCATGTCTTGGTTTATAGAAGTCACCAACAATTTCACTTATGTAGTTCGATACGTCTATTAAGATTCACTACAATACACATCACTTATACTATGGTTTACTATTTATTTTGAGTTTTAAAATACGCGGCGATGTTTACTTAATGCTGTGTTGCCAGCATCTATAATAATAAATAGCATAATAGGAAATGGATACTAGAAATAAAATTTATTTATGACTGTACGTAAATTGATATCCTGAACTTTCACGCGTGTTCTTTTACTTGTCAAAGTGACTCAAAATTTGTAACATAAATTAATTTAGGAGTTTAGTAAGACTTAAAGCCACTTTTATTTATTTTTCACTTTTATTTTTTTTTTGTAAAAAGTTTTTTATTTTTCGCTTTTCAGTTACCTTTTTGGAAGTCAGTTGTTAGTTTCCTTTTTTGTAAAAGTTTTTATTTCCACTTTTTAGGTGGTGGTACCTAACCCCACAAATTCGAATACCACTACCTGCAAAATAGATTAGAACATCATCCACATAAACTAAGTGGGAAAATACGTATTATTGAAGCTAACTCAAAAACTACCCAAGCAAAATTAATATATGGGACCAACTTCGAGGTATACCCTCCCAAATAAAACAAAAATCTTTAAAATCGGACTAAATTTAAGGGTGGTCATACATTAAAAAAAATACGTGTTGAATTGAGAACCTCCTCCTTTTTTTTCGTCGGTTAATAAACTGACAGTCTCTAAAATTGGAGGTGTCATATTTATAAAAAACCAGCTTCCTATGCAAATTCAAATAAACTCAAGTTGGAAACTCTATAGCGTTTTCTTGATGAACTTGAAATCTAACTAGAATCTCCTTACAATATGGAATCTCTCTAGAATGTTAAAATTATGAAATTGAGCGATCGGTTTTTGAGTTTTGTGTTTCTATATGTTTTCAAATGCAACACTTTTCAACATTTCAACTGCTCATCACCTTTTACAAAATATTGCTTTTCTCGATCCAGAGCACTTAATAAAAATTGTTGAGGAGTTCTCCTAGTTAGAACCAGGAGAACTGGAGCTGATAGTGAAGTCACCATCAACTCCACTTCAACATATGCATTGTGACGAGCATAAATTGCCTGGCAACCATATTATGCGATTCGATTACTTAATCGCAACAAGTGAAATACATATTATTGAGTAGTTTCGATGGCCATCTGAGGTCATCATCAGTTCCACTACTACTACGAAATATGCATGTTTATGGAAATATAAAAAAAGTTATTTAAAACAGCGAACGATATATGTCCTTGAAACCGACGAGACCCTTATAGGCTCGTACTAAGCAATGCTACTAGGCTTGAAAAATATAACAATAGCTGCTTTGCTATGTGTGTAAGGATTTATACGAGTAATAAATTGCCTGGTGATTTTAAATTGTTAAATACGAGATAATGTTTTAAGCGGAAATTGAGTGCATGTCTAAGCCAAAATAACTTTTATAGTCTGAAACAGTTCTTTGATACAAAATGTTAGTTAAGTAGGTACTTTTATTTTTATTTTCGAATTTGCATGCTGAGTCTAAGCCTGGCAAAACATGTTTGTACTATTTTTAACTGTAAGACCTTTTTTAATTGTAAGAACTGTATTACCATGTTTTGAGCAATTATTATTACCTCACTAAATGGTTCTTTCCGAGAGCAAATGCACGAGTTATTATAAAAAATACACGAATCGCTATTAGGTATGTCTATAAAAGTTGAGGGTTGCCTTCGATTTTCATGGGATCCCCTCATTAGATTCTGACTTGGTGACAATAGGACCACCTTGAAAGCAATAAATAATACCCTTTCAAACAAAAAATAATTTTCAAAATCGGTCTACAATTGATGGAGAAATCGGTGGCCATACATAAAAAAATACATAAAGTCGAACATATGACATCCTTCTTTTTGGATGTCAGTTAAACCTAAACTAGAATTTCTCAGCAATGCACTCAGACTTTCTCGACATCAACACGTTCAGTTTCATGTTTAGTTTATGTGTATTTGCTTTCCTTGCTATGGAAATGACTACATTGCCAGCGACATCATCATTCTCCTGCCCTTGTCCCAATTTATTTGGGGTCGGCGCAACATGTCTTTTTCTTCCATACTTCTCTATTAGTCGTCATCTCGGTAGTCACTCCCTTTCTGGCCATATCATCTTTCACACAGTCCATCCATCGTTTCTTTGGTCTTCCCTTACTCGTATAGCCCTCTACGTTCATTCTCAACACTTTCCTGACGACATTTTCCTCATTCCTCCGCATCACATGCCCATACCATGACAACCGATTTCCACACAACTTTTCAGTCACCGGTGTCACTTTCAGACTTCCTCTTACATACTCATTTCTTATTCTATCTATTCGCGTAATACCACACATCCCTCTTAGCATTCTCATCTCGGCTGCATGCAATTGCCTTTCATTCATTCTTTTTATGGCCCAACATTCTGATCCATACAAGACAGCAGGTCTAACCATTGTTTTATAAATCTTCCCCTTGAGTTTAAGGGGAATGCGGGAGTCGCAGACTGTTCCCGTGACCTGCCGCCATTTCATCCATCCAGTGTTAATTCTGTGCTTACATTCCCAGCGACACAGATCTCATAAAATAGCATTCGTTTCATGACGGCTACTTCTTAATTATAAAAGACAGTGACTACATTCTACCTTCTCCAGATTGACGCAGCACACCAAACAATCGAGCGGGTCCTAATCTTGCCAATAAATTACTTTTATCTCCAAGATTCCAAGTAGCCCCCGATCTGGCTGAACTAAATAAAGGCTTTTATAAATAATGTGACAATCGGTTTCGAAAATAATGTTGTTTTTAGATAGGAGAAAAGAGCTGAGAATAAAGATAGTAAAAAGGTATTGTTTATTAGGACCAAACTCTTTAGTGTTTTTTAACAGACGAAAATAAGAGGAGGTTCTCAACGTATTTTTTTTTTTATGTAACTATGACCACGCACAACTTTTTACAGAATAGTCTGATTTGAACGATTCTTATTTTATTCGCGAAGGGTATACTTCGATGTTGGCCTTATATAAAATTTATTAACTTTGCTTGAATAGTTTTTGAGTTAATTTCAATAATACGTATTTTTCCCACTCAGTCTGTGTGGTTGATGTTATAATAAGTATAATAACTTCCTGCTACTGCAATTTACACAGCAGGTAGTTGTGGTAGATACGACAAATAAAAAGTGAAAATTGTTTTATATAAAAAAATACTGACTTCCAATAATTTCGGAAGTCGGTGTCTTTGGATTCGTTCTTTAGTTTTTTGCCACCGACTTCCAAAATTAAAGTTATTTTTCAATTTGTAGTATTTTTGGAAGTCGGTTGTTTTTTTGTTTTTTGTAAAAAAGATTTTTCTTTTTTAGTGGGTCAGTTTGTAATTTACCTAGTTACTGTCTTATGTCAAATGCTCATCACCTTTTACAAAATATTACTTTTCCCGATCCAAAGTAGCTAATAAAATTGTTGAGGAATTCTCCTAGTTTGAACCAGGAGAACTGGAGCTGATAGTGAAGTCACCATCAACTCCACTTCACCATACATATATAGTGAAGTGGAGTAAGGTTATTTTTCAATTTGCAGTGTTTTTGTTTTTTGTAAAAAAGTTTTTTTTATTTTTTAGTAGGTCAGTTTGTAATTTACCTGGTTACTGTCTTATGTCAACTGCTCATCACCTTTTACAAAATATTACTTTCCCGGTCCAGGGACGTTAATTGTTGAGGAGCTCTGTATTACCATATGCATTGTGACGAGCATAAAATAAATAAATTATTATTATTATTATAAATTTCTTAGTAACCATATTAAAGTAATCGAACAACCCGTGAAATACTTATTATTGAGTAGTTCCGATAGCCATCTGTGATCTTCATATCAAAAATACACAAGACCACCTTGACAGCACACCCTTTAAAAAAAAAAACGATTTTTTTTTAATCGGCTAGCGATTGATGGAGAAATCGGTGGATATAATAATAAAAAGTCGAACACACAATCTCTTCCATTTTGGAAGTACGAAATTACAAAACCAGACACCGACTTCCTAAATTAAAGTTTCACTATGTAGTGCTTTTTTGAAAGTCGGTTGTTTTTTTTTTTGTTTAAAAAAGTTTTTTAGCAATAAACATTTTGGTATTTGGTGAGTCTGGATTTATGCCTGGTTGATGACAATAGGTTCGTGAAATGTGGGTGTACGAAGGCACTGCTCTGCTTAACCCCTTGGGGAATCTAGGCGTGAAGTTAATATGTTATATAATAATAATCATAAGATCAAGGAATAAAAATTTTAACAGTACGATCATGAAACGATAAAAAACCGAAGATACCTTCCACAATGCCAACTTCATTCCTTAAGTTTTGCGTTTTATAGATATTTTGATAAAACTGTAGGTACTGTTACAAAAAAAATAAAGAAGTGGATAACCAAAGAACAGCATGCTAATGCCATTCATTTTGAGTTCAACAACTTGCATTACTTTATTTATGTTACGTTATGAAGCAATGGATTAGCAATTTCCTTCAATATCTTTCGGATTGTCATTGAAAGTGTGTAATTAGCTCGTGTTTTAGAATCAAATATTCTAAAATTACAACTTGTCAATTAAAATACACAAGACCGATCTCGATCATAAAACAAAATAACAGCAGCATAGATAAAGAGAAAGAAGAATGTTAAATAATATCTGAAGCTGCGTCAGCTGTTCTGAGCGAGCAAGCGTTTGTTCGCGCGGTAAATAAAAACACTTGAGCGAACGAACATGTTTGTTCCATCAGAATCAGAATGTTTTATTTGTCAACATAGGTCAAATTACAACAGTGTGCGAGATGTAACAGATAGGTAGATCCTCTATGTTTATATAATAGGTCAAGAAAATAGTCGTAGGCCTGATTGACGTCACTAGTTATATATATGATCCGTGTTGATCGGTGGCACTCGGCAAACGAATGCTCGCTCACTGATTCTTTCAGTAAAAACGACATTATGGCGAGCGAGCATTATTTTTCTCGTTGTAGTGAAAACAGATGTGTTCTGTTTTGAGCGAACATCGGCAGAACAGCAAAAAAAATCTCTTAACAAATGTTTGCTCGGCAGAGTAGTTAAAGGACACTAAACGGCCATAGACGACATAACAATAAAACTTCTATTGTATTTCGTTCAGTGTCCTTGAATGCAAAACAATTGAACATCAGAATAGAAAAAGAAGTCATCATTCTCCAATTTATTTTAGGTGGGCGCAACATATCTTTTTAACCGACTTAAAAAAAAGGAGGAGGTTCTCAGTTCGGTTGTATTTTTTTTAATGTTGTCGTCAATACTCCATACTCCATGTATTGAAGTAACAAACATAAAAAAAAAATGTAAACCGATTTGGAAAATTATTTTTTTATTTGAAGGAATATACATCCATTGGTCCCATTTTATTCAAAATCCAATTCTAATGATGGGATCTATGAGGAATTGAGGGAACTCCTCAAATATTATAGGCATACATAATTATGGCGATTTTGGTATTTTCATCAACAAGTCATGCATTTGCATTCAGAAAGTATCATTTGGTAAAGTGGAACTGATGAAGAAGACCACAGATGGCCACGGGAACTCTTTAATGATAATAAGTATTTCACGGAAGGCCATATGATATCTCGATTAAAATAATTAAGCGACTATGACAAAGCAAACTTTCACCAGAACCATTTATTTAAAATGGTTCTGGTGAAAATCGAACCGATCTGATGATGAATCCGGAAGCCTACCTTCCGGATTCATCATTAGATCGGTCACCGGAACTCCGTAATAAAACAATGTATCCTAGCCGTGTTTGGGCTTATTGGAATAAGCCCAAACACGGCTAGGAGCTATAAATGATTGTATTGGACTAATGGTAATATCAAATTGCGCCACTTGAGTCGTATGTTAACTGTGGTTTTGGTTGTCACGAGACAGATTTGGTAGTCTCGTTATTTGCGTCAATGAGCTGTCGTCGTGTGCTCGCTTTAATAATTTGTTGGCGTCCAAATCTGACAATAATATGCCTTCACAACTTCTGAGACGATTTAGCGCGACGTATGATTGCCGTTTTGCAAAGTTTTTTTTTTTTTTTACCAAGGTCGATCACAGCTCTTTCGAGGGTGGTAGCCTGTAACCTGTTTTTGAGTTAGCGTTAATGTGGTAGATATACCAATAGCTGTGGGATACCACAACTAAAAAGTAAAAAAAAAACTGTTTGACAAAAAAAAAAAACAACCGACCTCCAAAAAAAAAAAAAAACACTACAAAGTGAAAACTAACTGTAAAGTTATTTTTACCACCTAATTCCGAAATTACTTTCGGACGACGATGGTAAAAAACGAAAATACAAAACCAACGAAACCGACTTCCGCAATTAAAGTTATTTTTTCATTTTCTAGTGATTTTTTTGGAAGTCGGTCGTTTTTTTCCTCATTCTGCGTCACATGCTTATAACATGACAATCGATTAGAAATAGAGAAAGAAGTATGGTCAATGACAAAACATGTTACAACAATATCTTAATCATGCTCAATTGCTTTTACATAACTTAGAAAAAAAAAATCGCCCTCAATCAGTATCACAATGAAAAAATAATTGATCCTCCATGTCCAATCATTGTCAATTTTTATGCATACAAAAACATTTACATTTAAATTGGGCAGCGAATGTTTGAAAACCAATTGTTGGTGTTTGTTGAGCAAATATTTAATTCTGACTAAGCGCGAAGTCTGTGAAAAAAGGTTTTTTATATTGATTGCTAAAGGAAAGCTAATTAATCTTCTAATATAGGAAAAGATGATACATTTTAGAAACGATGTAAAGGGTGAATTGAGGTACAGAACATTTATGCATGTAACTTCGTACATTAGAATAATTATACATTAGTATTATATGCTAAAATTTTCCTGAAAGTATGTAGATCACGTTCGTGAAATAATAATTATAATTGGTTCATTCATTTTTGAGAAAACCGCGGACATACAAACATACATACATACGGGTTGAATACAGAACCTCCTATTTTGAAGTCTGTTAAAAATAGGATTAAGGAAACGTACAAGTACATAATTACAAATGATTTTCATCAAAATAGAACAAGCGCACTCAAACTCAATAAATAATAAAATAATACGGTTTCACAATAAACCAAATACCTGATAAATAAATACAATCCAAACATTAACTCCCGAAGGGATTTTTGAAAGCGAAAGCAAAAAAAAAAGAATGGTAAAACTTATTTTTCTTTATCACCAAAAAGTTTCGGGTGACGCATCACTCCCAAACGTATAATTGATCTCGAGGAGAATATACTTTTATCACTTTCCACGGGGACAGTCTTCGATAAGGCAGAGACTTTGAAAGAGCGGGAATTGGCTTGTTTTGGGTAGAATTAAAATTTTACCGGTCTTATAACATAACATAACAGCTGAATTATACAAAGGAGCATAAACAGAGATGAACACCAACTATTGTTAATTATGAGAAAGAAAAAGATAGGCAGCTAGCCTATAATATTTCCAATATCTGGGCACCACTTCAGACTCTGAGCTTCTACTGAGAAGTGAGAGTTTCTTAGTGATCAAAACTACAATAACATAGTCCAAACCTAGGGGTCGAACACAAGATCCCACGCTTTTCAGTCAGGTTTTGTCATCTCTACTCCAACGACGCAGTATATCTACGTAAATTCTATCCTCAAATACAATTAGTACCTATTTACAAACTAATTTGAACAACCATATTCAAACGGTTATAGACGACGGCCTGTAAACATCTATTCGAAGGGTTCGATGGTAGTTGTTTCTTCAAGCAACTTAAGAGGCCCACGAAGCATACATAGTAGTCTCGTAGTGCTTCGTTTGTAAGCATCTGTATTACTTAAGACGCCCCCGGAGCATGCGTAGTTCATTCAAACGAAATACCAAAATAATTTATAAATCAAACATATTCCTAAGGTAGTGTGTATTTAATCCGATTGGATTACAGAATATCTAGGTTCCCAAACACATATTTTGAAAGGACTTTGAGTTGAAGACGAGATATGAGGAATTTAAAATTTCTATAGAAAACTTATTTTTCTCATATTTCCTGTTTAAATCAATGTTCTTATTATATATATATATATATATATTTGGGAACCTAGATATTCTGTAATCCAATCGGAATAAATACACACTACCTTTAGAATATGTTTGATTTACAAATTATTTTGGTATTTCGATTGTATGAACTACGCATGCTCCGGGGGCGTCTTAAGTAATACAGATGTACCGTCGAAACTAAAAGTAGTAAGTAATAATAATAATAATATAATAATAATAATAACCTGGGACATTATTTACACACGGTCATCTGATCCCAAACTAAGCAGAGCTTGTACTATGGAAACCAGATAACTGATATACTACATATGCTACTTTTTTTTTGTAAATACATACTTATATAGATAATTACACCCAGACTCAGGACAAACAGACATGTTCATGCACACAAATGTTTGTCCTGGATGGGAATCGAACCCACGACCTGCGGCGTGATAGGTGGTATCTTAACCAACCACGCCAACTGGCCTGTCAAGATCAAGTATAAGTAACACAGATGTACCGTCGAAACTAAAAGTATTATAAGTAACACAGATGTACCGTCGAAACTAAAAGTATTATAAGTAACACAGATGTACCGTCGAAACTAAAAGTATTATAAGTAACACAGATGTACCGTCGAAACTAAAAGTATTATATGTAACACAGATGTACCGTCGAAACTAAAAGTATTATAAGTAACACAGATGTACCGTCGAAACTAAAAGTATTATAAGTAACACAGATGTACCGTCGAAACTAAAAGTATTATATGTAACACAGATGTACCGTCGAAACTAAAAGTATTATAAGTAACACAGATGTACCGTCGAAACTAAAAGTATTATAAGTAACACAGACGTACCGTCGAAACTAAAAGTAGTAAGTATAAGTAACACAGATGTACCGTCAAAACTAAAAGTAGTATAAGTAACACAGATGTACCGTCAAAACTAAAAGTAGTATATGTAATACAGATGTACCGTCGAAACTAAAAGTATTATAAGTAACACAGATGTACCGTCAAAACTAAAAGTAGTATATGTAATACAGATGTACCGTCGAAACTAAAAGTATTATAAGTAACACAGATGTACCGTCGAAACTAAAAGTATTATAAGTAACACAGATGTACCGTCGAAACTAAAAGTAGTAAGTATAAGTAACACAGATGTACCGTCGAAACTAAAAGTTGTATAAGTAACACAGATGTACCGTCAAAACTAAAAGTAGTATATGTAACACAGATGTACCGTCGAAACTAAAAGTATTATAAGTAACACAGATGTACCGTCGAAACTAAAAGTATTATAAGTAACACAGATGTACCGTCGAAACTAAAAGTAGTAGGTACCTATATGTAACATAGATGTACCGTCGAAACTAAAGGTAGTTTATGTAACACAGATGTACCGTCGAATCGAAAAGAAAAAGGCAAGCGACATGCATTTAACTGAAACGATTCTGGCAATTTTTAAAGATCGTATTGCTACACATTTTTTTAAAGAGATCAAATAGACACTAAGCTATTATTCGGATGTGTTCCTTTATTTTCAATTTCAATAAAACCCAATCTAGATTCATGTAAAGATTCGAACACAATTAAATCCGTATCCTCGATTTCCTGACGGAACCACTTAATCACGCCGTTTGTTGGTTTCGTTTGAGGTGCTTAATATTCTCTCTCTTCCTTTTCTAATCCTTATTCCATTTCATTTGGGGTCGCCCCTTCTGTGGGTCTTCAGGTCAATTTGTCCTGGGTCATCGGCGACTTAATTTCATACAACCGTCTTTTCCTTAGATGAATTCCTTTGACCTACAAACGTAGAAACACACTTTGTAAAGGATACGTTTCTTGAGCGATTGTTATTCATTCTTACAGAGCGTACAGCCAGCTTATAAAAAGTCAAATTAAATGAACTAGCATAGCTTAACAGACGTGATGAGTATAAACATCAAACCAAGGTTAAAAAAAAAACTTGAAATTAAAATTGTAAACAATATTTTTATCATTAAATATCGATTCTCATTTCGTTGAAGTTTCACCGTATAATTTAATTTACTCTTGTAAAATAATAACTGACTTTACTTAGAAAATTACGAGTGACATAATACTTACTATGCGTCTGTAACGATACTTAAATAATAGAGAAGAGTTTCAGAAGGTCATTGAACCTTTATCACGTTGACCTACGAGTATACTCGTAGTATAAGATCTGGGCTCCACTGCCAACTTCGAGAATTCTCATAGTTGATTTATGCAATTTGTAACGTATCTAAAAGAGTGGCAGCGAAAAGAGGCATTCTTTGGCATTTGAAGTAAAACATTAATTAATCATAAAAAGAAGTTTAATAGATTTTTTTTTTGGGTTTGTCTATACCCGTACCTACAATTTTGTATGGTGGAAATATGCATATACGTATATACTCGTATGGCAGCCAACATGTTAAAAGCTTATTTACAGAATATCCTACCCATCGAATCTAACGTAATTGTGCACTGAGACTATAAAACATAGCGATACCTATAAATCAATTTCGCCCCCAGAAAAGACGGCCAAGACACTTCTATGACATATGCTATGAAACTAACAACGGAAAATCTACCTTAGCATGCAAAGAATAGGGTGAAAAATGTGTTGTCAACAAATTCTGACTTTAAAAAAAAGGTCTCAGTAATGGCCACAGCTCTTCTGATAAGGCATAAAATAGTGCCTGAGGTTGTAATTTAAGTGATTTTGACAGAATATATTGCCCTAAGGGACGATTCGCTAATACTATTTTATCTGAAATGCTTTATGTGGTAGTGTGACGTTCTTTTTTATGCCTCTCGACTGAAATACTGATGCGAGTGCCGATAAATGTAAGCTGGATGGAGAAATACGACGCACCACGAGTTAGAAGTTTCCAAGTGAATTTCTTGCGAAGAAAATGTTATATTATTGTTGGTTATGATTCGGGTGAAATGTTGGGAATGGAAGCCTACATGTGGTAGATACTAAAAAGATGATAGGACTTGACAGTAAAAATCTAGATAGTTTTTATGTTTATTATGCTATATGGTTCGTATATACAGGGTTATTTGTAAAACACCAGCAACCTCTTAAGGGGTCATTGTACTCATCATTATGAATAACTTGCGAAAAAAAAATCAGCTGTTCAGTACATTTTGACGAATTATGCGAACATAAATGTACTGAACAGCTGATTTTTTTTCGCGATTTCAGGTTTGGTCCCATGGTAAAAGTTGTTCATAATGATGAGTACAATGACCCCTTAAGAGGTTGCTGGTGTTTTACAAATAACCCTGTATATAAGAAAAACTTTTTTACAAACAAAAAACCTACCGACTTCCAAAAAAAAACACTGCAAAGAGAAAAATAACTTAAATTTTGGGAAGTCGGTGTCTTTGGATCTGTATTTTAGTTTTTTGCCACCGACATCCAAAATTAAAGTTATTTTTCACTTTGTAGAGTTTTTTTTTTTGAAGTCCGTTTTTTTTTCTCACCTTTTAGTTATAGTACCTACCCCAAACCAATTCGTTTACCACTACTTGCTATATAAACAACAGTGACAGTAAGTATTATAACATCATCAGGGTACACAAAGTGGATTAAATACGTATTATCGAAGCTAACTCAAAAACTCCCAAGTAAAGTTATTAAAATTCATAATCCCATCACGCGGTGGTTCCATATAATTCAATAAATAAGAAATAAAGCTTTCTCTACCAAATTAAATGGAACTTTCAAAATCGGTCCACAATTGACAAAAATATCGATAACATACATAAAAAAATCTAATAACACTTTATCCAACCTGTAGGGCTCGTGGCTAAATAATATCAGCCGTACGGGTCGATCGATCAGGTAAAGCTACGCTTGCCGCGGTCGGTACTTGGATGTGGTGACCATCTTTGTATACCAAGCCCCTCCGTGCCTCGGAAAGCACGTAAAGCCGTTGGTCTCGGCTGTCATTCGTGAATCTTTGACAGTCGTTACGGGTCGTCAGAAGCCCGAAAGTCTAACAACCATACATACCAAGGGGTGGGTGAATATTTGACCTTTTAACCGCCCGTCATTACCTTCCGCCAAAAGTTGATGAAGGAGAATATATTTAATGAAATATTTCAGCAATTCCTGATTCTGGTCCTTAAGCAGATTCTGGGAATTGATGAAATATTTCATTAACGATATTCTCCTTCATCAACTTTTGGCGGAAGGTAATGACGGCGGTTAAAAGGTCAAATATTCACCCGGGTACCATCAATCTGCCTAGCCTTTTCCCAACTATGTTGGGGTCGGCTTCCAGTCTAACCGGATGCAGCTGAATACCAGTATTTTACAAAATGACAGCCGGGACCAACGGCTTTACGTGCTTTCCGAGGCACAGAGGGGCTTGGTATGTAAAGATGGCCACCCATCCACAGACTAACCCCGGCAAGCGTAGCTTAACCTGATGGATCGACCCGTGCGGCAGTTATTACTTAGCCACGAGCTCTTCCATACCAAGGGGTACCATATTACCCAGTAACTGGGTTGTGTAGGTCAGATAGGCAGTCGCTCCGTGTAAAATACTGGTATACAGCTGCATTCGGTTAGACTGGAAGCCGACCGCAAAGCTGGGAAAAAGTTAGGCAGATGATGACTTTGTTTGTTTTACTAAGTTTTTTTTATTGTCCTAAAGGCCTACCTATTCTCTTTCCAACACAACACATAAAACTGTGTAATAAAAAAAAATGGCAAGTCTTTAATCTCCAATTTAACAAGTTGCAAAATTTTTAGGTATACTGATAGACAGTCAGTTGACTTGGAAATTTCAAGCAGAAGAGGTTTATATATATATATTTTTTTTATTTGTGATGGGTTTGCTCTTGACTCTAGTCTAGGTCAGAGGTGACAGAGACAAAGTCGACGATGGATTGAGCTTACCCAGAAGAAGCCTGTTCACTCTCACTTTGAAGAGATTAGGGTTGTATACATTCGGAAACACAGACGCAGGTAGTGAGTTCCACTCTTTTGCTGTGCGCATTATAAAAGACATTTGGAAGCGCTTAGTGCGAATTGGTGGAATAGCAACCAGGTAGGGATGGTAACTGGCAGTGCGTCTAGATGTCCGGTGGTAGAAGGGGGCCGGTGGAATGAGGTCGTGGAGTTCTCGGGCACACTCTCCGAAGTACAATCTGTAGAAGACCGACAAGCAGGCAACCTTGCGGCGATGAGCCAAGCTATGAAGCTTGGCATCCACCAGTTTTACGTCGCCAATGAGCCTCTTAGCTCTGCGTTCCACCGAGTCAAGCGCGGCTAGTTGGTACTTAGCTGATCCATCCTAAAGGTGACTGCAATACTCCATGCAGGATCGGACTTGCGCTTTGTAAAGGGTTAAAAGCTGTCCAGGCGTAAAGTATGGCTTCACCCTATTTAGGATGCCCAGTTTCTTGGCCCCAGTTTGTAAAAAATTGAGCGTATCTGCGTATGTCTTATAAAATTTAGCGAAAAAGGTCAAGGTTACCACAACAATAGTTGTATACCATGGTCTTGTCGCGTCAATTTTAAGATATGGAATATATTTTTGGAGAAATTGTACTCTGCGAGAACAGGTGTGCAAATCTCAAAAACGCTGCTTAAGAGCAATACTTAATATGAAAGTGACGGATAGTTCTGTTCCTGTGTTTAAGTCCCTCAAATTATTAACTTTCCCGGCTATGTACAGACGCCAGCAGGTACCCAAAACTGTCAAATTTTCCCAATCAACCTTGAACCTAATGCTCTAACGGTAAAGTTGAAAATCTATTAAAGAAATTTGACTGATTGTAGTAGCTTGATGTGCTGGCGTCTGTACATTTTAGAAGTCGTAATGTTTGTTAAATGTAACATTAACCTTTTCACTGCAATGTCAAAAGATAGAAAGAGACCTTTAAGAAGTCAGTATAAATATCTATAGCAGGTTAAGAGTTGTAATACTGCTTTACAACAAAAAAGTGACCCAATAATATATAATGAAATACCCAACATAATTAAAAATGACACTATTCAAAACTTTAAAAAGAAGCTGACATCATTATTAATTTAAAAATGCTACTATTCTGTAAATGCCTTTCTAAATTATGCTGACTTACCAACTGATTAATTGTAATTTATTTTTGACATAAGTACTTACTAATCATGACATTGTTTTCATTTCTTTTTTTTAATTTTAATTTTATTCCCATTGTTGTATTGTTGACATTTTAATGTATGTTTTATTATATGATTTCACCGTACTGACTATTGTTCAAATGTAGGTAATACCTCAAAAATAATAATAATATCAACATGATAACATTTGCTTCAGTCATAATTCTACTATAATGTTGCATGCCTAGTATAAGATACATTGTACAGGGATCATCTCCCATATTTTAATTATCATCTTATTTACTGTACCTACAATCTGAGCAAATAAAGACTTACTTACTTGCTATCTATCTATAGTACGTATCAAGTCGAGATTAGCTGATTCGTTCTACAAATTCCATCCGCCTGTGAAGATTGCTACCACAAGATAACATAGGAATACCAGCAATGTCCTTACTTCGTCGAGCTGTTCGAATACTACACTTACAATACTGTTACGGTCATAGTTGATGTGCATACACAGTTCTCGCATCAATGGCTTCTATTCAGATAGCAAGCAAAGGAGGCTCTCGGTTGAGTTGTGTGTGCCAATGGAATATATGCTGTGTGGTCAAACGTGCTGTGTGGTCGAAAGTGGGTTCCGAAACAGTACAAGCTGGTATGAAATATTATTTTGAACCCATATTTTGTTCTGAGGGGCTCGTGGCTAAGTAATAACAGCCGCACTGGTCGATCGATCAGGTTAAGCTACGCTTTGGGCACGCCACAATGATCTAGGCACGCCACAATTGCGGTAATAAGTCCCCTCTTTGAGGAGTGGTTGGAGAGGCGTCATGGCATCCTCACCTTCCGCCTGACGCAGTTCCTCACCGGACACGGTTGCTTCCTGTTCCGGATAAGGCGGGAGGAAACGCCCGGGTGTTACCATTGTGTGGATCACCCGGAGGACACGGTGGAGCATACGGTGGAGGTCTGCCCGGCTTGGGCAGAGCACCGCCGCGTCCTCGCGGAGGCGATCGGCGGCGATCTCTCGCGTCCGGCCCTGGTACAGGCGCGAGAGTGCATGGGAAGCCGTCACCTCTTTCTGCGAAGCTGTAATGCTCGCGAATGAGGAGGCTGAACACGTGAGGGAGAGGCAATGTTTGCGCCCTCACGCCCCTAGTCACCGCAGGAGACGCCCTGGGCGTCGGGAATCGATAGTTGATTCCCGACCACCGTAGGCGCGGGCTTGCGGATGGCGAGCAACGGGTAGCTCGCCGTCCGGTAAGGAACTGGCCCGGGTCGATGGCGCGTTGTGTTCCACGCGCGCCTCAAATAGATGTCAGCACTAGCTGAAGGGGTCCGCTAGGGCCGATGCCCGCCAGGGTTGCGGGTTGTTCGAAAGAGTTACCGTGGCCCTGGCACAGGCAACTGAAGGAACACGGGTGGGTTTTAGTCAATAGAAGTCTGACACGCCCTCCCGCTCCACCCAGAGCGGGAGAAATTATTTGATGATTTCCCATCCACAAAAAAAAAAGGCTAAGCTACGCTTGCCACGGTCGGTCCATGGATGGGTGACCATCTTTATATACCTATGTTGGGGTCCGCTTGCAGTCAAACCGGATGTAGCTGAATACCAGTAGTGAACATAGAGCGACTGCCTGTCTGACCTCCACATGACAGTAACTGGGTAACAACACCTTACCTCTTGGTAAGACTCAGGTCTTGGTCAGACTTTCAGGCTTCGGACGACCCGTAACGACTGTCACAGATCCAAGAATGACAGCCGGGGCCAACGGTTTAACGTGCTTTCCGAGACAGTGTGGGGTCTCGGTATGTTAAGATGGTAACCCATCCATGAACCGACCGCGGCAAGCGTAGCTTAACATGATCAATCACCCCTGCGGCTGTTATTACTTAGCCTCAAGCCCCCAATCTATTCACTCCAATTCCACGAGAATGATGCTAAATTACAGTCAAGGATCAGTTCCAATTTCACCTTCTACGGCTCTATCAAGTTTACAATTTTGACTGAATGTAAACGACTCCAGGTCACCAATTAACACTTTAACTTGTCGTGTCGTCACTATAATCAAATTAAGTCAGTCGTCTCCACCTATCGTCCAGTCAATCACCGTCCTAATTACCATTGAGACAAAGAGTTGACATCTTAATCCTCACAAATCCAACAAAACAACTCCTTAACTGACAGATTACATCAATCAGAACTCTTCAAAAATTAAACAAAGTTTCTTTACAATGGAAATCTGACCGAGAGTCGGTCTTAAACGGATGAACGGCTCGAAGTCCCGTAACCGGGCGCTGTCCGGGCGTAATCCGGGTGAATCGTGCTCGTATTTGGGTGTTGGCTGGTTAAGCACAAGCTACAGGTGGCCTTGTACCTTAACTCTTCGCCTTTGTGATTTTTTGGTGAATGATTTCTTGAATTTTTCCGTGATCAGATAACGTAATATCACGTCTCGAATCTCTGAAGTGTTAGACAGAGGTGTAACTGTAGTACACCCAAAGGGGTTTTTGAACCTTTGATGCCTCGTCCCAGTTCGCCATTTTGATTATTTTTCAAAATGGCGTCGCACGATAATATCTTTATATATATAGATAGGGGGCAAATAAACAAAAAAAAAATGTCTGTCACATTACCTACATAATTAAAGTTAAAAATGGCCATGATGAGCGCAAATATTTTCGTTTTATTCATATGTTGGTAATGTTACAGTTTAGGACATTATATCACAGACATTTTTTGTTTGTCTATAATGTCCTCTATCCATATAAATAGGTATTATCGTGCGACGCCATTTTGAAAAATAATCAAAATGGCAAACTTTGACGAGGCCTAAAAGGTTCAAACCCCTTTCGCTAGTTGTGTTTGTTTGCAGTCGATTGTTAAAGTTTTAATGGAATAAGATGAGTTATTACGACATATCTGTCCCTTGCATTAATGCCGTAGTTACTGATGATTACTCGTATAGTTTACTCTTCATCAACAATTTGGAAGCCTTTACCGATATTAGGTAGTAAACTTCCAGTTCTTATTGGTTAGATAATACGATATTTCTCAACCCATCGGGGAAACAGCCCGATGGGTTGAGAAAGAAAATCTATACCTGTATGCAGTGGTTTTTAGCTTTAGCCCCAATATTGCTCAGAAATTAAGTAACTGCGTGTCGCTGTAGGTAATCACCATTTTTGTCAAATTGATTCGTCAAAGTAACATTCTACTTATTGGATCTTTCAAGAGTATACATTTACCAGAGCGGCTGAAAAGTTTTGAGCCTAAGTACCTTCAAATGTCATTATTGTCTCGCGCTGCATATTACTGATTTGCGAACACTTACTTACCCTCTTTAGTATACAGAGTTTCATCTCATTAGTTTCTCCTACGAAGCCAGAACTGAGCTTGCGTGCCGCTAAACCGAATAAACCGGTACTCCCGCCTGCACTACAGTACTAAGGCGGAGGACATCGTGGAGTACGTGCGCCAGAAGACAAGGTACATGCCGAGGGTAAAGTTACAGGAGTCGCGAGGCAACGTCAATTTCAAGGCGTTCGTGGTGCGAGTACCGAAGTACTGCCCGTCGTCATGGAAGAAGGCTTCTGGCCGCAGGACGTGGTGTTTCGTCGCTTCCGCGGACATATGCCACAGGACAGCTCAAGGACAAGCGAGTGAAGTGAAGTGCTACTAACATAGTTTTAAGCTATATTTACTAACACAAGTTTTGTTTTATACTTTACATATGTTAGTTTGTTAGGTATTTATAGGCCATTGTAGCCTGATAATAAATGTTTTATTATTATTATTAGCATCATTACGCTTTTATTAATTAATCCCTATCTCAGTCATCCGCGGCACATCCCTAGACTCAAAACTTCTCAGTCTCCCGGTACGCTAAGTTTTTTAAGCCCTTTATTAAATCTGAGCAAAAATGATTTTTACATCCCGTGTACCGAGGGCAAAAAAGTTTTGAGCCTGGGGTGGGCGGCGGATGGCTAAGACAAGATGATGTTTACGGAATAATTACTAAAAGCGTAATGATGCCAATGTCATAAAACTCTGTATTTATACTAAAGAGGGTGTTCGCAAATTAGCTATATGCAGCGCGAGACAATAATAACACTTGAAGGTGCTTAGGCTCAAAACTTTTCAGCCCCTTTGGTAAAATATGACACAAGACACCTTCGTTTAGCGTTGTGCCGAGTCTAAGATTGAGGAAGGTGTCGATATGAACAATGTAGTGAGTGATCGTTGAGACGTGGTCGCGACAGTTCCTGGCCTAGAAACTGCTCAGTGTTTCCTTTTTAGATTCAGAGTAATGTCCTTGTAATTGACTCGATAATAATTAACAGTGTAGTCGTTATAACAAGGAGTTAATTCTCTAGTTTACCCGTATCCCAATTCTGCGCCCACAGTAGCCTGTATCAGATACACTGTCTAATCACGATCCTTGCAGAGGACACACACACACACACACACACACACACACACACACACACACTACAAACGCCTCTACCTAACCCTTCGGGGAGTGCTGTTATATTATGTGTTTTTATACTACGCTCAACTACGCTTAACTACGCTCAAAATTCAGTCATTGGTAGGACGATAAGTACAGTTAACAAAAGATTCTCTCATCTTGATATATTTAATACCAAAAAAGGTATATCCAGGAAACAAATAATAACGTCAGTATGTGACGAACTGACAAATAAATCTGAATTAAATAGAATTGAATAGAAAGTATAAAGACAATCACATATTACTGTAACATATTCACACACCCACTCGCAACTCCTCATGCACACTTCTACACACTCACACTGTACACCTAGCAATACTTAGAAGGTGCAGTTCACTTCATTCTGTTTGTTTCTGCTGCATGTATTGTATAGCTATTAAATTGTAAATCCGTAATTGGCTGTAAGACTAGTTTATATAATTATTTTAAGATAACATTTCAAAGAGCTGTGGATTTTGTGAAAAATAAATAAATAAATACTTATTAAAATCAAAATCAAAAGTCATTTACTCAAACTAGGCTAAAAATCAGTACTTTTCGAACGTCAAAATTACATAAGACCGTCCCCTAAAACGCCCGTCCTTCACCACTTTCTAGTGCTTTAGCTGGGGGGAGAAGAAGTGGCGCAACAAACTCCCCAGCAGCACAGTTGTCTGTTCAGTTAAAAAAAAATATTGTATACTGTATTATATGTAAAGATACCGACCTAGATTTTTAATATAATTATCGTAAGAAAATGAGCTTTGTCTGTTTAACTTAAATCTATGACCTATATTTTCTACTAGCTTTTGCCAGCGACTTCGCCCACGTGTATGTCGGAAATTATCCCATGGGAATCTTCTACCAGGATGAAAAGTATCCTATGTCTTAATCCAGGTTATAAACTAACTATATACCAAATTTCATCCAAATCCGTTCAGCCGTTTTTGCGTGATTGAGTAACAAACATTCAAACGTACAAACCTTCACATTTATAATATTAGTAGGATACAACACCCTCAGTAAGGTACACTATATTATCTTTAATTCCACGGACAATATTTTTCTACGGTAAACCAGAAAATACTCTCTCATTTTCTATCGCAAACACAATCCGAGAAAATAAACTGTGTATCAAAGGACGCCCTTTAAAAATACATTCGATCTAAAACGAAGAAGAAAGCTCTGCATAATGTGGAGAAAAAAACCGAATAATCGATTACTATAATCAATTAGGGATCCTTGTGGAATCGAATCAATAACATTCATTGAAAAGGTTTCCGTACTTAATCTTGTAAATCAACGTTCTCGATTGGGTTCAGATGAACTGGAGTAGCGTAAAATAAATGTGTTTTTGAGATTATATATTTATTTCTCTTTATTACTTGAAGACTTCAAGTACTTTTTAAGGTTTCGTATGGTACCAAAAGGGTGAAAACCCCATTATTACTAAGTCCGTCCGTCAGTCCGTCTGTCTGTCACATGACGGTATCTTTTTAACCGTATAGGGTAACCAGTTGTAATAAAATATATACGTGAAACATTTATAGTTTTTAGTAGGTATTCAATGACGTGAACCTATAGTGTCATTATCATCATTCTGCCCAGCCGTTTCCCAAGTATGTTGGGGTCGGCTTAACAGCTGAATACCAGTACTTTAACAGTGTTCCTGTAACAGATCGGCTCGAGCTCCTAGGCATGGAGTTGACATCCAGTCTCAACTTCGGCGCTAACATCGAGCACAAAGCCCAAACTGCGGCCAAAGAACTGGGCATCCTAAACAGAGTGAAGCAATACTTTACGCCTGGACAGCTTTTGACCCTCTATAAAGCGTAAGTCCGATCCTGCATGGAGTATTGCAGCCACCTTTGGAATGGCTCAGCTAAATACCAACTTGTTGGCTTGACTCAGTGGAACGCAGAGCTAAGAGGTTCATTAGCGACGTGAAGCTGGTGAATGCCAAGCTTCACAGCTTGGCTCATCGCCGCAATGTTGCCTACTTGTCGGTCTTCTATAGACTGTACTTCGTTGAGTGTGCTCAGGAACTCCACAATCTCATTCCACCGGCCCCCTTCTACCATCGATCATCTAGACGCGCTGTAGGTTACCATCCATACCTAGTTGCCATTCCACCAATTCGCACTAAGCACTTCCAAACATTCTTCAAAATGCGCACGGCAAAAGAGTGGAACTCACTAACTGCGTCTGTGTTCCCGAACGCTTACAACCCGAATCTCTTCCAAGTGAGAGTGAACAGGCTTCTTCTGGGTAAGCTCACTCCATCGTAGACTTTGTCCCTGTCACCTCTGACCTAGACTCAAATAAAAAAAAATACATGCACCGACTGCCTATCTGACCTCCACAACTCAGTTACTGGGTAACACGATATCCATTGCTAAGATTGGTTGTCAGACTTTCGGGCTTCTGACTATCCGTAACAACTGTCAAAGATCTACGAATGACAGCAGGGACCAACGGCTTAACGTGCTTTCCGAGGCATGGGGAGGTCTTGGTATATAAAGACCCATCAACGGGCCGACCATGGCAAGCTTAGCTTAACCTGATCGATCGACCCGTGCGGCTGTTATAACTTAGCCACAGGGAAATTTCTATCATGGAAAATAACAAAGAGAAGGGTCTGAATAATAGCCTATACCCGTTTTCATCAACCCTAAGTGACAGTTAAATGAATCCCTAAATATTATTGCACTGTTGGATTTTCAAGACTCGGCGCTGTTAAGTCTAACGTTGAAAATCCAACAGTGCAGTTTTATTTAAGGACTAGCTTCCACTCGCGGCTTCGACCGCGTGGTTTGTGGATAAAAAGTAACGTATGTCCTTCCCCAGGCTTCATACTATCCATATCAAATTTCATCACTTGTGTTTCTTGTGAATGTTTGACGTCGCTATGCTGCCCTTTCAACAACAGCGCGTCTGCGAGAGTCAGCTGCTTCAAAGGTTTTGTGGCTCTTAGAGGCGCCATATAAGTCGCCTGGTGCTGAAGTCAAACTTGTGACTATTCTGGTTTCTCTGCAGCACGCTGAGACATCAGATACTCAGCGTACTGTTGCCGTTGATTTTGGGACTGTTTTGGTGTCTCAGCAGCCCGATGCGACACCAGATACTCAACGTGCTGTTGACGCTGATTTTAGGATTGTTCTGGTCACTTAACAGTCCAATGCAACACTAGATACTCAGCATACTGTTGTCGTCGAGCTTGGGATGGTGGGAAGATCTACCATGTTATTTTAAGACCAATCGCTTCTTACAGGTTTTCCTGTAATGTATAGGTACGTATGTATTATAGGCTATTTTCTGTACTATTTTTTTCAAAATTTTAGGCCATGGTCGATTTATGGTATCCCACCGATCTGTGAATACACTGAGAATACTGTTGGTACTGCCACTGCGTCATCAGGGATGCACATCTTTTTCTAATGATGGCTGCAAAACAAATCCAAACATCCCTGCAAACATCTCTGCAAACATCCCTGATGCTAACCAACGTCTCTGCACCCGCAGTACTCTCAGAGCATTATTATATTGAACGCGTGGGTCGCCGTATGCCCGCTTAGTGAAGCAGACCCACAGGCTGTACGTGTGAAGGACTGACAGTAAGCTTTGCAATGCGGAAACCCAGCGGGGGGGACCCCCGCTGGGTTTCCGCATTGTTGGCTTGGTTACCCACGGTGAAGCGAAGAGGAACCCGAGGAGGGGCCGCTCATCAGGGCTTTTCCCAGGAAGCCGACGACGTAGCGCCCAACAAATAGATTGCGGTGTCGCTTGGGCGATATCGCGCAGGGACCGACATTGTGCAGGATCCACAATGTCATAAAATTAGGCACAGCAAAGTAGGAGAGAGGAAGAGGGCTTTCATTTGGCGAATTAGTATCATCTCATTGACTCGACGATTATAAACTCGAGTTGCGTTACGCGTACGCCGACGGTTTGACGCCTCACTGGTGGCATTTTCTTAACTATGAAATAAACGAAGACTGAAGGCAATTGAGTGATAGATAACACTAACGATAACACACTGAGTTCTGTAAATTACTATTGCTGGCATTTTTTTTTAAATAGCAGGTTTAATACAACTTTTTTACTACGTTTTTTCCCCAGACCATCAAAACAACAAATAATTATTTTTAAACAAAACTTTTTTTTTTTACAGAAATACCTATTTAGGTACCATTCTAAAATAATCATAGGAATATAAATAATCGAATACCATACAGTTGAAGATGTGAAAACTAAATACAGGTTGCCATATTCCTCCATCTCGTTCTCGCTGACGCATTCTTTCTATATCCATCTCTATCGTAAACCGTTGTGCAGTGGCTTTCTCTCGCCCATATAATAATAATAACAATATTTGATAGATATTGCCGTTCCCAATACACATAACATTCAGAAGACAATCATCATCTTCCTGCCCTTATCCCATGTTACTTGGGGTCGGCGCAACACGTTTTCTTCTTCCATTCTCCCCTGTCAACCGTCACACTATCATTCACTACCTTCTCTTTCATATCATTCTTTACACATTCCATCCATCTTTTCTTCGGCCTTCCTCTCCCTCTCCATCCATCAACATGTATATTCATCACTCTTTGAGTCACATGCGTTTCGTCCCTTCTCATCACATGCCCATACCAAGCCAAACGATTTCCTTTCAACTTTTCTGTCACTGGCGCCACTTTCTAATTTCCTCTTATATACTCATTTCTTACTTTATCCATTCTCGTCACTCCACACATCCATCTCAACATTCTCATCTCCGCTGCATGCAATCTTTTTTCATCCGTCTTCTTCACGGCCCAGCATTCAGACCCATAAAGTACGTTCATAAACATTCAGAAGACAATATCTGAAAAAATAAGTAAATACGCAGAACTCAAAGATGAGGTGACGAATATGGCGCCAACAAAAAGTTTATGTGGTCCCTATAGTCCTCTCCACAACAGGCGACATTCCGAATCACCTTCTCCATAGCCTTAAATTACTAAACCTAAAAGAAACCCTCTATATCACCCTACAAAAAGCTGCCATTTTAAATACATGTCGCATTGTCAGAAACTTCATGCAAGTAGATGAAAACGAAATAGGTCCTCATCATAACAAATCTTCAACATAAAATACCACACGCTGCATTTACTTGACTTTGATCCGTAAATGTTGGAAAAACCAGCCAAAGAGCTGAGAAGAAAAAACACTCTAAAAAATAATAATAATAACCTGGGACATTATTCACACACGGTCATCTGATAACCTGGAAACCAGATAACTGATATACTACATACACTACTTTTTTTTTGTAAATACATATACCAAGCGGTGCCACGTGATCTAAAATGACGTCATGACGGGATCGCTATTTTATGAATTTTTCAGTTCCCCATTATGACGTTTTGACGCCAGGTTATTTAAGAACATTTTGTGTTGTTATTGTAATTCAAGACTAAAAATAGGCGTTTCTGTTGTTGAATATTATGGTGAATTTAACCCGTAGTGTTACTACATTGTTTAGCAATACCACAATCTACTGTGCCATTTCAACCTTCGAAGGGAAGCCGGAAAGAATCGTGTTATATACGTATGCTGCTTTCGCCACTGATACCGGGATTAAAAGTACCCTATGTGTTAATCCAGGTTATAAACTAAATTTTATCCAAATCTGTTAACATTAACATCCAGACAAACAAACAAACGGATAAAGATTATAAAGAGTTTCGGCATTAGACTCCTTCCTACATCACGGAGCAAACTGCCTTTAAAAAAAAATATTCTATGTACAATTTGAACTTCGTTAAGTAACATAAATAAAATATTATATGTTTAGATGTATTAAACACACACCACAATCACAGCTTAGCATAACCAACACCCCGCAAAGCAAGCATAACTTACCCCTTATTTACAAATTACAAACGTAAATTTGTTCTTAGTCAACAAATCGTAAATCCATCTTCTAAACAGACTGTGATAGTGAAGCGATAATGAGCCCTATTGGTGCAAAATCACGGGCGAACGGCGCTCGTGACAAATTCACTGCGAGAGGCCACGCTGAGTCAACTGATTTACGTTGGTGACATATTTAGCTTATGCTACGGGCGATGTAAGGTGTATATGATACCAGCAGGCTTAGCATGACCACTTCTATCTCTATGAAGAGTAGACACATCTCGTTCTATACAAAGTGACATTTCGTTTCGCCATTTTTAATTCTAGAGTAATGGTTTATGGATTTTAAGGCCGGATATAATTTGCGTGTGACGTGACACTGCGAGTGCACGCGCATGCGCGCAACCCTCTACTTTTCACTATGTGTCGAAATATCAATTCGTATAGTGCAAAAACTTGTTTAGCTCGATCAGTTATTCTGGTGTCTTTGTCATTGTCATCTTGTCATTTGTCATCAGAAATATTGGAAAAAATAGGGTTAAACATTAACATTGGCGTGGTTGGTTAAGATACCGCCTATCATGTCGCAGGTCGTGGGTTCGATTCCCACCCAGGACAAACATTTGTGTGCATGAACATGTCTGTTTGTCTTGAGTCTGGGTGTAATTATCTATATAAGTATGTATTTACAAAAAAAAAAAAAGTAGTATATGTAGTATATCAGTTATCTGGTTTCCATAGTACAAGCTCTGCTTAGTTTGGGATCAGATGACCGTGTGTGAACAATGTCCTAGGATATTATTATTATTATTATTATTATTATTAATATGAAGTTGACAATAGCAAAATCATGTCAGAGGTAGTCTCATATCGGCCGTAAATCTGCTCAGAACTGAAAAAATCAAAATCAATCAAAATCAAAAGTCATTTATTCAAACTAGGCTGAGAATCAGCACTTTTCGAACGTCAAAACTACATAAGACAGTCCCCAAAACGCCCGCCTTTCACCAGTTCCTAGTGCTTTAGCTGAGGAGAAGAAGTGACGCAACAAACTCCCCAGCAGCACAACTATCTGTTCAGTCAAAAAAAAAAAAAAGTATTCTATAGAACACAGCGCAAAATAATATATCTAAGTACATTACGCAACACAAACATTTTTTCATTTCATTTAAGAAAATTATCATAATATGTGAAAACTAAGTATGATATGATGTGCAATGAGCCTACTAAGTCTAGTGTCGAGAAAATACAATGGCTACGGCAGTATCGGAAACCGTAGTAAAATTTCAATCTGTTTTCACGAAAAAAAACCGCGCGAATTCGAGCTGCGCCTACTATTTTTTTTTTTTTTATTTAATATATTTGCTAGCGATGAGTCTGTCCATAGTTCTCGTTTACAATTAAAAATAAATAAGTTTCATGAGAAAATTCTCTATAGTAAATTCTATCTACCAAAAAAATCATGCACTTTAAATATGTGTTAAGTTTACGTCATTATTTGATTTGTTTTTAATTAATTGAATCAGTAACTAAAATACCATTGTTAACATAAAGCGTAACTAACAGATCAATTAACGAAGAATGATAATATTCATTCATTATGTACATAATCTACTACTTGGCATACATATTAAATTCTGTGAAATAATTTATCAGAAGAATATGCAACGTGATATTTTACCTCCGCTGTTCCAGATTCAATCTCGGATATTTATTATGAAAAGTACTGCAATATTTTCCCGACAGTTTTTCTGATTACAATCAATCTTAAAACCAATCTGTGTAACTTGTGTTACAAATAAATAATATTATTGTATCATTTGATGTGAATGTCAAATAAATGATTGAGTAGGTATGAGTAAGGAAAATGAGCAAAGCATTTGAAGAGGCGCATAACTAAATAATTGTTTTCTATTATAATCTGCAAGATGAGAGGGCGTTATTTTCGGGTCAAAAACTGATTAGGTCAATCAGTTCCCGGTTGGCCTGAAATGCCGCCTTACGGTTTGCTGCCAAGTCAGTCAGGAAAAAGGACCAGCAATAACAATTATTTGACCGAGTCTTAACCGATCATATCGTTTAGTTTACGTCACGTTAACAAAGCATTAAGTATTCCATTTTCAAAAATCAAGTCTAAGCAATAGAATGCTTACGCAAACAAAGGTGAATGGCTTGGCATATACTAAGTATGTCTTGCCCTTTATCGTTTTGCGTGGCATTCAACAAAACGCTAAGATAGGCAGAGCCCCGTATATGTTGTGATTTTATTTTCTAACTCCAGGAAATTTTCGTCTCAGAAAACGGAAAAATTGAAATGTGTTTTCCTTCGGTTATTTTTTCAATAAATTCCTAAAACGTACCTATGTTGTTAGCTTTATTGCGTATAATTGAGAATTTCCTTTATTCTTTGTGCTCTTGTATTTGCACGTAATTGTTGATTTTATGTTTTATAGTTCCAATTATGTTTTGTGTCAAATATATTTTCTTAAAGTGGCTTCATTAGGGCAATGAGTCCAACAAGCTAATTGGTAAAAATCCTACCTACCTATGTACCTATGAAATTGCCGATTTTTGATACCAATATATTTCATTCTAGGTGAATATCAATATATTTCATTCTAGGTATTTAGAATTCCGAATTCAAATTAATTTAGTAATATAGCATGACATTAAAAAAAATCAGTTGTTTATTTGTTTTCGCGCAGTTCAATTTTCTTTGATATGAGTTCCGTCGTGGCACTAACGCAGCACAGACAGCACGCAATATTAACGACGTGTATCGACAAGGTACCGCAAGTGAACGCACGATGCGTTTTTGGTTTGATCGCTTCTGCCCTGGAAATTTTGATCTCAACAACGAGCCCTGGAGAAAATTTCAAATCCAACGTGGCGGTGAAAAACGCTTTTAAAGAATTTATCGATTCCCAGGATATCTATAACAAAGGCATCTTCGAACTTTCATTAAAATGTCAAAAGTGCATCGATTTCTTTAAAAATTGTTTGATTTTTTTCTATGTAAATTGGCAATTTCATAGGTCAAGACATTTATTATTTATCTTTTCACTACACTGCCAATATTTTTTTTTATTGTGTGCGTAATTACTTTTTTAAGTTTATGGCATACTTAAGAGAGTGATGGAAAATAATTGACTACACAGCACACTTGCAACATTGTTATAAATTAGTTGCACGAACCAAAGCGCTGGCCACACAGAACGAAGCGAAACAAAGCTAAGTTTAGCTTCACTCGTGTAGCTACTGCGTTTTTTCATACATCGTTTCACACTGCGAACTATGAACCGATGTATGAAAAACCGCGGGCGCAAGTATTTATATATCAATTAAAAATCACATTGGTATAGTTCGCGTCATGTAAGTTTGCCGCTCTGAAGTAGGCTACAGGTGACTGCGCAATAGTCAATATCTATACTAAAACAGCAGCGCGCCATGCCATGCGCATCGGAAAGCCTGGTTTCAGAGCGGCAAACTTATGTGACGCGAAATATACTTGCTCGGAATTTGCCCTTCTAGAGAAGAATCATTTATGAGATCCACCTTTCCTATAGATATCAGTAAATGATTTCGGTCTACGATATCAAAATACCTCTTTAATTTCCACCAACCCTGGTACTTAACTCGATTGAACCCCGTTCCCTGCAAACGAAAACCGATTGAATAATAACATTTTTAATACCGACTGCGTCGTTAAAAAATGCAATTTTCACGCGCTGTATTCATAGCGGAGCAATAAATTACTATCGGGATATAAAATATTATGTTTTATTAAAGTTTGTAAAGGTTTATAAATAAGAGATTATTATATTGTGGCAATATTGCAAGCTTCACGGGAAGTTTTTGTGGGGTGGTCGGAGTTGTTATCGGAAAAAACATTTTTTGCTTGATTTTTGTAGTTAATATTTAATACACACCAATTCTGAAACTTCGTTTTTTTTTACAGACCTTTAACGATATTTATTGATATTTGCACGAATCATCAATGTTTTCGGTAGCTCAAATTCTCAAAAGTCTTAAAATATGGGTCTGTTACGTGCCCTGCCTACACCAAATCAGCTGAATAGCGACATGATTGCTGAGCTGTTTACGTCAATCAAATGTTTCCACATAAAACTGCAATACGCCACCTGCTGAATCATGGAATCAACGCCTCGTGTCGCCGAACGCTCACCTAATTCCGAATCTGCTGATGCCGCATCCACATTTAGCAATCGCCAGAATTGTAATATTAAAGATAATTAATTTTGAGCACTTCGGTACTAGCATCGTCCGAATCTGGACTTAGAAATAGCATATGCTTAATTGTAATTTTTATACCGTATGAAACTAATTTCGGCGCGGACGCGTGCGACGGGTTTCTACACGCGCAGCAGGTGACAAGCGCGCGGCGCGGGCGCAGTCGGTAGCTGCACGCTTGCGGACTTGTTTTTCGAAATCAGTTGAGTGTCGCTACGTGCTGGTAGTCTATCTGATACAACTGTACTCGCTGGAGACCAAAATTGTTCTAGCGCCGCTGGATGCAGCGTCGGTCGCCCGCCGCGGATCTTAGGCCCGCGTCGCAGGTCCGGCGCCCGCTCCGTGCGCCCGCCGCGTGCGCACGCTTAACCTAGCGAACGCCCTTTAATTTCTAACGTGACGATATTATCCTGGACGTCCAAATGTAAAATGTATGGAAATATATGAAGAGGCTTTTAAATTTCCGTCCACGATAACGTTATATGCGTTGAGGACATTGAGAGACGAAATAAATACGGAACAGTTAAAGATGGTATATTATGCTCTTGTCGAATCCAGACTTTGATACAGTATACAGTTCCTGGGGGAAAAGTTACGGTTATAATTCTCAGCGAGCCTTCATTCTCAAAAAAAGAGCAATACGTACAATTGTCAGAATTACACAATGAGAAAGCTGTCGAACTCATTTTAAGCATTTAAATATTCTAACATTGCCCAGCGTATGCATACTTGTGTTGTTAGTTCATTTAAAAACATATATATATCCGTGAATATGAGTCTGAGTAAGAAAGAATAGCCAGGAAAAACACTCGTAGAAAAGACTTAAAACAAAGTTGTACCTAACTTTAACATTGTCAAGCATAGCCCTCATTATCAAGCTGTACAAATATTTAATAGACTGCCGGCGGATTAAAAAAAAATTGTGGAACTCTTTTAAGGCTAAGCTCAGAGAATTTTCGTTAGATAAAAACTTGTACTCAACAGACGAACTGTATACGTAATTTAATATTAATATTCCAATTTCCATTTTTTTTAATGCTATTTATTATTGTTGTTTTTATTAATAATGTTTTGTTTTATTTATTTTTTTATTTTATTATTTATACTGCTGCATGTTCACTTTTAGAATTAATATTAATATTTTAATAATGATGACTAACATGCTGGCCCAGCACACACAGAGCATGTTCGAGTACCTCGCTCCGCCGCGCCGGCCCGGCCACTTGCGGCATCACCACCACGTCGCTGGCGCGCAGGCTAAGCAGACCCAGCCTGTGCAGGACTCGGGGTATCAGGACCGGGTTTTCTAGAGAAGGACGTGATGTAGGAAGCGGGGTTGTGTAACTTGAAAGTGTGTGCGACTATTCGCAAGGTCCACGAAATTGAAATTTTTGTAAGTTTCCTGCAATTTGTAGGTCAGTGTCAGGTTGTATGCTGATCGAAATATGATCCGCGTCCGTAACAAATATCTATCACAGAATTATAATCATTAAAATCAATAAAACAACTCTCTAACTTCAAAATACAAGAATGACTATTTCATGAAATGATAAAAAATAAAAATAAACTATTGTTTAAGGCGAAAGCTTCAGGTAGCCCGTTAAATTCAAATTTTCTTAAGTTTTTTTTTAATTTGCTGGTTGTATGTATGTAGGAGCTCGTGGCTAAGATAGGAGCTCGTGGCTAAATAATAACAGCCGCACGGGTCGATCCATCAGGTTAAGCTACGCTTGCCGAGGTTGGTCTGTGGATGGGTGACCATCTTTACATACCGAGGCTCCTCCGTGCCTCGGAAAGCACGTTAAGCCGTTGGTCCCAGCTGTCATTCGTGGATCTTTGACAGTCGTTACGGGTCGTCAGAAGCCCGAAAGTCTGACGATCAGTCTTACCAAGGGGTATCGTATTACCCAATAACTGGGTTGTGGAGGTCAGATAGGCAGTCGCTCCATGTAAAATACAGGTATTCAGCTGCATCCGGTTAGACTGGAAGCCGACCCCAACATAGTTGGGAAAAGGCTAGGCAGATTGATTGATTGATTTTAATAATGATGACTGTAATATATCAAACACAATATAAATTGTTCCCAGGATAAATACATAAATATAACGTGCAAGTATTTTCATACATTTTATGGACGTGGACGTCCACGATAATATTGCATTATAATTATAAAAGCGCACAATGACTATGACTCCTTCCTTTTCCTTCGGGGAATATAAATACCCTGGGCTAAGGGCAGGAGATTGATGAATATACCTACCCTGGGATAATGGCGGGAGAATAATGAATATATCTACCCTGGGATAATGGAAGGAGAATGATGAATATAACTATCCTGAAATAAGGGCAGGAGAACGATGAATATTAGGTATATGGATAAGAGTAGCAGAATGATGAATATTCCTACTCTGGATAAGGGCAGGAGAACGAAGAATATACTTACCCTGGATAAGGGCAGCAGACCGATGAATATACCTATCCTACTCATTTTCATAGAATCACTTTAAATTTCCATCACTAAGTCCATTCTAGAATCTACGTCTTCATTTAGAGAGTTATCTAGGTTTAATGCAAGATAGAGAAAACTTTTACGGCAAAATGATAGTAAAAAGATTTATATTATTTGTTTAATACTCTACGTTTCTTTAGACCAGGAAATGGTTAATGCCGTAAAAGATGATAGGTTGTCATTAGGAACATTTTACTATTTTTAAGTGCATTTTAAGTATAATGAAATCGGAAGAGATCACGCTTCTATTTCCCATTTCCCGAAGTCTTAAAGATTTTTATTTCGATTACTTATCAGTTATTTTTAGGGTTCCGTGCCCAAAGGGACCCTATTACTAAGACTCCGCTGTCCGTCTGTCTGTCCATCTGTCACCAGGCTGTGTCTCATGAACCGTGATAGTTAGACAGTTGAAATTTTCACAGATGTGATGTATTTCTGTTGCCGCTATAACAAAAAATGGTAAAAAACAGAATAAAATAAATATTTAAGGGGGCTCCCATAAAACAAACGTGATTTTATTGCCGTTTTTATAGATAATGGTACGAAACCCTTCGTGTGCGAGTCCGACTCGCACTTGGCCGGTCTTTTTTATGATTTTATAGGCTCGTGTTTTTGCAAAAACCCTGCCTTTATCGATTAGATTGAGAAATGTTTCACCATTGTCTAATTATTCGTGTTTTCGCAATATCCCCTAGGGTTTTCGCGAAAATTCGAATTATCAAAACATCCTACGACATATATATTTTTTATAACATCATGTGTAACAACAATGGTCACAAATAAATAAATTTTAATTTTGGGGCGACTTTAGAAGAGATTCGGTCAAACGAAATAATACGAGTACGATACCCCTAGGTAAGACTGGTTGTAAGACTTTCAGGCTTCTGACGACCCGTAACGACTCTCAAAGATCCACGAATAAGGTACTTTCCGAGGCACGGAAGTGGCTTGGCATGTAAAGATGGTCACCCATCCACGGACCAACTGCGGCAAGCGTAGCTTAACCTAATTGATGGACCCATGAGGCTCTTATTACTGAGTCTCAAGCTCCATAATAATCCTCGTAAATACCATAAAGATCGATGTTTGATCGTGACGAATTATGCGAACATAAATGTACTGATCAGCTGTTTTTTTTCGCGATTGCAGGTTTGGTCCCATAGTAAAAGTTGTTCATAATAATGAGTACAATGACCCCTTAAAAGGTTGACACTGTTTACACTTACACGCTGTATATGTTAAAAAAAGTAAATTTTAAAAATCAATTACCCAACTGCGTGATCAATGAACTTAAATAAAGACGGAAACAAGATTACCTATTTCAGTCTCCAAACAATCTCATGCAGTCGGAGGCATCTTCTTTTTAACAATAAAGACCTATTGCCTCCGACTGCATGAGATTGTTTGGAGACAGAAATAGGTCATCTTATTTCCATTATTCTTAAAGTTAATTTTTTACGCAGTCGGATTTTTTGATTTTTTAAATTTTGTTTTTTATTTTACACTTTTTATTTAGGATTATTTTTTCTCACTTTATTGTATAACGCTTTACGTAATGGGTAAACGTAAGAATTATATTATAAAAAATATTTTTCACGTTAATAACATATACGATTATAATATATAAGAACTTTATTAGAAGTTTTGAAAATTTAAGTGAGAATGGTTACTAACCAACTTTAAATCTTTATAGATCTTAAATCAATCTGCCTAGCCTTTTCCCAACTATGTTGGGGTCAGCTTCCAGTCTAACCGGATGCAGCTGAATACCAGTATTTTACATGGAGCGACTGCCTATCTGATCTCCACAACCCAATTATTGGGTAATACGATACTCCTTGGTAAGACTGGTTGTCAGACTCTCGGGCTTCTGACGACCCGTAACGACTGTCAAAGATCCACGAATGACAGTCGGGACCAACGGCTTAATGTGCTTTCCGAGGCACGGAGGAGTCTCGGTATGTAAAGATGTTCACCCCTCTACGGACCAACCCCGGCAAACGGAGCTTAACCTGATGGATCGACCGTGCGGCTGTTATTACTTAGCCACGAGCTCCTCAATGACAATATAGAAACCTAAACAGATTTTCAAAGACCTCAATCGTAGACAGTTCAATGATACCCAACTTGACATAGTTGGTAAACTAAATTTTTCTTCTTTTTCACAATATGGCGTCTGGTGGTCGCCATATTGTATTTTGACTTACAAGATTAAGACAAATCGATTGACTGAGAAACATCAAAATCGGCCCATGCGTTGGGTCTCTAGAGCGCCACAAAAGAACAAACATACATACATGTATATGCTGATAAACAGAGTACCCTCCTTTGCGTCGCGCAGTCGGGTAATTAGAGCATTTTCTTAATAACTTATGCATAACTTATGTGAATATATTAGATTAGGTACATGTTATAACATAGTGTAATTAATTTGTAAAGTCATGTCTAACGCGGATAAAAAACAGAGAATCACGCAAAAACTATTAACGTAGTTTTATGAAACATTCACCATTTTAAAGATAATTTAATTATTTATTTTTTAATATACGTGTTTTATTATAGGTATGTTATTTTATGTATAATAAATTAATAGTGCGTCTAATTTGAGAGCGTGCTTATGATGGGCGAGTCCTATTACTGCCTGGACGTCCGACGCGTTGCGTGAGATCAGCAAAGAAGATGCAAGCCATTGACCACTCAAGGCCATTGGCATATACGAGGGGTGATCAAAAAGTAATGATAATGAATATTGAACACGGTGATTATAGTTAAAAAAAATATTTATTTCTCTACATAGTCTCCTAACAAGTCAATACATTTAGTCCATCTTTTTTCTAAACCCAGAATTCCCTTAGAAAAAAAATCTTTGTCTTGACCCTCCAAAAACCCCTCAACAGCGGTCATCACTTTGCTATCGTCTTCAAATTTCTTGCCCCGGAGGTGTTCCTTGAGCCGAGGAAAGAGATAGAAGTCACTAGGAGCTAGATCTGGCGAATAGGGCGGGTGTTCGAGCAGTTCGAATCCCGATTCTTGAATGGCAGCCATCGCAACTGCGGCTTTGTGAGTTGGTGCGTTGTCTTGGTGAAACAGCACTCCAGCTCGCAGTTTGCCGCGTCTTTTTTCCTTAATGGATTCTTATTTGGTCTGTGTAGTAAGAGCCCGAAATAGTGGCTCCCTTTTCTAAATATTCCACCATAATTATTCCTTCAGCGTCCCAAAAAACGGACGCCATAATCTTTCCCACTGAACTTGACACTTTGGATTCCTTCGCCGGCGGTGAGGAAGCTCGCTTCCAGGTCATTGATTGTTGTTTGGTTTCAGGATCAAAATGGTGAACCCAGGTCGTGTCCATGGACACGAAACGTGGCAAAAATTTTTCCTGATCTGCTTGGAACTTTTCGAGATTCACTCACGAAATGTTGACTCGTTTTTTTTTTGCTCGTCGGTTAACATTCTCGGCACCCAATGCGCGGAGACCTTTTTCATATGCAATTCGTTCGTGAAAATTCTTTGAACACTACCATATGAGATCCCTGTGACCTCAACTATATGTCTGATGGTTACTCTCCGATCTGCCAACACGACATCTTCGACTTTTTTCACATTATCTTCAGTGACGGACGTGGATGGGCGTCCTTCGCGATGTTCTGCCCAGTTTAAACTCCTTCGCCTAACGTGCAACTGTGGAACATGGAGGAGCCCAATGTTTCCACTAAGTCGGTGTGTATGTCTTTGGTAGACCTTTTTTTCAAACAGAGGTACTTGATGACAGCTCTAATTTCGTTTTTCTCAATTTTGATGTTATCTCTTCCACTGTTCGTATTCAAATGAATGTACCTCCCGGGAATCGTGGCCTATTTATATGATTTTTTTATACTAACCTAGTAGGTACGTATATGACCAAGCAAAAAAAAAAATTTATTTTTATTTTTATGTGCACTGGAACTACCCGATTATCATTACTTTTTGATCACCGCTCGTATTATCTGCGTCTCAACTTTAGTTTGCTCTGTGCCTCAGGTACGTTGATACTTTCATATCGTCACACATATAGGTATATCCTTTTGTCATACACACTACACTTATACCACAAGAGAAAACACACTCATATAACTTACTATCAATTCGGCCCAAAAGCATCCAAACTATAATAATATATAGCTTTTACGAAAGTCCATTTTATACCCGGGGGACAAATATCTCTAAAAACATAAAGGGTTGGAACCTTCACTGGTTCCATTGGGGACAACCCTAACATGTCAAACAAGTCATATTTTCAGTGGAAATTGTAGGGTTATGTATTAGTTTTTGGGGTACGGCGTTTGTGGGAATATCTTGTAGGTTGGCTGTCAAATTTTGATGTTGAGGTGATAAAAAATAATGAGTTAGGTTATTTCTCGAGCAAACAGGCAAGGTCTCTTTTCAAATAAATTAAAAAAGAACAATAAAATTGTTTGACGTGTAGCGAGAACAGTCAACATACAGGTGACACGCGGTACCCACACACGGGTGTGCAAACGAAAAATCTCTTTATATAAGTAATATGTATGAGGAGCTCGTGGCTAAGTAATAACAGCTGCACGGGTCGATCCATCAGGTTAAGCTACGCTTGCCGGGGTTGGTTTGTCGATGGGTGACCATCTATACATACCGAGACTCCTCCGTGCCTGGAAAAGCACGTTAAGCTGTTGGTCCCGGCTGTAATTCGTGGATTTTTGACAGTCGTTACGGGTCGTCAGAAGCCCGAAAGTCTGACAACCAGGCTTACCAAGGGGTATCGTATTACCCAGTAACTGGGTTGTGGAGGTCAGATAGGCAGTCGCTTCATGTAAAATACTGGTATTCAGCTGCATCCGGTTAGACTGGAAGCCGACCCCAACATAGTTGGGAAAAGGCTAGGCAGGCAGATTGTATATAAATGAACAACTTTTACTGTGGGACCAAACCTGTAATCGCGAAAAAAACCAGCTGTTCAGTACATTTTGACGAATTATGCTAACATAAATGTATCTGAACGGCTGATTTTTTTCGCGATTACAGGATTGGTCCCATAGTAAAAGTTGTTCATAATGATGAGTCCAATGACCCCTTAAGAGGTTGTTGGTGTTTTACCAATAACCCTGTATAACTCACATGCCAAGGGTTAAAATCAACACTCTGATAATCAATACACAATTTGATTCTTAATAGCGACACTATCGGATGGTGCAACCATGTTTGTTTTTTTTTTTCGAAAATCAACGGTTTCGATTCCCGGCTAGGAAATTAGATTAACAAAAAACCGGCCAAGTTAGTGTCGTATCAAGCACAATGAAGGGTTGCGTAGTTGGTATCAATTTATCCCGAGAACAAACTTAACATTGTAGTTGAAAATCATATTCTTCAATACATTCCAACTGCAAATGTAAGTTTTTACGCACAATATTGAGAGATTTACCATGTTATTTTAAGACCATAGAGTTCTTATTAGATTTTCTCTAATCTAAGGTATAGAACTATTTTTAACCGACTTCCAAAAGGAGGAGGTTCTCAATTCGTCTGTATTTTTTTTTTTGTTTTTTTTTTTTTGTATGTTTGTTACGCGATTACTCAAAGAGGGATGGACCGATTTGGAAAATTCTTTTTTTGTTTGATAGGGTATACTTCCGAGGTGGTTCCGTATAAATTTTATTAACTTTGCTTTGGGAGTATTTGAGTTAGCTTCAATAATGCGTATATTTCCCACTTATTTTATGTGGATGATGTGATGATGTTTTAATAACTTCCTATCACTGTTATTTACATGGCTATATCTACAATTTTTGTGCTCAATTATGTATTCGAATTTGTGTGGGGTAGGTTTCACAACTAAAAAGTGAAAAATAAAAACTTTTTAGCAAAAAATAAAACCGACTTCCAAAACAAAACACTACAAAGTGAAAAATAACTTTAATTTCGGAAGTCGGTGGCAAAAAACGAAAATACAAAGCCAAAGACACCGACTACCGAAATTAAAGTTATTTTTCACTTTGTAGTGTTTTGTTTTGGAAGTCGGTTTTATTTTCTAAGGTATAGAACTATTTTTAACCGGCTTCCAAAAGGAGGAGGTTCTCCATTCGTCTGTATCTTTTTTTTGTATTTTTTTTTTGTATGTTTGTTACGCGATTACTCAAAGAGGGATGGACCGATTTGGAAAATTCTTTTTTTGTTTGAAAGGTATACTTCCGAGGTGGTCCCATATAAATTTTATTAACTTTGCTTGGGGAGTATTTGAGTTAGCTTCAATAATGCGTATATTTCCCACTTATTTTATGTGGATGATGTGATGATGTTTTAATAACTTCCTATCACTGTTATTTACATGGCTATATCTACAATTTTTGTGCTCAATTATGTATTCGAATTTGTGTGGGGTAGGTTTCACAACTAAAAAGTGAAAAATAAAAACTTTTTAGCAAAAAATAAAACCGACTTCCAAAACAAAACACTACAAAGTGAAAAATAACTTTAATTTCGGAAGTTGGTGGCAAAAAACGAAAATACAAAACCAAAGACACCGACTACCGAAATTAAAGTTATTTTTCACTTTGTAGTGTTTTGTTTTGGAAGTCGGTTTTATTTTTTGCTAAAAAGTTTTTCTATATTTTTTTCAAAATTTTAGGCTCAGCAGTTTCGGAGATAATGGGGGGAATGGTCTAATTTCTTCTATTTTTAACCGATTTCCAAAAGGAGGAGGTTCTCAATTCGTCTGTATGTTTTTTTTTTTTGTATGTTTGTTACGCGATTACTCAAAGACGGATGGACCGATTTAGAAAATTCTTTTTTTGTTTGATAGGGTATACTTCCGAGGTGGTCCCATATAAATTTTATTAACTTTGCTTGGGGAGTTTTTGAGTTAGCTTCAATAATGCGTATATTTCCCACTTATTTTATGTGGATGATGTGATGGTGTTTTAATAACTTCCTATCACTGTTATTTACATGGCTATATCTACAATTATTGTGCTCAATTGTGTATTCGAATTAGTGTGGGGTAGGTTCCACAACTAAAAAGTGAAAAATAAAAACTTTTTAGCAAAAAACTTTTTAGCAAAAAATAAAACCGACTTCCAAAACAAAACACTACAAAGTGAAAAATAACTTTAATTTCGGTAGTCGGTGTCTTCGGTTTTTGTATTTTCGTTTTTTGCCACCGACTTCCGAAATTAAAGTTATTTTTCACTTTGTAGTGTTTTGTTTTGGAAGTCGGTTTTATTTTTTGCTAAAAAGTTTTTATATTAACTTTAAAACAGTTCATATTAAAATTATAAACAAAATATATTTGAGACCCTTAAATTAAGCCCTTTCATTTGATATGTATAAATTTGCAAAACTTTTTTTAAATTTCGTATCTGCACCCAAGTTGACCCCCATATTCAAAATTCATTTATTTACGTTACACATCCGTGTTTTGGGTCACAGAAATTCATATGTGTACCTACCAAATTTCAACGTAATCGGTCTATTAGATTTGGAGCAAATAGGCTGTGACAGACGGACAGACACAGACACACGAGTGATCCTATAAGGGTTCCGTTTTTTTCTTTTTGAGGTACGGAACCCTAAAAAATATATAAATCCTATTTTAGTTTTCATCAAAATCCAAGACTCCTTTGACTATTGTTCGCTATTTATTTAAATGTCGGATTTGGCTATCCACGCCCACTTGAAAAATTGTAAATTAAAAAAAAAGTCTATTTATACAGGGTTATTTGTAAAACTCCAGCAACCTCTTAAGGGGTCATTGTACTCATCATTATGAACAACTTTTACTATGGGACCAAACCTAAAATCGCAAAAAAAATCAGCTGTTTAGTACATTCTGACGAATTATGCGAACATAAATGTACTGAACAGCTCACTTTTTTTTGCGATTTCAGGTTTGGTCCCATAGTGAAAGTTGTTCATAATGATGAGTACAATGACCCCTTAAGAGGTTGCTGGTGTTTTACAATTAACCCTGTATATATAATAAAATCTTATTATATAATATATATAAATTCTCTCGACTTTTTTTTTAAGTGTCACAGTCCATAACCAGTCCAAGTTGGACCAAAACAGTGCCTAATCCACAACGGATCAATATCTGTACTATATTGTGTATTTAACACCGTAAGTCAATTAAGGGAAACAGTTCGGTTGTTGGGAAACAGATTAAATGGCCGATAGCTATGGGTCGGGCAATCTGTCACTAATTATGCAATTAGATCATTGACCTGTTTCAAGATTAGTTCACTATGAGTAAGAGAACATAGTAGTACAGTCGAATAATAAAACAAAATCATCTTTCCACTACACTTCCATAATGCATAACGTTGAAACTTCGACATTTAATGATACGTCAGTCGACGTTTGGCTATATCATTCATGTAGGGTATTTGTTCGTGGTCTGATCGTAGAAATGGCCATATAGTGACGAAACCAATCTATTTATCGACATTCCTAGCTGACCACTAGGCATATGGCAAAGTAGTTCCATTTCACGCCGCTAGTGGCACCCCGACCAAATGGGTTAGGTTAGGTTAGAACTGTGAGCGACCGCGCGCGAAGACGCGAACGATGTCGCGGTAGCGGCCGACGAGCACTACATTCAAATTGGTTGCATTTGAACAACAAAAAGCGACATCAACGCCCCTACCGGTGGATAATCTAATTATTTTACGATATCGATCACTAATGTTTGGCCACATCATGAATTAGTTGTATCGTCAAACGTTGAGTATTCAATGATCTCGCCAAACCACATCATGACCGTAGTTAGTTCTATTTCATGAAATAAAACCATTTCATGATATGGTCGAACACTTCATGAAAAAAACAGTTCTAAGATCTAGCTATGACATACAAATATATATATAATTAAACTCATGCCATCTTCCTAAGGGGTTAGGCAGAAACTACAGAACACCACCTGCTACGAACTTACCTTTTGCTTCACTTTTGCTTTTGCTGCATTTTTACTGTGTGCGTAATAACTTTTTAAGCTTATGGCATACTAGCTTTTGCCAGCGGCTTCACCCGCTTGGGTGTTGGCATTTTCCAGGATAAACAGTATCCGATGTGCTATTTCAGACTATAATCTATATCTGTGCCAGATATAATAATATCATCCAGATCCGTTCAGCCATTCTGGCGTGATTGAGTAACAAACATCCATCCATCCAAACTTTTGCATTTATAATATAGTAAAACATTGTAAGTATAGTATAGTAATATATTGGAAGTAGGATAACATTAGTAGGATTAAGAGAGTGATTTAAAAGTAGTTGCAAGTCTATATACAACAAAGTTTAATCGACTATTCTACAAGCTGGAAGCATTATTGCAGGGTAATAAACGTGAATGATCAAACACAGGTCACTAGTGCGCGCGAATGAATTAGTTTCTGTAAAAAGGTCTGAAACATAAGGTACAAGTTACTGCTTATATTTTTTACCGAAATCTCTTTTACTGAAACTGCAAACTGCGATGCAAGGAGTGCGTATCTTATTTGTTATTAATTATCAATAGGTTTTCGGTAAAATAGTAGTTACAAAGCTAATTTGGTACCTGTGACAACTATTGGTACTCCTTAGGGAATAATAGGGTAGAATGGTAGAAAACGCCTAATGTTCCACTGTAGGAGAAGCACCATACTCCTAGCTCCGTTTGCTATTAGTTATAAGTAGCTTAAGAATGTACTAGTAGCATAAGAAAGTACTTAACATCATCTAACTAATAAATAATCCACGAGACTATGCTTGTCCGTCGGAAATAAACACGTTGTGACTTGAACGCAGAGAATCAACTCAAAACTGCGTAGGTACGGGTTTATCCCTGGCTCAGAAAAGTTGACAGGTCGTGACTTGCACGAGAAAATAGGGGCGTGGTTACTGTTTAAACCACATATATTGGTGTCATAGTTTTACTCGGGTGAGGTGTACCCGCTACGTTAGCTATAGTGAAAAAGTAATATATATGCGTCCCCTAGGATTGAAAGTTCCCCCGACCGATCACCATGTTCGGCAAGCCGATCCCTTGGGAGACGCGAGCCAAATACCTCGGTGTGACCCTCGACCACCACCTCTCCTTCGCTGAGCACATAAAGCAGGTGCGTTCGCGCGCCGCTTTCGCTCTCGGTAGACTCCACTCCGTTCTGAATGCACGTAGCAAATTGTCACTTAGGTGCAAATTGCGCATTTATACAGCGTGCATTCGCCCCATCATGACCTATGCGGGTTCAGTGTTTGCGCACGCAAAACCTCACCTCATTCATAGGATGCAGGCCCTCCAAAACCGTTTCCTCCGAAAGGCAACGGGAGCCCCTTGGTTCGTTCGGAACGAAATCCTCCATGTCGATCTCGACATTCCCACCATCTCCCAGTTCTTGAAACGCAATTCCAAGCGTTTCTTCGACTCAGCCACCAACCATCGCAACCCTCTGGTTGTCGAGGCGGCTAGCTATGTCCCCTCTCGTATTAGTAAGGTCCGCCGCCCCAGGCTTGTCCTCTCAGATCCCGACGACCCCATAACTCTTCTCCAGGAGAGCAGTAGGGACCGTAGGAACAAAAACAAATCGACATTCCGACCTCGCCGCCGAGGTCCCTCGCGACGACCCCGTAATAATGGTCCTCCCCCCCGTCCCTTGCTCGGGTATGATGTGCCAGCTGGTGGCGTAGCTGAGCCTGTAGCTTTAAACTCCCCTGATAATAATAATTCAAATCTGATCCAGCCTGTCCCATCTTGCTGTCCTCCCCCCAGCGACGCCCTAAGCCGAGGCTCGTTCCCCACAGGGGGAGCCCTTAGCGTGTAGTCGCTTAGTCTGTAAGTTTTTTTGCCCCTGGCTGGAGGCTTTGAGTTTTTCTTAAGGCAGCCACAGGATAGTCCGGTTAAGTAGTCTCGACCTCTCTAGGTCAACTACGAGATGCCATTCAAAAAAAAAAAAAAAAAATTGAAAGTTAGTTCCATCAGAGTTCCATCACAGTTCATAAATATGTAGTTCCAAAATAGTTCCAAAATTGTATCAAGCAGATTAGTAAAAGTACCTAACCATCAAGTGACATGCTCAATAGAGCCCTGTGTAGTCGCGTGTCTGTAGTATCTGTATTATGTCTGTATTATTGCAATAATTAGTGTTTCGAAGGTAAGATTATTGCCGTAAGTATTATGATTGTGTTTTATGTGTATTTTGTTTCTGAATTGTGTTTACGTGCCCTTTTATTATATTTGTGAATACTTGTACTGGTTTAATTTGCATAAAGACGACGATAACCCCCGCCTATCAGAGTCTAACCATACCGCCCCTAAGCACAGCATGCAGGTTGTCTGATATATGTTTCGTGTGCTGTGCTTAACATCCACGTTCCCCCGGCCGGTCGAGGCCCATCGCAGCCCGTGCCGAGCATTCCACGGATCATCCCATACATTCTATCGGACATCCGATGACGGGCCACCCCACCGCTGTCCCATGGCCCGCTTTCTTACAGGCCAGACCGACATTTATTCGTTCAGCATATCTATTTGTTCTAAAATGTCATGATTTCGAAAATCATGACGCTTTAGAACAAATCATATTTAACCTAGTAAAACACTACCTCTTACTTTAAAAGCCTCGCGTCCTCTCCTCCCTTGTACCACACGTCTCCAGAGGCGCCACGTTTGTCAATGTCTTCATATCTCTACGTTATGATTTGAACCATCCTCAAATGGTGACTTATCTTACATCTCTTGTTTTGTACCTAATGCGCTTTTGCTTATGTACTGAATATAAAATAAGGTGAACGTTTGTAGAATTTGAACTGGATGAGCAAAAATGGTAGCTAGTTTTGCATGTTTTATGTACTTATTTATTTAAAAATCTGTGTGTTTGTGTAAAACAATGCAGATATATAGTTTCGCCGCTGAGCAGAGTGTTGAAAATCGCTTCATTTCGGTATTTATGTGTCGCGTAATGTTAGTGGAAGCGGTCATTAATCTTGTAATTCTAATTTTTAGTTTGGAATTGTACATTATTTATTGATTAGATTTCTTACAGATTTTAACGGTTACCTGATTACTAGAGCGTTGTGCAAGATTCCGTCTCAGGAAGTACCAAGCAACCTGGAGTTCCTACCCTCGCCATTTCTGCTGTCAAACCACATTGCCGTGTTCAAAGAAAGTTTCTGTGAAATTACAAGCACACAAGACTTTTTTTAGCTTCACATTCATAGTTAGCATGGCTCCTTCAATACTCTGGGCTCTCCAGTCCCCCTTTCTGTGACCAACCCGTCAAAAATCTGTTATATCCTTACTTTATAATATTATAAATGCGAAAGTAAGTTTGTTTGTTTGCTTGTTACCTTTTCACGCCTAAACCACTGAACTGATCATTCTTATATTTTTCATATAAGTCATCAGGTGTACAGAAACGGACATAGGGTTACCTTTCATCTCGAAAAAGTACTGTTCCCGAGGAAAACAATAATAACGTTCGCCACGTGTCTTTCGAATCATGATTGAATTATATTATTATAGAAAGTTTAGTAGTGTTAGGAGTTCTCTTTTTTTTTAATTTAAGTGCATAATACATTTTGTTTTCACTTTCGAGCTCACATTGACATGACCTATGCGGTTTTTTATACAGGGTTATTGGTAAAACACCAACAACCTCTTAAGGGGTCATTGTACTCATCAATATGAACAACTTTTACTATGGGACCAAACCTGAAATCGCGAAAAAAAAGTCAGCTGTTCAGTACATTTATGTTCGCATAATTCGTCAAAATGTACTGAACAGCTGATTTTGTTTCGTGATTTCAGGTTTGGTCCCATAGAGTATAAGTTTTTCATAATGATGAGTTCAATAACCCCTTAAAAGGTTGCCACTGTTTACATTTACACCACATGGTGTACGATATACGTTTATATACATATTATATAAAGATTTTTCTTTTACACACATGGTATGCAATCTACATTTGAAGACTACTTTACCCAGATAAAAATACACAACAGGACATCCACAAATTTTTAAATCTCAGTCACAAAAGAATTATGAATAAATTTTCGCCTCCATAATACGCAATCGAGCTTGTACCCCATATCGTTTCGATACGAGTAAATGAGCGATAGCTCTTACGCTTTCCCCCACATTATTCGATAAATCGCCGGACGTTTGTTTGCTGAAATCGTTCGGAAAATCTATCGAACGATAAAACTGAGTGCGGTCGAATGCCATACTATTGTATGGAGAGGTGAGAAGACGTGATTTATGTAGGAATGTAGGACTTGTTTCAGTTTTTGTAATGAGATAATAATAATATAAAACGTTTATTTTCTCGACACAAGTTATGTACAGACGCCAGCACATCTGTCAAATTTCTTTTTCAACTTTATTGCTAAAGCATTAGATTCAAGGTTGATTGGTAAAATTTGACAGTTTCGGGTAGCTTGACCTGCTGGCATACATAGTGTTAATATTTGACAATAGCGCACGAACACGGAGCTAACTTTGTGAGAGACTGGTGCCCAAAGTAGGTTTATATAAAAACCTGTATTACAGGTCACCAGGGGCCTCCCGCCGCTAGATGCCTGTGATTTGGGCCATTATTAATGTATGCAGTACTTAACTAAGGTTGAATTAAGAAACAAAATATAAAAAAAAAATACAAAAGTTAGTGGAAATACCAGTGTGTGTAAGTATCCGGAGAAAGTGTATAACAGAGATCTGAAAGTATATGCGACAGATTGCTTGAGTGAGTGTGGTGCATACCCGCTTGATGGTATGTATAATATAGTAGATAGTGGATATATGTGTAGTACATATATTAGGTTGGGGAAAAAGTCTTTTCGCATTATAGTATGTATGAACTTGTAATAAAATCTCTTTGGCTATACTATTTGTATCTGGCTGGTTTTGGTATCATTGAAAGTTTAAATTTTAAAGAACATAGGGGGAAGTCCCCTAGTGGCGGACACCTAAGGTTTTCAGACAATAAAAAAAAAACTACTTCGAGAAATGTAACTTCGTTTATTATATTACGTAGTCAACAAAGTATAAAATAATAAAAAAATAACAAAAATGCAACCCCTGCATAAACATAAGTAAAAATTTAAAACAAACTTAGATAAAAAAAAAAAATGCAATTACTGCAAGTGGCACCTAGTGCCGGACAGACTTAACGTCGTACTCGTAACGCCGGACATCTTCAAAACATCATGCATCGATCACATACTCGTATATAAGCATCTGAACATTCACATTCTTCATGAGCCCACCCACGACATCTCGAGCACTGGTTCCAGTCTTCGTCATGATTTTCTAAGCACACCACGCAAGTAGTTCCTGTGTTAGTATTTTTAGTTAGTTTTTTTTCTTTTGCTTTAGGTACCTCAACTTTTTCCTTTGGTCTTAATTCCTTTGGTTTGTTTCCCTTTCTTTTTTATTGCTGCAGCTGTTCTAAACTTATTGCCCATTCCTTTCTTTTGGTCCTTAACGTTCTTTTCATTTTCTTTTTCTTCAAAAACAATTTTGTAATGTGATGAAGTTAAAATTTCACTTTTTTCATTTTTTCTCTTCCGAGCAAGTGCTCGTTTTTTGGCAGCATCTGGTAATGGCGACAAGTTATGGAGAATCTGGGTAGCATCTTGATTAAAGCTAGTCGATGGCTCGGGACTGCTTATTGTTGGTTCGCAGATAGACTCTTTGGGAGGATCTGTGGGTTCTTCTGAAACTAAATTGTTAGACAATTCTGGATCGCACACTGTAGCAGGTGGGTTACCAGCCAAGACAGAACATACAGAAACTTCTCCGCTGCAACCTGGTGCCATTGACGAAGTTCCTGGCTCTTTTAGCGGCCTCTCCTCTTTGGCACCCTCTCACACCCATAGTTCCGAGAAAACACAATCTGTCTTCTGTCCGGCGCTACGGGACGACTTTGTGTCCGGTATTACGGGACAGAGTATCCTCAATTTATATTATTTTCTATCAAATTTGATATGGAAATCAACAAAATCTTGTACAAACTTCGAAAATTTATGGAATATCACGTATAATCACAATTAACATCGACACTTAAACACAAAAACATAGCAGTAATATTTACTTCGATCATACGCGACGCAATATGTTCCCACCAAAAGCCGCAATCGACCGCTCCCACCTAGGCCTCACGCTTCATTGGCAAACTGCGGCCCGTGACCGTGTATCGCACCGCTCCCCCGCCGATCATTTTTGAATCGAATGCGCTGCAATTTTTCGAGATAGTTCCAGAGTCCGGCGCTAGGTGCCGTCCGGCGTTACGGGACCTCCCCCTAATTCCAAATTCAAATTAGGAAAATGTGTGATTTTCATTTGTTTTTCGTACCGTCAAGATGAGTGAATCTAATGAAGAAATTCGATACATTTTAAAATTTTACTACAAAAAAGGCAAAAATGCAACGCAAGCCGCGAAAAAAAATTGCGATGTTTATGGACCTAGTGTAGTGTCTGTGAGAGTAGCACAAATTTGGTTTAAGCGTTTTCAATCCGGAATATTTGATGTCAAAGATGCACGTCGCTCTGGTCGCCCTATTACGGATAAAATGGATGCCATTTTTGAAAAAGTGGAGCAAGATCGGCATATCAGTACTCGTAGTTACGACGTAGCTGAAGAACTGGAAATTGACCACAAAACAGCTTTGGCGCATTTGAAAAAAACTGGGTACACAAAAAAGCTCGACATTTGGGTACCTCACGAGCTCACTGAAAGAAACCTAATGAACCGTGTACTCATTTGTGTTTCTTTATTACGACGTAATGAAACCGAACCATTTTTGAAGAAGCTGATAACTGGTGATGAAAAGTGGATCACGTATGACAAGAACGTGCAAAAAGGTCGTGGTCAAAGGCCGGTCAGGCTTCACAGACTGTGGCGAAACCCGGGTTAACTCGCAACAAGGTGATGCTGTGTGTGTGGTGGGATTGGAAGGGCATTATTCATTATGAGCTGTTACCACCAGGCAGGACCATCGGTTCTGAACTCTACTGCGAACAACTGATGAGATTAAAGCAAGAAGTTGAGAGAAAGCGGCCGAAATTAATCAACAGAAGGGGTGTGGTTTTTCATCATGATAACGCTAGACCTCACACATCTTTAGCCACTCAGCAAAAATTAAGAGAGTTTGGCTGGGAGGTGTTAATGCATCCGCCGTATAGTCCTGACCTTGCACCTTCAGATTTCCACCTGTTTCGGTCTCTTCAGAATTCTTTAGGCAGTGTCAGGTTAACATCACGAGAGGACTGCCAAAACCACTTGTCGCGGTATTTTGACCAGAAGTCCCAAAATTTCTATAGCAATGGGATCATGTCCCTACCTACAAGATGGCAAAAAGTTATCGAACAAAATGGTACGAGTACCTTCTTACTTTAGTTAAATGTAAATAAACTATATTAAAAAATGTTTTGAATTTTCTTAAAAAATGCGAAGAAACTTTTTCCCCAACCTATTATATCTATGATTGTAATTGCAATTATAATGTGTGCACCAAATCCACAATATAAAACCGGCCAATTGTGTGTCGGACCACGCACAATGAAGGGACGGAACCCTTGTTGGGATGAATAATTTATCATAAGAACAAACTTAACATTGTAGTTGCAAAACATGTTCTCGCATACATTCCAACTGCAAATGTATGTTTGTACGCACAGTATTGAGATATTTATCATGTAATTTAGCATAGACTTCTTATAGGTTTCCTCGAATCCATAGGTACTTATAGAAATAATTTCTGTAAGTATTTTTTTCGAAATTTTAGACTCAGTACTTTCTACTAGGGATAAGGTAGAATGCTAAATTTTCGTCTATTTTCTTAAATAACTTTAAAACAATTTATTAAAAAATAAAAAACTATTTGAGATACTCACAGTAAGCCCTTTCATTTGATATATCACACGGTACAGTTTGCAAAACTTTTTATTTTAATTTTCTTATTTGCCCCCCAAAAGTGACACGCAATTTCAAAATTCATTTATTTACGTTACATTTCCGTGTTTGGGTCACAGAAATCCATATGTGTGCCAAATTTCAACTTATTTGGTTAATTAGATTCGAAGCAAATTGGCTGTGACAGATAGACAGACACGCGAGTGATCCTACAAGGGTTCTGTTTTTCCTTTTAGGTACAGAACCCTAAAAATACCTACACTATGTGCTATGTAATGCGTGGGCATTACAAAACACATATAAGTTTGTAGTACAATTGCCTACACTGAGCTCATTCTCCAATTACTAATCTAAATTATTGCTATAATTTATTCTGAATGCTCCATCTTATTTGCTATTCACATAATTAATAAACACAAGTCTAAAATAACCCACTTTATACAATTCAACAATAACATTAAAATACTCTACAAACTAGGGCAAAATCAACAATAAACGTTTCAGACTCAGGTGGTATTAAATACAAATTAAATAAATGATAATTGCGCTAGCGTAAAGTTAATAAACGAATGTCCATTCGATCGATACTGTTGATAATGTTCCTATTAACTTAAATGAGAGCTATAATGATTATTTAACACGTTCGCGTGAGCAACGTCTTACAACGTCGTGTGTATAGCCGCGGTGTAGGCTATGAAAATCGAATGTGTTGCGGCGCTAAGTAGATGCGCCATAGGAATTTGCCCATAAAATAGACGTCCAAAGACGTTGCGTCAAAATAAATATGACAATCTAGAGGCCGTCATATGACGTTGCGCCATTTCATAATTATATCAACACGACGTTGTAAGACGTTGCTCACGCGAACGTGTTAAGATAACAAAAGTCTAAAATACTGCTTTTGGTTTTATCTGCGTTGAAATTGAATATTGATTTTTGTTTCTGGGGTTGATTACTTCGAAGTGGCTTCAGTATGACAAAGAACTGTCTATGTGGGTGAACTTGGCAGATCATTTCCCAGCAGAGCATAAAAAAATGTTAGTTATATTCGCATGCGGCTGAGTTCTAGAATTCCTTATAGTTAAAAAAAATGCGTTTTTGCCAAAAAAAAGGTCTAGATACCTTTTCAGGCAAAAATGTCAGAACTATTTTTTTTTTTTTCTAGAACTCAGCCGCATGCGAATAGAACTCACATTTTTTATACTCTCTACTATATCCAATTCGTCAAAAAGGGATACTGATTTTTATTCCATGTTCAGTAGTTGATGAGTTCAGATAGGCAGTCGCTCCATGCAAAATATTCAGCTGCAACCAGTTAGACTGGGAGCGGACCCCAACATAGTTGGGAAAAGGCTAGGCAGATTGATTGTTCAGCAGTTGATGTTTATTAAATGGATTATATCAAAACCTCATAATCACTCTTTGAATATCTACCTGAAATTCTATTCCCAATATTGCCCATCATCGTTCACTAGAAGAATCAATGACAATCTACTACCAATATTGTTCTTAATAAGAATACCATAAGGCTGAGTTTCCACTAGAAATGTGCGAGGATGCGTAGCGAGGGATGTGATTGTTAAGAACCAATAGAATGGCTTCATTTACCTAGCCTTGCTCAGCGCAGCTTCTGTGGAAACGGCTTAGCGGAGCGAGGTTTTTGTACGTACAAAACAAGCGAGGAATGTGTGCGAGAGATATGTGCGAAGGATATGTTCGCTCCGCTCCCACCACACCTCACCCCCTCGCTCGCATCTGGAAAGAGCCCGCTACACATCCTCGCATCACTCATCTGCGCACCTTTTCACAGCGTCGCTACGCATCCTCGCACCGCTCAGCAGCCTAACACATCTCTGGTGGAAACGCTCACATCGTTTCACAGCTTCGTTACGCATCCTGGCACCGCTCAGCTACCTCGCACATCTCTGGTGGAAATGCTCACATCGTTTCACAGCTTCGTTACGCATCCTGGCACCGCTCAGCTACCTCGCACATCTCTGGTGGAAATGCTCACATCGTTTCACAGCTTCGTTACGGATCTTGGCACCGCTCAGCTACCTCGCACATCTCTGGTGGAAACGCTCACATCGTTTGACAGCTCCGTTACGCACCCAGCACCGCTCAGCTACCTCGCTCATCTCTGGTGGAAACGCTCACATCGTTTCACAGCTTCATTACGCATCCTGGCACCGCTCAGCTACCTCGCACATCTCAGGTGGAAACGTTCACATCGTTTCACAGCTTCGTTACGTTACGCATCCTGGCACCGCTCAGCTACCTCGCACATCTCTGGTGGAAACGCTCACATCGTTTCACAGCTTCATTACGCATCCTGGCACCGTTCAGCTACCTCGCACATCTCTGGTGGAAACGCTCACATCGTTTCACAGCTTCATTACGCATCCTGGCACCGTTCAGCTACCTCGCACATCTCTGGTGGAAACGCAGCCTAATGTGGGTCCAACCCTATCAAAATACCATTAAAATAATTTAACTAAGGAAATGCCAACGTGTAATAAAATATCAGTTTAATTGATCTCATTCGTGATATTTTGTGCTAAAGAACGTGATTATTTTAAACCTCTTATAAATGAATTCAATAGCAGGTATCCGAAGTATTTTACGAGGGCGTTTATTTATTGAAAGTGGATTTTATTTGTAAGTTCTATTTATTTATTTAATTTCGTATTTATATTAATGATTCGAGAGGAGCTCGTGGCTCGTGGCTAGAGTAATAAAAGCGCACGGTTAAGCTACGCTGGCCAGGGTTGGTCCGTGGATGGGTGAGCATCTTTTCATACAGAGACTTCTCCGTGCCTCGGAAAGCACGTTAAGCCGTTGGTCCCGGCTGTCATTCGTGGATCTTTGATAGTCGTTAGAAGCTCGTAAGTCTGACAACCAGTCTTACTAAAGGGTATCGCATTACCCAGTAACTGGGTTGTGGAGGTCAGATAGGCAGTCACTCTATGTAAAATACTGGTATTCTGCTGCATCTGGTTAGACTGGAAGCCGACCTCAACATAGTTGGGAAAAGGCTAGGCAGATTATTTATTTATAGTTTGATTGATCAATGATTTTCCTTATTAAGATTACACTCTATGTTCTACAGGTGACTTTGAAAACATGCGACAATATTTAAGGGGGTGTTCTTCATATGAATATCTTTTACTATGGGACCAACTAAGAATTCGCAAAAAATATCGACCTTCCCATGTAAACCATATTATATAAGAAGGTTGAAATTTTCACCGATGTCATGACTGTAATGTCCAAGATAAACTCGGAAAGTATTTAAGAAGTGACATATTTACATTGGTACTTGCCCTGTTTTGAACTCACAACCTCATGTATGAGAGACGAGGCCTTAACCTCTGTGCCACGACGCTGAATACTAACAGAAAAAAAATAGATGGAGTGACTTCCTTTCTGACCTCCACAAACAGTCACTGGGGGTAACACGATACCCATGGGTAAGATTGGTTACTTTATTTATTTGGTTGTCAGACTTTCGGGCTTCAGACGAACCGTTACGACTTTCTCAAAGATCGGCAAATGTCAACCAGTATCAATGGCTTATCGTGCTTTCCGAGGCATGCAGAAACCAGAAAAGTCTACAATAGAATGAAGGACCCTCCAATATAACACTAGAACACGCATGCTCGTTTTCACTAACATTAGTTGTCACTTAACCCTTAACCCGGGGTCATGGGGGTGGAAAAGTATTACACGGACGTTGGGGTGGGTCTCACAGACCCGTTCATTAGATAACAAATTATCCAATATTTTATAAATAATAGTTAATATTTTATTCGTGTTTAGTTTTTTAGGTATTTATGTAAATAAATGATACACAAATATCGTATTATATTATGTTTTAATCATATCTATTAGAGCTTTAAAAAATTACGACAAATATCAACAAAATCTTTCTCTTCTACTTAAATGTAATTCTATTATTAATTAACGATCAGTCTTAATGTTTTAATGGCAATTTTTTGTAGGAAACTAAATTATCTTTAGAAGAAAAAAAACAATTAATCACTCTGAATCATTATGTTTGGTACAGTCAGCACAGAAAGGTACAATATGTTCTAAACAAATATGTTTGTTGCAACTCTCGCAGGTGTAATTTGTTTTACGGTCTTTCTTGGCTGGACACACTTGGCACCCTTTGCGAACTATTTTACTACGCTCACTCAAGTGATCTTCTTCATCACACATCTCCTGGTCTGACAACGCAGAATCAGAGTCAGACTCTTGTAAAATCGAAAGAATACGCTGTTGTTCTGCCTCTTCTCGATCCATTTTTTACTAAATACCTACAAAAAACACAAATAAAATAAATTGAACCATATATCAGCAACTTTAATTGTAAACGACAAAAAAAAAACAGATATAAAAGGATAATAAATTAAATAACATCTACACAAAATGGCGCAAAATTGTTACACTAACTGCGGGGATGGGTCTCACATACCTTATTCAATTTTGTGCACGTGTAACTCCCACTGCGGCTGTCGCACGACTAACGTGTTACCTGCGATGCATAGAACAACTCAACAGCTCCAGCTATTGAGAAGAACGGCAACGTCGCACGCATAGTAATCGATCTAGAAGCGATATAAAATGTGACGGGTCTCACAGACCCAACCCCCATGACGCCGGGTTAATTTGACAATGTCTAATATATTATACGTTTGCCGAAAAAAAATCTACAGCTTTTGCATTTAAAAACTACAAAATTTCGTTTTTAGCATACTTTATGGCAACATTTTACCTGTTGAATAAAAGTATTTTATAATCTGTGCATTCAATGTGACATAATATTTCTGACACAAAAGTTTTTGAAAATGATTCGTCAACGGGCGCCTACGGTAAGTTTTGTTTTTTTATTCTTTTTATTCGGAAATCGTATTGATTTCGCATGAAATTTTATTGAATAGTAATCAAATATAATAATAAAAATCAAAAAATGCAGTTTTGTACGCTGATATGAGTTCTAGATAACATCAAAGTCCATAGTATAACGAGCTATACAAATCGCTATGCACAACAAAGTTGAGTTATAAACATTGGTATAAGGGGCTATACATTTTGCTATATTTAACAAAGTAACGAATTTACTATTTGTATAGAGGGCTTTACATTTCACTATAGCTAGAAAGTAACAATTTTAATGTGTGTATATAATTCTAAACAGTTCTTATTAATTTATTAAAGACTAAAAGAACTCGTGAGGTTCTATAACAATTAAAAATCAATTGTGACTCATTACTCGGTAGGTGACGAGTTAAGTATGCAATTGTGCTTGCATAATTCTAGGTGACAGTCAGTTCTCTGCATAACCTGACCCCTCTACCATACTTTTTACGTAGTAAAAGTGGTCAGATAATGCAGAGAAATGACCGTACTTATGTTTTGCCTTTGTTTCTTGCTTGGGTTGCGGATTATAGCATGTGCTTTCTTTTAATAGGGTAAACCCCCAACAAGAAGTCATCGCATTCTCGCTTTGGTTCCACCTGAACATGGAAGATCTGATGCCAGTGGTGATTCTTCAGGGGAAGAGGGTGAGGAATCTCATCTCTTTCGAAATTGCGTATTTTCAGACACATCTTCTGAAAGTCCTTCAATTGACTCGTCTCTAGAGCGACTGGACTTGTTATCTGAAGACAATTTCAGACCCACTCTTGACCCCGATCAAAATTTCTTTGCACAAGAATCAAATTCAGAAGATGAAACTGCACCGTCCTATATTCGTCGTCCATGTTTTATACCCGAATCTGATACTGAATGTAAGCATTCGTCACCACACATCCTACAAAACATTACTTCGCCAAGAACGAATACTAAGTATGCTGGGAATGAAATACAAGTGATATTACCAGAAGAGTCGTCACCCATTGCAGTAATGCCTTCTTGCTCATCCTGGAATGGAGACTTACCATCGATTCCGTCTAATATTTCATCTCTTCCCTCTGAACCATTTCCTACGCCATCAACATCAGCTGTGAATAAAAAAAAAACCCCTCCCGCAAAAAGATCCTCAAAACGAAAGATTACAAAACAACAAAAGCCTACTCCTGCTAAAAAGAAAACAACATATAAACGTAACATTGTACAACCTACCTATGAGTGGAAAAATACTAAATTCCTTCATTGTGCTGAAATTTCAGAAGACACTTTTAATGCTGACATTCCTGTGAACAAATCTCCACTTCAATACTTTTATGATTTCTTTTCCGAGGATATACTCGATGAAATAGTACAAAATACTAATTTATATTCTGTGCAACAAACCGGTCGTTCTATTATAGTAACGAAGGATGATATGAGAGATTTTTTAGCAATAAAACTCATGATGGGGATCATTTCTGCTCCATCATATCTAGATTATTGGGCGTCAAAAACCAGATGTGGATTTATCGCAGATTTAATGACTCTTAAAAGATACCAGCAAATACGCAGATACTTGCACTTTGTAGATAATACAGTTTCTGATACAGACCCATACTTTAAAATACGACCATTTATTGAAAAAATTAGACAGAATTGCTTAAAACTAGAAGAAGAAAACAGATTCAGCATTGATGAAATGACAATACCGTACAAAGGTCGTAAAGCTGGAAAAAAGAAACAGTACAACCCTCAAAAACCACGCAAATGGGGTTTTAAGAACCTAGTAAGAGCGGGAGTATCAGGAATCATATATGATTTCTTTTTATATTGCGGCGAAGATAGTTTTCGTTGCTTAGATATTCACTTTGACAACGATGAAATGTTACTTGGTTGGGGGGCTAAAGCTGTAATCGCGTTATGCAAAACTATTAAACGGAAGGCTTGCGTAGTATATTTTGATAACTTTTTTAGTTCTCTGGCTCTTGTACAAATGCTGCGCCAGAAATATGGAATTTTCAGTCTTGGAACTATTAGATCTAATCGGCTTAGAGGCTGTGAAAAATTACTAATAGATGACAAAACTTTAAAAAAAAGAGGAAGAGATGCGTCCGTTCAATTGGTATGCAACAAAAATCAAATGTCTGTCGTAAAGTGGTATGACAACAAGTGTGTCACATTAGTGAGTTCATACGTTGACTCCTACCCAAAAGAGACCACACTTAGATACGATAAGGTTGAAAAGCGTAAAATACCGGTAAATTTTCCCCAAATTGTAAAACATTACAATGCACACATGGGAGGAGTGGATTTGGCTGACATGCTAGTGGCTCTATACAGAACTGAGATGAAATCAAGAAGGTGGTATTTGTCCATTTTTTCCCAAATGATTGATATTTGCATTAACAATGCGTGGCTAATGTATAAAAGAAATATGAAAAGGCTTGGAGAAAAACCGATGATGCTAAAAAAATTCAGAATAACTGTCAGCGAAGAGCTTATAAAATTTGGAAGACCCTCTTTACCAGCTGAAATACCGCGAATATCTTCGTCCAAAAAGATTGCTGCACCGAAAAGAAGCCGGCCCTGCGATGATATCCGTCGTGATAAAGTTAGCCATGAGCAAGCCGGTACCACTTATGGGCGTTGTCGGTATTGTAAAAAAGGGCAAACAAATGTTTTTTGTACCAAATGTCAGCTTAGACTTTGTTTTATCCCAAATAAGCGAAACTGCTTTTATAATTTCCATAATGATTAACTTTTGATAATTTCTTTCATTCCAATTGTTTGTTTCATTTTTCACCCAAAACGATCTGTGAGTTAGATATGTATAGTATATTATACTACTGTTTAAAGCGCATCTTTTTTGAACATCGAGATATGTATATTATATTATACTAAACATTTCTAAAAAAATAACGCCTGGTTATTTTATTTTATATTTTTCCCCTTTTATTTACACCCCATATAGTAAAATAAATTAAAAAAAACAGTAATTAAATGAAAAAAAAATCCTGCCGAATTAAGGGTTAAACGAATGCCTAAATTAAAGCGCGTTGTTGGATTTTCAACGCTCGGCAATTTAACCATTACAACTTGGAAATCGGTTGTCATGGTATGGGCATGTGATACAGAGGGATGAAGAAAATATCGTCAGGAAAGTGTTGAGTATGAATGTGGATGGTTATACGATTAGGGGAAGACCAAAGAAACGATGGATGGACTGTGTGAAAGATGATATGGCTAGAAAGGGAGTGACTACCGAGATGACGACTAATAGAGAAGTATGGAAGAAATAGAAAAAGCATGTTGCGCCGACTGACGAGGGGCTTGTGGCTAAGTAATAACAGCCGCACGGGTCTATCGATCAGGTTAAGCTACGCTTGCCGCGGTTGGTCCGTGGATGGGTGACCCCTCCTTGCCACGGAAAGCATGTTAATACATTAGGTGCGGCAGACGCACATGCGCGTTTTCGGACGTTCACCAGGTGCTTGACGGCGCGTATGCGCGTCCATACAATTTACATAACTTTCTTCGAGTGCGGCGCGCCGCACCTGTGCGTTCGTTGTGCATCTCTATTGTTTCGAAAACATCGTAAAATAAGGGTCGGTAAGGGTGTAGCATAAAGAAGCGTTTGCATAAAGAATTAAGCAGATAATGTGTTAAGCCGATGATCCCGGCTGACATTCGTGGATCTTTGACAGTCGTTACGGTTCGTCAGAAGCCTGAAAGTCTGACAACTAGTCTTACCAAAGGGTATCGTATTACCCAGTTACTGGGTTGTGGAGATCAGATAGGCGTCGTTCCATGTTAAATACTGGTATTCAGCTGCAACCGGTTAGACTGAGGATTGGGACAAGGGCAGGGGAATGATTATTCAGTTGTCGCCTGGAATCAATGAAAACGGATATCAGTCTTACGCCTTACGCATCTAATCGTCCTGCAGTCATCTCGGTTCATCCTCAAACCGATATAAGTTCAGCTTTCTCGGAAATGCCCAGAACAGCCTTTAAATCGCTTATCCATTGCCCATCTGCTGCTGTAGTAGGCACAAACGTTTTCCTCGATAGTTTCTTATGACCTATACGAAACCATAAGTGCCTCATATATTTAGTTGTTCGCCTTACTACCAGTGTAAATGTAGCAGCATCAGTTTTAAGTTACAATTTAGAGCACTGGCCCCTTTTTTACTGCAGAAGTGTAATTGTTTTTAGGGTTCCGTACCTAAAGCGTGCCAACGGGACGCTATTACTAAGGCTCCGCTGTCCGTCCGTCCGTCCGTCTGTCATGAGTGTGTAATATAAATAAAATAAAGTTAAAAATTAAACGGGGTCTATAAACAAGAAACGTGTTTTTTTTACAGTCCGCCTCCGCGTGAAACTTCTTGTACCTATTATAAAAGACAGAAATATGGTGTCGCAGACTTTTTGTTGGATTATTTAAGACGGACCATATTGCAATATATTGTTTTCAATTTTAAACAACTGTTCTTTCCGACTTGCTGGACGAAAATTGTGATAGCTCGGCTAATAATTTACAGCTTATAGCACTTAAAAGTAATGTAGCTTTCTGACAGTGAACATAATTTAGAAGTGGATCATTGGTTCCGGAGATTAACCCTTACATACAAACTCACAAATTTTACCTCTTTATAATATTAGTAGGTATAGATTGTAGTTTTAAATATTGTACGGTGGTACGGAACCCTTTGAATGCGAGTCTGACTCGCACTTGGCCGGTTTTTTTTTTTAATAGAAAGGATGGTTGCCACACACGACCCCGAATTTTAAAACTCATTTTTTATGTTCGCTTTTTATAAAGGTTTAAGTTATTAAGGAAAGCAAATGATCCTTTGTTATCGCCCAATCTATAAGGTGCGAACAGTTTATTAGGTGTCAAACTCGTAACCATGTAATCGATTTAAATCGATACAATTTATCATCGAGTAATCTGATTAATATCGTGTTTCATTAGTATCGGATAACGAATATCGATTAAAAATAATAGGTTTAGAAATATTGAGGGATTGTTTGATATTTATCTGCAGGAAAATAAATAGTGTTAATATTTTATTAAATGTTTTGATTAAATGTCTTTTGGTTTTGATTAAGTAATTTGGAGATAAGATATTCATTTAAATCTGATATTAAGTAACTTTAATATTCAGAGACTTGGCGCTTATTCAATCCAACTGATTCTATTTGAAACTGTCTTTAATATCCTTTGATTCAGGGTAGTGTAAAAACATTAAATGTTTTTAAGCTACCGTTATATTGGGTACTAGTGCTCACAGATACGAAGAGATTCGATTTATACAATGCAAAGATAGTTTTTACAATCTTCAGCAGCTCCAACAACATTTAAAAAAAGAAAAGAAACATAAGTTTCTTTGTCACAGAAACCCGTGCATACAGAAAAATAATTAACTCGAATTTTACAAAAAGAGAATGAAAACAAAATAGATCTAAGTACATACAAACCACGAGCACAAAACAAAAGCCGCCGTGCCGTGCTATGGGGGACCCACAGCACAGCGCTGACTTTCAGTAGTCATCCGAAAAAGACGTAGGTACGGAAACCAAATCAGGTTAAATGATTTATGATTATGTTATTTTCGAATGCATTAGCATTCATAGTTTATGCGCCCTCGTGGAGCAGGAGCAGCGCTGAGCCAAGCATTTTTGTCAGCGATGTAATACCCCAACTTATAATTTGCTTGGCTGCATAGCGTGCGCTACAAGATTTAAATTTCGCTACATTCAGTTGAAGTATGTGGGGAGATATTTTATTATAACATTTTAAAGAGCACTCCATGAAGAATGTGTCTACAGCCAGTATGAAACTTGCACCCTAATTGCGTAACACATTATCAATATGAATCGGTTTCATTTTGGCAGTTCAACAATATTCATTGCGTTATTTACGGTGTTGAGAAGACATTTTTTTTTTTCGAACATTTGAAGCAATGTATTAGCAATTTGCTTCAAAATGCTTCAGATTCCAACCGATAGTATGCTACGAAATTAAGGCGCTGCTTGAATTAATTGGTCCACAGCTTCTAATTAAAATTAGCAAGAACTCTACAACACTTGAAACTTTCCTGACTAAGAATTACCTATTCACTCTTTACCTACCCTTGAGGGTAAGAATTGGAATTGGACCCATATGGACCAGGTATGTGTACTTTCGTCCACCAAATTTCCCTAAAGACACGATGCTAGTTTCTTTTCTGTGGCACATAATAGCATTGAACCAACAAATGACTTGCATCCTCTAAAAACTGTTTGGTGAAGTTGCAACTTTTATTGTTGCTTAACTTATGGTAACTAAAACGCACTGTGATGGCTTAAAGCTTTCCAGAACACAGGCATTACGTCTCAAACTATGCCACCTGACAAACCTATAGCCATAAAACGCCGTCTGTTAAAATTTTCCAGTAATGGATTGACCGATACCGCTGTACCGCGCCTTGGGTATGTGCGCGGCGAGACAGGGCCAGTCGAACCGAATGTAGCTGAATACCAGTATTTTACATGGAGTGACTGCCTATCTGACCTCCACAACCCACTTACGGAGTAATACGATACTCCTTGGTAAGACTGGTTGTCAGACTTTCGGGCTTCTGAGGACCCGTAACGACTGTTAAAGATCCGCGAATGACAGCCGGGAACAACGGCTTAACGTGTTTTCCGAGGCACGGAGGAGTATGTAAAAATGGTCACCCATCTACGGCCCAACCCCGGCGAGCGTAGCTTAACCTGATGGATCGACCCGTGTGGCTTTTATATTTGGATAACTTTTAAAAAGTTAGTACTCAAGACGTTGCAAAAACATAAATAAACAAAGAAAAAACACTTATAATCAAATTATATTGTTTTATTGAGATAATTTTATTTTAGTCACGAAAGCCTACAACCAAAGTAAAATTTCAAGTACCACTAATATTTTAATTATAGTTTGTGCAATTACTTACCTATCAACCATTTTCGTAAAAACGGCACTGAATAAATTTGGCCGAAAGTGTACATGCGCGAGCTTCCCCCCACTACTGCCCATCTGTGCTCACGACTCGTGCCGGTTATTATACTATACTTTTTGATGTAGCCATTGTGATGATAGCTGATGGCCCACTCTCTGTTACTCTTTCTAGTTCGGGAAAATGAATAATCACCAAGATGAAAAAACCTACTTGAAAAAATTAAAACTATAATCCTCTATCTGCCTAGCCTTATCCCAACTATGTTGGGGTCGGCTTCCAATCTAACCAGATGCAGCTGAAAACCAGGAATTTACATGGAGCAACTGCCTATCTGAAATAATTAAAACCAATACTTACAAACTTCCAAACAGCGTACATACAGACACAACCCATCAGGGCAAGTCCATTCAAAATCAGCTTTTGTATTAAACAATAAAGGTTCCATAATAAACTGGGTGCCGTTATTACCTTGAGTATTTGTTTTCGTTTAGATTAGCCTGTTAACGAAGTTCTTACTCCAACTTAGCTCGTTTTGGCCTTTTAAATGAAAATATATCTATTCGTTTTAGGGTGGCCCTCGCTTTAAGGTGATTACTGTTTATATGGTGTCTATAAGTTTGTTGTTTTGCTGTTTGTATGAGTATGGTATGGTATTTGCTTCTAAATTTTGCCGATATCGCCGATATCGCCGATTTACGTGATTTTAAAGTTAATATACTGTATTTCGATAAGTTTTAATGCAAAACATGAAAGATCATTTCAATCATGATCTAATGAATGAGCGACTTTTTATCATGTTTACATATAGGTACCCATCGCGTCTGCTGAGTTTAGCTAGCTAATTTAAAGTAGCCCTGTATAATGTTCATCTATTAAAACATTTTTTTTAAATAGTCCAATGATGTCATGCTCGTGATATTATAATGTTTAGGGTTAAAAAACGGAACCCTTGTAGGATCACTTCGTGTTAGCTCCGTGGCCATTTATCCCAGTGACAACTTAAATATCAGTGACGACACCAAGAACATGGTCCAAAAAATCATATGCTCTGGAGAAATGAAGCTGAAAGTACGGGGCGTACGCAAAATTGGCAAAGGAGGACTCATAATCAGTACTGAGACTAAAGATGACCCAGATAGGCTCAAGCAAAGTGTTGAACTCGCTTCGTCACGAACATAAAAAAAAACGCAAACCTCGCATTATAGTTATAGGAGTTCCCACATCGATGGCTGAAAATGGGGTTTATAAATGTATTTATGAACAAACTTGACCAACAAACTGCCAACTATATCCCTAGATACATTTTTGACCTCAGTAAAACTAAGCCACAAATCATGCAGGAAAGATGCTGAGAATTGCATCTACGTTATAGAAGTTCCAGCCGTCACACGTGAGGCCCTCATCACACAAGAAAGATTATTTAAACTGGTCGTCCTGCCCGGTACGAGACTTCACACTGATAACGAGATGTTACAAATGTCAGTAGTACGGTCACGTAGCCAAAACATGCAAAATTGGTGCCCCTGCATGTGGATATTGCGATGAAGAAGGATACGCAATTCAAGATTGCCCAAAGAAAGCCGATGCACCAAAATGTGCTACATGTTTGCGCTTTAAAAAAACAAGCCAACCATAAGACGGGAGACGCAGATTGTCCTGCTAAAAAAGCTGCCGAATAAGGTAGGTACATCCACTCGATTGATTATGAAGGCAACTAAGAGCGCCACATACTTCTTTATATTTTAGACGTAATTAGTTATTTTAAGTTTTAGTATGGATAATAACTTATTTATCGACTTAGATAACACATCTTTATCTGTGACGTTGAGGAATGCAGACAATATCTTTCCGATTATCAAAAGTCACTAACTGTACTGGCCCAAAATATTCGTAGTATTTATAAGAACATAGATAGCTTTAATATATTCCTTTATAGACTTAACTTTGATTGTGATATAATGGTACTAACCGAGTGCTGGCTAGTTAACCGCACCGATAACCTTCCAGTAATACCTGGGTACCACTTATTGCATACCGCAATAAACCACAATCAAAATGATGGCGTAGTAGTCTTCGCTAAAGAATTATTTAAGGTCACAGTCGAGGAACCTACTCTACAAAACTGTATGAGTAATTGCTTAGATATCAAAATTGGTACAACTACAGCAATAAACGCTATGTATAGGTCCCCTTCCACTAGGAACTTCGATTCTTTTCACAATTCTATAAACCAGATATTTCAGGCGCTAAGCTCGTTTAAGAATGTTATTCTAACAAGTGATTTAAATATTAATATTGGCTCTAAAAACTACGATGCAGGGACCCAAGATTATCTTAATATCTGCTCATACCATGGCTTTCTCCCCACTTACTCACACATTGCGTACTCATCAGAGCGGTTCCAAAACCAGCCTATCATATATTACGCTTGTTACTAACGCAACAATTACTGACCAACGCGCTGTCCTGCTTACTGTAAATTTAACGCTGCCTAAGTTAAATCGTCCCACGACCAAAAGCAAATTAAACACAAATAAACTCGAATATGATTTGGTGCAACATTGATTTTAGCCTAGTTTACAATACTGCTGACGCTAATTTGGCTTTATCGTACTTAATAAAACGTGTCCAACAAGCAATATTACGTAAAACCACAGTTTCTACAGTGAATAATTAACTTTATAATATTAGACCTTGGATTACTCTTGGACTAATTCTGTGTATAAGCACAAAAATAAACTTCACCAGAGAACTAAGAGATACCCTGATAATCTAATAATTCAAACCACCTACAAAAGATACAGGAATTTCTGCAACAATATCCTAAAAAATTTAAAAAAACAATTACGATATAAATGAACTAAATAGAGCAGGTAACAATAGCAAGCAACTTTCGAAATATATTAAAAATGTCACCAATCTGTCTAAACAGCATGATCAAATTCGAGTTTACTGCTAGGTAATCCTTCGCCAATCTTGTCAACTAACATAGTAATTAACTTTTTTGTAAATGTTGAGAACTCAAAACTCTGGCTGAAAAGATTCCGAAATGTTGCGACCAATCATCTTTCCAAAAATCATGAAATAACTGTAACCCGAAATCTTTTTCTGTGTTGGACACTGATGAAGATGAGATAACCCGAACTATTTCTCGGCTAAAGGACCACTGTGCAGTTGGATGGGATAATATAAGCAATAAAAAATAAGCCTTAAACTTTTAAAGCATATTTTGGTACCTCCCTTAACGCATACATATATTTGTAATCTGTCTTTCCGAAGGAATTTTCCCTAGTTGTCATAAAAAGGCAGTTGTAATCCCTATCTTTAAATCTGGAAGTAAAGACGAAGTAAATAATTTTAGGCCAATACCCTTACTGCCATCGATATCAAAAATACTAGAGAAAATCCTAAAAAATAACTAGTATTTTACCTAGAAAAAAAACAACTTATTATCGCCTGCACAATTTGGTTGCAGAGCCAAACTATCGACAGCCGATGCGGTGCATAGCTTAACTGATTATATTTCAGAAGAACCCGGCAAAGGAAATGAGACCTGGGAGCCTTCCTTGATTTAGCCAAGGCCTTCGACACGGTGTCTGTTTCTGTTCTGCTAAACAAATTAGAGACTATAGGAGTAAGAGGAACGCCGCTGAAACTATTTGCCGACTATTTAGATGGTCGGTACCAATGTGTTAGAATAGATAATATTACGAGCGATGAGCAAAAAAATACTGGTTCTGGTCTTCCTCAGGGGAGTATTCTCGGCCCCACGCTATTCCTGATTTATATTAACGATTTGTATAATCGTTTTATCCGTATTTGTCAGTTTATCCGTGATCATGGCACTTGCAACAGTGCCGAAATATCGGAAACTCAAATCAATTAATATACATGGTAAATATCCCGTTTTAAGTTATAATGATAGTGATTTGTATAATGTAAGTATTACAGACGGCAAATTATTCCGACGACACGGCGTTAATATTTACCGCTAAAACCAGTAGCGAACTGTTCGAAATCGCTCAACTAGGTTTTAATACTGTGACTAATTGGCTTCAAAGCAAATTACTAAATTTGAACGCTGACAAAACAAAATACATTCAATTCTCCATGCGCAAGCCTCAAATTAACACTACTAACCCTCATCTATATGCCCACCAATGTGGAAACCGTACAGTCAATATATGTAAATGTCCTTTTATTTTCAAAACGAGCAACATAAAATACCTCGGAGTAACAATGAATGAAACCCTCTCTATTAAAAAACATATTGAAAGACTAGTTAAAAGAGTGCGCAAACTAATAAAAATTTCGAATATTAGCAGATTTAAAATTAATCACACAAGTTTATCTGGCCCTATGTCTATCTGTAATTCAATACTGCATCACTTCTTGGGGTGGCGCACAAAAAAAAAAATAATTTGCTTCCTCTTGAAAGAGCTCAGAGAGCAATTTCAAAAGGTAGCAAACTTCCATCCCTTTCCCACAGATCTGCTTTATAAATCCTGCAACGTACTGACGGTTCGCCAGCTTTTCATTATGCACTTAATATTAAAACAGCACACCTTGCTTACCTACAATGCTGACAATATTAACAAGAGACGGAATGATATAGTATAATCATATCAATTGCGTCCTCAAAACATATTTTTGTACCATAGAAAGAATTTTTACATTCTTAGGCCCATTTCTGTACAATATATTAAATAGATAACTAAGTATCTATAAATTAAATTACTTTAACTGTAAACTAATTTGAAATATTTACTAACCATAGATTATGCACAGACAAAAGATCTACTTGTTGTCTGTAAATAGAACCGCTAACATGCTATTTTAGTTTTATTTACCTACGTTTTAATTTTAGTTTTATATTTTATATTCATTGTTAATTTATTATATTAAGTATTTCACTTTCTAGCGTGAAACACAGGTCCGACCTAGTTCAGGCAAATAAGTATTTGTGCTCTATTTTAATTGTTAAGGTACCTATTATTATTAGGTATATATTATTATTGTAATGTGCCTTTTTTATAAATGAACGATTTTATTTTTTTTTTTTCGAAATAGTACACTTACAAATGTCGGGTAGCAAGCAAAAGGAAACTAAGGCGGTACTTAAAATGTTTTTACCACCAACTCAAAGTCGCCATGACACTTTGAAACCAAATTCGACCTTTCCCGCACTGAAAGCTAAAATTTTCTGTCAGTGAACACTTTAGTTCCATTTCCTAGACTTGACGATGGAAATCTACGCTTAAACCTTTTCAGCCAACTTGACCTATTTGGTCGGTGCTGGCTTAAGTTAAAGGAAAGGCATGGTTTAGTGAAACATAACATAAATAGCCTATGTTCCCATTGCTGGGAATCAGGCTCTGTGAGAGGGAACGGTACCCTAATTACGTAACACACTATCGATCGGAATCTGAATCATTTTGCTAATCCATTGCTTCATATGTTCGAAAAATGTGTTTGCTCGACAACGTAAGTAACGCAATAAATGCTGGCTTGATGCATGTGAAATGACTTACAATTTTTAGTTCTAGGACATATCGGTTTCCTCAAGATTTGAGAGCAGTGGTGATGGAATTTGCAAAAAGTAAAGAGAATATATCATTAATTACTTTTATTCGTTGAACGTTATTAATAAACTAGCAAAGGAAAGAATGTCTCTTAGTTTTTGCACAGAATAACGATCATTTCTTCTCTCATGTAAAAGAGAGTTTTATAGATCCATGAATAATAAGAAACGTAACAAGTTTAGTGATGTCCATAATTTTCAGTCGCCATAAAACCTTTGCTGTCTTAATTTTAAAATACCCGAAAACACGTGAATTTGCAAGTCAACGTTTTTCTTAAAGGGCACATGTCCGCTGCGAAACCGCATGATTTCCCGCTGATGTTCCACTGATGTTCAGCTTCTCGAGTAGCGGTACTTTATGAGAGTCTGTTGAATACTGCGGTTTCGCTACTATGGTTTCGCGGCGAAAGTGTGCTAAGGCCCTTATAACCGGAATCACCTTTCTATATATTATAGTTATTTGTTTTTCAACAAAGCAAGCTCATTTTATGACTTTTAATATCAGTATATTATAGATTGCAAACACTATGATTGTATCATAAAGTCTATTACTTGTAAAGATTTCTCATAATTTAACGCACAAAATGATCACTTCCAAAGTTTCCAGTGTTGTCTCTAACTTTCCTTTTCATATTGATTTATTTAAATATATTATTTTATTTTTCTCTTAATATATTATATGTTACTGCCTGATTGCTTAACACGCTGTATTACAAAACTCCTAGCCGAAATACATAATGGCACTGTTTTTTAATACGGGTGATTGACGTTCAGCCAAAATGTATTACGTCTAAATAAATGCCGCATTGTGATAGCGCATCGCGTTCTACAAAGCGGCCCGCCATATGACAAAGCGGCTGATCAACGTTCCGCCATATTACAATGCGGCTGATCAACGTACCGCCATATTACAATGCGGCTGATCAACGTACCGCCATATTACAATGCGGCTGATCAACGTACCGCCATATTACAAAGCGGCTGATCAACGTACCGCCATATTACAATGCGGCTGATCAACGTACCGCCATATTACAATGCGGCTGATCAACGTACCGCCATATTACAATGCGGCTGATCAACGTACCGCCATATTACAAAGCGGCTGATCAACGTACCGCCATATTACAAAGCAGTTGATCAACGTACCGTCATATTACAATGCGGCTGATCAACGTACCGCCATAATACAATTTGGCACGCTGCTTTGTAGTTTTTTTATTTCAAAGGTCACGGACAAAATTCTAAGTTTTACGCAGTTATTTGGCTTTGTTACCCTGTATTTCGATCTGGTTGGCCGTCAGCTTGTCGAACGTTTCATTACGACATTTATCATACATAAAACAGCGCCATTATGTATTTCGGCTAGGCGTTTTGTAATACGGCATTTTATACAATGTGGCTGCGACATATCCATTAATTAGGTTTCAAACTTCGAGTAGCGCGATAAAGAACCTAAGTGCTAAAATCAAAGTTTTAAAAAATACTTAGGAAAAAGACGTGTGTCCTATTAAAGTTAACTTTGAAATATAGAAGTTGGAGGGAATCGGAAATGGAGCACCGTTTCTTTAAAAGTAATAGTAAAGCTGTATTCATGAGATATTAGCAGCAGCAGTGATAGCATAGTGGTGTGACCGTTGGACTGCCAAGTCATAGGTCTCGAGTTCGAACCCAAGGAAAGAAAGAAAGAAAGAAAGAAAGAAAAATACTTTATTTGGGACACGCACAGGAAATACAAACAGTAAAAAAGAGCATAGGAAACTAACAAAATTAACATTAAAAAAAATTAAACAAAATAAATACAAAAGGCACACAAGGCACACACCTCTGACTTTTGGGATTGTTGTACGTATTGTGTAATTACAACTTGCTTATAAAACGGTGAAGGAAAACATCGTGAAGAAACCGGCATGCCTCAGAGATATTTCTCGATGACATGCCAAGCGGAGAGGCCTATGAGCGGCATAAAAACTCGAACACCAGGTTAGTCACCACACGAAAAATAAAAAAAAGCGGTCAAGTGCGTGTCGGACCACGCATAATGAAGGGTTTCGTAGTTGGGATTAATTATCCAAAGAACAAACTTAACATTGTAGTTGAAAAACATGTTCTCCCATACATTCCAACTACAAATGTCCATAGTTAAATAATGTGGGTTGGATCTTTTTTGTTTAACTATGGACAAATGTAAGTTTGTACGCACAATATTGAGAGATTTACCATGTTATTTTAAGACCATAGACTTCTTATAGGTTTTCCTGTAATCTATAGCTATAGAATTATTTTCTGTATTTTTTTTTTAATTTTAAGCTCAGTAGTTTCGGAGATAAAGGGCGGGAATGGTAAATTTTCGTCTATTTTCTTAAATCATTTTAAAACAGTTTATTTTAATATATATATATATATATATATATATATTTGAGACCCTCACAGTAAGCCATTTGATATATCGCACGGATCGCAAAGGGTGAAGGGTGGGCGTTTTGGGGTACTGTCTTATGTAATTTTGACGTTCAAAAAGTGCTGATTCTCAGCCTAGTTTGAATAAATGACTTTTGATTTTGATTTTGCACGGTACAGTTTGCAAATATATTTTTTTTTATTTTCTTATTCGCCCCCAAAATTGACCCCCATATTCAAAATTTATTTTTTTACTTACACGTACGTGTTTGGGTCACTGAAATACATATGTGTACCAAATTTTAACTTAATCGGTCTTATCGGTCACCTGCCATGCCGCTGGTCGTGGGTTCGATTCCCATCCAGGACAAACATTTGTGTGCATGAACATGTCTGTTTGTCCTGAGTCTGGGTGTAATTATCTATATAAGTATGTATTTACAAAAAAAAAAAGTAGTGTATGTAGTATATCAGTTATCTGGTTTCCATAGTACAAGCTCTGCTTAGTTTGGTATCAGATTACCGTGTGTGAACAATGTCCTAGGATATTATTATTAGATTCGGAGCAAATTAGCTGTGACAGACGGACAGACAGACAGACGAACAGACAGACAGACGAGTGATCCTATAAGGATTCCGTTTTTTCCTTTTGAGGTACGGAACCCTAAAAAGAATAAGCGAGCCTTACAGTAGTCGCATATATCTGACATCTCACCGTGGTAATAAGCAAAATAAACATTTTTTTTTTTTTTTTACATTTTTCGGGACCCTGGGGTCCCGGACCTTTGGAAGGCATACGAGGAGCCAAAGCCAACTCGCAGAGGCCCCTTAGATAATTTTAAATGATGAAGAGGCATATTATTATTATTATTATTACTTTACTTGTTTTTTAGTGATTGCTGATAACCTCTTGGAAAATGGGTTGGTACCATCTGACGGCCAACTCTAGCACCATGCGCGCTCATTGGCCAAATCAAATAGCGCGTGCCCTGGCTTCCCGTTACGCTCTTCCGTTCCTTTTGACTTCCATCCCCTTTCACGAGATCACTCCCACAGATTGCAAGAAAGCTAGAGAAAAGATGTTACACATCAAAAAAGAAAGATTTATGTGCATTCGGGGTGATTTTGTTCATAAAAAAGTATTTTGTAACGGCTCTGTTTTCATATTTAGCGAGTTATACTGTTTTAGAAACTCGCAAATGCTTGAAATTATCATAATTAACGCCTGGATATAATAATCCGGAAACTTTTATGGTTTATGTATAAACGTTTCTTAAAGTTAGTAACATTTAATGTCTGCATATGCATACATGTTTTACGTTTAAACGTCTGATATAATAAACCCGTTGAGGATTAAATGTGTTTTTAATTAACAATTGTGGCCTTAGGGCCGGTAAACTTAGTAACTAATGGTTCACTTTTGGTGTGAAAGGCTAAACATGAATGAGTTAACATGAATGTTAGCTCATTTATGTAAAAAAAAGTAATCAATGGCAGTTTGGCATCTTGAGGTGTTCGTGGCTAAGTAATAACAACTGCACGGGTCGATCCATCAGGTACGCTTGCCGGGGTTGGTCCGTAGATGGGTGACCATATTTACATACCGAGACTCCTCCGTGCCTCAGAAAGCACGTTAAGCCGTTGGTCCCGGCTGTTATTCGTGGATCTTCGGCAGTCGTTACGGGTCGTCAGAAGCCCGAAAGTCTGACAACCAGTCTTTCCAATGGGTATCGTATTACCCAATAACTGGGTTGTGGAGGTCGGATAGGCAGTCGCTCTATGTAAAATACTGGTATTCAGCTGCATCCGGTTAGACTGGAAGCCGACCCCAAAATAGTTGGGAAAAGGCAAGGCAGATTGATATTTTAATGGCATTTTGGCAAACACATTGTAACATTAATTGTTACATGTCTTAGTTCTTAATTATAATATTGAAATAAACTAAAAATGAACGCATCAAATCAGATTTCTGGCCAGCTGCAGTTTATCACCACGCACGTATTAAAGCAAGCGACATATTAGGCACCCAGAAAGGAATTCCTTTGTTCTCGGCGCGGCGCAAGGTCCATAGCGACAAACTAATTCCACGTCGCCGCTGGCAGGACGATTCTGGTTGTCGAGGCGAGCGCACGTCACTTTTTCACGGTCCATACGAGTACCTATATCGAATCGCGATCAAGTTTTTATTGAAGGCGTCCCTACCGTTCCCTCGACATTTTATTATTTTAATCAGTACCTAATATACTGAGTAGGTACTCGTGCACGGTTAAACATATTCTGTGTGTGTGAATTAAACCCCGATTGGGGTTTCACGTACACCTTAATCACCTGCTTCCCCGTGGTGGACAGTAGCAGAACAACCGGCGAACCCTACCTAGCCGTTGGACCTGGCGATCGACGCGCGAGCACTCGTCTCCTGCAGCGGCCAGTGACGTCAGGGGAGTGCTAGACCTGTGTGGAGGTTAATCGCTGTATAGGCCCTAACCCAACTATAATTCGACCCTCAGTCTACCGAGCTATTTTAAAAATAAATGTTCCAATTTACTGTCTGCCTACCTTTCATTTTGAAATCCTCCTAGGAATTCCTGTGCCTAGGTTAGGTAGGATTAGGTAGTGTAGCAGTAACTATAGGACCGGGACAACATTTATCCAAAATTCCAAAATCATTTATCATCCAATCAAATCCATCCAATTCAAAATTCATTTATCAAAAAACCGGCCCTTAGTGCTAGTTTTATACTTACTCGATCACGTTTACGTTGACGTCAATTACGGTATAGTTGTGCTTCGTTTTATAGTCACCAGTGGGCTTAGCATGACCACTATTTCTAACAAGACAAGCTTTTCTTTACAAAGTGACATTTCGTTTCTTCCTTTTTGACATCGCGCCGTAGAAATCATTCTACAATTTGTCATTTTGTCTTTCGTTTCTAGCGATCTTTATCTAGGTCCTTTTTTATGTAGACTATTTCAGAAGAAAGTATTCTTTCCCAACTGTCAAAATCACACTGACCACTGATAATTGTCTAGGGTAGTGAAGACAATTTGCGTCAGGCTATAGACAGTAGAAAACTTTTTACTCGACGGCCGCAAAGTTTTTTCTCTTTTTTTGCTTATATCTCAAAAACGGTGTGTCCTATCGCAAAAATAAGCAAAATCTTGCCCCCCTTTGTAAAACTCATGACCCCTTAAAACTCTACATGTAGGAAATAATTTTTCATATTTTCCAGACAAAAAGTGTAAAATTCCATATAAAACATGTTGAGAATCGCATCTTCTCCGGTGCTACGAGCTCGCCTCCTTAGTTGTATTTTTTATATTTGTAAAAACTGAGAATTAAACAGAAAAAAAATCCTATGAAAAAACAAAGAATTCTGAGTCGAATTATGTAAAAAAGTGAATTTCGTAAAAGTGTAGTTGACTCTTTGTACTTTATTGCCGTCGTACTGTCTACAAGGAAACATCATTTTTGTCAACTCTTCCGTCGACAAGGCGCTTCTCTACGGTCCTCTTGCTATGCCTGCAGATGGTGCTTATTCGTTTCAGTACAAATTTGATCGAGTAGTATAAAAACTCGTACTAAGGCCTCTGGAATTTTTATGAGAATATATCAAATATTATTATTTTTGCTTAAATGTTGGACTGAATTTCACAGGGTTCCAACTTTATTCGTTGCATTATTGACGTGACCCACTTTGGAGTGGGTCATGTAGACCGATTACAAGTGCAAGAAAGGTCAGTGGTTCAAAATATTGTAGCCATTCTCAAAAAAATATATCCATTCAAAAAGTTCATGAGAGTTCACGACTGACTGACCCATTAACTGACTCGAACATACCACTGGCAGGTGGTAAAGTCTAAACTACAAAACATAGAAAAAGAACATTAGAACCATATTAATAACAATATACATACGTCTTCGTCTCCAAAGGGATAGGCAGATGAGTCTTCCCACAACTGGCTATCAGGAACCCACGCTTAGCACTGGCATCTAGTTATAAACAATGCATGTGTTCGAAAAGAGCGTTTCCCAAGCAGCCAAATTGTGCGGAAAGTGACACTTTTTCGCACTAGTGCTTATACGCTTTTATTTTCCAGTTTTTTTTTTTTTTGTTTTTTTTTTTTGTATTTTTAACTGCGTCGTCAGCCTGACGCAAGCAGTTTTTATTATTTGAGAAATGTTTTGCAAATTAGTCAAGTAGGTACAAATTATGATTCATATAAAGGTACAATAAAAGTAATACTTCGTTAAACGCGTCATTAATTACTCTAGATTTAGATTTTTATCAATAATTTAAATTTAAATATTCTTTAAAAGTTTGGCTGAACGTATATTTTGCTCGTGCTTTTTTGCGATACGACGTGGCAGCTATTTGCACATGCGCAGTAGTAGATATGCTGAGCGCGCATGTATTTAAAATACGCCCGCCATTTTATTAATTTTTTGCTTACTTTGGAGTCGATCTGCTAAAAATGTCAAGTTCAAGTGAAGAAACAAATAATTTTACTCCGGAAAATGTTATTCAAGAAGCTCAAAATGCCAACAACCAATCTGCTATATATCAAAAGAAAAATACTTTTTCAAGATATATTTTTTTATTTCCTCGCACAATGCATAGTAAAACGTTATATGATACACGTGCATAAGAGGAATTACATCTACTTTCCGCACTTGTCGTATAAATAACTACTAATTACTTTTGTAATCAACAGTAATATGAGTATTTGTGCAGCAAGATTGAAGTTCACAGTGTGATCGAAATCGCGGGCAACAGGCAATAAACCTTTGTTACACCGACCCTAATAAGTGCAGGTTTATTCCCTACATCTTAAAAAAAAATCCGGCCAAGTGCATGTTGGACAACGCACAATGAAGGGTTCCATAGGTAGTTGAAAATAATTTTATTTACACATCCCAAAAACAAAGAAAGAAAATACATTTATTTAGCACAGAGTAATAATACACAGCAGATTGAAGTAATAAAAAACAAACGAACAAACTTAAAATTGTAGTTGAAATACATGTTCTTGTTCTCCGACTCCAGTCAATTCTCCAAAAATTTGGTTTTTGTGTGATAAAACTACAAATTAATTTCAGACTTTTCCTTTATCTACTTGTGCTGTAAGACCTTGGTTCTTGCCTAATTTCATGATTCTAGGTCAACGGGAATTACCTACCCTGTAGGTTTTGATTTATTTGCGAGTATCAAAATATGTCGCTTAAATGGCCGTTTTTTTTTTATTGCTTCCACTTAAAGCTTGATTTTTTTAGAGCTCAAAGGGACTTGATACCTCCACGCGACCCTGAGAAAATAGTTCTTGACAGACAGACAGACAGAGTGACAGTCCGATAGACAGACGAACAAATATGGGTTCCCTTTATTCCTTTTGAGGTACGGAACCCTACAAACATTAAACTAAGCCCCAATAACTTCAGGTAGACAAATAAAAGAAGGAACTAAGAACTCTGCTAACCCCTTTTCCGGTCTTAAATCAAGGTGCAGCTAATGAGTAGTGCACAGAAGGATGAATGGCTTCAAATTGCAGACGAAACGAGATCGACTTCGATTAATTGAGGAAAACTTCCATTTTGTTAAGGTAGGTGTTCATCAGCGGAGTAAGGATTTATTTGAAAAGGAGGTTGTTAGGTAGAGAACTCCTTACTTTGACCAGTTGTTTGAGAAACTTAGAGGTTTACAAGGCTGTGTTTCCTTATATATTTTTTCCTGATAAGAATTGGTGGTGTAAAGCAGTATACATTCCGTGTTACATACCAATAGGTAAGTAGGGCTCGTGGCTAAGTAACAGCCGCACGGGTCGATCGATTATGTTAAGCTAAGCTTACTGCGGTTGGTCCGTGGATGGATGACCATCTTTCCATACTGAGACGCCCCGTGCCTCGGAAAGCACGTTATGCCGTTGGTCCCGGCTCTCATTCGTGGATCTTTGACAGTTGTTACGGTTCTTCGGAAGCCCGAAAGTCTGACGACCAGTCTTACCAAGGGGTATCGTATTGCCCAGAAACTAGAATAGGCAGTCACTCCATGTAAAATACTGGTATTCAGCAGCATCCGGTTAGACTGGAAGCCGACCCCAACATAGTTGGGAAAAGGCTAGGCAGGGGATGATAAGGTAAATAATTTAGTCTCCTATTACTGTATGGGATCAAGCTGGAGAAACGAGTGTAATAACCCTCAGCTTCAAGGTTAAAAGTAAAATGCCATGTATAAATGGTGAAGCTGAGCTGAATTGTGCTAATCCATGCGTCAGGTTCGTGTACGGGCGCTGTCAGTAGAGACTGGTCACGTCTTCGCTGCCATGGCTTATTTTAATTTAATGTAGTTTTTTAATATTTTTATTGCGGACCCTTTTAACGTACAGGATCGTTCTCACATGTATAAATTCAGCATGAATGATGTAACCAATATTTTGTAGCCATATTTTGATTTAATACTCCATTAGTCGCGCGATCTACTATTATTATGCATTTCGTGGAATTTAAACGTGTATTATGGGTACCTAACGCACACACTCATAGGATTCCTCTTTTACTAACTGGTGTTCACTATTAGTGTCTTTCTGGCGACCTGTGCGAACGCACTTGTGGAAAATTTCGCGACAAAACTAAAATTCTACAATTGTAGTGTGCGCGAGCACTCGCGTGACATTTTTGTCCGAAGCACTGATGATGAAGATATAAGAGCAAGTGACACTGAAGAGGAGATTTATCCTAAACATCTGCTTCTTCAATGTCCTGACTGTAGTAAAAATGATGAAGACCGAGTGGAGGATATGAGTGAGTAAAAAAAGAAGGCTTAGAAGATTTGATGCCAAAATATAATTTATTTTTCTCAACATTCTCAAGATGGTTGGATGTTAAGTTCCTGATATATGTTACCAGTTATGTTTTGTTAGTTTTAGTTTCTTAATAAAGTTTATTTTCATTATGATATTTAAGTGTTTTAAAATCTTTTTATTATCCCTATAAAATCTTTACACAAAATAGTTATACAAATTTAGAGACGCGAGCACTGGCATCCCAAACAGGGGCACGTGTACTGGAGTGTTAAAAGAGTGTCCGTGGAGTATCTTGCCCGTTCTTCTCCATAGGACCTGTTACGCTTTGGAATGGGCTACTAGCTTCCTCTTTCTGACTGCATGAGTAACCTCTTGACAGTTCAGTAAAATAAATGCTTTGCGTTTGAGTTTGAAATAATTGTATCAACTTAGATTCTTCCACCCGTTCCGTGGAACTAAAGGTGTCAGACAAGACAGTTATCAAGATTTCTGACGTCAGACCACCTACGAGTCATTATTATTGGTACACTCCACCAACAAAAAACCGGCCAAATGCGTGTCGGACCACGCACAATGAAGGGTTCCGTAGTTAGGATGAATTTATCCCAAGAACAAACTTAACATTGTAGTTGAAAACATGTTCTCCCATACATTCCAACTACAAATGTCCATAATTAAACGAAAAGGATCCAACCCACATTACACCTAATGTGGATTGGATCCTTTTCGTTTAAGTATGGACAAATGTAAGTTTGTACGCGTAATACTGAGAGATTTACCATGATATTTTAAAACCACAGACTTCTTATTCTTATTTTCTGTAATTTATAAGTATAGAACTATTTTCTTTATTTTTTTTTTTTTATTTTAGACTCGACAGTTTCAGAGTTAAGGGAGGGCTGGTCAATTTTCGTCTATTTTCTTAAATAACTTTAAAATTATTAAAAAACAAAAAATATTTGAGACTCTCACAGTAAGCCTTTTCATTTGATGACACAGACAGACACGAGTAATCTATAGGTTTCCGTTTTTTTTCCTTTTTAGGTACAGAACCCTAAAAACTGGCCGTATTAGACGACTCAAGCTGCGTATCTTACTCTGCATACTTTATTTATGTATTTCTTACAAACATCATCCCAAAAACTCGCAAAAAGCGTGCATGTATGAACAGATGTATGAACGTAAACAAAGCAAAAGGTGTATGTAAGAATTGTAGCAGGTGGTGTTCTGTAGTTTCTGCCTATCCCCATGGAAAAAAGGCGTGAGTTTAATGTACATATCTCAAAAAATCAATCTGACATTGACACTTTCGCGGGCGTGTACAGGGTTACTGGTAACTCGACGTATTCCTAGCAGGACGTCATTCATAGTAGGGTTAAAATGCAACAAATTAAGCCACCAAATGTTCTACCGTAGTTTAATAGTTTATGAGTTATAGTTTGACCAAGACCGCTATACCGCGCCGTAGGTATGTGCGCGGCGAGACGGGGGGCAGTGCAGACCGCTCATTCGTCAACGCTCACGGCGTCCCACCGCTCATTCGCCAGCGCTGCACCCCGCCTCGCCGCGCATTCATAAGGCGCGGTACAGCGGTCTTGGTCAAACTATAGTTAGATTTTCAGTTTTTTTTTTAAATGAAAAATCCCGGATTAAATCATTTGATGCCAATTTAAAAAAAGATTTCCGGCGCGACTATACCCGAATTTAAGTTATCAAGAATTTGTTAATAACTAAAAGTTCAAAAATACCTTAATCTTTGGCAAAGAAACGTAATTAAACAATTTATTTTTCGTAATTTTTGTCCTAATTTCTTAACAAATGTTCTATTTTCTACTCTTACTCAAAAGCTATTGAACTTCGGTAGAATATGTTAACCCTACTATGACGTCCTGCAAGGAATACGTCGAGTTACAAGTAACTCGTCGTAAGTATTGCGTCTCGTTTACCATCCACGAACCGATTAAACAATAAAATAAAATAATCCCGCTCGTCTACCCCGGTCCTAAGCCCCGTGAAAAGTAAACTAGAAGTCCGGACACCCTGTCACTAGTTATCTTTTTCTCTCAACGTCCGTGAGAGCAGGAAAATCTTAGTTCTTCGTATGACAGCCTTTGTGGCAAGCTCCCAGATAAATGGTGGTTTCTATTTTATTTTTGTTGAGAAATCATTTTGCAGTTATTTTATAAGTATTTTTGAAGTTATGGACTTCTTAGTTAAAATAATCATAGGATTGTTTTGGAAAATGGAAGCAGGGTGATAGAAACTTAGCATAGGAACTTTTTATTCAAATGCTATACTCGTAGATATTTAGTAAAAAAAAAATAATTCCTACAAATTTTAATAGGTCAAAGTTTCATGAGAAATGGTTTCGAATAGTTTCGCAGGCATAAAAAGCCGAAAACATTATACAGTACAATTTTTTAAGCAATGCGCAAATTTTTACAGGGTGTTCTACTCATGAATACGAACAACTTTCACTATGGGACAAACCCTTTTTTTTTTTTTTTGTGGATGGGAAATCATCAAATAACTTCTCCCTCTCTGGGTGGAGCGGAAGGGCGTGTCAGACTTTTACTGACTAAAATCCACCCGTGTTCCTTCAGTTGCCTATGCCAGGGCCACGGTATCTTTTTCAAACAACCCGCAACCCCAGCGGCATCGGCCCTATTGGACCCCATCTTTTGCTGACATCTCTTTGAGGCGCGCGTGGAACACAACGCGCCGTCGACCCGGGCCTGGTCCTCACCGGACGGCGAGCTACCCACTACTCACCGTCCGCAAGCCCGCGCCTACGGTGGCCGGGAATCGGCTTTTTTTTTTTTTTTTTATGGGACAAACCCTGAAATCACGAAAAAAATATCTGGTGTATCATATAAAAGTTCAATACGTACTCGACCAAAATGTATGAAACAGCAGATTTTTTTTTGTAATTTAAGGGTTGGTCCCATAGTGAAAGTTGTTCATATTCAAGGGTAGAACAACCTGTGAAAATTTGCGCACTGCTTAAAAAAAAAAATCCTGTATAGTGCACAATCATGCTGTTTATAAAAGAGACATCTAAGTAACTAATGTAATAAAGATGTTAAATTGTTTGTTTGTTTCTAAAAGGTAATCTCTGGAAGTACTGATCAAATTACAAAAACAATATGCACGGTTAGCAAACACTGCACTATTGCAACTCGACAATAATGCAGTACTTTCTATCACTGCCATATCCATCGTATTGTTTTATATTATAGTTGAGTTTCACGCAAACGCAGCCACGGGCTAAGGCTATACGATAAATAAAGTCACACGAACCAAAAGAACTAAACGTAAAGAATACATGTAAAACATAAATTCTTATGAAAATATCGTGAAGACGAGAATCTCTATCATAATAATACTTTCTGTGTCACTCGCGAAAATGTCCCCGAAGTCGCCTCCGAGGGAACAATGATAATACTGAGAACGCTCTAGGGAGTTGTGCTTATGCGGACGCTGAGGCTCCCGTCAATGTAGATGCTTTAGATACAAAGAGGTAATAGTTGTAAATTCGGTTCCTTATTAAAGGCTCTCCCCCACAGGTGCGTTATTAGCGGTCGATAATATCGAATGCGTTATTGCGATATCTTTTTTCAGAATATTTTGTACGGCCACGAAGTTATACGCTGCTGCAATAATAATGACGCAATATACATATAAGGCGTCCTACTTCTATTGCGTCATTATTATCACAGCTTGCATTCCTCTGTCCTATGATATTCCGATATGAATTCTTAGAACATTTTGTATTAGGACGCATACGATCTTACACACACCTGCGTTAATAACGTTAGTACTAGTCATACCAAAATAATTTGTTTTGTAGCATAGGTTACACGCACACGTTAGAAATATCGGACGATAAAGACGCAGCTGTGTAACAAGGAATCGGGACATTATAGCAATAACGCATCCGATATTATCGACCGATAATAACGCGCCCATGGGGGAGAGCCTTTATTCTTACAAAATCGTCGTAACGTACGTCTTGTTGGAATGAATGATTTGATTTTAGAATAATTTATATCCATATCTTATAGTTTTTCTGTGATACTATTGCTTTGAGGAGTTTGCATGACTGTCATTGTTTTAAGCGATGCTGATCATAGAAGTGTCACTATTGTCGCCTTTCTGGATTAGACTAATGATACTAAGAGTATCTAAGGGATCTTAGCTTATTGCAAATTGGAGTGTGAATATATGAAGATATGATCCTATCATCAAAGCTGGACTTTGAACTCCGTCCATAATTATTGTCTGGTCGACATTGAACTTGATCAATTCATCTCACCATTATTTTCGCGGTCCGTCATAGGATTATTTTAACTTACAGAATACCTATAATTATAGAAACCGAATATATGTTCTGCGATTTCGGTGGTCTCTCCAGTTCTGGGGCCATAGCGCTTGATAGCGCGCTTCTCCCGTTCTGCTCCGAATTCCAGTATCGGCTTAGTTCACTTGTGCAAAGCGATGGCGAAGTAAATAGGACTGTTAAGCACAGAATTAACACTGGATGGATGAAATAGCGGCAGGTCACGGGAACAATTTTCGAGTCCCGCATTCCCCTTTAACTCAAGGGGAAGATTTTTAAAACAATGGTTAGACCAGCTGTCTTGTACGGATCAGAATGTTGGGCCACAAAAAGAATGAATGAAAGGCAATTGCATGCAGCTGAGATGAGAATGCTAAGAAGGATTCCACACATCCTTCTTAGCATTCTCATCTCAGCTGACGCGAATGGATAGAATAAGAAATGAGTATGTAAGAGGAAATCTGAAAGTGACACTGTTGACTGAAACGTTGTGTGGAAATCGTTTATCATGGTATAGGCATGTGATGCGGAGGAATAAGGAAAATGTCGTCATGTTAGTTTTGAGTATGAATGTGGATGGCTATACGGGTAGGGGAAGACCAAAGAAGCGATGGATGGACTGTGTGAAAGATGATATGGCCAAAAAGGGAGTGACTACCGAGATGACGACTAATAGAGAAGTATGGAAGAAACGACATGTTGCGCCGACCCCAAATAAATTAAGACAAGGGCATGAAAATGTTGATGAGAACAGATAAAATTATTCTGATTTACAGAACCAGATAGAAAGTAGTCGTTTAAAATAATGTCTGGAATTATTAGTCCTACATAATCGAATTGGTGCAGCTGTTGAAAATATGTCTGGGATTATTTCCAGCGATTCTACGGTAGACTAAGCTAGCATCATGTTTATCATCATTGGAAGCATTCACAAAAATCAACAAACGCCAACATTTATGAAATCAAGTGGTCTTAATGCCACAACCTTAACCCAAGTGCAGCTACTCGTATAAAGGGTCTACTCATTGACGTGTGACGACAAACGTATCGACGTTTGTCAACGTCCCCGGTCTTGCTGCGTTTGTAGCTATTCATATTGTCTTCAAAATAACAGGACGTGATGTGACTTTTTGTCAACTAGTTCAGTGTATTAATCTTTTCTGGGTAGGCTCTGACAGTTGTTACAGACAGCCCAAGTCTGACAGTCTTATCACGGGGTATCGTGTTACCCTGTAAATGGGTGGTGGAGGTCAGATAGGCAGTCTCTCCATGTAAAATATTGGTATCCAGCTGCATCCGGTTAGACTGGAAGCCGATCCTAACATAGTTGGGAAAAGGCTAGGCAGATAGAAGAGGCAGAAGAAAAGAGGTCATGTTGAATGCTTAAATTCCGGGAACCGGTTTTTCGAGATAAGTAAACAAAGAATAAGAATAGACAAAACAGTCATCAATTTTTTGTCCATTCCTAGGAAACCTTTATGAAAGATTTGTAGAAGATAATGTGTCCTGGTCCTATGACATGTCCTATTGGAGAAACATACTGCAAAATTCTAGTCTTCCTTCAACTAAGACATGACGTTAAGATGCCCAAAACGACCACCATTGTGTTTGGTGAGTACAGCGCCAAAGTAGCCCGCGAAATTTAAATTTTCTTAAGTTTTTTGCAATTTGCAAGACAGTATTAGATTGTTTAGATTGTTGTCAGGAAAGTTTTGAGTTTGAATGTGGATGGCTATACGAGTAAGAGAAGACCACAGAAACGACGATGGATGAACTGTGTGAAAGATGATATGGTTAGAAATGGAGTGACTACCGAGATGACGATTAATAGAGAAATATGGAAGAAAAAGACATGTTGTGCCGACCCCAAATAAATTGGGACAAGGACACATACAACTTCATTTTGATTTGCAAATTGCAAAAAAATTAAGAACATTAATGAGAATTTCGTGGGCTACCCTGGCGCTTTCTCCTTAAGTCTCATAGTCAGTCATCACTTTGTCTTTATTACACCTGCAACTGGTGATAGAGTGGCTTATATATTTCACATTTTGACCACCCATATAAAAGATAAGATCCAAAAGATAACAAGCAACAAATTTTTTTCTTTTACCCTTCCAACACTAACACCCGAATGGTTCACTAACAAGAAAGGACCAATTTTTTCCTAAATCCGACACGTTTCCGGACATTTTGCGATGGTCTTGAAGATTCTGTCCATTTGTCAAAACCGACAGCTTGCTACGTTACTTCTCGGAACATTGTGTAGACATTTTTGCTGTTTTACGCAGTTTTTTACACGGCCGCCATATTGCTGGAGTTTCGGTGGCGTAGGCGAAACGGTTATTAGAAGTTTTTGAGACAGAACGAAAAGGAATTTTTCCTGCCGCTTTAATGAATACATTCGTTGGCTAGATTTGATCCTTATCAGCAATCTTCTATTTTCTTATAAGCTTTTGTAGTTTCTAATACATAGTTACATTAATATGATTTTAAGATTGCCTTCAGCTCAGAAATAGTTGAAAAAGAATCGCCATCCATACAGTAGTCCGTGATAAGGCCTGTCGTACTGTATGGATTCGGAATGCTGGACCGTGATGAAAACGTAAGAAAAAATTTACTTTAAAAAAGTAAAAACCGACTTCAAAAAACTAAAACGAATAAAATAACTTTAATATAAAACTTAACAGCTTCTGAAGTCGGTGCCAAGCTAAGGTGCATTGACATTGAAGAATTGAAGTCGAAGTGTACCGACTTCAGAAGCTGTTAAGTTTTTTATGAAAGTTATTTTATTCGTTTTAGGTTTTTGAAGTCGGTTTTAACTTTTTTTAAAGTAAATTTATTTATCCATTTTTAGTTAAATAATAAATGATTTTATTTCTGTAAGTAGGTTTGTACAAACACTTTTACACGTCAATCATGTTGTTTTTTTTTAAACGACCTAGACTAGTGTCAAGCGCAAACCCATTTCAAATAATATAAAAAAGGTGAGGTTGGCGTTACCTATCTGACTACTCTGAGAAGTAAGGCCGAAACAAACTCAGAGCTCACAGTATCTTTTAAAGTCCAGACATAATCTTGGTCAGTTCATGTGAAGACCATGTAGATTGGTGTCTGAAATGGTCTTTTGAGGAAAAAACCACACAGACTGAGAGGACCTGCGCAGACAGTGCACGCACTTGTCACTAATCGCGCAGCTTAACTCAGAACTTAAGGAGCTCAGTTGAATATACAATTACATAAGCCCAAGACTCAATGCCGGAGATACAGTAATAACAGTACTTCGTACATAAGTTTAATTACCTAATGTATTATATACTTAAACCTTCCTGAAAGTGTGTAGATCACGCTAGAGAGAGCTGCAAAAGCTTGAGGGCCAAAAAGTTAGTCCCTTTGAATTTTTGATAAACCTTGGCCATATCAAAAGGATATTAGGCGAGTAAATGCTGGGAAACTTGTGCGTCCAATGTTCTTATAATATTTAAGAGGCTACAAGCTTTTTAACCTACATTTTTTTTTTTTAAATCAAATAAACAGGTAATTTTCAAATGACTTTCTAACATGAGTGTACACATTTTAGAAATGACTTTTTGCTAAATAGTTGTTCTGCTATACGTCAGATAGTTGGACGTTTTGGTACTTGGACCTTTTGCTAATTAGACTTACTGCTCATTAGACGTTTCGCGCTGTTGGACATTTAGCTGCTTAGACCTTCTGATCAGGAGGGTGGTCCAATACAGAACCTCCTTTTTTGAAGTTGGTTAAAAAGATTGCAAGCAGCGGAGATTAGAATGCTAAGATTGATGTGGGGAGTGATGAAAATGGATAAATTAAGAAATAAGTATACATATAAGGGGAAGTTTGAAAGTGGCGCCAGGGACAGAAAAGTTGAAAGGAAATCGTTTGGCTTAGTATGGGCATGTGATGAGCAGAGGAAGGAAACGCATGTGACTAAAAGGATGATGAATATGAATGTTGATAAATTTAGTGGGAGAGGAAGGATGGATGGATTGAGTGAGGAATGATATGAAAAAGAAGGGAGTGAATGATAGCTTGATGATTGACAGGGAAGAATGGAAATATAAATCAAGTTGCGCCGACCCTAAGTAACATGGGACAAGGGCAGGAAGAACGGACTGCACAGCAGCAACCGCACGCAGTCAATACTTATATATTCAACTGCATGCAGTTGTACGTTTGACTTCGTATAGTCGTGACTTCAACTTCACGCGGTTGATCGCTAACCGCATACAGTCAGTGTGCAGTTCACGCAGTCGGCTGCAGTCGTGTGAAGTCGATATTAACTGCATACAGTCGGGACATCAACTTCACACGGTCGGCTGGATGACTGCATGCAGTTGAATATATCGACTGCGTGCGGTTGTTGCTGTGCTCTCCGTCTGTTGGCAGCTTGACTGACTGACAAGTGACTGTTCCAAGCACAGTGCTCGTACCACAACTTTTATTAGGGCAGTTTAAGTTAAGGCCCCTATTATATTTTGACCATGATTTTTGCGTTAAATCTCCAATTTTGGCGTTCTAATTCTGAGAAACTGAAAGACTTCGACCACTTTGACATACTGAGTGGTAGAGAATAGTTATTAGTATAGTTGATAGCGGCCTCGCTTTTCGCATTTTTTTCTTATCTATTTATACAAAACCAAAACTCCGAAGCAAGTTTTTCATAAAATGCGCGACAGCATTTTTTTGATAAATGATAAATGATAAATGATTTTTATTTCTGTAAGTAGGTTTGTACAAACACTTTTACAAGTCAATTTTTTTTTTTTAAACTAGATGAGGTCGGCGTTTCCTAACTGACTACTCTGAGAAGAAAGGCCGAAACAAACTCAGAGGTCACAGTCTCTTATAAAGTCCAGACATAATCTTGGTCACTTCATGTGAAGACCATGTAGATTGGTGTCTGAAATGGTCTTTTGAGGAAAGAACCACACAGATTGAGAGGACCTGTCCAGTCAGTGCACGCATTTGTCAGTAATCGAGCAGCTCAACTCAGAACTTAAGGAGCTCAAAGATTCGACGAACAATACCAAAGAAAGGACATTGGGGTAGGCCGCATAGATTACTCAAACTGCCAGACCATGATTAAAAATAAGAGAAAAAATAAAACAAAAAAAAAAGCAATGACCTACATAGTCTTCACATTCACAATAAATAAAAATAATATAATAATTACAAAGTAAATATTCATGTCAACATTCAGTATGCAAAAATAAAAATAATATAAAATTTGGAGCAGTTCAATCCCAAGCCTTTTTGTCCTCAATATAATCTTTAACGGTATAAAAAGCTGAACTCGTGGATTGCACTATTCACATAACAAAAGGAAATAAAAAATATAGAATAATATGTCTTAAGCAGTGCTTTAGTCCATAGCGGCCTCAGAATCATGTAATATGTATGGAATATTTCGTCGGCTTATTGCAAGATCTCATTGAGTGACCAAATTATGATAAATACAATAGGAACAAAAAAAAAAAAATATTATAAAATAATAATAGTATAGTGAGTTTTTGCATAACATTAAACGCATACAAAGAAATTCCTTTGTGCTTTGAACTGTACTTGATGATTTTTTGTAGTTAATGTGTTCTTGCAATAAGCCGACGATTTATTTAAAAAAATCCCATTCCAAACTATAAACTACTAATAACGCTCAGAATTAACTGTAAATTTCTCCTTTACGACATTAAAATTTATACCAGAATAAACATTCGTACATAAAATTACAATTTCGTTATTTAAACAAAAAATAAATCATTTCAATAAGCGTAATTACAACAACCAAATTACGACATAATGCGATGCGTCGCCGTGCTTCCATATACTCGTAACTAATCTGTCAAAACGCAATTTTGTAATATGCCTCTTTAGCGCAAAGCAGATCAATTTATGGTGACATTATTATTTATTTGACTTTTTAGTCAAATATTGGCCAGCTATTAAGTGCGGATTTCACCAATGAAATTCAACATCTAAGCTGAGTTCAAGAGCTGTCAGTGTCAATATTCCAAAAAAAAAAATATAACGACAGTGATAGCTCTTAAACGTGGCTTACGTGTTGATTGCGTTCAGTTTCAATTGGTGAAATCCGCACTTGATTGTATAGGATTTGTCCATAGACCGTTCAAAAAAACTATGACAGCCTAAAACACAGTCACCTCATTTACACTCCACAAAAACAATTGAATCAACTATTCGTCGATCAAAAGCATGATATTTACTTAATAAATAATTTAAAAAAAGGGAAATAACAAACAATGACCTATCGAGTCAGTTTTACCTGATAATATAATTAAGTGGACGTCAGACGTGACGGATCGATATTTACCGTGATGGACTTAAAAGGGTTGGTTGGGGGTAAAATATACGGGTTAATTTTTGGGGCATAACCTGTAAGAGTTATAGTTTAGTTAGGAAACGATTTTTTGTAACAATATCGTAAACGTTAGTTAGCTGCAAGAGGTCTACAAAAGCATTTGTATGTTGTGCGGCAACCAATAAAATTGTTCGCGAAATTTTCCGTGAGTTAGACTAAATATAACTGTCAATTGTATTAACGACAGCACTTTTATGGCCTGCGTAAACTGGCGGCTTGGACGGCAGAGGATTTAAAATTTATCAATTGAATTGAATACTTATCCAATTGAAATAAGGTATATATTTCAATGATCGGTAATCGATCTTGGAGCATCGCAACGCAGTTTTCTCTGGAGCAGCGAAGAGCATGCTGGAGGACACCGCGGTGCTTCGGTAAGCTGGCGGACGCTCGCGGTATTGCAGAGGATTTTTCTTTTCCGTGTCCGCTGGCCGATAGAGGAATCCCCCTCGATGCTCTCCCCTGCCATCCGCCAATGTGCGCAGGCCATTATGCTTCTCGGACAGCAGTTTATACCGCATGCATGACTTACTTCCGATATTAATACAGATACACGCACGCGCACACAATAAATAAAAATAATTATGTCACTCTCTGTATTTCTTCATTTCTGTGTACTTCGTAAATGTCGTAAGGTTTGGAATAATAATTTGGTCATACTTACTATCAGCTGCGAAGCTACCTTAAAATAAATAAATTAAAAAAAAAAAAAAAAAAAAACAAGCAAATTGATGGTTGTTATAGAGATTGAGAAACCCAAAAGTCTAACTACAGAGGGGTTAACTTAAGTGTGACATGGCAATGTGTGTTTGCAGAGTATGTCTGGAGTTCTGTGAGATGAGCGTATGATTTTTGTCCTAATTTTCTTATGTTAAAGCAAAATGCATTTAAATAAATACATAATAAATAATGAACACTTTTGTCCGGTACTGATAATGATATTTATCGTTTTACTAGCTTTTGCCAGCAGCTTCGCCAATTTTTCCGGGATAAAAGTATTCTATGTGCTATTCCAGACTATAATCTATCTCCGTGCCAAATTTCATCCAGAGCCGTTCTGGCGTGCTTGAATAACAAACATCCATCCATCCATCCATCCAAACATTCACATTTATAATATTAGTGGGAAGTAGGATACTAAAGGATTATTACGATCTCTCTCAGATTGTTTTACCGACCCACTAAGTCGGTCTCTGTGCGGTAAAAGAAACGTTAAAAAGTATCCGGTAAGGTTTTAAAAGCCTTGAGATTATATAAAAAAACGTCTGGTGTTTTCACCTTTTTATGATTTAACTTCTTTTTTTACTTGTTGTTTATAAATGCTCCACGGGAGAGATGTCGTGCGGTGTCCCACAGGGATCGGTCCTAGGGCCACATCTGTGGGATATCGGGTACGACTGGGTGCTGCGCGCTGACCTCCCTAGCGGCGTCAGCGTCGTCAGCGGCGTCAGCGCTGACGACACGCTGGTCCTGGCGCAGGGGAGGTCACACCAAGCGGCGGCCAAGCTAGCGACACACGGGGTTGCGATAATCGTCGAGAGGATCCGGCGATTGGTGGCTCGAGGCGGCCCTGCACAAGTCCGAGGTAATGTGTTTTCATGGTCCTCGGAACGCGCCACCGTCGGGTTCCCAAATAACGGTAGGAGGGGTTCACATCGGCGTCGAGTCGACGATGAAGTACCTGGGACTCGTCCTCGACAGCCGGTGGAACTTCGTGGAGCATTTTCGACGTTTGGCTCCCAGACTGGAGCGGGCCGGGGCCGCCTTCCGCCTGACGCAGGTCCTCACCGGACACGGTTGCTTCGGGAGGTTCCTGTTCCGGATAAGGCGGGAGGAAACGCTCGGGTGTTACCATTGTGTGGATCGCCCGGAGGACACGGTGGAGCATACGGTGGAGGTCTGCCCGGCTTGGGCAGAGCACCGCCGCGTCCTCGCGGAGGCGATCGGTGGCGGCGATCTCTCGCGTCCGGCCCTGGTACAGGCCATGGTACGGAGCGAGAGTGCATGGGAAGCCGTCACCTCCTTCTGCGAAGCTGTAATGCTCGCGAAGGAGGAGGCTGAACGCGTGAGGGAGAGGCAATCTTTGCGCCCTCACGCCCCTAGTCGCCGCAGGAGACGCCCTGGGCGTCTGTAATCGATAGCCGATTCCCGGCCACCGTAGGCGCGGGCTTGCGGATGGCGAGCAATGGGTAGCTCGCCGTCCGGTAAGGTCCACGCCCGGGTCGACGGCGCGTTGTGTTCCACGCGCGCCTCAAAGAGATGTCAGCACTAGCTGAAGGGGTCCGCTAAGGCCGATGCCCGCCAGGGTTGCGGGTTGTTCGAAAGAGTTACCGTGGCCCTGGCACAGGCAACTGAAGGAACACGGGTGGGTTTTAGTCAGTAGAAGTCTGACACGCCCTCCCGCTCCACCCAGAGCAGGAGAAGTTATTTGATGTTTTCCCACCCAAAAAAAAAAAAAAAAGGGGCGCCACGGGTCGGTTGAAGGTTAAACTATGCTTGCAGTGGTCTGTTTGTTGATGGGTGATCCTGACCCTCCATTATACATCGAGACTCCTCCGTGCCTCAGAAAGCACGTTAAGCCATTGGTCCCGGCGGTCATTCGTAGATATTTGACAGTCGTTACAGGTAGTCAGAAGCCCAAAACTCGGACCAGCAGCCTTACCAAGGCGTATCGTGTTACCCAGTAAATGGCTTCTGGAGGGCAGATACGCAGTCGCTCTATGTAAAATACTGGCATTCAGCTGCATCCGGTTAGACTGGAAGCCGACCCCAACAGGGTTGGGAAAAGGCTAGGCAGATTGATTTTATTACCAAACGCAGGGTTCCCTAACAAAATTCACCCCCCTATCCAATCACCCCTTGTAAATGAGGGGTCAAACATAAACTTGTAATGTTGACTAATTGTTTCGCAAAGAGGTGTAACTGTTTCCGACTGTTGAAAACTTACCCCTACGGTGGGTAATTTATTAAATAGCTATGCAGACTACAAATAGCTGACCATTCTATAATACGATAGCTCATTTATTTCTCGGACACCAATCTATACGCCTGGCTTGCTTTCGATATCAATACTTCGTTTATAGAGACTATAAGAAACCCAAAACACTGACTATCGAAAAAGTTTTCGTTAAGGGATAACACAGTGTATGATTTTATAAACACTTTTGTCAGGTACGAGTAGTGATATGATAAACATTGTTAGTAAACGATTACCTACCAACGATCTTTCTGAGATTGTTTTACCAACAATTAAATTTGAGTCTTTGCGGTATAATAAACTTTAGAAAATAATTGGTATAATTAATACGTACAATAAAGTCTGCAAACTCTGTGAAATTAAAAATACTACCTCATTCAGTTGTAAAAAATTATAAAGAAAATGTTGCAAAACTTGGGTTATGATGACACGGAACAATTAATATAAATACCCCGACCTGACACTGCACCAAACGACGCGCAATGGGAACAAATACGCACACATACACACCTACACAACACACATACGCAAACACACTATACAATACCAGAAATCACCTTCTAGTCTCCACTCTGGAATCTGTACCCCGAGCCCCAAGATACAGACTAACTGTCTAGTTAGGGACTCGCTATAAATAATAATTAATTTGCAACCTAGATATAGGTAATATTTTAAGATACATTATCGTCTCAACTTATTGTTAACCTATAAACCTGTTTTACCTGGATTACTAACTAAATAGCCTTAACGTAATTTTACCTAGATAAAATTGTAAAAGCCAAAAATTTGATTGCTTTTCCACAATTTTATGCCTCTATATATTTTCATAAAAAAACTACGCACGTAGTGTTCAATTACAAAATTCACCCCCCTATACAATCACCCCAAGTAAATGAGGGGTCAAACATAAACTTGTAATATTGACTAATTGTTTCCCAAAGACGTGTAACTGTCTCCGACTGTAGCAAACTTGCCCTACCGTGGGTAATTTATTAAATAGTTGTGCAAACTAGCGATAATGATTTATAGTGTCAACTTGCGAATGCTTGCGTGGAGTTACGTGTTTCTGGTATTTGAAGGTAAGAACGGGTAGCGGGTGATTGGTTTGAATTTGATGGTGTAACAGGTTTAGGCTGTGGGAATAACACATATAAGGGACATCTATTTCTAGACCTAATAGGACAAAAAATACTATAATAATTATACTGCTTCGGTGATTTTGGGAGAACATTGAGAGGTGCATTAAAAAAAAATACTGATACCTGTAGGTTAAGGTGGAGCAATTTTTGATGTGTAACACCTTCCTCTCGCTTTCCTGCAATCTGTGGGAATTATTTCGTGAAAAGAGACGGAAGTGTGTAACAGGAAGCCAAGGAAACGCGTGCTATTTGATTTGACCAATGAGCGTGCGCAATCCTAGAGTTGGTCGTCAGATTGTACCAACTCAAACAGATGTGAGATGTTACACAACATATGCGACTACTGTAAGGCTCGCTCGTTTTTGTTTTCGAATCTTGTTTTTCCAATATTACCAATCTCAAGGCTGTTTAAACCTTTCCGGGGTAAGAACCACATTAAAAACCAGATGGTTTTTTATGACATAAAATTATAATTGGCAATCAATTTGCTTAACAATTAATTTCCCTGGCTTTCCCAGCGTTCCCAGAGCACTCAGTTCCAGTTCACTATCCATTTGCATAAAATTTTAAGCCATAATATAACATAACAGCTTACGCATAATTATTTAAAGCATACAAAGGAACCTAACCAAACTGAACTTCGGTGTGTCTCTGACGTAGGTTAGGCTTTTTGAGTCGGGTAAACTAGCCTACAAGATAATTAAGTCAACATAAATAAACTGTATTCCAAAAACAATCATGGCAAAGTATTATTATGCCAAAAAAAATTATACCAAAATAGTTGTGCCAAAGAATGTTAGGAAAAAAAACATTATGCGAAAAGAACGGGTGCCACTATCATCTATTCATCATACAGACTTGCTTATATTTGTATCATGCAAAGAGCAATTATTTTATAATTCATGTTGATACAAAAGAAGAACTTGCGGCTGAGTAAAAACAGCCGCATGGGACGATCGATCAGGTTAAGCTACGCTTGCCGCGGTTAATCCGTGGGCGGGTGACCATATTTACACACCAAGACCCCTGTCCTTCCCTCGGCCGTTGGTCTCGACTGGCATTCTTGGAACTTTGACAGTCATTACGGGTCGTCAGAAGTCTGACAACCAGTATTACCTCGTAACTAGGTTGTGGAGGTCAGATAGGCAGTCATTCCATTTAAAATACTAGTATTTAACTAGCTGTATCCAGTTAGACTGGAAGCCGACGCCATTAAAGTTGGGAAAAGGCTAGGCAGATGATAATGACGAAAGAAGAACTTACTTTCCTAGATAGCATGTCTCGTGGATATAATATTAGCATCAAAGACTTTGTTCCTCTGTCCACCAGTTAACTATGTATGGAATTAGGTAAAGAATAAAACTGCAGCAAAATTTATAAGCTTAAACTTTCAAAGTAATTACTTAAAGTCAAAGGAAAACTTCCTGGGGTAACGTTGGTAAGTTTTTTATATACTTTTTACAGCTTCTTGGCTTGACATCATTTTCTTTAATTGTTTTTGTAGTTAATAATTAAAAATAATAATAATATCCTGAGACATTTCACACAAGGTCATCTGATCCCAAACTAAGCAGAGCTTGTACTATGGAAACCAGATAACTGATATACTAAATACACTACTTTTTTTTTGTAAATACATACTTGTATAGATAATTACACCCAACTATTATATAAAGCAGTACCTACCTACTTTTCTGTGAGTTTATTTTCTTCTATCTAGATTTAGATCCTAGATATAGCTAGATCAATGTACAGAAGCACGTCATAAATCCAAAAAAAAAAAATTTTTTTTTGTACGTGGTTTTCACAATGTCTCCCTACACCACTTTTGAACTATTTTAAATGTGAAACATCAATACACTACACAATGATATTGCCACCAACACCACCTGCCAGCTTATAATCCTACTTCATAAGGCTTTGTAATTGGGTTTCTAAAACTTCAAGTCGCAAGCTTTGAGGTTCAATTAGAGCAGACACCGCGAACAAAGGAGATGTTCCAAAATGTATGGACTTTGGGCCAGGAACGTGTATACTATACATAAAAATAGGGAAATACATTTAACACAGTTATCAAATTTCCAATTACTTTAAAATGGCTTTGTTTGCTGGTAAACCACAATTAATTACACTTGAAATTGCAACACACAACAAAAACCCGCCATGGCGATAAACTGTCATTTTGATTGATTAATGACGTTTGACATGTTTAACGCTCAAGAAGAGGACTGAAGTGACACTGTTGTGACAGCTGACAGTTCTCTTTCTATGATCAGTGGTCGATCTATGGGTTACTGTCATTGTTTTTATGCACAGAGTATCTAAATTGGTGAGACGCCATGTTGAAAGTCCATAAAAATAATTGATAAATATCAATTCCCTACCACAACAGTACACATTTAAATGGATTATCTGTATTTTTCCTAAATTCTACGGACTTTTTCTCTTTTTTTTTTTGATTTTTAAAATTCTTTTTTTGTATGCTCTCGAGGTGGTCCCATTGTCCCCAAATCAGAATCTGTTAAGGGGATCTCATGGAAATCGAGGGAAACCCTAAAATTTTATAGGCAGACCTATAGTGATTTGGGTATTTTTTATAGTGACTCGTGCATTTGCTTTCGCAAAGCACCATTCGGTGAAGTGGAACTGTTGATGAAGATCACAGATGGCCATCGGAACTGCTCAATAATAAGTAGTTCACGGGTTGCTATTAGATTACTTTAATTTGGTTACTAAGCAATTTATGCTCGTCACAATGCTTAGGTGAAGTGGAGCTAATGGTGACTTCACCATCAGCTCCAGTTGTCCTGGTTACTAGGAGAACTCCTCAACAATTGACGTCCCTGTATCGGTAAAAACAATATTTTGTAAGAAGCGACGAGCAGTTGACATTAGGCTATTGCAACTTAGATGAATTACAAACTGACCCACTAAAAAGTGAAAAATAAAAAAGCTTTTTACAAAAAAAAAAAACAACCGACTTCAAAAAAAGTGAAAAATTACTTTAATTTCGGAATTCGATGGCAAAAAACTAAAATCCAGATCCAAAGACAATGACTTTCGAAATTAAAGTTATTTTTCACTTTTTAGTTTTTTTTTTTTTTTTTTTGTAAATAGTTTTTGCGCAACATGTTGTTGTCCGGTACAGCAAACGTATCAGCCTACTATAGTGCGCACACAAATGCTAGTCACCGCCTGAGGTATGTGAACGGTGAGACGGGGGAGGTAGACAAAGGGCAAGCTAACTCTGTCTGCCAATCTTGTCAATCTCGCTCTCCCCCGTCTCATCGCTCACATAACTCAGGCAGTGATTAGCACTTATACCTGAATACGCACACACTGCAGTAGTCACATTTGACATCTACGGACCACATCTTTAGTTTCTAATAGCTACTCTAGTTTATACTGAATCTCAATGGTCGCAGCACTTATTTAACGAACTACGAACTTCTTAATAATTTGTCACTATTCAACGAAACAAGACATCCACAAAGAAATATTTAGCTAAAACCAAGCCAAAAAAAAACTGGTAATAAACATAAAATAATTTTGCTATGGTGTGCGAAACCTGGGGATTTTATTTACTATCTGGAGTCAGCAAACATGGAAACATAAGGATGTAAATCCTGCCGAACATTTTTCTCACAATAACCTATAAAAAAACATTGAAATATGAAAGAATCTAAGACGTTAAGTTCATAAGTCGTTGCTACCCAGATAAAAAGCACTTTAAGTTCGACTCCATGACATGTCATGTCTCTATTCTAACTTTTATATAAAATAATGGATTAAACCGTTTAAGGGAGAAGCTCTAGGAAGTCCGCGAAATTCAAGTTTTCTTACATTTTTCACAATTTTCAAGACAGCAATAGGTTGCATATTCATTAAAGTATGATTCGCAACCGTAACATACAGGGTGTAAGGGACAGCACTCTACAAACAAACAGGGTGCATTCAGCTCCTTATTTAGAATCATATTCCACTGGAAAATTTCTCAGGAAAATTTTAATTTTTTAATTTTCTTTTTCTGTTGCCATTCCTTTATTTCAATGTTAAATTACATTATCTGTACGCAGTACTCCATTTATGTAAATAAAACAGCTACAATAAAATTTAAAAAAACAGCAATGGATGTTGAACTACTCTAACGAACGACGCGTGAAATCAGCTGTTCACTTTCTGCGTAGCTACAGAGTTCACCGAACTCACCGCATACTTATTACCTACCCCTCCCAACCAGTAACTGATGCTCTGATTTGTGCATAAAAACACAAACAAATCAGGTTTATTGGATTCTCATAACGTTCCTGAAATAATTTCATGTACCGGGCATCTTAGTATGATATACTGAATTTACCCCATCAGTCTGCGGAGGGCTGTCCCTTACACCCTGTATATATGTATTTATAAAACTATAATCATTAGAATCAGTGAGGCAACTCCATAATTATGTTAGAATAATCCTAAATATCAAGATTTCATGAGGTAGTCATTCATTAGGAATATATGAACTTTGAGAGTTTTATTGATAATTTTAATGAATATAATTCTATACTCGTACATACAGATTTGTTCCGGTCGCGAACCATTTTCAGATTAACATACAACCTGATACTCACCTGCAATTTGCTAAAAACGTAAGAAACCTATAATGTTCCCACTGCCGGGAAACAGGCGTCTCTCTGTGAGGGGGAGTGGGCCGTTATCCACCACGTGAGCGTAGTGTGGGTTGGTAGATGTCACATGTCTTTGAATCTTTGGTTTTAGGACATGCCGGTTTCCTTACGATATGTTTTCCTTCACGGTTTTGAGAGCGCCTGACTAGGTTCGAACCTCATTTTTAGGGTTCCGTACCTCAAAAGGAAAAATGGAAAACTTATAGGATCACTCGTGTGTCTGTCTGTCTGTCCGTCTGTCACAGCTAATTTGCTCCGAATCTAATAAACCGATTAAGTTGAAATTTGGTACACGTATGAATTTTTGTGACCTAAACACGAACGTGTAACGTAAATATTAGAATTTTGAATATGAAGGTCAATTTCGGGGGGCAAATAAGAAAATTAAAAAAAGTTTTGCAAACTGTACCGTGTGACTTATCAAATGAAAGGGCTTACTGTGAGGGTCTCAAATATATATTTTTTTATAATTTGAAAATAAATTGTTTTGAAGATTTTTAAAAATACATAAAATAGTTCTATACATATAGATTACAGAAAAACTTATAAGAAGTCTATGGTCTTGAAATAACATGGCAAATCTCTCAATATTGTGCGTAAAAACTTACATTTGCAGTTGGAATGTATGGGAGAACATGTTTTTCAACTACAATGTTAAGTTTGTTATTGGGATAAATTCATCCAACTACGGAACCCTTCATTTTTCATGTTTACAGTGGAAAATCATCAAATAACTTCTCCCGCTCTGAGCGGAGCGGAAGGGCGTGTCAGACTTCTACTGACTAAAACCCACCCGTGTCCCTTCAGTTGCCTGTGCCAGGGCCACTGGGTTCGAACCTATAGCCTACAACTCATAAGTCGCGGCTGTCAAAACTGGGACATCACTGCTCCTGAGACATCCTTACATCTTCACAAACTTACTTCAATAATAATTTATAATGACAGTCATTTGTAAAAGTATCATGGTCTTATACAATCTTATACTTAATGGACCTGAAACTGACAAGGACAGGCAGAGTTTTGATGAATAAGAGAGAAACTAAGCTCAATCAAATTAAAAGGCTAGGCCTTATTAAATATCAAGTTCATAAAGTTAACGATAATCAGTTTATGATTTCAGAAAAGTTTTCAAGAAGAATTGAAAACGCCTCTTTGACTTTTGTATCACAAAAATAAAAATAAACGATACAATATTTAAGTAGACTAATGAGCTCTTCAAACTTTCCAATTCGTCTTGTTTATATTGTTAAACAAACAATCAAAAACTTTGAAATTCAAAGTCTTTGAACAAAAGTAAGTATTTTTGAATAAACCACTCTTGCCTTTCAATTGTCCCGGTTTGATTTCGAAGTTTAAATACCATTTTACTCTTGGGTTGGAATCAAGTTTTGGTTTCTAGTTGATTTATTAATGTACATTTATGACAATTATTTTATAATTGTGATGACTAGAATACTTAGACCAATAGATTTCGATAGAAAAATAGATACAAACTTTTTTTACCGGTCTTTTTCCTAAAGTGGTTGGTGAAGGTATATTTTACCTCAGTTTTCGCAAAGTTATTGGTATAGGTGCATTACACATACTTCAGACTTACTACAACTACTAACGCCCAGTTTCTGAGGTTTTTAGACGGAGTTTATCCATTTGATAGTGATTCAATTCAATATCGTGTTTCTGAACACATCGTTAAGGAAGAATTTAGCTTAAAAGTCGGTTGAATTACTATCGAGGGTTTATCTGAGGACCTCAAAAACCGAAACAATAGCTATTAAGAGTTTAGGCCCCGTAAAAAATTCTTCAGAAACCGGGCATTAGATATACAGGCTTGAATTTATGTAATTAGTCAATGTATGTAGCTAAGAGTTTGTAACCATCTAAGAATGTAATCGTAATTGATACTCTTACTAGCTGAAAAAAGTCTACAACTCATTTACTTTAGGTACAAAATCACTAGGCCACCAATCACGCTAAAAAAACATGAAATAAGTATATGTAGCGTTTAATATTAGCAAAATTATTCAGCAAACGTCACTACATAAAAAAAAAAAAACTATGACCAAGAAATCCGAAGTAAAGATCGTCAACTTTTCCTTCCGTATGTTATTCAAGCCGCTTGTTCGTAGCGGTATAAAACTTAAACTTACTGCCTTAATATGGCTTAAGTTTGACAGGAACGGCGCTAGAGTTGAGGCTTGGTCAAAATTTATGTTTTTAAGTACGTTTTCCTGCTATAAGAGATTAATGTTTACTGCTATTGATGAGAGGATGTGATCTGGATATTATTGCATTAAATGTAAATGTGCTACTATTTAAATAAGCCTCTTCGAAATTATGGGGTCGGCTTCCTGTCTATACGGATGTTGCTGAGTAACAGTATTTTACATGGACCGACTGCCTATCTGACCTCAACAACCTAGTTACTGGGTAACACGAAACCCAGTTACAGGGTAAGACTGGTTATAAGACTTTTCGCCTATCAGAGATCAACGAATGATAGAGGAGCCGTGCACGAAATCGACTGATTTTGATCAATTTTGTTCATTTTATGTGAGAAAGGGAAAAATAATTTATACAAAATTGTTTGGGATTTGAAAAGTTGGATTCTTTGTTTTGTATGTGGCTGAAAGGGATTTTTCAAATAATTTAAGCACTAATGGAAAACCACTTATATTCGCAATTAGTTTTCCGAAAAATGACGTGGGACTGACGTTTGAGTATCGTTTTACAAGAAATTGCTAGTGATTTTGAACATGAAAAATATCATAAACATCATTATAGCATATGCCAAGCTTCACAGTTTAGCTCATCGCCGCAAGGTTGCCTGCTTGTCGGTCTTCTACAGATTGTACTTTGGAGAGTGTGCCCAAGAACTCCACGACCTCATTCCACCAGACCCCTTCTAGCATCGGACATCTAGACGTACTGCCAGTTACCATCCCTACCTAGTTGCTATTCCACCAATTCGCACTAAGTGCTTCCAAATGTCTTTTATAATGCGCACAGCAAAAGAGTGGAACTCACTATCTGCGTCTGTGTTTCTGAGAGCGTACAATCCTAATCTCTTCAAAGTGAGAGTGAACAGGCTTCTTCTGAGTAAGCTCACTCCATCGTCGACTTTGTCACCTCTGACCTAGACTAGAGACAAGAGCAAAGCCATCTCAAAAAAAAATGTCTACTTGCACGTCGCTGGACCACTTTTTTTCAACTACGGTACAAAATATAGCAGAAAAATAATTTAAAAAAAACTATAGTTTTTTTTTTTTAAAGAACCCCGGTCAATAATGTATTTTTTCCTATTAGTATGCAAGAAATTTAAAAATCACACATTTGTCTTCGGCTATTCTTGAAATTAAGTCAAAATTTTATTTTATGAAAATACCATGTCTTCATTAAGTAAATAAAAGGCGTAATTAACTATTTTATAGAGAGCCTTAAATAAAAGGCGTACTTAACTATTTTATAGAGAGCCTTAAAGGGATGGGAATTATATTATTAACAGATGCTGTCACTGACCCAAATGGTTTTGCGCCACGCGAAAACTGTGCAGGGCCACGGTAACTCTTTCATATAACCCGCGATCCTGGCAGGCATCAGCCCTAGCGGACCCCTAGCGGAGCACTTACTGATAGTAAGTGCTGACACCTCAGTGGAAAAAAACTAAAATACAGATAAAAAAAGTAATTTTTTACTTTGTAGTTCTTTAAGCCGAACTGTCAGGTAATTATATTATATTTTTATCTAACTGAATACCATCTAAAATAATCCATATAATAGGTTGGGGAAAAATTTTCTTCGCATTTTTTAAGAAAATTCAAAACATTTTTTAATATAGTTTATTTACATTTAACTAAAGTATGTAGGTAACATTTTGCTCGATAACTTTTTGCCATCTTGTAGGTAGGGACATGATCCCATTGCTATAGAAATTTTGGGACTTCTGGTCAAAATACCGCGACAAGTGGTTTTGGCAGTCCTCTCGTGATGTTAACCTGACACTGCCTAAAGAATTCTGAAGAGACCGAAACAGGTGCAAATCTGAAGGTGCAAGGTCAGGACTATACGGCGGATACATTAACACCTCCCAGCCAAACTCTCTTAATTTTTGCTGAGTGGCTAAAGATGTGTGAGGTCTAGCGTTATCATGATGAAAAACCACACCCCTTCTGTTGATTAATTCCGGCCGCTTTCTCTCAACTTCTTGCTTTAATCTCATCAGTTGTTCGCAGTAGAGTTCAGAATCGATGGTCCTGCCTGGTGGTAACAGCTCATAATGAATAATGCCCTTCCAATCCCACCACACACACAGCATCACCTTGTTGCGAGTTAACCCGGGTTTCGCCAAAGTCTGTGAAGCCTGCCGGCCTTTGACCACGACCTTTTTCGCACGTTATTGTCATACGTGATCCACTTTTCATCACCAGTTATCAGCTTCTTCAAAAATGGTTCGGTTTCATTACGTCGTAATAAAGAATCACAAATGAGTACACGGTTCATTAGGTTTCTTTCAGTGAGCCCGTGAGTTACCCAAATTTTGTGTACCCAGTTTTTTTCAAATGCGCCAAAACTATTTTGTGGTCAATTTCCAGTTCTTCAGCTACGTCGTTACTACTGATATGCCGCCGATCTTGCTCCACTTTTTCAAAAATGGCATCCATTTTATCCGTAATAGGGCGACCAGAGCGACGTGCATCTTTGACATCAAAATTTCCGGATTGAAAACGCTTAAACCAAATTGGTGCTACTCTCACAGACACTACACTAGGTCCATAAACATCGCTAATTTTTTTCGCGGCTTTGATTTGCATTTTTACTTTTATTGTAGTAAAATTTTAAAATGTATCGAATTTCTTCATTAGATTCACTCATCTTGACGGTACGAAAAACAAATGAAAATCACACATTTTCCTAATTTGAATTTGGAATTATGTTCTTTAAAATTTAAACTTTCAATGGTACCAAAACCAGCCAGATACAAATAGTATAGCCAAAGAGATTTTATTACAAGTTCATACATACTATAATGCGAAAAGACTTTTTCCCCAACCTAATATATGAATCGCAACTGTCATTTTTCGACCGTCGCGCGTCGTATAAAACGGCTATACACGACAAATTGACTCAGTGTCAATTTGATAAGTAATTAATTTCCCTGGATACATTTTGGTACAACTCATCACAAACTATTAATTCTATCGAAATTAGCTATTCGAATCCCGAACTTACCTTAGGTATGTAATAAATCTATTCTTGAATAGGTACTTAACCTTCTACCCATATATACCTTACAAAATAAACTCATATTTTACTTATTAATCCCTAAGCCAACCTTTATCGTGAATTACGACCACCTCTTGTGAAAACTTAACTAACATATTTGATACTTAGGGGCAATTTAGTTTATTGGAACGTAGATTAGCAATTTACTCCTCCAAATTATTATTTATTGATAAATGATTTTATTTCTGTAAGTAGGTTTGTACAAACACATTTACACGTCAATCATATTTTTAACGACTTCAAAAAAAGGAGTTATCAATTCGATACGTATGTATGTAATATTATTGGAACTGCGAGATATTCACATGTGATGATCTATTAGGGCTTTCAAACAAATATACAAAATTTTATAGATGCATGTTTGTATGTTTGCATGTATGTTTGTCCACGCATATCTCCGAAGCTATTAATCGGATCGTGATCATTCTTTTTTTGTTGGGTTACATTTACTCCAACTTAGGGCACAGTGAAAGTTTCATCAAAATCGGTTTAGTAGTTTTCAAGATAATGGTCTAATACGTGTAAGTGTGATGGCCTGGCTTATAGATACGAGCACCAGGTGTGGTGTCAAAGGGAAAACATCTAAAAAAAAACAAGGTTCTCAGTAACGGAAATAGTTAGGATGACCTAGCTTTCAACATGTATCTAATTGAGCACGGGTTAGCACTATATGATACTTTCTGAAGGTCTGATGATGACCAGGTAAGTGTTTATCGGTTCTCAATAACGGAAATACTTAGGATGAACCAGCTTTCAACATTTATCTAATTGAGCACGGATGCTAGTACATGACAATTTCTGAAGGTCTGATGATGACCGGGTAAGTGCTTATTGGTCCTTAGTAATGGCAATAGTTAGGATGACCTAGCATCCAACGTGTAGGTGTGACGGCCTGGCTTATTGATACGAGCTACGGGTGTGATGTCAAAGGGAAAATGTCTCAAAACCTTGGTCAAATTCTAGTGCAATATTTATAACAAAACTTTTAACTACTTATTACAAACAAATATTCCAGTTTTTACTAAAAACTAAAAATTATATTATAATTTTAATTTCGGAAGTCGGTGGCAAAAAATTAAAATACAGATCCCAAGACACCGACTTTTGAAATTAAAATTATTTCATAATTTTTAATAAATTTCTTTTTGAAGTCGATTTGATTTTTTTAACTTTTTTTTTTTAAACCTGATGAGGTCGGCGTTTCTTATCTGACTTCTCTGAAAAGAAAGGCCGAAACAAACTCAGAGGTCACAGTTTCTTATAAAGTCCAGATATAATCTTGGTCACTTCATGTGAAGACCATGTAGATTGGTGTCTGAAATGGTATTTTGAGGAAAGAACCATACCACTATAGAGGACCTGTCCATTCAGTGCACGCATTTGTCAGTAATCGTGCAGCTCAACATAGAACTTAACACGTTGAATGCCAACTACGCAATATTACGTAGCTGGTAATAATGGCAGATGCCGACTACGTATTATTACGTAGGTCATCCCTATAGATTATTTGGTAATCTGTGTTATTCGGCCTCATTGAATGGACGTTTTTATAATCCTTGGCATCTCAAATAAAACACGACATAAAAAAGTAGTAACTTTATTAATTCTAAATACCTTAAATCACAATATTTCAATGACACTTTTCGGTTAAAAATGATAAAGTAATAACTAAATCAATACACTTCTTAGTAATTATTTTCAACGAAAACCGTAATATTTTTTACTAAATCAACAATAAAAAAAACAAAACAAGTGCTTCACATATAAATTTTAAAAAATATATACAAAACGAGGATCAGTATGGTAAGTTTTAAAACAACTGACTACACATAAGGCGGGTTTTTCAGGACAAGTAGCACACACAAAAGATGACTCCTTCCGCTTTTTATTTTTGGTGCAAACACGACAAGGTTTGGCTGGAACGGCTTTCTTAGCGGTGGGTGGAAGCCTTTCTAAATGGTGAAAATTATCTATTGGTACACGAGTATTGGCTGATGAAGAGCGACTTACAAAAGAAGCTGGCGATGGAGTTGGATCAGAAGGTTCTTGTATCAATGGCGATGGTAAGGACGGAGATGGGCCTGCTTGGGCTTATTGTGGCTGTAGTGGCGGTGTCTGTAACGATGTCACTGCAGGAGTCAAATTATTCAGTCCAAAAAGATGTCTTACAAAATCTTCACGAAACTGTAGCAATCGCATTTTAGAGGTGCGATCACGTAGGCGCAATAATCGATGTGCATTTTGTATGTACACTTCAAAAACATGTAGTGCGATCTTCTTGTGCCACCTGAGAGTTTTTCTGAGGCATGAATAATAAGAAACCATCTGGTCGCCTCTGTCAACACCAGACGTGCCCAAGTTGTAGTCGGCAACGATGTTAGGCTTCAATGAAATTTTTCGATTTTTATTTCTTACTCTCACCAACTGAAGGTTATGTTTGTTAGAAAATCACCAATACGTCACGTTTGTCTTTCCATTTGCAAACAGTGATGTCATTGCATATTTGTGAAGCTAATACTCCACGCTTCAATTTGGCGTTGGTAACATCCACAGGGAGGTTCTTGCGGTTCTTACGAAGTGTACCACATATGTATGTGTTCCTTTGACTAAGACGTCTAGTCAAATCAGGTGAGTTATAAAAATTATCAGCGTAGATTACGTGTCCTTTTTCTAAATACCCTTCCATGAGATCTAAAACAACTTCCGTGCTATGCAGAGTTCCAGGCGGAGGTTTTTCACTCTTTACCTCTTATTAATTTATAGAGGGATGCCGTGGTACGTAATTTTGCGTATACGCAATATTGCGTAGGTCAGCAACCTGGATAAAATGAATGTTAGTGGTGCCTACCTACGCAATATTTCGTATACGCAATATTACGTACCACGGCATCCCTCTATAACTTGGTATCCGTGATGCCAACTACGTAGTATTACGTAGAAGGTCATTTGTATGGTGGGTACCGATTGTGATTTGACGGTTAACTTCGGCATTCAATGTGTTAAGGAGCTCAACGATTCGACGAACAATACCAAAGAAAGGAAAAGGAAAGGCCGCATAAATTACTCAAATTGCCAGACCATGATTAAAAATAACTGAGAGAAAAATACAACAAACAAAAAAGCAATGAACTGCATAGTCTTCACATTCACAATAATTTAAATAATATAATAATTTACAAAGTAGTAATTCATGTCAACATTCAGTATGCAAAAATAAAAAAAGAGAAAAAGAAAATTTGGAGCAGCTCAATCCCATATAGTTTATTTTGTTCCTACTTTCGGTAAACACTTTTCGTGATTCCGCCCTTTTTAAGCGACTTCAAAAAAGGAGGTGCTCTATTCGACCCTTATGTATATATGAATGTATATTTGTATTTCCGCGATTCTCTCATAAACTAATGAACAAATTTTCATGATTCTTACGTAATCTACATACTTTTGGGAAGGTTTCAGTATATAATACATTAGGTAATTATTCTTATGTACGAAGTTATATGCATAAATGTACTGCATTTCTGGCATTTCTAAGCGAATTTTGATGATTCTACTTTTCATTCGTCTTGGGCTTATGTAACTGTATATTCAACTAAAAAAGGAAAAATTAAATTTACTTAAAAAAAACCGACTTCAAAAACCTAAAACGAATAAAAAAAACTTTTATTCTTCAATGCATCTTAGCTTGGCACCGACTTCAGAAGCTGTTAAGATTTTCATAAAGGTTATTTTATTCGTTAAAGGTTTTTGAAGTCGGTTTTTACTTTTAAAGTAAATTTATTTTCTTTTCAGTATTTAAGGATTGCATCCAGTTCACTTTGCATACCTTCATACATTCGTTAATGTAATTCAGGAATGTTTGGAATATGAATTTGGATGACTATACGAGTGAAAGAAAACCAAAGAAACAATGGATGGGCTGTGTGAAATACGATATGGCTATAAAGGGCTAGCCATATCATATTTACTGACTAGGTCCTGTGATGATGACTAATACAGATGTAGGTGTGGAAGAAAAAGACATCGACCCCAATAACTTTATACATATAATACATAAAAACAGGCCAAGTGCGTGTCAGACCAGGCACAATTAAGGGTTCCGTAGTTGGGATGAATTTATCCCAAAAACAAACATAACATTGTAGTTGAAAAAACATTTTCTCTCAAACGTTCATCACGTCACGTTCTACGTCACGGTCAATTCTTTATCTGCAAATGTAAATGTAACTAATAATGTAATCACAAAAAAATGTATGTGACAAAACTACAAATTAATGATTTTTGGGCTTTTTTATTTACTTATAATAATAATAAATCATTTATTATCAGGCTACAACGGCCCGTAGAAACACCTTACAAACTAACATATAGAAAGTATAGGTAAAACAAAACTTGTCTTAATAAATATAGCTTAAAACTATGTTAGTAGCACTTAACATCACTCGCTTGTCCTTGAGCTGTCCTATGGCGCTTGTCCGCGGAAGCGACGCAACATCACGTCCTGCGGCCAGAAGTCTTCTTCCAAGACGATGGGCAGGTAGCAATTCGGTACTCGCACCACGAACGCCTTGAAATTGACGTTGCGGCGCGACTCCAGTAACTGCAGCCTCGGCATGTACCTTGCCTTCTGGCGCACGTACTCCACGATGTCTTCCGCCTCAGTGCTGTAGTGCAGGCGGGAGATGTACACCGGTGTGTTCGGCTTAGCGGCACGCAGGCTCACTTCTAGCTTCGTAGGCTTATGCTGGTACATTGCTTCTTGCCAAATTTCATGATTCTAGGTCAACGGGGTTATGATTTATTTGCGAGTATCAAAATATTATGTCGCGTAAATGGGAGTATTGTTTTATTGTGTTGACTAAGAAGCTTAATTTTTTTAGAGCTCAAGGGACCGTAGACCTACGCATTTGGTATTAATTTGAATATGATACCTCAATGCGTTCTTGAGACAAAGGGTCTTGACAGACTGACAGACGGACAACGAAGTGATCCTATAAGAGTTCCGTTTTTTCCTTTAGAGGTACGGAACCCTAAAAAGGGTAATATCATTGACCGACTCCAAATAAACTGGGATAGGGGCAGGAGATTGATGATGATGAAATCCGTTAATGTAATTGAAAGGCTTCATTAAGAAAAAATATAGGAAAATCTTGTCTTACTACTTGACCAAAACCATTAGGTGCAAGACAGGAATTGTGTTTCGGCGCTCACACTCCGCTCCTATCCCCGCGCTTTCCCTAGTGACGCGCAGTCGCATACTCGCTTTCGGTAGTGATGATAATACGTACAATATCAATCACCGTTCCGATGTTCCCTCCCTAGTTCCAATAACTTCATAGCTGTCATGCGCCTAATTGTTTTGGTCACGTCGAGTACATGCACATCAGAAAGAAGGTCATCAGTCTATCTAAAATTTTATCATACAATCTTAGCTTCACTAATTAAATAACTTAAACAAAAACTATTCCATTCACAGAAAAAAACAGAAAACTACTTGAATAACACCCAATATCCTCAACTCGGAATAAACTAGGTTCTAAATAAAAATAACAGTTCGACAAATTCTGCCAAAGCACAATAGGGCTGGCTCATTAAGTCGACAAGGGTTTGCAGTAGCGCAACGAAGAATTTCTTTAAAACATCTCTGCAAATGAAGTGAGAGCAAAAAATTAACAGTAAACGAAGGTTTTTTTTTATTTTCCTCTTGAACTTTGTGGGGCCTGGGAAGAGGTTTTGTGTATTTTATTTTATAAAGAGTTAGTTTCTTTAAGGTCTCATTTATTTCAGTATTTAACATAGTAAGGTCTTTGATCCTTGTCATTTCAGAGCCTACCGCTTGAAGATGAAATATGTTTTTCAATATTTTATTCATAAAGATTTTGTAAATCGTAATTTTTATTTAGGGGAAAAGCCGTGTGGCTTAGGGCATTCATTTTAAAACGTTATTGAATCAAACCGACGTTTGTAATTATCTAATCTCCTAAGGTAAGGTAAGGTCTTTGATCCTAAGGTAAGGTCTTTGATCCTTGTCATTTCAGAGCCTACCGCTTGAAGATGAAATATGGTTTTCAATATTTTATTCATAAAGATTTTGTAAATCGTAATTTTTATTTAGGGGAAAAGCCGTGTGGCTTAGGGCATTCATTTTAAAACGTTATTGAATCAAACCGACGTATGTAATTATCTAATCTCCTAAGGTGCGTACAATGACATCATTAGAAATATCGGATAGTTTAGATATATTAATTTTTAAGGACTGACCCTCCATGTAAAATCCTGCTATTCAGTTGCATCTGGTAAGACTAGAAACTGACTTTAATCGCTGTCTTGTTAATTTGCTATTATTTTGTACACACCGTCTTCATAACCTCAAAGCCAAACCATCTGGAGAACTACGGAAACAGTTTCGTATTGGCACAAACCAAAGTGATGGACGAAGGTGCAAAATAATCAGTGTCGTGCGATCTGCCGTAGAAATCGGACGCGCCTGCACTGTTCGCAGATATTACATCGCAGATATTATATATCACAGAGCAACAACAACAGCTGAGCTACAAGATGCGCTGCTACAATGAGTAACTGATGTTTTATTTATTGTTCTGAGACAGTGACTTATGCTGAAAAGCGCCGTGGATTCGCGCCTTCGTGCACGGACCACGGCATTATGCTGAGCCATTCTGCGCGATAGTGACGCATATTTCCGTCACAATAAAAAAAGTTTATTGCATATTACGAATGTACAAGAAAAGGAACTCTTGACTTCCAAACTAAATAACAATAATTAATTAAGTAGTAGTAATTGTTGTTGTCTAACAACAATTTTATGTATCATATGTGCGTCACTTTCACGTAAATAAACAGTTTTTCTTTCTTTATTTTTTTTCTATCGTCATGCGCTCGGAAGAACTTGTGGCGAACGAGGCTTTCATGTAATACCAGCTGTATGTCATGGACGAGATTATTGTTACTCATATCTGCACGTCGAATTTCAACTAGAAAGAGATACGTATACGTAGAATAAAACGCTGCTCTACGAGTCGCTAGAAATCGCCAACCGAAAGAGAGAGAAGAGAGGTCTCCCAGACAATATTAAAATTTTAAAAGAGACCGACTTGGACGACGTGCCGACTTTCGTGGCAAAGGATTTGCGCAAGCTTCCCCCGTTACTTTCGCCCATGTCGACGTCACCAGGCTGTTGAGGGATGTCACAAGTCTGAGATCAAGCCTGGTTGAGGTGCAGTTGGAGTTGGAAGCATCGCATTCCACCATTAGCGATCTACGTACTGAAAGAGCGGATTTACGCAACACTGTATGTAGGTCACACGAGCCAGCAACAACGTACGTCACGGAGCGGTCAGTGCATCGCAGCTGAGTTTCGTGTCAGCAAAATTCGACTCTTCGCCGGCCACCATCACTGCATGCCATGCACAACCGCGTCCTGCTCTCCCCATGTCCCCCATCGTTGGGATGCCGACGATTTTCAGCACGTCAACATCTGGACATGCTGTGCTTACTCTGCTGCTGTTAAGCAAGCTCCCAATAAGCTTCAGCGGCAACCTAAGCCTACGAAGAGTGCCCAAGGGCCCCGAACCAGTCCGAAGCACTTTACTACCGGCAACAGGCCGAAAACAGACCGATAAAGATGGCTTCATCAAACTGGAGAAAAAACGAAAAAAGAAGCCAGCTTATCGCAATCAGTGCACAACAGCATAGACTGGACTGGACGTGATACTGTGTCCCGCAATTCAATCGGAGTGATCTAGTCGGGACAAGTACAGCTGGGTCACTCCGCGAAGGTAGAGGAGATCGTGGAATACATCTGAAGAAGAATAAGAACACCTTGATAGTCGAGAAGTTGGAGTCGCGCCATAAGATTAACTTCAAGTTTTTTGTGGTGTGAGTTCCAACTCATTGTCTAGAGATCTTCATGAAGGAGGAATTTTGGCCGAAGGGTGTCGTGTATCGGCGTTCTCGCGGAAGGCTACATGACACCACAACTCAGCGTAATACTTCATTGACTTAGGAGTTATTGGAATAAGTAGAGCTATTTTGGTTCAATGACCGCAAACGTTGATGTTAATATAGACGTTCCTCGGGATTGTAACTGAAACTCGGGGATTTAAAAAAAATAAATTGATTTTTTATTAACAAGAATAAAAGAAAGCTTGTCTTATTTATTGGCAGTGAGTGCACAACGTTGTCAAAGGAACATCAGCGCAGGTTGCTAATTTCCAATGCACACACGCGCTATGTTGCCCCTCAGCTATAACGCGCGATGTTGCCATTCAATTGTAGCGGGCAGCGCCGCTAGAGGAACGCACCTGTTTTTGTCTCTTTCTGTAGCATTTAAATTGTTTTTCGACAATAACTTGTTGACTCGCTCCATAAATTCCCGTCTCGTCGTGGGGAGAAGGCATATGTGTTCGTTCATAATTCATTAGCTTAACTTATTTAATAATATATATTTCAAATCCCGGGATTCCAGGAGTGTCCATATTAAGACAACGTATTGCAAGTACAAAAAATAGCTCTACCTATTCCGATCACTGCTTATTAGTCAATAGTTTAATGTTGTCTTTAATATGTAATACTTTATTATTTAGTCAGATTATTTGTGTATTGTGTAATATATGGTCCTTAGTTGCCTGAAAAGAAAGCCATTATTATTTTAAAAATGTCTTTGACATATCTCGAGACCCTGGGGTCTCGGCCCTTTGGAAGGCGTACGTAAGGCCGAAGCCAACTCGCAGAAGCCCTTTAGACAATTTTAAGTGTGGAGGCACCAACCGACGATTGGCCATGTTTGCTTTATGCAAATGCACCAAAGGACAACCCCAGGTTGGTGCAGGACTATTGCAGAATTATGGAAACAAAAATTAGTGGGCTATAGCTAAAAAGTTTTGCAAACTGTACCGTGTGACATAAATGTAAAAGCTTACTGTGAGGGTCTCATATAGATGTATTTTTAAATTTTAAAATACATTGGTTTAAAGATTTTTTTTAAAATAGACGAAAGTGGACCAACTTGGCAACTCAACACGAGATAATCTGCGATTCTGCTGTCATTTAGTCGTCCTCGATTTTGACGACGAGATGAGTAGACAAAATTATGATACAAAGAAAAACTCCAAATTACCATGGCAGTTTCATAATTGTACTTATTTTAGTTATAATTTAATTTTACCACATATTAATAATGACAATACTTAGTTCTAATTTACTATTTACATTGGAATGAAGTTCCTTCCGGCGGCCGCGAGAGAAAGTGTGGCGGAGGGGAGCACTATTACGTAGATGAGTATCACTTTCAGCAATAACCAGTGACTGCCAATTCTGGTGATTAACGAAATCTAGGGATTATGGATGTATGGCGATATCTAATTAAATCACCAGTTCATTTCCTAAGGGTGGCCATTAACAACGTTTAGTGTTTTATGGTTATAATAGCGAAATCAACTCCAACTGCATATTTATCTGAAAACCAGTCCTTTTGGTAAGTGTGGTGATTAACAAAATTTGCAATATCATGAGTTTTTATGGTGACTGTTACTATAACAATCTTCGCTTTGACAAATTGTGATCGTTGGCTCATTTGTCAATTGTGGTTATTATCTAGTGAGTATATTCATCATCTGGCTAGTCTTTTCCCAACTACGTTGGGGTCGGCTTCCAGTCTAACCGGATGCAGCTGAATACCAGTATTTTACATGGAGTGACTGCCTAACTGACCTTCACAACCCGGTAACTGGGAAATACGATACCCCTTGGTAAGACTGGTTGTCAGACGTGGGCTTCTGACGACCCGTAACAATTGTCAAAGATCCACGAATAATAGCCGGGACCGAGGAAGGGTCTTGGTATATCTAGTGAGTATATTATGTGCCACAAATTTTCATTTCCGTCATTTTGCAATTTAATTTCGGCATGCCAAAGTTTTAACCATTTAATTTTAATCAAAAAAGTCAGTTACACAAATAACTCAACATAAATTAAAAGAGGTGGACGTAAAATAAATGTCGATGTCGCATCATGGGTGGCCGAGATGCGAAACATCGGGTCTTCTTCATGATCCGACATAGTTTTAGATAGATGTGGGCACTGTCGTGGGTACTCGAACGAAAAATAATTTAAGTCACAACCATTTTATTTACACCAAAAGGTTTTACAAGAAACAAACACGTGCGCTGGTACACTGAGCGTCTGCCAAGACTGTTAGAGTTCGACTGTCCCAACACGGAGTGTTGTCCTCCAATAGTCCCACTGCATCCCCTCTACCGACGATCGTGTCCAAGCGGTATGGCGCGCTTGCGTTTCCGGTAACGATATTATTAGTTACAAAACTAATTGTTAGATGGCGCTGTCTGCTACACCATGGCGCCATCAATCCACGACACGGCCATCCCTGACTAGCACCCGTCCTCGGGTGTAGTACCTGTGGAAAAAATGTGCTCAAAGAGTAAACTAGATCGGCTATCCTGCCCCTAGAAACAAAGGCCGATTCTCCACGGTACTTTATTTTTTTCTAAATCTAAGTACAATAATCAACCATCATGATCAACAATGCCCTGTTATTAAGGCTTCGTACATAGTGCTCCCTGCACAACCTCATTTATTGGAAAAGGTCCGATCAACAAGTAAACAACAAAGTAATTCTAACAATACTGTTACTCTTTACCATAATTCATAAGCAATGCATACTCAACTCATGAAACTCATCGTAATCTGTGCACCAACACAAACCAGAATCGCACCAACGATTCTCAAACTATCTAACGCAACATGTGCTACAACACATGAAACGCTCTGTGCACCAACACAGACCAGAATCGCACCAACGATTCTCATACTAACGCAATATGTGCTACAACACAAAGCGCTCTGTGCACCAACACAGACCAGAATCGCACCAACGATTCCTTGTAGACCCATCGCCACATGTTACTCATGAGGTGCGGTCTAGAGTTTCGAGTACGACTATACAAGCACTTTTAAGTCAGATTTGGTTTCACTACCACTGTCATCAACTATGACATCTAATACTCGAGAAACTTGGTGATCGGGGATCTTCCTCACATGATCATGTGGGTATGTGCTTAGAGTCGAGCGCTTTTAGTAGGTATCTATCTCCGTCTAACATCAATAATCTTAAATGGGATTCCGTTCCTCATTGTCAATTAAAACTTAATCATTAATAGCTTAAGTCAGAAACCTGAGCCTTATTTTAGTTAAATCGGTTTTTATCGTAATTGGCATTCTTTTCAATATTCTGTGTTGCGTGCTCTCTAATCTCATCTAAATTAACGTCAGTTACATCATCATCAGCGGTTACTAAACTAAGCGGTCTCGCTACCCTTCCAATCATCAATCAAACTCGAGGGGGCTAGATTTAGTCACCCTATTAATAGTAGAGTTCATAGCCAACTGAACCTCTCCTAAAGCGTCCTGCCAAGAGCGGTCACGACTAGTCTACAGCTGTCAACATACTCTTGAGGTTACTCATTACCCTTTCGCCCTGACCGTTTGCACGACTACCTCCAGTAGCTATCAAGTGCAAATCTATGTTGTTAGAAATACAGAAACTAGAAAAATCCTTACTTGCAAAACAACGACCTTGATCTGCTATTACGCGTTTCGGTGTACCAAACAACGCTATACAAAACTTAATAGCACAAATACTATTGTTAGTGTCGATGTTAAGAGAATGACAGTAACACAAATTGAACTTGGGAATTGGGTGAAGTTCAGCTTGAATTTTACCTGAGTGGGGATTCGCTACTTTAGAAGTGATACAATTGTCCACAAATCTCACACATTTCGACATACCTTCTACTGACTAAAACCGTGTTCCTTCAGTTGCCTGTGCCAAGGCCACGGTAACTCTTTCGAACAACTCGCAACTCGACATGCCTTCCAACCAATAGTGCTCGTAAATTTTTTCGCGAGTTTTCTTCCACCCTAAATGCATGACAGACTCATGGACGTTATTAATTATAGACCACCTAAGCTATCTAGGTACTATAGGCAGACATCGAGTGCGACCGTTACGCCGAATCTTGCGAGACAATATTTTTACGGATTTAATTTACGAACTTTAACAGTAATAACTTCGCGAAATAACACGCGGCACTAAGCCTATAAGGACGACGATTGACAGACTAGGATCTACAAGCCGAATTTGCAATTGTCCTGTAGTAACCTGGGATCAAGAAACACCACTAGAAAACGAAGATGAACATTGTGACAAAAGATTAATTCTGACGGAATGTCTGTATCAACTTTATCGAAATCAATTTGACAATTAGAATCGTTCTTGAGCTTATTTGAAACATCACACATCACATAACCTAACAACCTAATCACGACACAAAACAACGCTATCAGACGTCATATTAACGTTAAATCCCTGACCTAAAATCTCACGGCCAATTAAAATATCATTTTTAAGACAACTATCCGGTACAACATGAAATAATATCTCTAATCGTAAATCGTTAACATAACCTCAACTTGTAAGGTACTTTGCACACTACCATAACCAATCCCGGTTAAATTTACAATGTTATTTACACGCTTGCCACTGAACTTTGATGCAACATTATCTTTGATGAGAGAGCATTCGACACCAATATCGTAATAAAATGGGTACGACTCACCGGTATTCATCAACACACCGCTAGCATTGCGTAACAAACTTCAGCGCGTCGCTCGCTACTCGCCGTTGCTGCAGGCACTGCCACTGAAATGGTTGAGCCCCCTGCCGCCCTGCCATTGCTTCCGGGCCTTTTGTAGCAAAATGTCTGGTGTTGCCGCAATTGTAGACTACTGCCCTTGATGGCTTATATCGGGACATCATATTCTGATTTTGAGCAGCCAAACTCTTCTGATTTTGAGGGTACGAAGCAAATTCTCGTTGCACAGTGACGTCATCGCTCCATTTTCAGTATTTTCTTCCGCTCGAGTGTATCCCAGTTCTGATGTCGCATCATGGGTGGCCGAGATGCGAAACATCGGGTCTTCTTCATGATCCGACATAGTTTTAGATAGATGTGGGCACTGTCGTGGGTACTCGAACGAAAAATAATTTAAGTCACAACCATTTTATTTACACCAAAAGGTTTTACAAGAAACAAACACGTGCGCTGGTACACTGAGCGTCTGCCAAGACTGTTAGAGTTCGACTGTCCCAACACGGAGTGTTGTCCTCCAATAGTCCCACTGCATCCCCTCTACCGACGATCGTGTCCAAGCGGTATGGCGCGCTTGCGTTTCCGGTAACGATATTATTAGTTACAAAACTAATTGTTAGATGGCGCTGTCTGCTACACCATGGCGCCATCAATCCACGACATATAGTACATACTAATTCCATGGGTAAAATCGAATGAATTTGACGTAACCTCAAGCCGATGTTGCTATGATAAAAATTATTTGTTTTTAATAACTTGCTACATCGGTTTCTCGTCACGAGATAAAGAAGTGTCAAAGTGCTTTATTCAAGTTTACTCGAGGCTAACGATCATGTTAGGCATTATAATAACGTCAGAATCGTAGACAAATTTCGACAAATCGAGAAAAGAGCGATCTCGCGCTTGTCTTGTTAGCCTTGCAGAAGTCCAATATATGAGCAATCCAAATCTGTAACATGACCACATATTTCTGATACACCTTGTATACTTATAGATTACAGGAATAACATGGTAAATCTCTCAATATTGTGCGTACAAACTTTCATTTGCAGTTGGAATGCATGGGAGAATGTTAAGTTTGTTCTTGGGATAAATTAATCCAAACTACGCAACCCTTCATTTGTACGTGGTCCGACACGCACTTGGTTGGTTTTTTATTGTAGATAGTGTAATTATTGTTGTGAATATTTTACGTTGGTACGAAACCCTTCGTGTGGTCGAGCTTTGTTTATTTCGCTATTAAAATAAACGAACAATCTATAACCTTTCACAGAGCGAATATTTATTTTTAACAATCCGTTAAACCTCTGAAAGCTTTTATACGAAATCAATTAAAACTTACTTATTAGTTGAAACGTAACCTATTTACTTTCGATCTAATTTTCTGGCTTAATTGGAAGTTAGATTACTTAAAACTTAAACATTTTATAAATGGTAAACATAATATTCGTTAAGTTTGGAGCTGATAATTACAATGCGAAAAATATGTTCTTCTTTACGCAACATACATACATACATAAACTCACGCCTACTTCCCATGGGGGTAGGCAGAAACTAACGACCGCCACCTGCTACAATCCTTACATACTCCTCTTGCTACGTTTATGTTCATACTTCTGGTGGTGGCGTACACACGCCGTTTGCGAGTACTACCCACCTGACCTGATCTGATGAACATCACCAGTAAGATCACTAGGTAAGAAGTTTTATCCTTTTTCCACGTTTGTGTTGAGCTTCGTACTTAGATGAATTACTGAGCCTCGTGCTCGTGCCTCGACTCGCCGCTCGCGTCGTCACTCGCGCGAATGTGTAAATACGGCTTCAGATTCACCCTATCGCGTCTGATCGCTTTTCTGTTTCGGTTTGACACCTCTGACACAATGACGATTACTAATTGACTTGATTGTCATGGAAACGTTATTTAATAAATGTGAGCTCACTACCCTGTTTACCACTAACTCTTGGTGGTGCAAGTAGGCCTTACAGAAATAAATGCAACAAGGATTTTACCGCCTATTCATATGCCACCCGTTTGCACTCATGGAATGACGAACTAAGAAGTAATATCACGAAATAATTTTCCATAATTCAATCAACAGCTGTTCCCATTAATCATCACCAAAATTCCGCACCCATCTGGAATTCGACCTCAATTCTCAACAAATCCGAAATCCTTTACAAAAATAACTGCACTTGGTGAATCTTTGCGAGATATAAATCGTTTCTTATTACCCCGTGGCCATAATCTACACGCTCAAGCAACACGCGTCTTGCGACAGCGATTCCGTAGAAAAAAATGAAAGAAGTTCGTGTAGAGCAAACACAGATTTAGAAGAGCAAAAGTCCGCGGTCCAGATCCGGACCGCCGCCGACGACCTATTTTGTGCGTATTTTAATTGCTGGTTTACACTTTGCGAGCTGCTGATTAGATAGTAGACAGCTACTCGCACTGTGTACTCAAATGTCAATAACTCGGCTCAAACAGTACACGCGTAAACAGTAAAATATATAACGAAAACCTCATCTAAAAATTTTAAAATATTTTTTTTTTTTTGGTAATTTAATTGGCTTGCGCTTTGTCTTCAGATAGATAGTTCAGAATAAAAAAAAAACCGGCCAAGTGCGTGTAGGACTAAGCACAATGAAGGGTTCCGTAGTTAGGATGAATTTATCCTAAGAACAAACTTAACATTGTAGTTGAAAAACATGTTCTCCCATACATTCCAACTGCAAATGTAAGTTTGTACGCACAATACTGAGAGATTTACCATTTAATTTTAGAACCATAGACTTATAACTATTTTCTGTATTTTATTCAAAATTTGTGGCTCAGCAGTTTTGGAGATAAGAGGGAATGGTCAATTTTCGTATATTTTCTTAAATAACTTTAAAACTATTTATTTTCAAGTTATAAAAAAATGATACCCTCACAGTAAGCCTTTTCATATGATATGTCACAGTACAGTTTGCAAAACTTTTTTTTAAATTTTCTCATTTGCCCCCCAAAATTTACCCCCATATTCAAAATTCATTTATTTACGTTACAAGTTCGTGTTTGGGTCACAGAAATTCATACGTGTACCAAATTTCAAATTGATCGGTCCATTAGATTCGGAGCACATTGGCTGTGACAGACGGACACATAGACAGACACACGAGTGATCTTATAATAAGGATTATGTTTTTTCCTTTTGCGGTACGGTACCATTTTTCATATTAATATTCATTTTGTTTAAAAAATATTCAGGTTTGTTTTGGTTTTATTTATTTTCTTTATATTTTAAATCTTGGTTACAGTTGACTAAGGTAGTGACCCCTGGTTAGACCATGGCGCGAGTCATGATGACGCGACTTCCAGAGCAACAGACGCGCTTGCGTGACGCCTGACACAAGTCGATGCCGTGAACGGGCCCTTAGATTCTATCACAGCGCTGTCAGGACCCATGTCAGAGACACCAACTACGTATTGTGGGTATCTCATTGTAACAGATTATGGAACAAATTGCCTTTGCTGAACTCTTGCGGATTTGTCTAAGGGCTTTCGTATTGTGTTTTTGGATATGGGTTTATTATTGTATTGTACGTTTTTTTTTCTATGATTGTTGTACTTAATTGACTTACATGAGAATGCTATGAGGGATGTGTGGTGTTACGCGAACGGATAGAATAAAAAATGAATACATAAGAGGAAGTTTGAAAGTGGCACCGGTGACTGAAAAGTTGTGCTATGGGCATGTGATGAGAAGGAATGAGGAATATGTCGTGAGAAAAGTTTTGAGTATAAATGTCGATGGCTATAAGAGTAGGGGAGACCAAACAAACGATGGATGGACTGTGTGAAAGTTATGGCTAGAAAGCGGGTGACTATCGAGATAACGACTAATAGAGAAGTATGGAAAAAAGGGACATGTTGCGCCGACCCCAAATAAATTGGGATAAGGGCAGGAGAATTGGTATATAATGGATGATTAAAATAACACGGTTAAAGGATTAGCAGTAAATTCATTTTTATAAAATAGCTCTTTCTTTTTTTTTGTAAATATTTCAACGTGTACTTACGTGAAATGAGCTTGAAGTGAACCACTAGAATCATTCCACCAGATGCTAGGGAAGTAGGCATTGACATTATTGACAGCTCGCTCCACTTAACTTTTCACGGTGATAATATTTTTTTTTAATTTGAGATGGGTTTGCTCTTGACATTAGTCTAGGTAAGATGTGACAGAGACAAAGTCCACGATGGAGTGAGCTTACCCAGAAGAAGCCTGCTCACTCTAACATTGAAAAGATTCGGGTTGTAAGCGTTCGGGAACACAGACTCAGGTAGTGAGTTCCACTCTTTTTTTTACCATGCGCATTATGAAGGATGTTTGGAAGCGCTTAGTGCGAATTGGTGGAATGGCAACTAGGTATGGATGGTCACTTGCAGTGCGTCTAGATATTAGATGGTAGAAGGGGATCGGTGGAATGAGGTTGTGGAGTTCCTGACCACACTCACCGAAGCCACCGAAGCCAAGCTGTGAAGCTTGGCATTCACCAGCTAATGAACCTCTTAGCTCTGCGTTCCACTGAGTCAAGCGCAGCAAGTTAGTATTTAGCTGAACCATCCCAAAGGTGGCTGCAATACTCCATGCAGGATTGGACTTGCGCTTTATAGAGGGTCAAAAGTTGTCCAGGCGTATAGTATCGCTTCACTTCGTTTACGATGCCCAGTTTATTGGCCCAGATTGGGCTTTGTGATCGATGGTAGCGCCGAAATTGAGACTGGATGATAACACCTTGACTAGGAGCTCGAGCCTATCTTTTACAGGAACAGATGTATCTCTAAAAGTAGAAGTTTGGTCGAAACGACTCCTTTTAGCGGTGAAAAGACACGCCTGCATTTTGATGACGTTAAAAGAAACCAGATTGTCATCAATGGGAGACAAGGCTTAAGGTCAAATCTGTCCGCTCTAATATGGCCTCTTCTAAGGGAACGAACTTCATCACCGCTGGTTTTTGCGCTGGACAAGAATCTCTCTGAAACAGTACTGTCATCCGCGTACCCAACAATACCATGCTGAAGTAGGTCATTGATATGCAGCAGGAAAAGAGTTGCATAGAGAACAGACTCCTGAGGAACATCGGCATCAATAGCCATAAGCTCAGAGGATCAGCCGTCAACGACTACTGTGATCGATCGTTCACTAAGGAAGTCTGATATCCAGCTACAAAAACCAGCTGGGAATGCCATAAGCAGGAAGCTTGCTGAGAAGACTTACGAGCCATACCTTGTCAAAGGCCCTCGAGATATCAAGCGATACAGCAAGTGCTTCACCGTGTTTCTCAATGGCTTCGCCCCAGCAGTGCGTGACATACACAAGAAGATTGCCAGTTGTCCGACCCCGGCGAAAGCCATATTCACGGTTATAGGAGATCGTTGTCTTCAAGGTAAGTCAGCAACTTACAGTTCAGTACATTTTCCATAATCTTGCACAGTACGGAGGTAATGGCGATCTGACGGTAATGGTCAGGGTTTGCACGTTTCGGGCACTCGTTTTACATTGGCGAGCTTCCAAGAGTTCGGTATCGTTCTTTTTTTTAGAGAGAGGCGTAACAATAATCGTGTCAACACAGGAGACAGTCCAGGCGCACACTGCCTCAACACTCTTGCTGGAATGTCGTCAGGCCCGCTGGCCTTGTTCACATCTAGACTGCACCAATACTCTTCGAACCTCTTCTGTATGAACTGCGATCTCCCGCATCGAAGAGTCACAACGAGGTTCAGTAGGTGGTTGCTTGGAGCCAGCGTCCAGACGCGAATTACTTGCAAAGAGAGATGTAAATAGATCTGGCTTCTAACTTGCAGAGTGGGCCAGCGACCCATCTTGGTTTCATCATTGGAGGTAAGGTGGGACAACAAAAATTCGTTTCAACTGCTTTAGACAGGGACCATAATTGTTTACTATGCTAGTTTGGCCCCGATACGTCCCTCATGGTCAAAACATGCCCTACGTAGAACCCGCTTCCAGAACATGGTAGCAGAATTAAAAGCTCTTGGCTTGGTAGGCAGAGTCTTTTCGCGCCTCAGCATGGGCGCATTCTGAATTATACCAAGGCCGGGATTTGTGACCGAGCGCGATGTCGGAGAATGGAATAAAACACTCCATCCCCTGCCGAAACACGTCCGTAACCACGTCAGCACAGCATGAGGGCTCACCCGAGGAGGAGCACACATGCCGCCATGGATAAGACGCAAAAAAGTGCCACATCTTATCCAAGCCTGCTGCCTCGTGCCTCTAGGATTCTCATCTGGACGAGAGCAGGTCGACACGAATTTCACCAGACAGTGGTCAGACGTTCCCAGCGGGGCTGAGACCGGTACTGAATGACTGTCCTAATCTGTTGTCAGCAGAAGGTCCAAGCAATTGGGTGTATGGTCGTCAACATCCAGTACCCGCGTTGCCACACTTAACAGCTGGGTTAGATCTAGCATTTAAGCAACCTTGCGTGCCACTAACCCGGCATGGTCAGTTTTTTGGTACGGGAACAACCACTCATAAAGAGTGGTTGTTCCCGGATGGGCGTTGAAGTCCCCCAGAAAAATGTGCTTCGCTGTTATGTACCGTTGCTGGTCTATGTCGGTTGACCCCACAAGGTTCATCAGCGCTGTTGTCTCTTTCAATCAGCGCTGTTGTCTCTTGATCACCGCTGTGCGATCGGTAGACCCCGATGTAGAGAGATTTCTCCACGCCAGTATCCACAAGTAGCCATATGGCAGAAATCCCGTCTTCTCAAAGCAAAGGAGATGACGACAACAAATGTCATTGCGGACGTACACACAGACCCCAGCCTGTTCCTTGAACTTATTTTCAAGAGAGTAACCCACCCAGTTGAGCTACGCCACGTCCGACGGGGTAGTTATCTTTGTCTCCGTTATGAAAAACAGGATATTACATAGAAAAGGAGGAGGATTTACACAGAAAAATAATAAAACAACTTTTTTAAAAGAAATTTAAAAAAAATGAAACAATTTTTTAAAAGAAATATTGTCGATGCCCTTTTGCCATTTTAATAAAAATTTGTTAATGCCTCTGCTGTAGAATGGAAATTGATAAATTATTTAAAGACGTTTTTCACCGCCTCGTTGGATTTGGCTCATTGTTGAGATCAAAATTTCCAGAACGGAACCGATCAAACCAAAAACGCACCGCGCGTTCACTTGTGATACCTTGTATATACACGTCGCTATTTTTACGTGCTGTCTGTGTTACGTTAGTGCCACGACGGAACTCGTATTCGAAAATAGCGCGCAATTTCGTTTTTCCATGGTTACAGAAACATCGATATCAAAGAAAAATCGAACGGCGGGAAAACCAATTAACAACTTATTTTTTTTTTAAATGTCATGCTATATTATAAAATTATTTTGAATTTGGAAATCTAAATAGAATGAAAGGTATTGATCTTCACACTAGCTGGTATCAAAAATCGGCAATTGCATAGGTTATCATTTTTTACAAAATAATCGGCTGATAAATAACATCTTCATATAAGAGTTATTGCTACTTTTTGCTACAATAAAGCGATGTTACAGAGTTTTATCATAAACACCAAGTTTGGCAATCAGATTGGTGATCACAAAAGTACAGTCGAACAAAGACTGTCATAAGCGTAATAAAAGTTCGGGCTATCTATCTACTCCAAGGTTAAATCGAACTCATCGGTAACGAATGGACTTTGTGTTCCGTCCACTATCTTCCGCATATCCGGATAGCTGCGAGCTCCGCGCCGGGGCATATTCTACCCGCTTGGCCGCATCGAGCACACACTTGAGGTCTGGCGAGAGTACTGTGCTGCTCCCAGGGAAAGTAAGGGAAATCTTATGGCTATAAACCTACCTATCCCCTTACTTTTTTTTTCTTTTTTTTATATGTTTTATGTTGACGTTTTATGTGGGTTTCACTTCCTCCCCCCCCCCCCCCCTCGTAAACAATTTGCAATTGGCTGTTACTTTTTGGTATGTTACTAGCTTATGACACTCTTACAAAAGAGTTGTTAAGAACTCAACATACACCTATAAATCAATCTCTTAGTTCGACTGTACCTATATTATAATAACGTTGTTATCATTACTAATATTATAAATGAGCAGGTTAGCAAACATGTAATTTATTACTTTTTGTTCCTCCTAACCTCCTCAAATGTGAATGTGAGTTTGTTTGTTTGCGCTTTCACGCCAAAACGGCTAAACGGATTTGAGTTGGCTGATGAAATTTGGCACACATAAAGACCATAATCTAGATAAGGACATAGGCTACTTTTATCCTGGATCGCAGACGAAGTCACGGGCAACTAGTTCTTTATAATTTGTGAAGCACGCCAAGCTACATTTCAAACAATGAATTGCGTGCCTGGCTTGTCGGCTTAAAATCAGTCTTGGGATGATACATCAGCAAGCTTTACCCCAGATCCAACAAGAACGTGGTAAAGGATCAGCCGATCTATTCTGTAAAAGTCTTACCGTAAGAACTAAGTTGACATGAGCTTGACATTGCGCCTGATACTAGGGATTGACACTATTGATAGCTTACTTCACCAAAGTTTTCACCGTGACATTTTTACAGAATAGTTCGCAGGAGGCCCTTTACATTTAAAATGAATGATTTCATCATGCAATCGAATAAAACCAATTTTTATAAAAGTAACTTATAATATCAAGATACATGATAATATTACAAATTCAATAGCGAAACGGACTCTTGATTCACAACAGAGGTCGACGAAGGTGACGGCCGGGGCAAGGGGGAGGGTACGATGGGTCTGAAAAGTAATCGAATTATTTGAAGACTTCTGAGTATCTTATTAAAATAAACTATTTATAGGAATATCATATGATAATTTAGTTGTATTTTTTTCACCGAAAAAATGATTACTTTTTGATAAGTATAGATACGCCAAGACTGGGTGAGTGATTCTCTTTTTTTATGTTATTGGCAGAAGCCCGAAAGTCTGACAACCAGTTTTACCGAGGGGTAAAAAAATAAGGGGTATAAATGTTTTTTTTTTTTTAATATTTCTATAAATTGGTTTTAAAAAACACGTTAACACGTCAAAAAAAAATAGGTGACACAAACTTAAAGGTCTCTTTTAAATTCCATACATCATCTTGGTCAGATCATGTGAGAACTATGAAGATTAGTGTCTGAGATGGTACTTTGAGGAAAGAACCGCACAGATTTGAGTATCGTGTTACCCAATAACTGGATTGTGGAGGATAGGGAGACACTTCATGTATATTACTGCTGATTAGACAGGAAGCCAATCACAATATAGTTAGGAAAAAGGCTAGGAAAATGAAGATGATGATGCCTGACTTAAAAAGTTATGTAAAAAAAACTTAAACGGAGACGTTTCAGTTTTATTTGCAAGTAAAGTTGGATAACAATCCGGCCGTCGAGAGAATGCGTTCCTGACACCTGTCATTTGGACAATTTTTTGTAGTAATAAGGAACAAATTCGCAAAACACATATTCGTTATAATGAAACTGACAGGTATCAAGAACGCATTCTCTCAACGGCCGGACTGTAGTACACTACTACAAGAATCTTTCGGCGCTCGAATGACAATGACGGGGGGGCGCTGTTGGTAAACATTAATGCAGTTGTTTTGTGAAATGTATTGAAAAAACATGATGGCGGCGTTTGTTCCGATTTGGACCACGCGCCAAAAGAACGTGGTAGCGCTATAACAAATTAAGACAAGCATCCATACCCTTCAAGTTGGAACCCAGAAACGCTACTATACGGCAATAATTCACTTGACGTTAACTCTCTAGCTTTCCATGTAGATTTTTCGGCGAACGAGCAGCGACTGTAATTCCTAAAAATTGCCAAACGCATTCATTTAATTCCGACAATCGTAGAATAGATAAAATCAACTCACGAGTGGGCGTCGTGTGGCTCTTATTTCATTATAATAACGTATAAATTGGAATGACTGACGTGGGTTGGTGAAATGCATCATTTTGTACAATCGTTATAGGTACAGACGCCAGCACATCAAGCTACTACAATCTGTAAAATTTGTTAATAGATTTTTAACTTTATCGCTAAAGCATTAGGTTCAAGGTTGATTGGGAAATTTTGACAGTTTCGGGTAGCTTGATGTGCTGGCGTCTGTACCTTACTTTACCTACCTTACCTTACGAAAAAGTTGATAATTTTTGTCACATTTATCCCATCACTTATTATTATTGACACATATTATTGACGTCGTCATTTTCTTCGTATAATATGACAAGTTTCTACAGTCCGGGCGTCGAGAAATTGCATTCCTGACACCTGTCAGTTGGACAATTTATAGTAACTATAGGGATCAAATTAGCAAAACACATATTCGTTAGTATGAAACTGACCGGTGTTAAGAACGCATTCTCTCAACGGCCTAACTGTAAATATGGTTAAGGTTTTCATAAATCGATCGTACAATCAATGGAAATAAAACCAGTTTAAGCTGGCCTCTTATTCTTTTCAAACTCCGTACAGTACACAAGACCAGCTTAAGGTCAAAGTGTTACTGCAGTCATGGGGTCGACTGTACACTTGCTAAAAGTAATAGGTAGATATTACCTGGAAAATGGCGAATTACACGATATCTGGTCCAATCTCCACGTAGGAAATTTCTTTTGCCGAATCACTTTAACTTTGTTTATGGTTTTTGGGGCACTGCTGGAACAAAAGTAACATTACACCATGACCGGGTCAACTTAACGTTTACCAACGGAAAGGGTTACCCCTTCAATCTAGTACAGTTCATTAATTAAAACTCTCGCTGCTTACCCTTAGGTATCAAATTAAAAGGTGTGCCTTACATAGGCGGGCCCTGGACCTTATAATATTGTACATATATATTGCACATCAAGCTACTACAATCTGTCAGGTTTCTTTAATAGATTTTCGACTTTATTGCTAAAGCATTAGGTTCAAGGTTGATTGGGAAAATCTGACAGTTTCGGGTAGCTTGACCTGCTGGCGTCTGTACCAATAATAGGGATGATGCCTGAGTAAAAAAAAAAGTTAGTCGGTCAGTCAGATAATAAAAAAAAATATTAGACACGTATTTTTTACTTTATCATATTAATAAAAAATTACTTAGATAACACGCATTAAAGTTCGGGAGTGGGGGCTCGCTACGTCACTTCTACGTATAAAATCGGCGTGACGTCATGCCACATTTTAACTCAATGTATCGCCGTAATCTTTTGATTACGAAGAAAAAGAAAAAATACGTGTCCAATATTTTAATAATCTACATGACGGACAAAAAAATTTTTTGTCATCATCCCTATTCAACTGTGGACTACCACCCCAACGATCTTGGTTCAATAACAATCGTAATATTGCGCAATAAAATTGATCGTCTAGGGTCCGCCTCGGCCTGTTCTGAGCCACTACAGATGAACTCCTAGCAATGTGGTGAGCAGCATGTCAATAAATGGTAGATTGAGCGTTTTTCCATTCGCCGGTGCGGCGTCAACACCGGCACAAACACGGTAACGGCCCGGCAAAGATTGACGCAAAATGTATGAATTTTCACCGTCGCCATCGCCGGCAAGTGGAAAAACGCGTACTAAGAATTCATACAATTTAGCTTCCATCTTAGTCGTGCCGTTGTCGTGTCGTAGTCGTGTCGTTGCAGGCCATTATAAAATCGCTGAAGCCTCGGTGCCATCGCTGCTGTTACCGTCGGTGCCGCCCTGCTGCTGCGCTACCGTCGACAACACGGACCTTCGGCTCTCATACCAGACGCAAACGTAACTGGCATGACCGACTGCAATATCCAAAAACTTGGTTTTGTTTTAAACTGTAATTCTAATATAATGTAGAACAGTGATTCTGATGAACTTACTATAACATGACATGTGAGTTTTCAACAATAAAAATAAAAAAACATATAGGTCATGTCAATATGTGTTCGAATGTCAATCGAACTCCATAGGATCACAACTACTGTGAGCCCGTGGTCGCAATTGGATGATGGTTTATATAATATATATATATATATGTTATAGGTTAATATACACATTATATAAAGAGATTTTTCTTACGCACACCCGTGCGTGTGTAACACGTGTCAGGGGTTAGTTATCTACCGACTTTAATATGCTTTTCAGTAAGATTACCACCTTCACAAACCGTATTAAAGATAAAAAAATATTACTTTTAAGAAGGCTTACAGACACACATTACCAGGTTTCTAATAACAAGCCTCCACAGATATATAACATATCGATAACTAAAGGTCGAACAGTTAAATTTCATTGTGTACACACGTAAATAGATCAGTTGTATTTATCTAAGTTGCTACATAAGAGTTGAAGAACCACTAGCCGGCGCATCATTCACAAAAAATGATTTGGCTAAGAGCGTCTTTACTGTGCTTATCTTAGTACAAAATAAGTCAACATCATGTTCTGAAGATACATCATTAAAGCTTCGAGCGCTTGTTATAAGAAAAGCATTACGCCTATAATTAGTAGTGGCAGAAGGCACACCTAGAAGCGGCCTTTTACATAATACCAGAACTTGGTTTATTTTGAACCAGAGAAGTGAAAACATCCATCACCTCTACCATATTGCTCTTTTAAGTAATTAGACCTGACGACGAAGTCACGGGCATCAGCTAGTCAGTCCTAATCCACAGTCCGACTTTCCTCACGAACCTCCACGCTCCGGTGACTCATTCATGTTCTATCCGCGATGGCAACAATGTGCGCTTATCTCACTCAATCGATTTCCAAAATAAAAAGAGTTACCCTTTTATTTTAAAGAGTTATCGTTATTGTGGGGTTACCTTTATTTATCTAGCGTTTGCCAGCGGCTTAGCCCGCGTGGATGTCGGAAATTATCCCACGGGAGCCGTACGTTTTTCCGGCCTATGTGCTATTCCAGACTATAATCTATTTATATGCCAGAGGAGCTCGTGGCTAAGCCACACGGGTCGATGCATCGGGTTAAGCTACGCTTGCCAGGGTTGGTCGCCTGAACGGCGAACTGAAATTTGGCACAGAAATAGAGTCAATCTGCCAATCTGCCTAGCCTTTTCACAACTATGTTGTGGTCGGCTTCCAGTCTAACTGGATGCAGTTGCATACCAGTATTTTACATGTAGCGACTGCCTATCTGACCTCCACCACCCAGTTACTGGTTAATACGATACCCCTTGGTAAGACTAGTTGTCAGACTTTCGGGCTTCTGACGACCCGTAACGACTGTCAATGATCACGAATGACTTGGAGGAGTCTCTTAATGTAAAGATGGTCACTCATCCAAACGTAGTTTAACCTGATGGATCGACCCGTGCGGTTGTAATTACTTAGCCACGAGCTCCTCCGCAATTATCTAGTAAATAAAAAGTTACAGACTAAACCCATTGTGGGATGGGTTAATACTTGATTTCGGTAACACTTACCTTATCACGAGAACGGCATGAACATGAAATCTGCGCTAGTTATCCTTTGAACCTTCTTCTTCGGTTTCAATGATTTTAAACTCTTAAATTTGCTACGTATTGAAGGTTTCATCGACTTAATTGCTTTAAAGGTATTGGTGACTTTGTATATTGGCAATATCGGTAAGCTTAAGTTTATGCTCGCGTTGATTCTTGTTTGGAATGGCAAAGCACTGGAAAGAGACTTCCATGCTAATCTGCGTACAAAAAAAAAAACATAGGTGTATTAGAGCTTAACATTCCAAACAAGATTCTAAAGCTGCGTTTTCATTTAGCGCTCTGAAAAGTTCTGAGCGAGCAAGCGTTTGTTTGAGACTGAACATTTGAGCGAGCGAACATGTTTATTCAGTGATGATCGCTTGGGCTCGGCGAGCGAGCTTCGTTTTCTCATTGTAGTGAAAAAAGACGTTTTCTGTTTTGAGCGAACATCTGCAGAACATCAAACATTAATTGCTCTGAACAAAATGTTCGCTCGGCAGGGTAGTGAAAACGCGGCAAAGACGATGGAGGCACATAAAGGGCGTCTTGTAAAAATTAGTAACGCTCCAATTGCGTTTTTTCAGTTCATAATTTTAGTAAAGGTAAAAAAAATATTCGAAGGTGGTAGGTACAGTAAAACAAGCTATTTGGCTTACGGGCAGCTAACTTGCAAATCGATGGTGGACATTTCAAATGTCGTAAGGGATATTTTCCTGAAAATTTGAAATTTCCACCAAAAATAATTTTAAACAATGCTGTGAGTGTCCTATTTTTTTACTATGAAATACCTACCTAAGTAATTTTGAAAAGCTATAACGCTACCATAAAAATGAATACTGGCAGTGAAGTAGTAAGATGAATATTTTTGCCTGTATACCAAATAGCATTTTCGACTGTACAGTATATGTACAAATCCAAAAGGACAAAAGATCAACCGTGCGAAGCCAAAAGGAAAAGAAAAAGGACAAAAGATCTGACGCTCAACGCCTCAGATGTGCTAACTGTATGATATGGTACTACGTACTGTTTAATTAAGCTCAATGAATCATCTATCATTACATACAAAACAGTTACTTATCCAAAACTTAAATTACGATTATGATTTTGAAAATTTTCAATCCTATACGCAAATATTTTAAAACATTATCACACTAATATTATAAAGGCGAAAAATTGTGAGTGTTTGTATATGTATGTTTGTTGTTTGCTACTCTTTCACGCAAAAACTACTAAACGGATTTTGATAAAATTTGACACACAGTTTATAACCTGGATTACCACATAGGATACTTTTGTCCCTATATTCCTACGGGTTCGAGACTTACGCGGATGAAACCGCGGCGAGCTCCTATTAAAGCTATATTTATTTATAATCATAAGTCTATGAAGTTGAAGAAAGTATACGCACCTGCTGAAATAGCTCTTCTGAATTTTAGGTGGCTTGTACGAGCCGAAAGAGCCAAATTTTTTCTTCCTGAAAATTTTAATAGTTCGATCAATATTAAACCAATACTACCTACAAGCGTACAGCACCCTAATTGCGTAACACACCATCAATCGGTAACGGTATCATTCTGACAGTTCAGCTACATTCATTGCGTTATTTACGTTGTCGAGCAGACAAATTTTTGGAACATATGAAGCAATGGATTATCTATTTGCTATACCGATTGATATTGTATTACGCAATTAGGGTGCAGTAGACTTACCAAAACTTGTCATAAAACACGATGCAGTTGTGCACTTTTATTATTTCTAACGTCACGATATTATCGTGGACGTCCCCATCCAGATCCATAAAATGTATGGAAATACGAGCACGTTATAACGTTATCGTGGACGGAAATTTAAAAGCATCTTCATATATATTTCCATACATTTTACTTCCCTGTGTTATCGTGTCGTGACGTGACGTGGACGTCCAGAATAATATCGTCACGTTAATTTTAAAAGCGCACAATGGTGATGTGAAAAATTTGGCGTCTTAAATGAAATTGGCAAGTAACGAGTTTATTTGATAAGGTCACAATTTATCAGGACTCGCCCTTGCTGACCGTCCATGTTACACTATGCATTCAAGATCATTAGATTAATATCAGAATACGTCATCCGTTGTATATCAGACGCTTTAGGCCACGTCCTATTTAAAAACGATCGTCGCGCGAATATGTGATGATGCCTGGGTAAAAAAAAAGAAATTCTATTTAGTTTGTCAGTCAGATAATAAAAAAAATATAAGTCACGTATTTTGTGCTTTATCATATTAATAAATAAAAACTTTTTAGCAAAAAATAAAACCGACTTCTAAAACAAAACACTACAAAGTGAAAAATAACTTTAATTTCGGAAGTCGGTGTCTTTCGTTTTGTATTTTCGTTTTTTGCCACCGACTTCCGAAATTAAAGTTATTTTTCACTTTGTAGTGTTTTGTTTTAGAAGTCGGTTTTATTTTTTGCTAAAAAGTTTTTATTTTTCACTTTTTAATTGTGGAACCTACCCCACACAAATTCGAATACATAATTGAGCACAATAATTGTAGATATAGCCATGTAAATAACAGTGATAGGAAGTTATTAAAACATCATCACATCATCCATATAAAATAAGTGGGAAATATACGCATTATTGAAGCTAACTCAAAAACTCCCCAAGCAAAGTTAGTAAAATTTATATGGGACCACCTCGGAGGTATACCCTTTCAAACAAAAAAAGAATTTTCAAAATCGGTCCATCCGTCTTTGAGTAATCGCGTAACAAACATACAAAAAAAAAAAAAATACAGACGAATTGAGAACCTCCTCCTTTTGGAAGTCGGTTAAAAAATACCTAGATAACACGCATTAAATTTCGGGTTGGGGGCTTTCCACGTCACTTCTACGTATAAAATCTACCAAGGCGTGACGTCATGCCACATTTTAACACAATGTATCGGCGTAATCTTTTGTTTACGTAGAAAAAGAAAAAAATACGTGTCCAATACATTTTAATAATCTACATGACGGACCAAGAAAAAGTTTTATTCTTAGTCAGCATCCCTATTATACCACTTTTTGTTCGGAAAACCGGAAAGCGCCCTCTGTCGGTGCGATCACGCGTTAAGGTTCACCGAATAAAAAGTTCTAACGATCATGTATTCGCGCGACGATTGCATTCAAATAGGACGCGGTAACCCCGCGTCGTATCTAGAAGCGATCATCGAGTGAATGTTCATTTTTGTTTCAATCCACGTTCACACGATATCGTCGTCTAAATGACATAGGAATGAACGTTCATCCGCTCATTTCGTTTCTTTTGGTAGGCGAATGACAGATGCCTACTGCCGAAATCCAACTACGATGGATCTGTTCACAAATAAATTAATTTTCCACTTTGATTCATTTTTTGTTCAGACATTTCACTTCGAGTAAACGATACCGAATGAAAGACAAAAATTTATAAAATGTGAAGCGTCGGATATCTGCTTTACTCTCTAGCTAGATAAAAGAACATTTGGACCCAGACATAAAATTCCTATTTACAATATACATAGTTCGTGAATCAATTAATGAAATGCACCGACCCCAACGTGGTTTGAGCAGACTTGATTAATCGAATGAACCCAAAGATTTACACTAACCCCTCAAGTCTCATGTTTTATGCGGCTATAGAGACCATTGCATATCAAGAAGTAGACCAGGGGCGCGATAATGGTAGGGAAGACGTGCCCTTAGGATATGGAAGGAATTGTTGGCCGTACCGGACATGCACCCGAAATATTATATGGCGAGGGGTAAAGGCTGATCTTTGCGTTATACTCGTGAACGAATGCTGCTGTGGTGACTAGTCGTCTTGCTTACCATGGTTTTATTATTGTTATTAGTAACTGTTTATTTACTTTATTTCGATGGTCCTAGTTTATCATTTGTCACTTCGAGTTACAGCTACATTTGTACGCTCTTTATGCATGGAGGCTTTTATTAAGGTATACAGTTGTGTTTATGGTTTTAGTTTTTATTTGTATTTCTGCTTGATATAGTTTTCGGTGTTTTTATTAGTATATTGGTGTGTGCTAGCTGTCTTATGACAAATAATTTAATTAAATTAAATTTGTGTGTTGCGTAATTATTTTGCGTACTATTGTATAGAATTTTTTTTTAACTGAGCAGACAGCTGTGCTGCTGGGTAGTTAGTTGCGTCACTTCTTCCTCCTAGCTAAAGCACTAGGAAGTAGTGAAAGGCGGGAGTTTTGGGGGACTGATGTAATTTTGACGATCGAAAAGTGCTGATTTTTGTATTTTTCTTTTAAAACTCTAGTTAATTATATTTTTGTATGCACGTGTTTCTGTGACAAATAAACATATTTTTCTTTCTTTCTTTATTTCTGATTCTCAGCCTAGTTTGAGTAAATGACTTTTGATTTTGATTTAAAGTAGGCAATGGAATTGTGGAGACGAGTGTTATTTATATGGGTGGGCATCTTCTTTCTTCGTTCTGAGCATCTAACGACGTCACCGCCAGGTTGGTTCAGGTCCAGTTTCACCGGTGAATCTTTTGGCGGGGTTTCTCTCCTCTTTTCAACTCTTTTCTATGTCACCGCTATGCTGTGCTACACGTTGCTGTTTCCTAGGTCTTCGTCTATGGTCTCGCTACTATCCGTTTCAAGTGTTTTCTAAATCTAGCTAGCAGCGTTCTTCATATTACCTCGGTCATTAGCCGGGTTCATTAAAAAAATATTTTCGTGTCGAATCAAGTCATGTCCCGTGGTTCTTGACGCTTTTGGTTACGGTTTTTCCGTCATTTTCTTTTGTCTTGGTTTATTCCTAGCGTGATTAATCAAGTCTCTCATGATAACTCTCTCGTATCTTCTCAGTCTTGACCTGTTAGCTTTAGTGAGTGCCAATGCTTTCGAACCATGCGTATATCATACAAGTTACGATTACAATTCGATACATGAGTCTGGCTAGTTTCCAGTCCATCTTTGAGTTTTTTTATGAATGGTAATAGTGACTTTGCGTTTTTGGTGGCCTGTTCTCATCGTTATTTATTTGTGCTTTTCCTGCTTTTATTTAATTTAATCAACAGCTGTAGGTAGATTTATTCCATAAATAAGCACGTAGGTCGTTTTTTGTGTAGCTTTTGGGTCTCTATTAGTATTTTTGATTTTGAAGTTTTCTCCTTAAGAATCGATTTCCATAGGGCCTTACCCTCGGTAAGGAAATTTTGTGAGGAGTAAAATTAATACAAGCGTTAACTCAAAAGCTTCGTTTTTCTGCGCAACGCAAAACAAAACGAACGCCTTTACACCTTAAAGTTGCTTTTTGTAAAGCACTGATTTCGACCAACAATAGGAAGTCGGAAGGCATGAAAAACAGGAGTAAACTCCAGTCGTGCGTTGGAGCTGACACACACACAAACACACTTTTTTTTCGTTTATTTGGAGGCTAAACTAGCTAATAGGGGTTTAATATGGTATAAGATTTCCTTTAGCCCCTCTAGGCCTTAGGTCATCTATAATGATGTTAAGGTTGTCTGCAATAATTGATAGTACCATGGAGAGAGAGATTTTATGATCTGGGTCTAGTTTGATTCATTGTGTTTCCTCGTCAAGGGTTCTAAGGCCATGACCAGTGTTAAAAGCCGAGGGGACAAAAGGCAACCTTGTTTGACTCCTTTTCCTTAGATAATACAGCTGTTTTGCTGGTCACACCATTTGATGTATTTTCGTTCATTCATGCAAACCTTGATTATCCTATTGGTTAATGATTTGTTAGTTCGTGGTATTAAAATATCCCGCAGCGCATTGTAAAAACCTTTTTCTATGTCGAAAGCAAGTACATACATTATTTTACCTGCACACCATTCTTCATTAGGCGGAAAGATGTGATCATATATTATGTTGACCTATTGTTTAAAAAGGCAGCTTGCTAGTTGCCCAATTCTTATAAGTATTATTTTGTTTATTTTTTTTAGTAAGTATGTAGGAGGCGTCAATTCGGTAACCCGTATTGAAAACAATATGCGGCGATAATCATCTTTAATGTTTTTTTTTTTTTTTTTGGAACTGGTACGCGTACGTTCTTTAACCACGCTTCGGGTGCTTCGTTCTGTATCCAGGCTTTTTTTCATATGTTTGGTGACGGCTTCCTGTAATATTTGGGGTATCGTTTTATAAAGCTTGATTACCACTTGGTCTGTTCCGGGAGCTGTCCCGTTTCGCATGTTATAATTGATTCTCATTTGTCATGTGTAGTTTGTCCTTCACTTTGTGTATCAGTTATCGGCTTTGTTACACCGTTAGTATAGGTAGGCCCTCGGAGTTTTTTAGGATTTGCTCCCATTTGGACATCGGTATCTAAGCGTAACTTTTTCGGCGTTTTGTTTGAAGTAGTTTGTTTCTTCTGTAAAATAAGTATTTGCATGCATTTTGAAGGGTGCTTTTTCCCTAATCCTGTAAATAATTGCATACTTTTTTTCTACTTGGTAGTTAACCTTTTGAAGGGTCGCCTGACATTCTTCTACGCGATTATGTCTATTTGGGTTAACTGGTTGCCTTCTTTGTAAGAATTTAACCTATTGGAGCAGTGTAAGCAAGAGCTAATCGATGATCATTGGAGGGAATCGGCTGAAAAAGCAAGAGCTTCAAATACTCCTATTATGGTACTTCATGGTATTTTGATGTTTTCATCCGTTGAGTTGATTTTGATTTGGTGGAATTGCTATTGAGAGCGGCGTAGTAGCATTGTTTATGCTTCAAATCTTTGGCCTAAATCGTTGTCCACTTCGGAGCTTGCGGTTGCCTTTGTGTTTTGTGTTTGGTGTACACGAAAGTGCATTAATAAGCGCTTACCAAGCATATGTGGGTTCTTTACTCAAATATGAGGTTCTTTTCTGGGGTGATTCTCACAACAGAGAATTTAACAGTCGTTACGGGTAGTCAGACGCCCAAAAGTCTGAAAAATTGTCTTACGAAGGGGTATCATGTTACCCTGTAACTGGGTTGTCGAGGTCAGATAGATAGTCGCTCCATTTAAAACACTGGTATTCAGCTGCATCCGGTTAGACTGGAAGCCGTCCCCAACATAGTTAGGAAAAGGTTTGGCAAATTGATATAGCAGATCCAACACAAATCCTTGAATGTAAATGCCAAAACATTAAATTGGTCACGTGTTAAAACTAATTATGGGAGGATAAAAAATAAATTAGGTTTTCTATTATAACTAGGTAGATTAAAATGTCCCGGTTATGAATGGAGACGATATGTCCTTTTCGTAACTGTTATATTTTTCACAGAGGTACTTAATTAAGGCACAGATTCATTAAGAATGATTCATCTATAACTTAGGTAGAATTATAATTATAATCAAGAGATTGTATGTGTGTATGTGCGTAATTCAATCTGTACTATGGTATCAAGTTTAAAAGTATATAATTATACACATATTTATCTCCATTTGCACACTGAAATAGAGTATTAGAAGTAGCAGAATTGAAAATTGATGGCATAACCATTTTTTTTTATTTGTGATGGGTTTGCTCTTGACTCTAGTCTAGGTCACAGGTGACAGAGACAAAGTCGACGATGGAGTGAGCTTACCCAGAAGTAGCCTGTTCACTCTCACTTTGAAGAGATTAGGGTTGTATGTGTTCGGAAATACAGATGCAGGTAGTGAGTTCCACTCCTTTGCTGTGCACATTATAAAAGACATTTGGAAGCGCTTAGTGCGAATTGGTGGAATAGCAACCAGGTAAGGATGGTAACTAGCAGTGCGTCTAGATGTCCGATGGTAGAAGGGGGCCGGTGGAATGAGGTCGTGGAGTTCTCGGGCACACTCTCCGAAGTACAATCTGTAGAAGACCGACAAGCAGACAACCTTGTGGCGATGAGCATCCACCAGTTTTACGTCGCCAATCAGCCTCTTAGCTCTGCGTTCCATCGAGTCAAGCGCGGCTAGTTGGTACTTGGCTGATCCATCCCAAAGGTGACTGCAATACTCCATGCAGGATCGGACTTGTGCTTTGTAAAGGGTCAAAAGCTGTCCAGGCGTAAAGTATCGCTTCACCCTATTTAGGATGCCCAGTTTCTTGGCCGCAGTTTTGGGCCTTGTATTCGATGGTGGCGCCGAAGTTGAGACTAGATGTCAACTCCATGCCTAGGAGCTCAAGTCGATCAGTTACAGGAACAGATGCACCTCGAAAAGTAGGAGTTTGGACAAAACGACTCTTTTTAGCAGTAAAAAGACACGCCTGTGTTTTGGTGGCGTTATAAGAGACCATATCTTACTTTTGAGGATAATGTATAATAACTCCTTTTGGTGTCACCTTTTGCTTACAGGGACCATCATTGCCGCAAGGACATCCTTTCGCAGCAGGACGATATGGCAAAGGCCTTACTCTGAAATAAAAAACACTCCTTTAAAATATCAGGCGGAAATCTTCGTGCTTACGAATTTGCACGAACGTTTGAATATACTGATGGTGATTCTACGCTGCACGGGTCCAGGTATACTTTTTCGTGCAACCTTTTTTGAACTTGAATAAGGATGATGCCTAGGTAAAAAAAAAGAAATTCTATTTAGACTGACGGCAGTCAGATAATAAAAAAATATTAGATACGTATTTTTTGCTTTATCATATTAATAAAAAATGACTTAGATAACTCGCATTAAAGTTCGGGAGTGGGGGCTTGCTACGTCACTTCTACGTATAAAATCTACGAAGACGTGACGTCATGCCATATTTTAACTCAATGTATCGCCGTAATCTTTTGATTACGTAGAAAAACAAAAAATACGTGTCCAATATGTTTTAATAATCTACATGACGGACAAAAAAACATTTTTTAGTCATCATCCCTATTACATTTCTTCAAATATTTATTACTAGCTTTTGCCCGCGGCTTCGTCCGCGTGGTTGTCGGAAATTAGCCTACGGGAAGGCACTACCGGAATCAAAGGTATCCTATGTCCTATTCCAGGTTATAGTCTACCCATGTGCCAAAGTTCATCCAAATCCATTCAGCGGCTTAAGCGTGAAAGCATAACAAACAAACTCACTTTCACATTTATAGTATTACTAGCTGTTGCCCGCGGCATCGCCCGCGTGAATGTCGGAAATTATCCCACGGGAACCTTCTACCGAGATGAAAAGTATCCTATGTCTTAATCCAGGTTATAAACTATCTGTATACCAAATTTCATCTAAATCCGTCCAGCCGTTTTTGCGTGATTGAGTAACAAACATCCAAACATACAAACTTTCACATTTATAATACTAGTAGGACTAGCTTTTGCGCGCGGCTTCGCTCGCGTTAATTTAAAATTCGACAATCAATTCACGCCACTAAACACACGAAACTTTAGTAGTGTGATGATTCGAAAGACACGTGGCGCCATCTATATTATCATAAGAACGTTATTGTTGTTTTCCTCAGTAACATTCCTCATTTTTGGGATGAAAGGTACCCTATGTCCGTGTCTGTACACGTAACAACGTATATGCAAAATTTCAGGATGATCGGTTCAGTAGTTTAGGCGTGAAACGGTAACAAACAAACAAACTTACTTTCGTATTTATAATATTAGTTAGGATGAAAAACCATCTATCTACACTCTAGACTCACAAAATGTATTAGATGCCTACTTAAATTTAAAAAAAAAAAAAAACTTAACACTACTAAAGTTTCTGTAATAATATAATTCAATCATGATTCGAAAGACACGTGGCGCCATCTATTATTCTAAGAACGTTATTTATGTTTTCCTCGGGAAGTACTTTTTTCGGGAAGAAAGGTCCTTTTCTGTACACGTGATAACGTATATGCAAAATTTCAGGATGATCGGTTCAGTGCTTTAGGCGTAAAAAGGTAACAAACAAACTTACTTTCGCATTTATAATATTAGTTAGGATAAGAGATAATAACATAAAATAAAGCCTGTTTTCCCGAAGGGTTAAGCCGAGCTGTACCTTTAGTACAGCGACATTCCGTCGCATTCGGAATTGTTATTATATTTACAGAATAATTGATAACAACTCACTCTTTCTTTTTAAAAACTTTCCATTTTGGCTTCTCAGTTATAACGTAACGTAAGTTGGATAAACTGCAACAAAAATAAGAAAGCTTTATTATGATGAATATGATAGAGGTCAAAAGTTAAATTTCACTTAGCATTGTTGCAGAGATAAAAACAAGTGTTAAAAAAAAACTTTTATTAATATGAATATCATCTAGGACCAGAGTCCTTGTCAAGACTAATCATACGAGCCCAAACTCGATAGGGTTGCGTCGTTTTATCACTGAGTTCTCATGGTCAACTGGCTTCATTATCAGATCGGCTCCATATCATAATAATATTGCATCGTCATCTGATTTACATCAGCAGATAAAATTTTAGCTCAATCTGAAACTGGGAAGTGGGAACTTGCAAGATTCTATTACAGACAGACACATAAATAAAAGCTTGTAAAAATTTGTGTTCATATGTAAAAAATATTGTTGGATGGCAATGATATATTAATAACTGAGTGACGGAATATCAAAGCTGTAGATCCTTGTATGTCTGGACAAAAAACAAAGAACAAAATGACCTAGTGGTGGTCTTTTGCTGAATTGAACATTTTTGTTGACTTATAAACTACAATAACAACCTCTGCTAAACGCTTCTGAGAAGTCCAGCAGACCAATTTGTTTTTTTTTGGTGATTGTTGCGGTGGACCCTCTATTACAGGAAACATAACCATAGAATACAAATGTATGAAAATATTTTTCTATTTCTGTGAGCACAAACATGATACAGTCATATAACTAAAGTTACTATCATATACCTGGAGTTACTAGTAGATTCATCTATCTTCCTAAAGTCTTTACTATTTACCATTCCCATATTTCCAACCTCTTTCTTCCTCTTCAAATTTTATATTTTCCTGGTACTCAGCGTTATCTGACACCAAGATTTTTTCAATAATTATTGTCTAAACAAATTCATTTATGTTTGCATTGACTAAGGTGCATTTTGGTACGGTTTTTTATAATAATTTATTTCATAGTTTGTTTTTATAAGTTACTTCTTTGATTTGACATTTTGTTCATGACAGAACTATCTTTTCTCGAATTTTCGTTGTTAAAATTTTTTGACATTGGTTTTGAAAGGAGGAATAATAGCATCACGCTTCATACAAAGAGTCTATTATTGCCATGTTTGAAGATCGAAATACAATTTTCGCATATTTACAACGGACATTTTCATCGACTTCGTGTTTTTTTAGTTATTCAAATAATTAATCAAATATAACTGGAAATGTTTTAGGTCAGTTACGTGTTCCCATCGCTCACGAGGGAACTTTATTTCCTCTGCTGGCAACTCCTGTCTATCCCTTGATATTACGTACATCGAAGATCACACCTTTTTTATTAGGGTTCCGTAGTCAACTAGGAACCCTTATAGTTTCGCCATGTCTGTCTGTCCGTCCGTCTGTCCGTCCTCGCTTAATGTCTGTGACCGTTAGCACTAGAACGCTGAAATTTGGGACCAATATGTATATCAATCACGCCGACAAAGTGGTAAAATAAAAATTGGAAAAAAATGTTTTATTAGGGTAGCCCCCTATATGTAAAGTGGGAAGTGTTTTTTTTTTTAATTTCAATCCTAACGTGTGATATATTGTTGGAAAGGTATTTAAAAATGAATAGGGGTTTACTAAAATAATTTTTTGATAATGTCAATAATGTCGGAAATAATCGCTCCAAAAGTAAAAAACAATGTGTCCCCCCCCCCCCCCCTCTAACTTTTGAACCATAAGTTTAGAAAATATGAAAAAAATCTGAAAAGTAGAACTTTATAAGGACTTTCTAGGAAAATTATTTTGAACTTGATGGAAACAACAGTTTTTGTACAAAAAAGACAAAAAGTTGTACAAAATAATTTCTGGTAGTACTCGTATAATCGTATATGCAAGCATTTTTTTTAACTTCGTTTACATATTTTATTATATTTTTACGGACGGGAAACTACGGAACCCTACACTGAGCGATAGGAATAAAAAAAAAAAATTTTTTTTTATTTCTGACTGCCTCATTTTTCTAGCGGTCACAAGCGCTACTGCCGAGCGTGAAGTTCCCGACTTCAATTCCCAGGTCGGGCAAAGTGCTATGGGGTTTTTCCATCTGGAATTTCTCAGCTGGAGTCCGGATTTTTGCCCGGTTGATAGCAATAGACTCGCCCCCCTATTACATGGGACTTAAACATATCTGGAGAAATGTGGGTGTACTATAGGTACACCCACAGGCGTGATGTTATGTGTGTGCTTTGTTGTTTATTGCTGAATGCTTTTGACCTCGATCACGCCTGATCCTGCGGCCAACCTTCTAATAATATAAAAAAAAAAATTCCATCATCTTCATATTAAACCTGATAAACAACCTTGAAATTTAGACCTACGAAGCTCCATTTGGGGTGAAAACTTCCATGTTTATACACCCCAATGTTCCCATTGATCTGTAAAGAACAACTGGGTCCTAAGTAAACAAACATAACTCTAAGGGAAAGTTCTAACAAAGAGGGTGCCGAGGTTTATAGATTTTATTCTTCTTGCGTAATATGTGTAGCTTAGTCAGAGGTTAAATGGGGTTGGAGGATAAAAAGCTGCGTCAATAGCTGAGTCAATAGCTAATAATTGTTTTTATGAAGAGACGTCTGAAATTAGGGAACTGATAGAATGGTTTAACTCCACTTATAGCTTCATCTGCCATGAATGCGTGCTACAAATCAAAATAAATGTAAGCCTACCATGAGCACAGCCCGGGAATTAACAGTGAGGTGATTTTGTGAGCGGTGACCTAGCCCTGTTTTAGCACCACCACACCTTGCCCGATTTGACAACCAACCGGCTTGCCACAGTCATTGCGCTTTCAATGTATCACAAACTTGCAGATTTTTACCGACTTCCAAAAAGGAGGAGATTTAATACATACGGTCAATTGTAGACCGATTTAGAAAATTGTTTTTTTTTTGTTTGAATGGGTATGCTTTCGTTCAATTGTAACCAAGTCAAAATTTGATAAGTGTAGTCCATGGAAATCGAGGGAAACCCTCAAATTTTTATAGGCACACTGTTCAACCATGAACAGTAGTTACACGAGCCAGCTACATCATTACAGCGTCAGCGTTAAGATCGACATACATTCGTTCCGCCGGCAACACCGGCACACCGTCAGCACTAAGAAGTGACCTGCTGAGATCTTCGCTTCATCGGCTCGATACACACACAACACACATGTAAATAGGTATCAATGTGTATTGACCACAAAATTTATATATAATTAAGTTAACTACTGTAATAAAGCAGTCATCAAGCTGGAGTCGAGTTTGATTCATCTCCCGTAACTCCTCTCACTGTGGCCAAGACACCTTTAGCCATCATCGGTCCTATGAGTCTGTGGGATCGGCAGTGAGAAAACCATTTCCTGTGTACATTAGTATTCCTACCCAAATTCCGTCTGTCTCCGTAGGTCTCCTTGTGACAGACTTCCCGTACGTAAAACCAACGTAACTTACGTTTGGTGTGGTTTGTATGATAGGCTAGGGCGTTAGGGTAACTAGGGTGCTAGGTAATTGCTATAGGGCTAGGTTTAGAGTCAGTAGGGTCTTAGGTATTTCATAGGTACCAGACTCAATTGTTTCTAACGTAGCCGCACTGTACGCATTTGGAATAACGGCCGGACTAAGCTGTAAGTCCCGGTGCGTACACACACCTATAGGGATTTGGGTATTTTTTATAGTGCATTTGCTTTCCGAAAGCGCCATCGGAACTACTCAATAATAAGTATTACACGGGTTTCAATTCTATTACTTTGATATGTTTGCTAAGCCACATATTATGCTCGTTACAATGCATATGGTGAAGTGGAGCTAATGATGACTTCGCCATCAGCTAAAGTTCTCCTGGTTCTCTACTACTAGGAGTGGGCGATACAGATCGTATATAGATACAATATCTATGTATCGGCACGATATCCAATACCTATATATCGGCGCGATATCCAATACCTATATATCGGTGGGCACTGTATCTATATATTAGGTATCAGCGTACCTATAGAGTGTATGTTGGTATTGAGTCAAATATCGTATCGCATCTATGATATTCTGTTCAAACTGATTCGGGTACGGTACCCGAATCAGTTTGAACATCGTTTGTAATACTGTGGTACCATGTGCGATTGCGATGCGCGCGGGAGTGATTTTCTATAGTATAGTAGTTTATCGATTATACTATAATATGAACGAGTGATTACTAATTTTAAACATTATTTACAAGAGTTAAATACCGATTAAGTACATTATTTTATAAACACTTGTAAACTAGAAACTAATAAACGTCAAAGGATTTGAAATCATATGGCATTCACAATAAAAAGTAGTTTTGAAATCATTTTCACTGGTTAGTACCTAGGGTATATAAATAAGTAATAAAACCGAAACCACTGTACTAGTTTTATTTCAGTGATATATTATCAACACTACCTACCAAACAATACATTCTCTGATTTCGCAGTTACAAATAAAATACAGTGATGTTTGTATATGTACTACATATATGGAACAAAAACGAAACCTAAAAATCACAATAGCACTTTCGATTCCGAGTTCCACACAGATTCAGCCAATATATAGATATTGAAATATATAGAAGTCCGTGGCAAAAGCTAAAATACAGGTCCAAAGACACCGACTACCGAAATTAAAGTTATTTTTCATATTGTAGTGTTTTGTTTTGGAAGTCCAAAAAAGAACCTATCAGAGGTCCTAGTTTGTCTTTTAAGCTCTTTAAATTCTTCAGTTTGCAAGGCCTATATTTCCGTCAAATTACGGCAACAATCCATCAAAATAAATATTGTTTTCAATAAAAATATTCCCAAATACTCGTTACAAATACAGGATGGCGTGATCATAAAAAAAAAATCGGCCATGTGCATGTCGGACCACGCACAATGAAGGATTCCGTAGTTGGGATGAATCCCAGAGAACATGTTTTTCAACTACAATGTTAAGTATGTCCTACTTAGCATTGTAGTTGAAAAACATGTTCTCCCATACATTCCAACTGCAAACGAAAGTTTGTACGCACAATATTGAGAGTGTGAATACAATGTTGTCTTAAGACCATAGACTTCTTATAGGTTTTCCTGTAATCTATAGGTATACAACTATTTTCTGTTTTTTTTTTTTCAAAATGTTAGGCTTAGTACTTTCGGAGATCAGAGGGGAATGGTAAATTTTCGTCTATTTTCTTAAATAACTTTCAAATGATTTATTTTAAAATCACAAAAAAAATATAATATATTTGAGACTCTGACAGTAAGCCCTTTTATTTCTTATGTCTCACGATACAGTTTGCAAAACTTTTTTAATATTTTATTTGCCCCCAAAATTGACTCTCATATTCAAAATTCATTTATTTACGTTACACGTCCGTGTTTAGGTTACAGAAATACCTAAGTATACCAAATTTCAACTTAATCTGTCTATTAGATTCGGAGCAATTGGCTGTGACTGACAGACAGACAGACACACGAGTGATCCTATAAGGGTTCCGTTTTTTCCTTTTGAGGTGCGGAACCCTAAAAAGCTTATAAATATATAGGGTGGCAGGGACATCGACGCGCAAACTGTTACCATGAGATCAGCACTTGATTCGAGACCTCGAATAGGAATTTTTGTCGGTAATCAAAAATAAACTGAGCTGTTTCTTAGTAACCGACCAAAAATTTCATCGCTGGGGAGTGCACAATGTTGACAGGCCAGGTGGCGTGGTTGATTAAGGTACCACCTATCATGCCGCAGGTCGTGGGTTCGATTCCCATCCAGGACGAGCATTTGTGTGCATGAACATGTCTGTTTGTCCTGAGTCTGAGTGTAATTATCTATATGAGTATGTATTTACAAAAAAAAGTATCTGTACTACGTAGTATATCAGTAGTACAAGCTCTGCTTAGTTTGGGATCAGATGACTGTGTGTGAATAATGTCCCAGGTTATTATATTATAAATATAAATAATATTATTATATATATATAAATGATAAATGATTTTTATTTCTATAAGTAGGCTTGTACAAACACTATTACAAGTCAATCATGTTTTTTTTAAAACTAGATGAGGTCGGCGTTTCCTATCTGACTACTCTGAGAAGAAAGGCCAAAACAAACTCAGAGGTCACAGTCTCTTATAAAGTCCACATATAATCTTGGTCACTTCATGTGAAGACCATGTAGATTGGTGTCTGAAAGATTCGCCTCGATGTCTCTGCGACCCTGGATATTTACAAGCTTTTTTACGATCACGTTACCGTTTACGGATACAACTCGTATTAGTTGAGCACCTTTAAAAGGATATCCTTATTTCTTTGCATACAAAACGCTACCAACCCTTGCAAGATCGCTCGTAATTTTGTAGATTGTATGGAGTTTCAGGAAGCATTACATTTTGTTGATATTTTATTATATTTTTGAGGAAAAAAGGGTGTTTTTCCGGACTATTGATGATTTGGTTTGCTATCCTCTGTTGACTGGCTTGTTGGTCTAGTGGTCACAAGCGTGCCTGGTGAGCATTGATCTTGGGTTTACTTCCCAGGTCATGGATATAGGTATACAATATTGAGGAGTGGTGGCTTAGTGGTAACGGCCACGACTTACGAGTTGTAAAGTCGTGTGTTCGAACCCAGGCAGGCGCATCACTTTGAGTAATTTATTTCATCACCGCTGCTCTCAAAACGGTGTAGGTAAACATTGTGAGGAAACCGGCATGTCCTAGAACCAAAAACTTGAGGACATGTGACATCTACCAACCTTCACTGGGCCCGCGTGGTGGATTACGTCCCACTCCCTCTCACAGAGAGGAGGCCTGTGTCTCAGCAGTAGGAACCTTATAGGCTGATTATGCTATTATATGCTAATGTCTGTATTCCCAAAAGGGTTGAGCAGAGGGGCATATAATTACATACATACATAAACTCACGCCTTCTTCTCATGGGGGTAGACAGAAACCACAGAACGCGACCTGCTCCGATCCTTACATTTTTTTTTAATTTGAGATGGGTTTGCTCTTGACTCTAGTCTAGGTCAGAGGTGATAGATACAAAGTCGACGTTGGAGTGAGCTTACCCAGAAGAAGCCGGTTCACTCTCATTTTGAAGAGATTAGGGTTGTATGTGCTCGGAAACGCTGACGCAGGTAGTGAGTTCCACTCTTTTGCTGTGCGCATTATAAATGACAGTTGGAAACGCTTAGTGCGAATTGGTGGAATAGTAACAAGGTAGGGATGGTAACTGTCAGTGCGTCTAGATGTCCGATGGTAGAAGGGGGCCGGCGGAATGACGTCGTGGAGTTCTTGGGCAAACTCACCGAAGTACAATCTGTAGAAGACCGACAAGCAGGCAACCTTGCAGCGATGAGCCAAGCTGTGTTACGTACACCTTTTGCTTCGTTTACGTTCTTACAACTGGTCATCTGGTTAACTGACCTTTCTAAAGAACATCACCAATACGGTCATCCATTATACCCATAATAATGTCGCCGGTTATGTTTCAAACCTAAATAATAGGGGGCGAGTCTATTGCCATTAGACTTTCAGATTCTATTTCTTCGTCGTTTCTTCTAGTTCATCATCTTCCTGCCCTTATCCCATGTTACTTGGGGTCGGCGCAACACGTTTTCTTCTTCCATTCTCCCCTGTCAACCGTCACTCACACAATCCATCCATCTTTTCTTCGGTCTTTCTCTCCCTATCCACCCATCAACATATATATTCATCACTCTTTTAGTCACAAGCGTTTCGACTTGGTCTTTTATTAATCCTTATATATATGATGGAGTAAGAACCTCCATAGTATTTTCAAAAAGTGTGTGAGTCAGCGCGATTATAAGGTAAGGCTCTTGACTCTAGTCTAGGTCGGAGGCAACAGAGACAGAGTCGACGATGGAGTGAGCTTACCCAGAAGAAGCTCTCTCACTCACACTCTCACTTTAAAGAGACTAGGGTTGTATGCGCTCGGAAACATAGACGCAGGTAGGGAGTTCCACTCTTTGCTGTGCGCATTATAAAAGACATTTGGAAGCGCTTAGTGCGAATTGGTGGAATAGCAACTAGGTAGGGATGGTAACTGGCATTGCGTCTAGATGTCTGATGGTAGAAGAGGGCCGGGGGAATGAGGTCGTGGAGTTCTTGAGCTCATTCTCCGAAGTACAATCTGTAGAAGACCGACAGGCAGGCAACCTTGCGGCGATTAGCCAAGCTATGAAGCTTGGCATCCACCAGTTTTACATCGCCAATGAGCTCTTAGCTCTGCGTTCCACCGAGTCAAGCGTGGCTAGTTGGTACTTTGCTGATCCATCCCAAAGGTGGCTGCAATACTCCATGAAGGATCGGACTTGCGCTTTGTAAAGAGTTAAAAGCTGTCCAGGCGTAAACTATCGCTTCACCCTATTTAGGATGCCCAATTTCTTAGGCGCAGTTTGGGCTTTGTACTCAATGGTGGCACCAAAGTTGAGACCAGATGTCAACTCCATGTCTAGGAGCTCAAGCCGATCAGTTACAGGAACAGATGCACCCCGAAAACTAGGAGTTTGAGCGAAACGACTCCTTTTAGCGGTAAAAAGACACGCCTGTATTTTGGTGGCGTTAAAAGGGGCCTAATTATCATCACCCTACTGGGAGACAAAGCTTAAGGTTAAATCTGTCCGCTCTACCATAGCCTCTCTCAAAGAACGAACTTCGGCCCCGCTGGTTCTTGTGCTGGACAAGTATTTCTCTGATACTGTACTGTCATCTGCGTATCCAACAATGAAGACCAGGCTGAAGCAGGTCATTGACGTGCAGCAGGAAAAGAGTTGGATAGAGAACAGACCCCTGAGAAACACCGGCATCAATAGCCATAAGGTCAAAGGAGCAGCCATCAACGACTACTCTGATCGACCGTTCACTAAGCAAATCTGATATCCAGCTACAAAAATCAGCCCGGATGCCATAAGCAGGAAGCCTGCTAAGCAAAGCAGCGTGCCAGACCCTATCAAAGGCGTTAGAGATGTCAAGCGACACAGCAAGTGCTTCGCCGTGTTTCACAATGGCTTCGCCACAGCAGTGCGTGACATACACAAGAAGATCGCCAGTTGACCATCCCCGGCGAAACCCATATTGACGGTCACTGAGGAGATTATTGTCTTCAAGGTAGGTCAGTAACTTATTGTTCAGTACCCTTTCCATAACCTTGCACAGAATGGAGGTAATGGCGATCGGATGGTAATGGGCAGGGTCTGCACGGTTACCCTTTTTGGGCACTGGTTGTACATTTGCAAGCCTCCAGGATTTCGGCACCGTTCTTTTTTCAAGAGGGAGGCGGAACAAACGTGTCAACACAGGAGGCAGTTCAGGCGCACACTGCCTCAACACTCTCGCTGGAATGCCGTCAAGCCCGCTGGCCTTGTTTACGTCTAGACTGCCCAACTCTACTCTTCGGACCTCTTTAATGTGAACTGCGATCTCCGGCAACGAGGAGACACAATGAGGTACAGTAGGTGGTTGCTTGGAGTCAGCGACCAGACGTGAATTGCTCGCAAAGAGAGATGCAAATAAATTTGCTTTCTCACTTGCAGAATGAGCACTTCACCTATGGCACACCATTTGGTGATATCAGACTCGGGTTCATCATTTGAAGAAAAGAGACATATGTTGGGTCATGGTGGCATTTGTTTGGTTAAGGGGTGGGAGTGGATCTTATCCCACTTCTGATGACGGAGTAAGGACCTCCATAGTATTTTCAAAAAGTGTGTGAGTCAGCGCGATTATAAGGTCAACCCTTTTGGTCTTGACTTATATAATTTTTCTGTACGTGTGTTTGTCATTTAACTCCTCCTAAACGGCTGGACGAATTTGGATGAAATTTTGTGTGTATATTTCAATGGGTTTTTGGATGGTTTGAAAACACAATTGGACCCGGTAGGTAGCGCTGCTAAAGTGAAGGTTTTCCATAGTGCAGGTGTTTTTAAACAGAGAGCACGACAAGAGGTGAGACATCGTTTGTGATGTAGCTCCTCAGTCACACTGTGGCTCAGCGGAGTACCCCCTCCTGACTAAACTTGTACCACCTGGCTTCTTAGTCGGTTAAAAAGATTTCCAGGTGGGCCAAGATCTGCAGGCTCAATATATTCAGCTGGAGGGAGATGCTTAAGCAACCACAGTTTTAATCGTGCTGCACTGGAGCTGCCGTCCTTTAGTGGGATGTTCGACTTGAGGAAACTGATAATCAGCACTGAAAATCAGCGCTGTGCTGTGGGCCCCCCATAGCACAGCATTATGCTGAGTGGAAGCCTTCTTGTCACCGTCATGGCGTGCCAGCAGCTGCCGACTTTTGTTTTGTGCTCGTGATTTGTGTGTTTTATTTTTCCTTTTGTAAAACTCGAGTTCATTATATTTTTGTATGCACGTGTTTCTGTGACAAATAAACTTATTTTTCTTTCTTTCTTGTTAAGCACTTCACTCTGCCCCTCAGTGACTGAAAAAATATAATGAAAAAACTCAAAACGCTTTATCAGATTCGGGGTTCGAACTGGTTTGAAGTTCAAACCCTGCTCAGCGTTCGTTTGTTTTGTGGTACACTTGCTACCACAAAAATAACGATGTAGTTTATATATATCCAGCCTAAATGTTCCCACTGCTATGCACAGGCGTAAACCACCACGCGGGACTAGTGCGTGATGGTAGACGTGTCACATGTAGGGTTGATGAGGTAGGGGTTATGAGGAAGAGGATGCGGATGAGGAAGAGGATGCGGATGAGGAACTATTAAAAATACATTTTGAGGGAGTGGCTAAGGATGAGGATATGAGGAAGAGGATGTGGATGAGGAAGATAGAACCTGTGAATTGAAATAAAAAAAAAAAGAAGAAAGGTCTAGAAGAGATAGAGATTTTTTAAAGAAAGATAGCAAATGCGCCCTAATATAGAAAAAAAAATTAAAAGTGAAAATTCACAATATGGAGGTTAATGAAAACTAACTTTGAAACTGTTTCTCCAGATTCGAGTTGGTTTCGTAATTCGTCGTAAACTAATCCAGCGCCACTGAAAAGGCGCTCGCTAGGGACACTTGATGGAGGGCTGAATGATACTGGCGCACAGCTCCGTAAAGATCACACTTCCTCATAAATTCCTCTTAATAAATGAGGAAGTGGAAGAGGAATATTTTATGCCTGATTTTGGAGATGTGGAAGAGGATGAGGAATCGCTAAAAAATGAGGAACTTCCGCATTATGAGATGAGGATAAGGAATCTACATCAACCCTAGTCACATGTCTTAGAAGTTTTGGTTCTAGGACATGCAGGTTTCCTCACGGGGCCTGTTTTAACTACCCGTACACAAAGTAAGGCAACTCGTAAGTCGTGGCCATTATCACTGGGCCACCACTGCTCTCTTAAACATAAACATTAAAAAACCATAATGCTCATATTAAGTAAGTAGGTACTTCATATTACTAAAACGCCAATACACTTACGACAATCCATTGTACCGTCGTTCCAAACGCCTATTGATTCGTCTATGTTGGCACTTGTCACCTTATGAGTATGATTGATTGTTACCTATAAGACACCTGGGACTTGTGCCACAATTTATAAGAAAAAGAGGGGTTTAAAAAAACTTTTTCTTGTATAAAACAAACTAGCTGGGCCCCGTGACTTTTTTCGCGTGGAATTCGTAAGATACACGATATACTAAAATAACAACCACATGTTTTTCTAAAATAAAAGTAGCCTAAGTTACTCGTAAATTAAATTAATACAAAAGAGAATTAGAAGACTAATATATATCAGCTTAATCAAAATGAATGTGTGTTTAGTGTATGTTATACGTGAGTTGTGTATGTATGAGTTATGATGTGTGCTGCAAGAGATCTTCCGTGTCCTTAAAATCGAGAGGTTTTATCCATTTAGTTATAAGTTTTTTACATTTGTAATATTGTCTGGTGTATACATATATATCTCTCTGTTTCTGTCTTTTTTGCTGATTCCGAATATGTAAATCACTCTAATTCGAAAAAAATGTAATACGTCTTTTTTCCTTATGACGGCAGTATAATCCTCAAATATCAAGATTTCATGAAATAGTTCTTCATTAGGATTACCTGGTCTTAAAGAGTTGTATTGATGACTTTAATGATTACAGTTCTGTAAATATGTATTTGTAACTTGTTACGGTCGCGAATCACATTTTGATCAACGTACAACGTAATACGGACTTGTAAATTGCAAAAAAAAACATAAGAAAATTTGAGTTTCGCGGGCTACCCTGGCGCTTTCGCTTTAAGGCGATACGTAAAAAGCTAACTGAGCGGTAATAAGAAAGTGACAGAGTCAACTACATCTACATGCGAAAAAAAGAGAGGGCAACAATGCGCTGGAACCAAAATAAAAGCGCCAAACCAAATAAAAATTGTTTAAAAATAAATTAAGCTGTCTATCAAAAATATGTTCAGCCAGAGTTTTCAATTACCTAAAACGCACATTTTGACTGCAATTTTGCAATGAAATTACTTCAGGATTTTAGAATAACAGAAAAAATATAAAAATGTAGAGGTATTTTCGGAATTAAATTCTATCCAGGAAATTTAACCCAATCGTGTTTTCCTTCAGTCAGAGTAATAATCAAAAAGTCAATAAACATATATCCAAAAATTAAATCCATACATTCTGTAATAGTGAAATAATGGATACGAAAACGCCCCACCTTATTTTGGTATCGCCTTAAGTGCAAATATCCTTACGCCTTTCAAACATTATTATCTTAGGACATCTTAGGACATTGTTCACACACGGTCATCTGATCCCGAACTAAGCAGAGCTTGTACTATGGAAACCAGACAACTGATAAACTACATACACTACTTTTTTTGTAAATACATACTTATATAGATAATTACACCCAGACTCAGGACAAACAGACATGTTCATGCATACAAATGTTTGTCCTGGATGGGAATCGAACCCACGACCAGCGGCATGGCAGGTGGTGTCTTAACCAACCACGCCATCTGGCCTGCAATTATAGCAATGCTGAGATAATAATAGAAATCCAATACTTTACAAAATACTTTACATTCTCGGATAATGTTTTTGACACGGACCTCGACTACAACAAAGCATAGCCTATAGAATGGCAGAATCATTTTATTGACATACTGCCTCATCTGCCGGAATTGTCTGCCACACCAATCACATTATCTACAGCGTTAACATTGATCATCCATCACATAACCATATGCATATACATATGTGATTTGGAAACTGGCGTTCCTCAGGGCGGTATACTTTCTCCTCTTCTGTTCTCTATTTTTATTAATCTTCTAACTTCCGAACTTCAGTGTGCGTATCATCTGTATGCAGATGACTTGCAGTTGTACTGTCAAGGGAAGGTTGATGAATTACCTGATGTTATCGACAAATTAAATAGGGACTTGATAGCTATAAAATCCTGGGCTGATAGATTTGGTGTAGCTGTAAACCCCACGAAGTGTCAGGCGATCATCATTGGCAGTCCTCGTGGTATTAGCAAAGTGGTGGGTATAACCTTGCCACCAGTTCTCTTCAATGGAACGATCGTTCCTTTTAGCACTGACGTGAAGGACCTTGGCTTACACATTGATAGTACCCTGAATTGGCGTACTCAAGTCGCTAGGGTAAGCCAGAAGGTTACTGGAACGCTGCGGGCTCTGTACCGGCTGAAAAATTTATTACCATCGAGTACGAAGACAATGCTTGTACAGTCCTTAATTTTTCCTATCATCGATTATTGTGATGTGTGCTATTATGACCTGAATGCAGATCTCCTCGACAAACTTGACCGTCTTCTCAATAACTGCATTCGATTCGTTTTCAATTTGCGTAAATACGATCATGTCTCCGCGCATCGGTCGCTTCTACAGTGGTTGCCCATACGCCAGCGCCGACAGCAAAGGGCGCTGACCACCTTGTTTTCATTTCTTGACTCTCCCTCTTCCCCTAGTTACCTAGCTTCCCATTTTCAATACATTTGCGCCAACCTCAATAGAAATTTACGTTCATCTCACAATCGTATTCTTCAATGTCCCACCCACCGCACAGACTTCATTCACTCTTCCTTCTTCGTTCAGTCTATCTCTCTGTGGAATGCACTCCCCCAGGAAATCAGGATGGCAACCGACCGATTATCCTTTAAAGTTAAAGTTCGCGACCACATTCGCAAGAAGCTGGTAGTATCATCACAACGGTAATGTTTCCCAATGGTTTGTCTTATTTGTTTTAGTATATTTATGTCTATTTATTGTGTTTATATTTATATATACTTAGGTGTATATATTATATTTATGTGTATCTATATCTTTATATTTAAATATATATCTATTCCTCATCTCTCGCTGTTGCACCTACCACTGTTTGTCTCTGCATCACCCACAGGTCGACTGGTAGAAAATGCCTATGGCATTAAGTCCGCCTCTGTACATTTTGTGTGCGTAAAGTATTAAATAAAATAAATAAATAAATAACCGATGGAAAGTTTTGAAATGTTAGATAATGACTGAATTGAATTTTAGGATATTACAAATACTCATTGGTAAATTAAGAAATTGATCGTAGTTATTGGATATTGTTTGACACAATAATACCGCGTTATTTTAAATTGTGTAGCTAAACTCCGTAGACGCGATGGATAACTAAACACGATATATGTTTCTTTAAAGTTTGATGGTTTTTTTTTTTTGGAGGTCAACGAACTCTTTTAGTGTAAGTACTTGAAGTATAAGTTGAGAAAAAACTGTTTTCTTATGTTTTATCGTGTTTTGATATCGATACCTATCACGTCCCTGAAGTTTATACAAAAAGAAAAACAGATTTTTCAAACTGATATTTCAACTGATATTCCAAGACCAGCGACTTACAAAAAAGCGGTCGATGAAACACAAATATCATCAAATTAATTTCTTTTTTTATCATGTTTAGATAACCAAGTAAACTAAGTAATAAATGTCGCACGGGTTGCTCCATCAGGTTAAGCTACGCTTGCGGGGGCTGATCCGTGGATGGGTGACCATTTTTACATACCCAGACTCCACCATGCCTCGGCAAGCACTTTAAGCCGTTGGTCCCGGCTGTCATTCGTGACTCTTTGACAGTCTTTACCAGTCGTCAGAAGCCCGAAATTCTGACAATCAGTCTTACCAACGTAACTAACTTTTTATCGTATTGTCCAACAGGGCCCCCAAACACGGTAGGCCCTGTTGCCACGCACCAGTTTGCACCGAACATCTTCACACCTCCTTTCCCCTCCCCCGTTCCCTTTTATGTTTCTTCTTCATCTTTGCACCTTAGATTGTTACGCCACGTCTGCTGTGGAGTGTAAAACCCTTACCAAGGCCATCCATACTAAGGTTGAAATGATTAAAGTTGAACGACAATTTAAATAACTGGGTTGTGGAGGTTAGATAGGCAGTCGCTCCATGTAAAATACCAGTATACAACTGCATCTCGTGTGACTGGAAGCCGACCCCAACAAAGTTGGCAAAAGGCTAAACAAATTTAGATCAGATTTACATATCGATATGCATAAGGTCTGCGGAGTTTAGCTAGCTAATTTAACTTAACCCTGAATAACATCACGCCTGTTTTCCTTGAGCAGATGTGTATAATATACCAACATTTTACCAGTTACTTTAACGTCCCATGCAATAAGGGGCAAGTCCATTGTCATTAAGAGCGTTTCATCCGCGTGGGCTGGCAACGTCGCATTTCTACATTTTTTCGTGAATATTTTCATACATTTAAATCAAATTACTATTTTTAAGGTTCCGTACCTCAAAAGAAATAAATGGAACCCTTATAGGATCACTCGTGTGTCTGTCTGTCTGTTGTCCGTCTGTCATAGCAAAGTTGCTCCGAATGTAATGGACCGATTCAGTTGAAATTTTGTACACGTGTGTATTTCTGTGTCCCAAACACGGATGTGTAACATAAATGAATTTTGAATATGGGGGTCAATTTTGGGGGGCAAATAGGAAATTTAAAAAAAAAAAGTTTTGTAAACTGTACCGTGTGACATATCAAATGAAAGGGCTTACTGTGAGGGTCTCAAATATATTTTTAAAATTTTAAAATAAATCAATTAAAAGTTATTTGATAAAATAGACGAAAATTTACCATTCCCCCCTTTTCTCCGAAAATACCGAGCCTAAAATTTTGAAAAAAATATAGAAAATAGTTCAATACCTGGAGATTACAGGAAAACCTATAAGAAGGCGATGGTCTTAAAACAACATGGTAAATCTCTCAATATTGTGCATACAAACTAACATATGCAGTTGGAATTAATGGGAGAACACGCTTTTCAACTACAATGTTAAGTTTGTTCTAGGGATCAATTCATCCCAACTACGGAACCCTTCATTGTGCGTGATCCGACCTGCACTTGGCCGGTTTTTTAATAAAAAGGTAGTTCGTATGTTTTTTCCAGGCGGCACTTCGGCTTTAGCAAAGAGTATAAGTAATAGCTAAGGGTGATAGGCGGTGTAATTTAAGAAAAACATATAAACATATTTATTGTTCTAAAAGTCAAATACAATATAATTAATAAAAAAATAACATTAAACATAAAAAAAATTACATAAAAATTTATTTTATATAAATTTTCTCTAGCTATAATCATTAAAACAGAAATTCAAATTCTAAGTAAAATTAACCCATAAGATATAATATCACAAGATATTATATATCTTATATTACAAAATAAATTTAATCTTATTCTTAAATTTATAAATAAAGGGGGTTCGTATGTTTTTTCCAGGCGGCACTTCGGCTTTAGCAAACAGTATAACTAATAGCTAAGGGTGATAGGCGGTGTAATTTAAGAAGTGTGTTTTATACTTATAAATTATATATCTCGTTATTAGGTCTCCGACTGTTACTGTTGTGTCCATATTTAGCTATACCCTCTATGGAAGCTCAGAACTTCCACATAGGTGGAGTCTGGATTTCTACAGTACTTTCTCTGCGGGTCATTTTTAGTACAGTTCAATCAATCTGCCTAGCTTTTTCCCAACTATGTTGGGGTCGGCTTGCAGTCTAACTGGATGCAGCTGAATACCAGTATTTTACATGGAGTGACTGTCTATCTGACCTCCATAACCCATTTACTGGGAAACACGATACCTCTTGGTAAGACTGGTTGTCGACTTTCGGGCTTCTGACGACCCGTAACGACTGCCAAAGATCCACGAATGACAGCCGGGACCAACGGCTTTACGTGCTTTCCAAGGCACGGAGGAGTCTAGGTATGAACAGATGGTCACCCATCCACGGACCAACCCCGGCAAGCGTAGCTTAATCTGATGGATCGACTCGTGCGGCTGTTATTACTAAGCCACGACCTCGTACAATTACTGACTACTAATTATTAGAAAACCTGGTTAGAAGCGGAGATTGCGGCTGGAGTAAGCGTGTCGGTGTTGTCTGAATGGTGGCCAAGGTTAGGCCATAGAAACAAAAACGTCCAAAAATGCTTTGGACCGACGATATCACCAAAGTCACACAGAACGCTCCGTCTCACAAAGAGGAGGCAGTGAGAATTTTATCGGCTGATTTACCCACCATTTCACTTGATAAATTAAATACCCTTTCTCTAAACACGCTACGCTAACAATAATTCCACGTAAATAGTCGATACTTTACAGTGACGTAGTAACTACTAAAGTCTTTTTCCACAAAGTGCCCCACTGGCATTGCTTTGTGCTTTCCATTGTCTAAAGCCTCTGTGAGACTACAAAAAAAATGTTATTTTTAAAACGCTTATAGCCAAGAACTTGTTGAACTGCTGGAATCGGTTGTATGGTTGAAAATATTTTTGGTACTAGGTATTGTAGGTGTATTTTATTATTTATGGGTGTACTGTACACTCAAAATACCTCCTTTCGGGGAATAGAAGCGTGATGTTGTTTAAGTACGTGTTCGTGTGTGTTTGAGTTAGTTCCAAGAAATATTCGTATTGTCGGAGCTAGGAATGAAGATTTGTATCCTAACTAATATTATAAATGTGAAAGTAAGTTTGTTTGTTTGTTTGATACCTTTTTACGCCTAAACCACTGAACCGAACATCCTGAAATTTTGCATATACTTTGTCAAGTGTACAGACACGGCCATAGGGTACCTTTCATCCCGGAAAATAGTTCTGTTCCCGAGGAAAACGACAATAACAATCTTATGATAATAGATGGCGCTACATGTCTTTCGAATCATGATTGAATTATATTATTATAGAAACTTTAGTAGTGTGTTAAGAGTTTTTTTTTTTTTAAGTTAAGTAGGTATCTAATACATTTTGTGAGTCTAGAGTGTCGATAGACCGGTTTTTCATCTTCCTTGCTATCCTAAGTAATATTATAAATGCGAAAGTGTTTGATTGTTTGTTGATTACGCTTTCACACTAAAACGGCTGAACGGATTTAGATGAAATTTGGAACTTGGGTAGACCATGACCTAAGAAGAACATAGGCATATTCATCCTGGATGGCATACGAAGTCGTGAGCAACAGCTAGTTAAAGAAATAAGTCCTGGAAAGGCTATAACAGTTGTTAAAATAATGATCATTTATAATAAATTTACTTTAAAAAAGAATACACCGACTTCAAAAAGGTAAAACGAATAAAATAACTTTCATAAAAAAACTCAACAACTTCTGAAGTCGGTGCCAAGCTAAGGGGCAATGACATTGAAGAATTGAAGACACCGACTTAACAAGCTGTTAACTTTTTATATGAAAGTTATTCTATTCGTTTTAGGTTTTTGATGTCGGTTTTTAAATTTATTTTTAACCAACTTTACAAAAAGTAGGACGCCCTCATTTCATTTTAATGAATAGACAATTACATAAGCCCAAGACGAACGAAAAGAAAAATTATCAAAATCCGCTTAGAAATGCCGGAGATACAGTATATGCATATAACTGCGTACATAAGAATAATTACTTAATATATATACTAAAACCTTCCTGAAAGTATGTAGATTACGTTTGTGAAAGAATGATCAAAATTGGTTCCTTCCTTTTTGAGAAAATCGCTGACATACTAACATACGAGTCGAATACAGAACCTCCTTTTTTGAAGTCGGGTACAAAAAAAAGGCTCGCTTTTTTCTCTAAATCGTTTGGAATGTTGATTACAAACAGACATATTATTCTAAGGAGGTTATTTTCTGTGTATTAATATGTTTTCTGTCTGATAAAGTCTTGTGTCGTATCTAATATAATAATAATAATAACCTTGGACATTTTCACACACGGTCATCTGATCCCAAACTAAGCAGAGCTTGTAATATGGAAACCAGACAACTGATATACCACATATACCTACTACTTTTTTTTTGTAAATACATACTTATATAGATAATTACACCCAGACTCAGGACAAACAGACATGTTCATGCACACAAATGTTTGTCCGGGATGGGAATCGAACCCACGACCAGAGGCGTGATAGGTGGTATCTTAACCAACCACACCATCTGGCCTGGATCGTATTAACCATGTCCTGTATTAACCATGACCCTTCTACTTCTATGTACATATCCATCATCATCTGGATATAAACTAAGATTCTGTTTCCCAGGTAACATCAAGAACAGTTTTCTTCGACCGTCACTTCCAGTCAACTGTATCTCCACCCACTTGTCGGTTCCGTTTAGAGAGTAAACTAAGCACTTGTTACCTCAACTACGATGGCATTTCGCAATGGTCTTGTCAGTCTGTAATATCATGAAATAAATAGGTGCAGAAGGCCGGCTCCGTACAAGGAGCGCTCCCGCACGCGCACATAGACACGCTTCACGTACAGCGAGTGCAAGCGCACTCGCGACCTGCATTTGTTTGAGATCGCCGCGCCTTACGTACACGTCTATGGTCTGCTCCAAAAGTTTCTGATAAAAATGTAAACAAACGGATTAAAAACCATCAGATTGTTTTGGAACAGACGTGGGGGCTTGGGGTTAAGTAATAACAGCCGCTCAGGTCCATCAGATCCATGGTGGATGAGCGACCATCTTTACATACCAAGACCCCGCCATGCCTCGGAATGCACGTTAAGCCGTTGGTCCCGGCTGTCATTCGTGGATCTCTGATGGTAGTTACGGGTCGTCAGATGCCTGAAAGTCTGACAACTAGTAAAAAGGGGTATCGTATCTATTACCCAGTAACTGGGTTGTGAAGGTAAGATAGGCAGTTGCTCCTTGTAAAATACTGATATTCGGCTGCATCCGGTTAGACTGGAAGCTGACCTCAACATAGTTGGGAAAAGGCTAAGCAGATGATGATGAGGTTCTGTCACTGTGTGTGCGCGCCTGGTTTTGCTCGTTGTATAGAGTTGGCCTTCTGCACTATTTTCTGTAGTAATAATATAGTGCATCAGAGTACAATGAGTTCTAGTGAGATACTCGCTTTACTTAACAGGTCTGTTTGCGCTACTTTTGCTTTGGTTATGCAAATTGGTTACACGGGTCTGGTAGAATTATCATGCCGTATTTTTGATGAATTCATTACACTGAGCTGCGAGGTAGATCGTTCAGCCAACATAACAGGAAATGACGTTGAGGAAATATTTTGTACGTTTTGAGGCAGTTCCGTCGTTAGCTAGTCGTACTTTTGGGGATTTGAGTTAGGAATTTCGGAATGAAGCGTGGTCTGGTAGATGGTGACCCGAGTAATCTGCGATTGCTATTCAACTTACAGGTATGGGCCACTCAAAAATAGTTTTACCTTAACTAAATATAGTAATCTATAAAGACCATGTTTCCATCTAACAATCAAAATCAATAGTTAAGTTAAAAATATAATATCCTAATCTAAGTAAAACTATAAAAAAACTAAAATATGGCATCAGAAAATTCTTCCGCATCGATGTCGACTGCTAATGTACCCAAGAGACTGGCGGCATTGCCACGTTGTATGGCAATGCTTAGCTTCTGGCCAAGGTAAAAGCCTGCCCTTGGGTCACGGGAAGTGTCAACCAGCCGTTTGCCGGAGATTTCGTTGAACAAACCATAAAGACCGCACGGCCCGAGTGTTTCAACCCCAAATGGTTCGAAAATATGTAAAGTTTATTCTCTTTATATTAATGTATGTATATATTGATGTATTTATTATTGTATTTTATAGTTACTTTCGTGTTATCTATCACATATCTTGCACCTGCCAAGTTTTCTCTCTGCCTCACCCTAAGGTTGACTGGTAGAAAATGCCTCAGGCATTAAGTCTGTCTTTGTACAGCATTTGTTTTTTTACTTGTGCATAAAGTTTTAATAAATAAATAAGATATAGCCACAGATAAGGTACACTTACTTACACTAGATATACTTCCGCTGCTTGAGGTTTTCTGGAAGATGGGATGGCACAAGAGTATCAACACAATAATTTGACCTATACTATTAATTACTATTAATCATCATCATTATCATTTCAGGCCAAAATCACCCAGGGCTTGGTATAGGTCCCTCGATGTCGCGGTAATTTAAAGGTTCAAAATCGGATCTCAGTCTCAATCTGTCAAAAACGTCGTTGAGTTGAGATTGTGACAAGGTTTTGACTGGTAGAAATCGTCACGCGCGTACATACTTTAAAAGCGTTCATACTTTCAAAGAATACATACTTTAGAGTAAACTCGGTAACTCGAACCTCGTAAAGTTGTAATCCTCAGATATTTGACAAAAATTGCCAAATACTTGCAACTCGTCCAATTGTATAACTCGAATTTCAACGAAAAGCAGTCTGTAAGTCGAAGTTAGTAAATTATAATGACGTCTTACTTTTACTTGGAGTTCCTCATATTTATCATATTACTCATTAAAAAACCGGTCAAGTGCATGTCGGTCCACGCACGAAGAAGGGTTCCGTAGTTGGGATGAATTTATCTCAAGAACAAACTTAACATTGTAGTTGAAAAACATGTTCTGCCATAAATTCCAACTACAAATGTCATGGAGATAAACGGATCCAACCCACATTACACCTAATGTGGGTTGGATCCTTTTTCGTTTAACTATGGACAAACGTAAGTTTGTACGCACAATATCGATTTGAGACCCTCACAGTAAGCCCTTTCATTTGATATATCGCACGGTACAGTTTGCAAATATATTTTTTTATTTTCTTATTTGCTCCCCAAAATTGACTCCCATATTCAACTTTCATTAATTTACATTACACGTCCGTGTTTGGGTCACAGAAATACATACGTGTACCGAATTTCAACTTAACCGGTCTATTAGATTCGGAGCAAATTGGCTGTGATAGACAGACAGACAGACACAGGAGTGATCCTATACGGGTTCCGTTTTTCCCTTTTGAGGTACGGAACCCTGAAAACAAAAACTTTCGACACTTGAAACTTGAGACCATACTAGATGGCTCTGTATTAATACATTATATACAGCGAAATGAACTTTGTTCAACCTCCTGACTATTTAATAACGGGAATCGGCCTTCTGGTGTTTTCCGCAACTTTGGTGATATCGTCGGCCCAACGCGTCTTTTGTTTCTATGGTCTAACCTTGGCCACTATTCGGTTTACACAACACCAACAACTTACTCCAGCGGCCATTTTTAAGCCTAGCCAGGTGTCTTAAGAGGCCGAATACGAAATTTTGCTGATTTACGTGATTTTACAGACGTTAATTTACAGCTAAAATACTGTATTACTACTCGTATAAGTTTTAATGCACAACACGAAAGATCTAAGAATTATGATTAATCGACCTAAAACCGGCGACGATTTTGTGAGTTTTTTCTGTAAGAGGTTAAGAATATCACATATTTACGAATCTATTCGACGTCTAAAGGGTATGAAGAAATTATAATTTATTCTTGTGAAAGTCATCTATACAATGAATGTATCATTTTTTAGCACTTTCATATAAAACTTTTGAGTAAAAAATATTTAACTTAGTCAAATTTTAGAGAAAATAGGCAAATAATTGCTTTTGATTTGGTTACTTACAACGTTAAAGTTCATAAAATTAAAAAAACAGAAATAAACTTAATTTCAAAGTCAATCAATTTCCTGAAAAAAAATACTAAACATTTAAAAAATTTGCAATAAAAATCTTTTAAAATAACCTAAATCTCGCATTATATACGTATTACTCGACGCAAAATAGAAAGTCCTCATTCTTTAGATCATAATATCATGTTGTGCATTAAAACTTATAGAAAAAATGTAGTAGGTATTTTAATTGTAAAATCACGTCTGTAAAATAAAAAAAAAATCAAGAAGAGAAAAAAATTCGAGAAATCGGCAAAATTTCGTAAACGGTCTCTTAATTATTAGTAGCTAGTAGTAGCTGTACTGTACCATGACTAGGGTATCAATGAGACCATCATTTTGAACAACTTTTACTATGGGACCATACCTGAAATCGCGAAAAAAAAATCAGCGGTCCCATACATTTTATATTCGCAAAACTGCTAGTTTTTTTTTGCGTTTTCAGGTTTGGTCCCATAATAAAAGTTGTTCAAAATTATGGTCTCATTAATACCCTAGAGTTATGGTATATGTAAAAAAAAACAAGTTTTATATTTACAAGCTTTTATTTAGTTTTACGTGTCTCAGTGTCCGTCTGTGATCGAATCAATATCAATCTGCCTAGCCTTTTCCCAACTATGTTGGGGTCGGCTTCCAGTCTAACCGGATGCAGCTGAATACCAGTAGTTTACATGGAGCGACTGCCTATCTGACCTCCACAACCCAGTTATTGGGTAATACCATACCCCTTGGTAAGACTGATTGTCAGAATTTCAGGCTTCTGACGACCCGTAACGACTGTCAAAGATCCACGAATAACAGCCGGGACCAACGGCTTAACGTGCTTTCCGAGACACGGAGGAGTCTCGGTATGTAAAAATGGTCACCCATCTACGGACCAACCCCGGCAAGCGTATCTTTACCTGATGAATCGACCCGTGCGGCTGTTATTACTTAGCCACGAGCTCCTCCTGTCTGTGATCGAATCTTGCGAGTAAAATTTGGCTCACTTCCCGGTTTCCGATTGAGCTGAAATTTTACGTGCATATGTAAATCGGATGACACTGCAATATTATTATTTAAACATGGAGCTGACCTGATGATGAAGCTGGAAGGTGGCCATGGGAACGCATTCGTAAAACGACGCAACCCTATCGAGTTTGGGCTCGTTTGATTCGTCTTGACCAGGACTCTGGTCCTAGACTAATAAAATCTTGTTTAAAAAAATATTTATTAAGTAAAAAGTACTTAGTAAGTTTGATATTCTTACAATAATGTTGATTATGAATAATAAATAAAAATACCCAATAAACCCGAACATGTTGTAATTTATTAACCAACAGAATTATTGCAGAGAACTTTAAACATCTACTCGGTTTAATTGATTATATTTCCTATTTATGAGCTTACCTGTTAAGGGAAGTATTTATTCTAATTTTATGAATCTGAAATATAATTACCCACCCGCCGCTAGCTAACAGCCCCAAAGCTGAAATAATTAGTCTACCTAATTCACTTATACTTTCTGGAGAACCTAGTGAATGTAAGTGCGTGGAAATTCTCTGTATGGGAAACAGAGCATTATCCTAAGATCTTTAAAACACGTAACAAATTGGGTTGCCAACACGATCACAACAACAGCAAGAATAAGATTGCGGTGTTATAATAGGTTGGGGAAAAAGTTTCAATGCATTTTTTAAGAAAATTCAAAACATTTTTTAATATAGTTTATTTACATTTAACTAAAGTGTGTAGGTACCATTTTGTTCGATAACTTTTTGCCATCTTGTAGGTAGGGACATGATCCCATTGCTATAGAAATTTTGGGACTTCTGGTCAAAATACCGCGACAAGTGGTTTTGGCAGTCCTCTCGTGATGTTAACCTGACACTGCCTAAAGAATTCTGATGAGACCGAAACAGGTGGAAATCTGAAGGTGCAAGGTCAGGACTATACGGCGGATGCATTAACACCTCCCAGCCAAACTCTCTTAATTTTTGCTGAGTGGCTACAGATGTGTGAGGTCTAGCGTTATCATGATGAAAAACCACACCCCTTCTGTTGATTAATTCCGGCCGCTTTCTCTCAACTTCTGCTTTAATCTCATCAGTTGTTCGCAGGAGAGTTCAGAATCGATGGTCCTGCCTGGTGGTAACCGCTCATAATGAATAATGCCCTTCCAATCCCACCACACACACAGCATCACCTTGTTGCGAGTTATCCCGGGTTTCGCCACAGTCTGTGAAGCCTGACTGGCCTTTGACCACGACCGTTTTCGCACGTTCTTGTCATACGTGATCCACTTTTCATCACCAGTTATCAGCTTCTCCAAAAATGGTTCGGTTTCATTACGTCGTAATAAAGAATCACAAATGAGTACACGGTCCATTAGGTTTCTTTCAGTGAGCTCGTGAGGTACCCAAATGTCGAGCTTTTTTGTGTACCCAATTTTTTTCAAATGCGCCAAAACTATTTTGTGGTCAATTTCCAGTTCTTCAGCTACGTCGTAACTACTGATCTTGCTCCACTTTTTCAAAAATGGCATCCATTTTATCCGTAATAGGGCGACCAGAGCGACGTGCATCTTTGACATCAAAATTTCCGGATTGAAAACGCTTAAACCAAATTTGTGCTACTCTCACAGACACTACACTAGGTCCATAAACATCGCAAATTTTTTTCGCGGCTTGCGTGGCATTTTTTGTAGTTAAATTTTAAAATGTATCGAATTTCTTCAATAGATTCACTCATCTTGACGGTACGAAAAACAAATGAAAATCACACATTTTTCTAATTTGAATTTGGAATTATGTTCTTTAAAATTTAAACTTTCAATGATACCAAAACCAGCCAGATACAAATAGTATAGCCAAAGAGATTTTATTACAAGTTCATACATACTATAATGCGAAAAGACTTTTTCCCCAACCTAATATTATGTGTGTGTAGAAAATACTAGAAACTTGTGGATAGATTTAGTAATATTTCATGATTATATAAATTACAATGATCTGTCGGTTCTTGCTCAAAACTCCTAAGCCCAATACCACACAAGCCGAAATATCTCGTAAATAAATAGCGATTCCAACTTATGGCTACTTTGGGAATATATATATCATTCTAAAATCATGTCACTCACTATGGGCCGAGTTTCTGACTGCCACATCTTGTGGAACTATCTATTGTACCCAGGGAATAATCCATCACTTATAGTTGGATACAGATCGATTGCCTAAACCTATAATTTTCGGTTATTTGTTATTTCGGGTGGGAATTATTATAATATATTGCTTACAATAATACATGTTGCTGGTATCTGTGGGCAAATAAAATATGATACTCGAAACATGCTTAGTTTAGTATAGTTCCTTCAAACTTGAAACATGTTTACATCTATACATGTCGAAACATAATTAGGAAAATCTTCCAGTTGAAAAAATTTCATTTTACTCCAAAACTACGCATAAGGTGATGAATAAGGTTTCTTGTAATAGAACTCAGGATAAAAAAAAAACCGTTCAAGAGCGTGTCGGAGACCACGCACAATGAAGGGTTCCGTAGTTGAGATGAATTTATCCCAAGAGCAAACTTAGTTAAGTTTGCTCTTGGGATAATAAATATTTTTTTTACTATTTGCAACAACTTTTCGTATGGTTTCTGACAATGCCGCATCCATGGATCTGAGGGGGAGGGGTGGGGGGGGGGAGCCTTCAAATTTCAGGGGCCGGGAAATTCAATCATGGCAGAGTCTGCAGACGACTGCACCACCGAGCGCACCGCAACAAGGCGATAAGTGAGACGCGCAGCGCCTTTCTCTGCGGATGGCGCACTGAGAAATTACTCACAACGTGATCAGCGTAGGCTAGGGCATACGTCGTCAAACGGTATGAGGGGGTTGCGGGCGCGCGCTATCGAATTCTGCTCGGAACTCTCCTTTTTTAAAGCACATACTCCACTCTTACTTGTCGATATGAAAAAGGCTAGCTTTCTTTTTCTTCCAACAGATCTAGGCATGCCACGGCAAACCAATAAAAATTTTAAGGACAAAATTATTTATTTTAGAAATATTATTTCACGTAGCTGGAGCGCCGGGCGTCGCGTCTTTTGCGACACCTGTAAATGCAAAGGCGACACGATTTCTTTTCATTTTTTGCCACTACGCTGGCGCCCCTTTCGGATTGGCGCAATTGAGATAAAATATGACTAAATTTTTGCAAAATTTTCGAACTCGCTCCGTTTGCTCCTGCAGCCTAGCGACTCTTAAATTCTTAAAACTTTTCTGTATCTAAGTCGATTATGTATTTCAAAATCTGCCTAGCCTTTTCCCAATTATGTTGGGGTCGGCTTCCGGTCTAACCGGATGCAGCTGAATACCAGTATTTTACATGGAGCGCCTATCAGACCTCCACAATCCACTTACTGGGTAAGACTTGGTAAGACTTAGAACAAACTTAACATTGTAGTTGAAAAACATGTTCTCCCATACATTTCAACTACAAATGTCCTTAGTTAAACGAAAAGGATCCAACCCACATTGCACCTACTGTGGGTTGGATTCTTTTTGTTTAACTTTTGGCAAGAAAATTTGAAGCCAATATTGAAATAGAAGGAAATTAAGTGACAAAAATATTTCCAATAACTTCAAAACAAAATTCAAAGACTATTTCATAAACAAAATATACTCACGCCTTCTTCCCATTGAGGTAGACGGAAACTACAGAACGCCACCTGCTACGATCCTTACAAATAGTCCTTTCTGCTTCGTTTCCCCTGCCGCACTATGCTCCTCGCGCTGCCGCGATATTGCCCTCTGTACCCACACACTGTTACACTCGCGCAATTAATATAGATATTATCTCTCGGAATATATAGATATTATAACTCGGAATTCGCAAAAAAATTTCGACCTTTTTATACAAAATGGTTCAATCTGGTATATGCTTTTACATGGGAAGGTAATTTTTTTTTTTGTGAATTCTTAGTTGGTCTCATAGTAAAAGTTGTTCATATTGATGGGTAGAACACCCCCTTAAATTTTGTCGCATGTTTTAAAAATCACCCTGTATACATTGGAATAAAACGAGGTATTAATACAAGTATTCAAATTGTTAAAGATAGGAACTGCGTCAGCGCAAAGCGCACGTGTATGTGGCCGGCCACTTGCGCACATATTGCCGGTCCTTTTACTCGCGCACAAAAAACCGACAAAACAGGGAGCAGTGGGCATGACGAGGAGGATGAGGTGCTGCGTGACGAGTAAGATTGCCACACTACGTCTGTTCCTGTTTTCCTCGCTACTTCTCATGCTACTCGACGGGTGTGTGGCAGGCGCATTACATCTATGGTCGTACTATGCACGCTGCCGCGTCGAATTCAAACGTGACCTTTCTCAAGAACATCATCAGTAAAGTCACTATAATTATGTCCTCAAAAAATATTTCAGTAAAAATACTTAAGTATTGAAGTTTTCATATCGAAGAAAATACTTCAAACAAGTTGCTAGCCATACTTGACATCTAAAGCATTAATAACACCTTTCGCAAAGTGAACTATAATATATTCAATAAACAAAAATCATATTTCGCTCATTTGCGACGAAAGTGTGACATCTCGAATATCGATTTTTCGTTGTACTGATTCGTTTTTGTTTTTGATTATTTAATTTAATTATTAGTTATACTCTAATCACTTCATACATAATAAAGCTATATTGACGATAATTTAAGAGTTTGAGAGAGAGCATCTAAAAGTTCAAAAGTCGTTTTCTGTAAAATTACGGTTTTTGAGATGTCACACTGTCGTCGCAAATGAACGATTTGATTTCTGTCTTGTAGCATTATTGGAAATATGTCTGACTAAGATACTAGGTAAAGATTTGTGTTTTGGTTTTCATTTGAAAATCTTATGAAAAAATCTTGTTAAAATAAATAAAATCAACTACCACTTGTTTTCACTTTTAGTTTTTTGTATGTGACTTTTGGCATAATCGGATTTGCATTTTGGGCTTAGTAATTTCATTTAATGTTTTGGCTTGCTGATGACAATATTATGATGGACTAATTTATATTTTATTGTAGAAATAAATTGTTCTAAAAAGCTGCAGAGTACTTCATTAAAAAAAAAAAAAAAACTAATAAATTCCTGCAGGTTTGGGACCTCTGCCAATGCAAGGTGAATACTTTTCAGAGAGAGAGAACATAAAAGCTTGTAACAACGAGATTTGTGCACCACTATTTACTTATGTATCTACTTATATTAGAGATTTTACATATACAGGGCTATTTTTAAATCATTAACTAAACTTTCACAGGGTGTTCTACCCATGAATATGAACAACTTTTACTATTGGACCAAACCTGATATCGCAAAAAAAAAATCAGCTGTTCAGTACATTTATGTTCGCTTATTTGGTCAAAATGTACTGAACATCTGATTTTTTTTTTGCGATTTCAGAGTTGGTCCCATAGTGAAAGTTGTTCATATTCATGGGTAGAACACCCTGTGAAAGTTTAGTTAGTGATTTAAAAATAGCCCTGTATATACTCACGCCTTATTCCCATGGGGGCAAAAACTCCAGAATGCCACCTGCTATGATCCTTACATACTACTTTTGCCTCGTTTACGTTCATACTTCTGCTTATAATAATAATAATAATATCTTTATTTACAAGTAACAAGACTCAATTATGTTAGTAACAATATTCCTTACCCCTATGTTAGTATTCATATTCTAATCATTTAACCTAAAAAAACCATGACTACATGCGAGTCACTGCCACACGCCTACCAGCGAGGTGGACAGCTTGCAGCAGCGACCCACGTACAAACAAAGTCTGCTCGCAACGCAGCTCAAAATAAGGTACACACACGCGGTTATACACGCACGCCGATTACCTGATTTTTCTGAAGAACATCACTAATAAGGTCAATATGTGTCGTCGTAGGACGTCATATCTGCCTTGTAAATACCTATTGTTAGTCGCCTTTCATTCTTCTTCTCAACATGAGCAAACCATCTAAGCATACTCTTTACAGTTTTTGTCACTACATCTTCTTTTAAACCGCACCGCTGCCTTATCACTTCATTCCTCAGCCTATTCATAGTCTAATGATATACACGATTTTCAAGCCTTCAGTTAGAAGAAAGAAAGAAAAAAGTATTTATTAGGACTCTCAGTAAGCTGACCAAGTGTGTGTCGGAAGCACAATCAAGGGTTCCGCAGTTAGGATGTTTTTTTTCCAAAAACGTTAAGTTTGTAATCACAAAAAAAAAAATGAGATAAAACTACAAATTAACGATTTTCGGACATTTACTTGTGCTGTGAGACCTTGCTTTTTGCCAAATTGCAGATTCTAGGTCAACGGGAAGTACCCTATAGGTTTGGATTTATTTGTGAGTGTCAAAATATGTCGCATACATGGCTGTATTTTTTTATTACGTTCACTTAGAAACTTGACTTTTTAGAGCTCCAAGAGGGCGTGGACCTGCGTACCTATTTGATATTAATTTCAACTTGATACATCCACGTGCTCCTGAGAAAAAGGGTGAAACAGACTGATAGACAGACAGATAGACAGACGTACAACGAAATGGAGTATAAGGGTTCCTATTCCTTTTTGACGTACGGAACTCTAAAAACAAAAAAACTAATTTTTAAATGGTCCGAAAATTATCAGTTGACCCGAAATTCCACACTATTCTGATACCTAAAATAGTAATATATTAGATATTAAAAATCTTCTCATCTCTTCAACATAAAACCCATCCGATGACAAATACCAAGTAATTCACGCCGCACATTGCACCCCTACATTGTAACAAAGTTATAAAGAAGAGGGATGAAAGGGGGGTGAAACAAATGTACGCAATTGACAACTCAAAAAGTTCTGATGGATGCACATTTGTCATCCTCATGCTTTTAAATGTATTGGGCTTGGTAAGATTGAATAGGACCATCCATTATTCTTATTACATGTCAGATAGGTGATTTAGTTTTGGTAATGTGTGGATTGTTATTTAAGGGGACGATCTAGGACGAGTATTTTTTTGAGAAATGGATTATTGGATGATAAATATGTCACACTTCAAAAACTACTATTAAAATATACTACATACCGTACAGTCGAGTTGATGAAACTTTCCACAGTTTTCATAGACATTTATGCAACTGTAGTATAACAAGGGGTTTTATAACGATAATAATAATAATTCCGAGGGCCCATTATTGAGTGTGCAAGTCATTTTATCCGTGTATAATAATTGGTCAGGCAGGGGACATACTCGTAGTTCTTGCATAGTTCAAGTTACCCAATCCACTTTAGCCACCCAGACCTATAGCCGCGAAATCGCGAAAATAAAACAGATGTTCCCATGAGATATACGAACATAAATGTAGGGAACAGCAATTTTTTTTTCGCAATTTCAGGTTTGGTACCATAGTAAAAGTTGTTTGTTGTCACGAGTTATGCAAACATACAAAAATTCGCGAAAAAAAAATCTGCTGTTAAAAAAAAAAGAAATCTTAAAAAATCTGTTGTTGTTGTTGTTTCATTTACTGTAGGGTTCAAAACCCTACAGTACATTTCGACGAGTTATGCGAGTATATGTAAGACCAGCAGATATTTTTTTCGCGCGTATGGACGCTATAAGTAATATTGCGATTAACTCGCAATATTATAGCGTCCATACGCGCGAAAAAAATATGAGAACGTCTTTAGTTAATTAAAATACTGTATTTAATCACTTGAAAACAAAGAACAAAATAGCATAACCACTTGACCAATGTGTTTGTATAAGTAAGGATTGGCCATTTTAATACATAAAAATCAAATCTGTCTTATGTTATTTCCATTGTCAATTTTTTTAATATCAACTGAGTATTATTCAATGACATTGATATTATAACAATACTAAGTCAGTAAACCAGATTATTTTGTGCACGGAGCAAACAAAAATAAACCTTAATATAACGAACGTTTCTTGTATATTAAAAATAACAAACAATTTTATGAAAATCTGATAGTCGCGTAGCTTCAGGGAGAGTTACGAATATCTGCTACGAGAGCGTAGCATGATAGCATCGTTTTGTGTAACCAGGGACCGGCCGGATACTCGTTGAAAGGGTTTTGAAGGGGTTTTTTTTAAGCGCTTCAAAAAAAAACCCTATGATACATATTACACCTTCGAACGGGTATAGTTAACCCGTTACGAACGGGTTACCCTTTCAACACCCTGAACAGGGTAAGCCATTCCAACTCAAGACATTGTAATATGCATTGTTTACAATCGATATTAGTTTTAAATTGCATAACCACGATCGCACGTGACATCGTACTGGGCCCGGCGGTCCGCCAATCATGCGTGTACCGACTTGCCGAGCGACTTATAAACATGGAAAAATAACTATTGTCTATATGAACTTATAGTTCAATTTTGCTCGTCACACATGCTAAACATTGAAATAATATTTATTTTTTCGTGTCTATACTTGTTTATTTTCATCATTCGTCATTTGATTCGGAAGCTACGAGTACTACTAGCTCAAGTTTATTAGGTAATCCAGGGTAACACGAAAAAAGCTTTTCGAGAAGGTAACCTCTTCAAAGGCTTAAGTCATTGAAGGGGTTAACCCCTTCACGTGGTTACCTTAATAAAGTGTTAACCATTTCGCTGGGTTTCGAGGATGTAACTCGAACAAAAGGTAACACTGCGATATGAGTTACCCCATGTACGGGTTACCCTGTCCAAAGGCTCAACTCTTAAGCGGGGTTGTCCGGTCCCTGTGTGTACATCTTAATTATAAAAATAAAATGATTATTCCTACCAAGCAAAGAAATAGTGTAAGTGTTTTAATGGAAACATATTTTATCATAGCCTACTTTTATAATAGATTATATTATTATTTATTGGTGCTACAGGTACCAACAAATAAAGTAAAAATAAAAAATGTCTCTGTAACAAACCCCTTTGGGGGTACATTCGAATGTACAATAAAAAAAAAAAACCGGCCAAGTGCGTGTTGGACTACGAACAACGAACAATGAAGTGTTCCGCAGATGCGATGAATTTATCCCAAGAACAAACATAACATTGTAGTTGAAAACATGTTCTCCCATACATTCCAACTGCATATGTTAGTTTGTACGCACAATAAGATTTACCATATTATATTATTTTAAGACCATAGACTTCTTATAAGTTTTCATGTTATACGTATAATTATATATGAATAATGAATGTTTAGAACTATTTTCTGTATTTTTTCAAAATTTTAGGCTCAGTAGTTTCGGAGATAAGGGGCATGGTCAATTTTCTTAAATAACTTTAAAACAATTTACTTTAAAATCATAAAAAATATATATATTTGAGACCCTCACAGTAAGCCCTTTCATTTGATATGTCACACGGTACAGATTACAAAACTGTTTTTTTTATTTTCTTATTTGCCCCCCAAAATTGCCTCCCATATTCAAAATTCATTTATTTACGTTACACATCCATGTATGGGGTTACAGAAATTCATACGTGTACCAAATTTCAACTTAATCTGTCTACTATATTCGGAGCAAATTGGCTGTGACAGATGGACAGACAGACAGACACAAGTGATCCTGTAACGGTTCTGTTTATTGATGAGCCATACTCAAAGCTGTGTGTAGATGTCGCTGACGTCGACTGTACCTTATTTTCCTTTTATGACAGTATTGTGTCTCAACTAAAAGTTGAACTCCGTAAAAGGAACGCAGCAACTGCCGGCAAAGAGGCCGATTTGATTGAAAGGTAAAAAATAAACTTAAAATATTTGCGGTTTGTGAGCCTTTTTCTATAAGCCACGGACTAACATTCTAATTTTTATATATTATATATTACATTCGTATGATCGAAACCAAAACTTTGGTGCTGACTGCGACATCCAAAATGACATCGCATACCTACGTATGTCCACCTTCTGATACATTCAGAGACATAAATGCATATACTCCTTTACCAATGATTAACAGACAGGCAATACAGGAATATTTTGAAAAGTAAGTACCAATATTGATTGATTATATCTTCAGGAGACTCCTTTACCACACAGATTAGCTAATATAGTATATTTTATGACACGTTTATTTTGATGACAATCAATTTATTTTATTAAAAAAATAATCTTGATGATTTTGTTTTATAGATATAGTACCCCGCCTAAAGGACAGCTTTTTTACGAATATTCCATGATTTTAATTTCCCATGATAATCCTTTTCTGACAAAATTACGGAAAATAGGAAACCTAAATTTAGTAGATTTCAAAAATCTGTACGACTTGACAGCTAATATATCAAAACAAGGTGCAGTCGATTTTGCACCATCTATCGTGATAAAAAGTTAGTTTTCCTCCCCATTATTAATTCACTGGACTAATGTGACGTTTACGGTTTTACCATTTTCTGATGAAAAGAATATAGTGTTGTGACAAGAAGATTGACATCAATCACTCGCTCATTCATTCTCATTACGTTCTAAATCAAATCACATTATTTTATTTATTTTAATAAGAAATCTCCCAGTGTATTTTGGTTTAACTGATATAAAAATATTAATAGTAATACCTTTAGAGGCCGATTGATGAGTCTTTCAAAAAGCGAATTATATAAAATGAAATAAAAATGCATTGGATATTATTTTTATTCGTCGTCGTCAGACATAATATTAGCACTATCGCTGTCGCTGTCAGTAACACTATTATAAAACGGTCCGTAACATTCTCTATAATACGGTCGAGATTGCACATTTTATTTTCTGCTTTTATTACATGACCCACACAGCTGCTCCATCTTTCGGCAGTCACGTTTTTAAGTCCTTGTTCGAACAATTTTTTGTCTTCTTTCATTTTAAATATTTTCTTCAAAATCAAAAGTCATTTATTCAAACTCCCCAGCAGCACAGCTGTCTGTTCAGTTAATAATATATATATATATACATTCTATACAACACTGTGCAAAATAATATATCTAAGTACATTACGCAACACAAACATTAAATTTAATTTAATTATTTGCTTTATGTCAGCTAGCACACGCCAATATACCCAAAAAAAAAAAAAAGAATAAAAGAAAAAAAAATCGAAAACTATACTCAAGCAGAAACAAAATACAAAACTAAAAACGTAAGCAGAACTTTATACCTAAATAAAAGCCTCCAGTAATAAAGGCCGTGCCCACTTACATATACCCGTACATGTAGTCGTAACTCGAAGTCACAGATGATAAACTAGGACCATCGAAGTAAAATAAACAACGAGTTAAATTACTAATAACAAAACATAACCATGTTGTTTCTGGTAACGTATCCTTGTATCCTTTCGCCTGTGCCCAAACCAGCTCCATAGGATCAATCCTATTGAGCTGGTTTGGGCACAGGCCCTGGGCGTCCGTCACGTAGGGAGGCAATAACGCCCAACCCAATAATGTCCAGCCTAATAATTCGTGTATATCGTCTCTGATAGAATTTATGTAGATTTATTATAATTCATTAATTTTCATAATAAATGTTCCTATTGGCTTTGTGTGAGCTGAATCACAAGGAACGGAACGCATCACTATTATTTATTATTTAATTATCATAAATACGGCAACATTAATTTACCAAATGACATTAGCATCTGTTAGTTTACTCCAGTGAATTAATAATTACACTTTAGTTACCAGCATATTTATCTGTAAATATTGGATATCGTGTACTTATATAATGTATTTATTTAATTTAGGGGACTACAGGACCTAAACGCAACTAAATGCAAGTTTTATAATACTAAATCTACTGCAGTAAGTTGGCGTAATTATCTATATAAGTATGTATTTACAAAAAAAAAGTAGTATAATATGTAGTATATCAGTTATCTGGTTTCCATAGTACAAGCTCTGCTTAGTTTGGGATCAGGTGAGCGTGTGTGAAATGTCCCAGGATATTATTATATTATTATTAACTTGGTACAATAGAAAAAAATCACGAAAATAACACAAAAATTTTTTTTTACGATTAGGTCATTCTGATTTTTTGTCATATTATTCTACAAGCCACATAATAACCTCATAGTGTTTTAATGTTTAGTCCAGTCAATCGATTTTTTGTAAATAGATAATCGCTTCATAATTTTCAATAAATTACCAGCGTTGTGTCATCGCGCTTTTCTTTACCTTCTATGCAGTCCGACAATGACCGCACTTCGGGTCCTATAGTCCCCAAACCGGTTTAAAACTAATTAGAATCCCTAATCAAATCCCCCTCCTTAGCCACCTATCCATATGACTAGAGAATGCTGTCTCGATCTGAATAAACAAATAAACCCCTAGATTATAACTGACATAATATCAGTAACTAGGTTATCTAGATTATCGACATGATTGCAAATTACCTTATTATCTAACAACTATGTCAAATAACTAATTCACTACTGACATGATGAATCAAATGCTGCCTGAACTGATTGCTACGCATGACTTTGAAATGAGGCGTAATTATCTATCTTGAATATTTCATCATTCCTGCCATTATCCCATGTTATGTTGGGTCGGCGCACTACGTTTTCTTCTTCCATTCTCCCCTGTCAACCGTCACGCTATCATTTACTCCCTTCTCTTTCATATCCTCACACCATCCATCCATCTTTTCTTCGGCCTTCCTCTCTCTCTCTATCCATCAACATGTATATTCATCACTCTTTTAGTCACATGCATTTCGTCCCTTCTCATCACATGCCCATATCAAGCCAATCGATTTCCTTTCAACTTTTCTGTCACTGGCGCCACTTTCAAACTTCCTCTTATACACTCATTTCTTACTTTATCCATTCTCGTCACTTCACACATCCATCTCAACATCTATTATTATTCTAATTATAATATAACACGCTTGTATTCCTGGAAAGGTTAGGCAGAGGTGTACCAATAGTACATCCCACATTTTGCCAGTTATGTTTAAGTCCCATGTGGTGAGGGTACGAGCCTGTTGCCATCAACCGGGCACAAATCCAAAATCCGTGCTGCTACTGAGAAAATCCAGATGGAAAAACCCAATGACATTTTACCCAACCCGGGAATCGAAGCCAGGATCTCATGTTTAGCAGTAGCACTTGCGACCACTAGACCAACGAGGCAGTTCGATTAATCATCACGTCTGGATTCTCCGAAGGGATCTAGGGAGAAGTGTTTAGTACACATTTCTCCAGTAATGACCTCCAAGTTTTTGTACGCGGCGTCGCCCGCTTGCAGGTCGGAAATTGTCCCACAGGGGCGTACTACCAAGATAAAAAGTATCTTATGTCCTGACTCAGGTCATGATCTACCTTTCCTTTTTTTAATTGAGTAGACTTTGCTCTTGACTCTAGTCTAGGTCGGAGGTGACAGAGACAAAGTCGAAGATGGAGTGATCTTACCCAGAAGAAGCCTGTTCACTCTCACTTTGAAGAGATTAGGGTTGCATGTGTTCGGAAACACAGTACGCAGCTAGAGAGCTCCGCCCGCCAGGGTTGCGGGTTGTTCGAAAGAGTTACCGTGGCCCTGGCACAGGCAACCGAAGGAACATGGGTGGGTTTTAGTCAGTAGAAGTCTGACACGCCCTCCCGCTCCACTCAGAGCGGGAGAAGTTATTTGATGATTTCCCATAAAAAAAAAAACAAAGGTAGAGAGCTCCACTCTTTTGCTGTGCGCATTAAATGACATTTGGAAACGCTTAGTCCAAATTGGTGGAATAGCAACAAGGTAGGGATGGTAACTGGCAGTGCGTCTAGATATCCGATGGTAGAAGGGGGCCGGTAGAATGAGGTCGTGAAGTTCTTTGGCACACTCACCGAAGTACAATCTGTAGAAGACCGACAAGCAGGCAACCTTGCGGCGATGAGCCAAGCTGTGTACCAAATATCGAAATCGTTCAGCCGTTAAGCGGTAAAATGTGACAGACAGACAGACTGAGTTACTTTCGCATTTATAATATTAGAATGGTTGTATTGACCGTGATCCTACAGTCATTAACAGGTCAAAAGCTAGTACTGAGTAATTTATAATCGAAAAAACTCTTTAGCACTTTTCCCAACCTGGGCATTAAACACAGGATCCCATGCACAGCAGTCATACCTGCGACCAACAGACAAACAAGATAGGACTTAGGAATGACTAAGGGTGAATTTCACCGGCGAACACGATCAGCACATCTAAACTCCGTTCAGTTTCTTTGTCGAAATTCGCCCTTAGTTCACTATAATTATTTCAATGACATATTTCCGTTCGACGGTAAACGTTATTTGAAACATTGCCAATAAATGGGTTTGTATTTTCTCCTAAAATAACTCTAAATAAAATGTGTTATCCCTTCGTTGGAGACACTTTACGGACTTTCAATTTAATTCCAAACTGTCGAACTTTATTTAAGAAAGAACTTTAAAATAACAACATCAAGAACTTTAAATGTCTGAAAGGAATCCCGAATTTTCGATGTCCAAAAACAAGTGCTGGGAGAAATTCTGAGTTGGTCAAATGAAGTTAGAAGTTTCCTTTTAGAAATTGTATTTTGGAATTCGGACTAAATAAAGTGTGGACAAAAGGAGTACTATTTTACTTTCTAGGGGAGTTAATTTTCACACTAAGATACGGAACTCTTTCAAACAACCCGCAACCCTGGCAGACATCGGCCCTACCGGACCCCATCAGTTAGTGTTGACATTTCTTTGAGGCGCGCGTGGAGCACAACGCGCCGTCGACCTTGACCTGTAGTGCTATTCTGTACAAATTTCACCGTGAAACTTAGGTGAGATAAGCGTGGAGTAAGCTGTCAATAGTGTCAATCAGGTGGAATGACAGCTCTCTTCAAGCTCACTCCACCTAAGTTTTCACAGTGCGATTTTTACAGAATAGACCAGTCCTTACCGGACGGCGTGCTACCCATTGCTCGCCGTCCGTAAGCCCGCGCCTACGGTGGCCGGGAATCGGCTCTCAATTCCCGACGATGAATGATAGGCTGAGGAATGATATTTTAAGGCAACGTGTCGAAATGCGACTAACAAAAGATATTTACAAGGCAGATGTGAGTGATACGCCGCGGGACGCCCTATGAGGACATATATTGAATGACTTTACATTGGTGATGTTGCTTAGAAAGGTCAGGTGCATAGAAGTCGCAATAGGCGTGCGTGTATGACCTGATGTATACGAACGTAAACAAAGCAAAATGAGTATGTAAGGAACATAGCAGGTGGCGTTCGGGAGTTTCTGCCCCCATGGGAAGAAGGCGTGAGTTTATGTATGAATGTGGGTTTTCCTAAATGAGCCAGAGGCTGTTTAAAGGTTCCAGTGATATAACAGACAAATTACACAGTACTCTCCTTTATTTACATGTTTAGTAATTAAGATAATACATTTTCTTTAGCAATGTCTCTTTTGAAAAATTTATCTGCCTGATTAGCGGACTCGTAACCATACTCGTACTGGTAACTCTCATTTTAAGTCTAATGATAGACTTTTGGTAAGTATTTGTATTTGTATGCTCTTTATTTCCTGAAAAAAATAAAACTTATACCTAGATTAATATTTTTCACCGTAAATCTGTACAATATTTTGAACTGAATGAATTTAATATTTATAAAATGACATCATAACATTAAACATTCCTTCATTCATTACGTCATGAAACAACATGGCGGCCGAGAGTTTTGTAAAATTAATTATATTATAAAGATGAAAAGCCGAAACATCCATTGAAATTAATTTAAAATGTTTTAATTAACGTGTTTAATTAATTTAAATTAACATTTTAATTTATTTATTTGATGAGCAAATAAATATGCCTCTTTGTCTAAGTGCGTTCTTCGTCCTAAAATCTATGGCGGAATCTATAATCTGTATTCAGCTCATAAGGCTTGGTGATTGTATTATGACAATATATATACATCTACGCGTGGCGATATTTAAATTGTACACAAATGCGTACAAAAATAAAAATCCATGGTTTTTTGGCGCTCAAATAACGTCAACAGGGGGCGCTGTTGGTAAACATTTGAATATTACGCAAAACTGAGACAGCAGATGGCACCACTTTGACGCAGAGTAAGCAATGCCAATTTTTCGACATTTTTAACCGACTTCAAAAAAGGAGGAGGTTTCTCAATTCGATATTTATGAGTGTTTGTGGATAACTTCGTCGTTTATGAACCGATTTGGACGATTCTTTTTTTTCTTGGAAATGAGATATCCAAGAGTGATTCCATATAAATTGTATTAACTTTGCATGGGTAGTTTTTGAGTAAGCTTCAGAAATGCGTATTTTGTTTTGATGTTTTAATCTATGCGGATAATGTTTTAATAACTTCCTATCACTGTTATTTACATAGGTTTCAATTTTTATGGGGTACGTACCACAACTTAAAAGTGAAAAATAAAAACTTTTTAGCAAAAAATAAAACCGACTTTCAAATCAAAACACTACAAAATTTAAAACAACTTAAATTTCGGAAGTCGGTGGCAAAAAACGAAAATACAAAACCAAAGACATCGACTACCGAAATTAAAACTATTTTTCACTTTGTAGTAGTTTGATTTGGAAGTCGGTTTTATTTTTTGCTAAAAAGTTTGTTTTCAATATTATTTGAGTTTTATTTCATAATTTTTACTATAATTGTAGGTTCAAAAAATAAAATAAAAAAGATCTTACAAAGCTATTGTTAGTACATACAAAAAACCACGTATAACAATAGTCCTGTACCAACAGGGGGTTGTCCTTGGGTGCACTTGCATAGTGCATACAGGGATAATCGTCGGTTGGTGCCTCCTCATCATTTAAAATTATTTAAGGGGCCTCTGCGAGTTGGCTTCGGCTCCTCGTACGCCTTCCAAAGGTCCGGGCCCCCAGCGTCCCGAGAAATATCAAAAATAATAATAATAATACATTTATTTCAGACGTAGTCCATATAATGTCAGTAACACAAAAAAAAAACTTACAAAGCTATTGTTAGTACATACAAAAAGCCACAGAAAGAGATAAAAATAAAAATCACAAAGTGGCACCGCCCAGGAGTGCCAGTTTAAGCCAAGCCCTGGACGCATCCAGTGCGCCACATCAGCGAGTCCCAGCGTCCCACAAACACGCTCAGAAGGCTGTTCGAGCTGGCCCGCATGGGCTTCATAAGAGACGCACTACGTTTCCTCATAATGGCCTGAAAACCATCCACGCTTTTCACCGCAAACATAGCTGAAGCGCTGCAGTGGCGCGGCAGCCCAAATAGCACCCTGAACGCGTCATTATACTGTACTCGCAGAGCACTGTATGTACGCTGCGTGTACTTAGTCCACAGGCTGCAGGTGTAAAAAGATTGACAGAAGGCCTTAAATAATGTCACTTTGACTTCCTCGGTACACCGTGCAAACCTGCGGGCCAGCAATTTACAGCGCAAAGACAGCGCCCTGCGCTCCCTCTCCAAATCAATGTTGTCACACATATCCTCTGCGACCCAGTGACCCAGATACTTGAAATTAGACACTCTGTTCAAGGTGGCACCGCAAAGATACAAAGGAGGCACATTAGCGAATGATTTATAACCAGCCTTAAACAGCATGACTTCACTCTTGTTCACATTATATCTGAGTCCATGGGCTCGTGCATACTTTTCACAAACATCTAGCAGTCTGCGCATGGCACTGATCGACGGGCTCAGCAGCACCATATCGTCCGCATAGCTGATTTATTGACGCACTGTCCATCTGTATGGCAACCTATGCCTATTCTGCTGAGCTCGCCGATCAGCTCGTCCATGTATAAGTTAAAGAGACGAGGAGAGGTTAACCCCCCCTGCCTCACCCCGCACTCCGACCCATACACGTCCGAGTGCGAGCCTGCCCACCGCACAACATTCCTTTGGCTCGAGTACCAATATTTCAACATTGCAACAACATCACGTGGCACATCTGTTTCAATTTTCATCTTTTGCCACAATACACCATACGATGTTAAATCGAATGCCCTGGACAAGTCCAGGTAACAGGCATAGACCGGCGTTTTCCTGGCTGTATAATACTGCAGAGTCTGCTTGAGGCACAAGATGGTACTCTCAGTCGAAAGGCCAGGTCTAAATCCAAATTGAGCATCATGCAGTTCTATGTGCCTATCCAGGTGTTTGTCAAGCAGACTGTCCAAGACTTTTGCTATCACAGTAGCCAGCGAGATAGGTCTGTTGTTTGCCAGGTCTGAGACATCACCGGTCTTGTTTTTTATAACCGGAACAACCACGGTATGTGTAAGTTCAGCCGGTAGGTAACAATGACTTATGCATAACCTGAAAAACATAGCAAGCACTCGAGACAAATGGAAACCAGCACATTTCAAATGCTCAATGCTGAGACCATCGTGACCAGGGGACTTACCTCGCACCATTTTATGAATTACGGAGGCAACGTCCTTGGCACAAAATCTAACAGTAACGTCCCCTACCGTCATCTCAGCACCGCGCGTCAGGTCAGTCGAACCTACAGGAGGAGATTCCATCCTAAAATGACGCTGAAACATGTTGGCTATATCACGAGGCTCATACACGCCTGCAACGCTCACAGGTAGACTCGATTTTGGGTTCAATTTATTTGTCTTTTTCCAGAATTTACCAAATTGTTTATTAGAATGATGCTGTGCAATTATATCAAACTTGATTTGTTTTTCATTATCTTGACAAAATTTTACCCGGGTTTTAAAAAGTCGCCTCGATTGGCACATTCTATCGTAAATAGGTCCACTTTTTAGTTTCCCACTTAATAACCAGTTTTGATAACATAATCGAGCCTCTTTGTGAGCACCGCTTACGTGTTTGTTCCACCCTGGCATATATTTACGTTTCCTGGACACAGGACCAACATAGTTATCGGCCACCGCCTCACTAAGTATTAGCACAATATCGCTATACATTTGCTTTAAAATGCGTTTGTGATCCTCATTATAACAACAGTGATCGGCGCAGTGTGTAAATTCTACAGGAAATTTAATATTTCTCATTTGCGAGTGACAACTTTCAAAAAACTTTCCGGTCTGCGCACTGTTTCTTTCTCCCCAAATGACTTTATTACATTTGTTATCAGTCGCCATAATTTTTGGCCTTATCAATTTTAGGTCACACTCAACCAACAAGGGACAATGATCAGACCAGTAAGCATCATGTAACACGGACCCTTTACGCACTGAGCGTCTCGCCGCACTGGTCGTCACACAGTGATCGAGCCAGCGCAGACAGCCGTGTGCCTCACTCACAAATGTGTCTATAGGTAGCAAGTCCATATCTACGCACGACCATGATTGATCGGTACAAAAGTTTATTAGTTCTCTTGAAAACCACTCACCTGGGTGTGCATTAAAGTCCCCAAGTACAAAAACAGACTCCACGGCACTATTTGCAATCAACGCATTAACTTCACTAAGACAATTGGTGAATTCAATTAAATTATCGACACTCGCGGTGGGCATGTACACTGATACGACCATAATTGACCTGGCACTGAGCACTACTTTAATGGCCGCAATACGCACATTATTAACGCACGGGAACGCAGATTTCCTCCAGAGCAGGGCCACACCACCGTACGGCCTGCCCCTTAATACACCAGCTGCCGTATCCACGGCTGAGGAAATAGCACTAAAAATATTGAGTATTAATATTAGGTTTATACTCTGACCCGCAAAAAAATTTTCATTTTTATAGTCTTCAGCTCTAAAATAATCAGAACTTAACCTTTAATGTTTGGTGACTGTAAAATGCTTCCAACTAATTTACCATTGCTTGCAAAATTAATCGCCTTCATTTCTGCATATACTACCTAATGGCACAACACTGATTCACAGAATAATGCATTATTATATCACAGATTAATCCTGACGAACGGCTATCACTAAAATACAGTAACTGGCCGTAAATATTGCACATGGGATTTTTAGAAAATGTTGGGCTTTGTCGCTTTCGTCTTCACCAGTGACAAAGACAGACATTTCTAATGCTCAATGTGTCGTATTAGGTACTTGTTTCTGCTTTTCAATCCATGTGCAATATTTACGACCGGTAAAAGTTAGATAAAATTAGATTGTCAACACACCGGATTTCTCAATAATAGTCATCTAACCACAGATATTTATTTATTTATAACCATAGATTACAGAAGAGCCCTAACTTCAAGTTTTTCTGATTTCGTTATTTTTTCGTTACCTAGTGCGAAAGTACGGTCTCATAAAATTAATATTAAAAAGATTTACAGTTTAAAATTAATGAACTTTAAACTTTTTAGGGTTTCGTAGTCAACAAGGAACCCTTATAGTTTCGCCATGTTCGTCTGTCCGTCCGTCCGCAGCTTAGTTCAGAGACTCTTAGTACTAGAAAGCTATAATTTGGCACGGATATACATTATTAATCACGCCGACAAAGTGGCCAAATAAAATCATGAAAAAAAAAAACATTTTTTTATGGTACCTCCTGTAAACGTAAAGTTGGGATGTTTTTTTTCTCTTATATATGGGATAGACGAGAAAAAAAAACATCCCAACTGTGTGGGGTATCGTTGGATAGGCCATTCAAAAATATTACGGGTCTGTGAAAACCATTTTTCGATTCAGGGATCCATTTGCGTAAAATTAAGCTTTAAGTTGTTTTGTTCCCTGTTCGAAAGAGTTACCGTGGCCCTGGCACAGGCAACTGAACGAACATAGGTGGGTTTTAGTCAGTAGAAGTCTGACACGCCCTCCCGCTCCGCCCAGAGCGGGAGAAGTTATTTGACGATTTCCCATCCACAAAAAAAAAGTTACTAATTTTTGTTAGAGTTAAGTGTGTGTGTGTCCTGCCAGATAAATAGTTGCTTTTGGATATGTGAAAAAATTCACGGCAGTAGTTATTATAACGAAATTAAAAGGAGAACTTAGTCGGCTTTACAAGTTTACGAGTAATAGTCGACCAACTTATAAAATGTACTTGGAAAAGTAAAAATGTTGTGCAAATTCCATGGAAAAATTACTTATTCGACTACAATGTTAAGTTTGTTTTTGAGATTAATTCTCTCAACTACGGAACCCTTCATTGTACGTAGTCTGACACGCACTTGGCCGGTTTTGTATTAACCTTTAGCTACCGACGTGGTTTTATTGTAACACAAGTACCAAAGTAGGGCCTGAGAGGCCGCAAGTACTAGGTTAAATTTCACGAGGAAATAATGATTTTTTGTTTAAAATTGATGCTTACAGTTAAAATTTAGAGTGACTTAATGAAATAAACAGTAATGAGAAATCACCTTTATTAAATTTTGACCTTAAAAATGCCTTTTAATCTTTGGCTTTGTTTCTACACGAAAAAACTACACTTAAAAAAAAAAAAAACCTAATACAATTTTTAGAAACAAAAACAGGTTTATCCTAAGTTTTATTTATTTATTAAAACTTTATGCACATGCAAAAAAATAAACCAGTCGTCCTTTCATAGTTCACTTACTGAGAAACTTAAGTTACCGAGCGTACCTAATCTAATAAACAAACTTACATAATTGCAGCGCCATAATCCATAATCATCACTGCCTTGTTGGTATTGTGGTTGCAAGTGCTCTGCTGAGCATGAGGTCCTGGTTTCGATTCCCAGGTCGGCCAAAGCCATACTGGGTTTTTCCATCAGGAATTTTTAGTGGGGTTAAAAATACTTTGATACCCTAAGCTCTCTTATCAAAAAATATACTAAACACCAAAAAAATAAGTCTAAAATTGCAATAGTTCTAACTGTTTTAGTCACGACTGCACTTTATATTGCATTCGCAACACCAAATATAAAAAAATTGGTAATCATTAACTATTTCTGGGTTAACAATGATTAGTTTGGGAGTCATTTGCTTTAATAGAATAGCAAGATGTAAAATTTTTGGTTATAATTTCACAATTAAATGGAGTTTTAATTTTGGTGCTCATTTACTATTTTTGGCAGTAAAAAGTGTTTTTTGATGTTATATTTTACTTCATCTGGCGATAAGTTAAACCTAAGCTATTTTTAGGTGGCAACCTGTAGTCTGGATTTGTGCCTGGGTGATAGCAATAGGCTCGCCTATTAAATAGACCTCAAACATAACTGGCAAAAACTTTTAAGCAAAAAATAAAACCGACTTCCAAAACAAAACACTACAAAGTGAAAAATAACTTTAATTTCTGTAGTCGGTGTCTTGGGTTTTGATTTTTTTTAACCGACTTCCAAAAGGAGGAGGTTCTCAATTCGTCTGTATTTTTTTTTTGGTTTTTTTTTTTGTATGTTTGTTACGCGATTACTCAAAGACGGATGGACCGATTTGGAAAATTCTTTTTTTGTTTGAAAGGGTATACCTCCGAGGTGGTCCCATATAAGTTTTATTAACTTTGCTTGGGGATTTTTTGAGTTAGCTTCAATAATGCGTATATTTCCCACTTATTTTATATGGATGATGTGATGATGTTTTAATAACTTCCTATCACTGTTATTTACATGGCTATATCTACAATGATTGTGCTCAATTATGTATTCGAATTTGTGTGGGGTAGGTTCCACAACTAAAAAGTGCAAAATAAAAACTTTTTAGCAAAAAATAAAACCGACTTCTAAAACAAAACACTATAAAGTGAAAAATAACTTTTATTTCGGAAGTCGGTGGCAAAAAACGAAAATACAAAACGAAAGACACCGACTTCCGAAATTAAAGTTATTTTTCACTTTGTAGTGTTTTGTTTTAGAAGTCGGTTTTATTTTTTGCTAAAAAGGTTTTATTTGCCACTGACTTCCGTAATTAAAGATATTTTTCACTTTGTAGTGAAAAATATCTTAATAATTTTATTTTTGTGGTACCTGCCCCACACAAATTCGAATACCACTACCTGCTATGTAAATAACAGTGATAGGAAGTTATTAAAACATCATCCACGTAAACTATGTGGGCAAATACGCATTATTGAAGCTAACTCAAAAACTACTAAAGCTAGTTAATAAAATTTATATGGGACTACCCTTTCAAACAAAAAAAGAATTTTCTGAATCGGTCTATCCGTCTCTGAGTAATCGCGTAACAAACATATACAAAAAATATACAGACAAATTCAGAACCTCCTCCTTTTTGAAAACGGTTAAGAATGTGGGTGGACTGTAGGTCACCCCTGCCTAACCCTTCGGGGATTACTGGCTGTTATGTTTTGTTATGCACCGGTTACTGAGAGATCTATAATCAAGACATATTTTAGTATACCTAAAAACTCCATAAAGTGGTGATTTAATTGACTCAAACCCTTCAATCTGATATTTAAGCAATCAAATGAATCTGCCTAGCCTTTTCCCAACTATGTTGGGGTCGGCTTCCAGTCTAACCGGATGCAGCTGAATATCAGTATTTTATACATGGAGCGACTGCCTTTCTGACCTCCACAACCCAGATACTGGGTAATACGATACCTCTTGGTAAGATTGGTTGTCGTGATTTTCGGGCTTCTGGGACCCGTAACGACTGTCAAAGATCCACGAATGACAGCCGGGACCAACGGTTTAACGTGTTTTCCAAGGCACGGAGGAATCTCGGTATGAAATGATGGTCACCCATCCACCGACCAACCCCGGCAAGCGTAGCTTAACCTGATGGATCGACCCGTGCTACTGTTATTATTTAGCCATATTTAAACACTCTTCTTAAATGTAATATTACTTCCCTTTGAGTGCCGTGACATCAGTGAACTTATTCGTTTCCCGCTAACGCGTCGATTCACTATTTTTGTGTTGGCAACTCCAATTCGAATCCGTGACGTTTCTACTAAAGAGTTCCATTCATTCATGTAGAATATTTGTGGATGCGGTGTTAACAGATGTTACAGATGGTAATGAAACTATTTACATGGGACGGCGAAATGTGGGTGTACTCTAGGTACAGACGCCAAATTTCTTTAATAGATTTTCAACTTTATCGCTAACGAATTAGGTTCAAGGTTGATTGGGAAAATTTGATAGTTTCGGGTAGCTTGATGTGTTGGCGTCTGTACATCTCTGCCTAACCCTTAATAATAATATTAAATTATTTTAAAAACAGGGGCCGTCCAAGAACAAATAATGTTTTCATTATTCCAGTGCCAGAGAGAGACGGAGCTATACATGACCTATAGCACCATCCCTTTTTCACAACAGAATCATGATGGCGTTAATAGTTCGTAGTAAGGACCCAGCTTAGTAGTGGCAGTTCGACTCCGCGCCGTTTGTTTTCATGAAAACATTTTATTTAAACTTTACTACTTACGGTTTCCAATACTGCCGTAGCCATTGCATTTGCTCGACACTAGACTTAGTAGGCTCATTGCATTCCTTATAAAGTAAGCTTTCACCGATTATAACATTATTGAAACTAACTCAAAAACTACCCAAACAAAGTTAATAAAAGAATATTGGCGAGTTAGGTACCTCATCAAATCCAAACGTTACAAAATCAAGATATATGCAAATTATAGGTCTTATAATCCGTAGTTAGTTTGCAAGCTAACATGTTTTAATAGTTGTTGGGAGTAATTAAAAAACCATGATTTTAGGGTGCAGTCCCGTTGCGGAAACAAAACGCACTAATGCAAAACCAAAACGCATACAATAGAGCCAATTAAACGTATTACGTCAGTGTTGCCATACAATAAACCTCGATATACCGCGATTAGATCTAGCGAAAAAATGAAATAATCATTTTAGTGAAGACAAATCGTTTTTTCAATAAATGCAATATAATGGAAACATGTGCAAACTTAAATTATATACTAGATAAAAAAATAAAACTACGTAAATCAGATTTGACGTAGTGACTCTTGAAGGATAAGATAATAAGTATATCACGGGTGGTGGTGTGAGATAAAAAAAGTTAGAGAATGTTATAATATGTTGAAAGGTAATCAATAATCACATAAAAAAGTACGAAAATGGATATAAATAGACCATAGGTTCCCAACGGGGGCGCTACCACCCCCTAGTGGGCGCTGGAGCTGTTCGTGGGAGCGGTAGCGTGTCCAAACGCAAAACGACACGACCACGAGTAGCACGATTACAGAGAGAGGGAGAGAGAATTAATTTTTAATTTGTGATTATTTACATACGTAAAGGGGGCGTATGATTTTTTTTTCTTGTAAAGGGGGTGGTATTCCATAAAAGTTTGGGAAGCTAGGAAATAGACGAACCCAATTAATTTTCAAGAGTATACGGCCAAAGCAATTCCACAAGTATTATTGCCGTTTTCTTATTTCAACTTAGAACACCCACCTTACTTTAAATCTTACTAGTAACACAAAAGTCCTTATATAGTTATTAAAGTACAATCTATCCACTTTATCTGAGTGAAATGTATTGTATGATTTATATGGGTCTGCTTTAAGTTACATAAGTAGGTTCATTTTGAGGTTATGTATAAATCAATTTAATATCCCCAAGTCTAATGTATGTCTTACCATTACATATTTTTTTATAAAAGCATTCAAATCCATATATTTATTCTATGAAACGGTAAGCCTGTATGTGATACTGAAAATACATGGGTTTCTGCCAATCTCCTTTATGTGGCACCACATATATACCCTTTCAAACAAAAAAACAAAAAAAAAATCTAAATCGATCCATCCGCCTTTGAGTAATCGCGTAACAAACACACAAAAAAACATCCTCCTCCTCCTTTTTGAAGTCTGTTAAAAATAGCCAGTTTATTCCGTAAAAATTCTAGCATCAGTTGGGTTGACAGTTGACTGCAAGCTGACTTCACCTAAGCTATCCCTGTAAGATTTTTACAGTCTAGCAATACAGTAGATAGATCTTCAAAAGAATTTTCTCACAATGAGATAGGCAGTCGCTCCATGTAATATACTGGTATTCAGCAGCATGCTATTTGAATGGAAGCCGACATGAACATAGTTGGCATAACGCTAGGCAGATGCTGACTCGCACAAGAAACTTTTCTAATTTATGTTAAACTAAAAATGTAAAAAAAGCAATCAGTATTTGAGCCTTTTCCCAAATATGTTGTGGTCGGCTTCCAGTCTAACCAGATGCAGCTGAATACCAGTATTTTACATGGAGCGATTGCCTAACTAACCTCCACAACACAGTAACTGGGTAATACGATACTCCTTGGTAAGACTGATTGCCTGACTTTCGAGCTCCTGGCGACCCGTACCGACAGTCAATTATCCACGAATGACAGCCGGGATCAACGGCTTAAGAGGGCCCTTCCCGGCCCGTCTATCGTCAACGCGAGTATGTTCGAAAAGCTTGTTGTTTCATCTAGCGCAACGCCTGTTGACTAACAAGCAAGTGAGAACGCGATAACATTGAACGAAAAATAGTGTACGGAAATTTGATGAAACTCGTTCCAGGAAATACGTGTTTTTAGCAAGCCTTACAAGTTTGTGAAATAAATGTTTGTCATTTAGAATCTCCATTACATGTGCAAGGTTTCTATCGATATGTTTCTTTTACTTTTATAATTTATGAGTAGATTATGAACGGCTAAAGTTCAGGTAAAAATTGTGCAAAAAAGCAGATTTTTGGAGGCTTATACTGAATTTGTTTCTCCAAATTTTTATTTTTCACTTTGATAGAAACTTAAAACAGTGGACTTAATACCTATTAGTTCAAAAATTTCTTAGAAAGATATGTTAAAACGCTATAAACACGTACGAGCGTTAGTATGAACAGTATCGTTATATTTTTCATACAAAAGCTCATAAGTGTTTAGCACGTTAAATGGGGCCAACCGACGGGTTGGCCCCTCTTAACGGGCTTTTCGAGGCACGGAGGACTCTCGGTATGTAAAGATCATCCACGGACAACCCCGGCAAGCGTAGCTTAATCTGATGGATGCACCCGTGCGATTGTTATTAGTTACCCACGAGCTCCTCTTTTATTATCATTTCGATAGCAATCATCATCAAAAGAACAAAGTACTCTGATTCAGTGATAACGATATGTTACTTCAGTGAGATTCAGCGAGATTGACTAATCTCGCTAAATCTCACTGAAGTAACATATCGTTATCACTGCACGAGCCTTATACAATATGTAACAAAAACCCTGTTATTAATTTTAACACATGATTGTACTCATGATAACAAACAACTTTTGTTAGGGACCAAACCTGAAATCGTGAAAAAAATTATCTGCTCCCTACATTTTGACGAGTTATGCGAACATGAATGTATGGGACAGCTGACTTTTTTTTTCGCGAATTCAGGTTTGGTCCCATAATAACAGTTGTATGTTATCATGAGTACAATCATGTGTTAAGAAGGCCCTTCCCGACTCATCTATCGTCAACGCGAGCATGGTCGAAAAGCTTGTTGTTTTACACTGAACGAAAAATAATGTGCGGAAATTTTATGAAACTTGTTCCAGGAAATACGTGTTTTTTTGCAAGCCTTATAAGTTCGTGAAATAAATGTTTGTCATTTAGGATCTTTATTACATGTGCGAGGTTTTTATCGTTATGTTTTCTTTACTTTTACAATTTATGAGCAAATAAACGGCCAAAGTTCAGGTAAAAATTGTGCAAAAAAGCAGATTTCTGGATACTGAATTTGTTTCTCCAAATTTTTATTTTTTGCTTTGATAGATCTTCGCGGTACATGAATGTGAAAAAATGCAATTTTTGCTTTTTGGCGTGTAGTAAGTATCCAGAACACGTTTCCGTAAAGTTTGCAAAAACTATGTCTATCGACCAATCGGAAGTGAGCATTATCACAAATCATATTTAACTAGCTTAACGAAAAATAAACAGTTTTTAGCCCTTCTTGTAAAGTGGTACCTACCTAAACATGAATGCATGTATCACGACGATATACAGTGCACAAAATACCTATTAGTTCAAAAATTTGTTAGAAAGATATGTTGAAACGCTATAATCACGTAAGAGCGTTTGTATGAAAAGTATGTCGGGTTGGCCCCTCTTAAAACGAATAACAGGGTTTTTGTTACATGTTGTATATTTAGATCGTGCCAACACGAGAAAACCACTATTTGTTTGTACTCGCTACAGAATTAAAACAAAAATAATCTCGAATTAAAACTTGTCGCTTAATTTCTGTATCCGCGTGGTTGGAACACCAACAATCGGTCGTCAGTTTTGACTGACGCGGCGGCAACTCGTTGCACTACGGCCTTTGTAACTTTTTCATTTCATCGTTCGCCCACGTTGACGTAAGTTTTTGAACGCTTGAAATTCAACGTCAATTTGTGTGTGATGCTGCTTTGAAAATGTTGTACCTGACGTTTTAAAATGAGAATAATATTATTTCGTGCGAGTTTATTTTGCTTGAAGATCTCGTTTTTGATTTGTATTTTAAATATTGTGCGGGATTCGGAATAGGAAATGCTTTGCCTTGTTATTTCCTATTTTTAACCCCCGAAGGAAACAGAGGGGTGTTATAAGTTTAACGTGTGTATCTGTCTGCAGCATCGTAGCTCCCGAACGACTGAAAAGATTTAGATTTTTTATTTGTTTTGTCTGAAAGGTGACTTGATCGAGAGTGTTCTTAGCTATTATTCAAGAAAATTCATTTAGCCGTTTAAAGATTATCATTTATTTTCTAGTTGATGAATGGACGTGAGCATCTTTCACAAGTCTGAACGAGTCGAAATTTGGTATTCTGTTACTGCAATGGAGCCTGGACACATCACCACGGCGCGGCGCCACCATCGTGAAACAGCACGATGTCGTACGCCATGTACCGTACGCCGCGCCGGTTTACGACGCACGCGCTCAGCAGTTTATGTTTCGCTGTCGCCAAGTTCGTACGTGTGCAAAAAAAGATGGCTGATAATATCGATATTGACTTGTTAATTGCCTTAGTGGAGGTACGTGCCGTTCTCTGGAACAAGACAATTGGGGATTATAAAGACAAAAATTTGGAAACAGAAGCGTGGATAGATGTCTGCCGAAATATTTTATATTCTAGACAAAAACTGCAAATTGGAGTACACATTTGAACCGATGGTTACTGCTGTGAGCCAGCGCGGTGCACCGTACACGGCACAGTGCCGCGGCACGACGATGGTGATGTGTCCAGGGCCTTAGAATCTAGACACGCACTAGCGTGTCAAGCCAAGTTCAAGAAAAAGGATCTGGCGACGCAGCAGCCGTGTGTTCACGATAATATAGTAACCTAGAACTGATGCTGCAGCATTACCTGGAATTTGCAGGATACCCAACTCCCTCACCAACTTACAGTAGAGGCATCCTGTTTGGGCTCATTGGAATATAATAAAGAATGGTATAGATTATAGACAGATGGTAATCAAGGTCTTATGATTGTTAGCTTTTGGTTTTATTGTAACTGAATCTTGTTGATTGGGTACACAATTCATTTGTTAAAGTTTATTTAATCATTTGTGATTTTCTGCAACTGACTTCCAGTACTGTAAATACTGTCTCCGGTTAGAGAACGGAAGTCGATTGCAAACTTGATTAAAATAGTATTTAATATTTTATTTCCGGAAGTTGCTTGGCACGCCACCTATTTACAGTTTTGAGACGTAGAAATGTTTATAAGCACATGGCAGGGCATTTTTAAGTTAGTTCCGTCTAGAATAAAGATCTAAAACGTTACGCTGCTCGTTTACCTGTCTCAATCCGTTCTGATTTCTGATATCAGAAGTGGGATAATACCCAAAGTGCTAGTGAACTAAGAATTAACCAGTTTTTTAAATCTAAAGCAATATATTTTTTTTCTTTTTTCTCTTTTCCTATCGTCTTTTTGTGAGCGTTAAAACAGATATTGTTACAAACTATACGGTGTGCTTCGGTGGTGAATTTTAAACTGTACGGTGTGTTTTAGTGGTGAACTTGATTATGCCTAAGCGCACTCGTGGTGTGTGTAGGGACCCTTCATCAAGTGAAACAAGTGAATTTTCGTGTACAGAGAGACGTTCAAAACGACGAAAGGACAAAAGACATTCAAACTCTGACAGTCGTACACATAACCACAAAAGAAAAAAAAAATCCAGAAGATCACGCCGGACGAGGGAGACCAGCGGAAGTCCGAATAGAAGAACCTTGCATGAGGGCAGGTCAAGTGAGACTCCAATAGAGCAACCAGGTAGCGAAGTTGCTTCTGTAGCGGTTGAAGATTGCTGTAATGTTCCCGAACCAGGATCAGTGGCAGAAAGTAGGAGCTATGCTGCGGAGACTGGACGCATGGCAGTGCCAGGATCTTCAGGAGTTCTAGATGGAGGTTTGGGAAGTAACCCACTTAATATTAATTTGCCAATCAATTTGCATGATTTAGTGAGCTTTATTTCTTCTAGTGTGAAACCTGATCATTCTTCGTTCAAATGTGATAAAAATGTAATTCCCGAATTTGACCCGTCCGTAAAAAATCAAAGAATAGATACCTGGCTATCTAAAGTTGACGAATGTGCTCATATCTATGGTTGGTCTGATCAACAAACTACTCATTTTGCTTTGCCACGATTAGTAGGTCATGCCAAAAAATGGTATGAAGGACTTAAAACTATAAAATATACATGGTTAGAATGGCAACATATTTTAAAACGTGCGTTTCCTTCTGACTCTAATTATGGTGCTTTGTTATTTGAAATGCTAGAAAAGAAATATAAAATAGGTGATTCCCTCGATGATTACTATTACGATAAAATGATTTTGTTGAATGCTTGTGATATATCAGGCAAGAAAGCAGTTGATTGTATCATTTATGGTCTTGAAGACCGCACTATTAGAGCAGGAGCATCTTCAGCACGTTTTGCTCAACCTGAAGATTTGTTAAAATATCTTAAAGATATGTGCCGTGATCAAAGAGAGTTAGTACCTAAAAGTAAATCTAAAACCTTTTTTCCAAATAATTCCACCATAGTTTGTCGTATTTGTAATAAAAGTGGTCATCTTGCAAACCAATGTAGGCAAGCAAACAATGCTCCTTCAGTATGCTTTAATTGTAAACAAACTGGCCATAGAGTGTCACAATGTCCAAAACCCATTACTAATTGCGAAAATTGTAAAAAATATGGGCATAAAACCGAAGACTGTTTTTCAAATAAAAATAAAGTACAAGATAATAACCAACATAAACGGGTTTACTAAGTTCTGTATTTTAAAACTATTGCGCAACTTAAGGTCAGGTCTAACTATTAGAGCAATAGACAGATGTTTTTACAACATTTGGCTATCCGAAACGTTTGATCTCCGATCAAGGCACGTCATTTACCTCTGATGAGTTTCAAAAGTTTTGCGAGAAAAACCACGTTAAGCACGTTTTGAACGCTGTGGCCTCACCTCGAGCCAATGGCCAGGTGGAGCGCTACAATCGGACCGTTTTAGGCGCGTTATCTTCATATACCGATAAAGTAGGAGAGACCAAATGGGATACTGAGCTGGGTAATATACAGTGGGGGTTAACTAATACTCTAAATAAAGGTATAGGGAAAACCCCATCAGAAGCTCTGTTTGGCCGTAATTTAATCCATAGTAGTGAGAATATTATGAATGAAATATTTTTAGACACAAGACAGTTAGATGTGGACATTAATGAAATAAGAACCGAAGTTAGCGAACACATATCGAAAGACCAATGTAAACAGAAAGATATATTTGATAGGACACGTAAAGAAGCTAAGATATATGCAATAGGGGATTTAGTAAACATTCAAAAGCAGATAGGTCATAATGATGGCCAAAGTAAAAAGCTATTACCTGTATACTCAGGTCCCTACAGAATCTCTAAAGTTTTGAATAATGATAGGTATGAAGTCTCAAGGCTGTGGATCAGATACAGCCATGGATTAGCACAAGCATTAATGAAATATGTTCCGAATCTGATTCTGAAAAAGATTGATCAATTTGATTGGGTAGGTGACAAATGAAAGACACATTTTATTATACAGTATGTAATTAGTTGATATACCATTAGATAATTGCGTAATATCATTAAGAAAATCGACTGAAAATGATTTGCATTTCTTCATATGATACGGTTGACCTGAAAGAATAAAAATTTATGAATAAAAGAAATGATAACATAAATAGTTAGTATAATATTAATCTATGAATTCTATGGTTAAGTTATTGCTCGAAAGTGTTGAGGAAAGTGTGAATTAAATTATGATGTTGTTTTGTCAGAAGTTAGTCGGTCTTAGAATTGATATAGAGATAAAAGTAATGATTAAAGTAACAAATTGGTACTTCTTTAGTTAAGTAAATATTAAAATATATAAGTACTTGCCGTATACTTACTTTAAATTGATGAAGCTCACGTTGAGCGGTTAACCGCCAGCGAAGTCCCACGGTGCATAACCCACCTAAACCACCATGTGTCATTCATTGGAAGTCGTACAGTGGGCTGGCAAGTGAGAGTGCTTTGACCAGGAAGCTTGCGGTGCAATGTTTGGCATATGTAGAATGTGGTGTCTGTCATTCATTGGAAGTCGTACAGTGGGCTGGCAAGTGAGAGTGCTTTGACCAGGAAGCTTGCGGTGCAATGTTTGGCATATGTAGAATGTGGTGTCTGTCATTCATTGGAAGTCGTGCAGTGGGCTGGCAAGTGAGAGTGCTTTGACCAGGAAGCTTGCGGTGCAATGTTTGGCATATGTAGAATGTGGTGTCTGTCATTCATTGGAAGTCGTACAGTGGGCTGGCAAGTGAGAGTGCTTTGACCAGGAAGCTTGCGGTGCAATGTTTGGCATATGTAGAATGTGGTGTCTGTCATTCATTGGAAGTCGTACAGTGGGCTGGCAAGTGAGAGTGCTTTGACCAGGAAGCTTGCGGTGCAATGTTTGGCATATGTACAATGTGGTGTCATTCATTGGAAGTCGTACAGTGGGCTGGCAAGTGAGAGTGCTTTGACCAGGAAGCTTGCGGTGCAATGTTTGGCATATGTAGAATGTGGTCTGTCATTCATTGGAAGTCGTACAGTGGGCTGGCAAGTGAGAGTGCTTTGACCAGGAAGCTTGCGGTGCAATGTTTGGCATTTGTAGAATGTGGTGTCTGTCATTCATTGGAAGTCGTACAGTGGGCTGGCAAGTGAGAGTGCTTTGACCAGGAAGCTTGCGGTGCAATGTTTGGCATATGTAGAATGTGGTGTCATTCATTGGAAGTCGTACAGTGGGCTGGCAAGTGAGAGTGCTTTGACCAGGAAGCTTGCGGTGCAATGTTTGGCATATGTAGAATGTGGTGTCATTCATTGGAAGTCGTACAGTGGGCTGGCAAGTGAGAGTGCTTTGACCAGGAAGCTTGCGGTGCAATGTTTGGCATATGTAGAATGTGGTGTCATTCATTGGAAGTCGTACAGTGGGCTGGCAAGTGAGAGTGCTTTGACCAGGAAGCTTGCGGTGCAATGTTTGGCATATGTAGAATGTGGTGTCATTCATTGGAAGTCGTACAGTGGGCTGGCAAGTGAGAGTGCTTGACCAGGAAGCTTGCGGTGCAATGTTTGGCATATGTAGAATGTGGTGTCATTCATTGGAAGTCGTACAGTGGGCTGGCAAGTGAGAGTGCTTGACCAGGAAGCTTGCGGTGCAATGTTTGGCATTTATGTAGAATGTGAGTCGCTCATTGGAAGTCGTACGGTGGCTGATAGGCGAGAGTGCTTGATCAGTGAAATTTACGGTGCAATGAGTGACGGATGTAAATTAATATTGAAAAGTATGAATGAGCTAATGAAAATGTGAAATTAACAAAATACGATTATGCAATATCTTAACTTTTTAAACAGTTCCTGTGCTATTGGGCTAAATTGTCACGAACTTATTATTTCATAGAATATCGTTAGATGGTGCTTTCATTAGATAAGTACCGTAATAATTATAACGCTAAAAAATTCAGGTCTTCTATAATATTGATTGATTAAGCAAGCACCATAGTGTTTATTGTGTAATTTATAGTTTGAGGACAAACTTGACGTCAGGAAGGCCGAATGTTAGCTTTTGGTTTTATTGTAACTGAATCTTGTTGATTGGGTACACAATTCATTTGTTAAAGTTTATTTAATCATTTGTGATTTTCTGCAACTGACTTCCAGTACTGTAAATACTGTCTCCGGTTAGAGAACGGAAGTCGATTGCAAACTTGATTAAAATAGTATTTAATATTTTATTTCCGGAAGTTGCTTGGCACGCCACCTATTTACAGTTTTGAGACGTAGAAATGTTTATAAGCACATGGCAGGGCATTTTTAAGTTAGTTCCGTCTAGAATAAAGATCTAAAACGTTACGCTGCTCGTTTACCTGTCCCAATCCGTTCTGATTTCTGATATGATGGAGTAGCAAAAATAAAAGAGGGTAAATTTGTGTCGCGGGATTTTTAAATTTAAAATTTAACTTTTATTCATTTTTTTTAAATGATGAATTTCAATAAGATTTGTTTTTATGTATTTACAAGTGTGAATTCATAAATATTAAGCAAATAATGCAATCTAAACATACTGACAACGTCCCAAATCTATATCTTAATATTAAAAAAATCAGTTATTTCTTTTTATCAAAAACTAGCGATCTACCCCTGCTTCGTACGGTCTTAATAACTTGACAACCATTTCAAGATTTATTGATTAATCTTCATAAAAACCTTCCGGAATAAATTCTCTAAATTATGTTGAAAACCACTACAAATCTGTTTTGTAGTTTAGAAGATCAACGCGGTCACACAGAGACACGAAAAGCGACTTCATTTTCTATTTATGTAAATGAAGGAACAGGGCCGTTATCAGCATTAATAATTGGATCCTTGAGAAATTCCCAAGCTGCACTTTGTAGGTAGGCGTGTATTGTCGGGCGAAGAAAACAGTGGCACTAGTTATTATAGCACAATCACTTTAATCGTAATTCACTTTTAAAATAATCACCACGAAATGACCATTATAATAACATAATGAAATATGTAGGTAGCAGACAAATAAGACACTCCACCTAACGCGTAGCACCTCTGTGCGATACTGACCGAGTCTCCAATCCACAGAACACATACTCAGGAGCTCCAATCATACTGCCTGTCAGTCATCCCATCAATGCGCACTAGCGCTCGGTGTTGTGTCAGTGTCGTGTGATCGGATGTGACGTAACAGACACAGATAATTCATGTTCATGACCCTCCAAACTAACAGCGACATCTATGAAGTCTAACTAACACTAATTCAAATGTCAAAGCGCCGTCATGTAGATTAAGAACTAATTTTATATTCGCAGCACAAAAACAGCCGATAACTACGGCCTTACCACTCATTCCAGAAAATCGAAAAACTAAATCAATTTTTCAAAACAAATATTATATACGAAAGCAATCGCTCATAATACATACGGGTGATGTGCAAACAAATCAGCTTAAGTAAATAATATCATGCTTAGCAATATTTGTTTCGCTCCACGCTCAGATGAAATGTAAACAAACGAGGGTGACTGACTGTAATTTGGATTCAAGAAAATTTGTTTTCTGGAAAATCGTTTCCGTTTTCCTGAATTTCAGCATGTGATGGAAATTCGTGTTTCTACCTCATTTATTGGGAGTTTTAAGTTTCGATTTTGGCAACGACCATTTATTGAAATCCAGAGTTTTCAGAGGAGAAATACCAATATTATACAAATACAAATATTCTTTATTGTGGTACATAGGTAAGCAATAAGTTGTTACATGTTTCCGAAATTGTACACAGCTATGACCCGCCATAATGGCATACAATAATTTTAAATTAGGTAACATTTTAACAGCATAATCAAATAGAAATTTAAAATAATAACAATTTAAATATGCAGCACTTTAGAATTAACGAATATTTTTACATGTCAAGGCAACAATTAAAATAACGAGACATAAATTATAAATTCAGTTAGAATTAAATAATACAAATTAAGAAACATACACATTTTACTTATCAGGGGAACAATGAAAATTAAATAACATCATCGAGATAATCTTTTAAAGTATAGTAACATTTGTCTAACAGCAATTGAAATAATTTCTTTTTATAATTATGCAAATGTAAATCTCTATTTGTCGTTGGCAATTTATTATATATGTCAGGTATTAGATAAAAAACACTTTTGTGGAAAAGAGCAGTTTTGTGGGGTTCAGGTGTCATTTTGTCTTTATGTCTGGCTCTATTACTAAATTTGAAACGATGCATATTTAATTTTGCGAAAATGGCACATTCGTAAATAAACATACAGGGAAGTGGTAGTATTTTTAGTTTCTTAAAATGTGGAACACAGGAGTCCGTTGAATCAATGTTTATGATTGATCGGATACACCGCTTTTGCGCCTTAAAAGCTAGGTTTTTGTTGGTTGAATTGCCCCAGAACATAAGACCGTACCTTAAAATGGAAGAGACATAACCATGATACGCACTAAGAACATCAGATTTATCTACTATTTTACTTAATTTGTAAAGGGCATATGGAAGAAAATATACGTACTATATATATACCAAAATATAATAAAACAGTAGTATAGTAGCCGGCACGAGTCGTGAGCACAAATTCAACTTTTAAACTTTACAAATCTTTTTTCCTATTACGGCGATTCGTACACGGGCAGGGGCAATGAGGTTAATATAAGATCAAGCTTATTTATATGCAGGTAGAATACAGAATACAAGAGCCTGTTGACGATGGCAACAACATTTCATTTGAAATTTGGGCTCACGATTCGTTCCGGCATCTATAGAAGGTATTTGGTATCAGTACCAAGAAGTATTGCTATGCTCCGACAAAAAGCGTCGATTATCTACCTAGGCTTTTCCCAACTATGTTGGCGTCGGCTTCCAGTCTAACCGGATGCAGCTGAATACGAGTATTTTTCATGGACCGACTGCCTATCTGACCTGCACAATCCAGTTAATGACCGGGACCAAAGCGACGACGGCTTAACGTGCTTTCCGAGGCACGGAGAGGTCTCGATATATAATGCATGGTCACCCATCATCATCATTCTCCTGCCCTTGTCCCAATTTATTTGGGGTCGGCGCAACATATCTTTTTCTTCCATATTAGTCGTCATCGAACCGAACAAGCGTATCTTAACTTTCGATCGACCCGCGGTGAGCTGCTGTTATGGGTACTAAATGGTGTAACCAACTTGATTTCTAGATCGAATACATTTAAAGCCATAGCAGTCTTATAGTGCGCGCGCAAGTGCAAGTCACTGCCTGAGGTATGTGAGCGGTGAGACGGGGGAGGGCACAATATTTTTTTTGTCCGTCATGTAGATTATTAAAATATTGGTCACGTATTTTTTTCTTTTTCTACGTAATCAAAAGATTACGGCGATACATTGAGTTAAAATGTGGCATGACGTCACGCCTTGGTAGATTTTATACTCACTCCCCACTCCCGAACTTTAATGCGTATTATATAACGGATCGTGTAGACGGCAGTGCCACGATCCCTGACAATAATAATCATTCAAATCTGATCCAGCCTGTCCCATCTTGCTGTCCTCCCAGCGACGCCCTAAGCCGAGGCCCGTTCCCTACAGGGGGAGCCCTTAGCGTGTAGTCGCTTAGTCTGTAAGTTTTATGCCCCTGGCTGGAGGCTTTGAGTTATCTTAAGGCAGCCACAGGATAGTCCGGTTAAGTAGTCACGGCCTATCTAGGTCAACTACGAGATGCCATATACAAAACAAAAACAAAAAAAAAAAGGCAGCGCCACCTAAAACCGAGAGGGGAGGGGAGGGGACGCCATCTGCTGGGCTTTCCCCATGTAGGTGGGGTCTAACCCGGTAGGGGCTGTACGCCGAGTTGCGGTGAAACAAGCGGCGTTGGGCATCAACGTCGTGGCGTGCCTACAGACACAAATTACAGAAACCTCTCTACATGGGCGTGTATGCCGCACGCCCAACCATCCACTCGCCAGTGGCGACCAAAATGAGGAGCCCGTGGTTACGGGCCACCGCGTTGCTTCCGCGGTCGGGGGGCTATGCCCCGACACCGCACGCCACGCCCCCTTACGGGGGCGTAGCGACATCCTGCACGGCAGCGCCACCGCGCCGCCGCCGCACCTCTGAACTGTGTACACGCGTCGCGTCCGCGCCGCCACCGCGCTGACACCGCGGCCCCCGCCACCCCGCAGATCAACAGTTGTTATTCCATTACCGGCCGCTTACGTACACGTGTTTACTAAACTTAAGTTTTTAGTCAACTATCATGGAAAATTTGATTACGAAACGTTCATAAGTTTAGTAAAGGACAGAGAAGTGCTATGGGACAAAAATGTTGAAATATATAAAGACAACACTAACTCCTTTTATTTACCACGTGTGATCTTCGTGGGTAGCAATCTATTACTAACAACTGTATATTGGTACGGTGAAATCAAGCAGTGTTGGCCCGGTGTTGGCGCAGTGGCGGCGCGGACGCGTCTCGTGTACACAGCTCAAAGGTGCGCCGGCGGCGCGGTGGCGCTGCCGTCTACGCGAGCCCTAAGTCCATTTTTATTAATATGATGATAGCAAAAAATACGTGTCTAATTTTTTTTTATTATCTGACTGACGAACTAAATAGAATAGCTTTTTTTTAACCAGGCATTTTCCCTATTGACAAAATTGGCAGAGTTAGCCTGTCCTTTGTCTACCTCCCTCGTCTTACCGCTCTTATATGTCAGGCGGTGACTGACTAGCACTTTCGCGCGCACTATACCTACTAGATATTTAACCTTGATAAAAGGTACTTTAGCTCAAATCCTGACCCAACATCTAAATTCAGTCGTAACTTATATTCCAACAACAAAAGAACAGAATTGTTTCTAGGTTGTTCTACATAATAGTGTACCATCGAATGCAGATTGTAAACTCGACACTAGAGCTGCACTGTCATTGGGAAAGGTTGTCCAGCGAAGTAGCATGAGTTGCATGGACAATGAGGGGTATCGAAACGATACGTTTGATAATTTATAGATACTCTTAAGTTTACTATTTATTGAGGTTTTGGCTAGTGGATTGTAGATATGGAGTAGCAAGCTGCACCCTAATTGAGGAATGCACTCGCAATCACAATGAAATTGTCTACGTTTGAATTCCTCGCCACCGCTGGATATTTAATTGTCGAACTGTCAAAATGAATGCCAAGTTACGAGTAATACAGAAGTTGTATTAGGTAATTTTAAAATCACTGGTAACTTATTTCATTGTTCATTTCAAACGTCCCGTGCTTATAGGTCTTTGCCTATGAAATTGCCGATTTTTGATGCCGGCTAGTGTGAATATCAATATCTTTCATTATATTTGGAATTCCAAATTCAAATTAATTTTATAAAATAGCATGACATTTAAACAAAAATCAGTTGTTCATTTGTTTTCCCGCCGTTCAATTTTTATTTGATATTGATGTTTCTGTAACCATGGAAAAGTCGAAATAATTGCGTGCTATTTTCGAATACGAGCACACAATATTAACGACATGTATGGACAAGGTACCGCAAATGAACGCACGTTGCGTTTTTGCTTTGGTCGCTTCCGTTCTGGAAATTTTGATCTCAACAATGAGCCCCGGGTAAAAATTTCAAATCCTACAAGGCGGTGAAAAACGCCTTTAAAGAATTTATCGATTTCCGTTCCCAGAATATCTATAGCAGAGGCATCAACGAACTTCCATAAAAATGGCAAAAGTGCATCGACAATTTTTCTTTTAAAAAGTTGTTTGATTTTTTTCTATGGAAAACGGCAATTTCATATGTAATTTCATTTCCTAATATTATTATTCAAAAGTAGTTTTGAAGTAGAGTCATGCCATTAAAATGTATTGCCATGTTAAACTAGGTCCGCAATCGGAAGTGAATTGCCAATGATACTCAAATGATACACCAGAACTACAGTTGATAGAAACTCCAAAGCTCCAAACTTTAAGACAATAATACTTCTAAATTTACGCTCTAAACTACGTAAATCCTCACAATATACAAAGTTAATGTCTGGTGGAAACTATTCCGTTGTTCCCATTCATCTTATGATTAAATTCCTCTCTGGAATCAGGCGTGCTTTAATTTTCGGGTGCCTCGCACATGTGTTTATGAACTTAGTTTGGGTAATTTTATAGTAGAAGCATTTGTTATAAATATGTGAATGTTTGCTGGATTTTGGCGGAATGTTAGAATAGATAATTATTATTTTTTTATTTTTTTATTTGTGATGGGTTTGCTCTTGACTCTAGTCTAGGTCAGAGGTGACAGAGACAAAGTCGACGATGCAGTGAGCTTACCCAGAAGAAGCCTGTTCACTCTCACTTTGAAGAGATTAGGGTTGTATACGTTCGGAAACACAGACGCAGGTAGTGAGTTCCACTCTTTTGCTGTGCGCATTATAAAATACATTTGGAAACGCTTAGTGCGAATTGGTGGAATAGCAACCAGGTAGGGATGGTAACTGGCAGTGCGTCTAGATGTCCGGTGGTAGAAGGGGGCCGGTGGAATGAGGTCGTGGAGTTCTCGGGCACAATCTCCGAAGTACAATCTGTAGAAGACCGACAAGCAGGCAACCTTGCGGCGATGAGCCAAGCTATGAAGCTTGTCATCCACCAGTTTTACGTCGCCAATGAGCCTCTTAGCTCTGCGTTCCACCGAGTCAAGCGCGGCTAGTTGGTACTTAGCTGATCCATCCCAAAGGTGACTGCAATACTCCATGCAGGATCGGACTTGTTATAAATTAAACATATAATATAAAACTAAATTACATACTTACGATACTTTAAAATAAGTTTGACAGTTAATAAATTTTGTCTGTAACTGTTGGTGACATTCATTTTGTTATATGCGGTGTTCCCCAAACTAGCCGTGCCTGTATCTTGGGAACCTGAGTTGCGATTCATATTTCTATTTTTTAATTGGTGTGGTTATGGGAATAAGTAATTAAATGCAAACAATGGTCAAGGCTTACAACTAAAGAATAAACAATCAAAATAAGGTGTGGGTGTATGGGCGTGTGGAGTGTAGTGTGTAGGTATGTGGGTGAGTCTGTCGTGTTAATGAGAGGAATCTCACACTCGGAAAAGTTGTGAGAAAGTTTTCGGTTTCGTCGTAGGAACCTTTGAGCCAATTTTTTACCACTATTTTACATGCAGCGAGAGGGAGAAATCTTTTGAGTCACAGGGCAAAATTCTGGTGACCTTGTTATATACAAAAGTGTGTAGGTATGAGAGATATCGTCTGGCTAGGAGAGGTGGTTCTTTGTAGCGGAATGTGGAAGACGCGTTTGGAAGTTAATGAGTGGTAGTCTAGTCAGATTTTTTTTTTGTTAGTTTTTAGGCATGCGTTGAGGAATTTGTTTTTGGTTTGCATAAAATCATGTTGTGTTGAGTATTTTCATGCAACAAAAAGATTTGATAACGGTGCATTGATTGGAAGCACTTACTAGTAAAATGATTACTAAGTTATAAACATAACTATCGGCGCAGATAATGCATGTCATGTTGAAATGTTGAACCAGTCAGCAAAGATGGAGCTGATTGCTCGGTGCGTGTAAGTTTTTAATGCACGCCAATTTACCTACAGTCCGGCCGCGTGCGTTCTTGATACCTATCAGTTTCATATTAACGAATATGTGTTTTGCGAATTTGATCTTTATTATCATCATCATCATCATTTCAGCCAAAATACGTCTACTGCTGGACGTAGACCTCCAAACACAGCCACTTCGACCGGTTCTGTGCTTTCCGCATCCAGCCTTCACAAGGTCATCGGTACACCTTGTGGAAAGCCTTTCTTGATTCTTATAGTTGCTAGAAATTGTCCAACTGTCCATGTGTCCGGAACTCATTCTCTCGACGTATGTAAAGTCGAGCTGCACAGACTACATTGTCAAGCTGCTAAAACATTTGTCAGTAATCTGTTTTATTTATTTATCAGTGTTTATCTTCACCTTCCGCCTGACGCAGGTCCTCACCGGACACGGTGGCTTCGGGAGGTTCCTGTTCCGGATAAGGCGGGAGGAAACGCCCGGGTGTTACCACTGTGTGAATCGCCCGGAGGACACGGTGGAGCATACGGTGGAGGTCTGCCCGGCTTGGGCAGAGCACCGCCGCGTCCTCGCGGAGGCGATCGGCGGCGGCGATCTCTCGCGTCCGGCCCTGGTACAGGCCATGGTACGGAGCGAGAGTGCATGGGAAGCCGTCACCTCCTTCTGCGAAGCAGTAATGCTCGCGAAGGAGGAGGCTGAACGTGTGAGGGAGAGGCAATCTTTGCGCCCTCACGCCCCTAGTCGCCGTAGGAGACGCCCTGGGCGTCGGGAATCGATAGCCGATTCCCGGCCACCGTAGGCGCGGGCTTGCGGATGGCGAGCAATGGGTAGCTCGCCGTCCGGAAGGACCAGGCCCGGGTCGACGGCGCGTTGTGTTCCACGCGCGCCTCAAAGAGATGTCAGCACTAGCTGAAGGGGTCCGCTAAGGCCGATGCCCGCCAGGGTTGCGGGTTGTTCGAAAGAGTTACCGTGGCCCTGGCACAGGCAACTGAAGGAACACGGGTGGGTTTTAGTCAGTAGAAGTCTGACACGCCCTCCCGCTTCACCCAGAGCGGGAGAAGTTATTTGATGATTTCCCACCCAAAAAAAAAAAAAAAAGTGTCACATTTTTACAGAGTATCTAGTCTATTTTTCTCTATGGTCTATGGTGCCGATGCCGATTCTGCCAATGTCAGATGTGTTGTAAGAAAATGTGCAGAGAGAGAATAAAAAGAACAAACTAAAAACCTAAATTATAGTTGAATAAATAAAGTTGAATAAAAAAAAAATGAATTTAATGTGAAACTTGTTGACTAGTAATTAGTACACTGTTACAGGGTGTCATTCTGTGACATCGTCACTATGACAATACTGAGTCGGTAAAGCAGTAAAGAATCGTCCACGAAGCGCCGTATACGAAACTATGCCGATTTTGCTGATTTACGTGATTTTACAGTTAAAATACTGTATTTCTATAAGTTTTAGTGCACAACACAACAAAAAATATAAAATTAGCTCACACAGCTAATTTTATATTTTTGACCAATAGACCTAAAACGGCGACTGTTTTGTGAATTTTTGCTGTAAAAGGTTTAAAATATCAAATATTTACGAATCGTTTTGACGTCGAAAGGGTATGAAAACATTACAATGTATTTTTGTGAAAGTCTTCCATACAATGTACCTATATATCACTATTTACCACTGTCATATAAAGATTTTGAATAAAAAACTATTTAAATTAGAGTAATATTAGGGAAAATGGGCAAAGAATTTCTTTTGATTTAAGCTAATTAACTATCATAAAATTAAAACAACAAAAATAAACCTCAGTTCAAAATCCGTTCAAATGAGTTCATTTCCGGAAAAAAAAATGCAAAAAATGGCAATAAAATATCTTTTATTATAACCTAATTCTCGTATTATATATAAACTCGACGCAAAATAAAAATGTTGCTCATTCATTAGATCATAATTGAAATGATATTTTATGATGTGCATTAAAAATTATAAAAATACAGTATTTTAAAAGTAAAATCACGTACATTACCTAGAATATTTTTGGTTGAGCATTATTTCTGTCTATACCACAATAGGGATGATGACTAAAAAATGTTTTTTTGTCCGTCATGTAGATTATTAAAATATATTGGACACGTATTTTTTCTTTTTCTACGTAATCAAAAGATTATGGCGATACATTGAGTTAAAATGTGGCGTGACGTCACGTCTTTGTAGATTTTATACGTAGAAGTGACGTAGCAAGCCCCCACTACCGAACTTTAATGCGAGTTATCTAAGTCATTTTTTATTAATATGATAAAGCAAAAAATATGTGTCTAATATTTTTTTTATTATCTGACTGACGGACTAAATAGAATTTCTTTTTTTTTACCCAGGCATCATCCCTATTGTTGAACTATAACTACAGGAAGATATCTAGGGAAACTAAAGCACGTGCTAATAACGTTTATGAATCTCGTAAAGTCTTAAAATCTATGCCAAAGCAAGTTTAAATCGCAATATTCCATCTTTCTAACAACTGAAATTCGACGTCGTGATAATCTTCCCAAAATCCTTATAATAAGATTATTACGGTACCCTCCCTCTGTTCCTTTGATTTCCCAGTACCAATATCCGTCACGCTGAATATCTGGGAATTAACAAATTAGATTTTATTTAATTTAATATTTTTCGAGGCCAGAAGTATTTGGATTAATAATAATCCTCATTTTATTTCAATACATGACGAGGACTTTTAATAAGCCTTCGTAAGTAATGTGGATGTTTAATTAATTATCTCTGGTGGGCCAAAGATTGCCAGCGAGATTTATAAAATGTTGAAAAGGAAACAATTTTATACTAGAAATGTATTAGAATCTATTATGATGGTAACTTCTGTTTATTACCTACAAATATCGTGGGTACAGTCCGGCCGTTGAGAGAATGTGTTCCTGACACTTGTCAGTTGGACATTTTCTAGTAGTAATAAGGATCAAATTCGCAAAAACACATATTCGTGAGTATGAGACTGACAGGCGCACAGTGTGTTTTTCACCCTAAAAATCGGACATGCCCTTTTTATTCCAATAATAGATGCTCTAACATGTTTGGAATGCGAGAGTAGAACACCCAGAGTTCAATTATATTTAAAACCAAAGTTAAAGTCGTTTTTATTATTTTTCTATGGAAACCAGATAACCACAAAAATATTAATATAAAAAAAACTATTGAATAATTCTAATATATTTATGTACAGTATTATAAAACACCATTTCGTCTTTATTTTAAGATAATACTTGTAATTTTAACTGCATTCAAATGGGTGTTATGGATTTTTTAGCTTCATTTCGTAATTTATTTTTATTTTTTTTATCTTAGCGAATATGGATTTTATTTCCTAATGTTGTTATTAATTATATCTTTATCCATTTAAATTCAAAATATCTAATCCATATCTAGTAGGATCTCGAAGATATCGGATTTTGAAAATGACGACCTAGGGTTGACACAAATCCAAAATGACAAAATATTTTCTAAAAAAATACCTAATTGTGAAGAGATGATCGTCATACGTAATAATAACGTTTTGCGCTTTTAGTGTAAGTTAATTAAAATAGAAGTAATTTTTCAAAATATTGTTTTTTTTTTTGAGGTAGTAGTAACCAATACCAAATAACCTATTCTTGTAATAGGTAGGTACTACGTGCAATATGGGTGGGATTAACTTGAACTTTTTCTCTGCATCATCCAAAGTTTGACTAGTAGAAAATTACTTTTATGCCTATAAAATTAAGTCCACCTTAAGCAATTCATTTACATTAACCGCTCAGGTACCGCGCGCGTGTTAATCATTATGCGCGCGGGGCCTGACCGATTAAAGTTTTAAATAAATGAATAAGAAAGACTTAGAAATTCAACAATACCATGAACGTTCTTTTTATTTTGCAATAATTGTAAGTATTTAAGCATAGGTTCCTTCTTCTTAATATATCGGAATATAAATATTGACATTAAAAGTGATTTTAATCTGATGAAGGAGATTATTTGGTAAAGGGAAGGGGTCCGCCCTCGTTAGGTTTCAACTAAAACCCTTTACTGTTAAATAATCTCTGGAGGAACGGGGGTGAGGCACCATGGAGCCGTTAAAGACCCATGGTACCACTTCGCCTCAACAGGAGTTGACCCAACCTGTTGAGGGATGTCTGTCCGGGCTCCGACCGGCTGACTTAATGCAAGGAGAGCAAGAGGGCGCCAACCCTCTTGTTGGTCAGCGAGTGGCAAATGAAGCTGTGGATACCGCCACAGCCGGTGCTCTTCAGTCTCCGAGAGTATCCGCAAATGCGCAAGGAGAACCTTTAACAACTAATTTTACCAAATTAAAAGCGTACCAAATACTTGTCGGCGCTGCTAAAAAACTTGGAAAAAATGTCCGACCCACTGATTTAGATATAAGCGATCGCATTTCAATTATTTTAGAAGCTCTGTCATTACCCTTAACTTACCAAACCAATAAAGACTTGCATAATTTAATCATTAAATTTACATCTAAATGTGAAACATTATACAAAAAATGTAATTATAATTATAATATTTTTATAAGAAAACACAAAAAGTGGCTAAACGAAGATTTTTGTAAACAGTGGTCTTGTGTGATAGCCGAACCTCTTCTTAGTAATTCTATTCTTGAAACTAGTCCCAGTTCTGTCCCAGATTACATTCCAAGCTTTGATTTATGTCCTGATTCTGAACCTGGTCCCAGTCACGTCCTTGATTCATATCCTGTCTCCGCTTCCATCCCCTCTACTGATTCATCTTTGATTCCCGGTTCTGTACCGATGAGTAGATATGATGATCCTATTCTTGAACCTAGTCCCAGTTCTATCCCAGATTACATTTCAAGCATTGATTTATGTCCTGTTTCTGAACCTAGTCCCTTCCATGTCCTTGACTTAGACCTTCCATCTCAATCAATTCCCAATTCGAACTATCCTATCCCTGAACCTGGTCCCAGTCACGTCCTTGATTCATATCCTGTCTTCGTTTCCATCCCCTCTACTGATTCATCATTGATTCCTGGTTCTGTACCGATGAGTAGATATGATGATCTTTCCTTAAGACAGAAACACAGAGCTCGAAAACGCTTGCAGGATTATTTAGAAAATGAGTCCCCTAATAAAGTAATATCAGTCTTTGCGAGCACTGTTGAAGTAGGAGGTAGAAAATTAAAAAAGAGCGTTTCCAAAGACCTAGAATTTATTTTTGATTCATGTGTACAGACTCCAACAAGACCGACAAAAATTGCTTCAAAAATTAGAACGCAACCGACACCTTATTCAGCAGATGAAACACTAGCTATTTATATTGACAGACAGTTTTCAGTAGAGACATACAAATTTTTACAACAAGATTTAAAAGCTCGTGGATTTAACGCCTTCCCTCTATACAGCCAAGTGCTCCAAGCCAAAAAACAATGCTACCCGTTACATCCAGTCCATGTATCTGATACAGAAGCTATTATACCAGTTTCCAGCCTAGTTTCTCATTCTTTCGAAAGACTAGTTCAATCGTATGACGCAACTTTCACTGACTACTGTAATCGAAAAGATACCAATAAATTAAATTGTATTTTTGAAGCATCTTGGGGGTTTGACGGTAGTACAGGCCAATCACTATATAAACAGAACTTTTCCCAAAATGAACATGACGAAAGTTGCCTTTTTGCAACTACTTTTATACCGTTGCAGATCAAAACAACTTGTGGACAAGTTCTGTGGCGTAACCCTACTCCACAATCGTATAGATATTGTCGCCCAATTCACATTCAATATAAAAAAGAAACGACTGATTTAATAATGGCTAAAAACTATTAATACAAAATCAAATTGACCAATTAGACAGATTTGATACTAAAACTTTAAGTGGTCAAACTATATCTACAGAGTTTAAACTATATTTGACAATAATAGATGGTAAAGTCTTAAATATTATTACTAATACAATGTCTCAACTTCGGTGCCCTTTTTGTAAAGCGACTTCTAAAGAATTTAATAATTTAGAGTCTGTGTATTTAAAACCTGTCGATCAAAACCTTTTAAGATATGGCATAAGTCCGTTGCACGCCTGGATTCGTGTTTTGGAATTTTTATTACATTTAGGTTATAAAATTATTGTAAAGAAATGGAGAGTACCTAAAAGTTCCCCGGAAGGTGTTCTTGTCAATGAGAATTAAAAAAAAATTCAGGACGAAATCCGCAGTAAATTAGGGCTGCTCGTAGATGTGGTTAAGCCTAATACGGGTACGACTAATGACGGAAATACTGCAAGGATGGCCCTGTCTAATAAGTGTCGTACAGTATTTGCTGAAATTTTAGGACTACAACAATGGCTTTTGGATGACTTACATGTCATACTAGTAGTTTTATCAAGTGGATTACCTGTTAATGCAGATAAATTTGATGAATTTTGTAAATTATTGGCCAAAAAATACGTAGAAGAGTATTCGTGGTATCCAATGACCGTAACTCTACATAAAATACTTGTGCACGGCAAAGCTATCATAAAAAAACTCTGCACTACCCATAGGATTGTTATCTGAGCAAGCTGGGGAAGCACGTAATAAATTTTGGAGGCACGACCGCGAGCACCACACAAGAAAATCAGATAGAGAAAAAACAATTTTAGACCTTTTCCATCGAGCACTTGAATCCTCTGACCCCTTTATATCGAATATAAGGCTTAATAAAAGATTAAATAAGCTTAAGCGTCAACCTCTTCCACCCCAAGCCCTCATATTGTTAGAGCCTTTTGAAGTTCCAACGGACGAAGAAGAAGCTGATCCTGAGGAAAATACAACCACTATGGAGAATGACCTCCCAGATAATTTTGAAATGTTATCTGAAGATGTGGATTTTGATGATTCGTAGTCTTCTGGGTTGTCCGATACTGTACAAGAATCAGATATTTGCACTTATTTTTTTACACCTTTCTGTATCTCAGACAATATCTATTGCATTGATCTAGAAATATAATTCTTAAAATACAAATAATAATTATTTACTTTTAACAAAAAGTAAAACCGCCTTCAAAACCCATAAAATAAACTTATAATAGATACGGTTTAGGAAGTCGGTGGCAGTTTTTCCTCAATTAAACTATAATAGTTTATTTTATGGGTTTTTGAAGACGGTTTTACTTTTTTGATAAAAGTTTTATTATTTCTTAATTTTTAGTACCGAAAAAAAAGTAATCTTCGATTTACAACAATCATAATAATTGATTTACACTCACAACTAAAATTAAATAAAATGCAGATGTAACAATAATACAGCACCTACACCCTTTACTGTATTATTGTTACATCTGCTTAAACATTTACAGTGTACAGGCGTTATGTTATTTTATGGAAGGGTGTAAACAAGGCATAGTCGTACGATTAAAGGAATCGCGGGCAATTTGCTGTAAGTTATTGAAGAGTTCCGTTGTCTGTCTCCGAAACTCTTCATCAGATCTTTACTAAATTTGTGTGGTACCATTTCAAAGTGAACTTCTTTCAAACAAAAAAAGAATTTTGCAAATCCGTTTACAAATGACGGAGTTATGCCCGAACATAAAAACATAATGTAAATATCCGAATTCAAAACCTCCTCCTTTTTTGAAGTCGGTAAATAATAAATAGGTAGCATAGCAAAAAGCGTAATAATCAATAAATTAGGGTAATCGCTACCTATGCAATCCGAATTTCTCAAAATATTTCTACAAAGTTTATTTTCCAAGAGAGGCAACCCTAAAATCATAGAAATTCTATGAGAACTTTAGAAGCATGTTTCTCCGAGATCCTACTGGATATGGACACGATTATTTTTTTGGGGTTTATTGTATCTTAGTCAATGTAATGAGTTTAAAATAAAATCCATATTCGTTTGGATTTATCATAAAAAAAATAAAATCTTAAATTAAAAAAAAAGCTGATACTGGGTTTCCTTGCGGAGTTAAAGTCTTGTAAGTATAGTCAAAAAATGCCTAAAATATACCGTTAGTTGTGTATTGTAACAGAAATAAGAGAAACTTTTCCTGAGACGAGATATTTTCAGATTTATCAAAATACCTAAAAATATCAAAATGGCTCTAACTTTGGTTCTAAGTATATTTGACCTCCGGGTGTTCTACTCTCGCATTTCAAACAGTTTTCAGCATCTATTAATGAAATAAAAAGGGCATGTCCGATTTTTAGGGCAAAAAACACACTGTGAGGCGTCAAGAACGCGCTCTCTGGACGGTCGGACTGTAGGTAAAATCAGCATAGGACTTGTCCTAAGCGAAACTCTTATATACCGTTATCATTGAAGTAGAAAAAATATTTTTTCTTTGATTGATTGTGGGTGGAGAAGTTGGAGGCGCGCCATAACACCAGTTTCAAGTCGTTCGTGGTACGCGTTCCGATCCACCATTTGTCGCCTTTCCTCAAGGAAGAGTTTCAGCCGAAAGGTGTGCTGTATCGGCATTTCCGGGACCGGCTTCGCGACACCTCGCAGCGTATCATGAGGCCGTATAAATATATTAGGTTGGGGAAAAAGTCTTTTCGCATTATAGTATGTATGAACTTGTAATAAAATCTCTTTGGCCATACTATTTGTATCTGGCTGGATTTTGATATCATTGAAATTTTAAATTTTAAAGAACATAATTCCAACTTCAAATTAGGAAAATGTGTGATTTTCATTTGTTTTTCGTACCGTCAAGATGAGTGAATCTAATGAAGAAATTCGATACATTTTAAAATTTTACTACAAAAAAAAAATTGCGATATTTATGGACCTACTGTAGTGTCTGTGAGAGTAGCACAAATTTGGTTTAAGCGTTTTCAATCCGGAAATTTTGATGTCAAAGATGCACGTCGCTCTGGTCGCCCTATTACGGATAAATGGATGCCATTTTTGAAAAAGTGAAGCAAGATCGGCATATCAGTAGTTAAGACGTAGCTGAAGAACTGGAAATTGACCACAAAACAGTTTTGGCGCATTTGAAAAAAACTGAGTACACAAAAAAGCTCGACATTTGGGTACCTCACGAGCTCACTGAAAGAAACCTAATGAACCGTGTACTCATTTGTGATTCTTTATTACGACCTAATGAAACCGAACCATTTTTGAAGAAGCTGATAACTGGTGATGAAAAGTGGATCACGTATGACAAGAACGTGCGAAAAAGGTCGTGGTCAAAGGCCGGTCAGGCTTCACAGACTGTGGCGAAACCCGGGTTAACTCGCAACAAGGTGATGCTGTGTGTGGTGGGATTGGAAGGGCATTATTCATTATGAGCTGTTACCACCAGGCAGGACCATCGATTCTGAACTCTACTGCGAACAACTGATGAGATTAAAGCAAGATGTTGAGAGAAAGCGGCCGGAATTAATCAACAGAAGGGGTGTGGTTTTTCATCATGATATCGCTAGACCTCACACATCTTTAGCCACTCAGCAAAAATTAAGAGAGTTTGGCTGGGAGGTGTTAATGCATCCGCCGTATAGTCCTGACCTTGCACCTTCAGATTTCCACCTGTTTCGGTCTCTTCAGAATTCTTTAGGCAGTGTCAGGTTAACATCACGAGAGGACTGCCAAAACCACTTGTCGCGGTATTTTGACCAGAAGTCCCAAAATTTCTATAGCAATGGGATCATGTCCCTACCTACAAGATGGCAAAAAGTTATCGAACAAAATAGTACCTACATACTTTAGTTAAATGTAAATAAACTATATTAAAAAATGTTTTGAATTTTCTTAAAAAATGCGAAGAAACTTTTTCCCCAACCTACTCGTATTATGTATTAGTGTAAGTAAGTGTAAGTATAGTTATTGTTTTTATACTTATATAATATGTATTAGGTTTTAGCGGCCATAATTGCCTGTGAAATAAAAAAAAATGTCTTTCGTTATTAAAAACGCTCACAGCTCACAACCCGTATACATCAATGTTGCTTGGTGAGAAGAATAAGTTTGAATATGAACCTTATGATCACAAGTAGTTCTACTATACCTACTAAGATCATGTTAAAACTGTTGAAATAATCACTTATACTATTCACGCATAACATAGCAGCACCCGTGTAATCCTGAAAGAGTTAGGCAGAGGTGTACCTATACAGGGTCAAATTAAATTAGCTAGCAAAACTCCGCAGACGTGATGGGTAAAAAAAAATGATTTGATAATTTTTTATGTTTTATCATGTTGAGATATCAATACCCATCATGTCTATGAAGCTTACCTACAAAAAAAAAAACAGATTTTAAAACTGATATAACTAAATGATAAATATCTGTAGAACAGCTCGTGGCTAAATAGTAACAGCCGCAAGGGTCGATCCATTAGGTTAAGCTACGCGTGCTGGGGTTGGTGTGTGGATGGGTGACCATATTTTCATATTGAGACACCTACGTGCCTCGGAAAGCACGTTAAGTCGTTGATCCCGGCTGTCATTCGTTAATCTTTGACAGTCATTACGGGTCGCCAGAAGCCCGAAAATCTGGCAACCAGTCTTAATAAAGGGAATCGTATTATCCAGACCCCAACATAGTTGGGAAAAGGCTAGGCAGATTGATTGATCTGTAGAACAGAAATGGTGGTTTGATATATTATTTTCTATGCAAAAGCTGGCAAACTGCCATATTTATTCATCCGGTAAAACTTATGTGACGATTGAAAAATCAGCCCTAATTACACTACCAGCTGTTGGTGATCCCAAACAAAAAACATCATCAAATTACTTGCTTTTTTGTTTTATAATATCGATACCCATCACGATTGTGGAGTTTCGCTAGCTAATTTAATTTTATCCTATATAGTTCTATTGCCATCAACCGAGCACAAATCTAGACTCCAGGTTGCTACTAAGAAATTCCTGATAGAAAAACTCAACAACACTGCCCGACTTTTTTTAACCGACTTCCAAAAGGAGGAGTTTCTCAATTCGTCTTTATTTTTTTGCTTTTTTTTTTTTGTATGTTTGTTACGCGATTATTCAAAGACGGATGGACCGATTTGGAAAATTCTTTTTTTGTTTGAAAGGGTATACTTCCGAGGTGGTCCCATATAAATTTTATTAACTTTTCTTGGGGAGTTTTTGAGTTAGCTTCAATAATGCGTATATTTCCCACTTACTTTATGTGGATGATGTGATGATGTTTTAATAACTTCCTATCACTGTTATTTACATGGCTATATCTACAATTATTGTACTCAATTATGTATTCGAATTTATGTGGAGTAGGTTCCACAACTAAAAAGTGAAAAATAAAATCTAAAACAAAACACAGGTTCCGGTTGGTTTCCGCAGGGGGCGCTCTACGGTGGACGCCATCATGCGCGTGCGAGCCCTCACGACGGGGGATGCTGTGGCCCGGGGTGGGGTCGTCTTGGCGGTGTCTCTAGACATCGCCAACGCCTTCAATACCCTGCCCTGGAGTTGCATCAGGGAGGCACTCCGGTATCACCGGATGCCGACCTACCTCTGTCGAGTGGTTGAGGCCTATTTGACGGATAGGGCCGTCATCTACCCCGGTCATGAGGGAGAGTGGAACCGGCGAGAGATGTCGTGTGGTGTCCCACAGGGATCGGTCCTGGGGCCGCATTTGTGGGACATCGGGTACGACTGGGTGCTGCGCGCCGACCTCCCTAGCGGCGTCAGCGTGGTATGTTACGCTGACGACACGCTGGTCCTGGCGCAGGGGAGGTTGCACCAGGCGGCGGCTGAATTAGCGACACGCGGGGTTGCGATAGTCGTTGCGAGGATCCGGCAGTTGGGACTCGAGGTGGCCCTGCACAAGTCCGAGGCCATGTGTTTTCATGGTCCTCGGAATGCGCCACCGTCGGGTGCCCAAATAACGGTAGGAGGGGTTTGCATTGGAGTCGAGTCGACGATGAAGTACCTGGGACTCGTCCTCGACAGCCGGTGGAACTTCGTGGAGCATTTCCGACGTTTGGCTCCCAGACTGGAGCGGGCTGGGGCTGCCTTGAAGCGGCTCCTGCCCAATCTACGTGGTCCAAACGCCTCCTGCCGGAGGCTTTACGCGGGGGTCGTGCGGTCCATGGCCCTTTACGGGGCACCGGTGTGGGCGCGTTCCCTGAGGCTGCGGCCAGTCCGCCGGTTGAACGCGTCCCAGAGGGTCATGGCCATTCGGCTAGTCCGGGGTTACCGCACGGTCTCCGGTGAGGCGGCGAGCCTCCTTGCCGGATTGCCGCCGTGGGATCTGGAGGCGAAAGTCCTCGCGCACGTGTGGGAGTGGCGCGAGGAGGCGAAACGCCGGGGCGTAACTCCGCTGCCGCGAGAAATCACGGTACAGCGGACAGAGCTCCGGCGGGATCTCATGGCGACATGGAGAGTGCGACTGTCGCAGCCCAGCGCTGGGCACGCCACAATTGCGGCGATAAGTCCCCTCTTTGAGGAGTGGTTAGAGAGGCGCCACGGCGTCCTCACCTTCCGCCTGACGCAGGTCCTCACCGGACACGGTTGTTTCGGGAGGTTCCTGTTTCGCATAAGGCGGGAGGAAACGCCCGGGTGTCACCATTGTGTGGATCGCCCAGAGGACACGGTGGAGCATACAGTGGAGGTCTGCCCGGCTTGGGCAGAGCACCGCCGTGTTCTCACGGAGGCGATCGGCGGCGGCGATCTCTCGCGTCCGAGCCTGGTCCAGGCCATGGTGCGGAGCGAGAGTGCATGGGAGGCCGTCACCTCCTTCTGCGAAGCGGTAATGCTCGCGAAGGAGGAGGCGGAACGCGTGAGGGAGAGGCAGCCTCACGCCCTCAGTCGCCGCAGGAGACGCCCTGGGCGGCGGGAATCGATAGCCGATTCCCAGCCACCGTAGGCGCGGGCTTGCGGACGGTGAGTAGTGGGTAGCTCGCCGTCCGGTGAGGACCAGGCCCGGGTCGACGGCGCGTTGTGTTCCACGCGCGCCTCAAAGAGATGTCAGCAAAAGATGGGGTCCAATAGGGCCGATGCCGCTGGGGTCGCGGGTTGTTTGAAAAAGATACCGTGGCCCTGGCATAGGCAACTGAAGGAACACGGGTGGGTTTTAGTCAGTAAAAGTCTGACACGCCCTTCCGCTCCACCCAGAGCGGGAGAAGTTATTTGATGATTTCCCATCCACAAAAAAAAAAAAAAAAGGGTGGAGCGGTGTCAAACTTTTACTGACTAAAACCCACCCGTGTTCCTTCAGTTGGGGAATCGAACCTCGACCACCAGACCAATGAGACAGTCTTTTCATACATCCACTCAATAACTTCTTTCCAATACATTCAAAAATATTCCAGCATCATACTTAAACACTTCTTAAAAATAAGGTTCTAAACACACACTGAATAATTTATTTCGAGCACAAAAGGGAAACAAAATAAACAATATTGCCAAAAGAATCCGCCCGAAAGCCTGCGTAGAGGGAAAAAGCATAAAATATGCAAAATAATCAAAGGGTGAATTTGTTTCTAAACACCATTCTTGGGGTACAAAGGGCCCCCGAACCTCCAACGTGTTTAAGTGGCACTGTGGCTTCGTAAAATATGGGTTCTATTAAATTTTGTTTACGCATATTCGCATTTTTAATTGACATATAAAGAGGCGAAATAAAAATATTGGAACGGGTTATTATTGGGAGAAATAATGGAGGAAGCCCACGCAATCCGACTTTCCCATCGTTACTTCTAGAGGGGACCTTGATATTACGAACTGTTTTGACTGGGAACTTGCTCCTATTGGCAAGAATGTTTCGTGTTGTTTAGACGATACCAGTCATTTATTGCTTCACTTCAAAAAAAGAAGGTTGTCTATTCGACCCGTATAGTAGTCACGAAACGGGATTGTTGAGCCATAGCTTATCATCTTAACTGGGTTGTGTTACACGAATGCCGCCCGTGAAATTTGACATGTGACATTTCAATAACGGGTGACTTAAACGTCGGCGGCATATAATAATTCCGGCATTTCTAAGCGGATTTTGATGATTTTTCTTTTCGTTCGTCTTGAGTATATGATATGTATATGATTTTGTATATATTCAACTAAAAATGGAAAATAAATTCACTTAAAAAAAAAAGTAAAAACCGACTTCAAAAACCTAAAACGAGTAAAATAACTTTCATAAATAAAAAAACTTAACAGCTTCTGAAGTCGGGTGTCTTCAGTTCTTGAATGCACTACAAGCTATTAGTCTGACTACCCGCACTGACTTCATTTTATTGGTTTTAGGTTTTTGAAGTCGGATTTTACTTTTTTTAAAGTAAATTTATATTGTATGCAACTGGCCAGCAACTTGCACCATCTGTCGAGAATATCCGCCGCACCGGGCGACCGCGGGCGGGAGCTGCGGCGGCGGAGGGGGCGCTCCACATGCGGGCGCGCACTGGCCGGCACTGCACTGCGTCATGGTCCACGCTACTGAGCGACCGCATACCTACTTCATTCATTTCTCGCCGATTTAAATTTAGTTTACCATTTGTTCTCCAAAATCCTATAATACAGTCCACTTTTGTAAGTTACCGGTGTTTTAGTCCTCGTACCACCTGGAGGATATTCCCATTCTTCTTTATGGTCCTTCGACAAGAAAGTGATCAGTTACTGGGAGTGACAAGCGGTTTTTCGAAATTTGAAAACGGCCGTTAGAAGACTTCGAGATCAAGACGAATTTTCGCCCTTCGTGCGAACCTGGTTCCAGTCTTCGGTCATCATCTTCGGCTCAATTGTGAAGAGAAGCATATGTTCGTGCAAGCAGTTCTTCAGTGGTCACATCGTAGCTGGGTCATCGCAGCATAGCAGCCCAAGCAGTGCCCAAGAACATTGCAAGCCACTTGAAGCAGGAAGGCGTTCAGTTTGGACTCGCAGTCGCAGAATCCGTGAGATCTTTCCATAATCATACTAACATTTGTACATAATTCATTTACTAACTTTCATTCCACAAGAGTAGTAGATATTGCATTAGACCTGTGAATCATACATTCGTAGATACCTATTCGTCATAGTAATTATTACATATAGCATAACATTAACTATTAGCTTGTTTGTCCAGTAGAAAACGTAATACAATTTCATTCTGTGTTGTCATTATAATTTTTTGTTCAGTATCAATTTCAACCGACTCAAGTAGATTTTCTCCCATTTAAGTAAAATTCCATCCACTAATAATTATTAATAAGTGATTATTAATCTAGCTCTAGCATTAATGGTATTATAGTGCTTTGTACACGTTTTTTTTTCTCTTGACAGTTCGCATTTTGAATTCAAATATTTTTCCTAACCGCCTACCGTTTTTGAATAGCAACGCTTCATCAATCAGCTGTTTGCTCTTTATTGTTCTATACGCACATTACAATTAATAATATATCTCAGTCTTTTAGTATCTATTCTTTAATTTTTCTTTATTCTTGTTTACTTGCTTTTCCTTTGACGCTTACTGCTACGTTCCTATTTAACCATGGCTGAAGAAATGAAGATTAAAGAGCTTACAAAAAAGCGTGCCTCAGTAAAATCACAGCTTACTCAGTTCACAACTTTCATAACTACCACTAAATCTTGCGAACAGCTTAGTGAGGAACAACTTATCGAGTTACAGATAAGAATTGAGAAAATGGTTACCTTATATGCCACTTATGATCAATTTCAGAGTCAATTGGAGTGCCTGGTTACCAAGCCCGACGAGCAATTTTCCGAACGTGAGCAATTCGAGAGCAACTACTACAGGCAGCTAGCATCTGCTCGCGCGCTTCTGTCACAGCATCGCGCTCAACTGGCGTCTAAGGTAGGCTCCAATGAGCAACTTTCAGTGGTTACTAGACATAATAATGTTAGACTTCCTAAAATAAATTTACCCCACTTTAGCGGCGGCTATAAGGATTGGTTGGAGTTTAAGGATATTTATATTTCGTTAATTCATGAGGAGAAAAGTATAGACAACATCAATAAATTTCATTACCTACGCTCGTCACTCAATGGTAGCGCAGCACTTGTTATTAAAAGTTTAGACTTTAGAGGGGATAACTACGACAATGCTTGGCAATTGTTGTGTGAAAGGTACGACAACAAACAATTATTAATAAATAACCATATTCAAGCCTTATTTAATGTGGAACCACTTCTAAAGGAGAGTAGTCAGGGTTTACGCCAGATTGTGGATGTAACCAGCAAAAACCTGAGGTCACTGGCAACGCTAGGGCTGTTAGTACAGCATTGGAGTGAAATAGTTATACATTTAATGGCATCAAAGTTGGACCCAGTTACTAGCAGACAGTGGGAGGAATATAGGAACACTCTGACTGAGTATCCATCCTTAGACATGTTCACAAAATTTATTTCTAACCGCTGCAATCTTTTAGAAACGCTTGAGGAGTCTAACAATATAAAATGTAAGCCAGAGTCATCGCACAGTAAACCGAAAAGCCTCTCTGCATCAACAAGTAAGAGAAAATTTACCATTTCATGTCCCCTATGTCAACAAGCTCACTACATATTTAGTTGTGATCAATTTAAGGCGCTTACAATCGCAGCACGCTTATCTAAAGCGAAAGAATTTAAACTTTGTTTGAATTGTTTACGCCCAGGTCATTTAGAGGCTAGTTGTCCGCTTGGTCACTGCAAGTATTGCAAAAAAAGGCATAATACAATGTTGCATTCTCATGATGATGATCCTAGCTCTAGTAAGGAGCATATAACTTTAGCTGGCACTAATCATTCATCTCGTCATGTATTGCTATCCACAGCATTGGTAAGAGTCACGGACCATTCCGGGATGCCGCACAGCGCCAGAGTCTTACTTGACAATGGAAGCACGGCAAATTTTGTGACTAAGGACCTTTGTGGTAAGCTACATTTACCTATTAGTAGTGTAAGCTCACACGTCGCAGGCATAAACAGTCAAGTGTCTACCATTACGCAATCTTGTGCTTTACATATACAATCGTGCGATGGGTCCTATAATATTGACATTGATTGTTTTGTCTTGCCCAATATAACCGCTCATGTACCTCATACATACATAGACTTAACTGACATGCAGCTACCAGTAGGCATAAGTCTGGCTGATCCATCTTTCAATGTCCCTTCCTCCATCGACATACTTGTTGGAGCCGACATTTTTTGGAGCGTGATTGGTCGCAGTCGTATACAGTTAGGTAGGCATATGCCGACGCTCTTCGAGACTAAGCTCGGATGGCTCATATCAGGTGCCGTTCCTCAACCTAACATAGCCAACTCATCGGTGTGTATGTTCGCGCATGACAAGCACACCATACACGTACAACCACCCATGGATCTCTCCAGATTCTGGGAACTTGACTCTATCTCACCTAAGTTTAATTTCACATCCGAAGAGCGAGCATGTGAACAGAACTACATAAGCACAACTTCGCGTAACGCTGAAGGCCGCTTCATAGTCACCATTCCCTTAAAGGAATCCCCTGAAGCATTGGGTAACTCCTTTGAGATGGCTAAACGTCGCTTTCTGTCGTTAGAGCGTAGGCTTGATAGAGACCCAATACTTAAGCATCGCTACGTAGAGTTCTTGCAGGAGTATGAAGCATTAGGTCATATGAGCGAAGTTTCTCAGCCTTCTTCATCTCAGACATATTTTCTTCCACATCATGGTGTTTTCAGAGAGACCAGTACAACGACCAAGCTTCGAGTTGTCTTCGACGCATCAGCCGTCACAACTTCTGGTAAGTCGTTTAACGACATTCAGGGCATAGGGCCTGTAGTTCAGGATGACTTAATATCCATATTGTTGAGGTTTCGGCAGCATAAATACGTTATATCGTCAGATATCGAAAAGTTCTTTCGACAAATCTTAGTTGACGAATCGCAGCGATCTCTACAGCAGATATTGTGGCGCTCTGATCCATCATTACCTCTTAAAACATACACACTAAACACCGTTACTTACGGAACAGCATCCGCTCCGTTCATTAGTACACGGTGTTTATCTCAGTTGGCAAAGGAGGCGACGCACACACGTACACAACAATCAATACAACACGATTTTTACGTCGACGATTACCTCTCGGGAAGTGACTCTATAGAGAGCACTATAGCGTTGTGTAGAGATGTCACCAGCATACTTAAGACTGCACAACTCAACCTTCGCAAGTGGCAGTCTAACAATGCTCAAATACTACAGGCACTCACTACAGACACACTCGATTCATCCACTCATACCCCATACACATCAACACATACAGACACACTTGATACAGTCAGCTTGAGTATTGACGAACCTAGTAAAACCCTCGGTCTTAATTGGCGTTGTCATACTGACTGTCTTACGTTCTCTATTCATATACCTAAAGATACAGATACTACAATCACAAAACGACACATACTTTCCACAATAGCGCAGGTATTCGATCCTCTGGGTCTTGTCTGTCCGTGTATTGTCGAGGTCAAGATAATATTGCAAAGATTATGGATAGACAAGTGTGCATGGGACGACGAGGTTAATGTGGACATTAAAAAGTTATGGATGAAGTTCATACAGACTCTACCACAGCTTAATCATCTCAGCATACCACGCTGGGTGGTATGTGACAGCCCTTTATCCGTGGAAGTACATATTTTTACGGATGCGTCGGAAAAGGCATACGGAGCTTGTATATACATTCGTTCTGTAACTAGTTCCGGCACCGTTCATACTCATCTGCTCACCTCAAAAAGTAAGGTTGCACCGATCAAGTCGACCACAATCCCAAGGCTAGAGCTTTGTGGTGCCTTATTAGGGACCAGGTTGTGTGCAAAAGTGCTAGAATCATTGACACTTAAACCTGACAAATGCATATTTTGGTGTGATTCAATGATTGTCTTAGGTTGGCTGTCTGCTTCACCTGGCTCGCTGAAGCCGTTTGTTAGGAATCGAGTTTCGGAGATACGGGAAGGGTTTGGTGCTTATACCTGGCGCTATGTGCCTTCCAAGGACAACCCTGCAGATCTTGTCTCCCGTGGTCTGAGCGCTGACCTCATAGGTCAGTCTTCCATGTGGTGGTCAGGGCCTTCATTCTTACTTACAGACGCAGCCCTTTGGCCTTCAATGCCTAACACAGATGCAAACACAATACTACCTGAACTATTGAAATCACATTCTATTAATCATCGATCATTACCTATTACTAATCCTAATATACTTATACATAATAATTTATTTCAATCCTTAATTAATAATTCATCAAATTATTTACATTTACAACGTTTACTAGCATACATATTTAGATTCATTAATCGCTCTAAAGGGGTACATAACCATAGTATTGATCTTACAAATTCAGAGTTGTCCTACAGCGCTGATTTCATAATTAAAGCAGTTCAGAGGGAAATGTTTCCTGAAGAGTACGAGCTACTTTCATCAGGTAAACCATTACCCAATAAAAATCGCCTGAAGAAATTGTCACCCTTTATCGAGTCTGGTATTATACGAGTCGGAGGCAGATTGGATAATTCTTGCTACGATTATAATGTCAGGCACCCTATCATTATCTGTAGCAAACATGACTTTGCTAAACTTATTTTTAATACTTATCACTTACGCCTATTTCACGCTGGTCCACAGCTACTCTTAGCTACAATTAGACATGAGTATTGGCCTTTAGGTGGGAGAAACCTCGCCAAATCGACTGTCCACAAGTGCGTAAAGTGTCAGCGATTTAGCGGTAGAACAGTTCAACCAATCATGGGTAACTTGCCTAAGGAACGAGTTCAGTTAGAGTTTCCTTTCTTAGAGACTGGCACAGACTATGCCGGACCCATCCTCATAGCCGACCGCAAAGGTAGAGGATGCAGATTAGTTAAATCTTACATATGTGTTTTTGTATGTCTAGCCACAAGGGCGGTTCATCTGGAGCTTGTCTCAGATCTAACAAAACATGCCTTTATTGCAGCACTCAATAGGTTCATTGCTCGTCGTGGTAAACCAAAGACCATTTACTCCGACAATGGTACAAGCTTCGTCGGCACCTGTAATGAAATAGCTGACATATTAAAACAGGACTATTCTTCAGAAATGGCAGACACAGGTATTAATTTTAACTTTATTCCGGCCTACACCCCACACTTCGGTGGCCTATGGGAGTCTGCCGTAAAATCCATAAAACATCATCTAAGGCGCATATTAGGCTTCGCACATCTCACTTACGAAGAGATGTCTACGTGTCTGATTCAGGTTGAGGCAATACTAAACTCTCGTCCTCTCACTCCTCTCTCCACTGATCCATCAGACCTGTACCCTTTAACTCCTGCCCATTTCCTTATTGGGAGATCCCTCACAGCCCTGCCGCATCCGCGAGTCATCAACCAGAACATCTCCAGCCTGAAACGGTTCCAGCGTATCGAGCACCTGAAGCAACAGTTCTGGAACAGATTCTCTAACGAGTATATCTTTTACCTCCAACAGAGAACCAAGTGGACGGACTCCGATGGGGTGCTTGAAGAGGGAGCTATGGTGGTACTCAAGGAGCAACAGACACCACCACTGATGTGGCCGCTGGGTCGTATCGTACGACTTATACCTGGAAGGGACGGCATAAACAGAGTCGCAGATGTAAAGACGAAGAAGGGAATAGTCCGACGTGCTTATAACACCATCTGTCCTCTTCCAGCATAAACATTGAAGACAAGTCTTCAACGCCGGGAGCATGTCGAGAATATCCGCCGCACCGGGCGACCGCGGGCGGGAGCTGCGGCGGCGGAGGGGGCGCTCCACATGCGGGCGCGCACTGGCCGGCACTGCACTGCGTCATGGTCCACGCTACTGAGCGACCGCATACCTACTTCATTCATTTCTCGCCGATTTAAATTTAGTTTACCATTTGTTCTCCAAAATCCTATAATACAGTCCACTTTTGTAAGTTACCGGTGTTTTAGTCCTCGTACCACCTGGAGGATATTCCCATTCTTCTTTACCATCTAAATGATTTTGCATTCCAGTACCTTTACACCAGCTTTTGCTCTGACAATAGTACCGATTCTCTTGTTCAATAACTAAACTAAAAGTAGAGAATCTCTAACTAAAGATATTTCTCTATTTATGCGAGAAAAGGACTGCTATAGCTATGAACTAAGTTAGAAATGTCAAACTAGTTTATGCCTTGCGTTTAACCTAACGATAAATATTAGTTTAGTCCTGTCAAATTAAGATACTCATACAAGGTTAGACGTGATTAAAAAATTGGCTACTAAAAATACGTCAATTTACGTCAGGCGCTGACTAATTTGACAGGACAACACTAATATTTATCTTCTGTCCTTTTCATAGTGAAAAAGAAAGAAAAAGATGCATTGACCATAAATTTAGTTTAGTTTGTGAACAAGGGAATCGGCGCCAATATTAGTTCAATTAAATTTCACAGCTCTAATTTACGTACGTCTCTTGCTTGTTTTATTACAGAGAAAAAGTTAGCAATAGCTTAAATTAAGTTTAGGATGTGCACAATAGAATCGGCACCATCGTCTTCATCATCCAAGATATGTGAGTAAGGGACTAAGCCAACAACTTCGCAGTCTGATTAAGTGGGTAGGCCCCAAAAAGAGGACACTTTCCTGAACATTTGGGCTCTTGATGAAATAATAACAGCTCGAATCGAGTTAGCTGGCTACATGTAGTCCAAGAATCCGTGATTATTCCTTACACACGAGGAACTTCCAACACTATTTCACATTTAACCTTTCATATGCCGGGAACGTAGGTCTGCGCGATTTTAGCTGTACTCGAAAAAACACCTAATTACATTAATGTAATTAGGTGTTTTTTCGAGTGGCGCACTCGCATAAAAAAATGGTGCGCAGACCTGCGTTCCGGCATTCGAAGGGTTAATGAGACTTTCCACTTGGTTAGCAAAAGTTTAATATAAATTGGTGATAGCCTTTGTTTTGAAGTATTTAAATGCAGCAGTGACCTTTTTCCATCAGGTAGTTCAATCATTTAGTTAATGAGGTATATACTTAGTTAAGTTATAAGACTATCCTATATATGTATCTGCGGTAGAACCTGATCTTAGAACTGATTACTAAGAAGTGTTCGACCATTTCATGAAATGGTTGCATTACATGAAATAGAACATTGCCCGCATCATGATGTGGTCTGGCCAGATCATTTAATACCCAACGTTTGACGATATAAACAGTTAAACGCACGACTGCTTCATGATGTGGCCAAACATCATATCGTAAAATAGTTAGTTTTTCTACCGGTTGAGGCGTTGATGTTGTTTTGCTTTTGTTGTGCATCTGTTCCTATTTTTATTTAGGGCCAAGTAACTGCAACGAACTTGGATTTGAGTTATAACCTAACTCATTTGGTCGGGGTGCCACTAGCGGCGTGAAATGCTACTATTGTACTATGCGATATGCCCAGTGGTCAGTTGGAAATGTCGATAAATAGGTTACTTTCGTTACAAAGAGAAAAAAGAAAGCAAACGTATTTATTGAGACACGCACAGGAAGATCACAAATAACACTTAAAAATAAAAATAATATAAAAAATATATATATAAAAACATTCCCGTACGAGGTCAAAAGACTCTTATCTCAGCATGATGCTGCAACATTTAAAAGTAAGTGTCGCAGCGCTGCCCGCTGTGATGTCACGGACAATTACAGAAATAAATAAATAAAAACTTGATGTGCGAAATACATGTAAAAATATAATATTTAACCGCCTGTCAGCCAGCACAAGTCATAAAGTCGTAACATCAGTTAGGTACTTGTCTATGCCTCAGCAGTGACAAATAGACACTATAATCTATGGTGGACACTGGGCAACTGTGACAAGTAAAGTGACGCCGTTACGATATGGGTATGACTATTTCTACGATCGAACATCGATAGTATGGCCAAACGACCACTGACATATAATTAAACATTGACGTTTAAACGATAGGGTCAATTTTAGCTAGATATTTTATGTAAGACAACCATTTATTGCAATGTCCGAACTCTTCATGAAATTATCAATTCTATGATCGAGCCACGATATATCCTTCAAAATTCGCAATCGAAACGGTACTTTAGGTAATAATAAATTAATTCGCACCTAATGGATGCGAAATTAGACCGTATATTATCTACTTAATGAGCAAGAAGCTCATATAATTTGATACAAACCCGTTGCCATGGGTAAATCGCTTAAAAGTCCGATAAAGGATACCACAGGATATTATACCTCAGAAGGGTTGTTGGTTACAAAAAGGATTGTTTTACGGATTTTAATTTCTTGTCTTTCTAGGGTCGTGTCCAGCGTGTCCTATTGTCTGCATAATCAGCCTATAATTTACCCACTGCTGAAATAAAGGCCTCCTCTCGATGAGGAGTGGTCCGCAATCCACCACGCGGGGCCAATGCGGGTTGGTAGATTGTTTCATGAACTGATGAATGCTACTGAAGGTGCCAAACTCGTTAGCTATTTAGATTGTCATTGACCCTGCCATGGCCGCGGGTTGTTTGAAAGAGCTACCGTGGCCCTGGCACAGGCAACTGAAGGAACACGGGTGGGTTTTAATCAGTAAAAGTCTGACACGCCCTCCTACTCCGCCCAGAGTGGGAGAAGTTATTCAATGACTTCCCACCCAAAAAAAAAAAAAAAACCGGCCATTTGCGTGTCGAATAAAAAGAATTTATCCCAAAAGCAAACTTAACATTGTAGTTGAAAAACGTGTTCTCCCAAACACTGATATACGTCACAGTTAATCACCCAGTTTCTAAACCCAATTTTTTTTTTATGTGATAATATTTCAAATTAATTTTTTTTTTTTTCGATTTTCGAACATTTTCCTTTACTTCTGCTGTGAAACCTTGTTTCTTGCCAAATTTCATGATTCTAGGTTTTGATTTATTTGCGAGTATCAAAATATGTCGCATAAAATATGGCCGTATTATTGCGTTGTGATTTTTTTAGAGCTCCAAGGGACCGTAGACCGTATTACATATTAATTTTAACTTGATACCTCCACCCGTTCCTGAGAAAAGTGGTCTTGATATAATACTGACAGACAGACGGACAACGAAGTGATCCTAAAAGGGTTCCGTATTTTCCTTTAGAGATCAGTACCCTATAAATTTTGATTTCCTTGACAGTTTTCATTGTGGCATAAATGGCCGTATCTTAAATGAACTTAGAAATTTGATTTTTTCACAGCTTCAAGGGACTGTAGACTTGACTACATAGATTTATAATAACTCGATACCTCCACGCGTTCCCAAGATAAAGGGTCTTGGCAGACAGACGGACAGACTGACAGGCGGACAACAAAGTGGTCCTATAAGGGTTCCGTTTTTTCCATTTGAGGTACGGAACCCTAAAAAATATTATTAATACTAAGGAATATCGTCAAGAGGATTTCAGGCATTAGTAACGTGCCTGTGATCACAGAAGAAATGGCGATTAAAGGGCCCACACACAGTCCGCCGTTGGATATCAGCCTGTCAGTTAATCGAGACTCACAGTTCCATTTATGGTTTTGGATTAACGACCAATGCGAACCCAGAGTGTATGGCCGCTTGCCGGCGCAGGCGCAGGCCTGCGTCGATAGGTATCAGCCGGTGCTCACTGTTGTGGTGTGAAACTCATAGACTAATACCTATATATGTGAAACTGTCGACTGCCGCCTGCTAGTGTGTAGAACTGTAGACCTCGAGCTGGTAATCGACAGTCACCGGCTGGTAATAATCACTGTAGTGTACCTATAGTGTAGCGAAGGGGATGTATGAGGGTGTCAGTAGTGTCTTCTATGTGGGTTCTGCTGAGGCTGGGCATAGGTGCAGTGTGGAATTAACACGGAGGGTCAAAATACTTGTAGTTTATTCGGCGCTTCACACCGAACAGGGGAGCAAATGACGGCTACAAGGCGTCTACAATCAATGTTGCCAACTTAAAAAAATACAACTCGATACATCGATATGATTTAAAAATGAAATATACAGGGTGTAAGTGTAAACAGTGTCAACCTTTTAAGGGGTCATTGTACTTATCATTATGAACAACTTTTACTATGAGACTAAACTTGAAATCACAAAAAATAATCAGCTGTTCAGTATATTTACGTTCGCATAATTCGTCAAAAAGTATTGAACAGTAGTTTTTTTCGTGATTTCAGGTTTGATACCATAATAAAAGTTGTTCATAATGATTAGTAGGATGACCCTTAAAATGTTGCCACTGTTTACACTAACAACCTGTATAATAGTAATAATAGAAAAATACATTACTAGATTGGCGCTGATGTCACTGCTTCCGCTGACGCGTAGTCTCCTGGTGCCTACCAGCGTTTGTGACAATAGTAGCCCACACAGGCTATGCAGACCTTGGACAACAGGCCGCCTGATAGGATCTGAGACTGCAGGGCAACTATTAATGTGAGGGGCCTTTAAGTCATTACTTCTGTGATCAACTAATAATTCTTTGGAAGGCCAATTTCGAAAAATTTACCTCACCAGTCACATTCATAACTCGTTGCTATGTAATAACAGCCGCACGGGTCGATCCATCAGGTTAAGCTTCGCTTGCCGGGGTTAGTCTGTGGATGGGTGAACATCTTTTCATACCGAGACTCCTCCGTGCCTCGGAAAGCACGTTAAGCTGTTGGTCCCGGCTGTTATTCGAGGATCTTTGGCAGTCGTTACGGGTCGTCAGAAGCCCGAACGTCTGACAACCAGTTTTACCAAGGGGTATCGTATTAACCAGTAACTGGGTTGTGGAGGTCAGATAGGAAGTCGCTTCGTATTCATCTGCATCCGGTTAGACTGGAAGCCGACCCCAACATAGATGGGAAAACGCTAGGCAGATTGAGTCAAATTCATAACAAATAACTTTTGTAAAATCTGTATGTAGGTAGCAGTAAAACTGAATCAAATTGAAAACACCCAGTTCCTAATACAAGATGGCCCCACATAAAGTCCGAACTGACAAATAAACAATAAGGAAAAACAAACACAGACACACAATTTCAATTCCAACACGACCATACAATCCTTACCCTACATTAACTTAACGTATAAAACTAATTTTCTCTTAAATTCCGACTCAATAAAGATGTACAGGACATTGCCTTAAGGCCATTACGCCGCTTTTTACATTAGGAAGTTGGCAGATGTCCAAGAAGCTGGAATTATAACTCTTGGTACAGAAAGTTCCAGCCACTATATCTCATTGGGTGACTGCAAGTGAGTTTGTCCTCTCAAACAAGTCTGGAATATCTGGATAGCTAGTTTAGGGTTTAATTTTCAAATTAGTTTCCGAAACTCTTTGTGGCTGTGGTTGCAATGAGTGTGAGGCTTAATGAGGGTCTGACTACTATTTCCAACCATTTTACTTTTGACATAAGCACGCCTATGAAGTTCCTTATTTATTGACATGCAAGCATCGACCGAAAAACGCAATACTTTTTAGAGTTCGTACCTCAAAAGGAAAAAGGGAACCTAAGTGATCCTATATTCACTAGTGTGTCTGTCTGTATGAATCTAATGGACACGTATAAAATTCTGTGACCCAAATGCGGTCGTGTAGGTAGCGTAAATAAATGAATTTTGAAAAAGAGAGTCAATTTAGGGGGGCAAATAAGAAATTTAAAAAAAAGTTTAGCAAACTGTACCGTGTGACATATCAAATGAAAGGGCTTATTGTGAGGGTCTCAAAAGTTTTTTTTTTTTTTATAATTTGTAAATTAAATGTTATAAAGTTATTTAAGAAAATAGACGAAAATTTACCATTCTCCCGCAGATCTCCGAAACTACTGAAGCTGCAAAAATACAGGAAATAGTTGTATCCCTATAGATGACACGAAAACTTATAAGAAGTTTAAGGTCTTAAAATAACATGGTAAATCTCTCAATATTGTGCGTACAAACTTACATTTGCAGTTGGAATTCAACTACAATGTTAAGTTTGTTCTTGGGATAAATTAATCCCAACTACGGAACCCTTCATTGTGCGTGGTCCGACACGCACTTGACCGATTAAAAATACAAAATCAATGTGTTAAATCGATTAAAACCTCCGATTGTTATAAGAAATCGAATCAGTAATGCATTAGGACATAAATAAATGATTAGGACTCGAGCTGTCAAAGGTAAAATAAATGGTCGGCAAGATTATAAGGCCGATTATATAATAAATAATAATAATAAAGTTTATTTATTGTTTAACTAAGACTAGATACATGGCGAAGTAAGAGTAGAACAATGATTGTCTTACATCTAGTTTGTGGGAGGATTTCTGCTCTTCTAGATAGGCTACAGGGTAGCCTGTGTTTAGAAGAAACAGTTCCGGGTCCCTGTCGTAGTGGAAAAATTACAGTAGCACGTGTAAATATTTTTAATTCTTATATAAACAATTAAATAAAAACAAAGATCTAGGCGTGTACGAGTAAGTCAGTGTGGTGTGTGGTAGTGTTAGTATTTAGTGTGGTGTGTGGTGTGTGTCTGTATTTATGTGTGTGTGTGTGATGTATGATATACGATGCAAGTTTCTTGCCTGTGGCTTAGAATACAATAGGGATGATGTCTGGGTAAAAAAAAAGAAATTCTATTGAGTCCGCTAGTCAGATAATAAAAAAAAAATATATTAGACCGTTTTTTTTTGCTTTATCATATTAATAAAAATATACTTAGTTAACACGCATTAAAGTTCGGGAGGGGGGGCTCGCTACGTCACTTCTACGTATAAAATCTACAAAGACGTGACGTCATGCCACATTTTTACTCAATGTATCGCTGTAATGTTTTGATTACTTAGAAAAAGTACAAATACGTGTCCAATATATTTTGATAATGTATATAACGGACAAAAAAAATGTCTTCATCACTATTTTGAAGCAACATAATGCGTTTAATAAACACTGTTCAAAGAATCAGCATTGCCATCCAACGTGACAATGCTGCCAGCCTTTTGGGCACTTTTTGCATTGACAGCGATGCGGACGAATTTTTTGGATGGCGTATGAGCATTTCGCCTTTTTATTTTTATTATTTATTCTAAACTTGTCGACTTGTACATAATATACGGGGAGTAAGTGTGAACAATGGCAACGGTTTTAGAGGTCAACAACTTTTACTATGGGATCAAACTTGAAATCGCGAAAAAAAATCAGGTATTCAATCATCTATGTTGGCTTAATTCGTCAAAATGTAGGGAACAGCCGAATTTTTTTCACGACTTCAGCTTTGGTCCCATGGTAAATGTTGTTAATAGTGATGAGTACAATGACCCCTTAAAAGGTTGATGCTGTTTACACTAACATCCTGTATATGACTGGCCTGTTGGTCTAGTGGTTAGTGGCCCTGACTGCTATGCCGGAGGTCGTGGGTTCGATTCCCACCCAGGACAAATGTTTGTGTGATGAGCATGATCATTTGTTCTGTGTCTGGGTGTAATTTATCTATATATGTATGTATTTAGAAATATATAAGTATGTTTATCAGTTGTCTAGTACTCATAACACAAGCTCTGCTTAGCTTGAGGCTAGACGGCGTTGTGTGATAGTTGTGGAATATTATTATTATTATTATTATATATTTTAGTGTTAGCTTGTACAGACGCCAGCACATCAAGCTACTACAATCTGTCAGATTTATTTAATAGATTTTCAACTTTATCGCTAAAGCATTAGGTTCATGACTGATTGGGAAAATTTGACAGTTTCGGGTAGCTTGACCTGCTGGCGTCTGTACAATGTTAAAAGAGAATTAATTAAATTACATTGTTAATTAGGAATTTGACCCAGAAAAAAAATATCACTGTCTTGACCTGTTTTCTTTAAATATTCCTATGGTTCTGACCGTGGAACTTTTATGGTTGCTTCAACTTATGGTATGCCACAGGAAGAATTCAATCGCTTTCGTAACTTAGGCTTAATATTGTTTTTCCGAAAATTCGCTTTTAATTTTGAAATTAATGATTCTCAGTGAATATATTATTTTAGTAGCAATAAAGTTATGAGGCTTTCATTCGTGGATCTTTGACAGTCGTTACGGGTCGTCAGAAGCCCGAAAGTCTGACAGTCTTATCAAGTGGTATCGTATTATCCAGTAACTGGGTTATAGAGGTGAGATAGGCAATCGATACATGTAAAATACTGGTATACAGCTGTATCCAGTTAGACTGGAAGCCGACCCCAATATAGGTGGAAAAAGGCTAGGCAAATAAAAGTTATGTTAAAAGGCTCGTTCGGAAAAGTACCAACACAGTTCATACTACTGGCATCATACCATATTATTTCTTTTTTAAAAAGGTTAGGTAGGTATACCAGTGAGATTCAGAATAATTTAACTCCTAGAGTCTTTTACGTACATACGGTGTACGTAAAAAAAAACACCATCCAATGGCGACCGCGGGCTAATTCCTCATATCTCGTATTCAAATCAGTGCCCTTGCAAAATATATGTTTGGAACCTAAATATTGTGTAATCCAATCGAAATAAATTGTAATTTATTTCGATTGGATTACAGATTACAGAATATAGTGTTCTTAAAGTAGTGTGTACACTACCTTAAGAAGATCGTCTGATTTACAAATTATTTTGGTATTTCGTTTGTATGAACTACGCATGCTCCGGGGGCCTCTTAAGACTTCTTTTCCTCTCTTTCCTATATGATTTCCTATACGTAACTATTGTATGGTCCACTTAATCAGTTGTTCGGCACTAATGGGCTGACTAATGACGTACTAATTAGGAGTTCGATTGACACTTCATTGACTAAACAGAGTGCTAAGTTGGTGTTCCAGTTCATTGCCGTCCTCCATCCCGTATGGCTGCTTTTGTCAATATTATGTAATGATTGTAGATCACTTGTGTGTGTGTGTGTTTGATAAAATAAAATTACATAAATCATGACATAACTTCACGCCTTGTTGTCACGAAGGGTTGGGCAGAGGTGTATCTACCTATAGAACACCCACATTTTGCCAGTTAATTGTGAACCTTGTGGTGAGGTGTGTGTTACGTATGTGAGGATGTGTGTGTGTGTATTGTGTGTGTACTATCGACAAAGGCCAGGCATTGCCAATTTCGAAACAACTTTGCTTGCAAGCTGCAATTGTAAGACAAACAAAGGATCATAGGGGCAGGGTGAATCAGTGTATACAAACAGCAAGTTTAAGGTGTAAAGGCGTCCGTTTTGCCGATAATACCTAAATCATTATCCTTTTCTTTTTTTGTTATTTTGTTTTTCGTGGGGAAATCCTCATGGATACCCTCCGTCTCGGGACAAAGGAGGGTTATGTCGGACTCCTACCGAATAAAACCCCACTGTTCCTATGATAGGTCGGGAGCCCAGGAGGCGCTTGTAAATACATTCGCTGCACCTCCGACTGGTATCAGACCGCCATGACTAGCGGGCCCCATCACCAAGTGCGGCCGATTACACAACCGCACGTATAAATCCTTTATCTAGTTAATTCTTGCAATAGTCTGAAACCAAGAGTAAATTATTTCAGATAGTCTGCTATCAAACCTCATGCTATTTGAGATTGAAATGACAGAATCCAATCAAATCTTTACATATAAAAATCACGCCCGTAAGTAATCCCCGCAGGACTCGCCACAATTGCGGCGATAAGTCCCCTCTTTGAGGAGTGGTTGGAGAGGCGCCAGGGCATCCTCACCTTCCACCTGACGCAGGTCCTTACAGGACACAGGATAAAGTCGGAGGATACGCCCGGGTGTTACCTTGCGTGGATTGTCTGGAGGACACGGTGGAGCATACAGTCGAGGTCTGCCCGGCTTGGACGTAGCACCGCCGCGTCCTCGCGGAGGCGATCGGCGGCGGTGATCTCTCGCGTCCGGCTCCGGTCCAGGCCATGCTACGGAGCGAGAGTGCATGGAAGCCGTTACCTCCTTCTGTGAAGCTGCAAAGCAGTAATGCTCGCAAAGAAGGAGGCGGAACGCGTGAGGGAAAGGCAATATTTGCGCCCTCACGCCCCTAGTCGCCGCAGGACGCCCTGGGCGTCGGGAATTAAGAGCTTATCCCGGCCACCGTAGGCGCGGGTTTGCTGACGGCGAGCAATGGGTAGATCACCGTCAGATAAGGAGCAGACCCGGGTCGACGGCGCGTTGTGTTCCACGCGCGCCTTAAAGAGATGTCAGCACTAACTGATGGGGTCCACTAGGGCCGATGCCTGCCAGGGCCGCGAGTTGTTTGAAAGAAATACCGTGGCCCTGGCACAGGTAACTGAAGGAACATAGGTGGGTTTTATTCAGTAAAAGTCTGACACGTCCGCCCGCTCCGCTCAGAGAGAGAAGTTATTTGATGATTATCACACAAAAAAAATCGCCTAAGAGCGAGTCAGACTCGCGCACCGAGGGTTCGGTACCATCATAAAAAGAAAAATATTTCTTTCAAATTTGCAAAATAGTTTAACAAACGTTATCTAAAACTGTTCCAAAATTCAAGTTGATAGCGTTGGTAGTTCTTGAGATATCCAGTTGTGTCAGACAGACAGACAGACAGACTGAGTCGCACCATAAGGGTTCCATTTTACCATTTTGGTACGGAACCCTAAAAAGGACTAGGCAGAGGTGTAACTGTCCTCTAGTACATCCACATTTCGCCAATTAATAAATGTTATCAGTAGTGTGTAAATCTTTACGTGATTAAAAGTCCCCTTGTTTGATAAGCTAGAATTTCAAAGGTCTACTTACCCTTTAACTAACAAAAATTATACAATACATACTCGTATTGGAAAGATAACTTTAACAACAAACGGCCGGTTTTTTGATCCGTAGTTAACTAAACCAATGGTTAAACATGGTTGAATTTTGGCTAAACATGTTTGCGAAAATGTTATTATTTATTATATTTTAACCTGAATGAGTTAATATGAATACATTAATGTTAACTCATTCATGTTTAGCCATTCTTCAACCATTAGTTACTATGTTTAACCATTGGTTGAGTTAACTACGGATCAAAAAACCGGCTTTAAATAGTCTCCTATTTTACTGTTTGTCAACCTACTCAAGTTTCTATACCACCGACAAAGCCTATTTAATCCATGGGGTTATGGTGGAATAAACCATAAATTGCGTCGACTGCAGATTCAACGCATTTATCAATGTTTTATTGTTTTCAAATAAATTCGAGTTTGGTTTATTTTTTCATTCATTTGCGACCACCGCCATCTACGTTGCGACCCTCTGTTTTGTTTCAGCTATCATTAATTTTAATTGTTTATTGTTGTTTGATTTTATACGTTTTTTTTTTTGTATTATTGGTTTTTTGGGATGTCTTTCAGAATCAGCCGGTCTATTTTGTAAAAATCTCACCGTAAAAACGTAGGTGAAGTGAGCTGTCATTCCACCTGATGCTAGGGATTGACACTACAGACAGCTCACTCCACGCTCACCTCACCTAAGTTTTCACTGTGAGATTTGTACAGAATAGCACTGCAGTTGTGGTAGGTTTTTATTTGTGAGTGTATTCAATATTTTGGGAAACTTGTATACCATTTAGTTTCGTGTAGTTTTCCCAAAAAAAAAAAAAAAAAAAAATAGTCTGATTTCCTTGACCTGCGCTTTTACTAGCTTTAATGTAATAAATTTATATCCTCATAATTATAATAAGGCGCTTCCTTATCAAAAATATAACGGAGAATTCCAAATCTTGAGAGAATTATTTGTACTATCATAATACCAGTAAACGAATATCCCAAAATCTGAATCCCTACAACACAAAACCCTGTAATATCATCTAGTTATTGCTCAAGACATTAATTTTAACGGATTATGAGATGTTCTAACAGTTTCATCCTACGAAAATGCTAGTAAGCAGACTTCCTTTGTGTATTTAGGTTATAAAGTTTGAAGATCAGATATGTAAGATCATTATTATTAACTGTAGCTTGTTATTGTTTTGCTGCAGGGTAATCGCATCTTCTCATTAAGAGCCGGCCAAGTGCGTGTCGGATTGAAGGATTCCATAGTTGAGATGAATTTGTCCCAAAAAGAAAATTAACATTGTAGTTAAAAAACATGTTTTCCCATACATCGATATACGTCACGGTCAATTATCCAACTGCAAATGTAAGTTTGTAATAGCAACTTTTTTCCTTTACGTGTGCTGTGAGACCTTGCTTCTTGCCAAATTTCATGATTCTAGGTCAACAGAAAGTACCCTATAAGTTTAGATTTATTTGCGAGTACCTATCAAAAAATAAAACCGGTCACGAGCGATTCGGACTCGCGCACCGAGGGTTCCGTACCATCCTACTTCCTACTATCCTACTTCCTACTTTCTATCCTACTTCCTACTTTCTATCCTACTTCCTACTATCCTACTTCCTACTTTCTATCCTACTTCCTACTTTCTATCCTACTTCCTACTATCCTACTTCCTACTTTCTATCCTACTTCCTACTTTCTATCCTACTTCCTACTATCCTACTTCCTACTTTCTATCCTACTTCCTACTTTCTATCCTACTTCCTACTATCCTACTTCCTACTTTCTATCCTACTTCCTACTTTCTATCCTACTTCCTACTTTCTATCCTACTTCCTACTTTATATCCTACTTCCTACTATCCTACTTCCTACTTTCTATCCTACTTCCTACTATCCTACTTCCTACTTTCTATCCTACTTCCTACTTTCTATCCTACTTCCTACTATCCTACTTTCTATCCTACTTCCTACTTTCTATCCTACTTCCTACTATCCTACTTCCTACTTTCTATCCTACTTCCTACTATCCTACTTCCTACTTTCTATCCTACTATCCTACTTCCTACTTTCTATCCTACTTCCTACTTTCTATCCTACTTCCTACTTTCTATCCTACTTCCTACTTTCTATCCTACTTCCTACTTTCTATCCTACTTCCTACTTTCTATCCTACTTCCTACTATCCTACTTCCTACTTTCTATCCTACTTCCTACTATCCTACTTCCTACTTTCTATCCTACTTCCTACTTTCTATCCTACTTCCTACTTTCTATCCTACTTCCTACTTTCTATCCTACTTCCTACTATCCTACTTCCTACTTTCTATCCTACTTCCTACTATCCTACTTCCTACTTTCTATCCTACTTCCTACTATCCTACTTCCTACTTTCTATCCTACTTCCTACTATCCTACTTCCTACTTTCTATCCTACTTCCTACTTTCTATCCTACTTCCTACTTTCTATCCTACTTCCTACTTTCTATCCTACTTCCTACTTTCTATCCTACTTCCTACTATCCTACTTCCTACTTTCTATCCTACTTCCTACTATCCTACTTCCTACTTTCTATCCTACTTCCTACTTTCTATCCTACTTCCTACTTTCTATCCTACTTCCTACTTTCTATCCTACTTCCTACTATCCTACTTCCTACTTTCTATCCTACTTCCTACTATCCTACTTCCTACTTTCTATCCTACTTCCTACTTTCTATCCTACTTCCTACTATCCTACTTCCTACTTTCTATCCTACTTCCTACTATCCTACTTCCTACTTTCTATCCTACTTCCTACTTTCTATCCTACTTCCTACTTTCTATCCTACTTCCTACTTTCTATCCTACTTCCTACTATCCTACTTCCTACTTTCTATCCTACTTCCTACTATCCTACTTCCTACTTTCTATCCTACTTCCTACTTTCTATCCTACTTCCTACTTTCTATCCTACTTCCTACTTTCTATCCTACTTCCTACTAATATTATAAATGCGAAAGTTTGTGAGGATGGATGGATGTTTGTAACTCTTTCACGCAAAAACTACGAAACGGATATTCATGAAATTTAGCACACAGATAGTTTATAACCTGGATTAACACATGAGATACTTTATTCCGATATTCTTACGGGTTCGAGACTTACGCGGGTGAAACCGCGGGGCGCTGCTAGTCATATATAAAAAAGTGTGCTATTTACAGACATCGTTTTATTTTTCCTGTAATCTTTACATGAACTTTCAGAATAATTTCAGATTTTTCTCTATGTAAACTTCGGAGATAAGGGCCCCACATAATCTCTGAAGTTTTTATTGCGTTAACTTAGAAGTTTGATTTTTTTAGAGATCCAAGGGACTATATACCTCCCAATCTACCCAATGTACCCTAGACGTAAGTTTTGTACTATACCTCATATAGCCAACTTTTATATCATTACTAAGTTGCTCAAACAAATTAATGCTCGCGTATCATCGTAATTCAACCAACAGGTAATTTTGAAACGTTGTCTAAAACCTCTGTGTTATCACAAAGCTCCATTATATTCGCGATACTACAAAACTCAACCTTTGTACTTCCCCCTGATTCACCCCCGACTCACCCCGACTCGCCCCCTTAACCCATAACTCTTCATCTACCATTAATCCTCAATTATTTGTCTGCGTGCATATTTTGAGATTAAAAACACAATAGGCTGGCTACACAATGCGCGACGCTCGATTCTTTTTACGGCATGAAAGTTGAGGTTATATACACGAAACCTGCAGTATCGTGAAATTATTATTTACACAATAGCACACCTGTATTGTATACATACCGTACATACTTACCGAAGTGGTAGGCAGATCTCGGACTGCTACTAACAGGCGCGACACGCGTCGCAAATCGCAAGCGACACAAAGGCACCGCGTGTCGCGCGACGTGTGATGCCTTTATGTCGCGTCTATTTAAGGAGCTTTTAATTGGGAATCTGCAACCTTTATGAAACCAGTATGTATCTAACATACACAGTAACTCATAAATATATACACACTACCAGCGTCTGTGTTCCCGAACGCTTACAACCCAAATCTCTTCAAAGTTAGAGTGAACAGGCTTCTTCTGGGTAAGCTCACTCCATCGTAGACTTTGTCTCTGTTACCTCTGACCTATACTATAGTCAAGATCAAACCAATCTCAAATTAAAAAAAAAACCCGGCTAAGTGCGTGTCGGACTACGCACAATGAAGGGTTCCGTAGTTGGGATGAATTTATCCCAAGAACAAACATAACATTGTAGTTGAAAACCTGTTCTCCCATACATTCCAAATGTAATTTTGTACGCACAATATTGAGAGATTTACCATGTTATTTTAAGATCATAAGCTTCTTATAAGTTTTCCTGTAATCTATAGGTATAGAATTATTTTCTCTATTATTTTTTGTTTTCTAAATTTGAGGCTCAGTAGTTTGAGGGAATGGTAAATTTAGTAAGCCCTTTCATTTGATATGTCACACGGTACAGTTTGCAAAACATTTTTTTTTTTAATGTTCTTATTTGCCCCCAAAATTGACCCCCATATTAAAAATTCAATTATTTACGTTACACATCCGTGTTTGGGTCATAGAAACACATACGTGTACCAAATGTCAACTTAATCGGTCCGTTTGATTCGGAGCAAATTGACTGTGACAGACGGACAGACAGACAGACACACGAGTGATCCTATAAGGGTTCCGTTTTTTTCCTTTTAAGGTACGGAACCCTAAAAAAAAAATATGCATAATGAAAACCTTAAATTACCGATATTAAAAAACCGACCAAGTGCGTGTCGGACTACGCACAATTAAGGGTTCCGTAGTATCTTAGGATTATAACCCAAGAACAAACTTAACATTTTTTCATATTTTCAAAAACAACCATTTAGCTGGCAGGGGGGAGACACTTGACTCTAACAGCAAACGGATTCCTGAATCCTGAAAAATAGTTTTCACCACAATATTTTTGAAAGGCCTATCCAACGATTACACTTTACGTGCAGGGGAGGTACAGACGCCAGCACATCAAGCTACTACAATCTGTCAAATTTCTTTAATAGATTTTCAACTTTATCGCTAAAGCAGAAGGTTCAAGGTTGATTGGAAAAAATTTACAGTTTCGGGTAGCTTGACCTGCTGGCGCCTGTACCTACCCTAATTTTTCTTAAGACTTTATTTTACCACTGTGTCGGAGTAATTTACAGCCAAATTACAGCTTTTGAGTACTAAGAGTCTCTGAGTTAAGCCGCGGACAGACAAACAGACAGTCAGACCGACATGGCGAAACTATGAGCTGTGTCTAATGGTATACAATAAAGCAAATACTTCTACAAAAATCTTGATTTTCGCGGCATTCACATTACACAATTTTTCTATGTTTTACCGACTTCCAAAAAGGATGAGGTTCTCAATTCGGACGTTTATATAATTATATTTTTTTATTACCTATAGACGGATTTGCAGAATTTTTTTTAAGAGTCTTTCGAGGTAATCCCATTGTCATCAAGTCAGAATCCGATAAAGGGAAACCCATGGAAATTGAGGGAAACTCTCAAATTTTATAGGCACACCTATAGTGATTTGGGTATTTTTTATAGAAACTCGTGCATTTGCTCTGGGAAAGCACGTTTTGGTGAAGTGAAACTGATGATGAAGACCACGGATGGCCATCGGAACTACTCAATTTTACCTAAGTAATTCACGGGTTGCGATTAGATTACTTTAATATGGTTGCTAAGCAATATAAGCTCGTCACAGTGTATATGGTTATGGTGACTTCATCATCAGCTCCAGTTCTCCTGGTTCTTACTAGGAAAATTCCACAATAATGAACCTCCTGCATCGGGAAAAGCAATATTTTGTAAAAGGTGAAGAGCACTTGACATAAGGCTATTGTAACTTAGATAAATTACAAACTGACCCACTAAGAAGTGAAAAATATACTTACAAAAAAAAAACACCACAAAGTGAAAAATAACTTTATTTTCGGAAGTCAGTGGCAAAAAAACTAAAATACAGATCCAAAGGCACCGACTTCCGATATTAAAGTTATTTTTCACTTTGTATTTTTTTTTTTTTGGAAGTCTTGTTTTTTTTTTTGTAAAAAAAAGGTTTTTATAATATTATTATATTTTCTTTTTCACCCCACACTTTAAGATGGTCAAGGTTACAAACAATTTTTACTGTTTACGGAATTTTCACATTGTTTATTTCTCCTCACTAAAACACACGATACCTACACTATGCGCCAGGAGCGAATTTGACCGCAATAAAGCCGGCGTCACACCCGCGACGGGCGACTGAGCGACGATGCGACCACAGCGCAGTTTTGTTGTTACCGACGTAGTCATGATTGGACATGGGTTTGGCAGCGGTGGTAAAATGCTGCAAAAGCTCCGCTAGGAGAAGAGGAGTAGAAGGAGGTTTTTCTGTGCACAGAAGTGATGATATCATTGTAAGTGAGTTCGATAGACGTTTTCTGAAAAAAAAAATGTAGCTAATAGAGACCTTTGTTAGGCTTTTATTTGGGCTGTTACCGTAAGACTTATATATAGAAAAGAATGCAAGAAAACCTGATTATTGATGTATTTAAAGAGAGCGCATAAAGGGTAGGACGATAACATCAGATAGGTCGCTGGAACAACATAGGGCAGAGTGGCCTGAGAGAGACAAGAATGGAGAAAGTAGAAGGAGACCTTTGCTAACCGGAAAACGGACTTACAAAACATAAACAAAACGCCAAATAAGAAACTGAAGACTACACTTAATGATTGCCGACCAAAAGGCTTATAAATAATAACAACAACAACATGAAACAAGCGACACTGAAATACTAATTAAAACGTTTCTAAATAAAACCGAACAGTGTTAGTTAGTAAAACAACACTTCACTTTTAACCTAATATAACCCAACAACATATTCATTGCGCCATTTTACCGCCCTCAAGCCTATCAGTACTTCATAATGTATGCGCATAACATTTGTTTCGGATGTCGTGTTGGGGGCCTGTCGGCCCCGTGTAGAGGCCCTAACGCCTATGAAAATGTTTTAAAAACATAACAAAAGGCACCTGTCACACCGCCAGCGATTAACGAGAAGCTAGTAGAACTAGCAACTAAAAATGTTGGCGAGTAATGATTAGCGAGTGCGCGACCGCGACGAGCGATATTCACTGGTATGCATATGTTCGAGGCGTGAGTCTCTCAGCAAGTGTTTCGCCCGCCAAGCGAGCGTCGCTGAGCGAGCATTCTCTTTAATAGCTTTCGTCGCTTCGACAAACAAGTCGTTGTCAGGCAGTGTGAACATTCAGCGATCAACTATTAATATACAGGATGTTATTTTTTACCGACTTGAAAAAAATAGGGTACAAAAAAAAGGTGAACGAAGTAGAAGCCTATGGCATACCTAGTTTTTTTTTGTGTTTTCAATAGCTTAGACAGAAATTGCACTATCAATAAACACTACACATTTGAAGTAAACTAGAACAATGAAAACAGAAATTTTGAAAAAAAAAATACTTTAGAATCGTTAAAAAATATGGAAATTCAAATAATACGCACGTATGATTTGCACATATGATTTTCGATAATTAATCTTTTTTTTTTCAAAAATAAAAACTAGCTATGCCATAGTCTTCTACTCCGTTCACCTATTATACCCTATTTTTTTTAAGGACGGTAAAAACTGATATAAAATAATAGGATACTGGAGGCAGTAGGTATCTCTTTTACTTACACGAGATCTACAATCTTTTGTACCTTCCTTGAGCACGGCAATCCTTGATAGTCGCTTCCTCATCAGCGGTGGGACAGTGCTTAGAGCGGCCTACGCACGCTGGTGACAATATTCATATTGTCGAAAGGATTGACCGGCCGAAATATGTTAGGGTTTAGGCCAGGTTTTTATACGATTTTGTTTGGACAAAAGCTTAGGTTATTTTAGCAAAAAAAAAAAAAAAACCTTACTTTTAAACAGTGAAGTGTGTTTGTTACTCTTTTGTTGGAATGTTGTAGCTGAAATATTGTAGTTTATTTCGCGACATTTTCAGGCTTATTACGTATCTATTACGCTATTACGTATCTTGAAGCCTAGCGATAGCAAAATTTGCGCAATATTTGCTTTTCAATCGCTTATCAATCGCAAATCAGTATGACGTATCGCTGATACATAATACCGATTTGCGATCGAATAGCAACTATTGTGCAAATATTGTTATCGCTAGGCTTCTGCAAGATACGTAATACGGGTACGGGAAATGTTTACAAGCTCACAGACTAGCACAAGTAATCCTCTTAAAATGGAGTAAGTACAGACGCCAGCAGGTCAAGCTACCCGAAACTGTCAAATTTTCCCAATCAACCTTGAACCTAATGCTTTAGCGTTAAAGTCGAAAATCTATTAAAGAAATTTGACAGATTGTAGTAACTTGATGTGCTGGCGTCTGTACAATCAATATGTTTCTGTGAATCCATATAAACTCTTTTGCAAAAAAAACGGGCACTTTAAATTTTTTTCTTTAGTTCAATAAAGAAGAACAAGAAAGAGGTATTATTAATTTGACGATGTATTGGCATGTTATTTGAAGCATCCTGGCATGATTCTTTTACGTTCCAAATTTAAATTTTTGATTATTGTTATTATTATCTCCTTTATTTATTTTTTAAACTTATTTTATTACATTTTTAAATATTTTTATAAAAACATTAAAAAAAAAACATTTAAAAATATAAAAAATAGTGATCCGCCGGTAGCGGGTGCAGGGTCCAAGCTACCGGTGGTTAGAGCCACAGAGACAGGAACCTCCTCACAATACGCGCCGTATCAAGGAGGACTGCCTTCTGAATCAGGCCCTTCACCCAGCCACCCAACGAGAGCCTCTTGAGATGTTGGTCGAGGCTCTTAGCGATAAGGCCATTGACCGTAACGACTATCGGCACAATGATTGCCGAGTCCACATTCCACATAGCGACAACCTCGTGGGCTAAGTCGAGATACTTCAATTGTTTCTCCTTCTCAGCCTTCACGAGGTTCTCGTCATGCGGGATAGTGACATCGATTATCATTGTGCGGCGTACTGATCGATCTATTACCACTATATCAGGCTTATTGGCTACAATAGTCCTGTCAGTGATAATAGATCGATCCCAGTATAACGTGACATGGTCATTCTCGAGAACTGGGTCGGGCACATACCTGTAATACGGTACCTCAGAGTCCACAAGGCCGTATTTCAGAGCAAGTTGCTGATGGATAATCCTGGCTACTTGATTATGCCTGTGCAAATACTCGCCGTTAGCTAAACGAGAACACCCAGAAGTAATATGTCTGATAGACTCACCGGGACAATGGCATGCCCGACATATGTCGATCGTCCCGTCTTTCATTATATACTTCCGGTAGTTATTCGTTAGCATAACTTCATCCATAATCGCACAGACTGAACCTTCGGTTTCCCCAAAGAGGTCACCGAAGCGTAGCCAGGCCACGGACGCTAAGAAATCTACGTCGGGCCCATGAAGGGCCCGGAAAAAGCGTCCGTGAAGCTCCTTGCTTTGCCATACTTCCTTGCGGTCGTTGGTACTAAGCACCACAGGTATGCGCCAGTTCTCTTTAGCCAAGGACAACGGGGTGAGTCCCTTGTCCACTGCAACTACATCTCGGTGCATACCCACGTCAGCCTTGAGAAAATATTCTCTGAGACTGCACACCGCGCGGTTGTGGAGGGTCTTAGCATTTAAAAAACCTCGACCCCCGCACTTCCGCGGAATGTACAGCCTCATGACAGACGAACGTGGGTGATGCATCCGGTTTGCAGTCAGCAGTGACCGGACTCTCCTATCCAGGGCGTCTAGTTCCGTCTGGGTCCACTTTAGTATGCCAAAGGAGTACATCAGGACCGGCATGACCCAACCGTTAAAGGCGCGCACCTCGTTGCCGCCGGCCAAAGAACTATTAAGTACCTTTTTCAGGCGACCGAAGAAGCGCTCCTGCAACGATTTTTTCATGTCAGGTCCGTTAATGCCTAACCCCTCTGACATACCCAGGTATTTGTAGGTATCAGTTGCGGAGAGTGATCTCAGGTTTATAGAATCTGAGAGTTGTAGTCCCTCAGATTCCACAATCCCGCCCCGCTTTACATGCATGACTGCACATTTATCTACACCAAATTCATCCTGATGGAATCACTAAAAGTTTTAGTTACTTTTAGTGACTCCAGCAGTTGCAATTTGTTGGTGGCAAACAGTTTCAAATCATCCATATAAAGCAGGTGGGATATTACCTGACCCCCCTCTCCGCAAAGGATAGCCCAGCCCTGTACCCTCCAGCAGAGTGCTAAGAGGGTTCAAGGCTAAACAAAACCACAGTGGACTCAGACTGTCGCCCTGGAATATTCCCCGCTTAATCCTAATAGGTTCGTTGCTCCCCTGAATTTGTCGGCATCCTGGATAGCGTAGAACCGTCCTCCACTGCCCCATACACGTCGTTAGGAAGGTGCTCAGAGTTGTATCAATTTTGTACAACTCTAACACCCTCAAGAGCCATGTATGCGGCACCGAATCAAAGGCCTTCTTATAGTCTATCCAACATGTCGACAAATCCTTTCGGGATCGACGGACCTGTTGGCTTATGGCCATGTCAATGAGGAGTAGCTCCTTGGTGCCGCGGGACCCATTCCTACATCCATTTTGAGAGACAGACATAATAGAATTCTTATTATTATTATTATTTTATTAATGCTGAAATTATTTTTTTACTGATTACTAAAATTTTAAAACGTTTTGGATATTTTCTGCAAATTAAACAATTTAATCTTTCTTTTTACATTAAATACCACTTTTTGATATGAGAGATAAAGCGATTAGGGCCGGTAAAATTATAGCCCTACTTGAAGAAGGTTGTTCGCAAACTTACATGTCTCAGCGGCTAAATGTGAGTGGTTCAACTGTCCAGAGGACTTGGCAACGATATCAAGAGACTGGTTTGGTCAAAAAAAGACCCAGTTCGGGAAGAAAATGATACACAGAACCAAGAGATGACCGCTTTTTGGTGAGTCAGGCGTTGCGGAATCGTAAGGCGTCGAGTGTGGACCTGAAGAAGAGCCTTGAAGAAGTAAGAGGAGTAGAATTAAGCTTGTGGACCGTCAGGAGGAGGCTTTTGGCTGCCAATATCAGGAGTTACCGCCCGGCTCGGGGCGGCCCTAAATTACTCCGTGATCACCAACACGGTGCTCGACTTCAGTTTGCTCGAAACTACGTACCTATATGCTTCATGGGCTCTGGAGGACTGGAATAAAGTATTGTTTTCTGATGAGGCTAGAATCTCTTTATGTGGAGAGGACCGACGCCAGCGAGTGCTGCGAAGACCACGGGAACGTTAAGCGGAAGTGTGTTTCGAAGAAAGCACTCCTTATGATGGAGGCTCCGTTATGTTTTGGGCAGCAATTAACTCGACGGAGCGTTCGGAGTTAGTTTTCATAGAAAATGGAACATTAAATGCACACCGGTATATAATGGAAGTCCTAATTCTATATGCACTTCGGGAAAATTCTATTTTTATGGACGACAATGCTCGGTCCCACCGTTCTGGCGACATGGACGCGTAAACTGAAAGTTCTCTTTTTATGGGAATTTTGTATGAATTATTGAAATTTTGAAAGGACAACGTTTATCGGGTCAGCTAGTTTGTGATAAAAACATCCTGCCTGAACTTCTAAAACATTTTTCAAAAAAGAACTACTGGCGTGCTTCCTGTTCACCATTATGACAAGGGGATCAGTAAATATTCTTTTTTAACAATAAAAACTTTCTGAAATTACCTACATAGAAAAAGAGAAAGAAAAATAGTAAAAACGGTGTTATGGTGTTCCATCACTATATAATATCTTACATATTTCATTTTATCTAATTAATAAAAACATGAGAACCAATAAGAGAAAAATATACAACCGACTTCCAAACAAAAACACTAAAAGTGAAAGATAACTTTAATTTTGGAAATCGGTGTCTTTATTTTTGTTATTTTTTTTATTTTTTTTGCCAGACTTTTTTGCTATTTTTCACTTTATAGTGTTTTTGGGAGTCTGCTGTTTTTTTTTTTTTTTTTTGTAAAAAAGTGTTTATTTTTCACTTTTTCGATATAGTATATATCCCACATAAATTCGAATACCACTACTATGTAAACAACAGTGACAGGAAGTATTATAACATCATCAAGATACACAAAGTGGATAACTCGAAACACCCTATGCGAAGTTAAAAAAAAAAAAAAATCTAAATCGGTCCACAATTGACGAAAATATCAATGGAAATACATAAAAAAAAAAACGTACACACTGATGAACATCCAACCTCCTCCTTTTTCCGCCTGCAAATTCTGCGACTTCAGCGTATCGATGATCCCATTAAAAGTTTCTAACAAGCTTCGACCAGAATTCGGCCACTTCGACAGCGTTATCGTGGGTCTTTCATAGTGCAGGTGTTATTATTGCACAGAGAGCACGACAAGAGGTGAGGCATCGTTTGCGATGTGGCTTCACAGTCTCACTATGGTTCATCGGAGTACCCCACCTGACTAAATTGCAGCGGCCCTTTTGGACCTGTGAAATGCAGAGCCTATTTGTGGAGCTTGTGTGTTTTCCAGAGCAAATATTAATTACTTTACAATGCATGTACTCGAAAAGAGCGTTTTCCAAGCAGTCAAATTGTGCGGAAAGTGCCACTTTTTCGCACTAGTGGTTTTTACTTTCAGTTTTTTTTTAATTCCGTCGTCAGCCCAACGCAAAATTTTTATTACTAGAGAAAAGATTTAAAAATTACTCGAGTACAGATTATGACATATATAAAAGGTACAATAAAAGTGTTACTATGACCTGAATGCAGATCTCCTCAATAAACTTGACCGCCTTCTTAATAACTGCATTCGATTCGTTTTCAATCTTCGTAAGTATGACCATGTATCCGGGCACCGATTGCTTTTAAAATGGTTACCCATTCGGCAGTGCAGAGAGGTGAGAGCTCTGTTTATGTTGTTTTCTATTCTTGACCAACCCACTTCTCCTTCTTATCTGACTTCCCATGTTCAATACTTATGCTTTGCCCGTAGTAAAAATCTTCGTTCTACCAACAATCGTCCTTCTCAACGTTCTGGTTTTATTCAATATTAATTCTTTGTCCAGGCGGTCTTTCTTTGGAATGCGCTCTCTCTGAACATCAGGACGGCAACCGATCGGTTGTCTTTTAAAGTGAAGATACGTGAGCATATACGTAAGAAGTTGGCTGAAACATCTCTGCGCTGATTTGTTGGATTCTTTTTCTCATCTACTGATTGTTATTTCTCCTCTACCGATCGTTATTTCTCCTGACAAAGTTTATTCTGTTTATATGTATGTATATATTGATGTATTTATTATTTTATTTTATAGTTATTTTCGTGTTATCTATCCTTTATATTGCACCTGCCATGTTTTTTCTGCATCACCCTAAGGTTGACGGATAGAAAATGCCTCAGGCATTAAGTCCGCCTTTGTATGGTATTTGTTTTTTTACTTGTGCATAAAGTTTTAATAAATAAAAGCAATATTACTTACTCTAGATTTAGATTTTGCTCAATAAATTAATTTTTAATATTCATTGAAATGGCTGAACGTATATTTTTCTCGTGTCTTTTTGCGATACGACGTGGAAGCTATTTGCACTTGCGCAGTAGTAGATATGCTGAGCGCGCATGTATTTAAAATAAGCCCGCCATTTTAAATTAGTAAACAACTTAAACTTGCTCAGTTCGGATTCAATTTGTATAAATCTGCTAAAAATATCGAGTTCAAGTGACGAATCAATTAATTTAACCCCGGAAAATGTTATTCAAGAAGCACAAAATACCAATAATAGGCTCTTTTTGGCTAAAATAATTTTTCAATATACATTTTTTTTTTCTTGCACAATGCATAGTAATACGTTTTATGATACACGTGTGTAAGATGATTTCCGACTCGGCATCGACTTATACACTCGTCGGAATCACCTACTTTCCGCACTTGTAGCATAAATAACTATTTAAACCTACCATATTACAGCCCACAATGCTACTAATTTATTTTCCTACTATACTTAAAACTTAACCAGTACACCCAAAACTAAATAAACTACAAAGAAACCCAAGTTATAACTAAGTAACAACACAGCAATTAAGTTATAATAAAGTAAACTATGCCACAACATTGTAACTATCGTTAGCGTTAGAGCTTCAGTTAACTGTAATGGTTACATTTAAAGTTTAAACGTTGACTTTTGTTACTTTGTATGTAAATAGAGCAATAACTAGGACGGTTTGTGTTTCAAATGACATCATAGTTGCATTTCCCCAAAGGGTTGAAGTTGGACAAAGGTGTATCTACAATGTTAATATCTTTTTCATTTATTTTGGTGTTTGACCTCGGGGTGCACCTATCTACCAGACTGCGCGACGCAAAGGAGGGTAATGTGTTTATCAGCCTGAGGTATGTTTGTACTTTTGTGGCGATCCAGAGACCAAACGCGTGGGCCGATTTGGATGATGCTTACGTCAATCGATAATCTTGTGAGTGTCACTAAAGACATGACAGTAACCAAAATTCAATATGGCGACAACTAGACGCAATATTTTGAAAAAGAAAAAATATAAGTCGACGAACTATGTAAAGTAGGGTATAATTGAATAGATCTTTGAATAACATCTTTAGGTTTCTTTAATAATTTTTCATTTCGAATGACCATTTAGAATCTCTTTAGTCGATTCTTTTGGTGATTGACCTCGGGGTGCACTTGTCTTTTTATTCGCATGGGTGCAATAGCAACATGTCAAAACACCAAGATTTCTGTAATATATCTAAGTTTAATATTAATGTATTAGACATATAAACCTTCCGGAATAAATGATGTAAATGACACAGGAAACCGCATCCAAGTTCATTGTGTACTTTAGAAGTGGTCGCACTGACACCCACGAATGCGACTTTTTAATACTAGGTAATGTACTTATTGATATCGATGAATGATATGAATTTAGTAGAAAATACTTTCTTATTACATTTTTTTTTAATGTGTTGACAACGTTCAAAGGCTCCATCTTATATCTTCGGAAAACCGAACCTAGCCGAATTAAATATGACTAGTCCAATAAGGGAATAACGGAATCAGTACGTCAATCCTAACTATTATATTATTTTTCTTTAATATTTCTCGGGACCCTGGGGTCCCGGACCTTTGGAAGGCGTACGAGGAGCCAAAGCCAACTCGCAGAGGCCCCTTACATAATTTTAAATGATGAGGAGGCACCAACCGAGATTATCCCTGTATGCACTATGCAAGTGCACCCAAGGACAACCCCCGGTTATTACCTACTGGACTATTGTTGTACGTGGAAACAACACCTAGTGGTCTGAGTGGCTAAAGTGGATTGGGTAACTTGAACTATGGAAGAACTATGTCCCCTGCCTGACCAATGTTATATACACGGATAAAATGGCAGAGGGTAACTTGCACACTCAATAATGGGCCCCCGGAAATGACCGCTAGCACATAGTGACGTAGTGACAAGGGGGCAACACTTCCTGAGTTACCGCCCGGCACGGGGCGCTAAATTACTCCGTGAGCACCGTGTTGCTCGACTTCAGTTTACTCAAACTGTGCTTCGTGGACTCTGGAGGACTGGAATAAAGTATTGTTTTCTGATGAAGCTAGAATCTCTTTGTGTGGAGATGACCAACACCGGCGAGTGCTGCGAAGACCACGGGAACGCTATGCGAAAGTGTGTTTGAAGAAATCACTCCTTATGGCGGAGGTTCCATTATGTTTTGAGCAGCAATTAATTCAACGGAGTGTACGGAGTTAGTTTCCGTAGAAAATGGAACATTAAATACACACCGGTACATAATGGAAGTCCTAATTCCATATGCACAACCTGCATTGACTGCACTTGGGAAGATTCCATTTTTATGGACGACAATGTTCGCCCGCACCGTTCTCGCGACGTGGAGTTGGGATCCGGATCACGCATGAAGTTGGGATCCGTCGTTTAGATTGGCCAGCTCGAAGTCCTGACCTTAATCCAATTGAGCATGTCTGGGATGTTCTAAAGAGACGGGTAAGATCAGTGCAACCTGCTCCACTAAACATTAAGAAGCTAAAAAGAGTTATTGCAGAAGAGTGGGAACGTATTCCTCAAAACGTTATTAAAAACATCGCGGAAAGCATGCCCATTGGCAGATTCAAGCTGTGATTTTGGCAAGAGGAGGTCACACTCGTTATTAGGTTTTGATATTTGTAACTTTAATTAAACAAAGTAAAAAAATCTTCTTGTCTTTATTGTCGACCACTACTTATTGTTTGGCCGTGTACATCGGTTTTAAAGAATTTACAGAAAATTAAAAAAAATAAAATAGAATTCACTTCACGCGTATTAATTTACACGATTATAAGTATGAAGATTACGTCAAACAATTAAATTTCATTTAGTTAACTCAAATCGACCTTAGAACGTAAATTTCCTTAGGTGCCCGTTTTTTTTTTTGCAAAAGAGTATATTAATATAGAAACTTTAGTCATGTGCTAAGAGTTTTTTTTTAATTTTTTTTTTATATAAGTACCTAATACATTTTGTGAGTCTAGAGTGTCGATAGACCGATTTTTCATCTTCCTAACTATCCTGACTAATATTATAAATACGAACGTGTTTCTTTGTTTGTTGATTACGCTTTCACGCTAAAACGGCTGAACGGATTTGAATGAAATTTGGCACTTGGGTAGACCATGACCTGGTGAAGGACATAAACTACTATTAATCCTGGATCGCAGACGAAGTCGCGGGTAACAGCTAGACTATAATAAAATTTTGGTGGGGATAAATGTAAATCAATTTCTATTGGTCGATAGTCACATTTTATTCGCTATATTTCGGTTTTCCAAAGATAAACGATAGAACCTTTGACCGTTATCGACTTTTCGTACTGTACATACCTCTTAATATGTAGCTCAAAGCATGCCTAGTAACACCAGTCCATTCTCTCCAATAAATTGGCAAAACCTAATCTCCACGTCAATAATGCATCGGATGGGGTTCGAACTCGAACCACGGAATCAATAATAGTTCCTACTAACTACGAACCCCCTTTAGCTCAATTCAATGTACCATACTCTGTATTTAATAGCAGTAAAACTTAAAATAAACCGTTAAAATGCCCCAAAAAACAGACTATTATCTCAGAATGGTTCATAAGAATTCCGAACGCGCCCCTTCGACCAAAGGCCCGTGGTTTTGCAATAGAACCAGGGTCTACATTCTGGAAACATCTGGCTGCTAATAAAGCTATCCTATAACCACAATCCGGGTAGTCAAGGATCTCCGGAATCTTAGACCGTGATCCCAATAATATTGAAAATAACGGGCATTGTTAGGTGAATCGTGATTGGATGATTAGGTCATTTTTGTGAGAGAAAATAATATAGGAATGTGTTTCGTCTGTATTTTAGAATGTATTATTATTGAATTGCGTTTGGATTACATACCTACATACACCAGCGGGCTTATCATGACCACTTCTATGTCTACGAAGAGTAGACACATCTGTTTCTTTACAAAATGACATTTCGTTTCTGCGTTTTAGACATCGCACCGTAGAAATCATTCTACAATTTGTCATCTTGTCTTTCGTTTCTGACGACCTTTGTCTAGGTCCCGTTTTATGTAGACTATTTCGGAAGAAAGTTTTCTATCCCAACTGTCAAAATCACACTGACATCTGATAATTTGTGTAGGGTAGTGAAGACAATTTGATCTTGTAATCGCCATGCTAGAGACAGAAGAACACTACTGTCTAACATTTACAAAATCATTTTTTTTCTCTTGTTTTGCTTATATATATCAGAAACGATGTATCTCAAAACTTTTTATTGTTTGTTTTAAGTATTACCTTACCTACCGAGTATGGAGCCAATCAGACAGCGCTTTAATAATTTCCCTTTTGTAACTTTAACACCCTTTTGATCCTCCGCGAGGGGTTGTTTTTAAAATCTAAAAGCGACAATCTTTATTATTTACTGAGGCAAATATTGCCAAGTTACATAAATGATAAATGATAAATGATTTTTATTTCTGTAAGTAGGTTTGTACAAACACTTTTACAAGTCAATCATGTTTTTTTTTTAAACTAGATGAGGTCGGCGTTTCCTATCTGACTACTCTGAGAAGAAAGGCCGAAACAAACTCAGAGGTCACAGTCTCTTATAAAGTCCAGACATAATCTTGGTCACTTCATGTGAAGACCATGTAGATTGGTGTCTGAAATGGTCTTTTGAGGAAAGAACCACACAGATTGAGAGGACCTGTCCAGTCAGTGCACGCATTTGTCAGTAATCGCGCAGCTCAACCCAGAAACATTTACAAATTTACAAATTTGTAAATTTTTTTTACAAATTTATTAACTGCAGGAATAATATTTTTATATCATAATCATAACATCCTGGGACATTATTTACATAAGGTCATCTGATCCCAAACTAAGCAGAGCTTGTACTATGGAAACCAGATATGTAACTGATATACTACATAATTATACTACTTTTGTTTTTTGTACTTATATAGATAATTACACCCAGACTCAGGACAAACAGACATGTTCATGCACATAAATGTTTTTCCTGGATGGGAATCGAACCCACGACCTACGGCATGATAAGTGGTATATAACCAACCACGCCATCTGGCCTGTCAATAATACTATTAAAATATATAAACTGTATCCCCTTTTTTCACCCTAACAGGGGTGGAATTTTGAAAAGTCGTTTCGAACGTTTCCATAACTTGACTCAAAGATTATATAAACCATTTTTTGAGTTTATCAAGCAACGCAGTAAAATCTTTCCTTGTGTTTCGTTCACTGCCTCTCAAAGTTTAAAATATCTAATTACCTCTTTTCGCCTCGTCAGGGGTCGATTTTCAAAAAACCCAAAAACATATTTATTTATTTATTATTGTTTCTTTTATTAAAACTGAGTTTTTCGTTAGTCGGATCGCGCGTTAAAATTCTCCAATACGAACTTTATCACCCCAGAACGCCCCTTTGAAGGGTAGTTTTGAAAAAGTAATAATGAGAAACTTTATTAATGATAAATGATAATGATAAATGATTTTTATTTCTGTAAGTAGGTTTGTACAAACACTTTTACAAGTCAATCATGTTTTTTTTTAAACTAGATGAGGTCGGCGTTTCCTATCTGACTACTCTGAGAAGAAAGGCCGAAACAAACTCAGAGGTCACAGTCTCTTATAAAGTCCAGACATAATCTTGGTCACTTCATGTGAAGACCATGTAGATTGGTGTCTGAAATGGTCTTTTGAGGAAAGAACCACACAGATTGAGAGGACCTGTCCAGTCAGTGCACGCATTTGTCAGTAATCGCGCAGCTCAACTCAGAACTTAAGGAGCTCAACGATTCGACGAACAATACCAAAGAAAGGACATTGGGGTAGGCCGCATAGATTACTCAAACTGCCAGACCATCATTAAAAATAACTGAGAGAAAAAATAAAACAAACAAAAAAAAAAAAGCAAAGACCTACATAGTCTTCACATTCATAATAAAGTAAAATAATATAATACTTACAAAGTAAATATTCATGTCAACATTCAGTATGCAAAAATAAAAATAATATAAAATAAAATTGGAGCAGTTCAATCCCAAGCCTTTTTGTCCTCAATATAATCTTTAACGGTATAAAAAGCTTTCTGACACAACTTGCGTTTAATGAATGATTTGAATTTATTAAGGCTCAGATCTTGAACGTGGCTTGGAAGTTTATTATAAAAGCGTATACATTGACAGCGAATGACCCACCTATTTTCTTGAGCCTTGTTGGAGGTACAACAAATTTGTGTTTGTTCCTAGTATTTATATTGTGGATATCACTGTATTTTTTAAACAATTTAATGTTTTTATGGGCATATAAAAGATTTTCAAAAATGTACTGAGAAGGCAATGTCATTATATTAATCTCCTTAAATTTCTCTCTGAGAGATTGTCTCGGAATTAATTTATAAATGCATCGAACAGCTCTTTTCTGCAAAACAAAGATAGTCTGAATGTCGGCTGCATTTGCCCACAACAGAATACCGTACGACATTATACTATGAAAATAGCTAAAGTACACTAAACGGGCTGTCTCTATGTTGGTTAAATTACGAATTTTCCTAACAGCGTATGCTGCGGAGCTTAGCTTTTTTGACAATTTATCTATATGTGGGCCCCACTGAAGCTTAGCATCCAAAGTTAAGCCCAAGAATACTGTGCTATCTTCAGGATTCAACTCTTCGCCCTTTATCAACACGTTAGTTTTCACCTGCCTAACGTGAGGTAGTGTAAACTTAATGCATTTGGTTTTTTTTTCATTAAGGAGTAAATTATTAACACTGAACCAGTGAACTACTTTTGAGATCGCTCTGTTTACATCGTCAGTAACCAGCTGCTGACGTTTAAGTTTAAACAAAAGTGAAGTATCATCCGCAAACAAAACTATATCATGATTATCCTTAATGAGGTAGGGCAAATCGTTAATATAAATAAGAAACAAGAAAGGACCAAGAATCGAGCCCTGTGGGACCCCCATTGTTACTATAGATCCGGGCGATCTTTTTCCATTAACGTCAACGCTCTGAATCCTATTACTCAAGTATGAAGTAAGAAGATCCAGAGCGGTGTTCCGGATCCCGTAATGCGGAGTTTCCTGATTAACGTTTCATGAAGAACGCAATCAAATGCCTTAGACAAATCACAAAAAACATTTGTCTTCCCATGCATTATAAATATGTCCTAAAAGTTCATCAGTAGTTGAACGACCCTTTGTAAAACCGAACTGCTTGTTATGTAATAATTTATGTTTACTAAAAAATCGTTGCAATTGGTCTAAAATTAATTTCTCAAAAATTTTACTAAACGTAGGTAGTACTGAAATAGGTCTATAATTTGTGGGGTCTGATGTACTACCTGATTTAAACAAAGGTATTATTTTACTATATTTCATGAGGTGAGGAAACTCCCCACAGTCGATACAGTTATTAAAGATAAGAGCTAAATAAGGTGCTACAATGTCAATAATAGGCTAAGCAACTTCTACAAAATTACCCCACAGATCTGCTGTCTTTTTTACATTTAAAGTGTGAAAGGTTTTAATTATGTCTCTACAGGTAATACGTTCAAAATTAAATTCCGAATCGCAAGCATTAACATTTTCCTTAAGCAACGACTCAGTAACAGAAGTTGATGAGTTTAGGGATTTAGTAGTTGAAACGGGAATATCTGAAAAGAAATATTCAAAGGCCGCGGCGACTTGTCAGTCTGATTTTATTATGTTGTCATTAATAGACAGGCTGTAGTCAGCACTTCGGTTATTAGACCTTCCCGTTTCACTATTAATAATATTCCAAGTCGTTTTAATTACATTACTATTGTTTATAATCTTCGAACTCAAATAACGCGACTTGGCCATACAACAATCTTTTTAAAATAATTTTGAATAGTTTCTAACATATAAATTAAATTCAGCAGTGTTTACAAAAGACCTTTCATTATATAGTTCATAAAGCCGTGTTCTACTTTTATGATTACCAATGGTAGCCCAATCACTGAAAGACGCGTTACTATTAACCGAGATAGTCTTGGGAATAAAGATGAGATTAAATTGTTGACAGTACATATTAAAAAAAACATCATACAGATCATTAGGATCAGTATGATTAGCCAAAACTGTTAATTTATTAATGAGTTTAACTTTAAAAGCTTCCAAGCGGCTTTTGGGGTTAACAATGATATCCTTTTTAGCCACTTGTTTGTTTTGGTTTTGGATAGTAATCCTTTGCCCGCAATGATCAGAATCTAGTAAATTTATAATTTCTTTATGGCTTGGAATAACATCTGTCTAAATATTATCTAGGCATGTGGCACTAGTAGGGGTTATTCTTGTGGGCTCCAAAAATAGGTTTACAAGATTGTATGACTGAAAAAGACTTATTATTTTACTACAAGAAGAATTTTTCTAATAAATTAACATTAAAATCACCACAAATGATAATAGATTTATTTGAGTTACATATCTTGTATAACACTTCATCCATTACCTTTTCAAAGCAGTCATACAATCCTGAAGGGGGCCTGTACACACTTAATACAATAAATTGCTCCAATTCTATACAAGCTATTTCAACTGTCCGCTCAACAGATAGGCTCACAATATCCTTACGGTCTTTAAATTTCAGCTGGTTACTTACTAAAATTAATGAGCCACCATATATAGCATTTTCTCTGCTGAACGAACTACCAACCTGGTGATTATTAAAATTGAACATAAACTGGTGGCTTTTAAGCCAATGTTCTGTTATACAAAGAATATCAATACTGTTAAAAACTTTTTAGCAAAAAATAAAACCGACTTCCAAAACAAAACACTACAAAGTGAAAAATAACATTAATTTCGGTAGTCGGTGTCTTGGGTTTTGTATTTTCGTTTTTTGCCACCGACTTCCGAAATTAAAGTTATTTTTCACTTTGTAGTGTTTTGTTTTGGAAGTCGGTTTTATTTTTTGCTAAAAAAGTTTTTATTTTTCACTTTTTAGTTGTGGAACCTACCCCAAACAAATTCGAATACATAATTGAGCACAATAATTGTAGATATAGCCATGTAAATAACAGTGATAGGAAGTTATTAAAACACCATCACATCATCCACATAATAAGTGGGAAATATACGCATTATTGAAGCTAACTCAAAAACTCCCCAAGCAAAGTTAATAAAATTTATATGGGAAATTTATATACCCTATCAAACAAAACAAGAATTTTCTAAATCGGTTCATCCGTCTTTGAGTAATAACATACAAAAAAAAAAAAACATACAGACGAATTGAGAACCTCCTCCTTTTGGAAGTCGGTTAAAAATTCATAAATAATTCTACTTCTAAATCTTTGTTGAGAAAACCTTGAATATTTTGATGCACCAGGTTAATACTATTTACTAATTTTGAAGTTTTATTTGATTTATTCTCGCATTTCTGAACATTATTGCTAGAGGATGCCTCTATTGTCTTAATTTCTAATTTAAATTACTACCAATGTCAATTTTGGATACCAAGTTATTGGCTGAATGATATAAAATGTCATGGCATTGCTCAATAGAAGCAACTTGTTTAGCCAAATTCTTGGCTGTAATAGAAAAATAATATGATAGCGACACAGCTAACTGTCTTTTGCAATACTTTGAAAGATAGTACCTATCCATAAAAAATCTATCTTTTGTCAAATATAAATGATTACCAACATAATTGTTAGTGTCAATTAAATGGAATAAATTATTATTATATGTCAATATTGCTTACTTAGGCTAATATTCGTGCTAAGTTTCATGTTTTTTAATCAAAAGAATATGATTTTTCATATACACTGTAAACCGCTTTTTTGACACCACCCAATCCCCCCTTAGGGGTAGTTTAAGAAAACTAAAAATGTCAAACTTTATAATATACTTAGGTAAGAATTCGTGTCAAGTTTCAAGTCTATTATTTGACAGGCCAGTTGGCGTGGTTGGTTAAGATACCGCCTATCATGTCGCAGGTCGTGGGTTCGATTCCCATCCATGACAAACATTTGTGTGCATGAACATGTCTGTTTGTCCTGAGTCTGGGTGTAATTATCTATATAAGTATGTATTTACAAAAAAAAAGTAGTGTATGTAGTATATCAGTTACCTGGTTTCCATAGTGTCAAACCATATCACATTTAATTTAATTGTTTTAGTTATAATGAGTAAGATTGTGCAAAATTTAGTACGCGTGTTCTAACTAGATGGCGTTGGCGTCGAGTTAGATCGCGCTATGGTTTCGTTACCGGTGAAAGTATAAGTAGTTTAGAAATTTAATTTTTTGAGATTCTGTATTGAGGTGAAACTTTAATATACTGTGTTATAGCGCTTTATATGAGTTTCATTGAGGACCTGGGGTTGGAATATTTTACACATAGTACAAGCTCTGCTTAGCTTGGGACCAGATGACCGTGTGTGAAAATGTCCCAGGATATTATTATATTATTATTATTAACTCAAGGAATAATATTTTTCATACAAAAATATCCCCCCTTTTCACCCCCTTAAAGGTCGAATTTCCAAAAACCCTTTATTAGGGCATGCCTACGTCATAATAACTATCTGTATGCCAAATTTCAGCCCAATCCGTTCAGTGGTTTGATTCAGTCAGTCAGTTACGCTTTCCTTTTTATATATATTTTTTAATATATTTTATTATTTATGTACACTTAGTAAAAATACATAATTATAATTAGGAGTACAAAGAAAAATATACTGGATGATTTTTTTTACCGTCTTGAAAAAAAAAATGGGTACAATAGGAAAATGGATTAGAACCCTATTTTTTTTGTTTTTTCATTAGCTTAGACCCAAATTGCTCTCTCTATCAATAAACACTACATTTGAAGTAAACTAGAACAATAAAACCAAAATTTTTTTGAATAAAACTTTGTAGATCGTTATAAAATAACGAAATTTAAATCATACGCACTACGCAGGGTGTGTAGTGCGTATGATTACAAATATATATTTTTTTTTTGTGAAAAAAAAATATGTAAGTATGCCATAGGCTTCTACTCCGTTCACCTATTATGCCCTATTTTTTTCAAGACGGTAAAAAATATCACCCAGTATAAACAGCACTTTATATATTTTTCTTAATCAAATTCAGTACCAATTTAAATAATGATACCAAAAAAGGTTTTACAAAAAAAAAAATAACAAAACTATCAACTACCAATAAAAGAAACACTACAAAGCGAAAAATAACTTTAATTTCGGAAGTCGGTGTCTTTGGATCTGTATTTTAGTTATTTGCCACCGACTTCCGAAAATAATGTTATTTTTCATTTTGTAGTGATTTTTGGAAATTGGTTGTTTTTTTTTTTTGTAATTAAGTTTTTATTTTTCATTTTTAGTGGATCACCTTGTAATTTATCTAAGTTACAATAGTCTAATGTCCACTGCTCGTCACCTTCTACAATACCTTGCTTTTCCCGGTGCAGGGACGTTAATTGTTGAGGAGTTCTGCTAATAAGAACCAGGAGAACTGGAACGCATTGTGACGAGCATAAAGAGCTTAGCAACCATAATAAAGTAAACGAATCGCAACCCGTGAAATACATTGAGGAGTTTCGATTGCCATCGGTGATCTTCATCATCAGTTCCGCTTCACCAAATGGTGTTTCCGTGAGCAAATGCAAAATAAAATACCAAAATATATGTATAGGTGTGCCTATAAAATTTAAAGGTTCCCTCGATTTCCATGGGATCCCCTCAACAGATTTGCACTTGGTGACAATGGGACCACCTCGAGAACATACCCTTTCAAATAAAAAAAGAATTTTCGAAATCGGTCCACAATGGGGTTGGTTCTCGGAAGATTAGCCGCAAGAGGGCGCTGTGAGTTTGTTACATGTCAAAAGTCTTTGATAAAAACGTATGCATTGTGTAGACGATTTTTAATTATTTGCGTGTTATTTGTTTATCTATTTGTGTTGCTTCACAATGTATTTATTCTACCTGGCGTATCACCCAGTTGAAGGAGAAGTTGAAAAAAATAGGAGTATCGTAACAAGGAAGGAAAGCAAAGCTTGTCGTAAGGTACATTATATTTAACATTTTATCGACCTTTAGCCGAAAAAAATAATGACTTAACTCATTATTTTTTTCTTTTTAATGATACTAATAATAAACAAGGTGTAAAGTTACTTATAACAAAATGTATGGTTATTTTGTTGAAAGGAAACCATTTTTTCACAGGTTGTAGGCTTTTTTACTATAATTAATAAAACGTCATACTTACTAATAGGTATCGTACCAACCTGTCGTCTTAAAATTGATCTCGTAGTCTGTTACTTTGAAAATTTTCCCATATAGCCTCGAAAAATCATTTGATTTGAAGTTTATTAATTTCAGTGCATTTTCCCACTTTCTCTTCATGTGAAAATTACTTGTGAATATGTCATCGCCTATTTGTTTGCATCCAAAGGCGACGAAACGACCTATTAGATGGATATAAGACTCAAACAAAAAAAAAAAAGTTTAATTTCTTTGAAGTTTGACAGTTTGTTTGTAACAAACACTTAGCGCCATCTACGCAGAACTAATTTGACACTTTTCTTCCTGATTGACGGAGAAATCGGTGAACATACATAAAAAAAACATACATAACATATAACCACCTCCTTTTAGGAAGTCGCATAAAAACAAGAACATTCTAAATACAAGTTTTCTCGGTATTGTTATTACAGGGAATGTGACTTCACTTTCTAACGAAACTGATCTTTCATAGATCAAGCTGTGTGTGTGTGTGTGTGTGTGCGACACCTAATGAAAAATTCTCTCGTCTGTTCGAGCAATATATGGGAGTTAAGATCATGTTTGCCACAGAAAGGGGCCAAAAAAAATTCTTTCTAAATTGAATAAATGATGATTAGTAAATTCTAGAACATCTAATGAACAAGGAAAAGGTCTAGAGCCTAAACAGTTGTACACATAATTACGTTACCTAAGAGTTTGCCTGCGTATTTCCAGCGAGGCGATTTGTGAACGTGCTCTCCGCGGGTGCGAAGCGAGCTTTATACGCCACATTTTCACAATATTGTACACTCTTTGTTCTTGTATACTCACGTCAATCACTCTCATTACTTAAACGCGGCGAACACGTTGCGCACACGTGACGTGCTCGCGATCGCCTCGCTGTTAGTTCGCTCGCAAATCGCCAGTGTGATAAGGCCCTAATACCAATCAGTCGACTGTTATGTATGACAAATATAGCCGGATGCGGGATCAGTTCAGCTTAGACCGAGAAGTGTGAAGATTATGTAGAATCATTTGTCACACATTTTCGAGATAGGCTGAGGGCTGGTAGAGTTTATTATCTGCCTAGCATTTTCCCAACTATGTTGAGGTCGGCTTCCAGTCTAACTAGATACTAGTATTTTACATGGAGCGACTGCCTATCTGACCCGGTAATACATCACCCCTTGGTAAGACTGGTTGTCAGACTTTCGGTCTTCTGACTACCCATAACGACAGTCAAAGATCCTGGAGCTGGTAGATTGTGTTTTGCCAAATAAGTAAAGTGATGATGTATATATTTTACAAAGACGAATCCTTCATTTGCCCGTTTGATTGGAGGTATGGCATGGACGTCGCCGTAGTCAGTCCAATCTATTTAGCTAACGACAAAAATATCTTGATGGCCTTCAAATAGATGTGTATTTTTCTAATTTATTGTACTGTTAGCAGAAAAGTCGTTGTCAAGCCGTTGCAAGGAAGGGATGACGGACGGCAGCCACCGCGCACCTATATAAGCCGCTGCACGCTCATTTTCGGCCCCATGATCTGATCCAGCCTGTCCCACCTTGCTGTCCTCCCCCCAGCGACGCCCTAAGCCGAGGTTCGTTCCCCACAAGGGGTGCCCTTAGCGTGCAGTCGCTTAGTTTATAAGTTTTATGCCCTCGCTGGAGGCTTTGAGTTCGCTTAAGGCAGCCACAGGATTGACCGGTTAAGTAGTCACGGCCTCTCTAGGCCAACTACGAAATGCCATATTTTATTTTAAAAAAAGTCGGCCCTTTTTTTCCCGTGGAGTCAACATACTACGTGAAATCTCTGGATAGCCAATTCTGCCTATTCTAACTTGGTTCTGTTTAATTATTTTTTTATGCTGAAATTTAATTGTTAACAAAATAAACCGCCTTTTGATCGTTGTTATCTTTTTTTTAATCTGTTTGTAGGAAATCAGGATACAGGCGTGAATTAAAAACAGAGACTGAATTTAAATAACGTTCTTTATATTTAATTTAACGTTACACAGGGAAGGTCTTATGTCTGTCTCCTAGCACAGCGAATAGAGAAAAAGGGACGAACTGACAGCAGTTGTTGGTTTTATTAAATCATTTAGTGACAGTGTTGCTATTAATCAAAAGTAAGAATAGATTAGTTTTTGCACATTTAAATCGACTAAGTACCAACACTGTTTAATGTTCTTTTGCTAAGAGTACAATAAACACAAGAAATGTAGTCATGCATGCATGCTGGAATTCTGCATGAAATGTTGGCTGCCTCGTTGATCAAAAACGCTAGTGCTGAGCTTGAGCTCCTGAGTTCTATTCCCGGGCCGCGCATTATTGGGTTTTTCATCTGAAAAGTCTAAGTAGCAGCCGGGAGTCTGAATAAGTGCCCGGTTGAGCCCCCCTATTACATGGGACTTAAACATAATTGGCGAAATGTGGGTGTTATTATATGTTTACTTCTGCCTAACCTTCAGGGCATACAGGGGTGATGTTATGTTATCTATGTACAGACGCCAGCAGGTCAACCTACCCGAAACTGTCAGATTTTCCCAATCAATATTGAACCTAATGCTTTAGCAATAAAGTCGAAAATCTATTAAAGAAATCTGACAGATTGTAGTAGCTTGATGTGCTGTCGTCTGTACAGTCACGAACCGGGATTGTTGAGCCACTAGCTTATCATCTTAACTTGGTTGTGTTACACGAATGCCGCCCGTTTTTCTTTATTGAAATGTCACATGTCAAACTTCACAGGCGGCATTCGTGTTCAACAATCCCGGTTCGTGACTGTACAATAGGTTACAAGAAAAAATGATTCTCTGCTACTTTTTCGAAAAGCATAAGCAACAAGTCGGCGAGGCTATCATAGTAGCCGGGACGTACAACCGGAATGATTTTTCGACTACCTTGGTAGTCGGGGCATTTTAGTGGGGGCATATTCTTGTTCCCCAATCTTTGCTACGGTATAAGGATGCTTAAAGCAAATCTTATCCACATTTCTTCCCTCGTCCTCTCCTCCTTCAAATTCCTGTGAATTAATAAAAGTAAACAACGCAGCATTGCTTTAATTTCCTCTGTCGCAATACGCAACATACGTTATCTGGGCCTACTTGTGTGGCCATGAAAACAGCGGTGATGTATTTAAAATGACTTAGGTATTTGGTTATTCTTTGTGTAGGAGAAGCACCATACTCCTAGCTCCGTTTGCTATTAGTTATAAGTAGCTTAAGAAAGTACTCAACATGATGTAAATATTAAACATACCACAAGACTGTGCTTGTCCGTCGGACATGAACACGTTGTGACTTGCACGCAGGGAATCGATACAAAACTGCAAACGGGTTTGTCCCTGTCCGTAAGAAGTCGACAGGTCGTGACTTGCACGATAGACGTAACTAGAAAATGGGGGCGTGGTCACTGTTAAAACCACGCAGATTGGTGTCGTAGTCGTAGTTGGGTGAGGTATACCCGCTACGGAAGCTATAGAGACAATGTTATAAATATGCCTCACCTAGGATTTGTGAGTTACCCCGACCGATCACCATGTTCGGCAAGCCGATCCCTTGGGAGACGCGAGCCAAATACCTCGGTGTGACCCTCGACCACCACCTCTCCTTCGCTGAGCACATAAAGCAGGTGCGTTCACGCGCCGCTTTCGCTCTCGGTAGGCTCCACTCCGTTCTGAATGCACGTAGCAAATTGTCACTTAGGTGCAAATTGCGCATTTATACAGCGTGCATTCGCCCCATCATGACCTATGCGGGTTCAGTGTTTGCGCACGCAAAACCTCACCTCATACATAGGATGCAGGCCCTCCAAAACCGTTTCCTCCGAAAGGCAACGGGAGCCCCTTGGTTCGTTCGGAACGAAATCCTCCATGTCGATCTCGACATTCCCACCATCTCCCAGTTCTTGAAACGCAATTCCAAGCGTTTCTTCGACTCAGCCACCAACCATCGCAACCCTCTGGTTGTCGAGGCGGCTAGCTATGTCCCCTCTCTTATTAGTAAGGTCCGCCGCCCCAGGCTTGTCCTCTCAGATCCCGACGACCCCATAACTCTTCTCCAGGAGAGCAGTAGGGACCGTAGGAACAAAAACAAATCGACATTCCGACCTCGCCGCCGAGGTCCCTCGCGACGACCCCGTAATAATGGTCCTCCCCCCCGTCCCTTGCTCGGGTATGATGTGCCAGCTGGTGGCGTAGCTGAGCCTGTAGCTTTAAACTCCCCTGATAATAATAATTCAAATCTGATCCAGCCTGTCCCATCTTGCTGTCCTCCCCCCAGCGACGCCCTAAGCCGAGGCCCGTTCCCCACAGGGGGAGCCCTTAGCGTGTAGTCGCTTAGTCTGTAAGTTTTTGCCCCTGGCTGGAGGCTTTGAGTTTTTCTTAAGGCAGCCACAGGATAGTCCGGTTAAGTAGTCTCGACCTCTCTAGGTCAACTACGAGATGCCATTCATAAAAAAAAAAAAAAAAAAAATTGTGAGTTACGAGTAGTTCCAAAATTGTACCGAGCAAGTTAGTCAAAGTATCTCACCATCAAGTGACATGCTCAACGGAGCCCTATATAGTCGCGTGTCTTTAATATTGTTTTAATTAGTGTTACGTAGGTAAGATTATTTCTGTATTATCCATTGCGTATTATGTGTATTTTGTGTTTCTGATTTGTGTACGTGCCTTTTATATTATAATTGTGTGAACAATTGCACTGGTTTAATTCGCCAAAGACGACGATAACCCCCGCCTATCAGAGTCTAACCCCCACAGCACAGCATGCAGGTTGTTCAGATGTAAGTTTCGTGTGCTGTGCTCAACACTTTGTGACGACAGTTTATAATGATACAAGATAACTACAACACATTTTCTTATTATTTAAACTTAGTTACTAAAAGTTAATAAATCTTTGAATAATGTTTTCGAGTGTTATGATTCAAATAAAACGCTGAATATGTTTCCTGACTATACGGATAATATCATAAGCCTTTTAAAGAGAGTTCTTTTTAACCAACTTCAAAAAAAAGGATTCTCCATTCGTCTGTATGTTTTTTTGTTGTTGTATGTATGTTACGCGATTACTCCGCCAGTTATGGATTGATTTTGACGATCCTTTTTTTGTTTGGTAGGTCGTATTTCAGCGGTGGTCCCATATAAATTGTAATACCGTTCAATCTCAGAAGATGCATTATTTAATGTACTTTGTGTATCATGATGATGTTTTACTAGTTCCTGTCACTGTTGTTTACATAGCAAGTAGTGGTATATAAATTGAAGTCAGGTAGGTAACGTAACTAAAAAGTGAAAAATAAAAAAAAACTTTTTTACAAACCAAAAAAAAACAAACTTAAAAAAAACACTACAAAGTAAAAAATAACTTTAGTTTCAGAAATCGGTTGTTTTTAGGGTTCCGTAGTCAACTAGGAACCTTTATAGTTTCGCCATGTCTGTCTGTCCGTCCGTCTGTCCGTCCTCGCTTAATCTCTGTGACCGTTAGCACTAGAAAGCTGAAATTTGGTACCAATATGTATATCAATCACGCCGACAAAGTGGTAAAATAAAAATTGGAAAAAAATGTTTTATTAGGGTAGCCCCCCTATATGTAAAGTGGGAAGTGATTTTGTTTTTAATTTCAACCCTAACGTGTGATATATTGTTGGAAAGGTATTTAAAAATGAATAGGGGTTTACTAAAATAATTTTTTGATAATGTCAATAATTTCGGAAATAATCGCTCCAAAAGTAAAAAACAATGTGTCCCCCCCTCTAACTTTTGAACCATAAGTTTAGAAAATATGAAAAAAATCTGAAAAGTAAAACTTTATAAAGACTTTCTAGGAAAATCATTTTGAACTAGATGGAAACAATAGTTTTTGTACAAAAAAGACAAAAAGTTGTACAAAACAATTTCTGGACTAAGTTTGTAGTATAATCGTATAGGTATGCAAGCATTTTTTTTAAACTTCGTTTACATATTTTATTATATTTTTACGGACGGGAAACTACGGAACCCTACACTGAGCGTGGCCCGACACGCTCTTGGCCGGTTTTTTTTTTATCAAACAATTTTTTTTGTTTTTGTTTAGGCTAAGTAATAACAGCCGCACGGGTTGATCAATCAAGTTAAGCGACGCTTGCCGTGGTTGATCCATGGCATCTTTGACAGTCGTTACGGGTCGACTGAAGCCCAAAAGTCTGACAACCAGTCTTACCAAGGGGTATTGTACAACCCAGTTACTGGATTCTGGAGGTCAGATAGGCAGTCGCTCTGTGTAAATACTGGTATTCAGCTGCATCCGTTTAAACTGGAAGCCAATATTGGGAAAAGGCTAGGCAGATGATGAGTTGTCTAAAAAAATACTGGACATTGTAATAATAAAATTTTAACAGTGGAACGGGCTACAGGTGTAAACTTTGTATCTACTTATGGTGTTTTTACTTCTAATTCTGTCTTAATAAATCACAGTTTACTAACTATCACACTAAACAACCCTAGGCATATTAAAACATCGTAATATATATGAGAAACTAGCTTATCGGCCCCTTCGTTAAGTAAAAACGGGGTTCACAGTTAAACTTCGATTTACATTCGGGCCTTCCATCCATCAGAACTGAGTTGGGAGTGGAACTACAAACAAACAACACCACCTACCTACCTAGTTTTTGTCAAAGGAAATGCTTCGCTATGTGCTTTTGTTTAAGATTTTTTTTATCCTGTACAGGTACTACACTAGGAAATTATTATAATAATTTTAGAATCAATCCAGAACTTTATATCATAGCCTAATATATTGCTTATGTAAGGTAATGAATGTTGGGTGTGGCAAAATAAACATGAAAGTTGCATAAATGCTGTGGAAATGCGTTCCTTGGGAAGCTTGGAATTGTGGTGTGACTATGAATTATAGGCTGACGAATGATGTGATAAGACAACAGTGCGGTTTAAAAGAAGATGTAGTGACAGAAATTGAAAAGAGTATGCTTAGATGGTTTGATCATGTTGAGAGGATGAATGAAAGGTGACTTACAAAAGGTATTTACAAGGCAGATGTGAGTGGAAACGCCGATAGGAGACGCCCTAGGAAGAAAATATTGGTGTTCTTCTTCAGAAAGTTAAGGTAGGTTGTACTCGTAACCGGCGTACGTGTATGACCAGATGTATGAACGTAAACGAGGCAAAAAGAGTATGTAAGTAGCAGTTGGCATTCTGTAGTTCCTGCCCATCCCCATGGGAAGAAGGCATGAGTTTATGTATGTATATGATACGATAAGTGTGATTAATTCAAAATTATTAATAATTGTCTATCATTGACTGGCCTGTTGGTCTAGTGGTTAGTGGCCCTGACTGCTATGCCGGAGGTTGTGGGTTCGATTCCCACCCAGGACAAATGTTTGTGTGATGAGCATGATCATTTGTTCTGTGTCTGGGTGTAATTTATCTATATATGTATGTATTTAGAAATATATAAGTATGTTTATCAGTTGTCTAGTACTCATAACACAAGCTCTGCTTAGCTTGAGGCTAGACGGCGTTGTGTGATAGTTGTGGAATATTATTATTATTATTATTTGATATTTCTCGGGACACTGGGGTCCCGGACCTTTGGAAGGCCGAAGTCAACTCGCAGAGGCCCCTTAAATAATTTTAAATGATGAGGAGGCACCAACCGAGGATTATCCCTGTATGCACTATGCAAGTGCACCCAAGGACAACCCCCGGTTGGTACAGGACTATTGTTGTACGTGGAAACAAAACATATTGGGCTATGGGTTTGGGTGGCTAAAGTGGATTGGGTAACTTGAACTACGGAAGAACTATGTCCCCTGCCTGACCAATGTTATATATTATACACGGATAAAATGGCAGGGGGTGACTTGCACACTCAATAACGGGCCCCCGGAGACGGCCGCTAGCACATAGTGACGTAGCGACAAGGGGGGCAACACTTCCTGAGGTGCTTGAGGAGTGGAGAGGTATTCTACGGCTATCAGGACAATCTCGGAAGTACGGTCAAGATCCCTACCAGCATCTTACTGGAACACTTCCTTCCTCCGAGCACGTTTGCTCTTGCGAATCTCCACTGAAGCCGGCCAATAAAGGCAAGAAAGAGGTGGGAGCTCTGTTCCTCGTCAGTGTTCACTCCAGCCGGCCAATAAAGGCAAGCCAGAGATGAGGACAAGATTTCTCCCGGGAGATAGGGTCCATGGGGTTGCTACTGCCCATCAGCTCGCCACATGCTGGGTTTTTGTATCTCTCTTGGTCTGGCTCCTCATCCTAGACCCGTTCCGGCAAACTCTACCGGCACAGACCTAAAGTTTGGAGCACGCAAGCCCCACCACGACGTCAACGTAGAGATACAGCGGTGGGGTTATATTTATATTATATTATAGTTATAGTTATATTTATATTTTTATTATTATTATTATTATTATTAATTATTACCGAAAGAAAGAAAAATCACATTTATCGGTGATTATTAATAATATAACCTCATTACCGATAAATGTAATAAATTTTCAAAAATAACGTACGCTAAGCGTCTTTCTCTTCGATAGAGCATCAATAATTATTATTATTAGGATTTTAATGTTGATTTTATGATGAGTCTATGATTGCTTCAATTTAATTTACTTTTAATTAATTTAGTATTTTAGTTAAGTATAAGTATTGTGGTAGGTATTATCAATAAATTCCTATTGAACAAAAAAAATAGAAGAAAGATTTGAAATAATGTTGATTTTAGGGAGTCTATGATTGTATAATTTTTATTTTATTTGTTCTTGGAAAAACCAAAGGATAAACGATTTTGCATGTAATTTTCTTTTAATTGTAAGTATTATAAATAAATACCTATTGGACAATTATCTTTACCAGCGGTTTTTTTGTCCCTGGTTAACTGGACTTAATTTATTGCTAATGGCATCTTGTTTATCCTCAAGGAACTGCCCTCCCGAACATCCCTGTGTGTATACAAGTTTTAATAATATTGTAGAATAGATAATTGTAATGTATCTCGTTGGTAATACTAATTAAATATGATCGTATTTTTTTTATCACTCTCTAAAGGCCAAGAAACGCTAATTTAGTGCCCCAACAGCGCGCGTGTAGAACAATTATTCGCAAAATGAAATTATCACAGCTCAAGCTTCGCTGTTCCTCTATTCCCTGCAATCTATTACTGTTAAAATTTTATACAAAACTCTGTACCTTACACACCATTGAAAGCGTTTGTGTAGTTCAGAAACAGATTTCCACAACAGCTTAGCTTGTATCTTACATATGAGTCGAAGACAATTTCATTCTAGGCTACATAGTTGAAGTAACATCAAACGACGCTGAAAACAATTTTGTTTTAGTAATATCATTAGAATAAATTGAGGAGCTTGGAGGGGCTTGTGGCTAAGTAATAACAGCCGCACGGCCGGTTGACAGATGTCAGGTTTTGGACCGGCCGGTATGGTTTTTTAACGGTCTAGGAAATTTGTCCGGTTTTTTTTTTTGAATATGCGATAACTCTGGAAGTCGCTGGAAAAAACTAAAATACAGATCTAAAAACACTGACTTCCGTAATTAAAGTTATTTTTCGCTTTGTAGTGCTTTTTTTGGGTGTCAGTTGTATTTTTGGAAAAGTTTTTAGCAAAATCAATTCCAGTTGCTATTTCTTTAAATAAATAAAATAGACTAAACAATGATTTATTTGTTATAATTTTACATTATATTAAGCACATATTGGTTTTCCACTAGTTGTGGTTACATCAAGAAATGTTATTTTGCATATATATTATAATATTGAATAGATTTAGCACATAATCAATAAAGGTTTTGAATGAAAAAAAAAAATGTTGAAAGTAATTTGAAATAAAAACTGTTGTCTAATAATTTTACATACATTTTGTCAAAACTTGCGACAGATAAATTAAAGAGAATTACTTTTGATTTTCTTTAGTAGATTCTGTACCGTGATTTTACTCAATTTTTACAAAGGATAATTGTGCTTTTGTGAGTTGTAAACAGATGGTTCATATATCTTTCTAACATTTCTTATCCTACACTCAAATCAAAATCCTACATCATAACCCAACCTACTTTAAACCGACTACTGTAACATCTTACAACAATTTCACAGTAATCCATCTGCTGCGGTACATTCACGCTCACAAGTGCTTCTACTTGAAAATTCCATTTCGTAGCGTCTTTGTCCGCACCACTCTCGCCGACTGTCCGATTGTGCGATACCCTGACGGATTACATGAATAATGCTGTACGCGTATATTCTGTATTCAGAAATATTAAAAGGTAAGGAGGTTAGCAGGAAAATGAGTTACAGTTATTTGAATGTAGAACGTTTAATGGTGGATCTGAAAAAAATGAAGAACGGTGAAGTTGATTATCATTCAGTTGGAAATGGAAGCGGCAGGGGATCACCGTATCGTTTATGCGAATTGAATACTGAATAAACGATTTCATCTTTTTCATGTCGGTATCGTAACAGGCGATTAGGGAACGTCGGAAGGATGAGTAAAAGGAATCGGAATCTGTGCTTTTTTAAACAAATAATCAATTTTGTTATGCGCCAATGCTGATGCTGTTTAATTCTAAATTTTAACTTCATCATCAGCCTATAGCGTCAGTCTCGCGCGCGCTGTCACTGGCGGTCGTCGATTTTGAGTTATAAGAATGTCCATAAATAAACTAAAGTGCACAAGTTGTAACCTAGTGATATCTGAAGTTCTTGCATTCATACGAGATCGGCATCATGTAGTCGATAATGAAAGTTTGATAAGGATATGTGAAACTGCATTTTCTGAAGAGGAAATAGATGAGGCGAAGAAGTTGTTGTTCATATCCACGAAAACAACAAGAAAACTGGTGTCGAGACGCAAGAATAAGAAACAAAAAGACCTGGAAGATATGATAACTGTGTTTAAAACAATAGACCCTGAACAATTACCGGTGTTTGTGGCATACGACTTACATAAACTTCCACCAGTGTGTTTTGATCACGTCGACGTCACAAAATTATTGAAGGACATATTAGTTTTACGGAAAGAAATTGAAGATATAAAGAGCGATTATGTGAAAAATGTCCAATTAGACGAATTAAAACTAAAAGTGAATTTGGAAAAATCGAGTCCGTTAATTAATTCGAATGTTAACATAAAGAAAAGAGGAGGAGGGTACATGTTAAATTGTGATAGCGGTCCGTTTGGCCTCCTACCCCACATCGAACAGCAGCCAGTGAACATCGTAGATGTACCGCGTCCCACTCGCGAGGATATGAGTCACCATAGTGCAAGCGAATCGCCGCCGGCGCGTGAGCCGATATATCGCTCTCTCGTACACACGCATACCGGAGGTGAAACTCTGAATAAAGTCGTCTCTCTTGCACCTATTAGTTCGACTATGCTTGAGAATGATAGCTTAGTGGCAATAGATGACACATGTAAACAACAGACTATGGCAGATATTGTAAAGAAAGGTGAATGGAAGGAAAATAAGCCTGAAGAACAATGGATATTGGTGCAAAGATCAAAAACGAGAAATCGATTTCTTGGCATGACAGGAAAGGCTGCTTGTAATTCAGAAGGAAATTTCAAGGCCGCTGAGATAAAAATACCTGTTTTTATCTCTAATGTGAATAAAGCCACAACTGAAAAAGACATATGTGATTACATACAGCAAAAAACTACTGAAGTTGTAAAATTAGAGAAACTCACTATGAAGTCGGAAAGGCAATATAATGCCTTTAAGTTGTTTATACCTAAACATAAATTAGGTACTTTTTTGGATGATAAATTCTGGCCGGAGGAAATAATGTTCAGACGATTTATTAACTTCAAGAGAGGAAAAGTCACAGATAGTGTTAATGATAATCCCGTAAATAATGGATAATAACATCAAACAGAGTGTAACTTTATCGACATTCAATTGCAAGAATGTTATTCGATCAGCTGATTGTGTTCGCAGATTGTGCCTTGTCGCTGATGTTATCGCACTTCAAGAGACTTGGCTTTTACCCCATGATGTGCCTTATCTCGGGAGCATTGATGACGGTTTCGCGTATGCAGGCAAGTCCACCGTCGACACGTCTGCCGGAGTCCTTATAGGAAGACCGTATGGTGGAGTCGCGCTTCTATGGAGGAAGTCAGCGTTTTCGACGGTATCAGTGATGCAGTGTAATAGTGATCGTCTGTTAGCTATTAGGATTGAGCACGCGGGGCGTTCCCTATTGATATTCTCAGTGTATATGCCGACTAACTCGGCTGATAATCTAATTGAGTTTACGGAGTGCTTAAGTGAAATTATTGCTATAATTGAGAACAGTAATGTTGAATCAGTTTTTAAATTGGGTGATCTTAATGCACATCCAGGTGAGCGCTTTTCTAATGAATTGTTAACTGTATGTGGGGAGCAATCGTGGTCATGTGTTGATATGGAACTACTCCCAAAGGACACGTTTACGTTTGAGAGTACCGCTAACGGTGCATTGCGCTGGCTTGATCACTGCGTGGTGAGCAGTGCGGCACGACATATAGTTGTAGGCGCGTCAGTTTTGTATGGAGTATACTTGTCGGATCATATTCCTTTATTAATTGAATGTAATATTGATTTAATAATACCTAAATTAGTGAGACCAACCTATACTTGCAATAGGGTAATATGGGGTGATAGAAATATCAATCAAATTAATGAATATTCCAATTTTTGTAATTCAAAATTAAAATTAATAGATTTTCCAGTTGATTTTCAGTATTGTGCGCATAAAATGTGTTCTGATGCAAATCACGTGGAAGTGTTAGATAAAATGTATCATAGTTTAGTTAGTATTTTAAAGGAAGGTGCCGACCGTACTTTTGTATGTCAACAAATGCGTCATAGTAGCAAAAGATACATTCCTGGTTGGAACAAGTATGTTGGTGGCGCTCACAGGGAGGCTCGACTGTGTTACCAAACATGGTTGTTTTATGGTAAACCTGCCAGTGGTTATGTTTACAGCAAAATGTGTCAATCTAGGAAAACCTTTAAGACCAATTTGAAATTCTGTCAAGATAATCAGCAGCAGATAAAAATGGATATATTAGCTAAACATCACACTGAAAAGAAATTCGGATCATTTTGGAAATCAACGAATAGTTTGAATCCGAAGTCGAGTCCCCCTGTGAGCGTAGCGGGCGTACATGAGCCGGCAGATATAGCCAATGCATTCCGACGTCATTTCCAAGTTAAGCCACCTCTTAATAGTCCTGTGCGGGTGGTCGATGCTGGGGCCAACACTGAAGACATTTCTGTTGTTTTTACTGCACAAGAAATTGCAGCCATTATAAAAAAGATGGAAAGGGGTAAATCCCCGGGTCATGATGCCCTCAGCATCGAGCACCTGAGGTATGCGGGGGGACACTTGCCACGTGTGCTTGCTTTGTTTTTTAATATGTGCGTCAGTCACAGTTACTTACCGGATGACCTAATGTATACAATGGTAGTGCCTATTGTGAAAACTAAGACAGGGGATGCCTCTGACATTTCCAATTACAGGCCCATTTCTCTGGCCACTGTCGTAGCAAAAGTTTTGGACAGTCTGCTTGATAAACAACTGGCCAAACACGTCGAACTACATGACGCTCAGTTCGGTTTTAGGCCAGGGCTGTCAACTGAGAATGCAATCTTGTACCTCAAGCAGACTGTACAATACTACACAGACAGGAAGACTCCTATTTTTGCCTGTTTTCTGGATCTGTCAAGGGCATTTGATCTCGTATGTTACGATGTTTTGTGGCACAAACTTCAATGTGAGACTACTGTATCACCTGAGATAGTGTCAATATTTAAGTACTGGTATAGTAATCAAAGTAATGGCGTGAAGTGGGTTGATTCACACTCGGACGTGTATCGGTTGGAGTGCGGGGTGAGGCAGGGGGGGCTCAGCTCACCCCGGCTCTTCAACCTATACATGAATCAGCTGATCCTTGAGCTCAGCAGCACCAAAGTCGGATGTCATATTGACGGGGTGTGCATTAATAATATAAGTTATGCTGACGATATGGTGTTGCTGAGCCCATCGATAGGAGCTCTGAGGCGTCTGATCGGTATATGCGAGTGTTATGCGGTGAATCATGGGCTGAAATATAACGTCGCAAAGAGCGAACTGATGCTTTTCAAAGCAGGCAGTGTGATATATTCGCCTATTCCTCGTGTGTCACTGTATGGGGAATCCCTGCGAAGAGTGGACAAGTTTAAGTATCTGGGCCACTGGGTCACTAATGACCTACAGGATAACTATGATATTGAAAGGGAACGTAGGTCGCTGGCTGTCCGTTGTAACATGCTGGCCCGCAGGTTTGCACGATGTACGAGGGCAGTTAAAGTAACGCTTTTCAAAGCGTACTGTCAGTCCTTCTACACGTGCTGCCTATGGGTCAGCTTCACTCAGCGGGCATACAGCGACCTACGCGTTCTATACAATAATGCACTGAGAGTGCTGCTGCGGCTGCCGTGGCGTTGTAGTGCGTCAGGGATGTTTGCAGATAATAACATTGATGGATTTGCCGCCATCATGAGAAAAAGATGTGCATCCCTGATGTCACGTGTTCGCGGCAGCACCAACAGTATTCTGAGTGTGTTCACCGATCGGTGGGATTCCCCGATGTTGCGGAGGTGGTTGCAGCTCCACGCTGCATTTTAATTTTAACTGTGCATTTATGTTCTGTGTCTGTACCTACTAACACTAGATGTTAAGTAAAATTGTTACTAACCCTATGGACTCTGTCTGAAATAAAAGTATTCAATTCAATTCAATTCAATAGCAGTCTACAGCTGGACATAGGCATCTTCAATTGCACGCCATTCATCTCAATTCTCGGCAACACTCTTCCAGCTGTTACCAGCCACCCTGTGAATATCGTCGCTCCATCTAGCCTGAGGGTGTCCTTAGTTTACCGATTCGTGGTCTCCACTCAAGAACACGTCTACCCATCATCGGTTCTACGGCTATTAAGGTCCATTGCCAGTTCAGCTTATTATTCTATGAGCTATGTCGAAAACTTTGATTCTTTGAAGGATCACCTCGTTCTGGATTCAGTCCTTCAGAGAAACTCCGAGCATAGCCCCTTCCATAGCTCACTGAGCTATCTTGAATTTATGGCCTAGCCGTACCGTGATGGTCCATGTTTTGGCTCCGTAAGTCATAAAAGCCAGGACGGACTGATTGAAGACTTTCGTCTTTTTTTTTTAAATTTTAGCTTGTTATTCTCCATTCGTTTCAAAATAATAATCCCGTAGGGATTTTTAGTAGAGTGTACTGTACTGAAAATTTAATTTTAACGACTTCAAAAAAAGGAGTTATCAATTCGATACGTATGTATGTAATATTACTGGAACTGCGAGATATTTATATATGATGATCTATTAGGGCTTCCAAACAAATATACAAAATTTTATAGATGTATGTTTATATGTTTGTCCACGCATTTTTCCGAAACTATTAATCAGATCGTGACCATTCTTTTTTGTTGGCTTACATTTACTTCAACTTAGGGCACAGTGAAAGTTTCATCAAAATCGGTTCAGTAGTTTACAAGATACTCGTATTGGACTAATACGTGTTATTACGTGTACTTAAAATGTGACGGCCTGGCTTATTGATACAAGCTACGGGTGTGGTGTCAAAGGGAAAACATCTCAAAAGGTCTCAAGGTTCTCAGTAACGAAAATAGGACCCAGCTTTTAACATTTATTGAGCACTGTTGCAACTACATGATACTTTCTGAAGGTCTGATAATGACCAGGTAAGCGCTTATTGGTCCTCAGTAATGGAAATAGTTAGGATGACCTAGCTTTCAACATTTCTCTAACTGAGCACGGATGCTACTACATGATACTTTCTGAAGGTCTGATGGTGACCAAGTAAGTGCTTACCGGTTCTCAGTAATGGAAATAGTTAGGATGACCTAGCTTTCAACAATTATCCAATTGAGCACGGGTGCTACTACATGATAGTTTCTGAAGGTCTGATGATGACCAGGTAAGTGTTTATCGGTTCTCAATAACGGAAAAAATTAGGATGACCCAGCTTTTAACATTTATCTAATTGAGCACGGATGCTACTACATGATTCTTTCTGAAGGTCAGATGATGACCAGGTAAGTGCTTATTGGTCCTCAGTAATGGAAATAGTTAAGATGACCTAGCTTTCAACGTGTAAGTGTGACGGCCTGGCTTATTAATACGAGCTACGGGTGTGGTGTCAAAGGGAAAACATTTCAACATCAAAACCTTGGTCAAATTGTAGTGCTATATTTATAACAAAACTATTAACTACTTATTAAAAACAAATATTCCAGTTTTTACTAAAAACTAAAAATTACGAAATAAAAAATAGTTAAATCGACTTCAAAAAGAAATTAACTCAAAATTATGAAATATAATTTCGGAAGTCGGTGGCAAAAAAATTAAAATACAGATCGCAAGACACCGACTTCCGAAATTAAAATTATTTCATAATTTTGAGTTAATTGCTTTTTGAAGTCGTTTTAATTTTTTGTAGCATAAAATTTTTAACTGGGATTAACAAAAATTGGAAATATCTCAAATTATTAATGGTCCAAAAGTTGCTAAATAATGATCAAAACCTATCCAAGCTCCCAGGCCAAAACCGAAAAAGCTAAATTCCCACAAAATTATTCATGAAATTCATACCACGTCTGGTAATTACATCTCATTTCACCATTTTCCCTCAAAAACCATTTTACACAAAACGATTATTCACTTAAGACGCTACTCAGTATTGTCGTCGGGATAAAGGTGTAGCCACACTAGTCGAAAGCGAGGACTGCATTATACATTCTGAGTTGGTGCACTTTTGTTGCGTGTAGCCGACGCCGAATAAAAGCTTTCTTTTTGCATTTTGTTTAAGAGCCCAATTTTTTTTTTTAAATACAATTGTGTCAACAATTTTGGATATGTTTTTTGCAACTACTCATAAAACTTCTGTTATTAAGTGCACTTGTGTTTTATTTTGTTATATTGTAAAAAAGATTTACGGCGTGACTGTACTGAAAATTAAGTTATTATTATAGCTGATGCCGTAACAGATCTTTGTTATTACAGTAGAGTCTCGATAATCCATACCCAGGCTAATCCGAACGCCGCTATAATCCGAACTGCGATATGGTCCCACCCACACCTATTCGCCGAAAATGACCTCTCGTTGTCCAAAAAAATTTGTTTCGTAAATTGAAAGACAAAGCCTGGTCTTTCCTGGTGTGGCGTAGCGGATTCTAAGGTCAATGAGACTAATGTATCACTTAAACAAAGTTTATTTTATAGGTATGACAAGAAAGTTTACTGTAGGGGGTCGTGGATTAACTTGTCGTAAAGTTCTGTGCTGGAGGGTTATAAAAAAATGGAAGTACTGCCCTGGGTGGACCGTCTGGCTGGCGCTGCGGTGGCTCGGCATGGTCAGCCTTAGTTCTGGCTGTCAGCCGTAGTCGCCAGGTAGAGGGCAGCGTCTGGCGTGTATGCTGCCGGAGTAGTGGGGCCAGTAATGTGGCCGTCAGCCGTAGTTTCTGGTGTTACTCAACGGCTGCCGGTGCAGTTAGTACGTGGAGATGTGGGTTCAGGACGGAATCTAGCCGCTGTAGTAGTTAGGGCGGTAGTCTAGCCAAAGCTGTGGTCTAGCCGAAACTGTGATCTAGCCGAAGCTGTGATCCCTGGAAAAACGCAAGGGTGCGTCCGTGCGCTCCGAGGAAGATCCGGTAAGCTTCTGTGATGTGCGTAGTTTCTTAACCAGACGAGGTCCGTAGCCCCAAGACAAGGAAAGGGTCATTGGAGAGGAAACTAGCATCACAGTGGTTTACAAGATAAAAATAATAATGTAGAATGAACACAAGATAAAACACAGTTATAATAATATACAGATTCTCCTAAGGACACTATGAGTACTCACCCAATTTCGGGAAACTATATATGCTTCAGTGACTATCGTAGAAAAAAGGAAGAAGTTCCTCTCGTCCAGTCTATTTATAGACTTAGTGTTTCTAGCAAGTTCTATAGAGAGGTGAAAAATGGTAATGTCATAAACTATTTGGCAACTCCCACAGATAATTATTTTCTAATTAGTCGATTAAGTCATAATGATATGCTACACTGGTCTATAAATAAAACTCGCCAAACTAAAATACATAGATCTGTTTATGGCAAAGTGTTCGCGTTTTTTTTTTTTTGTTTTGAAGTTTAATAAAAGTAATTTTCCCAAATTTCTTAGTTTTTATTGAAATTGTTTATTTTTCTTTCTTTCTTCTTTCAAAATGCCTAAAATTTTGGCAAAAAATCACTAATTAAATATTTTATATTTCGTTATTTCTTTCATACTTCATAAAAAAAAAAAAACTCAAAACCTACTGAATTTCGGTAGAACATTTGGTGGCTTAACTTGTTGCATAACAGTTACCCTGTAAAATTAAAAACCTTTTAAATACAGATAGATGACTGTGTTACTAATTCCGTTTAGTGAGTGATTGCGTAAGAATTTAACTTGAACAGGGTTTGTTTATACTTTCGTCAGATACTTTTGGCACAAACCATAAACTACTACGCTGGTCGACACTGTCATCTGCATCACGTATTCCGGTCGGGTCGGCGGGCGGTGCATGCGGTCTTGTTGCGTGCACCGACTAGCGACGCCTGAATAAAAATGTTGTGCATACACTATGTAAGCAGATACACAAGTTTAGCTTGTTGCTTTTACTGAAGATACGTTTTTAAAAGGAAATGGATTGTTATTGTTTAGGATACGTATAAAAATGATAATCTATACATATCGACGCAATAAAGCGTAAACGCAGTAACCCGCACCTATGTCAATGTTTTTTTTAAATTGAAATACAATATGAAATTACAAAATTTCTGCGTCGAATGGTCCGATAGAAAATTTTGCACAGTGTTTAAATTAGCCCAATTTTTTTGAGGGACCCTCTAAACTTTTGCTGTAAATACCATAAAAAATCGCATTTTTTATCTTTTTGCATTTACACCAATTCAACATTATGCAAATTTTTGATCCCGGTAGTTACAGAAAGAAAGAAAGAAAGAAAGAAAGAAAGAAAGAAAATATTTTATTTGGGACACGCACAGGAAATACAAACAGTAAAAAAAGAGCATAGTAAACTAACAAAATTAACATTTAAAAAATAAAACAAAATATAACAATTAAAAATACCTGTGCGAGGCCAAAAAGGCTCCTATCTCAGCATAAAGCTGCAATATTTAAATAAATACCGCAGCGCTGGTATTCTGATAGGGCCCAGCGCTTCTTCCATTCTTCTTCAAAACACTTGATTTGGAGTCGCCCATGCATTTATCCGTCTCATTTACAGCGTTTTAGCGTAACAAAAACAAAAGTGCTAGTGCTGTAACCCACAGAAATGTAGACCAAAAGTAACATCTAGAAGATTTGAGTATTCGTCTTGATAAGAGATCAAAAAATAAAGCGTTAAAAGAATGGCACTTGTAGGTTTATAATAAAAGAGAAATGTTTTTTGGCTCTGGTGAACAATTTCCATTTTGTGGGTTACCACTTTTACGCTTTTTTGCGTCGATATTATAAATTAAAGTCGCTTTTTGTGTCTTTCTGTCTGTGTCATCACGTTGTTCTTCTAAAGTGTAAAAAGGATGGTAATGGGGTTTTCATCATCATTTAGAGAATTTAATTCGGTAGGTTTACGAGTATGTGTGTCCTACTATCCTACTAATATTATAAATGTGAAAGTTTGTATGTTTGGATGTTTGTTACTCAATCACGCAAAAACGGCTAAACGGATTTGGATGAAATTTGGAATACAGATAGTTTATAACCTGGATTAAGACATAGGATACTTTTCATCCCGACAGAAGGTTCCCGTGGGATAATTTCCAACATCCACGCGGGCGAAGCTGCTGGCAAGAGCTAGTAATATTATAAACGCAAAAGTTTGGATGTTTGTTACTCAATCACGCCAGAACCGTTGAAAGGGTCTGGATGAAGTTTACCACAGAGATAGATTATAGTCTGTAATGGTATCATCAACTTTTATCCCGGAAAATTGTAAGGTTCCCGTGGGGTAATTTCTAATATCCACGCGGGCGAAGCCGCTGGCAAAAGCTAGTAATAAATAAATAAGCACATAAACCAGCAAACTTAATTTTATTTTAACTACATAAAACATTTCAATCTGAACTCTTTGTTTTTTTTTTTGGGTGGGAAATCATCAAATAACTTCTCCCGCTCTGGGCGGAGCGAGAGGGCGTATCAGACTTTTACTGACTAAAACCCACCCGTGTTCCTTCAGTTGCCTGTGCCGAGGGACACGCTAACTCTTTCAAACAACCCGCGACCCCGGCGTGTCAATTTGACCCTAAAAAAAAAGTATTATGATTCTAACCAATTCGCACTAAGCGTTTCCAAATGTCTTTTATAATGCGCACAGCAAAGGAGTGGAACTCACTACCCGCGTCAACCCTAATCTTTTCAAAGTGAGAGTAAACAGGCTTCTTCTGGGTAAGCTCACTCCATCGTCGACTTTGTCTCTGTCACCTCTGACCTAGACTAGAGTCAAGAGCAAGCCCATCTCAAATAAAAATAATAAAAAAAACAATAATTTGTAACTATCGCGTACATGGCGTAATCTGGCGTAATTTTCGCACACTTTTTGCAGTAAATCAGGCTGTATTTCGGCAAGAGTACATCGAATGTTGGCATCTAAGTGCTCAATTGTTACTGGTTTATCGGAGTAGACATGCGACTTTATAAAGAAAGAAAGAAGAAAATAAACTAATGGCTTCAATCCTACGAACGAGGTGGCCAGTATTCGTGAAATTAGTCGTTTGTCAAATATTTCCTTTAGTAAATTAAGCCAATCAAAAAGTCTTAATTAAACTAGACGTTGGTGTCCGCTGCGACAGCCACATGCCCGGAATCGTGTTTAAACATTAGGTACCGTCATAAAATTATGTATCGAATAAAGCCAATTTCATGGATATTAAAAACATTTTTCTGTGTTTTATTTAAAGGACATGTGATGAAATGGGCTTGGAACATGAGCAACTATCATGTGCTGTTTTTCTGATAGGGAAAATTATCCAGGATGGCCTTACAAAAACAAAAAAAATATTAGTAGCACCATTATTTAATAAATAAATATTTTAAATCCAGATATTTTTTATCGCAATATTATTTTTGCACATTGAAACACTCCTGTCAGTTGTCACTTCGCTTAAATTGTCATTGTGATTGTCATTGTCAAAATCGCTATTTTCCCGTTTGCTTATGATTTTATTATGTGTATTGTATTTCTAATTTTTACTTGATAATCACAGAGCATGTAACTTTATTGATAATAGCGAAATCATCATTTGAGAGGGCCTCATAAGGCAGTTGTCCCACACCCAGCCAGGAAGCGACTAACTATCGGCTATTTTCTCGCTCAAGAAACGTAAAATAGTTATAAATTCCGTGTAAACAAGAGATTCATAAATTAATAGTTGATCGCCGACTGTTCAAACTGCCGGCGAGGACTCGCTCCACTGGTTTGTCGCTGAGCGACAAGAGCTATCAAAAATAATACCCGCTCAGCGATGCTCGCTTGGCGGTCAGAGCTCACGGCGAGACCAACCAGCGGTCATTTCTACCTAGAGTGCAAATCTGAGTGCACATAATTATAATGAATTCAGAACAATTACTAGAACTATCACTGTTTTAGTAGAGATGAGTTTGTTCTTCTCCCCTCTTCAAAAAAAAAAACTCATTTTAAATAAAGTCCAATAAACAATTAGAGATTTTTAAATCCTGGGAATAAAACGTCATTGTTATTATTCTGGCGAGGAGCGAGCGAGGGAGCGAGAACTCGTGGCTAAGTAATAACAGCCGCACGGGTCGATCCATCAGGTTAAGCTACGCTTGCCGGGGTTGGTCCGTAGATGGGTGACCATCTTTACGTACCGAGACTCCTCCGTGCCTCGAAAAGCATGTTAAGCCTTTTGTCCCGTCTGTCATTCGTGGATCTTTCTCAGTCGCTACGTGTCGTCAGAAGCCCGAAAGTCTGACAACCAGTCTTACCAAGGGGTATCGTATTACCCAGTAACTGGGTTGTGGAGGTCAGAGGCAGTCGCTCGTTGGGAAAAAGCTAGGCTGATTGATTCATTGATTTTGTCATTATTCCGGCATTTTAGAGGAGGTATTATCCACTCTATGTTACTTACTCCCTCGAAGTTTATGTAAATATATTTCGCTATTTCCAACCTTCGGTTATGTGTTATTTACAATAAAGTAACGATATGAAATATCATGTAAAACTGTTTGTCCACCGCATCGGGAATGGAATATCCACGAGAAACGAGATTATTCGGCCATATTAAATGCACTGTCACTACTTCTATGCCGTCAGCTGTTTTCTCGTTGACATCTCGTTCTAGGTGCGGTGGACAGACAGCGTAAATTACTACATTAATTTGAAATATTTATAAAATTGAATGTCAAAATAAAATTGACACTATGATAATTTTTTTACAGTTGATATTTTTTTTTTGCGATTGCGATGTTGGTCCTATGGATAAAGTTATTCAGTTTGAGGGTCTGTTCCACACCTTTTTGACCACAAATTTCTGATAACATGTTGCATAACGTCCAAAACTCCACACGAACATATGAAACGGGGATAATGTCAGAGCAATCGTCTATGCCTATGCCTGGACAGGAATAGCCTGCGCCTGGTGACGGGGACCATCACAGGACACTGCTCGCTAAACAAACACCTTTACACAATGGGCATAACGGACAGCCCTCTGTGCAGAGCTTGCATTGAGGCTGAGGAAACCGTTGCGCATGTGCTCTTCGAATGCACAGGCGTTACACAGATAAGAATGGAAACCCTCGGGGCACCCAGATCTTTCACAGATGTTCTGAACAGACCAGAAGCTGTGATTAACTTTTGGAGGGAGGTGGGCTGGTTGGAATAATCACCGACGGCCGCCATGTCTCACGTACAATGGTCCACTTGAAGGACTAAGTGCGGAAACCAAACCCGATAACATAGAACATAGATGTCAGAGCAATTTTATTGTAGCAAGTATGTTTACAGCCGATAGACACTCGTTTTGTAAACACACGTTGTCACTGTCGCTGCCCCTACATGTACTTGTCCATACCTAGGTGCTGTGAGGACTCGAACCTCACAGGGGGGAAGCTAAACTCATAGCTGGTAAAGCAATAAGGTAATATATTTCTTTTTTTTTTTACTGATGAATTTGACTATTTATTATAGTAAAAATTACAAAATTATCTCCTATCTTAACTAAAATTATTCACAAACTAAAATATGGCGTCGAAAAATTTATCCACATCGCTGTCGCCTGGTGATGTACCCAAGTGACTGGCGGCATTACCACGTTGTATGACAATGCTTAGCCTCTGGTCATATTGTTTTAAATTAAATACATGTTTTCTTAGGATAAACGCGCACTTCTTAACCGATCCTCTCTTCACTTGAATTTTCCTTGGCTAGGACTACTTTTTCATTTAAAAGTAGTTCGATATTTGCTTGAGCGATAGAATGTCAGCCAGAAAAATATAAGGTTTCATATTGTATGAAAGATACAGTACTATGTCTAAGTACAGGGTAAATAATATATAAAGAGGGTTGCAGACATGAATAGAATGGACGATTGTACTGTGGTGTGGAAAAGTGGAATATGCCTGAAAAGTATAAGTAAGTAGTTGTTTTTTCTTTAGAAATAATGTAGATAAGGCGAGGAATTTATCTGCTAAATAATTTCAGATCATATTATTACCTACAATAATGCGTGTGCTTTGATGATTATTTTTTGGAGTTTACTCCTTAAGAATCGACTTTTATACTCGTATAAGGTATCCGGTATGGAAAAAATCTTAGAAAAAATAAAGTGAAATTCAAGCGAAGGGTTGTCACTTTTTTGTATTTTGTTTATTTTTGGCCAGTGTTCATTGTAGCGGTCAATCTCTCCATTATATTCCAAGACAGTCGTACCATAAGGAGTCAACTCCACTCGCACGTCCATAGACTACATAGTGATACTACTGCGTCGGAGCCTGAACTCACTTAAAAAAGCAAATAAATTTTGTTTTATTTGGTGACAGGTACATAAAAAATGCATTTTTTTTCTGTTTCATTTTTCAACGTACTTAGGTATCAAATGATCGTTTTTTTTTTGTCTGCATATTATAATTTTTATGAAAGTTATTCAAACGAAACTGCGGGCTATTTATAATTCACTATTTTGATGATGTTATTTGCAAGTTTTAGTACCTAACAGATAATAATTTTTATAACTCATTGCTGATTTTTTATTAATAAGATAACTTTTATCTGAATAATAAATATAACTGTTTGACATATTTTCTATACAAAAGCTGTCAAACCGCCATATTTATTCCTCAAACACTTATATAATGAATGGAGTTAAAAACTGAAAGCTCGTCCTAGGTGGCAGCACTTTTGTCCGTCTTCAAACCGTCATTGTTGTGCGTGTGTTCAGTGTATTGTCTATCACAAATTAAACGAAAACTGGACAAAAATGTATGCGACTTAGAGTGTAGTACAACTAAAAGCGGAGCTAAGGAAAAGGAAAGCGTCTATCACAGGTAAAAAAGCAGATTTAGTGGAAAGCTTAATAAATTATGACCATTTTATAATTGATGGGTTGTTTTGTTTGTTTTACATTAGAGTCCTTTTTTGTTGAATACTAGAGGCATACGACAGAAATAACTTGATCAGAGTTAAAGACGAGCTTGGGGATGATCACCCCAACATTCCTGCCTTAGAAAAGTTCAAGGATGTCAATTCTAGGACTGATCTTCCAGCGCTAACTAAAACCCACATTTAAGAGTTTGCTGAAAGGTAAGTTTTCATACAGAGATGATGCATTTATCTTCCTCTCTGAGTTGATTCTACCTAATTAGTAAAATATACTTTATTTACATGATGATAATATTGTTCCAGGTTTCAAATACACCCTAAAGGGAAAATCCTATATGAAAATAAGAGCTTGGTAACGTCACAGGTAACGCTAAGAGTTGCCTATGATTGTACCCATGGATATTTTCATGCACAATATCTGTAATGAAAACACACCCAGTTCTCTGTTTTATAAAAAAGAGCATCACCTGTATTCGAATTTCTCTGATAAGTCTTCAGGTTTAAAAGGGATAGCACATAGCCTCGACGTATTATTGGGTTTCCAATTTTTTCTTCGGCGAGCTCTCTCCCACAGTTTTCTTCTTTTATCATATTTTGGGAATACATGGATTCCCGGATTTTTGCAGTTAACAGCTGCGCAACGGGGCATATTAATTAATTAAGAGTAAAAGAAGTTGTTTGTTTACAAAAATTGTATGGATTATGACAGATAGATGTCAAATTTTAAGACGGACAATGGTAGCGACATCTGTAGTGAACATGTGGCAGTTTTTATCCCTATTGATGAATGTATGCCAGACATGGAGTAGAGGAATAGAGAACTATAGGTACAGTTGTTGACAAAAGCTTGCACTGACTATAGCACAATGTGATGGTACTGCCACAAAGTAAAGTGTTAGTTATTTTCACAAGAGTGTAACAAAAGTTGGCTTGTAGTTTTGTAAAGACTTTGTAGTTTTAGTGTTGTTATAAAAATACGAATTTTGCTTATTCTGACGTAGGTATGACTAAAATGTTGAATGTTATTTGAAAACATAGGTGTAGGATAAAATAATATGTACACCTACATATGTATGCCTACCATGTTTTTTTTTTTTTAAGGTGGGTTTGTTCTTGATTCTAGTCTAGGTCAGAGGTGACAGAGACAAAGTCAACCCAGAAGAAGCCTGTTCACTCTCACTTTGAAGAGATCAGGGTCGTATGCACTCGGAAACACAGACGCAGGTTATGAGTTCCACTCTTTCGCTGTGCGCATTATAAAAGATATTTGGAAACACTTAGTGCGAATTGGTGGAATAGCAACTAGGTAGGGATGGTAACTGGCAGTGCGTCTAGATATCCGATGGTAGAAGGGGGCCGGTGGAAGCAGGTCGTGGAGTTCTTGGGCACACTCACCGTAGTACAATCTGTAGAAGTCCGACAAGCAGGCAACCTTGAGGCGATGAGCCAAGCTGTGAAGCTTGACATCCACCAGTTCTACGTCGCTTATGAGCCTCTTAGCTCTGCGTTCCACCGGTGTGTCACTATGTTTTGCTAATACGTAATTCGAATTCTTTCAAAATGTTGCAATGTACCCTATTTTTGTATAGGTACCTCACCGGTATTGCCCATTTATTTGTGTATTTTTTATTTATTTAGATTTACCTCATCATCTATCTAGCCTTTTCCCAACTATGTTGGGGTCAGCTTCCAGTCTAACCGGATGCAGCTGAATACCAGTATTTTACATGGAGCGATTGCCTATCTGACCTCCACAATCCAGCTATTGGATCATACGATACCCCTTGGTAAGACGGGTTGTCAGACTTTCGTGCTTCCAACAACCCGTAACGACAGTCAAAGATCCACGAATGACAGCCGGGACCAAAAGCTTAACGTGCTTTCCAAGGCACGGAGGAGACTCGGTATGTAAACCATCCACCCACGTAACCCATCCACGTAACTATAGAACTAAAAATGAACACATTAATCAGCAAGTAACTCTAAAACTAATGAATGAATGAATGAAATGCACCGACCCCAGCATGGTTTGACCAGACTCGATTAATCGAATGAACCCAAAGATTCACACTAGCCCCTGTTGCCTCATGTTACATGGTGCAACAGAAACCATTGTATATCAAGGAGTAGACCGGGGGGCGCGATAATGGTAGGGTAGACAGACCCTTAGGATATGGAGGGGATAAAGAAGTAACTCTAAAACTAAAGACATAAATTAAATTTTTAACACTGTGCTTGTTCGTGAATTGTAGTGCAATGATGTCCAAAATCCAATAAACGATAGTCTGTAGTATAAATCATGTGCGGATTTTACCAATGAAACTGAACGCGAACAGCTCATCTAAATAGACTTCAAGAGCTGTCAGTGTCAATATTCCAAAGAAAATAATGACACTGAAAGCTCTTAAACGTGGTTTCATTGCAGATCGCGTTCAGCTTCATTGGTGAAATCCGCACTTCTAGACAGTTGACGTTTAGTCAATACTCGTAACTTAACTTAAAACAAAACTTTTTTATAGGACTTCAATTCAAATAGAAAGAAAGAAATAAAATACATTTATTTGCAGTTAAAACAAGTTGTGGAAAAATTAGCTTCACATTCACGCAAAACGAAAAACGCTAAATTACTCTGTCATGCTAACCTACCCTCGTGTGACGCAAACAGTTTAAATCTCATCAAAACTGACGAAGATCGTATTATTTTCGTCGACCCGCCAATTTCGTAGCAACCAGTCAAAATAATATTAGGTTCGGATTGGCCGTACCAGGATTGGCGGGAAACGAATTTCATTGAATTTCCATAGCGATGTATGTGGTGGATGGAGATTTTCACAGAAGTTTGTTATAGCTAGGAGCTATGGTATATTTGTTCTAAAATTTTCAAAGCTTAGGATTGGAGTAAACTATTAGTTCTGCGAACAGTAGACCTCGCTCAGAGTGGTGCACAGTAGCACCATCTAGTGACCTTATTGTCAAACTAGCATTAATACTGGTTTTAAATCCTCGTTTTAAAGAATTTTTATACACATAAAGATTTTCAGAATTCTCTAGTTTTGTGATGAGAAGACGGACCCAGGTGCTCCATCAATCCCTATCACTAAAGGGCCGAATCCACTGGTAAAAATCTAAAAGTGAGCAATTTACTGCATTTTGAAGAGCTATTCTGCTCATCACGCCGTAGATCCTCATCAAATCTTTACCAATTTTTATGAGACCAACTTAAAGTTACTACCTTTCAAATAAAAAAAGAAACATCGAAGTCGGATGTCACTAGCCCCCTTTTTGTCCCTTTTTGGAGGAAGTACCCCTCCAATCATAAATCCCCGATGACAAAAAAAAATCTATAAAGTTGTACAGACTTGAAGCAGAGACGCTTCGCTCGCCGCCACCGCTTCGCTCGCCGCCACCGCTTCGCTCGCCGCCACCGCTTCGCTCGCTCGGGAAATTATAGTGAACTAAACATTAATACATACTCCATACTTACATATTATAAATGCGAAAATATCTATGTCTGTCAGTTACCTACCTATTCACGCCTTAATGACTCAGTGAATTTCGATGAAATTTGGCACACAGGTAGATCATGACCTGGGTTTGGACTTACGATACTTTTTATCCAGCTATGATAGTACGTTCCCGTGGGATGATTTCCAACTTCCATGCGGGCGAAGCTGCGAAAGCTAGTAAATGAAGAAGGAGAAGTAAGTTGTTACTCAAAGAAAATAGGATTTACAGGCATTCCATAATTTTCTTTGTCGATACTTATTGAGTGGTAAGGAAATAATAAATTGTGCTCGAGTAGTTGGTAAGTAAACTCAACATGGATTGAATAAAAAGTAGGCAGATTATTTTGAAAGTACTAATGCGAGGCACATAGAAAGAAATAAAAATACTTTATTCTGCACAAATAAGATGCATATTACAAAAGAAGTCATAAAATACACACCAATACAAAGTAGCCAAAAACCTCGTATTCAACAAATAAAAGTAAAATGTTTTGACAATGTTGTCCATTGCTTGGTGTCAGGGCTTAGAATAATAACGTCAGGGCACTATGACTTTTAAACCTATGGACTTGCCATACCTACAAAATTAGCGTGCATACCTACAAAAATCGGGCACTCAACATGGCCGCCTTTCGTTGGTTTGTAACTGCGAGTGCAAGAGAGAGAGCAAGTAACCGTTTGCCAGCACATCTACCAATCATCTACCACTCAGCACTTAACATGGTGACCGGTCACGCATAGACACGATTTTGACTTCACACAAGAGTGTTTTCAAATTGCTTTTTTAATTCACTAAACGAAAAATAAACACACGTAGCAAACAACCAGTGGTGGATATGTCTGCGAACGGCAGGCAGATTGATATTTCAAAATGGCGTCGTTAGTTCCTCTTTTGGCGTAGTTAGTTTGTGGCACTATACTTTCATGATGTGCTTGAGACAGACCGATTCATACAGATGAGATGAGATTAAAACACTCCACACATACACACACCAAACAGTTCCATACAGGTGCACACAGTAAAAACACTCCTCACTGTAATTTCCTCACGCCAGTACTCTGTGATGTTTGCTGTTCAAACATCGTGAGGATCGAGTCCCACAATACTCCTTCAATACCTATACATATATAGGTACGTGGTAATAGCTCTTTGCTTTTCTGAACGCCTGGTACCGCGGTTTAAACGCTAGATGTCTGGTTTGTTCTAGTGTCTAGCTCAATAATTCATAGTTTGTTCAAGTATCTCCGAGATACGGGGTATGTAATAGCTTGTCACTTTTTTCTGCTCCTGGTACCGCGGTGCTCATGCTAGGAGATGACTTAGTAGTATATTATAGCATCTAGCTAAGCCCGAAAACAAAAAAAAAGTATTTGAAAGCAATGCTTTGCTTTGTTTATGGGTTCGAAATGATTATACAGCATAGTAGACGACCCGTTCAATCCTATCAATTATATATTCAATTATATCAATTATATATTCAATTAAATCAATTATATTCAATTATACTCGTATCTATCCGGTGGCTTGCTGGCCGTAGTATACAGTAAAATTAAATATCTAACAGACAGGAGAAACTAATATTTTCGGCTTCCCGCGAGCAATTTACATGTGAAGAGGGTATTCTGTTCAGGACACGTTGCGCACAAATTCTAAGTAGTAACGGATTTCATTAGTATCATTAGGTAATTCTGTTTGTATATATTTACATAATACATAGCCTATTCTTTTACAGTCCAATGGATATATCATACCACACCACGGAGTTTTGCGTGAATGTAGCACTACCACCAAGCTTCGTTCTAGTTTTTAATGCAAGTTCTGCTATGACTTCAGGAGTAGGCTGCAAGCTTCACAGCTTGGCTCATCGCCGCAAGGTTGCCTGCTTGTCGGTCTTCTATAGATTGTACTCCCAAGAACTCCACGACCTGATTCCACCGGCCCCCTTCTACCACCAGACATCTAGACGCACTGCCAATTACCATCCCTACCTGGTTGATATTCCACCAATTCGCACTAAGCGTTTCCATGTCTTTTATAATGCGCACAGCAAAAGAGTGGAACTCACTACCTGCGTCTGTGTTTCCGAGCGCATACAACCCTAATCTCTTCAAAGTGAGAGTGAACAGGCTTCTTCTGGGTAAGCTCACTCCATCGTCGACTTTGTCTCTGTCACCTATGACCTAGACTAGCGTCAAGACCAAACCCATCTCAGATTTAAAAAAAAAAGTATCGTTCAATGATGTGCAGATGGTGGGTCCTACGATGCAGGACGATCTTTTGTCTATACTCCTTCGATTTCGACAATACAAGTCCGTTTTGTCAGCTGATTTTGCGAAGATGTATAGATGTATATACGTCCACCCATCTGACAGGTACCTACAACAGGTTCTATCGCACGATAAAGAATGCGATCCTGTCAAAGTTTATAAATTGAATACCGTCACATATGGCACGGCTAGTACACAATATCTTGCCACGCGTTGCCTCAAGCAATTAGGGATGGATTATCAAAACAATGACATCCACACCCCTTCGTGTTCTGTAGGTGAGTCATTCTCAGGTAGCAGAGTTAGGATTGGCGACGTCATCAAGCACGATTTTTACGTGGATGACCTTCGTGGATGACTGGAGCTGATGATAAAAATGAGGTTATGGTTATTCGCACAGAGGTCACTAGCGCACTAGCATCTTCTTGCGTGCTACTTAGGAAGTAGAGGTCCAACGTCCCTGAATTAGTCACCGGAGATTCTCAGTTGTCATTAGATCTAGATAAGAGATCTAAAATCAATCTGCCTAGCCTTTTCCCAACTATGTTCGGGTCGGCTTCCAGTCTAACCGGATGTAGCTGAATACCAGTATTTTACTTGGAGCGACTGCCTATCTGATCTCCACAACCCTAACTGGGTTGTGGAGGTCAGATAGGGTAATACGATACCCCTTGGTAAGACTGGTTGTCAGACTTTCAGGCTTCTGACGACCCGTAACGACTGTCAAAGATCCACGAATGACAGCTGGGACCAACGGTTTAACGTGTTTTCCGAGGCACGGAGGAGTCTCGGTATGAAAAGATGGTCACCCATCCACAGACTAACCCCGGCAAGCGTAGCTTAACCTGATGGACCGACCCGTGCCGCTGTTATTATTTAGCCACGAGATAAGAGATCTAATGAACCCAATAAGTTGTTAGGGCTTAACTGGTTCTCTCATTCCGACAAAAATGGGTATACTGTACCTTTTAAATGGTGAAAGAATCTGGAATAATGTACCTTTCAAATAATGAAAGAATTTTTCAAATAGATGCTGTGGTTTCGGAGATTATCCACCACATATACACAAAATCGCAACTCGCTCTTCATAATTTCATTCAACCTTACTGCATCTCCAAAAAAAATAAAGCAACAATCTCCTTGACTCTATTTCAGGGTTCCGCAAACATTTTCGAAATAAAAGGATGATGATACTATAACGATATTCAAATCCGGAACCCAATACCTGTACCGCAACGTGGATCATCCGTCAACTGCCGTCATATATTTGATTTATCCTTGTTTGCTCGCGTCTTCTTCATATATTGAGTTTTCTCGTCTAAAAATATAAAGCAATTTTCTCGAGACTGTTCTTGCGATCTTGGTTCCGTTTTTCCTTTTGAGGTACGGGACCCTAAACAAAAGTATCGGTACCGTTTTTAGGGTTCCGTATCTCAAAAGGAAACAACGTAACCCTTATAGGATCACTTCGTTGTCCGTCTGTCTGTCTGTCTGTATTATATCAAGACCAACCTATAATCATCTTTGGCAAGAAGCAAGGTCTCAAAGCACAAGTAAAGGAAAAGTCCGAAAATCGTTTATTTATAGTTTTACGATATAAAAAAAATGTTTGCAAAAAATGTTTTCGATTTAACCTCCTGGATGCCAGCGTCATGCCTACATCTATTATATAAAATTTTTATTATTTTTTTGCATTTTTTTACCCCTGATATAGGTCCTAAGTTTCAAACAATATCCAATATTATTTTTTTCTGGAATCCAGGAGGATAAGCAAATTTACATTTGCATTTTATCGATGTATGGGAAAACGTGTTTCAGCAACACTGTTAAATTTGTTTTTGGGATAAATTCACCGCAACTACGGAACCCTTCATTGTGCGTGGTCCTACACGCATTTGGCCGGTTTTTTGACATTTTCGTCATAGTATTTAGTACCTACAGAAGATCACGGGGAAAGCCTGGATGAGATTCGCACAGACCAGGGAAACATGGCACAAAAAGGAAGCTTATACTCAGCAGCGGGTAGAAAAAAGGTGGCTAAAACATTACACCAAGGCAGTACCGTTGTTATGTCTGTCAACACATAAGCCCAAGATGAATGAAAAGAAGAATCATCAAAATCCGCTTAGAAATGCCGGAGGAGACATTTTTGTATATAACGGCCGACATAAGTTTAACTACCTGATGTATTATATACTAAAACCTTCCTGAAAGTATGTAGATCACGCTAGGGAAAGAATCATCAAAATTGGTTCATTCGTTTTTGAGAAAATCCTGAACACACATACGGGTCGAATAAAGAACCTCCTTTTTTGAAGTTGATTAAAAATACATGCACTTTGTACTCAAACGTGACTTGTACCCCAAAACACACGGGTGAAAAAGCATACTTCTGTAAAACAAGCAGTCTTCTACGTAATAAATACACGGTGAATATTATTTCCCTTATTTGTATGCTAATTCCGTTTTATCGCGACGCGTAATTCACGTCACCTCGCTAGGAGCGTTTAGTGATAATTTTGTTTAATTTAAAATGTTATTATTGTATGTGTGAGGGTATTAAGGCTATAATTTGGTGTTTGCCGTGTGTTATTCTCATTATAATATGTAGAACACATTCTTAGGAGGTCCCAATCTCTTTTAAAATGGGATGAAAGGCGTACTGGCATACGTAGATCTCTGACAGTCGTTACGAGTAGTTGAAATCCCAAAAGTCTGACAACTAGTCTCACCAAGAGGTACCAGGGGGCCTGAAAGTTTTGAGCCTTAGTACTTTCAAGTGTCATTATTGTCACACGCTGCATATTACTAATTTGCGAATACCCTCTTTAGTATAAATACAGAGTAGACTTTCATGTCATTAGCATCATTACGCTTTTAGTAATTAAACCGTAAGCATCATCATGTCTCATCCCTCTGTAGTTTTTTAAGCTCTATAGCAAATCTGAGTAACAATAGCTTTCTTAAGACTGTTACATCCGGTGTACCAGGAAGCTGCAAAGTTTTGAGCTTAGGAATGGGCCGTGGATGACTGAAACATGATGATGTTTACAGATTAATTACTAAAACCGTAATGACGCTAATGACATGAAACTCTGTATATACTAAAGAGGGTATTCGCAAATTAGTAATAACACTTGAAGGTACTCAGGCTCAAACTTTTCAGCCTCCCTAGTATCATGTTACCTAAGTCACTCCATGTAAAGTACAGCGCTGCATACGGTTAAACTCGAAGTCGAGCTCAACATAGTTGGGAAAGGGCTAGGCAGATTGATTGATAGAACACGCTTGTATTCCTTGAAGGGTTAGGCAGAGGTGTACTTTTATTACCATATACCCACATTTTGCTAGTTGTGTTTAAGTCCCATGTAATAGGGCGAGCCCATTGCCATCAACCAGGCAGGAATCCAAATTCCGGGCTGCTATTGAGAAATTCCAGGTAAGGGAATCAAACCCAGGACAGCATGCTCAGCAGTAGCGCATGTGACCACTAGAACAGTTATACTAACTCAATATTACAAATGCGAAAGTAAGTTTGTTTGTTTGTTTGTTACCTTTTCACGTCTTAACCACTGAACCGATCATCCCGAAATATTGCATATACGTTGCCACGTGTACAGAAGTGGACATAGGGTATCTTTCATCCCGAAAAAAAGTGCTGTTCCCGAGAAAAACAACAATAACATTTTTATAGATAATAGATGGCGCCACGTGTCTTTCGAATCATGATTGAATTGTATTTTAGTTTATTCCGACAACCACGCGGGCGAAGCCGAAGCCACGGGAAAAAGCTGGTAAATTTATATTTTTATTAGTTATCTTTCCTATTTACAATGTAAGCAAACCGAAACCCAAAAATATCCAGCGAATTTTCTTCAAAATATACTCGCTCTTAATCTACAAAGCAATTAAAACAATAATCCGCAAATTGTATTCCCTATAGACCCTTTTATTTAGCTATAAACGTGGTTTTTAATCTTTTCCCTCTGTTTAGTATTAACCCCTTTGTAAGGATTAAATGGTTAATATCTACGCGTTTTTGAAGGCTTTCTTATAAACGATTTTGGGTTAATGTTTTACTTTTAAGGATTAAAGGTTTAGCGTCTCTTCATTATAAAGAAATAAGTGTTAATAAAAGGTATATTTTGTTGTATTAGCATATTAGCGAATGTTTAGTGCTTGGGTCATGTCATGAAGGCCTAGAAGTTAAGGCCTCGCCTCTCATGCATGAGTTTCAATCAATCAATCTGCTTAGTCTTTTCCCAACGATACGTTCGGGTCGGCTTCCAGTCTAACCAGATGTAGCTGAATACCAATATTTTACATGGAGCGACTGCCTATCTCACCTCCACAACCCATTTATGGGGTAAAATGATATTCCTTGTTAAGATTGGTTGTCAGACTTTCAGGCTTCTGTCGACCCGTAACGACTGTCAAAGATCCAGGAATAACAGCCGGGACCAAAGGCTTAACGTGCTTTCCGAGGCACGGAGGAGTCTCGGTATGTAAAGACGGTAACCTGATGAGATGGTAACCCGTCAAGATGGTAGCCTGATGGGTCGACCCGTGCGGCTTTTATTACTTAGCCACAAGCTCCTCTTTTCGTTCTGGATTCAAATCTGGGTGAGTACCATGTGCCTTATTCAATTCAGATGTACTTTCCGAGTTTATCTTGGATATTACTGACATCGGTGAAGGAAAAATCGGAAGGAAACCCGGACTTTCTGAAATCGCCAACCCGTCTTGAGCAAGTGTGGTGATCTATGCTCATGATGCTTTCTCTATAAGAGAAGAAGCCTTTGCCCTACAGTGGGGCAATAATAGGCAGGTTTTATTATCGTTACTAATATTATAAACAAGTTTGTTTGTAAGTTTGTATGTAGGGGGTTAATTCTGCAACTGCCTATCGGATTTGAAAAACTAATTTTGTATTTGATAGCCAATTCTTGAGGAAGGTTCTAGGCTATTCTACATCACGGTACGACCCTAAGGAGCCGAGCAAAGAGAAAAAAAAGTCAGAAAGAACGCTAAGCGAAAAATGCCGAAATATCACGGGCGGGTGATGCGATGCGGTGAAGTGAGACGGGGGAACAAGATTTCACGCGGACGAAATCGCAGGCAGAAGCTATTTATTATAATAATGCTTGTGACTAACTAAGAACGGGTTGATCGATGAAGGTTAAACTTACGTCGATGGGTAAGCACCCATCTTATACTGAGACCTCTCCGTGCCCCGGAAAACATGTTAAGCAGTCTGTCCTGGCTGTCATTTGTAGATGTTTGACGGTCGTTACGGGTCGTCAGAAGCCCGAAAGTCTGACAAACTGCCTTACCAAGGGTTATCAGGTTACCCAGAAACTGGGTTGTGGAGGTCAGATAGGCAGTCGCTCCATGTAAAATACTGGTATCCATAATGTTAGACTGAAAGCCAACTCCAACGTTGGGAAAAGGCTAGGCAGATGATGAGTAGCGAATATTTAGGTTTAGCCCACAGAATATGCTTAACAGGGTAAAACAACACCAATAAAGGGTTTATCGTCACATTAAATATTACTCCGTTTAGGTATAATATATCATAAAGCGAGCTATGAAATACAAGCCATAAAATAAATAGATTTACGACTCTCGTAAAATGCTAAATGAATTTCCGACGAACTTTTACAACTGTATAAGCATATGCAGGAAATTTTATCACGTTTAGTGTTAGACTACGGTTAACAGCAGTTTTAGGGTTAAAATATTAAAATATAAACATAGGGGCACAGATAGTTTACTTCTGTTTTGCATCACTGTCAAAATCACAATGATCTTTATTCTCCTTAAGGGGAAAGCGCCAGGGTAGACTGCGAAATTCAAATTGTCTTACGTTTTTCGCAAATTGCAAGTCAGTAAAGTTGTATGTTGAATAAAGTATGATTCGCGTCTGTCACAAATATGTATTTACAGCATTAGAATCAGTAAGACAACTCCTTAACTTAATACTTAATCCTCAAATGTCAAGATTTCATGAAAGAGTCTTCAATACGATTACCTGGTCTTAAAGAGTTGTATTGATGACTTTAATGATTATAATTCTGTAAATACATACTTGTCCATCATCTGCCTAGACTTTTCCCAACTATGTTGGCATGTTACCAGTGTTTTACATGGAGCGACTCCACAACCCAGATACTGGGTAATACGATACCCCTTGGTAAGACTGGTTGTCAGACTTTCGGACTTCTTACGACCTATAATGACTGTCAAAGATCAAAGTATGACAGCCGGGACGAACGGCTTAACGTGCTTTCCGAGGCACGGGGGTATCTCGGTATGTAAACATGATTATCCATCCACGGACCAACCGCGGCAAGCGTAGCTTTACCTGATCGATCGACCCGTACAGCTGTTATTAATTAGCCACGAGCCCCAAATACATGCTTGTTACGGTCGCGAATCATATTTTGGTCAACATACAACCTAATATTGACTTGCAAATTGCAAAAAAAAGTAAGAAAATTTGAATTTCGCGGGATACCCTGGCGCTCTCGCCTTAAGTAAGGTTGCTGTTTGGTTGCTGCTGTCAGAGGTCCAATAACTGAGGTACAGCAAGTCGCAAGTCAACTTCAACACTTTTACTTCCTAGCGTAGTAAGGAGTTTCAATTGATAAGAGGCCAGCCAGACCTAAGAACTCCCAAACTTAAGTAGCAATTGCCCACTGGCAGGGCACATAGCTCTCAGAACAGATGGCTGATGGGGCCAAAAGGTTCTGAAGTAGCGACCGCGTACCGGAAGACTTAACGTTGGAAGGCCTCCTACAAGGTAGCCGTCACCTGCTTCTGCGAAGCTGTAATGCTCGCGAAGGCTGAACGTGTGAGGGAGAGGCAATCTTTGCGCCCTCACGCTCCTAGTCGCCGCAGGAGACGCCCTGGGCGTCGGGAATCGATAGCCGATTCCCGGCCACCGTAGGCGCGGGCTTGTGGATGCCGAGCAATAGGTAGCTCGCCGTCCGGTAAGGACCAGGCCCGGGTCGACGGCGCGTTGTGTTCCACGCGCGCCTCAAAGAGATGTCAGCACTAGCTGAAGGGGTCCGCTAGGGCTGATGCCCGCCAGGGTTGCGGGTTGTTCGAAAGAGTTACCGTGGCCCTAGCACAGGCAACTGAAGGAACACGGGTGGGTTTTTGTCAGTAGAAGTCTGACACGCCCTCCCGCTCCACCCAGAGCGGGAGAAGTTATTTGATGATTTCCCATCCACAATAAAAAAAAGGTCTCCTACAAGGTGGACCGATGCCCTTGTGTAAGCCGGAGGAATCTGCTGGATGCGGTAAGCATAGAACCGGTCGAAGTGGCGGTGCTTGGGGGAGGCCTATGTCCAGCAGATGGTAATGAAGAGGCCAGTTTATACAGGTCAGGGTTTGTTGCCACTGGTGTGTCTACTGTGTTACCCGACCCGAGAAGTTGTGTCGTAATTTTATGTGAAGGTATGTGTTGCGAAAGAATGAAAAATTATATTTTTTTAATAAGAGAACTTTGTAGGACTTGGAGACTTATAGATGCTTTGATTAGTTGATCATTTTAGGTTTTGTTAAGTGTCTAGTACTTGTTGACAGGCTTATACTGTCCTCCCATACCTGATAACGGTGTAATAAACAAAAACAAACACACACACACAATTGTGTAAACATTGTAAAAGCCAATTATTGTATTTTTAAAAGACTGTAATTTCTTGCCGACTCTTTTCCATAGGAAACGAACTATTGGATCCGTGCACCTAGTTTCTGGCGTTTAAGAGCATGAGCACTTAGGAGAGTTTATGTGATATAAAATATTTTAAATTTTAATGAGGCTCATGTCTTGAGGAAAGTTTTAAGTATGAATGTGGATGGCTTTAGTAGTTGGAGAAGATCAAAGAACATGTGAGTGGCATCTACAAGACCTAGATAGATTCTGTAAAAGATGAGGGCTAGGAAAGGGATGACTACAGACACAGCTAGCTGTAATAGGGCCCATGGTTTCCAGCAGAGGTTGATAACCAAAGTGATTTGCCAGTTGGTTCAACCTGTACCCGTATTACGTATCTTGCGGAAGCCTGGTGATAGCAAAATTTGCGCAATAATTGTTTTTAAATCGCAAATCGGTACTATGTATCAGCGATACGTCATACTGATTTGTGATTGACAAGCAATTGAAAAGCAATTATTGCGCAAATTTTGCTATCGCTAGGCTTCTACAAGATACGTAATAAGCCTGCCGGTATGGTTGTTGTTTTCGAATCGTAATCATCAGTTAACCATTCAAAATGTTGACCATTGACCCCACAATAATCATAAACTTCACCGACTCGATAATTAACCTAAAATAGTACCTACGTACCCCACAAGGTACAATTATTAAAAGCAAAGAGCACCGCCAACAAACAAGTCGCATTAATTTAAAAGTTGTTATTACCCCCCTCCCTCACCCTTTGTACAGTCAGCAACAAACGATGACCATTTCGGAATTTTTATTAATTCAATATCGTATAATGGAAACTCTGATTTTTAATTTACTAGACCACAATAACAGCTGCAATCGGCGTTATTTTGTCATTTTTAATTTTAGTCATGCTATTTTATTTTTTTTATTTATTTATTTAACCATTTATGTACACACAAATAAACAGACAAGATTAAAGGAACAGAAAATTACGTACAAAGGTGATGCTTATTTCTAAAGAAATCTCTTCCAGCATACCTGCGATAGGACAGGGGATAAAAAGAGATGTAGACACCGTGTGTAAGAATAAGAGAGAAAATAAAAATACATAAAATCTAAAAAACAATTCACTAACCTAACAAAACATATAACAAATACTTAAATACTACTTAAATATTTTATGTCATTTTAGTGTAAAATAATTCACCGACTTTTTTTTTGTTGGCGTGGAGAAATGCTCACGCAAACTGCACTACCACGGGGAGATAGTGTAGTTATATGGGACTCCAACTCACTAAAACACCGCGGTATCCTCCTCTGCCGCCGCTTGTGGCAGGAACACGGGCACGCGTTATCACTGTTCCGCTAACCCGCCGCGGCTGTCCGTCACCAGACCCTGCTCTGGGGAGTACCCCCCCATCACCGTGACCATCCCAGGGACCAAACCAGCACATGGGCGTCAGACGACCCCGTGTCTAGGCACCCCTGGTCCCCCTGCGACGGGTCAGGTTAGTGGCCCCGCCACCTACCACTTTGCGGTCACAGAAAATAGGGATAGCGGCCAACGCCATACCTACCGACACTCCTCCTCCTCTGTGGCCCCACCGCGTCCGCCATCAGACGGTGGCGACCCCGTCAAGGCCGCGGAAGGTAGGGAGAGCGGCGCACCGCAATACCGGCACTCCTGTCCCGCCGCGGCCTCCAACCCTCAGTCGCGATGCCTCCCATAGGACATCGCGGCCCACCTCAGTTGTGATGAAGCCCAAGCGGCAGCGCAACCCACTTGTTGGCTGCTACGTCATCCGCTTACCGGCAAAAGCCCTGACGAGCGGCCCCTCCTCGGGGTCCTTTTTGCTTTACCGTGGATGACCAAGCCACGGCTTCTGAGCCCCTCGCCTCGATAATGCGGGAACCCACCGCGGGGATCATTCACCGACTTGGTATTCAGCTACACCTGGTTAGACTGAAAGTCGAATTCAACGTAGTTGGGAAAAGGCTAGGCAGATGGTCATGATCATTCACCAACCCGCATTGGGCCAGCGTGGTAAATCACTAACCACTGTGTTTCACGGATTGCCTGTATCCCTGCAGTGTCGCAGCGTTATTGGCTGGTTATTATGCGTTTGCACCTTCTCCTCCTCGCTTTGGTTTCCTGAATGAGTGTCGTAACTACCTACGAATCCCTCTACGCCAGCTGTTTCGATCTGCCGCCAAGTGTAGAACATCGTAGACTATGGTGTCGAGAGTGGTGTGGATCTGGTCGGTCCAACGTGTCGGACTTCTACCACGTGGTCTTTTTTCTTCCATTTTGTCAGTGACTGTTAACTTCTCCAGGTTGTCGTCACTCTTTCTGGCAATATGGTTAAAGTATTCCAAGATCCTACGTAGGCAGATAGTATTGGGTTGGCTAATGAGTAATGAGCGACATACAACTATTTTATTTGTATTTATTTATTAAATGAATAATTGTTAATCATTAATAATATATTCACCGTCGTTTTCTACTACCATTCGCTATCGATCTGGCAAAGAGTGAATGGCGTCCGCATAGAACTTCGTTGGTTTTGAATTGAATAAGTCATCTATGTATTGTTTCAAGTGTGGTTCATCGTCAAAGCTTTTTTCCCGTAAATTATTACTAAGTGATCGGAACAAGCTGAAATCAGTTGGTGCTAAGTTCGGCAAATATGGAGGGTGGGGTATTATTTCCCAATTAAGCTCCAATAGTTTTAGCCTGGTACTCTTAGCACGATTTAGATATCGAGAGAGAGCGTAGGGCGCTGTCTGTTCGAAGTAATATGCTGGCCCGTAGGTTTGCACGGTGTTCTTACGACGTGAAAATGACGCTTTTTCGAGCCTACTGTCAAACTTTTTACACCTGCAGTCTTTGGGTCAAGTATACGCAGAAGGCATACAGCGCCCTGCGTGTACAGTATAACAATGCCTTCAGGATGCTTGTGGGGCTGCCGCGGTATTGTAGCGCTTCGGGTATGTTTGCCGATGCGAGAGTGGATGATTTCTATGCCATTATTCGAAAACGATGCGCCTCTCTCCGGCACAGAACAGATACCAGCACCCACGGCATGTTGAGAGCATTGAGTGACCGGTGGGACTGCCCGATGCTTGGTCGTTGGGTGAGACTGCACGCACAGGTTGGTTAGATAGCTGTACGTGCATTTATTTTATTTTATTTTATCTTTATTACTATTATGTTGTTATTACCTATTTTGCCTATTTTGTGCTTTTTATGTGTGTGTATTGTGTTATTTTTATTTGTCAATGTCAATTAATTTAATTCTATGGACTACAATGTCTGCAAATAAATGATTATTATATTATTATTATTCTTCACATTTCTCGGGACCCTGGGGTCCCAGACCTTTGGAAGGCGTACGAGGAGCTGAAGCCAACTCGCAGAGGCCCCTTACACAATTTTAAATGATGAGGAGGCACCAACCTACGATTATCCCTATATGCGCTATGCAAATACACCTAAGGACAAACCCCGGTTGGTGCAGGAATATTGCTGTACGTGGAAACAAAACATATTGGGCTATGGGTTTGGGTTGCTAAAGTGGATTGGGTAACTTTAAACTATGGAAGAACTATGTCCCCTGCCTGACCAATGTTATACAATTATACACGGATCTCCACTCAAGCCGGCCAATAAAGGCAAGAAAGAGGTGGGAGCTCTGTTCCTCGTCAGTGTTCACTCCAGCCGGCCAATTAAGGCAAGCCAGAGATGAGGACAACATTTCTCCCGGGAGATAGAGTCCGTGGGGTCGCTACTGCCCAACAGCTCGCCACATGCTGCCCTGCGGGTTTCTGTATCTCTCTTGGTCTGGCTCCTCATCCTAGACCCGTTCCGGCAAAGTAAATTCTACCGGCACAGACCTAAAGTTCGGAGCGCGCAAGCCCCACCACGACGTCAACGTAGAGATACAGCGGTGGGGTTATTATTATTATTATTAGCAATATGCGGCCGAGCATTGTCGTGCAGGAAAAATATTTTGTCGTGTTGTGGACGTTTGCGATGGATGTCAAGCTTCAGTTTTTCGAGTTGATCACAATATACTGTTGCTGTAATCGTAGTATTAGCATGAAGGAATTCCCAGCTTATTACTCCATGTATAATATATCCCACCAGACAGAAAGCATTACCTTGCGAGGATGAAGATCATCTTTTGACGTTGGTTTTCCCTGTTCTTTACATCTCAGCCACTGGCGCTTGCGTGTTGATTAGATAGAGAACCCACTTTTCATCTCCAGTGACAAGATGATCTAACCAATGAAATGTGCGGCGGAAAGATAAAATTTGTACACAAATCTCAGCTCGGTAGGTCAGCTGATATTTACTTAATTGATGGGGTACCCAAACACTATATTTGGAAGTCTTTCCCAAACCATGTAAATGATTTTTTATGGTGCCATGAGAGCACTCGAGCTGAACAGCCAAATCGCGTGTAGTTCTTCGAGGGTCTTCTTCGATTAATAGTTTTAATTTATCGATATCTATTTTCACGGGGCGCCCAGACCTTGGTTGATCGGTTAAGGAAAAATCGTTATTGCGGAACCGTTGGAACCAGCGCTTTGCTGTTGCTTCGGAGACTGCATCGTGAGCTATCCTTTAACATATATTACGTGTAGCTTCTGCAGCAGAATGCCCAGATTGAAACTCATATAATAAACAATGTCGTACGTGGGTTTTAATATCACTCATTTCTTTGTGACCTTTAACGCACTAACAGCCAAACTATCAATAACGCGCATAAGCGCGACTCGCACTTTGTATACCCTCTGCTACAGAACGTTCTCGAACCTTTCCGAAAATTCTAGAAATATATAAACTAAAACGCTCATTACTTATTAGGCAACCCGAAAGAAAGCCTTGTCTGTATCTGCAGTTCTTGCAGGATCGACATTTTGGTGCAATGTGCTGTCCAGGGAATTCCCAACATCTTTCTTAGCTTATGTACCTCCTGTTTTTCTTAAAAAAATAAATTGTTTAGCCATCATTCATGAAACTTTGGATGATGTTAACTAACTTACGAGTCTTTGCCGACTCATCATCTGCCTAGCCTTTTCCCATTTATGTTGGGGTCGGCTTCCAGTCTAATCGGATGCAGCTGAATACCAGTATCTTACTAACCTCCACAACCCAGTTACTGGGTAATTTCATACCCCTTGGTAAGACTGTTGACAGTTTTTCGGGCTTCTGAAGACCCGTAACGACTGACCTACGAATAGCAGCCGGGGCCAACGGCGTAACATGCTTTCCGAAGCACGGAGAGTTCTTGGTATGTAAAGATGATTACCCATCCACAGACCAACTGCGGCAAGCGAAGCTTAACCTGATCGATCGACCCGAGCGGCTGTTATTACTTAGGTACAGTAAACGCTCAAAAGTCCATAAGCGTGCTAAGGATTACATTGCTATGAACTGTGCGAGCACGAACCAGTACGTGTGCGTGTATGAGCGATTGATACTCAACATTCCGCCGATAACACACACTAATGAATTGTCGCATGTCGTCGTACTACGCGAAATAGCATTATATTTTTGTTGCATTTAGAATACTCGTCATAGTGGCGACCTGTTCTTATCATTGCATTGCTAAAATTCGCATAAACATAACATTTGCCGGTAGCTGTTTGGGCTAAGCAATGGTTTCACGATCAATGAAGTCTGAGTTCGAATCTTAATCACAATGTGGGACTGTTTTTTTGTTTCTTTGGAACCATAATAATATATTTGTATTATTTTAAGCAAAAACTTGTTAGATGTTTATGTTCATTTATTATTTATTTTTATAAGAAGTTAAATATGAAGATTTATAAAACAATGGTTAGACCTGCTGTCTTGTATGGATCAGAATGTTGGGCCATAAAAAGAATGAATGAAAGGCAATTGCATGCAGCCGAGATGAGAATGCTAAGAGGGATGTGTGGTATTACGCGAATGGATAGAATAAGAAATGAGTATGTAAGAGGAAGTCTGAAAGTGACACCGGTGACTGAAAAGTTGTATGGAAATCGGTTGTCATGGTATGGGCATGTGATGCGGAGGAATGAGGAAAATGTCGTCAGGAAAGTGTTGAGTATGAACGTAGAGGGCTATACGAGTAAGGGAAGACCAAAGAAACGATGGATGGACTGTGTGAAAGATGATATGGCCAGAAAGGGAGTGACTACCGAGATGACGACTAATAGAGAAGTATGGAAGAAAAAGACATGTTGCGCCGACCCCAAATAAATTGGGACAAAGGCAGGAGAATGATGATGAAGTTAAATATTAGTTATTGTATTATTATTTAACTATTTTTGTGATTTTTAATTTATCTTTTCGGTGTTGGAAGGTTGAAATAAAAAAGTCGTGCTGAATGGTAACAAAAATGTTTATTCGTTTTATTTACTTATTTATGAAATTAACAAACTTAAGAGAATTGTGACGTTACATTCTTACTAGATAAAAGAAGTTTTTTTGTAACCGTTCATAGGATTTTTTGTTGTCTACCTCACGGAAATCGAAATTATTTATTTAGTTTTCTATGATCTACCTTTCTAACTTTACGAAATGAGTGACCAAGCGAACAAGATAAGGAATATTATATTTCTGTCCCATTACTTCCAATCAGGTAAAAACTTACAAAAAGTCAAGTACTGCGTGAGATTTGAACTCACGGCTCACTGATTCACGCATCTATCTGCACGCGTTTAACCGCTAGGTCATCTTTACACATGTTATAACTTTGAAATTATGAACTACAATCAGTTGTTGACGACAATAATTATGCATGTTTATGTTCTTGGAAATAGAAGGTCTTAAGTCAAACTAAACACCAAGCTATTGCTTTGTGAGTTTGCTTATCGACTTTTGGTCGCGACTGTAGGTACAAGTCCCTCTAGTATGCCGACTGTACTTCCCAACACCCCACGAAGTAACGGAGTCAAAAAACTTGGTTATTTGTTAAACGCAAGGATTTTAGAGTCGCGCAGGTGAATCTGTGTTGGTGTTGTTTTAGAAGCTATTTGGGTTATGTAATGACATTATTTTGAAAGAGTATGAAATCTTTAACAATCGTTACGGGTATTCAGAAGACCGAAAATCTGTCAACCAGTCTTACCAAAAGCAACTGGGTTGTGGAGGTCATATAGGCAGTCGCTCCATGTAAAATAATGGATTTATCTGCCGCTATCCGGTTAAATTGGAAGCGAACCCCAACACTGTTGGCTAGGCAGATGATGATATGGGCCTGCTCTTTACCTCGATCTCACCTGGTGGAAAGTGATGGATCAGGTCAATGATGGCAGATAGGACCGTGTTAGTTAAATAATTGGTTGTGGAGGTCAGATAGGAACATGTTAGCTAGTTACTTGGTTGTGGAGGTCAGATAAGAGCGTGGTAACCAGTTATTTGGTTGTGGAGGTCAGATAGAATCGTGTTAGCCACTTACTTGGTTGTGGAGGTCAGATAGGACCGTGTTAGCCAGTTACTTGGTTGTGAAGGTCAGATAGGGCAGATAGGCATTGCTCCATGTAAAATAAGGATTGGTATTTCACCTGCTACCGATTAGGCTGGAAGCCCTGGACACCAACACAGACTTCGGGAAAAGGCTAGGCAGATGTTGTTTATTACATTGTTTACATGGTGCGGATGACAGATGTCAGTATCGCATGACGAGGTCCGATCAGTGACATTATGCAATTAAATTTTATCGATAACGGCTCTCACAGCAAAAATCTCGCTCTCTTTATTATAATTTAAAAATGTCTTCGACATATCTTATTATTATGAAGTTTATTTTAAAATATGTATTGATTACAAAACATTTAAAAAAATCACATTCAAAGCACAACCGATGTTTATATAAAAAAATATATATATCGTGGTAGCATTTTCGCCATATGGCGCGGTGCTTCGGCGGCCATTTTGCGTCAATACGAGTGCTATGTCTAACAACACAAATTTAAATACACATACAGTACACTTATTTTTCTATAAAACATATCGACTACCCATCATAGCAATACATCCTATCACTAAACATGTCTATGGCGTTCTGTTACACGCATAACGCTGCTTCGTTTTTCTTTCAATTTGATTTTATTTGTAGACATTTGATCAGTGTAAATTTATTTAATTTACTACAATTATTACTGATTCTGTATTTTACGATTCTGTATTTTATTTAGGGTGCAAAATATTCAATTACGTATTGTAAATCGCGGTAACGTTCAAGAGTGAAAAGGAACAGTTTGTCTAATGTCACTCGCACCACCGCTACACCGCAAAGAATGCACAATAAATTATTCCGTACAAGTAAAATGATTACCCCAACGATCCATTTACCCCTACCAACCTAAAAAGCGGAAAAATTACCGAAAAATAGACACATTCCACCACTACATTAATTTCCCCACCGCCACTAAACCAAAAACACCATTAAACTAAAAACCGTTAAAACTAAAACTAAACATAGGTAAGTACAGCCTTCCATTACCTCAGTATTTAAGCCCGCCTGCGTAGATAAGGCGGAACTAACCGGCGTCGGGTTGTAATTAGAAACCGTAAAGTTTCTAGTCTTAGATCTAATGATAACTGGCTTTAAAATTGCTTCTTGCAGCGTGGGGAATTGGGTTTATTTGTTAGGTTTTATTGGGTTGAAAGTGTGGGTTGGTTTCATTCAGTGGATGTGTAAAATGTCTCTGTTTTATGGTAAGATCGCGCTGGCTACATTGCAGTGAAATGCACTCCACTGCACTGCAAAGTATGACATGCTGCGTATTGCGTTCTATCTATCTACTTCATGTTATAAACAGTATTTGGGACGTAGCTCCACTGCAATGCAGTTTCGCTTAGTGCGGTACTGTTGAGCAGCTTTTTCCAAACTATGGGTCGCAACCCACTATTGGGTCGTGAGCGAATACTGAGTGGGTCTTGAAAAATTAATTTTCAGCTAAGCATGATTAGCTCCGAAATTCTAACCAAATTTTACTTCAACGTTCCTAATGGTTGAAGCGGTCCAATCCCCCGCTTCGTGTCCCATTTGCTTTGAATAACTACGGGCAGAACTCATTCCTTGTACGTACAAACAGAAACTATAATAAGATGTGTGAACAGCATGACTTCGATCCTTTTACAACTGGTGTGCCCGTGGCCAGAAAGAGCTTGAGCTTTAACTTTTCATCTGATACTTGATATTGCCGAACTAATGCCGAACTAATTCTGGCGAACGCTCTCCTGTCCGCCGTATGGTTGACTCATTTAATAGAACCTTTGAAAATATTGACATCTTCAATTGTACAATGAGTAGATTCAAAAGCCTCATCCGATCTTCTTTATTCAATAAAACCCCTGTGTGTACCCTATCTGAAAAACATCTAACTTACTAAGCTCATATCTTATATTATAATGTAATTACTATTAAAGCAACCACGATACAACTAACTACCGCACGTAAAACTCCTTAGCTCCTAGCGATTACACTTGTTTTTCTTTTAAACTCTTATGTCTACCTGTGGACAGCGTTGTGGGTTATATTATTACTAATGTTTATTGTTAAATTAGTTGTAAGCTCTTATAATGTAACTGTTTGCTGTTCCTTTTATTAAAAAAAATAATAATAATAAAATTGCCCAAATTACAGTCTGAATAGCTTATTTACCACATATATTATATTGTCGTGTGTATATAGGTATAATACTAATATGTATACTTTTGGCTTTGGAGGTTTATTATTTTTTATATTATTATATGTGAAGACTTGTAATTGGCGTTCAGTCACATTTTCAATCTATTAGTCTGTTTATTTAGCTGTACGCCTCCCAAAGGAAATAAATAAATATAACAATCTTACCTATTAAGCAAAGTCTTTCTTCTAATTGTATGAGCGGCTATCTGAAATATGATTACTAAACAGAGTACCCCGCGTCCTATTTAAAAGTGATTGTCGTGCGAATACAGTACAGAATAGATTTATGTTAAAACAAGAACTACACGCGAACGAAGTCACGGGCTGAAGTTAGAAAACAAATAATATGCGAGAAACTGCAACCGTGGATTCAACTAGTCAAAAACATGTTTCTCCTTCGCCGCAAATAATAATAAATAATATATAATAAAACAAATAAATAAAATAATAAAACAAAAAAAAATAATAAAACAAATAAATAATACAGAGGAACTTCTATACGTTTTATCCCTATTCAACATTTTAATTCACGACCAACTAGTCTTGGTACTTTATAAACAGATCACTCAGCTAGCAACAGGTGGATATCGAATATTCTTGCTTCATACTCGCTTCTCCATACACTGGTTTTTAACAAACTTTCCTCTGCACATTGTTTTGCATTATTTATGGTCATTCTCTGATTTAAAATGAGCTAGCTATGCTATATTTTGCACTGGAGACAATTTTAATCAATGTGAGTTTGTTTTGAAACGTAACTATGGAAATAAAGGATATTTTTTAAGCGTATTTTTATTGGAATCCAAATGGCGTGTCAGTGTTAAAAATTCTTGTATTAGGTAGGTTCCTATTGTAGGTAATCGTCTCGCTTGCCAAGACTACCCAGTACCTGAATTGTGAAGGTCAGATACGCAGTCGCTCCATGTAAAATACTGGTATTCAGCTGCATCCGGTTAGACTGGAAGCCGCCCCAACATAGTTGGGAAAAGCCAAGGCTGATTGTTTTTTTTTTTTTTTTTGCCAAGACTATTGATTACACTGGCTGAATTAATAACAGTGTTGTCGTCACTCAGCTAGTGCTCCAAAAATGTCAGTGAAAGATACACAATTTATTAATAGCGAAATCATACTATTATTATTTTTTGATACTTCCCGTGACCCTGGGGTCCCGGACCTTTGGAAGGCGTACGACGAGCCGAAGCCAACTGGCAGAGGCCCATTAGACAATTTTAAATGATGAGGAGGCACCAACCGACTATTATCCCTGTATGCATTATGCAAGTGCACCCAAGGACAACCCCCGGTTGGTACAGGACTATTGTTGTACGTGGAAGCAATACATATTGGGCTATGGGTCTGGGTGGCTAAAGTGGATTGGGTAACTTGAACTATGGAAGAACTATGTCCCCTGCCTGACCAATGTTCACTCAATAATGGGCCCCCGGAAACGGCCGCTAGCACATAGTGACGTAGCGACAAGGGGGCAACACTTCCTGAGGTGCTTGAGGAGTGGAGAGGTATTCCACGGCTATCAGGACAATCCCGGAAGTACGGTCAAGATCCCTACCAGCACCTTACTGGAATACTTCCTTCCTCCGAGCTCATTTGCTCTTGCGAATCACCACTCAAGCCAGCCAATAAAGGCAAGAAAGAGGTGGGAGCTCTGTTCCTCGTCAGTGTTCACTCCAGCCGGCCAATAAAGGCAAGCTAGAGATGAGGACAAGATTTCTCCCGGGAGATAGGGTCCATGGGGTCGCTACTGCCTAACAGCTCGCCACATGCTGCCCTGCGGGTGTCTGTATCTTACTATTATTATTAAAACCTTTATTATCAGACCACAGAGATCCATACAGTGTTAGTAAAGTAAACCTAAAACTAACGTTAGATTCATAATCTAATGCTAAGAGTCTGGAGTCAGATCTAAATCTGCCTAGCCTTTTCCCAACTATGTTGGGGTTGACTTTCAATCTAACCGGATGCAGCTGAATACCAGTATGTTACATGGAACGACTCCCCCCCCCCCCCCCGACTGACCCCTCTAAATCAAAATCAAAAGTCATCTATTCAAACTAGGCTGAGAATCAGCACTTTTCGAACGTCAAAATTACATAAGACAGTCCCCCAAAACGCCTGGCCTTCACCACTTCCTAATGCTTTAACTGGGGAGAAGAAGTGGCGCAACAAACTCCCCAGCAGCACAGATGTCTGTTCAGTTAAAAAAAAATGGTTTTATACAGCACTGCGCTAAATAATTTAAGTATTACGCAACAAAAAATGAGATTAAATTAAATTTATTGCAATAAGTCAGTCAGTATATTGGCTTGTGCTAAAGCCAATATAGAAAAAAAATAAAAAATCGAAAACTAAAGACTCAAGCAGAAATAAAAATACAAAACTACAAACCTGAACAGAAATTTATAAGTAAATAAAAGCCTACAAGCATAAAGGGCGTGCCCTCTTACATATAGCCATATATGTAGCAGTAATTACTGGGTAATAAGATACCCCTTGGTAAGACTGGTTGTCAGACTTTCGGGCTTCTGACGACCCGTAACGACTGTCAAAGATCCACGAATGACAGCCGGGACCAACGGTTTAACGTGTTTTCCGAGGCACGGAGGAGTCTCGGTATGAAAAGATAGTCACCCATCTACAGACTAACCCCGGTAAGCGTAGCTTAAGCTTATGGATCGACCCGTGCCGCTGTTATTACTTAGCCACGCGTTCCTCGTCTATCACCTGACACTATGCACGTAGTATGTAGTACGTACTTGTAGACGTACGAAGTCCGATCTAATGACGCAGCATCGGACAAACCCACCTCCCCGACAACTTGCTCAGGTTGCTGTGGAAGCTGGCACGCATTCTGCGGAGGATTGAAGCACACCGGTTTCGGACTATGGCATGAAAGCCGTCAATCCTAGCCTCAGCAAATATCCCCGAAGCGCTACATAAACGTGGTAGCCACGCCAGCATCCTGAACGCAAATTACAATATTATACTGCACTGTTACACATATTACAATGCTATACTATTACTATCTGATCACGTTTACCTACGTGGACGATGTAGATTACTCAAGAAATGCGCTCAACGCAATGTCGCAGATAAACGCTGGTTTTTAATAAAACATTTCCCAAAAAGACCTAAACTATTTGATCCTACAATCCTATTCAATCTTTCCTTCAAAATATTCAATGTAAAACCATGATAATATGTTAATACTACAGGGCCGGACTAAATAATTCATGCCGTGTCCAGGGCCGCACTGAGGTGAAGGGTGCAAAAAATATTACATTGCCAGTTGCCACGGCTCGCGGTAAAATCATGAATGTATTTTCTGGGAAAAAAGGCAATGAAAATGTAACTCGTTATATTTGGTTTTCATTTGTTATGTCAGAACGGGAAAAAGATGTTGGGTGTTTTTTGTATGAGGCACTTGGAATTTTTGATTTTAGAACCTAAGTGTTAATTAATCATATTTTTTAATGTTTATTCAAGAATAATGTGTCGAATAGATAATTCTTGAGATGCAAATTTTTGACAAACAAAATGAACATAATAATGTTCAAACTGCTAATTAAATCTAGGTTCGAACCCAGACAGGCGCTTTACTTAGTGTAAATTATTTCATCACCACTGCTCTCAAAACGATGAAGATAAAACATCGTGAGGAAACCGGCATGTCCTAGAACCAACAATTCGAAAAGATGCGACCTATCAACCCGTATTGGGCCCGCGTGGTGGACTTATAGCCCACTCCCTATCACTGAGAGGAGGCTTGAATCTCAGCAGTGGGATTATAGGATTAGGTTGACTCCTAATTTCAGATTCGTCATTATCTGCTTAATTTTTTCTCTATCTATATGTTGGGGTCAGCTTCCAGTCTAACCGGATGCAGCTGAATACCAGTATTTTACATCGAGCGATTGCCTATCTGACCTCCGTAATCCAGTTGCTGGGTAGTACGATACCCCTTGGTAATACTCTCTCTATTATATCTTGGTAAGCCCCTCTCTATTATATAATTATATCAGACTCAATCTGTCAGAAATACTTCTAATTTACCTATACCTAAAATTTTTACATGTTTTTTACATTGATTGTCGCTGCGATAATGCGACATGAATTTGAACGTTTTTAGGGTTCCGTAACCGAAGGGTGCCAAACGGAACCCTATTAATTAGCATCAGCTGTCCGTCTGTCTATTAGCGGGCTGTACCTCATGAACCGTAATTTTTTTTTTTTTTTATTAATTCCCAAAACTGATGTACAATCACAAATTCAATAAAGTAGTTACAACACAATAGGTCTGATTGACATCTACTAGATGTGAATCTAGCATGCATATTTTATGTTAAGCACTTACTATTAAAAAAATAATTAAAGAAAAAGTTAAACGAAACTTAAAACGAGTTGTGAACTTTCCCAAAGATGATGGAAAAGTGTTAAACTATATAAAAATTATTATACAATTAAGGAAAAGAAAAATTAAATGTAAAAAAAAAACTATTATGCAACCTCTCGAATGTCTTATGTTACACAGTTCGACATAAGAAAAAATGCTCCAAGTGTCTTAAGTCGGACAGTTACACTAAATTGACAAGTGAAAATATTAAAATGACCTTTATGATAATGTAATCCTAATACAGCTTGACAGCTTGACAATTTCAGTCAAGTCAATTTAGTCTCCGACATTCGAGAGGTTAAGACTCTGAGTTTAGTCCTAACTGAGGCTACAGAACCAGCAAAGACATCTATTTCGTCACGAACGGAGTTCGCAAGAGAAAGCATGCGGCAAATAGGTGAAAAATTACCTATATTAGTTCAACAATGCGGCAGGACGAAAGTCCTTCGGTTAAAACCTCTCGAATGTCGGAGACTAAATTGACTTGACTGAAATTGTCAAGCTGTCAAGCTGTATTAGGATTACATTATCATAAAGGTCATTTTAATATTTTCACTTGTCAATTTAGTGTAACTGTCCGACTTAAGACACTTGGAGCATTTTTTCTTATGTCGAACTGTGTAACATAAGACATTCGAGAGGTTGTAATAGATAGACAGTTGAATTTTTACAGATTGTGTATTTCTATTGTAGCTATAACAACAAATAATAAAAATAAAATACCTACCTAAAGTTAAAAATCAAAGGGTCCCCATACAAGAAACCTCTTTTTGAACGATCTTTCCATACTCATTTTGCCTCGTTTACGTTCATACATATGGTCGCACACGCACGCCGGTTGCGAGTACTACGCACCTGACCTTTCTGAAGAACATCACCAATAAGGTCATGATGTTTAAAATAACATAAAGATGAGTACAGTGAAATTACCTTTCCTTGCTTAATTTTGACATCCACAACTATTTTTTTTTTTTTTTACCCAGGGGAATTTGGTCCATTTCAACCTGTTCTTCCTTATTAAACCAGAGTCCACGGAGCTAGCACGGTCTGCAATCAAAACACAAAATCCTACTATCCTAACTATACAGGGTGTCCGTTTACGGTGTAGCGAAACTTAAGGGTGTGGTACAGACCATCATACTGAACAACTTTTTCCCGGGGACCAACATCGTAATCGTGAAAAAAAAAAAATTGTCGTACATTTGGTCAAGTAGGTATTGAAGTTTTGTATGAGACGACTAATTTTTTTTTCATGCTTACGATGTTGGTCCCCGGGAAAAAGTTGTTCAGTTTGATGGTCTGTACCACACCCTTAATTTTCGCTACACCGTAAACAGACAGCCTGTATAATATTATAAATGCGAATGTAAGTTTCTATGTTTTAATATAGGTATAAAGTTCTGCTTACGGTTTTAGTTTTGTTTCTGCTTGAGTACCTATAGTTTTTTTTTTTTTTTTGGTATATCGGCGTGTGCTAGCTGACTTATAGCAAATAATATAATTTAATTTAATTTAATGTTTGTGTTGCGTAATGTACTTACGTGTAATTTGCGCAGTGTTGTATAGAATATTTTTTTTTATTCAACTGAACAGACAGCTGTGCTGCTGGGGAGTTTATTGCGCCACTTCTTCTCCTCAGCTAAAGTACTAGGAAGTGGTGAAGGGCGGGGCTTTCGGGGGACTGTCTTATGTAGTTTTGACGATCGAAAAGTGCTGATTCTCAGCCTAGTTTGAATAAATGACTTTTGATTTTGATTTTGTTTGTTTGTTACCTTTTCACGCCTAAACCACTGAACCAATCATCCTGAAATTTTGTATATACGTTGTCAGGTGTACAGAAATGGACATAGGGTAACTTTTTTTCCGAAAAAAGTACTGTTCCCGAAGAAAACAACAATAACGTCCTTATGATAATAGATGGCGCCACGAGTCTTTCGAATCATGATTGAATTATATTATTATACAAACTTTAGTAGTGGTTAAGAGTTTTTTTTCAAATTATTTATTATGTAACTTATACATTTTGCGAGTCTAGAGTGTCGATAGATCTGTTTTTCATCCTCCTAACTATCCTAACCAATATTATAAATGCGAAAGTGTGTTTGTCTGTTGGTTTATTACGCTTTCACGCTAAAACTACTGAACGGATTTGGATGAAAATTGGCACATGGGTAGGTAGACCATGACCTAGAAAAGAACATAGGCTACTATTCATCCTGGATCGCAGTCGAAGTCGCGGGAAACAGCTAGTAATATTATAAATGTGAAAGTTTGGATGTTTGTTACTCAATCACACTAGAACGGCTGAACGGATCTGGATGAAATTTAGTAAAAAGATATATTATAGTCTGGAGTAGCACATAGGATACTTTTTATCCCAGAAAAAAATGTACGGTTCCCGTGGGGTAATTTCCAACTAAAAAATAAGTACCTTCTTTACAATTTCAAAATATTGTGACGTTTCTCTAAGTAAGACCAAAATCTAATGAACATTTATTTAAATAGTTTACCGCGAGAACAATCAAAATGATTCATATTAACGTAACATTGATATTCACGATCATTTAACGGTAAAATAGGCCATTAGTTAGTCTAAGAGCTCGACTCCAGGAGCGCACAATATCTGAATATTTCGTTATTCAAATTAATTGAAGTTCTCGTTCCATTCTTTTTTTGTTTTTCTCACAGTCTGTTTTTGTGCTGAGATAAATATTTATAGTATCGTTTATTGGGGATCACCAGGCAAGATCGATGTCAAAATTGGGCTCACATTTTCAAATTGTAATCTTGAAAAGAAACAATCATAACTGATTTTCATAGTAACTGATCGCTTCTTCGACAAATTAAGAAACATTCAAGCAAGCATGAATTAATAAAAGCAGGTATTCAATGGATATAATATTAGTAGGATCATCGCATCGTGACTGGTAGCACCTTTTCTTTTTCTTTTTTTAAAACTTCTCCCGCTCTGGGCGGAACGAGAGGGCGTGTCAGACTTTTACTGACTAAAACCCACCCGTGTTCCTTCAGTTGCCTGTGCCAGGGCCACGGTAACTCTTGCAAACAACCCGCAAGCAGGCAGGCATCGGCCCTAGCAGACCCCATGAGTTAGTGCTAACATCTTTTAATTTTTTTTTAAAATTTATGTAGCTAATAAATTTTGCGAGTCGTAGAGTGTCGATAGACCGGTTTTTAATTCTCCTTGTAATATTATAGATGCGAAAGTAAGTTTGTATACTTGATACCTTTCACGCCTTAAACCGCTAGTCTAAATTAACGCGAGCGAATTTAGAATAGCGGATAGTTTATACCTAAATAAAAGCCTCCAGTAATAAAGGGCGTGCCCACTTACATATAGCCGTACATGTAGTCGTAACTCGAAGTCACAGATGATAAACTAGGACCATCGAAGTAAATTAAACAACGAGTTAAATTACTAATATCAAAACAAAACCAAGGTCAGCAAGACGACCAGTCACCACAAGCAGCACCCGTTCACGAGCATAACGCAAAGATCAGCCATTACCACCATATTTGAGGGAAGGAGACAATATAACCTGTCAGTAGGGATGCTAATTCTGGAGAAAGAACATAAACATTGTCTTAAGTTAAACGCAGCGACCAACTATTCTTATCGTTTGTTGATCGTCTGTCACCACACCACCATTCAAAACAGTCAGTTATGTTGCTACGTTATGTTAACTTTGCCGTATCGTTATGGTATCTTTGAGGTGGCAGTGTTTGTTAAGACAAACCCACAGCTTTTCAAAATAAGAGCCTAGCTCATCCACGGTTAATACCTTTGGATTCGAATATCCTTTGATCGCTGTGAAATTGCCCTGCTTTGTAAAAGTATTTATAGAATGGCTCCAGTTATTTTCAATAAAGTTCCACGACCGATAAAGAATCTTAATAATAACAATATGTTTCAAAAGAAACTGAAACAATTCTTAATTCATTAATATTATTACTCCACAACTGAGTTAATGGAAGACACCACTGATATTTAGATTTTTACGTTATTATATTTATATTGGTTATTATTATTTTGACATTGGTAATTATGTACGTAGGTAAAGAATTGTGTGTTAGTATGTAAGTAAGTGAGTTATTTCATTTTATATGTGTGTCTGTTGTTTCGACAGAACTAACTTTATTATTATTTGTATGCTCTCGAGTAAAATGTAGCGAACTGACCATCTTATTGTATTGAAACCTACATTTACGAATAAATTTGATTTGATTTGCTGTGTCGTAGTGCGAGTAAACGGTGACACGGTTGGTTTATAATAATGGAAACTGTTGACAATGCCGCCTTTACCAATGGCTACCAAGATACCTCCGAGCTCTGTGACTTGTTCCATCATTGATCTCATGCATCGCTCTCCACCAGGCGAGATCGATGTGAAGAGCGGGCCCACATCATAATCTGCCTAGCTAACAATGTTTGTGTCGGCTATCAGTCTAACCGGATAGCAGCAGATGATTACCAGTATTTTACAGGGAGCGACTGCCTATCTGACATCACAACCCAGTTGCTTTTGGTATGAGTGGTTGTCAGACTTTCGGGCTTCTGATGTAACGACTGTCAAAGATCAACGAATGATAGCCGGGGCCTGCAACGGCCTAACGTGCTTTCCGAGGCACGGAGGTTTCTTCGTATGTAGAGATAATCACCATGGTCATGGTCAAAATTGGGCTCAAATATTGACTCATATAAAAAAATAAAATCTTACGTAGGTACTAGCTAGACTAAACGCAAATTAAAATACACATAAAATAACGTTACTACCATTTACCAATTTCTTATTTTTTATTTGAAATGGGTTTGCTCTTGACTCTAGTCTAGATCGGAGGTGACAGAGACAAAGTCAACGATGGAGTGAGCTTGTCTTGACTCTCACTTTGAAGAGATTAGGGTTGTATGCGCTCAGAAACACACACGCAGGTAGTGAGTTCTACTCTTTTGCTGTGCGCATTATAAAAGTAATTTGGAAGCGCTTAGTGCGAATAGGTGGAATAGCAACTAGGTAGGGATGGTAACTGGCAGTGCGTCTAGATGACCGATGGTAAAAGGTAGCCGGTGGAATGAGGTCGTGGAGTTCTTGGGCACACTCACCGAAGTACAATCTGTAGAAGACCGACAAGCAGGCAACCTTCCGTCAGAAATGAATTAAAACTATCAAATGTATAATGTACCGGTGAATTAACCGTTGCCAACAAGTTATGGCCAAGCTTCTGAAATTCTATTTAAAAAGTTTGCCTGTTAGTTTTATTTCATGCTGTAGATACTAACATAATCTATGTTTAATGCCTATAAGTCTATTTCATTTTATATACCTACGAAAAAGCCCAACAGGCAAATAAGTTTATTTACTGCTTTTCATTAACATCAGGGCGGCTGAAAAGTTTTGAACAATAAATAAATAAACTTTCAAGTGTCATTATCGTCTCGCGCTGCATATTACTAATTTGCGAATACCCTATTTAGTATAAATACAGTTTCATGTCATTTGCTATTGCAATTACGCTTTTAAATTAATCCGTAAACATCATCATGTCTCAGTCATCCGCGGCCCATCCCTAGGCTCAAAACTTTTCAGCCCCCGTACGCTCTGTTTTTTAAGCCCTTAAGCAAATCTGAGCAACTATAGCGCTCAAACGTCTGGCGTACACCAAGTGTGCGTAAGATTTTTTTTTTTTTTGAAATCTTTACATATTAGTTATATATCTTAAATATACAAACGTAAAAAAAAACATCACCTATGGCGACCGCAGGCTTACAGTAGTTGTGAACCTATGGGATTCGGCAGACATTCGAGCAAACATTGACATTGACAATCCCCTTACATTATGTCAAGGTCATTGACATAATGTAAGGGGTTTTTCAGACGCTTGACGGGTTAAGAGTGTTACACCCGGTGCTGAAAGGTTTTGGGCCTATAGATGGTAGGTATTATAATTTGTGAGGATTTATGGGGCGAAATAGGTCTGAAATAATAATCTGGTAATCTAGTCTGGTCTATAATGTGCATCTTATTTGTACATAATAAACAATTTTTGTTTCTATAAATGAAAATTAATTTAAAACGATGACACAAACATCTACTTCCCAGCTCCTAAACTAAGTTGATGGACAAAAAACAGGGCCTAATAATTGGTTTAATTTCCCTGAACATAAATCATGGTGCAGCATTCTATAATGAATCATTTGGACCGAGTGTTGGTACAAAATGAACCAAATTGGTTCAATTTAACACTGCAATTAACTAAATGTGGGATGGGAAGGTGTTCCCGATACTTTCTTGTAACTTTTTTTTCGATTTTTCGATTAAGATGTATTGGGATTTAGATCGTTTGGTATTACTTCCTGTACGACCATATTTGAAATGAATTTTTAAGGAGAAAGAATTATTTTCTTGCGATTAATAAACGCGCAAAAATAATGTCATTCATTTCATAAATGGAAGGTGAGGATAACAATAAATAACTTTTATATAATACGAGAACAAGGCAAAGTGACATTACTTTGTTTAATAGTTATATTTCAGATAGCCGCTAATACTTTGCTTAGCAGCGGGCCTAGCCAAAGTAACATTCGATTAGCGATGACGCTAGTAGAATGGCAAAAATATATGGGGTTGACACGTGATCATAGATCTGTAGTGGTATTCTGTAAAAATGTCACGGTGAAAACATAGGTAAAGTGAGCTGTCAGTGGTGTCAATCGTCATCATCATCAGGTGACTTTAAGCTCACTTCACCTAAGTTTTCACCGTGAGATTTTTTACAAAATAGCACTACAGCATTTCCATAGAGATGCGCGTCGATAGCGTTTGTAGAAATAGAATCGCTCCGAAGCGAATGCCATTTGGTTAGGCCTAGAGGTAAGCTCGTTTTATTTCCAAGTATTTGTCTCTTTATTCCTGAACTAGCTTTTGACCACGGCTTTGCCTGCTTGGATGTCAGAAAATATCCCACTGGAACATCTACCGGGATTAAAAGTACCATAAGTGTTAACTTTGCGCCAATTCGAAACATACATCCAGGCAAACAGAAAAACGGACAAAATTTCTAAAAACTATATTTTCGGCATCAGACTCGTTCCCAGACCTCGTAGCATTATTATTTTTTTTTTTTTTTGCAAAAATATTGAAAGTACTGTTTTGACATCATTACTATTTTATTTGTTTGTATTATTCCAAAATTATAAGAATGTTCAAAATGTGTACTTTTCACACAGGACAAAACTAATATTTATCATCTGTCCTTTTCTTAATGAAATAGAAAGAAAAAGATGCACTGAATTTAAATTAAGTTTAGTTTGTGCAAGGGAATCGGCGCCAATGTTAATATTATTCAATTTAAACTAACTAAAACAAGAAGTAAATCGATCGCGCGATGCGATGGGCGATAGATCCGCCTGCCATTCGTGGAGCTTTGACAGTTGTTACGAGAAGACTGGAGTCTGACAACAAGTCTTACCAAAGGGTTATCATATTGACCATTAACTGGGTTGTGAAGGTCAGATAGGCATCCACTCCATGTAAAATATTGGTTTCAGTTGCATCCGGCTAGGCTGACAACTGACCCAAACATATTTGGAAAAAGGCTGGGCAGTTAATGATGATGTTGCTATGTATTGCTGCCAGACTGCATAAATTTATATCTCATCATCATCTTCCTGCCCTTATTCCATGTTACGTGGGGTCGGCGCAGCACGTTTTCCTTCTTCTATTCTCCCCTGTTAACCGTCACGCTATCATTCACTCTTTTCCCTTTCTGTTCATTCCTCACACATTCCATCCATCTTTTCTTTAGCCTTCCTTTCCTTCTTCATCCATCAACATGACGTATATCACCACTCTTGTAGTCAAATGCGTTTCCTTTCTCCTCATCACATGCCCATACCAAGCCAAACGATTCCCTTTCAACTTTTCTGTCACTGGCGCCACTTTCGAACTTCCTCTTATATAAGTACTCATTTCTTACTTTATCCATTCTCGTCACTTCACACATCCATCTCAACATTCTCATCTCCGCTGCTTGCAATCTTTTTTCATCTGTCTTCTTCACGGCCTGACATTCCAATCCATACAGTATGACAGGCCTTCTGACGGTCTCTCGTGGGTCGCAAGTTGTTCGTTCCTGTGACCTGTCGCCATTTTGTCCATCCGGAGTTGATCAGCGCGTTACGTCTCGGTCTACTTCGCCATCTCCTTGGACATGCGACCCGAGTTACCGAAAGTCAGAGCAGATCTGTGAGGGCGTTACGGTACGGGCGAGTGATATAGGCACAGGATTAGATTGACCGCCAAAATAATAATAATATCGTTTATTTATAAAAATGGTGCAGATTTACAAATAACATAACTTAAAAATTATAAAGGGCACAGTTGCTCAATTGCCTGAACTAGGTAGAACCCATGTTGCAGGCTAGAAAGGTGCTTAAATTTTTTTTTATTTAAAATTAACAACGGAGAAGACTAAAATAGAAACTAATATTAACTTAAAAGACTAAACATGTTTTATTTACATACAACAAGTAAATCCTCTGTCTCACTATATGACTAAGTAAAAATTGCAAAATATCTTTTTACAGTCGTAATTATTTAATTTATTCATACTTAATTTCCTATTTCATTTATTGTACAGAAATGGGCCTTAAAATGTATAAAATCTATTTACAAAAACATATTTATAGGATGCATTTGACTCACATACAATATCGTTCCGTCTCTTATTAGAACCTTCAATGTTATAGGAGAGCATGGTGTGCTGTTTTAATAAAAAGAGCATTATAAAAAGCTGGCGAATAGTCAGCACGTTACAGGATTTGTATAGCAGATCTGTACGATAGAGAAAGGGATGGAAATTTGCTACTTTTAAAATTGCTCTCTGTGCTCTTTCAATAGGGAGTAAGTAAGATTTTGGTGCTCCACCCCATGAAGTAATACAGTAATGTATTACAGATTGGCTTAGGGTCAATTAAACCTGTGACATTAGTTTTTTATCTGCAATTGCTCGCAATTTTTTAAAAACAAAAATTAGCCTGCGCACTCTTGTAACCAAACTGTCAATATGTGGTCTAAATGAGAGCGACTCGTCTATTAGAACCCCTATTTTAAATTACATGTTTTGAAGATAAAAGGACACTTACATATGCTGACTGAGCGGAGTCCGCAATGATGGGCATACAGATGAGAGTTAGTAATATTAAAATGCGGTTTGCGGATGGAGAAGTGAATATATTTTGTCTTGACGGCATTTACTGTTAGTAAGTTGCTTTGAAGCCAGTTAGACACAGTACTGAAACCTATTTGAGCATGTTTGTACAATTCGCTGTTTGTTTTAGCTGTGAAAATTAACGCCGTGTCATCTGCATACGACAAAATTTTGCCTTGTTTCAATCAATCTGCCTAGCCTTTTCCCAACTATGTTGGGGTCGGCTTCCAGTCTAACCGGATGCAGCTGAATACCAGTATTTTACATGGAGCGACTGCCTATCTAACCTCCACAATCCAGTTACTGGGTAATACGATGCCCCTTGGTAAGACTGATTGTCAGACTTTCGGGCTTCTGACGACCCGTAACGACTGTCAAAGATCCTCAAATGACAGCCGGGACCAACGGCTTACCGTGCTTCCCGAGGCACGGAGGAGTCTCGGTATGAAAAGATGGTCACCCATCCACAGACCAACCCCGGCAAGCGTAGCTTAACCTGATGGATCGACCCCAGCGGCTGTTATTACATAGCCACGAGCAAAATTTTGCCTTGTTTAATATTTAAAAATCACAAAACAACTACTTTGTTTTGGTCCAGCTTAAATCTCAGGCTAACAGTCGTTACGGGTCGCCTAATAGCCTGACAACCTGTCTTACCAAGGGTTATCTATCGTATTACTCAGTTACTGGGTTGTGGAGGTCAGATGAGCAGTCGCTCCATGTAAAATGCTAGTATTCAGCTGCATCCGGTTAGACTGGAAGTCGACCCCAACAATGTTGGTAAAAGGTTAGGCAGATAGTAGGCCTCACGTTAGTGACAATAAAACCAGTATAAGATGACTTATTTCTATTGACACTCCGTACTACGCTAGACCAGCTTCGTGAAGCGTCAATGCTTTTTTCAATGTAAAAATTGTTTTGTTATTAGTAACTTAACTCGTTGTTGATTTTACTTCGATGGTCCTAGTTTATCATCTGTGACTTTGAGTTACGACTACATATACGGCTATATGTAAGTGGGCACGCCCTTTATTACTGGAGGCTTTTATTTGGGTATAAAGTTCTGCTTACGTTTTTAGTTTTGTATTTTGTTTCTGCTTGAGTATAGTTTTCGATTATTTTTTATTTTTTTTGGTATATTGGCGTGTGCTAGCTTACTTATAGCAAATAATTTAATTTAATGTTTTGTATTGCGTAATGTACCTAAATTATTATGCGCAGTGTTATATAGAATCATTTTTTTTTTTTTAACTGAACAGACAGCTGTGCTGCTGGGGAGTTTGTGGCGCCACTTCTTCTCCCCAGCTAAAGCACTAGGAAGTGGTGAAGGGCGGGCGTTTTGGGGGACTGTCTTATGTAATTTTGACGTTCAAAAAGTGCTGATTCTCAGCCTAGTTTGAATAAATGACTTTTGATTTTGATTTTGAAAAAATAAAATAATAATATGGATTTGTTCCTATAATATAATAATATGTTTCAAATTAAATATTTTAATTTCTCAATTGATGAATCCTTGCGCCAATATTCGTTGCCGCAGCGCCCATGTATCGGAACTTTCTTTAGTTTTCTCGCAAAATGACCGATAGATGGCGTCAGCGCGTGTGTGCTTCCCGCCCCGCAAAGAGACATGGCGAGTGCTAATCGCTCCGCCTTTTGAATATTCCGTTTTTGATGAAACCTTGACGATACTCGTAAAATAAATGGACCTGCATCTGTGCTTCATTGAGGACTTATAGTGCAGTGTTGATTTTTGGAGTTTCAACCATTCCACCGGTAGATTTAAGAAGATTTGCTCGCCGGCCGGCAGCTACAGACCTACAAGCCATCACGCACGCATGAACGAGATATCTTCCCACCTCTCTGGGTTGAGTGGGATCTCTGGATTCTAAAGGTACGTGGGCATGTTTAGCTGCTATTAATTCTATGGTGTTGGTTCCTCGAGGATTCATCAATGGGGAAATTATTTTATTTTTGAAGTCCGCCATTACGTCTTTGAGTTAAGTTTTTTCTCACATCATTCTAATAAAGGTGCAGGCTATTTACACGCCTCACCACAGCTCAAGGTCAAAATTTAATTCTAAATAAAAGTGTTTAAAAAGACAAATTCGTGTTTTAATATTTTTTCTTAATATTACTGAAATTCAAATATCATTGAACCGAGATACAAAAGTAATCTTCACGAAAATCAGCAGATGTCAGGATTACAAGTAAATAATGTTACTAAAGGTGACGCTTTGTATAAAGGTGACATCAAACTCTAATAATACCTACTTTTCATACGATTGATCCTTTCTAATCAACTGTTGTCAAGAATACTTTAAAGAATATTATTCTGATGTCAATCTTTGTAAAGTTTCTCTTTGAAATTTATACAGGGTGTAAGAAGACACATCACAAAGCCGTCAACTACGCATACTAGGTAAGCATCTAAGTAGGTTTACGCAAAAATTATTGCTGCGAAACGACTTTTATTTTTAGGGAAAATAAAACGCAATTTTTTATTGCGCGCAATGTAACGCGAACCCAAGCAAACGCGTACGCGTACGCGAAGGTACTTGTGGTAGTGTGTGTTTGATATTCATAGTATATAGTAATATAGTATATATATATTAGGTTGGGGAAAAAGTCTTTTCGCATTATAGTATGTATGAACTTGTAATAAAATCTCTTTGGCTATACTATTTGTATCTGGCTGGGTTTGGTATCATTGAAAGTTTAAATTTTAAAGAACATAATTCCAAATTCAAATTAGGAAAATGTGTGATTTTCATTTGTTTTTCGTACCGTCAAGATGAGTGAATCTAATGAAGAAATTCGATACATTTTAAAATTTTACTACAAAAAAGGTAAAAATGCAACGCAAGCCGCGAAAAAAAATTGCGATGTTTATGGACCTAGTGTAGTGTCTGTGAGAGTAGCACAAATTTGGTTTAAGCGTTTTCAATCCGGAAATTTTGATGTCAAAGATGCACGTCGTCGCTCTGGTCGCCCTATTACGGATAAAATGGATGCCATTTTTGAAAAAGTGGAGCAAGATCGGCATATCAGTAGTTACGACGTAGCTGAAGAACTGGAAATTGACCACTAAACAGTTTTGGCGCATTTGAAAAAAACTGGGTACACAAAAAAGCTCGACATTTGGGTACCTCACGAGCTCACTGAAAGAAACCTAATGAACCGTGTACTCATTTGTGATTCTTTATTACGACGTAATGAAACCAAACCATTTTTGAAGAAACTGATAACTGGTGATGAAAAGTGCATCACGAGAGGACTGCCAAAACCACTTATCGCGGTATTTTGACCAGAAGTCCCAAAATTTCTATAACAATGGGATCATGTCCCTACCTACAAGATGGCAAAAAGTTATCGAACAAAATGATACCTAAATACTTTAGTTAAATGTAAATAAACTATATTAAAAAATGTTTTGAATTTTCTTAAAAAATGCGAAGAAACTTTTTCCCCAACCTATTATATATGACGGCGCGCGGATTATTGATAAGTTTTAATTATAAAGTAGGCAATTATTACTTTGCGATTTATTGTTAATCATAACTCGATTTTTCAATGTGGTTAGTTTTAGTCGATTAGTTTATCGGTAAAATAAAAATTATGAGCGGGTAACCCCGAATAGAGTAGTAAGTGTCACTACAAGTAATGGCGGCGGTCATTCTATTGACAGCTGCCGAACGAAGTGCACACGTGCTAACCTATTGGCTCGCAATCCAGTTTCATCCTACTAAGTGTTTGTGATTTTGCATAAAATTGTAAGAAGATTAAATAATAAGACATTGGACAATACAAGTGTGCTTTTATTTTTAAATTCCGGTCGTTACAACGCCCACGATGGATAGCGAAAGCCAAGACCGCTACGAGGCCCCTTCTGACGTTCCGGCATATATATAATATATTGGTAGTTGTTGTCGATTATGTGGCTTTCGGCTTCGGAAAGTGTGTGTTACACCCGATATAGAGCGGCACTAGGCCTGAAAATAACCCTCTACCACCAAAAAGAACTAAACCCACAAACCACAGACATTGATTCGAGGATCAAGTAGCTCTTATCAGAAGGAGTCCTGTAACCGGGTATGCTGAACTTCTTAGTCAACAAAAATACAAACCATATAACAAACAACCAAGACAACAAAGGCAAGAAAACATAGCAACCTGGGTTGGTTGCGCCCCTCCCTCAAAAATCTCATACATAACATATTATACTTTTTGACAGGCCAGTTGGCGTGGTTGGTTAAGATACCGCCTATCATGCCGCAGGTCGTGGGTTCGATTCCCATCCAGAACAAACATTTGTGTGCATGAACATGTCAGTTTGTCCTGAGTCTGGGTGTAATTATTTATATAAGTATGTATTTACAAAAAAAAAAGTAGTGTATGTAGTATATTTATTTATTTATTTATTTATTAAAACTTTATGCACAAGTAAAAACAAATACCGTACAAAGGCGGACTTAATGCCTGAGGCATTTTCTACCAGTCAACCTTAGGGTGATGCAGAGAAAACATGGCAGGTGCAATATAAAGGATAGATAACACGAAAATAACTATAAAATAAAAGAATAAATACAACAATATATACATATATACATACATATAATCAGAATAAACGTTGTCAGGAGAAATAACGATCGGTAGAGGAGAAAAAGAATCCAACAAATCAGCGCAGAGATGTTTCTGCCAACTTCTTACGTATATGCTCACGTATCTTCACTTTAAAAGACAACCGATTGGTTGTCGTCCTGATTTTCAGAGGGAGCGCATTCCAAAGAAAGACCGCCTGGACAAAGAAAGAATAGTGAATGAAACCAGCGCGGTGAGAAGGACATCGTAGAAGACGATTGTTGGTAGAACGAAGATTTTTACTATGGGCAGAGCATAAGTATTGAACATGGGAAGTCAGGTAAGAAGGAGAAGTGGGTTGGTCGAGAATAGAAAACAACATAGACAGAGCTCTCACCTCCCTGCGCTGCCGAATGGGTAACCATTTTAAAAGCAATCGGTGCCCGGATACATGGTCATACTTACGAAGATTGAAAACGAATCGAATGCAGTTATTGAGAAGGCGGTCAAGTTTATTGAGGAGATCTGCATTCAGGTCATAGTAACACACATCACCATAGTCAATTATGGGAAAGATTAGGGACTGTACAAGCATTGCCTTTATGTGTGTTGGGAGAAGGTTTTTCAACCGATAGAGCGACCGCAACGTTCCGGTGACTTTATTACTAACAGTCGTGACCTGCTTTCGCCAGTCAAGACAAGTGTCGACATGCAGACCAAGATCCTTAACATCGGAGCTAAACGGAATGACGGAGCTGTCAAAGATTACAGGTGGTACGGTTAAGCCATTCAGTTTTCTTATGCTGTCAGGGCTCCCAATTATGATAGCCTGACACTTGGCAGGGTTAACCGCCACCCCAAATCGATTAGACCAGTCCCTAACCACACCCAAATCCCGGTTAAGCTCACCAATCGCATCAGAAATGTTATCAACACTTGCCTGGCTGTAAAGCTGCAAATCGTCGGCATAAAGATGATACGCAGTGCGAAGCACGGTGGTAATGAGATTAATAAAAACGGAGAACAAAAGAGGAGATAATATACCGCCTTGAGGGACGCCAGCTGCAAGATCACACCAAGACGACGAAGAGTCCCCAGCACGAACAGACTGCTGACGTCCCCGAAGATAAGAGGAAAACCATTCCAATACCTCCGGAGAGACCATAAGATAGGAAAGGATGGATAAAAGGACTTCATGGCTGACGGTATTAAAAGCATTGGAGAAGTCAATTAACACTAAAACGGTAACTTTAGTGTCCTCCATTCCTCGCCTTATATCGTCAGTCACTTTAAGGAGAGCTGAAACGGTACTGTGCCCGGGCCTGAAACAAGACTGAAAGGGACTGATGAGGGAGTTGTGGTGAATAAAGTGGGAGAATTGTTTATGAACACTGGCCTCGAGCACTTTAGACAGAAAGGGAAGGATAGAAATTGGGCGAAAATGACTAGGAAGAGAGGGCTTGGGTATCTTAGGTAAGGGCCGAACAAGGGCTTTACGCCACATGGAGGGGAAAACACCGGTGTAAAGAGAGAAGTTTATGATGTGGGAAATTGCAGGAAGGAGTTGATCAAGAGCCGTTACGATCATATGGCGACTGATATTATCGCAGCCAACGGCTTTGGATTTAATGGAAAGGATAATCTTTCTGATCTCACCAGGGTCGACTGGGGTGAAGACAAAGGGGTTAATATTGGGACGCGTCAGACCAGCAAGGTAGTCGAGAGTTTGACGTTTGGTTGAACTATCTAGAATGGGAACAGTGGAGAAATGGCGATTTAGATCATCCAAGCCAATTGTATTAGGCAGGTCTGAATCTCGCGATTTGCCGATGCCTAAAGTTCCAAGGAACTTCCAGATATCGGCAGGAGAAGAAGTTGTGATATTATTTAAGATGTGGCGGCGTTTAGCATTACGTATCATCTGATTACACCGATTCCTAGCAGCCTTATAGAGTGTCCAATTTTCCTCCGAACGATCCCTTTTAAATCTTCGAAACGCGCGGTCCCTCCGTCGCATTGCCATCCATACTCCCCTATTCATCCAAGACGCAGGCGGACGCTTCAACTTGATTTTCTTGAAAGGAGCATGGGTGTCATATAGCCTGACCACTTCATTGTTGAAGAAACAAACTTTTTCGTCAACTGACGCAGCAGCTTCCAGGGGTGACCAATCAATATTGGATGCATCTTGTTGAAGCCTTTCGCTATTCATACGTGCAAAGGTACGCCTGTACTGGAACTTGGGTTTAAGTTTAGGAGGTTTAAGGACGTAGGATAGGAAAATAAGGTCGTGATGAGAAAAACCAGGAGCAGTATGTTGACCATGTGAGGAGACTAGGGAAGGATTAGAGGTGAGGATCAGGTCAAGCCAAGTATCATCACCGACTACATTGTGATGAGTGGGGTGGAGAGGCAAAACATGCAGACAGGCCGACTCGATTAAATGCAGGAGTTTACGGGTCCGAGGGGAGTTCTGTGTAAGAAGGTTGGTATTAAAATCCCCCATGATAATGTGATGTGCATACTCCGAACCCAAAGATTCAAGTACCGATTCGAACTCAGTGAAGTTATCTATGGAAGGTGGGCAATAGACGACACCAAGAACAGTTTTAGCTCCTTTGAGACAAACCTCAAGGAAAAGAAACTCTGCGGATTCGTTGGAAGAGGAAGAAGATAGAATTTTAAAAGGAATATCACCACGAAGGTAGATGGCTACACCACCCCCCCTCCTACCAATCCGGTCATTCCGAAGAAGTACGAAACCGGGGAGCGAGTAAGTGGTTGAAAGCAGGTTAGGATTAAGCCAAGTCTCTGAAATCAGGACGGCGTGAACATTGTTGTCCGTAAACGTAACGTACAGTTCGTTAAAGTGACTAGGAATACTCTGAGCATTGAGGTGACATACATTAAATAGTCGGCCTGTATTTCGACTGAAATCTTGTCGTAAAAGATCACCTAAAGTGTCTGTAATAGAAATAAAACTTTCATCGCCGGAAGAGGCACTTGATGTATATCAGTTATCTGGTTTCCATAGTACGAGCTCTGCTTAAGGCGGTGCTATATGTAAATTAGGCTGGAACTGAAGAAGTTTAAAACCTTTTTTCTCCATAACCCGTACCATAATGATCTTTAAAAAAAAATATGTTAAACTACACAATAAAACACATGTCCCCTTCACTTCGAAAAAAATAAAAAATAATTTTAAATATCATTAACATACATGAAAAGTAACCCCTGTTTTAGAAATATAAAACCTTTTTTCTTCGAAACTATTAATCGCTAGGTTTTTTTATAGTCATCATGATATTACACAATACAATACCTAGGGAATCCTCGGCTTATTTTTTTAAATAACTTTTCTAATTATTTATAGTCATTATTTTTTACATAAATCGACACTCAATCGCGTGAGCAACCCCTCTGTCGCCTATTAATTTAGTGCGGGACGAGACGCAGTGCTGAACGGACCTGTACCACTTTTTCCCGCATTTTTTCGTTGGTGACAATACCATTAGAAAGTATTGTAAACAAATACCTACCTACTTATTTTGTTGATTTTAATAGTTTTTGTGTGTGTAAATATTAGAGTAGTTTTTAGTATATAGTTAGTAATACTACATATGAAATATTTGTGTTAATATAAGTTTATTTATAAAATCAATATGGGTGACAAAAAAAGACGCACTAAGCGTAATTTGAAAATAAAATACAAGAGGAGAATAAAAAGAATGAAACGGTAAGTAATTTGAGTACCTATCTAACATTTTACTAGTAACCATCAATCAAGCGTTTTGATAAAAAGATATAGCCTCCTTAGACCCCCGGTATCACCTATGATACCTCAGTAAAATATTTTTTTTGCGCCATCTATGGGATTCTGTAAGAACATTTACCATTTTTAGTTATCTCCTTAAGTGTGCGCTTCCGCTAAATGGCATTACTTTGCCGTGCAAATACATTATTTAGTGTAATGTCACTTTTGAAGTAAACATTTTTTGTTAATCACAACATGGCGACGTCACGTGCAGGTATTTATTGTTTTTATGTAGTAATTTCGAAGTTTTTTGTTTGTTTCGATTTGCATTCAATTTCATCTTTAAATTTCAGTAATAAAACCCTAGAAATTTAATGAATTTCTCGGTTATTTTTTGCGGTTTTTGAACAATATCGTAGGTGATACTTTGGGCGCTCGTGACCTAAGAGTTTGTTTTTTTTAACAGACTTGGGAGAGTCTGCAATTGAAGATTTATTATTGAATTTGGACGTGTCTGAAACCGAGGAAGAAGATGAAGAAGATTCAGAAAACCTGGAAGTAGAGCAGGATGGTATTATTGAAGAATTGGTACCTCGTGACGCAGCTGAAGAGGATTGGGATTCCTCCGATGATGAGCCTCTTGTAGAAGTTGCTCGTTCTTCCAATCGTTTGTCTACCAATCGTCCTCTGAGATGGGATCGTACAGAAGATTTTAATAACTCGAGCATGGATGAAGAGCTCCCTCTGGAATGTGAGTCCGAGCTCCTCGCTCCCCAAGATTACTTTTACAGGTATATAACTCTCACATGGGAGGAATCGACCTTTTGGACAGAGTGATCGGAAAATACGTCATGCGTGGAAGAACTGGCAAGTGGACAGTAAGAGCGATCTTTCACTTCTTCGATTTTGCTCCGGCTGCAGCCTGGATTGGATATCGGAATGTAGCCGTTAAACGTGGGTTGCCAAGAAAAAATATAATGCAGTACCTAAATTTTAAGATGGACCTAGCAAAACATTTGATTTTCGGCGGCGAAACACCGGTAGTGCTGCAATGTTCTAGCCCCAGCACTGATCGTCTTACTCGAAACAGCTTTGTCCAAAGTCCCAGACCTGTACTGCCTGTAACACAAGATGATCCGCCTTCGACATCATCACAAAGAAAACACAGACTTGTGGTGCCTATTCCCCACATTGCCAAGAGGCTAAAAGAAGCGCAACACCTGCCCATGTGCGTTAAAAATGATAAAAAAATCGTTCGAAATGCCGGTTGAGTGGCTGCAACAATCTCACGTTCATTAAATGTTCAACATGTGAAATTTTTTTATGTTTGAATGTCAACCGAAACTGTTTTTACGATTTTCATACTAATAAAAATTGAAGTAAAGTATAACATGATTTAGTTTCATTAAGACCCGTAGTATCACCTATGATAACCCCCATTTCAGACTTCTGGGGAAGCTAAAATTTTTTTTTCAAATATTTTTGGTAAAAACGCCTATTTTTATGCACCCATACCAAAAACCAAATGGATCTGACAAAATTTGATAGTCTGGGTCTCAGGAGGATAGGTAGGTACGTATAAGTAATATGCGTACCTAAGCAGGTACCTACCTATCAGCTGCTTATACTTACCTAGGTACCTTTCGTCGCCAGAACGAGAAACTGTTTTCGTTTCGAATTTGCCAACGGAAATTCGTACGTGTTTAATGGCAACAAGGTATAGATTCCAAACGACCGGGCGGCATTACGACACGGCGGCACAGTAACGACATAACGAGCTATAGATTCGCATGCAGTGAATCTATAGCTTGTTACTATTAGACACGTACGAATTTACGTTGGCCGGAGTTTCGCTAGCTAATTTAATTTGACCCTGAATATGTGTCGCAGCTAACTAGTTTATCGTGTTTAGATATCTATACCCATCACGTTTGCGGAGTTTCGCTAGCTAATTTAATTTTAACCTGTATATGTGTCGCAGCTAACTAGTTTATCATATTTAGATATCGATACCCATCACGTCTGCGGAGTTTCGCTAGCTAATTTAATTTGAACCTGTATATGTGTCGCAGCTAACTAGTTCATCATGTTTAGATATCGATACCCATCACGTCTGTGGAGTTTCACTAGCTAATTTAATTTGACCCTGTATTATTACTCATCGCAATCAGATTGCTAATACAGGGTAATAATTAGGCCAGCCACATACAGTCGGAATTCCGTCCCGGAATTCCGTTTCGAAATATCGTTTTGGAATTTCGAAAGCAGCAAACCCATACAAAGTCACGCACAGACTACCATGCGTAATTTTGAATCGGAGAAAATTTCGAACGGAGGACTACTTGTACGTGTGTGATAGATCCTTGATCTTGCATGGATTTGCTGCATTCGAAAATTCCGAATCGATGTTTCGAAACGGAATTCCGACAGTATGTGGACTTTTTGTCCATCCTCTTTGGACCCCATGGATGTAACCTGCAGATTGCGACTCTCGGACTACAAGGGGTCGAAAAGTAACGAGGTTGGCGAGTTTCATAGGACCCTAAAGTTCTAAGCAAATCAAATGACATATTTTAAAATTGGATTAACGTAACCCTTTTATAAGTAAACGTGGATGAACGTATACAATATAAGCTACAATATTTTTTAAAGCCATCAGTATTTCAACTGAATTTTATATTTTACTTTGTTTTAGGGGACTGAAGAATTATCGATTGGTAGACGTACTGTAAACATCAGTCATTTTTTTAAATCAATCCAAGAAATATCAAGCCACGGACCATTGGACTGCGGTTTAAAGTCAATAGAAATCGTATCTGAACGTTTGACAGGTTTAATGAATAAATTAAAACTGAAATGTCTTTTATGTAACACGAGTTTAATAATAGAGGGAGACAACACCCCAGAAGAAATGAATTTAAACACATGTGCCGTAGTAATAGTAGCAGGATGTGGACATACGCAATTTCTGGAAATTACGTCAACTCTAGGACTACCTGAGATCTCACAAAAATGGATATAGTAAACAAAACGTGGGAATCTGAAGCGTTAAGATCTTTGAACGAAGCTGCTGAAGAGGAAAGATGTGCTGCCGTTGAAGAGGGTAAAGTAAATGCAAAGGGAATACCGATAATTGATGTCATTGCTGACGGATGTTGGGGAAAAAGATCATACAAGAAAAACTACTCCTCACTGTCAGGAGCAGCAGCCATACTTGGTAAACGTAGCAATAAAATATTGTTCATGGCTGTCAAAAATAAGTTCTGCTACATTTGCGCTAGAGCAGAAAATAAAGGAATCTCGACAAACAAATCATATTTGTTTATACAGGTAAATATTTTATGTGTTTTACATAAAAATCCTAGTAATATTATAAGTGGAAACGTATTGCTGTTTGTTTGTTTTATAAATTAACTAAACGTAAATGGTTCGCCTTATTATTTTGAAATCAAACTAAATATCTATTATATAAAAATGGTAGAGGTAACCCATTAGAGAACTAAAGCCGTAATATAGGTTTTGTACACTGAAAGCTACATTATTATACTTTTTGTCTTTATTTACAGGACCATCTATCGGCATGGAGTCAATGATTATTGTCGAGGGATTTAAGAAAAGCATAGAAATGCACAATTTGATATATGGCAGAATTATATCAGATTGTGACGCCAACACATATTCAAAGCTTTTGCAAGAAAGGCCGTACGAAAATTTAACAATAGAAAAAATTGAATGCCGAAACCACTTGCTGAGGATTTTTTGCAACAAACTGCAGTTTTACAACAAACACGAAATTTCTAATACGGTTCATAAAACTCCTAACAAAGAAAAGAATATTAACCATGCGAAAAGTAGTAGTAACTGCAATTGCAAAATACAAGCATACTGATAATGCAATGCAACTCCATGCTGATATAATGCTTGCTGCAGAACATGCTTTTAGCCAACATACCACGTCCAAAGGATACTTTTGTGGCAAACTAGGCGAAATAGAAGATATTGACAAAGACTTTCATACAAACACTCTGTGCCAAAAAATAAAATTAATATTATCACAGCTAGCGGCACACTCACGCATTTTTTGCACGATGTCGACAGCAACTCTGTAGAGAGATATCATAGCGTTGTTGCTAAATTCATAGGTGGCAAAAGGATAAACTTTGCTCAAAAATATCAATATCAGATGAGATGTAATACTGCGGCTCTATCATTTAACACAAGAAAACCTTTGAGCATCTTGCATAAACGTATTGTAGGTAGAAGTCCAAAAGGACAAATACATAAATTTGAAATGAACAGAATAAAGCGACAGATAAGACCTAAAAAATATACAAAGAAGAAAAGAAGAACATTGGAAAATCAAAACGCCTCTTCCATCAATTATGGACAGGATTGCGCGAAACCCGATATGTCAAAGGAAATGCTAGAGGAATCGAAAATAATATTTTTGAATGAAGAAGAATGAAGATGAAAGAATAAGAATTGAAACAGGTACAATACTTCAAAGTGAGTCAAGTGAATGGCTTGAACTAAGAAGAAATTAACTGACGGCTTCAAATTTCGGTAACGTAATTAAAAAACGCAATGACATCAGTTGTGCTAATATGGTGAAGAATGTAATTTATAAAAACCTAATAGATCACGTCAAATCAGTCAAACATGGGCTAGAAAATGAAAGTATTGCTAAAACTCAATTAGAAAAAGAATGAATAATTGATTAGGCCTGCCACATACAGTCGTAATTCCGTTTCGAAATATCATTTCGGAATTTCGAAAGCAGCAAAGCCATACAAAATAAACGAAGAACTACTGTACGTGTGTGATACATCCTTGATTTTGTATGGATTTACTGCCTTCGAAAATTCCGAATCGATATTTCGGAACGGAATTCCGAAACGGAATTCAGTCTGTGTATGTGGCCGGCCTTATTGAACTAATAAGTTCCGGGCCCACGACCGCTTGTGACTTATAATAAATTGAACTGAGGTCACGGGTCGTATGGGGCCCACAAACCATATGGGACGCATTGTGGTTCATGGACCCCATGAACCTAATATGGCATTTGAGCTTCGTGCAAGCATATGGCCGGCAGATTTGTGTATTGTTCAGATTTTCCACTTGATTTATTTTGCGTTTTTTTTTTATATTTGAAGTACTTAAAACAACTACTAGTAGTACTTTTAGGTACAAACTTATTCACTTTTATTTATGAGCAAAGTCGCGGGGAAAGCTAATAATAATAACTGTCTATATTCGGCCGCCCATTTTCTGTTTTAGTAATATTACAATGAGTTCTTAGTCATTAAAAATATATATTTTCTAAAAATAATAATAATTTACACAAGTGTTGTATTTGTTTTTCTACAACATTTTTACCTAAAAATGTTCTGCACCACTGCTCTGAAATATGCAACAGGCTACCTATGCGTGCGTCGCGCGTCATGGCTCTGTGGCAGTCAGCGGTGCAAAATAGAATATTAGTGATCGCTTCGCGCGTAATTATAATGAGGGGGTGCGCGGGGCATTCTCGGCGTTAACGCCCATTTGAGCGAGGTCAACGGCGTAATGCCAAGCCTTAATTTGGGATCAGATGACCGTATGTGAATAATGTCCCAGATTATTATTATTATTATAACAAGAAACAAAACCATCTTCCAATACGGTTGGTCACCGAAGAAGATCACGGCCACAACCCTTCAAAGAATAATACAACCACGCTAACAAACCTTGCATCAATCTCACCAACCTACATTTATGCATATAACTCCATACATAAGAATAATTACCTAATGTTTTATATACTTAAATCTTTCTGAAAGTATATAGACCACGCTAGTGAAATAATCATCAAAATTAGTTCATGACTTTTTTAAGAAAAAAAAAATCCAACAAACACACATACATACGGGTCGAACACAATGTCTTTCTTTTAAGTTTGTTAAAAATACAATTAAATGAACAAATATTCAGAGCCAAATATGAGCGAAAAGTAAGTAGCTGTAATGCGCAATGAAAAAAAAAAAAAAACTAGCATACCTTATGCTAGTTTTTTTTTTTTTTTTCATTAAATCAATGTAACACAGTAATAATTCAAATAGAAGAAAAGTATTAAAATTTAAAACTACATAGATACTGGTGCTCAAAAAAAATATGAAACTCCAACAATTCTCTACTACAGTTCAAAAGTCCGTTTCTGTAGCGGTCATGATGTGACGTCATTTACCACGTAACTGCTTGTTTTACATCTGTTTTTAAGGTTGTTCAGCCCTAAATCATATAAATTAAATTATTTTTCATGCTTTATTCAAGCAAAAATCGCACTTACTTACTTACTTTAGTGAGATTTCAAGCAGTTTTCAAAGAATCGATTTTTATTCTCATAGTTTTTTTTACGTCACTTCATGCATTGACGGAGGCGACGCGATTTGAGTTTGCGTTCCGTTCCACCAAAAATACGCAACAAAAAATAATATATTGTAAAATAAGAAATGCAATAAGAAAGTTTTTTCTTGACTCCTATACCTGTGTATTTAAATAATTTGTTTCACGTGCATATTCCTAGTCAAGTTCGTTGCTCTGATCGACACGATATTTTTAAAGATGCGGTATATTCATCTTAAGATCTCAGCCAAGAATATGGGTCAACCAGTAACTTTGATACTATGAATTATTTCGAATTTTATTTGTAATATGTATCTACTACGTTTCATATACAATTCAAATAAACATTTTAACCAAACACACAATAGATCTACTATGATAACTTAAAACGTGTCTAAGCCCTTACCAACCTTGGCTAGAATGCCACCTGATGCCTTATCACTACGCTACGGAACCCTTTTCAAAGCCCACGCTAATACCACAATATAATTAAGTACAGAAGGTTGGCTCCGTACAACTATCGGAATCTGGCGCATGCAAACATCTATAGACGCGTACGTACAGATTACTCTTGTTCCTCTCAGTATCTACTTGTCATTGTCATTCACGGCAGTTTCTCTCATCGCTTGACTGGCTGGGGCGAGTCGTCCGACTCGTGCCGTGCGACTACTACCGTGAGAGAACACAGTAGCACTAGCTGTTAACTGTTAGGCCAGCAACTCGTACTTTGTGAGTCCTTCACGAACCGAGCGTTTTCGCTCGTTATTTAATATGGAGCCAACACAGAACAAGGAAACGCTCCGGCCGTCGCTAGAGGCAGCATTGTCAATAATTTCCATACAAACCAAGCATATCACCGTTTACTCGCATTACAACACTAATTTGTGTCTGTCACCTCCGACCTAGACTAAAGTCGAGGGCAAACCTATCTCAAATAAAAATAAAACCGGTCAAGTGCGTGTCGGATCACGCACAATAAAGGGTTCCGTAGTCGAGATGAATTTATCCAAAGAACAAACTTAACATTGTAGTTGAAAAACATGTTCTCCCATTCATTCCAACTACAAATGTAATTTTTTACGCACAATATTACCATGTTACCTGTAGACCGAGAGATTTACCATCTTATTTTAAAACCATAGACTTCCTTTAGGTTTTCCTGTAATCCATAGATACAGAAGTATTTTCTGTATAGTTTTCATAATTTTAAGCTCAGTAGTTTCGGAGATAAAGGGGGGAATGGTCAATTTTCGTCTATTTTCTTAAATAATTTTAAAACACTTTATTTTAAAATTATAAAAAAAATATTTATTTGAGATCCTCATAGTAAGCCCTTTCATTTGATATATCGCACAGTACAGTTTGCAAAACTTTTTTTTTAATTTTTTTATTTGCCCCCAAAATTGACCCTCATACTCAAAGTTCATTAAATTGCATTACACGTCCGTGTTTGGGTTACAGAAATACATACTTGTACCAAATTACAACTAAATCGGTCCATTAGATTCGGAGCAAATTGGCTGTGATAGAAGGACAGACAGACAGTCACATGATCCTATAAGGGTTCCGTTTTTCCTTTTGAGGTACGGAACCCTAAAAAAACTGGCCAAGTGCGCGTCGGACCACGCACAATGAAGGGTTCCGTAGTTTAGGTGAATTTATCCCAAGAACAAACTTAACAAGTAGTTGAAAAATATATTATGTTTTCCCGTACATTCCAACTGCAAATGTGAGTTTGTACTTACAATATTGAGAGAAAAATTATCATGATATTTTAAGACCACAAACTTCTTATAGGTTCTCCTGTAATATATAGGTCTAGAACAATTTTATGATTTTTTTTTTAAATTTTAGTCTCAGCAGTTTCGGAGATAATGGTAAATTTTCGTATATTTTCTTAAATAACTTTAAAACGATTTATTTTAAAATTATAGAAAAAATATATTTGAGACCCTCACAGTAAGCCCTTTCATTTGATATGTCACACGGTACAGTCTGCAAAACTTTTATTTTTAGTTTCTTATTTGCCCCTAAAATTGACCTCTAATAAAATCAAAATTCATTTATTTACGGTATACGTGTGCGTTTGGGTCACATAAATTCATACGTGTACCAAATTTCAACTTAATCGGTCCATTAGATTCGGAGCAAATTTGCTGTGACAGACGGACAGACAGACAAGAGTGATCCTTATAAGGGTTCCGTTTTTTTCCTTTTGAGGTACGGAACCCTTAAAATACATCACAATAACAAAAAATAGTTTCATTACTAAACGAAACTTATTTTTTGGAAGGGGCAACTGGAAGCAGTTCTATTTTTTTGTAAATTTTGACATTCCAAAGTACCTTTTATGCGTCTAATTGTAATAAATTATTTGACTTTGACATTGAACGACATACTTTATTATGGAAACTGACGGTTTCCAATGGTGACCCGTGACAGAAGTAAGCACTGTACGCGATTTTGGCGCCACAAATTTTGTTAGTACTGCCATCTTTACACGGTTAAGTTTAAGTGCTAGTCACTTCTTGAGATATCGAACTAGATAATAACATGATGCGCGCGGCAACGGTACACACTTGCCTAGAGTCACAAATTCTTTTGAGTCCTGAAGAGCCCACGTTTATAAGCCTGTATTTTTAGGGTTCCGTTCCTGAAAAGGAAAAACGGAACCCTTATAGGATCACTCGTTTGTCGGTCTGTCTGTCATAACCATAAATAAATGCAAGTGGTGACTACCACTTGAGGTACGAGCGGTGAGACGAGGGTGTTAGACAAAGGTGAAGCTAACTCAGTCTGCCAATCTTGTCAATCGCGGTCACACCTCTGGCATACCTCAGACGGTGACTCCCGTGTTTTGTGGGAGTCGACCTTCTGTACTCATCTATTTTTTGGTACTCCTAAATTAATATCCTCGCTCGATTTGGCTGACAGCCTACTGATTGTAGCAGAGGATTTAATGCCTTGCGAGAAGCATATTTTGAAGATCGTTGTCTAGGTATTGCTTTTGCATAATTTCTGTGTAATGTTTTCCTTGTGATTACTTCTTCTAGTAAAATAATTACAATGAAAACATTACATAGAAATTATGCAAAAGCAATAAAACCGTTATAATTCAGCTACGCGAACTGCACTCACCGACGCAGTCATCAAGTGATGACTGCGTCAGTGAGTGCAGTTCGCGTGGCTAGTTATATATTATAGCATATATCAATTATCTGGTTCCCATAGTACAAGTTCTGCTTAGTTTGAGATCAGATGATGGTGTGTAAATATGTCCCAGGGTATTATTATTATTATAAATCATAGAATTTTTTTAATAACATAATCTATGAATATTTTAGATTATGTTTATATTACATAGTGTAATCAATTTGTGATGAAATTTGTGATGAAAGTTTGGAAAAACTGATTGTGGTTGGGAACACCGAAGGCAAAAGATCGCGCGGTCGTTCACCAACACGATGGAGCGATCAGGTGAAGGAATCATCGTCCTCAAAATTCTACACGGTGGTAAGGGATGCGCTGGACAGAAACCGGTGGAGGCGGATCATCCGCTCCAGATGCAACTCCGAAGCTGACCACGATCCTCAGATATGAGGGACCGACTGCAGAGAGAGAATCAATTTGTAAAGTTATGTCTAACGCGGATGAAAAACTGAGAATCATGCAAAACCTATCAAGCGTATTTTTATGAAACCTTCACAATTTTAAAGATAATTTAATTATTTATCTTTTAATATTCTAACCATTTGTTTTATATCTAAGTAATAAAATAATAATGCATCTAATTTGGGACAGCGCTTCTTGATGGGCGAGTCCTATTACTGGGTGCACGTACGACGCGTTGCGTGAGCTCAGCACAGAACACGCAAGCTAACCACTCAAGGCCGTGGGCATATATCTGCGTCTAAAATATTATATATTATTATCAAATTCGCGTTTTCATGACAAATTAATGGCATATACAGTGAATATGATACCCAAAACAATAGATTTTGGTCGGGATTCAATCAATAAAGGCTAAATCGCTCATCACGAGGCATCCATTACAGTTCGTGGGTAACGAAGAGCTAGGAATATAAACGGAGTGTTTGTAATTTAACATAAACATACAGGGATAAACGATACATATACAGGGAAACCTGTTATTAGCCAAACAATATCAATGGTTGTTTTAATAAACAAAATATAGAATAAAATTATCACGCCTTAATTCATCAATAGGGTTAGATTAGATCTAAACCCGTCGGTCAAACCAGTCGGCCAGTTAGTCCGAAAGTTGAAGCTAGTTTCACATACCAAAACGTAGATCTCTATGGAGAATAATGGGCAAAAAACTTCTAGAGTGTCCATGGAGTTTCTTCTTTAGGTACAGACGCCAGCACATCAAGCTACTACAATCTGTCAGATTTCTTTAATAGATTTTCGACTTTATTGCTAAGGCATTAGGTTCAAGGTTGATTGGGAAAATCTGACAGTTTCGGGTAGGTTGACCTGCTGGCGTCTGTACATAGTACTCCTAGGTAATAATAATTCCCTTTTTTACTTTAATATCTAACAACATCATGTTAACATTAACATTCGCATTTAAGCACGCCAATGTAAATAGTTTCTGTAATTTGTGTCTGCAGGCATGCCACGACGTTGATGCACAACGTCGTTTTCTTCCTTACTCAATTATTATTAATGATTATATAATATTATTATTAAAAACCTGTAATATCCCACTGCAGGACAAAGTCATCCCAACTCCCTTTCCACTTCTCTCTGTCTAGAGCTACTAGTACTAGAAGCCATTACTCAAACAACTTAAAAAATGTACAGGGTGTAAGGGACAGCCCTCCGCAGACTGATAGAGTGAATTCATACTAAGACGACCGGTACATGAAATTATTTCAGGAACCTTCTGGAAACTCAATAAACCTGATTTGTTTGTGTTTTTATGCACAAAGGGAAGCATCAGTTACTGGTTGGGAGGGGTAAGTAATAGGTATGCGGTGAGTTCGATGAACTCTGTAGGTAGGCAGAAAGTGAACAGCTGATTTAATGCGTAGTTCGTTAGAGTATTTCAACATCCATTGCTGATTTTTTTTGTTGTAGCTGTTTTATTTACGTAAATGGAGTGCTGCGTACAGATAATGTAATTTTACTTTGAAATAAAGAATAGTAACTGAAAAACGAAAATTAAAAAAATAAAATTTTCCTGAGAAATTTTCCAGTGGAATATGATTCAAAATAAGGAGCTGAATGCACCCTGTTAGTTTGTGGAGGGCTGTCCCTTACACCCTGTATATAGATGTGAAAATCTTCTTACAGCTAACAGTCTAAAGGTCTACATAATTTGGTCCTCATATGGCCTGACCAAGATTATGCCTGGACTTTAAGAGACTGACCTCTGAGCTGGTTTCGGTTTTTCTTCTCCGTCAGTTTTTGGCCTGTAAAAGTGTTTTATAATTTACAGAAATAAATAATTTATCAAAGTGTTTATACGTGTGTGCTGACCTTTCAATGTGACGTTATTTAAGAATAGACGATTTTTAGTGATATTAAACTGAAGATCATTTCTAAAATAGTTGTGTTAATGATTTGGAAAAAAATATATTAAATTTGAGCATTTTCTTAATAACTTAATATGTGAATATTTTAGATGATGTTTATATTACATAGTGTAATTAATTTGTAAAGTTATGTTTAATGCGGATAAAAAAAAACTGACAATCACACAAAAACTATCAAGTGTATTTTTATGAAACCTTCACCATTTTAAAGATAATTTAAGTATTTATCTTTCAGTATTCGTGTTTTAATTTACTACCCATTTTTTATGTATAATAAATTAATAATGCTTTTAATTTGGGACAGCGCTCCTTGATGGACTTGTCCTATTACTCGTTACCATTATTCGTATTTTTCCAACGAGCGGCGCGTGCGACGGTCGTGACTGTAGTCACTCAGTTCAACGCCGGTACCATCTCGTTCTCGTTGATATCCATCCCGATGACTTGGCGGTGGACAAACAGCCTTACTGTTTGTTTTCTTTTATCTGTATTTTCAATTTGGAAATGTGAGAAAAAAAACTGTTAAAATTGAGTGGTTGGCTTCCAGTCTAACCGGATGCAGCTGAAAGCTTTTACAGATCAGTAAACTAATTATTATCAAGGGTTATTTCGTGACAGTTTTTACGCCATTTTTTTTTGTCTGAAAAATGCATATTTTTTTTTTTTTGTATAATTGTTTATTCTATTATTTTAACAGACGTACGAGTACATCAGTTTGTACTTTACTGTTGCTACTGTTGTTTGCTGTACTTTTTAATGTGATAACTTCATCGTCACTAGCTGCATCGCAAAAAACTATAGGTACCTAAACCTTTTGATTATAAAATAATATTTCTTAGGAGTTCGTTTGCATGTTTTATACGCATCCTACTTTTGTATTATATTCGTTGAAATTTTGAAATAAAAATAGTTTGATTATTAGGGAAAAAATATTGAATAATAAGAAAATAGTTGCGTATTATTTGCCTTCGTTAATTTATTCTAGTATTTCTTTAAATAGGTATATTATATGACACAACCTCTGTAGAAAGTCAACGCGATCTACCCGTTAAAAACCACAAAAGCTTACTCCACATCGATTCACAGCTCCGTACGCTAACCAATATCGACTCATTAATAATTGCCGTACCGAGAGTGCTGCCTTTAAAGTAACCCGTTTTAGCCACGCTATTTAACCGTTAAATTATTAACCAAACATTTACTGATCCCGTAATAACACGGTACTTCTTCTTGCTCTTATCAGAACAGATTTAGAGATCAAATGGAAAAAATTGAGTATTTTTTTCTCGTATAGTGTTAGAAAGATAATTTTTTTTTTGTTGGTGGGGCTTTTGGCTTAGTATCGTTGGAATGCCTTCCACAACGTGGACCGAAGACCCTGCGAAGACCACAGGAAACAGCTGGATGGGAGAAGCTTGGGGGAGGCCTATCTTCAGCAGTGGACGTCTTTCGCCTGAACTGTTGAATGATAATGATGATGATGGCTTCGTACATCTATAAAGGGCGATCGGTCATCAAAGTGACCTTGGGTGACCGTGGTCAGTTCAATGGATGTGTGATTATTTAAACTAATATTATAGAGAGTAATCTACCCCCACCCACCACATAATTCTCACTTCCTAAACATCAAGGCACACAATTAACGCACATACATTACGATTAAAGATGGAGGAATCTAAATAGGTTTTAGATGTTAAATTAAATATTCAAAACACGAATTTTTAGTCACAAGGCCTTTAGCAAATTAACCCAAAAGCTGTCGGGTTAAGGAGCATTATAAGAATAAATAATGAGTTAGCCTTTGAAGCACAAAATAGATTTCTACAGAAGGTCGGCTACATAATAACGACACTGACGAGACAACGAGACTGGACCCCACGACACAGGGAATGCCAGTGGGGTCCAGGGATTTTTTTTTTAAATCTAGCATCCTAAGGCTCCTATGTAATCTGTCGTTTTCTTTTATTTCCTAAATATTGTATTGTGTTTTTTTTTCTGAACTGAACATATTTTTTTAACGAGCGTAAACAGGCGCACGCTTACGTATGGTCTGTTCAAAAAGTATCTGACGAAAATGTAAACAAATGGATCAGAAAATGTACATGATGTCAATTGGTGGTGCCACTTACAAATTGAGAACTTTGTTTCAAATACTGCCCGAAATAGAGATGGTGACTAAATTTTTTTGTCCGTCAGGCAGAGTGTTAAAAAATGTTGGGCAAGTATTTTTTATTTTTTTACGTAATCAAAGGATTACGGCGATACATTGAGTTAAAATGTGGCATGACGTCACGTATTGTGACATAGTGAGCCCCCACTCCCCAACTTTCATGCATTTTATCTAAGTAATTTTTTATTATTATGATAAAGCAAAAAATAAAATATGTCTAATATTTTTTTATTAGGTGTCTGACTGACGGACTATATAAATAGAATTTAGTTTTTTATTTTACCCAGGCATCATCCCTATTCTAATTAATTTTTACATTTGAGTTAATTTTATATCGTAAATTTTCATCGATGATTTTTCCATTACTATTAAATAACGTTATTCAAACAATTATTGCTAGAAGAAATAATTTATAAAGAGAGGTATATTATAGTTGAAGTCTTCCAAATACAGATGAATGTGTTACTTACATAGTGAGTGATTGTGTAAATACTTAACCAGCGGGATAATTTGGTAACCACGTAAAATGATAATTGATCGCAATTTCTTTCATTTTGATAGTCCAAGTACATTTATTGAAACTGTGTTACGCAATTAGGATGCTGAACAGGGTTTGTTTAAACTTTTATCAGCTACTTTTGGGAAAGACTATAGACGCATACGTACGGATATCTCAAACAAATTCCAGTCGTGAGTCTGTGCGCTATATGTGTCTATATGTATGTATGTGCGTACGTTTTCACTGGTTGTATCGAACTAACCTTCTGCACCAATCTATTTTATGTCTGTAGGATCACAAGAATTCTGCGTGCCCTCTCAATTAAGGTGAAGTTGAAATTAATTTATTCTAACTAGGGGATTTTGGGTAGGAACCGTGTGTAAGCTGTAATTTTTAAAGAGATTGTTATGATGTTCCAAAGGTATGTAATTATAAATTAATGTAGGTGTGCGTACTTTATTTGATTAGGTTTGAGTAGGTAGATTTTGTTTTGAAGTGTAATGTCTGCCTGACGTGCTTTTTTTAACTGGATATCTAACTAAGTAGCTATAATCGTATAATTACAGTATATTTATATCTTACTAGTAAAGGCCCTTTTAGGGTTCCGTACCAAAATATTAAAAAGGAACCCTTATGGTGCGACTCAGTCTGTCTGTCTGTCCGTCTGTCACAGCTGGAAATCTCGAGAACTACTAATGCTATCTACTCGAATTTATGAATAGTTTTAGATGACGTTTGCCCAACTATTTTTCAAATAAGACAGACGTTTTTTTTTGCAACAAGGACTGAAAGAAGTCCTTAAAAATTCTAAGTGGGGCTACTAGGGCATGTGGGGTATCATATGAAAGAACGCTGTTTGCAAATTTTTTCTTTTTTTTTAGGCAGAATAGTTTTCGACTTTTGATGAAAAATGTAAAAAAATACCGTTCCCCCTTATCTCCGAAGTTTGCACAGAGAAAAATCTAAAATTATTCTGTGTGATAGAAGTTTATTTAAATATTACAGGAAAAATAAAACGATGTCTCTAAATAGCACACTTTTTTTTTATAGTACGGAACCCTCGGTGCACGAGTCCGACTCGCGCTTGGCCGATGTTATAAAACAAGGAATGGGATCATTGTTCACCATATTCAATCAACACGTGTTTGTGATTTCAGATCATTAAGGTTACGCTAGTCAGTCATTATTCCGTGCTAACTACGTATGGAGTTTATTTACTCGACTGTTTGATAGTGTACATTAAACATTAAAAATGATATCTACTCGTACTTGTCTCGTCATTATCTAGTCTTGTACGGAAACAAAATTAAGAAAAAAAAATGTTGAAAAGTTATGACCGTCGAAAATTCTTAAGCTTAACGCATTTTTGGAAATACATAAAAAACTCCTGGAGTATGAAAATAGCAAGATTGGTAGCGTAATAGGGATTATTGAATTTATTAAAAAAATCAGGTACTTAACTTTATTTTGAATAAGTACATCCAGTAGTTATTTCATAATTCATAATACTATACGCCCAAAAGTCTGTTCATGAAATTTTACGCGCTCGTTTTCGTTATAAATCATCGTCTATTTCACTAATAAATAATATATGAAAAAACTTAATAGCAGGCATATTAGCCACGCCCACCAACGAGTTTGAGACATCGACTAGCACAATCATAAAGGTAAGTTAAATCATAAGCACTGATTAATATAGATGGGACACGCCACAGTTTAGGTATTAAGCTACAACTAGCTATCGTACGCGGCGGGTTCGACTTGACGGACCAATTCAGTGCGGGCTGCCGCGCACCGGCCGGCTCGCACGGTCAATTCGATACTCTCACACGCCGTCATAAAAGAAGGCAACCCTAACGAGTCAAAAGGTATGAGTTAAGTGATAGAAAGAGAGGCAACTTGTAGGTGAATATAACTGTAGGTAACAAGCGTTGTGCGATCTGAATTGCACTTTATTGTATCGTAGCAAGAGTCGCTTTTTATTTAAATGATTTTGCGGAGTGTTTCATCTGTATTAATCTGCGGCATAAGTATCACCTCTGTTTATTCCTTCTAAAGGAAAAGCCTTCGCACGGGGTTTTCTTTGTCGAAAGTAAGTTACAATTACAATAATAATAGCAGCCTTTATTGTCCCACTATAGGGCAAACGTCTCTTCTCATATAGAGAGGGCACGAGCATCGATCACCACGCTGGCTCAAGGCGGATTTCAGACTTATATTAATTTCTAAGTCTAGGTTTTCACACGATGTTTTCCTTCACCGACGTCAGTGATGTCCAAGAGGATTACGATTCGAGGATTACAGGCATGATGTTATATCATGTTATGTAGATTGTATATTAGCTTTGAAATAATCGTTTTACAAGTTCGTGCTGTATAGCAATATTCAATAACGCATTAGCCCGATACATCTTCAAATGTACTCAAAAACGTTATCTACGTATAAATTAACAGCTATAGTCTGAACACGTTAAATCCTCGCGCGAATCCGTAAATGCATTAGTTCACCACTAATCTTCGAACTACAGAGTACTAGAGATACATATAGCTTCATTAAAGACGCCTTAATACTGCAACAATGATTATATACAGGCTGACTTCTGAAATATTATACATTATCTAATCTAATCTACCCCTTATTTATAAACGTTTCTTAATGATTAACGTCACCAAAAGGCGTGTCTTTTTACCGCTTAAAAGAGTCGTTTCGCCCAAACTCCTACTTTTCGGGGTACATCTGTTCCTGTAACTGATCGACTTGAGCTCCTAGGCATGGAGTTGACATCTGGTCTCCGATTGGCCCAAACTGTGGCCAAGAAACTGGGCATCCTAAATAGGGTGAAGCGATACTTTACGCCTGGAAAGCTTTTAACCCTTGACAAAGAGCAAGTCCGATCCTGCATGGAGTATTGCAGCCACCTTTGGGATGGATCAGCTAAGTACCAACTAGACGCGCTTGACTCGGTTGAACACAGAGATAAGAGGCTCATTGGCGACGTAAAACTGGTGAATGCCAAGCTTCATAGCTTGGCTCATCGCCGCAAGGTTGCCTGCTTGTCGGTCTTCTACAGATTGTACTTCGGAGAGTGTACTCGAGAACTCCACGATCTCATTCCACCGGCCCCCTTCTACCATCGGACATCTAGACGCACTGCCAGTTACCATCCCTACCTGGTTCCTATTCCAACAATTCGCACTAAGCGCTTCCAAATGTCTTTTATAATGCGCACAACAAAAGAGTGGAACTCACTACCTGCGTCTGTGTTTCCGAACGCATACAACCCTAATCTTTTCAAAGTGAGAGTGAACAGGCTTTTTCTCGGTAAGCTCAGTCCATCGTCGACTTTGTCTCTGTCACCTCTGACCTAGACTAGAGTCAAGACCAAACCCATCACAAATAAAAAAAAAAAACGTCAGTTTCTAAGGCACACGTTTTGGCGTATGTAAACGTCTCTTTATAACCCGCGGTATTCAAATTTTCTTAAGTTTTTTGCAATTTGCAAGTCAGTTGTATGTTGATTAAAGAATGATTCGCGACTGAAACAAATTAATATGTATTTACACAATTATAATTATTAGAATCAGTAATACAATTCCTTAAGTTAGTATAATCCAAAATGTCAAGATTTCATGTCAATAGTCATTCAATAGGATTTAAGAAGTATAATTCAGTAAATACATAATTGTTACGGACGGATGCGAATCATGTTTTGATCAACATACAACCTAATGCTGACTTGCAAATTTAAAAAAAAAATCGAAAAAAAAATTTTATTTCGCGGGCTACCCTTTTTTTTTCTTTTTTTTTTTTTTGTATGGGAAATCATCAAATAACTTCTCTCGCTCTGGGTGGAGCGGGAGGGCGTGTCAGACTTCTACTGACTAAAACCCACCCGAGTTCCTTCAGTTGCCTGTGCCAGGGCCACGGTAACTCTTTCAAACAACCCGCAACTACCCTGACGCTTTCACCTTATGCTTTTTGTTAAATCATTAATCTGTAAAAGTTTGCTGTCATATCACGTGTTGGCGGCTTTGTTTGGTCGATGAAATTTATTTAAATTTATTATTCAATCATATTCGTTAAAGACGAAAGTAAAAACATGTTTTTACAAAGTTTTATTTAATCTCACCTGTCCTGGTGTATGTCTGTCTATAATTAAATCTTGTAAGTTTTTGCCTACTTCCCGGTATCCGATTGAGCTGAAATTTTGCAGCCGTAATAAATAAATCGGTGACAATGCTATATTATTATAACGTGGAGCTGATCTGATGATGGAGCCGGAAGGTGGCTATGGGAACTCTGTAATAAAACGACGCAACCCCAACGAGTTTGGGCTCGTTTGATTCGTCGTGACAAGTACTCTGGTTCTAAGGTCTGATGATTAAGTTGGTAGACTAAGAATAAAATATATGTATGACAGCCGCACGGGTCGATCCATCAGGTTAAGCTACGCTTGTCGGGGTTGGTTTGTGGATGGGTGACCATCTTTTCATACCGAGACTCCTCCGTGCCTCGGAAAGCACGTTAAGCCGTTGGTCCCGGCTGTCATTCGTGGATCTTTGACAGTCGTTGCGGGTCGTCAGAAGCCCGAATGTCTGACAATCAGTCTTACCAAGGGATATCGTAATACCCAATAACTGGGTTGTGGCGGTCAGATAGGCAGTCGCTCCATGTAAAATACAGGTATTCAGCTGCATCCGGTTAGACTGGAAGCCGACCCCAACATAGTTGGGAAAAGGCAAGGCAGATTGATTGATTTGTTTTTTTTTTTTTTATTCTTTTATTTATTTTTGAAGTACATTATAATTTAACGCTTTTTGCAAGATTGATCACTATGAACTTACTACTACTGTACTAATTCATTTAACTCAAACACTGACTTTATTATTTGATAAAATAAAATCAAATCATTTACCTACTTTTACAAAGTTTATACCTACGTGAGCACCATAATATCTATCACTTAATTATTAATTTATCAGTCATTGCCTCATTTTTAATTATTTTTGCCAATTATGGTATAGTAATGAATGTATGCAAAATATTGTAAAACAGTTTTAAAAAAGTAATGGTGGAGTTTCTTGCCCATTCTTCTCCATACGAAACTGCATTTTGGAGGGGGCGACTAGAATCAGTTCCATTTTCTCTTTTGTGAATTTTGACTTTCAAAATTGCTTTTTAAAAATAAATTATTTGACTTTGACATTGACTGACATAGTTAATTATAGAATCTGACGGTTTTGAATGGTAACCCGTGACAGAAGTAAGGGCCCTATGCACTTTTGGCACCACAAATTTTGTTAGTACTGCCATCTCTAGACGACGTACGACGCACTAGATATTAGACGATGCGCTCGGCAACGGTGCACACTTGCCTAGAGTCACAAATTCACTTGAATCCTGAACATCCCAGGCTTATAAGCCTGCATTTTTAGGGTTTCGTACCTCGAATTGAAAAAAACGGAACCCGTATAGGATCAGTCGTGTGTCTGTCTGTCTGTCCGTCTGTCACAGCCAATTTGCTCCAAAGCTAATGAACCGATTCAGTTGAAATTTGGTAGTAAATAAATAAATTTTGGGTCATTTTTGGGGGTAAATAGATTAAAGAAAAAGTTTTGCAAACTGTACCGTATGAAATATAAAATGAAGGGGCTTACTGTGAGGGTCTCAAATAGATTTTTTTTTTATAAGTTTAAAATAAATTGTTTTAACATTATTTAAGAAAATAGGCGAGAATTGATCATTCACCCCTTATCTCCAAAACTACTGAGCCTAAAATATTGAGAGAAAAAAATAATAACAGGAAACTCGTAACTTGTCTATAGCTAGAGATTTCCGGGAAACACATAAGAAGTATATGGTCTTCTTGGACCATGTTATTTTAGAAAATTTAATTTGACATTGACATTGACTGACATAGTTAATTATAGAATCTGACGGTTTTGAATGGTAACCCGTGACAGAAGTAACCTGTTTTTCAACTACAATGTTGTATATATAATGTTGTAGAAGGAAATCCTATAAGAAGTCTATGGTCTTAAAATAACATGGTAAATCTCTCCATATTGTGCGTACAAACTTACATTTGCAGTTGCAATGTATGGGAGAACATGTTTTTCGACTACAATGTTAAGTTTGTTTTTGGATAAACTCATCCCAACTACGAAACTCTTCATTGTGCGTGATCCGTCACACACTTGGCCGGTGTTTATTTTTTTACCAGAGTCTTAAATTTAAATAAAGTTACTCCATTTAGAACATCTTGTTTCGAGACTTCTAAATATCTACTCACAGAAGCCTATACTCCCATTCAAGCTCACAATACAAATACCCACCCTGTATATCAGGTAGGTTAGTCTAAAACAATGCGCTATGTTCTGCAAAATATTGTGCCTTGTATTGAGCGTAGTTCAGTGCATAGCCGCCCAAGTTTCTAATCTACACTGCGAGTTTCATTTGCAAACGTAGGCGCGCGTTACACCGTGGGGAAGTTGGGCGTGTGACGTTTGTGGTCGGTTAATTTATTTGCTAAATTGTTTCAAACAAATTCTGTTCCAATTGTGCTCTTATGATGTTTGCCATTATAAGTTCTTTTTTTTTTTTTTATTTGTGATGGGTTTGCTCTTGACTCTAGTCTAGGTCAGAGGTGACAGAGACAAAGTCGACGATGGAGTGAGCTTACCCAGAAGAAGCCTGTTCACTCTCACTTTGAAGAGATTAGGGTTGTATACGTTCGGAAACACAGACGCAGGTAGTGAGTTCCACTCTTTTGCTGTGCGCATTATAAAAGACATTTGGAAGCGCGTAGTGCGAATTGGTGGAATAGCAACCAGGTAGGGATGGTAACTGGCAGTGCGTCTAGATGTCCGGTGGTAGAAGGGGGCCGGTGGAATGAGGTCATGGAGTTCTCGGGCACACTCTCCAAAGTACAATCTGTAGAAGACCGACAAGCAGGCAACCTTGCGGCGATGAGCCAAGCTATGAAGCTTGGCATCCACCAGTTTTACGTCGCCAATGAGCCTCTTAGCTCTGCGTTCCACCGACTTTTACCGATTTTGACTTAATAACGACAAACTTAAAAACCAGACAGCTTGTTCAAGAAAGAAAGAAAAATAAGTTCATTTGTCACAGAAACACGTGCACACGAAATAAAAGATATTATACTCGAGTAATACAAACAGAAATATTATATTCGGTAGCTGCTAGCGCGTCAGGACTATGAAAAGAAGGCTCCCGAGAAACCCACAGTAAAGCGCTGATTTTCAGTGGTCACCCGAAAAAGACGTACGGACAGTGGTCTCGAACGTCACAAGGCCAAATCGGTAGAGTTGCCCACAAATATCGGTAGATTTGCACCCAAAACAGGTAGGTAGGTAAAAAAATATCCCAAAAATTATCCCATATCGTTATATGGGATATTTTTAGGGATATTTTTTTAGACTCGAACCTACCGAAAAATCGGTAGGTTCGAGACCATACGGAGACCAAGTCAGGTTTAAGAGTTGTAACAAAATAAAATAAACAGTACTAAGAATATTATAATGCAAACTTTACTTACTTACAAAGCAACAACCAATTATATGAATAAATATTATTAAGGGCTGATTTTTAATACCTTGTCAGATAACTTTTATCTGAAGAATAAATATGACTGTTTGACATATTTTCTATACAAGAGCTGTCAAACCACCATATTTATTGCATAAATAAAAGTTATTTGACGATTGTAAAATTAGCCCTAAATAACATAAAAAAATGTGCTTTTATAAAAGTCTAAGTGTGCTTTTCAAAAGTTGCCTTCGGTAGGTACACATTCAAAATCTTTATTAGGTTACCTCACATCTTAGCTTACTAGTACAACCATTATTTTTAGGGTTCCTCAACTCAAAAGGAAAAACGGAACTCTTAAAGGATCACTCGTGTGTTTGTCTGTCTGTCCGTCTGTCACAGCCAATTTGCTCCGAATCTAATGGACCGATTATGTAGAAATTTGGTACATGTATGAATTTCTGTGACCCAAACACGGACTTGTAACGTAAATAAATTAATTTTGAATATGAGGGTCAAGTACGGGAGGCAAATAAGAAAATTTAAAAAAAAAGTTTTGCAACTGTGCCGTGTGACATATCAAATGAAAGGGCTTACTGTGAGGGTCTCAAATATATATTTTTACAATTTTAAAATAAATTAATTTATAGTTATTTAAGAAAATATACCATTCCCCCACCTTATCTCAGAAACTACTGAGCCTAAGTTTTTGGAAAAAAAAATGCAGATAATAGTTATATTTCTATAGATTACAAGAAAACCTATAAGAAGTCTATGGTCTTAAAATAACATGGTAAATCTCTCCATATTGTGCGTACAAACTTACATTTGCAGCTGAAATGTATGGGAGAACATGTTTTTCAACTACAGTGTTTTATTTTATTTATTAAGGGATAATAAACAAATACAACATATAAACAACATAAGGTTAACACAACTTAGGTAGTAATGTTGCAGTCCACTGCATTATCCGCAGATAAAACATATTTAATGATCAGTGGTAGCCACTAGCAAGACCAAAATTAACAAATATTAATATTAATATTTTGAAATAAATAAATAAGATCACTATAAAGCTAGCTATAGCTCCAAAACCAAATCAGATCAGAAGCAATTTCATTCAATTAAATTATGCAATAAATTAATAATAATAATAAGATTACAATTAAGATAAAAATTTTATAACATTAGATTTAAATTTATTTTTCGAGCATGCAAATATATCAATATCAATGAAATGTGAATTATAGGATTCCAACATTCTATGAATAGGGCAGCGTAAGCCAGAGTTTGTACGACAAGAATTAAGCGCGAACAGAGTAGGACGAATCTGACGCATATGAACTGTTCGAGGGACAGAATAACACAGCTTGCTCGTCAGATCAATGGCATCAAAATGATTCAGTGTTAAGTTTGTTCTTGGGATAAATTCATCCCAACTACGGAACTCTTCATTGTGCGTAGTCCAACACGCACTTGACCGGTTTCTTTTTATATACAATAACTTTAGGGTATTACTCGTAATGAGACCATCTCTTTGAACAACTTTTACTGTTGACTGGCCTGTTGGTCTAGTGGTTAGTGGCCCTGACTGCTATGCCGGAGGTCGTGGGTTCGATTCCCACCCAGGACAAATGTTTGTGTGATGAGCATGATCATTTGTTCTGTGTCTGGGTGTAATTTATCTATATATGTATGTATTTAGAAATATATAAGTATGTTTATCAGTTGTCTAGTACTCATAACACAAGCTCTGCTTAGCTTGAGGCTAGACGGCGTTGTGTGATAGTTGTGGAATATTATTATTATTATTATTATTATTACTATGAGACCAAACCTGAAATCGCGAAAAATAATCACCTGTCCCATACATTTATGTTCACAGGGGTTTATGTAGGGAGCAGCAGGTTTTTTTTTCGTGATTTCAGGTTTTTTCAGATTGTTGACGCATTAGCTAGACTAGCAATCGCCTTGATACTAATGTTCACCAGGGGCTACAGTCTCGCCATAGATAGCGATCGCTTTACGACAAAATTCGGTTCCAAAGTTCTAATGGGGTCTATGGACCCCATTAGAACTTTGCAAAAGACTTCAGCAACAATTTGGACCGTCTATGGACGGTTAAAATTGTTTGACAAGCACGAAAAAATCACGCGCTTTTCATGCAATTTTGACCGTATGGGGTCCCTATACGGTCAAAACTGCATAAAAAGCGCGTGATTTTTTAGGACTTTGCGACTGTATTCGGTCGTAAAGCGATCGCTATCTATGTCGAGACTGCAGCCCCTGTATTGTTTCTAGATACAAGTTTCGAAGACACGTTACACTTCTGTGTGATATACAGCCACTATAAGGTGCTTATACCGCTTACTTCGCTACTTGCCCGGGCTATGGGTATTAGATACATAATCAACTGTGAACTCTGCCTGCCCCTTTATAATAAACCACTCAGGCTTTCCGCTATTATCTATAAGGGGATAATGACTTTTAATGGGTTTATCTTTAGTAGCAAATGGATAACAAAACCGGCACACTAATTGCGTAACGCACTATCAATGGGAATCTAAATCACTTTGAAGCAAATTGCTAATCCATTGCTTCATATGTTCCAAAAATTCGTCTGCTCGACAACGTAAATAACGCAATGAATGTTGTTGAACTGTCAAAATTAAACCAATTCAGATTGATAGTGTGTTACGCAATTGCCCCGCAGAGTCTTATTACTTACTTACACTCGAAATATCTAAGCCAAACATAATTTGGCTTAGATATTTCGAGAACCCTTGCTGTTGAAAGATGACTCAAGGTTGGATAATCACTTACTACAAGATCTGGTTGCCGATAAGGTACCTATCACAATATTTGTATGGTGCAATAAACAAATAACTAAATAGTTATAAAACAAAGTCACCTTTCGTATCTGGCTGCTTGCAGCTTTAAACTACGCAATGAATGTTGATGTGGTTCATCATTTAGAGTATTTGTTCCATACCTTTTGTATTTATCACATTGATAAATGATGAATCATTTTATTTCTGTAAGTAGGTTTGTACAAACACTTTTACAAGTCAATCATGTTTTTTTTAAACTAGATGAGGTCGGCGTTTCCTATCTGACTACTCTGAGAAGAAACGCCGAAACAATCTCAGAGGTCACAGTCTCTTATAAAGTCCAGACATAATCTTGGTCAGTTCATGTGAAGACCATGTAGATTGGTGTCTGAAATGGTATTTTGAAGAAAGAACCACACAGATTGAGAGGACCTGTCCAGTCAGTGCACGCATTTGTCAGTAATCGCGCAGCTCAACTCAGAACTTAAGGAGCTCAACGATTCGACGAACAATACCAAAGAAAGGACATTTGGGTAGGCCGCATAGATTACTCAAACTGCTAGAACATTATTAAAACTAACTGAGAAAAATAAAACAAACTCGATTGACGATTGATAAGTCGAAATCTCGATGTCCTGCTATATTACCTCTATAGAAAAGAAGGATCCTCGGAGCAGATAGCCGTTGTGTCTGGTGGTCCATTGCCCGTCGATTGAAGTCGGGATGTTGTATGTAGGATTTTTTATTGACCAGTGCGAAATTCTTTTTTGGTTGTTCAGTATCAATAAAGGCGCTCCCGCATGCTCTCGGCATTCGCCCGTAATGTATCAATCCCAGGTTCCACTGTAATGGTTAGGGCTTTGCAAGTATATTGCGCGAGCCGTAACAGTTAGGTAGTGAGAGAGACGATTGAAACCAGGGATAGGTTAATACATCAATCTGCCTAGCCTTTTCCCAACTATGCTGGGGTCGGCTTCCAGTCTAACCGGATTTTACATGGAGCAACTGCCTATCTGACCTCCACAACCCACTTACTGGGTAATACGATACCCCTTGGTAAGACTGGTTGTCAGACTTTCGGGCTTCTGATGACCCGTAACGACTGTCAAAGATCCACGAATGACAGCCGGGACCAACGGTTTAACGTGCTTTCCGAGGCACGGAGGAGTCTCGGCATGAAAAGATGGTCACCCATCCACAAACCAACCGCGGCAAGCGTAGCAATAATTAAATAGGTAGAAGTAACACAGATAGGTCGCGGATAAAGGTTACTTTGCTTGCGCGATGCAGTATTTTGCGATGCTTCGCACGGGAACAATACACTTGTGGCAATATCTTCTATAGTAATTTAAAAACGGCTCATACTCATCGTGTAAAACCTCCCTATATGATCGAATCAAAAATCACCAATCCGATTGCCTAGTGTGGGGAAACTAGGCAATCGGATTGGTGATTTCAGTATCGTGCTATTATCTACGTTTGATCCTTCTGTACCTTAGCCTCCTTTAACTTCACTAGTGTAGATATTTTTAGTAGATGACATTTAAATTTTCCCCCAAAAGTATACATGATTCAAAGTCCACGTACAGAATAATTTGGTAGCAAAGTTCGCGTGGCTGCAACCAGTTACGGCCCTCCATTATTTAGTTTAGATAAGATTAGGCTCGCCAAAACATAGATTTAATGTTCAATGAAACGAGCGTTTTATGTATGACGTATGATAGGCGAGGTAATTGAATTAAAATGAAATTTTAGGTTATAGCTGGGTTAATGGGCGGGTTTTTTCGTAATTGATTGAAGTAAAAGGGCAAGAGATAATCAACACGTTGGACCATAGTCACAGATAAGTGGACAGTTAAGGGCTAACCTAACCTAAGCAAAGTCAGATTTTTTCGGCAGAATAAAATTGAACTGACAATTTTTGTATAGGCAATCAATCTGCCTAGCCTTTTCCCAACTATGTTGGGGTCGGCTTCCATGTCTTACCGGATGCAGCTGAATACCAGTATTTTACATGGAGCGAGTGCCTATCTGACCTTCACAACCCGGGTAATACGATACCCGGGTGTTTCTTCGTTTTGGCGAAAAACACTTTCCGGTGGCATATGTTTTTGCTGGAAACAATTTAACACTGAGGCTGATTTGCTAAATAGCTCTTATGGGATGAATATATATAAAACCTCACACAAATCGTCATTCACCTCCGTTTCCAAACACCACCACTTAAAGTCTTGGTGTCGTAATTTATACAAGCGACGGAATGAAAAAAATATTTGACGATAATTTAAAACTAATAACCGCCCAAAAAGAATAAGTAAAAAAAATCAATATTTTTGTTTAAACTAAAACTTTGTCACAAAAAAAAACGTCATTAGTCGCATCAATGTTTGCATATATGTAGCGAGGTATATGCATATATTGAATAATGCACCTTCAAGTTCATACCATCATATTTTTTTTTGCAAAACGGTCTAGGTTTAATTTAGTGTTTTCAGAAAAAAAAAAATCATATGCCACTAATGATGTGTTTGTCCACGGCCACGTTAACGAGAACGAGATGACGGAGCCGGAGTAGCGATACATACATGTCTACCATAGCCTCGTGTCCACCGTACACCACCACCGGTACGTCACATTCGATTCGAATAATCTCGTTTCTCGTTGACGTCCCGTTGACATATTTGGTTGAACGATAGAATGTTATCCAGTAAAATATAAGGTGTCCCATTGTATGAAACCTTTATAGTACTTGCTGACTTAGGCTCATCTATGCCTACCTTATTGAGAAAACCAGCCGTGATGCTATGTTAAACATACGCTAGTTGGAGCTCAGTGGTAGCGCAATGAATATTGTTGGGCATCAATTGTGTATATGTACGCGATTATGCTGCCAGAGCGCTTCCGATTGCAATTAGGTAACTACAGACGTATGATTATAGGTGTAATTTCATTTAATTTCTGAATTTTAATGAAGAAAGCTATGCATTATTAGGTACGCAAAAGGAGTATAAATTATTTCTTAATTCTTTTTAGTGTCGTGGAGGTCTCGGAAATAAAATAAAACACTTGTTGGTAATGAAATGACATAATACAATTTATATTTTCTACTAAATACTATTGTATTATCAATGAATATTTAATGAAAATTTTTAAATTAATATATATCATTCATCATTCTCCTGCCCTTATCCCAATTTATTTGTGGCGGACGCAACATATCTTTTTAGCCGACGAAAAAAAGGAGATTCTTAAGTCGACACGTAAATATACAGGGTTATTGGTAAAACACCAACAAAATCAAAATCAAAAGTCATTTATTCAAACTAGGCTGAGAATCAGCACTTTTCGAACGTCAAAATTACATAAGACAGTCCCCCAAAACGCCCGCCCTTCACCACTTCCTAGTGCTTTAGCTGAGGAGAAGAAGTGGCGCAACAAACTCCTCAGCAGCACAGCTGTCTGTTCAGTTAAATAAAAAAAATAAAAATATATATAATATTCTATACAACACTGTGCAAAATACATGCAAGTACATTACGCAACACAAACATTAAATTAAATTTAATTATTTGCTATAAGTCAGCTAGCACACGCCAATATACTTAAAAAAGAAGAAAAAAAAATCGAAAATTCGAAAACTATACTCAAGCAGAATCAAAATACAAACTCAAAACGTAAGCAGAACTTTATACCTATATTGAAAGCCTCCAGTAATAAAGGGCGTGCCCACTTACATATAGCCGTAACTCGAAGTCACAGATGATAAACTAGGACCATCGAAGTAAAATAAACGAGTTAAATTATTAATAACAAAACAAAACCAAGGTCAGCAAGACGACCAGTCACCACAAGCAGCACCCGTTCACGAGCATAACGCAAAGATCAGCCATTACCCCCCTCGCCATATTTGAGGGAAGGAGGCAACCCGACCCCCGACGCTACCGCAAGCAGTGACATCTAAGGGAGCATGACGAACCTGCTGCCGGTTGCTCAGACAAGAATAATTATGATCAATTGTCGAGGTCACTAGCTAACCACATATTGCAATACCACTCATAAAAAAAACATTGTAATGAGTAGATTATGTCAATGATAAATAAAAATAAAATAAAAATAAATTGATCTTTACAGTCAAAGAAAATAAATAATTATATGAACTCATATAACCTGTCAGTAGGTAAGCTAATTCTGGAGAAAGAACATAAACATTGTCTTAAGTTAAACACAGCGACCAACTATTCTTATCGTTTAAGTAGTCGTTGATAGAATAGTATGCCTTTGAACAAAGGTTAGATTTTACTTTGGCTTTAAATGCATTGTAAGGTAAATCTAGCAAAGAAGAGGGTAGCTTGTTATAAAAGGATATACCAAGCCCAACAAATGAGTTATGAACCTTATGAAGCCGGTGAAATGGAGCACGTAATTTGTCCTTATTTCTGGTGTTAACATTGTGAATATCACTGTTTTTAGTGTATACATGTATATTTTGTCTAATATATAAGATGTTGGCGAAGATGAATTGTGATGCCACCGTGAGAATACCAATATGTTTAAAAAAATCTCTCAGAGAAATTCTGGCACCGAGCTGGTAAATTGCTCGAACAGCTCGTTTCTGAAGAACAAATATATTTTGAATATCAGCGGCTTTGCCCCAGAGCAGAATACCGTATGACATAACGCTATGAAAATAACTAAAATAGACTAACCGAGCTGTATCAACGTCAGTGTATTGTCTTACTTTCCTGACGGCGTAGGCGGCTGAACTGAGCCTTCCCGCTAGGCTTGATATATGTGGGCCCCACTGAAGTTTGGCATCTACTGTTATACCCAGAAAAACTGCCGAGTCTACAGTTTTAAGCATCTCTTTATCTAAAACGATGTTGGGTCCTAGATTTCTAACATTCGGTAAGGCAAACTTTATACATTTCGTTTTCTTAGCATTGAGAACTAAGTTATTTGTCGTAAACCAATCTGTAACCATTGAGAGTGCACTGTTTACGTCGTCAAAATCTTGTCTATTCCTGTCTACTTTAAAAATAAGAGAGGTGTCATCTGCAAACAGTACAACGTCACAGATACCCTTTAAATAGAATGGTAAGTCATTGATATACACTAAAAACAAGAATGGACCCAGTATTGAACCTTGAGGTACACCTAACAGAACTGGTAGCCCGGAAGATTTCACACCATTTACATCTACACATTGAAACCTATTATGTAAATATGAATTTATTACTTTAAGAGCTTCGTTTTGTACACCGTAATGATGTAGTTTACGCAAAAGCGTGTCATGGTGCACGCAATCAAAGGCTTTGGAGAGATCACAGAAAATTCCAATAGCATTTTGCGAGTTCTCCCATGCGTTAAATATATGTTTCAGCAGAGCAACACCCGCATCTGTAGTCGAACGACCTTTAGTAAAGCCATATTGTTCATCATGAAGGAGGCCATTTAAATTAAAATGTCTTAGCAACTGCTTGAGTATTAACTTTTCAAATATTTTGCTAAATGCAGGTAATATAGAAATTGGCCTAAAATTGCCAACGTCATTTTTATTACCTGATTTAAATAAAGGTAAGACTTTACTACTTTTCATGAGGTCAGGAAAAGTTCCTACATCAACACATTTATTAAAAGTAACAGCTAGATAGGGGGCTACTATGTCTATTATATTACTTAACAGTTTAATTGAGATGCCCCAACAAGCTCTTAAGGGGTCATTGTACTCATCATTATGAACAACTTTTACTATGCGACCAAACCTGAAATCGCGAAAAATATCAGCTACAGTACATTTATGTTAGCATAATTCGTCAAAATGTACTGAACAGTTGATTTTTTTAGCCGACGAAAAAAGGAGATTCTCAAGTCGACACATAAATATTAGGTTGGGGAAAAAGTCTTTTCGCATTATAGTATGTATGAACTTGTAATAAAATCTCTTTGGCTATAGTATTTGTATCTGGCTGGTTTTGGTATCATTGAAAGTTTAAATTTTAAAGAACATAATTCCAAATTGAAATTAGGAAAATGTGTGATTTTCATTTGTTTTTCGTACCGTCAAGATGAGTGAATCTAATGAAGAAATTCGATACATTTTAAAATTTTACTACAAAAAAGGTAAAAATGCAACGCAAGCCGCGAAAAAAAATTGCGATGTTTATGGACCTAGTGTAGTGTCTGTGAGAGTAGCACAAATTTGGTTTAAGCGTTTTCAATCCGGAAGATGCACGTCGCTCTGGTCGCCCTATTACGGATAAAATGGATGTCATTTTTGATAAAGTGGAGCAAGATCGGCATATCAGTAGTTACGACGTAGCTGAAGAACTGGAAATTGACCACAAAACAGTTTTGGCGTATTTGAAAAAAACTGGGTACACAAAAAAGCTCGACATTTGGGTACCTCACGAGCTCACTGAAAGAAACCTAATGAACCGTGTACTCATTTGTGATTCTTTATTACGACGTAATGAAACCGAACCATTTTTGAAGAAGCTGATAACTGGTGATGAAAAGTGGATCACGTATGACAAGAACGTGCGAAAAAGGTCGTGGTCAAAGGCCGGTCAGGCTTCACAGACTGTGGCGAAACCCGGGTTAACTCGCAACAAGGTGATGCTGTGTGTGTGGTGGGATTGGAAGGGCATTATTCATTATGAGCTGTTACCACCAGGCAGGACCATCGATTCTGAACTCTACTGCGAACAACTGATGAGATTAAAGCAAGAAGATGAGAGAAAGCGGCCGGAATTAATCAACAGAAGGGGTGTGGTTTTTCATCATGATAACGCTAGACCTCACACATCTTTAGCCACTCAGCAAAAATTAAGAGAGTTTGACTGGGAGGTGTTAATGCATCCGCCGTATAGTCCTGACCTTGCACCTTCAGATTTCTACCTGTTTCGGTCTCTTCAGAATTCTTTAGGCAGTGTCAGGTTAACATCACGAGAGGACTGCCAAAACCACTTGTCGCGGTATTTTGACCAGAAGTCCCAAAATTTCTATAGCAATGGGATCATGTCCCTACCTACAGGATGGCAAAAAGTTATCGAACAAAATGGTACCTACATACTTTAGTTAAATGTAAATAAACTATATTAAAAAATGTTTTGAATTTTCTTAAAAAATGCGAAGAAACTTTTTCCCCAACCTATTATGTATATTTTTTTATGTATGACCACGAATAACTTTTTACAGAGTAATCTAATTTGAAAAATTCTTGGTTTATTCGGGAGAGTATACTTCAAAGTTGGTCCCATGTAAAATTTATTAACCTTGCTTTTGATTTTTGAGTAAGCTTTAATAATACGTGTTTTTCCCACTTAGTATATTTTGTAGATGATGTTTTAATTTCTTTTTACAGATAGTGGTACCACAACTAAAAAGTGAAAAAGAAAAACTGCTTAAAAAAAAACAATCGACTTCCAAAAAAATTTTTTTTTAATTTCGGTAGTCGGTGCCAAAAAAAAAACGAAAATACAAAACCAAAGGTACCGACATAGGTATTAGACACTTTTACTAATAAAATTAGTATCGTAGCTTTTTTTTACACTTTAACAACATCCACTGCGTTTTTCCTAAATATCCAAACTTATTACCCAACAAACAGTTCAAAGGAAACTATTGAATTGCCAAGTGGAAAACTATTGCAGATTCTATTACGCAACGCAATTAGGGTGCATGTTGCGGTCTTGAATTCTACGAACCAAGTTAGTTACCAAGAAGATAGATAGATACAGATCTCCCAGAAAATGTATGCGCTTCGGCAATCATTGTCTACCTTCGGAAATACGAATGCGCGATGATGAGAACTATCTATCGCGACGTCTTACGTAGGCAATGTAAAGCGAACGCAATCGGATGCGGTGACACGCGAATTCAACGCGATGCGGCGCGACGTGGCGGATTTGTCCTACGACCGCGCGCATCGCCCGCTGCCGTTCAGCGTGAACGAACGGAAGCGAAGATTATTGGAAAATTATTTTTTTTAAATATCAAATATATAATATAATAATATCCTAGGACATTTTTCACACACGATCATCTGATCCCAAACTAAGCAGAGCTTGTACTGTGGAAACCAGATAACTGATATACTACATACACTACTTTTTTTTTGTAAATACATACTTATATAGATAATTTCACCCAAATACTCAAGAAGTAACGTGCGGCCGAGAAGTGAAACTAACCGGCTGTGATAGTTTTTATTCCTTTTATCCCATTATATGGGACGTTATTAGATATAATTAACTAAAATGTCTACTTCCGACATTATAACAAAAAAAAAAACCGGTCAAGAGCGTGTCGGACTACGCATAATGAAGGGTTCCGTAGTTGGGAAGAATTTATCCCAAGAAAAACTTAACTTTGTATTTGAAAAACATGTGTTCCCATACATTTACAACTACAAATATCCATAGTTAAACGAAAAGGATCCAACCCATATTACACCTAATGTGGGTTGGATTATTTTTGTTTAACTATGGACAAATCTAAGTTTGTACGCACAATATTGAGAGATTTACCATGTTGTTTTAAGACCATCGACTTCTTATAGGTTTTCCTGTAATCTATAGGTATTGAACTATTTTTATATTTTTTCAAAATTTTAGGCTCAGTACTTTCGGATATAAAGGGGTAGATAGGCCCAGGTGGAATAAAAAGCGGACTGTATTTCTAGGTTATAATATTAGGTATTTTACAGGTCAAAATTTAATTATTGAAATCGATGCGATCGTGGTCGCGGTGTTAAAAGGAGTGTCCTGTCGAGGGCGCGCGAGCCGTCGTCGAGCCGCTGCTGCTACCACGCCGCCCGCTCCCCTCTGCTTGATGACGCATGTGTGTCTTGGAGGTGTTAACGTGTGCGTTAACAAGGGGAGAATGAAGAAATGGTCAATTTTCGTCTATTTTCTTAAATAACTTTAAAATGGTTTATTTTAAAATGATAAAAAAATACATTTGAGGCTCTTACAGTAGGTAAGCCCTTTCATTTGATATGTCACACGGTACAGTTTGCATAACAATATTTTTAATTTTCTTATTTGCCCCCCAATATTCAAAATTTATTTATTTACGTAACACGTCCGTATTTAGGTCACAGAAATACATATGTGTACCAAATTTCAACTTAATCAGGCCATTAGATTCGGAGCAAATTGATTGTGACAGACGGACAGACAGACAGACAGAGACACGAGTGATCCTACAAGGGTTTTAGGGTCCATACCTCCTTTTGAGGTATGGACCCTAAAAAATTACGACGGCACCGCATCCAGTTCCAACTGATTGCGTTCGCTTCCTTTCGCGCAGGGACGCACCGCACCCCTAGTGCGTTTGGTCACTTAGGCCACTTCAATAAGCATCGACTGTTTGCTGTTTTCGCGCAGCGCCGCGTTGCCGTTGCTTCGCGTTCGCGTCTAGACCGTTCACGCAAGACGCCGCGATAGCTCCTCTGCAATCGTAGAAGTATGGTTCTTCTATTTTACGTACGCCTTTTTTGTTATACCACGATTACAAAATTCTAGACTAACAACTCTATACACCTCCAAAGCACTTTCCAAAACTTTAGCTTGACAGATGACAAGGTGTCACCATAGAAGGTAACCCGAGACGAGACTTAGAGAAAACTTTATCCAAACGCACAATGACATGTATGCACTACTGCAAAGCGCGGCAGTACAAAACTATGGCTGATTTACACAGTGTGAGCTAGCATGCGAACCGGCCTACGAAATAGCTGCAATGCAGCAACTCGCACTGTGTGGACGTATCATACGAATTACTCGCACAGCGCATTTGCAAATTGGACAGTAGCTCGCAGCTCTGTAACTTTCGCATTATTTAGACGTTTTCGGCAGTAGCTCACCAGTCACATGAGCTACTGAGATGCGAGTACACAGTGCGAGCAGCTGTCTACTGTCTAGTCAGCAGCTCGCACTGTGTAAACCAGCCAAGCATTGCCTCTGTGGGGGTTACTATGTATGTGGGGCAACGTTCGTGCTTATTCGGAAACACGAATATTACCGAAGCGCATAGCATTTCTGGTGTGACTGCATATAGTTCTGCAACATATTGAAATGGCTCTAAATACTCCCACGACATGTTGGTTATGAAATACAGCTGCAATATCTAGGTACATTTAGTTCAATATGTTATTAATGGTAAGGGATATTGATGAAGCTTTCCAAAGTTTATGAAGATTAATCTTCTTTGTTCTAATATTATCGGTGCTTTGTGAAAATGCGCTTTGTTGAAGTATTTAATGTTAGTGGCATCTATACCTATGTACATATTATAAATTAAAGTCGCTTTTCGTGTGTGGTACACAACAGATTTTGATACAGGTGTTTGTGGTTTTTACCATCATTATTATATGATATATTGTTGCGTAATGTACAGACGCCAGCACATCAAGCTATCTGTCAAATTTATTTAATAGGTTTTTAACTTTATCGCTAAAGCATTAGGTACAAGGTTGATTGGGAAAATTTGTATTGTATAGAATCATTTTTTTTTTTAAACTGTACAGACAGCTGTGCTGCTGGGGTGTTTGTTGCGCCACTTCTTCTCCCCAGCTAAAGCACTAGGAAGTGGTGAAAGGCGGGCGTTTTGAGAGAGTGTCTTATGTAAATTTGACGTTCGAAAATTGCTGATTCTCAGCGTAGTTTGAATAAATGGCTTTTGATTTTTAATTGTGATAAAATTAATTCCGGAAGATTGAATGTGTACGTAAAATACATCAATATTAAACTTACATAACTATAATAAAGAAATCTCGATGTTTTGTCAAGTCGTAACAAGTTAAAATTTAAATTTAAAAAACCCCCGACACCAATTTACTCTAATTTTTGTTTGCTACTCCATCATCAGACTCTGATTGCCATCTATTTATAACCTATTCATTGAGACTATTTCAGTGAGCCCAAACACGATACCTCTGCTGTAAGTTGGTGAGGAAGTTGGGTATCCTGCAAATTCCAGGTAATGCTGCAGCATCAGTTCAAGGTTACCATGGTATTCTAATATCATTGAAGTAACAGAATACCAAATTGCGTCTATATCAGTCCTGTGGAAGATGCTCACATCTATTCATCTACTAGAAAAGAGTGGGTAACTTTGAAATGGCTGAACCAATTTCGATAAAACATATCTAAGAACCACCGCTAGAAAACCTGCTTTCAGATAAAAAAAACCGCGTCCAAATCGTTCACCCGTTTAAGAGCTACGGTGCCACAGACAGTCACACATAGCGGTCAAACATAATAACACCCCGTCTTTTTGCGTGAGGGGTTCCGTGAGCAGCAGGGGAGGCTCGCTAGTTCTAGTATAAAATGTTATTACCTACCATTGATTGTCGTCATCGTTATAATCATCACATCAATTCTGGAAATCATAATTTATCCTCCGTTGAAGTTTAGTTTCTTAAATATATTAATACATATTACATTTTTACAATTACCACAGATTGGTCCTTGGCAGCTCTGTGGTAATTGTTAAAATGTAATAATAATAATAATATGTATGAGGAGAGGAGCTCGTGGCTAAGTAATAACAGCCGCACGGGTCGATCCATCAGGTTAAGCTACGCTTGCCGGGGTTGGTCTGTGGATGGGTGACCATCTTTTCATACCGAGATTCCTCCGTGCCTCGGAAAGCACGTTAAGCCGTTGGTCCCGGCTGTCATTCGTGGATCAGGTCGTCAGAAGCCCGAAAGTCTGACAACCAGTCTTACCAAGGGGTATCGTATTATCCAATAACTGGGTTGTGGAGGTCAGATAGGCAGATTAGAAGCCGACCGCAACATAGTTGATAACACGCTAGGCAGATTGATTTTAACAATTCAATCTGCCTAGCCTTTTGCCAACTATGTTGGGGTCGGCTTCCAGTCTAACCGGGTGCAGCTGAATACCAGTATTTTACATGGAGCGACTGCCTATCTGACCTCCACAACCCAGTTACTGGGTAATACGATACCCCTAGGTAAGACTGGTTGTCAGACTTTCGGGCTTCTGACGACCCGTAACGGCTGTCAAAGATCCACGAATGACAGCCGAGAACAACGGCTTAACGTGCTTTCCGAGGCACGGAGGAGTCTCGGTGTGAAAAGATGGTCACCCATCCACAGACTAACCCCGGCAAGCGTAGCTTAACCTGATGGATCGTCCCGTGCGGCTGTTATTATTATTGATTTTAACAATTATTAAGCGTTATTGATGAATTCATGATCGCAATAATTTATCACTATTATAAGAAAAAAAAAACCGGCCAAAGGGTTCCGTAGTTGGGATGAATTTATCCCAATACAAATACAAATACAATACAAAAAAGTTTATTGTTTTCTCTCACATAGAATTTTACAAGGAATATAGTAAAAATATACATAATACAATGTGTACTGTGGGATTATAATCTATACTAATCTAATACTAAACAGTGTAGTTACATACATCGATATACGTCACGGTCAATTCTCCAACTGCAAATGTAAGTTTGTAATCGCAAATATTTTCCTTTACTTGTGTTGTGAGACCTCTGAGTTTGTTTCGGCCTTTCTTCTCAGAGTAGTCAGATAGGAAACGCCGACCTCATCTAGCTTAAAAAAAAAAAAAATTGACTTGTAAAAGTGTTTGTACAAACCTACTTACAGAAATAAAAATCATTTATCATTTATCATTTACCCTGCTTCTTGCCTTTCATAATTCTAGGTCAACGGGAAGTACCCTATAGGTTTTGATTGATTTGCGACTATCAAAATATATCTCATAAATGGCCATATTTTTTTATTGTGTTGACTAGAAGCTTGATTTTCTTAGAGATATATGGTACCGTAGAGCTATGTATTTGATATTAACTTCTAGTTGATACCTGCACGCGATCCTGAGAAAAATTGTCTTGGCATTCTGACAAGGAAGTGATCCTATAAGGGTTCCGTTTTTTCTTTTTGAGGTACGAAACCTTAAAAAAGACGCTGGTACCTTTAACAGCCGAAATGGTTTCAAAGAGGCCCGTAGTTACTTATCTGGGAAATATAAACTGGATGTAATTTCGTCCGGCAAAGAAAAATTTAATTTAAATTTATGAGATTTTGACAAGCATTAGAATTATGCCTATTACAATATAGGCATAATTCTAATGCTTTTAGTGAGTTTCCCTCTGTTTTAGTAGTAGTCAAAATCTCATAAATTTAAATTAATTTTTTCTTTGCCGGACGAAATTACATCCAGTTTTCCAGAAATTGGAACACTATTTTTACTTCAAAGCTCAACTTCAAAAAAAAAAACTGTATATTCTTTCACGAAAATTCGCAATATGTCATATTCCACACTCCTCCAGTAACATACAGATTGCCAGTAATTTTAAACAAAGTCCTACACCACGCATTCCCTGTAACACACACACAATGTATTCCAACGAACGATTCAAAGCTTGCCGCACAAAGTTTTTAATTTCCTGTGCCGTTTCGCACTGGTTTCGTGCTGGGTTTAGTTTAGCTTGTCTTTGGTCCATTTTGATACGCCCATAGAGCATAGAGGGTATTGTTTTAGTTTTCTATGCGATAGAGTGAGTTGTCTATTGAATTTTGCAGGTGTGGTTTTAAACGGTCCGTGTACGGTTTGTGTATTGTTTTCATTTGATTTTTGCGGAAGAGAAATATGATAAGAGTTATGAAATTCTACAGCTTTGTTTGGCTGTTCGTTGATAAACGGGTGTGAAGTTTGAATAGGCTTTTGGTAGAGGAATATCGTGTTGAAAACTGAAGGCAACTACAGGAATAGAATTATTTTTAGTTCCTACAGGATATTAAAAATAAAGCTTGTCAAAATATGTAACAACTATAATATGACAATAGAATAATATGACATGGTTAAGCAGAAAACTAAAATATCTATAAAAATAACTAAGTATACCCAAAAGATAAGAATTATGGAAGTATATATGTATTCTCATACCTATGTTTAAATTTAAATTAGTGAATAATTTTGTACGTATTTTTCTGTTCCTTTGTTTTTGTCTATATGTGTGTACGTACATCGTACATCATTCATCATCATTCTCCTGCACTTAACCCTATCTATTTGGGGACGCCATGTCTTTTTTAACACGCTTTTATTTTTTTATTATCTTGGTCTGTATCTATGTAACGGAATTTCGGAACGTGATTTTCACCCACTTCAAAACGTCGGATTGAATTCAAACTTTATATGTATATGTAGTTTAGATGACAATACTATAATTTGGTATCTTGGAGCTAATCTGATGATGGAGCCAGGAAGTGGATAGTGAAACTCTTCAGTGCTACTAGTAACCCTTAAAGTTTCGGATCATATGATTCATTTTGATGAGTACAATAGATTTCACTTGGTGTTGAGGGTCTGATAATGAAAGTGGATAGTGGAAATCTTTAGTGGCTACTAGTTAAACCCTCGAGTTTGGAGTCAAATGATTCGTTTTGATGAATACAATATATTGCACTTAGAGTCGAGGGTCTGATGATGGAGCCAGGAAGTGGATAGTGGAATTCTTCAGTGGCTAATAGTAAACCCCTCGAGTTTGGGTTCATACGATTCGTTTTGATGAGTCCAATAGATTGCACTTGGTATTGAGGGTCTGATGATGGAGCCAGGAAGTAGATTGTGGAATAGATAGATATAGATTTTATTCATAATTAAATAAATAAATTTTCGCTGCTAGACAAAGTCTTCTCAATGCTTTTCACACTGCATGGTTTTGTAACGATGACCCAATTCGTTTTTTTCGGAGAGGAAGGTCAAAGAAAATATGGATGGATTATGTGAGGAGTGATATGAAAGAGAAGGGAGTGAATAACAGCGTGACGGTTGACCGGGGAGAATGGAAGAAGAAAACGTGTTGCGCCGATCCCAGGATTCCCAGGTAACACGTTCGCTGATTGAGTGAGTGAGCACTTGCCCCGACACCACATTACGGCAGTAGAATTTTCCATACTAAACGACAAGCGTTTCACGACGTAGTGTCATGTTGGCCATATGTTTGCCTGTCGAAATTCGATACTCCGTCGATGGACGTAAACGTTTCTCGACGTTGTGTCATGTTGGACATGTGTTTCCCTGCCCAAATGCGACACTACGGAGCTATATTATTTTTATGCTGAGACTGAGATATAAGAAGGGGACGCGAGTTGCCTATTGTTTCTGAAATTGGTGCAGCATGTTTGGTAGGACTATTGTCCTGCTCAAAATCCGAACTTCTATTTGAGATATCAGACTTATTTGAATCCGATGAAGCAACAGGGCCTCCAAACATGAGTTGACGACGTCTGAATGAAAATATTTCTTCTGATGAACTAGAGGCGCCAGGTTCGTCTATATGCTGTTCATAGTTAATGTCAGAGTCATAATCCCCGTCATTGTCCTCGAAAGGATCCTGATCCTGTTCAGTTTCCGAATTTGATGACAGATCGTCAAACAAGCGTATTTTTGGACGTCTCTTGGAATTTTTAGCCGACATCTGAAATAATAAAATGTTCATTGAGGTAAATCTCAAATTTGTTTCTACAATGACAAAATACGTATAATAATATTAGATTGCCACGTTATTCACTAAACAGGGAACATCCCAAAATCGCGTAATTGCACCATAACCACGGTACTTTAAAACAAACAAACGCACAAAATAATTGTTTTTCAAAATTGACTTACGGTTTGAGCGATGTAAGCACGTGGTTGTTCACAAAATGGCACCAGCCGCACTGATTATTCGAAAAACAAGGCACGCGCTCACGCACGTCGACGTAGTACTCGTGCACGAACGGCTCACGGGTGTGTGTGAGTTACTGAGATAGCAATATGAAACGACCCACCAAATGCTCGTGTTACGACAGTAAGAAATATGAAATCGATCACAATATGACAGTGGATAAAACTTATATGAAAACATGAAAAATTATCGTCAGACGACGTACTGCCAATACTCCTAAAAATAAGTGGCTCGTCCTGCGACGTACTGTCATAACGCACTATTTTAATTTCCCGTCCAACGACGTACTTTCAGCGAACGTGGTAACATAGGACAAGGACAGAAAGATGGTGATGATGATGAATTCTAGCAATTTACTCTTCAAAACGAGGTGATGTAAATGTTGCCTCATTCATTTACATCCAGCTTTGGACACAAGCTGATATGAATTATAATTCGCCAAAAACACAGACTTCTCAAATAAAATGTTACCAGCCGCAAAAAAACGAACATTATTTTTCTGGCAACAATTCATTCAATTTATGTTCCGCCTACCCTCTTTTTTATGTGGCAATGTAAACATGCTTGTCTGAATGTCTGCTTATACAGTCGTGCAAATGGCCGTATGTCAAAATACTACGTGCTTTGGTTTTCACATTAAAGGTACAATTCCGAAGACGACGGCAGACTGCAGACGATAGTGGCTTTGACTCCTCAACCAAAATGACAGATCGCAGCAACACTATTGGTTTTTTCTATTTCTATAAAAACGCTTACGTAGATGATGAGTGATGACAATACCGCCTGCTGCTGCAGTTGAGCGGCGACTACACACTGCATACCAGTAGTGCTATCAGTGGCTGTCACTGTAGCAGAGCGACAAGACGTGTTTTTGTTTGACAAATGAGTTTCGCGAAACATTAAAATAGAAGTGTCGCTGCAGTCGTAGATCGTCTCGTCGTGAGTTTTTTATCAACCGTTACGTCGCTGCCGTCTGCAGTCTGCCGTCACCTTCGGAATCGTACATTTCAGGTTTCTATGTAACTGTGAGCAGGGCACATTGCTTGCAGAACAGATGACTGATGAGACCGAAAGGGTCTGGAGGGGCGACTGCGTACCGGATGACGTAGCGTCGCGTGATCTCCCACAAAGTTGACTGTTGACCTTGTAAAAGCCGCAGGAATCTGCTGAATGCGGGAAGCTCAGTGAACGTCTTTCGGCTGAAAATGATGATGATGATGAATGATGATAGAGTTACATAGAAACCAATAAAGCTGTCGCCGCGGTCTGTTACTGCGATATGGGCAGCGTTGCCGCTGCGGTGTGCGGTTGCGGTCGCCTTCGGAACTGTACCTTTAACGAATTCACCCCATTTGCCATAAAATTGTGAAGTCCCATAGATTTCGCTGAGTTGGTCCAACCCGAATAGGAGTGGTTTTATTTCTTATGTCGGATTGTGAATTAAGTGCGTTTGTTTATGGGTCTAGGTTGTTAAGAGTTGCTGTGATAGCAACAATAACTTCATGATAGCTAATCTGTTTTATCTGAGTTTAGATTTGTCGTAGTGAATATATATATATTTTTAAAGATAGGTTTGCTCTTGACTCTAGTTTAAGTCGGAAATGACAGAGACAAAGTCGACGATGTAGTGAGCTTATCCAGAAGAAGCTTGTTCACTCTCATTTTGAAGAGATTAGCGTTGTATGAAACACAGACGCAGGTAGAGATTCTCATCAACTAATTAAGAGGATTCGTGTTACAACCACAGGGGCTTATTAAATCAAATAGAATCTCAAAGAAATGAGGTAGTTCAATTTATCTGTATTCAATTGTAATATTCTTTACTACAGGCACAAGGGAACCGTAAACAAAAGTAATTTAATGCAACATCACGATGATATAATACGGGTAGAGATACTACAACTCCTATGTGGCTGAAAATTTATATTATTTCAGTCCAGCCAGCACTTATAATAAAGCCAAACCGCCAGTTATGAAAAAAAAAAAAACCGAAAAACTCAGCGAAAATAATACATACCTTTACCACGCAGGTCCCGTAGAACATAAAATATATTTGAGCACAATAAATACGTGGAGCGGTTTTATTGTTATTGGCACAATAACCGTACGTTACCTGCGACTCGGTTGAATTAACTGTCTGTCGGTACGTAAGGCTAATTGTGGCTGGTTTTTATTGGCCAGCAGTGTAAATGAGACGTTATTGGATTTTGGCGATACAGTGTTTTGGGTTGTGGGTTTAAAAGCGCATCTAAAACCTACCATATGGAACATTCTCAAACCTGCTGGTGGTATAATTTATGGGGTAATTAATGTGGGCCTATTTTGTTTGAAATTTAAAACAGTAAATTAAAGTTAACGTGAAATGAAACATTACATTAATTGGTAGAATGGAATGTGGAACGTGAATGAGAGGTGAGAGTGAGTGAAGGGGAAGGGGGAAAATGGCGGATGATTGAAAGTGATACGACGAGGTCACGAAGAAAAAGTTTTATAATTTGTGTTAACGAGCCAAAAATAAAATTTAAAAAAAATACAAAAGTTTATTGTTACATACTACGTGCATTCAACTGAATGCATGTAGTGTGTAACGTGTATAGTGTGTAGGCGTATCCAATGTCCAAGTATGGGGCTATCCCACCAAAATAAACGAAGATAACGAAGAAAAGTGTTTCTCTCATCACGCCCATCTCCTATATTAATGTGTATAAAAGTAACTGAAACCTCATTTCATATTCTTCTTATTTCATTCAAAAGAAATTTTTAAAAAGCCTATCTATATTGGCTACAAGATCAAGCCACTGCAATTTTTTTTTTTTTTTTCAAAGGAATGTTCGGTGATTGCAAATGCTTAACACGTACTTTGATTGGCATACTTCACCCTAATTGCATAACAGATTATCAATCGGAATAGGTTTGATTTGGACAGATGAACAACATTAATTGCGTTATTTACGTTGTCGAACATACAAATTTTTCGTACATATGGAGCAATGAATTAGCAATTTGCTTCAAAATGATTCAGATTCAGATTAATTAGTGTGCTGATTACTGAAAGTGTTTAGTGTTATAATTGACTGTTGTAGATACCTAATTTGTTTACCAAAATATTAGAACAATAATCAAATTATTTCCGTCAACACCAATCATTCTGCTGTCAATTCTTAAATTGACAGCAGAATAATTAGTTTTCAGGAGGCCGGCCGCCTAAATGCACTTACAATGGTAGCTTACAATTATTGATTTATGTTGTTTTATTAGGGTTCCGTACCTCAAAAGGACGAACTGTCTGTCTGTTTGTATGTCTGTCCGTCTGTCACAGCCAATTTTTGTACGTATGAATTTCTGTGACCCAAACAAGGTCGTGTAACGGAAATAAATGAATTTTGAATATGGGGGTCAATTTTGAGAGGCAAATAAGAAAATTTAAAAATATTACAAACTACACCTTGAGTCTTGTCTCAAATATATATATATATATATATATATATTTTATAATTTGAAAATAAATTGTTTTAAAGTTATTTAAGAACATGGTCGAAAATTGACCATTGACCCCACCTTATTTCCGAAACTACTAAGCCTAAAATTTTGAAAAAAAAAAATACAAAAAATAATTGTAGGTATATCTATAGATTACAGGAAAACTTATAAGAAGTCTTAACATAACATGGTAAATCTCTCAATATTATGCGTACAAACTTACATTTGTAGTTGGAATGTATGGGAGAACATGTTTTACAACTACAACGTTACGTTTGTTCTTGGGATATTTCATCCCAACTACGGAACCCTTCATTGTGCGTGGTCCGACACGCACATGCCCGCTTTTTTTTTTTTTTGTTAGCATCTTTACATCCCATTACCATCCCTACCTAGTTGCTATTCCACCAATTCGCACTAAGCGTTTCCATATGTCTTTTATAATGCGCACAGCAAAAGAGTGGAACTCACTACCTGCGTCTGTGTTTCCGAGCGCATACAACCCTAATCTCTTCAAAGTGAGAGTGAACAAGCTACTTCTGGATAAGCTCACTCCGTCGTTGACTGTGTCTCTGTCGCCTCCGACCTAGACTAAGTCAAGAGTAAACCCATCTCAAATAAAAAAAAACCTATGAGGTGTAATCAAGCGGAGAAGGTTAAATAGAGATTCTCGCAATTAAAAGGGTATTCACGTTGTACGTATATTATCATAGTCATTAACTTTGGAACCTATATATTTTATAAACTCCTTTGGGGGCTTAAGACTTCCGTAACTGTCAAAATAATACTAGCTTCTGCGTAACTTTATTTCAAATATGATCCCACTATCATTATCTCCGAACATTTAAAAGCATCCATACCGTTACGTCATAACTCCAAATAGTTCCTATCTACACGCTACAAGGCACATCGCTTGAGTTCTTTGCCAAAGAAATTCAATTTCTACTCCATCAGACTTATATACCTACTCGTAGTTTGGATTCCAGCGCGTATTTGCATGTTAAAATGAGTTCCCTTACTTAGAGGCCCGGAAGGGAACAAGATGGGCTTGAGTTTTGTTCGAATTTTGAAAACGGTTTTTAGATTTTCGAGGGTTTTAAATTTTTTGGTGTTTATCTGGGAGTCACAGGAGAAGCTCGTGGCTAAGTAATAAAAGCTGCACGGGTCGATCTATCAGGTTAAGCTACGCTTGCCGGGGTTGGTCCATGGATGGGTGACCATCTTTACATAGCGAGACTCTTCCGTGCCTCGGAAAGCACGTTAAGCCGTTGGTCCCGGCTATCATTCGTGGATCTTTAACAGTCGTTACGGGTCTTTAGAAGCCCGAAAGTCTGATAACCAGTCTTACCAAGGGGTATCTTATTACCCAGTGGATGGGTTGTGGAGGTTGGATAAGCAGTCGCTCCATGTAAAATACTGGTATTCAGCTACATCTGGTTAGACTGGAAGCTGACCCCAACATAGTTGGGAAAAGGCTAGGCAGATTGATTGATCAGAGTGTCAAGTTGGATGTCCACAGCTGGGCATAACCCCAAGCATCGCCACCTCGACCGGTTCTGTGCTTATCCATCGGATTTCTGTGGTCTTCACAAGGTCATCGGTCCAACTTGTGGGAGAGGCCTTCGAACGCGGTCGCCACTCCTGAACCTTTCGGCCCCATGGGCCATTTGTTGTCATATGTCATAGTTTAATGTCATAGTTTATATAGAATGAACTACCGCCGGTCCCGGACTACGCCACCTGACCCTGAAGACTAGCGCTATGGCTCTGTCTCGGATTATGCTAAGCCGATGGCCGTTTTGCGTGGCTATGACGCATACTTTCCCCCAACTTGTTCTTTTTTGTATTTGTTCTTTGCTTGTGTCTAACAGAGGTGTCCTCCTGTCTGATAATATACGCTGAAATATTAAATCAGTCTGCGAAGCGTAATCAATGACTTTTGATTTTAACCTAAGTACTATGTATACAGGAACTGCTTAAAATTCAGTTCCATGAAATCTCTGGCCCATATTACCAACCTTGCATGGAGTTCATCTACACCGCAAAAAAAAAAACACGTCGAAGTTAAAGGTTAAACGACACAATTAAGGGAAAACAATCGTAATTAATGCAAAATGGGTGAAACAAAGGGCCGAACGACAGTCATTACGCCACAATTATGATGGATGGCAGACTGACCCCAATTTACAGGGGCGCCTTAAAAACAGGACAAAAGGTACAAAATCGCTTTCCATTAGTAATCGTTGGGAAGTTTGGCGGGGTTTTTAAGGGTTCTGTCGAGTTTCTTCTTTTGGCAAAAAAAAATGTTTTTCAATGGGTAGTATTTAAACGCAAATAAAAAAAATACTTTTTGTGTCCAAATATAAACCAAATTCCAATAAAAATTACTAATTGCACAGCCAAATACTCAACTCAAAATATAACTAAATAAGCAACAATTTATATTCGTGGCGCACCGCTGTTTATCTTAAAGTAAAGCTATTTAGGCCAGTTGGCGTGGTTGGTTAAGATACCACCTATCATGCCGCACGTCGTGGGTTCGATTCCCATCCAGGACAAACATGTGTGCATGAAAATGTCTGTTTGTTCTGAGGTCTGGGTGTAATTATCTATATTATATAAGTATGTATTTACAAAAAAAAGTAGTATATGTAGTATATCAGTTATCTGGTTTCCATAGTACAAGCTCTGCTTAGTTTGGGATCAGATGACCGTGTGTGAATAATGTCCCAGGTTATTATTTATTAATGCATAGCTAAAAATGACTCTTACCCATGCATCCTATGTCGAAGAAGCCCCGCTTGGCGGGGCTCCTATTTCTGTGTAAAGGTTTTAAAGTAATCTAACCAAACCTTACCTCGGGGTTAATAAAACTCGCCATGTTATTTTGCTATGAATGTGAGTATTATGTACTTATGTACGCTCTGGTTAATTTGCTATGCAGTCAGTATTTTTGGTGTAAAAAAGTATATAAATGATGGAAATAAATTGATAGGTGATTATTTATTTGATGTGCAATTAATAACGAACGTTTTTATTGTAACATTTATTGTCTACTAGCGACCCGCTCCGACTTCGCACCGGTAGCACTAATTATTTATAATCAGCTGACTTGTGTTGGATGATTGAAATACTATCAAAATGGCGGACGCGACACGCTACAACTGCAAGCGTCGCTTTAAGTCGCCGACACGTCGGCGCGTCGATGACGGCCGTCGATGTGTGTTGCCTCTGCCGTTGACGCGTGTCGCTCGTGTGTAAGAATACTTATCATTGTCATGATGGGTTCTGCTTACGACTGGGACTTATTAATCTTGAAAGTTAATTCATGAGTTTCTGACCAAATGAATTGAGGTCAAGGCTTCAAGTATTCGAAAAAATTAAATCCTTCGGAACTTTGAAATTCGAATATCGACTTTCAGTCCCTCTCCCCATTCCCCTTTGTTTCCCCTTACAACGAAACACCTGTACAAACCCTATAAACAAAAGTTAAAAAAAATGAAATGGGTCCCTAATGAAAGGCGGACAAACAGACGACGTCTAATTTTCAGCCGAAAAATGCGTATTTCAGATACTTTTTTAGGATTTTTTCAAGACCACTTTATCAGAATATGTGATGAGTAAAGTTTTTGAGGACACAATGTTTGATATAATGAAGATGCTTGGTCTATATAGAGCTTGTTGTGTTCTACGATGTTTTTTTTCGTAATTGAGGATTGTTATAATGTCATCACATGCCTAGCCTTTTCCCAACTATGTAAGGTTCGGCTTCCAGTCTAACCGGATGCAGGTGACCATTATTTTACATGGAGCGACTGCCTATCTGACCTCCACAACCCAGTTACTAGATAATACGACACCCCTTGGTAAGACTGGTTGTCCGATTTTCGGGCTAAAGATCCAAGAATGACAGCCAGGACTAACGGCTTAACGTGCTTTCTGAAACACGGGGGTCTCGTTATGTATGTATGTATGCATAGACATTTTTCGTCGATTATCAAAAAAAAAAAAAAAAATCTGCTGTTTTAAAGAAAAGTGCGTAAAATTCCTACGCGGTCAAAATGTATGGAACAGCAAATTTATTTTTAATAATCGAAAAAAATTCAACGCAGGCGGGTTCAGAATTATGTACTGAATCTATGGTAACAGATTGTGCGTCGATGTCCCTGCTATATGTGATTTTTAATTTGATAATACTGTAGATACAATGAAACAGCGCTGTCGACGGATACAGCCAATAATTATACAGAGCCAATCATTTTTTTTTTTTTTTATGTAGAAAAGGGTCTTTTTTAGGGTACCGTACCTCAAAAGGAAAAAAACGGAACCCTTATAGGATAACTCATGTGTCTGTCTGTCTGTCCGTCTGTCACAGCCAATTTGCTCCGAATCTAATAGACCGATTAAGTTGGAATTTGGTACACGTTTGTATTTCTGTAACCCAAACACGGACGACTAATGTAAATTAATGAATTTTTAATATGGGGGTCAATTTTGGGGGCAAATAAGAAAATAAAAAAAAGTTTTGCAAACTGTATTGTGCGATATATCAAATAAAAGGGCTTACTGTGAGAGTCTCAAATATATATTTTTTATAATTTTAAAATAAACTGTTTTAGAGGTTTTTAAGAAAATACACGAAAATTGACCATTGCCCCCCTTTATCTTCGAAACTACTGAGCCTAAAATTTTGAGAAAAATACAGAAAATACTTCTATACCTGTAAATAACAGGAAACTTATATGAAATCTACTTCTCTCTCGTCTTAAAATAACATGGTAAATTTATCAATATTGTGCTTACAAACCTACATTTGCAGTTGGAATGTATGGGAGAACATGTTTTTCAACTACAATGTTAAGTTTGTTCTTGGGATAAATTCATCCCAACTACGGAACCCTTCATTGTGCGTGGTACGACACGCACTTGATCGGTTTTTTTTTTTCTCTACAGATTGACAATTACAAATTGGTTTAAAACAAATCAGAAACAATATACTGAAATTGCCTACTAATCAAAATCATTCAGGTACATGAGAGCATACTTATGGAGGAGGAGGAGCTCGTGGCTAAGTATGATAATAACAGCAAATTGGGTAGATCCATCAGGTTAAGTTACGATTTTCGGGGTTGGTCCATGGATCTTTACATACCGAGTCTCCTCCGTGCCTCGACAAGAACGTTAAGCCGTTAGTCCCGGCTGCCATTCGTGGATCTTTGACAGTTGTTACGGGTCGTCAGAAGCCTGAAAGTCTGACAATCTGTCGGTTTTACCAAGTGGTATCTTACCAGTAACTGGTTTGTGGACGTCAGATGCAGCCGTTCCAGTTAAAATACGCTCCATGTAATATATATCCGGTTGGCCTCGAAGCTGACCCCAACGTAGTTGGGAAACGGCTAGGCAGATAGATTTGACATGAGAGCATACAAAATTCCACCCAATTTACAATGTAACATAAAGGCCCTGTAACATTCCAACGTTACATGAAAATCATACTTGAATAATTCATTGCATTCATTCAATAAATGTCACTATTCTACAGAAAAGGGTGCCTGTGAAAAAGGTGCTAAAACTCACTAATACGAACTGACAACCCTTTGATTTTGGGATCTAGATATTATTTTACTTTGACATTTTTTTATTTGATCAAAGCTCCGTTGAATATGCTTTTTCTCGCGTTATATGGATGCTGTACAGCTAGGGGATGATTTCTGTGAATAAAATTAGAACATAGCTAGTGCAAAAAAAAACGTAGAGATTAGTAATTACTAAGGCTTAGAGGTATGAGGAATAGCGTGGAAACTTCTTCATCCTTCATTAAAAAGGGAGGATACTCCGACCAGACGGTACTACCCGAGCGACGGTTCTAGTCAGATTTCTGTGCATCTACAACGCCACGTGTGAACAACGCATTAAACGACCTGACGTCACATAAATCCTGCATCGCGCAAGCAGAGTTTACCGCGCGAGTGGCATATACAGGGTGTATCAGAAAGGTGTGGTCAAATTTAAGAGTTTAGTACACCATAAACCACTATAAAACTGAACAACTTTCTCCATGGGACCAACATAGTAATCGATAAAAAATAATCAGCCGTCCCATAGATTTGGGTCGAGTAGGTATTGAAGTTTTGTACGGGACTGATATTTTTTTCTCGATAACGATGTTGGTACTCCCATGGAGAAAGTTCTTCAGTTTGATGAGAAAGAAAGAAAGAAGAAGAAAGAAAAATACTTTATTTGGGACACGCACAGGAAATACAAACAGTAAAAAAGAGCATAGGAAACTAACAAAATTAACTTTAAAAAAAAATTAAACAAAATAAATACAAAATATAACAATAAAAAATCCCTGTGCGAGGCCAAAAAGGCTCCTATCTCAGCATAAAGCTGCAATATTTAAATAAATACCGCAGCGCTGGTATTCTGATAGGGCCCATGTGATGCCACGGACACACCTACGGACATCTACAAATCCAATAGGGGAATAAAAAGATAGTAAAATACAATGACAATAATAACAATGTAAACCGCGCAGATATCTCTGATATCGCGATGCGAAACGTCAGTGTATGTGGCGCCTTAGATGTCGCCACACAGGAAAAATAGAAGTATTGTTCGAAGACCCTTCATCACTGCAAAATGCTATCATAACGAAGCCACTTAACACATCAACAGTCCTACAAAATAATAATCCCATAAAACCATCTGTCAATTAGCAATCAGCAATCCAGCAAATTAAGCGCTGAAGGCGTTCAATATCCTTACAACCTCCTTCCAAAGTTCATCATTTGAATCCGCTTGACTCAACTGCAAAAGCGGCTTTTCCGCAAACCAGGAAGCGACAGTGTAGAACCTCAATAATTTGTCTAATTCATTCAATAAATTAATATCGGCTACATTGAAAAGGGGTGCGAATAAATCTGGGGGTGTTAAATAATCAGTGAACCGGGGTGTCTGTAGCCCCCCGTGTCGAAGGTCGCCCAGTATTAAATTATTTCGACGTCCACCATCTGTGTCTAAAATTTGTAATTGAGACACGAATTTTTGACCCTCTTTGATTTGTATAGAGTGGTTCGTATGATATTATTAAATTGTACTTCAAACTTATAAGCAACGTTTTTCAAATATATTTTCTCTTTCAACACATACACGTATACATTAGCACGAATTTGTGTATACATTACCAGTAATATCTTTCCTAAATGCTATTGTAAACCAATGTTGAATGTCTATGCTGTTGGTGTTCTTTACTGAATAAATATCCTTAAAAATACAACGTGTTTTGTATATACCATAACTCTAGGGTATTAATGAGATCATCATTTTGAACAACTTTTACTCTGGGACCAAACCTGAAAACGCGAAAAAAAATCAGCAGTTCCCTACATTTTGACGTTTTGCGAACATAAATGGTTTACAGCTGATTTTTTTTCGCGATTTCAGGTTTGGTCCCATAGTAAAAGTTGTTCAAAATGATGGTCTTATACCCTAGAGGTATGGTATATAAAAAAAAACACGTTTTACACATTACACATTCCTCTGTACGTGTGTTTGTCATCTAACTCCTCTTAAACGGCTGGACCGATTTGGATGAAATTTTGTGTGTATGGGTTCCTGGGTAGTTTAAGAATACAATTGGACCCGGTAGATGGCGCTGCTAAGGCATAAAGAAGTTCGCCGGGTCTGCTAGTGTTTATATATATTGTTGAAATTCCTTGTGTGCTATAGCCATGTGGCGTTGGTGTGAGTGCCAACGCGAATGCCAAGTTTTGAACTCTATGGTAATAACAAGTGACATGTTATTCAACTGAAAACAAATAAAATGTTTTACACGCTTCTAGTTTTGGCACCTAAATAAAAAGATTAGAATCAAATTACAAAGCTTGTAAACCAGCAAAATTGCTTGTCAATATACTTACCAGCACACTTAATTTTATACAAGGTCAAATTAAATTTGCTAGCGAAACTCCACAGACATCGGGGTATTGACGACGAGATAACAATAAAAACTTTTTTTTTTTTTGGGTCAGCGACCATTTGTTATGTACTGGTAATTGAAATATCAGTTGAGAAAATAAGTTTTTTTTGTTTTAAAGTTCACAGTCGTGATACTCGTAGTATTGGAGGAGCTCGTGGCTAAGTAATAACAGCCGCACGGGTCGAACCATCAGGTTAAGCTACGCTTGCCGCGGATGGTCTGTGGATAGGTGACCATCTTTTCATACCGAGACTCCTCCGTGCCTCGGAAAGCACTTTAAGCCGTTGGTCCCGGCTGTTATTCGTGGATCTACACTATCAGCGATTGTTGACCCCAAAAAAATCATCAAATAACTTTTCATTTTAGTTTTATTGTGTTAAGATATCGATACTCATCACGTAACTTAATCCTCTATTCACTATACAATTCTACGAACAAAACTAAAAAACACGTACAAAATAGCAATCCAATCCACAATTAGGCATTTGTATCATTAAAAGTCTCATAAAGTTCAACAAGGCGGGAATTTTTACGTCGTATTGACTAGTACTAGCTTCGTAAGTACGTACGTTTGACCTGGTTTCATCTTATTAGGTCACAGGCAAAAAATTGTCGATACAAGTGCAAGATAAACGTAGTTTTTTGAGAGTGATGTCTTTTGGAGTCATCATCCCATATAACCCAATTCCTGCCCATAACCTAATTTATTTGGAGTCAGCGCTACATGTCTTTTTCTTCCATACTTCTCTATTACTCGTCATCTCGGTAGTTATCCCCTTTCTAGCCATATAATCTTACACACAATCCATCCATCTTTTCTTTGGAGTATGCTTACTTTTAACCGTTTATTTAAAATTCTCCTAACTTTCTGTTATTTGCACCTTAAGCTCGCCTTGTATGATATATCTAAAGATGTCATGACAGAAATATAGTAAATTATTTTCCTTCATTTCCATCCACTACAAAAATAAAAAAAACATGGTATTCACAACCCCTTATAAATACATACTGTTGCGTGTGACCTAATTGTGGGGTCCGACAGACCTTCAACAGAAATGTGCTGTTTTTTCTTTTTAATGTACGAACTTTGAAGTCGTTTTTTATGTGAATTTGTTTATCTGGCTTTGGAGTTTATGTTTCTCATTTTGTAAATATTAAATAATTTGTTTGATATAAGTAAAAGAGATGTGTTTTTTCTTGGTGATTAACATATTGTATGCTACGCAGTTTGCTTGAATAGGTAAGCAGAGGTGTTTAACACCCACATTTTGCCAGCCATATTTAAGTGCCAATCTGCCTAGCCTTTTCCCAACTATGTTGGGGTTGGCTTCCAGTCTAACCAGATGTAGCTGAATACTAGTATTTTATATGGAGCGACTGCCTATCTGACCTCCACAACCCAGTTACTGGGTAATACGACACCCCTTGGTAAGACTGGTTGTCAGACTTTTGAGTTTCTGACGACCCGTAACGACTCTCAAAGATCCACGAATGACAGCCGGGACCAACGGCTTAACGTGCTTTCCGAGGCACGGAGGAGTCTCGATATGTAAAGATGGTCACCCATCCACAGACCAACCCCGGCAAGCGTAGCTTAACCTGATGGATCGACCCGTGCGGCTGTTAATACTTAGCCATGAGCTCCTCAAGCAATATTTAAGTTCCATGTAATATATATTGAAGGTTCATCTATTACTTACCAGAGCCCTGCGTGCTTCGAAATGTATGTAAAGCCGTTGGTCCCGGCTGTCATTCGTAGATCTTTGACAGTCGTGACGGTTAGTCAGAAGCCCGAAAGTCTGACAACCAGTCAGACTTTCGGGCCACAGCTTTATAGTCACCAGTCAGATCGTGAGATCATGAGACCAGTGAGATCGTGTTACGCAGTTACACGGTTGTGGAGGTCAGATAGGCAGTTGCTCCATGTAAAATACTGGTATTAAGTTGCATTCGGTTAGGCTAGATTAGGTGGGCGGTGGTCGTGGGTTCGATTCGCATCCAGGACAAACATTTGTGTGCATGAACATGTCTGTTTGTCCTGAGTCTGGGTGTAATTATCTATATAAGTATGTATTTACAAAAAAAAGTAGTATATGTAGCATATCAGTTATCTGGTTTCCATAGTACAAGCTCTGCTTAGTTTGGGATCAGATGACCGTGTGTGAAAATGTCCCAGGATATTATTATATTTTATTAGGTTAGGTTAGATCCTATTGCCATCACTATAAACTAAGGCTTGCTAAAAAAAATCCAATTCAAAAACCCACTAAAACTATATCCAACCTGGGTTCGAACTCAGGACCCCACATTCAACAGACTTGCTTGCAACTTCTAGATCCAAAACCCGATTTACATTACTTAACTAGTTACGGAATATTAGTTATTCATTCATGAGTAAATAATTAGGTACCTATTTACACGTGAAACTATCAATGTTTGCGCAACTGGTTGGGTAATTTAAACTGTGTCAGCTTAGAACTAGGTTCCAACTAGGTTCCAGCCTTAAGTACTTAATTGGAGGCTAGTTTAAAATTAAAAATAGTTAATATTACCACAGAAGTATCGACCAGGTCCTAAAATAATTGAAAAAACCACCTCTTGCAATATTTCTACACAAGTTAATTTATTAAACGTAAAAAAATACATGAAATTCTCTCTGCCGTTATAAACTGAAGCTTTTAGCTAATGAAATAATGTAGGTATTAATTTTTCAAAGCCATACGGAGTTGTGATTTATTTAATTAAAAGTGCCTAGAGAGTTTGTTATTTCAGTGTCATAATTGCCCTAAATGTACATTTCTGTTATGTAAAGGTATATTTTGAACTGAAGTGCGTATTTATGAGCGAAAAAATAGATAAATGAGGGCAATTATTATTAATTATTGTTTTGAACTTAGCTGTCTTCTTAACCGACTTCAAGAAAGGTGGAGGTTAAGCATTCGGTGAGTTTTTTTTTTTTTAATAGTACTAAGCGTTTCGATTTTATAGATATTAAATCACGCTCTTTGCTTCTTTGACCACTTCCTCCATTCCTTATAATGATTTTTAATTACAAGCCATTGCGGGAATGTGTTCTGTATGACCTCAACGTTTAATGTTTATGCAAACATTCGTAAAATTAGAAAACATATCAATAAAATTTATTTGAGTTCCAAATAATGTTTATTGGCACGTCAAATATAAATATTGCCAGCCTCGATTCTCACATCATACCAAATGGTGATTGCCGCATGAAAAAACGCTTTCCATTTAAAAATTTCATAACTTCTCGTTTGGATGCTAATTTATATAAATACTGTGGATGAATATTGGTTTGTCTGTGTGTTATACTATATATATGAAAAATATCAATGTTCGATACTTTTATAGGAAAAGGTTTTTTTTTTTAATAATTGTAATAATATCACATCTTTTTTTGCGTGGTGAAATGCTCATGCATACTGCACTACCACGGGAGATAGTGCAGTAGTTGTGTGGGACTTCAACCCACTAAAACTCCACGGTGTCCTCCTCTGCCGCTTGTGGCGGGAACACGGGCATGCGTAAGCACTCACCGGACCCTCCTCTGGGGAGTACCCCCATCACCAGTGTACCAGAACACATTGCACGTCGTGATCACCCCAGGGAACAAACCAGCACAGGGGCGCTAGACGACCCAGTGTCTAGGCACCCTTGGTCCCCCTGCGACCGGTGAGTGGCCCGGCCGCCTACCACTTTTTGGCCGCAGAGGATAGGGAGAGCGGCCGACGCCATACTCCTGCTCCCCTGCGGCCCTACCGCGTGCCCCCCCCCCTACCTCGTCAACGCTGGAACCCGGGGGGGGGGGGGGAATAATATTACACCTGTAATCTTGACGAGAAAGGCAGGCTACTCCATTATTTATAGAGGGTTAGAGGGTCGCCCTATTGCCGAGCATAACTCCAGAATCCGAGTTTCTTAAAAAAATCCTTATGAAAAACCCAATAATAGCCCCACGTGGGGATCACATTATTTTTTTTTTTTTGTCAAAATTGGTTTACCTTTTTTTTGAAATCGAGCAATATATGTTAGCTAATAAAAAGTATTAGTTTGCATCTCAGAATGTAGAAAATCTCAAATTAAAAAAATAAACTAAACTATTACCTACAATACATAATATTAATTTAAACATACGAGTAAACATGATTTTACGTTACCAGATCTTACATTTCAGTACAGTGTGACAACTCGCTCGTAGCTAAGTAATAACAGCCGCACGGGTCGATCCATCAGGTTAAGCTACGCTTGCCGGGGTTGGTCTGTGGATGGGTGACCATCTTTACATACCGAGACTCCTCCGTTCCTGGGAAAGCACGTTAAGCCGTTGGTCGCGGCTGTCATTCGTGGATCTTTGACAGTCGTTACGGGTCGTCAGAAGCCCGAAAGTCTGACAACCAGTCTTACCAAGGGGTATCGTATTACCCAGTAACTGGGTTGTGGAGGTCAGATAGGCAGTCGCTCCATGTAAAATACTGCTATTCAGCTGCATCCGGTTAGACTGGAAGCCGACCTCAACATAGTTGGGAAAAGGCTCTATTGAAAACGTTCAAAGGTTCCATCGATTATCTTTGGAAAAAACTGAAATATAGCGAATAAAATGTGACTATCGACCAAAAGAAATTGATTTATATTCCCACCTAAATTATTATAGACTGACGCACTAATTCCGTCACTCCCTTATTGGACCAGTCACATTTAATTCGGCAAAGATCGGTTTTTCCAAAGGTAATCGATGAAACCTTTGAACGTTGTCGTACTGTATCAGTCTGAAAACTAAACTAACTAAAATACATAATACTCTGAACATACTGGTATTGATCGAATCCTTTGGCAGTAATCTTATTTACTTAACCATCTGAAGATCAAAGCTTGATCTTACGTATCGTTTACATAAGAGGAGGTACATACTACGGTACTAAGAAGGCTTGCTCAATCAAAATTTTCAATCTTAATATAATCTCTCGATTGTAACTTATTAAATATTGAAGTAGCCTAGCCTGTAATTATCTCACTGGAAGGCCTCTTTTCACACAGAGTTGATGAACCAGCGTTGATGACCTATCCAAATAATAATTATGTATTTTTTGGACAAGTGTATTTCTGGCTCTGGACTGAACTAAGTTCACGAGGATTTATCTCTTCCCCATTTCATAGGCTTTACGGCAATTGATTAGGTAACTATTGCTGTAAAAGTCAAAAGATCAGCTGATTCCAATGTTCCGGCGCTGGGCTTCCATGCGAGCGTTCTTCACTTACTTATTTTTAATTGAGATGGGTTTGCTCTTGACTTTAGTCTAGATCAGAGGTGAGAGAGACAAGTCTACGATGGAGTGCGCTTACCCAGAAGAAGCCTGTTCACTATCACTTTGAAGAGATTCGGGTTGTATGCGTTCGGGAACACAGACGCAGGTAGTGAGTTCCACTCTTTTGCCGTGCGCATTTATGTAGGATGTTTGGAAGCACTTAGTGCGAATTGGTGGAATGGCCACAAGTATGGATGGTAACTTGCAGTGCGTCTAGATGTTCGATGGTAAGAGGGGGCTGGTGGAATGAGGTAGCGGTGAAGGCCGGACTTTAATACAGAAATGCCGAATTCAGAAATGTTTGGCCGAATATCCAATTTTTATACCGCAGAATCGAACATTACTAATTGCTCGAATTAATTGCTAGACTGATGATTTTCATAAAACATTAAAAAAAAACATTTTTAATCGAAAATAATTTTAATTTGCCCAAGCAGACCCAGATACGGAGCTAGAGCGCTCAAAATAAATAACACAAAAAAACAAATACAAACATACGGGTCGGAAAAAGGTTAAAAACGGTCGGCTGATAACCTTAATCACCGAACAGTTAACGACGTGTGAGCCGCGTGGGGGTTTAATCACACACGGACACTTTTAGACACGTTTTTGCTATTTATTTTGTGGACTGGAGGTTTTCAGGTAACGTTTGTCCTTGATTTTTAGTTTTTAGGGTTCCGTACCTCAAAAGGAAAAACGGGACCTTTATAGGTGTAGGAGAGTTATGGAAGGAGAAGATAAACCAGATTTTAGTTGGAGAAAATACATAGTATATTATAACAATCTTACGGTATCAAAGATATGTCACAGTGTACTAAGATCAAAAAAGTATTCCAAACAAACTACCTTTCAAATTTAAATTTACTCATAATATACAAAACACAAATAAGTTTATATATCCAACAATAGGATCACTCGTGCGTCCCTCTGTCTTTCTGCCTGTTTGTCCGTCGGTCACAGCCAATTTGCTCCGAATCTAATGGACCGATTAAGTTGAAATTTGGTACACGTATGAACTTCTGTGACTCAAACACATAAATACATGAATTTTGACTACACTACTTACACTTGACTGGTTTTTTTCCATAATAAATTATTCTATAAAATGGCACACAAGACCTTTCATCAAGCGCTGATATTAATTATGTTTGCATACCAACTTCTTTCTACCTTACTTAGATAACCTTTTACAAATAAGTCCACAATAATAACCCTCTACCGCTTTCACAGTCAACACATTAACCAAATTAATGACATGGTTAAATTCAATACATTACTGACCTTGACCAGTTGACCTTCGATTGTATTTGGAAGGTTGTTTGTAGTCCTTTGTTTGTTAATTATTCAGGTATTTTAATCAATGAGAACTTGTTCTTGTAACAAAACGGCAGTTTATTTGTGAAAATAAGACTATGTACAGACGCCAGCAGGTCAAGCTACCCGAAACTGTCAAATTTTCTCAATCAACCTTGAACCTAAAGCTTTAGTGATAAAGTTGAAAATCTATTAAAGAAATTTGACAGATTGTAGTAGCTTGATGTGCTGGCGTCTGTACAATAAAAACTGAGTATGCAAAAGTACAGTTGGAGTAGGAGCAGTGGTGACCCTGTGGAAACGGCCCCAGATTAACGAGTTGTACATCGTATGTTTGAACCCAGGAATACCTTATGCTCAGCAGTAACGCTTGCGTCCACTAGACCAACAATGCTGACACTTACTGACGTAAGTATTAACCAACGATGCAGTCTACGTACTCGTAGACTGCATCGTCTACGTACTCGTACTTAGCTCGTGGCTAAGTAATAACAGCCGCACGGGTCGATCCATCAGGTTAAGCTACGCTTGCCAGGGTTGGTCCATAGATGGGTGCCCATCTTTTCATACCGAGATTCCTCCGTGCCTCGGAAAGTACGTTAAGCCGTTGGTCCCAGCTGTCATTCGTGGATCTTTGACAGTCGTTACGGGTAGTCAGAAGCCCGAAAGTCTGACAACCAGTCTTACCAATGGGTATCGTATTACCCAATAACTGGGTTGTGGAGGTCAAATAGGCAGTCGCTTCATGTAAAATACTGGTATTCAGCTGCATCCGGTTAGACTGGAAGCCGACCCCAAACATAGTTGGGAAAAGGCTAGGCAGATTGATGCAGTCTACGTATGACGTAAGTATTTGACTCGGTGGAACGCAGAGCTAAGAGGCTCATTGGCGACGTAAAACTGGTGGATGCCAAGATTCACAGCTTGGCTCATCGCCGCAAGGGTGCCTGCTTGTCGGTCTTCTACAGATTCTACTACTCTTCTACCATCGGACATCTAGACGCACTGCCAGTTAAAATCCCTTCGTAGTTGCTATTCCACCAATTCGCACTAAGCGTTTCAAAATGTATTTTATAATGCGCACAGCAAAAGAGTGGAACTCACTACCTGGGTCTGTGATTCCGAATGCATACAACCCTAATCTCTTCAAAGTAAGAGTGAACAGGCTTCTTCTGGGTAAGCTCGCTCCATCGCCGACTTTGTCTCTGTCACATCAGATCTAGACTAGAGTCAAGAGCAACCCCATTTAATTTTTTTTTAAATACCAACAATGCAGTCTACGTACAAAGTAACTATTAATAAAAGGACGTCTAAATGCGACAACTATAGCAAAATCACCACTGCAATAAAAGGACGTCTAAATGTGACAATTATAGCAAAATCACAACTGCAATAAAAGGATGTCTAAATGTGACAACTATAGCAAAATCACAACTGCAATAAAAGAACGTCTATATGTGACAATTATAGCAAAGTCACAACTACAATAAAAGGACGTCTAAATGTGACAATTATAGCAAAATCACAACTGCAATAAAAGGATGTCTAAATGTGACAATTATAGCAAAATCACAACTGCAATAAAAGAACGTCTATATGTGACAATTATAGCAAAGTCACAACTGCAATAAAAGGACGTGTAAATGTGACAATTATAGCAAAATCACAACTGCAATAAAAGCATGTCTAAATGTGACAATTATAGCAAAATCACAACTGCAATAAAAGAACGTCTATATGTGACAATTATAGCAAAGTCACAACTGCAATAAAAGGACGTCTAAATGTGACAATTATAGCAAAATCACAACTGCAATAAAAGGACGTCTAAATGCGACAATACAACTGCAATAAAAGAACGTCTAAATGCGACAATGCAACTGCAATAAAAGAACGTCTTAATGCGACAATGCAACTGCAATAAAAGGACGTCTAAATGCGACAATTATAGCAAAATAACAACTGCAATAAAAGGACGTCTAAATGCGACAATTATAGCAAAATAACAACTGCAATAAAAGGATGTCTAAATGCGACAATTATAGCAAAATCACAATTGCAATAAAAGGAAATCTAAATGCGACAATACAACTGCAATAAAAGGACGTCTAAATGCGACAATTATAGCAAAATCACAACTGCAATAAAAGGACGTCTAAATGCGACAATTATAGCAAAATAACAACTGCAATAAAAGGACGTCTAAATGCGACAATTATAGCAAAATAACAACTGCAATAAAAGGACGTCTAAATGCGACAATTATAGCAAAATCACAACTAGCCGGCAATTCAAAATTACGTGGACTTTCCATTTCGCATATTACGTGCATCATATTAGCAAAGTTATTTACAATGACAAAATGGCATATCGCCGGCTTTAATCGCTTCTAGCTTTGTTTGAATTATGAATCGTTTTGTGCAACCATTTTGGTGTATAATCGGTTGAATTTACACGGGTAACTATTGTAAGCAAATTTTACTGATTTCAATGTTAACTTATGTACTCGTACATAACATTAATTTATTGAAGAGATGAAGGGATTGTATGAAGGAAGTGGTATTTTTTAAACAAACATCAATATTTAACCTTTACCGACCTATACGTCTCACAGACGTAATAAATTTTAATTTTGAAATATTTCTAAAATCACGCCACCTTCAGCGTCGCCCTTCCCGCTACCTTTCTCCCTCCGCGTCGCAAGCCATCGGTCGACGCTGCGCCCGCGGCGAGTGCATACGTCTCCGTATTGAAGCGATCGACGTCTCACAGACGTAAGTACGGTGTTTATGTACTAAATTTCGTACGTCTCTTGGTCGTCACCTCGGTATTCATGTGTGGTAGCTTATAGTGTCTGATTGACGTCACATCGGCTTTAAAATTATACTTTTAATTGCAGAATGCCTAAAAGGAGAAACATCACGTCTAGTGAGCGGAAAAAACCTGCAAATGATGACGGTTCAGTTCCCGAGAAGCCTCCGAAACTGCGAAAACAGAATAGGCGTTTAGAAGATAAAGAGATATGTGAAAATCTCATAAACGAGAGTGAAGACAACTGTAGTGATTTTGACGACGATGTAGGCGATCCTGATTTTATTTTAGAGAGCGATCACAACACGGAATCCGGACAATCCGATGATAATGATGTTGAGGTCGCGTATCTCCATGTTGAGGAAGTTTCGGAGAAGAACTCGACGTTGGCCTATGACTTTGTTTTACAGGTTGATAGATATGAGCGGTGTTAATACTTATGTATTGTACAACAAGTGCACAAACAAGGGCGACATCAGTCGTGGCCGATTTTTACTCCTGCTGGCACGTGAATTAGTCCTCCCGGAAATGAAATTACGCGTCTACAATGATAGGATCCCAAGAGAATTGCGGCTAAGTATCGAGCGAGTTATTGGACCCGCCGATATGCCCGAGTCTCCACCACCAAAAACTTATCAGAATCCAGATTCAGGTGTTAAAAAGACATGTGCAATCTGAACCAGTCGGTTGAAAAGGCGAACGAAGTACTGTTGCTGCGAATGCAAGAAACCAATGTGCCTTACTTGCTGCCTACAAATATGCATTGACTGAAAACGTAGTAGTGAATGTACCAAATATTCGAGGGCTGTCATTATTTTTATTTTTTAACTAAGAAGTAAGATTTATGTTTTATTTTGATAATAGTTTATAGAAGATAACATATTTTAAGTTCATTTGTTGTTAATTACTTAATTTTAGAGAAAAACGAGACTGAAGGAAGTCCTTAAAATTTAGTGCCAAATAATTGTGATCTCTCGAATAAATGTTGATTTTACCTGAAAAATAGCGTGTATTTTTTTTAAATTCTTCAGTTTGTTACCTCAAACACCAATCTTTTTAATGTATAAAATAGAAAAATGTAGCATGCAAATACACATTTTATTTCAGTACTTAAAGTTTGACGTCTCACAGTCGTCACGTCGGCGTAAGTGCTACGTTTAGACCAGGTCGGCAGCTAAAGGTTAATGACGAGCATCTGCCATCAGACTTTCACTTTGCATGTACAGAGCAACATGCAGACGGGAACATCAAGCGTCTCAATATGTGAAAGATGGTCATCCACTATTAACCACACACTGTCATCGTAATATTTCAACATTAATCCAACAGACAGTTTACGCGATAGTTATGTTATCTCTAGCCCTACCTTAACTTTTGACACTTTAACTCCAGGTCACCTTTTGACCACCTTCCAACGGACATCTTTACTCCACGGCATATAGGTGCCGCAGCATATAGCACGGATAGCCTAGTGGTGTGACCGTCGGTCTGCCAAGCCATTGTTTTCGAATCCAAACCCAAGACACGCACCTCTGACTTTTCGGATTCATGTGCGTATTGTATAATTATCACTTGCTTAAAAACATTGAAGGAAAACGTGAGGAAAGCGGTAGCCTGAAACACATTTCCAGACGGCATGTGAAGCCAAGTCAGAGGCTCTTGGCCGGCATAAAAGCTCTGACACCAGGTTAGTCACTAACTACACGAAGACGAATGAAAGCATATACGTAGCGTGTAATTATGTCTAGAAAAGTTCGTGTGTGATTTAACTTCCATGCAGTTTATCATCAGCCAATCGTGATCACTAACAGGGATCATTCTGTGACAAATGGTCACCTAAGATACCACTACAACAGACTGAATTATCCTTACCCCTGAATGTCCTAACTAGATTTTCTGGTGGTCAGCAAGGGTAGGTAATTATGATATATTATATATAGACAGGCAACCCTAGACGATAAGATGCAATACTTCCTGGACCCTATGAAGTTTCTTATTTATTGACCGGCAACCATAGACGAAAAAATGCAATACTTCATGGACGCTATGAAGATCATTTTTTATTGACAGGCAACCATAGACGAAAAAATGCAATACTTCATGAAAGCTATGAAGTTCCTTATTTATTGACAGGCAACCATAGCCGAAAAATCCAATATTTCATGGACGCTATAAAGTTCCTTATCTATTGACCGGCAACCATAGACGAAAAATCCAATACTTCATGGACCCTATGAAGTTCCTTATTTTATAGACAGGCAACCATAAACGAACAAATGCAATACTTCATTGCCGCTAAAGTAAAATAAATGATTGGAAAGATTATAGGTGGCCACACTTATAACCACTGACAAGTTAGTCTATTCATCGAATCTCTATCCTCATCAACATCACCAGACATCTTCACCCAGATCATGCGAGACATAATTCTAACATACATTTTGTACTACTCGTACAAAGGTTTTTCTGCCATAAGGACGAGCCTATATTTCACATCGGCAATCGATAGTGGCCCGAATAATAGGATGTTCTAAGGCCTTACAATGTGAATTTTCGTCCCTTTTTCCGATCCAATAGTTTTTTAAGCGGGGACTGTTACGGTACGGATGAAAGAGGAAGAATGATTGTTAAAACGCTTCCTTTTTTCTAGTGTCCCGGTTTTTGAGATATCTTGTGGGTTATTTGGGGTTTTTGTGTACGTAAGTGCTGATTTTTCAGTAGTCCGATAACTTTTATCTAAAGAATAAATATGACAGTTTGACATATTTTGTATACAAAAGCTGTCAAGCCGCCATATTTATTCCATAAATAAAAGTTATCTGACAATTGAAAAATTAGCCCTTACACGTGTTAAGGCGCTACCCCGACCAAACCATTGCGTTAGTTCGTTATTCAGAGGCTATTAACTTATTAATTAAAAGTAACAAAAGACTTCTAAAAACAAATAACTAATGTTCGATATCTTATCATCACATTGCACGCTCTTATTTGCTTTTATGTGATAGGGGAGATCAGCTCAAAGCGGTGATCTTAACTTTGAGTTAAAAAAAAAAAGCTATTAAACGATACACTTTTGAAGAGAATTTTATACTAATAGCCAGAGAATTTATAAAAAATTCATAATTTGAAATTAAAATTCGCGCAAATTTAAAAATAACCATGTGATTCGTAAATTACGAAAATTTGCAAAAAACCACTTTGCCCGAGTGGTCGCCCAAAGCGGCCATGTGGCCACCCCAAGAGTACACAAGAAATGTATTTGCTTTTGTTGAAAAATATCGTACTTGACAAAATAAAAATTTCAAAAATATTTAAAAATATTATTTATTATTATTTTAATTTTTATAAAATAATCAGTCAATCAATAAAATAATCACTGCTACTGAATGTCGCGCCGTCCAGTCATTCGGTAGCAGTGGGATCGGCGTGGGGCGGGAAAATGGTTATGCGGACAGAACGGCCACGCCGCGCTATCATTTCAAATAACCGAAAAATGAAGCGTGGCCTTGCCTCCTATGGCCGCTATGCGCTAGCCTTCCCTAATACATTTAAAATCTACTTTAAAAAAAAGGACTAAAATCATTGATTGCATTTCCACTTTTGCTAAAGTTGATGTTCTAATCATTTGAGCATTACACTAAGAGGATAGATAATTTAAAAATCGAAATAATTCATTTTATTTTTTGTCAAAAGATCGCTATAATAAAATAATTCCAGAAATATTGTGAATTCTATGATAAAGCAGAGAAGGGCCGAATGCTCAAGGTGGTTTGGTCGGGGTAGCGCCTTAAGGTGAGATACAAAGATTTTCATAGCAGAAAGCTAGAGGCAAAACTTTCGTCGACTAATGGCACACACCCCCCCCGCCCTTGAAGTGTGTGCCATCATCTATTATTAACGATCATCTATTCATCATCAAACTCAGTCCGATTTCGCCTCCTATAACTTGTGAAAAGTAAACATACCTCTGTCTCTCTCTTCGCGGGAAATGGGCGTGATACTATGACGTGATAACGCTTTCAAGGACAAAACGAGACACAATAGAAGTTTTATTGTTATTACTGCCATGGCCGTATGACCTTCAAAGCGATAATATCAAAGTGATGGCTTATGTTTGAATTGCCGTAATAGAGTAACAAACAAAATCTCGAACTGAATCGAGTTCGGAGAACAGGGCTCCGACGCAATTATCAATAACATAATATCTCGTCTGTCAATCAATCAATCTACCTAGCCTTTACCCAACTATGTTAAGGTCGGCTTCCAGTCTAACCAGATGCAGCTGAATACCAGTATTTGACGAGGAGCGACTGCCTATATGACCTCCACAACCCAGCTACTGGGTAATATGAGACCCCTTGGTAAGGACTGCTTGTCAGATTTTCCGGCTTCTGACGACCCGCAATGACTGTCAAACGTCAACGTCAACGTGCTTTCCGAGGTACGGAAGAGTCTCGATATGTAAATCCATCCACGGACCGACCTCGGCAAGCGTAGCTTAACCTGATGAATCGACTCTTGCAGCTATTATTGCTTAGCCACGAGCTCCTCCAATAATATCACGCCTGTAATTCCTCCAAAGGTTTAGGCAGGTTTTCGCTAGTTATGTTTAAGTCCCATGTAATATCCGGAACAAATCCAGACTCCGGACCAATAGCAATAGCACATTACCTGACCTGGAAATCAAACCTAGTGCTCAGCAGTACCGCTTACAACCACTAGATCAACGAGGCAATTAAAATCAGTTATCGAATAATCACTTAACGTTCACAAAAAAAAAAAATATAAAATCTCATGGTGTTTACACGCTTTATAATTACCAATTCAGATACCAGGAAAACCGAAAATTAACCCCCAAACTGTCATGCCAATATTATGGCAATAAGCACATTTTCGACTCGAGTATAGGTACAACCTCGCTCACAATACCCACACTCCAAATAAAAGGGCAATGAATACAATATAATTACAGAGTAATTACGAATCTTAACATAAACGAATCTGGCACAAGCAGGCAGTTTTCCTTTGATGTGTAAAATACATTCAACATTACAGAACGCTTTGATGTCAAGAATGTTATACAAATTAGCTATTATATGGTATCGTTGAATTGGTGCTTGGTGACTAGAACAGGGATCCTTGTACCTTTGTGAAGGGTTACAAGTAGAAGAAGGTATTTGGGCCAATTACACCCAAATGAAGATAATTTTAATAACCTATCTTGATTTGAGGGGCTTGTGGCTAAGTAATAATAGCCGCACGGGTCGATCCATCAGGTTAAGCTACGCTTGGCGCGGTTGGTCCGTGGATGTGTGATCATCTTTACGTACCAAGACCCCTCCGTGCCTCGGAAAGCACGCTAAGCCGTTGGTCCCGACTGCCATTCGTGAATCTTTGACAGTCTTTACGGGTCGTCAGAAGCCGGAAAGTCTGACAACCAGTCTTACCAAGGGGTATCGTATTACCCAGTAACTGGGTTGTGGAATTCAGATAGGCAGTCGCTCCATGTAAAATACTGGTATCCAGCTGCATCCGGTTAGACTGGAAGCTGCCCCAACATAGTTGGGAATAGGCTAGGCAGATGATGTACCTTCTTGATTTGATTATAGATCTTCAACCACTTGATAGCTTTCAGGCCTGTTTTATAACGGTTAGAATTTGGACCACATTTTTGGCTATTAAAAGGTCGAACGTGATCTACATATTTTAATTTGTGAGTTTGCATGTAGGGGGTAATCTTTAGAACTAAAGATTCCAAAAACGAAACGAAACGATTACAAATCTTGGGTTTGAAGGTAACGAGATGAAAATGGTGTGAACTAATAGGTTCAAAGTTACCAGTCCCGCTAAATATTCTGTTTCAATTTTGACAATCTGAGCGCTGAGTTATTAGAGGTATATTAAAACTAAGGTTACAATTTTTAACTAACAACTGATTATATAAGTGCAAAAGATGTTCTTTGAACACTAATGTTTATTATATTTAATGAAGAATGTTTGAAAAGTCAGGATACAGGTAGCTGGGTAGTATGAACTTACAGACTGAGGTGCGAGCCATTGCTAAATCACTGACAGAATTGTTTCACCGTCTAAGGGCGTCGCCTTTTTTATCGTGTGGAAATCCTCATGGATGTCCTCCCAGGGGCAGGTGGAAGGGTCTGTCAGACTGGAGTGCTTGCGCATTACGTCACGCTCCCCCGGCCAGGTGTTGGCCCGCATGGATTCATGTGGACCCCAATACCCTCAGCAGTCTTAAACGACCGCAATTCCTTTAAAGACAGGCGCGTGCGGAACACGGCGCGCAGCCCTCTTCTTCTTCTTCTTCTCTTCTCAACAAACTCTCCAAGTATGTTGCCTGCAGGCCATACCCTAAGACAGCCGAAGGGCGTCGGCCTAGTGTATTGCAGTAACTTTTTGCTATCCCACAATTCACACAGCGATTCATAGTATCAACAAAATCCAATCCACAAGGCGGCGGTAAAATTCAAAATAAGAATTCCAAGTGAAACGTGTGAGCGATCTTCGGTGTCCAGTGTAAAAACAAGGGTCATACAAGGTAAGCAGGGTCAAAATCCGTAAAAAACAAAGCAGTGGTCGTTGAAAATTAAAAATAATCGGGAAAACGCATCGGAAGATACGAAACGAGTGAGCAAGCAACGTGACTAGTGATAATAGGTATCTTGTCTTGTGGGAGGACATCTTGCATATCGGAGTGTCTTGGGTATCTTACTTGTAACTAGTTAGTTTCCTGATTGTTCTTGATCAGCAGTCTGCGGATCGCTTTCCTGACTTGAGAGCATTGTCTGCGGGCTCTCGGGGGTGAACTGCTTAAGTAATGTGGCCACGATAAGTGTCCGCACATAATATTTATTTGCAAAACTGTATGTTCCGTTCCTACAGACAAACCGTGCAAACGGTTTAAGTTACGACTTTTATAAACTTTGTATTTTAATAAATAAATAATAATAATAGTCGACTACTGTCTAGTATCAAGCAAGATGTCAGTCAGCTGTAATGCCAGTGACATATACTAAAATATAGGTATAAGACTGGTTTTAATCGATATGAAATCGTAAATCATTTAATATTGGTTTTTCAGTAATTAATTGATATTTTATTTATTAATATGACAGTAATTAAATGCACTATATTGTATATAAGTATATAAAGTGCATTTAATTACTGTGAGTTAATTATCTAGTTCTATAGTGTGAAGGTTTTCGTCATCTATTTCTAATTTTGTAATCGAGTCCTCGATAATCTCACGAAAACTATCTTTCTCATAATTCTCCGCTTCCAGATAGAGAATTAAGCTGATTTTTGATATTCTAAGATAAAAAAAATATGTAACAATTTTTTTAGATCATATCTCAACTTATTACATTTAGGCCCACCGCTTTTCATCTCCTTTCATGCGGACGAGGGTAGCTGACATAATAATAAATACTCCAATAATTCGTTTCTGCCACTGATAAAAAATCTATCAGATAAGTTAAGAACGGCGATGAAATTCTCTTCTGGGACTGGTCAATAAAAGACCCAGCCACATACAAAAGAGGCATTTACGGTTCATATAAAATTATCAAATCGAGAAGAATATTTTCCAGGAACAATTTCCACGTACCGGGGGTAACTTCTCAGAAAAAGTCAAACGCACTTCATAATATGATTATGGAATAAATTGTTCGCGGAATAATCCCACCGGAATCACAAAATATTTGGGATCCGTAGTTACTTCCCGCTCCTTCGTTTGTCAATCACCAAAAAGGTATTAGTGAAGAGCCGCCAGAAATATATTTCTCTAATCTAAGTTCCGCCTTGAAGATAGAAAAGATAACTAATAATTATGTCACATTATAAATTTATAAACTTCGTCCGTGTGAAATTTCTTGTCTCCCCGACCGTACCCGTCGTATCGCATCGCCCGCCCTATTAGTTCGTTTTAACTTAGCGTTCTTTCTGACTTTGTTTTTTTGTTAAGCTCCTAAGGGTCCTAGAGTGATATAGAATAGCCTTCCTCAAGAATTAGGCTATCAAATGCAAAAAATATTTTTTCAAATTCGACTGGCAGTTCCAGAGATTAGCGCGTTGAAACAAACAAAAAACCGGCCAAGTGCGTGTTGGACCACGCACAATGAAGGGTTCCGTAGTTGGGATGAATTTATCCCAAGAACAAACTTAACATTGTAGTTGAAAAACATGTTCCAACTGCATTCCACCTGCAAATGTAAGTTTGTAGGTACGCACAATGTTGAGAGATTTATTTATGTTATTTTAATACATGCATGCAGGCAGGTATGTTTTATGATTCATCTGACAATTTTTATTTTTAAACCTTCGACATTTATAGTATTCTGATATTTTTTTTTTTGTATAATAGTTTTGTAATGTTATTTTAATAATTATTTAATTAGATTAAAAACAATATAAATATTTGCACACCTTATTAGGTAATGATACAGAATACTTTATATTTATTTGTAACATCTGTAAAAATAAACTACCTGTAATATGCAAATAAATAATTTGATTTGATTTGAACAGCAGTCATAATAAAATTAATATTTTAGTTTCACAAAACTCTCTCAATACCTTGTAACTGTTCGAACAGAGGTCTATTCAGGCTATTATTTTAATTGGCCCTTAACAAAGGGCTTTTATATACTTAACGATCTCTGTGTCGAATTTTGAATTTATTCCTGTTAGTATTAAAATGCCTATTTGGTAATTGTGAAAGAGAAAATATAGGAATAAACTAACCCAGAGAGGAATTTATTTAATTCTTTTGGGTATCTATCTATTTCGACACCCACAAATGCAACATTTTTAGGGTTCCGTACCTCAAAAGGAAAAACCGGAACCCTAGAATCACTTTGTTTTCTGCCTATCTGTATGTCTGTCTGTGGTGGAGTTATTAAGTTGATATTAAATTCAAATACCTACGTCTATGGTCCCTTGGAGGTCTAAAAATTAAGCTTTTTGCGACATCCTAATCCTAACTAATATTATAAATGCGAAAGTAAGTTTGTTTGTTTGTTACCTTTTCACGCCTAAACCACTGAACTGATCAACCCAAAATTTTGCATATACATTGTCAGGTGTACTGAAATGGATAAAGGGTACCTTTTATCCTGAAAAAAAGTACTTTTCCCGAGGAAAACAACAATAACGTTCTTATGATAATAGATGGCGCCACGTGTCTTTCGAGTCATGATTGAATTATATTATTATTGAAACTTGTCCAAGGATCCAACCCACATTAGGTGTAATGTGGGTTTGATCCTTTTCGTTTAACTATGGATAAGTTTGTACGCACAATATTGAGAGATTTACCATGTTATTTTAAGACCATAGACTTCTTATAGATTTTCCTTTAATTATTTTCTATATTTTTTTTCAAAATTTAAAGATCAGTAGTTTTGGAGATAAAGAAGTGGGGGGGAATGGTCAATTTTCGTCTATTTTCTTAAATAATTTTAAAATAGTTTATTTTAAAATTATAAAAAAAAAAATATATTTGAGACCACCCTCAAAGTAAGCCCTTTCATTAGATATATCGCACAGTACAGTTTGCAAATATATATTTTTTAATTTTCTTATTTGCTCCCCAAAATTGACCCCCATATTCAAATTCATTAATTTACATTACACATCCGTGTTACCAAATATCAACTTAATCGGTCCATTAGGTTCGGAGCAAATTGGCTGTGACAAATGGACAGACAGACAGACAGACACATGAGTGACCCTATAAGGGTTCCGTTTTTTTCCTTTTGAGTTACGGAACCCTAAAAATACATAAAAAATAATTAGTACATGTAGGAAACCAGGATACGGGCGTGAATTAAAAACAGAGACTTTGAATTTAAATAACGTTATATTTTATTTAACGTTACACAGGGAAGGTTTTATGTCACAGCGAATAGAGAAAAAGGGAAGAACTGACAGCAGCTGTTGGTTTTATTAAATCATTTAGTGACAGTGTTGCTATTACTCAAAAGTAAGAATAGATTAATTTTTGCACATTTAAATCGACTAAATACCAACAGTACATAGTTAAAACTAAGAAAACAGTAAAAAAACAAAAATTATTCACTAAAAATGTAAAACTTAATAGAGAAAGGTTACATCTCCTGAAACAATTATATATGTATATAATTAAACTTACAAATACCAAATTGACACAGATAACTTGCGGTATGAACGAACTAGACCTACTACAGGAGAAACTAACAACTATGACCATGAAATTTTGCCCCGTGCGTGCGTTCTTTTTATTTCCAAACTTGAAAAAGTCACTTGCCGGGCAGAAATTTGAGTCCAATGAGGAGGTCATCGCCACCACGGAGGCCTACTTTGCAGACCTCGAGAAAACGTAGCTTTCAGACGGGTGAAAGAAGATGGAGCATCGCTGGGTCAAGTGTATCGAGCTAAAAGAAGACTACTATAAATCGACTCTTTTCCAAATTTTTTTTTTTTTTTTAGGCTAAGTACTTATCGGACGACCCTCGTATACAGCCTCTGAAAACCAAATGAGGAAATATATATTGGCAATGAATGAGCTGGTAAGCTCACAAACAAACAAATGTGTACATAGTCAACCACCATCTTTTCAAGCCACACCGGACCATTTATTGACAATATGTGATACCACCGTGCCGCAGTCTTGTGCTAGTTTGCCATTGTCAATTGCAGCAGTTAGCTGCTTGCCTAAACAGAGTGTAAATAAAGAAATAGTGTTATTTTGTGAAGAAATTGGAAAAGATCTAGGCCACTTGTTAACAAATAAATATCCGGAACACTCAATAATGAACTACTGTATGCCTGGTTGTTCTTCATTTGACATAATGAAAAAAGTTTTAAAATGCAATTTTAACCAGGATACTATATAATTAATATTTGTTGGTAATAGGGGTAATGTGAACAAAGCAGAATTACTCCTATATTCTAGATCATTGTGCAATATTAGTTTAAGGAAAATTGTAATGTTTACATTCCAATACAGTCAAACTTTGCCACAGGAAGAAAACAATTTTAGATCTGAAATTAATATGACATTACATAACTTGACATATAATAATAATTTATTCCATTTAATTCGCACTAACAATTATGTTGGTAATCATTTATATTAGACAAAAGATAGATTTTTTTATGGATAGGTACTATCTTTCAAAGTATTGTAATAGACAGATAGCTGTGTCGCTATCTTTCGACGTTTCTATTACAGCCACGAATTTGGCTAAACAAATTGCTTCTATTGAACAATACCATGACATTTTACATCATTCAGCCAATAAATTGGTGTAAAAATTGACATTGATAGTAATTTAAATTAGAAATTAAGACAACAGAGGCATCCTCTAGCAATAATGTACAGAATTGCAAAAATAAATCAAATAAAACCTTAAAATCAGTAAATAGTATAACCTGGTGCATCAAAATATTCAAGGTTTTCTCAACAAAGATTTAGAAGTAGAATTATTTATGAATTTTTTATCAGTATTGATATTCTTTGTATAACAGAACATTGGCTTAAAAGCCATTAGTTTATATTCAGTTTTAATAATCACCAAGTTGGTAGTTCGTTGAGCAGAGTAAATGCTGTACTTGGTGGCTCATTAATTTTAGTAAGCAGCTGAAATTTAAAGACCGTAAGGATATTGTGAGCCTATCTGTTGAGCGGACAGTTGAAATAGCTTGTATAGGATTGGAGAAATTTATTGTATTAAGTGTGTACAGGCCACCTTCAGGATTGTATGACTGCTTTGAAAAGGAAATGGATGAAGGGTAACACAAGATTTTTCACTTAGGGTGGGTTTTTTGATCCGTAGATAACTCAACCAATGGACATAGTAACTAATGGTTGAATTTTGGCTAAATGTGAAAGGCTAAACATGAATGTATTATGTTAGCTCATTCATAACTCATTCATGTTTAGCCTTTCACATTTAGCCAAAATTCAACCATTATTTACTATGTTTAACAATTGGTTGAGCTAACTATGGATCAAAAAACCGGTCTTTAGTTTGTCACTTACAATTAGTCAGAATTTTGAAGTTGCCCTTATAAGAAGGGGAAGGCACAGAACTCTTGTCATTTTTTCATTTGACTGTTTAGAAGGTCACGCAACCTACTTCATCACTTCCTAGAGCTTATCTACTCTGAAATGACGAGGCTCACTATTGCATTGACCGCAGCGTACATACAAGTTTAACAGTGAGGCGTGTCATTTCAGAATGGCATTACCACAATTTTAGTCGACCGATCGACCGTACAGTATGACTTAGTCACCTCAAAATTCTGTGAGGTGATTACCAATGCCAAAATATTGACTATAATTTTATTAGTCACACTTACACGTTTAGTCGAGTTATTCTTACTACGTGCTGCGCCGCTAAAATGTAACACCGGGTTAGTTAATCTGGCATTAGTGTTATTTGAGTTGGGAGCATTGCTGTTCAATAGGCGAAACACAAAAGAGAATTGCAATGTCTTTGCCCTGAAATGTAATCCGATCAAAAATGAATGACCGGCAATTGTATACCCATCTCTTTTACTGTACATTACGATACGTAATACTTTCTGGTCTTTGAATTTTATAACAGAACATTTCATTTTAATCGTTTTGTACTTTGTATATGGTTGCCATGGAGATTTAGTTTACTGATTGACGAAAACGTCTGATTGAAAAATATGTTTAAGGTTTTTATCTTTTTTATATTTTGTATTTATATCTAGATGAGTTCATGAATATATTGGCTGCTGATATAGTATATAAAATACAAAATAAGTTATCAGGTACCTGATAACGTCAATTTATTTTGATATTACTTACACTTAACTCAGAGTTTAGCGACTTAACTCTCCCACATCGGTAGCTTAAATATTTAGAAGTTTAACTCTGGGTTTACCTCTAACTCTTGGTGGCACAATATGAATTATTTGATTAACACTGAGTTAGCTGTTAACTCCGAGTTATTTAGGATAACCCATCAACGCGCAAGTGGCCCTTATAACATTACCAGATTACTTTTAACGGTCAATCAGGTAGAAATTAGAAGCGTGGATTCTAATAGACAAAAACAGGTATCTCAAACTCCATACAACTCCACATACATATCACCCGTCATCCTTCAAAGCAAGAGTGAACAGGGTCTTCTGGGCACGCTCGTTCCATCGCAGACCTCATCCATCGCTTTCTATCATTCGAGGTCGAAGTCAAGAGTGGGCCAATTAAAGAATAAAAAACCGGCCAAGTGCGTGTTGAACCACGCACAATGAAGGGTTCCGTAGTTGGGATGAATTTATCTCAAGAACAAACGTTGTAGTTGAAAAACATATTTTCTGATGTAACATTCCAACTGCAAATGTATGTTTGAACGCAATGGGCGTTGAGTTGTTTACCATGTTATTTTAAGACTTTTTAAAGGTTTTCCTGCAATCTATAAGTATAGAACTATTCTCCGTATTTTTTTCAAATTTTTAGGCGCAGCAGTTTCGGAGATGGTCAATTTTCATTAATTTTCTTTGATAATTTTAAAACTATTAATTATGTATGTTATAATTATAAAAAAAATATATTTGAAATCCTCATAACAAGCCCTTTTGTGATATGTCACACAGTAAAGTTTGTAAAACTTTTTTAAATTTCTAATTTTTTCCCCAACAGTTAACATCTCTTATTCAAAATTCATTTTATAGTTACACGTTCGTATATTTGAGTCACAGCAATTCATATGTGTACCAAATATTAAAATAATCTATTCGGTCCAGTAGATAAGAAGCAAATCAGCTGTGACAGACAGACAGACAGACACACGAGTGATCTTATAAGGATTCCTTTTTTAGGGTTCCTTACCTCAATAAGCAAAAACGGAATCCTTATAGGGTCACTCGTGTGTCTGTCTGTCTAATAGACCGATTAAGTTAAAATTTGGTACACATATGAATATCTGTGACCCAAACATGGATGTGTAACGTAAATAAAAGAAATTTGAATATGGGGGTCATTTTCGGGGCTAATTAAAAAAAAAAGCGTTTTGCAAACTGTACCGTGTAACATATCAAATGAAAGAGGTTACTGTGAGGGTCTCAAATATACTTTTTTAATAATTTTAACATAAACTGTTTTAAAGTTATTTAAGAAAATAGACAAAAATCAACCATTCCCCTTATCTCCGAAACTGCTGAGCCTATATTTGTAAAAATATTGAAAATAGTTCTATACCTATATATTACAGGAAAACCTATAAGAAGTTTATGGTTTTAAAATAACATGGTAAATCTCTCAATACTGTGTGTACAAACTTACATTTGCAGTTGGAATGTATGAGAGAACATCTTTTCCAACTACAATGTTAAGTTTGTTCTTGTTTATTTAATTTATCCCAATTACGGAACCCTTCATTATGCATGGTCTAACACGCACTTGTCCGAATGAAGAAACCGGTCAATTGTGTGGGACCACGCACAATGAAGGGTCCCGTAGTTGGGATGAATTTATCCCAAGAACAAACTTATCATTGGGAACTTTTCATCCGGACGTACGGAGCCATAAAAAGTTTTACGCAACACATCCGTCCAACTAAACACACCGTCACTTTCTAGTTTTACCAGTAATTCAGTAGAACCATCGACCTTATGTACTATGACGTAGTTACCCCAACATTAGCACCGTGGGAGGTGAGCTTAGCAAACGAGCACATTAAAATGGAATAGTGTTGGGGGAAGCGTACACTGAGATTGGGGGATTTTATTGTTGAGTAATAAAAGTGATGTGGAATGATGACTGTAATGAGTTTCAAGTTGAGTGTATGATTTAGTCATGATTATGTGTTCAATCTGCCTATCTTTTTACCAACTATGTTGAGGTTGCAACCGGATGCAGCTGAATACCAGTATTTTACATGGAGTAACTTTTAATGTATAAACTTAATAATCGGAATATGAGTTCTGGGACAATCACTATTATATAGGTATTGTATCTGTGTTCCTAGCTAGTTTTAAATTACTTTAAATTGTAATCTGTGGAGAACGTAGTGGGTAGCATAATTAAAAAAAAAATGTAATAATTAAGATATTATGAGTATTTCTTATTGTGCTACTGTTTGTTTTTCCTTAAATAAATAAATACGATACCCCTTGGTAAGACTGGTTGTCAGACTTTCGGGCTTCTGACGACCCGTAACGACTGTCAAAGATCCGCAAATGGCAGCCGGGACCAACGGCTTAACGTGCTTTCCGAGGCACGGAGGAGTCTCAGTATGAAAAGATGGTCACCCATCCATGGACCAACCACGGCAAGCGTAGTTAAACCTGATGAGTGCGGCTGTTATTACTTAGCCAAGAGCATAGAATGGTGTAAAATTGATCGTGGTGTCGGTTATTTTGACGCCATTTTGGCTGTGTAGTGCTTGGCACGAATTAAGTAATGTTAGTAATTAAGTGGATTAAAAGCTTCTCATAAACGAACTAGCAGTGACGTCATCAATTTCCTCGACTATTTTCCTATTCACAGAAAACGAATAACTTTTCCACTATGATAATCCAGTTTCTACAAAATGTATTTTAAGAGCGTTTGTTCCGCGCCGGCTGGCAAAAATCAATTTTTCTGAGAAAATACCAAAATATGTTTTAAAAAATAGCATACATACTTATAAATATACCAATGATTTATTGACTGTATTAAGAAAAAATGGGAAAATTCACGAAAAACCTGTAGAAATGCGACGCTACCAGCCTGCGCGGAATACACGCTCTTAAGTTGAATAGAAATGATGAATGAAAATTCAATAAACAGCTGAACCTTATACAGTTAGTCTCAATAAATTTACTTTAAAAAAGTGAAAACCAACTTCAAAAACCTAAAATGAATAAAATACCTTTCATAAAAAACGTAACAGTGTCTATAGTCGGTGCCAAGCTAAGTTTCATTGAACAATAGAAGCTGTTAAGTTTTTATGAAAGTTATTTTATTCGTTTTAGGTGTTTGAAGTCGGTTTTCACTTTTTTTATAGTAAATTTATTTTTACATTTTAGTTGATTGTACAAATTACATAATCCCAAGTGGAACGAAAAGAAGAATCATCAAAATCCGCTTAGTAATGTCGGAGATACAGTACATTTATGCACATAACTTCGTACATAAGATTTCTTTTTGACAGGATGTAGATCACGCTAGAGAAAGAATCATCAAAATTGGTTCATTAGTTTTTGAGAAAATCGCGGACATACAAACATACATACATACGGGTAGAATACAGAACCTCCTTTTTTGAAGTCGGTTAATAACTTTACGCCTGTAGTCCCCAAATGGTTAGGCAGAGGTGTACCTTTAGTACACCCACATTTCACCTGTAATAGGAGGCGAGCATATTGTCACAACTGGACTCCTGGCTGCCATTGAGAAATTCAGGTTGGAAAACCCAATAACACTGACCGACCTGGGAGTTGTACCCATTCTCAGCAGTAGCATTTGTCGAGATTACCCTAAAAAAACCCTTCCATTGGTGCCTGTGAACAAAACCCAAAAACAATCTCCACAGTAAAATGAACTTAGGCAAGTTCCTGTACGTCTCACTTTACTTAACCTCTTGCCACCCTAGAATTCGCAAATTGCAGTGCCAAGCACTTTGCGGCCCTTTCTGAATGCTAAGTAATAATTATCCGCGCCAAACGATCTGATTATTGCTTCGAGAAACACCCTGTTAATGTTGTATGACGAGTATAATTATGTAAGCTAAGTGTCTTTCATGAGAATGTGTATGCGACCTCTTTGTTGAGATACTTGGTAATGAATTCTTATAAATAATTTTGGTTTGAGGTGTTTTTTTTTTTTATCAACCTATATTATCTGGGCAAAGGTCTTCCCCACAGCTTTTCACGCTTCCCTGTGTGTTGCCTTCTCCGGCCAATCTTTCATAAACGCCTCTAAGACATCACGCCAGCATTTTCTCGGTCTACCTCGGCGACGAAGCCCGTCTTCTGCGTCCCACTGCGTGACGACTCTGGCCCATCTGCCCTGATGTATCCTACACACATGGCCCGCCCAATCCCACTTTAGCCTAGCAAACTTGTTGTCCACATCATGTCTCATGTTGATTCCAATTTTGGGGCTCCATAGCCCTTTGGCAAACCTAGAGTTTGGACTTTTGAGACTCGGTTATGGGCCAAGTTTGAGCAACATATGTTAGAATAGGCAGAATGCACATGTCGATGAGTTTACGCTTCAGGAAAAATTATTATGTCAAATTAATTGGATTTGCTTATATTTCATTTGTTATTATGAAGAGAGACACTTGCAAATAAATTAACTAAAAAAAAAACTCCGTCAGTAAAAAGTCACATTCATAAAGGCAGGTTTTGAAGCAAATCGTACGTAAAAGATTAAACTAGTAATTTTGATAATTTTTTCACCTTAAAATACCTCAGTAAAAGCTTATTTTCATGTAACCTATATTACAATTTTGACCCCAAAGTAATAATACGCTACAAAAAAGAAGGCCGTCATTAATAATCCTGTAACGCAACAAACGTACATTTGGGACACAAAGCTGATTTATCCGGAAATTACCGGTTTGTGACACCTACATGTCACACTAATGATACACTGGCCGTAACACGTAACCCTGCGGCGGTAAAAGGGTTAAGTAATGATTTTTTGAGTAAATACTATGAAAGTTAGCTTCATTTGTGTGGTCATGGTCCCTTTATAACTGTGTGGAAGGCATCATTTACATTTTGTTTTCGATGCAAAGTGCCATAGATGTCGAAAAAAGTGACTTGATTTTTGCATTTAATGGTATAAAGCAACAGAACAGCACTCTCTTTTGTAAAAACATGAATAGCTAAACAATTGCCGTGGATTGTTTGTAGGGCTGTGAAGGTGTGGAAGGTGAAAGTACGAAGATGTACGAAGGGATGATTAAAAGTCCGAAGTACACAAGTAGAAGAATGAAAGTTTATTAGGTACACAGACACAGGTTTCAGTTCACACACACAAGAGTTACACTTAGTTAAGATGGAGTGATAGAAATGTAGATAGCAGAGAACAGCACTGACAAGCAGTTAAGCTTTCAAGGGTCATATAGGCTATGCGCGCAGTGAGCATACTGTTTATCAAGTCGTCTTTCGCGCGTCGCTGAACGGCGGCGCTCGCTAGAACAATAGACGCGTCATAGCTGCGTGCACCGGACAACTGATAGGTATTTGCTACTAATACAATGTTTGCACTTGTCCATTTGTCCGTTGAGCATTAAGTTAATATTGTAAATAGTTTTATTTTAATTGTTGGTAATAAATAATTCTAGTTTTGAGTTTCTGTATGTGTATATAAATTATGATTAATTTTATTTAAGAAATACATAACTTATAATAATTTAATTAGACTTAAGTGTGTGGGTGGCTACATAAAGTCAAAGTGTTAAAATTCAAAATTAGAATTCAAAATCGCATTTAAAGTTGGCAGCAAAATTTTATGACATAAATTACCTTTAAACATAAAACACGCCTCCCCCGTCCTTAATCAATATTTAATTCTTCGCCCCAAAAAATATTTCCCCCTTAACCCAAAAAAAACAGCCCTATTTGAAAAAACACACACAACACCAATGTATAAACTACCCCGTATTATGATATTGCAGGGCAAAAGCTCTTTGTGACATGAAAAATTATTATCGAATGGAAGCATTTTTCACCTTTCGCTGTAGAAAATTCGCGAGGTAAACATGAGTTAGAGTACTAGATGGGGCCCAAGATTGATGGGGGCCGCGGATTTTGGGGGCCAGATTTATTGTGGTTCAGAATGGGGTACTCTGATTATGATTGGGTGTGATAAGATGTGGCGAGGAACGGTTTGTAAAGTCACTGAGGACATGAACTTTGCATAGATCGCGTACTTAAATTGCTGCGTTGTCATTGGCTGCGCTCCCATATCTTTAGGTGAGTATGGAAATCGAATGACTACTGCAAAGAGGAGGCTTAATTAATCTTAGTTAACCAATGGAAAGTAGATATGAGATGAAAGGAGAAAGTTTCCTACTAGATTTTTTTCTTAGACATCTGCCTAACGTTTTCCCAACTATATTGGGGTTGGCTTCCAGTCTAACCGAAAGCAGCTGAATACCAATATTTTACATGGAGTGACGACCTATTTGACCTCCACAACCTAGTTACTGGGTAATACAATACCCCTTGGTAAGACTGGTTGTCAGACTTTCAAAGTTGCACGAATGACAGCCGAGACCAATAACGTGCTTTTCAAGGCATGAAGGGTTCTCGGTATGTATAGGTGGTAAACTATACACGGACCAACCGTGGTAAGCGTAGCTTAACCAGATTGATCAACTCGTGCAGCTGTTATTACTTAGCCCCGAGCCCCTCCGTCGTAGAATCTATTTTTTCATGTGTAACATCTTTCCTATCGCTTTCCTGCAGTCTATGGGAGTGATTTTGTGAAAAGGGACGGAAGTGTGTAACAGGAAGCCGGGGAAGCGCGCGCTATTTGATTTGACCAATGAGCGCGCGCGGTGCTAGAGTTGGCCGTCAGATAGTACCAATCCAAATAGATGTCAGATGTTACACATCATATTTTATGCGACTACTGTAAGACTCGCTCGTTTTTATATATTTTAATCACCATAAGCAAAACTAAACTATCTTTTTTTAGCTAATCATTTGAAGGGATATTATTGGGTTATGCGAAAAATAAACAACAGCCATACATTCTTCTCTATATCCACGTACCACCATGATTTATGAATCCCACGCCCCCAACATTTCAATTAGGAGTTTGACGAGTCACTCCAAACTGTTAGTATTGATTTATTTCAGCCAATCGCCTACTTATTTACTAGGAAACGTAAACGGCAGTAAACTTTGTGGCATGTGCCATTCATTCGTTTTATTACAGAAGTTATTTTGAAAACAAGAAGTTGTTCGATTTTGAGGTAAATCTTGTGGCAGCGGCGAGTGACGGGTTAAGGTGACGAACAAATAATATTTTTGTTTTCTTGTTTTTGGTTCTGTAGCTGGGTCAATTTTAGCTGAAACAAAAATGTTATGGAAATTGTTATTAATTAAAATCTAGCTATGTATTTGCAAATCGGATGTTTTCAAATAGGTAGTTAACTTCATGTTTTGGGTCAATTTTAGCTGAAAAAAAATGTTATGGAAATTGTTATTAATTAAAATCTAGCTATGTATTTGCAAATCGGATCTTTTCAAATAGGTAGTTAACTTCATGTTTTGGGTCAATTTTAGCTGAAAAAAAAAAATGTTATGGAAATTGTTATTAATTAAAATCTAAATCTAGCTATGTATTTGCAAATCGGATCTTTTCAAATAGGTAGTTAACTTCATGTTTTGGGTCAATTTTAGCTGAAAAAAAAAAATATTATGGAAATTGTTATTAATTAAAATCTAGCTATGTATTTGCAAATCGGATCTTTTCAAATAGGTAGTTAACTTCATGTTTTGGGTCAATTTTAGCTGAAACAAAAATGTTATGGAAATTGTTATTAATTAAAATCTAGCTATGTATTTGCAAATCGGATCTTTTCAAATAGGTAGTTAACTTCATGTTTTGGGTCAATTTTAGCTGAAAAAAAATGTTATGGAAATTGTTATTAATTAAAATCTAGCTATGTATTTGCAAATCGGATGTTTTCAAATAGGTAGTTAACTTCATGTTTTGGGTCAATTTTAGCTGAAAAAAAATGTTATGGAAATTGTTATTAATTAAAATCTAGCTATGTATTTGCAAATCGGATCTTTTCAAATAGGTAGTTAACTTCATGTTTTGGGTCAATTTTAGCTGAAAAAAAATGTTATGGAAATTGTTATTAATTAAAATCTAGCTATGTATTTGCAAATCGGATGTTTTCAAATAGGTAGTTAACTTCATGTTTTGGGTCAATTTTAGCTGAAAAAAAAATGTTATGGAAATTGTTATTAAATAAAATCTAGCTATGTATTTGCAACTCAGATGTTTTCAACTTCATGTTTATAGCTTAAGGCGAAAGCATCAGGGTAACCCGCGTAATTCAAAATTTCTTACGTTTTTTTTGCAATTTGCAAGTCAGTATTACGAGTAAGTTGTATTTGATTAAAGTATGATTCGCGGCCGTAACAAACTATTTATAGAATTATAATCATTAATGTCATTAATACAACTCTTTAAGACCAGGGGCCGTATTATGAACTATTCCATCATGATTCCGTTGCGAAAAAAGGATGGTGCTATATATAGGTCTTGTATAGCTCCGTCTCTCTCTAGCACTGGAAAAATGATGGCGTTAATAGTTCATAATGCGGCCCCAGGTAATCCTAATGAATGACTATGTCATGAAATCTTGACATTTGAAGATTATACTAACTTAAGGAGTCGTATTACTGATTTTAATGATTATAATTCTATTAATACTCGTACATATTTGTTACGGCTGCGAACCATACTTTGTTCAACATACAACCTAATACTGACTTGCAAATTGCAAAAAACGTAAGAAAATTTTAATTTCGCGGGTCTTCCCCCTTAAGAAGAAATTAGCCGAAGAAGTTAGTAGGTATCAATAAGAATAAAAAAGTCAGTCTACATTATAAAAAAAAAAAAACTTAAAACAAAACGAACTAAATTTACAACTTACTCAACTAAAATACTCAAGGTAATTCCATAATCCGTATCAAAAACAAAAAGGCAGTTATAATGTAACAAAACCACTAAAACTAAAAGGTTAGGTAACTTTAAAGTAATAGTTTACGAATGAACCGTGATAAAGTTTTAATATCAAAGCTGTCTCGAACAGGGCTGTGCTATTTACACGCCGCGCCAAAGGGCTAGTAGTTAGCGGTATAGAGGGCTGTCGGGAAAAGAAAATTTAATTTCTTATTGTAACAACAGACTTAAATGCTTTACAGAGTGTTAGGTTAAACGAGGGATTAAGGGGTCATTGTACTCATTATTATGAACAACTTTTACTATGGGACCAAACCTAAAATCGCAAAAAAATCAGCTGTTCAGTACATTTATGTTCGCATAATTCGTCAAAATGTAGGAAGTAGCTGATTTTTTTTCGCGATTTTAGGTTGGTTCCCATAGTAAAAGTTGGTCATAATGATGAGTACAATGACCCCTTAAAGTAAATCCCTCGTTTAAACTAACACTCTTTATAAACATGTAGCTCTCCAAAAATTATGTGACGCAGAGTTCAATGGGACTTTGACGTTAAAAATATTGCTATGCAATTACTTTTCTAAAATCTTATACCAATGTAATCTTTCAAACCATTTATTTTACTTTAGCAACACTTCATGGATGAAGTATTGCATTTTTTCATCTATGGTTGCGTGTTAATAAATAAGAAACTTCATAGCGTCCATGAAGTATTGCAGTTTTTCGTCTATGGTTGCCTGTCAATAAATAACGAACTTTATAGCGTCCTTGAAGTATTTTTTTTTGTCTATGGTTACCTGTGTATAAATAACTAACATCATAGCGTCCATGAAGTATTGCATTTTTACGTCTATGCTCTCCTGTCAATAAATGAGGAACTTCTTAAGCGTGCTTATGTGCTTATGCCTGTTTATACTGCCAGTGGTTTATAACTACCTATAGCTGATTGTCTTATAGCCGGATCGTAAGTAAAACTCTTGTGCGGTAGGGATCTAATTATGTCATAAATATAAGTACAATCGCGGACATATGCGATGAACCACTTTTCGACCTTATTACTGAGGTAATAAGGTCGTAAATACGTCGGATCATACTAGCAGATTAATGTATATGACGTTTACGAAATCAAATTATCTTCACTACCCTAGACAATTGTACAATGTAGTCAGTGTGATTTTGACAGTTTGAATAGAAAACTTTCTTCCGAAATAGTCTACATAAAAGGACCTAGACAAAGACCGTTAGAAACAACAAAATGACGGATTGTAGAATGATTTCTACGGTGCGATATCAAAAATGGAGAAACGAAATGTCACTTGTATATACAGAGTGGTGTCGTGCTAAGCGCGCTGCAAACATAAAGCAATATCTATTTTCTCCTCACAGCTTGTAACCTTATAATTTCTACCTTTGAAAACAGATTTTACTACCTAATTACTTAATTAGCATCCCTATTAATTTAATCGGGTAGGTACCTACTGAGGAAATGAGCGAGAATCTTTTACAAGGGTTAAAATAAATTAAAACGCTAAGCTTTGAAACGAATCGCCGGGTGTGTATTACCGTGACGGTGAAGCGCTGGTTTTAAAATAAATTTTAGAGTTTTTTAGCCGCTAATTACACATGGGATGAAATTCATCCCATTTTTTTATTTAAGTAGTGGTTCGTGGGAGTAAAGTCATCCCACGCAAATCTGCTTTTGGTTTGAACCTTGTTCCACCACTATTAAGGAGTCCTTTCTAATTCTACATTACTATAAAGCCCTACTCACTAGCATTCTAAGAAACATTCAACGGTCACAAAATTCCAAGAAGCTACGATGCAAATCGGTTTTGTTTACAAGTTACCGCGGGTGGGGCGCTCAACGGTTTTCCCCGCGCGCGGGTGAGCACAGCGCTTCAGCACAGCGGCTATGAGGTGCGAAGGTGTAAATGACAGTTGTTTTGAGGCTGGATGGGTAAGTAGGAGCGAGAGGGATTTCGACAACTTCATTAGAATGTTTCATTGAGAGCAGTGGTGGTCCAGTAGTAACAGCCGCGAGTTACGAGTTGTAACTTGTAGGTTTGAACCTGACCGGCACTTTACTTTGTGTAAATTATTTCATCACCACTGCTCTCAAAACGGTAAAGGAAAACGTCGTAAGGAAGCCATGTCCTAGAAGCAAAAATTCAAAGACATGAGACATCTACCAACGCACTGGGCCCGCGTGGTGGATTACGCCCCACTCCCTCTCACAGAGAGGAGGCCTGTGACCCAGCAGTGGGAACATCAACGTTTCATTGAAGGATCCTTAATACACACGACATTGATATTGAATTATCGATTGTTTCCTCTTAAAGTGTTATTCAAACTAAATTAAATTGAGTGAGTACTGTGGTTAAGAGGGCCCTTCTCGGCCCGTCTATCGTCAACGCGAGCATGATCGAAAAGCTTGTTGTTTCATCCAGCGCAACGCCCGTTGACTAACAAGCAAGTGAGAAGGCGATAACTGTGAACGAAAAATAGTGTGCGGAAATTTTATGAAACTTGTACCAGGTATTACGTGTTTCCTAGCAAGCCTTAGACGTTTGTGAAATAAATGTTTGTCATTTAGAATCTCCATTAAATGTGCGAGGTTTCTATAGTTATGTTTCTTTACTGTTACAATTTATGAGTACATTATGAACGGTCAAATTTCAGGTAAAAATTGTGCAAACAAGCAGATTTTAGGAGGCTTATACAGAATTTGTTTCACAATATTTTTATTTTTCGCTTTGAAAGAAACTTAGACAGTGCACAGAAATCCTACTAGTTCAAAAATTTTTATGCTAAAACGCTATAATCACGTACGAGCGTTTGTATGAAAAGTATGACGGGTTGGCCGCTCTTAACATATACTTTCACTTGTTCTACATCGGCATGCTTCGTCATTAGACGACGATTATTTATGTTAAAATTTAAATCTCATGTAAGTGAACTGCATCACTTTCTTATGAGAAATAAAGACTCTATAAATCTAAGGAATGTTGTTAATTATTTTTAATAAACATCATCTGCCATCATCTGCTTGCCTTTCCCAACTATGTTGAGGTTGGCTTCCAGTCTAACCGGATGCAGCTGAATATTGGTATTGAAGTGAAAACTTCTTTAGCCGCTGTGCTGAACCGCATTGCTCACCCGCGCGCTGGGAAAACTGTTAACCGCCCCACCCGATTATGTAATTCAGCCCCGCGGTAATCTTGTAAACAAAACCGATTTGCATCGTAGCTTCTTGGAATTTTGTGACCGTTAAATGTTTCTTAGAATGCTAGTGAGTAGGGCTTTAGTAATGTACGTTTCGATTGAAAGTATGACTTATTTTCATTTTCAAAATTGGTTTTTAAAAATAACAAAAAAATTTTTAGTTACACTTTCAAAGAAATGACTAGTAAAAAAAAACAAGCGATGACCTATATGTTTTATGGTTTAAAATGCATGGTGTGTTTATTCTTACCACGAAACATAAATAAAACCACTTACAATACTTACTTTACTTAATACAATTTTCATTAATTACAAGCATTCCAGTTTGAACAAAAACCTTTTGTTTACAAAAAGATTTGCAACTACAGACTAAAAATAATCTTTCCATAGACGATTGACTAGTTAGAGGGTTGACATAGAGGGTTGGCATACCTCAAATTCCTCGGAAATAGATAGTGCATCAAACTAAATGTATGGAATTAGAAAGGACTCCTTAATAGTGGTGGAACAAGCTTCAAATCAAAATCAGATTTGCGTGGGATGACTTTACTCTCACGAACCACTACTAAATAAAAAAATGGGATGAATTTCATTCCATGTGCAATTAGCGGGCGCGTTGAGCGATTTTTAGTAGGGGAAAATCTTAAGGGTTCGCGTCACCGACATGCGATATGCAGTATGTATAGTCTTACGTTTAATTTTTCACGTCTGTCGGCAGTCCCCATGGCTGCCTAATTTAACATTGAAAATGTTTTTTCGATCGCTTCAGCCCGCATTTTCGCTAAGAGTGTGACATCGCCTTGGTGTCGTGAGTTTTAGGGCTACTGAGACTGAGTTTTAGTCTGAGGTCTCAAAAGACACGTATCAACAAGGGCTATAATATCTTGAAAAAAAAAATGAATAGTCAAAATAAATTTCTTCAAAATCGCAAAAATGTGAAAAATTCGATCAATTTATTAGGGTCTTTTGACATAAAATCAACTATATCTTCAAAACTAATTGTGATACCGAAAAAATAAAAAAAATGCTTGGGGTATTGAGTTGGGCTACATTTACAAAAAAAACGGACCTCTGTATCACTAATAGTCTAGGCAGGAGGGTGCCCTTTGAGCGGCGTAATTTCGAAGAGCGTGCTTCTTAGATGCGCGTCACGTCGCTGAGTTGTTATGGGAGTGTTTAAGATCGTGAAATGTATTTGTATTTATTTGTAAATATGTATTTTACATTTAATTTTATAATGATGTTAATTTAATTATTCTTTTGTTAATTTTGTTTTGCGATACTTTCAAAATACTTCAAGTTACTAATTAGAACTTTATATTTGAGACGGAAATTATTATTTCTATGCTCATAACTATTTTATATCGCTTCGTTGTTGTTGTGTTAAATGATTTTCATTCAAAAATGGTCTCACGAATATTTCACTAAATACAACCCAAACTCTTAGTCTGCCTAAGTGCATTTTGAATGTAACCGAAGGTCGTGTAGAGCACGATATCTGTGAATTTATACCCATTTCAATACATTCTGTTTTACTGACGCAGGTAGAGAGTCTTCCTAGGGTGTCCCCTCCTAACGTTTCCAGTCACCAGTACCTTTTGTTAGTCGCCTTTCATTTATCCTGCCTGCACATCCCATATTTTCTCATCGGTCACTCTTATCACTCTATTTACCAAAACCTTCGCATACAGTTTGCCTGCAACACTCAAAATAATTAGCATTTAAAGTGTGGTCGGCAAACTTGCCGCGGTAGTTTTTACACTCCTGCTGAGATCCTTTTCCCTTCTATAGTGGTACGATTACAGCCTTGCACCAATCATCTGGCACACGCCCATATCTCCAACACATATTAAAGATCCAGCACAACAGACTTGCCACCACCCCGTCACCGCCCTTCAGCATTTCAGCAGACACTCTGTCATACCCTGCAGCTTTCCCAACTTTCATCTCTCTCAGCGCTCTTACAATCTCATCTAGTTCTATTTCATTTTCCGCAACTATATCTGAGCTTGAGTCTTCAAAACTGGCGTCTGCTCAGTTATCCACTCCTTGCACACTATACTGACCACTAAATAAACTCTCAAAGTATCTCTATCCTTCTACCTTACATTCTTCGCTTAGTAAACATCAAATCATCTGCTCTTATAACATTCATACTCAGTGTTCCTGTCACTCCGCGAGCCAATCTTACCTGTTTCCAGAACAATAAGTGAACGTTGTCAAACTTTAGCACGTTACGTCAAGTATGTTACCTGCACGTCTAATAGTAAAATATTAATGTTAGAATTTAATTTTGTATGTTTAAAGCCAGAAAATTGCTGAAGAAAATCTTGTTAGAGGTTTCTGTCTATTCTTCAAATCATAAAGTGCCAAACAAAACTTTTCTTACATCAATAACTGATTATGTTTGCATACCAACTACTTTCTACCTTACTTAACCCTTCAAATAAGTACACATTAATCGCGATTCTGTAGTGCGTCGGGCATGTTTGCCGAGATAGTTTTGAGGCTATCATGCGCAATAGAACGGCATCCCTAACGCGTAGGATACGTGGATCCTGAAGATTATTGTGGAGAGGCCAGACTGCCCTTTTCTGATGCACTGGTCCCGGTGCTGAGGGAAGATATGTAAATTGATTTATGGTCATGTTTTTAGTTTAATTTTAATTGAATTTAATTTTGATCTGATTTTGTTATGATTTTGATATGATTTTGTTTTAACTGATTTGATTTAATTGTGATTTGATTTTGATTTAAGCCGTTGGTTTTGGCTGTCATTCGTAACTTTCATCTTTGACATTCGTTACGAGTCGTCAGAAGTCCGAAAGTCTGACAAGTAGTCTTGTATAACCCAATTATAATATCGTATTACCCAATTACTAGGTTGTGGAGAGTAGATAGGCAGTCGCTCCGTGAAAAATACTGGTATACAGATTAGACTGTAAGCCGACCCTAATGTAGTTGAGAAAAGGCTAGGCAGATTGGTTTATTATGCCTTATAGACTGGTCTAGATAATGGTGACGCAAGAAGTAATGTTTTTGTTCAATAAAGAAATAAAATAAGGTATCAGCTAAGAATTTCATTAATCAGCGTGATGGCCCAGTGATTAAGGCCTCGCCTTTCATGCACGAGGTGTTGGATTTAAATCCGGGAAGTACCAATTTGACTCTTTCAATTCAATACTTCTAAGGTTCTTTAGGTTCTTTTTGGACATCACTAACATTGCTAAAGTAAAACATCGTGTAACAGCTGACTGCCTATCTGATCTCCACAACCTAGTTACTGGGTAATACGATACCCCTTGATAAGACTGTTTGTCAGACTTTCGGGCTTCTGACGACCCGTAACGACTGTCAAATGTCAACGTAAACGTGCTTTCCAAGGCATGGAGGAGTCTCGATATGTAAAGGTCATCCATCCACGGACCGACCGCGGCAAGCGTAGCCTGATCGATCGACCCATGCCGCTGTTATTACTTAGCGACGAGCTCCACCTCACTTATCCCAAATTATGTCTAAAGCATAGTAACCACAACACGCAGACAGGCAGATCTAATTGCTTAGATTCCGGTCTGGCTAGATTCCAACTGTCACCAACTTGCTGCATCAGTAATACTATCAGACTAGCCTTTTCCTAGCATTTTGGGATTACTTTTCAGTCCAATCTTATGCAGCTGAAACTCAGAATTTCTTTTGTTTCATACCAAGGGCTGGTATAATTTACAGATGTTTTATATTAGGTTTAATGCGAGTTTTCAGTAGTAGAAAATGGGTATGTACCCATTTTCTACTGCTGAAAACTCGCACACATTTAGTCTATAATGAACTTAGGTGATTTTAATTAGTCAGTGGCATTTAAATCTTAGACATTTTAAGCTTAGATATAACAATTTTCGATACAATCGACGTTCAAATATGTATTTGAACAGCTAGTGTGAAGAACAATATCTTCCATTATATTTAGAATTCCATATTCAAATTAATTTTATAATATAGCATGCCATTAAAAAAAATCAGTTGTTCATTTGTTTTCCCGCCATTCGATTTTTCTTTGATATCGCTGTTTCTGTAACCATGAAAAAATCGAAATGGCGCGCTATATTCGAATACGAGTTCTGTCGTGGCAACGCAACACAGACAGCACGCAATATTAACGACGTGTATGGACAAGGTACCGCAAGTGAACGCACGGTGCGGTTTTGGTTTGGTCGCTTTCTTTCTGGAAATTATGCTCTCATCAATGAGCCCCACGGAAAAATTTCAAATCCAACGAGGCGGTGAAAATCGCCTTTAAAGAATTTATTGACTCCCATTCCCAGGATATCTATAGCAGAGGCATCAATGAATTTTCATTAAAAAGTGCATCAAAAGTGTTTCCGAAGGGAATCGAAAAATTTCTTTAAAAAAAAAATTGTTTGATTTTGTTCTATGTAAATCGGCAATTTCGTAGGTAAAAATCACCTAACATTATAGTGCACAAATGTATGCGCAGACACAGGTGCACTCTCTTCCCACACTCTCATAGTCCGATGGGACAGCAATCCGACCCGACCGGAGAGAGATCAGGCCAACGGCTTAACGTGCTTCCGAGGCACGGGGGTATCACACCACCAATTTCCAAACTCCAGGCTGTTACTAAGAAATTCCTAATGGAAACCCAATAAAACTTTGACTGACCCGGAAAACGAACCCAGGACCGAATCGAAGAGACAAACGTGGCATAACTGACTACTCCAAAATGATAAACACACTCGTAATAAGTATTGAGAGCCAAAATACTCAATACTCAATATCTTCATTGCTTTACCATAATGTGTACTTAGGTGGTAACTATATAATTGAGATCATTATGGACTCTGTAGGTGACAGCAAAAGGGTAGGAGAGAGGAAGCCCTGTTATAGGAGATCATGAATAAATATTGTTGCCATATTAATTAAGTATTTTTTGTTGTATTATTTATTAATAATTACCATATCATTAATATATTTCAAACATACCTATAAATTGCGTGATTATCATTAATTATTGTTAACAATTATCATTCTTATATTATTAGTAATTTCCTTAACATTTATTATAATATATACATATCTTCTATTATTTATAAATAATGGCTATATTAATTAGGTTTTATTTTCCTTACCGTTTTATTAATCCTACATCTCGAAAGAACTAATTAATATTATGTTAAATACTTTTACATAATTTCCTTTTCAGAGCATACTGCCAGTCTTTTTACACGTGCAGTCTGTGGGTCAGGTATACGCTGAGGGCATACAACGCCTTGCGTGTCCTGTATAACAATGTATTCAGGATACTGTTGGGTCTACCACGCTTTTATAGCGCTTCTGGAATGTTCACCGAGGCCAGGGTTGACGGTTTTCATGTCATTATACGGAAACGGTGCGCTTCTATTGACAGGCCAGATGGCGTGGTTGGTTAAGATACCTCCTATCATGTCGCAGGTCGTGGGTTCAATTCCCATCCAGGACAAACATTTGTGTGCACGAACTGTTTGTCCTGAGTCTGGGTGTAATTATCTATATAAGTATCTATTTACAAAAAAAAAGTAGTGTATGTAGTATATCAGTTATCTGGTTTCCATAGTACAAGCTCTGCTTAGTTTGGGATCAGATGACCGTGTGTGAAATGTCCCAGGATATTATTATTATTAATATTATTCTCGGTACAATACGTGCTAGCTCCCATGGCCTTCTGAATGTATTGCTTGATAGGTGGGGCAGCCCCATGCTGGCTCACTGGATACGGCTGCACACGTAGGTGTTTCAGGTGTTTCAATTTTGTATATAGAGTGTGGGTTTTTACTAACATTAGGTTAAGACTTATATTAACAACATGGAACTTGTAATTTGATCTAAAATAAACTATTTATAATTATTTTTTATTTTTTTACATCTTGGGATCCTGGAGTCCCGGACCCTTGGAAGGTGTACGAGGGGCCGAAGCTTACTCGCAGAGGCCCTTTAGATAATTTTAAATGATGAAAAGGCACCAACCGACGATTATCCCTATATGCACTATGCAAATGCACCCAAGAACAACCCCATATTGTTGCATGCCTATTCCAGAACGTGGAAACAAAAATATTGGGCTACGGGTTTGGGTGGCCAAAGTGTATTGTGGAAGTGGCCGTGAGGTCGCTACTGCCCAGCAGCTCACCACATGCTGCCCTGCGGGTTATTGTTATTATTAATATTTTCAGTTTACCTTAGAAATATTTAATTGCAATTTTAAACATAATCATTGACATCAAAACCGTTTTACCCGACTCCAATAAAATGATTATTAATATTTTTCCTCCTACTACAAATTCAAGCTGCAACAATCACCAACAAAAGCCTTCACACACTCAAGCCTACACAATCTACATATCCAGGTAATTCTAATTGCATAGATTTGGCGCTGGCGGGAGGCCAAATGTCGTCGAGAGGTGGCTACGAGATTAATTACAAGAGATTTACTGTTATAGGCCTCCGTAGTTGGCAAACGTTCTTATTTATAGTGGTAATGATTTGTTATGCCCGTTCAATTGTGCCGCCTTGTTGGGAGCTTTTGAAATTGGGAGTGGTAGGAAATTGGGGCTGATTTCGTTGTTGACTGATATAGCTTTTAAATGTTTTGACGAAAAACACAGTAATGACCACAGCTGTATAAAACTCAATGAGCTAAGAAGATCAAATCAATCTGCCTAGCCTTTTCCCAACTATGTTGGGGTCGGCTTCCAGTCTTACCGGATGCAGCTGAATACCAGTATTTTACATGGAGCGAGTGCCTATCTGACGTCCACAACTCAGTTACTGGGTAATACGATACCCCTTGGTAAGACTGGTTGTCAGACTTTCGGGCTTCTGACGACCCGTAACGACTGTATAAAAAACTGTGTAAAAAAGATGGTCATCCATCCACAGACCAACCCCGGCAAGCGTAGCTTAACCTGATGGATCGACCCGTGCGGCTGTTATTACTTAGCCACGAGCTCCAATTAGCTAAGAAAATACATCTTGATATATGTGTCTTTTTAAATTGGATAGCGCATTTTACCACTATATCACCTGATCTAAAGACGCTATATTTACCAACGGCTTAGAGTGGTTAGCTTGCGTGTTCTGTGCTGAGCTCACGCAACGTGTTGTACGTCCAGCCAGTAATAGGACTCGCCCATCAAGGAGCGCTGTCCCAAATTAGACGCATTATTATTATTATTTTACATAAAACAAAAGGTATTTTAATAAAACACGTAAGCTAAAAAAAAATTAAATTTTCTTTAAAATGGTGAATATTTCATAAAAATACGCTTGATAGTTTTTGCTTGATTCTCAGTTTTTTATCCTCGTTAGAAATAATTTTACAAATTAATTACACTATTTATTATAAACAAAATCTTAAAAAAATGCTTTAATGTAACATATATTTTTTCCAAATCATTAACAATAATCGTTTAGACGTGATCTTCAGTAGAACATCATTAAAAGTTGTTTATCGTCGCCTTAACCGTTGGTGCCGACGAGGATGGTGCATGCTCGGGATTCTAGTCGTTATCTCTTTATAGTATTATGTTACCCATAAATTGGGTTGTGGAAGTCAATGGGTGGTAGGAAATTGGGGCTGATTTCGTTGTTTACTGACGTACTATCTAATCTGATGACAACATTTAGACAGAAGCCACTGCTGGATTGTACAACAATGACTTGTGGAGACAGAAGTCATTGTATGGTTTAAAGAAATATGGCTAGGTCATTGTATAGAATGTGATCTACTTTAAAAAAAAAAAAATAGGCCTATGTTTGACTACTATCTCAACTGATGTCAACGATGATGCTTCTTTAGCAAAATGGGCAGAAAATTAAAACAAGCAAACTGCGAATACAATCCGTAATTACCAACCGTGACATTATTCCTTCTATGCTTCATTTCTTTACTAGCTATTACTTACCAGCACCCTGCGTAACACACTTTCAATCACAAACCAGCACCCTGCGTAACACACTTTCAATCACAAACCAGCACCCTGCGTAACACACTTTCAATCACAAACCAGCACCCTGCGTAACACACTTTCAATCACAAACCAGCACCCTGCGTAACACACTTTCAATCACAAACCAGCACCCTGCGTAACACACTTTCAATCACAAACCAGCACCCTGCGTAACACACTTTCAATCACAAACCAGCACCCTGCGTAACACACTTTCAATCACAAACCAGCACCCTGCGTAACACACTTTCAATCACAAACCAGCACCCTGCGTAACACACTTTCAATCACAAACCAGCACCCTGCGTAACACACTTTCAATCACAAACCAGCACCCTGCGTAACACACTTTCAATCACAAACCAGCACCCTGCGTAACACACTTTCAATCACAAACCAGCACCCTGCGTAACACACTTTCAATCACAAACCAGCACCCTGCGTAACACACTTTCAATCACAAACCAGCACTTTAAATCATTTAGAGGGAAACTCCTAAACCATCGCTTCAGAGGTTTGAAAAATTTGTCTGCTCAACGACGCAAATAACGCAATGAACGACGCTGAACTGTCAAAATAAAAAAAAATCCAAAGAAACAAACAACTTCCAAAAAAATCACTACAAAGTGAAAAATAATTTAAATTTCGGAAGTTCCGAAATTCCCGACCTCCGAAATTAAAGTAATTTTTCACTTTTTAGCGGGTTACTTTGTAATTTATCTAAGTTACAATAGCCTGCTCTTCACCTTTTTACAAAAAAATGCTTTTCGCGAGACCTTAATTGTTGAGGAGTTCTCCTGGTACCAGGAGCTTATGGTAAAGTCACAATCGGTGCCACTTCATCATATGCATTGTGATGAGCACAAATTGCTTAGCAACCATTATTTTAATATAAAAATAAATAGTACTTTAGTTATCGAATCGCAACCCGTGAAATACTTATTAGTGAGTACGAGGTGGCCATCTGTGATCTTCATCATCAGTTTCACTTCAATAAATGGTGCTCGTGCATTTGCTCCGACAGCAAATGCTATAATGAGTTAGTATAAAAAAATACACAAATCGCTATAGATGTGCCTATAATATTTGAAGATTTTCATCGATTTCTCCAGAATCACATCATCGGATCCTGACCTGATGACAATGGGACCAACTAGAAAGCCCCTTAAAAAGCCCCTTAGAAATACCCTTTCAAATGAAAATGAATGTTCCAAGTCGATCCAGCCGTCTTCGAGTAAACGAGAAACATACATAAAAAAAAATTTTAAACGATTCCGATGAACTGAGAACCTCCTCCATTATTTCAAGTCGGTTAAAAAGGCATTGCTTATCGATTGCCATTGTATGTGTGTTACGCAATTAACACAGGAAAGCAAATTAACCAACTTCATCTTCTGCCTTTTCCCAACTATATTTTGGGGTCGCCTTCTAGTTTTACCGGATGCAGCTGAATACTAGTATTTTTACATGGAGCTAATGCCTATCTGACCTCCACAACCCAGTAACTGGGTAATACGATACCCATTGCTAAGACTGACTGTCAGCCTTTCGGACTTCTTACGACCCGTAAGGACTGACAAAGATCCGCGAAAGACAGCCGGGACCAACGGCTTAACGTGCTTTCCGAGGCACGGAGGGGTCTCGGTATGTAAAGATTGTCACCCATCTAGCAATTTAACCAAATTATCAAAATTAATAAACTTAAAATAAATCCCGCTACATGGTACACTGAAACGTCCATGGATACATTGAATAGCCACATTTGAATTATTTACAAGAAAATGGCCAGTCTGGTCGTCCCGACATAACTTCAATTAACGCTAGACAAAGGATGGCTTTATGCAACATGGCAACACAGATATCGAACGGAATTTTGGGGGGATATTCGGCGAAAGTTATTGGGTGCTAGGATTTTGCGGGTGAATTTTTAGGGTAGCTTGACGAGTGACCTGTCATATTTTAAAAATTTTAGGATAAGCGGTTTTGGCAGCTTGCTTGATTTTGACGCTAGTGGTATTTTTTGACATGGGGCTTCGATTTTTGGAACAAATGCATACAAAATGTGATAATAACTTTTCCTGTAAGTAGTAAAAAGTAAAAAAAATACCGATTAACAGTGTAATATTGGGTTGGCTAATAAGTAATGAGCGACATACAACTATTTTATTTGTATTTATTTATTAAATAAATAATTGTTAATCATTAATAATATATTCACCGTCGCTTGGTACTACCATTCGCCATCGATCTGGCTAAGAGTGAATAGCGTCCGCATAGAACTTCGTTGGTTTTGAATTGAAGAAGTCATCTATGTATTGTTTCAAGCAGTTGGTGCTGAGTCCGGCGAATATGGAGGGTGGGGTATTATTTCCCAATTAAGCTCCAATAGTTTTAGCCTGGTACTCTTAGCAATATGCGGCCGGGCATTGTCGTGCAGGAAAAATATTTTGTCGTGTTGTGGACGTTTGCGATGGATGTCAAGCTTCAGTTTTTCGAGTTGATCACAATATACTGTTGCTGTAATTTTAGTATTAGTAGGAAGGAATTCCCAGCTTATTACTCCATGTATATCCCACCAGACAGAAAGCATTACCATGCGAGGATGAAGATCACCTTTTGACGTTCGTTTTCCCTGTTCTTTACATCCCAGCCACTGGCGCTTGCGTGTGTGATTAAGATAGAGAACCCACTTTTCATCTCCAGTGACAAGATGATCTAACCAATTAAATGTGCGGCGAAAAGATAAAAGTTGTGCACAAATCTCAGCTCGGTAGGTCAGCTGATCTTTACTTAATTGATGGGGTACCCAAACACTATATTTGTAAGTCTTTCCCAAACCATGTAAATGATTTTCTATGGTGCCATGAGAGCACTCGAGCTGAACAGCCAAATCGCGTATAGTTCTTAATAGTTTTAATTTATCGATATCTATTTCCACGGGGCACCCAGACCTTGGTAGATCGGTCAAGGAAAAATCGTTATTGCGGAACCGTTGGAACCAGCGCTTTGCTGTTGCTTCGGAGACTGCATCGTGAGCTATCCTTTGACATATATTACGTGTAGCGTCTGCAGCAGAATGCCCAGATTGAAACTCATATAATAAACAATGTCCTACGTGGGCTTTAATGTCACTCATTTCTTTGTGAACTTTAACGCACTAACAGCCAAACTATCATTAACGCGCATGAGCGCGACTCGATCTTTATATACCCTCTGCTACAGAACGTTCTCGAACCTTTCCGAAAATTCTAGAAATTATAAACTAAAACGCTCATTACTTATTAGCCAACCCGATAACAAGCGTGGTTTCTTCTTCCGTTCTCCCTAGTCAACCGTCACACTATCATTCACTTCCCTTATCTTTCATATCATTTCTCACACCATCCGCCCACCTTTTCTTTGGCCTTCCCTCTCCATCCTTCAACATGTATGTTTATATTCATCTCTCTTTTAGTCACATGCGTTTCTACCCTCCTCATCATATGCATGGGCATATGATGAGGAGGGTAGCAACACATGTGAAAACCAAGCCAAACGACTTCCTTTCAACTTTTCTGTCACTGGCGTACTTTCAAACTTCCCCTTATATACTCATTTCTTTACTTTATCCATTTTCGTCACTCCAAACATCCATCTCAACATTCTCATCTCCGCTGCATGCAATCTTTTTTCATCGGTCATCTTCACAGCCCAACATTCCGATCCATACAGTACCACATATCTTATCACAACCTGTAAATTTTCTCCTTTAACTTGACTTAATCGACTCTCTGTCCAACTGCCAAAATCACAAAACAAGTAGAGTGTGAGTTTGGTCTGCCTTAATCTCAGGCCAACGATCTCCAGTCTTTCCGACAGCACCTCCAACCTGCTCTGGACCTCTGGGCTGCTTTCGACAACGAGATCAATGTCATTGGCGAACAGCGTATACCAGGGAGCCTTATCCTGGATGTCTGATGTAAGAGCGTCTATTATCACCAGGAAGATGTAAGGGCTGAGTGCCGACCCTTGGTGCAAGCCGACCGCCACACCGCCACTACTGGCAGCTTCAGAAGCTGCCAGTAGTGACCACCGTAGACCGGACTTGCGTACTGCATCGACTGTACATCGCTCGAATCAACTGCACATACTTCCCATGTAAGTACACATTTCACCTTAAGGGCCCACCACAAAACTTCACGAGGCACTCGTTGTACGCCTTTTCTAGATCAATTCATTTGCATGTTTTTAGGCGCACCTCTGTATATCTCGCACGGCTGGCGGATAGCATCCGTTGTTTTCCGACCAGGCAAATTTCACTCTCTTCTCTCAGTCGCCTTTCAATAACTTTCTCGCAAGGTTTCATACTATGTGACATTAGCTTATGGACTCACGGTATGGAAGGCTTTTCCTTTTTAGGGTTCCGTACCTCAAAAGGAAAAAACGGAGCCCTTATAGGATCACTCGTGTGTCTGTCTGTTTGTCTGTCACAGCCAATTTGCACCGAATCTCTGTGACAAAAATATGGACGTGTATCGTAAATGAATTTTGAATATGGGGGTCAATTTTGAGGGCAAATAAGAAAATTTTAAAAAGTTTTGCTAACATACCGTGTGATAAATCAAATGAAAGGGCTTACTATGAGGGTGTCAAATATATATATATATATATTTTTTATAAATTTCAGAAAATATTCCTATTCCTATAGATTACAGGAAAACATATAAGAAGTCTATAGTCTTAAAACAACATGGTAAATCTCTCAATATTGTGCATGTTTTTCAATTACAATGTTAAGTTTGTTCTTGGGATAAATTCGTTCCAACTACGGAACCCTTCATTGAGCGTAGTCCGACACGCACTTGGCCAGTTTTTTTTATAATGTTAGCGGTAAATTAACTTATTCCCATTATACGTAGTTTCATTCCACATAAACCTCTCTTAATTAACGTTCTGGTGACAAATTAATGTGGTCAATGTATACCGAGGGCGCGCCGCATTGCCTGTCATACGGTACCTTGAGCTTCATGACACAATGTACTGACATATCGTCGTATGTTCGTGGATTGATCATAATGTCTAGACGGGGGTTTTGATATTGAATGGATGCCTCAGGGTAAAAACACCAAATAGGTAGGTATACAACACCAAAAGTCCTAAGCTCACACACGTGCTCACATAAATAAGAAAGATCACAAGGGTCGGTAAAGGCACAAACATCTAAGGAGAGTCTAACATCTAGGAGGATGACTTGTCATTACTTAGTTCTATACTTACTGTATGGATTGCATTTCGGCTTCATATACGGATATATGTAAGTTGGCACATCCTTTATTACTGGAGGCCTTTATTTAGGTATAAAGTTCTGCTTACGTTTTTAGTTTTGTATTTTTATTTCTGCTTGAGTATAGTTTTTGATTTACTTTTTTGGTAATATATATTGGCGTGTGCTAGCTTACTTATTTAATTTAATGTTTTGTGTTGCGTAATGTACCTAAATTATTATGCGCAGTGTTGTATAGATATTTTTTTTTTTAACTGAACAGACAGCTGTGCTGCAGGGGAGTTTGTTGCGCCACTTCTTCTCCTCAGCTAAAGCACTAGGAAGTGGTGAAGGGCGGGCGTTTTGGGGGACTGTCTTATGTAATTTTGACGTTCAAAAAGTGCTGATTCTCAGCCTAGTTTGAATATATGACTTTTGATTTTGATTTTGACAAGAAGTATTTATGTAAACGACAACGTTCACCAGCATTATTTAATTTATTTATAGCGAATAATAAAGTAAATAATGCTTGCAGTAAGACGGGTACCAGTTTACACCGCAACAGACGAATTTTTAATTCACGATCTCTCGATTGCCAGTCTCCAGTAACTCCGTAGATATACATTGGGGGATTTCCGCGTACAACTTCAATAAAATGTTAACTTAAAATTCATCCACACCAATAAAACCTTAAATACTCCTAAACATCCATGAACCAACCAACATACAACCTATAGAATCATACACGAATGAAAAAATAATAATTCTCCCCTTTACAACGCCGTAATATCCGGGCTATTTGATGCGATACGTTGTTACTTCATGGCTAGTAAAGTAATACCATAACTGCGGACCATAAAACGGTGAGAAGAACAAATATTTGTTGATACGGCGTTTTGCTACAGTCTTTGGGTAATAAAATGGTTGTGGATGTAGCAGAATGGATGTGGTATCAAAACTTTTTTTTTTTTTTTATTGATTCTGACTCAAAAAAACATGCTTTATACCTAGTGTTTGTAATCATTAGATATGGTCTTTTTACCTTTTGCCTTTATATTATTATGCACAATTTAATTGGTAATGGACTATCACACCCCACTTTTTCGGGTCTCAATCATGTGTAGAGCTCAGCTAGCAGCATCTTCATAGGTTTTGATAACCAATACTGCAACCAACAAGCTACTTGTAAAAAATGGTGAATACACCAATCTTTTGGTCTCTTATTCGATTTTAGAGGATTGATCCTCTAGTCTGTTTAGCGGATGCTGGGTAGTGTAAAAATAGATTAGTTCAATTGATATTTAGTTCATTATTAATCGAACTAATCTGTTTTGACACTAGCCAGCATTCGCTTTCCCATATCCCGTTTCATATTCAGTCTCATCATGTACGTTCAGCACAACTATTTAAATCATTCAGACACAGCGACGGCACAGAAACTGTCAAAACTGAATCTCAAACCGCATTCAACCACTTCCAGCCAACACACACCCCAAAAACAAAAGCATAGAGTATCCGCTGAACATTTAACAGAGCAATGCACCAGACAAAGGCCACATTACATCCAGTCACTCCCAGGAGAACTGTCGCTTAAGACTTAAGGTTATTTTCTGCTTATACTGCTAGCCGTCTTCTGATTATCACCAGGCTTAATGGCCGCGATAGTCCTTTGTTTCTCTTATGGCTAGACTGGTGAAGTGGGAACCCAGAATGTGTGGCTGTTAGGGGCCGTATTTGTAACTCGTATGAGACTGGTATAAAGTAATTTGAGCTCTGTTTCAACGACTATTAATATTGCAATTTCGTCTAGTAGGCTTCAGTCAAAGCTGTCGGGTTTATAAGGGACAGCAACCATTCAATAATAAAAGAATTGTTAAAAATTTAATTTAGTTACTTTGCCAATTGAAACCGAGAACAATTATTACTAACCATAATTATAATTCAGTAAGGAGATTGAATCCTCGATTTTTAGCACAAAAGTTAGATTAGTCACTGCGCCAATATTGGGCCGTAAAAATCTTTATGCATTTTTTTTAGGGTTCCGTAACTCAAAAGGGAAAACGGAACTCTTATGGGATCACTCGTGTGCCTGTCTGTCTGTCCGTCTGTCACATCCATTTGCTCCGAATCAAGTTGAAATTTAGTACGCGTAAGACATTTTGTGACCCTAACACGGACGTCGGACGTGTAACGTAAATAAATGAATTTTGAATATGGGGGTCAATTTTAAGGGACAAATAAGAATATTAAAAAAAAAGTTTTGCAAACTGTACTATGTGACATATCAAACAAATGAAAGGGCTTACTGTGGGGGTTTCAAATTCGTATATATTTTGTTTATAATTTTAAAATAAATTGTTTTAAAGTTATTTAAGAAAATAGACGAACATTGACCATTCCCCCCTTATCTCCGAAAGTACAAAGCCTAAAATTTTGAAAAAATAGTTCTATACATATAGATTACAGGAAAACCTATAAGAAGTCATCATCTGCCTAGCCTTTTCCCAACTATGTTGGGGTCGGCTTCCAGTCTAACCGGATGCAGCTGAATACCAGTATTTTTACATGGAGCGACTGCCTATCTGACCTCCACAACCCAGTTACTGGGTAATACGATACCCCCTGGTAAGACTGGTTGTCAAACTTTCGGGCTTCTGACGACCCGAAAACCTATAAGAAGTATATTGTCTTAAATATTGTACGTACAAACTTACATTTGCAGTTGGAATGTATGGAGCACATGTTTTCAAGGTTTCAACCACAATGTTAAGTTTGTTCTTGGGATAAATTCATCTCAACTACGGAACCCTTCATTATGCGTGATCTGACACGCACTTGGCCGGTTTTTTGAAGTGAGAACTTCTTTAGGCGCGTTGAGGAATTTTTGGTTGGGGAAAATCTTATGAGTTCACGTCATCGACTTACGACATGCTAATGATGTGTTGCGCTGTCGTTTTCACTTCTGTCGGCAGTCTCCATGACTACCTATTTTTTTTTTTTTTTTTTTGTATGCTTTGGTTTCCTACGAAAACGTGAACGGTCACACAATAACGGTTGTCAGTGGTCCAAATACAGAGCATTTAATGACACCTTAATATCCTGTTCCAAACTGGTGACAATGACAGATTCTCATGACGGCCGTAGTCTTCCAGAAAACCAGAGCTAAGAGGCTCATTGATGACGTAAAACCGGTGGATGCCAAACTTCACAGCTTGGCTCATCACCGCAAGGTTGCCTGCTTGTCGGTCTTCTACAGATTGTACTTCGGTGAGTTTGCATAAGAACTCCACGACCTCATTCCACCGGCTCCCTTGTACCATCGGACATCTAGATGCACTGCCAGTCACCATCCCTACCTAGTTGCTATTCTACCAATTCGTACTAAACGTTTCCAAATGTCATTTATAATGCGCACAGCAAAAGAGTGGAATTCTTTACCTGCGTCTGTATTTCCGAACGCATATAACCTTAATCTCTTCAAAGTGAGAGTGAACAGACTTCTTCTGGGTAAGCTCATTCCATCGTCGACCTGTCTCTGTCACCTCCGACCTAGACTAGAGTCAAGAGCAAACCCATCTCAAATTTAAAAAAAAAAACCATAGCTTTAGGTAAGTAAAACTTCTTGTGATGAAGAAAACCTATGTCTTATAGTAATTTACAATGATGAACAGATTGAACCTTCCTATTATGGAAAATCTTCTGAATCTCTAGCTCCTACTCTTTTTTTTGTTTTTATTTGAGATGGGTTTGCTCTTGACTATGGTGTAGGTCAGAGGTGACAGAGACAATGTCTACGATGAAGTGAGCTTACCCAGAAGAAGTGTTCACTCTCACTTTGAAGAGATTCGGGTTGTATGCTGGAACAGACGCAGGTAGTGAGTTCCACTCTTTTGCCGTGCGCATTATAAAGGATGTTTGGAAGCGCTTAATGCGAAAATGTAATTCGGAATTCGTAGCACCTCTAACCGTCATGACGTCATCAAGTTTTATAATTGATCTAACATTATCCCAGTCATTTTTCTCATCATCATTCTCCTGCCCTTATCCCAATTTACTTGGGGTCGATGCAACATGTCTTTTTACCCGACTGCGACGAAGCCCAAAAGGCCTTTAGATTTGTCTTGAAAACGCGCGTGTCAGTGGCTACTTTAAAATAAAAAACAAAGTAAAATGGCGAATTTGGGGTGCCATTTTGTGGAGATTGACTTTTTTTTTCTTCTAATACCATCAAGTGGGGTATCAAAATAAAGGGTTTTAAAAGGTGATTACAAAAATATATACAACTTATATGGTTAAAAGTAATTCGAAGTTACAAATCGTAAAAAAAGTTTTTAAATAACTCTCATGACCAAAACTCCTTGTAAGAACTAAATCATCTGCGAAATCTTTCACATTTGTAAACTAAAATGCTGGAAATAAAAAAAGTAATAAAAAAAAATCCGGCTGCGGTAAAACTGAAAAGCAAAAAACAAGCCCATTTTAAATTAAATAAAAGTTGGAAGCAGGCGGGACCCATTCCATTTTTATATTTTTAAACTCAAATGGGTCCCACCAGCTTCCAACTTTTATTTAATTTAAAATGGGCTTGTTTTTAGCTTTTGAGTTTTACTTCTTTTTTTTTTTTTTTTTTTCTTTCATACTCCCCTATTACTCGTCATCTCGGTAATCACTTCCTTTCTAGCCATACCATCTTTTACACAGTCCATCCACGGTGGATGTCTTTTGTCTTGCCCTACTCGTATCGCCATCCACATTCACACTTAAAACATTCTTGGCGACATTTTCTACATTCCTCCGCATACCATGACAACCGATTTCCGCACAACTTTTCAGTCACCAGTGCCACTTTCAGACTTCCTCTTAATCGAGTGGTTGTTTTAAAGGCGGAGAACTTTAAATTGAAATAAAAACACAGAAAAATATTGATAAATGATAAATGATAAATGATAAATGATTTTTATTTCTGTAAGTAGGTTTGTACAAACACTTTTACAAGTCAATATTTTTTTTTAAACTAGATGAGGTCGGCGTTTCCTATCTGACTACTCTGAGAAGAAAGGCCGAAACAAACTCAGAGGTCACAGTCTCTTATAAAGTCCAGACATAATCTTGGTCACTTCATGTGAAGACCATGTAGATTGGTGTCTGAAATGGTCTTTTGAGGAAAGAACCACACAGATTGAGAGGACCTGTCCAGTCAGTGCACGCATTTGTCAGTAATCGCGCAGCTCAACTAGCTCAACGATTCGACGAACAATACCAAAGAAAGGACATTGGGGTAGGCCGCATAGATTACTCAAACTGCCAGACCATGATTAAAAATAACTGAGAGAAAAAATAAAACAAACAACAAAAAAAAAGCAATGACCTACATAGTCTTCACATTCACAATAAAGTAAAATAATATAATACTTACAAAGTAAATATTAATGTCAACATTCAGTATGCAAAAATAAAAATAATATAAAATAAAATTGGAGCAGTTCAATCCCAAGCCTTTTTGTCCTCAATATAATCTTTAACGGTATAAAAAGCTTTCTGACACAACTTGCGTTTAATGAATGATTTGAATTTATTAAGACTCAGATCTTGAACGTGGCTTGGAAGTTTATTATAAAAGCGTATACATTGACACCTGAATGACCCACCTATTTTCTTGAGCCTTGTTGGAGGTACAACAAATTTGTGTTTGTTCCTAGTATTTATATTGTGGATATCACTGTATTTTTTAAACAATTTAATGTTTTTATGGGCATATAAAAGATTTTCAAAAATGTACTGAGAAGGCAAAGTCAGTATATTAATCTCCTTAAATTTCTCTCTGAGAGATTGTCTCGGACTTAATTTATAAATGCATCGAACAGCTCTTTTCTGCAAAACAAAGATAGTCTGAATGTCGGCTGCATTTCCCCACAACAGAATACCGTACGACATTATACTATGAAAATAGCTAAAGTACACTAAACGGGCTGTCTCTATGTTGGTTAAATTACGAATTTTCCTAACAGCGTATGCTGCGGAGCTTAGCTTTTTTGACAATTTATCTATATGTGGGCCCCACTGAAGCTTAGCATCCAAAGTTAAGCCCAAGAATACTGTGCTATCTTCAGGATTCAACTCTTCGCCCTTTATCAACACGTTAGTTTTCACCTGCCTAACGTGAGGTAGTGTAAACTTAATGAATTTGGTTTTTTTTTCATTAAGGAGTAAATTATTAACACTGAACCAGTGAACTACTTTTGAGATCGCTCTGTTTACATCGTCAGTAACCAGCTGCTGACGTTTAAGTTTAAACAAAAGTGAAGTATCATCCGCAAACAAAACTATATCATGATTATCCTTAATGAGGTAGGGCAAATCGTTAATATAAATAAGAAATAAGAAAGGACCAAGAATCGAGCCCTGTGGGACCCCCATTTTTACTATAGATCCGGGCGATCTTTTTCCATTAACGTCAACGCTCTGAATCCTATTACTCAAGTATGAAGTAAGAAGATCCAGAGCGGTGTTACGGATCCCGTAATGGCGGAGTTTCCTGATTAACGTTTCATGAAGAACGCAATCGAATGCCTTGGACAAATCACAAAAGATGCCCAAGGCATCGCATTTGTCTTCCCATGCATTATAAATATGTCCTAAAAGTTCAACACCGGCATCAGTAGTTGAACGACCCTTTGTAAAACCGAACTGCTTGTTATGTAATAATTTATGTTTATTAAAAAATCTTTGCAATTGGTCTAAAATTAATTTCTCAAAAATTTTACTAAACGTAGGTAGTACTGAAATAGGTCTATAATTTGTGGGGTCTGATGTACTACCTGATTTAAACAAAGGTATTATTTTACTATATTTCATGAGGTCAGGAAACTCCCCACAGTCGATACAGTTATTAAAGATAAGAGCTAAAGTAGGTGCTACAATGTCAATAATAGACTTAGCAACTTCTACAGAATTACCCCACAGATCTGCTGTCTTTTTTACATTTAAAGTGTGAAAGGTTTTAATTATGTCTCTACAGGTAATTTGTTCAAAATTAAATTCCGAATCGCAAGCATTAACATTTTCCTTAAGCAAAGACTCAGCAACAGAAGTTGATGAGTTTAGGGATTTAGTAGTTGAAACGGGAATATCTGAAAAGAAATTTTCAAAGGCCGCGGCGACTTGTGAGTCTGATTTTATTATATTGTCATTAATAGACAGGCTGTAGTCAGCACTTCGGTTATTAGACCTTCCCGTTTCACTATTAATAATATTCCAAGTCGTTTTAATTACATTACTACTGTTTTTAATCTTCGAACTCAAATAACGCGACTTGGCCATACAACAAACTTTTTTAAATAATTTTGAATAGTTTCTAACATATAAATTAAATTCAGCAGTGTTTACAAAAGACCTTTCATTATATAGTTCATAAAGCCGTGTTCTACTTTTATGAATACCAATGGTAGCCCAATCACTGAAAGACGCGTTACTATTAACCGAGATAGTCTTGGGAATAAAGATGAGATTAAATTGTTGGCAGTACATATTAAAAAAATCATCATACAGATCATTAGGATCAGTATGATTAGCCAAAACTGTTAATTTATTAATGAGTTTAACTTTAAAAGCTTCCAAGCGACTTGTAGTTTTGGGGTTAACAATGATATCCTTTTTAGCCACTTTTTTGTTTTGGTTTTGGATAGTAATCCTTTGCCCGCAATGATCAGAATCTAGTAAATTTATAATTTCTTTATGGCTTGGAATAACATCTGTATAAATATTATCTAGGCATGTGGCACTAGTAGGGGTTATTCTTGTGGGCTCCAAAAATAGGTTTACAAGATTGTATGACTGAAAAAGACTTATTATTTTACTACAAGAACCTGACTTTTCTAATAAATTAACATTAAAATCACCACAAATGATAATAGATTTATTTGAGTTACATATCTTGTGTAACACTTCATCCATTACCTTTTCAAAGCAGTCATACAATCCTGAAGGGGGCCTGTACACACTTAATACAATAAATTGCTCCAATTCTATACAAGCTATTTCAACTGTCCGCTCAACAGATAGGCTCACAATATCCTTACGGTCTTTAAATTTCAGCTGGTTACTTACTAAAATTAATGAGCCACCATGTATAGCATTTACTCTGCTGAACGAACTACCAACCTGGTGATTATTAAAATTGAACATAAACTGGTGGCTTTTAAGCCAATGTTCTGTTATACAAAGAATATCAATACTGTTAAAATTCATAAAGAATTCTACTTCTAAATCTTTGTTGAGAAAACCTTGAATATTTTGATGCACCAGGTTAATACTATTTACTAATTTTGAAATTTTATTTGATTTATTCTTGCATTTCTGTACATTATTGCTAGAGGATGCCTCTATTGTCTTAATTTCTAATTTAAATTACTACCAATGTCAATTTTGGATACCAAATTATTGGATGAATGATATAAAATGTCATGGCATTGCTCAATAGAAGCAACTTGTTTAGCCAAATTCTTGGCTGTAATACAAAAATAATATGATAGCGACACAGCTAACTGTCTTTTGCAATACTTTGAAAGATAGTACTTATCCATAAAAAATCTATCTTTTGTCAAATATAAATGATTACCAACATAATTGTTAGTGTCAATTAAATGGAATAAATTATTATTATATGTCAAGTTATGTAATGTCATATTCATTTCATATCTAAAATTGTTTTCTTCCTGTGGCAAACTTTGACTGTATGGGAATGTAAACAAAACAATTTTTCTTAAACTAATGTTGCACAATGATCTATAATATTGGAGTAATTCTCCTTTGTTCACATTACCCCTATTACCAACAAATATTAATAAAATAGTATCCTGGTTAAAATTGCATTTTAAAACTTTTTTCATTATGTCAAATAAAGAACAACCAGTATTTTTCATTAATATCCATGAAATTGGCTTTATTTGACGGATAACTGTATGGCATTAATTTTTTAATATAATTTCAGACATGTGTGACCGCCGCGGCTGACACCAAGGCCTAATTTCTTGAAAGACTATATTTTATAGGCTCAATTTTCTGAAAGAAATATGTGACGAACGACTAATTTCACGAATGATAAAATCATCGTTCGAGCGATTTGACGCCATTACAGTATTTTCCCTGGGGATATGTAAAGTTGCATGTCTACGTCGACAGACCAGAAACAATTGAGCACGTAGATGCCCACAATTCGACGTATTATTGCCGAAATACAGCCTGACTTACTGCGAAAAGTGTGTAAAAATTTGACCTCCAGATTACGCCATGTGAGCACACATGCCCGAAATCATTTTCAAACAATAATGTCTAAAAATTATCTGTCAAATAAAGCCAACTTCATGGATATTAAAATATTTTTCTGTGTTTTATTTCAATTTTAAGTTCTCTGACTCTAAATAAAAAAAAAAACACTCATTATATTCATTTCTTATTCTATTCATTCGTGTAAAACCACACATCCTTCTTAGCATTTTCATCCCAGCAGCATGCCATTGCCTTTCATTCATCCCTTTTGTGGCCCAACATCCTTACATATCTATCACCCACAAACCGTAACTTAAAGTAAACTAAAACCAATAGTTATTTATATCGCAGATCTAACCAGTCAGTCAGCATTTCTGTCGACCGCAGCGACATCTTGCGGCGTAGTTCTGAGGTTGAAAGTTAATACCTTTGCACAAGATTTGTTCTATTTTAGGTATTGTCACATTCCTTGGAATGTTTTCTTGTGGATGGATTTGTGTTAAAGGAAAGGAGGAATTTCGCGCCTTGGTAAGCACAGCTGCACGATTGGATGTTGTATTGTGGTTTTGATTCCTGTGGAATAATTCTTGTTTGTATGGCTTGCACTTACTTATTGAGGCGTCTGGTATCAATGAGGCCACGTTTTTAAGAACAAGATGTATAAATCTTGCGTTGGTAATATAAGAGAGCGGATTCTTTCAAGATTCCAGATTTATTTTGCCTAGGAGTCGTCTTTTCAGCATGTCCAAGAGTAGGTACGAGTACTAAACAGTCGTTCCGTGTAAACAGAAGGCAGTAATCACTTTAGAATCACCCAGGATTTGGTGAAAAAAAGTACCTACCTACCCGATTCTTGTCGTTGAAGTTTCAAATTGCTCTCATCTTGCCTAAAATGCTTTTACTGGAACCACAAATCTAATTTTCACTTCTCAAATGGGTGCTCCAATTCGAAAAATCCCTAAGTCCACTTATTCCCTTTTGAGGAATGAAGCACAAAATTTATTTGTTGAAAAGAACACGTCATGATGTATAAAAATGAAAATACCATCAAGTTATAGTAAAAACTAAACTCTTCATTTAAGTATAAAAACAAAACCCACAAAGTTATTTTAACACCTATAATTGAAAAAATATAGTTTAGGACTTATCATAACTAAGGGATTTTTCGAATTGGGGCACCCAAACGCTTTTTACGACGCATTTAATTCCATTCTCACTAAGTAAAGTAAATCTCTATAACATACTCTATCTACGTGTGAATACATATACAATATACATACGTATACTTACATCTTCTTGAAGACACATCGCAATCATTAGTCTTGAGGCCATCAAAAGCTCATTTTGTATTTTTTCTATAGCTCTGTGTGACTGTTAGTAAAAACGGTAAAACTAAGTGAGATGAGAATATTGCAGTTAGTACTTATATGTGTTGGTAGTAATGTCTAGGTTAATGGATTGAGATAGTGATAACAGTAATTGATTAGAATTAAAACACGTATTTAATATTGAAAACGTGTTTTAATTCTAAAAAAATTCTTGAGCTCATGGCTAAGTAATATAAGCCGCACGGGTCGATCTATCAGGCTTGCCAGGGTTGGTCCGTAGGTGGGTGACCATCTTTACATACCATAGACTCCTTCGTGCCTCGGAAAGCACGTTAAGCCGTTGGTACCGGCTGTCACTCGTGGATCTTTGACAGTCGTTACGGGTTGTCAGAAGCCCAAAAGTCTGACAACGGGATATCGCATTACCCAGTAACTGGGTTGTGGAGGTCAGCTAGGCAGTCGCTCCATGTAAAATACTGGTAATCAGCTGCATCCGAATTGACTGGCAGCCGATCCCAACATCGTTGGGAAAAGGCTAGGCAGATAGATCACGTAACGAAACGATTAACCGAATCTTGCAGAAAGTTTCATGCGAACTAAAATAAATCAAAAAAATCGTAATCGAAAATTAAAACTAGTCTAGATTTGAGCCCGGTAGATGGCAATAGGATGGATTTTTTAAATTAAGTCCATTGAGAAACGGATAGATATCCTGGATCTAAGGTTTATCTACAAGCTGTTCAGGAATAAAATTGATTGCCATAAACTCCTAAGTAAAGTCTCTTTTCGAGTCCCACATAGACTACCACGAAAGCCAATCACTCCTCTAGTACCTTTCCGTCGAACTAAGTTTGGTACTAGTTCCCCTATTCCAAGGATGTGTAAATTAGTAAATGAATTCAGTGATCTCAATGACATCCACAAAGAGATCTAGTAACATTCATCCGCAGTACTAACATACGGTGAGTACGTTTATAGTCTATGCCTAACTTCACGCGGGCACATTCGTTTATTATTGTATTATATTGTATAATTGCTGTCCTTTGTAAAATAGAATAATCGCATGTGGTGTTTACCTGTAATTGGGTGTCCAGTAGAACTAAGATCTATTGTTATGTATTTTCTATGTTTGTATCGCTGTAACATCTGTTGGTGAACCATAAATAAATAGGCTCGCTTCCTATGACATGGGACCAAACTTACCTGGCGAAATATGGATCTACTATAGAAAGGTACACCTCCGCCTAACCCTTCTAGGAATACAGGCATGATGTTATGTAAATAAAATGGGATTATAATAAAATCAAAAGTTTTATTGTGATAGCATCATTATCCATTTAAAAATAATGACAAACAATATTCGCATGCAAATAATAAAAACACTGTATCATGCAATATTTTTATACATTTTGTTTCTTTTTTCCAACAACATAAAAATTATTTTGCCATTAATATACCCATACATTGAGGTGCTGGTTTTTCTCGTAAAGCTTGTCCCGTAACTTATTTTTTTTTTTATATTTACATATTACTTGAGAGTAAAAATTAAAAGTGGCACACGAAATTTAAAATTATTTTAAAACTATAGATTTAAAGGTCGTCACACATTGTTCGGAATCTTAACTATTATAATAATATGGAACTATTAAGATGCGATCCTAATTTCTTTTCACTATACAATTATCACAGAAAATATGATTTTCCTACATCATTGACCATTTTAGCTAAATATTTAGTCTATCTAAATTTTTCTGTCGTAAAAAGTATGAAAATAACTAAGCGACAGCAACAAGTGTTAGAAATTATTTCGTTCCGATTCAGCACAAAAATCGCTACAACTACATTTTTTTTTTATAAAATTTATAAAATATTTTACTTTCAGTCTGAGTTTACATAACAAGTGAATTATACTAAATTGGAAATAAATGGAATTATAAAAAAAAATCGATACTTAATCGATTCATTTATTGAGCAATCGTAACGAGCTAAGTATTCGGATTGGATAAATTAAAAAAAAACAGTAAACTAAATAAAATTCACACATACAATGCGGATATAATTCTATAAAAAGATTGTAACAAAAATATTTTAATTACAAAAATTAGAAAAGTTATTTTTTTCATGCAGTGTATTTACAAAAATATATTTTATTTTATACAAAACAAAGAGCAAAGTGTTGTCAATTATAGAATTTTAAATGTTCATTTTCGATCAATTCATAAAGAACGCTTTGACAGAAAATAATTAACACAGACAAAGTCAACATATTCGTTATTTTCGAAATCCAATAAATTATATTCAAGTCAATTCGAAGTACTTGACTGGATGCGAAAAAGAAGAACATTTGAAATATAATTACGATTCTACAAACACTAAGTTAAAAAGATAACTTACAATTTATACGGATAAAAGAAAATTCAAGTATAAGTGAGCGCGCAAGTGCATACCAGTGGTGACTAGCACTTGCGCGCACGAAATTTGTTTTTTATTGTAACACAACATTATTATTATTTTTTTTGCAAAAAAAAATACACTTCTCTTTCTCTCCAGCCAAATAACAAATTCTTCGATCATTTTTATTAACAAATTATACAAGTCTTCAGACTTATCCTATCGTATATACACCTCAGTCATTTAACATTTTAGGAACCTAGTATGTTACACATACAGCGTTATCAAGCCGTATTCGAAATAAATGTCCATTTTTTACATAAGTTTCATTCACGATCAAATTTGAATAACGTTAAAAAAAAAGTCATTGCAATGTAACTCTTACCTCATTGTTAAAAAATATAAATTAAAATGATTGCTGTGTGTTTAAATAATACTAATTTATACCTTACCGAGATAAGAGTTTCATTGCAATGACTTACTTGGTTTTACTTTGATCATAATTATCGTCTTCACTATACGTGGGTGCCTTGGGAGGGCTGACTGCCATTACCTGTGAAAAATGAAGACAATTAGCTTAAGTGATATTCAGAAAAAAACGTTCAACTTAAAGCAGAGATCATTTATTATTTTTAATACCGAATACAAATTGGGCGAGATATTTTATGTAACTAGCCGGTTCCGGCAGGATGCTAAGTAAAAATTCGTTTTAATAAAAGACGTGACACGCTCTTTTTATTACAATGTTCAGAAAAATCGAGCGATGATATTATTAGTTACTTGATTTTACAAGTTAAGTAAGTTTTTGTTTTTTTTTCTGTTTGTGTGTGTGTTTTTTATAATAATCATTAACATAAATCGCTCACTAAAGTGTTCATAAAAAACTCATTTACACATTTACACGCAATACTACAACTTACTAGTCTATTACGTATTTGTTGATTTGGTTGAATAATTAATTGTTTGAATATTTTTTATAATTAACTGTGTATTTGATTATTTAATGTGACTAATGAGTCTGTGGAACTTGAAATAAAATGATTATTATTATTATTTAACAATATCTACGACCGAATGAAACGGTTGTTCACAAATGGTTTTTGCAAAAAAGGAACAGTGTAATAATCAGTTGGTGACGTAGATAAAGATTTCTCTTAAACTAAAAAAAAAGCAGAAATAAAATTTTAACTCCGTAGGAAGATAAGAGGAAGTGGTTTCAATTCAGCTTACAAAATTTGGCCAATATATCGGTTGTAAAAAGACACTTTCTGAAGCCAAAAGCCACATATTCTACCATTTGGAACATTTTCTTCCACTAGACTATACCACTCCACTAGTTCACTCCACTAGTGGAATCCACTAGTTCTGGAGATATTGAAGGTAAAGTCCATTTATTTATTTTTTTTTACAAAAACGAATTCCAAGTGTTATTTCTAAACAAACAAAGATTGCCTAAAATTTCGATTTTTCTTAACAAATTACGCATTGGAAGTTACAAAAAGGCAATGAATATCAAACGCACACTACCTCAAGTACCTACGCGTACGCGTACACGGGGCTGTTTGCCTGGGTTCGCTTTACATTGCGCGCAATAAAAAATTGCTGTTTTTTATACCAAAAAAAAAAATCGTTTCCCAGCATATTTTTTTGCGCTTAGTAAGATGTATAGCATATTTTTTGCGCTTAGTAAGCATAGTTGACGGCTTTGTGATGTGTCTTTTCACACTCTGTGTAACTAAACTAACTAACTAATTAGCTAACAAGGTAAGTTAAATAAAAGCTTGGAAATTACAGAAGAATTGTGAACCCTCTTATTATTAAAAATAAAAAAAAAACTTGTATTTTACTTCCTTTCGTAATTCATCAAAGCAACACATTCCCAGAAACATCTATATACGTACTTATAATAAAATAGTAACGAATTCAAAACTGTATATTGAATATTTTTGAAATAAAAAAAGTAGGTAATTGCTACGAGGTGTGAGAACGAGTCTGATGCCAAACCCTCTTATTAATTTATAAGTCAGTTTAACGATACATTTATGATATATAAACGTCTCAAGTAACGTTAATAAATAAGAGGGATAGTTTTATCGTTGAGCTCCTTAAGTTCTGAGTTGAGCTGCGCGATTACTGACAAATGCGTGCACTGACTGGACAGGTCCTCTCAATCTGTGTGGTTCTTTCCTTAAAAGACCATTTCAGACACCAATCTACATGGTCTTCACATGAAGTGACCAAGATTATGTCTGGACTTTATAAGAGACTGTGACCTCTGAGTTTGATTCGGCCTTTCTTCTCAGAGTAGTCAGACAGGAAACGCCGACCTCATCTAGTTAAAAAAAAAAAAAAATATTGACTTGTAAAAGTGTTTGTACAAACCTACTTACAGAAATAAAAATCATTTATCATTTAAGATTTTTTGTCCGTTTGTCTGGATGTGTTCTGAATAGGCGCAAAAACGGCTGAACGGATTTGGATGAAATTTGGCACACAGATAGTTTATAACCTAGATTAACATATACAGTTATTTTAATCCCGGTGGTAGTACGTTCCCGTAGGATATTTTATGACATACAAACATCGATCTCTAAGTGATCGATGCATACAAATAAAACATTCCGAGCCCCTGAACTCGACCCCTCGATACAAAAACCCAGTACCTCAAGTTACAAGCAGCAAGTTAAGTTAGCCCAATAAATAATTCAAGTCTTCCAGTTTGAATGCATTAGATTTATGTGACTTTGCAAACACATTGCGGCTAAGATCGATCGTAACTCAAGTTCTAAACACAAACAATTGAGTTGAATTAAGCTCGCGATGGTCGAACTTCGTAATATAACTTTGCAGACAGCCTAGGTATTGTTTAGTGTTTATTTATGTATTTTGTTGCATGATTTCGTTGCGACTGTGAGTTTTTTGTGTTCTGTTGTATTTATCATCCATGCATGTAGTGCAGTAGTGTTTTCAAATTTTTTATCTCAATTTAAATTGGCTCCGTACATTTTTTTTTTATTGTTTTACATTCTTCGTGCAGTTGAAATAAGGACTTCACCTTTCATTCATTATTGGCAGCTCTGTATCAGTTCCTGTTGCAGGCAATTTAAAATGTAATTTTTGCAACTTTCGAGATTGGTATCGAAGTACTTCTACTTAGCATTAAAAAGAAGATAGAACAGGCCTTTGCCAGCAGTGAACTTCAAAGACATCATGACAATTAAAAGAAGGAATTCATGCTACTTATTTTTTAAATTCAACTTTTAAAAACTCAAAAAAAGAATAAGCTAAATATTACTCAGGTAATCTTCTAAATCTAAAAGGTAAAGCATTCTCTATAAGGGACACTGCTTACCCGTTACACGTGACGCTCATTTACCTGTAGGTAAAACGGCTGAGTTTCTGACCGCCGAGTAGGGCGGCGGCGCAGGAGTTGATGCTGGCTTGGCTGTGTGTACTTGATTGTTGTAACCTGGATAGATAATGTAGAATTAAAGTTACGTAGAAATAAAATTAAAATATTTTTTTAGTTAAATTTAAAATTTAAAGTTGATGATTCGAAACCTATTTGTAGCCTGTGACTTAAAACATAATTGAAGCAAAAAATGACTTAGATCGGCTAAACACTACTTAGACAGTGCCACAGTTATTGTTGCTTCAACTTATGGCATGCCACGTGTAAACCGGTCTTCCCTTTTGCCGGTCACTCTATTGAAGTACCTACCTAAACATTCATTTCAGTCAAGGGTTTTTTTTCGGGATGAATGGTATCCTATTCCGTTTCTGTACACGTGACAACGTATATACAAAATTTTAGGATGATCGGTTCAGTGGTTTAGGCGTGAAAAGGTAACAAACAAACAAACTTACTTTCGCATTTATAATATTAGTAAGGATGGATTTCTTCGTACCTAACCAATCCGAGGTGGGATGCTAAAATTTTCGAAATCACTTCGCTCGCTCTTGAACGTTCCGTTCTCTTAAGTCTCAAAACATAGCCTATCCGAGCTGATAAAATTTTGAAGCTCGCTTCGTTCGCTTTTCTGTGGTGTATTCTTTTTGCAAAATCACCTTTATTTTAAGATACTTTGATGGAATTGCGTTTGCGCCAAAAAAAAGAAGATTTCAAAAACAAAACCCGACCTCTCCGAAAAAAAAAATATTATATTGCCTACATAGCTTTGCCCCGCCAATGAATATTCATAGAGTTTTTTGATTATCCATGGTTTACCCTATTTCCTCCACAAAGAAAAAAAGTGCTAGTGTGTGTGTGCGTAGTGTTTAAAAATATGAACTTACCAATATTACTATTCCTCAAGTACGGGTTTCCGTATGTGGCTGAGTATCGTAGATCCACATTCGGCTGCGGTTTGACGTTAGGCTGGGCGTATATAGGCGTTGGAGACGCTGTTACGAATAAAAATAGTTTGATTAATTTGTGGTTCTTTGAGATATAAAGCAGCTCAGAAGAGGAAAGGCATTTGTGTAACAGTGGCACATAGCCTTTACCACATGCAGGCAAGCGGAAATCCCGGATTAGGGTAAATTATTTTTACTAATTGATCGATTTTGAATCTTCAGCATTATTTGAATAGGGATGATGCCTGGGTAAAAAAAAGAAATTCTATTTAGTCCGTCAGTCAGATAATAAAAAAATATTAGATACGTATTTTTTGCTTTAACATATTAATAAAAAATGACTTAGATAACTCGCATTAAAGTTCGGGAGTGGGGGCTTGCTACGTCACTTCTACGTATAAAATCTACGAAGACGTGACGTCATGCCACATTTTAACTCAATGTATCGCCGTAATCTTTTGATTACGTAGAAAAAGAAAAAATACGTGTCCAATATATTTTAATAATCTACATGACGGACAAAAAAACATTTTTTAGTCATCATCCCTATTATAGTTGCACGTGCCCAAGGTTAAAAGTTTCAAAGATTTTTTAATGAAGTGCGTCTTGCTGATCAACCCGGGCTAACTTGTGGATGCCATTGTAAATATGGCCTCTGGCCTGGGCAAAAACTTATAAACTAAGCGACTACACGCTAAGTGTACAGACCTCGGCCTAAGATATTGTTGTTCAAAGTTTTTACAAGCCGTAATCAAGAAATCATCGATGAAATGTTGATCGTGAAAGTACTGACGTTCACGATCAACATTGCATCGATGTCTCGTGTGATCGTGAAAGTACTGACTTTCACGATCAACATTGCATCGATGTCTTGATCAACGTCAATTACGTAGGTGTTAGAACACTGGAAGACTACTGATTACGGCTTGTAAAAACAATAATACAGTTAATTTAGTTGGGTTTACTCAGTAGTAAACCCTACTAAATTAACTGTATATTATACTAAACAATAATTCGACTGCAACAACTTATTATATCTACAGCATAATTTCCAACGAAAGTTATCAACTTCTACTTTGAACTTGCACTTACCGTCACCGACGGGAAGCCCCAAATTATTAATTGCGTCCGTCTCATCTGGCGACTTGGTCGTTCGTTGTAAAGTATTGTTTTGAGATCCATTGCCGGTTGACAGTGGAAGTGTTGATGCTGTGTCGATACTGCGCGTCAGTGAACCTTGCAAGGACCTGGAGAGTGGAAGTTATCGTTTAGTTTTGGAGTGAAGTGGTAGGGAGGTCTGTTGTCGAGTATTATTAACATAGGATTCAGATCGGGTTTAGTATTTAGAATTGGAGCTTATTTTGGACGTGTTTTGTAAATAGTTGTGTTATTTGATGACTGTGTTAATCTATTAAATGTTTATGGTGTATTTCAGATATTTCGACATAACTTTTTTTTGAGATTTAAGTACTTAGTTGGCAAAGATTAAAAGACCCAGGAAAAGGTGGCGAGATGACCTAGACGCATACTGCAAGGGCTGGCTCGAGGTGGCTGAGGAAAAGGATACATGGAAGATTTTGAGGAAGGCCTTTGCCCAAAAGTGGGATAGTGTAGGCTAAATTAAAAAAACAAAACCGGCCAAGTGCATTTCGGACCACGCACAATGAAAGGTTCCGTAGTTAGAATGAATTTTAATTATCCCAAGACAAAACTTAACATTGTAGTTGAAAAACATGTTCCTCCATACATTTCAACTGCAAATGTAAGTTTGGATAAACAATATTATCTGCCTAGCCTTTTCCCAACTATGTTGGGGTCGGCTTCCAGTCTAACCGGATGCAGCTGAATACCAGTATTTTACATGGAGCGACTGCCTATCTGACCTCCACAACCCAGTTACTGGGTAATACGATACCCCTTGGTAAGACTGGTTGTCAGACTTTCGGGCTTCTGACCACCCGTAACGACTGTCAAAGATAAATAAACAATATTATAAGATATAATAATAAAGATATAACAATATAAGATAATGTTATACTAATAAAATATGGATATTTAAATAGTCTGAAATAAACGGATTTTATTTTATTTTTATTATTAAGAGATTTACCATGTTATTTTAAGACTATAGACTTATACAGGCTTTGCTGTAATCTATAAGAATATAACTATTTAACATTCTGTATTTATTTCAAAATTTTAGGCTCGGTAGTAAAGGCCAATGCTCAATTTTCGTCTATTTTCTTAAATAATGTGTAAACCATTTATTTTAAAATTATTATTAAAATTATTATATATATACGAGTATGACAGACCCTCACAGTAAGCCCTTTCATTTGCTATGTCACACAGTACAGTTTGCAAAACTTTTTTTAAATTTTCTTATTTGCCAACAAAAGTTACCCCCATATTGAAAATTCATTTATTTAGGTTACACGTTTGTATACCAAACATAGATATAAGAAAGAAGTTTCTATGGTACCAAAATTCAACTTAATCGGTCCATTAAATTCGGAGCAAATTGACTGGGACAGATGGACAGACAGACAGAGACAGACACACGAGTGATCCTATAAGGGTTCCATACCTCAAAAGGAATAAACGGAACCCTTATAGGATCACTCGTGTGTCTGTCTGTCTGTCTGTCCGTCTGTCACAGCCAATTTGCTCCGAATCTAATGGACCGATTCAGTTGAAATTTGGTACACATATGTATTTCTGTGACCCAAACACGGACGTGTATCGTAAATAAATACATTTTAAATATGGGGGCAAATAAAAAAAAATAAAAAAGTTTTGCAAACTGTACCATGTGACAAATCAAATGAAAGGGCTGACTGTGAAAGTCTCAAATGTATTTTTTTTTATAATTTTAAAATAAACCATTTTAAAGTTATTTAAGAAAATATACGTAAATTGACCCCCCCTTATCTCCGAAAGTACTGAAAATAGTTCAATATCTATAGATTACAGGAAAACCTATAAGAAGTCGATGGTCTTAAAACAACATGATAAATCTCTCAATATTGTGCGTACAAACATACATTTGTCCATAGTTAAACGAAAAGGATACAACCCACATTACACCTAATGTGGGTTGGATCCTTTTCGTTTAACTATGGACAATTTTGTATTTGGAATGTATGGGAGAACATATTTTCCAACTGTAGTTGTTGTTGATGTTAAGTTTGTTCTTGGGATAAATTCATCCCAACTACGGAACCCTTCATTGTGCGTGGTCCAACAAGCTCTTGACCAGTTTTTTTTCCAATTGAGGTACGGAACCCTAAAAAATGGCGACAGCTAGAAGTGGTTACCACCATTTTTGTACGAAAAGTAATATCATATAGGGTTGCCAATGTATTGCCGAACTTAAAGATATAGTAGACCTTTAATTTTGTATTAAATTCCGAAAATATTTCTCTACTTACACAAAAGTATTAATACTATTTTTCTTTAGTATCGCAAACGCTTAGAACTTAGAAAAAACAATACAATAATATTGTAGCTAAATATGGATATTCAACTCATTCGCTACATAAACACATCTTGACAATAACGCGACTAGAATAGGATTTTAATTTATCCTCACATAAAATATACAATTTAAACATCTCACAAAAACATTCTGAATGAAAAATCAAAAGAAAATCTCATTTTTCGTGTCGACTAAGACTGTTTGTTCACCGCACCGGGAACGGGAACGTCAACGAAAAAACAGATGACGGCGTCGAAGTAGCAATGGTACCATTACTATGGCGCCGTCATTTCTTTTCTCGTTGACGTCCCGTTCCCAATGCGGTGGATAAAAGGTGTGTGGTCTATCACTCAAAAACATCAGACAAACTAGTAATTAGTTATCGTCTGAATAAGGACTGATTGCTCAATAGTCAGATAATTTTTATCAGAGGAATAAATATGGCGGTTTGACAGCTTTTGTATAGAAAATACTCAAATTGTCACATTTATTCTTCAGATAAAATTTATTTACATATTGAAAAATCAGCCCTAAGATCTTTTAAAATGTAAATAAATGATAAATGGAGGAATTAATATATTAAAATTATAAATGGATCTTTGGCTTTATCATCAATTTTACAGACATACTTTATTATACAGTCTGTTATAGTCCTACTGCAGGGCAAAGGTCTCTTCTCATTAAGAGAAGACACGAGCATTGATCACACAAGTTGGGATGGCGATTTCAGGCTTATATTAACTTTAAGTCCAGGTTTCCTCACGATGATTTTCCTTCACCGATGACAGTAATATAAAATAAAATTATGTAACATTTTATTTTATCCGTTTATCTAGAGTCATCCAAAGAAATCGGTATAATAATATATACACAAACAACTAATTTTGATATATTGTTCTAATAGGTACATTTAATTTTAATTCTTTGAAATATTTGTACGCTGGAATTGGCAGAATATTATGGACGTCATATTATGTGTTTGTAACAAACATATTGTAACAAATAAATTTATTATTATTATTATTTATTTGAGGGCTGGCTCGTTCTGTGGCCAAAAAATTAGCGTACGTGACAATACCGACAGTCTTTTGTACACGTTTCCGGATTACAGCAATGAGTACTTTATTTATGCATAAATTACCTTTTTGATATTATATATTTACCAGGGGACTGAGAAGTTTTAAGATTAAGTACGTTCAAGTACCATTATTACCTCGCGCTCCATATTACTAATTTGCGAATACCCTCTTTGAGTTTCATGTCATGAGCATCATTACGCTTTTAGTAATTCATGCGTAAACATCATCACGTCTCAGTTATCCGCGGCCCATCCCTATGCTCAAAACTTTCAGCCTCTGGTACACCGGAAGTAACACTCTTAAAAGCGCTATGGTTGCTCAGATTTGCTAAAGGGCTTAAAAAACTTAGCGTACCGGGAGGCTGAAAAGTTTTGAGCATAGGGATGTGCTTCGGATGACTGAGACATGATGATGTTTACGGATTAATTACTAAAAGCGTAAATAAGCTAATGACATGAAACACTGTATTTATACTAAAGAGGATATTCGGCAAATGAGTGCATTTCAAAACTATGATTTATTTATTACCTAATTTTGGTGGAAAATTTTGTATCCGAATTTTGAAATAATATAATATATTGTATCTGAGATTTTAAATAATATACTTAATATACTAGATGATTTTTTTTTTACCGTCTTGAAAAAGATTGGGCACAATAGGAGAATGGAGTAGAAGACTATGTCATACCTAGTTTTTTTTTTATAGCTTAGACCCAAATTGCTCTATCAATAAATACCTACATTTGAAGTAAATTAGAACAATAAAACCAGAAATTTTGAAAAAAGCTTTATAGATCGTTATAAAATATCGAAATTCAAATCATACGCACTACGTAGGGTGTATGATTACAAATTAAAAAAAAAAATAAATAAATAAAAAAAAACTAAGTAGACATCTACTCCGTTCACCTATTATGCCCTATTTTTTCAAGACGGTAAAAAAATCACCCAGTATTACTTACAAAATTAAATTACAAAACCCTTCACTACAATTAGGTAATAAATCATAGTTTTGAAATTCATTCAATTCAGTGAAATACAGCGCGAGACTTGAAAGTACCTACCTACCTAGTGTAAAAGGTTAGTAGTAGTTGCTAATATAGTACATAATGTAGGTATATTAATTTTCTTTTGTTTCAGGTAGCACTGATCTTTTTTACCGACTGATAAAAAAGAGTATGTAATTAATGATTTTTATTTCTGTAAGTAGGTTTGTACAAACACTTTTACAAGTCAACCACGTTTTTTTTTTTTTAAACTAGTTGAGGTCGGCGTTTCCTATCTGACTACTCTGAGAAGAAAGGCCGAAACAAACTCAGAGGTCACAGTCTCTTATAAAGTCCAGACATAATCTTGGTCACTTCATGTGAAGACCATGTAGATTGGTGTCTGAAATGGTCTTTAGAGGAAAGAACCACACAGATTGAGGATTAATTAAACCAATTGTTAATATGTTATATCCGTATTAGTGACTTTTGTTTAAAAAGTTATTGCAAAGGTATTTATTTCTTGCCTGCACATCAAACTATTTTATTCACTACTGTACCTTCACCAAAACATACCTAAAGAACCAATGAAAAAATCAAAGGCGATCACAATAGGCTACTTTGACCAGTTACCATGGCGTTAAGTGGGTGACGACCCTAAATCCCCTCTTAACTCCGACAATAAAGAAAATAGAAATAAAATAATCATGTACTTACCGACTGGGAGGCTCGAGGGGGGGCGACTGTACCCGGAGGTGGGGCGGGGGGGCGTACCCCTGCGGGTAGTCGTACACGTAGCCCGCGGGGCTCTGCCATGAAACATGTAATACCACCTTTATTTTACCGCAGTAGGTTATATTGCAAGATAGGTTCAGAAATACCATGAGTCTGTGACATTATTTTGGTTGGTACGATCCGCATCCAATGTCGATTAACACTTCAGTTTTTTTATTATTTAAGATAATCTATATAAATAAAAATCAATTGCCGAATGTATGTAAGCGCATCACTTCAGTACGGTTGCACCTATTTGGCTAATTCTTTTTTTGTTGTGTTTATAACTGTCAGGACATGTTTTGTATGAAAGAAAATGTTTTTAAAGTTGACGGGAAAATTGGAAAATTCTAGAAAACTGAAAGTGCTTTTTCTATAGAAATTTTGTATGAATTAATGAAATTTTGACATGATAACATCTGTCGGGTCAGCTAGTATTTAATAAAATCGGAACAGAACTAAAATTTAAAGAATATTAACTCATAGCTAATGAAAAATAGTTTATCGAATCATTTTTTGTCAATGTTGTTGACGTGTAAGCTAATGGACTTTCTATGATGACTGAAAGCTCCTTGTCATCTTTTAAAATCCTCATCACAATATTCACATCCTCAGCTGAACATTGCTTGAACATCATCTCACTTGCTAGGCAGAGATGAGCAACATTTCTGTGGAGGCTTGTAAATGGCTTTTCGTTGATTGCCTCACTATAATTTTTTGTATTGTTAGCTGTAGGCCACCCAAACACAATAAAATAAAATAAAAATTTCAGCCAAAACTAATGCCATAGCTAGAATGATTGTGTGGCGCCATCTACAACGCCACATGCGAACTACGCATCAAAGACTTGACGTCACAGAAATCCTGCATCGCGCAAGCAGAGTTTACCGCTCGACTGGCATATATACAGCATCCGGACATCAACCGTCAGGCAGTCGCCCACAAGAGGTCGGAAGAGCCTCCCTTTTCTTTGTAGGATGAGTGAACTTTACACTGTTTCTCATGGTTCTATAATTTCATTACTTGGTATAGGATGTGACTAAAAAATGATTTTGTCCTACAAAAGATCCTTATAAATATGCCGTTTTGTATAAAGTGGGATTTCTGTATTAACTGTTTATTGTTTACAAACAAAAGGTATTATTTCTGATAACTTGTGACTGTCAAATTGGCTTCTTTTTCGCTTTTGTAGTTTGATATGGATTCGAGCTTGTGAAAATAAGTTTTTTCCTTTGAAGTAACATTAGCTGAGGTTTTCTTTGTAATAAAAGTAAAAATGAAAACATTGTGGTGTAGTAAAGTGCTTGTTTGAACGCCGATTTTTGATTTTGATCTACATATATTAAATTCATTTTGAAAAAATTACATTTTTTACGTAAACTAGCCACATATCGAACCTTTTTAAGAAGCTTCCATATAGTTACCATTCTAATATAACGTTTTAAAGGGAACAAGTGGGCAGGCTACCATAGTAGCGTGGACGTACAAACGGAAAAACATTTCTGCTACTATGGAGACCGGGATATTTGAGTGGCTATATTGCATTATTTTAAGTCTTATAAGGGCAAAATCTAAATTGGACAGACATGCTCTTTTACTTGGCGCACACTATGCGATACGCGACTCCGACGGCTCGGCGACTAGATGCAACGATATGCTGCGGCCGACAATTTTCATAGACAGGTTGGCGATTTAGTCACCTGCATCCGTCAACGGGGTTATTCTACTCGTCATAATAAACAATTTTTGCGATGAAACTCATATCAGATTCGAAAAAAAAAAAACATTTTATATATACATAACATGCGTCGAAATAGTCTGTTTATGTTGTATAGGAGTTTGATTTTTCTTATGTAACATCTAATGCGGCGGCTCAGACCGGCTGTTGATGCGTGGCGACGCATCACTATGCTAACAGCGTCGCCACGCGCTTTTCACGCGTTAAAGTTACAATTTAGTACTTCATAATAATGAGTACAATGAGCCCGTGGGAATTAAACATAATCTATCATATTATGATAACCGTCCAACTTCCAATTACAAGAATGCTGTTACAGAAAAGAGGCTTAAATTGAACTTCTGTAAATGACGATAAATTACGAACATCTAGCTTTTGCCCGTGGCTTCGCCCGCGTGGAGGTCGGAAATTATCTCACGGGAACGTACTACCGGGATTAAAATTATCCATAGTAATAACCCGGATTATGGTCTACGTGTGTGCCAAATTTCGTTGAAATCCGTTCAGCCATTGAAAGGTATGAAAATACAAACAGAGTTACTTTCGGATATTTCATATTATAATACATATTAAATTAGTATTAGTATATAGTTCGCCGCTCTGAAACGAGGCTTTCCAATGCGCATGGCATGGCGCTTTTAGTATAGATAGATATTGACTACTGCGCAATCGTTTGTAGCTTTCTTCAGAGCGGTAAACTTACATGACGCGAATGGATGAATGTCACTAACCTTAAAATAAGGGTCACTATACGTTGGGTCGGAGTAATCGTTGCTGTACCGGAACTGCATCAGAGGGTCATCATGGCGCATGTTCGGCAGAGGCACCGGTCCAGCCAGAGGTAGACCTGCGTGCAGCTTGCTGTCTGAACGGTCGGAGCTTGTGTATTCCTGGGGACAAAACCAGATTTTGAAGTCTTGTTTATTGGTGTATGAAGAATTTTTTACCTTAATCTGGTCTAATGGATGGTGGGTCTAATGGTCCTTTTGTGCAGAAAAGTACAGGGCAATTTTTAAATCACAAGGTTCACAGGGTGTTATACCACAAAAAATCTGCTGTTTCATACAAAAGACCAAAATGTATGAAACAGCTGATTATTTTTCGTGATTTCTGAGTTGGTCCCATAGTGAAAGTTGTTCATAATCATAGGTAGAACATCCTGTGAAAATTTTGAAATAGTTTTAAATTTAAAAATAGCCCTGTGTATCAGATATTCTGAGAAAAATCATGATTATTAATGTGGCTGGCTGGTCATATGGCTCGTTCTTAGGGTATCTTGGTAGACGGCACGTCTATTGGAACATGGTCAAAGATACTCATCGAACACACAGCAGAAGCCAATGGGTTTAATGATGCAATAAATCTTAGAGACCACGGTAAATGTCATACTTTTCAAACTTACTAACTGCTACAATTTGTGGCTTACGTCTTTCTTTTTAGATTCCGGTAGTACTTTGTCAACTCTTGACTAATACGCTAGAATAACTGATGATCTAGCTTAACAGTTTTCGACACATAGTGAAAAGTAGAGGGTCGCGCGCTTCCGTTTGCACTCGCAGTATGACGTCATAGGCAAATTATATCCGGCCTTAAAATTGTTATAAATATGACCTAACTTTTGATCATTACCATTAAAAGTCTCGTAGTTATTAGCGGTTGAAATCTTACATGTTTTGGTCGATCAGGCATATTGAACTTACCACCTACAGTACACCGAGCGAAAAGACGATTTCACATCAAAAAAGTGTGCGTCCCCCGCCGAAGTGCCTTCTCACGTATGATTTAAAACCAAAACAATTTTCGCAGCCACCATCTTGGATTTTCATTTTGACCATATTCACACTTTCTCTCTCGCTCTGTCTCTTTCTATTATATGTAATATAAAGAGACAGAGACAGAGAGAGAGATAGAGACCAGAGAGCATGGAGGGCGCATAAGGCGTTTTCTTACATGACGATTTCTTCCAGTCAACTCCGCGATAAAGAACTTCGTTCCAAAACTCACCAACTCATAACTCCCATCACTTTGCGGCAGCTGCAGCTTCAGGTCACTGATATTAGAGCTCCTGTCACTCTCCTTGTTATAAACATCTCCTGTGGTCACCGTGACATCAGGCTTCTCATTCATCTGGCCCTTCTTCCGTCTCCTTCTGTGGCAGACCACCACGAGAATGATGAAGGCAGAGAAGATTATGATGCCCGAGGTCACGCCGATCAAGATTATGTAGAGAGGTAGGGTTTCTGGAAAGAAAGGTAGCTGTCAGAATCTGCACAGCAAAAGAGTGGAACTCACTACCGGCGTCTGTATTTCCGAGCGCATACAACCCCGATCTCTTCAAAGTGAGAGTGAACAGGCTTCTTCTGGGTAAGCTCACTCCATCGTCCACTTTGTCACCTCTGACCTAGACTAGAGTCAAGAGCAAACCCATCTCAATTACAAAAAATAAATAAATAAAAAAAACATCTTTCATCGGGAAGGGACCCGAATATCGGATACTTTTAGAAAATCAGTTAAAAAATTTAATATGGTTTTTTTTTTATCTGATTTTCAAAAAGTATCCGATATTCGGGTCCCTTCCCGTATAGCTCGACGATGAAAGATGTTTATTTTATTTATTTTTTTTAATTTGAGATGGGTTTGCTCTTGACTCTAGTCTAGGTCTGAGTTGCAAGAACAAAGTCGACGATGGAGTGAGCTTACCCGGAAGAAGCCTGTTCAGTCTCACTTTGAAGAGATTAGGGTACAGGAAAAACCTGCAGGCACTAGTCAAAAACAGTCTGTTCTTCCACTTACTCAGAGGCTTCAACATGATGGCAGCATTAGCGTTTCCATACTCGTTGGTGATACTGCAGTTATATTGTCCATAGTGTTTTGACTGGCTTGCCCTAATCACCAGGCTTGATTTTATTACGCCATCTGGTAGTATTTCTTCTAGTGTCGCATAATCCTAGAAAGAAGTTATGATTAAGAATTGTGTGTGGATTTTTATTTTATGACGTCACATTTTAAGACGTCTATATTTCTTTTTCGTTTCTCCTTTCGCAGGTCTACTGGAACAAGAAATTTCTTAAGAAATAAGCAGTACCTACTTTTGTACTCAATATTTATTCAAAGTCATTTATTTGCGTTCCACAAAGTACAACAAGATGTTAACAAAAGGCTTAGAGCTAAGAGCCGTTGTAGACTTTGTCAGGGCACAGCAAAAATTATTGATTGACACATAGCTAGGTATTACTTAAAGTTAAAAATCTAAATCGTAGAAACTGAATTTACAGTAAAAGAAAATATACATTTATATGACGTATCTTCTAGACCGCATTAGGAACAGCATACAGCATAACAGGAATCGACGACGCGGTAGACTCAGAAAGAGATGGCGTGACGAACTGGACGCCTATCTAAAGGATTAGCCAGATAAAACAAAAAACAGAAAAAAATTGAAAGACGGAAGGGCGGCCTTTACCCTGTAGTACGACATAACAGGCTCAGTATAATAATAAAGACGTATCTGTATCTATTTTACTATATTGTGTATAAAAATAATTAAATAAAGAAGTGTTACGTTTGTGAGCTAATAATAATATGAAGGAGCGATATTTATACAACTTGAAGTAATGGCAAGGACAAAATCGCAATCAATATGTAATTATTATGTTCTGCATTGCTAAAATACTGCTATAGCATTATTTCAAGTGAAACTTTCAATCTGCCCTCAAGATCCATAAAAGGCAACTAAAGTCACCGTATCTACTTACACTGCAATCACAGTTTCGTTGCAAAAACTCCTTTTTGTGGTTCAATAATTAATGTTCATTTTAATCGCGTCATGCATGATATGATATACGTTTATACAGGGTGTAAGTGTAAACAGTGTCAGTCTTTAAAGGGGATGACCCCTTATCATTATCAACAACTTTTACTATGGGACCAAATCTGAAATCGCAAAAAAAAAATCAGCAGTTCAGTACATTAATGTTCGCATAATTCGTCAAAATGAATAGCTGTTTTTTTTTTCGTGATTTCAGGTTTGGTCCCATAGTAAAAGTTGTTCCTATTGATGAGTACAATGACCCCTTAAAAGGTTGCCACTGTTTACACTTACACCCTGTATACATATTATAAAAAGATTTTTCTTACGTACACATGGTGTAAGCGAGACGTTTTAGGGGTTAAAAGAATTTGCTCAAAAATTGGTCATTAGAATATTGAACTCCTAAATACACGATTATAATGATTATGATTAACCAACTTACCGGATCTTGAATCACACTGATCTTCCGACCCTCGAAGTACCACCTGATGTCATCAGGTTTGGGAACCGACCGAGCAGCGCATTCTATTCTAACGCTTTCCCCTTCCATGCCGAATTGAGTCCTGTTTGAAAGGATCTTTGGTGCACCTAGGAGACAAAGTTGGGTGGTTAAGAGGATTGTGAAGTTGTAAATTTTCATACAAAAAGCGATAACGTTTTTCTCCCCGTAAACACAGTCTAATTTTCATAATTTTTGGAAATGTTGTAGGTATTATAAAAAACTAGGTCCGCACGTTTTTATTATAAAGAAGTATTGCATACGATATAAGTTATTAGCATCTAAATATCTATATTTTTGGCATAAAAACTTCCTCCAGCGCTTTTTTATTTTTATTAAATTGAATTAAATTACTAAAAAAAAAACCTACAGACCTAGATTAAGGTGTATTGAATGTAATGAGACTAAAATTGTTTCATTTTGTAAAGGTTTAAGGGGGTAAAAACGTTATCGCCCGAAACAATATTTATGTAAATAATTGTATGAAATGTAGGTAATTCCCTCCAAGACTCGCGCCGCGTATCGGCACTTCAAAATCCTCCTTAATTATCAGTAAGTCCAAGTTGCATGGTAGCCGAGTGGACAACGGTTCACTGGAACCAAGTTGTGGGCTCAAAGTAGGAGTTAAAAAGAAAAAAGATGTTCGTTAAAAAAATGATACCGCAGCATTTGAACAAAAAAAATTGTATAAACGTGTCTGTTAATTTTGAAAGTGTTTTACATAGTAGCGGTGGTCGTTAGTTAATTAGTTTTAACCTTGCTGAAGTTAATATTACTCCTGACGCTAAATAAAATATTGTAAATTAAAATAAAACACTAATATTGTAAAGTGTGTAGGTAGTACGAGTAAGCAGGGTTAACGCTCCTTGTGAACTTTCATGATCAATCAATCTGCCTAGCCTTTTTCCAAATATATTGGGGTCGGCTTCCAGTCTAACCGAATGCAGCTGAATACCAATATTTTACATGGAGCAACCGCCTATCTGACCTCCACAACCCAGTTACTGGGTAATACGATACCCCTTGGTTATCAGACTTTCAAAATCAAAATCAAAAGTCATTTATTCAAACTTGGCTGAGAATCAGCACTGTTCGAACGTCAAAATTACATAAGACAGTCCCCCAAAACGCCCGCCCTTCACCGTTTCCTAGTGCTTTAGCTGAGGAGAAGAAGTGGCGCAACAAACTCCCCTGCAGCACAGCTGTCTGTTCAGTTAAAAAATATATATATATATATTCTATACAACACTTTTCGGGTTGCAACCAGCTGAATACCAGTATTTTACATGGAGCGAGTGCCTATCTGACCTCCACAACTCAGTTACTGGGTAATACCCCCTTGGTAAGACTGGTTGTCAGACTTTCGGGCTTCTGACGACCCGTAACGACTGTCAAAGATCCACGAATGACAGCCGGCTTAACATGCTTTCCGAGGCACGGAGGAGTCTCAGTTGTAAAAATGGTCACCCATCCACGGACCAACCCTGGCAAGTGTAGCTTAACCTGATGGATCGACCCGTGCGGCTTTTATTACTTAGCCACGAGCTCCTTGAACTTTCATGATATGAGATAATTAAGTTTACTTGAAAAAATATATTTTATTTTCTGTGGCATACGATAAAGTAATTTAAAAAGCCAAAGATAGTTCTGTTGTATGTTACATTCAAATAATTTTGAAAAACTATTTTAGTTTTTTTTTTTTTTTTTTTTTTTATTTGTGATGGGTTTGCTCTTGACTCTAGTCTAGGTCAGAGGTGACAGAGACAAAGTCGACGATGGAGTGAGCTTACCCAGAAGAAGCCTGGAGAAGTTAAAGGTAAACAACCAACCTTGTCATGACAATAATTATTGATTCTAGATTTTTTTCGTTAAAGAGCTACGTTTTTCTTTTCATAATACAGACACTTACGACTTTCAAGTTTTAAAACATTTTCTGGGATAATCCGGAATCCTAGAAACTTCTTCAGGTATCAAGCGATTCCATCACATTATTTTATCTGAGCCGTGAGACAAATAAAAGGCTATAGTATGATCAGATTGACCGATACCGCTGTACCTTAGGTATATGCGCGGCGAGACGAGGGACAATGTCAGCGGTATCGGTCAATCACAATCATGACTATAGTTTGGCCGATACCGCAGTACCACGCCTTAGGTATATGCACGGGGAGACGGGGGTGCAGTGCAGGCCACTCATTCATCAACGCTCACGGCGGCGTCCCACCCCCTGCGGTACAGCGGTATCGGTCAAACATAATCATTATTATACTTTGGCCGATACCGCTATACCGCGCCTTAGGTATATGCGCGGCGAGACGGTGGAGCAGTGCAGGCCTCTCATTCGTCAACGCTCACGGCGTCCTACCCACCCCGGTACAGCGGTCCCGGTCAAACTATACCAACAAGCTTACAACGGTATGATAAAATGCAACCAGCAAGTATCATGGACTCGTTCAGGAACTTATCATTTTGGAATTGGTAGGATATTCTGTTCAAAAGCCTGCCTCCATTACATCCAATTCTGCCAATTACGCGCTATTCTTCCCTCTCTTTATGCTCACCAATCCACTCATTATGAACTTAGAACTTACTCTTTATAAAAATGGTGGCTTCACTCTCGATCTCAGGGTACCCCTTCTCGATGACCTTGCAGATGTACCGCCCAGCTGTCTCCCGGTTCACGTGGACGGTCAAGTTCGGAGCCTTTCCTTTGACCTGCTGGAAAATAGCACACGTTCACGTAACACTGTCTACTTTTGGTACAGTTGATGCATTTGACGAGCGCACGTCATTCATTACGAAATAAACCTTATGTCAGTGACATAAGTTCCATGGCAGGGTCGTGATTTGCACAGACTATAATTTAATTATTTGACCGCCTTGTTGGTCATGAGGCAGCATGAGGTTTTTCCATCTGGAATTTCTCAGGAGCAGCCCGGTTTCTGGATTTGTTCCCGGTTGATGGCAATAGGTTCGCTCCCTATTTATTATATGGGACTTAAATATACCTGGCGAAATGTGGGTGTACTATAGGTACATCTCTGCTTAACCCTCCGGGAAAACAAGGCGTGGTGGTTTGTTATTTCTTACAACGAAAATAAAAAAATTCATTTAGCTACAGTTTATACAGGGTAACTGAAAACATTTGACAAAATTTAAGAGGCTATTCTACCCATCAATATGAATAACTTTTACCATAGGACCAACTTGGAATTCGCAAAAAAAAAATCGACGTTTTTTGCGAATTCCAAGTTGGTCCTATAGTTTTTTTTATTTTGTCGCATGTTTTCAAAGTCAGCCTGTATAGTATTAGCGCATAAACTACAATTATCAGACGCGGTGACACATACAATTTTAATCGATTATCGACAAAATGACATCGAAAATATTGACAGACTTTCACTAAAAACCATTCTTTCCCAGAAGAAGAAAGTTACTAGTAATTGAAGTGACTCCTTTTTCCTCAAAATCTCTGACAAATAATTATTGTTAATTTACCCTATAACAATCGTATTGCAAGACAAATATTTAGGTATCGATTACATGAAATCTTACAATCCTGCTACTTGGGGTACTTACTTCAATGTCTTAGTCCGATCTAGACAGCTAGAACATTTCAGACACTATTTGGATCTGGACCAAACAAACAGAACGTTATCTCTAAGTAATACGTACAGTACGACAAAGTTCAAAGGTTCCATCGTTTTTCTTCGGAGAACCGAAATAATAAAAATTACTTTAAAAAAGTAAAAAACCGACTTCAAAAACCTAAAACGAATAAAATAACTTTCATAAAAATCTTAACAGCTTCTGAAATTGGTACCAAGCTATTAGTGAAGAACCGAAGACACCGACTTCAGAAGCTGTTAAGTATTTTTATGAAAGTTATTTAATTCGTTTTAGGTTTTTGAAGGCGGTTTTTACTTGTTTTAAAGTATTTTTTTCCAGTTTTAGTTGAATATACAAAATACTATATGCTTAAGACGAACGAAAAGAAAAATCATCAAAATCCGCTTAGAAATGCCGGAAATACAGTACGTTTATACATATACCTTCGTACATAAGAATAATTACCTAATGTATTATATACTAAAACCTTCCTGAAAGTATGTAGATCACCGTAGTGAAAGATTCATCAAAATTGGTTCATTCGTTTTTGAGAAAATCGTGGACATACAAACATACATAAGTCTGTTAAAAATGTGACTTTCCCACCTAAATTATTATAGATTGACGCACTAATTCCGTTACTCCCTTGTTTGACTAGTGTCATTTAATTCGACAAAGTTTAATTTTCCGAAAAAAAAAACGATGAAACCTTTGAACGTTGTCGTACTGCACTGGACTATAGTTTGGGAATAATAATGATGTCTGCTCTAATTTTACCACATGTTTTTGCGGTTGATCCAATGTTAGTCATCGGAATGAATACTTATAGACTCGACGTAGTGTTTATAAAAAAAATTACTAGGCAAACTTCAAGTCCGCGCCGTTTGTTTTCGTGAAAACAGATTGAAATTTTACTACGGTTTCCGATACTGCCGTAGCCATTGTCTTTGCTCGACACTAGACTAAGTAGGCTCATTGCATTCCTTATAAAGTAAGCTTTCACCGATTATAATTTTTATTTTTCAGTTCCGAGCAGATTTACAAATATCAGACAAGACATAACAAGAACCTAATTTTTTTACTATTTGCAACAGCTTTTCTTATGGTTTCTGACACTGCCGCAGCCATGGATCTGAGGGGGGTGTGGGGGGGGGGGCAAGCCTTCAAATTTCAGGGGCCGGGAAATTCAATCATGGCAGAGTCTGCAGACGACTGCACCACCGAGCGCACCGCAACAGGGCGATAAGTGAGACGCGCAGCGCCTTTCTCTGCGGATGGCGCACTGAGAAATTACTCACAACGTGATCAGCGTAGGCTAGGGCATAGGTCGTGAAACGGTATGAGGGGGTTGCGGGCGCGCGCTATTGAATTCTGCTCGGAACTCTCCTTTTTTAAAGCACATACTCCACTCTTATTTGTCGATATGAAAAAGGCTAGCTTTCTTTTTCTTCCAACAGATCTAGGCATGCCACGGCAAACCAATAAAAATTTTAAGGACAAAATTATTTATTTTAGAAATATTATTTCACGTAGCTGGAGCGCCGGGCGTCACGTCTTTTGCGACACCTGTAAATGCAAAGGCGACACGATTTCTTTTCATTTTTTGCCACTACGCTGGCGCCCCTTTCGGATTGGCGCAATTGAGATAAAATATGACTAAAATTTGGCAAAATTTTCGAACTCGCTCCGTTTGCTCCTGCAGCCTAGCGACTCTTAAATTCTTACAACTTTTCTGTATAAGTCGATTATGTATTTCAAAATCTGCCTATCCTTTTCCCAACTATGTTAGGGTTGGCTTCCAGTCTAACCGGATGCAGCTGAATACCAGTATTTTACATGGAGCGACTGCCTATCTGACCTCCACAACCCAGTTACTAGGTAATACGATATCTCTTGGTAAGACTGGTTGTCAGACTTTCGGGCTTCAACGACCAGTAACGACTGTCAAAGATCCACGAATGACAGCCGGGACCAACGGCTTAACGTGCTTTCCGAGGCACGGAGGAGTCTCGGTATATGTAAAGATGGTCACCCATTTACAGACCAACCCCAGCAAGCATAGCTTCACCTGATGGATCGACCCGTGCGGCAGTTATTACTTAGCCACGAGCTCCTCGATTATGTATTTACAGTAAAAAAAAAAAAACTTATCTGAGGCAGAGTGCTAAAATTTTTGCTCTTGCTGCGCTCGCTCGTGCATTCTAGATTGTCTTAATTGGTGTCAAGCCTGTCTGCATAAGTCGAGTCTCGCAATCTTAGCAATCGGAAATCGGAGCTCACATCAGATTAATTTATGCCATCGATTTTTTTTTGCAGAATAAAAGGCTCGACTAGTAAAATTGTTAGTAATTCTATTTATCTCACGATATATTTAAAACCCTATCCTGTCCTATACTAAAAAAGGCTACATTGAAAAGTGTATCCTTTAACCTTTTCAATGAAGACCGGCGGCAGACAGAAGTTTTATGCCCCGCCTCGGAAAAATTCTAAATCCGGGGACAGCACTGTCGTAGCTATTGTATTTGCTCGGCACTAGACGTTTTAGACTCATTCCATTCCTTTTGATGCAAGCTTTCGTAGGAGTTTTTTTCATTTCTGAACACGTTTACGGCAGAAACGAGACGACATCTGAGATTATTTTGCTATTGTCAACTTCATATTAAGTTTTAACCCTATTTTAGCCAATATTTCTATTGTTTCTCTTTAGATCCTGGTAGTGCTTTGTTAACTCTTGAAAATGACACCAGAATAACTGATCTAGCTAAACACGTTTTTGCGCTATACGAATTGATATTTCGACACATAGTGAAAAGTAGAGGGTAGCGCGCTTGCGCGTGCAGTCGCAGTGTGACGTCGTGGACAAATTTTATCCGACCTTAAAATTGCTATAAATATGGCCTAACGTTTGAATGCTCAACCATTACTCTAGCATTAAAAGTCTCGTAGTTATTAGCGGTTGAAATCTTACATGTTTTTGTCGGTTAGAAATATTGAACAGACACAGAGCGAAAAGAAGTTTTCGCTTCAAAAAATATTGAACATACTTATTCATCTACAAATTACTAGAAACTAAAAAAACCTTGTTTCATCTCTAAACAATCAATCAGCACCTTAATTGCATAACACACTTTGATACACAATCCGAAACGATTTTGAAGGAAATTGCTGATCCATTTGTTCTTAAACTCGTATTTGAAAAATTCGTCTGCTCAAAAACGTAAATAACGCAATCTAAACTCTGATTTTTAATTAGGTAGACTGAAATGACATATGATACATGAGTAAAATGTTGACAAAATGAATAATATGTGGTCGAATGTCAACCGTACCCCATAGGTTCACAACCACTACAAGCCGTGGATGATGGTTGATAACAGTTGCTATTGGATGATGGTTTTTTACGTTTATAAATACAGGTGAATTTTTCAAGTGATTGCCAAATCCGAAACTATGAGTTATAGCCAAAAGGCTCGATTTTGATGACATCTGACATTATTTTGCTATTATCAAACTGCATCATTGGAATGTTGATTTTGAAAAAAAAACACATAAGTACATACTGTATTATTACACCATTCCACAGTGTCGCAAGGAACGAATTCTGGGAAGTAATGACATACGGCAAACTAAAGGAAAGAGCTCATTTTTAACAAAATACTTTATTTTTTATTTTTGTTATGATACCTACCTATTAAACCTTGATACTGATATTACAAAAATCCAATGATGCAGTTTTAGTTTTCATCAAAATCGAACCGGAGACTCCTTTGAGTACTTTTCGCTATTTCTCATAGTTTTGGATTTGGCCAACCACACCCACTTCAAAAGTTCATCCTGTATATGGTACACTTTTATACACATATAAAGAGAGTGCGTACCACGTGTCAAGGGTTAACCACAAAAATATTGGGGTAACGAATTTTTTCCTCTGAGAAATGCGAGGACAAAAACGTAGCATGTACGTAAAGAATTCTGATGCGTTCTATTTGATTAATTAGGGCGTCTACGCGAAAAATGTTCTCAAGATTAAAAAAAAATTAAAAATCGAAAAATGTTGTCCTCGTCATCATCATCAGCTTTCAGAATTCCACTGGTTTATACATAGACGTATCCTATTGCACGCCTATAGGCTCATTACCAAATTAGTACAAAACAGCCCTTGAGTATTCCTACAAGGTGGCAGGGACGTCGACGAACAACCATGGATTTAATATATATATATATATACCCCCGTGCTTTGAAAGAATTGTACTTTTGTTGGAAACATTTTTTTTTATGGTCCCTTTACCAAAATGGTAAAAAGGAACCTTTATTGTGCGACTCAGTCTGTCTGTCTGTCCGTCTGTCACAGCTGGATATCTCAAGAACTACTAATGCTATCAACTTGAATTTTGGACTAGTTTTTGATGACATTTGCTCAACTATTTTGCATATAAGAAAGAAATAAAAATTTGTATATATATTTTTCCAAAAGAGACTGAAAGGGGGGTCTTAAAAATTCAAAGTGGGGCTACTAGGGCATATGGTGTATCATATGAAAGAACTCTGTTTGTATATTCTCAAACACTTTTTCTTTTTTTTTTTTAGGTCGCATAGTTTTCGCTTTCATTCTAACAAACGCAAATCTTAACCCTAATTTTTAGATTAAGCACTTTCTGTCCAGAACAACATTTGTGATAAGAAATAAATAAATAAATTCTAATTATTATTATTTTCATTTCATGTCTCGGGATCTTGGGATCCGGACCTTTGGAAGGCGTACGAGGGGCCGAAGCCAACTCGCAGAGGCGTAAGACGAAATGATGGGAGGGACCGATCGACGATTATCCCTATATGCACTATGCAAGTGCACCCAAGGACAAACCCCGGTTCGTGCAGGACTATTGCAGAACGTGGAAACAAAACATATTAGGCATTGGGTATCTTGAACTATGGAAGAACTATGTCCCCTGCCTGATCAATGCTATAAATTATACACGGATAAAATGAAGTGCTTGAGGAGTGGAGAGGTATTTCACGGCTATCAGGACCATCCCGGAAGTACGGTCAAGATCCCTACCAGCACCTTACTGTAATACTTCTTTCCTCGGAGCACGTTTGCTCTTGCGAATCTCCGCTCAAGCCGGCCAATAAAGGCAAGAAAGAGGTGGGAGCTCTATTCCTCGTCAGTGTTTACTCCAGCCAGCCAATAAAGGCAAGCTAGGGGTGAAGAACAAGACTTCTCCCAGGAGATAGCGTCCGTATGGTCGCTACTGCCCATCAGCTCTCCACAAATACTGCCCTGCGTTATTAATATTATTATTATGTATTATTCTATATCTGGTATTCCACCATGGTATTCACTTACCCCTATCCGTCCCGGTTCGTAGAACAACCACCTGATCTTCGGCTCTGGCTGTCCGTCGACATCACAGCTGAGGACTACACTCGAACCGATGTCAGTTTCCACGTTCTGAGGCCGCGTTCTGAATGTTGGTGGATCTGAGGACGAAATGATACGTGAATAGAATCTTAAAATAACAATTTTTGCTTCCTGTCTGGGTCCTAGTAAAGTCTAGGCATGACTTCTTCTATTCTATGAAATCCCTCCTAACGGTTGGCCAAAATATAAATTGGAGCTCGTGGCTAAGTATCCGCACGGGTCGTTCGATCAGGTACCTTCTTACCGGGGTTACGCTTGCGGGGGTTGGTCCTTGTATGGTTGACCAGCTTTACATACCGAGACTCCTCCGTGTCTCAGAAAGCACGTTAAGCCGTTGGCCCCGGTTGTCTTTCTTTGACAGTCGTTACGGGTCGTCAGAAGCCGGAACGTCTGACAACAGTCTTACCAAGGGGTATCGTATTACCAAGCTACTGGGTTGTGGAGGTCAGATAGGCAGTCGCTCCATGTAAAATACTGGTATTCAGCTGCATCCAGTTAGAGTAGAAGCCGACCCCAACATAGTTGGGAATAGGCTAGGCAGACTGATAGGTTGACCAAAATGTAACTTGGCGAATACTTATGAAAACCTGATCAAAGGAAAAATCGTGAGGAAATCTGCACCCTATCAATCGGAATCTGAATCATTTTGAAGCAAATTTCTAATCCAATGCTTCATATGTTCGAAACATGTGTCTGCTCAACAACTTAAATAACGCAATGAATGTTGTTGAACTGTCAAAATGAAACCGATTCCGATTGATACAGTGTTACGCAATGGCCCCGCAGCTGACGTATATATTATGTATTTTTGTTCAACTTGGTAAAATTATGTTTTGTGATTTTATAATATATATTCCTATTGATTGTTCCCATTACCGTTTATTGAAGAAGTTACTACCGTAGTGGTTCAAACGATTGTTTTCTGCTCTACTTTTACATTGGTTCAACTGCCGACGAAGACGAAATAACTAAGATTGTTTTCATATGAATGTTTGTATAACTGATTAGTAAACGCACTCTAAAACTCACGAAACAATCAAATTCCTACTTTAAAAGCAACATTTTCAGAAAAACTCGTTACTCGTTTGTTTGACTTTCCCGATCTTCCAATACATTTTTCTGTCCAACAAATCAGTCTTTAGTACGCAGTGACGTCACAGGCTGTGCGCCCGCGCACAATGTTATGGTTGTTGTATCATCGGTATAAACATCTTGGCTATTTTTCTCCCACTAGGAAACCGGGGTATGACGCGTTGGCGTACATAAGATGTCAAAAAAATTGTTCGGTTGGCGTATTTTTGTTTGTATTGGTTAGATATCTGTTACATATCGAATCTATAGACTTAAACTCTTTTCAGAATCTTGGATGGAAATTAAAACTGCTTAATTCATTCACAATGCCAGTCTGTGGGTGTCTAGGTAGTTAGCTACATGGTACAAGTACATGGGAATGATTGACAGAAATCTTTTTTATGATTGATTGACAGCTCTACAAAGACGAGGATTTTTTTTTTTAAAATAAAAGTTTTTAGTAAAAAATAAAACCGACTCCCAAAACAAAATACTACAAAGTGAAAAATAACTTGAATGTCAATAGTTGGTGTCTTTAGTTTTGTATTTTCGTTTTTTACCACCGACTTTCGAAATTAAAGTTATTTTTCACTTTGTAGTGTTTTGTTTTGGAAGTCGGTTGTATTTTTTGCTAAAAAGTTTTTAATTTTCACTTTTTAGTTGTGGTACTTACCCCACACAAATTCGAATACCACTATCTGTTATGTAAATAACAGTATTAGGAAGTTATTAAAACATCATCCACATAAACTAAGTGGGAAACGTACGCATTATTGAAGCTAACTCAAAAACTCCACACGCAAAGTTAATAAAATTTATATGGGATACCTAGTTCCTAGGTATATATACCCTTTCAAACAAAAAAAAAAATCCAAATCGGTCCATCCGTCTTATAGTAATCGCGTAACTAACATATAGACGAATTGAGAACCTCCTCCTTTTTGAAGTCGATTAAAAACTCGACGTGTTTTAAATCGGCGGCTCGATGGTGGAGTGGCTAGTATGCATGCTATTTAGTTTATTTATCTATTTATGTAGTTTTATTTGTATAATATTTATTTATAGTTTTTATTTATTTAGTGAAATAGACGATGATTTATAACGAAATCGAGCGCGTAAAGTTTCATGAACAGACTTTTGGGCATATAGATATCATGAAATAACTACTATCTAGATGTATTTATTAAAAATAAAGTTATTTGAATTTTTGAATAAATTATCAATTTTCCCATTTTCATACTCCGGGAGCTATTTATTTACACCCAAAGATTGATTGTGAAATATCGAAGTTTTGACGCTCATAACTTCCACAGCTATAATAATATCTTTTTCCGATTCTGCTTTCATACAGAACTAGATAATGACGAGGCAAATTTATATCATTTTTACTTTTGAAAGTACTCCGTCAAACAGACGAGTAATCACCACACTGCGTTTGTATGGAAAAATGACTGACTAGCGTAACGCCCGGATTCTGTACTTATTTATAAAATCGGCAAGCTCGATTTTGTCTTCTTTATTTATTTATTTCTTTAGGTACACCCAAGAACTTTCCAGATTTTTCAATGAAACAATTCTAGATCAGCCCGAAAATGACTAAAGACATACTTACAAGTAACTTCCAAAGTAGTATTCCCTTCGCTTTTTCCGACGGAGTTGCTTACTTCACATCTCACAATGGCGTTGTGATATTTCCGAGTCACGTTGAAGATGATCTAAAACAAAGTAAAGCACGATATTGAACAACGTTTTAATAATGTTCCTGTTTCCTCTAGCAATGATCTAGTATTCATTTTGCCTCCAGGCACGCACATATATTAATAAATAATTGCTAATCAATTGTTTTAGTCGAAATGCGTCATGAAAATCACGATCTGATAATCACGCATGGTGAAAAGATTTCAACTAAGACTATCGTAAAACAACGTTTTTATATTAGGTCCTTACCTATGAAATTGCCGATTTTTGATACCGGCTAGTGTGTCATTATATTTAGAATTCCAGATTCAAATTGATGTTCTAATATAGCATGACATTTTTTTTTTCAATCAGTTGTGCATTTGTTTTCTTGCCATTCAATTTTTCTTTAATATCGATGTTTCTCTAACCATGGAAAAATCGAAATGGCGCGCAATTTCGAATACGAGTTCCGTCGTGGCGCCAACGCAACACAGCCAGCACGCAATTATTAACGACTTGTATGGACAAGGTACCGCGGTTTGGTTTGATCGCTTTCGTCTTGGAAATTTTAATCTCAACAAGGACCCGCGGGAAAAAAATTAAAATCCAACGAGGTGGAAGTTCATCGATTCTCGTCCCCAGGCTATAGCAGAGGCATAACCGAACTTCCATTAAAAGGGCATCGACAATATTTCTTTAAAAATAATTGTTTGGTTTTTTCTATGTAAAACGGCAATTTAAAACGCGAAAATTCAAATGCAAATTCTTTAGAAACCACTCGTTTTCCAAAATCAAAATCTAAAGTCATTTATTCAAACTGGGCTGAGAATCCGCACTTTTCGAACATCAAAATTACATAAGACAGTCATCCAAAACGCCCGCCCTTCACCACTTCCTAGTGCTTTAGCTGGGGAGAAGAAGTGGCGCAACAAACTCACCAGAAGCACAGCTGTCTATTCAGTTAAGAAATTGATTCTATACAATAGTACGCAAAATAATTTAGGTACAAGGCAACACAAAATATAAAATTAAATTAAATTTTGTGCCATAAGTCAGCCAGCACACGCCAATATACCAACAAAAAAAAATCGAAAACTCACAAGCAGAAATAAAAATACAAAACTAAAAACGTCAACAGAACTTTATACCTAAATATAAGCCTCCTGGCATAAAGGGCGTGCCTACTTACATATACAGGGTTATTGGTAAAACACCAACAACCTCTTAAGGGGTCATTGTACTCATCATTATGAACAACTTTTACTATGGGTCCCAACCTAAAATCGCGAAAAAAAAAACCTGGTGTTCAATACATTTATGTTCGCTTATTTGGTCAAAATGTACTGAACAGCTGATTTTTTTTGCGATTTCAGGTTGGTTCCCATAGTAAAAGTTGTTCATAACGATGAGTACAATGACCCTTTAAGAGATTCCAACACAACCGTCCATTCGCTTATAATAATAATAATAATAATGCTTTATTTCGGACAACATAAGATCCCTTGTGTTAGTAAATGGCTTATTAACTAATGTTAGTAAAGTAATAATAATAATAATAGTTTAAAAAACATGTTTACTTGAGATCATTTCATGAGGGCGACACACAAGCGAAAGTAAACAACTTTACTCACTCATCACCCCCACAAAACGTCTCAGAATAGGAGAGTAGATGTTCTCCGCCACTGTCCTCAGAATACTGTTGTCACTGTCCCGCAGTCTTGTTATTAAAGACGAGATTTTTCGTCGAATGACCGCATAAAAGTCGTCAGTTCGATTCAGCGCAAACATCTCTGATGCGCTACAAAAACGGGGCAGTCCCAACAGCATTCTGAAAACGTTATTATATTGGATGCGCAGGACCTCCAGCGATCTTTTGGTAAAGCTGACCCACAGACTCCCCGTGTACATACCCTGACAGTAAGCTTTGAAAAGAGTTATTTTAACCTGATTAGTACAACATATGACTGCAGCAAACACGAAATTTTTTAGCAGGTACATCGCATAATAGTTAATGCATGAATATGTTGCGCATACCGTGAAATTCAGTTGAATTGCTAACTTAACGCGAATTGCTCTGTTGCTTTATTAACGAGTTTACTATTGCTTTGTTGCGTGGTGTTTGTGGAAGGTTTACATTGTTAGTTGAAAGTTTAAATGTGGTAACAGACTGTGTTCCCTTGTGGATCATCATCTACTATGCCTTTTCTCAACTATGTTGGCGTCTGCTTGTAATCTAATCACTGCAGCTGAATATGTATCGTTTATCTTCGGAAAAACCGAAATATAGCGAATAATACCTATGTGACTCGTCGGCCAATAGAAATGCATTTACATTCTCCGTCACTCCCTTATTCGACCAGTCACATTTAATTCGGCAATGTTCGGTTTTTTCGAAAATAAACGATGGAATCTTTGAACGTTGTCGTACTGTACCAGTATTTTACATGGAGCGATTGCGTAAGTGACCTTCACAACTCAGTGACTGGGTAACACTATAGGCTCCTCTTGGTTTCTAGTTATCATCAATTTTAAGATAGTAAATCTTTAATGTTTTTCCTTCACCGATCTAAGTATATATCATCGTAACGAAACCTCCACCATCATCAACATCAACATCTTTCCACCTGGATTGACAGTATTGACGTTTTTACAGAATAGACCGGCAGGACTTGTAATAATTTATATAAATCAAGACTTCTTGACTAGAGTCAAGAGTAAACCCATCTCAAATAAAAAAAATAAAAAATCATCAATCCTTTTGGGGCAGGGGTCGGCAACCTGCGGATTGCAAGTCGCATGCAGCTCTTTCGATGTAAAGTAGCAGCTCTCCAGTTCCAAAGTCCAGTTCAATATACAAAACATTATTATTTTACTATCAAAACAGTTAAAAATCGTTGATTTGAAAAGCAAAAACTTGTGGTGGCAAATTCACAGAACTCAAGAGTAAGTTGGAAGTGTTGGAGATCCAGAAATGCATGCACGAAAAATGAAATTCCGCGACTTGAGGCACTTACATTCGGCGCATGTCTTACAGAATGCTACAGTCAGTGAGGTGAAAAAGTCGGCATTTGGAGTGCTGACGATCTCCGGGTCCACATGCTCGTGCGAGCAAGCGTTCTCTTATATGAGAGTCATGCTTGAGACTTAAAACAATAAGTTATGATCCAGATTTATTTAACCAAACTTTCAAAACGCATGCAAAGCCAATGCTCCCATTGATGTAACTATCTATTATTCAATAGCTGTGGTTATATTGTGGGTTCATTATTTTATTATTCCAGCTAACATACTTGTATGTCTTGTGCTAAAAACATTTGTATGGAAAAATATTATTCCGTACTTAAAGTCGTTTATTTTAAATAAAAAATCAAATATACTATAATATAAAAACAAACATTTTTAGTGGCTCTTTAAAATCTGGGAAATTTTGTAAATTGTAACATTTCTTCCGTCTCAAAAGGTTGCCGACCCCGTGCGGGTCCGTGCGTGTGTGGATTGGCGATTATAGATTTATGTTAATTAAACAAACGCGGTTATTAATGCTCGTGCCTTCTCTGTATGAGAAGAGGCCTTTGCCCTGCAGTAAGACAGTAACAGGCTGGTAAGCTTAAACAGCATAATAGCATGTAATCTTTAATGACGAATCCTGTATTCAATAGAGGACTTTTAATAATCTTATTGACACAATTACATAGGTCAAATATAGTAAGAATAACACTAGTTTACAATTTTTTTTTTTTTGTCTGTTGCCACGATCTTTATGATGGTTTTTGTTTACACGTGACGTATTATTTTCGAATATACCCTCAGAAATTTGTGTGCAACTCAAGTGATTTTATTGTTCATTTTCTTCATTTAAGTGTTTTTGTTTGTTAATAACGTGCGTGTTACCTTTTGTTAACTAAAAAACTAGAGCTGATCGATAAATTTCATTTATATTTAGAATACAACAGTTAGAATTTTCCCGGCAACAGATACATTGTAAACTAGTATAATAGACCTCTAGATCGAATTTCGGCCATGGTGACCAATACCAGCGGAGAGCAGCCTTCGGCGCAGAAGATATAGTTCACAAGTATGTGCGCAGACACAGTCCGATGGGACGGCAATCCGACTCGACCGGAGAGCGAACAGGCCGCAGGGCCAACGGCTTCACGTTCTTCCGAAGCACGGGAGTATCACACCGCTAACTTCCAAACTCCGGGATGTTACTTGGAAATTCCTAATGGAACACCCAATACCACTGCGCGACCCAGGAATAGGGATAAAAAAAAATTAAAAGAAAAGAAATTCTATTTAGTCCGTCAGTCAGATAATAAAAAAGAGGAGCTCGTGGCTAAATAATAACAGCCGCACGGGTCGATCCATCAGGTTAAGCTACGCTTGCCGGGGTTAGTCTGTGGATGGGTGACCATCTTTTCAAACCGAGACCCCTCCGTGCCTCGGTAGGCACGTTAAGCCGTTGATCCTGGCTGTCATTCGTGGATCTTTGATAGTCGTTACGGGTCGTCAGAAGCCCGAAATTCTGACAACCAGTCTTACCAAGGGGTATCGTATTACCCAGTAACTGGGTTGTGGAGGTCAGATAGGCAGTCGCTCCATGTGAAATACTGGTATTCAGCTGCATCCGGTTAGACTGGAAGCCGACCCCAATATAGTTGGGAAAAGGCTAGGCAGATTGATTGAGTCAGATAATAAAAAAAATATTAGATACGTAAATTTTGCTTTATCATATTAATAAAAAATGACACAGATAACACGCATTAAAGTTCGGGAGTGGGGGCTTGCTACGTCACTTCTACGTATAAAATCTACCAATGCGTGACGTCATGCAACATTTTAACTCAATGTATCGCCGTAATCTTACGATTATATAGAAAAAGAAAAAATACGTGTCTAATATATTTTAATAATCTACATGACGGACAAGCATTTTTTTTTTTTTTGGTCTTCATCCTTATTGAACCCAAGAACCCACGCTTAGCAGTTGCGCTTGCGACCACGAAACCAACAAATCAAATCAAATCAACAGTCATTTATTCAAACTGAGAATCAGCACTTTTCGAACGTCAAAATTACATAAGACAGTCCCCCAAAACGCCCGCCCTTCACCACTTCCTAGTGCTTTAGCTGAGGAGAAGAAGTGGCGCAACAAACTCCTCAGCAGCACAGCTGTCTGTTCAGTTAAATAAAAAAAAAATATATTCTATACAACACTGTGCAAATTACATGCAAGTACATTACGCAACACAAACATTAAATTAAATTTAATTATTTGCTATAAGTCAGCTAGCACACGCCAATATTAAGTATGTTGAGGAGAAAAAAAAATCGAAAACTATACTCAAGCAGAATCAAACTACAAAACTAAAATCGTAAGTAGAACTTTATATCTATATTAAAAGCCTCCAGTAATAAAGGGCGTGCCCACTTACATATAGCCGTAACTCGAAGTCACAGATGATAAACTAGGACCATCGAAGTGCAACAGGGTTTAATATAGACATTGTAAACAAAGTCTATCTAGGTTGAAAACTTATATGCTATTTCACTAGATACAGTGTGTGTCGGACATTTATTACGAAATCTCCTCAACTGTGAAGCGTACACTGCCCGCTCTGTCAGACATTAATGTCGCAATTTGTCTCGTAGAGTGCTAGCTTAAATAAACCTTTATGGTAATCTTGAGATAAGGATAGTGAAACTATTATATGTTATGTTCCAATATGAACGAAGGGCTTCAGGGTTCAGGATCAGGTTAAGCTACGCTTGCCGCGGTTGGTCCGTGGATGGGTGACCATCTCTGCATACCGAGACCCCTCCGTTCCTCGGAAAGCAAGATAAGCCACTGGTCTCGGCTGTCATTCGTGGATCTTTGACAATCGTATTACGGATCCTCAGAAGCCCGAAATTCTGACAACCAGTCTTACCAAGGGGTATCGTATTATTACAATGGGTTGTGGAGGCCAGATAGGCAGTCGCTCCATTTAAAATACTGGTGTTCAGCTAACAGATGATGATGCTTCACTTAGGATGCATAGTAAAAGATGTGGTGTAATCAATCTAAGGTTATAGACACGGAAAACTTTAATACAGTACAACTATTTTCGTATGTATGTTTGTATGTTTATATCCGAAACTATTAATCGGATCGTGACCATTTTTTTTTGTTGCCTTATATTTACTTCAACTTAGTGTACAGTGAAAGTTTCATCAAAATCGGTTGAGTAGTTTCCGTGATAATGGACTAATACGTACCTGTAAGTGTGACGGCCTGGCTTATTGATACGAGCTACGGGTGTGGTGTCAAAGGGAAAACATCTCAAAACCTTGGTCAAATTCTAGTGCAATATTTATAACAAAACTACGAGTAGTAACTACTTATTACAAACAAATATTCCAGTTTTTACCTAAACCTAAAAATTACGAAATAAAAAATAATTAAAAAAAATTAAATCGACTTCAAATCGAATACAGATCCCAAGGCACCAACTTTCGAAATTAAAGTTATTTCACAATTTTGAGTCAATTTATTTTTCAAGTCGATTTAATTTTTTTTTATTATTTTAAATAACTTATTTGTATTATTTGAAGGCGTATTATCATTAAAAGCCACTAAACGCATATATCAGCGCCTCCTCGATTCTTCTACTAAATTACTTCGGCCACATTGATCTTAAATAAAGAGTCTTAGATAAAGCTAGAAAACCATCCTCACCATCTCATCAGCATAGTCCCCAACCACCGGGTTGTTGTTCACATACCACCGGTATATCTGCGCGGGGGGGTTCGCATCCACGTCACACCGGACCCTCAACTCGGACCCTTCGGGGATCTTACCCCCATCCTGACCGGAGGTGATTGTTATGTTCACTTTTGGCACGTATTTCACCTGGGAAGAAGATTAATGTTACAATTCTGATTTAGATAATATTTTGGAGCGTCAATTGGAAGAGTTTAATATTCAGGCCCTCGGAAATGAAGCTTTCCTCATCCATGAACCTCAGCAGCCTGCCATTACTAAAACGTTGAAAAAAATTGATGGTAATGATGTAATTCGACCAAAAACATCTTCAGTGTGGGCTAATTGTTAGGTCCCAACAGCATAAAAGTATAGAGGCATGAGGAACAGAGTGTAAAGTTCACTCATCCTCCATAGAAAAGGGAGGATCCTCCGACCAGACGGGTGTCGTGTCTGGTGGGCTACTGCCCGTCGGTTGGTGTCTGGATGTTGTAGGTATATATGCTAGTCGCGCGGTAAACTCTGCTTGCGCGATGCAGGATTTGTATGACGTCAGGTTCTTTGATGCGTAGTTTGCATGTGGCGTTGTAGATGCTGGCATAAAAGCATTGCTGCAATAACCAATGGTCTAGCCTGCGTGCTGCTTGCGGTAATTCTTCTCATTTACTCATTATTACGCGCCTTTTTGTTATGGCTCCTGCAGACAGATGCAACGCGACGATGCGACGTGATACTGTTAGAACAATTTCCAATAAGTTTTCATAGAAAATGATCTACTAGAGTCGCGTCGCGCCTATCTGCGGGAGCCTTTACCGTCTCTAAAGCTATAAAAATGTACGTAGACAATTTATAAGATACAGACAGTGCGTCACCCTTCTTCCAAAATGAAGAAGCGGTTTTCAGAAAATTTTCAACCAAATTTCACCTTACTTCAACATCTTCGTAAGGTGACTAATATCAAAATACCAAAGACAATTAATTACCTCTATGTGTACAGTAGCCATCCTGGGAGCCCTATCCGCCGTATTCTGTGCCTGACAAGTTATTGTCTGATTGTGGTGTCCCTTACTTGGGGTCAGCCGCAACACCGACCTGCGATTGACAATGGATAATTAGGATAATATGTTGTTAGATGTCTCTTTAATTGATTCATTAGATAGGTACGTTATCTTGTAATGGGATATTGTGTTGAAGATTGGTGTCAAATACTTGATAAAACAAAGAATAAATTAATTTGATGATTTTTTTTTACTTTTATCAATGTTTGTGGGGTCAACCAACGGACTTTCTTAATGTAGTCACTTGAAATATCAGTTTCGAAAATCAGTTTTTTTTTGTTAACTTCACAGACCTGTTGGGTATCGATATCTCATTCTCAACTCATACTACAAGTAACCAAAAAACTTTTTTTTATTTTTTATTCTATTTTATTTTAGCTAGCCAATTTAAAATCACCCTGTATAATATTACCTATATCTGGAAGAGCTTTAAAAGGTGTTAAGACCGCTGTGAACTACGACGGTCCTTGAACCCCAACACACTTTTCACAGTTATTTTACTTCTGACAGCAACCTTATTGTAATGAGAATAAAGTTGACTATGCTTGTGAAAGCGCTGATAAATCAGAGTGAAAATAACTCACATGCAACATGTATTTTTCTTCCATACTTCTCTATTAGTCGTTATCTTTGTAGTCACTCCCATAGCCATATCATCTTTCACACAGTCCATCCATCGTTTCTTTGGTCTTCCCTTACTCGTATAGCCATCCACATTCATACTCAAAACTTTCCTGAAGATATTTTCCTTATTCCTCCGCATCACATAAACGACTGCTACTCTTTTATTTAATAATAGCGGAGACACAGAAACCCTCCTTTTTAACCGACTTCAAAAAAAGAAGGAGGTTCTCAATTCAGTTGTACTTTTTTTTTGTTTCACGATGGTTATGATTCAAAATGAATACGAACCTCGTTTTATATCTTTGGCCGTCAGGTAACAGTTCCACTGTACTTTTAACCGGCTTCTTGATCACTGATTGACTTCCATCCAGCCAAGTTATCTAAACAAAATCAAAATACGTTAGTTGGTAGTTTCACACCACCGATAAGTAACCATAGGTCTATACACTGATAAGTAACCATAGGTATATTTTTTATCAGTAGCCAAATTTCACAGGATGCTCTCTCTACCCATGAATATGAACAACTTTCACTATGGGACCAACTCTAAAATCACGAAGAAAAAATCTGCTGTTTCATACAAAAGTTCAACACATACTCAACCAAAATGTATGAAACAGCTGATTTTTTTCGCGATTCCAGAGTTGGTCCCATAGTGAAAGTTGTTCATATTCATGGGTATCCTGTGAAAATTTGGCTACTGATAAAAAAATAACCCTGTATACAGTGAGCGCAATCAATGTATTAGAAGACATCTGCTTTTTGTGGGCAAATTCACACGCTGGTATTATTTTTTTATAAATAAGGCTCGACTACCCTTTGAAACCAACGCAAATGTCAAAAATACATAGTAAAACACCTACATTAACTCTTTTTCTAAAACCTTTAAGGGTCAGTTTCCACCAAACCAGAAAATCCTCGCGGATGCTCGAGCACTTTTTAAATTTCACTGAATGAGTAACTGTACGAGTATCAAGATTGACTTTAAGTATAAAATTCGACGCAGACATCAAGCGTTTATCAATCGTGATCCTGATACGCCTGTTTTAACGCCTCGAAGATAGAATGCCTTATATCTGTAGAATATTTGGTGAGTAATCATTTACTAGCATACTTTAAGGAGGAAGCGTCAGGGTAGCCCGCGAAATTCAAATTTTCTTACGTTTTTTGCAATTGCAAGTCAGTATTAAGTTGTATGTTAAATAAAGCACGATTTGCGGCCGTAACAAACATGTGTTTATAGAATTATAATCATTAGAATCAGTAATACAACTCCTTAAGTTAGTATAATCCTAAAATGTCAAGATTTCATGAATTCGTTATTCATTAGGATTACCTGGTCTTAAAGAGTCGTATTGATCACTTTAATGTTTCTAATTATGTAAATAGATACTTGTTACGGCCGCAAATTATATTTTGATCAACGTATAATCTAATACCGACTTGTGAATTGCAAAAAACGTAAGAAATTTTGAATTTCGCGGGCTACACTGACGCTTCCCCCTTAAGAAGCAACTTTAGTGTTACTTACCTCGGCCGCAGGTTTCCCCCCTGAAGACACGCACTCGATCTCAACGGGCTGGTCTTCTGTCGCATCAATGAACGCCCCCCTCAGTATTCTGGGTGCTTCGGGAGCAACCAGCACTGTCAGTTGAGCGTAGCGGGATCGGATCGCTGGCTCATCTAGAAAGAGAATTCTCTGTTAATATATCGTACGATTAACTATTGAGTTCTTTCACGGAAACTTTATTTTGTGATGTGATGGTAATTATATAGCATGGGAATCGATTGGCCTCGAAAAAATCTTCTTTGAATCGCTTACCATATTTCAAGGCAGGCCTTATAGTCCCAGAAATTCTTGTCTAATGATTTTATACATAAGATTTTCAGATATCAGATTTTTTGAATACTAAGTTGTTGTTTTTTTTTTGTGACTTAAACAATGTATGTAGGTAATATAATAGTACTGAACAATAGTACTTATAGATACATAAAGTACAAAATAATGTCAAATAATACGATACATAATTCATACGCCCATTAAAATCAAGATGAAACTTCGTTCTATTTCGGAAACCAACCCAACGCGAACGTGACAAATCGCCCATCTTCCTAATCGTAGTAAATGTTTTAAATACTAGCTATTGCCGGCGACTTTCTTGATTTGTAAATAATCTTGTAGATTTGGTCAATTTTGGTCGACAATAGAATGAGTTTTGACTGTTTTGATCTAGTGGACCATTTTGAAGGATGGATGGAGAGGGAGAGGAAGGCCAAAGAAAAGATGGATGAATTATGTGAGGAATGATATGAAAGAGAAGGGGGTTAACGATAGCGTGTCGGTTGATAAGGGAGAACGGAAGAATTAAACATGCTGCGCCGACCCCACGAGTTGTTGACTGTTTTGATCTAGTGGACCATGTCTGGGTCACAAAGCGACGGAAGCCGTGCAAAATATTTGTAGTACGATGGGAGAGAATGTCCTCTGTTACACACAGCAAAACGATGGTTCCAGAAGTTTCATGAGGATAACTTTAACCTCGACGACGAGCCCCACCCTAGAAGATCACCAGCAATTGATATCGACGTTCTAAAAAAAATAATTGAAGATGAACCAAGATCTACGGTGCGTGAACTGGCAGAGCGTCTTCAGTGCTCCCATGGGACAATAGATAATTATCTAAAACTTGGAAATATGGAATGTGGGTGCCGCCCGTCTTAACTCCTTCTCAACAACAACAGCGAATCGACATATGCATGCAAAACTTGACATCACACAGGAACTTCGAGTGGGTACGCAATCTTATTACCGGCGACGAGAAATGGGTCTTCTATGTAAATCATACTCGCAAGCGTCAGTGGCTTAGCGTCGGTCAGAAGGCAGTACCAACACCGAAACAAGACAGTCACCAATAAAAGGTTATGCTGTGCGTCTGGTGGGGAATTACGGGAATAATATACTGGGAACTTTTACCACCTAATACTACAGTTACTGCGGATATCTACTGTGAGCAGCTTGACCAAGTATCTAAAAATCTGAAAGGAAAACAGGATAGAATTTACTTTTTGCATAACAATGCCAGAGCACACATTTGCAAGAAAACTCGTGAGAAAATACAGGAACTTGGATGGACCATTATTGCACATCCCCCTTATTCGCCAGACATTGCGCCAACCGGTTACCACCTATTCAGGGCTTTATCTAATTACTTACAAGAAAAAAAATTGATGACGAATTCCAACTAAAATGTGACCTGACAAACTTTTTTGACGAAAAACCGAAAGCCTTCTACGAGTACGAGCGCGGGATTCTCACACTGGCAAATCGTTGGCAGTAAGTTCTGAATAACGACGGTCAATACATTAGTGAAAAGTAGTTGTTAATTTAAAAATAAAATTTATAATAAAGTTTTCTGAATAATGGCGGATTTATATTTGGACAACCTAATATTATTTTACTTTGGCAACACTTAGAAATAACGGTTATAATATTATCGTTATTTATTGGTGGAGCAAAAGTCATTTTAAATAGTAAAATTATGTGCAGAGACAGTCGTCGTTTGATTATAAAATAGTACAGTTTGTGCGGAATAAAAGTGTTAGCAAAAAAAGAGTGCTCGGTGAGATGCTCGCTGTTTCTTTGTTTCTGATTTTATTCAGAGCTGAAATTATTCAGAAAAGAACCGGAGTTACCAACATAGCTTGCAGAGTCAGCAAACTGAAGTGGCAGTGGCCTAGCCATGTTTGTGTAAGGACCGATGGCCGGTGGAGCAGACGAGTCCTGGAGTGGAGACAACGTATCGGCAAATGTAGCGTGGGCCCCAGCTAGATAGACCGACGACCTTAAGAAAGTGGCTGGGACAGAATGGATGCGGAAGGCGGATGACATGGTGTTGTGGCGCAGCCTGGGAGAGGCCTTTGTCTAGCAGTCGACAGCAATAGGTTGAATTGATTGATTGAAGAAAAGAGTTAACACTCTTTTAAAATTATAACTAATTTTAAAAGCATTTCGTTTTGCTACAAAGACTTTCAACAGGACTGACACAAGCTTTTCGGTAGGTAGCTTATGTTTTCCGACGTCTTTCACTGATAGAATGTCACTTTTTCTAGTTCTCCAGTTCGTCGATCAGTTTTTAGAACACCAAATCAAAGGCTACGGGTGACTTATTCTTCACGCCCCTAGTCGCCGCAAGAGATGCCCTGGGCGTCGGAAATTGATAGCCGATTCGGGGCGCGGGCTTGCGGATGGCGAGCAATGAGTAGCTCGCCGTCCGGTAAGGACCAGACCCGGGTCGACGGCGCGTTGTGTTCCACGCGCGCCTCAAAGAGATGTCAGCACTAGCTGAAGGGGTCCACTAGGGCCGATGCCTGCTGGTTGCGGGTTGTTTGAAAGATAACCGTGACCCTGGCACAGGCAACTGAAGAATCACTGGTGGGTTTTAGTCAGTAAAAGTCTGACACGACCTCCCGCTCCGCCTAGAGCGGGAGAATATTTGATGATTTCCCATCCAAAAAAAGGGGGTGACTTATTCTTCCTTTAATCGCTATGTAATACACAGTGCATGCAGGCGACAAGACAAACAGCAGTCTTATTACGTATCTTGCAGAAGCCTAGCGATACCAAAATTTGCGCTATAATTGCCTTTCAATCGTCAATTGTCAATTGTCAATCGCAAATTAGTATGACGTAGCGCTGATACATAATACCGATTTACGATTGAAAAGCAATTATTGCGCAAATTTTGCTATCGCTAGGCTTCTGCAAGATAAGTAATAAGCCCGCCGGACGTAGATGCAATAAAAATTAACGAGCATAAAACATTTGAGCATCGTCCTTTGTCTGGTGTCTATGATCGTTGTCCGTGTGCATTGCACCTAACAGTAAAGCTTAGATACTTACCTCAAACTGTATTTTCCCATCATAAAATCTATTTAACTTGTAAGGTGTAGGAAAGAAAAGCCAATTATAGTAGGACCAGGAGCTAGACCAACACCTCTTAAAGCAGTAGAATTTTAATCTTATTTGAGTATAGGAAAGTGATGGAGCTACACGTCATGCTCGCTCCATCTCGTTCTCACACTAAAGTAATATTAAAATAATGCTGCTTCAAGAGGTGGTGGTGTGTCCTATTGGTTGGAAAGGATCAGGATACAAACAAAACTCAGGCGCCAAGTCCACCAAATTAAATAGGTAACCATCACATTAACTAGCTATGTAACGCATCATTACCCCAACATTTGTCTAGTTAAAATTTTGTAAAAACGATGTGTCGTTTCTGTACTATTGTAATTTTTTATGGTTCCGTACATCCGAATGAAATAGAACGGAACCCATATAGGATCACTCGTGTAGACACACGAGTGTGTATGTCTGTCAAAGCCAATTTGCTCCGACTCTTGAACCTAATAAGTTAAAATTTGGTACACCTATGAATTTCTGTGACTCAAACACGGACGTATAACGACAATTTTAATGAATTTTGAATATGGGGTTTGTAAAAGTTTTGTAAACTGTACCGTGTGACATATTAAATGAAAAGGCTTACTGTGAGGGTCTGCAGTATATATATTTCTTTTTATAATAAATCAGAAAATAGATGAAAATTGATCACCCTTAAATCCGAAAATTCAGAAAAAAATACAGTTCGATAATAAAACATGTTCTATACCTATAGATTACAAAAAAAAAAAAACTATAAGAAGTCTAAAATAACATGGTAAATCTCTCAATATTGCGCGTAAAAACTTACATTTCCGGTTGGAATCTATAGGAGAACATGTTTTCAACTACAAGGTTGAGTTTGTTCTTAGGATAAATTTCATCCTAACTACGGAACCCTTCATTTTGCGTGGTCCAACACGCACTTGGCCGTTTTTTTTATCTTTGATATATTATAGTTTTGCATGCTGTGTCTATATTAATACTGTGCAAACATGGCTTGTGTTATTTGGTTGAATATTTAGCGATTGCAGATAGACATAAATAAACATACTAACTATGAAATCAGACAAACAGACATTCCATTTGTTTTACGATAACACCAATCGTTTCCCATAATGGATGATGTCTCTGCCATTATATAAGAGACAATTTATTCTCCCCATTTTCTTCATATTAATGTTGTTCAATACACATAAGATCTTCGGAAGATTTCTCATTATTACTCTTAAGTGAACATATGTATAATAATCTTCATACTTTTACGTACGCACGATGACAAATATCAAGCTATACAATTCCAGTACAAGTTGACCTCGCATTGTATACTTTTAGTGGACCATTTTGAAGGATGGATGGAGAGGGAGAGGAAGGCCAAAGAAAAGATGGATGAATTATGTGAGGAATGATATGAAAGAGAAGGGGGTTAACGATAGCGTGTCGGTTGATAAGGGAGAACGGAAGAATTAAACATGCTGCGCCGACCCCACGAGTTGTTGACTGTTTTGATCTAGTGGACCATGTCTGGGTCACAAAGCGACGGAAGCCGTGCAAAATATTTGTAGTACGATGGGAGAGAATGTCCTCTGTTACACACAGCAAAACGATGGTTCCAGAAGTTTCATGAGGATAACTTTAACCTCGACGACGAGCCCCACCCTAGAAGATCACCAGCAATTGATATCGACGTTCTAAAAAAAATAATTGAAGATGAACCAAGATCTACGGTGCGTGAACTGGCAGAGCGTCTTCAGTGCTCCCATGGGACAATAGATAATTATCTAAAACTTGGAAATATGGAATGTGGGTGCCGCCCGTCTTAACTCCTTCTCAACAACAACAGCGAATCGACATATGCATGCAAAACTTGACATCACACAGGAACTTCGAGTGGGTACGCAATCTTATTACCGGCGACGAGAAATGGGTCTTCTATGTAAATCATACTCGCAAGCGTCAGTGGCTTAGCGTCGGTCAGAAGGCAGTACCAACACCGAAACAAGACAGTCACCAATAAAAGGTTATGCTGTGCGTCTGGTGGGGAATTACGGGAATAATATACTGGGAACTTTTACCACCTAATACTACAGTTACTGCGGATATCTACTGTGAGCAGCTTGACCAAGTATCTAAAAATCTGAAAGGAAAACAGGATAGAATTTACTTTTTGCATAACAATGCCAGAGCACACATTTGCAAGAAAACTCGTGAGAAAATACAGGAACTTGGATGGACCATTATTGCACATCCCCCTTATTCGCCAGACATTGCGCCAACCGGTTACCACCTATTCAGGGCTTTATCTAATTACTTACAAGAAAAAAAATTGATGACGAATTCCAACTAAAATGTGACCTGACAAACTTTTTTGACGAAAAACCGAAAGCCTTCTACGAGTACGAGCGCGGGATTCTCACACTGGCAAATCGTTGGCAGTAAGTTCTGAATAACGACGGTCAATACATTAGTGAAAAGTAGTTGTTAATTTAAAAATAAAATTTATAATAAAGTTTTCTGAATAATGGCGGATTTATATTTGGACAACCTAATATTATTTTACTTTGGCAACACTTAGAAATAACGGTTATAATATTATCGTTATTTATTGGTGGAGCAAAAGTCATTTTAAATAGTAAAATTATGTGCAGAGACAGTCGTCGTTTGATTATAAAATAGTACAGTTTGTGCGGAATAAAAGTGTTAGCAAAAAAAGAGTGCTCGGTGAGATGCTCGCTGTTTCTTTGTTTCTGATTTTATTCAGAGCTGAAATTATTCAGAAAAGAACCGGAGTTACCAACATAGCTTGCAGAGTCAGCAAACTGAAGTGGCAGTGGCCTAGCCATGTTTGTGTAAGGACCGATGGCCGGTGGAGCAGACGAGTCCTGGAGTGGAGACAACGTATCGGCAAATGTAGCGTGGGCCCCAGCTAGATAGACCGACGACCTTAAGAAAGTGGCTGGGACAGAATGGATGCGGAAGGCGGATGACATGGTGTTGTGGCGCAGCCTGGGAGAGGCCTTTGTCTAGCAGTCGACAGCAATAGGTTGAATTGATTGATTGAAGAAAAGAGTTAACACTCTTTTAAAATTATAACTAATTTTAAAAGCATTTCGTTTTGCTACAAAGACTTTCAACAGGACTGACACAAGCTTTTCGGTAGGTAGCTTATGTTTTCCGACGTCTTTCACTGATAGAATGTCACTTTTTCTAGTTCTCCAGTTCGTCGATCAGTTTTTAGAACACCAAATCAAAGGCTACGGGTGACTTATTCTTCACGCCCCTAGTCGCCGCAAGAGATGCCCTGGGCGTCGGAAATTGATAGCCGATTCGGGGCGCGGGCTTGCGGATGGCGAGCAATGAGTAGCTCGCCGTCCGGTAAGGACCAGACCCGGGTCGACGGCGCGTTGTGTTCCACGCGCGCCTCAAAGAGATGTCAGCACTAGCTGAAGGGGTCCACTAGGGCCGATGCCTGCTGGTTGCGGGTTGTTTGAAAGATAACCGTGACCCTGGCACAGGCAACTGAAGAATCACTGGTGGGTTTTAGTCAGTAAAAGTCTGACACGACCTCCCGCTCCGCCTAGAGCGGGAGAATATTTGATGATTTCCCATCCAAAAAAAGGGGGTGACTTATTCTTCCTTTAATCGCTATGTAATACACAGTGCATGCAGGCGACAAGACAAACAGCAGTCTTATTACGTATCTTGCAGAAGCCTAGCGATACCAAAATTTGCGCTATAATTGCCTTTCAATCGTCAATTGTCAATTGTCAATCGCAAATTAGTATGACGTAGCGCTGATACATAATACCGATTTACGATTGAAAAGCAATTATTGCGCAAATTTTGCTATCGCTAGGCTTCTGCAAGATAAGTAATAAGCCCGCCGGACGTAGATGCAATAAAAATTAACGAGCATAAAACATTTGAGCATCGTCCTTTGTCTGGTGTCTATGATCGTTGTCCGTGTGCATTGCACCTAACAGTAAAGCTTAGATACTTACCTCAAACTGTATTTTCCCATCATAAAATCTATTTAACTTGTAAGGTGTAGGAAAGAAAAGCCAATTATAGTAGGACCAGGAGCTAGACCAACACCTCTTAAAGCAGTAGAATTTTAATCTTATTTGAGTATAGGAAAGTGATGGAGCTACACGTCATGCTCGCTCCATCTCGTTCTCACACTAAAGTAATATTAAAATAATGCTGCTTCAAGAGGTGGTGGTGTGTCCTATTGGTTGGAAAGGATCAGGATACAAACAAAACTCAGGCGCCAAGTCCACCAAATTAAATAGGTAACCATCACATTAACTAGCTATGTAACGCATCATTACCCCAACATTTGTCTAGTTAAAATTTTGTAAAAACGATGTGTCGTTTCTGTACTATTGTAATTTTTTATGGTTCCGTACATCCGAATGAAATAGAACGGAACCCATATAGGATCACTCGTGTAGACACACGAGTGTGTATGTCTGTCAAAGCCAATTTGCTCCGACTCTTGAACCTAATAAGTTAAAATTTGGTACACCTATGAATTTCTGTGACTCAAACACGGACGTATAACGACAATTTTAATGAATTTTGAATATGGGGTTTGTAAAAGTTTTGTAAACTGTACCGTGTGACATATTAAATGAAAAGGCTTACTGTGAGGGTCTGCAGTATATATATTTCTTTTTATAATAAATCAGAAAATAGATGAAAATTGATCACCCTTAAATCCGAAAATTCAGAAAAAAATACAGTTCGATAATAAAACATGTTCTATACCTATAGATTACAAAAAAAAAAAAACTATAAGAAGTCTAAAATAACATGGTAAATCTCTCAATATTGCGCGTAAAAACTTACATTTCCGGTTGGAATCTATAGGAGAACATGTTTTCAACTACAAGGTTGAGTTTGTTCTTAGGATAAATTTCATCCTAACTACGGAACCCTTCATTTTGCGTGGTCCAACACGCACTTGGCCGTTTTTTTTATCTTTGATATATTATAGTTTTGCATGCTGTGTCTATATTAATACTGTGCAAACATGGCTTGTGTTATTTGGTTGAATATTTAGCGATTGCAGATAGACATAAATAAACATACTAACTATGAAATCAGACAAACAGACATTCCATTTGTTTTACGATAACACCAATCGTTTCCCATAATGGATGATGTCTCTGCCATTATATAAGAGACAATTTATTCTCCCCATTTTCTTCATATTAATGTTGTTCAATACACATAAGATCTTCGGAAGATTTCTCATTATTACTCTTAAGTGAACATATGTATAATAATCTTCATACTTTTACGTACGCACGATGACAAATATCAAGCTATACAATTCCAGTACAAGTTGACCTCGCATTGTATACTTTTGTTATACTGTATGAGAGGTCATGTTACTCTGGAATTTCCCTAAGGCTCCTGTCCCACTGCTGATGAGGAAGCGACTAGCAGCTATCAACGATTTTCTGGCTCAAAAAACGTACAAAAGGTTGTAGGTCCCGTGTAATTAAAAGAGATACACATATGAATAGTGTTGATCGCTGACTGTTCACACCACCAGCGAGAACTCGGCGTTTGTCGCTGTGACAAGAGCTATCAAAGAGAGTACTCACTCAGCAACGCTCGATTAGCGGACAGAACACTCGCTGAGAGTCTCACGCTTGGTATATGCATATACGTATATATTATTAAACCCGTGCTTTATTTAAAACGCCTGTAGTTTAGTTGTATTTAGTAATCCTGTAACATGTCTGGTGGATATGTCTGTTAAGGCGAAATAATTAATTAATTAAATTAATCCACACAGAAAGGAGAGTCTTTTTTTTGTATCATTACATGTTATGGCGATCTCATCGTAGGTAAATTTTTACAAGGTTGTGTAGTTACAGTTAATTTCTTTTAGGTATCTGATTGCCGTTTTTTTTTACCGATTTTTTTCTAAAAGGTTCCATTTTTTTCCTTTGTCTCTAAGTAATCGCTAGTCGCCGTCGCGCAGTTGCTGCTCGTTGCTCGTCAACTAGCCGACGGTGGGACAGGTGCTTATAGCTTGACGTGTCATCGTACCAACTCAGTGAAACAATTATTATTGTCATTGTCGTTTTGTTCATAATATTTTATTGAAATAAAAGTACAAAAAATAGATAATATAACGGGTGTCCCAATAGTAGGTAAAGGATGATTTTTTTTTTTTCAATAAAACGCGAATGGATTGGAATTTCTTCGTAGGTTTTTTTTTATTTTATAGAAGAGATTTGTACAATTTTATTTAAATAGAATATCCGCTAAATGGCCGCCACGGGCATTTTTACAAATGCCGATTCTATTGCCGAAATTTTTCATGATACTTTCACACATTTCGCTGCTAATTTTACCAATAACTCGACGAGTGTTGTGTTTGAAGTCGTCTACGTTTTGTGGATCGTTGGCGTATACCTTATCTTTGACGTAGCCTCAAAAAAAGAAATCCAGTAGCGTCAGATCGCAAGATCTCGGTGGCCAGTTGACATCACCTTTTCGTGAAATTACGCGATTCGGAAATTTCTCATACAGCAAAGCGATTGTTAGAGTCGTTGTGTGGCACGTAGTGCCATCTTGTTGAAACCAGATGTTATTTATGGCGATGTCGTCCAGCCTGCTCCATAAAAAAGATGAAATCATGGTACGATAGCGTTCGCCATTGACAATGACAGCAGTCCCTCGTAATTTTCAAAAAAAAAAATGGCCCTAATTTGTACAATTTATATGCATTATTTTATTGTGAAACGCTCCATGATTAATTTTACATGTGTCAAGATGACGTATGTCAAATTTCGACTCGCCATCTTGAATACTTCTAAAATAGCTTGAAAAATCCTTTACGTACTTTTGAGACATCCTTTACAATGTGCTCTTAGTGGATGTTGTTCGAAGAGTCCTTTATTAAGGGATTCTGATTACACTGAATTAGGTACTTGACGTTAGGATAATAAATAATCACTGTTATTGTGTCGGTAACAACGTCATTAAAGCATCAATAGATTTTTTTTACAGGCTGAAATAACGCTATTTTTTTTTTTTTTTGGGAACGGCTATTGAGAATCACGTTACTATAATGCTACGTGGATCAATAAACAAACATTCTATGGATACAGTTAGGATGACTAATCAGTATTACTATTGCTGTGCTGTGTTGTACTGCAGTCTATTTAGCAAATTGGCTCCACATAAATTGTAATAAGGACACGAGCAAAACGTCTTGCGCTGCGTTTTAGGTGACAGCTGAAACACGCGATTCGTGATGACCCCCACAACCCACGCAGAGAACGATTTTTAAATCGAAAATACAACATACTATCCTATAGTTTTCTTTTTTTGTTTCATATGCGGCCACTTTATTCATATGCATATACTAGTTAGTATCAGCCATATATGTGTATGAATAAAGTATTAAAACTACAGACAAAATTCGTACGTTGTGCGTGTAAGTAGGTACATATTTTAATAAGGTGTGCAAACGGTTCGACTTTGATCTTTTTAAAATAAGTGTGACCTCGGCAAAAAAGTGTTTGGCTATGAATTTCTTTAAAGCTTATTTTTTCCTTTTTTTATTCTTTTTTTTTATTGAATCTTAACATTTTGGTTCTCATAGCAAATTACTTGTCACAATTATATTACTTTTTACATATTTTAGGTGACGATCTATCTAAATTTTTTTTTTTGACATTATTTTGACAATCTTATAACCTAGTATGTAACCTTAATACGCTCCCAATTAGAATACGCAGCCCCAATATGGTGTCCTCTATATGATAAATATAAGCTAAGGCTTGAAGTGGTTCAAAAAAAATTTTTACGCTCCATTCACTATAAATGCTACCGCTCAAAACTATCTTACGCACAACTACTAAAAAAATACAAACTCCTAGGCTTGGAGTCCAGGCGTACCCTACTTATGGCTGTGATGCTGCATGGCATATGTAATAACAACTTTGACTGCTCTGATATCACCAATAAACTTTGTTATATTGTACCCAGAACTGCATTTCGACGAGAGGCGCGCGTGCCCGGCTGTTCCACACTGTCAAGTGCAGAACCAATGCTGGCGCAAGAGCGCCACTCCGTCGTCTCTTGGAAATATATAACACACACTTTTTCGATCTAGATTTATTTTCACTATCTCAAACAAAATTCAAAAGAATGGCTATTCAATTGCTTGCACAATAATTATGAACTCTAAATCGCCTCCGGTAGATGCGTGGTTTTTTATTTATTTTTTATTTCTCCATATTAGATTATTCCGCGGACATTGGTGTGGGTTACATGTTTACCTCTATTACCCTAGTTTGTCATTCACTAAAACTGTAACGTGTAACTGTTTTTTGTCCCAAAATAATAAAATAAAATAAAAATAAAATTATTAAGCAGTGTGTATTATTTTGCTCCACAATACTTTAATACCAGACAAGCTCTTGACGTGAAGACCTGTAATTGGCTGTCAGATTGTCATACTGTTATTTATTACTATGGTATCTAGCTGTAAGTTTTCTAAAGTCTTATAAATAAATAATAATTAAATATGCGAAACGAATATTTTCAATTTTAAATTCGTTCTAATTTACGTAACTTCCGAGCATTTGTGCTAGGCCCACTACTCAAAGTTGCTTGCAGGTTACCTCAGGAAAGCGTAGCACAGCAAAGCGCAGCACAGCCTAAGGACACGGTACGCATACGCCAAGCTCTTGTCCTATAGTGAGGAGATGATTATTGTTAAACTTACTGTTATAACCGGAGCTGACTTGGCACTGATACAGGCCGTCATCTTCTAGAGTCACATCCTTGATGTCGAGAGAGTAGTCCCCTGAAACAAAAATACTTATGTTAGTAAGGTAGTAAGGGAAGGTGAGTTAAGATGTACCTTCATTTAGATTAATACATATGGGAAGTGTCGGAGTGCCGCAGTTTAGGTATGAAGCTACAAGTACGCGGCGGGCCTATCTCACTGGGCCAATTCAGTGCGGGCTGCCACGCACCGGCCGGCTCGCATGGTCAGTTCGATACTCACTCACACGCCGCGTCATAAAAGAAGACAACCCTAACGTTGTCAGAAGGCATAAGAGTTACGCGATAGAAAGAGAGGCAACTTGTAGGTGAAAATAACTGTAGGTCGCTTTATATTTAAATGATTTTGTGGAGTGTCCCATCTGTATTAATCTGTGGTATAGGTAAGATTAACTTAGGTATGCCATAGACAAAATGTCAGCAAGGTGTTTTCTAGCTACCAAATTATCGCTGCGCAAAGCCAAATATCATGGAAATCTGTCCTGTAATAAAAAATATTTAAAAAAAAAAACTGTCTCCCAAATAAAACACTTGAAAGTGAAAAATAACTTAATTTCGGAAGTCGGTGTCTTTGGATCTGTATTTGTCGGTTGTTTTTTAAGTTTTTATTTTTCACTTTTGCGGTCGGAGTCGGTTTGTAATTTATCTAAGTTACTGTAAAAAATACCCAAGTCGCTATGTGTGCCTATAATATTTGAAAAGTTCCGTTGATTTCTCCAGGATTCCTCATCATCCTGACTTGATGGCAATGGGACCAACTAGAAAGTCTATCCTTTCAAACAAAAAAGTATTTTCCCAATCGGTCGAGCCGTATCGTAATCGGGGAACATACTTAAAAAAAAATTCCAACGAACTGAGAACTCCTCCTTTTTTGAAGTCGGGTAAAAAAATAGATCCGCAATAATACAAAATATTTTTATGTAGACTAGATTTTTGACGTGGATTTTTGAAGATTTTTGTGTTTTTTTGTTGTTGATTTTTGTATAGCTCTTCATCAAAAAAGTTCAATCAGTCTCAATCTACCTAGCCTTTTCCCAACTATGCTGGGGCCGGCTTCCAGTCTTAACCAGATGCAGGTAAATACCAGTATTTTACATGGAACGACTGCCTATCTGACCTCCACAACCCAGTTACTGGGTAATACGACACCCCTTGATAAGACAGGTTTTCAGGCTTTTGTGTTTCTGACTACCTGTAATGACTGTCAAAGATCCAAGAATGATAGCTGGGACCAACGGCTTAACGTGCTTTTCGAGGCACGGAGGAGTCTCGACATGTAATGCAAAAAAAGTTAATTTTCAATAAAAAAAAATCTAGGTTACAGTATCCATGCAAAAATGGACTAATTAATCCTAATATCCTCATTAACATTTCCCCGCCTGAACAGTAACAAAATTAAACTCTAAAAGGCGCAGCAGGAAAACCATTTCAACGAGGGATTTCTATATAATAAGCTGACAGTAGCATTTTGTTCCGCGTCCGATAAAAATGGATGGAGCAGCGGGATTACCTTACTTCAGTTCAAATAATTAAGTACCTATAGGTGGATTATTCAGTTGGTTTTTCAATTGATCGGATTAGGTTTTTCAGCTGAAGTTTCTGATATATTAAATAGGGGTAATTTTAAGAGCACCGAGAACAAACTACGGTAGAAAGACTATTGTGTATAAGGGGGCTCAACTCTGTAACTCTCTACCTAAAGTAATTAGGGAATCAAAATCACTTCCAACTTTTAAAAGGCTATTAAAGCACCATGTTCTGAATAGTGTTTAAATTGTAAGTTTTTACTGTATTTTAATTTTAGTTTTATAACCAGGCGAAACCGTCGCTTATTTTTACCTACATTATTAAGTTTTCCTCATAGAAGTGAATAATTGTATTCTTTTTGAGTGAAATAAATGTCTAAAACCGTAAACCGTTAAGGTTTTTGTGTGAGAGTGTGTTTGTCTAATAATCTGTTAGTACTCTTTTAATACTACTATGCTGCTGCGTGCTCGGAAAGCACATTAAGCAGTTAGTCCTGCGTCTGATCTTTTGCACTAATACCTCCCGCGTCGAAAGCTGGTCTCCCCTTTTTTTGTGTGAAATCAAATAGGTAACTTCTCTCGCTCTGAGCGGTGCGGGAGGGCGTGTCAGACGCCATAATATGCCATGTTGACTGTTTCCCGTAATACTGATTATGCCATCTTTCCTCTTGATTGTCATTGGCAGTCCACCATAGCAAAAGTTTTGAAGTTTTTCTCTACCAGTACCTACTTACCACAGCTAATTTATGCCCGGTTTCTGAGGGTTTTATACGGAGTTTATCCATTCGATAGTGATTATTGGTTCAATATCGTGTTTCTGAACACTTCGTTAAGGAAGAGTTTAGCTTAAAAGTCGAGTGAATTACTATCGAGGGTTTATCCAAGGACCTCAAAAACGGAGCAAAGGAAGGAATTCGCATTTTGGCGAAACAATAGCTATTAAAAGTTTAAACTCCGTTTAAGAATTCCTCACAAACCGGGCATTAGTCAAGTATTTTACTACAAACCAACAAACAATATTCATGAACCTACTTTTAGAAAAGGTACAAAAAGCTCATCTTAGGTATGTATAGAATGCGAAGCAGTAATGTTCTCGACGGACGCGTGAGGGAGAGGCAATGTTTGCGCCCTTACGCCCTTAGTCGCCGCAGGAGACGCCCTGGGCGTCGGGAATCGATAGCCGATTCCCGGCCACCGTAGGCGCTGGCTGGCGGATGGCGTGCAATGCGTAGCTCACCGTCCGGTACCAGGACCAGGCCGGATCGACGGCGCGTTGTGTTCCACGCGCGCCTCAAATAGATGTCAGCACTAGCTGAAGGGGTCCACTAGGGCCGATGCCCGCCAGGGTTGCGGGTTGTTCGAAAGAGTTACCGTGGCCCTGGCACAGGCGACTGAAGGAACACGGGTGGGTTTTAGTCAGTAGAAGTCTGACACGCCCTCCCGCTCCACCCAGAGCGGGAAAAGTTATTTGGTGATTTCCCATCCAAAAAAAAAAAATGGTATGTATAGAAATGTTTCAATGGATATTATCAGTTTATGTACTCTTCGAACTTACTTTTTGGCTGTTTGAGGTACAATTCTCTTGACGTCAGAAGAAAAAGTGACCAGGTTATTAAATATGCGTGAGATTCTTCACGGAAAAACAGATGACCCTGAACTGTACGATGAACTGTCCCATCTTTTTGCTCCGATAAACTATAGCCGTAACATGAGGCACAGATTGTTGCCTCGGAGTCGAACCGTCGCGTTGCTCGAGCCCAGTCTTCTGTCCCTCGCACACTCACTGCGCTCTACGCTGTCTTGGACGCTAAGCCTGACTGTGATGTGTTCGCGGATGAATGGAAGAAGATCTTGTCAGTATGTCTGGAGTATTGTGAGAAGAGCGTATGACTGTCGAGTACTATTGATGTGTTTTAATGTCTTAATTTTTTTTTTTGCCTTGGTATATATATAATAAATAAATAAATGAAACATCCACTCAAAATATTAAGACTCCTACTTCCTAACAAAAGTTTTCATCTTACTCTATAATTAAAACAAAGAAATAATTAATAAGAACGAACTAACAAATACTTCACAGCCAGTTAAACTGATAATTATTATTTAAATCAAAACGTCAAGATCAATTTTTTTGTTTTCGCAAGTCGGGGAGTGGAGCAAGCAGACTTTACTACATTCGCGATTTAGTTACCAACCATGTAAACAAATATGTGTTTTTGGAAAAAAAAACAACTTTTCTGTTTGCATCTACAACTTTACATATTTTGATGACGCTTACTAGTACTAGAAATCTGCCTGCCGGGGTCGTCTTCCAGTCTAACCGGATGCAGCTGAATACCAGTATTTTATATGGAGCGACTGCCTATCTGACCTCCACAATCCAGTAACTGAGTTACACGATACCCCTTGGTAAGACTGGTTGTCAAAGGCTTCTAACGACCCGTAACGACTGTCAAAGATATAAAAATGACAGCCGAGACCAACGGCTTAACGTGCTTTCCGAGGCAAGTAGGGGTCTCTGTATGTTAACATGGACTGACCGCGGCAAGCGTAGCTTAACCTGGTCGATGGACAGATGGGGCTGTTATTACTTAGCCACAAGCCCCTCATTCTGAAATGAACTTTATTTACAATATAACAAGTTTGAAGCTTGAATGCGGAAATTGTTGTTATTAATATTGAGAAACGACTTATCACAGAGTACATATTATGTATTTGAGTAGTACTGGAGGTATAATTATAACATGCATTTCTAACCATTAGCCTTGGCTTCGGAAATTCGTTCTTTCCACAAACAGTTCATCGGTCAAAGAATAATTTGGGGAGCCGTTTTTAGGGCTTGAGAAACTCCTTAGTCCCGCCGGACTTATCGAGTAAACTTCGGGCAATCGTGCCGCACTCGTTTAGAATAAACGATAAAAACGGTATAATCTAAAAGTAGGTCGAGAACAATCTTTCAAATGGAGAGAAATAAAACTGCTGCTCTTGACAACATTTACATAGCATTAAATTCAAGAAGAACAGAATTTATTAAAAACAACTGCAAACATACATTTTGCTCGACCAATCAAACTTAGTTAAGATTTAAACAGTAGCTCCAACATTAAACGCGCACTGACCGGCTGACCTACATAAAAATGCACACAGCTATAAAAATTTAAGTTTGCACAAAAGTACATAGAAAAGTGAAAAATCTTTTTCCATCTCACCCGCCCTAGACAGCAATATAAATATTACGTGTATACGTTCTGAAGAAATAAGGTAAGTTCCGTTTTTAACTCGGTGAAAAGCGCTCTGGTTGAGAAGGCCACTTAAGAAGATCTTTCAGCGTGTCTCTAAAATGTTAAAAATACATTTTTCATCGCCACGGTAAAAGGCATAGAGGTAATCTGGGCTATACATCTGGGTATTGTTTCTGGGGCAATCTTCGGTGAACGTGGGATTTGCCCGTCATATGGATGGAGTGTTGACTAGTGATGTAGCTTATCCTTTTTACATATTCCATTAAAAAATAAGTATTGCAGAGTTGGTAATTGAGGTTGATGTAAATGTAACCACATTTAACATTGTTATTAGCACTTTTGCGTTTCCTGATTTTAGCCAACATTCCTTACTTTTTCCTTCGTAAGTCTCATTTGTAAGTGTCCTCATTGATAAACGCTAAGATTTGGACTGGTAATAAAGTCACAGCGGTAAGCAAATTTTAGTAAGTTAAAAACTTGTTACATTTCAATCTAAGTAGAGGTGACGCTTTTTAATCACTATTATACAATATGTAATAAAAACCCTGTTGTTCCTTTTAGGGACGTACACATTTACCTACAAGCACACCATTGATGAAATTATAATTTAAAAAAATGAAGCATTGGCTAGTCTAGAGGTCAAAGGCAGATAACTATTAAAATCTTGGAAAAAATATTTAGAGTATCTGATTTTACAAGTTACGGGGACCGCACGGTCCCCGGGTCGGTACCACGTACCTATCTACCCCTTTACCTCGCCACCGGCCACCCTGTGGATCACTTAGTAGTCTCCCGCGCAGCTTACTTTCGAATGGATATTGTGTCATCCTTTCAAGCAGAATTGCTGAGATAAAAATCAGTTAAACATTACAAATATTATTAATAAAATATTTATTTTAATTATTTTTGTTTAACAGTTTTTTTTTTTTTATAAATGACTTGCTGTATTACGTATGTATGCCGATACTTAAAACGTAGGTAGAAGGAACAACACGGTTTTTGTTACATATTGTATATGACACAATAGAACTAGTTTAAGTTTCATGCTGGATTATATTCGAACGCAATGTGAATTGTTATTGAATAAATAAATAAAAACAAATAGTTAAAGAAAAAAAAAACAGGCTATTGCGGTATTACGTATAGTAATATTAATTGGAAAAGTAATTGGGTCGTTTGCTAATTACTTCTGTAGTTTCCGCATTTAGCCAAACGTTAAACGTAACCTAACGAAACAATGATGACTAATGTAGAACCTCCTTTTTGAAGTCGGTTAAAAAGAAAACAAGTACTGCCAAATTCATTTGGTAATCTTTCAATATTTTCTCCTTTTTGCCAAAGTTGTCTATTTCTAGCAAAAGCTGCCTCACTTAAATCTGTATGTTTTGTTCTTCATACCTACATCACGGGAGTTTCTAATGGGGAAGAAAACTGTCAAATTAGTTCCGCGTAGATGGCGCTACATGTTTGTTAGTTTCATTCAAATGTCAATGGAGTTCCTTGCTGGAAACTTTGCCGCGAGATGGAGCTAAGTGTTTTTTCTTGTCGCCGATTGGTCACTTTGTCTTCAAGATGACTGTGACAAGTGACAAACACACAGCGCTCTCTTGCGGCGAAGCTTTTGGGAAGCAACCCCATTGAAGGAGTGTCTTTCCTATTTTACAATTGTTTTCTACCTGCCAAATAAATCGTGGATAACCTTGAATCTATATTCCGCGTCCGTCAAATCATTATTGCTATTGCTAGCCAAGATTTCAACGGTCGATGACTTTTGTTGCGTAAAAGTTCTAATAATACGCTTTGATGCAGAGATATGAAATGGAAAGTGAAGGTTTCTCATATAAATATGATGCGAGCAGGATCGGAATACGACTGGAGAAAAAAATTCGTAAACGAGGAGCTGGCGAACAAATCAGAACTTCTATTCTGTAAAAATCTCACCTTGAAAACGTAGGTAAAAAAAACGTAGTGAGCTTGAAGAGAGCTGTCATTCCACCTAATGCTAGGGGATTGACACTATTGACAGGTCACTCCACGCTCACCTCACCTAAGTTTTCACGGTAAGATTTGTACAGAATAGCACTGCAGGACTTGTCCTGTAATTGATTTTTTAAAGTAGAGGTCAAAACCAAAGATAAAGATAAAGATAAAGATAAAGATAAAGATAATTTTATTTTGCAAATATGGGTAACATAAGGATGACAGAAAAAACATATAATAGTACAGCCATATTTTACCACGTAGGCATGCAAAAGATTTAACATCAACTTATAACTAAATACAATTTTAAAAGATTAATTAATTATACATAACTAGCTAAAAAACTCTTTCTCAATTAGGAACTCCTTAATAGTATAATATGCTTTAGCCACTAAAAAGCTTCGGAGTTTCCTTTTAAATAATGATAGCGGAAGCTCTTTCCATGTCTTCGGCAATTTGTTATAAATGACTGGCGCCATGCAGTAGACACTTTTGCGCATAAGTGCTGTCTTGGCTGGCTCCAGACATAGCACACTATTATCACGTCTATTGCGAGGTGCTACATCTGATAGTCGTCTAAATCGACTCGGATTTGTCTTTACAAACACAGCTACTTCAAATATGTACAAACAAGGTAATGTTAATATTTTGTAATTTCTAAAGTACGGTTCACAACTGTCAGTGGGTTTAAGTTTAAACATTGCTCGAATGCATTTTTTTTTGTACCTTGAAAGCGGTCTCTCTTTCAGTAGAGTTCCCCCAAAATATGATCCCATACCGTAAATGTGATTCTGTTATCCCATAATAAGCAGTCAGAAGAGCATCTGTGTTCAATATAGGCGATAATGAACGTAGAGCGTATGCAGACTTACTCATTTTCTTGCATAAAGTCGCAACGTGTGATTTCCAGTTTAGTTTTATATCTATTTCGAGACCCAGGAATTTTGTAGTTTCAACTTCTTCTATAGTATCATTATTATAGTGTATATTTAAGTTAATACTAGAGGTCTGTTGTCTAAAATGGATAACTTTAGTTTTACACAAATTTATTTTTAAATTATTTGCATCTAGCCAGTTTACCATCTGCTTTAAACTACTATTAATTTCACTCTCATACGTATCTAAACTTTTACAAGCTATTGTGATCGTGCTATCATCCGCAAATAACGTTATAGGCCGTTCAATAGATTTCGGTAAGTCATTTATGTATAAAATAAAAGCAAAGGGACCTACAACACTCCCCTGCGGTACCCCAAATAACACTTTACGCTCCGAAGACCGAGATATCTCTTCAAGTTTACTTACTATATTAATTTTATTGACTTCTGTTATTTGTTTTCTGTCTTGTAAGTACGAATTAAGCAAATTAAGGACATTGCCCCTAATCCCGTAGGCTTCGAGTTTTTTTAAAAGAGTAGCATGATGTACATAGTCGAATGCCTGGGTCATGTCGCAAAATATACTACAAACAGGATTCCGTTGATCGACATTTTTAATGACATTATAAATAAAATCATAAATAGCCATATTAATAGTCCTGTGTATTCGAAAACCTTTCTGTTCCTCACACAGAATGTCATGTTTATCTATGAATTTATAAAGTTCCTTATAAATATACTTTTCAAAAATTTTAGAAATAACTGGAATTAATGAAATTGGTCGGTAATATTCCATAAGTTCTCTATTTTCTCTTTTGAAAAGTGGCTTAACTATTGATATTTTTAACGCATCAGGGTATATACCTGCGCCAATACTTAGGTTAATAATGTAGCTTAAATGACCGCTTATTTCCACAGACACATGTTTTAGTATTTTTGTAGCAATACCATCATATCCTACACTATTTGAATTATTTAATGAATTGATGATTCTCTCTATATCTTGTGGTGTACTAGGGGCCATGAACATTGTTTTATTATTTGTTTCAATTTTGTTACATTTTGGTTTACTGGTCACATCAAGTTTCCCTTGTACTTTATCGATAAAATAATTGTTAAAAGCTTCAGCAATGTCATTGGGGTTTGAAAGAGTACTATTATTATTTATAATTTTTGTAATACTAGATTTTGGTATATTATATTTTGCACGATTAATAATTTGCCACGTGGTTTTTGACTTATTTTTCGAAGATTTTATTTTATGATTATTTTGCGCCTTTTGTGTTAGGTGTATAATTTTTTTGTGTAAACGAGAGTAGGTTGAGAAGTTGTACTTATTATTTTTGTTTGGGTTTAATCTATATTGCCACAAAAGTTTTCTTTTCTTTTGACTACCTAGTTTGATTCCTTTTGACAACCATTTAGGTTTTTTTAATACATCTATTTTGATCAATTTAGTTGGAAAACACAAGTCGTATATTAATTTAAATAAATCGAGAAATTTGTTATATGCTTCATTCGGATCCACTATGTCATAAATCTCTGCAAAAGATAGATTTTTTATATGATTTTTAAACTTAGAAATATGTTCAAGGCTGTAGTCTCTTTTAGCCGTGTACCAATAATTTATGAGACATTTGGTTTGAACTGGACAGTAAAGCAGCTGTGCGGTATGATCTGACAAACCCAATTCTAATACGTCAGTTTTACACACTTTACTAAAATTGTGAGCAAAGTTGTCTATGCATGTCATACTGGCCATGCGAGTGGGCTGCTTTAATGCTAGTTTTAAGTTATAGCTCATTAAAAGACACTCAAAAGCATTTGAATGGCTATTAGGTTTAAGCATGTCTATGTTAAAGTCCCCAGCTATTACAATGTTGTTGTATCGTGTGCGTGATATTTCACGCAGAAGCGTTTCTATTTTATCAAAGCAGTGATTGAGATTATTTACATTTGGTACTCTGTAAATACAAACAACAATTATCTTAAAATAAGTAAGCTCAATTGCACAACATTCAAATATGCCCGATGAAGATAATTTCGAAATTTTTGGTAATACCTTATATTGAAGACCGTTTTTCACGAGAATACAAGCCCCTCCTCTTTTTCTCTCTTCTCTACAGAAATAGGCAGCCAGACTGTAATTTGGTGCCTCAAAGAGATGTCAGCAAAAGATGGGGTCCAATAGGGCCAATGCCGCTGGGGTCGCGGGTTGTTTGAAAAAGATACCGTGGCCCTGGCATAGGCAACTGAAGGAACACGGGTGGGTTTTAGTCAGTAAAAGTCTGACACGCCCTCCCGCTCCACCCAGAGCGGGAGAAGTTATTTGATGATTTCCCATCCACAAAAAAAAAAAAAAAAAGACTGTAATTTGGTACATACAATTGCTGTTGGCACCCCTCCATAATGAAGTGTTCCGTTATGCACAGAACATCAACATCTATCTTTTTTTCGGACAATTCATCTAAACATACAGTAAGAATATTTGCTTTGTTTGCTAAACCAGCAATATTTTGATGTAGCATTTTAATATATTTATTAGAGAAAAAAATCAATCGTGTTATCTTTTGTACAAGTGAGAGAAATAGGAGGAGACTTACCATAATCCCCATGAACTAAATGAAAAACTTCGCGACTACTGATCTTGTCTAGCATTAAATTAATATTTTTAAATATGTTTACTAAGCCATTATTATTCACTGATAAACTTCTTGGTGAAAACATTTTAAAGTCATAAGACAAATAAAAGTTAGTATCAAACAAATATGCATATTGATTAGTACAGGCGTCTAAGTATAAGAGACTGTTAAATGTTTCTATTCGTCCATTAAACATCATGGAGTAGTCATCTAATTTAAATGTGGGTGAACATATTATAATATTAGTATAATCAATTTTTAAAAGAGTTTCACGTAAAGTAATTATGAGATCGACATAGTTGTTAGTTCGGCGAAAGTCTGCCTCCCCGATGAAGATCAGGCAGTAATCATCCATAGTGTAGTTCTTCAATTTAAGATCCAAGTTCTTAATAAGCTTCTCTATACCACAGCCCGGTGTTAAGTAGTGACAGATTTTGTAATCTAGGAATGTATTTTCTGCAATCGTTAACATTTTATTTCTGTTGTTTGTACTCAGAATGCATAACTTTTTCTGACGTATTATATTTTTTGGTAGTGTATTATGTACAGGAAGTGTCTTATCTTGGTTCTTCTGTTCCATTGCCGGGGTATTTTCGTTCTTGTTGGTCGAGTTACACGTCTGCGAACTATTATTGGGAGTATTCTTTTTCTCATCTTTCTTCTTCTTTTTTCGCGTCGATGTTGGTGGGGTGGACGAAGATTCCCCGTATCCTACCTTTTTGTATAGTTCTATAATGTTCTTACATCTATCCAATTCCCATTTTAAATTAGTATTTTCTGTGTTCAAATTATCAATTTCGTTATTTGCAATTATCAATTCCTCCTGTACAGATGCCAATTTTATTTGCAAGTCACGTACTTCTAAAGTCTCACATGGGTCAGGTAGACTTTGGATCGAGGTATCAAAAAGTGACGAGTCTGTTGTGTTCATAACTGACACATTATTATGAGATTGTGTTTTTTGTATTTTCCTTAATGTTACGTTACTGTTGCCTCCACTCGCCATAATTGGTTGTAAAAAAAATGTAATATAAAACAGAATTTATGTAAGTAGGTTCGAATCGAACTTAATGTCTAATCGATTCAAATAGAATAATTTGCAAACAAATAAAAAAATGGCCAAAAAGAGATTCTGTTCTTGGGATTCGAAACAGCGGTCAGTCGTTCACACCTTAGTTTGTGACGGTTCTTTTTAAACTTAGCCACTGGGACACTGTTATAGTACTTGAAATAGTTAATCTGTTCTAATTTCTAATAATTTTCGAACTTTAAACAGTCATTCGGTGACTCATGCTGCAAAAATGTTTGCACTGTCACAACGATTTATGGCACATTTTAAACACACTTTAAAACACATGATTTTGTTATGTTTTAAATAGTTCACGAACTTCTTATGTTGAAAGATTGTTTTGTATACACTGTATTCAAATATGGTTTTTTTTTTGCACGAAAGTCTTGTTGTAACGTTTTAACACATAACACTTTTAGTTCAATTTATTGCACTTCTGGGTACAGATGGCGTCCAGATATCGATAGGACAGCTATTCCCAGTTGAAATTAACACTATAACACCACTTTCGACCTCAGATAGTCGTTATTTCTATTTTTTATTAATTATAATCACAGAGCTAATGTTTACTTGGCGCAGCGCCATCTACCCTCCAAATTAAGATAAAGTTAATTAGGTAGAATTTTAAGCTTTAAAAAATGAATAGTGTATCAATATTTAATCCCGGATCTGGCTTTAGTTCAATAGAAACCATAACCTCCCTTTTATTTATTTTTTTGACAATTCTAATTCATCCAGCTAGACGAGAGAAAACATTGTTTTTAATATTTTTTTTTTTGAGGCATTTAGAGCCAGTTTTGATGGAAAATGTTTCGTTAGTAAATAATAAGAGTGCAGAAAGAGCGCAAAAAAATTGAGTGTGTGGACAAGTATCTAATATTCTTGAAAAATACAGTACCTACAAATTTACATAGCTCAAACAAGAGTATGGAAAGATGCTACTGATCTTTTGTGAAATATATATCTATGTATTTATTCTTTTATAGTTTTCTTTTTTTGTTGTGTGTATTTTCGTATTATCTGTCACACATCTTACACCTGCCAGGTTTTCTCTTTGCATCACCCTAAGGTTGACTGGTAGAAAATGAGTCAGGCATTAAGTCCGCCTTTGTACGGTATTTTATTTTTTTGAATACTTGTGCATAAAGTCTTAATAAATAAATAGGGGGGCCAGTTGGCGTGATTGGTTAAGATACCATCTATCATGCCGCAGGTCGTGGGTTCGATTCCCATCCAGGACAAACATTTGTGTGCATGAACATGTCTGTTTGTTCTGAGTCTGGGTGTAATTATCTATATAAGTATGTATTTACAAAAAAAAGTAGGGTATGTAGTATATCAGTTATCTGGTTTCCATAGTACAAGCTCTGCTTAGTTTGGGATCAGATGACCGTGTGTGACAAATGTCCCAGGATATTATTATTAATATTAAATAAATATTCTACTAGATTTTAATCCCACAACCTGAGAAATCAAGGAACAAGCCCAAACTCATATTTAAAAAAAACCGGCCAAGAGCGTGTCAGACACGCGCACCTAGGGCTCCGTACCATCAAAAAAAAAGTGTGCTATTTAGAGTCATCGTTTTATTTTTCCTGTAATCTTTACATAAACTTCTAGCACATAGAATAATTTCAGAATTTCTCTATGCAAACTTCGGAGATAAGGGGAGAACAGTTTTTTTACATTTTTCATCAAAAGTCGAAAACTATTCGCCATAAAAAAAGAAAAAAAAATGTTTGAAAATGTGCAAACATGCTCTTTTATATGATACCCCACATGCCCTAGTAGCCTCACTTCGAATTTTTAAGACCCATTTTCAGTCCCCGTTGCAAAAAATATATATCCATTTTTATTTCTTTCTTATTTGCAAAATAGTTGGGCAAACGTCCTCTAAAACTATTCCAAAATTCAAGTTGATAACTTTAGTAATTCTTGAGATGTGACAGACGAACAGACAGACAGACTAAGTCGCAACATAGGGGTTCCTTTTTATCATTTTGGTACGGAACCCTAAAAAGTATCACTACACAAAGTTACGTCAATGTTTCGTCCTCCTAATCTCAGAAACGCGCACAGTTCAATAATATCTCTTTAGCGATTTGAAGCGTGGGCGTATGATCATAATTCGAAAAGATTAAGCCAAAGTCCAAAAGCCTGTTTGAGTCTTTCTCTAAACGCCGGATAAACTTTTTTATTTGAAGAATGAATCTAACATTTTATATTTAGTTGCTAGCTCAGTTTCTTTTGGGTAGGTATTGATATTGTCTGTCAACGGCCCAATGTTTCAATGTTCTAGAAAGGGTTATTAGCTAATAATGTACAGGTACTGTTTACCTATGTAATTAAATATGCATTTTATTGGTATGTAGGTGCTTCATAGACTTATAAAAAAAACATTTCCCGCATAGCTTACTCAATCAATCAGCCTAGCCTTTTCCCAAATATAATATGTTGGGGGTGAATACCCAGTATTTTACATGGAGCGACTCAGCGATGTCAGATAGGCCATCCACGATCCAGTACCTGGGTAATACGATACTCCTTGGTAAGACTGGTTGTCAGATTTCGGGCTTCTGACGACCCGTAACGACTGCCAAAGATCCACGAATGACAGCCGATACCAACGGCTTAACGTGCTTTTCGAGGCACGGAGGAGTCTCGGTATGTAAAGATGGTCACCATTCCACGGACCAACTCTAGCAAGCGTAGCTTAACCTGATGGATCGACCCGTGCGGCTGTTATATATTACCCACGAGCTGCTCTATTTTATTTAAATACTTCTGCCCGCGACTTCGCTGTTTCTTATGTACCTATACCTATACTATGTACATATACTAATATTATAAAGCTGAAAAGTTTGTTTGTTTGCTTGAACGCGCTAATCTTAAGAACTGCTGGTTCGAATTGCAAAATTCTTTTAGTGTTGGATAGCCTATTTATCAGGGAAGGCTATAGACTATATAACATCACGCTACGCCTTATAGGAGCGGAGCATCATTGAAAAATGTTGCAAAAACGGGGATAATTTATCCCTTTTGAGAGCTTCCGTTGCGTGCGCTGCGTAAACGGTTAAAGGTACGCAACAATCATGTGTGACGGAATTGTTCCTCTTAAAAAGTTCTAAAAAAAGTCCGCGATAGCATAGGTCTATCTTTTAAGGTTAGCTCACTATAACTTTTTTTGTTTGTTTGAACGTGCTAATCTCTGGAACTACCAGTCGGATTTGAAAAAATATTTTTGCATTTGATAGCCCAATTGTTGAGGAAGGCCATAAGTAATTTAATATCACGATATGACCCTTAGGTGCAGAACAAAAGAAAAAAAGTCAGAAAGAACGCTAAGCGAAAACGATGTAGGTACTAAATCATAGAAATCAAAAAAATATCCTATGACACTCGGCAATACTGTAGCTTCCCATTATTGAAACAATTTTCTAAATCAGAATAGCAGTTCCGAAGATACCCCCTTCATACAAACTCACAAATTTTACCTCTTTAAAATATTAGTAACGATAAGACACGTAAAACGTTAATTATAGCAAATGCCCGAATGATAAAATGTTTATTACTTTGAATGATAAAAATATGGAGTTCTTGAAACAACGAAACATCAAAAGATCGATCATTCAATAAATCGATTAGTTATAACATCAAAGCTTGAAAACATCGAAAGATCAAAATGTAAAGCTATTAGTCATCAAATATGTCATTGTTCTTATAAATTAATTAACGGCGCTGGATAGCACCCGAAGCCGTCATCGTATCGTATCGTATGGTTCAGTAGCTTCAATATCATCAGGATTGTCCCGAAATATAGCAGTTCGTCGTGGACGTGGTGCTCGACGCGGCGCGACGCTGATGCATATCCAGTACTGCTCTAATAATCCTTCCATATGCTAAGGGCACGTCTTCCCTACCATTATCGCGCCCCTCCCGGTCTACTCCGTGATAAGCAAGGGTCTCTGTAGCCCCATGAAACATGATCATACAGGGGCTAGTGTGAATCTTAGGGTTCATTCGAGTGTGGTAAAACCACGCTGGGGTCGGTGTATTTCATTCATTCATTTATTTTTAAAATAATCAACTAAAACTTTACAAAGCTCCCTTTTAATGAGAATCAAGAAACTATCTATAATTATACTTATAATAAAATTGTAATTGATCGTTGTCTGTAAATGGAAGATATTTGTGAAAAACTATTATTGGGGGTCTTTATTAACGCAATAGAACCCAAAACAATGATTTTTTTTTTTAGAATTTTTGTCTGTCTGTTTGTCTGTTCGTTTGTGCGCGCTAATCTCAGAAACGGCTTAACCGGTTTGGGTGCAGTTCATTATTGTATTGAGGAAAGAGAAAGTTATTTCAGTTTGGAAAAACCGGTCAAGTACGTGTCGGACTACGCACAATGAAGGGTTCCGTAGTTGGAATGAATTTACAAGAACAAACTTAACATTGTAGTTGAAAAATATGTTCTCCCATACATTCCAACTGCAAATGTAAGTTTGTACGCACAATATTGAGAGATTTACCAAGCTTTTTAAGGCCTATACCGTATTGCTGTATTTTTTTCAAAATTTTAAGCTCGGGAGTTTCGGAGATAAGGGAATGGTCAATTTTCGTCTATTTGCTTAAATAACTTTTTATAATTTTCTTATTTGCCCCCCAAAATTGACCCTCATATTCAAAATTCATTTATTTACGTTACACGTGCATGTAATTTATAAGTGTACCAAGTTTCAACTTAATCGGTCCATTAGATTCGGAGCAAATTGGCTGTGACAGACGGACAGACAGACACACGAGTGATCCTATAAGGGTTCTGTTTTTACCTTTTGAGGTACGGAACCCTAAAAATGAAAAAAAATTGCTATAAAAATACCTAGCAAGTCGGAAAGAAATACCTCTGTAACTAAAAGTACCTACTAGGATTACATGAATACAAGATAGTATTTCAATTCACGACGCGACACGAATTGAAATACTATCTTGCACACGTTTGTGCACAATTTCTGAACAGTAAACCAAACAAAAAGTACTAGGCTTGCATGAATTAACGATAATACTCGTATTTGAATTATTAGTATTATGCTACTGGTTGAAATTAGACACACAGATATTTTATAACACTGATCACATGGGATGCTTTTTATCCCGGTAGCACGTTTCCGTGGGTTAATTTCCGACCTCCACGCGGGCGAAACCGCTGACAAAAGCTAGTATAATTCTATATTTAGAAAGAAAAGATAACAAAAGATATTGATTTCATACTTCCTTGCTTTAATACAAAGGTCGACGTAGGTGTGGGATGCTGTTTGTAAATAGATGAGCTTTCAGATAACCTACTCTCATGTACCTACTTACAATCTTGATGTTGCACTATTGTTGTAGGTACTCTCAACCAAAGAGTATGCACTTAAGCAGGCAAAAAATATGAATTTTGATTTTTTTTTTAGGGTTCCTTACCTCAAACGGAATAAACGGAACCCTTATAGGATACCTTATACAATTTGCTTCAAATCTAATAGACCGATTAAGTTGAAATTTAGTACACATATGAATTTCTGTGACCTAAACACGGACGTGTAACGTAAATAAATGAATTTTGAATATGGGGGTCAATTTTGGGGGGCGAATAAGAAAATTTGAAAAAAATGTTTTGCTAACTGTACCATGTGATATACCAAATGAAAGGGCTTACTGTGAGGGTCCCAAATATATATAATATAAATAATATAATTTTAATATTATTTGTTTTAAAGTTATTTAAGAAAATAGACGAATATTGACGATTCCCCCTTATCTCCGAAACTACTGAGTCTAAAATTTTGAAAAAAAAAAATACAGAAAATAGTTCTATTATTCGTATAGATTACAGGAAAACTTATAAGAAGTCTATGGTCTATCTAACATGGTAAATCTCTCAATATTGTGCGTACAAACTTACATTTGCAGTTCGAATTTATGGGAGAACATGTTTTTCAACTACAATGTTAAGTTTGTTCTTGGGATAAATTCATCCCTACTACGGAACCCTTTATTGTGCGTGGTCCGACACGCACTTGGCCGGTTTTTTTTAAACTTGAGACACTCAGGCGGACAATGTCAATGCGAACCTAGCGTATTAAAAATATTATGTCTTAAGTATGCTGAAACTGTGTGTACTCCCCGTCACTTGTCCCTAAAGGTTCATTAGAAAACCAGCGTCAGACAGCATCTGTCTGGCATTTATGCTGAAATGAACCTTTTTGACGCAGCCGTGAGGCACACACTGGTGATTAAACATTTTTTTTTAATTTCTTATTTGTATTTTGTGTTTCACGAACTGTGTCAAATAAATGTTATTCTTTCTTTCTTTCTTTTCTTTCTTAATGTGAAAGACTTGACTACTCTGCACAGTCAAAAAATGGATTAAAAATATTACCCTCTTTTATGCTCCGCCGCAGTCAGGTAAAAATCTGCAAATGTAAGATACATTTGCAAATTTTTACCTGACTTTTCCTATTAGGTGAAAATACCGTTACTCCCAGTAAGGGCTGTTCCCTGTAAGCGTCATAATCTGCTTCAAGGACCAATCAAAATAATCATGTGTCAAAATCGAGAAGGAGCAAAATTACCGTGTTGGACAATTTCAGCTGATACGGGGACTCGTGGGTAAATAATAACAGCCGCACGGGTCGACTAAAGAATAAGCTGCGCTTGCCGAGGCCAGTCCATGGATGGGTGACCATCGATCAGGTACATATTGGGCCCCGTTCTTGCCTCGGAAAGCACGTTAAACTGTTAGTCCCGGCTAACACTTGTAGATCTTTGATAGTCGTTACGGCTCGTCAGAAGGCCGAAAGTCTGACAACCAGTCTTACCGATATCGTATTACCCAGGTACTGGATTGTGGAGGTCAGATAGACAGTCACTGCATCCTGTTGGACTGGTAGCCGACACCAACAGAGACTCCTCCGTGCCTCGGAAAGCACGTTAAGCCGTTGGTCCCGGCTGTCATTCGTGGACCTTTGACAGTCGTTACGGGTCGTCAGAAGCCCGAAAGTCTGACAACCAGATTGATTGAATGACACCTTTAAAGGTTGCCACTGTTTACACGTACACTCTGTATATACAGGTCAAATTTAATTAGCAAACGAAACTCCGTAGATGTGATGGGTAACGATATCTAAACATGATAAAATAAAGAAAAAAATATATGAAGTTTTTTTCTGGGGTCAATGACCGCTGGTAGTGTAGTTACTTGAAGTAATTGATAAAATCGTTTTTTTTTTTGTTTTATCGAGTTTTGATAACGTCTGTGAAGTTTAAACAGACAAAAACTTATTTAGAAACTGATATTTCAAGTACAGTCCGTTGACTCAACAACAAAAAAACAATCAATCATTGTTTTTCGTTTCATCACGTTTATGAAGTTTCGCTAGCTTATTTAATTTGACCCTGTTTAATAGTAGATATTAGATTATATATTGTTTTTTTTTAATTTGTGTATTTTACAATAAATTAATACCTAATATTATTTAGTTAAATCAGCCTGTACATTGTATAACAATTTATCAAACTCGTACTTTGTTAAACAATTACAAATCTATTATTCTTTTCTATTATAGTATCTTAGCACTTACCCTCGACCCTGTACCAAATACCAACACTTATCTAGATATAACAGGTGTGTCTAGGCTTTCTCTAGACCAAAAATACTGCTTGCCTAGCAATTTACCTAAATATCTCAATGCGTTAGTTTTTCTCGGCGCGAACACTTGTGCCAAATAATCACGCTTTTTTTAATGGTGTGTAGGGAAACGTGTATTTGGGAGTGGGACGTATGTTTGAATTTATTTTGAAAAAAATGGTGAGGTGAGGAATAATAGCCGTTATTTGCATTCGGTTGGGACAAAATATAGGAATAGAATAAAATGAAATAGGCAAATTCTATATCGCAGTGGGTGGTACAAAATAAACACTATAAATACAGAGCTATGTTTATTCGAACAGGACTGATTTTTCAATAGTCAGATAACTGAACAGTTAGGGCCGGTTTCTTGATCCGTAGTTAACTCAACCAATGGTTAAACATAGTCACAGAATTTTGGCTAAATATGAAAGTCTAAACATGAATGTATCCATGTTAGCTCATTCATATTAAAAAATAGTAACTAATGGCATAACTCATTTATGTTTAGCCTTTCACATTTAGCCAAAATTCAACCATTAGTTACTACGTTTAACCATTGGTTGAGTTAACTACGGATCAAAAAACTGGCCCTTAGTGCTGTTTTCACCAGCATTCAAACCACTAACAGTTGGTTTATGTCAAATTTCCTAAGGAAAGAATTGATTAAATATCTAAACAACCGTTTAAAAGTCGGTGAACTCCGTCCTTAGTTTGTGTGCATGAACATGTCTGTTTGTCCTGAGTCTGGATTTAATTATCTATATAAATATGTATTTACAAAAATAAATAGTGTATGTAGTACGTAATCAGTTATCTGGTTTCCATAGTACAAGCTCTGCTTAATTTGGGATCAGATGACCGTGTGTGAATAATGTCTGAGGTTATTATTATTTATTTTTTACTTTTATCCGAAGAATAAGTAGGTACGTTATGACAGTTTGACATAGTTTCTATACGACTACAAAAGCTGTCAAACCTAGCTAGCTAGCTGTCAAACATAAATAAATGATATATGACGATTGAAAAGTTGGGCCTAGAGTAGATTATCTTTGGTTTATTTAAATATTAACTAAAAATCGATAGCTGGTTAATTTTGCATTCCTATCGTTTCGATAGTTAGTAAGCTAAGATAGAAAATATTTTCATTTCTCACACAAGCGATCCCCAAAATTAGTTCTTGTGGATATACAATGTGTTTACTCTATTACTCAACTTCCAACTCTATCTTCACACAATAAAGTTTAAAACGCGTTGTTTACGCACGTTGCTATGTTTTAAAAGTGCGTTTTTATTTACATATGAGTCATGGCCAAAATTCGTAGCGATGACCGAAGCGAATGTTTTATTTTATTGCAATAAGGAGCATTTTGTGCTACTTCAATCTTTCAGTTTTACGTATATTTGAGATTGAGATTTGGTATGTAAAGATGGTCACCCATCCACGGGCCAACTGCGGCAATCGTAGCTTACAGGGCCCCAATTCTGCTATTTTTTATTAATTCGTCCTTCCAACACGATCCCATTGTCATTTTGCTAAAAGTTCGTAATCTGCAAAATTCATAATGGTCGATCATTGGTAGGTCAGTGGTCTCGTACTAGAATCGTGGTACTGATCAAAGAAACTGTCAAAATTTTAGCAGATTACTGCATACGTCAGTCTTTCATTTGTCATTATAGAATAGAATAAACTTTATTTCGAAACAACTCATATATGGTTAGTAACATTGTTTTTAACATTATGTAAGAGATTACCATTTTAAGCCATTTCTTTCAATGGAGTGTCAGTGGTTGACATTTGGAAAGTCATAATGACGCCATTATATTAGTAGATTACAAAACTTGTCAAAATCAACAATTATGAAATCAATGACAGACCATTCTGACACTATTGTAATAGCAGAACTAAGGCCCTGATCGAGGACCCGTGCGGCTGTTATTACTTAGCCACAAGAACTTTTATCACGACTAAAATGCCGTCATAAGGAAAAATACGTATATGACATTTTTTTCGAATTAGAGTCAATTATATATTTGGAATCAGCAAAAAAAGACGCATCTACCAGTATTTTTATATTGGCGTAAACTTAACTAAAACCTAATAATTATTACTATTAAAAGACGTATCTGCCTTTGTATTTTTAACCGACTTCCAAAAGGAGGAGGTTCTCAATACGTCTGTATTTTTTTTTTGTATTTTTTTTTTTTTGTATGTATGTTACGCGATTACTCAAAGACGGATGGACCGATTTGGAAAATTCTTTTTTTGTTTGAAAGGATGTACCTCCGAGGTGGTCCCATATAAATTTTATTAACTTTGTTTGGGGAGTTTTTGAGTTAGCTTCAATAATGCGTATATTTCCCACTTATTTTATATGGATGATGTAATGATGTTTTAATAACTTCATATCACTGTTATTTACATGGCTATATCTACAATTATTGTGCTCAATTATGTATTCGAATTTGTGTGGGGTAGGTTCCACAACTAAAAAGTGAAAAATAAAAACTTTTTAGCAAAAAATAAAACCGACTTCTAAAACAAAACACTACAAAGTGAAAAATAACTTTAATTTCGGAAGTCGGTGGCAAAAAACGAAAATACAAAACGAAAGACTTGAATGTTTGATATTCGATTATATTCCCAAGTTTGTGAATTTTATTGATTAAGAAAATAGAAAGGATATACATATATGGATATATTGGAATAAAAGAAGATATCAAGTATGGCGTCACGAACAAAATAATCTTAAAATATTAAAATAAATAAATAAAGAAGCTGTTTCAATGGCTTGAGAAACATCCATTTATTCAAGCTACGGATCTTGTGATTATCTCTTCGTGTACTGATTTATCCATTGTGAAAGACTGCGGTTTTCTTGTCAAAAGTGAAATTACTATGAAGTTTACGTAAATTCTTCACGCTTTTGTCAGTGATCGTGCATCCCTAACGATCATCAAGGAGGCTGCGCCACGCACGTGCGGCGCCGCGGCGCCCTAGGCCCGCGCGTCTGCGCCACAGCCGTTAAGCTGTCACGAAGTGACACTCTTTGACATTTTTTGGAAAAATAATAATTTATATTTCTATTGACTATCGTTTTCTAGTGTTTTTATCTGTCTAAATAATACAAATACAAATACAAATATTCTTTATTTGTTGAACATAGGTAGGTTAAGTACAGATGTTGCCTAATTATTAAAGAACGCTATGTCTAGCCGTCATCGGCGTACAAATATCATTAGGGACACACATGCTGATTACAATAAATTATTACACAATTGTCACACATTAAATTTCAAATTGTCAACACAATAAAAAATAATAAAAAAAACATTCCAATAAAATATAGTAATAATAAATTGTCAAATCAATAATTGAAAAAAAAATATGATAATAAAGATAAAACAAGCTAAAAATATAAAAAAGTAATTATAATGTGTCAGTTAAGTATTCATTCACCGTATAATATGTTTTTTCATATAACATTTTCAGTAACGCCTTTTTAAAATCGTGTATGTTATTTATTTCTTTAATTCGCCTAGGGATCTTATTATAGATCTTAGGTGCCATTCCTAAAAAACATTTTGTGTAAAGAGCAGTGGTATGTGGCTCAGCGCATATCTCTCTGTTGCGTCTTTTAGACCTCAATGTTTCAAACAGATGGAAGTTAGATTTGACAAATACTGCCGTCTCGAGAATATACATACAGGGCAACGTTAACAGTTTAAAATTTTTGAAATATGGAAAACAGCTTTCAATAGGTTTCAGTTTAAACACAGCACGTACACATTTCTTTTGGGCCTTAAACGCAATCTCTCTGTCAGTGGAATTACCCCAATATATTATTCCAAAACGTAATGCAGATGTGACATAGGCCTTGTAAGAAATTAGAACGACGGATTCATTTGCTATTTTTGCTAGATTGTAGAGCGCATAAGAGTACTGGTTTAGTTTCTTACAAACAGTTTCTACATGACATTTCCAATTTAAATGAGTATCCAAGTGAAGTCCCAGAAATCTAGCACTGCTTGTTTCAGTTATCATTTGATCTGCATAAGCTATGTTTAAGTTAAGTTTTTTTGTTCTTTGATAAAATGTCATAAGCTTTGTTTTGTCTATGTTTATTTTTAATTTATTTATATGTAACCAATTAATGATGCAAAGGATGGACTTGTTTATGTCATCTTCGTAGGTTTCTATATTTTTACATGGAACAATAAGTGTACTGTCATCGGCAAACAAAACAGTTTGATGCTCAGTGCATTTTGGCAAATCGTTAATGTATGTGAGGAAAAATAATGGCCCAAGGACAGTTCCTTGGGGTACACCACATATCGTATCTCTAATTGTTGACATATGAGTAACTTCAATATTGGATTTAGAACAAATTCTATTTAAAACGGTGGCTTGCTTACGTCCAGTGAGATATGTTTTGACTAGATTTAATATGTTTCCCCTGATGCCGTATCGTTCTAACTTACCCAGTAATATTTCGTGATTTACGTGATCGAATGCTTTAGACATGTCCATAAGTACTGCTGCAATTGGATTTTTTTTGTCAACATTACTAACAATTTGTGTAAATAATTCATAGACAGCTTTATTAATGTTTCTGTTTTTTCGAAAACCGTATTGTTCTTTAGCCAGTATACTGTTTACTTCAAAGAATGAGTTTATAGATTTATAAATTACTTTTTCAAAAATTTTTGACATGACCGGTATCAGAGCTATTGGACGGTAATTTGAAATAGCATCTTTATCGCCTTTCTTATGAAGTGGTTTAATTATGGTCATTTTTAATAAATTAGGATAGTGGCCATGTTCTATGCATAGATTAATAATAAAACTCAAAACAGGTGCAATTATATGCGACACAGATTTTAAAATCTTAGTAGTTATTCCATCATAACCCGCGCTATTAGTGTTCTTTAATGAATTGATAATATTAAATATTTCCAACGAATCTGTCGGTGTCATAAATAGAGACTTGGGATAATAATTTACACAAGATATAGCATTACTAGTATTATTATTAATTTCAGGATGAATTGAGTCTATAAAGTAATTATTGAATGCCGTAGCCATTTCTGAAGGGTCACTTATTAGTTTATCACCATTGAGTATTATTTTTACGGTTTCAGAGGGGAAGTTCGATTTACATGTATTAATTATTTTCCATGTAGCTTTAGTTTTATTCTCAGCACTATTAATTACATGACTATTTTGAGATATTTGTGTCAAGTGTATCACTTTTTTTAAACGTTTTGAATATTGCTTAAGTAACTGTTTATTTTCAATATTACGTGATCGCCTATACTGCCATAACATTTCTCTTTTCCGTTTACTACATCTTCTGATACCTTTAGAAATCCATCTCGGGGATTTACGAGTAGAGATTTTTTTCCTCACAGTCGGGAAACACAAATCGTAAAAGAGTTTAAATTGTTCATGAAACAAGGTAAAAGCTAGTTCTGGGTCGGTACTATTGTATATTTCAACAAAACTTAGATTACTAATGGCTTTAATAAACTTAGACATGTTCTCAGAGCTATAATCACGACGTAGTACGTACCAGTGATCAATCGAACAGGACTTTTTTATAGGACACTTAAAGAGTTGAGCTGTGTGGTCAGATAAGGCCAATTCTAAAACTTCACCACAGCCACCCTTGACATTATGGATAATGTTGTCAATACATGTTCCAGTCGATATACGTGTAGGCTGTTTTATACTTGGTTTCAGATTGTAATTTAGTAGTAGATGTAGAAATTCAATAGATAATCATTTTTGTGTTTGTGTATGTTTTTGTGATAAGTCTTTTAGGTAAGTGTATTATATATGATAAATGCCGGCAATAGCGACGCCGGAATTAGTGCCAGTCAACCTGCCACATCGCTTGATGTCCAGGTGAGATGTCCCCATTGCTCCCAGGCACGCTTCTTTAAAGGTGAACGGGGGCTTAGGATACACTATGGGAAGGTTCACAAACCTCATAGTGTGCCTCTTTGCTCCCCAACTACAACTTCAATACCTTCAGACGAGAGAGAGACACTTTGGAAAATACTTTCAAATTTAAAAAATTCTACCCCTGTCTTAAAGAGAATTCCCCGGGGCGCAAGGCGGTCTGTTGCCCTAAGTTTGACGCGATGTCTCCGCGTTGTGACCCAGGAGAATTCCTATAGCGCCTGGGAGCAACTACTCACCTTCCCTTATAGGATTTTGCATGTCCAAAAGAATTTGGCAACTAAGAAAACATTAACAAACCAAATTAAAGACAACTGTAATAATCCGACTCTTATTTTAGATCCAAAATTACCTGATTTCAGTAACCCTTCTCGAAGAAGTTTATGCTCACATGTGGAATCTAAAGTAAGTGAAGGTGACATCAGGGGAGCAGCCAGGCTACTGTTCAGTAGCGATGTGGTGGCGCCCTACTCTCCAGAAACTCTTTCAGCCCTGGAGAGTAAACATCCAGCGCCTGGGGATGGTCTCGCCTTCCCTGAACCCCCCCTCCCTTCCGACCTGGATTCAATTCCATTTAATGTTACTGCCCCCCAGCTGACTGCAGCCGTGAGCTCCTTCAGAAGTGGTTCCGCGGGCGGCCTGGACGGCCTGACTCCTCAACATTTAAAAGATTTACTGAGCTCAGGCGCCGGGGAAGCTGGTGAGTTGCTCTTGAAGGAGCTTGCGGCTCTAATTGACCTGATGCTCAACGGCGGTGTAAACGATGCCGTCGTTGATGTCTTGTACGGGGCCAACTTATGTGCCCTGCGCAAGAGGGACGGCGGCATTCGTCCTATCGCCGTTGGGTGCACCTACAGGCGTACGGCAGCCAAAATATGCTGCAAATTATACGGAGAAATTTTGACTAAAAAGTTCCAGCCCCTACAGCTTGGCTTTGGATCCAAAGGGGGCTGCGAGGCTGCCGTACATGCCCTTTCCAGTTTTTTAAATGCCGGTAAAGGTGAGGTCATCCTCAAGGTTGACGTTAAGAATGCCTTCAATTCCGTTAATAAGGACACTTTGTTGGCTGAAGTAAAAAAGGAGTTACCAGAAATTTATGGTTTTATGTGGCAGTGCTACAGGCACCCATCAAAATTATTATTTAAAGACACCGTATTGGAATCTGCAGTAGGATGCCAACAAGGTGATCCTCTCGGGCCAGTCATTTTCAGTTTGGCTATCCATCCCATAATAAAAAAACTAAATTCAAAATTTAATGTGTGGTACTTAGATGATGGAACACTAGGAGGTGACGTAGACACCGTTCTAAAAGATCTTCAATTCGTAAAGCAGCAGTTCCAATCCATCGGCCTTGACCTCAACAACTCCAAATGCGAAATTTACCTTTTTGACAATACCGACAGACAATCAACTATACAGAAATTCAATTCCATAGCCCCAGACATCAAAGTTTTGGAAAAAAGTTCACTGCACCTCCTAGGTTCCCCAATTTTAGAAGACAGTTTCTCATCTTTCGTCGACGACAAAATTAAACATTTTAACGATATTTCGGATAGACTTTCAAAAATTAATTTACATTCGGCATTCACCCTTATCAGATATTGCTGTTTTGGTCCAAATTTTATGTATTTTCTCCGCTCTTCCTCTTTATGGAAGCAGCCACAACTTTTAAACAAAATCGATCATATTATTCGAAATACCCTATCATCAATTTTAAATGTGGCATTGGACGATCGGGCGTGGCTGCAAGCCACACTACCCATCCGTTTTGGTGGGCTCGGCGTCCGCAAAATTTCTAGTGTAAGCCTACCGGCGTTCCTGTCCTCGGTCCACAGCACCGAAAAGTTAACCACAAGAATCTTAGCCCCTTCTCAGGTTGACTCTGAAGTGCCGTGTTTGACCGACGCGGTGAATGCCTGGAAAGTGGCTTGCCCGGATACGGTTCAGCCCGAGAACCCGTCTTCCCAGAGACAGTGGGATGAGCCGCTCTGCAGGTTGGTACGGAATAAACTTATTAATACGTCCACCAATACTGCTGACCGTGCCCGCCTGTTGGCTGTGGGTGAATGGGAGTCGGGTCTCTGGCTTCAGGCTCTACCGTCACCCAACATAGGCACTATGCTGAGTGACACCACATTCCGGCTCGCTACATGTTTGCGTGTGGGTGCTCCTTGTGGGGCTCCACATCGCTGTCAATGCGGTGAAGGAGTCGACTGCCTCGGACACCATGGACTATCCTGCAGCAAGAGCGCTGGTCGGATGGCACGGCACGCTAGCATTAACGACATCATCCGTCGGGCTCTTGTCACCGCCGGGGGTGCCAGCAGTTTTAGAACCCAATGGCTTGGCACGCGACGATGGGAAGAGGCCAGACGGAATGACCATAATGCCTTGGAAGTTGGGTAGGCCTTTGGTGTGGGATGCAACCTGTGTCGACACCCTCGCGCCATCCCATCTTCTTAGCACGGCGGGTTGTGCTGGGGCGGCTGCTGCAGGAGCAGAAAACCTCAAACGGCGCAAATATAGCAACCTTATTGGGAGCTATATGTTTGAGCCGTTTGGGGTTGAAACTCTAGGGCCTTGGGGTCCGAGTGCTCATCGAGTATTTCGGGACATCGCCAAGCGGTTGGTCGACTCTTCACGTGACCAGAGGGCTGGCCTATTTTTAGCCCAAAGAATCAGCATTGCTATCCAACGTGGCAATGCTGCCAGCCTTTTGGGCACTTTTACCATTGACAGCGATGCGGACGAATTTTTTGATGCCCTATGAGCTTGTCACCTTTTTATTTTTATGATTTTTATATACTTGTACATAATATACATATATATCTTTTAGTTTTAGCTTGTACATATAATCTAGTTTCTGTTTGAAATAAAAAAAAAAAATAATAAAAAAATTGGGTTCTGCGTAAAAAAATTAAAACTCATAAAAATGTGTGCATAATCCGATTCAAATAGGGAAGTATTGACAGCCACGTAGGCGAAGCCTCGAGTAACAGCTAGTAAAGTAATAAATACCTTCTTCGTCGCTCCCAATCATAGCGTATCGGTCGTATCCGCTGAGGTTTCGGTTCATGCCGAGCCCGAAGTCGTCCTTCGTCCACTGCAGGTTCCCCACTTTGTTCTCGACGCGGCATGGCAGAGTCACTCGCGACCCGACTATGGCACTCTGAGGAGGGAAGAGTAGAGTTAGAGTAAGAGTAAAAGTGGAGTAACTTGGAAATGAAAAAGAGAAAGTATTTAAAAATTTAAAATAATCCTGTATATTAATGCAAACGCATTAATATACAGGATTATTTTAAATTGGTTAGCTAAACTCCGCAGACGCGATGGGTCACTAAACATGATAAAACAAAAAAATAATAATTTTGTGATTTTTTTTTTTGTGGAGTTGACCCACGAGCGCAGTCATTGTAGTCGCTCAGTTTAAAAAATCTGTTTCATTTTTGTGTAAACTTCACAGACGTGATAGATATCTAAACGCGATAAAACAACTCAACTCATACTTGTTAATTGAAGTTTGTCGGTTAGAAAAAATATTGGTGGCTGGGACTGACTGGACTTTAAATTGAGATAAAATACAGAAAAATGTTTATAATATCCATGAAATTAGCTTTATTTAATGATTCTGGGTATTTGGCCGCCGCGGCTGACACCAACGCCTAGTTTACTTATAACTTTACTTTTTATTGGCTTAATTTACTAAAGGAAAAATTTGACAAACAACTAATTTCACGAAATCTGGCCACCTCGTTCGTGCGATTTGAAGCCATTACTTTATTTTTTCTCGGGATAAGTAAAGTCTCATGTCTACTTCGATAAACCAGTAACAATTGAGCACTTGGATGACAATATTCAATGCATTATTGCCGAAATAAAGCCTGATTTACTGCAAAGAGTGTGTGAAAATTTGACCTCCAGATTACGCCATGTACGCGTGAGCCACATTTTTCAGAATTTTATTTGAATTTGAAGTTTTCTGCCTCTAAAAAATACACCCTTTATAATTATGTACCTGAGTGAGTTATCGGTGTAAACCGACTATCTAATCTAGCTACATTCGATACGACGACGATAATTCGATCCTCTGTTAAATACTATTTAACAGGGGATCGAATTATGTACTACTTACTTACTGTTAATAGGATGAATAACATACGAAATCGATTTTAAAATCGATACATACAGAGTTCAAGTTTTAAAAATAACCATCGTCAACCCAAGGCCTTATTATCGAAACTGATCGTAGTCATTAAGAAAATTTACAAAATTGCATTCACTACTCCATTATGAGATTAAAATTAATAATTGTCGGTTCAAAATTGTGTGTTATAGTGGCATTATTATTGCTCAAGCACATGCAATTTGTGTATAATGTTATAATCAAATTGATTAACGTATGAGTTTTTATATATTTCGATTTCGATGTTTTGCAATCGTTATTCCGATTTGCTTGGCAATGGTGGGTGAAAATCGATTACTGAACATTGAACAATGAACATCTCGGATTTAAAAAAGGAATTATTACGAATCATCTGTCTTTTTTTTAAGAATTCTGGGTGGCCTATTGTAAAATGCAAAGATGCAAATAAAACATCTAGAAAATATCTGGTTGGTGATTAGATAGTATATCTGGACTCGTAATTTTATCCACACACAGCAAGCAGATGAGTCAAATTGAACCCTATTCCTGCTAAATAAAGACTATTATTTACGTTACCATAATATTGACAGTAGATAATTAAGTACCTCTATATTTTAGTAGCCGGACCAGTGGTCTAGGCATCGCCCCTTAGTGTACGACCTGAGTGAAAAAGCGTCCAGCGGGGCGTTCAGCGTTGCGTGCAAGCGGCGGAAAGCAATCACCGAGCGCCGCTCGGCCGTTACTCAGGACTCTAGCGAGTGTTTGCATTTGTTTAACACGAGCGTCCAGCGGGACACGAGCGCCGAGCGTGCACTTAGTCCGTATACTTAAGCACGAGGTTGTGGGTTCAAATCCGCCCCGGGCAAGCATCAATGTGACTTTTTCAATTCATAATATGTATTTTCTAAGTTTTGGTACTTTCTAAGTATCGGTGAAGGAAACATCGTGAGGACACCTGCACCCTAATTGCAAACACAATATCGATCGGATCCGAATGATTTTGAAGAAAATTGCTAATCCATTGCTTCATATGTTCGAAAATTTTTTCTTCTCTACAACGTAAATAACGCAATGAATGTTGTTGACCTGTAAATGAAACCCATTCCAATTGATAGTGTGTTACGCAATTAGGATGCCGCCGGACTTGTAATCCTATCCTAACTAATATTATAAATGCGAAAGTGAGTTTGTTGTAAAACGGCAGAACGGATTTGTATGAAATTTGGCACATGGGTAGACCATGATCTGGATTACGACATAGAATACTTTTATCCCGGTAGTTCGTTCCCGTGGGATAATTTTCGACCTTCGAGCGACCTCCACGCGCGCAAAAGCAAGTTAGTTTGAAATCGCCAACTCCATGCGGTTTAGCGATTTCAGGAGCAAGCGTGGTGATCAATGCTCGAGCCTTCTCTGTATGAGAAGACGCTTTTGCAGTGGGACAATAATAGGCTAGTATTATTACATGTTCTATTATGTACATGTTTGCCTTTCAAAGACAATTCCACAGTTTACAATATTGTCCGAATAATCTCTTACTACACAAGGACACTCGCTGTTATTTCTGCCGCCATATGTCATCACTTAGTACACAAATGCAATCTTGTGAAAGCAACTTGTTAAGTACGGTTTTCTAAAGAGACTACCGAGCCCGCTGTTTGTATTTGAATGCAGCGGGACTGAATCAAAGCGTGGTTTTTTGGTATTAAATAGTTTTTCGTTGAGATGTTCCTTCTACAAAAAAAAAGTAGTGTATGTAGTATATCAGTTATCTGGTTTCCATAGTACAAGCTCTGCTTAGTTTGGGATCAGATGACCTCGTGCGAATAATGTCCTAGGATATAGTTTATATTTATTATATTATTATTATTATAACTATGCTAGGGACCTTGGCGAATGCGCCAGGGTAGCCCGCGAAATTCAAATGTTCTTATGTTTTTTGCAATTTGCAGATCAGTATTACGTTGTATGTTGATCTGAATATTATTTGCTACCGTAACTAATCTGTATTTATAGAATTATAATCACTAAAATCATCAAAACAATTCTCTAAGTTCATATTACTCTACTATCTGTTGCCCGAGGCTTCGCCCACGTGTATGTCGGAAATTATCCCACGGAAACCTTCTACCGGGATGAAAAGTATCCTATGTCTTAATCCAGGTTATAAACTATCTGTATCCCAAATTTCATCCAAATCCGTTCAGCCGTTTTTGCGTGATTGAGTAACAAACATCCTAACATACAAACTTTCACATTTTATATAGGTAGGATTGATTGAGTATTTCATGAAATCTTGACATTTGAAGTATTTTCTAACTTATAAAGTTGTATTACTGTTTCTAATGATTATAATTCTGTAAATATATGTTTGTTTACTGTTGCGCATTATATTTGAATTAACATAAAACCTAATACTGACCTGCGAATTGCAAAAAACGTAAGAATATTGGAATTTCGCGGGAATACCTTAGCGCTTCCCCCTTAATGTGTCAATTTAGTTGAAATTTAATTGATTTTAGGTTTGTTAAATTTTCTGGCCATGTTTGTAGAAGGACCTATGGCTGGTGGAGCAGATGAGTTCTGGAGTGGAGACTGCGTATCGGCAAGCGTAGTGTGGTACGCCCCCCAGCTAGATGGACCTGGCCTGGAAGTTACTAATTTAAATTTTCACAACTTTTTTACGCGTTTGTTTAACAGCATAAGCCCTATCTACCAGAAATAAAAATGGAACAGAATTTATTTGGATTTTCTTCCTGAAAAGTTAACTGGAACTTATCAGAAGGTGGTAAGACAGGCCATTAGCGTCATAGTTTTAAAGACAGTGGTAAGTTTCGTATGCCACTGCCGCTATAGTTTGAAGAGTGCCACAGAGTATCACAGATGCAGTTTACCAAGAGTTGAAAGCTGTCGTAAATTAAATATTGTTCTACTTTTACCAGTCGAATTATTCAATGAACTTGCTGACCCTACTAAGTAAGTTAGTAAGTTAGAGCAGCTGGATCTATACAAATTACAAATGAAAGTCGCTTTTAGTGTCTGTCTGTGTCACCGTAGCCGCGGGCTTGCTGACGGTGAGCAATGGGTAGCTCGCCGTCCGGTAAGGACCAGGCCAGGGTCAACAGTGCGTTGTGTTCCACGCGCGCCTCAGAGATGTCAGCAGCAACTGATGGGGTCCGTTAGGGCCGATGCCTGCCAGGGTTGCGGGTTGTTCGAAAGAGTTATCGTGGCCCTGGCACAGGCAACTGAAGGAACACGTAGTCCGTAAAAGTCGGACACGCCTCTTGCTCCGCCCAGAGCGGAGGAAGTTATTTGATGATTTCCCAAAAAAAAAAAAACTACACAACGGTGTGACTGCATTGTTCTAAACTACACAACGGATTTTGATGCTGTTTTCATTATCATTTAGAACATTTATTCCGGAAGGTTTATATGTATAATACATTAATATTAAACTTACACATATTATAAAAATCTTGATGTTTTGTCAAGTCGTAAAACCCGTGCGAAGACGGGCGGTTTGCTAGTAAAGTGCAACACATTTTTAAAATATATATCTCAATATAAAAAAGGTGACTGGTAATTAGTGAGCGATACTTAAACGCATGATTGTACTCATGATAACAAACAACTTTTACTATGGGGCCAAACCTGAGTTCGCGAAAAAAAAATCAGCTGCTCCATACATTCCTGTTTGCAGAACTCGTCAAAATGTTTTTAGGTTTAACAAATGATTTTAGGTTTGGTCCCATAGTAAAAGTTGTTTGTTATCATGAGTACAATCATGTGTTTAAGTATCGGTCACTAAATACCAGTCTCCCCTATATAGGCGCCTATATTGAATACCCGAATATTGCCGACAAAACACGACGAAGACGCTAAGCATTCAAGGAATTAACAGATAACCAGATGAAAAGATTAGAGAATCACTAAACTAGCAATTTGTATTCATTTACCAATTACTATGTATGTCAAACGAACTATACTGTGTATATGAATTCCTTATACACTGAATTTCGGCTTCCGATGCTAATAGAAAGATATGAGCTGGCGCGTCCACAGACTAACAAAATGCCAATGTAAATGAGTATGACAATTATACATTTAAATTTATTCTGTTGTACAGTCCGAATTGTAAGGGAAAATGGGGACAAACAATGGCCCATAAAACCGGTATATGGTCTTGAGTTTATAATTTGTGGACATAATTTTAGTGTTACCGAGTTTTAATTGTATTAAGTGCAAGTTATGGTAATGCGGACATATTTGAATTCGCTCTTTTCTTGAGTGTGTTGCGACATCTGTAACGCCACATGCGAACTAGAAGTACGCAAAATAAGGACTTGACGTCACACAAATCCTGCATAACGCAAGCAGAGTTTATCGCGCAATTGGTATATATGTATACAACGTCCCGACATCAACCGTTGGGCAGTAGCCCACCAGACAAAACACCCGTCTGGTCGGAGGATCCTCCCTTTTCTATGGCGGATGTGAACATTACACCCTGTTCCTCAATTGTTCTGTATGAGCGTATTTTGGGCAGACGTTTTTATTTTTACTTTGCTTTCGTGAACGTTGCAGAAAGATCCGGGTCTACACTTAATGTATTTATTTTAAGACACCACAATACCCCTGTAAATGTCACCCTACGTTTTATGTTACCCAAGTCACGCGTGCTATATTCGTGGCCATCTATTTTTAAATGCGGCTGTTCCTTCCTATCTTATTTGGCTTAGATAAATGATTAAGGGCGAATTTCACCAGTTAAACTAAACATCTAAACCGCGTTCCAGGCTGTCACTGTCATTATTGTTGTGGAATTATTGACATTGATATCTCCTGAACGCGATTTAGATGTGTTGCTCTTGCTCTATTATTATTACTGCTATTATTATTTGCTCTGCTTTGCTATTATTTGCTCACTTTCTCTACAATCATGCAAGTAACTACCGTATAATGGTAAAGCTCAGTGATTACTATACATATGTGGTAGTTAGATTTGTACTCTCTAGACATCGAAAGTATTTCCTCTTATTACGAGGATTGTTATAACTAGAGAGTATGTACGCAAAAACTAAACGCATCTAAAAAGCGATCGTGCAGATTTTTTGAACGAAGTTCTTTAACGCGAATTGTGGTAGGAGTAAACTGGCAGAAATTGTGACGTAACGAAAACGAATTATACTGTCAGTTTCAAGTGTGAAAAATAAGAACAAAACTTTTGACACTTGAAACTTGAAACGGTAAAAGTTTAGTATCGTTTGGCAAGAGCAGGGGTTTAGGAGGGGTAGAGGAAGAAGGGGAGGGATGGGGGAGGGCTCCCTCTCCCTTGGTACCACTCCCATGAAAAGGTAACGCATCATTCTTGAGAAAAACAAATTATTGTAACCTAACCTCAAAACACTTGTTCTCAAAACAAAGTTGCTTCTGCATCGTCTGCGGCACTGCGGGAAGTACAGCCCCTTCGCTCTTACGTAACAAAGGATAGGTACCCATGCAGACCTCCGCATCTTTGGCTTAGCCGCTACGGCTCGCACGGGTGCCTATGCTTTGTTACAGCGGGCAGGGGCTGCTCTCCCTCCGCGCCTCGGATTTTTAGGTACACCCTAGGGGTAGCAGCCAAGAGACTACGAGGAGTCGGGGTGCCGCGATTCGGTTTTGGGACAGATTTGACCTATTTTAACCATAAAGTTAGGGTACACTAACTACCTTCTGAACTTAATTTTTAGGTTGAGAATCGGAATGAACGAAAACAAATGACACTGACACATGACGCAAATTGCGTAATTTTTTTTTTACGTTCCGTTTCAACGATTTAGCATGACATTTTACACCACAGACAATATACTGGACATACTAGTATAGATTTGCTTGTCAATCGCCCATTTTAACGTTTTAATTTCCCTTTTTATCTGATTTGAGGTTAGAAACATTTTTTATTAATTTCTCGAAAAATATGCATTACCTTTGTAATAAGAGGGATAAAGTTATAATCAGGGACCCAACCCCTACCATCATTAACCACTTTGACCCCTCTCCTCCTGCCAAACGATACTAAACTCAAGCCTAAATCGCTTTCCTCTCATAGCTTAAACAACTAACAAAAATTCCTTGTTTACACATTCAAACTATTTAAAAACTGTCGCCTCTCCATGTTTACATCCGATCACACCATAATATGTAAGATTGTGTATCAAGATTCTGCTAATCTGCTATATCAATATTCATGAAACATTGATTTAAGAATAGGCGTCTACATAATTATAATATTATAAAATATTTGACAGCTACCTTTATAATGTATGCATACTGATTTATTCTATCTGTGGTCTGATTAGATGGCACGTGAGGACAATATTTATTATTCTGTTATTTCTTAAATTTTGAAAGTTGAAATATGTTTATTGCATTTAAATATTGCTTTTTTAACAAACAGAGACACTAAAAATACGCATATATGGCAAATCAAGTGAGCAATAATTTTCTTTGTATATAATTCTAATGCTTTTATTATTATTTTTAGCCACAACTAAGTTGCGTAATATGTAAATTAGAAAAATATCTTTCGTCAAATGCCATTTAGATCAACAACCCTATGACCATCATAAAAAGAGAATTGATAAATAAAAAGTCGTTAAACTGCCGTAAAACTCTCGTTAATGTTTCGCCGTGTTGTTTTAACTATTAATTAAATAAAATTTATCTTTACTCACTGTATATTGGGGTCACAAAAGCTTTTTAGAAATGCCATGTGTCTATACATACTTACTTAAACTATATAGTAGGTAAGTATATTCTGATTTTTCAAGATAAAAATAAGCAATACGTAAGTATTTACAATGTTAGTTTGGCCAATCTACACAAGAACTTGCTATAATTTGGACGCAATTTAAGTTTATCTTTTTACTTGCCTATTAATCTTTTACAAGTTATTAAACCCCCTCATTTCCCTGTCAATTTTCTGATTGGGGATCCACATTCCTATTGCAGGATCCCAAAGACGAAAGAAGTGGGTTGATGATTCTGGAATGACCAACGAGTAGGAAATAAAGTCCTTAGAGAATTTGCAATGATTTATAACGTCACCACTGCTGGGACACAAGCGTCCTCTCTGTGAGAGGGAGTGGGCTGTAATCCACCACGAGGGCCCAGATCGGGTTGGCGGATATCACATGTTTGGTTCTTGGACATGCCGGTTTCATCACGATGGTTTCCTTCACCGTTTTGAGAGCAGTATAAATTACACAAAGTAGCAAGCCTGCCTGGGTTCGAACTCACGACCTACGACACGTAATTTGAGGTCGTTCCCACTGGGCTACCACTGCTCTCAATCACTAATAGTCGTTAAACTCAAACTCTCCAAACAATTACTTCAATTCAACTGTTTACAGGGACTTTGAATTTTTAAGGAGTCCGACGAGAAGAACAAACAAGAAGCTCATAGACACTCTTTTACGCGGTTTTGTAAAGGTTCCATGGAATGAACTATTATTAACATTAATTTTATATGTCTTGTACTGGCTGATATTCGATTACTTGCGCCGGTATAAAACACTCTTTTTTTTAACAAATAAAAAAGATATTATGTTTTTCCAAGTCCGACTTCTGCTAAAGGCCTATTAAAACCTAAGCGGTATTCGCTACCGTCTGCGGTAGAGAAAACCGAGTGGGTATGCGGTAATATTACTGTTCATTCATCTGTACCGCTTTTGCCGCGAAACATAATACTAAATACCTAAGCGAAACCCGCGCGGTATTACCTCTACCCATAGCGGCAGCGAATACCGCTTAGGTATGAATAGGCCTTTAGCTAGGGTGCTAGGCGGTATAGTTTTTAGAAGTGCGCGATATTAACCAAAGATTGTATCGTATCCTGACTAATATTATAAACGAGAAAGTAAGTTAGTTTGTTTGTTTGTTACCTTTTCACACCTAAACCACAGAACCGATCATCCTGAAATTGCATATACGGTGTTATGTAAAGGTGTTCTGAAAAAAAGTACTGGTCCCGAGAAAAACAACAAAAACATTCTTATGATAATAGATGGCGCCACGTGTCTTTCGAATCATGATTGAATTAATAAGCTTTCACGCTAAAACTGCTGAACGGATTTGTATGAAATTTGGCACATGGGTAGACTATGACCTGGATTAGGATATAGGATACTTTTGATCCCGGTAGTGCGTTCCCGTGGGATAATTTCCGACAACCACGCGGGCGAAGCCGCGGGCAAAAGCTAGTAAACTTATAAATTAAATTATATATCTCGTTATTGCCTCTCCGACTGTTATTCCTTATTTAGTTACACCCCTGTGGAAACTCAGAACTTCTACATTACTTTCAAAAAATTAATCTGCCTGTCTTTCGCCAACTCTGTTGGAGTTGCCTTTCAGTCTAACCAGATGCAGCTGATTACCAGTATTTTACATGGAGCGACTGCCCTACACAACACAGTAAATGCTTCCCAGAAGCACGATACCCCTTAGTCAGACTTTCGCGCTTGAAACTACTGTCAAAAATCTGCGAATGACAGCCGCAATCAACGGCTGAACTTGCTTGCCGAGGCACGAAAGGGTCTCGATATGTATCATAATATATGGTCATCCATCCATAGACCAACCTCGGCAAGCTTAATCTTCTATCGACCCGTGCGTCCGTTATTTAGTTGGAAAGTACCACGCGGTACTCTCAAACATGACAAGGTAGGTATTTCATCTTTCACTTTGAGATTAGCACGGCAAGTCATAAAATTAATTAACCAAAGATATCTCTTAGCAATGTTAACTTTTAATTAACTCTTAATGGCGTTATACGTTTAACTTAAAAGTGGTTTTATTGCATTTTTTTTTTTTAATGATTATTGATTAAAACCGGATATTTTACATTTATGCTTATTTATATAGTTTTTTTTTTATTTTTTTTATACGTGACGTTGATAAGGTTAATCTGTCTAGTAATTCTACGAGCAGTATACCTCTCGAGAGACAAACTTTTATGTAACATTTATTATACCACTAAAATTATTCAAAACGGGATATTTACCATGATTTTTTTCTCTCGTCAAATAAGACCAACTTAACGTTACCTTACCTTACTTTTGAAATAAAATAAAAAATAATTTAAAAAAGTTAAATCGACTTCAAAAAATTATTTTTATTTCATAATTTTTAGTTTTTAGTAAAAACTGGAATATTTAATAATAATAATAATTTTATTTATTTCAGACTTAGTACTAGTCCATAGTTATACACTCATATAAATACTCACATATATAAATCAAACTAAAAACAGATAAAACTCGAAAATAAAATTGTGACTAAATAAAATCCAAATAATAATAATAAGAAAAATAGTAATAATTAAAAATGTCGAAAAATATAAAAATGTCAGATTTATAGTAATATTTGTTTGTAATAATTAATAAATAGTTTTGTTATAAATATTGCACTACAATTTGACCAAGGTTTTGAGATGTTTTCCCTTTGACACCACACCCGTTACTCGTATCAATAAACCAGTCCTCCACACCACACTTACACTACACTTACTCGTACTATACTTAGTCTATTATCTTGAAAACTACTCAACCGATTTTGATGAAACTTGCACTGTGCCCTAAGTTAAATGTAAGCCAAGAAAAAAATAATGGTCATGATCTGATTAATAGTTTCGGAGAAATGCGTGGACAAACATACAAACATACATCTATGAAATTTTGTATATTTGTTTGGAAGCCCTAATAGATTATCATAATTATGTGAATATATTGCAGTTCCTGTAATATTACATACATACGTGTCGAATTGGTAACTCCTTTTTTTGAAGTCGTTAAAAAGAATCGAAATCGGATGTCTTAAAGCGGAGATATCCAGTACCTCATTTTGCCCCTTTTTGGAGGAAGTACCCCTCCAATCACAAATCCTCGACGATAAAAAAATTCTCTAAATTCGTTAAATCTCTATCGGTTGGAAAATACGACCTGTAGAGGAGTACCAACAAACTGACAGAGAAAAGCACATTTTGCCAGACTTGAAGCAGAGATACTTCGGTCGCTCGGTCAATTATTTAGTAAATAGGAAAAAGCATAGCTTTACACAAACAAAAAGAGTACACTGTATGAAAGATTATATGGCTAAAAAGGGAGTGACTATTGAAAGGACAACAGATATGTATGGAAGAAGATGGCATGCTGCGCCAATCCCAAATAAGCGTATTGGCAAAAAGTTGATGAAAAAGACTGTACTTTAAAAACATATGCAGAAAACCTAATATACCAGTATGCATACATGCTGCATATAATTTTTTGCGAAACCCTAATTCGTCCTTCATCGAACTTAACCGTAAAAAGTTTCGCTTACAGTATATAAAACCCTTCTAAGAAATATTTGTTTATAGGACCATTTATTTATTTATTTATCAATAGTTAAAAACATACCTGATCCTGTGGTTCCATGGCGAACCTCTGTTCTTGGTAACCATGGCAACCGACAATCAAGACGAAGAACGACAGGAAGCGAACGCCGACATCCGGCCGAGCCCATTTCCGGCACCTTTCCGTTCTATATTTGAATTCGGAATCAGCCCTGCGCCCGCGCAGCCCTATAAATGGCGTTCCATTTTCAAATGTCTCTTTGTGTTGTGCCGCCATAGTTTATATGTGTGAAGCATATTGATGACTGATGTTAGTTTTTTGGTACATTTGTGTTGATTTTCAGGAATTCTTTGTAAACATTGTATCTGTAACAAAATGAAAACACAGTTAATAAAAGGTAAATTATTTTACTTATAAAGGGTATTTTGTTGGTAGTTCTGGATGCATCTTAGAATAAGTTCATGACCTTTCTGCGACCTTTATTTTATTCTTCATGTTATTTGATTCTACTATAATAATTTTAAAAGGAATGGTGTTTCCGACTTTCGTGTGGTTTTATTACCAACTAGCTGATCCGTCAGATGTGGACTGTCAGTATTTCAATTTCAATTTTTCGGCTGTTTCTTTGGGTTCTTCCTAATTTTGTTTTTTCCTAGTCCACCCCAGTAATGAGGCGAACAAAACTAAAGTAATCTTCAAATCGGTCGAGCCTTTTTCGAATTTTGACGAGACTAATGCACGGCAGTTGATTCAAAATCAATTGATTTTGAATGAATTGCCGTGCCGATTAGCATTCATTAAGTGATATCTAAAAGAAGAAAAAAATCTACGAATGTTATTGCTTCTTCTTGTATTTTGCCTAAAACGTTTATAGACTTCGGAACGGTTGGCATCGTAAAACTATGTATAATTTAATGTGTATAATCGACTAATTAATTTAACATTCCTATAATTATGCCCATCTTCAGGCAAATTTGCATATGCTTGTAATAAATTAACATGATCTTCCATGAATACATTTTGTGTCTCCATGTTCATGCAATACTACATTGCCTATGACCATTATTAATGGTTTGTAGGTGTCGCGATAGCCAATCGCTTAAGAGGGTCCCTCCCGGTCCGTCTATCGTCGTCTAAGCTTGTTGTTTCATCCAGCGCAAGTAAGAACGCGATAACATTGAACGAAAAATAGTGTGCGAAAATTTCATAAAACTTATTCCAGGGAATACGTGTTTTTGAGTAAGCCACACATGTATTTCACACACTTGTAAAAGTGTGTGAAATACATGTTTGTCAATTAGAATTTCCATTACATGTGCGTGTTTTCTATGTAGATTTTTTCTTTACTTTTACAATTTATGAGTACTTTATAAACGGCTGCATTTAAAGTAAAATTTGTTCAAAAAAGCAAATTTTTGAAGGCTTATGAATTATTTTCTCCAAATTTTTATTTTTTGCTTTCATAGAAACCTGGATATAGTACGCAAGACATCTGTTAGGTAAAAAAAAAACCGAAGAAAGATACATTACAATGCCATAACCACTTGCGAGCGTCTGTATGAAAAGTATGACGGGTTAGCTGATGTTAAGGCCTTATCTCTTATGTACGAGATTGTGGGCAAGTCAGGGCAAATACCAATGTGACTTTTCAATTCATATGTACCAACTTCCTTAGTTTATCGTGGACATCACTGACATCGGGGAACGACAACATCGTGATTAAACATGGACCTTCATTATAGGATTATAGAATCTAGGTTTGTTAGCATATATAAATCTGAAATCGCCAATCTGCCTATGAGCAAGAGTGGTGATCAATCAAAGAGAGATACAGAAGCCCACAGAGCAGGATGGGGCGAGCTGTTGGGCATTAGCTACTCTACGGACCCTATATCCCGGGAGAAGTCTTGTTCCTCATCTCTGACTTGCCTTTATTGATCGACTGGAGTGAACGCTGATGAGGAACAAAGCTCCCACCTAATTCTCGCCTTTATTGGCCGGCTTGAGTGAAGATTCGTAAAAGCAAACATGCTCGCAGGAAGGAAGTATTCCAGTAAGTGCTGGTAGGGATCTTGACCATCTTCCGGGCTCTGTGATTGTCCTGATAGTCGTGGTATTCCTCTCAACTCCACACGCACCTCAGATATGTTGCCCCTTTGTCACTACGTCACTAAGTGCTAGCAACAGTTTCCGGGGGCCCATTCCCGAGTGTCCAAATCACCCCCTGCCATTTTCCCGTGTATAATAAGACATTTAACAGGCACGGACCATAGTCCTATAGTTCTAGGTAACCAGTCTACTTTAGCCATCCAACACATATTCCAATATCTTTGTTCCATATCCTGCAATAGTCCTACACCAACCGTGGGTTGTCGTTGGGTGCACTTGCATAGTGCGTACATGGATAATCGTCGGTTGGTGCCACATTTCATTAAAAGCGTCTAACGGGTCTCTATGAGATTGCTTCGGCCCCTCGTACGCCTTCCAAAGTTCCGGGACCCCAGAGTCCCGAGAAATGTCAATAATAATACAGATTATTAGAATCTGACAATAAACTTTGCAAGCAACGCTTATATGATTGTCAAGGCCTTTATACAAACTGGCCACTCTTCATGGTTTGTATGTAAATTTAAACGTCGTTTAGTGGAGCCCCTGCAGTGTTTTATAACGTTTAAGACTATTTCTAATAAGTTATAGATATTTAATCGTCAATTTTGTGCGTACTTTATTATTGCTGTCAATTCTGTTTTTGTGTTCTTAAGACACACTATGACATGAATGGCATCTAGGTAAATTACGTTATATCTGACACAATACATTTTTTTTAAATCTAAATATTACCTCCCTACTATATTATCAAAGAACAGTTCAAAACAACATTCCAATCAAGAAATGTATAAAAGCCTGCCTCAATAATAAATCACTTTTATTTATGTTGTCCTTACAGTTATATTTTAATAAAGTTATAAATTATCCTTTAAACATAACTGCTAATTTAATCCTATGACACGATATCGTGAATAGTAAAACAGCTTTTTTAAATTATAATTTAATTAATTCTTGCCTTTACTGGCGCTTCATATTCTCGTGAACAAAGATAATGTTTATTGTTTTTTAGATTTACCCAGTTGTAATTTCATTTCCAGAAACTCAGAAGCCCAGAAGGGAAGGGAAAATATTATTTATTTATACTAATTCTTTCTACTCAATGCGTAGTAATAAAAGCGCAGAAATATTTTAAAAAACAGAATAGGAGCGTTTCATTTCTCCGAAATTATCACAATGCTCTTAAAGAAAATTACAAAGAAATTGATAAAAAATAATAAAACCAATTATTTTTCTTAGATCATGAACCATTTCTTTATTTGTGTTGGTTTACCTTTTATTTTATTTTTTGCGTACGCTACGTATATAGATCAAAATATTAATATTATTACAAATGAGAGTAAATATACACTTTTTCAAAACAAAAATTTACTGCCTCATTTGTCTAGTGCAGCTGAATACCAGTATTTTACATAGAACGACCACCTGTCTGACCTCCACAACCCAGTTACTGGGTAATACGATACCCCCTTTGTAAGAGCTTCTGACGACCCGTAACGACTGTCAAAGATCCACGAATGACAGCCAAGACCAACGGCTTAACGTGCTTTCCGAAGCACGGAGGGGTCTTGGTATGTAAAGATGTTCACCCATCCACGGACCAACCATGGCAAGTGTAGCTTAACCTGATCGACCCGTGTGGTGGTTATTACTAAGCCACAGGCCGCCTCTTCGACAATAAATATTAAAATAAACACAAAACCATCAACAAATGTAACTTATGCGCTTATGTCGTGATAGCTCAGTAGGCCTTGCCGCCTTGCCTCTCATGCATGAAGTTATGGGTTCAAATCCGTTCAAGTACCAAAGTGACTTTTTCTATTCATATGTACTTTCTGAGTTTATCTTGAACTTATTACTGACAGCGGTGAAGACAAATATAGTTAAGAAACTTGAACTTAAGTAATATAAGTCTGAAATCTAGCGGTTGCCCGCGGCTTCATCTGCGATCCAGGATGAATAGTAGCCTACCTCCTTCTCCAGGTCATGGTCTACCCAAGTGCCATATTTCATCCAAACCCTTTCAGCTGTTTTAGCGTGAAAGCCTAATCAAAAAAGAAACAAACACTTTCGCATTTATAATATTAGTTAGTAAGATAAAAAAAAAACTGGTCTATCGACACTTTAGACTCACAAAATGTATTAGGTACTTAAATAAAAAAATTAAAAAAAACTCTTAACGCTCTACTAAAGTTTATATAATTTCAATCATGATTTGGAAGACACGTGGCGCCATCTATTATCTTAAAGAACGTTATTGTTGTTTTCCTCGGGAACAGTACTTTTTTTCGGGATAACAGGTACCCTATGTCCGTGTCTGTACACGTGACAACGTATATGCAAAATTTCAGGATGACCGGTTTAGTGGTTTAGGCGTGAAAAGGTAACAAACAAACAAACAAACTTACTTTCGCATTTATATCTAATATTAGTTACGATTAGGATATAGGTAAGTCTGAAATCGACAACCCGTCTTGAGCAAGGGAGGAGATCGATGCTCGTGCCTTCTCTGTGTGAGAAGAGGCATTTACCCTGCATTGGGACAGTAATAGGATGGTATTATGCGCGTATGTGTAGCTCAGATAGTGCGCACATTGCATACTGTCTGTGTTTGTAACCGCGTTGTTCTTCTAAACTAAGTAACGGATTTTGATGCAGTTTTCACCATCAGAGAATTGATTTCGAAAGGTATATATGTATAGCATTAGTATTACACAAGAATAAAAAAGAGATCTGGATGGTTTATCAAGTCGTAAAAACCGTGCGAAGCAGCCGCGGATCGCTAGTAGAACTATAAAACTTATACCATAAAGTCTTTTAAAGTCATTATAATTTCTATCTTTAAGGGGGAAGCGTCAGGGTAGCTCGCGAAATTTAAATTTTCTTACGTTTTTTGCAATGTGCAAGTCAGTATTAAGTTGTATGTTAAATAAAGTATGATTCGCGGCCGTAGCAAATATGTATTTACAGAATTAATTATAATCATTAGAATCAGTAATACAACTCCATAAGATATAATCCTCAAATGTCAAGATTTCATAAAATAGTCATTCATTAGGATTACCTGGTTTTAATGAGTTCTACTGATCACTTTAATGATTGTAAATACATATTTGTTACGGCCGCGAATTACATTTTAATCAACGTACAACCTAATACTGACTTGTAAATTGCACAAAACGTAGGAAAATTTAAATTTCGCGGGCTACCCTGACGGTTTCGCCTTAATAAGTTCAATAAACTATCTTAAATTACCCTCTTCATTCATCAAATGCCTGTACATTCAAGTACAAAAATACATTACATTATAGAGCGACAATATCGAGAGTCGACACATGGTGGAACCGGCCATGTGTGGCAGTGTCAGTTACACTGATATGACATTATCTGGATGTGACAGTTTTGAGTATGAGTATACGATCAGGTGACGATTTGGAAATACTTTGCGGTTGATTGTAATTTTTTGGGTTTCTTTCAATCATTGTTTGAAAGTGAGGCAATGTTGGCCATTTATAGGTACTAATAATAAAGCTGAAGAGTTTGTTTTATGTTTGTCTGAACGTGCAAATCTCTGGAACTATGTACCCGTTTAATTTGAAAAATTATTTTTGCATTTGTTAACCCAATTCTTGTGAGAGGCTATAGGCTATTTATCATCGCGCTAGGACCCTTAGGAGATGAGTAAAAACAAAAAGTCAGAAAGAACGCTAAGCGAAAACGAATTAGGTAATTGGGCGGGCAGGCGATGCAACGGGGTGGGTCGGAGGTATAAGAAATTTCATGCGGACGAAGTCGCGGTCAGAGCTAGTAATATAATATTGTAAATTAGTGCTATTAAAGATCATAAAGTGCTCAGAGTTAAATTCATTAATGTCATTATTGAAAATCATTGTTTTAACGTACTGTGTGACGATTCCCGGAGGGATCGTCACTTTAACCTTTACTAAAAAAATTTGCTAAACTGTGTGCTGAGTGATCTGTTAATTAAAGATAATTGATTCTCATTCATTATTATATTATCTATTATATTATATTCACTTATTCTATGACTATGCCTCAAAATAAAGCAACTTATTTAAAAAAAACTCGGTTTCTGGTTTCCTTTAATCATCCTAACAACCCCAACTCAACAAGTGGAATTAATACAAAACATTAAACTCCTAACACAAATAACTCATAACACACCCTTTGATCATAACACTTTTACGACCATAAAACTACGCTCCGCACCCCTCAAAATTAACACCCGTGTCACTTCCATTAGCTTGACATCTTCCAACCACATGGTCCTTACAAATATTATTTTAACGCCTCCTTTTTATAATTATGTGTACTTTACTTAATAATCATCTCCCACGAGAAGCTCTCATGAATTTTTGACGTTTTTTTTACGCCGCCATCTTTTATTTCTTTCATTTGTTTTACTTTTATTGAACCGACTTTAGTGTTACGGTTATTTTGTACGTAAAAGGATGATGTTGAATGTTTATGTGTTAGTAAGGAATTACTACGTACTTGTGTACTTTGGCTAAGTAATTGATTTCTATCATTCTAAGTTTTTAAGGAATTCTGTCGCGAGATACGGGAAATGCTAATGTTACGGTGATGGGATAAGCTAAGCCATTTAGCAATGTTGAATGAATGAATAGTACCTACCGACCCCAGCGTGGTTTAACCATTGAGATAGAAAAACATGGAGATGACATATTCAACTATAGGAAGAATAGTTATAAAAATATCTTTCCTATCGACACAGACATGTCAAAAAGCGCTTTGTTTCGTTTTAACTAATCAAGAGCTGCGTATGAAAAGAGAGACATCTAAATGTTTGTCAAGGACTAAATTTGACAACACTCTTGTGTGACGTCAAAATCATGTTTATGCGTGACCGGTCGCCATGATGAGTACCGAGATTTGTGGTAAATGATTGGTAGATGTGCTTCAAACGGTTGCTTGCTCTCTCTCTTGCACTCGCAGTTACAAACCAACGAAAGGCGGCCATGTTGAGTGCCCGATTTTTGTTGGTATGCACGCTAATTTTGTGGATATGGCAAGTCCATAGGTTTATAAGACAGTAGTTTGACTAGACTGTACCAGACTCGATAACTCGAATGAACCCAAAGATTCACACTGCTAGCACCCTGGAGCATTATTATTCATGATGAGGCTATAAAGAGGCATTGCATATTGCCCTTAGAATATGGAAGGATTATTAGAGCCGTACCGGATATTCATCCTAAAGTAGGCAATGGACTTGTGGAGTCGCGTGATATTTACATATAGGTGGACGCCAGGTTGGTATTTATAAATTAAGTTTCGTTACTCCTTCCAAATGTTTGACAAATTTTTATCAACTGTCAAAAATAATCAAGAAAATATTCAGCTCTAAATCTGGATAAATGTTAAATCATTCTTTAATAATTATACTGAATTTTCCTATCAACTTATAAAGCGTGTGGGCGTCGTGGGTGGTCTGCTGATCCTCTAAAGTTTAGAGGATCTGTTTAGAGTCTAAACAGACAGCAGATTGAAAAAACAAACTAATTTGCTAAATGGATGCGTATCTGCTGTATTGTAAACGTAAGGTGCAACCTCTGCACTGTTCGTTGACATTAACCGTTCGTAATTACAGAAACATAAAAAAAAAACATTGTATTCCGTGTAGATCTACGTTCAGGCATACTAAGGGTGAATCACCGATACCTATGAACATCGGCAGTACCAGAGTTATTGCTGGTACCACAGAAATATAAAAAAATAGGAGAAGTGGCAAAGGGGCGTGTCGGTGTCCGCGCATCGTGATCATAATGATCATGTTACAGGCAAATGACCATTTCTGCGAACTAGTGCGCTTTCGACCGCGATCGTGACAACATTTAAGAATGCCGTGTTGTTCAGTGGTGAAACGTCTACTACATAAACTCACGTGTTATTCCCTCAGGGTAAGCAGACATCCCAGAAACTGAACTGAAATGTCTCCTATATACATGCATACAACTGCAACTCACGTCTTTTTCCCAAAGCGTTTTACAAATATAAAAATATTCCTTCGGTTTAGTACTTGAGCTTGAAACATGGCACAAAATTATCTGCGTAAATAATAAATATCGTGATCAGTAATTTTTTACAACTATCCCCTAAAGGTTGGAGGGGGCCACGGTAAAGGCTAGGCCTTTGCAGGTAGGCTGCGCAGGCCGTCAGGTAACTATTATAATAGAGAGTGATAAAGATGTAAAGTTAATAAGTACATACTTATAAAATAATAGAAGTAGTAACATGAGTAAGTCGTAGGTAAGGATAGCACTGACATGATCTGAGTTCTCGCACACACTTGGATAGGTAAGAAGGGTACCGTCCTTGGTAGCATAAGACGTGGAGGGGCTTGCCAGCACTGGCTCAGCAAGAGGCCTTCGTAGAACTGCCGTTAGCATGTGTCTCGTGTGACGCCAGTAGCGCACAGTCCGCAGTGCAAAGCGCAGTCTGGAGTCTGGATCAGCTTGTAGATCGGAGGAGCACGCAGTGTGTACGAGGTCGTAGGTTGACGTTCCAAGGGGAAAGTACGAAATCTACGCAGACGAAGAGCTACTCTGCTATGATCGATATGTCTCATACGCCTTCTATTACACTAGCGTTCATATTGGACCACAGCAACGCTGGGTGGCAGTAAGTCCACGTTAGCACGGACGGGAAAAAATCGCGGCGGGATCACGCACTGGATTTTCAACTCTCGGTTTTGAGCCAACCATTGAGAATCCAATAGAGTGCATCCCAGCGCGTCGAAAAAACATACTGTTGGCGAAAATCCAGCGCGCGAAAAATAATCGCCCGTGCGAACCTGGGCTAATACTTCCCCGGACCAGCTCCTTCACAGAGAACTCTAATATGATACTACTAATACAACATAACATCACGCCTGTAGTCCTCCAAGGGTTAGGCAGAGGTGCACCTATATTACGCCCACATTTCGCCAGTTATGTTTAAGTCCCATGTAACAGGCGTCGAGCCTATTGCCATCAACCGGGCACAAATCCAGACTCCTGGCTGCTACTGAGATATCCCAGGTGTAAAAAACCCAATAGCACTTCGTCCAACCCGGGAGTCGAACCCAGGACCTGCAGGAGCATGAGGATGAGCTCAGCAGTAGCGCATGCGACCTCCAACGAGGTAACAAGTCACAAAACAATAATTTTCCGTGAAGTGAACCGATTATACACCGGAAAAACGCTTGAATGGCGAAAACGAGAACATAGTACATTTAAAAATAAATGAAAACGTTATGCTATAGAGCTACAAGCTATTGTGTTACGTGGGTATGTGGCGCCACGGATACGGCCCGATTTAGAACGTCTGACATATGGGTATGACTGCTAAATAAATAGAGGGAGTAGTTTTGATCACCCCGCTGAGTATACAGCGTGATGATATTTAAAAAATACGAGAGAGAAAATATAGAGCAGTGGTAGACACAGTTGTCGATCGCAGGATCGAACCCAAACTGGCACTTGGCATATTTTATCTCTACTGCTCTCAAAGCGGTGAAAGAAAACATCGTGAGGAAACCGGCACGTCCTAGAACCAAAAATTTTATGACTTGTAACATCTACCAACTCGCACTGGGCCCGCGTGGTGGATTACGGCTCACTCCCTCTCACTGAGAGAAGGCCTGTGTGTGCGTGTGTCTCAGCAGTGAAAATGTTATAGGCTAATTACGCTGGTCTTATGCTACGTAAATAGAGGTGCATTTCTTAGCCCACGTTTGCACAGACGTAACAATACCGCGGCGGGATTTTATCACGCACTGGATTTTCAATTCTCGGAGCTGAGCCGAGCATTGAAAAACCCATTATTGGATTTTCAACTCTAAGCACTAAGCAATGCGTTGAAAATCCAGTCCAAAAAAAAAATTGCCGCCGGAAAAATCGCCTGTGCGCTCCTGACTTATGTACGTTTCTCCAGTCAATCTTCAATGACTTTCATCCAGCTGCTACCATTAAAGTCCACGTTCAAGACTAAATGTTCTTCCCATGTGCTTTAAAATGTTGTAAAACAAATGACGATTGAAGTTCTACTGAGAAGCCAAACATTACGTAATTAATACGCAATAAGCAAGCTCTTTCCTAAGTTGTAAGTCGTAAGTTCAAACCCAGGCAGGCACTTTAGTTTGTGTAAATTATTTCATCACCATTGCTCTTAAAACGGTGAAGGAAAACATCGTGAGGAAACCGGCATGTCCTAGGACCAAAAAATTTAAGAATCGTGACATCTTGTTAATTGTGATGCCCGCATTGGGCCCGCGTGGTTGATTACAGCCCACTCCCTCTCAAAGAGAGGAGGCCTGTGTCCCAGCAGTGGGGAAATAATAGACTGATTAGTAGTAGTAGTAGTGCAGCAAGCTATTGTAGTAATTGATCCTTGTGAAAGATTTCGCCCAAGATACTAACAATAGTCTCCTTCTCCTTCTTCGCATCGCTGTCACGACTGTAATTTTCAGAGCTTGTTGGCTCAAGACTTCGCCACCCCCACGTTGTCGTCCATGGCAGCGCACAGGGGTCAATTTGGCTGCATGTTTTGGGACACAGAGGGCAGGATAGGAGGTGGAGCATAGTTTGCGACATAGCTCTACAACCACACCCTGCTGCAGTTCCATCGAGGTAGCCCCACTTTACCAGGTTGGAGTTACATCTTTTCGGTTCAGGGACTTCAAAGTGCACTACGAAAGGTTAGACCCCGCAGGAAGATGCTCCTTTGGTGGTAGATAGTAAGTAGAAGAGAGAAGAGTATCCTGCCATGGTTTGAAACGGGCGTCTGCCGGGATTCCTGGTTTCACTGTCGATTTTAGTAACAAAACAGCTCATTTACGTCAAAGACTAACATTAGTAACAAAACTATTTCAGCTGCTAAGCATCGTTGCATTTCTGTTTGAAGAGTAAGACTTCCGGTTACAATTGACCTTGTGAATGTTTTACGGGTGCAACGCAATGCAATAATGCATAGGAGATATCCTAGGTCAAGGTTTTGCAGCTGTTGTATCGTAATATGCAGAGCAGCATAACATCCGTTGGGTCAGTCAAGAATATAGCGAATAGGGAGCACAGGATTCTGGCAACTTTGGTTTCATTGCCATACTTTATAATTTACACCTAAATGCGAATGGACTCTAACTCTGTCTGTGTCCTCGACAATCGACGCTTGGTTTGTTTGGAGTATGTACTCTCGTGGCGGGAATAAATATCCTGCTGCAAAATAGCGTCCTGCCCCCGCGTCAGCCTTTGGGACCGTGTGCCGCAATATTTTGCTGGTACCAAGCGAGATTTCCTGCAACTGAAGAAATATTGCTGCATGGTGTCTAAGGGCGTGGCGTGGGACTTCATCATAAAACATGAAATTCATTGTGTTGGAGTCAGTGTGTGTTGTTGTCAGTATGTACGAGTAGCTTTGTTCGCCTAAGCCACTGAACTTATCGTTATAAAATTTGACAGATAGGTAGCCTGGGATCTGGAACCGAGATAGGCTACTTGTCATCCTAGATCAAAGCCGAAGTCGTGGGCAACAATATAATAATAGTCTAGTAATAAATATAATAGCTCTCTTGAATTACAACGATGATGGATCTAACAGTTTAGAGGAGCTCGTGGCTAAGTAATAACAGCCCCACGGGTCGATCCATCAGCTTAAGCTAAGCTTGCCACGGTTGGTCCGAAGTTGGGGGACCATCTTTACATACCGAGAATCCTCCGTGCCTCGGAAAGCACGTTAAACCGTTGGCCCCGGCTATCATTCGTGGACCTTTGACAGTCGTTACGGGTCATTTGAAGCCGAAAGTTTAACCACCAGTCTTACCAAGGAGTATTACCCGTTACTGGGTTGTGGAGGTCAGATACGCAGTCGTTCCATGTGAAATACTGGTATTCAGCTGCAACCGGTTATACTGGAAGCCAACCCCAACGTAGTTGAGAAGAGGCTATAGGCAAGTGGTGATCTAACAGTTCATGACCCCTAAGGGCCTTTACAAAATGACATTCGATATGACAATGATATAATATATAGCTATCGAAAAGCTTATGTCAGTCCCATTAAAAGTCTTTGTAGATAAACGGAACGATTTAAAGCGATTGCCATTCTTTAGGCCCGCAAGTTTCCGAAAAAACAACTTATAATCTTGCTTGCCATAGCTGCTAGCCTTTGTCCAATTGTAACCCATGGAAACCAAAAGCATGTCATAACCTTCCAGCAAAATCAGTGAGGACACAGCAGATAATTATTTATAAGTCAAGCCAAGACAAGAAGGGGACTTAAAGTTCAACGATCGGCCCGATATAGATAGGAATGTTAAAACAAAAGCAGACAGACAGACGGACGAACGAACGTAATAGCTTCTAATGATGTTCTAAGAGAGCTTTGTGCTCTCAAAGTTAATATGAAATATGGAAGTTTTGAAGTTAATGAGTGCAAGTACGAGTACGAGTATGATCTGCTAAGAGAATGTTTTGGTTTTTTGCCACAAATTAAGTTTTGGCAACCGTATACGCAATAGAACAGAATTATAATGTTTTTTAGGCTACAATAAGGAGGGGCCTGCGGACGTTGAAATTGGGGCTGTGTCGTCACTCGAGCAGTCAGGCTCAAAGAGTGGTACACAGAGGACATGCGGTCGTGGGATCGGCCGCACTTAATGATGGAGCCCGCTAGACATGGCGGGCTGATACCAGTCGGTGGTGCGGTGAATGTACAATTTCAGTATCTCCTGGGACCCGACTCATGGTACTGAAAGGAACAGTGAGGTTTTAGGCGGTAAGAGTCCGACAGAACCCTGCGTTGTTCCCAGACAGAGGGTATCCATGAGAATTTCACCAAGGATATAAAAAAAGTGTTCTGATCTTGAAAAGAAAACGGAACCTTTGTAAGGTAAATTTCTTGTCCGTTTGTGACAGAGGTTTTTTATAATGCAATTTGGTTATTTAAAAATACAACTATACAGTGCTTAATACGAATGACGTCAGTATTGCAATGGATCACACATCTCTTTAACTGTACAAATTAAGTTATTCTAGCTTTAGCCCGCGGTTTTGCCCGCGTGGATGTCGGGAAATATCCCAAATAAATATCCCACGGAAACGTACTACTGGGATTAAATTAAAAGTATACATTGTGTTAATCTATGTTATAGCTGTAAACTATTCGTGTGCCAAATTTCATTCAAATCAGCGGGGCATTTGCGTAACACACTATCAATCGGAATCGTTTTCATTTTGACAGTTCAACAAGATTCATTGCGTTATTTACGTTGTTGAGCAGACAATATTTCGAACATATGAAGCAATCGATAAGCAATTTGCTTCAAAATGATTCAGATTCCGATTGATAGTGCGTTACGCAATTAGGGTGCCGTTCCGCCGATTTTGCGTGATTGAGTAACAAACATCCAAACTTTCACATTTATATACATATATTTGAGTAGGATTGTATTCTTATCTACAATTCCACACCCCTGCAAAACACTCCGGGGTTTGTCAACCCCGGAGTGTTGACAAACCCCGGACTTTTGTTAACAAAAATCGACTTATTCGGATGCGGAAAAAAGCGTAAATGAAGCGAACCAACTTAGCCATTAAGCCGAACAGCCCTCATTAGCATCACCTAAAAGTTGGAGGAAAGGTAAACAAATGGCCAACTTTCAGGTTTCAGCTGAAACAATGTTACACAAACTTTGCTCCACAGCTTTTTGATGGAACCTATATTTTCAATTTAATTTAATAAATTATTTTGGGTTTTAACACGAGTTGTCGAAACTTTTAGATACGTTTCGTGATTTTTGGTTGCTTCAGATTAGAGTGCTACCTACATTTTGTATTTAATTTGTGGGAACTCTGTGTTCTGAAAGTCTGATAATTTGGCATTTTGACACTTAGTTGCCGAAATAATGTCACTCGAATTCGGTGGCTGAATTTTTGCTCCAGTTTACTTTAGGTAGCGGTACGCGTACTGCCGTCATAAGGAAAAAAGACGTATCTGACATTTTTTTCGAAATAGAGTTATTTACATATTCGGAATCAGCAAAAAAAGACGCATCTACCAATATTTTTAAATTGGCGTAAACTTAACGAAAACATAATAATTCTTACTATTCAAAGACGCATCTGCCTTTCTATCTTAATGATAAATTATTTTATTTCTGTAAGTAGGTTTGTACAAACACAAGTCAATCATGTATTTTTTTTTTTTTTTTTTAACTAGATGAGGTCGGCGTTTCCTATCTGACTACTCTGAGAAGAAAGGCCGAAACAAACTCAGAGGTCACAGTCTCTTATAAAGTCCAGACATAATCTTGGTCACTTCATTATCTATATAAGTATGTATTTACAAAAAAAAAGTAGTATATGTAGTATATCAGTTATCTGGTTTCCATAGTACAAGCTCTGCTTAGTTTGGGATCAGATGACCGTGTGTGAAATGTCCCAGGATATTATTATTATCTCCTTTATTCATTTTTTTTTACATATAAGTTATATTTTTAAATATTAGAATTAAAAAAAAACATTTAAAAATATAAAAAATAGAAATCCACCGGCATGGGGAACAGGGTCCAAGCTACCGGTGGTTAGGGTCCCAGAGACAGGAACCTCCTCACAATACGCGCCGTATCAAGGAGTACTGCCTTCTGAATCAGGCCCTTCACCCAGCCACCCAACGAGTGGCTGGGTGAAGTTATTATTATTATAGTTGGTCACTTTATAGTTTAAACAGGACAAAATATTTATTTCTCCTTTTCAATATTTCTGTAGATACTTCATTTTTGCCTATGGCGGCAGTGTACGTCACTTAAAAAAAAAAAAATACGCTATCACCGCAACTGATTGCCGATAAAATACTGGATCCCCTTCCCCCATGCGTATTAATTCCAGCCTGATTTATTGTAAATAACTTTAAGAACACTACAGGGATAATCGCCCCTCGTAAATTCGCCATGGTATGTCGCTACACTTTAAAGCTCAACAGAAGGCGTCACAAAACATTTTAACATCAAAACTACAAAGGCCTTATTTACAACTATGCCTTTACATTTAAATGAGCACATAACTCGCTAGAACGTGCCACCCCATGCAATTAATTTAAGTCTCTGATAGTAACATGTCCTACTATGTCCAGTACAACAGAGTTATTCTGTAACACAGTTTTGTTCGGAATGTCATTCAAATTCTTTCCGAAAGCGAATGTACTCTGGTTCCATCTATTACATATCAAGACCTCTCCGTACCTCGGAAAGCATGTTTAAGCGTTGGTCTCGGCTGTCATTCGTGGATCGTTGACAGTCGTTACGGGTCGTCAGAAGCCCGAAAGTCTGACAACCAGTCTTACCAAGGTGTAGTAACTGAGTTGTAAAAGTCAGATAGGCAGTCGCTCCATGTAAAATACTGATATTCAGCTGCATCCGGTTAGAATGATAGCCGACCCCAAAATAGTTAGAAGAACGCTTGGCAGATGATGATGATGATGACGATGATGCTGATGATGATGATAATGCTGATGATGGTGATGATAGAGATTGTAATTCAGAGCAAAAATAACGTGACGAAAATTTTTGAATTGACTAAATGAAAGATATTGTCATTCAGAGTGTGTTACGGAGGTGATTGCAGCAAAGGGGACGTTTAAAAATAAAAACCGGCCAAGAGCAAGTCGGACTAGCGCACACAGGGTACCGTACAATAAAAATAAGTGTGCTATTTACAGACATCATTTTATTTTCCTGTAATCTTTACATAAACTTCTATCACACGGAATAATTTCAGATTTTTCTCTATGCAAACTTCGGAGATAAGGGGGGAACGGTATTTTTTTTTTAATTTTTCATCTAAAGGCGAAAACTATTTGGCCTAAAAAAAAAAGAAAAATGTTTGAGAATGTGCAAACAGCGCTCTTTCATATGATACCCTACATGCCCTAGTAGCCCCACTTCGAATTTCAGGCCCCCTTTCCGTCCGTGTTGCAAAAAAATTATATTTCTTTTTATTTTCAAAATAGTTAAGCAAACGTCATCTAGAACTATTCCAAATATCAAGTTGATAGCATTAGCAGTTCTCAAGATATCCAACTGTGACCGACGGACAAACAGACAGACAGACAGACTGAGTCGCACCATAAGGGTTACTTTTTACTATTTTGGTACGGAACCCTAAAAAGCGTGTGCGGTCGGGGGACCTCGTCAAGAAGTTCCTTACGCGATACTCGCACGCACACACTCGTATATAATAGAAAGTGACAGAGAGAGAGAGAAAGTCTCACTTTGTCTCTGTCACCTCTGATTTAAACTAGAACAAACCCGTCTCAGATAACTAAAAAAAAAAAGTCACAAGGATATCGCTTTTTCTTACGTGACAGGCAATGTCTACAAGTAAACTACTACCGCAAGCCGCGTTAGGGAACTTCGTTCCAAAAATGGAAGAAAACTGAAACTGAAAGCAACTGTGTTCCACAATAAGACTGTAGTTTATCTAACAAGACAGTGAAGTAAACAGTGAATTCTTTACTAGATGTGTCTAAGGTTTATGTGCTAGAATTATTTAGTGCTGAAGTTTTTTGTATGTAGGTTTATATTAAGTGTGGACTTTCAAACGTACCTACAATGATCAAAAGTGAAATGAATGTATCATGTAAGCTAGTAACTACAACTAGGTACTTTTATCTTATACTAGTACGTATGCTGCAGTTCAAATGGTCTTAGGTATATCATTGTACAAAAGTAGTAATACAGCAACTTTGCATATACAGGGTTATTGGTAAAACACCAACAACCACTTAAGGGGTCATTGTTCTTATCATTATGAACCACTTTTACTATGGGACCAATACTGAAATCGCGAAAAAAAAAATCAGCTGTTCAGTACATTTTGACGAATTATGCGAACATAAATGTACTGAACAGCTGATTTTTTTTTCGCGATTTCAAGTTTGGTCCCATAGTAAAAGTTGTCCCGACCGATCACCATGTTCGGCAAACCGATCCCTTGGGAGACGCGAGCCAAATACCTCGTTGTGACCCTCGACCACCACCTCTCCTTCGCTGAGCACATAAAGTAGGTGCGTTCGCGCGCCGCTTTCGCTCTCGGTAGACTCCACTCCGTTCTGAATGCACGTAGCAAATTGTCATTTAGGTGCATATTGCGCATTTATACAGCGTGCATTCGCCCCATCATGACCTATGCGGGTTCAGTGTTTGCGCACGCAAAACCTCACCTCATTCATAGGATGCAGGCCCTCCAAAACCGTTTCCTCCGAAAGGCAACGGGAGACCCTTGGTTCGTTCGGAATGAAATCCTCCACGTAGATCTCGACATTCCCACCATCTCCCAGTTCTTGAAACGCAATTCTAAGCGTTTCTTCGACTCAGCCACCAACCATCGCAACCCTCTGGTTGTCGAGGCGGCTAGCTATGTCCCCTCTCGTATTAGTAAGGTCCGCCGCCCTAGGCTTATCCTCTCAGATACCGACGACCCCATAACTCTTCTCCAGGAGAGCAGTAGGGACCGTAGGAACAAACACAAATCGACATTCCGACCTCGCCGCCGAGGTCCCTCGTGACGACCCCGTAATAATCGTCCTCCCCCCCGTCCCTTGCTCGGGTATGAAGTGCCAGCTGGTGGCGTAGCTGAGCCAGTAGCTTTAAACTCCCCTGACAATAATAATCATTCAAATTTGATCCAGCCTGTCCCATCTTGCTGTCCTCCCCCCAGCGACGCCCTAAGCCGAGGCCCGTTCCCCACAGGGGGAGCCCTTAGCGTGTAGTCGCTTAGTCTGTAAGTTTTATAATTGTTAGTTTGTAAGTCTTATGATTTTAGAATTACAGAAAAAAAAATAAAAAAGTAGAGGTATATTCGGAATTAAATTCTATCAAGGAAATTTAACCCAATCGTGTTTTCCTTCAGTCAGAGTATTGATCAAATAGTCAATAAACATATATCCAAAAATTTAATCCATACATTCTGTAATAGTGAAATAACTGGTTACGAAAAAGCCCCCAACTTATTTTGGTATCGTTGTTGGTGTTTTACCAATAACCCTGTATAGGGTAACTGAAATCGCGAAAAAAACAGCTGTTCCCTACATTTATGTGAATATACATGTGAATAAGACGAAGGTTATAGTGTTGTAAAGGGAATAGGATGTATCGGTGTGTAATGTGAAAATAAATAATATTTAACTTCACGATATCACAAACTGGGTTAGTTTCAGATTATCTACAAACATTTATTTAAAATCATTGCACGTTTTATATTTTTAATGGGCATATTAAAAACAAATAAGAGCGGCTTCTCGCATATGTTTATAAGTTTCTGATTTAGGAGTTTGACTTCTATGAAAAGTAATTTTTCGTTCCATTTTAGGAATAGGCCTAGGCTAAAAAATGTTGTAGTGTTGTTTTTTGTTCGTAAAAGCTAGCTGTTGAATAAAAATATTTCAGCTACACAAGTGACACCATAGGGTGTCACAAATAAATACATGACATAGGTATAGACCTATGTCATGTATTTATTTATTATAAGGAATTTAGATAATAATGATTAAGGTCTTTTACATGGGTAATGTACTTACTAATGTAGTTAATGAGACCTTATACATTTTCGTATTGCCTGCAAAAAGGTCAATCATAAATTAAAAAAAAAATACTTGAAAAACTATAGCAAATAAAATCTTTTTTCCAAATAACAACCGACTTCCAAAAAAAAAAAAAAACTAAAGTGAAAAATAACTCGGGTTAAAATAATCGGTGGCAAGAAAACTAAAGTACAGATCCAAAGACAACGACATCCGAAATTAAAGTTATTTTTCACTTTATTTTGTTTTTTTTTTTTTTTTGGGAGTCGGTTGTTGTTTTGTTTTTTTGTTTGGAAATAAGTTTTTACTTTTCATTTTTTAGTGGGTCAGTTTGTAAGTTATCTAAGTTGTATGGTTTAATGTCAACTGCTCGTCACCTTTTACAAAATATTGCTTTTACCGATGCAGAGACGTTGAGGAGTTCTCCGAGTAAGTACCAGGAGAACTGGAGCTTATGGTGAAGTCACCATCAGCTGCACTTCACCATAATTATGCATTGTGACGAGCATAAACTGCATAGCAACCATTATTAAAGTATCCGTAAAATACTTATTATTGAGTAGGATCTAAGTGTATATATGTATATAAGTATCCTATGTGTGGCCATCTTCATCATCAGTTCCACTTCACTAAATGGTGCTTTCCGAAAGCAAATAGCAAATGCACGAGTTAGGTACTATAAAAAACTACCCAAATCACTATAGGGTGTGCCTATAATATTTTAAGAGTTCCTTCGATTTCTCCAGGATCACCTCATCATATCCTGGCTTGAAGACAATGGGAACAACTAGAAAGTATTCCCTTTCAAACAAAAAACCGTCTTCGAGTAATCGGGGAACATACATTAAAAAAAAAGATCCCGACGAACTGAGAACCTTCTCCTTTTTTTGAAGTCGGTTAAAAACAAAAAAGAAATGCATTTTTTGTAACACCATTCCACTTCACTATTTGCTCCATACAATAAAATAACGTAGGTACAGGATAAATAACAAAAAATCAGTCTCTACCTAACGTTGGTTGAAAACGGAAAATAACAATAATAAAAAACGTCAACGATTTTTATTAATTGAACATTAGCTAGCGGAAACGCCCATACTTTTTATTTTAAGTATTGTCACATATTATAATATGTTTTTATAGGTGGACAGATTAGTTTTTTATTATTTTTACATGTCATTTTGCCACAGACAACAAGTTTTAGTTTTTATAGAATAGTGAACTATTATTTTTTCCTTGTTCTGTTTTTTTGTTTTGAAATACTATTACTTTAAGAGAAATATTTAACTGATCCTCTAAAAAATATTGACCTTCTAATGATGTATACTTTTTTTTAATTAACGAGGCTCTTTTTAACTCTTTGACCTTTTCTCACAGTTGATCGCAGTAACTGAGCTAACCCCGAACAAATGGGTTAGGTTAGATTAGAACTGTGACCAACCGCTCAGCTGCCGAGCGAGCAAAGCGAGCGGTGCCACCGCGGCGCCATTGAAATTATTTGAGGTTCACATAAAGAGATTCATTATATAAGGCTGCGTTCGGACGACACGCGCCCGCTACGCGCATGCCACGCGCGTCAACACCCGCGTCTAAACTCGCTTTGAAATTTGCGCGTGCTGAGTGCGGGCTTGCATACATATACACGGGCATACCCAAGCTTGAAATAAATGGCGTATACTTTAGTTCAAATGAGTTCTGTCGCATCTGAAAGACTATTATACACCGCAGGTCTCATTCTTGCGAAATCGCCTATCTCTGCCAAACTTAAGAATACTTGTTTTTTTAAACAAAAATCTTATAAATGTTAATTTTGAATTACAAACACTTAATTTTAAAAACCAAAAATCTCATTCTTATTCTGAAACTTTTAATATTATTTTTTTTTATTTTTTTTTTTATTTACACAACTTGTTCTATTTATTTTACCATCATTTAAATTCAATAAGCATATCGGTATCAGTATCATATCGGCAAAAAGTATTGGTGCTAACCGTACTAATATTTGTCCAGCGAACGGGGATCGAAGCTGTTAGTTGTCTCAGGATAAATAGTGAGTGTCGACAAGAACATGTAGCACTATTTTTGTTCAATAATAAACGATTAACACACCAGCAATTACCAGTCTTAAAAGGGTTGCGTTTTACGTATTAATCGAACCTAATTTGCAACTTATTGAAATTCGTAACTGGTCCTTTGATTATTATAATTTAGTTAACTTTAAAAAAAAATTGAAAGGAAAAGAGGAATTAAAAGTGAAGAGGGATAAAATATTTGATGATACTAAGAAAGGTCAGGTGCGGTAGTACTCGCAACCGGTGTGCGGTTATGACCGAACGAAAACGAGGCAAAAGGAGTATGTAAGGATCGTAGCAGGTGGCGTTCTGTAGTTTCTACCTACCCCACATGGGAAGTAGGCGTTATTTTATGTAACTTTTCAAAGTGCAACAATCGCGCTTAAAACCAAAACCACTTGACCAAGGAGACAATCCAACATTTAAAAAATCTTATTTAAAAATGGTGATAAATGATAAATGATTTTTATTTCTGTAAGTAGGTTTGTACAAACACTTTTACAAGTCAATCATATTTTTTTTAAACTAGATGAGGTCGGCGTTTTCTATCTGACTACTCTGAGAAGAAAGGCCGAAACAAACTCAGAGGTCACAGTCTCATAAAAAGTCCAGACATAATCTTGGTCACATCCTGTGAAGACCATGTAGATTGGTGTCTGAAATGGTCTTTTGAGGAAAAGGAAGGAGGAAAAGAATAGAAAGAAGTACAGTATAAATAAATAAAACATTATTAGCAGAGATCATGAAATCGTCATACATAGTCTCAGAATACAGGAAGACCTACATCCGTTAAGATCTAATTTTATACTTGAAATTGAAAATCATAAGCGAAAATCTATTTAACAACCAATGTTCTGAAATCCGTCTTCCTCAGACGGACAAGCAAGAGAGTGGAAACAATGGTTTAATGGCCGTATTCTGGAGCGATACTTGCATAGAACTCGATTTGAATCATGTAGACTAATCTACACATGAATCTAGTTTTAAAACATAGATTCATTGTCAACCTCGGGTCTTTTTAGAATACGAGTCTCAGCGTGAAATCTCTGAAGAGATGAAACACTTAATGAAGTGAAGAGACATGACGAGAAGAGCTAACGTTGCTAGTATGTTTGGATTAAGTAAAAAGAGAGAGTTTTAAGTAAGTACTTACCTATTATAAAATGTGGAAAACCCAATCATCATGATCATAATAACAACTGATGAAAATTCACATGGCGCACCGCACACACCACCAGGGATGTTGCGGATATTCGCATATGCGGATACGAATATCCGCAGCACCGCATCCGCATTAATTAATGCGGAATTCATGCGGATGCAGATGTGGGTGGAAAAGGGTGAACATAAGTAAAATCATAATCAACAAAATGGAAATTGTAATCATTTAGCTCTAAATCATCACATTTTCACGAAATTAATAGTGATATATCCATCAAACACATATAATTTCGAGCGCACGAATATATTCATTTTTAAGAGGATTACAGGACCTAAACGCAAATAACGCAAGTTTTATAATGCCTAAAAGTATATGATCTACTACAGTAAAAAAAAATTAGAAAAATATTCTTCAGGATATATTATTATGCTAGTTAGATAGTGTGTTGAAAACATAATACAATTAATTTGATACGATAGAAAAAAATCACGAACATACCTCTAAAAATTTCTTTTAACATACTTTAATATACATGCAATAATCCAGATTTTGTGTCAGATTATTCTACAAGCAACATATTAACGTGATAGTGTTTTAATTTTTTAGTCTAATCACTAGATTTTTTCTAAATCGATAATTGCTTCATATTTTGCAATAAATTACCAGCGTTGTGTCATCGCGCTTCTCTTTCTTTTCTATGCAGTCCGTCAGTGACCGCCTTAAACGATTATAATATTATCATTTAGTACAATTATTTTATTTTAATTGACGCGAATTGAATTATGATCAGCATACAAAGAAACAGTGTTGCAATTTGCAAAAAAACGTAAGAAATTTTGAATTTTTCCTTGCCGCCTTGACAGATCCCTTAAAAATCTTGAGATCTGGATCCGCAGATGTGAACCACTAAAAATCCGCATCCACAACATCCCTGATACCTATATTATCACTAATGTAAATGTGTTACAAAGAAACTGAATATTGTCACAATCACCAGAATAATAATAATAATATAATAATATCCCGGTCTCACACACGGTCATCTGATCCCAAACTAAGCAGAGCTTGTACTATGGAAACCAGATAACTGATATACTACATACACTACTTTTTTTTGTAAATACATACTTATATAGATAATTACACCCAGAATCAGGACAAACAGACATGTTCATGCACACAAATGTTTGTCCTGGATGGGAATCGAACCCACGACCAGCGACATGATAGGCGGTATCTTAACCAACCACGCCAGCTGGCCTGTCAAAATTGGAATAGGCTTCGATTGGTGATTGCTGTGGGATATTGTCACCTTACAAGAGAATGAACTACATCTATAATATAAAAATGAATAGCGATTCATTTTTATATTATAGATGTAGTTCATTCTCTTGTAAGGTGACAATATCCCACAGCAATCACCCATTCAGCGGAATGTGTTGCTAAGCGTAAATCTCGAGAGCAGCTGAACCGATTTAGCTAATTCTTTTTTAGAATATTCCTTGAAGTACGAGGATGGTTTTTACGGAGAGAAAAATTTAAAAAACTGCCTGAAATGGTCTAAAAACAACATTTATCTATACTCCCATACAATCGATTCGTAAAAATACTTAAAAGTCAATTTGAACTTTAATACCATACTATAAAGTTTAAGTGTTAGTGGAGAGGTTCCGGGGAGGCAAAACAATTGAGTGACGTTAGTATTCCTGAATAGTAGAAGTCATGAATATAGCAGAATAAGTATTAAAAAAAAAATTAAAGAATCGACTGTTAGGCGGTACGAAGTTCGCCGGGTCAGCTAGTACTAATATATCTGTCCATCTTTGATTGTCTTTTAAGTATTTCGTGTCCTATGAACTCCATAGGTTCAGACACAATGGTTTTTAATTATCTGTAATTGAGGGAGAGAGGGGTGAATTTTATCAACGGCTCCAGAAATTCACTACAATACTAACGTAGTTCTAAGATGAAGAGTTTTCATACAAGTGCAAAATAAATCTTCAAAAGTTTTCATATAGCAAATATATACCTACCCACATAGTAACATACCATCTTCATATATTCAGTCTTTCTTTGTTCAAAGCAACTTACAGTTTTTTATTACCAGAGTTATTCATGAGAAAAATGCGTCCCGTAGACGCTAAAACGACGCCAAATAAGCATTAAGTTTCCGAGATTCATATTTTATAGAAGAGCATGAAAGCGCAAAAATTCTATTGAGAGAAGAAAATAGTAGTATTTTTCTAGAAAAATATCAAAGACAGACTGAAAATGTGAAAGTATCTTTACTGAGAATTTGTTACACATAACTCTGAAAATAGTTTATTATTGTGCGTATTTAGAAATTAAAGAGGTCGGAGCCCGGTTTTTTCAACGCAAATAACATTACTTTGCGTGTAGGAATAATTAGTTATGTTTACATTTTTCGCGCAGTTTCGCATAAATATAATATTGCGAATAATATTATTTACGCACGCATAAGAATTAAAAAATAACACCACAAAAGTTTAACAAAAACTCACCTTATTCTTTTACCCGAAAAAAAAAATCCACACAAGCACTAAAAACTAAAATTCGATTTTCGAAATTCAAACACTTAAGACCATGGTCGACGAACAAAAGAATCGGGCTCGTTTTCGTCACGCGGAACACGGATTTCGGGACCGCGTATCGTGGTGAACGCGAAGTGACTAACCGAGAACGTATTGCGTTTATAATTCTGTGTTATATTTTTAGAAAACGCCCCCTTGTTAGAAATGTGCGTGTGCGCAGGGTAACACGTGGTCGGTATCCGGTCGAAGGGTTTCCAGATATTTTGTTTGTTCTAGAGTATTGACATGCTGTTAAATTTAACTGTTTAGCCGTTAGGTTTTTCAGTTAGAAAGGGCAGATATTTTCGGAGAAGGTATATAAAATGGTTTACTTTTTATGGAAGTCATTATAAAGCATTGATGTTGATAATAACGGGAATGTGATGGTTAAGCTGTCAAAGAGTATTACTACTATCAATTATATTTGCCATTGCATGGATGTTATGACATACACCCACAAAATCGTGTCTACATCACAACTTTTCAAACTTAACTCTGACAACATCACATCAATTCACCAGAAAGATGTTCAAATCCAGGAAAGCAATTTCAAGATAACGATAAAAACTAAATGCATAAGGAGCAAAAAAGCAAAACATGTTTTGTCACAAAAAAGAAAATACTTTTGATTATTATATTCTATAATGTCAACTTGATGCACTTGGCATCACTCATTTCAAGCAAAAACTGTTTGCTCCCTAGTAAAAATCTAGTACAAATATTGTTCTAGTAACAAAAAAGAGAAAACACACAAGGACAAAATCACGTTATGCTTTTAGGCTCCTCAAATAGCTGTACCTAATTTTACTTTTCCTACACCTTTCTACGTAACTCTTAAAAGTCAATTAGGGAAATAGGTTACTCTAACATTGTAACACGATATACTTACTAGCAAATTGACATGTATGTTGAAATACAAAACACGGCAGCTCGCAATCCTAGTACTGTTGTCAGTTTATGCAAAGAATTCTCATCTTTCTACAGCCTAGGGCTAAAAAGATAGACAATGCAAAAACCATGTTAAGAACATTAGAAAATTATGACATAAGAGAACAGAGATCTCGGACACGTACATTTCGATTCTTCGCTGTTGAAATTTCGATAATGAGGATGACCTTTTCTATTTTTTCAATCCTTGTACCTAGCAATTCGCGATACCTACTTTTATTTCAATCCCATCCAACTGAAACAAGCACAAACCTGAAACGACGGACGAAAAACGTCTAGCGTCATAGACATGATTTATTTCACAATGTCTGTCAAAACAGTCCATATGGCTGATAATATTCAGTTCCCATTGAGTCACGATAGTTATAGCCCACGTGGTGATCTTAACCAATTGTTACTACATTAAATTATTCACGGTTATAATTAGATTTATTTTGGTGTCGTGGACGTTGGCCTTTACCAGATGGCATGCAAATGTTTGGTTATTGTGAATCTATTATTGGGTGAACCTAATAAAAGTTCATGAAGGGATATCGTTAATTATTATATTGGTAATTATTTTCTTTTCTGTCACTGGTGTTAATAAAACAAGGTTTTGAAAGACCCTGAGAATGATTTTATTTCACTTGTTTTCAGTGCCATAATACATAGTACGCAGACAGAGGAGCTCGTGGCTAAGTAATAATCATCAGGTTAAGCTACTCTTGCCGCGATTGGTCTGTGGATGGGTGACCATCTTTTCATACCAAGACTCCTCCGTGCCTCGGAAAGCACGTTAAGCCGTTGGTCCCGGCTGTCATTCGTGGATCTTTGACAGTCGTTACGGGTCGTCAGAAGCCCGAAAGTCTGACAACCAGTCTTACCAAGGGGTATCGTATTACCCAGTAAGTGGGTTGTGTAGGTCAGTAGGCAGTCACTCCATGTAAAATACTGGTATTCAGCTGCATCCAGTTAGACTGGAAGCCGACCCCAACATAGTTGGGAAAAGGCTAGGCAGATTGATTGATTGAATGGTACGCAGAGACAGTTAGGGCCCGATCACACGCACCACAGCACAGCGATACCACGTGGACGGGCGTCAACTGTGTGGGCGATACCGACCACATCATGGCGACGTCACAGCCACTACGCAACTACAACGTTGTGACGACGTGACGACACTGTCACAGTCAGAGTTGATCTGTCTGCAAACACTAACCACAACGTAACAACATCGCACGCAACTATTAGCGAAAACACAACCACAACGCAACTGCAAGAAGTTGCAGCGACAATATTCACACGTAACCACTGCTTGCCCACATTTTGGCGCTGCGATGTGGTGTGGTACGTGGGAACGGGTCTTTAATAGTAACATAGAGGCAAAAAATACCGGTCAAGTGCGTGTCGGATCACGCACAATGAGGGGTTAAGTAGTTGAAAACATGTTCTTTCATACATTAATATACGTCACGGTCAATTCTCCAACTTTGTATTCCCCATTTTTTTATGTGTTAAAATTACAAATGAACTATTTTCGGACTTTTCCCTGTATTTGCGATGTGACACCTTGCTTCTTGCCAAATTTCATGATTCTAGGTCAACGGTAAGTACCTTATAGGTTTTGATTTACTTGAGAGTATCAAAATATGTCGCATAAATGGCCGTATTTTTTACTGCGTTGACTTAGACGCTTGATTTTATTAAAGCTCCGAGGGACCTACGTATTTGAAATTAATACGCGTTCCTGGGAAAAGGGTTTTGACTGACAGACTAACAGACAGACGGACAACGAAGTGACAGTTGACGCCTGTCCACATAGTGACTTTGTGCTGTTGTTGTGATAAGGGTTCCGTTTTTTTTCTTTTTGAGGTAAGGAACCCTGAAAACAATTTTAAAAAATCAAGAGGGCGGAATCGCAACTGCTGTAAGTCCATATAAGTAGCTAAAAGGTTAATGAACGAAAGATAATAAATATAATTACTACTTATTATTTGCTTGCTTGATGTAGTACATATTTCACAGATGCTTCCATTAGCATCCGGACATCCACAACGCTATGGTGAGACAAAATTGGCCACAGGAAGCTCTGAATCAGAATGTGTGAAGATACTGAGAAGGGATGTAAATGTCCAATATGACATGTGTTGCTAAAGGATCTTATTAGCAAGATGATTAGGTTGAAAAAACAAATGCATGACAATGACTATAATAATGAAACAATAAACACCCGACATAGAAAAAACTCTACAAATTAAAAATAACTTTTTAAATTCTGACGTCGGCGTCGGTGTTTTTGGATCTGTATTTTAGTTTTTGGCCACCGGCTTCCGAAACCAAAGTAATTTTTCAATTTGTAGTGATTTATTTTTTTGGAATTCGTTTTTTTTATAAAAAGAAATACACTCTTTAGTGGGTCACTTTGTAATTTATCTAAGTTACAAAGCCTAATGTCAACTACTCATCACCTTTTACGAAATATTGCTTTTCCCGATCCAGGGACGTTAATTATTGAGTAGGTCTCCTAGTAAAAACCAGTAGAACTAAGCTTTGTGACGAGCATAAATTGCTTAGCAACCATATTACAGTAATCGAATCGCAACCCGTGAAATACTTATTATTTAGTATGTCCGATATGGTCATATGCGGTCTTCATCATCAGTTCCCCTTCGCCAAATGGTGCTTTCCGAGAGCACGAGTTTCTATAAAAAATGTCCAAATCGCCAAGGTGTGCCTATAAAGTTTGAGGGTGTCCCTCGATTTCCATGGGATCTCCACATCAGATTCTGACTCGGTGGCAATGGGACCACCTCTAGAGCATACCCTCTCGAACAAAAAAAAAGAAATTTTAACATCGCTCCCCAATTGACGGAAAAATCGTTCCATAACCTCCTCCTTTCTGAGTCATTTAAAAAGTTGCTGATAGTCACAGAACTACAGATGACTGGCCTTTGAACTTATAAGCCTGGGTAATTCGAATTGTGAAGTTCCGTCACTACTGCAAAAGCACAGGCTTTGCAGTAACAAGTCAGTATGTCCAGCAAGGAACTAAGAAAGAAAGAAGCAGTGTAAGAAGTTTTAAGTTGAAAGAGACTATCTCACACTTTTAAGTTTTAATACTTCTTACTCATTACTCTAGACCAGTAGACTACCTAAAACCGCATTCTACTCAGAGCTCGCCCAAGGAAAACGTGCACCGGGCGGACAATACCTGCATTACAAAGACGTCCTCAAACGTCACCTTACGACCTGTGTACATTCCCGTTGATCGGTAGCAGGAGCTTGCTCGAAACTGAGAGAGGTGGCGCACTTCAATCCACAAAACAACTGAATGCTTTCAAACAAATCGTCTTGAATACCTAGACAACAAGCGCCAAATACGCAAAAGACGCCCAAAGACTTCCTATTGATGTACCCATACAACGATGCTGATCAGCTCTTCTGTACACAGTGTGGCTGGGTTTTCTTTCAAGACTAAATTTGGTTTTGCTAGTCGTCAGACAGCTCAGGAAATAAAGGTAGGCGTGGTCACTGTCGTCGGATACGGTGAAGAGGGCTATATTACACACATTACTCTCAAAAGTGTTATTTCTACGCAACATTGCATTGCGCGTCCGAAACCGAATCTACAGACCTTTAACAATTTACCGCAAGATGAAACAGAATTTAACTGAAGGTACTTCTCGTATAAATAATTCCACAATCTTACCTGCCCTTCTTACGTAATCTTCTCACAGTTTACACATCTCGCACTATTTCTTACATATTAATCATCGGCTTCGAGATGCGCGTGGGCAGGCACAGCGCACACAGAGGTAATAGCGTACCTATAGTGTGTTTGATATCACTAAAGTAGAGCATGAAACACATCGGTTTTGAGGAAACAGAAGTATAAAATCTCTACAAGATTATGATACTTTATGATGATGACAAGATGATGATGTGCTTTAAAACCATCGTAACTAAAGTCCTGCAGTGCTATTCTGTACAAATCTCACCGTGAAAACTTAGGTGAGGTGAGCGTGGAGTGAGCTGTCAATAGTCTCAATCCCTAGGCATCAGGTGGACGTCAAGCTCACTTCACCTAAGTTTTCACGGTGAGATTTTTACAGAATAGACGGGCAGATCAAAACAAGCAAAAAAATGCAGATAGGTACCTTTCTATTGTATAATATCGGCAGAAATCTACACTGGCGCCCATTCCCTTGTTCACAATCAATCTGCCTACCCTTTTCCCAATTACGTTGGGGTCGGCTTCCAGTCTAACCGGATGCAGCTGAGTACCAGTATTTTACATGGAGCGACTGCCTATCTGACCTTCACAACCCAGTTACTGGGTAATACGATACCCCTTGGTAAGACTGGTTGTCAGACTTTCGGGCTTCTGACGACCCGTAACGACTGTCAAAGATCCACGAATGACAGCCGGGAACAAGGGCTTAACGTGCTTTCCGAGGCACGGAGGAGTCTCGGTATGAAAAGATGGTCACCCATCCACAGACCAACCCCGGCAAGCGTAGCTTAACCTGATGGATCGACCTGTGCGGCTGTTATTTCTTAGCCACGAGCTCCTCCCTTGTTCACAAACTAAACTAAATTTAAGTTCAGTGCAACTTTTTCTTTCTACTTCATTAAGAAAAGGACAGAAGATCTATTAGTATAGTCCTGTAAAATTAGTCAGCGCCTGACGTAAATTGACGTATTTTAAGTAGCAAATTTTTATCACGTCTAAACTTGTCTATGAAGTATCTTAATTTGAGAGGACAACTCTAATATTTATGCGTCTATCCTTTTCTTACTGAAATAGAAAGAATAAGATGCACTAAACTAAATTTACATTATACAACTTTAGAAACGAACGGCGACCTTACCATTCATGCTCCAAATTCGACGACAAATTACGGAAAGGTTGCCAGATTTTTTTAGGTGACATCCATAATGTCTGCGTTTGGCAGACTTTTGTTCTAATAATTAAGGAATTGTGTGAGGGCTCCGATAGGGTAGACAATACATTGTGTCTGAAAGTACAGCTCTCTTAGTAAGTACAAATCTATGTACTTACTGCTTACTGATTTTGTCATGAAGACTTGTAAACCTCCTTGCAACGTCTGCCAAGAATTAGTAAAAAATACTGGGAATATAGTCAATGGTTTATTTGAACAGTACTGGTAATTTGGTCCTACTTTGCTCCTCTACGTGTAATTATGCTCCTGTTCTGTAAAAGGTTTTCGCCTATTCTACGTTAAAAATTTTGCAACAATTAATTAAATTATGAACGCATCCGTTTTTATCCATTTTTTCGTTTTTACCCATATCTCACCAATTTATATCATCCAAAATAGCAAAACATAATTATAACTGGAGCAGAGTATGAATTAGGAAAGCATTAATTTGCTCCAACAGCTTTAACAATGGAGATTACATAGAAACTATATCTAGGAGCAAAGATACCCAACACCATGGGTAATTTTGCTCAGTATTATTTGTCAAAAATAAATTCATAATATACTTCATAATATCTATTTCCCTATATAAATACTTGTCAAATAAGCTATATATCCATAAAATAATACATTAAGTAAATTGTATAGTTGATTTTCTAAAAATAATCATAATTTTCAACATTTGGAGCAAATATTGGAGCAAAGTAGGACCAAATTACGGTATGTTTATTGCGGCCACTCAAAAAAGTCCTAATAAACCAAACAACTAAAAACTGCATAAAATTTACGAAAGCTTGACTAAGAACGACTAGAAACAGTAAAAAAATTACCACCGAAAAACAAAAACGATTATCACAATCGATTACCTATTTCCATCTCATTCCAACTAATAAATCTTTCGCTTCAAGCGGCAGAGACGACTTCTATTCTATTCTATTTTAAAATTCGAAAAACTGTATTCAATATTTTTCCAACATTTCTTCTAATCTACTTTTCTACTACTGTACCTAATTAGCTAAAAATATATTTAAATTACAAAGGAATTTAGCTCTTAACTACCTAAAAGTAAAGCTCACAGTAGCGTGCAGAATAATTGGAATAATTAATCCCTTTCGTCCGAACAACCATCATCTTGAAATAATGATTAGCGATTATAAATTCCGTTTTAGTTATTTTTGGTACATCAAAAGTTACAAGACTGATAATTGGACAATACTGTTTTTAATATTATAATTTAAAATCCTTACTTATATATTTTTAGACCCATTTAGTTTGACAAATATTTTGAATGTAAAAATGAGACAAAAGTACTGGCCTGTTTCACCACTTCCTGATAAGTTCTGGGTGGCTAACCTAGCAGATAGTTTCGCACAAATTCTGTCCAATTTATCATGTCATTTATGAATGAATGAATGAATGAAATGCACCGACGCCAGCGTGGTTTGACCAGACTCGATTATTCGAATGAACCCAAAGATTCACACTAGCCCCTGTTGCCTCATGTTACATGGTGCAACAGGGATCATTGCATATCAAAGAGTAGACCGGGGGGCACGATAATGTAGGGAAGACAGGCCCTTAGGATATGGATAGGGATTATCGCATACCCGGTATGCACCGTTAAATAAGCATTGGAATTGTGGAGAGATGGGTGATATAATTTTGGATGGACACTTTTTACGACGTCTCTGCCATTCTCCTTCAAGTTCAGCTTCACCAGTGAATCCTTAGGCAGGATTCAGCTGCATTCCCGACATTTTCCATGTGACTGCTATGCTGTGTAGTTCCAGACTTCGTGTGAGATCCCGCTACCATCCGTTTCTGGTTTGTTGTAATTCTCGCTGGTTTATCATGTCATTTATAGCAAAGCGTTGTAGTCCACATGCCTATTCTGAAGAATATTAATATCGGAAATCCCCATTTTTTCCACAAAATGCCTAACAAAACATAGGCTAAAAGTTATTGGCAAAATCCTTTGTTCGCAATACATAAATAATGGCAAATGACCGCTGGCCTACATGTACATTATTTTAGAATCTGATTTCATATGTATTTTAGAAATATTTATTTGTTTTAAGCCATATCTAACTCTATATGTATCGGTAAGTAATCCTCTTGTACAATAATTTTCATGATTTAGGAGTCCGAAATATAATAATGGAAGAAAGTTGGTCCGTGTGTTTGTCTTGAACAAAATCCTTACATACTTAGCACGTACCAAAGCCAAGCATTATTTCAGTCACTCTCCCACGACTGTCATACTGCACGTGCAAGACAGAGACGGGAAAATGAAATATAAGAAAAATAAGTTTTGTATAGAGTTTTGAAATTCCACATAATTACTTTTTCCCCAACCTATTATTTGGGAACCTAGATATTCTGTAATCCAATAGGAATAAATACACAGTAATACACACTACCCTATGAATACGTTTGATTTACGAATTATTTTGGTATTTTGTTTGTATGAACTACGCATGCTCCGGGGGCCTCTTAAATAAGGGTCCGTTCAGAACAAGCGGAAAAATCCTCGCGATCTTCACTGGCTCCATTGAAAATAGGACCGTATTACCATAGCCTAAAGTATGAAATTGTCAGTCGGCTCGCGCCGAGCTGACTGTGTCGATATTCATACAATTTTGTACTTTAGACTATGGTAATACGGTCCTGTTTTCAATGGAGCCAGTAAAGTCTGCGAGGATAAAATTCCTCGCTTCAATAAAAATCCTCTTGGTATGAAGGGACACTAAGAATGGTGATCAATGGTCATTCCTTGTATGCATCAGGTGTTTCTCTGTTTGATTTGTAGAAGACACACATTACAATTATTACTTATATTTATTGAGGTTAATTTCACACTTTTGGCAAAGGATTTTTTTTTTGCCTCTTTGGTCTAGTGGTTTCAATCTGGAACTTCTGAGTAGCAACCCGGATTCTGGATTTGTGCTCGGATAGCAATAGGCTCGCGCCCTATTACATCGGTCTTAAGCATAAATGATGAAATGTGGGTGTATTATAAATACAACTCTGCCTATCCCTTTGGGAAATACAGACGTGAAGTTATGTTTTGTATTACCCATTGGTACTCCCCAATTTAAATAAATTAAGAATATTTTAGTTCCAATACTAACTGTTTGAAATAAAACAAAGAGACAAAGTAAAATATAGATTTCACTTGTATTTTAAATAGAAAAGAAAAAAGAATGGCGAGTTACACTCAAAGACTCTTATAGAAGTGCAAAAGAAAAAAGGTGTGTTGCCACACCTCATAAATATTTACAATAGCACAATAATATTGCACACATAAAAAAAATAACAAAGAAAAATAATAAATAAGATTCTAAATTATTATAAATTACTGCAATTAATTACATCAATATATAATAATTTAGAATTTAAATATATATGTTCACATTGTACTTAATTCTCGACAATCCGCGAGCAGACCCAAGTGAACTGCTAGTATCAATGTTTTGTTTATTTGTTTCCCAAAAAGCATCCTGTATCCGATCGGTGATGGATAAATAAGCGTTTAAAATTAGCAAGTTCAGTTACAAAAACAATCGAATGACGAGTCAATATGGCGGGATGGTGGACTGAAATCCGTGTGCAACAGAAAAAATGTTTATTGGTTATTTTATTATTTGTTTTTCAAAGCACTGATTTTTTTCGATGAAATCATAATTATTATAAAGAATTGAGAATTGGGAATTGGGAATTGGATTTAGTATTGGGGTTTAGCTAAGTAAATTATAAAATTACATTTTAACCTGAATGAAGAACTTGGATAAGGCTGGCATTGGAGCGTGAATATCGACATAAGCAAAGAAAGGCCTATTATACATATACAGGGTTATTTTATATTGGCTAGCTAAACTCCGTAGACGCGATGGGTACCTAAACATGATAAAACAAAACATGAATTAATTAGGTGATTTTTATGGTGTCATTGACCGCAGTTATTGTAGTCACTTGAAATCATCATCTGCCTAGCCTTTTCCCAACTATGTTGGGGTCGGCTTCCAGTCTAAGCGGATGCAGCTGAATACCAGTATTTTACATAGAGCGACTGCCTATCTGACCTCCATAACCCAGTTCCTGGGTAATACGATACCCCTTGGTAAGACTGGTTGTCAGACTTTCGGGCTTCTGACGACACGTAACGACTGTCAAAGATCCACGAATGACAGCCGGGACTAACGGCTTAACATGCTTTCCGAGGCACGGAGGGGTCTTGGTATGTAAAGATGTCCACCCATCCACGGCCCAACCGCGGCAAGCGTAGCTTAACCAGATCGATCGAGCCGTGCGGCTGTTATTAGGTACTTAGGCACAAGCCCCACTTTATAATATAATATATGGTAACATAACATAATTGTAGTCACTTGAAATGTCAGATTAAAAATCTGTTTTTTTTTTTTTTTTTGTGTAAACTTAAAACCTAGCTTTAAGATGTGATGTGTATCTAAACCCGATACAACATAATAAAACAGTCATCACTTCAATGGGTATCAATATCTAAACACGATGTCACGTGTTTAGATAGTGATACCCATCACGTCTGCGGAGTTTCGCTAGCCAATTTAAAGTACCCTCAGTGGGTGAAGTCGGGTGGTCTAGGAGCTCGTGGCTAAGTAATAAAAGCCGCACGGGTCGATCCATCAGGTTAAGCTACGCTTGCCGGGGTTGGTCCGTGTATGGGAAAATTTTATTACTTTATTATATTTATTATTTATTTATTATTTATTATTTATCTTTACTATATTTTTATCTTTACATACCGCGACTCTTCCGTGCCTCGGAAAGCACGTTACGCAAGTAGTCTCGGCTGTGATTCGTGGATCTTTGACAGTCGTTACAGGTCGTCAGAAGCCCGAAAGTCTGACAACCAGTCTTACCAAGGGCTATTGTATTACCCAGTAACTGGGTTGTGGAGGTCTGATAGGTAGTCGCTTCATGTAAAATACTAGTATTCAGCTGCATCCTGTTAGACTGGAAGCTAACCCCAACAATAATAATAACACCTGACTATTATTGACTGACAGATTATTATTCATGGATATTAAAAACATTTTTCTGTGTTTTATTTCAATTTAAAGCCTCTGGAAAAAACACACCCAACTTTATTTAAAAACATTTTTCTTCAGAACAATCAGTAAACATCACAGCGTGCAGCGTTGCTCCACTTCCATGTATCTCGCAAAAAAGTACATATATTCCAGAAAAATATTCGTGAAAAAATACCTTCATACCTATTTCTTTTTTAATTCCTGATGTGCTCGGGAAATTTACCTTGAAAAAGGGGTGCGAACGTCTGAGCATACTTTTTGCCCGCTTTTTGTTGTCTCTCGCTAAATTTGTCCGCAGAGCAGGGTTTTTTTCTTTTCTCCGAGTCTCGACAGAATGCACCGCTGTGTAATGCAAACGAAAACTCACTTTATAATTTGAGGGATATGTTCTAAATTTGAATTAGCATCAGGATTTTAAGACATTCTGATCTGTATTTGCACGGTGTAAAGTCGAATTTATTTCTAAGTTTAAATTAAGGATAGCTGAATTTCAGAAGCATGTATTTTTTTGGTTTATCTCTTTGGATACGATTTTGTTAAGCGTTTCATTCGGAAGTTTATGAGGTATGTTCCATAGCTTTTGTAATGCTCCGTTTTATTGCATTTGCCTGATAGTGACCGGCGTAATAATAAAGTTAGTTTTTATTTTTGGCCACAAATGGCCCGTATTTGTAGCAGTGTGCGTAGTATTAATAAACGAGACAACTTTTTTGATTTAGTTCCATCAGCTGCGTCCATATGTCTCTTGAAATGCAAGCACAGAAATAAATTTAACGCCGTTTGAACGAAAGTAATTTACGAATCGATTAACAGAAGACCTGAGATTTAGGTCTGTACTGAAAACTGACAGTCCAGACAACCGAATTTTCCGCATACTGCATAATTTTTTGCTCTATTAGTGGTCATCTCAGAAGTCACCCCTTTTCTAGCCATATCATTTCACACAGTCAATCTACCGTTTCTTTGATGTTCCCCTATTCTTCTAGCCATCCACATTCATAGGCCGCGTCTTCTAAACAATGCAATCGTCGCGCGAACACGCGACCGATTGCTTTGGAAGTTATGACGCGGGGATATACAATACTTTCCTCACGACATTTCCTCATTCTTCCACGTTCTACCTATATACGAGTAAGGACATTATTCTCTAAACATAATTTCTGTAATTAAAACATTATGCTCTGACATCAAAAACACTATAATTATGGCGTTATATGTGTCCTAGTTTGTTGTGTTAAGGCGAAAGCTCCAGGTAGCCCGCGAAATTCAAGTTTTCTCACGTTTTTCGCAAATTGCAGGTCAGCATCAGGTTGTATGTTGATCTGAATATGATTGGCGACCGTACCAAATCTATATTTATAGAATTATAACCATTAAAATCATCAATACACCAATCTAAGTTCATAAAATCCTAAAGAATGACTATTATCTGAAATCTTGACATTGTTATGATTATAATTTTGTAAATACATAAATGTTACGGTCGCGAATCATACTTTAATCAACATACAACCTAATACTGACTTACAAGGAATGAAAATTTGAATTATGGGCTACCTGGAGCTTCCCCCTTAACAGCAAAGTTCTAGGGAGAACTCTGTTTGTAGTTATATTATGTTTGATTGCATGTATAAAGATTGCAAAGGTTGTGTAATGATCTTTGGTATGTCGGTATACTTTGTTCTTAAAATTACATAAGTAGTAATTAGTATGATTTGTGACTAGACAAACTTGTATTATGTACCTAGTCACCTAGAATTGTTAATTAGTCAAATAGAATACAAGTAACATACTTGTCAAACGAGATATTTGCGTGATAAATAATTACACATTCATTTGTTTATTCTTCCCTACAACGTTGACTCTTATTAATTCAAAATTAAATATACAGGGTTATTTGTAAAACACCAACAACCTGTTAAGGGGTCATTGTACTCATCATTATGAACAACTTTTACTATGGGACCAAACCTGAATCGCAAAAAAAAATCAACTGTTCAGTACATTTATGTTCGCATGATTCGTCAAAATGTAGTACCTACTGAACAGCAGATTTTTTTCGATTTCAGGTTTGGTCCCATAGTAAAAGTTGTTCATAATGATGAGTACAATGACCCCTTAACAGGTTGTTGGTGTTTTACTAATAACCCAGCATACAAGGTATTTTTATACTCGCGAGCAATAAACTGGTATCACTTCATCACGCGTTGATCAAAACAATTTTTTACAATTTCAGTGCAATGAATAGTCGCATTTGAAAGGTAATTTTGTTAGCTTTCAATCTCTTTCAATATCATAACCAAAGATTATTCGCCGTATGTCATGGAACGTAAAAATAAAAGACATCAATTTTTAAAATAAAACACCATATTATTTGATAGTCCTGACACCCTATAAAACACCATCACGCCTGTATTCCAGGAAGGGTTAGACAAAGGTGTACCTAGAGTACAGACATATTTTGGCAGTTATCTTTGCATCCTATGTAATAGGGTGCGAGTCTATTGCCATCAACTGAGCACAAATACAGACTCGCTACTAAGAAATTTCAGGTAGAAAAACACTTTGCTCAACCTGGGAATCGAACCCATGACCTCATGCACAGCAGGAGCGCTTGCGACCGCTAAACCAACGAGGCAGTTTTATATTTATTTTGTTAAAATTAAGTAAACAGCTGTAGTTTAATTCATTTTGACTGTTCCCAATCAACGTACCGCGGAGTGTAAGTAAGTAATATCCTTAATGACCTACCGTTACTCCTAAAAGTAAAGAGATTACAAAATACAGTAACTTCATTAACATACCTATCAATCGACGATTAAAACTTCCTATAAAATGTATTTTAAATACAAATAACATAAACTTTTCACTGTGCATCGAATATTTTTTCTTTATCCATAATCTTTGGCCTAATAAACACAAAAAAAAAAAAATTGGCCTGATTAAATCTATTTTTTTTTTTCTACAATTTCGTCCCGAATCTTGCCCACCGTGCATTGGACATTTGAATGGTAACGTGATACAGTGATTCCTACGTATTGATAAGGCTCCAACACCCTGTGATAATTAAAACTAATTGGTGAGCAGACCGGTTAGAATTTATGTACAATTTTTACGATCCTTAAGATTTTAGACACAGGTTATGCTAATAGGCGGAGCGACAAGCGGGAACCAGTTTTATGGAGAAGTAGGAATTGAAAAGGAAAGCGGCACACGTTAGCATACTACTGTGGTGCTATCAAGGTTTTTTTAACTATTATTTTATGCAGCTTATACCAGCAGTGATGACGTAGAATATGAGAGAGAGAAATATTTCTCAGGTACGTTGCCTGCGCTGTTCATCTATCGAAGAACACGACTAAAGTATCGAGAATCCTTAGACCCTAGATGGGCATCTCGGGTCTCAGCAATATTAGTGAAGGAATTAATAATACTTTTTTTTATTTGAAATGGATTTGCTCTTGACTCTAGTCTAGGTGAGAGGTGACCGAGACAAAGTCAACGATGGACCCTGTTGGAGCCTGTTCACTTTCACTTTGGAGAGATTAGGGTTGTATGCGTTCAGAAACACAGATGCAGGTAGAGAGTATAATAACGTTTATATATAAACTAGCTTTTGCCCGCGGCTTCGCCTGCGTGGATATCGAAAAACTATAGTATAAACCTTTCTCTTGAATCACTCCATATACTGATGAAAACCGCATTAAAATCCGTTCAGTAGTTTTTGAGATCATCGCGAACATACAGACAGACAGACAGACACGGCGGGGGACTTTGTTTTATAATATGCAGTGAAGGAGCACATTTACAATAAATTACATTTGAGACGCTAAACGCCCCCAGGCATTATAACAATAAAACCTCAATTGTGTCTCGTTCAGTATCCTTCAACCGATTTTTAGTTAAAATACAGTACAGTTACTTAATTGCCTGAAGTAGGTTGAACCTGAGCTTCAGGCTAGGAAAATTCCAGCTAGTATGTTCACAAAACTGCATTTAATATTCAAATTCCAAAGGAAAATGACATACGGAAGCGATTTTCAACACCGCTACCGCTTAAGTACGTACTAAGCAAACACCCTGCTCTAATTAATTAATATACAAATCAAACATGATATGAGTCACTACAACTTCTGGATTACATGCCGGTTTCTTTAGAGTTTAATTATTATTGGGAAGCCATCTTCTCATAAAGAGGATGTCATAAAATTATATCGATTAAGTACTCAAATGAATTGGTATTGGATAAGGGTTCCGATAAACCAACATCCATGAAATTGATAGTGGAGGATCTAAGTTTGATGTTTATTTGTTTTGTTTTTTTTTTAAAGATTAAAATAACTATTTGGAACGCAGAGGCAGGCCCAGGAAGAGGTGGCGAGACGACCTAGACGCGTACCGCAAGGGATGGATCGAGGTGCTCTGGAAAACGATGCTTGGAAGGATTTGGGGGAAACCTTTGCTCAGCAGTGAGAAATGTGGGCTAACATAAAAAGAAAAAAAGAACTATTTATATTATACTTCTGCCTAATCTGTCAGGGAAACAAGGCGTAATTTTACGTTGTGTTGTTTTATATAAAATAACTGTTCCTAAAAACGGATCGTCCTTAGTGAGCCAAATGTAAGGTAAGGGATTATAATTGTTATAATTATGCAAACCGACATCCTTCGTCAATTTGCCGTGTTAAAACTAATGTGTGATTCTAATAATCATTCTCCTGCCCTTTTCCCAATCTGTTTGAGGTCGGCGCAACATGTGTCTTTTTTCCATACTCCTCTATTAGTCGTCATCTCGGTAGTCACCCCCTTTCTAGCCATATTATCTTTCACATAGTCTATTCACCGTTTCTTTGGTCTTCCCCTACTTTTATAACCATCGACTTTCATACTCAAAACTTTGCTCACGACATTTTCCTCATTTCTCCGCAACACACACCATGACAACCGATTTCTGCACAACTTTTCAGTCACCGGTACCACTTCCACACTTCCTCCTATGTTCTCATTTCTTTCTCTATCCATTCGCGTAACACCACACACCCCTCTTAGCATTCTCATCTTAGCTGCAGGCAATGATTTGAATATTCGGAAATTTTAAGTAGCTAGTCACTTCGCTTAACAATTAAATGTCCTGTTTGAAAATATAAACTTTGCAGTAATAAAGTATATCAGTATATATACTGTAACAGTGGCACTTCTCAATCCGTTTACTGTAACGGTGGCGCTTTTCAATCCGTATACTGTAACAGTGGTGCTTCTCAATCCGGTTACTGTAACAGTAGCACTTTTCAATCCGTATACTGTAACAGTGGCACTTCTCAATCCGTTTACTGTAACGGTGGCACTTTTCAATCCGTATACTGTAACAGTGGCGCTTCTCAATCTGTATACTGTAACAGTGGCACTTTTCAATCCGTATACTGTAACAGTGGTGCTTCTCAATCCGGTTACTGAAACAGTGGCACTTTTCAATCCGTATACTGTAACAGTGGCGCTTTTCAATCCGTATACTGTAACAGTGGCACTTCTCAATCCGTTTACTGTAACGGTGGCGCTTTTCAATCCGTATACTGTAACAGTGGCGCTTCTCAATCCGTATACTGTAACAGTGGCACTTCTCAATCCGTTTACTGTAACGGTGGCGCTTTTCAATCCGTATACTGTAACAGTGGTGCTTCTCAATCCGGTTACTGAAACAGTGGCACTTTTCAATCCGTATACTGTAACAGTGGCGCTTTTCAATCCGTATACTGTAACAGTGGCACTTCTCAATCCGTTTACTGTAACGGTGGCACTTTTCAATCCGTATACTGTAACAGTGGCGCTTCTCAATCTGTATACTGTAACAGTGGCACTTTTCAATCCGTATACTGTAACAGTGGCACTTCTCAATCCGTTTACTGTAACGGTGGCACTTTTCAATCCGTATACTGTAACAGTGGCACTTTTCAATCCGTATACTGTAACAGTGGTGCTTCTCAATCCGGTTACTGAAACAGTGGCACTTTTCAATCCGTATACTGTAACAGTGGCACTTCTCAATCCGTTTACTATAACAGTGACGCTTTTCAATCCGTATACTATAACAGTGGCGCTTTTCAATCCGTATACTGTAACAGTGGCACTTCTCAATCCGTTTACTATAACAGTGACGCTTTTCAATCCGTATACTGTAACAGTGGCACTTCTCAATCCGTTTACTATAACAGTGACGCTTTTCAATCCGTATACTATAACAGTGGCGCTTTTCAATCCGTATACTGTAACAGTGGCACTTCTCAATCCGTTTACTATAACAGTGACGCTTTTCAATCCGTATACTGTAACAGTGGCACTTCTCAATCCGTTTACTATAACAGTGACGCTTTTCAATCCGTATACTGTAACAGTGGTGCTTCTCAATCCGTATACTGTAACAGTGGCACTTTTCAATCCGTATACTGTAACAGTGGTGCTTCTCAATCCGTATACTGTAACAGTGGCACTTTTCAATCCGTATACTGTAACAGTGGCACTTCTCAATCCGTTTACTGTAACAGTGGCACTTTTCAATCCGTATACTGTAACAGTGGCACTTCTCAATCCGTTTACTATAACAGTGACGCTTTTCAATCCGTTTACTATAACAGTGACGCTTTTCAATCCGTATACTGTAACAGTGGCACTTTTCAATCCGTATACTGTAACAGTGGCGCTTCTCAATCTGTATACTGTAACAGTGGCACTTTTCAATCCGTATACTGTAACAGTGGTGCTTCTCAATCCGGTTACTGAAACAGTGGCACTTTTCAATCCGTATACTGTAACAGTGGCGCTTCTCAATCCGTATACTGTAACAGTGGCGCTTTTCAATCCGTATTCTGTAACAATGACGCTTTTCCAAGACGTAATGCATTTTTCACCGCAGATCAAATCAAAATCAAAATACTTTATTTCACACTAGCTGTTGCTCGCGGCTTTGCCCGCGTGGTTGTCAATACTTCAATATTTGATTCGGACTTTATACACCATTTCATGGGTTTTATTTTTTAGCGGAAACCTAATTATTTTCCTAAAATAGAAGTAGCCTAAGTTACTCCTTATAACATCAGCTATCTGCCAATGAAAATCCCGTCAAAATAGGTCGAGGCATTTCTGAGATTAGCCGAAACAAATAGACAGAGAGACAAAAATTAAAAAAATAATTGTCATAAGTACTATACACTTTCATAACAAATTAGTAAAAATTTGTTATTTTAACATTACTAACGGAGACTTCAATTTTATTGATTTGTATAGACAAACCTTCATGGGCACTTTTGAAACGTCTCAACCTAGGTGCACGGTTCTAATTGGACATTTCCTATGGAGAAGACCCGGCAAGAAACTCCACGGTTAATCTTTTCTAAAAAAAATTACAATATTTCTAAATTATAGTGTTAATAGGTAAGGAAGGATAGTGTAGGCCTATCAATTAATACCATAGGTAACATGCTGGCAGCTCGCACATGTTACCTATTTAAAGAAAGAAAGAAAATACGTATATTTGCGATAAACATGACGCAAAGAAATAAAATAATCAAAGAACAAGTTTGGGGAAAATATGCGTCACATTCACACAAAACGGCCGTCGCTCAGCATAATGCCGCGACCCCATACGAGACAGAGCCTCAGCGCTGGTTTTCAGCGACAGCCGGCGTTGACGTAATGACGTCGACCGGTGCATCATGCAGTGAAAGTACAAAAGACAATTAAAATGAGATAAATAACAATATTGAACATTTTCAAAGTTTATATAAATATAATATTGAAGTTGAGAACATTGCGGCGTTCCGTCAGCGCTAGCACCCACCGACTCCCACGCCGGCTCTGCGCGTTTTTTATTTTCGATTTTTTATTTTTTTTTTATTTTTGATGGGTTTGCCCTTGACTCTAGTCTAGGTCAGAGGCGACAGAGACAAAGTCGACGATGGAGTGAGCTTACCTAGAAGAAGCCTGTTCACTCTAACTTTGAAGAGATTAGGGTTGTATGCGTTGGGAAACACAGACGCAGGTAAATATAAATCAAGCCACCATATTTCTTTACCGTACAAGAAGAACATATCTCTCACTCCTTCCTTACTTTCCCTCAATTTCTGCCAACTCATTATTCCCTCCCATAAGGCAAAGTACACACAGTACAAATACAATTAAATACGCGTATAAATAACGGCACGATGTTATACACAAAGCAAGCAATTTGGTTCAACGCAACGACAGAGACGGCGAGTAATGTACGGACGGTGTAAACGCATAGTGGTAGGGCTGCCACCTAAAATTATACAGCACTAGCTTTTGCCCGCGGCTTCGCCCGCGTGGTTGTCGGAAATTATCCCATGGGAACGCACTACCTGGATCAAAAGTATCCGATGTCCTAATCCAGGTCATAATCTACCCATGTGCTAAATTTCATCCAAATCCCTTCAGCGGTTTTAGCGTGAAAGCGTAACAGAAAAACAAACTCACTTTCGCATTTATAGTACTATGAAAAACCAGTCTATCGACACTCTAGATTCAAAATGTATTATAATAAAATTTAAACAACACTCTTAACACACTACTAAAGTTTCTTTATTAATATAATTCAATCATGATTCGAAAGACACGTGGCGCCATCTACGTATTATCGTAAGAACGTTATTGTTGTTTTCCTCGGGAACAGTACTGTTTTTCGGAATGAAAGTTATCCTATGTCCGTTTCTGTACACATGACAACGTATATGCAAAATTTCAGGATTATCGGTTCAGTGGTTTGGGCGTGAAAAGGTAACAAACAAACAAACAAACTTACTTTCGCATTTATAATATTAGTTAGGATGTATCTAAAATGTGTGGTCATATTAAATCAATCAATCTTCCTAGCCTTTTCCCAACTATATTAGGGTCGGCTTTCAGTCTTACCGGATGCAGCTGAATACCAGTATTTTACATGGAGCGACTGCCTATCTGACCTCCACAACCCAATACCTGGGTAATATATAAGATACCCCTTGGTAAGACTGGTTGTCCGACTTTCAGGCTTCTGACGACCCGTAATGACGGTCAAAAATCCACGAATGATAGCCGGGACCACCAGCTTAACGGTGCACGGTGTACGACTGCATAGAAACAACCGCACGCAATCGATATATTCAACGGCATGCAGGTACGTTCGACTTCGTACAGTCGTGACATCAACTTCACGCGGTTGATCGCTAACCGTATACAGTTAGTGTGCAGTTAGTCAAGGAACAGAAGTATGCGGTTAGAGATGGATAGCGTGTGTCGACACTACACGACTGCAGCCGACCGCGTGAACTGCACACTAACTGTATACGGTTAGCGACCAACCGCGTGAAGTTGAAGTCACGACTGTACGAAGTCTAATGTACAACTGCATGCAGTTGAATAAATCAACTGCGTGCGGTTGTCGCTGTGCAGTCCGTCTGATGGCAGCCTAAGGACAGAATAACTTCATACCTTTTTTCACCGAAGGGCTGGGGAGAGGTGACCATATAGTACCCTCATTGCACCAGTTATGTTTAAGCCCCATGTAATAGGAGGCGAACCTATTACCATCCGGGCACTAATTCAGAAATTCCTGATGGAAAAATCCACTAAAAAACTTTCCCGACATGGGAATCGAACCCAGTGCCTCATGCTCAGCAGTAGCACATGCAACCACTACACCAACGAGGCGGTTGGGTAGTTATCTTTTACTATAATCCCATAGTATCGATCGAGCTCTGCCCGGGTGAAAATAGAGAAAATTAATTTTCCTAGATATGAGACCTAGCTAGATCGATTTTCCGCCTCCGTAAACCCCTATGTTGCAACTTTCATCGAAATCGTTACAGCCGTATTCGAGAACGTGATTACAAATATAATACAGGAAAAATTTTAAGCAGTGCGTAAATTTTCACAGGATGTTCTACCCATGAATATGAACAACTTTCACTATGGGACCAACTCTCAATTACGAAAAAAAATCTGCTGTTTCATACAAAAGTTCAATAACTATTCGACCAAAATGTATGAAACAGCAGATTTTTTTTTTTGTAATTTCAGAGTTGGTCCCATAGTGAAAGTTATTCATATTCATAGAACGGTCTGTGAAAATTTGCGCAGTGCTTAAAAACTTTTCCTGTATATACAAATATTGCTCATTTAGGTAATAGTATAGGATAATATTCGCACTGCTTGTCGCAAGGACTAACTACCAAGCAAACCCAAGGACAAAGCTACTAGATTATAGGTACTAAGTGACACCCCTATTCACATTCGTGTTAAAAGCATTTGCCTAATTGCCGAGATTCGTCTGAGGTATGCCTACAATGCATCTCGAGGAGCGTTTGAACTGACACCTTACTTGCTCTTAGAGGAAATGAATTACGGGCGAGTGCTGTTTCATTAAATTTTATTATTATTTATGTTTAGTTATTACGTTTTATGTTTTGAATAATTAATTTTCTTGAAGTTGTGTTTATTATTAATTGATATTTGTGTTCTATTTAAATGATACAATGACATAAATTATAAATACAGCAATTTTATACAGGTTTTTGCTTCTATTTACGTAATGTTGGACCTGGTTAGGGTTACTACGGTTTGAAATTTAGGTGCAACGTCTAATTTGACGTCGTGAAAAGAAGCCCACCTAAAGTAAAATATCACTCGTCTCCGGATATTCATCCTAATGTCCGGTACGGCTCTAATAATCCTTCCATATCCTAAGGGCACGTCTTCCCTACTATTATCGCGCCCCCGGGCTACTTCTTGATATGCAATGGTCTCTGTAGCCCCAAGAAACAGGCTCCAGGTCTGGTCAAACCACGCTGGGCCGTGGGTGCATTTCATTCATTCATTAGGTACAAAGTCTACATTTACAAATATTTTCTGCAAATGTATGAATAATACACTGAAAAGTCTCACTAATATTTATCCTGTCATTGCATTACTTAGCTTTAAAACCGACTGATGATATAAGGAGGCTTAAGTTGTCAAGCTTAGTAAAATAATATGTTCCAACTGGAATTCTCATTCGATATAAATAGAAATGCCAACTTAGCGCCATCTATGCTATGCTTGCTGAAACAACCGGTATAACATGATTCTAAATTACTTTAAAGCTAGCCAAGTAAGTAATAAAGAAGCAAAAGCATAGATTTATTACCAGTATATTGTCAAAATGTAATGACTGATATACATTTTAATAATTCAAGACCTTTAAATCAAAACTTCTTTTATGTTTCGTACTTTAGAAATAATAAAATCTTTTTGTTAAAACTCGATTTGTCTGACATTTTAGTCGTAATAATAGATTTTATGATTAGTAGACTTCACACGATGATTTTTTCCTTGAATAACAGTCCTGTCCATGTTAATAGTAGCAGCATATGGTATTATACAGCTGTTACATAATTGACATGATACTAAATCGATTTTAGACCGTAAATAGCTGCCTTAAACTAGTTACAAGCAATATCGATTCTTATTTATTGCAATCGATTTAGAATTAATATAGACATATTTAAATGAGAAGTCAACAGAGTGAATGGTAATCTTTTTGCCACTGACTTGTATATTTTATTAATCACGCAAATTATTTTACATTTACAACAGTTCCGAGAAAACAAATATTGAGAAGACTGGATTGAAAAGCCGTCAAGTCTTTTAAGTGAATGACAACTATTAAAATATCTCTTTATAGAATTTTAATTATAGGTTTATGTCGAGTGAAAATGATATCTAAACGCTGCGCGCTATTTTGTGCGATTATATCGCGTTCAAAGAAAGACATAATAATTTTAGCGTTTTAGTCTGCTGTATCTTTTTATTTTTATCTCAATAATAAAACTTTTATATTAAGTGGACTTTTCGTTGTATTTCTTTTGAATTATAAATTTATATTTTAAGGTTATACTAAGCTTGTCAGATCTAGCTGTAAGTGAATTTATATTAACATTCTCAGAATAGTTAGAATTTAGAAAGAAACAAAATATATGGTAATAACGATAAAGAAAATAATATTAAGCATATAGGTATCAAGACAATTACTAAACGCATATATCACATTCTAGTAACTAACTCTCAAACTAGCCAGTCTAAACGGACCACGGAATTCGCAACAAGACACAATGTATCGTTTTGTACATTACGCGCTACCCAAGAAGGATCAGACAGTAGCGGTCGAAAGAGACAGATTATGTAGTGAGAGGGAGAAGGACAAAGTGTAGAGTGTTGCCAGCAATTATATTAATTAGCATCATAAGAGGGGAGAGTAAGGTAAGTAATTATGGTATTACAATTATTGCAATCGGTGAATATAATTAGAAGGTAATATTGAACAAGCGGAATCTGTGATTAAATGGACATAGTCATTGATGTCGTGTATCCAGATAACAGTCACTTAAGAGATATCAGCTACCTACAGGACGGGCACGCCACAATTGCGGCGATAAGTCCCCTCTTTGAGGAGTGGTTGGAGAGGCGTCACGGCGTCCTCACCTTCCGCCTGACGCAAGTCCTCACCGGACACGGTTGCTTCGGGAGGTTCCTGTTCCGGATAAGGCGGGAGGAAACGTCCGGGTGTTACCATTGTGTGGATCGCCCGATGGACACGGTGGAACATATGGTGGAGGTTTACCCGGCTTGGGCAGAGCACCGCCGCGTCCTCGCGGAGGCGATCGGCGGCGGCGATCTCTCGCGTCCGGCACGGAGCGAGAGTGCATGGGAAGCCGTCACCTCCTTCTGCGAAGCAGTAATGCTCGCGAAGGAGGAAGCTGAACTCGTGAGGGAGAGGCAATCTTTGCGCCCTCACGCCCCTAATCGCCGCAGGAGACGCCCTGGGCGACGGGAATCGATAGCCGATTCCCGGCCACCATAGACGCGGGCTTGCGGATGGCGAGCAATAGGTAGCTCGCCGTCCGGTAAGGACCAGGCCCGGGTCGACGGCGCGTTGTGTTCCACGCGCGCCTCAAAGAGATGTCAGCACTAGCTGAAGGGGTCCGCAAGGGCCGATGCCCGCCAGGGTTGCGGGTTGTTAGAAAGAGCTACCGTGGCCCTGGCACAGGCAACTGAAGGAACACGGGTGGGTTTTAGTCAGTAGAAGTCTGACACGCCCTCCCGCTCCACCCAGAGCGGGAGAAGTTATTTGATGATTTCCCATCCACAAAAAAATAAGCTACCAAAGACGGAGAATACAGCGTAACCATTGTCGCGCGTTGACACCCGCTAATACATACTTACAAACCATCACGCTTGTAATTTAATTAATTTATTTATTTATTTATGTTTAAGTTCCATGTACTAGGAGGCGAACCTATTGCCATCAACTCCTGGCTGCTACTGAGAAATTCCAGTTGGAAAAACCCAAAAAAGCTTTGTCCGACCCGGGAATTGAACTCAGGACCCTCAGGAGGCTTAGTAGTAGTTCTTGTGACCACTAGGCCAAGGAGACAGTCTACATCGTTGAAAATATCCGAAAACCAATCTGTCAAGCAATAGGCACTCTTTTTACGTTCTTGCAATTTAGCTTAAGGCGAAAGCGTCGGTAGCCCGCGAAATTCAAATTTTCTTACGTTTTGTGCGATTTACAAGTCAGTATTAGGTTGTACGTTGCACAGAACAGATAAAACCTCTTTCATCTGTTCTGTGGTACGTTGATTAAAATGTAATTCGCGGTTGTAGCAAGTACGTATTTATATAATTATAATCATTAAACTGATCAATACAACTATTTCAGACCAGGTAATCCTAATGAATGATTATGTCATGAAATCTTGACGTTTGAGGATTATACTAACTTAAGGAGTTGATTCTAATGATTATAATTCTGTAAATACATATTTGTTACGGCCGCGAATCATACTTTCTTTAACATACAACTTAATACTGACTTGCAAATTGCAAAAAAATGTAAGAAAATTTGAACTTCGCGGACTATCCTGACGCCTCCCTTAAACAGATTGTCTGCATACCTACCCATCCATTCATCCCATTTTCTATACCTCCCTAATTACAGCTATCCTCGCAATCTTATCAATTAACTGACACATGTAGTGCGCATTCAGAATGTAATCCTGATTAATATATAATTAATTGCTGAGTAGTCCATTGATACAGTCCAGTCTAAACAGTAAACGCACCATACATTAACATGTATGCCAATCTGTGCGGTTACTGTTTAGAGTCTAAGCAGTCTAAACTTTAGACCAACCGACTTTTATGGAAGACTAGTTTTTGGGCGCGGCTTCGTCTGCATGGAGGCCAGAAGTTATCCCACGGCAAAGCACTACCAGGATACATAATTAATGAATAAATATCTGTGTCAATTTTCATCCAAATTTCCTCGGCCGTTTTTGCATGATTGAGTAACAAGGATCCAAACATACTAGCTTTCACATTTATAATATTAGAAAAAAAAACAAACAACCTTTTTTAAAAGAAATATTGTCGATGCACTTTTGCCATTTTAATGAAAGTTCGTTGGTGCCTCTGCTATAGATATCCTTGGAACGGGAATCGATAAATTCTTTAAAGGCGTTTTTCAAGACCTCGTTGGATTTGAAATTTTTCCCCGGCGCTCATTGTTGAGATCAAAATTTCCAGAACGGAAGCGATCAAACCAAAAACGCACCGTGCGTTCATTGCGGTAGCTTGTCCATACACGTCGTTAATATTGCGTGCTGTCTGTGTTGCGTTAGTGCCACGACGGAACTCGTATTCGAAAATAACGCGCATTTCGATTTTCCATGGTTACAGAAATATCGATATCGAAGAAAAATCTAACGGCGGGAAAACAAATGAACAACTGATTTTTTTTTAGTGACTTGCTCTTGACGTGCTATATTATAAAATTAATTTGAATTTGGAATTCTAAATAATGAAAGATATTGATATTGATATCTTCACACTAGCCGGTATCAAAAATCGGCAATATCGGATCTTTGACGGTCGTTACGGGTAGTCAGAAGCCAGAAAGTCTGACAACCAGTCTTACCAGGGGTAACGTAACCCAGTTACTGGGTTGTGGAGAGCCATTAGGCAGTCGCTCCATGTAAAATACTGGCATTCAGCTGCATCCGGTTAGAGTGGAAGCCGACCCCAACATAGTTGGGAGAAGGCTAGGCAGATGATGAACCTTGTTTGGTTGTATAGCCAACATAGCCACTGGATCACCAACACTCCTCGTGAAAACTCCACGACGGAAACTTCCACTGTGAAACGGCCGCGACTAGTTAGGTCGTAGGTGCGAACCCAAGCAGGCATTTAGCTTTGTGTAAACTATTGTCATCACCACTACTCTCAAAACCATAAAGGAAAACATCTTGAGGAGACCAGCATGTCCTAGTACCAAAAATTCGAAGACATGACATCTACCATCTAGTGGTGGATTACGGCCCCCTCTCTCTCTCACAGAGAAGAGCCCTGTGTCTCAGCAGTGAACAGGCTGACTATGCACCACAAGGAAAGAAGCTTTCAGCAGACCATTCCATAATATCGTGAGGAAATGAAGATGCAGTAAGTAAGTCCCTTCTCTGCATGAGGAGCCTTTGGATGCCTTTGTCCTACAGTGGAACACTATAACATAGTGAAAGTCTTTCAAAACGATTAGCAGGTCGAAAGCTATAGGCACGTGGTGTAAGTATGAAAGAAATACAAAATATAAAAAAGAACATGAAATTAATAAAATCGTGAAAACAAAAAAAAATGGCAGTCATGAGGTTTGCTGACAGAAGTGAAAACTTAAGGGAACTACAGAACCTAAACGAAAGTTTTATAATGCCTAAAAGTATATGATCTACTGCAGTAAACAAAATCAGAAATATAAGGTGACGGATCACAACAACATCAACAACATTGTGAACTTTTACTATGAGATCAAACTTGAAAACGCGAAAAAAATATCTGCAGCTCCCTACATTTTGACGCGTTATGCGAATATGAATGTATGGGTCAGCTGATATTTTTTTTCGCGTTTTTTTGTTTGAATCCATAGTTAATAATATAATATCCTGGGACATTTTCACACACGGTCAACTGGTCCCAAACTAAGAAGAGCTTGTACTATGGAAACCAGATAACTGATATACTACATATACTACTTTTTTTGTTGTAAATACATACTTTTATAGATAATTACACCCAGACTCAGGACAAACAGACATGTTCATGCACAAAAATGTTTGTCCTGGATGGGAATCGAACCCAAGACCTGCGGCATGATAGGTGGTATCTTAACCAACCACGCCAACTGGCCTGTAGTAAAAGATATTTGTTATTATTAGTCACCCTATATATGATATATTCTTCAGGATATATGCTAGTTTGATAGTGTGTTGAAAACATTATACAATTAATTTGATACGATAAAAAAAATTACAAAAATACCTCTAAAAATTTCTTTTAACAATTAAAAACCATACTAATCATTTTCATTCCTTGTCAGATTATTTTACAAGCAACATATTAAGGTAATAGTGTATTAATATTTTAGTCCAATCAATAGATTTTTAGGGTTCCGTACCTTAAAAGGAAAAAAACGGAACCCTTATAGGATCACTCGTGTGTCTGTCTGTCTGTCTGTCCGTCTGTCACAGCCAATTTGTTCCAAATCTAATGGACCGAATAAGTTCAAATTAGGTACACGTATGTATTTCTGTGACCTAAATACAGACGTGTAATGTAAATAAATGAATTTTGTATATGGGGGTCAACTTTAAAAAATAAGTTTTGCAAACTGTTCCGTATCAAATGGAAGGGCTTACTGTGAGGGTCTCAAATGTATTTTTTTTTTTTGTATATTTTTAAAATAAATAATTTTAAAGTTATTTAAGCAAATAGACGAAAATATACCATCCCCCCCCCCCCTTATCTCCGAAAGTACTGAGCCCAAAATTTTGAAAAAAATAAAGAAAATCGTTCAATACCTATACATTACAGGAAAACCTATAAGAAGTCGATGGTCTTAAAACAACATGGTAAATCTCTCAATATTGTGCGTACAAACTTACATTTGCAGTTGGAATGTATGGGAGAACATGTTTTTAACCGACTTCCAAAAGGAGGAGGTTCTCAATTCGTCTGTATGTTTTTTTTTTTTTTTGTATGTTTGTTACGCGATTATTCAAAGACGGATGGACCGATTTAGAAAATTCTTTTTTGTTTGATAGGGTATACTTTCGAGGTGGTCCCATATAAATTTTATTAACTTTGCTTAGGGAGCTTTTGAGTTAGCTTCAATAATGCGTATATTTCCCACTTATTTTATGTGGATGATGTGATGGTGTTTTAATAACTTCCTATCACTGTTAATTACATGGCTATATCTACAATTATTGTGCTCAATTATGTATTCGAATTAGTGTGGGGTAGGTTCCACAACTAAAAAGTGAAAAATAAAAACTTTTTAGCCAAAAAATAAAACCGACTTCCAAAACAAAACACTACAAAGTGAAAAATAACTTTAATTTCGGAAGTCGGTGGCAAAAAACGAAAATACAAAACCCAAGACACCGACTACCGAAATTAAAGTTATTTTTCACTTTGTAGTGTTTTGTTTTGGAAGTCGGTTTTATTTTTTGGCTTAAACAGTTTTTTTTTTTCTATAAGCACGCAGTCTTCATTTAACACCCTTTTAACAGTAGTTCTGATTAGTCCCATCTGCAGAGCCAACATTTTTTGCTTGCGGACAGGATTTCGTTGGATACGCGCCTTCACTGCTTCGATGACCACTGGAGTCCGAACAGTACGAGGTCGACCACTTCTTTGTTTATCTTCTAATCTTGAATCTTCCCTGAATCGTTTGATAGTACGATAAATAAATCTCAGTGGAATTTTCAAATTTTTCAGCAGTTTGAAAATCTCAGTTGGCGCGTGACCGCAACGATGCAATGCAATTACTGCGACTCTGTCTTCTTTGCGCGTCCACTCCATTTTAGAAAATGAACAAAATTCCAGAAACTTTTGTTTTTATTTTCTTTAAATATTCAAATTTCGAATGCCCATAATATTTTCCTCGGCTTGCATTCTAAATTCGAAATTTTACCTATGTGACAGAACTTATGGCCCGACTACGTACATACAAATAAATACAATTGAAATGTCTGTTTGTAATGTCAAAATAACCGCTTTTCACTAAATGCATACGGTATAACAAAAAAAAAAAAAATAATAATTTTTGTCTGTTTGTCTGTTTGTTCCGGCTAATCTCCGAAACGACTAGTCAGATTTTGACGGGATTATCACTGGCAGATAGCTGATTTTATACGGAGTAAGTTAGTCTACTTTTAGTTTAGAAAAATTATTAGGGTTCTGCGCAAAAAAATTAAATCCCTTGAAATTGTGAACAAATAGCGCGGACAGGCGATGCAACGCTGCGAGTCGGGGGACGAGGGAGCTTTATTAAAATGTGGCTGTTATTTTAGTATATCGTGTATCTTACGACTTCCACGCGAACGAAGTTGCGGGACACAGCTAGTTTTATTAAAAAAAAAAACTTTTTTTTTAATCATGTAAATACCTCTTATCGTCAGTTCCAATCTTCTTCTGACTTAACGAAACCAAACAGATTTGTAATCAATTAATCCGTACGCAGTTAAAACTAAAACATTAGCATCATCCGTAACATTAAGTCCAAATTATGAAAAAAAAAAATACTCCACACATATTTAACGATATTGCTGTCACTTAAAAAAAGTGACATTCCCGTTACGGAAACGACTTGGCTATTAAAAACATAAACTTCAAAGAAATGATCACATCCCATCAAAAATGCAAGTTCCGGTGACGTCACAAACAAAGATGGATTCATGATTCCTTGAAATTGGTGGTCGTTGGGATAGGTTTGTTTAAAAATATAATTTGATATTTTATTGACAGAAATTGCCTTGTGTTCTTGGTAGCAAGTATGAATGCTGAACGTGAGGTCCTGGGTATCAATACCAGGATAGCAAAGTCTTATTTGATTTTTTAACTGACTTCAAATAAATTTACTTAAAAAAAAGTAAAAACCGACTTCAAAAACCTAATAGGAATAAAATAACTTTCATATAAAACTTAACAGCTTCTGAAGTCGATGTCTTCAATTCTTCAGTGCATCTTAGTTTGGCACTGACTTCAGAAGCTGTTATGGTTTTTATGAAAGTTATTTTATCTTTTATACGTTTATATAAAAAAAGATAAAATAACTTTACTAAATATACATATACTGGATGACGTTTTTTACCGTCTTGAAAAAAATTGGGTATAACAGGTGAACGGAGTAGAAGCCTATGGCATACCAAGTTTTTAAAAAAAAAAAAAGATAGCTAATTTCAAATCATACGCACTGCACACCCTGCGTAGTGCGTATGATTTGAATTTCAATATTTTTAACGATCTATAAAGTTTTTTTCAAAATTTCTGTGTTTCTTGTTCTAGTTTACTTCAAATGTGTAGTGTTTATTGATAGAGCAACTTCTGTCTAGACTATTGAAAAATAAAAATAAAAAACTAGGTACGCCATAGGCTTCTACTCCGTTCACCTATTGTACCCTATTTTTTTCAAGACGGGGAAAAAAATCATCCGGTATAAATGTTTTTCTTACGTACAACATGTGTACGTCCGACAGTTAAGGGGACTATTGTTAGGGCGTATACAGGATTACTTGTAGCGTGAATGTGTCATATCAATCATAATAAAATTAACTGAGTATAGGAGTGGGTTCACGTCAACAATATTGCAAAGGGCGGGGTTAGTACCCATCACATCGTGTCCTTTGGCTCGCCTGTCTGACGCCCAAACTGTTCGGCTATTTGTATTTTTATTATGGTGTAAGATGATTAAGCTAAGCGACTGTTGAGCTTCGTTTTAAAGAATTTATCTCTCAAAAATAACATACATAGGTAAATCAATCTGCCTAGTTTTTTCTCAACTATGTTGGGGTCGGCTTCCAGTTTAACTGAATGCAGCTGAATAACAGTATTTTACATGGAGTGATGACCCGTAACGACTGTTAAAGATCCACGAATGACAGCCGGGACCAACTGCTTAACGTGCTTTCCGAGGCTCGGAGGGGTCTTAGTAAGTAAAAATGGTCACTCATCCACGAAACAGCCGCGGCAAGCGTAGCTTAGGCTGATCGATCGACCCGTGCGGCTGTTATAAATTAGCCACAGCCGAATCGAATAAAATCTACCTACAGAGTTGTGATTTTATTGTTGGTTAGCCAGTTATAAATTTAATGTTTTTTTATTATTATTATTCTGTGATGAAGAATCTCTGATATTTTTCGATAACGTAGTATAAAGCTGAGCTTCTTGAAGCTGAATAATTGTTTCTTGAATAGTTTGAATATAAAGCGTTTTGTCGACGGAAGAGTAGACAAAAATGACGATTCCGTGTAGACAGTAACAAAGTAGAAAGAGTCAACTGCACTCTCACGAAATTGATTTTTTTAGATAATTCGAATCAGAATTCTTTGTTTTCTCATAGGATTTTTTTTCTGTATAACTCTCAATTTTTACAACTAATAATCATAATCATTTATTTTTTTTATTTATTTTTTTTGTTTTTTGTTTTTTAAATCACACATATAAAATACAACACAACTGCGGAGTCGCGCCCGTAGCGCCGGAGAAGATGCGATTCTCAACGTTGTTTATAAGGAGGAAAATATGAATAGTAATAGTCCATTTATTTGTAAGAATACTGTTACAGAGTTGTTAAATAATTTTAAAAGTTCATAATATTCTGCCGTATCCGGCGTACAAATTCATTATCAGTGTTGTGGTTAGTGTAGTAAGCAGGTATAACATTGAATTAAATAAATTAGTATATCATTCAAATTGCAAATTAGTCAAAATTAAATATAAATTGTAGAGATGTCAAAAATATTAAATTAAGTCAAAGAGATAGAAGAGAATATAATTATTTCCTAATATTTACGTCAACATTTCATTCATAAAATCATTAGTCGAGTAGTAGCATTTACCTAAGAGATAACTGAATAATTTGCATTTAAATGTCCTAAAGTTAAGTGTTAAAACAATCTGGTAGTTTATTATAAACTTTGGTCGCCATACAAAATAATTACCTACATGTAATTTTAGGAGGTTATGAGTTTCATAAAGCGGGCAAATTTTTCATTGATTTTGTGATAGGACACACCGTTTTCGAGATATAAGCAAAAAGAGAAACAAAAAAGATTTTGTAGATATGCGTATACTAGATGATTTTTTTTTCCGTCTTGAAAAAAATTGGGTACAATAGGTGAACGGAGTAGGAGCATATGGCATACCTAGTTTTTTTTTTTTGTTTTTTCAATAGCTTAGACAGAAATTGCTTTATCAATAAACACTATACATTTGAAGTAAACTAGAACAATACAAACATAAATTTTGAAAAAACTTTAGGTATAGATCTTTTTTTTTTAAACTATGTATTCCATAGGCAGTAGCCTAGCCATAGGTGAACGGAGTAGAAACTTACCAATACCCAATTTTTTCAACACGGTAAAAAAAGTCATTCAGTGCGACCGTGGAGTAGAATGTTTTCTACTGTTTAAATATCTATCAGTTGTCAGTGTGATTTTGACAGTTGGGATGAAAACTTTCTTCCGAAACAGTCTACATAAAAAAGGACGAAAGACAAAATGACAAATTGTAGAAGGATTTCTACGGTGCGATGTCAAAAATGGCGAAACGAAATGTCACTCTGAAAGAGATGTGTCTACTCTTCGTAGAGATAGACAGTGGTCATGCTACTAAGCCCGCTCGGTGATAAAGGGTTTTTCATTAAGATTCTCCGAACCAGCACCTCTGCCTTCGAGGAATGAAGGTACAGGCGTGATGCTCCTACAAACAGGAGCAATACGCGACGCGAATCGCACGCGACACAAAGGCACCGCTCCTCGCACGACACGCAGTGCCTTTGTGTCGCGTCGCGTGTCGCACATGTTTGAAGGAGCCTTTGTGTTACAATTTTCTGAATCAGCTCGGAGTCTGGAGTTATGTTCGGTTAATAGGAAGACACAAGAGTAAAACTAAACTAAACTGGACTATACATACATCCTCACTTCCTAACTAATATTATAAATGCGAAAGTAAGTTTGTTTGTTCGTTTGTTACCTTTTCACGCCTAAACCACTGAACCGATCATCCTGAAATTTTGCATATACGTTGTCACGTGTACAGAAACGGACATAGGGTACCTTTCATCCCGAAAAAAAGTACTATTCTCGAGAAAAACAACAATAACGTTCTTATGTATGAATAGATGGCGCCACGTGCCTTTCGGATCATGATTGAATTATATTATTATAGAAACATTAGTAGTATGTTAAGCGTGCTTTTTTTTATTCATTTAAGTACCTAACATGGTCTAGAGTGTCGATAGACAGGTTTTTCATAATACTATAAATGCGAAAGTGAGTTTGTTTATTTCTTACGCTTTCCCGCTGCAACCGATAATCGGATTTGTATGAAATTTGGCACATGGGTAGACTATCACCTGGATTAGGATATAGGATATTTTTGATTCCGGTAGTACGTTCCCGTGGGATAATTTCTGAGAACCACGCGGGCGAAGCCGCGGGCAAAAGCTAGTAATACATAAACATAATAATATAATATATAATATAATAACCCGGGACATTTCACACAAGGTCATCTGATCCCAAACTAAGCAGAGCTTGTACTATGGAAACCAGATAACTGATATACTACATACACTACTTTTTTTTTTGTAAATACATACTTATATAGATAATTACACCCAGAATCAGGACAAACAGACATGTTCATGCACACAAATGTTTGTCCTGGGTGGGATTCGAACCCACGACCAGCGACATGATAGGTGGTATCTTAACCAACCACGCCAGCTGGCCTGCCAAACTCACGCCTTCTTCCGATGGGGGTAGGCAGAAACTATAGAACGCCACCTGCTACAATCCTTACATACTCATTTTTCCTCGATTACGTTCATACATCTGGTCATAAACGCTCGCCGGTTGCGAGTACTACGCACTGGACCTTTCTGAAGAACATCACCAATACGGTCACTAAAGTCTTTCTTCCTAGGGCGTCCCCTCCCGGCGTTACCACTCACATCTGCCTTGTAAATACCTACATTTTGTTGGTCACCTTTCATTCATCCTCTCAACTACAATAATAAAAATAAAATAAGAAAGACCAAATAACGTGTCGTAAAAAAATCACATTCACATTGCAATTTGAAAGGCGTAAAGCGATATGCATTTATACTCCTATTACTTATAATCACCTGAAAAGAAATATCATTATCGCCCAATCAGAAAGAAATAAAAAAACCATAAGAATCGCCCGTCGATTGTCACTTGCGAAACATATTATTACTACCTTCTGTGTCCCTTATTACGTGGCATTAAAGTTTAATTTAGGATAGTAAACATATCAGTATTTTGCACTACACCTCGTCTGTTATTACTGTCATAAGCGGCAGTAATGATTACAGTCCTGTCACAGTTATTTCCCTCTGACAGCAGCAGGCTAACAACAACCTAATTGTAATGAGAATAAAGATCACTATGATTTTAACAGTGAGGTAAAATAATATTGTGAAAGGACTTTACAGGCTGACCAATAAATCTTGACATTTTGTGGTGGCGTTGCTACTCAAGGCAAAATCAATAATTATAATTATCAAACGAGCTACTACCCGCGACTTCGTTCGCGTGAAATTTCTTGTTCCTTTGACCCAACGTCTCGCATTGCATCGCTATTACTTTGGTTTCGCTTAGCGTTCTTTCAGATTTTTTTCTCTTTTTGTTCGGCTCCTAAGGATCGCAGCGTGATGTTAAATAGCCTATAAACTTCCTTACCATTGAGTCTATTAAATGCAAAACGATTTTTATTAAATCCGACTGGTTGTTCCAAAGATTAGTGCATTCAAACAAGAAAATAAAGTCTTAAGTTTATTATATTATTACTAGTTGGGTTTAGTTCGCTATTCCGCCACGGGTCAGGTTAAATTGGATATGTATGTTGTAGGTATAACTTTCAGAATAATAATATTATATCATGATAATTTCCATTTTGTTTCTGATGTTTGCAGTGTATTAATATTGTTTTCAATCCTTTGAAAAGCTTTTTCATACTAATGAATTAAATTGTACAAAATGCTTTCATCATGGTTTATAATTTTAATGATTTCATATTCAATAGTGTTGGTAATATAAAATGGTATATCAGCTCGTGGCTGAGTAATAATAGCTGCACGGGTCGATCCATCAGGTTAAGCTACGCATTGGGGGTGGGTCCGTGGATGGGTGACCATCTGTACATACCGAGACTCCTCCGTGCCTCGGAAAGCACGTTAAGCAGTTGGTCCCGGCTGTCATTCGTGGATATTTGACAGTTGTTACGGGTCATCAGAAGCCCGAAAGTCTGACAACCAGTCTTACCAAGGGGTATCGTATTACCCAGTAACTGGGTTGTGAAGGTGAGATAGGCAGTCACTCCATGTAAAATACTGGTATTCAGCTGTATCCGGTTTAGACTGGAAGCCGATCCCAACATAGTTGGGAAAAGGCTAAGCAGATGATGATGTACACATGGCTATACATCAAGCTATAATTTCCAGTATAAGCTAACCTCTCATTGTACGGAAATCCTATACAATACGAGATCAGTTTATACTGGAATAGTATAGCTTGACATGTAGTCGTGTGTACAAAACTTTTCGAGTTAATTAAAAAGTTTCACTAGGTACTAATTCCAAAATGAGTCACACATTACTAGTATTCTTGTTAATTAATCCTTCCAGCTAAGTTAAATATGCTCGCTCAATAGAGCAAGTTAGAATCAAACTAATGACCTCTCTCTTAACCAACTTTAGGAGGTCCACTATTAATTGGATTCGGATTGGAAATCCGTTGTCATGGTATGGGCATGTGATGCAGAGGAATGAGGAAAATGTCGTGAGGAAAGTTTTGAGTATGAATGTGGATTGTGGACTGTGTGAAAGATGATATGGCTAGAAAGGGAGTGACTACCGAGATGACGACTAATAGAGAAGTATGGAAGGTAAATTTACTTTAAAAAAGGAAAACCGACTTTAAAAACCTAAATCGAATAAAATAACTTTCATAAAAAAAAACTTAACAGCTTCTGAAGTCGGTGTCAAGCTAAGGTGCATTGACATTGAAGAATTGAAGACACCGACTTCAGAAACTGTTAAGTTTTTTATGAAAGTTGTTTTATTCGTTTTAGGTTTTTGAAGTCGGTTTTTACTTTTTTAAAGTAAATTTATTTTTCCATTTTTAGTTGAATATACAATTACATAAGCCCAAGAGGAACGATAAGAAGAATCATCAAAATCCGCTTAGAAATGCCGGAGATAGAGTACATTTATGTATATAACTTCGTACCTAAGTTTAATTACTTAATGTATTATATACGAAAACCAAAACTGGTTAATTAGTTTTTGAGAAAATCGCGGACATACAAACTTACATACATACAAACATACATACGGGTCGAATAGAGAACCTCATTTTTTAAAGGCGGCTAAAAATACATGTTGCGCCGACCCCAAATAAATTGGGACAAAGGGCAGGAGAATGATGACTATTAATTGGATTAAGAAAATATGAGGGTGCAGATCGCTGCCTACTCCTTCGCAAAAAAACAGGCGTTATGTAGCTATACATAAAATATACCATCACGTCTGTAATCCTCGGAGGGTAAGGCAGAGGTGTATCGATAGTACAACCACATTTAAAAACCAAAATCAAAAGTCATTTATTCAAACTAGGCTGAGAATCAGCACTTTTTGAACGTCAAAATTACATAAGACAGTCTCCCAAAACGCCCGCTAAGAAGTGGCGCAACAAACTCCCCAGCAGCACAGCTGTTAACTGAACAGCAGTTAAAAAAATTGAATCTATACAACACTGCGTATAATAATTTAGGTACATTACGCAACACAAAACATTAAATTAAATTATTTGCTATAAGTAAGCTAGCACACGCCAATATACAAAAAAAAATCGAAAACTATGCTCAAGCAGAAATAAAAATACAAAACTAAAAACGTAAGCAGAACTTTATACCTAAATAAAGGCCTCCAGTAATAAAGGATGTGCCCACTTACATATATGAAGATTGTATATGAAGCTGAAACTCGAAGTCACAAATGATAAACTAGGACCATCGAAGTAATATAAACAAAGTTAATTACTAATAACAAAACAAAACCAAGGACAGCAAGACGACCAGTCACCACAAGCAGCACCCGTTCACGAGCATAACACAGAGTTCAGCCATCACCCCCCTCGCCTTATTTGAGGGAAGGAGGCTAAGTAAGTTAGTAGTAAGAAGTATCGATAGTACGCCCACATTTCGCCCGTTAGTGGTACACACAGACGGGTGTGAGTAAGAAAAATCTCTTTATATAATATGTATATCATAAACGTATATCATACATACATATGTTACGGCTAAAACCCGAAGTGTGGCTACACCTAATTTCAGCCGGCTAGAACTAGGTGTAGGTAACCCATAGGTTCCCAACGGGCGCGGTATCGCTCCCTAGTGGGCGCTGGATCTTTTCGTGTGGCACGATTACAGAGAGTGACAGAGAGAATTAATTTTTAATTTGTGATTGTTAATAGATAATAGACATGGCCTTGGAGTCGGTGGGTGCTGATGCTGACGGAACGGAATGTTCTTAACTTCAATATTATATTTATATAAACTTTGAGAATATTCAATATTGTTATTTATCTCATTTTAATTGTCATTTATACTTTCACTGCATGATGCACCGGTCGACGTCATTACGTCAACGCCGGCTGTCGTTGAAAACCAGCGCTGGGGCTCTGTCTCGTATGGGGTCGCGGCATTATGCTGAGCGACGGCCGTTTTGCGTGAATGTGACGCATATTTTCCCTAAACTTGTTCTTTTATTATTTTATTTTTGTTATATTTCTTTGCGTCATGTTAATCGCAAATAAATATATTTTCTTTCTTTCGCATATAAAATTGGTATAATTAACTATTATGTAAAGGGGGCGTTGGATTTTTTTTTTCTTGTAATGGGAGCGGTAGTTCATAAACGTTTGGGAACCTATGAGGTAACAGATTGCATTCGGACCCTGGCACTCGCCGGCCGCTGTCGTGGTACCGCTCGCTTCGCTCGCTCGGCTCGCGCAAGGTGTGGTCACAGTTCTAACCTAACCTAACCTACCTTTCAGCCTACACCTAAGTTTAACCAACTGCTGTAGTTATAGCCTAGCCGCACTTCGGGTTTTAGCCGTAATATATACTTTTATAAACGTAAAAAACCATCATCCAATGACGGCTTACAGTAGTTGTGAACCTATGGATTTCGGTTAACATTCGAGCACATATAGACATGACCTATATGTTTTTTTTATTGTATATAACTCACGTGTGACGTGATATTCTATGATTGAAGTCCCATGGCGGTGAGCCTATTGCCATCGACCAGGAACCTAATAGCACTTTTCCTGACCTGGGAATCGAACCTAGGACACGTAGCGCTTGCGACCACTAGACCACGAGGAAGGCATTTTTTTTTTTTTTTGGATGGGAAATCATCAAATAACTTCTCCCGCTCTGGGTGGAGCGGGAGGGCGTGTCAGACTTCTACTGACTAAAACCCACCCGTGTTCCTTCAGTTGCCTATGCCAGGGCCACGGTATCTTTTTCAAACAACCCGCAACCCCAGCGGCATCGGCCCTATTGGACCCCATCTTTGCTGACATCTCTTTGAGGCGCGCGTGGAACACAACGCGCCGTCGACCCGGGCCTGGTCCTTACCGGACGGCGAGCTACCCATTGCTCGCCATCCGCAAGCCCGCGCCTACGGTGGCCGGGACTCGGCTATCGATTCCCGACGCCCAGGGCGTCTCCTGCGGCGACTAGGGGCGTGAGGGCGCAAAGATTGCCTCTCCCTCACGCGTTCAGCCTCCTCCTTCGCGAGCATTACTGCTTCGCAGAAGGAGGTGACGGCTTCCCATGCACTCTCGCTCCGTACCATGGCCTGTACCAGGGCCGGACGCGAGAGATCGCCGCCGCCGATCGCCTCCGCGAGGACGCGGCGGTGCTCTGCCTAAGCCGGGCAGACCTCCACCGTATGCTCCACCGTGTCCTCCGGGCGATCCACACAGTGGTAACACCCGGGCGTTTCCTCCCGCCTTATCCGGAACAGGAACCTCCCGAAGCAACCGTGTCCGGTGAGGACCTGCGTCAGGCGGAAGGTGAGGATGCCGTGACGCCTCTCCAACCACTCCTCAAAGAGGGGACTTATCGCCGCAATTGTGGCGTGCCCAACGAGGAAGGCATGATATTATATTATGATAAGTAATAAAATATTAAATTTTGTTAGTTTCCACAATTCTCTTATCTTAACACCCAAAATGGCCGTCCTTGAATTAGTGTAACTAAATCACTATGTTTTGCGAACATATTTCCGGTTTAGAGATAAAAAAAAAACACATGACCCAATTTTAATTGAATATCTTTGATCATATTTTTTCAAGTATTTAAAAGATCCGTATGTTTATTCCTAAGGTCATTAGAGAGGAGCACTTTCTGGTATGTTCTACTGAAATTCCCGAAATTCCGTTCCTATAATTCTGAGGGCCTCCGTTTGGTTATTAGAATAGGATCACAGACCCCTTTGTCTAGTAATATTGGTGCTGTTCACGAGAATTGTCACACCTTGGGTTTGATACAAGGCCTAAGGGATTACCTAAAAATGTGGTGAAAGATACCGGGTTGAGCTCGTAAGTTCATTCCGATTTGATATAAGAATAAGAACCTTAAGAATAATGAGAATAATACCCGTTTTCACTAACACTACGCCCACCTTCATTTTATGTAGGTATTGATTTTATTACAAACAAATAAGTAGGACCTACCTAGAATTTTCTTTACTCTGCTTAAAAACTAGCCAAGAGATCAATCTGAGTATTTAAGGGGGAAGCTCCTGGTAGCCCGCGAAATTCAATTTTTTTTACGTTTTTTCAAAAATCAAATACTCAAAATGTTTTATTTCATTATTACACGTTGTACAGACGCCAGCACATCCATCTACCCGAAACTGTCAAATTTTCCTAATCAATCTTGAACCTAATGCTTTAGCGATAAAGTTGAAAATCTATTAAAGAAATTTGACAGATTGTAGTAGCTTGATGTGCTGGCGTCTGTGCATTATACAGTTGGTGGCGTCTGCTTTTAAGCAAATAGATGCCTGTGTCAGGAGGCGCCGCTCTTATTTATCTTACAATTAGTGTAATATGTTACTAAACAAAAGTTTATGAATTATAATTTTTTTGCAAGTGTACAAAGCCGAAGATGCAAATGAGTCTTACGAAAATATTATAGATATAAAATAATAATAATAATATCCTGGGACATTTTCACACACGGTCATCTGGTCCCAAACTAAGCAGAGCTTGTACTATGGAAACCAGATAACTGATATACTACATATACTACTTTTTTTTGTAAATACATACTTATATAGATAATTACACCCAGACTCAGAACAAACAGACATGTTCATGCACACAAATGTTTGTCCTGGATGGGAATCGAACCCACGACCTGCGGCATGATAGGTGGTATCTTAACCAACCACGCCAACTGGCCTGTCGGCCTATTTATTATTATTAGTCTGTTGGTGTGTGTGTGTGTGTGTGTTTGTTTGTGTTTGTGAGGGTGTGTGTATGTGTGTGCGTGTGTGTGGTTGTTTTATCTTATATTTATTAGAAGATTCTCTACTTCATCGTAGCATAAGTTGTGTATCCAATTAATCAGAAACGATTGCAGCGACGATTAACGGTATTTTTTTTTTTGCTATTTGTAAGACAGTATCGTGTTATATGGTGATTGAAGTTAGAATCAGTAATACAATTTTTTAAGTTAGTTTAATTCTAAATGTCAAGATTTCATGAAACAGTCATTCATTAGAATTATATGAACTTATACAGTTGTATTGGTGATTTTAATGATTATAATTCTATAAAAACAGCTTTTTACGGTCGCGAATCTTATTCAGATCAACATACAACCTGCAAATTACAAAAAGCCTAAGAAAATATGAATTTCACGGGCTACCTGGAGCTTTCGCCTTAAGTTAACTTTCTAATATGCATTCAATAAATTATAATACTAGTTTATTTATTTACACAATGACAGACGGATAAACACACGATTGATCCTATAAGGGTTCCGGTTTTATCCTTTCTTTTGAGATACGGTACCCTAAAAAGCCATGAGAACAAGTTCATCAGAAGACAACGTAATGCTAATATTTCTTCACACAACACATTTGACAAAAGGCTCAAATTTACCAGCACATTGGCGTCAATTTGTGAAGGTAATGATTTAGAAAATTGCGTCAATTGCGACAAACGACGCGACTAAATGACGTAAGTTAAGCGGGAATGATGATTTTTAGTTGTGTTATCAGTCGTTTAGGAGTTTCCGGATTTTGACGTGGGATTAACAGCTGATTATAGTTAACCATCGGTAGAAACTGTTAAGGGGGAAGCGTCAGGGTAGCCAGCGAAATTGAAATTTTCTTAATTTTTTTTTTTGTAATTTGCAAGTCAGTATTAGGTTGTATGTTGACTATGAATATGATTCGCGACCGTAACAAATTTGTATTTGTAGAATTATAATTACTAAAATCAGTAATACAACTCCTTAAGTTAGTATAATCCTCAAAACTCAAGATTTCATGAAATAGTAATTCAACAGGATTACCTGGTCTTAAAGAGTTGTATTGATGACTTCAGTGATTATAATTCTGTAAATACATACTTGTTACGGTCGCAAAATACATTATGATCAACGTACAAGCTAATACTGACTTATAAATTGCAAAAAAACGTAAGAAAATTTGAATTTCGCGGACTAGCCTGACGCGCTCGCCTTAACCAGTATATATGAACTGAACCAACCAACTGAATGAACCAACGATCATATAAAAAAATTATCAAGTGGTTTCGTGCACTCAGAATAAACTTCTCTTCTTCTTCTTCTTTTATCTCTTTGACAAATCATCATCACCATCATTCTCTTGCCCTTGTCCCAATTTATTTGGCGGCGCAAGCGCAACATGTCTTTCTTCCATACTTCTCTGGCAGTCACTCCCTTTCTAGCCATATCTTCTTTCATACAGTCCATCCATCGCTTCTTTGGTCTTCCTCTACTCGTACATCCACCCACATTCATACCAAAAACTTTCCTGACGACATTTTCCTCATCCCTCCGCATCACATGCCCATATCATGACAACCGATTTCCATACAACTCTCTTTGATAAATGTGTAATCATAATCATAAAGGATGTATCTTTTTGCAACTGCTACGAGATCTATTTTAGGTTATACCAGAGGGCATTAGACAAAGTGACATTCTATCAGCGATGACGATGATGGAAAGTCGAAAATCTATTGGATTGCCATAAGCTATGAGGGGCATGGGTCGATCGATGGTTTGCCGAGGTCAGTTCGTGTATGGGTGATTCAATACATACCAAGACCCCTCCGTGCCTCTGAAAGCACGTTACGGATCGTCAGAATCATAAAAGTCTGACAAGTCTTGCCTAGGGGTGTCGTGTTACCCAGTAACTGGGTTGTGGAGGTCAGATAGGCAGTCATTATTATTATTATTTCAGCCCGGAAGCACTCACTGCTGGGTATAGGCCTCTTCATATTTCCACCATACTCCTCAGTTCCGTGCATCCGTCATCCAGGTAGTTCGCACGACTTTGGCGATATCATCAACCTAAAAATTGTTGAATATACCATCAGTCAGGCAGGCGCTCCATGTAAAATACTGGTATTCAGCTGCATCCGGTTAGATTGGAAGCCGAGCCCAACATAGTTGGGAAAAGGCTAGGCAGATTGATATCGGTCATTCTGGAGTTAACGGATTTTGATATGGGATATGTAGCTGTAGAGTTTTAATCATTGGAATTTTACATCCAATGAATAAACCACCATACTGGCCATACAGAATAAACAGTCCTCTATATTTTCTAATTGTGCATCTTTTTGCAAACGCTACGACATCTATTTTAGGTTATACCAGAGGCTCTAGACGAAGTGAATGACACCGATGATGAAAGTCAAAGAATTTGATTAATCCAAGCTACAGAAAAGCTTCGTTTTTTTTTTTTTGGGAATATGATTTGTAAATATTTTTTTTTTTACTAAATACGTGTGAACGTGAGTGCTTTTAGGTTCATATTGTAGGTACATCATATAGCACACTATATTTTGCCCGTGGGTACGTACTACCGGGATAAAATGTATCCTTATTCCAAATCCCAAGCCATGGTCTATTCAAAAATCAAGACCCCGTGACGTAACCATCGCAAGTTTGCGCGGTCGTTGTTCGTATGATTCGCGCGATTATGAATCGTGTTTGTTTACTAATTCGCATGAACTTAGCTCGCACGATTGCGCGATCAAATATACTGATACCAAACAGGTGGCCTAACTGACATTCGCGCGAAGGTCTTTGTGTTTCGCTGTTGGTTTCTCTATCTAGCTCAGCAAGGTAGATTATAGTATTGCCCTATAATAAAACAGCGCGTTTCTAACATTGTGAAATTATGACTTACTAGCTTTTGCCTGCGGCTTCGCCCGCGTGGTTGTCGGAAATTATCCCACGGGAACGCACTACCAGGAACGAAAGTACCCTATGTCCTAATCCAGGCCATAATCTACACATGTGCCAAATTTCATCCAAATCCGTTCAGCGGTTTCTATAACAATATACATAATCCAATCATGATTCGAAAGACACGTGGCGCCATCTATTATCATAAGAACGTTATTGTTGTCTTCCTCGGGAACAGTACTTTTTTTCGGCATAAAAGGTACCCTATAACCGTTTCTGTACACGTGACAACGTATATGCAAAATTTCAGGATGATCGGTTCAGTGGTTTAGACGTGAAAAGGTAACAAACAAACAAACTTACTTTCGCATTTATAATATTAGTTAGGATTGATTGACGCGAATACGCGGTGCTACCATCCATGCACGACTATCGCTTTTATTAGAACACAACATTTTAACATCGAGCGAATACGCGATCTCAATCGCGTGACAATTGCGTATTCGCGCGACAATTGCTTTGAATAGGAGGCAGATACAGAACATTTATTTCGCATTATACTAGGATGGATAGTAAGGATTAACTATGACTGACATCTGTAGATTTAAAAAAATATCTGATCCATTTAGTTTAGTTCATTAACCAATCATTATTTATGGATGAAGGAAGAAAGATAATGATATATTATTTTCCTTTAAGAACTCCATATTGTATTATTTACTGTAAAAAAAAAAAAACAGTAAACCCTCTGATATGAATCAAGTAACTGCACATGTCATTGCAAAAAGGACGCAAATATATTGTATTACTACCGAATAATAATAATTATGGTACTGACGAATCAAAACCTATATTAAGTTTCATTTTAATAGCAATATGATTTACAACATAGCAACTAATTTGTGAACTAATTAAGATGTTATTTTCGACCATAAATAACTCATAAATACGTGTATGGTCATGTCGTAAATTAACGGCAATTAAAAACTTAAGATGCCAACACTAGGATGTGATTTAATAATTAAAAATTAATATAAAATTATGTTCATCGTTAAAAGTTATAGAAGGAATTATCATCGAATTATTATTTATTATTAGTATATAATGTTGATTAATTTTTAAAAAGAAGCCGTGTAACAGGAACTTTGTTTATTTCTTTTCTAATAAATGTTCTGAGGACCTGGACTTATACGAAATCGCCAATTCGCCTTGAGCAAGCGTGGTGGTTAATGCTCGTGCCTTCTCTGTATGAGAAGGGCCTTTGCCCTGCTGCTACTAGTTACATTTTTTTATCGTGGGGATATACGCATACTGCACTACCACGGGGAGATATTGTGCAGTTATATGGGACTCCAACCCACTAAAACTCCACGGTGTCCTTCTCTGCCGCTTGTGGCGGGAACAGGGGCACGTGTTAGCACGCATCCGTGAACCCGCAGTGGCTGTCCGTCACCGGACCCTCTGGGGAGTAGCCCGCCATCACCGGAGCACCAGAGCACATTGCACGCCGTGACCACCCCAGGGGCCACCAGCACATCGGCGCCAGACGTCCCCGTGTCTTGCACTCTTGGTCTCCCTGCGATGGGTTAGGTTAGTGGCCCCGCCGCCTACCACTTTGCGGCCGCAGAGGATAGGGAGAGCGGCCAAAGCCATACCGACACTCTTCCTCCCCTGCAGCCCCACCGCGTCTGCTATCAGACGGTGGCGACCCCGTCAAGGCCGTGGAAGGTAGGGAGAGCGGCGCACCGACACTCCTCTCCCGAAGCGGCCTCAAACCCTCAGCCACGATGCCTGCCATACGACATTGCGGGCCGCCTCAGTTGCGATGTGGCACCGCAACCAACTTGTTGGCCGCTACGTTTTCGGCTTACCGGCAAAAGCTGTGACAAGTGGCTCTTCCTCGAGTTCCTCTTCTCTTCACCGTGGGTGACAAGCCATGGCTACTGAGCCCAACCCCCCCCCCCCCCCTTCCCCGTCTCGACAATGCGGGAATCCACCGGGGGCAGCAAGTTACAGGCATCATTATAATAATTTCTGGCTATAAAGTTCTGGCTATAAAATTTTCAAGGGCTATCGCAAACTGATCCGTCACTAGAAAATCGATTATCGGTCTTTTCCTATTATGGCGCGTCTCCGAGCAAAACGCCGCACCAGCCGTTTTTTGTGCAGTTTTTTGGAGGTTATCATTTGAAATAAATATCAACTAATACAAAATATATAAAATTTCTACATACATAGACTTGATTCCATAATGGAACATTAAACTTTTTTAAAGGAGTAAATATTTAATGAATATCCTTACAACGAAACCGCAGAACTGGTGGGTAGAGGCCTCCCCTTTTTCCTTCCAAACTTGTCTTGTGCGATCTCTGGTCATTTTGGCACTGCAAATATGGCAGCTCCTTACGAATACTTAAGAAAAAACTTATCATTAATGTTTGCGTCTGTTTTGCATTTCATAGCACCATCTGGCGATACGGTCCTACAAAACGAACAAAAACAAATCCGTATGAAATAAATCGAATTTGTCAAGTTATCGATAAGTACAATCGATATCCTAACGTCTCGGTGAGTTAACACGGGTTTAGATTACAGATAACGATAGTTTTATGCTTTGTCGATCGTTAAGTTTTTCTTCTTTACCGTTTTAACGAGTTGCTAATGATGTGAGATGGGTTATCTTAAGATCGAATGGTGGGAAAAACACATTTTATGTGCTTCGATGCTTTGTCTCTTTTTAAGGATTTGTTATTTATTGTTGTAGTTTTATAATATTTTTTGCGATAGATTGTTTATTGCTGGAGCTTTGAATGAAATATGTTTTTATTTTCAGGGTTGCGTATCGCAAAAGGAAAAAAACGGAACCCTTATAAGATCACTCGTGTGTCTGTCTGTCCGTCTGTCACAGCCAATTTGCTCCGAATCTAATGGATCGATTAAGTTGAAATTTGGTATATTTAGGAATTTCTATGACCCAACCCAAAAAGTAAATAAATGAATTTTGAATATGAGAGTCAATTTTGGGGGCAAATAAGAAAATTAAAAAATAGTTTGGCAAACTGTACCGTGTGACATATCAAATGAAAGGGCTTACTGTGAAGGTCTCAAATATATATTTTTAACAATTTTTAAACAAATTGTTTTAAAGTTATTTAAGAAAAGAGACGAAAATTTACCATTCCTCCCCTTATCTCCGAAACTACTAAGCCTAAAAGTTTGAAAATAAAAATACAGAAAATAGTTCTTTATCTATAGATTACAGGAAAACTTATAAGAAGTATAATGGTCTTAAAATAACATGGCGAATCTCTCAATCTTGTGCGTACAAACTTATATGAGATGGGTTATTGCTCTTGACTATAGTCTAGGTCAGAGGTGACAGAGACAAAGTCTACGATGGAGTGAGCTTACCAAGAAAAAGCCAGCACCCTAATTGCGTAACACACTATCAATCGTAATCTGAATCATTTTGAAGCAAATTACTAATCCGTTGCTTCATATGTTCGAAAAATTTGTCTGTTCGACATCGTAAATATCGCAATTAATGTTGTTCAACTGTCAAAATGAAACCGATTCCGATTGGTAGTGTGTTACGCAGTTGCCCGGATTGGCCCGCTGTTCACTCTAACTTTGAAGAGTATGCGTTCGCGAACTCAGGCGCAGGTAGTGAGTTCCACTCTTTTGCTGTGCGCATTATGAAGGATGTTTGGAAGCGCTTAGTGCGAATTGGTGGAATGGCAACTTGATGATCGATGGTAGAAGTAGGCCGGTGGGATGAGGTTCTTTTTTTTTTAATTAATTTTAATTGCAATGGAAATATTTTGAATTTTATGAAGTGGACATTGTTATAATATTGTACCTTGTCAGTTAAAGATTTTTGGCCAAAATATAGCATATTATAATATACAGTATTTGATTCAATTATGACATTTGGCTTCGAAAACAACGGATGCACTACCCAGATAATGTATTCTGGAATCTAGAGATGCGAAAACTTAAGATTCGGTAATATATTCGATATTCGTCAGCTTTAATCGAACTTCGACCGCATAACGAACTCATTTTATCGACTGTAATACCTTACTATAAAGTAAGGCTACTAGTACAGTCAATAAAATTCAGCGCAGGTTGTTTATATTTCCCAACTATGCTGGGATCGGCTTCCAGTCTAACCGGGTGCAGCTGAATACCAGTATTTTACATGGAGTGACTGCCTATCTGACCTCCACAACCCAGTTACTTGGTAAGACTGGTTGACAGACTTTTGGGCTTCTGACGACCCGTAACGACTGTCAAAGATCCACGAATGACAGCCGGGACCAATGGCTTAACGTGCTTTCTGAGGCACGGAGGGGTCATGGTATGTAAATGGATCGATCGACCCGTGCGGATGTAATTACTTAGCCACAAGCCCCTCGCATGCACTGAAGTATATATTAATAATCAATAGCTAAAATTCAACCAAAACTTGACAACTGAAATATTCGGCTTCGAAATTTTTGTAACCAAACATTCGGCTTCAATATGCTTATACTCGTACCTCTACTGGACTAGTGTCTAACTGTATTATAGTTAATACAGTAGCAAGTTCGAAAACAAGTTTTAAATGCAGGGCAATCATATGCGGTAAACTTGCCAGCAATGGCGATGACTCGGTGGAACTAATTATTTTAATGGATACATTTTGAACATGTTCCAAGTACCCTCGGTTTACCCTGTTCTAGTTTTTTATTAAGTTTTTATGGACAGTTGGGAAAGGCAAATGTTGTTTTTAATGCGTGCGTTTAAAGGAGTTGTACATACCACAGATTAATACAGATGGGAGACTCCGCAGTTTAGGTATGAAGCTACAAGTATGCGGCGGGCCTATCTCACTGGGCCAATTCAGTAGGACTGCCGCGGTCAGAAGGTATAAAAGTTACGCGTTAGAAAGAGAGGCAACTTGTATGTGAATATAACTGTAGGTAATAAGCGTTGTGCGACCTGAATTGCACTTTATTGTGTCGTAGCAAGAGTCGCTTTATAATTAAGGCGAGCATAACCCGAGCGCCGTAGGTATTTAACGCTTACCCCAGCCCCCGCAAGGAGTAGCGATACGTAACAAATTATAAATTACGTACCTAATAATTAGTGTGATAGATGTAATGTTTCTTTTTTCAAAATTTAAATCCTTGTTGTCTACGAATAAAACAAAATACAAAACGACGTTTTTCCGGGTAGCCTCGGGAGTCGTATCTGTATTAATCTGTGTTTATACTACCATAATATTTGGTCACCTCTTGAGGTGATAATTCCATCTGAGTCACACATTATAATAATACTTTGGACAAAATCCTTGTTTTGTAACCAATTCTGACAATAAGACGAAAGCTCCAGGTAGTCCGCGAAATTCAAAGTTTCTTACGGTTTTTCAGTATCAGTTGTATATTGATCTGAATATGAGTCGCGACCGTAACTTTGTAATTATAGAATTAAAATCATTCAAATCAACAATACAACTCTCTAAGTTCATATAATCCTAATGAATGACTATTTCATGAAATCTTGACGTTTGAGGATTAAGTAGGTATACTAACTTATGGAGTTGTATTACTGATTCAAATAATTATAAGTCTATGAATGTATACTTTTTACGGTCGCGAATCGTACTTTAATCAACATACAACCAGACACTGAACTGTAAATAGCAAAAATCGTAAGAAAATTTGTATTTCGCGAGCGAGCGCTTTCCCCTTGAATTGGAAAAATCTGTGAAGCAGTGTGTATCATAGCCTTTCGATTATGGTTCGATCTATCCCTTAATATTAGTAGATACAGTTAAAATTTCAAATCGATTAGTTGAAACTTTTGAACCTAATATGGTTCTAATTGGCTAAATGTGGGTGTACTTGGCTCATACCTTCGGGGAATACGGGGGTGATGTTATGATATACAGACGCCAGCACATCAAGCTACCAGAAACTGTCAAATTTTCCCAATCAACCTTGAACCTTAATGTTAAAATCTATTAACACATTATCTGCTTAATTCTTTATGCAAACGCTTCTTTATGCTACACCCTTACCGACCCTTATTTTACGATGTTTTCGAAACAATAGAGATGCACAACGAACGCACAGGTGCGGCGCGCCGCACTCGAAGAAAGTTATGTAAATTGTATGGACGCGCATACGCGCCGTCAAGCACCTGGTGAACGTCCGAAAACGCGCATGTGCGTCTGCCGCGCCTAATGTATTTAAGAAATTTAACAGATTGTAGTAGCTCGATGTGCTCGCGTCTGTACCTAATCGATTCTATTTTCACCAAAAGTGAAATGATTAAATTCTATACATAAGGTATATCTATTCATACACGAAATCTTTCAAGGGACCATTGTACTCATCATTATGAACAACTTTTGCTATACGGCCAAACCTGAAATCGCAAAAAAAAAACAGCTGTTCCCTACGTTTACGTTCGCATAACTCGTAAAAATGTAGTGAACAGCTGTTTTTTTTTCGCGATTTCAGGTTTGGCCGTATAGCAAAAGTTGTTTGTTATCCTGAGTACAATCATGTGTTAAAAGAAGAAGAAGCCCGAAAGTCTGACAACTAGTCTTATCAAGGGGTATCGTATTACCCAGTAACTGGGTTGTGAAGTCAGATGCCTATCTGACTCCATGGATCTCCATGATCTCCATGTCGCTCCATGTAAAATACTGGTGTTCAGCTGCATCCGGTTAGACTGGAAGCTGACCCCAACATGGTTGGGAAAAGGCTATGCAGATTGATTGAATCATGTGTTAAAAGGGACAACAGGGTTTTTGTTACATACTGTATATGTCGCAGCAAACTAGCTTACTTTAGCCATTTAGTTATCAGCCTAGCCTTTTAACAAAATGGCGGCCGTTTAACCAACGGCCTGAATGATATTCAATTATAAGTTTGGTTGGAACTGTACGAGTCAAATTGGTCGCAGTAACCAAGGGCACCCTGACCAAATGGGTTAGGTTAGGTTAGAACTATGACAAACCACGTGTGAGCCGAGCGAGCGAAGCGAACGGTGCTACGGCAGTGGCCGTTGTGCGGTACTTCCAAAGACTATGCTGTAACTAAACGGCTTTAAGCTAGTTGGCTGCGACATATTTATATACTCGGTGACTTTTTTACCGTTTTGAAAATAATAGGGTAAAATAGGCCTATGACATACTTTTTTTTTGTAAAAAAATAATATCGAAATTCAAATCATAGGCACTACGCAGGGTTCGTAGTTCGTATGATTTGAATTTCGATATTTCTTAATGATCTATAAAGTTATTTCAAAATTTCTGTTTTTATCGTTCTTGTTTACTTCAAATGTGTAGTGTTTATTGATAGAGCAATTTCTGTCTAAACTATTGAAAAAACAAAAACTATTAACTTCTACTCCGTTCTCCTATCGTACCCTATTTTTTTCAAGACGGTAAAAAAAATCATCCAGTATAGGGTGACTTGTAATTAGTGACCTATACTTAAACACATGACTATACTAATGATAACAAACAACTTGCATTATGGGACCAAACCAGAAATCGCGAAAAAAATCAGCTCCTCCCTACATTTTGACAAGTTATGCGAACATAAATGTAGGGAGCAGCGGACTCTTTTTTTCGCGATTTCAGGGTTGGTCCCATAGTAAAAGTTGTACAGTGACCTCTTTAAAGATCGCTAGTGTTTACACATACACCCTGTATATGAATCAATCAATCTGCCTAGCCTTTTCCCAACTATGTTGGGGTCGGCTTCCAGCCTAACCGGATGCAGCTAAATACCAGTATTTTCCATGGAGCGACTGCCTATCTGACCTCCACAACCCAGTTACTGGGTAATACGATACCCCTTGGTAAGACTGGTTGTCAGACTTTCGGGCTTCTGACGACCCGTAACGACTGTCAAAGATCCACAAATGACAGCCGGGACCAACGGCTTAACGTGCTTTCCGAGGCACGGAGGAGTCTCGGTATGAAAAGATGGTCACCCATCCACAGACCAACCTCGGCAAGCGTAGCTTAACCTGATGGATCGACCCGTGCGGCTGTTATTACTTAGCCACAAGCTCCTGTATATGAATATCGTCTATCAAATACCATCTCAAGTTTTCTTCTAAATTACAATTGTATTTTTAAGTCTCCTTCTAGCAGTACGAGTTTAACTTTTATTAAGCAAAGTATTCTAAATGTAGCCATTTCTATGTACTTGGGCTAGTCAAATATCTACGTTGGTTTTTGTTTCAGAGCTGGTATTCACCAAACTGGAAATAGAATTTCACTAGACTTTTTAATTAAGTTATTCAATCTTATTAAGTACTTTACTTAATCAGATTGGCTTTAGGGAATAAAAACTTAACGTTTTAGCATCGCATCGCCTAAATAATTAGTAAAAAAGCAATTTTTCATAATAAGGTAAGATTTATTTTTATTTTGCATGTTTAGCTTGGTATCGTGTTTTAGAGACTGTTTGTTTGTTGAATGAATCTATGAATATCGACTATTTTTAAAATAGCGAAAAAAAAATCAGCTGCTCCCTACAATTTGAAGAGTTGTGCTTTCCATAAATGTATGGGTTTTTTTTTTATATGGCATCTCGTAGTTGGCCTAGAGAGGCCGTGACTACTTAAGGATAGTCCTGTCCTGTGGCTGCCTTAAGCGAACTCAAAGCCTCCAGCCAGGGGCATAAACTTACAGACTAAGCGACTACACGCTAAGGGCTCCCCCTGTGGGGAACGAACCTCGGCTTAGGGCGTCGCTGGGGGGAGGACAGCAAGATGGGACAGGCTGGATCAAATTAGAGTGATTATTCTTATCAGGGGAGTTTAAACCTACTGGCTCAGCTACGCCACCACCTGGCACTTCATACCCGAGCAAGAGACGGGGGGTCGTCGCGAGGGACCTCGGCGGCGAGGTCGGAAAATGTATGGGACAGTTGGACACACAGTAAAGTGCAATTCAGGTCGCACAACGCTTATTACCTAGTTATATTCACCTACATGTTGCCTCTCTTTCTAACGCATAACTCTTATACCTTCTGACCGCAGCATTCCTACTGAATTGGCCCAGTGAGATAGGCCCGCCGCCTTCTTGTACCTTCATACCTAAACTGTGGAGTGTCCCATCTGTATTAAACTGTGCCTTAACTTAAAAAAAAAACGGTCAAGAGCGTGTCCGACCACGCACAATGAAGGGTTCCGTAGTTGGGATGAATTTATCCCAAGCAAAACTTAACATTGTAGGTGAAAAACATGTTCTCCCATACCTACATTCTAACTACAAATGTCCATAGTTAAACGAAAAGGATCCAACCCACATTACACCTAATATGGGTTGGATTTTGTTTAACTATGGACAAAAGTAAGTTTGTACGCACAATATTGAGAGATTTACCATGTTGTTTTAAGACCAGCGACTTGTTATAGATTTTTCTGTAATCTATAGGTATAGAACTATTTTCAATTTTTTTCAAAATTTTAGGCTCAGTACTTTCTGAGATAAAGGGGGGAATTTTCTTAAATAACTTTAAAATGGTTTATTTTAAAATTATAAAAAAAATATATATATTTGAGACTCTTACCTCTTACACGGTATAGTTTGCAAAGCTTTTTTGAAGTTTTTCTTATTTGCCCCCCAAAGTTGACCCCCATATTCAACATTTATTTATTTACGTTACACGCCCGTGTTTGAGTCACAGAAATACATAAGTGTACCAAATTTCAACATAATCGGTCCATTAATTATCTATATAAGTATGTATTTACAAAAAAAAAGTAGGTAGTATATGTTACTACATATAAAAAAAAAAAGTAGTATATGTAGTATATCAGTTATCTGGTTTCCATAGCACAAGCTCTGCTTAGTTTGGGATCAGATGACCGTGTGTGAAAATGTCCCAGGATATTATTATTATTATTAGATTTCGAGCAAATTGGCTGTGACAGACGGACAGACACATAGACAGACACACGAGTGATCCTATAAGGGTTCCGTTTTTCCTTTTGAGGTACAGAACCCTAAAAAGTACTACAAAATCTTTGTCTAGGTCCTTTTTTATGTAGACTATTTAGGAAGAAAGTTTTGTATGCCAAACTGTCAAAATCGGAGAAACACTGTATGTCATGCTTGACGTTGTCTATTTTTTATGATAGTGAAGTCACTTCTGTTCTCTTCACATTTGATTTTGTAATCGCCATGCATTGCAAAGGCTAAAGACAGTAGAAAATTTTCTACTGTCTACACGGAAACATAATTATTGTCTACTTTTCCGTCGACAAAACACTTCTCTACGGTTCTCGTGCAGCTTGCAGGTATACTTCTGAATCTTTCCTGCCATAACAAAACACTAAACCATCCAATAAACAACCAAGAAAACACAACTACCTTACAATATACAAAAACGAGTCAAGTTAGTCCAGTAACTTAACACCGGTTACTTGAAGTCGTACCGAAGTCATGCAAAGTTAAAACTTAAAGAAATATTGATTACTGAATCCCCGCAACGTCATCAGTATTTAGGTAATACTAGCTATTACACTGGCATTTGTGTTGAAAGTAAACGTTTTGTTTTGAAGAAAAAAGGTGGAAAGAATGTTAAATACTAATAAATAGTTATTACTTTGTATGTGAGTGAAAGATTTTTTTTTTTTTTTGAGGTGGTAAATTACCAAATAAGTTCTGCCGCTCTGGGCGTGAGGGCGTGTCAGACTTGTACTGACTAAAACCCGTGTTCCTTCAGTTGCCTGTGCCAGGGCCACGGTAACTCTTTCAATCAACCCGCAACCCTGACAGGCATCGGCCGTAGCGGACCCCTTCAGCTAGTGCTGACATCTCTTTGAGGCGCGCGTGGAACACAACGCGCCGTCGACCCGGGCCTGGTCCTTACCGAACAGCGAGCTACCCATAGCTCGCCGTGCGTATGTATGCTTGCTTTGCAAGTTGAAAATGCATGTTTTGTTATCCTAGACGCAATTTCTTCGTTTAATTTTTGATTGCATTCAGGTGGGTTCCCATGTATTCAGAGAACAGAACTACAATCAATCTGCCTAGCCTTTTCCCAACTATGTTGGGGTCGGCTTCCAGTCTAACCGGATGCAGCTGAATACCAGTATTTTACATGGAGCGACTGCCTATCTGACCTCCACAACCCAGTTATTGGGTAATACGATACCTCTTGGTAAGACTGATTGTCAGACTTTCGGGCTTCTGACGACCCGTAACGACTGTCAAAGATCCACGAAAGACAGCCGGGACCAACGGCTTAACGTGCTTTCCGAGGCTCGAATGAGTCTCGGTATGTAAAGATAGTCACACATCTACGGACCAACCCCGGCAAGCCTAGCTTAACCTGATGGATCGACCCGTGCGGCTGTGTAGTTCTCTTCTCTAGTGACCACAAGCTCACTAGAGAAGAGAACTACATACCTGCCTATTTCCTTCCTTATCATCATTAGCCTACAAGAGTCCTCATGGCATAGACCACTCCAATTGCACGTCATTCTTTTCGATTCTCGGTAACTCTCATTTAGATGCTACTAGCCATCCCTATCCATAGCCTGAGTGCGGCCTATCTTACGTTTCGTTATATCTCGACAAGAGTGTCTATGTAAAGTGCATTCTTATCGAGACACCCTTATATCTATTATATATATAAGGGTGTCTCAATAAGAATGCACTATTTAAATTTCGTGTAATTTTTTTTTTCATGCAAGTGGCAACTCTGAAATTTTACAGCTGTCACCTATGATAGTTCCGATTATTAAAATGGAGCGATATACAAAAGAAGAACGCATTATCATTGTGAAAACTCATTACAAAATTTTTACTATAAAAAGTGGGTATTATGTTCTGATTAAGTATGGGATAAAATATCCGGCAAATGGCCCCGTTTACGATGACTTTTTGACAAAGATGTGGCTCATGTCAATCTCGGCCTTGAACTCAGGAATCGTTTCTGGTTTATTCGCATAAACCCGAGATTTCACAAGACCCCAAGAAAGAAATCACACGATGTTAAATCACATGATCTTGGTGGCCAGGTAACATCAGAATTTCGTGAGATGATTTGGTCTGAAATCGTTGCTGCAATAAATCGATGGTTTCATTCGTCGTGTGGTAGGTGGCGCCACCTACCACACGACGAATGAAACCATCTGCTGATATCGCATGTCGTCCAGATCCATGCCGTCCAGTTGAGGCCACAAGAACTTCGTTAACATGTTCCTGTAACGAGTGCGAGCAGTCTCAGGTGCCCCATTTTTGAAATGGGTTTGCACAATGATTTAACGCGTTCTTCTTTTATGTAGCCTCCATTTATAATAATCGGAACAATCATAGGTGACAGCTGTAAAATTTCGAAATTTAAATAGTGCACTCTTATTCAGACACCCTTTAGTATAGTAGTAGAATTTTGTTAATGCCATGTCTATTTAAAACAAAACAAGGCCGATATAAAATCCAAAACAAAACCAAGAAGCAAAAAATAATCTCACTTCGAAATACAAACTCGAAAGAATGCAAAAACAAAAGAACAGAGAATGCATAATTCAGAATTGAGCCATTCTCAAGAAACTTAATAGATAAGACTGTTAGCACATCGATTTTATTGCAAGCCAGTGAATTATGTAAAACATATCGGTCGTATATGTATACGTGGGTAGAATTTTACACGTCCTACAAGAATAGGAATAGCAAATAACATGTCGTGTGTACTTTGGAAATACGCGGTCGTTTGTTATGTCGCACCGATCGGCAAGCAAGCAGTGTTTTGCATCTTGGCATTTCGTATCTCGCTAGCTTTTTTATAAAAGCCCACCAGAGAAAACTGATTGGGGGCTATTCTGCCGTCGTAAGAAAAAAGGGCACAACTAACATTTAAAAAAAACTCTACAAAAAATCGAGCAGATTAGCCTTTTTTTCTGATTCTAAATATGTATGTAACTCAATTTTTTTTTTTAATGTTTTTTGTGCCCTTTTTGCTTACGACGGCAGTATTAATCTCTCTCTGTTTTGAACGATTAGGATAAGGTAAGAAACAAGTGACGATAACTTTCTCACTATTGTCACCAATCATTATTTTATTAAACGACTTCCAAAAAGGAGGAGGTTCTCATTTTGGATGTTTTTTTTTATGTATGTTCGGGCATAGCTACGTCATAAAAATACCGATTTGAAAAATTATTTTTTTGTTTGGGAGGGTATGCTCTTGAGGTGGTCCCATTGCCACCAAGTCAGAAACTGATGAGGGGATCCCTTCCATGGGATCTCCTCATCAGTTTCCTGACCGAGGGAAACCCTCAAATTTTATAGGCACACCTACAGTTATTTAGGTATTTTTTATAGTAACTCGCGCATTTGCTCTCGGAAAGCAACGTTTAGTGAAGTGAAACTGATGATGAAGACCACCGATGCTCATCGGAACTACTCAATGATACTTAAGAATTTCACGGGTTGCGATTCGATTACTTTAATATGGTTGGTAAACAATTTATGCTCGTCACAATGTTGATGGTGACTTCACCATCAACTCCAGTTCTCCTGGTTATTACTAGTAGAACTCCTCAACAATTAACGTCCTAGTATCGGTAGAAGCAATATTTTGTAAAAGGTCGTCATGAGCAGTTGACATTAGGCTATTGTAATTTAGATAAATTTTATTACAAACTGACTGACTAAAAAGTGAAAAATAAAAACTTTTTTACAAAAAATAAAATAACCGACTTCTAAAAAAGTGACACGATTGTCTATTCCCTTGACTTTATCCAATAATCTTCTCGCATGACACCCAAGAAAGAAGACGTGGTTTACCAGAAAATAAACAAAACCTTGGAATACCAGAACAAATAAAACATAGCTATGTTTTATTTGGGCTGGTATTCCATGGTTCTTCATTCCAAGGTTCACGTCTTCTTTCCCAGAATAAAATAAATAAAACCCATCATGCTCACCACAATATTCTCCCGTATATGCTCAATGTTTTTCTTGTACTTCGCGTATCTATGCAAATCGCATAACAAACTCTGGTCGCACCCGCTGTTTTTGTAGAAACAATACAAAATAACTTTGGCGGGGACTAACAAGGCTTTTTAAGCGAAAAAATAGCGAATTTTCCCGCGTAACTTACATTCAAATGCGGGAATTGTACCTACTTATCTGCAATAGGGAGGTTTTGTGTTTTGAGGATTGTATGTAGAAGTAGGTGATAGGCAAATTCGGGAATAGAAAGTTTGTATTCCTAACATTTTTTAATATTATACAGGGTGTCTGAGAAAAAGTTTCGCCAACTTAAGGATGTGGTACAGACCATCAAAAAACAACTGAAACATTAATTTGAACAACTTTTGAAAAGTTGTTCAGTTCAGTTTGATGGTTTGTACCACACGCCCTTAAGTTGGCGACACACTTTCTCAGACACCCTTTATATTAGTTTTTATAAACTATTTAGGAAAATATTCTAAAACACCAATAATATAAGAATATTTAAATATTATAGACGTGAATAATTCAATTATTATTTTGTCACTATTCCATAGGAGTCACAATCTGTCAATGTCAAACAGAAGGACCCATACTTTCTATGTATGGGGTCAGCTAGAGTCGATGCCTGCCTGGGTCGCGGGTTGTTTGAAAGAGCTGCCGTGGCCCTGGCACAGGCAACTGAAGGAACACGGGTGGGTTTTAGTCAGTAGAAGACTGACACGCCGTCCCGCTCCGCCCAGAGCGGGAGAAGTTATTTGATGATTTCCCATCCACAAAAAAAAAAAATACATACCTATATTTTTTCTACGTATGCGTACCTACCTATTTTGATGTAAAAGTATCGAATTGCATTATTTTATTTCGACTTTAACCTTTCCAAATCAAAGCTTCAAAGGGGAAAGATGGAAAATAATTACCTAGACATCTCATAAAATTATCCGTCCACAGATAATTTTATGAGATGTCTAGGTAATTATTTTCCATCTTTCCCCTTTGAAGCTTTGATTTAGAAAGGTTAAAATCGAAATAAAATAATGCAATTCGATATTTTTACATCAAAATATGTAGGCATACATAGAAAGCCATTTAAAAACAACACAAATGACTTTACCTTCAACATTTTTCAAATAACAACAAGTCAGACAAAATAGTAAACACATTTGATAGTTCAATCAAAAGTGTTTGGCTTGATAAAACTTATGTGTTCACAAAATAACCGGCGCACCGGAAATGAGCGCTGGATTTTTTGAACATTGTGAACAAAAAAAGGCCGGTGTGTGTGTATGTGGACTTTTTAACCGGTCTCGATAGAAGAGCACAATAAAATTGTATGACAGAAGAACCACTCTTAAAAAAAACCGGTCAAGAGCGAGTCGGACTCGCGCACCGAGGGTTCCGTACCATCATATATAAAAAAGTGTGCTATTTAGAGACATCGTTTTATTTTCCTGTAATCTTACATAAACTTCTATCACACAGAATAATTTCAGATTTTTCTCTATGCAAACTTCGGAGATAAGGGAGAACAAAAGCAGGTATCATTATGAACTACGACTACCTGCAAAGTCTAGTATTGTCCTGATGTGATTCAGTCTGGTGGATGTTCAGTAAGATTATTGAAGTGATGTTATGAGTGGAGAAAAAAGAAAAATAGTTTTATCAGTCACAAACAGAGTTGTATGTTAGAAGAATTTCTTCAAAAAACATAGAGAAATCATGCCTTGAAATTAAGTAAAGTTGGACTCGAACGGGAACGAAGCGAAGTTTGGTTTAACTTCGCTCATGTAGCTAAACGAACTTCGCTTCGTTCCCAGTGTGGCACGCGTTTAAGAGTCTGTCTATAGTAGAACTTCTGATATCACTTTTCAGTCCAAGGTGGAAATGACGCAAAAAGGTTGGCTCCAAAATAAAGTACAGTTATGAAAGTACACGCCTGTTTGTTTCGTGAGCATATAGGGGTAAAGTAAGTGGTTTAAATAAGGCGGTGAGATGATTAATTTTTGGTATTACTTCCATTGTTTTTGTGAACCAAGACTTGCAAAGAAAATCTGGCTCAGAATATGCTATGACATTATTGGGTTGGCACGCTTTGTAACCGATTATACGATAAAAGAGGAGGGTTTATTCGGCTGTGGACTCGTGGTCACACCAGATTGTCACACCAGTGTGACTAACGTTTGGTGGCCAATTAAGACAAGAAAGACATCTCAGAAGAAGGATCTCTGTTTTGCGTAAGTATTGACTTCCGTCGATCAATAACGGCAATCCAGGTATTAGAAACAAGACTTCTCCCGGGAGAAGGGGTCCATGGGGTCGCTACTGCCCAACAGCTCGCCACAAGCTGCCCTGCGGGGTTATTATTATTAAAAGGCTGCGGTGTTCTACTGCAGGGCAAATGTCTCTCTACTCTCTTTCCATTTCAATATATTCAAAACTTCTAAGTAACAGTTGTTATTGAAAGATACCAGCTCATCCCGTCCTCTTGGTCTGGTCCTGCCGCGATGTCGCTCGCCATTGGGTCGTGAGTTATGCCCATTAAAGGACCGATCGAATAAATAAATGTTAAATAATAAAATACATCGTTTTTATTGAAACAAATATTTATCTCACCGCACTAGTATGTGGTAGGTACATTTGTAGAAATATTAGCAGTGTGACTAAAAGGAAAACAAAAAATTCGGTTAGTCACAGTACTGTGACTACGAGTGCGCAACCAACTACCTCTTATGTATTAAACAATAATTGTTTCTTACGCAAAATAGGCAGGCTTTCTTTACCAACTAGGTGAAACCACATTAAATCTTTTATTATGTATTTTGGTTTCGAAAACAGTCCCAACCGTTAGAAATTCAAAAATCTACCATAGTCAAAGAATCGACACATAAAATGGGTAATTACTCTCCTCCCATACTTAAAAAAGCCTGTCTTTCAAACCCATAATAGGTTACACGTCGGACCATGAAGACAATCAAGAAAGACAAGACCAACTCGTTTGTGGACCAACTAGTTATTTTACTAGTTCACTTATATGGTAACTAGTAATAAACCTATTAAGGGCTAATAAGAAACTAGATTGTATGCTTGGAGCATGAATATGCGTGTGCGATGGGTTTCTCTCACAGGCTTGGGATCTATAGGTGCGAAAAATGAGATTTTTTTTTTGCGTAGGCGAAAAAGAAGCCTAGGTATATACGTATGATTTGTTTCATATTTGTGGTTGCTGTTCGCACCGACTTTGACAATGTCAAAGACAAAACATTTATTTCAAATAGGCACATAAAAAGGCACATTTGAATGTCAAAATTTCCAAAAAAAAAAAATGGAACTGATTCTAGTCGCCCCTTCCACAAGGTGGTTTCGTATCGAGAAGAATGGGCAACAAACTCCACCGTTACTCAATTAAAATGTTTTACAATATTTTTTATAGACGATGCACCTACAATTAAATTACTATAGGTGCAGACGCCAGCACATCAAGCTACTACAATCTGTCAAATTTCTTTAATAGATTTTCAACTTTATCGCTAAAACATAATGTTCAAGGTTGATTGGGAAAATTTGACAGTTTCGGTTAGCTTGAAAAATTTTTATTTAGGTTACAGGTTTGATGATGGTAATCATCATCATATCAACCGAAAGACGTCCTATGCTGGACATACGCCTCCCCCAAGTACCGCCACTTCGACCAGGGGTGGCAGTCTCGACACTCGTAAGGATAGCTTTACGACTGAAATCGTTCGCTAAGTCCTAATGAGGTACCTAGACGGGCAAAATGGTAACAGTTAGGTTTTTTCAAAAACAATTATTAGCCACTTCAAATTAACCTTGAATAACGAGGAAAATTGGAGAACATGATTAAATAAAAAAAAGGTTCTCGCCGCAACTGGTTTGAAACTGTAAATGGTTTTTTTCGTGCTTGTCAAGCAATTTTGACCGTCTTAGTACTCCATTAGGACTTAGCGAGCGATTTCATTCGTAAAGCTATCGTTACGAATGTCCAGACTGCCGCCCCTGTTCTATGCTTTTCGCATACAGCGACTACTTTTGATACTTTAATTAATTTCAACTGTTCAATTAACTTGCTATGTTCTTCAGAAAGGTCAGGTGCGTAGTACTCGCAACCGGCGTACGTGTATGACCAGATGTATGGAAGTAAACGAAGCAAAAGGAGTATGAAAGAAAGAAAGAAGGAAAACATGTTTATTCGGTACATGCCATAAGTGCACACAATCAATCAATCAATCTGCCTAGCCTTTTCCCAACTATGTTGGGGTCGGCTTCCAGTCTAACCGAATGCAGCTGAATACCAGTATTTTACATGGAGCGACTGCCTATCTGACCTCCACAACCCAGTTACTGGGTAATACGATACCCCTTGGTAAGGACTGGTTGTCAGACTTTCGGGCTTCTGACGACCCGTAACGACTGTCAAAGATCCACGAATGACAGCCGGGACCTACGGCTTACCGTGCTTTCCGAGGCACGGAGGAGTCTCGGTATGTAAAGATGGTCACCCATCTACAGACCAACCTCGGCAAGCGTAGCTTAACCTGATGGATCGACCCGTGCGGCTGTTACTTAGCCACGAGCTCCTTCCATAAGTGCACACAACACCCAAATAAATAAAAAAAAAATAACTAAAAAATAAATAAAAAGCTGTAGTAAAAGTATGTAAGCATCGTAGCAGGTGGCGATCTGTGGTTTCTGCCTACCCCCATGGGAAGAAGGCGTGAGATTATGTATTAATATATGCATAGCAGTCATGTTTCTAATCAAATTAAATTTCGGACTGGTTCATGTATGAGAAGGAACGATCATCAGTGCAATTTTCAAAAATTCTTAAAACAATTCTGACGCAAGAAATGTTGATACCACGGGACAATTACCTAAATTGTCTAACTTAACAATGTCTATGAAATCGATAAACATCCCATGCCTTCCCACGGGCGTGAAATACTCGATTATCTCGATTCTCGATTATTCGATAAACAGTTGTCTCGACTCGGCTCGCCGACTCGACTATGTAGATTACGATTTTACGAGTCGTTCTATTTATTCAATGGCTAAATGTTTATGGTATGGTCATTTGAATTAACTTCTTAAGGCGACAGCTCCAGGTACCCGCGAAATTCAAATTTTCGTATGCTTTTTGCAATTTGTAGGTTAGTATCAGGTTGCATGTTGATTTGAATATGATTCGCGACCGTAAAAATCTGTATTTATAGTAGAATCAATACAATTCTATAAGTTCATATAATCCTAATGAATGACTAACTAATGACTTTTTTTTGGTATATTGGCGTGTGCTAGCTTACTTATAGCAAATAATTTAATTTAATGTTTTATGTTGCGTAATGTACCTAAATAATTATGCGCAGTGTTATATAGATTCAATTTATTTAACTGAACAGACAGCTGTGCTGCTGGGGAGTTTGTTGCGCCACTTCTTCTCCCCAGCTAAAGCACTAGGAAGTGGTGAAGGGCGGGCGTTTTGGGGGACTGTCTTATGTAATTTTGACGTTCAAAAAGTGCTGATTCTCAGCCTAGTTTGAATAAATGACTTTTGATTTTGATTTTTTTAAATTTTGACTATTTCATGAAATCTTGACATTTAGGATTATACTAACTTAAGAAGTTGTATTACTAATTCTAATGATTATAATTTTGTAAATACATATTTATGTTACAGTCGGGAATCATACTTTAATCAACATACAACCTAATAATGACTTGCAAAAAACGTAAGAACATTTGAATTTCGCGGGTTACTTGGAGCTTCCCCTTAAGCTGCTTTCAGGGTTGTTTTAATTTAAAGGGTTTTTAGGTCATTCCAATGTACATAGAAATCAAGTATTTCATGTAGCATTGGTGGCAAACCTAAATACTAGTTTAACTCTCCATTTATTTACCTAAAAATGTGTTGCAGGTTGGTTAACAGGCTGACAACAGTCAACCTGATAGAAACTACAGTCCGGCCGTTGAGAGAATGCGTTCCTGACACCTGTCAGTTGGACCATTTCTAGTTGTAAGAAGGATCAAATTCGCCAAACACATATTCGTCAGTATGAAACTGACGGGTGCCAAGAACGCTTTGTCTCGACGGCTGGACTGTAATGGAAAGTGGTTACCACCACCTGAAAAAATGCTGGCCAATGTATTGTAGACTTTAGGGATTAGGTGGTAATGTCTCATTTGCATAAATTAATATATTTTACCGGTAGGTACCCACCCATCAAATTGGAATAAGCAATGCAGAGATACTGCCTGAGGTATGGTGGATGAGCACTTTTATAACGCGATATTTGTTATAAGCATGACAGCACATTCATATAAACTTCAGAAATGCTAGTAATACTATATTTTACACTAACTTTATCCTGCAGCTTCACCAGCTTGGAAGTCAAAAATTATCCCACGGGAAAGTACTTACTAAAGGCCATGATCTACCCGTGTGCAAAATTTCATCGAAATCAAGTCATCTGTTAAGGCGTGAAAAGGTAGCAGACAGACAGACAGGTAGAGTTACTTAATGTATAAAATTCAAAATATTATTAGCATAGAAGCCCTTGTATGAAAAAATACCTTCAATTCAATACAAGTCGATATCAGAAAATAACTTACTTCCAATAAATGATAATGATAAATGATAAATGATAAATGATTTTTATTTCTGTAAGTAGGTTTGTACAAACACTTTTACAAGTCAATATTTTTTTTAAACTAGATGAGGTCGGCGTTTCCTATCTGACTACTCTGAGAAGAAAGGCCGAAACAAACTCAGAGGTCACAGTCTCTTATAAAGTCCAGACATAATCTTGGTCACTTCATGTGAAGACCATGTAGATTGGTGTCTGAAATGGTCTTTTGAGGAAAGAACCACACAGATTGAGAGGACCTGTCCAGTCAGTGCACGCATTTGTCAGTAATCGCGCAGCTCAACTAGCTCAACGATTCGACGAACAATACCAAAGAAAGGACATTGGGGTAGGCCGCATAGATTACTCAAACTGCCAGACCATGATTAAAAATAACTGAGAGAAAAAATAAAACAAACAAAAAAAAAAAGCAATGACCTACATAGTCTTCACATTCACAATAAAGTAAAATAATATAATACTTACAAAGTAAATATTAATGTCAACATTCAGTATGCAAAAATAAAAATAATATAAAATAAAGTAAGTCACACAGGCATTTGTAAGACATCTGCACTACTAAAGTAATAAGATTTTCTCATCGGTCATTTGAAAGACTTCCCTTTAAACTTCGGCCGTCGAGAGCATGCTTTCCTGACACCTGTAAGTTGGACAATTTGTAGCTGTAATAAGGATCAAATTTATGCAGCTGAGATGAAAATACTAAGAGCACAGACATACAAAGAGTAGCAGACCAAACATTAATCCATAGTTATATTTATATAGATTGGGCATGTGATGCGGAGGAATGAGGAAAATGTCGTCAGGAAAGTGTTGAGTATGAATGTGGATGGCTATACGAGTAAGGGAAGACCAAAGAAACGATGGATGGACTGTGTGAAAGATGATATGGCCAGAATGGGAGTGACTACCGAGATGACGACTAATAGAGAAGTATGGAAGAAAATGACATGTTGCGCCGACCCCAAATAAATTGGGACAAGGGCAGGAGAATGGAGAATGATGATATTTATATAGATGGACATGATTCTTTATCATTTTTTTGCTAAGCGACAAGTCGTAAATAGCATCTCGTTCTGTCACCTGTTGTCACACTGACTCATACATAGACAATATTTGACGCGTAGCTTGTTTATCCCGCGCCGCCATATTGATAAGCAATGTTAATTAATCAGGGACAGATTTGGCAACAAACACGAAATTTTTTCTTGTATGTAAAATATATACCATCAAGCCGGTGGTCACAAGGGGGTGAGTGGACTGCTGCCCATCGTCCTCTTAAAATAATCAAGGGAATAGATGGGTGGTTCTATTCGTTATGACTTTATTGATAAGTAATCTACACTTCTTATACCCAGATATTGATTTTCGCGGATTTTTTGTAAGTATATCGGTTGCTTCAATATCGTTAGAAAACACCGGCAACCGGCCCTAGTCCGGCTCTGTATTGACAAGACTCTATGTGTGCGTAATGGCTATGCAATTTTTAGCGAATGTTTGGTCTGCTATTCTTTATAAGTCTGTGGCTAAGAGAGATGTGTGGTGTTTCGCGAATGGATAGAATAAGAAATGAGTATATAGAGGCAGTCTGAAAGTGACACCGGTGACTGAAAAGTTGTGTGGAAATCGGTTGACATGCTATGGGCATGTGATGCGGAGGATAGAAGAAGTTTTGAGTATGAATGTGGATGGCTATACGAGTAGGGGAAAACCAAAGAATCGATGGATGGACTGTGTGAAAGATGATATGGCTAGAAAGGGAGTGACTACCGAGATGACGACTAATAAAGAAGTATGGAAGAAAAGACACGTTGCGCCGATCCCAAATAAATTGGGACAAGGGCAGAAGAATGATGATGATGCATAAGGATCAAAATCGCAAAACACATATTCGTTAGTATGAAGCTGACAGTTATCAAGAACGCATTCTCTTGACGGCCGGACTGTAGTCAATAGAGTGCTACAAGAATCTTTTGGCACCTGAATGACAATGACAGTGTGGCGTTGTTGGTAAACATTTGTGAAATTGTCACAGAAATTGTATTGAAAAAACAAGATGGCGTCTGATTTTGGTCACGCGCCAAAAGAGCTTTGTAGCGTTGTAGGTTTTATATTAAGGCGCTATGACCCAACAGACTCGCTTACTAGTATATTTTGAGTCCATGGGAAACATAAAAAACAGTGTTATCAAATTCTGAAATATATATTCATCTTATTCAAGGATCTGCAGGACATGCAATCGCTTTTACTAACACGTTGAGATTAACATTGCTGGATAGACAGTTACCCCATTTCGTAATGTTTAATCAATCTCAGAGCTACAAAAACTTTTTAGCAAAAAATAAAACCGACTTTTAAAACAAAACACTACAAAGTGAAAAATAACTTTAATTTCGGAAGTCGGTGTCTTTCGTTTTGTATTTTCGTTTTTTGCCACCGACTTCCGAAATTAAAGTTATTTTTCACTTTGTAGTGTTTTGTTTTAAAAGTCGGTTTTATTTTTTGCTAAAAAGTTTTTATTTTTCACTTTTTAGTTGTGGAACCTACCCCACACAAATTCGAATACATAATTGAGCACAATAATTGTAGATATAGCCATGTAAAAAACAGTGATATGAAGTTATTAAAACATCATCACATCATCCATATAAAATAAGTGGGAAATATACGCATTATTGAAGCTAACTCAAAAACTCCCCAAGCAAAGTTAATAAAATTTATATGGGACCACCTCGGAGGTATACCCTTTCAAACAAAAAAAGAATTTTCCAAATCGGTCTATCCGTCTTTGAGTAATCGCGTAACAAACATACAAAAAAAAATACAGACGAATTGAGAACCTCCTCCTTTTGGAAGTCGGTTAAAAACAGACGTTTTATTCTTATTTTATATATAAATGAAAAGGTAGTAAGATTGTTTAGCGCAATTCGATGTTCTATGTTCAAATAACTAACAAATGCGTGAGGCAACCACTCGTGAGCCTACTCCAGTTCAATACGCGGCTCGAGCGCCGGGATCCAGGTGAATACTGAAGGCATTTATAAGAAACATATCGAGTGATGTGACTCGAGACATTTAAAGGTCAAGTTGTAACTTGTAGAGAAATTGAAGGAAAATAAATATGTTGTTATGAAAATTAAACACATTTTACTGAAACTGGTGTGCGATTAAAATAAAATAATATTTGGCTTTTCACCATTATTATGGTCAGCCATTTTGTTTTTTTAGGGTTTCGTACCCGATGGGTCCAAACGGAGCCTTATTGATATCACTGACGTGTCCGTGCGTCCGTCGTCTGTCACACAGGTTTTACAGCCAAACGGTTAGAGCCACAGTCTTCAAATTTCCACAGTATAACCATCTTGTTGACACGAAGCCATATAAATTATCAAAAAATATTTGTAATGTTTTTAAGGTGTTTTAAAGATAAAGATAAAAGGGTGCGAAAAAAAAATTGACCTACCCCATCAAGTGGGATGTCGTTGTTTAGAACTCGTTGAGTAGATAAATACTGTATTTTTTGTTTAAAAAAATATTGGAAACCAAAGCAATGAGAAGCCACCAAAGTCAGATTTTTTTTACAAAATTTTGTTCCGAGGAATTTTTAACTTCCCATTGACCTATATAACTTGAAATTTGGTGATAATGTTTATTTAATGTTAAGTATCTATTACTAACAAATTGGATTTTTTCTTTGAAATTCCCTCAGTATTCCTATAACACCAACTTGATTTAGCGGTTATTCTACATTTGGTACGGAACCCTAAATTTGCGCAATGGCATTTACCTCAAATAAATTGAGATACGAGTAAGTGTAGGAGAAACAAGAAGAGAATTATCACAAAATATTTCAGTGACACCGAAAACATAGAAATATCACGGAAAAATTCGCATAACTTTAGGTACGACATACATCTAATCTACGTAATAAATTCCCGTCATTCCTCCAAGGTACACACGGATACACGTCAAGCTATAATTTCCAATATAAGCTGACCTGTCATCGTACAAAAATCCTATACAATGCGAGATCAGCTTATACAGGAATTGTATAACTTGAAATGTAGCCGCGTGTACCCGTTGATTTAAGTTAACCATTGCGGTATGAAACATTTTAATAAAAGTTAATTGTCTATTCCTGCGTGACGCATACACAATAATTTGTTGAAATGTCTCCTGTTTAGAGTGATGGTCATTATTTTATCCTGTTTATTACTCGTAGGTATCCAGTTTCAAATTTTTTGTAGTCATAACTATTTGTAGGTACTTGGTTAGATATGGTGATTACAGTGGAGCAAAGCCCTGCCAAGCCAGGGTTGTTTGAAAGAGTTACCGTTGCCCTGACACAGGTAATTGAAGGAACACGGGTAGGTTTTAGTCAGTAGAAGTCCGACACACGCAAAAAAAAAGGTGGAGCAGAGCCCTAACGAAATGATTGCCGAGAGACGGTTGAAGAGAAGGCGAGTTGGTAGACTGATGACGGTCAGGTGGACGAATTACAGAAGATCGCGACGAAGACCTGGGTAAGACTCGCACAGACCAGGGAAGCATGGCACAAAAGGGAGGAAGCCTATACTCAGCAGTGGGTAGGTGGTACCAAGCTGCCGATGATGATGATGATGATCATGCTATTTGTTCGTCTAGGAGACCCTTACCATCCTGCTGACTGGCCATTTTTTGACTACGACAAATAATTTTATGAAGAGCTCGTGGCTAAGTAATAACAGCCGCTCAGGTCGATCCATGGGTTGATCCATGGGTGACCATCTTTACATACCGAGACTCCTCCGTGCTTCGGAAAACCTGTTAAGCCATTGGTCCCGGCTGTCATTCCTGGATCTTTGACAGTCGTTACGGACCGTCAGAAGCCCGAAAGTCTGACAACCTGTCTTACCGAGGGGAGTCGTATTACCAAGCAACTGGGTTGTGGAGGTCAGATAGGCAGTCGCTCCGTGTAAAATACTGATATTCAGCTGCATCCGGTTAGACTGGAAGCCGACCCCAACATGGTTGGGCAAAAAGCCAAGTAGATTGATTTTAACAAATACTTTTATGGCCGATTAGTTTAATTTACAGAACGTTATTAGTTAAAATTAAAACTCTTGTATCTGTACCAATAATGAAGGAAAGACCTCATAGCTTTGCATAGTAGACCCTTCCGTATGGAAGTAGCTATCACACGTAAAATCAGCTTACGAATTACATGTTCAGTTAGACAATAAAAAATGCTACCATTGATAAGCAAAACGATTCGTTTTTGTTTAAGAGAACCGAGCATTATTGTGTCGCTCAATAATGACATTAAATACTATAGGTTCTAGTCTTGTTATTTGCAAGCTGTTGCTGTCAGAAACCAGGCAAATACCAATGCAAGTTAGCGAAAACAGCTTGGATATTTGGCGAGTTATATTCAGCAATTTGCTAGAAATAGCTCGGTGTAAGTCAATGGCATCTTAAACTTGAGAATAAAGGCATTTTAGGCGTGGCAGCACATCAAAATCTTAAGGGCCCCTTTTTCGAAATGTACGTTTCTAGATCGAGTTGTTTTCAGAGAAATCATCATATTTAAATCCGTAAAAAAATATATAGTACAGATATATCTTTGATCTAGTGACTTTTTTGGTTAAAAACACATTATTTAACATTTCGCTTGATAAAAAAAAAATCTGAAGTAAAGTCGATTTTGAAAGTATTTTAAGTTTTATGAGACTTGGGAGAACGCAACTTTTATGAAAATTTAACATTTCATTTACTAATCGGGTTTGACAGGGATATTTTTGGATAAATTTAAAATACGGCACTTTTTTTTTTTTTAAATTAAATAAATACGTGAAAAACGGCTCGCGCGCACCGCGCCAGTGTCCTGCCGGACGTCATCGAGGGAGGACCTATGCAATTTTTGCTCGCGACCACATTATCGTCGCCGCAAGAAAAAAAGTGTATCTGTAATGACTAATCTACACAGACTAGCCAAGTCAGTATGACTGAAATTCTACATAGTCATACTGACTTTAATGGAAACATTCACCTTTACAAGGTGCATTTAAGGAGGTGTACCTATTAAAATTTGTGTTTTGTTTTTATTATTACATTTTATTATATAATATTTTAGAGGAGACTCGCGCCCAGGATTGAGGAATATATCGGTCGATGAAAATGAACCTGCATCTAGCACACGACCACTTTTTATTGAATTTAAATTTTTATGCTAGTGCTAGTATATTTTATTTTTTAACCGACTCCAAAAAGGTGGAGGTTCTCAATTCGTCTGTATTTTTTAACGACTTCAAAAAAAGGAGTTACTCGTATCAATTCGATACGTACGTATGTAATATTACTGGATCTGCGATCACATAATGATGATCTATTAGGGCTTCCAAGCAAATATACAAAATTTTATAGATGTATGTTTGTATGTATGTACTACATGATTCTTTCTAAAGGTCTGATGATAACCAGGTAAGTGCTTATTGGTCCTTAGTAATGGAAAAAGTTAAGATGACCTACCTGGCTTTCAAAATTTATCTAATTGAGCTCGGGTGCTACTACATGATACTTTCTGAAGGTCTGATAAGTCTGGTAAGTGCTTATTGGTCCTAAGTAATGGAAATAGTTAGAATGGCCTAGCTTTCAAAATTTATCTAATTGAGCACGGGTGCTAGCTACTACATGATACTTTCTGAAGGTCTGATGATGACCAGGTAAGTGCTTATTGGTCCTCAGTAATGGAAATAGTTAGGATAGCCTAGCTTTCAACATTTGTCTAATTGAACACGGGTGCTACTACATGATACTTTCTGAAGGTCTGATGATGACCAGGTAAGTGCTTATTGGTCCTCAGTAATGGAAATAGTTAGGATAGCCTAGCTTTCAACATTTGTCTAATTGAACACGGGTGCTACTACATGATACTTTCTGAAGGTCTGATGATGACCAGGTAAGTGCTTATTGGTCCTCAGTAATGGAAATAGTTAGGATAGCCTAGCTTTCAACATTTGTCTAATTGAACACGGGTGCTACTACATGATACTTTCTGAAGGTTTGATGATGACCAGGTAACTGCTTATTGGTCCTCAGTAATGGAAATAGTTAGGATAGCCTAGCTTTCAACATTTGTCTAATTGAACACGGGTGCTACTACATGATACTTTCTGAAGGTCTGATGATGACCAGGTAAGTGCTTATTGGTCCTCACCAATGGAAATAGTTAGGATAGCCTAGCTTTCAACATTTGTCTAATTGAACACGGGTGCTACTACATGATACTTTCTGAAGGTCTGATGATGACCAGGTAAGTGCTTATTGGTCCTCAGTAATGGAAATAGTTAGGATAGCCTAGCTTTCAACATTTGTCTAATTGAACACGGGTGCTACTACATGATACTTTCTGAAGGTCTGATGATGACCAGGTAAGTGCTTATTGGTCCTCACCAATGGAAATAGTTAGGATAGCCTAGCTTTCAACATTTGTCTAATTGAACACGGGTGCTACTACATGATACTTTCTGAAGGTCTGATGATGACCAGGTAAGTGCTTATTGGTCCTCAGTAATGGAAATAGTTAGGATAGCCTAGCTTTCAACATTTGTCTAATTGAACACGGGTGCTACTACATGATACTTTCTGAAGGTCTGATGATGACCAGGTAAGTACTTATTGGTCCTCAGTAATGGAAATAGTTAGGATAGCCTAGCTTTCAAAATTTATCTAATTAAGCACGGGTGCTACTACATGATACTTTCTGAAGGTCTGATGATGACCAGGTAACTGCTTATTGGTCCTCAGTAATGGAAATAGTTAGGATAGCCTAGCTTTCAAAATTTATCTAATTAAGCACGGGTGCTACTACATGATACTTTCTGAAGGTCTGATGATGACCAGGTAACTGCTTATTGGTCCTCAGTAATGGAAATAGTTAGGATAGCCTAGCTTTCAACATTTGTCTAATTGAACACGGGTGCTACTACATGATACTTTCTGAAGGTCTGATGATGACCAGGTAAGTGCTTATTGGTCCTCAGTAATGGAAATAGTTAGGATAGCCTAGCTTTCAACATTTGTCTAATTGAACACGGGTGCTACTACATGATACTTTCTGAAGGTCTGATGATGACCAGGTCAGTGCTTATTGGTCCTCAGTAATGGAAATAGTTAGGATAGCCTAGCTTTCAAAATTTGTCTAATTGAATACGGGTGCTACTACATGATACTTTCTGAAGGTCTGATGATGACCAGGTAAGTGCTTATTGGTCCTCAGTAATGGAAATAGTTAGGATAGCCTAGCTTTCAAAATTTATCTAATTGAGCACGGGTGCTACTACATGATACTTTCTGAAGGTCTGATGATGACCAGGTAACTGCTTATTGGTCCTCAGTAATGGAAATAGTTAGGATAGCCTAGCTTTCAACATTTGTCTAATTGAACACGGGTGCTACTACATGATACTTTCTGAAGGTCTGATGATGACCAGGTAACTGCTTATTGGTCCTCAGTAATGGAAATAGTTAGGATAGCCTAGCTTTCAACATTTGTCTAATTGAACACGGGTGCTACTACATGATACTTTCTGAAGGTCTGATGATGACCAGGTAAGTGCTTATTGGTCCTCAGTAATGGAAATAGTTAGGATAGCCTAGCTTTCAAAATTTATCTAATTGAGCACGGGTGCTACTACATGATACTTTCTGAAGGTCTGATGATGACCAGGTAACTGCTTATTGGTCCTCAGTAATGGAAATAGTTAGGATAGCCTAGCTTTCAACATTTGTCTAATTGAACACGGGTGCTACTACATGATACTTTCTGAAGGTCTGATGATGACCAGGTAACTGCTTATTGGTCCTCAGTAATGGAAATAGTTAGGATAGCCTAGCTTTCAACATTTGTCTAATTGAACACGGGTGCTACTACATGATACTTTCTGAAGGTCTGATGATGACCAGGTAAGTGCTTATTGGTCCTCAGTAATGGAAATAGTTAGGATAGCCTAGCTTTCAACATTTGTCTAATTGAACACGGGTGCTACTACATGATACTTTCTGAAGGTCTGATGATGACCAGGTAAGTACTTATCGGTTCTCAGGAACGGAAATAGTTAGGATGACCGAGCTTTCAACATTTATCTAATTCAGCACGGGTGCTACTACATGATACTTTCTGAAGGTCTGATGATGACCAGGTGAGTGCTTTTTGGTCCTCGGTAATGGAAATAGTTATGATGGCCTAGCTTTCAACATTTGTCTAATTGAGCACGGGTGCTACTACAAGATTCTTTCTAAAGGTTTGATGATGACCAGGTAAGTGCTTATTGGTCCTCAGTAATGGAAATAGTTAGGATGACCTAGCTTTCAAAATTTATCTAATTGAGTACGGACGCTACTACATGATACTTTATGAAGGTCTGATGATGAACAGGTATTTAAGTGCTTATCGGTACTCAATAACGGAAATAGTTAGGATGACCTAGCTTTCAACGTTTATCTCATTGAGGACGGATGCTACTACATGATACTTTCTGAAGGTCTTATAATAACCAGGTAAGTGCTTATTGGTCCTCAGTAATGGAAATAGTTAGGATGGCCTAGCTTTCAACATTTGTCTGATTGAGCACGGGTGCTACTACAAGATATTTTCTAAAGGTCAGATGATGACCAGGTAAGTGCTTATTGGTCCTCAGTAATGGAAATAGTTAGGATAGCCTAGCTTTCAAAATTTATCTAATTAAGCACGGGTGCTACTACATGATACTTTCTGAAGGTCTGATGATGACCAGGTAACTGCTTATTGGTCCTCAGTAATGGAAATAGTTAGGATAGCCTAGCTTTCAAAATTTATCTAATTAAGCACGGGTGCTACTACATGATACTTTCTGAAGGTCTGATGATGACCAGGTAACTGCTTATTGGTCCTCAGTAATGGAAATAGTTAAGATAGCCTAGCTTTCTAGCAGTCTGATGATGACCAGGTAAGTACTTATCGGTTCTCAATAACGAAAGTAGTTAGGATGACCCAGCTTTCAACATTTATCTAATATCTACCTGGTCATCATCAGACCTTCAGAAAGTATCATGTAGTAGCACCCATGCTCAATTAGACACATTTTGAAAGCTAGGTCATCCAAACTATTTCCATTACTGAGGACTAATAAGCACTTACCTGGTCATCTTCCATTATCTTGAATACTATGACACTTACACTGTGCCCTAAGTTGGAGTAAATGTAAGCCAACAAAAAAAGAATGGTCACGATCCGATTAATACTTTCGGAGATATGCGTGGACAAACATACATACATACAAACATACATCTATAAAATGTTGTATATTTGCTTGGAAGCCCTATTAGATCATCATATGTGAATATCTCGCAAATCCAATAATATTACATACATACGTATCGAATTGATAACTCCTTTTTTTGATGTCGTTAAAAATAACTTTAATTTTGGAAGTCGGTGGCATAACACGAAAATACAAAACCAAAGACACCGAGTTCCGAAATTAAAGTTATTTTTCACTTTGTAGTGTTTTGTTTTGGAAGTCGGTTTTAATTTTGCTAAAAAATCATATTTGTTTTTCATTATAGTACTCACCAAATCTTCTAAAACCATTCTTTAAATTCTATAGAATGATCATCGCCGGCCAGTCATGCATTCATAACAATATAAGTGTATTAGTGTTTACAGTCAATAGTGCAGTGGACAGTACATCAAGCTATACGTTTTTGTTGCAAACTAGCTCTTATCACCAGCACGCCAATAATATTTGAATTACTGATTTATTTATACTGTGGCGTGCTCGCCCGCCGCCATAGGTCACCGGAGTTCATATCGCGACGGCTCCTGTGCAACGCGGACGCAAGCCGTCTCGGTGCGTAAAATGCCTAAACTTTCGGAATAAGGGGCCCTTAATGAAACAATGTGGGGACGTCAATACGACAATAAGTTTAAACTTCATGACGTTCCCAGTCTGCATAAAAAAATTCAATCAAATATACTCAGACCAATAAAATATATTATCAATATAGCTAGTTAAGATTGGCATAACCCATAGTCGGCACATCAAAATAAAAACAAAATGTTAGATTTTTATATTTGAGGCTCTATGAACCCTCTCCTTTTTACCCACTTACGTATCCAACCTTGAGTATATTAGGCATGGTTGGATACAATGAGCTGAGAGTTAGACGTGAGTTCGCACTTGTCTCATATTTATTTCAATAAATTAGGGGCAATATACCTAACGCCAACATATTAGAGTTGGTGTGTTTGAGTGTGCCCGACAGATATGTGTGGCGGCGACGGCGGCCTCAGCTGCTGGCTGTACCTCGTGGCCGCACTAATCTGTTGAATGAGGCGCCCCTGACGTGGGTGCTTCGCACTCTTAACCTTGTAGCAGAGGAGATAGACCTTTTTGCTTAGGTAGGTAATAGGTAAAACGGGCTGGTATCCGCAACTCCACGTCAATGCGCGTATTTTGCGTATGGGTGGAAAAATTGATTATTCGATCCACCCCAGCTCCTCAAGGAAGGCCAGCAAGGCCTTGGTGTTACTGACAACCTCGCGGAGAGTACCTGGGTTACCGAAGTACTTTACCCTATATGCGGCGACCGCGGGGCAGTTTAGAAGCACATGAGCTGCTATCTCGTCGTCCCCCATGCAGGCCTTGCACAGCGGACAGTTTGTGTCTCCTACGACAAATAGGTGTTTGTTAAATGACCCATGGCCAGATATAGCCGCTGTAACTATACACAGCTGTTGTTTAGTTAATTGGAGAACTTATTTAGTGAGGTGGCTATCGATTGTAGGGAGTGCTTCCCTAGCCTGCCTACACTGACTTAGGTCCGACCATAATTTGTGATGCTGATTCCTTGTACGTTTCCTTACCAGAGTGCGTAAATACTCGAAGGGAAGCGACATGATGGGTTCCGGCCCCACTGTTGCCATGCTGGACCCCCTTCAGGCAAGTTCGTCGGCTGCGTCGTTACCTAGCGAACCGCTGTGTGCATTGATCCATTGATCAATCTGCCTAGCCTTTTCCCAACTACATATGTTGGGGTCAGCTTCCAGTCTAACCGGATGCAACTGAATAACAGTATTTTACATGGAGCGACTGCCTATCTGACCTCCACAACCCAGTTATGGGATAATACGATACCCCTTGGTAAGACTGATTGTCAGACTTTCGGGCTTCTGACGACCCAGAACGACTGTCAAAGATCCACGAATGACAGCTGGTACACGGAGGAGTCTCGGTCACCCATCTATGGACCAACCCCGGCAAGCGTAGCTTAACCTGATGGATCGACCCGTACGGCTGTTATTACTTAGCCACAAGCTCCTCTGATTTATTGAATAGTTATATTATTGAGTTTAGCCATCTGGTTGAAGCGCTGGTGGTATATCAACACAGACACAGAGAACACGCGCATAGTCAACTGTGTCAGCAGTCAGCGCTTGCAGGACAGCCATACCGTTTGAGATGACATTTTTGCTTGTACACGGAGTGAATTCACAAGGATAAAATTGTAATTATGTAATAAGTTTTAGAAATTAAGTTGTTATTATTAGGTTTGCTGCACTACTGCATTTATGTGATTATATAAATAAATAAAAGATTACTAGTATTTAGTTACCACCTACCGTTTAGTTTGCTTGAATAACCATGTTTTATAAGATAGTTTCAAAATACTCCCAGATGCATTAGCATTGTCATTTTCATTTATTCTCGTACCGTCTCCAAATACCTCCTCTAAAGTGGCAGGCAGAGTTAATAGTGTTAATGAAGTTTGCACAATATGGAACAATATACTTCTAAAACTTTCAAAATCGTCACCAGATCGTGACAGAACAATAGAAGATAGACCATTTCAGTAATATATCATACGTGAACATCTATTTCGTATCTTTAATCTTTCATACAAATACAATAACAGAACCGGATCGGACGGCGATTTTCACTTGTCAACTTATGAGTGCCTAGTATAATTTGACCCTTCACGGTGGAAATGCTTTCAGAGATGTTTCAAAGACAAATAATTAGGAACAACCTACGTCAGATTCAAAATGTAACACAACATCACGCCTACAATCCCTGAAAGGTTAGAGAAGGACCTTACCTATAGTACACCCACATTTCGCCGGTTATGTTTAAGTACCATGGGAGAGAGAGAGAGCCTATTGCCATCAACCGGGCATAAATTAAGACTCCTGGCTGCTTCTGAGAAATTCCAGATGAAAAATGCCCGACCTGGGAATCGAACCCAAGCCCTCATGCTGAGCAGTAGCGCTTACAACCACTAGACCAACGAGACAGTCAAATTCATTGCATTTTAATTTAGTGTTCAATATTGTCACGTGTCAAGATAAATTGACCATCTGTATGAGATGAAACAAGCACCAATTAACGGACTTTCTCTTTGCTTTTCTCTTTTGAATGTCATTTCCTATCGTTGTTGACGTTTTGCGATAATAGATGGCGTTGCATTGACGTGGAGTAATAGAGGAACCAAATATTATTTTGAATTTTTAGTTGCAAGATAACGCAAATTCGTATTTTTCTTCTTTTATTATAATATATTGGTGACATTTTGTCTTACAGACAGTTTTTGTAAGGTTCCGTACCTCAAAAGGAAACCGAACCCTTATAGGATCACTTTGTTGCTCGTCCGTCCGTCTGTCTGTCAAGACCCTTTTTCTCAGGAACACGTGGTGTAATTAGTTGAAATTAATATTAACAAATAAGTCTACGGTCCCTTGGAGCTCTAAAAAAAATCAAGCTTTAAAATCTATGCAATTAGATAATACGGCTATTTATGTGACATATTTTGATACTCGCAAATAAATCAAGTTCCTATCCTATAGGGTAGTTCGCATCGTCAAAGCAAGGTCTCACAGCACAAGTAAAGGAAAAAATCCGAAAATCGTTGTATCACATAGTTTTTTTTCCAATTACAGACTTACATTTGCAGTTGGAGAATTGATCGTGACGTATATCGATATATGGAAGAACATTTTTTTCAATTACAAATGTAAGTTTGTTCTTGGGACAAATTCATTCCAACTACGGAACCCTTCAATGTGCGTGGTCCGACACGCACTTGGTCGGTTTTTCACTCATAAAAATATTGTATATTTATGACAATTGTCCATCACGTATAAATACGAACTGTACGTTTTGATTGTATGCAAAAAAAAAAAAACATTTTAGTGACAATCTATATTTCCGTGACGTACTCAAAATATTTTTTAGAAATCTAATACCGATGCTAAAACCTGCGGGCCTGTTAATAAAACCATCACGATTGCTCGCTATAGGGACAATTCAATTAGCGATCGTGAGTCCAATAGTTGTTTTTTCAAAATTTTCATCTGACCTGGGCTCCAACCTTTTGGGTAAATTGGACTGTATATTGCGGCTATGATCGGGGTGTATTTCAATTTTAGAATGGTAGGTTTCTACTAGCAGTTTGTTTTTTTGTGATAGTTAGCCAAAAGGAAAGATCTCCTTTCCGTAAAAAAAAATACTTACCTACTGCACTTTTATTTTATATGTTTATCCAAGTACAGACGCCAGCAGGTCAACCTACTCGAAACTGTCAGATTTTCCCAATCAACCTTGAACCTAATGCTTTAGCAATAAAGTCGAAAATCTATTAAATAAATCTGACAGATTGTAGTAGCTTGATGTGCTGGCGTCTGTACATGATCTATAAATAGGGTAAAAAAACCCGGCCAAGTGCGTGTCGGACTACGCACAATAAAGGGTTTCGTAGTTGTGATGAATTTGTCCCGAAAAGAAACTTAACATTGTAGTTCAAAAACTAATTTTTCAATGGAGTTTGTACAAAATTTTTACTTTTCCAAGTAAATTTTATAAGTTGGTCGACTATTACTCGTAGACTAAACCCTACCTACTTAGCTGTGATAGTTTTCTTTTTAATTTCGTTATATAGGCTACTGCCGTGATTTTTTTACATATCCAAAAGCAACCATTTAAACACCAAACTGTCGCGCGAGGGGGGGGGGGGCTACTCGATTCTAACAAAACTAAAGCTTAATTTTAATCGAAATAAATGGCCTATTCAACGATACCTATTGTATAAAAGAGTAAAAAAAAAACATCCCCACTTGACGTGTAGGAAATCAGGATACGGGCGTGAATTAAAAACAGACTTTGAATTGAAATAACGTTCTTTATATTTTATATTTAACGTTACACAGGAAAGGTTTTATGTCTGTCTCCTAGCACAGCGAATAGAGAAAAGGAAACGAACTGACAGCAGTTGTTGGTTTTATTAAATCATTTAGTGACAGTGTTGCTATTAATCAAAAGTAAGAATCGATTAATTTTTGCACATCTAAATCGACTAAATACCAACAGGAGGTATTCTAACATTTTTTTTTTCATTAATTTATTTTACCACTTGCCAAATTATAGCTTTCTAGTATTACTGTCGTAGGGATCATTAGTCTCTGTTGACTTATGATCCTTAAAAACAAAGTCGGTTTTCGTGTCTCTCTATATGTCCGCGTTGTACGTCTAAACTACATAACGGATTTTGACGCGGTTTTCTCTATCATTTTGAGAATTTATTCCGGTGTTATAATACATTAAAATATGTCGGATCCTCTACATAGGATCGTGATTAGATATCGTGTCTAATATAACTACTGTGGCCGCAAATAGGATACGGGTAAACTAGAGAAATAACTCATTATTATAACGTCTACACTGTGAATAAAATTGTTATAGAGTCAATTAAGGGACATTACTAAACACTACAGAACTAATTCTCTGAACTTAAAAAGAAATACTTAGCAGTTCCTAGGCAATATGAGCCGCGACCATGTCTCAACGATCACTGTCGCTCATGGTCTTCGACAACATACCGCTACACTCTGTATAACACCAAACAAAGGCGTTTGTGCCTCGTTTTTAAGTGCATACTCATAAAGATCCGACAAATATTAATCTTACCTACTTAAATCCGTACGCAAAATACGCACTTAGGCCTCATTTATGGAGACGCGGGGGGCCCGGCCCGCACTTAATTCAAATATATGGCGTTGTAAGAGAGTGTTTACGGAGAAGCGATTTTACACGCGTTTGCTTGGAATGCAGACGGAGCCCGCGGATGGTATCGCCGCGTCGCACGCAGCGTTGGGGCTAGCTATTCCTGCAATTCTCCGTTCTCGGTAAAATGTAGCGACACCCGCGGCGGGGCCCGCGTCATCGCACGCCCCGCGTCTTCGTCAACAACATCGTACATTTCCATATGTCATTGCCATATGTCGCGTCTCCGTAAATGAGCCCTTAGCCGTGACGTGGCGGACACCAGCCCGTATTACCTATTACCTACGAGCCCAAACGAACGTAATTTTTGCAGCTGTGAGTTGCGTAAAATGAGCCGAAAGAGATGAACTGATTTTGCGACTCATTTTACGCGTCTCACAGCTCAAAAAATTACGTTCGTTTGGCCTCTCCCTTAATCTCTCAGTTTTGTCAAGTTGTTAAAACCGTGCGAAACAGTTACGGATCGCTACTTATAATAAACTGCTGGAGAGTTTGTTGCGCCAGTTTTTCTTCCCAGCTATTAAAGCACTAGGAAGTGGTGAAGGGCGTGCATTTTGGGGGAGACTGTCTTATGTAAGTAATTTTGACGTTCGAAAAGTGCTGATTCTGCAGCCTAGTCTGAATCAATAACTTTTGATTTTGAATAAACAATAACTTGATAAAGGTAAAGTTACTCATGACTAGAGCTTTCTGAAGGCGAGAAATATAAGGGAATCAAGTATCTTGACTAGTTTTGCGTTGTTGTCTACATGTGAGACGTAGACTCAGTGTTTATAGTGCCGATAGTCGTTAAAGACAATGGCCGAATAACCAAGAGTCTCGACCAACACCTAAGGGGGCTTTCTTTAGTCTGTTGGATTATAGGCTTGATACAGAAAGCGATATTCCTAGACACGGCACGTATTGTTAGGAGTTCCTCTCTCTTAAGGCGTTATGACCCGACAGAGACCGCGCTTACCTACTAGTTCTTTGAATCCATGGGAAACATAAAAAGAGTGTTATAAAATTCTGAAAATAAAATACATAATTATCTTATTTAAAGATCTGGCGGACATTCAATCGTTTTTAATAACACGATTAGATTAACTTTGCTGGGTAGAAAAAATCCCAAAGCTTCGTAATGTTTAATCGAATTCGTAGGCAAAAACAGACGTTTTTTTTTTCTTATTTTTTTATATAAATGAAAAGTTAGTAAGATTGTTTAGCTTATTTTGCTGAGTTTGTCTTGATAAAATGATTACTTACTACGTTTAAATACATAATATTTGTACGAGGCTACCACTCATGAGCCTACTTTTGTTCAGTACCTAACAGGTTCCAGCGCCAAGTGCCTGATAGCGATGGTCTAAGACTTTTGTCCACCTCACCGGGAACGGGATGTCCACGAGAAACGAGATTATTCGGTCATAGTATAATATGTACTGTCGCTACTTCGGCGCCGTCAGCTGTTTTTAACCAACTTCAAATAAAAACTTTTTCCAAAAAAATCAACCGACTTCCAAAAAACCCCACAATGAAAAATAACTTTAATTTCGGAAGTCGGTGTCTTTGGATTTGTATTTTGCTTTTTTGCCACCGACTTCCGAAATTAAGGGTATTTTTCACTTTGTGGGGTTTTATTGGAAGTCGGTTGATTTTTTTGGAAAAAAATTTTTATTTTTCACTTTTTTGTGGGTCAGTTTGTAATTTATCTAAGTTACAATATCCTAATGTTCAGCTCTAATCTAAGTTACAATATCCTAATGTTCAGCTAATTTATGCTCGTCACAATGCTTATGGTGATGTGGAGTTCTCCTGGTACTTACCAGGAGAACTCCACATCACCATAAGCATTGTGACGAGCATAAATTACTTAGCAACCATTATTTATTAAAGTAGGTACCTAATCGAATCGCAACCCTTGAAACACTTATTATTGAGTAGTTCCGGTGGCTATCTGTGATCTTCATCATCCGTTGGTGCTTTCTAAGAACAAATGCACGAGTTACTACAAAAAATCGGTCATATATATAGATGTGTCCGCGGATAACTTCGTCGTTTATGAACCGATTTTTTAGACGATTCTTTGATTTTTTGTTGGAAAGAAAATATCCCAAGGGTGGTCCCATAAAAATTTTATTAACTTTGCTGGGGTAGTTTTTCAGTTAGCTTCAATAATGCGTATTTTTCCCACTTAGTTTATGTGGATGATGTTTTAATCTATGCGGATGATATTTTAATAACTTCTAATATAAAAAAAATAACTTTAATTTCGGAATTTGGTGGCAAAAATAGACACCGACTTCCGAAATTAAAGTTACTGTTTTGATTTGGAAGTCGGTTTTATTTTTTGCTAAAAAGTTTTTTGTCGTTGACGTCGTTCCCGATGCAGTTGACAAATAGTGTAAGGTTCGGTATACTTCTAAATGTTTTTGGAAAATAAACAAAGTAATCATTCATCAGTCACCACATGACACATGAACAATTTTATTAGTATGTTGATTGAGCGGAAAAGCTTGACTCAGCAGTTAATTGGTCCGTCTGCGTTTTAATTATTGTCATATGCATTCACAAAGGGTTTTACAACCGAGTGATTTGTTTCATATTACTGGTATGATTTTAAAGGGTCATTTACAAGGGAACAGTTTCTTGCCTCGAAATTAAAAGGAGGTAACTGTGTAAACACTACGCTCAATACTTGCATGTCGATTGGCAATTCAAAAATCGCTTTTGAAAATGAAAGCGACCGTGGAAGTTCAATCAATTCAGAATACAGTTCAAGAAAGTCGCCCAATGAGACTCATTTCATATTGTCATAAGCGAGATTTTGTTAAAATACGACAATCGCCTAGCGAGTCTCGCGTGAATATTCTCGTCAAACGAGAAACGACGTTTCGTGTAAATGAGCCTTCAGAATATTCCTGGAATGATCATGTTTTTGGTGTCATGTTGCATATTAGTATGAAGAGATCAAAGGACGATATGAGTAATGATAATGACCTTGACACTTCTTCAGAATTCGTCGGCTTGTTGAATTTGGTGATTTATGGCGTTATTTGCAGCCAGCAACATCCGATGAAGTAAGAAGTCGGTTAAAAAGGATTTATTCTTATGTTGCACATTCTATATAAACAGTGGCAACAGTGTAAACAGTGGCAACCTTTTAAGGGGTCATTGTAATCATCATTATTAACAACTTTTACTATGGGACCAAACCTGAAATCGCGAAAATAAATCAGCTGATCCTGTATATACAGGTGTAACCCTACAGGACATTTTTTGTATCACCATCCAAATTTCCACAAGGTGTTCTACCCATGAATATGAACAATGTTCACTATTTAACCAACTCGGAAATCACGAAAGAAAAAACAGCTGTTTCATACAAAAGTTCAATCACTCGACCAAAATACATATATGAAACAGCTGATTTCTATTTTCGTGATTTCAGAGTTAGTTCCATGGTGAAAGTTGCTCATATTCATGGGTAGAACAGCCTGTGAAAATTTGTATAGTAAAAAAAAAATTGTCCTGTATAAGATCTGTACTTAGGGCCGGTTTTTTGATCTGTAGTTAACTCAACCAATGGTTAAACATAGTAACTAAGGGTTGAATTTTGGCTAAATGTGAATGGCTAAACAAAAATGTATTCATGTTAGCTCATTCATATTAACAAATAGTAACTAATGGCATAACTCATTCATGTTAACTTATTTAGAATTTATTACAGACTTCAGCTTTAAAGAACTGTCATAGTATTCTTGCATTTGACCACATCGGTATCGTAGGTGAAGAATGGAAGGCAATACCTATAGCCAGAACGTTAAAATCATTGTGAGAATGTGTATGAAATATACTTACTGTGTTCTGTGGTTATTTGTTTTGGGTATTTCATAGGTTATCAACTGCCTAGCCTTTTCCCAACTATGTTTGGGTCAGCTTCCAGTATAACCAGATGCAGCTGAACCCCAATACTTACATGGAGCGACTGCCTATCTAACTTCCATTACCTGTTACTAGGTAATACAATTCTCCTTGGAAAGACTGGTTGTCAGAATTTCCAGCTTCTGACAACCCGTAAAAACTGTCCAAGATCCACGAATGACAGTCGGGATCTGCGGAGACACGGAGAGGTATCGGTATGTAAAGATGGTCACCCATCCACGAATCAACCGCGGCAAGCGTAGCTTAACCTGATCGATCGACCCGTGTTGCTGTTATTACTTAGCCACGAGCCCCTCATTTCATAGAAGTTCGTGTATAAAAGGTTACTTTATACGCTATGACATGAATAAGTGTTTTTTTTTATACAGCTCAAAAACATGGTTTTAATAATGGTGGTTATTCTGGTCTCTAAAAAGCAATAAGCCCAAACGCAGTTCTTCGTAGAAATAAAACTTGAATGCACAAAGAACGCATCGTTAAGATCCCGTTCACTTGTGTTACCACACTCATAGAGACCTCAATATCTTTATTACAACTAAACAACAACTATTTATATACCAATAACAAGAAATTGATGTTATTTCTTTTTATATTGACGACATCCTTATTATAAGCAATGATTAAAATCGACCGTTACCCGTCGAAGAAGATAATAATATCGTTTCTTAATACTCCGTACCTGGGACCTCAAGCTTCCTTATTCCAAACTTTATATTAGTATTCATAAGGTTTAATTTCCTGTGTCGTACTTATAAAACTTCAATAAAGTACACCTACGCACTAGCAAAGTTGTTTCTACAAGTAGTTGAAATAATAGAAATTTGACCGACCATTATAAGTAGATCCATCACTGTTACAACATTTCGTCATTTTTGTTCCAACTTTGGGTGAGTCTAGAGTTTTACATAAAATGGTAGGTCTAGGGTATTGTTGGTTATTAAGGAGGCAAGAAATGGCTGCCTTTTGGAAAATGGTTTTAATATGTCAAAGCTCAGTAAGAAATCTATTGTATATTATTTATTTTGTAGTATTTCCGTGGGCTTCAGCCGCACGAGTTGATCGATCAAGTTAAGTTACGCTCGATGCGGTTGGTCCGTGGATGGGAGACCATCTTTACATACCAAGACCACTCCGTACCCCGGAAAGCACGTTAAGAGCCTATACTACGTCAAATGGCTTAGCATGATCCTCCGTTATGTCGAAAATACTGCAGCTTTAACTTTGAAATAAATATATGGTAAAGTTGAGGATTAATGTTAAGTACTATGTGTGACGAAAACACGATTCCATAAAACTGTCTCGATAGAAAGACATTCCAAAGTTACTTCTAAACCGAACAATAAACCTAAAACCAAAAGTACTTCAAATTTGATCATGAAACTATGCATACTAACTGAACTAACTATAAAGCTGGTCTTATGTGTTTTCTTTTTAATTACCATTATTTTCACCATAAAAAGAAATTACTCTTGAAGTTTGTTCCCTGCCGCCTGAACTGAACACTCCCGCTCAGTCTCGCTTCGGCTTTCAAACGGGAGGGTTGTGTACCGCTTGCGCTCAGGTACATTACACAACAGGTAAAATAGGTACGATAAAGAATGAGGTGGTGCGGGGAGGTGAGGGCGAAATTAGAATTTGAGCTGAGGTTGTATAGGCTCTTAAGTCGGGCACAAATCCAGACTCCCGGCCGCTACTGAGAAAAACTCAACAGCACAATAGCATCTTGCCCGACCTTGAAATCAAACCCAGGACCTCATGCTCATCAGTAGCGCTTACGACCAACGATGCAGTCACTTTAACATTCAACAGATCAATATTTCAAAAGATGCAAATTAATTCTATAATTCAAACCAATCCTGTTTCAGAATTGAATCCTACGCATAAAATAAAGCCAACAAGTTATCAGCATCTTGCTAATGAAGAACAAATTAAAGCAGATTCGAAGATATTGCTTATCTCACCAAACATGTAGAGTTAACTGCAACAAATGACAACTAAGTGGGATGATGGCAGCTTGATGGATGTCTTGTATGAGATGATGATGGATGAAATACAAGATATAAGATTCTAAGTATGAAGCATTGGTCTACTAAGAAAGAGGCGAACGGTCACAGAATAAAGCCTGTCCCAATACAGAGCGTTTCAGATAATTACGCCAACGGCTTAGAAAGAAAGAGAGAAAAGAAAGAAAAATATGTTTATTTGTCACAGAAACACGTGCATACAAAAATATAATTAACTCGAGTTTTACAATAAGAAAAATAAAACACAAATCACGAGCACAAAACAAAAGTCGGCAGCTGCTGGCACGCCATGACTGTGACAAGAAGGCTTCCACTCAGCATGATGCTGTGCTATGGGGGGCCCACAGCACAGCGCTGTTTTTCAGTGGTCACCCGAAAAAGACGTGACTTAGAGTGGTTACCTTGCGTGCTCTGTGCTGAGCTCACGCAATGCGTCGTACGTCCACCCAGTAATAGTACTCGCCCATCAAGGAGAGCTGTCCCAAGTTATACGCATTATTAATTTATTTTAAATAAAACAAAAGGTTTTATATTAAAACTACCTGTTTTAATATAAAACCTTTTGTTTCCGTAGTTGGGATGAATTTATCCCAAGAAAAAATTAACATTGTAGTTGAAAAACATGTTCTCCCATACATTCCAACTACAAATGTCCATAGTTAAACGAAAAAGATTCAACCCACATTAGTTTTAATATCAGTATCAATCCTTTTTGTTTAACTATGGACAAATGTAAAGTTTACCATGTTGTTTTTAGACCATCGACTTCTTATAGGTTTTTCTGTAATCTATAGGTATTGAACTATTTTCAATATTTTTTTCAAAATTTTAGGCTCAGTACTTTCGGAGATAAAGGGGGGCCAATGATCAATTTTCGTGTATTTTCTTAAATAACTTTAAAATGGTTTATTTTAAAATTGTAAAAAAATACATTTGAGACTCTTACAGTAAGTCCTTTTATTTGATATGTCACACGGTACAGTTTGCTAAACTTTTTTTTTAATTTTCGTATTTGCCCCACAAAGTTGACCCCCATATTCAAAATTTATTTATTTACGTTACGTTACGTTTGAGTCAAAGAAATACATACGTGTACCAAATTTCAACTAAATCGGTCCTTTAGATTCGGAGCAAATTGGCTGTGACAGACGGACGGACAGACAGACACACGAGTGATCCTATAAGGGTTCCGTTTTTTTCCTTTTGAGGTACGGAACCCTAAAAACCAGGAGAACTAAGCTTTGTGACGAGCATAACTTGCTTAGCAACCATATTAAAGTAATCGAATCGCCACCCGTGAAATACTTATTATTGAGTAGTACCGATATAGTACCTAAAAAAGACTTCGAAGCTTTTTACTCGTATGCCCGATGCCTATAATTTACGGACCGTTATTGGTTAAAATGAAGACTCTTGTACCAATAATGAAGCAAAGATCTCATAGTTTTGCATACTCCATTTGCATCCATAGGGGAGGGTCTCATAACCCTCCCCTATAGAAATAGCTATCACCGGTAAAATTAGCTTACGAATATATTTATATGACCAGTTTGGCAATAAAAAATGTTACCATTTGTACGCAAAACGATTTGTTTTTGTTTATAGGAACCAAGCATTAGTGGTGAAAGATTATTATAATAAGAGTTCTTGAATGAAAAAAAATAATTATTAGTGTATTTTTGTGTATCTTTTGCATGCCTACATGGTAAAATATGACTAAACTTGTATAATTTTTGTTTTCCTTTATACCCGTATTTGCAAAATAAAATTATGTTTATGTTTAATATGCGACCAGTCGCTTACTTATGTCACTTTTTGTTCGGAAAACTTGAAAGCGCCCTCTGTTGGCGCGACCACGCATTCAGGTTCACCGAACAAAAAGTTCGAACGATCGTGTATTCGCGCGACGATTACTTGGTTAAAAAATGCTACTATTGGTAAGCAAAACGATTTGTTTTTATTTGTAGGAACCGAGCATTAGTGGAGAGGAGAAAGGTTATTATAGTATGAGTTCCTGAATGAGAAAGATTTTTAATTAGTGTATTTTTTTATTAGGGTTTGGTCAAGCAGTAACGTGATTTTCGTGCACAGTATTTTTCCAGTTAGGTTTTATCATAACCTTAGTATAAATAACAATAAGATGATAGTAATTCTGTGAGTTTATTTTCATGTTATGAACTTCATGGCTGAGAATTAATGAATAAATATTTATTAATTCGTGTTTCCCAAGTTTTGTTTATTAAAATAGATTATGGAGAGTTACAGATATAATAGTAAAATTATTATTATTATTATAACTATTAAAAAAAAACTAACAACCCACAGTAAGTAATTTCTTTTTTTTTCGTAAAACCTAAATAACTGTTGGTGTAATGTCCGCCGCGCTCCACGGCCGTTGCGCTTTGAGTGTACATAGCTCGGATCAATCTACTATCTAGCTAATCGCAAAGAACAGGTTTTAGCTGAGACTGTTGTTTTCGTTTCTTTTTTTTTTAGTTTTTTGTTTATGTGTTTACATTTGATTACTACTTTATTTATTTATTTAAGTATAAGTATAAAAATGATGTATGAGGTATGCTGAAACTGTGTGTACTCCCCGTTACTTGTCCCTAAAGGTTCATTAGAAAACCAGCGTCAGACAGCATCTTTAATGCTAAAATGGACCTTTTTGACGCAGCCCTAAGGTACACACTTTTGTTGACAAAACATTTTTTTTTAAATTTGTATTTTGTGTTTCACGACCTGTGTCCAAATAAACTGTATACTTTCTTTATTTTCTTCTTTCAAATATGCACAAACAATTCTCGCGAACAAAATATAAATGTAAGTATGGAAATAGCTTTGTATCCTGCATTGCGCAGCGTGATGCATAATGTGTGTACTTGGCTTTAATGCTTTGCTTTCTAGATACCTACATGCATTGTGGATAGGTGGTAAAAGTTGGTTGTGTAAATATTTTGCCTTCGGTTACCTATCTAGTTAAACCGGAGGCACTGTCGAAGGTTTTTGAAAAGAAACATGAGTCTAGTCTCGAAGATGTTTTAATGCAGACTTACTAGCTTAAAACTTAAATCCAATACCTACAGTGTTTATTTATTTTATTTTTACTATTTATTTTTTTATTTATATATTTACACAGTAAAATACATAGTAAAAATACATAATTATATAGGAGTATAAAGGTAATGCTTATTTCTTAAGAAATTTCTTTCAGCAGACCTGCGAAAGGAGAAATGAAACAGAAATGTAGACAATAGTGTGTGAGAATAAGAAGAGAAAAATATGAATATGCGAAGTCTGAAACTAAAATATTAACTACCAGCTTTTGCCAGCGGCTTCGCCCGCGTGGATGTTGGAAATTACCCCACGGGAACCGTACATGTTTCCGGGATAAAAAGTTACCTATGTGCTATTCCAGACTATAATCTATCTCTGTGCCAAACTTCAACCAGATCCGTTCTACGGTTCTGGCGTGATTGAGTAACAAACAAACAAACTTTCGCATTTATAATATTATAAGTAGGATACCTACACATATAACATATACTTAAACAAATACATAAAGCTAAAATATTGAGAGAATAAGAATCATTTATTTGCAGAAAATATAGGTGTTGGTTTATGTACAGCAGTCCTTATTTTGCCTGTTTAGGGCATGTAAATTAATTTTAGATTAGTACCAAAACTAAAGTCTAGATCAAACACAAATAAAAAAAGTACCTACCTCTAAGAGGTACCTACTACAAAAGTACCTACTTTTAAAAATAAAATATACAGAATATACAAATACCTACAATAAATGTACACACACAACAAAACTTAAAGCCTTAAAATAACATTATTTCTTTATGTTGCATAAATTCTTGTGAAGAATAAAAACTATTTTCTATCAATCATCTACGCAGTTTAATTTTAAAATATTTAAATGGGAGCTCCCTTAGGTTCTTAGATAATGTATTAAATATTGTAATACACATATGATAAACATTATTTTTAATTAAAGTTGTGTTACAGAACGGAATCAAAATTTTTGTTGCATGTCTTGGTCTCTGTTTAGTGCAATTGTCACCTTTGAATCTAAATAATTCACAATGCTTCCTTACAAGGTCCGATACCTTATACAAATACAAGGTTAATAGCTTCAGTTTCTTGAATAATTAATATAATCAATTATAAGTCCTTATCTTAAAATTTATTCGACATATCCATGCTATGCGGGCGGTTTTTTTCGTCTGACACAATACGAAGTTTTCTAGGAAAGGTAATGCTCTTTTATTCGATATTTGAATAGAGACAGAATTTTTAAATCACGAATGCTAGGCGGAAGTGAGTTCCACAGTCTCACAGCAAGGATAGAGAAGGAATAAGCAGCAGTAGTATTCTTAATACTCCTTATCTCTACAGATGCGTGTCGCCGGGTGTTATCCATAACATCCCGATCGAAGCGCTACCGCGAATGCTGTATCAGCGTAGGTCGTACTAACTAATACGATGTTATAATATTAAGGGTCGAAACAGCGTGTATAAATATCTATATAATTATCGATATTAATAAATAAAGCTGAGGAGATTTTCTTTTTTTTTGTTTGTATGTTGTAACGAGCTCTAGAACTGTCAGTCAGATTAAAAAATATATTCTTGCATTTGATAACCCAATTCTTGAGAAAGGCTAGAGGTTAATTAACATCACGCTAGGACCCTCGGGAGCCGAGCAAAAGGAAAAAAACGAGCGAGCCTTACATTGGTCGCATATGATGTGTAACATCTGATGTTTGTCTGAAAAAAATTTGAGGGTTTCCCTCCAATTTCATGGGATTCTCTCATCAAATTCTGACTTGGTGACAATGCGACCATCTCGAGAGCATACCCTTTCAAACAAAAAAGAATTTTCGTAATCGGTCCACAATTGATGGAGAAATCGGTGAACATACATTTAAAAAAAAAACAAACATAAAACCTCCTCCTTTTTGGGCCGATAAAAAAAAAATTGGCATAGCATGTTTCATACATTTGACATCAGCTATGACAAAAGCCAGTTGTGTAACGGGTTGCCTACCGCATGTCTACGAAAAGGCTAGAAAAAGCTAGTTAGAAAAGTCTAAAGGCATCGTGTGGAATAATAAATAAGACATGAGGCATATTATTCTGAGCACAGGAAAGAGTCGTGATATAAAATAATGATAAAGTAGGTAATCTTTAAGGATTCTGCATTGCGACTGTTTAATAGCTACAGGTTCTGTTTCTATTGTCATAATCAATATGTTTACGCCTGTAAACCCCGAACCTAGGCAGAGGCGTACCTATAGTACACCCACGTTTTGCCAGTTATGTTGGAGTCCCATGTAACAGGGGGCGAGCCATAACCAATAGAAAAGTCAAATATTGTGAACCTAAACGAAAGCTCTTGAAAAGTCACGTGCTCATGCAGTATAGACAACTTCTTTCGTCAACTTTTCTTCAAGACATCGTGAAGCAATGTTTCATGAGTGGATCGGTTCTTGTTTACCTATTTCAGTGGAGTGCAGAAAACTCACCTGGGATTATAGACACAAATAAACTGCTTATTAATTTCATCCACGATCTCAGGTAGCCAAAAATCCCAAATAAAACTTATCCTCGAAACAGCCTCCCAACCAGATCTTACCACAAAAATAAGTAAAAATCAAACTAAACATAACAAAAAATCCACCGCCATTGAACACCTGCCCTAATTACGATCCCTAACGAGTAAGTATCAAACCTGTTTATTAAAAAAAAAACATACAAACGTATCTTTGCTCTCCCTTAAATGATTTATAACTCGTATCATGAGGAGCTAAGGTCGAAAGTTGCAGTTGTTTTGTGTTTTTGACATGTGATATTGTGTTGTATGAAGACTCATCTCGATTCTTGAGATGTCTTGTGTTTTTTGGACACCGACTACTATATAATGTCTTTTTTATTGAAAGTGTACTGCGGACTGTTTTAGGCTGGGGGCAGATACGCTGTAATCCAATTTTGGTGTCCATTGATAAAGATTTTGATTGTGTTTTCCGAGATTTTGGGTTGAATGCTGTTTTTTGGATAAGATTGTGTGAGTTTAGTTTTACGTTTTATTGATGTCATTATTAAAATCAAACAGCTCATGCTAACAAACATAATTTATTATGATGTCTCTACGATTGGGTTGGTATAATTAAAAGATATTTGAATCATCATTACTATGACAAATTAATGAATTTTACAAAACAAAAGTTAAAAGAATTTTAATATTTTTCTGAATGGTTTTAGAAATTAAGGTCCAAAAATAACGTATTATTACTACAAAAAAATATAGAAAATCTTACCTCTCATCCACAAACAAATTCTCCGAGCAGTTGTTCAAAATCCAAAACAAAAACAGTCACAAAGTCACACACAAGTCAAACAACACTCAACAAAGTCCACGCAATTACGATACACAAAAAACATACAATTCCAGAAAAAAGTTTTTTTTCAAAACCACCAAAAACACGAAACGTCACACTCGATTTCAGAACTGTCAAAAAGTATTTAATTAAAAAATAAAAACAATTTTACATTGTTCTCCGAACTTGTTCTATATTTAATTTAAACTTTTTCACACAAAAAGTCAGCACTCGTCAACAATTTAATTTTTTATTGAGAGTAAAAAGGTTGTATATTGAAAACGGCGCGAAAGCCGTTGGGCGCGAAACGTCAAAACGACACGAGACGTCCGCGTTGGCGCCAAGTTGACACCACACTGTTGGTGTGTCCATTACAATGGTTGCAGCATAGTGTGGCTGTACCTTTGATAATATACATAATTAATAAACCTTTTGGCTGCGTTAGAGTTCTGGTATGGAATCTTGTAGGTATGTGTGGTAGATATTTAGATTGAAAATTGAGGCATAGAAACAGTTATTTTGATCGCAGATAACAATCATAAGTGCTGTTTTATTCAGAATAACAAACAGGTAAGACCACAAAATAACCTAATGTGAAACGTTTTTAATAGGAATTTAATAATTAAGATAACAGAAAATTCTTGACTTTTAATTTAACTTTGTACATCAAGAAAATATTGGTTATTCGTGGCCTAAATGGTAATTATAAATCAGTAAAATAATAAACCTACAGGCTGGCACCTCGTCAACGCATAGTGCAACGTTATCGACTTTTAACCCCACTGAATGCATGCCAAACATGTTCGCAAAGTAGTGCTTTGACACAAATTGCTCTGCTTTACACCCATTAAGAATTCAGTGTGTGTGCCACTATTATAAAGTATATTAGCAAGGTCATATCGGAACTTAAGCTAAATAAAAGTGTTCTCCTACTTCCTATCCTACTAATATTATAAATGTGAAAGTTCGTGAGGATGGATGGATGTTTGTTACTCTTTCACCCAAAAACTACTAAACAAATTTTGATGAAATTTGGCACACAGATAGTCACACACCTGGATTAACACATAGAATACTTTTTATCTCCATATTTCTACGGGTTGGAGACATAGGTGGGTGAAACCGCGGGGCGCTGCTAGTAATGAAATAAAGCAGCCATATGCAGACTTTGCAGAAAATGCATTGAGATAAGTAGATAGATAGATAGACTACTCTTTATTATACCATAAAAATTACAGTTGTAAATGTAGAAATTTTACAAGGGAAATTTTACACAATGGGAGGACTTATCGTGGCTTTGTGGCTCGTAGCTTTTGTACGTATTAGGTTGGGGAAAAAGTCTTTTCGCATTATAGTATACGTATGAACTTGTAATAAAATCTCTTTGGCTATACTATTTATATCTGGCTGGTTTTGGTATCATTCAAAGTTTAAATTTTAAAGAACATAATTCCAAATTCAAATTAGGAAAATGTGTGATTTTCATTTGTTTTTCGTACCGTCAAGATGAGTGAATCTAATGAAGAAATTCGATACATTTTAAAATTTTACTACTAATTTTTTGCGATGTTTATGGACCTAGTGTAGTGTCTGTGAGAGTAGCACAAAGGGGATCCGCCAAAATGGCCCCAGCTCCGGCGCAAAAGATATGTATCTCAGTTTTAGATTAAAAATAGTAAAAAAATAATCAGGTTTCGCTATTGCTAAATTCGATGGCTAACATAGTATTTTTGGCCGTGGAAGCTAGCCGTAATGACCAATTTTTAATGATTTTTTTTATTTTATTTTTTTTTGCTCTTCAGTTCGAAACTATAAACAAGTGAAAAATAAAACAAGTAGTATCGTTATGAAATACTTTATTTTTATTTTCTGTACAAAAATATACAATAAGTAGTTATTTATAATGTCAATTAAAAGACACACATTCTTTTGACTAATATTGCGAAAAATGTTCAGTTGATGGATTCTAAATCCACTAAAACAAAATCTAAACCTAGAGGCTGGGTGGTCTAAATCACGTTCGTTATGTCTAGCCCAACCCAAATAATATATGACACTTATTACATGGGCGCAACTTCCCAGTGTTCTGTTCCCATGATAACAGGAACAATAATATTCTTGAATTGCGTCGATTCCAGAAACCGCAGTGTTATATAATAAATAAGTATAATATGTCTTTGATCTGACATGGCGTGAATTAATTCTGCAGCGAATCAGTACATTGTTTGTAGGCGACTGCGACCTTATAATTCGATCGTTTATTATATGGATTTCTTCTGAGTGTCTGTAAACCTCGATTTCATATACACCAGTTCTCTTAGTGTGTTCGCTGCAGTATGAACGTGCGATTTTGAGGTGGTATGTGCCTATCGCGAATTTTATAAGATCTTCATACGTCAGCTCCGGAAAATCTGATACTTCTGGATTATTTGCATCCAGTGTAGAAAATGTGGCTCTTTGCCTGTTCAAGTTGTTTTCTAAAACATATGCGGCCAACAGATTTGTTTTATGTATGTTGCGGTTTATTCGTGCAATAAAATCATCAGTAAATCTACTATCTTCATAAGGCTCCTGAAAATAGTTTATCAAGGCCGCTGCTATTTTGAAATCGGTAAATGTGTTCGTCAAGGTATTGTTGAACATTCTGTGGCGAAAGATTTTAAAGCTGTTTTTAAACTTGCCATTCACAGTTTCTACAACCCAACGACACATGGTTATGAGTCGTGATTTATTGGCTTCTTCTGTAGTGAGTTGAGTTTCACTTCGTTGTTTAGATGGTGGTAAGTAAGCCACATAGCCGTGCTCTTCCAATGATACTATTGCATCACGAAACCCACTGTCTAAAATGAAAACGTCTCCCTCTTCAAAGAAGTAATGAAAGGTTGTCTTGTGCTGAGAAGTCACGTATATTGTTCGTCATCGTGTCACGTATGTTGTACATCAGCATGTCACGTACTGTCCAGGGTTAAGTTAAGGTAAATATACTGTTCTCCGTAGGCTTAGTGTTAGCACGTAGTCACGTACTATCTATGTATATTTAAACCACCTATTAAAGGAGAGAGGGCAGTTGAGGACTGTAGTTGAGGACAGTTGAGTCTCAGTTCACAATTGACTCTCAAAGTAATACACGTCATGTTGTTTACTTAACCCCTCCTCATCCCCACATCGCAGTCTTCTGTAGGCTGCTCATGATTATGCAGTATCTGCTTCATAACTACCGCATCAGTGGTTGTAGCAGCCTATGGCCCTGTTACATCTAATATGTGGCCATCGGCACAAACTATTAAGAATGGCTTAATCAAGTTTCGGTATTTATGTAAACTGTAACTTTGGCGTTGACATAAAAAGTTTGAACTTTTTTCAACAAATAAATAAGTGCCATCGCATATAATTACTGCTTTCGGTGATGCATTGCTTCCAAATATATAATTAGGTAAATTCCTATTTCTACTAATCACGTCAGCGCGTCTTATGTGGTCTAGCCCTATATGCACAGGGACGAAGTCTGCGTACAAACACTCCCTCGCCAAATGCAACTTTCTTCTTATGGTGGTCTCTGCTAAACCGAATATGGTACAAAGTATTGTATTGGGCTCCCCTGTGCGTATTTTACACAAATATACTCCCAAATCTGTTCGTGGGGTGACAGACTGCCGATGAAGAGATGGGACTTGTTGCAGTAGTTGTTCAAATTGTGAGTGATTCAGACCAGTCCAGTAGCGCAAATCGTCCTCAAAAATCTCGTTCATATTCTCAAGATCTAGTCGAGATCTCGATTCTAGAGCCAGTATATACATATTGACTATGTCAACGAAGCTATCAGCATTAAAATTAGTGTGTTGATGAACTGTGATTTCAGGAAATTCCTCCAAAGAAGTGTTATGCAAATGTAGTTGACAAATGTGGGCCCCGTCAGGGATATATAATCGGAAATAACTCAGAAGATATATTTTGATAGAGTTTGGAACACGCCGTAGTTGCAAGTTGTTGCAGCGGGCCATCATGCAGTGCCGGGACGTATTTGCTACTCGAGTAAACTGAGGGACATTCACCGATGCTCCAATAGCAGATAAAGCAGCAGGTGAAGGTGCTCGACCTTGATTTGTGATATCAGAGTCAATTCGATGCCAATCTGTCATGTCTGATGACAGATTGATCGGGTACCGTCGAATGGAACCTGTTAACAATTAAACACACTTTTTAATAAAAACGACATTACTACATAATTATAGTTGGTAGTGTTACAAGACGGAATCATAATATCACTATGGTAAAAAAATTAATGAATTGGTAAATGCAACTCCAAATAGGCGAACTATCTAGGCCATTTTTTTTGTCAGATGGTTAATGAAACATTGTAAAAAGTGCTAATGATATGAAGCTAAAATGATTTTAAGCCTATATATAAATGAATAAGCTTTGCTCTGCTATCGGAAGGTGATGTTAGAAGCCGTAAAAACCGACGAGCATGTATGAAAAGAGTAATGAATGTCGAAGAAGCGAAAGAAGTATGTAAGGGCCGTGCCTTGTGGCGCTCGGTTCTCTCTGCCTACCTCCGGCGTGAAAATATAGATAGATAGATAGATAGAAACTATGCTGCTGCGCTTTCTTCAAAACATAGTATCATTCATGCAGTACCTATTCCACCTAAGCCGATCTATTTATCTCTCCAGTATATAAAAAAAAAACATTTTGTTTAAATATAATCGAATTTATTCTTACCTCTTGAGGTGGTTGGATTGCATGTACAATATGAACCACGAACGACGTGATTGTGCAAAATGTTCCGACAGAACATGCCTACGAAGTCGCCGAAGAGGTCGTGGACACAAAACACAAACGTCTGCCATTTCACAAGAAAATCCAAAGTCCAAGAGGCACTAGCTAAGTCGTCGTTAAATATATAAATCACAAGAAAAATCAAAAGTCCGGGAGGGTTAAGCGAAGTCGTCGTAAAATTAAGATCAAGATAAGGTTTCGCACAGTACACAACACAACAAACGTTAGCGAAGGACTGCGCGTGCGCGTGGGCATAAACCGCCTAAGCGCTGGCGTCTTTGTGTTTCTCCCTCTACCATTATGTGTGAGCGAGACAATAAGATGTACAGTTGTGCCCTCACGTTACAGGTGCGTGTCGGTCACAAACAATAAAAAGCATTGCGATTTTCACTATAAATATAATTTTACATCTAACGCCTACGAAAATTCTCCGGGTTAAAAAAATATGTTAGCCACTGAATTTAACAATAGGGATGCTTTATAATAGTTTCACTACCTTTACTCTAAAATCTTAGATAAATTGCTTTGGCGCCGGGCCTGGGGTAATTTTGTATGGGATTTGGCGGATCTCCTTTGGTTTAAGCGTTTTCAATCCGGAAATTTTGATGTCAAAGATGCACGTCGCTCTGGTCGCCCTATTACGGATAAAATGGATGCCGAAGAGAAAGCGGCCGGAATTAATCAACAGAAGGGGTGTGGTTTTTCATCATGATAACCTCACACATCTTTAGTCACTCAGCAAAAATTAAGAGAGTTTGGCTGGGAGATGTTAATGCATCCGCCGTATAGTCCTGACCTTGCACCTTCAGATTTCCACCTGTTTCGGGCTCTTCAGAATTCTTTAGGCAGTGTCAGGTTAACATCACGAGAGGACTGCCAAAACCACTTGTCGCGGTATTTTGACCAGAAGTCCCAAAATTTCTATAGCAATGGGATCATGTCCCTACCTACAAGATGGCAAAAAGTTATCGAACAAAATGGTACCTACATACTTTAGTTAAATGTAAATAAACTATATTATAAAATGTTTTGAATTTTCTTAAAAAATGCGAAGAAACTTTTCCCCAACCTATTATACTTGGCATATTTGTATTATTTTTAGTTTTTGTACTGACCTAGCGTTTACAGGTCTCTATAGATAAATAACTAGATTAACTAACATACAACTAAAGAAAAAAACAATGTCATATAACCTGCGAAATAGATATAAAAACAAACTTGAAGTCATCAGCGTACGCACTAATTACGGTAAAAAGACCATATTATTTGAAGGAGCATAGCTGTACAATGCATTGCCGGACGATATAAAAGAGTGCGATAACGTGAATACATTTCAAAATAAGCTTAAGAAATATGTACGTACATTATAACTACTCTGGAGGAAATTGTATTGTACTGTATTACCATACTTACTACTTTGTATCTCGTTATAAGCGAACTGTAAATTCTTATGAGAAATAAATTTCTTTAAACCGAACCTGTCCCAGGTAAATCTTTTCATTGATAATGCTGCCAATTGACAACGAATTTTCTTTTTGTAGTGAATATTCAACTGCGTCAATCAGAATCGGTTTCATTTTGACAGTTCAACAACATTTACGAGTGAACAGGCTTCTTCTGGGTAAGTTCACTCCATCGTCGTCTCTCTCACACTCCGACCTAGACTAGAGCAAACCCATCTCAAATAATAAAAAAGAAACGACGTCGAGCAGACAAAGTCTTCGAACATTATAAAGCAATGGATTAGCAGTTTGCTTCAAAATGATTCAGATTGCGATTGATAGTGTGTACGCAATTACGGTGCAGGTGAGACTGGAAGCCGACCCCAACATAGTTGAGCAAAGGCTAGACAGATGATGTCATGAAGACCACATTTCATCTCTCCTAGTTTACACTGAAGGATTCACTCTCAATCACTCATTCAGTATTTATTATCAATTTTTATTCCTACACTACATGATATTTTTACAACCCTGTTTTTTTAGAAAATATAGGCTTATTACGAGAACTCCGTTTTTTCTGCCATTTTCGATTTTCTTTTGTTTCCTCTCTCTCTTTTGTCATACAAATGCTGCGATGCCAATTCTCTATCATGTCCACTCTATGTGAATGGAAAGCACACTAAACCAACTACCCTATGCAGTGGGTGTCATTCCACATACAAATCACGTAGACAAACATTCAGACATGGCAAATATCTGTAGGCCGTACAAATGTTTGTTTCTATACGGATTTCGTGCTGGTTCCGAGGTTTATAAACATTCTCTCGACATGGTTTTGGGTTTGAAACCTTTTTCCAACTCCATGCGACTTTATTTTGGTAGATATATAAAAATCATTGATGGAATATGTGCCCGGTTGATGGCAATAAGCTCGCCTCTTATGCTCTTGTTACATGGGACTTAACTGACGAAGTGTGGGTGTACTAAAGGTACACTTCTGCCCAACCCTTCGAGGACGCAAGGCGTGATGTTATGTGTGTTATCAATCTATTGCTTTTTCCATTAGAAATTTACTCATACCCGGTTTCTGGGGCTTCTTAACGGAGTTTATCCATCCGACAGTGATTATTGGTTCGACGTCATGTTTCTGAATACTTCGTTAAGGAAGAGTTTAGTAAATTTCTATTCGAGGGTTTATCTGAGTACTTCAGCTCATAGGAGCTCGTGGCTAAGTAATAACAGCCGCACGGGTCAATCCATCAGGTTAAGCTACGCTTGCCGCGGTTGGTCTGTGGATGGGTGACCATCTTTTCATACCGAGACTCCTCCGTGCCTCGAAAAGCACGATGAGCCGTTGGTCCCGGCTGTCATTTGTGGCTCTATGACAGTCGTTACGGGTCGTCAAAAACCCGAAAGTCTGACAACCAGTCTTACCAAGGGGTATCGTATTACCCAGTAAGTGGGTTGTGGAGGTCAGATAGGCAGTCGCTCCATGTAAAATACTGGTATTCAGCTGCATCCGGTTAGACTGGAAGCCGACCCCAACAGAGTTGGGAAAAAGCTAGGCAGATTGATTGATCCATGAGTACTTCGAAAACCGAATATAATATGGAAGGAATTCGCTTAAGACAATTTTGTCGAATCAATAGCTAAATATAAACTAAAGAAGAAGTCATAAACGGACCACGGACGGGCCGTTTAAGACTGCTTCAGAAACCAGGCATCAGTCATCTTCAGCAGCCTTGAGTCTGGATGTGTACAAGTTTGATGGCAAAAGGTTTGCCTCTATTACGTTACCCCTTTGTGAAATACAAGCCTACGTACGTCATGCAGGTTTATCAATGTAAAATGCTGTTGTTCTACGTTGAATAAATATATCTGGAGTTACAGAACCTGGTCCTTCGCTTTTCAGTAAATTAATCGCTTACATCTTGCCTCTTATCATGCAGAAAAAGGAATCGCTTGTTCACTGTGCTAGAGCATTATTTTGAGATTATTTAATTAGTTTTCTCACAAAGTCGTAACTTTTTATAGCGACTTACTTAGGCTGTCTTATGTACTGTCGACACAACAGACGCCTTTACACCTCTTTTCGCTCGGTGTTGGTACTGGCATGGATTTCAACCGCTAATAACTACGAGAATTTTAACGATAGAGTAATGATTGAGCATTCAAAAGATAGGTCATAATTATAACAATATCAAGGCATGATATAATTTGAGTGCATGCGCATGCGCGCGACCCTTTACTTTTCATTAAGTATCGAAATATAATTTCGTATAGCGCAAAAACGTGTTTAATTAGATCAGTTATTCTGGTGATTTTGTCAAGAGTTGACAATGCACTACCGGGATCTAAAGAGAAAGAACAGATTGGCCAAAATAGAGTTAAAATTTAATATGAAGTTGACAATAGCAAAATACTACCAGATGTCGTCTCATAAGGGACGTCAATCTCCTCAGAACTGAAGAATAGCATAATAGGTGAAAGTTTACTGTATAAGAAATGTAATGAGCTTACTGAAACCATTTATTTGCTCGACAATAGGTTAGCCTAGTATCGGAAGCTGCAGGGAAATTTAAATCTGTTTTCACGAAAACAAACGGCACGGCCTCGAACTGCGCCTACTAAATATTTTTTTTGTATACACTGCCCCTATAGTCCCTTGTTTGTCAAAAGCAAAATTATTTCGAAATTGGAAAGACCTTGCGTTTGTCGATAGTACATTGAGTTCGTCTCAATGCATAACAGAGTTGAACCTAGCAAGTTGGTTGCCTGACTGTCTCGTTCATCGAGTGATTGCAATTGCGACTACTAAGCATGGGATTTTAGGTACTATCTCAGTTTGGGCAGTGTTGGTTTTTACGTCCTCATGAACCAACGCTTCTCAGACAATGTAACCCAGAATCAAGATACTGTCCGATTGATGGTGTAAGCGTTTGCCTCATAGGATTTCTGTGGGCAAAATATTTGTGTTCTATACATAGCTGCCTTCTTCGGGGAAACCAAGGGAGACACAACGCCACGTGCGAAGTACCTACGTCTGTGACTACGTATCGAAGATTTGACGTCACACAAATCCTGCATCGCGCAAGCAGAGTTTACCGCGCGACTGGCATATGCGTATATACAACATCCGGACATCAACCGTCGGGCAGCAGCTCACCAGACACGACACACGTCTGGTTGACGGATCCTCTCTTTTCTAATAGAGGATGAGTGAAATTTACACCCTGTTCCTCTTACCTCTCTAAGTTGTTAACTCATAAACCTGATATTTATATTATAATGAGAACTGGATCATGAGCTACCAAGTGACCTTGGTACAATACCTAGCGGTAATCTACTTCCTTACCGCGGCGTTTCTCGAGATCCTATTGTTTTATTCAACATCTCAACAAACGAGGTTCTCAGTGTTTCTTCCCATCGTTTCGAGAACGTAACACCCTTTCTGACCCTTTTTTTAGGGTTCTGTAAGCGCAGATGGGTTACTAGGATTTTGTTTGGGTTTTGAATTGTGGTCTGGTCTCTTGAGAGGAATTGATTGATATTTGGAAGGTGTGGAAGAAAATTTGACCTTGACTGTTTGATAATAGTAAGTACCAAACAATCTTCGCAATAAGAAAACAGATAGCCACGCCAGAAATATCGTTAATTTAATGTATGATCAACTGCACATCAGTTGTTGAAACTGCAGATAAGCTTCTAGTGGGTCACCAAGTCACCAAGTACCATGGCCCACCTGGAAATCTCTTAACCTACTATGAAGCCAGGTGGGTTGCTGAAGGTACAAGTTAGTGAGGTCCCATACTCCGATGAGTCCAATGATATTAAATTAAAATGAGGCAGATATGTTACTACCGTGCGTTTTGTGAAGAGTCGAAAGCGTCCCAATTGGGGCACATTGGGGTATTGTCTTTAGTCCGCGTCAAGCAACTCAAGCAAGGCGTAATAATAAAAAAACACGACCCTCTTTTTTTTAATCGTTAATGTTAATTGTTAATTACTATGAACGTAACACATCTTGTGTATAATATCATTGGATGAGCCACAGTGTGTCTGAGGAGCTATATCTCAAACGATGCCTCACCTCTTGTCGTGTACTGTGTAAAAATACCTGCACTATGGAAGACCTTTGCGAGACCAATGGTAACGCTGTCAAAGTAGCCGAGTTCTGGTCGAAGCTTTATATAAAACAAAATAACTTTCATAAAAAAAACTTAACAGCTTCTGAAGTCGGTGACAAGCTATTAGTGCATTGAAGAACTGAAGACACCGACTTCAGAAGCTGTTATGTTTTTTTATGAAAGTTATTTTATTCGTTCTAGGTTTTTGAAGTCGGTTTTTACTTTTTTTTTTAATAAATTTATTTTTCCATTTTTAGTTGAATATACCTACAAAATACCATATGCTTAAGAAGAACGAAAAGAAAAATCATCAAAATGCGCTCAGAAATGACGGAAATACAGTACATTTATGCATATAACTTCTACTAATAATTACTTTATGTATACTAAAACCTTCTTGAAAGCATGTAGATCACTTTAGTGGAAGTATCATCAAAATTGGTTCGTTAGTTTTTGAGAAAATCGTGGACATACACACATACAATCAAACAAACATACATACTCCTTTTTTGACGTCGGTTATAAATGGAATCATCGATACGACGAAAAAGAAGTACGTACAATGTGGTACTAGCAACAATTACGAGAATGGCCTTATCGCTAATAAAATAGATGCTGTCAAAATTAATTTGTCACCATTGACGTGCGGTTAACGGTACTTATTGATTGAGCTATAAATAGCCGTCACCAGAGTAGTAGCAGTAGTTGAGATGTTTTTTTTTTTTATTATTATAATTGTATGCATACTTGATTAATTTATTTATGTGAGGTATCATGGCATGAGCTCGTGGCTAATTAATAACAGCCGCACGGGTCGATCCTCCACGTACGCTTACCGGGGTTGGTCCGTAGATGGGTGACCATCATTACATACCGAGACTCCTATATGCCTCGGAAAGCACGTTAGGCCGTTGGTCCCGGCTGTCATTCGTGGATCTTTGACAGTCGTTACGGGTCTTCAAAAGCCCGAAAGTCTGGCAACCAGTCTTACCAAGGGGTATCGTAATACCCAATAATTGGATTGTGAAGGTCAGATAGGCAGTCAATCCATGTAAAATACTGTTATTCAGCTGCATCCGGCTAGACTGGAAGCTGACCTCACTATTGTTTGTTTAGTTGAGAAAAGGCTAGGCAGATTGATATTAATAATAATAATAATCATTTATTTGACAGAAAATACATTCCAATAGTTAGTAATTACATAAAAAACTTAATACCTAGTGTTAGTACATAAATTTGGCAATTAATACGTATGTCAGGGTTCATTAATAAAAATAATAATAATCAAAAACATAATTTCACGGCACGGCTTGAAGGCAATACTTGTGTCTTGGTCCAGTGCCTGAGCATTAGACCTTCCGCCCTATCGGCCACAGTGACTAAGAGCCTGTTGGCGCTGTCCCGCACCCGCCGCATCAGGGAGGCTACACGCTTTATTATATTAAGGTATCATGAATCGTGCTTCATTCCTAGCTTTTAACTTGTATGAGATAAAACATACACTAACCTTAAAGTTTTAATTAATCATGCATTTTGTTCCACAACATATAGTATTTTCGGGTTGCACTTTTTACAACCGTTCAACGCAAAAAAATATGGTTGACGTGAGAAAAAATATGTGAAGCAGGATGCATAGACCTTTTGTTTATTAATATTTATGTTAGTTTCATTAAAATTGTATGCATAATTTGTATGATTATGTAATATGTCATTAATATTCATATATTTTGGTTTAAAGTAGCGGAAAAAATATAAGCGTGTAAGGTGGTTTCCGTATTTATCGTAATCAATTATCCGTTCTAATATTATAAAATACAAAGTAACTCTGTCTGTCTTTAACAAATAAAACACGTTTTTGTACTAGGAAATTCAATATCTATATCTACGTGTATAGTTATACATACAGTCGACTCTCGATAATTTGAAACTCAAAGGGTCAGAGAAGAATGTCAAATTACCAAGTGTTTAAAATAACAGGAGTTTTAATAACCAAAAGTGAGGGAGAAATCAAGTAAACAAGAGTTTGATCAAAATTCGTGATATACTATTTTAAATATTTGTTTTTTCACTTATGGAAAGACACTTGTTCTTTTTAGGGTTCCGTATCTGAAAAGGAAAAAACGGAACCCTTATGGGATCACTCGTGTGGTTGTCTGTCTGTCTGTCTGTCCGTCTGTCACAGCCAATTTGCTCCGAATGTAATGGACCGATTAAGTTGAAATTTAGTACACTTACGTATTTCTGTGACCCAAACACGGACGTGTAATGAAAATATATGAATTTTGAATATGGGGGTCAATTTTGGGGGGCAAATAAGAAGATTTAAAAAAAGTTTTGCAAACTGTACCGTGTGACATATCAAATGAAAAGACTTACTGTGAGGGTTTCAAATATTTTTTTATATAATTTTAAATTAAATTATTTAAAAGTTATTTAAGAAAATACACGAAAATTGATCATTCCCCCCGCCTTTATCTCCGAAAGTACTGAACCTACTTTTTTTTTTTTAATACAAAAATTAGTTCAATACCTACAGATTACAGGAAAACCTATAAGAAGTCTATGGTCTTAAAACAACATGGTAAACCTCTCAATATTGTACATACAAACTTACATTTGCAGTTGGAATGTATGGGAGAACATGTTCTTCAACTACAATGTTAAGTTTGTTCTTGTTATTCATCCCAACTACGGAACCCTTCATTGTGCGTAGTCCGACACGCACTTGTCCGGTTTCAACAAATCAAACATTAATATGACTCACTTTAACGTTCAAAGGGAGACTGAAATGCAAACTATAAACTCACCCATATCATATTTATGTGAACAATCGACAGGTCTGTCTATATATATAAACAAAAGATAGGTGCATGATAAACGCTTCAAATTATAGAGACTAGGGAAGCACGGATTTCAAATTATTGCATGTTGACGGGCAAGATACTATTCCGTCAACTTTAAATTACCTAGGGGACCAATTAACATTGGTTTTATTAACCGACTTCCAAAAGGAGGAGGTTCTCAATTCGTCTGTATTTTTTTTCTGTTTTTTTTTTTTGTATGTTTGTTACGCGATTACTCAAAGACGGATGGACCGATTTGGAAAATTCTTTTTTTGTTTGAAAGGGTATACCTCCGAGGTGGTCCCATATAAATTTTATTAACTTTGCTTCGGGAGTTTTTGAGTTAGCTTCAATAATGCGTATATTTCCCACTTATTTTATATGGATGATGTGATGATGTTTTAATAACTTCCTATCACTGTTATTTACATGGCTATATCTACAATTATTGTGCTCAACTATGTATTCGAATTTGTGTGGGGTAGGTTCCACAACTAAAAAGTGAAAAATAAAAACTTTTTAGCAAAAAATAAAACCGACTTCTAAAACAAAACACTACAAAGTGAAAAATAACTTTAATTTCGGAAGTCGATGGCAAAAAACGAAAATACAAAACGAAAGACACCGACTTCCGAAATTAAAGTTATTTTTCACTTTGTAGTGTTTTGTTTTAGAAGTCGGTTTTATTTTTTGCTAAAAAGTTTTTTTCAATTTATCGAGTATAGTTCAAGTGACCAGAAAAAAAAATTTCAAACTATCGAGAGATTCAAATTATCGAGTGTCAAATTATCGAGAGTTGACTGTACTAATAATAAAGCTGAAGAGTTTGTTTGTTTGTTTGAACGCGCTAATCTCTAGAACTACCAGTCGGATTTGAAAAACATATTTTTGCATTTGATAGCCCAATTCTTGAGGAAGGCTCTAGGAAGAAACTATCACGCTAGGACCCTTAGGAGCCAAGCAAAAAGAAAAAAGTCAGAAATAACGCTAAGCAAAAACGAAGTTAGGAATAGTGCAGGCAGGCGATGCGATGCGACGCGCGACGGTGTGGGTCGGGAGAAGAACAAACACGCGGACGAAGTCGCTGGCAGAAGTTAGTACTTACTTAATAAAGTGTTTCTACAGACAAAGACACCTAAAGCAGTTAGAATAGAATACAATACTCTATTATGTACACCGTACGGATTCAAGTTATACTTCTGTATATCATAGACAGAGCAGTTTTGTCATGACTGTATCAAAAGAGATTTTCAGTAGCCATCTTGACTACTTGGACTATAATACTCTCTCTCTAAATTAAATTCATTCTTTAATTTTATGAAATGAGCACTTTCATATAAAAGGAATTGGAATGTATGGTAGAACATGTTTTTCAACTACAATGTTAAGTTTGTTCTTGGGATAAATTTATCCCAACTACGGAACCCTGCATTGTGCGTGGTACGACATGCACATGGCCGGTGTTTCTTTTTTCACAAATTCATATTCATTTATTTGCTAGAATGTAGGTTTATAATGTATGATCTTATATCTATGTATAATGGCCTCTTTATATTCCACTATTATACTATGTGTGCAAATACAATAATATTTAATTTGGTCCTGCACAATGCTATTATTTTAATTAATTTAAAAAATACAAAAAATAAATTAGATTCTTATGGAACAAATTAATTAATTTATTTATGTCGATACCTATGTCAGTTCAAGAAATAAAGTTTACTAAATATATTAATATATAATGTCAGATTAAGAATATACAACTTCTTTATACCTACTATGTATTATGACGTTATAAAATAGGTAATAATAATTATAAAACAAAACCATTTTGATAGATTCCAATTCGTCAAGGTTCCGATTCGTCACCAAAATTTGAGTCCAAACAAGAAATCCACTACGCCGTACGGAACCTTTTCCATTTCAAGAACAATGTCGTATTCAAACAATCTTCCTATCGCTATCGACCAATCTCTATAGCTATCGAATGTCTATAAACTTTTATTGAACGTTTCTTCCTGTTTATCTAATAAAAAGGGATTATGTTCATTTGTGTTCGAATCGATCTCGGGAATTACTGCGCCGATTTAGATGTTGTTTACAGTGATGGAATTTGTTGTCTATGGCTGTTTTTGTGTAATTTGTATGTTGATTTTGGGATAAGAAAAAGGTAATTAAGATACTATCGTTTTGACTAAAAATAAGCACAGTGCTATAGACATCAACGACTAACATTAAAACTACAAAATTAATGATTTAAGGGAGAAGCGTCAGGGTAGCCCGCGAAATTCAAATTTTCTTAGGTTTTTTGCAATTTGCAAGTCAGTATTAAGTTGTATGTTAAAAATAAAGTATGATTCGCGTTCGTAACAAATATGTATTTACAGACTTATAATCATTAAAATCAGTAACAACTCTTTAAGTTAGTATAATTCACAAATGTCAAGATTTCATGAAAAAGTCATTCATTAGGATTACCTGGTCTTAAAGAGTTATAATTAAAGCGATCAGCTTTAATTATTATATTTATGTAAATACATACTTGGTACAACCGCGAATTACATTTTGATCAACGTACAACCTAACACTCACTTGTAAATTGCAAAAAACGTAAAAAAAAAATGAATTTTGTGGGCTACCCTGACGCTTTCGCATTAAGAGTTATCTAGTGCTTAGTAGGAGCCTCAAGTTTTTCATTCTTATTAAAGTTACAAAATTAGTTTACCTACATCCAAACGTAAAATTAACTCACAGTAAATCACAGAATGCACACAATTCTTAAAGAGAAACAATGAAATCTATAAACATAATATACAGAGAGTGAGGTTAAGCGAGGGATTTACTTTAAGGAGTCATTGTACTCATCATTATGAGCGTTGACTATGGGAGCAAACCTGAAATCGCAAAAAAATATCAGCTGTTTAGTATTTATATATATATAGTTTATATTTTATAGGTTTGGTCCCATAGTAAAAGTTGTTCATAATGATGAGTATTATGACCCCTTAAAGTAAATCCCTCGTTTAACCTAACACTGTATTTAAAAGTCAATATGTCGTGCGTTAGTCTCGCAAAAACTCGAAGACGGCTCGACCGATATGAGTACCTATATTTTTTTCTTTTGTTTTGTCTTTGTTGTTTGTTTAATAGGAAAAGAAAATTGGAAAACCCAAAGGAACAGCCAAAAAATCGAAAAGTCTAAATTTTGTCTCACGTGGTATGAAGTTCACCGGGTCGTCTAGTTGAAAGATGTAATGAAAGATCTTTTTTTTAAATTTTCATTCAGTAGGAAACAGCGCAATTTAATCAGAGACTGTGATTGTTAACTTAGCTAAATAACAAAGTGATTAAAAGACTTGCCTTGAAAAGCGTTCCACTCACTTTATCTTATCACAGGCCTTACTGCTTGGTAAAAACCTGGATGGGATCTTTACTTCTGGGATCGTCCACTACTCAAATGATAAGCTGTTCACGTATAAGACTTTTATTTATATTATTTCTATTTCAAAACCAAAGCGCCAACATTCGCCTAGGGGGCCCGTCTCGCTGACGTCACCCTAGATACAAACTCTAAACGCCTTCTATAAAAGTGGCCGTTCGAATATCATAGATACTGCCAGTAAGATGAATGGTTGCCCATTGAATGAAACCTCTACATGAGCTACGCCCACTCTTGAATAAAAGTATCGATGTAGTCTATCTCCAAATAAGACTTTTATTCATAGTATGACATTCGAGCGCTCAGGCTAATCCTACCTCAGCCTATAAAGAGAACACCAGAAATGAAATTTATATTATGAGGTCATACTTTTGCAAGAGCAAGCTTAACTTAGGACGAACAAATAACGCGACGACGCATAGACCTGACACTCCACTAAGTGTCAGTCAAGGTGTGCCGATGTGCATTCACACAATCAAGAGTTGTCCTGTTTAAACCTCGTCATCCAAAACTGGTAAAAAAGACACTGACAAGCCTCCTATGAGCAAACAATATGATGGGAAGACACCCCGTAACGCGTCACACCTCGAAGTTCACACCCTCATAATAGGTATAATTATAGAAAGACTTCGCAGCATTTTTAAGAAATGCGCCCAATATGAGAGTGAACAGGCTTCTTCTGGGTAAGCTCACTCCATCGTCGACTGTCTCTGTCGCCTCCGACCTAGACTAGAGTCAAGAGCAAACCCATCTTAAATAAATAAAATTAAAAAAAAAATCTTGCTCTCGCCATCCGTAGCTCTTTAAAGCACATACAGTCGATGCCCGACACAACACAATATACAGGCCCGACATAATAATAATAATAATCCAACTACATATTGCACTTTTAAAACAATTAAAATCACTTAGTCTTTAAGGGGTATTCCTCTGCTCCTCAATGCTCTCTCGCTTGGCCTGCGAGAAGTTTTCCTCAGCACTCTATTCGTCTGGTGAACTGGTTCACCTACACGTTTTTTGTTTCTGAAACAAACGAACACCTACACAACGGCGACCTCCAACTCATGTAAAAACCCGGATGGGATCTTTACTTCTTGGACTTAAACTACTCAAATGATAAGCTGTTCACGTATAAGACTTTTCTGTATAAGTTCTATTTCAAAACCAACGCGCCTGTATTCGCCCAGGGCCTCAAGTCTGCTATTACAAATGCTAGTGCTAGTGTCAGAATGGTCTGTTATTGATTTCATAATTGTTGATTTTGACAAGTTTTGTAATCTACTAATATAATGGCGTCATTATGAATTTTCAATGGTCAACCACTGACACTCCATTGAAAGAAATGGCTTAAAATGGTAATCTCTTACATAATGTTAAAAACAATGTTACTAACCATATATGAGTCGGCTCGAAATAAAGTTTATTCTATTCTATTCTATTCAAAGAAAACTAAAAATGAAAGACTGACGTATGCGGTAATCTGCTAAAATTTTGACAGTTCCTTTGATCAGTACCACGATTCTATTACGACACCACTGACCTACCAATGATCGACCATTATGAATTTAGCAGATTACGAACTTTTAGCAAAATGACAATGTGATCCTATTGGAATGACGAATTAATAAAAAATAGTAGACTTGGGGCCCAGGGGGCTCGTCTCGATGACGTCTCTCTCGAACAAACCCTAAATGCCTTCTATAAAGTGACCGTTCGAATATCATAGATACTACCAGTAGAATGAAACCGCTACAGTACTACATAACTTTATAACCAATCTGCTTATCCCACAAATAAAGCTCGCGTGATTATAACTTAACCAAGTACATTAAGTCACGAAGCAAACACTTAAAGTTGATTTAATTCTAATGACTTCTTTTCTAATGTAGTTTGAAGTAATTAAATGTTCAAACTTGTTAAAATGTGAGGAAACACATGTTTTGACATAGGTAAGAAAATCTTTGCCTTATATGATGGTCAAAACAGTTTTGCCTGTGTTTGGTTGTCTGATATAACAAGTCAGACCCTTATGTTTAAGCCGATTAGAATATTAGATGCAAAAAAACTTTTACATAAAATACAACCGACTTCCAAAAAAAAAATACTACAAAGTGAAAAATAACTTTAATTTCGGAAGTCGGTGTCTTTTGTTCTGTATATTCGTTTTATGCCACCGACTTCCGAAATTAAAGTTATTTTTCACTTTGTAATTTTTTTTGGAAGTTGGTTGTATTCTTTTTTTTATAAGTTTTATATTTCTCTTTTTAGAGTGAAAAGTTGTGCGGAAATCGGTTGTCATGGTACAGGCATGTGATGCGGAGAAATAAAGAAAATATCGTGAGGAAAGTTTTGTGTATGAATGTCGATGGCTACAAGAGTACACCAAGACCAAGAAAACGATGAATGGACTGTGTGAAAGATGATATGGCTAGAAAAGGGGGTAATTTCCGAGATGACGACTAATAGAGAATTATGAAAAAAATAGAAATAAAATAGAGAATTATGATGACGTTTTAGTTGTGGTACCTACCCCACACCAATTCATTCACCAAATATGACTACTACTTGCTATGTAAACAGCAGTGACAGGAAGTTTTATAATATCATCAGCATACACAAAGTCGATTAAATAAGTATTATTGAAGCTAACTGAAAAACAAAGTTAATACTATTTATATAGGACCGCATCACAAAAACATAATCAATTACGTAAATCAGCCCAGTAATCACGGACAAATCGATAAACAGAGACAAAAATACATACTTACAGACGAATATAGTACCTCCTCCTTTTTGGAAGTCTGTTAAAAATGAATGAAAAAAAACTTTTTAGCAAAAAATAAAACCGACTTCTAAAACATAACACTACAAAGTGAAAAATAACTTTAATTTCTGAAGTCAGTGTCTTTGTATTTTCGTTTTTTGCCACCGACTTCCGAAATTAAAGTTATTTTTCACTTTGTAGTGTTATGTTTTAGAAGTCGGTTTTATTTTTTGCTAAAAAGTTTTTATTTTTCACATTTTAGTTGTAGAACCTACCCCACACAAATTCGAATACATAATTGAGCACAATAATTGTAGATATAGCCATGTAAATAACAGTGATAGGAAGTTATTAAAACATCATCACATCATCCATATAAAATAAGTGGGAAATATACGCATTATTGAAGCTAACTCAAAAACTACCCAAGCAAAGTTAATAAAATTTATATGGGACCACCTCGGAAGTATACCCTTTCAACCAAAAAAAGAATTTTCCAAATCGGTCCATCCGTCTTTGAGTAATCGCGTAACAAACATACAAAAAAAAAATACAGACGAATTGAGAACCTCCTCCTTTTGGAAGTCGGTTAAAAACGAAAATGAATGGCGATCGGAAACATTTTTAAGAAGATATTTATAAACTGTAGGTACGCGTTAGGCCCAGAAAATGCGGAAGGCTAACACAAAAGGTTTAATATCCTTCAGGGAAAACCTTTGCCTAACATGGAAACTGCGTCAATTTATAAAATACGGTAAGGTAAAATTCAGTTGGATACCTCTCCATACAAATAACTCTGTGCCTTTAAAAGAGTACCTACGTACTAACGTACTTATAGATATGTACCCTTTGACTTCAGTTGGTCTCTTATGTATGATGCATTCCCTTAGATCGAGTTGGTGTCCTGGCTAAACTAGGACTTTTTTAAACGAAATCTTGAAATTATAATAAGTTTAATTTTCTTCTTTTTAGGGTTCCGTACCTCAAAAGGAAAAATGGAACCCCTATAGGATCACTCGTGTGTCTGCTCTCTGTCCGTCTGTTACAGCCAACTTTCTCTGAATCTAATAGACCGATTAAGTTGAAATATGGTACAACTATTAATTTCTGTGACCCAAACACGGACGCGATTATTGGGGGCGAAGAAAGAAAAAAAAATGTTTTGCAAAGTGTACCGTGTCAAATGAAAGGGCTTATTGTGAGAATCTCAAATATTTTTTTTTTTATAATTTTAAAATAAATTGTTTTAAAGTTATTTAAGAAAATAGACGAAAATTGACCATCCCCCCTTATCTCTCTATCAATATTGTGCGTACAAACTTACATTTGCAATTGGAATGGATGGGAGAACATGTTTTTCAACTACAATGTTAAGTTTATTCTCGGGATAAATTCATCCCACCTACGGAAAACTTTATTGTGCTTGGTCTGACACGCACTTGGCCGGTTTTTTTTTTAAGAAATCTTGAAATTGTAATTAGTTTTAATTTTCTTCATCTTGTAGTTCAATCTAGGAGATTGTCGGCTGCTTTATCGGGATATCCTGTAGCATAAAACTTATAAATTAAAGCGACAACACGCTAAGATTCCCCCTGTTCCCTGTTGGGTACGGAAGGCGCCCTCCAGGCCCTAAGCCGAGGTCCGTCTGTACGCAAGGGACAGGCTGGATCGGAACATGGATTAATTAGGGAATTAATTTTCTTCAATATTGTGTTCATATTAAAATGTCTTTGTGTAAGTATGAACACAACGACATTTCCAAATACCTAAACTCAACCTATTTTGCTGAAAATTATGCAATGTTGTGCCTCGTCTATGTAAATGTAGTAGAATTTGTTTTTATCATTTTTAAATTACTTCTACTGTTTTTTTTTAAATATTTTTTTACAAATTCACCATTGAAAAAATATGTTTTCAATGTAACCTAATTTGGAAGGCGCTGGTGTTTGTGATATAACTAATGATTTTTCATTAGCACAGACACCAACTATACACTTCTTTCTGGAATAATCTATTTTTAACCGACTTCCAAAAGGAGGAGGTTCTCAATTCGTCTGTATTTTTTTTTTGTTTTTTTTTTTTTTGTATGTTTGTTACGCGATTACTCAAAGACGGATGGACCGATTTAGAAAATTCTTTTTTTGTTTGATAGGGTATACTTCCGAGATGGTCCCATATACATTTTATTAACTTAGCTTAGGGAGTTTTTGAGTTAGCTTCAATAATGCGTATATTTCTCACTTATTTTATGTGGATGATGTGATGGTGTTTTAATAACTTCCTATCACTGTTATTTACATGGCTATATCTACAATTATTGTGCTCAATTATGTATTCGAATTTGTGTGGGGTAGGTTCCACAACTAAAAAGTGAAAAATAAAAACTTTTTACCAAAAAATAAAACCGACTTCCAAAACAAAACACTACAAAGTGAAAAATATCTTTAATTTCGGAAGTCAGTGGCAAAAAAAGAAAATACAAAACCCAAGACACCGACTACCGAAATTAAAGTTATTTTTCACTTTGTAGTGTTTTGTTTTGGAAGTCGGTTTTATTTTTTGCTAAAAAGTTTTTTACTTGGAAAATTGTTTTTGTGAATAGTAAATGTGTTTTTTTTCTGAAATAAGCTAATTTATTTTATTATTTTAGTAAACCATACATCGTGTATTCTAACGGACACTAAACAGACAACTCCAGGACATTAAACGTCCATAGACGTCAAAACTATACTACTTCATTTGTGTCTCGTTCAGTGTTCCCGAAAGTATGACGTTGTTCAAACTTAGCGTTTTCCGCACGTCTCCGCTTTGCTTTGTCAAGTGTCAGTATAAGTCCGTGTGTTTGCAGCACCTCAGCTTCAACTTGAAACTTGCTCAAACATTCGTATTTTTAACACTCCGAGCGAAAGAAGACGCGTAGGTATTTGTTTAATATAAACGCTTTATTTGATCAACATGAAAAGCTAGATACATCAGCAACATCATCTGCCTAGCCTTTTCCTAACGATGTTCGGGTCAGCTTCCAGTCTAACCAGATGCAGCTGAATACCAGTACTTTATTACATGGAGCGACTGCGTATCTGACCTCCACGATCCAGTAACTGGGTACCGATACCCCTTGGTAAGACTGGTTGTCAGATTTTCGGGCTTCTGACGACCCATAACGACTGTCAGCCGGGGCCAACGACTTAACGTGCTTTCCGAGGCACGGAGGGGTCTCGGTATGTAAAGATCTACGGATCCACGCCGGCTAGCGTGGCATGACCTAATCGATCGACCCGTGCGGCTGCTAATAGTTAGCCATAAAGTCCTCCTTCTAGATACATATTGAGTTTAATTCGGTAATTCCGTAAACAAAATTTTTTGTCAGCTAAATCTCCAAAAGAAAGAAAAAAAAACTAGAGAGTTTGATTAAGTCTTTGAATTGTTGAAAAATGGATGTCTTATACAAAGATTTATTATAATTCCACATGGTTCTTCTCCAATAATTTAGTTAACTTCCAATCTTACAAATACATATTATAAAATATGCGATAGTTTGTGAGGACGGATGTATAGATATTTTTTACTCTTTCACGCAAAAACTACTGAACTGATTTTGATGAAATTTGACACATAGATAGTTTATAATCTGATTTAACACATAAAATAATTTTTATCCCGGTATTTCTGTGAGTTCGAGACTTACGCGGGTGAAACTGCGGGGAGCTGTTATTTTAAATAAAAACAAGTCTATGTAGGTAACTAGTTGATTCACTGTTTATTATTTTTCTATTATACAATAGTTCTTGTAGTAACGAAACGGCCAAGCCTCATATTTTGATTAAGGTGTAGAGTTTGTGAAGTTAGGGCTTGTAGAGTTAGGGCGCGTAGAGCTAGAAACTTGGCTCTACATGAGATCTGATAACTTTTTGACAGTGTGAGCCATATGGTCTCGTCTTGGCAAGATATTACATGAAAATGTTTTTGGTTTGATAAAAACTTTTTTCCAACAAAACAACCGACTTCTAAATAAAATAATATAAAGTGAAAAATAACGTTAATTTCGGAAGTCGGTGTCTTTGGATCTGTATTTTAGTTTTTTTTCCACCGACTTCCGAAATTAAAGTTATTAACGACTTCAAAAAAAGGAGTTATCAATTCGATACGTATGTATGTAATATTATTGTATCTGCGAGATATTCACATATGATGATCTATTAGGGCTTCCAAACAAATGTACAAAATTTCATAGATGTTTGTTTGTATGTTTGTATGTATGTATGTTTGTCCACGCATATCTCCGAAACTATTAATCGGATCATGACCATTCTTTTTTATTTGCATACATTTACTCCAACTTAGGGCACAGCGAAAGTTTCATCAAAATCAGTTTAGTAGTTTTCAAGATAATGGAAGATGACCAGGTAAGTGCTTATTGGTCCTCAGTAATGGAAATAGGATGACCTAGCTTTCAACATTTATCTAATTGAGCACGAGTGCTACTACATGATACTTTCTGAAGGTCTGATGATGACCAGGTAAGTACTTATCGGTTCTCAGTAAAGGAAATAGTTAGGATGACCTAGCTTTCAACATTTATCTAATTGAGCACGGATGCTACTACATGATTCTTTCTGAAGGTCTGATGATGACCAGGTAAGTACTTATCGGTTCTCAGTAACGGAAATAGGTAGGATGACCTAGCTTTCAACATTTATCTAATTGATCACGGTTGCTACTACATGATTCTTTCTGAAGGTCTGATGATGACCAGGTCAGTGCTTATCGGTTCTCAATAACGAAAATAGTTAGGATGACCAAGCTTTCAACAATTATCTAATTGAGCACGGGTGCTACTAGGTACATGATTCTTTCTGAAGGTCTGATGATGACCAGGTAAGTGCTTATCGGTTCTCAGTAACGGAAATAGTTAGGATGACCTAGCTTTCAACATTTATCTAATTAAACACGGGTGCTACTACATGATACTTTCTGAGGGTCTGATGATGACCAGGTAAGTGCTTATCGGTTCTCAGTAACGGAAATAGTTAGGATGACCAGGCTTTCAACAATTATCTAATTGAGCACGGGTGCTACTACATGATTCTTTCTGAAGGTCTGATGATGACCAGGTCAGTGCTTATCGGTTCTCAATAACGGAAATAGTTAGGATGACCTAGCTTTCAACAATTATCTAATTGAGCACGGGTGCTACTACATGATTCTTTCTGAAGGTCTGATGATGACCAGGTAAATGCTTATCGGTTCTCAGTAACGGAAATAGTTAGGATGACCTAGCTTTCAACATTTATCTAATTAAACACGGGTGCTACTACATGATACTCTCTGAGGGTCTGATGATGACCAGGTAAGTGCTTATCGGTTCTCAGTAACGGAAATAGTTAGGATGACCCAGCTTTCAACGTTTATCTCACTGAACATGGACGCTACTACATGATACTTTCTGAAGGTCTGATGATGACCAGGTAAGTGCTTATCGGTTCTCAGTAACAGAAATAGTTAGGATGACCTAGCTTTCAACAATTATCTAATTGAGCACGGGTGCTACTACATGATTCTTTCTGAAGGTCTGATGATGACCAGGTCAGTGCTTATCGGTTCTCAATAACGAAAATAGTTAGGATGACCCAGCTTTCAACGTTTATCTCACTGAACATGGACGCTACTACATGATACTTTCTGAAGGTCTGATGATGACCAGGTAAGTGCTTATCGGTTCTCAGTAACAGAAATAGTTAGGATGACCAAGTTTTCAACAATTATCTAATTGAGAAAGAAAGTATCACGTAGTAGCAACATGATACTTTCTGAAGGTCTGATGATGACCAGGTAAGTGCTTATCGGTTCTCAATAACGAAAATAGTTAGGATGACCTAGCTTTCAACGTGTAAGTGTGACGGCCTGGCTTATTGATACGAGCTATGGGTGTGGTATCAAAGGCAAAATATCTCAAACCTTTGTCAAATTCTAGTGTAATATTTATAACAAAACTATTAACTACTTATTACAAACAAATATTCCAGTATTTACTAAAAACTAAAAATTACGAAATAAAAAATAATTCAAAAACATAAATCGACTTCAAAAAGAAATGAACTCAAAATTACGAAATAATTTTAATTTTGGAAGTCGGTGGCAAAAAATTAAAATACAGATCGCAAGACACCGACTTCCGAAATTAAAATTATTTCATACTTTTGAGTTAGTTTCTTTTTGTAGTCGATTTAATTTTTTAAATTATTTTTTTTTCACTTTGTAATTAGTGTTTTTTGGAGGTCGGTTGTTTTTTGGAAAAAGGTTATTTTTCACTTTTTAGTAGGTCAGTTTGTAATTTATCTAAGATACAAAAGTCTAATGTCAACTGCTCATCACCTTTTACAAAATATTGCTTTTCCCGATGCAGGGACGTTAATCGTTGAGGAGTTCTCCGGGTAAGTACCAGGAGCAATGGAACTTATAGTGAAGCCACCATCAGCTCCACTTCACAATATGAATTGTGACGAGCATAAACTGCTTAGCAACCTAATCGAATCGCAACCCGTGAAATACTTATTAATGAGTAGGAACTATTCATCTGTGTGGCCATTTTCAGCTTCAGTTCCACTTGACTACGTGTTTTCCGAGAGCAAATGCACGAGTTACTATAAAAAAAATCGGTCAAGAGCGAGTCGGACTCGCGCACCGTGGGTTCCGTATCATCATATATAAAAAAGTGTGCTATTTAGAGAAATCGTTTTATTTTTCCTGTAATTTTTACATAATCTTCTGTCACATAGAATAATTTCAGATTTTTCTCGGATTTCATCTAAAGTCGAAAACTATGCGGCCTACAGTGCTCTTTTATATGATACCCCACATGCCCTAGTAATCCCACTTCGAATTACTAAGACCACCTTTTAGTCCATGTTGTAATATATATATATATATATATAATGCAAAATAGCTGGGCAAACGTCAACTAAAACTATCCCAAATTTCAAATTGATAGCATTAGCACTTCTTCAGATATCCAGCTGTCAGCTGTGACAGATGGACAGACAGACAGTCACACCATAAGCGTTCCTTTTTACCATTTTGGTACGGAACTCAAATACCCAAATCGCTATAGATATGCCTATAATATTTGGAGAGCCATCGATTTCTCCCGGAACTCATCTACATATTCTGGCTTGATGACAATGGGATCAACAAGAAAGTAGGTATACCCTTTCAAACAAAAAAGAATTTTCCGAATCGGTCCAGCCGTCTTCGAGTAATCGGGGAACATGCATTTAACATTAAAAAAAAGATTCCGATGAACTGAGAACCTCCTCCTTTTTTGAAGTCGGTTAAAAATACATGTTGCGCCGACCCCAAATAATTTGGGATAAGGGCAGGTAATTAAGTAATGATGACGGAACGTTGACCATGACGTCATGACATCGATGTATGGAACATATTATATTTTACAAGTAGGTACAATGTTGAGTTGGTTTTAGTGTTCCTTGCCTCAAAAGGAAAAAACGGAACCCATTAAGGATCATTCGTGTGTCTGTCTGTCCGTCTGTCACAGCCGATTTCCTCCGAATCTAATGGACCGATTAAGATGAAACTTGGTACACATATGAATTTCTGTGACCTAAACACGGAGGTGTAATGTAAATAAATTAATTTTGAATATAGGGGTCAATTTTGAAAGGGCAAAGAAAAAAAGTTTTGCAAACTGTACCGTGTGATATATCAAATGAAAGGGCTTACTGTGAGGGTCTCAAATATATTTTTTATATAATTTTAAAATAAATTGTTTTAAGGTTATTTAAGAAAATATACGAAAATTTAACATTCCCCTTATCTCCGAAACTAGTGAGTCAAAAATTAAAAAAAAAATATATAGAAAATAGTTCCAATGACTACAGGAAAATCCATACAAAGCCTATGGTTTCAAAAGACATGGTAAATCTCTCAATTTTGTCCGTACAAACTTACATTTGCAGTTAGACTGTATGGGAGAACATGTTTTTCAACTACAATGTTAAGTTTGTTCTTGTAAATTCATCCCAACTACGGAACTCTTCATTGTGCGTAGTCCGACATGTATCTACTTGGCCGGCCTTTTTTACAAGGGAGAATCTTATTTTATGTTCCACAATAATTTTCCTTTGCAGAAACTTGTCCTACTTACCTACCCAAACAAATTCAGCAACATCTTCACCAAAGTAAAAGCTAACTAAATTTATATCCATGTTTCTAAAACAACCATAAACTACCGCATATATTCTCATACCACAAACAAACCACACGTACTCCAACAAAATAAAGATAAAACATCTCCCCGATCATTCACCTAACTTGGAGCTATTCCTGTGTTTATTAAGACAGTTATTTTCAGCCAGACTCGACGGGTACTGGCTAGAATTCAGTCTGCATCGAGAAGTTATAAGTTTTGTAACGTAAATGTATTAGATCGAATAATATGTTTAAAGGTACTTTGAAGGAAACATCAAGATCGTTTGAAAACTAAACGCGCTGAAATGCTTTTAATTCAAGTAGCGTTTTAGCTACAAAAGATTGATAAACTCAACCTAATTTGACAGCTTTAATTATCATCTAACTCTTTCTTGCTTAATATTTTAGTAAAGGATGGCAATAATTTAATTTAAGCTATTTAATGCTGATGAATCTAATTTCCCTGGGTTTCATCATCATCTGGCTAGCCCTTTCCCAACTATGTTGGCTTCCATTCTAACAGGATGCAGTTGAATATCAGTATTTTACATGGAGTGACTGCCTATCTGACTTCTACGACCCAGTTACTAGGTATTACGATACCCTTGGTAAGACTTGTTGTCAGACTTTCGGGCTTCTGATGACCCATAACGACTGTCAAAGATCCACGAATGACAGCCGGGACCAACGGCTTAAAGTGCTTTCCGAGGCACGGAGGGATCTTGGTATGTAAAGATGGTCATTCATCCACATCCCAACCGCGGCCTTAGTAAAAGTTATTCATACTGATGTGTAGAACTACCCCTTAAATTTTGTCGCATGTTTTTATACGTATATAGTAGCTTCAAGTAAGGATCGGAGTTATTTCCACACACATACGCCAATTTTATTGGCATCCTCGCATTAATCAAGATAAACTACAAAAAACTAAGCACTGAACTCACCCTTGCTCACCTTAGTTTAACTTAGCTACCCGTATTACCAATCCAGGTATTTCCAGGCAGACTGTTTGGCTATAACTCAGTCTGGATCCAAACTATTTTTGTCTGTAATGCCCATTTGTTATTCCCTCTGTTTCAGTCTAGTCCTGTTTTACAACTGAAATAAGTCGGAGTTCGTGACAGATTGATTGGGAGCAGTACTCCATTTTTGGTTGGTACTTACTTAAATTGATTGACTTAGGGCCGAATTTAATCGTTAGATTGAAGAATTTTATTTGAAAAATATTATTCCCCGCTGGAACAAGAAATAATAAAATAAAATAAAGTTCAAAATTAAAGAGAACTGAAGGGTAAAGCAGAGATGTACCTACATTTCTAAAAAAAAAAATCAGCTATTCCCTACAGTTCTGTTCGCATAACTCGTCAAAATGGAAGGAACAGTTGATTTTTTTTCGCGATTTCTGGTTTGCTCCCATAGTAAAAGTTGTTCATAATGATGAGTACAATGATCTCTTAAGAGGTTATGCGTTATTTTATTTACTTACATTTTGTCTATGGACGACAAGGGACACGAGTCCCTTGTCGTCCATAGACAAAACGAGTAAAAAAACCATTCATAGTTTCTCTATTTCTACAACAACTGCATTGATCACCTTTTAATATTGATAATAAACACCTTTATACATAAATAAACATAGCTAACCATCACGCCTGTACCTAATCCCCGAAGGGTTAGGCAGAGGTGTACCTATAGTACACCCACATTTCGCCAGTTATGTTTAAGCCCCATGTATTAGGGGGCGAGTCTATTGCTATCAACCGGGCACAAATCCAGACTCCTAACTGCTACTGAAAAATTCCAGATAGAAAAACGCACTTTGCACGACCCGGGAATCGAACCCAGGACGTCTTGCTCAGCAATAACGTTTGCGACCACTAGACCAGAGGAACACCTTTTTATTAGTGAATATTATAATTATATTGTAGTTGATTTCCCTTAGTGCTTAGAGGTACCACAGAATAATTAGTCATCTGAAGTAATCTCAAGCTATCACAGTCCACAGATAGACATAGGCAGTTGTCTCACCGCCGGCGATGAACGAGTAGCGGATAGAACCACCAACTGAAAACGGGTTGACGAGCAGCGAGCAGCGAGTGTGTAGTTCCAATAGTTTTATCGCTGGGCTGTCAGCGAGCGTCCGAGTGCGACGGGCGCCAAACGAGCATCGCTGAGCGAGTGTTAGGTATCTTTGATAGCTCTTGTCGCTCAGCAACAAACCAGTAAAGCGAGTCCTCACAAAACTCCTCCTCGTGAACAGTCGGCGATCAACTATTAATATGTGCATCTCTTTTGTTTACACGGAAATGTATATCTATTATACCTACGTTTCTTGAGCGAGAAAATAGCCGATAGTTAGTCGCTTCCTCGCCGGCGGTGGGACAACTGCTTATAAGCTGGGGCTGCAGTCTCGACATAGATAGCGATCGTTTTACGACCGTATTAAGTCCTTAAGGGGACCCTAGAGGGTTAAAATTGCATGAAAAGCGCGTGATTTTTTCGTGTTTGTCAAGCAATTTTGGCTGTCTATACACCCCATTAGGACTTTGCGACCGAATTCGGTCATAAAGCGATCGCTGCACCTATATGTCGAGACGGCAGCTAATTGCGATACAAACTATCAAGCGGAATCTGAATCATTTTGAAGCAAATTGCTAATCCACTTCATATGTTCGAAAAATGTGTCTGCTCAACAACGTAAATAACGCAATTAATGTTTTGAACTGTCAAAATGAAACCGATTCCGATTGATAGTGTGTTATGCAATTGCCCCGCTGCACTATGGGACCAACCGGTATTTTCCATCTCAAAAATCGATAAGTCTGTTGTTTTGTGATTTTTCTCCTTAAATTTTTTTTCACGTATTTGTGAATATCTAGGCAATAAAAGAAATCAAACATCATCATTTTAAAAATTATATATTTTTCGTAAAAAAATGACAAAGATAATGTTATACGAAATTTTATACAAAAAATTATACAGTTATATTAAAATAGCAATAAAACTTACACTTTTTCTTAAAATAAGTTTAAAACTAAATTATTATTATTAAACAAACAATTACATGACAAAAAAAAAATTTTTAGCGCTTAACCTATTCATCACTTTCTACTTTCAACAATTCTTTAGCTTCGTCAAACAATTCTTTGGATATTACAAAACTTGGTTTATTTAAGCTAGATATATAAGGATCAGATGTATATAACAAAATATGCAGAACGTCTTCGTTTGTTGCTGATCTGGAACACTTCCTAGCGTGATGTAACCTATATTTCTTGTAATCTTTATTTCGGGCTTCCTGGGCATCTTCGGATAATTGTCCTATAGGCAAAACTGCATAATGCTCTATTATTTTAGCACCATGTATAAGTACTTTATGGACCGAAGATGGCATGTAGTACCAGTTATATTTGCTTACATATAATTGCGCGGTTATCAATGTATACTGGCCGAATTTTTCTGCGTTTATAGGGAATCCCGATGACATAGTTTGAAGAATTACATATAATCTCTTGATTAATTCTTCATCAATTCCAGTTATCTCTGCAGAACATTGGTAATTTTGGAAAAATCTCCTTGCCGTATTTCCGTCATTGCTGTTACCGGAACCTTGACGTGGTTTATCAATGTGCAAACCAAGCACTTCTCGGAAACGTTTTTGGACATATTTTTTCTTGTCTTCTTTAAGTTGCTTGTTTTCTGGAGTTGTTGCAGACCACTTCTCAAAACCTAAATTGTAAGAAATATGAAGGATCATTTCCATAAATCTTATCCATGCGTGTAGTGTCGACAATCCGTATTTAAACGCATTTTCATTTTCAACTCTCGTTGTAACTTTTAAGAGATCATTCATTTGTCTGGGAGTTGCTCCACAAACAGTGCAGGTAGCACTGGATGATGTGTTTGTTAACTTGAGCAACTTTCCCATCAATCATTGTCATAAACAGTTGATGTTTAACTTCGATGACTTTGTCGTCTATTGACACAAGAGTTGGAATCAATTGATTAATTTTGGCTTCAATTTCACTGACAACCGCTGTAGTTTTTTCGGGTGTTTCTTTTGCAAATTCTAATGAAATTGGTCTGCAATATCTAACAGATGAGCAAGTAGGGTTCTGCCATATAACTGCAGAAGTTTCTTCGTCTACTAGTCGCAGTGGTACAAGGGACACTATAAACAAATTAGCATCCGATATTTGTTCGTTTTCTTCCGGTAGAGTTTGTTTATACTCACTTTGCCCGGAGGATCCATCACATCCCCATTTAGTGAACAGCTTGAGACGATTGTAATTTGTCGATCTTGACGTTATCTTTATTATACGGCAGACTGTATGGTCTAAGAGATCTTGCAGATTGATTTTTGCGCTTATATTTGTCACCGTTATGCTGGATGCAGGCGGATAGCAAGCCATTTTTGCTTCACTTAGTGTTTGATACGAAGGTAATACAGAACTTAAATTCTTATCAACGAGCCTTTTTCTTAGGTACGCATATTGGGCTTTGGTTAGATCTGTTTCAATACACATACTCAATGCCTCCTCTTTTGTAAAGGAAAGTGCATTATCTGGATTGAATATGTTTTGTAGAATTACTTTTTTCTCTTCTTTTTCCTTATTTCTGATAATAGTCACAATCGACGCTTCGTCATTTTCACCCATGGATCGTAAACCTTGTACATAAGCGTTACGGACATGTCCCATTCCATATTCCTGGACCAGTTCCATATTTTTTCGTTTCTTTGTGTTTTCCGAACACTCGTCATATGGTTTTGTTGGTCTACCACGATCACCAGAAGAATTCAAGCCAGAATTTTCAGATGTTGAGGTACTGCAAGAATTCAGTGATACTTTAAACTCACCATTTAACCAATTAGAGTATAGGCTCTCGAACCTGTCTGGCTTTCTTTGAGCTTTGGTCCATTTTTGGTTGCAACTTGAAGTTAGATTTTTTTGAATACTCTCTATTACAGTATTAACGTCAAATTCCGATAATTGAAAGTTGTCCAACAAATATTTTTTCAGGTCTGAAGTACTTTTCCCTCTTATTATTTGATCACAAAGATCGCGTCGAACACAAACGAATTCACTCATTGTTAGGTAATATATGTTTTTTGTCTGTTAATTGTTATTGAAAAGAAGTATCTGAACACTTTGATGAATAGTACGCTGAAAACACGGGTATATAAAGGACCAATATATTAGTGCCTTGTGCAAAAACCATGGGACAATTGATTATGACAGTTCTCATCGAAATTGTGTAATCAGTACTGATTGTAATTAATTACCACAACAGATAAATAGAACTTCCGCAGCAATATAGTTTATCATACTTGTGGTTAAGGTGATCACCGCAAGCAAGTGTCATGGGAACATTCTTTCAAAGTAATATAATAGTAGTCTAATAATTTGTTAATGTATGCTTCTATCATAGAAATGGAAAAAAAACAAGATAGACACAACCGTAATTTTCGTGGATTTTTTTATTTTCCCCCGATTGACATTATTGCTTCTAAATCACCACTGGCGCAAAAAACGCGCAAGTTTTTTTTTAATCCTCATATTACTGAATAGATAAGGTCTCTAATAGAGTGATTAACTTGACACCGGCAGCTTTCGGCAACTAGGAAAACTCCAATTGAAATAAACAAAGACTAAATTTTCTTTACTTCACTAAAAAAAATATTAAAAAATAAAACAAAAATATTTTTTTACAAACACCGAACGTGTTTGTAAAGTGTACATTCTAAGCTATCTAATGATGTATAACACTAACACGCTTCCTTGGAAAACTTCCGAATAATTTTGTGTTGAACTTCCTTTATGGTAATTTAATTGGCATGAAAATATTTATGTCCAATGTTTGAGGTTCATTTTATAAACGTAAAACTAAATTATTTAATTTTTTTGTAATTTATTCGTAAGTTCCGTCCTTTGAGAGTATAAAACCATAAATAAATCTATGGATTTACGACTTTCGTCAAAACCATTTTTGAGATGGAAAATAATGTTTGGTCCCATAGTGCGCTGGTCCAAAGAAGCGCTATAAACATCAGTTGCTCATCTCAAACTAAGCAACAACTGTTTACTCATGTCAGATGATTTAAAACACTAAGAGATCAGACTTAAGACGCCACCGGAGCATGCGTATTTCATACAAACGAAATACCAAAATAATTTGTAAATCAAACATATTTCTAAAGGTAGTGTATATTTATTCCGATTGGATTACATAATATCTAGGTTCCCAAATATATATTAAATAAGAATATTGATTTAAACAGAAAATATGAGTTTTCTATAGAAATTTTAAATTCCTCATATCTCGTCTTCAAATCAGTGTCCTTTCAAAATATATGTTTGGGAACCTAGATATTCCGTAATCCAATATTTTGCTATTTCGTTTGTATGAACTACGCATGCTTCGTGGGGCTCTTAAGCGCCATGCTTAAAAAAATCCATTCAATCCAACCATTCATTCAAATGATAACACATTAGTGTCAATATTGTAACACAAAAGATTACAAGCTACTGTTTACAATACCAAAAACGAAATACAATGGGATATAAATCCCGCTAAAGATATACCAAGTTACCAACACAAAGTTGCAAGTAACCCTTTAAAATCGTTGCACCTTCGGAAGCCTTACAACCTTTCTTATTATAACTGGATTATTAAATAAAACAAGCAAGGTAGGGTTATCTTTCCATCTCCTTCTCCCGCCACGCGACCGTATTTCCAGCCCTCTCTAACTTCCAACAAATTCTACTTTATATCCCGCTCACACGGCACGCTTATATATCGGTCTTTGTCTTTCTGGGTGAATGCACGATACATCCGTTGAAAACTGGTCTTGGATGTGACAGGTGTAAAAACAAGCCCGATCTCAGTCTCGAAGAGAATTCCTTGACCAGTCCAGCCACCAACAGATGGTCACATATTCACATAACACAAGTATTAAAGTAGATATTGTCTTTAATGCTGCAGACAGCATTTTATTTGCATACGTTTTGCGCGGCTAGAAATTGAGTTGACTCGTATGATGATTGCTTGTAGCTGGGGAGTTAAATAGGAATTTTATGATTCTTACCTTTTTAGAGCTAATAGTAAACGTAATTCGAAGGATATTTGTATTATGTGGAAACACATAAGGTAAATTGCCTAGTCATTATTTAGGAAAATAACTTAGTGATTTTATTAAGTCGATTTTAGGGTTCCGCACCTCAAAAGGAAAAACGGAACTCTTATAGGATCACTCGTGTGTCTGTCTGTCCGTCTGTCACAGCCAATTTGCTCCGAATCTAATGGACCAATTAAGTTTAAATTTGGTACACGTATGAATTTCTGTGGGCCAAATACGGACGTGTAACGTAAATAAATGAATTTTGAATATGGGCTAAATTTTGGGGGGCAAATTAGAAAATAAAAAGTTTTGCAAACTGTACCGTGTGAAAACTGACTATTCCCCCCCCCCCCCCCTAACTCCGAAACTACTGAGCCTAAGTTTAGAAGAACTTATAAGAGTCAATGTTCTTAAAATAGCATGGTAAATCTCTCAGTATCGTGCGTACAAAATTACATTTGCAGTTGGAATGTATGGGAGAACAGGTTTTTCAACTATAATGTTAAGTTTGTTATTGGGAAAAATTGATCCCAACTACGGAACCCTTCATTGTGCCAAGTCTGACTTGGCCGGTTTCTTCAACATTTCTTTCATAAAATCGAGCTCATATATTAAAAATGTAAGTACTAAAAACCTCCTCCCGCATAAACCTTGACGCACGACCTTACAATACTTGAATACCATGCTTCAAGTATCACATAAATTATTTGAAAAATCTCATCTTTAATGTCTTAGTAATAAGGTAGTTTTCTGCATAAAAAAACATTCCACATTTATTAGACTTTATAATACCTTGTCGTCGCAAAGAAAAAACTATGTCATTATAACATTCTTTCTACATTATGAAACTAATATCTTTTATAGGAATTATTTTCTAAATTTATATTTCTTTTTTCTTTAGTTTGGTGTCTAGACGTAATAATATATGCATAGGAAGTATATCTCTGTTACATATACTCTTGTAAAAAAATGAATAGGTCATCTTTTTCATTTCTTGCCCTTATTTCTTCATAGAAAGGTAAACCAAAGTACAGTCAAGACTTTTTTTGAGTTCCGTACCTCACAAGGAAAAAAACGGAAAACTTATAGGATCACTCGTGTGTCTGTCTGTCTGTCCGTCTGTCGCAGCCAATTTGCTCCGAATCTAATGGACCGATTAAGTTGAAACTTGGTACACATATGTATTTCTGTGACCCAAACACGGACGTGTAACGTAAAGAAATGAATTTTGAATATGGGGTTAAACTTACTGTGAGGGTCTCAAAAGTATTTTTTTTTTATAATTTTAAAATAAATCATTTTAAACTTATTTAAGAAAATAAACGAAAAATGGCCATACCTCCGAAAGTACTGTATCCTAAAGTACCTCCTAAAATAAAAAAAAATAAAATTACAGAAAAATAGCTCAATCCTATAGATTACAGGAAAACCTATAAGAAGTCGATGGTCTTAAAACAACATGGTAAATCTCTCAATATTGTACGTAGTTGGAATGTATGCGAGAACATGTTTTCCAACTACAATGTTAAGTTTGTTCTTGGGATTCATCCCAACTACGGAACCCTTCATTGTGCGTAGTCCGACACGCACTTGGCCGGTTTTTTTTTTAATATCGTCAGTTTCCAAATTCTTTCCTTCATTTCAGGAAATATAATACCTACCTTTTGAAGCTATGACACGGAGTAGACTTATATCAATCAATCTGCCTAGCCTTTTCCTAACTGTGTTGGGGTCGGCTTCCAGTCTAACCAGAAGCAGCGACTGCCTATCTCACCGCCACAATCCAGTTACTGGGTAACACGATACCCCTTGGCAAGACTGGTTGTCAGACTTTCGGGCTTCTGATGACCCGTAACGACTGTCAAAGATCCACAAATGACAACCGGGGTCAATTTCCTAAGCATTGAGGGGTGTTGGTATGTAAAGTTAGTCTATCCACGGACGAACCACGGCAAGCAACCTGATCGATCGACTCGTGCGGCTGTTATTATTTAGCCACAAGCCCCTCATACTCCGACATAAGCTATTGATTAAGTTCGTGTGGATATGGCAGAAGAAGACTTGTCAGCATTCAATGATGACAAAATCAAAATCAAAAGTCATTTATTCAAACTAGGCTGAGAATCAGCACTTTTCGAACGTCAAAATTACATAAGACAGTCCCCCAAAACGCCCGCCCTTCACCGCTTTCTAGTGCTTTAGCTGGGACGAAGAAGTGACGCAACAAACTCCCCAGCAGTTTAGTTAAAAAAATGAGTCTATACAATAGTACGCAAAATAATTTAGGTACATTACGCAACACAAAATATTAAATTAAATTATTTGCCATAAGTCAGCTAGCACATGCCAATACTACACAAAAAAAAAAAAAAAATAATAACGTCAAACCGGTTCATTATAACACCGTAGCTGGGCAAAAGACGTGTATACTAAAAGTTCTTATGTCAATTCTCTCACAAGTTCACAACACAAATATTGCAAAAAGATAATTGTTTCGGATTTATGCATGTTGAATGGTATATCTATAAAACTATTTACGAAACAACATTTAGGTACCATAATAATAAATAAACACAACGATTTAATTTTATGTTAACCTGTCAAACTTTTGTCTATGCTCAGCTAAAAAAAAAAGTAAAAAAAAAGTAAAAGTTCTAGTTTAAGGGGGAAGCGTCAAGGTAGCCCGCGAAATTCAAATTTTCTTACGTTCTTTGCAATTTGCAAGTCAGTATTAAGTTGTATGTTAAATAAAGTATGATTTGCGGCCGTAACAAATATGTATTTACAGAATTATATACAATAGAATCAGTAATACAACTCATTAAGTTAGTATAATCCTAAAATGTCAAGATTTTATCAAATAGTCATTTTATAGGATTACTTGGTCTTAAAGAGTTGTATTGAACACTTTAATGATTATAATTATGTATATATAATAGATACTTGTTACGGCCGCTAATTATAATTTGATCAACGTACAATATAATACCGACTTGTAAATTGCAAAAAACGTAAGAAAATTTGAATTTTGCGGGCTACCCTGACACTTTCCCCTTAAGTCTGAAGTTCCTTTTCAAGTAAATAACTCTGAATACAATAGTGTCTTCAGAGTTATTTATTTTAAAAGAAAGTTTTCATCATTTTCTGTGTCAGAAACTCAATTATATTATGACGCTAAGAAATCTCGATATTTTATTTTTAAGTCATAAAGCCCGTGCGAAGCAGGGGAGAGTCGCCAGTTTTAATTTAAAATGCTTGAGCTAACTGCTCTTGGGTTACAAGTAAATTAGATTTACTAGTTAATCTGATACGTACCGGTAAACTATGATTAGGTGCAGTTAACTTTGCGTTTTATCTCAACGTTATTAGCTGAGTTCGAAACGGTATCAATATTGCGTGTCAATATTGCCTACATACTAGGTTATAATTATTAGGGGCAAGTGGCTAAATAATAACAACCGCACGGTTCGATCGCCGGTTAAGCTACGCTTGCCGCGGTCGGTTCGCGGATGGGTGACAATCCATTATACATCGAGACCCCTCCGTACCTCGGAAAGCACGTTAATCCGTCATTCGTAGATCATTGACAGTCATTACGGGTCGTCAGAAGCCCGAAAGTCTGACCACCAGTCTTACCAGGGTTATATCGTGTTACCCAGTAACTGGGTTATGGAGGTCAGATCAGCAGTAGCTTCATGTAAAATACTGGTATTCAGCTGCATCCGGATAGATTGGACCGACCCCAACAGAGTTGGGAAAAGGCTAGGCAGATTGATATGATACAAAATGTTGCTTTTGCCTATCCTCCTTCCATATTCCTATAGTCACTTTGATACGCAAGAGAAAATAAGAATTTGAATGACTGAAAATTCTCTTGAATGTGTAAATATTTGTTCCAGTAAAATATACACGCAAACTTCATAACTCTATTATGGCTAAATGTAAAAAAAAAACTCAATGCTGTGCTAAATCCTCCATCCACAGTATATAAATCTGACGCACACAACAATACTGAAAACACACACTATTTCGGCAATCAATACTTGCAATGAGAAATCACCGGTTAGTAACTTGTAAGGACCTACTCACACGGTCATTTTTGGGACATGGACGCGCGTCAAAAGGCGACATGTACAATATTTAATGGTTTTTAAACAAAAAAAATTAAAAACAGATTTTTTTGTAGACACTATTTATACTAAGTAGTTGATAATTCACTAACTGGTTCCCTACATTTTTTTTTAAGTAAATGTCACTCTATAATAACTCTATATCCCATGCAAATCTTCTTTAGTTTGAACCTTGTTCCACCACTATTAAGTAGTACTTTCCAATTCCATACATTTAGTTCGATGGAATATTTAATTCGTTAGCCACACAGCTCGCCTATATTGATTATGATCGCGACATGTGACAGTATCGCGATGAAGTGTGAGTTTTGAACGCGCTTTCCTATCGATACTGTATCAATTCTATCGATGGTGCTTCCCGTGTCTATTAATGCCACTGAACTAGTGTAGAAACTATCGAGTAAAATCGCATCTCTGTGAGTGCACAGATAAATAGTGATAAATTTCATTTTATTTTAAGGGGGAAGCGTCAGGGTAGCCCGCGAAATTCAATTTTTTTTCACGTTTTTTGCAATTTACAAGTCGGTATTATATTGTATGTTGATCAAAATATAATTTACGGCTGTAACAAGTATCTACTTACGTAATTAGAGTGATCAATACAACTCTTTAATACCAGGTAAACCCAAAAAATGACTATTTCATGAAATCTTGACATTTTAGGATTATATTAACTTAAGGGGTTGTATTACTGATTCTATTGTATATAATTCTATAAAAACATATTTGTTACGGCCGCAAATCATACTTTATTTAATATACAACTTAATACTGACTTGCAAACTGCAAAAAACGTAAGAAAATTTGAATATCGCGGGTTACCCTGACGCTTCCTCCTTAATAGGTTAATCATTTTCAAATATAATGTACGAGGTAAATCAATCCTACACGTGGATATAAATAATTCGTTAAAAATTAATAAGATTTACCAATAACACAAAGCCCCACTATACATTAAAAATGGAATTTAAAAAACAGGTTTGGTTTTAGCTAAGTTTTAATGTAGCCTTCGTTAGCGGTCCAGACATAATAACTTCTTTCACTCTCTTGAATTATTCCCGCAGTTATGAGCCCTAACTTTAGCAGCACTATCACAATTACACCTGCGAGACTGCATCGAAGTTGAACATTGCAACAATCCTTCCTAATCGATACAGACTATGAAGAAAAGGGGTTTAGTTTTAGTGACATGCAATACTGTAAGTGTCTTCTTCAGCCATTCAGACACAAAATATGAAGCTTAGACTTTCTTTAAAAATTCTTTTAGGAACGGAGAGCTAAGGAGGCTCATTGGCGACGTAGAACTGGTGGACGTCAAGCTTCACAGCTTGGCTCATCGCCGCAAAGTTGCCTACTTGTCGGTCTTCTACAGATTGTACTTTGGTGAGTGTGCCCAAGAACTCCACGACCTCCTTCCACCGGCCCCTTTCTACCATTGGACATCTAGACGCACTGCCAGTTACCATCCCTACCTAGTTGCTATTCCACCAATTCGCACTAAGCGTTTCCAAATGGCTTTTATAATGCGCACAGCAAAAGAGTGGAACTCACTACCTGCGTCTGTGTTTCCGAGCGCATACAACCCTAATCTCTTCAAAGTGAGAGTGAACAGGCTTCTTCTGGGTAAGCTCACTCCATCGTCGACTTTGTACCGTCACCTCTGACCTAGACTAGAGTCAACAGCAAACCCATTTCAAATAAATAAATAAATAAAGGTTCAGTAAAACAGACTCACACCTATTTTGACAGACATGACATCCACGACAGAAATGCGACTTGAGGCGGCTAAAATCGCCTCAAATAAAACCGTGTGTTCAGGTCTTAACTTTAGTAATACTACCACAATCACACCTGCGAGGCTGCATCGAAGTTGAACATTGCAACAATAGAGTACCTACGTAGTAGTCATAAATATTTGCTCTGCTCTCTTCCTCATCGATACATATTGTGAAGAGGTACTGTATTGGATACATGTTATGTTCAGTGCAGATTATGTCGGGAGAGTAAGGTGGGGCCCAGAGGTTAAAGCCTCATCTCACATGCACGAGCAATTCATCACCATAATTCTCCTACTCTTGTCCCAATTAGTTTGGTGTCGGCGCGACATGTCTGTTTCTTCCATACTTCTCTATTAGTCGTCATCTCGATAGTCACTCTCTTTCTAGCCGTATCATCTTTCACACAGTCCATCCATCGTTTCTTTGGGCTCACCCTACTTGTATAGCCATCCACATTCATACTCAAAACTTTCCTGATGACATTTTCCTCATTCCTCCGCATCACATGCCCATACCATGACAACCGATTTCCACATAACTTTTCAGTCACCGGTGTCACTTTCAGATATTCTTTGTTATAAACCTGCTCATTTACTTATATACACATATATGCACAAGCAATTGTGGGTTCAAATCCAGGCAAGTACCAATGTGACTTTTTCAATTCATATTATGTAGGTACTTTCTATACACCGTGTAATTGACAGGTTGGCAAAAACTTAAACAGTAGCTTCAGACCATGATTTATGACTGAAAAACGTTGGAATTTTCTTCAAGAAAATTGTCGAATTTTCCGACCGTTTTTCAACTAGATTTGTGTTCTATTCATTTGTTACAACAAAATACAGCCCTAAAAACATAATTTTAGTGAACAACGCGCGGACATTGCAATACGCGCGCAATATAGGGTCGCGCGCGTATCGCAATGTTCGTTATACATTGCGTAGCCGAAATAAAATTGAAATTTGAAAAACTTTCACCTATCATTTCCGGGAAAATATTTCACTATCAAAATGTTAACAATACCAGTCTGAATTCATACTTTTCGTTTTTGCCAACCTGTCAATTACACGGTGTATATATCTTGGACATTACTGACATCGGTAATGGAAAATATAGTGAGAAAACCTGGACTTAAAGTTAATTAAGTCTGAAATTTCCATCTCCATCAAGCGCGGTGATCAATGCTCGTATCTTCTTTGTATGAGAAGAGCGCCCTGTAGCGGGATAATAATTATTATCCCCTATTATAATAGGCTAGTACCTATTAATGAAGGTGGGGAATTGGGGATTCAGTAGGTTTGGATTCCAAACGCACTTAAAGCTCTCCTCTTCTTTTATTACACATACAGCTTTCCAAACTTCGCAATATATATGTGTATGCAAATGGCGGGACCATTTGCATACACATATATATTGCGAAGTTTGGAAAGTGAATGCTATGTTACAAATTGTATCATTACAGGTTGCGCACTGTAATGCTCAGTTATCCTAACTCACTGATGTAATGCTGGAATCTGAACTGTTACATTACAGGTGAATGGTCCCGGTGAATGTAATGTTACAAATTGTACCATTACAGGTTGCGCACTGTAAAGCTCGGTTCTCCTAACTCACTGATGTAATGCTGGAATCTGAACTGTTACATTACAGGTGAATGCAAATGGTCTAGGTGAATTTAATATTACAAATTGTATCATTACAGGTTGCGCACTGTAATGTTCGGTTCTCCTCACTCACCGATGTAATGCTCGAATCTGAACTGTCACATTACAGGAGAATGCAAATGGTCAAAGTGAATGTAATGTTACAAATTGTATCATTACAGGTTGCGCACTGTAATGTTCGGTTCTCCTCACTCACCGATGTAATGCTCGAATCTGAACTGTCACATTACAGGAGAATGCAAATGGTCTAAGTGAATGTAATGTTACAAATTGTATCATTACAGGTTGCGCACTGTAATGTTCGGTTCTCCTCACTCACTGATGTAATGCTCGAATCTGAACTGTCACATTACAGGAGAATGCAAATGGTCAAAGTGAATGTAATGTTACAAATTGTATCATTACAGGTTGCGCACTGTAATGTTCGGTTCTCCTCACTCACTGATGTAATGCTCGAATCTGAACTGTTACATTACAGGCGAATGCTCCCGGTGAGGGAGCGCATTTATGTAACACCTCGACGTAGGTACTTGAGTCCATGAAACGTTCTTTTCCACCCCAATAAAAATATAACAAGGGTGATGCCAACAAGACAGCCACTTAATTTGATACAACCCCTTAACCCCTGGCCACCGTTTCAGCTAATAACGAGCTTGATACAAAAATAATATCTACCCACATTTACACAAAAAATCTTCACCGAGATAACAGGTAATTAGTTCTCGTGTCGGATCCACACGGAGACTTCCCACGCTAGGAATACCTACCATATATCTATATACCTATCTAGGTATGTACTTATGTATCTGCATATTTATCTATGATCGAGAAGCTGAGAGTTATTAAATAAGAGTTGAAGAGGATATGGTTGCCTAGTATCTTGATATGCAAAAGCTATTCCTGACAAGAATTAGGCACGATGTAAGCCCAAGTTCACACGGGCGACTTATTCCCGCGGGGATTTTATTTCGCGCACGTGCGATTTTCAACGCACTGCTTAGCGCCGAGGGTTGAAAATCCAACAGTGTGTATTCATGACGAGCTAGGACGCACTGTTGAATTCTCAATGCTCGACTCAACACGTTGAGAATCCAGTGCGCGATAAAATCCCGCCGCGATATTTTACGTCCGCTCGAATGTGGGCTAATTAGTTAGACGAGAGATGTCTCAGAGTTTCTTTCATAATAAGACATCAATTTCATGCTAATAAGGGTTCGCTCAATATCAAGAAGAATCATAAAAATCGGACTATTCTGTAAAAAGTTATGCGCGCGTATTAAATAAAAACAATGGTTTAAAAAAAAGTAAAAACTGACTTCAAAATCCTAAAACGAATAAAATAACTTTCATAAAAAAACTTAACAGCTTCTGAAGTTGGTGCCAAGCTATTAGTGCATTGAAGAACTGAAGACACCGACTTCGGAAGCTGTTAAGTTTTTTTAAGGATGTTATTTTATTCGTTTTAGGTTTTTGAAGTGGGTTTTTACTGTTTTAAAGTAAATTTATTTTTCCATTTTTAATTGAATATACAAAATACCATATGCTCAAGGTACATACGAAAAGAAAATCATCAAAATCCGCTTAGAAATACCGAAATACAGTACATTTATGCATATAAATTCGTACATAAGAATAATTATCTAATCTATTATATACTAAAACCATCCTGAAAGTATGTACGTTACTGAAAGAATCATCAAAATTGGTTAATTTGTTTTTGGGAAAATCGTGGACATACAAACATACAAACAAACAAACATACATACATACATACAGGTCGAATCAACCTTCTTTTTTGAAGTCGGTTAAAAACATATACGCGTCTATTTGAGAACCTCCTCATTTTTTCTTCGGTTAAAAACCAAAGGATTACCTTCGTAAAAAATATGACGACTGTCCTATTTAAGAAATAAAGGCCACTAAGTATTAAAATTGTATCTTTTTGCGAACTCATCATCTGCCTAGCCTTTTCCCAACTATGTTCGGGTCAATTTCCAGTCTAACCGGATGCAGATAACCAGTATTTTACATGGAGCAACTGCCTTATCTGACCTTCACAACGATAAAACTATACCCCTTGGTAAGACTGGTTGTCAGACTTTCGGGCTTCTGACAACCCATAACGACTGTCCACGAATGACAGCCGGGAGCAAATGCTTAACGTGCTTTCCGAGCCACGGATGGGTTTTGGTATGTAAAGATGGCTTGGTAATGTAATTTTAGTGGGGAAACCCATCCACGGACCAACCGCAAGCATAACTTATCCAGATCGATCGACCCGTGCGGCTGTTATCACTTAGCCATAAGCCCCTCTTTGGGAAGTATTATATTATAAACTTCAGACTGCTGCGGATTCCCCGAGTAAAATCTTAAAAGCCCTACAATCTCATACTCGTGTTTTATTTTTGAGGACTTAACCAAAAAATCCAATCATTCTATTTTCAGGCCTGGTTTCACCACCAAAATTAACCTTAGTTTAACGTCACCAAACATACCACTCCATGAACTATGACAGTAACCACAACCACTTCTATAAGTAAAGGATCGACTCCCCAAACTTCGCTGTAAATATATTTAAGCCATCCAAGCGCTTCGGCTTAGCTGAAATTACTATGGAACTGTGGCACACCGAGAAATGAAGGGAAAACAATGATAGTGGAAATATTTTCAAAAGGTTTATAAATGTCGCAAGCGAAGCAAGAATGAATGTGAAAGCGACGACTTTTACGTTTGTTTTTCGGATGGAGGATGTCGCTTGGTTCGGAGTGGGGTCGAGTCACATCGAGTTTAATCATTTGACTGGCCTGTTGGTCTAGTGGTTAGTGGCCCTGACTGCTATGCCGGAGGTCGTGGGTTCGATTCCCACCCAGGACAAATGTTTGTGATGAGCATGATCATTTGTTCTGTGTCTGGGTGTAATTTATCTATATATGTATGTATTTAGAAATATATAAGTATGTTTATCAGTTGTCTAGTACTCATAACACAAGCTCTGCTTAGCTTGAGGCTAGACGGCGTTGTGTGATAGTTGTGGAATATTATTATATTATATTATTATTATAATCATTGATTAAGGATGTGGCCATTTTAGACGCAGCTCAAGAGTTTTTTAGATAGGCTATGATAAGCTATGATTTAGTTTCCGTTTACTTACTTGGCAGATAATTCATACATGTATATGTTACTTACATTTTTTGAATTTATTCGGTGATTATAGTTGCTATTCGGCCTTCGTGATCCTTATTTTACTGAGAAGTATTAAATGCCAACACACTGTATATTTTAGGTACCTAACAAACTTAAAAGTTGTAGCAGTGACCACATTTGTTGCAAATAAAAAATCCTAAGGGCCGATTTTTTTATCTGTAGTTAACTCAACCAATGGTTAAACATAGTAACTAATGGCATTTTAAATTCAACCATTAGTTACTTGGTTTAACCATTGATTGAGTTAACTACGGATCAAAAAACCGGCCCTTAATCAAAGATAAGAGAAGGTTAAAATAACAGTAAACACATTAAATACACTTGCATATATTCCAGCACAATATTCAAAAAAAAAATACTTTTAAGTTAAAAATATAATATTTGTTCATTTAAATTCTTAATCCCCACCCATAGCGTCCCCTACATTCTATACGACCTCGCACTATCGACCCGCTTATAGCAACTAAATACGACACCAGCAACAAATGTATGGAAATTATTCTGTACCGTAACCCATTCAGTTTGCATTTAATCCCAGATTATGAAGGGATTAAGCCCGAACCCTCGAAAGTTTCTACGTCTTTGCGTGGTTATGCGTGTAGGATAATTATTATTTTAATCCTCGTTTAGTGTGGTGTAAGCGGGCCTTTATGGTTAAGCTATTGGTTAGTGTTTAATTGTTGTTTTAATGTTATTGTTGAATGTATAGCATATAGTGTTTATTAATATGAACAATATTCAAAGACTATTTCACCAAGTTGCAAAATTCGATGTGCAAAATATCTAAGAATATATAGGTTGACTGGTAATTAGTGATCTATACTTTAAACACATGGTTGTACTCATGATAACAAACAACTTTTATTATGGAAACAAACCTGAAATCGCGAAAAAAAATCTGCTGCTCCCTATACGTATTTTGACGATTTCAATCCATCAATCTGCCTATCCTTTTCCCAACTATGTTGGGGTCGGCTTCCAGTCTAACCGGATGCAGCTGAATACCAGTATTTTACATGGAGCGACTGCCTATCTGTCCTCCACAACCCAATTACCTACTGGGTAATAAATACTACGATACCCCTTGGTAAGACTGGTTGTCAGACTTTCGGGCTTCTGACGACGCGTAACGACTGCCAAAGATCCACAAATGACAGCTAGGACCAACGGCTTAACGTGCTTTCCGAGGCACGGAGGTGTCTCGGTATGAAAAGATGGTCACCCATCCACAGACCAACCCCGGCAAGCGTAGCTTAACCTGATTACTTAGCCACGAGCTCCTCTATTATAGTATTTTGACGAGTTATGCGAACATAAATGTAGGGAACAGCTGAATTTTTTTCACGTTTTTAGGTTTGGTCCCATAGTAAATGTTGTTTGTTATCATGAGAACAATCATGTGTTTAAGTATCGGCCACTAATTACCAATCACGCTATATTAGATACTAGATAATTATGATAATGGTCATAATTAATTAAAAATTAGCTACTTAAAGTAGTTTTAATTAAATATGATGGATGAAGGTCGATCTTACTTCGGATCATAAGACTATAAAAACACGAGGATTCCGGGATCCGTATCAGGTAGTTGGTATGCATCACTTTTCTTCATACAGTTTGTGTAGGCAGTGATCTTTTTGTCTCGAAAAATTGGCTTCCTCTTGTTATTCGAAATGGTTTTATTGATGAACTTAACACGTTAGCTGCGGCACCAATTTTTGCATACTTTCCATTCCTGCGGCACGAGGTATAATCGGCCCGTACCGTGACCAGACGTTAGGGCGACACGCGGTCTATTAGACCCCACCTCCTTTTACAGACTAAAATCCATTTTCTGGTGCGAAATCAAAGATAAATGAGAATTTTGGTCCTTATTGATCTAGACAGTGAATTGATGAACCCTAATCCACCGTCGCCCCGGGATCTGATGGCTAGTTTAGGAATTATTAGCAAAACAAAATATGGGATCTTATACACCTCGTAACGCACTGAAATAGGGCAAATTTTCGCTGCGATTAGTGATGGGAAAAATAATATCGACGTTTTTAAACTGTCTTAACTACGCAACGACTTGACCGATTTTGATCAATTATATCTCATTAGATCGTTTTAAGGGCAAAACCTGGCAAAACAACACAAAGCTATCAAAGGATACAATTTTTTTTTTAATAATCTAAATTGTGCTTGAAGGCGCCATAAAGAAAAAAAAACCGGCCAAGTGCGAGTCGGACTCGCGCACGAAGCGTTCCATTCTATACCATTAAGAGGCACCTATTACAGACTTATTATTGGAAAATAATGGATTACGGTTTATGCATAAGGTTTATCTTTCTATTTGTATATGAAAATCTTAATGCGGTTCACAGAATAGAAAAAAAAGGCAACCAGAAGTAGAAAAGAAACTGTCCTATTTATTCTGCCTCGGGCTTTAAAAATACAATTATTAGAACTTGAATTAACATTAAAAAATCAGTATCAATATACTTTTTTTATAAAAATCTCAATATATATGTTGTACTTATTTATGAGTGTTTTTCATTGAAACAGGTTAGACAATAAGATTTTTTGCACTGAGTGCACTGAGTCAAAATCTTTTTGGATTTTTTATCAGCTTCACGAGATGGTAAAAATGTGCGTAGTTTTTGGTAACAACCAACACATCTTCTCCTTTTTTCACCCTTTTCGAGGCAATGGCGTGCGCTTTCAGGTGCTGAAAAATAACAAAAATGTAAAGATAACGTAATAAAACTGACATTGTTACTTAGGTTAGATCGTAGATGAGAATAACAATGATAATGTAGGTATAACTGCATCAAATGAATGTGTTTGTTTTATACTTAAAATGTTGAAAGAGTAGGTAGGTAAGGTAGCTTAAATTCAGAATAATTAAAAGGAAACAATAATAAATAACTTAATAATGACCAAATGTCAAGCTTAGTTTATGAAAGCTTCAACACGTTGACTGTCAAGAAATATATCTAAGCATTACATTACCTGGGGTCTCATCGACTTCCTTTTTTATTAAAGATTCTATAAGTTTAAAAAACTTCAACTATCTATCTATCGCGACAAACGGACAGACAGCGAAGTCTTAGTAATAGAGGGTCCTGTTTTTATCCTTTCGATACGGAACCCTAAAAATCTTTAATATTTATATACCTACTTTCAAAACCTAGACAAAGAACTACTGAAATATTAATTATATTACTTACCTGTTTTGTCAACGGCTGCTTTGCGTTTCTTGTGGAGTTTTTCACTACCTACAAAAATATCAATTAAGTGTTAAGTCCTAATAATAATAACATTATTATCACGATATAGAATAATAGGTAATTCTAGATATGTTGCAAAGTATTAGGTACGTCAATAATCGTTATTACCAATAATATCTTTAGGTATAATATACTTAAGTAATAATATCTTACACTTACTTTAGGTACATAGCTACCAAGATAAGAAAAAACTAGGTACTTACTGAAGATTTTTTCATTAAAAACTTACCTGTTTTGGCTCTGTTTCTGGGTTTTTAAAAATTAACTTCTTCCGACATCGTTTAGACATGTTCGGCGCTGTAAAAGGACGTGCTCTCCAATCGACGTGATGCACAACACTGGTCGCGGGAAGCTCGCGTTGAGTGCGGTACGAGGTCAGGGGGGATATGGGACGTTTTAGCCTCGTTCCGCACTGCATTAAAATTATATTAATTCAGTGCGGCACGAGGCCTAAGACATCCGGTACCAAGGTAGGTACACCACCGAGTCCGGAACCATTAGTGATCTCAAATATATATTTATCTCTTTCCTACACTGGACCAAACCAAAGCTATGCCATTTGCACGACAGAGAAATTCACTTTTTTGCTTGCCGCACCACAGGGAAGTTGCATCAGGGGTGATTTAGGCCTCGCTTCGCACTTAACGTGTTAATGACAAAATAACATGGATTTTTTTGTTATAGATTCATTTAGAACAGTCCAGAAAAAGTCAATCAATCTGCCAAGCCTTTTCCCAACTATGTTGGGATCGGCTTCCAGTCTAACCGGATGCAGCTGAATACCAGTATATTACATGGGCCGACTGCCTATCTGACCTCCACAACTCAGTTACTAGGTAATACCCGTAACGATTGTCAAAGTTCCACGAATGACAGCCGGGACCAACGGCTTAACGTGCTTTCCGAGGCACGGAGGAGTCTCGGTATGAAAAGATGGTCACCCATCCACGGACCAACCCCGGCAAGCGTAGCTTAACCTGATAGATCGACCAGTGCGGCTGGTATTACTTAGCCACGAGCTCCTGCAAACATTAATTGAATCTTATTTGGTGTAAAATTGGCACACCAGAATTATAATCGTTAAAATCATCAATACTCTCTAAGTTAGAATTGGCTTAAAAATGTCATGACTTCATGAAATAGTCAATCATGTTTTTGTCAACATACAATAACATCCTGTTACTGAACAGCAATTGCAAAAAAAAAACGTAAGAAAATTTGAGTTCGGCGGGCTACCCTGGCGCTTTTACCTTAAGCTATTAGAGTCAGACTGCTCCAATTTCCTAACTCGTTTCGCTTGCTCTTGCATTCTCTTACTATTGGTAAAATCTCAATGAAAACTTAAATTATCTCGGTTGTGAATGCTCCAATATTCGCTCGTTCTTCAATGAAAACTTAACGTGTAAGAATGCTCTAATTTTATATCACGCTTTCCTCGCTCTTGCATTTCCTTATCACGGTCACAATCAAAGCTTGACCTCCCGAGTCAGGATCAATAGCTACCCATCTTTTTAAAAAGGGCCGCGAACAAGTTTTGATACGAGTAGATCACCCCTTTACGTCTAGCTACGCAAAAAGCAAATAAAAACAGTATACCCATTTTTCGAGGAAAACGGAATACTGTATGTAGGATACAAAGGTACCTCCACAGAGATGACGTCAGTCCACCACTATAAATTCCACACAATTTCCCTCACGGTACAGTGAAGTACCTACAGCAGAAACCGGATAAAAGCAATTTAGTTAACAGGCAAAGTCGGGCGTTGGTAAAGTTTCTACCGAACGTTAACCATCGGTGTTGCGTGCGTTAATTACCTACTATTATTGCGTTCTACCCTATTGCGATGGGGTTCAATAAAAGTTTTAAATAAACGTGTTTTCAGTATAAAGCAGACTTTTGAAAGAATTAATGATTGAAACGATTTTTGTCGTCTTTTTTAGGGTTCCGTACCTCATTAGGAAAAAACGGAACCCTTGTAGGGTCACTCGTGTGTCTGTCTGTCTGTCCGTCTGTCACAGCCAATTTGCTACGAATCTAATACACCGATTAAGTTGAAATTTGGTACATTTAGAAATTAAATTAATTTTTAATACGAGGGTCAATTTTGCGGGGCAAATAAGACAATTAAAAAAAATGTTTTGTAACCTGTACCGTGTGACATATCAAATGAAAGGGCTTGCTGTGAGGGTCTCAAATATATATCTTTTTTTATGATTTTAAAGTAAATTGTTTTAAAGTTATTTAAGAAAATAGACGAAAATTGACAATTCCCCCCTTATCTCCGAAACTGCTGAGCCTAAAACTTTTACAAAAATAAAGAAAATAGTTCTTTAACTACAGATTACAGGAACACTTATAAATAGGTTGGTTGGTTCCACTTGGGTCATTGAGCAGTGCCTCGACAATCGAATTTTTTGACCAAATCAATCAATATGACCAAAGCGAAGAAAAATAAGGTTAAAAAACGGCTGCACTTCACCCACTAAAACTGCACCTCACTAATATCAGGGGGTTGCACTCCAATCTCGATCCGGTCCATCGCCACCTTGAGACCGAGAAGCCGTAACTGTTTTTCTTAACGGAGACGAAGATAATAACCCCGTTGGACGTGGCGTACCTCAAATATAATTAAACATTAAAAGGGACACAGCCCCACACAAGAAACGTGTTTTTTTTTAACTGAAGTATTTTTAGGGCTCTGTACTTCAAAAGGAAAAAACGGAACCCTTATAGGATCACTCGTATGTGTGTCGGTCATAGCCAATTTGCTCCGAATCTAATGGACCGATTAGATTGAAATTTGGTACACATATGAATTTCTGTGACCCAAACACGGACGTGTAACGTAAATATTAGGATTTTGAATATGGGGTCATTTTTGGGGGGCAAATAAGAAAATTTAAAAAAAGTTCTGCAAACTGTACCGTGTGACGTATCGAATGAAAGAGCTTTCTGTGAGAGTCTCAAACGTATTTTTTTTATAATTTTAAAATAAACTATTTCAAAGTTATTTAAGAAAATAGACGAAAATTGACCATTACCCCCCCCCCCCCCCTTTATCTCCGAAAATACTGAGCCTAAAATTTTGAAAAAATATAGAATATAGTTAAATACCTATAGATTACAGGAAAACCTATAAGAAGTCGATGGTCTTAAAACAATATTGAATTAAAGCAATATTGTCGATGGTCTCTCAATATTGTGCGTCCAAACTTACATTTGCCCATAGTTAAACAAAAAGGATCCAACCCACATAACACCTAATGTGGGTTGGATCCTTTTCGTTTAACTATAGACATTTGTAGTTGGAATGTATGGGAGAACATGTTTTTCAACTACAATGTTAAGTTTGTTCTTGGAATAAATTCATCCCAACTACGGAACCCTTCATTGTGCGTGGTCCGACACGCTCTTGACCGGTTTTTTACGTAGTAAATCAATAGGTAATTTTTGTCTGCTTTTGGTCACTTTGTCACTATAACCGGACATAAATTCTTAAAAATAGGTTATAATAAGCAACATGTCACTATATGCGAAGTCGTACTATATCCGAACTCTGTTATATTTTTTTTTTTTAATATGAAAACCAAACTTCGCACTGCAATTACTTCATACTAGGGAATCCAATCCCGTATACGCGGCATTCCGCACTGTTTTGCGTGATTGCAGTACTATATTAGCGATGCAATAGATTGGTAAAGGTACGCAGGTTGCGAGTACACCTGACCTTTTTGAAGAACATCACCAATAAGATTCACTTGTCCTTCTAGGGACGACAATAGTGTATGACCAGATGTATGAACATAAACGAAACAAAAGGAGTACCTATGTGAGGATCGTAGCAGATGGCGTCCTGTAGTGTCTGCCGACCCCAATGAGAAGAAGGCGTGAGTTTATGTTTTATATATAGATCCTTATGTTAATTAAATAGGTAGCTGAATTTTGGCCTATTGATATTCATTGAATAAGAAACGAAACCAGACGAAATGATTTCAGTATAGATACCAACTTTTATTCGAGAAATATTTTAAACAATGTTAACGATCAATGGCCATTTCAGCCGTGAAACAAAAGTATCAGTTTTCGATTTTTACCATTCAATATACGCACAAAAACATTCAATGTTTATTTTACCTTATATCCATATTTTATTTCAATAAATTACATTTATGCACACGCAAAAAGTAAATACCACAAAAATGCAACACTGAATTTCACACCTTACTTCTTAAATGATACAGTTTATTTTCCAATAATTTAAAACAGGCGATGTAAAACCTACAAAAGGTGCGGCAAACTGATCCATATCTTGTTAATGCAACTACCTAAAGCTTAAATCGCACCTCTATCCGCCCACCTTGTAAATCTTTACCTGTATTAGTGCGGGATTATTTTTATCGATAAATCCTGGGATTATCGATACTTATTGTGTGGGTGGCTCTAAAAATAGATTTTAATGGAAGGAGGAAATGCTGCGTAGATGTTTTTGACTAAAAATAATAAGAATCGCGGAAATTGCGTTTGTTTTAATTTTAGGGTTCCTCTGAGTCAAGCGCGGTAAGTTGGTCTTTAGCTGAGCCATCCCAAAGGTAGCTGCAATACAATGCAGGATCGGACTTGCACTTTGTAAAGGATTAAAAGCTGTCCAGGCGTAAACATTGATGAAAATCGGAAAGAAGGTGTATTCTGTGCACCGCTAAATAAAGTTGTACCAACGATCGTAGTGTTGTACTGAAATTACGAAAAATATAATTAGGGGGCACTCCCTATACACCGCAACCGAGGGATGAAAAAAAAATATGCACATAAGCGAGTGGGGTATCGGTGGATCCCATAACTTAATAGATTATGAGGTTGACTTTGAATCATGAGTAAATGTCATATTAATGCACGTGACTATGCCTTACCTACCTGTTAAGCACAGCACACGAAACATATATCAAACAACCTGCATGCTGTGCTTAGGCGTCGTGATTAGACTCTGATAGGCGGGGGTTATCGTCGTCTTTATGCAAATTAAACCAGTACAAGTATTCACAAATATAATAAAAGGGCACGTAAACACAATTCAGAAACAAAATACACATAAAATACAATCATAATACTTACGGCAATAATCTTACCTTCGAAACACTAATTATTGCAATAATACAAACATAATTTAGATACTACAGACACGCGACTACACAGGGCTCTATTGAGCATGTCACTTGATGGTTAGGTACTTTTACTAACTAGCTTGATACATTGGAACTGTGATGGAACTCGATGGAACTTGATGGAACTCTGATGGAACTAACTTTCAATCCTAGGGGACGCATATATATTAGTTTTGCACCATAGTTAACGTAGCGGGTACACTTCACCCGAGTAAAACTATAACACCAATATATGTGGTTTAAACAGTAACCACGCCCCTATTTTCTCGTGCAAGTCACAACCTGTCGACTTTTCTGAGCCAGGGAGAAACCCGTACGCAGTTTTGAGTTGATTCTCTGCGTTCAAGTCGCAACGTGTTTATTTCCGACGGACAAGCATAGTCTCGTGGAATATTTATTAGATAGATGATGTTAAGCTACTAGTACATTCTTATAGCTACTTATAACTAATAGCAAACGGAGTTAGGAGTATGGTGCTTCTCCTACATTCCACCCCCTGTAAGAGGGTTCAACCGCTTTACATCCATTTCCGTGGGAAGCACAATATTCTTTGCTACTGGTCGACGCAAGACACCGTTTGCTGTCTTAACATCTACAACACGGACGATTCCGTCATTACCTTGATACACGGATTGTATCACACCTTTTGTCCATGCACTTCGTTCTCTATTGTTGTCAACGATCACTACCACATCACTCACGCGCACATTGGGTCCACTAGTTGTCCACTTCTCACGACGTTGCAGAGTCGGGAGATACTCCCGCAGCCAGCGGCGCCAGAACATGTCGGCGAGCGCATTCACCCGCCGCCACTGCCGGCGGGAATCGACGTCCTCGTAGCTGCTCGGCGCAAACGGTGTACTCCCGGACGCCGTGCCCAGGAGTAGATGGTTCGGCGTCAGGACCTCAGGCTGCTCGTGATCGTCGTACACATAGCTCAGCGGGCGGCTGTTTACTATCAGCTCTGCCTCGGTAAGAAGGGTGTAAAGGACCTCCTCACGAGGGGCCCGCTCCTTGAGCGTGCTTTTCAGTGCATTCTTCACAGTACCTGACCAGGCGTTGGCACAACCTCATCAGGTGGAAGTGCGCCTCTTCTATGTCGTGGACGCAGCTCCGACGTCGCTCTTCATTTGCGACATCATTCGACGAAAATCAGCGCGCGCGCCATAACGCGCTGCACGCGCTTCCAGGCTGAGTAGCGCTTGTACTCCAGGAGGGGCCCGGCAGGGGCCACCGCAGTGTGGACTCGTTGGATGCGCTCGAGGTCTGCCTCTGCCGCCTCAGGTTCGCGACATGCTGGCCACCGCTCCTGTGAACACAAAAACGAGGGGCCCGACAACCACACTGCATGGTCATCAGGCCAAGGCAATCTGGCAGCCTTATCAGCTGGGTTGTCCGCCGTGGGGACCCAGCGCCAGTTGCCTCTGGCTGATAACCTGTCTATTTCGGCTAATCTTTCCCTCAATTCTGTCGAGTTGGTTACCCACCCCCGTATGATAAAACCCCCGGAGGCGCGTATTCTGGCAACCTGCTCGATCAGGCTGTTGGCCTGCTCTACGGACCACGTGCTATCTAAATAGTCGTCCATGTAGTGCCTATCTCTTATGGCCTCAACAGCTTCGGGGTGAACGTTAACCCACTCATTGGCGTTTTTATTGAGTATATATATCGCCGTGGTTGGTGAAGAGGCGGCGCCAAATATCATTGATGTCATGGCGTAGGTATCAGGTTCCCTACCACCGTTCGCCCCTCTCCACAAAAACAGCTGTGTGCCCTGATCTTGTGCCCTAATCTTAACTCGCAAAAACATATCAGCTATATCGCCTGTGAACGCTATGGGACCTACTCTAAATTTAATCAAAATACCTAGTAATGAATTTAATAGATCGGGTCCGGTCAGTAGGTTATCATTCAGACACGTACCTTGGGACGTAGCAGCCGCGTCGAAGACTAGGCGAAGCTTCCCTGGTTTGTTCGGGTTTACAACACCGAAATGTGGTAGGTACCAAACCGGTGAGCTATCTACCTCGCCTTCCACCTTCCGTGCATACCCTTCAGCTACTAGACGCTCTATCTGGTTCGCGTACGTCTCAGCGAAACGAGCGTACTTACGCATCCGCCTCTCGATACCATATAACCTCTGCCGGGCCTGTCTATAACTATCAGGCAACAGAATGTTGTCCTGTTTCCACAAAAGACCTACTTCCCATTGCGTCTTATCAGGGGTGCGTTGACTCGTACTGTCTAACACCTGTACAGCCCGTTCTACATCCTTATGTTTGCGGGTTACTTGAGAAATGCCTATCGATTCTAATTCAAACTGTGACTTTACTAAATCATGCAAATCTGGGAGGGAAACTGTTGTGCAGTTCACTGCTTCGGTACTACTGTCGTTATTAAATGGTCCATGTATGACCCAACCTAACTTAGTTAGTGAGGCAACTGGCTTACCGGATCGTCCACGGCGGGTGTCCCCGCCAACGAGCAGCTCCCAATTGTCCTGCCCGATCAGCAGCAGCGGCTTGGCTCCCCTCATCTCTGCGCAACCCAAGTCGCGCAGGTGCGCGTTATCGTTGATCACTGAAGAGGTCACTGTTTGTGTAGGCAAGTTCAAGTTTGCTAATGTCCGGCACTTGATATTATGGCACTGTCCATTGGGGCCCTTCACACATACTTGTACCACTCGCGAGGTAAGGTCCGACACATCATGACCGCCCGCGGTCTTTAATGTTAGTGGCACACGTGGACCCGATAGGTTAGTAGCGAGCGAACTGTCTATTAGCGATACTGTTGCCCCGTCGTCCAACAACGCATAACACTGGTCGTTGTCGCTATCTTCGTTATACACCGACACTGGCACTATCTTCAATAACGCTGTGGCTCGCCACTCTCCTATGTTTGTTACACATTCTGGTTTTGACCTATCTTCGTGTAACAACACATGATGTTTGTAGTCGCACTTTTTGCACTTGTTTGCGCGACAAAACTGCTTAGTGTGTTTTGCTTTTAAGCAATTAAAGCACACTTTTTTCTTCTTGATCAGTTCCCAGCGATCTTGGATATTCAGCTTCTTGAACTGGTCGCAATCTTCTATGACATGCTTGCCGTGGCACATCACGCACTCCTTCTGTGTGATACTCGTAGCTTCGTCGCTCTGTGTATTCACACGATGAGTCATCTGCGGCTTGTTGGTGACTGGGCGTGCCGCGTTTCCAGGTCGAGTCCTTCCGCTGGTCTGCTGCAGCTTCACAGGGAGTTTAGCCTGTTCTGGTTCATACACAGTCGGTTGTAGGTAGTATGAAGTGGAACGCGTCACGTGTATGAGGAACTGTGACAGCATTTCCAAGCTGGGTGAGATCCTCAAGTCCACCCCCTGTGAGTTATCCAGGCCCATCGCGAAGTCACCATACTGTGCTCGTTGAACTGGTGTCAGCTTGCCTAGCAGCTCGCTCACCAGTTGAGGGTTATTCAGGTACCCATCTGCTCTGACGTTCTTTAGCAGTGACACACAGTTCCTTACCGTCGATGAGAATTTCCTTAATTCCTGGCCACTATCAGACACTTTAGGTAAATTTCTCACCTTCTTTAAAGCATATTGAAGTATGACGGTTGGATGTCCGTACTCTTCTTCTAATGCACGCAATATTTCAGTGGGGTCTCTCGCTGACCGTAACAGGTCCTCCACTGCGATCTTTGCCTTCCCATGTAGAGACGACTTCAGACGCGCTATATTCTCATGCGGCCTAAAGTTATATAATTCAGTAGTGTCCCAGTACATATTCCTATATGAAATCCAATCAGCTGGGTCACCACTAAAATGTAGCAATTCGTAAGCCTGTCTGGGTACCGGGTGCGGGCGTGCCATGTTAGTGATCGCCTCCGCCAGCTTATCGATTTTCCTATCTCTATCGCTCGACGATAGTCGCTGCCTTTCTACAGCCCCCACTCCGCTATTTCCCTGTCGCTGTGTGACCGACTCGAGTGTCGATACTCGAGGTCCACTTGCGACCGGAGTGGTGAAGGCGGGATAATCATCGGGCAAACGGAATCTAACCGCTTCAGTATGGGCTGGCGTCTGCATAGGCCCCGCATTGCTCACGGGGTTCCTATACGGATGCGACACATTACTTTCACTTAACATAGCCGGCACACGGTACATATTAGATTCAAGATTCACTCTACTTACGTTTTGATCTTGAATCGTAGGTGGTTCATACGGCGCGGTGCCCTCAAGCGGTACGTGCGACGTAGACGGCGCGCGAGACGCAGCCGCCGTAAACATCGCCGTTTCTGGTTGCGTCGCTTGGGGCGTTGTATTCACCCATTCTTCTACTCGGTGCGTCGTATCCACCTCCGAGTTTGAGTCCTCACTTTCAGCATTTGCCTCGATCTTTGCTATTGCCACCTCCATCCTTTTCTTCACCAGATTCTCCCTGATGAGCACCAAATCACGCTCAGCTTCGTATTCGGCCTTTTTCCTCAAGAATACGACGCCCTTGCGACTACTCTTGGACGAAACTCTGCTGCTCCGCGGCGACCGTGCGACTGTCTGCCGTGATACGCCCTCTGCCGGCTTTTCACTATAGTCGATTACTCGACCCCCGGTCAGCGGAATAATGGGGGCAGCCGCTGATCTTACCGTTGGCGCTATTGATGGAGAACCTGGTGGCACTTCCGACAGTAAGCCTGAGTCCGAGGCGATGGCGGCTTCCCTGCGCCGCGTGTCTGCTTCTTCCGTCATTTTGCGTAGTTTGCTTCGCGTGGTTACGGCACTTTTCTCACTCATTGTACCTGGTTAATTCGCCTATAAGCGTAATCCGATTCCGAACGCTAGTTTGTAAGACTACGCCCAGACAATCGGTTATCCGACTCGCAAGGACCAAATGTTAAGCACAGCACACGAAACATATATCAAACAACCTGCATGCTGTGCTTAGGCGTCGTGATTAGACTCTGATAGGCGGGGGTTATCGTCGTCTTTATGCAAATTAAACCAGTACAAGTATTCACAAATATAATAAAAGGGCACGTAAACACAATTCAGAAACAAAATACACATAAAATACAATCATAATACTTACGGCAATAATCTTACCTTCGAAACACTAATTATTGCAATAATACAAACATAATTTAGATACTACAGACACGCGACTACACAGGGCTCTATTGAGCATGTCACTTGATGGTTAGGTACTTTTACTAACTAGCTTGATACATTGGAACTGTGATGGAACTCGATGGAACTTGATGGAACTCTGATGGAACTAACTTTCAATCCTAGGGGACGCATATATATTAGTTTTGCACCATAGTTAACGTAGCGGGTACACTTCACCCGAGTAAAACTATAACACCAATATATGTGGTTTAAACAGTAACCACGCCCCTATTTTCTCGTGCAAGTCACAACCTGTCGACTTTTCTGAGCCAGGGAGAAACCCGTACGCAGTTTTGAGTTGATTCTCTGCGTTCAAGTCGCAACGTGTTTATTTCCGACGGACAAGCATAGTCTCGTGGAATATTTATTAGATAGATGATGTTAAGCTACTAGTACATTCTTAAAGCTACTTATAACTAATAGCAAACGGAGTTAGGAGTATGGTGCTTCTCCTACACTACCTAAAAAAATATGTATTTTAAAAAAGGAACATAACGTTCTTTTTACAATTTTGAATAAGCATTCAATGCACGAGGAACGGTGTTCTTCTGCATTTGGGTATTGTCTGCCATTTCAGCTTATCGTCTGAGATAGGCATGGGGCTGGCACGCAAGAGGTCCGACCTCTGATTAATTCCTATCACAAGCTCATCAAAATATCCTAAAGTAAAATCTGTTCCCCAAAAAATGCAGCCATATCGACCACTGCGCTGCTACTACGATGCCGTGGAACTGGTGAAGTTTTGACCTAAAAAATAAATATTTCATTGTCGCGCTATCAATACGACGATGTAGACTATGCTAAAGAAACACTATCTAGAACATTGAACCCACAATACAATAAAAATTCGGTAGTAATCTTCATAAAAAAAAAAAATATCTTCTCATTTCCGCAACACGCAAACGAAAAGAATCAAAAACGGCAACGAATGTAAAAGCAAAAGACTCTCCAATATTCTTCCTCAATCTCATTTTCACCGCATAACCGTAGTTAAATTCACACACGTAGGAAGAACCGAAGCAGCGAAGAACCGGAGAGACGGCTCGTAAAATTTAACCGGCGCAAGAGCTGATAACGTGCGATAAGTTAATTTGAATTTAAAAATGAATCCAGTGAGAGACCTCCGCATGATTCTTTGTGGGGCTGCGAAATTGGCGGATTGTAGGAACTGAGGAAACAAACGCAAACCTTTGCAGTTTTTTACCTAATTTCTGTTACAAAGTTAACCCAGATTAAATTCTAACACAATTACTCACTAAAGGGAATTACAAACATTAATTATTGTTAAGAATTATAATTATGAATTGTAATGTTTCAACTTAAGACAATAGCTCCACGTAGCCCGCGAAATTAAAATTTTCTTACGTTTTTCTGCAATTCGCAGGTCAGTATCAGGTCGTATGTTGATCTGAATATGATTTACGACCGTAACAAATCTGTATTTATACAATTATAATCATTAAAATCATCAATACAACTCTCGTAACTTCATAATAATCCTAATAAATATTTCATGAAATCTTGATATTTAGAATTATACTAACTTAAGGAGTTGTATTACTGATTGTAATGATTATAATTCTGTAAATACATATTTGTTACGGCCGCGAATCATACTTTAATCAATATACAACCTAATACTAACTTGCAAATTGCAAAACACGTAAGAAAATAAGAATTTTGCGGGCTACCTGGAGCTTCTCCCTTAATGTCTTACCACTTTTTTTGTTTGAATAACTTTATTAAATTGTAATTAGAAAAATCATCGACGAAATTTGAGGTTATAAAATTAACTTCACTTGGCAAATTAAAAACATCGTTATGGTGATTTTATATTAGAATTTCGGGACTTCAGTTTTAAGTAGGTATTCAAATAATTTAATCAAAGCACTCAATTTGTAAGTATCACTACAAAATGCAATCCAGGTACGTTTTCTGATACATATTTTTGCAGTACATTTGGGAAGACGGCGTGAGTTTATATATAATTATATTGTCTGTATTTTCATCAGATACCTACTTTTGTAAAAGACTTCGTTAAATAAGGTAAGCCAGAATTTATTTACATATTTGATATTCTATTCTATTTTTTTAAATGGCAAGCAAATCCGATATCGAACATTCTGTGAATTGGAAAAGCAAGTGTGGATTACTAAAATAAAAACGTGTGTGGTCGGGGGACCCCTGTCAGGAACAAAATTCCTTCTCACGTATGATTTAAAACAAAAACAAAATTTTCACAGCTGCCATCTTGGATTTGCATTTTAACGTCACTTTGCGCTTTAACCCCCTCGAAAACCATGAAAACGACTCCCATGATGAAAACTTTGAAAATTTTCGCAGCTCCCTCTTGGATTTACATTTTGACCACACTAGGCGGCTTTAGTACTCTCGAAAACTATGAAAACGATACCCATGATGAAAATAAAATTTAAATTTTCGCAGCTGCCATCTTGGATTTTCATTTTGACCAAATTCACACTTATTCGAAAGAAGAAAGCCGCGTGTATGATCGCTTTTTCGTTTCCTACTGACTGACTACCTATCTACATTACCTACGGCAAGCCGCGTTAACGACCTACGTTTAAAAAAAGGGCCCAAATAAAATTCTTCGATTGATGCAGTCGTAACAAAGTGACATAAGTGTTCTGTGCTGCTTAGTGATTGAAACCCTCGAGTCACGAGGGTGTGGCGACTCCACAGGAAATACCTGCCTAGCCTTTTTCTAACTATGTTGGGGTCAGCTTCCAGTCTAACAGGTTGCAGCTGAAAACCAGTATTTTACATGAAGCGACTGCTTAACTGATCTCCACAACCCACTTACTGGTAACACGATACCTCTTGATAAGACTGGTTGTCAGACTTTCGGGCTTCTGACGTCCTAGATCCAAGAATTACAGTCTGAGTCCACAGGAACTGAAACTCAAAGAATTTATTTCAATTAAACCAATTACAGGCACTTTTAATTTATCAAAGAGTGGGTCAGTTAGTCAACAAGTTGAAGCTAGTTGCCCTTTCCAAAACGTAGATCTCATGGAGAAGAAAGGGCAAGAAACTCCACGGACACTCTTTTAAATTAAGATATATTACAAAATCCTGGGTACATTATTCTTTTTTTCGTGATTTCAGGTTTGGTCCCTTAGTAAAATTTATTCATAATGATGAGTACACAATGACCCTTTAAGAGATTTTGCCTAGGTTCACACGGCATTGTACCGCACGTTTTTTGAAGAATAAATTTTACCGAATACACAGTGGCACATACATTGAGTATAGAACCGTTCACACGTTGTTTGTACTGCAAAAAACGTACAGAGCTACAGCAAATCGAATGAACTTTTAACGTATTCGGTTTGCTAGTACCATGATCTCTTTGTGACTGTTGTATGAATACTGTGTGCTGCGGCTATACGTTTTTACACGAATAGAAATGTATCGTTTGAACACCCTACTGTTTATCCGTTGAAATGGAATACTGCAAAAAAACGTGCGGTATAATGCCGTGTGGACCTAGGCTTAGAGTATGAATAGATAGACCTTATATGTGAGCACAATGTAAAGAAAAAAATTAAAACTATTCAAAATATAAGGAAAATAAGGTATATTTTATCGGTTACACTCTCTTAGAAATATTTATGTGATCCTGTATCTTATTACATACACGCGTGATCTAGCAGAATCTATAGGAATTATGTCATCGAAACCTCTTTGATAAACACGGGAATGCGACAGCTCATTGCTAACCCTTTGTAATCGACCTAGCTCCCAGTTATATGAAATTTGAAATGCGTGTAAATTAGAGGTAATTTCGTGATGTTATTCTATCGAGAAAATATTATTGGTTTATCTAGCAGCGCCCCTCCGCCGCCTTTTCACCCGCGTAAGTCTCAAAGCCGTTCAGTAGTTTTTGCGTGAAAGAGTAACAAACATCCATCCATCCTCATAAACTTTCGCATTTATAATATTAGTAGGATTACACAAAAAGATTCAAAATATTATTTAGTTACTCATATTATTTATTTTAAGCCAGTCTTGTCAATGTCATGAAAAATCAAATTTACGATTGGCATGTTTGCTTTAGACCCCCTCTCAAATCTACAGCGATGTTAAACTGTTCGGTGGAAATAGTAGGTGATAGATACCGTCGAGCGACATTGATCGTCGAATTAATCGACTTGAATATTAAATTTAATCGACGAGGTACGAGTATCAATGATCGATCGCCCTGCAACTTCGATCAACATCGTATAAAATTAATCCAGGTTAGTAATTTAGTTGCAACTTAATAATCAAAGAATTGATAATATTGAATATATTGAAATAAAGTGATAAATATACAAGGTATAATTTAAATAAGGCCTCTTAAGGGGTCATTGTATTCATGATTAGGAACAACTTTTACTATGGGACCAAACATGAAATAGCGAAAAAAAATCACCTGTTCCCCACACTTATGTTCGCATAACTCGTCAAAATTTAGAGACCAGCTGATTTTTTTTTTTTTTGGCTATTTCAGGTTCGGCGATGCGCTCGGATTCCGCCGCGTGCACTCTATCTTTCTCGCTCTAGAAAATGACGATCCTAAGCGACAGAAAAATGCGATTCTGTGCGGAGAGATGTGGCTCAACCTTCTTTTACTTAATAATGTCTATCTACCTATTTCAATTCGCCCCTTGCTCATCTCATGGCCCCAATCGCAAGAATCACCCATTTGAATTGATACGCGCTCCCAGCACTTATTATAGCAAGGAAAAGATCCTGAAATGCAATCCTATTATGTATATTGTGGGGATTGGAACCCCACGTACCTGTATGATGTTAATGACTTAATGTGGCTTCAAGATGAGCAGTATTGTAATCAACGAGGGAAATTGAGGAAAACCTTTTGTTTAAGGTGAAAGCGCCAGGGTAGCCCACGAAATTCAAATTTTCTTACGTTTTTTGCAATTGGCAAGTCAGAATTAGGTTGTATGTTGATCCCCTCCGGGGGGTTCCCGCACTGTCGAAGTGGGGGTAGGGGGGCTCAGTAGCCGTGGCTTGGTCACCCACGGTGAAGCGAAGAGGAACCCGAGCAGAGGGGCCGCTCGTCAGCAGGGCTTTTCCCAGGAAGTCGACGACGTAGCGTCCAGCAGGTAGGTTGCGGTGCCGCTTTGGCGACATCGCAACTGCGGCGGGCCGCGATGTCGTATTGGAGGCATCGCGGCTGAGCTTGGAGGCCGAGGCCGAGGGGAGAGGAGTGCCGGTATTGTGGTGCGCCACTCTCCCTACCTTCCGCGGCCTTGACGGGGTCGCCACCGTCTGATGGCGAACGCGGTGGAGTCGCAAGGCAGGAGGAGTGTCGGTGTATCGTTGGCCGCTCTCCCTATCCTCTGCGGCCGAAAAGTGGTAGGCGGCCGGGCCACTGACTTGCCGGTCGCAGGGGGACCAAGGGTGCCTAGACATGAGGTCGTCTAGCGCCCATGTGCTGGTCACGACGCGCAATGTGTTCTTGTGCGCCGGTGATGGGGGATGCTCCCCAGAGGCAGGCCCGGTGACGGACAGCCGTGGCGAGTTCGCGGTGAGTGCTAACGCGTGCCCGTGTACCTGTCACAAGCGGCAGAGGAGGACACCGTGGAGTTTTAGTGGGTTGGAGTCCCACATAACTGCACTATCTTCCCGTGGTAGTGCAGTATGCATGAGCATTTCTACACGCAAAAAAAAAAAGATTGTATGTTGATCAAAATATGATTCGCGACCGTAACAAGTATGTATTTATAGAATTATAATTAATAAAGTCATGAATACAACTCTTTAAGACCTATGAATGAATGACTGTTTCCTGAAATCGTGACATTTGAGGATTATACAAACTCAAGAAGTTCTATTACTGATTCTAATGGTTATATTTCTGTAACTACATAATTATTTGTTACGATCGCGAATCATACTTTAATAAACATACAATCTAATAATGACTTAAAAATTGCAAAAAAAAAAACATAAGAAAATTTGAATTTCGTGGGCTACCCTGGCGCTTCCCCCTTAAATGTGTTTGAGAGTTCATTTGTTGTGTATTTATTTACCTAGGTACCTTTTATTTTCAAACAAGATAATATTTACTAAGGAAATATTTAAGGTAACAGTCTTAGGGTGGGTTGCTCCATTTGACAATTGAACCCGTCGTTTAGAAAAGGGCATGAGTCAATTAATTAAAACTTTTCAGAATCAACAAAAATATGTTTCTTGTAAAAAAGTCATTCATTGGTGCTGAAGAAACTGAATAAATAAAAAACATATATGTTTTTTAAGATTTCTATTCATTAAAAAAGAAACAATACTCATACAGATATTTTGTCTTAATAATTTTGCACTAAGGTCTTTTTGATATGATCTCTTAGATCAGTTTCTCCAACCACGCCGTAATTACGGTAGAAATACCGTAATTTTTCTAGACCTACCAGATGTATGTACATACAAATCCAAAGATATTCATAAGAGCTGTTAGTTAGCCATCATTTTTTTATATTCATATATTGCTGAATATATTGGCCATGCAAAAGCCTCTGTATACAAATTGTGGTACTCTGCTAATATACAGTGTCAAATTGAATTAGCTAACGAAACTCCGCAGACGTGTGTTTTTATTGTGTAAACTTCAAAGACGTGATGGGTTTCGATATCTCAACACGATAACTTAGATTTTATCAACTCACAGTTCAAGTAACAACACTACCAGCGGTCATTGACCTCAAAAAAATCTTCAAATTATTTTAATTTTGTAATCTTTAGGTATCGATACCCATCGGAGTTTCGCTATCTAATTTAATTTATATTATCCTAGCTTTTTCAAATCTGACATTTTCTTTTCATTGATTGGCACTTTACCAGCATATGCAGGAAAAATGTGGAATGTGACACCTTAGAAATATATAAAAAAGTAATGGTCTAAAAGCATTTACGGCAAGCTCACGATCAAAGAGTATAATTAGAAATAGGGAGTTCACGATTCTCCATTTTCGTATCAAATAAATTGAGGTTATGTCATATCTGACAGCTGCGTTTGGTTTCACTTGAAAGGGGCGTAAGTCCAGGGTATACCGTTAACCTATATTTTAACCGACTTCAAAAAAGGTTTTTCTGTATTCGACGCGTATGAATATATGTATGTCCGCGATTTTCTCAAAAACTAATGCCCCAATTTTGATGATTCTTTTACTAACGTGATCTACATACTTTTAGGAAGGTTTTAGTATATAAATATAATATACGTACATTAGGTATTTACTCTTATGTACGAAGTTATATGCATAAATGTACTGTGTATCTCCGGCATTTCTAAGCAGATATTGATTCTTCTTTTCGTTCGTGTTGGCCTTATGTAATTGTATATTCAACTAAAAATGGAAAAATAAATTTACTTTAAACAAAGTAAAAACCGACGAACAACCTAAAACGAATAAAATACCTTCCTTAAAAAACTTAACAGCTTCTGAAATCTGATTTCAGAAGCTGTTAAGTTTTTATCAAAGGTGAACTAAAAAGAAAATTCTGAAGCAAAGGTAAATATCAAAATATAGCTACTAAAAAAACTTTTTAGCAAAAAATAAAACCGACTTCTAAAACAAAACACTACAAAGTGAAAAATAACTTTAATTTCGGAAGTCGGTGTCTTTGGTTTTGTATTTTCGTTTTTTGCCACCGACTTCCGAAATTAAAGTTATTTTTCACTTTGTAGTGTTTTGTTTTGGAAGTCGGTTTTATTTTTTGCTAAAAAGTTTTTATTTTTCACTTTTTAGTTGTGGAACCTACCCCACACAAATTCGAATACATAATTGAGCACAATAATTGTAGATATAGCCATGTAAATAACAGTGATAGGAAGTTATTAAAACACCATCACATCATCCACATAAAATGAGTGGGAAATATACGCATTATTGCAGCTAACTCAAAAACTCCCTAAGCTAAGTTAATAAAATGTATATGGGACCATCTCGGAAGTATACCCTATCAAACAAAAAAAGAATTTTCTAAATCGGTCCATCCGTCTTTGAGTAATCGCGTAACAAACATACAAAAAAAAAAAAACAACAAAAAAATACAGACGAATTGATAATAACCTCCTCCTTTTGGAAGTCGGTTAAAAATAAATAAAATACGATAGTAAGGGCGAATACCAGCGTTATTAAGCCGTCATCGTCACATGAAAAATCGCGCAGACATCGGTTCCGGTAGGTAAGTATCGCATCCAGGAAATTATGTTGAAGTGAATCGGCAAGTTTGGAAGTATAGACGCACATTTGCGATTCGACGTTTGGTCGCTTAAAATGCGGTGAAAATTTCTTTTTAGGGTTCCATAACTCAAAAGGAAAAAACGTAACCCTTATAATAATAATAATAATAATAATAATAATATTCCACAACTATCACACAACGCCGTCTAGCCTCAAGCTAAGCAGAGCTTGTGTTATGAGTACTAGACAACTGATAAACATACTTATATATTTCTAAATACATACATATATAGATAAATTACACCCAGACACAGAACAAATGATCATGCTCATCACACAAACATTTGTCCTGGGTGGGAATCGAACCCACGACCTCCGGCATAGCAGTCAGGGCCACTAACCACTAGACCAACAGGCCAGTCAAATCCTTATCACTCGTGTGTCTGTCTGTCTGTCCGTCTGTCACAGCCAATTTGCTCCGAACCTAGTGGACGGATTAAATTGAAATTTGGTACACGTATGTATTTCTGTGACCCAAACACGGACGTGTAACATAAATAAATGAATTTTGAATATGGAGGTCAATTTTAGGGGGCAAATGAAAAAAAAAATTGTAAACTGTACCGCGTTACATTTCAAAGGAAATGGCTTACAGTGAGGGTATCAATTTTTTTTTTTTATAATTTTAAAATAAATCATTTTAGTTATCTAAGTAAAAAGACGAAAATTGACCATTCAGGGGGAATGGTCAATTTTGAGGTGAGCATAAAATTTTGAAAAAGTACAGAAAATGGTTCTACACCTATAGGTTATCCATGGACCGTCTATGGTCTTAAAACAACATGGTAAGTCTCAATATTTGCAGCTAGAACGTATGGGAGAACATGTTTTTCAACTACAATGTTAAGTTTGTTCTTGGGATTCATCCCAACTACGGAACCCTTCATTGCGCGTCGCACTTAGCCGCTTTTTTAAACAAAGCAACACTTGTGATAGCGCAGCAGTCTATAATTTGGTGATAGTACGCGTATAAATAATTTGTGTTTGTGTTTTTCGTAATAGTCGTTATCAAACTCAAACTGCTAGGATTTCTTTCAATTAATTTCATTTACAAGTATTTTTGAATTGGCGATATACTTCGTTAATTATTTCTAGAATCGGTCTACTCAATTTTAGTAGGTTCTTTGGAGAAGAACGGACAAGAAACTCCTTCTCATTTCTGCTGATTTAGACGAGTATTCATCTCTTCTAAATCAGCGGAAATGAGAATGTTACAGTTAATTATTGGATTACACAATATGTAACAAAAACCCTGTCGTTCCTTCTACCTACGTTTTGAGAATCGGAAAGCAAGTCGTTTATAAAATATTTAATTATTAAAATTTGTAATGTTTAACTGATTTCTAACCTCTACAATTCCGCATGAAGCGATGACGCGAAACCAGAAACAGATAGAGCGCTCCCGCCACACCCTTTGATCGGTGCCACTGCGCCGGTGTGTATTTTTCTACACAAGTTCGTGGCCTTGTCAGCTGTTGTTTATTACTTTAACGAATGAATATTTCTAAATATTGTTATACATGGTATTTTTATGCACAATTGATAATTTGATTTTGACCTCTCGACTAGCCAATGCTTAACTTTTTTTAATCATAATTTCATCAATATTGTGCTTGTCCGTACGTACCCGTACGTCCGTACGTCCCTAAAAGGAACAACAGGGTTTTTGTTACATATTGTATAATCTATTACTTATCTTTTCGATACCAATGTGCCAAATGTTGATTAAAATCTACCTTTTAGCTCCGTTGTTAAAATTCCTAGCAAAAATGAAACGGCCAAGAGATGGAAAAAAGAAAAATAGTTTGCAGCAGCCGCCAATGGTGGCCAGGATAATAATTTTACTTTTTTATCTAGGTAAGCTTTTATCGGTCGTGAACTCACGGCTAGCTGTAGGTACGTAATTCAAATCAAGCGGACAAAACCCACAGCGACTATTAAACGCAACTACACACCAACTCCTAATTTGACGGACCATGAATAGCTCCAAGCTAACCATTGGAAGTTCTGTTTGCTAATTACTCAAACTTCGCTATTGTGTTGCCCATTCACTGGCTTACAATTTCATCGATGGCTAGCAAATAATGACGGCTGTACTCTGTTCTAGATTCCGACAGTTGACTTAATTATAACGGGTGGGTAAATGCTGTCGGAAATTCAATATGGCTGCTTATTTCGCAAATCATATTTCGTCTGTGGCAGTTGTGAGTTTCGATGTTAAGCAAGTTCTTTTTAAACTTACTCTTTGTTTTCTCATCTCTTTTGGTACAAAAGTTTGTTATTTCTGTCGATTTTGTTTTAAGTACACGTCACAGCGTTTTTAACAGATGATGTGGCTAGAAAGGGGGTGTCTACCACCGAACACTATTACTCTTACGGAGTGACTACCGAGGTAATAAAAATAAAAAAAATAAGGTGATGACTAATTGAGAATTATGGAAGAAAAATACATGTTGCACCGACCCCAAGCAAGGCGACGATATCTAACTATTAATTATTTTAAACTGAAGATCACGTATACACTAGTAGTGTTAATGATTTGGATAAAATACGGTTACAGATATTTATTTTACAAAATAATTACAAATTAACTTATAGAGAAAACATAAATTGGTTTAAAACAAAGTTATCTGCCAGTAAGCGTAGATAAACAAATTTAATAAAAAAATAATATATGATAAAATATAATGTTAAATTAGAGATTAGAGCATTTTCTTAATAACTTAATAAGTGAATATTTTAGATTATGTTTATATTATATAGTCAGTTCAGGCCAGCTGGCGTGGTTGGTTAAGATACCACCTATCATGTCGCAGGTCGTGGGTTCGATTCCCATCCAGGACAAACATTTGTGTGCACGAACATGTCTGTTTGTCCTGAGTCTGGGTGTAATTATCTATATAAGTAAGTATTTACAAAAAAAAAGTAGTGTATGTAGTATATCAGTTATCTGGTTACCATGGTACAAGCTCTGCTTAGTTTGGGATCAGATAACCGTGTGTGAATTGTCCCGGAATATTATATTATATTATTTTTGATTTTATTATTGATTTTATTATTTGTAATGTTATGTCTAACGCGGATAAAAACTGAGAATCACGCAAAATTATCTAGCATATTTTTATGAAACTTTTACTATTTTAAAGATAATTTTACTATTTATCTTTTAGTATACGTGTTTTAATATGTGATAATGGCATATATCTGCGTCTTAAGAGCAGGGCAGGAGAATGATGATGATTTTGAGATGAGACCAATGAGTGTTACTTGATTATTATTGAGGAGCTCGTGGCTAAGTAATCACAGCCGCACGGGTCGATCCATCAGGTTAAGCTACGCTTGCTGGGGTTGGTCCGTGGATGGGTGACCATCTTTACATACCGAGACTCCTCGGTGCCTCGGAAAGCACGCTAAGACGTTGGTCCCGGCTGTCATTCATGGATCTTTGACAGTCTGAAAGTCTGACAACCAGTGTTACTAAGGGGTATTTTATTACCCAGCTACTGGGTTTTGGAGGTCAGATAGCCAGTTACTCCATGTAAAATACTGGTATTCAGCTGCATCCGGTTAGACTGGAAGCCGGCCCCAAAATAGTTTTGAAAAGGTTAGGCCGATTGAGATTAATAGGTACTTGATTATTTTTACGTTCTTTTAGAACACAATTTGATCTTGATATATATAATAATTCTAAATGCAACTCGCAATACCCAAGTGGAATACCTACATTCTACTATGACATGTAGCAGCATCAAATATCTTATGCAGAGAGCCGTTCATGTATATTTTACCACATAAACCGTTTACAACGTTCGATACACATACCTACATACATAAAGATAGGTAAGTATATGTAATACCTACAGGCCAAGCAGAGTTATTACTGCAATAAAATATAAAATAAAAATCAGTCAAGTATGGTTGGTGAACCAAAATTTGTATAAAAGGTTCCGTAGGGTAATTAATTTATAGTTATAAGTAAGTATATATTTTCTGAAGAGCTCGTGGCTAAGTAATAGCAGCCACACCGGTCGATCCATCAGGTTAAGCTACGCTTGCCGTGGTATTTCCGTGGATGGGTGACCTTCTTTACATACCGAAAAACCTTCGTGCCTCGCAAAACATGTTAAGCCGTTGGTCCTGGCTGTCATTCGTGCTTTGACAGCCGTTACGGTTCGTCAGAAGCCCGAATGTATGACAACAGTCTTACCAAGGGGTATCTTATTACCCAGTAACTGGGTTGTGAAGGTCAGCTAGGCAGTCGCTCCATGTAAAATACTGTTATTCAGCTGCATCCGGTTAGTCTGGAAGCCGAACCCAACACAGTTGGGAAAAGGCTAGGTAGATTGATTGATTGATAGAAATATATATTTTTTAGTTGCTTCAAATAGCGAACAACTAACAAAGGATCATGAGTGTGGTATTTATTTAAACTTTGTTTTGAGCTTAAGTAATAGCTTGTCAAGTTAAGTGCACTAAGTTTTGCATTGTTTTCACTTATTTACAACAAACCGTGCGCCCGATGTTATTATCATGCATAAATGAGAAATTTCCATACAAACTTTCTTCCCTTATTGAACCCCTTTTGGGGACGAATTTTCAAAATCCTTCCTTAGTGCTTAGTGCCCACTTTCGCTACATAAGGAACTCTTGCGCAAAATTTCAAACTTTAAGACCCAGCGGTTTAATCTGTGCGTTGTCCGCCAGTGAATTTAAGATTTTTTAGAGTTTATTCCTTAAGAATCAATTTTGGAGGAGCTCGTGGCTAAGTAATAACAGCCGCACGGGTCGATCCATCAGGTTAAGCTACGCTTGCCGGGGTTGGTCTGTGGATGGGTGACCATCTTTTCATACCGAGATTCCTCCGTGCCTCGGAAAGCACGTTAAGCCGTTGGTCCCGGTTGTCATTCGTGGATCTTTGACAGTCGTTACGGGTCGTCAGAAGCCCGAAAGTCTGACAACCAGTCTTACCAAGGGGTATCGTATTACCCAGTAACTGGGTTGTGGAGGTCAGATAGGCAGTCGCTCCATGTAAAATACTGGTATTCAGCTGCATCCGGTTAGACTGGAAGCCGACCCCAACATAGTTGGGAAAAGGCTAGGCATTCCTTAAGAATCAATTTTCATACATGGAAATTTTATGAGGAGTGAAATATTACAAACGTTAACTTAAAAGCGTAACGTTTTTCTGCGCAACTTAAAATAAAACGAACACCTTTACACCTTTAAGTTGCTTTTTGTATAGCACTGATCCATTGAAGAAACTCTGCCCCTATGGTCCTTTGTTTTCGTCCAACAATAGAAAGTCTACTAATTAATTATTTTTGATAGACAGATTTAATCAAACTTTGTGTCTATTTGTGTTCTGATTTCAAATATTATACGTTCGGAGGTACAAGAGCTGGGAAGAGAACACATAAACTATACACACAGATAGACATTACAAGTGTTTTTAATTTCCCTACGGATCCCCAAAAAATGTCCCGCTCAAATAAAAAAATACTCAAACATACTTTTACTAACATCGTTTATTTTTATTTGTATATAAAGAGACAAAATTACTTCGCCTTCTTAAATAAAACTATAAAACGCGGGCCTATCAAATGTTGCGCTTACTTAGATAATCTGAAAGACAGAAAGCCTTAAACCATGATTATTTCCGAGATATAAAACCTTGAGGACCGAAAACTCTGGGGACGTATACAGGATGTAAGGGACAGCCAGCAAACTAACAGGGTGCATTCAGCTCCTTATTATGAATCATATTCATAATAAGCTCGTAGCTAAGTAATAACAGCCGCACGGGTCGATCCATCAGGTTAAGCTACGCTTGCCGGAGTTGCTCTGTGGATAGGTGACCATCTTTTCATACCGAGATTCCTTCGTGCCTCGGAAAGCACGTTAAGCCGTTGGTCCCGGCTGTCATTCGTGGATCTTTGACAGTCGTTACGGGTCGTCAGAAGCCCGAAAGTCTGACAACCAGTCTTACCAAGGGGTATCGTATTACCCAGTAACTGGGTTGTGGAGGTCAGATAGGCAGTCGCTCCTTGTGAAATATTGGTATTCAGCTGCATCCGGTTAGACTGGAAGCCGACCCCAACATAGTTGGGAAAAGGCTAGGCAGATTGATTGATTCCACCGAAAAATTTCCAGGAAAATTTTCATTTATTTATCGTTTTTCAGTTTTTATTCCTTTCTTTCAATGTAAAATTACATTCTCTGTACGCAGTACTCCATTTATGTGAACAAAACCGCTAAAATAACAAAAATCAACAATGGATTTTGAAATACTCTAAAGAACGACGCGTGAAATCAGCTGTTCACTTTCTGCCTAGCTACAGAGTTCATCGAACTCACCGCATACCCACCCCAACCAGTAACAGACGCTTCGATTTGCGCACAAAAACACAAATAAATCATGTTTATTGGATTCCCATAACGTTTCTGAAATAATTACATGTACCGGTCGTCTTAGTATGATATACTGAATTCACCCCATCAGTCTGCGGAGAGCTGTCCCTTACACCCTGTATACTCCTAAGATCGAAATCCCCCAACCCCTTCCCCTGAGGAAAATTGAATTTATACTTCATTCCCCCATAAAATGCCTATGCCAAATTTATTTTAGCCCATTAGCATATTAAAACGCTCTTACCTTTGTAACGTTAGCAAAAAAGTTGTGTTAAATTTAGTTGTTGTTTCACAAGTTGTTTCTGAAAGTTTCTTTCTTGGAAATTAGTTCTTTTTGTTGAAACGAAAATGCAGTAGGTAATTTGATTTTTAATGGTGAATCGGAAATAAATTGAAAAAAAATGTATAGGTACCGTCTATATTTTTTAAGTTAAGCTTCTTGCGTGCTTCTTCTTTAATCCGTTGTTTGACTAAAAAAACATATTATAAGTCTTGAAGCATAGAATATAGTTACTTTCATTAATAAAGGTCAACTGCTACTTTACCTGAATAACGTGCATTAAATTAATTGAATTTTTTACCAGATTTTTTTTTCTACTATTTATTCTCTCTTATGTAGAGCCAAGAAATTAAAACTAACAACTACAAGTATAACGGTAAGGACACAAAAAAGAACTGAAAAAAATATCCTACAACTTTTTTGCCGACCATACAATCGTCGTACTTTAAATAATAAGATCAGTACATTTATACGAGGCATAAAAATCTAGATGTGTTCCAAAAGATCGAGCTTAGTACCTCTTGAGGATAGTAAAAAGAGGGACGGCAATAACATTTTGTAAATAAATTGTTAAAAAAAAGAGAGTGTGTGCTACGACCATACGATAGAAGTGAAAACTTACGACTGAAGCCGAGTTTACCCGATTCAGCGTCACCGACCCAAGCTTGCTGGTTCAGTTGCGTTCAGAAAGAGCGCAAAGTGCGCCTAAAGAAGCTTTCACTACAAAAGTTATGAGAAGATATAAATATCTTAATTTTAAGCAAGATTAGCGATTTTCTCATAAAGTATTGATAGAAATTGTATTATGTTACGAACAATAAATTATAACATAGGTCTGTTCTCAAAGTTACAATAGTTATTTTACGAGAAAATTGCTTTTGAATTTTGTGTGTGTAAGGTATTTATGCTCTTGACTGTTCATGAAATGCTTTCTATGTGTGTATGATAACGATGGCCCACTAAAAAAACCGGCCAAGTGCGTGTTGGACCACGCACAATGAAGGGCTCCGTAGTTGGGATGAATATAATTTATCCCTAGAACAAACTTGATATTGTAGTTGAAAAACATGTACTCCCATACATTCCAACTGCAAATGTAAATTTGTACGCACAATATTAAGAGATTTACTATGTTATTTTAAGACCATAGACCATAGGTTTCATGTAATCTATAGGTACTTATAGAACTAATTTCTGTACTTTTTTCAAAATTTTAGGCTCAGTAGTTTCGGAGATACGGGGCAATTTTCGTCTATTTTCTTAATTAACTTTAAAACAATTTTTTTCAAATTATTTTAAAAAAATCTATTTGAGACCCTCACAGCAAGCCCTTTCATTTGATATGTCACACGGTACAGTTTGCAAACTTTTTATTTTAATTTTCTTATTTGGCTCCTAAAAGTGACCTCCATATTCAAAATTCATTTATTTACGTTACACGTCTGTGATTGGGTCACATAAATTCATATGTGTACCAAATTGCAACTTATCAACATTCGGAGCAAATTGGCTGTGACAGACGGACAGACAGACAGACACTCGAGTGATCCTATAAGGGTTCCGTTTTTCCTTTTGAGGTTCGGAACCCTAAAAATCAATCTATGGTCAAAAGTGATTGCCGTTTCATATAGGTCTTGGTCCTGACCTGACCTGAAATGTCAAGGAAAATTAATTGCAGTGATGCCGACTTTTAAAAGCTCACAGAAATAGGTTTACGAACTTTTCCAGGCGCTTTTCTAAAGCAGCGTTAGAAAAACGCGTACTGTATTTTCATCTCTCGGTGTTGAGCTGAGCGTTGAAAATCCAGCAAAGCGCATCCTTAGCGCGTTAAAAAGCGCACCATTGGAATTTCAACTCTCGGAACCAAGCCAAGCGTTGAGAATCCAGTGCCCGGTAAAAGACCGTTACTTTAAACAAGCGCCCATGAACTACGTGGGCTAAAATAAGGAAAATGTTGGTTTAATCCTATATTATTAAATGAGCAATATTTGTATATAGTAGATACATATAGGTATATATTTGTAATCACGTTCTCGAAAACGGCACTAACGATTTCGATGAAAGTTGCAATATAAAAAAATATATAGTTCATTTCTCACCAGCATCAACAAGGATTACATAGTAAAAGTACTTAATACTAGAAATATCATGTACAGTATATAATAATAATCCAGCAGCATTTGTGGTGGTAAAGGCCGGTATCTCAGAAGATATCGCTCAGCTGACCATTTCGTACTATACAGGGTTATTGGTAAAACACCAACAACCTCTTAAGGGGTCATTGTACTCATCATTATGAACAACTTTTACTATGGGACCAAACCTGAAATCGCAAAAAAAATCAGCTGTTCAGTACATTTTGACGAATTATGCGAACATAAATGTACTGTACAGCTGATTTTTTTTGCGATTTCAGGTTTGGTCCCATAGTAAAAGTTGTTCATAATGATGAGTACAATGTCCCCTTAAAGAGGTTCTTGGTGTTTTACCAATAACCCTGTATAAACTAAAACCATTGTGTGCTACTGCTTTAATTTATTGATATACTAGAATGTAAGTAGTTGATAAAAGTGAGTTTGTGCGAAAAATCGATCTAACTAGGTCTCATATCTAGGATTTTTTTTTCTATTTTCATCAGAAAAAAACTCGGTCGCCCAAGTACTGTTATTAAAAAGGTCAATTAGAGTACGTTTCAGAAGTCAAATTCGTATGTCAGTGAAAACTAATATGCATTTCCTTTACTAATTTATTGTAATTTTTCCTCATCTGTCAAAATGTCACTTTCGTCGATTTAGTACCTATTAAAGAAAAGATACGACGAAAATTCGACTATCTGACTTGATCACTCTTTTACTTAATCATCTTGTTCGCCAGTTCAATTTTGTATTTAAGAATAACCAGATCCCCAGGCTTATTAATACATCCTTCAAGAACCTATAAATTCCTATTGAAAAATAGCCATTTTGTAATAATAAAAAATAATTTTCCTCCGTCGGCCGCCGCTGAAGAAATCTTACAGGTGAGAAGTTATTAAAAGAAATCTATAGACAACGAGAACGTACGACTTTTGAACATAATTCATTTTATAAAATGTCATACATTTCCTGCAATCTGTAGGTGTAAAAAGACTTCAAAAAGGAGGTTCTGTATTCGACCAGTAAGTATGTGTTTGTATGTCCGCGACTTTCACTAATATGATATACATACTCTCAGGAAGGTTTTAGTATATAATACATTAGATAATATTTCTTATGTACAATTTTAAATACATAAATGTACTGTATCTCTGGCATTTTTAAGCGGATTTTGATGATTCTTCGTTTCGTTCGTGAATATCGGCTTGTAATGTAATTGTATAGGTAATCAGCTAAAAATGGAAAAATAAATTTACTTTACAAAAAGTAAAAACCGACTTCAAACACCTAAAACGAATAAAATAACTTTTATAAAAGACTTAACAGCTTCTGAAGTCTTCAATTCTTCAATGCACCTTAGCTAGGCACCGAATGCAGAAGCTGTTAAGTTTTGTCATGAAAATTATTTTATTCGTTTTAGGTTTTTGAAGTCGGTTTTTATTTTTTTTTTAAGTAAATTTATTTTTTAAATAAAAGTGATAGCTTCTTTGATCAATTTCGACTGATTCATCATCTGCCTAGCCTTTTCCCAATTACGTTGTGGTCGGCTTCCAGTCTAACCAAATGCACCTGATTACCAGTATGCACGGAGCTACTGCCTATCTGACCTCCACAACCCAGTTACTACTCGTACCCTACTTTAACTAACCTACCTTATACTAGCTACTGAAATATTCAGCCCAAAATCGTGAGTAACAGAATATATCTCAAGTAAATCATAGACTACAGAAACTACTTTCCATCATGCCTACCTTCAACATGTTTGCTAACTTATCACAAAAAACCAATCATGTCTGGAACAAAAAATTACACCTTGACAAAAACTTAATTTAGATTCCAGTCAGACGTATTCGTGCGAGCAATGAAAAGGTTTATGTAGTTAGTTGGCCCAATTTCTAAAATTCTTAGGCAAATTTAGCAACTATAGAAAAAAGTCTTTCGATTTCTATTTCATAATGCAAGACTGTATATGACTTAACCCTAATGATAAGTGGAAACTTACCATCAAGGCCCACATACACGGAGATTTTTTGACGCCCCGTCGATACGCGTATTGATTCTGCAAATCAACTAGCGCAGCTTTTTAACCGACTTCCAAAAGGAGGAGGTTCTCAATTCGTCTGTATTTTTTTTTTGTATGTTTGTTACGCGATTACTCAAAGACGGATAGACCGATTTGGAAAATTCTTTTTTTTGTTTGAAAGGGTGTACTTCCGAGGTGGTCCCACATACATTTTATTAACTTTGCTTGGGGAGTTTTTGAGTTAGCTTCAATAATGCATATATTTGCCACTTATTTTATGTGGATGATGTGATGATCTTTTAATAACTTCCTATCACTGTTATTTACATGGCTATATCTACAATTATTGTGCTCAATTATGTATTCGAATTTGTGTGGGGTAGGTTCCACAACTAAAAAGTGAAAAATAAAAACTTTTTAGCAAAAAATAAAAATGACTTCTAAAACAAAACACTACAAAGTGAAAAATAACTTTAATTTCGGAAGTCGGTGGCAAAAAACGAAAATACAAAACCAAAGACACCGACTTCCGAAATTAAAGTTATTTTTCACTTTGTAGTGTTTTGTTTTAGAAGTCGGTTTTATTTTTTGCTAAAAAGTTTTTTCAAGACAGAAATCGCGCCGTCGCGCTACATGGAACGCGCGTATAAGAAACGCCGTATGCCTATGCAACGCAGTACGAGTATGCCAGCAACCACGCAGTCACGGCTAGTCGCCCACTGGCATTATTTATTAGTGGTTTTTATTTGAGTTTTTAACAGAGTTAATCTTAGGGCCTATTAGTATTTTACATGGAGCGACTGCCTATTTGACCTCCACAACCCAGTTACTGGGCAATACGATACCCCTTGGTAAGTCTGATTCACAGACTTTTGCACTTCTGTCTGTCAAAGATCTACGAATGACAGCCGGGACCAAAATCTTCAACAAGGTAACAAGAAACCGCTAATAAATATAACTCCAAATGGGCAACTTTTTATTTTATTTTATTTGAGATGGGTTTGCTCTTGACTCTAGTCTAGGTCGGAGGCGACAGAGACAAAGTCGACGATGGAGTGAGCTAGCCGAGACTGCATGGTTGCTCAAAAATAATTTCAGTAGAACTGTAGTAAAAAGCTCCGGGGCAAGCTAGACGTATGGCCGATAGTGTATAATAGCTGCGACCCTTTTACAACAGTTTTATGTTATTGAAACGTAATTTTATAAGTTACGTTATGAATTTGAATACTTATAGTGTCTTTCGTTCTGCCTAGTCTTTTCCAACTATGTTGGGTTCGGCTTCCAATCTAACCAGATGCAGCTGAATGCCACTTTTTGGTAGCCGTTACGAAACAATTCGACTCTATCGTGTCGACACTGATTTATTCTAGAAACATTTTTTGGTCGGCGTGTCGACTTAGTTCCGTCGCTACGACTAAAAATGGGGAACAGTCGATATAGTAACATTTGGCTTTAAAGTTACGTTGCTGCGTGGTAACGTTGTTCTTGGTCTGCAACTACTTCTTAGAAATCATTCGTTCGTTCATTTGTTCGCTTTTTGTTCTGCGACATGAAGTTTCAAAATAAAAAATTATAATAAGAAAATATCAGCCATCACTGTTTTGTCAACGTATTAAGTTTTATTTCTATATTGGTTTTTATTGTTCAAATATAAATGGGAAAAGAATTTCATAGTATAATTTGTTTAAATAGTTTGAAATTATCAATGCGCCACCATATAATTTTAATTTAACCTGTGTAGTACAATGGAAACAATAGTTTTTACTAACAACTCTTTACGTCTCTGTTCGTCGAATCGTTGAGCTCCTTAAGTTCTGAGCTGAGCTGCGCGGTTACTGACAAATGCGGGCACTGACTGGACAGGTCCTCTCAATCTGTGTGGTTCTTTCCTCAAAAGACCATTTCAGACACCAATATATATGGTCTTCACATAAAGTGACCAAGATTATGTCTAGACTTTATAAGAGACTGTGACCTCTGAGTTTGTTTCGGCCTTTCTTCTCAGAGTAGTCAGATAGGAAACGCCGACCTCATCTAGTTAAAAAAAGAAAAAAAGCATGATTGACTTGTAAAAGTGTTTGTACAAACCTACTTACAGAAATAAAAATCATTTATCATTACATTCCCAGAGTTTGGAAGCTTTTGCTGTATAAACGTATTACGCTGTCAGAATCAGACGATTCGTAGCCAAGTGTATCTGCGTCACATTCTTCAGCTTCTGCTGCGAAACTGCTGGTATCCAGCCCCTCACTGACATCACATATATTAGGAGAGGTCACAACTGCATCTAATTGCACGTTTGACACTTCGAAACTTGGTCCACCGGCACCAGGCATTTCAGAACTCGTTTCTTGATTTTTATATGATAAATACGATGTATTTGGTGTGTGTCTTGAACTAAACATAAGTTATTAATTAAAATACCCACCAAAATTTAATTTCAAACAATTTTATTTTAAAACAAATCGTAAAATGCTTGTGTACGTGCGCTCTATTAATTGACTTCATTTTTTTTTTTATTATGATTATAATATTATGATCATTAGACAAGACCTATTTTTGATCATACTCGTAGAGGCTGCGATTAAAAATTTAATTCAGATGGATAACCACTCAGTTTAGCACTTTCTTACATGAAAAATAATGGAAATAGTTCATTTTAATAAAATTTCAGGTAAACAATATAATATTTCATATATCAATTACAATTTATACTGAATAAATTTAAATTCTGTTAATTATCTGAAAAATAATGTGAAGTGAAACCTTAAAATAATTTGTTTACTTTTCTGTAGAAAGTCGATGTGAGACGAAATCTTTTCGGTTTTTACTCATTTTCAACTGCACTCATTTGATCACTTGTCGAAACAGTGACTTATGTTGACTACTTTATTCACATTTTAGCAATATATTGTTCAATAACAATGACGTAATAGTACGATACCTCGTGTAAATATAAATTTTAAGTTATTATTCTAGTAACATGGTGACCACTCCGCTACTACACATTTTTACTCGATTGTACGAATGTTACAAACTGAACACTAAGTGTTTAAAAATAAGTCTACATAAATGATTACGTATCGTGTGAACACAAATACTACATATAGTTACTAAAATGATTTCCGGTCAAATTGTGCAGTCACCATGTTTCGTAGCAGTTACGAAACTGCGACAACTTGTAACTGCTTTGAAGATTCTGTGACCGAAAGGTGCTGTATGGTCAGCACTTTAGATGGAGCGACTGCCTATCTGACCTCCACAACCCAGTAACTGGGTAATACGATACCACTTGGTAAAACTGATTGTCAGACTTTCGGGCTTGTAACGACCCGTAAGGACTGTCAAAGATCAGCCGACAACCGGGACCAACGGCTTAACATGCTTTCCGAGGCACGGAGGAGTCTCGGTATGTAAAGATGGTCACTCATCCACAGACCAACCCTGGCAAGCGTAGCTTAACCTGATGGATCGACCCGTGCGGCTGTTATTACTTAGCCACGAGCTCCTCTTATTCTCTACTACGCTTATTCTTTGAAATTCAAATTTTTGTACATATGTATTACATATTATTATATTTATTCGTTCTCATACATTGTTTTTTTGTATCCGTAACTTAGCTTTATTGTTAATATTAAATTGCTTACTTATATACAATTATTACACAATTAACTACTTACACTAGGTACTAAATTAAGTTAGCCATCTGATTTAGTACCTAATCTTAGGGCCGGTTTTTTGATCCGTAGTTAACTCAACCAATGGTTAAACATAGAAACTAATGGTTGAATTTTGGCTAAATGTGAAAGGCTAAACATGAATGAGTTATGCCATTAGTTACTATTTTTTAATATGAATGAGCTAACATGAACACATTCATGTGTATCCTTTCACATTTACCCAAAATTTAACCATTAGTTAGTATATTTAACCATTGGTTGGGTTAACTACGGATCAAAAAACCGGCCCTAAGTAACACTACTAAATAAAATGACTAGTACGTAATAGTTAGTCATTTGATTCAAATTGTGTTTTTGTATTTATTTGTAGGTATAGTTAATACAAATAAATTATAAACAAAATTTGAATTATTTTGAAGATGGATATATACGTATGTACTTTACATCAGGCCAGCACCCTAATTGCCTAACACACTATCAATCGGAATCTCAATCATTTTGAAGCATATTGCTAATCCATTGCTTCATATGTTCGAAAAATTTGTCTGCTAAACTAAGTAAATATCGCAATGAATGTTGTTGAACTGTCAAAATGAAACCGGTTCCGCGATTGATAGTGTGTTAAGCAAATGCCCCACTTTATTTTACGAAGCTCTAGGTAGAAGTGTATATACCCAAAACACTGTTTGCTTATAATAAGTCCTAAGATATCACGGCGAAACTTTTAGTTATAAGTAACCATTGACTTGCCTGGTAGTTTTCCATCGGCTGAAGAAGCTAATAGATAGACATGTACATACATACAAGATTCATAAAAATCATCATAAATCACCGCACGATTATTAAGAAAATATTTGTCATCATTACTTAACTCAGAAGATAAAAAGATCACATATCACGCTCCTTCAATGCAGCCCAAAAACCTTCAAAAAAGTTATTCCATCCTATTTTTCCTTCAAGCCACACAATCAGATAAAAAACATAATCCAAATAGCAATCACGAGTAATTGGGTGCCTACATCACGTGAAATTCCGAGGACTAGGATTGTGCCGCCATCAATTCTCTTAAACGGCACGATTTAAATTTCAAATTTGTCCTCATTCAAATCCAAGAGAGGAACAAATGGCAAGTCTTGGTTTTCAGTACTTATTCCTCAATGTTTTCCAGATAGGATGGTTACTGTAATGGGTACTTTAGGGAGGCATTAGCGCTAAGAATTGCTATCCGAGAAAGGCTTACTGTCGTTATCATTACGGCTGCTCTATTGAACGCGAAGACTCCTAATAATGCTAGAACCAATAAGTAATAGTCGCAGTTTAAATGATGTCAGGAATTGAGAGATTCTCGTGTGGCGACCGCGTACCGGAAGGCACATCGTGGGAGGCTTCCCTCGCACGATGCGACTTCCGATACGTGGTCTTCGGTCCACTTTGTGGCTATAAAGTGGACCGAAGACCAGGTGAAAGAATCCGCTGGATGCGGGAAGCAAAAGACTGATTTACGCAACTCTTGAAAACGCTTTTGGCCTGCGGCCACAATAAAATTTGTGCTTATTCAGTTCTTAAATTCTTCTCATATCCTTATTATGTCGAAGTGCTTACAACTTATTCACGTGCATTCAACCGAAGTATCACAACCTCACTTACAACCGTAAGGGTGCGTTTCGCCTGGCGCGGAGCTGAGCAGAGTGGAGAAGAGCTGATCGTGAATTGACCAATCACAATGCTCAAAATCTCTCCACCGCGTCAGTGGAAACAGTGTAACTGAAGGAAGCGGCCCCAAGCCGGACAACGAGAGTCGAGCAGGGCGGTCCGACCAATCATAGTGCTCGAAATCTCCACTCCGCTCCGTTCCGCTTTAATGTATTTACTTACCAGTTTTCACTGCTCCACTCCGCCCAGCTCCGCATCAGTGGAAAGTACCCTCACTAAGAAAATCTCCAGGTAAAAATAGAAAAAAGATACTCAATTATATTTTCCGTAAACACCCAACAAATAAGTGTCGGATATACTAGGAAACCTTATAAGCAGCTCCGGTCCGATAGATTAATGCCCCGTCAGACCCCCACGCGAAGATTAAGTAGAAAAACTTTAGGGTTAAGTTGCCCGCCGGGTTACGGGTTAACTAGAGTTCTCGGAGTACCAAGTTTGTGGGTGTACATTTTAAACATCGTTAGGTTATATAAGTGCTCTGTTATCATTTTGGGGAAGTGGTTATATTGTTTGAAGATGAGTGTTTGAAAGTTTGAGTTTTTTTAGAAATCATTAATATTTTTCCTTTATATGATGGCTTCACATCTATCTTGCAACTCATCTTAACCCTACTTAAGACATAATATGTTGAAATTTGAATATGGGGGTTACTTTTGGGGGGCAAATAAGAAAATTAAAAAAAAAGTTTTGCATGCTGTACCGTGTGACATATCGAATGAAAGCGCTTACTGTGAGGGTGTCAAATATATATTTTATATAATTTAAAAATAAAATGTTTTAAAGTTATTTAAGAAAATAGACGAAAATTGACCATTTCTCTGTCTTATCTCCGAAACTACTGAGCTAAAAATTTTGAAAAAATTCTGAATATAGTTCTATACCTATAGATTACCGAAAAACCTATATGAGGACTATAGTCTTAAAATAACATGGTAAATCTCTCAATATTGTGCGTACAAACTTACATTTTCAGTTGGAATGTATGGGAGAACATGTTTTTCAACAATAATGTTAAGATTGTTCTTGGGTAAATCATCTCAACTACGGAATCCTTCATTGTGCGTGACACGCACTTGACCGATTTTTTTTTCTTGATCATCACCATTTTTTTATTATCTATGTTTGAAATTTCAGGTTTTTGCGAGCCCTTTCCATACTTATTTGGTATATATTATCTACAAGTACCTACAATATTTAATCCGTTCATAAAGTCACAAAAGATTATTTTTTCAACACACAAGCGGAGAGTTGGTTGTCTTCGACACCGGGCTGCAGGCAGTCCAGGGAAGCTCTGCCATCCTTAGATGGTAGAAATGGCCTGCGCCTGGTGACGGGGACCATCACAGAACACTGCTCACTAAACAAACACTTCCAAACAATGGGCATAACGGACAGCTTTCTGTGCAGAGCTTGCATGGAAGCTTAGGAAACCATTGCGCATGTGCTCTTTGAATACACAGGCGTTACCCAGATTAGAAGAAGAACCCCAGACCAGAAGCCATGATCAACTTCTGGAGGGAGGTGGGCTGGTTGGAATAACAACAAAAACATAGACATGTTCCAGTAGTTGTTTTTCCTAAGACTACTACCTACCCATACACTACTAAAATTAATGACCCCATAAAAGAACAGCAGCAAACTCAATTTCCTAATTAGTAATTAGTAATGATACCACGTAGTAATAATTAGCACCTGTGCAAGACGTAGCTCTTAGATTTATCGTCCCTTAGTGTGAATCTAGGAGAGCGCTACTAGAAATTGCACTGAGGTCCGATTTATGCGCTAGTTAAGGATGGGTGCACATTGTTGTTACGCTGAAAATGTGGGAAAATGCATTCATTATTTCTGGTTTGGGCAGGATCCAGTTGGGTTGGGCAGCGTTTGAAAAACTTCGGCAAGTCTTCCCGTTGCCAATCTTGCAGAGTTTGAAGTTATTCGTTGCCGAAACGTGGACATTGACAGTCGGGCTGGTTCACAATTTCAAGGTCACTCAGTGCGTTATGGAGCGGGCTATGCTCGGAGTTTCTTTGAAGGATAAAATCTGTTATCCAGAAAAGAACCGGTGTAACTGTAATAGCTTGCAGAGTAAGTAAACTGAAGTGGCAGCGGGCTGGCCATGTTTGTGTAAGGACCGATGGCCGGTGGAGCTGACGAGTCCTAGAGTGGAGACTGCGTATTGGCAAGCGTAGCTTGGGACGTCCCCAGCTAGATGGCCCGACGACCTTAAGAAGGTGGCTGGGACAGACTGGATGCGGAAGGCGGAGTTCAAGGTGTTGATGCGCAGCCTGAGAGAGGCCTATGTACAGCTATGGACTGTTGATTGGTGGTTTGATTAGATAATTACTATTAAAGTTAATGAAATAAAGAAACTTGTTTTTTCCATCATGCAATATAACAAAGTTGTCATATAAAAATACGCTCTTGCAGCTTTTTAAATAACCTGCAAGAAAATGTTTTTAGCAAAGACACAAAGGCACCGCTCGTCGCGCGATACGCGATGCTTTTGTGTCGCATACAGATGCCTTTGTTTTTAGGAGCCTTTAAGGTTTCACAGTATCCAACTAGGTGCTCGCAAAATAAAAGACCTATATTTTCCTTCGGACATGAATACTATTTCCATGCCACATGCATGACACTATAGCTAGCCAGATTTATACCAGAAAAGGACATTTATCAGTTCCATGTTTTACCTGAAAATAAAGGGCTCTCCTCCGTGTTTCCTTTATGTTTCTTCGCCTGATCCATCGGTAATTGAAAAAGAATGGGCTTCATTACTATAAACTAATTTAAATTAACTTCATCAACTCACAGTTCCCTAAGTGTAAACACACCCTAACATAGCAAGGCGCAGTGCACACGGGGCGCTCAAGTTCCACCTCGAGACACAATAATGTTACACGATTTAGCGCATATAGCCATATAGCCGGACTACGGAAATTGTGGCTAAACCGATTTTCAAGCTGTTTTGACGCTTTGAACGGAAGTTATCGGTGGATTAAGTAGCTTTAGCAGCTTTGATACAGCTTTTTCGAACGTCAAACTGTGCTGGGAAATGACGTTGGTGGGTAGTTTGGTTATTTGTTCCTCCTTGCCCTGTTATAATTAAATGCCAGGATAATATTATTTTAGCAAAGCTTTGCTGGATAGTTCTCTTTAGAACTAAGTATCTGGTCGACTGAGCTCTGCTCGGGTGAAAATAGAAAAAACAAATTTTCCCAGATATGAGACCTAGCTATATCGATTTTTCGCCCCCTTAAACCCCCATATTGCAACTTCCATCGAAAGCTTTACAGCCGTTTTGGAGAACGTAATTACACATATATATAGGTACAAAAATAGCTCATTTAATACTTTAGGATTTATCGGTTCGGTTCGGTTTTAATATTTTGATACCAGTTATAAAGAATAAGATATGTTATGGTTAGGTCTTACTTCGTTTAGTTATCAATTACACTAGTAGTTCTGCGAACAGTAGACCTCGTTAACGACCTCATTACTAATAATAATTTATTTTTATATCAGACAACAGGGTCCATAAAAAACAACAATGCACCAAATACTTACAAAAACAAAAATGGCGTAGTAGGGTTGTTAGTAGTACACACAAAAATAAAAATAAAATAAAAAGGTGTTAGTAATTTAAACAGAACAAGTTACAGAATTATTACGTTGACTATTTCCTATTCCTGTGCAAGTGTAGGTACACCTGCCCAGTACACAGCAAACGGACTCTCAATATTGCACGCTAACGTTCTGAGGAATGTGTCGGTGCTACCACGGACCCTGCTCATCATCGATGTAGTTAGGTTTTCTCAACACGCAGGGTGTTGTAAGCCCACCGCGTAAAGTTGATCCACGGGCTGCACGTGTAAAACGATTGGCTTTGAAAAGTAACAGTTTTACATCTCGCTGCTTTGCATGAATACCCGCACAAAACAACATTTTGAAATGACTGGTTTATAACACAGTCAAATCCAAAATAGTCCTTTTTTCATGGTCAGTAAGACTCACATTCATAACGGCATAATCGGCGGTTTTGCCGTTATGAATGTGAGTCTTATTTCCATGAAATAAGGACTATTTTGCATTTAGCTGTGTTATAAACTAGTAATTACAAAATTTTGGTTTGTGCGGGTATTCATGCAAAGCAGCGATCTGTGGTATATCGTGTAAATCTACGGGGCAACACATTGCAGCGGACTGCCAAGGCCACCTTTCCCTCTCTAGGTCTTCATCATCCTGAAGCCGCTCTGTCAGTAAATAATACTTTATGTACCCTTACGAGGGCTGACCCACCGATCTTAATTGGCGGCACGTTAGAGGGTGCCTTGTTTCCTGCTTGGTATAGCATGACAACACTGTTACTCGCATTGTATTTGAGTCCATGTGACATAAGTTTCACAAATACCAAGCAGTCGTCTGAGCTCACTAACTGACGGGCTCACGGGAAACATGCATGTTTGTAAAAAAAAAAATATATTTCTTTTGAAAAAAGTTGTTACAAAATAAATAGTAGAGACGACACAAAGACAAATTGAAATTACCCCAAATAAAATTAATGTTATATAAAAGAAATGTTTACTGCATGGCAATTATTATATATAACCATTTATCAAATAACATTCAAGACTTGACATTATCGCTGTTCAAAAGGGTGTTATTTAGACTGTTATTGGAGAAAAATTATTACAGTGTTAAAGAATGTTTAGAGGACAAGTTAGTGACATAAAAATAGGCTTTATTCTACAATATCCAATGACATGATGTAATTATTAATTCAATACAATTTCAATTTTAATACAATAGCAGGATATGCTGGAACCAAAATTGTAACATCTATTGTACCATAGTCTGACAAATAAACAGTTTTGATTTCATTTCATTTGATTTCAACAGAACCATGTCGTCCGCATAACTAATATTGCTGACCATTTTTCCATCTATTGAGCAGCCGACCATAGCTCCGCTGAGCCTGCCAACTGCCAACCAACTGGTTCACAAACAAGTTAAATAAACTCGGGGAAGTCAACCCGCCTTGCCTAACACCGCATTTCAGATTGTATTCCTGACTATGCCTATTGACCCATCTGACAGCATTCTTTTGATTACTGTACCAATATTTGAGGATAGATACCAGCTCCCTTGGCACAGTGGTCTCTTGAAGCAGCTTATGCCAAAGAATAGCATAGGATACCAGGTCGAAGGCCCTTGAAAGATCAAGAAAACACGCATATATTAGTGTTTGCCTGTCGGTATAATATTTTACAGTTTGGTCCAGACCCATAATTGCCATTTCCGTTGAGAGGTTAGGTCTGAAACCAAACTACAAGTCATGAATCTGAAGGTGTTCGCTCAGATGCGTGTTTATGAGACTGTCAAGGACCTTCACCATGGTAGTGGCCAATGATATCGGCCGGTAATTATGCTTGTGAGATGGATCTCCGCTTTTGTTTTTCATTATTGGAACTACTACTGTTCTCATCATATCATCCGTAATAAAGGAATGTCCTACACAAAAATTAAACAATACACTCAGGACTCTGGGCAAATGAACAGCTGCATAACGCAGATGTTCTATACTTATACCGTCGTGACCGGGTGACTTTCCTCGCTTCATCTTTTTTATGACATTCCTCACATCTAATGGCGTAATTCGACAGTACTTCTCACCAGGTCGGACGTCTGGTTTACTTAACTTAGTTAAGTCACAGGGCATTGGTTCTACTGTGAACAACTCTTTAAAAACATTCGCAATATTCCGATCCCCTACTGCACTGTCAACTCTCATAGGAACACTCGGCTTTGGATTCAAGTGGCCCGTTTTTTTCCAAAAACTGCTAAAACCTTTAGCCTTATGTTTTTCCGCCACTAAATCCATTTTTATTTGCTCAGTATTATCCTGGCACCAAGTCAATCTCTTCTTAAATTCCTTTCGTGTTTCACACATAACTAAATACAGAGGCTCCACGCTTTCCTGTAGAACCCAGTTACTGAAACTAAGCCGAGCCTTCCTATGAAATTCTCGTATATGCGTGTTCCACCATACAATTTTCGTCTTTTTATTTATTTTACTGGTTTTTCGAGTTTCATTTTACTGACATTCACATACCACTAAAGTTATTTATTTTATGAGACCAACTGACCTTTCAAAATAAAAAAAGAACCATTGTAATCGGATCTCATAAGGCGGAGTTATCCAGTAGCCCCCTTTAAGGCCCTTTTTGGAGAAAGTACCCCTCCAATTAAATATCCTCGAGGACAAAAAAAAATCTATAAACTCGTAAAATCTGTATACCAAGTTTCGTCCAGATCGGTTGTAAAATACGACCTGTAGAAGAGTAGCAACAAACTGACAGACAATTTTTGCCAGACTTGAAGCAGAGACGCTTCGCTCGCTCGGTCAATTAGAGTATCTAACAACACTCGAATGCTTTGGGAGTTGGTCTATGTCTACCGCTTTAAATGCGGTGTAAAGGTTTAGCACTATGCTAAACCTTTACACCGCATTTAAAGCGCCAGAAATGCTACGATTAGAATAAGACACAAAGGCTATCTAAAGTTAGTTAACCAGGTCATACAGGTTATATAGGTGATCCACTAATCTATACAGGTTCAAATTAAATTAGCTAGCGAAACTCCGCAGTCGTGATAGATATCGATAAAAAAAAGTGATAAAAAGAAATTAATTTGATGATGTTTTTTTGGGGTCAACAACCGCCAGTAATAAAAAACTGATTTTTAACTTAATTTTAAGTGACTACACGTCACTTAAAATTCAGTTAAAAATCCGTTTTTTTTTTTTTTTGTAAGCTTTACAGACGTGCTACTCATCACGTCTGTGAAGCGTGAATCAATATTTCAACACCATAAAACAGATTTAATCAATTCACATTTTACAAAAAGAAATCATCATTTTTTTTTTATTTTGTCGTATTTATACCCATTACGTCTGCAGAGTTTCGCTAGCTAGTTTAATTTTATCCTGTATAATAAAAACCGGTTAAATGCGTGTTGGATCACGCACAATGAATGGTTCCGTATGTGAGATGAATTTATCCCAAAAACAAACTTGATATTGTAGTTGAAAATCACGTCACGGTCAATTCTCCAACAGCAAATGTAAGTTTCTAATCGCAAAAAAAAAAAAAAAGTTATAAAACTCCACGATTTTCGGACTTTTTCCTTTACTTGTGCTGTGAGACTTCGCTTCTTGCCAAATTTCATAATCTAGGTCAACGGGAAGAAAATCTAGGTTTTGATTTTTTAGCGAATATCAAAATATGTCGCATAAATGGCTTGATTTAAGCTTGATTTTTTTAGAGCTCCAGGAGACTCTAGACCTACGTAAAAAGGGTCTTGACAGACTGACAAAAAGACAATCAACGAAGTGATCCTACTTCGTTGTTTCTGTCTGTCAAGACCCTTTTTACGTAGGTTTAGAATCGGTCCTTTAGATTCGGAGCAAATTGGTTGTGACAGACGGACAGACAGACAGACACACGAGTGATCCTATAAGGGTTCCGTTTTTTTTTCTTTTGAGGTATGGAACCCTAAAAATGAATTGATTCATTCGTTTGTAAGCGCATAACTTGAGAACAGCTGAACTGATTTGGCTATTTATTGTTTTAAAATGTTCGTAATCTTACGGAAAATTTGAAAAGTGGCGGGAAATATTGGTACATTCTCTATGGGAATATTGTATGAATTTTTTTATGGGAATTTTGTATGATTTTTTTTAGGACAACTTCCGTCGGGTGAGCTAGTAAAATATAATAATATTGAGAACGAACTCCGGCTTGTACGTGGCACAGAAGCCGCACAAAACGCAAGTCGTACCGACATGCCAACGATGCACTAAGAACATTTAGACATGTCGTTATGAAGATAATAAAATAATCATTAGAGTTTTCCTTTCTATTCAAAGTTCCTTAAAGTAACACAGATAAGTAATCACAGTTCCCTACATACCTCTGAAATATCAGGGAACTCTTTGGGAGATTTGACGCCATCCTAGAGTTCTCATGTGCTTGTACAGTTGTCCAACCGGAATACAGCACCATAGTTGGGAAAAGGCGAGGCAGATTGACTTCAACTAACGCGCATCTTCTATGCATGCATACAATGATTTTATATATAATTATGATGTAGATATGTTACTAGCGCGCGCGTTGTGAGTGAAGACTCAAAAACGTCCCCATTATCTTTAGTCCGCGTCAAGCAAGGCGTATAATACAGCACGCCACCTTTTTTTTGTCATTTTGCACGACCATATTTTAAACGTTGGCACGGTAGTAGGTAAATATTTTTCTACTGTGACGTTGGTTTCTTTCTATAAACGTAACACATGCATAGGTATGTTTTACGTAGAAACCGGTTTCAAAGAGGCGGGGCGTGGTCTGCCTTCGTGCCGGGTGCAAGCGATTTTAGCCTTAAGAGTGGTCGACCGGAAAGTTGCGCCGTAGTACAAAAACCAAAAAGGTGACTTTGACGAAGAAACTTTGCAGCTCGAAATCTCCTTTTCGTAGTAGTTCAGTCATTTCTGAGAATATTGGTTTTCTTTCTGATACACAAAGACTTTATGAACAGGGAAATAATATTAGGCCACACATTGGAGAAATTGCGTTTTATAAATAATAATAATAATAATAATAATATTCCACAACTATCACACAACGCCGTCTAGCCTCAAGCTAAGCAGAGCTTGTGTTATGAGTACTAGACAACTGATAAACATACTTATATATTTCTAAATACATACATATATAGATAAATTACACCCAGACACAGAACAAATGATCATGCTCATCACACAAACATTTGTCCTGGGTGGGAATCGAACCCACAACCTCCGGCATAGCAGTCAGGGCCACTAACCACTAGACCAACAGGCCAGTCATATAGTCAAATATTATTAAAATTAGACTACGCGGACGACACGGTGCTGCTGGGCCCGACTGAGGGATCTATCAGAGAAATGTTGATGGTCTTCGAGGGGTATACTGCTTTGCACGTGTACAATGTCCGTAAATGTGAATACATGGTCATGGCCTAATCTGAACCTAGTATTTCTCTAAATGGTATGAGCATAAATAAAGTCCACCAATTTAAGTACTTGGGGCACATACTTACCGACGACCTTATAGATAATGTAGACATCGAAAGGGAGCTTAGGGCACTGGCGGTCCGAGGGAACATTTTGGCCCGTAGATTCTCTCGTGGTGTGGACCAAGTCAAGATCACTCTATTCAAGGCGTTTTGTCAAGGTCTGTACGCGGAAGGGTCTGTGGGTCAGATACACCAAAAGATCGCCATATGTCTGTAAAAGTTTTTAGAGTGCTGTTGAAGCTACCCCGTTTCTGTAGCGCATCGGAGATGTTTGCTCAGAACCGAACTGACGGCTTTCATGCAGTGATTCGCAAAAAAGTCGCATCACTGATGCGTAGAACGCGGGTCAGTGGCAATAGCATTCTGAAAACAGTGGTGGAGAGTTACTCCCCTTTTCTGAGCCACTATGTGTGGAGGATGATCAGGTAAGTTATTCCTTGCTTTATCGTTTTCTGCACATCCTGCACACATAGTGCAGGATGTGCAGTCACCTATTATTCTTCTCCTTGTTATTCTGTCTGTGTACTAGTAACACTATTGATAAAGTACTTTACTAACAAATTGAACCATATTGTTGTCTGAAGTAAATAAATAAATAAAATATGCCTTCTCTAAAAGTTCTGACGCGCTGTTCCGTGACAAAATTTTCCATTAAAGCAAAAATATGAGCGGTATTTACACTGTACGCTAGCTTGAAGCCGGACAAATTAACCTTTGCGGCGTTGACCACCGGAATTTCATAGTTGCTACCCGTATCACAGTTTAATAATAAAAACGGTGACACGCGATTTTTTTGTATTGCTCATGAGGTTCCGTACATCAGAAGGCCAATTATCATATTTAAAAACGTTAGAAATCTAAGTTCAAAATATAGCGAATAAAATGTGATTATCGACCAATTGAAATTTATTTAATTCCCACCTAAATTATTATAGATTGACGCACAATTCCCTTATTGGACCAGTTACAATTGATTCGGCAAAGTTCGGTTTTTCCGAAGATAAACGATGGAATCTCCGAGTCCTATCGTAATCTCATTTCAACAACAATAAAATATCAAAAACTTATCAAACTAGAGGTATTTTTGATAGATTGATACACATAAAATGGCAATCGATCCCAATATCTTTAATTTTTACAGTTCAGCCACGTTCTTTGCGTTATTTACGTTGTTGAGCTGACGAATTTATTAAACCTATGAAGCAATGAATTAGGAATTTCCTTCGAAACCCTCGGATTGTAATTGAAATTGTGTTACATAAGTAGGGAGATGGTATCGAAGTAGTGTACTTGAGAAACACCAGTGGGTGTGGGGTTAAACTGACCAGGGAATGTCAAGAGGCAGATTGCAATATCACTGACTGTTCACCTCAGCTTTTGGTACAAACCATCAACTACCATGTTTTGAGATACAATTAAGGGGACTACAGCCGGTCTATTCTGTAAAAACCTCACCGTGAAAACTTAGGTGAAGTGAGCTGTCATTCCACCTGATACTAGGGATTGTCACTACTGACTGCTAACTCCACGCTCACCTCACCTAAGTTTTCACGGTGAGATTTGTACAGAACACTGCAGGACCTAAAGCGCGGTCACTGTCGGACTGCATAGGAAAGAAAGAGAAGCGCAATGACGCAACACTAGTAATTTATTGCAAAATATTATGAAGCAATCTTAGAGTAATTAGACTTAGAGTGATAGTTTCATTCAAAATTCCGTTCAAGTTGAAGCGACAACCCAATGAATTTGTGCATATGCGCCACGTAATTACGTTCACCGACACGCACACAACCAAAATAGTAATGTTGCAAGTAAATGATATTGTCCCCAAAAAGTGGGAAAAATGTAACGGTTCCGATTTTGCCAACCTTGCATAGACATAGAATTACTATTTAAGTTGCGTTTAGAATGATTTAATTCGTTTATTTTATTTATTTTATATATTTATTCATTGTACATTTGGCAAATAAAAACCTACTTATATGTGAATTGGGATTATAGGCAGTACATAATTATAATAACAAAAATGGGGTAAAATATTTTCCTATACCTAGCAACATTTTCATTGTAATGGCGTCTGTCAAATATACGATTTATTATTATGTTTTGATGAATGTTTTAAACATAAATATAAGATGCTAGGCAGTACTTAGCCGTAAAATGAGATCTTTAAATGTTTATGATTATTATGTGATAAGTTGTGACACCCTTTCACTACTTTTTTGCGAAATTGCGGGAATTCTTCACAGTAATACTTGGTCCTGAGTACTGACGCGAGGGCTAACTTGAAATGGCTTTACTTTTCGTGCGACTACTGCGCTTCTAAGCCTATTAATTCTATGGAAGCAATTATCTATTTACAAAAAATCCATTGTACTACTATATATTATATATGGTTTTTAATCGTTAAAAGAAATTTATAGAGGTATCTTCGTGATATTTTTTTATCGTATCAAATTAGTTGTAATGTTTTGAACACACTATCTAACTAGCATATCTACTGAAGACTATCATATATTTCTGATTTCGTTTACTGCAGCAGATCATAAACTTTTAGGCATTATAAAACTTGCGTTTGGTTGCGTTTAGGTCTTGTAGTCTACTTAAATTTCTATTGTTGCGGAGGTCTCTAAGGTCCTGTAATGCAGATCTGTAAACTGATCTAATTATTAAGATTATCTTTTCCTTACTTGTCAGAAATAGACAATTGCAGTCTTTAATTACTTTTAAATTAGCAATGTGACGATGATCCGAAGGCACATTGTATTCATGGGAATTCACTGATTATTAAAAGGAAGAGATTTGCGAAATTAAAAACGTGACTTGTTCGTAGAAATAAATTAAGATGCTATATTTCCACTGACAGAAAATTGACAGATGACAGATAAATTAGCAACTGACACTATTGTTGGCATTTGCAATATTTTATTTAATAATTTTGTCTTGCAACACTTTGTGTAGTGTCAATTGTCAATTTATATGTTATCTGTCAATTTTCTGCCTGTGGTAATATAGCATCTTAATTTATTTCTACGAACAAGTCACGTTTTTAATTTCGCAAACCTCTTCCTTTTAATACCTGTACAACTATAAACACACATCCTAAATTCAGGAACAAAAAATATACGTTTTAGTTACGGAACCCTAAAAATTACTGTAACAGGTAACTTACACCATATTCTGAGACAAAGGCTTTGAAATTCACAATTTGTGCTCGGCTTTATATTTTCGACGTTAGCGAAACATTTTTCCTTAAATATTTCATTTATAATATCGGTTTCTGACTGTCCCTACTCCCTCTGCAGGGTTTCCCATGCTGAGAAATTGTACGCAGTTGTTTCTGGTTGTAAATTTTTTTTTTTAATAACAAAAAAGCTTTTAAAAGATTATGAAATACGTAAAAGTAGAAAATTCTGTTTTAATTTATTTAAGGTACGAGCGACCCACTTTCATTCATTAAACAAAGATACTTTTTACTTTTTGGGGTTCCGTACCTCAAAAGGAAGAAACGGAACCTATATAGGATCACTTTGTAGTCCGTCTGTCTGTCAGTATGTCAAGACCCTTTTTCTCAGGAACGCGTAGAGGTATCAAGATGACTTTAGTCTACGGTCCCTTGGAGCTCTAAAAAATCAAGCTTCAGGACTCGCAAATAAATCAAAACCTATAAGGTAGGTACTTCTCTTTGATCTAGAATCATCCAATTTGGCAAGAAGCAAGGTCTCACAACACAAGTAAAGGAAGAGTAGAAAATAGTTAATTTGTAGTTATACAGTATGTTAACCAACAGAGGGCGTTCCCGTTAACCCGCAATAGTATAGCATCCATACATGCTAAAAAAAATATTACCATTCGAAAACAAAATGGTTTTTAGTTTTTTTTAATATTAAAATATTCACTAAAAATGTTAAAATGATACGTAAAAGAAACACTCTGTACACGCGTACTTGAAGGACGGAAACATCGCAATTTAGTTTTTATTTTTAGTGAATATTTTTATATTTTTTTGAATATTTTTAGCATTTTTAGTGAATATTTTAATATTAAAAAAAAATAAAAACCATTTTGTTTTCGAATGGTAATATTTTTTTTAGCACGTATGGATGCTATACTATTGCGGGTTAACGGGAACGCCCTCTGTTGGTTAACATACTGTATAATAAAATAAAAAAAATGCGATTACAAACTTACATTTACAGTTGGAGAATTAACCGTGACTTATATCGATGTATGTATGGGAGAACAATTTTCAAACCACTAAGTCAAGTTGGTTCTTGGGATAAATTCATCCCAATTATGGAACCCTTCATTGTGTGTGGTCCGACACGCACTTGACCGGTTTTTTTTTTTAATAATTGATCCTCTTTTTAACTCTCTGACCTTTTCTCACATTTGACTAAGCTAGGGCACTCCGATCAAACGGGTTAGGTTAGGTTACAAATATGACCAACCGCGCGGAAGCCGAATTGGCCGCAGGAAAAGCTAGGGCACCTCGACTAAATGGGTTAAGTAAGGTTAGAACTGTCACCAAACGTCATCTAGCCAAGCGAGCGAAGCGAGCGGTGTGGTGCTGTGAATTGCTGAAGCGGCTGGCGAACGCTACGTCCAATTTGGTCGCAGTTACCTCGTTATATCGTATTTATAGGACCCCAACATAGGAATAATTTATGGTTCACAAAAAGAGGCGCAATTATTATATTAGAGAGCTCAATAATATTTTTAGTACCGCAAAATGAGAATTATTAGAGGTTCGATTAAATACACGTTTCGTAGAAAATCATCATCAGCATCATTTCAGCGCAGAACCACCCTGCTGGGGTATAGGCTTCTCCTTTTTTTTGCCATACTGTATGGCAGAAAAAAGGGAAGTCTATACAGTACAGTCTACAAGTTGTATCTTAAATAACGCACATCGTCTTAAGGGGTCATTGTACTCATCATTATGAAGAACTTTTACTATGGGACCAAACCTGAAATCGCGAAAAAAATCAGCTGTTCAGTACATTTATATTCGCATAATTCGTCAAAATGTCCTGAACAGCTGATTTTCTTTTCATGATTTCACGTTTGGTCCCATAGTAAAAGTTGTTCATAATGATGAGTACAATGACCTCTTAAGAGGTTGTGCGTTATTTAAGTTACAACTTGTATACAGTAAGGCCCGTAATTCCCAGTTCCATGCGTCCCTCATCCGTAACACGCTTCTTTGACAATATCATCAACCCAACGCGCTTTTGGACGGCCCTCTCGCGCTTTTGGCGGCTCTTAAAAAATAGAAACAGGCAATCAGAAAGCTCCAGTTATGTGTGTATCTCTTCGCTTTAAACCCCTACTAATGACGATGATCGACACAGAACAACTTCTCGTACCTAATGTATCAGCCGCGAGCTTTGTTCTAGATACACGTGCGTGCAAATTAATGACCCACTCTTATTTGGCTTGTGAAAGGTTCACCTTCGTCATGAAAATGATAAGTTTGGTAATAATGATATTTTGAACAAAAGGTGGTGTCGTTTTTGGTACGGAGCGTATAGTAAAGTTATTATTGGTTATAAGGTTTCAAAAAAGTACAGAACACACTTTAACCGTTGCAGACGAGTGGACATTCATTTTGACACTCCTTGTCACAATTTATTGGGGTCGGCGCAACATGTCTTTTTCTTCCATACTTCACTATTAGTCTTCTAACTACCGAGGTAGTTACTCCCTTTCTAATCATGTCATCTTTCACACAGTCCATCCATCGTTTCTTTGGGCTTCCCCTACTCGTATAGTCATCATATTCATACTCAAAACTTTTCTGACGACCTTTTCCTCATTCCTCCGCACCACATGCCCATACCATGACAACCGATTTCCACCCAACTTTTTAGTCACCGGTGTCACTTTCAAACTTCCTCTTACATACTCATTTCTTATTCTATCCATTCACGTAACACCACACCTCCCTGTTAGCATTCTTATATCAGCTGCGTGCAATTGCCACTCATTCATTCTTTTTGTGGCCCAACATTCTGATACATACAAGACAGCAGGTCTAACCATTGTTTTATAAATCTTCCCCTTAACTTTAAGGGGAATGCGGGTGTCGCAGATTGTTCCCGTAACCTGCCGCAGTTACACACCCAGTGTTAATTCTGTGCTTAACTACACTTTGACCTCTATAACCTCTTGTGAAGGGTAATATATACACTCCCGGGCTCCTAAATCGAGCCACCCCGCACTTTTTATAGAAGTCTATAACTTTTTAATGGTCGCGAATTCAAATTCAGAACAATGACGATACCAAAGTTATGGCCCGTAGGTATGTAAGGCTTCAAAACTGTATGTAAACTTATTCTTTGACTCATCATTATTTTGATGTTTTACTAGATTACTAAGTTTAAAAAAAAACTGGCAAAACCAAAATAAAAATGCAAAATTCACGACCAAAAACAGTACGTAGCCATAATTTAAAAAAAAAATATCACTTCAAATTCAGCTCACCTCCGAGAAAAAAAGGCGCGAATGACCGCAAATTAATTTCTCCAAACAAGTCCCCCGAGTATAATTGACGGGAAGCAAATAACAGTACGACCCAAATTCGGTACATGGTCCGAAAACCAAACAGTGACTTTCGGGACGGAACTGACCCCTAAAAAGTTTTGACAAACCATCCAACTGTTTTATTATTCAACGATGGTGTAATAAATTATTGAGTTGGTTCTAGTTGTTTTATGTTATAATCAGTTTATTAGGTTAGTCAGTTGTTCGGGAAAGGGTTATTTGAGGTTAGTTTGGACTACCTGATGGGATCATTTTACTATGAAAATAGTGTTGGGACAAACTATGATGTCGACAAAAATATTATTAAGGGTTGAGACCACGTTCCACGCCCTCATTCCACCGGCCCCTTTCTACCATCGGACATCTAGATGCACTGCCAGTTACCATCCCTACCTAGTTGCTATCCCACCAATTCGCACTGAGCTTTTCCTTATGTCTTTTATAATGCGCACAGCAAAAGAGTGGAACTCTCTACCTGCGTCTGTGTTTCGGAATGCACGCAACCCTAACCTCTTCAAAGTGAGAGTGAATAGGCTTGTTTTGGGTAAGCTCACTCCATCGTCGACTTTATTTCTGTCACCTCCGACCTAGACTAGACTCAAGAGCAAACCCATGCCAAATAAAAAAAAAATACAAAAATTAAATCGACTTCAAAAAGAAATACATATACTCAAAATTATGAAATAACTTTAATTTCGGAAGTCGGTGTCTTGGGATCTGTATTTTAGTTTTTTGCCACCAACTTCCGAAATTAACATTATTTCATAATTTGGAGATTTCTTTTCGAAGTCGATTTAAATTTTTTAAATTATTTTTATTCCGTAATTTTTAGTTTTTACTAAAAACTGGAATATTTGTTTGTAATAAGTAGTTAATAGTTTTGTTATAAATATTGCACTAGAATTTGACCAAGGTTTTGAAATATTTCCCTTTGACACCACACCCACCCGTAGCTCGTATCAACAAGCCAGGCCGAATACTTATAAGATTTAGTCTAATAACTTGAAAACTACTGAACCGATTTTGATAAAACTTTCACTGTGCCCTAAGTTGAAGTAAATGTAAGCCAACAAAAAAAGAATGGTCACGATCCGATTAAAAGTTTCGGAGAAATGCTTGGACAAACATACGTAATACAAACATACATACATCTATAAAATTTTGTATATTTGTTTGGAAGCCCTAATAGATTATCATGAATAAATTGCAGTTCCAATAATATTACATACATACGTGTCGAATTGAAAACTCCTTTTTTTGAAGTCGTTAAAAAGACAATGTATTTTGTATTATCATTAAATTACGTTCTTGAATAGTTCTTATTAGTTTCACACAAACATGACAAAACATCACGCCTGTATTCCTCGAGGGGTTAGGCAGAGGTGTACCTATAGTATACCCACTCACTTCGCCAGTTATGTTTAAGCCCCATGTAATAGGGGGCGAGTCTATTGCCATCAATCAGGCACAGAAACCAGACTCCTGGCTGCTACTGAGGAATTCCAGATTGTTATTAATAATTTAAACTCAATAAATAACTTAACACAAAGTGAGGCAGTAAATACGGTAACATATTTTGGCGTTCAAGTTTACGTCATTTTTTCGCATTGACCTGCAGGATAGTTGCGTAACACACGTACAAAACGGCAATGGTTTTTATTTTGACAGTTCAGCAACATTCATTGCGTCATTCACGTTGTTGAGCAGACCCATTTTTCGAACATATGAAGCAATGGATTAGCAATATCCTTCAAAATCGTTCAGATTGTGATTGATTGTGTGATACGCAATTAGGGTGCTGGTCTGAATTTCAAAGTCTATAAAGAAAGAAAGAAGCAAGTAAGAAAAATTGTTTATCCTGGACCAATCTATACATCTATATCTATGCAAATAAATAAAAATGTAGTGTCTGTTTTTAATGTCAAAATAACTGCTTTTTACTAAATGCGCATGAAAGTATATACGGTACTTATCTATATCTATACATACATACACATACTACAAACATACATACAAATAAATAAAATTGAAGTGTCTTTTTGTAATGTCAAAATAACTGCTTTTTACTAAATGCGCATGAAAGTATATACGGTACTTATACCAAAAGAACAATTTTTAGAATTTTTGTCTGTCTGTCTGTCGGTCTGTCTGTCTGTTTGTTCCGGCTAATCTCCGAAACGATTAGACCTATTTTGACGGGATTTTCACTGGAAGATAGCTGATGTTATAAGGAGTAACTTAGGCAACTTTTGGTTCCACGCAAAAAAAAATAAACATCCAATTTAAATAGTGCGGGCGAAGCCGCGGGCAAGAGTTAGTTCTGAATAAAAAAAGTCAAAATAATACAGAAAACTCAACGCTTTGCCTAACTCAACAATCAATTTCATAACTCATTCAATTTCAGCCATTTTGTACGATCCCAAGAAAAAGCACCTTAAATAATAATGTATACCATATTAACTAAAACCTAATCCCCCACATTTTCCTATGCAATAATTTAATAGCGGCCAATTAATTACGTCCGCCACTGTGATGCAGTCAATTTGTCGAGATTAGTACCGGAGTACACTAGCTGTCAATAGAACATAGTACACTCGAGTTATGAAGTGACGCTGTGCCGTGACGTCATTTGTAAGCGTTATGATGTCACGAGTGGCTATTAAAATGATTGATACTGGTATTGCTAATTGATTAATGTATCGTGTTTGTGGTTATGTTACGTCGATTCGTGGTTTGAGTATAGACAGTTTACTCATTTTTACCCGACTATCCCAGAACAAGGTCATGTTTTTCGAGAGTATGTATGTTACATATTGTTATCTATTTCTTTGACACGCTCTGTAGCCTAAATGGCTATATGAGGTATTGTTAGATCATGTTAATTGTGGGAGAGACATAGGCTATATAATATTTATATACTTAATGCATTTGCAAACACAATGATAAAGAAAACAAAAGCTTGATTTAAAAAAAAAAATTTAAAAAAAAAATATAAACCCCAGTGCAATAAGAGAAGTCTACCGTTGGATATAGGCCTCTCCCAGGCTGCACCACAACACCTTGTCCTCCGCCTTCCGCATTCAGCCTGTCCAAGCCACCTTCTAAAGGTCGTCGGTCCATCTAAATGGAGGGCGTGCTGATATGCGGTCTCCACACCAGGACCCATCTGCTCCACCGGCCATCCATCCTTCGAACATGGCCAGCCCTCTGCCTCTTCAGTTTGCTTACTCTGCAAGCTATGTCGGTTAATCCAGTTGTTTTTCGGATAACTTCATTCCAGATTTTATTCTTCAAACAAACTCCGAGCATAGCCCGCTCCATAGCGAGCTGAGCGACCTTAAATTTGTGGATCAGCCCGACTGTCAGTGTCCACGTTTCGGCAACGTATGTCATAACTGGTCAACCAACTGATCGTCTTCAAACACTGCGGGATTGGCGACGAGAAGACTTGACGAAGGAAGTTTTACAAACGCTGCCCAACCCAACTGAGTGACCAAAAGTTGTGTCTACCGAGATGGATGACTTGCCCCAGGTAGACATACTCCTTTCAACTTCGGAAGCGACCCTTTGATGTAGATTGGATACGGCACGACACGTGTGAATTGTACAGACGCCAGCAAATCAAGCTACTACAATCTGTCAAACTTTAATAGATTTTCAACTTTATCGCTGAAGGATTAGGTTAGGTTAACAGGTAGCTTGACCTGCTGGCGTCTGTACATGGCTTTCGTCTTGTCCTAATTCACACCAATGCCAACCCGCCGCCAGGCTCCATTTAGGCTGTGCAGTATCTGGTCGTGACTGTTCCAGCGTCTATCCCATTAAGACAATGTCATCGGCAATGTGAAGGTGTTAGATAACACATAACTGAAAAGAGAAAAACAAGCATTATTATCTATTGAACTTTGTTTTTTGTGTTTCTAGGGTTCCGTACCTCAAAAGGAAAAAGGAACTCTTATAGGATCACTTTGTTGTCCGTCTGTTTGTCTGTCACGACCCTTTTTCTCAGGAACGCGTAGAGGTATCAAGTTGAAATTTATATTAAATGCTCGTTATTGTGGTTTATTTCATCTGTGAAAAAAACAAACTTGTAAATCAACGCGATCAAAAGATATGGCCGTTTAGGTCGCATATTTTGCGATTTCACAAGGGAATGAAAACCTACAGGGTACTTCCCGTTAACATAGAATCATGAAATTTGGCAAGAAGCAATGTCTTACAGCACATGTAAAAAAATCTGAAAACCGTAAATATGTAGTTTAATAACAAAAAGGGAAACTTAAAACATAGGTACCTACTCGGAAAAGCGGAAAAGCCTTCGAAGGGCGACCTACTGAATTATATACGTTACCTTATCTACAAGTTTGCACGGAACCCTCAGTGCGCGAGTCCAACTTGCACTTGGCCGATTTTTTTTAATAATGTTTGCTTAACGTTTTGTATTTTTTTAGATCCAGAAGAATTTACAGCATAGGAGCATAATCAGCCTATAATGTTCCCGTTGCTAGGACACAGGACTCCGTTTTCTGTGAGAGGGAGTTTTCTGTGGCCATAATCCACCACGTGGACCCAGTGCGGGTTGGTAGATGTCACATGTCTTCAATTTTTTGGTTCTAGGACATGCCGGTTTCCTCATGATGTAGACGTTCGCCGTTTTGAGTTCAGTGGTGATGAAAAACAAAGTAAAGCGCCTGTCGAGGTTCGAACCTACGACCTCGTAAGTCGTTACCACTGGGTCACCACTCCTCCTGCCTCCTTTTGACGTGTAAATGTGTTTTTTTTTTTTTTTTTTTAAATCAATTATCATCATGACCGACAATAATAACGCTTTAAAAAACACCCTTGCTAGTGGCTTGTATTTAAGCGGGAAGCTCCAGGTAGCCCGCGAATTTAAAATTTTCTCATGTTTTTTGCAATTTGCGCGTCAGTATTAGGTTGTATGCTGATTAAAGAATTATTCGCAACCGTAACTTAGGTGTATTTACAAAATTATAATCATTAGAATCAGTAAGAATGAATTTCATGAAATCTTTATAGTTAGTATAATCCTAACTATAAAGATTTCATGAAATAGTCATTCATTATGATGATGTGAATTAAGAGAGTTGTATTGATGATGTTAATGATTATAATTATATAAATACAGATTTGTTATGGTTGCGAATCATTTTCAGATCAACATACATCCTGATACTGCCCTGCAAATTACAAAAAATGTAAAAAAAAAAATTCACGGACTACCTGGAGCTTTCGCCTTAAGTTAAACTTAACAAGCTGGTCTGTTCACACTTGTCCGCTTGACTCGGGTCAACTTAGTTCCCTAGTGATAAGGGTACCCTGGATGACGCAGAGTGTGGATATGTCCACTCATAACATTAGAATAGAATAGAATATTTTATTTGCGTAAATCTTGGTATACAAGGGTGTTAAATACAAATTGAGGCACAAGCATGTTTAGCTAGGATAAAACAAGCATGCAACATTTTATAGAGAAGTTAAGCAACAACAAAAGTTTTTTTTTTTTTTTTAAAACAGCAACATTTTTTATCTATAAATTCTTTTAAACTATAAAAACTCCACTCTAGTGTATCTTTATTTCTCCAGCCGTTAACTGACTACCCCTGTGCACTTTTTGTTGTAACTTTTGCACTGTGATACTGACTGTGTAGCATTATACAGCCATAATGTATTTATATTTATTAAATTATTTTTTACCGGAGTGTCAGCCGGCGCCTGCGTCACTTTACTTCACAGACTACATAGAGCTTTACTTCCTTTACTTGTCACAGTTGTCACTTGTAATAGGGATGCCACCATAGATACTTCAGGCATAGACAAGTAACTGATGTTATGACGGGTGCTGACAGGCAGTGTCATACCAATTTAATAAATATTATTTTTTTATATGTTATTTAACACATCTATTTTTCATTATATTTTATTTATTTCTGTAATTATCCGTGATATCACAGCGGGCCCTATCGGAATACCACCACATTTACTTTTAAATGTTGCAGCATCATCACCTCGTACGAGAATGTTTTTATTATTTTTATTTCACCTGTGTTTTTTATTTTTAAGTGGGTTTAGCTTAATTAGTGATCTTCCTGTGTGAGTCTCAATAAATACTTTTGTTTCTTTCCTTTCTTTCACATGTAATAAGAGATTATAGGTAAAATAAATAAAATAGGTATAGTCGATCTAGTAATTTGTTTATCACTTTTAACAGCAAGTGTCGGTAAGACGAAACTTCTTATAACGTTGAAACTGTCTAACTCTCTCACTACAGTAGCTATGCTGAGCGATGGCCATTTTGCGTAGATGTGACGCATATTTTCACCCAACATATTCTTTTTAGGGTTACGTACCTCAAAAGGAAAAAACGGAACCCTTATAAGTACACTCGTGTGTCTGACTATCTGTCTGGCCGTCTGTCACAGCCAATTTGCTCCATATGTAATGGACTGATTAAGTTGAAATTTGGTACACATATGAATTTATGTGACCAAAACACGGACGTTTATCGTAAACAAATGAATTTTGAATATGGGGGTCACTTTTGGGGGACAAATAAGAAAATTAAAAAGATAAGTTGTGAAAACAGTACCAACAGTACCGTGTGACATATCAAATGAAAGGGCTTACTGTGAGGGTCTCAAATATATTTTTTCATACTTTTTTAAAGTTATTTAAGAGAATAGACGAAAATTAACTATTTCCCCCTTATCTCCGAAACTACCGAGCCTAAAATTTTGAAGAAAAAAAAATACAGAAAACAGTTCTATACCTATAGATTACAGGATAACCTATAAGAAGTCTAGGGTCTTAAAATACCATGGTAAATTTATGGTCTTAAAATAAATTCATTATTGTGCATACAAACTTACATTTGCAGTTGGAATGTATGGATGAACAGGTTTTTCAAATACAAGGTTAAGTTTGTTCTTGGGATAAATTCATCCCAACTACGGAACCCTTCATTGTGCGTGGTCCGACACGCACTTGACCGGTTTTTTTTGTGTTTGTGTTCGTTCTTCACTTCATGTTTACCGCAAATAAACGTATTTTGTTTCTTTATTTTCCTTTTATAGACAAATATACCTGGTCGTTTTATGACTAGCAAGTGACGTAAAACCTTAGTGTGTTGAAGGAATTACGAGGTCGACTATACATATAAAGGTAAAACTACCATTGCAATTACAGGTCAAACATCTTATTTTTCACAAAAACCTACTCTATAAAACTTTTAGACACTCAATTCTACACACAATAATGTAGGAACTATAGCACAAGGTAGCCATTGAGAATGTCAAAACTAAGGCAAAGTGGAGAAAAATTTAGTTATAAGGCGAACTGTAATAAAGTCGGTAAACAATAATTATGACTTCTGACAGAAAAATAGCACACTCACACAGTTGGCAGGGTGAGTGCACCCGCCCCACTTGGCTAAAGCAATCCTTATCCATCCTTTTAAAATCCACGTAATACGTCCATGAAAGTTGGTCCAGTAATATTACGTGTAGAGTCGTCTCATTTGCCAGAGGGACACTAGCGCCACAAGTTGGAGAGTGCCACAGTTTTGAGCTCGACAAATAAAGTGGATGTTCTGAATGATAAGCTTATAGGAACAGCTTCTATTCTTGTTAAAAAAAAAGAAATAAAGAAATACTGGTCATATGGTATACTGGCTTTACAAGTATTGGTGACTTTCTTCAGAAAGGTCAGGTGCGTAGTACTCGCAACCGGCGTGCGGCTATGACCAGATGTATGGAAGTAAACGAAGCAAAAGGAGTATGTAAGGATCGTAGCAGGTGGCGTTCTGTAGTTTCTACCGACCCCCATGGGAAGAAGGTGTGAGTATGTGTAGTAAGTAGAACTTGGACTAACTATTCGATTCATGGGTCGGACATCAAAATTATACTGAGTTTTTCAATCAGGAAGTTCTATGTAATATCTAGGAGCCTGGTATTTCTGTAAGGTTAATTTCAATAACTCGTAATTTATAATGTCAGAATTATAACTGACGAATTGTGAGAGGGGCTCGTGGCTAAGTAATAACAGCTGCACGGGTCGATCGATCAGAATAAGCTACGCTTGCTGCGGTTTGTCCTTGGATGGGTGACCATTTTTACATACTAAGACCCCTCCGTGCCTCGGAAAACACGTTAAGCCGTTGGTCCCGGCTGTCATTCGTGGATTTTTGACAGTCGTTACGGGTCGTCAGAAGCCCGAAAGTCTGACAACCAGTCTTACCAAGGGGTATCGTACTACCCAGTAACTGGGTTGTGGAGGTCAGATAGGCAGTCGCTCCATGTAAAATACTGGTATTCAGCTGCATCCGGTTACTGGTTACTACGACTGGAAGCCGACGCCAACATAGTTGGGAAAAGGCTAGGCAGATTGATATTAGGTTGTATTGATCATAATATGTTTCGCTACCGTGACAATTATGTAATTACAGAATTATAATCACCAGTCATCAATACAACTCTTTAAGACCAGGTTATCCTAAAGCATTAATATTTCATGAAATCTTGACATTTAGGATTATACTAAGATAAGGAGTTGTATTACTGATTTTAATGATTATAATTCTATAAATACATATTTGTTACAGCCGCGAATAATACTTTAATCAACATACAACGTAATACCGATGGCTCCTAAGTATATTGAGTCAACTGTACTTCTAATAACTTTAAAGGAAGGCGATAAAAAGAGCGAATGGTTATTAATAAAATAATATGAAATTTATTTTGCACTGCTAATAGGCCTTATTATATTCAATTCACTATGGTTAGCTATTTTTCTTGATTGTATTAACATTTAAAAAATAACCATTCGCTCTTTTTATTGCCTACCTTTAAAGTTATTAGAAGTACAGTTGACTCAGTATACTTAGGAGTCATCGATACTGACTTGTAAATTGCAAAAAATGTAAGAAAATTTTAATTTCTCGGGCTACCTGGAACTTCCCCCTTAATTATTAATAAGAAGTTTTCAGTTTGATAATCTCACTGGCTGACGTAAAGGCTCGTCCATACTAGGTCAGAAGTCTCGATTTCGATAGATCGTGACGCACATAACATGTTTATTAACTAATTTCCCTGGATTTCATCACCACCATGGCTAGTCCTTTCCCAACTATGTTGGCTTCCATTCTAACAGGATGCAGTTGAATATCAGTATTTTACATGGAGTGACTGCCTATCTGACTTCCACAACCCAGTTACTGGGTATTACGATACCCTTGGTAAGACTTGTTGTCAGACTTTCGGGCTTCTGACAACCCGTAACGACTGTCAAAGATCCACGAATGACAGCCGGGACCAACGGCTTAACGTGCTTTCCGAGGCGCGGAGGAGTCTCGGTGTGAAAAGAGGGTCACCCATCCACAGACCAACCCCGGCAAGCGTAGCTTAACCTAATGGATCAACCCGAGCGGCTGTTATTACTTAGCCACGAGCTCCTATATATAATATAATATACAACCTAATACTGACTTGGAAATTGCAAGAAAATTTGATTTCGCGGGCTACCTTGGCGCTTTCGCAAATCTTTAAGTACTTTTCTGTGTAATTCTGTGGAATTATAAAAGACCTTAAGCAACTGGACCTGCCTAAAATAAAAATAAAAAAGAATACGAGCCTGAACCGCAACAACTCAATCGGGCGTCAAGTGCAAAATAATTGAAAAGCTGTGACAGTGATAATCATTAAAAATTTTACGAAGATCACTAAAATTCGGAGAGCTTAAAATCAATTTGTTACACAACTCTACCTCACTGTAATAAGGTCTTGATCCGCTCGGCAGTATTCTAAGAATTTGACCTCGACAAAATTATTTTTTCTTCCGGAAAAAAATGATGCCAAACTGACATGAGCTTTAATTTCATAGTAATAAAGGATACAACAACAGTTTGGGATGATAATATTAACAAATTATGGTGAAGTTTTTTGCCAATGATTGTTTAACCATTGAGGCATATCTAATCAGAAACTAAACGGTCAGAACTATTTAGTCAACGTTTTGCAACGCGAAATTTTATACACTTTGTAAATAAATAATAGATTTACACCGTTAAGGTAGTCACTCATTGAATCGGGCCGCAACGCTGTGCAACGAGCGAAGAATTTGGCCCTTTGTATACAACACACGCACTTTTCTTGCCGTGAAAAACTACGGTATATTCGCCGTGTGTAGGCTCAGTCGTCAGTGCTGTATGGATCACTATGGAAGCTTGTTGACTGACACGTTTTTTATGACGCCAGAGTTATACGCAGTACTGTAAATAAACCGTGCTGTGTACACAGAGCTTTAGTGTGTCAACCAGTTATAATCAATCATAACTATTATAAGTAACTTACAGTTTGTTAAAGCCTGATCAAGTATTAGTAAATCTGATGTTAAGTCCACGTTAGCACGGAAGTAAAAATATTGTGGCGTGATTTTATCGCGCTTTGGAATTTCAACCCTCGGTGTCGAACCGAACATTGATAATTTAACAAAACCAGGAAATCGCGAAAAAAAATCAGCTGTTCCTTACATGTATGTTCGCATAACTCGTCAAAATATAGAGAACAGCTGTTTTTCTTTGCGATTTCAGGTTTGGTCCCAGAGTAAAAGTTTTTCATAATGATGAGTACTCGTAATTAGGAGGTTGTGCGTTATTTAAGTGACACCTTGTATAAAATATCTGACAAGATTAGGTGGTCCGACATAGCTAATGTGTGCAAACCTTTACAAAAATAAAACTGATTGAGAATAAATTATTCAAAAGCTCGTGAAGGTACGCTTAATATGCATTACTTAAAGCTTAAGATTAGAAAGCGATGGATAATTGTCCATAGTTAAACGAAAAAGATCCAACCCACATTTGGTGTAATGTGAGTTGGATCAAGGCTCGGAAACCGGTTAAAATTCTTAACCGGTAACGGTCATTGAAACCCAAACCGAAATCGATTTAGGTTAAAGGTTGCACTTTACCGGTTTTTACCGGTTTATGCGGAAAACCGGTATTTCATGAATTTTGGATTTGATAAAAAAGAAAGAAGAAAGTTAACCGGTTAAAACCAAGTTTGATAGGGTCCCGCTCGCACGGTCGCATGCAAGTTCGCAACGTCGTCGCACGGTGGGCTGAAAATCGGCTTTCATAGACTTGGGGATTTTTATTTCTATACTTTTACAAAAATGACACCCGAGTTAATTCTGCTCAAAAACGGAGGAATTATAATTTTCTTATGAAAAATTTGTATGAAGCTAGTATTAAAAATCGAAATATCTCTTAAACGGAAAGGAAAACCGTAATATCCTTACAGATGGTTATAGTACTAATTATTTATGATTTTTGTCGCTAATTTGTCGAAACAATCTAGGGGTCTAAGCAAAAGGTCTAAGCTAGATGCCAGGAGAAAACAGAGCTTTTTTGCTGAAACTCTCGACTTAATTCTGTTTCAGGAAACTGAGTTCTAGTTTTTAGATATATCCAATCTGGATTATGACTCAGAATTGGAGTCCGACAAATGAGAGTGATAAGGAAAATTAGTAATAATTAATGATTTTCTTTTTAAGTTTTTTTTTTTTTTGATATTTATGTTAGTTTATTGTACCAATACATTTTTTTCCATAAATTAGTCTTTAAAATATTTTGTATAATTATATTTCTTGTACTTAAATATATTTTTTGTAACATCTGTTTTATTTAAATTATGAATAAAAAAAGAATAAACAGCTATTTTTTGTTTAATTTCTTGTATTATATATATATATTCTTAATATTTGGGTCAATAACATACCAATGTTCTTAACTTAGACACTAAAAGAAACCGTTCATAATGTAAAAATAAATAAAAATGTTTTACGATTTAAAAAAAAACGGCTTAATATTTTTCGGCGAATTGGCGACAAAAATTATAAATAATTAGTACTATAAACATCTGTAAGGATATTTCGGTTTTCCTTTCCGTTTAAGAGATAAATAGATTATTCATACTAGCTTCAAACAAATTAAAAAATATAATATAACTCCTTTGCTTTTGAGGAGAATAAACTCGGGTGTCATTTATGTATATAGTAATAACCAATAGAAGCGATATCTGGCAAAAAATCCGGCGGCACTTGCAAATTAAAATCCCTAAGTCTATGATAGCCAATTTCCAGCCCACCGTGCGTCGCCTCCACAAGATACAAGGACTGTAAATACTAATAGGCAACGTACGTAAACATGGAATAGATTCTATTCACTTTTTTTCTCCCCATGATAAATACTGATCTATCACATTCACCACAAGAATAAAAATATCATCTCCGCTGTGAGTTTACGAATTGTCCAAAATCCAAACGCAATGAACGACGAGTGGGTGACGACTGGCGTAGGTTTGCTCGACGTTTGTGGGCCCGCAACTAAGCAAGTCGAAACATGAATCTACCCGCACCATTTAAGTTCTCCGGTTGTATTTGACGTCCTCAGATCAACCATTTTGTTTCATAATACTTTCTGGGGTAATGTCATTATAACTTGTTGGAAGTGTTAAAAAATAGACGAAAACAATTTAGGTACGAATTACGGAATTAAATGGTTAATTTGGGTGTCAAAACCGTTTGTGCTTATGTAACCGGTAACCTTTATCATGTGGGTTACATAAAAACAGTTCTCTTGTTTAACCGGTAAATAAAGGAACGATATATTAACCGGTATTTAATCGAAATTAACCGCTCTTTTTAAAAACCGGTTCCGAGCCCTGAGTTGGATCCTTTTATTATATTGATTTAGTTTAGCCTTATTCTGATTCGGTTGAGAAAAAACCGGCCAAATGCGTGTCGGACCACGCTCAATGAAATGTTCCGTAGTTGGGATGAATTTATCCCAAGAACAAACTTAACATTGTAGTGAAAAACAGTTCTCCCATACATTTCAACTACAAATGTCCATAGTTAAACGAAAAGGATCCAACCCACATTACACCTAATGTGGGTTGGATATATTTTGTTTAACTATGGACATGAAAGTTTGTACGGGTATATGTTTTCCTGTAATCTATTCTCTTCTTTCTCTCTATCTTTTCGGTATTGAACTATTTTCTATATTTTTTTCAAAATTTTGTGCTCAGTAGTTTCGGAGATAAATGGTTTCTCTTCCCTTTCATTTGGTTTGTCACACGGTACAGTATGCAAAACCTTTTTTTTTCTTATTTGCCCCCATAGGAACCCCCATATTTAAAATTCATTTTTTTTTTGTTACACGCCCCTGTTTGGGTCATCAAAATTCGTAAGTGTACCAAATTTCAGCGTAATCGATCCAGTAGATTCGGAGCAAATCGGCTGTGTGACACACGGACAGACACACAGACACACGAGTGATCCTATAAGGGTTCCGTTTTTTCCTTTTGAAGTACGGAACCCTAAAAACGTTCAACCCTACCTATTTAGTATACAGGGTCAAATTAAATAAGCTAGAAAAACTCTGCAGACGTGATGGGTATCAAAATCTAAACAGGATAAAATAAAAATGGCCGACCACTGATAGTGTTGTTTCTTGAAGTACTCGTATGAGTTGAGAAAATCTGTTTTCTTTTGTCCTGTTTAGGTATCGATACCACCACATCTGTGAAGTTTACACACAATTTCTTAAACTGATATTTCAAGTACTAACCTAACCTAACTGCGGTCGATGACCACATAAACAAAATCATATAATTAATTTCTATTTTGTTTTATCATGCTTAGATATACCCATCACGTCCGCGGAGTTTCGCTAGCTAATTTAATTTGATCCTGTATTTTCTGCTGACTTATTTCTACTGCTTTTTCAGTGATCTCAAAAGGTGCAATTAGAAAGGATGTTATTAAAATCGGATTCTTATGTGAAACACTTCGACTGCTGTTATTTAAAGATACAAAGAAACCGTACCATCAATAGCGTCAATCTTCTTGACATAATCCCCGAGTCACATGTAACAAACTTCACACATGACAAGGGTGTCCCTCTACTCTCTTTCCACTTCTCTCTGTCTAGAGCTGCTAAGGGGACAAGTTCTTGTTGTTCTTTCAATCCAAACCAATGCTAAAACTATAATAGAACAAAGAGCAAAACAAATAAATCTAGTTTAATTTCCTAGAACTGACTAACCAACCAAATTAACATAACGCAGCTATGATGAAATTCAACAGAGAGTCTGACTGGCCGCCGAAACAGACACGGTATTGTGGTAGCTAGCTCCTACACTATGTCTACATTCATTCTAAAATTAAGTACGTTTAAGGGGCATGCTCAACGGAAACAGGAGCTATGTGTGTGGCTATTAAAAAGGCGTAAAAACATAAGCTCCGTTTACACGGGCCAAGTTTCTAATGATTATAATTTTGTAAATACATTAAATTATGGTCGCAAATCATACTTTAATCAACATACAACCTAATACTGACTTGCGAATTGCAAAAAACGTAAGAAAATTTGAATTTCGCGGGCTACCTGGAGCTTCTCTCTTAAGGAGGAAGCATCAGGGTAGCCCGCGAAATTCAAATTTTCTTACGTTTTTGCAATTTACAAGTCGGTATTATATTGTACATTAAATTATAATTTGCGGTCGTAACAAGTATCTATTTACATAATTAGAATCATTAAAGTGATCAATACAACTCTTTAAGACCAGGTAATCCTAAAAAGTGACTATTTCATGAAATCTTGACATTTTAGGATTATACTAACTTAAGGAGTTGTATTACTGATTCTATTGTATATAATTCTGTAAATACAAATTTGTTACGGCCGCAAATCATACTTTATTTAACATACAACTTAATACTGACTTGCAAAATGCAAAAAACGTAAGAAAATTTGAATTTCACGGGCTACCCTGACGCTTCCTTCTTAAGAGCGCTGATCCCGCACGGACTGGCAACGTCGCATTTCTACAGGTTTTTTGTGATTATTAATCGTGATAATACATTTAAATAAAATAGCTATTTTTTTTTTAATAGACTATCTAGATTGTTGGTATTTATAAGTATCATTATGGCATTTTATTACAGTTATTTTGGTATTTACTGATAAAAAGTGTTATTAGAACATTATCGTAAATTTTTATTAGTAAATACCAAAATAACTGTAAAAAAAATAGCATACATATAAATACCAACGATCTAGATAGTATATTTAAAAAAATGCAATTTGATTTTAATATATTAAAATGATCATGAAAAACCGCGCGGGATAAACGCTCTTAAGCTTTAAAATGCGTTACGCATAACTGGCAAAACGTGTGTGTTCTAATGTGCACCTCTGCTTAAGTCTTCGAGGAAAGCAGGCACGATACGTGATGGGTTAAGTAAGACTGTGATTATTTTCTTTGACCATTTACGAAACGATTGACCAGTAAAATTCAAATTCAAAGCCATGTATTTGCTAATATGGGTAATTACATAAAGTTGCTAAAAATTAAGCATAGTTCAACCATTTATTACGCCTTGAGGCAGCAAACTCAAGCTTTCACAACATTATAACACAACTACTTGCAACAATTCTGGTAATTTCACCATGAGAAATAGTTTCTAAATTAAACATTAGCAAAAATAATGTCACTAGAATAACTAAAATTTAAAATGTCATGTATTAAATGAGAATGTCAAGATATATTCGTAAATACATGTTAAAGTAATAATAATAGATAATTAATTAGTGCATTAAGCACATGTCACTAAAACGTTCGAAGGGCTTATAGAACTTTGGTTGGGACTAGGGCTTGCAATCCGGATATCCGGATATTCGTATTATCCGGATATCCGCCGATTTTCAAATCCGGATTTTACTTGCATCACCATCCGGATTTTTCGGATGTTACGGATAGTCATACTTCTCTTTTAAATATTAAATAAAAAGCTGTCATCTGTAAAGTACATAACTGTTATTACATTATTATTTCAATATAGTTAATCACTCTTGCAATTATTTATTCACTTCACAAATCACAATAAGTCAATTTAGTGACAGAGATCATAACAACATTGACCACTTGTTAACTTTAACTCACATCCATACTACACGCATTTTCAAAACTGTATCGTATTGTATCGCGCGCACGGTCGCTTCTCACTTAAAACCAGTTTTGTTCTAAACTTTTTTGACTATGGCTTTCACTATGGCTGTTGATAGTAATGTACGTACCTACTCGTATTAACTCGTATAGTGTCAATGTTGTTTAATAATAATAAGTCTAGAATTTTCAGAATTAAATTCTTTGTTTCCAGATTTTTGTGATTAAAAATATTCAGATTTGCTACAAATGGCATCCAAAACCCAATTTTTTGAATACAAAAAATGTTCGCAAATGAAGAACTCAGTCTGGCAGCATTTTAAACGCAGTGTTGATGGTGCTCAGGCACAATGCAATATTTGTAAACAAGTTTTGAAAATCGCAGGATCGACATCAGCTTTACATAATCACCTTCGATCAAAACATTCAATTAATGTTAAAAATCAAAGCACTTCAAAACCAGAAGGCACATCGATTGGCCAGCCAAGTAGTTCAAGCACCCACGTCTTATTCTGAGGAAAATGTGACACCTAATAAAAAAGCTAAAATAGTCGATTATTTTAAGTCTGAGAGTATGGAAGTGATGATTTCTAAATTGGCAGCTCTAGACGGATTTGCATTCAGTGCTTTCTGTACATCTCGGACATTGCATACACTTTTTTTTAAAAGTGGTTTAAAATTACCACAAACACCAGACACTATTAAAAAGATTGTTTTAAATCATTGTGAAGAATTAAAGCTAGAGCTGAAGAAAGAATTGGACCGATTGAAATGGAGAGAATGCAATTTTGCAGTAAGTCTGGATGAATGGACATCAGTTCAAAATAAAAGATTTATGAACATAAATATATACTCTACACAGTTTAAAAACAAATCATTTAGAAATCTAGGACTCTCGTTGATGTCAGGCAAAGGTACGGCGGATAATTGCCTTAACCTTCTTAAATCAAAGTTGGCACAGTATGGTCTGTCACTGAACGATGATGTTATTTGCCTGGTGACAGATGGCGCTTCAGTGATGTGCGCTCTATGAAAAAAAAACACCAGTGTACCACCAATTGTGTTATGCACACGGGATTCAGCTTGGAGTTCTAGACGTTCTGTATAATAAAAAAAAAGCCTGCTGCTGCACAAGACAATACTGATAATGATGACAGTACGGAAGATATAGATGTACAAGAAATTGAAGATTCCGTTGGTGAAGAAGGTTTTATTGTAGCTACAAGTAATGTACATGCAACCTGTCGTAGAACTTAAGTTTGTTTAAGAAACCAAGATTATAACGAAATAATAAATAGAGTTAGAAAAGTAGTCAAGATGTTTAAAAAATCACCGACTAAGTCTGAGGTGCTTTATAAATACACCGCAGAAGGAGAACAAAAGAATGTTCGTCTTATCTTAGACTGCAAAACAAGATGGAGCAATCTTGCTAATATGATTAATCGGTTCTTATTATCAAAAGATTCTGTATTCAAAGCATTAATTGATTTTAAATCTGATATATCATTTACTGATACGGAATTACAACATCTTAAAGAAATTTCGGAATCCCTTAAAATAATTAAAGCCTACGGCTTTAATTATATTAAGGGATTCCGAAATTTCTAGAAGCGATCTGTGAAGAAGATGCAAACATACTGACTGCTGACACAGCGTTAAGATTCATGATTCAGAAATTATCGCAAAAAGATAGCATTATCAGTAATGAACTTCTAGTATCACTCAAAAGAAGAATATCACAATGACGAGTTCCAGAACTAATCGGTACCATGACATATTTACACAACCCTCACAATTTTTATGAAGAGCGAAGTACGCGTACACACGACTGTCCTTTTGAAAATCCTTCAAACGAATCTGTGAGACTGACGATTGTTAAATTTATTTCTACATTTTTTGACACACAACAACCAGATCAAACAGTCATAACTTCAGCGCATAATACACAAGATTCAGAAGGTTGCTCTTCTTCAACTGTAGGCGTATCAAATAAAACACAAATACGAGAAGAAATCATCCGGTTTATGAGTCAGCCATCTTCTGCGCAGCGACCGACTTCTTCAACAAATGATTTAGACACTACAATTCGAGTAGAGATGGCACTATTTGATGAGAATGGTCAGAGAAGCAGGAATTTAGAAAGGGTTTACAATATACTTTTATCAATACCACCGACCAGCGTTGAAGCAGAAAGAGTGTTCTTTGCTACAGGATATTTATGTAACCATTTAAGAATTTCCATGAAAGAAGATTCATTAGATAGTTTAAGCTTTTTAAGATCATATTACCAGAATTTGGATAATAAATAATTAAAAGTAATATTTTATTATAAAGGGCTATTTGATTATTTTGAGATATTTTGTTAATTATTGTTCTATTATATTTGATTTATACTACTGTTGTTTAATAATTGAGCTGATTTGCCAGGGAAAATTATATTTTTATTTAATTATTATGTTTTAAATAAGTTGATTTGGTTAGGATGTTGTGCTTGTGATTTGTGATAAATGTAAGATCTCATTTTTAATTAGAATAGTTTTTAGTATGAGAAGAACAGATACAAATTATTTGTGCGGTATCGGTATTTTATTGTATAATTTTAAAAAGTGAACTAGTTTTTTTATGTGATTGTTACTTGAAATATTGGTATAGTTTATTATTTCTTTGTCATTTTGTTTGAGAGTCTGATTAAAACGTGTTACAAAAGCTTATTAGTTTCATTTATAATAAAAACGAAAAAATATTCGTATTATCCGTATTATCCGGATATTCCGGATAGTAAAATATTAATATTCGTATTATCCGGATAGTGAAAATGAACGGATATTGCAAGCCCTAGTTGGGACGTGATATAGGTTCTATGAAATTAAATATTCATTCAGTAGTACACAATGAATTTAATAATAAACTACCTTACCTTTTTTTTACAGCGACCCCACGGACCCTATCTCCCGGGAGAAATCTTGTCCTCATCTCTGGCTTGCCTTAACTGGCCGGCTGGAGTAAACACTGACGAGGAACAGAGCTCCCACCTCTTTCTTGCCTTTATTGGCCGGCTTGAGTGGAAATTCGCAAGAGCCAACGTACTCGGAGGAAGGAAGTATTCCAGTAAGGTGCTGGTAGGGATCTTGACCGTACTTCCGGGATTGTCCTGATAGCCGTGGGATACCTCTTCACTCCTCAAGCATCTCAGGAAGTGTTGCCCCCTTGTCGCTACGTCACTATGTGCTAGCAGAAGTTTCCGGGGGCCCATTACTGAGTGTGCAAGTCACCCCCTGCCATTTTATCCGTGTATAATATATAACATTGGTCAGGCAAGGGACATAGTTCTTCCATAGTTCAAGTAACCCAATCCACATTAGCCACCCAGACCCATAGCCCAATATGTTTCGTTTCCACGCACAACAATAGTCCTGCACCAACCAAGGGTTGTCCTTGGGTGCACTTGCATATTGAATACAGGGATAATCGGCGGTTGGTGCCTCCTTATCATTTAAAATTATTTAAGGGGGCCTCTGCGAGTTGGTTTCGGCTCCTCGTACGCCTTCCAAAGGTCCGGGACCCCAGGGTTCAGAGAAATGTAAAAAAAAAAAGTTACTACAACTAAACACGGTTTATAAGCAATAACTAATATTAGGATAATTATGAAATGACGCGAATGACGCGAGCCACGGTTAGTAACCGCCCGTGTGGTGTGTTGTCGTGACGTCGACTGTATTCGAACTTAGCAGACGTGAGACGTCATAGGTACTTAAGCTCATGTGTGCATGTGTGGGTACCATACCACTACAGGCTTTATTTGTGAAACACTCGGAAATCACGAATTTATTGAAAAAAACTACTTAACCTTATCAACTACTTGCCACAAACCGCTTCAATAAAACATGCCATAGCCCTCAAAATGGGTACTAAAACAATACCGTCACAAGACAAACGCCGCTAGTTTTATAGCCACACATAAAGTTTACTCAGTCACTATGTTAGTTTGATTACGTTATCGGAGTCGGTAGAATCGCAGACAAATAATACTAGCCTGAATGTGTCTGCTTAATACTAGATATACATTCTATTAATTTGAGTCTATTCTAGGGTCTGTTTGATTTGAGCGGGATCAGAGATTTTGGAGACGGATTGGAGTTCGTGGCTAAGTAATTAAAGCCGCACAGGTCGATCCATCAGGTTAAGCTACGCTTGCCGTGGTTAGTCCGCGGATGGGATCCGTGGATCTTTACATATCGTGACTCCTCCGCGCCTCGGAAAACACGTTAAGCCGTTGGTCCCGGCTGTCATTCGAGGATCTTTCACAATCGTTACGGGTCGTCAGAAGCCCGAAAGTCTGACGACCAGTCTTACCAAGGGGTATCATATTACCCAGTAACTGGGTTGTGGAGGACAGACAGGCAGTCGCTCCATGTAAAATACTGGTTTTAGACTGGTAGGCGACCCCAACATACAGGGTTATTGGTAAAACACCAACAACCTCTTAAGGGGTCAGTGTACTCAACAACTTTTACTATGGGACTAAACCTGGAATCGCGAAAAAAAAATCAGCTGTTCAGTACATTTATGTTCGCATAATTCATCAAAATGTAGAACGGAAAAGTTGTTAATAATTATGAGTACAATGACGCCTTAAAAGTTTTACTTACGCATTTATAAAATCTGTATGGATTATAATAATTTTAAAGGCGATACTTTCGCAAAAATATGTACCATTACTAAAACTCCATCACCGAACGCCTCAGAGTATCATCTTCAAAATTATTATAATCCATAAAAAAATAAGGGCTATAAAGGTGATAAAATTAGACACAGACGAGGATTCGTCTGTGTCTAATTTTATCACCACAAAGTTACAAACTTTAAGGAAGTAACAACACAGTGTTTGTTATAGGAAAACGCAAAACTCAGTCCCTTTCAGTTTTAAAACTATTTCGGTGTAATTGAGTTAGCCAGAATTTCGCGCCCGAATTAGTAGTTCGGTGCTGAATAAAGGGGTGTACAGTTTAATCCACACTTTGTAAAGCTGAAGCACAGAATAGATTGGTACAGAAGGTCAGCTCCAATGATACAACGAGTGAAAATGCACGCACACATAGACACGCGTCTACGTACAGCGACTGCAAGCGCACTTGCGACGTGTATTCGTTTAAGGGTGAAGCGTCAGGGTAGCTCGCGAAATTCAAATTTCCTTACGTTTTTTGCAATTTGCAAGTCAGTATTAAGTTGTATGTTAAGTGAAGTATTGAATGAAACAGAATTTTAATCATTAGAATCAGTAATACCACTCCTTAACTTAGTATAATGCTCAAATGTCAAGATTTTGACGGGTCGGAGGTTCTGTATGAAAACACCTACTCGTTCTTCATAAAGTTTATTGCCTTATCTTATAATTATTTATACAACATACGACTCACAACACGGGAGAACACTTATAGTAAGTAAATATGCAACACAAATTCAGGGATGACATAGCCTACCGGCGGGAAAAATCCAAGCCCTCTTGTCAGTGACTATTCTGTTGGTGTTGCTAACAGAAACCAAATGTGGAGCGTTGCGCTCGACACAAGTTCATGAAATAGTAATTCGTCATTTATTACCTGGTCTTAACGAGTTATATTGATCACTTTAGTGATTATAATTATGTAAATATATACTTGTTACGGCCGCGAATTACATTTTGATCAACGTACAACTTAATACTGACTTGTAAATGGCAAAAAGGTAAGAAAATTTGAATTTCGCGGGTTACCCTGCTTTCGGCTTAAGTTCCACGTACGTATGCGTCTTTGTTGTCAGTTCTGTCTGTGTGAGTGACAACTAATTATATACAAATATACTAAGACAAATAAGACAAACAACGGGAAAACATTAAGGATGTGATGAATGATACTGCCAACTTCTTACGAATGTGCTCTCGAACGTTTGCTTTAAAGGATAATCGAAGAATAAACGAAGAAAGAAGAATGTATGAAGTCAGTGCGATGAGTGGGACATAGAAGAAGACGATTATGAGATGAACGTAGATTTTTATTGTGGTTGGCGCAAAAGTACTGAAAGTGGGGGGCTAGATAACTAGGGGAAGAGGGAGAGTCAAGAAATGAAACAGGGTAGTCAGCGCCCTTAGCTCTCTGCGCTGGCGTATTGGCAACCACTGTTTCCATTGTTTTCGCTCGTTGTGAGGAGCCGGCCTTCTGTAACCATCTATTCCTTTCAAGTTGAAGTTTGAAGATGGACTGAGTTCTGTATAATACTAGGAAATCTATTGACTAACGTAAGCTGATCTTAGTTGTTCGTAGAATCTGTGTGGAAGTGATAGCTGAACAAGTGGTTATATTGATTGAATGAAAGGCGAGTATTATAGGAATTGATTTACATAAGCCGGGTTGATTAACTATTTTCTAGTATCTGCAAGGCGCTTTGAAGTTAGTTGTTGAAATCTTGCTGTTTGTATTTATATCAATTATTATTCATAGTAGGTATAGTGTGTGAGGAGATCGTGGCTAACTAATAATAGCCACACAGGTCGATCCATCAGGTTAAGCTACGCTTGCCGGGGTTGGTCCGTGGATGGGTGACCATCTTTACATATACCGAAACTCCTCCGTGACTCGGAAAGCACGTTAAGCCGTTGGTTCCGGCTGTATTTAGTGGATCTTTGACAGTCGTTACGGGCCGTCAGAAGCCCGAAAGTCTGACAACTAGTCTTTCCAATAGGTATCGTGTTATCCAGTAAGTCGGTTGTGGAGGTCAGATAAGCAGTCGCTCCATGTAAAATACTGGTATTCAGTTGTATCCTGTTGGACTGGAAGTGAACCCCAACATAGAACTTGAGAAAAAGTTAGGCAGATTGGTTGAGTATCGAGTGTGATTGGTTATGTGGAACACAGCGTTCTACTAATTACGTAATCAGGCTTAAATAAAACATCTTGAGAAAATCTAGAATAGACTGAAACGGGGTAGATGGGCAGTGAATGCCTGCCGTTCAGTCTACCAATCGACATTGCTGTATGAACTTTAACGTTTTTAGGGTTCCGTAGTCAACAAGGAACCCTCACATACCCGTCTGTCCGTAGCTTAGTTCAGAGACTCTTAGGCTCTTTTCACCACACATTACTAAACGCGTTTAACGGTAAACGAGTTTAAAAATCATTATGTCTCTGTCTTCTTCAAACGATTGAAAGAAACAAAGTTTAGTGATTTGGGGTGAAAATGAGCCTTAGTAATAGAAAGCTATAATTTGGCATGGATATACTATCATATTAATCACGTCGACAAAGTGGTAAAATAAAATCATGAAAAAGAAAATTTTATTACGGTACCTCCTGGCGAGAAAATAAAAAACATCGGGACTGAAAAACACGGGATGTTTTCATTTTCTCGTCTATCCCATGGTGTGGGGTATCGTTGGATAGGCCATTAAAAAATATCGCGGGTCTGTGAAAACCATTTTTCGATTCAGGGATCCGTTTGCGTAAAATTAAGCTTTAAATTGTTCATTTTTGTTAGAGCCAAGTGTACCGCCCACTCCCCCCCTCCCCCAACTCCCCCGCCAGGTGAATGGTTGCTTTAGGATATGTGAAAAAATTCACGGCAGTACTATATATAACGAAATTATAAGGAAAACTATCACAGCTAAGTAGGCTTTACAAGTTTACGTGTAATAGTCGACTAACTTATAAAATGTACTTGGAATAATAAAAATGTTGTACAATTTCTATTGAAATATTACTTATTCAACTAGGTACAATGTAAAATTTTTTTTTGGCAAATTCTTCCTAACTACAAAGTCCTTCATTGTGTGTGGTCCGACAAGCACTTGGCCGGTTTTTATTATTTTATTCTCACCATGTAGGTTTAATTTTAATTCAAAGTGGCCAGTACGTTAAAAAGGCAATTTCATATTTAAACTCCTATTATTAATTAGGATTAGGATTTTAAGCAGTGTTCCAAAATCGCCTCCGATGTGCGCGGGTAGGGGACGGGTGGAGTGCCTTCCACTTACATATGTACCCAGAGTGGTAACCCCGACGTGATCTGCAATCGTGTCAGCCTGCGGTAAACAGCGGCGAGCTCGTCGAACTTGTACCGCGTCTGAACTCGACATAAACAACGAGAAGCGAGCTGACCGCGCCCTGGACACTCTGCTGATGACAACTCATCGGAACGAAGAAGAAATGAATCGAAATAGCAGTTTATCCCCGCCTTTTGGCGGTCCAGCTTCACCGGTGAATCTTTTGATTCACCGGTGAAACTGGACCTGTACCAATCTAGCGTTGACGTCGTTAAAAGAACCCATCTCATTATCATTCTTCTGCCCTTGTCCCAATTTATTTGGGGTCGGCGCAACATGTCTTTTTCTTCCATACTTCTCTATTAGTCGTCATTTCGGTAGTCACTCCCTTTCTGGCCATATCATCTTTCACACAGTCCATCCATCGTTTCTTTGGTCTTCCCTTACTCGTGTAGCCCTCCACGTTCATACTCAACACTTTCCTGACGACATTTTCGTCATTCCTCCGCATCACATGCCCATACCATGACAAACGCTTTCCACACAACTTTTCAGTCAGAGGTGTCACTTTCAGAATTCCTCTTACATACTCATTTCTTATTCTATCCATTCGCGTAATACCACACATCCCTCTTAGCATTCTCATCTCGGCTGCATGCAATTGCCTTTCATTCATTCTTTTTATGGCCCAACATTCTGATCCATTGTTTTATAAATCTTCCCCTTGAGTTTAAGGGGAATACGGGAGTATCAGATTGTTCTCGTGACCTGCCGCCATTTCATCCATCCAGTGTTAATTCTGTGCTTAACAGTCCAGTCTACTTCGCCATCGCTTTGCACAAGTGAACCAAGATACCGGAAGTCGGAGCAGACCGGGAGAAGCGCGCCATCAAGCGCTATGGCTCCAGCACTGGAGTGACCGCCGAAATCGCAGATCATATAAAAACCCATCTATAGATTAATACGAGTATCACCCGTCTCTCCACAATTCCACTACCTACTTTAGGGTGCGTATCCCGTATGGCTCTAATAATTCTTCCACATGATAAGGCACTTCTACCCTACCATTATCGCGCCCTCCGGTCTACTCCTTGATATGCAATGGTCTCTGTTGCACCATGTAACATGAGGCAACAGGGGCTAGTGTGAATCTTTGGGTTCGACTTTCATAAGCCCTTTGGTAAGACTGGTTATCAGACTTTCGGGCTTCTGAGGACCCGTAACGACTGCCAAAGATCCACGAATGACAGCCGGGACCAACGGCTTAACGTGCTTTCCGCGACACGGAGGAGTCTCGGTATATAAAGATGGTCACCCATCTACGGACCAACCCCGGCAAGTATAGCTTAACCTGATGGATCGACCCGTGCGGCTGTTATTACTTAGCCACGAGCTCCTCCTCAGTCTAACCGGATGACAACCCGTAACGACTGTCAAAAATCCACGAGTGACAACAGCAGGGACCAACGGCTTAACGTGTATGTAAAGTTGGTCACCCATCCACGGACCAACCCCGGCAAGCGTAGCATAACCTTATGGATCGACCTGTGCGGCTGTTAGCCACAAGCTAAGGGACTACTCACACTTATTCAGCTCCATTCGCGTTTCGCTGAACGATTTTGGTCACGCTTATACAGTTCTGCTTCTATCAGCCGCGTACAGCGTCGTAAGAATAAGCGTGTTATCTCCGCTGAAACGCTTCTATCGCTTTTATTTCGTAAAAATAAAATAATTATAATTACTTTAAAAGACGTCCGAACTGTCAATCCTTGCATGCATAATGATTACGTAATAATAAATCAAATCTATGCAGGCCGCAACTTGTCGACAAGGAGTCGAGAACTATCCGTGTACAGCGCTGTTCCGCCGCGTTTGACGCTGAATGCGGCGGAACAGCGCTGAACGCGGCCGAACTGGAACGGCGCTGAACTCTATCTATAGCACTCGCATGATAATAACACATTTGTCCTCATTTTATACTTGTTTGCCGAGAAAGCTGAATAGACGCGGAAAGCTGAACGGATGCGTACGCGTCTCCATACAAAATCGTTGTTTTAATGGGCATAAGCTGAATAGAGTTGGATAAGTGTGAGTAGTCCCTAAATATGAACGTATTTCTTCGTAATAGAGAATGGCTGTTGCGCTATAAAGAGTGTATCAATATATGGGCTTAAAGGTATCATCATCTGCCTAGCCTTTTCCCAACCATGTTGGGGGCGGCTTCCAGTCTAACCGGATGCAGCTGAATACCAGCATTTTACATGGAGCAATTAAGTATCTGACATCCACAACCCAGTTACTGGATCCCTTGGTAAAACTGGTTGTCAGACTTTCGGGCTTGTGACGACTCGCAACAAACCCGTCAAAGATCCAGGAATGACAGCCGGGACCAAAGGTTTAACGTGCTTTCCGAGGCACAAAGGGGTCTTGATATGTAAAGATGGTCACCCATTCACGGACCAACCGCGGCAAGCGTAGCTTAACCTGATCGATCGACTGCCGTCTGTTATTACTTAGCCACAGGCCCCATTTCTACGTTAGAGGAAGTTTTACGTTATAAAGAGTTTACACTGTATAAAAACTATAAAATAAAGATGGTCGACTGGTCCATATTAGAACGGTGACGGCCCATGGCGCATCAAAACGTCGTTAAGTTTTGTCAGTCAATGACGCTTTTCAGGTGGGTATTGTTATTTTTATTTCACTTAATGAAAACTTCTAACGAAAGTCTACGCCATCTCTGTTTGCCCTATGATGTCTCCACTAGATATAACTATTGTTACTTACTCGTATAGAAACCGCTCGTCCACTGGAACTTTGCTCGCATCCTCGTTGAGATAGGATGACGAGGTCACTGGTATACTCTTTAGACCTGGACAAAATGAGAATGCAATGTAAGTCCTCATTATATTTTGCAAATATGACAGGCCAGTTGGCGTGGTTGGTTAAGATACCGCCTATCATGTCGCTGGTCGTGGGTTCGATTCCCATCCAGGACCAACATTTGTGTGCATGAACATGTCTGTTTGTCCTGAGTCTGGGTGTAATTATCTATATAAGTATGTATTTACAAAAAAAAAAGTAGTATATGTAGTATATCAGTTATCTGGTTTCCATAGTACAAGCTCTGCTTAGTTTGGGACCAGATGACCGTGTGTGAAAATGTCCCAGGATATTATTATTATATTATTATTATAATAACTAAGATAATAATTATTTATACGGCTATTGGCTCGTAAACTTGATATTAGACTTAGATAATCCTAACTAATATTATAAATACGAAAGTGAGTTTGTTTGTTGGTTGGTTTGTAACGCTTTCACGATAAAACGACTGAACGGATTTGGATGATATTTAGCACATGGGTATACCATGACCTGGATTAGGACATAGGATACTTTTTATCCCAGTTGTACGTTCCCGTGGGATAAATTCTAACCTCCACGCGGGCAAAAGCTAGTTGAACAATAATTCTTGATTGTGGGAACATTAAACCTCTACTAGGTTACTGGTAAATCAACGTATTCCTTGCAAGGATAGGATATAGGATATCAACAAATTAAGCGACCAAATATTGTTCTGAAGTTCACTAGTTTTTGAAAAAAATCCAGTTTAAATCATTTGAAGTCAATCTTAAAATGATTTACGGCGCGACTATACTGGAATTTAAGTTATTATCACAGCTGATGCCGTAGCAGATCTTTGTTAATAATTAAAAGTTTAAAAATGCCTAAAGCTTTGGCAAAGGTCACTAATTCAACATTTTATTTTTCGTAATTTTTGCCATTACTGCATAAAAAACGTTGTAATTACTATAACTCAAAAACTACTGAACTTCCGTAGAACATTTGGTGGCTTCATTTGTTGCACTTTAACACATTCTCTGCTGAATTCTTTATGCAAACGCTTCTTTATGCTACACCCTTACCGACCCTTTGTTTTTACGATGTTTTCGAAACAATAGAGATGCACAACGAACACACATGTGCGCCGCGCCGCACTCGAAGAAAGTTATGAAAACGCGCATGTGTGTCTGCCGCACTTAATGTGTTAACCCTACTGTGACGTCCTGCAAGGAATAAGTCGAGTTACCAGTAAACCTGTATATAAAATCAAGGGGTATCATTTATACAACAGACATAAAACAAAAATTGTGTTATGCTCAAACTATTGCCTTCTAACTTCAACGACATGAAATGCAGTATTTAATAAAGCGTTCATAACTTACTATACATACTTGTAGAATTTACTATACTCAAAATTACTGCATCTGCATCTGCCTAGCCTTCTCCCAACTATGTGGGGGTCGGCTTCCAATCTCGCCGGATGCAGCTGAATACCAGTATTTTACATGGAACGACTGCCTATCTGACCTCCACAACCCAGTTACTATGTAATACGTTATACCTTGGTAAGACTGGTTGTCAGACTTTCGGGCTTCTGAGGACCCGTAACGACTGCCAAAGATCCACGAATGACAGCCAACGCCTTAACGTGCTTTCGTGCGTGTGTGCGTGAGGGGTCTTGGTATGTAAAGATGGTCACACATCCACGGACCAACCGCGGTAAGCGTAGCTTAACCTGATCGATCGACCTGTGCGGCTGTTATTACTTAGCCACAAACCCCGTCTCCATGTTTGCTTAAGTCGTAAAAACCGTGCGAACAGGGACGGGTCGCCAGTACCAAAACCCACTCCAAAAACCTGAAAATACAGTAGTTAGGTATTGAATCTAATCTTAGGCGGTATAAAGTTATTTTATACAATCCAACTTTCGGTACAGCTAATTGATGTCATGCCTGAGCTCTGACTAAGGCATCAAGTACTACATAAAGCCTACGCGGCTACACCCTTTACAGCGGTGGCGGCTATCAATAAAGCCTCTGAACCTATAATGTGATTGTTAAATCAATTGAACGCATTACTGTAATGGCGCCGTATCGCGATACTCATAATACCTGTCAGATTAGTACTTTGTATTTTGTGGTCTATTTTATAAGCGGTGGATGGAGCGTAGATCGCAATTGTTTTTTTAGCCGACTTCAAATACATATGAACAATATATTAGACCTTTCAAACAAATATATAAATTTTTATAGGTATATGTATGTTTGTATAGTTGTGTGTATATGTTTGTCCACGCATTTCTCCAAAACTATTAATCGGATTGCGATCATTTTTTAAATTGTCTTATATTTACTTTAACTTAGGGAACAGTGCAAGTTTCATCAAAATCGGTTCAGTAGTTTTCAAGATATGGACTAATACGACGTGTAAGTCTGATCGCTTGTTGATACCGAGCTACGGGTGTAGTGTCAAAGGGAAAACATCTCAAAACCTTGGTTCGATTCATGTGCAATATTTACAACAAAACTATTAACTACATACTTATTACAAACAAATATTCCAGTTTTTACTTAAAACTAAAAAAAAACTAGATAAATCTAATTAAAAAAAAAAAATCGATTTCATCGGAAGTCGATGACAAAAAACTAAAATATACATCCCAAGACACCGACTTCCGAAATTAAAGTTATTTCATAATTTTGAAGTCGATTTATTTTTTTAAATTACTTTTTTATAGTTTTATACAATAGTTTTATTACAAATGTATTTTGTGCAGTTTATGTAATGCAATATGTTGCTATCTGCTGATTCTATAATGTGAGCAAAACTCAGAAACTGGATTTACTGGATAAACAGCATCTTCAGTTTTATAACGGAACTTTAATTTTACTGCCGAATCCGAATATCTGAGACAAGGAAGGTGATAAGTAAGTATAGCCGCTGCTACCTTCAATCTTGTACCACACACCAAGTCTGATTACACGCGCGGGTACAATCCATACTAATATTATAAATACGAAAGTAACTCTGTCTGTCTGTATTTTACCTTTTCTCGCCTAAACAACTGAACGGATTTCGATAAAGTTCGGTAAGGCAATCTGGAAAAGGACATAGTCTACTTTTTGTCTCAAAAATTAATCCTACAGGGCAATATATAGGGGATGAAAGTTTGTATGGGAAACAGCATATCTTAAGTTAGGGATATGAAAATTTAAGTTTATGCTTTTGGTAGCGTTTTTGAAAAAGCTTCCCCTAAGAGGGTACAATAGGGGTTGATTTTAAAATTCACAAATAATACCTATTAAAAATTTTGTATTCTTCATTTTAAGTGATTTAAGGGATTGGAAATGTAGTCATAGTTCGTATCTTGAGGTAACATTTAGTCTTTATTTCATTAAAATCGGTCTGCTGTGTCAAAAGTTATTTGTTTCGTGACTAGCATATTAATTTTAACTAAACAAAGTCACGTCTGTATCTGTCTGAACGCGATAAACTCAAAAAACTACTAAACGGATTTTCATACGGTTCACCAATGGACGACGGAATAATTCATGATGGAGGTTTAAGTGTGTAATTAATTAAATTTTTGTGTAAATTGGCTGAAATATGACGATGATTATTGTTGAAAAAATCATGCCCAGCTTTACTATGCGTCGCACAAACAGACAGAGTTATAAGAAAACAATGTATTACGGAATTAATACATTGTTTACCTGATTAACTCATAGGGTACTTTTAATCCCGGTAGTACGTACCCGTGGGATAATTTCCTACATCCACACGGGCGAAGCCACGGGCAAAAGCTAGTTCATGACAAATATTAGCTGTAAGCCTACCTTTAAGCAATATATTACCGGTCGGAGCCAACACTCACCAATTACTGTAGTAAAGATTACGCAATGTAATCAAAACATATTAACGATGCCTCAGAATTGAACCTCGATCGCTTTTTGTTTTGTTTTTTTTTTGCTTTTAAGGTGGTTTTACTATGCATGTTGTCTTGTTTTCGCATTTTTGCGCGTAGAAGGCGAACTAGGGTGAGGAGCTCGTGGTTAAGTAATAACAGCCGCACGGATCGATCCATCAGGTTAAGCTACGCTTGCCGGGGTTGGTCTGTGGATGGGTGACCATCTTTTAATACCGAGACTCCTCCGTGCCTCGGAAAGCACGTTAAGCCGTTGGTCCTGGCTCTCATTCGAGGATCTTTAACAGTCGTTACGGGTCGTCAGAAGCCCGAAAGTCTGACAACCTGTCTTACCAAGGTGTATCGTATTACCCAGTAACTGGGTTGTGTAAAACTCAGTAACTGGGTTGTGTGTCATGTAAAATACTGGTATTCAGCTGCATCTGGTTAGACTGGAAGCCGACCTCAACATAGTTGGGAAAAGGCTAGGCAGATTGATTGATTAGTTGAACTAGGGTAGGATTAAAATAATGTACCTACCAGGGATTTCTAGGTTGAATTGGTAATGAGCATTACTTTGTTAAACACTATCTTTAGGGTAGTCCAACGAAGACAAATGTTTTATTTAAGGTGGATCCGCAGCGGTAGCCCGCGAAATTCAAATTTTCTTGCGTTTTTTGCAATCCGCAGGTCAGTGTCTTGTTGTATCTTTATGAAAATATGAATAAATATGCGGCTCCACCTTAAAACAAACTGTTGCCCGCAGTTAGGCAAATTTGCATCCTGAAATAGCTTCGTACTTTATGTATCCGGATAAAAGTATATTCTGTGTTAATCAAGAACATGGTTTATCTGTGTGCCATTCATCTGTTGATGTGTGTTTGTGTACTAGCAATAGCACACACATAGATTCGAATATATGTTTTACTTTACTTTGAGTATTTCAGTTCATCTCTTTGGTTCCTTTTCTGTTTATTTAATTTTGAATTAAATTGCATAATTGCAGTTTAACTTTATTGGTATATTTTCGAGCCGTTTGGGTTTGAAACCCTCGGGCTGTGGGGTCCGAGTGCTCATGTTCTCTTTAGGGAAATCTCGAAATGGCTGGTTGACACTTCCCGTGACCCAAGGGCTGGCTTTTACCTTGTCCAGAGGCTAAGCATTGCCATACTACGTGGTAATGCCGCCAGTTTCTTTGTGTACATTACCAGTCGACAGCGATAAGGATTTTTCGACGCCATATTTTAGTTTGTGAATAGTTTTAGTTTTAAGTTTTAAATATAATTTTGTTACTTTTACTATTGTTAATTTAAAGCTTTTGATATTGCTATTATAATTTCGTAAGTCGCTAGGTGTTAATAAAAACACCGTTTCCAGTAAGAAGTCCCGTTACATTTGATTTTTGACTCTAAACCTTGTGTTTTGTTTAAAAATACAATTGTACAGCCCCGTATGTTAGGCTCATTTTCACCACACATCACTAAACGCGTTTAACACTAAACGAGTTTAAAACATCATTGTCTCTGTCATCTTCAAACGATTGAAAGAAACGGAGTGACGTTTTAAACTCGTTTGGCCTTAAACGCGTTTAGTGATATCTGGTGAAAATGAGCCTTACACGGGGAATAGAATCCCCTTACAATCATATACCAATCTCAATCGGAAATTAGTCTAGAAATTCCCATTATAAATTAATAGGAGATCAAATATTCAAACCACATCAATACCAACTTGATACCTACATCAAGAGAGAAAAAAAAAACATAATTTAAATTTTCAATCAAATCGATTCATTGCTTTTTGAGAAAATTGCTTTTACAAACATACCTATCAATATTGCAGACATTTCTTTTAGGTAGATATTTGAAAATATGACAGATAATTATCTAAAGCAATGGTTCCCAAAGTTAACTGGACCGCGACCCACCTAACAAAAACTTCCAAATTCGAGACTCACCTCTTGGCTGTCATGGAGACAAAAAGGTGAATGAAGGACTGTTTCAATGAGAAGGAAGTACTTATTTGTTTCGTATTTTTGTCATTATAACTATAGCAGCAACTTCAATTTATTTTAGTTACATATACCTACTTAAAATCGCAATTTATTTCTGTTTTTAATTTGTGTTAGTTTGTTTTTGTTGTTTATATTATTTTGTGTATTTTTTCTATGGGTTTCAGTTGCCTGATACCAAAATGATTATTATTTTTGACATATCTCGGGACCCGAGGGACCCGGACCTTTGGAAGGCGTACGAGGGGCCGTAGCTAACTCGCACAGGCCCTTTAGACAATTTTAAATGATGAGGAGGCACCAACCGACGATTATCCCTATATGCACTATGCAAGTGCACCCACGCACAACCCCTGGTTGGTGCAGGACTATTGCAGAACGTGGAAACAAAACATATTGGGCTATGGGGTTGGGTGGCTAAAGTGGATTGGGTAACTTGAATTATGGAAGAACTATGTCCCCTGCCTGACCATTGTTATATAATAATTATTATTATTTACTTTTAATATCGCTTGCCAATTGCCGTCTGTCAGTGCCTCGTGGCCATCCGGTTCCCCCAGTTCCCCGGTCGACCAACCGATGTCCTATTTTTCAAGGGGTGGGCCCAATATTCGCTCGCTACCCACCAGTGGATCGCGACCTATAGTTTGGGAAATGCTGATCTAAAGTAATGGTATTGGTATATTATGTAATGAAAAATGTCTTATCGACCAGATCATCAAAGGATGAAGGCTCATCTAAGAACTTGATCTTCTTGGCGATAAAAGATTTGCTGAAAAAAGTCCGTGAAGTGTATTAAAATGTTGTTACTGCACAGGTCGTTAATGTTTTTTATTTGAAAACTCGACAGAATTATCGCAAAACGGCTGAAATTACTTCAGCCGTTTTGCGATAATTGTGTTTTGTGATTGTGACTGGTAATTAGTGTTCGATACTTAAACACGTGATAGTACTCATGATAACATACAACTTTTACTATGGGACCAAAACTGAATCCCGAAAAAAAATCAGCTGCTCCCTACATTTATGTTCGCGTAACTCGTTAAAATGTAGGCAACACCTGTTTGGTCCCTTATTAAAAGTTGTTTGTTATCATGAGTGCAATTATGTGTTTAAGTATCGGTCACTAAATATATATATGTATATATACGTATATAACAAGTGTCAATATATAACCAATTGTAGGTGAAAACATAGCGTTGTAAGCAACCTAGCTAAAGAATGCCATTATATAATAGTATGCCGCGCCGCCTGCAGTCGTCTGCGAGACGAGATGCGACAAAAATATACGGTCCGCAGAAAAAATTTTACCGATATTCCACACCAGCTGACAAGTTTTTATTTTTATATTTGAAAGTTGTAGGAGCCCAGAGGACAAAAATGCGGAAGGAAAATGGACAATCTCAGCCTGCATTTGCCTTTCACTTTCACAATTAACGATTAAACCTTACAATTTTCACCAAACAATGCCACGTATGAACGTAAACGAAGCAACGCCATTTGTCACCATCCTTACGTACAGATCGTGGCAAGTGGCGTTTTGTAGTTTCTGCCTATCTCCATTTGAAAAAGAGTTTATATATATATGTTTGGACACAAAAAATAAAAAAAGTCCCGTTCTTACAATGTCTCCAACCACGCCGTAATTACAGTAGATCTACCGTTTTTTTTCTAGATCTACCACCTACCGTAGGTAGACCTATTATTACGGTGCCATATTCTACCGTAATTTCGTCCGTGTTGTTATTTCTATAATGGTAACACATAATTTAGTTAAATATTACAATTTTATTACGGCAATTCTGCAATGAAAAAAAAGAAGAGTCGCCGACATTCTTTTTTTAAGACTATGTTAGGAATGCTATCCCTGCCACATGCAAACGCCGACTTTGAACGCATTTTTAGCCATATCACTGACTTGAAGACGAAGAAAAGGAATCAGTTGGCCACAAAATCTATTGCTGGGAACCTGTTTACACAATTAGGAGACATGGCATTAAAAAAAAATTAATATGTCGATATATAAAAAAAAAAACGGATCAGTAGGTATTTAACTTGATTTAAGTAAGAGAATTAATTGTTACGATAAATAAATAATAGTATGCGTATCTAGAATAAAAACAATTCAGTTTTCTTGAACAATCGATGAAAAAAAAGGTTACCGTATTTTTACCGTACCTATTATATTTTGACAGAGATATTTGGAGACACTGCGTTCTTAATACAAAACTCAAAAGGCAATAACACTATTTTATCCCAGCATTTGTTCGTTTCAGCTGGCCCACCTTTTGGGCTTGGCCCCAGTCGAGCAAAAAAGCTTAGGAACAATTATATTTTTTTTTACGAAATAGCAAAAATACTAAACAAGGCCATTCCGGAAAAACAAGACTTAACTATCAAGGAACGGCTTAAAACGAAGTTAAATACAAACTGCCTTGCTATCCGTACTTACTATACAAATAAAACAAGTACTTAGTGCAAGGAAGAAAAATGCGCGTTTTCCTGTATTCTGTGCAAGAAGCTTGAGAGCTTAATCATGCGCAAGATAAGCAGGTCGAGACAGGGCTGTCACGGTTTATATTCTTACGATTATTGGAAAGACATGTTTGTTCTATCGATGGAAGGCTTGATTGACTTCGGCGTGATAAGGAAAAAAACCGTCCAAGTGCGAGTCGGCCCACGCACAATAAAGGGTTCCATAGTTGAAAAGAATTTATCTGAAAAACTTTTTAGCAAAAACTAAAACCGACTTCCAAAACAATAATGATCAAAGCTCAGAAAAATAAGGTTAAAAAACGGCTGCACTTGCTCCCACTAAAAGTGCACCTCACCAACATCAGGAGGTTGCACTCCAATCTCAATCCGGTCCATCGCCATCTTGAGACCGAGAAGCCGCACGTTTTTCATAACGGAGACGAAGATAACAACCCGTCGGACGTGGATCATCGATGCGGCACTTTTTTGCGTCTTATCCATGGCGGCAAGTGTGCTTCTCCGCGGGTGACCCCTCGTGCTGTGCTGACGTGGTTGCGCACGAGATTTGGCAGGGGATGGAGTATTTTATTCCATTCTCCAACATCGCACACGTCACAAAACCCGGCCTTGGTATAATGCAGAATGTCCTCGGTATAACGAAGTCTCCGGGTAGTAAACAGTTCTGGTCCCTGTCTAAAATATTTGAAACGAATTTTTGTCGTCCCATCTCACCTCCAATGATGAAACCTGATGGGTCGCTGAAGTGCGAAGGCAGATTTATACGCATCTCTCTTTGCAAGTAATTCACGTCTGGATGCTGGTTCCATGCAACCACCTACTGTACCTCGTTGTGACTCTTCGATGCCGGAGATCGCAGTTCACACAAAAGAGGTCCAAAGAGTATTGTGCAGTCTAGATGTGAACAAGGCCAGCGGGGCTGACGGCATTCCAGTGAGAGTGTTGAGGCAGTGTGCGCCTGAACTGTCTCCTGTCCTGACACGCTTGTTCCGCCTCTCTCTAGAAAAAAAGAACGGTGCCGAAATCTCGGAAGCTAGCTAATGTACAACCGGTGCCCAAAAAGGGCGACCGTGCAAACCCTGCCCATTACCGTCCAATTGCCATTACCTCCATACTGTGCAAGGTTATGGAAATGGTACTGAACAGTAAGTTGCTGACCTAGTTTGAAGACAAAGATCTCCTTAATGACCGTTAATATGGATTTCGCCGGGGACGGTCAACTTGCGATCTTCTCGTGTATGTCACGCACTGCTGAGGCGAAGCCATCGAGAAACGCGGCGAAGTACTTGCTGTATCGCTTGATATCTCGAAGGCCTTTGGCAAAGTATGGCACGCAAGTCTTCTTATCAAGCTTCCTGCTTATGGCATCCCAGCTGGTTTTTGTAGCTGGATATCAAACTTCCTTAGTGACCGATCGATCAGAGTGATCTTTGACGGCTGCTCCTCTGAGCTTATGGCTATTGATGCCGGAGTTCCTCAGGGGTATGTTCTCTCTGCAACTCTTTTCCTGCTGCACATCAATGACCTACTTCAGCATGGTATTGTTGGGTACGCGGATGACAGTACTGTTTCGAAGAGATACTTGTCCATCGCAAAAACCAGCGGCGACGAAGTTCGTTCCTTGAGAGAGGCCATGGTAGAGCGGCCAGATTTGACCTTAAGCCTGGTCTCCCAATGGGGTGATGACAATCTGGTCTCTTTTAACGCCTCTAAATCAGAGGCGTGTCTTTTCACCGCTAAAAGGAGTCGTTTCGACCAAACTCCTACTTTTCGGGGTACATCTGTTCCTGTAACAGATCGGCTCGAGCACCTAGGCATGGAGTTGACATCTGGTCTCAACTTTGGCGCTACCATCAAGCAAACAGCCCAAACTGCGGCCAAAAAACTGGGCATAATAAACAGAGTGAAGCGATACTTTACGCCTGGATAGCTTTTGACCCTTTCTTTATAAAGGGTCAAAAACTGTCCAGGCGTAAAGTTTTCCGCAGGAGACGCCCTGGGCGTCGGGAATCGATAGCCGATTTCCGGCCACCGTAGGCGCGGGCTTGCGGACGGCGAGTAATGGGTAGCTCGCCGTCTGGTAAGGACCAGGCCCGGGTTGACGGCGCGTTGTGTTCCACACGCGCCTCAAAGAGATGTCAGCACTAGCTGATGGGGTCCGCTAGGGCCGATGCCTGCCAGGGTTGCGGGTTGTTTGAAAGAGTTACCGCGGCCCTGGCGCAGGCAACCGAAGGAACACGGGTAGGTTTTAGTCAGTAGAAGTCTAACACGCCCTTCCGCTCCGCCCAGAGAGGGAGAAGTTATTTGATAATTTCCCACCCGGAAAAAAAGGCGTAAAGTTTTGGATTTTATTATGTAAGAAATACGCTCCGTTTGAACAAGTTTTTAGGCTCATTCGATGGCCTTTTATGCCAAAGATTAAAAAAAAAATTAAAAGTTGGAAAGTGAAATACGACCTTTTCAACAGATGCTCCTCATGTAATGGACGGACCCATCCACGAAGCGATCGCGGCAAGCGTAGCTTAACTTTCGATCGACCTGTGCGGGTATTATCATTTCGCCACGAGCCCAACCAAACCAAAAAAGATCCTACTAATATTATAAATGTGAAAGTTTGTGAAGATGTTTGGATGTTTGTTACTCAATCATGCCAGAACGGCTAAACGGATCTGGATGAAATTTAGCACAGATATAGATTATAGTCTGGAATAGCACATAGGATACTTTATATCCCGGAAAAATGTACGGTTCTCGTGGGATAATTTCCAAAATCCACGCGGGTGAAGCCGCTGGCAAAAGCTAGTAATAAATAAAAATAAAGAAGCAGCAACCCTACAAAAATTTCGGGCAGGTCTTTTGTCCCGCACCAATTCAATTTAGTGATAAGGGACAGAAAGACTTGCGATAAACACTAAGACAAATAAAGTGGCCTTCGATTGAAAGACGAGGTCAGGGGTGTTAAGGAAAGATGGGGGTCGTGAGCCGAATAGTAAGTACTTCATCTAGTACTCCTTATTAATGACGGTAGGCTGCTATCGAGGAGGTATATAAATGTGAATCAAAAAGGCTGGGTTGTGTAAGCTATCTGGAAGTACAACAGTGTTCTTCTCAAGTTGGATTTTCTAGAGCAGCGGTTTTCAAACGTTTTTGGCGACGGAACCCTTTTGGAAAAAGAAATATTTGACAGTGCCCTAAAATAAAGACTGCGTTTTATGGATTATTCCACTTTGCCCCACCATGGATCTGTCCCAGTTTTGTCGTACAATGTATCCCACTGTCGTACAATGTATCCCACTAATTGATTTTGGTGTGGCACATAACACTCGCATAAACTATGAGTTCACTTTTTCTCACTAGGGCTGGCACCGTTGGATTTAAAGATAAAAAAAAGAATAGGATGATTCTGAAGCAGTTAAAATACCACAAAGCAATGACGTCCACTGCTGGACATAGGCCATAGGCTAATATTTTCGCGGAGCCCCCACAGAGACTTTGCGGAGCCCTAGGGTTCCGCGGAGCACACTTTGAGTATGGCTGTTTATTTATTTATTGATATGGCACATCAACGACTTACTCACTAAAACATATTTATTTTATTTATTTATTTATTAAAGAACACCACCAGCATATACATTAAACATTAGTTTAGCGTATTTAGGAGAGGTATTACTGTTAATATTAACATATAAGTAGTAACAAAAATAACATGCAGTTTTAGGTACTTATTGTGAATTCGTCACTTACAGAAGTGCACAGCACAAGCAAATAAATAATTAAAGGACGTGTAAGGTATAGACGCCATCAGGACAAGTTACCCGAAACTGTCAAATTTTCCCAATCAACCTTGAACCTAATACTTTAGCGATAAAGTTGAAAATCTATACAAGAAATTTGACAGTAGCTTGATGTGATGGCGTTTGTATGTACCTACCGTTAGTTGAATTACAAAGTAAAGCAAAAATTGAGCTATGTTCACAAATACATTAAATTTGAACAATTGAAGTATTTAACAGAAATATTAATAAAATAACAAAACAAAAAATAAACATTACGGCTGAAAAAGTAGGAAATAGGAGTGGATACAATTACATATATCTTAAAAGGCGGCTCGTGTTGTGCAGAGGTCTTGAGACTCCGAGCTGGTTAAAAGTCTCGTACGGAATTGACGGAAAGGGTTCGACTAGATGTCGATACTATTGCTTTGTGTAGCAATTTTATTTTATTATAGTTTCCCATTAGACGGTTCATGAGTGCGGTGCTAACAAGGTTAGTACGACATGCAGTTGTGGCAAAGGTAATTGCTTCTAAGTCTGCTGCCCCATTTCAAAACCTAGTAAGGACTTAAAACAAAATTTTACAGGTGAGCACAAAAACGTAAAATGGTCACGGGGCAGTGAATGGGCTTACCAGGTTTCGATGCTTAAATATATCTGCTTATTTGTGAGTTTTTAACGCTGTAGTTTTGTATTTGGTAGGGACTTACTAGGTTAGACAAGATTATGCAATACAAGGATTTTTTTTAAAGTGCCCCTTACTAGGATTTGAAATGGGACAGCCGAAGTGTAAGGTAAAGGCTAGTCTAGAGAAAGAGCATAATCAAGAGATTACTAAGGTACGTGTTTGCAAGTGCGACGGCTAAGCATAGAGTTCTGGATTAAATTGTTAGGTCAGGTAAAGTTTGTCTATTATAATAATTTCATTAGCCACTCGCAGTAGAGCAGACAGCTGTGCTGCTGATGAGTTTGTTGCGTCACTTGTTCTCTCCAGCTAAAGCACTAGGAAGTGGTGAAGGGCAGGCGTTTTGGGGGACTGTCTTATGTAATTTTGACGTTCGAAAATTACTGATTCTCAGCCTAGTTTGAATAAATGACTGTTGATTTGATTTGATAGTCTGAATTTGTAGCAGGTTGATGGTAACAGGCTCGCCTCTCTTTATAGAAGCCTAAAACTTAGGTTGGTTAAGAAACCGGCTATCATGCCGCAGGTCGTGGGTTCGATTTCCATCCAGGACAAACATTTGTATGCATGAACATGTCTGTTTGTCCTGAGTCTGTGTAATTATCAAAAAAAAAATGTGCATGTAGTATATCAGTTATCTGGTTTCCATAGTACAAGCTCTGCTTAGTTTGGGATCAGATGACCCTGTGTGAATAATGTCCCAGGATATTATTATTATTATAATATATTATAAATGTGAAAGTGAGTTTGTTTGTTTCCTACGCATTCATTCTAAAACGGCTGAACGGTTTTGGATGAAATTTGGCACACGGATTGACCATGACTTGGATTAGGACATAGGATACGTCTTATCTCGGTAGACATGCACGTGGGTGAAGCCGTTGGCTAAAGCTAGTCCTATATAAACTTAGGAAGTGCATATTAATTGAAAACGTCACAATGGTACTTGTATTTGCAAAATTATGCTAATGGGTATTTTCAGCTGACGAAAAAAGAGGAGGTTCTCAAGTCGACACGTATATATATTATTATCTGCTTAGTTTGGGACCCGATGACCGTGTATAAAAATGTCCCAGGATATTATTATTTCCTTTCCTTTCATTTATGTATATATATAATAGGCCAATAAAGGCAAGCCAGATGAGGACAAGATTTCTCCCGGGAGATAGGGTCCGTGGGGTCGCTACTGCCCAACAGCTCGCCACATGCTGCCCTGCGGGTTTTTGTATCTCTCTTGGTCTGGCTCCTCATCCTAGACCCGTTCCGGCAAACTCTACCGGCACAGACCTAAAGTTTGGAGCACGCAAGCCCCACCACGACGTCAACGTAGAGATACAGCGGTGGGGTAATTATTATTATTATTATTATTATTATTATTTTTAGTTGTTTCGATTTTATGTTAAATCTTGCATAATGTGACTTGCAAAACGGAAACATTAACTGTCAAATGCTTTCAAGGACTCCACGAGACAGGCCCGACCTAGTGTGGAGTCCACAATCAATCAATCTGCCTAGCCTTTTCCCAACTAAGTTGGGGTCAGCTTCCAGTCTAACCGGATGCAGCTGAATACCAGTATTTTACATGGAGCGACTGCCTATCTGACCTCCACAACCCAGTTACTGGGTAATACGATACCCCTTGGTAAGACTGGTTGTCACACTTTTGGGCTTCTGACGACCCGTAACGACTGTCAAAGATCCACGAATGACATCCGGGACCAACGGCTTAACGTGCTTTCCGAGGCACGGAGGAGTCTCGGTATGAAAAGTTGGTCACCCATCCACAGACCAACCCCGGCAAGCGTAGCTTAACCTGATGGATCGACCCTTGCGGCTGTTATTACTTAGCCACGAGCTCCTCTGTGGAGTCCACAGTTAAAATATTATTAATTATGTTTCCTTTCAAAGAAAATTATTTTACGGGCAATGTAATTACTTTAGTGAAATTTTATTATATCAGTATAATTTTCTTTTAAGGAAATGTAAAATCGATATTCTGGTAAATAAACGATTATTATATTGTTCTTTGATAAGATGTTAAGATTTTTTTTTTGTGTTTGGTTTTTATGCTTATTTATAATAAAGGAAATATATATATATTTTTGTATATTACCACGAACTTTTTACAGAGTGGTCCGATTTGAAAGATTCATATTTTATTCGGGAGGAGTGAGTTACTTTCAAATTTTAATAACTTTGCTTGGGTAGTTTTTGAGTTAGCTTCAATAATACGTACTTTTCCCACTTAGTTTATGTGGATGATGTTCTATTTTCTTTTGCAGGTAATTTGTGTGGGATAGGGTCACAACTAAAACGTGAAAAATGAAAACTTAAAAATAAAACCGGCCGAGTGCGTGTCGGACTACGCAATATGAAGGGTTCCGTAGTTGGGATGAATCCCAAGAACAAACTTAACACTGTAGTTGAAATACATGGTCTCCCATACATTCCAACTGCAAATGTAAGTTTGTACGCACAACATTGAGAGATTTACCACGTTGTTTTAAAAGACCGTGGTAACTTTTCCTGTAATCTATAGGGATTGAACTATTTTCAATATGTTTTTCAAAATGTTAGGCTCAGTACTTTTGGATATAAGGGGGAAGGGGGGGGGGTGTACCAACTATCAACTTAATCGGTCCATTAGATTCGCAGCAAATTGGCTGTGACAGACGGACGGACAGACAGACAGACACCCACGAGTGATCCTATAAGGGTTCCGTTTTTTTCTTTTGAGGTACGGTACCCTAAAAACACTACAAAGTGAAAAATAACTTTAATTTCGGAAGTGGGTGGCAGAAAACGAAAATATAAAACCAAAGACACCGAAATTAAAGTTATTTTTCACTTTGTAGTGCTTTCTTTTGGAAGCCGGATAATCACCAAAAACCAAGAAACCTTCGATCGAAATAAGAGAAGGCAACGCAATACAAAATGGCGAACGTGAACAGAATAGGAAGCACTACTTATTAGTATGAGGAATTGAACCCGGGGCAAGATTACAAAAGAGGTGATTAATAACGATACACGGAAAATATAACAAAACAAAAGAATACAGGCATTGGGAATTCAGCGGAGAAAAGTTTAGAGAAAAACAGTGTGCTTTTGGCAGGGTTGAGCACTTGGCTTTATTATTTTTACTAATCAAAAGGATCTGATAAATGATTTTTATTTCAGTAAGTAGGTTTGTACAAACACTTTTACAAGTCAATTTTTATTTTTATTTTTTAAACTAGATGAGGTTGGCGTTTCCTATCTGACTACTCTGAGAAGAAAGGCCGAAACAAACTCAGAGGTCACAGTCTCTTATAAAGTCCAGACATAATCTTGGTCACTTCATGTGAAGACCATGTAGATTGGTGTCTGAAATGGTCTTTTGAGGAAAGAACCACACAGGTTGAGAGGACCTGTCCAGTCAGTGCACGCATTTGTCAGTAATCGCGCAGCTCAACTCAGAACTTAAGGAGCTCAACGATTCGATGTACAATACCAAAGAAAGGACATTGGGATAGGCCGCATAAATTGCTCAAACTGCCAGACCATGATTAAAAATAACTGAGAGAAAAAATAAAACAAACAAAAAAAGCAATGACCTACATAATCTTCACATTCACAATAAATTAAAATAATACATATAATACTTTACAAAGTAAATGTTGCGCCGACCCCAAATAAATTGGGACAAGGGCAGGAGAATGATATGCAAGAAATTCTCCAATCTGACCTTCGCAATCCAATTAAAGGAGCAGAATTTTCTGGTTTTCGAATACTTCTACTGTTACCTAAATAATTTGGGCTAGAATATGTAAGGGAGTTGCGTCAAAATCATAGAAATATAAAAAAAAACAGGAGAAATGGCAAAGGGGCGTGTCGGTGTGCGCGCGTCGTGATCACACTGCCCATGTCACAGGTAAATGGCCGTCCCCCCGGTGGGTTCCCGCATTTTCAAGGCGGGGGGACTCAGTAGCTGTGGCTTGGTCAACCGAACCCGAAGAGGGGCCGCTCGTCAGGGCTTTTCCCAGGAAGTCGACGACGTAGCGGCCAACAGGCAGGTGCCGGTGCGGTGCCGCTTGGGTGACATCGCAACTGAGGCGGGCCACGATGTCGTATTGGAGGCCTCGCGGCTAAGGATTGGAGGCCGCGGCGGGAGAGGAGTGCCGGTATTGCTGTGCGCCGCTACCCCTACCTTCCGCGGCCTTAACGGGGTCGCCACCGTCTGATGGCGGACGCGGTGGGGCCGCAGGGGAGGAGGAGTGTCGGTATTTCGTTGGCCGCTCTCCCTATCCTCTGCGGCCGAAAAGTGGTAGGTGGCCGGGCCACTGACCTGACCGATCGCAGGGGGACCAAGGGTGCCTAGACACGAGCTCGTCTGGGGTGGTCACGGCGCGCAATGTGTTCTTGTGCGCTGTTGATGGGGGGTGCTCCCGAGAGGAGAGCCCAGTGACGGACAGCCGCAGCAGGTTCGCGGTGAGTGCTAACGCGTGCCCGTGTTCCCGCCACAAGCGGTAGAGGAGGACACCGTAGAGTTTTAGTGGGTATAACATAACTGCACTATCTCCCAGTGATAGTGCAGTCCCATCCCGGGATGGAACGACTTTCGTTACTTCTTAGATGCCTCTCGTGCAGGGCTTGGCACCGGTAATAAAAGTACAGGTTCTATATCGGTACTTAGCGGTTCTTGCCGATTCGGTACTGGGTATCGGTACTCTACCTACAAAGTACCGGTACCAAATTCAGGTACCCGGCGCGTACCACAAATCTCATAATTATTTGTACGAGGAACCTCGTACGGTTGGAAACCTTGAAGTTATTTTTCTAATGTCTATTAACTATCATTTTTACTTTAATAGGGAAGGCCCCGATGTAAGTAAGACATAATTTATTTTTACCAAAAATCTTAGCCTAGGTAAACATCGGTGATGTTGGCAAAAACTAAAAAAAAACTATAAACTCATGGCCGGTTTTTTGAAAATGCAAAAAAAAGTCGTGACATTGAAATACTCGAGCGCGTGAGATTACTATACAGACGGTTCAGCTTGATGGCCCTTGCCGTGCTGACTCATAATCTGACAATTATGTATAGGAGTTTCCTTTACTAGACGCTTTGAAAAATTGAGTTTTGTTCGCGTCCTAATCGTCAGTCTTTTGAAGAGGAGCTCCTTTAAGGTATACTTAACATCCCTTCGGAATATCTGACGCGCTCGAATATTTTTTTCCCCATTTTCAACCCCTTCGGATGGCCACCCCCACTATGTAAACCTGCAGATTAATATTCCTCCGTTATCAGAAGCACATGGGGCATATACACTATCAATATCTGACGCGCTCGAGTATATCCATGTGACAGCTTTTTTGCATTTTTGAAAACTTGTAGCCGCTCCTCCTACCAGTGAATGGTAGGTATACATCATATTATAACCTTTTTTTCTTTCTACCATCTAATTTTCAAAATCCAATAGGTTCCCACGACGCTTGAGTAATCAAGTAATAACAGCCGCGCGGGTCGACCGATCAGGTTAGACCGTTAGACATTAGGCTGTTGGTCCCGGCTGTCATTCGTGGATCTTTGACAGTCGTTACGGGTTGTCAGAAGCCCGAAAGTCTGACAACCAGTCTTACCAAGGGGTATCGTATTACCCAGTAACTGGGTTGTAGAGGGCAGATAGGCAGTCGCTCCATGTAAAATACTGGTGTTCAGCTGTATCCTGTTAGACTGGAAGCCGACCTCAACACAGTTGGCAAAACGCTAGGCAGATGATTATCTATGGAAATATTTGTTTGGTACAGGTACAGTACCGATACTGATTAGAAATACCAATACAGTACAGGTAATACGTCTGCCACCGGTATCACACCAAGGCCAATGGTACCGGTTGCTGAAAATACCGGTATTTCAAGCTCTGCATGCTTACTCTCGACACTCGATCTCAATCGGAATTGGAAATTGGGATCGAGATCTTGTCATTTGGCACTCTTGAATGCTACACTAGCTCACGATTGGAATCGTATTAGGTGGATTTTTTTGGAACTAAATGAAATCGACTTTACTCGAACGAATGCACTTTTTCGGTACTCTTGACACGATTTTGACGTTCCCATATCGAGTTTGAAGTCGTGTTTATGTCAAAGTTGAACGATTACAAAAAGTCTACTTTTTCGGGATCGAGTTTGTTATTGTGACTGATTTGTGAAGTTTTTATTGTGAATAATGGCACGTTTAGAACTTATTTGCGATATTTAGGACAGTGCTCATAAGTTAGATATGAGACAAAGACGGAATATGAGACGAATAGCGCGTTATGGAGACAACGCGTTTGCCATGACTGATGATGAATTTAGGAAAAATTACCGAATAAATAAGGAGCTTTTCGAAGTGATTTTTACGGATTTGGAACCTTTGATGCCCCAGCCTACTTGCTGTAGCGACATATCAAGGAAATACAAGGTTTGTAAACTTGCAATTCCATTGTCACATTGTATTTTTTTTTTTATATAAGTAATTATTTATGCTCATTTTATTTTTTAGGTATTAGTGGCTCTCCTTGTACGCCACAGGCAGCTACCAAACATTAGTAGGTGGGACACAGGGTACAATGATGTCCCAACAATCGGTTTCGAGAGCAATAAGAGAAGTTACACACACAAGTTAAGATCTCACAGCACAGAGTGATTAGAGGTGGATCGAGATTCTGCCTCCATGGAGCTGCACAGGGGTCGTGAGGCTCGTGCTCAGCTTGTACAAGAACTGTGGACAGCTCGGCATCTTCATTAGCATTATTATTTTCTTATGTAAGAAGAAATTTTTGACTAAGACTTATTCTATGTAATTAAAAACCTAAATCACTGAAACATATCTTGTAAATTAATCTTTTTTTTTCACTACACATACTTTTTATATAGATAGGTAAATAATTATGTGACCAAGACTTGTACTCTCTTTTATTATATTGTAAGACTGTTGTTCTATTGTGTCGTTTGATTACTATATTGTATTAAATAATGTAAAGTGTTGTGCTGAGGGTTAATAATAATCAAAATAGTAAAACGCTTATTTATTAAGTTTATTACAATATAAGTTCATGGTACAATTAGTAAAGAGCTTAAGTTTAAAAGGTAATGTTTAATTAATATTAACAAGTATTTGAATAAATATGATTATAACCTTTTTATTATATATTTTTCATTTATATTCACATAAAGGCATTCCCACTACACACATAACCAATTTTTATTTTGTTTACTTCATAACTTAGGTCTAAACACCGTATTATACAAGTAGGTGTTGTAGAAGACATGTTACACATTGTTGGATTCCTTACAAAATTATCTATCCACTGAGGTATCTATATATATATATGTTTCCTCTGAAAATATATTTCAGTGTAAACAGGAAAAATTGTAATTTTTAATCAAAAACTGTTTTATGTGTTAAATTACTCGAAAAGATTTACAAGTTACCTATAGATACCTCAGGCTGGTCTATTGACCTAAATCAGTCTAATATTTAAAATAACACAACTATGTATATCTTTCAGGGCGTGACGCGCCCTTGAATGATGGTTGAAAAAAAAAACATATTTACAAAAAATAACTAAAGTTTTATAACATAATTAAAAGCATAAACTCAATTAAGTAGGCTTTTCAAAAGGACTAGACATCTGAATCCAGGGTTAGCTTGATATAGAGACTTGGATGTACAAAAAAAAAACTATAAATCACAGCTATTGAGGTTTATAAGGGTTGTACTTGCGATTTTTTTGTAGAATCACTATTTTATCACATTTTTTTGTTTAATTTAACACTATTATCACTTTGAATTTAAGTTAATGAAAAGAAAAAACACTATAAAACTGTTTGGTTTTGTGTCTTTCTGTGCACCACCTAGTCCATTTAAGTATATTTCGTTCCACTTTCTCTGTCTCCTGTTTAGCATGAGCAGTGCGCAATAACCCCTTGGCAATTCCTGGGTTCTGTACCAGGAAATCTACTAATCTCCAGCTGTTGATGTGTTGGCCTACTCATCCTGTAAGAACAATAAATGTTTGTATTAAGCAAAAGTGTTTAATATTAAAATTTAAAGGAATTGCAATATATTTAATAGAATTGTGGCCTTACCTTGGTATTTTCGTCTTCCTCGGTTGAATACTTGTCGTAAAGTACGACACTTGAACTTGTGCATATAAACATCCTTTGTTACATTCCAAACTAAACACTTGAAAACTTTTAGATAACATCGCTTTGAAACTTTTGTTTATCGATCGCAACAGTAATAATTCAGAGTTTTTATTTAAATAAGAACCTATTGATTTTAAAGTGGATGACAGATGACAAATGCGCAATAGGCGTAACGTAGGCAAAGATAATACACAATGAGCCATAGCTGCCTAAATATTGAGTGTTAAAATACATACAAATGCAAGCAAAGAACACTTACATGATTATTTATGTTAAAATAATTATCAGAACAAATTTATTAATAGCATTAACGAGTTATTCAATATTTTTAAATTTGGTAATTAACGTTTTGATGTGTATGGCCACCCCGTGTGAATCAGTGTAGTCGAACATGCAGTCGATTACAATCTCAATCTCGATTTCGTTCAAGAGTGCCAATTTTCTGAAGATTGGAATTGAAACTGGATCGGATTGGAATACGATCGAGATTGGGATTGATTTCAAGAGTAAGCCTGCAGCAGGCTTACTCTTGAAATCAATCCCATAACAACGCTTCGTGCTATGAATAATAACTATACTTAAGGCGAAAGCATCAGGGTAGCCCGCGAAATTCAAATTTTCTTACGTTTTTTGCAATTTACAGCTTTAAACTTTACAAAGCGCAGGTCGGTGGAGCGCAGAGCTAAGAGGCTCATTGGCGACGTAAGCTGGTGCCAAGCTTCATAGTTTGGCTCATCGCCGCAAGGTTGCCTGCTTGTCGGTCTTCTACAGATTGTACTTCGGTGAGTGTGCTCAAGAACTCCACGACCTCATTCCACTGGCCCCCTTCTACGATCGAACATCTAGACGCACTGCCAGTTACCATCCCTACCTAGTTGCTATTCCACCGATTCGCACTAAGCGCTTCCAAATGACTTTTATAATGCGCACAGCAAAAGACTGGAACTCACTACCTGCGTCTGTGTTTCCGAGCGCATACAACCCTAATCTCTTCAAAGTGAGACTGAACAGGCTAGAGTCAAGAGGAACCCCATCATAAATAAAAATAAAAAATAAAAAAAACAAGTCGGTATTAGGCTGTAAGTTGATCAAAATGTAATTCGCGGTCGTAACAAGTATGTATTTACATAATTATAGTCATTCAAGTGATCAATATAACTCTTTAAGACCAGGTAATCCTATTGAATGATTATTTCATGAAATCTTGACATATGAGGATAACGGAGTTTTATTACTGATTCTAATGATTATAATTCTGTAAATAAATATTTCTTACGGCCGCGGAATCATACTTTATTTAACATACAACTTAATACTGACTTGCAAATTGCAAAAAACATAAGAAAATTTGAATTTCGCTGGCTACCCTGACGCTTTCCCCTTAAGTAATTCTTATTAATGTCCCGGTATTGGGAGTATCCTTGGGAATAACTTATTAAGGTGCTTTTATCTTTACGCCTACCTTCCGTTATGGGGTTTGGTAAACAAATGATAGTATTTCCTGATTGTGCAATCATTTGTGCATAATTTAATTCATTCGTTCTGAATATGATAGCACATAGATTGGACTGTCCTTAAGTGCGACACTGCTGTGGCTGTGACAGACAAGTTACATAGTGTCCCTAATAAGCGACTACTGTAATGAATATCTTCGAGTTAATTTGTTATGATTGAATATGAATTTGATTTATCTAATTTGTGTGTTGATGTTGTATTTATATTGTATTTATTCGTTTGTATTTATAGTAGGTTGGGGAAAAAGTCTTTTCGCATTATAGTATGTATGAACTTGTAATAAAATCTCTTTGGTTATACTATTTGTATCTGGCTGGTTTTGGTATCATTGAAAGTTAAAATTTTAAAGAACATAATTCCAAATTCAAATTAGGAAAATGTGTGATTTTCATTTGTTTTTCATACCGTCAAGATGAGTGAATCTAATGAAGAAATTCGATACATTTTAAAATTTTACTACAAAAAAAGGTAAAAATGCAACGCAAGCCGCGAAAAAAATTTGCGATGTTTATGGACCTAGTGTAGTGTCTGTGAGAGTAGCACAAATTTGGTTTAAGTACCTCACGAGCTCACTGAAAGAAACCTAATGAACCGTGTACTCATTTGTGATTCTTTATTACGACGTAATGAAACCGAACCATTTTTGAAGAAGCTGATAACTGGTGATGAAAAGTGGATCTCGTATGACAAGAACGTGCGAAAAAGGTCGTGGTCAAAGGCCGGTCAGGCTTCACAGACTGTGGCGAAACCCGGGTTAACTCGCAACAAGGTGATGCTGTGTGTGTGGTGGGATTGGAAGGGCCTTATTCATTATGAGCTGTTACCACCAGGCAGGACCATCGATTCTGAACTCTACTGCGAACAACTGATGAGATTAAAGCAAGAAAAAAAAAAAAAAAAAGAGTTTTATTTCTTTCAGATATGTAAGAAAAACATTATATAGATAAGAAGTACCTTTTAAGCAAAAATTTGCTTGTGTTAGGTACTTCCGGTCTTCCGGTTTACAATTACATTTACATAATGTGATACATTTTGAAACAATACAATTTCAGTTAAATAGAAAAAATTCAGTAAAAATAATAATGAAAAATATTTCTATTCAAATCAGAATTCAAAATCATAATCCAAAATAAAAATAAAAATTAGCATTAAAATCACCATCAATATTGTAAATTTTATCCAAAATTAGAATCAAAGACCAAATCAAAAACGAAATTAAAATAAAATAATTATAACTAATACTAAAATTAAATTAATAAAGTTAACAATTATAAAAAAAGTAAAGTATAGTATGCGCATAGGGTGTGTGTTTGTGTGTGTGCGTGTGTCTGTATGTGTGTGTGATTATGTTAGTTAATGTATCTCACGAATTATGTGATCGTATGTAAGATTGACTCGATTTCTTCATAACTTTTGTTTGTCAGCCATTCCTTTCTTTTGAGTGAGTGTTTTTTTGCAGTTGTGGTGCGTCATAGAATATATGTTTAGTTTTTTATTCAGAATATTGTATATGTGTGATGATTGTTTTGTATATTGTCTCGTAGCAAATGCAGTTTTAACTGGAGTTTCTGGAGCGACATTATTCTTTCTCCTAGATTGTGCCCTGGATGAGATGAACGCCAGGGATTTATGTTTTTTTAAGGCAATTTGAAGAATGTATAATTTTCTTACCGACAAAAGATTCGAGGTTAAGTATAGACTTTCCGTGGGGAATCTCCGCGGTTTGAAGAACATGACCTTCAGTAGAGCTCTCTGCGCCCGCTCCATTTCTAAAAATTTTGTTTTAGTTGCACCGCCCCAGATTGGCAAACAGTACTTTATTACTGATTGACCCAGCGAGAGGTAGATTTGCCTGATTAGATCCTTTGTAGCCACATGACGAAGTAACTTGAAGGTCCATATTAGTTTCCTAACTCTACCCATTATTAGTTCCAAGTGCAAGTGCCATGATAGTCTTTGGTCGAGCATAACACCAAGGTATTTAGTGCTATTCACTTTTGTTATTTTTAGGCAAGTGCAAGTGTTGTTTGAGGAGTCGGAGCATGTGTGGATTTTAATCTGGAGGTCTTGTGATGGTTGTGAACGATTGTAAATGGAGAAACAGATGTAATTAGTCTTTGACACATTTAATGTTAAAAGATTGCGATCGAGCCAGGCAGCTATCGTAAACAGGCCACGTTCGGTAGTGCGGGCAACGCTATCCCATGATTCTCCCGAAAAAACTATTGCTGTATCGTCGGCGTAAGAGAATATGTGAGCACCTTCTATGGTCATATTGCACAATGTGTTTATATAAACAAGGAACAACGTTGGGCCTAGCACACTACCTTGCCCTACACCGTATGTGACGATTTCGTCAGAACTAGTTACCAATCCTATTTTTACCACATATCTTCGCTCGCTCAGGTATTCCTGAAACAGCTTAAGTGGTAGCCCTCTAACTCCAATGTCTTCTAACCTGTGTAGTAGTGTGGGAACAGAGACTGTATCGAAGGCTTTTTTGAGGTCTAGAAACACTGCCAGGCACTTACTTCCATTGTCCACTTTTTCAGTGACAATGGAGGCAAGCGCCATGACTGCATCTTCTGTAGACTTGCCTTGTCGGAAGCCAAACTGCAAGGGAGAGATAATTTTATTTTTCTCGAGAAATTTAACCAAGCGTTGGTTTATTAATCTTTCGATTATTTTAGATAAGGACGGGAGGACCGATATCGGTCTGTAGTTCGATGGGTCAGCTTTGTTCCCACTCTTGTACACAGGTGTTATTACAGCATGTTTCAGGGCGGTGGGAAACGTTCCTTGTTCAAAACAAAGGTTAACCAGGTGAGAGATGATTGGCGAAATAATTAGCTGTGCAGCCTTTATGAAACTTACGGGGATTTTGTCCCAGCCGGTGGCACTGTCAGATTTTAGTCCTCGAATCACGGCAGCGACTTCATCAGCGTCCGAGTTGAGTAAAACGAAAGACGAAACTGGCGGATTTGGATCTCTTAAAGGTACACTAAGTCGGTCATGATGGTCGCTGTTAGCTAGTCTTTCAGGGTTTTTTAATATGTCATCAGCCAGGTTCTTGCCTATAGTAGAGAAGAATTTGTTAACTTTGTTTACTGCTTCCAAAGGAGTATCGGCTGACTCCAATAATTCAGTGTTTTGCGTTTTCGGTGGCTTTCGTTGAGTAATATTGTTAATCGCGTGCCATAATTTTTTAGGGTTTTTGTTTGTCTTATATAACTGTTCACGATCAAATTTACGTTTTTGTTTTTTTATTATGCAGGAACAGTAATTCCGGTATCGCTTATAAGTGATTTTCAGAATTTCATTGCAAGGGTCTAATTTCATTTTTTTTTTGCATGTAGTTACGGTTATGTATGCAGCGCAATAGACCTATAGTCATCCAAGGTTTAATCAGTCTATGTTTTAGGGGGATTCTTATTACAAGAGTGTTGGCAATAAGTGTTCTTTGTAGCAAACTTATTAGTTTATCTGTTAAAACATTAGGGTTAGTTAAACTTAAAAGGTCTTGAGGGTTGTTGGTTTTTAAGAGTTCGATTGCATTGTCAACGTTTATTATTGTTTTTGTTTTACTTATTTCATGTTTTTTCGTCGGACCAGATAGTTTTAGAAAAATCATAAAGTGGTCAGTAATAGTGGTGTCGATAATTCCAATACATGCAGATCTTTTGTTTGGTCTAAGTTTTAGAATAAAGTGATCTAAGCAGCTTTTGTCTCTAGTTGCAAATGTGTGTCCGGGGAGCAGGCCATGCGTTGCCAACATATTTAAATAATTTAGTCTATTTGAGCGTTCATATGATTGCTCTTCTTGCCTATGAATTAAGTTTATATTGATGTCTCCAGTAATTATTACGTTTTTATTTGACGCCAGTGTAGCCAAATGCAGAGATAAAGAGCTAATGAAGTCGTCCGCGTTTGTCTTTGACGGAGAGCGATATATACCTAAGACTATGAGATCGGGCTTAATGTTTACTTGCAGGCAAGAAGCATGAGTTAATTTGACTTCTTTTGTTTGAACTTTATGTTTATTACTAGCGAAGACGACTACACCGTCAGCTTTATTTAAATGTTTAGTAGTGCGGGCTGCCGAATAATTATTTAATTGAGGAATATTTTTATTTGGGTTCAGCCTGCATTCACTCAGAACAATAAGGTCAGTAGCGAAGCTGACATTAGATAAATTAAGTTGTAGGTCGTTAAAATTAGAATAGATACTTCTGATATTCTGTGATATAATCGTAAAGTCAGTACTTTTAATCTTCATTGCAGTGTTAAAATTGCGAAGAGTGAAATTTGATACTTGGGCTATTTCAGTGTTGTCAATTTCTATTATAGTCTCTAAGGTGCCATCCATAATTGTAATTTATGTATGTAGCTACAAGAATTAAACAGAATTCTGTTAGTTTTGGTGTACGTGTTGGTGTCTGTGTGTTTATTATTTGTGTGAAAAGGTATAACTTGCAGGGTAGGTTCAGTAGTGTGTGTTCTTAGTGTGTGTGTGCGCATTAGAATAACACATTTCATACTCGCTAATCTAGTTATTTTAAACTTATACAAAAAGTCCCTATACAAAGCACTTATATAAAATGAATTTGAGCTCTGAACTTTACATAGATTATTATGCTTAAACGATATACATGAAGCAGAATTAATAAGGACTAGTCATATTTCTTGCATAAGTTTATTAACGTGCATTTCACTCTTAATAATTATTTTAGGCGAGTTGTCATCTTTTTTGACGCATACCTGGCCGAAGGCTGTCCAGCAGTATTTATATGCCTTAGACTTAGCCAGATCGCGGGCGAGAAAATGCAAGCGAGCCCCCTTGGTGGTTAGCTGCAAGAAGTTGAGAGAAAGCGGCCGGAATTAATCAATAGAAGGGGTGTGGTTTTTCATCATGATAACGCTAGACCTCACACATCTTTAGCCACTCAGCAAAAATTAAGAGAGTTTGGCTGGGAGGTGTTAATGCATCCGCCGTATAGTCCTGACCTTGCACCTTCAGATTTCCACCTGTTTCGGTCTCTTCAGAATTCTTTAGGCAGTGTCAGGTTAACATCACGAGAGGACTGCCAAAACCACTTGTCGCGGTATTTTGACCAGAAGTCCCAAAATTTCTATAGCAATGGGATCATGTCCCTACCTACAAGATGGCAAAAAGTTATCGAACAAAATGGTACATTCATACTTTAGTTAAATTTAAATAAACTATATTAAAAAAGTTTTGAATTTTCTTAAAAAAATGCGAAGAAACTTTTCCCCCAACCTATTATAAGTGTGATTTTGTGTTTATTATTGAATAATTTAAAGATGTTTTCTAATATGGGCTATGTGGTACAAATGAATTTAATTTCATTTAATTTAATTGTGCTCGCGTTTTACCCGATTACAGTAAAGCTGAAAGGGTGATGTGTTATTTTGTGATTTTTTGGGAAATAGAACTGCCTCTATTTTAACTTAAAAACTTAAGCTCCGTTTACATAGTGCAAGTTTCTGGAGCATTAAAGAGCAATAATCGCATGCCATAAAGCATTTATTAAACGCAAAATATATGCCATAAAGCATATATTTCGCGTTGCGCGATCTCAGCACAGAACACGCAAGCTAACCCCTTAAGGTCGTTGGCATATATCTGCGTCTTAAGAATTGTGAGAACGAATAGGTCATGCAAGAGCGACCGAAGCGAGCTCAAAAACTATATTCATTCATATATAACTAAATGCATCATCTCGGATAGGTTTGGTTTTCTTTTGTCCATTCATACAGAAATGGGGTACCAGACTGTGGGTCTGCAAAGTGCGCAGCTGGCAGTTGCCTGCCTGGCCAGCCCCTAGCTACAGCCCTGTCATCAGCATCGGCTATTTGCAGCTAAATGAGTAGCCTAGGATCAACCTAAATGGCGTGTGAATGGAGAGGCTTATGTTCAGCAATGGACTACTATACCACTCTCTCTCACTCTCTCTCTGCTGTGGTCATGGTGATTACCTGTTCCCCATAAACTACCCCAGGAATCACAAAACCGGAAATTTAATTAATTGAAACGCCTACCAAAATTAATCCAAGTCACATATTCCCAGTTCTACAACAAACAAGCACATTCCTTTTACAATGAAATCAGCGCGTTAATCTCATAATTCGATTAAATCCGATTTTAGACTATCAACTGAACGCGAAACCTATTATTCATTGTCGAGTGGACTAGAATACCGATTCATGTTTACGATAAACAATCGGTATTAAACTCGATGCTATTGGATGGTATCAGATCGGTATTTAGTCGATTTAAATGGGTCATTCGATCATTCCGATTGTCGCACATTTGTCGAGATAACTCGATATTAATCGGGTACGTTTAGTTTTGTTTTGTTTCTGAATTTTGTAACGGGTTTAATTTAATGAGTGCTGTAGAATATTGTTTATGCTGGCCTTTGTTCGTTGGTTAGTGTTCAAATGAAGTTTTATGACGTAATTAACCACATTTGGACTGCTCGTTATCAATCAGCCTAGCCTTTTCCCAACTATGTTGGGGTCGGCTTCCAGTCTAACCGGATGCAGCTGAATACCAGTATTTTACATGGAGCGACTGCCTATCTGACCTCCACAACCCACAACCAACAGTTACTGGGTAATACGATACACCTTGGTAAGACTGGTTGTCAGACTTTCGGGCTTCTGACGACCCGTAGCGACTGTCAAAGATCCACGAATGACAGCCGGGACCAACGGCTTAACGTGCTTTCCGAGGCATGGAGAAGTCTCGGTGCGTAAAGATGGTCACCTATCCACAGACCAACCCCGGTAAACATAGCTTAACCTGATGGATCGACCCGTGCGGCTGTTATTACTTAGCCACGAAAATCTATAAGAAGTACATGGTCTTAAAATAACATGGTAAATCTGTCAATATTGTGCGTATACTTACATTTGCAGTTGGAACTTATGGGAGAACATGTTTTTCAACTACAATGTTCAGTTTGTTCTTGGGATAAATTCATCCAAACTACGGAACCCTTCATAACACGCACTTGGCCTGATTTTTAACGTTGATTGTCTCACTTGTAGGCAAAGGTCTCCCTCATGCTTTTCCAATTCTCTCTATATGTCGTCTTCTCCGGTGGCGGATTTTAAGCAATAAATATAGCCATGCGGAGACATCAAACATTTATTTTAAACCAATCTTTCACCACCAAAAATCCCCGTACAACGTCGCCTCTTAAAAACTTATGTAACTTATTTTCGTCCCACACAGACGCCGGTTTTTTGGTCATCTCGAAACCGATAGTTAACATCCGTGCTCGGTGGATAATCGCCGGATGTTCGGCCGAAAATCGCGTCGTTAGTGCGCGCTTAGTCTTATCAAGTCTAAGCAAGTGGTGGAGAAGTGTGGAGATCGACTGTTTCAAGATCTGGTACATACATTCTTGAAATAAATCTTGGATTCAAACACTGATTTTGATTTGTTTGTAGAAGAATGGAATACGATACTGTCAGAATGTATGTTTGTGAGAACAATGTAAGACTACAGTTGTAGTATAGTGTTGTAGTACAGGTTTGTTGGTTATTTGGTTATATGAGTTCATATAATTATTTATTTTCTTTGACTGTCAAGATAAATTTATTTTAATTTTATTTTTATTTATTATTCACATAATTTACTCATTTCAATGTTTATTTTTTATGAGTGGTATTGCAATATGTGGTTAGCTAGTGAGCTCGACAATTGATCATAGTTTTCTTGCCTGAGCAACCGGCAGCAAGTTCGTCATGCTTCCTTAGATGTCACTGCTTGCGGTAGCGTCGGGGGTCGGGTTGTCTCCTTCCCTCAAATATGGCGAGGGGGGTAATGGCTGATTTTTGCGTTATGCTCGTGAACGGGTGCTGCTTGTGGTGACTGGTCGTCATGCTGTCCTTGGTTCTGTTTTGTTATTAGTAATTTAACTCGTTGTTTATTTTACTTCGATGGTCCTAGTTTATCATCTGTGACTTCGAGTTACGACTACATGTACGGCTATAATTATGTAAGTGGGCACGCCCTTTATTACTGGAGGCTTTTATTTAGGTATAAAGTTCTGATTACGTTTTTAGTTTTGTATTTTGTTTCTGCTTGAGTATAGTTTTCGATTTTTTTTTTCTTTTATTCTTTTTTTTTGGTTTATTGGCGTGTGCTAGCTGACATAAGGCAAATAATTAAATTTATTTTAATGTTTGTGTTGCGTAATGTACCTACTTAGATATATTATTTTGTGCAGTGTTGTATAGAATATACATATATATATATTTTTTTAACTGAACAGACAGAGAAGTGGTGAAGGGCGGGCGTTTTGGGGGACGGTTTGATGTAATTTTGACGTTCGAAAAGTGATGATTCTCAGCCTAGTTTGAATAAACAACTTATGATTTTGATTTTTAATTTTGTCATGTGTGTGTGTGTGTGTACGAACCTATTTATCATCTTTAAATAGTAGTACGCATCTGATAAGTGTATCTGTAGTACGAACCTAATTATTATCTTCAAACTAGCTTTTGCCAGCGGCTTCGCCCGCTTGGAAGTTGGAATTTATCCCACGGGAATCGTACATTTTTCCGGGATAAAAAGTATTATGTGTGCTATTTCAGACTATAATCTATCTCTGTGCCAAATTTCATCCCGATCCGTTCAGCCTTTCTGGCTTTATTCAGTAACAAACATCCATCCATCCAAACTTTCACATTTATAATATTAGTAATAAGTAGGATAGTTGTACGAACCTATGAACTAGTATATGTAGTATATCAGTTACCTGGTTTCCATAGTACAAGCTCTGCTTAGTTTGGTATTAGATGACCGTGTGTGAAATGTCCCAGGATATTATTATTATTTTTATATTTCTCGGGACCCTGGGGTCCCAGACCTTTGGAAGGCATACGAGGAGCCGAAGCCAACTCGCATAGGCCCCTTAGATAATTTTAAATGATGAGGAGGCACCAAGCGACGATTATCCCTATCTGCACTATGCAAGTGCACCCAAGGACAACTCCCGGTTGGTGCAGGACTATTGTTGTACGTGGAAACAAAACATATTGGGCTATGGGTTTGGGTGGCTAAAGTGGAGTGGATTGGGTAACTTGAACTATGAAAGAACTATGTCCCCTGTCTGACCAATGTTATATATTATACACGGATAAAATGGCAGGGGGTGACTTGCACACTCAATAATGGGCCGCTGGAAACGGCCGCTAGCACATAGTGACGTAGCGACAAGGGGGCAACACTTCCTGAGGTGCTTGAGGAGTGGAGAGGTATTCCACGGCTATCAGGACAATCCCGGAAGTACGGTCAAGATCCCTACCAGCACCTTACTGGAATACTTCCTTCCTCCGAGCACGTTTTATACTTGCACTTGCAATAAAGGCAAGAAAGAGGTGGGAGCTCTGTTCCTCGTCAGTGTTCACTCCAGCCGGCCAATAAAGGCAAGCCAGAGATGAGGACAAGATTTCTCCCGGGAGATAGGGTCCGTGGGGTCGCTACTGCCCAACAACTGGCCACATGCTGCCCTGCGGGTTTCTGTAACTTTCTTGGTCTGGCTCCTCATCCTAGGTCTGTTCCGGCAAAGTAAACTCTACCGGCTCAGACCTAAAGTTCGGAGCGCACAAGCCCCACCACGACGTCAATGTAGATATACAGCCACTACTATCTTTAAATAGTAATAATAGAAGACCACTAGTACATAAACAAATAACAACCATTTTATCACATCTACCACCAAGCCTTAAAATGAACCTTCTCCACCCAATCCAACCATAATTTACGTATATATATGTACATATTGCTACCATACGCATCTATAAAACAGTAGAGCAGCAAAAAATGTGACTACAATTTGAAATGAAAGGTTCCGTGTTTGATACACGCTCGGTAGTTACCAACGAATTATTGCTATACCGTAGAGCGTGAGCGAGCTACGAATGGTAGAGTCTATATTTGTTTTCTCTTACTCACAGTAATGTAGAGGCCAATTATGAATTGTTTTGTATGTATTCGTTAATTTAATTGTGTTGTCCTTGGTTAAGTATGGTTAATTTTTGTTTTGGAAGTTTTCCCACGCGTGGGTTATAATACCGAGCTATAAAATGTACGCTGTTCAACATATCTGATTAGTGATCATAAACCACTATAAAGCATGGTCATGGGAAAGCAATGCTTTAATCACCCATCACTTACGGATCGTTCAAAAAGACATTATGCAACTGGGGACCTGTGGAGCCACGCTGTTGACGATATTTTAGCTCTTGTTTGATGCTTAGGACTAATGCTACGGCTATTCTTGTCAACACTTAAAAAAAAAAACTCAAGACACGAAAAACAAGAACTCTCTTAAGAAACAAGCACAAGTGTTTTGTAAAGAGGGAAATTTCCGCGTTAAACCTTAGCAACTTTCTGTGTTGAGGGTGACGCAAACAGCAATATTGTATGACAGGGATAAAAAGTGATTTCGTCGACCCATTTTGAGAAAGAACGTCAGGATAAACACACAGGCTCTCCGACAATAAGGCAGGAATATTCTGTCATCTTTCAAAAAAAATACTAAATAACAAACAAAATAATTCCAAAAAGGTTTTTGCAAAACAGCATAGCTCCACAACAACGAACGCCACCAAAATTTGTGTCGACCGCGATGTTATAGTACAACAGCCTCCATTCACTTTAAATGGACCGCTTCTATTAGTTTTAATTTCAATGGAAAATCCTTTTTGGGGTTGTATATTGATTTTGGTATAAAAGATAAACTTTACATAACTGCACTTCAGCGGCAAGGTGTGATTTTTTGTAAGAGAGAAGCCGAAGCAAAGCCGGTCTTAACTTACTTACTTATCAATAAAGTAATAATGAATTTACTAACTTAAAAATAAAAGTTTTTTTTTTACTTCATTTAACACCATCTATCGTCAAATAGCAGAACCAAAAAGACGTTATCACTACACAAACAAAACATACAGAAATAAAGTTAACTAAGTTAGGGACTATCATTCTAAAATTATTATAGGAATATAAAGAGTCGGTTGAAATAGTGAAAACTAAATAAAATATAAAATATTCCTGCATCTCGTTTTCGCTGACGCATTTTTTTCTATATCTGTCTCTATCGTAACAAGTTGTACAGCGGCTTGCTCTCGTCCATATCAAGCGGTGCCACGTGACCTAAAGTGACGTCATAACGGGATCGCTATTGTATGAATTTTTAGTTCCCGATTATGCCGTTTTGGCGCCGGGTTACTGCAGAACATTTCTTTGTTGTTGTTGTAATTCAAAGCTAATAATAGGCATTTTTGTCGTTTGAATGTTATGGTCAATTAAATACCCATAGTGTAACTATAGTTTTGGCAATACTAGACTCTGGCATATTTCAATAGCGGTAGAGTTGCTGATCCGAACCTCCGCAGGGAAACCGGTAGGAATCGTGTTATAAGGTGCTTTTGCCACTGCTGTACTGGCTTTACCAACGTAGTTTCAATAATGCATAAATAATAATATCCTAGGACATTGGTCACACACAGTCATCTGATCCCAAACTAAGCAGAGCTTGTACTATGGAAACCAGATAACTGATAAACTACATACTTACACTATTTTTTTTTTTTTGTAAATACATACTTTTTAGATAATTACACCTAGACTCAGGACAAACAGACATCTTCATGCACACAAATGTTTGTCCTGGATGGGAATCGAACCCACGACCAGCGGCATGGCAGGTGGTATCTTAACCAACCACGCCATCTGGCCTGTCAAATGCATGTTCTGATATTACAGTTTTAGTACCTATAAATGATGGTGCTTATACAGAAAAATCCATATACTTCCATATTATTAATATGAATGTAAAAATCTGTTTGTTACCTTTTCACAGATTTGGATGAAACACGGAGGTAAATAATAACAGTAACCTAAGTTAGGATGTTGACCGATGTGGGATACTCTTGCATTTATATTAGTTTTAAGAGTAACCGTGTTGTTTCTTACCGGCTTTTCTCCATAGAAAACCACCAATTAGACCCATGCACCTAGCTTATGACGTTTCGTGCCCATATAGGTTTATGTGAAATATTATATTTTGAATTTGAATTATAACGCGATGACATAATAATGAAGTAATTCGAAAAATTAATCTCTTAGGGCTGGTTTTTTGATCCGTAGTTAACTCTACCAATGGTTAAAGATAGTAACTAATTCCATTTTGGCAAACACATTTAGCCAGAACTCAACCATTTGGTACAATATGTTTAACCATTGGTTGAGTTAACTACGGAGCAAAAAATTGGCCCTTATTGTGAAGCTGTTAGTGTTATAATGTAAACAGTAATAATATTATGGACAGAGAATTTGAAGAATGCATCGATCAATAAAATGGATCACGTGCCTAAACTTCATCAAAATCGCTCCAGCCGTTTTGGAGTCCATACACCCTAATGAACTCCAAAACGGCTGGAGCGATTTTGATGAAGTTTTCAGGCAATCTTCATATTAGCCCAGCGGGTTATCCTGTGAAGTTTAGTAGCGGTAGCGGTGGTAGATCAAAATTTTTTTTTTTTTTTGCCTTTTGGTAATTTTGTGTCTTATTTTTTTCTGAACAGTAACCTAAAAAACGTACTAGGCTTGCATGAATTCAAGATAGTATTTAATTAATTAGCGGCTTCGCTCGCGTGGAGGTCGGAAATTAACTCACGGAAACGTACTACCGGGATAAAAAGTATTCTACCTATGTACCTAATCCATGTTATAAACGATTAAGAAAAAAAAAGCAAAAGAAGTTATTTAATACTAATGATTCAAATATGATCGTCAATTCACGCAAGCCTAGTAGTTTTTGTTAGGTTTACTGCTCAGAATTTGTGCACAACGTATCGTGTCTCGCATGTATCTTGAATTCATGCAATCCTAATCATTTTTGTAAGGTTACAGAGGTATTTCTTTCCGACGAGTCTCAGCTGCGCGGCGATAAGTCTCCTCTTTGAAGAGTGGTTGGAGAGGCGTCCTCACTTTCCGCCTGACGCAGGTCCTCACTGGACACGGTTGCTTCGGGAGGTTCCTGTTCCGGATAAGGCGAGAGTAAACGCCCGCCATTGTGTGGATCGCCCGGAGGATACGGTGGAGCATACGGTGATGGCTTGGGCAGAGCACCGCCACGTCCTAGCGAAGGCGATCGGCGGCGGCGATCTCTCGAGTCCGGCCCTTGTCCCGGCCTAATTACGGAGCGAGAGCGCATGAGAAGCCGTCACCTCCTAATGCTCGCGAAGGAGGAGGCGGAACGCATGAGGGAGAGGCAATCTTTGCGCCCTCACGCCCCTAGTCACCGTAGGAGACGCCCTGGGCGTCGGGAATCGAGAACCGATTCCCGGCCACCGTAGGCGCGGGCTTGCGGACGGCGAGCAATGGGTAGCTCGCCGTCCGGTAAGGACCAGGCCCAGGTCGACAGTGCGTTGTGTTCCACGCGCACTTCAATGAGATGTCAGTACTAACTGATGGGGTCCGCCAGGGCCGATGCCTGCCAGGGTTGCGAGTTGTTTGTAAGAGTTATCGTGGCCCTGGCACAGGCAACTGAAGGAACACGGCTGGGTTTTAGTCAATAGAAGTCTGACACGCCCTCCCGCTCCGCTCAGAGCGGGAGAAGTTATTTGATAAATTCCCACACAAAAAAAAGGTACACATAGAAGGATCTCTATTTTTTTTTTATAAATTATAGCCTATGTGACTTCCTGATAATAGAGCTTTCTTTTGGTGAAAAAATAGTTTCACCAATAGAATATCAGTCAGTAGTTTCGGAGCCTATTCGGTACAACCAAACAAAAAAGTCTTTCCTCTCTTTAATATCATTAGTGAGCACTGGTTCCCAAAGTGGTCTAGGTGGACCCCCAGGGGTCCACGGGCGACTCGACGGGGGTCTACGTTGGCGTGACAAAACGCGTTTTTTGTCGAGTTTTGGGAAGAAGAATGAAGGAAGTGTAGCTGCAGGGGGACCACCAGAACCAGCAAAATTTTGAAAGTGGTCTATGAGAAAAAAGTTTGGGAACCTCTGGTAGGTATAGAGTATAGATATAGATTTGTATTCCACGAATAGGATTTGGAGGAAAGGCACAGTAACTTATCTAAAAGTACTAGGCTTGCACGAATTCAAGATAGTATTTCCATCATCCACCACAAGTCATCTGGCTTTAGATTAGTGCTACCAATGCGAAGCCGGGACGGGTCGTTAGTATTAGATTAAAATCAGATGTGTTAATTCAGTTTTCTCCATATTTGGGTTTAGCAAAAATTTTATCATTTGAACGATTTGCGGTGTTAGTAATAAGTGGTTTGAATCATTTAAATTATTATTCTAATATATCTTGACTATAACAAAACAAGTCGCCAGTAGATTGTTTTTATTCTACTATGCGAAAATTGCTGTATGGTTCACATTGAAGTCTGTAATCTTGTTTGTTTATGTGGTATTTTTAATTGTATGTGCTTATTTATTTTGTTTTCTTAAATGTTTGTGCTACGATCCTTTGTTGGTCGAATTAAACGTTAATTTATTTATTTATAACAAAATAATAAAATCTATAACGCGGAGGTGTGATGAGCTGATTATTATGTTAACGATACAAAAATTTCAGATCGAATTTGGAGGAATTACAAGCACTTCTGAATTGTCATGAATTGTCAAGGAGTTGCGTGGTCCGTCAGAAAGATGGAGCTAATGCGATGCGATTGACAAGAGAGATTTATACATATAATAATGATGAATTACGTAGGATAATGATGAATGTTAATGACGAACTATCATGACCTTGCTTGCTTATAATTTATGTAAAAAAAACTAATCATTAGTTTTATCAAATTAACTTTCATGTCGACTTAATTATTACTGTTATCAATGTAGTTCATTTATTTTAAAGCAGTTCAGCTTATATTTGTGTTCATATCACACGTGTTTGTGAAAACTACCAACCAATATTTAGATTTTGTTCTCCAAAAGTTCACGAGGTACTAAATTAGTAGATAACTGAAGTATGAATAGTAAACACCTAAAACAAAACCTGAAATCGTGTTAAATGATCAAGTATTCATACTAAATAGGTTGTTCCTTTGTACTTTAAAAACTCGGTGACAAAGCAGAGCTATAACGAACATCTCTCAAGCTTCAGTGATACTGATCCCGAGTACAAAATGGATGATGTTCAGGAAGACCTCGACCTATACAACTACTACGGAATGAATATCACACTGCCAGAAGACGTTGTCTTCATATACCCCTGGAGTCTCTTATTGGTGTCCGCATTCTTAGTTACCTTGGTCGTGTATATTGGTATATGTTCAAAACTTCCCGAAGAATTGTACAGATGTCTCGCTTTACAGCATTTAACATCAGGCTGCTTACAGGTCACGTGTCTCACTTTCTATAACTTAAAATTAGATATAGAATTCTTTAACTCTGTACTAGAAGAAACATACTCAACTCTAGATCTAGTTATAACATTTACTACAGCATGTTTATCTTGGATAATATTTTTAAGAGTGTTCTTGTTCAGAAATGGTGAAGATTTATACACTTTGACACAGTTGACGATATTTTCAACGCTGTCTATAGGTGTTATTGAAGCGTACGAATGGTTGATGTCTCTAGTTGAGGTATCAGACACATTGGTTCCAGCTTTAAGACTGACATCAGTTTTGTTGATAATGTCTGTACCTGTTGTTGTCTTTATTTTGCTAGTAAAATCTTTCTTAACCCCTTCTTCAGAAGTGCCAAAGTTTCAAGCGTTATTTTTTATGGCTTATCTAATAATGTTTATATCAAGTGATGTTCTTTTGTTAAGATTTAATTTACATTGTGAATCCAGTTTCATGTTACTCTGGAGTATATTTCTGTATCTTAGATTACTGGTGGAAATTGTCTTATACATAGCTTTTGATCGTTACCTGTCACATTTCTTTTTGAACTGATTTGTCAATATTTTAGTAAAGATGATGTGTAATTGATGAGATTAGGTCTAATTTTGTTGTTTTATTTATTCTCCTCATGCAAACTACTATAACTACGACATTAACAGTGGCAGTGATATTGACCATTTACGTAATTTCAAACTAAAGTGTAAAACTTAAAAATTATCCTTAGTCTTCGCAATACAACTCCTGTAGTAGAACACATTAAGACCCTTTCTTGAATAGATAGATATACACAATACACATACTATTCGCACACCAAAGATTCTTTGGCAACACTCAACCAACACACTGTCGTAAACGAAATACCGTAAGATACATATATCACAAAACAAAGGTTGAAATGTTAACTGTTTACGTACAACATAGTAAGAATGTCGGGGTTGTAATTCTTCAGGGCACATTAACGATGCCGCTAAAAGTTGTGCCACAAACGCAAGCTCTATGGTGAAACTTCCCAAGTCGAGTTCCCGAGTGTCGGGGCTAACGATTTATCGATCTTGTTTAAAATGTTGAAATCGAGGGTTTTCAAGTAAACTCTTTAGTTTCGATCCATAAAGTTTTGTCTTAATATATATGTATATATACTTTTCATTCTGATCACTAGCAAAACCTTTGGTCTTGTAAACCCGGTCACACCCTATACAGAAGACCTGATCAGCAAGGTAAGGTGACGTTTGAGGACGTCTTTGTAAGCACATGTATTGTCCGCCCTGTGCACGTTTTCCTTGGGCGACCTCTCAGTAGAAAGCTGTTTTGGGTAGTCTACTAGTATCCATGCGCTGTACACCATCCCAGATAACATCATCTCAGTTGGATCTTTATCAAAATCGACTCCATGCCAATCATTCCAGTGCGCTTTAGCACCTCCGCGTTGGGAACACTATCCAGCCATTTTATTCGAAGACCGAATATACCGAAGACACCCTAGGTGGAAAGTGTCAAGTCTTTTAATATCACCTCTATAGAGACATCAGGTTTCTGCGGCGGCGTAGGTGAGTATTGGCAGAACTAAAGCCTTATAAACGCATATCTTAGTTTGCAGTTTCAGGTCGTGAGAGGTCCACACACGTTTGCTAAGTTGCCCAAAGGTGGCGGATGCTTTAGCAATCCGTGCCGGAATTTCAGACGCCAGCCTATTGACGTTGCTGACTTGACTTCCAAGATATTTAAAGTGAGATACTCGTACCTCTTCCAGTGGCTCAGAATGGAGCTGTCAGCGTCATATCCCCTTTGTGGCAATGTTAATGATCATGCATTATCAAAGGCCGCTCATCAGATAAACAAAATAAATTGCATGTTTTGTAAAGTTGTATACGACGCAACTAGATGGCGATGGCGTCGAATTAGAAGTCGCAACCGTTTAGTTACCGCGATTTGGTTGGGGTCTTGTGAATTTTAGCAAAAAAAAAAATATACCAGCTTAGATCAGGACACAATTGTCGTTTTATTTTAGACCCTAATTGTGTTCACGTAAGTTTAATAGTCCAACATTACCAGCTCGGTAGTAAACAGGCAGCTTTAGAATTTTGGATCTTTTTCACGCTAATTGAAGATCATTCACATACAGGGTGTCGTTCACAAACAGTTTACGGTTTACCAAAAATTAAGGGTATACAAACCAGCAAAATGAACTACCTTTTCCCGAGAACCAACATCGTAATCGTAAAAATCAAACAGTCGTCATTATCATAATCATTTGATCAAGTATGTATTGAAGTTTTGTATGGGACGACTGATTTATTTTCACGACTACGAATTTGGGTCCCAGGAAAAAGTTGTTCAGTTTGATGATCTGTACCGCACCCTTAATTTTCGCTACACCGTAAACTGACACCTTTTAGACTTGGAGTGTTCCCATACAGTCAGCCAACGGGCGGACGTCATCAGCAGTACGAGAACTCTAGACGTCTTAGTCCTCGCTCTGAAGCGTGAAATATCGGAGACACATAACAGTACGGACGTTGTCATAGCTAGTAGGTATATGGTACTTAGATTTCTCTTGAAGTGCACTAACGTTATACGTGATTATTAGCGTTTCCCAAGATCCAACCAATTAAGTCATATTAAAGTACTTAATCGAATCGCAAACCGTGAAATACTTATGTCTTCATCAATAGTTCCACTTCACAAAATGGTGCTTTCTGAGAGCAAATGCACGAGTTACTATAAAAAAAATATCCAAATTGCAATAGGTGTGCCTATAAAATTTGAGGGTTGCCCTCGATTTCCATGGGAAGAGCTCATCGGGCAACAAAAAATTCGTCCGCATTGCTGTCAATGAGAAAAGTGCCCAAAAGCCTGGCAGCATTGCCACGTTGGATGGCAATGCTGATTCTTTGTGCTAAAAATAGGCCAGCGCTCTGGTCCCGTGAATTGTCGACCAACCACTTGGTGTTGTCCCGAAATACTCAATAAGCCCTCGGACCCCCAGGCCCTAGTGTTTCAACCCCAAACAGCTCAAACATATAGCTACCAATAAGGTTGTTATATTCAGAAATAGTTCGCACTTTCGTTACTGTAACATCACATGTTTGTGCTAGAAAGTCAGAAGAGCCGATTGTTTGCTATCCAATAACACACAAAAAAATTCTTCGTCCATAATAGAATGATACAAATCCAAAACAACTGCCGTCTAAACTCCACACCTAATTTCTGTTTACCAAGTGATCTATGCGACAACAAAATTAACAATTCGCTATCCTACCCAACAGTCAGAAACAATGAAATTCTGAACTGCCGAGCTCAATATTAATCTGCTAGAATGAATATAACGTAATAATTCGATCGTTCATTGTAATTGCTGTTGCCGTCGTCAAATTGTGGCTTTGCATTGCCGTTGATGGTAATGTGATTATTAATTTATTTTTGTATAGTGACATTTAAATTGGATTACTTTTGCCGTGTTTTACCAATTAGGGCTGGCTTCTGATGTTTGTTTACTTTGAGGTAATAAGGCCTGGCCTCTTATGCACGAGGTTATGGGTTCAAACCAAATATCAAAGTGACTTTTTCAATTCAGATGAGTTTATCTTGGACATGACTGACATCGGTGAAGGAAAACATGGTGAGGCTGGACTTTATACTTAATATAAATCTGGTAATCGCCAAACCGTTCTTAGCAAGCGTGGTGATCGATGCTCGTGCCTTCTCTATATGAGAACAGGCCTTTGCCCTGTAGTGGAACAGTAACAGTCTGGTACATAATAAATACAGTAGGTATATTGCAATACTAGTACATACTGGTATGCAGTTGCATCCAGTAGACTGGAAGCCGACTCCAACATAGTTGGGAAAAGGCTAGGTGGATGATAATGACTGTATATTATTATATTATACAGGGTGTGTCGTAAATAGTGATCCAACGTTTAGGGGTCGATACAACGTAATTTGAACCATTTTTTCCAGTCTCAGAATAAAATATTTTTTTAATTATTATATAATATGAAAAAATAGCACCTTGCTTTACTAATTTGGCTGTATTTTCTAAAAGTGGCATTATTTTTAATTTTGCTTGTTTTTTTTATAATTGTGAAATGCATGTGCCTATGAAATTTAAAAAAATGTACTAAAGCAATTTGTCAATTTAAAAAAAAAAAATGTTCTGAGACCTAGGAAAAAAAATGTTTCAAATTGTGGTATGTAATACGGTGTATCGACTCCTTAACGTTGGGTCACTATTTACGACAAATCCTGTAGATCTATTAATAAAATTGTTAGTACAGTAAACTATATACAGCATGTATCAGAAAGATGTGGTATAGACCATCAAACTGAACAACTTTCTCCAAGGGACCAACATCGTAATCGCGGAAAAATTAACAACTGCCCCATACAAAACTTCTATACCTACTCGACACAAACGTATAGGACGGCTGATTATTCTGGAAAATTATACAAAACCAAAAACATTCATGCGTGTGTAGCATACTATTGAAAGTCAAATCGAGACCCAATTTCTCTGGTATTTTTATGACGATCATCTGTCACTTTCACTATGGCCTACAACAGTATCTTGTATTGTCATGGGATGTCAAAGCACTCATAATAATACGAAAATGTATTTTAGGTAAATGGTCATGGACCAAAGAAACGATGGATGGACTGTGTGAAAGATGATAGATATGGCTAGAAAAGGAGTGACCACAGAGATGATGACTAATAGAGAAGTATGGACGAAAAAGATATGTTGCGCCGACCCCAAATAAATTGGGACAAGGTCAGGAGACTAATGATGATGGTCATGTCATTTGTTTAGAGTCACGGAAACCACACCAAGACTAAACAGATAACATAATAATAACCTTATCGGTAATTATATTTTTGAGCCGTTTGGGATTGAAACTCTCGGGACGTGTGGTCCAAGTGCTCATGGTCTGTTCAATGAAATCTCCAAATGCCTGGTTGACACTTCCCGTGACCCAAGGGCTGGATTTTTCCATGGCCAGAGGCCATACAACGTGGCAATGCCGCCAGTCTCTCGGCTACATTACCAGTCGACAGCAATGCAGATGAATTTTTCGACGCCATATTTTAGTTTACTTAGGGGCCGTCTCCGCGAGCGGGAGAATCGAGATGAATCCGCGCTTCTATCGTCGGTTAATCTCCACGAACGAGCGACTATTCCGTCAGAGTATCGTCGCGGCTCGTAGTAGTATCAGGAGTGTATAGAAATACGTGGAACGACGATATTATCGCCAAGATTCTCTCGCTCATGGAGACGGTCCCTAATATTTTTAGTGTCGCAGCTGTTGCTGCTGCCACGTTCCCCGTGGCTGATTATGATGAATAGTTTTAGTTAGAATAGGATATTATATTTTTATTTTTAAGTTGTTATTTATGTACAGACTATCCAAGCAGTCTCAGATAAATATCTCAAACGTTCGAAAGTCCCAACAGACAAAATGCGATTTAAAATAGGTACATATTTTCTGTAGTGATTGATTGATTACTGAAAGCGAGGAAACCACCATTAAACACAAAGCTTTTGTAAATTATTAATTGCTTTCAATTTTATCATTTATTTGCAACAATGAATGTTCGCGCGTTAAGTTGTCGATTGAAATTCTCTTTTAATGTATTGTTGTTTGTTGAATTCATCAGCTTAACAACACTTCCATCATCCCACATTTATACTAACATTCCATTCATCATTGATTCATCTGTACTAACATTTCTGCATCCAGGAACGATTTCTCGTATAAATAATAATAATAATAATAATAACCTGGGATATTATTCTCACACGGTCATCTGATCCCAAACTAACCAGAGCTTGTACTATGGAAACCAGATAACTGATATACTACTCGTATAAATAATGTTATTGACTTCCAAAAAGGAGGAGGTTACATCGCACCTTTATTTAGACACCGTTACTAAACACAACACAAAATTTTACAGAAGAATTAATTTACGATTTTTGCATTACCTCGTCATAAAAAAGTGATGAACATTTCTGAGATTATATGTTAAATTATTGGTTTCTTTTTAAGTTTCTTTTAAGGTATGTAGTACGAGTAGTCATATAATGTAATATTTTCTTAATTTTTTTTTAATAAAGGGGTGATAATGTTCGATTTTATGTACTTTTTTATGTAGGTACCGAATTACCGATTTCTCCGTCAATTATAGTGGACCGATTTAAAAAATTCTTTTTTTGATTGAGAGAGTATGCTAAATTGCTTAGCAACCATAAGATATTCGAATCGCAACCCGTGAAATACTTATTATTGAGTAGTTTCGATGGTCATCTGGGATGGTCTTCGTCACCAGTTCCACTTCACCAAATAGTGCTTTCTGAGAGTAAATACACGAGTTATTATAAAAAAAATATCCAAATTGCTATAGGTGTGCCTATAAAATTTGAGGGTTGCCCTCGATTTCCATGGGAACCCCATATTAGATTCGGACTTGGTGACAATGGAACCACCTCGAGAGCATAGCCTTTCAAATAAAAAAGAATTTTCTAAATCGGTCCACAATTAATGGAGAATGATAAATTATTATAAATTATTTTATTTCTGTAAGTAGGTTTGTACAAACACTTTTACATGTCAATCATATTTTTTTTTAAACTAGATGAGGTCGGCGTTTCCTATCTGACTACTCTGAGAAGAAAGGCCGAAACAAACTCAGAGGTCACAGTCTCTTATAAAGTTCAGACATAATCTTAGTCAGTTCATGTGAAGACCATTAAGAGGACCTGTCCAGTCAGTGCACGCATTTGTTAGTAATCGTGCAGCTCAACTCAGAACTTAAGGAGCTCAACGATTCGACGAACAATACCAAAGAAAGGATATTGGAGTAGGCCGCATAAATTACTCAAACTGCCAGACCATGATTAAAAATAACTGAGAGAAAAATAAAACAAACAAAAAAGCAAAGACCCACATAGTCTTCACATTCACAATAATTAAAATAATATAATACTTTACAAAGCAAATATTCATGTCAACATTCAGTATGCATAAATAAAAAAGAAAATTTGGAGCAGCTCAATCCCAAGTATTTTTGTCCTCAATATAACGGTCTAAAAAGCTTTCTATCTTTAACGGTATAAAAAGCTTTCTGACGCAACTTGTGTTTAATGAATGATTTGAATTTATTAAGGCTTAGATCATGAACGTGGTTTGGAAGTTTATTATAAAAGCGTAAACATTGACACCTGAATGAGCCACCTATTTTCTTGAGCCTTGTTGGAGGTACGACAAATTTATGTTTGTTATTGTGGATATCACTGTATTTATTAAACAATTTAATATTTTTATGGGCATATAAAAGACAAAAATGTGAGGGCACAGTCATTATATTAATCTCCTTAAAATTCTCTCTGAGATATTGTCTCGGACTTAATTTATAAATAGATCGAACAGCTCTTTTCTGCAAAACAAAGATAGTCTGAATGTCGGCTGCATTTCCCCACAACAGAATACCGTACGACATTACACTACGAAAATAGCTAAAGTACACTAAACGGGCTGTGTCTATGTTAGTTAAGTTTCCAATTTTCCTATGCTGCTAACAGCTATGCTGCGGAACTTAGCTTTTTTGAGAAATCGGTGTACATACATAAATAATAAATATTCGTGACGCATTGAGAACCTCCTTTTTTTGAAGGTCATTTAAAAATGAATATCCAAAACCATGTTACTATGACAAAGTAAGCAAAAGTCAAATAATTTATTTCAAATAGGCACATAAAGGCACTTTTGAACGTCAAAATTTGATAGGATAGGGCAGGACGTATATACTTTCATTTCACAAGTCAATTACGTTGACAATCTATTAGTCAATCATGTTCTATTGATTAAAAGCCTGTTGACAGCCATTGCTTGCCAACAAATTAAGAATATAGGTAAGTATGTAAAAGTATTAACTTTTTTATAATACCTATGCTCATTGGATGAGCATATTATAAAAAAAAAGTTAATACTTTTACATATTTAATTTGTTGGAAAGAGCTCACTATAATTAAAACACAGTATCAAATATCCTAATTAGGTATTTTAATTTCTTGTGTGAAACATACCTACCACCTAGAAATCTCACCACCTCAAATAAGGTAAAATAAGCGTCAAACCAATCAACAGTAATCGTTTTACCACAAATCAAAAATACTCTCAAGTCTCAGCCCACTCGAAAATTTCACCTAAATACTTCACCTAATTACTGACAAATTAATTCAATGAAATAAGAATTTTATGATGGCGCTAATGGTTTACTGTTATTATAATAATTTTATTCACGTCTAGCATCAATTTACCTAGCCTTTTCCCAACAATGTTGGGGTCGGCTTCCAGTCTAACCGAATGCAGCTGAATACCTGTATTTTAGACCATTACCCCTTTTATCTCCGAAACTACTAACCTTAAAATTTTGAAAAAATATAGAAAATAGTTCTATACGTACAGATTACAGGAAAACCTATAAGTAGTCTATGGTCTTACATTACATCGATACCTCCTAAGTATAATGAGTCAACTGACATTATAGTTATTTTATAGGAGAGTGATTTGAAGGCAAATCGTTTATATTTTAATGAAATCAAATTAATTCGAAATAAAGTAAATGTTTTTTTAATAAAAATTGTAAGCTCTTCCTTTGGTATAAAATGATTTTGCTGATTTTTGTTTTAAAATGACATTTTATGTACATGACTGGGTATACGCCGGCGGGACTCAATAGTGAAATGGTTTAACTACCAGTTATATTCATGTACGTTGTCCATCAAAATCCATCGTTTACACCAAAATCACATGAAATATGATTGTCATTTTATTAATATAATTTATTTTTGTTTGTTTTCGGAGTTTTCTGTCTCACTTAATAATAAAATGTTGAAATTATATCACTTGACTCAATATACTAGGAAAGTACTTAGCAATGTTAACATTTAAAACCTCAACGTATACTGGACCAATGTAATTTACCGAGGTTTTTTATTAGTATTTTTTTTTGTAATTCCTTACGATATGTGGGATTAATAAAAGCTAGGAAGAAGAACAAGAATCATAAACCAAAAACAACTCATTTTGAAGAATCACAATGTATTTTTCGCCATAATTAGCTAGGAATATATTTTTAACATAATAGCTTTACTAAAAGCTACAACGTAAACAAATCACTATTAAAAAAAATATCAATGTTCCATCATTAAAGTTTCATAAAAAACAACAAACAACCAATCAAAATAAAAACTAAAACAGGTACTTCTTTAGTAGGTCAATAAAAATAATAAGAACTAAAAATGGTAACTTACGTTAAACAATAATAAAAATTATAGAAATTAATAACGTAACAGTTAGGCATTTCTAATGCTCAAAAAATAGTTATAAGGTTTAACAAATTAGAAATCAGTCAGAATCGCTGTCGTTAGATCCATTAGAATTAGTTGAAATCAATTAATTTATTAAAAAATAAATGAAATTCCTATTTTTCGCTATAATTAAGTACGAATTTCTTTTTAACATAGTAGCCTTACTAAAAGCTACAAGTAAAAACAAATCAACATTTAACAAATTATCAATGTTCCATCATCAAAGTTTCATAAAAAACCAATAAACACTCAATCAAAATAAAAAAACTAAAACAGGTACTTCTCAAGTACGTCAATAAAAATAATAAGAACTAAAAATGGTAACTTACGTTAAACAATATTAATAAAAATAATAGAAATTAATAACACAACAGTCTAGGCATTTCTAATGCTCAAAAAATATAAGGTTTAACAAATTAGAGATCAGTCAGAATCGCTGTCGTTAGCTGCATTAGAGTTCGTTGAAATCAAATTATTAAAAAATAAATGATACTCCTTAGGAATTACCAGTGTCTTACAAAGATCCATTAAGTCTTTGTGCTTATTTTGGTCAATAGGAATGGGTGTCTGATAAGCTAAAGAAATATTATCTATATCAATATTTAACTCTCTTCGATTTCGTGTAGCTTTAGGTTTCTTTACACAATCTATCCACTTGTAAGCATCATCTTGGTAACTCGTTTTATAAAACAGCCTAAATGGATATTCCGCTTTAACTAGTACTTCCGTTACTTTATTCCAAGGCATTTTTGATCCATCGTTGGTAGTTGTCCAGTTGTTTATTAGTTTTAGCTTTGATTTAAAGTCTTTAATTAAATCCTGAGACACTTCAGTAACTTTGTATGGCTTTTCATCGGATTTGGCAAATCTAAAAGCTGTATACCATTGATCAGGCGTATAAAGCATCTTATCTTTCGTCTGTCTTTCAATTAAAGCGTGCATACTGTCACCTTCATTTTGAGTGTGACCCACTACTAGAAAGCGATGACTAATATCTATAACAAACTTCGAACTAGCTAACATATACATTAAGAATACAATTCTGTTTCTATTTTGACCTCCACAGTTGTCTGACCAGAACCGGTAATCTTTGACACCATTACTCACCGTATCCTCTATAAACTTGAAAACACAGCTGGAAATTTCATTAGCGCCTCTCTTTGCTGTCTGTTGATGCCATGAAAAACAATAACCCTGACGAGATCCCAGATTGAATATTGTGAAATTATACAAAGAAAGTTTCCGTTTATAATAAAAAGTACTAACGTTCCCGTGAGGTACATTAAGGCACTTTTGAAGATCAAATGCTGCTGTAAGGATTTCATTATTTTGTAACGCTGATTCTTTATCTTGTGTTTTCATTTTCCTAGCTTTCTCTTTTTCTTTTAAATGCTCTTCATGCTTCTCTTTATCTGTCTGTGTAACTTCCTTGTTATTTTCATAAATGTGGCATTGTTCACAAACATCTTTTTTGGGTTTATGAAAACCAATATTGATATTTTTATTAATGATATCTCGGTATTGTCTCACCGTAGTCGCTTTTGAAGAGTATTTATTAGAATCAAACCATTCGTTATATAACTTGAACATTTTTGGGAAGGATAAAGAGGCCTCAAGATATTTTTTACTTGATTTTTGGCGAGTGTAGTGTGATTCTACAGGGGAAAATGCTTCAACGTGATCTATAACACTACGAACGATATCTTCATTGATAATCTTTGGATGATTAATATGTCTACCACGCTGGTCTGTTTCAATAAATCCATTTCCTTTATCGGACTTTTCTAAAGCTGTATAAACAAAATTAAAACTTATAGAAAGGGTTCTCAAGAACATGGTCTTGCAAACCGGTATTTTTGTAGTTTCAATATTATCTCCTTGACTGCTTGGAAGGTAATAAGAAATAGTATGAAGACGTTTTGAATTTTCTTTATCCACAGTAATTCTTTTTTTTTCAGCTCTTACAGCATACCTTGCCAAAAAATCCCATTGTCTTGAGTGGTCTCCAATACTCCAAAACATATCAAAAATTCTTTGGCGAATATCTTCTGTTAATTTCTCATTGCATTTTTTCCGACAAGTTACGGGGCAAGAAGTTTTCATATTTTTCTTACCATGCACTCTTCCGTTTCTACTGACATATTCCAAGCCTCTATTAACATTATATTTCCGCTCTTGATCTTTCCATTTTTTCTGAAAACGTTCTCTTAGCCTTCCTTTATCTTTTTTAGCTATGGAAAATCGCTTACGACGACGTTTGTCATTATTGCACGGTGAGTATGTGATATCATTAATGTCAGATGCAGGGGTGGCGACCGCAGGACTGTCAAATAACTCGAAATTAACAGGTGATGGGGCAAAAGAATTATACGGCGACGGTACTGGAGTGATATCACAATAATTTTCAATAATAAAGTTACTCTGGATTGGCGAATTGCCCGGTGTGTTTTCTATTACTGACGGCGATCGATCTCCGTTTTGAGTTCTATTATGATCTCCATTTGATTCCCAAGGCGACGAGCAAGGAATATCATCCGGGAATAATATGGAAGCGTTAGAAGGAATATTTTGCAATACATCCTTGCTGTCATTCAAATCAACATCATCAAGTATTGATAGCTCCTCTTCCGTAAAATTTGCATCAGGTGGCAATGGAGACCCTAAAACAAACAAAAAATTAAATTAAAAACATAAGAAATCATATTTTTGTATTAAACATTACAATAATAATTAATACATTATTTATTTAAGTAATAAAAACAAATATAATAACACAATTAACACAAAACTATAAAAAAATAACTAATATATTATTATAGCCAGATGAATCAAGTGTCTTCTTTTTATAGGTTGTTCGCCGTATACTGGTGTAACTGTAGTTGTATCAGTATACGGCGTACTAAGCGACGTGATCAAGAATTATTAAACAAAAATAACAAAATCATACTTATACACATAAATAAAGATAACTTACCCTCTTCATCCCTTGTTTGAATCATATCATCGATTCCTGTGTTATTGTTTATTGTATAAATGGTATTATTCACATTTTCTCTGAGTAAATTTAAAATTTTTCGCGCCCTGTTTGACTGCATTCTGTTACTAATATTAATTTAACATGTACAACTATATTATCAGACACATACATCCACGATATATTATATATGAATAATAGTAACTTTACGAAACAGAATTATTACCTAAAATTGCGTGCGCACTCGCCGCCATTAATCGTATACTGAGCCGCAATAAACTTGTATCGATGCGTCCCCCCTCACGCCCCGCGTACACTGGTACGATGTTATTTAGATCAGTTTACAATGTACGATTTTAACTGATGTTGAAATTGACTTAGTATACGTGAAATTATCTCGGTAATTATTGTTCTTTTTTATTTTTTTTTAACACAGACGTTAAGATCACGATTTATCATGTACGTTTATATAAAAATATAAAAATACCTAAATTTGTTAGTTGACTCAGTATACTTAGGAGGTATCGACATTATAACATGGTAAATCTCTCAATATTGTGCGTACAAACTTACATTTGCAGTTCGAGAATTGACTGTAACGTATATAGATGTATGGGAGAACATGTTTTTCAACTACAATGATAAATTTGTATTTGGGGTAAATTCATTCCAACTATGCGCACGCTTAATAATAAACTGACCGATTACTGTTCAGGTCCAAAAGAAATTCGTTTTAATTAAATTTCTTCACAAAATTCATTTCTGTATCAATTATCAATAATCAGTTCGTCATGTATTCTTACAATAAATTATTTCGTTATTATTATGCTCTTTTACTGAGTTATAAGCTATTTTGTAAGACATGGATTTTTTTTAGTTAGGTCAGTCTATTATTAAGCGAGCGTATGGCGCATGTTTTAATCTCGGAGACTAAATTGACAAGTGCAAATGTCAAACTGCCTTACATTACTTTATCATAAAGGTCATTTTAAAATTTTCACTTGTCAATTTAGTCTCCGAGATTAAAAAACAGACCGTACGGAACCCTTCTTTGTGCGTGGTGCGACACGCACGTGGCCAGTTTTGGATTTTAATGTCACAATAAAAACCTACCAACCTAACCAAATGTTTATCAAGTTCTTAAAATCGTTTAAACCCGTCAATAGTAGTTTTGATTGATTTTGGCAATCAACTGACATCACACTATCACAATTATAAAGGCGAAAGTTTGCGAGTGTGCTTGTATGTTTGTTACTCTTTCACGCAAAAACTACTGAACGGATATTCATGAAATTTGGCACACAGATAGTTTATAACCTGGATTAACACATAGAATACTTTTTGTCCCTATATTCCTACGGGTTCGAGACTTACGCGGGTGAAACGGCGGGGAGCTGCTAGTACCACAATAATGATGATTTTTTTCTCTGGATACCGAATCTGGATATTCGAATATCTAATGTCGTAACAATGTATTTTTAATAGTTGTTAACAATGAAGAACCAGTAAGTAATTGAAGTGTTCTGCTGAACTTACAATCATACAAAGTGTTTTGTATATGACGGTTTGACTCGTCGTAACAAAGATTTGGCCTTATTTGGCGACACCTACGCAAATTCTACTAGATTTTTTGTTAGTTATACGCGGATGTTAGTGTGGATGAGACTTGTTAGTTGTTGGACTTGTTTTTTTAAAGGTTGTTTGTTGGGTAGAGGTAGGTTTTGTCTTTCCTATTTATTGCTCTTTAATGAAAGACTTATCTGGGGACGTGAATCCAATTTGCAGATGCCATTTTGAACAAGAATTTGATCCTCCTGTATTCGTGGGCTTTTCCTGACACAAATACTCTTAAAATAAGTAGGTATAATAAAATATAATAGATATTATATTTTGACACAAAAAATATAATATCTATTATATTTTGACATTATAGAGGTATGAGGAACAGGGTGTAAAGTTCACTCATCCTCCATTGAAAAGGGAGGATCCTCCGACCAGACGGGCGTTGTATCTGGTGGGCTACTGCCCAACGATTGATGTCGGGACGTTGTGTACAGGGTTATTGGTAAAACACCAACAACCTCTGAAGGGGTCATTGTACTGAACAGCTGATTTTTTTTCGCGATTTCAGGTTTGGTCCCATAGTAAAAGTTGTTCATAATGATGAGTATAATGACCCCTTAAGAGGTTGTTGGTGTTTTACCAACCTCTGATTGCGCGATGCAGGATTTTGCGTGACGTCAGTGTGATGCGTAGTTCGCATGTGGCGATGTAGATGTCGCCACAATATTTTGAACGTGCTCTGACACAATGCACTTTCTATTACAGACTGCAACTGAATTTATTTATTTATTTATCCTTCCACTGGAACCCCATACCGCAATAATGCCAACGGAGCAAAAAATTACTTCATGTGCTTCACGGTAATTGCGTAACACACAATCGATCGGAATCTGATTCAATTTGAAGCAGATTGCTAATACATTGCTTCATATGTTTGAAAAAATTGTTTTCTCAACACCGTAAATAACGCAATTAATGTTGTTGAACTGTCAAAATGAAACCGATTTCGATTGATAGTGTGTTACGTAATTAGGGAGCTGCTTTCCATCCATCATGTGCGCGGTGAACATCGAGCAGTCGGCGATGGATCACGCACGCTCACGCAGCTTCAACATACTTCTACATAGTTACATAACTCCATCCATATTGCGCACATTCTTTGCTATTTTTTTTTTTTTTTTTATTTAAATAAATACAATAAAATTGAAAAAACGGAAAATTTTGATGTCAATGAGTACCTAATTGATTGTTGAAACTCGACTATAGGGAATATTATTCCCAGCAGTTAATTTCCCGTTTATGCATTGCCAGCTGACACCCACAGGACTCTTCAGAAAGTAACTAAAATAAATAAAAGTAATAAGGAAAAAATCTCAAAAATATGCTAATCGCAAATCCACACTAAACTGTCGTATTCGCTTGCGCTCGCGCCGCTTGGCGCCACAAAGTCGCGGCCAGATCGCAAACACACCGTTACACACGCCACGGAAACGAGGCACAAGCGACAGCGGGAGCGGAAGCGGAAATAGATTGCGTAGATAATAATCAAGGACAGATCAAACATGTAAGTGGATTAGGTTTTTGTTTGATCTTATTGAAAGTAAGTTGTCTAGACGCTCTACAGGGTGTATCAAAAAGGTGTGGTACAGACAGACCATCAAAATGAACAACTTTCTCTGTGAGACCAACATCGTTATCACGAAAAAAATATCAGTCGTCCCATACATTTGGGTTGAGCAGGTATTGAAGTTTTGTTCACATCGAAAACACGAAAAAATATCAACGGTCCCACGTTGATATTTTTTCGTGTTTTCGATGTTGGTCCCATGGAGAAAGTTGTTGAGTTTGATGGTCTGTACCACACGTTTCTGATACACCCTATATATGTATGTATGCCATGTAGGTATCCGATGCGGTAGGCAATTGGTTCCATACACAAAGCTGATTTTTTTTTTGACTGAACAGACAGCTGTGCTGCTGGGGAGTTTGTTGCGCCACTTCTTCTCCCCAGCTAAAGTACTAGGAAGTAGTGAAGGGCGGGCGTTTTGGGGGACTGTCTTATGTAATTTTGACGTTCAAAAAGTGCTGATTCTTAGCCTAGTTTGAATAAATGACTTTTGATTTTTGATTTTTTAATATCTTGGGGTCGACTTCCAGTCAAACCTGATGCAGCTGAATATCAGTATTTTACATGGCATGACTGCCTATCTGACCTCCACAACGCAGTAATACGTTAACCTTTGGTAAGACTGGTTGTCAGACTTTCAGGCTTATGACGACTCGTAACGACTGCCATCCACGAATGACAGCCGGGACGAATGGCTTAACGTGTTTTCTGAGGCACGGAGGGGACTTGGTGTGTTCATTCACGGACCAACCACGGCAAGCGTAGCTAAACCTGCTCGATCAACCCTTGCGGCTGTTTTTTTTTACCTATGCTGTTCCACTGCTGGGCTAAGGTCTCCTGGCTGTTATTACTTAGTAAAAATTTAAAAAAAAACCCTAAAAAAATATTAGGTTGGGGAAAAAGTCTTTTCGCATTATAGTATGTATGAACTTGTAATAAAATCTCTGTGTCTATACTATTTGTATCTGGCTGGTTTTGGTATCATTGAAAGTTTAAATTTTAAAGAACATAATTCCAAATTCAAATTAGGAAAATATGTGATTTTCATTTGTTTTTCGTACCGTCAAGATGAGTGAATCTAATGAAGAAATTCGATACATTTTAAAATTTTACTACAAAAAAGGTAAAAATGCAACGCAAGCCGCAAAAAAAATTGCGATGTTTATGGATCTAGTGTAGTGTCTGTGAGAGTAGCACAAATTTGGTTTAAGCGTTTTCAATCCGGAAATTTTGATGTCAAAGATGCACGTCGCTCTGGTCGCCCTATTACGGATAAAATGGATGCCATTTTTGAAAAAGTGGAGCAAGATCGGCATATCAGTAGTTACGACGTAGCTGAAGAACTGGAAATTACCCACAAAACAGTTTTGGCGCATTTGAAAAAAAACTGGGTACACAAAAAAGCTCGACATTTGGGTACCTCACGAGCTCACTGAAAGAAACCTAATGAACCGTGTACTCATTTGTGATTCTTTATTACGACGTAATGAAACCGAACCATTTTTGAAGAAGCTGATAACTGGTGATGAAAAGTGGATCACGTATGACAAGAACGAGCGAAACAGGTCGTGGTCAAAGGCCGATCAGGCTTCACAGACTGTGGCGAAACCCGGGTTAACTCGCAACAAGGTGATGCTGTGCGTGTGGTGGGATTGGAAGGGCATTATTCATTATGAGCTGTTACCACCAGGCAGGACCATCGATTCTGAACTCTACTGCGAACAACTGATGAGATTAAAGCAAGAAGTTGAGAGAAAGCGGCCGGAATTAATCAACAGAAGCGGTGTGGTTTTTCATCATTATAACGCTAGACCTCACACATCTTTAGCCACTCAGCAAAAATTAAGAGAGTTTGGCTGGGAGGTGTTAATGCATCCGCCGTATAGTCCTGACCTTGCACCTTCAGATTTCCACCTGTTTCGGTCTCTTCAGAATTCTTTAGGCAGTGTCAGGTTAACATCACGAGAGGACTGCCAAAACCACTTGTCGCGGTATTTTGACCAGAAGTCCCAAAATTTCTATAGCAATGGGATCATGTCTCTACCTACAAGATGGCAAAAAGTTATCGAACAAAATGGTACCTACATACTTTAGTTAAATGTAAATAAACTATATTAAAAAATGTTTTGAATTTTCTTAAAAAATGCGAAGAAACTTTTTCCCCAACCTATTAGTTCCTCAAGATTCCTCCTACACTTTGACAAATAACTCCGTGTTAACCAAAACTTGGTTGTAAGAACTGCTCTTACAAACCTCATTACCGTTATAAAGTTTCTAACTTGTGCCCTCGACCCGTCCAAGTTACCGTCGATGATTTGTTGAATAGTTTTACATAAAGACTGTCACTTCTGATGCAAGAATTTGAGATAATTGAATGACTATTATAATAGAAGAGATTTATTTGAAATTATGGAATGGTGTTGAGGTGATTTGGTACAGGAATGTCCGCCGTCCGGTGGGTTTTGCTTAAAGTTTGCGTTAACTCCACGCACTTTTGGTATTAGCACAGTTTTACAATGAAATCTGTATTAGTCAGTCTACTAAAAATAAGTCCTACAATTTAAGATTGGCGCTTTGCAGCTATACTCAATTACTATACGACGTAAAGTTTTCTTGGAAATGTAGCTGTAGCAAAAATAAACTTTGATATTTACTGTGGATAAAATGGAAAAAAAATGGGAATTATAATTCCTTATCAGGAGGCTAAGTAATAACAGCCACACGGGTCGATCGATCAGGTTAAGCTACGCTTGCCGGGGTTTGTCTGTGGATGGGTGACCATCTTTACATACCGAGACTCCTCCGTGCCTCGTAAAGCACGTTGGTCCCGGTTGTCATTTGTGGATCTTTGTTACGAGTCGTCAGAAGCCCGAACGTCTGACAACCAATCTTACCGAAGGGTAACGTATTACCCAGTTACTGGGTTGTGGAGGTCAGATAGGCAGTCGCTCAGTGTAAAATACTGGTATTTAGCTGCATCCGGTTAGACTGGAAACCGCCTCCATCATAGTTGGAAAAAGACTAGGCAAGATCCTAACAAAAAGAATCTACGTAGATTCACCGTAATTATATAAAAAAAAACTAAAAACTAAAACTTTAATCTCTTGATTTTAATTTGAATATGTCAAAGAAGATATTTAGCATACCTAGTTGGGGCTTAATTTACATATTTTTAAACTATCTAGCTGAAAGAACCGTTTTGTTCGACTCACGTGAACATACACTTGTGCCACGCACAAATATTGTCAAACAACTTAGTTTTCAACTGTTTTAGCAAATATTTGAGAGCTTCCATGCAGTACATTTGGAGTATCTTGAGAAAATTCATATTTGGTACAAATGGCTCTCTTGTATTTGTTTGACACTTAGGTGCTAAGAAAGCATATTTTAGAAAATATTGCATCTTTGGATACTAGTCGTAAAGCCAGCTTCCAGAAAGCTGTTGTGTGTGGTTGTCTAAAATCATAATAACTAATAATTGTTAATTAAAAACTTATTAAATCAGATTGATTTTCACTGTTGGCAACAGTCAATTTAATAAACAACAATCTGTTTCTGTCAATTTAAGTAACAATCCTACTAATATTATAATAATGTGAAAGTTTGTGAAGATTTTTGTTACTCAATCACGCCTGAACGGCTAAACGGATCTGGATGAAATTTAGCACAGATATAGATTCTGGAATAGCACATAGGATACTTTTTATCCCGGAAAAATGTACGGTTCCCGTGAGATAATTTTCAACATCCATGGGGCGAAGCCGCTGGCAGTAGCTAGTAATTAATAAACAACAATCTGCTGTTGAGTAACAACAGATTAAATCAGATAGGTTTTCAGTTTTTTGTGAAAATCCTGCTGTTTTGATGTCAGAATGATAAATTGACAATTTCCAAGTTCGATGACAGAAAATGGCCTAAAACTTGTTATGAATTTGATCGTAAGCTTTGTGTTTAAATAAAAAATATAGGTAAACAGTTCTAAAACACTACGGATAAATACTAAAGCGAAAAACACCAAGACACTTAATCGAAAACTCGCAAAACTTAAAACCAAATTCAATCAATCTGAACAACAACCATAAGCAAACTTCACCCCCAGTCTTTAGAAAACTAAACCCCCTTTTTAAAAGTTGACGAATACATCCAAATACGGTCCCCCTTTTCCCCCATTTCCTTCACATCAGAAACAAATCCGTTCTACGCAGAGCAATTGAATCCCCCAAGCCCCCGACAAATAAATAAAACTTATATTTTTCCATTCAAATCCTGCAATGGTGAAATTTAATCTAAACTTGTGGAATATTCAAATAGTATTTTCTATTTTGTTTCGTTTTGTATGGAGGAAATCAAGTTCTAACGGAGTTTGATGCAGGGATGTTACATTGAATAATGTTTTGAATTGAAGACACGAGATTATTGGAGGAAGTCATCAGTCATTTGCTTACAAAATTGGGGGCGGGTTCCAGTCTAAGCGGATGCAGCTGAATATCAGTATTTTACATAAAGCGACTGCCTATCTGACCTCCACAACCCAGTAACTGGGTAATACGATACCCCTTGGTAAGACTGGTTGTCAGACTTTCGGGCTTCTGACGACCCGTAACGACTGTCAAAGATCCACGAATGACAGCCGGGACCCACAGCAACAGCAGATACAAGTTATACAACCTTATTGTCTGCATGGCGCCTGCTATATTTAACATATTGCCTAAACGTTGGAAGGAGCTAAATAGTAGTGCATTCAAGCGTCAATTAAAAATGTTCCTTTCTCAAAAAGCATATTATAGTGTCTCCGAATTTCTAGCCGAAAAAGTTTTTGATTAAATAATGTTATCTTTTTCCTGACACTAATAATTAAGTTATATGTAATTTTTGACATAAATGGTGTAAATTTTGACATTAATCTTGTAATTTTGACATCAATTTTGTAAATTTAATCTAACTAATTTAATTTTGACATACATGTAGTAACTTTGACACTTTTCTAGTATTTGATTGACATTATAGTTTTTAACTTATTTTGATTTTTTGACAATATAACAATAATAATCTCTAATACATAATATTTCTAAATTATAAAAAAAAAAATGCGTAGTATTGGTAATTTTTCGATTTTCTTATTGTAAATTTTTTTCAATGTTATGGAAATATTTGTACGCCGATTAAGTATCGGCTAAACATGATTGGTTTCAAACGATATAATATCTTGCATGCTCTTGTATGTATACCATGTTTAAACAAATAAATAAATCTTATCTTATCTTATCTTATCTTACACTAACCTGCAAATTGAAAAAAAAAACGCAAGAAAATTTGAATTTCGCGGGCTACCTTAGCGTAATCACCATGACGTGCATCTTTCCGAGGCACGGAGGGGTCTTCATATGTAAAGATACCTAATCTGTCAAAACGCAATTTTGTAAAAGGCTAACTAAAATAAAAATCGGCCAAGGGTTCCGTACCATCAAAAAAAAGTGTGCTATTTAGAGACTTCGTTTTATTTTTCCTGTAAATAAAGACAGGGGGTCTTTCATCAGTCCCTGTTGAAAAACAAAAATACATAAATACCTATATTTATTTCTTTCTTATTTGCAAAATAGTTGGGCAAACGTCATCTCAAACGTCATTCCAAAATTCAAGTTGATAGCATTAGTAGCTCTTGAAATGTCCAGCTGTGACAGACAGACTGAGTCGCACCATAAGGGTTCCTTTTTACCGTTTAGGTACAGAACCCAAATTATAATATCCTGAAATACGATAACTCTAATATCTACTTCAAAACAATAATTTTGTATTTGATAAGATCAATATGATAGGTATACGAATACGAAGTTCCGTGTCTCGTCTCAATTCATACATAACCTATCTGTTGCCAAGGTTATTAATAATATGATACGCGCCCACGCAGGATAAGCAATACATATTGTATTGTTATTATTATTTTTCACTGTCAGTCTCCGAACTAAGCTGGTATTTAGACATAGGACTATGATTAAACTGTTATTCGTGACGGTTGGAAAAAAAACTCTTTTGTTTTAAAATGGTCTGTAAAAAATTGTTTTTTTATGATGCAAGTGGTTTTTAACCGACTACAGCGAAGCAAAAAGGAGAGCTTTTTATGTACGTTCATCTGTTCCCTCATAACTTCTAAACTCCTTATCATTATTTGCCAAATGAGGTATCTTTGGAAGCGTCTTAATTGTCTGCTGGTTATAGGCTCACATTAAATTAACTCACACACACATCACACCACACACACACACACACACACACACACACAAACACACACACACATATTAAATTGAACACATTTGATTGATTTTTGACTCACATTAAAGCGATACCAAAATAAGTTGGAGGCTTTTTCGTAACCATTTATTTCACTATTACAAAATGTATGGATTTAATTTTTGGATATATGTTTATTGACTATTTGATCAATACTCTGACTGAATTAAAACACAATTGGGTTAAATTTCTTCGATAGAATTTAATTCTGAAAATACCTCTACTGTTTTATATATTTTTTTCTGTAATTCTAAAATCTTAAGTAATTTCATTGCAAAATTGCATTCAAAATGTGCGTACTTATTAGGTAATTGAAAACTCTGGCTAACTTAATTTATTTTTAAAATATTTTTACTTGATTTGGCGCTTTTATTTTGGTTCCAGCGCATTGTTGCGCTCTCTTTTTTTCGCATGTGGATGTAATTGACTCTGTCACTTTCTTATTACCGCTCAGTTAGTTGTTGGCCCCTTAGTTGTTGTTGTTGTAAGTGGTTTATATTCATGGGTAGAACACCCTGTGAAAATTAGGCACCTGATAAACAAAATTGCCCTGTATAATATTTTGTAATCTGTCTATTGTAAAGAGAGCCCAAGAAGACAGGTACAACGAATTATAACGTTACTAAAATGAAGAGTACCACTGTGAAGTAGCATGACAACTGAAGTGACAGGTTTTACGTTTAGTCGGTTAACCAAGTCACGTGGTTTTTTGTTTACCTTTACTTAATTACCGATACCGATAAAACCGATGGAGTATAGGTATCGAAACCCATCACGTGTATGAAGTATCGCCAATTAATTTAATTTAACTTTGTATAAGTATATTGAGTGCACTTTAGCAGCATTCGACAGAGTTGCTATGAAGCTGTTGTTACGTCATCACACCACCAAACGGCGACCATCTTACAACTTTACCAAGTGAAGTGAAAAGCAAAGCCTTTCCGCTTTTTGTTCTTTCGAACTTGCCCGGCAGAAGTCCCATATGTTTTGCAGACTGCCACCAAAGTTTCTACTAACCTTTGCCCAACATAATTCCTTTTAGTACAAAAACGGGCAAGTCGGTCAAAGGATTCAGATCTATTACGATATCGTATTATGTTGGTTATTGTTTGACTCAACTCAGGATTTTGTGCTGAGAGGGAAAATTTTGTCTGTGCCTAGTATAATTGCAGCATTTCGGCGTTTCTTGATAGCACTGGTCAATATCCTTCTGCATTATCGGAAAAAAAAACCAAGGCCAAGTACGTGTCGGACCACAGATAATGAAGGATTTACCATGCTATTTTAAGACCATAGACTTCTTATAAGTTTTCCTGTAATCTATTGGTATGGAACTATTTTCTATATATTTTTTTTTTTTGCAAAATTTTAGGCTTAGCAGTTTCGGAAATAAGGGAGGAATGATAAATTTTCGTCTATTTTCTTAAATAACTTTAAAAAAGTTTATTTTAAAATTATAAAAAAAAATATTAGAGACCTAGAGCCCTTTCATTTGATATGTCACACGGTACAGTTTGCAAAACTTTTTTTTTTTTAATTTTATGATTTGCCCCAAAAGTGACACCCATATCTAGAATTCCTTTATTTACATTACGAGTGATCCTATGGGTTCCGTGTTTTTACTTTTGAAGTATACGGAACAAAAAAGCAAAGAAATTAGATTGAGCTCGTTAGGCCAATATCGGCACTGCTAAACCGATACGAGGAGATATTTTTAGGCTTGTAAAGGTACAGACGCCAGCAGGTCAAGCTACCCGAAACTGTCAAATTTTCCCAATCAAACTTGAACCTAATGCTTTAGTGATAAAGTTGAAAAACTATTAGAGAAATTTGACAGATTGTAGTAGCTTGATGTGCTGGCGTCTGTACAAAAGCCTAGATATACTTGAGTAAGTCGTTAGACTAACTCAAGTATATCTATCACGCTGGACTGTCGTACTAACTAACAACTAGCTATCTTTTTACAGTGGGTTGAGCTTTCTTGTGTAGTTATTTTGTGCTTAGACAATAGAATAAGGAGCCTTCTATGGTTAGACTTGGATTTAAGACGGCTTGTTGTAATACTCGGAGTTCGATTTACCGACCGGATACGGAACACGATACTGCGCTCTAAGACAAATCGCAGACGTCACCCAAAAAGTAGTCAAGCTCAAATGGGACTGGGCCAGACACGTTTGCAAGATGGGTTCCTGAAAAAGTCCAACGGCATCGCGGAAGACCCAGGCGTAGACGGCGGGACGAACTTGACGCTTATACGAGGGATTGGTCCATATTGGCTTAGAATCGAGTTGAGTGGAGTTTGCCCTGCAGTGAGATAATACAAGCTGAATATATTATATGATTGTAATAATATTATATGTTATTTTTGGTCGACGAAACCCCTATTGAAAAGATCACTTCCACTTTCCCTACAAAGGAAACTCATGGACATGTGCATCCTTCCCACCCTTACTTACGGAGCGCAAACGTGGTCGTTAACGAAACGACAAAAGTCCGCACTCGGGATCTGCCAGCGAGCAATGGAACGAAGTATTCTTGGCCAGACCAAGAAAGATACAGAAACCCGCAGGTCAGCATCTGGCTAGCTGTTGGGAAGTAGCGACTCCACGGACCCTATCTCCCGGGAGAAATCTTGGTGCTCGGAGGAAGGAATTATTCCAGTAAGGTGCTGGTAGGGATCTTGACCGTACTTCCGGGATTGTCCTGATAGCCGTGGAATACCTCTCCACTCCTCGAGCACCTCAGGAAGTGTTGCCCCCTTATCGCTACGTCACTATGTGCTAGCGGCCGTTTCCTGGGGCCCATTATTGAGTATGCAAGTCACCCCCTGCCATTTTATCCGTGTATAATATATAACATTGGTCAAGCAGAGGACATAGTTGTTCTATAGTTCAAGTTACCCAATCCACTTTAGCCACCCAAACCCATAGCCCAATAATAATATGTTTTGTTTCCACGTACAACAATATTATAGTCCTGCACCAACCGGGGGTTGTCCTTGGGTGCACTTGCATAGTGCATATAGGGATAATGATCGGCTGGTGCCTCGTCATCATTTAATTTAATTTAATTATCTAAGGGGCCTCTGCAAGTTGGCTTCGGCACCTCGTATAAAGCTCCGGGACCCCAGGGTCCCGAGATATGTAAGGAAATAACAAATAATAATAATGTTATTTTTCTTTCACTTCAAATGTTACTTACCTATATTATCGGCAGTGGTAGCCCGTGAAAATCAAATTTTCTTGCGTTTTTTGCAACATGCATGTCAAGTTGTATCTTGATCAAAATATCATTCGCGCCAATAACAAATATATATTTACATAAATAACCATAAGAATCATCTATACATCTCTCTACGGCTCATTTTCATAACACATCACTAAACGCGTTTAACGCCAAACGAGTTTAAAACATCATTCTGTCTGTGTCATCTTCATACGATTGAAAGAAGCGGAAAAACGGAGCGATGTTAAACTCATTTAGCGTTCAACCCGTTTAGTGATGTGTGATTGACGTGGTTTAGTCTGATTTCCGGTGATATTAACTTCATGACTTTCTGAAATCAAACACATGACGCACACAAGGAGCTTAGGAAAAATCCAGAAAATCTATAAATAGATATTATAACTTTAGAAAGTCATCTTTTGGACGTAATTCTAAGTTCCACCAATATTATTAGAACTGTCCAACCTTCAAGATTTTGATAAAACACTAACTTCAAGCACTCCTACTACAGCTAAAAATATACTAGCTCCTGTACTATAGACATTCACGTTTGCAGACGAATTTACACCTTATTCAGTGGGAAATAAGTCTGGTTTTCTTTTGAGCGGTAGTGACATATGAATCGAGCTTCATTCATTATCTGCCATGACTGATGAAAAACGATGTCTCCTAACCCGTACTTAGATGATGAAAAGGACGGTTTATGTGGAATGTAAGCATGAAATGAATGGGGTGACATTTTTCTTTAAGAACTGTTATAAGTTTTTGTCACATGGAGAATGGTTGACGATGCAAATTTTCGGTTTATTTGATGGGTTTATTTAATTTAAAGTAAGACTGACAACCAGCCTTACCAAGCGGTATCATGTTACCCACAGTAACTGGATTTTGGAGGTCAGATAGGCAGTCGCTCCATGTGGCTAGTATAGTCGTGAAATGGTCGTTTTTGAGAGCCTAATGTTTTTAAGTGGGCCTACAGAGAATTCCAGAAAAAATATATTATGGAACTTTGATTGTATATAATACTTCAATCTGAGCATTTGAAAATTTTAAGCTACATTAAATACCACGCAAAAGAATTATTGAAATGAGGTGATTTTCAACGTTTTTTCAATAGCTTAGACAGAAATTACTCTATCAATAAACACTACACATTTGAAGTAAAATAGAACAATAAAAACAGAAATTTTGAAAAACTTTATAGATCGTTAAAAAATATCGAAATCAAATCATACGCACTACGTAGGGTGCGTAGTGCGTATGATTTGATTTCGCAATTATTAAAAAAAAAAAAAAACTAGGTATGCCATAGGTACTTCTGTACCCTATTTTTTTCAAGACTGTAAAAAAGTCATCCAGTGTAACCATTTACCAAATTCACTTCTGGAGATAAGTGAGATAAATATAATTAAAAAAAAAACAATTTAAAAACACTGTTACTTACTAAAGAAAGCATATTACTCTGTCACTGAATATTTACAGGATAAACTTATATAATGTTATTCCTTACGATAGGTACGAGTATTTAAAATAATATCTTTTATAATATTTTTATTTTAAATTCTATAGTTTCGTAGATTCCTGTGTAAAACATGACTTATGGTAGGATATGGCTAATGGGCACTATTGTTTGTATAAGACCTTTTCTTTGGTACCCATATTCGCAAATAAATTAATGATTTTGATTATGGAAAGTTTTGAGTATGAATGTCGATGGCTATAAGAGTAGGGGAAGAGCAAAGAAACGATGGATCGACTGTGTGGAAGATGATATGCCTTGAAACGGGTGACTACCGAGATGACGACTAATAGAGAAGTATGGAAAAAAGGGGCATGTTGTGCCGATCCCAATTAAATTGAGATAAGAGCAGGAGAATGTTTCCATTGTTTTTTACCTTTTTTTTTGGTGTACCTATAACAATATACCCTAAAAATTTAAGGACTCAGTAAACCCTCCTTTATTTATAATTCTCCCTAAACTTCAGGCTTCATACTGATGAAAGCGGGCCTACCTGACAAATATATGATTAAAGTTACCTGGATCCACGAGGAGGCACGCATCCATTTATCACAGGAGTTAACGTCAATAAAATCATTGTCGTTTACAACTTATATTCTTAATCGATGGCTTATTAGATCAGCGGGGTAATTGCGTAACAGACAGTAGCAATCGGTTTCATTTTGACAGTTCAACAATATTCATTGCGTTATTTACGTTGTTGAGCTGAGAAAATTTTCGAACATATGAAGCAATGGATTTCGAACATATGAAGCAATGGATTTCGAACATATGAAGCAATGGATTTCGAGGGTTAGGCAGAGGAGTACCCCCAGTACTCCTCTGCCTAACCCTTCGAGGTATACAGGCGTGATGTTATGTTATTTTTATATACTGGGTCAAATATTTTACCAAGGTAGTCTTGGCAATGAAATTCGAACAGCACTCTTGAAACAAAACAATAATAATAATTGGAATCTTGTTGTTTCTCGATTTTTAGGGTTCCATAGCCAAATGGGAAAAACGGAACCCTTATAATTTCTTCATGTACGGATGCCAACACATCAAGCTACTACAATCTGTCAAATTTCTTTAACACTTTCCCTGACACTGAGATGAAGTACACATTCTGAAAATGACACTAAAAAATTTCATACAAAATAAGACGACGCCTACAGCCGTACTGTCGTCAAAAAACAAGTCAAGGTACCTGTAATATGGTATTTTTTGCCTTGACACTAGAAAAATTTAAATGAGTGCAATACGACACTAGATCACGTGGCTTCTTAGTCATGTACGCAAATTTACACGGCTATAGGCGTTTTGTCTGTTTTGACTTAGTAAAGTTAACCGCCTGTGGGCGTAGCGCGATATCAAACACGAACAAAAATACGCCTCTGGTCGTGACGTCAGCGAAAGTGTTAATAGATTTTCAACTTTATCGCTAAAAAGCATTAGGTTCAAGGTTGATTGGGAAAATTTTACAGTTTCGGGTAGCTTGACCTGCTGGCGTCCGTACGTGACGAAATTATAAGGGTGACGTACGTCTGTCTGTCTGTCCGGAAGCCATTTTCCTCGGAAACTATTTGCACCGCTAAACCGCTAGGTGTAGTGAAATTACGAAAAATATTGGGTATTAGTGATATTTAATAATGTGGGTTAACGTGTAAACGAGGCATGAAAAAAAAAACAATGTTCATAAGCGTGTGGTTTCGTTGGATCCCATAATTAAAAAGATTATGATATTTCAAAGTGACTTCAGTATTTATTTATTTATTAAAGAAAATCAAATACACAAATTATAGGTGTACATAACATTTAATGAAAAAAATACATTGGACAGAAGCTGCTTATAAACTAAAAGTAAAATTTAAATTTTAAACAAAGTTATTTAACTTTAACATAATTTAATACAACATAATACAAGTTAATGAAGGGCATGAATTATTTAATTGGTATTTAAGTCAATAGTTTTGTAGGTATGGGATATTTTCGGCTACAACTGCATTCATAACTTTGCTTTTCATATTTTTTTCGAGAAATACCTACTATGAAATACAAAATTATTATTGCGGTCCATAAAATCAGTACTGCGCATGTGCATGCGCAAATGTTCATCGCAACTACGAAACCCTTCACTGCGCGTAGTCCGACTCGCACTTGGCCGGTTTATTAATTTACATTCACACTCTTAATCAATATTGTGACTGACGAATTTCACTTATTCATTTCAATCACTACAGAATATTGAATTACAAATAAGTAAGTAGGTATGGAGGTGATTCTACCTCTATTTGAGAGTTTTACAGTAAACAATATTACCTATTTTTGAAAAGGGACTGTAGACCTACGTATTTAATATTAATTTCAATTTGATACCTTCACGCATTCCTTAGAAAAAAGGTCTTGACATATCGATAGACAGCGGACAACGAAGTGATCCTATAAGAATAGAACGATTAAGTATTTTCCTTTTATGTATGGAATCCTAAAAACATAAATCTAAACTAGGAATCAACCCTGAAATGAAATGAAATCCACACGTAGGGCAGCTTGGTACTTTGGCGACTATACCTTTATATGAATTTAAATTGTTTCACGTCGAGAATCATGAAGGTTGTCTCACAAAGTTCGACTCTGGACCTTCTTTTGAATAGAGCATCAGCAGAAATCTAAGACAATGATGCAAACTGTGTGAGATTTTCACTTGTTTTCCACCATTAACATGTGCGGAAAACATGTGAAAATCTACAACTACTTTCTTAATCTTTAAGGAGGAAGCGTCAGGGTAGCCCGCGAAATTCAAATTTTCGTAAGTGTTTTTCAATTTACAAGTCAGTATTAAGTTGTATGTTAAATAAAGTATGATTTGCGGCCGTAACAAATATGTATTTACAGAATTATAATCATTAGAATCAGTAATACAACTTCTTAAGTTAGTATAATCCTGAAATGTCAAGATTTCATGAAATAGTCATTCATTAGGATTACCTGGTCTTAAAGAGTTGTATTGATCACTTTAATGAATTCTAATTATGTAAAAAGATACTTGTTACGGCCGCAAATTATATTATGATCAACGTACAATCTAATACCGACTTATAAATTGCAAAAAAACGTAAGAAAATTTGAATTTCGCGGGCTACCCTGACGCTTCCCCCTTAAGTCAACAATGGTGCCGATTCTGTTGTGCACAAATTAAACTTAATTTAGGCTATTGCTAACTTATTCTCTCTAATAAAACAAGAAAGAGACGGACTTAAATTAGAGCTGTCAAATTTAGTTGGAACTAATATTTTCATGCGACACGCAAAAACATGTCGACTAAAAACACGGTGAAGCGCAAAGCTTTAGTTTGATATTAGTTTGACATCTCTAACTTAGTTCATAGCTATAGCCGTCCTTTTCTCGCACTACGTGTTAGGAAAAGATAGCGTTTCTCTAATTTTGATTTAGTTATTGAACAAGAGAATCGGCACCAATAATTATGTTTTTGACAAAGCGACTGTTACACTGCAAGCCACATACTACGCTGACAATGGACCCCACACGGCACACCACATATTTCCTTAAAGATTGAGTAATCACAAACTTAATCGAAGAAATATGTTGTTTACTATTGTTCAACACAATGTTATTGTTTTATTATAAACGTTAGTACAGTAAGAATGATAATACGACACTTATATATAAAGTAACAGATAATTTTATCGTCAGTGTGCTTTCAGATGTGTGCCCCGGAATAGTACGTGAGCTGTGCTGTGTTTTATTTATGTCATTTTATTTATTTGGGAAAAACAAACAATTATACAATATAATATTGTGTTGAGTTGGAATATATTGTGAAAGAAAGGTAGGTGCTGGTTTCTCTTGTCTATCTATTTATTTTTTTTAATTTTATTAGCCTTTATGAGGGCAAACGTTTCCCGACTCTCTTTCCACCTCTCTCTGTCCAGAGCTGCCAAGGACCAATCTCTACTAAAGGAGTCCATCTCATCCCGTCATCTCCGTCTATGCCTGCCGCGATTTAGGTCTTGTAGTCCCCTTAAGGGGACTACAAGACCTAAATCGCGGTCACTGTCAGATGACATGGAAAAGAAAGAGAAGCGCGATGACATAACGCTGGTAATTCATTGCAAAATATGAAGCAATTTGCTATTTACAAAAAATTCTATTGATTGGACTATAAAATTAAAACACTATTACGTTAATATGTTGCTTAGAGAATATTTTGACAAAAAATCTGAATGATTGCGTGTATATTAGTATGGTTTTTAATCGTTAAATCAATTTTTCAGAAGTATCTTCGTGACTTTCTTCTATCGTATCAAATTAGTTGTATTATGTTTTCAACACACTATCTAACTAGCATATCTACTGAAGAATATCATTTTTTTTTCTGATTTTGTTTACTGCAATATATCGTGTACTTTTAGGCATTATAAAACCTGCGTTTAGTTGCGTTTAGGTCCTGTAGTCCCCCCACTGCATTGGGTCGTAAGTTTGGCCCATTGATCGTCTGACATGCGGCTGATGTGTCCAGCTCAATTCCATTTAAGCGTGGCAGTTTTCCGAGTGACATTCATTCATTTTCGAGTGTCATTTTAGTGATGGAACCGATTGTTGTATTCTTAACCAGGTCCACAAGTTTGATACCCAGAATACTCCGTTACATACCTCTCTGGCAAACCCCAAGCGTAGACCTCTGCTGAATTGTCAAAGAAATATCTAGAGATATTATACCATTATAAAATTAAGGTCGCTTTTCGTGTCTCTCTGTTCTTCTAAACTACGCAACGGATTTTGATGTGGTTTTCAACAATTTTTAAAGAATTTATTCCGAAAGGTTAATCTCTCCCTTATCATAAAGAGTAAATCCTACTTCCTACTAATATTATAAATGCGAAAGTTTGTGAGGATGAATGGATGTTTGTTACTCATTCACGCAAAAACTACTGAACGGATTTTGATTAAATTTGGCACACAGATAGTTTATAACCTGTATATAACAGGCGAAATGTGGGTTTACTTTAAGTACACCTCTGCGTAATCCTTCGGTAATACAAGCTTGATTTTATGTTATGTTATTGTTATTAACTCATCATTATCTTCAGCTCTAAAGCTTGCTGTTTATAAACTTCTATGCTCCTGCATCAATTTTCACTGATCGGCAAAGATCGCAGAAAAAACGATAAAAATAAAATTCAATCGTGATACTCTTCGTATCGTGATTGCTCTTATACTGGAACAGTATAAGCTGTATTATCTTTTATGTAGCTGTAATTTTTTCATTGTAAAAAAGATGGTAAGAATCAGCGTTCTTCCATGTAAGACTTAGATTCTAAGTAAATCACTATATCTCTGAAACAATCGACTAATATTAGGTAAGTACTTGGGGGCTCGTGGCTAAGTAATAACAGCTGCACGGGTCGATCGATCATGTTAAGCTACGCTTGCCGCGGTTGGTCCGTGGATAGGTGACTCTTAGGTGAGGTCTTTACATACTAAGACCCCGCCGTGCCTCGAAAACCACGTTAAGCCACTCGAAGCCCGAAAGTCTGACAACCAGTCTTACCAAGAGCTATTGTATGACAAAGTAGCTGGGTTGTGGAGGTCAGATAGGCAGTCGCTCCATGTAAAATACTGGTATTCAGCTGCATCCAGCTAGACTGGAAGCCGACCCAACATAGTTGGGAAATGGCTAGGCAGATGATGACTTGGGTTGGTTAGCCAAGAGGAAAATATAGGCACCAAATATACTGATTATAGAATAAGTTTAACTGATCAGCACTAAGCCGAAAGTGTTGATAATAACCTCTGTGTAGGAAAAGATTCGAAAGATAAACAAAACAGTAAACAAAAACAACGTTATACTAAGAAAACTGCCTGTTTTTCTAATTAGATTTTCCGGGAAATTGATACTTTATCTCTAAGTAAACAAGTAATCATAAACAGTGCTTAGAGACGAAAGAATCAATGTCTTACTACAAAATGGTTACTTAATATTTAGATGATTCTATACAGGATGTAAGTGTAAACAGTGGTAACCTTTTAAGGGGTCATTGTACTCATCATTATGAACTGCTTTTACTATGTGACCAAACCTGAAATCGCGAAAAAACATCAGCTGTTCAGACGAATTATGCGAACATAAAAGCTAAACAGCTGATTTTTTTTCGCGATTTCAGTGGAGCTCGTGGCTAAGTAATAACAGCCGCACGGGTCGATCCATCAGGCTAAGCTACGCTTGCCGGGGTTAGTCTGTGGATGGGTGACCATCTTTTCATACCGAGACTCCTCCGTGCCTCGAAAAGCACGTTAAGCCGTTGGTCCCGGCTGTCATTCGTGGATCTTTGACAGTCGTTACAGGTCGTCAGAAGCCCGAAAGTCTGACAACCAGTCTTACCAAGGGGTATCGTATTATCCAATAACTGGGTTGTGGAGGTCAGATAGGCAGTCGCTCCATGTAAAATACTGGTATTCAGCTGCATCCGGTTAGACTGGAAGCCGACCCCAACATAGTTGGGAAATGGCTAGGCAGATTTTTTCAGGTTTGGTCCCATAGTAAAAGTTGTTCATAATGATGAGTACAATGACCCCTTAAAAGGTTGACACTGTTTACACTTACACCGTATATTATGCTACTATTGAAAGGTGAAAAGTTCTGTGTCACGAAAATATCTCCGTGGTTATACATAACGGTACATCATAGCCACTTGTAAGAATTTCATACACAAACAGATCGCACATCGGCATCGACAGTGTCACAACACAATATTTCTGAGAGAGCATATTAGAGAACTTAGGATATAATTATTTAAGAAGACTATTTAATGCTCTATTATACTGGATGATTTTTTTTACCGTCTTGAAAAAAATTGGGTACAATAGGAGAATGTAGAAGCCATACAAATGGCATACATAGTTTTTTTTTTTTGCAATAGCTTAGACCCAAATTGCTCTATCAATAAACACTACACATTTGAAGTAAACTAGAACAATAAAACCAGAAATTTTGAAAAAGCTTGATAGATCATTATAAAATATCGAAATTCAACGTAGTGCGTATGATTTGAATTAGATTTTTTTTTAAACCAAGTATGCCATAGGATTCTACTCCGTTCACCTATTATGCCCTATTTTTTTCAAGACGGCAAAAAAAATCACCCAGTAAGTATATTGGTGGAAATTAAAATCTAAATATATTTTTTCCATTTTATATTTGTTTTTTACTTTTAAATATCTCTAATGCGTCACTTTTCTTAACTTCGTATTTTTATGTGATGCGCGAGATGTATCCACCTATTCTTTCACCAGACTGTGAGAATAAAAGTTCGTTTAACTTATCCACTTACATATCTACTAACAAAAATCACAATCTTCTGTTAAAAATGTAAATATAATTGCTGCTTATGTAACTTGAAATTTACGACTTTTTAATAATCATAGCTAAGTACAATATCAGTACTATACTACAGCAGTTAATTGACTGTCCACAAACCAAAATGTTAACTTTATTCTATTTCATTCCAGATGGAGAAAGTAATTCTAGCACTCCTGTCAATAGTGACAACTATCAGCTCAAACCCAGTGATGACCAGGCAACGACTCGAACAACAGAAGTCCAGGGACACCTTCTGTGCCAATCTCCTCAATTTCAACAACTTCCACTACTCATTAGAAGAACAAAAGAATGTCACAGGCATCCCAGCAGACATGAGCATTCATTGGAAGACTAGCAAAGTTTTTTTCACTCTTATAAGTGACGAAATGAAAATGAGTCTTCAAGTCATGCACCCAAGCGGGGAATTCGAGACCATAAAAGTCGCCGGACTCGGCCAGTCGACTTGCGTTGATAACCTAAACGACATTGTATATTTAGCCACTGATAACGGTGTCTATAAGTACAAAGATGACAGCTCTATCGAATTGTATACAGCTTTGGGAGAGGATGTGATGTATATCGCAGTGAACAGCGATGGTAGTGCTATGTACATTGCTACTTGGCCACAAAACCGAGTCCATAAGATCACGAATGCTGGTCAAAAGCAGGAGGCATTTTCGGCTATACCAAACGGTCATGGTTTGACTGTGGATCCGAGAAATAACTTATACTTCGTAGCTACGAAGACCTCATATATTCTAAAGAATGGGAACACGGTTCCAATCAAAATCAAAGGGTTACCCAATGATAAAATGACAGGGGTCTTTGTCAGTCGATCTGATGAAGTCTTCGCCATGGATGAAAATAGTAACTTATACGTAATAGATCCTGAAAACACAAGTGCAAAGCGTCTGGGGACCTTTAACATCTCTGGAGTGAATTCCTTTGCAATGGATTCAGCAGATAACGTGCTTGTGGGAGTAAAAGGCGCCATATTGAAATTCAATGCATATGAGAAGACTCCTTGCCCGGAGTATGAAAAGTAATTTTGAGTGTTTTGTGACTAACTAGACTGTGTCAAATGTTTTTGTAAATAAATTAATGTAGGTATTAATATCTACCTAATGTACTGTTTTTCTTGGAACTCTGTTTCTTCTGATCTTATCGCAATTACTTTTTCATGGCTGTGTTTAAATAATGTGCTAAAAAGTTTATTTCCATTCCTTCAATTGTTCACTACACTTGGCCATTCAGCATCTTATCATTAGTGAGCTCTTATGGATATATTTTTGTACGTCACCACTGCAATTTTCTTATTGATATAATTGGGTTTAATCACCCTTTTTCTTCTTTCAATCTCTTCCTCCATGATTAATTATTATTTTTCCATTTTGGCGTATGTATAGCAATGTAGCCTTCTATTATCTCTACCCTCTTCTGTCGAGCTAGACCACCACCTCTTAAAGCAGTATTATTTTAATCTTAATTGAGTGTGACAAAGTGATGGAGCTAGACGTCCTGTATAGCTCCATCACTTTCTCACACTGAAGTAACATTAAAATAATACCTACTGATTTAATAAAAGGTGGTGGTTGAAACAAGGGGGCCTGTTGTGTCCTTTTGTTTTCTTACGATGAATTTTAACGATTTATCTATATTTTAAATCCTAAACTATAATCTACTATTAAAAGAGCAAATATATGTAATCACGTTCTCGAAAACGGCTCAAACGATTTCGATGAAAATTGTATATAGGGGTTTCCAGAGGCTAAAAATCGATCTAGCAAGGTCTCACTTCTGGGCAAAAAAAAATCGTTTTCTCTATTTTCACCCGAGCAGAGCTCGGTCAACCAGATACTATTATTAAATGAGCAATATTTGTAATCACTTTCTCGAAAACGGCTCTAACGATTTCGATGAAAGTTTCAAAAGGGGTTTACGAGGGCGAAAAATCGATCTAGCTAGGTCTCAGATCTGGGAAAATTTGATTTCTCTAATTTCATCAGAGTTTCTCATCTCGGTCGCCCAGGTACATTCATAAATCTTAAAGAAAATGAAAATGATAATGATTCTAGGATCATTCCCTGTTAATATGGTATAGACAAAGAAGTACAATTTTTTTTCGACCAGTTTATGGCGACCTGCGGGGTAATTGCATAACACACATTCAATGACAATCGATCGCTATGCCTTTCACATTGACAGTTCAGCCACGTTCATTGCGTTGTTGCGTCATCGAGCAGACGAATTTTTCAAACCTATGAAGCAACGGATTTTTATATATGTTACGCTGGACAGCATAACTCTGTCGTTTGCCATATTTAAATCCTGAAGGGTGCAATTCGTATTGCGGAATCCCTCCACAGGATATGTCGCACCTTATTTTGGTGTCATCCACAACCACATGCACCCTTCAGGATACAAATGAGGTAAACGTCCGTAGAATGACTAGATATAAACGCCAACATTAAAAGGTTGGCACCTACCTCTTCAGACCTTAAGTTAGTATTTATAAAAGGAGTTAACCATTAATGGAGACATCCCTGCTGTTGCCCATAAAATAGAATATTTTCCAAATATTTTTTTGTTAGGAGCTTCCGACATTTCAACTCTGTTGCAAGTGCTATATAGACGGAGAGAAGAAAGTTATAGCAGACTAAACGAAAAATAAAAAAAAACAAGCGACCCTTACAGTACCTAGTCGCTTAGGATGTGTAAAATCTAACATCTGTTTGGGTTGGAACCATCTGACGGCCAACTCTAGCACCGCGCGCGCTCATTGGTCAAATCCGTCCCTTTTCACGAAATCTCGTCAAAGTGAGAGAAAAAAATCACTCCCACAGATTGCAGGAAAGCGAGAGGAAAGATGTTACTCATCAAAAAACATGATAAATATTCTTTGTGGTAAAAATAGTGTTGGAATAGAATTTAAATGATTTTTTTTTTTTTTTGTGAAATATAACGTAGTATTAGGTAGGTACTAATGATGTCCTCGCTTTGAGTGTTCTATAATGTCTACTGCCCTTGCTTACCTAAGCAATTTGTATTGAGAAATATCTAGGTAGGTACAGTCACGAACCGGGATTGTTGAGCCATAGCTTATCATCTTAACTTCGTTGTGTTTCACGAATGCCGCCCGTGAAATTTGACATGTGACATTTCAATAACGAAAAACGGGCGGCATTCGTGTAACACAACCAACTTAAGATGATAAGCTAGTGGCTCAACAATACAGGTTCGTGACTGTACCTAGACCCGCCTAAATTAAGAATATTAGGTAAACCGTTGCAGTAAATTTTTGTATCGTCTGTTTTTCTTCCTCCTTTAATATTGAACGTCATGCATATGTAAGTACATAAATTACACCCCTAAGTGACGATAGGTTCCTGCAAGTGCATATTTAAATACCTATTTTATTTTTTACACAGGATCACCAAGAAAGGCAAAAGACACAGTCGCAAGAGGAAGTCCAAGAAACGAACCACTACCACCCCGGAACCCACTGAAGAAGAAGAAGAAGAAGAAGAATAATAAACTATTTTAGTCATAAAATAACTACCTTTCTTTTTGTTACCACTGTCTCATGTTAATGGACGCTATTTTAATTTAATATTATTGTTGCTGCTTTAAAGAATCTGTCGAAATAAAAATATTTCTGACAAACATTGGTTTCAATGACATCTATGTATTTTTGGTAGAACTACGCTTTGAGCGTCTATTACCGCTGTCTGTTACATAAAGCAAGAGCTAACACGACAAAGCTTCAATAATTATTCACGAGATGGCTGCACTGAGTTAGTGCGCTTAGTTTCTTCCTCTGGAAATAAAAACATATTTTAATTATGACTACGATTGAACTGATCACAATACTTTATTATTTTTCTTTCATTCATAGAAGCTTTACAAATGATAAATTACAAAATCAAGCAAAAGGTAATAATTGTACTTGTAAGCAATATCAAAACGTGATATCTGCAATATTGCCACATCAAAAATGTATACTGCGAAAAGGGAAAATTCAATTAATTGGAATAAAATGTTGACGAAGTTTGTGCTGATTATTTAATTTTGATCATCACACTTGATTTTGCTTAAAGAAAGGGCAGAAGTATTGCCTATGTTATTCAACGTCAACGTAAATAAGCAATTGAAACAGCCCCGTTAATCAGTATTATTTATATATCTGTAATAAATAGTCTCAGTAAGAATTTTATCGTTTCTGTCATGTGTTTTTCATCAGAGCCACATCAAAAATATGTTCGTCACCCGGGCTATTTTTGTCTGCTCTTTGCATGATAGAGTCTGAATGTGACATTGACAGACCCTGAAATTTAAATTTAAATAAAATTTGATCTTATAATGGCCAGATCATTCAAAAGGTTTTAGTTTGATGTCAACGTGACTTTGGTCAAAGGTGTATGTTAATTTGATCTTTGTTATCAACTAATTATATGCAGTTGTCTAAGCAATAGTCTGCTCAGTGTCATAGCTTCAAAACGTATTATGTATCCTGAATTAATAAAGTAAAGAATCTGAAAACTGACGAACATATAAAAAGACAATCAAGGTTTAATGAATTGATCAACCAAGCCTAGAAAATTGACACACTACTTTAAATGGCCTTGTAATGCATTGAATGGTTATCGTTTAATGTGACTACTGGTAAAGAATGCGAAAGTACTTCATTTGAATTTGTAGCCAATTTAAGATGATAGCTAAATTGCTGAGTAGTATTTTATAGGTAAGTATAGAATAGTATTGATAGTGGAAACAGTTAGCTACATGGTTTGTCTAATAATGTTAATATTTTAAACTAAGAAGCTGTGCATTATCTACCCATTTTGATTTGCCATTTTCTGGTTTCTGCCCCACAGAGAAGCAACCAGTTGTTTGAGATACATACATTTTAATAAACAATTACAAGTAACAGTAAGACTTATAAATAACATAAATAGCAAATAATAGTTTCTTATTTTCTTAAGCAAGCTTAAACTTTATCCCCCTGCAGTTCTTTACCAGTCCCGTTGACAATCTAGAAGCAATCACACCAATGTCAAATACAAAAAACAAAGTATTTTTTGATAGATTGAGGCTGAAATTAGAAGGTGAACGTTTTAGATCAACGAGAATTGTCCCTCAGTTCAAAGTAGTTCATAGTTGTTTAAGGTAAATTCTTTAAAATGGCAACACTGTCTTCGAAACAGTTGAAACCAACCTATTTTCTTTTCTGTCACTCGGTTCATTCATTCATCTACTTGTCAAATTGTCATACGCGTCGCCGATGTGTCAGTGGGCGATCGTTGTCTAACGTGTTATTTGTGTCGTAAATGTGGTTCGATTATGTGATAATGAGAAGACACGCGCTTTACAACGTAATAATTAAGTGATGCATGTGTTTTGAGTTTAGTGTCGTGTTAAAAAACGTTGTTTTCATTTGTATGTCATCGGACTCTTCAATATGGCGGCCCCTCGTCACAAATCACAACAGAAAAATATATCTTCGATATTTTCGAAGTTGCACGGGGCGTTCTCGGACGCGGTATGCCCTACTAAACTTGCGACCGATAAAAGGACATTGGATAAGACTTGGAAATTGATGGATAAAGTGGTGAAACTGTGTCAGCATCATAAGATGAATTTGAAAAACAGTCCGCCGTTTATCCTGGACATTTTACCGGATACGTATCAGCGTTTGCGTGTAATATACTCAAAGTACGAGGACAACATGCAGGCGTTGAATAGCAACGAACATTTTAACATATTTATAATTAATTTGATAAGGAAATGTAAGCAGGCTATAAAGTTGTTCAAGGAAGGTAAAGAGAAGATGTTTGATGAGAACTCTCATTATAGACGTAACTTGACGAAGCTTAGTTTGGTGTTTAGCCACATGTTGAGTGAGCTGAAGGCGATGTTCCCGAATGGCACGTTTGCCGGCGACCAGTTCCGTATTACGAAGAGTGACGCTGCCGAGTTTTGGAGGACCAACTTTGGAAACAGGTGAGTTTTACCAACTACTTACGTTTTGCAGTGAATATTAACTTGTAATTGTATTTATGAAAATGTGGATAATTAGAGTTTCATAAATAGTGTCTTGTTAAAATCCCAGACATAGCATGCTAAGACAAATACCAAAGGTTTTATAATGTGTGAGTAATAAGCTTTCTGTACAACACTGTTTTTTAATAAATAATTAAATTAAATTAATACTATAAATAAGCCATTACATAGTGCTTCTACACATAATAGTTGTGATATTGCATGTATGTGATTCTGGCAATTATTTGGAATCCCCTGTGTCTCTAGGATGATACTACAGTAACCATTAACTTTCTATACAGGGTTATTGGTAAAACACCCACACCTCTTAAGGGGTCATTGTACTCATCATTATGAACAACTTTTACTATGGGACCAAACTTGAAATCGCGAAAAAAGTCAGCTGTTCAGTACATTTATGCTAGCAGAATTCGTCAAAATGTACTGAACAGCTGATTTTTTTTCATGGTTTCTGGTTTGGTCCCATAGTAAAAGTTGTTCATAATGATGAGTACAATGACCCCTTAAGAGGTTGTTGGTGTTTTACCAATAACCCTGTATATGTTGTGCATGTTCTAAAAAATTACATTTTCTCGCTGTTAAAAAACCACATGAATACAATTCCATTAACTGTATGCTGTTAAAGAAATTAGCTGCAACCATAGCCATATTTCATATTAAAAATAAAATTTCTTGTATGTTAATGACCAGGCTGAAGGCAGATGTCTGTATTTATTATTTACATCGACAATGTAAACTAGGCTTTAAAATGATTGTTAAGCAAAACTACCAACAAAAATTGGTTTTTCTTAAGTGTTAGCTCATAAAATTCAAATTTTCTTGCGTTTTTTGCAATTTGTAGGTCATTGTCAGGTTGATGATCGAAATATGATTTGCCACTATAACAAATATGTATTTACATAATTAGGTATAACCATAAGAATCATCAATACATCTCTCTAAATTACATCTAACTGTGTAATCTACCTTATATATCAATGTTTGACAGTCGTATTAAATGTCTTTGTCAGTGGCTATACTCTGCGTTCAATTGATTTTGACTTCAATTCCCTGGGCATAAGGATGGCATTAAAAGCAAAAATGTGGTTACAATACTAAATGTTTAGTGCAGCTGCTATTTGTCATGCTACCAACACAATAGAAATCAAAATCGGTTGAATGGACTCTAAAAAAGGTTTACTTAAACGTTTAATCTCTTGGCACAAAAGTAATGAGACACTACAAAACACTATACATTTCCTTTTTCAAGTTAATTGTTTTCGATAATATTCTAGTATGTTGTAGAACATTCTTCATTCATTCATTATATAAAGCGATTCACGATTGGTTTAGTCAGTTTAAAAAAAATGGATGAGTGACTAGTTCAAACACTATACTTATATGAGTACTTATTAGACCACAGTGTGTGGGCTGCAGCTGACATTATCAACACTGCATTGGGCGCTGGAAGTACAAGCCATGCGATGGTGTCCCGATGTTTTGACCGTTTTAAATCAGGAGACAGGAGCCTTGAAAGTCAGCCATGCTCTGGACAACCAACCGCAGTGAAAGTATTACACAATGAAACTATAAACGCTGACAAATATTCAACCCAGCTCACCAAACAATCTGCTGCTATCAAGTAAAAACAACGAAGGCGAGTCAATGTAGTTTTACTACATGATAACGCTCAACCTCATGTCGCATCTGCCGTTCGCCAACGGTTGGAGAACTTGGGCTGGGAGACGATACCCCACCCACCTTATTCCCCAGACCTCGCCCCATCAGACTATCATTTGTTTAGAGCCGTGAAACAACATTTGCGGGGTAAACAATTTAATGATTTCTCTGATGTAGAGGCGGAGTTGAACAACTTTTTCGAGGCACAGCCATCAGAGTTCTGGGCGAAAGGCATCCAAACTTTGCTGGATTGTAGGCAAGAAGTCTTAGATGCTAATGGTGATTACATCATTGACTAAGCTTTTTGTATTGTAATAATAATAAAAAATATAAAATGTAAACCAACTGTCTCATTACTATAAGTCAGTACAGCCGCACGGCTCAATCTATCAGGTTAAGCTATGCTGGTCGCGCTTTGGTCCGTGGATGGGTGACCATCAAACACACATTTTACAGAAAACATGTTAAGCCATTGGTCCCGGCAGTCATTTGTGGATCTTTGACAGTCATTATAGGTTGTCAGAAGCCCAAAGGTCTTAGGGTCTTAGGTCCAAGGGGTTATTACCCAAGGGGTTGGGTATTACCCAGTTGCTGGGTTGTGGTGTGGAGGTCAGATAGGCAGTTGCTCCATGTAAAATACTGGTCTTCAGCTGCAACAGTTAGACTGGGAGCTGACCACAACATAGTTGAGAAAAAGCTACGCAGATTGTCATCAATGGCCTGCATTGTAATTAGAAATTGACATAGGGTAACAATTTGCTTAAAAAATAATTTTGTTGACTGTATTAGTCTTGTTACAATGTTTTCATTATTGTGCAGCTCTCCCTTTAAATGTAGGTTATTTTCTCTGTTTGGTTTTACCAGTAAAAGTTTACCTGCAGATTTTATATCATCAAACCAAAAATGGTATCATGAACTCATTACAGGTCTAAAATAAATGTTAATCAGGATATTTGTGGCATAATTATCTTACTTTCCTGCCTGCTATTTATATTAGAACAAAGTTGTAAATGTTATTAAAATAATTACCTAAGTAGGTATGTATTATTAATACAAAAATAATTTGCATGTACTAAACAGGTAAAATATGGACGGTTTATGCACCGCCAATTTTTAGGTTTTTTCCCGGTCGTCCCCACTGGGCACGACTGGGGAAAAAAAGTTTCGTTCCTCCCCAGTGGTGACGATTGGAACTTTTTATTTACACACATTCTTACAGTTTTAAGGTGCGTATCACAGATGGCACGGTGATGCGATAGTACGAAACTTTTTTCCCAGTCGTGCCCAGTGGGAACGACAGGGAATAAACCTATTTTTAGATGTGGTAAAATCTGTATTTTTGCAAATAAATTACGAATTCTTATTATGTTTTTATATGAGCAAATTATACTGACCCACACTGTGAAAGCTAATTTTATTTTAAACTACCTGTTCGCGCCCGGCGTCGCTTGAGTGAATTTCATGTCTCTATCTCCAGTGGTTAAGGCTGTTTGTTTAGTATCGAACTATTTTTTTCATTTTTTTACTATAGACTTCTTATAAGTATTCCTGTAATCTATAGCTACAGATTACAGGAAAACCTATAAGAAGTCTATGGTCTTAAAACAACATGGGAAATCTCTCAATAGTGTGCATACAAACTTACATTTCGCTGCCCTAGTTCAATAGTAAGATATTTTGATCGAGGTATGAGTTGAGCTAATTCAATTTACTTGTTATTTTTTTAAATGTGGTTGATTTATTAAAATGATAATTTAGTTTAATGTTTCTGGGAGTTATTTATATTTCAATATTAATAAAACATATTTCTTTTTTTTATAATAGTTTTTAGGCTTTTAATAGTAAGATAACCTTATGTAGAACTCATATTTTTTTAAAGATATCTTACTATTGAACTAGGGCAGCGATTTGCAGATGGAATAAGACAGAGAACATGTTTTTCAACTACAATGTTAAGTTTGTTCTCGAGATTCATCCCAACTACGGAACCCTTCATTGTGCATAGTCCGACCCGCACTTGGTTTTTTCAGTCAAATAATTAGATTATTGTATTTTACAATTATTTTTAACGTTTACTCTAAAGTTAAAAATATTTCATTGTAATACTGCAAATAGAAAATAATTAACAGTAATGTAAATTTTTATGAGTAGGTCCCAACCCAACCACCACCAACCCAACCAACCACCAATATATCTGTCAAAAATAGCATACGTACTTATAAATACCAATGATCTAGTTATTTGACTGAAAGAAAACAGTACTTAAATAATTACAAAAACATCTACAAATAAGACGTTGCCAGCTCGCGCGGCATGAAACTGATGATCCTCCTTGTGGCATTTTCTAAACCACATTTGGAATGAAAATTTGGAGGAGCTCGTGGCTAAGTAATAAACTTAGCCACGAGCTCCTCCAAATTTGCAGCAGCCGCACGGGTCAATTCTACGCTTGCCGGGGTTGGTCTGTGGATGGGTTACATACCGAGACTCCTCCGTGCCTCGGAAAGCACGTTAAGCCGTTGGTCCCGGCTGTCATTCGTGGATCTTTGACAGTCGTTACGGGTCGTCAGAAGCCCGAAAGTCTGACAACCAGTCTTACCAAGGGGTATCGTATTACCCAGTAACTGGGTTGTGGAGGTCAGATAGGCAGTCGCTCCATGTAAAATACTGGTATTCAGCTGCATCCGGTTAGACTGGAAGCCGACCCCAACATAGTTGGGAAAAGGCTAGGCAGATGATGATGATTTGGATTGAAAATTTGTGTCAATAAGGTGAATGCCCTCATATATATCAAATAATACAAAATGATTAAAACTTTAAATTAATTGCATATGGTGCAGTTTCCATTACAACTAAAATTATTTTATGACATTATTAATAGTTTTTTCATTCAAAAATCCAACTTAGATTACTTGAGTTTAAAGTTGATATTTGTATAAGTTGCAATTTTATCTATTTATCTCGTATTGTTGGTCTGAGTATAGTTACAGAGCCCAGGCAAAATTTTACATAGTTTCAGAAAGAGATGCATGCACAGGTGTAACATGCACCGTACTAATAAGGCAAAAACAAAAGAGACAAAACTACCAAGCTGAAACTCGATTTACAACTACTGTACTACCAAACACTTCTCCTTCTAAGCGTGTCAATGGCAAATTTTTACTCAACAACAATTTTACCAAACACTGTGAGAACATAACTTCATGCCTGATTTCCCCGAAGGGTTAGGCAGATAGCACACCCACATTTCGCTAGTAACGTTTAAGTCTCATGGAATAGGGGGCGCCAGGCGAGCCTATTGCCATCAACCGGGCACAAATCCAGACTCCGGGCTGCTACTGAGAAATTCCAGATGGAAACCCAATAACACTTTGCCCAACCTGGGAATCGAACCCATGATCTCAAACTCAGCAGTAGCGCTTGCGACCACTAGACCATCGAGGTAAGTCACACGAACTATGTGAAACCATTTTCCTCCTAGCCAATGTTTTTTTCCTTCTATATTGCAATTTTACTTACATACATGAGGAAAGAACTGCATTTTATGAGTTTACAATAGTTATTTGTTACGCAAGGATGCAAAGTTGTTTTTTGGCGCGAGTACTTGTATAGAATCAAAAAAAAAAAAAAAAAAAATTTGTAGTTATTTATTTTAAAAATTACTACAGTTGGTAATATTTTATTTTAGGATTTTATCAAAAACAAACCAAAATGAATTGCATAAATTTTTTTTTCTTTTCTTTTTATGCAGTCGTGCTGGCCAGTGCGATTATTCTAAAAATGAAGTTGGCGCACTGATATGAAATAAGTATTAATACATTTTCAGTGTACTGGCGTTATAGAAAATTATTGTTTAGAATGGTTCGAATTTAAAACATCTTTACGCTATCGGATAAAATGCACTTTTGCACTCGAGATTTCGAATGATAAACAGAATCTTTCCAAGTTTGTGACGTGAAAAGTATTTTTCATATTATTATGTCTACTTTATTATGCAGAATTGATTGGCTAAAAAAACTTTGAAGTAGGTTAATAATTATTGCCACACTTCTGTTTAACTACATTTATGTTTTGTATTTTTTATTTTTTTCATATTAGCATGAAAAAGGTTTGATAAAATCATTGCTTGACACTTTAACAGTAGGTTCTTAATTCAGTATATTATGAAAACCAACTAACAAGGAGACCTTACACCCTTCGGGTCACCGATTTGGCCGCAACTCTACGTATTGAAAGAGACTTCCTAGTGTCGTATATTCCTAAAGTCCTAGTGCACAACTAAAAAAAACCGGTCAAGAGCGAGTCGGACTCGCGCACCGAGGGTTCCGTGCCATCATATATTTAAAAAAAGTGTGCTGTTTAGAGACATCGTTTTATTTTTCCTGTAATCTTTAACGATGACGTTTGTCCAACTATTTTGCAAATAAGAAAGAAATATATATATTTTTTTGAAAATTCCAAAATTCAAGTTGATAGCAATATTAGTTCCTGAGATATCCAGCTATGACAGACGGACAAACTGACAGACAGACCGACAGACAGACCGAGTCGCACTATAAGGGTTCTTTTTACTATTTTGGTACAGAACCCTAATAAGGCAGAAATTTCTTGCGAAACTTACGTAAATTGTTCTGTCACAATAGACAGCTTGTAAGGTGATTTTACAAAAGTAATTATTTGTGAATATAATTTAATTGTAAGTAGGTAATGTAATTACAGAATTGCTGTTGTTTTTTTTTAATGGAAGTGGTTAAACGTACGGCGAATGAGATGTACGGGCGTAAATAAAGTTTATATTAACACACCGGTGTGAGAAAAGCTTAGGTCTATGTTCTATGTTATCGGGTTTGGTTTCCGCACTTAGTCCTTCAAGTGGACCATTGTACGTGAGCCATGGCGGCCGTCGGCGATTATTCCAACCAGCCCACCTCCCTCCAGAAGTTAATCACAGCTTCTGATCTGTTCAGAACATCCGTGAAAGATCTGGGTGCCCCGAGGGTTTCCATTCTTATCTGTGTAACGCCTGTGCATTCGAAGAGCACATGCGCAACGGTTTCCTCAGCCTCCATGAAAGCTCTGCACAGAGGGCTGTCCGTTATGCCCATTGTGTAAAGGTGTTTGTTTAGCGAGCAGTATCAGGCGCAAGCCATTCCTGTCCAGGCGTAGAAGTCGCCTAGTTAGTTTGCCATCTAATCTTGGAATAGCCTCCCTGGACTGCCTGCAAGCTGGTGTCGAGGACCACCACTTCTCTGATTGTGTGTGGGTGAACTCTTGAGCGTGAAGCTTAGGTTTAGGGTTTATGTATACTAGAACGTGTCGAGACATGTTCGTACAAGTAAACAGACCAGATGCGTCACCAGACCCCGTAACAAAACTGCGACATAAAAAAGATGCATCATTCGAACGCATTGATCTTTTTGTTTTCTCGATAAATACAATACGTAAGTCAATTTTATAACTCTTCGAAAAATTTTCATAATGAATCATAGTGACTTTTATATCAATCAATCAATCTGCCTAGCCTTTTCCCAACTATGTTGGGATCGGCTTCCAGTCTAACCGGATGCAGCTGAATACCAGTATTTTACCTCCACAACCCAGATAATACGATACTACGATAATACGATACCCCTTGGTAAGTCTGGTTGTCAGACTTTCGGGCTTCTGATGACCCGTAACGACTACCAAAGATCCACGAATGACAGCCGGGACCAACGGCTTAACGTGCTTTCCGAAGCACGGAGGTGTCTCCCATCTACGGACCAACCCCGGCAAGCGTAGCATAACCTGATGGATCGACTCGTGCGGCTGTTATCACTTAGCCACGAGGCTTTTATATATTATATGAAAATCGAAATCATTATCATTTTTTTTTTACATTTCTCGGGACCCTGGGGTCCCGGACCTTTGGAAGGCGTACGAGGAGCCGAAGCCAACTCGCAGAGGCCCCTTAAATAATTTTAAATGATAAGGAGGCACCAACCGCCGATTATCCCTCTATTCACTATGCAAGTGCACCCAAGGACAACCCCCGGTTGGTGCAGGACTATTGTTGTGCGTGGAAATTATCAATATTATTAATATATAAAAAATATAAATATAGAACAAGCTACACATTCCGGCACTACAATTCCTTTTGCGGTATGGAACTCTAAAAATTGATCATCTTTTTTATAAACCCAACTATGACCAATTAACAAAACTAAAAAGTGACAACAATAACTCCATATGTACAATTCTCTTCCTAGTGCTCTAACAAGAAATTATCACTCATTTAGCTGTCTGTAGGTACAACACTATTGTCATAGAATCTCTCCTACAGTTAATACTGAGCCGCAGTAAACAATGGAGGTTTTAATTTCTCACATTCCATGCCACACTTCCTTATTGAATGTCATAGCTTTCCTGTGTGAAAATAGTTTGTTTTTTTTCGATTATAATCTAGACATGGAAACCATGCTAAAATAATAATAGCAGCCTCTTCTCATATAAGGCACGAGCATGGATCACCTTGCTTGCTCAAGACGGGTTGGCGATTTCAGACTTACATTAAGGCGATATGTAAAAAGCTAACTGAGCGGTAATAGGAAAGTGACAGAGTCATTTACATCCACATGCGAAAAAAAGAGAGCGCAACAATACGCTAGAACCAAAATAAAAGCTCCAAACCAAATAAAAATTGTTTAAAAATAAATTAAGCTATATATAAAAAATTTGTTCAGCCAGAGTTTTCAATTACTACGAGTAATACGCACATTTTGAATGCAATTTTGCAATGAAATTACTTACGATTTTAGAATTACAGAAAAAAATATAAAATAATAGAGGTATTTTCGGAATTCAACTCGATCGAGGTTTAACCCAATCGTGTTTTCCTTCAGTCAGAGTATTAATCAAATAGTCAATAAACATACATCGAAAAATTAAATCCATACATTCTGTAATAGTGAAATAAATGGTTACGAAAAAGCCCCCAACTTATTTTGGTATCGCCGTAACTATAAGTCCAGGTTTCTTCATGATGTTTTCCTTCACTGACGTCAGTAATGTCTAAGATATAGTCAGAAAGTAGGTAGGTACGTATGAATTGAAAAAATCACATTGCTACTTGCCCGGATTTGAACCCTCGTGTATGAGTGGCGAGGCCTTCACCACTAGGCCATCACGACATTTATCAAATCAGATCATCAAACCATGCTATCAAGTGGTATTTTTATACAGGGTGTTTTTTAAAACAGGCGACAAAATTTAAGGGGGTGTTCTACCCATCAATATGAACAACTTTTACTATGGGACCAAACCTGAAATCGCAAAAAAAAAATCAGCTGTTCATTACATTTATGTTCGCTTATTTGGTCAAAATGTACTGAACAGCTGATTTTTTTTTTGCGATTTCAGGTTTGGTCCCATAGTAAAAGTTGTTCATATTGATGGGTAGAACACCCCCTTAAATTTTGTCGCATGTTTTAAAAAACACCCTGTAGAATACTGGCTTCTGCCCGCGAATTCGTTCGCGTTTAACATAAACACTCGACAATGCTGTAGTTAGCCATTAGTTGAAGAATTTTCGGAATCGGATCAGTAGTTACAAAGATTACTCCCTACATACAAACTCAAAAATTTTACCTCTATAATATTATTAATATAGACCAAGTAGGTTATCTTGTAGGTTTTTATTGCGATTTTATAAGTGGAAATTAAAATATTGGACGTAGGGCTAATTTTTCAATCGTCAGATAACTTTTATTTATGGAATAAATATGGCAGCTTTTTTATAGAAAATATGTCAAACTGTCATATTTATTCTTCGGATAAAGGTTATTGAAAAATCGGCCCTTAAAGAAAGGGTTGTCGTTTTTATTTTATATGCGAGTTTGGTTTGCGTGTTTATCACAATTCGCTGCTTTGCATGAATACCCACACAAACCAAAATTTTGAAATTACTGGTTTATAACACATTCAAATACAAAATAGTCCTTCTTTCATGGTCGGTAAGACTCAAATTCCTAACGGCACAATCGGCGGTTTTGCCGTTATGAATGTGAGTCTTACTTCCATGAAATAAGGACTATTTTGCATTTGGCTGTGTTATAAACCAGTAATATCAAAATTTTGGTTTCTGCGGGTATTCATGCAAAGCAGTGAATTGCTGTTAAGCTAAGAACACACACGTTAGTAGATTGCACAATGGCATGCAAGAAGGTGGCATGCCATTATTGTCATCACTCATGATCAGCAATTCGTTAAGTTGTTTGATGAGACAATAGCATGCAACCTTGAATTCCATTGTGCAAGGCATGACGTGATCCCCAGCTTTGAGTGAAGACCCAGCTGTAGACCATTGGACCAAGTGGACCATTGTACGTGGGCCATCGTGGCCGACGTTGATCAAAGCAGAAAGAGGAAGCAAAATTACGTAGATCTTCTAGTCTGTTCAGAACATTTAAAAAATATCTGGGGGACCCGAGGGATTCTGTTCTAATTTGGGTGACGCGTGTGCTGACTATAGTGTATGCTTGCCTCTAGCTTCGAAGTTACCCATTCATCTGTTAAGTAACAAAGATATTACCTACTCAGTTTACAGCTAGGGAAATTCAGCAAGGAGTTTCAATTTAACAGCTATCTCTATATTCTAAACATTTCAATATATCAATCCTTTTCAAACCAAAATCAATCATAAAAGTCCCTAAATCTTAATCGAATTCTATAAATGACGCAGCTATCGATAATAGATTCATTCATAAAAAAAAACGAAAGGAAACAACGTTTTTTGAATGGGCCGAATTATCAGTAGTTTTATCGGACAAATCGACTAATACTTTTATCAATACCAATTAATCAAACGCCCTTTATTCACAAAAAAAATGCGCAAAAAAGATTGTCACAATGACTAGAATTCACAAAAAAAAAATGATAACGTCTTTAGTGTCAAGTATTCTAATCATTTTCTTTGATAAATCATATCAAAATATCGAATGCTGCCTACAACAGGTCGATTTCATTGAATCGCACTCTAAAATCTATTTTTTGTCACCGGATGTAGTCGATAATCTAATCCCATGATCATCATAATAATTATGATGAAATATACGTGTGCGTACGTGTGGATTGTGGAATGGCACCGTAATTGCGTAACACACTATCAATCGAAATCTGAATCATTTTGAAGCAAATTGCTAATATTGTATGTTCGAAAAATTTGTCTGCTCGACAACGTAAATAACGCAATGAGTTGTTGAACTATCAAAATGAAACAGATTCCGATTGATAGTGTGTTACGTAATTGGCACGCAGGGATTTTGATGTTTATAAAGAAAATACATTAAGGGCGAGGATACACAACAAAAGTATGCAAGTAGCTTGCATGCCGTTGTGCCATAACAACTTCTTATTGGTGAATGTCACAGTGGCATGACAGCTACTTGCATATATTTGTACAAGCTACAGGCATGTGTATTCCCCCTTAAGTACAATCAATCTGCCTAGCCTTTTCCCAACTGTGTTGGGGTCGGCTTCCAGTCTAACCGGATGCAGCTGAATACCAGTATTTTACATGGAGCGACTGCCTATCTGACCTCCACAACCCAGTTACAGGGTAATACGATACCTCTTGGTAAGACTGGTTGTCAGACTTTCGGGCTTCTGACGACCCGTAACGACTGTCAAAGATCCACGAATGTTAGCCGGGACCAACGGCTTAACGTGCTTTCCGAGGCACGGAGGAGTCTCGGTATGAAAAGATGGTCACCCATCCACAGACCAACCTCGGCAAGCGTAGCTTAACCTGATGGATCGACCCGTGCGGCTGTTATTACTTAGCCACAAGCTTTTCCCCCTTCCTTCCCCCCTTGAGTACAGTGATCATAAATGATTTTCAATGGCTAATTATTCTTATTTCGCCATGCTACAGAACTGCCATCATCATTTTCCTGCCCTTATCCCAATTGGTTGGGGTTGACACAGCATGTCTTCTTCTTTCATGTAACATCTCTATCAATTGTATTTCCCCACGATTACTTCCTTTCTAGCCATTTTTCATAAATTCTACCCATTATTTCTTTTGTTTGTCCCTAATGCATGGCCGAATGGCCATACGCATAACTTTTGGCTATTGAAAAATATGTAGGTCACAATAAAATAAAACAACTTCAGGAATCTCTGCTAAAAAATATTCAGGTCTAGTAGTATTTTATTAAGTAATCCTATTCCCAATACGATTGATTGAACTGCACCAGTACCTTTAAAATGTTGCTCGAAACAAAAATAAAACTCGAGTTGTGGAAACGCAAAAGCTTTTCGAACCGTACCTAAATTCCACAATTTGGAAGCTCACATTTTGCCGAAAAATGTTTGGTTTTCCAATTGTGGTATTCGTAGTTTGGAGTTAGTTGTTTGTTGTGCCTACCCTCTCTAAATATAGACCTGTAGTTAGTTTTTAAACTATCCGGCGTAAGTTCAGAATATTTAGTTTTACACATTATTTGTTTTTACTCACCAGGAATTTTGAACAAGTTTGAACCTACTACATTTTAATAATACATGTAAGGTTCTTGGTTCATAAAATGGCAATTCCACCTGTTGTTAAATATCCATATCTGACCACATACCTCACTGCTGACTACTACCAAATCCCGTTGGTGGTAATATTGCCGTTATTGGTACTTACCTATTTATCGCGCAATGGAACTGTCTACAATCAAAAGTAAGAAAGCACACTTACAAAGACAATAAAATTTATGCTTCTGGTTTAAACTCCAAGAAATGTCTATAGTTAAACGAAAAAGATCCAACCCATATTAGGTGTAATGTGGGTTGGATCCTTTTCGTTTAACTATGGACAATTGCAAACGATTTTCGAAGTAATCTTATGATTTAGCTAGATGACCTTCTCGTAGCTCCTCGCAAATGTCTCAAGAGATGCCCCAAAATCATCTCATTTTCCAGTCTTTGCAAAAGCAGTGTCGTTTGCTACAATTATCTATGTACGTAATGTGGGTATTTAAGACCCACACAAATCTTCCCACTCGATTTATAAATATAAACCGCCAAATATTATTTGATCACGAATTATGTAACAGAAATGTATTTATAATATTTGCGAAGGGAGGGAAAAGTTGCTGCGTAGATTTTGCACTTGAGTCTGTGCTTGAGTTCTCAACATCAATGGAATCAACAGCAGATTTTTTTTAATGCGTCTTTATTTGTCAGACTCAACATTGGATCGTGTTATGCAGAAAGCAGCCATGTCGGGAAAAGTACAGACAGAGTTATAAGCATTTTTCTGTCGATGATTGCATTGTGGATGTATGGACAATGCTGCATTTGACAGCTCTTATCTCCGTGATAAATATCGACATGGCTGATTTTGCAAAAAATCTAATGTATGTCGAAATTAGTATGACTGTGTTTATAACTCATTTTTGGTGCCATATGGCTGCTTTCTGCATAACTAGGTCCAATTATTTTAACATACACATCACTCGGGGCCTACCATAATTATTTGCAGGGCAGCAGCCGTGCAGGGCAAGTCAAATTAAAAGAAATAATTGTTAACACAGTTGCATTGCCCATGGTCAAAAATCGCTTGTCACTTCACTCGTCTAATATTGACCGGCTTTAATAAGGATTAGAGTGATATCCTAGCTATATTTCCAAGACAGACCAGACACACTAACAGGCAGACTAAAAAGACCCTCACTTGAAACTGCTACATGGACGAGACACTACAATTCCACATCAACCCTTCCACCTGCTCCATTACAAGTTCCACATTAAGTAACGCCACATAATCTTGTACAACGGATACCAGGATACACTACTGTTGTTCGAGCTCATCCGACCGAGTCGTTTCCAATCCAATGACACAACTCCACGCACGCTAATGTTGGTTTAGTTACGATGGTTGTGGGCTGAGCAACTTCGTTAAAGTATCTTTTGATACCAACCCCATGACTGAAAGGTCTACAGATCGTTTTGGCAGATTGTATCCAGAATGTTCTAAAAATATAGGGGATGAGTAGGTACAAGAGAATTAGATTCCGTTTCACGTTTATTCTATCCCTAATTGCCTTTAAGTATCTATCGAATGGAACGCAAATTATCTTTCTAATAAAAACATGTTGGTTCTTGTTTTACTTCGTAGGTAGAGTACGACGATTTTAAAGCACAATGCCGAGAAAATAACTTATTTGTTTGTCACGTTTTAATATAAAGGAACGAGATACGAAAGATCGATTAAGTACATCCGGTATTCTTTGAAAATCTGATCCGGTATGGTTAAAAAAGTGGCGGTGTGCAAAACTCATTTGCACTTTTGTGCCGATTCCCTGTAGTCTTAATGATCCCGAAGAAAGCGATGAAACGCAAAAAAGTAAAAAATGAAGTGCATGGTCTTTCGTGCAAGGTGCAAAGAAAACAAAGTACCAAATTAAAATTTTGTATGCAGAATCCTTTTTTGTGTCGAAAGTACTGCTTAATAAACTCGAGTGCTACCACCGCTCATAAAATTATAAAGGAAGCAAATAATTCCCTATATTTCGTGTATTTTCCTGACACCTAACAGCTTATTTTACCTGAAATAATTTGGAAAGAGTTCTTACTTTTAGGTCTCTCTGTAAAAATTACGTACCTAAACATGTTCATCACATACGTTTTCCGAGTGATTGTCAGAAGAGAATCCACACGACATTCAGGATCCCGAGTTGGAAAAACTTTCGGTATGTCACAAAGCAAGAATTCCGTAGCGTAGACTCCTAATATTCCATAAAATAATTATAGGAGTTCCCCTGATTTATTCAATGAATTAGAAATAAGGTGAACGCATTCTTTTATATCAACCTGCGTCATTTTATGAGACGAAACAGCGTGTGTCAGAACTTAAATGGGTCAAAACAACTAAGTTTGAATCAGGGAAATCCAAAGTCTTGCAAATTTTGTAGTTTCTCGGCAACATGTACTTCAATTTTCAACGTTATAAGGTTATTAACCAGTAGCACCTCGAAGTAACCATTAGTTTTTGCAAAAAGTAATTAAGGAAGTCTTAAACAGGATGACAGGTGTACTTTGCACACCTTTGCAGTCGCTAAGGGGAAAGTATGGCCACTTGAAAGTTTCTTGAGGGTTATTACTATCGGAACCAGTTCACGAATAAAAATATAAAAATATCGCAGAGTTCATTAGCTTTTAAACTATTAAAGTTTTTTTTTACGTATTCAAGACGTTGAGAGAATTAATGCGATTTTTTCATCGGGAGCGCGTGACTGTTGTGGCAAACAGTGAAATCAATTCAGGAAACTTTTTGCACCGTTTTAGGGACGTCTTGGGGATTAAGGATTTCAGATCTTATACTCCGAAAATAGGTTTGTATTTTCGGAGTAGTTTGATATCGGAAATTGTATGTGGTACCTATAAAAATGAAGCGAATTCATATGAACGATTGTTTGTCTCAACTTTATCAACATCTCTCATAATCTTTCAACAAACTCTTAAGGTACGGATGCTGGCAAAAAGGATGTTGAAGACGGATGGATACGCAGACATTCCCGACATAATAATTGTCGTTGGTTCCATGATTCAAGTGTTAAGTTAAGCTCCCATTTACACATTGCAAGTTTATTGTCTGTGGCCTGTGGCATACCATAAAATTGAAGCAGCAATTAACTGCACTGTCTAAACGGCAAGTACAATTGTTGCACGATACGGGCAAGTTAGTTTCCGTTCCTTCAACATTATCATTATCATTCGCAGCCTTTTTCTGTTACTGAGTATCCTGCTTCTTTTATGCAATTTGTCTCTATTATTTACCAGCCGTTTTCTCGTTTTATAAATTTCCATTTACCTAGTCATCTATGACTATTAGAATGCAGGTTTTTTTTTGTGTGTGTATGAGTTGTCCTAAGGCAAGATGATATGGTTATTTTATTTTCAATATTTACCAGAGATTTTCTCGTTACATCCCTAAATCCGCCTTCAGATAACTCAAAAACTGGGGCATGCCTAAACACTTTTTTTTTGTAACACATTCAGACACAATGTTATCGAATAAATGAAATGACTTTCTTATCAAAGACATAACCTTTTTACTTCCCAATCATATGAGGCGCTTCTAGATCTCGAACAGTTAACTGTCAATGCAACTAACAACTATCGTTATATACATGAGCAGGCTGAAGGCAAGACAAGCAAAGCAATTGATAGAACTTCATAGATAGTACAAGCACTTTGCTATTTGTCGTGCTTATGGAAACTTTCTTCGTTAAAGGGTTTATGAGGATGTGTGTTTAATTTATTGTTGTATCATTTATGCGTCAAGTTTGATTGTTTATGTTCTGATATGGGCTTTTCAAATGTGAAGGATGAGTTCACATATTTTATACTGTGGTTAAATTTTGTTTACTAAGTAACAGTAGATTACATCTTTTGACGTCTGCACTATCAATATGTCCGCAGTTTTGTCGCCTTTGCACCATGGTTTGATCCAGCAGGATGCCCTTGATTATATGGTCGAAAAGCATTACATTATGTTCGCTAAAAATAAAACAACAAATAACTACACACGTAATTGCACACAGCTATTTTCCATCACCCGTTGACGGCGGATGGGATAATTAAAGGTCTGTTTATTGTCCTAAAAGGGCAAACACGGGGTACACAATCGTCACATAAAGCAATGCGCCATCTCAATATTTGGGCTGTATTTTTATTCCCCACATCAAGTTTTGCTTCATCATTATAATGACATTCGAAAATTCGGTTTGGCCCGCAAGGTTGACGCCTACAAGTAATTAAATCTCGAAATATGTAGGTACTATGATAATTTTAATAGGCACATTGAGGGTCTTATTTAAAATATTTGATATTTATTGTATAATTAATTTTTTTCCCTTGGTTTACAGGGTGTCCAAGACATCGACCGACATAGGTGGAGATAGCTTTCGTCAAGTCCTCCCAAAATAACAAAACGTATGTTCCGCGAAATCTTGTCTTGGCCTGCAGGTCAACCTACCCGAAACTGTCAGATTTTCCCAATCAACCTTGAACCTAAAGCTTTAGCAATAAAGTCGAAAATCTATTAAAGAAAACTGACAGATTGTGGTAGCTTGATGTGCTTACGTCTGTACATTTTTTTCGTTACCAATGTTTGAAATATATTAACAAAAAAAATATTTGAGGAAAAACATCTAATAATAGTGGATTTACGTTGAATTTGTAAGTTTAAGAGTAACTATTTAATAATGTGGAAAAAGTTATTAATAAAAAGATTTTATTTACACACGAGAGTCAAAAGAATGACACATTTATGGTTTTTTTTTTTTTTAATCTAGTATATATCGAAAACTATAAGATTTTTCGGAACTGTTTTGTTATTTTGGGAGAGCTTGACCAAAGCTATCACCATCTACAGTATGTCGGTCGATTTCTGGGACAGCCTGTAGATAGGGATTACATTGATGTGTTCTTGGTATCAGCATGACATTTTGTGCTCATTGCATGAGCATGTTGAGCATCGTTCAAAGTAAAACGCATTCGACCTTTAGTTAGGTCAGTCCTCGTAGGTACTTTATATTACACGTGCATGTCCTCGGCGAATTTAGGTTTTCGAGAATGACCTGTTAATAATTTACAGAATAGCGGCTTAGCCCGCGCAGAGGTCGGAAATTATCCCACGGAATCGTACTACCTGGACCAAAAATATATTATGTCCCAATGTCTCTTGTCTTATGTTGGTCATGCAGCTATTCAGACGTGATAAAATAGTATGGATTGGGTCCGCGTGGTGGATTACGGCCCACCCCCTCTCACCGAGAGGGGGCCTGTGTTCCAGCAGTAGGACCGTTATAGGCTGATTATGCTTATGTTTATGGAAGTATGGGTTATACACCCGTAGTGACATATTTTTAAGAATTGTACGAAAAACCAGGCCGGAGTGTCATCCCAATCCCAAGTCGTGTGTCATTTCAAGGAAACAAGAACAGTGTGGGCGATGGTTCAGCCGTAGTTTAAGTATAATGGCAGTTTTGTGCTGTCTATGTAATTACCCATAGTTTGTAATGGTGTCTTCAGGGGCGTAGAATCGTATAGACTTATGGGAAGTCATTCTTCATTCAGTGGGAAGCACTCGCACGAAGGTTATTTTGTTACCGTTTTTAGAAGAAAAAAAAACTTTGTCTTTTTAAAGTTTAACTTCCGCCTGACGGCATATTTTAACTTAAAAACAGTTGCAACCAACTTTTAAAATAAATATTTCAAATGCAAATGCTGACTCTTAATTTGTTCGTCATAACAGCGCAAAGTAGTTCACAATTGCAGGGTCACATCAGGATCCTCACGCCAGGATACTAACGATCGTCCGCCTGAATTGGGCTTGTTGAGTCTGCCTGATGCACGGAGTAAAAAACAAATGGAGAGCGAACTTGTGTGAAAATGCAAAAAATTGTCAGAATCAGAAATCATTTGCAAAGAATGTTAGTACCAAATCATGGTGTTGTTGGCATAAAAAAAAAAAAACAATTGGATCCGGTACATTCTACCGTATGGCTTACAAAACATAGTATATGTAAGCATTACAATAATGACTATGTTATATCTGTCGGTCTCAGAAATTTCGTTTATTTTATGTATGCATAAGAAAATGCCTTCATTTAGCATTAGCATTTCATTTGTTTCCTACTCCGTGGCCGGATGTTTTGAGCGGATAACACCCGGACGGATTCCGTCAGGACGCCAATTTTAGATAGCGTTTTATTTTTAGTGTTCCGCACCGGAATAAATGGAACTCTTCTCGGCGTAAATAGCTGTCTTCTCTGACTTTTGTTAATGATTTTAAGGGATACGTTTCACGCTTGTAAGAATTCTTGAAGTTACATTTTGCCGCGGTCCCAAGGCCCGCTTTCTCACAGGCCAGACTGACAGGTCGTGGGTACAGTCTGCCTGCAGTGGCCTGTCGTCGCCCGTCCGATTGAATGTATGGGATGACCGTGGAATGCTCAGCACGGGTGGCGACAGGCCACGACAGGCACGGGCCGCGCTCCCTCAACGGGCCGTGGGAACGCGGCATGGGATTGTGGAGCCTGGGACAGAGGTAGATAACTTGACTGGCAGTATCGTGTGTGATTGAGCAAAACTCAAGATTTCATTGCACTAGTCAAAACTTTACCTACTAGTAATAAGTTATTCTATCGAAGGAAATTACCATATGATTTATTTGATTTGAAAAATATATTACGAACTAGTTTTTCGCCAATAATTATAATGTCTACCCGTAGCTGCAGAGGACGAAAGGTCAAAGTTATAGCTATCTATTGGGTCGTGGCAAGAATTTGAAACACGATACAGATTGATGCTTCTCTTGGTAAACAATGGCACAATTTTTGGCGAAGACGATGCTGACGGTAAATTGCCTGTCTACTAAAGAATGTTTATTTTTCATAATTAGATTGATGTTTACTTTGCCATTAATCATATTATACTGGCGAGAGTTTGTTGCTTAAAGGCAAAAGCAAAGGTTTCGAAGTTTTGTTATAAATGTAAAATACTTCTTCTTTTACTCGTGTCCTGCTTATTTTCAAGATGGACTCATAAAATCCCTGTCTTCTAAGAGTGTGGCAGCTATCAATGCACTTTATTGCATTTAAATTAAACAAACTAAATATCCCATAAACTTATTCTTACACAGTGTAGCAGAATTAAATAAAAATAAGATATTTTGCCACTTCGAAACACGTTTTTGTGATTGCCGAAATCCAAAAAAAAAAAAAAATATATATAAAAAAATAAAAAGGATTAAAAAAGATCACATGATTTTGCCTATCGAATTTTCCATGCAATATTTAAATCAGATGTTTTCTATTACGTACTTATACAGTTTTTAAAAGAAAAAAAATACAATATTTTTAAATTTAATAACCGTTTTTTTTTTTAGAAAAAAGTCTCTTGTTGTCTGTCTATTTCTTATACTATTAGCCGCGTGTCTATCTGTATCAATTTATTTACCACGACCTAACTAAAAAGTCCCCCGTCTTGGGCCGCTATGGCAATAAATATAGATATCATTTATACGGACACGGCTTGGTTTGTATACAATCGAAGAGTAGACTTAGATTGAAGTGAGTGATATCGTTAATTACAGAAGAAAAATAATTAAAAAAAATAAATCGACATCAAAAAGAAATTAACTCAAAATTATACAATAAATAAATAACTTTAATTTCAGAACAACATACAAACAAACATACACACATGTATAAAATTTTGTATATGTTTCGAAGCCCTAATAAATTATCATATGTGAATATATTGCAGTTCCAATAATATTACATAGATATGTCGAAATGAACCTCCGTTTTTTTTTTAATTCGGTTAAAAATATAAAAATATCTTTAAATTTTGCCGTTAGAAAGCAAAATGTTGACGTAACTTCTATCAAACCACTGATGAGCTCGTTGAGTGGAGCTAAAAATCTGACTTGGTACGTTCCTAAATGGAAATAATGAATAAGTGTCAAGTCGTACGCCAGATTCTAAAATGAATAAAAGAATTTGAGAAAGAAATACTTACCACTTTCAAAGACGCAATCTGCTCCCTGGTCGTTGTAAACATTTGCGACCATGAAAATCACGACGTAGATTAATTTATTATAATCTCTACGGGAGAAGAAAGAGAATCATTATAGCAAAAAAACAAGATGAGTTCCCAATAGAATAAATACGATAATCTTCAATACATACCAACATCACGAATACGATTGTATTTTATACTGGTAAGCCAGAGGTCATTACATTGCTGGGTTGATAGTATTGAAGTTACCAGATTATTTGATTATATGGACAATTAAAATTTTGGATGAAAATTCGATAGTGACAATTGAAAAAACTGACAACACAGCGGAATGATCTGAAAGAAAGTCAATGTAATTATACTTCTACAAATTGAATGAGTATTGATGCGAAAAATTTTAAAACTATTATCCTAGAATGTAATTCTACAACAGCCAGTATTGTAGTGTATATCCTTCTCCCATCGATCGATATTATCTAATACCTCGCTCCACAATTTAATCCACCACAATTCTCAGTTGCTACCCTACCTAGATTGAAATCGAAATCGTTATTTAGTCCTTACCCTGACGACATAATTTCTACAATTTCCCGGTAGCTCCAACGTAAATATTAGATTCTAGCGCAATCAGCTCCAGGAAATGAAAGCCCTTGAAAGTTATGATGTTATTTGAGCTTCATTGGCTCTGATTTTTTTTTTCGAATCTAGCCATTTTTCTATTTCATTGCACAGGAATTTGTCAATAGGAGTCCATTAAGGATAATAATTTTGGGATAATATTTTAACTTATTGAGTTTCTCTGTTTAGTTTTTATCAAAAATTTAATGTTTATCAGAATTGGTCAAAATCATAATGTCAATCTCGATTTTGTTGATGGTTAAATTGTTATATTTTTTTCAACGAATTTTACCAAATACATGCACCAAACGAATTCTTCGTAATGTTTTCCAACTTCGAAGTACGTACGCACTCCTATAAAAGACAACATAATACCTAGAGTGGGCGTCCTTTTTCCTTTTATTCCTAGGCTTCAACCGCGTAGCAAATATAACAAACGAAGTAATTTATCGTTAGGATATATATTGTTATCTTGTTTGTTCAGATATATTTTTGTTAATACGGTAGGTATACGAAAAATGCCGTGTTTGAGTAACGCCGTCTACCGCTGGGATGTTGTCGAGAAAATTGGCTGTTCGCTGGTCTGAAATATTTCTGAATGACTGCTTAAAAAAAAGAAAATATAAATTGTACAAATATAGGTACACAACGGGGAATATGAAAAGAGTCCTTAATCCCATAGACCCTATACAGGGTTATTGGTAAAACACCAACAACCTCTTAAGAGGTAATTGTACTCATCATTATGATCAACTTTTACTATGGGACCAAACCTGAAAATCAGCTGTTCAGTACATTTATATTCGCTTAATTCGTCAAAATGTACTGAACAGCAGATATTTTTTTTTTGCGATTTCAGATTTGGTCCCATAGTAAAAGTTGTTCATAATGATAAGTACAATGACCCCTTAAGAGGTTGCTAGTGTTTTACCAATAATCCTGTAGAAAAGTAAGTCAGTGAACCGAATCCTTAGATGGGTAGTAATACGTTGTTCTTGGCTACAATCGTTGTCATGGCGACAAATATGCAATAAAGAAATCATAAATTATAATATGCTATAGACACTAGCAATATAAACTTAACGAATACTGAAATCATTAGCATACTTATTTCTGGTCCCTCACGGAAGGATGGCAATCAAGAATCTTCAATACAAATTGATATTGAAATGACAGGTGACAAAACAATCCTAATGAAAATTAACAAATCACAAAATCAAATAAACAACACGTCATGTAACCATACCAAAATGATCTTAAAATTACTATACAAACAAGTCATTGCCACTAGGACCCCACTCCCAGAATCACTGCGGCTTCGCTCGGGTCGGGTACAATACAACTTGTCAAAGTTTGATACTTGCCAACTTTAAATATGTTCTCGTCGTGATTAGTTGGAGCTTTTGATGCCAAAATGACAGCCTTGCCATATTACTTTGTATCTGTTAATTATGGTTACGTCTTGTCATCTCTGACTTTAGGTTTATTAAAATATCATTTTTCTCTGTGGTATTAATGACTGGCTGGTCTCTCTTAATCCTTTGTGCATGTTATTTATATTGTCGCGACCTCTGCAGGCTGTAAAACCTCATTTGTATTAACAATTGATTGAATGGGTACTTGAAAGAGGTTGTATATTTGCATTGATGACTTTCTGATTGCAAGTTCACATCCTGTTGCAGATTTTTTTTTGGTTCCTTATGAACTTGACTTCGTGTGAACGTAAACAGGATTCGAATACATGAATCGAACACGGTATTACAATGATGCTGTTAATTTCAAATTTTAGAAAGTTGTCTTAGTAACATGATTTAAATCCAGATTTCCGTGACGTAAATTCGGACAAGCGAAGTGGAACAGTAAACATTATTAAGTAAGATACTGATATTGATAAAAATATTAACCATCAACTTCTACGACCAATATTTTATTGATTGCTCAAACAGTTAAGTTATGAAACGGTTATTTGCACGTCATAAGTTATTATTGGAGCAGTTTTATAACGCACTAAACATTAATGGCGCTCGTGATCGGGTAAATGTCAAGTTGTGTGCTGATGCTGACATTTGAGATCGTCCAGTCGCTCAGAAAATGTTGGGTACATCGATATGGTTTAGTGTTCTCAAGGCTTTGTCTGTTGAGAGGCTAGCGATGGCTTTATTAAGTGCCTCTAGCGTAGAATGTTACTTCGCCTATAAGGTTACACCTTTCTCATTTTCTTTCTGAGCTCTCAGTAATGTGGTCAGCTTTATCTTCTTCATCGAAACTGTCATAGTACTTACGTTTTATAGTGAAGAATGTACTGTTCACTCCCACATGATACTTAACGTCTATTGCTAAAGAAAAGTATTCCACATTTAACAGTCGTAACATTTTGGTTAGGCAGAGCTGTACTTTGTAGTACCTACACCCACATTTCGCTAGTTATGTTTGTCGCATGTAATAGGGGGCGAGCCTATTGACATCGACCGGGCACAAAAATCGAAGGAATCAAGGTGGAATAATATGTAAGTATATATGTGCTCGCTCATACATATACTTATAACATCTCGATTCTCTAAAACACAACTTCAAATAAGACCTCTTCTATTGCAACATTTCACAGAATCAATCACGGATGAACATGTATCTGCAGCAATAGTTCTACTACACAATATATACTATCCCTCCTCCCTCCCACACAAAAATCATTATATATGCTACATAATAGGTTACTCGTGTAATATACATTAAAACTCCTTTCGCAGAAGGACCGTTTCGACTCCGTAGATGGCGACGTAATCAAATTTTCTCGCAGATAATAGAATAGGTGGAGACACGACAATAGTAATTATGTGAAGGCGTACTGTATTCAGATATTTATGTACTGAAATGGAAAGAAAAACTGCAGTCCAATCGGATTGCTGTATTCTGCAAGTTGAACTGGAAAAACTCGGGAAAAAAATACTCTTATTGTTACTACCAGGCGTAAGCTCTTGGTAGCCCGCGAAGTACAAATTTTCTTAAGTTTTTTGCAATTTGCTGGCCAGTGTCAGATTGTATGTTCATCTGAATATGATTTGCGACCGTAACGACTTTGTATTTATAGAATTATAATAATTAAAATCATCAATACAACTCTCTAAGTTCATATAATCCTGACTATTTCATGAAGTCTTAACATTTAGGAATATACTAACTGAAGTAGTAGTATTATTGATTCTAATGATTAAAATTTTGTAAATACATTTATGTATGTTACGGTCGCGATCGCGAATCATACTTTAATCAAAAAACAACCTAATATTGGCTTGCAAATTGAAAAAAAATCGTAAGAAAATTTGAATTTCGCGGGCTTAGTGGAGCTTCCCCCAGCATTTGGAAAAATGTATTAAAAACCTAGGGTAGGTTTCTGACCGAAGATGATGATATGTAACTATCCTACAGTGTTTAGGACTTGAAAAGTGTTATTGAATTCAATTTTCCATTTCTGCATCATCATCATTAGCCTACAGCAGTTCATTGCTTGACAAAACTCAAAAGCCTTTCAGCAACCACGTTTCGTATAGAGAAACCAATAAACAAGACTAATTTTATGTATTTCGAGAGCTACAAAAATAGCAAAAATTACCAACTCGGATCAAAAGTTTTTCAACGTATCGTCTGAATTGTTCATTCATAAAGCAGCCATTGATAAAATTCAAATGAAGTCCTTGATATTGGCATTCGACGGGGAGGGATTTAAACCGTTTCATAACTCTGTTATCCCATCAATTGATTCCGGATGAAAAACAATTTTAGCTCCTTTATCCGTTTTATCGACAAATTTTACTTCGTGATGTAAGAAGTACGCACATATTTTGTATTTATTTTTGGGATTTGACGTATCCAACGATTTGTCGATTTAAATCCTAATATTATAAATGTGAAAGTAAGTTTGTTTGTTACCTTTTCACGCCTAAACCACTGAACCGATCATCCCAAAATTTTGCATATACATTTTCACGTGTACAGAAACGGACATAGGGTATCTTTCATCCCGAAAAAAAGTACTGTTCCCGAGGAAAACAACAATAACGTTCTTATGATAATAGATGGCGCCACGTGTCTTTCGAAATCATGATTGAATTATATTTTAGTTTTTTCCGACAAACACGCGGGCGAAGCCGCGGGCAAAAGCTAGTAAATCTATACTATACATTTCGTTAGGGTTCGCCAGTCTCCTGATCTGTATTCAATTGCTTTAGATAATTCGTCTGCTTCAATGTCTGCATTTTGATTATCATATTTGTCGTTTATGCCCACGTGATTGCAATTTTCTTTTTATATTTTGGGGTTTCCTCATCAACCGTTGGCAATTAACTTCATATTATGTTGCAGCCTTCATAATCCTCCTCCTCCTCCTGTATGTTTAGTATGAGCATTTTCATTATAGGCTCATATTAATTCCGTATTAACTCGGATCTTTTAAGCACTTCGAATTAATTACTTCAGTATCGCTTTAATTAATTGCGTACCTTTGGCTGGAAATTGCTTTACATTGTTTGGTAGGTCATACTAAAATTATATCATCTTTATTTTTATTGAACGTTGAATCCCAAATGTATGTGTGTAGTTGTGTCGTTGTTTGAATCGAATTCAAGAAGACGTTGTCATTATGCAATGTAGGCAGATAAAGCACGGTCGGTCGGTTAAGCGTTTATTGTAATGTTTGAATGCTTACCATTGTCAAACCAATAATTTTCAAATGGTCTTCTATTTAATTCATATTCCTGAATATTTATTTTCTTTCGCCGGAACGAATTGAAATAAATGTAAATGACCCTCCAGTGACGTTATTACTTACGTCATACACCTTTACGGCGCAGTAAATTCTTTTTTGCCGTAATGTCTTAGAAGTAATGTGACAGAAAAGAATAAGGAGTACCTACCTCTCTTTTACCCCTGGGTGTAGTATTATGCGACAAAGAGAAATGACGAAATAATGGGTGATAAGAACAGTCCAATAATGTGATGCTATATTATCTTATGTGGTAATGATGCCAACTTTTCTTGACGATCGATCAGTAATTTATGTTCATCACTAAGCTTTTACTTTTATTGCAACAATCATTCCGTTCCCGGTCTATCGCATTTCCAAGCTCAATATGATGACAGTACATCCATAGTTAAAAATATTATCGCCATGTCCCGCTAAGCAATAAACCAATTGTGTTCGCCTGTATGAACTTGACCCCTCGTAAAATTGTAACGATACGCTCGGCTTGCAATTTTTGAACCATCCTATTGTCATTCGAATGTCGTCTTTGTTTCTAGAAGATTAAGTTCGATTTAGAATGAAGCTTATTTCGGGATTTCAGTCCAGAGCTATTTTCAAGTTATTCCCGACCTTATGGCTAGTGAAATTCTGTATACTTTTAGTCGTGCCAAGTTTGGCGTTCATTGATTCCTCTATTCTACCTTGCGTCTTGAATGGAATATTTTTGCTACCATTGTGGGTACTTCATGTGTCGTACAGTCGTACTGGACTCGTGCCAAGGGATTTCCGTTATCGAATACAAACGCCACTTGTTATATTTTAGTTTTCGTTATTTATGTTTATTATACCTACTCAATTCGGGATTTGGGTCAAAGAATAGAAATGATGGTCATGGATTGTTGTTTTATTAAGTATTTGTAACTCTTTAACAATACACTAGAACATCCTTGTAAACTTTTCACTCAAAGGACCTCGTGGTATATCCTCCTGTCTTCTAATCGTTTCTGTTCATGTGTGATCGAGCTCCTTCTAAGTAATTTCACCAACCAATCGAAATCCTAGTACGATTTCTAAAGGACCATTATAGGTACTAAGGAGGATTGATAACATGATTTACAACCGCTTTCAGTATTACTGAAATCAATAAACGTTGTAGACGTTTATTGCTGTTTAAGCCTTATTACCGAATCGGTAATGAGGCTTCAACCGCAATAAACGTCTTGTTGGGTACAGGTTTATGGACAATAATCACATAATGTACGTGCTCTAAATGCAGATCCAGCTTTTACCATTAATATTTTACTAAGTGAAACTAGGATTTAGTAAGGGCAGGAGAACATTTAATGACCCGGTTGATTAAGGCGTTAAGATTTAAGCAAGTTCACCTAGTCAGAAACTTGGTCAATGTTAAAGATTCTTATGAAGAACAGTTTGGACACAGATATGGTGAACGCTCCTGGCTAAACCATAGCTTTTCTTCATACTGTCTCTACGCGAGTTTGAGGATGGAGACTTGAAATCATATTTTGCGAAAATATTATATTTATATATACAGGTTGATAATACTGTCCATCCATACGTCATAATCCCTTACTCGCCTCTCACTACACCCACGGAAATCTTATTATTAGCTGCTTATTTTTAGGCGCAAGCCAAACTGCTGGATTTTCCTCAGATCTTTCTCATACTTCAAACCACTAAGATAAGCGGCACATACAAATATACAGACCTTGTTTTCATTCATTTCTCTACGTCAAAACATTTATAGGAAACATTTATAACCTTGTTCCGAAACAAACAAACTCAAATGATTTAAAGCCAATATCTACTCAGAATACTTGTCTAAAAATACTCACGTTATATTGTGTGCTTATAGTAAATAGCTATCAATGTTTCACTCTTGTTTGTTTCAGATCACTAAATTAATATGCTCCTATATAACCAAACGTGACGTAATAGCTTCGTAAACAAAATACAGAAAAATGCGCATATAAGATAACGGGGACGCAGGAAAATGTGTTAAGAATATTTGAGCCTGATCTATTAGTGGCAGGAAACGGTATGTCTATCGTACTCGCCCTTGAATCGACTTTCGCGGTTTTGAACGCACGCTTGCTCATGAATGGCAGAGTTTCATTGATACTAGCGAATGGGCGTGTCTTGAGTATTAATATCTTTTGTTCGACGCACCGATATCACTAAACGTTTATCATTCATTCAGTTTCATTTCATTATGTAATGTTGATGTTGCGGACACGATCTTTGCTCTGAAATTTTGACTCCGTCCTTTCTGATTAATAATTTTGCGGATTATGTTTCCGAAAAATATTTTGACATGTTTCAACCAATTTGTGTTTGAAAATTTTGTTTACTCTGAATCGCAATCATGTTTGTTGTTTTTTTACGAGAAATTCTTGTTTGGTCGTTTATTTCTGGGAAACATGGAATAAATAAATCAATCATTGTAATGTATGCCAATCTCTTTCCCTTGTACTTTGTAAAACAGTATGCAATCATACTAATATTTTGAAAAGGAAAGTTTTGTGCTGATGCTTGGCCCAACAACGGTTAATCTATTCGTTATGAAAACTTCAGTGTTTGTGTATTTGCGGTGGTTAGACGTAGGCTTGTTTGATATTAATTTGGAAATTATCCACTGCTTTAAATAGTCCCTAAAAGTCTTTACAAGAACTGGTCTCGTATTCTCGTCATCACCTCTCTCGAATCATCTGCATGGCTAGCGGACGTGTTTCATTTTACCGGGAACCAATAAATTATATTATGTTCTGTTAGGTATGATTTTTATCGTTGGCTCTCTGCCTAGAATAATCCACTGGATTATAGAATATCGCAATAGCATTCAAGTGCTTACCGATAAAGTGATAAGATTGCCCACGACTTTCGAGTGCTTGACTCACTTCCGTTTAGTCAACTTTCCTATTGACAATGGGCCAATACAATATTCTGTACACTTTCGCGTTTACAATTCAATACATAGCTGCCCTTACTTTCTTCATTATCTAGTTGTAATCATTTTGTTAACCCAATATTTCATCTGAGATAAACTTGCTCCAACATTAAACTGCGATATACTGTTGTCTTTTGTTAGTGCTTATCCACCTCCATCTGCACATATCCTTTTCCAAAGTCTACTTGTTGAATTCTTGCAGAATGATCTTCTTCGTAGATTTCTTATATCAGACGATCAATGTGTTTCCATATTATTTGTATAATCCTCTCGATTATAAGCTTTTGTTTGGCTGTCTGCCTCTTTTCTCCCGCTTTGTTCCCTGACTTTGTTAATCCATCTTTATTCGGTCCTGCTTTCTTTTCCTCGTTCTATCAGTGATAAATTTGGATGAAGACAATAATGATATCTTGGTTTTTGTTTTGTTCGGAAGTATTATTTACGAAACTGCTACGCGTATTATTTTGTTTTATTTTTTTAAACAAAACAACGTGTTTCTTTGGAATTAAGTAGCTATCAAGGTTGATATAATTTAACATAAATCTGAGGTAAATCTCTGAAATAATTGATGCAACAAACTTTGTAGTTTTGTATATCACGATTCCTTTTTTTTTATTTCTAGTATTACCTACAGCTGCATAAGTTTATTACAGATACCTATTCAGTGGAGTTTCTTCTTAGATATCAGTTTGAATTATTTCCATACTTGGGTTTTTACATTATTTTAATGTGTTTTTTTCATGAATATACGGGGGACTTGATGGCGGATTAATGCAGCGGAAGTAGGTGTTTTATAGGGAATAATTAATTTGAATTTTGTTTAAAGAATACAGCACGGATGCAAGGGTTCAGAATTCAAGGATTTTATTTAAATTGGTCCTTCCTGCTCGATAAACTCATTGAATATTGATTTATAAAATACTGAGTTGTGTGGCAATTATCTAAAGTAAGGAATACGATACCGACTAATTAGTTTCCATATTTAGATATTATCTCTTTCAATATTAAACGTTATTCAACAACAAACTATTCGCAAAAAATGGTGTCAACCTCTGAATGAGAGATAAGCTGGAAACTCGTATACACCTTCATTTAGGAGTTTTAAAAGTTGTCTCGAAAGTCTCGTAAAATCTCGTGTCTGCGTCGTATCTCGGTTTATATAGCTCCAATGATGTTAACATCACTACGTTATATAAAAAAAGTCCCCCGCCGCGTCTAACTGTCTGTTTGTATGTTCGCGATGATCTCGAAACTACTGAACGGATTTTAAAGCAGTTTGTATCAATAGATAGAGTGATTCAAGAGGAAGGTTTATACGTAGGTATAGTTTTCCGACATCCACGCAAGCGAAGCCGCGGGCAAAAGCTAGTCTATTATAAAATTGTAGAGCATAACATTATTTGCGACAAATTTTGTTTCAAACAGTTTTTCATGCGCTCAACCTTTTTGAGATCGCTATTGCGCTCCGCCATACAAATACTGTAATGCAATGTCAACCGTGAATCTTGGTGAATAATACTTTGTCAGTATAAAATTATTAAGTCATTAAAATACCATTAAAAATGAATTTTTGTACTAACATTTTATATTTGTCTAATATGTTCATTTAATAATACTTACTTACCTACTTTGTGTAATCAAAAACTTATCAAGTGAAATATATTATTATATCTCTCATTCCGAGCTGAAACCTCTAAGAGCCGGATTTTTGATCTGTAGTTAACTCAAGCAATTTCAATCAAACATAGTCACTAATGGTTAAATTTTGGATACATATGAAAAAAATGAATGTATTCATGTTAGCTCATTCATATTAAAAAATAGTAACTAATGGCATAACTCATGTTGAGCCTTTCACATTTAGCCAAAATTCAACTATTAGTTACTATGTTGAGCCATTGGTAGAGTTAACTATGGATCAAAAAACGGGCCCTAATACATATTACTGGACTATAGATATGTGGTTCTAATAAAAGGTTGTTAGAACAACTATGCCCCGGGAGGCAGTTGATAGGAAGTAGCTCCGCGTCCGTGACCTGATGAGAATAAAATATTGTTCTGAACATTGTGGAACTGAAAATAAAGCCACGTCCTTGGCACGCGGCAAAATTAGAACGATATAAATGTGGAAGTCTCCTTGGGGACATCGTACTCCAAAGAATGGAACTACCGCGGCATCGAAGGGTGATTTCATTAACTTCATGACTTTGAGAGTGATTGAGGTGACAGAATGTGTTTCTACAAGTGCTATCGACAGCTTGCATCTTTTGGTCCAAAAGTAAAAATATTGCTTTTATGACGAGATTTTCCTTCGCATCGAAAGTCGTCATAATCTTGTAATACCATTGTAAAACCATAAAACAACCATATACTGTTGTTGTGGTATCAATAAAATTTCGGATGTTTGGAATCAACCCACACTAGCTTATTACAGTCCAGGATGTTACTATTTGATAAAACGCAACTACGCGCGTGGGATATCGGTTGATTGTTTACGTCCTTTAGCGACGCCATCTTGGATTTTTGTTGTTTTTATTTTCACGAGTGAGTGAGCGATTTGGATGAATGAACGGGTGAGTCATCGTGGGAATTGTTTTAAGCCAATTGAAGCAATTGAGTCGGATATTTTTTGCACGGGCTGTTGCATTTGACGTGGCATGACTTTAAAAATGTTTAACGACGAGAAAGATCTTAGCTATGACCTTGGGAAAGATAAACTAGGACGTTATGTCCGTTCCAAGATAGATCGATGTACCATTTACTTCTCTCTTGAAAGAAAAAACAAAAACTAAAAACTCCTGGCTTTATTTGAGCAAATGTTTCTTTTAAAAAAAAAGTTAACTGAACTGAGTCCAGACATTTCTGCTACAATCCGGGATTTAATAGAAAATGTTTGCATTTCAAGCTCGTTTGCGAATGAAAAGAAAAACAAAACGATTCTTTTTTGTTTCCTAACCAGCGGAATTAATTTGGTCACTCTGTTGAGCAACAAAATCAATAGCTCAGTTCCTTACAATTTACAAATGGTTTTTCTTTTTTTACTTTCAGTCTCAGAACTAGACCGAGTTGTAGACCTTCAACAATGATCTGAAGAATCTCAGTGACCATTTTTTTTATAAAATATGACACGTGCTTAATAAAGCGAAATGGGTCCCAAAGAAGATATTTTGACGCATTTCGGATGCCAATTTTTGCCCCCAAAAGCTAGATTTCTTTAGTAAATTATGAGGGCCAAAACATGATTGACTCAATTTGGATCGATACACAAAAAATCAGTTTCCTCAAATTTTTTTTTTTTATGAGTATACATATTTTATTCGATTATAATTAAAGCAATTAAAAAAGAATTCGTCTACACGTTCACCATTAAAGACTTAAAGGGATTATGGGTTTGCTATAATGTAACAGAGCACAATTAAAAAAGAATGTATATGCTCCGTTTGGCCATATCAGTGCTCACGATCCCGTTATGATACCATTTCGCCTTAAAGTAATTCATCTATTTCCCATAGCATAAAAGCAAGTGGGCGAAACCGCAGCGGAAGTACATTTAAAATGCTATCAATAACATTCCAAAAGGTAATTGATTACAATCATCACATATAAAAGCACGTGCTATCTAATAATACATAACCAGACTACTAGTAGAAGTCCAGACTAAAATTCCTTCTCCGTATGAATGGTCCTACGCCAAACATTCGTTGTACGCGCCTAACCTTGCACGAGAAACTCGCCAATCGGATGTTACTATTTTAGTTTAGTAGGTCATTAAACGAACGTGCAGACAGTTCTGGCACGTTTTTGGGGTTGGTAAGTATTATTATGACTGTTGCTATTGGTACGAGTAGAAGCAGATAACTCTTGAATGAATGGAGGTATTATTAGGGAGGGGTCAGTAACGCGAGAGTGACGTTTCATTCTTTGTGAAAAATATTTTTTTTATTTGTGACGGGTTGCTCTTTACTATAGTCTAGGTCAGAGGTGACAGAGACAAATTCGACGATGGAGTGAGCTTACCCAGAAGAAGCCTGTTCACTCTCACTTTGTAGAGATTAGGGTTGTATGCGTTCGGAAACACAGACGCAGGTAGTGAGTTCCACTCGTTTGCTGTGCGCATTATAAAAAACGCGTGGAAGCGCTTAGTGCGAATTGGTGGAATAGCAACCAGTTAGGGATGGTAACTGGCAGTGCGTCTAGATGTCCGATGGTAGAAGGGGGCCCGTGGAATGAGGTCGTGTAATAATACTCGTATTAAACGATTGAGTAGTTTTTAGCACGAGATATATGACTAACTGGCAACTGATGATGATGGACAAAATAGCGAGGAAATGCGATGTTGGCCGAAGGAAATTGCAGGTTGAGAAACAGTCGCCAATGCACTGGAGTTACAAGTGCCGCTGAGCTGTTCCACCTCGTAAAGGACAAGGAGATGTATTCGGGGTTGATGGTCAACCTTCATTAATTGTAGAATTAGCAAAGTGATGCATAATTAGTAGGTAATTAGTGGACGCGAAAGTCGCAATAATAGGTGATTATGTTGTTTCTGCGCAATTCTGTGTGAAGCAGTGAGTGAATTGCGATAGACACATGAAGGTGTGGGTACCTTTTAGCAGTCTTGGGAAAAGTATGTTGATTGTTGAATGCACCTGTTTAATGGTCTTCGCAACGCTGTAAGTGGAAGCTTAGGTTACACGTGCAGAAAATTGTGACATATCACCATTGAAAGTATAGTCATGTATTGTACCTATGGACGCTTTTACCTTTGGACATTGATTATAATTTAAAAAAAAAAACTGTCAGTACTAGAAATATAATATTGCAACACTGTGGTAGGCATTTTTATTTTCTAGCAACACCAGTGAGTGGCGTGACGCTATCGGTGTTGTGTGCAGTGTGAGGCCATTTTGGAGATAGTCTGAAATGTCCATAGGTACAAATACATGACCCTATTTCCGTCTCATGTGTGATCTTGTCAATTGATATAATTATGCAAGTCAATTCACTTTGACCATGACTTTCGCTCGCGTTAACATGCTAATAGCATGACTAATGCCGGTTAAGTTTTACACATGCGTGTACTTGAATTATTTCCTTTACTTCTAATAAGCTTTTCACTATCTTAGGAGATTTCCTGATTTACTCCCTCAGTCATTTCCGTCCTATCAAGCGTACAAGTATGTATATGAAAGGACCATAAATAAAGTAGGTATATGAATTTGGCACCTACGAGGAGATTGAGCTAAATGTCTTCCTGTTGCAAGGATTCGAAAAGGTCGCAATGAAACAGTTTCCGTTTGGAAAGGTCAGGGCGGTGAAATCACATTTTTGGGGAAATTCTACTTTAAGGACCCAAGTAAGGATCAATTTGATTTACCCTGACTACGTTTTTACAAAGTTGAAAAACGAGCTTGGAAACTCCACAATCAATACTCTTTCATTAGTGTCTCACTATTGAAATAAAGCTCCGAGCAGAATTAATTGAACCGAGAATTTATCCAGAACGAATGCAAATAACTATAGTACAAATTGGTACTGCTTTTATATTTGACATGCGAAATCAAGACCGATTGATTCCCACCAGTCCATTCAAACGTTCCCAAACGAACCACAAAGAGTAAAAAAGGACAATAGATTGCACCAATTTGTGTGTCGATGATAAACGCAGCGTAGGTATTTAAAAGGAAATAAAATGAAACGGGCGCCCCTTATTTTTGGTCTCACGCAGCCAGACAGACACGGAACGCTTTCCAAATTCAAACACCGTGTTACCGGCAGTAGTAAAGTTGCGAGTTGAACGCTTTCCATCTGAAAACAGTGTTACCATCCGTTCATAGTAAAGTAGTCTGTTTGGAGATTCTGTTTGAACTTCGAAGTATTTGCTCTTGTAAATTGAATAAAAGCAATACTGCTTGCTAGTTCCATTGAGTACAGCTAAGCAGTTCAAATGGACTGGGCGTTGTTGGGATTAGGTAGGAGATTAAATAAATTATCCAGTGATTCAGGATATTCATAATCTTCTTGGAACATTTTAAACCGGAGTACGCTATTAGTTCCATTTTTGTTCCCTGACAAAATATCTGTCTTCGTGTTTGTAGCCTTTCACCCTCAAATAGTTGAGCTTTAATTAATGGTTCAAGCTCAACTGCTCTTAATTTAAACAAACCTAATAAACAACAAAAAAGTTCCTCCTACATTCATTCAAAAGCTTCAACACCGAAAAACGACAAAAAAGAACAAATACATACGTCGCACTCGAAATAAACACAGTGCAACTCATCGTAACGCAAAGGTCACGCACTGTTCGGCCTCCCGCCAAAAGGGCAAAAAGGCGCGAGCGGCAATGGTCGCGTTCAGAGTCATCTGCTCGACGCTCGCTGTTTCCGCCGCGGCCATGTTGGATTTATGGTGGCTAAAAGTGTTAGTTTCCGTGTAACCCTTGTAAGTTCTGATAATTGAATTGTTAGTCATTGAAAATAAACTGCTGCAAAAAGATTTTATATTAGCTTTTGAAAAACTTTCGTTATAATAAAAAGAACTGTATATCACAATATACCAACGGTAGTAATTTAACAGTAGCCTCAATAAAAATAAAGAATGTTACACCAAAAGATCAAACATCCCATCCCATCAACCCTGTCTATATAATTAATGACATGTTCCGTAACAAGCATCATCGTGCTTTTTACGTTATTTTTGAAGAGTTCGTCATCGGTATATCGGTGCCTAATGACCCAGAAACTAAAAAGGCTGAATGCACGAGTTTCCCGCCAAAAGAATAAAAAGATGACCGGTAATGGATGCGTTCAGCGTCATCTGTTCGGCGCTATGAACGCATACGTCCGGTTACGTTGCAGCCATATTGAGTTTGTGGTACTCGTATCTTCATGATCGTTATCGTGTATCACGTCATCAGATCTGAGGTATGAGGCATCACGTTTGGGAATTATTGCATTGAAGTCTGTCTAGCGTTTTGAGATCTCTACAATCTATGTCTTCTGAAATAATTAATATCAATGGCTCTAGTGAAATTAACATATGATAAAAAGGCTTCCACAGACAGGCGCGACGCGACTCAGGTAGGAGATTTCCATAAAGTTTTCATAGAAATTGTTCCACCAGAGTCGCGTCGCGCCTGTCTCTGAGGTCTCATCCTCCTACCTTTATCCTAATTTATTTCGGGTCGGTGAAGCATGTCTTTGTCAGCTGGCAGAGGTCTATTTGCTTTGCTTGCTCGTCTATGCATGTCCGTCCTGTATATTCAGCCTTCACCTCATATTTATGCAATAATAGCCTTTACAATACCCTTTTCATACCATTCGGTGACGTTTCATGTTAGTTCAAACATTATGTCAGATTTTTTCTGCTAATGTAAACAATGTCCATACAGTCATCGTAAGTTCGTCATCGAACAACCATTGTTAGGGTTCCGTAGCAAAATGGTAAAAAGGAACCCTTATGGTGCGACTCTTGTCTGTCTGTCTGTCCGTATCTCAAGAACTACTACATGCTACAACTTGAAATTTGGAATAGTTTTAGATGACGTTTGCCCAACTATTTTGTAAATAAGAAAAATATAAAAAAAAAAATTGTTTTGCAAATGAAAGAGCGCTAATTTGCACATTCTTAATTTTTTTTTCTTTTAGGCCGCACAGTTTTCGACTTTTGATGAAATATGTAAAAAAAATACCGCCCCCCCTCTCCCCCCTTATCTCCGAAGTTTGCATAGAGAAAAATTTGAAATTATACTATGCGATAGAAGTTTATGTAAAGATTACAGGAAAAATAAAACGACTCTCTGTCTCTAAATAGCACACTTTTTCAGAAATCGTCAACATAAAATACAATCAGTTCGACCATCGGTTAAGCGATGGCGCTGACCTAAAACTGCAATATTCTACACCGCAGTGTTAAAATTTAAAATCACTGACGAATATAGGCCTCGCCGATGAAAATTTAAAAACATTTCACGTTTCACAACCAAAATATCCTCCTTCCTACCTACTCGCAGGTTGCTTTGGGTGAAGCACAGTTATAGTTTTTTCTGGGCACAGAACTATTTAGGCACCTACTCGAATGAAGCTCCTAATAGGCTCCCCGTTACTAAATTAATAAATATAATATAAAAATAATATTAGGTCTTTACCTATGAAATTGCCGATTTACATAGAAAAAAATCATTTTTTTTTTTTTTTAAAGAAGTATTGTCGATGCACTTTTGCAATTTTGAATGAAAGTTCGTTGATGCCTCTGCTATAGATATCCTGGGAACGGGAATCGATAAATTCTTTAAAGGCGTTTTTTACCGCCTCGTTGGAATTGAAATTTTTTCCCCGGGGCTCATTGTTGAGATCAAAATTTCCAGAACGGAAGCGATCAAACCAAAAACGCACCGTGCGTTCACTTGCGGTAGCTTCTCCATACACGTCGTTAATAATGCGTGCTGTCTGTGTTGCTTTGGTGCCGCGACGGAACTCGTATTCGAAAATAGCGCGCAATTTCGATTTTTCCATGGTTACAGAAACATCGATATCAAAGAAAAATCGAACGGCGGGAAAACAAATTAACAACTGATTTTTTTTAATGTCATGCTATTTTATAAAATTAATGTGAATTTGGAATTCTAAATAGAATGAAAGGTGATCTTCACACTAGCACGTATCAAAAATCGGCAATTTTATAGGTAAAGACCTATTATAATAAATAAATATGCTACTGATAGAACGCGTTCAGCTGCTTTTATGGGCGATAGACTGGTTTATACAGGATGGGTATTAATGAACCCTCAAGAATTCAGCCAGGGGTTGAGTAGTTTTTGGAAAAATAATAATAAGTTACTAATGTTTTAACAGTTTTCATTGTGGATATGCTGAAACGTTTTTTAGGCGCCATAAGCAGTTGTGGCTAAGATTTGTAAGTTAATAATTAAGTTATAATAGTAAACTACTGTCCGCCTGTTCACCCTTCCACCTGTCCGCCTGTCCGCCCATCCACCTGTCCGCCTCTCCGTCTCGTCCGTTTCCTACTTTTGAAGGACTGTACGTAAAGTAACTAAAAAAACCTCGGTGGGCGAGTCCGACTCGCTCTTGACCGGTTTATTTTTTTTATTTTTGACATATTAAATTAAATCGTCTTTTTCTCCATCAATCTCAAAATAAATCGATTTAAAAACATCGATTTCCTTAACTATGTGAACTGAATCGCGTGTTGGATGTTCGCGAGACGATTGTTCGAATATTAAGTATAAAGCTCTAATTAGAATCGTTTCGCCGACAATAGGTATTTTGCATGATTGTTCTGAGAACAGCGAAGAGATGTTTATTTTTTTATACATCATACGAGTCTTTGTGTTTTTCGGTTTGTATGTATGTAGTTGTAGGAATTTTTGTAAAGGATTGTATGTGTGGACGAGGAGCAATTACATATATTATTGGTTGTCTGCTTTTTTTCTTCATCTGATTTTAATGGGAATGAGCATTCACGGGAACGTTTCGCTCTCATGCAAATGTCTACTGCTAAATAGTTTTCTGAATTGATTATGCTCCTGGCCTTATTCTAATTTAATTTGGGTTGGCGTAGTATGTCTTCTTCTTCTTCTATACATCTCTATGAATCATCATTTCATGTAATACCTATCATCTTTCATGAGTTTTGAATTCTGACAGTTGAATACGGTAATCCCCATATTAGACGGACATATTACTAAGCATTTCAGTTAAATTTATACTGCAATAATGTACAGAGCTTGCTAATTTAACGCTGACAAATGTTTACTGTATGAGTAATGGACTCTTGCAAAAGCAATGCCTTCGCAGATGATACAATTGACCCACATAGCATTGCATTCTCATGAACAAATTTCATTGACAGTGAGACTTCCAGTAAGAAAAATATGTCACCCTTTGTTTAGATGCCTCGATGGTGACTAAGGGATTATGACAAGATAATGGACAGAAGGAGCCACCTGTAATCAGCAACGTCGATTTAAATGGGGACTTACTGTACAAACAAAACCAATTCTGGCAAGTATCGTTACAGTTGTAGCCTCTTGTTCAATGTTCACTGTAGACGGGAATGGCACCTCCATCCGTCGTCGTCTTCGTCGGAATCGTTACTAGAATTGTTGCTCTCGAGTCTTAAGGATGAGCCAAATCAGTCGTAAACATCTAATTCATTAATGCTTCAACAGCAATCAATATCCTTTGTTTGCAACATGGCAGCCGATCCAAGGTACAAGCAGCCTTTGTTACAAATGCAGTTGCATCAACACCACACAAGGTTCTTGCGCAAGTGCTAAGTGATACTGCCTAATTAAATACACTTGCATATACGTGAACATCCTGAGGCTACTGATTAAGTTACCAGATTGTCTTTATTTTGTTAATGTTGTTCGTTAAAAAAGAATAAGAATAATTTATTCATAAGTTCACATATACAGGGTTATTGGTAAAACACCAACAACCTCTTGACGGATTATGCGAACATAAATGTACTGAACAGCTGATTTTTTTTTTTCGCGATTTCTGGTTTGGTCCTATAGTAAAAGTTGGTCATAATGATGAGTACAATGACCCCTTAAGAGGTTGTTGGTGTTTTACCAATAACCCCGTATAAATTACGTAGAAGTTACAACATTACAAAGTTACATATTAAAATAATATAAGTACTGTATATTTTTTTTTACCGTCTTGAAAAAAATAGGGTACAATAGGTGAACGGAGTAGAAGCATATGGCATACCTTTTTTTTTTGTTTATCCAATACCTTACACAGAAATTGCTCTATCAATAAACAACATTTGAAGTAGAACAATAAAAAACAGCAATTTTGAAAAAAAAAAGATAACTTTATAATCGTTAAAAAATACCGAAATTCAATTCACTACGCATGATGCGTAGTGCGTATCATTTGAATATAGATACTAGTAAAATAAAAAAATAAAAACTAGGTATTCCAGAGGCTTCTACTCCGTTCACCTATTATACCCTATTTTTTTCAAGACGGTAAAAAAAGTCATACAGTATATATGCTCCCTTTTTTACTGTATTTATTTCCTGTGACTGTCTCAAATATAATATTTTTCTTTGTTTCTTTTTTTAAACGTCTATCTTGACTGTATTTACTTTAATACCCTTATTATTTTAGCGTATTACCAAAAGCTTCATCAGCTTCCTGTTTATTGTAATCACAAACCTACTTAAAATTTGTTGAGATATCTTATTCTTCGAATTATAAAAAAACTTTCATAAATAAAAAACTTAACAGCTTCTGAAGTCGGTGCCAAGCTAAAGGTGCATTGACATTGAAGAATTGAAGACACGACGACTTCAGAAGCTGTCAAGTTTTTTATTTATGAAAGTTATTTTATTTTGTTTTAGGTTTTTGAAGTCGGTTTTTACTTTTTAAAGTAAAGTTATTTTTCCATTTTTAATTTAATATACAATTACATAAGCCCGAGACGAACTAAAGGAAGAATCATCAAAATCGGTTTAGAAATGCCGGAGATATAGTAGGTACATTTATATAACTTATTAGTATAATTACCTAATGTATTATATACTAAAACTTTCCTGAAAGTATGTAGATCATGCTAGAGAAAGAATAATCAAAATTGGTTCATTAGTTTTGAGAAAATCGCGGACATACAATCTTACATACATACAAACATACATACATACCTCCTTTTTTGAAGTCGGTTAAAAAGTAATTTTAAAGCGACTTATTCTACATTTTAGCACCAGCATCTTCTACGCGCATTAGATGTATGTACCGGATGCAGAATTTTATGGAGTGTATAAAGCGCTGTCCTAGAAAAACCTCTTAAGTGGACAAGTCCAATAAAAATGTTTTATAGACTCATCAGATTGTAATAGCCAAGGCATTGCAGTAGGAACCCATTACTATTGCATTCCTTATCTCCATGCAAAGTAAACACATCTCTAAGTGGTATACAAGGTCTTTTGGTACTTACAGTCATTTGAAATTCTGTTCATACACTATTGATTGACCATATGTACATCATTAAATTTGCAAATATTATCATGTTCATTAACTTTTATTATATGTGTGTTGGTATACGCTTGAACGCGTGGAGTTTGCGTGTCCGTTGCGCTTGTTAGTCTCGATTCTGCAATACTTAGGCATTATCTGTAATTTTGCCTTATCCTTGTACAATTTCTCTATACCATGTCTAACGACGTAAAATGCTTCAATTGACAATTTTATTGAGAATCTTGCCTCTTGTTATTTTTTTTTATATTATGGCCGGTAAATTGAGATACGAAGTATAACATTTTATCTACTCTCATATCATAAAATTCGAATTATAAAATTCAAACCGAGTTTATATTGACATATTTTCTAAAGACAATACCGAAATTTAAAAATAGAATTATATAATAACACATTTTCTCTAACAAAATAATGTTTGAGTCTCATATTATTCAAAATTTCGAACAAGGCGTAAAATTCTCTCTAATCTTAACTCAAAATGTTGGTTATTTAAACAAAGATGATTTTCTAAGACAACGCTGAATAACGAATCAAAGGCTAATGTTAATTAAGCAGCCTCTCGGGGCGATGAGTGTACGCCTGTTATCTTTGTTAATATTCTCGCCTGGATTTTATGAAAACGGAACTTTATCTTCTATTACAAAGAATTTCGTTTTGTTTGGTGAAAATTATTCGTTTCGGAGAACGTTACATAAATTTTCTTTTCGTACACTTTGACGTATAATACTAATATAGGGTTGAGAAGCTGCTTATCCTCCAGAAGTTTACCAAATTGGGTATTTATGGTTTCCTGTCAAAAAAGACTTGCTTAATTTGTGCACGATTTTGCTGGTAATTCATAAGTACCTACGTAATAGATTAGAGTGTTTTATAACAATTACAATAACCAGGTAGATCGCCGAAAAAGTTGCAAACTGCAGACGATAAGCATGGCAGGTGTCGAAAGAGTACAGACGCCAGCAGGTCAACCTACCCGAAACTGTCAGATTTTCCCAATCAACCTTGAACCTAATAGCTTAGCAATAAAGTCGGAAATCTATTAAAGAAATCTGACAGATTGTAGTAGCTTGATGTGCTGGCGTCTGTACATTGGAAACTTTTGGGATGGTGCATTTTATCTAAAGGCATCTCATGCTTTCATCGCCTTCATTAATAAATTGTCCAAAACATTACCAGCGCAAAATAAATTCCAGAAAAAAAATAACTTAGTCCTCAGAGCATTGTGGTCCTGGTTCCCAAATTGAAAACAAAACTCGAATAGGTATTTATTCAAGCGTGGCGAACGAGAATTGACTAATACAGCTTAATAGTATTCGTGTTCAATTTATTGTTACCGTAAGAGTAATTTCCGTCCCCCAGAGCGAACATATTCCCAATGATTTCTCCAGAGGATCCAAAAAGCTGGGGGCAAGCGGCTGTGAAATTTATCCTTGTGATTTATTTAGCGATTGTGTTCAATATTTCTAGCGCTTTAAGCGCTGTTGGACATTAAAAGGAATCCAATGCTAATGTCCATTTTTGGGGCTTGGGTGAGCCTTTACAAATTGTTTCAGGGGGATAACTTATGATTATCTGATGAATCGGGAAGAACAGTGTCTTCAAGTAATGTTTCCCGAATTAAGAATTCTGTTTTATATTGTTTTTTTTTTATATAATTCTAATGTTGATTTCATTTTTCTGTTTCAGGTATGCCCACATTCACATCAATTAAGAACAAGAGTTTATTATAGTTTTGGAGAAACAAGTGAGTAATTTAATTTTACCAAACGTGAATTACTTCCGCCATTTTTTTGGTAGAGTAAAGCGCTCTTTGTATTTCTTTTTGCTATTTTAGTTTTATCATAAATGTGGTAAGCAAAGAGCGCCAGTCCTCAGACCCGCTGTTATAATTTGTAAAATTAATTGAACATACTGGAAACAACGGCTATTATTCTTGAAATCGATAAAAATCTTGTATTTTTTTATCAACTTTTCTATACCATTTTACTTTATACCACACGTTGCAACCCTGTATAACTTCATGATTGAACTGTCAGTGTTTGAACATAAGCTTCAAAGTTAAGCGGTGTTCAGCCAGTAACTGTGCCTTCTATTGTCGATACCACACGCTTCACGTCAGTAGGTAGTTACTCCACAAAGTTTGTGATGTTGTTACACCAGTCTTATGGGGAACATGGTTAGGTAGCTAAGTTATACAGGGTGGAAGGAACATCGACGCGTAACCTGTTATAGATAAACCATTCTAAAAATGAACGCCCCTCCACAGCAGTTACGCTCACATGCAAATAAGGTGTATAGACGCAATACATATAATTGGTCTTTATCATTGGTTGTTCAGTCACCGGCGAGACATGAAAGTGACATGAAGTCTCCGTTAAACTAATATTGGTTTCGTGCAACTCATTGTAAGGCACTTAAGACCTTAGCCATACGAGGATTATGTTTACATATTCTTTGACGTTAGAAACTAATTGGGCCGCGCTGACGGAACGCAATGTTCTCAACTTCAATACCTATTATATTTACATAAACTTTGAAAATATTCAATAATCTTGTTTATCTCATTTTAATTGTCATTTGTACTTCCACTGCATGATGCACCGGTCGACGTCATTACGTCAACGCCGGCTGTCGCTGAAAACCAGCGCTGAGGCTCTGTCTCGTATGGGGTCGCGGCATTATGCCGAGTGACGGCCGTTTTGCGTGAATGTGACGCATATTTTCCCCAAACTTGTTCTTTAATTATTTTATTTTGTTATTTTATTTCTTTGCGCCATGTTTATCGCAAATAAACGTATTTTCTTTTTTTCTTTTCTTTCAAATTACAAGCATTTGACCTAGTTTACATCTGCCAAACATAGCTTCATATCTCAATTAAAATTGTTACTGCCACACAAGGCTTGTGTTGACGTGAACATAAACTGATTTACGCCGTGCTGTGTGAAGATTTAGCTCAAGTTTGGCGTCTATTATATACACAGTGGCGTAACCCTACCTTATTCATGAACGTCTTGTAAGTTCTTAACTTCGTTGCTGTTAACATAGTTTATAATATTATGTACTGGTGTCTGTCCTTTGTGAAGTGTTACCCCTTTGATCACAATAATTGATATAATACGAATTGGTTTCACTGAGAAACCTTTGACTTCATCAAGTCGCATCACACTATCTTTGTTTACCAAATGACGTGATTTGAATTTAGATGTATTACTTACTATCGCGACTGTTTGCGAGCCTTTTCGACGATGTACGTTCAAAGTTTTAAAGTACGCTTCTATTCTGTAGGTTTGGCTGTTCATAATGAAGCCATTATAATTTGACATTGATTTAAAAAAAAAATCGAAGACAATATTGTACCACAGTCGTTGTCTTCTAATTTCATCATCCTGTTTGTTAAAATAACTGTCTAACGACTTTAACCTCTATTTCATCTATTTTCAAAGCTTTTTTTCCTTTGACTCATTAAACTCTCGTTATTACAGCCAGCATTTGGTTTAACAGTAACATTAGGTTCGTTAAATATTGTGCCGTGTAATAATTTCTCTGAAACCCCAAATTGCTTCGGGGTTCCTTGTTACCTTACCACAGATTAGAGAGTCACTTACAGAAGGACCATTTTGTGTTGATGGCGAGTTGTTCTTGATTCAATCTGCCTAGCCTTTTCCCAACTATGTGGGGGGTCGGCTTCCAGTCTAACCAGATGCAGCTGAATACAAGTATTTTACATGGAGCGACTGCCTATCTGACCTCCACGACCCAGTTACAGGGTAATATGATATACCCCTTGATAAGACTGCAGACTTTCAGGTTTCTGGCTACCCGTAACGACTGTCAAAGATCTAATGACAGTCGGGACCAACGGCTTAACGTGCTTTCCGAGGCACGGATGTCTCGATATGTTATGGGTGGTCACCGATCCACGAACCGACCGCGGCAAGCGTAGCTTAACGTGTGGCTGTTATTATTAAGCCAACGAGTGTTCAACGAGTGTTTTTTTCTTTTATGATCTGTGGCTGCGTACTTGCTACTTTTTCGCGAACGATGTAATGTTTATCCTATAGCTAGATAAATTAGCCATGCAGTATACCTACTCTCATACTGATGCTATATCTACATAATTATAATCCTATAAGGACATACTGTTTTTATCCTGTGTCTACATAAATTTGTATTTCTCTCATGCGACTATGCTCGTACTATGATATATTAGCTGATTCTTTTTTGATTTTAATTGTAGTTAGTAGGTATTGGTGCCGATTCTCTTGTTAAAAAACTAAACTAAAATTAGAGAATCGCTATTTTTTACTAACAGGCAGTGCGAGAAAAGGACGGCTATAGCTATCAATTAAATTAGAGATGTCAAACTAGTTTATGCCTTGCGCTTCACCGTGTTTTTAGTCAACATGTTTTTTGTGTCGTTTAAATTTGTATGGAAATATTAGTTCAACTAAATTTGACAGCTCTAATTTACGTCCGTCTCTTTCTTGTTTTATTAGAGAGAAAAAGTTAGCAATAGCCTAAATTAAGTTTAGTTTGTGCACAACAGAATCGGCACCATTGACTAGCACCATCTCTTTATGTACATAGTTTATATACATGCAGCATACTGGGTGACTTTTTTTACCGTCTTGAAAAGAATAGGGTACAATAGGTGAACGGAGTAGAAGCCTATGGCATACCTAGTTTTTAGGGTTCCGTACCTCAAAAGGAAAAAACGGAACCCTTATAGATGTGTCTGTCTGTCTGTCCGTCTGTCACAGCCAATTAGCTCCGAATCTAATATACCGATTAAGTTGAAATTTGGTACACGTATGTATTTCTGTGACCCAAACACGGACGTGTAATGTAAATTGATGAATTTTGAATATGGGGTCAATTTTAGGGGGCAAATAAGAAAATAAAAAAAATGTATATTTGCAAACTGTACCGTGCGATATATCAAATGAAAGGGCTTGCTGTGGGGTTCTCAAATATATTTTTTATAGTTTTAAATATATTATAATTATTTTAAACTTATTTAAGAAAATTGACCATTCCCCCCTTTATCTCCGAAACTACTGACCTTAAAATTTTGTAAAAAATACAGAAAATAATTCTATAGCTTTAGATTAAAGGAAAACCTATAAGAAGTCTATGGTCTTAAAATAACATGGTAAATCTCTCAATATTGTGCGTACAAACTTACATTGTCCATAGTTAAACGAAAATGATCCAACCCACATTAGGTGTAATGTGGGTTGGATTCTTTTCGTTTAACTATGGACATTTGTAGTTGGAATGTATGGGAGAACATGTTTTTCAACTACAATTTTAAGTTTGTTCTTGGGATAAATTCATCCCAACTACGGAACCCTTCATTGTGCGTGGTCCGACATGCACTTGACCGATTTTTTTTTTTGTTTTTTCAATAGCTTAGACAGAAATTTAAAAAGTAAACTAGAACAATAAAAACAGAAATTTTGAAAAAATCTGTATAAATGAATATAGCTGGTTATATGTTGTTGAAATCATCAGGCTTGCCTTAATCCTTTGTTGTTGGCATTTTGACACGTATTTTCATGTTGTTCTCATTTCTACGGTGAAAATAGAATGTTGTTACAAAAAAAAAAAAAACAGGTTAAGCTGAACAAGATTAGGACTACTTACTAAGATTCAATTTCCATCCCAATTAAAAGTCTTATAGTCCGTAATTTAAATTGTTTTTGGGAAATATAGTTTTGGCTAAGGTTCTTTGTTCTTTAAAAAGGCTACTTCAAAGCCACTCAGAATAAACCAGCTCAAAGGCTACTTCAAAGCCACACAAAATAAACCAGCTCAAAACTAGGTCACTAGTACAGTCGGTGCTCTGCATAACCTGACCCCTCTTTCCCTCTTCTTCTTTGTAAGAGGGGTCAGGTAATGCAGAACACTGACCGTACTTACTTCCAGGACTCGAAATCAATAAACACACATCAACCAAACCATGAATACTGTCTCAAGCACCGCTATAGCAATATCGCAACACAATGTCTCCTTTGCCAACTTCACACTAGTAACACTTATTTACACTCCAAGATAAGCTCTCGACACTCCGTTCTTCATTCCGACATTTGCACGGAAATTCGTGACTGTCGATTACCCCATAATCTATACAAGTAAATAAAATTTAAGTGTCTGTTTGTAATGTCAAAATAACCGCTTTTTACTAAATGCATATGAAGGTATATACGATACTTATATATATATATATATATAAAAAAACATCAATTTTTGTCTGTCTGTTTGTTCCGGTTAATCTCCGAAACGGCTGGATCGATTTTGATTGGACTTTCACTGGCAGATAGATAATAACGTTATAAGGAGTGACTTAAGCTACTTTTATTTTAGAAAAAGAATTAGGGTTCCGCAAAAAAAAAAACAATTAAACCCCATGTAATTTTTAACAAATAGTGGGGGCGAGCGATGCAACGCGGCGGGTCGGGGGACGAGGGAGCTTTATTAAAATGTGGCTGTTATTTTAATATAGGTATTGCGTATCTTACGACTTCCACGCGGACGAAGTCGCGGGACACAGCTAGTATCCCCGTAAAGGTACTGACACACATGCTTTTAAAACGCATGCTTACTCGAAAACACACTCGAAATAAGCATGCTCATTACTAGCAATGTTGTGACTTGTAGCAATTGCTCAATGAAAGCATGCTTTCGTGCTAGTAATGAGCATGTGTGTCAGTAGCATAAAGCTATTATGGTGAAGTCATGTTGGTACTAGCTTTGTAAATTGTACGTTAGGGAATTAGTAACCGCTGTTATGTCTCGATTAGAGTTATTGTCCAGCTATTTAGGAGAATGCAGGATTTCCAACTTATACCTGTATTGCTTTTTCGATGGTGAAGTAAAAGCTGTAAAGAAATATGTAGATAAAATATCTAAAACGTTTGCAAAGGGAGTTTGTCAGCTCTTGATAAAGTAGTCATATACTAGCTTGGCATTAGTTGGCATTGACAATCATCAGTTTTATTAAAGATGACGCTATAAAATACTGTTTTTCCAGAAATAAAACTTCCGCTTCGGCTTTCCGCTTGTATGAAAAACAATCTTACCGTGTACTTTCACATAAATAAAATCTTGGTAGTGCTTAGTTATTCCTAGCTTACAAAGGCCACATAGCACTCTGCAAAATAGTGCCGGGTCACACGAGCGTTAACTTTTAAACTGAATGATTAATCGCCATTTTTATTGAGCGGGAAATCACAAAAGGACTTATATTTTCGCTTGTCGTGAATGTGTTTGAAAAATAGAAGCGGGCGTTTGTGAAATAGTACACGTAGGTAGATTATCCCATTTTGAGAGGGCATTGTGGCTAACTAATAACAGCCGCACGGATCGGTCGATCAGGTTGAGCTACGCTTGCCGCGGTTGGTCCGTGGATGGATGATTTTATATCCTCCGTACCTCGGAAAGCACGTTAAATCGCTGGCTGTCAATCGTGGATCTTTGACACTCGTTACGGGTCGTTAGAAGCTCGAAAGTCTGACAACCAGTCTTATCAAGGGCTATCGTATTTCCCAGTAACTGGGTTTTGGAGGTCACATAGGCAGTCGTTCCATGTAAAATTCCGGTGAGAATGGAAGCCGACCCCGATGTTGGGGTCGGCTTCCATTCTCACTGGGAAAAGAAGAAAACTTCTCTTGGGAAAAGGCTAGGCAGATGATGAGATTATCTCATTTTGCGTGGGCGTGAGTAGCATCAAAGGGATGTCATTGCGACAGACTGATGGATTCATCTGTACTCTGGATATTTTAACTGGTTTTTGAAGGTTTTTCCGAATATTGCCAAACCAGACGTTTCGAGATAAGTAACGAGAATACATGAGTTGATTGTCTGTTTCTATCGGGATTCCTTCGCTATCCACTGCAAAAAAACAAAACCAATGTAACAGTTTTCGCACAGACCCTGAGAACTATGTCCTATAAGTTTCCATAAATGTTCAGATAAAACCAAAAATGCTAGTCATCATCATCTGTCTAGCCATTTCTCAACTATGTTGGGGTCGGCATCGTATCTAACCGGATGCAGATGAATACCAGTATTTTACCTAGAGCGACTGCCTATCGGACCTCCACAATCCAGTTTCTGGGTAACACGATACCCCTAAAACGAGTATTCCGACTTTGGCTTCTGACTGTCAAAAATCTACAAATGACAGCCGGGATCAACGGCGTAGCGTGCTTCCCGAGATACGGAGGGGTATCAGTATGAAATAAACGGTCCCTCATCCACGGAACTACTTCGGCAAGCTTGCTTAACCTAATCTGACCGATCGGCCCTTGCGGCTGTTTTTACTTAGCCACGAACCGCTCCGAAAAAAACCCAAAAATGCTAGTAAAACTCAAGAAGAAACCATAAATAACATTTTACCAAGTCAATCACGTAACAAACAAAGAAATCTCATCCAATTTTCCTCTCCAACCTGTCTCGATGTGTCTTTACGACCACTATTCGTTAAGTGGGACACATACAATAGACTTTCTTCCTTGGTTGTCAATCCACCGAAATTGTTCCAAATAATTACTTTCACTTCCCCGATCAGATTACGCTCTGTTTTGTAACAAATGGTGCCGGATTGGTGTTGAAAACTAATTTCTGACTTAAGGGCTATGTGATCTTGGAAACGGAAACTGAGGAAAACATTAATTTATGTGAAACACGATTTTTCAAAAAATGGGATTATGAGTGGTAGTTCGAATTTATCTGCTCGTTATTTGCATGTTTTTTGGGAGGATGCATATCCGGTACGGCTCTAATAATCTTTCCATATCCTAAGGGCACGTCTTTCCTACCATTATTGCGCCCCTGGTCTACTCCTTGATATGCAATGGTTTCTGTAGCAAGACCCAATGAAACATGAGACTCCAGGAGCTAAGTGAATCTTTGGATTAATTCGAGTACTCGAGTCTGGTCAAACCACGCTGCGGTCGGTGCATTTCATTAATTCATTCTGAATCTTTGCGTTATGCTCGTGAACTGGTGCTGCTTGTGGTGACTGGTTGTCTTGCTGACTTTGGTTTTCTTTTGTTATTAGTAATTAACTCTTTGTTTATTTTACTTCGATGGTTCTAGTTTATCATTTGACAGGCCAGATGGCGTGGTTGGTTAAGATACCTACCATGCCGCTGGTCGTGGGTTCGATTCCCATCCAGGACAAACTGTGTGCATGAACATGTTTGTTTGTCCTGAGTCTGGGTGTAATTATCTATATAAGTATGTATTTACAAAAAAAAATAGTGTATGTAGTTTATCAGTTATCTGGTTTCCATAGTACAAATTCTGCTTAGTTTGGGATCAGATGACCGTGTGTTAACAATGTCCTAGGATATTATTATTATTATCATTTGTGACTTCGACTTACGACTACATGTACGGCTATATGTAAGTGGGCACGTCCTTTATTACTGAAGGCTTTTATTTAGGTATAAAGTTCTGCTAACGTTTTTAGTATTGTTTTTATTTCTGCTTGAGTATAGTTTTCGATTTTTTTTTATATTGGCGTGTGCTAGCTGACTTATAAGCAAATAATTAAATTTTATATTTTGTGTTGCGTAATGTACCTAAATTATTTTGCGCAGTGTTTTATAGAATAAATTTTTTTAACTGAACAGACAGCTGTGCTGATGGGGAGTTTGTTGCGCCACTTCATCTCCCCAGCTAAAGCACTAGGAAGTGGTGAAAGGCGGGCGTTTTGGAGGACTGTCTTATGCAATTTTGAAGATCGAAAAGTGCTGGTTCTCAGTCTAGTTTGAATAAATGACTTTTGATTTGTTATTTGCATGTTTCTGGGACATTGATAAGGTTTGAAAAGACATGATTAATCATGAGGGCAAGATGCTACCTATAGGTACGTCATCATCATCAATTCTGCTCCTGCTCGTATCCCAATTTATTTGAGGTCGGTGTAACATGTCTTGTTCTTCTATACTTCTTTATGAGACGTCATCTCAGTAGTCACGTATCACGCAATAAAATTTCTGGATGTAAGTTGCTCTGGCCCACAATATTTTTATTACAAAAATTGCGAATTCAGGTGCGTCAAAATGCTCACAGCGAATCGGCATTTAATAAATATGTCTAGAGTTGAGGGAACCATATTCAAAAGTAAATTGTCGAATGTATGTTACAAAATACCCGGAAATTATACTTGCAGTGAATATAGCGCCACAAAGCAGTCATTTTACGCTGCATCAATATCAGTAATTTAATCGCTGAATTGAACGCCTCCCATTGAAGCTTCATGCCAGCCTTTTCAATATCGCACAGGTATGCCCGTGGAATTCTCTGCCAGTACCTACCTACCGCAGACAGCACTGAATTATTTTTTAATTTTCTTTTGTACGAACTCTATTGTTTGTGTGTCTATGGATTTCATTATTCTTTCCAAGTATTAGAAAAATTACTTTATATTTTATTTTTCCTACTGTTGGTTAATGCCAGCACATTTATGGAATCTTACCTGGAGAAAGCAGTTATTTCGATCTCGCATTTGACAGCCCGTGTAAAATAACTCTAGCTCCCCTCAGATATTTCCACTAAACAGTAAATAAAATTTTCTACAATACTTTGTATTAACCTACTTCTAGCATTAAGTACTTCAATTGAATTATTCCGATCCGTCACCCTGATCTGCCCCCTGTTAGCAACGAGGGGACATTTATTCACTCCTATCTGGGACAGATAGGAGTGAATAAAGTTGCTAATATATATAATTTTGCTAATAAATATAATAATTTTTTTGCGATCTGTCCCCCTAAGGGGACAAAGCAGAGTGACAGATCGGAATAATCCCTTGAAATGGTCATAACGAAGTAATTAATCGAGCTACTTTTGATTTCTTTCATACTGACGCTTTTGAGTATTCTTTAATGTAATTCCAAACTTTTATTTAGTTTCACCTGTCCCGATGCGATGTCGTGTCTGTCTGTAAACGAATCTTGCAAGTTAAATTTGACCCACTTCCCGGTTTCTGATTGAGCTGAAATTTTACATGCAGATGTAAATCGGATGACAATGCAATATTATTATGACATGGAGCTGATCTGATGATGGAGCCGGAAAGCGGTCATGGGAACTCAGTAATAAAATTGGTTTGTCTTGACAAGGACTGTGTCCTATATGTTTTTTTTTAAACAGGCCTTCGTTAATCTGGATATTAACATAAGCCTGTTTTAAAAAAAAACATATTTTAAATAATACACTTTTTTACCGTTATTAATCGACTGTGGCGAAGCCAAAAAAGGAGGGTTATTTGAAGTTCATACTTATGTCAGAGCCTAGGGGGTCTCTGAAGATTAAATTGAACCTAATAAATGTTGATATAGCACGGATGTACGCTGCGTTGCTATTGCTACAAAAACATTGCCTATAAAAAAACATTATTGTCACCCGAGCGATAGTAAAGAGCTTTGTCCACTAAAGAAAGGTAGGTCAAACTTATCATCATTAAAATCGACACTTAACAATTTATCTTTTAAACGAAAACCCGTCAATTAAGATTTAATATCATTAACGTCTTCATTAACATGACTTAATACCAAAAAAGAGTTTTTAATAAACCCTTTCATTCTTAATTTGACGGCGGCATGTCAAGTTAACTGAAATTTATCGCGAGGAAGGGCTCATTAAGAAGTTATTGCTGCAGCAGTAAATCAAAACGTTACTGTGGTGAGGTGAGGTGAAATGACAAGGAAGAATATACCTACAGAAAATCCAGCCTGTGGCATAAAGGACAATGAAAAACTTTTTAGCAAAAAATAAAACCGACTTCTAAAACAAAACACTACAAAGTGAAAAATAACTTTAATTTCGGAAGTCGGTGTCTTTGTTTTGTATTTTCGTTTTTTGCCACCGACTTCCGAAATTAAAGTTATTTTTCACTTTGTAGTGTTTTGTTTTAGAAGTCGGTTTTATTTTTTGCTAAAAAGTTTTTATTTTTCACTTTTTAGTTGTGGAACCTACCCCACACAAATTCGAACACATAATTGAGCACAATAATTGTAGATATAGCCATGTAAATAACAGTGATAGGAAGTTATTAAAACATCATCACATCATCCATATAAAATAAGTGGGAAATATACGCATTATTGAAGCTAACTCAAAAACTCCCCAAGCAAAGTTAATAAAATTTATATGGGACCACCTCGGAGGTATACCCTTTCAAACAAAAAAATAATTTTCCAAATCGGTCCATCCGTCTTTGAGTAATCGCATAACAAACATACAAAAAAAAAATACAGACGAATTGAGAACCTCCTCCTTTTGGAAGTCGGTTAAAAAAGAAAGAAAAGATGTTTAGTCTAATGGAGAAATGGATGCACAATCTGGCATAGACCCTCAATCTGTCTGCTAGCCTTTTCCCAACAATGTTGGGGGTCAGCTTCCAGTCTAAATGGATGCAAGTGAATACCAGTGTTTAACATTGACTGCTTATCTGACCTACACTACCCAGTTACTGGGTAACACGATACCCCTTTGTAACACTGGATGTCTGACTTTTGGACTTCCCCATTACAACTGTCAAAGATCTAAGAATGACAGCGGAGAAGTCTCGATATGTAATGTTGACCCTACTAACGCAAATGTGACCCGTATTGACAGAGCAGTCGCAACATGGCACCTAAGATTGTAATCTGTCCTTCACCCTGGTTCTGAAAGTTTTCTATCGAATTTGATGTGTAGTGATTGGTGGACGAAAATAACGACAGCCAATCATATATATCAGATGGCATTAGGTTTGACAGTAGATTCAATCAAATAGACTATGTTCCTGATTTCGATCGTAATCAGCATCGTATATATGGAGAATTTTGTAGTCCCACCACCGGCGACTAACGAGAAGCAAGTAGACCTAGCAGCTAAAAACGAGTTGGCGAGCAACTTTTCGATAGCTCTTGTCGCTGCGACAAACGAGTACTCGCCGGCGGTGTAAACATTCAGCGATTGACTATTAATATATGTATATGTGTTGGTTGTAGCCGTGATATAGTTATATCCCTAGGGATATAACTATCTACCGTAATATGAAAACTGTCGGAGTGCCCTGATTTTGTTACTGCGCCCAATTTTGACGTAGGTCACAATTCTAACCTAACCCATTTGGTCGGAGTGCCCTAATACTTATATTACTAGATCATGCTCGTATTATAGTTATGCTCCTAGTAAGATAGTTGAACCGCTTTCATATAACTATACAGGATGATAGGTTGAACGAGGGATTCAGGAGGGATACAGCTATCTACCGTTAAACAAGGTGTTAGATTAAACGAGGGATTTATTGTCATTTTACTCATCATTATGAACAACTTTTACTATGGGACCAACCCTGAAATTGCGAAAAAAAATCAGCTGTTCAGTACATTTATGTTCGTATAATTCGTCAAAATGTAGGGAGCAGCTGATTTTTGTTTTTGCCTTCTTTCCACTTTTTGTGTAAGTTCATCATCCCCCGTCGATCGCCATCCATCGAGTTGGTCTTCTGTTCTTTTTATACTGTGTAGCACTTGAACCAAGGATGCGTAGGTTTTATTCACAGAGGAAAACATGTGTAATGCCTACGCAAATTTCCCCCATGTTGCCTACCACCTAATTAGATGAAAATGTATCGTAATTTATGGTTATACCTTTCTTAGCTTAGCGCGTGGATGACTATAGCCACTCCTAGTTTTATGGATCGTTTAAGGTCTGATTATGGTAATTATGTTTAAATATTAAGTTGCTGTGTGAACGTATCTTGAGCGAGAAAATCGTTGCTAGCTAGTCGCTTCCTCGTTGGCGGTGCGACAGGTGCCAGGGCAAAGAGTGAGACTTCTTCACCAATGTCCTTTGTGGGGAAACGTAATGAAATCTTATGTTGCCATTTAAGAGTGTAATTGAATTCATAGTCCCTTGGGGTGACCGTAAAATGGTCGTTTCGCGTTTATAGTGGTGCATTGTGTTCTTTTATTAAAGTTTTACTTTGTTTGTTATGATGATTGTATTGTTTTCAGGACCTTATATCGAAGTTCTTTGAGTTTTGCTAAGAGTGAATGTGGAACTAAACTTTTAACTTAGTGCGTTACTTCAGTTTAGACTGCCTAAATCTAAATATTATCTACTGTTTTTGGTCTAGTCTTTAAATTACATACGTTCACGAGTTTGACATCTATACAGTCTCCTAAAATGCAATAGCTAGATAAGTTTTATGTCTCTCATATAACAGCATCAGTCATTAGCTATCAGGAATGTGACTTAATGCAAATTAAGCCGGTTTGATCAGTCGCTGACACCAAAAAATGTCATAATAAAAAACCGCCCAAGTACGTGTCGGACCACGAACAATGAACGGTTCCGTAGTTAGGATGAATTTAACCCAAGAACAAACTTAACATTGTAGTTGAATAAAATCTTTTTAGCAAAAAATAAAACTGACTTTCAAAACAAAACACTACAAAGTGAAAAATAACTTTAATTTCGGTAGTCGGTGTCTTTGGTTTAGTATTTTCGTTTTTTGCCACCGACTTCCGAAATTAAAGTTATTTTTCACTTTGTAGTGTTTTGTTTTGGAAGTCGGTTTTATTCTTTGCTAAATAGTTTTTATTTTTCACTTTTTAGTTGTGGAACCTACCCCACACAAATTCGAATACCACTACCTGCTATGTAAATAACAGTGATCGGAAGTTATTAAAACATCATCACATCATCCACATAAACTAAGTGGGAAATATACGCATTAAGCTAACTCAAAAACTACCCAAGCAAAGTTATTATTAGAACTTAAAACGGGATACTTACTATGTATATTAATTGTTTCGAGTTTCCGATATTTCGGCACTGTTGCAAGTGCCATCATCACGGATAAACTGAAGTTATTGCGGATGGATGTTTACGAGCAGACAAAACGGTCTACCCTCTTTCTTGTTCGTTTAGTGCGATTGACACTTGAAAACTTATACCCAAAAAACTTATACCCAAGCAAAGTTAATAAAATTTTTATGGGTGGTCCCTCTCCTCGGAAGTATGCCCTTTCAAACAAAAAAAAAAAGAAATTTCCAAATCGGTCCATCCGTCTTTGAGTAATCGCGTAACAAACATACAAAAAAAGAAACATACAGACGAATTGAGAACCTCCTACTTTTTGAAGTCGGTTGAAAACATGTTCTCCCATACATTCCACCTGCAAATGTAAGTTTGTACGCACAATATTGAGAGATTTACCATGTCATTTTAAAACCATAGACTTCTTATAAGTTTTCCTGTAATCTATTGGTATAGAACTATTTTCTGTATTTTTCAAAATTTTAGGCTCAGTAGTTTCGGAGATAAAGGGTGAATTGTCAATTTTCGTCTATGTTAAGAAGTTTAAAAAAGTGTATTTTAAAACTATATAAAAACATACATTTGAAATCCTCACAGTAAGCACGGTACAGTTTGCATAACTTTTTTAAAATTTTCTTATTTGTTCCCCAAAATTGACCTCCATATTCAAAATTCATTTATTTACGTTACACGTCCGTGTTTGGGTCAATTCATACGTGTACCAAATTTCAATTTATTCGGTCCATTAGATTTCGAGCATATTGGCTGTGACAGACGGACAGACAGAGAGACACTCGAGTGATCCTATAAGGGTTCCGTTTTTTCCTTTTGAGGAATGGAACCATAAAATTGAATTCCTAATGCTAGTTTTGGTTTTTTTTTTTGTTCAGATTATTAATATCTATTTGTATCTCAAGCTGTTCACGGATATTAAATTCTAATGCGAATTTAGATTTGTAGCGACAAAGAGCCAGGCTATAACAAAATCACTGAAGGAAAAATTTGTAGATTTACTTATCGAAGACTTGATTAGGGGTCCCGAAACCTGGGTTTTTAGTGCAATGCTAATGTTGAGTCAAAAAATTACAAGATAATCCTAGTATCAATGAGAAAACGAGACCATAACATTTTGTTTTTGCTTGCATATGAGGAAAATGTCGTCAAAGTTTTGAGTATGAATGTGGATGGCTATATGATTAAGGGAAGACCAAAGAAACGAAGGATGGACTGTGTGACAGATGATATGGCTAGAAAGGGAGTGACTCCCGAGATGACGACTAATAGAGAAGTATGGAAGTAAAAGAATGTTGCGCCGACTCCAATAATTTGGTACAAGGGCAGGATAATGGTGATGCTTGCATATGAATATGACTTTGCCAAAGACTGTCACTTATTTTTATTATTATTAAAAGCCTGTGATGTCCTACTCCAGGGCAAAGGCCTCCCTACTCTCTTTCTACTTCTCTCTGTCTAGAGCTGCTAAGGACCAGTTCTTGTTGAAGGAGTCTAGCTCGTCCCGCCATCTCCGTCTGGGCCTGCCGCATTGTCGCTTGCCATTAAGAGGGACCCATTGGGTCGTATGTTTGGCCCGTTGGTCGTCTGACGTGCGGCAGATGTGTCCAGCCCAATTCCACTTTAGCGTGGCAGCTTTCCAAGTGACATCAGTTATCTTTGTGATGGAAAGGATGGTCGTATTCCTGACCCGGTCTGATAATTTAATACCCAGAATACTCTGTTCCATAGTCCTCTGGCAAACCTCTGCTGATTTGTCAAAAACCATGTTTGAGAACCATATGTGAGGATTGGAAGTATGAACACGCTAATGAGCCTTCTCATAAGGAACAAAGGAAGATCACCCTTCATTAGATCTTTCATTAGAGCTCTCAGTCACTTACAATCATAAAATTCGCGAACCAGATCGTGTCCAAAAACGACCGCCGTAGAAACCATTTCATAACCTCAAAACTACCTACCAATTTCAAAACTCCATACAAATATAATAACTTAATACAATGTACTAATAAACCTACTTACCTAAGTGAACGTTGAGGTTAGCAAGCCGTTGTATTAGCCAATGATATGACTGACATCCTCTTGACCGCAGACCACGATATGAACGGATCAGTTTTAATTAATATACTGATCTGAATATTTGTGGAGTAGGATTTGTTTTGAGTGTTTTGTTTTCGGAAATATAAATCCCGTTTCATTTATATTTTTCTGACTAGCCTTTTTCCAACTTTGTTGAGGTCGGCTTTCAGTCTAACTGGATACAGCTGAATAACTGTACTTAACAAGGAGCGACTGCCAATCTGATTTCCACAACCCAGTCACTGGGTACAACCCAGTCACACGATACTCCTTGATAAGACTGGTTGTTAGACAATCAGGCTTCTGATGACCAGTAACGACTCAAAGATCCAGGAATCAATACGGTTATTTGATAGTAAATTTATTGGATGGAATGTTCCGAATTGTGTCCGAAAAATCCTAAATATAACCAGTCTTAACAAAGGGGTATCGTATTACCCAGTGGTAATAAGATACCCCTTTGTTAAGACTGGTTGTCAGACATTCGTGCTTCTGACGACCCGTAACGACTGTCAAAGATCCACGAAAGACAGCCCGGACCAACGGCTTAACGTGCTTTCCGAGGCACGGAGGAGTCTCGGTATGTAAAGATGGTCACCCATCCACGGACCAACCCTGGCAAGCGTAGCTTAACCTGATGGATCGACCCGTGCGGCTGCTCTTACTTAGCCACCAGCTCCTCTTATATCCTCTTATTCCCCTTTTATATATAAATGATTTATGAATTGTTCCCGTCATTTATAATATTATATTAAACGGAAAGGACTCATGCCGTTTTGTTATGAACTTTGGGCAATTTGAGCATTTTATTGTAACTCTTAATTCGTCAGTCCTCGTCATCCTCTGAATTTCGTATTGGTGAGGTGTATGTACTGTACACTATAAAAATACAGACAAAAATGTAGACATTTTACGTCTATAGGGTGACACAATGTGCGGTCCTCTTCTACCGTGTCCATGATTCCCTCAAATCTTAAAATTATCCTTACACTTTTGTCAGTGTCCATAATGATAAGCACATTTGTCAGCGTTATCTAATGTGAATGCAACTGCATACAAATATTGGTCGTTTAATACACCAACAGGATTCTCATCCATCATCACTTTATCCTTTATAACATAACATTTCAAAAGCCTGCCAATTATCTTTAAATCATGTACTATAACTGGTATCATCAAGTTGTTGACCGCCTGTATCTATTCCTGTCGCAGTTGCATCGATTGCCTACCACCCATCAGACCTACCTTGCAATACCAGTTTCCCTTCAAGTCTAACTGTGCCATCTTTACCGTTACCCACCACAATTCAATATGGGTTTTATTACTTACAATTTACGACAGCAATTTGCGTTCAACCGTATTGGCTATAAAAATTCGCGGTCTATACGAAAGTAATTGAGTTTATGTTTTATTGAATAGGTTGGTTTCGTTGTTTTCGATTTAAAATTGTCGTGCGCGTCTCTGATCCTTTGAAGGTTGGAGAGAACTCTTTCACTTTGCAGAAATTTAATGAAATTCTTGTCTCTGTCTGCAACAAGAGATTAAAAGACACAGTCCTGCATGCTTCTCGGCTTGGCTTACTCGGTCTGAGCCTGAGCTAGGCTCAAGTTTCTCGTAATTCGGCCTAGACGACTGATCCTCTAGGGATTCCAGACGTGATGCTTTAATACACGTATCTTCTATCCCAGAATGTATACACAAGAAAAGAGGATTTCATCTTCCACAATACTACTTTCTCAACAATGTAATTTCTTCACTATACTACACTTCTGGACACATCTATTGGCCCACCTTGTATTTTCAGTTTCGTTTGGTCCTAGCTAAAATTTTATATTAGGTCGAGCAAAAAGTTTTTATGCAGTTTTGAACCTGGCACATTCACAATTTCATTCAATAGTCTTTTTTTGAATTTCGAACACAGAATTTAAAGAAACAAAAGACAATTTGGAGCCTGTTTGTTGATATCAAACAATCGAATACTAAGAAAACTTGGTTTTATTGGTTTACTTGGATTTAATTCTTGAAAAAGTGATTGATATCTTTGGTTTTGCAACAAACATTACTTATTCTTAACATTAAGGTGAGGTTCTATCAATAATCTATGGATACTTCACCTGAAGTCGCCGCCCAAGCTGTGGCACTTATTCAGGCCGGACACAGCCAAAGAAACGTGAGTGCTCAACTTAATTTAAGTCGATCTGCGGTCCGAAATGTTTATCGGATGTACCTAGAGACTGGCGGCTTTGTTCGTCGCCAAGGAAGGCCACGATCTCGGGTCACAACTGAAAGGCAGGATCGATTCATCGTGACGACCAGCTTGAGAAATCGTCACCTTACCTCCATTGAGATACAAAACCAACTTCGCGACTTCCACGGAGTATCTGTGAGCGCTCGAACTGTTCGGAGAAGGTTAAAAGAACGCGATATGGTACCACACAAGCCAGCTAATGGGCCCAAACTAACGCGAGCCCACCGAACAGCGCGCCTTTATTTCGCACGCAGTCATTTAAATTGGACACAGGAAGATTGGAGCCGTGTACTCTTTTCTGATGAGTCTAAAATTGTGTTACATGGCAATGATGGAAGGAAGAAGGTCTACCGACGTAAGGGAGAGCGTTTCGCACAATGCTGCTTTGAAGAGAGGGTTGCTTATGGCGGTGGCTCATGGACTGTCTGAGGCGGTATATCCGCGAGCGGCAAAACTCAACTTGAGGTTGTTACAGGACCACGGCTGCCAACATTAAATGCTGAAAGGTACATTCGTGAGTGCTTAGAACCTCACGTGATACCATACGCGGACTATGTGGGCCCAAATTTCCTTTTTATGCATGATAATGCAAGAGCCCTTGCGGCCGGCATCGTCAGGGAATATCTTCGGGATGTGAACATCACAGTTATGGACTAGCCAGCCAGAAGCCCAGATATGAACCCCATTGAGCACATGTGGGACGAGCTAAAAAGACGTGTTAGGGCTCGTCAGCCAGTTGCCCAGACGATGCAGGAGTTGAAAACTGCCATAGAAGAGGAATGGGAGATGATCCCTCAAAATTTCATAGAGCGGTTGATAAACTCTATGCCTAATCGTATGAGAGCTGTGGTAGATGCCCATGGAGGCAACACGCGTTATTAAATTAAACCTTTATTTGATAAAACATGTTTTTTATTCAAAAATCAATTGCCTTTAACAAGGCGCATATCCGACTTGTTAGGCGTAGCTCCATGTCGTATGGTATTCTGAATTCAAATTTAAAACAATACGATCGAAAAAGATGGTAAAATGTATCAGGTTTAAAACTGCATCAACAGTTTTTGTTCAATCTAGCAATCATATTTCGGTAGGGGCCATCGAAACCTAAACTCTAAGGTGGGCCAATAGATGTGTCCAGAAGTGTATTTATCTCTTTCTCTCTCATGCATTAAGAAGAAGACAACACAATATTTTACCTGTTGGCAGGTTTACGCGAGTTTCATGGCTGGCACGATTACATGCGTTTTACGTCTACATGAGAGTTTTATTGTTTTTGTCTTGTAAAAGGGGTTTACTGCTCAATCTTATTTTTATTTTCATGCCTTTTCTCTTTATAAATGTAGACAGATATAAAGTATGTTTTTTGAGGACATGGAATACTTTCTACTAACGTTATGTTTGCCATCAAATCACTTCCACCGACTCAAAATTGATGGTCGTACATTCGTCGTCAGGAAAGTGTTGAGTATGAACGTGGAGGGCTATACGTGTAAGGGAAGACCAAAGAAACGATGGATGGACTGTGTGAAAGATGATATGGCCAGAAAGGGAGTGACTACCGAGATGACTAATAGAGAAGTATTGAAGAAAAAGACATGTTGCGCCGACCCCAAATATATTGGGACAAGGGCAGGAGAATGATGATGATGACATTCGATTTTTTTATGCGTAGCCCCGACTCCTCGAGTAGCTAAGGCAGCTCGGGACACCGTGCAGTCCTCTACTAACGTGTTCATTGATTTTGGTGGAATTTGATACTAAAATACTGTGCTAGTAATTTTAATATCAGAAGCCAAACAACCAAATTGATTGTAATACCAGATCTTCTTCCGTATAATTTCTCTATGATCTCGCATTTAGTAAATAAACCGCCTAACCCATTTAAAGTACTTAAACCGAATAAATTAACAATAATTCTTCTCGATACCGTCTTGTTTGCATACCGTTAGGAAATTATCATACGATTAGTTCGGTCCGTGTTTGTTCCGTGTTCGCTTTTATCAATCGATTTCAATCACATTCCCAGTCCTTTGCTTTATTGGGATCTTTAGTTACATAATTAAAGAGGTTTGTTTGTTTAAAATAATGACTTTGTTTTCGGAATAAACGAGCTTTAGAATACTTAACTGTATCTTGTTTTAATACATTTTGTTATGTTCGGTGACTGAGTCTTCTCTTACAACTGTGGATGGTTGTATTTGACGGGGCATCTAATTCAGTTGTAGACGTTCAGGAGGCTGATATTATGAAGCTACATACAGTATAACTCAAGTTGTGACCGCAAAATCCTGCGTGTATCGGAATTTGTGCATTTGAATTGCGTTCGACCAGAGATCCCCTGGGCTCCCATCCTTATCTGGGGAGTGGGGAGAACGGCCAACGCTGCAGTTTGGTTTTAGCCGGTATTAGTCCGATATTTCCATTCGTATGTCCCAAGCAGATGTTCTACGAAATGATTATTATTATTATACTGCTTTCAGTGGTTGTGAATTGGCACTGGACTAACATTTACTGGAACAGTATCATCATAATATTGCGATATGGTAACGAGAAGACGATACTTGTAAGTACCGTACTTTTCTAGTAACAGTATTCACGTATTAGTACACAATTCTTTACTCATTAGTAAAACGCTTGTCACGAAAAAATCTCAAGCCCCCGTTAATATTTAACAGTTCAATTAAGCTGCTGAGTCATCCTTATAAATTCTTCGAGATAATTAAATGACTACCCAATTTCATAAAGATTTTTGCGACGAGGTTTAGACACCCTATTATTTTCCTTTCGGTTCAAAGAAACTAATCAAATTAGCTATGGAATAGCATCCATTATTATTAAGTTCGTTTATACGATCTCCCTGCCCACGACTAACTTTGGCTCTTCATGTGGGTGTCTTTAAAGGCAACAATGGAAACTTCTTGGAAGGTATCCCCTTACTAAAATAACTTGTCGTCGAGCAGCTTGCGTAGTCAAAACTTTGAATATGAACGGGAAAATAAGAATATGGAGCGGGTCTGTCCTTCGTCTTGGTTCTGGTCAATAGCCTTTTCAATTGTTATCATGTCAAACCATGGCTGCCTTGGGGAGCTGGTGGGTTGTGCCGGATTTCTGCCGACTAAAACCATTCGATTGTTGTCCTTAAGTGTCTCTACTCTCTCTCCGCCAGTTTCGTAAGCTTGACCCAGGAAAAATATTTTGTTACTCCCAGTACCCTTCAGGAGCATTACAGCACATGATCTTGCACACTGAGCTAACGTCTTCCCCACTTGATTTTGTCCCCTGTCAACGTGCTATCGTTCCCTTACAACGTCAAATTCAAATAATTTATATCAAGTAGGCCATTAAAAGACAATTTTGAAAGTCAAAATTTACAAGGAAATAGATTGTTATTGTAGTAGCTCCTTCCAAAAGGTAGTTACGTATGGAGAAGAATGGGCAAGAAACTCCATAGTTACTCTTAAAATGTTTTACAATATTTTGTATACATAAGACGATGCAAGTAGGTTTATAGAATCAAATGACTATAGTATAATAGGTACAAAGTATTCAAAAATTATGCAGTGACAGATAAATTAAGTTGATAGATACATGGTGCTCACCTATTTACAAATATTGCAACCGTAGACGATTTTTCCTAACATTTCAACATATCTCCTTTTTAGGCTTGCGTAGTCAACAAGGAACCCTTATAGTTTCGCCATGTCTGTCTGTCCGTCCTTCCGCAGCTTAGCTCGGACACTCTTAGTACTAGAAAGCTATAATTTGGCATGGATATACATCATTAATCACGCCGACAAAGTGGGAAAAAAAAACTTGAAAAAAATAACGTTTTTAGGGTACCTCCTGTACCTACACTAAAGTGCGGATGTTTTTTTTTCCTCGTCTATCCCATGGTGTGGAGTATCGTTGGATAGGCCATTCAAAAATATTACGGGTCTGTGAAAACCATTTTTCTGTTCAGGGATTCGTTTGCGTAAAATTAAACTTTAAATTGCTAGCATAAAAATTCACGGCAGTAACGAAATTAAAAGGAAAACTATCCCAGCTAAGTAGGTTTTACAAATTTAAAATGTACTTGAGAAAAGTAAAAATTTTGTACAAATTCCATTGAAAAATTACTTATTCAACTTCAATGTTGTTTGTTTTTCGGATAAATTCATACCAACTACGAAACTCTTTATTGTGCGTGGCTCGACACGCACTTGGCCGGTTTTTTGAAGTCGGTTAATAACGAATTAGTAATTTTAACAAGTCAGAATCAAACGTGTTACCGTTCCCCCTTTCAACCGTTATCCCACATCTGGGGTTTACCTAATAAAGTTGTAGTAGGCGTGCTAGTATTTCGCCAAATACTCTTATTAATGTTGATTGTTATCGTTCTCAATGATAAGCAAAAACATTCGTGGAATACCGCGGGATGTAATCAAGAACACATGCGCGAATTCATTCGTGTAAATCTCGGTTAATTACTGTTGTTCAAGGATTTCTAGTTATCGCTATTAGCTGAAGCGCTTTATTAAGAAATTCTTAATTTTGATTTGTTATTGTTCTCAATGATAAGCAAAAGCATTTGTGTAATACCACGGGATGTAATTAAGAACAGATGCGCGAAAACATTCGTGTAAATCTCGGTCAATTACTGTTGTTCAAGGATTTCTAGTAATCGCTATCAGCTGAAGCGCTTTATTAAGAAATTCTTACTTTTGATTGTTATTGTTCTCAATGTTAAGCAAAAGCATTCGTTTAATACCGCGGGATGTAATTAAGAACACATGCGCGAACACATTCGTGTAAATCTCGGTTAATTACTGTTGTTCAAGGATTTCTAGTAATCGCTATCAGCTGAAGCGCTTTATTAAGAAATTCTTAATTTTGATTGTTATTGTTCTCAATGATAAGCAAAAGCATTCGTGTAATACCGCGGGATGTAATTAAGAACACATGCGCGAACACATTCGTGTAAATCTCGGTCAATTACTGTTGTTCAAGGATTTCTAGTAATCGCTATCAGCTGAAGGGCTGTATTAAGAAATTCTTAATTTTGATTTGTTATTGTTCTCAATGATAAGCAAAAGCATTCGTTTAATACCGCGGGATGTAATTAAGAACACATGCGCTAACACATTCGTGTAAATCTCGGTTAATTACTGTTGTTCAAGGATTTCTGGTAATCGCTATCAGCTGAAGCGCTTTATTAAGAAATTCTTAATTTTGATTGTTATTGTTCTCAATGATTAGCAAAAGCATTTGTGTAATACCACGGGATGTAATTAAGAACAGATGCGCGAAAACATTCGTGTAAATCTCGGTCAATTACTGTTGTTCAAGGATTTCTAGTAATCGCTATCAGCTGAAGCGCTTTATTAAGAAATTCTTAATTTTGATTTGTTATTGTTCTCAATGATTAGCAAAAGCATTTGTGTAATACCACGGGATGTAATTAAGAACAGATGCGCGAACACATTCGTGTAAATCTCGGTTAATTACTGTTGTTCAAGGATTTCTAGTAATCGCTATCAGCTGAAGCGCTTTAATTAAGAAATTCTTAATTTTGATTGTTATTGTTCTCAATGATTAGCAAAAGCATTTGTGTAATACCACGGGATGTAATTAAGAACAGATGCGCGAAAACATTCGTGTAAATCTGGTCAATTACTGTTGTTCAAGGATTTCTAGTAATCGCTATCGCCTGAAGCGCTTTATTAAGAAATTCTTAATTTTGATCGTTATTGTTCTCAATGATTAGCAAAAGCATTCGTGTAATACCGCGGGATGTAATTAAGAACACATGCGCGAACACATTCGTGTAAATCTCGGTTAATTACTGTTGTTCAAGGATTTCTAGTAATCGCTATCAGCTGAAGGGCTGTATTAAGAAATTCTTAATTTTGATTTGTTATTGTTCTCAATGATAAGCAAAAGCATTCGTTTAATACCGCGGGATGTAATTAAGAACACATGCGCTAACACATTCGTGTAAATCTCGGTTAATTACTGTTGTTCAAGGATTTCTAGTAATCGCTATCAGCTGAAGCGCTTTATTAAGAAATTCTTAATTTTGATTGTTATTGTTCTCAATGATAAGCAAAAGCATTCGTGTAATACCGCGGGATGTAATTAAGAACACATGCGCGAACACATTCGTGTAAATCTCGGTCAATTACTGTTGTTCAAGGATTTCTAGTAATCGCTATCAGCTGAAGGGCTGTATTAAGAAATTCTTAATTTTGATTTGTTATTGTTCTCAATGATTAGCAAAAGCATTTGTGTAATACCACGGGATGTAATTAAGAACAGATGCGCGAACACATTCGTGTAAATCTCGGTTAATTACATTTGTTCAAGGATTTCTAGTAATCGCTATCAGCTGAAGCGCTTTAATTAAGAAATTCTTAATTTTGATTGTTATTGTTCTCAATGATTAGCAAAAGCATTTGTGTAATACCACGGGATGTAATTAAGAACAGATGCGCGAAAACATTCGTGTAAATCTGGTCAATTACTGTTGTTCAAGGATTTCTAGTAATCGCTATCGCCTGAAGCGCTTTATTAAGAAATTCTTAATTTTGATCGTTATTGTTCTCAATGATTAGCAAAAGCATTCGTGTAATACCGCGGGATGTAATTAAGAACACATGCGCGAACACATTCGTGTAAATCTCGGTTAATTACTGTTGTTCAAGGATTTCTAGTAATCGCTATCAGCTGAAGGGCTGTATTAAGAAATTCTTAATTTTGATTTGTTATTGTTCTCAATGATAAGCAAAAGCATTCGTTTAATACCGCGGGATGTAATTAAGAACACATGCGCTAACACATTCGTGTAAATCTCGGTTAATTACTGTTGTTCAAGGATTTCTAGTAATCGCTATCAGCTGAAGCGCTTTATTAAGAAATTCTTAATTTTTTTTTTGTTATTGTTCTCAATGATAAGCAAAAGCATTCGTGTAATACCGCGGGATGTAATTAAGAACACATGCGCGAACACATTCGTGTAAATCTCGGTCAATTACTGTTGTTCAAGGATTTCTAGTAATCGCTATCAGCTGAAGCGCTTTATTAAGAAAGTCTTGAGAACGATTGAACTTGAAAGTGTGTAGGTGCCTTGTAAGTTACCAAGTTGGTAGGGTACCTGCGGTAAACAAGGGCCGGCGGCTATCAAGGACCATCAGAGAAACAACACACATTCAATCATTTTATAGGTTAGATCTCACGCATACATAACAAGGACCAATAGTACTGCTATTTCCCTCGCGCGCGTTGCCGTGCGCGCCGCCATTTCTTCAGTAGCCCCGAGTGACTCACTGGGGATGGTCGACGTCACATTTTTATAAAAAATGCCGATGCAAAAAAATTCACTGTAAAAAAAATTGTATACTTTACAATAATCTAACACATAATTATTGTAAAGTGGACATTAGAGCTGTCGAATCAAGGTAAGTTCTTTTATTTGTTGATATTTGCCAACTTTCTAATCAAGTTTTGTAAAAAGTGACGCCATTGCTAATAAGGGCCACCTGGAAGGAAGTGATTAAGGGCCGGCCCTTATTGGCCTGTCTAAATATAATTTTTTGCTTGGTTTTCTTTTCAGATAGATCTTTATCTTTTTATTAACCTTGATGTTATTGTGAGTTATATCTATTTGAAACATTTTTACAAGCTTTTTAACTTGCTATGGGTGTGGGTTTGTATGTGTGTTCCCGTTGTTCAATTGATTTGAAACTTTGCATGCTTGTCTAGTTTCGAAGAAAATACAATATTATAGTAATAACGAGCTAATCTGATAATGGAGACGGAAGGTAGACAACGAAAATCTCATTACAAGGCGACCAATTGTTTATAGCTCAGATAACGATACTTCTGTTGAAGACCTTATGTCTCTTCTAGCGAATTATCACAATATTCAAGATAGCCAAAACTTATACAGCCCCACTCCATCAGAAGATCAAAATGCAGTTTCTCCATTGATGCAAGAATTTACGCCAGAAAAAGGGATCAGCCATCTGATAGTTCGTCATCAGAGGATTCAGAGGATAATATACCATTACTGAATCTTATGCAGGATAAAAGTTTGGAATCTCCTTTCGAACAGCTGATACCAACTCCAAATTATGCGGTGGTGAAGCAAAGTAAACCAAGACGCAAAGCCATTAATTACAAAGGCCAGCTGGTTACTAGAGACCTATTTATGGAAAGAGAGAATAAAAAGAAAAGACAAAAAAACCAGCAAACTCCAAGGGGCCAAAAAGAACAAAGAAAATAAAAAAAAATCAAGGGGAACCCTGATGATACGTGGTACTGCTACGCATGTCATACGGAAAGGATCCAAGATATGCGACAGTGCTAAGTGTGTCAGAAATGGTATCACGAACAATGTGTTGGCCTAACAAAAGATGATATAATTTTGTTTGCCCCAAATGATTGATTGAATTGATCTCATAATTCTATTAAGAATTTCATGATTGTTACTATTTCATTATTTTAATAAGGGCCAGGGCATTTGCCAGGCATAAAATAAGCATTTATTTTTAAATTTTTGTTAAACCTATATTTTTGTTTAAGAGATTTGTATCTAAAAATAGTATAAATTTGTTGATTTTACTTAAATAACATCTTTTTGCTACACATTGTTGATTACTTGAGTTTTATAAGGACCGTTTTGTTTTTTTTGTTACATGATTAATGATAAACTGTTAACTATTTTGGCTGAAAATGTTAATTATATAGAGTTATAGAGGAAAACCATTTAGTTTATATTTTATTAGCTTAGTTTCTTTTAATTTTGTCTCGGACCTTAATAGACTACCTGAGTTTATTAAGGTCCTCAGTAAAGGATTTTTTAAAATTTATTTTTGTTCACAAAATGTTTAAAACCTTGCCATATAGGTATTTTTTTAAGATCTTAAATAAATACTGTTCGATAATATTCCTGATTTTTATTTAAACTTCACCTATTTTTTTCAATATTTAAGTTTTAATTATGCCGGCTCTTATTTACCGCAGGTAACCTTACTTGCGCCTGTTTTCTGCGAAAGGGTAGGCAGAAATGTAAAGTCTGAACAGCTTCAGAAACTGGCTGACGCAATAAGAGAAAAACGACCGAGACGTGTAAATGTTCACTTACTCCATGATAATGCGCGACCTCATGTCGCTTCGGAGGCTCGACAAAAATCGTAGATCTTGGATGGCACCCGGTTGCCCACCCACCGTACTCACCGGATCTCGCGCCATCCGACTATCACTTATTCCGACCACTAAAGTGAGAAAAAATTTCAAAACTACGAAGACCTTAAAATGGCAGTGGACAATTTCTTTTCTGCACAGCCTCCGGAATTCTGGGCGCACGGCATCAACAATCTACCAACTAGATGGGCCAGAGTAATAGAGTTATTTGGAGAACACATTACTGATTAATTATTGTAAATAACAAAGTTATCAATAAATTAATTAAGTCTTATATCTTGGTGCAAGACTTTTCCGCCAACCTGATATTTTTCCAAATCATTAACATTACTCGTATAGACGTGATCTTTAGATTAAAATCATTGAAAGTCGGTTATCGTCGCCTTAATGAGTACAGCTGACTAGGAATGCTCACTGTGTACTGTCGCGTTACACTTTAATAACTTTAATTTCGTGCAAGGCGACGGAAAAGTGCTGATCTATGCGATGTGCGCGTGCCATGTATGATACATTACCCTTACCCAATCAGTTTCGTTACTGACCTCACTTACTGCCTTATCTGTAACCACAGCCTGGGGCCGTATTATGAAAAATTAATGCCATCATTTTTCCAGTGCCAGAGAGAGAGACGGAGCTATACATGACCTATAGCACCATCCCTTTTTCGCAACGGAGTCATGATGGCGTTAATCCCAACTTCCTAACTAATATTATTAATGCGAAAGTAAGTTTGTTTGATACCTTTCACGCCTAAACCATTGAACCGATCATCCTGAAATTTCGCATATACGTTGTCACATGTACAGAAACGGACATAGGGTACCTTTCATCCCAAAAAAAAACTGTTCCCGAGAAAAAAAAAACAATAATGTTCTTGTGATAATAGATGGCGCCACGTGTCTTTGGTATCATGATTGAATTATTACGCTTTCACGCTACAACTGCAGGACGGATTTTGATGAAATTTGGCACATGGATAGACTATGACCTGGATTAGGACATAGGATACTTTTGATTCCGGTAGTACGTTCCCGTGGGATAATTTCCGACAGCCACGCGGGCGAAGCCGCGGGCAAAAGCCAGAAGGACCCAGATCTGTTTACGCATAGCTCGTTCCGACGCGACAGAAAAACAACTAACCAAGTATCATCGACAGAATAATATCAAAAACAAGTTTCATCCTACGCACTAGTACCTACAACTTATAGACACGTTACAACTTACAAGATATAGCAGATTTGACGCGGAAACATTTAGCTTATATGCTACACTGATTACCGAGGTGCGTGACGTGACGGAGACCTCAACTAATGAATTACGTTCGGTTTTATTATTTTGTAATAAAATAATTGTATGTTTGTGTTGCATGGCTTTTTTTAGGGTTCCGTACCTCAAAAGGAAAAACGAAACCCTTATAGGATCACTCGTGTGTCTGTCTGTCCGTCTGTCACAGCCAATTTGCTCCGAATCTAATGGACCGATTAAGTTGAAATTTGGTACACATATGTATTTCTGTGATCCAAACACGGACGTGTAACGTAAATAAATTAATTTTGAATATGGGGGACAATTTTGGGGAGCAAATAAGAAAATTTAAAAAAATGTTTTGTAAACTGCACCGGGTGACATATCAAATGAAAGGTCTTACTGTGAGGGTCTCAAATATATATGTTTTATAATTTTAAAATAAATAATTTTAAAGATATTTAAGAAAATAGACAAAAATTGACCATTGCCCAAAATTTTAGGCTCAGTACTTTCGGAGATAAGGGGGGCCTTATCTCCGAAAGTACCTACTGAGCCTAAAATTTAAAAAAAATACGAAAAATTGTACAATACCTATAGATTACAGGAAAACCTATAAGAAGTCATACAGTGCATACAAACTTACTTTTGCAGTTGGAATGTATGTGAGAACATGTTTTTCAACTACAAAGTTAAGTTTGTTCTTGAGATTTATCCCAACTACGGAACCCTTCATTGTGCGTAGTCCGACACGCACTTGACCGGTTTTTTTTTCCAAAGGAATGGTATTTGTTGAAGATGTAACAAAGATGTAGTATTTATGGTTATCATCATCTACCTAGCCTTTTTCCAACTATGTTGGGGTTGACATCCAGTCTAACCGAATGCAGCTGAATAGCAGTACATATTTTTCATGGAGCGACTGCCTATCTGACCTCCATAACCCAGTCACTGGGCAATACGATACACCTTGGTAAGACTGGTTGTCAGACTTTCAGGCTTCTGATGACCAGTAACGACTCAATTACGTTATTTGATAGTAAATTGATTGGATGGAATGTTACGAATTGTGTCCGAACAATCCTAAATAATATTATTTGTTTGGTTAATGCTGTGGAGGAGCTTGTGGCTAAGTAATAACAGCCGCACGGGTCGATCCATCAGGTTAAGCTACGCTTGCCGGGGTTGGTCCGTGGATGGGTGACCATCTACATACCGAGACTCCTCCGTGCCTCGGAAAGCACGTTAAGCCGTTGGTCCCGGCTGTCATTCGAGACAATCGTTACGGGTCGTCAGAAGCCCGAAAGTCTGACAACCAGTCTTACCAAGGGGTATCGTATTACCCAGTAAGTGGGTTGTGGAGGTCAGATAGGCAGTCGCTCCATGTAAAATACTGGTATTCAGCTGCATCCGGTTAGACTGGAAGCCGACCCCAACATAGTTGGGAAAAGGCTAGTCAGATTGAATGTTTGGTTAATGCTGTGTGTCACAGTCGGGACAAGTTAACTCAGCCAATAAATGAAGAGAGAGAAAGATACATCAGCTGAGTGATTATTATTGGTTTCGATGATTTCTAAGATTAGTCTTGACACGGCTTGTTACTAAGCAATAGCCGCATGGGTCGATCGAAGGTTAAGCTACGCTTGCCGTGGTCCATTCTTTGATGGGTGACCATCCCTAACATATCGAGACCCGGAAAGCAGGTTAAGCCGTTGGTCCCGGTTGTCATTTATGGATCTTTGACTGTCGTTACGGGTCGCCAGAAGCCCGAAAGTATGACAACCAGTCGGTAACCAAGGGGTATCGTATTACCTAGTACCCAGTAACTAGGTTGTTTAGGTCTGATAGGTAGTAGCTCCCTGCAAAAAACTGGTATTTAACTGTATCCGGTTAGACTGGAAACTAACCACAATACAGTTGGAAAAAGGCGAGGCAGATGATGAGTTGTTGACTCTATAATTTTAATACTGACAAAGGAGACGAACATTACAAACCGCCTACAACTAAAAGGTTCATTCAATACAAGTTCAGTTTTCAATTAGTCCGATCCAGTTGATGGGGAGTTATTTTATTTCAATCTCAGATTTGATGCCACCAATTGCCTCAAACTGCTTGAAAAGTAAAGTGAGAACCCTGTCTTTGCTGTCACGCGCTCGGGCAAAACACACTGCAGGACGTATCGCAAAATGCACACTCATCCATCCAAAGCTGAAATATAAATACAAAACCAACTAAATATTTATAACACCTATCTTTACACCTAGGTTTAACAAATAAAAACTTTAGACTTTGTGAGGCCTTTGCAGCTTAAGTGGGAAGCGTCAGGGTAGCCCACGAAATTCAAATTTTCTTACGATTTTTGCAATTTGTAAGTCAGTATTAAGTTGTATGATAAATAAAGTATGATTCGCGGCCGTAACAAATATGTATTTTCAGAATTACAATCAGTAATACAACTCCATAAGTTAGTATAATCCTCTAATGTCAAGATTTCATGAAATAGGCAAAATTTGAATTTCACGGGCTACCCTGACGCTTTCGCCTTAAAACGGCAACGGCTCCCAATCGGATAACGCCTGCTAGGTATACCGTTCGAGATGAAGCGAGATGCGCGCGTAACGGTGCCTAACATTAATTGATACAAGTAAACGGTGCCGTCGAGCGGAATCGCGCACTAAGCTATAATGCGCACTGTAATACGGTAATATAAATGTAATGTTCTGTCTGTATTGTTTCTTGAGGTAACGGGGTTTGAGGAGTTTGTGTTGTGACTTGTGAGAGGATATGTTTCTTTGTTTCGTTCTGCAGCTAGAATTCCTAAGAAAGAACTCAATTGTAGTGTCTTGCTTGCATGAAATTTTATTCGTATAGTATTTAACTAACAGGGCTGGGCTGAGGTGTACCTATAGTAGGATTTCGCCAGTTATATTGAATTCCCATGTAATAGGTAGTGTGCCTATTGCCATCAGCCGGGCAAAAATCCAGACTCGGAGTTGCTGCTGATAAATTCCACATGGAAAAACAAATTTTTTGTAGTATACTATTTAACTTGTTCCTGTCTACTTCTGGAAAAAACTGTTACTTATGTATGTAATAGCAAGCCGTAGTTGTCCAGCTAGGGGCTGATATTAGGCACATTACTTACACCTACTTAATTTGTTTGCTAGCTGCTCCCATTAAATATGCATATGCGGTATGGCTCTAATAATCGTTCCATATCCTAAGGGCACGTCTTCTCTACCATTATCGCGACCCCCGGTCTACTCCTTGATATGCAATGGTCTCTGTAGCACCATGTAACACGAGGCTACATGGACTAGTGCGAATCTTTGGGTTACTTCACGTCTGGTCAAACCATGCTGCGGTCGGTACATTTCATTAATTCATTAGTTATTTGCATGTTTCTGTGAGATTGATAAGATTTGAAAAGAGAAGATTAATCATGAGCAGTGATCGGATAATAATATACCTAATCTTCTTCCCACGAAAGAATAATATGTTAAAATTCCTTTCTGAATAAATAACTAATCTCGGGTTCCCGGGATTGAATAATTTTTCTTCTTCGACTGCTCTCGCGCACTTACGGCCGCCCGCGCCCTTCATTCCACATCGCGCACGCTTCCCGCCCATACGCTCCTTGCTTTGTTTCTTGAGCAAAATGAACGACGTAGGTTGTGACGCGCTAATCGGTGCAATTAAATCGCAAGAACTTATTTGGGCTACTGATTTGAATGACGACCAGGTGGTATCAACTGCTCCAGCAGTTATCAATGGCAGTTTTAAGCTCTTGCCTATGACTGCAAAAGCAGTCCGTGTATCAATGGCTAACTGCTCGAGCAGTCAGTGTATGGCGGCCCTAGAAAGCTAGAAGTCGCGTGCTTCTCCAAATAATCTCTGCTCTTAAATCCAATCGTCACAATTAACAACTTAACTCAATACTATTATTATAAAACACTCAAATACATTAAAAATTCAACATAAACATAATCATAAGTTACCTCGACATGAACCGACAATTATTATCTTAACACCCTGTAGTTAACCAGACGTAGATATACGGGTGTAATGTGTTTCTAACTACATAGTCCAACTAAGTTACTAATTGTGAATGACGTGTAAATGAGTTAACTATTAGTGTTAGTGGCTCAACGGCTAGCTTGAACTTTCGCTCGCTCGGTCACTAGGATTTGACCTCATTGGTTTATTTTGATGCGAAGTAGTGAGTAAGTGCTCCTTGTAGATATGGTAATAGGGTTACTTTACTGTAGCTAATATATCGCAACATCACGCCTTCATTTCCCGAAGGGTTGGGCAGAATACACCTATCGTACACACTATTTTTTTTTGTTTTGTGTGGGAAATCAAATAATTTCCGCTCCGCCCAGAGCGGGAGAAATTGTGTCAGTCTTGTACTGACTAAAACCCACCCGTGAGTGTTCCTACAGTTACCTGTACCAGGGCCACGGTAACTTTTTCAAACAGTTTGCGATCCTGGCAGACCCTTATACTATATGTATAATTCGAAGTTTCTAAATAATATATAAGATGCTTAGCTTTAGTCAGTTGGGAAAAGGTTTCGTTTGAGCTACTCTTTTTAACTAGCCTATTACAAAATCTGTAGATTAGTAATTAATAATAATAATTTGAGTAAGTAATAATAATTTAAGGACCATTTGATGCCAATGAACTTCTGGCCTTTTGTATTTTTGATTGTTTTTGGCACAGGAACTTTTTTTTTGCTGAAATTGAAAATTAATGATAAATCATCAAAGTTTATTTTGCCGTCTATTGTAGACTCGCTCCCTTACACATAACTGAAGAAATGTGGGTGTACTATGGGTACACCTCTGTCTAACCCTTCGGGGATTAAAGGCGTGATGTTGTGTATGTTTTATGTATACTGTTTTCTTATAGTTCTGGTACTCCCAAAAAGGCCTTCATACAGGGTGACAAACATCATAGGTAAAGAAACAGTTCCACAAAAAGATGCAAGACAAGATCTATTGACATGGGGGTCACTGCTAGGTTTTCTGCCTATCCCTTCAGACGACTCGTCATACTATGTAAACAAGCTAGGGTGTCCATTAATTACGCATATATGTATTTAAATAAAAAATGCAAAAACAACAAATTTTTGCATTTTTCTTGCGTTTACAGTGGGAAATCTAACCACGTACTTGTTAAATATTCAAATGGTATGCACATTACAAATATGCATGACATTTTGTTTGTTAGTCATATTATGCGTGTTTTACTATGCTTAATTGACCAAGGCAGGGCTTGTTAACTGTGTTTATACCGTGCTTCTGCTTGCTTCGTTAGAATTTATGAGAGTTCGTACTTTACATGTATAAATTGCGTCTATATATCGCACTTTTGCATTTGAAAAGGCACTCGGCTGGCCTTTTCTGGATCTCATCATCCCACATAACACCTGGGATGTCCTATATACGTAGCGTTCTCCTTAAAAAACTGGAAAAACAACATAATTAAGTATTGGAATACTCAATGTAGAAATGTTGTAAAGACAAATACACGACTACGCCTCCAGAAAGTTGCACGAATATCAGACAAGCAGTTTCGTAGTAACAAATTGAAATACAGACGTTCCAATTTATAATAGGAGGCTAAGAATTATTGCAGCCATCAATATTATTTATGCATTCGCTAGTTTAAACTAAGGTGTGGTGGAGATGCAAATACCAGGATGTGGATTTAGAATTCTCCGTTATTTATTGCGGTTCTGACCCGAATGGAGAAATTACTGTACGTGTTTTTTTTTTAGTGCTTAAGTATATTGTTAGTTGGTTAGTTCTTTAAAAAGAAAAGGTCTCATCGTGGTTACGATGAAGGAATGTTTACAGAAACAGAATGAAAATGTATCGTTGTTAGCTTTAATATCAAGAGATCTAACCAGTGAAATGTAACCGGTGCGCGGTGTAAATAATAGTAAATCAGATTGCATGATCATCGCCATATCAATATTATGCCTTCTTATTAGGAAGACCTATATAGATGATTGTATGATGACATCGAATCGCAAATCTTAGCAAACTCATGATTTAGAAATGAAATAAGTGCATAATAACATTATCTGTACATAGGTGGTGTCATATGCAAACACTAGCCACATTTCATCTCTGATTCGATCGACCAACAGTTCTTTATTTTTCGTGTGGTAACCTAAAGACTAACCTGGTGTCAGAGTTTTTTGCCGCACATGGGCCTCTGACTTGGCTTCACATGCCGTCGAGAAATATCTCAGGTATTTCTTCACGGGTTTTCTCGTAATGTTTTTCCTTCACCGTTTTTCAAGCAAGTAATAATTATATAATAAGCACATGAATCCGAAAAGTCAGAGGTGCGTGCCTTGGGTTCGAACTCGAGACCTATGACTTGGCAGTCCACACCCAGTTCTATAGTTAACCTAACACATTCATGGTCAAAATCAGTGTACCATGGCTGATCGCATCGATGATTACAGTCTAAACAGTTATCTATATTTAATTGTAATGCATGCAGATATTAAGAGCCGTGGAAATATTTACTGCCTAAGCTTGTTGGGAAGACCTGGATCCCAAAAAACAAAAAAACAAAAAAAATAAAGCTTAAGAACGAAACAGGCTGGATTCTGATGATGACGTATCTAGAGGAAAAGATGAATGTAGGTATTTCTCTTTAGGAAGATGCCTAAAGACGTATGATAACGAATCAAATTCTAACATAGAACAGCTTCGTTTTTTTTTTAACATTATCCATTTTTATAATTATTTTTGGCTCCCCTAAATAAATGCAAAATTTCTGGCTGGTATGAAATCCCTTGTGTATCAAATGTATGTGTATATAATTTTTCCGCGTCTGACTTCTATAGAAATATTTCATGCTTACGTTTCTGTTTCAGGTAATTCATGAATTTCACATTCTGCTACCCCGCGGGTATTGTGTTCCGAGTCCTCGGTGAGTTTTTGTTTCGCCAACCCTTTTTTCCGGTAATTATTTTGGGCAATATCACAGTATTTTATAACGATACGACGTATTTAGTAAAAAAAAAAGTTTTACCAAAATATTTGGTCATTTACGACTCTTTCATTGTGGTATTGGTAAAATGGTCTAAGGTAACATTACTTAAGATCAGAAAGCTTCAGCCTTTTTGGCTGAGGCCAAACGGACGTAATTTTTTGAACCGAATGCAGCGCAAATTCCTCAATCACAAATTACGCGACTCACAGCTCAAAAAATTACGTTCGTTTAGCCTCAGCCTTAATAATTAAGGTGTATGCAAAAAATATAGGTACTCAGAAACAGTTCAACAAGCAGTATCCTATCTGTATAACCGTACAAGAAGCTCATTTAAAATACTACGAGTGGTATCAGAATTCAGAACTACGTGCTTCCGTAACCATTCGACGGATTTAAACGCCAGTTGATTGCTATTGCGACAATCTGTTAAAATGCAGGTCGAGTTAACGCGTTCGTAAACCAATGTTTTCCCACCTTTTGTTTTGTTATCGCTACTGGTTAACCTTATTGCGTATGCCATAAAAAACCGTAGAGTAAAAAAATACAGTAAGACAACTTTCGATGCGGATGAACTTGGAAGAACATACATCACGCCTGATTTCCCCGAAGAATTAGGCGAAATATGAGGGGTATACTATGTACACTTCGTACATAGTAGTACCCGTATTTCGCCAGTTATGTTTAAGTCCCATGTAATAGAGGGTGAGCCTATTGCCATCAAAAGAACACAAATCCAGACACCTAGCTGCTACTGAGAATTTAGATGGAAAAAGCCAATAACACTGCCCGGCCTGAGATTCGAACCCAGGACCTCATGAATAAAAATCAAAATCAAAACCCCAAAACGCCCGCCCTTCACCACTTCCTAGTGCTTTAGCTGGGGAGAAGAAGTGGCGCAACAAACCCCAGTAGCACAGCTGTCTGTTCAGCAGTAACGCTTGCAAACACCAGACCAACAAACTTAGAACAGTAACCTTATTTCAAACTGTGCGTATTGTCATTCCTGTTTGCTAACAGAAGAGAATAGCCATCTTAATGCCTTGGCAGTGCTCTCGGCCGAGTGCTCGGTACGTGTAATCACATCACTGAGCGCTCGGCGACAGGTATAAACATGCACTTGGCCTGGGGCGGCAGTCTCGACACTCGTAACGATAGCTGTACGACTGAAATCGCTCGCTAAGTCTTAATGGGGTACCTAGACGGGCAAAATGGTAATAGTTAGGTTTTTCAAAGACAATTATTGGCCACTTCAAATTAACATTGAATAACGAGGAAAATTGGAGTACATGATTAAATAAAAAAAACGGTTCTCGCCGCAACTGGTTTGAAACTGTAAATGGTTTTTTCGTGCTTGTCAAGCAATTTTGACCGTCTTAGTATTCCATTAGGACTTAGCGAGCGATTCCATTCGTAAAGCTATCGTTACGAATGTCGAGACTGCCGCCCCTGGATCATACGTACCGAATAAATGAGCGAGACAGTGATCTCGGCCGAGTGCTCGGTACTGTCTCGCCCCATCTACTCGGTACGTCGTGCGATTCAGGCATAAATAAAAATGTTACGGCTTTAGTACGTTCCTTCCTTCCTTGGGCAATCATTTTTTCAGTATTCAGCTCTAGTTTGAGTATTGTAGAGAGTTTACCTTCTGTAACTTTTTACGTCATGACAAAACCTGAACAGTGTGGGAGGTTTTACTATTCTGACGGGTCTGACAGTATCCGGAAATTCATACATGTCTTGTTTATCGATAACATCATGACATTTTCCGATAGAGGTGGGTAGACACTTATTTACTGTCTCTGTGTGTATGACAGGCATCCCATTTCGAAAGGTTTTGATGGGGTCCACTTCCAACTATGATAAATCAACTGATTTGCCGTGTGCTGTGTCTTAAATATTACATCTACCGACAGCCTCCTATTGGCGTCCAAGCATTTATCTCTCAGAATCAGTCTACCTAGCCTTTTCTCAACTATGTTGGGATCGGCTTTAACGAGATGTGATTGAATACCAGTATGGACATGGATACATGGAGCGACTGCCTATCTGACCTCCACAACCCAATTACTGTGTAACACGATACCTCTTGGTAAGGGTGGATGTCAGACTTTTTGGGCTTTTGACACCCGTAACGACTGTTAAAGTTCTACAAATGACAACCGTGACCAACGGCTTAACGTGCTTACCGAGGCAAGGAGGGGTTTCGATATGTAATGGATGGTCACCCAGCCACGAACTGACTGCGGCAAGCGTAGCTTAATACATTAGGCGCGGCAGACGCACATGCGCGTTTTCGGAAGTTCACCAGGTGTTTGACGGCGCGTGTGCGCGTCCATACAATTTACATAAGTTTCTTCGAGTGCGGCGCGCCGCACCTGTGCGTTCGTTGTGCATCTCTATTATTTCGAAAACATCGTAAAATAAGGGTCGGTAAGGGTGTCTACACTCAAGATATTTTTTGCACGCACCCGAGCGTTTGCCACATAAAGAAGCGTTTGCATAAATTTCGCTAAGAATTAAGCAGATAATGTGTTAACCTTCGATCGACCCGTGCGGCTGTTATCATTTAGCCACGAGCCCCGCAAGTTCAGCCTCATCTTTTTTAAACGCCTTTGGATGAAAACAATAGAAAGTATTAAATTTTCAAATACCTTTCTCTATCCTGACTTATATTATAAATGCGAAAGTCAGTTTGTTTGTTTGTTACTTTTTCACGCCTAAACAGTGGTTTGATCATCCTGAAATGTTGCATATAAGTTGTCACGTGTACAGAAACGGACATATGGTACCTTTCACCCCGAAACAGAATAACGAGGAAAACAACAATAACGTTCTTATGATAATAGATGGCGCCACGTGTCTATCGAATCATGATTGAATTATATTACGAGTATTATAGAAATTTTAGTAGTGTGTTAAGTTTTTTTATTTTTTTTTATTTAAGTACCTGATACATTTTGTGAGCCTAGAGTGTAGATAGACCGGTTTTTCATATAATACTATAAATGCGAAAGGGAGTTTGTTTGTTTGTTAGGCTTTCACGCTAAAACCGCTGAACGGATTTGTATGAAATTCGGCACATGGGTAGAGTATGACCTGGATCAGGAACTAGAATACGTTTGATCCCTGTAGTGCGTTCGCCGCGTGAAGCCGCGGGTAAAAGCTAGTTTCAAATAAATGATTCAAACAGCATTACCGTATACAAATGGATCGATAGCATTAAATACAAGCGTTGTTTCGCACTGTCGATGTGTGGCTCTTAATTTATTCATTGCGAAAGGCTTTATCCGTTCTGCTGTATAAAATGTGTTGGATAAACTGTTTGTTTTTACTGTGTCGTTATTTTTTTATATGGTTGAGGGACTTTTGGCAATATAGTAATTGATCCATTGAACTAAGCGTTTGAGGATGGTTGAGCCAACCTTTACGCGGACACTCGTTGCGTCATTAAAGCTCCATTTACACCGCGGAAGTTTTTTGACTGTGGCATAACATAAAATTGAAGGGATCTGGCACCGTCTTAAACAACACGTACAATATTGCACGATACGGGCAAAGGAGATTGACCAAGTGAATAAGAAACCTAGTATCGGTATCAAACATGAGGTGACTAGGATTTTCAAATGCCATTAATGCCATTTTATCATAATTCTCAGCATTACACGGTAATTATGTCTCAAAATCTAGGTCTAGTATGGAATCTCTTCCGGTGAGTTGCACAAAACCAACATTAGTTTAATGGAGACTATAAATTGATGCTGTCACTTTCTTTTTGATAGAAAATGTATGGGATGGCATGAATTTAAAGTCTCCGTTAAACTAATGTTGGTTTCGTGCAACTCAGTGCTAGTGACTTTTTGACACAATGCTAATATATTCAAAATACGAATTAAGCTCGTATTCCGATCTGTCACCCTGTTTTGTCCCCATAGAGGAACAGATCGGAAAAAAAAAATATCTGTCCCCCTGTTAGCAACGAGAGGACAGTTCGAACTTTATTCACTCCTATCTGGGACAGATGGGAGTGAATAAAGTTGTTAACAGTGGGACAGATCAAACTATTTTCCGATTTGTTCCTCTAAGGGGGAAAAGCAGGGTGACAGATCGGAATAATCCGAAATAAGTACCTAGTCAAAATGACGTTTGAGCATTTTTGTAAAATGACGTATGTAATCTGTCAATTCCGACAGATAAAGGCTGATGATGAGGCTATAAACTCGAGAATTTACATGTAACAGAATTCATCGAACAAATAGCAAATTTTACATTTTCTTCTACGGAAAATCCATAGGGAACAACTTACTAGTGTAATGCAATTAAAATTAATATTAATATTTATTTTATACAACTTGACATGGAAAAATTAACAAAACAACCAGACAAAATAAAATTATGTGTGTTATTAACTTATTTTAGAGTTAGCTCACTTATAGTTAAAGGCTAAAAACCTACATGCAGACGTCCTCCATTCAAAACTTCCTCACGGTAAAGTATGCTTTTAATATGTTTTTTACTTTGATGACCTTTTTTGATTTCTAATTTTTGGCAGTTTCCTTTGGCAACTTATTTAGAATGTTAGGAAGGGAGTACGTCCTTCTCTCTCTTACCATTATTATAGAGTCTGTTATGTCCCACTGCACGGCGAAGCTCTCCCTTTTTTCCTGTCTCTTGCTACATCTGGCTAATCCTTTAGATAGGCGTTTAATTCGTCACGCAATCTCTGGACCTAACGCGTCGCCGATTCTTTACCATACTCATTATTAATCTTTAGCAGTTTATATAGAGGCAAGTACGACAGGCTACGAACAAAGTTTGGTCTGTTTGTTTTCTGCAGCTTATTCACAAAAACAGAGTAATCAGAGGCAACAGCCAATTTAACTTTATCGAACACATTTATGATTTTACAATATTTAAATAACCATAATCGGGCTTATATTTTAGTTTAATTTTATACGGTATCAATATTTTTAATATCCTTATCTGAATATTTCTTTTTTTTTATCGTCAATTTTGACCGTCTAGGGACCTCATTAGGACTTTGCGACCGAATTCGCTCGTAAAGCGAACGACGCTATCTATGTCGAGACTGCAGCCCCAACCAGTCTTATCACCGTTCAATATTCTAAGGCTCACTTCAAAAGCTAAATATGGACCTGCCGCCAGTATCAAGTCCCCGACACAACTTTTTTTATCGCACAAATACTTTTTTTAAAGTTTTGCAACACAGTAAGTGGACGAGTTGAAATAGCACTTTGTATTTTATTAAACGAGCATAGAGATAAAACTGCAAAGTCCGAGTACTTGTTGATATCGGCTTTCATGCTGCGAATGGCGCCATGCCAAACGAGGCATGTATGCACCATTTACATTTTAATGTAGTCTGGGATTTAAAAAATACAGGTGCGCATTGTATTACTAAATGTGGATTGTTGGTTTGTAGCTTGTTTATGAAGATTTTCTTCAGCTTAAGGGCTGTCACCAATGGTGGTAATCAGATTTTATTTCTGTAAGTAGGTTTGTACAAACACTTTATTTATTTAATTTGACAACTTTGGTCCAGTGGTTAGTACAAACAAAAACAAACTTATCAAGTATAGGGTTAGTATTTATTAACACATTCTCTGCTTAATTCTTTATGCAAACGCTTCTTTATGCTACACCCTTACCGACCCTTTTTTTACGATGTTTTCGAAACAATAGAGATGCACAACGAACGCACATGTGCGTCGCGCCGCACTCGAAGAAAGTTATGAAAACGCGCATGTGCGTCTGCCGCGCCTAATGTATTAATAATCACATATAATTATTATTCATCCCTGCCGCACGAACAACCGGACATAGTGTCTCAACATTGGTGCATCGTGTTGTTCGGCTAGGGTTTTCAAAATACTGTTGCTGCTAGCTCTCATTCTGCTTATTAAGGATGCGGTCTTCCTCATAATGGCATAAAAGTCGTCAGTTCGTGCTACAGCAAACATGCTAGACGCGCTGCAGAACTCATCAAATAACTTCTCCCGCTCTGGGTGGAGCGGGCGGGCGTGTCAGACTTCTACTGACTAAAACCCACACGTGTTCCTTCAGTTGCCTGTGCCAGGGCCACGGTAACTACAGCACCCTGAAGCCATTATTATATTGCACACGCAGAGCATCTAGAGCCCTTACTTAAGAGCCTTTAAACTTATACACGTCAATCATATTTGAAAACCTAGATGAGGTCGGCGTTTCCTATCTGATAACTCTGAGAAGAAAGTCCGTAACAAACTCAGAGGTCACAGTCTCTTTTAAAGTCCAGACATAATCTTGGTCAGATCATGTGAAGACTATGTAGATTGGTGTCTGAAATGCTCTTTGGTGCTTAAAGCAATTTTAAAACCTTTGCTTGGTTTTTTAATAGGATGTCCTGGTTGTTTTAAGGTCTATGGCTATGTCTAGATCATGAATTCCCCGAAATTAATACCAAATTGTAGCTATTTATAAATCGAGACTAATTTCCTCACCAAATATGGTGATTTTAGGCTTATTTTCCTACTCAATACAATACTAAGCAAAAGAGTTAAGTTTCGCCGTCAACATTTTGACTAAAATTAAAAATAAAACTACCCTATTTTTCAGGTCAACAGTTTTTAAAACTTCCGTCAACTTTAATCTCTTACTAGCTGTTGCCCGCGACTTTGTCTGCGATCCAGGATGAATAGTAGCCTATATCCTCCACGTCATGGTCTATCCAAGTCTATCCAAGTTCCAAATTTCATCCAAATCCGTTCAGACGTTTTAGCGTGAAAGCGTAATCAACAAACACTTTTCTCATTTATAATATTAGTTAGGATAGGAAGATGAAAAACCGGTCTATCGACGCTCTAGAAGTCACAAAATGTATTAGGTACTTAAATAAAATAAAAATAAAAACTCCTTAACACACTAATAAAGATTCTGTAATACTTAATATAATATTCAATCATAATTCGAAAGACACGTGGCGCCATCTATTATCATAAGAACGTTATTGTTGTTTTCCTCGGGAACAGTACTTTTTTAGAAATGAAAGGTACCCTATGTCCGGGTCTTTACACCTGACAACGTGTATGCAGGATGATTGGTTCAGTAGTTTAGGCGTGAAAAGATAACAAACTGACTTTCGCATTTATAATATTACGTAGTTAGGATTTCCAATCACTTAATAATTTCCAAGTACTATTTTCCCTTTACACAGCAACTTAATACTTAAACATAATTACCATAATCGGACCTTTAATTACCTTAAACGATCCATAAAACTAGGAGTGGCTATAGTCATCCACGCCCTAAGCTAAGAAAGGTATAACCATAAATTACGAAACATTTTCATCTAATTAGGTGGTACGCAACATGGGGGAAATTTGCGTAGGCATTACACATGTTTTCATATGTGAATAAAACCTACGCATCCTTGGTTTAAGTGCTACACAGTATAAAAAGAACAGAAGACCAACTAATCGACGGGGGATGATGAACTTACACAAAAAGTGGAAAGAAGGCCTTACATGTACATTCGTTGAGTTGGTCGTCCTTTTGCCTGTTCACATCGACTACCAACTTGAGGGCCTACTACCACCTCTTAGCAATGTTACCTAACGGGGGATGATGAACTTACACAAAAAGTGGAAAGAAGGCCTTACATGTACCTACATTCGTTGAGTTGGTCGTCCTTTTGCCTGTTCACATCGACTACCAACTTGAGAGCCTACTACCACCTCTTAGCAATGTTACCTACTATTAGTGTGGCACAGAGATGAAGCTATACAGGACTTATCCATCCATCCATCCATCTCTTTCTCACACTAAATTAAAAGCCAATCTCGTACTAAAAATCGTTCAAATTCAGCGACAATCAATGTCAAAACTTGTCAAAAATGTAGTATAAGAAGGATTTGTGACAGATTGAGACTGAGAATGAGAGTAGAATGCTAACGTTGTTAAAAATACCGGAATTGCCCGTCAGGTCTACCTGGGCTTCTACGATGACTGATCCCGATAATATTTCCGTTTTTTTTTAATTTTGAGGATAGTGCTCTCCTCAGTCCTGCTCTATTCATTTATTGTCAGTTTTCCTAATACCAAAGCCACACGATAAAAGATTTGAATCAGGAAATATTTCCGGAACACATAAGTTGAACGTAAGGATTAAGGCCCGTCCTCCCTAAAATACGGCGAAACTAAGTATCTTTGTGTCCATTTTTTACAGTAACTATAACATATTTTTGATAGAAAAAAATATATAATAATCTACAATACATAAGAAGTGATTTCATGTGTCCAGAAATCTGCTTTAGTTTATATAACTAAAGAAAAAAAAAGGTAAACCCAGGTCTATTTTTTCTAGTTTTTACCATATTACTCCTACAATTTTCATTAAAAGTGTTCATAAATTTACACAGTTCTCTACAAAATAATAAGAAATGATTTCATGTCATTACTTTTTTTAAATTATTTTTATTTGATTTTAAATTAATTTACAAAGCAAATCATTAGCGGCAAATTTATGCTGCGCCCCGCTCTCGCCCAAAATCTCAGTGCGGGGCGAGACGTGTTGCTGGACGGACCTGTGCCGCGTTGTGTGACGACCTCCTCGCTTCGATAAACATTGTTTTTTTTGTGAACAGTGTAGCCACACGGACAGAGTTTCATTTAATTTTTGGTATCTTACCTACCTTATACGTGACTATATTTTTTTTTGTGTGAATACATCCTTTACTTTGTTAATATTAGTGTATTCAGTGTGTTTTATTATATTATAGTAAAAAAATTAACAATCATTTTCTAAAGCATAGTGTGTTCAAGATGGGAAGTAAACAAAGACAAAAAAACGAAATCTCAAAAAATTATACAAAAGAAGGGGACAGAGATTACAAGAGTAAGTTTCCTATTTCAATTAGGTACATTGAAATAGGAAACTTACTCTTGTAATCTCTGTCTCCTTCTTTTGTTGTTTCTAGTACCTACTTCAATTCATATTTTGGTAATTTTCATGTTATGTATTATAGGTAGGTACTTAATTAACCAAAGAATAAGTAAATATTCCCTATCCCTACTACAAAATCCCACCTACAAATGGTAGGTACTGTCCAATGGTCTCTGCTGGCTGCATCAGATCGTGCGGGGAATATCTGATGTTTGTCTATCCCTTATCATCCTATCAAATTCATTTTAAATACAAAAGATTTTGACGGTAATGACGACATTCCTTCAAGACACGGATAGGGCTAGCGGCCAGTAACAATTCGTAAATTGAAAAAAATAAACAAATTTCAAACAAACTAAATAATAACGAAAATTAACTATAGCCCTATGGTGTCTCCAAGATACTATTTTAGAAAAATGTAAATAAATCAATAAATATTAACGTTTAATGAAATTAAAATATCCTTATAAAACGAGAACGTGGAACCGTATACGTGTGTTGATTTCATGCCGCCATTGCAGCGCCACGTTGTATAATTCAATGTGTAGATGTAAATGGTGTGAAATCTTCCGGGCTACCAGTTCAGTTAAGTGTACCTCAAGGTTCAATACTGGATCCATTCTTGTTCTTAGTGTATATCAGTGACTTACCATTCTATTTAAAGGGTATCTGTGACGTTGTACTGTTTGTAGGTGACACCTCTCTTATTTCTAAAGTAGACAGGAATAGACAAGATTTTGACGACGTAAACACTGCACTCTCAATGGTTACAGATTGGTTTGCCTTACCGAATGTTAGAAATCTAGGACCCAACATCATTTTAGACAGAGATGCTTTAAACTGTAGACTCGGCAGTTTTTCTGGGTATAACAGTAGATGCCAAACTTCAGTGGGGCCCACATATATCAAGCCTAGCGGGAAGGCTCAGTTCAGCCGCCTACGCTGTCACGAAAGTAAGACAATACACTGACGTTGATACAGCTAGGTTAGTCTATTTTAGTTATTTTTCATAGCACTATGTCATATGGTATTCTGCTCTGGGGCAAAGCCCCTGACATTCAAAATATATTTGTTCTTCAGAAACCAGCTGTTCGAACAATTTACCAGCTCGGTGCCAGAGTTTCTTCGGGAGATTTTTTTTAAACATATTGGTATTCTCACGGTGGCATCACAATTCATCTTCGCCAACATCTTATATATAAGACAAAATATACATTTATACACTAAAAACAGGGATATTCACAATCTTAACACCAGAAATAAGGACAAATTTAGTGCTCGATTTCACCGGCTTCATAAGGTTCATAACTCATTTGTTGGGCTTGGTATATCCTTTTATAACAAGCTACCCTCTTCTTTGCTAGATTTGCCCTTCAATGCGTTTAAAGCTAAAGTAAAATCTAACCTTTGTTCAAAGGCATACTGTTCAATAATCAACTAATCAAAAGACGTCCAAATGTCAGTTGCGGAAATCTTGTTAAATACCTTTTATACAAAGACTGTGTTAGTCATGTAAAATCTATAAAACACGGAGTTGACAACGAAAAAATCGCTTTAGAGCAATTATTATATTAAAAAGAAGAAAACATTGACCGAAATTCAATGAAATTTTAATGAATTTTGAGTAATCTGTCAATAAACAAGTTAAATATTGGTTTTCTTTTTGACAAACAACAAAAATGTTATGATGCACCAGCAATGCCCGCAACTTCATACGTGCAGGCATTGAAATAAATGCCGATGCCGATTGTTTTTAGCTACTAATATTCTTGGTTCTTGAGCATATCCACTAACAAAATGAAAAAAAGACCTACAAATTGATCTTGTCTTATAGTACCTACATTTTTGTTTGTGGAGTAGGCTCTTTCGCTATCGTCTAGTTGTACCTCTAGGGTTTCATATCAGGTCCTACATAACATGAATTTAATATCATATACAGTGTTCAAAATCCCTTCCCCTTTTTTTCGTTCGCTTTTTAATTTCATCTCTGTGCTATACAGATAAGACGCTATTTTATAAAATTGTAAATAAATCAATAAATAATAACGTTTAATGAAATTAAAATATATCCTTATAAAACGAGAACGTGGAACCGTATACGTGTGTTGATTTCATGCCGCCATTGCAGCGCCACGTTGTATAATTGTTAACTGGTAGAAATGTACATACTTTTATTTCAGAATGTGATTGATGTGACTAATAAAGAAATATCTAAACAAGATGTTTTATGTGTTGCCACTCCTTAAAGATTGTAAAGTTAATTTTTTAATACCTTATATGTAGGTATTTATAAAAACATCTGCGGTCTTACTACAAAAGGTTTAAAAACATGTTCAACGCATGTCTAACGTCAAACTCCATACATAAAAAAACATAAAATACGCGTTGAACATGTGTTTAAATCTTTTGTAATAAGACGGCTGTTATTTATTAATTACTGTATGTCGCGCGCGGTAGTAATCGTGTACACCCTAGCGAAGCATCGCGCGCGATGTTTAGGTTCGGGTGGTGCGGGGAGTAGTACAAAGCTCCGCCCACACACGCAAGGTCGTTGGCGCCGGTAAAAACCTTAAAGCCTATCTTTCTGACCAAAATAGATCTTCTGCCCCTTTATCCTACGGAATAGGTAATGACGTATGACAAAATCAAGTCCGCCCTAGTTGATTTTATATGTGATATTTTTATTATGTGGATTTATTACTTTATCGATGAGTGTGATGCGAGAATGTTGTTAAAGAGAGCTCGTGCTGCGATTGTGTGGGTGTTACTTAGTTTAACGTATGAACTAGCTTACACTTCTTCTAAGTACCTATATTGTCGGTTCTTGTAAATGATTAAACTAAATTGAATACGTCACGGCTTGACAAACCTGCACCCTAATGATAATGATAAATGATTAATATTTCTGTAAGTAGGTTTGTACAAACACTTTTACACGTCAATCATGTTTTTTTTTTAAACTAGATCAGGTCGGCGTTTCCTATCTGACTACTCTGCGAAGAAAGGCCGAAACAAACTCAGAGGTCACAGTCTCTTATAAAGTTCAGACATAATCTTGGTCAGTTCATATGAAGACCATGTAGATTGGTGTCTGAAATGGTCTTTTGAGGAAAGAACCACACAGATTGAGAGGACCTGTCCAGTCAGTACACGCATTTGTCAGTAATCGCGCAGCTCAACTCAGAACTTGGAGCTCAACGATTCGACGAACAATACCAAAGAAAGGACATTTGGGTAGGCCGCATAAATTACTCAAACTGCCAGACCATGATTAAAAATAACTGAGAGAAAAATAAAACAAACAAAAAAGCAATGACCTACATAGTTTTCACATTCACAATAATTAAAATAATATAATACTTTACAAAGTAAATATTCATGTCAACATTCAGTATGCAAAAATAAAAAAAAAAAGAGAAAAAGAATTGCGTAACTCACTACCGATCGGAATCTGAATAATTTTAAACAAATTTCTAATACTTACATTGCTTCATATATCGAAAATTTTGTCCGCTCAACAATGTAAATAACGCAATGAATGTTGTTGAACTGTCAAAATGAAACCGATTCCGGTTGATAATGTGTTACGCAATTAGGGTGCCGGTTAGTAAGTATCTGGTAGAATTCCGTGGTAACGCAGGATTATACTTAATCTTGCGTTACCACAGGATCTAAAGTTAGATTAGTTCTTTTGTTACCTATTTTCAGAGAGCAGAGGGGAAGGATTTGGGATTTTCTATCATGATATCCATTCTGATCAATTTCTTGGTACCTCTTCCAATAAAGAAGGTAGTACAGTCCTTTCACAGTTTTCTTTACCTCTGATTTTGCATCACTGTCAAATCACCGTGATCTTTATGCTCGTTGCAATAAGGTTACTGTTTAGGTGTCTGTCAGAGGTAAATAATAGTGAAAGGACAGTACGGTCCGGCCAGTCACATGTTGGACAATTTCTAGTTGTAATAAGGATCAAATTCACAAAACACATATTCGTTTGTATGAAACTGACAGGTGTCAAGAACGCATTCTCTCGACGGCCGGACTGGCAGGTGGCAAATGGAGTTTTAGACAGAAACTGTCACAATTGTATGAGTGACGGAGATGACGCTCTGCAAATCCAAGCTTTTTCTTCATCTGCTTTACTCCCTCGTATTGTACTTCCTGTATTTTCTAGAAATAACAAAGTGGCTTATAATAGAAGTGAAAAACCTTTTAAGTGAATTTCCGTTCTTCATATTTTCTAAAGTAAAGCGTCATTAACCGATTTCAAAAAAGGAGATTCTCTATTCGACCCGTTTGTATGTAAGTTTGTATGTCCACTATTTTCTCACAAGCTGATGAATGAATGTTGATGATTCTTTCTCTAGCGTGATTTACATACTTTCAGGAAGGTTTTAGTATATAATACATTAGGTAATCAAATTTATGTACGAAGCTATTATACATAAATGTACTGTATCTCCAGCATTTCTAAGCAGATTTTTAACCGAGTTCAAAAACGAGGTTCTGTATTCGACCCGTATGTATGTATGTATACAACGTGTAACGGAAAGGGTATATACATACCAAAGGCAGTCATTGTAATCATATATATGTTCGCATAATTCGTCAAAATGTACTGGACAGCTGATTTTTTTTTCGCCATTTCAAGTTTGGTCCCATAGTAAAAGTTGTTCATAATGATGAGTACAATGACTGCCTTTGGTATGTATATACCCCTTCCGTTACACGTTGTATATATAATGTAAATATGTGTGTATGTAAGTGTGTATGTCTACGATTTTCTCAAAAACTAATGAACTAATTTTGATGATTCTTCTTCACTAACGTGATCAGAAGCTGTTAAGTTTTATTATGAAAGCTATTTTAGTCGTTTTAGATTTTTGAAAACGGTTTTTACTTTTTTAAAGTAATTTATTTTTAAACAAGGTGTCTAAAGGTGCTACACCATACCTTTAATTGAAAATTGCTACAAGTATTTCTTTCACTCAGAAAATAAGTGCAATATCAACAGTAGAGGTTCGATCCGAGTTACCTCATCCATTACAAAGTAGAGTTGTGTCTGAACTTTCAAATATATCGATAAAGTGTTGAGAGGAAACGTTCAGTTTAATTAGTTTTGTTGTTTTGCAGTTTATACGGTTTCCCAGCTTTAATTAGCTTTTTGTAAAGAAATTAAACTTGATTACCAATTACCTAGTATTATGTAAGCTAATGTATTTCAAAGTCAATAAAGATTGCATCGTAAGATTTCCTGGATAATAAAATGTTATATTCTAGACATCTTTTAAGTAGTTTGCGTTATCTTTGTTTTGTCGACTCGTAAACGGTTTAAGTATCAATATAAACTGTAAGACGTCTCAATATAGAAAGGTATCATTAACATATCAACCAAATATCAGTGGACTGATGGACAAATGCCTCTATAAATTTCCGTAATACCAAACCGTTCTGAACTTGCGAATCCAACAAGCGACCTTCACAAGATCGTCTAAAGCTTCACTTTGTAGTTCTGGTCCCTATCCAGAACCTTAACGCTTCAATACCACCTGGTATTGAAGCGTTAAGGTTCTGGATATCCCAGTCATATTAACGTTGAAACTGTAAAAAACTATTTGTAGGTTCTTATTGACTTTTAAGTAAACACACTACACAAGTCATTAACCTAATCCACATTTTGTTTATCCTTTTGACTACCGACTGCATCACCCAGATTACTCAATGCATAATCCTCATGAGCTTTTGTTCTACTGACCTTTAAAACGAGCCTCTTTACTTCAAGAGTCGACCAAACCTCTTTATGAATAAACTAGCTGTGTTGCCCGCGACTTCGTCAGCGACCCAGGATTAATAGTAGCCTAAGTCCTTCTCCAGGTCATGGTCTATCCAAGCTCCAAATTTCATCCAAATCCGTTCAGCCGCTTTAATCATCAAAATCATGTTTAAATTGAACGAAACAAAGGAAGTACACGAGTAAAATGAATAAATAAAATATGTTCAATATTAATCAAGTATCGACTTAATAGAATGAATATTTCAATTTTGATCAATTTTCTTATCCCCAGTTTCGGAAAGGTATTGAAACAGTTGCCAAGCCGCACGTAAATTAATTTGATTAGTCGTTATGTTTTGGTCAACCAGTTAGACTAGGCTTACAAATATCACGCTTGTATTTCCGAAGGGTTAGGTAGAGGTGTACCCATAGTACACCCCACATTTCGCTAGTCACGAGTCTATTGCCATCAACGTCGTGGTCGCAAGCGCTGCTGCTAAGCATGAGGTCCTGGGTTCGATTCCTAGGTCGGGCAAAGTGTTAGTGGGTTTTTACCCGACTATGGCGAAGCAAAAAGGAAGGTTATGATTTTGTGTCTGTTTGTATGTTCATCTGTTCCCTCATAACTTCCAAACTACTTGATCATAATTTGACAAATGAGGTATTGTTGGAAGCGTCTTTATCGTTCACTGGTTATAGGCTTTGTGACGTCACATTGTATGATGAAAAAAATCCATTAGGAATTATCAGTAGCAGCCCGGAATCTGGATTTGTGCTCGGTTGAAAGCAATAGGTTCGTCCCCTATTTAGGCGAAGTGTGGGTATACTATGGTACATTTCTGCTTAACCCTTCGTGGTATCCAGGCGTGATATTTATGTTTTTACAAAGAAACATTCACCTTTTTGAGCTGCTTCTGTTTTTAAATTTCCTTGTTTTTAAGTCAACCCCGCGTAATAGACCACTATCGTAATAACATTTATCGACACGTCCCAACCCTCTTTCTGTTCGTGTCAGATATCTAAAGACGCCGTGTCCAACATTATACCTGTTGGTTGACCCATTTCGTAGTTCCGTACCGTCTTGAATTGCGATAGCGTTTTAGAAACTGATCCTGCATCCTACTACTGCGACTATAGATATGATTGCAAATCGGTTTAATGTTTTGTTGATGTTGAGGGATTATTATGAGGTATTCTGAGGAACGTGTATTCTGACTCGTCCATGGAAAGTTTGAATGACTTGACTTGACAGTTGAAACTCGTAAACATTTATTTCAATGAAACCATTTACAGTCAGTCAGAAAGATGAAGTTAGACAAGAAAAGTCTTTCGGCAGGTGTTAGACAATTTCAAGATCCATTTCCACTATCTTCCAGATAGGTTCAAATGTCCTACTATGTACTTTTTTATTATCTTCTGCCCGCGACTTGGCCGGCGTTGTTGTTTGTTTATGTATTTATTCAGGCAACTACAACATGTAACAATCACAGTACTTACTACTACATAATACTAAATTCACATTATAGGTTTCGACCTGGTTAACACCCAAAGCGTAATCGCACAACATTACTAGCAAAAACAAAAACAATGATAACGGCAACAGTAAAAAACTTAGTTCACAAAAGCTTAGTTGTTAACTACCATAAAACATACCCTATGGCACTCGGAAAACATGTAGCTTTCCGTCTGTGAAAAAAATTTCGAAATTGGATCAGTACTTAAAGAGATTATCTCCTAAATCCAAACTTACAAACTTTTATCCCCTATTATCTTCCAAATTAGTGAACCTACCGGAAATAATCCAATGGTGGTGGAACATGCTTTCAACAAGTCAAGTTTGAACCCTACGTCTAATAACTGACAGGCCAGATGGCGTGGTTGGTTAAGATACCACCTGCCATGCCGCTGTCTGTTTGTCCTGAGTCTGGGTGTATTTATTATTTATTATCTATATAAGAATGTATTTACAAAAAAAAGTAGTGTATGTAGTTTATCAGTTATCTGGTTTCCATAGTACAAGCTCTGCTTAGTTTGGGATTAGATGACCGAGTGTAAACAATGTCCTAGGATATTATTAATGGAGTAGAACAGAACAGAATAGAATACTATTTATTATGTATACCAAATAAATTTCAAATATAAATGCAGAAATTTTACATAGAGTGTCACAACGATACAAGATAATCTTTGGAAGGAGAAGGAGAGAATATTTTAGGTAGTTTGTGCTATAAGTACTTACATACATACATACATAAATCATGCACTTATCTACAAGTTATAACTTAAATAACGCACAACCTCAGGGGTCATTGTACTCATCATTATGAACAACTTTTACTATGGAACCAAACCTCAAATCGCGAAAAAAGAAATCAGCTGTTCCGTACATTTATATTCGCGTAACTCGTCAAAATGTAGGGAACAGCTGATTTTTTTTGCGATTTCAGGTTTGGTCCCATAGTAGAAGTTGTTCATAATGATGCGTACAATTACCTCTTAAGATGTTGTGCGTTATTTAAGTTACACCTTGTATATAAATATATAAGTGTTGTGTGTCTGAAAAGACATCGTTCTGTACATTAGGTAGTTCTTTTCACCCACGTTCTAGCCTCTTGAAGTGCGATACCCGATATTTTAGATGTAGTACTAATCTGCTTCCCTTCGTTTTCTTCTTTTGAAAATAGTTGCTCTTTCCAAACGGTTTCATATATATAATTTGGAGCATTGGCAATGTTTATTGCAGTGCATTCGTGCAATTTTCAAGTGAGTAAGTACGTGGCTACGAAGCGTTTTCGTAGCCGACTTTTAATGACTTTAAACTGAAGATTACGTCTAAACGAGTACTATTAATGATTTGGAAAACAATATAATGTGGGGGAAGCTCCAGGTAGCCCGCGAAATTTTAATTTTCGTACGTTTTTTGCAATTTGCAAGTCAATATTAGGTTGTATTTTGTTTAAAGTATGATTCGCGACCGTAACAAGTATATGTGTCTACAGGATTATAATAATTAGAATCAGTAATACAACTGAGTTAGTATAGTCCTAAAATGACAAGAATCCATGAAATAATCATTCAATAGGTCGAAAAAAGTTGTATAGATGACTTTACTTTTGTTACGGTCGCGAATCATATTTTGACTACATAAAAAATATCGACTAGTAAATTGCAAAAAAAAAAAAAACTTAAGAAAATTTAAATTTCGCTGGCTACCCTGGCGCGTTCACCTTAAATTAGAGCATTTTCTTAATAACTTAATATGTGAATGTTTTACATTATGTGTATATTACATAATATAATTAATACATTTGTAAAGTTATGTCTAGGGATGCATCGATACGCCTTCTTGCCGTTACGATACCGATACGCTTAGTATTAATTTAAATTAAGGTAAAATATATAAAAATGTGCTAAGGCCCTAAAGCACCTCGCCATTTGCGAAACGTTGTAATTTCGGTTAACATCAGAATATACCGCCATTTCCATTTGGTTTTTCTGGAAAGGCAAGAACACACATGCGGGTTTATTAAAGGCCGATAAAATCATGCAAAGTACCCCACATAGTTCCTTTATAAATACACTTCCTTATCGAAACTTCCCAACCCAACCCTTTCACCAGTATCGGGTGTCTTCCAACTAAGCGACACCGTGTCTTTGATTAGACGCTCTGCTCTGACCCACTTCTCCAACCAAGAAGTTGACACTGCAATTAATTACCCAGCCAATTTGTGTGTTGTTTTATTTTTATTGTTGTTAACTGAGAATGTTCTTGTTAGACTAACAAGGTCTTCGAAGTAAGTATGATAGTTATGCAAGGTACGAATTAATTGCTGAATGTAATTACCTAGTAGTAGTAGTATCTATATATTTAAGCCTGCTTGTTTATGAATTGCACCGTTTCCTACCTAATAGCAGCCGCACGGGTCGATCGATCAGGTTAAGCAACGCTTGCCGCGGTTGGTCCGTGGATGAGTGACCATCTTTACATAGCATGACCTTGCCGTACCTCAGAAACCACGTTAAAGTGTTGGTCCCGGCTGTCATTCGTGGATCTTTGACTGTCGTTACTGGTCGTCGGAATGAAGAAAGTCGGACAATCAGTCTTACCAATGAGATCGTATTACCCAGCAACTGGGTTGTGGGGGTCAGATAGGCAGTCGCTCCATGTAAAGTACTGGTATTCAGCTGTATCCGGTTAGACTGGAAGCCGACCCCCAACATAATTGGGAAAAGGCTAGGCAGATGATGAGACTTCTCTTCTAATTAAAGCCACTGAAGTAGTATCTCTGAGTCTCAACATTTGATAACTCATTACGGTTTTTCAACTATCCGGCTCTTTTCCATCCGGAATCTATTGAAAATTTATCAATAACATTTTCAATACTATCACTATTTGATTAAAACTCTTTGCCAACCAACCAAGGAACTTCCTAAAAACATCCCCAGCAATTTAAATTCAAAGGTACAACCCCAATCCAGCTTGAATGGAAACTTTCCCAGTCTTATTCGCGCCCAAGGAAATCTCGGACGAAACGTCTAAAAATTTATTCTAGAAATTCAAAAAGCCCTGAGTAAAGACACTCGATAGTTTGGAAAGTGGGTCAAGCTCTGTATTCTGATGTTGGATTCACACTTAAAGCTCCTCTTTGCGTGAGTTCTGGACACGTTATTAACCTTTCATATGCCGGGAACGTAGGTCTGCGCGATTTTAGCTGTACTCGAAAAAACACCTAATTACATTCATGTAATTAGGTGTTTTTTCGAGTGGCGCACTCGCATAAAAAAATGGTGCGCAGACCTGCGTTCGGGCATTCGAAGGGTTAAGTTATTTTATGTATATTTTAGTCAGTTCCTCGTAAATGTGGAAAGAAAATGTTGTTAGTGCCATTGATTACTTTACTTTGGATTTGGACCTCATTTTGCTGGAACTCTGTTGATTTCTGGAATCCTTTTTTTTTCTCCCATATAACTCATATTTCAACAAATTGAAATGACGTATGTAGCAGTGATGATGTTTATTTGGGCAAGAAAAGAGAATCTTAGTGGTAGAGACATAGCCACCCGTCCTCCATTTTGTTTCATATTTATGTTACGGCGCACCATTTAACTTTACTATAATACGTCAGTAATACTGGAATATTGTGGACCATATTCAGGAACATAGGGCCGAGATATTTGCAGTCTCACAGTGATCTTCGAATAATAAAATCAAAATGGTGATGGGTGAAAACGCCAGCTCTCAATACTGCCGTCGTAAGCAAAAAGGGCACAACTAACATTTAAAAAAAAATTGAGTTACATACATATTTAGAATCAGAAAAAAAAGGCTAATCTGCTCAATTTTTTGTAGATTTTTTTTTTAAATGTTAGTTGTGCCCTTTTTTCTTACGACGGCAGAATAGAGGACGGTGGAAGATGCCGTACCGTCAAGGCTCTTAGATTGAAGCAGAATAGTATTAACATATCTATGAAGATACAATCTGTATGAATGAAGACGGAACACAAAGTTAGTCGCTAAAGAGCTCCATACATACATCTATAACAATACACACGACAAGGCTTATGAAGTTATGACGTCTTGACGTCTTCTCAAAACAAAAGATCCCATCATAATTTCCTCATATCCATACAAACTTGCCCTATATTCAGAATAAGGCACACTGAAAAACGAGCTATGCAATCCTTCACTGCATTTCATGTAGTATGCTAATGCAGAATACATTATCTGACTTGCGTAACTTCGCCTCGACGTGGCCTGATTAATCTGCATTTCAATGATATGTTGCTGAATGTCTTTGGGATTATTCTTTGGAGGTGTTTAGACTGTTACTATTGTGGCGGGTTTTTGATAAGTATAGAATGCTATGCTATTTTCTTCAGTTCTCCGGGTAGTCTCAAATTTATTCCTTACTTTCTTCCCAATTCTTCCAATGGAATAATATCAGTCTATTATTTTCCCACTGCAGCACGAAGGCCTCTTCACATATAGCGAAGGCATGAGCATTCATAACCACGCTTGCTCAAGACGGTTTGGCGATTTCAGACCTACAAGTCCAGGTTTCCTCGTAGTTTCCTTCATCGATGTCAGAAACTCAGAATTCATCATTTTCCTGCCCGGCGCAACACGTTTTCTTCTTCCATTCTCCCCTGTCAACTTTCACGCTGTCATTCACTCCCTTCTCTTTCATATCATTCATCCATCCATCCATCCATCTTTTCTTAGGTCTTCCTCTCCCTCTCCATCCATCAACATGTATATTCATCACTCTTTTAGTCACATGCGTTTCCTTCGTCCTTATCACTTGCCCATACCAAGCCAAACGATTTACTTTCAACTATTCTGTCACTGGCGCAGAAACTCGGAAAGTAGAATATGAATGAATTGAAAAAGCCACATTGGTACTTGCCCGGATTTGAACCTTTTTTATAAGTCTTCCTAATAGTGTGCAGACACAGTTCTAACAAACGTCCATCAATGAATAAATATGTGATGAAAAAAAAAATAACAGTTAATGCTTGGAATTGGAGACCTATCAATACCGAAGCAATATCAATTTGTGGCCCTGTCCCCAAATACCAATAAGCAAAAACCGTTGCATGATTCTGTGTAGCCACCCGTTTTCCTGTAGTTTTCCTCATACAAATTCCAATATTTTTAGGGTTCCGTACCTCAAATGAAAAAAAAACGGAACCCTTATAGGATCACTCGTGTGTCTGTCTGTCCGTCTGTCACAGCCAATTTGCTCCGAATTTAATGGACCGATTAAGTTGAAATTTGGGTACACGTATGAATTTCTGTGACCCAAACACGAACGTGTAACGTAAATAAATGAATATTGAATATTGGTATTTAGGGGGGTAAATTAGAAAATTAAAAATAAAGGTTTTGCAAACTGTACCGTGTCACATGACATATCAATTTTAAAAAATAGACGAAAATTGACGATCCGCGCCCACCTCTTATCTCCGAAACTACTAAGCCTAAAATTAAAAAAAAAAATACAGGAAATAATTCTATACCTATAGATTACAGGAAAATTTATAAGAAGTCTTAAAATAACATGGTGAATCTCTCAATATTGTGCGTACAAACTTTTTTTATTGTATTTGTAGTTGGAATGTATGGGAGAACATGTTTTTCAACTACAATGTTAAGTATGTTCTTGTGATAAGTTCATCCCAACTACGGTACCCTTCATTGTGAGTGGTCCGACACGCACTTCGCTATACTTTTTTTATATACTTTCTTGTCTATGTCCACAGTTTCTTTTGATGCTCCCCGAACTGGGTCAGTACGCCCGGGAATATTGGAGTAAAAAATATTGAAAGTATCCCTAAGACAATAGTCAAAATATGTTTTTGTCGTTTGCAGGGCTTCTTGTATGATGATATTTTATAGGTTCACTGTCGTTCTTTTCTATCAGTTTTTCAAAATGGAGTCAAATTAATGTGATGTTTTCCTAGTTACTTTCAGCATGTTCATGGGCCTGGTCGTCAGGAGCAAAGATTATTCTAAAAAAAAATAATTAAAAAAATTAAATCGACTACAAAAAGAAACGAACTCAAAATTATGAAATAACTTTAATTTCGGAAGTCGGTGTCTTGGGATCTGTATTTTAGTTTTTTACCACCGACTTCCAAAATTAAAGTTATTTCATAATTTTGAAGTCGTAGTACACCCGTAGCTCGTATCAATAAGCCAGGCCGTCACACTTACACGTATTAGTCTATTATCTTCAAAAGTACTGAACCGATTTCGATGAAACTCACTGTGCCCTAAGTTGAAGTAAATGTTAGCCACCAAAAAAAGAATGGTCACGATCCGATTAATAGTTTCGAAGAAATGCGTGGACAAACATACAAACATACATCTATAAAATTGTGTATATTTGTTTGAAAGTTTTAATAGATCATCATATGTGAATATCTCGCAGTTCCAATAATATTACATACATACGTATCGAATTGACTCCTTTTTTGAAGTCGTAAAATACTACCAATCAACCTATCTTTGAGTCTTGAACCCCGCAATGTATCTATATTAAACTGTCATAGAGATGGATTAACGTCCATAATGACATCGTTTGACAACTTAGACATATGGATCACTCACACTAGTGTAGTTTAATTGGCAAACGGATAATGCTGTCGGAAATTTATCAGAAGCAGCCCGTATAGTCTGGATTCATGCCTGATGGACGGCAAAAGGCTCGCTTACGCCGGCCGCCATGGGACTTAAGGGGACTACATGACCTAAAGCGCGGTCACTGTCGGACTGCATAGAATAGAAAGAGAAGCGCGATAACACAACGCTGGTAATTTATTGCAAAATATGAAGCAATTATCGATTTACAAAAAATCTATTGAAGGGACTAAAAAATTAAAACAATATCACGTTAATATGTTGCTTGTAGAATAATCTGACAAAAAATCAGGATGGATAGTAGTATGGTTTTTAATCGTTAAAATATATTTTTAGAGGTATCTTCGTGTTTTTGTTCTATCGTATCAAATTAATTGCATTATGTTTTCAATACACTATCTAACAAGCATATATCCTGAAAAATATCATATATTTTTCTGAATTTGCTTACTGCAGTAGATCATCTACTTTTAGGCATTATAAAACTTGCGTTATTTGCGTTTAGGTCCTGTAATCCTCTTAAACATAACTAGCGAAATGTTGGTGTACTATTTGGTACACCTCTGCCTAACTCTTCTGGAATTACAGGCCTGATGTTATAATATGATGCTGTCCATACTCTTGACATTAATTAATCAAATCTTCCACAAATTTATGATCCAAGTACTAAGTTATTCAATCCACGCGACCCAACTTGTCGTCAGGTCATTTTAAGCTTACCCCACTTATGGGATGTAACTCCTAAAAGTTTTGCATAACTGTCCTATTTTCGGAACCGCTTGGCATATTGCCAAGGACGGATGGAAACTTGACGGGGTCACACTTATCGTCATAACGTCCCCTTCAAACTTAGTTGCTAGCTATGTACATTCGGGGATGGTTTGAATATTTTAAGGACTTCTATTTGAAACTTACCGTCTTGTTTGCTGGTTCTTGTTTTTCATACATTGCATAGCTGTGTCTGTTGTGTTCTAAGTTTATCTTGGACATAACTGACATTAGTGAAGGAAACCTGAACTTCGAAGCGCTTTGAGCAAGCATGGTGATCGATGCTCGTGCCTTCTCTGTATGAGAAGAGACCTTTGCCCAGCATTGGGACATTAATTCGTCACGGGTTGACAGAAGCCCGAAAGTCTGACAACCAGTCTTATCAAGGGGATCGTCTTAACCAGTTACTGGGTTGTGGAGGTCAGATAGGCAGTAGTACTGTGTGAAATACTGGTATTCGGCTGCATCCGGTTGGACTGGAAGCCGACCCCAATATAGTTGGGAAAAGGCTAGGTAGATGATGATGAGGCCTATTATTGTCCTACTGCAGGGCAAACCCCCCTTCCACCACCCCCATCCTTCACCATTTTAATCTCTTCTCGTACACGTCAGGCTTCTCTGAATCTCGAATCCACTTTTTATCTTGCTCGTCCGGCTGTGGTAGTAAGCCTCGCTACCACGTAGCTGACTGGCTGACTAATATTTTTATTTCAGCATGAGCGATTCTCGTGTATTGGGTCCTTACCTATGAAATTGTCGATTTTTGATACCGGCTAGTGTGAAGATCAATAGCTTTCATTCTATTTACAAATCCTGATTCGAATTATTTTTATACCTAATTATAATATAGCACGACATAAAAAAAAATCAGTTGTTCATTTGTTTTCCAGCGGTTCAATTTTTCTTTGATATCGATGTTTCTGTAACCATGGAAAAGTCGAAATTGCGCTATTTTCGAATACGTGTTCCGTCGTGGCACGAACGCAGCACAGACAGCACACAATATTAACGACGTGTATCGACAAGGCACCGCAAGTGAACGCACGATGCGTTTTTGGTTTGATCGTTTCTGCTCTGGAAATTTTGATCTCAACAATGAGCCCCGGGTGAAAATTTCAAATTCACGAGACGCCTTTAAAGAATTCATCCGATTCCCGTCCCCAAGTTTTCTATAGCAGAGGCATCAACGTACTGTCGAGAAAATGGCAAAAGTGCATCGACAATATTTGTTAAAAAAAAAAAAATGTTTGATTTGTTCTATGTATAACGGCAATTTCATAGGTGTAGATCGGTGTTCGCAAAGCTCGGATAATAGTCAACATTATTTATTCTACTGATAGCTATCTACAAGGTGACAGGGAAATTAGACCAATTCCTTGAAAGGGCTTATACTAGAGGTCATTAGCAACAAATTAAGTACAGTTTACTTTCCCTGCGGTTTTATTTTTACCCCCTAGGGTAAAAAAATAATCGCTGTGAAAGTTAATAACATTGGTACCTTTTTGGAAAGCTTATGAAACCAGTTAATCATTTTACTAATTTGTAATAATAATAAAATAATATTGCTACTAATGACGCTGCTTTCAAGAGGTCATTAGCATCAAGGAATAGGTTGAATTTCCCTATCAGCCTGTATAATCTTTTGTAAATCAATAATATTTTTAGTGCTGTTTCTTTATCAATCGACAATTCAATTTTTCAAAATGGATTGTCATGAACTCGTGATTATATCTTTCATTGTTATCTTCTAGAGAACGCAAAACATCGAATAACAAATACCAAAACCGGGCATAACGCTAAAATATTGGCAGATATTTCTGTAGGGGCCATTTTTATTTTTACAGCCTTAAGGAACAATATTTGTCAAAAAAATATCACAATATAATAGCTTAACACATTATCTGCTTAATTCTTAGCGAAATTTATGCAAACGCTTCTTTATGCTACACTAATCCTGTGTGGCAAACGCTCGGGTGCGTGCAAAAAATATCTGAGTGTAAACACCCTTACCGACCCTTATTTTACGATGTTTTCGAAACAATAGAGATGCACAACGAACGCACAGGTGCGGCGCGCCGCAATCGGAAGAAAGTTATGTAAATTGTATGGACGCGCATACGCGCAGTCAAGCACCTGGTGAACGTCCGAAAACGCGCATGTGCGTCTGCCGCGCCTAATGTATTAATAAACCTTCATAATCATATTTTTTTTCTACAACGATACACTATTTACTTTTTATACACGGTCGATTTTAATATCTAATTTCGGGTACCTATAGACATATTTAATGAGCTCTACTGAATAATTTATAAAATGTGACTTAAGGTCCTTTAGCTTTCACCTACAGATTTGTATGTACGAAGAACATTGTTTGCAAAACACTCCGCATTCCCGCGTATTGGCGATGTGGCATTGACGTTCGTATTGATGATTGTCAAGTGTGTTTGACAACTGCCCTTTCAATGGCTTTAGACGACATGTGGATTTTATGTTTTACTCCTATTTGCTTGCGAATGGCAGGCACATACCTATATACTTAATTCAATATTATGGTTTTTTAAAAGCAAATGCCATCTGCAGATGTTCTATGCCTACACATCCATCGTCAAAATACGCATCTTTTAAAGATTTGTAATTAAGCAGAATTATCACCGTTTTAGTATCGTAATAACACCAGAATGGGATGGAAAATCCTAATTACCAAAGTTTAGGTAATACATAAGTATATACCTATTGAAACGTCAAAATGATAGTAGACTGACATGATCTTTGTGATAAAAGATCTATGAATAAGTGGATTAAGTACCTACAATTCATTCACAAATGATTTGGGAAACCCCGTTCAGGAAAAACTCAATTTACTCATTGAGAAAAAAAAAATTGCGCCACTGATAAGCACCAAACAGCGTAAGTATAAACCATTCTTAATAACTTGATAAAGCATTTAATTCAATGCATTCATGAGTCTTTCCCGTCCTTTTTATATACACAGAGATATATGTATTTATAATAAAGAGGAGGTCGTGGCTAAGTAATAACAGCCGCACGGGTTGATCCATCAGGTTAAGCTACGCTTGCCAGGGTTGGTCTGTAGATGGGTGACCATCTTTTCATACCGAGACTCCTCCGTGCCTTGGAAAGCACGTTAAGCCGTTGGTCCCGGCGTCATTAGTGGATCTTTGACAGTCGTTACGGGTTGTCAGAAGCCCGAAAGTCTGACAACCAAGGGGTATCATAATTACCAAATAACTGGGTTGTGGAGGTCAGATAGGCAGTCGCTCCATGTAAAATACTGGTATTCAGCTGCATCCGGTTAGACTGGAAGCCGACCCCAACATAATTGGGAAAAGGCTAGGCAGATTGATTGATATGTATTTGTAATTCAAGACAGCCTAAATATTCCATGTAAATATCTTGTTTGAAAATAAAATAGCATACTTTCCACTCTTGAAAAAACAAACTAACATTTTTAACATTCCAAGCAATACTATTCCTGTTCCGTTCAAATATCGTGATCATCCCACTGAGCGAAACGAGCATCTTCGAACTTCTATCTAAGCCCAGACGAACGAAATGACCGAAGCTGTCGTGCGAAACCCGTTCACACCTTCAATTTGTATAATCGTTCACGTTTAGCCGATTTGATTGGAATATTCACACGGCACACCGAAACTGATCAGATTATCTGCGCGATTTGGTATACTATGACACATCGGTTGCTGGGCCAATTCGTGCGTGACTAAGTGGCACAAAAAGGTATGCAGGTAATGTGTATTGTATAGTTGAGGGCATTCATCTTTGCACCTGCAGGCTTGGTACCCAGTACCGTGACAAGTGACACATATTCGTGTCGTTTCTGCTACATGCGACTGTATGTCTTGTTGTGTGCAATGGTTTCAACAGTTTTAGCTGCAGGCTGTAAACATATGTAATGCACTGAAGATTAATAGATGACTGATACGTCCGCATGACATGTAATGCATTTTTGAAAATTTTACAGAAAAGTTTTTAAACAGTGCGCAAATTTTCACAGCATGAACAACGTTTACTATGGGACCAACTCTGAAATCACGAAAAAATCAGCTGTTTCATACATTTTTCATTAAATGTCCCAGGATATTATATTATTATATATTATATTATTATATATTATATTATTATATTATATTATTATTATATTATATTATTATTTTGGTCCAGTGTACTTACTTATTGAACTTTTGTATGAAACAGCTGTTTTTTTTTTCGTGATATGATAGTTGGTGCCATAATGAAAATTGTTCATATTCATGGGTAGAAAATTTGGTCACTGCTTAATTTTTTTTCATGTATATTGTAATGGTTATCTGAGAGTGATAGACGAATTTTCGCTATCGTAGAACTAGTAAATGACCTTATAAAACATCACAATGCAATATTATTATTGAGCCTTAAGTGATAGGATTACCTATTGCCTTGCGAAATTGAAGGTGTTCATATGCATTTTATGCATATTCGTGTTTTGCAAAACAGTATGAGGTATGATAGTAACTTACCTGCTTTTATAGTCGCTTTTTAAGATCTTTAACGATCGAACGTGCAGTAAGTGACAACTTGCCCACCCGCTGTGCAAAAGTACCACCGACTTGACCTAAAACCAAAACCAAAAAGCTGTAAAAACACAAATACCTTTTCCCAAGTACAAAAAATACCTTCACATTTCTTGTTTTTCTCAAGTGTCGACGACGATTAGCGATCGTTACGCGTTTCTGCGACACGCTACGGTTCGCTGCGGTCCGCCATTAAGCTCCAGGCCTTACGTTCATTCACCTTCACGCTTTATCGCCTTGTAAACTGAATGGATTAGACCTAATCTGGACCATTGCACTGTGGTTCCCCGCCCATACTAAGGTGCGACAAAAATACAAACTACTTTATTTCTGGGATTTAATTAATGAAACGTGTTAAATAAGGAGTATTAACGATTTAATAATGTAAATAACAATAAAAACAGTATATTACCAAATACAAATTACAAACAAACATTTTTCTTCAAAATTTAACAAACCTAAACATAAGTTTATGTTAAACTTAATATAAAATTATACAAAACTCTTAAAATAAACAAAATAAGTCACCTGTACAAAGTTAAACAATATTAAATGTACAATGTGTGTTACAAGGATTGTAAAAGTACAGGAAATGATAACCTCACAACAAATGGTATCAAAAAAGTCCATCACATCATTTGTCGCCCACTGTCTTACATCATAAACTTATGTTTTGAAAAAGGAATTTTCCCAAATAAACTTAAAGTATCAATTATTAAGCCATTGTTTAAAAAAGGGGATAATACCTCAATGAAAAACTATCGCCCCATAGCTTTAATCCCGATATTTTCAAAAGTCATCGAAAAAACCATCTATTACAGGTTATACAGCTTTCTTGAGTGTAAGAATGTTTTAGTTGACGAACAGAATGGCTTCAGGAAAAACAAGTCAATTAATCTTGCAGTATTCGACTTCCTGAAGAAAATAATGTCTGTCGTAGACAACGCAAAACCCATATGCGCCATTTACATGGATATGACTAAAGCCTTCGATTACGTTGACCATGCTAAACTTATTGACAAACTAGAGAGATACGGAATACGCGGTAAGGGACTTGATCTTATGAAATCATATTTAAGCAATCGACAACAATACACGGAAATAACTAATATTAAAGTTAAAACCAAATGCGAAGCTACTCACCGTTCAAAATATAGAATGTTGAAGTTTGGTGTACCTCAAGGGACTGTACTGGGGCCCCTATTATTTCTAGTTTATATAAATGATCTCCCAAAAAATGTAAAACACCCGACAGTATTGTTCGCTGATGATAGCACAATAGTAATTAAAGCAGATGAATCTTATAGTTATGAACAAGAAATTAATGATACGTTAAGTCAAATGATTGAATGGCTAGAGGCTACAAATTACAAATTAACTTAGAAAAGACTAATATTATGCATTTTAACCAACGACAACAACGACAGCATCCATTGAATATTAATTATAAAGGTATGCCAGTTACCACAACCTCCAGCACAAAATTTTTAGGATTGATGATAGACAGCAAACTCACGTGGAAATTACAGGTTGAAGAAATATGTAAAAAAATTAATACTTTCTCTTTTGCTCTTTATAAGCTAGCCAAATTTGCTAATCGTCAGGCCGTACTTACTGCCTATCATAGTTATGTAGAATCTGTTCTGAGGTACGGAGTAATTTTCTGGGGAAACTCCACCGACAAAAATGATGTGTTCATTGCACAGAAAAAATGTATACGCGCAATATGCAACTTGCGCTCAAGCACAGCTCAAGGGACAGTGTAAGCCATATTTTAAATCATTAAATCTTTTAACATTTCCGTCAATGTACATTTACGAAATGGTAGTATTTGTTAAGACAAACCCACAGCTTTTTGAGATTAGGCCCACCGCAAACTCACGTTTGAGAAAAAGGGAATCTAATATTGTCAGTGTTGGCCGCAGTCGAACAGCTCTTTTCCGCAAAAGTATTTATCAAATGGCTCCAGTATTATACAATAAAATTCCCCGCGAAATAAAGAATCTAAATTTAGTTATTTTTAAAAAACGACTGAAACAATTTTTAATTAATAAATGTTATTACTCAATCACTGAATTTATGGAGGATTACTGTTGACAACGATATTTTAAATTTTGACAAAATTGTATTTGTATTTATTTTATGATTTGACATTTTAATTATACCTACCGACATTTAAAGAATTCTATAATATTATATTTCATTGTTCCTGTGTGTAATATTTGTATGCTTGCGAGTAGAATGCAGCGCGCTAACAATATCATTATAGACCTAATATAAACTTTGTACCTGCATTGTGACAAATAAAATTATTTGATTTGATTTGATTTGATTTGTAAAAAAAAAGTTACAATACCTTAAATACTCAATAGTTGCAAAACAGCTTTTGACAAAACTGTTTTTTTTTTTTCTAGGCAACCTTCTAAGTCCTGTTATAAGTGCGTCAGAACTGAATAAAAGCCTATTTATATTTAAGAGGTCTCTATTTGTCATAACCCTCGAAAACTTCCTAGTGTAGCGAAGTCTAAACATCTTAATTATCATATTATAATAATATTCCTATTTGGCACAGCCGTGAGACACACATTATAGTCACATTTTTTATTTTTTCTCTGTATAGTTTTAAGCTTTTTATTGTATAAAGTTATTTTTCTTTTTTTTTTAACTTTTTTTTTTTTCTATTTGGTTGTTGTGTGCACTTATGGCATGTGCCGAATAAACATGTTCTCTTTCTTCTTTCTTTCTTTAATATCTTAATTCTGGCTTCTGCCGCTTCTTCCGAAAACTCGCCAATAGGTAATAGTGCGTGTTGTATTATACCAGCTCCATGCAATAAAACCTTGTGGACAGAAGCTTGCAGATAAAGCATGGATAGCTTGGACAATTTGCCTGGCAGATTCCATAGCAAACTCTCCAAACTTGTCCGAGTTTATTTTGTAGCCAGAATTTAAAGCTTGCAAAATGGTGGCACAACGTTCTATTAAGTTCCTGTTCCTGTAATTTCCAACGAAATTCACAAAAAACTTTCTAGTCGTGTTGCCATTATTTGAAGTCACACTTCCGTCTGGCTTAAGATTGTCTACTACTAAGCCCAGCCTTTCCCTTTATTGGGATTGAGTGGCCTTTTTCTTTCGCTACGTTATGTTATGTCTAGCGTGCCACTTTTTTATCTTAAGTCTGGAAGAAACATGTAAAACGAATTCGAAAAACCTTATCCAGGTTGCCATACTTCAACCAAATTTCAAAGACATACCATAAGCTAAAATAAACATTTCCGAATTAAACCTAGAAGAAAACACAAAAAGTTTAATAAATAAGTGCAAAATAGAAGAAATTCAGCGATATTTAAAAATAATACGTGGAGAGACTACTTTCACGTAGCACCTAAGTAACTCAAAATGGTGGAAAAACGTGGAAAATGTTAAAGTGAATTCATAAAGAATAAGGTATCACCTAACATATAAAAAAACGGAGATCTAATTATGCTCCAATGTAAACTAAAACTCAAGAAGCATCTATTTACAACTTAAAATGCTCTCGAAAAACAGTACATCACGTAGCAGTCATTTAAAATAAAATTAAGGTATAATGTACATACCATGCTCTTGGAAATCATCATTAATATAAATCATTTGTGTAATAGGTTTCCGGTAATCGGTGAACAAAAACACGTAAGAAATGTGTGAGTCCCTGATAACGTGTCGGAGCACACCGGTATTCACACTTTCGATAACGAAATGGGAATGAAAATAATTAGCCAAGTGCACTTAATTTCTACTTTTGTTAAGTTTGGACTTCGTAGGTGTTAGAATGATTATTACTTTTAGAAAATCGCAGAGTGGCCTTGGGTGATTTTTGTCGCACTAGGGAACCACAGTGCATTGTGTCGTAAAGAATGTGCAGAAGTACCATGTGAACATATATGTCTTTCCCATTCTGATTACCTACTCTCTTAGACTGCCTTGTTGGTCTCGTGGTCGCAAGTGCGACAGCCGAGCGTGGGGTCCTGTGTTCCATCGGAATTTCATAGTAACAGCCCGAAGCTTAGAACTTGGCGGTGTGATACCCTCGTGCCTCGGAGAGAACGTTAAGCCGTAGGCCGTGCGCGCCTGATCTCTCCGGTCGGGTCGGATTACTGTCCATCGGACTATGAGAGTGACGGAAGAGAGAGTGCACCTGTGTCTCTACGCACTATAATATCTCCTGCGTCGAAGGCTAGTCTCCGCTGAGATTGGTCGCCATGGCCGAAATTCGGTCTGGAGGACTATTACTCTCTTAGTAATCACATCATTGGGTGTCTATGTAAAGACAGCATCTTGAGTCGTCATGAAAAGATTAAGTCAGTTAACAAGACGTTAGTTGCTTGGCTGGGATACGAAGGACTTGCTTGTTATATGCTGGAGCCACTTAGTGCATCTTTTGTACCCTTTAATAGATACCTTTGCGATGAAGTCGGGCAACTGATTTGTAACTGTACACTACGGCCGATTTATCTTGGCAGGTCCGAACATAGGCACTAAGAAGTTTCGCGCATGTTCTCTCCACTCACACTCGCCTCATGTCACCATTTGGTTCTTAAAATATCTTACTGCGCAGCCTTCTGCACGAAGTTCGGACCTGCCAAGATAAATCGGGCGTACTGTAACTGTTGAAGTTGTTAACCACGCGGTCCATTGTTTTTGGCTACAACAATTCTGCAAAGCAAACCTGAATCGAGAAGAAGCATTCACCGCCTCCCGACTTGCGTCAAGCCCCAGGAACATTTGCTTTCCGGGCGAGATCAGTAGTGGCCTGGAAAGCTCTCAATCGATTACGTGCCCAAGTAGGTCGCTGGAAACACAATTGACGAAGTGGGGAATTACTGACTCATCCAACACCCAGTGCGACTGCGGTGCTTCTGATCAGACCATGTCCCGCTTGCTGGTGTGACCTAAGTGCCAATTCACAGACCTAAATAATTCCACTGATACCGCAATCACCGTGGCAAGTACTGGGCTCAAACAATATTGAGCGGGTTGCAGACCAAAAGCTAAATTACACTCGCGTCAGAAGCCCGAAACTCTGACAACCAGTCATACCAAGGGGTATCGTATTATCCAGTAAATTATTATTGGGTCGCTCCATGTAAAATACTGGTATTCAGCTGCATCCGGCTAGACTGGATGTCGAGCCCAAAATAGTTGGGAAAAGGTTAGGCAGATGAGAAATGATAAATGATTTTTATTTCTGTAAGTAGGTTTGTACAAACACTTTTACAAGTCAATATTATTATTTTTTTTAAACTAGATGAGGTCGGCGTTTCCTATCTGACTACTCTGAGAAGAAAGGCCGAAACAAACTCAGAGGTCACAGTCTCTTTTAAAGTCCTGACATAATCTTGGTCACTTCATGTGAAGACCATGTAGATTGGTGTCTGAAATGGTCTTTTGAGGAAAGAACCACACAGATTGAGAGGACCTGTCCAGTCAGTGCACGCATTTGTCAGTACTCGCGCAGCTCAACTCAGAACTTAAGGAGCTCAGCGATTCGACGAACAATACCAAAGAAAGGACATTGGGGTAGGCCGCATAAATTACTCAAACTACCAGACCATGATTAAAGATAACTGAGAGAAAAAATAAAACAAACAAAAAAAGTAATGACCTACATAGTCTTCACATTCACAATAAATTAAAATAATATAATACTTTACAAAGTAAATATTCATGTCAACATTGATGATGTTGATGATGCTACTTTCGTTGATTATTATAAAGCGGGTTACAGACTGAAAACTAAGCTAAGTTAGTTTAGCTTAGCTCACATAGCTGGCGTAGTTTTTCATACTTGCACCAACAACTATGCATAGTTTGCGGTCTGCATACAAGTACGAAGGGTAGTATTAACTTTTACAGCTATACTTCATTTCGTTATAGTTTCACCAAGACCGCTATACCGCGCCGAAGGTATGTGCGCGGCGAGACGGAGGGCAGTGCAGGCCGCTCATTCGTCAACGCTCACGGCGTCCCACCGCTCATTCGCCAGCGCTGCACCCCGCCTCGCCGCGCATTCCTATGGCGCGGTACAGCGGTCTTGGTCAAACTAGACCTAACATCTGTATCAACCCGACCTTCGTACCCTTATCTGTTCTCTGATAAATACTTAATATTACCATTCAGCTTCAGCTATCAGTTAAGATAACTTATCTCTTTAATCTCTGTTACGATCCTCACACCTCAGCTGTTTTATTTTATTACTCGTATTATCTTGGCTTGTAAAAGTCCATTGAGAACGTTGGATTTCGATATTGATAATAATCCTTCTTCCTTTGTGATAGTGATGTGATGTATGAATGGAAGTGACACTTTGTAGAGATTGTTATTGTTGCTTGCATAACATACTAGCTGTTGCCCGCGACTTCGTCTGCGATCCAGGATGAATAGTAGCCTATGTCCGTAGTAATAGTAATTCCGTTACGCCGTTTTAGCGTGAAAGCGTAAACAACAAACAAACAAACATACTTTCGCATTTATAATACTCGTATTGGTTAAGATGCTTAGGAGGATGAACAACCGGTCTATCGACACTCCACGACTCACAAAATGTATAGGTACTTAAATAATAATTTAAAAAAAAACTCTTAACACACTACTAAAGTTTCTATAATAATATTAGGTTGGGGAAAAAGTCTTTTCGCATTAGTATGTATGAACTTGTAATACAATCTCTTTGGCTATACTATTTGTATCTGGCTGGTTTTGGTATCATTGAAAGTTTAAATTTTAAAGAACATAATTCCAAATTCAAATTAGGAAAATGTGTGATTTTCATTTGTTTTTCGTACCGTCAAGATGAGTGAATCTAATGAAGAAATTAGATACATTTTAAAATTTTACTACAAAAAAGGTAAAAATGCAACGCAAGCCGCGAAAAAAATTTGCGATGTTTATGGACCTAGTGTAGTGTCTGTGAGAGTAGCACAAATTTGGTTTAAGCGTTTTCAATCCGGAAATTTTGATGTCAAAGATGCACGTCGCTCTGGTCGCCCTATTACGGATAAAATGGATGCCATTTTTGAAAAAGTGGAGCAAGATCGGCATATCAGTAGTTACGACGTAGCTGAAGAACTGTAAATTGACCACAAAACAGTTTTGGCGCATTTGAAAAAAACTGGGTACACAAAAAAGCTCGACATTTGGGTACCTCACGAGCTCACTGAAAGAAACCTAATGAACCGTGTACTCATTTGTGATTCTTTATTACTACGTAATGAAACCGAACCATTTTTGAAGAAGCTGATAACTGGTGATGAAAAGTGGATCACGTATGACAAGAACGTGCGAAAAAGGTCGTGGTCAAAGGCCGGTCAGGCTTCACAGACTGTGGCGAAACCCGGGTTAACTCGCAACAAGGTGATGCTGTGTGTGTGGTGGGATTGGAAGGGCATTATTCATTATGAGCTGTTACCACCAGGCAGGACCATCGATTCTGAACTCTACTGCGAACAACTGATGAGATTAAAGCAAGAAGTTGAGAGAAAGCGGCCGGAATTAATCAACAGAAGGGGTGTGGTTTTTCATCATGATAACGCTAGACCTCACACATCTTTAGCCACTCAGCAAAAATTAAGAGAGTTTGGCTGGGAGGTGTTAATGCATCCGCCGTATAGTCCTGACCTTGCACCTTCAGATTTCCACCTGTTTCGGTCTCTTCAGAATTCTTTAGGCAGTGTCAGGTTAACATCACGAGAGGACTGCCAAAACCACTTGTCGCGGTATTTTGACCAGAAGTCCCAAAATTTCTATAGCAATGGGATCATGTCCCTACCTACAAGATGGCAAAAAGTTATCGAACAAAATGGTACCTACATACTTTAGTTAAATGTAAATAAACTATATTAAAAAATGTTTTGAATTTTCTTACAAAATGCGAAGAAACTTTTTCCCCAACCTATTATAATTCAATCTTGATTCGAAAGACACGTGGCGCCATCTATTATCATAAGAACGTTATTGTTGTTTTTCTCGGGAACAGTACTTTTTTCGGGATGAAATGTAACCTATGTCCGTGTCTGTACACCTGACAACGTATATGCAAAATTTCAGGATGATCGGTTCAGTGGTTTAGGCGTGAAAAGGTAACAAACAAACAAACTTACTTTTGCATTTATAATATTATTAAAAATTAAAAATATAGTTAGGATAATAAGTAGGTACATTGAAAACCTGAAACTTGACCGCCTTGTTGGTCTAGCGGTCGCTAGCCCTACTGCTGAGCATGGGCTGAGTCCTGGGTCCGATTCTCGAGTCGGGCAAAGTGTTATCGGGTTTTGGGTTATCTGGAACTTGTCAGTAGTAGCCCGGAGTCTGGGTTTGTACCCGGTAGATGGTAATATCCCCCCCTTTACATGGGACTAAACATGACTGGTGAAATGTGGGTGTACTATAGGTACAGTCAGCAACAAAAGTCGATTAACACTTTAGGTTTCTAAATCTTAATTTTGAGCAAAATGCTTTCAAGAATCGGAACAGAGGTAAAAATTAAAAAAAAAAAATACCTCTTTGCCGTTACATGAAATGCTAAAAAGCAGATTATGCAATCGTTTTGTGTCAATTTATATTATGATGTGTAAAAGTAACAGTGTTAATCGATTTTTGTTGCTCACCGTAAACCTCTGTCTGCCTAACCCTTCGGCGGACACAGGCGTGATGTTTTGTATGTATTGAAAACCAGCGTAGTCGTTTGACAGTTTGCTGAAATGGGCCTATTTGGCGCAGCCCTAAGGCACACAATATAATTTTCTTCGAATTAACTTTCTTTTTTTTTTTTTCATATTGTGTGGACTTATGACATGTGCCAAATAAACATTATTTCTTTTTTTTATTGAATCAGTCTGTTAATATTTTGCGCTTGACTAGGGCTACCGCAAATCACCTCTCTATTACTTTTGTCACCTTTTGTGACCACTACTTTTCTGAAAGAAATTGGTGATCCATCGAAACGTCGCTGGATTCACTTGTCATTGAGTCTTCTATTGTAGAAAGTAACCTCCGTTTATGGATGGTAGTATATCATACTGTTACAACTAGGATTCTGCTGTAGCCATTCTTGATACTAATGCAACCATATTTACATATCCTTAACAAGCACGTGTCATCGCCTAAACGACAAGATTTGAATAAGTCTTCCTTTGGATTGCAATGCATGGCAAAGCGTCTACACATTGCCACGTACTTCTACGTATTCTATGCTCAATCTTTCTCACAACAGCCTTATTTTGCCAAGAATTTGATGTCCAATCCAAAAATTTAGCTACAACCGTGAACAGAACTATTAACAAATATTAATTGCCTCCGAACATTTCACACTACATGAGTCACGGCTTTGCAATACGAATCTATGTCACGTTGTTTCTCTATAAGGTGCTCTGCATTAGGAATTCATACAGTACTCCTTGACTTGTCATGGAGTGGTTAGTGAATGGAGTGTCTAATGTAGTTTTTTAAAATTCTTCAGGATTATGTTCTTAATTAGTACGAGCTACGTGTCTGGCAGTGCCATCTTGATAAGCATCACCTACAAAACTTAAGAAAAAGGTCTCACTATACTGCTTTCTTAACTTCTATACGCAATTGTCAAGGCACTAGGAACTATAAATAAGACCGGGTCAACTGAAATTCCAAAGACCAGCATACTAATTGCGTAACACACTTTCAATCAAAATGAAAGAAATGAGCATGTAAGAGGAAGTCTGAAAGTGACACCGGTGACTGAAAAGTTGTGTGGAAATCAGTTGTCATGGTATGGGCATGTGATGCGGAGGAATGAGGAAAATGTCGTCAGGAAAGTTTTGAGGTTGAATATGGATGGCTGTACGGGTAAGGGAAGACCAAAGAAATGATGGATGGACTGTGTGAAAGATGATATGGCTAAAAAGGGAGTGACTACCAAGATAACGACAAATAGAGAAATATGGAAGAAAAAGACATGTTGCGCCGACCCCAAATAAATTGGGACAAGGGCAGGAGAATGATGACTTTCAATCAAAATCCGAAAGATTTTTAAGAAAATTGCTAATAATAATGAATGAATGAGACTAAATACCTTCAAGTGTAATTATTGTCTCTTGCTGCATATTACTAATCTACGAATACCCTCTTTAGTATAAATACAGTTTCATGTATTTAGCATAATTACGCTTTTAGTAATTAATCCGTAAACATCATCATGTCTTAGTCATCCGCAGCCCATCCCTAGGATCTAAACTTTTTAGTCCCCCTGGTAAGTGTGTTTCTGCAATTACACCGCAGTTATGAATTGCAGCTTCACTGTTGTCGAAAACCTAGTTCTCTTCCTCATTATTCTTCTCGTTTTATTATACTCCGTTCTGCTAGCTGCTAAGCATACCACCGCAAAGACTGCTTCTACTGTACTTACTAGCATTTCGACAACTGTTAAACTCTCAAGAATACCAAATTAAATTAGTATAGTAATTAGTTAGTATTAGTTATATTTAAATTACTGAATTGTTTTTTATTTTAATTTTGTGTTTTTTTTTTCTCTTCTACTCTAGAGATGTTTTTTAGAAATCAGCATCAGCTTTATACGTGTTTTTCTGTACATTTTTCTTGTCTTATATGTGTGTAAGTACAAAAAAAAAAATGTTGAATAAATACCCACCGTGTAGGCGTTCCTTCACCAGGAGCATTCGCCTGTGAAGTAACAACCCACGATTCCACTGTAACGACGATGGCTTTGCAAGTAGAGGACGCAGGCCGTCAACTGCTAGATGGTATAGAGAGATAATTGTAGAAGTAATACGGCTAGGTCGCGGGTAAAGCGTCTTAAGACTCCATGTACTCCCTCCTCCGTTCCTATCCTTATACAGTCAAGAGTGGGCCGCTTGTGCAACAATAGCCGTCGGATTAATATAACGCAGCTCACAATGCGATATTATACATGCAAACTGATAAGCCTGCCTGTAATGTTTAGTATTTCTATTCGTTTCGCGTGTTAGAATAATATGTGAATTGTGAATGCAATTGACGGGATGTTGCGATGGCATGGTAAATGGTAATGGATGTTATGGGGAAATTGAGAAATATTGACAGTTTGTTTGGATACTTGGTTGAGTTGGCTAGCACAAGCATTTATCATCTTCCTGCCCTTGTCCCATGTTACTTGTAGTCGACGCAACACGTTCTTTCCATTCAACCCTTACGCCATCATTCACTCAATCCATTCTTTTTTGTCCTTCTTCTCTCTCTTCGTCCATCAACATTCATCATTCTTTTAGACTCACTTACCAAGCCAAACGATTTCCTTTCAACTTTTCTGTCACTGGCGCCACTTTTAAACTTCCCCTTGTATAATAATTTCTTACTGTATCCATTTTCATCACTCCATACATCCATCTTCTTCACGGCCCAGCATTCCGATCCATACATTATAGCATTCATCGGGTCGGCTTCCAGTCTAACCGGATGCAGCTGAATACCAATATTTTACATGAAGCGACTGCCTATCTGTCCTCCGCAACCCAGGCACTGGGTAATACGATACCCCTTGGTAAGACTGGTTGTCAGACTTTCGGGCTTCTGACGACCCGTAACGACTGTCCACAGCCGGGACCAACAGCTTACGTGCTTTCCGAGGCACGGAGGGGTCTTTGTATGTAAAGATGGTCCACGGACCAACCGCGGTCAGCGTAGCTTAACCTGATCGATCGACCCCTGCGGTAGTTATTACTTAACAAGCCCTTTAAATTACGGTCTTCATGGTCGGTCTAGCTACACAGCAAAAATCATCATCCGAAAACAAAATGACTTCCATTTTGTTTTCGGATTATACCTTTGCCAAAAATATGATCAAACCAGTTTACTGAACAATATTATGATTTTACCAACTAAAGCCATCTATCTATCTCTGTGAATTCAATAACAGTTGAACAGTTAAACATCACAAACCGCCTTTGAAGCTGTACCAATATTATCAATCAGTAAACTATCTTCCGTTTCAAAATAATAGTAACAAATGGAAATAGCAGAACTGTCCTATAATGTTAGAGGAACAATAACTTTGTTCGACAAACATTGCTATGTAGTGGAATTACAGCCAATACATTGGAAATTGTAACATAACATCACGACTTGCTTCCTAGAAGGGTTGGGCAGAGGTGTATTTACCCACACACCAGTACACCTACACTTCGCCAGTTATGTTGTAAGTCCCTTGTAATAGGGGGCGAGCCTATTGCCATCAACCTGGCACAAATCCAGATTCCGGTCTGCTACTGAGAAATTCCTGATAGAAAAACTGAATATAACACTATGCCTGACCTGGGAATCGAACCCGACCGGTAAGCTTAGCAGTAACGCTTGCGATTACTACGATCAACGAGGCAGTCTAATTGTTAAGCCTACACGTCGACAGATACATCAGCAGATGTCATCTGCGGATGCGTCCGTCGACTTGTAGAGGGGGACATTTGCACGTCTGTGGTATTTATTTACCGTCGCCAGATGCGTCTGCCACAAATCCGTTTGTTGTCGGTTTTTGTGGCACGCAACAAAGGGTTCCAGCGCGAGCGCCCGGCGTCTGTCAACACGTCTGACGACGCATCAGTATACCGAATGTGAGTGCACGCGTGCTTCTTGCAGTTTTTTTTTTTTTTTTCTAGTTTGTTAATGTCGTTCACTGAAATAGCTGATATGTAATTTTTATTTTTATTTCTACGGTCTCAACATCCATTTTTTGTTGCGTGCGTGCGTGTTGCGTCTGTCGAGATTTAACACAGACTGAACGACCTACAGACGTGTGGTCCGCTCGTGGTGACCCTTTTGCTGATGCATCTGTCGACGTCCGCGGATGCGTCTGTCGACGTGTAGAGCAGGTTTTAGAGGAACAATAACGTTGTTCGACAAACATTGTGTTGTATCTTTAATTTAATATTATTTTGATCGAAACTGGCTATAATGCATATAGGAGTTTGTTGCTAAAACACTAAAACCATACGATTTTCATCTGGCATTTTGATACAAAGCAGGGACCGGACAACCCCGCTTAAGAGAGCCTTTGGACAGGGTAACCCGTACATGGGGTAACTCATATCGCAGTGTTACCTTTTGTTCGAGTTACATCCTCGAAACCCAGCGAAATGGTTAACACCTTTATAAGGTAACCACGTGAAGGGGTTAACCCCTTCAAACCTTCTCGAAAAGCTTTTTTTCGTGTTACCCTGGATTACCTAATAAACTCGAGCTAGTAGTTGTTAGTAGTAGCTTCCGAATCAAATGACGAATGATGAAAATAAACAAGTATAGACACGAAAAAATAAATATTATTACAATGTTTAGCATGTGTGACGAGCAAAATTGAACTATAAGATCATATAGACAATAGTTATTTTTCCATGTTTACAAGTCGCTTGGCAAGGCGGTACACGCAAGATTGGCGGACCGCCGGGCGCGGTACGATGTCACGTGCGGTCGTGGTTATGCAATTTTCAAACTAATATCGATTGTAAACAGTGCATATTACAATGTCTTGAGTTGGAATGGCTTACCCTATTACAGTGTTACAGGGTGTTGAAAGGGTAACCCGTTCGTAACGGGTTAACTACACCCGTTCGAAGGTGTAACATATCATAGGGTTTTTTTTTTTTGAAGCGCTTAAACAAACCCCTTCAAAAACCCTTTCAACGAGTATCCGGCCGGTCCCTGATACTAAGTAATTTAGTAGAGATTTGACTGCTTTCAGCCAGAAAATAGCTAGTCATAGTCATTTATTGCTAAAGGATTCTTTACAAGTCCTCGCAATGAACATAATTGCATTTAGGTATTAAATTATTATTATATTCTTAGCCGACTTTATAATTATAATAATAATATCCTGGGACATTTGATTTTCGTTGCTGACCGTTTATAGACTGAAATTTTCTATTTTATTTTCATTCACCACGTTCATCTAAAAAGTATTTTTTTGTGTTCTATTTCCTATTCCTTTTCACAAACGTATGTACAGAGCCGTTACACGTGCAGTCAGAATACTAAAAATTCAAGTACAATTTTCATCATTGATCTGGTGGATGGATGAAAATTTAAATTGGAGTGAGCGGGTCGGATGTATGTGTTTGTATAAAATGTGTGCGTACGTTTGTGTAAAAATATGTGTGTGTATGCGATGGCTACGATTTTTCATTTCTGAGGACAGTTGTGTTAATTAATGCATCGTGCAAACACTGCACGTAAGGAAGGGTTACGATGATTTATGATGTTTTGGGACAGGTTCGTTTTCGAGGAGCTCGTGGCTAAGTAATAACAGCCGCAAGGGTTGATCCATCAGGTTAAGCTACGCTTGCCGAGGTTGGTCTGTGGATGGGTTACCATCTTTTCATACCGAGACTCCTCCGTGCCTCGGAAAGCACGTTAAGCCTTCCCGTTGGTTCCGGCTGTCATTCGTGGATCTTTGACAGTCGTTACGGGTCGTCAGAAGCCTGAAAGTCTGACAACCAGTCTTACCAAAGGGTATCGTATTACCCAGTAAGTGGGTTGTGGAGGTCAGATAGGCAGTCGCTCCATGTAAAATACTGGTATTCAGCTGCATCCGGTTAGACTGGAAGCCGACCCCAACTTAGTTGGGAAAAGGCTAGGCAGATTGATTGATTGGGACAGGTTCGTTTTCGATTAACAGTAAAATTTCGTTAAACGCGTATAAAAAAAATCTTAAAACAGTCATTAATGAGATTATAGACAAACCTTAATATTGACGAGTTTGGTAAACAGGAATTTTGCTCATCTTTCTAAGAAGAATATTGAGGTAGTCCCTTTCGTGGACTAAATCACACGTCGGAATGGCGATGTGACTAGAATATTTTAATATTTTATCGGATAAACCTGGATGAAACGTAGTTCGCAACGGCACGTAGACCGTAGGTACCTATCCCATACCTGTCCCTGTCCCATAGTAAAAGTTGTTCATAATGATGAGTACAAGACCCCTTAAGAAGTTGTTCGTTATTTAAATTACACCTTGTATATACCTAGATTATAAAGTATATTTACATACTTTATAATCTAGGTATATACAAGGTGTAATTTGTGTGACCATTTCATTCACCAAGTCCTTGGTTATATCGGTTTGGACATGTTTTGGCCGATGCGTTACCACCATTGTTTTAATTTTTATAGAACGTTAGTCTGAATCTGAATCTTTGTATGCAAATTAAATTATATTAAAAGGGTGTAGGTAAGCACGAACAGCACCAAAAGTAATTGAATTAAACATAAATACCGCAATTGTTAATCATAAATATTATACAAAAGATTTTTCCGTACTTAATTAGCTAAGCTACCTCCTAAAGTAATCGAATATAACAATGGGTAGGTACTTACCTACGTCAACATTAGCAAAATTGTTATGTAAAATTAATCAATAATTGACCGAGCGAGCGAAGCGTCTCTGCTTCAAGTCTGGCAAAATTTGCTTTCGTCCGTCAGTTTGTTGGTACTCCTTCTACAGGTCGTATTTTACAACTAATCTGGACGAAACTTGGTAAACTTACAGGTTTTATGTCTTTATGTAATTTTTTTGTCGTCGGGGATTTTTGATTGGAAGGATACTTCCTCCAAAAAGGGGGCTACTGGATATCTCAGCCTTATGAGATCCGATTTCGATGGTTTTTTTTGGCTTATGTTTAACTTACCACCAAATAAAGTAAAATACTGCCAAAAATAGTAAATGATCACCAAAGTTAAAACTCCATTTTATTGTGAAATTATAAACAAAATGTTTAACATCTTGCTATCCTAGACTACAAACTAATCATTATTAACCTAACCTAACCTAACCTAGAAAGAACATTAAAAGCAAATCAAACAAATATATAAAAAAAACCTAACCTAACCTAACGCAATAATTCGCTCGTTAAGATTTGGTGATCATTTACTACATTTGGTGTTTGAATACAATATTTGAAGTGCAAAAAGCTTAGGGTATCAAAGTATTTTATGGTGATCATTATATTTAATCCCGTTCTTTTTTTATTTGAAACTTACTTAGTAACTTAACTTGGTTTCATAGAAATTTGGTGAAGATCAGATTAAAAGAAAAAAAAACATGGTAAATATCCCGTTTTAGAAAACTTTACTGGTTTAATTGTTGCTAAAAGTTTATACTCGCGAGGTCTACTGTTCGCAGAAACCTACCGACCTACCTACCTACTGAAGAAAAGGAAACAATCACTTATTCTCATTTGTGTTTTTTCAGTTCTCAACTATAATTTCGTCAAAATTCCTTCAGCAGTATAATAATAATAATATAATATAATATCTTAGGACATTGTTCACACACGGTCATCTGATCCCAAACTAAGCAGAGCTTGTACTATGGAAACCAGATAACTGATAAACTGCATACACTACTTTTTTTTTTTGTAAATACATACTTATATAGATAATTACACCCAGACTCGGGACAAACAGACATGTTCATGCACACAAATGTTTGTCCTGGATGGGAATCGAACCCACGGCCTGCGACATGGCTAGTATGTATCTATAGGCCGTTTCCGTAAAAGAAAAACCGGTCCAGAGCGTGTCGGACCACGCACAAAGGGTTCCGTAGTTGGGATAAGTTTATCCCAAGTTGAAAAACATGTTCTCCCATACATTCCTACTACAAATGTCCATAGTTTAACGAAAAGGATCCAGCCCACATTTTCAATTCTATTTCAACTTAATCGGTCCATTAGATTCGGAGCAAATTGGCTGTGACAGACAGACAGACACAAGAGTAATCCTATAAGGGTTCCGTTTTTTCCTTTTGAGGTATGTAACCCTAAAAGTGACAAACAGTAAAACAAAGGGGCTAAAATTAGTCGCTCTGTTTCGCTTTGTTTATATTTCACACATCATACGAATATTTGCATTATTGTGTGCACAGAACAATGGCTAAGTAAGCTTTTGATGACTAAGTAATAACACCCGGCACGGTTCGTACGAACAAGTTAAGCTACGCTTGTCGTGGTCGGCCCGTGGATGGGTGACCAACTATACATACCGAGACCCCTCCGTACCTCGGAAAGCATGTGAAGCAGTTGATCCTGACTGTCATTCTTCTTTGACAATCGTTACGCGTATTCAGAAGCCCGAAAGTCTGACAACCAGTCTTATCAAGGGGTATCGTGTTACCCAGTAACTGGGTTGTGGAGGTCAGATAGGTAGTAGCTCTATGTAAAATACTAGTATTCAGGTGCATCCGGTTAGACTGGAAGCCGACCCCAACATAGTTGGGAAACGGCTAGCCAGATGGATGTTACTCGTATGTACAGAACAATAAACCCCTTTTTTTTTGTTTCCATAACCATCATGAAAATGTATGTGTAAATTGCAATAATTTTCCTGAATTATTTCCTCCATTTCATGAAAACACTGTCTAAAAATAGCTCTGTTAACAAACAATAGATTAAATTAATTAACTGCAATTAAAGCAGGAAAATTGCTCATGTTGTAATTATAAGTAGGCACAAGGATAATAACTATCTGTTTTTGCAATACAATTGTTTCTAATCTATGATTTTAACACAATTTATCACACATCTGATCTAAGATAATTTACGATTTTACACACGCTTATTTGGGATGAGTTTGCTCTTGACTCTAGTCTAGGTCAGAGGTGACAGAGACAAAGTCGACGATGGAGTGAGCTTACCCAGAAGAAGCCTGCTATTTATTTTAATAGAGTGTTATGTAATTGTTAGACCTACTATAATCCCAAAAGTCTTTGATACAGTTCATACAGTCATGGATTTTATAAATAACAAACAATTTTTACTATGGGACCAAACCGGAAATCGCGAAAAATAATCAGTTGATCCCTACAGATCATTTTTTCGCGATTTCAACTTGGCTCCCATAGTAAAAGTTGTTTGTTATCATGTTTACAATCATGTGTTTAAGTATGGGTCACTAATTACCAGTCACCCTATATACCTACATTTTGCCAGTCATGTTTAAGCCCCATGTAATAGGAGGCGAGCCTATTGTCACTAATTAATTGGGCACAAATCTAGACTCCGGGCTGCTACTGACAAATTCCTGATGAAAAAAACCGGCCATGTGCGTGTCGGACCACGCACAATGAAGGGTTCCGTAGTTGGGATGAATTTATTCCAAGAACAAACTTAACATTGTAGTTGAAAAACATGTTCTCCCATACATTCCAACTACAAATGTCCATAGTTAAACGAAAAGGATGCAACCCACATTACACCTAATGTGGGTTGGATCCTTTTCGTTTAACTATGGACAAATGTATGTTTGTTACGCACAATATTGAGAGAATTATCATGTTATTTTAAGACCATAGACTTATTATTATCTGAATTGTTTTCAAAATTTTAAGGTCAGTAGTTTCGGAGATAAAGGGCCCCTAAATTGACCCCAATATTCATAATTCATTAATTTACTTTACACGTCCGTGTTTGGGTCACAGAAATACTTGCGTGTACCGAATTTCAACTTATTCGGTTCATTAGATTCGGAGCAAATTTGCTGTGACAGACGGACAGACAGACACATGAGTGATCCTATAAGGGTTCCGTTTTTTTCCTTTTCCGGAACCCTAAAAACCACTAAATCAATTACGCATTAATGAAATACAGGGTGGCAGGGACATTGACGCGCAACGTGTTACCATGGATTCAGCACATGATTCTGGACCCGCTATTTTTTTTTCTTATTAGCTACCACGGGGAGATAGTGCAGTTATGTGTTACTCCAACCAACTAAAACTCCACTGTGTCTTCCTCTGCCGCTTGAGGCGGTAACACGAGCACGCGTTAGCAGCACTCATCCGTGAACCCGCCGCGGCTGTACCTCACTGGACCCTCTGCGTTGAAATTTTTGGTCGGTCAAGGCGAAAGCGTCAGGGTAGCCCGCGAAATTAAAGTTTCTTACGTTTTTGGCAATTTACAAGTCAGTATTAGGTTGTACGTTGATCGAAATGTAATTCGCGGCCTTAACAAGTATGTATTTACATAATTATAATCATTAAAGTGATCAATACAACTCTTTAAGACCAGGTAATCCTAATGAATGAGTCTTTCATGAAATCTTGACATTTGAGGATTATACTAATTTATGGAGTTGTATTACTGATTCTAATGATTATATTATGTAAATACATATTTGTTACGGCCTCGAATCATACTTTATTTAACATACAACTTAATACTGACTTGCAAATTGCAAAAAAACGTGAGAAAATTTGAATTTCGCGGGGTAACATGACGCTTCCCCCTTAAATAAAAAAAAAATGTTATATTGCTGTTCCATACATTTTGACCGCGTAGGTATTACAATTTGTAAGAAACAGCTTTTATTTTTTTGTTAATAACTAATGAAAAATTTCAACGCAGGGGGTCCATATTTCTAAAATCATGTACTGAATCCATGGTAACAGGTTGTGCGTCGATATGTCCCTGCCACCAAATCAATCTGCCTAGCCTTTTCCCAACTATGTTGGGGTCGGCTTCCAGTCTAATCGGATGCAACTGAATACCAGTATTCTACATAGAGCGACAGCCTATCTAACCTCCACAACCCAGTTACTGGGTAATACGATACTCCTTGGTAAGACTGGTTGTCAGACTTTTGGGCTTTTGGCGACCCGTAACGACTGTCAAAGATCCACGAATGACAGCCGGGAACAATGGCTTAACGTGCTTTCCGAAGCACGGAGGATTCTCGGTATGAAAAGATGGTCACCCATTCACAAACCAACCCCGGCAAGCGTAGCTTAACACATTATCTGCTTAATTCTTTATGCAAACGCTTCTTTATGCTACAGCCTTACCGACCCTTATTTTACGATGTTTTCGAAACAATAGAGATGCACAACGAACGCACAGGTGCGGCGCGCCGCACTCGAAGAAAGTTATGTAAATTGTATGGACGCGCATACGCGCCGTCAAGCACCTGGTGAACGTCAGAAAACGCGCATGTGCGTCTGCCGCGCCTAATGTATTAACCTGATGGATCGACCCGTGCGGCTGTTATTACTTAGCCACGAGCTCCTCTTGTCCCTGCCACTCTGTATATGAAATGAAATCTTTTATTTTCCAGGTATAAATCCACATACAAATATAATAAATTAATAAGACACAGGTATCCTAGAGCCTTTTGTGCCTAGAACAATAAAGAATACACAGTTTTGTAACATAATAAGTTATACCTTTTATTTTACTCGTACTAACCTAACAAACAAGGAGAACCGCTTTCCAATTGGATTTTAACCCTTTAGCTTTACAGAAAGCGCTAAGGGCAATTAAATATTGTAGGGACATAAAGAACTTTAGTAATTAACCACCAAGGCTAGCTAGAGCTATTCAGACTTTGTGTCCTAAAAAGTTTATCCAGTAGTTGCCAGCTTTTATTTACGAGGTAAGGCTGACAAAATAGGACTGGGGAGTTTTATTTTAATTTGCGCTTAAAAGGTTCGACTACGTTTATTTGTTGTTCTATATTTAAAACCTTGGTTTTGGGTAAAATGTTTTTGTAAAAGCGACAACAGTATATCATATATCACTGTCTAGCGAAAGATCTTCGATCTTATTACAAAACAAGGTTTGTCTTTAGACATGGTTTTAACCATCGAGCCAGTTATTGAGATAAGGACCTAACAGAAATCGAAATACAGTTCTATTTACAAAAATCTCAATTTATTCCGTTAAACACAGTTCTTTTTCCAAAAATGACAATTTATTCAGTTTTGTATTAATAACTTTAATATAATGTAGTTTGAAATACAAAAACTGGCTCAAAGGTTGGTTGAGGCTCGGACTAAAGTTAGATCTGGAGTTAGATATGGAGCGGGAGAGCGTGTCAGACTTTTACCGACTAAAACCCACCCGTGTTCCTTCAGCTGCCTGTGCCAAGGCCACGGTAACTCTTTTAAACAACCCGCAACCCTGGCAGGTTGTAATGACATCTTGAGTTTATATTTCTTACTATTAACGTAAACCCATCACATCGCAAGCATACTCGTATAGACAAGAAAAGGTGTAAGTGCTAGAAATGTGTAACCAATAGGCATATACATCAATACACTTCCGCCTCAGAAAACCGTGTGATCCGTCAGCATACACCGCCAGCTCTAAATCAATACACGTCGTTGCATATTCAATGAAAGCTACAACAGCCACGCTCCACCATTGAATATGCGAGCTGTGCAAAACTTAACGGGAGCTTATTAAACAGTTTCCATTGGTAGTATATAGTTTTTTTTTTTAGCTGGTTTTGCACTTTACGTAAAAACTGTGATTATCTATATCTAAACATATTATAAATAAGTCGTGAGCTCGTGGCTAAGTAATGCAAGCCGCTCGGGTCGATCCATCAGGTTAAGCCACGCTTGCCGGGGTTGGTCCGTGAGTGGAAGACCGTCTTTACAAATCGGAACTTGAAGGCATGTTAAGCCGTTGGTCCCGGCTGTCATTCGTGGATCTTTGACAGTCGTTACATGTCGTCAGAAGCTAGAAAGTCTGCCAACCAGTCTCACCAAGGGGCGTTGTATTACCTAGTAACTGGGTTGTGGAGGTCAGATAGGCAGTTGCTCCATGTAAAATACTGGTATTCAGCTGTATCTGGTTAGACTGGAAGTCGACCCCAACATAGTTGGGATAAGGCTAGGCAGATGATGTATCCCTTTAACAAAATATTGTCCCCTATAACTTCTTTTACAGTAGTAGGTCCGTCATTATCTCTCCTAATAAAACTCCTGTCTCAATACTGATGCCCACAATAGAAATACAAACAAGCTCATTTCATTCTCACATACATATACATTAATATGTAATCACCCTCAACATTCGAGGGGATGCCCAAATAATCGTTACTTCTGTCCACTGTCAATGCCAACCGCTCCCCCTTAATAGAATATAGGAAATTAATTCGGCTAATTGGAAAACACGCGCTGTCCCACTCCTATTAACATTTTGTATGGGGACGATTGAATAGGTGGGTGCAGAAGGTCTGCTCCATATCATCATCATCATTTGCCTAGCCTTTTCCCCCAACTAGGTGCAGCTGGAAACCAGTATTTTAAATGGAGCGACTGCCGTTCTGACCTCCACAACCAAATTACTGGGTAATACGATACCTCTATGTAAGACTGGTTGTCAGAATTTCGAGCTTCTGATGACCCTTTTAAAGAAAATATGGTCATAAAGCGTGTGAAGCAATTCCTAATGGTGCTAAAGCGCGTGATGCAATGCTTTGAGAGAGCGAGACCATCGTTTTATCTTATGTCTTAGCAAGAATTTATTTTGTAAGCTGAAATAACTTACATGAAGTGGTTTGGAAATTACTTGGGGTCAGGGAAAGCACTTCTTCGGCCTAGAAGACCGGTGGCCAGCACATAACGGCCGCAGTGACAGCTGCCATGAAAATGTTCGCAGCGGGTTACGGAGGACAGGACTAAACTAATATTTATCATCTGTCCTTTTCTTAATGAAATAGAAAGAAGATGCACTGAACTTAAATTAAGTTTAGTTTGTGAACAAGGGAATCGGCGCCATTATGTATCTTTGTTGACAACTATAGGCCCTTGTTCGTCGGCGGTGGGCAGGTGCCCACAAAACTCTAGCCATCTTATTACAAAACGAGTTCTAACTTGAGTCCAAGCCCAAACCGTTGAACACGTTATTGTATTATGAACTTTATTCAGAACACGATAAAGTTCTTAATACAAAATTGACAACTTAGACTCGGGTTTGACTTCAGTTTTTTGTAATTAGAACATTAACGTTGTCGGAATAGTGTTCGAAATTATAAAAGAGCTGATGTTTTAAACCCGAGTCTAAAGATAAACCTTGTTTTGTAATAAAGCCGTAGGAGTCGGCCTTCTTTTGTTTTTGTTTAGTACACCAATATCAGTAAAGCGCGGTCACGTTTCCGACTTATCGATTACCACTTATTCAGATGTTTGACTGTGTAATTGTCGCAGCGCCCATTGTGGACTTAATATTTGCATAATATTATGCTTATATGTCCTTGTTGCTCTCGGGGAAGAGGCTACCTCTCTTCGCGAAAACAAGGCGTGTTGGAAATGGCAGGGGTTAATAAATTATATCAACAAAATAGACAACACGATCCTCATCCATCTAACCTTATTCTGAGATCCATATATCTATTCCGATTATGGTCGCCACTTTGAAATTCTAAAACTCCTGATAGAAGGCCGGACAGTTGCAAAAAGTCCGGACATTTAACTTTTTTATTCGTTGTTTTTCAATAATTAAAAAGTTAAACTTTGTAATTCTACACAAATTCCACAGAAAATTCCATAAAGTCCAAATGAGAAGGCCGGATGGGGACGAAAAAGCCGGACAAATCCGGACGGATGGTAACCCTAATAATCTGAGCCACCTACTGGATGAAAGTTCTGCGCCTTTCATTTCGTGTCTTTTTTTGACAGTGCAGTTAGTAAATCTGATTTTTTTGATTTTTTTAGTAGATATTGTATCAACTCAATAGCGTTCACTGGAGAGGTTTCACGTAGAGCATGATCCGTAGCAGAGTGTGCCTGGTGTACGTTGCAACGAGATTACTCAAGCTTTACAGGCTAAGCCAACGAAGATTAATCTCGCGAGCTTGCTAGCTAGCTCTTTGGTTCTTTCGTGGAGAATATACTTACTTAAGACGCCCCCGGAGCATGTGTAGTTCATACAAACGAAATACCAAAATAATTTGTAAATCAAACATATTCTAAAGGTAGTGTGTATTTATTCCGATTGGATTGCAGAATATCTAGGTTCCCAAACATATATTTTGAAAGGACACTGATATGAAGACGAGATATGAGCAATTTAAAATTTCTACAGAAAACTTATTTTTCTCATATTTCCTGTTTAAATCAATGTTCTTATTTAATATATATTGGGAACCTAGATATTCTGTAATCAATCGGAATAAATACACACTACCTTAAGAATATGTTTGATTTACAAATTATTTTTGGTATTTTGTTTGTATGAACTACGCATACTTCGTGGGCCTCTTAAGGTTTTATACTGTAGATTTGCGAAAATCTGACAACCAGTCTTACCAAGGGGTATTGCATTACCCAGTTACTGGGTTGTGCAGGTCAGATAGGTAGTCGCTCCATGCAAAATACTGATATTCAGCTGCATCCGGTAAGACTGGAAGCCGATTCGACCCCAACATAATTGGGAAAAGGCTAGGTGGATTCTCAACGACAATGATGATCACCATCAAAACGTAATGTTTTCTGAGAAACCACCTAACTAAAAAGTGAAACCTAAAATACTTTTTTACAAAAAAAAAAAAAAAAACAACCGACTTCCAAATACTCTACAAAGTGAAAAAGTTGGTGGCAAAAAACGAAAATACAAAACCAAAGAAGTCGGGTGACTTCCGAAAATAAAGTTATTTTCACTTTCTAGAAGTCGGCTGTTTTTTTTTTGTAATAAAAGTTTTATTAATAATAAATAATATTTACATCAGCCTATGTTGTCCCATTGCAGGGCAAAGGCCTCCCGTTCTTTTTTCCACTCAACAAGATCCTGCGTCAACATATGCCAATCTCCTATAGGCGTCAAATTCGCCCCTAAGCCGTGACGTGGACGTTTGTTAAAAATATATCTAACCTGAACTTTTCTTCTGTCCACAGCACCCTGGTCCCCTGGAAGATCTTCCGCGAGGAGTTGAACAACGTGCACCCCATATCATCAGGGTTGGAGACGATGGCGTTAAAGACCACCATTGATCTCACGTGTAATGACTTCATATCCAATTTTGAGTTTGATGTCTTTACGAGGTGAGTGATACTGTACCTAATCTTAAAACGTTTTAGTTTAACAAACAATAATACGCTGGTACTCGTACAGTACGACAAAGTTCAAAGGTTCCATTGTAAATCTTCGGAAAAACTGAAATAATTATAGCGAATAAAATGTGACCATTTGATTCCCAACTAAAGTATTATAGATTGACGCACTAATTCCGTCACGCCCTTATTGGACCAGACATAATTAATTCGACAAAGTTCGGTGTTTTTTATTTTTATTTATTATAAAATAATTGCCAAGATTTTATTCTTACCTTAAAGATCTCAATTAGTAGGCTGTTTGTCCACCCAACTGGGAACGGGACGTCAAAGAGAAACGAGATTCGAATTCGAAAATCATTTAACTAAAAAGCGACTCTTGCTACGACACATAAAGTGCAATTCACGTCGCACAACGCTTATTACCTACAGTTATATTCACCTACAAGTTGCCTCTCTTTCTATCGCGTAACTCTTATACCTTCTGACTCGTTAGGGTTGTCTTCTTTTACGACGCGGCGTGTGATTGAGTATCGAACTGAAACTGAGCGTGCGTGCCGGCCGGTGCGCGGCAGCCCGCACTGAATTGGCCCGACAAGTCGAGCCCGCCGCGTACTTGTAGCTTCATACCTAAACGGTGGAGTGTCCCATCTATATTAATCTGTGGCCATAGTAAATGCACTGTCGCTACTTCTTTTTTTTATTTTTTTATTTGTGATGGGTTTGCTCTTGACTCTAGTCTAGGTCAGAGGTGACAGAGACAAAGTCGACGATGGAGTGAGCTTACCCAGAAGAAGCCTGTTCACTCTCACTTTGAAAAGATTAGGGTTGTATGCGTTCGGAAACACAGACGCAGGTAGGGAGTTCCACTCGCGCATTATAAAAGACCTTTGGAAACGCTTAGTGCGGATTACCTACAGTTATATTCACCTACAAGTTGCCTCTCTTTCTATCGCGTAACTCTTATACCTTCTGACTCGTTAGGGTTGTCTTTTTTTACGACGCGGCGTGTGAGTGAGTATCGAACTGACCGTGCGAGCCGGCCGGTGCGCGGCAGCCCGCACTGAATTAGCCCGACAAGTCGAGCCCGCCGCGTACTTGTAGGCTACAAGTACGCGGCGGGCTCGACCGTGTAGGTATGAAGCAGTGGCGTGCACAGAGATTTCAGACAGGGTATGCACAGCTAAAAAAAAAAACTTACCAGTTTCAGCTTGTTGCTGTCGGTGGCCCAACGACTAGGACTACCTACCCTACCTGAGTTTTACCACAGAAGCCTTCGGCTTCGCATGATGTTTGTTTGCGACCACTATGAATATTTAAATAAGTGACACTTATATGATATGCAAAGGGGCATTTAAAAAGGCCGTGGGATGTTTATTTTGTTTTCTTTGCGCAAATGAATTTAAATTCAAAATAAATTACTACTTTAATGTTAACTGATTACTTTCTACAAGTTAATGTTTATAAATCTATCTCTATAATTTCAGATAGTTTTGCAAAACGTCGTCGTAAAAACTGCTACATCGTTTTACTAAAAAATTTTCCAATTGCAATCATAGACAAATCTGTGAGTCTGTTCTGGTCCTGTGTGTTTCGTAAATATGTATGATTTCGTTTTAGACTAGAAAATGATCGTTCGGTCGAAGCGCTACTGAATTTTGATTTAATAACCGACGCAACACTGGAAATTAAATAATTTTGGGTCCTATTCGATAAACCCGTGAATGAGCTACCCGATGTTGATTGTAAGTGGGTTTCCCCATCATATTACTATTAGCTAACAAATCTACAATTTCTAGAAAATTGCCTTTATTAAAAGACAGGCTGGAATCGTCATGCCCACGGAATGCTAATTCTTGTTTACCAAGAAAACAAACTACATCAATTAACCGTTTGAAAATATTTCTATTTCTCTCAACTTTCGCGTTTGCCTTTCAATATCTAACTTAAACTGGCTTTTCAAACTAGTCTCTATTCTACCTTTACCAAAAGTTTGGAACTTCAAGCAGGACTCCAGACGATTTTCTGAAGAATCGTGTTTAGCAACCGTTTTGTGAAAATTATTTAGATCTGATTATCCGTTATAGGTTCAAACATTCTTTTTATCTTGGTTTGTAAACAAAATTCAAGGGAAACAGTACAATATGTTTGTGAGTACATACACAACCTGTTATAATTATCATAAAACTTTTCATGAAAGTAACGAATAGCTGCATTACCTTATTTTTGAGTTAATTCAATCCGGGTACACACCTTCCCTTTGCAATCAATTTAAATTTTTCCTCGAAAGATAACGTCGAAAACGCGGCAGATTTTAATTTATTTAAACACAATTCGCCAGCACAGGACTCACAGGTATAATTTTCCATTTTTTACAATAAACTTACTAAATAATTACTTAGACAATCAATCACTTGCGCCGAGAATAACAAATAAACAAACAATATGGCGACGAACTTTGCAATTACGTTCCGAACTAATACGAACGAATGAATTAGTCGGTCATTTGGCCAATCCGACTAAAAAAAGTCGACCCTCTGCAATCAACAATTAGGCGGTCCTTTTACGGCTTCTCAATTTGGACGGTTTGCAATATAAGCAGTGCTTCTAAAACTCCAACACACGCACACGTTTTCACTCACACAGACACACTTTTCCTGTGTACTACACGGGTCGCAAAGTCTTGCGTTGTATGAAAAATAAGCACGCCGTAGTAATGCTTTTGCCCGCTGCGCCTGGCATAGCTGGCGCTTAAATCGCACTGTAAATACGGGAAGCGAATGTGTGTTCGTGTGAATGGTGAATAAGTTAGATTAATATTTTTTTTGAACTATAGTTATTTATCATTTCAAATTAGAGGGGCATGTATGTCTGGCACTACAGGGTATGCAGTGCTTATTTGCATGTATGGAGTGCACGCCACTGGTATGAAGCTACAAGTTGTAGCTTCATACCTACACGGTGGTGTCCCATCTATATTAATCTGTGGCCATAGTAAATGCACTGTCGCTACTTCGACGCCTTCATCTGTTTTCTCGTTGTCGTCCCGTTCCCGGTGCGGCGGACAAACAGTTGTAGGATAGAGGGTTCAATATTCGTATTTATTAGACTATTAAATTACTGAGCAATCTATATCAATCCCAGCGTTCGGCAATATGGTAAAGAAGCTAATAGTTGGACTATTGATTGCTGCAACCGCCGCGCCGCCTATAGAAATTTGCAACATCCTAAGAGATTTGCCAAAGTAATAGTAATCTCAGAGATCGAGTTCAAAAATGTCATACGTGCCTGTTATTTCTCTGTCGACCATACACACAATTTGCCCACCCTTTTCCCAACTATGTTGGGGTCGGCTTCCAAGCTGCAGCTGAATACCAGTATTTTAGTAAACTCCACAACCCAGTGACTGGGTATCACGATACCCCTTGGTAAGAATGGTTGTCAGACTTTCGGGCTTCTGATGAGCCGTAACGACTGTCAAAGATCCACGAATGACAGCCGGGACCAAAGGCTTAACGTGCTTTCCGAGGCACGGAGGAGTCTCGGTATGTAAAGATGGTCACCCATCCACGGGCTCACCCCGGCAAGCGTAGCTTAACCTGATGGATCGACCCGCGCAGCTGTTATTACTGAACCTCGACATTGATTTATTATTAATTTGATAAAATTTTAGGAAAATCGTCTACGGTTACAATATATTTGACCAGCATCTATCATATAATTAAATTATCTGTCATTGCTTAATTGGACCTAGTTATGCAGAAAGCAGCCATAGGCACTTTTTCCAAAAATGAGTTATAAACACAGTCATAGGTACTAATTTCGACATACACGATTTTTTGCAAAAACATCCATGTCGATATCTCTATTTATCACGGAGATATGAGCCGTCAAATGCAGCCTTGTCCATACATCCATAATGCAATCATCGACAGAAAAATGCTTAAACTTTACTCTATTTGGACTTTTCCGGACATGGCTGCTTTCTACATAACACGGTCTAATTTTAAATTATTTGTTCCTTTTGTAGTCGGTATAGTAATTTTATTCCGGTTACATCGTCTTCTCATAATAATTAATGTGTACAAAATATTGTAAATTTATTTATTTATTTAATACTTTAAGCACACAAAATGTACAGAGGCGGACTTAATGCCATAGGCATTTTCTACCAGTCGACCTTTGGGTGATGCAGAGACAAACAGTGGTAGGTGCAACAGCGAGAGATGAGGAATAGATATATATTTAAATATAAAGATATACATATAAATATAATATATACACCTAACTATATATAAATATAAACACAATAAATATACTAAAACAAATAAGACAAACCATTGGGAAAAAATCTCATCATCAATTAATCATTTTAAAAGATCTGTTGCCCGTTCTTCTCCATACAAACCTACATTTCGGAAGGGGCACCTAGAATCAATTCTAGTTTCTTGTAAATTTTGAAATTCAAAATCGTGCCTAATTGTAATAAATGATTTGACTTTGTTCGTGAGATACGTCCTTGCTCTTCCACTTACCCTTGTCATCAACCATTACAGGTTATTCCAGCCCTGGAGCACGTTACTCCGCAACTGGCAACTGCTGGCGGTCACACATCCTGGATACGTGGCGTTTCTCACGTACGACGAGGTCAAGGCGAGGCTCCAGAAGTATATTCATAAGGCTGGCAGTTATGTATTTAGGTGAGTAAAGAGCTCCTAAGCTGAACAAAGAGTATTTTGGAAAATGGTGGCAATCTACAAGTAGTGGAAGTCAAAAGTAACAATATTTTATTGCTTGTGTGAAACATTGTGTGGCTTGTGGCTTGAAAAGGGTGACTGCTGTGATGGCCAAAATTATGTCTGGACTTTAAATGTCCATTGTTAAACGAAAAGGATCCAACCCACATAACACCTAATGTGGGTTGGATCCTTTTCGTTTAACTATGGAAAAATGAGACTGACCCCTGAGTTTTTTTCGCCATTTCTTCTCAGGGGTATTCAGATAGGAAAGGTCGACGCCATCTAGCTAGTAATTCCGATATAATTTCTAATAGGGATTCCGATATCCTGTTTACGGGATAAACAATTTTATTTCATTTCATGGCGACTAATAGTTGTATGGCATAAGACATGCTGTCCCGACCCCAAATAAATTCGTATAAGGGTAGGGGACGATGATGGAGATGGTAAATTGACATCGCTGCTCCACGACATCCACAGTAACGGAGTCATTGTAGATATATTGCCATCTGAGACGCAAAGCAAATTTAGTTTATTGGAAGCTAAAGATCAATGAGCTTAGTCGACTTAAGAGACGGACTGCATAGAAAAGAAAGAGAAGCGCGGTGACACAACGCTGGTAACTTATTGAAAATATGATGCAATTACCTATTTACAAAAAATCGGCTGATTGGACTATAAAAAATTAAAACACGTTAAATTATTGCTTGGAGAATAATCTGACAAAAAACCAGAATGATTGCATGTATTAATATGATTTTTAATCGTTAAAATAATTTTTTAGAGGTATCTTCGTGTTTTTCTTCTGTCGCGATCGTACGAGTATCAAATTAATAACAATAAGAATAATGTGATTTTGTGATGTGAGATTCGCAAGAGCAAACGTGCTCGCAGGAAGGAAGTATTCCAGTAAGGTGCTGGTAGGGATCTTGACCGTACTTCCGGGATTGTCCTGATGCCGTGGAATACCTCTCCACTCCTCACGCACCTCAGGAAGTGTTGCCCCCTTGTCGTTACGTCACTTTGTGCTAGCGGCCGTTTCCGGGGGCCCATTATTGAGTGTGCAAGTCACCCCCTGCCATTTTATCCGTGTATAATTGTATAACATTGGTCAGGCAGGGGACATAGTTGTTCCATAGTTTAAGTTACCCAATCCACTTTAGCCACCCAAACCCATAGCCCAATATGTTTTGTTTCCACGTACAGCAATAGTCCTGCACCAATCGGGGGTTGTCCTTGGGTGGGTGCATTTACATAGCGCATATAGGGATAATCGTCAGTTGGTGCCTCCTCATCATTTAAAATTGTGTAAGGGGCCTCTGCGAGTTGGCTTCAGCACCTCGTACGCCTTCCAAAGCTCCGGGACCCCAGGGTGCCGAGAAATGTGAAGAATAATAATAATAATGTGCCTCCTTATCATTTCAAATTATTTAAGGGGTCTCTGCGAGTTGACTTCGGCTCCTCGTACGCCTTCCAAAGGTCCGGGACCCCAGAGTCCCGAGAAATGTAAAATATAAATAATAATAATAATAATATCCTAGGACATTGTTCACACACGGTCATCTGATCCCAAACTAAGCAGAGCTTGTAAAACTGATAAACTACATACACTTTTTTTTTTGTACATACATACTTATATAGATAATTACACCCAGACTCAGGACAAACAGACATGTTCATGCACACAAATGTTTGTCCTGGATGGGAATCGAACCCACGAAATGCGGCATGATAGGTGGTATCTTAACCAACCACGCCATCAATTAGTTGTAATATGTTTTCAACGCACTATCTAACTAGCATATATCCTGAAGACTATCATATATTTCTGATTTTGTTTACTGCAGTAGATCATATACTTTTAGGCATTATAAAACTTGCGTTTGGTTGCGTTTAGGTCCTATAGTCCCCTTAAACAAAATCCGGAGCATGCTTCCACGTAGTCGAACACTGAAGTTTCTTACCCAGAATTGTATCGATAAACCTTTAGCAATAGAATTTATTATGACAGAGAGCTAAAGTAACCTTCGTGGATTTTACATATTTGCAATACATCTTAGAAGATTTTGATACCTTTTTATTTCTTAGAAAAAGGTTCTTGTTTTAGTATTACATGCGGATCTCACATTGAAGCAGGCCGCGCCGCTACGCAACGCAACGCATTGAGAAAATCCTCCTTCTTCACTTCCGTACTTTTAGGGTTCCGTACCTCAAAAGGAAAAAACGGAACTGTTACATAATCACTCGTGTGTCTGTCTGTCCGTCTGTCACAGGCAATTTGCTCCGAATCTAATGTTTATTTAAGTTGAAATTTGGTACACGTATTTCTCTGACCCAAACACGGACGTGTAACGTAAATAAATGATGATTTTGAATATGGGGGTCAAATAAGAAAATTAAAAAAAAAAGTTTTGCAAACTGTGAGGGTCTCAAATATTTTTTTTTATAATTTTAAAATAAATTGTTTTAAAGTTATTTAAGAAAATAGACGAATATTGACCATTCCCCCTTATCTCCGAGAGTACTAAGACTAAAATTTTGAAGAAAAAAAAATACAGAAAATAGTTCAATACCTATAGATTACAGGAAAACTTATAAGAAGTCTAGGGTCTTAAAACAACATGGTAAATCTCTCAATATTGTGCGTACAAACTTACATTTGTCTATAGTTAAACAAAAAGGATCCAACCCACATTAGGGGTAAATGTGGGTTGGATCCTTTTCGTCTAACTATGGACATTTGTAGTTGGAATGTATGGGAGAACATGTTTTTCAACTACAATGTTAAGGTTGTTTTTGGGATTCATCCCAACTACGGAACCCTTCATTGTGCGTAATCCGACACGCACTTGGCCGGTTTTTCTATGAATCACCGCTCGCTACAGGAGGGCCGAGCTGTACATTTTTATATGAAAATGCTTTGCGCTGCGGCCCGTTGCGGCTGTAATGTGTGCTTGGTTTTAGTTCGCATTTCATAATAAAATCAAATAACAATTCAACAATATAGACATGACACATACATATTAATCACTTTGAAATCTTATCGACAGAACGTTTAAAATTCGCTTTACGCGAAACTATTAATCATTCCTGTCATAAATTGGCCGCAACATGAATAATTTCAGTTTCTGAATAGGTATAGTCCATTCACGGAAAAACGTTATCTAACAAAGTGACACCTATCATTATTAATCAATTAATACGTTGAGCTCAAAATCCTACGGTAAAACGCTGAAATTTGCCACTTATCGACATTAAAATAGGGTCCAAACTGAATTGAAGCTAGCGTTTCACTTATGCCAAATTTAACACGTTGAGCTCAAAATCCATCAACAAATTCATGAAAATCGTAACCTATTCACAAACAAATAGGGTCCAAGTTTAATTGAAGCTAGCGTTTAACAAATGCCAATTTTCCGTTCACCTGAAATTCAACGGTTATACCAAATAGGTTGGGGTCGGTTTGATCTTTACCCGCGTTTGTCAATGGATAATAAGCATGCGAACATCAGGCTATCTATTAAACACCCACGGTACTTTGGTTTGAACTTGAACTGTGTAGGCAGTTGTGGTTTTACCTATATGGAAAACAAAAACTTCAGCTTTATTATTAATTATATACAAAATCCAAAAAAAAAATTAAAATATTTTAAATGACTACATAACGGTGGAGTTTCTTGCCCATTCTTCTCCATACGAAACTACCTTTTAGAAGGGAATCAATTCATTTTTTTTTTTTTTTTGTAAATTTTGGCGTTCAAAAGTGTCTTTTAAGTGCATATTTGAAGTAAATGATTTTACTTTGACTTTCGGTGAGTTTTTAACGGAGACTTTAAATTGATGCTGTCACTTCTTTTTTGATCCAAAATGTAAGGGATGGCATGAATTTAAAGTCTCCATTAAACTAATGTCGGTTTCGTGCAACTGAACGTTAGATGTTAAGTTACCATGAAACAGTCTCATCAACCTGTTCACAGCATCCAGCTCTTTATTCCAAATGAATATTATAAATGCGAAAGAAACTCTGTTACCCTTTCACGCCTTAACCGCTGAACAGATTTCGATGAATTTTGGCACACAGGTAGACCATGAAATGGGTTAGATATAGTACGTTCCCGTGGGCCGAACTCTTACCATAATGTTAACCAAATCACCTTCTGTTTCCAGGTTATCATGTACACGGCTCGGCCAGTGGGCGATAGGATACGTCACGGTGGACGGAGAGATCCTACAGACAATACCGCAGAACAAGAGCTTAGTGCAAGCGCTACTGGACGGATATCGAGAGGGATTGTAAGTTTATACTGATTTTTGATTCTTTGTTAACCGACTTCAAATGTTTCTTTTTTTTATTGTTGTTACGCGATTACTCAAAGACGGATGGACCGATTTAGAAAATTCTTCTTTTGTTTGAAAGGGTATACAGGTGGCCCCATATAAATTTAATTAACTTTGCTTGTGTAGTTTTTGAGTAAGCTTCAATAATGCGTATTTTGCCCCGCTTCGTTTATGTGAATGATGTTTTAACAACTTCCTATCACTGTTATTTACATAGCAGATAGTGGTATTCGAATTTGTTTAGGATAGGTACCACAACTAAAAAGTGAATAATAAAAACTTTTTAGCAAAAAATAAAACCGACTTCCAAAACAAAACACTATAAAGTGAAAAATAACTTTAATTTCGGAAGTCGGTGGCAAAAAACGAAAATACAAAACCCAAGACACCCCGGGTTTTGTATTTTCGTTTTTTGCCACCGACTTCCGAAATTAAAGTTATTTTTCACTTTATAGTGTTTTGTTTTGGAAGTCGGTTTTATTTTTTGCTAAAAAATTTTTTGTTTACATTTGTAAAGGATTTTATTCTGTTCCACTCATAGTTTTCCAAGTCAGCCAGCCAGGTTCTTTAAAGCCAAGAGCTGTATTGTGACTGTCTTAAAGCGCTTCTAAACGGGCCATAGTTTTAAGGCTACAATATATTGCCAATTATATATAGCCATGATTTTTCCAGTGCGAGAGAGAGATGGAGGCATACAAGATGATCCGCACTATCAATTTTATTGTTTGCCACGCAACAAATATGGTTTTAACACTGTATACCCAGTTTGAGAATCAAATCATTTGAAATGAGATTTATCAACAGAAAAAGTTTTCGTTCATTCATGTGCGGCGAACGTAGATCTACGCGAGACACAACGGCTTTTTAATATTGTTTCTGCGAATAGTTAATCCTTGAAAAATCTGAGTTTAGGGATCAGTCAGATAGGAAATGCCGGCGCCATCTGGTTTTAAAATATTGACCTACTTACTGAAATAAATATTATTCCATAATTTCATTTCATTTAAAACCTAATGTCTATTTATATTTACTACTAGCTGTTGCCTTCGTCTGCGATCCAGGATGAAAGTAGCCATGTCCTTTTCCAGGTTCCAGGCTACCATCTGTCAAATTTCTTCCAAATCCGTTCAGCCGTTTTAGCGTGAAAGCGTAACAAACAAACAAACTCACTTTCGCATTTATTAGTTAAAAAATTGCATATTATACAAATAACAACTTTATACTCAAGTAATCTAAGTTGATTTTTTAATGAAAAACTATCGATAAACGTCATAAAATAATTAATTTTTGTTGCAATGGAATCGGAACCATACCCAGTTATGTTAAAGGCCTTAGTTTATTTCCTGAAAACTAATTCAACTAAAATACTTTATTAAAAAGCGTCACAAATTACTATTTTTTCTAGGTTGTCACTGAAGTTCCAAAAAGCTAAAAATACCAACATAGTCGGGATTACCCTAGCAATAAAAAAAGCCCATACTATGCTTTCAGCTACCTATATCCGGACGGACGGGACGTGAACCCGGACTTAAGCAGCGCCATCATATCACCAGCTGAAGACCATATCACCGTCACGCAGGAACAGTACGAGTTGTATTGTGAAATGGGTTTGTAATATCTACTTTTTAAGTTCTTATATTCTGGCTTTTGTCAAGCATTTTGTTGGGGCAATTTGCCTAGCTTTCCCCAACTATGTCGGGGTCGGCTTTCAGTCTAACCGGATGCAGCTGAATACCAGTATTTTACATGGAGCGACTGCCTACCTGACGTCCACAACCCAGTTACTGGGTTGTGGAGGTCAGATAGGCAGACTTGGTAAGACTGGTTGTCAGACTTTCGGGCTTCTGACGACCCGTAACGACTGTCAAAGATACACGAATGACAGCCGGGACCAACGACTTAACGTGCTTTCCGAGGCACCGAGTAGCCTCGGTATGTAAAGATGGTCAAAATAATAAACCTGTAATTTCCCTATATTTTTTATTAAAAAACAAAAAATTACGTTGGAGATTGCGACTAGATTTTGAACGTTTTTAAACACGGAAATTAGCCCTCTGGAACCTGAGTGGCTACACCATCACTCAGCTAAAAGGCGTGTGGACATAAGTCCCCCGAGCATCGCTACATCGACCGGACCTGCGGTTCCTGTATGAACTGTTGCATAAGACCTCGAGAGCCTCGTCGAAGCAACACTCGATTAGAGGTTTAGTGGCGATGATTGGCTGTGGATGTGGCGGCACACACAAAGCAGATTCATGGCTTCTACAATGATCAGTTTAATATTCTTATGCTTATGCAAGATAACTGTGTCCATAACACTGGGAAAACTTGCCTATTCGCAGGTTTAGGGCCTTAGCACACCTCCGCCACGAAACCGCATGATGTTTTGCTACTCGAATCACGATTTGAGTAGCGAAACATCATGCGAGTCAGTCTTTGATGGACTACTGCGGTTTTGCTGCTATGGTTTTGCGGCGGATGTGTGCTATGGGCCTTATAGCACAATACCGCCGCAAAATAATCCTCGTAAATACTACAAGGCCGTTAAAGACAAATATTTAAAAAGAACCAAATGTAAAGGTCTTCATACAAAAATTTGAAGCCCGCTCATCCTCATTTTCAAATGTTACAGGCAGCACGTTCCAGTTATGTAAAATCTGTGCGGAGAACGACAAGGACATCAGGATAGAACCATGTGGACATCTGTTATGTACACCCTGCCTAACTGCGTGGCAAATTGTGAGTAATTATTCTTGTGTAATAGCTGTAATTACTATGCATTTATCCTATACTATTTAATGAGCAATATTTGTATATACAGGGTTATTGGTAAAACATCAACAACCTCTTAAGGGGTCATTGTACTCATCATTATGAACAACTTTTACTATGGGACCAAACCTGAAATCGAGAAAAAAACATCTGCTGTTCAGTACATTTTGACGAATTATGCGAACATAAATGTACTGAACAGCTGATTTTTTTTCGTGATTTCAGGTTTGGTCCCATAGTAAAAGTGGTTCATAATGATGAGTACAATGACCCCTTTAGAGGTTGTTGGTGTTTTACCAATAACCCTGTATATGTAACTACTAGCTTTTGCCCGCGGCTTTGCCCGCGTGGTTGTCGGAAATTATCCCACAGGAACGCACTTCCGGGATCTAAAGTATCCTATTTCCTAATCCAGGTCATATTCTACCCATGTGCCAAATTTCATCCAAATCCGTTCAGCGGTTTTAGCTTGAAAGTGTAACAAACAAACAAGCTCACTTTCGCATTTATTGTATTATGAAAAACCGGTCTATCGACACTGTAGCTAGACTTACAAAATTTATTAGGTACTTAAAAAAAAAGAACACTACTAAAGTTTCTATAATAATATAATTCAATCATGATTCGAAAGACACGTGGCGCCATCTATTATCATAAGAACGTTATTGTTGTTTTCCTTATTGTTTTCGGGATAAAAGATACCCTATGTCCTTTTCTGTACACGTGACAACGTCTATGCAAAATTTCAGGATGATCCGTTTAGAGGTTTAGGCGTGAAAAGGTAACAAACAAACAAACAAATTTACTTTCGCATTCATTTATAATATTAGTTAGGATTAGGATATATATATACGTGGTACTTTCCAGGAGAACTCATAAATTAACGTCCCTGCATCGGGAAAAACAATATTTTGTAAAAGGTGATGAGCAGTTGACATTAGGCTATTGTAACTTAGATAAATTACAAATTGACCCAGTAAAAAGTGAAAAATAAAAAAACTTATCCAAAAAAAAAACCGACTCCCAAAAAACACTACAAAGTGAAAAATACTTAAATTTCATTTCGGAAATCGATGGCAAAAATTTAAATTGAAAAAAAGACAAAATGTTTATTCCGCACACAAAACGCACATTACAAAACAAAAAAAAAAAACGACATAAAGTATACACATGCAAAGCAGGCAAAAGCCTCGTATTCAAGCAGTCCATAAGTTGACAATTTTGTCAACTTATAGACTGCTTGCACACACACCGACTTCCGAAATTGAAAGTTGTTTTTTCACTTTATAGTGTTTTTTTTTTTTTATGGAAAATAATATTTTACTACTTGACTTCACAGAATTCGTCACGGTTAGATGGCAGAATTTGGCTTGTAATAATTATATATATTCCATCTGTTTTCAGGACTCGGAAGGTCAAGGTTGTCCGTTTTGTCGGGCAGAGATCAAAGGGACTGAACAAGTCGTGGTAGATGCATTTGTACCGCCACGTCCGCCTACTTGTTCAGACAAGTAAGTTGAAAGTAGTCGTATTTAGTTTACTAAGGGCCAGGGGGCCAACCAGCCATGGAATAGAAAAAACATTTTTTTTAAAATGTAAAATAATAATAACCTTCATCAGTTGTAATAAGTCTAATTTTGTATGAACAACAAATCTGCCCACAATGTCATAATTACAGTAAGTAAAAAAAAATCAGTAAATTCAGATATAAAAAGAAAAATGTTCCTTATTCAACTTGATTTAAGGATCACAGTACTGTAAAAAAGTCATAACTCCAGTAACACGACTTACAGTAATTATGATATCGGGGGCAGAAATAAGCTTTTCGTCAAAGTTGAATTTGTTGTTTGTACAAAATTAAGATTTTATAGCAACTGACGGAGGTTGTTATTGTTTTACATATTTTTCCGCATAATTGTGACACACGCCGACGGATAGCTGCGTTGGGCACTTCCATTTGTTTTTTCTATTCCGCGCAACCAGCACCTCCAATAGTATTAATTATACTAATATTGCCATAAAAGGCGGTATTTGGCACCCTGGGATTTAAGGCAGTTAACAAGAGAAACCCTTGCAATCGAATCTATAAGTAAAAGTAAAATCTCTTTACAATGAAACTCAAGGGACCGAACATTTTTTTTCGTTATGTGGAGTGAAGAAAGAGAAACAACCAAATAGGTACTAAGTGTAGTACTTTTCAATATTATTATTATTTATATGTAAAAACGGTCACCCATCCACGGACCAACCGCGGCAAGCGTCGCTTAACCTCGATTGATGTACCCGTGTGGCTATTATTACCCACGAGTGCGCAAGTCACCGAGTCTAGAAACTAATGCTGACTAAAATGCTAATTACAGGAACACAAAGACTACAGTAAAACCGGTGTCATCAAACTCGTCCGGTTCATCTGGCTCGTCCGGTTGTAATGGATCCAGTAAGTGTTCTTATAATAATAATAATATCCTGGGACATTGTTCACACACGGTCATCTGATCCCAAACTAAGCAGAGCTTGTACTATGGAAACCAGATAACTGATATACTACATACACTACTTTTTTTTTTGTAAATACATAGTTATATAGATAATTACACCCAGACTCAGGACAAACAGTATTATCATCATCATCTGCGTAGCCTTTTCCCAGCTATGTTGGGTTGTGGTCGGCTTTTTTACAAACTACAACTATGTCAAGTTGGGGTGTACTTCTACAGGGCCTATCAGAAATGTGTGGTCAAATTTAACACGTTATGTGCGGCCAACGCGCATGCGCGATTTTCGAACGTTCACCATGTGCTGGCGGCGCTTATGCGCGTCCATACAATTTATATAACTTCCTTCGAGTGCGGCGCGCCGCACCTGTGGGTTTTTTGTGCATCTCTATTGTTATTGGCGTAATTGTTTTAAGACTCATAAAACTCGAAAATTTTCAAACACACATAAGCGTCTCGCCGCACTTGGGACAAGTTTGTAACGCCGCACTGATGCGCCCAGCCGCACTGGGTAGACTTTCTTCAACCGCGCATGCGCGATCATAGCACTACACGAAATATTTTTTGGGCGCGCATGAGCGTTTGCCGCTCAGGGTTTAGTGTATCATAAAGCAGCATTTGGAACAAATTCGCAAATAATTCAGCAGATAATGTGTTAAGGGACCACACCATCAAACACCACACCACAGACCATCAAACTGAACAAATTTCTCCATGGGAGGAGCATCGTAATCGAGAAATAATGATCAGCTGTCAAGTACAAAGCATCCATACCTACTCAACCCAAAAGTATGGGATGGCTGATATTTTGTCGTGATTGCGATGCTGGTCTCATGGAGAAAGTTGTTCAGTTTGATGGTCTGTACCAAAAATCAATCTGCCTAGCCTTTTCCCAACTAAGTTGGGGTTGGCTTCCAGTCTAACTGGATGCAGCTGAATACCAGTATTTTACATGGAGCGACTGCCTATCTTAGCTCCACAACCCAGTTACTGGGTAATACGATACCCCTTGGTAAGACTGGTTGTCAGACTTTCGGGCTTCTGATGACCCGTAACGACTCAAAGATCCACGAATGACAGCCGGGACCAACGGCTTAACGTGCTTTCCGAGGCACGGAGGAGTCTCGGTATAAAAAGATAGTCACCTATCCACATACCAACCCCGGCAAGCGTAGCTTAACCTGTTGGATCGACCCTTGCGGCTGTTATTACTTAGCCACGAGCTCCTTTGATGGTCTGTACCACATCTTTAAATTGGACGACACCTTTCTGATACAACCTGTATTTGCCGTCATATACAGGACAAGTTTTTAAGCACTGCGCAAATTTTCACGGGGTGTCCAACCCATGAATATGAACAACTTTCACTATGGGACCAACTCTGAAATCACAAAATAAAAATCTGCTGTTTCATATAAAAGTCAATAGATACTAACAGTTCAATCTGGAACCCCCATGAAAAAGTGTATACACTGGTCATCGAAAAGGTTCAGAAGTCTTTTGTCCGCTACCTCTAAAACTTAAAACTTTATGGATATTACCCCTACATCTACCCAACACCATTTGTGCTAGGTATGGTGGGATACCAAAGTTTAGAAGTAAGGAGAAATCTTAGTCTGGTAAAATATTTCATCCGCCTAATCCGTGGTACCCACATCAATTCCTCCTTACTACAATACATCTCTTTTAACACATTGTCTGCTTAATTATTTATGCAAACGCTTCTTTATGCTACACCCTTACCGACCCTTATTTTACGATGTTTTCGAAACAATAGAGATGCACAACGAACGCACAGGTGCGGCGCGCCGCACTCGAAGAAAGTTATGTAAATTGTATGGACGCGCATACGCGCCGTCAAGCACCTGGTGAACGTCCGAAAACGCGCATGTGCGTCTGCCGCGCCTAATGTATTAACATCCCACTACCCATTAGTCACACACTTCGCCCTCGCCAACGACCCCTATTCTCAATACCGCAAACCCAGTACCATAACCCTGACCAGTCCATTGTACCTAGCCCTCAATGCTATATGATGAATCCTCAGATGTCTTCGCGAGTACTGAACTGAGATTCCTGAACACTGCTACTCGATACCTGGAGTCCATTACCATTCCCAGTACAATTGCCTTGGAGTTAATAAATTAAATTGTGTATTTTGTTATTAATAATTTTATTCCATTTTTTCCTATATCTATATAATTTTGTCTAATTTGATCTAATTTTGCCTTATTTTGTTTAATTTCTCATCTTGTTTTGTTTTTATGTATTTTAATATAATTTTATGATTACTAATAAGGACCTGTAACTTGTATGTGTGGTGCAAACTGTAAATATAAGTTGGTTATTAATAAATAAATAAATCAAATAAAAATACCTACTCGACCAAAATGTATGAAACAGCTGTTTTTTCTCGTGATTTCTTGGTTGGTCCTATAGTAAAAGTTGTTCATATTCATGGGCAGAACACCCTGTAAAAATTTGCGCGCTGTTTAAAAAAAAAAATACCTACTCGACCAAAATGTATGAAACAGCTGTATTTTCTCGTGATTTCTTGGTTGGTCCTATAGTGAAAGTTGTTCATATTCATGGGCAGAACACCCTGTGAAAATTTGCGCGCTGTTTATAAATAAAAATACCTACTCGACCAAAATGTATGAAACAGCTGTTTTTCTCGTGATTTCTTGGTTGGTCCTATAGTGAAAGTTGTTCATATTCATGGGCAGAACACCCTGTAAAAATTTGCGCGCTGTTTAAAAACTTGTCCTGTATTAATGGATTAATCCTAAAATCATATATTTATGCTCGTGACTGTATATCTTACTTGTAGTTCCTTCGTATAGCATCTATCGGTATAAACTACAAGCCAGTTTTAATTTCCAGCTGAAAATAAACCGCCTTACGTTTCTAACATAGGTAAATTATCTTCCAGGTGTGGACGTGACAATATCTGGCAGTGCGAACGGCTGGGCGCACAGAAACACCACTTTCAATGGACTCACGGATGACATTGATGATGCTGAGGTAAATTATATGCTTTTAATATCGAATTAATTGAGGTACAGACGAAGGGATGAAGTAAAATCAGACTCCGAAAATAAATTATTGAAAGGAAAGCATGTAATATGAAAAAATATTGTTTAATCATAGCCGCAGTCGCATGCTGCCGTAAAAACGTACGACTGCTGAGCGTGAGGTTCAGGGTTCGCTTCCCAGGTCAGGCAAAGTGTTATTAGATTTTTCAGTAGCAGCTCTTGAGTTTGGATTTGTGCCCAGTCGATGGCAATAGGCTCGCCCCCATAGGGCACATGATGACATCAACCGTTCAGATTGACCTGGTGTGGCGCGTGGCAGCTGAATTCAGTACAACATCATCTGCATCATTACCTACCTAGCCTTTTCCCAACTACGTTGGGGTCGGCTTCCAGTCTTACGGGATGCAACTAAATACCAGTATCTGTATAGTTTAATTTATTTTTAAAAACCATATTTAACTCCTGAATCCCCGGCATTGCTTCAAAATTAGATTTATCGGAAACAATGTCTAACAGTGAGTCGTCATCACTGCTATCGTCGACATTGGCGCCGATTCCCTTGTTCACAAACTAAACTAAATTTCAGTGCAGTACATCTTTTTCTTTCTATTTCATTAAGAAAAGGACAGACGATAAATATTAGTTTAGTCCTGTCAAATTAATTGGCGCCTGACGTAAATTGATGTATTTTTAGTTCAAATCACGTCTAAACTTGTCTATGGAATATCTTAATTTGACAGGACTTAGCTAATATTTATCATCTGTCCTTTTCTTAATGAAATAGAATGAAAAAGATGCACTGAACTTAAATTTAGTTTAGTTTGTGAACAAGGGAATCGGCGCCATTGACATATTATATTATAAATTCTCTAGTGTATTCCAAGCCTCGTTTTTGCCATCAACTCTGACGTAATCGTTCAACATGGCCGATTTGTTTCTTCCAATCATCTTGCGTGCTAGATAGTAGGTATAGTCTCTCTAGTTAGTCTTTATAGTTATCCCATTTATCTTTTCTTGTTCAAATAGTTCCATTTATATTTCTGCCTCACAAATCGTCTTATTCCTACCCATTTTGAGGTTAAAAAATTATTCTCAACAAAAAATAAAACTAGTAACAAATAAGCAATAACAAAACAATCACCGATAACAAAATACTAACTGAAAACCAAAACTTCAAGAAGCGCTAAGTAATTTCTTCTTATCACTGCCGAGAGCGAGGATTTAGGCGGGGTGTGGGCGCCGAAACCTGTCATGCGCCTAATTGTTTTTGACAGGTAGTAATATCCATCGAAATAAATACAGTCTAGTTGCACGTAAATGGCATGCGACCGCGGCTTTTATAAAATAAAGATTAGGTGAATCAGCTGGATTGATTGAATGAGATAAAAATGCAGTATTTTTATCAATCACAATCAATTATGCAGATTGTTGCGAATGTCAAAACACTGCATAACAATCTTATCAACAACAATAAATAATGCCTACTTCCCGTGATAAAAGGTTATAAATGAAAATCGTCATCTGATAGTATATGTAATACCTTTTTTACTTTTATGAATAAACGAATTTTATCCTTTCGTCTGTATGTCAAATGTCTTAGATGTAAACAGTCTTCCCCAAAAATAAAATGAAATCGCAAAGCAATCGTATGCAAGGTTATTGGTAATATATCGGCAATCCATTATGAGGATGTAGGAGAGGAGATTTGCAACCTAATGACTCCTATGCAAATGTCAACCGTTTTTTTTTTTTTGTTTGCAGTAATCAACCAATTTAGTCCAAATTATGAAAATTGTAACGATTTGTAGCTCTAATTTAAAAACTATTCAAGATAATTGTGTTTTTACGGTTGATTATTATGTATTGAATTGCGAGCAGGCTGCTAATAATAATTAAACATTTCATGCATTTGTGATTTTTTTTAAATATATATATTTTTCATAGTTGTAGAAGTGCCGAATGTCAAATTACTCAAATACGGTTGACATTTGCATACGGGTCATAAGGGATCTTTTGGTTGCAAATGACTTCTCCTACATCCCTTTAACACATTCTCTGCTTAATTCTTTATGCAAACGCTTCTTTATGCTACACCCTTACCGACCCTTTTTTTACGATGTTTTCGAAACAATAGAGATGCACAACGAACGCACATGTGCGGCGCGCCGCACTCGAAGAAAGTTATGAAAACGCGCATGTGCGTCTGCCGCGCATGTATTAATGGATTGCCGACATATTACCAATAACACAGTAAATTGTCATAATCGCCACGTATGCCAAAGGGATTGATGATCTCAGTACATTTATATGTTTTTACTTAGTTATGTCAAGAGAAACAAAAGTGAAAAGCCAAGAATCTTGACTGCAATAATTATTTAATTGAGTTCATTCGCGTTATAAACCTTTCTATACAGGTTTCAAAATAAAAATAATAATTGGATTCGATTTTAGATTGCCAAATGAATGTAAATTTTGCCATTTTCCATCAAACCCAAACCATAATAGCCTGCATCCTCTGTTTCCTGTACTTAAAAGTCTCGAGGAAAACCGTTTCCTGATTGAGACAGCAAGATGTAGTAAGTGGAGAGTACGACCGCTCAAAGATTCCATCGTTTATTTACGGAAAAACCGAAGTTAGCCGAATTAAATGTGACTAGTCCCATAAGTGAGTGACGGAATGGAGAATAAAACTGTAAAATTAGTTCCGCGTAGATGGCGCTAAGTGTTTGTTACTTCATTCAGTTGTCAATGGCTTTCATTCATGTTCCTTGTTAAAAACTTTGCCGCGAGATGGCGCTAAGTGTTTTTTCTGGTCGCTGATTGGTCGCTTTATTTACAAGATGACTTTGACAAGTGACAAACATACAGCGCTCTCTTGCGGCGGAGCTTCCGAGAAACAACTAAAAATAATTTAAGTGGGAATATAAATCAATTTCTATTGGTCGATAGTCACATTTTATTCGCTATATTTCGGTTTTTCCGACGATAATCTATGGAACCTTTGAACGTTGTCCTGTGTAAACAATAGTGTTTACACTGTTCAACAACACGATCACAAGAAGAGTAGGATTTTATGTTTGTACAGATCAATCAATCTGCCTAGCCTTTTCCACTCTGTTGGGGTCGGCTTCCAGTCTAACCGGATGCAGCTAAATACCAGTATTTTACATGGAGCGACTGCTTATGTGACCTCCACAACCAAGTTACTGGGTAACACAATACCCCATTAGTAAGACTGGTTGTCAGACATTTGGGCATCTGACTACTCACAACGACTGTCAAAGATCTACGAATGACCGCCGGGACCTACGGCTTGACGTGCTTTCCGAGGCACGGAACGGCCTCGGTATATAAAGATGGTCACCCATCCACGAACCGACCGCGGCAAGCGTAGCTTAACCCTCGATCGACCCGTGCGGCTGTTAATATTTAGCCACAAGCCCTTCAATGTACCCATGGGACCACCATCGTGATCGAGAAAAAAAATATCAGCCGTCCCCATTTTAGTCGAGTAGGTATTGAAGTCTTGTATGGGATAGTTTATAATTTTTTCGCAATTACGATGTTGGTCCCACGGAGAAAGTTGTTCAATTTGATGGTCTGTACTGCGCCCTAAAATACTACACCTTTCTGATACGTGCTGTATAGAATAGGTACTCTTTATTGTGTATGTACTATCGACAAACGCCAGGCCTTTCCATTTTTTGAATCAGTGTATACAGAAAGCAACTCTTAAGGTATAAAGGCGTCCGTTTTGTCTATAGTACACCCTTTATGAGTTTTAGTTCAAGATTAAAACGAATTATTTTCCTAAGCTAGTCTTCTATTCTTAGTTTGATCATAGTTTTTTTTTTTTTTTAATTTTTATTACCTTATAAAATCGTCATGGTGTTTCCACATAACTATAGCATGGTGTGCATTTTGTTTGTTTGGCAGTGTAGCATGTTTGTCGTCGATAGAGCTTGTATGTATGCGTTTTGCCTCATTTATCTGTTATTTATTTCATTTATTTTAAAGGTTTAGTGGTTATCTGTGACTAAAATATATCATATCAGTCCAATTAAAAATACAGAACAATTGAATATAGTTTGTTGCAAAAATACAGGATTTCAACATTAAAATGTATTCTAAAGTTTCGCCCCGATTCACCCCTGCATCCCTATTCACCCATGGTACTTTACTGTTTAATTTGCAGGCCAAATAAGCTTCGTGATAAGTATAAATGGTATCATCGAATTTGTTTGTATTTTAATTGCGTATTTAAGGCGAAAGCGTCAGGGTAGCCCGCGAAATTGAATTTTTCTTACGTTTTTTGCAATTTACAAGTCAGTATTAGGTTGTACGTTGATCAAAATGTATTTTGCGGCCATAACAAGTATGTGTTTACATAATTAAACTACTCAAAACAAAATAGGGCCCACCACGATTTATTCACAAAAAGTGTTGGCATGTTACTTCGAACTCATTTACGGGCAAGTTCAAGTGTTTTACCGTAAAACTTAGATGTTTATGAGTTCTTATCATTCTTTACCCTCAACACATCTACTCATAAATAAATACATTTGTTTTATCAGTTTTCATTTTCGATGATAAAAACCAAGTGGGCCCTATTTTGTTTTGAGTAGTTTATAATCATTAAAGTGATCAATACAACTCTTAAACACCAGGTAATCCTAATGAATGACTATTTCATGAAATCTTGACATTTGAGGATTTTACTAACTTAACTTATTATTATTAATATTCTAATGATTTTAATTCTGTAAATACAGATTTGTTACGGTCGCAAATCATACTTTATTTAACATACAACTTAATACTGACTTGCAAATTGCAAAAAACGTAAGAAAAATTGAATTCCGCAGGCTACCCTGACGCTTCCCTTCCCCCTTAAGGCCACGATGGCATTTTAAAGAATTAACCATAGTGTGTAAGCTAGCAGAAAAATAAGAAACGGGAATTGAAGCAAGTTACTTCCATTTCAACATTCAAGAATAATTCATCCTCATTCCTTATGATCTTTTAAAGGTGTTGCTAATTTTCTTTTCTTTCAAACTATACTCCATTTAAAAAAGAATTAGAAATTTAAATAAACCTTTCTACAGTCCGTTCAACCGATTTTGAGTTCTAATCCGTAGGCATACGTTCAGCATTAAAAGCAAAAACGTGGTAACAATACCAACTATGTACTGCAGCTGCCATTTGTCATGCCACCAACGCAATAGAAGTCAAAATCGGTTGAACGGGCTGTAAAAAGGGTTTCCTTAAATTTCTAATATTATTTCAAATGGAGTAAAGTAAGTTTTGAATGATATACTGATTTAAAAGAGTGTCCATGTTGTTTCTTACCCGTTCTTCTCCATAGGAATCTAGGCAAATGACTGACTGACTGACTGACCCACTCATTGACACGAAAAATGGCTGTTAATGGTTAGTTTAATTCAAGAATGAATACAACCTTATTCCTTGTGATCTTTTACGCGTACTTTCGCGGGCGCTTGACGTTTATAGACGCCATAACAATAAAACTTATATTGTATCTTAGACTAAATAAAAAACAAAGACATAGAGCTGTTAACAGTGACGTGAGGCCGCACGTTTCGGGTTTCGTAAACATGTGTCCACGTAATATTTTGTAATTTGGTGTAAATGTATGCGTGTGACCGTGAAGGTGAAGTTTTGCGCATGCTATTTTTCGCAGCGCTGTCTCTGGGTTTTTTATTTAGTCTGAGTATTGTGCCTTCAAAGTAGTAAATGTCACAGATAACCGTCATCCCATGCATGCCGTCCATATAAAAACGTAATGTATGTTTGTTTTGCAGAGACAGCGGCGGAAATCACCGCATGCTTAGCTTGCTCGGGTTGTTATGTTTGCTTGACAATGACGACGGCATCGCCTCGGATAACATGTTCCCTTTGTTTTTTTTTTTTACATATTGTTTGTTCATTAAGTGTTGGAAAGTGGGCGGGGCCAAAAAACGAACATTTTGTTTAGTCTTCAATTTTCTGCGGCTTCATTTTGAACTAAATTTTTGTTATAGTTTTGCAAAAAACGAATTTTTAGTAAGTGTAGTGTATTCCACGTTTGCGTATATGTTCCCTATACAGTAACTGATTTTGCAGTTCACTTTTGGCCGTCAAAATGGACAGCATAAGACATTATTCATGATTAACTTCTGCCACCCAAAGTTTCATCGCCTAAAAAAATTCTTCTGATTTGCACCTTAGTAATATGGAACTGCATGTAGTATAAAGAAAAAAACGGAAATAATCACCGACATTTTGAGGCGCTTCCCCCTCCGCCGCGCGCGGTTCATCAAAGTCACCACTCAACGTTACTAATTCTTTGATCCTTTAGCTAGTCGAGTGGAGTAATTAAATTTTAGATGTAAAGCTGCAACACGAAACTGTATCCGCCGATTTTGTTATTATCAATTTTCTGACTTGCCTCCCACTGTGGAAGCATATTTAAAACATATTCACGTCAAACAAAACACGGCGCATTTTGTGGTTTCCATCAAAGATTTTTCGTCTACGCCCCGCCCATTTTGTGACGTACGCTTTGGTTTGCGAAGCATGAATTTTGTGAATGTTGTAATTTTAGTGAGTTAATATCATCATGGTTAGTTGTTTCGCCTGTGATTGTAGGATAAAATTGTGACTGCGGAAAAGCTGTTTAAACATAATACGTTTTATTTAAACTAATTTTCGGCAGAAATATCTTGCTTTTACCGAGAAAGTAAAATATTACTTCTATCATCATTATAAAATGCAGCATGGCAACGCTCCCACTTTACGAAAGCAGTTTCTGTCTTCAAAAATATCAATGATCACTTTCATAGCCTGACATTTGAAAGCTTTCAATTCTGAAGTTATAAATATTGACTCATGAAATATCATAGGTACTGCTGAAAGACCCAAAGTATATCTTTCAATTGTCACGTCTATGGTTACATTACAGCGTTTCCGCTATCAAAACTCTATCCCCGCTTGTTGTCTATGTACGATTGTAACAGAATTTCTTTATCTGTATATTGTCTGTATTTCGGAAATAATGTTACAGCTTATAGCGTTTGACCGATACCGCTGTACCGCGTCTTAGGAATTTGCGACGAGGGGGGGGGGGGGGAGGTGGGACTGATGAGTGGCCTGCACTGCCCCCCGTCTCGCCGCGCACATACCTAAGGCGCGGTACAGCGGTATCGGCCAAACTATAGTCATGATTGTGTTTGACTTAATATTAAGTGACTTTGCGCTTTTGGACACGGACCAACAAATCTCATCTCAGCGATAAGCAATGACAATAACTTATCAAAGATGTACCTATTTTTGACTGAAGTTTAGGTGAGAATTAAAAAATACGGTGGCTGTCCGCACAGTTCTAATAGGTTAGTAAATACAATAAAGTAAAGAATTAATTAAATAAAAATCATTTGAATTAAATCGGGTTCGTTATTATTATTAATTAGTAAATACAATAAAGTGAAGAATTAATTAAATGCACCGACCCCAGCGTGGTTGACCAGACTCGATTCCTGAACTCAAAGATTCACACTAGCCCCTGTAGCCTCATGTTTCACGGGGCTACAGAGACGATAGCATATCAAAGATAGGCGGGTTAATGGTATGGAAGACTTGCACTTAGGATATGGAATAATTTTTTAGAGCCCTACTGGATATGCATCCTAAAGTAGGTGATGGAATTGTGGAGAGACATGTGACGTTTATCTATGGATGGGCATTTAATAAATACAATAGTCTTAAATATAAATTTTTGCTGGAAGTGCACAAAATGAAAATGACATGATGGTGCTAATTTAAAAGAAAATGGCGACTTTTTTAATGACTGTTTATACAAATTCAATGAAGTTTCAACAAAATTACATTTTAGTAGGTTCTGCCGCAGCATTCTGGGAAATAACTACTTAATTGTTTATTTGCACTTAAGTTCGATTATGTTTTGCACGCGGCTTCGCCCGCGTGGAGGTCTGGAATTATCCCACGAGAACGTACTACCGGGATAAAAGTATCCTATGTCCTAATCCAGGTCATGGTCTACCCACGTACCTAATTTCATCCAAATCCGTTCAGCCGTTCTTGCGTGAAGGAGTAACAAACATCTTCACAAACTTTCGCATTTATAATATTAGTAGGATTAGTTAGGATGTGCTGATTGAACTAAACAACTTGACAAGTACTTGTCATGAAATTGCTTTTTCTTTTGAACTAATTTTTATAAATCTCCGATCCGGTCTATAAAAACGCATAAAAGTCACTTATAGTTTGGTGCAATCGTACTGAATATAATTTATTGGCATTTACACGCTTATTGCAAAAGTGATAAGGCTTTGACTATTATTTATTTATCAATGTTTTTTCTCATTCAATACAGAGTTATTTGTAAAACACCAGCAACCTCTTAAGGGGTCATTGTACTCATCATTATGAACAACTTTTACTATGGGACCAAACCTGAAATCGCGAAAAAAAATCAGCTTGTCAGTACATTTTGACAAATTATGCGAACATAATTGTACTGAACAGCTGATTTTTTTCGCGATTTCAGGTTTGGTCCCATAGTAAAAGTTGTTCATAATGATGAGTATAATGACCCCTTAAGAGGTTGCTGGTGTTTTACAAATCGCCCTGTATAATCTCATTTTAAAGTGGTTTTTAACACTAACATAAGATTATTTTGACCACAGATTTGTGGGTAGATATAAAAAGAATCCTTTGCTAATCAAGGTTTCTTTTTTAAATTAAGTATATCACTTTTGCAGCCAATAAAAAACAAATATTTATTTTTATTATTTAAGACACTTTCTCTGTTTGATGGCATATTCCTTATTTTGGTAAACATAATGCAATAGTATTAATTAAATTAATTATTTATGATTATACCCGTGTCTTTGTCCATTAGAAATAAAATTAATTTCGGAATATTTGTATATAAAATTATTGTGTCTTGACAATATTTGGTATAAGTAAGTACATAGTTTTAAAGTTTTTTTATGGAAATATTTTCCTAAATTATATAGTGTTAAAAGACTGCTTCAGTGTTTAGAAAAAGATACACAGCAAGCTTTTATCGTCAATTTGAAATATCAGTAGTAAAAGATCTGAATAAAAATCACTTGAAATAAATCGCGTTCCGTACCTATTTGTTTGCATTGTCAAAAGGAGTTTTGTCGATTCAGAATTACGCAAAGGGAACCCTAGAATGAAGTAATGTTGATATGTAACATCTTTCCTCTCGTTTTTTTTTGCAATCTGTGGGAGTGATTTCGTGAAAAGAGACGGAAGTGTGTAACAGGAAGCCGAGGAAGCGCGCGCTATTTGATTTGACCAATGAGCGCGCGCGGTGCTAGTGTTGGCCGTCAGATGGTACCAACCCAAACAGATGTCAGACGTTACACATCATATGCGACTACTGTAAGGCTCGTTTTTTTTTTTCTAAGGGTTTATCATTCATTCATGTTTCCCCAATATTACGAGTAGTAAAGTTATTTTATAAAATAAATTAAATTCTGGACATTTTGTTATGTTTACGCTTAGCTCGTATTAGTCGTATTATTTGAAACTAAGCAATAATTTAATAATTATTATTTTTCGTATTATTATGACGATTCAATGATTTATTTATTTGTAAGTGTATTTTTTTTATGTTGAAAATATACGCTTGGTGATGTGCTTTTGTGTTTTTGTTTCCTACGCCTGTTTATTTTGTTCTTGCTATCTTTTATATACACACAATACACAATAAGTCATGATGTTCGCATGTATAGTTTGGCGATACCGCTGTACCGCACCTTAGGTATATGCGCGGCGAGACGGGGGGCAGTGCAGGCCGTTCATTAGTCAACGCTCACGGCGACACGCGGTACAGCGGTAGCGGTCAAACTATAATACAGTGCATGCATATAATTTATTTTGAAATGTAACAGTGTAAACTTAGCTTGATTCGCATGGATTCATCTAATAACTAAAATAATAAGAAAATGCATTTATTTGATATATTATGGTCTACTTATTAAATTTCTACCAACAGTAAAGCGATTCATCATTATTATCTCGCTCACATAATAAGCCTTTTGACTTTAGTAACTATACCTTTACCTACCTTTGATTTTAAACGGTGCTTGGAGTTCAGTAAGTTAAATTCTGTTATACTTACACATTTTAAAGCTTTTATTGATGGGAGAATTTGAGATATTAGATTGGTATCATCATCATTATCGAGAGCCTGATTACACCCACTGCTGAGCAGAGTCGTCTCTATTTTTGTGCCAATTCCCACGCTCCTGTGGAATGATCTCGACGTTTGGATTGATGTAACACCACAGAAACTCAGTTCATGCTTCACTGAAGAACTCGAGCTTTAAACAAGAAAATGTATCTGTTTACAACAATAAACAAGGCGAGATTTTCTTGCCTGCTATAGCTCGTCTATAAAGTGTTGAACGTGGTTATTTGTTATAGAAAATTGGCTATCCCCTCACCATTTGGTAAGTATTGCAAGGAAAGTTGATTTTTTTTCCCTCTTTTTACTGTGATTAATGTTTGTCAAGCGTGGTGATTATGGCAATACATCCTATTTTGGAACCAAATAATATAATTTATTTAATTCTAAAATGTATGATCTCTTACAGAGTGGCGATTAGTTTAACTAAGGCGAAAACGTCAGGGTAGCCCGCGAAATTCAAATTTTCTTACGTTTTTAGCAATTTTCAAGTCAATATTAGGTTGTACGTTGATCTAAACGTGATTCGCGACCGTAACAAGTATGTATTTACTGAATTATAATCATTAACGTCATCAATACAACTCTTTATGACCAAGCAATCCTAATGAATGACTATTTCATAAAATCTTGACATTTGAGGATTATACTAACTTAAGGAGTTGTATTACTGATTTTAATGATTATAATTCTATAAATACATATTTGTTACGGTCGTGAATCACACTTTGTTCAACATACAACCTAATACTGACTTGCAATATGCAAAAAACGTAAGAAAAATTTCAACGCAGTCCAGAATCATGTAGTCAATACGTGGTTTCAATTAATGTGATAACAGCCACTCTGTAAAACAGAAAAAAAATATCCTGTTACATAAACTCTTACCAACAGGACTGGGCCGAGTTCAACGCGGCCACGTCCACTATCGACGCACTCCGCCCCTCGGTGCGCTCGCCGGGCGCGTCACCGCGCCACAGCCCGCGCGCCCCGCGCCGCGCCCCGCAGCCCGCGGAGAACGCCTACGGGGAGCTGCGGGCGCCGCCACTGCCGCCCAGGAAGAGTCTGTCGCCCGCTGAGAATGTAATAGTAGCGGCGTCTAGCGTGCAGGATATAGCTGCGGCTAGCAGTGCGCATGGTAAGTGTATACATACAGTCGCACAAGCTATTTAGTACAGGCTGCTCATTTGACGATTTCTATCTCAATTTATTTAGGGCCCAAATAAATTGGGATAACGGTAGGAGAATGATGATATAAAAAAACCGGCCAAGTGCGAGTCGGAATCGGGCACGAAGGGTTCCGTACCATTCTCTATAAAGACGGCAAAAAAAATCACGTTTTGTTGTATGGGAGCCCCGTTAAATATTTATTTTATTCTGTTGTTTAGTAGGTATTTGTTGTTATAGCGGCAACAGAAATACATCATCTGTGAAAATTTCAACTATGACTATCACGGTTCTTGAGATACAGCCTGGTGACAGACAGACGGAAAGCGGAGTCTTAGTAATAGGGTCCCGTTTTACCCTTTGGGTTTGGAACCCTAAAAATGGACAAAGGGACAATGTCTCTTTTGCCATACATCTCTATTAGTCGTCATCTCGGTAGTCACTCTCTTTCTAGCCATATCATCCAATATAATATATAACATATGATTTAATGTTTAGGTACATAAAGGTTTTGTAGTACATGAGGGACTTACAAAGTATGCATTATTGATTACATGGTGTAGCTACAATAAATTGTTGGGTGAATCGCTGCTCTCCTAGCTAGATCACTGAGGGATCTGTATTTAGGAGAGAGTGGTGCCAATTCTCTTGTTGAATAACTAAACTAAAATTGGGGAATCTCTATATTTTACTAACAAGCAGAGCGAGAAAAGGACGGCTATAGCTATGAACCAAGTTAGAGATGTCAAACTAGTTTAAGCCTTGCACTTCACCGTGTTTTTAGTCGACATGTTTTTATGTGTCGTCTAAAGTATGGAAATATTAGTTCAACTAAATTTGACACCAATTTACGTCCGTCTCTTTCTTGTGTTATTAGAGAGAGAAAAAATTAGCAGTAGCCTAAATTAAGTTTAGTTGGTTTTGTAAATACATACTTATATAGATAATTACACCCAGACTCAGGACAAACAGACATGTTCATGCACACAAATGTTTGTCCTGGATGGGAATCGAACCCACGACCAGCGACATGATAGGCGGTATCTTAACCAATAATCAAGCTTGTGCTTTTGGACCTTGCAATATAAAACAAAACAATAAACCAAAAGTCTTAAAATTAAAATGAAATGAAACAAAAGAATGAGGAGTGTTGGCGTGGTGAGTGGAGAGGGCGTGTGTGTTTATGAGTGCGTGAGAGTTAGTGTGATCGTGCATTTGAATAATAGGAAATAGGGTTACACTCATGTAGTGACAATAGATACTTTTAGTCTCGTCATAGTAATAAAAATATAAAATTAATAATATTAGCCGGTAGAGTCTACTGAACAGCTGCTAAGTTTGATTTATCTTAGGGCAAAATGTTATTGGGTTTTCCATTAGAAAAATTCTATTGCTGCCCGCTTCCTTATTCATCATAAAATTTTGTGGAAATGTGAATAAAATATGGGTTCCCTCCGGCTTCAAGTTATGTTATATTATTTAATATTTATTAGCAGCGGAGCCAAGAAGACGTTCATCATTAGAACCAGAGCCAGACTCACGACACCGACTGACGTCCATCATCACAGGATCTACGGAGACCATCACTGGACTCATTGACACGAGACACGAGGTACCTACGTTTGATAGTCATAGCAGGACGATGTTTGACACTTTGTGTACATACTAACAAATTAATTAAAAACAGTTAAGATTTGACAGCTATTTCCGACGTTGCCAACTTTTAAATGCACGCTCTTCTTGTAAAATTCTGAGGCTTGTTTTCACCACACATCACTAAACGCGTTTAACGCTAAACGAGTTTAAAACAGCTCTGTTTCTTTTAAACGTTTGAAGATGACGGAGACAGAATGATGTTTTAAACTCGTTTAGCGCTAAGCGCTTTTAGTGATGTTTGGTGAAAATGAGCATAAGTGCCAATTTTACCAATGAACTTGAACGCGATCAGCATATCTAACCGCGTTCAAGAGCTGTCAGTGTCAAAGTTGTCATGGAATTAGATGTGCTGATCGCGTTCAGTTTCTTTGGTGAAATCCGCACTAAGTGTGTCAAATCGTTGCTATTTCTACCGTTTGCTCTAGTTTTAAAGTTGTTGAGAAATTAGATGAACTAGAGCCATTTTGTCCTCACCGTTGAACGAGTTGTCAGTTTCATCAATACATCACAAAACCTTTTGGTGTAACAGTTATTTATAAATGGTTACTCGCGCTGTAAAAGACCATGTAGTTTACATGGTCTTTTACATTATGGCCACGTAAACAATTAATTTTTTTTTTTTAAATTCTTTATTTTCACCTAAAGCTCTTAACAATATACAATAATAGTAACACATAAAAGGCTTAAGTACAGGGGTCAATGATTAAATACTCTGACTCCTAAACTAGGTGTAATTTCCTGTGACTTAGGAGTCAGTGATTCTCCGTAGCAACTTAGAGCCATTTTCAATAATTTCGAATAGTTTTAACAATTAATGGTGGAAAACAGAATTATTATTTATATAAAGATAAAGATAATAATAATAAAATAAAAAAGAGAAATTAAACATGGTTATGCGTGTATGATGAAGCGTGTGTGTAGTTTGTAAGTGTAACTGTAGGTGAATGTGTAGTGTTTAAGTAGGATGTGTGCGTGTGTGTATGTGTGCAGGTGTAGTGTGTGGGTGTGCATGTAAAGATTTATAATTAGATATCACTGTAAATTACCCAGTAGTAGATCCTCAGTACTATCATAATTTAATGTTTGCAGATAATCTTTAAGTAAGGTTTTACAACGAAATGTTGAGTAAGAATAAATTTTTAACCCTTAACTACCTAGCACATATTTTTGTCACACAACCACCTAACATACGTCTGTAAGACCCCAGAGTAAAATAATTCACTACTGTTATAAATAATAAGGAAGGGTATTGTTTTTAATAAAAAATCTGTTTTAAACATTATTAAACTCTTTATTAGAAAAAAAAGGCACATAAAAATCAACATTATATATTTTTTAACCCCTAATCATTGGCACAATCTCTTATTTTAGGCTTACTTACTAACACGTTTGGAAAATGAGATCTACAAAAAATATTTTGAGCAATAGGAAATTGAACTCAAAATTTTTATAACATTAAAACAATAAGAAACATAGAAAAAAATAAAAATTCTCATTAAAATAACAAATTAAACAAAATTGCAGACTCTAAACTTATCGCTTTTCACGACATCTAAAACACAGCTTATTTGAGCATTCAAGGCAAATTGGCGCTTTACATTCGAAACACATGTATTGTGTTTTGCGTTTCTTGGTATATTGGCAAGTAGTACAGTTTTTACGAATTATCAATCGCTCTTCAGCACTGCTGCTGCTTGGGACAGCTGCAGGAGGTGTCGTGTTGTTTTGGAGGATACGTTGTATACCGACACGTATGTCACGCTGCAATTTCGCATTAGTTTCACGTCGTGCCATATGTGGTCTCGTCAGCTGTTCAGCAAGTTTCTTCATAAACTTACACCTGATTTCAATCTTTTGTCCTTGGGTTTGGACAGATAAGTTCACAACATAGCAATTTGACGCAGAAATGTCAAGTAATCGGTAGAATATTGCCAAAGGCCATCTACGAGTGCGACGTCTTGTGGAATAATTCGAGCACCTTTGGTCTAATAGATCCACTCCAATTTTGGTTTGGTTATATAATAATATTATCTCCGGTTTCTTTGTAGCTTCATCGACATCTGGCGTATGGTGCAACTTTCTTCCAGAACATGATTTATATCGACATTCTCCACATCACTATATTCGTCGTCTGGTATATTTTCATCGTCTGATAACCTTTCTCTAACCAGCTCTCAATAACAGACTGTCTATGAGCCATTATAACTAAAACAATAAAAAATACACAATTAAAAAAAAATCACGTAACCACCTAGCAGAGGTCTCTCGGACCCCAGCTCGTATTTATTTACTCACCTGAGGCAAACGCGCGCACGTCCAACATCGACAAGCCGTTGCGCGGTACTTAGGGGCGCGGGGAAAAGGTACAGGAACGAACAAGTTGATACGAAACTCCCGCGCAAAAATATTCACGATTTTAAACTTAACAGGGTCTGTGAGACGTATGTTAGGTGGTTAAGGGTTAACTTTTTATTTAGGATGTTATACTTTTTTATGCTAGAAACATAGAATAGAACGCGTTTTCATTGAAAGTTTACATATATGATATAAAAATAATGTATATTTCTCTAATCTCAGGTGCCTCCCGACCCTCGAGCTTTCGAGAAGCCTCGCCGAGCTTGCACCCCACAATCTAACAGCCGGCCCCTCCCCGCTCCCCCTCCCGATCGACCTCTCACCCCCACACCCACAGAACCCAAACCTGAACCCCGACACATACCCGACAACAGATTCAACTCAGAAAGACCCGACCCGCCACCAAACAGACAAGAAAAACCACAAGAAAACAGACATCACATGCCAGAAAACAGGCAAAACGACCGACATGTCCCAGAGAGACACGTGCCAGAAAGAATAACGCAAGAACGACAAGCCCAACCAACGCAAGAAAGGCCAGAACGCGTCGAAAGTCGACAAGAACGTCACATCCCTACCCCAGATCGGCAAGAAAGACATATGCAGCAAGATAATAGACATGAAATTAGAGTAATGGACAACAGACAAGATAGGCACCTTCCTGAGAAAACAGAAAGGCATTTGCCTCTATCGGAAACTCGGCATACAGATTTCCGGCTTCCCCCTGAAAGGCCGCCGGATAAACCCGATAGAATTATAGAGTCTAGGTGTAGTTTTGACCGGGAAACCAGGCTAGACAGTAGGGCGCCCCCTAGGCAACGGTCTCTGCCCGCAACGACCAGTGGGAGTATAGACCAGCCAACTAAATCGACGACTATGCCCAAGTTTCCATCTGAAGATACGAAAGACCCACCGTATGAGAATGTGGCTGTGGAGAAGAATGAGCTGGCTGTTCAACGTGAGTATTGAAATATATTCTTTCTTGTTTATCATCATTCTTCTGCTCTTATCCCAATTTATTTGGGGTCGGCGCAACATGTGACTTTTTTCCATAATGCTCTATTAGTCGTCATCTCCGTAGTTACCCCGTTTCTAGCCATAACATCTTTCACACAGTCCATCCATCGTCTCTTTGATATTCCCCTACTCTTATAGCCATCGACATTCATACTCAAAATTTTCCTCACGCCATTTTCCTCATTCCTCCATATCACATGCCCATAGCCAACCGATTTCTGCACAACTTTTCAGTCACTGGTGCAACTTTCAGACTTCTTCTTATGTACTCATTTCTTACTCTATTCATTCGTGTAACACCACACATCCCTCTTAGCATTCTCATCTCAGCTGCATGCAATTTATTTCCTTTCATTCATCCATTTTGTGGCCCAACATTCTGATCCATATTCCTTGTTATACGCAATTAATTAGTTTGACAATCAAACAATCAAAATTACTGAATGTTAATTATTTTAAATGATTGGAGCTAATCATTCCAATTTATACCTTATCACAATGCCATAAGAGTCACATGCTGTGGGCTCGTGAATTGCATTATCTGTGTCTAAATTTCGCAATCTGGTTATTGAAAGCTATCTTATGCCCGGTACTAGAAAGACTAAGGCTCATTTTCACCACACATCACTAAACGTGTTTAACACATTCTCTGCTGAATTCTTTATGCAAACGCTTCTTTATGCTACACCCTTACCGACCCTTTTTTTACGATGTTTTCGAAACAATAGAGATGCACAACGAACACACATGTGCGCCGCGCCGCACTCGAAGAAAGTTATGAAAACGCGCATGTGTTAACGCTATACGAATTTAAAACATCGCTCCGTTTCATTCAATCGTTTGAAGGTGACAGACAGAATGTTTTAAACACGTTTAGCGTTAAACGCGTTTAGTGATGTGTGGTGAAAATGAGTGAAAGTAAGTCTCAGCATCCTAATTGCGTAACACACTTAACACTATCAATACAGAATAAATAAGAGCACTAACGTATAAGTATAAGCCGCATGGTTCGATCGATCAGGTCATCGTTACTTACCAAGACCCCTCCGTGCCTCGGAAAGCACGCTAGCAAGCTGTTGGTCCCGGCTGTCATTCGTGGATCTTTGACAGTCGTTACGGGTCGTCAGAAGCCCGAAAGTCTGACAACCAGTCTTACCAAGGGGTATCGTATTACCCACTAACGGGGTTGTGGAGGTCAGATAGGCAGTCGCTCCATGTAAAATATTGGTATACAGCTGCATCCGGTTTGACTTGAAGCCGACCCCAACACAGTTGGGAATAAGGCTAGGCATATGATGATCAACGTAGGTGCTATAGTTTGACCAAGACCGCTATACCGCGCCTTAGGAATGCGCGGCGAGGCCGGGTGCAGCGCTGGCGAATGAGCGGTGGGACGCCGTGAGCGTTGACGAATGAGCGGCCTGCACTGCCCCCCTCTCGCCGCGCACATACCTACGGCGCAGTACTGCGGTTATGGTCAAACTATATCAATCACTCACTGAATGATTTTGAATCCTATTTACTAATACATAATTATAATCGAAAAATTTATATGCTCAGCAACGCAAATAACGCAATGAATGTTGTTGAACTGTCAAAATTAAACCGATTCCTACTGTAAGTATGTTACGCTATTGCCCTGCGCGCAGGGCTGAAAATCTGTTAAATAATGAGTTTGTTGCGATTGATTGGTTGACCAGGGATAAAACACCAGTTTCTTGAACAAAAATTAGCTAACAAATTCTCAAACACATGTCAACTGCTGTGATTGCCAGACTGAATCTTCAACAGCCAATCAGATCCCTTAAAATGAGTGTAATTTTGACACGTATATTCGTTCCGAAAATCGGGTGCAAGTCATGTAGTGAATGTTGATATTTTTTCTAACAAATTTATTCTCTTTTTTCCAGCTAAAAAAATCAACCCGCTAACACACGACAAGCATGGCCGAAAATACGGCGACAACGTTTCGTATGAAAACATAAATTTAGACTACATTGCGCGTTTGGTTGGCGAAGGATACCCTAAAGACATAGTCGTGCGCGCGTTGGGGATCACACGAAATGACCTTGAAATGGCGTGCGATATACTACACGAGTTTGGATCTAAAGTACCTAATAAGTGTTAGTCGTAGGTAGTTTGTTCTTTAAATTATTTCGTTTGGTGACGTCAGTGGTCTTACTTTATAATAAATAATGAATTTAGTAAATTCCTTGTAATTTTGTTTGATACTAGCTTGACCCGACAGACGTTGTCCTATCCAAATTTAATTGTCAAAGTCAAACAAGAAAAATCGTAGAGAGAAAGTGTCATATCTACAGATGCATTCAAGTAGTTTTATGTTACATCAGATCCATAGAATTGACAGCTAGTAACAGTTTGTATGGGAAAAAGAAAAATGTGGTTTTTATGTTTTTCCGTGCAATTTTCCCAATTTTTCTCTTCATAAGAACCTTCCTCGGACTCCAACGAATATTTAAAAGAAAAATTGCCTAATTGGTCCAGCCGTTCTTGAGTTTTGCGATTAGCCATTCATTTTTATTTATATAGATTAGTTAATTAATATAACTTGGAAACAAATGAATTTTGATGGGAATAATGATCAGTCATTTGACATAATAACCTATTTAAGATTACTACGATTTTAATTAATTTAACACAGAAAACCTACATTTATCCTGTGTAAAAATGTCGCAGGATATTTGGAAAAATTTAATCTGACCCTAGGATTTTCTCAAAGATTCGGTTATTCCAATAATCATGCGCCATACTTATACATTCTTTTCAAAAATATAAAGTGACCACTTACATTACCAAATCGACACTACAGGTTTAGAATTCGTACCTTATGAACTAAATATAAGTCTGATTTTAACGTGTACATATTTCAGTGTCATCGTTTGTTTATTTGACATAACTTTACATAGGAAATTGACCTTAATCATGCTAAACATAACCACTATTTTACTTGGGACAATAGCAGCGAGTATATTCCTATAGTCAATAACGAATACTACGGGTTTAACATATTTGAGCAGAATTTGGTGGTTTTTTCATTGGTTACTGCAAAGATTTAAATCGCTAGATTTGCTCTCAGCGTACTTAGTCACGCGAAAAGGTATCCGAACTGAGAAGAGTGAACTCGCACAATATTACTAAATAGCGTGTCCAACTGCGTCTTTCTCTGTCAGAAGTGTCAAAACGAAACAGTAACGCGACTATCTTTTGACGCGGTTGGGCGAATCTAAAGATTTAAATCTTTAGGTTTCTGGAAGCTTGGTTAGTTCTCTAATCAGTCATTTCAGCTGTTGTGATTTGTTGACCAAATTACAGCAGCCAATCAAACATGAGCTTTGAACTATATGATAAATTAAATCAGCTACTAGAAACTGAGAATTTGTATGGTCTAGCCAAATTGTCAAAAACATTATTATAAACATAACTTAATCAGCACGTTTTCATATGCGTATAAGGAAGTAATGGCGTAGCAATTTAGCCGAAACTTGGCTTAAACATAAAATTAAAGAATTCATGCCCATTATAATAATAGCCTGTCCGATATTTTCATCGTTTCACGCAATATTATGTAAACTCAATACATTTCAATTAGTTACGGTTTGCTAAAAGAGCGGTGGCCGCCACATAACGGCCGCAGTGACTGCCTCGTGAAAATGATCGCAGCGGGGATTTTCGGTATTAAAAAATGCTATCTAGTAAAACACAGCAACTTGCCTTCTTAAATAACATTTCAGTGACGTCATTCGCCGGTAAATAGGTAATAGGGATGATGACTTGGTAAAAAAATCTATTTAGTCCGTCAGTCAGATAATAAAAAAGTATTAGACACGTATTTTTTGCTTTATGAATTTATCATACAATATTAATAAAAAAATACTGAAATAAAACGCATTAATGTACATTATATACTTGTGACGTCATGCCACATTTTAACTCGATGTATCGCCGTAATCTTTTGATTACGTAAAAAAAAAAGAAAAAATACGTCCAATATTTTATAATAATCTACCTATACGATGGACATAAAAATTATGTTTAGTCATCATCCATATTGTAGACGCCATGTAGCGGTCACCGCTCTTCTAGAAAACCGTAGAACGCAAGATTGAAGATCAAATTGAGAGTGGAAACAAAGTTGGGCGAGTTTCATATTTTGTCAATCGTACAAAACATGATTGAAAAAAATAAGCAACGCTAGCTTATTTTCCATGCACAATATTTTAACTTAAGTTCCGGGAAAATTCAAATTTAAACTTTATAATTTACGCCAATTAAAACTCCTAAAAAATAAAATTATTTTAGCAATCGATCATTAGAATAGGTAAAAAAATATCACTAAGGTTGAATTTGTTAAAAACAAGCATCATACTATTATCTTGTAAGTGAAAATTAAAGTTCTATAAAGTAAAATTAATGTTAATGGTTAATTAATTACTAATTGATTCGTTAGAGTACCTTCAGAACACCAAAAGTGTTACAGTAATTATTATTGTTATTGGTAAAATCGTGGAGTGTGTAAAGAGAGTAATGTCCGGGCATTGTCGACATTGCCTTCCTGGATAAGTATATGAATTATTGGCTAATTGCGGTTAGCTGTTACAATTTGGTAACAAATACAATATGGCCGGTCCGCCTTTTACGCAAAAGAATGCGCAATGACGTTTTTTTAGGTACAAAATAGTGACATGAGGTGAGTGTGAGTGAGAGAACATGCGCAAAAGTTCGCAGAGCCATGTTCAGACCGGCCATGATACATCCGCCGTGTTGTGCAACACTTTATGGCTCTCATACACCATGATAAAATTGCCAATGGATACTAATGTGTCCAATAGGTCCTTGTGTATACAGGAGCCTATCAAAATGACAGATTGACAATCTATCATCACGGATAGGTGTAGTGTTCATATATCGCCCTTATTCGCCTACCGATCGAACCTGTCATTTAAAAATCTAAAATCGTGTGATAGTATTATAGATTAATATTTAAATAAAATTAATATTAAGGCACATGTAATGTATTTATTTCGCATCACTTTAGTGACAGTAAAAATTTATTCCAGACGTTTTTATTTTAATCAGTATTCATTTTAACTCAATATATTTTTCATTAAATAATAAAATGCTTTGTAAATAGTTACTTGTACGAATAAATATTGCCTATATTTTCATATAAAATCTCTGTCTCATGTTTACTTAATAGTGGTTCATATAGAATATATTTTTTCATATTTATGTCATATTTATGTATGGAGGTAATACAAATTTTGACACTTTGACTTATGACACTTGCAATATTTAATGTCTAGTATATTACACTTAATATTGTTGATGTAAATATTAATTCATATTTATATTTTTTTGGGAAAAAAAAAACTCTTAACTCGTGCATTGATCTTCCTTTTTGGTATAATATTAGAAAAAAAAGATGTAGCTAGTTTGATAAGTTTTTACTAAATAAAAACAATTCTTTTGAAATTCGAAGAGCTTACAATGGCACCAACGTTTCCTGATATTGTTCTTCGTATTTTTCTATATAAAACATATTTTATAAAAAGTCCAATTTTTCTAATTGCTCGTCTTTTCTTTTTATATTGCTTGTACACTTGTAAGAAAACTGCTTCAAATCCTAATTATTATGCGTTTTTTATTCAAATGTTAATGTTTTGTTTGGCCTTTTCACAGTTGATTCTAAACTGAATTTTGATGCAGTTTTTGCAAGGCAATTAATGTGTTTAGTGAATGACTTGACTGAATTTTTAGGTTATAATCTATCTAGTCTTAATATTTCACTTTTTTGCTAATTTCATCTGTTCGTTTATAATAGTTAATTAACTGAGGATGCTGTAAATTGTAATTAATGCCAGTAATTCTAAATATTACAACTATAATGAATAGTTCGTAGTACTCACTGACGTTTTAGGTACCTATCTATTGATTATGAGTGAATACATATCCACCACACTACTAGTCAAATTTCACTTTTTACATAAAAATGTTCTGCATTTTTTGCGTATACATTTTTATCTAAAAAATTGTAATGTTAGTATTTTGTGATTTAAAAGTTGTGTGTACATTTTACGATTTTAAGTACCAACACGTTTTATACAATTACTTTTAAAATACACGAATCCATAATTTAAATCAATTGGGTATTAATGAAGCTGGGATAATCTCGTATTGTATATAAAATAATAAGTAAATAAATTTCAGACCATACAACACTTAAATTAACCTAAAGTTCTTCAGGTCATGAAGTGTACACCAACTTAAATAAATTGTAATTCCCATATAACTTAAATTATCGAATACCCAAGCTGTAATAATTATATTTTCCTTTAAAAGCGCGTATTGCTTCATATTATATTAGTTAAACTACGAAATATTAGTAATTTATTTATATTTAGTCAAATAATTGTTTATAATCTCACGGACATCACAAAACATTATTTCTTCCAAGTAGATTAAATAAATCGACCGTCCCTATTAACAATGTCGAATATACATTTTTACCAATATTCACTTTTTTACATAAATCGAATTACAATTTTAAAAAAATTCTTCACTGTCAAAACAAACTTTGAACTGAGGGCAGTTCAAAGTTTGCCCTAACGATAGAAAAGAATCTTTATGATATTAACAATGTCAGTTCTGCGAAAAAGATCACTGTTCAGTAGGGACTAAACAGTAGTCTCTCTCAGAACCGACATTGTTAATAGGGACCGTGGAAATAAATTATTTAAAAAATGATTTCCGAATGATTCTAATTAAAATACCAATGACATCTTGTCAACAGTGACCGGTTAATATACAAAATCCAGATTTAGAATGAGTAAGTCCAGATTCGCACTGGTGATTTTATCGCTCTCTGGATTTTCAACTCTCGGTGTTGAGCCGAGCATTGAGAATCCAACAAAGTACATCCCAGCGCGTCGAATCTAAACACTTGGATTTTCAACTCTCGTCGCTAAAAGCAATGCGTTGAAAATCTAGTGCTAAAAAAAATCGCTCATACGAGGGCTAAGTAAACATGTTACATGCATTGAAGAGTTATTACTGTTAATTTCCTTTTTACAAGAGAGATACACATAACTAGTAGAATTTCATATCATGGGACAATATTTTGCGGTTGCCACAAACCTTGATGTACAGACATCAAGCTACCCGAAACTATCAAATTTTCCTAATCAACCTTGAACCTAATAATGCTTTAGTGATAAAGTTGAAAATCTATTAAAGAAATTTGACAGATTGTAGTAGCTTGATTGTGCTGGCGTCTGTACAATGCACTTTTACCAGTGTTTGTTGTTACTGGCTAATGTTGTTAATATTAGGGAGTTTGGAGAAAGTGCGTAGCGGCAATGGTAGGCATTTGACATTGCAGGAAATATTTCAGATGTGTCAGGAAAAAAGACACAAATAATATAAATAGTACATGGTGTCGCCAACTTAACACGTTCTGTGCGGACAACGCGCATGCGCGATTTTCGAACGTTCACCATGTGCTGGCGGCGCTTATGCGCGTCCATACAATTTCCTTCGAGTGCGGCGCGCCGCACCTGTAGGTTTTTTGTGCATCTCTATTGTTCTTGGCGTAATTGTTTTATGACTCATAAAACTCGAAAATTTTCAAACACACATAAGCGTCTCCAGCACTTGGGACAAGTTTGTATCATAAAGCAGCATTTTGGAACAAATTCGCAAATAATTCAGCAGTTAATGTGTTAAGGGGGTGTGGTACAGACCATCAAACTGAACATCTTTTTCCCGGGGACCAACTTCGTAATCGTGAAAAAAAAAATATGTCGTCCCATACAAAACTTCAGTACCTACTTGACCAAATGTATGGGACGACAGTTGTTTTTTCACGACTACGATGTTTTTCGGCTACCTACGATTTCATTATTTCAAAAATCAAATTAAGTATCCATGTTTTTCATAAAATTTTAACTGGTTTCGTAACTCCTAACCAAAAGCGATGGTCGCGCGAGCACGCGATCGTCGCGTCGATTTGGTATTAAGTCAATTTTTGTTCGGAAAACCGTAAGGCGCCCTCTGCCGGCGCGATCACGCGTTCCGGTTTACCGAACAAAAATTGACATAATATTATGAACGCGACGATCGCTTTTGATTATGACGCTCTGAAATATTTTGTTTATTATTTTTGTCAGTAAATTGTAATCACATTGTTATTATTTTGGTTATTTGCGTTATACATTGAAGTTTATTTTGGTGGATTGTATGAAAAATGTAATAGTAATAGTAATTAATATTGAATAAATTCAGTAATGCATTAACGATGAAATTGTAAATTATTATTTTTGAAAACAATGCCATCTATCGGATGATTGTCAATGAAATGTTAAGGGGAGGCTACGTTTTGTTTTACGCTTTAGTAAAAATACGTTGCTAAATATATTTAAGTAAAATTACATTTGTTGTTTTTTTTTTTAAATCCTCCTTATAAACCTAAGCGCACGTCATTGGTAAAACTGACAGCGCCTTTATGTCGTAGCCTTAGAAAATTAGATTGTATACAGGGTGTCCCAGGAAACCTGTACCAGCGAAGGTCTGTGGTCGGGGGGACACTAATACCCATCGATTGGACCCCAATGTATGTTCCGCGATATTTTGTAGTTTTCGAGAATTTTTTTTTTTTTTTTTATTTAGAGTTTATTTTTTAATCGTGGGCGGTTTTAGTTAACTTTTACTGATTGCAGTTTCTTTGAGATTTTTTTTTTGTCAGTATTATGGCTAGTGTGTCTTCACTTTTTATAAACCACAACACACCCAAACCTTGTGATCAAATTCTGAGCTACAAGGTTAGGGAGAAATTTACACTTGATTTCAACTTGGAAAAAAAAAATACTTACACTTAACTCAATGACTCGTAAATAATTTTATAAACCCTATGAGTTCCTTAACTCTCAAAATAATACAAAAAATTTAGTTAGTACTTTGTAGGACATTTTCACTCGAAAATGGAGCTCAAAGTTGATACAATCAAAAATAGTGAAATTTATTAAATGCATTTTAAAATTTATAAATAAGTATAATATTAATATGGAGAATAATAATGACGGTTAGGTAAACATATTTAAAGTAGCGCAATTAAATTCTACTAATCATTATTATGTTTTATTACGTTTATTGTGATAAATAAAACAACAGAATTACCTTAAATAATCATTTATTAAAAGGTCTTCACATTAAATGCGCATAGTGCCTGCCACCTGCCTCAATACATAGTAGAGCTTCGTTTAATTTTCTTTTTAACTCTTCTAATGTCGAGAATTCTCTATGGTACAGCAATTCCTTGTAACATCCCCAGATAAAAAAATCAATGGGGTTTAGATCAGGGGACCTTGGAGGCCAGGCAGTCGGTGCACCACGGCCAATCCACCTCTCTGGAAACTGGCCATTCAAATGGCCTCTAACCCCTCTCGCGTAGTCGCAAGGGGCTCCGTCGCACTGAAAATACATGTGCCGACGTGTTAACAAACTGACATCAGAATCTGCCATGGCCTCCACAAAATCATTTTGTAGAAAATATAAATAATTTTCGCCATTCAATCGCTGAAATGTGAGAAAAGTTATGAAAATGCATGAAATAAATTTCACTATTTTTGACTGTATCAACTTTGATCTCCGTTTTCGGGTAAAAATGTCCTAAAAAGTACAGCTTTTTTGTATTATTTTGAGAGTTGAGGAACCCATAAAGTTTTAAAATTATTTACAAGTCATTAAGTTAAGTGTAAGTATTTTTTTTTTTTCAAGTTGAAATCAAGTGTAAATTTTTCTCCAACAGAAATTTTAACATTGTGATCAAATTCTGAGCTACTAGTAGTTAGAATTTGGGTGTTTTGTGTTCTAGAACATGTGAATACACATTCTAGCCATAATACTGACAAAAAAAATCTCAAAGAAACTGCAATCAGAAAAAGTTATGACTAAAACCGCCCACGATTAAAAAAAACTAAATAAAACAGAAAATAATAATTTCTCGAAAACTACAAAATAACATGAAACAACATACATAGGGGTCCAATCGATGGGTATTAGTGTCCCCTGACCACATACCTTCGCTGGTACTGGTTTCCTGGGACATCCTGTATAGCACTGCGCAAAGTATTACGCAACCAAACATGAAATTAAATTAAATTCATTGTTAGTCAGCTAGCACACGCCAATATATCAAAAAAAGAAAAAAAAATCGAAAACTATACTCAAGCAGAAATAAAACTAAAAACGTAAACAGTACTTTATAACTAAACTAGCTTTTGCCAGTGGCTTCGCCCGCGTGTATGTCGGAAATTATCCCACGGGAACCTTCTACCGGGATGAAAAGTATCCTATGTCTTAATCCAGGTTATAAACTATTTCTATACCAAATTTCATCCAAATCCGTTGAGCCGTTTTTGCGTGATTGAGTAACAAACATCCAAACATACAAACTTTCACATTTATAATATTAGTAGGATAAAAGCCTCCAGGCATAAAGGGCGTGTCCACTTACTATAGCCATATATGTAGCAGCAACTCGAAGTCACAAATGATAAACTAGGACCATCGAAGTAAAATAACGAGTTAATTACTAATAACAATAACAAAACCAAGGTCAGCAAGACGACCAGTCGCCACAAGCAGCACCCGTTCACGAGCATAACGCAAGCAAATATCCCCCTCGGCATATTTGAGGGAAGGGGCAACCCGACCCCCGACGCTACCGCAAGCAGTGACATCTAAGGGAGCATGGCGAACTTGCTGCCGGTTGCTCAGGCAAGAATAATATGATCAATTGTTGAGATCGGGGGGAGAGGGGGGGAAGTTGAATATGTTGATGAGTATCTCTATCTTGGTCAAATAGTCTCTTTCCAGGTAAGACAAAACAAAGAAGTTGCAAGATGCATCGAGATTACCTGGAAGAGCAATTGGGCCATGAAAGATCTAATGAAGGGCGATTTTCCTCTATCCCTCAAGAGAAGACTCATCGACATGTGTATTCTTCCCATCCTCAAGTATGGTTCTCAAACATGATCTTTGACAATTCAGCAGAGGTACACGCTCGAGGTTTGCCAGAGAGGTATGGAACGCAGTATTCTGGGTATCAAACTTGTGGACCGGGTTAAGAATACAAGAATCTGCTCCATCACTAAAATAACTGATGTCACTCGGAAAGCTGCCACGCTTAAATGTAATTGGGCTGGACAAATCTGCCGGATGTCAGACGATCAATGGGGCAAACTTACGACCCAATGGATCCCGCTTAATGGCAAACGACATTGCGGCAAGCCCAGACGGAGATGGCGGGATGAGCTGGACTCCTTTAATAAAGATTGGTCCTTGGCAGCTCTGGACAGAGAGAGGTGGAAAGAGAGTAGGGAGGCATTTGCCCAGCAGCGGGATAATTAAGGCTAATAATAAATAAAAGAAATACGAGTAAATAAACAGCAACGTGATAAAGTCTCATTTATTTTCTTACTTATTTCTTTATAGATAAATGATTGGTCTCGCTGCGTCGAGCGCAGCGATTCCAATCATTATCTAAGCTAATCTAATCATTTACTTAAGCTTATTTCCATTTTTATTCAATTTAGTCGCAGTTTTTTTTTACTTTTTGATAAATCATACAACAAAACTGAAAGAAAAATATATCTAAAATACATATGGTATTATACAGGATGGTGACGACATAACGACATTAAATGAATATACGATCCGCACTAGTCAACCAAAACACTTTACCATTACCAAATTAGGTATTACATCAAAATTCAAAAATCTAATTTTTCAAACAAACTAAATGCAAAACTAATCAGAATTTAAAACAACATCCTTTATAATATTGTCTACTAACCTCATCTGACCTTGTAGGCACTGCACGTGAGAGCGGCAACGTCGCACCCGTTTCGTCCGTTTTAGGCGCAGTTTCATTCATGTAAGTACAATGTACAAAAAAAATGGCGCGCGGCATTTATCCCCGCTCCGCTCACCGCTTGCCGCCCGCCAGCAGGCGCGACTTTTCTATCAGTAGGTTCACGTTTTAAAAACATTTTAAAAACACTTAATTAAACATTAAATCAATTAATTCAATCATGGTACACAAAATTAAATTTTTAATTGCTGAATTTGTCCACCATTTACTCGTAACACACATGTGACAATGTCTTGTGATATTGTTTCTTACTTTCCTTAACAAGTCACTACTGATAGCCATTGCTTTTAATTTATTAAAAGCGTCAATAATTCTGTCTAGCAGTTTCTCTACGGTATTCACATCACAAGCATAAACCTCATTTTTGATAAATCCCCAAACTTAACTTACAACGAAATAACAGCAGGTAACTATCACACTATTGTTTACACATTAGGTAGGTACCGCAACCTACCAAACTCTACTACACTTAAAACTTATACACAATCGAATTATCTGTCAATAACACAGCAGTAAAACTATTAAAGCTCTTCACTGTTAACACAGGTTAATTCCTAGCACGGAACTGGGTTTTTGCTCCGCTATCCACTGTAATATTTCTATCTGTCACTCGTGATGTAGTATTTAAGTTAACATGTACTCAAAAGTTTTGTTAATAAAGATTATTATTATTATTATTATTATTACTGTATGAAATTGCAACAAAACAATTTTCAATTTTACACAAAATCAATAATTATTGTTAATGCGCTAAAACCACTCTTACGAATCGAAATTTAAAAAAAAACACCCTCTCACAAGGGTAGCACGTCACGCACTAGACAGTGGACCAGGAGCAAATTCCAGGGAAAACCCTACATCCTTTTCTTAGACAATAAATCTTTTGAATGCGGAAGTGTTTACGAACTATTGTTGTTTGAACAAAAACTTACTTTGTTAAGACAAAAACGTCGAACTGGCAACCTTGCTTCTTAGTTTTCGAAACGAAATGCGCCTCGGCAATCTTTGTTTGCTTATGATAGGAATTTTATCGTCATGGTTATTAGGTCTAAATTCAATCAGCAATACAATACAATATTGTATTATTTCTGAGTAGCGAGCCGCACCATTGCATTTGGTTTTGTTTTAGCAAGTAGGTAAATGAAATTGTTTTGATGTGAATGACCTAAATGAAACTTGCGTGGTATTCACATCATGTGTTCAAATTGTCAAAGGAAAAACAAATTCCTGCGGCTATACCCTTGATTATAATTTGATAATTTTTGGTATACGTACTACTACCGCGATACTGAATATATTTTTTCAATTAATGTCGTATTCTCCCCAACACCCGATATAGGTATATATACAGGGTGTCCGGTTCAATACGGTCCAAACGAAAACCATCGATGGAGTGCCCCACGAGCTATCCAAAAAAACCCCATTTATGTTCCGCGAAAATGGATAGTTTTCGAGATTTTTTTTTTCGTCATTAATTGGGATTTTCGCAAAAATAACTGAAAATATTTTTTGTGACTAAACTATCATGCTTGAATCACCATAATTTTTGTAGTAATGTATGTACCATTATGTGCTTTGTAAATTATTAAGTTAGAAATCGAAGCATAACTTTCGCCACAAAAAAAAATTGAATCCTTTTTTTTATTTAGACCATACTTGACTATCAACTTCAGATAATGCTATTTAAAAAAAATCACATAATAAAAAAATTCTGTTCCTACCTTACAAACTTCTCTGTTTTACTGGTAATTATTCTACAAAATTTCGTTTGTCTACGGTAAAGGCTTTAAGACTAAAAAGGGTTTCAATTTGAAAGAATATTGATTATGTTATTTTTTTAATTTGCTACAAAAGTAGTAAAATCGTTCTTAGGGTACGCGCGTCCCCATCCCAGGTAGTTAAAGCTTAAACATAAGATAATAGTAATGTTGCTGTCTCACTCGCATTTATTAGTATTGCAGATAATAACGTCAACCCGTGGCAAAACCAAATCTTTTGTTTGTTTCTTGAAATAATGAATTTGAGACTTTTTACAAACTAGTCGTGTACTGACTGCTCTCGCGTGTGCTTTTATTGTGCTTTCGTTTGTTTTTGTAAATTTAGGCTTGCTTACTGGACACCGATTACCCTTCGATTTTGCATTTGACGACTCTAGAACAACGACTTGGCACGTTTACTGGACTTTGATCAGATTATGTGTTTATTTAAGGCATCATGCTTACAGTGCGCGAGAATACGCAGAAATGCATTTCTATTATGGAGTTGCGGGTTTTGCGGGCACGGGTTGACGTATTGGGTATTATTAAACAAGAGAGCTCAGCACATACAGCTGTCTTCTGGCGAAGTTAGTTCTATGCCTTGGGGTTGGATAAACTATTTTTGATCCCGTTTACTTGAGTCTGGGGCTGGTACTTGGTTATGTTTCCAGAGAGTGGTTCTAAGTACATATAGCTGTCTCACGGTTGAAAGTTTGAGCTCAGTGTAAAGCTGATGGGATAGCGAAAGGGCTTTTGCCACATAACTTTAATAACCCCAAGCCAGAATACAATAGCCGATGATGGACTGGCAAAGTGCAGCGTAAACCATTTTTAAGTCCGCAGAATGCCTTAATGACTTAAATAGGCGAATTGTTTTCCTGACTCTGCTGGCAGTAGACTATACAGGGTTATTGGTAAAACACCAACTACCTCTTAAGGGGTCATTGTACTCATAATTAAGAACAACTTTTACTATGGGACCAAACCTGAAATCGCGAAAAAAGTCAGCTGATGATTTTGACGAATTATGCGAACATAAATGTACTGAACAGCTGATTTTTTTTCGCGATTTCAGGTTTAGTCCCATAGTAAAAGTTGTTCATAATGATGAGTACAATGACCCCTTAAGAGGTTGTTGGTGTTTTACCAATAACCCTGTATATGCTTGTTCCACTTCAGTCCATCATCAATCAACACGCCCAAAAATTTTACAGATATTACTGAGGGGAGCGCTAGACAAGTGCAGGTCGAGGTGTCCAGACAGGTGTGAGCTCTATTGAGCTAATTGAGTGTATGTTTGGGGGTTTCGTACTAGCATGAATGTAAAACGGGATGTAGTTTGTTTTTTTGTAGGTTTAGAGTAAGTAGATTTTTGTGAAGCCATGCCATGACAATTTGCAGGGATTCTTCAGTATTATTTTTCACCTCAGCCCGGTTCTTCCCATGTGTTATAATGGCTGTATCGTCGGCATAGGTAAATATATTAGCAGATGACAGAGTAAGGTTGCACAAGTCATTGACGTAGATAAGGAAGAACGGGCCGATGACACTGCCCTTCGGGACTCCGTATTACAGAACATACAATACTCTAGGGAGAAGAATAACGACTGCGTATAAAAAAAGTAGAGACATTTTTGCTGCGCGCCATCTAGTGGCACCCCAGGACAACTGTGTGAAGGACGTGAACAGGGCGGGATATTTGAAATATTTTAGAGGATGTGGGTTGGATCCTTTCCGTAATGAAAACTGAAATTTTCTTTCTAGCTGTGCAATAGGAATGCATAATTATCTCAAATTAGCATTACCCACCAATGAAAAATGAATGTCCTATGTAATATTTATGCTAATTTATGCTCCGTATGACATTATCTCATCAGCACTAATATGTGCTCCTATCTTCACACAGATTTTTCGGTGATGACTCTAGAGCTACACGACCGAAACCAGCAGTACCAGCTAGAATTGTGCGACGTATTGGTGGGGCCAGGGCGCTCATCGGCAAATCTGCTTCAGGGAGGGCAATACTCGCCCCAGAGTGATGCGCTTTGTGAGGCGGGCATTCTCAGTTGATGTCCGCCTTCAGGACTATATGTCCCGTGTCACAGAGCGCATCGACTTCCTGAAGCAGAAAGTGTATGCATGGGCGAACCGTATTCGTAGGTGTAAGCGGCGAGTAGACCGATATACTCAGAAAAGTACTTTCCAGAGCGATGAAAGGTGGGTCTATAGGGCTTGGAGCGACCGGACCATGGTGTGGCTGACACGCGCCTGCTGATGACGCCATGTGTCCGTTCTGGCGAAGCATCTGGTCGGTGTCTGTTTACTAACAGGCAGCGCGAGAAGAGGACGGCTATAGCTATGGCTTAGTCCATATTGTCAAACTAGTTACGCCTTGCGCTTCACCGTGTTTTTAGTCGATATGTTTTTACAGGTTACCTAAATTTGTATAGAAATATTAAATTTGACAGCTCTAATTTACGTCAGTCTCTTTCTTGTTTTATTAGGGCCGGTTTTTTGATCCGTAGTTAACTCAACCAATGGTTGAATTTTGGCTAAATGAGGAAGGCTAAACATGAATGAGTTATGCCATTATTTATTATTTTTTCATATGAATCAGCTAACATGAATACATTCATGTTTAGCGTTCCACATTTAGCCAAAATTCAACCAATTTTAACCATTGGTTGAGTTAACTACGGATCGAAAAATCAGAGAAAAAGTTAGCAATAGCCTAAATTAAGTTTATTATAGTTTGTTCACAACAGAATCGGCACCATTGTTTGTGCTTTATATTGAAGAGCTTGCTTCTTGCTTCTATAGCGTCGCCAATTACTATAGCAGTTATCCTAACTACCGCTTTCATCAGCGGATGTGACCTTTACCTACCTAGCTTGTACCATACCCTCCTAATCATTGCCTTTCAGTCTCTTGGGTGTCATTGCTAACAAACTGGATTATCATATCATGAACTTTAACATGTAAATACTACTAACATAGTTTATAAGTACATTGATACTAATGCTATGGGTCCATGTTACTCGAAAATAAATGTTTTATTATTTATTTTTTATACTTTTACGTAGGTATCTCGGCTTTGCACCGGCCAAGTGCTACTCCTGGAAGTTGGTTAGATTATGATGAGCTGATGGCACGGAGCACAAAACCAGTACTCCGAGGATGATGGTGTGTCTTGTGGTCTTATGATTTTACCTCTGAATTTGTATAAGTGTAAAAATCTCATTGATCTTTTTTCTCTTTATTATAAGGTTGTTATCGGATTGCTGTCACAGAAAAGTCTGTCAAAATTACAATGGTCTTAACAGTCGTTACGGTTGCCTTTGGGTTGCTGACTTGCTGCTGTCAGAGGTAATAAGATGTCAAATCGACGGGAAACTGATGGGCTCTTATACAACTGTTATTATACTAGAGCACAGAGCATGGACGGACTACAGAGCACGGAGACGCTTCGGCGGGCCGATGCCAGCGCGGCGATTCCGTGTTCTTTGTGACTTGACTCATTAAGGTTGATAATTCTTTCATTAAAACAATCACATGAAAAAAGGCATTTTATTAAAAAAGAGGAAAAATAAAATTACACAGAACACATAGCGCAACATTTATAAATAATAATAATAATATTTTTATACGGATCCACATAAAACATTACCTATGCGTTAACAATCTTAGTACAAAGATACACTTATGGTTTGTCATGTATTAATTAATATGAACCTTTCTTTTAATAAAAAAAAAAAACATTTTTTGCTACAAATATTATGTACTGGGCTCTAAAGAATAACACTATTCGACTAGGATTCATAAAAATTAAACTAAATTGTATAATATTCGATATTACTTAGACCATGTGAATAAAAACTTAGTCAATTAAAAAAACATGTATTTAGGCACACCTTGGCAATATAATCGATTAAAAATCTTTAACATTTGAGTTTAGTGCTGTCCGTATTTAGTACCATACTGATTCTAGGCCTAAACTTATTTTATGCCTATAATGGGCGGGAGGGAACTAAGGCACAAAATATTTGTAGCATGACATTACAATCAGTCACTATATTGAACAAAAATCAACATTACGCGTTCTTAGCTCTTACAACAACGAGAAAATTCTAAATTATTCCTGGAAATTGAGATATTCATGTTTTTGAATTGTCCACGCCGCTTTTTAGTTAGCCTTAAACACTAAGGAGCCATATCGTATTTAAAACGTAGTGTTCGTTAATATCAAGGAGTTTTGTTAATATCAAGTAGAATTCTGACATTATGTTTAGTCGATTAATAAACTCAATGTTTGGCTAAAAGTTTTTTTTTTTAGTAATTAGTCTGCTAATAATTCAATCTCCAGTAATAATTCCAAAAACAACTAGGTGGTCACTGTCAAATTATGGCCAAATATTAATGTCTAAGATAGGTATAAATTTGAAAGCTCAAAGCGCGTGTTTATTATTTAATATTAGACTTATTGCACATTCGACGATTACAGATCACAATTTTGTGCGAAAAAGCACATTTATTAAAACTAAAAAATAAATATTTCGAGTTATACAATTTCATTTTAAATAAAATATTCTGCGTGTTTAACAACAAAAAAAAAAAACAAAGTAAAACAATGGTAACTATAAATTCTTTTAATATTGTCGTAACTTTGAAGAAATGAGGTAGAAAATTTTGTGTGAATTTCTTAATTTTTGGCTGATATTTACTATTATTGGTTATGAAATCTAATATTTTCTTTGAAATTGGCTTTGATGGTGGGCTCTAGCGATACCTAAACTAATTCTATCAATTTAATGCCAGGGAAGTTTGTTTATTCAGACGGAAGCGGCGCAACAGTCGGCCATCTTTTAACTGTCAAATCTATCAATCTTATGTCAATCATTCAACAGTATGTTATTATTATTATTATTACATATTTTGTCTTTATATCATTACATCTGAATAAAACATTTTCCAACAGTGAATTTTTTAAGCGGGTAACATTTTTAAGATTTTAAATAGTCAGCGACGACGCTTAGAAACCTACGGTTTACTTAACACTAATTTTTAAACTTCATTTTTTCATATAAATATATGTAAAAAAGCCTATATATTGTATATGTCAGCAGGGTACATAGGTGTTGTACTTATTTTTAATAATTTAAGTAGATTTTTGAAAACGATGCTTTGTGCATTTCGCAAGCTTTTTCACAACATCCTTATGTTTTTGTCTGTGTACGGAGATGCGATGTAAGTCCTGTAAAAGAAAAATAAATATATTAAAAAAATAAACAAAAAAAAATAGGTAGGTAGGTATTATTTATTTGAGGTGGTATATTAGCTGAAGATATGGCAGTTCCCAATGAATGATGTATCAAAATTAACTACAATATACCTACTATTATGTATATTTATCCATATGTTTTATACTCTGCGCACTTCAGCCAAAGTAACACCTCTTCTGTAAAAAAATATATAATTCTGGCTAAAATCTATGTAGGTACTACGTATATCAAAACAATAAACATATAGGTAGGTACTGATTATGCTTTTCACGAACGCAATCATTTCAATTTGTACCTTGTGCATTGGCACAATAAGAGTTACGAGACGCGTGCTCGTGAACTGCATTATCTATACGTCATGCAAACGACATCAAATATAGAGAAAATATATATACATAAGAGAAACAATTCGCGTCTTTAATAATCCAACAAAAATAAGTGAGTTTTATAATAAAGCTACATTTAATTAAAACATTTTCCTTCAGTGAAAATAATGTAATCGCATTTTAATAAATATAATAATTTCTGTTACGGATATGCGAAGATTTATTAAAAAAAAAACATGCATAAAAAGCTGCGAAAAATCACGAGAAAACAATAATTAACTACATTCTATGATTTTTTTGTTTTTAGTAAAACTAATGCAAAAATTAGAACGACATGCAAAACACACGAAAACGCAAAATAATTAAATATATACGTCTACAAACTTCAATAGTTTTAAAGAACCTGAGTGAAAATTTCTTGTTATCATTTTTTTTTGTATTTTTTTATATTTTTTTTTCTTGCAGTCTTCTCGCTTAGCTTGACTATTCACTTAACACAGGGAGCATGGATCTAGAAAAATAGTATTTACTTAAGTTAATAAATTCATACTATAATGAATTATATCGTACATAAATATTTAGAATGTTCATTATTTATCTACACTTTTCTATTTTTTCTTTCCTTTTAAGATTTTTTGTATGAATTTAAATAATAGTGTAGATAAATAAAAAACCGTTCATGAACAGTTCACAAAAATATAAAAATGTATTAATTAATAATAAAAGGTGAATTCTAAAATCCTATTTTCTTTCGAGGTAAAACTATCATGATTTTTCATATTATTATGATAGTGAATACATTTTATAAGCAAAGCGAACTATAGTGACTTATCATGAAAATGGGAAATACGTAATTTATTGCTGATATATATATTTTTATGTGCATAATTTTTGTATTTATGATGATCTATCGATATCGTCTTAAACTAACCTACTTTTCAATGCACCACTTTACAATTTTTTATTACTGATATTTTATGCAAGTTGTGACTAATAAATACATGGCGCGTATTATTGCCAGCTTCAAAAATAACAAAACATTGGTCGGGTTTTTGAAATAATTTTAATTTTCAAAAAAAAATTGTGTAAAAATCAATCTTACAATAAATAATAAGTGGGTACCCTACGAATATGTAACAGTTTTTTTTTATAAAGTTTTATTTTCAATCCTACTATAAAAATATAATGTTGCTTTTCAAAAACCCGTCCGCATGAGCTTAGTGACAGCTATAGGAATATATAAAAATGATAGAAACTAAACGAGTACCTTCCATTTCCAAAGCTATGGGAATGGGACCTTGGGCAGCGTAAAAAATAAAATACATATAAGCAATACAGCATAAATGAAATCAATTACTTATATGAGCCGACCAAAAATTATGAAGTACCAACATAACAAATGTGATTTTCATTTAAACTTTTTTAAAGAAACTTGTTTATAATATTGCCAGGTGTATGCAGATCAATAGAATTGCGTGTAGCGTGCAACTAATTTAAGCAATAAGTATCTAATTGTACTTTTGTATAGCTTAAGCTAATTGCATTCAACAGACATTTATTTTTATTTATTGCTCAATGTTAGGTGGGTTTAACTAAAAAACTGTTTCATAAAAAAAAAGTTTTTTAATTATTCGAATTTAAATCTTATTTACGTAAGATTTTATTACAAAGGTAATTTTTGGTCGGTTTTTAATGTTAAATATGACTAAGTACTTAATTGCGTGTACATACTGTAAATTGCATATTTTTACTTTAATCAGAAAGTTTATTTTTATTTTAAGATTATTCTTACAAAGCTTATATTTATTTTGTTAATTATACATTTCTGATAAAAGTTTAAAATATAATGGAAGTTCGAACGCCTTAAGCTTTTTTTTTCATCTAATTTTTAATAATTATTAAAAGGCAGCATTAGCAGCTTATGTTTCGAATAAAATATACCTAAATATAATATAATAATGTAATAATTACAGAACTAGTGTAACTACAGATGTCATGAAAGATTATAAGGATTGTGTTTATAAATGTGATAAGGATTTGTATGATTTCATTCAGTGTCTTGTTTGAAACAATGTCAGGTTGAACCGTATATTTTTATATCATTATCTGGAGTTGAATATTAAAAAAAAAAACAAGTAGATTTTTTGTTACAAAATCTGTTTATGCAGCAAAAAACAAATGCTTTTTTTGTATTTTTTTATATTCAAACTCAGTATTTTTTAATTTTTCATCCAGTGTTTTCTAAAAGAAAAAACATTATAAATCTTCATCATGTTCAAATAATAATTATGTGTAGGCATGTTATTTGCGCATTCCTACTGATTTATTCGTCCATCTAAGCAATGAAGAAAATATAAAAATATGTTTGATTTCTCCTTTAGCATGGGACTGCGGTGTGTTTTGATATTAAAAGAATATCAAGCGTATTGAAACAAGTCCTTATTTATTATTATTACACACCTTGAAACTTTACTGGTCCTCGAACAGAATAGGAGGACTATAAAACATCAAAGTGTATTTAAAATAGTTATAAAAAATATTAAATAGTGAAAATCTTTAGCAAGTCGTATTAAGAATATGACAGTCAATCTGGAAATCTAGTTTTTTAATACAATGTATAAAAATTATCAAAAAATATAAGGCCGTAAGTATGATAGTACTCTATATTTATCGCAAGAAAACAATCATGAAAATATGTCATTAATTCCCAGGTTAACCGTACCTTGCTAATTTAAAACTGTGGCAGAATATTTGATAAATATTTGTAGTCTCCAAATAATTGTATTGAAATTATTCTGTGTAAATCATTTTTACTACCTACTTGCTGGATATAATAATTTGTAAATAAATTTTTCCAATTACATCTAATCACTTACCGTGACAGCGACCAAAATAAATAAATAGAAATGGAAATGTTATAGCGCCAATTTTGCATTAGTGTTGCCTGTTAATAAATTTCTTCTAAAATGGTATCATTTCGGTGAAATGAAGATGGAATAATTTGATTGATTTTGGAGTGAGTTATGTAAAAAATACGCTTGCAAACTTTCTCCTCACTGTAATATTTCAGTTGCAAATAACGATTATTAGACGTATCTACAATCCTTGTTTGTAACTATAATATTGCGGTACCTACTTCATTTGGTTTTACTGTAGATAAATGTTGTATAGTGAACATTGTAGGTAATATCACCTATTGATTACTTAGATCTTGAGTAGATATTCTGATACTAAAGAAACTACATTATTTCATCAGTGTTGCCTTACTAAAAGAGTAAGGAAATATTCTTTGGTGATATAGGTACAGTACAACTATTTTCTTAATGTCCCTCGGAAATCATCGGAGGGACATTAAGAAAACAGTTGTACTGTAAGTTGGTGACATCAACAAAAAGTTGCCTTAGAACTTACTAGAACGGTTGAATTAAACGAGCGACGTATGTCTATCTTCCTCACACTGGCAGCCACTGCGCTATTTCGTAACTGTGTGCGTGCCGGTGATTTTATAATAAACTAGGTGATGACCCGGGAGACATTGTCAATAATTCATACAAAAATCCCATAGAATAAGGACGTTCAGTTTTTTCGAATTTGAGAATTTCCTGGGAAAATTTTCCAATGTTTCGTTCCATAAAAACTTGAACATTCATGTTGTCAAATGATGCGCTTACCAACGAACAGCATTTCATTTTTATTGATATAGATAGATTTCTAAAGAAATGCCACCAACTTACCTATATCACATTTCCATTATTCTTTCTTTACCGTACCCTATAGTACCCTAGCTCCCATAACCCTACATACTCGTAAATCGTGTGCATGCTTCATAAATAGCCAACTTACAGCTCCATATTGTGCACGGTGGACCGAGGGCAGTTGGTGGCCACTTTGATGTGGCAATGCTTGTGGCAGCGCAGCGTACAGTCGCGGCACTCGTAGCCTTGCTTGCCGAGCCGGCGCGCTATAGTCTTGGTGCACACCTCGCACACTGTGCCACTGCAAATGTATACAGTAAAGGGATTAGGTTTGTTCAGGTGATGTGTACGTGTTTTGTCTAGGCATGTATTTAATCACCTTAATTCCCATTTTGCGCTCCTAAAAATATTTTGGACACTAATATAATGATTGCGCCCCTTTTTGTGAACCTCAAATACCTAATACGTATTGTGGGGTCCTAAAAATACTAAATAGTCAAATAACTGCAACCAACTTGTATGTAGCACTCGCTCGGCTCGCGCGCGGTTAGTCACTGTTCTAACCTTACGTAACCAGTTTAGACGGGGTGCCCTAGCTCAGTTACTGCGACCAATTCGACTCGTGCGTGGTTAGTCACAGTACCAACCTAACCTAACCCGATGATTGGGGTCGAGGAGCATCGGATGGGACCATTGCTTAATTACCTACTACGTCCAACTATGAGAAAAGACCAGAAGGTATTAAAAAAAATAATTAAAGGCTCATTAATTTTAGAGGATCAGTTAAATATTTCCCTTTTTTATCGTAGAATAAGACGTAAAGGTACAACCGCGGACATTTGCGGACATTTCCTTAGTAATAAGGTTGAAAAGTGGTTCACCGCAAATGTATGTGTGTGTGTGTGTGTTTGTGTGTTTTAATGTTGGAGTTGGTTCACCTTCATTAACACTTAGCAGTGGATATTGGGTGCGGACGGTACTAACTCAGATATAGATCGTCACCATCAGGCTTATGGCGACTCATGGCCGTTTAAAACAGCAATTAATTCATAATCACTCCTCGGTCTGTTTGTTATTCCACTGCAAGGCAATGGTCTCTTCCACTCATAAATATCTGCTTTGATTATACGGGAAAAGTTTTTAAGCAGTGCTCAAATTTTCACAGGGTTTCACTAATGAAAATGAATAACTTTCACTATGGGACCAACCCTAAATTCACGAAAAAAAAATCTGCTGTTTCATACATTTCGATCAAGTAGGTATTGTACTTTTGTATGAAATAGTTGATTTTTTTCATGATTTCAGAGTTGGTTTCATAGTCAAAATTGTTCATATTAATGGATAAAACACCCTGTGAAGCGCACTGCTTACAATCTTTTCCTGTATACATATAGGTATAGGGTGACTGGTAATTAGTGACCAATACTACACATGGTTGTACTCATGATAACAAACAACTTTTACTATCGGACCAAACCTGAAATCGCGAAAGAAAATTCAGCTGTTTCTTTCAATTTTGACGAGTTATGCGAACATAAATGTAGGGAAGAACTGATATATTTTTATAAGTAAGTATCGGTCACTAATTACCAGTCACCCTATATATGTAGGTACCTAATGTATGATCTAGACTTCTAGAGTCGCGCTGAAAAAGAATTAGAACAAACAAGCCAACTTTGTTATGCTGGTGTGCGTGACAGCTGACGTCTTACGCCCGCGCCAGACATGGCGCTAGCATCGTGCTTTTTCTAGTGTGCGTGCAAATTGCGGCGAACAGTTGCATGCATTTTTTTTTTTTTGACGAGTTCACAGCTTGGTCTGTATCAGATATATTTATATCTTTGAAGATCAGTTTGTGTTTAGGATAAAATCGCAGTCTTGTGATTTTAGCCAGGACTTTTGGGTACTACGATTTTTATTAAAACTAAACAGTAATGCTCAGTAGGGCTTTCTATTACCCACGTGTGTCAACTTTCATCACCTTTTTAGTTTCATCTATCTTAACGATTGATGTCACCGATGCCAAAAAAAAACCTTAAAATCACACTGGTTAGAACTACCCCAAGTCAAACCAGCTTCTCACCATTATCATCATCTGCCTAGCCCTTTTCTCGTCTTCCAATCTAACTGGATGCAGCTGAATACTAGTATTTTACATGGAGCGACTGCCTATCTGAGCTCCACAATCCAGTTACTAGGTAACACGATATCCCTTGGCACGACTAGTAGTCAAGAGTTTCGAGCCAACTACTGATAGCTGATTGATGGCCAGTAAGACACGTTTTAATCTAAAATGAAAAAAAAAACTCAGTTCAACTCACCCACTAAGATGTTTAGCAATAAAAGTATGCTCATTATAAATATGCAGCTTGATGCCCTTCCGCCTCCATCTTGAACGCTGGGCGATTGTCAGAGGCACCAGATAGTGCTTCTTGATCCCAGCCTCTATGGTCTCCAACACCAGGGTCGAAGCCTCGTGGATAAAGGTCCTGGCTGATGCTGTACTGAATCCCGAGACCTCGCTGAGAGATGACCTTGAGGGTTTAATTTTTTTTTTCTCGAAGTTGGGGTGGATGGCAAAGGAAGGGATGTCATGCAGGGTTATTATGTCAAAATAGGTGCAGTGGTGCAGGACAAAACATAGGTAAAAATATTTTAACGGGATGCCAAAATATAGTCGTTTTGAAAAAAATATGGATGTAGGAGGTTAAGAGTAACAGACATGATTTGTAGAAAAAAAAGTAGGTACAAAATACAGAAAAAAAAAACATTAAAACAAGAAAATAATTCAGAAAGTGCAAAGCATTGAACAGATCATAATAAAATGAAGCATTTTCATTCACGCATACAATGTAAAAATGTAGGTAATGTAAAAATATTTTAGTATGAAAAACCGGTGTTACCAGATTGCAGAGTGCCATTACCCCCAGCGCATTGTGAGTGTTGACAGATGGAAAAAAGAGAAAAATCTTTTATTAGTGTCGACGTTGCCATACTCTAAATAGTTTCAAAAATACTACGGCAAGACAGCATTATTTATTTAGTGAAGCGGTGAAGTTAGTATTATCTAAAAATATATAACTTCAGAGTAAAAATGTTGTTAAAATTAGAAATAATGTAGTCTTGCCAAGCATCTACATTTTTAGGTATTACCCAAGCATATTTTTAATACGTTTTTATTTTTTTTTAGCTTGGGTTTTGCCAATCGGTTATTGTAAAGCTAAATCCAATTAGAACTCAATTTCTACACACAGAAAAATATACATCTTTTTACGGCCATTTTTGTTTCTACTTTTGCAGTTTAGTTTACTGTCGTTTTCGATGAAGGAAAATATTCGTTACGTACTCAATCTTTTATTTAAACTCTAAAATGATCATACACAAAACAATGATCGACTTATTGTTCCCACTGTCAAACCATAATTATCGAAATGGATGATACATGGAAATGAGAAAAAAGTATATGTACAGTTTCCAGAAGCTCCTTATCTATATATGGCACAACATTGCTCCCAACCACCAAATTGACACGATGAAGAAAAGCCAGTATATTTTTAATATTGGGGAATATAATTGGGAACAGAACAAACCCTAACCTACTAACTAATAAGTATCAATTTATATAAAACTTTGTTATTTTTTATTTAAGTAATATTATTTTTTTTATTAATTATTTAACTTTTAGAACAATAAATATATTTATAATTTACCAATTTTTTTGAAGGAAGTGTAATTCCTACTTTATTATTTACTAGGTATTAATTTACTAGGAAGAAGAGGAATGTAATTTATTTGAGAAAAGAAGAAGCCCTGTAAGTCCTGTAACCTACTAAAAGTATCATTTTGTAAAAATATTTTTTATATATATATTTTTTAATTTAATATATTTTTGAGTCCGCATAATTTCAAGTATAAGTTTACCGGCATTCTCCTCGGTCCACAGTACCGATAAATTAACCAGGAAAATTTTATCTTCCGCACTGGACGATTTTGAGGTACCGTGTTTGACCGATGCGTTGAACGCTTGGAAAATGGCTTGTCCCAATACGGATTTGCCTGACAACCCGTCCTCCCAGAAACGATGTGCCGTTCTGCAGTATTATACGGAATACCTTAGTAAACACGCCATTTACCTAATACTGTTGAGCGTGCCCGTCTGCTGGCTGTGGGAGAATGGGAGTCAGGCTTGTGGCTTCAGGCGCTACCGTCATGCACCATAGGCACTATGATGGATGACACATCATTTCGGCTCGCTACGTGTCTCCGCTTAGGGCCTAAGCGGAGCAACACAAGGAGCGCCTAAGCCTTAGGCGCTCTTTGTGTTGCTCCGCATCGGTGTCACTGCGGTGAAGCTGTCGACAGTCTCGGGCACCATGGCCTGTCCTGCTGCAGGAGTGCAGGTCGCATAGCGCGGCACGCCAGCATCAACGATATTATTCGTCGAGCTCTTGTCACCGCCGGCGTACCAACGGTGTTAGAACCAAACGGCTTGGTACGTGACTATGGCAAGAGACCAGACGGCATGACGTTGTTGCCTTGGAAGGTGGGTAGGCCTCTGGTGTGGGACGCAACCTGTGTCAACACCCTTGCGCCGTCTCATGTTCCAAGCTCGGCGTGCTGCGCTGGCGCCGCTACGGCGGCTGCTACCCTCAAGCGGCGCAAATATTGTAACCTTATAGGTAACTACAGTTTTGAGCCGTTTGGGGTCGAAACGCTCGGGTCATAGGGCCCGAGTGCGCGTCTTCTTTTTAAGGAAATTTCTCGCCGACTGATCGACACTTCACATGACCAGAGGGCTGGCTCTTTCTTTGGTCAAAGAATTAGCATTCCCATTCAACGTGGCAATGCTGCCAGTCTTCTGGGCACGTTTCCGGACGACAGCGATGCGGACGAGTACTTCGACGCCTAAAATTCCTAGTTTTTGTATTTATTTGTATATACAGTTAGTTAGGTAGTAATATAATTTTGTACATGGTGTAAATAGTTATAAATTATAAAAAAAATAAAAAAAATATTGGATCTAAAAAATATTTTTTTTTTTTCTTAATTATATTAAATTATTTTCAATCAATCTGCCTAGCCTTTTCCCAACTATATTTATTTGTTTATTTAATTAAGGTTCACTAACAGTGGTTACAGATCTACTACAGATAAGAAAATACAAGTATTTGTGTCTTAAATCTAACTGCACAACCAATTACAGGCAAACACCACATGCAAAGTGTGTTTGTATCAACATCTGTTGTATAATTTTAAAGACTAGTTATATGTATTTAAATTAATGTTGGGGTCCAGTCTAACCGGTTGCAGCTGAATACCAGTATTTAATTATATTAAACTAACTTTTAGAACAATAAACCGTATTTATGTTTCACAATATTTTTTTTTAAAGAAGTTTAATTCTTGCTTTATTATTTACTAGGAAGTAGGATGTCAAACCTAAATATTTTCATGAAAACTTACTTATTTTGATCAGTCTTACTATCTGGGTATTGTGAATTGTTGACCCATTAGCTTTAGCTTAGGTATGACATTACTCGTATTTCGGTTTTATTTCTCCAAATATTCAACAGGAGCCAATAAAATATACGCGACATAATTTATACTATTCAATCGTTATAGACAGTCTAGCCAAGTACAGTCAAACAAAGAGATAAGTATACAGGTAAGTACCTAACCTGTAACTACTTAAATTTTTTTTTAATAATTATGTTACGGGGTATGCATTAAGTTCCGCCCGCGAAACTCAAGCTTTCGTCCGCTTTTTGTAGGTCTGTGTCAGTTTGGACGTTGATCAAAATAATATTATTCCAACCGTAAAAAATGTGTATTTACAGAATTACTCATTCATCATCATCCTGCCCTTCTCAGCGCAACACGTTTTCTCTTTCCATTCTACCTTATCAACCGTCACGCTATCATTCAATACCTTCTCTTTCATAACATCCACCTCTTCTTTGGCCTTCTTCTCCCTCTTCATCCATCAACATTTATATTCATCACTATTTTAGTCCCATGCGTTTCCTCCCTCTCCTCCATCACATGCCCATACCAAGCCACACGATTTCCTTTCAACTTTTCTGTCACTGGCGCCACTGTCAAACTTCCCCTTATATACTCATTTCTTACTTTATCCGTCTTCTAAATCTGCAATCTGTTTTTATTCGTACTGGTCTATCGCCGTACAGAAGACAACATACCAGTACGACAGACCTTATCACGGACTTGTAAATTTAAATTACTAAAAATTATAAATTACATTAAAATCATCAATACAACTCGTCTAAGTCATTTTAATAATTACAATTCTGTAAATACATATTTTTTAGGGTCGCGAATTATTCTCATCAACATACAACCTAAAGCGCAGGCCACACAGTGAGCAAAGCGAAATGAAGCTAAGTTACTTTCGCTTCGTTTCGCGTCTTTTCATACTTTGGTTTACACCGTGTATTAAGCGAATAGAAAACGGAAGTATGAAAGTCACGGAGCGAAACTAAACGAACTTACAATTAGTTTAGTTTTGCATCTCTCTTAGAGCAGCTGTGTGGCCTGCGCTTGAGAGCCTTAAGAGCCTGCAAAAAAATGTAGGAAAATTTGAATTTCGCGGGGTGCCCTGGCGCTTTTGCCTTAAGAACAAACAGTTCTTACTACACATAAAAATGGATATTCGCAGAGTACAAGGTGGTAAGATGAATATTTTTGCCTGTATACCAAACTCTTTTGTATGCGACTAACTACAGGCCCTAACAATGTAATGAAGAGATGATCGTACCTCCTGGAGGTCCGGGACTCATCTCCGGACTGTGCGGGCGACGCGCCTGCTGAGTACACGTTCCTGTTGGGGATGGATAGCGCTTTCTCTGTTGGGGTGAAGATAGAAGACATTCAGAAAGCAAAACTAAATAAAAGCTCCCAAGGATCTGCTTGAGGCAAAAAGTGATGATGGGACCTAATGCTTTGTTTAAACTTCTTTACGAGACCTGAACTTTGACTCTGTGATAAACCTGTACTACACTACTCGCGAAGTCGCTTCGACGAAGTGCTGGTCGAAATTGATCGAAGTCCGAAGTATGTGACTACTCGTATACTCTCATGCTCAGAATTACAGCATGCTCTGAGTCCTTTGACTCGTGCGCAAAAACCGACAAAGATTGGATGTCACCCGAGGCGATACGAAGTTGCACGAAGTGAACCGAAGGCCCTTCTACACACTCTTATTCGCTTCGATCAATTTCTCGAGTAGTGTAGAGCAGGTTTAATGCAGGTTAACTGTTAGAAGATTTATTCGAAACCCTGAGGTTGATAGAGCTTTACATAAACATGTCCAGATTTGACACTTAAGAACGAGTTTCACCAATGAAACTGAACCGGTTCAGCACATCGCAACCGTGTTGAAGAGCTGTCAGTGTCAAAATTGTTGAGGAATATTGACACTGACAGCTCTTAAACGCTGTTCAGAAGTGCTGATTGCGTTGTTTCAAGGCACCCCTCCGCCGCGAAACCATAGCAGCGAAACCGCAGCAGTTCAATTCAGCTGACTCGCAACATGTTCCGCTGCTCGAGTAGCGGAACATCAAACATCATGAAAGAAAGCGGAAAGTGAAACATCATGCGGTTTCGCGGCGGAGGTGTCTAAGGCCCTCATTGGTAACAGCCGCACTTAAGTTAAGCTACTGGGCAGTGAGAAAAGAGCTCTGAATTTATATTCAGAGCTCTTTTCTCATTGCGCAGTAGCTTCTTTCCAGACACACACAGATAACAGATTTTTTTTTAGTTAGTTCTAGACTAGGGCAAATAAAATCTTTCCAACCATTTATTTTACTATTGACAGCTCGCAGTACTAATCATAGGCGTGCTTAAATCAAAAATAAACAAATGGTTGGAAAGAGTATACCTATAGTGAAACATAATGTTTCAGTATTATTGTCACTATACTGGGAATATGAACTCACCTTGTGCATTCCTTTCAGCACTGATGCTGCGGATGCGGCTCTGGTTCTCGAGCTCTGAGTCCGTGAGGTCCAGAGAAGCGCCGCGAGTGCGGGACCGGCCCAACCTACAAACAAAATTAGTTCTCGAAGTAAAGACAATTTAAAGGAGATATTTTGAAAGTGAGATTTGTTTGTTTCTTACGCTTTCACGTTAAAACGGTTAGACGGATTTGGATGAAATTTGGCACATGGGTCTATCCATGTACCAAATTTCAAAATGTAAATTTCAATTACATAATTTCAAATTTCAGGTTATGCTGAAGAAGGACATAGACTACTTTTCATCCTGGATCGCAGACGAAGTCGCGGGAAAGAGCTAGTAACTACATATTTTTAAAGTACACATAAAACGCATTATTTTTTACTAAGGCTTCAAAGTCGAGAACAATTTGGGTTCGGAGATATGTATATATCAGCTGAATTAGAACGTCGGCGACGGGAAACGTACTATGGTGACAAGTTTAAAAATTAATTACAGCGTTGTCGCCATAGAAATAAATGTTTCTACTACTGCCACGGTTCAAATAAAATGTAATTAATTCCTGACCGCCGAATTTGTTTTATTCCAAATCGCCGAACAAAATGGGGATCTCCTTTATCAACACGCAAGCGGCCGTAAACATTTTGCCAACAACGTTTTACAAAGATACAGGTGATTATTTATTGGGGAGGGGCATTTCTTAAATCATAATTTAAGGAATATTTTAATTTTCCCTAGTGGAGACCATAGTGCCATAGCGTGAAAATGGCAAAATTTATTGCATTGCTGCAGCTTTTGGAAGGCCTTTTTTAAGCACGGGTTAATCACTTACAACACAGACACTCACGCTGCAAACGCTTAGGTACAAGTTTTTCTTAAGAGAGTATTGTTGCTTACCTTCTCTTAATGGTTCCAAAGAAGTCCCTTCTCCTCTTGCGAGGCGCTGGCTCCGGTGGGACGTTCTCATTCTGCTGGTGTACATAGTCACCCTGCTGAAAGGATAATTTTATTTGAATTGAGACTTAAACCACAGTATACATACCCGAAGTTAAGGCAAACAGGAAGAGATAATAAAGATATTGTGTGATATTGAATAGATACATACAAAGTGGAACTTTTAAGGGCATTATAATTATGTGAGATATAAATATTTAAAAATCCCCAAAACAAATAATCATTTAACATTATGACAACTTAAAAAAAATTGGATACACAAATAAAAAAAATCAACTAATCTACCAAAAAACTGTGCACAAAATACAAAGGAAAGTTAATATTTTAGTAGGTACGTAAAAAAAGAAAAAAAAAACCACAAACAATACGTTACCTCTGTATCACCATTAGCTTTAGCACCATTCTCCTTTATTCTCACCGTCTTTCCGGGCGAGGCATTAGGAGTGACTGTGACAGGTTTATTATCTGTTTCATTCTCACTCTCATCAATCGTGTCACTCTCTTGAGGTACTTCGGATTCCACTTCGGCTCTCTCCACTTCGATGAATTTTCCGGAGTCAGTAATTTCCATCTTTTTGGGTAGATTTTTGCGGGGTTAGTATGGCAACACAGCACACGGGGTAGTGGGAGATGTTATGTGACATTGACAGTTTATAAACAGATGACAAGCTTTCCTAAAACTTATTAAGTGTCTACTATTACTACTATTAGAATCGTTTTCAAATTTTTCGTCGATTAAAAATTCCTCTTTTTTTGTGAATATTTTGAAATTTCACTTTTTAATTTACAATAACAATTTAGTTTCTATTGACTTTTTCATTGGCCATCATATAGATAACCATAGAAAATGAGTATTGTCAGAAAATAAAGCCAGTCACAAAATATCTCCCAAAATAAAATGATCATGCTTAAGATTTGTTTCTTTTTCAAGATTAACTTCTATACACCATAGCTACTATAAGGGTTACGTTCTAACGCAGAATAGATTATATTATAGCGAATCTTAGCAGACAACCACTCAGTTATGTTCTAAAAGCACTATAATTGTTTCTGAACAATATTTAGACATTGGTTTCTACTTAGACCAACTAATATGATATATTCATCTAAAATTGGCGTTAAAATTACTCTCTAATCCAAGGTTCGCACGGGCGATTTTATATCGCGGATATTTTTTTATCGCACACAATTCGCTCGGTGTAGATGGGGGCTTAAAGTTTCAGACCTTGGTTTCTATAGCAATTCAAGTTCCAGTATTTTAAAATTTACGAAGTATGGCTTCGTATTTTTTTTCGCACACAATTTGCTCAGTTGTAGATGGGGGCTTAAAGTTGCAGACCTTAATTTTTATAGCAATTCAAGTTCCAATAATTTAACAATTACTTGAAGTATGCTTCGTATTTCTTTTTCGTGCACAATTTGATCAGTGTAGATGGAGGCTTAAAGTTGCAGACCTTGGTTTTTATAGCAATTCAAGATCCAGTAATTTACAATTTACTTGATATTTTAAACCTTTTTCTAACGTATAAATTAAACAATGTGTATCAAGTTCTCAACCCTAATGTAGCTGCTAAACTAAAACTAAATAAAATCAGTAAAACATCTCACCTTGATAGATTTCTTCGGTTCCTGTGTATGTTATCACAGCAAACGCACGCAATGTAAAGGAAAACCAACAACTTGTTAATATTTAGGTACATTTTGTAATTGGGGAGGACATGATGGGAACTTTTGGCACACACTAATTTACAAACAGTGTTTTGGTTAGGCAGCTGTTTAGAGGAACGCTTATTTCGCTACGGTACTTTTAAATAAAAATAAACTTTTGACCGTCAAAAAGAAATAAGAGCGTAAGATTTTCTACTATAATTTTAACAAAAATGATTTTGTTGTTTTTTACTATTTTAGTAGAAATTCGAAAAAAAAAAACAATATAAAATAATATTGGAACTGTGACTGTGAGCACAGATTAAGAATTAGTAGGTATCTTTTTTAATAAGTTTAACATTGCTTTAGGATTTATTTCAAACGTTGTACTAAGAATAGAGCTTAAAAAACATAGGAGTTATTTAGATTCTTTCCAATTTGCGTTCTCCTAAACAACTTGCCGTAAAAATAAAGTAATATCTCATTATTACTCTTAGTTCTAACTTCTAGTGGGTGTCTGTACGACTATAAAACTCAAAAGTACACATCGCAAAATAACAAAGTATGCAGGCAACTAGTGACATCTATTAATAGGTACTATGCAACTTTTATTTTAGGGTGCTTAATAAACTTTACTTTCATCTCTAGAACTATGTAACTTTAAACAAAGATATACTTTATATATTTAGTTTTATAACTAAGTTTGAAAAATACCAACGTATTCAACGTTTGAAATGGCAATTACATTTTCATAGTGCCTTTTAGATTTTTATTAAAGTGGCTTCAGTAAGTTAGCTGACGTCCATTTTTCGGTATGCTCGCAATGCATGATTTAAGGGGGAAGCGTCAGGGTAACCCGCGAAATTCAAATTTTCTAACGTTTTTTTGCAATTTACAAGTCGGTATTATATTGTACGTTGATCAAATTATAATTTGCGGTCGTAACAAGTATCTATTTACATTATTAGAATCATTAAAGTGATCAATACAACTCTTTAAGACCAGGTAATCCCAAAAAATGACTATTTCATGAAATCTTGACATTTTAGGATTATACTAACTTAAGGAGTTGTATTACTGATTCTATTGTATATAATTCTGTAAAAACATATTTGTTACGGCCGCAAATCATACTTTATTTGACATACAACTTAATACTGACTTGCAAATTGCAAAAAACGTAAGAATATTTGAATTTCGCGGGCTACCCTGATGCTTCCTCCTTAATGTTTGTAAGTTAAACTTTCGCAGCATCACGATATATTATTTATTTAAATAGTTTATTGCACGTATTTTATATTTTTGCATTTCGCACATCGTCATTATAAAATAAGAGATGTCGCTAGTCACCCACACACCGATCTCGTAGAGGTGTGCTATATAAATGGTATCTCACCCTCTGCACAGAGTGTATGATGAGTGTGGACTTATTGGCTGCGTTCGTGGGGCTCAGCTCTAGTTCGCGGAGCGCCGATTCTGTTAGTTGGGAGTTGTCGTGTCCTGAAAAAGTAAGAAACAGTGTTGTTACGACCTGTGAATTTACTTGAGAGTGGAATCTCAGAGAAAACACACTGACAATTGAAGGACACAGGAAAAGAAGGGGCTTGTCAACAAAAAAAAAAAAACGTGCGAGTCTTACAGTAGTCGCATTTGAGGTGTAACATCTGACATCTAGCACCGCGCGCGCTCATTAGTCAAATCAAAATAATGACGGGTCTATAAAGTTTCTACCACATCTTGACAGGTCTACAGATAATGTTTCTGGCACATACCATTTTGTTTAAAGATAGTCTTGGTGGTGGTAGTGAGGTGACCATGTGGGGACACAGTGCGGAGACTCTCCTTGATCTTGACGGGACGGGAGCCCAGGTCTGGAATGTCGGCTCCATCTATGAACAGGAACTGTGGAAGAAAGGAAAGTTTTGAAATGCATGGGATCAGAAATATAAAAAAAAATTGAAATGCTTGTGTACCTAAAAGGCTGTTTTGAAATAACGGGGTGAATAACTCAATTTGGCTTGCTATTACAATCAATAGCGCTGTTTTTATGTGATACTTTGTGGCTACGTAATAGTCTGTCAAGCGAGCCGTGTCCCATGAAAAAGGCGGCAAATTCAAAAACCTTACAGGAGTCAACACTGATAAAGTACGCAGTAAACTTGTTTGATACTTGAATTTTTGTAGGTAAAAATTTATTTGGGATGAATTATAAAAGTGCATTTCAATGTAGGTGTTTATTATTCATAGGCAGAACTAAAATCAGAAGCTAGAAATTCAGTGCCTTCATAAGAGATATCACTGTCAGTATCATCATTACGCAAGGGTTCCAACTCCGTTTCGGTTATCTTGTCCCTTACTTTATATTTATTTTCTACATTATAGATAGTGCAATCCACGAAGACGCGCCCTAGTCTTCTTCCTATCTCACTCGCACTCGCTTGCACTCGTCCTCTCACTGTAAGCGTTTAGGAAGAAGAGTGGGGCGCGTCTTCGTGAATGGCGATTACTATAATAGTGTGATGTACAATAAGTTTCGGTTCAACGCGAACAAAGCCCATATGCGCTCTTTACAGAGATCTGTAAAGAAACGCTTAGAGGAGCTGCGTACCGCTGGCTGGGACAAGATGCTGAGCGACCTAGAGCCTACCCACCTAGCCTTCTGGCAACTCCAGAGGAAGCTCAGATCACAAGAGACTGCCTCTTTGCCCCCCCTTATCCGCCCTGACAAGACCATCGCTTTCGATGATGTCGACAAGGCTGAATGCCTAGCCGACAGTCTTGAGACTCAGTGCTCACCCAGCTCCCAACCTGTAGACCAAGCTCACCTCTCTGAGGTCGACGCGGAAGTCGAACGTAGAGCCTCCCTCCCTCCCGTTGAAGACCCTGATTGTCCCCTGCCCCCCGTCACTCCAGACAAGCTGCAGGACATAATCAAGGGTCTTAAACCCCGTAAAGCCCCCGGCTCAGATGGAATTACCAATAGGGTGATCCAACTCTTCCCCGCCCACCTCATAATGCTCATGGTCACCATCTTCAATGGTGCCATGAGCAACAACATCTTTCCTCAAGCATGGAAAGAGGCCACTGTAATTGGCATCCCCAAGCCCGGTAAGCCCAAGGCTGAGCCCTCTAGTTACCGCCCCATCAGTCTGCTCAATGTGCTCGGCAAAATCTATGAGAGGCTTATTTATAAGCGACTCAGAGACTATGCCGAGACAAAGGGTCTCATCCCTAACGAGCAGTTTGGTTTCCGAACGCAGCATTCCTGCGTTCATCAGGTCCACCGCATCATTGAACACATAAGCGTTGGCTTCCAACGTGGTTTGATGACGGGCGCTGTCTTCTTTGATATAGCGAAAGCGTTCGACAAAGTCTGGCTCAACGGCTTATTATATAAGCTCTACCAACTTGGCGTGCCGGATCGTCTCGTACTCATCTTACGAGACTTTTTGTCGAATCGCACCTTTCGCTATCGCATAGAAGGAGCGCTATTTCCCCCCATCCCATCCGTGCAGGAGTCCCACAGGGCTCTGTGCTCGCTCCCCTCATCTTCACGCTGTTCACCAGCGATATCCCGAAAAGTAAAAAGGCGCAGTTAGCTCTGTTCGCAGACGACACGGCCATTTACTACTCGGGCAGGGACCAACACCCGATATCTCGCACTCTCCAAACCGCAGTCGATAACCTCGGCGCCTGGTTTAGGAAGTGGAGAATCGAGGTCAATCCCGACAAGAGTCAAGCGGTCCTCTTTCTGAGACCGCGTCGCACTCGACTCCCCCCCCCCCCGACCGATCACCATGTTCGGCAAGCCGATCCCTTGGGAGACGCGAGCCAAATACCTCGGTGTGACCCTCGACCACCACCTCTCCTTCGCTGAGCACATAAAGCAGGTGCGTTCGCGCGCCGCTTTCGCTCTCGGTAGACTCCACTCCGTTCTGAATGCACGTAGCAAATTGTCACTTAGGTGCAAATTGCGCATTTATACAGCGTGCATTCGCCCCATCATGACCTATGCGGGTTCAGTGTTTGCGCACGCAAAACCTCACCTCATTCATAGGATGCAGGCTCTCCAAAACCGTTTCCTCCGAAAGGCAACGGGAGCCCCTTGGTTCGTTCGGAACGAAATCCTCCACGTAGATCTCGATATTCCCACCATCTCCCAGTTCTTGAAACGCAATTCCAAGCGTTTCTTCGACTCAGCCACCAACCATCGCAACCGTCGAGGTTGTCGAGGCGGCTAGCTATGTCCCCTCTCGTATTAGTAAGTTCCGCCGCCCTAGGCTTGTCCTCTCAGATCCCGACGACCCCATAACTCTTCTCCAGGAGAGCAGTAGGGACCGTAGGAACAAAAACAAATCAACATTCCGACCTCGCCGCCGAGGTCCCTCGCGACGACCCCGTAATTATCGTCCTCCCACCCGTCCCTTGCTCGGGTATGATGTGCCAGCTGGTGGCGTAGCTGAGCCAGTAGCTTTAAACTCCCCTGACAATAATAATTCTAATCTGATCCACCCTGTCCCATCTTGCTGTCCTCCCCCCAGCGACGCCCTAAGCCGAGGCCCGTTCTCCACAGGGGGAGCCCTTAGCGTGTAGTCGCTTAGTCTGTAAGTTTTATGCTCCTGGCTGGAGGCTTTGAGTCTTCTTAAGGCAGCCACAGAATAGTCCGGTTAAGTAGTCTCGACCTCTCTAGGTCAACTACGAGATGCCATTTATATAAAAAAAAAAAAAGTTTCGGTTCAAAAATCAAAATGTTGTAGCTAATCTACCCAGAACTTGTGATAATCCGTTGGACAGATTATTGCCATTATAAGAAATCAGCTAAATGGTCGTGGACACGACTCGCTTGACAGACTCGTAACAGCCGCACGGGTCGATCGATCAGGTTAAACGACGCTTGCCACGGTTGGTCCGTGGATAGGTGACCAACTTTACATACCGAGACTCCTCCGTGCCTCGAAAAACACGTTAAGCCGTTTGTCCCGGCTGTCATTCGTGGATTTTTGACAGTCGTTACGGGTCGTCAGAAGCCCGAAAGTCGACAAGTGACAACCAGTCCTACCAAAGGGTATCGAATTACCCAGTAACCGAGTTGTAGAGGTGAGATTGGCAGTCGCTCCATGTAAAATTATTCAATTGTATTCAGCTGCATCCAGTCAGACTGGAAGCCGACCCCAACATAGGTGGGAAAAGGCTAGGCAGATTAATTTGATGATGAAATCATTTACAGAAAATAAAACGGCTGTCAAGGTTCGAACTCGTAAGTCGCGGCCTTTACCACTGGGTCACATCGGCTCATGAAATAAAAATTGGCAAAATATTGATGAAATGGGTACCTCGACAGTAAGTGTGCCGCTGACATCATGGTCCTCCATGGGTCGCGTCTGTAGAGCGATCTGTTGTCGCTGTGAGGGGGCCGCTAATAGCTCATCTATACCCACGAGACCTAGACCTAGGAACCTGAGAAACAATTCAACATTAAAATAATGACTCCAGAACTAAAATTGTAATAAAATACATAACCAAACATCACGCCTGTAATCCCCGAAGGGTTGCGCAGTGTTGTACCTATAGTACACCCACATTTTACCAGTTATGTTTAAGTCCCATGTAATAGTGGGCGAGCCTATTGCCATCAACCGGGCACGAATCCACTCTTCGGGCTGCTACAGCAAAATTCCTGATGGGAAAACCTAATAACACTTTGTCCTTCCTGGGAATCGAAACCAGGACCTCATGCTCAGCAGTAGCGCTTGACCAACGAGGCAGTCAGATAGTTCAATTTCAACTAATCAACACTGCACACATTTGATAAAACAAAGTTTTTCTGACATGCAAAATCAGAAAGACAAAACAGTGTCATCTACTAGCGCTTACAAGGATTTTTTGCCGCTCGAATGACGTTAGACGCTGTTGGTGAACATGCCACCAGAGCGTTTTTAGATTGTCCGATATGATTTCGGTGCCGAGATCCGATATCCGATACCTTCCCCTTCACATATTCCAGATCGTATCGGTACGATTCAGCCATTTTGTCAATAGCTTTGTGCGGGCAAGCGGTACTTATGGCAGTCTATAACAGAAACCTTTATTTGCTGTATCACGACGTCATGTTAACAAACAAAGTTGAATAAAACGTGCACAAAATAGCCGCCAAGACACGCCGCCGCCGGCTCAGTCACGCACACAGAGATCATGTAGGTAGTGCACGTTTAGCACACATACAAACACTGTCGACAGCCTACGGGCAACCGATGGTGCCGCCAACATACCGGATCTGGTAAACGATATCGGAATGGACCATTTGAAAGACAGGTACAGACGCCAGCACATCAAACTACTAGAATCTGTCAAATTTCTTTAATATATTTTCAACTATATCGCTAAAGCATTAGGTTCAAGGTTGATTGGTTAAATTAGACAGTTTCGATTTGCTTGATGTGCTGGCGTCTGTATATAATTCATACATTTTACTTACCCCAATATCGTATCGACATCCGGCACCGATATCGCATCGGACAATCTGAAGTTGCTCAATATGGTGATGATAAAGAGTTTTCCAAGGTAACTTCAACCGTTTCCTGGCTAATAGTACTAAGCATGATTTTGACACAAAGATTTATATCACTGCTCTTACCTATTCTGCGAGGGACCGCCGCCTGGCGATGGTGGGCCGGTACGGTCGTAAACCTCGAACAGGAGCTCTGCCGTCTGCGGTGACAGGTCACTGAGGACAAACGACAACAGTTTATACATCTTAGAGATCACCATACACTCTTATACTAAATCACCACCATTATCATCTGCCTAGCCTTTTTCCAACTTTCTTGGGGTCGGCTTCTAGTCTAACCGGATGCAAATGAATATCTGTATTATACATGGAGCGACTGCCTATCTTGGTATGTAAAGATGGTCACCCATTCACGGACCAACCGCGACAAGCGTAGTTTAACCTGATCGATCGACCCGTGCGGCTGTTATGAAAGTCATCCTCATCATCATTTCAGCCGAAAGACGTCCAGTCGTCCACTGCTGGATTGTATGCCTCCCCCAAGAGTCACTACGCTACTTGGACCGGTCTCGTGCTTCTTGCTTCCAGCGGATTCCTGTGGCTTTCACCAGGTCATCGGTTCACTTAATAGGAAGTTTTGCCCACTATAGCAGGTCAATCAATATAAAAATCAATTGCCGTGCATTAGTTTTGCAAAAACTCGAAAATGGCTCGACCGATTTAAAGTTTTTTTTTTTGTTTTGTTCGTCTCTTTACTGAGATCGTTTATAAAAAAGAAAATTAGGAAAAACCCAAAGGAACAATTGTAATTTTGACAGAACAACGTCTGAGGGGTCAGCTAGTGTTTGATAAAAAGTGAAGTGTCATGCAAAGTACACGCGATATTGTACGTGCAACTAACAGCTAACTTGACTTGTCCTGCACTTACAACTGATTTGCAAATTATTATTATACTAGTCCTAAAACCCTACACCAGCGTTTAGAGTAATGTCTATTTTCACCAACCATCCCTAACTCATCACCTAACTGGAGCCTTCCAACGAAAACAAAATATAGCCTTTACACCTAATTTTATTTTCACCAAGCTAAGTACGATGTACAAAACTTGAGTAGGTACTTAACACAAACAGGGGCCGTATTATGAACAATTAATGCCATCATTTTTCCAGTGTAAGAGAGAGACGGAGCTATACATGACCTTTAGCACCATCTCTTTTTCGCAACGGAATCATGATGGCATTAATAAGGACCCTGAATATTGTTTAAAAGTAGTAAGGTTACAAGCTAACTGCCTACATACCTAACTCTTGTTTTGACTGTACCTACTTTTTTTACTCTTCTAGTGGGTTTTCTTTTATTGCCACCGCACCGGGCCGTATCAGAAAACCAGCGCTGTGGAGATTGTTTTTTTTTTTGTCAAATGTTGCAGCATCATGCTGAGAATAATACAAGTATTCGTAGGATATAGGGGCCTTTTTGGCCTCGCACAGGCCTTTTTTTTTTTTTTCGCTATTTTGTTAGTTTTAATGTTCTTTTTTATTGTTTTCATGATTTTGTTGGTTATTTTTATTTTTTATTGTTGCACTTCTGTGCGTATCCCAAATAAAATATTTTTTGTTTCTTTGTTTACTTTAAAAAGAAAGAAGGAAGGAAAATGACTAGTACTTACAATAAGAAGTGTTCCTCCCACTGCGGGCTGGTGGTGTCCTTCTTGAAGGCCGTCTGGTTCTTCTGCGGGGGCTCGTCCATCTCCACCACACAGTACGGCGCTATGCAGCCGGTCTTACCTAGAATGTAAGAGACAAAGCCGTTTTAATAACCAAATCGTACCCTATGGTGAAAAGTTCGTACACACGGCTATATATCAAGCTATAAATTTCCAGTAAAAGCTGACCTCTCATTGTACGGAAATATCATATATAGCTTGGTATGTAGCCGTGTATAGCTTTGATGCATCTTTTAGGTTAGATGTGTTATTGTTAGATTTGGCTTTGATTTTAGCAGAAATTCTAATGTGAAATTACCTTAAAGATATTTTTTATTTCATATAGTTAGCGTCATGTAAGTTTGCCGCTCTGAAACCAGGCTTTCCGATGCGTATGGCATGGCGCGCTGCTGTTTTAGTATAGATATTGCCTACTGCGCAGTCATTTGTACCTACTTCAGAGCGGCAAACTTACATGACGCAAACTATAATTGAGGTTAATTTTATAACCTCAATTTTCGTCAAAGACTTTTCAAATACAATTTAATAATGTAATGTATGTTATTCAAACAATAAATGTTGGAAAAAATGATGAGCTATAAAGGTGACACCTTCTAAATACAGTATTGAATGTGACACCTAATTGTTCATAGTTAAACGAAAAGGATCCAACCCACATTAAGTGTGTTTTGGGTTGGATCCTTTTCGTTTAACTTTGGACAATTCCCTTTATCAAGTGATTGTGTAAGAATTTAAACTGAACGGGGTTGGTTTATACTTCTAACAGATACTTTTGGAACAGACCATACATAACAGCCGCACGGGTCGTTAAGCTACGCTTGCCGCGGTTGGTCTGTGGATGGGTGACTATCTTTACACACCCCCTCCGTGCCTCGGAAAGCACGTTAAGCCGTTGGTCCAGGCTGGCTTTGACAGTCGTTACGGGTCGTCAGAAGCCCGAAAGTCGTACCAAGGCGTATCGTATTACCCAGTAACTGGATTGTGGAGGTCAGATAGGTAGTCGCTCCACGTAAAATACTGGTATTCAGCTGCATCTGGTTAGGCTGGAAGCCGACTCCAAAACAGTTGGTAAAAGGCTAGGCACGGACTCTTGTAACGTTCTGCATCGTTCTCACCATGTATAATTTCAACATGAATAATGTATCCAATATTTTATAACCATATTTTGAGTTAGTGTGTCCGTGGAGTTTCTTGCCCGTCCTTCTCCATAGGACACCACGCTTTGGAATGGGCCACTAGCTTCATCGATCTAACTGACCGACCCTTTGTTAGTTCTAAAGTGTCTGTAATTGGTTTATCTATATAAATAAAAATCAATTGCCGTATGTATGTATGCGCATCACTTCAGAACGGTTGCACCTATTTCGCTAATTCTCTTTTTGTTGTGTTTGAAATTATCAGGGCAAGGTTTGTATAAAAGAAAATGTTTGAAAAGTTGCCGGGAAAATTGGAAAATTCGGGAAAACTGAAAGTGTCTTTTTGTATGGGAATTTTGTATGAATTATTGAAATTTTGACAGGACAACGGTCGTCGGGATACCTTGAATCTGAGTTTGAGTTTGACTGATACCGGCAGCCGTTTGATGTCTTTAGTAGGTATAGAACCGACATATATATATTAGATACAATAATTAAAACTACAAATAATACTAGTACACGGAAGTATAGCAAAATTAAATATTAAATTAAAAACCGTAAATTAAAAAAGTTAATTTTTCAAACAAAATAAATTCAGTAAAAGTAATCACTCTGTTTAGACAACCCAGGGCCACCTGCAGTGCACCATAGTGCCCAATACATTTGTACGCCGAACATGGTTTTTTTATTGCACACATGTTCAAGGATTCAAGTTCCTCGACTCATTGACCTAGTGATCCAATTCTACAGTCTTCAAATTTGCTCAAAACACTACTTTTTGATCTAATATTGGACCGATTTCGTTCATTTTTTGTATATCGTCAGTAATTTGTGGGTTGCATCTCAGGCTAATTTGAATAAAATATTTTGAATATGTTTACCTCCCAGATCCTTAGCACACACAAGCTTGACGAGCAGCCTCTTATCCCCGTGCAGAGTTACGCTGCCGCCTGTTGAGTTAGGGGTCGACGTGTACAGTTGGCGGTCCTGTTGCAACTGGAAGATGATGAAGAAAAAGTTATAGATTATGCTTGTGGGTGGATTATTATTAAGACACTGCAATAAGCCCGCACGTACTTTGGACGCATTTTCATATGAATTTCTCTCGTGCGAATACGCACGAACGATCCCGACCTTCCAAGTACAAAGGGAGTGCGCAATCTGAATGTGAGTTAGTCGTACGTATACGTACGTGTAGTTCCGACGTCCGAATACAATCCGAACTTGTTGAGATTTTAAAACACTTTTGTGCGTTGAAAATTAAAAATGGATGTATTTATTTATTTTATTTAACCATTTATGTACACACAAATAAACAGACAAGAAAAAAGGAACAGAAAATTACGTACAAAGGTGATGCTTATTTCTAAAGAAATCTCTTCCAGCATACCTGCGATAGGACAGGGGATAAAAAGAGATGTAGACACCGTGTGTAAGAATAAGAGAGAAAATAAAAATACATAAAATCTAAAAAACAATTCACTAAGCTAACAAAACATATAACAAATACTTAAATACATACATACTTCTATTATAATAGATGTAGATTTTTTTTTAAACTGGGTTTACGGACATAAACCAGAGGATTCAAGTTATCATTCAATATGATGAAATTCACTGAATTCATGTTTTTTTTTTATATATATTTCACGCACCCATTCGGTCCTACGACAGCGACGACGCCGCCAAAGTCTCCGAGTTATAAGAGAATTATCTTGAAGATACAGATTATACATCGCGCTCCAAAGAGGACTTCATGAATGCGATATCATTGGAACACTACCTATTTGACGGAGAAAAACGTATTCAGTTTGCGCACTCAATTCGCACGACGACGATCATACGCTTACGTACCATACAAATTCGCATCCAAAGTGCGCGCAGCCTAAAGTGGTCGATAGACGTTGGAGTAGGAGTGCTTATAGCTCGACGATTGTTTTCGCCTGTCATCCTAAATAGGTACTTACGAACCTTTCATTCCATGTGTCACCCCATGGTGCTGGTCTAATACGTCTATCAGCCACTTAAGATTAAAAACAGGTAACATTAAAAACCATCAGTCACTTATCGATTGAATAGATTTATTCTGGGATATCAGTTCATTCCATCGAAATTACCGAAGTTTTTTTTGTGCTTTGGTTGATCAACGCGAGTTTTCTGTCGGAAATACTTTAACTTCTTCTTCTTCATATCACTCTTGTCAGAGCGGACGTGGTCTTCATGCACTTTCTTGTCCAGGGACTGATGTGATTCGCCTCACGATTTCTCGCCATCTACTCCGATTTTTGGTGTTTTTAGTGCACTCATACAAGGGATCGCCCACTGCGGATTTAATTTGGTCAGTCTGTCTCATGGGTGAGCGTCCGCGTGGTCTAGGGTCCTCCAACCTACCCTGCACGACAAGGCGCTCTATAGAGTCACCCTGCCTCCTCGAGACGTGTCCGAAGTATTTGAGGATGCGAGTTTGGACCAGAACATCTATCTTCTTCTTCTCAATGTCATACAGCGTCAGGAAGTAGTCAAACATTAGATAATAATAGGAAATAGTAGTCCTACGTACTAATTCAAAGACCTCTAGTGATGCTGATCCAAAAAACTTGAGTGCTTCCTCATTACTCTAACTTGTAAAAGCAGATTGAAAAGAACAATTTGCTTTGACGACTACACACACAACTCTAGTACATAGCCATTTTTGGAAATTACATGATCCCTCTATGCTAATAATCTCTATGAGAGAACATTAATGGTGCTTACCATAGCGTCATAATGCAGCGGCAGCCTCGGCCCTGGAGTCTCCACGTATCTGCGCAGGCGCGGGCAGGTGGGGTAGTGCGCTAAATTGAACTGCAGGTTGGTACTGCGCAGCGCGTTCACTACTATGTCACTGGAAAGAGGAGGGTAGTTGGTAAGTTGTGAGCGGTTGTTTAAAAGGAGTATAGGAAAGAAAAAAAATCGTCCTATCTCTGAATTAATTAAGAAATGCATCGACCCCAGCGTGGTTTGATCAGACTCGATTACTCGAATGAACCCAAAGAACCACACTAGCCCCTGTAGCTTCATATTTCATGGTGCAACAGAGACCGTTGCATATAAAAGCCCGGGAGCGCGATATTGATAAGGAAGACGTGCCCTTAGGATATGGAAGGGATAAAGAGCCCACCGAGTATGCACCCTATAGTAAGCAATGCAATTGTGGAGAGACGGGTGATATAATTATGGATAGGCTCTTTTTACGACGTCGCAGCCAGGTTGGGCAAGGTTTCACCGATGAAGTAAAGAATGATAAGAAATGAAAAATGACAAGGGCAGAAAACTGTTTTGGTATGATTTCGCTCTTACTCTTGTCATAGTTAAGTTGAATTCGAGTATTTTTAAAAAAGTACATATTAGCGACACCTGCAGGCTTAGCACGAGAACCATAGAGAAGCGTCTTGTTGATGGAAGAGTAGACAAAAATGACATTACCGTGTAGACAGTACGACGTAACAAAGTAGAAAGAGTCAACTGCAATTTTACGAAATTAAATTTTTTACCTAATTCAACTCAGAATTCTTCATTTCCATAGGATTTGTTTTTCCGTTTCATTCTCAATTTTTTACAATTATTAAGTCACACATATAAATACAACTGCGGAGTCGCGCCCGTAGCGCCGGAGAAGATGCGATTCTCAACGTGTTTTATTTGGAATTTTTCACTTTTTACCCGACTTTAAAAAAAAGGAGGAGGTTCTCAGTTCGTCGGAATCTTTTTTTTTATGTATGTGCCCCGATTACTGGAAGACGGCTGAACCGATTTGGAAAATTCTTTTTTTGTTTAAAAGGGTATACTTTCTAGTTGGTCCCATTGTCATTAGGTCAGGATCTGATGATGGGATCCTGGAGAAATCGACGGAACTTTTCAAATATTATAAGCATACCTATAGCGATTTGGGTATTTTTTATATAGTAAGTAACTCATGCATTTGTTCTTAGAAAGCACCATTTGGTCAAGTGGAACTGATGATGAAGATCACATATGGCCCCAGAACTACTCAATAATAAGTATTTCAAGGGTTGCGATTCGATTAGGTACCTACTTTAATAATGGTAGCTAAGTAATTTATGCTCGTTACAATGCTTATGGTGATGTGGAGTTTTCCTGGTACTTACCAGGAGAACTCCTGAATAATTAACGTACCGTCTTTTCCCGATGAAAAGAAATATTTTGTAAAAGGTGATGAGCAGTTGACATTAGGACATTGTAACTTAGATAAATTACAAATTGACCCACTAAAAAGTGAAAATAAAAACTTTTTTCCAAAAATATCAACCGACTTCCGAAAAAACCCTACTAAGTGAAAAGTAACTTTAATTTCGGAAGTCGGTGGCAAAAAAGTAAAATATAGATCCAAAGACATCGACTTCAGAAAATAAATTTATTTTTCACTTTGTGGGGTTTTTTCGGAAGTCTGTTGATATTTTTGGAAAAAGTTTTTATTGTATGGAAAATCTGAAGTATTATACACATGCAGAGTATTATGGTGCTTTACAAAGGGGGGCAAAATTTTCATTATATTTGCGATAGGACACACCGTTTTCGAGATATAAGCAAAAGAGAAAAAAAAATATTTTGTACTTTACAGCCGTCTACTAAAAGTTTTATACTGTCTTTAGCATGACGCAAATTATCTTCACTACCCTAGACAATTATCAGTGGTCAGTGTGATTTTGACAGTTGGGATAGAAAACTTTCCTCCGATATAGTCTACATAAAAAAGGACCTAGATAAAGATCGCTAGAAACGAAAGACAAAATGACAAATTGTAGAATGATTTCTACGGCGCGATGTCAAAAACGAAGAAACGAAATGTCACTTTGTATAGAAAAGCTTGTCTACTCTTCGTAGAGATAGACAAGTGGTCATGCTAAGCCCACTGCAAGAAATAACATCGTAACTCAGTTTTAGGCCATTTTGAGTTACAATCGTATTCTTGCTGTACAAAATTAATGCAGAATTTTTGCATTCATCCCTGTTTCTAAAAATACCTTTACTTCTTCTAGGAATTTAGTACCTCTCAGGTATAACATTTGTTCGAGTTACAAAGTCTGAATAATTCGAAATACCGAGTATTTTTAAGGAGTTCATCGGAACGGAATGGATTTTTTTTGTCTTACTAAGGATTACAACTTAACGAGGTTTGAGTTATCGAGATTCGAGATTCCACTGAAACATGGATGCTTTTTCATTACGTGATGATTTCTAAAAGTCAACTCCTACGCAAGCCGCGTTAAGGAAGTTCGTTCAAAAAAGAAAAAAGTTACAATTACCCATGTTTGTAAAGAATGATTATTTATCATGATGATTATTTGATTTATTTAAAACAGTAAATTTGACGATACCTGATAAGTTGTTGCAAGTTGCTCTCAGTTGCGTTAGGCCTCAGTGCCCCCACTGGCGCCAGTGCCACCTTCACTTCAGGCCATCCGTCGCACTTCAACTCGCCCGTCAACTTGTCTGTCACGCAGACCACGTTCAAACGAGCCCTGAATCTGTAAATGTGGAATGTAGCGAAGTTAATAATTAATAATTATGTTTTAAAGAAAATCTAATAATTATAGCTTTTTTATTATAGCTTTATATTATAGCGTACTATTGAACGATTCCATTTATTTGAATAATAATTATTCTCTATTTTTATTCTGCATTTGAAATGTCGTGAAAGGCAGATTTTTTTCTTTATAGAATGCCACCAAAGAGGATAAATTTAAATTCGATTGCTTAATTCTATTATGAATTATTTATGACCGAAGTGAATGTGCGCTTTTATAATTTCATTTCTAACGTGACGATATTATCGTGGACGTCCACGTCCACGTCTCCGTCCAGGTCCATAAAACGGAAATTTAAAAGCGTCTAATCAGCTGTTCAGTACATTTATGTTCGCATAATTCGCAAAAATAGCTGATTTTTTTTTGCGATTTCAGGTTTGGTCCCATAGTAAAAGTTGTCCATAATGATGAGTACAATGACCCCTTAAGAGGTTGTTGGTATTTTGCCAATAACCCTGTATATTGAACTGCGAAGATCACGAATCGGCAAGCGTCGGGTAGAACACCCTAAGGTTGCAATAGCTGTGTGATAGCTGAATAGCCTAGGATTGGGTTCTGGGTTCAAGTGGCAAGTTCTTCTCCATACGATAATCTCCATATCTCCATTTTGGAACAGTGCACCTAAACTTCTGTCGTTTTCATAAGTACCCATGTAGGTTTATATGAAATAAAATATTTTGAATTTGATTGAGCTAATGGATTGAGCCTCGGAAAGCACGTTAAGCCGTTGGTCCCGGCTGTCATTCGTGGATCTCTGACAGTCGTTACGGGTCGTCAGTAGCCCAAAAGTCTGACCACGAGTCTTACCAAAGGTTATCCTATTACCCAGTAACGGGGTTGTGGAGGTCAGATAGGCAGTCGCTCCATGTAAAATACTGGTATTCAGCTGCATCCGGTTTGACTGGAAGCCGAGCCCAATAACAGTTGGGAAAAGGCTAGGCAAATGATGATTGAGTAGAATTGAGAGAATGGAGAGGTCTTCGTTCAACCGTGGACAACTACATTTTTTTCGCAGATTGCTTGATGATGTAACTCACCTGTTAACGTTAACTCTGTAGTGGGACACTTCCACTTTCTCCCCTCGTTGACTGAAAGCCTTCAGTTGGAAGGCGGGGGTAGCTTCACAGTCACAGGTGATGGTCTGGAATTGGAATAAACATAATTTTAACATGGATACTCGTATGCCGCTATAGTATATAACTATTACTTTAATTAGGCTTTCAGTTAACCGCCTAGCCTTTTAACTAAACGGCGGCCGTTCAACTAGCGGCCTGAATGATATTCAATAGGGATGATGACAAAAAAATGATTTTTTGTCCGTCATGTAGATTATAAAAGTATATTGGACACGTATTTTTTCTTTTTCTACGTAATCAAAAGATTACGGCGATACATTGAGTTAAAATGTGGCATGACGTCACGTCTTCGTAGATTTTATACGTAGAAGTGACGTAGCAAGCCCCCACTCCCGAACTTTAATGCGAGTTATCTAAGTCATTTTTTATTAATATGATAAACCAAAAAATACGTGTCTAATATTTTTTTATTATCTGACTGACGGACTAAATAGAATTTCTTTTTTTTTACCCAGGCATCATCCCTATTATAGGTTAGTGTGGAACTGTGACCAACAGCGCGTAGGCCTAGCGAGCGGTGCCGCGGTAGCGGCCGGTAGGCGCTACTTTAAATGGCTAATTAAGCTGCGACAGATATAAATAGGAAAAAAGAATGGCGTGATATACTGTTATGATATTAGGTTTTCCGTCAAATATAAGAAAGAATATGCCACAATGGGGAAGAAAATTGTCTAATTAGTTCCCGCGTAGATGGCGCTAAGTGTTTGTTACTTTCATTCAACTGTCAATGGCTTCCTTTCAAGTATCTTGTTAAAAACCTTGTAGCGAGATGGCGCTAAGTGTTATTTGTTGTTGCTGATTGGTAGCTTTGTCTTCAAGATGACTTTGACAAGTGACAAACACACAGCGCTCTCTTGCGGCGAAGCTTCCGGGAAACAACCCCACTGGAGGTAGGCGGAAACTACAGATCTACGATGTTCTACCATTCTGACATCTACTGTAAATACTCCTTTTGCTTTTGCCACAGGTCGTAGGTACACGCGCGCAGCTGACGAGACAGTTGCCAATGGTGCCGAATCTGTTGTGCACAAACTAAACTTAATCTTAGTTTAAACTATTGCTAACTTTTTCTCTCTAATAAAACAAGAAAGAGACGGACGTAAATTAGAGCTGTCAAATTTGGTTGAACTGATATGTATTTCCATAGAAATTTAGACGAGACCTAAAAACATGTCGACTAAAAACACGGTGAAGCGCAAGGCGTAAACTAGTTTGACATATCTAACTTTTAACGTTCATAGTAGCTATAGCCGTCCATTTATAATTAATTTTAGTTTAGATATTGAACAAGAGAATCGGCACCAATATCTACTACGCCCCTGATTTTGTTTATGAAATAAACCATTTCTATAAACCAGAATATAATCTTGTATCAGACTAGCTTCTGCCCGGGACTTCTTTCGCGTGAAATTTTTTGTTCCCTGGACCAACCCCGTCGTATCGCATCGCCTAGCCACGCTATTTCTTTGTTTTCGCTTACCGTTCTTTCTGACTTTTTTATTTCTGCTCGGCTCTAAAAGGTCGGCGCGTGATGATAAATAACCTATAGCTTTCCTCAAGAATTGGGCTATCAAATGCAAAAAGATTTTTTTTTAATCCGACTGGCAGTTCCAGAGATTAGCGCGTTGAAACATACAAACGAACAATCAAACTCTTCAGCTTCATAGATATAGAAAGAAAAACTTTTTGTAGAGCAAATCCTAACTATATTTATTTATTTTATTTAATATAATATTATAAATGCGAAAGTAAGTTTGTTTGTTTGTTTGTTACCTTTTTACGCTTAAACCGCTGAAACGATCATCCTGAAATTTTGCATATACGTTGTCAGGGTGTACAGAAACGGACATAGGGTAACTTACATCCCGAAAAAAGTACTGTTCCCGAGGAAAACAACAATAACGTTCTTATGATAATAGATGGCGCCACGTGTCTTTGGAATCATGAATTGAATTATATTATCTTAAATGTCAGTTAGAATTAATTCATGGTGCTATAACAACCGGTCATTTTTTAGATAAATTAAAATAAAATAAGTTACTAACACATTACTAAAGTTTCGTGTTTAGTAGTGTGAATTGATTGTCAAATTCTAAATTAACGCGAGTGAAGCTACGGGCAAAAACTAGTATCTCATATACAAACAAGGAAAAAGGCGAGTAGAGTAGGCATGATCAGCACGATTACTAACTTATTTACGATTTTAGACTTTATGTCAATTTTTTTTCAAGCGGTTGGTCGACTGTTCACGTGACCAGAGGGCTGGCTTATTTTTTGGCCATTAGCATCATCATACAACGTGGCAATGCTGCCAACCTTTTGGGCAACTTTCCTGTTGACACTGTTTGACCAAGACCGCTATACCGCGCCGTAGGTATGTGCGCGGCGAGACGGGGGGCAGTGCAGGCCGCTCATTCGTCAACGCTCACGGCGTCCCACCGCTCATTCGCCAGCGCTGCAGCCCGCCTCGCCACGCATTCCTAAGGCGCGGTACAGCGGTCTTGGTCAAACTATATCTGAAAGGTGTGGTCTTTAGGGGTGTGGTACACACAACATCGTTACCAAGAAAAAAATATCAGCCGTCCCATACATTTGGGCCGAGTAGGTATTGAAGCATTGTACGGGACAGCTAATTTTTTTTCTCGATTACGATGTTGATCCCATGTAGAATGTTGTTCAGTTTGATGGTCTGTACCACAACCTCAAATACCACACATTTCTGATACATCATGTATACATATTATTATTATTATTTTAAGTTTGTTAGACATAATATAAATAGTATCTAGTTTTTTACGACGATTTCCTTCACCGGATTACTAGTCCAGTAACCGTATTTTTTTCATATCCTGTGAATATTTTATTTGGAAACTATTTTCCCGCGAAATAAGTCTATCTTCCAAGTAATATTTTCCCATTATCTCACAACAATAGTAAAAGAAAATAACATTCTAATTTATGATACCTATTTCCATTTTCTGGAGAAAACAACAAATAAAAGTATTCCCACGACAATTCCCCAGATAATAAAGTTCAATGACATATGATAACATCATATACACAACTGTTTAAGCATGACCCTTCTTCTCAAACACACTGATAGCTCGTTGAAAACAAATGAAGAGCTCACGTTATGCTGGATTGTGTTTTAGTCATTATCTTCCTTCCTACGCAATGTCAGTCTCGGAATATGTGCCCGTATTTGGCAGTGGCTTCCATCGGGGATATAGCTCAGTGGCAGAGCAATCGACTGCAGATCGATAGGCCCCCGGTTCAAATCCGGGTGTCCCCTTAACTATCATTTTTGTTTTAAAGGATTTCGAATTTTAACGGATTTTTTTAGTTTTTCAACCTTTTTTGGTGCTACGAAGTTGCTACGAACGTACTACGTGATTGCTACGCCAGATTACGTTCGAGGTGATTGCGTAGTGGCAGCCGAGGAATTCAAATATTCTTACGTTTTTTTGCCATTAGAGTCAGGTTGAATGTTGATCAAAATATGATTTGCGACTATAACAAATATGTATTTACATAACTAGATTTCTATTCTCTAAGGTTGATTTCGGAAATCATGACATTTTGGTACAAATCTAACTTGAGGACTTGTATATTATGTACACATAATGAGGATGTAAAGATCGTAGCAGGTGGCGTTCTGTGGTTTCTGCCTACCCCCCATGGGAAGAAGGCATGAGTTTATGTATGTACCTACCAGTTTGTGTATATACCAATGTACAATCATATTTAATATCAGCAGTATCGCAGCATGCTCGTGAACGGGTGCTGCTTGTGGTGACTGGTCGTCTTGCTGACCTTGGTTTTGTTATTAGTAATTAACTCTTTATTTATTTTACTTCCATGATCCTAGTTTATCATTTGCGACTTCGAGTTACGGCTACATATAAGTAAGTGGGCACGCCCTTTACGCCTGGAGGCTTTTATTTAGGTATAAAGTTCTGTTTACGTTTTTAGTTTTGTATTTTTATTTCTGCTTGAGTAAAGTTTTCGATTAGGTATTTCATTTATATATATATATATATATATACGAGTATATATATATATATGCAATTTTGATGTTCGAAAAGTGCTGATTCTCAGCCTAGTTTGAATAAATGACTTTTGATTTGATTTTATTTCAAAACGTGTCTCATCGACTTCCGAACATTTGGTTTCTATTTGAATGTCGACTAAACATGAGTAGTTGAATTTTCATCAATTTGAGAGACTTCGGGAAACGATACGATGGATATGAGGATGTATTATAATCTCCCGAGCCCAGACTCATTGTAGACTGTAGCAGAAGGTGTTGCATCATTTAGCTCCCTTCAAAATGGTTGAGTTGAATGATGGTAATCCCATGTGTCAGGTTCGTGAACAGGCAGCGTCAGTAGGGACTGGTCATCTCTTAGCTGCCACGGCTTTTTTAATTTATTTTTTTTTATTTTTTATTATCTTTTTATTTCGGACACTTTTAACGTTCTGGATCGTTCTCACATGTATAATTTCAACATAAATGAGGAAACCAATATTTTGTATTTTTTTTTTATATTGTTTCTTGCGCGTTCTTCTCCATAGAAACCTACCACGCTTTAGAATGGGCAACTAGCTTTTGTCATCTTTCTGACTGGCTGACCCTTTGATAATTCAAAAGTGCTGTAATTGGTTTATTTGAAAAAAAAAAAACACTCATGTTTGAGTTTGAGAAAGCTTGGGGTCTTCCCAGAGACTATATAGGGTGACTGGTAATTAGTGACCGATACTTAAACACATGATTGATGTTGATCAAAATATGATTATAACTATAACCCTAACCATACATCTTTCTAAGTTAGAGTCAGCAAGACGACCAGTCACCACAAGCAGCACCCATTCTCGAGCATGCTGCAATGCTGATGATATTAAATATGATTGTACATTGGTATATACATACATAAACTCACACAGGAGCTCGTGGCTAAGTAATAATAGCCGCACGGGTCGATCCATCAGGTTAAGCTAAGCTTGCCGGGGTTGTTCTGTGGATGGGTGACCATCTTTTCAAAATCAAAATCAAAAGTCATTTATTCAAACTAGGCTGAGAATCAGCACTTTTTGAATGTCAAATTTACATAAGGCAGTCCCCCAAAACGCCCGCCCTTCACCACTTCCTAGTGCTTAAGTTGAGGAGAAGAAGTGGCGCAACAAACTCCCCAGCAGCACAGCTGTCTGTTCAGTTAAAAATAAAAAATTGTATCTATACAACACTGCGCATAATAATTTAGGTACATTACGCAACACAAAACATTAAATTAAATTATTTTCTATAAGTAAGCTAGCACACGCCAATATACAAAAAAAAAAAACGAAAGCTATACTCAAGCAGAAATAAAAATACAAAACTAAAATCGCAAGCAGAACTTTATACCTAAATAAAGGCCTCCAGTAATAAAGGATGCGCGCACTTACATATAAGAAGATTGTATATGAAGCCGAAACTCGAATTCACAAATGATAAACTAGGACCATTGAAGTAAAATAAACAAAGTTAATTACTAATAACAAAACAAAACCAAGGACAGCAAGACGACGAGTCACCACCAGCAGCACCCATTCACGAGCATAACGCAGAGTTCAGCCATCACCCCCCTCGCCATATTTGAGGGAAGAAGGCAACCCGACCCCCGACGCTACCGCAAGCAGTGACATCTAAGGGAGCATGACCAACTTGCTGCCGGTTGCTCAGGCAAGAATCAATTTGCCTAGCCTTTTCCCAACTATGTTGGGGTCGGCTTCCAGCCTAACCGGATGCAGCTGAATACCAGTATTTTACATGGAGCGACTGCCTATCTGACCTCCACAACCCAGTTACAGGGTAATACGATACCCCTTGGTAAGACTGGTTGTCAGACTTTCGGGCTTCTGACAACCCGTAACGACTGTCAAAGATCCACAAATGACAGCCGGGACCAACGGCTTAACGTGCTTTCCGAGGCACGGAGGAGTCTCGGTATGAAAAGATGGTCACCCATCCACAGACCAACCTCGGCAAGCGTAGCTTAACCTGATGGATCGACCCGTGCGGCTGTTATTACTTAGCCACAAGCTCCTTCTTGCTCAGGCAAGAATAATATGATCAATTGTCCAGGTCACTAGCTAACCACATATTGCAATACCACTCATAAAAATGAGTAGATTATGTCAATGATAAATAAAAATAAAATTAATAAAATTGACTTTTTCAGTCAAAGAAAATGGGTTATTTGTTATAAAAGGATATACCAAGCCCAACAAATGAGTTTTGAACCTTATGAAGCCGGTGAAACGGAGCACGTAATTTGTCCTTATTTCTGGTTTTAACATTGTGGATATCACTGTTTTTAGTGTATAAATGTATATATTATATAAGATGTTGGCGAAGATGAATTGTGATGCCACCGTCAGAATACCAATATGTTTAAAAAAATCCTTCAGAGAAACTCTAGCACCTAGCTGGTAAATTGCTCGAACAGCTCGTTTTTGAAGTACAAATATATTTTGAATGTCAGCGGCTTTGCCCCAAAGCAGAATACCGTAGGACATAACGCTATGAAAATAACTAAAATAGACTAACCGAGCTGTATCAACGTCAGTGTATTGTCTTACTTTCCTGACGGCGTAAGCGGCTGAACTGAGCCTTCCCGCCAGGCTTGATATATGAGGGCCCCACTGAAGTTTGGCATCTACTGTTGCCCAGAAAAGCTGCCGAGTCTACAGTTTTAAGCACCTCTTTATCTAAGACGATGTTGGGTTCTAGATTTCTAACATTCGGTAAGGCAAACTTTATACATTTCGTTTTCTTGGCATTGAGAACTAAGTTATTTGTCGCAAACCAACCCGTAACCATTGAGAGTGCACTGTTTACGTCGTCAAAATCTTGTCTGTTCCTGTCTACTTTAAAAATACGAGAGGTGTCATCTGCAAACAGTACAACGTCACAAATACCCTTTAAATAGAATGGTAAGTCATTGATATACACTAAGAATAAGAATGGGCCCAGTATTGAGCCTTGAGGTACACCTAACTGAAGATTACTAATTGAAGATACCGGAAGATTTCACACCATTAACATCTACACATTGAAACCTATTATGTAAATATGAATTTATTACTTTAGAAGCTTCGTTTTGGACACCGTAATGATGTAGTTTACGCAAAAGCGTGTCATGGTGCACGCAATCAAAGGCTTTGGAGAGATCACAGAAAACTCCAATAGCATTTTGCGAGTTCTCCCATGCGTTAAATATATGTTTCACCAACCGAGACTCCTCCGTGCCTCGGAAAGCACGTTAAGCCGATGGTCCCGGCTGTCATTCGAGGATCTTTGACAGTCGTTACGTGTCGTCAGAAGCCCGAAAGTCTGACAACCAGTCTTACCAAGGGGTATCGTATTACCCAGTAACTGGGTTGTGGAGGTCAGATAGGCAGTCGCTCCATGTAAAATATTGGTATTCAGCTGCATCCGGTTAGACTTCCAGACCCCAACATAGTTGGGAAAAGGCTAGGCGGATTGATTGATTGACTTAAACACATAATTGTACTGATGATAACAAACAACTTTTACTATGGGACCAAACCTGAAATGGCGAAAAAAAATCAGTTGCTGCCTACATTTTGACGAGTTATGCGAACATAAATAGCAACAGCTGATTTTCTTTTTTCGCGATTTCAGGTTTGGTCCCTTAGCAAAAGTTATTCATAATGATGAGTGCATTGACCCCTTAAGAGGTTGTGCGTTATTTAAGTTACACCGTGTAACCCATAAGAATTTACCCACATAGTAAAAGGCATATAAATAGTGGTAAATACTTACGACATCATCCTTAGAGTCGCACTCACAGAAGACATTGGAGATGCTGGGCGGGTGGCTGTCCAGCGCACGCACCATCTCCACGCCAATACCTTGCTGAAACAAAGAAAACGAAATCTTAGCATGGCATATTGTCAGGAGCAGCTTGAAGACTGGATTTATGTAGCTAAGCAAAATCTTTGGCATTACAAAAAGTACAATGAGAAGAGCAATAAAGTGATATAATAGCTAGGAGAGTGTGTAGGCATATTACAACTAATTTTACAATGCTCGAATGAATCAATGTGATCAAGTGCGTTTGTCAAGCAGTCAAACTGCATGTGCGGAAAGTGCCACTTTTTCACACTAGTGCTTTTTACTTTTCAGTTTTTTTTAATTTTTTATTTTTAACTTCGTCGTCAGCCCGACACAGAGATTTTATTATTTGAGAAAATTAGTTATTTTTTATTAAACTGTACTTGACTAATTTGTAAAAAATAATTTAATTATTTTTTACGAATTAGTCAAGTACTTATTTATCATTCATATAAAAGGTACAATAAAACTACATAGTACATCGTTAAACGCATTATTAATTACTCTAGATTTAGATTTTGATCAATAAATTCATTTAAAATATTCATTAAATATGTTTGGCTGAACGTATATTTTGCTCGTGCCTTTTTACAATACGACGTGGCAGCTATTTGTACAGACGCTAGCACATCAAGCTACTACAATCTGTCAGATTTCTTTAATAGATTTTCGACTTTATTGTTAAAGCATTAGGTTCAAGGTTGATTGGAAAAATCTGACAGTTTTGGGTAGGTTGACCTGCTGGCGTCTGTACATGCTCAGTAGTAGATATTATGCTGAGCGCGCATGTATTTAAAATAAGCCCGCCATTTTACTAATTTCTTGCTTAGTTTGGAGTCGATCTATGTCAATCTGCTAAAAATGTTGAGTTAAAAAGTGAAAAAGTAAAAGTAACGAATCAATGAAAATGTTATTCAAGAAGCACAAAATGCTAACAACAGCCTCTTACCGGCTCCCGCCAGGGTCGCGGGTTGTTTGAAAGAGTTACCGTGGCCCTGGCACAGGCAACTGAAGGAACACGGGTGGGTGTTAGTCAGTAGAAGTCTAACACGCCCTCCCGCTCCACCCAGAGCGGGAGAAGTTATTTGATCATTTCCCATCCAAAAAAAAAAGCCTCTTACCGGCTAAGTCAAAAGTAAAATACTCTTTCAATATATATTTTTTTTATTTCCTCGCACAATAGTAAAACGTTGTATGATACACGCGTGTAATATGATTTCCGACTTGTAGCATAGATAACTATTTCACACCACCAGCTCGCTTATGTCAAATTATTATGTGATGCAAACCTAACCTAAAGATAGACCCAGGCGCTAGCCGAGCAATAATATTGTACTGAATTTCAATATGACCCGCTGGTATTATTCGTATGAAAACTTTTATCGTATTTTTTTTTTGTTTCTATTAAAGTACAGCTCCACCAAAGAGTTCTCACGTCATAGGTATTCGTTACTGTTGATGAACAAAATAATTTAATAAATTACAGAACATAATATGACGGATGTTCGAGCGGCTGAGACAAAACGTGTTACTGCTACTCCGTCATCTGTTGGTCCTCCGTCATGGGTATGTATAGTGTAGGTGTTTGAAAAATAATACTCTCAAATTAACGCAATTAATTTACTCACAAACATAGCAACAAAACTTGATCATAAAAAAATAATGATTATATTGATTAAGTCAAATTACAATAATTGTTAAACTTGCATTTAGAGCCAATGGATTTGTGCGTGTGCACCGCGTGACAATCCCATCAAAAGTAATCGCCACCGCCGCCATGACACACTCACAACCCCATTCGGTGTTACCCGGTCTAAATTAAAAATACCACTACAGAAATAAATTCTAAACCACAGAGTAAAAATAATCGGTTACAACTGCTAAATAGTCTAACAATAAATCGACTAAATCATCACGAGCCGTCAGATATATTATACTGGAATAATAAGTAACACAATCATCATTATGCACATTACTTAAATAGATCAAATAAAAATAATTACAACAATAAAAACAATTGTTTTCTGCATATGTATGGCCAGGTCAAAAATTAATAATGTGTTTATTAGACTCGCCCATGACTCGGCCGGTAAGACTTATTAAAACTGGCTAAAGTTGTTATTATTTTACATTTTCTTCGCACAATTTTGACACGCCGGATAGTTGCGTGAACTTGCGTGGGCACTTCCACGTGTTTTTAGGGTTCCGTACCCAAAGGGTCAAACGGAACCGTAATACTAAGACTCCGCTGTCCGTCTGTCTGTCCATCTGTCACCAGGCTGTATCTCATGAACCGTGATAACTATCACTAGACAGTTGAAATTTTCACAGATGATGTATTTCTGTTGCCGCTATAACAACAAATACTAAAAAATAGAATAAAATAAATATTTAAGGGGGCTCCCATACAACAAAGGTGATTTTTTGCCGTTTTTATAGATAATGGTACGGAACCCTTCGTGCGCGAGTCCGACTCGCACTTGGCCGGTTTTTTCTATTTCGTGGTATAGGGCAAGGCAGTATTGTATAATGAGTATCTTTGATTAGATAAGAACCCGGATAAACATTAAAAACGAATAGAAGCATAAGATTAGCACAGCCGCAATTCGATTATAAGTCGATTATGGTCAATATAATTGAGGTTACCGATTCTTTTAACCGATTCATTAATAAAATGGGACCTATTTATCTGATTTCTCTAATTGATTTATCGATTATCTCATAAATTGATTAGATGATGGCGATAATTGATTAGAAGAGGCAATGAATTTTTCGTTTGTTTTGTTTAAGTTCCAGATAAGAAGTCTAAATCTTGATTCAAGAGGGCGTGAAATTACTGTAGAGGGTGTAAAAAGACGTTAAAGAAGCAGAGTCACTTGTTATTCCCGTCATTGTGATAATTTTTTTTTACAGAAATCTGGAAACCTGATTACGGAGATATTGAACATCAAAGTTTTTTTTGACATTTCGTTTTACTTTTTTTCACCAAATGACGTTTTAAATGTTATAACTCAACTTTAAATACCCCAACAACTCCTGTACCTACCGTTGTAAGTATGCACTTATAAGCACAATGTTATGCGTGCATTACCTACATTGCGCGCTGCCGTAAACAGCGATTTTTGACACCAAATAAAAGTCGTTTCCTAGCAATACTTTTTGATCAATGTTACTTAGGGGCTGATGGCAAAATGATAACAGCCACACGGGTCGATCGAAGGTTAAGCTATGCTTGCCGTGGTTGGTTCGTGGATGGGTAACCTGACCATCCGTTACAAATCAAGGCCCTTTCGCGCCACGAAAAGCACGGTTAAGCGTTGGTCCCGGCTGTCATTCGTAGATCTTCGACCGTCGTCGTTACGGGTAGTTAGAAGCCCAAGTCTGACAACCAGTCATACCAAGGGGTATCATGTTACCTAGTAAATGGGTTGTGGAGGTCTGATAACCAGTCGCTCCATGAAAAATACTGGTATTCAGTTGCATCCGGCTCGACTGAAAGCCAACCCCAAAATCGTTACCTAGGCAGATTGTTACTTAGGAATGTTATAATCCTGTGTGCATTTAACTTTTATACCTAGTATACTAATATGGGTATTAGTATACTAGCTTTTGCCAGCGGCTTGGCCCGCGTGGATGTTGGAAATTATTCCACGGGAACCGTACATTTTTCCGGGATAAAAAGTATTCTATGTGCTATTTCAGACTATAGGTAATCCCTGTGCCAAATTTCATCCAGATCCGTTCAGCCGTTCCGGCGTAATTGAGTAACAAACATCCATCCATCCAAACTTTCACATTCATAATATTAGTAGGATTAGCTCACATACGATTAATGGACGTAAAGATTCCGGCAGCCATTACTGTGATATAATGACGCGCCTATTGTCTATGCGCAGTTCTACACGCGTTTGAATAGAGAACGACTCTTTCATTCAACGACTTCAAAATGGCTTGCTCGCTTTGGGAAAGTTTATGGCACCTTTTGAGGAAAATGGGTGAAGAAACAGGGGATAATAATGTGACTTACTATTGAGTTTTTAAAGGATCCCGAAACGATCAATTGCAATTGTCAATTTTTACGTGATTGATGCACAATATTACTTAAAATAGAAATTGATCAATTGCAATTGATCGTTTCGGGGACCTTTGAGATATGCTGAGTTAGGCGTCGTCACTTAGAGCAGATTGTGCTAACTCTATCGAGTTAAATATTGAATTATTATTCAATATTTTTGAAAATGTAAATCGTTGAACCTCCTATTCATCATCCAGAATCCATTGCGAATTTGATCCTTATTACAACTAGAAATTGTCCAACTGACAGGTGTCAGGAAAACATTCTTTTGACGGTCGGACTGTAGGTAAGATTTTCAGAATTTGAGAGTAGAAAACGGAACGATCAAAAATGCATGTTGAAAATTGACCGTGGTTACTCTCCGGATAATAGGTTTCCTAAAACATGGTTCCTTGATCTTCAGTGATTTTAATAATCAAGCATTAGCCCTATATTTTGATACCCAAAACTGATGACCACAGACCACAGACCAAGATAATTTAATGTGACAACAGCAATCAAAATTATATAACAAAGCACTATGAGCACGTAAGGTACATAAAATAAACCATTACATATGACAAAAAAGGGGACAGCGCAATTACATTAACAGCACTTTCTCTTTCATTTATGAGAGTTTTTACCGCGCGGGCTGTCAACGTCACATTTCTAGAGGTTTTACGGGATTATTTTATTAAATTTAAACCAAAGTATTTTTTTTTTTCGGCCAAGTACTAGATCGTTGTATGTTGTTTTATAAGAAGAGAAAAGAGACTATATTCGTAATATTGAAAATACCTAGATACGGACACAACATGTTGAACGCGTTGGTTTGACCGTAGCATAGGTACAGACGCCAGCACATCAAGCTACTACAATCTGTCAAATTTTTTAATAGATTTTGAACTTTATCGCAAAAGTATTAGGTTCAAGGTTGATTTGGGAAAATTTGACAGTTTCCGGTAGCTTGACCTGATGGCGTCTGTACAATATGGCTGACGTATCTTGGCAAGTCCGAACTTCGCGCAGAAGGCTGCGCAGTAACTTTTTTAGGGTCAAGCAAGCCACATCTGTCAGCACACATCGCACTTTTTCTCAGGAACTGCTTTACCCAAAAATTGCCCATAGTAAAACGAAAAGGATCCAACCCACAACACACTTAATGTGGGTTGGATCCTTTTCGTTAAGGTACATACCTTTAAATCGTGCAAAAATGTTTAGCTGTAAGTTTTCCAAAAAGTATAAAATAAAATAAAATAAATAAATATTCTTAAGGTAGTGTGTATTTATTCCGATTGGATTACAAAATATCTAGGTTCCCAGACATATATTTTGAAAAGACTGACTTTGAGAAGACTGATTCGAAGACGAGATATGAGGAATTTAAAATTTCTATAGAATATTTTTTTCTCATGTTTCCTGTTTAAATCAATGTTCTTATTTAATATAATATTTGGGAACCTAGATATTCTGTAATCCAATCGGAATAAATACACACTACCTTTAGAATATGTTTGATTTACAAATTATTTTGGTATTTCGTTTGTATGAACTACGCATGCTCCGGGGGCGTCTTAAGAGGGGTGCTCCAGGTAGCCCGCGAAATTCACATTTTCTTACGTTTTATGCAATTTGCAAGTCAGTGTTAGGTTGTGTGTTGATTAAAGTATGATTCGTGACCGTAACATATATGTATTTACAAAAATATATAATCAGTATTACGACTCTTTAAGTGTAATCCTATATGTTTATTGTTTTAAGATTTCAAGAAATAGTAATTCATTAGGATGAACTTTAGAGAGTTGTATTGATAAGTTTAATGATTATAATTCTATAAATATGTACAAAGTTACGGTCGTGAATAATATTCAAATTAAGGAACCAAATGGTGACATAAGGCAAGTTTGAGTCGGAGAACATGCGCGTAAATTCGCACAGCAGACTAGCCAAGATACGTAGGCCGATCTGCTTAAATAACCACGCCAATTATGATCAATAATTGTAAAGTAAATAAATTTCTATTGCATTCTTCTCCACACGTTTAGCATCAATTAACACCGTGCTTCTAAATATAACCGTCTGCTGATTCCCACGCACTTCTTGCCATTTTTCTCGTATGTTACATAAATATCGCACAGAATCGATTGTCTGTCGCGACTTACGCAAGGACAAGGGCGAGGAGTCGTAGACACCATTGAAACTTGAAGCACGTGCTTTCATATATGTGGTTACAATAATTCTTTTAGAGGTTTCAGAAATAGATGGCATTCATTTTTCAATGGCATGGCATTTTGTGTTTTTGGTTAATGTAAGTAGAATAATCAATTTATCAATATATATTTTTTTATAAATAAGATTGTTGTTTTTTATGTTTAGTTTATGTACGAAAGCCGTAGATCCACATAACTGTACTTTTTTGTTTATTTGGTTGTATAATTGAGCAGATATAAATATTCTTTACTCTTACATTCCGTAAGGAAGTGTGTTGGAACTGCTTTTACAATGTTTATTGCAAATAAATGATTTCTAATTTCTGAATGGCCTTGATTGGTTAGCTTCCGTGTTCTGTGCTGAGCTCAAGCAACGCAAAATCGTACGTCCACAAAGCAATGGGACTCGCCCATCAAGGAGCGCTGTTCCAAATTATTAATTTATTATATACATATTTATTAAACAGGATATCTTTTAAGTTTGTTGTACAAAACTGCCACATACATTTTTTTTTTTCACCACTGTAGGTTAAACTTAAGTGATAAGAAAATAGTTCTGTGCAAATTTAAACAAAAAATAGTATTTCTTCAAAACATTCTCGTCTTTGATAGAAAAAAGACTTATCAATGAGTAAAGTAACTATTCACGAATAATTTGATGTAAAAAAAAGTACTAGAAAAGGATCTTTACATTACGAGATGCTTAAAAATCTGTTTCAAGGTAGAGATTTTTCGGTATTTCGGAAAATTTTGTAAAACTGTAAATCCGTAAGATTTTGCTGAACATATATTGTGTTGTATTGATAGGTAGTGACCCTAGCTATCACCCCCTGCAGTATGTCGTGCTGTTTACTGGACACCCTGTATAAAACAAAAGGAACTTATTATATTAAAACACGTATTCTAAAATATAAATAAGTAATTAAATTATCTTTTAAATGGCGAAGGTTTCATAAAAATACGCTTGATAGTTTTTGTGTGATTCTCTGTTTTTTATGCGCGTTAGACATAACTTTACAAATTAATTACACTATGTAATATAAACAGAATCTAAAATATTCACTGATGATTCTAAATCTGTGGTCTGTCCAGTCTGTTCGTTCCGGATGCGACACAGCCGTTTCACTCGGAAACAGCACCACAGAACAGGTAAACTTTTATCTGTTCTGTGATTAGCACTATATCGATGAAAATTGGAAAGGTGTCATTCTGTGCACCGCTAAACAATTAAATAGTTGGGGTAATCAATAAAAAAAGCGTGCAGGGTATTGTTGGATTCCATACCTAAAAGATTATCATGTTTCTACTAATAAAATATCTTTGCCATTTCGGTAATTCGATGGTTTTTGAGATAATTTCTATGAGATATTTGCAGAAATAACTCAGTATTCTTATTTTTTTGTTTGTTTTTGAGAAATTCTATGAAATTCCAACACTGCCGGTAAAATCAATACTTACTGTTTTTTTTTTGTTTTGACATGATATCAATACGATAACGTCGGTGAAATTTCTCTAGTTAATTTAATTTGATCGTGTTTGACTAGAAGTCAGTTAGTTATAAGAAATTCTTTGCTCGCGTGCCGTCAGTAAAAGTGGAAGGAATTTATCTGTCCACAAAAGTGTAAAAACACTCTTTAGATTGCCAGACTAAATAATTGTGTAACTAACATACGTAATTAAAAACCGAAAGTAACACAAATAATTTAACTATTTAAAATTTCTTTTAAATAACGTGTCACGATCGTCTGGGAATATCAGCGAATGCATTGTCGACATGATTTAAAAGATTTGCAACGTGCACGAATTAATGACAGCTGTCACATGTAGCAAAAATCTATCAATTGAAGACTCTATTATCAGCTAATTGCATATGGGATGAAATTCATCCCATTTTTTTATTTAAGTAGTGGTTCGTGGGAGTAAAGTCATCCCACGCAAATCTGCTTTTGGTTTGAACCTTGTTCCACCAATATTTAGGAGTCCTTTCTAATTCCATACATTTAGTTTGATGCCTATCTATTTCCGAGAAATTTGAGGTACGCCAACCTTCTATGCGACTAGTCAATGGTCTATGGAAAGATTATTTTTGGTCTGAAGTTGCAAATCTTTTTGTAAACAAAAGCTTTTCGTTCAAATTGGAATGCTTGTAATTAATGAAAATTGCATTAAGGTAAGTGGTTCTATTTATGTTTCGTGCTAACAATAAACACACCATGCATTTTAAATCATAAAACATATAGGTCATTTCTTGTTTTTTTTTACTAGTCATTTCTTTGAAAGTGTAACTAAAAATTGTTTTGTTATTTTTTACAACCAATTTAGAAAATGAAAACAAGTCATACTTTCAAACGAAACGTACATTACTATAAAGCCCTACTCACTAGCATTCTAAGAAACATTCAACGGTCACAAAATTCCAAGAAGCTACGATGCAAATCGGTTTTGTTTACAAGATTACCGCGGGTGGGGCGCTTAACAGTTTTCCCCGTGCGCGAGTGAGCACAGCGGTTCAGCACAGCGGTTATTACTAATATAGAGTTTATTTTTAAGGAGATGATTACACGTGCTCTTACAACTTAATTAGGCACTTGTTTTTATCTCTTTCTATTTTGGGCAGGCACACAGAAATCGCCAACGCGATAGGCCGTTAGGTGATTCTAGAGAGCTTTTGTCCAGCAATGGACGGTCGTTTCAGATGATGATGATGACGCCGAAAATTCCAAGTAATCGTGAATTAATTCGGCCCGTTTATTATAATCTATCTATTCATTCATCGCTGTCACTGTGGTGAAGTTGTCAACAGCCTCGGACACCACGGCCTGTCTTGCAGCCGGAGTGCGGGTCTTAGCGCGGCACGCGAACATTAATGACATCATCCGACGAGCTCTTGTCACCGTCGGCGTTCCAGCTGTATTAGAAAGAACCCAATGGCTTGGCAAGCGACGAAGGCAAGAGACCGGAGGGCATATCTTTATTTGCATGGATGATGGGTAGGCCTTTAGTGTGAGATGCAATGTATGTCGATACTCTTGCGCCATCCATAAATATAATAGCCGTTATATAATAACCTTATTGGTAATTATATTTTCGAGCTATTTGGGGTTGAAACCCTCGGGCCGTGGGGCCCGAGTGCTCTTGGTATCTAACGGCTGGTTGACACTTCCGGCGACCCAACGGCTGGCTTTTACCTTGGCCAGAGGCTAAGCATTGCCATAAAACGTGGCAATGCCGCCAGTCTCTTGGGTATCTACATTACCAGTCGACAGCGATGCGGATGAATTTTTCGACGCCATATTTTTTTTGTTTGTGAATAGTTTTAGTTATGTTAGGATATAATTTTGTTATTTTTACTATTGTTAATTTAAAGGTCCATTCGTTAGAATCTACGCGAGACAACATTTACTATTTACTGACATAAATAAGTACATTAAGAATAGTAGTTTTAGCAGTTACATGTAAAAAAAATCTAGCAAATTAAGAATTATTTACTTTCAAAGAATAATAACTATGTACTTGGTCACTACTACGTAAGTTATAAACAGCGACATCAAAAGGTATTGTAAAGGTTGCTCGTCTATTATTTATGGCTGTCCGTTTTCCATAGAAAATTACCTTGTACACATTCGTTTAAATTTACGAGAACATAAATATTCATCTGTTTTCTTCGAAATTCAAATGGTGACAAGGTGTAAATCCGCTATGATTGACTTTAGAAAACAAAAGAGTTCGCTCTCGAATCGTGTGCGGTCATTGAGTCGCATTTCCCTAAGAGTAATAGTGTTCTGTGAATCGCATGCGACAGGTCATCGTCAATCTTTCTCACAGAGTACTCTTGCACGCCTCAGAACGCGCGAGCGTGTGGGTGTGCTCTACTCTCGATATGCCACTGCCACCATGTGACAAATTTCTAACATAAAATGGTCCTTATAGCCTTAGTTAGACATTAAATCCATACAAAAAGGGATGCTTTCACAATTATCCGCTAATTGCACATGGGATGAAATTCATCCCATTTTTTTATTTAAGTAGTGGTTCGTGGGAGTAAAGTCATCCCACGCAAATCTGCTTTTGGTTTGAACCTTGTTCCACCACTATTAAGGAGTCCTTTCTAATTCCATACATTTAGTTTGATGCACTCTCTATTTCCGAGGAATTTGAGGTACGCCAACCCTCTATGCGACTAGTCAATCGTCTATGGAAAGATTATTTTTAGTCTGTAGTTGCAAATCTTTTTGTAAACAAAAGGTTTTTGTTCAAATTGGAATGCTTGTAATTAATGAAAATTGTATTAAGGTAAGTGGTTTTATTTATGTTTCGTGCTAAGAATAAACACATCATGCATTTGAATCCATAAAACATATAGGTCATCGCTTGTATTTTTTTACTAGAGTCATCTGGGTGTAATTATCTATATAAGTATGTATTTACAGAAAAAAAAAAATAGTATAATATATGTAGTATATCAGTTATCTGGTTTCCATAGTACAAGCTCTGCTTAGTTTGGGACCAGATGACCGTGTGTGAAAATGTCCCAGGATATTATTATTATATTATTATCTCCTTTATTTATTTTTTTTTAAAAAAGGAGATAATAATATAATAATAATATCCTGGGACATTTTTATTATTATATTATTATTTCTTTGAAAGTGTAACTAAAAATTGTTTTGTTATTTTTTACAACCAATTTTGAAAATGAAAACAAGTCATACTTTCAAACGAAACGTACATTACTATAAAGCCCTACTCACTAGCATTCTAAACATCAACGGTCACAAAATTCCAAGAAGCTACGTTGCAAATCGGTTTTGTTTACAAGATTACCGCGGGTGGGGCGCTTAATGGTTTTCCCCGCGCGCGGTCGAGCACAGCGGTTACAGATATGAAATTACAATGTGAATGTATTTTGTTACCTATTAATTTACTTTAGTATATACAATAAAAATTGTAATTAAAAAAATATATACACCGCCGTTCATTGGTGAGTCTTTACGTTTTAGAAAAATAGCTATGATTTGAAATAAATCCTTTTGAATAAGTTGCCATTCATCCTTAGTAGTATCAACCCTATTGCTTGTTGTTATCGAACTCATAGCCGTTTAAAAGATATTAATGAAAAACGATGGATTTCCTAGGTTTCTGTCGTAAAAGCTGTCGCCAACATTATTATTTCATCTCCTTCTTACTACACATTAGGGTACTTCTTTCTCCTTCTTGCACATAATATTTTTTGTCACTTACCCTCAAACAGCGCCACGTTTACAATTTGTAATATAATAAGCGTATGAGGCGTACATTTTTGTTTTTTTTTTTATTTTTTTATATTACTTAGGTAGTCTTGCTGTGAGCGTTGAGGAAGGTGCACGTGTGTTTATATTGGGAATCTCAACATGGATTCATTCGATGTCGATGTTTTTAAATCGGTCATTGAAGCGCGTCGAATATTGAAATAGAATGGTCGCTTCCTTACGACAGATCGTAACGACTACTCGCAAAGCACCGCGCTTCAGGATCTTGATAGTAGATAGAGTAGCTATAGCTTCAGAAGTAAAGCTTAGGGAAGGGAATTGGCGGGCAAGTACTATACCACCGTAACTATTTCTGCTACCAAGCAGTATTGCTGTGTTCCGTGTTATACCGAGTATGGAAGCTGGTGAAATAATATTGTTTTCAAATGACTGGTCGTAAAGGTTCCATCTCCGTCGGTACTCCTTCTGGGTTGATGTGAATTGTCACATCATATTGTTTGCTCATAGGAGGCTCGTCAATCTTTTCCGTCAGGTTTTGATTGACGAGGTTTAATCAGGACAACGTAGTATTTGTGGGTGCACATTGGCACACCTTAATGTTTAATTTGACTGATACTTAGCGTGGTGTCAGGTTTTCGCGATTCGTTCGTCCTGAGTTATGCCTGCTCTTGTAAGGGTATGACCTCATATTGTGAAATTTATTCCTGACGTTAGGTAATTATTCTCATAGGCATAAGTAGGATTAGCCTGAATGCTCGAATGTCATGTTGTGACTAAAAGTTTTATTTGGAAATACGTCTGCGTCAAGACCTTTTATTTAAAGGGGACATAGTTCATGCAAAGGTTCCATGCAATGGACCTTAACCTTATATTGTACTGGCTAACATTTTATCACTCATACTGTTTTATAGAATTCCCTTTTTTTAAATAAATAAAGAAGGTAGTTCTTGTTTTTTGCTTTTGGCCGCACTTCGGCTTTAGCTAGGGTGTTAGGCGGTGTAGGCGATTTTCTCCGAATATTGTAACGTTTCAAATTATAATAATTATAAAACATTATATTGCTCTACCATATATTATCCCCAGTGGAGTCCCCAAGTGGAGTCAGAACTTCTACATAGTTGGAGTCTGAACTGCCACAGTACAACCAACCCGCGTGATTGATTATCGCCCAGTCCCTATCACAGAGAGGAGGCCTGTAACCCAGGAGCGAGAATGTTGATTGACAGATTATGCAGTACGACTGGGTATGTAAACACAAAGCATATAGCATGATCTGTTGATTTCATAAAATTACTAAAACCTATTAATAAAAGCTATTATACAGGCTGGTGTTGGACAGAAATCTATAAAACATAAAAACTTCAAAAGGTTGAACAAAAAAACGTTTTAATTCAGCCATAGAATAGGAAAACTTATGAAACTAGTGTTAGTTGTTAAACACATTATAATTACTTATTTCCACATGTATGTTGCGCGCCAGCACCAACAGCCAGGATGATGTTGGTGAAAAACTTTTTACCAAAAATACAAGAAGTTGGTGGAAAAAAAACTGAAACACTGATCCAAAGACACCGGCTTCCGAAATTAAAGTTATTTTTCACTTTGTAGTGTTTTATTGGAAGTCGATTGTTTTTATTTTCTAAAAAAGTTTTAGCATCGTCCGTCCGTAGCAACACGAAAGAAAGGAAAGAAAAACAACCAACACGCAAAAAATAAGTGGAAAATCTCCCTTCTTAACCTGTCAATAACTGGCACAAAATCGACAGTTTTCATCATCTATTTTTATTCACAGAATCAGCTATATACTTGAATATCCATGACATTGATTGAGCACATAGATAGACAATTTTTTATATGTAGCTACAATTTGTCGTGGCAGTACTGTCAACCGCTTATTTCGGTAACAATTTGACACTGACAGCGACATTACTAAGTTGTAATAAAGGTGGTTTTGATAGTTCCAAGGAGTGGTTGACCGTACTACTGTTGGCAAGCTATGTATTACGTTGGCGGAATGCCAAAATCGTATTGTTGCTAGTATATTGTCTTGTTCGTTGTCAAACTTGGTAAATAGGATCGTTTTTATGATTTTGCTGGTAGGGATACTATTAATTTTGCGTTTGGCTGGTTTCCTGGTGGCTTTAAGACAGAATCTTGGCCTGATTTCTGTTTGACTATCGCTGTTTGCTTAAAAAATGAACTCTGAAGCATAGTCTGGTGGACTGAAGACCTGGTGAAGGTCGAGGGAATCCGCTGGATGGGGGAAGCACAGGACCGGTCAATGTGGTGACGCTTGTGGAAGCCTATATCGATCAGTGATGATGGAAGTTTCCGTCGTCTCTCAGCAGAAGGATTTTGACGATAATGATGAGACATACCTAGTCTTGTTTACTTGAAAGGTATTGGGTAGGTAAAATACATACAATGTATAATCTCGAGCGTTATTTTATTTATTTATGTGCACACAGTAAAATATATCACGCTCAATACGTTATTTTTTTTTATAATTGCCACCTTTACACACTGCCGAGCAACCTACCACAGAGTACTTTTATCAACCTTCCTTTATCTTTTTAATTAGACCACAGAAACAAACATAACATTGTGCATAATTGAGAATATTTGAATCGAGTGAAAGTAATCGGGAACGGATCACGCCGGCCGGAGATCCGCGTTCTAATTTTAAATTCTCGCGCCAATCGACCTACATTCCCAGTTCCTGAGGGACGGACGGTTTGACAGATTTTTTTTATAAGTCCATTGAACTCGGAAAATGTGGTATAAATCCTATGTTGGAAAATATAAAATATCGTAGATCATAACAATCAGTAGGATTTTAGTGCCGCACAAACCTAGATAAATGTTTTGACGTTGTCTTTGTAATAAAGCTTGTAAAAAGAAAATGGGAAATTAAGCGACGCTATTTTTAATACGCGTTAAATTGCTCAGTCTGATTGAAATTAAATTCGATTGCTTCTACTAAACTTGTTCGTTAATTGCAGAGTTTTTTATTTGCCAGAACAGACATCAATGCTGAAAATGGCTGTATTTTGAGTATGTCATTCCAGTTTGTTAATTTTCCATATCACCATAAGCAAATCTACAAGTTATTAAATAAAATGTTGCTTTATTCTTTAAATTATGTAGTCGATTATTATGGTGCACTGTAAAACTCCAATGGGTTTATGTTTACATCAACTACAATGTACAAATGTAAGTATTACCTATTACTACAGAGTACATAATTAATAATATGTACGTAGCTATTAATGTCAACTAACTTTTGCAGTGTCCTGCAAAAGTTAGTTGACATTTTTCCACTTCAGCTGCAATGACACATTATGCAACAGAAACACGGTTATAAACAGTGGTCGGAGTAGGTATAGCTGTTTGGGGTGAATGACCGCAAACATTGATGTTAACATGGATATGCCTCGGAAATTTCGGATTTTGAAATTGTCGATTGATTTAAGTGAGTTAATATGGGTAAGTGGGCATTTATGAGCAGGTAGTAGGTGAGCACTCAAACAGTATATACTTACTTATATACACACACAGGGATCCTAGAATGTTGTTAGAGGTAGCTTCGTGAAATATGAATTAATTAAGTAAAACTCTACCTACTCCTATAAAAACTACTTAAACAATGGTTTTTTAATTCCGAGAATTCCCGGGATTCCGGGAAATATTTGGCATATCCATGTAATGTCCGCATGTCGCAAGTAGCAAAAACAGCTCTACCTACTCCGACCACTGGTTATAAAAGTATGCATAGTTATAAACATTAGCATGTCGCATATCGGTGACGCGAACCCGTAAAATTTTCTCCTACCAAAACACGCAAAAAAAAAACCGTTTTTTGATCCCTTAGCATAGGCACCCACGTAGTTGAATTAGTGAATAAAAATGTTATAGCGTACAGTTCAAACATTTGAATCTGGATTTTTTTTTGTTTTTAATTTATGTATTACTTTATTTAATAACAAAATAAAAAGCGGAAGAGCTCATTGGGCATCAAAAAATTCATCCGCATCACTGTCAATGGGAAAAGTGCCCAAAAGGCTGGCAGCATTGCCACGTGATGGCAATGCTGATTCCTTGAGCTAAAATTAGGCCAGCCCTCTGGTCCCGTGAAGAATCGACCAACCGCTTGGCGCTGTCCCGAAATACTAGATGAGCACTCGGACCCCAAGGCCCTAGTGTTTCAATCCCAAACAAAACTGGGATTTTCAATCATAATATTATCAAAGTTGAAATGCTTGAATCTCAATTAGTTATGCACTGACATTATGCGTGGGAGTAAGTCATAATAAAAACAACTGTCTTATGGTCTTCCGAAATTATATAGTCAGCAAATAGTATTTTTAAAAGTAAACACGAAGGTATGCAAATAATAAAATTGTTGAGTAAACAAATTTTGTAAAATGTAAACTAAAATATTGCAATATTTATATTTGCTTAGGAGGATCGTAAAATTTCATTGAAAGTAAATATTATGTGAAGGTTTAATAAATCGATCGGATCGATATCTGTGCGAGTTTTTTTTTATTCACAACTGATTATGCCATCCTCATCGGTACAAACAATTATTCCCGGACCTAAAGCGTGGACTGCATAGAAAAAAAGAGAAGCGTGATGACGTTGTGTCATCACGCTTCTCTGGTAATTTAATGCAAAATATGAAGCACTTATCTATTTACGAAATATCTATTGATTAAATTAAAACACTATTGCGTTAGTATATTGCCTGTACAATAATCAGACAAATTTTAGAGGTATCTTCGTGATTTTTTTCTATCGTATCAAATTACTAACGAGCATGCATCCTGAAGAATATCATATATTTTTCTGATTTGGTTTAATGCAATAGATCATATACTTTTAGGCATTATAAAACTTGCATTTACAATCCGGTCACATTAACTTGACGCATCTCTGAAATACTCACATCCCCCCGCTTCCCCCCGCATTCCCTTAGCTCGCCCGGCAGGTGTCAGGTATGGTCAGAATCTTTGTTATCGATACGCTCGTCAATAATTTGGCTAGTTCTCTGTTGTTGTTATATTGTTTTTGGACATTATTATATCGACGCCATGCGTCAAGTTAATGTGACCGAGTTGTAGGTCCTTAGTCCCCTTAAGATCTAAATCCTATTTTTCAGAGTTGAAGCACGTTTTTGAGAGCACGTGTCGGTCCGGCGACAACCCAGAGTTGTCGTAACGTGAAGCAGAAATCAGTAAATATCCCAGTAGGTAATTAGGTAACTGAGTTACCCGACTGCGGCGAAGCCCAAAAAGAGGGTTATGTGTTTGACCTGTATGTATGTATGATGTATGTCCGTTTCTTTGTTCCCTCGTAACTCTTAAACGAATGAACGGATTTGGATAAATTATTCGTCTTTAGATTTGTCTTGGTAGCGCGAGTGTTACTGGCTACTAAATAAAAGTTGGAAGCAAACGGGATCCATTCCATTTTCATATTTTCAAACTCAAATGGGTCCCGCCTGCTTCCAAGTTTTATTTAATATAAAATGGGTTTGTCTTTAGGTTTTCAGTTTTTCCGCAGCCGAGTTTTTTAGTTTTTTAAATTATTATTTTTTTGCATTATTACACTTTGGTGGTACCATCACAACCTCGACGGGCTCTCCGGTAAAAAAACGACTTTGCGACTTATGGCCCCTTTGAATTCAAGACATTAAAATCCGTTTAGCCGTTGCATTTTATGACAATAATCCAAGATGGCGCAGTAACACTGTACCTAATGACTCTTGTGAACAATTCTCTCTGAAGTGTGAACTGCATTCATTCGAATAGTAATTTCTATCCCCTGCCCTGTTCATGTGTACATGGAGAAAAGGATCGTCAGCTAGGAATTTTATATATCTTTTACATATTACATATGAGACTATAACCTCCTCTTTTGATGCAGACCAGCATGCATCTTCACCTCTGTGCAAAAAAAACCGGGCAAGTGCGTGTCGGACCATGCACAATGAATGTGAATGAATGGTTCCGTAGTTAGGATGAATTTATCCCAGAACAAACTTAACATTGTAGTTGAAAAACATGTTCTCCCGTACATTCCAACTGCAACTGTAAATTTGTACACACAAATCACAATATTGAGAGACTTGCCAGGTTATTTTAAGACCACAGACTTCTTATAGGTTTTCCTGTAATCTATGGATATAGAACTATTTTCTGCATTTTTTTTTTCAAAATTTTAGGCTCAGTAGTTTCGGAGATAACTAGGCAATGATGAAGACCACAGATGGCCGTCGGAACTACTCAATTGTACCTATTATAAGTATTTCACGGGTTGCGATTCGATTACTTTAATATGGTTGCTAAGCAATTTATGCTCGACACAATGCATAATTATGGCGATGGTGACAAAAAAAGAAAATAACTGATTTCCAAAAAAAAAAAACACTACAAAGTCAAAAATAACTTTAATTTCGGAAGTCGGTAGCTAAATACTAAAATACAGATCTAAATACAAGCTCCTGATTTGTTTCTTACACTTTGCCCTATGAATGATTATTTCAGCTTTCGTCTTTGTCCTGAAGTCCCATCTAAAAAAATTACCTTATATAATAATAATAATATAATAATATTCCACAACTATCACACAACGCCGTCTAGCCTCAAGCTAAGCAGAGCTTGTGTTATGAGTACTAGACAACTGATAAACATACTTATATATTTCTAAATACATACGTATATAGATAAATTACACCCAGACACAGAACAAATGATCATGCTCATCACACAAACATTTGTCCTGGGTGGGAATCGAACCCACGACCTCCGGCATAGCAGTCAGGGCCACTAACCACTAGACCAACAGGCCAGTCATTTAGTCATTTAGTTATGTTACCAGAGTAAATTTTAAAAAGGCAAGTTATTTCTAGAAATAGCTATTACCTATTATAATTTGATACAGTGCACTATTGAGAACTTGTTACCTTGCTAACCCAAAGACCTAGATAATAAATCCCCTGACAACACATTAATTCTATAGTGACCTAATACATTAGACGTCGCTTGTGTCATACCCTACACATAATCCTACATAAATGGTCACACTTGGATATGATTACAATGTAAGTGGTCAAGGTTTATGTCCTACGATATTTGATTACGAAGGGACGAAAATGATTAGCAAATAATAGTGATTTTTAGCTGATTTCCCGTGAGGTTTGAGCGGACACTATTGGACACGCCATGTTATGTCCATGGGGAGATATTTTAAGAACAAAAGAGTACGCCCACTATTTTAGCATCTTATTTTTGGCTTGTCATAGTAAACATAAGGAAAAAAAAACATCGTGATGAAACCTAGACTTATTTATACAGGGTATTTGTAAAACACCAGCAACCTCTTAAGGGATCACTCATCATTATGAACAACTTTTACTATGGGATCAAACATGAAATCGCGAAAAAAAAATCAGCTGTTCAGTACAGTTTGACGAATTATGCGCACATAAATGTACTGAACAGCTGATTTTTTTTTCGCGATTTCAGAGATGGTCCCATAGTAAAAGTTGTTCATAATGATGAGTACAATGACCCCTTAAGAGGTTGTTGGTGTTTTACAAATAACCCTGTATATCTATACTAATAATAATATGTTAAGGAGCTCGTGGCTAAGTAATAACAGCCGCACGGGTCGATCCATCAGGTTAAGCTACGCTTGCCGAGGATGGTCTGTGGATGGCCTCGGAAAGCACGTAAAGCCGTCGGTCCCGGCTGTCATTCGTGGATCTTTGACAGTCGTTACGTGTCGTCAGAAGCCCGAAAGTCTGACAACCAGCCTTACCAACGGGTATCGTATTACCCAGTAACTGGGTTGTGGAGGTCAGATAGACAGTCGCCCCATGTAAAATACTGGTATTCAGCTGCAATAGGTTGGACTGGAAGCCGACCCCAACATAGTTAGGAAAAGGCTAGGCAGATGACATGTTAATAAGCCAGTTTTACAAAACAAGTACTAAGTACCTACCTATACTGTTTTTTTAAAGAAATATTGTCGATGCACTTTTACCATTTTAATGAAAGTTCGTTGATGCCTCTGCTATAGATATCCTGGGAACGGGAATCGATGAATTCTTTAAAGGAGTTTGTACTGCTAAGTTGAATTTTAAATTTTTCCCCAGGGCTCATAGTTAAGATCAAAATTTCGAGAACGGAAGCAATCAAACGAAAAATGCACCGTGCGTTCACTTGCGGTGCCTTGTCCATGCACATCGTTAATATTACGTGCTGTCTGTGCTGCGTTGGTGCCACGACGGAACTCTTATTCGAAAATAGCGCAATTTCGATTTTTCCATGGTTACAGAAACATCGATAACAAAGAAAAATTGAAAGGCGGGAAAACAAATGAAATGTCATACAAATGCTATATCATAAAAATTTATTTGAATTTGGAATTCTAAATAGAATGAAAGATATTGATTTTCACACTAACCGGTATCGACAAAAAATAACACAAAATCGACAATTTCATAGGTAAGGACCTAATATCAATCGTGTGGGAGAGCACTGCTCTGCTCTGTAGCATGAAAACAGTCCCTTAGAGTATAATGACGTAAAGTTACACACAAGCACTATGCTTGTGAAAATGGACGACGTTATTACTTCAATCTAACCTATTATTCTAAATTGTTCCAACCACCAATAACTCAATGATTGATGATCGATTTAACTCAAACTAACTCGCGTCTTGAGATTTATCGATCATTCAAGGAATGCTGCGCGTGAGTGCGTCCATGTGAAATGTGATAAATTGCATGTATTATGTGATCGTTCGCGCAGATGGGATCAATAACATTCCATGTTAATTGTATGAGAAGTGAGAATCTATGATTGTGCTCAAGGAAAAGCAACGTAGGTATAGCGCACACAAAGAGCATGTTTTGATATTTTTTGGAAGGGTAGGAGTTAACTGTTAGAAATCGTCATGTAACGAAAAATCGTCGGGGCATCACGATGTTTCGTTACGTGACGTTGTGTGTGTCAAAAGTTTTTTTTTTTTTGTTTTTGGAACAAAGTTCTTTTTGTTTTAAACCATACGTGAGAAGGAACTTCGTTCCTGACGGGGGTCCTTCATTTTTTTATATTTCTATAGTTACTTGTTTAATTTGTATTAGGGTTCTGTACCTCAAAAGGAAAACGACCGGCCAAGTGCGTGTCGGACTACGCACAATGAAGGGTTCCGTATTTGAGATCAATTTATCCCAAGAACTAGAACAAACTTAACATTGTAGCTGCAAAACATGTTCTCCCATACATTGCAACTGCAAATGTAAGTTTTTACGCACAATACTGAGAGATTTACCATGTTATTTTAAGACCATAGACTTCTTATAAGTTTTCCTGTAATCTATAGGCATAGAACTATTTTCTGTATTTTTTTCAAAATTTTAGGCTCAGTAGTATCGAAACCCATATAGGTTCACTCGTGTGTCTGTCTGTCCGTCTGTCACAGCCAATTTGCTCCGAATCTAATGGACCGATTAAGTTGAAATTTGGTACACGTATGAATTTCTGTGACCCCAACACGGACGTGTAACGTAAATAAATTAATTTTGAAAATGGGGGTCAACTTTAGGGGGGCAAATAACGTGATAACGTGTGACACATCAAATGAAAGGGCTTTCTGTGAGGGTCTCAAAATATGTTTTTTATAATTTTAAAATAAATAGTGATTAGGTACTCGCGTCTGTTTCACTGTGTCTAACTGAAAATTATATTAATTTTTCTCGTCATTATTTAGCCCTTTATGGAAACAGAATCGGAGAAAAAATATTGGTTTGGAAGTTATGAGCCTCCATATTTCAACACTAATTTCAACGCATCTTAGGGCAGTAACTAAATAGCTCCCCGAGTATGAAAATGGCAAAATTGGTAACGTACAGGGATAGATAATTTATTCAAGAATTCAAATAACTTTATTTTTAATAAATACATCTAAGAGTTTTTTCATAATATCTATACGCCCAAAGGTCTGCTCATGAAATTTTACGCGCTCCTTTTCGTTATAAATCATCATCTTTTTCACTAATTAAATAAACTATTAGCATGCATATTAGCCTCGCCACAAACAAATTCTAGGTACCGAATAGTGCAACCTTAAGACGAGTATAGTCGTGAAATGGTCGTTTTAGAGAGCCCAATGCTTTTAAATGAGCCTACAGAAAATTCCAGAATAAGTATATGAAACTATGATATGTATACTTCAATCTGAACATTTGAAAATTTTAAGCAACATTAAATGCCATGCAAAATATTGGGTTGGCTAATAAGTAATGAGCGACATACAACTATTTTATTTGTATTTATTTATTAAATGAATAATTATTGTTAATCATTAATAATATATTTACCGTCGTTATCTACTACCATTCGCCATCGATCTGGCAAAGAGTGAATGGCGTCCGCATAGAACTTCGTTGGTTTTGAATTGAAGAAGTCATCTATGTATTGTCTCAAGTGTGGTTCATTGTCAAAGCTTTTTCCCGTAAATTATTACTATGTGATCGGAACAAGCTGAAATCAGTTGGTGCTAAGTCTAAGAATATGGAGGGTGGGGTATTATTTCCCAATTAAGCTCCAATAGTTTTAAGCTGGTACTCTTAGCAATATGCGGCCGGGCATTGTCGTGCAGGAAAAATATTTTGTCGTGTTGTGGACGTTTGCGATGGATGTCAAGCTTCAGTTTTTCGAGTTGATCACAATATACTGTTGCTGTAATCGTAGTATTAGTAGGAAGGAATTCCCAGCTTATTAGTCCATATATATCTGATATGTATCTATGCATTCGCTACTCACACATAGTTCATATATTGTGAATGTGTGAGTACCCATGTCAGCTTTTAGTAATAAACCAGCGTTCAATGAAGACACTCGTTTCATTATCTCCGCACCCTCAGTTATCGTTATTGCGGAACCGTTGGAACCAGCGCTTTGCTGTTGCTTCGGAGACTGCATCGTGAGCTATCTTTTGACATATATTACGTGTAGCTTCTGCAGCAGAATGCCCAGATTGAAACTCATATAGTAAACAATGCCGTATGTGGGTTTTAATATCACTCATTTCTTTGTGAACTTTAACGCAATAACTGCCAAACTATCAATAACGCGCATGAACGCGACTCGCTCTTTATATACAGCTCCCTCTGCTACAGAACGTTCTCGAAAATTTTCGAAATATTCTAGAAATTATAAACTAAAATGCTCATTACTTATTAGCCAACCCGATAATTGGAATGAGGTTGTTTTCGACTTTAAATTCGCTACTACTACAAAACTACAAGTGATATTTCACGGCTTAACGACGATAATATTGGTAAATAACTTATCTTACAAATGTGCATTTATTATTTTAAAATAATAATTAATTTTTACAAAACGCAACTATAACAGCGGAAGTTTAGAAATATTCGCTAGCGGGTCCGTGCGTCGAATGTATGGGACTACAGGTCGACGACGATACTCACCTTAAGCCCCAACCTATCTACAGTAATTTGTATGGTCAAACATAAATAGAAAGTAAGTAACTCTATTGCTTCGACTATAAAACTCAGCGAAGACATGTAAACACGGAACTAAAGCCCATTCGTTTTACATGTTTCCTGGTTTACCAGTGATTTGTGGCGAAAGGCGTGTTACACCTTGTGGATACATTCGATTCGGCAGTACCTATTTGTTGAACAACAAAGCCGACCTGAAGCAATCTGTACCAAAAGCATCAGAAAATAAATAAACAAATGAATGAGAAAACATGCTGTAGAAGCCAATTTGTGATGCCCTGCCCGAAATTCCAATTGAAAATCACCCTAAAGATGTTTTTCATTTGAGTTGAAGACGTTGAAGTGAATTTTATGACTTCAATTTTCGTCGATGATTTTTCAATAACAATTTAATAATGTGATTCAAACAATAATTGCTGGGAAAATGGTGAGATATATAGTTCAAACCTTCTAAATACAGACGAATGTGTTACTAAGTCCGTTTAGTGAGTGAGAATTTGACCTGAACAGGGTTTGTTGTTGTGACACTGACAGCTCTTCAACGCAGTTTAGATGTGCTGAACGCGTTCAATTTCATTGGTGAAATTCGCCCTTAGTCTTTGCGTGTCGTATGAATCCTTGCATTTTTTCGGGTAATTGTTTCTGTAATTACGAAATGCCCGAAAAAGTGTACAGCACACCTACCGCATACATTACACTCTACACACTACAAATAGACGTACGACGTAATTGTTGTTACAATTAATAATACAGCACTCTCATTGTTTAACGCTCTTCCAATAACAATAGCTTTCTTACAATGTTTGTATGTTTGTAAATAAACGTGTCTCTTTCAAATGGAGCTAAATTATAGATTTTTATGTGCCGTGTTTAGTCGGAAAACAAGCCTACGGTTCACTTGTATGGAGCAACTTGGAGTGACCACCAATAGATGCCATTGCCAATATGTCAATGGATATAAATTTAAGACATTTAATAAAATAATATTGGGCCCAGAACTGAGCCCTGTGGAACACCTCTTAATACAGCGACAAGTTAAGATAGATATTTTTGATTTATCGTCTACTACTGACAACTCACACACCTGCAACTCTGCAAAACCACTCTTCAGTTTCTTGACTTGTTATTTTGGCTGCACAAATATGGTTGAAAATGGACCACAGTAATCAAATGCTGCTTGGTGATCTAAATCCCAAAAATCACAGCGGCTTGGACTTGTCGAACTAAATTTTTCATTAACCCAAAGAGTTCTGAAATTCTGACGTAGTGCAAAATGTTGTATGGTTCTCGGTAGCATACATACACGTCTTAATAAGGTAAAAGCACCACTTGTCGGCAGACCATCACATCACTGTTTAATAAAGATCAACTGGCGACGTTTAGGATTGACACAAAAATATACACACTGAAATTCAGTTACTTTTATGATTGGCGGACAAATAAACCAGTTCTTGCTTGTTTTTACTGGATGCCGAAGGCTGAGAACCCGGGTGTTGTGACGTTACTTTGGATATGCATACCTAGGTATGTTGAGCAGAGGACTGCGATAGGCAGATTCTTCTACATGGTCAAATTAAATTTGCTAGCGAAACTCCGCAGACGTGATGTTTTTTCTTGGGGCAATGACCGTTGCTAGTGTTGTTACTAGAAGTGTAAGTTGATAACGTCTGCTTTATCGTGTTGAGATATCGATACCGACCACGTCTGTTAGAGTTTACAAAAAAATACACATATATATATATACTGATATTTTATGTGAAACCACTAGCGACTGTTGATGACCCAAAAAAAAACACCATCATTTTATCATGTGTATACATATATCGATACACATCACGTCTGCGGAGTTTCGCTAGCTAATTTAATTTGACCCTGTATTTTTCGTTCGTGAGAGGAGACCGTAAATCGGTAATCGTAAGGGACAGGACGTCCTCAATCTAGGTGGAAGCTTTCGCAGGATGGCTGATAGCAGCTGTCTCGAAAGTCTCGCATTTGGGTTGCTTATATCAAAAGCAGCGGCGGACTCATATAGGCTGATGGTGAAGATCTAAACTAATATACGTAGACAATGGTGCCGATTCTGTTGTGCACCAACTAAACTGAATTTAGGCTATTGCTAACTTATTCTCTCTAATAAAACAAGAAAGAGACGGACGTAAATTAGAGCTGTCAAATTTAGCTGAACTAATATTTCCATAAAAATTTAGACGATCAAAATACGGTGAAGCGCAAGGCGTAAAATAGTATGACATCTCTAACTTATTTCATAGCCACAGCCGTCCTTTTCTCGCGCCACCTGTTAGTAAAAGATAGTGATTCTCTAATTTTAGTTTAGTTACTGAACAACAGAATTGGCACCAATGACGAGCTGCTACTTAAACGTTAACTCAATTAAAACACGTGTTTATGCCATTTTGTCATGACTGTAGCACACTGTAGGCAGCGTAACCTAGACGTACCCACTTAGCAAGTTATTGATTGATAAATTACAAGGTATAGCCTAATGACTTCGCCGGAGGGACCAGTTCTTACAAAAGTGGGCTCATTATAATCCAAGAACACATACATGTTTAGATGAATGCGTAGTGGTAGCCCGCAAAATTAAAATTTTCTCTTGATGTTAGATTTGCTGTGTTTCTCATTTCAGAAATGAGATCGAAACACGATAAATTTAACTTAGAGAGATGTATTGATGATTCTCATGGTTATAATTATGTAAATATATATTTGTTATTGTCGCGAATCACATTTTGATCAAGATACAATGAACACTGTCCTGAAAATTGCAAAAAAAAACGCAAGGAAATTTGAATTTCTTGGGCTACCACTACGAATCCACCTTAAACCATTCAATAAACGATTAAATTATAATAATTGTTTTTTTTTTATAAAAAATAAACAAAATCGTGCCCGGATATAAATAAATAATAAATAATAATAACCCGGGACATTTCACACAAGGTCATCTGATCCCAAACTAAGCAGAACTTGTACTATGAAAACCAGATAACTGATATACAAAAATACACTACTTTTTTTTTGTAAATACATACTTATATAGATAATTACACCCAGACTCAGGACAAACAGACATGTTCATGCACACAAATGTTTGTCCTGGGTCGGAATCGAACCCACGACCAGCGACATGATAGCGATATGGATATATATTATGATCGAATACGAAGCAGAACAAGTATGTAAGGATCGTAGCAGGTGGCGCTCTATAGATTCTGCCTACCTCATGTGAAAAAGGCATGAGTGTATAATATATACGATGTTAGGATTAAAGGGGAAAGCCAAAGGAAAGACCGTTCTAAGGATTTCAATCGTACAAGGGCTGATCGAGAAGTAATGATAATCGGTTAATATATATTTTAATATTATTTTTTTTTTTTGCTTGCTTATTTACTTTTCATACCGAAACTCCCCCGTGCCTCGGAAAGCACGTTAAGCCGTTGGATTAGATTTGGAGCAAATTGGCTGTGACAGACGGATAGACAGACAGACACACGAGTGATCCTATAAGGATTCCGTTTTTTTACGAAACCCTAAAAAAAAAATATTTTGTGAGTTACAAGCAGAAAGATTGTGTTGTTCAAGTAACCACGAATGCTGCATGTATATGTGTTAACAATAAATATTCTAATAGTTCAAAATAGAGCATAGATTGAACCTGTGCGCAGGACAGAAAGTGCATTCATATTTACTTGTGTTTATGGTTGAATGTTTATGGTAATGAGTTTATGGTAAAAAAAAACTTATGTAAAAATAAAATAGTCTGTTTCCAGCCGAAAACTACGGAAGCTGTCCCGTTATTTCGAAACGAACAGTACACAACAGTCGCATTCACCACAGTCAGGAATGCAGATAGATTATCTGCAGATAATCTTACGTCTATAAGATGTAACACTGTTACTAAGAAAGAGGAGATTAGATAAAGTAAAACTGCAAGATAGAGAGAGTCAATGAGCCATGAAATATTTCAAGAAAATTTTACCTGTAATATATTACCTATTTTTTGTCACAAAAAAAAATTTGATTGATTGAGTCAATTGACTGAGGGTCAACGTAAGCTTATAATGTATAAATAACATCTCCTGTAGCCTGAATACTGACATCAAGCTCGTTTTTAGGGTCTTGTACCTCAAAAAGAAAAAACGGAACCCTTATAGAATCACTCATGTATCTGTCTGTCTATCTTGTAGACATTTTGAATTATATAGATATTGTACTTTGAATATATTCGTAACAAATTAAATATTTACAATAAAATAATAAATCGCAATTCTAAAGGGAAATAAGAAATTGCGAATTATTTACTTCACTTTGAATACATTCGTAACAAATTAAATATTTATAGTAAGTAAATAATATTTTTTTTTTATATTATTATTGTTTATTAATTAAGGAAGAAAACAAAACATAAATAGAAACATCACAAAAACCTCAATAGGTTTGTCAAGATGTTGAAACACTTTAATAATAATTCAATTTTATAATAATTCGAAATTTATTAAATCCACTCCTTTTACGTCTTTCCTCGAAGTTTAGGTATTTATGATCTACCTACTCTGATCTCTGCTAATCTACAAAGATTACGTCGATACACCTCCATCATACTCCTTTTACGCAACCTTTTCTATTTGCATACCTTTGTAACAGTTTTACTATCTAATGACGTCACAGATGACCTCATCATGGCGTCATCTACTAAACTGCGTGGTCGTGTATTTACATAATATAATATATGTATCGCTAATGGCAAACGCATCTAAGTGGAATCTGTCGATTGAGTGACTTGGAATGAAGAGCGGAGGTGGCGTCTTTGAGTTTATGATGCTGAAGCTGTTGAGCGCCACTTTGTTTTCATAAAATAAAATCTTCAATTCAGAAAGACCTTTTTTTATTTGAGATAGGTTTGCTCTTGACTATAGTTTAGGTCAGAGGTGACAGAGACAAAGTCTACGATGGAGTGAGCTTACCCAGAAGAAGCCTGTTCACTCTAACTTTGAAGGATTCGGTTCGGGAACACAGTCACTGATAGTGAGTTCCACTCTTTTGCCGTGCGCATTATGAAGGACGTTTGGAAGCGCTTAGTGCGAATTTGCGGAACGGCAACTAGGTATGAATGGTAATTTGCAGTGCGTCTAGATGTTTGAAGGGGGCCGGTGGAACCGGTGGGAACTATTGCACTAAAAAAGGAAATAAGAACTAGGTATTTAGAGTACATTTCTCATTTATTACGAAAGATGGATACATGGCTATTATATGAGTAGGGGAAGACCAAAAAAAAACGATGGATGGACTGTACGAAAGATGGTATAGCTAGAAAGGGAGTGACTACCGAGATAACGAATAGAGAAGTATAGAAGAAAAAGACATGTTGCGCCAACCCCAAATAAATTGGGACAAGGGCAGGAGACTGATGATGATGATACGGCTAGAAAGGGGCGTCCTGATAGAAATGTATGGAAGAAGTAGACATGATGTGCCGAACCCAAATATATTGAGAGTATTAATCAATACCATCTTCTTCTTTTCGGTACGATGGGACTGTTTGGGCCCAATGGCCACGTTTATTGGCGTCAGAGGCGTTGTTCGGGTCGTCTACGGTACAGGTGAACGGACATTTGAGGCACTCTAGAGCAGATGGGGCTTAGACTGTTCAGGACCACCGCAGTCGCAGTTGATGTTGGATGCATCTATAATGACCTATTTTGCGAGATTATGTTTGCAGCGGCCTACTTGGGTACGCAATCGATTCCATGAGAAAATAAGTTTCTTGATCGGCCCCAGGATGTAGTTACGTTGGCGCTGGTGGTAATAATTTCTGACATTTGACGTTTGTCCTACTATTTACAGCTATATCAAAGCCAATGCGTCGCTTAAGGCTATATGTAAAATGCTAACTGAACGGTAATTAGAAAGTGACAGAGTCAATTACATCCACATGCGACAAAAAGAGAGCGCAACAATTCGCTGGAACCAAAATAAAAGCGCCAAACCAAATAAAAATTGCTTAAAAATAAATTAAGCTATCTATCAAAAATATGTTCAGCCAGAGTTTTCAATTAACTAATACGCACATTTTGAATGCAATCGTGCAATGAAATTAGGTACTTAGGATTTTAGAATAACAGAAAAAAATATAAAAAGTAGAGGTATTTTCGGAATTAAATTCTATCGAGGAAATTTAACCCAATCGGGTTTTCCTTCAGTCAGAGTATTGATCAAATAGTCGATAAACATAATAGGTTGGGGAAAAAGTTTCTTCGCATTTTTTAAGAAAATCCAAAACATTTTTTAATATAGTTTATTTACATTTAACTAAAGTATGTAGGTACCATTTTGTTCGATAACTTTTTGCCATCTTGTAGGTAGGGACATGATCCCATTGCTATAGAAATTTTGGGACTTCTGGTCGAAATACCGCGACAAGTGGTTTTGGCAGTCCTCTCGTGATGTGAACCTGACACTGCCTAAAGAATTCTGAAGAGACCGAAACAGGTGGAAATCTGAAGGTGCAAGGTCAGGACTATACGGCGGATGCATTAACACCTCCCAGCCAAACTCTCTTAATTTTTGCTGAGTGGCTAAAGATGTGTGAGGTCTAGCGTTATCATGATGAAAAACCACACCCCTTCTGTTGATTAATTCCGGCCGCTTTCTCTCAACTTCTTGCTTTAATCTCATCAGTTGTTCGCAGTAGAGTTCAGAATCGATGGTCCTGCCTGGTGGTAACAGCTCATAATGAATAATGCCCTTCCAATCCCACCACACACACAGCATCACCTTGTTGCGAGTTAACCCGGGTTTCGCCACAGTCTGTGAAGCCTGACCGGCCTTTGACCACGACCTTTTTCGCACGTTCTTGTCATACGTGATCCACTTTTCATCACCAGCTTCTTCAAAAACGGTTCGGTTTCATTACGTCGTAATAAAGAGTCACAAATGAGTACACGGTTCATTAGGTTTCTTTCAGTGAGCTCGTGAGGAACCCAAATGTCGAGCTTTTTTGTGTACCCAGTTTTTTTCAAATGCGCCAAAACTGTTTTGTGGTCAATTTCCAGTTCTTCAGCTACGTCGTAACTACTGATATGCCGATCTTGCTCCACTTTTTCAAAAATGGCATCCATTTTATCCGTAATAGAGCGACCAGAGCGACGTGCATCTTTGACATCAAAATTTCCGGATTAAAAACGCTTAAACCAAATTTGTGCTACTCTCACAGACACTACACTAGGTCCATAAACATCGCAAATTTTTTTCGCGGCTTGCGTTGCATTTTTACCTTTTTTGTAGTAAAATTTTAAAATGTATCGAATTTCTTCATTAGATTCACTCATCTTGACGGTACGAAAAACAAATGAAAATCACACATTTTCCTAATTTGAATTTAGAATTATGTTCTTTAAAAATTAAACTTTCAATGATACCAAAACCAGCCAGATACTCGTACAAATAGTATAGCCAAAGAGATTTTATTACAAGTTCATACATACTATAATGCGAAAAGACTTTTTCCCCAACCTAATATATCCAAAAATTAAATCCATACTTTCTATAATAGTGAAATAAATGGTTGCGAAAAAGCCCCCAACTTATTTTGGTATCGCCTTAATATATAGGATAGTAAGGAAAACAAATCGTTTCTGGGTCAAATACCAAGTAATGCTGGTTTTATGAGATAGAAAATGAAAAAACTAAGCTATAAATTACTTTTTTACGACAACTGCATTGCCCCTGCACTGTTCTATAAAACTATTAATTTCTTTAAGGTGGTTCAGCCGTCATTTGTCGTAATCCATTTACTACCAAAGTTTTAGTATTATTACCCAAAATTAGTTCTAGGAACCACGCTACTGGGCTAGAAATCTAGGTCTTGCCTGGGCAGTTTTAGGTCAAATACCTGGGGCTAATCTTTTGATTATGGGTGACCTAATTTTGTGGTCGCTAGTTTCTACGGAAATGGGATTTTGCGGTTAATATTTATTTAGGGCTTGTTACAATTTATAGAGTGATTGTGATTCCGATCTATTTCTTAAAAGGTAATACCTAAGACAAAAAAATTGAAATGGGGCTATTTAGCTTGGTATGATGTGATGAGGATAGATGACCACATATGTGACTAAGACAGAGATTAATGTAGAAACAACGATGGATGGAGACCGGATGAATGTTGAGATGGATGTGTGGAGTGACGAAAATGGATAAAGTAAGAAATGAGTATACATATAAGGGGAAGTTTAAAAGTGGCGCCAGTGATAGAAAAGTTGAAAGGAAGTCGTTTGGCTCGGTATGGGCATGTGATGAGGAGGGAGGAAACGCATGTGACTAAAAGAGTGATGAATAATAGGTGTCGATGGATGGAGAGGGTGAGGAATGCCAAAGAAAAAATTGATGGATTGTGTGAGGGATAATATCATTGAAAAGAGAGTGAATGATGAACGTGACAGAAGCCTGCAAATCAACATAGAGATTTAAGTCTCTGTTAATAAACAAAAGAGAATGTATGAACAAAAGAAACGAGACAAGAACATAATACCTAATTATTTTCGGGCTTATTTTTCTACCTTAATAACCTTTCTAGCCGATTCAAATGTATTACTTTAATAAAAAATAATAATAGCCCCATCACTGTCGCGATCGTGCTGACACGCTCGAGACACGCCCGGTGACATAACTCGTCTACAACATGCCGTGACCAAGGCACCGCCAATGGCTTAATAATTCGTGGCTATAGAAATGTGTTTTATAGAAAGGAGAGGCCGTTATTCTTTTGTTATTAGCTCATGTTTTGTTGAAAAGATTAGATATACAAGAATATACAAGGTTGGCAGCAAGACTGACTGCTTCTAGGGGTGGGCGTGTGCCAGACGATGGATAACGCTACAAGGATTTTTTTGCGCGTGGCCAAAATCGGAGATAATGCCGCCATCTTGTTTTGTCATTGTCAACGTTCTGTCCTGTCAATGTCATTCAGGCGCCAAAAGAACCTTGTATGTCACCCTTTTTTTTGCGTGGGAAATTATCAAATAACTTTTCCCGCTCTGGGTGGAGCGGGAGGGCGTGTCAGACTTCTACTAACTAAAACCCACCCGTGTTCCTTCAGTTGCCTGTGCCAGGGCCACGGTAACTCTTTTAAACAACCCGCAACCCTGGCAGGTTGTAATGACATCATCATCATCATTTATTGCATTCATGTAGTTTACAAGTTGTTACAAGTATATAGGTTTCATACATGACCCTGCTAGGGCACAGCAATATAAATAGAATAGTTTAAAGTGCTACAGTGTCACAATAATATACAAACCACTGTGCTTAACAAAAAATTTATACTATTTTTAAAATGTTTCAGGTAATATAGGATAGGGTGAGAACAATTTATTAGTCATAATTTCCATTCACAAATTAAAATAAGATAAAAAATTTAAATTAAAACAAATAGCGATAACAATAATAATTATTATTGTTATCGCTATTTGTTTTAATTAAAATAACATAACATAGGTCAATTTGGTAGTAAGTCAAAAGTTTAGGTGCTGTGTACAGGTGTGAATTTCAATGTCAAAATTTATTTATCGTCAAAGAATTCCTTTTGTCACTCGTAAGTTCTCATTTAACATAATGTATTAGAAACTTTAACTTTCAACGCAGATAGAGCTAATTGCGTTAAGTACTAACAGTCAGAAGTCGACTAGCAATCTCACAAAACTATGGCATAGCAATATTAGTTGTACTTATGACCTTCTTCTATAATAACGTTTGACAATACAACTTTGGCAGCCCGTATAGCGCAGGCGATAATGGTCATTGCGGTGTAAGTGGACTTCTAGACGTTGACTGTACATGGTAAAAAAAGGCGGAGGCTTATACCCAGCAGTAGATTATTCCACCTACTGCTGAGTATCTTCCTCCGCCTTTTTCGGCTGTCAATATTGAGGATGATGCACCTAAATTGTGTTGGTCTAGAAAACGAGGAAACTGATTTGATTATTTCTATTGTGGATAGAATAGAATAGCTATTGCTTTTAAGAAAGGAGTCTTAATATCCTAGGCACATCTATTAGGTATATATATCTTACATAAAAATCAATTACTATGCGATAGTCTCGCAAAAACTCGAAAATGGCTCTACGAATTGGATTTTTTTTTTCGTATCGGTACTGGGGTGGTTTAGGAAAAAAAAAGTGTGTGTCAACTCCGACGTACGACTGGAGTTTACTCCTTATGTACGATTGTCTTTGAATACGAGTATAATGGGGAGATTGACCGCTACAATGACGACAGGCTGAAAAAAAAAAAACAAGTAAACACATACACAATTTCAAAGTGAAAGGTGCGCAAGGTACAGACGACGCCAGGAGGTCAAACTACCGGAAACTGTCAAATTTTCTCAATCAACCTTGAACCTAATGCTTTAGCGATAAAGTTGAAAATCTAATACAGAAATTTGACAGATTGTAGTAGCTTGATGTGCTGGCGTCTGTACGTTGCACAGAAATGCGTGATACAAAATCGTGACAACGCTTCGCTTGTAAGTATTTCACTCCTCATATTTTTTTCAATACCGGGGGCCTTATATGAATAACGATTCTAAGGAGTAAACTCCAAAAAAGAAATAGCCAAAAAATCGCAATTAGATACGAGAAATTTGAAAAGTGGTACGAAGTTCACCAGTTCATCCATTTTGAATACCTACAATGTCAGAACGAATATGCTTGATTTCCAGCAGTCGTTTCCTATGGAGAATAACGGCCGCGGAAGAAAAGAAAAAAGTTTGGTCGAGTCCACCCCGTTTGCTTTCGTGAAAACATAATGATTAAAATTTTACTACGGTTTCCGATACTGCCGTAGCCATTGTATTTGCTCGATACTAGACTTAGTAGGCTCATTGCATTCCTTATAAAGTAAACTTCACTAATTATAATATTTTTCATTTCTGAGCAGATTTACGGCCGATATGAGACGACATCTCTGACTTTACTTTGCTATTGTTAACTTCATATTAATTTTTAACCCTATTTCGGTCAACACCACTCCACACATGCATACACACACACACACACTTCCACACACATACTTCCACACACAAATAACATAATTAACAAAAGTTTATGTCAAAAATTCCCACTCGAGCCACCAATCTTTGTATATTGTTCATTTTTTTTTTTTATCTTTTATGTTGTCAGTGTACAAGTACATATAAAAATAAAATGTATGTTTTTGGTTAAAGGGCGGAGACTTGGTGTCCTGAAATACAGGCCTAGAGCTTAGTTTAGGCGCCAGTCTAACGCAAAATTAAATGTTAAATGGTAAATAAATATATTTTTTATATTTCTGCTGTTTCTCTTCAGGTCCTGGTAGTTCTTTGTCAACAGAGACACCAGAATAACTGATAAACACGTTTTGCGCTATACGAATTGATATTTTGACAGTGTTAAGAAGAGGGTCGCGCGCATGGGCGCGTGCACAGGCAGTGTGACGTCATAGTCAAATTACATCCGCTCGTAAAATTGCTATAAATATGACCTATCTTTTGAATGCTCAACCATTACTATAGCATTTAAAGTCTCGTAGTTATTAAAACTAGTTATTATACAATTATTAACTGAAATCTTACTAAGGAGGAGCTCGTGGCTAAGTATTAGGTTGGGGAAAAAGTCTTTTCGCATTATAGTATGTATGAACTTGTAATAAAATCTCTTTGGCTATACTATTTGTATCTGGCTGGTTTTGGTATCATTGAAAGTTTAAATTTTAAAAAACATAATTCCAAATTAAAATTAGGAAAATGTGTGATTTTCATTTGTTTTTCGTACCGTCAAGATGAGTGAATCTAATGAAGAAATTCGATACATTTTAAAATTTTACTACAAAAAAGGCAAAAATGCAACGCAAGCCACGAAAAAAATTTGCGATGTTTATAATGGACCTAGTGTAGTGTCTGCGAGAGTAGCACAAATTTGGTTTAAGCGTTTTCAATCCGGAAATTTTGATGTCAAAGATGCACGTCGCTCTGGTCGCCCTATTACGGATAAAATGGATGCCATTTTTGAAAAAGTGGAGCAAGTTCGGCATATCAGTAGTTACGACGTAGCTGAAGAACTGGAAATTGACCACAAAACAGTTTTGGCGCATTTGAAAAAAACTGGGTACACAAAAAAGCTCGACATTTGGGTACCTCACGAGCTCACTGAAAGAAACCTAATGAACCGTGTACTCATTTGTGATTCTTTATTACGACGTAATGAAACCGAACCATTTTTGAAGAAGCTGATAACTGGTGATGAAAAGTGGATCACGTATGACAAGAACGTGCGAAAAAGGTCGTGGTCAAAGGCCGGTCAGGCTTCACAGACTGTGGCGAAACCCGGGTTAACTCGCAACAAGGTGATGCTGTGTGTGTGGTGGGATTAGAAGGGCATTATTCATTATGAGCTGTTACCACCAGGCAGGTCCATCGATTCTGAACTCTACTGCGAACAACTGATGAGATTAAAGCAAGAAGTTGAGAGAAAGCGGCCGGAATTAATCAAGAGAACGGGTGTGGTTTTTCATCATGATAACGCTAGACCTCACACATCTTTAGCCACTCAGCAAAAATTAAGAGAGTTTGGCTGGGAGGTGTTATTGCATCCGCCGTATAGTCCTGACCTTGCACCTTCAGATTTCCACCTGTTTCGGTCTCTTCAGAATTCTTTAGGCAGTGTCAGGTTAACATCACGAGAGGACTGCCAAAACCACTTGTCGCGGTATTTTGACCAGAAGTCCCAAAATTTCTATAGCAATGGGATCATGTCCCTACCTACAAGATGGCAAAAAGTTATCGAACAAAATGGTACCTACATACTTTAGTTAAATGTAAATAAACTATATTAAAAAATGTTTTGAATTTTCTTAAAAAATGCGAAGAAACTTTTTCCCCAACCTATTAATAACAGCCGCACGGGTCGATCCATCAGGTTAAGCTACGCTTGCCGGGGTTGGTCTGTGGATGGGTGACCATCTTTTCATACCAAGATTCCTCCGTGTCTCGGAAAGCACGTTAAGCCGTTGTTCCCGGCTGTCATTCGTGGATCTTTGACAGTCGTAACGGATCGTCAGAAGCCCGAAAGTCTGACAGCCAATCTTACCAAGGGGTATCGTATTACCCAGTAACTGGGTTGTGGAGGTCAGATAGGCAGTCGCTCCATGTAAAATACTGGTATTCAGCTGCATACAGTTAGACTGGAAGCCGACCCCAACATAGTTGGGAAAAGGCTAGGCAGATTGATTGATTGAACTTAAATCTTACATGTTTTTGTCGGTCAGAAATATTTAACTTACCACAAGTACACCGAGCGAAAATATATTTTCACGTCAAAAATTCTGCCGAGGTGAAGCAAAAATGTGTTATGATTGTTAATCATCTCTCGAATGCAATCTGTCAACATATACCGTCCCATGCACGGCTGTCACTATCAAACAAATCGTATTTATAGTATGTATACAAGTCTCTATTAATAGTTCTTTACTGACAAAATAATGACAATGTTAATTACCATGTCGACCTCACCGCTGTTCGAGGCGTCACACATAGGCATTTGACGCACGGTAGTCCATAAAACATCCGATAAAAATGTATACAGGATGTATCCTAACATTAGGGTGATGTTTAAACTAATAGCTAAGGGCCACTTGCGCGTTCATGGGTTATCCTAAATAACTCGGAGTTAACAGCTAACTCAGTGTTAATCAAATAATTCATATTGCGCCACCAAGAGTTAGAGGTAAACCCAGAGTTAAACTTCCAAATATTTAAGTCACCGATGTGGGAGAGTTAAGTCGCTAAACTCTGGGTTAGTGTAAGTAATGTCAAAATAAATTGATGTTTTGATGTACCCGATAACATATTTTGTATTTTATATTGTTCAACGTAAGTGAAAATTCGGTACTATATCAGCAGGCATCTAGAAATAAATACAAATTATTTTTCATCTGACGTTTTCGTCCATCAATAAACTGAATATTTCCATGGAAACCACATACCTACATACGTATTTCATGTGGTTTCCGTGGAGATTTAGTACAAAACGATTAAAATTGAATGCCATGTTATAAAATTCAAAGACCAGAAAGTATTACGTATCGTAATGTAGAGTAAAAGAGATGGGTGTACAATTTCCATTAATTATTAGTCGGATTACATTTCAGGGCAAAGACAATGCAATTCTCTTTTGTGTTTCGTCTATTGAACAGCAATGTTCCCAACTCAAAAAACACTAATGCCAGATTAACTAAACCAGTGTTACTTTTTAGTGGCGCAACAAGTAATAAGAGTTAAAATGTTAATTACATAACTCCGAGATTACAAAATCTCTACATGTATAAATTTTACCCGATTAAACCTGCAAGTGGGCCTAAGAAAAGCCTGAACCCAACAGTTTAATTTGAGACAAAAAGCTTATAACCTCGAGGCATAAAGAAAAATAGACATTAACAGCTCACCTTTTTTCCACTAAAAAAATGATGCCAGAAAGGATTGGCCAGATGTAGCAAGAGACAGGAAAAAATGGAAAGACGGAAGGGAGGCCTTTGCCCTGCAATGGGTCATAACAGGCTCAGAATAATAATAAAATAATAATAATTATGTGCCCGCCATATATTATGTCCAGCAGAAAACTAGAATTTAGGAGCAAAAAACTTGTTGTGAAAAACACAAAGTGTGATGACACGTTTTTTCTTTGCTCAAAGAATTACAAGAGCTTTTAAGACTAAGCTTGACACTGCTTGTTCACGAGATGATTATTAGAACCGAACGTGACGACGACGGTGGGGTGCGGTGGACACGCGGCCATAACGAATTACATGTATCGCTACTTCGGCACCGTGGTCTCGTTCTCATTGACGTCCCGTTGACGTGGCGGTGGACACACGCCCTTACTGATTAGAGACTGAGTGTCACGACAATCACGACGTTCAATCTCGCTTCAGTTATAAATACACCCTGTATAGAAGCGAGTAGACTCAGTCACGGTCGGTCCGTTCCGTGTACGACATGCCAGAAGATATAAATTAACTATCGATAGGGTTTGTCACTACTCTTATTTACAATTATTTACTAACAACGAAAAAATTGTAAGACACTTTTTAGGGTTCCGTACCTCAAAAGGAAAAAACGGAACCCTTGTAGGATCATTCGTGTGTCTGTCTGTCTGTCCGTCTGTCACAGCCAATTTTCTCCGAATGTTTTTATTACCGATTAAGTTGAAATTTGGTACACATGAATTTCTATGACCTAAACACGGACGTGCAACATAAATAAATGAATTTTTAATATGGGGTCAATTTTGGGGGGCAAATAAAAAATTTTTAAAAAAGTTTTGCAAACTGTATTGTGTAACATATCAAATGAAAGACCTTACTGTGAGGGTCTCAAATATATTTATTTTATAATTTTAAAATAATTTGTTTTAAAGTTATTTAAGAAAATAGACGAAAATTGTCCATTCTTCCTTATCTCCGAAACTAATGGAAATAAAATTTTGAAAAAAAAAAAATACAGAATATTGTGCATTCAAACTTACATTTGCGGTTGGAATGTATGGGAGAACATGTTTTTAACTACAATGTTAAGTTTGTTTTTGGGATAAATTCATCCCAACTACGGAACCGTTCATTGCGAGTAGTCCGACACGCATAGGCTGGTTTTTTTTTTTAATTTAATGTGCAAAAAACGATTTTAATTGGCAGCAAAAATAAGCTTGTATTTTTATAATAACACAGCTGGTACAGTAACCGGCATGAGTCGTGAGCACAAACTGACACCTGCGCAGTAGTTAATTTTCGGGGCTCTGGCGGAATGAAGAAGCCGGGGGGCGTCGAACTGTATGCGATTGGTTCGTCAATCGATGCTCGTCGTCTATTGTACTGCCGCGTGTCATTTGCCTACTGTACACTTTTGTGCAATTTTAGTGACTTACGTTTTGGATTTTAATTTTTTATTTTTTTATTATTTCGTATTTGTTAAATGTCCTCCGGATTAAGACGATTTTTCGCCTACAACCAAGAATGCTGTAAATTATTCAAAACGTTGTAAAAACATAAATAAACAAAGAAAACACACTTATAATCAAATTATATTGTTTTATTGAGATAATTATATTTTAGTCACGAAGGCCTACAACATTACTGTATCAAAGTAAAATTTCAAGTACCAGTAATATTTTAATTATAGTTTGTGTGTGTTTGTGTAAACAGTTTTCGTAAAAACGGCACTGAATAAATTTGGCCGAAAGTGTACATGCGCGAGCTTCCCCCCACTACTGCCCATCTGTGCTCACGACTCGTTCCGGTTATTATATTGTTTGTTTGAGCGCTAATCTCTGAAACTACCAGACGGATTCGGAAAATTGTTTTGATGAAGAATTTTTGCATTTGATAGCCCAATTCTTTAGGAAGGTATAGGCTATTAAAAATCATGTTTAATGGAAGTTTTATAAAAGCATGGCTATTATTTTAGTATATTATGTATCTTACGACTTCCTCGCGAACGAACTCGCGGGCAGAACTTAGTTTCTCAAATAAACTCTCAAAAGACGAGCGAGAAAGAAAAGTGCGCGCGGCGGAATCCGAACGCTTCGCCGATTCCGCCGCACGCATTCTATCACTCTCACTCTAGCAAGTAACGATCCTGAGAGATAAAAAAGGACAGAGCAAGAAAATTGCGAATCCGTGCTGACAGATGTGGGTTGACCCTTATTGGCAACCCCAAAAGTTTAGTAAGTACTTAAAGTTACGATACAATAAAAATATATAATAATCCCCTGGTTATCAATTACTGCGGAACAAAGGCCTCCTTAGGGCTTGTACACAAAACTGCGATGCGATGTTGCATCGTAAAAATCTACGAGCTCGCACGACGCATCGCAAGAACATGCGAATTAATTCGCATCGCACATTCTTGGAACCCCGAACCGTGGAAGGGAGACCCCTTGTCGCACGAAATCGCATTGCAGCAATTTGCGTCGCAATTTTCTGCGTTGCAAATTCGCATCGCGCCGATTCGCAGTTTTGTGTACAAGCCCTAAATCAGCATACACCGCTATGAAAACCATAATTATGAAGGAAATTTAGTATATACTATGGTAATAATAACCAAACTTAGCCAATGAATTGCCTATCGCTATCGCGTTTGGTATTCCCACTGAGTAACGTGGTGTTGATGATGAGGAAATCCTAACTTTATTATAATATTATAATTATAATAACATAAATGCGAAAGTAAGTTTGTTTATTTGTTTGTTACCATTTCACGCCTAAACTACTGAACCGATCATCCTGAAATTTTGGCATATACGTTGTCAGGTGTACAGACACGGACATAGGGTACCTTTCCTCCCAAAAAAAGTACTGTTCCCGAAGAAAACAACAATAACGTTCTTATGATAATAGATGGCGCCACGTGACTTTCGAATCAAGATTGAATTATATTATTATAGAAACTTTAGTAGTGTGTTAAGTGTTTTTTATTTTTATTATTTAAGCATCTAATACATTTTGCGAGTATAGCTAGCGTGTCGATAGACCGGTTTTTCATCCTCCTAACTAATATTATAAATGCGAAAGTATGTTTGTTTGTTTGTTTGTTGATTACGCTTTCACACTAAAACGGCTGAACGGAGTTGGATGAAATTTGGCACATGGGTAGACCATGACCTGGAGAAGGACATAGGGTCATAGGCTACTATTCATCCTGGATCGCAGACGAAGTCGCAGGCAACAGCTAGTACTTAATATTAATATAACTGGACCTAGTTATACAAATTGCAGTCATATGGCACTTTTTCCATAAATAAGTTATAAACATAGTCATACTAATTTCGACATACAAGATTTTTTGCAAAACCAGTCATTTCGATATCTCTATTTATCACGGAGATATGAGCTGTCAAATGCAGCCTTGTCCATACATAAGTTATTTTTATTTGTTTGTTGTTACTTAATACTGTTTGTTTTCCGATTACAATAAAATAAAATAAAAATAAAACATCCATAATGCAACCATCGACAGAAAATGCTTATAACTCTGTTTGCACTTTTCCCGACATGGCTGATTTCTGCATAACACGGTCCAATTTACCTATACAGTAAGTAAAGCAAGTACGACCACAATAACGATTATACAAAGAATAGGTATACTAACAACTCAAACTGTCCGGTAACAACCAGCGAGCCTTACAGTAGTCGCATATGACGTGTAACATCTGACATCTGTTTGGGTTGGTACCATCTGACGGCCAACTCTAGCACCGCGCGCGCTCATTGGTCAAATCAAATAGCGCGCGCTTCCCCGGCTTCCTGTTACCCACTTCCGTCCCTTTTCACGAAATCACGAAAGCGAGAGGAAAAATGTTGTGATTTTTTTGTTGTCTTATATTTACTTCAACTTAGGGAACAGTGCAAGTTTCATCAAAATCGGTTCAGTAGTTTTCATGATAATGGACTAATACGTGTAAGTGTGGTGGCTTGACTTATTGATACGAGCTACGGGTGTGGTGTCAAAGGGAAAATATCTGATAACCTTGGTCAAATTCTAGTGCAATATTTATAACAAAACTATTAACTACTTACTACAAACAAATATTCCAGTTTTTACTAAAAACTAAAAATATCGGAATAAAAAATAATTTAAAAAATTAAATCGACTTCAAAAAGAAATTAACTCAAAATGATGAACTAACTTTAATTTCGGAAGTCGGTGGCAATAAAATAAAATACAGATCCCAAGACACCGACTTCCGAAATTAAAGTTATTTCATCATTATCTAGGGACTTACCTACAACAAAACAGCTTCAGGCGGAGAAAAGATGAAACAGAAATACTAACAATTTACTTAAACATTTCGGTAATATTTGATGAAAATGATCATAAATAAAATAACACCGTAAACGAATGCGACAAAATGTAATTACAAAATAATCATTAATTAATGTCAACATATCGTTTGACGGCCCTGAACATTGCCTAGACATTACGTAAGCATCCCTAGTGCCAAAACTGATGTGCTGTGTTACTAGGCTTCTCTTAGATAACGATTATAATGTTCTTGTTTATATCGCATCAAGCAACAAGTGTATTTAAAAAAAAAAAATATCAAAAAGCTTGATAAAAAATAATAATCTGGATATCATCTAGGACAGGGTCCTTTGCAAGACAAATCAAACGAGCCCAAATCAGAGTTGCGTCGTTTTATTACTGGTTCCCATGGCCGCCTTCCGGCTCCATAATCAGATCAGCTCCATGTCATAATAATATTGCATTGTCATCAGAGTAACATATGCATGGAATATTTCAGCTCAATCGGAATCCGGGAAGTGGGTCAAAGTTAACTTGCAAGATTCGATTACAGACAGACTAAAAAATAAAAGCTTGTTAAGTACGTATAAGTGCAATTTTAGTTTTTTGACATTTGCATCCATATTCCGTAACTCAATCGCAATTGCTTTCATTTGACATTTCGGCCATAATCATTGCAATATACGTTTTGATAATCAGTCTACTGAACAACTGAACAAACAGCTGTGCTGCTGGGGAGTTTGTTGCGCCACTTCTTCTTCCCAGCTAAAGCACTCAATAGGAAGTGGGGTAAGCGTTTTGGGGGACTGTATTATGTAATTTTGACATTCGAAAAGTAGTTCAATCTAGGCTGAATCTCAGCCTTCATTGAGTAAATGACTTTTGCAACTGCAGGAATTCCGTGTAAATGTACACTTTTTACAATACATAGGTACTTTATGTCCTTTACTATGCGATGGTGTCAAAGCTTTAGTCCGTGGCTTCGCCCGCGTGGAGTTCGGAGGTTATCCCAAGGGATAAAAATTCAAACTCAGGTCATATTCTACCTGAGTGCCAAACATCGAAGCACTTTCGGCCGTTAAGGCGTAAAAAGATAACAAACAAATAGACAGACTGACAGTTAGTTTCGCAATTTATTTATTTATTTATTGTTAATTAAAACGGTAGCACCAATTACAATAATATTATATATAATATTATATTTATAATATTAGCTCTCTTAGGGATTGTGCAAGAAGTAACTATTTAACATGGAACTTAATATTATTATTCTCCTGCTCTTGTCCCAATTTGCCATATCATTTTTCACACAGTCGAGGAGCTCGTGGCTAAGTAATAAAAACCGCACGTTAAGCTACGCTTGCCGAAGTTTGTTCCGTGGATGGGTGACCATCTTTTCATACCGAGACTCCTACGTGCTTCGAAAAGCACGTTAAGCCGTTGGTCCCGGCTGTTATTCGTCGATCTTTGACAGTCGTTACGGGTCGTCAGAAGCCCGAAAGTCTGACAACCAGTCTTACCAAGACAGGCAATCGCTCCATGTAGAATACTGGTATTCAGCTGCATCCGGTTAGACTGGAAGCCGACCCCAACATATTTGGGAAAAGGCTAGGCAGATTGATTGATCTTTCACACTGTCCATCCATCGTTTATTTGGTCTTCCCCTAGCTATCGGCATTCAAACTCAAAACTTTCCTCACGACATTTTCCTCACACCTCCGGATCACATGCCCAAACCATGACAATGGATTTCCACACAACTTTTCAATTACCGGTGCCACTTTCAGACTTCCTCTTATGGTGTAACACCACACATCTTTCTTCATCATCCCTTTCGTGGCCCAACATAAAGATGAAGATAGAACTTAATAATGTAAAGGTATCCATATTGGCAACAAAAACAATTGCTATGTTTTTTGTGGATGTCATCCTATAAAAAACACTGATCACTATTTTTCAATCAGTGTCAAATAAAGCTATGACCTAACACACTACGTCATTTCATATCGAATTCTACTCACAGCCTACAATGCAATCGTGCAAACAATTCTAATTAGGAACTATTTATAAACTCGAGACTACTATTACGGCAGTATGGTAGATGCAAATAGCCAATCATTTTAAAGGCTTTGACCTATTCACCTTTATTCATTAGGGAGGGATGACTAAGGATGACTCTACCCCTCTATGTTCTATGTTATTGGGTTTGGTTGCCGCATTTAGTCCTTCAAGTGGACCATTGTACGTGAGCCATGGCTGCCGTCGCTGGGTATTACAACCAGCCCACCTCACTTCGGAAGTTGATCATATTTTCTGGTCTGTTCAGAACATCTGTGAAAGATCTGCGTGCCCCAAGGGTTTCTGTTCTAATCTGGGTAACGCCTGTGCATTCAAAGAGCACATGCGCAACGGTTTCCTCAGCCTCCATGCAAGCTCTGCACAGAGAAGTGTTTGTTTAGTGAGCAGTGTCCTGTGATGGTCCTCGTCACCAGGCGCACGCCATTCCTGTTGATAGTTGTTTCTACCCGTCAACCTGAACAACTTTTCCAATGAAACCTAATATTAGACTACTTACCTAATGAATAAAACGACTTTTATCTTTCTCAATTTTTTGGCAACAGCCTGTGTGCATCATTATCTGCCTAGCCTTTTCCAAACTATTTCGGGGTCAGCTTCCAGTCTAGCCGGATGCAGCTGAATACCAGTATTATACAACCCAGTTACTGGGTAACACGATATCCCTTGGTAAGACTGGTTGTCAGACTTTCGGGCTTCTGACGACCCATAACGACTGTCAAAGATCCAAAATCAACAGCCTACTTGCAAAGGAGTAATATTAATAGTTACTAGCTTCAGCCCGCGACTTCGTGCGCGTGAAAAATATATCCTATGACACTCAGGAATACTGGGTTGGATTAGCTAAATACCAACTAGCCGTGCTTGACTACGTGCAACGCAGAGCTAAGAGGCGACGTAAAACTGGTGGATGCCAAGCTTGGCTCATCGCCGCAAGGTTGCCTGCTTGTCGGTCTTCTACAGATTGTACTTCGGTGAGTGTACCCAAGAACTCTACGACCTCATTCCACCGGCCCCCTTCTACCATCCCTACCTAGTTGCTATTCCACTAATTCGCACTAAGCGTTTCCACATGTCTTTTATAATGCGCACAGCAAAAGAGTGGACTCACTACCTGCGTCTGTGTCCGAACGCATACAACCCGAATCTCTTCAAAATGAGAGTAAACAGGCTTCTTCTGGGTAAGCTCATACCATCGTCGACTTTGTCTCTGACACCTCCGATCTAGACTAGAGTCAAGACCAATCCCATCTCAAAAAAAAAAAAAAACATAATACTGTAGCTTCCCATCAGTGGAAGAATTTTCGGAATCGGATCAGTAGTTCCGAAGATTACCCCCTACATACAAACAAATATTTTTAGGTCAATTAATTGTTTCAACCCATCATCGCATCAGCACTCTTATGAGCGCCAGCGCTTTCAAGTTTTCGTGCACTCTACTTTTTTATTACGCAATTAGCCTATCCTCGATATCACCTGATGGAAAGCAATGGATGAGGTCTACAATGGAACGAGCGTACCCAGAAAATGCCGGTTCATTCTTACTTTAAATGCTGATGGGTTATATGCGAAAGGAAAAACAGATGCTGGCAGAGAGTTCCACACGTGCACATAATACATGTGGAGGCGAAGCGCTGAGTACGACAGGTCGGCATACCAACCAAGTGCGGATGGTACCCTGCGGCCTGCAGTACGTCTGGTAGCCCGGTAGTAGAAGGGAGAAGGTGGGATCAGGACGTGGAGCTCATGTGCACAGTCTCCGAAATACAGTCTCTAGAAGACCGACAGTCAAGCAACCTAATGCCAATGTACTACGTACGTGTGTTTTTACGAAATCACTGCATCACTACATATTATAAAACAAAGTCCCCCGCCGCGTCTGTCTGTCTGTATGTTCGCGATGATCTCAACAACTACTGAACGGATTTTATTGCGGTTTTCATCAATAGATAGAGTGATTCAAGAGGAAGGTTTATACGTAGATATAGGTTTCCGACATTCACACGGGCGAAGCCGCGGGCAAAAGCTACTGCGACGCGGCCAACTGTGAACATCCAAACGAAAATAAATTTAAAAAAATGTTCAAAAAAGATCTAAACATTTTGTTTTTGATTATGTCATATTTATTTCCTACTAGCTGACCCGACAAACATTGTCCTGTCAAAATTTCATTAATTCATACAAAATTCCCATAGAAAATGCACTTTCAGTTTTCCCGAATTTTCCAATTTTCCCGGCAACTTTTCAAACATTTCCTTTCACACAAACCTTGCCCTGACAATTACAAACACAACAAAAAAAGAATTAGCCAAATAGGTGCAACCGTTCTGAAGTGATGCTCGTACATACATTCGACAAATGATTTTTATTTAAGAAGATAGACACACCATCGTTTCATTGGTTTCAACATTTCATGCATATTTTATATACAAAATAGTTTCGATGGTTCACATCTGCCAGGCGTCCCGCGAGGCTCAATTTTTACCCATTTTTAATAAATATTACACTTTAAAGTTAAGAAAGTGGTGAAACTAGAAGCAAAAAAAAAAAAACTAAAAAAAAAATATCCAGGGGGCCAGGTCCAAATAAATTAGGGCTGAGTAAGTAGCAGATGACCCCACCTATCCATCATTTTCGTATGTTCAACGTTCTGCCAAACACCCTGTATATATAGCTGTTGCTCGCGGCTTTGCTTGCATGCACCCGATAATTAGGAATAATTTCTAAAATCACGCCTATATTATTTTCTCTCCAAACCTACCCAAAATACATTTATTATAATAATTATTCTTCTTTAAAAAATGTAAAGCGACTCTGCTTTACTTTATCACGAAATTATAACCCCAAAATAATTTAAAAAGTATGTTCAAAAACTAAAACCCTATACTGAAAAATCACGCTTTAAAAAGTATGAAATAACAAAATATTGTCATCTGAAATTTGAAAAAGACAGACAAATTCAAAATCCGGAGTCACACGTCATGCTAAGGCATAAATCGAACAGACTACGTGTGACTTTGGATTTTTAATTTGTCTGTCTTTTTCAAATGTCAGTTGAGAATATTTTCTTGTTTTTTGTTTTTATAGTAAGTACCACTTTCGCAATTCAACAATTTGATGCACTTGTTATTCTCAATAGCCTCTTACAGCACTCTTATAGCCTATTCAAGGTCTATACTACAGCCATTTATCTGTGTAACGACTTACGTCACCGACTAACATATTCAACTTACAGAGCGTGAGTTGAGTGCAAATACTTTCAAACATACATACAAACAGACAACGTTGTAATATAAGCAACGTTGAGGTTAAGAACACTTTACAGGTTTGTTTACGTTTGTAACATTGCGCGGGTTATTTTGAGGAGCTCAGCAGAAGTCCAGACTATACTTAGAATTGAGTATTTCAACAGCTTGGCTAAACTTAGTTTAATAAAGATTTCAATTGCCTTCAATTTAAGCAAAACAATTGCAATCGCAATGGCTATCATTTCGTCAGTTCAGTCATCTTGATTTTGATTCTAGGAAATATTATTCACTAAAAATAAGCGTGATTTATTCACACGTTGCTTAAGCCCTTAAGGTTGCACTAGTCGGCGGCTTGAACTCGTTGGTGGCGTGGCTAATATGCATGCTATTTAGTTTATTTATCTATTTATTTAGTTTTATTTATATAGTTTTTATTTATTTAGTGAAATACTCGTAGACGATGATTTATAACGAAATCGAGCGCGTAAAATTTCATGAACAGACTTTTGAGCGTATAGATATTATGAAAAAACTACTGGATGTATTCATTAAAAATAAAGTTATTTAAATTCATTAATAAATTCTCTATGCCTGTACGCTAACAATTTTGCAATTTTCATACTCCGGGAGCTATTTATTTACACCCCAAGATGCGTTAAAATTAGTGTTGAAATATGAAAGTTTGGACGCTCATAACTTCCAAACTAATATCTTTTTTTCGATTCTTGCCATACAAGACTAGAAAATGACGAGACAAATTGATATAATTTTTAGTTTTGAAAGTACAACGTCAAACAGACGAGTAATCACCATACTAAGTACGTTTGTATGGAAAACTGACCGACTAGCGTAACTTTAAACAACGTATAAATAAATCACTAACTACACTTATTCAGCTTAATTCAGCTTTTGTCCATAGAAAACAATAGTGTTGTATAGAGATGCGTTCAGCTTTCCGCGTCGCGGATGGCTTTATGCATAAGTTCCAGACGGACAGACAGTATGCATTCATTGCAGCATCGTACTATGAATGGGTCTTTAGTTAGTCGACACCATTCAAACCCACGTGTGGCAATGCCCCGGGTCGAAAGATCAAGAGTAGGTAATCAGAGCACGAATAAGTTACAGTTTAATTATTTTATTCTTTATTGGGTTATTTAAAAGAATTGTAAGATTTTATGCTCAGTTACAACGTTGATAAATCAGAGCATAAGTATGTTACAGATTAATTATTTTATTTATTAGGTTTTATTCCAATAAAAGCTGACACTAAAATATATATATTATGTATAAGTATATAATAAAAAATAAAAAGAGGAAGAGCTTATAGGGCATCAAAATATTCGTCCGCATCGTTGTCAATGGAAAAAGTGCCCAAAAGGCTGGCGCCATTGCCACGTTGGATGGCAATGCTGATTCTTTGGGCTAAAAATAGGCCAGCCCTCTGGTCCCGTGAAGAGTCGACCAATCGCTTGGCGATGTCCCGAAATACTCGATGAGTACTCGGACCCCAAGGCCCTAGTGTTTCAACCCCAAACATATAGCTCCAAATAAAATTATTATAGTATAATAAGTATAATTAGGTTATATTTGCGCCGTTTGAGGTTTTCTGCTCCTGCAGCAGCGGCCCCACCACAGCCCACCGTTCTAGAAGATGGGATGGCGCGAGGGTACAGGTCGCATCCCACACCTACTCCCCAACTTAGGCATTATGGTCATTCCATCTGGCCTCTTCCCATAGTCGCGTGCCAAGCCATTGGGTTAGTTAGTTAGTTAGCCCAACGGAAGATTGGGTTAGTTAAAAAAATTATAAGATTTTATCAATGATAAAATCGAAACAGACAAATTGTCCGTCCAGCTGCATCCGATTAGGCTGGAAGCCGCCCTCAACTTAGTTCGGAAAAGGCTAGGCAGCTGATAATGAAAGATAAAAGACATAGAGCAACTTGTTGAGCTCCTTGTAAAAGAGCTCATTCAGCACGGCAATACTACTGTAATCGCCATGCAACTGTAAAGGATCCCACAGACAGGCGCGATGGTGCAACGCGATTCTGGTAGAAAAAAATCCATGAAGTTTTCATAGAAATTGTTCTACTAAAGTCGGGTTCCGCTGTCGTGTCGCGCCTGTGTGCGGGAGTTTTTATGCTGTACTCTGGTTTGAAATGTATAGGTGCTTATGTACTGGGAGCAGCATCCAGGATTGATGTTGCCACCAGGGCGACGCCGTCACGTAAAAGTGGATTTACATTGAAGGCTTTATGCGTAAAAAGTTTAAAGTTATCTCAAGATTGAATATTACCATAAATAGTAAAATAACAGTCACTGTTGGCAACATTTTATCATATAATAATATAACAATTTATGGTTCAAAACAAGGTCTTTAGGCCACAAGTCATACATAACAATGATAGATAAGAACTAAGTATGAATCATTATTTAAATACTAAACTGGATACTAACAAGCTAGATGGAATGAGTAACTTCTATTAATATAAAATACGTTATTATATCATGATCATATCACTAAATATAAAAAAAAAATAGAAGAAGCACAAAAAAAAGGTCCTGGACCCCCATATTCAAAATTCTATAGTATTTAGGTATGTACGTTACGCGTCCATGTTTGGGTCACAGAAATTCATATGTGTACCAGAATCCTACTTAATCGGTCCATTAGATTCGAAGTAAATTGGTTGTGACAGACGGACATACAGACACACGAGACATCCTATAAGGATTCCGTTTTTCCTTTTGAGGTCCGGAACCCAAAAGCAACATTGATAGGTAAAGCTGTCTATATATTATATATACAGGGTTATTGGTAAAACACCAACAACCTCTTAAGGGGGCATTGTACTCATCATTATGAACAACTTTTACTATGGGACCAAACCTGAAATCGCGAAAAATAAATCAGTGGTTCCTTACATTTATGTGCGCAAAACACGTCAAAATCTATGAAACAGCAGATTTTTTTTTTTTAAGTTATTGATAATGAAGAGTAAAATGACCCCTTAAGCTGTTGTTGCTATTTCACCAATTACCTTGTCATCTGCATAAGAATATCATTTATTTGGAATGCATTAACAGCTAGGTATTCTACATTTTTCCTACATATCGACGCTTGAAAGGCAATATTTACCAAACGACATGTTGGTAACTTTACACTAGAGCATATTAAAGTATTTTTTTTTATCGTAATAAATCGCCTATTTTTTCGCGGCATTAAAGATTTTCGCAATATATTATAACTCAATATCATCCAACAGGTCGCTTAGTAAATATTGCCTTTCAAGCGTCAGTATATCAGTTATCTGGTTTCCATACTCCAAGCTCTGCTTAGTTTGGGATCAGATGACCGTGTGTGAACAATGTCCCAGGATATTATTATTATATGGTTACCCATATTAAAACAAGAAGTATATAAAAATTCTTTCCTATACAAATAAATGTAAATTTGTTGTCCTATTAGAATGCAGGATAAGTATCAATAAATTAATGCAAGAATACTGGAAAAAGCAGGTTCACGATTGCCACTTTTGACCGGTTTCTATATCCATAACCAATCGTTATTCTTATAAAAGTACTAGCTTTTTCCCGCGGCCACGCCCGCGTGGTTTTTGGAAATTATCCCACGGAAACGTACTACCGCCATTATAGCTCCCTCCATGACTTTTTCCGACATCTTCAACAATCATTGTCATATTTCAGCCAATTTACGAAAATTCTCAATGAATTATACAGCTAACCCTTCCTCATTAATCACTCCATCCATTGGTGATAACCGTAAAAAAATCCGTTCGGTTGTTTTTAATTTTTAAATTCAAACAGACAGACAGACGCGGCGGGGGGACTTTGTTTTATAATATGTAGTGATGGCCACATCCCGGACAGTCAGCCCTGCCTTGCTGATACTGATACCTCACTGACTGGCTAATATTTTAACCATGACATAAGCATCTCAAACAGTTCGAGCTGATATGAACGGAGAAGAAGACGAATGAGCTCCTTAAGTTCTGAGTTGAACTGCACGATTACTGACAATTCGACAAAATATGCGTGCACTGTCTGACTGGACAGTTCCACTCAGCCAACCAATCCTAATGGTCCTCACATGATCTGACCAAGATTATGTCTGGGATTTAAAAGACTCTTGAGTTTGTTTCGACCTTTCTTCTCAAATTATAGTCGGATAGGAAACGCCGACCTCATTTAGTTTTTTTAAAATATGATTGATAGACGTGTAAAAGTGTTTATACAAACCTACTTACAGAAATAATTTATTTATCAAAGCAAAAATATAAGAATTGCACGGCTTCTTTATAGTGAAAGCTCCGCGAAATTCAAATTTTCTTACGTTTTGTGCAATTTGCAGGTCAGTATTAGGTTGTATGTTGATATGACATCATTCGCGACCTTCGATTAATGCGCTAGGACCCTTAGGTGCCGATCAAAGCGAAAAAAGTCAGAAAGAACGCTAAGCAAAAACGAAGTAATGGCGTGGGCAGACGATGAGATGCAACGGGGTGGGTCGCGGGAGCAAGAAATTTCACGCGGACAAAGTCGCGGACAGAAGCTAGTATTAATATAAAAATTAAAAAAAAAATCTAGGAATTTAAATTTATTAATAAATAAAATAAGGACATTAATTGTACCCGACATAATTATATTAGGTTGGGGAAAAAGTCTTTTCGCATTATAGTAGAGGAAAGGATGGTAATTTGGAATACCATTTTGTTTCAGACCTGCAACTGTTTTTCCGTGAGGTATTAAGAAATAAAACCTTGATTAAATTGAAGCAATATTATCTTACTATCAATGTGCAAGCTATCAAAAACAATTCAATATCCCAACAAGTTAAAATTTTAGGTTGAATGCTAAATGGCACAATTTAGTTTCGGAGATGGAGTGCAGGTATTTTGGTATAGGAGTATTCTAAATTATATTCACCATGCTTAACTTAGTTATTTTCGCTATTACTAAGTCAATGTTTAAGAAGAAAGTGTAAGTCAAAATTAATTATCTATTTTACACTACACATAAAGCTAAACAGCACAATCATAATTAAATTTAGCTATGGGAAGGGGTAAACACATACCCCAAAAACTTTCTCACGCGCTGTTCCACGTTTTAATCTCTGGTCGCCATCTTAGTAAAATGACAGACTATCCGTGTAAATATACGATAGATGACGCTACTTGTGAACATTTTATGATCGATAATACGAGATAGCGCTTTTCATTTTTGTGAAACACTGCTATCCCAAATTAACAACAGTATTCCAAAATACCATCATTTCCTCTATGTATGCACTTGTAATAAAATCTCTTTGGCTATACTATTTGTATCTGGCTGGTTTTGGTATCATTGAAAGTTTAAATTTTATAGAACATAATTCCAAATTCAAATTAGGAAAATGTGTGATTTTCATTTGTTTTTCGTACCGTCAAGATGAGTGAATCTAATGAAGAAATTCGATACATTTTAAAATTTTACTACAAAAAAGGTAAAAATGCAACGCAAGCCGCGAAAAAAAATTGCGATGTTTATGGACCTAGTGTAGTGTCTATGAGAGTAGCACAAATTTGGTTTAAGCGTTTTCAATCCGGAAATTTTGATGTCAAAGATGCACGTCGCTCTGGTCGCCCTATTACGGATAAAATGGATGCCATTTTTGAAAAAGTGGAGCAAGATCGGCATATCAGTAGTTACGACGTAGCTGAAGAACTGGAAATTGACCATAAAACAGTTTTGGCGCATTTGAAAAAAACTGGGTACACAAAAAAGCTCGACATTTGGGTACCTCACGAGCTCACTGAAAGAAACCTAATGAACCGTGTACGCATTTGTGATTCTTTATTACGACGTAATGAAACCGAACCATTTTTGAAGAAGCTGATAACTACTGATGAAAAGTGGATCACGTATGACAAGATCGTGCGAAAAAGGTCGTGGTCAAAGGCTGGTCAGGCTTCACAGACTGTGGCGAAACCCGGGTTAACTCGCAACAAGGTGATGCTGTGTGTGTGGTGGGATTGGAAGGGCATTATTCATTATGAGCTGTTACCACCAGGCAGGACCATCGATTCTGAACTCTACTGCGAACAATTGATGAGATTAAAGCAAGAAGTTGAGAGAAAGCGGCCGGAATTAATCAACAGAAGGGGTGTGGTTTTTCATCATGATAACGCTAGACCTCACACATCTTTAGCCACTCAGCAAAAATTAAGAGAGTTTGGCTGGGAGGTGTTAATGCATCCGCCGTATAGTCCTGACCTTGCACCTTCAGATTTACACCTGTTTCGGTCTCTTCAGAATTCTTTAGGCAGTGTCAGGTTAACATCACGAGAGGACTGCCAAAACCACTTGTCGCGGTATTCTGACCAGAAGTCCCAAAATTTCTATAGCAATGGTATCATGTCCCTACCTACAAGATGGCAAAAAGTTATCGAACAAAATGGTACCTACATACTTTAGTTAAATGTAAATAAACTATATTAAAAAATGTTTTGAATTTTCTTAAAAAATGCGAAGAAACTTTTTCCCCAACCTATTACAATCAATCTGCCTAGCCTTTTCTCAACTATGTTGGGGTCGGCTTCCAGTCTAACCGGATGCAGCTGAATACCAGTATTTTACAGCCTATCTGACCTCCACAACCCAGTTACTGGGTAATACGATACCCCTTGGTAAGACTGGTTGACACACTTTCGGGCTTCTGACGATCCGTAATGAATGTCAAAGATCCACGAATAACAGCCGAGACAAACGGCTTAACGTGCTTTCTGAGGCACGTAGGAGTCTCGGTATGTAAAGATGGTCACCCAACCACGGATCAACCCCGGCAAGCGTAGCTTAACCTGATGGATCGACCCGTGCGGCTGTTATTACTTAACCACGAGCTCCTCTACCCGACATAATTATATTATTATACCCGACATAATTATACATGGGCATCGAATCTAGGACTGCGACCATTAGATCAACGAGTTACGTGACGATGTTGTTCACGATTTTTATTTTTATTCATCGGTGCTTTTGACTCTCTAAGTATAATGAATTATGATGTCTCGAAAACCGCCGTTATAGTCATCGCCATAAAAAGTCTATGAAAAAATTTGCAAGTCAATGAACCTTTATAAAACCATTGGTAAGAAACCTTTTTTTATCGCTTTAGCTGATATCGCTATTGGAATATGCTAAAGTTTAATATTATATTAGAGAGAGATAGTGTGTTGGAGGAGCTCGTGGCTAACTAAACGCAAGTATTATAATGCCTAATAGTATTATAATATATGATCTACTGCAGTAAACAAAATCAGAATATGTTTAGCTAGTGAGATAGTGTGTTGGAGGAGCTCGTGGCTAACTAAACGCAAGTATTATAATGCCTAATAGTATATGATCTACTGCAGTAAACCAAAACAGAATATGTTTAGCTAGTGAGATAGTGTGTTGGAGGAGCTCGTGGCTAACTAAACGCAAGTATTATAATGCCTAATAGTATTATAATATATGATCTACTGCAGTAAACAAAATCAGAATATGTTTAGCTAGTGAGATAGTGTGTTGGAGGAGCTCGTGGCTAACTAAACGCAAGTATTATAATGCCTAATAGTATTATAATATATGATCTACTGCAGTAAACAAAATCAGAATATGTTTAGCTAGTGAGATAGTGTGTTGGAGGAGCTCGTGGCTAACTAAACGCAAGTATTATAATGCCTAATAGTATTATAATATATGATCTACTGCAGTAAACAAAATCAGAATATGTTTAGCTAGTGAGATAGTGTGTTGGAGGAGCTCGTGGCTAACTAAACGCAAGTATTATAATGCCTAATAGTATTATAATATATGATCTACTGCAGTAAACAAAATCAGAATATGTTTAGCTAGTGAGATAGTGTGTTGGAGGAGCTCGTGGCTAAATAATAACAGCCGCACGGGTCGATCCATCAGGTTAAGCTACGCTTGCCGGCGTTGGTCCGTAGTCTCGGTATCTGTACATACCGAGACTCCTCCGTGCCTCGGAAAGCACGTTAAGCCGTTGGTCCCGGTTGTCATTCGTGGATCTTTGGCATTTGTTACCGGTGGTCAGAAGCCCGAAAGTCTCACAACCAGTTTTACCAAGGGGTATCGTATTACCCAATAACTGGGTTGTGGAGGTCAGATAGGCGGTCGCTCCATGTAAAATACTGGTATTCAGCTGCATCCGGATAGACTGGAAGCCGACCCCAACATAGTTGGGAAAAGGCTAGGCAGATTGATTTTTGAGATAGTGTGTTGAAAACATAATACAACTAATTTAATACGATACAAGAAAATCACGCAGATACCTCTAAAAATTTCTTACTAATATACATACATGCAATCATTCTGGTTTTTTGTCAGATTATTTTACAAGCAGTCGAATCTTTTTCTTTTTGTAAATATTGTAGATCATTGTTTCATATAATGCCATAAACTACCAGCGTTGTGTCATCGCGCTTCTCTTTCTTTACTATGCAGTCCGACAGTGACCACGCTTTAGATCCTGTCGTCCTGTGTAGTAAAAAACCATAAAGAAACAGGGTGGTGACCCACCTGATCGACAGAAAGTTACCTTCGCCCACAGACCCCGGCAATATCTAAAAGTTTACAGATGCGTTGCCAAGACGAAGTCCATCAATCTGCCTTATAGCTGTCGGTCGGCTTCCAGTCTAACCTAATGCAACTGAATAGCACTATTTTACATACGTACTGGGTAACACGATAACTCTTGTGTTAGCAGACTTTCGGGCTTCTGACGACCTGTAACGACTACCAGTCTATATACGTATAGTTTCGGAGCGTATAATACGCCTAATAACGCTTCTGAAGTAAGACTTCTCTTATTATTTTATTGCGTGATAACCGATAACCTTATCATAATAGTAAGTCCCTACATAGGGATATACGGGTGAATTTTGAATTTTTCAAGTGGGCGTGGATGGCCAAATGCGAAACTATGAGGAATAGCAAAAAGTACTCAAAGGAGTATCGGGCTCAATTTTGATGAAACTAAAAGAGCATCATTGGATTTTTGAACAATTAATATTTCTAGTCAGGAATCGAACCCGTTGATTTTGAAAAAATAAACACACACACTGTATATTATTACACCATTCGATAGTGTCGCTAATAAGGATCGAATTCTGGGAAGTAATGGCATACGGCAAACTAAAGGAACGAGCTCATTTTTAACAAAATACTTTCTTATTTTTCTTATGTTACCTACCTATTAAACCTTGATATTGATTTTTCAAAAATCCAATGATGCAGTTTTAGTTTTCATCAAAATCGAGCCCGAGACTCTTTTTTCACTCTGTATATATGTATATATATATATATATATGTGTGTGTGTGTAAGTATATATATATATATATATCCTCTAATATATCACATATTATATTATATTCATCGCCATTTCCATTTGTGCCTTTGATCCAATAATGTTCGCTTACTACCTGCTAAACCTAACAATACATTTCACACGACCTTATTTTGTACCAACAAGGTATATTTTGGTGCTGAATCTATTTTCAGAGCCGCAAAATGTATTATTGTCGCAGGATGTGATGTCAACAGTGTGTTACTAAAATGTGAGTCAACGTAGTACGATTGGAGATATATATTTTTTTTTTTTTTTGTATTATAGGATGTATGACTAAGGGGCTCCTCATTCGTAGATCTTTGACAGTCGTTACGGGTAGTCAGAAACCCAAAAGTCTGACAACCAGTCTTACCAAGGGGTATCGTGTTACCCAGTAACTGGGTTGTGGTGGTCAGATAAGCAGTCGGTCCATGTAATATAATGATTTTCAGTTGCATCCGGTTTGACTGGAAGCCAACCCCCAACATAGTTGGGAAAAAGCGAGGAGGCTATACAGGGTGACTGGTAATTAGTGGCCGATATATACATGAATGTACTCATGATAACAAATAACTTTTACTTTGAGACCAAACCCGAAATCGAAAAAAATTCTGCTGTTGCCTACATTTATGTTCGCATAACTCGTCAAAGTGTAGGGAGCAGCTGATTTTTTTTTTTTGCGATATCAGGTTTGGTAGTATTACAAAATATTAAAAAAAAAAAAAACATTCGATGGAATATTGAATGAAGTTAGGCTAGGAAGGGGAGCTAGGTAGGACTGGTGCTCGACAGCCGGTGGGACTTCGGCCCCCACTTTCGGCGGCTGACGCCCAAGTTGATGGGCGCGGCGGGCGCGCTCGCAACGCTGCTTCCCAACCTGGGGGGCCCGAGCACCGCCTGTAGGCGGTTGTACTTGGGGATCGTGCGTTCCATGGCCCTGTACGGGGCTCCGGTGTGGGCTTCTGACCTGACGGCTGGCTGCATCGCAATACTGCGTAAACTACAGGGGGCGTTGGCCGTCAGAGCTATCAGGGGGTATCGCACGATCTCCTACGAAGCGGCTTGTGCACGGTTACCGCCCTGGGACCTAGAGCCGAGAGCCCTCGCGTCTCTTTACCGATGGCGCGAGGAAGTGCGAACGCGGGGCGGTGAACCGATGCAGCGAGAGTTCGAGCATCGTCGGTCACAGCTCCGCGAGGTTCTGGTGACGGAATGGCGGAACAGGCTTCTGCGCCCTACTGCCGGCCTCGCTACCGTCGAGGCGATCCGACCAGTGCTCGGCGAATGGCTCGGGAGGAGGCACGGCTCTCTGTCGTTTCGGGCGACGCAGGTGCTTTCGGGGCATGGCTGCTTCGGGAAGTACCTGTGTCGCATAGGCAGGGAGCCGGACGCTCGGTGCCATCACTGCGTTCACTGTCGGGAGGACACGGCGTGGCACACACTGGCAGAGCGTGTCGCATGGGAGGAGCCGCGCCGTGCCCTCGTATCAGTAGTCGGAGCCGACTTGTGGCTACCGACCGTCGCTCGTTCTATGGCCGGGGGCGCCGAGTCTTGGGATGCGGTGATCTCCTTCTGTGAAACGGTAATTTCGCAGAAGGAGGTTGCGGAAAGGGAGAGGGAGATTGAAACCACTCTTCCGATCCGCAGCAGGCGAACTAGACGTCGGCGGAGGGCGGACAACGCCCTCTTCCAGCCCCCGTAAATAGGTCCGGAGGGACGGCGGACTCGGGGACGTCCGCCGCCCCTCATCCAGCAGGAACCGAGGCGGCGGCGCGTAGTGTTCCACGCGCGCCCCTAATGGACGTCGCGGGGGGAGTTTCATACCTCACTCCCCCCGCGGGCCTGAGGTGGCCCGCAATGGCGGGCCGGCACTAGCTGGGGATCGTGGACAAGTTCCCATGATCCCCGGTGCAAGTGTGGGAACGGAACACCGGGGTGGTTTTTAGTCAGTAAGAGTCTGACAGACCCAGACTCTTACTGACTAAAAACCACCCCGGTGAAAAAAAAAAACGAAGGGGGGAAGGTAGGCTATAGGAGAAGTGGAAAACCAAAGGCACGATGAAATTAGGAAGGCCACAGGCTGCACAGACCACTAATAAATTGGGGTAAGGGCAGGCAGATTTGAGTAGTCTGAGGAACACTTCTAGGAAAAATGGGGACAACAAACTGCATTATAATGTTGTATAAATCGACCGTCCCTATTAACAATGTCGGTTCTGCAATGTCGGTTTTTTGTTCTGTTTAGTTCCTACTGAACAGTGGTCTTTTTTGTAGAACTGACATTAATATCATTAAGATTCTTTTTTATCGTTAGGGCAAACTTTGAACTGCCCTCAGTTCAGAGTTTGTTTTGACAGTGAAGAATTTTTTTTTAAATTGTAATTCGATTTATGTAAAAAAGTGAATATTGGTAAAAATGTATATCCGACATTGTTAATAGGGACGGTCTAAATGTATGGTGGGGGAAAAGTAATGTCATAATGTGCATTGGCTGCCATTTTGTTGATATTGAAAAAAATTGTCGAAAAAATTATAACGGTCAATTGTGTTTTACGGCATTTTCAATTTAATTATCTGCCTAGCCTTTTCCCTTCTATGTTGGGCTCGGCTTCCAGTCAAACCGGATACAGTTGAATACCAGTATTTTACATGGAGCAACTGCCTATCTGACCTCCACAACCCACTTACTGGGTATATACCGATACCCCTTGGTAAAACTGGTTGTCAGACTTTCGGGCTTCTGACGACACCTAACCACTGCCATCTACGAATGACAGACGGGAATTACTTTTTGCACCACCAGCACCCTAATTGAGTACCACGCTATCGATTGGAATTTGAATTATTTTGAAGCAAATTGCTAATCCATTGCTTCATATGTTTGAAAAATTTGTCTGCTCAACAACGTAAATAACGCAATGAATGTTGTTGAACTGTCAAAATGAAACTAATTCTGATTGATAATGTGTTAGTTACGCAATTAAGGTACTGTATTTAACAAGTTGGATGAAAATCAATAGTAGAACCTACCGACGGCCAGTGATTTCAGAAAACTAAAAAAAAAAAACTAAAAAAAACCATAAATTCAAGTTGCTTTATCGTGTTTCTAATTATCTTGTAAGTATAGCTTGAAAAACTCTACTAAATATCAATTAACCACGATTATCGCTACTTCCTTTTCATCTTAATTTTAATATGTGCATTTAATCGCTTCCTTGTTATTCGCCTAATGGCAAGGCTAGACGGATCAATATTTGACGATATGCGGAAGATTTTTAATTTAATTCGAATTGATAAAGATTCCACTACATAATGTGTTAATTTTGAATACTTAACTCACTTTTATTGAATACGAAAAATATATATCATTGGATAAACTTCACGAAATTAACTAACAGACTAAATATAATGTTGGATAAAAAATAAATATACTACGTATTAAAATAATAAAAAATGTGATCTATGGAAACCACGATGACGCGCCCACTCTTAGCAAGATTCACAGCCAAATTTAGAAGAAATCAACTAAAAAAGCTGTTTGAACTCCAGAGTCAAACAAAAGAAGGACATCATTGCAGCAAGAACTATTTATTTCACTACGATTAATAAATGAATGGGAAATAGAATTTTTCTATCGAATTGGCACAAGCTAAACAGAAAAGATTAACCAGGTTACGGGAGATTGCGCAAAGTTTCCTCAACAAATACTTAGTATCGACACGTGGAGGTTCTTACTGGCATTGGACGGAGTACGTAAAACTAACATAAAATTAAAACAACACATGTAAAATTTTATGCACCAGCGGTCAGAATATCATCGTGAATCTAAATCGAGGCCCATAACATATGTTTCGTCAAGCGCGTCACTTGGCCTCCTCTCAAGGCCTTAACATCTTGTTTTATTATTGTTTATATTCGTTACTACAATTCGGAACCGTGTGGACTTAAATAAATACATAGTGTATCAGGTTTTGTCTTCAAACATCCATTTAAAAAACTATCATGTTTTACTGAATAAAAGTTCTCCCATTTTCTATCTATGCGTTGTGCATAAGCTATATATCAAGCAAGCAGTTCTATTTTACTGTACATTTGCCCTACTTTTATTTTATTGGCTTCCTGTTCAAGCGGATTCAGTCAAAGATAATCTGAATCTGAAACAAGAGATTCAAACTTTTTGAGTTCTGTCTCACCATACAGTTAAGATTTTAAGGAATAAATTCTGTTTTCGAGTTCGGAGCTTCATCTCATTGAATTCAGGACCATGAAAAAAAATCATCATCATCTCCCTAGCATTTTCCCCACTGTATTGGTGTTGGCTGCAAGTAACTGGATGCAGCTGAACATTTGTATTTTACATAGAGCGACTGCCTATCTGATCTTCACCTCAAAGCATAGATAGAGATGTTAAATAAATCAAAGATTCAAAAAAGTTACTGTGATTCATCAGATCAGGTAAAAACAACGCCAAATCGTCAGAAAGTCATTCGGACACATTCCGGAGTCGTTACGTTCAGAATCAACTAATGTAAATGAGACATTACTTTGCTGGCAGCGCATATGAGATCGTTAAAACTGTTTCCTATAGTATATGGATGAATATTCGATGTATTTGTAAAACTTGACTCGATTTTCCCAAAACTCGACATTAGAAGAACTAAGACTTGTTGGGGGTATTATTAGAGTAAAAAAGATGGTGAATGAGTTTTTGTTGATGCCGTTTGGATGAATGTCCGAATGAATAAAATCGTTGCTGAAAAGCGAGGTTCTTCTGAATATAGAAATCATGACGCATAATATTATGTCGTTACTAATCAGAACGGCAGGTAATTTTATAGATGCAACAAATATTATTGAAGATAAACCCAAGAGAAAAACCTTTGACGATCCTGTTACTGAAAAGACGAATATAAATCAAGCTGTAATATAAACTTACCTCTTCGACGGACTTCTTGGAAAACTCGTTCATGGACACAATCCATTGCTGCACGAGCTCATTCACAATAACTAGATCATTATATAACCACGTCAATAGGTCGTTCACCCATTGCACACTCGGCGGGTCGGGTCCCGTACATGTCGGGATTAAAACGCTTTGATGCTTTTTTAAAGTCAGCTGCTCGGGACCAGGGGACATGCGACCCAACCTTCTTTTGTTTGGTGGAGTAGCTGGTACGAACCCAGTAGACTTTGCAGGCTTAAACGAGGCACTTTTAACTTTAGCACTAGTAGCCAATACACTATCAGCACTGTTTATAATTTCGTTCGATGTTTTCTTCGTGTCATCAGTCGTTGGCTTTTGTTTTGGATCGACCTCCACCACTTTATTCGCGAAGCGAGCGTACGCCCATTTCGCTATGCCGAGGAGGACGATCGAAAATAGGACCCATATGAAAATTAGCATGACTAGGTTGTCCATGGCTGTGTCCATATAATCGAAGCTACATATAAGGTCGTCAACTGCTTCGGCAAGGTCGGCCATAGCTTTCCATGGTGTTCTCCACCACTGCGCGGCGACCGCACCCGCCGCGTCTTTCTCGGTAACTGATTGGGAGCTAGGCATTTTTTTTCTATTTTCGAACGCACTATTTTGGGACGCAGCTCTGTTTCGCTATGTCTGTCTCTTTCTATTTTGGATGCGTTCAGTTGAGTTAGTTTTAGTTTGAACACATTTCGTTCGTTCGTGTTTTTCGTGGTTTCAGTGTTCCCCTTTTTTCAGCATGTTTTTCAGAATCTGTAACAATGAAAAAAAATATTTCAATATATATTCGCTGATTTGTTGGATTCATTTTCTCCTCTACTGATTGTTATTTCTCCTGACAAAGTTTATTCTGTTTATATATGTATGTATAAATCGAAGTATTTATTATTGTATTGTGTAGTTATTTTCGTGTTATCTATCCTTTATAAAGCACCTGCCATGTTTTCTCTCTGCATCTCCCTATGATTGACTGAAATAAAACGCCCCAGGCATTGAGTCCGCCTTTGTACGGTATTTGTTTTTTACTTGTGCATAAAGTTTTAATAAATAAATAAATAATTGGAACAAAATATGTAGGTAGTTTTGCAATCTCACTTTATGCATGTGGTGCTCAAATAAACAATAGAATTGTTTCAGGAATAAAATCTACTTTTAATTTAAGTAAATTATAGGTTTATGGTTATAGCAGTAAATGCTTGAGTTTAAAGTCTACAAAAGGTCACCAACTGCAATGAATTACAGACTTCAGTTAATATACCGCGCAGTGCAATGTAATACCCAACTATGTTAAGGTCGTCTTCCAGTCTGACCGGATGCAGCGGAATGCCAGTATTTTACATGGAGCAACTGCCTATCTGACCTCCACAACCCAACTACTGGGTAATACGAAACCCCTTGGTAAGACTGGTTGTCAGACTTTCGGGCCTCTGACGACCCGTAACGCCTGTCAAATATCCACGAATGACAGCCGGAAAAAACGGCTTATCGTGCTTTCCGAGGCATGGAGGGTTCTTGGTATGTAAAGATGGTCACCCATCCATGGACCAACCGCGGCAAGCGTAGCTTGACCTGATCGATCGACTCGTGCGGCTGTTATTAGGTACTTAGCCACAAGCCACAAATGCAATCTTATACTATGTTTATGAAATATGTAATTGTTATAACTATAATTAAATTCAGGAAAATATTTGTTTATTTAGACAAACCGTCTGTAATAAAATTAAATAACAAAATCATATCCTGGAAAAATCGATCAAAATTGTGCAATAATGTGCAACATACCTATCTAGTTAATTTACATAATTAGTTGTACAGACGCCAGTACATCAAGCTACTACAATCTGTCAAATTTCTTTAATAGATTTTCAACCTTATCGCTAAAGCATTAGGTTCAAGGTTGATTGGGAAAATTTGACAGTTTCGGGTAGCTCGATGTGCTGGCAGATACTATCCTTTCGATTCTATGAAAGCTTTCAAATACAGATGAAGTTTCAAACAAATGTTCTTTGATTCATATTATAAAAGCCGTCGACAGCAGCTGTTAGTTCCTGCCTTTAATTATAAATTAACCGAAGAAAAAACCCTCCATACAATCTAAATGTCGTAGGCTATATGTTATTGATTTCTGACTTTGACATTAAAACCCTTAAGTTTAAAAACCTACAGTTTGCTGAATTTTTTTTTACCAGATCATAGAAGAATAGCGTAAAGAAAATTGACTAACTATCCCTTGAGGAACCCTTTTTGTAAATCTTCCATAAGACATCGATCTCCTTTACTCCAATTAACCTATAATGTCCCCACTGATGGTACACAGGCCTCCTCTCTGTGAGAGGGAGTGAGCTGTAATCCACCACGCGGACCCAGTGCGTGTTGGTAGATATCACATGTCTTCGAACATTTGGTTCTAGGACATGCCGGTTTCCTCACGATCGCGATGTTTTCCTACAACGTTTTGAGAGCAGCGGTGATGAAATAATTTACACAAAGTAAAAAGAACTTTGTTCCAAAACGATTGATACACATTTTCGACCAACCCATACTAATAGCACTACAAATGCGACAGTAACTCTGTCTGTCTACCTTTTCACGCCTAAAACACTGAACCAATTATTAAACAGTTTGACAGATAGATGCCTGGGACCTGGGGAAAGAAAGACATAGGCAACATTTATCCTGGATATTTGTATAAAAGAAAATGCTGAAATATACAAAATACACACAGACAAAGTTACGACAACAGCTACATAGTTCTGATATAACAATGCTTTAGGTCCTAGGATGTAATACATACATATATATATACGTCCAAGTTCAATTAGTTTGCCAAGAGTTTGTTAATAGTAATATTCCCTAGTCCCAAGATCCTCGATTCCCATAAAAGCCAATGTTCTTTCAAATGCAACAAGAAAATCATCCATCTTGAAAGAGAAGAACCTTCACTGTGTCTCCTCGAGTAACAATGTACGCTATTCTCCTAACAATGGGTAATAGACTATTGTCTTGCTATATTCATACTACTTATATGTACTTAGTTATCATTACTCAGTCGGTCAGGCATGACAACAGCACTGATGATGCAACTATGCTTACTTGAGAAGTCTGTGTTTAAGGCGACGATAACCGACGTTTAATGATTTTAAGCTCCGTTTTAACGATTATAATAAAACTTAACAATATAAAACTACAGTTTGTAATAATAATAACGTATAGTCTTATGGAGAACACCGTACCATGCTTATTTTCTGCATTTTCTTCTAAAATAAAAGAAATAACTAAACAAACAATGAGGGCGCCAATGCGCGATCGGTATCCCCTTAAATAATAAAATTAAAAACTGAAGATCACGTCTAAACGAGTAGTGTCAATGACTTGAATTAGAGCATGAGCAGAGAAAAGGCTAGGCAAATTGGGAATTTGCCTAGCCTTTTCCCAACTATGTAGCGGTCGGCTTCCAGTCTAGCCAGATGCAGCTGAATACCAGTAATTTACATGGAGTGACTGTCTATCTGACCTCCACAACCCAGTTATTGCATAACACGATACCCCTCGGTAAGACTGATTGTCAGACTTTCGGGCTGCTGACGACCCGTAACGTCTGCCAAAGATCCACGAATGACAGCCGAGACCAACGGCTTAACGTGCTTTCCAAGGCACGGAGGAGTCTTGGTATGTAAAGATGGTCACCCATCCATGGACCAACCCCGGCAATGGATCGACTCGTGCGGCTGTTATTACTTAGCCACGAGCTCCTCAGGAAATGATAATGTTATATTTACATAATAAGTGCGTCCCGCCATTATCAGAGTAAATAAGAATAGCAAGCAATGGCGATGAAGATTCTGTGAAGTGTGGAAGAAAGGGAAGCAGGCCTAGGGTGATTCAGGGTTGAAGTAATAATAACGAAGGATGGGGTGAATAATTTCAGGCAGAACTCCAACACTAACTTTTCACGAAACAAATAAATCTTTTCGCCATAGGGAGCCAGGCGCCAGACTCCATATTTATATTGTGGCCAGACTATGCGCCAAGCATAAACTACATAATTATTTTAGCCTTGTTCAGTTCTAATGTTTCAGATTGGTTAATTGGCTCAATGAGAATTGGATTAGCTGCGGTGATTAATTGTAGTAAAACAAACACGCTTATGAATCAACGCTTGGAGGCAATATTTCAGTCGATCCATCTTCTAACATATTTTTTTTTAGTATCTAGTTTTCTGCACATTAATGTAGTAGGTACCTATAGCAAAAGAGTCCGTTTTCTCAAAAGCATAATTCCACGTAACCCAGAGGTCTATTTAATCAAACCGACAGGCGGGAGGAAACAGGCGATAATCTGACAATTCGAGAATTTTGCAAGTTTTTTCGAATACATTGGTGCAGATTATGTTGTGCACAAACTAAACTTAAGATATTGCTAACTTTTCTGTCTAATAACATAAGAAAGAAACGTACGTAAATTAGAGCTGTCAAATTTAGTTGAACTAATATTTCCATACAAATTTAGACGACACGTAAAAACGTAGACTAAGAATACGGTGAAGCGTAAGGCGTAAACTAGGTTGACATCTCTAACTTAGTTCATAGCTATAGCCGTCCTTATCTCGCGCTGCCTGTTAGTAAAAGATAACGATTCTCTAATTTTAGTTTAGTTATTGAACAATAAAGTTGGCACTATTATCTACTGTAATAATTAAAAAAACGGCCAAGTGCGTGTCGTATCACGCACAATGACTGGTTCCGTAGTTGGGACATGGGATGAAATTATCCCAACAAAAAACAAACTTAAAATTGTAGATGAAAAACATGTTCATACATGGATATACGCCACGGTCAATTCTCCAACTGCAAATGTAAATTTGTAATCGCAAGAAAAAAAAATGTGATAAAACTACAAGGACTTTTTCCTTACCTTGCTTCTTGGCAAAATTCATGATTCTAGGTCAACGGAAAGTACCCTATAGGTTTTGATTTATTTGCGAGTATCCAAGTTTATTTCGCATAAATGGCCGTATTTTTCATTGCGCTGACTTAGAAGCTTGACTTTTTTAGAGCTCCAAGGGACCGTAGACGTAGGTATTTGATATTAACTTCAACTTGATACCTCCACGCGTTCCTGTGAAAAAGGGTCTTGGCAGACTGACAGACAGACAGACGGACAACGAAGAGATCCTATAAGTCCCAATTTTTAATTTTTCCTGGCCCTGCTTTCTACTGGCAAATTCTCAAAAACATTACATTCACTGGTGTAAGTGTTCTAGCGACAGAAAAACTGTTTGTATTAAGGTATCGTTTCAGAATAAGGAGCTTAGAGAGTGTATGTTCATAAGAGTTTCGTCCACGAGAGACACACCTCATGCAGAACAGCATACGACAGAAATTAACTAAAGTCAAAATTACAATAGCTACATGACATATTCAAAAAATTTGCCGAGCCTTTTCCCAACTATGTTGGGGTAGGCTTCCAATCTAACCGGATGCAGCTGAGTATTTTACATGGAGTGACTGCCTATCTGACCTCCACAACCCAGTTACTAAGTAACACAATACCAATTGGCAAGACTGGTTATCAGACTTTCGGGCTTCTGACTACCCCTAACGACTGCCAATAATCTACGAATGACAGCCGGGACCAATGGCTTAGCGTGCTTTCTCGAGGGGTCTCGGTATGTAATGGATGGTCACCAATCACGGACCGACCTCGTAAGCTTTGCCACCTATTCAATCATCATCAATTTAGTCAACAAAACTTATCAGCTGATTCACAATGCCTATTCACAAATTGAGTCATAGTCTAGGAGTCCAACTGGCACGTTTATGCCAGACTAAATGACCTAATTGTGCTATCGTAATTCCACATTTGACCTTACCCAAATATACTACCAATTAGGTTGAACTTTATTCCGTCCGGTTGCCTCATTTTAAATTTGATTAGGGAGATATCTTTATTACCCAATGAATGGTCATTCATTAGATTACACTAAACATAACACCACATGAACGTAAACGAAGCAAAAGGAGTAAGGATCGTAGCAGGTGGCGTTCTGTAGTTTTTGCCTACCCCCATTGGAAGAACCCGTGAGAGTACGGCCGATTTATCTTGGCAGGTCCGAACTTCACGCAGAAGGCTGCGCTACAAGATTTTTTAGGAACCAAATAGTGACTGAGGCGAGTGTGAGTGAGAGAACATGCGCGAAACTTCTTAGTGCCTATGTTCGGACTTCCATCATTCTCCTGCCCTTGTCCCAATTTATTTGGGGTCGGCGCAACATGTATTTTTCTTCCATACTTCTCTATTAGTCGTCATCTCGGTAGTCACTCCCTTTCTGGCCATATCATCTTTCACACAGTCCATCCATCGTATTTTTGGTCTTCGCTTACTCGTATAGCCCTCCACGTTCATACTCAACACTTTCCTGACGACATTTTCCTCATTCCTCCGCATCACATGCCCATACCATGACAACCGATTTCCACACAACTTTTCAGTCACCGGTGTCACTTTCAGACTTCCTCTTATATACTCATTTCTTATTCTATTCATTCGCGTAATACCACACATCCCTTTTAGCATTCTCATCTCGGCTGCATGCAATTGTCTTTCATTCATTCTTTTTATGGCCCAACATTCTGATCTATACAAGACAGCAGGTCTAACCATTATTTTATAAATCTTCCCCTTGAGTTTAAGGGGAATGCGGGAGTCGCAGATTGTTCCCGTGACCTGTCGCCATTTCATCCATCCAGTGTTAATTCTGTGCTTAACAGTCCGATCTACTTCGCCATTGCTTTGCACAAGTGAACCAAGATACCGGAAGTCGGAACAGACCGGGAGAAGCGCGCCATCAAGCGCTATGGCTCCAGCACTGGAGAGACCGCCGGAATCTCAGAACATATACTCGGTCTTGGTTCTGCTGATTTTCAAGCCGACATTCTCTAGTTTCCGTTGCCATTTCTCCAATCTGCTCTGGATCTCAGATCCATCTTCACCGACAAGAACGATGTCGTCGGCAAATAGCATGCACCAGTGTGCCTCTTCCTGTATGTCCGCCGTCAGAGCGTCCATAATCAACAGGAAGATGTAAGGATTTAAAGCCGACCCCTGGTGCAAGCCTACCGCCACATTGAACAGCCTATGTTCGGACTTGCCAAGATAAATCGGCCGGAGTGTAAGTAACTATGTTAAACATCAAACCCATATTCTCCAAAGGAGTTGGTAGATGTGTATGGTTTCGCACGTTGTTATGTTAAAGTCCAATGTAGGTAATGAAATAGGGGGCGACACTATTGCCATTATCGAGGCATAAATAGACTAGAGTAGAGTCAAGAGCAAACCAATCTCAAATAAAAAAATTAAAAAAAAAAACAGAGTCCGGGCTCCTATTGAGAAATCCTTAAATAAAAAGACCTAATACTGCTTGACTCAATCTAGGGATTGAACCCAGGACCTGACCTCAAAAGTCAAAGCATTGATTTTAAACTAGTTTCAGCCCGCGACTTCGTCCGCGTGAAATTTCTGGTCTCTTAATGGGCGATGCGATGCGATATGCAAAGGGGTGGACCCTTTGCATATCGCATCGCATCGCCCACCCGCGTTATTACTTCGTTTTTGCTTAGCGTTCTTTCTGCCTTTATTTTTGCTCGGCTTCTAAGGGTCCTAAAGTGATGTTGAATAGCGAGTAGGTTGTTGGTGTTGTAGGTCCAGTTTGACCATCCAGTCGCCCGCTTGTAAGAAGTTGGGCATTTGGTGATGATGAAACAGGTGGAAATGTTTTAGTTGCATGAAATGATTTAATGCCTGCAAATTGAAAATAACCCGCCTCTTTCCGCTACTTTTTGTTGTTATGAATAGTGGGGATGTGAACGATGGAGTTTAGGTCGCAGACTAGTCAAACCTTTCCATTGAAGCCAAGAATTGGGCTATCAAATGGAAAAAGATTTTTTTCAAATTCGACTGGTAGTTTCAGAGATTAGCGCGATCAAGCAAACAGACTAATCCTTAAGCTTTATTATTAGTATAGCTATATAGATTCTGATGTAACAGATAAAACATTGTAAGAAACTGAACAACTAAAAGCCAATTTTGAAGATCTCCCTACTGTCATCTGACTCACTGACTCACTCACTTTTTATAAGGAGATTTTTTAACCAAAATTTTTCACTTTCACTCAAACAAACCTTGTCCTGATAATTACAAACACAAAAAAAAAAGAATTGGCCAAATAGGTGCAACTGTTCTGAAATGATGCGCTTCAATCCGGTAATTGATTTTTATTTATTTAGATAGATAATAAACCAATTACAGGCAATTACAATTCAAGTGAATTGACAAGGGGTCAGTCAGTCAGATTGATGAAGCTAGTTGCCCATTCCAAAACGTAGTAGGTTCCTATGGAGAAGAACGAGCAAGAAACTCCACGGACAATTTTAAATATTTTTTTTTTTTTACAAAATATTGATTTATCTTTAAAATTAGTCGTTTGTCAAATGTTTCCTTTAGTAAATTAAGCCAATAAAAAGTTAAGTTTTCAGTAAACTAGACGTTGGTGTCAGCCGCGGCGGCCACATGCCCGGAATCATATTCAAACATTAATGCCATAAAATTATTTATCATATAAAGCCAATTTCATGGATATTAAAAACATTTTTCTGTATTTTATTTCAATTTAAAATTCTCCCCTCTAAAAAAAAACACCTGATACATAATACAGACTTGCTAAAAAACATTTAGGTCATACTTTTATTAAAGCATGCCTAAGTCATAGACTGTGAGTCAGTCAAGTCACAAACGATACTCATTCGTGTAGCAGGTTATAATTATATAATACGATTGTATAGATATGATGAATAATTTATTGGAATTAGAGGCCTTGGAAATTATTTTAGCAAATTGTAATAGAGCTTTTGGAATGATTTTCATAAAAGGCCCCCGGTATGGAAAAACTATGAGGACTGTAATACAATACAAGCGAAGCGTTGTCACGTTTTTGTGTATCGTTTATTTTCGGCCAGTCTTCATTGTAGCGGTCAATCTATCCATTATACGTATTATTTAAAGACAATCGTACATAAGGAGTAAACTCCAGTCGTGTGTCGGAGCTGACACACACTTTTTTAGGGTTCCGTACCTCTAAAAGGAAAAAACGGAACGCTTCTTATAGGATCACTCGTGTGTCTCTCTGGCCGTCTAACTGTCACAGCCAATTTGCTCCTAATCTAATGAACCGAATAAGTTGAAAGGTAAACTTATGAATTTCTGTGACCCAAATACGGACGTGTAACGTAAATAAATGAATTTTGAATATGGTGGTCGCTTTTAGGGGCAAATAAGAAAATAAAAAAAAAATAAAAAGTTTTGCGTTTGTGAGCTGTGAGGGTCCCAAATATATTTTTTTTTTTAATAATTATAAAATAAATTGTTTTAAAGTTATTTAAGAAAATAGACGAAAATTGACAATTCCCCCGCCTTTATCTCCAAAACCGCTGAGCCTAAAATTCTGAAAAAAAAATACAGAAAATAGTTCTATACCTATAGATTACAGGAAAACTTATAAGAAGTCTATGGTCTTAAATTAACATTGTGAATCTCTCAATATTATGCGTACAAACTTACATTTGCCGTTAGAATGTATGGAAGAACACGTTTTTCAACTTCAATGTTAAATTTGTTCTTGGGATAAATTCATACCAACTACGGAACCCTGTACTGTGCGTAGTCCAACACGCACTTGGCCGGTTTTTATTTTATACTGGCAGAGTATTAAATTGTGGATACAGTATAATTGAATGTGTTACAACAATATTTTTTTACTTCTATGTATGTTCATGTCACGGGCCACGGTCACCGTTTTATTTAAACAATGAACACTTCTAAACAGCCTAATTTAATATGACAAAGAAACACAAAACAATTTACACTAAAGTCGTTACTGGTCATTAATCATTCAAAATTAACTTAAAATCTTAGCCTTTTGCTCGATCTTTAAAAATAAGTTTTAAGTAGTTAATATTTTAAAGTCAAGGTAGGATCAATTAGTTAAATGTCAATTTTTTAGTAAGTATTCAAAACATGACGAAAAAATACAAAAAAAAAAATGAAACATTTTACGAGAATCTTAATTTAGTATTTTTGCTCTTTAACACACCACGTTTTTGGACTAAAAACCCACGACGGACAATGCGGCATGAAAAATACATCAAATAAAACAATTAAAAACACACGACACTAAAGCATAATATGATTAATAAAAAGTGCACGACAATAACTATTACAGAGAATATTATTAATAACCGTAGTGCGACAAAAATGGTAACAGACACACACACAAACACCTCTTACCCCAAACGCATGTACTGTCTCCATGGCCGTCGCGGGTAAAAACATGAACTTGCAACTTTAAACCCATGGCAATTTCTCACGTCACCACTTGCTATTCCCATTCCAATACTTAATTCAACAGTATCGGCCGACCCGACCTTGAATGACATCACCGCGAGGTCACAGATAAACAGCTGAATTTTTAATCTATGCGCATTGAATTTTAATTATATTTCGTCTGTGGAATATTTCAACATGGCTGTTTGATGTTCTCTTTTTAATTTATTTGTGAACTTTGAGCTTTTGTCAAGGGACAAATTCACGTATAAATAATACTAAGTGAAGACTTGTAGCTAAATTATACCTTACTAGCTTTAACCTGCGGCTACGTTCGCGTGGTGCTCGATCCCACGGGAAAGTACTACCTGGATAAACATAATTATGTCCCAACCTAGGTCATGGTCTATCCGTGTGCCTTTCACCCCAATCCGTTAACGGTTAAGGCGTGACCGCGTGATAGACAGACAGTTACTTTCGCATTTTGATTATAATATTATACAGGGTCAAATTAAATTAGCTAGCGAAACTCCGCAGACGCGATGGTATCGATGTCTAAACATGGCAAAATAAAAAAAAGGTTTGATGATTTTTTTGGGTGTACGAGTACAATTGCACAGAGATTCTGGACCCCCTGCGCTGAAATTTCTCTTCGGTTACTAGAAAAAAAAAACAGCTGTTTCCTACCTACATGGTCAAAATCACCACGAAAAAAGTCAATGTATGGAACAACTTGTGACCCACGGTTGCCCCTTAAGTTAAAGGGGAAATTTTACAAGTCCATGATAAGGCCTGTCGTAATGTATGGATCGGAATGTTGGGCCGTGAAGAAGACGGATGAAAAAAGATTGCAAGCAGCGGAGATGAGAATGTTGAGATGGATGTGTGGAGTGACGAAAATGGATAAATTAAGAAATTAGTATAAGTTTGAAAGTGGCGCCATTGACAGAAAAGTTGAAAGGAAGTCGTTCGGCTTGGTTTGGGCACGTGATAAGGAAGGAGGAAATGCATGTGACTAAAATAGTGATGAATATACATGTTGATGAATGGAGAGGGAGAGGAAGGCCGAAGAAAAGACGGATGGATTGTGTGAGGAATGATATGAAAGAGAAGGGTGACGGTTGGCAGGGGAGAATGGAAGAAGAAAACGTGTTTCGCCTACCCCAAGTAACATGGGATAAGGGCAAGAAGATGATGTGGTCAAAATGTATAGAACAGCAATTTTTGTTTTAATAACCGACGAAATAAATCAACTCTGGGGGGTCCAGAATCACGTACTGAACAGGTTGCGCGCCGATGTCGCTGCCACCCTGTATAGGGTTTTGTTTTCCAAATTAGAAACAAAAAAAAAACCAAATCAATCACTTGATCACAGTTGAAATACTTTTTAATTTCGTAGGAGGTATTTTTTAGGGTTCAGTAGCCAAAACAACAAACGCCTATTAGGTCAGTTCTATGCCTACAGTATCTTCCTACCCGTTTAAATAACACACATAAGCTTCTGTATCTCGTTAGAAGATAACCTTTTAGATCACTATAATTATTTACGTGTTATTGAATCATAAAACTTAACTACTTACTCAAGTCCCCAGTGCCTAGCCTATTTTTTTATGAGTAATTTAATTTTTTTTAAAGGAATCTCATCGACACGTGCATCTCGCCCGTTCTAACCTACAGTGCAAAAAGTTGGTCCGTTACTGAACAACAGAAATCCAAACTCAAGATTTGCCTGCGTTCCATAACTGACGTAGTGGATAATGGAGAAAAAACAGCCAGGCTGAAGTGGGAGTAGGCTGGCCACGTCGCACAAATGCACCCGGAGAGATGGGCAAAGATCATCACCCACTGGACGCCTCAGTGAGAACATCGCCGTCGAGGTAGACCGCGGCGAAGGTGGTGTGACGATCTGTTAATGTTTGCAGGGCCAACATGGCTGAGATCGCACAAGACAGAAAGGTTTGGCAGGAAAAAGGGCAGTCTAACCGGATGCAGCTGAATACCAGTATTTTAAATGAAGCGACTGCTTATCTGACCTCCACAACCCAGATACTGGGTAATACGATACCCCTTGGTAAGACTGGTTGTCAGTCTTTCGGGCTTCTGACGACCCGTAACGACTGTCGAAGATCCAAGAATGACAGCCGGGACCAATGGCTTTACGTGCTTTCCGAGGCACGGGGGTATCGGTATGTAAAGATGGTCACCCATCCATGGACTGACTGTGGCAAGCGTAGTTTAACCTGATCGATCGACCCGTGCGCCTGTTATTACTTAGCCACGAGCCCCTCAAGTGTAATTTTTAATTTATTATATTATATTTAAGTAAGTAGCGGTTGGATATCACTGACATTCAGTAATAGGAAAACATCATGAATTTAAATTCATCGCCATTTAAGTGGCGATGAAAACATAGCCTGAACCACAGAACAGGTAATCTGTTCTGTGGCCTGAACTATGTTACAAAATGTAGCTGAAATATGTAGTACGGTCTAATAAAATTAGTAAAACAATTCGATGGTTTTCTTTTTGTGTCAGTGTCCTTTAGAGTTATCTTCTTTAGATACCGATCCCCATCACGTCTGTGGGGTTTGGCTAGCTAATTTAATTTGACCCCGTTTAATGACATAACTTACCACAGATTAATACAGATGGGACACTCCGCAGTTTAGGTATGAAGCTACAAGTACGCGGCGGGCCTATCTCACTGGGCCAATTCAGTAGGAATGCTGCGGTCAGAAGGTATAAAAGTTACGCGTTAGAAAGAGAGGCAACTTGTAGGTGAATATAATATAACTGTAGGTAATAAGCGCCGTGCGACCTGAATTGCACTTTATTGTGTCGTAGCAAGAGTCGCTTTTTATTTAAATGATTTTACGAAGTGTTCCATCTGTATTAATCTCTGCCACAACAAAGAATCTATTATTACTGAAGCATCACTGATTTTGGTTACGATGTAATAATGACGTAATTTTTAAACCATGAAGTTTGTGCTAAAAATAGGTATTATGTAGTTTATACCTTCGTAATTAGCACATTTACACGGTGCGAGTTTATTGCATATCATAAAATTTAAGTAAAATTAACTGGCACCGTCTAAACAACATGTATGAACAATATTTTTGCACGATACGGGCAAGTTAGTTGCCGTTAAAAACTGGTTTAGATGTACAATAAAATTTCGCACGTACAATAAAATTGCATTCAATTCTGGCATGCAAATTTTCTATCACTCAAACATGAGCGAACGAAACAAAAAGTTCAATAAAATTTTACAAAATATTTGACGGCGCAAGTACGGGTAAACCTTGAATCAATTTTATTGTACAAGGACGTGCAACTCTGTGTTGAGACGAGGCAAAACTTGCTTGCAATAATCGCCTTGCAGTTTTATTGTCTTGGTGTAAGTCGCATGCAATTTTATTGAATGGCAAAACTTGCATTCAATTATTGTACGCTATTTTATGGAAATTGCATGCATGTAAATACTTGCATGTAATTCTTGAATGGCAATAAAATCTAACGTGCTTTAGGCATACGATTATTGCTCTTGAATATTCCAGAAATATGCACCGTGTAAATGGAGCTCTCATCTACGTTAAAGTAAAAAAGCTGGTTTTTATTCTGCCGTACGTTACGAGTATAACTGAATTAAAAATGCCTATTAATCATCAAAATGTTAGCTTTTCTAAAATCACGTAGGTCTGGGGGCTCTGGGATCATCTGCCTAGCCTTTTCCCAAGTATGTTGGGGTCGGCTTCCTGTCTAACCGGATGCAGCTGAATACCAATATTTTACATGGAGCGGTCGCTCCATGTAAAATATTGGTATTATTATATAGGCAGTCTCATGCGGCGGGTAGATGACGCTACCGTCACAACATATCGCTCCGTATTTTTTTATCTCCTAATATTCGGAAAGCTGTAATATCACGATGATTTAAAACTAAAGTGACTTGAATATACGAGATACATCAGTGATAGTGTTATCTAGCCAAAAAAAGGACACAAAACAAATAAACAATGTAATAAAACTAGAACCGTAAAAGTGACAGTGTTTTTCATATTAACATTTATAAACTGTTTATACCCAGTCATTTCAGTGTAGAAGTGAGAAAAGACCATTTTAAGTGAGAATATAAGCTGTGAACGTGATAAGCCGTATAAAAATTTAAACTTCTCATCACGAACAAATCGTTAAGAAAAATATTTTTTTGAATAATGGCACAGTTATAATGTTCAATACTTAAGACAACGCCATCTATATCTTAACAACCACATTAACTGAAAGTTAAAGAATCGTCGATAAAACAGAACATCTACGAAATCACTGGAACGACAAACCTATCAACTTATTTGGCGTAACGACGTAAGCGCTCGATAGCCGTGAGGCGAAACTGTGAGCCTCCGTTGGAGTGAACGCAAGTTTGTGAGTTCGAATCACAGTCAAGCAAGTTACTTTTTGGAAGCTTAGCGACACTTACAATGAACTCTGATACTATAAATAATATAACGATGCGTCATAAACACAAAAAAACATCTATGTCATTTGAACGACTATGTTTAACCAGTCCGTCGTCATCTGAGAAGTCAATAGCAGACAGTCTACCCGATAAAATTACAAACTACGACGATGACCACATAAAACAGTTAAAAGACCAAATAAAATCCCTGAATGACCAACTTAATAGCGCACACGAACAAATCGACGAACTGTTACTTGAAAATGGATCACTCAACAAAGTAACACAGGAACAACAAAAACAAATTGCGTACTTAAAAACGATATGTACAAGCACCCCCCAAAGTACTAACCCGACACGTAAGAGAAGAAGCAAAAAGCAGTGTAGGAAAACACTTGATTTCGAAAGAGAAGATAGTGATACTGCACTCAAAAACCATGAGACAAGTGAAATGAGGTTAAAGACACCACAAGAACAAAATCAAGAACTTTTACAGAATCGAACAAATAGACAGACATCGGATAAACCTAGAATAATAATTCTAGGAGATGAACAAGCTCGAGGACTCTCTCAAGTATTAATAAATAGAAGAATGGCTAAATGGAATGATGGCTACACGGTCTCGGCCATGGTCAAACCAGGTGCAACATGCTCCGATATTCTGTGTAATAACTTAGTATTATATAACTCGGTAACCGAACAAGATATTGTTATACTGTCGGTAGGGACAAATGATAATAATCCATGTCATCTCCAGAAAGAAGTATGTATAGCACTAAATAACCTAAGAACTTGTCAACACATTTATTTATTAGGCGTGCAGTATAATAAGTATTTAAATAAGAATATGCTAAACCAAAATTTACAACTTTTAACGCAAAATTTCACAAACTGTACATTTATAAATCTTAATGAATTCTCCTACTATAAGCGCTACTTTTATAAAAAGCAAAATAATCGCACTTATCTGAATGAACTTAGCTCTAAATTAAATATTGAAATTGATTATCTTAAATACACAAAGGAATTTCTTATGAAAAAGCCTTTGTTATTCACTGCACATAATCTGGAAAAACGTAGTGAATTAACTAACAAATCATGCTCCAGTCAGAAGACAATTATGGATTATTTTAAGCCAATAACAGGTGACAGGAAGATAGCAATTAATACGAAAGCACAAGTTGACTCTAGACAGGTTTCTGATTCAGCCTGTGATAATCTTTTTCGTGTATGAAAATATTTTTGTACTGCACCAAAATATTAATGGACTTGTAAATAAATCGGACTTACTAGGTGTGCACATTAATAATTTTAAAGATAAGGGTAAATCGGTGGACATAATATGTATAACAGAAACTAACATGAAAAAGGACGATCATATACATCTTTACGTACCTAATTATACACTCCACACATATTATTCACGAGAAAATAGGAACGGGGGCTCATGTATACTAATGCGGAATATTATATTGGGACAAAAACTAGATGTAGGGAAATGGTGTAAACCAAACCTTATTGAGGGTTGCGCGGTTGAGTTGCAAAATCACCCCGTAATAGTTGTGTGTGTGTACAGACCTCCTAATATGGATAAGGCCTCAGTCAATACATTCCTCGTTGGTTTAGATATGATTCTCAATGAAATCTGTTTTAAACGTAGGAAAAAGATAATTGTATGTGGTGATTTTAATATAGATATTTTGAAGGATAACTACGCCTCTCGCAGTTTTAAAAACCTATTGCAAAGTTTTAATTTGAAAGTAGGTGTGCTCACTCCAACACGTCTTTGTAGCGGAACATGCATTGACAACATTGTCGACAATATAAGGGGAAGTAAATGCGTAACGGTCGAATTGGCGTTGTCAGATCATACAGCGCAACTACTACAATGTCCTGTTAAAAAAACTTGCGTACTTCCATACTGGTACATATTTAGACGAAGTTTCTGTAAAGAAAATATGAAAAAGTTTAAGAGTTGTTTACAAAATTTGACATTTAACGACATTTATTCCTCCACAGAACCTAATGACGCATTTAATAAGTTCCACGACACATTTAAACTATTTTATGATATGTGCTTTCCGCTTAAGAAATTAAAACGATATGCAGTAAAATCACCCAAGTGGATTAGTAAAGGTATAAAATTATGCTGTAAACGCAAGCGCGAAATGTTGTGGCAATTTCGGAAAGACCCCAACCACAATACTAAAACAATTTTCAAAACATATACGAAACGCTTAAAAACAATAATTCGTCTTACTAAGAAATCTCAAAATAATAACCACATTAATAATGCGACTAATAAGTGTAAGGCTACATGGCAAGTAATAAATAAGTACAAACATAATAAGCCAGTCGAAGGAATACCAAGACTTAGAATAAATGACGTAGATATAACTGACCCGAAACGTATCTCCCAAACTTTTAATGACTATTTTATTGACGAAATTGAATTAGTATCTGACATTAATATTACGAATCAAAATTTTAAATTTGACATGTATCCTGACTCATTATTTTTAATGCCCACAGTTCCTTTTGACATTGTAAAAATAATAAATACATTAAATAATACTAATAGCTCTGGTTATGATGACATTACAACAAATGTTATTAAATCTGTTTCAACCATTATAGCACCAGTACTTAGTTATATAATAAATATGTGTTTAGAATCGGGTGTGTTTCCGGATAGGTTAAAATTTGCTGTTATAAAACCACTACATAAGAAAGGTAGCAAACACGATCCAGCCAACTACCGGCCTATTGCCTTACTACCCGTATTCTCTAAAATTTTAGAAAAAGTAATATACAATACATTATACACATTTTTTGAACGTAACAATCTTTTTGCCGATGAACAGTATGGTTTTAGAAGAAAAAAGAATATAAATATGGCAATTTTCAATCTCTTTGAAAAAATTATAACTGGCATTGATAACAGAAGTCCGGTAGCTGCTTTATTCATGGACATGAGCAAGGCATTTGATTTTGTGGATAGATCACTACTATTAAAGAAGTTGGAGAGGTATGGAGTCAGGGGTAATGCTTTGAACCTTTTGAAATCGTACTTGTCCGATAGAAAACAAGCTACTAAAATGGATAGGATATGCATGACGTCAAAAACCGAGCGTTCGTATGTATCGAGTCAAAGAGTTAATTACTACGGTGTACCCCAAGGAAGTATTGTAGGATCTTTATTATTTATCATTTACATTAATGACATGCCCAGGGAAACACATCATCCGATGGTTTTGTTTGCTGATGACAGCACGGTCGTTTTTAGTGCTAAGAATGATGCGACGACACTTGAGGGAGAGATAAACCAATGTCTCCAAGTATTAATAGAATGGATGGGCGCGAATAATTTAAAAATTAATATTGACAAGACTAAAATAATGACTTTTGAGCAAAGGACAAATCATAAGAAACCTGAAATAAAATATGGAGATAAGACAATTTCAGAATCGACTACTACAAAATTTTTAGGGCTTGATCTGGATAGAGACATGTCATGGAAAACTCATACTGACAGTGTATGTAAACGCCTGAGTCAACATTCATATGCTTTACGTAATCTCGCAAAGGAGGTAAATCAAAAAGTTTTGGTTACGGCGTATCATGCATATGTTACGTCTGCATTACGATACGGGATCATATATTGGGGTAACTCCACCAACATGGAGACAGTATTTAGAGCGCAAAAGAGGTGTGTTAGGGCGATATGCGGTATTCAAAGCACGGAAAGCTGCAAACCGTTCTTTGTGAATTTACGTATATTAACGGTACCCTGCCTATACATATGTGAGGTGGCAGTATTTGTTAAAACAAACTTCCACCTATTTGAAAAACTACACAGTTCACGACATAGAAATAAAATAAGCGGTAGGCAACACAAAAAAGCAGTATTTCATAAAAATTTTCTAGGAATGGCACCACATATTTATAATAAATTACCTAATGATTTGTTAAGTACTGAAGATATAAATGTATTTAAGAAGCAACTCAACAATCTACTGATAAGTAAGACATACTACACAATTAATGAATACCTGTCAGATAGAAATTTGTGTATATAAGAATAATACATATAATATTATGGTGAATACTTGAGTCCGATTTATTTTATTTTATTTTATTTTATTTTATTTTATTAAAAATATTTTATTTGTATTAATAACTTAATTAGTGTGACATTATATGCTCTGACATGATTTACTAATTATTATTATTTATTTTTTTTATGACATTATAGATTTATTATAGTAATTTTGCATGCCTCAATTGGTGCAACACAGTGGACTGCGCATTCACTTGAGATCTAGAAATGTATGATTATGTACTGTGTTGAGCAATAAACGTTTGAATTTGAATTTGAATTTCAGTCGCCTATCTGACCTCCACATCCCAGTTACTGGGTAATACGATACCCCGTGGTAAAACTGGTTGTTCTGACGACCCGTAAGGACAAATGACAGCCGGCTTAACGTGTAATTCGAGGCACGGAGGAGTCTCAGTATGTAAAGATGGTCACCCATCCACGAACCAACCCCGGCAAGCGTAGCTTAACCTGATCGTCGTGCGGCTTTTATTACTTAACCATGAAGCTCCTAGTTTAGTATCAATTATATAGGTACTCGTAAAGGTTCTGGTAAAAACAGATGAAGGTTTTTTAGAAGATGTTAATTTGAGAATAGTAATTAACAGACAGTTTAGTGTTACCTTGATGATTATGATTCAGCTATGCTGATTAGGAGTACGTACATGCAATGATTATTAACTGTTAACCAAATTGATGCCCTTCCTCAATTTGAAGTGTTATAGTTATTTCATACAACTGCGAAACAATGACAGTTGTTAGTTGTATATACGGACAGTTTAAGGCGAAATGGTATCGTAACGGGGTTTGGAGTTTTAAAAATATTTATTTTTAAGGCTGAGGCCTGAGGCCAAACGTACCTACGTAATTTTTTCAGCTGTGGAATGAGCAGTGGGACGCCGTGAGAGTTGACGAATGAGCGGCCTGCACTGCCCCCCGTCTCGCCGCGCACATACCTACGGCGCGGTATAGCGGTCTTGGGCAAACTATAATAACAATGTCGTCGATAAAAGTACTGTACTCCATTTGATGATTTTTCTACAGCCCGTTCAATCGATTTTGACTGCTATTCCGTAGGCGTAAGGATGGCATTAAAAGCAAAAACGTGGTTACAATACCAACTGTTTACTGCAGATGCCATTTGTGTTGCCACTAACGCAATAGAAGTTAAAATCTGTTGAACGGGTAGTAAAAAAGGATTATTTAAATGTCTAATCTTATTTCAAACGGATTATAATAGGTAATACCTACTGCCATTAAATAATAAAGAATAATTCAAAATCATAAGTCAATTATTCAAACTAGGCTCTTATCAGCACTTTTTGAACGATAAAATTACATAAGTCACAGTCCCCTCCAAAACAAAAAAAAAATAAAAACCGACTGCAAAAACCAAAAACGAATAAAATAACTTCCCTAAAAAAACTCGCTTTTGAAGTCGGTGCCAAGCTAAGGTGCATTGAAGAATTGAAGACACCGACTTCACAAGCTTTTAAGTTTTTAAGAAAGTTATTTTATTAGTTTTAGGTTTTTGAAGTCGGTCTTTACTTTTTTTTTTAAATAAATTTATTTTTCCATTTTTAGTTAAATGTACAATTACATAAACCCAAGACCGCTCTTTCCTTTCGTAGTTATAAAAAAGAAAATAGGCCTCCGCTTCTGATCGTAGGTTCTATAACGTGTTATTGGGGTTTTCTTAGGGAAATTCTCAGTATGAGATTTGTTCTCAGGTAATGACAACAGGCGCACCCCTTTGTACAGACGCCGTCGCCAGCACATCGAGCTACTACAATCTGCCAAATTTCTTTAATAGATTTTCAACTTTAATGCTAAAGCATTAGGTTCAAGGTCGATTGGGAAAATTTTACAGTTTCGGGTAGCTTGACCTGCTGGCGTCTGTACATGAAACCTATAGTTATGACATAATTAGCTTTTGGGGATTATAGGCTTGATGTCAATCAACCTGCCTAGCCTTTTACCAACTATGTTAGGATCGGTTTCCAGCAGTTGAATACCTACCAGTCAAGGACGGTTACAGTTACAAAAAAAAAAAAAATACCGGTAAAATTACCAAAACATTTCGTTATGTTACGTTAAATATTTAACGTTAAAATAACGCGTTACTAATATCATTATTTTGCTAAAAACTAGTAATATCTCGTGCGATGTGCGACGGGGAGTCCCATTGAAATATAATGGGAGTCCCCACCGTCATCGTTAGAAAGAGATAGACGTACTAAATTACCGGTATAAGAGTTGTATCTTTTACCGGTACTATTGTTAGTAATTAGATAACGTTAACTGACTTATGGGTTTCGTTATTAATACTTTTTTATCGTTAACATAACGATATTTGGTAACGTTATAAAATAACGGTAATTTGGTCACTGTTACCAGTATTTTAAATAGAGCAAATGCTTATCTGATCACCACAACCTGACAACCCAGTTACTGTGTAGCATGATACCCCTTGAAAAGACTGGTTGTCAGACTTTTGGGCTTATGTCTGACTACCCGTAACGACGGTCAATGATCTATGAATGACAGCGCGTACCATTGCAAGCATGATGTACTCTTGTCAAATGAGGTGTCGCCTGAAACGAATTAAATCGATATAAACTTTAAAAAAGTAAAAACCGACTTCAAAAACATAAAACGAATAAAATAACATTAATAAAAAAACTTAACAGCTTCTGAAGTCGGTGTCAAGCTAAGGTGCATTGACATTGAAGAATTGAAGACACCGACTTCAGAAGCTGTTATGTTTTTTTTATGGATGTTATTTTATTCGTTTTAGGTTTTTGAAGTCGGTTTTTACTTTTTTAAATAAATTTATTTTTCCATTTTTAGTTGAATATGCAATTACATAAGCCCAAGACGAAGGAAAAAACGAAGAATCATCACAATCCGCTTAGAAACGCCAGAGATACATTACATTTATGCATATAACTTCGTACATAAGTACAATTACGTAAGGTTTTATATATTAAAACCTTCCTGGAAGTATGTAGATTACGTTAGTGAAAGAATCATCAGAATTGGTTCATTTGTTTTTGAGAAAATCGCGGACATACAAACATGCATACATACATACGGGTCGAATAGAGAACCTCCTTTTTTGAAGTCGGTTAATAAAAGTGTCCTCCGATGTGTTAGACCAAGTCCGCTATTTACGGTAATTTTCCGTGGTAATACTCAATTTTAATCGTCATTGGAAAATAAACTAATAATTCGCTGAACGTATGTATTCCTGATAACAATAATGGCTGTGATAACAGCAAGCTCTGTAGTTTACTTGCTTTTGTACAGTAATATCAATGTTATAATAAAACAGCAAAGTGGGATTGTGGCTAAGTGATAACAGCCGCACGGGTCGACCATTGCCGCGGTTAGTCCGTGGATGGGTTTCACGGAGGGGTCTTTACATACAAAGACCCCTCCGTGCCTCGGAAAGCACGTTAAGCCGTTCCTCCCGGCTGTCCTTTGACAGTCGTTACGGGTCGTCGGAAGTCCGAAATTCTGACAACCAGTCTTACCACGGGGTACCTTATTACCCAGTTAGGGTTGTGCAGGTCAGATAGGCAGTCGCTCCATGTAAAATACTGGTATTCAGCTGCATCCGGTAAGACTGGAAGCCGACCCCAACATAGTTGGGAAAAGGTTAGGCAGAAGATGAAGCAATGTATGCGACCACTACACCAACGAGTGACAAAGTGACATTTCGGAGGTAAACCGCTGTCACTGTTTACAGCAGTTTACCTCCGAAATGTCACTTTGACATTGACACTTCTTTATTTATTTACAATTTTGTTCATTAACAGAAATCAAGGCTAGACATCGGATTAGATTAGATTAGGATTTAAGACTTATCAGTGCAATAAAATACTACTCGTTATCCATGCACTCAGGATAACTTTACAAGTACCACCTTTGTTGACATAAAACTTGCAGGGGTGATAGCAGTCGTTAGTATTAAACAACCTTCATTGATATAAATCCACATTCATAAACCGTGACTCGAAGAATATTATTGTTTATGTTTATTTTTAACCGTATTCAAAAAAGTACGTTCTATCTATATTCGAAAATATGTATGTATGTATGTTTGTATGTCCGCAATTTTCTCAAAAATCTATGAACCAATTTTGATGATTATTTCACTAACGTGATCTACATACTTTTAGGAATGTTTTAGTAAATAATACATTAGGTAATCATTCCTATGTACGAAGTTATATGCATACATGTACATTTATTAGTACTGTATCTCCGGCATTTCTAAGCGGATCTCGATTATTCTTCTTTTCATTCGTCTTGGGCTTATGTAATTGTATATTCAACTAAAAATGGAAAAATAATGTCTTCAATTCTTCAATGCACCTTAGCTTGGCACCGACTTCAGAAGCTGTTGTTTTTTTATGAAAGTTATTTTATTCGTTTTAGGTTTTTGAAGTCGGTTTTTACACACGGTCATCTGATCCCAAACTAAGCAGAGCTTGTACTATGGAAACCAGATAACTGGTATACTACATACACTACTTTTTTAGGATTCCGTACCTCATAAGGAAAAAACGGAACCCTTAAAGGATCACTCGTGTGTCTGTCTGTCTGTCCGTCTGTCACAGCCAATTTGCTCCGAATCTAATGGACCAATTAAGTTGAAATTTGGTGCACATATGTATTTCTGTGACCCAAATACGAACGTGTAACGTAAATTAATTAATTTTGAATGTGGGGGGCAAATTAGGAAATATAAAAAAAAGATTTCATACAAAAAAAAAAGTTTACATATCAAATGTGTGGCTTACTGTGAGGGTCTCAAATATATTGTTTATATAATTTTAAAATAAATCATATTAAAGTTATTTTAAAAAATAGACGAAAATTTACCATTCGCCCCATATCTCCGAAAGTACGGAGCCAAAAATTTTGAAAAAAATACAGAAAATAGTTCAATACCTATAGATTACAGGAAAACTGCAGTTGGAATGTATGGGAGAACATGTTTTTCAACTACAATGTTAAGTTTCTTCTTCATCCCAAGTACGGAACCCTTCACTATGCGTAGTCCGACACGCACTTGGCCGGTTTTCTTTTTCTATCGTAACAAATTAGTTGTATTATGTTTTCAAGACACTATCTAACTAGCATAATATCCTTAGAATTTCATTTTTTTTCTGATTTTCTTTACTGCAGTAGATATATACTTTTAGTCCCCTTAAACTACACGGAAGACAGCCCCAAAATCGCTCACGGGAAACAGATTTTAGTGCTTAGCTAGCAGAGAAGTCTAATCACCATCGCAACAATCCCCCAACAAGACTTATTAAACGAAAACACCCAAAACTTATCACTAAAAAGATAATAAGAATCTCACCTTTATTCAAACCGTATCAGTCATCGACGAGTATAAGTAATTTTATGTAAACAAACACAGATTCGTACACAACATGACTATTCGCGGTCGATCGCGCGGGGAGACTGACTCATGAGTACACAGAGTAGGTGTCAGCTTTATCGCAACTTACCTACCTAACCTTACTTTTTAAGTTAGAGATGTATCTATCACTCACACTTATGGCTTGTTTCAACAGCAACTGATAAGCAGAGGTCGGAATAGGTGGATTATTCCGACAAATCAATCAATTCCGACAAAAAAAAAGAAATCTACGCACACCTATAGCGATTTGGGTATTTTTATAGTAACTCGTGCTTTTGTTTTTGGAAAGCACCATTTGGTCAAGTGGAACTGATGATGAAGATTACAGATGGCCACCGGAACTACTCAATAATAAGTATTTCAAGGGTTGCGATTCGATTAGGTACCTACTTTAATAATGGTTGCTAAGTAATGTATGCTCGTCACAACGGTTATGCTGATGTGGAGTTCTCCTGATACTTACTCCGTTAAGGAGAACTCCTCAAAATTAACGTCCCAGCATTGGGAAAAGAAATATTTTGTAAAAGGTGATGAGCAGTTGACATTAGGCTATTGTTACATAGATAAATTACAAACTGACCCACTAAAAAGTGAAAAATAAAAACATTTTTCCAAAAAAATCAACCGACATCCAGAAAAACCCCATAAAGTGAAAAATAATTTTAATTTCGGAAGTCTGTGGCAAAAAGTAAAATACAGATCCATAGACACCGACTTCCGAAATTAAAGTTATTTTTCACTTTGTGGAGCTTTTTTAAATTAAATTAAAAATTAAATTCATTTATTTCAGGTCTTTAACCCATAACATAAAAATTAAAAAGAATTTTACACTTGCCATGCTTGCACTATTATATAAATTAAAATAATTACACAAAATATCGAAAAAAAAAAAAAAAAAAAAAAAAAAAAAAAAAAAAAACAAATGTCACATAATGTCAAAAATAAAATAAAATGTCACAATATGTCCAAGGAAATTTAAATAAAATTAAAATTAAAATTAATACCAAAGTCAAAGATATATATATGTGCAGGCACTGGCATGCAGCTGCAGCCATCTCCGCAAGAAAGGAGAATCCCACCGCTCGGACAACACGCTTGGAAGTCAGTTAATTTTTTTGGATTTTTTTTTTTTTATATTTTAAAATGTTTTTTTATACATTTTTTTAAGAAATATTTAAAAACGTATTTTATAATAAAGAAAAAATGAATAAACGAAATGTTATGGTCACTGCTTTACCTACTAGCCTACTAGGGCCTGAAGCCCTACATCCCAAATTGAAGCCATCTGTGTCCAGGGTAAGCCAAACGTAGTTCATAAACTGTCATTAAAATATTTTAATACACTATATGCGTGAACCGTGAAAATCTGAACAGGCCTTAACAGTTCCCCGACATATTAAATCAGCTTAAATTTCCCACGCCAATATTTCATTACCGTCTTCTGTATAAAGATCGGAATACCTTGGGGTATGAAAACCAGACATCCATATATTATTATATCGTGTATACATGTAGTTATTGTTCATGGCTTCCTCGCTTTCACAAGCAGACGAGTGGCCTGAAATGTTTTCAGTTGCTAACAGTAAACTTTCAGTTATGCTGTAAAAAAATATCTTCAATCAGTTGTCTAAACTCGATTGAGTTGAGTGAGTGAAAAATCATCGAAACGAAACACATATCGCTTGGTTTGCGAGACTAGCGACGTAAATAAAAATTATTGATTTTAGAGAATGGCATTTTTAAATTGATTTATAAATGTTAGAGCATACCGCAAAATGTAAATGATTTATTGAGGGTTTGACTTTACCGATTAAAGGAGCATTTATCGTATATGGCGTCTGTTTACGATAAAATATCAAAGATTTATGATCGTTTGGCATACAGTATTCGATTTGACAGAATTTTGAATTACGTCGATATAGGTACTCGCAAACCAGCGAAATCTACTGAAAAGTTAAGGGCTATTTTGATTATGGTAAACTAAAAATTATTAAGAAAAATTATCTTTCCTTAATGCCTCTACATTAAGGAAAGATAATTTTTCTTCAACATTTTAAAAAATTTAAGGATTTAAGTGATCACTACAGCCTTTGGACATACCTCCCTGACGGCCCAAAAACAAAAAAACCGGTCAAGTACGTGTCGGACCACGCACAATGAAGCGTTACGTAGTTGGGATGAATTTATCCCAACAACCAACTTAACATTATAGTTGAAAAATATGTTCTCCCATACATTCCAAATGCAAATGTAAGTTTGTACACACAATATGAGAGATTTACCATGTTATTTTAAGACTATAGAATTCTTATTGGTTTGCCTAAAATCTATAAAACTGTTTTCTGTATTTTTTTTTTAATTTTGGGCTCGGTAGTTTCGTAGACGAAAAAAAATCCGCTGTTTCGTACAAAAGTTTAATACCTACTCGACCAAAATGTATGAAACAGCCGATTTCTTTTTCGTGATTTCAGAGTTGGTTCCATAGTGAACGTTGTCCATGGTGGAACAGCCTGTGAAAATTTGGATAGTGATAAAAAATGTCCTGTATATTTCTATGGTTTGAAACGATTTTATACAAGAAGAAGACTATATTTTATTATGAGAGGCTCCAGCAAACGAGTAAAGAAACTCTTTGCTCTGTGGCTCCAGTGAAGATTTATTTACTTACTGCATTTTTCAAGTGTTGACCAAAGTATTGAATGAAGTTTCCGGCTGCGTATGTCTGTTGATTGATGCTAATCTCAGAAATGTCTGAATGGATTGGATGGATTTGATTGGATTCTTTTTTCATAATTATGGAGCGTTTTCTTACCCGCTGTGTCACCATTTGTTGTGTGATAACCACAATAAATACCAATTACTTTTTCTCTAGATTCTCGTTATAGAATCACTCGTGTGTCTGTCTGTCAGACAGACAGTCACACAGCCAATTAGCACCGAATCTAATAATAAATAAATAAATAATAATAATAATTTCCCGGGACATTTCACACACGGTCATCTGATCCCAAACTAAGCAGAGCTTGTACTATGGATTCTTTTTTCATAATTATGGAGCGTTTTCTTACCCGCTGTGTCACCATTTGTTGTGTGATAACCACAATAAATACCAATTACTTTTTCTCTAGATTCTCGTTATAGAATCACTCGTGTGTCTGTCTGTCAAACAGACAGTCACACAGCCAATTAGCACCGAATCTAATAATAAATAAATAAATAATAATAATAATATCCCGGGACATTTCACACACGGTCATCTGATCCCAAACTAAGCAGAGCTTGTACTATGGAAACCAGATAACTGATAACTTTTTATTTTTGTAAATACATACTTATATAGATAATTACACCCAGACTCAGGACAAACAGACATGTTCATGCACACAAATGTTTGTCCTGGATGGGAATCGAACCCACGACTTGCGACATGATAGGCGGTATTTTAACCAACCACGCCAGCTGGCCTGTCCTAATAGACCGATTAAGTTGAAAAATTGGTACACATATGGATTTCTATGACCCAGACACGGATGTGTAACGTTAATAAATGCATTTTGAATATGGGGGTCACTTTTGCGGCAAAAAAGAAGATTTTAAAAAAGTTTTGCAAACCGTAGGTACCTTGTGACATATCTAATGAAAGGATTTCCAGTGAGGGTCTGAAATACATATTTTTTATAATTTTACAATATTTGTTTTTAAAGATATTTAAGAAAATAGACGAATATTTACCATTCCGCCATACCTCCTAAACTACAGAGCCTAAAATTTAAAAAAAAAAACAGAAAATAGTTCTATAACTATAGATTACAGGAAAACCTATAAGAAGTCTATGGTATTAAAATAACATGGTAAATCTCTCAATATTGTGCGTACAAACTTACATTTGCAGTTGAAATGTATGGGAGGACATGATTTTCAACTACAATGTTAAGTTTATTAAAATTCATTCCAACTAGGTACTTTCTTTTTTCTCTTTTTTGACATGAATATTTACTTGTAAAGTATTATATTATTTTAATTATTGTGAATATATATAATAATAATATCCTAGGACATTGTTCACACACGGTCATCTGATCCCAAACTAAGCAGAGCTTGTACTATGGAAACCAGATAACTGATATACTACATATACTACTTTTTTTTTGAATGTGAAGACTATGTAGGTCATTGCTTTTTTGTTTGTTTTATTTTTCTCTCAGTTATTTTTAATCATGGTCTGGCAGTTTGAGTAACTTATGCGGCCTACCCCAATGTCCTTTCTTTGGTATTGTTCGTCGAATCGTTGAGCTCCTAAGTTCCGAGTTGAGCTGCGCGATTACTGACAAATGCGTGCACTGACTGGACAGGTCCTCTCAATCTGTGTGGTTCTTTCCTCAAAAGACCATTTCAGACACCAATCTACATGTTCTTCACATGAAGTGACCAAGATTATGTCTGGACTTTATAAGAGACTGTGACCTCTGAGTTTGTTTCGGCCTATCTTCTCAGAGTAGTCAGATAGGAAACGCCGACCTCATCTAGTTTAAAAAAAAAACATGATTGACTTGTAAAAGTGTTTGTACAGACCTACTTACAGAAATAAAAATCATTTATCATTTACGGAATTACCCTTCACTTGGCCGGTTTTTTTTTTATTGTAGTGTTGTGCGAAAGCGATTATTCTAAACGTTGAAGTTCGTTCCAACCAGGTGTCCCACAAGGAATAGAATCTATTCCGTGCTGTCCTACGGCCACGACACCTCCCGACCTTTTTTGAGGCAAGCTACGTGGGCAGTCAGCCTCGCTGCCACATTGCCGACGAGCTAATATTTTGACCACGGCATGTGCTTTTCTCATCTCGTGCTGATACGAGAGGGGAAGCACCCTAATTTCGTAACACCCTATTGTATATAATCAAGTTTTTCTAACTGAACAGACAGCTGTGCTGCTGAGAAGTTTGTTGTCAGTAAGGCTGAGGCCAAACGAACGTAATTTTTTAAACTGTGAGTCGCGTAAAATGAGTCGCGGATTTTTTTTTTATGAAATGTGATGAACTCATTTTGCGTCGCCGTGTGGCACAAACAGGACTTTAGTATGGAACCGAATGCAGCGTAAATTCCGCGACTCACAGCTCAAAAAATTATGTTCGTTAGTCAGCCTTAGTTGTAATATCGCGCTAATCTTTTCGAGGAGACAACGTTTTAATCATAGGAAGCAATCATTTTGCCTAGCCTTTTCCTTTTTTTTTGGTCGACTACCAGTCTAACCGGATGCAGCTGAATACCAGTAGTTTATATGGAGCGACTGCTTATTTGACCTCCATAACCCAGTTACTGGGTAACACGATACCCCTTGGTAAGATTGGTTGTTAGACTTGGGCTTCTGACTATCCGTAGCGACTGTCAAAGATCTACGAATGACAGTCGGGACCAACGACTTATCGTACTTTGATGGTCACCCATCCACGAACCGACCGTGGCAAGCGTAGCTAAACCTTCGAGCAACCCGTGCGGCTGTTATTATTTAATTGTTGAATCATAGGAAGCAAACGATTAAAATGTATTTTGAAACTAAGCATTTGTTTTTATAACTTGGTAGTACTATGTATTCTGTGCTTGGGTGCCTTAACCTTGGAGCTATTACAAATTGCTACATGGACTCTAATTACTCACTCTTTAACACTTATTACAGCTTACAAACATGATATCACCCATGTAAATGACGCCGGCAATCAATGCATGATCCCATTCACAGCATAATCTTGACGTGTACAGTAGAATTGCTGTGTAACCGCTAATTTCTTCGCCCTTGCTCTGCTTATCATGAATCGCCTTTAACCCAGTTTTAAACACGTTTTTTAGTATTTCTTTGTAAGTCTCATTATTGTTTCGATGATGTCATTACGAGTATCATTATTATGTCTGGGTTTAATTATTTATATAAGTATGTATTTACAAAAAAAAAGTAGTATATGTACTTTATCAGTTATCTGGTTTCCATAGTACAAGCTCTGCTTAGTTTGGGAAAAATGTCCCAGAATATTATTAAGAGGGCTGTCGCATTTTGTCACCGCTCTCGCTCACACGTGACCAAATTTTTAAGAATGTTAAATGAAAAGATGTTTTTTTGGAAAATGTAATCAATTAGCGAACTCATAAATAATATTAATTTAAAATGTAATTATTAAAAACATATTTCTAATGTGTTATCTAATAAACTCAGCTCAAAAAGTATTACGATCTGCTTTTGAGATGAGTTAAATAAATGCCTCAATAAAAAAAGTGATTTTATTAATTACCTATTACATTAATATTATTTAGTACTTAGCTCGCTAATTGATTACATTTTTCAAATAAGCATCTTTCCATTTAACATTCCTGAACTTTTGGTCCCTTGTGAGCGAGAGAGGTGATAAAATGCGACCAGCCCTCTTAACAAAAGACAGTCAGGTACAGCACAACTTTTATCTTAATGTTGCTCGGCAATAATCGCATTTCCGAATACAAACGAATGCTAATTTCCATGTCCATTAATTATTAGATTTATCGTGTACCTATAATAATTTGAATTCAGAACTAAGTACTTTATTATGGTTTTGTTTCGATTAGACCAACAATAAAGTACTTAGTTCTGAATTCAAATTATTATACACGATAAATCTAATAATTGATGGACATGGAAATTAGCATCCGTTTGTATTCGGAAATGCGATAGGGCTGTCGCATTTGGTCACCTCTCTCGCTCACACGTGACCAAATTTATAAGAATGTTAAATGAAAAGATGCTTTTTTGAAAAATCTAATCAATTAGCGACCTAGTAAATAATAGTAATTTAAAACCACGTTTTTATTGTGTCATTTTTTTAACTCATCTCAGAAACAGATAATAATACTTTTTTGAGCTGATTTCATTAGATAACACAATAGAACTGTGTTTTTTTTAATAATTACCTATTAAATTAATATTATTTATAGTACAATTACATTTGTCAAAAAAAAAAAATTCGTTTAATAATCTTAAAAGTTTGGTCCCGTGTGAGCGAAAGAGGTGACAAAAGGCGATAGCCCTCTTAAGAAAATAGTTGTACTGTATATTATATTTTTTAGTTAAGAGGCAACCAAAGAAGTTTTTCAGACCGCTAGCAGCCTAATTACGTACCGCACTCACAATCATAATCGCATTCATTTTGACAGATCAACAGCATCCATTACGAAGTGTCGTTTATCGAAGAAAGACATATTTCTTATTTAAAAATAAACCCCTAAAAGGGTACATTGAGGTGCTGAAGTTTTTTACATGGGAAAATATGAAATTTATGCAAAAGAATTCACAGTCGAAGTACTAGTAATCTATGAATACTTTAGCTAAGTACGTAAGTACCTATTATCAAATTCCTTAAGTGAAGTATCAGTATAGTATCGTATAGTACGCGCAAAACCTTATGAACTCTCGGAAGTTCCACGCAAATGGGCTAAAAGTATAAGTATTAATAGCTAATTATTTTTGTGATGAACAAATCAATGCTGTAGGTATGCATATAGAGGTACCTACTATAAAAATGTTTCACATCTTACAATAAAGATTGTGCACTCAACTGTACCATGCGCGGTTTCGTACCTGGGCCTACGTTCAGAGGGCTCATAAAGTTTTGCAACTACTGTACCTACTTATAGCTACAAACAGGTGCGAAGTCTCCTATTTCGAAGATTTTGCCAAATCATGCCTAAAGTCGAGCGCAACCAGTGGCGGTGCTTTTTGGAACGCGGTTTTTTTAACCCGGCTTGCGGTAAGAGGAAACTGGCAGAAATCGTCACGTAACGAAAAAGCGTTATGCTCGAAAAAGTCAGTTTCAAGTGTCAAAATTTTCATCTCTTCAAAGTGTGAGTGAACAGGCTTCTTCTGGGTAAGCTCACTCCATCGTCGACTCTGTCTCTGACGCCTCCGACCTAGACTAGAGTCAAGAGCAAACCCATCTTAAATTGCTTCAGAAAGAGTAAGAATAATTTATTGCTTCAGAAATTACATTCAAAGACGTTGATTCCTGGAACTCACAGTAGGATTCCCTGTGTCGTGAGATTTTTAAAAAAAGCTTTTGTTTTTACGCAGCTAAAAAACTATACTAGATGGCTCTGTATTAAAACATAATATACAAGCGAAAGGAACTTCGTTCCAACTCATCATCTGCCTAGCCTTTTCCCAAGCAAGTTGGGTACCCACCAGTATTTTACCCAATCACAGAAATTCATATGTGGACTAAATGCATTAGGTCTATTAGATTCGGAGTAAATTGGCTGTGACAGACGGACAGGCAGACACACGAGTGATCCTATAATGTTTCCGTTTTTTCCTTTTGAAGTACGGAACCATAACAAGAGATTTTATATTTGAAAGACGGTGTTGTATTGTTTTATAGTGAAACTTATTAATTCGTTATTTAATAAAAAAAACTATATTAATTAAAAAAATAGAGTATCATTCTCTATTCTATTAGAGAAAAAATCCGGTATTTGGAACCCCTCCAATCGGGTGTCCCCCGAACCTCCTGACTTTTTATCATTTTAGTAACTTAAGAATCCGACTGATGGCCTACATACATGTTAAAAATCTTTAGGTACCTTCTAGGTACGTAAGTAGTTTACAATAAGTCGCGTCTAACTAGAATCCTAGGGATTAACCACTCGTATGCCTGTAATTACAGAAACAAAAAGTCATTAAAGAACAACCAAAAATTAATATATTTATAAAAAATTAAAACAATTTATAATATCTAAATGCTAATAGAGTGTCAACGAATATTTGAATGATAAATTTTGAATTACAAAGGTACTTGTGGGTATAAAATATTTGCATTATATATACTTAAGACGCTACCGAGCGCACAGTGGCGCCCTCATCGTTTGTTTGGTTATTTCTTTTATTTAGAATGAAAATGAGCACGTTAAGTAGTGCTCCACAAGACTATACGTTATTATTATTACAAACAGTAGTTTTATATTGTTAAGTTTTATTGTAATCCATAAACGGGAAATGGTGGCCACTTTTTTCCGTTTTAATGATTACAATAAAACTTAACAATATGAAACTACTGTTTGTAATAATAATAACGTATAGTCTTGTGGAGTACAACTTGACGTGCTTATTTTCTGCATTTTCTTTTTAAATTAAAAGAAATAACAAAACAAACGATGAGGGCGCCACTGTGCGCTCGGTAGCCTCTTAAATAGTACATTACATTCAACAAAGTAGTCAAATAAAAGCCCTCTTCCTCTCTCCTACTTTGCAGTGCCCGACAGGGTCCACAATGATCATATTTTTTGTAAAACTACCACATAATTTCACATGGGGAAGCAATAAATATGTATATTGAGTATCGAGATCTACGTTCCGGCCATACGAAGGGTTAAGAAAGAAAAAGTTAGTTATTAGTCAAGTATGTAATAAATAACGTACCTACGTTACTACAGATCATTGCATTGCTTCCACCATGTCCTCCGTTCCTCTGTCTTCTTAACCTAGGTATTCCTGCATCCATATAATAAATAATCAGCATTCATCATTTGCCCAGGATTTTCCCAATTATGTTGATGCCGGCTTCCAGTCTAACGGGATTCAGCTAAATACCAGTATTTTACAAGGAGCGACTGTCTATCTGACCTCGACAACCCAGTTGCTGGGTAATACGATACCCTTGATAAGACTGGTTGTCAGACTTCCGGGCTTCTGACGACCCGTAACGACTGTCAAAGATCTACGAATGACAGCCGGGAGCAACGATTTAATGTGTTTTTCGAGGCACGGAGGAGTCTCAGTATGTAAAGATTACCATCTTTACTTACCCATCCACGGACCAACCGCAACAAGCGTAGCTCAACCTGATCGATCGACCCGTCATCATCTGCCTAGCCTTTTCCCAACTATGTTGGGGTCGGCTTCCAGTCTAACCGGATGCAGCTGAATACCAGTATTTTACATGTAGCGACTGCCTATCTGACCCCTTGGTAAGACTGGTTGTCAGACTTTCGGGCTTCTGACGACCCGTAACGACTGTCAAAGATCCATGAATGACAGCCGGGACCAACGGCTTAACGTGCTTTCCGAGGCACGGACGAGTCTCGGTATGTAAAGATGGTCACCCATCCACGGACTAACCGCGGCAATGGTCGACCCGTGCGGCTGTTATCACTTAGCCACAATCCCACTTTGCTGTGGACCTCTTAGGATAAAACCACTACATAAACAACAGCATGCGTACTGCACTGGCAGATCAACGGAATCTGCACTACACACTGTGGTTTCCAAGATTGAGTGCGCAGTGGACCACAAATGCTCAGCACTGGCCGCCTTCATTGACATTGAGGGTGCCTTCGACAAGACCATGTTCAACAGTATTGGCATGGCCCTAGATAGACACGGCATAGACTCAACCCTGAGTGGCTGGATCACAAACATGCTCAAACTGAGAGCTGTACAAGTGACAGTGAACGACACTACAAGGGCCATTGTAGCAAAGGGCTGCTCGCAAGGGGGCGTCCTTTCTCCGATGCTATGGAACCTGGTCGTAGACAGCCTTATTAAGACACTCAATGATAAAGGATATTTCACTGTTGGCTACGCTGATGACATAGCCATAATAATAAACGGCACCCACGAAAACACTCTATGTAATCTCATGCGTCAGGCCTTGAAGATTGTAGAGGACTGGTGCAATAAACATACACTATCAGTGAACCCTACCAAAACCGAGCTGATTCTTTTTACAAAAAAGAGGAAGCTGACAACACTACAACTACCACGATTCTTTGGAACTACCCTAAGCCTATCGACTGAAACCAAATACCTGGACATCTTTTTGGACAAACAGTTGAATTGGGCTAGACATACTAATTACATCACCACAAAAGCCAGCATAGCCCTGTGGCAGTGTAAGAGATTGCTTGGTAGGAACTGGGGGATTAACCCCAAGGTCACTTACTGGCTATACACCGCAGTTATCAGACCGATCATTACTTATGGCTCACTAGTCTGGTGGCCCAGGACAGACCTGAGCACAACCCGGAAAGATCTCGAAAAACTACAGCGATTAGCCTGTGTGGCAATCACTGGCTGCATGAGAACCGCACCTACGGCCGCACTACAGGCAATGCTTGGACTGCCTCCACTACACCTCATTGTGAGGGAGGAGGCAGCCTTGGCCGCCTTTAGGCTCAATATAACCGGAACCCTGAGCAAAGGCTCCAGGGTTAAACACATACGCATTAGGGAGGATGCGATCAAAAGACGGCCAATGATGGCATCAGCCTGCGACAGAGCCCCGAAACAACATTATTTTAAAAAACATTACAACATAATACTCACGGAAGAACAGCGTGACCACTCGGGCCCGAACGAGCTGAGGGTTTACACTGACGGGTCAAAGACCGACTCCGGAACCGGTGCCGGAGTTTTCTCGCACGACCTCAACATAAACATATCCAGCCCGCTGGGAATGTTCAACACTGTCTACCAGGCAGAATGTGTGGGCATTATTCAAGCGGCGTATGCCATAGAGGCCAGGAGAGTTACGGATACCCATATACGTATACTCTCCGACAGTGCCTCAGTACTCCAAACCTTAGAGAAAAAATATATTACTTCAAGATTAATACTAGAATGTCACAATGCGTTAGAACGAGCAACGGTATCTAACCGCAATACAGTGACACTGCAATGGATAAAAGGACACAGTGGGTCTTTGGGTAACGACGCAGCGGACGAACTTGCTAGGAGGGCATCCAGTGCGTCAGTCTATGGACCCGAACCAATCATACCCATCCCCTTCAACCAATTACGCAGATGGCTGCAAGAGATCACCCAAACAAAAGCAGAGGAGTGGTGGTCCTCGGCACCAGGGTGCAGGCAGTCCAGGGAGGCTATGCCAAGCCTGGATGGCAAACTAACCAGGCGACTCTTACGCCTGGATAGGAATGGCCTGCGCCTGATGACGGGGACCATCACAGGACACTGCTCGCTGAACAAACACTTTTACACAATGGGCATAACGGACAGCCCTCTGTGCAGAGCTTGCATGGAGGCTGAGGAAACCGTTCCGCATGTGCTCTTCGAGTGCACAGGCGTTGCCCAGATTAGAACAGAAACCCTCGGGACACCCAAATCTTTAACAGATGTTCTGAACAGACCAGAAGCCGTGACCAACTTCTGGAGGGAGGTGGGCTGGTTGGAATAAACCCCGACGGCCGCTATGGCTCACGCACAATGGTCCACTTGAAGGATTAAGTGCGGAAACCAAACCCAATAACATAGAACATAGAACATAGATGGTCACCCATCCACAGACCAACCCCGGCAAGCGTTGGTCTGTGCGGCTGTTATTACTTAGCCACAGGCCCCTAATAAACCGGTCAAGTAAATCGGTCGGTGTAATGTAAATTAATGAATTTTGAATATGGGGTCAATTTTGGGGGGCAAATAAGAAAATTAAAAAATATACATTTGCAAACTGTACCGTGCTGTGAGGGTCTCAAATATATTATTTTTATAATTTTAAAATAAACTATTTTAAGGTTATTTAAACAAATTGACGAAAATTGACCATTCCCCCTTTATCTCCAAAACTACTGATCTTAATATTTTGAAAAAAAAGATACAGAAAATAATTCTTTAGCTATAGATTACAGGAAAACCTATAAGAAGTCGATGGTCTTAAAATAACATGGTAAATCTCTCAAAATTGTGCGTACAACCTTACATTTGTCCATAGTTAAACGAAAAGGATCCAACTCACAATAGATGTAATGTGGGTTGGATCTTTTTCGTTTAACTATGGACATTTGTAGTTGGAATGTATGGGAGAACATGTTTTTGAACTACAATGTTAAATTTGTTCTTGGGATTAATTCATCCCAACTACGGAACCCTTCATTGTGCGTGGTCCGACACGCACTTGACCGGTTTTTTAATGGCTAGGGAGCGGCCACGATAGTGTTGTAGGTACTCATCAATATGAACAGCTTTTATGGGACTATGGGACCAAACCTGATATCGTGAAAAAAATCAGTTCAGTACTTATTACCTACATTTTGACGAGTTATGCGAACATAAATGTAGGGAACAGTTGATTTTTTTTTTCACTATTTCAGGTTTGGTCCCATAGTAAAAGTTATTCATATGCTGATGAGTACAACACTATCGTGGCAGCTCCCTAGCCAATAGAGAAGCAGCGCGTATATTATTTATATTATATTTGGTAGGTAATTATTTCTTATATTTAGGTAAACTACGGCCGACGTATTTTGGCGAGTCTGAACACAGGCTCTCCGAACTTCCGCGCATGTTCTCTCACTCACACTCGCCTCATGTCACCATTTGGTTCCTAAAAAATGTTATTGCGCAGCCTTCTGCGCGAAGTTCGGACTCGCCAAGATACGTCGGCCGCATTGTATATAGGCACTCGCTTCATACCGGACCTGATTACTTCAGAAAGCTCTAACAAAAGTTTTAATATCCAATATCAGGATATGAGCCAGGAAACTGTCAGGAACAAGCAGCACACAGAGGAAATACTACGAAAATACATAACTTAGCAAAGAGCAAACTGGCACTACGCCAAAAACGCTAAAATAACAAATTGAAGTAAGAACTAATTCGATAAGAGAACAGTTTTTATTCTGCAGTATAACTATTCTGCAAAAAAATGTAGTCAAACTCTTTGTTTGTATCCGCATCCGCAGTGAAAATAGGAAAATGATCGGAATTGGAACCGAGTTCTTTTCCAGGATACATTTATATTTAAGGTAGCCTTTTTCTTCAGCTTCCGTTTCTAGGACTTAGATGGTCCTAATTAAATCAAGAAATTAAAATATGTTGCGATTTTGTATTTCCAAGTATCATAATTTTAATTAAAATTCAATACAAAAAAATAAAGGTTAGAAAAAGCTCATATTTATTCCAATAAGCCAAAAAACAATAATTACTTATTTGATTTATATTCTATTATCAAAATAAATAATAATAACATCTCATGGTCATGGTATAATGAACCAACAAAAAAAAAAAAGAAAAAATCGAGCGCGATCCAAAGGTTACGTAAGAAATGACATCATGGCGGACAATGACGTCACAATCAATGGCGGGTTGATAACCCGAGACAGAAAGACGTTCTACTTTTAAATTGATTTTTCTGTCCACAAATAAATATTTGATTCGGAAATCACACCGCTTTTACTTTGGGCCGTTTACAAATATTGACAGGCGGTAAACTTCGAAACGATCATTATTTATGAATGAAATCGGTAGCCACTATTGTTACGGTAACATTAAAATTTAAATGTGCACACGCAACAGCTGTTTCTTTTTATTAAAATTGATTCAGCAATTACTGTAACCTAGTGTTTCAAAGTCAATGTTATTTGGAACAATCAATACAAATTCATCAAGCACTATTAGACCTAGAACGTTATTTAGTCGAATAAAAGATTACTTAGTAATCCAAAATGTAATCAACAGCATCGTTCCACTGTCGGCTAATATTATATTTTTTTTTTTTATGGTTCACCAACAGATGTTACAGCGATACAAACATAGAAAATACATAACAATAGATCTTAGTTCTACCGCTCACCCAATTACAGGTAAACACCACACGCGATTATTCTAGTTTACAAAGGACAGCAATTGTACAATATAATACAATAATAAACGAAAGTGCCAGCATGAAGTTAGGCTTAGACTATAACGTGACTTACCGTATGTTAGTATTGCGGATGAATGTTACTAGATCTCTGTGTGGATATCATTGAGATCACTGAATTCATTTACTAATTTACACATCCTTGGAATAGGGGAACTAGTACCAAACTTAGTTCGACGGAAAGGTGGAACTAGAGGAGTGATCGGCTTCCGTGGTATTATAACAATATACCTACTGCGATAACCGATTCCTCAGCCAAACGTGGTGATTCTTGCAATATCCCTGAAGAATCACTGATCAAATGAATCTAAGTATAACCAATATAAAAAATGTCGTCTATACTGAAAGGCGAAATCTTTCCAAAGTTTCAGACAGAGAGTCTACAATTTCGCTAAAATATGGACAAAGTCCTGATAATACATACGTTTATGAATAATAAACTTAGGTAGGTACCAGGAACGCGTTGCCCTGCCTAATACTTATTCATGTGAACGACACCCTGTGGCCACTGTGGCCAGTCGACCTTGGTCATAGTCTGCTTTTCTAATTAATTTAATATACCTTTTACATGTCAGCCACGCGTGTTTTAACGTTAAACACAATATTGTTCGACAGGCAGAGTGATATGGCTTTGATTTAAAAAACAGTCTGAGCGTTCTTGAAAACCTGACTAATCAACGTCCTACCCTTGTACTTGACAGTATATGGGCCGTATAATTATTATGAACTCTGTTAGATAGTCTATCATTATTATTTCCGTTACCTTATAAATTAATGAAAAATCCTAAACTTGCTTGCGACGTAACGCACCTTGCGCTAATCGAGTAACTTGGAAGTAGCGTTTCGCTCGCTCGGCTCGCACTCGGTTAATCAGTTCTAACCTAACCCATTACACAATAATTATCTCGACAGTTTATAAAATAACGGAAATAATACCGATAGAATAGTATTTGTGGGCGGCGCAGTACTTCTTTTCTCCCTTTCCATTGTTTTTTTTTTACGTACACTCGTCATCCTGATGTTCACCTTATATCTCTATGAGCCGACATTTCAAAGTGCACTTTCTTTCGAGCCATATCTTTGCATTTGGTATTTTCGGTAATCTCATTGTTAGGTTGTGGCAACAACACCGTGTTTAAAATCAATTTCAGCAGCAATATAAACCGACCCCCACGTGGTGGGGAAAAACAAAGAATTTTCGGAGCAATTTACCAGTAAAGTAACGGAGTAGCAGATATTTCAAATTCAGAAGGATTACGCTCAATGATGAATGAAAACCATGTTGACGATAAAATAATTATAATAAAACGACGCCGGCGAAAATTTGTGCAATATTTTGTAACCTTTGTCACCCTCACACAGCATGGCTGTCACGACCGATCAATAGATTATAAAAGAAAAGGGCAAAGACAAAAGATTGTGAGTGGCAGACCCTCTCAATGCTTGAGTGTACTCTTCACAAGGAATTTAAAAAATAATGATCTCTCTACGAGATCCTGCGTCCTTCAAGTGCTTTGAAGATTTTGGTTTTAGTAAGAGGGAAATTGCCAAAAATGTAATGCAGGTCTTAAATATGGATTTTTAAATTCGAGCTTAGTAACGAAGTTAAGGGCCTTGGTTTGGGCACGCCACAATTGCGGCGATAAGTCCCCTCTTTGAGGAGTGGTTGGAGAGGTGTCATGGCACCCTCACCTTCCGCCTGACGCAGATCCTCACCGGACACGGTTGCTTCGGGAGGTTCCTGTTCCGGATAAGGCGGGAGGAAACGCCCGGGTGTTACCACTGTGTGGATCGCCCGGAGGACACGGTGGAGCATACGGTGGAGGTCTGCCCGGCTTGGGCAGAGCACCACCGCGTCCTCGCGGAGGCGATCGGCGGCGGCGATCTCTCGCGTCCGGCCCTGGTACAGGCCATGGTACGGAGCGAGAGTGCATGGGAAGCCGTCACCTCCTTCTGCGAAGCTGTAATGCTCGCGAAGGAGGAGGCTGAACGCGCGAGGGAGAGGCAATCTTTGCGCCCTCACGCCCCTAGTCGCCGTAGGAGACGCCCTGGGCGTCGGGAATCAATAGCCGATTCCCGGCCACCGTAGGCGCGGGCTTGCGGATAGCGAGCAACGGGTAGCTCGCCGTCCGGTAAGGACCAGGCTCGGGTCGACGGCGCGTTGTGTTCCACGCGCGCCTTAAAGAGATGTCAGCACTAGCTGAAGGGGTCCGCTAGGGCCGATGGCCGCCAGGGTTGCGGGTTGTTCGAAAGAGCTACCGTGGCCCTGGCACAGGCAACTGAAGGAACACGGGTGGGTTTTAGTCAGTAGAAGTCTGACACGCCCTCCCGCTCCACCCAGAGCGGGAGAAGTTATTTGATGATTTCCCATCCACAAAAAAAAAAAAAAGGGCCTTGGTTTCCTCTCAATGTTTTTCTTCATCGTAAGTCATACATTAGATCACAATTACGCAAATACATGTCAAACTGAACTTACCCGTGAGGCGTGTGGCTAAAAAGAACTCTACTTCCATAAAATACGGTTTCTGTTTGTTTTCGTTTTATAACCTTTAAGTTCAAGGTTTCCCAAAAACCCTTAAAGCAATTACAGTAAAAGACGTAATATTATCGAACACTTACATCAACATACCCCATTCCCCTCCTGGTTACCGCTCCCTCCATAGTTACGAACACACAAACATTTCTCTTGGACACTTATACGTAATTACTTAGTAATGTAATCAAAAGAAGTATCTATAGAATTAAATTAATTAATTTTTAATTGAATCCCGTGAGCGGCGTAAAGTGATTAAAATATTACACACAGTAGCAATGTCTTTCATTTTGACAGTTCAACAACATTCATTGCGTTATTTACGTTATTGAGCAGACAAATTTTTCGAACATATGAAGCAATGGATTATCAATACCTTTCAAAATCCAATGTAATCCAAATTCAAGATTGTGAATCACAATCTGTATCAGTACCCTAATTGCGTACCTAACACAATTTCAATCACAATTTATGATTGAAAGAAAGTTAGGCACGCAATTAGAGTGCTGATCGCTATATCGAAGGGATTTGATTCAGACCTTTTCTAATAGCAAAATTACAATAAGACAGGCTTGACTGGGCAGATAGTTTTACTTCAAAAGGAAACTAGAATTTATGTATGGGGAAGCGTTACCATTTACCAACGATTGGGATTTTGAAAACCACACAGCATCCTTATACGTGTGACAGGCTTGCCTTTCACCACCACTCAATCTGATGGTAAGCAATTATGTGATCGACTAGATGTAGCTCGCTGGCCTAGAGCCTCACAGGTTACACAGACTCCGGCAGGAAGTTCCTATCTTAAGCAGCACGAAGTTAGCGCAACTATCAGACATTATACTCAAAGATCATTTCAGCCACTAATCTGCATGGACCTCACATCATCTGACGAAGATTACGTCTGGACTTTAAAAGAGACTATGACCTCTGAGATGGTTTCGTGATTCTTCTCAGAATAGTCGGATAGGAAACGGTCAATCTAGTTTTTAAATCAAGCTACTACAATCAGTCAAATTTCTTTATTAGATTTTCAACTTTATCGCTATAGCATTAGGTTCCAGGTTGATTGGGAAAATTTGACAGTTTCGGGTAGCTTGATGTACCTTCTAACCGAACTAAACCCTTAAAAACTTCTTGATTGATTGATTGACAGATTCTGCTTTTCTCAGTGAAGTTTTCCTCGTAAACTAATTATAGTAACAACGTTCAAGGAAGCTAATTGTCATATGTCATACACGCACATAATTATGACCGTGACCCACAGTAAATATAGTATAGGTAAATATATAGTAATACCATAGTTATGGCATTTATTTGTTAATGTTAACCTTCACGCTAAGTACACATATTATCTTGTTTTACCGTGTTTTCCCTGTTTCAGAGGATAATAGTGACTATTAATACTTAGTTTAAAATCTTTAGTTTCCTACTGTTTATTGACTATTTGAATAACCGTTGGTATTTGTGCTCGCTCCCATTACATGGACATGAAACATAACTGGCGAAATCAAAATCAAAATCCCAAGTCATTTATTCAAACTAGGCTGAGAATCAGCACTTTTCGAACGTCAAAATGACATAAGACTGTCCCCAAAAACGCCCGCCCTTCATCACCTCCTAGTGCTTTAGCTTGGTAGAAGTGGCGCAACAAACTCCCCGGCAGCACAGCTGTCTGTTCAGTTAAAAAAAAAATTGATTCTATATAATAGTACCCAAAAATAATTTAGGTACATAACGCGACGCAAAACAATAAATTAAATTATTTGATATAAGTCAACTAGCACACGCTAAATAAAAGCCTCCAGTCATATAGGGCGTGCCCACTATGTACATATATGTATATGTAGCCGTAACTCGAAGTCAAGAATGATAAACTATACGTAGGCCCATCGAAGTAAAATAAATAAAGAGTTAGTTATGGTGGCAATCCGACCCCCGACGCTACCGCAAGCAGTGACTTCTAAGGGAGCCTCACGAACTTGCTGCCGGTTGCTCAGGCAAGAATAATATGGTTAATTGTTGAGGCCTTCATCATCTGCTTAGCCTTTGGTCACAGGATGCTGCCCAATAGCAGTATTTTACATGGAGAAACTGTCTATCTGACCTCCACAACCACATTCATTGGCAAAATTAGGGCATACTTCACCTCTGTCTTTTCTTTAGAGGAATGTAGGCAAGATGTTATTTTATGTGAACCGTAATGGGATAATGTGATTCCGTAATGGAGGAAAAGTCCCATAATCTTTTCAATAACGCTAAAGAACATGCTCCTTTTGATCCTCTTAACCTGCTTTTTGACCGTTATTGTACCTATTTATAACATATACTTATATGCTTGGAAAGCTACTACGCTAAAGTGGGATAAGGCTGGACACATCTGCCGCATGTCAGACGACCAATGGGCTAAACTTACGACCCAGTGGGTGCCGCTTAATGGTAAGCGACATCGCGGCAGGCCCCGACATAGATGGCGGGACGAGCTGGACTCCTTCAACAAGAACTGGTCCTTAGTAGCTCTAGAGAGAGAGAAGTGGAAAGAAAGTAGGAAGGCTTTTTCCCTGCAGTGGGACATCACAAGCTTTTTAATAATAATAATATATGCTTTACCTGCGGCTGTAGCCAAGCAAACAGCTATCCATACATTCATTCAAAACTGCACCCTAATTGCGTAACACACTATCAATCGGAATCGGTTTCATTTTGACAGTTCAATAACATTCTTTGCGTTATTTACGTTGCCGAGCAGACAAATTTATCGAAAATATGAAGCAATGGATTAGAAATTTGCTTCAAAATAATTCCGATCGATAGTGTGTTACGCATTTGGGGTGCTGGTCCACAAAACAGAATTAAGGCGCGAAAATGGTGACACAATCATGACAAGTGAACGTCACTAGGTACCCCACGTCCAATTTGATGAGGGTAGGTAGTAGGTACCTACCTACCCTGGACGTTATGGCTATAAAGGCTATTATTGCAGCTACATAATATACGGTCGGTAATGTTGGAGAATAACCTAAAATATATGGGGCGAGACGTTCTATTTTTGTAAGTCTTCTGGCCTATTATTTTTTTTACTTCGTTTAAAACTTCGGTTAGCTGATACCTTTACAAATAAACATTAAACTAAACCTTATTCTAAAGCAAATTAGCTTTTAAAAAAAGTTTAACGCACACCATAGACAAGATAAACTCTACTAACGATGACAACAGACAAGTTTAATGCGGGGTCAGTAAAAACAAAAACTAGAATTTCTGGTTGTCGTAACGTGTAACCTTTCATTCGTGTGTCCATGTAACCTGTGTTTTTGGACCAAGGTCGTGACGTCACCTTTTGGACAATTCGTTGAAATAATTATAATTGTACACGAGTTGCGTGTGTGATAAATGTGATACCAAATCATTTGTCATTTATATTTTTGTTGTATGAGAAGTATTTAAATGTGATGTTCCCATGCTTAATTTGATAAGTCAGCACTTCAGCATTTTGCAACCATCACCATTCTCCTGCCCTTATCCCAATTTATTTAGCGCAATTCTCTATTAGTCGTCATCTCGATAGTCACCCCCTGAAAGCGACGCGTGATCATATTGATATTTTTGTATTTCAATTTGTATAATATCATTGTATGCACCTACCTAAATACCTAGATTTCTGCTGATACATAATAAATCCAGGGCTCGTAAAGGCGCGGGAGACGCAGGACGAGTAGGAGAGGGAGCGCGCGCTTAGCGGCGGGCGCTCCACTGCGATTAGCAAAACATTTTTTAAGTGATCTATTCTTTACCTATGACCGCGCACGGACGTATTTGTCATTGCGTCTCCCCACCCTTCACCTTTTCGTAACACTGGTGTTTCACTGTACACGTCCACATCCCCTACACCCCCTTTCTAGCCATATTATGTTTCCCACAGTCCAACCATCGTTTCTTTGGTCTTCCCCTACTCTTGTAGCCAATTCATACTCAAAACTTTCCTCACGACATTTTCCTCATTCCTCCGTATCACATGCCCGTACCATGACAACCAATTTCCACCCAACTTTTCAGTCACCGGTGTCACTTTCAGACTTCCTCTTATATATTATGTAAGTTTATTTCTCTATCCATTCGAGTAACACCACACATCCTTCTTAGCGTTCTATCACCTGCATGCAATGCAGTCCATCCATCCAGTGTTATTTCTGTGCTTAACTTAACCAAATTAGAAAAAAAGCATCTCTGCTAGCCATGCGAGCCACTGCAACGAAAATCAAAAATGGTAGGTACCTAACTGTTTTTTTTTTAAACAAAAATTCGCATCGCAGGTACAGGCCCGAGTCGACAGCGCGTTGTGTCTAACTGATTACGGTCGCAGGTGGCTTGGCAGAGTTACCGTGGCCCTGGCACAGGCAAGTGAAGGAACAGGAGTGGGAAAAAGAGGTATCACACATGGTGATGGCAGGTGGAGCAGAGTCATAACGCAATGGCACTTAGAACTTCAGAACCATTCTAGTTTCGAAATTCAGTTAAAAGATCGTCTATTGTTACACCTTATACATAGTTAATAATAAAGTAGGTATATATATATCATGCCATTATCTAATTTCAAAAACAATGCGACCACTAATCGTATCCATCTTTTTCAGCCATTTTATGCTCAACTCACGCGGGAAAAAACAATTGAATAAAAATTGTCACGTGTTATGATCGCCAATTAAAAAGTAAAACTAAAGTTTATAACAGCTACAAAATAATAACTTTAACATTTTAAAATAAGTTACACTGAGAAAATATACATACTTTTAATAATAACAGTATAGTTACTTATTTCAAGGCTGAATAAACTGGTTTCCAATGACAAGTTAGAGCTGATTATAAAAACTGCCGTAGTCTTTAATCTATGAAAATACATGGTGAGTTTGCTGTGGCATACAAGTTTCTTTTTTTGTTGTTCAATGCCAAAAAGGGACATAAAAACGGCTGTTTTCTGAAGAACTATCTACTTGTTAGTGTCCGTTCACACAGACCGACTCGGAGAAGAGTACATTTTTATCGCGTTTAATAAAGAGTTTTGGGTCATTAAAATAAGGTTGATTTTCATTTCACTTCTTTTTTAAATGAGAATGCTTAAGAGCTGACCTAACGCCCTCAGTATAAAACAATAATCAACCTTATTTCAATGACTCCAAAAGTCTTTTTTAAGCGCGATAAAAATGTACTCTCCTCATCGAGCCTGTCTGTGTGTAAGGCCCCTTGATCATTTGACAGAGTAGCTACTTAGAACCATCTTTAACACAATAGCACCACGATAGCACGTTCTTCCTTTATAGACCAATAGGAAACTCCTAAGACGAGACTCGAAACTCCTAGACTCAAATAACTGCCGGTCATAGCCTCAGAAAAAAAAAATTGACAATAGAATCAATCCCTACCTTAAAATGCTCTAAGATCCCTAATATCAGTTGGAATGACAACTCAGCTCAGCTTGTTCACGGTGTGATTTTATACTACTTATTCTATAAAATCGGCAGTTCTGATCAAACGTTGGACTCAAAATTATGACGTCACAGTGTGCCATATAGTGATCCTGTGGTTTGTAGGTACACGATGTAGATTGCTCTAACGATAAGAACGACACTACTTCCTTATTTTAAAACTCTTGAAAATTACTGTCTTGTTCAGACCAAATAAAAATCCAAGACAGCGCTGTCAACAGTGTGACGTGAAGCCGCACTATGGGACCAACCGGTATTTTCCATCTCAAAAATCGATAAGTCTGTTGTTTTGTGATTTTTCTCCTTAAATTTTTTTTCACGTATTTGTGAATATCTAGGCAATAAAAGAAATCGAACATCATCACGTTAAAAATTATATATTTTTCGTAAAAAAATTACAAAGATAATGTTATACGAAATTTTATACAAAAAATTATACAGTTATATTAAAATAGCAATCAAACTTACACTTTTTCTTAAAATAAGTTTAAAACTAAATTATTATTATTAAACAATTACATGACAAAAAAAAAATTTTTAGCGCTTAACCTATTCATCACTTTCTACTTTCAACAATTCTTTAGCTTCGTCAAACAATTCTTTGGATATTACAAAACTTGGTTTATTTAAGCTAGATATATAAGGATCAGATGTATATAACAAAATATGCAGAACGTCTTCGTTTGTTGCTGATCTGGAACACTTCCTAGCGTGATGTAAACCTATATTTCTTGTAATCTTTATTTCGGGCTTCCTGGGCATCTTCGGATAATTGTCCTATAGGCAAAACTGCATAATGCTCTATTATTTTAGCACCATGTATAAGTACTTTATGGACCGAAGATGGCATGTAGTACCAGTTATATTTGCTTACATATAATTGCGCGGTTATCAATGTATACTGGCCGAATTTTTCTGCGTTTATAGGGAATCCCGATGACATAGTTTGAAGAATTACATATAATCTCTTGATTAATTCTTCATCAATTCCAGTTATCTCTGCAGAACATTGGTAATTTTGGAAAAATCTCCTTGCCGTATTTCCGTCATTGCTGTTACCGGAACCTTGACGTGGTTTATCAATGTGCAAACCAAGCACTTCTCGGAAACGTTTTTGGACATATTTTTTCTTGTCTTCTTTAAGTTGCTTGTTTTCTGGAGTTGTTGCAGACCACTTCTCAAAACCTAAATTGTAAGAAATATGAAGGATCATTTCCATAAATCTTATCCATGCGTGTAGTGTCGACAATCCGTATTTAAACGCATTTTCATTTTCAACTCTCGTTGTAACTTTTAAGAGATCATTCATTTGTCTGGGAGTTGCTCCACAAACAGTGCAGGTAGCACTGGATGATGTGTTTGTTAACACTTGAGCAACTTTCCCATCAATCATTGTCATAAACAGTTGATGTTTAACTTCGATGACTTTGTCGTCTATTGACACAAGAGTTGGAATCAATTGATTAATTTTGGCTTCAATTTCACTGACAACCGCTGTAGTTTTTTCGGGTGTTTCTTTTGCAAATTCTAATGAAATTGGTCTGCAATATCTAACAGATGAGCAAGTAGGGTTCTGCCATATAACTGCAGAAGTTTCTTCGTCTACTAGTCGCAGTGGTACAAGGGACACTATAAACAAATTAGCATCCGATATTTGTTCGTTTTCTTCCGGTAGAGTTTGTTTATACTCACTTTGCCCGGAGGATCCATCACATCCCCATTTAGTGAACAGCTTGAGACGATTGTAATTTGTCGATCTTGACGTTATCTTTATTATACGGCAGACTGTATGGTCTAAGAGATCTTGCAGATTGATTTTTGCGCTTATATTTGTCACCGTTATGCTGGATGCAGGCGGATAGCAAGCCATTTTTGCTTCACTTAGTGTTTGATACGAAGGTAATACAGAACTTAAATTCTTATCAACGAGCCTTTTTCTTAGGTACGCATATTGGGCTTTGGTTAGATCTGTTTCAATACAAATACTCAATGCCTCCTCTTTTGTAAAGGAAAGTGCATTATCTGGATTGAATATGTTTTGTAGAATTACTTTTTTCTCTTCTTTTTCCTTATTTCTGATAATAGTCACAATCGACGCTTCGTCATTTTCACCCATGGATCGTAAACCTTGTACATAAGCGTTACGGACATGTCCCATTCCATATTCCTGGACCAGTTCCATATTTTTTCGTTTCTTTGTGTTTTCCGAACACTCGTCATATGGTTTTGTTGGTCTACCACGATCACCAGAAGAATTCAAGCCAGAATTTTCAGATGTTGAGGTACTGCAAGAATTCAGTGATACTTTAAACTCACCATTTAACCAATTAGAGTATAGGCTCTCGAACCTGTCTGGCTTTCTTTGAGCTTTGGTCCATTTTTGGTTGCAACTTGAAGTTAGATTTTTTTGAATACTCTCTATTACAGTATTAACGTCAAATTCCGATAATTGAAAGTTGTCCAACAAATATTTTTTCAGGTCTGAAGTACTTTTCCCTCTTATTATTTGATCACAAAGATCGCGTCGAACACAAACGAATTCACTCATTGTTAGGTAATATATGTTTTTTGTCTGTTAATTGTTATTGAAAAGAAGTATCTGAACACTTTGATGAATAGTACGCTGAAAACACGGGTATATAAAGGACCAATATATTAGTGCCTTGTGCAAAAACCATGGGACAATTGATTATGACAGTTCTCATCGAAATTGTGTAATCAGTACTGATTGTAATTAATTACCACAACAGATAAATAGAACTTCCGCAGCAATATAGTTTATCATACTTGTGGTTAAGGTGATCACCGCAAGCAAGTGTCATGGGAACATTCTTTCAAAGTAATATAATAGTAGTCTAATAATTTGTTAATGTATGCTTCTATCATAGAAATGGAAAAAAAAACAAGATAGACACAACCGTAATTTTCGTGGATTTTTTTATTTTCCCCCGATTGACATTATTGCTTCTAAATCACCACTGGCGCAAAAAACGCGCAAGTTTTTTTTTAATCCTCATATTACTGAATAGATAAGGTCTCTAATAGAGTGATTAACTTGACACCGGCAGCTTTCGGCAACTAGGAAAACTCCAATTGAAATAAACAAAGACTAAATTTTCTTTACTTCACTAAAAAAAATATTAAAAAATAAAACAAAAATATTTTTTTACAAACACCGAACGTGTTTGTAAAGTGTACATTCTAAGCTATCTAATGATTTATAACACTAACACGCTTCCTTGGAAAACTTCCGAATAATTTTGTGTTGAACTTCCTTTACGGTAATTTAATTGGCATGAAAATATTTATGTCCAATGTTTGAGGTTCATTTTATAAACGTAAAACTAAATTATTTAATTTTTTTTGTAATTTATTCGTAAGTTCCGTCCTTTGAGAGTATAAAACCATAAATAAATCTATGGATTTACGACTTTCGTCAAAACCATTTTTGAGATGGAAAATAATGTTTGGTCCCATGTTTACGAAACCGGCTAGCCGGTTTCGTAAACATGTGTGCACATAGTGAGGTGTAGTTTGGTGTAAATGTGTCCGTGTGAGCGTATTTGTACAGAGCGAGGTGTAGTTTTGCGCATGCTTCATTGCATTGTTCGCAGCGCCTATGTCTTTGTTTTTATTTGGTCCGAGCTCTCTTGTAGTCGAGGCACTTTACAGTTCAGATTTTTTCCCCTCATGTTTCGTAATCAAAAACCAAATAACAGTGCTGGGGTGAACTCAGGTTCCCATGCTCAGAAGTCGTACTTGCGGCCACTAGACGAATGATGGAGTCAGCACCCTAATTGCGTAACACACTATCAATCGGAATCTGAATCAGTTTGAAGCAAATTGCTAATCCATTGCTTCATATCCTATGTTCAAAAAATTGTCTGCTCGACAACGTAAATAACGCAATGAATGTTGTTGGACTGTCAAAATGAAACCGATTCCGATTGATAGTGAGTAACGCAATTGCCCCGCAGGACGATAAATTCGCAAAACAACAATACTGGGGATGGTTTCTAAATGGGGGTTGTTTAGAAACAAAACCTCGAAAAGACAAAACAGCAACTTGAAAGAAGCTGTAGAAGTGCACTTAGAAATATTTTTCGAAACTTAAAAATTGTATGCGAACTCATTACTTGTAGCCAAAGTCTATAGTGGTTATATTCTCTATGCTTGTAGCCAACGGTGGAGCCAATTCTGTTGTGCACAAACTAACCCTAATTTAGGCTATTGCTATTTTTTTTTGTCTAATAAAACAAGAAAGAGACGAACGTAAATTAGAGCTGTCAAATTTAGTTGAACTGATATTTCTAAACGACACGTAAAACATGTCGAAAAAACACGATGAAGAGCAAGGCATCTCTAACTTACTGACATCTCTAACTTACTTCATAGCTATAGCCGTCCTTTTCTCGCGCTGCCTGTTAGTAAAAGATAGCGATTCTCTAATTTTAGTTTTGATAGTAAGCAAGAAAATCGCAACAATAACTTAATTTAATTATACCGACTTCTCCATTATTGATTGCAACAGTACTTATTACTAAATATACTTACCAACGTAAAAAACACATTAAACTATGTTTCTAAGCAGTAGTTATATACTTTTCTTTTTCTACGATAAGTATGTACAGACACCAGCACATCAAGCTACCCGAAACTGTCAAATATTCCCAATCAACCTTGAACCTAATGCTTTAGCGATAAAGTTGAAAATCTATTATAGAAATGTGACAGATTGTAGTAGCTTGATGTGCTGGCCTACCGCCTATATGTAAGTAAATGTTAATGTTACCAATTCGATTCGTGATATTACATCACGACTGAAGCACATGTTTTTATAGTGGGTAAGTACATAATTGTATAATAATAAACCTATTACACATTGGTATCTTTTTTTTTTCGCCTAAACATAAATTTAATTTTGTAACTTACGTGTCTAGTGATTATTAAAGGCTACCGCAGACAGGCGCGGCGCGACACGACTCCGGTTCCGGTAGAACAATTTCAATGAAGTTTTCATAGAAACTGTTCCACCAGATTCGGATCGCGCCTATCTGCGGGAGCCTTAAAAAGATAGACTGGCAACTAGCGGTCAAAAGTTCTAATACCAAGTTCTAATCAATTTCGCTGACCATGGAGCAAGTCGGAGAAAAAGCTGCTGCTTACCTAGGTTTTAACCGTAAGTATCATCCCGAACTTCATGAGAATAGCTAGCCAGTAAGGTGGTACAGTCTGCTGACTTAGTGTTGTGCGGAGTTTCAAAAGAACTAACCCTTCGGAACGCAGATCTACGCGAGACACAATAGTGCCGATTCTGTTGTACACAAACTAAACTTAATTTAGGCTATTGCTAACTTTTTCTCTCTAATAAAACAAGAAAGAGACGGACGTAAATTAGAGCTGTCAAACTTAGTTGGAACTAATATTTCCATACAAATTCAGAAGACACGTAAAAACATGTCGACTAAAAACACAGTGAAGCGCAAGGCGTAAACTAGTTTGACATATCTAACTTAGTTCATAGCTATAGCCGTCCTTTTCTGGCACTGCCTGTTAGTAAAAACAGATATATTCTCTAATTTTAGTAGTTTTTGAACAACAGAATCGGCAACATTGGTTTTTTAATTGTTTCTCAAATTACGGCACACGAAAGGTTAAGAGGCCAGTGGCCAGCATACAGTACCTACCCTAATTACGTAACACACTTTCCATCACAATCTAAATGATTTTGAAAGATATTGCTAAACCATTGCTTCATATGTTCGAAAAATTTGTCTGCTCAACAACGTAAATAAGGCAATTAATGTTGTTGAACTGTCAAAATTAAAGCCATTGCTACTTGCCATACCAGTTCCAGTGAAGCTGGGGTGTCCAACAGTGTCCTATTCTAGTATGAAAATCGTTTGTTCGATTTTCCCTGACAGTTTTTTCTAACTTAACAGACAGCTGTGCTGCTGGGGAGTTTGTTGCGCCACTTCTTCCCAGCTAAAGCACTAAGTGTACGACCCGAGTGAAAAAGCGTCCAGCGAGGCGCTCAGCGTTGCGTGCAAGTTCACCGAGCGCCGCTCGGCCGTCACTCAGGACACGCGAGTGTTTGCATGTGTTTAACACGAACGTCGCACGCCCCGCCCCGCCGGACGCTCGAGTCGAGCGGGCACTCAGGCCGTACACTAAGGAGTGCTGAAGGGCGGTCGTTTTGGATGACTGTCCTAAATAATTATTGAAATAGTGCTGATTCTCAGCCTAATTTGTATACCTTTTGAATTTTTTTACATCGAATATTATCTATTTAAAGGTTACTGCAAGCATGACAAGCCTGCATGAACAATAATTTTGTGCAAGCGTGCTTGAGCGTCTGTGTGATGGTTTTGTGCAAGCGGCATGAAGATAGATAGAATTTACATTATGCGGCTTGAACAAGCCACGCTTGTGCAAGCATGATTGAACGTGAGTAATAATAATAATATCCTGGGACATTATTTACACACGGTCATCTGATCCCAAACTAAGCAAACCATGGAACTATGAAACAACTATGAAGCAACTATGGAAACCAGATAACTGATATAATACATACACTACTTTTTTTGTAAATACATACTTACATATAGATAATTACACCCAGACTCAAAACAAACAGACATTTTTTTTATTATTATTGAGATGGGTTTGCTCTTGACTATAGTCTAGGTCAGAGGTGACAGAGACAAAGTCTACGATGTAGTGAGCTTAAACATAATGTATGTATGCAAGTGAAGCTTCCACAGTCATACGCACACCAGTTGCAAAGCAATCAATTAATGCAGCTAAAGCAAGCGCGTCGTCGTGGTCCATCGCAAAATCTGACGCTACTTCAGCTTGCTTGTCCAGTGTATAGCCTACAGGGAAGTTGTGCACGCTTGCAAAAATTGATTGCTCATGCAGGCTTGTCATGCTTGCAGTTACGTGTGTGTGCGTGTTCCTTAACACATTTAAGTATCGTGGAGGCTTATGCCGCGTTCCCACAGCCCATCGAAACCTGTCGCGGCCCGTGCCTTGCATTTCACGGCGACGACAGGCCACCTCAGGCCGACTATTCCCACAGCCTGTCGGCCTGGCCTGTGAAAAAGCGGGCCGTGGGATCGCGGCATTATGTTGCTATGGAGGCTACTTTAATTCTATTGTGTGGCTATTTTATCTGACTGCTATAACAAATCCGTTCACCTATTAGTTAACTCAGTACTTAATCTCGGAACTACACCTGAAGTATTGCGTCTACCACATACATTCGAAGGCCATAGTTTATTTACCAGCATCAGATTGAAATATACATATTACTATCTGCGAGTCGTTACAGTGGGTATATTTAGAGCTGGATCCATCAATGCAATGTTTGCTACAGATTTTTTAAACACAGTAACCGCTGGATTTTTGTTACCCGACTGCCCCAAAAAAAGGGTAATGTTTTTCGAGAGTATGTATGTATGTATATCTATTTCTTTGGCACGCTCTGTAGCCTAAACGGCTTGATGGATTTAACATAATTATGAGGTGTCGTTAGATTCGTCTTAATTGTGAGAGCGACATAGGCTATATATTTATATAATGTATCTGGAAAAACAAAAAACGTTGGAGAAGGTATTTTTTTCATTAAAATAGAACAATATTGGTATCAAATAAATGCTATAATGAGTCAATTCAATCGCAGGCGGGGACAAACAAAAGTTACACCATATTTCAGGTTATTGGTTTGTCTCCGCCTGCAATACCAAAATTCAATAGGTAGATTATAATGCTTGTTTTTAGGGTTCCGTACATCAAAAGGAAAAAACGGAACCCTTCTAGGATCAATCATGTGTCTGTCTGTCCGTCTGTCACAGCCAATTTGCTCCGAATCTAATGGACCGATTAAGTTGAATTAGTACCTACACGTATGTATTTCTGTGACCCAAAGACTGATTTGTAGCGTAAATAAATAAATTTTGAATATAGAGGTCAATATTGGGGGCAAATAAGACAAAAAAATGTGACATATCAAATGAAAGGGCTTATACTGTGAGGGTCTCAAATATATTTTTGTATAATTTTTTTTTTTTTTTTTTTTTAAAGTTATTTAAGGAAATAGACGAACATGGACCATTCTCCTGCTTATCTTCGGAACTACTGAGCCTAAAATTTTGAAAAAAATACAGAAATTAGCTTACAGGAAAACTTATAAGTCTGTGGTTTTAAAATAACATGGTAAATCTCTCAATATTGTGCGTACAAACTTACATTTGGAATGTATGGGAGAACATGTTTTACAACTGCAATGTTAAGTTTGTTCCTGGGATAAATTCATCCCAACTGCAGAACCCTTCATTGTGCGTGGTCCGACACGCACGTGGCCGGTTTCTTCTTTACGTGTTTTTATGTGTTTTTACAGTCGAGTTTTTTGTTTTTTTTTTTATTTGTGTGCGTCCCGGAAAGTCATGGATGAGACTCGCACAGACCAGTGAAGCATGGCACAAAAGGGAGAAGCCCTATACTCAGCATTGGGTGGAACATGATGACAGGCATCAAAACTGTTAGGTAGTAGTATCTTTCAGTCGCAGAAATCAACATCTCAACACTTACTTGGTAGGTAAAATACCAAAATTATTTTTGAGAAGAACAAGGCATCTTCTTTTCTTTTTGGTCATCGGCATTTGGCGACCTAATAGTGTAGTCTAGTGGGCCATAGTATGTTAGCCTGCGCTATGGGTTGCGGGTTCGATTCCCGTATGCGAAGTAACTAAATTCCGGTTGTAGTAGTGTTTTTTGATATGAGTAAGGTATTTGACTTTGTGGATCATAGCATCTTACTAAACAAGTGTAAAAAATATGGAATCCGTGGTGTCGCTCTAGATTGGATAAAAACTTTTCTACCAAACCGACAGCAATATGCTGAAGTTACTCATTTAAATGAAAACCTTGAATCCACTGTCTGTCGCTGATCCTCATCTAAACTAAATAACTATGGCGTACCACAAGGGAGTGTTTAGGCCCCTTGTCATTCTTACTTTATTAATGATCTACCCGATTTAATAAACTACGAAGGTATCCTAATCGCTGGTGATATTTCTGTTATTGTGCGCAATAATAATAAAGGTTCAACTCATGAAAATAAAATAAACGAAGCTGTACAGTCTGTAATAAAATGGCTTGAATCTAATAACCTATATGTAAGATTAACTAAAACAAAATTCATTAAATTTCGTAAATGATACAAAAGCAAACACATCGATAGTATTAACATTAAAATAAAAGCCAAAAAAAAAAATAGAAGAAACAGAACGCTTTCAATTTTTTGGTATAATTTTAGACAAATTTTGTAATTGGAAACAACACATTAATAACGTATGCAGTAAACTAAATAGATTTGTGTATGCATTAAGAAAACTTCGTATTGTGTCAGACGAAAAAACAGCTCGCATAATGGATATGTCGAATCCATTTTAAGATAAGGAGTTATAATATGGGGCAATTCAATATTTATTGTTCAAAAGAAATGTGTATATGCGGTGTCGGTCCACTTGAGTCCTGTAGACCTTTATTCATGAAACTGAAGCTATTAACTTTGACCGGCATGTATTTGTATGAAGTATCGGTTTTTGTAAGGAAGCATAGTGAATTCTTTAGATTCAAAGGTGACAATTAATGAGGAGCTCAGCCGCTCGGGTCGATGCAATCAGGTTAATCTAAGCTAGCCGGGGTTGGTCCGTGGATACATACCGAGGCTCCTCCGTGCCTCGGAAAGCACGTTAAGCCGTTGGTCCCGGCTGTCATTCGTGGATCTTTGGCAGTCGTTACGGGTCGTCAGAAGCCCGAAAGTCTGACAACCAGTCTTACCAAGGGGGGTCGTATTACCCAATAACTGGGTTGTGGAAGTCAGATAGGCAGTCTCTCCATGTAAAATACTGGTATTCAGCTGCATCCGGTTAGACTGGAAGCCGACCCCAACATAGTTGGGAAAAGGCTAGGCAGATTGATTTGATTGGTGACAATTACACTAAACAGAGACCTCTTGAGATGCAACAAAAATTTTGATTCCCTTTTGTAACAGAACTTTAATTAAAAACAATGTTTATCATATTTTATGAGTTTATCTATTTAAATGAGAGCTCATTTAAATATTTTCAAATTAAACTGCGTAGATGGTTGATAGAGAATTGTTTTTATTCTTTACAAGAATTTATGCAACCTAAAGAAAAAATGTTATTTTATCTTTTTAAGTTTCGTATAGTTTTGTAGTGTTTGTTTTATATAAAATAACTAAGAATTTATGTTACGTAAAGAAAAAATGTTATTAACATTGAAAATGTTTTTTCAATCGCTTCAGTATATAGCCCCCATTTTCGCTCAGAGTGTGACATCGCCTTGGTGTCGTGAGTTTTCGGGCTACATGAATGGTTGAGATCTCATAAGACGCATATTAACAAGGGCTACAATATGGTGAAAAAAAATTGAAAATGTCAAAAACTTTTTTTGAAGAATGCGAAAATGCGAAAAATTCGATCAATTTTTAGAGTCTTTTGTCATAAAATCAACTATATCTCAAAAACTAAATGCGATATCGAAAAAAATGAAAAAAGCCCTCGGGGTATTGAAATGAGCTATACTGCAGGAGGATGCCATTTATGTGGCGTAATTTCGGGCAGCGCGCTCCTTAAACGCACGTCGCGTCGCTGAGTTGTTATAGGAGCCTTAAGAGTTAATTTAATTTTATAAAAAACAGATCTGCCTAGCCTTTTCCCAACTAAGTTGGGGTCGGCTTCCAGTCTAACCGGATGCAGCTGAATACCAGTATTTTACATGGAGCGACTGCCTATCTGACCTCCACAACCCAGTTACTGGGTGTTAATTTTATAATGATGTTAATTTAATTAAATAATTTGATTTAAATTAATTTTGTTTTGCGATACTTTGAAAATACTTTTGGGTATTTTTTGTAGTAACTCGTGTATTTGTTCTTGGAAAGCACCATTTGGTCAAGTGGAACTAATGATGAAGATCACAGATGGCGACCGGAACTACTCAATAATAAGTATTGCAAGGGTTGCGATTCGATTAGGTACCTACTTCAATAATGGTTGTTATGCTCGTCACAATTCTTATGGTGATGTGGAGTTTTCCTAGTGCTTACCATGTGAACTCCTCAACAATTAACGTCCCTGCATCGGGAAAAGAAACATTTTGTAAAACGTGATGATCAGTTGACATTAGGATATTGTAACTTAGATAAATTACAAACTGACCCACTAAAAAGTGAAAAAAAAAAATTTCCAAAAATATCAACCGACTTCCAAAAAAAACCCCACAAAGTGAAAAATAACTTTAATTTCGGAAGTCAGTGGCAAAAAATGAAAATGCAGATCCAAAGACACCGACTTCCGAAATTAAATTTATTTTTCATTTATTTGGATGGCCAAATCCGAAACAATGAGGAATAGCAAAAAGTTCTCAAAGGAGTCTCGGGCTCGATTTTCATGAAAACTAAAACTGCATCATTGATTTTTGAAAAGTCAATATTTCTAGCCAGAAATCGAACCCATTGATTTTGAAAAAAAAAAACTGTATTTTTACACCATTCGATAGTGTCGCTGTAAGGATCTAATTCTGGGAAGTAATGATATACGACAAATTAAAGGAAAGAGCTCATTTTTAACAAAATAGTTTTATTATTTTTCTTATGTAACCTACCTATTAAACCTTAACTGATTAATTGTTCAAAATGATGACCATTGTTTTAAATACATAGCTGGATTCGACGTCTCAAGGGTTGTACTGCATTCAGCATTACAATATTATTGTTTTGAATATAGAATTTGGCCATCCACGCCCACTTGAAAAATTTAGGTAACACCTGTATTTCTTGCAAATAAATAATTCTTATTCTTCTATGAAATAAGTATTTGTAAAATTTCTAAGTTCACATAGTTATCCACCTCTTAAATGTTCATTCGGATATTTGGCTTACGCTGAAAAAGCAAACAGAAAATTGAAATGCAAGAAGCGAAACCGCGGGCAAATGTAACTTATAACTGTTAACTTACTTAACTTAACTTTAGTTAAGAGAATAACTGTAAACCATTTTAATTATTATGTACCTACGTGTTTTAATTTAAATAAATTAGATAGGTATTTCTACTTAATGTTTTTACATACCTAATGATAAGGTGGACATGACGTTACTACTATGTTATCAGTTTTTATGAACCTATTAGAGAAACATTAAAATTAAAATAGCAAAAAGTATGAGGACAACCTTTATTTATTTTTTTCAGAAACATTAAAAAAAATGTTAATTAAGCCTATGAACATTTTTTTGAAAATCGTACCCTCAATGTCGTAAGGATGGGAGCGACAAAACACGCTCACATTATCGATTTAAATTAAAGCAAACCAATAATCGATTACATTATAATCCATAAAATGAATGAATAATACATTAATCTCACCTCATTTTAATTCCAAAAACCATTCCATTATCATCGCACATAACAGCAATGTTTTCAGTCAAGCACAAAATTAGAATATAAAAATTTAAAATAAAAATGAAACCACGACAACACGCGAACTTTGTACGAACTAGTGATTTAACATTGCATTATTTGTCACGTTTTCAGTCGAAAAACATCAAAATAACACTGAGTACATACACTTCCGAGGAAATCGATAAGAAACCGCGCGTGAACGTCCCCGTCCGAGCAATGCCGGTGCCGCACTGACAGACTAACATATCTACTAGTCAACTTACAAAATGGCGTACTTATTTGAGTTTGCGCAATGTGGGCTTGCTTCCACTTATGTATTCCGTAGTAAAAACATCTAAATCAAATTAAAAATCCCATAATCTTATTAGCCAAGACAGTTTTCAAACAGTAATGGCTACTAATAGTCTGTCCTCTCTAATGCTCAGAGGGGTGCGTTGAAAATCAATATTTACATGATTATTTTGTCTTTGTTGTGTTGCGGTATTTTCAGGTCAATGACCTATTAGGCTTACCTAGTGAAAAAAATTGCGGTTTTATGTAGGTAACTTAGAGTAGCCATAATCCTGGTTTTATTCACGAGACAATGGAAGTTATATACATATTTAAGTACTAAGTAGAGGGATCAGTAGATACTGAAATCACGCTAAATTTTAAAATACTTATACTACTACTACTACTTTTAAAGTACTTATACTACTACATATACTACTAACTTCAAAAATAGAAAAGTTAGTATAAACTAACTTTTCTATTTTTGAAGTTAGTAGTATATAAGTGGCGTCGCTAGTCATAAAGAGACCCTGTAGGTATCAAAAATTAAAAAGTTCCCCTTGTTGAGGGCGCTTTTTCACGACTTTAAAAAAAGGAGTTATCAATTCGATACGTATGTATGTAATATTATTGGATCTGCGAGATATTCACATATGATGATCTATTAGGGCTTCCAAACAAATATGCAAAATTTTATAGATGTATGTTTGTATGTATGTATGTATGTCCATGCATATCTCCGAAACTATTTATCGGATCGTGACCATTCTTTTTTTGTTGGCTTACATTTACTCCAACTTAGGGTAGGTACAATGAAAGTTTCATCAAAATCGATTTAGTAGTTTTCAAGACGACCAGGTAAGTGCTTATTGGTCCTCAGTAATGGAAATAGTTAGGATGACCTAGCTTTCAACATTTATCTAATTGAGCATGGGTACATGATACTTTCTGAAGGTCTGATGATGACCAGATAAGTACTTATCGGTTCTCAATAACGGAAATAGTTAGGATGACCTAGCTTTCAACGTTTATCTCATTGAGTACGGATGCTTCTACATGATACTTTCTGAAGGTCTGATGATGACCAGGTAAGTGCTTATCGGTACTCAGTAACGGAAATAGTTAGGATGACCTAGCTTTCAACGTTTATCTCATTGAGTACGGATGCTTCTACATGATACTTTCTGAAGGTCTGATGATGACCAGGTAAGTGCTTATCGGTACTCAGTAATGGAAATAGTTAGGATGACCTAGCTTTCAACATTTATCTAATTGAGCATGGGTACATGATACTTTCTGAAGGTCTGATGATGACCAGGTAAGTGCTTATCGGTACTCAGTACCGGAAATAGTTAGGATGACCTAGCTTTCAACATTTATCAAATTGAGCACGGATGCTACTACATGATACTTTCTGAAGGTCTGATGATAACCAGGTAAGTGCTTATTGGACCTCAGTAATTGAAATAGTTAGGATGACCTGGTTTTCAACATTTATCTAATTGAGCACGGGTGCTACTACATGATAATTTCTGAAGGTCTGACGATGACCAGGTAAGTGCTTATCTGTTCTCAGTAAAGGAAATAGTTAGGATGACCTGGCTTTCAACGTGTAAGTGTGACGGGCTTTCTTATTGATACGAGCTACGGGTGTGGTGTCAAAGGGAAAACATCTCAAAACCTTTATCAAATTCTAGTGCAATATTTACCTATAACAAAACTATTAACTACTTATTACAATCAAATATTCCAGTTTTTACTAAAAACTAAAAATTACGAAATAAAAATAATTAAAAAAGTTAAATCGACTTCAAAAAGAAATAAACTCAAAATTATGAAATAATTTTAATTTCGGAAGTCGGTGGCAAAAAATTAAAATACAGATCCCAAGACACCGACTTCGGAAATTAAAATTATTTCATAATTTTCAGTTTATTTCTTTTCGAAGTCGATTTAATTTTTTAAATTATTTTTACCCGAGTGCGGTGAAACTCCAAAGGAAGGGACTTTTTTTTACAAAATAGCGTACTGACATGGCAGATTAAGTTTCCATTGTAATTTTACTTTTATTAAGAGAATGCAAAAGTGAGCGAGGTGAGCTAGAAAAGAGCACTCTGACACTCGAATACTAGGTTAAGCTGTCGTGATTCTACTAAAAAAATACAAGAGCGAGCGAAGCGACCTCGAAGGTTTGAGCACCCTGACTTGGGTAGTTTAGTTTTTCTGTGTTATTTTACTAAATTAATGCAAGCCTTTGTAACTTATATTTCCAGCCTTTGTAACTTATAAATAAAAAAATATTTTTTTGGATAATACTTTATGAATTTTTGCTAACACACACGTTGCGCCGGGGGTCCGTGTAGTTTGGGGGCCCCGTATCATTGATACAGCTGATACGGCGGTAGCTAATTGTCTAAAGCATGGCTCGAGAAGCTCGAAAAATTAACGAGCGTTTTATTTTAATTATTCATAGTATCTATTATAGAATAAAACATCCAGTATAAGTGGTTTATTTAGGTATAAGATGGTAAAAATCATTTAAACGTTCACGTCACAGCGGCGCGGTATAATTGGGGTAGACAGAAACGTTAGAGCAGGAGCAACGTGATCCGATCACAAAGTGACCCCATTAGCTCTTTGAGCTGTTTCACAAATACTTTTATCAAATGCTCTGTTCGCAACGCACCTTACCTTTTTGAAGGACATCAACAACGACAGTGTTTGTCCTTCATTTTTGTCCCCTCCATTCACATTAATTTGCGCGCTTTTATCGCATTTGAGTCGCATCGCGCGGTACACATGGATAAACATCAAGCTATACATATCCAGTATGAATTGGTCTCGCATTGTATAGGCTTCCCGTGCAATGCGAGGCCAGCTCATACTAGAAATGTGTACATACATTCAACATTTCAGTCCCTATTGTAAAATTGCACCTATGTTGAGAATTGAGATTCATAGATTATCTTGTTATCATCAGAGTATATGGAATCTTGATTAGGTAATCTTTGATTGATTGCTAATCGGATAAGATTACAACACAGCATGCAGTATTTTTTTATAATTATATAAGCACGGCAATTTTTTTTTTTTTATAATTTACCATTTTTTTTTTTTTTTTTTAGAACGGGTTTGCTCTTGGTTCTAGTCTAGGTCAGACGCGACAGAGACAGAGTCGACGATGGAGTGAGCTTACCCAGAAGATGCCTGTTCATTCTCACTTTGAAGAGATTAGGGTTTTATGCGCTCTGAAACACAGACGCAGGTAGTGAGTTCCACTCTTTTGCTGTGCGCATTATAAAAGCCATTTGGAAGCGCTTAGTGCGAATTGGTGGAAAAGCAACTAGGTAGGGATGGTAACTGGCAGTGCGTCTAGATGTCCGGTGGTAGAAGGGGGCCGGTGGAATGAGGTTGTGGAGTTCTTGAGCACACTCACCGAAGTACAATCTGTAGAAGACCGACAAGCAGGCAACCTATTTGTACGCCTTGTAAGGCAGTGCATAGTGATACAATTACAATATGTTTTTCTTTGCGTCATGTTTATCGCAAATAAAAACGTATTTTCTTTCTTTCTTTTCTTTTTTTTTTACTTCATAACATCATGTGCAGGGCCTTCTTTAATCTATCGGAGGCCCTGGGTACTTTAGGATATGGAGAATGCAGGATGCAAGAGCAAGCTCTTATATAGCACCCCGCCTCGGATAGGTTAGGATTTCTTTTGACCGTTCATACAGAAATAGTAGTTACTTTGTCGACTTATGCAGAAAAGTTTGGGAACTAAGAAAATGCAAGATGTATGCACCTGTGAGTGAGCGAAGTGAGCTAGAAAATTGTAGCACCCCGTCTGAGATTTACTTAGCTTTTCTTTTGACAGTCTATAGCTACGACTCTGGCAGGAACTAGAACTCCATGGATCGGGGGGCCCTGGGCACTTGCCCAGAGTGGCCAATGGCAAAGACAGCACTGCACCCTAATTACATAAAACACTATGAATCGGAATCTGAATCATTTTGAAGCAAATTGCTAATCCATTGCTTCATATGTTCGAAAAATGTGTCTGCTCGACAACGTAAATAACGCAATGAATGTTGTTCAAAGTCAAAGTTAACAGGCCAGCTGGCGTGGTTGGCCTATCATGTCGCAGGTCGTGGGTTCGATTCCCATCCAGGACAAACATTTGTGTGCATGAACATGTCTGTTTGTCCTGAGTCTGGGTGTAATTATCTATATAAGTATGTATTTACAACAAAAAAAAAAGTAGTTTACGTATCTGGTTTCCATAGTACAAGCTCTGCTTAGTTTGGGATCAGATGATCGTGTGTGAAATGTCCCAGGATATTATATTATATATTAAAGTCATTTATTTGCTTTAAATGTGGTAGGTAATACAATGGTGGTATGAATAAAATATTCTTGTGCGATGACACATTTCGCCGTATTTTGGCATGCAAATATTAACAGTAGGTAAGGTGCTTATTTATATAAGCAATTATATATTATATACCAACAGTTAAAAACATTAAATTACTTAAAGTTAATCAAACTAATACAACCAGCTAATAAAAGAAATATACATTTGACACAACATAAAAAATAACAGAACAAAATTATATCTACAATCACACATTTTAATAATATTCAATAACCTAAGTCTAGTCTTACAATGCATTCCTGTAATGATAGGACCGACAAGATTATTTTTTTTAGGAATTCACCTATTGAATAAAAACTATGTGAAATGAGCCACTTTTTTAGTACTACGCAGAATTTTCTGTAAGGAAGATCAGTGATAAAATTTGGAATGGAATTATAAATAAGGGGCGCCATATATACGCAACTGCGTCGGAATAGTTTGATCCTAGGAACAGGCATTTTTAATAGATATTGTGTGGGTTTTCGTTTATTTGTATTATTATTAGGTTCAAAAAGTGAACAATTTATTTTAACAAACTTAGCGACTTCATAATATAAACGCAAGGAACTGTGAGAAGGTTGCATGAATTATACACTGGCCTGCAGGAATCAGTCCAGTCCATATTGAAAATTGCTCGTATGCATTTTTTTTGTGCCAACAGAACTCTAGAAATTTCAGAAGAGTCTCCCCAGATAATGATACCATATCGGATGACGGAGCAAACATAAGCGTGATAAACCATTAACGCAGTTGGTCTGGATGTTTCAAACTTGTGTTTTTAACTTTCTTTAATGCAAAAACAAACCTATTGATTTTCATACATATTTCATCAATATGCTCCTTCCAGGTGAAATGTTCATCTAGTGTTATACCAAGAAATTTTGTTTTATGTAATTTTTCTACTGTTTGATCTCTATGCGATATTTTAAAGTGGGTATATTTACTTTTCTGCGTTTTGAAATTGATTACTTTAGTTTTTTCTATGTTAACTTTCAAGGCGTTGTTATCTAACCAAGTAGTAATTTTTAAGAAAGTGTTATTTATGTCAGACTCGTATAATTCTTTTTGTTACAATCAAGGATAACCGTTGTGTCATCAGCAAACAGAACACAATCCTGTTCTATAGCTTGAGGGAGATCGTTAACATATACAGGGTGACTTTGAAAACATGCGACAAAATTTAAGGGGGTGTTCTACCCATCAATATGAATAACTTTTACTATGGGAGCAACTCGGAATTCGCAAAAAAAATTCGACCTTTTTATACAAAATGGTCCAATCGGGTATGTACTTTTACATGGGAAGATCGGTATTTTTTTTACGAATTCTAAGTTGATCCCATAGTAAAACTTATTCATATTGATGGGCAGAACACCCCCTTAAATTTTGTCGCATGTTTTAAAAATCACCCTGTATAAGGAACATTAGTGGCCCTAAGATGCTTCCCTGTGGAACCCCGAAGTAATTTTGTCGGGGTTGGGAGTTAAAGTCGGTGATAATATTTACTTTGTCATCAAATTTTGTGATTCTTGTGATCTGGGTTCTATTTGATAAGTAAGATTTGAGCCATTCTAGCGCTGGACCTCTAATACCTATTTTTCTTAGCTTATCAATAAGAATGGAGTGATTTACGAAATCGAAGGCTTTACTGAGACCTAAAAACAGAGCTGAAGTTGTAACTTTCGCGTTGATATTGTTCAGGATCGATTTCACTAAGTTAGAAACTGCCAATGAGGTGGATTTGTTTTTTTCTAAATCCATATTGCTGTTTTGCAAGCATATTAAACTTATCTAAGAAAGAAAGAACTCTCTTGTAAATTACTCTTTCAAAGACCTTTGATAGAATTGGTATCAGCGCAATAGGTCGATAGTTATTTTTGTCTGTTTTAGATCCCTTTTTGTGCATCGGTTTTATTGTAGATATTTTAAGTTTTTCCGGGAAGCAGCCGTGTTCTAATGATAAATTTATAATATATGAAAGAGGTTCTGCGATGTATTGAGCGATTTGTTTTAGAAGATCTGTAGATGTATCATCATAGCCAGACGATTGAGTGTTTTTCAATGTTTTTATGATGCTTAAAATTTCAGCAGGAGTAGGTCTTAAAAATATGCTATTGTCGTTGCTTTAATATTTAGGTCGTAAGAGTTGTTTTGTAAGGTTGCGTTATTTTCAACAGTGTCTATAAAGAAATTGTTAAATTGGTTTGCGATATCCAAGCCTGATGTTGCAGTAATATCATCGTCACCTGTACTGCGTTTAACAATGTCCCATGAAGCTCTACCCTTATTTTTTGACTATGCAATGTGTTTCAGATTACTTAAAGATTGCAAGTTATTAATACATTTTCTTAACATATTGGAGTATACCTTAAACCTAGTTTTATTTTCAATGGTTTTAAGATAAGATAAGATAAGATAAGATAGATTTATTCGTCAAAAACACGCGTAGGTTTACAATCAGTTGGAGCGATTACAAAAAAAAATAACAATAATAAGTTTCAGCATGTTTTGCCTAAGAAGGCGTACAAATACAATAATAGTAGTATTCAAAGTACAAAAATCATTTAATTACGTTAACTTAATAAAAATAGCAATAAAAAATGTCGAAAAGAAATAACAATAACAATATAATTCAAAGTCAAAAAATCGTTACGTTACGTTAAAATAAAGTCAAATAAAGTTACGTTAAAATTAATAAAAATAACAATAAAATGTCTAAAGTACATCATTAAAATAGTCGGCAACATTATAGTAACATTTATTTATTAATAGTTTCTTCATGCTTTTATTAAAACTATTAATATCTAAATCTTTGTATGCCTTTGGTACCTTGTTGTATATTTTTGGGGCCATGCAGAATACACTCTTACGCATGAGAGCTGTTTTAGCACTATGTATACGAAGTCTTCGATTATCACGTTGACTTCTTTCGGAACCATCTGAAAACTTCGGAAATAGTTGGGGATTCTTTTTAACAAATAATACCGTCTCTAATATATACAAGGAAGGAAGTGAGAGAATTTGATGTTTAATAAAATATGGTTTGCAACTGTCTGTAATTTTAAGACCAAACATAGCTCTAATGCATCGTTTTTGCATTCTAAATATAACTTTGTGTGTAGAGTTTCCCCAGAAAATAATGCCGTATCTAAGGATCGATGCTACAAGTCCGTGATAGGCAGTAAGCAATGTATCCGTATTTACAATTGGGGCGAGTTTATGCAATGCATAGGCAGAACTACTGATTTTCTTACAAATTTCTTCAATGTGACCTTTCCAATCAAGTTTTTTGTTAATGGTTAGTCCATGGAATTTGGCATTATCAACTCTGCATATGGTGTGATTGTTATAGCTTAAGTTAATGTAATTTCTTACAGGTATTCTTTGACTAAAATGCAAGATTTGTGTTTTATTTAAATTAATTTTTAGATTATTATTGTTTAACCAGTTAATTATAGAAGCTAAAGCATTATTAATGTCAAGCTCATAGGTGTCATTTTTCTTACATGCTATTGTGACTGTGCTATCGTCTGCAAAAAGGGTCATTGGATGCTCAATAGATTTTGGAAAGTCATTTATATATATAATAAATAATAATGGTCCCAGAACGCTTCCCTGGGGTACACCGAATTTCACTATACGTTCTTGAGACAAATACGTAGTCGCTTTTTTGGTACAATCTATTCTAGAGATTGCTGTGATTTGTCTTCTATTGAACATATAGGATTCAATTAATTTAAGTACATTGCCTCTAACTCCATATGTTTCAAGTTTATTAATTAAAATAGTGTGGTCAACGTAGTCAAATGCTTGTGTCATATCGCATAGCACAGCGCAAATGGGAGTCTTTTCATCGATCCTTAACATTACAGTGTGTAGAAAATCATAGACCGCCATATTGATTGTCTTATTTTGTCTGAAACCTTTTTGCTCACTACAAAGAATATTATTTTTTTCCAAATACGTATATAATTGTTTGTAAATGTATTTTTCAAAAATCTTCGACATAATTGGTATCAGCGCTACTGGTCTATAATTTTCCATTAGGTTTCTGTTTCCTTTCTTAAATAATGGTTTTACTATTGATGTTTTCATACCATCAGGAAAGGTACCCGTACTGATACATAGATTAATGATGTGACTTAAGTGGCTGCATATTATATCACCAACAGATTTAATTATTTTGGTAGAGAACCCATCATAACCCACGCTGTTAGTATTTTTAAGTTGTTTTATAATGTTTAAGATATCACAAGGTAAACTTGGGGCCATGAACATTGATTTTTGTCTGTTCAAAATGCCTGATGTGACATTTTTTCCCGACTGTTGTATAGGAACAACTCTGTCAATGAAATAATTATTGAATTGATTCGCTATTGATTCTGGATTTGTAATTATATTATTATCAACATTAATTTTTGTTCATATAATATTTATATCTTAATGTTCGTTTAGTGTTACTACTCTTTTTAACTCATTTTGTTATCCATTTTAGTTTACTATATTTGAACTGTTTTTTTACTTTTATGAGAGGGAAACATAATTTATAAAATAAAGTGATTGTGTCGTGAAAGTTATCAAAAGCTTTATTAGTATCGGAAATGTTGTAAACATCGGTAAAAGATAATTTACTCATGCGTTCAATGAATTTGTTGACATTGTCTTTACTCAGGTCATTTACGGTCATGAAGTAATAGCCTGATATAGGTTTTTGATCGTATTCAAATTTTACAACCTGCGCTGTATTGTGATCAGATAGACAAACATTGTGAGTTGTACCTGTTATGTTTGGAATATTACTGATGATGTTATCAATACATGTGTTCAGCCTGGTGGCTTCTTGAATGTGGCAACGCATACCATAGTTTGAGATGAGTTCTTTAAATTTTATGCTATTAGTGTCATTACTTAAAAGGTTAATATTAAAATCTCCAGCTACTATTATTTTACTTTTTTTATTTTGAAGTTCCAGTAAGGTTTGTTCAAGTTTTCAAAAAACGTATTGAGACTAGATGAGGGTGTCCTGTATATACATAATATGATCACATGTATAGATTTAATTTCTAGTCCACAAATCTCAAAGTGTTTATCAATGGAAAATGTTATTATTTCTTTTAATTCAGTACTTTGGAAATGATTTTTGCATAATATACGAGAAATGGCACCAACATAGAAATCATTAAGTTTGAGGTATTTTTCTTCTCCTCTTATAACAAAGTGTTCGCTCAGGCATAAAACGTCTATATTTAGATGAGATTCACTCATCTCATTAATAGTTAAATCAATATCTTGTAGTTTAATTAAAGCCCCTGCAATATTTTGATGCATTACTGAGAAATTACTTTTATTATATTTTAAACTACTACTTTTGTTATGTTTTTTATTAGTTACGAAAAAAACGTTCTTTACTTAACACAACGTTGCCTGCAGAATTGTTTATACGTGACAGTTGTGGTTTAACAGCCTTCAACTGTTAAAATGAAACCGATTCCAATTGATAGTGTGTTACGCAATTAGGGTGCTGATCATGTGTAACTACAACATTATAGCTATTTGTCACAAATAAATGAGTTTGAATGATCAGCAAAACACCTACAGAATAATAATAGCAATGATTGCGTGTGAATTATTGCTAGTGGTATTTTTGAACCGACTTCACAAAGGAGGAGGTTCTTAATTCATCTGTTTTTTTTGTATGTTTTTTACGCGATTACTCAAAGACGGATGCACCGATTTAGAAAATTATTTTTTTGTTGGAAAGGGTATACTTCTAAGGTTGTCCTATATAAATTTAATAACTTTGCTTTGGTAGTTTTTGAGTTAGCTTCAATAATGCGTATTTTTTCCACTTCGTTTATCTGGATGATGTTGTAATAGCTTCCTATCACTGTTATTTACATAGCAGGTAGTGGTATTCGAATTTGTGTGGGGTAGGTACCACAACTAAAAAGTGAAAAATAAAAACTTCTTAGCAAAAAATAAAACCGACTTCCAACACAAAACATTAAAGTGAAGAATAACTTTAATTTCGGAAGTCGGTGGCATAACACGAAAATACAAAACCAAAAACACCGACTACCGAAATTAAAGTTATTTTTCACTTTGTAGTGTTTTGTTTGGAACTCTTCAAATTTTATAGGCACACTTGAAGCGATTTGGGTAGTTTTGGAAGAGTACTTTCTCGAAGTGGTCCCATTTCAATTTGGTGAAGATCTGATGAAGAACTTCGGAGATAGGTAACGGAACTCCTCAATAAATGATAGCAAATGGCCCGGGATTGCTGAAATCTCATGTCTGTCTATTGTTTCCACCAGTTCGTAACATAACATCACGCCGTTACGCTATGAAGGGGTAAGCACATGTGAACCACTAAAAAGTCAAAAATAAAAACTGTTAACAAAAAATAAAACCGACTTCCAACACAAAACACTACAAAGTGAAGAATAACTTTAATTTCGGAAGTCGGTGGCATAACACGAAAATACAAAACCAAAAACACCGACTACCGAAATTAAAGTTATTTTTCACTTTGTAGTGTTTTGTTTTGGAAGTCGATTTTATTTTTTGCTAAGAAGTTTTTATTTGTGTTCATTTTAAATATGTCTACTGGGAAATGTATAAGTAAGACTAATTCATATCTTCATAACTAAAATAACTGATTAAATGACTCGATTTTTATTTCTTCATCATCATCATCTTCCTGCCCTTATCCCATGTTACTTGGGGTCGGCGCAACACGTTTTCTTCTTCCATTCTCCCCTGTCAACCGTCACGCTTTCATTCAGTCCCTTCTCTTTCTTATACATAATAAATTAATAATTATCATTTCTCACACAATCCATACATATATTCTTCGGCCATCTTCTCCCTCTCCATTCATCAACATTTATATTCATCAGTCTTTTAGTCACATGCGTTTCCTTCCTCCTCATCACATGCCCACACCAAACCAAATTTCCTTACAACTTTTCTGTCACTGGCGCCACTTTCAAACTTCCCCTCATATACTAATTCCTTACTTTATCCATTTTCGTCACTCCACACATCCATCTCAATATTCTCATCTCCGCTGCAATCTTTTGAAGTGAAAACGTCTACTGGTAGTAGGGTCAATGTTTCTGACCGACAAAAACATGTTAGTCTAGCTAGCAGTAGTAGTGTAGGTTTGTGTGTGTGTGCGTGTGTAAGGATGTGTTCGTGTGTGTCTGTGTGCTTGTTCGTGTGTGTGTGTGTGTGTGTGTGTGTGTGTGTGTGTGCATGTGTGTGTGTATGTTTATGTGCGCGCGTGAATGTTATTGTGTTTATGTGTGTTTGCTGATAGTGCCACTCACTATGCAATCACAAGGTATAACATTATTACTAAGAAGATAAGTATTCACGCAAGTCTGACTAGAATCTGCTCTGTTTCTTCATATGTTAGAGTTTTTAACCACTCAGTTATGACTTTTTTGCATTGATTCGAGGCCTCGCAGTGGAACTTTAGTTATGCGTTAATTTTGTTGTACAGACGCCAGCAGGTCAACCTACCCGAAACTGTCAGTTTTTCCCAATCAACCTTGAACCTAATGCTTTAGCAATAAAGTCGAAAATCTATTAATGAAATCTGACAGATCGTAGTAGCTTGATGTGCTGGCGTCCGTACATGAAGGCTGATTGGCATACATACTGACGCCTTGCAAAGACCGTAAAAACTAAACTAAAACACATTCCTATTTGCGGAAACGCGTTTCTTATGCCCGTCCTTTTGATGTGATATGCGACCTGCATCTTAAAAACCTCCTAAAATTTCCTTCCCATTCCACTGACTTTTACTCCTACTCCTTCACTGTGCACGCGGTTCGGTTGTGGAATTCACTTCCACCTGACATTAGGGACTGCCCACAGAACAGATGAACTCTTTTATCTGTTCTGTGGGACTGCCAAACTGTTGCATTATTTAAAAGAAGAGTGAAAGAACACTATCTTTCCATTTCGTCATAGTTATTTTAGTGATATTTATTCTATAAGTATGTATGTATTTAAGTATTTATTATATGTTTTATTTGCTTAGTGAATTGTTTTTATTTTAGATTTTATGTATTTTTATTTTCTCTTTTATTCTTACACACGGTGTCTACATCTCTTTTTATCCTCTGTCCTATCGCAGGTATGCTGGAAGAGATTTCTTTAGAAATAAGCATCACCTTTGTACGTAATTTTCAGTTCCTTTATTCTTGTCTGTTCATTTGTGTGTTCATAAACGGTTAAATAAATAAATAAAGAACTAAATAAGGTAAGTGGTGCCGATTCAGTTGTACACAAACATGTTCTAGTTCATAGCTCCATCCGTCCTTTTCTCGCGCTGCCTGTTAGTAAAAGATAGCGATTCTGTAATATTAATTTAGTTATTGAACAAGAGAATCGGCGGTTTGTTCCTATGCTTGTGATATGTAATGATCGTAGTATTTAAGATTGCAATTTGGAACTCCGTTTTTGGCAGGTTTCTTTTTTTTTTGTTTTCGCCGATGTAATCGGAGTAGGGTGACCCCCATTGCCCACATAACCTAACTTCAAATAAACATTTTTTTTTTTTGTTTGCAGATGCCGCAGGCTCGTCTTAGAAAGACAGTTAAGAGGATTGTGAAGCTGTAACTTTTCATACAAAAAGAGATAACGTTTTTCTCCCCGTAAACATAGTCTAATTTTCATATTTTTGGAAATGTTGTAAGTAAAATGAAAAACTAGGTCCGTACGTTTTTATTATAAAGAAATATTGCATACGATATAAGTTATTAGCATCTAAATATCTTTATTTTTGACATAAAAACATCCTCGAGCATTTTTATTTTTTTAAATTAAATTAAATTGAATTACTAAAAACGAAAAACGTACAGACCTAGATTAAAGTGTACTGAATGTAATGAGACCAAAATTTTCTCATTTCGTAAAGGTTTAGGGGAGTTAAAACGTTATCGCCCGAAACAATATTTATGTAAATAATTGTATGAAATGTAGGTAATCGCCTCCAAGAATCGCGCCGCGTATCGGCACTTCACAATCCTCTTAAGGCTAGCTGGTCTATTGACCATCTGGAAAAGGCGTAGATCTCATCGACAATCATGGTTAATCAATAAAGAAAGTCGCTTAAACCTTGAAATTCCATTTCACATTCAAGGAGTAGGAAAGAAAAGCAAGGCGCAGAAGGTGGATCCTGGGAAAAAAAAGAATCAAATTCTGCAAGAATCGAATGATGATCTCAGAGGTTAATACAGATGACTTGTGCCAGGACGACGAAGACGATGATGTAGAAGACCCTGGTAACCGGTGTCTTATAAGTGATGAATTCGGGCGAGACCATGAAATGTGGTTTCTGTACACTTTTTGTGGGCTTTGGGCTCATGTAGATTGCACTGGATGGGCCTCAGCCCGAAATTTAGTATGCGATATGTGTTGACTACACACACGCTGAACACCATTGCCAACCGATGTTGACAATGGCGATCAAACCTGTTTTTTTTTAAATAATTATACCTAGTTCCAAAAGTAAAAGTAAATTATAAAGTAAAAATTTATTATATTTATAATTATAAAGTAAAAGTAAATTATACTTGTTACGACCGCAATAATTTGCGGTCGTAACAAGTATCAATTGATCAATTCAAATTTGATCAACGTACAATATAGGTAATACCGACTTATAAATTGCAAAAAAAGTAAGAAAATTTGAATTTCGCGGGCTACCCTGACGCTTCCCCTTTAAGTGTCGTTTTTTGTGCTTGAAATGGTCAATTTATTTTAATTTATATAAGATGGGTTTGTTAAAAGAGACCAGATTATCATCACCCCACTGGGAGATAAGGCTTAAGGTCAAATCTGTCCGCTCTCCATGGCCTTTCTCAAGGAACGAACTTCGGCCCTGCTGGTTTTTGCGCTGGACAAGTATCTCTCTGAAACTGTACTATCATCTGCGTACCCAACAATACCAGGCTGAAGCAGGTCACTGATGTGCAGCAGGAAAAGAGTTGCAGAGAGAACAGACCGCTGACGAACTCCGGCATCAATAGCCATAAGGTCGGAGAAGCAGCCGTCAACGACTATGATCGACCGTTCACTAAGGAAATCTGATATCCATCTACAAAAATCAGCTGGGATACCATAAGCAGGAAGCTTGCTGAGCAGAGCAGCGTGCCAAACCCTCTCAAAAGCCTTCGAGATGTCAAGCGATACAGCAAGTGCTTCGCCGTGTTTCTCGATGGCTTCGCCACAGCAGTGACACAAGAAGATCGCCAGTTGACCGTCCCCGGCGAAAGCCATATTGACGGTCACTAAGGAGATCATTGTCTTCAAGTAAGGTCAGCAACTTATTGTTCAGTACCCTTTCTATAAACCTTGCATAGAATGGAGGTAATGGCGATCGGACGGTAATGGGCAGGGTCTGCACGGTCGCCCTTTTTGGACACTGGTTGTACATTTGCAAGCTTCCAGGATTTCGGCACCTTTTTTCAATAAAGAGGCGGAACAAACGTGTCAATACAGAATAATACTTCGATATTAGCTTCAAATCCTTATTTTCCACATTTTTAGAAAGACTTTCAGTCCTCTTCACCGTAGTATCGAGTAAGTAATGCTTGAAGCGTACTCCTAGCTGATGAATCCATTACAGCCACTCATTGCTTCAGAGGATAGCATTGTAGTTTGTCTTGTTGCACTTTGTAGTAAGACGGGTAAATATCCTTAACACCTTCGCGAATGGATGTCTCTGGCTACGTGATGTATTGCCACTTCGACAGTTTTAATTAAAGGTGCTTACTCTGGTGTAAATATACAACTTTCAACTGTTTTTTTTTAAGCATTTCCCTGATTTTTGCAGCTGCTCCTTAATTTTTGCAGATTTCTCAGCATATATTTAATTACGAATGTGGTATCAAGACAATGATACATTTTCTGAAGCGGAATTTATTTATTTATTTTATTTTAACATGCACAACGTTACAGACCCAGATCCAAGTTATTGCACAGTTAAATTTCAATTAAAACAGACATATTTTACAATAAGAAAGGAATAGCAATAAGAAATAATACACACAAATAACTAACAAAACAAGTAAAACTAACAAATAACACTCAAATAATATTGGCACACAATAAAAATTAAAAAGGATCACCTTTCGTCCAACATCTCACAGAACATACGTCTATCTATCTCGCGGCAAACAAATCACACTCCTGTGTCGATGCCAGTAGAGCATTCAGCATTGCGAGCGCGCGAACCAAGGACGAGTTGAAGAATGCGAAACTGTGCGTGCTGACGGAACGGCCAACAATCCGTGTTGTTGCGGTCTAAGTTGGTATTGGGGTAAAGGAGGAACAAAGAGTCTCACAAGCTGAGCTACTAGTTCCGGGTTCCGGGGAATCAGACTCTCCACGGAGGACACCACAAGCGAACATGAGTAAAAAGTAAATTACGCCTAACTTCAAGAGACTTAAGTTAATGCATTGGCCATCTCCTCAACGCCATATATCAACTTGACATCATCAGCGTAGAGCAAGCGCCTAGTGTGTTTGAGCACCTTCTCAGGATCATTCACCATAATTCCGAATAATAAAGGTCCCAAAATGGTCCCTTGACTAACGCCAGGCCGAGTGTGATATGTGTCCGTAACGAAGCAACCATGTCTGGCATATTGTTGACGGTCCCGCATATAACTCGCGAAAAAATTGAGTAGTTTTGGTGAAAAGCCGATGTTACTAAGTTTGGCCAGTAACACGTCATTATCTACGCGATCATAGGCTTTTTTGAAGTCTAAATAGACAACGTCAACCTGTATACCTTTATCCAAAAGCTGCGATAAGAGATCCACAAGCGTTAAAAGATTTGTACTAGCCGGACGGTTCGATCGAAAGCCGTGCTGAGAATCACAAAGAAATGGTTAAATCTTGTAACTAATCAAGTTGTGTAATATGGATTCAAACAATTTATGAAGTGATGACAGAATCGCTATAGGCCGATCGATTTCTACCTGAGACATTTCCTTAGTATTAGGTATAGGTTGAACTCACGAAACCTTCTAACGCTGTGGATAATGCTGACCCATGGAAAATGAAGTACAAGTGTTTTAATTAATTGTTTAGATGCCTGCGGGAATGTTGTCTGGACCTACAGCAGAATTTGCTTTTAGTTTATTAATAGCTGTTTCTACATCTGACAATTCTATTTTATCAATATGCACAAAGTTTGAATAGTTGTTCTGACAGCTATTGACATGATATTTGTTATCAAGAAGAGGAACGTCGGGCAAGAAAACGCTTGCAAATAAGTCGGAAAACGCCTTTGCCGTATCACTGCCGACGTGTTCAACCCCTTTATACTTTATTTTCGGTTCAAAACCACCTCTGACTTTAAAGCTATTTATATGTTGCCAGAAGGCAGGGAGATCACGTCTAGGTTTTAGAATCCCTAAACAGTTTTTTAGTTTTATTACCTATGCATGTTAAAAATCAAATCCCAAATAAAAAAAAAACTACTTTCTACAAATACTTTTGAATGTGTTTAGATTTTAAAATAATTACTTATTTATTCGAACTTATTGGTTTAATGTAGGATTTTAAAAAAAACTCAGTTATTATTAAATACTATTTTAGTAATATAATAATCACGTGATTATAATATTCGATATATCGATGTCACACTGATCCGACCGTCGACCGTCCCTATTAACAATGTCGGTTCTGCAGGGAGACTACTGTTTAGTTCCTACTGAACAGTGGTCTTTTTCGTAGAACTGACATTGTTAATATCATAAAGATTATTTTTTATCGTTAGGGCAAACTTTGAACTGCCCTCATTTCAAAGTTTGTTTTGACAGTGAAGATGATTTTAAAATTATAATTCGATTTATGTAAAAAAGTGAATATTGGTAAAAATGTATAACCGACATTGTTAATAGGGACGGTCGATATCTCTAACTCAGAGGCGGCAAGCGCAGTGCTGGCGACGCCAGTGACGGCTTTTATCGCCAGTGGATATTGTCGCAAACGAGATTAGTGCTGTGACTGTTATTTCAAATATTTGAATTACCTTTTTATTATAAAATCTGATCTTATCTAACGTTGAACTTCTGGGTAATGATTATATGTTGGGAGAAAAGGTGAAACAAGGGTGAAATAATACAATTCAATTTCAATTCAAATGTTTCATATAAGTAATTTTTATTCGTAAACCATGCACAAGTAAAATGTATCGATGTTTTATCGATATATACTTTTGCCGTGACTATTATTTTGTATGTATGAAAGAAGGAATTTGTCGCTTGGCGTAGAGAACACAGATTTTCGTTACTGACGTGGCGGTCAGGGTTAAAGGTTAAAGCAATGGATGAGTATGGGATGTGCAACTATCAGCTGCGGAAACGATCAACGTCGCCGCAATAATAATGCTTTGGAAGGATGGAACAGGCGGCTTAATGTTAGAATACTACACAAACCTACACTCATTCGTTTCGTGTAGGTATATCCGAGAGAAGCGAAGTACCAGGATACCCGTATAAGAAATGGGTTGTTTTCAGGCGCTAGTCGTAGGCGAAATGATTGCTTTGACTACAATTATAAAAAAAAAAAAAAAACAAATTACGGGAGATAAGGGAGTCAAACATTACACCAATTTATTTTTTTGGAAAATGTTATTTTATTACGTAGGTAAACGTTACAAAGTCTTAATAATGTGCACATATCGAAATGAGGGAAACTATACTTAATTTTATCGACGGAAAAAATTTAAAAAACAAAAAAAAAAAAAAACTTTTACAGCATTTTTTAATTTCTTGTTCGCTGCTGTGACCTCTGTATAAATAAAACGGTATAACTCCTCATAAATTAAAAGTTAAAAAAACTGCCCTCTATTTAATTGAGAATGAAGGTGTTTTTTTGACAAAAACCTCGTAATTTTTTCATCAATTTTTACAATAACTGTAAAATTTCTAAATAAAACCCCCTGTTACCTACATTTTTTTATTATCTTAAATTATTCTACATCGTACCTACCTATTAGCTTTCTAAAAGTAAAAATACCACGTTTACCTATGACTCCATCACAACATTTCCTATCAGCTGTTAAAGAAAGGCCTTGCACACTGCTACGTACAAAAATACTTCAGCAGGCAAACAATATTTTTTTTTTTACTTTTTTAAATATTTTTTCCGTCGATAAAATTAAGCACAGTTCGCCTCATTTCGATATGTGCACATTATAAAGACTCACACTGTAGATAATTTAAATAGGTATTATTTGCTGTCAAAAAAATAGTAGCCGCAACCGCATACCATTATTAAATTAAGTAGGTATACATTGTATACGACTGTACAACATCGATTGTCATCATTTTCTTTAACAGACCTATTATAGCATTTTAGATTTCAGGCATTTGGGGCATAACACATTTTGAGTTTCAGATGATATGGCAAGATGGGACAGAAAATGAAATGATGGAAATGGTGGTAGAAAATATTACCCATCAAATATCATCATTTAAACCCAGAAATCGAATTCGAGATCAAAAATGTAAACAAAGAAATGTCATTATCAAAGTGACAGTTCAGGGTTAGTCAACATTTCCCTAGTAATTCAAATTAAGTTTTTTTTTCTCTATGTATAAAATATTAGATAGATAATAAAATATAGATTTATGTGTTGCCGCATGTAATATTAGGGTAAGGCAAGCGTCGTCGTATAATCATCACTTGAGAACAGTTCGACTGATTTGATACAATTTTAGCACTATGTTATAGTACTTTTCGGCAAACTGCACAATTGATGTTCTTATTTAAAATTGTTAACACCTTTATTTACATTTTTGATCTCGAATTCGATTTTTAGGTATAGCTGTCTTTTTGTCAAACATTATTTCTGTTCACTGGTTCACTGTTATTAGATGTCAAAGCGGTTCAATCTGTTCTGTCAAACATTGTTGTCAAAAAGTTTTGGCGGTTATTATTGCCGTTCCATGTTTCGAGCAAATAAATAATAAAATTCAATAAAATATGGCTGAAAAACTAGAGGACCTGAATCTCCCGATGACTGTAGTCACGAGGATAGTCAAGGAAGCTTTACCCGAAGGAGTTTCGATATCAAAAGAGGCGCGAACTGGACTAGCAAAGGCTGCATCAGTTTTCGTTTTATATGTGACTTCAGCAGCTACAAACATTGTGAAAAACAAGAAAAGGAAGGCTTTGACGGGTCAGGATGTGTTAGACGCTATGCGGGATATAGAATTCGATAGATTTGTGGAGCCTCTTGGTGAATCTTTAGAACAATACAAACAGATGGTCTCTGCTCGGAAATCCAATGCTGGCAAGAAGAAAGATGAAGGAGAGGAGGTGGAAATGATAGAAGACGACTGATGTGATATTTTGACTCAATAGTGTTAAGTGTATTTAAATATTTTGTTAATAAATCGTGTTGAAAACATCCTGTTTGAGTTCATAACCTAAAAGTCAAAGTCATTGTGTTCAAGATATTTATCTAGTTCTCTTCCTGCTATGTATTATGTTCAGTCATCTCTGAAGTCAGCTCCTCATAGCTGATGACGTCTGTGTGGAGACCTAATACCTAGCCAATGCACAACCTTGCTAAAACCCGAGCTCATCCATTGGTTGAACTGACCATGTATTTACTTGTTGAAAATCACTTTAATCTTTCAACTTTTGTATGTAAAAAAGGGAAGGAAATACCATAAAATTAAACAACTAAAAATATTTTTGTTCATCACTTTATTCAGGAATAAAATCTGTTCAGAAACAATCTTGAAATAACATTGAACCGACAATTTATTACACCTCAGCACACGCTACCTCTACCTACAGCTTATATACAATCATTTTCGCCGATCCTACCTACCATCTGTAATAACGAAAATAAATATTAATATCTCTAATTTTATCATTTCGAATGCTACTATAATCTAATTTATAATTTTCTCTGGTTATAATTCTTTTTTTAAACTTTACCGTTAATACTATGAATTTTATTTGAGAAAAATCGAAAGACCTTATTCTAAAATAAATTGTCATAATTTTTGTACGATCTAGTCATAGCAACTACAGGAAGCCAAACTAAACGCTGAACATTATGACTGTTCCCACCACAGTAGAGGAGGAAAGTCTCATAAACCAGCACTAGGTTATTGCATTGCTTTCAAAATAATACAAACCTATTGCTGGTTCAAGACATCCCTCTTTTCTTCATTTGTGGTTTTGTGGAAACCATGCCAAAAAAAAAATTCAGTTACATTATCTGCCAAAATCATGAAATTAAAAAAACAGATTTTGACAGATAGCATTTTTAAGAGGTGATCCCATTGCAGGCCACTATTTTTAGGACTTCTAGTTGTAATGCAGGATAATTTGTTGTTAAGATTTACATCCACAAAATTCGGTTTTTAGATCTTGTCTACAGTCCATTTGTGTAGGAATATTCAATTTGATGTGGCGGTGCTTGGAAATGGTGATGATGATGATTCAATTTCTGTTGCCAAATAGATTACTAACTGTTGTCTACCTGCTACATTTTCACTGCTCCTATTCCTGCATATGAGATCACAAAATAACTAAATAAAAAAAAGTATAATATACTGGGTGACTTTCTTTACCATCTTGAAAAAAATAGGGTATCGTAGTTTAGGCGAATGGAGTAGAAGCCTATTGCATACCTCGTTTTTTTTTTTAACAATTAATATCGAAATTCAAATCATCGCACTACGCACCGAGCTTAGTGCTTATGATTTGAATTTCGATATTTTTTACCAATCAATTTTTTTATTTTATTTCTGTTTTTATTGTTCTAGTTTACTTCAAATGTGTAGTGTTTATTGATAGAGCAATTTCTGTCTAAGCTACTGAAAAAACAAAAAAACAACTAGGTAGGTATGCCATTGGTTTCTTTCTACTCCTTTCACTTCCTATTCCTTCCTATTTTTTTCACTATGGTAAAAAAATAATCCAGTATAAAACAAAAATGCTATTCACATCTAGATTTTTTTTAGCACAAACAAAATTATTTTGAAAACATCATGCAGCTCTACATGCATGGAAACCAAAATGCAATATTCAAGAGCATTTAATGCTAATTTAAACGTCTACCATTTTTAATTATTGTTTTAATAGACTTTTAATGCCAGACTTTGTTTAATAATAAATTTTATTTTATTTTTTATTCTAAAGAGCAGGTAATTATTATCATCAATATAATTAAGTTTTATTTTGTTAGTTACACGCTTCGACAAAGTGGAAAAAAGAAGCTGCATCTGTAGAAACTTATTTATCAAATGAGATTTATTTTTAAAACATAATGTTAGTTGTCTTTAAATTGACATGCATAAACTTACGCTTTTTTCTTACGGGGGTCACGAATTCACGATCCTTACATCCCCTTTTGCTATATTTATAAAAAATCACCTAATTTTATAATCTGCGACAATGGTCGCAATCTTTTCCTAGCATGTAACTAACAAATAAAAATGCGTATTAACTTCAGTACTGGTGTTCAAGTGTTCCTTTAAATCTATTATATCGAAATATACCTACAAATACATCTATTACTAAACGGGACTATAAGTTTAATTAATATGATCGATATTTATATGCTACCAAATTTTTCATATTACAGCCATTCTCAGTCCAACTGCCAAGTGGTTTGGCATTCTCCATATTTAAAACAATTATATTAACTAGTTTATTATTTATTTTTCCTTACAGATCTATATTTGGGGATTAAAGCCCCTCGCTACACGGGCCGCTCGCGATTGTCACTAGTGGTCAGCAAGTCCTTTCATACATTTAGCGACCGAAAACTGGTAACTGTTAGATAATCACCGACATCTCTAGTGATCGAGATTGGTCCATGTATGACACTAATACGCATAGTAAGATTCAGATTAGATTAAATATACCCTAAAAGAATGCCTTTGAAGCGAAATACTTAGGACTATACTAGTAATAATGTTACTTTGTATTTATTGACTGCAAATATAATAAACTAGTTAATATGAATGTATGAGAATAGAATGACAGAGATAGTCGAAGCAATGAAGAAATGATATTCATCATTGCATATTTTAGTTTGGTAAACAAAACTAATGCCTTTACAGGCATTTGCAAAACCTTTCTGTAAAGTAGTAGGTAAGCATTATCATTTTTCATGAGCGTAGCCAAGAAAATTAATACTATATACGATAAAATGGTGTTACTTTCCCTAGCTACGTCCATTTTTTATGAACATTAAGATAAGTGGGGCATAGAAGCGATCCTTTTTTTACTAAGTTACATAAACAGTTATTCTAAAAGCTAATGCATCAACCCCTTTAAAATTAATGCTGAATTGTTCAAGATGTATCAGAATATAAACCATGTTGATCCGTAATAACTAAGTATTTTTAATACAAAATATATTTATAAAGAATGGTTTTCTAATGACACATAACCAAACTAAACAAATAAATATGAGGTAAAATAATTTGGGAACAAACAAAAAAAAAAAAAACAAATGTATGAAATAAAATTTATTGGAAGGTATATAAATAAAAAGGATAATTAAAAAAGCTACACATAATGCATTTTGTTTTACACTCGGACAGCGAAATTTTTGTAAATAAAGTCATCTAGCATTTTAAAATCACTTGCCATTTCAGTATCTTCCGGCTTTAAAAATGTTATGTGCCAGAGTGCTACATTATAAAGTATTTATTATAATACATACATAATACATCCGTTATACAACAAAAGTAAATAAAACAAACTGAGTGTGTAAAGCTGAATTTCATAGTGAATCAAAATGGCAAAGCTGGTCATTTGTTAAATTGTAGTTTTAAGCCTCGCACCAATATTTACACCAATAAGAAACAAAACTTGATTCAAATGCAAGTTCTATGGCAATTTGAGACCAGCCCTTTGATATCATTCAGACGGATCACTGAAAGTAAAATTACAACACAACCTTAAAAACAAAACTGACTTGAAATAAAATCCCAGAGGCATATCGACCGTATGCTGCCAATACCTTCTAACATTTTTACCGAAATATGTTTTTTTGCGCCATCTATTAGCTCGTATCGTAATCTTTGAAGTGAAAACATATCCTCAAACTTGTCCTCAAAGCACTTAGGAGGTATTGGCAGCATACGGTCGATATTTCAACAACAACAAAGTAAAACAGACACAGTAACATAACCGTCAATATTACAATAATCTCACAAGTCACTGTATGCATGAGCACTGGATATTATATTATTCACAAAAAATCACGTAAAACTAAAAATAAACAAGATTTTTAGTAAGAATATAAAAACAGACAGGTTTCTAGGGCGTGAACTTTAAAATTGTAGTCGTTAGAAGTCTTTTAGTCCACTGAGAGTAAAAATAAATATAGCATTATCGAAGCTGTTACTTAAGAGTATACGAAATTTTGCCCGATTTCGCTGATTTACGTGATTTTACAGTTATTACGGTATAGAAATAAGATTTAATGCACAACATGAAAGATCATTTCAATTATGATCTAAAGAATGAGCGACTTTATATTTTGCGTCGAGTATTATAATGCGAGATTTAGGTTGTTTGAAAAGATTAATTGTGTCGCTTAACTTCAAACTCGGATAAATCCAATTCTGAGATTTTTTAAGATTTTGTCGTCAAAAGAAACGGAAAAAGAAATGCTTTTAAACAATTTTATCAGTCGTGTATAAATCCGCATGGTTCTTGAGAAATAAACCGTTAAAATCATAATATTTTATCTAAGTCAGATAGATCCATGAGACAGTTTTTTTCAAATGTAGTTAAGTCCATGAGAGCCAATCAGGTAATTGCGTTTGTTCAACATGGCCGTCAGTCCAGGTAAACTCTGCGACAGTAACACCGTTCACTCCCGCTTTTTATTGTTTCTTTTTATTATTTGGACAGTTCCCATGGATAATTCCACTAAAATTGTGTCACCAAGTAAGGCCCGCAAGTGACTTAATATAAAACTTCGCCGTAAGAAAGAGGAAAGAGCGAAAATTCGGTAAGTTTAAAATACCTATACCTATGCGTCGTTTGGAATCTTGGGTTGGCACTAGTGTTGTGTTAACCATAATCATTATCGATTATTATTATTTTGTTGTTCTACTGTTACAGAATGATTTGGATATAATAATAAGTATGTAAGGATATAATATTGAGTACATTAATTATATTCTCCGATCAGATTTGTGTACTTAGGTATATAGGATCATGTAAGTTTTAAAATATAAGTGGTTTGTGGAGTTGGTTGTTGATATGTTTTGCAATTTTGCTTATTTTTTATATGCACGTTATATAATTAAGAATATAATTGTTAACGTCCGAGAATATTTATTTATTTAAATGATATAATAAACTAACATTAATATTTTTATTAAATTTTAGCTCTGGGGCTAATAATCTCACTGAACTTCATTTTCAAAACAGTCTCTCGCATCGCATTTAGCTTCGTTTTAAATTATTTCTGTCTTATAAATAAACTCCTTTTACTTTTGTTTGCATTATTTTTTGGTTGGTCTTGCCTGGTCGCATTTTGCGTTACGTAATAAATAAATCTAAAGCTTTGATGTATTTTCAGATATTCAACCAATCGCGGACATAAAACCAAAGCTTATCAATGTAGCAAACTTAACTCAAACGATATCTTATTCTTTATAAAATTGAAATATTATAAAAAAGTGCTTAACAGTGAGAACGTGATAGGGCGACCAATGCACGAAGAAGAAATTGAAGAAGATGACTAGGAAGAAATATTGAATTTTGTTTAAAATGATTAAATTAGATACCTCCTATTTTTGTAAAATAAAACTAGATTTCCTTATTTTGTTTGTATTATTTTAGTTTTATTCAGTTAGCTGCTACAAATTAACTGTCGATAGTATACCGTGACTTCGCCACTACCACATCCCTAGTTCTAATCGTGTGTTTTCAAATCCAGATAAATCCGAATCCATTAAATCAAAATTCTATAAATCCACACTGAGTTTTTTCAAAGATAGATAAATTGCATTCCATTATATCAAATGAAGGTAAATCCAACCTAAATATTACATTTTTGAAAGAATGAGTGATTTAAATACTGAATTGGCTAAACAGGATCGTTTTCTTCAATAATGTTGCCATAATAAAAAATACTGTGTTTTAATTCATGAAATTGAGACTATTAACACTTTTTTTTAAATATCTCCTAACAGGGTAGAGTGGATTTATCCGAGTTTGAAGTTAAGCGACACAATTATTGCCATATTTTTTTAAAGTTCAGCTTTTTTTTTTTCTAGGAAATTGTTGATTTTGAACTGAAGTTTATTTCTGTTGTTTTAATTTTATGAACTTTACCGTTCTATGTAGCCGGTATCAAAAGCAATTATTTGTCTATTTTCTCTAAAATATTTTTTTACTCAAAAATTTTATATGAAAGTCGTAAAAAGTGATGCATTCATAGTATTTTTTATATCCTTTAGACGTCAAAACGATTCGTAAATATGTGATATTCTAAACCTCTTATAGCAAAAATTCACAAAACAGTCGCCGGTTTTAGGTCGATTAGTCAAAATTACATAATAAAAATAAAAAAGTAGCTCATTAATTAGATCATAATTGGAATAATTTTTCACGTTGTGCATTAAAACTTACAATAAATAGAAATACCATATTTTAACTGGAAAATAACATCTGTAAATTCACGTAAATCGGCAAAATTTCATATAAGGCCTCTTAAAATAAGACATCGCGACTACGGCGTGGTCGCAACGACCAAAAACTACAGCTCACTTGGTCGCAACAACCAAAACGCAGGTTACTTGGTCGCAGCGACCACAGAAAGCAACTTGGTCGCAAAACTTTTCAAGACTTTCTGGTCGTAACGACCAATGTCATGGTCGTAAAATCTAGCAAGATCTTAATTCCACTGCAAGCTAAGGAAACCATTTTCTAAGACATATTTTTATATCAGAATTAAATATTTAATGGAGTTTCTTAGCTCTCAGTGGAACTAGTCTGTAACTGTCAAATCGCGATTACAAAAAGAAATACATTTTTTAATTACAATAACTAATGTCTAACGATATTATACAGTTCCACTAAAAACTAACTGGAATAATTATTATATTTACAAAAAAAAAAAACTATTACAGAAGCGTGTTTTCCTCGAAATTTCTATTTAATCGATGAAAATTGTCTTTTATTTTTTCGACGTACAATCACATGTTGTGATATTTGTTATTAAAATTAAACAATGAATAAATAAAGTTATATTTATATTTAAAATATAGTGAGTAAAAAGATCTGCTAATATTTTCGTTATGTTTTACGGGGGCTAGAGGTGCCCCGACCATAATCATCACAAGATTTTAAACATTAAAATAAGAATCCTAATCAGAGATGTGCTGAATAAGGTTTTGATTGACGCTCAAAATAATCGACTAAATTCTTTAATCGATTATTTGAATGATTAGCTTTTAGTCGATTTCTAAATAGTTATTTCCTCAACTACTCATTCAAAAACCTATTTAGTACACCAAATACTTTTAAAATTTATACATATTTAGTTAAAATTCCTTAATAATGCGATCACAGCAAATAACTGTAAGATTAGATATTAGAAATAAATGTTATTTCGCATATTCCTTTAATATTTTGTTAATTGCAGTACTTTTTAAAGTAACATGCAATATTAGATTATTTTTCTCAAGATTTGTTTGAAACCCCGAACATAGTTTTATGGGACGTATTCTGTACTTTAAATGGGTCATGAAAATAGTTTGCAAGTGACAAATAACTCGCATTTTTTGGCTCCTGCCCTGACAGAAAATCATTACCCTCTCGAATTTTTTCGCTCCCTCACAAAATTGGCGAATACCTGTGACATATCTCACTATTACTAGTGAGAAAGCCCTGAGAAAATGTTTAGGCCAGGGATAATCAACCTTTTCATGATATATTTACTTGCTACTAATATGGAAGTTTTTTCATCCCGCACTTTGCCTAAATCTTTTCTGAATATTTTTATTACATGTCATCATGTTGAGTAGCTCTGATTTTCAATATTACTAGAGACAGAATATATAAATAAACAGACATCTTTTTCCCATGGGTGTAGGCAAAAACTACAAAATGTCACCTGCTACGTTCCTTACATACTCCTTTTGCTTCGTCCACGTTCATACACCTAGTCAGACCATAAGAACTTGACATATAATAATCCCTAGTAATTTTAAACTATCAACAGAAAGGTTATTGAAACCGTAATACAATGTATAGAAGGGATACGTTAGCAAAAGATGCGAGAATACTTTCCCCTGTGTAGGCAAAGGGGAATAGTAGATATAATAATATTAATTATACTTCGTTTGCTAATCAAACTTATTGCTTTTTTCAGGAATGATAATCTAAAGACACACAGTGACCCATAACTTTTATGCCGACACTATACAGGTGTATTTGTGCAAATATTCTCGTCATTTTGCTAACATAAAATTAACCTTTACTGTTAGACATAGGGTATATTCGTGTTGCAAAAATAACGGGAATATTTTGGCAAGTGAAGTGGCAGCATTAAGTGCAGGTTATTAATGCCTCTGCGAGACTAAAATGTATATATATTTTCTCATGCGGTACCAACTACCGGGGCTGACTGTCCAGGGTGTGCCTTAAACTTGGATTTCCTTAGCGATGCCATTACGCGACAGATGGCGCCGAATCGAATAAAAGGCCACGACAATACAGAGGTCTATTGTCATCGCCTTTTATTCGATTCGGCGCCATCTGTCGCTGTATATCCATGTGACTCGCGAGATATTATCTCTAGGTTTTGTATGGGAGCTGTGTGTGTAAAACTTATGTCTTTGGAATAGTTATATACAGGGTGTAAGTGTAAACAGTCGCAACCTTTTAAGGGGTCGTTGTACTCATCAATATGAACAACTTTTACTATGGGACCAAATCTGAAATCGCGCGGAATTTTTTTTGCGATTTCATGTTTGGTCCCATAGTAAAAGTTGCTCATAATGATGAGTACAATGACCCCTTAAATGTTGCCACTGTTTACACTTACACCCTGTATATATTGCCTGACTATAATATAGGCGCTGGACGTATCCGCGCTTTTTGATAGCGAGAGCGACCATAATTATTCAGGTTCCTGGACAGACAAGAGGTTATATGACGGCCGCAATGACGGTTGTCTTGGAAATGACAGCACCGTTAATGACGGCTGTCATATCGACGCTGTTATTTCCAAGACAACTGTCATTGCTACTGTCACTTAGCGGTACCATTTTCTTAGGAATCTCACCTTTGCGTATAGACGCCAGCACGTCAAGCTACCCGAAACTGTAAAATATTCCCAATCAACCTTGAACCCAATGCTATAGCGATAAAGTTGAAAAACTATTAAAGATTTGACAGATTATAGTGAAGGCAACTTTATCATGACGAATCGAATACCAGCTAGATTGTCTATCTAAGCCATAATAAAGGGATCGATTCCTTAGCTCTCGCGATAACTTCTAATGCTGGCACTTCCCTTGGCATATTTGTCAAACATTAGCGTTATTTAGCTTAAGGCGAAAGCGTCAAGGTAGCCCGCGAAATTCAAATTTTCTTAAGTTTTTTTGCAATTTACAAGTCGGTGTTAGATTGTAAGTTGATCAAAATATAATTTGCGGCCGTAACAAGTATCTATTTACATAATTAGAATCATTATAGTGATCAATACAACTCTTTAAGACCAGGTAATCCTAATGAATGACTATTTCATGAAATCTTGACATTTTAGGATTATACTGACTTAAGGAGTTGTATTACTGATTCTAATGATTATTTATTATTCTGTAAAAACATATTTGTTACGGCCACAAATCATACTTTATTTAACATACTTAATACTGACTTGCAAACTGCAAAAAACGTAAGAAAATTTGAATTTCGCGGGCTACCATGACGCTTCCCCCTTAAACGAAATTCATCATATTTCTATTCAAATAAAGTTATTTTGTATTGGCGAAATAACGCAAAAATTTTCATAAATTTTAGTGTCAGCATAACAAGTAAAATAATGACAATCGACGATGCTATACATTTTTTAACAAAATCGTTACCTCAATCATGGGCCACTGTGAAAACCTATAAAAAAAAATGGCAGTGACGGAGGTATTTTAACGACAATTTATTTATAACTTTAACTAAATATTACCTTCTACGTTCACGTAAATATGAGATAGTAAAATCGTTGATTGTATCCGCCATTTTGGATTTTAGAATGTAACGCCATATTGCTTTTTATTGGCTAGTGGTGTTCTTGACTATTTTGTAAACTAATCGACTAATTGGCATATTCACAAATCGATTAATTCCGATAATTATTTCTCGATATTAATTACTTATATGGATTTGCGCATTTTAATTAAACGCAATCAGGTAAAAATATCGATTTGACAAGATATTTTTCTATCTAGTTTACCTCATGTAAGGTAAATGAAGCTATATCTTTATTAACCAAATGAATTGACTTCAATGATTGTTATTTCAAGTGGCAATTTACTTTAGCTATAATGTTGATAGGTCATACTTTTTTTTAATACAAAAAGTTCTTTATTTCTGGGCTCGGCACAAATTCTAACTGGCTTTTCAAGCGTTCAAAACCAGATTAACTGTCCTGGTCCTAAATGTGTGCGTTTCAAAACTTATTCCCAAAACCAACCAATAAAATATAATTAAACATTTATCGACATTTCTCACCTCTAGTATCGTTAAACAAAACGTAATAACCGTTAGTCTTTTACACCAAAAAACAAATCTCATTTGAAAAAACAGCCTTTTTTTAACGTTCAATCCGTTGTAAGTGTCATTTTGACACTTTACTCCCGTGGTACTATTTGATACCTGCTTGTGGCACTGGTACCTCAGTAGGACGCCTCGTGGCCCGCTAGAATGTAGAGGTCGTTACCATCTTCGCCGGATAGTGTGTTGTTTTGAAGTACGTGTGATTCTAGGACTACGACTCTGGAAATTAAGTTTTAGGATATTATTATTATTATTATTCATTCACAGGATATAAACTATCGCAGTGTCTGTTTTCTGTTTGTTATACGACTCAGGAGTGGTGGCAGAAAATGTGCAGTAGCCTTTCTCTATGCTATTGATACTTGTTGACCAATCATCTGTAATAGTGACGATGATAATTAAAGCTTAAAAAATTGTCAAATTACAAACGTTTTAAAATAACTGCTAGATAAAGACAACGCTATTACAGAGATGACGTCATACTAGCGCCATACATTCTTTTTATTGCGCGAAAAGGACGGGAGTAATCCCTTCCAAAAACTTTTATAGTGTGTAGCTTCTCCATATTTACATCGATTCTACACATTTTTTTTTGATTAATTCATTTTACTATGCCTTCTTTGAAATTACTTTATTTGTTCCAACATCCCAACTTAATATTATAAATGCGAAAGTACGTTTGTTTGTTTGTTACCTTTTCACGCCTAAACCACTGAACCGATCGTCATGAAATTTTGCATATACGTTGTCACGTGTACAGACACGGACATGGGGTACCTTTCATCCCGAAAAAAAGTAATGTTCCCGAGGAAAACCACATAATCGTTCTTATGATAATAGATGGCGCCACGTGTCTTTCGAATCATGATTGAATTATATTATTATAGAAACTTTAGTAGTGTTAGGAGATTTTGTTTTTTTTAATTTAAATACCTAATACATTTTGCGAGTCTACAGGGTCGAGTTTGTTACGCTTTCACGCTAAAACCGCTGAACGGGTTTGGAATTTGGCACATGGGTAGACTATGGCCTGGATTAGGACATAGGATATTTTTGATCCCGGTAGTGCATTCCTGTGGGATAATTTCTGACAACCAAGCGAAGTCGAAGGCGAAGTCGCGGACAAAAGCTAGTTTCTAATATAATATATATATATAGTTGTAATATATATATATATATATATGGTGTTACACGAATGGATAGAATAAGAAATGGTACATAACAGGAAGTCTGAAAGTGGTACCAGTACCTGAAAAGTTGTGAGGAAATCGGTTGTCTTGTGATGCGTAGGCATGAGGAAAATAGGCTTCTTCTGGTTAAGCTCACTCCATAGTCGACTTTGTCTCTGTCACCTCTGACCTAGACTAGTCGAGAGCAAACCCATCTCAAATAAAAATAAAATAAAAAGTATCCTATGTGCTATTCCAGACTGTATCTATCGCTGTGCTAAATTTCATCCAGATCCGTTCAGCCGTTCTGGCGTGATTGAGTAACAAACGTCCTCACACACTTTCACATTTACAATATTAGTAGGAGGTTAGTGTGAGGCCAGGACTTGTTGGTTTACTTACTTGTCATGCGGCAGTAGCCTGTAAGCTCTGGACGCGTCAGTGATCTCCTGCGTGACCTCTGCGTTACGGAGAGAGCGACCCTGCACGCCGTGACGGTGAAACGCGAGCACAGAGTCGGCTAGACATACTGGAACACGGAAAATTTTATTAATTTAATGTAGGACAAACATAAATAATATTGGAGGTATGATCAACTATAATCTTTCCAACCATTTATTTTACTTTAGCGTCCATGAAGTATTGCATTTTTTCGTCTATGGTTGCCTGTCAATAAATAAGGAACTTCATAGCGTCCATGAAATATCGCATTTTTTTTGTTTATGGTTGCCTGTCAATAAATAAGGAACTTCATAGCGTCCATGAAGTATTGCATATTTTCGTGTATGGTTGCCTGTCAATAATTAGGGAACTTCATAGAGTCCATGAAGTATTGCATTTTTCGTCTTTAGTAGCCTGTCAATAAATAAGAAACTTCATAGCGTTCATAAATATTGCATTATTGTCTATGGTGCCTGTCAATAAATAAGGAACTTCATAGCGTCCATGAAGTATCGCATTTTTTGTCTATGGTTGCCTGTCAATAAATAAGGAACTTCATAGCGTCCATGAAGTATTGCATATTTTCGTCTATGGTTGCCTGTCAATAAATAAGGAACTTCATAGCGTCCATGAAATATTGCATATTTTCGTCTATGGTTGCCTGTCAATAAATAAGGAACTTCATAGCGTCCATGAAGTATCGCATTTTTTGTCTATGGTTGCCTGTCAATAAATAAGGAACTTCATAGCGTCCATGAAGTATTGCATATTTTCGTCTATGGTTGCCTGTCAATAAATAAGGAACTTCATAGCGTCCATGAAGTATTGCATTTTTTCGTTTATGATTGCCTGTCAATAAATAAGGAACTTCATAGCGTCCATGAAGTATTGCATATTTTCGTCTATGATTGCCTGTCAATAAATAAGGAACTTCATAGCGTCCATGAAGTATCGCATTTTTTGTCTATGGTTGCCTGTCAATAAATAAGGAACTTCATAGCGTCCATGAAGTATTGCATATTTTCGTCTATGGTTGCCTGTCAATAAATAAGGAACTTCATAGCGTCCATGAAGTATTGCATTTTTTCGTTTATGATTGCCTGTCAATAAATAAGGAACTTCATAGCGTCCATGAAGTATTGCATATTTTCGTCTATGATTGCCTGTCAATAAATAAGGAACTTCATAGCGTCCATGAAGTATTGCATTTTTTCGTTTATGATTGCCTGTCAATAAATAAGGAACTTCATAGCGTCCATGAAGTATTGCATATTTTCGTCTATGGTTGCCTGTCAATAAATAAGGAACTTCATAGCGTCCATGAAGTATCGCATTTTTTGTCTATGGTTGCCTGTCAATAAATAAGGAACTTCATAGCGTCCATGAAGTATTGCATATTTTCGTCTATGGTTGCCTGTCAATAAATAAGGAACTTCATAGCGTCCATGAAGTATTGCATTTTTTCGTTTATGATTGCCTGTCAATAAATAAGGAACTTCATAGCGTCCATGAAGTATTGCATATTTTCGTCTATGATTGCCTGTCAATAAATAAGGAACTTCATAGCGTCCATGAAGTATTACATTTTTTTCGTCTATGGTTGCCTGTCAATAAATAAGGAACTTCATAGCATCCATGAAGTCACGCTAAGCGAATACGAAATAACGGGTTGTGGGGAGGGGCTCAGCCTGTAGGATGTATTTTATATTAAAACAAGAAATTTTGCGCGGAGAAAGTCGCGGGCAGAAGCTAATGTATTATATATATATATACAGGGTGTAAAAAGACACATCACAAAGCCGTCAACTACGCATACTGTACATCTAACTAAGTAGCTTTACGCAAAAATTATTGCTGGGAAACGACTTTTATTTTTAGGTTTAATAAAACAGCTATTTTTTATTGCGCGCAATGTAACGCGAACCCACGGCACCGCGTACGTACTGGTGGTAGTGTGCGTTTATTGTTATATGTTCATTGCCTTTTTGTAACTGTGTTTCCGACCGCATACTACCCTAATCTTTTCAAAGTGAGAGTGAACAGGCTTCTTCTGGGTAAGCTCACTCCATCGTCGACTCTGTCTCTGTCGCCTCCGACCTAGACTAGAGTCAAGAGCAAAACCATCTTAAATAAATAAAAAATAAAAAACTTCAAATGCGTAACTTGTTGAGAAAAATCGAAAATTTAGGTACCTAATGTTTGTTTGAAAGTTTAGTAATAATACCTGGAATTCTTTTTCGTAAAAAATTAAAAAAAATTGCGACTTTGACCTACAATATCACCAGAACCAGTGGATTCCCAGGTATGGTCTAGTGGAAAAAAAAAATCCAAATAATGGGTAGAATATGTAGCTTTCGGCTTCGGAAAGTGTCTTTTTACACCCGATATCCAGTAGTTTTTTTTATGTGTACTCACATATACTATCAATATTGAAGTCGAACTGTATCCTGGAGAGCAGTTTGTGTCTTCTCTTGTCGTCGTCGTGTCGCCATCGCGTCGCGTCGATACTCGCGGGCAGTACGGGGATTATATCTACTACGTTCTCGTGGCATACTAACACCTAGAAGTTATACAAATAAATGAGTGAACAATTCAATAAGTAGAAAAAAAAAAGAAAGTAAATTTCATACAATGAATAATTTCTCTCTTTTGTTTACGGCAACAAAAAGACAGTAAAAAGACGTAGATAGGTTATACATGTTCCGCAAGTGACACATCAAAATGTGGCTAATTAGCCACATTTTCGTCGCCTTGTCTCTTTCGCTCCTGATAATTACGACATGCCGTCCTACCCTACTTCCACGTGCCATCTAATAGTTCGACATTGTGTCGTTTTTGAACATCGAACGTTGGGTAGGTAACCTATCTACGTCTTTTTACTTATAACATCATTGGTTGGTAGTATGAAAGTTGCCATTTTATTAAAAGCCCGTTTTGTCCCAATGTGCAAAGGCCTTCCTGCTCACTTTCCAATGTTTACAAGCTTTTATTTAACTTGCAATATTCTTATGTATTTAAGTTGTCCTTTTCAAAGGGAATCGCCAATTTCGGCCTAACGTGGACAAGTTTCTTAGTAAAAAGTATTTTAACGAATAGATATAATTAATTCGAAAATAATTATTGATGCAAACCTCGTTGCAAGAAATTATTCCGTAAAAAAAAGTTCCGTATAATAAGTATTCTCGCCGATTGCACGCACAAAGTACCGCGATTTTTTTTGTAGTAGCCTTGCAGGCTTGATTCTGGGTTACCACATAAATGATAACGCGATTTCAGAATAAAAAATCAATTTGTAGTACATATTATGCATAAAATATTTATTTTTTCTTGAGAACCTTTACTGATCTAGGCATAGATGATATGGTTTGGTATAGATTTTATATTTTTTATCAGTAATGACTAATAAGATATTTACATCTGACTATCGATTCAATTATGAAATCCATAAATCGATTCCTGTCAATTTTTTTTTTCTGTTGAACATTAAAATAATAAAATATAAAAGCATTAATGCTGTCCATTAAGTTAAATTAGGGTATTAGAGCAATCCATATACTTACAGAGTCCTTATTAAGCTGGTGCACAGCTCTTAGCGTGTGTAACCGCTCGGGTCGAGGTATCACAGTGTTGGAGCCTCCTACGCAGACTTCCAGTTCGTCAGAATGAAACCACGACGCTCCTGGAGAAATAAAAATAATCTATACCTACTAATAATAAAACTGGTTTTTTTTTTTTGTTTGTTTGTTTGTATGTTTGAATGCGCTTATCTCTGGAACACCCAGTCGGATTTGGAAAATTCTTTTTGCATTAGATAGCCCAATTATTGAGGAAGGCTAGGCTAGGCTATAGGCTGTATAACATCATGTTAGGCCTCTTAGGAGCCTAGCAAAAAGAAAGAACGCTAAGCGAAAATGAAGTACTAGGGCAGGCAGGCAATGCTATATGCGACGGGATGGGTCGGGGGCACAAGAAATTTCACGCGAACGAAGTCGCGGGCAGAAGCTAGTAATTTAAATCCGGCAGTTGAAATAGATAAAAATAATGAACTCACAAAAGCATAACTAGTAGTTATGCATTTGTTTCTAGTTTTTCGTCATTTTATAATTTACTAGCTTTTCCCCGCGGCTTCACCCACGTGTAGGTCGGAAATTATCCCACGGGAAAAAGTATCCTATGTCCTAATCCAGGTGTACCCATGTGCGAAATTTCATTCAAATCCGTTCAGCTGTTTAAGCGTGAAAGCGTAACAATCAATAAAACTCACTTTCGCATAATAGTTGGGATAACATCAAAAGAGTTTACCATCGCCAGATACTTTCTATACCAAAGCTCGATACGTCAGTGACAAAGTAAAAAAAATCTCGTATGCCTATAGTGACAGTGTACCTCATTTTCTTTAAGACACAGATAAATGCCTTGAGTGATTAGCTTGCGTGTTCTGAGCTGAGCTAATGCAACGCGTCGTATGTCCACCAAGTAATAGGACTCTTCCATCAAGGAGCGCTGTCCCAAATCAGACGATTTATTATAGATAAAACATAAGGTTTTATATTAAAACACCTATACTAAAAGACAAATATACTGCGATATATATAAAGATAAGTATACTGCGACAGGTCACAGGAACAACTTGCAACCCACGGATGCCCCTCAAGTTAAAGGGGAAGATTTATAAGGGGAAAGTTTATAAGTGATAAGGCCTGTCGTACTTTATGGGTCTGATTGCTGGGCCGTGAAGAAGACTGATGAAAAAAGATTGCATGTAGCGGAGATGAGAATATTGAGATGGATGTGTGGAGTGACGAAAATGGATAAAGTAATATGTGAGTATATAAGAGGAAGTTTGAAAGTGGCGCCAGTGACAGAAAAGTTGAAAGGAAATCGTTTGGCTTGGTATAGGCATGTGATGAGAAGGGACGAAACGCATGTGACTAAAAAAGTGATGAATATACATGTTGATGGATGGATAGGGAGAGGAAGACCGAAGAAAAGATGGCTAGATTGTGTGAGGAATGATATGAAAGAGAAGGGAGTGAATGATAGCGTAACGGTTGACAGGGGAGAATGAAAGAAGAAAACGTGTTGCGCCGACCCCACGTAACATGGGATAAGGACAGGAAGATGATGACTAAAAGATAAATATACTATATAATACGATAATATAATAAGCTTGCGATAGTTTTTGCGCGATTCTGAGTTTTTTATCCGCGTTAGACATAACTTTACAAATTAATTACACTATGTAATATAAACTTAGTCTAAAATATTCACAGATTAATTATTAAGGACATGTTCTAATTTAACATATATTTTTCAAATCATTACCACTACTCGTTTAGACGTGATCTTCAGTATAAAATCATTAAAAGTCGGTTATCGTCCCCATAAACTGATGAATACTATGCATACCAAGATACCAACGCTGCGTGGTAACAGAAACAAGCAGGCAGGAGCTCTACTCTAATTCTTCTTGATATACATAGTTCTCTTACCAGAGTTAATATTGAGCAAGTTGAGCCTCATAGGTTTCCTTGTCGCCCCCACGCACAGTAGAGGATACTCGAGCTCCGGAGTAATGATCAGCTCGAATACTAGCAGCGGGGATGGTAGCACGCATTCTATGTTCTGTTGGTAGGAAAATATGGGAGAATTAGTTAAGACTTCCTTTGAAAGTGTCTGTGGATTAAAGAAGAACTAAATTAAATAAGTAATCTAAATTGACCTTAGAATTTACCAACGGGTATCGTGTTACCCAGAAATGGGTTGTGGAGGTCAGATAGGCAGTCGCTCCATGTAAAATACTGGTATTCAGCTGCATCCGGTTAGACTGGAAGCCGACCCCAACATAGTTGGGCAGGCGGATGATGATTCATAGTTAAGTTGCAGGAAGTTTTCTTTATAACGTTGGTATGTAGAAACATAGGTTTTGTTGTTAAAAATGTTGTCTAGGTTTCTGTCCTGCATAGCTTCCAAAAATCTTTACCTCGTGTATTTTAGTGTGTGTGTGTGTGTGTGTGTGTGTGTGTGTGTGTGTGTGTATTTTCTGAAGCTATGGAGGAGATGATTAGCAATATACCCATTTATCTATACCATACTATTATATTATAAAGAGGTATTTGTTTGTATGTAGGGGGTAATCTCTGGAACTAAAGTCTCCGTCAGATAACAAAAAAATAAATGTTATTGATCCGACTTAATGAACTCAGCTCTAAAAGTATTATAATCTGTGTTTGAGATGAGTTACGAAGGAAGCGTCAGGGTAGCCCGTGAAATTCAAATTTTCTTATGTTTTTTTGCAATTTGCAAGTCAGTATTAAGTTGTATGTTAAATAAAGTATGATTTGCGGCCGTAACAAATATGTATTTACAGAATTACATACATTAGAATCAGTAATATAACTCCTTAAGTTAGTATAATCCTGAAATGTCAAGATTTCATGAAATAGTCATTCATTAGGATTACCTGATCTTAAAGAGTTGTATTGATCACTTTAATGATTCTAATTATGTAAATAGATACTTGTTACGACCGCAAATTATATTTTGATCAACGTAAAATATAATACCGACTTCTAAATTGCAAAAAACGTAAGAAAATTTAAATTTCGCGGGCTACCCTCAATAAAATGTGTTTTTAATAATTACCTATAAGATTGATATTATTTACTAGTTCGCTAATTTATCACATTTTTCAATAAACCATCTTTTCATTTGACTTTCTTAAAAATTTAGTCACGTGTGAACGAGATAGGTGACAAAATGTTTCAACCCTCTCAACAACTTATATTTTATTTGTTATCTGGCGCAGACTTTACCAGTCAGATTTGAAAAAATATTTTTTTTGCATTTGATAGCCCAATTCTTGATGAAGGTTATAGGCTATTTAACATCACGCTATTACCCTTAGGAGCCGAGCAAAAACATAAAAAAGCGGTAAACGAAATAATAGCATGGCGACGTTGCGATGTGACGTCGTGGGTCGGGGAAACAAGAAATTTAACGCGGACAAAGTCGCGGGCAGAAGTTAGTATTATTATATTTTTTTACCTTGAGCAGCATGAACTTCCGGAGCGGGTCGTACCACTGCATGAGGAACAGTCCCGCAGGTGTGGCGCCACATAAATACTTGTAGCCGTTGTACGGGTTGCGGGCTACGGCGCAGCGCATACATCCTGGGAAAGACAGATAGAATATAAAGGTTAGTTAATTAATAATAATAATAATAATATCCTAGGACATTGTTCACACACGGTCATCTGATCCCAAACTAAGCAGAGCTTGTACTATGGAAACCAGATAACTGATATACTACATATACTACTTTTTTTTTTGTAAATAAATACTTATATAGATATTTACACAATTTTGGGGACTATTTAAACAAATCTATACAAATAATAATACAGCTGAAGAGTTTCTTTGTAAGTTTGAACGCGCTAATCTCTGAAACTACCCGTCGAATTTGAAAAATCTTTTTCTCTTGATAGCCCAACTCTTGAGGAAGGCTATTTAAAATCACACTAGGACCCTTAGGAGCCAAACAAAAAGAAAAAAAAGTCAGAAAGAACGCTAAGCGAAAACGAAATAATAGGCGATGCAATGCGACGGGGAGGGTCGGGGGGAAAAAAAATTTTACGTGGACGAATAACAACAGTGGTTTTGACACTATGTTGAACCTAGGATCCAATGCTGAGCAGTCGCATTTGCGACTACTAAACCAACGATGTACGGGATCTAGGGTATTTTAATCGTCATGTGGATTTCCCCGCATGCGTAAAACTTCACGTTGCGGGGCACACGCAAATCCGCATGACACGTGCCAATAGCACGTATCATAATGATGATTTATACAGGCCGACTTATAAAACATTGACCAAATTCGAGGAGTAAATGCTGATCCTTATACAACGTGCCGCTACAATACATAATCAGCGTATAGCGTTCCTACTGTTGGGACACAGGGCTCCTCTCTGTCAGAGGGAGTGGAGCATAATCCACCACGCGAGCCCAATGCGGGTTGGTGAATAACCGCCGCTACAATGGCGCCATTAATTTAACACACGGGTAGGGTTAGTGGCCAATACTCATAAAAAATATAATAAGATAAAATAATTCGTAAATTGATAAATTTTAAATTTCAAACAAACTAAATAATAAAACATTTGGATCACTCTATGCAACAGATTCGTTCATGCTAACTATGCTATGCTACTAAAGGAAGGCCGTTGACACCTTTTGTTCATCTGTTGTTCTGAGCCAGCTGGTAAGTAGCTTCATGAATGATTTTTTTGCACACAGTGATCCCAATTTTAATTACTATCTTATTAACGACTTCAAAAAAAGGAGTTATTATTTAGTTTGTTTGAAATTTTTCAAGTTACGAATTATTTTATTTTAATATAATTTTAATGAATACTGGCCACTAACAATACCCGTGTGTTAAATTAATGTTGCCATTACAGAGCCACTTTGTAGATATTTTGTTTTTATTTTGATTTTCCTTGCATGACACAAAAAAATTACCATAACCAAGGACGCACTACTATAGCAGTTTTTTTTTAGGAATCAAGATGTATTAATCAGCGCTTTAAAGTAAAACGGGATTCCTAACATTTTTCTTGCCATTTTTTTTTTCAAAGTATAAGTTTATATAGAAAGTAATTTAAAATTACTTGTACTGCCGCATTTCGCCACGCTCATTTAGGTCCATATCAACAGACACAGACGGACGTGTTCTGTTTTTCAGGTATATGATTTGAATTTATCGCACTATTCATGTGTAAGATACTCACCCCGAGTGTCAGGTACTCTCGTAGTTAAAGCGAACCTCCTGGGTAGAAGCCGGGGAGGTAACACGCGGAGCGACCGGCCGCCGCGCGCTGAACCGATCAGTGCTAAGAGCTCGTGACGGTACAGGGATGGGGTTTTGCCTGCGAAACAACAATAAATAAGTACTTACAAATGAGTGGTCGCAAATGCTACAGTAAGCTTGCCTACTTGGATGGGACTTAAACATAACTGCCGAAATGGTGTACCTACTGGTACACCTCTCCTAACCCTTAGCGTCCATTCAGACCAAGCGGAAAAATCCTCGCTGACTTTACTGGCTCCATTGAAGATAGGACCGTATTACCATAGCCTAAAGTACAAAATTGTCAGTCGGCTCGCGTCGAGCCGACTGTGTCGATATTCATACAATTTTGTACTTTAGGCTATGGTAATACGGTCCTATTTTCAATGGAGGCAGTAAACTTTGTACGGACCCTTAGGGGAAATAAGGCGTGATGCGGGAGCGTCCACGACGCAAGTCCTACAGCGCATACTTGTGTGTGACTGTGTTTCATAATCAGCCTATAATGTTCCCATTGCTGCGACACAGGCCTCCTCTCTTCGAGAGACAGTGTGCTGTAATCAATCACGCGGGCCCAGTTGATTGGTAGATGTCACATGTCTTCGAATTATTGGTTCTAGGATATGCCAGCTTCCTCAAGATTTCCTTCACCGTTTTGAGAGCAGTGGTGATGAAATTATTTACACAAAGCGCCTTCCTGGGTTCTAACCCACGACCTACAACAACTCGTAAGTCGGGCCCGTAACCAGTGGGCCATCACTGCTCTTGCGACTCACTGCGTTGCGCGAACAATTAATTCCACAGATTAGTATTGCAATGTTCTATCTTCCTTCATTATTCGGGACTAGAGTACGTCCCGCTCTGCGATGCTACTTTTTCGCGTCACTTAAGACACTCCTGCGTCACAGACTTAAATAAGTACAATAAATGATTTAATGAATTTGAATTTAATGATTACTGGCCACTAACAATATCCGTGTGTTAAATTAATGTTGCCATTGCAGAGCCACGTTGTAGATTTTTTTTTTTATTATCCTTGCACTTTCCTCACACACTTTAATTTTTTTTTCGTCATTGTGAGAATAGTATAACGTTTTTTCATAATTTCGTAGTCCATTGCTGCAGGACATAGGCCCCTCCCAGTCTGTCTCTCCAGCCACCTTCTTAAGGTCGTCGGTCCATCTAGTTCGGGGGCGTCCCAAACTAAGCTTGCCGATACGCGGTCTCCACTCCAAGACTCGTCAGCTTCAATGGTCAGCCCGCTGCCACTTCAGTTTACTTACTCTGCAAACTACGTCGGTTACTCCGGTTCTTTTCCGGATAACTTCATTCCAGATTTTATCCTTCAAAGAAACTCCGAGCACAGCCCGCATAATTCAATCCATTACTCACCAGAAAGCGACATAAGGACGTCTTTGATGACATGCATCCATATAGTGCGTCGTGGACAGAGTTGATCCATCGCGGTCTCGTGGAGTTCATTCAGGTTCAACGTGTATATACCTTCCTCCGCACCTAGAAAACAAAAACAATATACAGAGTGAATTTTTCAAGTGGGTGTAGATGGCTAAATCCGAAAATATGAGAAATAGCGAAAAGTACTCAAAGGAGTCTCGGGATCGATTTTAATGAAAACTTTGAAAAATCAATATTTCTAGCCAGGAATCCAAACCGTCAATTCTAAAAAAAAAAACACTGTATTATTACACCATTCGATAGTGTCGCTAATAAGGATCGAATTCTGGCAAACTAAGGGAACAAGCTCATTTTTAACAAAATATTTTTTTTATTTTTCTTATATTACGGCTTGAGCTCCTAGGCATGGTGTTGACATCTGGTCTCAACTTTGGCGCCACCATCGAGTACAAAGCCCAAACTACGGCCAAGAAACTAAAATAGGATGAAGCGATACTTTACGCCTGGACAGCTTTACAAAGCGCAAGTCCGAACCTGCATGGAGTATTCCTTTGGGATGGATCAGCTAAGTACCAACTAGCCGCGCTTGACTCGGTGGAACGCAGAGCTAAGAGGCTCATTGGACGTAAAACTGGTGGATGCCAAACTTCATAGCTGCAAGCCGCAAGGTTGCCTGCTTGTCGGTCTTCTACAGATTGTACTTCGGTGAGTGTGCCCAAGAACTCCACGACCTCATTCCGCCGGCCCCCATCTACCATCGGACATCTAGACGCATTGCCAGTTACCATCCCTACCCAGTTGCTATTCCACCAATTCGCACTAAGCGTTTCCAAATGTCTTTTATAATGCGCACAGCAAAAGAGTGGAACTCACTACCTGCGTCTGTGTTTCCGAGCGCATACAATACAACCCTAATCTCTTCAAAGTGAGAGAGAAGCTCACTCCATCGTCGACTCTGTCTCTGTCGCCTCCGACCTAGACTAGAGTCAAGAGCAAGCCCATCTTAAATTTAAAAAAAAAATGTAACCTACCTATTAAACCTTATTGTTCAAAATGATGACCATTGTTTTCAATACATAGGTGGATTCGACGTCTCAAGGATTATACTGCATTCAGCATTACAATATTTGAAAATAGAATTTGGCCATCCACGCCCTCTTGAAAAATTCACTCTGTATATCTCAAAAACAATCCAATGCGAATTTTGTGGAGAGCCAATTTGTGCAAAATTAGGAAAGGAACTAAATAGAAATTGCATGAATTGACGCCTTCTTCCCATGGAGGTAGGCAGAAACTACTTATGCATGGAAGTGAATGCTGGGTGTGGCAAAAAAAGCATGAAAGTATAATAAATGCTGTGGAAATGCGTTCCTTGCGAAGCATGTGTGGTGTGACTATGAATGATAGGCTGAGGAATGATGTAAGACAACGGTGCGATTTAAAAGAAGATTATAGTGACAGTAATTATGGAGTATGCTTAGATGGTTTGGTCGTGTGTAGAGGATGAATGAAAGGCAACTACCAAAAGGTATTTGGGTGCCCCAATTCGAAAAATCCCTAAGTCCAAAACCTTTTTTTTTCAATTATAGGTGTTAAAATAACCTTATGGGTATTGTTTTGTATACTCAAATAAAGAGTTTACTTTTTACTATAACTTGACGGTATTTTCATTTTTATACGCCATGTGTGTACTTTTCAAAAAATATATTTTGTGTTTTACTCCTCAAAAGTGAAAAAGTGGACTTAGGGATTTTTCGAAAAGGAGCACCCATTTACAAGAGTGAGTGGAAACGCCGGGAGGGGACGCCCTAGGAACATAGTGATCTTATTGGTGATGTTTTTATGACGTAGTACTCGCAACCGGCGTGCGTTTATGACCAGATATATTCAGAACGTAAACGGTACAATTTAATTTCCCTGTAGAGTTTTCCGTCAGTATTTCTAAAAATAATGCCATTGAGAAATGTTCTCTGGGGTTTTTCTATCATTTTACTTACCGATAAGTATGTGTTGGTCTCTCGTGTCCGGATGTATCCATGAGGCTGTGCAGTTGATCCGCAGCGGACATCCGTTAAACACCTACCGATAAAAGATTTTTGAATCATGTGTGTTTAATTCTTGATTCCTGATAGTGCCTAAGGAAATGCTACCCTTAAATTGACTTGCTGCGAATATACAGGATGTTTGGAAGCTGGGTGCAAAGCCTTAAGGGGGTGATAGTTGACTCCATTTTGAGCAATACATATCTTAGACTTAGACGAAACATGTTTTTTTTTTTACTGTAAATTATCAGAAGTTTTCTGCGGCCTAAAAAGTGTCCAGACTTAACGCATCCACTTTAACGGGAGCATTGTTGGCGATAAACTATCAAAGTGCGGTTATTAAAAAAAAAGCAGTTTAAAATTAAAAATAAACTACATACTTCGTCTAAGACACGTATGACTCATGACTCTCATCTTCAAAACGCAATTTAAATTGCGGTTTATTTGAGAGATTTATATTGCTTATAAAAATTGTAACTAGCGTAAAGATTCACAATCATCATTAAGCTAAATACCAATTACGCAAAGAACCGAGCCCAGAATCAGTCTAGCTCTGGAATATAAAGAGTAATCATATCCAGCATATTAAACAATAATTATCAGAGATCGGATAGTCGGATAGATATTTAAATAAAGTTAATTTTTGGCTTAGAAACTATGGAAACGGCTTTTTTTTTTTCTTCTTAATATAAATAAAAAAAAATTCCCGGAATTCCAGAAAATCCGGGAATGCACAACTAATCGGATTCATAGCATGGAAACGACTTCTTAAATATGTGGTATTCTGTATTTAAAAAATACCAGGATCATATAACTATTCGTATGCTTGTTTACTTGAAATTCATATTTAACATTACTTATCCTGTGTCCTGTGTTAGCATTAGATTCTATTAGTTAAAAAGTACTAAATTTATGAATTCCGGGACCACGAGATTTTTAACGATCGATACAAAAATGCAGCCCATATTAGCCAACACCTGAACGTAAGTAAGTATATACTAGATTCTTTAATCAGAACTCTAAATTTGTCGAACCCGAAATCCCAGGACTTTTTCGATACAAAAGTGCATTCCACCTCCGCCATCACCTTAACGTTAGGTAAATCTGCATCCGATTATCCGATTTCTTGTTATTATGCACATACCTTAGAGAAACAAGCCCCCATATGCACTTTGGGCGTGGGCGGCAAGCCGTTGGGGGCCGCGCGGGGCGGCGTGTGGCGCCGGCTGCGGGCTCGGCGCGGCGGCACGGGCGGCGTGCCGGTGCCTTCTAGCGCAGGGACTGCGGGAGAAATATGCATTGTAGTCTGGTATTAAATCCATACACTAGGAGATCAGATAGGCAGTCGCTCCATGTAAAATACTGGTATTCAGCTGCATCCGGTTAGACTGGAAGGCTAGGCAGATGATATTATTTCTTGTGTTTATACCCAAACACAGCAAAATACCAACCCAACATCAAACAGTTTCACCTCAATCTTGCAGTGATAAAACCATCTTATTTATCAAGTTTATTACAAAGAAACTGCGAGGATTCACTGTATTTATTTAAAATTATGTTTTTACATGAAATACACTACGGCCGATTTATCTTGGCAGGTCCGAACATGCTTTTATTTTCTACAATATTTGTACTCCTTCACGAGAAAACATAGCGCTCATATAATTAACCTAAGATCTTTATGTAAATACCTATGTTTCACAAATAAATATTCTGATTCTGATAGGCACTAAAAAGTTTCGCGCATGTTCTCTCACTCACACTCGCCTCATGTCACCATTTGGCTCCTAAAAAATCTTACTGCGCAGACTTCTGCGCGAAGTTCGGACCTGCCAAAATAAATCGGTCGTACTGTACATGAGAAATTGTCTGCGAAACATCTTTAGAGAAAACCCAAGAACCCAACTTTGTTCAGTGAGTTGCTAAATTAATTATTTACCATTTACTGTATAATCTTTCCAATCGCTTATTTTACTTTAGCGTCCATGAAGTATTGCATTTTTTCGTCTATAAATGCCTATCTATAAATAAGGAACTTCATAGGGTTCATGAAGTATTGCATTTTTTCGTCTATGGTTGCCTGTCAATAAATAAGGAACTTCATAGCGACCATGAAGTATTGCATTTTTTCGTCTATGGTTGCCTGTCAATAAATAAGGAACTTCATAGCGTCCATGAAGTATTGCATTTTTTCGTCTATGGTCCCTATCAACAAATAAGGAACTTCATAGGGTTCATGAAGTATTGCATTTTTTCGTCTATGGTTACCTGTCAATAAATATGGAATTTCATAGGGTCCATGAAATATTGCATTTTTTCGGCTATGGTTGCCTGTCTATAATTAGGGAACTTCATAGAGTCCATGAAGTATTGCATTTTTCGTCTTAGTTGCCTGTCAATAAATAAGGAACTTCATAGCGTCCATGAAGTATTGCATTTTTTCGTCTTTAGTTGCCTGTCAATAATTGAGGAACTTCAAAGGGTCCATGAAGTATTGCATTTTTTCGTCTATAGTTGCCTGTCAATAAATAAATATTAACTTCATAGGCCTGCTTGTCTCAAAAGTAAAATGAATGGTATGTGGCTATTTCGAAGTATGTAGTTATAAATAAACTCACCCTTATTTTCAACTTTGGCTTTATCCCTCTGGCTGTCAGACAAACTCCGTTGCCTCTGCGTAGTCTTAATCTCTTCATCGATAACCTCTGCCTTAGCGTCGCGCCCATTCTCATCTACCATTTTGAAAATTTCATCAACGGAAGACGTTTTTCTTTTGACTTCAAGTTCACATTGACAAAACTGATTTAAATCTATCCCAGCAGTAACAGAATCAGAGTGATGTCTATTATGCTTTTTCCTATGTTCAAAAACCTTATCTTCCATATTCATACTCATGTCGATTTTTCTACATAAATCGTCGTCAGTGGCGCCATTTTGTAGTTTGTCATCTTCGGAAATTCTTAACCTATTTGCGATTTGTAACGCTCTGAAATTCGATACTGAGATTTTTTGCTTTTTACAATTTTCGCAGATTACTATTCCGGAATCCGTGTTCTGATTTGAACAATTTCTGTAGTAGCTTAGTATATCCCCGTTGGAGTTGCAGACGTCGCAAGAACATTTTGCTACGGACCTCTGTAGGTCGCTCAAAGTGTTATTGTCTCTGGGTTCCGGTTTTGGACATAGACCACATTCGCAGTTCGCGTTTCTTTGTAAATCTAAATGGTCGTTTTCTTGTTGATCCACATACTTTATATCTTCGCCTATTTTCCTGCATAGAGGATCGTCGATAGAAACTCTAGAAGCACCTATAGGACTTTGAAAAGTCGAAGTGAGATTTTGATAGATATTCGCGGTAGAATTGTTCAAAAAGTTTTGTTTTAACTGAATACATTGCGATAGGTGTTGATCGTGCATTGATATCGCGGTGTTGGCACCCTGCGCCATGTTCGCGGTTTCTGCTGTTAACGGTAGTGTTGCCCTGTAATGAAAATGAGAAATCACCATTTTGGTAGAATATTTTTGGTAGTTTTAGTAGCTTTTTTGGGGGTATCGCAGTGCTGTTAGGTTTTTTTAAGCGATTTCGGGTGCTGTTAGACACAAATGTGGGAGGGACTTATGTTAAGGTGTCACGTAGACAAGCTATATGTTTATTCGTGTTAAAATAACAAGTGGTGCTGGTGGGATATAAAACCGTTTTATTTTCAAACATATTGTAAGATTCGGACATAGGTTTACGAATTTTTTTAGTATACTTTTGTTCATGTTTACACTACACAAAAATTTTAAGCTGCAAAGCTTTTTTATCATGCTTCATGCTACGACTACACAATAAACTCTGCCAAATGCTTTTGAAAATATTTTTATTTCATTTTGATAGCTAATCATTACAGACTTTATATGTAAACATATAACCGTGGGTCCCTGTGCTATTCGCGTGATGTTCGTTATATGATTATGGGCTTTATTTACACGTTTTACATCAATCGTCTACTGCTATCTCAGTACAAATGGATTTAGCTGAATTTGCTTCTGCATCCCAGTTACAAGTAGGTTCCTTAAAACTCTTTATTTTCTTTCGTATGTTTTATCATGCACGTTCAATAAGCAGTTTCAAAATAATTCCTTTGGACAATTTTTCTTCATATTTTACACCATTACAACTTCTAATACCGTGTCAAGTTTCTACGTTTATTATTTTCTCTCATTGATATAGGCATATATATTTATTTTGGTGTTGTGAAATAATTGCCATTAGATTGTAATGCGGGTTTCGGATCCGCGGGATTTGCGGGACTGAAAAAAATGGAATTCGAAGAAAAATGGGCGATGCAGTATTTAAAAGCATGCACACCGCGCGACTGTACTCTTACACGAGACAACTAGGGATACAGAAAAAGAATCGATATTTGAGTAAAGTTGAGTATACACGATACCTTTGTTACGATCGCATACTGATAAAATTTTCTCACTCGACATTTTTTTAATAAGCATCGATACTTTTCACTTTACTCGATACAAGAATTGGCCTATCTCTAATTCAGGGACTTCCCGGTAAAATAAAAAGAACTTTAGGTAAAAATTAAATGCACCATGTTTAGACGATATCTCGCGTTAAAGGCAATTTCGTTATTCCAATGCAATACAATTAGTGATATGTGGTAAGTACTGATATAGTAACTACAAAAATGTATTTATATTTCATATAACATTTCATAAATTCATGAACAAGCACAGCAAAAAGTATGACTTAATTTGCAGCCCCACAAATCCCGCGGATCCGCGGGATTGATGACCTCGATCCCGAAAGCTTGCGGGATTGAGATTTTGATACGCGATTGGATTCCCTAATTACCATTCATGGTTGAAGATGAGATTATTTTTTAAGTTATCTCGCGATTTCTTTTTTTATTTAGATTTCATAGTGCCCGTGGAGTTTCTTGCGTTCTTCTCCATAGGAACCTACTACGCTTTATAATGGACCACTAGCTTCATATTTCTGACTGACCGACACCTTGACTTGATTTGAGTTATTAGAAATTTTGCGATAGTTATAACAGGTTTCTCTCCAATAAACAATAGCAGGCGGTAAAGTAAGGTAAAATTTTGAATAAAAAAGATTCAATTAGGATGTTCTATTGATCATAAAAAGTCTGTAATTAATATTGCAGCTACATTTTATATATATTATAAATTGAACTATTTTACACATTAATCCAAACTAATCTAAATACAGGCTGTTCGGAATATTCTAATGTATTCGTTTAAAGCCATATTTCAGTACCTGGCCATTAATATGACACATTAAGCTTTAAAAAACAGGCCAAGTGCGTGTCGGACTGGCACAAGAAGGGTTCCGTACCACTGTACAGTTATATTACCACTGTAAGTGTAAACAGGATGTAAGTGTAAACAGTGGCAACCTTTTACGGGGTCATTGTACTCAATGTTTTAAGTTTTAACAAATGTATGTAAACTGTTTTTTTGAATAACAAACAATAAAAAAAATAAAAAAAAACTCATCATTATGAACAACTTCCGGTTCCGTTTGGCACCCTTCGGGTACTGAACCCTAAAATGCGATAGTCACATAGGTATGAGTGAGAGAGACGACGCTATACAAAATTACAAAGCCGAACTTTTTTGTAAAACTCGTTGTGTCATATTTTACGGCCGGAACTGTACATCCTTAGATGCTGATGAAATAGCGGAAATAGCCAATCGGTTTTTAATAATTTTATATTTTAGTTATTTTTTCCAACACTTTTGAACCAAATTGATTCACATTCATCGGTTAAAGGACACTGAACAACGAGACGCAATAGAAGCCTTATTGTTATAACCAGAGATCGGATAATCGGGTTTAATTTTAATTTACCTTAAAGTTAATTTTTGGCTATGGAAGCGGCTTCTTAAATTTTTTATTGAATATAAATCCCGGGATTCCCGAAAATCCGGGAATGCACAACTATTCGGATAAATGGTATGGAAACGACTTCTTAAATGTGGTATTATTTATTTTAAAAATGCCAGGGCCTGCAGTCTCGACATAGATAGCGATCGCTTTACGACCGAATTCGATCGCTAAGTCCTAGTGGGGTGCCTAGACAGTCAAAATTGCTTGACAAGCATGTGATTTGTCATGTCGTGTTTGTCATGCAATTTTGACCGTCTAGGGACCCTACTAAGACTTTGCGACCGTATTCGTTCGTGTAGCGATCGCTATCTATGTCGAGCAGCAGGCCCAGGTCACCGGGATCACATTCGTATGCTTATTTACTTGAAATTGATTTTTAACATTACATATCCTGACGTTTGGCAACCTACTTTACAACATTAGCTAGCGTTCGATTCTATACTTAAAAAGTACAAAATTTGTCGATCCCGAAATCCCAGGATTTTTTCCGATATAAAAGTGCAATAGCCAACACCTCAATATCCGATCTATAGTTATTACATCAGATGGCGTTTAGAGTCCCGCAACACGTTAATTGAAAGACGCAGAAATTTTGATTGATTCATCTTAACAATTTGGTTCAATCAATCAACTCGGCCTATCGCAGTGCCCTGGACAAATCGGTTGATTCAACCAAATTCATAGACCGAACCGTGTAACTTTTTTTTTACAAAACTTTGAGTATTACGGCCTGGGCACGACCTTGCTGCTGTCAGAGGTAGCCTAGCGTGGGGCGGCGAGCGGTAAGAACAAAAATGCAAAAATGTATGAAGCCGCTGCGTGCGGTGCCTCGAGGCGTGCTTCATACATTTTAGTATAATCGCGCGAGGTCGTGGCCGAGCGATTATTCCGAACAGCGTAAAAAGCTCTAACACAAAAACAGATTACGTTGTAATGATTACATGTTGCAATGGTTACATGCAAACTGAAAACCTCTCCGTTTACCTGAGCATCAACTCTTCATCGATATATTGCAAGAGGCTCCTAAAACAAGAGAGATTACTTACAGATGATACTCACTTGAAACGGTGTAGTTTTACATAACTAGAAAATCGATGATGTGGTTCCATAGAACTTTCTCTATGTATAATAGTTTCAGATTTACATAGCGACTTATCTGAATGAATCATCTTGAATACAACGTCATTTCTTATGAGTTGGCGAGCCTTCACGGAATCGTATTCCCAATACGAAAAACAATGTAAATAACATAATACAGAGTGGTCCAAATAGTGACGTCAAAAAGAAAAATTTGAATTCCTCATAGAAAACATACATGGGGTATTCGAAAATACCCCATGTATGTTTTCGAATTATTTTTGTTTTTGTAATTATTTAGGGTTTTCTACCGGTGGAGCTTCAAAAATTCATCCTTTCAAGACGATCATGTTACAAAAAAATCTGAAACATAAAAACAAAAATCTTCTACTACAAAAATACATAAGAATTTTTGAAGTTCCACCAGCAGAAAACTCTAAATAATTACAAAAATAACTCGAAAACCAAAAAAAATCGCGAAACATACATGGGGTATTTTCGAATACTTCTGGGTATGAGGAATACAGATTTTTCTTTTTGTCGTCACTATTCGGTCCATCCTGTATATCGTCGGTGATACTGCAAATAGAGCTATATCGATGTCGCCATGAACTATATTCACAGCAGAGAGAAAAAACTGAATACATTTTGATTTGATTTCGATACGTATTTGAAATTCATAATAATGTTATATCGTCAATAAGACCTATTTAACTGTATGCAAATGAATCCTGAATGTTTCTTTAATGTTTTTAAATAAAAGATTTTTTTTTTTTTGACATGGAACGTTTTGCAGTATCACCGATGATATTATGATGTAATTTCAAGTTACTACAGCAAATCGTCAGTTCACGCAAATCGCGAGCGTGGAATCCACGATCAGCTGTAGCTTTTGGATAATATTACATTTTTATTTAAATGCTTTTTTTCTGTTCTTGGGTACCAACCCAACAGATTAGGCAGACAGACAGTCGCTCCATGTAAATACTGGTAGTCAGCTGTATCCGGTTAGACTGGAAGCCGACCCCAACGAAGTTGGAAAAAGGCTAGGCAGATGATGATACCGGTACCCAACGCGTCTATGAAGTTTCGCCAACGAATAAAAAAGGCCTTGTACAACGTCGACTAAACATAGGAATTTAAGGCGAAAGCGTCAGAGTAACCCGCGAAATTCAAATTTTCTTACGTTTTTTTTGCAATTTACAAGTCGGTATTAGGTTGCATGTTGATTTGAATATGATTCGCGACTGTAACAAATCTGTATTTATAGAATTATAGCCATTAAAATCATCAATACAGTTCTCTAAGTTCATGTAACTCTATTGAATGACTATTTCATGAAATCTTGACATTTGAGGTATTTTCTAACTTATGAAGTTGTATTACTGATTCTAATGATTATTAATATGTAAATATATGATTGTTGCGGTCGCGAATTATATTTGAATCATCATTAAACTTAATACTGACCTACAATTGCAATAAACATAAGAATATTTGAATTACGCTGGCTACCTTAGCGCTTCCCCCTTAAAGTAACTTGGATTTCGGTCTGTAGCGATGACTTTCTGAACAAGTGACGTCTATTCACGACCACTTTTGTCCACTGGTTCTTCATAAGGGCGTAACTTCGATTTATTATTGGAGATGTTTCCAAAATGAAGATACTGTTGGCTGTATTTCGACTTTGATAGTTTAATAATAAGGTCTAAAGTTGCACAATAAGATTAAGCATACGAGATCACTTTTTCAACTATTAAATTTATCAGATAATTAATCTTTGTAATTTATAACTTTAGACCTTACTAAACATATTTTTTAAAACACACTGAAGGCAACAACATAGCGCCATAGACTGCGAATAAAAACGTCTTACCTCTTCATTTACGATATCATAGACAACAATAGCTTATCCCATACAGAAACCATAAAGCAAAACAGAAAATCAACGCCCAAATCATGCACATAATCAAAAGTGTAACTATACTATCATTTTGTGCATCCACACAACACTCAAGAGAAATCATTTTAAAATATTTTGATTTAATAAAAAAAAATATAAGAAAAAATAATAAAAAAAAACCTCCACCACAAAATTATTAGCACACGGAAAATCCTAACTGTTAAACAAAAACAAAAAAAAAAAAACATTTTTTTGCTCATAAATTTTGTTTAAATTGTTTTTTGGCCAAAACATGTACCTTAGACTCATTCTCAATATATCATCACCCGTGATCACCCGACACCACTTGCTATAACATAATATATAAACGTATAAAAAACAAAAAAGCGAGAAAAGTAACAAAAAAATCTAAATAATAGTAAAAATCGTGGTTTTACTTACTTTTCACTAGCGGGCATAGTGTCTACGGTGTGGTCTTGTAAAGGATTGTGCTTCGGACAAGTCAATAGTGAAGCGGCGGTCCAATCTTCACTAGATTGTCTGTGGTACGCTGTAAAAAGGAATAGACAAAATGGCTACCATTAAAATAATATTCCTCTAAAAAAAAATGCTGGAAAATAATGAGCAACCAAATAAAACACAGTGATCACAATACGATATTTTACGACAACAACTTGGGATCACACAACAACATCCGGGATCAACATTCGGGATCATAAGGTTAAAAACAAATGCAGCATGAAACTGCCATGTGATCCCTAACTTATGCGATAAAGATATCGTACTGATGATAGCCGTGTCAACTGTTTCGATAGAACATTATTTCATCTCTTGTCCATGTTTTATTGGCGTCCAACGAATCGTACGCCTTTTCTTTATATGATGTTTGGCACATGAAAACATGCCCTCAGGCTGGGTTCACACGGCATGATTTTTACAATATTCGATTTAAACTGTATTAACAGCGGGCTGTTCACACGATACAATGTTCTGTGTGTAAAAACGAATAGCCGCAGTAATACCACATAGCCATAGCCATTGAAGTCGTTTAAAAACTGTAAGGTTGGAACATAAAAATTTTAGCTAAGGAAGCGCGCGATGTCCGTGGCGTGAGAAATGGCACGCATCATCGCAAATGAAAATGGTGGTTCGGGACTCGCCTTTGCACCCGCTCTGATCCGTGCACGCCCTTTTACATTTTTTATGTTTGCGAAGGTATTTTGTTTATTGCGTCGCTAACAAGTTCATTCGGTTTGCTTTGCTTTTAAGCTAAGTTCCGAGTTGAGCTGCGCGATTACTGACAAATGCGTGCACTGACTGGACAGGTCCTCTCAATCTGTGTGGTTCTTTCCTCAAAAGACCATTTCTGATACCAATCTACATGGTCTTCACATGAACTGACCCAGATTAAGTCTGGACTTTATAAGAGACTGTGACCTCCGAGTTTGTTTCGGTCTTTCTTCTCAGAGTAGTCAGAACACCGAAGTCATCTAGTTTAAAAAAAACATGATTGACGTGTAAAAGTGTTTGTACAGACGCCAGCAGGTCAACCTACCCGAAACTGTCAGATTTTCCCAATCAACCTTGAACCTAATGCTTTAGCAATTAAGTCGAAAATCTATTAAAGAAATCTGACAGATTGTAGTAGCTTGATGTGCTGGCGTCTCTACAAACCTACTTACAGAAATAAAATCATTTATCATTTACGTTTTTTGCAGTACAGACGACGACTGAACGGGTTTATACATGTATGCGACACTACTTATTCGATAAGATTTATCCCGCAAAAAAACGTGTAGTACAATGCCGTGTGAACCTAGTCTTAGGGTCATAAGCATTACAGACTGGGCATATTCTAGGCTGCATAAGCTAGTTTTACCACGCAGGTTTGAGACGCGCATACATTCGCTAAATACGACTCACGAGCATATCTTATACACGCCGAAAAATCACCCAGTCAGTATTGACCTCTAGAAAATGAATTATTTTATGCGATTTCTATAAGTTGACCCTGCAGCATAGAGGGAGGCTCGTATTTAGTAGACCCAATCTGCCGAGGCTTTTCCCAACTATTTTGGGGTCAGCCTCCAGTCTAACCGGATGCAGCTGAAGACCAGTATTTTACATGGAGAGACTGCCTATCAGACCTCTACGACCTAGTTACTGGGTAATACGATACCTCATGGTAATACTGGTTCTTGCTTCAGACAATCCGTAACGACTGTCAAAGTTTTACGGATAACAGCTGGGATTAACAACTTGACATGCTTTCTGAAGCACGGGGGGGTCTCGATATGTAATGGATGGTCACCCATCCACAATAATAAAATTAAAAGTAATGAAAACTCACCATTCCTCTTAATAGTATCCCCATCACAACTCCTGTTGACCTCCGCACTAAAATTAATAACTTTCGGCATGGATCTCACACTCAAATCATCATCAGCATCCAAGTCCACTATTGGCGAGTCATCGTACACTCCCGACCTCCTATTGGCTGGATCCCGTCCTTCGCCCGTCATAAGTCTCACGCGATTGGCTGTTGTGATGACGTCTTCGTCTAGTAGGGAGGTTGGTCGCGTGCTATTGGTCGGGACGATGTGGTCGGTGAGTAGGCTGCGTGGTCGTACGTGGTTGTTTGAATTGCGGGAGTTTTGTGCTTGTTCGGCTAAGACCCTGCGGCCTCCGCGGCCTGTGTGTTTCGAGGCTATGCGTTGGGGGACGTTTGACATTGCCTGTGGATAGAATAGATTTGATGTAAATTACATTGAAGTTATTTTTCAAAAGCATTGATAAAACCTCCATTAATATGAAAATCTATTAATCATTATATATTAGCTGTTTAACTTCCGCTCAGTAATCGTACTTCATTTTACCTTACACCAGACCCACAAGTTACAACATATCACCCAACACCACGTCACACACCTCCCAATACTCCTCTAACCGCATACACCTCAGACTACATCACATCTCTTAAATTCAACTCCTCTAGACACCGATGTTTGTTGGTTAAACTTTATTAATAAATTTACTTTTATTGAATAATAATAATACTAATAATAATAACCTGGGACATTATTCACACACGGTCATCTGATCCCAAACTAAGCAGAGCTTGTACTATGGAAACCAGATAACTGATATACTACATATACTACTTTTTTTTTTTTTGTAAATACATACTTATATAGATAATTACACCCAATAAATAAATATATTTTTTAGGAAAATACCTGTAAGTTTAGATTCTACTTTTAAAACAACATTGTTTAGCATTTGATGGACGGTTGGATGCCTCCCATAACACAGGATTTCCCATTATATTTATTATCCTACAACTCACTGTGTACTATTTACTAGAAGTATGTCATTTCGGCGAGTTCAAGATCTCTCTTCCCTATAAATATATAGTCTTTGCCTATATGACACACTGTCGATTGTGAAATATGCATGATGTCTCCACATACAATCTGGCAGCTACCAGTGGCATAAGAACGTAAGGCCCAGTGGACTTACAGTAGGGCCTTTTTGTGTCTCTGATTGTAAAGAGTCCATAATTCTCGGTAAAATCACATTCATCACAACACTTTTGGAATCTATACAAGTAAATAAAATTGAAGTGTCAGTTTGTAATGTCAAAATAACAGCTTTTTACTAAATCCATATGAAAGTATATACTACAGGTACTTATAACGAGAATGCAATGTATAAAAAAATTTGTCTGTCTGTCTGTTTGTTCCGGCTAATCTCCGAAACGGCTAGACCAATTTTGACGGGACTGGCAGATAGCTGATATTATAAGGAGTAACTTAGGCTACTTTTATTTTAGAAAAATAGTGTTCCGCGCAAAAAAAAAAAACCTATGAAATTACAAAACCCGATTCCAATAGGGAAGTATTGACATCCACGCGGGCTAAGCCGTGGGCAACAGCTAGTTTATTTTAATTTTATTTGATTTATTAGGGACAACAAACAGCAGTATATTAAATATTACACATGATTGGAGTACTAAACTAATAGAATTAACAAATACACTACTCACGACGTTATCCACAGATTACCATATAAAATAATTAGCATAGGTACTGTTAATAATAACAATAATGGCAAACTAGAAGATACTCAATACAAAGTTAAAATTATTACTCGGTTTGTTATTAAAATGTATCTCGGAGAGCATAAAATAAAGTGAAAAAATCTAATCTAATAGTATCTGCGTCTTAACACTAGGGACAAATTTAAAGGTATGGAATCAGATAAAATAAAATAAAATCGGCATGCAAAAACAAGAGAAACAAAAACCAATAAAATAAAAAGAAGTACTACTTAAAGCTACATAAATACATGAGGTATAGGAATCAAAATCAAGTAACATCAAAACTTATGGCCGTTCCTTTAGAGTGGAAATAACTTGATTTTTGAACCTATTCTTGTTCAGAAATAGTTAGTTATATTACATATAAAATAGTTTCTTGTAAAAAGATCATCAAACGTCAGACCCGCGTAATTTTTTTGGAAACTTGTTGCGAATTTTAGTGTATTTATATGAGTACTTAACTTACTTGAAAAATCCCTTTAGCCACATGCAAAACAAAGAACTCGACTTTTCAAATCACAAATTCTTTTTCCCTTTCTCTCAAACAATGAACAAAATCAGTCGATTTCGTGCACGGCCCCTTAAATCTGTAATGCTGTTGTTAATACTTACAGTATCCTCATCGGGCTCATTGTTGCAGTGGCTGGGCGGGTTGGAGTACTTGTGAAGCAGTTCTATCGCGAGACGCTTGCTCATGTCTTGTTGGAAAAACGCGTGCTGCGAATGAAACAGTAAGACAAGTTAGTTAAATACGGTGTTAAAAGACATACAGTTAGGGTATTCGGCCGGTGAAACATCTGGACCTAAATAGTTTGTTGGAAGAATGCGTGCCGGAAGAAAAATGAAACTACAGTCATTTCCCTCGGTCACAGATTAATACAGATGGGACACTCCGCAGTTTAGGTATGAAGCTACAAGTACGCGTCGGTCGCTTGTCACGGGGCCAATAAATCAAATCAAATTAGTTTATTGCAAACATGTTGTACAGAGGTTGAAATAGGATAAAAAGTATCAAACATGCACCCTGTAAAAACAAAACAAAATTAATAAACATTACAATACATAAAACATATCATGTGACATTTTTACAAAAATCAAATCAATAAAAAGGAATAGACTACTTATTATTATTATTGTTTATTGTTGCTGTTGTTAACAAATTATATTATTATTGTATGTATTATATTAAAAGTATCAAAATAAGTTTCAGTTTAGTCAAAATAAAATTAATTAATTCAATTATATAAAGTAATACAGCAGGACTGTCGACTATCTTGTTCGCGTGGTATTTGCTTCCAGATTTGATATGCATGCACCTACCGTACCTATGCCTATTTTGTTAGGTTCAAGTACAGACGCCAGCAGGTCAACCTACCCGAAACTGTCAGATTTTCCCAACCAACATTGAACCTAATGCTTTAGCAATAAAGTCGAAAACCTATTAAAGATATCTGACAGATTGTAGTACCTTGATGTGCTGGCGTCTGTACACATGCAGACATTGGTAAAATAAAAATAAAATAGTTTTTTAATCTACATACCTACTACTAAGTAAGTACCGAGTCTAGGTGTAATTGAAACGTCATTTGTTCATAAAAGTAGAGTAATAGGCAATTGGTAAATAAATAGACAAATTAATTATATTTTTCTTTAAAAGATGACAAACCTTACGTATTCAGAAGGTATAAGAGTTACGCGTTAGAAAGAGAGGCAACTTGTAGGTGAGTATAACTGTAGGTAATAAGCGTTGTGCGACCTAAATTGCACTTTATTGTGTCGTTGCAAGAGTCGCTTTTAATTTAAATGATTTTGCGGAGTGTCCCATCTGTATTAATCTGTGCCTTGGTGTAATGTCTGGAAGTAGTAGGCACCGTACACTTGTATAATAAGTTATAGCTCGCTGACTTGAAAGTTTATTAAGTAGTATTTACAAGTAAAGATAGGATGTTATTCCGCAATGCTCGCGCTAGTAGTAATTTGTCAACTAACTTAAAAATATATTTAACGATATTATAAGTGAAGAAAGTAAGTAGGTTGCTGCGTATGCAGTTTAATACATTGTGCGTGAACCGAACACTCGGCAATCATCGCATTTCCAAAAACAAACGAATGCTAATTTCCATGTAACAAAAACAGCGGTTTCCTACAATTTAACGAGTTATGCGAACATAAATGAAGGGAGCATCTGATTTTGTTCGCGATTTCAGGTTTAGTCCCATAGCAAAAATTGTTCATAATGATGAATACAATGACCCGTTAAAAGGTTGCCACTGTTTACACTTACATCCTGTACAGTGGTAATATAACTGTACGGTGGTACGGAACCCTTCTTGTGCGAGTCAGACTCGCACTTGGCCTGTTTTTTTAAACTTAATGTGTCTTAATGGCCAGGTACTAAAATATACGCCTTAAGGGGCATTGTAGACCCTTAAGACGTTGTGTATTAAGTTAAACCAATATCTATCAATGGCCCTCCTACTTTTTTACTAAAAAATTTAAAAAAGATGTCAGAATCTTGACTACAAACTCACCTGTAATAGTTTATCAGCTGTGGGCCTCTTCTTGGGGTTCTTGGTCAGTGCTAGCTTGAGGAAGGCGTGAAATACGGCGGACCAGCGCTCGCGCTCCTTCAGCGAGGGCGGCTTAAACCCCGACTTGGACATGAGGAACAGGACTCTCATGGGGTGCAGTTCAAACATCGGGGGTTGGAGTTCGGCTAGCTCTGGAAATGGAAGACAAAACAGTGGTTTTAGTAGGATCTAAAAGTCATCAAGTTATTTGTCAGTTTTCGTATCGGTGTGTTCATAAAATCATTTAAGTTTCTCTAGTTACCGAAATAGATAACAAGTTTTACCCATCAGTGTTTCAAGATTATACAGTGTGTTTGGAAGCTGAGTGCGAAGTCTTAAGGAGGTGGTAGTTGACACCATTTAGAGCATTTTGAGCCATACACGTCTTAGACGAAGTATGTTTTTTTATTATTTTGAACTGCCAACTATTAATTCTTTTTTTATAAAAACACAGATGCTTGGAACTTGGTTTATTAGATTAGATACACATCAGTCAAACCACAAAAATGAAAAAAAAAAACATTAAATGGTGCATTGTTGGCAATTAAATGCCAGAAATTGGGTTATTTGAAAAAAAATTAAAAAATAAACAACCTATTTCTATTATTAGAACTTAAAACGGGATATTTGAAAAGTGTTGATTCTCAGACTAGTTTGAATAAATAGATTTTGATTTTGGACAAAAAGTATTTAAAAAAAAAACTACCGCTCTTTTAATTTCCGGGGGATCACCTACAGGTGACGCTGGGTATTGTGTAAAGACTCTAAAGGACACACGCGATTTTTATTATTTAGTATTATTTTTATTTAGAAATTAAAAATAAAATTGCCTTGTGGTCGAAAAAAATATTAACCTCCTGTCACCTATATGTGTGGAAATTGAAGAGTTAATGTACTCACCAATAGCAGTAATACCACACGCCCATATATCACAGAGCTGATTGTAACCACCCTTGCGTTCCACTGCCGCCACCTAAAAAGTAAAAAAAAAAAAAAACATATTAATATCACCTGTTACATACAAGTACGACAACGTTCAAAGGTTCCATCTTTTATCTTCGGAAAAACCGAAATATAGCGAATATAATGTGACTATCGACCCATAGAAAGGTATTTATATTCCCACCTAAATGATTATAGATTGACGCACTAATTCCGTCACTCCCTGGTACAGTCACATTTAATTGGCTTATGTTTAACTTATCACCAGATACAGTAAAATATAACATCAAAAAAACACTTTTTACTGCCAAAAATAGTAACTGATCACCAAAATTAAAACTCCCATTTTCCCACTTTCTATCCTAGACTCCAAGCTTATTATTGTTAACCTAACCTAACCTAGAATTAATATTAAAAGCGAATCAAACAAACACAAAAAAAAAAAACTAACCTAACACAATAATTTGCTCGCTAAGATTTGGTGATCATTTACTACACTTGGTGTTCGAATACAATTTGAATTACAGAGAGCTTAGGGTATCAAAGTATTTTTGGTGGTCATTATATTTAACCCCCATTTAATTCAACAAAGTTTGATTATTTCAAATTTCGGCTAAGTTTATTATGACTAGACGAATCTATTAGCAACATGAGGTCCCAATTTCAGTAAAATTTAGTCATTTCTGCCTAGCCTTCTCCCAATATATTACATGAAGCGACTGCCTATCTGACCTCCACAACCCAGTATTGGGTTGTGGAGGTAACCTAGATATTCTGTAATCCAATCGGAATAAATACACACTACATACACTAAACTAAATAGTTTGTAAATCAATGGTATTTTGTTAGTATGAACTATGCATGCTCCGGGGGGGTCTTAACACACTACTAAAGTTTCTATAATAATATAATTCAATCATGATTCGAAAGACACGTGGCGCCATCTATTATCATAAGAACGTTATTGTTGTTTTCCTCGGGAACAGTATTTTTTTCGGGATGAAAGGTATCCTATGTCCGTGTCTGTACACCTAACAACGTATATGCAAAATTTCAGGATGATCGGTTAAGTGGTTTAGGCGTGAAACGGTAACAAACAAACAAACAAACTTACTTTCGCATTTATAATATTAGATTGGGGAAAAAGTCTTTTCGCATTATAGTATGTATGAATTTGTAATAAAATCTCTTTGGCTATACTATTTGTATCTGGCTGGTTTTGGTATCATTGAAAGTTTAAATTTTAAAGAACATAATTCCAAATTCAAATTAGGAAAATGTGTGATTTTCATTTGTTTTTCGTACCGTCAAGATGAGTGAATCTAATGAAGAAATTCGATACATTTTAAAATTTTACTACAAAAAAGGTAAAAATGCAACGCAAGCCGCGAAAAAATTTGCGATGTTTATGGACCTAGTGTAGTGTCTGTGAGAGTAGCACAAATTTGGTTTAAGCGTTTTCAATCCGGAAATTTTCATGTCAAAGATGCACGTCGCTCTGGTCGCCCTATTACGGATAAAATGGATGCCATTTTTGAAAAAGTGGAGCAAAATCGGCATATCAGTAGTTACGACGTAGCTGAAGAACTGGAAATTGACCACAAAACAGTTTTGGCGCATTTGAAAAAGCTGGGTACACAAAAAAGCTCGACATTTGGGTACCTCACGAGCTCACTGAAAGAAACCTAATGAACCGTGTACTCATTTGTGATTCTTTATTACGACCACCGTTTTTTAACCGAACCATTTTTGAAGAAGCTGGTGGTGAACAGTGGATCACGTATGACAAGAACGTGCGAAAAAGGTCGTGGTCAAAGGCCGGTCAGGTTTCACAGACTGTGGCGAAACCCGGGTTAACTCGCAACAAGGTGATGCTGTGTGTGTGGTGGGATTGGAAGGGCATTATTCATTAGGAGCTGTTACCACCAGGCAGGACCAAGGATTCTGAACTCTACTGCGAACAACTCATGAGATTAAAGCAAGAAGTTGAGAGAAAGCGGCCGGAATTAATCAACAGACGGGGTGTGGTTTTTCATCATGATAACGCTAGACCTCACACATCTTTAGCCACTCAGCAAAAATTAAGAGTTTGGCTGGGAGGTGTTAATGCATCCGCCGTATAGTCCTGACCTTCAGATTTCCACCTGTTTCGGTCTCTTCAGAATTCTTTAGGCAGTGTCAGGTTAACATCACGAGAGGACTGCCAAAACCACTTGTCGCGGTATTTTGACCAGAAGTCCCAAAATTTCTATAGCAATGGGATCATGTCCCTACCTACAAGATGGCAAAAAGTTATCGAACAAAATGGTACCTACATACTTTAGTTAAATGTAAATAAACTATATTAAAAAATGTTTTGAATTTTCTTAAAAAATGCGAAGAAACTTTTTCCCCAACCTATTAATAGGATTTGTTCGCGTTAACGTTCACTTACGTCAATTTGTACGGAATAATCAAATAATGAGGGTTTTCATGAAAATTCACGCCACCCATTGGCGCCACTTGGACAAGAGTTCTTCCATTTCGACAAAATTATATTATATGATGACCAGAGAAATTTAGCTTAAATTTAGTTGTTTGTGAACAAGGGAATCGGCGCAATAACACCTATAAAATGCCGGAATGATAAACATGACGATTAAATCTCGGGATTTAAGAAATTGTGAATTATTTATTGTACAGACGCCATCACATCAAGCTACTACAATCTGTCAGATTTCTTTAAGTTTCTTTAATAGATTTTCGACTTTATTGCTAAGGCATTAGATTCAAGATTGATTGGGAAAATCTGACAGTTCCGGGTAGGTTGACCTGCTGGCGTCTGTACATTGAATACATTCGTAACAAATTATATATTTATAATAAAATAATAAATAATTGGCAATTTCTAAATCGCGGGAATTTCCCGGGAAATAAGATATTGCCAATTATTTATTTCACTTTGAATACATTCGTAACAAATTAAATATTTATGTAAATATTAAATAATTCGCGATTTTTTAATTCCCGAGATTTAACCGTCATGTTTATCATTCCGGGATTTTATAGGAGTTATTTTCCACTCTTGTTACTTCTTTTCTCGAAGTTTAGGCTTATGCTCTACCTATTCCGATCTCTCATGATGACGGTTATTATTCGTTCATCATTCAGTCACGAGTTCACGACGAAAGGAAATACAGGCGCTTTGACACTTTTGACAGTCGCTCAGACCTGACGTCTCAGTGCTGCCACCTAGTGAAGTCATTTCAGAAAACCCTCATGGTGTTTCCCATTATTGTCACCAGCGTCAGACGGCGCTTATTCACATTCAGTACAAATTCAAATGTACGTTAACATTAACGCGATCGAATATGTATAAAACTCACACTAAAGCCACTGCTCTCAAAACAAAGAAGCCACATAGTGAGTGCTTGAACCAAAATGTCGAAGTGATGTGACATCCACCAACTCGCACTGAGCCCGCGTGATGCATTCCGTCCCACTCCTTACAGAGAGGAGGCCTATGTCCCAACATAAACATTAACATCACGCCTGTAATCCCCGAAGGGTTAGGCAGAGATGTACCTATAGTACACCCACATTTCGCCAGCTATGTTTAAGGCTAAAGCTCTAGGTAGCCCACGAAATTATTTTTTTTACGTTTTTTTTGCAATTTGCAGGTCAGTATTAGGTTGTATGTCGATTTGAATATGATACGCTACCGTAAAAAATCTGTATTTATAGAATTATAATCATTAAAATCACCAATACAAATCTCTAAGTTCATATAATCCTAATGAATACATACAACCTAATACTGACTAGTAAATCGCAAAAAACGTAAGTAAATTTGAATTTCGTGGGCTACCTGGAGCTTCCCCCTTAGGTCCAATACATACAACCTAATACTGACTAGTAAATCGCAAAAAACGTAAGTAAATTTGAATTTCGTGCGCTACCTGGAGCTTCCCCCTTAGGTCCAATACATACAACCTAATACTGACTAGTAAATCGCAAAAAACGTAAGTAAATTTGAATTTCGTGGGCTACCTGGAGCTACCCACTTAGGTCCCCTGTAAGGGAGCGAGCATATCGCCATCAACCGGCCATAAATCCAGACTCCTGGCTGCTACTGAGAAATATCTGAAATAGCTAAGCTGATTATTTTATATATTTACCTCCGGAGCCATCCAGTATGGCGTGCCAATGAAAGACTTCCTCTTGTTGATGGTTGCCGTAATCTGCGCCGACACGCCGAAGTCTGCCAGTTTCACGTCGCCGCATTCCGTTAGAAGGATGTTCGCGCCTTTAATGTCTCTGAAATAATATGGAAAACTTTTATTTAACAGGGTATTTCTTAAAGAAAATCATGGAGCGCTTGATAGTTGTTGATCAAAAAAATACAAAACATATATTTACAAAAAAAAACCTTATAAAACGAGATGCATTATTATTGCAATATTATTTACTGTGCAATATTTAAAAAAAAAAATAACGACTCCGTTAATTAAAATAGTAGTTTAATGTTGTTTTTCTCGCTATTTAGAATAAAACAGCACGCGTAGCATGAAGACGTTTTGTCGACGGAAGAATAGACAAAATGACACAATGCCATGCTTAGACGTGTAGAAATATTTGTACAGTCACGAACCGGGATTGTTAAGTCACTAGCTCATCATCTTAACTTGGTTGTGTTACACGAATGCCGCCGTTTCTCGTTATTGAAATATCACAAATTCAAATTTCACGGGCGGCAACTATGAAATACATACATATGTACTTCATAGTTGCTGACCACAGATCTTAAAAACACAGTTGCTGACATATTTAATTCGAAAAGAAAATAGTCACCTTTATGTAGTCCTATTGTTGATAAAATGTATTACTAGAACTAACCACATGTCTGTCTATACTAATAAGTAGTTCTGCGAACAGTAGACCTCGCGAGCACAAACTTTCTTGCAACAATTAATATACCAGTAAAGTTATATTTACCTTCTTTTTTCTTCAGCTCTTCACCAATTTTTTATGAGACCAACTTAAAGTTACTACTTTTCAAATAAAAAAAATAACATCGAAATCGGATCTCATAAGGCAGAGATATCCAGTAGCCCTCTTTTTGGAGGAAGTGGAGTGGAGGATTGGAGGGGTCTCCAATCAAAAATCTCCGATGACAAAAAATTAAATACAGTTGTAAAACCTGAATTGATCATAATTATTGTTGCCTGAGCAACCGGCAGCAAGTTCGTCATGCTCCCTTAGATGTCACTGCTTGCGGTAGCGTCGGGGGTCGGGTTGCCTCCTTCCCTCAAATATAGCGAGGGGGGGTAATGGCTGATCTTTGCGTTATGCTCGTGAACGGGTGCTGCTTGTGGTGACTGGTCGTCTTGCTGACCCTTGGTTTTGTTTTGTTATTAGTAATTTAACTTCGATGGGTCTAGTTTATCATTTGTGACTTCGAGTTACGGCTACTTATAGCTATATGTAAGTGGGCACGCCCTTTATTACTGGAGGCTTTTAATACAGGTATAAAGTTCTGCTTACGTTTTTAAGTTTTGTATTTTTGTTTCTGCTTTAGTATAATTTTCGATATTTAATTTTTTTTTTTTTATTGGCGTGTTCTAGCTGAAATAATTTAATTTAATTTAATGTTTGTGTTGCGTAATGCACTTACATGTAATTTGCGCAGTGTTGTATAGAATATTTTTTTTATTTAACTGAACAGACAGCTGTGCTGCTGGGGAGTTTGCTGCGCCACTTCTTCTCCTCAGCTAAAGCACTAGGAAGTGGTGAAGGGCGGGCGTTTTGAGGACTGTCTTATGTAATTTTGACATTCGAAAAGTGATGATTTTCGGCCTAATTTGAATAAATGATTTTTGATTTTGGCGCGGTGGCGGTGCCGTCTACACGAGCCCTCACGCGGGCGAAGTCGCGAGCAGAGAGCGAGCTTATAATAAAGCTGAAGAGTTTGTTTTTTGAACTACCAGTCGGATTTAAAAAACTCTTTTTGCATTTGATAACCCAATTCTTGAGGAAGCTGTTTCATGGTAGGGCGAGCGTCAATTAGTTTTGGCTTGACGTCCTACGCTACATGGCTATTATGACCCAAAAAATTACTCACCGATGCATCTTGCCCATCATGTGCAGATAAGACAAGCCGGTCAGCGTTTCCCGGCACATGTATGCTATCTGCAACTCTGTTAACGGTCCCGTGACGTGGTATATGTCCTGAAATGAGAAGATTAATCTCTAAGTACCCGCAATACAAACAATAAAACTTGCTCTCAACAAGTGAAAATGGCTGAATAGGTACATGTGCCGTTTGTAGGTCACGAGTCGATTTTCAGCAATCAGAAATCAATTAAGGACAAATAAATATTGGCATTTGAAGGCGACAAAGTACTTACATCTGGAACTCATAGCAAAATATTACCCAGTCTTTTAAAGAAAACCCTCACTAATCTTGGCCCTCAGGTTATGGATAATAATATGTATACGTAGTTGTGTTATTATTATTGCTAGATTATTTTAAGACTAAGAGCAACTGAGCTGCTGATGATCATGCCCAAAAATTATTGGTGGCAATTTGGAAGAGTGGTCTTATTTGGCCAAGGGATCATTAAAAGCGTACCAATGCCACTTTCATGTGTTCTTATAAAAACATGCAATTTATCAAACCCAGTTCCAATAGTGGTGTTTACGGCATATTCGCTAAAGGATCTTTGTAAGACCCATGTTCTGTAAATGCTTCCTTTAAAAGCTAATATAATAAAGCTGAAGAGTTTGTTTGTATTACCGCGCTAATCTCTGGAACTGCCATTCGGATTTGAAATATTATTTTTGCATTTGATAACCCAATTCTTGAGGAAGGCTATAGGCTATTAAACATCACTCTAAGGAGCCGAGCAAAAAGAAAAAAAAAAAGTCAGAAAGAACGCTAAGCGAAAAGGAAGTAATAGCGCGGGCGGACGATGCGATGCGACGCGGTGAGTCGGGGGCCGAAATTTCACGCGGACGAAGTCGCGGACAGAAGCTAGTGTCATATACAGGTAGTACCTATCAGAAATGTGTGGTGAAATTCAAGGGTGTGGTACAGAACATCAAACTGAACCACTTTGTCCATGGGATCAACATCGAGAAAAATTATCAGCTGTCCCGTACGAAACCTCCAATACCTTCTCGACCCAAATGTAACGACCGATAATTGATGATGACGATTGGACGGCTGATAATCTTTTCTCGATTACGATGTTGGTCCCATGGAGAAAGTTGTTCAGTTGGATGGTCTATATGTTTGACCACACCTTTCTGATACATCCTGTTAAATCCTGTATTAGCCCTTTAAGAAGAATTCTGATAAAAAAAGAATTACCTGCAAACTCCCTCCACCACAGTACTCCATAGAGATCCACAGCTTATCCCTTCTAAGATACGAGCCATAGTACGCGACGATGTTGGGATGCCGACAGTCCTTCATCATCAGGATCTCCTGTTGGATGATGGCGAAGTCATCACCCGGCTCCAACTTTATCACCTTGATGGCAGCAAGGTCACCATTGCCGTTGAGTCTTTTCGCCTGGAAAGATTTAAGGATAGCGGTTAAAAGGTGGTAGTTAACCAGCATTAAAATTTTAATAAATTTTAATTTATTTGGCTGAAAAAAATATATAATGGGTATCTAAAAATTAGTAATAAAATAATAGGATCGTGTTTGTTTTGGGGCTGCGCTAAATGAGTCCAGTCTGTCCAGCTATGTCAGAAAGAAAGATCCTGGATTAACACACAGGATACTTCTTATACGGGACTGTGGGTACATGAAGTAGTTCTCCTATGATGCGAAGCTACTGCCAATTAAATTGTACTATCTAATTTAATTGGGACTTGGGAGTAGCTTCGTTATGGCTGATCAACAGATCAACTTTGATTTTGTTGGTTTTTCAAAGGTATAAACAAGAAAAGACCAGAGTTGGCTATTGGAAGTTCATATCAATTCCTCAACGACTATCATTGGTAGTTATTACAAGTTTACAAGAATTACAGTACAAAAAGTACGACAACGTTTATAGGTTTTATCGTTTATCTTCGGAAAAATGGCCTTTGTCGAATTAAATGTGGCTGATTCAAATAAGGGGGTGACGGAATTAGTGCGTCAGTCTATAATAATTTAGGTGGGAATATATGTAAATCAATTTCTATTGGTGGATGATCACATTATATTCGCTATATTTCGGTTTTTCGGAAGATAAAAGATGGAAAACCCTTGAACGTTTTTGTACTGTACCAAATTATTTTCCGGTTACCATCATTAATCACAAAACTTAAGGCGAAGCCAGGGTAACCTGCGTAATTCAAATTTTCTTACGTTTTTTGCAAGTCAGTATTAGGTTGTATGTTGTAGGCGACCGTAACAAGTATGTATTTACAGAATTATATTTATTAAAGTCGCAAAACAACTCTTTAGGACCAGGTAATTATATTGAATAAACTATTTAATGAAATCTTGACATTTGAGGAGTTGTATTACTGGTTCTTAAACCCATTAAACCCAATTTAATTACACACATTAAATACTAAGATGTTTATACTATCCTAATACATACATTACTTTAGTCACAAAATCTATTAATATGTATGTGTATGACAAATGCATGTAGGTACTTATGAATTTTTAGAAGATTAATCATAAACCGCATTACATAATTTGTAAGTTTGTGGTCATCGTCAATAGCGCGTGTAACTGTGGTTAGTTGTATACCTCCATATATATACCTATGAATATTAAGGTTCATTTTCACCACACATCACTAAACGCGTTTAAGGCTAAACGAGTTTAAAACGTCATTCTGTCTCTGTCATCTTCAATTGATTGAAAGAAACGGAGCGATGTTTTAAGCTCGTTTAGCGTTAACCGTGTTTAATGTGTGGCTGAAGAGTTTGTTTGTTTGAACTAGCTAATCTCTGGAACTACCAGTCGGATTTTTGCATTTAATAGCTTAATTCTTAAGGAAGGTTATACGTAGTCGGGCCATAAGTTCTGTCACATAGGTAAAATTTAGAATTTAGAATGCAAGCCGAGGAAAATATTATGGGCATTCGAAATTTGAATATTTAAAGAAAATAAAAACAAAGGATTTCTGGAATTTTGTTCATTTTCTAAAATGGAGTGGACGCGCAAAGAAAACAGAGTCGCAGTAATTGCATTGCATCGTTGCGGTCACGCGCCATCTGAGATTTTCAAACTGCTGAAAAATATGAAAATTCCACTGAGATTTATTTATCGTAGGTACTATCAAACGATTCAGGGAAGATTCAAGATTAGAAGATAGACAAAGGAGCGGTCGACCTCATACTGTTCGGACTCCAGCTGTCATCAAAGCAGTTAAGGCGCAAATCCAACGAAATCCTGTGCGCAAGCAAAAAATGTTGGCTCTGCAGATGGGACTAAGCAGACCTACTGTTAAATGAAGACCTAAGACTGCGTGCTTATAGAAAAAAAAACAGAACATCTTCTTAACGCACGGCTGAAGAAAATCAGACTCGAACGAAGCCGGGTTTTGTTAAGGTGGTACGCGGGAAAAAAATACCGCGAAATACTTTTTTCAGACGAAAAAAAACTTTTAATGTTGAGGAGAGTTTCAACAAACAAAATGATAAAGTGTATGCACACTCTAGTGAAGAAGCGAGCAGACGTGTGCCACGTGTTCAGCGTGGTCATCACTCTTCGGCATTTATGGTTTGGCTTGGGGTGTCCTATTCGGGTCCAACGGAGGTGTTTTTTTGTGAAAAAGGAGTGCAAACCAGTGCCCTTGTCTATCAAAACACAGTCCTAACAAACATTTTGACGACATGCGAACATAAATGTACTGAACAGCAGATATTTTTTTTGCGATTTCAGGTTTGGTCCCATAGTAAAAGTTGTCCATAATGATGAGTACAATGACCCCTTAAGAGGTTGTGCGTTATATATGTTACACCTTGTATACTCATTTCTTATTCTATCCTTTCGTGTCAGGGGGTCTACTCCCTAACTCCGTCAACGAAGCAACGGGCCCGTCCGATAGTAGTCCGATACGTCGGAGTGAACCCTACTCCCTAATGATTTCGGATTCATCAGAACGGAACGGAATCATAGACTCATCATAGACTATTTTCGTGAACGACAGACTCATGACGATAGAGTTGCGCTATTTTACCGGTCGGTTACCGGTTTAGTTATTTTGTGATTTTCAAGCATAATAAACAAAAAACATATTTTTGTTGTTAGAAAATGAATACATTTTTAACAATATAAGTTTTATCATGTCTCTAAATATAGAATTGAATTATTTTGCCATTTTTTGCGGATAGAGGCTCTATCCATTTGATATCTCTGCCTTTGACGGCAATTTTCAAGTGCAATAGTGTAATATGTTCTGTGGGTGGATATGACAGAACTTTTTGTTTACATAGTAACCGGATTTTTTTGTAAAATTAATTAGATTAATTTTGTTAAATGGCCCCATCCGCTCCAACAGCAACTTACGCACAAATAGAGGCCCTCCGCAATTTTATGAGCGATATTAAGAGTTGGCTCGCGGTCTATTGAGGCGTACCGACGACGGGGGAGTACGATCAAAACGGCTGTGGTTTCGAAAGCCTGTGCAATTCAATGGCAAGTTGCACAAAGTCCGTGGAGCAGTGGCAAAGGGTGAGTTTAATACAATATTACTCGTCAATAGTAATAAGATTTTAAGGTCTTGTCATCAGTAATGTGTATACAATGATAATAATCAGTCATCCTCCAAATACTTATCTGTAGGTGGCCTTACGAATACACTGATAATAATTATGTTACATGGAGCCTTTGCCGAGACTTTTTTTATTAAATAATAATAAATCACAGATACCTACACAATTCTACATTTGTCAAACATTTCTATCGATGATATTTGTTGTATCCGTCAATTATATTCAATTTTTGTTATACAGGGTCCACCTGTAGTAACAAAGACCCAGCAGCCATCCCATACCCACTCAAGAACAGCCCTCAACGTCCACTGAAGCACTGGAGCTGAAGTTACTAACGAAAAATCAAAGTAAGCGAAGTAAGTATTATTGTTGTTCAGTAGAAAAGATTAAGATATTACGTAAATCATGTTTCACAAAGTTACACTGACTAAAATTATTTATTTCTTTTGTTTACAGCATTAAACCCACGTCGTGCACGTCCACATGTTCGGCGACACGGCACTGCCGACTGAGCAAGAAGTAGCAATAATTTAAGACTACAATAGATAAATAAAATTAAACCTATGTTTTGATTGTTATAGTGTGTTTGTTGATTGTTAAAATGATTCAGTTTTATTTGGTGCTAAATAAAAAAAACAACCATTTTGTTAATAAAAACAATACTTTTATTGTGCCTATATCTATTTCTTTTTATAATTATATACCTATTTCTTTCAGCAATTACACTAATCTGTCTCTCGTTCTTTGCGGCTTGATGAGCGGATGTAGTCTCATCTCTCTGTCTACTGCGCTCTAGTTGTAGGTCTTCCTCGTTGAGGGAAGGTGTTTAAGTCAGCCCGATGTCAAAAGAGGTATTATATCCTTACAAAGTCCTCGAACAATTCCCGTGTAAGTCTATAGTTCCCTATGAACTCAACGCGTTGGGAATACTCGCTAACCGAAAGTTTTGCCGTAAATGTCGTCGGCGTCACATCCGCTCTTCCTGTAGACCTTCTTCGAGCATTAAAAAGCAGCCATAGTTCCGAATTCTTCTTAAAATTGTTACTTTCGTCGTCAGCACGATAACTATTTTGATGTCGTATCAATTGACATAACGAGCCGTCCAAACAAGTGTCAAACTTAATTTTTCGGACGGGCAAAAACACATCGGGAGTAGGGACAACTGTCAAATCGTGTCGTCATTCATTCTTCGTTCGGGCCCCGGACGAATCATCCGTCCGTCGGTGATAGGGAGTAGGAAACGCCCGTTACGAAGGCTGAAACTACGGACTTCGTGCTTAGGGAGTAGGCCCCCAGGCCACACGTCTTGCCGCTGGGGTCGCGGGTTGTTTGAAAAAGATACCGTGGCCCTGGCATAGGCAACTGAAGGAACACGGGTGGGTTTTAGTCAGTAAAAGTCTGACACGCCCTTCCGCTCCACCCAGAGCGGGAGAAGTTATTTGATGATTTCCCATCCACAAAAAAAAAAAAAAAGGCCACACGTCTTATCTATACATACCTACTCCAAACTTTTCTCACGACATGTACCTCATTCTATAAGAGAATACTGCACAGTTCCAAATAGCCGCATCAATCACTACAGACGTGTCCAATCCCAACTAATATTATAAATGCGAATGTTAGTTTGTTTGTTTGTTACGCTTTCACGGCTAAACGGCTGGACCGATTTTGATGAAATTTGGTATACTTTGAACCCTGGGGAAGCACATAGGCTACTTTTTATCGACATACAACGCGGGCGAAGCCGCGGGTGGAAGCTAGTGATTCATTATGACACGATTCTAAGTTTGAAAGTTCTCCCCTTTTGACATAATCATAAAAAGTTCAACGATTCATTGATTCAAATGGGCAGACGACGAACCGACAGACTGGCGGAAATGACGACTTGCCGAGTTAGGGATGGCATACCAGCTTTATTTTATAATAGGACTATTTTGCAAACTCATGTTTTTACGTAGAGTTTTATAGTGTGCGCGCAAGTGCTAGTCACCGCCCGAGGTATGTGAGCGGTGCACATAAGTAAGACATTTCAGCATTGTGACTATACAGAGTGTTAGGTTAAACGAGAGATTTAATTTAAGGGGTCATTGTACTCATCATTATGAACAACTTTTACTATTTGACCAAACCTGAAATTGCGAAAAAAATCAGCTGTTCAATACAATTTGACGAATTATGCGAACATAAACCTTAGTAAAAGTTGTTCATAATGATGAGTACAATGACCCCTTTAAAGTAAGTCCCTCGTTTAACCTAACGCTCTGTATAGGAAGGCAAAAAAAAATATCAACGTATCATCAATGATACGTTGATATTTACTAGCCTACTATTAATCTAAGTCTTCTAAGACTGGTCAATATAGATACAGCATTTGGCTAAATAATAACAGCCGCACGGGTCGATCGAAGGATAAGCTACGCTTGACGAGGTCGGTCCGTGGATGGGTTACCATCCATAACATATCGAGACCCTTCCGTGCCTCGAAAAGCACGTTAAGCCGTTGGTCCCAGCTGTCAATCGTAGAACTTTGACAGTCGTGACAGGTATGGTATTCAGAAGCTCGAAAGTCTGACAACCAGTCTTACCAAAGATCGTGTTACCCAGTAACTGGGTTGTGGAGGTCAGATAGTAGCTCCATGTAAAATACTGGTATTAATTGCATCCAGTCAGACTGGAAGCCGACCCCAACATAGTTGGGAAAAGGTTACGCAGATTGAGTGAGACATTTCAGCTTTGTCACTAGTACGGCAAAAGAAAATTTGATCAACGTACTATTCATTGAACTAAGAGACATTTAGCTACGCTAAGGCAACCCCGAAGTTGCAATGTATGTGAGAACATGTTTTTAAATACAATGTTAAGTTTGTTCTTGGGATAAATTCATCCCAACTACGGAACCCTTCATTGTGCGTGGTCCGATACGCACTTGACCGGTTTTTTTTTTCTTGAGGGATTATAACATCTCCCTATAGAATTGATGCGGTTTGCAAAGTGGTAATTTTCTGAGTTAATTTTGTGCCTTAGATCATTCCAGTTCCAGCGCTGTCAACGAAATAACAAAATCCAATCAATCACACAGTTTCGAGATGATATGATTACCGAATTAAAAAGTGTATACTAATATATTAAAAAGTGTATCAAACAAACCGATTCTTATTACGTATGACTCATCAACTAATTTAAACGTAAGTATGAAGATTTGTTTTCCAAATTGTTAGATATGGCTAAGGGCCGGTTTTTTGATCCGGTTTAACTCAACCAATGTTTAAACATAGTTTTAGTAACTATAATGGTTGAATTTTGACTAAATGTGAAAGGCTAAACATGAATGAGTTATGCCATTAGTTACTATTTTTTTTTTAATATGAACGAGCTAACATGAATACATTCATGTTTAGCCTTTCACATTTAGCCAAAATTCAACCATTACTTACTATGTTTAACCATTGGTTGAGCTAACTTAAAAAAACCGGCCCTAAGGAATATCTTCGCAAGAAATATTTTAGGTCAATTCTCCTCAATATTTCTCGTTTCCACATAATGATATAAAGTTCAATGTATCATTGATTCAAATGGGCAGACTGGACGGACAGACAGACTGACGGAAGTAACAAGTAGCGTGGATAGGGATGGCGACAAGATTTTAAAATTGCTTTTGATTTTTCTGCAATTTCGCTTTGGATGAGATTACTTGATTAAATTGACTATTTATTGTGATGTCCATTTTCTTAAGCTATACAAATGTGCTAACTTATATGGATTTCACATGATTTATCGTAAAAGATAGACAATGTTTATAATGAAACAGACGCGTTTGAGACGCGTTGTTACGATGTTTGTGGCACGGGTTTTGCAGCCCTGTTTTTCTAAAGTAATAAAGCGGTGTTGAGTTCACTTATTATGCTGCTCTTTTTAGGGTTCCGTAGTTAACAAGGAATCCTTAAAGTTTCGCCATGTCCGTCTGTCCGCGGATAAGCTCAGAAGACTCTTAGTGCGGATTTCACCAATTAAATCTGAACGCGATCAGCACGTGAACCACGTTTAAGATCTGTCACTGTCATTATTTTCTTTTGAATATTGACACTGACAGCTCTTGAACTCGGCTTAGGGCCCGTTTTTTGATTCGTAGTTAACTCAACCAATGGTTAAACGTAGTAACTAATTGTTGAATTTTGGCTGAATGTGTTTTCCAAAATGCTAGTTACTATTTTTTAACATGAATGAGTTAACATGAATACACTCATGTTAAGTCATTCATATTTAGCCTTTCACATTTAGCCAGAATACAACTATTAGTTACTATGTTTAACCATTGGTTAACTACGGATCAAAAAACCGGCCCTAGATCTGCTGATCGTGTTCAGTTTCATTGGTCAAATCCGCACTTAGTACATCATAGATATGAGAAAGAACATATTAATCACGCCGACAAATAGGTAAAATAAAATCTTGAAAAAAAAAGTGGGCATGATATTTTTTTCTCATCTATCCCATGGTGTGGGGTATCGTTAGATAGGCCGTTAAATATTGCGGGTCTGTGTTATACCATTTTTCGATTCAAAGATCTGTTTGTGTAATATTAAGCTTTAAAGTGCTAAAACAAAGTTAAAGGAAAACTATCACAGCAAAGTAGGCTTTACAAGTTAATGAGTAATAGTCGACCAACTTACATTTACAGTTGGAATGTATGGAAGAACATGTTTTTCAACTACAATGTTAAGTTTGTTTCCCAACTGCGGAACTCTTCATTGTGCGTGGTGCGACACGCACTTGGCCGGTTTTTTTTTACTATAGCCAGCTAGTGCTCCCTATGCTGATAGAGATAGAGAGCGCTTGCTGGCTATAGAGATAGATATTTACTACTACTTTTGACTACTAGCTCGTGGCTATGTAATAACAGCCGCACGGGTCGATCCATCAGGTTAAGCTACGCTCGCCGAGGTTGGTCTGTGGATGGGTGACCATCTTTTCATACCGAGACTCCTCCGTGCCTCGGAAAGCACGTTAAGCCGTTGGTCCCGGCTGTCATTCGAGGTTCTTTGACTGTCGTTACGGGTCGTCAGAAGCCCGAAAGTCTAACAACCATTCTTACCAAGGGGTACCGCATTACCCAGTAACTGTGTTGTGGAGGTCAGATAGGCAGTCGCTCCATGTAAAAGTACTGGTATTCAGCTGCATCCGGTTAGACTGGAAGCCGACCCCAACATAGTTGGGAAAAGGCTAGGCAGATTGATTGACTTTTGACTACTTCAGGGCTGTTTGTCATATCTATGCTTTAGTACTCCTGAATATTTTCGCCAACCCTGTCAAGTCAATGAGACGTCTGAGTCAAGTATCTGCTATTGTTCCCAAGTCCCAACACTTTGTTAATTGTGTACTTACAGCACTTAGCAAACGTGTGTGTCGATTTAAAAAGATACTGTTTGTCAAGACAAGTGGCGGCGGCTTTCCTGTGTTGTAACTGTTGCGGTATTTCCTGACAACCGTTTTTGAAGGAGTTTATTGGGAGGACTTTATTCAGGACATTTTTGAGTAGCAAACAAGTACGCGGCCCTCTAGATAGTAAAGTTCACAGCCGGCTCCAAAGTTCTCTGCAATGCTCTACAAAGCTGTATATGATTTACAGTCAGGCCGTCGATATATTGCGTTCCTGACACCCGTCAGTTGGACAATTTCTAGTAGTAATAAGGACCAAATTCGCAAAACACATCGCACCTTGATAACAAAAGTGGCATTATCAAAACTATGTTTCCTAAATAACTCCATAGTTTACTGGCATTTTTTTCAGTATATACAAAACTTAGAGTAAGATAGTCAAATTGCTGTTGCTGTTATTTGCTAAGATAATGATCAAAATGCAGCGTCAAAAAGCTTTAAATGGACATCTGAAAAATTTTAATATTTGTATAACGCTACTTTTGTTTTCAAGGTGCGACATATTCGTTAGTCAACAGGTGTCAAGAACGTATTCTCTCGACGACGGCGACGGCCGGACTGTAGGTACCTACCTGTAATTGTAATTACACCGGCACGGATATCCTACAAATTGGACCACAGCCAGCAAAGTTACTTGGCGGCAGGAAAACAAACATACCTATGTTGGCAGTACTTAAACCAAACAAGCTAATTAATAAAGAGCTCTAGGTACTACTAAACTCAGGCCCCGATACGAGATAAATACATAAAATTGCAATGTATACAAATACCAACTTTAAACTCAATTTAAGTTGATTTTTAACACGCTTTTACTAGCTTGGTCTGTATCTATGTAACGGGATATTTGAACGTGATTTTCACCCACTTCAAAACCTCGTATTGAATTGAAACTTCGCACACTCATCAAGGACCGATGACAATATAATAATTTAATAAGTTTGTCCGATTATCCTGATCAGGATCGTCAGGATTAATGATTTTTTCCATATATGAAAACTCGGTAGTGTCTTGTGCCACGTTCTAAAGCGTGTACTGAAGTATCTAACTGTAATGGAGTAAGTCATATGACTTACTCCATTACAATTAGAGTCCCATGTAATGGTAATGTATTGGATGAAATGGTTAGATTACAGAATAATTCATTGAACGACCTGAAAACCTGTTTTCACATTTATGATACACTAAAAAGCCGCTTCTTCGTTACTGTGAAATTATCATCGTTAAAAAGTAAAAAAGCAAAAATAAATAATATTTTTTTTAAAAACTACTACACGAACTAAAACTACTTTACGATAAAATGTTTTTTTTTTTTTTGTTAATCACTATTCTTTTTTAGAACTTATAGAAAATTATTTTCTTATATTTTTTTTTAGTTTTTTAAACTATTATTTATTTTTATTTTGAATGAAAAATCTATCGATAACGTCATAAAATCATTTTAGTTGCAATGGAAACAAGTTAAAAGTTTTTAATCCCAAAGCATGTAAATTATCTCGTCTCGTTGGCTTTAGTTTACAATGTTCAGGAAAATACTTATAAAATAAACACATTCGGAAAGTGAACTTAAAAACAAAAGTACAATCATTAATAAAAAGTAAAAATTATCCGACCACAGAAATTTATTTCATAAATAATTTAGCCCTAATTAAAATGTTACGATTTATGATGATTCATGGTAATTAAGTAATTTTTATTTGAATGGAATATTTTGAGATAAATGATGAAATAGATTCTTTGGGCTACTAACATACTTTAAATTGCCTTATCACAGTCATAGGTACATTGACGCATTATTGTTTAGCGACATAGTTACACATAACAGGAATATTCACGGGCGTCCATGACATTGGATGAGGTCTAAGCTGATTTAATGAATGGCAATAAAAATGTTTCTTTTTGTAACCACCTAATAAGAACGCAGGAATGATTTGCAGGATAACCATAATCAGCTAAAGAAAGAAAATATGTAGGTACGTGTATTTGTGGTAAACATGACCTAAAGAATAAGAACGGGGCGTTTGATTCTTTATGCCATTTTTTTGCTTTAGGCTTTGTTTTGCATGAAATCTTCCATATTTAGGTTCATAAAAAAAAATCTAAATAACTCAAAAATTATTAATTAATTAATTAATTAGGTAAGGTAATTGTCTCGCAAAAAACTTTTTAACCAAAAAATAAAACCGACTTCCAAATCAAAACACTACAAAGTGAAAAATAACTCGGTAGTCGGTGTCTTTGGTTTTGTATTTTCGTTTTTTGCCACCGACTTCCGAAATTAAAGTTATTTTTCACTTTGTAGTGTTTTGATTTGGAAGTCGGTTTTATTTTTTGTTAAAAGTTTTTATTTTTGACTTTTTAGTGGTTCACATGTGCCCCTTACCCCTTTACCCCTACATAGCGTACCGGCGTGATGTTATGTTACGAACTGGTGGAAACAATAGACAGACATGAGATTTCAGCAATCCCGGACCATTTGCTATCATTTATTGAGGAGTTCCGTTGCCTATCTCCGAAGTTCTTCATCAGATCTTCACCAAATTGAAATGGGACCACTTCGAGAAAGTACTCTTCCAAAACTACCCAAATCGCTTCCTATGTGTGCCTATAAAATTTGAAGAGTTTCCTCTATTTCTCCAGGATCCCATCATAAGATCCTGACTTGATGATCATGGGACTACCTGGAAAGTATACCCTTTCAAACAAAACAAAAACAAAATCAAATCGGTTCAGCCATCTTCGAGTAATCGGGGAACATACATAAAAAAAGGTTCCAACGAATTGAGAACCTCCTCCTTTTTGAAGTCGGTTAAAAACTCAAATATGGCTCGACCGATTTTAATATTGTATTTTTTTTTTGTTTTGTTCGCGTCAATACTGGGGTGGTATAGGAAAAAAGAAAAGTAGGAAAACCCCAAAGCAACAGTCGAAACATGGAAATTAATATTTTGACAGGACGTTTGACGGGCCAGCTATTAGGTAATACAAATGGCATTCAAAAGATCGATGACTCCAATATTACAATAGTACATAATATTACAGTAAAGACGCGCACTAGCAAGTGAGAGATGAGTACGTACCTACTCGTGAGCCTGAATCCCACACATAGCACTATTGACGTGAACTCATTTCTAGCTCAATCACATTTATCTTAATTGAAGGGGTCAGCAGGAAAACTAGTTAACTGCAACTCAATCAATCTGCCTAGCCTTTTCCCAACTATGTTGGGGTCGGCTTCCAGTCTAACGGATGCAGCTGAAAGCCAGTATTTTACGTGGAGCGACTGCCTATCTGACCTCCACAACCCAGTAACTGGTCAATACGATAACCCCTCGGTAAGACTGGTTGTCAGACTCGACGACTCGTAACGACTGTCAAAGATCCACGAAGACAGCCGGGACCAACGGCTTAACGTGCTTTAAGAGATGGAGTCTCGGTATGTTAAGATGGTCACCCATCCACGGACCAACCCCGGCAAGCGACGCTTAACCTGATGGATCGACCCTTGCGGCTGTTGTTACTTAGCCACAAGCTCAAACTTAAAATTACCACGTTTAGCAGAAAACCGCCGGTGACAGACGTACCTACTATTACCGAAGTGAGGAGGTACCTACAAAGTCTGCAGTTTATATTCAGCCCCAGAGCTCTACCTACCCACAAGGCTTAGAATCCCGTAACAACAGTTATCGTTGCCCAAACGCAGCGATATTCGACCACTAGGCTAATTAGTAAAACTTGCGGTTGCAGGGTCACTGACCCCGCGACAAGACTGCTAAGTGTTGTGTGTTTGTAATATTGACAGGAATGCGTGAATGAAATATTTTATCTAGGTACACTCATATCGCAAAGTTCTGATTAGAAATTCAAAAATAGTACCATAATGACAGACTTTATGCATGTACAATTCAAACAAAATTAAATAATACAAATTTCTTAACAACATAATGTTATAAAATAACTTTTGTTCTATTAACGTACACATCGGGTCGACCAATGGGTTTTCAATTCGATTTTTATCATTGTATATGATGAGGACCGCGCTAGGGCTCATGTGCGTTTGACCGATGATAGCTCCGTAACCATAGTAACGTAATCGGAGTCAATATTGTGTTTGTTTACTTTTTGTTTTTGCTAACTTTGGTTTTTATTAGGGTTCCGTACCAAAAATGGTAAAAAGGAACCCTTATGGTGCGACTGTCTGTCTGTCTGTCACAGCTGGAAATCTCAAGAACTACTTATGCTATCAACTTGAATTTTGGAATAGTTTTAGATGACGTTTGCCCAACTATTTTGCAAATAAATATATATATATATATATAGATATTTATTTTTTTGCAACAGGGACTGAAAGGGGGTCTTCAAAATCGAAGTGGGGTTACTAGGGTATGTGGAGTATCATATGGAAGAGCGCTGTTTGCACTCCGAAGTTTGCATAGAGAAAAATCTGAAATGATTCTATGTGATAGAAGTTTATGTAAAGATTACAGGAAAAATAAAACGATGTCTCTAAATAGCATACTTTTTTTTTGATGGTACGAAACCCTCGGTGCGCGAGTTTGACTCGCTTTTGGCCGGTTTTTTTTTAAATAGTTAACTACCTTTTGCATGAGTGCAGATAAAGTAGTGTATGAAACTGCATATAACTAGGTATTAAAACACTCACTCAGTGTTTTAAGACCCCTAATTATGCAACAGTTTTATAAACTACTATGTTTACACAAAAAGTCGAGTCGCAAAAAATAATATATATTAAGTACTAAAACCATTTCAAATACTTAAGCAAGTTTTAGCAAAAATCAAGTTTAACACAGTTTTCCACATAGTTTAGGAAATTTCTTTGTGTTCCGTGACACGTGATTGATAAAGTGGACCCTGAAAAAAACTAACCATAAGCTAATTAGCCCATAACATTACCAATGCTGGGACTCGGGCCTCCTCTCTGTGATATGGGGTGGGCCATAATAAACCACACGGACCCAAAATACGGGTTGGAAAAACTTAGGTAAGACAGTAAGGGGTCCCCGAAACGATCAATTGCCATCAATTTATTGTATTTAGTAATATTGTCAATCGCTTCAATTGCATTTGGTAGGCGATCAATTTGCGCTTCAATGTGTATCAATCACGTAAAATTTGACAATTCCAATTGATCGTTTCGGGGACCCATAAGATTATTGCTTCATATTGTAACATATTCTCCCAGAAATAATCTACGCATGAAGCTAGACCTCAAGAACCGGACTAATCTAATAATACTATCTGCCGATCTTCCAGTTACGGACATTTTATTGTTCCACTTTCCATAAATAGTTAATCGCGGCAAAATCTATTAGCATTTCCTTGATATTATTTAGAAGAACTTTTGGACTTCAAAGTATTGAGGAGCCGGAAACCACTTTAGAATCTATTTTCGTATCACATTTTCGATTCCACATGTGTGATGGGAACTCCTGGCTAAGTAATAACAGCCGCACGGGTAGATCCATCCTATAAAACCTCAGCTCAAATTCTAATTTCGCCCCCACTTTCCCGCGCCACCTCACTCTTTATCCCACCTATGTTACCTATTGCATAATGTGTGTTCTGAGCGCAAGCAACACAGCCCTCCCATTTGAAAGCCGAAACGAGACTGAGCGACGATGTTCGGGCGACAGGGAACAAACTTCAAGACATAGATTAGGTATTTTATTTTTACGGTGAAAATAATGCTAATTTAAAAACACACACTCACAAGACCTGCTTTATAGTTAGTTCAGTTAGTATGCAAAGTTTCATGACCTAATTTGAAGTATTTTTTGAATACCAGCGGTTTATTGTTCGGTTTAGAGGTGAATTTGGAATTTGTTTCTATCGAGAAAATTTTATAGAGTCGTGTTTTCATCACACATAGTACTTAACATTAATCCTCAACTTTACCATATATTTATTTCAAAATTAATGCTGCAGTATTTTCGACACAACAGAGGATCATGCTAAGCCTTTTGAGGTAGTATAGGCTCTAAAGCTACACTTGCCGCGGTCATAATCGAGACTCCTCCGTACCACGCAAAGCACGTTATGCCGCTGTCATTCGTAGATCTTTGATAATCCATTATGGGTAGGCAGGAGCCCAAAAGACTGACAACCAGTCTTACCAAGAGGTATCGTGTTACCCAGTAACTAGGTTGAGGAGGTCAGATAGGCAGTCGCGCTATGTACAATACTGATATTCAGCTGCTTCCGGCAAGACTGGAAGCCGTCCCGAAAATCATTGGGAAAAGACTGACTTTCCCCAACAGGTACATTATCCTATTCACATGTGAAGGGAATAAAGTGCAAGTTACAAACACGAGAAGACTAATATCCCGTAATAGACCTGAAGGTCATTTTGAAGCTCTTTTGCTGCCTCTTCTTTCAAATCTTATTAATAAGCATAAACCTTTTCATAAACATAAAACCTTCCAATGATTTACAATTCAAGACCAGTACCTTAATTGTGTAACACACTATCAATCGGAATCTGAATCATTTTGAAGCAAATTGCTAACGCATTGCTTCATGTTCAAAAAAATTGTGTACTCGACAGCGTAAATAACGCAATGAATATTGTTGATCTGTCAAAATGAAACCGATTTTGATTGATAATGTGTTATACAATTACGGTGCAGCACCCTAATTGCGTAACACGCTATCAATCGGAATCGGTTTCATTTTGACTTGTGTTGAGAATAATTTTTCACATTCGAACATATGAAGCAATGGATTAGCAATTTGCTTAAAAATTATTCAGATTCCGAACGATAATGTGTTACGCAATTAAGGTGAAGTTCTGCTACAGATCCTCTTAATCTCTCCGTCGTAATTTTCGAATTGGCGCGTTGAGCGATTTTGTATAGGGGAAAAGCGATTTTGATGGGTTCGCGTCACCGACATGTTTTAATAGCAGTATATCTGTAGCTATGGGTGACGTGCTGTGCAACATTATTTCATAGATTTAAGATTAAATAAAAAAAAAGAATTAAGATTTAATTTCTTTTATTTCTGTGAGCAGTGGCAGTCCCCATGACTGCCTAGTGCCTATTTTCACTCTAAAAGAACTATTCTTCAACTAAACCCCACATTTTGTAATTAAACTTTTACTTTCATACGAGTTAAAATTATTCCAATTCAGCATCAATTTCCAATTCTTCATACTTACATAACGAGCATTCTTTAGAAAACGAGTGCGCGTGAGTGGTATATGATCCGAGATCTCGAGACAAATTGCTTCAATCTAAAATCTAATAAAAATCCTTGCGCACGCGACATGGAAACATTCAACGGAGGTTTGAGACGTTACTAATATGAAGTTTATGATGTTTTAAAATTATGTGGTATTGTGTAAATTATGTTGTATTAAATCGTAAGCAGAAAAAGTCTGAAGAGTTTTCTATTCCTAGGATGCCTTCACATCTGGCGGCTAGGTAAAAATTATTTTCGGAGCCATCCAGCCAACCCAGAAACAGATGGTGCTGCAGGAAAAAAGTATCTAGAAAATTTGGAGAAGGCCTTTGCCCATCATTGAGACAGAATAGTAACCTTTAAAAAAAAAAAAACATGCTATACAACGTGTTTTTTTTTTATAATATATATAACACACACTTTTTCGATCTTGATATATTTTCACTATCTCAAACAAAATTCAAAAGAATGGCTATTCAATTGCTTGCACAATAATTATGAACTCTTCCCAACTAATAATCATGAAAACTTCCTAAACTAAATCGCCTCCAGTAGATGCGTGTTTTTTATTTATTTATCCATATTAGATTATTCCGCGCACATTGGTGTGGGTTACATGTTTACCTCTATTACCCTAGTTTGTCATTCACTAAAACTGTAACGTGTAACTGTTTTTTGTCCCAAAAAAATAAAATAAAACAAAAATAAATAAAATAACTCCAGGCTATTAACGAGACCAACACTTTGAACAACTTTTACTATGGGACCAAACCTGAAATCGCGAAAAAAAAAATCTGCTGTCTTATGTTCGCAAACCTCGTCAAAATGTAGGGAACTGCTGATTTTTCTTTCGCGATTTCGGGTTTGGTCCCATAGTAAAAGTTGTTCAAAGTGACACACGTTGTATAAGGTCTAAGGATAATCAGGCATACATTGACAGGAAGATATGGCCAAGCATCTTTAGGCTGAACCATAGACTAATGAAAACTATCTACCAACTCGTAATAGCATCACTTCGTTTACTTGAGGCTCGGGCATGCCAAACATTACACTAGTGCCCTAATGCCCAATTCCCAATTTCGCCAACACTATTGCAAGCATACATGACACACATATACAGAATGATCGGAAATTCGACCTATACCTTGAAAGGAGTTATACCAGAGGTCATTTCCAACAAGTTAAGCTGTATCAACTAGGACGAATTTTTTTTTTCAAGTAAAACGTATAAATTTCAAAACTATAAAATAAAAATATTTCAGAAAATAATGAAAATTTAGAACATGTGTGTGTTTTTTTTTTATAAATGATCACTCATTTATCATGAGTCAGAAAAATCACAAATAAGTGTCGAGAGAGAAGTAGTTATTTCTAAATTATTTGTTTTTGTTGACCAGTCTGAAAATTTGAATAATAATCTAAAAACCTCCGTAACTCGGAAATCATTAATTTTCGACCGCTAGTCAGTAGGGCTAATTTGTTGGAAATTACCTCTAGTATAATGCCTTTCAAGTAATAGGTCGAATTTCCGAGCATCCTGTATATTAACAATTCTAGTCACGCGACCACCAACGCTTTCCTGATATCACAACACATAATATTATCGATACTATCTATGCAAACTCGAATAACCTAGATTACAGCACTGATAACAGTGTGCAATACATTTTTGCATTCGTTTAACGATAATGATACAAGACGTGTATTTTGGTACACGTTTTTTAACACTTTTACTTGTTTGTTTAATTTCACCATATTAGAGACGACTGGCGAGGTGATCTGGCAGAGAACCAAAGTGGCCGACATAGCTCATTGAAATGGTAATGGGCCATGGTAGCCGTAGAACCGATGACCTTGTGGTAGACGAGTTCTTGAGTGGAGACCACGAATCGGCAAACGTAAGGTAGGACGCCCTCAGGCTAGGTGGAGTGACGATCTTCGCAGGGTGGCTGGATGAGCGTTGCCGGAACTCCACGACCTAGTTCCACCGGCCCTCTTCCACCATCGGACATCTAGACGCACTGCCAGTTACCATCTCTACCTAGTTGCTATTCCACCAATTCGCACTAAGCGTTTCCAAATCTAATTTATAATGCGCACAGCAAAAGAGTGGAACTCACTACCTGCGTCTGTTTCCGAGCGCATACAACCCTAATCTCTTCAAAGTGAGAGTGAACAGGCTTCTTCTGGGTAAGCTCACTCCATCGTCGACTTTGTCTCTGTCACTTCTGACCTAGACTCAAGAGCAAACCCATCTCAAATAAAAAAATAAAAAAATAAATTAAATAACCTGGGACATTAAAACATCGAGTTGAACGGCGTGCAATAGGAGAGGACTATGTCCAGGTGTGGACTGCTGTAGGCTAACGATGATGATAGGAGCCATCCACTGCTAGACCTATACCTTTAATGCTTTGCCAGCTAAATTGACTTTATTGATAGACTCACGTATGACGAATTTCTCATCTGGTGACAAGAGTCATTTTGTTTCTAGTGGTGGAATTTGATACGTAGATCTTATTTGCTGATATTTTGGCCAGCCAATCACATAAACAAACACGAATTTCGACAGCAGATTTATCGTTCAGTCTTCTAAACATCACGGTAGTAAACGGTGGCGACTTCCGAAAAACAATTCAACCGCAAGAGTCCATTTAAGCCAAAAAGAAAATAATACTTCCAAAACTTCCCAAACATCACTTCTTCTGCCTATCCCAATACACCCACAGTTTTACACATTACAGCAGTAGCACTCTCGAAGCGTATCGACTCAGACATGCACCGCGTATCACTTTCACTTACTTTGTCATACGACCTTGCCTGGGCATCGAACTGGTGCCATTGACACTGCCACTTGAGTAAGGAGGGTAGAGAGCAATATGTTATGAGATGAGACATTATGTGGTGGAGCGCGGTAGGTGGCACAGCAGTGGCCAGTGGTACCAAAACCAGTATAGACTAGCCTCTTTATTCTGTTGAATCTCCGTAGTACGCTAGCTAGAACAGCTCGAGGTGTAGGTTACCTACCGTTGACGTGCGTCCTACTGTACTTGTGGTAGCGCCGATGCTTAATAAACAGATTCTGATGTACACACGGCTACATAACAATGTATACATTTCTAGTATAAGCTGACCTCTCATTGTACGGAAATCCTAAACAATGTGAGATCAGCTTATACTAGAAATGTATAGCTTGATAATGTAGCCGTGTGTATCTAGCAGTGTAGAAAAAAAAGAGAAATACTATTCTAATTATTAGAAACTCTATAAAGCTCCAGCGTTCGAAAACAAAAACCGCTGATACAGCTAAGTGTAACTAGGTTGGTGACGTCTGTCATGTGAGTCTGGTGGTGAGCTATCGGCGACCTACATTGTACCAAAACCTATTGCAAAAAAATAAGTTTATGATTATGAAAAGCACGCAGTGGCTCCAATCAGTCTGTAGACTGTAGCAAACCATTACGTTGGTTGCAGTTACAGAAGGGATGAAAGCATCTAGAGGGCAGTAGATAAAATATGTACCAACTGATATTGCCGAAATAAAGACACTACGGCCGAAATATCAAGCAACGAATTCAAGCAAGTGGCAAGTCCAAACTTCGCGCAGATGACTGCGCAGTAAAATTTTTTAGGGCGCGAAAGTTCATAGTGCCTATGTTCAGACTTGCCAAGATATTTCGGCCGTAGTGTACTAGCTTAGAACGAAAGATAAGGGAATCTTTTCATAGGACAATTTTATCCCTTAGCTCCTACCTAGATGATATGGCTAGAAAGGGATGACTAATAATGAGATGACAGCTACTAAAGATAGAGAACATGTTGAGATCGGCTTCTTGTCTAACCGGATGCAGCTGAATACCAGGCATTATACATGGAGCGACTGCCTACCTGACATTTACAACCCAATTACTGGGTAACACGATACCCCTAGGTAAGAACCAGTCAGACTTTTTAGGCTTCTGAGTCTGTCTACCAATAATGACTGTCAAAAATCTACGAATGACAGCCGGGACCAACGCCTTAACGTATTTTCAGAGCACGGAAGGGTCTCGATATGTAATGGATGGTCACCCATCACGAACCGACCGCGGCAAGCGTAGCTTAACGTTAGATCGAACCGTGCGGCATTTAGCCACGAGCCCCTCTACTAGAGCTACTAAAAATAGATGTTTGAAAAAAATACATGTTGCTCCGACCTCAAATAAATTGGGACTAGTAGAGAAAAATGACGAGGACGATGACTTTCATCCACTAGAAGCGCTTACAACAAGAATTGCTATCAAAAACTTAACAGGAATTTAATAATTACTTACATGAGAGTGTAAATTTTAATTGTACAAAAAGATCACAGACATGACGTCTTTGAAAAACAAAACGGAATAACATGTGCCCAACACATTGTTAAGTATTAATTATTGTTATTTGAACATTTGTGTACGTTATACAATCTATTTTTGGTTCCAGATAATTACGAGACTGAGAGAGTACACAATGTCTGAAGAGCTTTGATATTGTTTAATAACCTTTCCAAAAGTCATATCATCATCCTCCTGCCCTTGTCCCAATTTGGGATCGGCGCAACATATATTTTTCTTCCATACTTCTCTATTAGTCGTCATCTCGATACTCACTCCCTTTCTAGCCATATTATCTTTCACACAGTCCATCCATCGTTTCTTTGGTCTTCTCTCACTCGTATAGCCATCCACATTCATACTCAAAACTTTCCTGACGACATTTTTTCCTTGGAGCTCGTGGCTAAATAATAACAGCCGCACGGGTCGATCCATGCTTGCCGGGGTTAGTCTGTGGATGGGTGACCATCTTTTCATACCGAGACTCCTCCGTGCCTCGGAAAGCACGTTAAGCCGTTGGTCCCGGCTGTCATTCGTGGATCTTTGACAGTCGTTACGGGTCGTCAGAAGCCCGAAATTCTGACAACCAGTCTTAGCAAGGGGTATCGTATTACCCTGTAACTGGGTTGTGGAGGTCAGATAGGCAGTCGCTCCATGTAAAATACTGGCATTCCGCTGCATCCGGTTAGACTGGAAGCCGACCGCAACATAGTTGGGAGAAGGCTAGGCAGATGCAGATGCAGTAATTTTGAGTATAGTAAATTCTACAAGTATGTATAGTAAGTTATGAACGCTTTATTAAATACTGCATTTCATGTCGTTGAAGTTAGAAGGCAATAGTTTGAGCATAACACAATTTTTGTTTTATGTCTGTTGTATAAATGGTACCCCTTGATTTTATATACAACATATATTATATGCAACATAGTTGGGAAAAGGCTAGGCAGATTGATTGATTTTTTTTCCTTTCCAAAAGCAGGTATGATTTAGTCAATGAATGAACGCACTGGGCCCGCGTGGTGGATTACGGCGCGCTCCCTCTCACAGAGAGGAGGCCTGTGTCCCAGCAGTGGGAACATTATCATTTGATTATTGATAGGTATACAATACTCTTCTTTCGTATTCCCACAAGCTATTTGAGAATACATGCCGTGATAAAAAATATTACACAACCAGCGAGGTAGTAGTCGCGGTGCTAAGTCTTGTAGACTAAAGCTGCGTCCAGGGCCTGCAGTCTCGACATAAATAGCGATCGCTATACGACCGAATTCGGTCGCAAAGTCCTGGTGGGGTCCCTAGACGGTCAAAATTGAATGACAAACACGAAAAAATCACATGCTTGTCAAGCAACTTTGACTGTATTTTGACCCCACTAAGACTTTGCGACCGAATTCGGTCGTATAGCAATCGCTACCTATGTCGAAACTGCTAGCCCTGATATGTTCTTTTTCCCGTACCGTACTTCCGTTTCGTATCTGGCAGCGTCGCGATCCAAGAGCGCTAGTTTGGACGCACGTTCGGTACGGTACCTACGGTGGTACGGACGGCGCGCGGCGCTGCGTCTCAATTCAAATTCAAAATTCAAAATGTTTATTTGCTACAAAAATACATGTTTACAAGTGAAGACAATACGGATACAGGTACGCTCCGATCCATCGCGAGTCCGTTTTTTCGGCGCGTTCAAAGGCGATATACGATATAACACTTACGCCACTTGACACTGAAACGTATTACGTATCTTGCAGAAGCCTAGCGATAGCAAAATTTGCGCAATAATTGCTTTTCAATCGCAAATCGGTATTATGCATCAGCGATAAGTCATACTTACGTACATACGTCATACTTTGCGATTGACAAGCGATTGAAAAGCAATTATTGCGCAAATTTTGCTATTGCTAGGCTTCTGCAAGATACGTAATAAGCCTGCCGGCTATTTTACTTTGCGTCCAGAATTTTTGGATCTTGATGCTGATACGAAACGGAGGTACGGTGCGGACAAAAGTACATATCTGGAGTCTGGACGCAGCTTTAGGACAAGTAATACTGATCAAGACTCAAGACACATAAAGCAGCCACGGGTTTATAAGAGACAATACATATTTAACGTATAGTGAAACGGTAAGAGCAGCCTACGTCTTGTCTAAGATTGATTACTCTTATCGTAGTTCTACTGTTCTATCATAAACCAGACTCACCATCGCTCTCACAACATACATATTAAAAAAAAAAACCGACCAAGTGCGTGTCGGACCACGCATAATGAAGGCTTCCGTACTTGGGATGAATGTATCCCAAGAACAAACTTAACATTGTATTTAAAAACATGTTCTCACATACATTGCAACTTCGGGTTTGTTTTAGCGTAGCTAAATGTCTCTTAGTTCAATGAATAGTACGAGTGATCAAATTTTCTTTTGCCGTTCTAGTGACAAAGCTGAAATGTCTCACTCAATCTGCGTAACCTTTTCCCAACTATGTTGGGGTCGGCTTCCAGTCTGACTGGATGCAATTAATACCAGTATTTTACATGGAGCTACTATCTGACCTCCACAACCCAGTTACTGGGTAACACGATACTCCTTGGTAAGACTGGTTGTCAGACTTTCGAGCTTCTGAATACCATACCTGTCACGACTGTCTCTAAAAACATGTTCTCCCATACATTTCAACTGCAAATGTAAGTTTGTACGCAAAATGTTGACAGATTTACCACGTTATTTTAAGGCTTCTTATAGGTTTCCTGTAATCTATAGGTATAGAAGTAATTTGAATTGGAATGGTTAAATTTGGTCTATTTTTTTTTTTTTTTTTGGATGGGAAATCATCAAATAACTTCTCCCGCTCTGGGTGGAGCGGGAGGGCGTGTCAGACTTCTACTGACTAAAACCCACCCGTGTTCCTTCAGTTGCCTGTGCCAGGGCCACGGTATCTTTTTCAAACAACCCGCAACCCCAGCGGCATCGGCCCTATTGGACCCCATCTTTGCTGACATCTCTTTGAGGCGCGCGTGGAACACAACGCGCCTTCGACCCGGGCCTGGTCCTTACCGGACGGCGAGCTACCCATTGCTCGCCATCCGCAAGCCCGCGCCTACGGTGGCCGGGAATCGGCTATCGCTTCCCGACGCCCAGGGCGTCTCCTGCGGCGACTAGGGGCGTGAGGGCGCAAAGATTGCCTCTCCCTCACGCGTTCAGCCTCCTCCTTCGCGAGCATTACTGCTTCGCAGAAGGAGGTGACGGCTTCCCATGCACTCTCGCTCCGTACCATGGCCTGTACCAGGGCCGGACGCGAGAGATCGCCGCCGCCGATCGCCTCCGCGAGGACGCGGCGGTGCTCTGCCCAAGCCGGGCAGACCTCCACCGTATGCTCCACCGTGTCCTCCGGGCGATCCACACAGTGGTAACACCCGGGCGTTTCCTCCCGCCTTATCCGGAACAGGAACCTCCCGAAACAACCGTGTCCGGTGAGGACCTGCGTCAGGCGGAAGGTGAGGATGCCGTGACGCCTCTCCAACCACTCCTCAAAGAGGGGACTTATCGCCGCAATTGTGGCGTGCCCAAAATTTGGTCTATTAGGTTGGGGAAAAAGTCTTTTCGCATTATAGTATGTATGAACTTGTAATAAAATCTCTTTGGCTATACTATTTGTATCTGGCTGGTTTTGGTATCATTGAAAGTTTAAATTTTAAAGAACATAATTCCAAATTCAAATTAGGAAAATGTGTGATTTTCATTTGTTTTTCGTACCGTCAAGATGAGTGAATCTAATGAAGAAATTCGATACATTTTAAAATTTTACTACAAAAAAGGTAAAAATGCAACGCGAGCCGCGAAAAAATTTGCGATGTTTACGGACCTAGTGTAGTGTCTGTGAGAGTAGCACAAATTTGGTTTAAGCGTTTTCAATCCGGTGATGTCAAAGATGCACGTCGCTCTGGTCGCCCTATTACGGATAAAATGGATGCCATTTTTGAAAAAGTGGAGCAAGATATCAGTAGTTACGACGTAGCTGAAGAACTGGAAATTGACCACAAAACAGTTTTGGCGCATTTGAAAAAAACTGGGTAGGTACACAAAAAAGCTCGACATTTGGGTACCTCACGAGCTCACTGAAAGAAACCTAATGAACCGTGTACTCATTTGTGATTCTTTATTACGACGTAATGAAACCGAACCATTTTTGAAAAAGCTGATAACTGGTGATGAAAAGTGGATCACGTATGACAAGAACGTGCGAAAAAGGTCGTGGTCAAAGGCCGGTCAGACTTCACAGACTGTGGCGAAACCCGGGTTAAATCGCAACAAGGTGATGCTGTGTGTGTGTGGTGGGATTGGAAGGGCATTATTCATTATGAGCTGTTACCACCAGGCAGGACCATCGATTCTGAACTCTACTGCGAACAACTGATGAGATTAAAGCAAGAAGTTGAGAGAAAGCGGCCGGAATTAATCAACAGAAGGGGTGTGGTTTTTCATCATGATAACGCTAGACCTCACACATCTTTAGCCACTCAGCAAAAATTAAGAGAGTTTGGCTGGGAGGTGTTAATGCATCCGCCGTATAGTCCTGACCTTGCACCTTCAGATTTCCACCTGTTTCGGTCTCTTCAGAATTCTTTAGGCAGTGTCAGGTTAACATCACGAGAGGACTGCCAAAACCACTTGTCGCGGTATTTTGACCAGAAGTCCCAAAATTTCTATAGCAATTGGATCATGTCCCTACCTACAAGATGGCAAAAAGTTATCGAATAAAATGGTACCTACATACTTTAGTTAAATGTAAATAAACTATATTAAAAAATGTTTTGAATTTTCTTAAAAAATGCGAAGAAACTTTTCCCCAACCTATTATTTTCTTAAATAACTTAAAAATAATTTATTTTAATATTATAAATAAAATCTATTTCAGACCCTCACAGTAAACCCTTTCATTTGATATGTCACACGGTAGAGTATGCACAACTTATTTTTCATTTTCTTATTTTCCCAAAAAAAGTAACCCCCATATTCAAAATTCATTTATTTACTATACACGTCCGCGTTTGAGTCACAGAAATTCATGTGTACCTTTCAGCTTCATCGGTACAGTAGTTTCGGAGCAAATCAGCTGTGACAGACAGACAAGACACACGAGTGATCCTATAAGGGTTCCGTTTTTCCTTTTGAGGTACGGAACCCTTAAAATCGACATAAATCTGTGGAAGCTAAACATTTCTGATAGGCTGAATTTCGAACAAAACAGCAAAATTCAAACTCCTTGAAATTGATACACTGATACACAAAACAATCAAATAAGGAAATCCACATCACATAAACTTGTTATTGAATGACATCAGCCTATTACCGGTCATCTAAAGCCTACAGGTGTATCTCCGGTACTTTTAGGAGATCTCAGCCTACTGCCGGCTAAAGATAGAATAATAGTCGGAAAATAATGATAACACAAGTTTACGTATCGAGATACCATAAGCTGCCTAAAAGAAATAGATTTGTTATGATTATGAGCAGTGATCGGATAATCGGGCGCTAATATACCTAAACTTCACATTTATTCCCACGACCGAATAATACGGACATGCCTTTCAGAATCCCTTCTGTTCGTATAAAATACAATAAATTCGTCGATTCGATCACTAATCTGGATAGATAGATAAATCAATTTCCACTACTTTACCACATTGTGCACATTATGATTTTTTTATTGATTATTCCATTTGTTTTGAATAAAATAAAGATATTAAATCAAAATAACCACTGCTATAATTGCATTAAGCTAGTTGATTTTACAAAATTGTTCAATACCGGGAACCCGGGATTACTTATTTATTCAGAAAGGAATGTCCACATTATTCTTTTGTGGGAAGAAGTTTAGGTATATAAGCGCCCGATTATCCAATCACTGGTTATGACTTGTGTTCTAAAGTGATACATATTACATATACCATATCGATTGCGAATTTTGTGCAAGATAAGAATGAAAAGCCACTACATGAAATAACGAAGAGACATCTATCAAATCATGGCGTAACAAAGTGCAGTAAGATTTCCTCTACATTAAGGCTGAGGCTAAATGAACGTAATTTTTTGAGCTGTGAGTCGCGTAAAATGAGTCGCGGATTTTTTTTTAATATAAAATAACAACTCATTTTGCGTCGTCGTCTGGCACAAACAGAACTTTAGTATGACACCGAATGCAGCGTAAATTCCGCGACTCATTTTACGCGACTCACCGGTCAATAAATTACGTTGGTTTGGCCTCAGCCTAAAAGAAATGTAGAAAGTCTCCCAGCAGTAAGGATGAGGCAAAACGTGCGTAATTTTTTGAGCTGTGAGTCGCGTAATTTACGCTTCATTCGGTTTCTTACTAAATACCGCGTCTCATTTACGCGACTCACAGCTCAAAAAATTACGCTCGTTTGGGCTCACCCTAACTAGTAACTAGGGATGCATAATGCCGCGAGGCCACGCCTGTCGAGGTGTGTCGCGGCCCGTGCCGAGCATTTCCACCGCAGGACTCATTGGATCGCTGGTTTTCACAGCCTGTCGGCCTGGCCTGGCACGATCTGGCCTGTGAATAAGCGGGCCGTGGTACCGCGACATTAAAAGAACCTCCAACTGTAGCGATACATAAATATAGGTAACATTTTTACTACAATATTTTCACTATTACTTTATAACATGTTTTTTCTTTTATCAGATCTTCGCCAAACTTTTATGAGACCAACTTAAAGAACCTTCAAATAAAAAAAGAACCATCTAAATCGGATCTCATAAGGCGGAAATATCCAGTAGCCCCCTTTTCGCCTCTTTTTGAAGGAAGTGGGTTCCCAAGTCGTAAAACCTGTGTGCCTACTAACCAAGTTTCGTCCAGATCGGTTGTAAAATACAACCTGTAGAGGAGTAGCAACAAACTGACAGACGAAAAAGCCCCCTTTTTGCCCCTTTTGGAGGAAGTAGATACGGCTCCAATCAAAAATCCCCGACAAAAAATGTATAGTCGTAAAACCTGTATACAAAGTTTCGTCCAGATCGGATGTAAAATAAGACCTGTAGAGGAGTAGCAACAAACTGACAAACGAAAGCAAATTTTGCAAGACAGAGAGGCTTCGCTCGCTCGGTCAAAATTACAGTCTAGTAAATTTGCTCCCCATATTTACAAATTGCGACATAAGGGATCACCATCGGAGACTTGTACTGCTGAATACAGGCCTCCCCCAAGAGAAAAGGTCAGAGCAGAAAATATAGTAGGCATTTGGCCCAGTGGTTAAGGCTTCGTCTCCCATACACGAGGTTGTGGTTTCAAATCCGGTAGTACCAATACCAATGTTACTTTTTGCATTCATAATAATTATGTTTGTTCGTTGTATGAGGAGCTTGTGGCTAAGTAATAACAGCCGCACGGGTCGATCCATCAGGTTAAGCTACGCTTGCCGGGGTTGGTCCGTAGATGGGTGACCATCTTTAAATACCGAGACTCCTCCGTGCCTCGGAAAGCACGTTAAGCCGTTGGTCCCAGCTGTCATTCGTGGATCTTTGACAGTCGTTACGGGTCGTCAGAAGCCCGAAAGTCTGACAACCAGTCTTACCAAGGGGTATTACCCAGTAACTGGGTTGTGGAGGTCAGATAGGCAGTCGCTCCATGTAAAATACTGGTATTCAGCTGCATCCGGTTAAGACTGGAAGCCGACCCCAACATAGTTGGGAAAAGGCTAGGCAGATTGATTGAATAATTATGTTTGATCATAATATGTTGTGTTTTTGTTAAGATCTTCAAATAATCAATCATCTTTTTCATCGTGAGGAAACCTGGACTTATAATATCTTAACATAATTCTGAAATCGCCAACCCATCTTGCATAGTGATCAATGCTCGTGCCCGTCGCCAACGGAGGCACGGAGGGGTATTGCTATGTAAAGATGGTCACCCATCCACGGACCAACCCCGGCAAGCTTAGCTTAACCTAATGGAACGACCCAGGCTTGTACTAATATTTACAAAATTAATCAAACTAAGTCGTTGTCGTGTAGTATTATTCAAATGATACTTACACTACCGCTCAAAAGTATTTGGCCACCTGCATTTTGTTTAAGTTACAAACAATACATTTTAAAGAAATAATTTATTGGGTTTCATTGTTTGTATAACACTGCAAAATTCTTATCTACAGTACAAATCGAAAAACAGCTATTGTTATTTGCCGACTCCTGGCCATAAAACCATAATAGTATTATTGTCGGACTTTCTACGAAGTTAATCTTTGAAGTCCCAGTTTTGTTTGGATTTAGTTATTGAGAAATAAACATAAGTAAAATATAGAATAACTACTACAAATATTTTTACGGTAGTTATCTGATGTCATTTGACCAGAAAACACGCTCTGCATAGCTCAGTACTTACAAGTCTACCAATATTTTTTTGTTTCTCCCTTCTGAGTTTCATTTTTTGAAGAAAATGGGTAAAACTAAGGAATATTCCCAAGAGGTCAAGGGCATAATAATCGGCCTTCATAAATCCGGTAAAAGTAATCGTGAGATTTCAAGATTACAGAATATCTTCTGTAATCTTGAAATCTGACAAGACAAACTGACAAGACAAACTGTTGACTACATCGTTAAGAAGTTTGCGGCTGAAGGAACAACTTGCAACAAAAGTCGTTCAGGCAGACCGAGAGTCACAACTTCGAGTGAAGATTTGAGAATAATAATTCATAGCAAACGGAATAGACGATTAACTGCACCGGAAATAGCAGCACAGTTTAATGCGGATCGCGATAAACCAGTCAGTGTATCTACAGTTAAAAGAAGACTTTCTGATGCAGGGCTCAAGGGATGCATAGCGGTCTCAAAACCACTTCTTAAACCTATTAACAAAAAAAAGAGACTTAATTGGGCGAATGAACACAAGAATTGGACAGTAGCAGATTGAGAAAAGGTCCTCTGGACGGACGAATCAAAATTTGAAATTTTTGGAACTAAACGAAGAGTTTTCATAAGGCGGCAGTCAAACGAAAGGGTGAATGACGCTTGTACTGTGGCTTCAGTTAAACACGGGGGAGGGTCTGTGATGGTTTGGGGCTGTTTCGGTGGTTCCGCTGTTGGAGATCTTGTGCGAATACAAGGAATCTTAAAAAAAGATGGTTACAAAAAGATATTGGAGGATAATGCAGTGCCTTCTGGAACCCATTTAATTGGTCCGGGATTTATATTTCAACAGGATAATGATCCGAAACACACGTCAAGACTATGCAAGGACTTTTTAAAAAGAAAAGAACAACAACAGGTGTTAAAACTCATGATATGGCCTCCACAGTCCCCTGACTTAAACCCGATAGAACTATTGTGGGATCAGCTGGATAGACAGGTGCGAAAACGTTGTCCCACATCTCAGGAAGACTTGTGGAAAAAACTGCAAGAAGAATGGCAGAATATAACCAAGACAACGTTGGAAAAATTAGTAGCCAGGTTGCCGAAGCTTTGTAAAGCTGTCATTAAAAATAAGGGTGGACACATAGATGAGTCCAAAATTTAAAAATTATATTCTTGTTATGTCTAAATATGGCTAATAAACATGTTAAAATAGTTATGAAGTAGTTTCACTCAATCAAACTTTTACAAAATGTATTTTACTAGGTGGCCAAATACTTTTGAGCGGTAGTGTACATTCAATACTACGAATTCAATAGTTAACGCCTTATTATAACAGCTGCAAATAAAATAAATATGAAAGAAAACATACAAAATCCGGCCCATAATGTTTACATATAACCGTTCGCAGTTTACATTATTTATTACTTAGCAATCGGTTTTTCATATTGACGATAGGAATTCGCGAAAATCCCACCATTCTTCATATTGAGGAACGCATTGAACAATTCTTTGGGCTTGTGGCTAAGTAATAACAGCCGCACAGGTCGATCGATCAGGTTAAGCTACGCCTACCGCGGTTGATCCGTGGATGGGTGACCATCTTTACATACCAAGACCTCTCCGTGCCTCGGAAAGCACGTTGGTCCCGACTGTCATTCGTATATCTTTGGCAGTCGTTACGGGTCATCAGAAGCCCGAAAGTCTGACAACCAGTCTTACCAATGAGTATCGTATTACCCAGTAACTGGGTTAGGCTGGAAGCCGACCCCAACATCGCTGGGAAAAGGCTAGGCAAACTCTTGCAGATTTGATCAGTTTCCATATTGAGTGGGCTGGGTACACAGTACTTCAGAGCGACATTAATCAAATACTTATTATGCAACATAATGCACAATGCCACTGAGATTAGTCATTTATATGATACACATTATATCCGAGTATTCCCACTGGGATGAACCACAAACGGAATGCTTAGGAATGTTATGAGAGTGAAATTATTGCCAAATAATAGGTTGGGAAAAAGTTTCTTCGCATTTTTTAAGAAAATTCAAAACATTTTTTAATATAGTTTATTTACATTTAACTAAAGTATGTAGGTACCATTTTGTTCGATAACTTTATGCCATCTTGTAGGTAGGGACATAATCCCATTGCTATAGAAATTTTGGGACTTCTGGTCAAAATACCGCGACAAGTGGTTTTGGCAATCCTCTCGTGATGTTAACCTGACACTGCCTAAAGAATTCTGAAGAGACCGAAACAGGTGGAAATCTGAAGGTGCAAAGTCAGGACTATACGGCGGATGCATTAACACCTCCCAGCCAAACTCTCTTAATTTTTGCTGAGTGGCTAAAGATGTGTGAGGTCTAGCGTTATCATGATGAAAAACCACACCCCTTCTGTTGATTCATTCCGGCCGCTTTCTCTTAACTTCTTGCTTTAATCTCATCAGTTGTTCGCAGTAGAGTTCAGAATCGATGGTCCTGCCTGGTGGTAACAGCTCATAATGAATAATGCCCTTCCAATCCCACCACACACCTTGTTGCGAGTTAACCCGGGTTTCGCCACAGTCTGTGAAGCCTGACCGGCCTTTGACCACGACCTTTTTCGCACGTTCTTGTCATACGTGATCCACTTTTCATCACCAGTTATCAGCTTCTTCAAAAATGGTTCGGTTTTATTACGTCGTAATAAAGAATCACAAATGAGTACACGGTTCATTAGGTTTCTTTCAGTGAGCTCGTGAGGTACCTACCCAAATGTCGAGCTTTTTTGTGTATCCAGTTTTTTTCAAATGCGCCAAAACAGTTTTGTGGTCAATTTCCAGTTCTTCAGCTACGTCGTAACTACTGATATGCCGATCTTGCTCCACTTTTTCAAAAATGGCATCCATTGTATCCGTAATAGGGCGACTAGAGCGACGTGCATCTTTGACATCAAAATTTCCGGATTGAAAACGCTTAAACCAAATTTGTGCTACTCTGACAGACACTACACTAGGTCCATAAACATCGCAAATTTTTTTCGCGGCTTGCGTTGCATTTTTACCTTTTTCGTAGTAAAATTTTAAAATGTATCGAATTTCTACATTAGATTCACTCATCTTGACGGTACGAAAAACAAATGAAAATCACACATTTTCCTAATTTGAATTTGGAATTATGTTCTTTAAAATTTAAACTTTCAATGATACCAAAACCAGCCAGATAAAAATAGTATAGCCAAAGAGATTTTATTACAAGTTCATACATACTATAATGCGAAAAGACTTTTTCCCCAATCTAATATGTCTTACAAATAAGACATTTTAATAACTAATTAATTTTAATAACTAATAAATCCTACTAGTGATGTACCGACTAGTCCGGAAAGCCGACTAGTCGGCCCATTTTTTACTCGTATTAATATGCTTAAAAATTTAGAAGAGGGTGATTGGAATGAAATTGAAATCTATTATTTTATAATAATCACTTTTACAGTTTACTTTCAGTGCAATCTAGAATAGGAGAGGGGGAACCCTTCATTTGGTCCATTAATTAATTAGACTTAGATCCGGAAATTAAATAAAGTAAAATTAATTAAGTAATACTTCTAACAAAACAGAAGAAACTCTATAGCAAACAATTGGCAATAAGTAGGTTTACCAATTAGAAATAGGAAGTTAGGAACACTTCCTTTGACATAATAATAGTGAATTCGACTTAAATCCAGAAATCACATCAAAATAATAATAATACCTACTTCTATCTAACAAAAAACTAAATTATTTAGCAAACAGTATAGAAATAGGAAAGCAACTCTTTCTTTAATTACTTAATTGGACTTAGACCCAGAAATCAAATAAAATAAACTTCTATCTATCATTACAACCGAAAGCAATGATCGGATTGGCCGACTAGCCGACTATTTGCGCTGGGAAGAAGAAGTAATGCAACAAACTCCCCAGCAATTTACATTGCTGGCACAATTTACCACCACTTCAAAACTCAATTGGAAGTTTTTGCCACTCCGAAGAAAATCAATCACTACCTACCCACAAACGAAACATGATTACCGAACTCACTGAGATAATTCAACTCCAATATTTGTACAAATAATAACAATAACTCGATACAATTATTTGTTCATTCAATCGTCAAATTACAAGATAATTCATATCGAGAACTTTCTCTACGTTCCAAAAGTTTCGTATGTGTGTCGAATTAAATTATGATGATCAAGAGCTGATCGAGGCAAAAATATGTTTACACTGAAAGAAAAACTTGATAACATTAATAAAAAAAATGTTTGCAGCTATCAAGGAACTTGTTAACATACGAGCACATAAAGTAATATGATTATGGCAATAAAGTTATGTTGATTAAGCAACATACAAGTTGTCTTGATAAAATCAAACAAAATAATTGTCAATACAATCAAGTTTGGTTATCATGCCAATAATTTCTGGTGATCGAAGTTATAACGAACTTGGTAATGGTTATCAAGTATTTTAGTAGTTTCAGTAATGTCTACGCTTAATTTTATAAGGTTATTGTATTCTGCAATCAAAGGACCTGATTACTGTGAATTGGTAATTTGATTCATTTGATTCTGTTCGACATTGAATCAAATATTTATATGATTACGTTTACAATAATACTTATGTAGTTTTATTAAGTTGTTTATATATTTTAATATAGATAATTATTCATATGTAAGAAGTTTGTTTTAAATGTAATAAACACAATTGATTGATTGTAACAATGAATATTGTGATGTTATTCAGTGATCTTGTTTAAAGCTACAAAGTAGTTTTATTGACTCTATCAGGAAAGATATTTATTCTTATATAGTGCACTTATTTATTGTTCATAGGTTCAAAAGTACAACACGTGCATGATATTTTGACACCTGACCGCGGTTTAAATATAAAGATTTAGACATTATAATACTGCGCTGTTCCCAAGTAACATAGCTATGTTAAAAAAAAAACATTTCAACATAGCCTATGTAACTCGGAAACAGCACAGCATTATGTCTAAATCTTTATATTTAAACCGCGCTCAGGTCTCAATTTATCACGCACGTGTTGTACTGTAGGTTAAGAAATTGTATAATCAGCAAAATAAGAATGACAGAAGTGATTATAAAAAGTTTTTATTTATCAGAGATCAACATTTTCCCTTATACTAATTAATTTAACAGTAGGTAGTCTTATAACATTTCCCTCTTATTCATAAAAAATTAAAACGCTCTACAAATCTACTTTAGTCAAAATAGTGTTTTGTCAATTTCTTTCGATTAATGATTTGCGTTTGAAAGAAGAAGACGAAGCACTATTTTAAATAAAACAGGTTTGTAGAGTGCTTCAGTATTTTTTTTTATGAACAAGGGGATTTGTGTTTACAAATCAACATCATTAAGCTAATAGGAACCTAAATTGAACAGTAGTCTTATATTGGGTGTCCCAGAGCCATGGAAAAGTACTTTTATATTGAAGAATAATATACATTATATTAAGTGAAAGAAGACTTCATTTGGATTTCAAAAATAATTTGGACTGCATTCAGAGGTTTTTGAATTTTGAAAAATCAGCTGCGTGCACCGGGAATCAAACACACTAAACTCTGAAAAAATAACATTTATGGTACCAATCGACAGGGTGAATAACTTCTCACCTACCCAAAAAACTTTGAATGCAGTTTTTTTTTTTTTTGTTAAAATGAAGTCTTTCAGCAAAATTTCCTACTGAACGTTAAAAGTAGGTACTTTTCCTCCATATGGCATAGCAGTGAGACACCCTGTTATAATCTTTGTGTTTATAATCAACATCCTTATGCTAATAAATTGAACAACAACATTGCCTTATACAAACTACATCTCCCGGAATTGATGTACAACTTCTTAAGGGGTCACTCATCATTATGAACAACTTTTACTATGGGACCAAAGATTTGTCCAGTAGTAAAAGTTATTCATAATGATGAGTACAATGACCCCTTAAAAGGTTGACACTGTTTACACTTACACACTGTTTACAGTTACACCCTGTATAACCTTTGTGTTTAGGCATCAATATCCTTATACTAAATAAATGAACAGTAGTCTTATACAGTGAGAATCAGGAAGTAGTATCCATACGGTTTTAAAATTAAATTGGATAAAATTTTTATTTGATACAATGCTGATATTACCTACATGGTATAGGAAATTCCAATAAACTATCTAGTTTGACAACATACCTGTAATTTTGTGGTTTATACAAACAATATTTATAAAAAGACTATATACAGGGTGTCCGGTAATGAATGGATAACCTTGAAATGTCTTATAGTATAACTTATGGCCGTTCAGAAAAAAATTGAAACAAAATATATCATAAGTAGTACCTAAGTTATGATTTTTTTAAAAGAAAGGTCTAATTTTTTTTACCTTGTTTTACTTTTATGAACACTACGATCAGAAATGAATGGATTCCATCGGTTTGTTGTTATTTTATTATTATACACGAACTATGCTAATAGATAAACAGTCAATAGTATGACTAGCTATTGCACTTTTTTATTAAAAAATTAGCAGATTAATTAATTTTAGAAAAACTTTGCAAAATTTATTTTTTAAACTATGTTTAAGCATCTTGGGTATAAAAAAAATGTATGAATACATGAGTGGCCAATAATTTTAAAATAATGTCACTTTCAAGTAGATTTTATAATGGTACAATTCATAAATGTATCTACAATAAATAGTGAATTATTGCGATTAATGTAGAAAAGGAGAAAATTTTACTAAATATCAAAATTTGTAATATGGGAACATTTTTTAAATTTAATTGTACCTGAACTTTGGGGATTAATAAAAAACAACATTTAACATAAACAACACTTTATTATCATTCGTTTATAATAAATGTTCAAACTGCCGGCCTCCCACTCTTATGCAGGCCCTACATCTACGGATAAATGATCTACGGAGCAGTCTTGTGTACCGTCGTTCACTAATTTTTGATGCGGCTGCTCTGACTCGTCTTCTTAATTCTTCTAAAGACCTTATAGGCTTACAGTATACTTCCTCTTTAAGGCAGCCCCAATAAAAAAAATCCAATGGATTTAGGTCCGGTGAACGTGGAGGCCACAAAATTGGCCCTAGCCGCCCGATCCATCTATCTGGGTACGTGTTATTTAAAAATGCACGAACAGATACAGCATAATGCGCAGGACAGCCGTCATTTTGCAACCAATATGACTCCCTCAGCTCCTCGGGCACTTCTTCTAATAAATTGGGGAGATCATTTTGAAGAAACTCCAAATAACTTTGCCCTGTTAAATTCCCCGGTAATTCAAATGGCCCGATTATTATTCCACTTAATATTCCAGTCCAATAATTGATTTTAAATTGGTATTGGGATCTATCTTCACGCATAAGATGGGGATTTTCTAATTCCTAACCGTGTAAATTATGAAGATTCATGTATCCATCTCTTTTGAATGTTGACTCGTCGCTCCACAGAATTTTATTAAAAAATTGCGGGTCTTCTTCGATTTTTGCCAGCATCTGTCGGCAAAAACGCAATCTAGCTGCATAATCTCTTGGTTGGAGAGTTTGCACGCGTGTAACGTGGTAAGGGTGGAATTTATTTTTTTTCAAAATATCGTGCACGGTCGATTTTCCGATACCTGTGCGTCGAGCTATTGTTCGTGTAGAGGTAGAAGGATCGTTTTCGACTTCCTCAAGCACGGCTTCTTCTACATCAAGACGAGCGATTCTTCCACTGCTTGTACCACCGACACCACTACCAGGCAATCTTCCTTCGGAGTAACAACCGTGGACACGAATAAATACGCGGTAGTCTGGGTGGCGCGCATTAGGGTATCTCTCCCTATAGAGCGCTGCAGCTGCATTTGCGTTACCTCTGCATTCTCCATAAATGTAATGCATATTTGCATATTCTTGTGCCGTATACTGACGTGGCATTTTGATACACAAAAACACAAAAGTCCAGTTTAGTCCAAAAACAAACCAAATCGTCGCAAATATCACCAAACAAAACAAGTCCAAATCAGTAAGCAAAACGAATAGTCCAATAAAATAGCCACGTGGTCGTTTTAACACTGATTCAAAGTAAATCACGATAATTGCAAACGGAAACTAAATAAACACATGCGAAGTCGAGCAAGTCGAGAAACGCACTAAAAGTATGAGTGCTTACCTGATGTTTTACATTTATTTCCTCTCTCTCGCACCTAGCCGATTCAGACCCTCTTTGTCTAACATAACACAAAAGAATGACAGCACGGCGTGCGCGCAGGTAGCAAATATGAAGGTCACACGACCCATTTCACGCTTTTAAAGTAACTATTTTAATCATTATGAGTATTTGTAAATTTCTGACAATTTGGTTTCAATACGCAATTTTTATTCACTACAAATTCCTTAAATGTATTTTTGATTAATCTTCAGTGGTCAGAAGCAATTTAATTTAAAAAAAGTTCCTACATTACTTTTGACATTTGGTAAAATTTTCTCCTTTTCTACATTAATGGCAATAATTCACTATTTATTGTAGATACATTTATGAATTGTACCATTATAAAATCTACTTGAAAGTGACATTATTTTAAAATTATTGGCCACTCATGTATTCATACATTTTTTTTATACCCAAGATGTTGAAACATAGTTTAAAAAATAAATTTTGCAAAGTTTTTCTAAAATTAATTAATTTGCTAATTTTTTAATAAAAAAGTGCAATAGCTAGTCATACTATTGACTGTTTATCTATTAGCATAGTTCGTGTATAATAATAAAATAACAACAAACCGATGGAATCCATTCATTTCTGATCGTAGTGTTCATAAAAGTAAAACAAGGTAAAAAAAATTAGACCTTTCTTTTAAAAAAATCATAACTTAGGTACTACTTATGATATATTTTGTTTCAATTTTTTTTCTGAACGGCCATAAGTTATACTATAAGACATTTCAAGGTTATCCATTCATTACCGGACACCCTGTATATATCAGTCAAGGCTTGTCTTCTTTATTTCGTTTGTTCGGCAGATCTGGCACGCTTTGGTACGCGGAGTAATTTATTTAGTTAATTCCATTTTTTATCATTTACATGGCTGGAGGAGAGAATTTGCGTTTGGAGCTCGAAGAGGTAGCAGCGACCGGTAAAGCAATGATGCTTGGATTAATCAGCTCTGGCAAACTCAATATTGCAGCAAGGTCTTCACTCGAATCTGAAATAAGAATTTTACTTAATAAAAACTGGCTGTCAGCATTTGACCAGTTGTTTGGCCGTAATCTTAGGCAACAGACAAACAGACACACTATTGATAGTAAATTCTCCTTTCTTTCCCGCACCGTGGTCATAAAAAAAACACTTACCGTCTGCCAAATGGATAACAGCATTGCTATAAACGTCTTTATATTTTCTTCTTTTTAAAAGTTCTATTAAAGTTTTCTTCACTGAAGGGAAGTTCAAATAAAAGTTTTTTTTTTCTTCAGGGTAACAAGCATTGAAGTCTTCTTCAAGCTGAAACAAAAGGTTAAATATTAGGGTTTGCGCACAGAGCAGTTGACTTCTTCGTTCCTACCAGCACGCCCAAAAATCATGAAAAATAATCCATACTAATTGTATAAATGTGAAGTCTGTCTTCTCATCAGGTTTCACAGATAAATTGCTGAACCGCTTTTGATTAAATTTGGTATGGAGATTGCCAAGAGAATGAATTCTAAATTAAGTATATTAAGCACTAAATACCTACCAATGTTAAACCCTGAAGTTTTTGTAAGGCAGGATAACCTGTAAAATATTGTTCAACTGAATAGTCTCTTAAACCTTTGAGACGTTTTAGTAATGTCCCTTTCCATTTTGCTAGAACTAATGTCCAAGGATCTGAGCTGCTCTTAAGCCACGCTATATCGTCATCGTCATTGCTGGAATTTGCAGTATTAACTGTTAGCAGAAGTGGTTGGGGTGATACAAGTACTTTGACAGCTTCATCAGTAGTTTGTAGTTTCTTCTGTTTAATGTCAAGTACACCCTGTTTTTGATATTTCCTTCTCAAGTTGAGTAATTGACTGATTAGTTTGCCTCTGATTAGTTTGGCTTGGTATGTCACACCTTGCGCAGTAACGCATGGTGAAATGCAGTACGTCGTAATCCTCTCATTCTGAAAATTTCCTTTATTTGTTTACTCCACTTGTGATATATTTTTTCAGTGATATTAGAATTTTTATGGTCTTTTAATATTTGTTTGCAAATAGTGGCAGCTAGGGGACTTCTAGAATGTTCAATATCTAACGATTTCCCGGCAAACTTTAAGAGACCTGATGTCCCAAAATCTTCGTAATTGCAAAAGGCGCTGTAAAAAAAACAGAACCATGAATTAATTATAATAATTACACAGTACCTAGGCGATCAAACTCTGCATAGAAAACTAAAATAAAGTGCGAGTTGGACTCGCACACTGAGAGTTCCGTACAAAAACCTACTACAAACTACTCAGCTGAGTGAAGATGGCATGCGGTTTCTATGTAACATCAAGGAGGCCAAGTGCCATGTTCACTCAACCAATCAATTCTTTTTTAACTTTTTTTATTATTATTTGGTGTTATAGCGGCCATAGTATATACACCGCAGATCCTGTGGTATACACACTGTGACAATTGCAAGTGTCTACCTATTATAGTTCAAAAGATACAGCCTGTTGTATATAGATACGTACATACTTCTTAGTTTTTATGTTTGTGTTTATTACGTTTTAAGTCTACCCTCCATCATATTATTGTTCCTACCCTACTGTAATGATTTAGGTACCCACTTGTATTTCTAAGCTACTTAGCTCAATACACAAGTTAGTTTATGACAAAAAGACAGCAGAGCCTTAGCGATAGGATCCCGTTGGCATCCTTTGGGTACGACACTAAAAACTAAAAAAAAAATGAAATATATATATATATACAGGGCTATTTTTAAATCATTAACTAAACTTTCACGGGGTGTTCTACCCATGAATATGAACAACTTTCACTATGGGACCAAACCTGAAATCGCGAAAAAAAAATCAGCTGTTCAGTACATTTTGACGAATTATGCCAACATAAATGTACTGAACAGCTGATTTTTTTTTCGCGATTTCAGGTTTGGTCCCATAGTGAAAGTTGTTCATATTCATGGGTAGAACACCCTGTTAAAGTTTAGTTAATGATTTAAAAATAGCCCTGTATATAAAATTGAATAAGAAAAATTCATGCTTACATTATTTTCAATGACATGGAAACATTGTGTAGTTGTGGCTGAAGTTGCATCAAAGCTTCATTATTATAAATTATTATACACACATTACTTATTTCTATTTCTTCTTCAGCATTAAGATCTTCAACTAGAATGTCCTGAAATAGATTGAATGTAAGTAACTAACACAAAAATTGTATTCAACTTTTATTTTAAAACATGTAATTCCTGTGGAGTATCTTGGTCCGGATCTTCCCCACAGAAGAATACCAAACTTGTAACCTTAGCATCTCGTAAAATGTAAAAAAAACTAACCATCAGTATTAGATAAAATTTATACTACATTGATTAAATAATTTAAATTTTGAATTGAGTAATAAGTTCATTATCTTCAATCTATGCCAGTGGCAGTGGTTAGTTAGGAAAACAATAGAAAATCTAGTCTGGTCCAGATGTGCGCGCAAGCAGACGAGAGGTTAAAGATATATTATGATTCTGACTGCTGAGCGGGGTTCGGTTCCCTCTCGAATGTCTTATGTTACACAGTTCGACATAAGAAAAAATGCTCCAAGTGTCTTAAGTCGGACAGTTACACTAAATTGACAAGTGAAAATATTAAAATGACCTTTATGATAATGTGATAATGTAATCCTAATACAGCTTGACAATTTCAGTCAAGTCAATTTAGTCTCCGACATTCAAAAACTAAATAAGTATCTAGTATAGGTACTTGTGGTAGGCCACAGGTAGATACGGTTGGCACATGATGTACTACGAAATACTATATATCCAATTACTACTCAGTCAAGTTACATAGACACCTAACTGTGATGAATTTTTTTTTGTAAGTAGTGCTTACTTAACTAGGCCTGTAATACATAGTTATTTTTTTTAATATTAGTTTTAAACACCTAGCTACATACTAACACTTTAACTAACACTAAGCACTAGCACTTTAAGTATTCAAATACATTTTTCTATAGATTTACTATACTGCACTACACACTAAGCTGACATAATGTAAGTAGGTACATACTTCCTTAAGAAACGGTGCCTAGTTAACTTGATCAAGTAGTAGGTACCTTTAGACCCGATTCCAGTAAAGTACCTACCTACTTACCTACCTAGAGATAAATCGATACTGCTCAAGTCCCCCGAAATACTTATATTATGGTCTATAGTGAAATCCGACTTCCACATTTTTCCAGCTCCGTAGAAATAAGATTCTAGGCCCTATTAAAGGAATCAGCTCTTTGATAGCGTCATGGTTAAGCGCAGAAAGCGCCTGCAGATTAATTTCATTTTCTGCAAAATAATCGTCGCTGAACTGATGCGAAAACAACATAATTATTATCATATTTGCTAAAAGAGTAGAAAGGTTAGGTACTTACTGATAAAAGTGGCACGTAGTTCGGGCAGCCCTCAAGCCGACACACACACACACACACACTTGAGGACTTGGAGGCTGCACACTTCTTCCATCACAAACCGGGGTATAAGCTAAGCACTACGATGGGAAGAGATTCACAGCAATCACAGCACAGGATTCACCGAATTCCATTTCCAAGTTCCAACTTGGCGCCGACGACGCCGATGGTCAGTGGGTCGTCTTAGGGGTGTTTTTGTTTCGTGTAATCGCGCAATAACTTGAAAATTGGAATTAAATGAATAAATTACTCCGCGCAAAGCGTGCCATGTTTGATCTGCCGAACGAATGAAATAAACAAGTCTTGACATGAAACACTGACGTCACCACCATATAACAAACTGTTATTATAGAACTTATCATCCAACTTGATTAAATCTGTAATGTGCCATGTTTACAATATCTTAATCATGTTATCATAATTCATTTTATGAAGTGCATGTTATTGAAGAGTTGATCATTTTAACTTTATTGTGACAAAAAACAGTGATTATTCTATTTATGTAAGTTTTTGATTGCTTCATTCATTTTTTTTTCTATCAAGCAAAATTTCATACTTGATTGACTCGATTTTTCTCAGTGTAAAGTTATCCTCTATAATCTTAGTTCCGGTTTAACAGGTCCCCTCTAATTCTTGCTACAGCCACAGATTAATACAGATGGAACACTCCGCAAAATCATTTAAATACAAAGCGACTCTTACTACAACACAATAAAGTGCAATTCAGGTCGCACAACGCTTATTACCTACAGTTATATTCACCTACAAGTTGCCTCTCTTTCTATCTCTTTTTGACATGAATATTTACTTTGTAAAGTATTATATTATTTTAATTTATTGTGAATGTGAAGACTATGTAGGTCATTGCTTTTTTTGTTTGTTTTATTTTTTCTCGCAGCTATTTTTAATCATGGTCTGACAGTTTCGAGTAATTTATGCGGCCTACCCCAATGTCCTTTCTTTGGTATTGTGATAAATGATTTTTATTTCTGTAAGTAGGTTTGTACAAACACTTATACAAGTCAATCATGTTTTTTTTTTTTTTTTAACTAGCTGAGGTCGGCGTTTCCTATCTGACTACTCTGAGAAGAAAGGTCGAAACAAACTCAGAGGTCACAGTCTCTTATAAAGTCCAGACATATTCTTGGTCACTTCATGTGAAGACCATGTAGATTGGTGTCTGAAATGGTCTTTTGAGGAAAGAACCACACAGATTGAGAGGACCTGTCCAGTCAGTGCACGCATTTGTCAGTAATCGCGCAGCTCAACTCAGAACTTAAGGAGCTCAACGATTCGACGAACAATACCAAAGAAAGGACATCGGGGTAGGCCGCATAAATTACTCAAACTGCCAGACCATGGTTAAAAATAACTGAGAGAAAAAGTAAACAAAAAAAGCAATGACCTACGAGTACATAGTCTTCACATTCACAATAAATTAAAATAATAAAAACGAGAGAAAAAAAGAAAATTTGGAGCAGTTCAATCCCAAGGCTTTTTGTCCTCAATATAATCTTTAACGGTATAAAAAGCTTTCTGACACAACTTGCGCTTAATGAATGATTTGAATTTATTAAGGCTCAGATCTTGAACGTGGCTTGGAAGTTTATTATAAAAGCGTATACATTGACACCTGAATGAGCCACCTATTTTCTTGAGCCTTGTAGGAGGTACAACAAATTTGTGTTTGTTCCTAGTATTTATATTGTGGATATCACTGTATTTTTTAAACAATTTAATGTTTTTATGGGCATATATTCCCATCTAAATTATTATAGACTAGCTATTGCTTGCGACTCAGGACGAAAAGTAGCCTGTCCTTCTCCAGGTCATGATCTACTCATGTGCCAAATTTCATTTAAATCCGTTCAGCCGTTTTAGATTGAAAGCGTAACAAACAAACAAACTCAGTTTCACATTTATAATGTTAGGATTAGGATTACTCCGTTATTGGACCAGTCACATTTAATTCGGCAAAGTTCGGTTCTTCCAAACATATTTTTTTTTAATTTATTATTTATTTATTATCGTTTATTTTCAGGTATTAACCCATAGCAAAATTAGACTACATTGATTTTAAAATGCAACACTATAAATTAAATTAAATTATTAAAATTAAATTACATTACATTATTAAAATTAAATTACATTACATTATTAAAATTAAATTACAATAAAATAAATAAAAATTAACAGCATATTAGCGTCTTACCAGGTACACACAGCGAAATATTTCAGATACTATTTGATTACTACATGCACATAATCGAGTCAGGAAAGATGCTTTGAGTCTCCTCAAGAGCCCGTAAAAATCAGTAACTCTGTTCTCAACGAACATGCCAGTCGCACTACACCGCCAGGTCAGCTTTAATATAGCTCTAAGGGCGTTATTATATCGTCCACGAAGAGTGTTATAATTACTCTTCGTGTACCTGTACCAGAGTTGACTGGTGTAGAACGACTGACAGTAAGCCTTGAACAGAGTTATTCTCTTGGTTGGAGCAATGAGAAAAACGTCTAGTCAACATGTTGGTTCGGCATGCGATACTACGCCGTTCGTTCCAGATCAGCATCATCTGCTAAATCATCCTTAATTATGTGACCAAGATATTTAAACTTACTAACAATGTTTAGGGCAGTTCCACACAAATTGATCGGTAAAATATGATCAGGACCTTTACTGTGTTTAAATATCATAAGCTCCAATTTCTTAACATTATAGGTGAGATGATGTTCGGCTGCTTATTTCTCGCAGATCGCAACAAGTCGCCTTAGACCGATAAACGATGGAACCTTTGAACGTTGTCGTACTGTACAGACGCCAGCACATCAAGCTATCCGAAACTGTCAAATTTTCCCAATCAACCTTGAGCCTAATGCTTTAACGATATAGTTGAAAATCGATTAAAGAAATTTAACAGATTGTAGTAACTTGATGTGGTGGCGTCTGTGCAATTGATGGTTACAAATAGGTACGACAATATTTGATGATAAATGGTGATTCATCGAAGTTCAATGAAACTAGTCTTCACACCATCAACCTTAAAACCACAGCTAACTACAAGTGCAACGACCTTAGCTAGTACATGTTTATTGTGGGGGGGTATTTAACCTATCGCTTTGTACCGCAACGCTGTGTGGTTTCCAATAGGTCAAGTCTACTTGGGGACGCCGAGAAGCTATAACTGCTAAACCTGGGTCAGACAAGGGTGTCTTAAAACGTGGCTGCCACACAAGATTTGAAAGAAAGAAAGCTTTTGGTTAAGCAAGGGAGCATAATTATTATTATTGAGGTCTCAACACCAGAGATCGGAATAGGTAGAGTATAAATACCTAAACTTCGAGGAAAAAAGACGATTGAATCTCGAGATTTAAGAAATTACGAATTATTTATTATAAATATTTGTTATGAATGTATTCAAAGTACAATAAATAATTCACAATTTCTTAAATCCCGAGATTGAATCGTCATCGTCTCTTGTACTTCTTTTTGTCCTCGAAGTAGGTTTATACTCTACCAGGTAGAGTCTACCTATTCCGATTTATATTGATGACATACTGTCACATATCTCAAATAGGTCAGAAAAGCGTGATAATCCATTCATCCCTTAATTTATCCTAGGTAATTGAGGCAATCACTGACATCGGTGACATCGGTGAAACAAAACATCATGTGGAAACCTGGACTTAATAATTTATTAATATAAATCTGAAATCGCTAATTCGTCTTGAGCAAGCGTAGTGAATTGGTGATCAATGCTCGTGCCTTCTCTGTACGAGAAAATACCTTTGCCCTGCAGTGGGAAAATATAGGCAGCTATTATTATTATTAGTTCCGACAGGCATTATAACCAGGGGCTGCAGTCTCGACATAGATAGCGATCGCTTTATGACCGAATTCAGTCGCAAAGACCTAGTGGGGTCCCTAGACGGTCAAAATTGCATGACAAACACAAAAAATCAATGCTTGTCAAGCAATTTTGACCGTCTAGGTACCCCACTAGGACTTTGTGACCGAATTGGGTTGTAAAGCGATCGCTACCTATGTTGGGACTGCAGGCCCAGCAGTTGAAGCGTATCCTAATTGGTCACTTTAGTTGTCATGGAAGAACAAATCAACAACCCACAACTGAACAAAAGACAAGGGCCTCCCAAAGACCAAGTTACCGCACCTCGCTTGGAAAATGAAAATATGGACAAAAGCAGCCAGAGCCGCCTGTGGAGACACCTATTGTTAAGCAAAGGAGATATAACGTACCTAATACAAATCGGCGTCACGCGACGCATAGTCATGAATATGATCTTGCGATGAGCGATGACTCAAGCAAGAGATCCGTTTGAACTACCGAATGACTCTGAATCATTTGTATCATGTATAATCACCGATGATGTAGTTAAACTCGCCACAAAATAATAGGTCCGTTTTGACATGAGGGTGCTCCTCTTTGTCCCGCTATGTTTGTCTCTCTTTGGCATATGAAACGATTTGGACTGTCAAAACGGATCTATTATTTTGTGGCGAGTTTAATGTTACTTTTGTTAACTAGAATAATGATACAGTAGCTTGGTTCAATATTATTCTGACGAATTTTATGAAACTTGGAATATTGTCGTGTCTATTTGAAAACATGCACGTCTGCGCGTCACACAAAACTATTGGATACATTTTGAATTAAACTTGGCAAAGAGATTCTTCCACAAAATTCAGGGTACATTTCATATCGGAAGAGTTCGGATTGTGTCAATAGAGCGGCTGAATGAATGGATGGATTAAGTTGAAACCTGGATTGTTTTGGTGGCGTTGTTATACTCCTCCAAACGAAATCTTTTACTATGCATATTTTGCTGTTTTCGGACATCTACGCGGACGAAGTCGCGGGCATATTCGCACACATTTGGTAGGCCTTAAAATTAATGACACAATTATGGACCCTGTCGGGCACATAGCACAGTAGGAGAGAGGAGGAGGAACGCTTATTTTGTGTTTATATTATTTATACAGGGTGTAGTGTAAACAGTGGCAACCTTTTAAGGGTTCATTGTACTCATCATTATTTATCTTTTACTATGGGACCAAACCTGAAATCACACAAAAAAATCTGCTGTTCGCATAATTCGTCAAAATGTAGGGAACAGCTGATTTTTTTTTTGTGATTTCCGGTTTGATCCCATAGTAAATAACGTTGATAATGATGAGTACAATGACCCCTTAAAAGGCTTAACATTGTTTACACTTACACCCTAAATTTACACCCTATTTTGGTAAAATTATTGTATTTTTATTTTATTATTTTTTTATAATATTATCGCACGGATTCATTGATATCCGAAGTGTGACATCAAATCTTCTGATGACACCGCCAAAAGACTTCTACATTGTCAAAGATATTGCAGAAGCTTTGCCGACGAAGACTATAACAACAGGGAGAGGAAATTCTACGAAAATCGGGGCACACTATCAATCGGAATTTGATTTTGACAATTCAACATTCATTGCGTTATTTACGTCGTCTAGCAGATAAATTTTTCGAACATGTGAAGCAATGGATCAGCAATTTGCTACAAAATGCTTCAGATTACGATTGAGGGTGCTGGTTAAAATATTTATGACATTTCGCCTGCAAGATTCATATAAGTACTTACGTACTTGGTACTCATAACTTACTGCTTCATTACAGTTAATTAAAATGTCAGTGCGGCCGTTATTAAAATACATAACTTCAAAGAACAAATATGAATGCGTGATACTGATATTCGTACATCGTGGAGTTATTTGCAATATTGCATGTCTTGGGCACACGCTATGGGTAGATTTTACCATTTTTATTAGTGCCTTCAAGCTGTACTGGGCTGAATGTTTAAGGCGTAATATGTATGGGCCTGTTATGCGGTATTTTAGAGGTTATGTAAGGGCTATGGTGTTCTTTTTAGGCAAAAATAACGCCTACTTTATGAGCTGAATTTTGAACAAAACTACGGGATATTAGGCGATTTTGGCGGTCTGAGTAAACTTATTAGGGGGCTGGTTACAGGCGAATTTAGGTCTTAAGATGTGACATTAGCGTCGTTCTATGTGATAATTGTGGACAACCAAGTTAAACATCCACTGGATTGTTTGCTGTCATTTCAAGAGCATGGCTGGTTTCCTTGCTAGCAATCATCGATGGCATCCTTGAGTATGTAGGTTGTGGAGGTCAGGCAGGCAGTCGCTCCATGTAAAATACTGGTATTCTGATGCATCTGGTTAGATTGGAAGCTGACCCCAACGTAGTTGGGTAACAGGCTAGGCAGATGATGACGGACGGCATCCTTGCTGGCTAACTGATCTTTTAACCACGCCATGGAGTCTTATTTTGTGAGGCTCGGAATTAATCCTCGGGAATTAATCCAGTCTGACTGGCGATAGCGTGGTGATTACGACAAAAACCCCTTTCGACCATCCATTGTACCTGTCTAAACGTAAACCCGAGTTTCGTAGTGGACTTGCTACGTTATTATTAAAAATAATGTCATAGCATGTTTCGACACCATCAACTCCCATATGAAATTTTGTTAAACCATTTAAAATAGTATACTTTGTAAGTATTTAAAAAGCTTTTTACGCCATGCAAGGCACCCAAAATAATAAACAATATAGGCAGGACAAACAAGGACACACGCGACACGAATCGCGCGACACAAAGGCACCGCTCGTCGCGCGACACGCGGTGCCTTTGTGTCGCATCTGTTTGAAGAAACCTTACAAGTATCTTGACTAGTATCGCTTTGCTCGCGGCATCCGCTTGCCGCGGTTGGTTTGTGGATGGGTGACCATCTGGGCGTCCAGCTCGTGGCTAAGTAATAACAGCCGCACGGGTCGATCCATAAGGTTAAGCTACGCTTGCCACAGGTGGTCCGTGGATGGGTGACCATCTATACCTACCAAGACTCCTCCGTGCCTCGGAAAGCACGTTAAGCCGTTGGTCCCGGCTGTCTACGTGGATCTTTGACAGTCGTTACGGGTCGTCAGAAGCCCGAAAGTCTGACAATCAGTCTTACCAAGGAGTATCGTATTTCCCAGTAACTGGTTTGTGGAGGTCAGATAGGCAGTCGCTCCATGTAAAATACTGGTATTCAGCTGCATCCGGTTAGACTGGAAGCCGACCCTAACATCGTTGGGAAAAGGCTAGGCAGATGATGATTTTGTTTATAGTAAGCCTGTTCGTTCTCTAGGGTGCAAGCTATCTCTATACAAAATATCATCAAAATCCGTTCTGCGATTTAGCCGTGAGAACGTACAAAACTACAGACATGCCTACACACTTTCGCCTTATATGGTAGGTATGTAACTTTGTCCCGCGTATTCATTTACATAGTTCGCAAAGAATTTATATTGTAATTTGTAAAGAGTTAGGTAATTGTTTCATTGTTCTTTAAGGAGGAAGCGTCAGGGTAGCCCGCGAAATTCAAATTTTCTTACGTTTTTTTGCAATTTGCAAGTCAGTATTAAGTTGTATGTTAAATAAAGTATGATTTGCGGCCGTAACAAATATGTATTTACAGAATTATATACAATAGAATCAGTAATATACCGTAAGTTAGTATAATCCTAAAATGTCAAGATTTCATGAAATAGTCATTTTTTTAGGATTACCTGGTCTTAAAGAGTTGTATTGATCACTTTAATGATTCTAATTATGTAAATAGATACTTGTTACGACTGCAAATTATAATTTGATCAACGTACAATATAATACCAACTTGTAAATTGCAAAAAACGTAAGAAAATTTGAATTTCGCGGGCTACCCTGACGCTTCCCCCTTAAGTTATAGATAAATTATTGTTGTTATGTATTAGGTACATTTTTTATGTTGATGTTGTTTAATGTTTCAGTTTTTACATTCTTCGATGAAATATTATTGTGCGTTCCGTTTCTACATAATATTTCGAAGCAAACGCCAGACTTTTTTTGTGATCTGTCTGCGACGTACGCACGCCTGCATTAATTGGTCACCCCTTTTGTTAGCATATTCGTATGCGTGTTCCTTAATTGGGAAGCCCTCAGGCACGAAGGTGTCTGTAGTTTGTATGACACTCTTTTGTGCATCGTGTGCATGTAATTTAATGTTATACTGGACGACTGTTTTTACCGTTTTGAAAATAACTTTAATTTCGGTAGTCGGTGTCTTTGGTTTTGTATTTTCGTTTTTTTCCCAGACTTCCGAAGTTAAAGTTATTTTTCACTTTGTAGTGTTTTGTTTTGGAAGTCGGTTTTATTTTTTGCTAAAAAGTTTTTATTTTTCACTTTTTAGTTGTGGAACCTACCCCACACAAATTCGAATACATAATTGAGCACAATAATTGTAGATATAGCCATGTAAATAACAGTGATGAGGAAGTTATTAAAACATCATCACATCATCCACATAAAATAATTGAAAAATATACGCATTATTGAAGCTAACTCAAAAACTACCCAAGCAAAGTTAATAAAATTTATATGGCACAACCTCGGAAGTATACTCTTTCAAACAAAAAAGAATTTTCCAAATCGGTCCATCCGTCTTTGAGTAATCGCGTAACAAACATACAAAAAAAAAAACATACGGTCGGTCGGTCGGTTAAAAAATACGGTACAGTAGGTGAACGGAGTAGAAGCATATGGCATACCTAGTTTTTGTTTTTTCATTAGCTTAGACAGAAATTTCTCTATCAATAAACACCATACATTTGAAGTAAACTAGTACAATAAAAATAGTAATTTTGAATAGCTTTATAGGTCGTTAAAAAACATCGAAATTCAAATCATTTTTGACTAAAAAAAAAGGAAAACTAGGTATGCCATTCTACTCCGTTCACCTATTATACCCTATTTTTTTTCAAGACAATAAAAAAAAGTTATCCAGTACAGTGCAACGCTCGTTAACTCGTTTGTAGTGATTCTCGCTAATCAACAACAGATGCGACTTCATGCGACTAATATAAAGCGATTAGCTATCAATAATTTTCTCGCTCAAGAAACGTACAGTCACGAACCGGGATTGTTGAGCCACTAGCTTATCATCGTAACTTGGTTGTGTTACACGAATGCCGCCCGTTTTTCGTTATTGAAATGTCACAATGTCAAATTTCACGAGCGACATTCGTGTAACACAACCAAGTTAAGATGATAAGCGAGTGGCTTAACAATCCCGGTTCGTGACTGTACAAGAGATTGTATGTGCCGTGTAAGTAAAAGGATACATATACTAGATGTAACGTAAATAACGCACAACCTCTAAGGGGTCATTGTACTCGTTATTATGTACAACTTTCACAATGGGACCAAACCTGGAATCCCGAAAAAAAACCAGCTGACGAGTTATGTGCTGCCTACAGCACATAACTCGTCACTGCTGATTTTTTTTCGCGATTTCAGGTTTGGTCCCATAGTACGAGTAATAGTTGTTCATAATGATGAGTACAATGACTTCTTAAGAGGTTGTGCGTTATTTAAGATACACTTTGTATAGGGTGATTGGTAATTAGCGACCGATACTTAAACACATGATTGTACTCATGATAACAAACCACTTTTACTATGGGACCAAATCTGAAATCGTGAAAAAAAATCAGCTGCTCCCTACATTTGATGAGGTATGGTCCCATAGTAAAAGTTGTTAGTCGATCGCTGACTATTCACACCGCTAGTACTCGTTTGTCGCAGCGACGAAAGCTATCAGAGAGAGTACGAGTACTCTCTCTCAGCGACGCTCGATTGGCGGGCAGAAAACTCGCTGAGAGACTCACGCTTGGTTGGTAAAGACGCCACCACATCAAGTTACTACAATCTGTGAAATTTCTTTAATAGATTTTCAACCTAATTGCTAAAGCATTAGATTCAAGGTTGATTGGGTAAATTTGACAGTTTCGGGTAAATTGACCTGCTGGCGTCTGTGGGTGAATATTCGAGCGTTTTAACCGCCGTCATTACCTTCCGCCAAAAGTTGATGAATGAGAATATATTTAATGAAATATTTCAGCAATTCCTGATTCTGGTCCTTAAGCAGATTCTGGGAATTGATGAAATATTTCATTAACGATATTCTCCTTCATCAACTTTTGGCGGAAGGTAATGACGGCGGTTAAAAGCTCGAATATTCACCCCTGTACATACGCATACCAGCCAGTAATCGTTCGTCGCCGTCGCACGCTCTTAGCTTGCCAACTCTTCATTTGCTAGCTCTACTCGCTTCTGACGTAACCGGGGCAATAAGCCTTCCTGCTATCCTTTCTGACTTGCTAATCTTGTTACTAAGATATGTGCATAGATCATGTCGATACTACAGAGGCGACAGATGAAAACTAGAACATTAAAAAAAGTAAAAACCCGACTTCATAAACCTAAAACTGTTGGTGGATTACTCCTTGCTTCAATTAACTCGAAAATGGGTATAAGTAATGTTTAAGTCATACAATGGAAACGTATCTAGCGTTTTCTAGGGTTCCGTTACCTCAAAAGGAAAAAACGGAACCATTATAGGATCACTCGTGTGTCTGTCTGTCTGTCCGTCTGTCAACTAATGGACCGATTAAGTTGAAATTTTATACACGTATGAATTTCTTTGACGGACGTGTAACGTAACTAAATGAATTTTGAATATGAAAATATAAAAAAAAGTTGCAAACTGTACCGCGTGACATATCAAATGAAAGGGTCTATGAGGGTCTCAAAAATATTTTTTTTATAATTTTAAAATAAATTGTTTTAAAGTTATTTATGAAAATAGACGAACATTGACCATTCCCCCTTATCTCCTAAACTAGTGAGCCCAAAATTTTGAAAAAAAATACAGAAAATAGTTCTATACCTATAGATTAGATACAGGATAACTTATAAGAAGCCTATGGCCTTAAAATAACATGGTAAATCTCTCAATATTGTGCGTACGAACTTACATTTGCAGTTGAAATGTATGGGAGAACATGTTTTCCAACTACAATGTTAAGTTTGTTCTTGGGACAAATTTATTCCACCTACGGAACCCTTCATAGAGCGTGGTCCGACACGCACTTGGCCGGTTTTTGTTTTAAACAAGCCCTGTCGTGGTGAAGAGGACACAGTTTATTTGAAAAATCGTATTCCTTTGATAGATCAAAGGAATAAGACTTGGCCTGAATATTTATTTATCTAAATACTAATAAATAAAGCTGAATTTTTGTTTTTTATTAGTTTTTTTATGTATGTTTGAACGTGCTAATCTCTGGAACTGCCTGTCGGATTTGAAAAATTATTTTTGCATTTGTTAGCCCAATTTTTTAGGAAGGCTATATAATAGGCATATTTAACATCACGCAAGGACCCATAGGTGCTGATCAAAACGAAAAAGTCGGAAAGAACGCTAAAGGAAAACGTAGGAAAATTGCTTGTTCTTCCGCATTGCCTGCCCACGCTATTGGCAGGCAATGCGGAAGAACAAGAAATTTCACGCGGACGAAGTCGCGGGCTGGAGCTAGTTTATGTATATGACTTCGTACATAAGTTTAATTACCTAATGTATTATATAATATCCTAAAACCTTCCTGAAAGTATGAAGATCACGCTAGAGAAAGAATCACTAAAATTGGTTGATTAGTTTTTGATAAAATCGCGGACATACGAACATACTGGACTGGTCTGGTCTTTATAAGAGAATGTGACCTCTGAGTTTGTTTCGGCCTTTCTTCTCAGAGTAGTCAGATGATAGGAAACCCGACCTCATCTAGTTAAAAAAAAAACATGATTGACTTGTAAAAGTGTTTGTACAAACCTACTTACAGAAATAAAAATCATTTATCATATATACGGGTCGAATAGTGAACCTCCTTTTTTGAAGTCGGTTAAAAACCAACTAAAACTCATTTTAACATAGATTTTCTTTCACAAACAAATATTTTCTTTGTTATACCGTGCACTATATTATATTTAACAGCTCTGAAACCCGTCACTCATAAATTATATTACACGAAATACTTTTCACTTTAAATCGTGCGCGTTTGTAATGAAAATAACCACGTTTGGCAGCCGTGCCGTGGACTGAAGAGGTCATTATAGTACGATAAGAGGTTTCCTTCATTTTATTTTTCAGGAGAACATTTATAATTAATGGAATATTTGGAAAATGTGAAAAACACTTAGTAGAGATTTCTGTTTCATCTTTATTAGGTCAACTCCAAGATATAAAAAAAGAATTAAATCGACTTCAAAAAGAAATATACTCAGACTTCCGAAATTAAAGTTATTTCATAATTTTGAGTTAATTTCTTTTTGAAGTCGATTAATTTTTTTTTTAATTCTCTTTTATTTCGTATTTTTTTTTAGTTTTTAGTAAAAACTGGAATATTTGTTTGTAATAACTAGTTAATAGTTTTGATATAAATACCCTTTGACACCACACCCAGGACGTCACACGTACACGTAGTAGTCCATTATCTTGAAAACTACTGAACCGATTTTGATGAAACTTGCACTGTTCCCTAAGTTGAAGTAAATGTAAGCTAATACAAATAAAATGGTCACGATCCGACTAATAGTTTCGGAGAAATGCGTGTAAAAACATACATACAAACAAACATACGAGGGGTGATCAAAAAGTAATGATAATAAATATTAAACACGGTGATTATAGTTTAAAAAAAAAATTATTTCTCTACATAGTCTCCTAACAAGTCAATATATTTAGTCCATCTTTTTTCTAAACCCAGAATTCCCTTAGAAAAAATCTTTGTCTTGACCCTACAAAAACCCCTCAATAGCTGTCATCACTTCGCTATCGTCTTCAATTTTTTTGCCCCGGAGGTGTTCCTTGAGCCGAGGAAAGAGATAGAAGTCACTAGGAGCTAGATCTGGCGAACAGGGCGGGTGTTCGAGCAGTTCGAATCCCGATCCTTGAATGGCAGCCATCGCAACTGCGGCTTTGTGAGTTGGTGCGTTGTCTTGGTGAAACAGCACTCCAGCTCGCAGTTTGCCGCGTCTTTTTTCCTTAATGGGTTTCCGCAATCTTCTTATTTGGTCTGTGTAGTAAGAGCCCGAAATAGTGGCTCCCTTTTCTAAATATTCCACCATAATTATTCCTTCAGCGTCCCAAAAAACGGACGCCATAATCTTTCCCACTGAACTTGACACTTTGAATTTCTTCGGCGTCAGTGAGGAAGCTCGCTTCCAGGTCATTGATTGTTGTTTGGTTTCAGGATCAAAATGGTGAACCCAGGTCGTGTCCATGGTCACGAAACGTGGCAAAAATTTTTCCTGATCTGCTTGGAACTTTTCGAGATTCACTCTCGAAATGTCGACTCGTTTTTCTTTTGCTCGTCGGTTAACATTCTCGGCACCCAACGCGCGGAGACCTTTTTCATATGCAATTCGTTCGTGAAGATTCTTTGAACACTGCCATATGAGATCCCTGTGACCTTAACTATATGTCTGATGGTTACTCTCCGATCTGCCAACACGACATCTTCGACTTTTTTCACATTATCTTCAGTGAGGGACGTGGATGGGCGTCCTTCGCGATGTTCATCTTCCGTGGATGTTCTGCCCAGTTTAAACTCCTTCGCCCAGCGTGCAACTGTGGAATATGGAGGAGCAGAGTCCCCCAATGTTTCCACTAAGTCGGTGTGTATGTCTTTGGTAGACAGAGGTACTTGATGACAGCTCTAATTTCATTTTTCTCCATTTTGATGTTATCTCTTCGACTGTTCGTATTCAAATGAATGTACCTCCTGGGAATCGTGGCCTACTTATATGATTTGTTTATGCTAACCTAGTGGGTATACGAGTATGAGCAAGCAAAAAATAAATTCTTTTTATTTTTATGTGCACTGGAACTACCCGATTATCATTACTTTTTGATCACCCCTCGTACATACATCTATAAAATTTTGTATATTTGTTTGGAAGCCCTAACATATTAACATATGTGAATATATTGCAGTTCCAATAATATTACATACATACTAACATACGTGTCGAATTGATAACCTCCTTTTTTGAAATAAACGACTACTGCCAGCCATTTCATAAGCCCTCTTGAACTTTGCAAAAACGGTTATCGGGTCTAGCTAACCTAACTAGCGGGTACTGTCCAACTGCTGGGCAAAGGGCCTTTTGCCCTGCAGTCTCCCTTTTCCACACAATTCTGTCTTTTGCTAGTGTCGGCCAGTCCTTACGGTAGGAGTCAAGCTCGTCCCGCCATCTTCGTCTCGTCCTGCCGCGATATTGTCGTCCGTTTAGTGGGACCCAATCAGTGGTTCTCTTAGCCCATTTGTTATCTGACATGCGGCAGACATGTCCGACTCAGTCCCACTTGAGCTTAGCGGTTTTCTGGCTATAACGTCCGTGATCTTTCTTGGTTTTGGCGCGCAATGTTATGTTCCTTATACGGTCCGAAATTCGAACCCCCAGAATACTGCGTTCCATAGCTCGCTGGCAAACCTCGAGCATGGAGCTTGGACCTCTGCTGAAGTGTCGGGTCATCCCACTGATTTATAAATGCCACTGAAACTATCATAAGCCATAACTAATATTTTTTTCTAAAATAAAAAGTAGCCTTAGTTACTCCTTATAACATCAGCTATCTGCCAGTGAAAGTTCCATCAAAATTGGTCCAGCGGTTTCGGAGATTAGCCGAAACAAACAGACACACAAACTAAAATTTTAAAAATATTTTTTTGGTTGTACTTTCAAATTCAAATTTAAATTCAAATATTTTATTTCAGACTAAAAATCCATATAATGTTAGTAGTAAATAGTATACTTAGCCTGATGTTAGTATTAAATTAAATTATTAATAATAAACAACTAATGAACCATTGAACTGTGCGTTCAATGGTTCACCAGTCTATTAGGGTAGGTGTGTCTGAACACCTATCCACCTTCGTAACAGGTGAGAGTCACACCGGTCTGAAAACACATTCAGGATGCCATTGGAGGAGGAGCGCAAGCGCGCCATCATGGAAGCGCATCGCTTTCGCATCATACATTTAGTAAAAAAAACTGTTATTTCGACATTACAATATTCACGAATATTTTCACATAATCACTGAGTTAGTTTCTATTAGAACAGTTAGTGATTGAATCACTGCGGCCTTGTGTGGACTGTTTCATAGTGTAGGTATCTAATAATAATGATCGGTCCATACGCGCCAGTACGCCATTTTGGGTCATGTTTTTTAGGAAAGACTGAAACTCCCCGATTAGATTTCCAAATATCCTCCGCTCTTTCGGGGTTGAAGAGTCCTTTTACACTCCGACATTTTATACCCGACTACGGCGGAGCCCTAAAGGATGGTTATGATTTTATTGCAATTGGTTCAGTAGATTAGAAAGAAATTTATAATATAGTAGCAATATTTATGATTCTTATTTATTTTTATTGTGTAAAATTAATAGTCGTCTAGAAACGTGTTTTTTAAACTGAAGTATTTTTTTTTATATGTAGTTATACCCGGTTTTTTTTTTTTTATTGGATTCCGATTCACTGCTATCCGATACGACTGTTGTGTGTGCTTAGCGTTAGTCCCCAATCCCCAAGTAATAGGGGGCGTACCTATTGCAATTAGCTGTCTGCTATTGAGAAATTCCTGATGGAAAAACAAAGTGTATGAGAAAGAATGCAATGTATTGAGAAGGTGGTCGTAAAAGCTGAACTAGAGTGTATTGGACTCCACAGTATTCCCTTGAGGGTTCTAGGTCACAGAAGGCGTCCCGTGCAAATCCAGTTCTATCAAAGCTAGTGAATTTTTATATGCTCAGATTGCCGCGTATTTGATGGCGAAATGTACCTATGGATAGCCCGGGTAACGGGTTTATCAATAAAATTAAAATCGTCCATACGTTAGCCATCGATTTTGTTTACGAAGACAGGTTTTTTTTAACACAACATTATGCTAAGTACTAGACAATCGGGTCCAAGAACCCGATTGGTGACCAATTATAATCGGTTCTTTTGAATATGTAGGTATTCTTCAGATCAACAGAAATCCGAGACAACCGATTCAATATGTATGGTTTCGTACCTACATTAAAAGTCAAAACGGATCGATTCGACTAGGTGTACGGGAGGGGATGTCGATCCTTTTTTGGCTCAATTAGCATGGGTATCTGATGGACTCTAAGTTACTGAAGGCGTAACCAAATATCAAGGGCCTTAGCACATCTCCACCGCGAAACAGCGAAACCGCATGTTGTTCCGCTGATATTCCGCTACTCGAGTAGCGGAACATCATGCGAGTCAGTTGAGTTGAACTACAGCGGTTTCACTGCTATGATTTCGCGGCGGAGGTGTGCTAAGGCCCTAAATAGGCAATGATGCCAACAACTCAATAATAATTACTCCAGATATAACTTCGATGTGTGTGACTGATTAGTTTCGTTATCGGCCTTGTCCAATTGGTTTGTCAAATTCGCCTAAGGTCTAGCGGATATTTAGATCAAATAGGTCAATTGAGTTCTATACGTTGTAATAGTTTAAAAAAACCATGGTTTAGGCCATAATTGAGATATTTTTGCAGGTAAAATGTAGAAATTCCCTTTGGAAAGAACATTTGGAGTCTAGTTGTAATAAACAAAGTGATATGTGATATCTATGAGTAAAACTTCTAGTAGCAAGCTTTAGTGCGTACGCAAACATAGATGGGAATTGGATACAACCATTATTTTCCATAGCCTAAGTTACATACATTTCTGTCCATTTAGCGTTTTGAAGGACGATATGGCCACTTTTACTTTAAGAAAAACTGTTTAGCACTGTTTTACAAATTTTTCAATCAATCTGCCTAGCCTTGTCCCAACTATGTTGGGGTCGGCTTCCAGTCTAATCGGATGCAGCTGAATACCAGAATTTTACATGGAGCGACTGCCTATCTGACCTCCACAACCCAGTTACTGGGTAATACGATACTCCTTGGTAAGACTGTGCGTATATATTATATATAATAATATTGTTTATTATTATCACTTGCTTAAAAACAAAAAAAAAAATCGGTGAAGGAAAACATCGTGAGGAAACCCGTGAGTGAAGAATTCTCTGACTTAGCATGTGTGAAGCTAAGTAAGAGGAACAAACACAACCCCCAGTCAGAGTTTGACTTTGACTTTCTGATTGTCAGACTTTCGGGCTTCTGACGACCCGTAACTACTGCCAAAGATCCACGAACGCTTTCCGAGGCACGGAGGAATCTCGGTATGTAAAGATGGTCACCCATCCACGGACCAACCGCGACAAGCGTAGCTTAACCTGATGGATCGACCCGTACGGCTGTTATTAATTAGCCACGAGCTGGACGCTAACTCGTAAAATTAAAAAAAAAAAACATCGCTGCATCAAAAATATGTTTCACCTAAAACGTTAATCCTCTTTTATGGCTGTACATTGTCTACACAATTATCAGTCAAACAAACGAAGATTATCTTATTACCAAGACTTGTGAATTTCATTATAATGAAGTTAGATAGAGCTATTTTATAGGTGGCGGCACTGTTCATGTATTAATTTAAAAGAGCCTCTACGAAGACGATACTTAAGCACGTTCGGATAACCCTAGCTTGGCAGCCTCGCTGACTGGTGAATCTTTATATCACGACATGAATTGAGGAGCTGGCGAACAAATCCGGATTTGTCCTGTAGTTTTTTTTTTCTTTTTTTTAAATAGAGGTCAAAAACCAAAATAAGCTAAAGATAATTAGTTAGAATTTTAAGCTTTAGGAAATGACTAGTGTAGTGTACTCCCCAGAGGAGAGTCTGGTGACGGACTGCCGCGGCAGGTTCGCGGTGAGTACTAACGCGTGCCCGTGTTCCCACCACAAGCGGCAGAGACCATCGTAGAGTTTTAGTGGGTTGGAGTCCCACATAGTTATGTGGTTCTATCTCCCTGTGGTAGTGCAGTATGCATGAGCATTTCTCCACGCAAAAAGAAAGGGCAATACCTACGTAATTTTGCTATTTTTCTTTACAGCCTCCATCGTGAATTTACGAGTAGCTGGTTGCAAATGTCATGCGTAATCGTATCGTACACTAGTTTGCATGAAAGTTAGCTAGGTATTGAGATTAAATTGCTACCTACCTACACGCAAACTTGAATGTAACCAACTGTACCTATTATGGAAACAATCATGTACATTATACGTACAGTCAACGTCTAGAAGTCCACTTACACCGCAATGACCATTATCGCCTGCGCTATACCACAGATTACTAAATAGTTACTACGTAAGCTATACGGGCTGCCAAAGTTACCAATGTGTAGTATTGTCAAACGTTCTTATAGAAGGTCATAAGTACAACTAATATTGCTATGCCATAGTTTTGTGAGATTGCTAGTCGACTTCTGACTGTTATAGTACATGGTAACATACATAGGTACATACATTATATATATGGTATACTAGCAGCTCCCCGCGGTGTCACCCGCGTAAGTCTCGAACCCGTAGGAATATAGGGACAAAATGTATATTATCAACTATCTGTGTTCCAAATTTCATCAAAATCCTTCGAGTAGTTTGCGTGAAAGAATAACAAACATACAAACACACACACTCACAAACTTTCGCCATTGTAATATTACTAGCTTTTGCCCGCAGCTTCGCCCGCGTAGTTGTCGGAAATTATCCCACGGGAACGTATTACCGGGATCAAAAGTATCCTATGTCCTAATCCAGGTCATAGTCTACCCATATGCCAAATTTCATCCAAATCCGTTCAGCAGTTTTAGCGTGAAAGCGTAACAATTTAATCATGATTCGAAAAACACGTGGCGCCATCTATTATCATAAGAACGTTATTGTTGTTTTCCTCGGGAACAGTACTTTTTTTCGGGATGAAAGGTACCCTATATCCGTTTCTGTACACATAACATCGTATATGCAAAATTTCAGGATGATCGGTTCAGTGGTTTAGGCGTGAAAAGGTAACAAACAACTTACTTTCGCATTTATAATATTAGTTAGGATGCTACATGGTATGGAGGAGTTCCCAAACATTTTCAGTTCGCTTCGCACTTACAGGTTCAGTATTTTGTCTCGGCGCCCTAGCTAGTCGAAATACGGTGAAATGATATTAGGTAGGTAGCCACATTTTGTAGTTTCCGGAGAATGATAAACAAGAGTACCTCACGGCACCCTCTGTACTCTGTACGGCTCACCAAAGTGCCGCGGCGCACACTTTGGGAACCCCTGATGTATAAGAATAACGAACCATGTTTTGTAGAGAAATGATGAACGATGAATAAGACGGGTTGGTATCCGCAATTCTACGTGAAAACGCGTATTTTGTTTGCGTACGGGTGAAAAAATCGATCACTCGATCCACCGCAGCTCCTCCAGGAACGACAGAAAAGCTTTAGTGTTACTGACAATCTCACGGCGGATACCTATATGAACTATAAGGACTATAAATTTCATACATATCTCTGCTATAGGAAAGTTGCTCGAAGAAAGACTGCCTGCTTAGATTAGGTATTTATAATAGCTACTAATTCAACAGCCTTGTCGTCACAGCACACCATCACAATAAATCAGACAAAAAAGACGACATTGACCAAAAATCGATGTAATCAGTACAACAATAAAATATCTAACTCACTGACAAGGTCGCTACACCTGACGCGAGAGGTGTCCGACGCGGGAATCGAACCGAAACACCTGTGTGACTCACTAGTCACTAATACTGACTCACGTGTTTTGACTTAGCTGGCTGGTTGATATTTCGTAATGACGTGAGAACATCATAATGCGACTTTCTCGGATGGAGATTTTTTCTATGACGCCGACGTTAATTCAGAAACTGCAAGTTTCTTGCATCCTTCTGTGCAAGTTCCTCGCTTCTGAAAATGATGTAGGAAGACTATGAAAGCGATGATGGGACTAGCAAAGATTGGCCATCTTTGGCGCAGTTGAGTAAATCGTGCAGTTTGGCAGTTTGGAAATCAACCGGAGAGGCGGCAGGGAGAGGAAGCAGGGAGGCGGGGGTCCTAGCAGTATATTTAATAGATACCCTATACTATATGAAGACTATTTGTATAATATATATTTGTAATCACGTTCTCAAAAACGGCTCTAACGATTTCTCGAAAGGAATATTGTAATTTTCAACATCTAAGTAAACTTGGCAAATAGAATGATGATAGGCTTTGTGTGTAATCAATGTTTATTAAGGAGCTGCTACTTAGCAGTTTCGAAAATCTTCTAGCCATCTCTTGATAGTAGCATTTTCCAACCACAGCTTAAGGGCATTAAATCCGCCTAGTTCCGCGGCTTTACAATCTTTTTTTTTTTGTGATGGGTTTGCTCTCGACTCTAGTCTAGGTCAGAGGTGACAGAGACAAAGTCGACGATGGAGTGAGCTTACCCAGAAGAAGCCTGTTCACTCTCACTTTGAAGAGATTAGGGTTGTATGCGTTCGGAAACACAGACGCAGGTAGTGAGTTACACTCCTTTGCTGTGCGCATTATAAGACATTTGGAAGCGCTTAGTGCGAATTGGTGGAATAGCAACCAGGTAGGGATGGTAACTGGCAGTGCGTCTAGATGTCCGATGGTAGAAGGGGGCAGGTGGAATGAGATCGTGGAGTTCTCGGGCACACTCTCCGAAGTACAATCTGTAGAAGACCGACAAGCAGGCAACCTTGCGGCGATGAGCCAAGCTATGAAGCTTGGCATCCACCAGTCTATCTATTTTCTTTTCTTTTTCTATGGCAGCACCTATGACGTAATATGTTGCATACCACCATGTATCGACAAGCCCTCTCTAAAGACTTATGGCCATCTGAATGTTGATTATGATACAGATTAAAAACAGTTGGTGCCAACAAAACGTATTTGGCAAAACTTCAGTAGGTCAGACCTTGTGACATGCACAACATTCTATTGTGGTATGCAACCAGCCACAGTTAGTATGTTTTTTTTTTTATTATTTTACTCACTCAACTAGATTGACTGATGAGTGACCTTAAAAAGGCAAAACAGTCATTTAATAATGTGTCTTCAATTACTTCCTAATTATAAAAGAACAGATGTCCATTCTGCAAGCAATACCTCCTGTGATTGTAACAATCAATCAATACGAGGGTTCCCGGGCTATTTGTATTAAGCGACTTGTTTGGAATTTTACAGGAGAGCATTTCAAAAGTTTCATTATTCGGAAAAAAGAACATTGTAAAAAAGTATCAATATTTTTTACGAAAAAGTAGCCTATCGAGGGTTAATAATCAATAGTCTACTCGTATCTCCTATTTTACTTTTGAATGCAGGTAGGTATGATAATAACTCAATATCGGCCAGGATGTCGCTCGCCCGTGAACCCTCGAATAGATTCATAATTTTGACTGTTTAGTACTCACTACTTACACCCAAAAACGTACATCGAACACTGAACGAGAATAAACTGGAAAGATGAATGAAACAAAATGAGTATCTTAGAATGTGAATACTTAAGTTTCTGCCTAATCTCAGGGGAAAAAGATGAGTTCAATCAATCTGCCTAGCATGTATGTATGTTTATAATAATACCCACAATGACCACTGAGTTACCGCAGTACCTATACTGAGGTACTAAATTAAATACATTTAATTTGTGAATATAAGTGACCACAACGAAGATAGTAACTTCTTAGATATAACAGACTTATTTCAAATAAAATAAATGCGAAAGTAGGTTTGTTTGTTCGTTTGTTACCGTTTCACGCCTAAACTCCTGAACCGATCATCCTGAAATGTTGCATATAATATATGCAATTATGTTGTTAGGTGTACAGACACGGACATAGGCTACCTTTCATCCCGAAAAAAATGCTGTTCTCGAGGACTACAGCACTACAGCTAGTTTTAAATAAATGAAATATGTATATATTCATTTTACATTAAAATAATGCATATTTTTCCCACTTAGTTTATGTGAATGTTGTTTTAATCTATGCGGACGATGTTTTAATAACTTCCTATCACTGTTATTTACATAGCAGGTAGTGGTATTCGAATTTGTGTGGGGTAGGTACCACAACTAAAAAGTGAAAAATAAAAACTTATCAGCAAAAAATAAAACCGACTTCCAAAACAAAATACTACTAAGTGAAACATAACTTTAATTTCGGAATTCGGTGGCGAAAAACGAAAATACAATTTATTGCTAAAAGTTTTTATTATTTAAATGATTTTGCTGAGTGTCCCATCTGTATTAATCTGTAACACCGCTCAAAACGACGTACTGGTTATTAGGACGATATTTTGAGTTCCCAGCATTAGTTATAACAACTATCCACTTGCAGAGAGTGTGATCAGATTGAGGACGTGCAGCATTTGCTGATGGATTGTGTCCGGAACGGACGCGAGTCTTTTTTGAGAGAATTCGACTTAAACAAGCTTAGTGTAGGATTAATTCAATCAGTTTTATCTCGACCAACGTCAAAATGTGCCAAAAAGTTATGTCGGTTAATAACAGTCCTCCAGCTGTGACATCTATGTTTATCTCATGGCGTTTCATATATTGTTTACGTGTATACTACACTGGTCAGCAAACAAACCGAGCCACCCGCTACCTAGGAACTCTGATTCGATTTTCTCAAAAAGTATAAAACTTACAACTATCAAAGTTATACCTACAAAAAGTGCGTTTCATGGTGATTAAAATGACTACAAATTAATTCGAAAGTACCGTCAACTCACATTGTAATCAAGCAACAAACACAATGCTAACGATTTGCTCTGTTTTCACCAGAGTTTGAAATTAGCGTTCTTTTTCTCTACAATGAGGGTAGTCGGATATTTCTTATTATTTCTTTAGTTTTTGTCCATCGTTTGCTCAGACGCGTGTGTTTTTGCTACTTTTTTCGATTAGTAATGGATACAACACCTCAGGAAGCAGCTCAAGCTGTAGCATTACTTCAAGCAGGCTTTGCGCAACGTGAAGTCGCTCGAAGGCTTCGAATCAGCAGATCTTCGGTGCAACGAGTTTACAGACGATACCTAGAAACTGGAGCATTCGATCGCCGTCCAGGTACGGGCAGACCTAGGGCTACATCAGCAGCAGATGATCGTTATATCCACCTTACTGTTCTGCGAAATCGCCACCTCAACGCAGTTCAAGTCCAACAAAGTCTGCGTGACGAACGCCAAGTGGTCATAAGTTCAGATACCGTCAGAAGGAGACTTGCTGAACGGAACCTGACCTCAAAAAGAGCTGCAACAGGCCCAGCATTAACGGTAGCACACCGTCGAGCACGACTTGAATTTGCTCGAGAGCATAGGGATTGGACATTAGAGCAGTGGAGTAATGTACTCTTCACTGATGAGACCAGGGTGAGTCTACATGGAAGTGATCGACGTCAGAGAGTATATCGTCGCCCTGGAGAACGTTATTCTCAGTGTTGCATCGAGGAAACTGTTGCTTATGGAGGAGGATCTGTAATGGTCTGGGGCGGCATCTCGTTAACAGCACATAGTTTTCATCGAATCGACGGGCCATACACGTGGACTGACTTCTCATCGCTACATTACTGAAATCCTCGCAGACCATGTGGTACCTTACGCAGAATATATCGGACAGGATATGCAATTGATGCATGATAATGCACGGCCTCATGTTGCTCATGTGGTGACCCAGTATCTACGCGACGTCAGCATTCGTACGATGGACTGGCCAGCTCGAAGCCCGGACTTGAATCCGATAGAACACTTATGGGATGAGCTGAAACGTCGGGTTCGAGCCCGGGTACCTGCTCCAACAAGGCTTCCAGAGCTGCGAATCGCAATTGAAGAGGAGTGGAATACAATTCCTCAAGATTTTATCGTCAGGCTCGTAAGGTCGATGAATACAAGGATGCTGGCAGTTATCCGAGCAAGGGGAGGGAATACGGAATATTGATCAAAAACTTTTTTTTTTATTTTATCTTTGTTTGTGCTTTAATTTTTTTTTTCACTTTATCATTACTAACGATTGTCACAACTGGAAAACGACTCTTCTTTGTAAAATCCTTAATAAACACTGAAATATTGATTAAACCCAATGAGTTTCCTTTCATTTTAATCACCATGAAACGCACTTTCTGTAGGTACAACTTTGATAATTGTAGGTTTTTTAGTTTTTGAGAAAATCGAATTAGAGTGCCTAGGTAGCGGGTGGCTCGGTTTATTTGCTGTCCAGTGTATATTTTATGTCTTAATTACAAGTGTAAATGTTATATAATATTAAAAGGCACGATGGGGTTGGCATATCTGTCTACCCCAAAACAAATAAAGAGAAAAAAAAAAAAACTATCCACTTAATAATACTAATGAAATACTATCTTGAATTCATGCAAGCAGTAACCTAACATTAAGTACTACTTAATGTTAGGTTACTGCTCTGAATTTGTGCACAACGTCTCATGAACAGAATACAGTCTTCACATGTAAATTTCACCTGTATGAAGCAAGGGCAGGTCGCTAGTAAACAATAAAACACATTACTCTACTTAAGTGTAGAAAACAATTTAAAAATAAATGAAAACCATTTAAGTTAGACCTTGTAGAAACACTCATTTGTAAGTACGTAACGGTCGGCCATATTTTAAAAGGTGGTGTTTTAAGAGTTGTATGTTCAGCAGTCCAGTGCAATGAGTGAATGTTGATGAATGTTGTAATAACACCAACAGCATGTCCATAGTTAAACGAAAATGATCCCAACCCACATTATTGTGTAATGTGGGTTGGATCCTTTTTGTTTAACTAAGGACAATTATACATTCAACATTTTAACCCTGCTAATTGGTTACTCATTTTACTTACAGTATTTGTAAACATAATAATAATAATATCCTGGGACATTTCACACACGGTCATCTGATCCCAAACTAAGCAATGCTTGTACTATGGAAACCAGATAACTGATATACTACATACACTACTTTTTTTTTTGTAAATACATACTCATATAGATGATAACACCCAGACTCAGGACAAACAGACATGTTCATGCACACAAATGTCCTGGATGGGAATCAAACCCACAACATGCGGCATGACAGGTGGTATCTTAACCAACCACGCCAGCTGGCCTGTCAACATGTGCCATTGCCCCATAAAAGCTACTGTTTACAACACTTGTGACCAAAAAAAATTGGCCCACCCTATGTTCTCCATGTGCAAGACGATAATTCAAAAATTCTAAAGTAGGTAGTAAGTATATTTTCATTATTATAGAGGAGCTTGTGGCTAAGTAATAACAGCCGCACGGGTCGATCCATCAGGTTAAGCTACGCTTGCCTCGGTTGGTCTGTGGATGGGTGACCATCTTTTCATACCGAGACTCCTCCGTGCCTCGGAAAGCACGTTAAGCCGTTGGTCCCGGCTGTCATTTGTAGATCTTTGACAGTCGTTACGGGTCGTCAGAAGCCCGAAAGTCTGACAACCAGTCTTACCAAGGGGTATCGTATTACCCAGTAACTGGGTTGTGGAGGTCAGATAGGCAGTCGCTCCATGTAAAATACTGATATTCAGCTGCATCTGCTTAGACTGGAAACTGACCCCAACATAATTGGGAAAAGGCTGGGCAGATTAATGTTGCGTGAAAGTAGGTAAGATAAAGTTTATTTACACATACCCTATACTTTGATAAAAGCAATATTCTTTACAAAATCTACTTGGTTCTTTAGATGTCCTCATCACTCACTTTTGTTTGGAAAAACTGGGTGACATTTCTTGTCAGTGAAGTTGACAAAAGCATTATTTTGTTTATTTAGTGCTCGTTTATTGATAATTAATTAATCAAGTATTTAACCAACTTAAAAAAAAAGCGAGTCTTCATTCAACCAGTATGTTCTTAAGTTCGCGATTTTCTCAAATACTAATGAATCAGGTTTGATATTTATTTCACTAAGGTAATCTACATAAATTCAAGAAGGTTTTAGTACTTTATATTAGGGTATTATTAAACTTGATGAATTATCTTGTTTCAATTCGGAGAGAACAGGGTGGATTGATTTTTGCACGCAAGTGTAATTTTGTTAAGATTTATGAGTTGTGTTCAATAAAGCTTAATATTATTTTAGATCTTCTTAACGCTTTCTAGGACACTAACCGGCCATAGCCATCATAACAATAAAACTTTTATTGTGTCTCGCTCAGTGACCTTGAAAGCATTAACAGGATAATCTTCGAAATAGTTTTATGAACTTGAAATATCTCTATAAAATCTATATGTATAAATAAAAATCAGTTGTTGAATGTATGGAATCAGATCACTTCAAAATAATTGCACCTATTTGGCTAATTCTTTTTTTTTTTTTGTAATTTATAATTGTCAGGACTGGACTTTTTTGGATTACCTAATCACCGGTAAAGTTGGAAATTTGGATGGTATTTTTATATGAAAACATACCACACACAGCCTAAACCACTGGAGATAGAGACGCCGGGCACAAACAGCTAGTAAAGTATATTGTTCTATCTATCTAATCTATTCTATTTATGGTAGTAATTCTTACTGTTAATGATTTTATTATTGTCAACAACACATGTCATTGTAAAACCTACCACTTAAGTTCACATTGTGAAAAGCAATAAATATATTGAGTATTTAGTTAAGGAAAGTGGTTGTTTCAGAAGTATTGCTATACTTTACTCAAATTATAATTGGTAACACAGATGCTGTCTTGTAAGATCTTGTTAGACTCGCTTGGCTTGGCCTAAACTACCAAAACCTAGTCATATTTTAGTGAAATTACTCTCTAAGGATATAATTGTGTTAATCCATATAGATTTACCTGTAATAAACACTTGACAACTTATTGTGCTATTAAATATGCAACTGTCAAATCTAAAAATAAGTGATAAGAAATTATACTTTGTAAACTGAAAGTATGTTTTTAAAACTTATAAATTGTAAAGATATTGTTTTTAACTTTGGTGTTGTGCTAAGCAGAACTTATAGATGTTGCATTGCACACAAAACTCCGGCAATATTATGTAAAAATGAGGTCAGTCTTAAATAATCAACAGGAAAAATATAATTTGCACCTGAGCATTAATATTTAAGTTGCAAGCTATACAAGTATAGCTAAATCCATAGTTACAAGTTGTAATCTTATGTATTTTAAATAAAGAAGAGTAACAGAACAAAGAGCTGTGATGTGTTTTGAATATCACAACACCTTTGGGTGTGTTCAACACTAATTAGTAAACCAGACTTGTCTTGCATTCAAGGTCATTAGTAACACGTGTTTTTTTATAACAAACACCGTCGCCTAAACAATACACGGTGCTAAATACTCTTTTTGTTAATAATTCTGTCAATTATCAACATTTTTTTCGTCACAAAAAATATTTTGTATGGCAAACGAGATTTACATTGTGATTTTTTGTGTCGAAACGCCCGAGAAAGTGTTGGACCCGCATTCATATTGTCTTAAATAGACGTAAAATAAAAAATTAAGTATTTTAGAAAGGCCCCCTACCTTGTATACATCACCGTAGGTCCCCGAACCGATTCTCTGAATGAGTTCATACTCATCTTGTGGATTCCGCCGTGATATATCCGAACTTAAAACACCACCACTATGCGCCATAATCACTATTGAACACTATACTAACATTTATCTACACTTTCATCTCATCATTCACATAATTATTAACACAAAACGTCGTGAAATTAATTATTTTTCTATCACTTCACTCGACATCGTCTGACGTTTGCCACAGTGCCATTCTTGGTGTTACCATACTATGTTTTAAAACTACTATAACGTTGTCTAAAACATATGCTACTAAAAGTATGATGAATATAAATTAATGTTGATGGATGGAGACCGGGTATATGTATAACTGTGGATGGAGAGGGACTAGGGAGAGGAAGGCCAAAGAAAAGACGGATGGATTGTGTGCGGAATGATATGAAAGAAAAGGGAGTACCATTAAATGAGAGCGTGAGGGTTGACTGGAAAAAATGTAAGAAGGAAACGTGTTGCGCTGACAAAAAGTAAAAGTTTTTTTTTTATTTTGGAACAACAACAACTACACATAATTACAATGAAAACGATGAAAACTACAAAAGTAAATAAAACTGTTGCAGCTGTCAACGCCCGTCATAAGAAACACATTGTTCCAGAATTATAGCTATGAAATAGGTAGGTACACTTTAGCTATTAAAAAAATGAACGAGCCTTACATTAGTCGCATAAGATGTGTAACATGACATCTGTTTGGGTTGGTACATCTGACAGCCAACTCTAACACCGCGCACGCTCATTGGTCATATCAAATAGCGCGCTTTTACCCGGCTTCCTGTTACACACTTCCGTCTCTATTCACGAAATCACTTTCAAAGATTGCAGGAAAGCGATAGGAAAGATATTACACATCAAAAATCGTAACATAGGAAAAGGGCAGGAAGATGATGACCATTGTCCAAATCTAACAAACTTGGTTTTGAGAAGTGTTGTAAAAGTGCCGTTGAAAAACAAAAGAAAATTGTATGAATGTAAACAAAGCAAAAAGGATCGTAGCAGGAGGCGTTCTGTAGTTTCTGCCTACCCCTATGGGAAGGCGTGAGTTTATGTATTGTATATATATATATATATATATATTATTTAAGACCCTTACAGTAAGCCCTTTCATTTAATTTTCTTGTTTGTCCTCCAAAATGACCCCTATATTAAAAATTCATTTACGTTGCACGTCCTTATTTGTGTCACATAAATTCACAAGTGTACCAAATTTCAACTTAGTCGGTCCATGACATTCGGAGCAAATTGGTTGCTGTGACAGATGGACAGACAGAAAGACACACGAGTGATCCTATGAGGGTTCCGTTTTTAGAGTTCCGTACCTCAAAATGAAAAAGGAACCCTTATAGGAACACTCTGTTGTCCGTCTGTCTGTTTGTCAAGATCCTTTTCCTCAGGAACGCGTAAAGATATCAAGTTAAAAATTATATTAAATACCCCGATTATTTAATATAAATTTTAACTTGATATCTTTGGTCACTTTTAGCTGTGAAAAAATCAAACTTGTAAGTCAACGCGATCAAAAGATATGATCGTTTATGTCGCATGTTTTCGCATACTTTGCGATTTCACAAGGGAATCAAAACCTATAGGGTACTTCCCGTTGACCTAGAATCATGAAATTTAGCAAGAAGCAAGGTCTCACAGCACAATTAAAGGAAAAAGTCCGAAAGTTGTTATTTTGTAGTTTAATCATATATTTTTTTGTGATTACAAACTTAATATTGCAGTTGGAGAATTGACTGTGACATTTATTTATTATTTATTTATTTAGATATATCGATGTATGGGAGGAGCTCGTGGCTAAGTAATAACAGCCGCACGGGTCGATCCATCAGGTTAAGCTGCGCTTGCCGGGGTTGGTCCGTAGATGAGTGACCATCTTTACATACCGAGACTAGTCCGTGCCTCGGAAAGCACGTTAAGCCGTTGGTCCCGGCTGTCATTCGTGGATCTTTGGCAGTCGTTAGTCGTTACGGGTCGTCAGAAGCCCGAAAGTCTGACAACCAGTCTTACCAAGGGGTATCATATTACCCAATAACTGGGTTGTGGAGGTCAGATAGGCAGTCGCCCCATGTAAAATCCGCTGCTGCATCCGGTTAGACTGGAAGCCGACCCCAACATAGTTGGGAAAAGGCTAGGCAGATTGATTAATGTATGGGAGAACATGCTTTTCAACTACAATGTTAAGTTTGTTCTTGGGATAAATTCATCCCAACTACGGAACCACCCTTCATTGTGCGTGATCCGACACGCACTTGGCCGGTTTTTTCCCTTTTGAGGCTCAGAACCCCATTTTTTTTTGTATTTGTAAGGCTATATTTTAGGATAATATTGAAATCTTTATTCAAAATGATTAGCCACGCAGGCCTTTAGTCTCTGCGGCCAGTCATCAATCACAGCAGGAACCGTATTCAGATCTATTTCGGCCACTGCTGATCTCAGTGAAGACTTCAGACTCTCCAAATTTTTATGAGGCTTAGCGCAGACTTTCTCCTCCAACATCTGCCATATTTTGTAATCTAAAGGATTAAGGTCAAAGCTCCAGCCTTGACCTTAATCCTTTAGATCCAATCTTCATGCTTTATCAAGTCGATGTTGTTGAGCTCGAACCACGCCTGGGTGCATTTGGCCTTGTGCGCCGGTGCGGAGTCTTATTGAAAGGTGCATAGCCGTCCTCGAAAGAGCGTCTGAGGTAGATATTTTACGAAAGGATCCAAAACAGTGTGTTGGTAAATTTTCGCACTGGTTTTATCACCTTTTTCGCAGAAATGAACTTCAGTCAGCCTAAAATACGAAACTCCCAAACAAATCATCAAAGATGTAGGATGGTGGCCATTTTGTACTCGGGAAATGGCATTACCAGCTTCCTCAGAACATGTAGCGTACACCCTATCATTTAATTTGTTGTACTTCTCTTCTATATCGAAATTTTTATCGTCGGTAAACAAGATGTCACGGTGTTTCTTTTTTGCGTACCGCCTTAGAAAACTCTTGACTTTATCACTCTCATACCTTTCAAGCGCGCGATGATGAGATGCCCACTTTTTTTTCTGTAAGCTCGTAGACCCAGGTCTTCATTGAGTACCTTTTTAGAGTTGCGTACCTTAAAAGGAAAAAACGGTACCTTTATAGGATCCTTCGTGTGTCAGTCTGTCGGTCCGTCTGTAACAGCCAATTTGCTGCGAATCTAATGGACCGATTAAGTTCAAAGATACATGTATGAATTTCTGTGACCCAAATGCGGACGTGTAACGTAAATAAATGAATTTTGAATATGGGGATCTACTTTGGGGGCAAATAAAAAAATTAAAAAAGTTTTGCAATCTCTACCGTGTGACATATCAAATGAAAGGGCTTATTGTGAGAGTCTCAAGTGTATTTTTTTATAATTTTAAAATAAATTGTTTTAAAGTTATTTAAGAAAATACACGAAACTTGACAATTTCCCCCCTTATCCCCGAAACTATCCAGCCTAAAATTTTGAAAAAAAAAAGAATACAGAAAATAATTCTAAACCTGTGGATTACAGGAAAAGAAGTGTATAGTCTTATAATAACATGGTAAATCTCACAATATTGTGCGTACCAACTTACAGTTGCAGTTGGAATGTATGGGAGAACATGTTTTTCAACTACAATGTTAAGTTTGTTCTTGGGATAAATTCATCCTAACTATGGAGCCCTTCATTACTCGCACTTAACCGGTTTTTTTACTGTCTTTGTACTTAAGAGCATTTGTAAAGCCATCAATTTCTGTTTGCGGAAGGGAATTCTTGCAATACGCGCGTTGATTGCTTTGATGACTGCTGGAGTCCTAACAGAACGAGGTCTACCCGATATTTTCTTGAGTATTTATACTTTCTTCCACACTTGAGTGTTCATTGTAGCTTTTAATAGTACGATACACAAATCTGTTCGTAATTTTCAGTTTTTCAAGAAGCTTGAATATTGTTTTGCGAGTGGCCACAACGGTGTAATGCAATTACTGCTACTCGGTCTTCTTTGAGCGTCCACTCCATAGTAAAATATTAATAACATGTTCTTACGTTTTATTGACCGTAAAACAATTGAAAATCGTATGCTATTGTTTCTTTTTTCCTTTGAGTTCTAAATTCAAAATTATGTGCTAGTGACAACAATACACAAGGACCGACTGTGTATGTATGTTTATGGGTAAGCTGTTATAACTAACATTTGAGCAACGAAAACCGGCCTTACAAATAGTAATTATCTTAATGCTATTAAATAAATATGCTCAAAATAAAACAAATGTGTTTTGATTAGTTTTTTTGTTGACTATAAAGTTTAGAAGTCTACCAAAAAACGTGTTCTTTCGCTGTAAGCAACACTGACTTCCCCTGTCATAATTCCGTACTTTATGGTACACATAGACGTCTTCAGACGTCTTTTTTCAATAGTCTTGGATCACCCTACGGTGAAAATAATCTTCATTCTACAATGAAGATTATTTTCTCGACAGTAAACTATTAATCTAACGTACACACACACCCTACACGCCCTGACTCTACAAGCCCTAACTTCACAAACTCTACACCTTAGTCAGCTTGGCCGTTTCGTTACTAGAACTATTGTATAACAGAAAAATAATGAACAGTGAATTTTTCACCATACGCCCATGTGACGGTAGCGAAACGGCCATGCCTCATATTTTGACTAGGGCGGGTAGAGTTAGAAGCTTTGCTCTACATGAGATCTGATAACTTTTGACAGTGCGAGCCTTATAGTCTCGTCTTGGCAACATTATACATGAAAATGCTTTTGGTGGGATTTCACTTCTTTTTGTAAATTGCTCAAGAGGATTGTGAAGTGCCGATACGCGGTGCGAGTCTTGGAGGCAATTACCTACATTTCATACAATTATTTACATAAATATTGTTTCGGGTGATAACGTTTTCACCCCTCTAAACCTTCCCGAAATGAGTCAGTTTTGGTCTCATTACATTCAGTATACCTATACCTAAATCTAGGTCTACTGTACGTTTTTCTTTTTTAGTAATTCGATTTAATTTAATAAAAACTTCAAAAAAACTACGAAGCGCATCGAGAAAAGGTAGGTAATGGCATTGGGCTTCGCTTGGCTCGTGGCCGTGCAACGAGATAATACACCACAAACAAACAATTCGTCTGATATGTCTTTTTAATTTTAGTCAAAACTAGCGCACAGTCCCAGATCCTACATCCGGAAATAAACCCTAACTTTCTATGAATAGGATTTATTTTGCTTTTGTGCAGAAGTATTTACAAAGTTTTGTAATTTAAAGTCAAACTCAAAGAGAACCACTTGAGAGCTGATAGACCGATTTCGTCTAGGCACACGACTCACCGCTGCGGGCCGGGGGAGAAAATGCAGCGGTTGTGATTGGCCGATACAACAATGTCAGGACGAATGTTCCAAACATAGTGATGCACAAGTCAGTTTTACAACAATAATGTCGATATGGACAAAACAGACGTGTGTCACTGACTCTGGCAGGGCCACCATCAGGGATTTCAATTTTGAAAACGCAAAAAATTAGTCGCTAATTAGTCGAAATTAGTCGCCAAATATCAGAATTAGTCGGTCATTGGTTCAAAAGATATAAGGGTTTATAGGTGGCCCAGCTGGAGAGACTCTGGGGTGCGTGGACAGGAAACCTCCCCGAGTGCCCGTGGGCTGGAGTTCCCTTACGGATACGTCCGGGGGGAAGGCCAGTCTCCGGGACGGTGCACCCTGGGGTGCGGGCAATGGTTCCCCTTAGGCACGTGTGCCTAAGGGGTTTTGTTGCCCGTATGCCAATATCCTGTCGGAGGTACGCTCCAACGTGTGTCCCTCTGCTCTAAGCAGAGACGCACAGCGGCGGAGTAAGAGCGGGCTCGGTGTGCACTAACCCTGCCGCCGGGCAGGCAGGAGGAAGTCATTTCCTTCTGCCACCGTTAGTCTCGTAGCCCCGAAGATTGTTCAAGGTCATGTCTCTGACTTTTGACGGGGGTCGAGGGTCTTGGCTTAACCGCCCGGACCGCGAGGAAGAAAACCTCTATAAAAAAATTACCCCAAACCTTCAAGCGGCGGCGCACCGTGAGGGAGGTTGGTAGCTTGATTAATGGGTAGCTAAATTAATCTCTAGTGCGAACCACAGTTTTGAGCCAGTGATAAAGTTTTTACTCGTGGGAACAAATATGGAACCAACTAGAAACAATGGACGAGAAGAGGAGAGGGAGAGGAGTGATGCGGGGTCGGAGTCCGACGCCGCATCGGGAGTGAAGGGCGCGAGGGGCATTTTTAAGAGCCCGGAGTGCGTAGTGGTGGGGGCCGCTGGAAGGAAAAATGCTTTCCTGAAGCGGACCCTAAATCCGGGAGATGCCCAGGAGTCTTCCTCGGACGGCGGAGTTAAATCGGCTCCAAAATATGCTCGCCGGGGCCTAGGCCGGAAGAGCAAGAGCCGGGTAAACGCCGCACAAGAGGACGGCTCAGCCGGGTCGCCCGAGGGGAGCGCCGTGGAGGCGTCTGGCGATGAGTCGGACGCCGCTGGTGGCTCCAATTCGGACCGGGCCAGGTTTGAGGAGGTCGTGGCCGCTGCAGTCAAGGGTGTGGCCTTGAAGAAGAAGCAGTCATCTAAAGACAAGGCCATACCCGCAGCCAAGGCCTCCATTATGGCGGCAGCGGAGGCTCTACTCCAAGGGCCTCCGTTGGACGGAATGTCCGAAATGCGGGCGGAGGTCGCCCGCTTGACAGCCGCCATGGAGCTTCTCCGAAAGGAGAATGAGGAGCTCCGAGCAGACCTGGCCAGGCTCCGCGGAGCCGGCGCTCAGGAGGGGGTACAGCAGGGGCAAGGCGGCCTCGGGCCTGCAGAGGACCGAGTTCTGGCCTTGGTGCGGAAGGAGTTGGCTTCCCTTAGCAACCGGTTCTCGGTCCTTGAGGGAATCGTCCTGCGGCCCCCGCTAGGCCGACCGGCGGCCTCGGGCCAGCCAAAGGCGGCTTCGTATGCCGCCATGGCTGCCACGGCCAAACCAGGGTCGGCAGGGCAGGCTAAGGGCGGGGCCGAGGCTGCGAAGGCGCCTGCAACGGCGCCTGCGAAGGCGCCCACGAAGGCGGCTGCGAAGGCGCCTGAGAGGGCCCCAGCTGTGGCGGTGACGAAGCGGCTGCCCCCGCCTCCCAAATCTCCTCCGGCTGACGCCGAATGGCAGGTAGCTGGGGAGAAGAGGAAGGAGGGCAAGGCGGCAAGGTCGGCCAAGCGGAGGGAGAGGCGGCGGCGGCGCAAAGAGCGAAGCGTCGCGGCGAGGTTACGTGCCCCAAAGTCCGCAGCTGTAGTGATCACACTACAGCCGGAGGCGGAGAAGAAGGGCGTGTCCTACCGCGACGTGCTCGCCAAGGCGAGGGCGGCGGTGAACCTGGAGGAGATCGGTGTTACCGAGGGCTTGCGGGTAAGGGTCACTGCGACTGGGGCTCGGATGCTCGAGATCCCCGGTGCGGCCAGTGGCCCGACCGCTGACGCTCTGGCCGAAAGGCTCAGGGCGTCCTTAAATGCGGACGAGGCCCGAGTGTCCAGACCCGCCAAGTGCGTTGACTTGCGCATCCTGGGTCTGGACGACTCCGTGACGGAGCGAGAGGTGGTGGCCGCCGTGGTCAAGACTGGGGGGTGTGCCTTCGAACAGGTGAAGGTAGGCACCATCCGTCCTGACCTCACGGGGATGCGAGCCGTTACGGTGAGCTGCCCCGTATCGGCGGCCCACAAAATAGTTGGGGAGGGCCGAAGGTTCCAGGTGGGCTGGGATTCCACGCGGGTGAAACTGCTGGAACCCAGACCTCTGAGGTGCTTCCGTTGCCAAGTGGGCAACCACGTGGGGGCAAAATGCACCTCGGAGGTGGATCGCAGCAGTCACTGCTTCCGTTGTGGTCAGCTCGGTCACAAGGCCGGCTCGTGCAATGCCACGCCGCACTGCTATCTATGTGCGGCAGCTGGCAAGCCGGCCGATCACCGGGCTGGAAGCAAGGGCTGTGGTCCACCCACCAAAGCCCGGGGCAGGGGCAAGCCCTCCGCCTCCGCTACCGCCGTCACGGCCGCAGCCGCCGCCACGGCCGCCGTCGCTGCCGCCTCCACTACCGTCGCCGCCGTACTCACTGCGGCAGAGCCCTCACAGGAGGCTCAGGGGGGGGCTAATATGGAGTGCCAGTAATGGCCCCATTACGCCTCCTCCAGGCGAACATCAACCACTGCGTCGCCGCTCAGGATCTGTTGCTCCAGAGCATGGCGCAGTGGTCGATTAACATCGCCGTGGTCGCTGAGCCGTACTTTGTCCCGCCCAGTGATTACTGGGTGGAGGACCTGAGCGGCTCAGTGACCCTCATTTCGTCGGCCGCCGCCGGTACCCTGTCCCTCGAAGCCGTCAAGAGGGGACAAGGTTGCGTTGCAGCACGGTTCGGGGGGATTGTCGTGGTAGGGGTATACTTCTCCCCGAACCGAACTCTCGCCGAGTTCCACAACTCCCTTGCGGAGTTGAAAAACGTCGTCGTCGGGTTTCGTTCCCTTCCCGTGCTCGTCCTCGGGGACTTCAACGCCAAGAATGTGGCTTGGGGTTCCCGGTATACGGACACACGGGGCAGGATGGTGGAGGACTGGGCTCTGGAGACAGGCCTGGTCATCCTAAACCGGGGTTCTGTCCCCACGTGTGTGCGGATGCGGGGCGAATCAGTGGTGGACATTTCGTTCGCCAGCCCCGCTCTGTTGCCACATGTTGTTGACTGGCGCGTCATAGAGGGGGTGGAGACCTACTCCGACCACCGGTACATCCGGTTTGATGTCTCCGCCCAGACCTCGAGCGCGCCGGTCCGACAGGCCCCGAGTGGTCCGCGGTGGGCGCTGAAGAAGCTGGACCGGGAGCTCCTCCTGGAAGCCTCGATCGTGCAGGCCTGGGTGTCACCACCGGACAGGCCTGCCGACATCAACGACGAGGCGGAGTGGTTCCGGGAGGCCATGTCCGAAATATGTGACGTGGCAATGCCCCGGGTCCAGCCCGGTCGCGCCTGGCGCCAGGTGTATTGGTGGTCGCCGGAGCTGGCGGCTCTGCGCGAGGCGTGCGTTGCTGCGCGGCACCGGTACACCAGGCACCGCAGGCTCCGTATCCGCCCTCCGGATACGGAAGCCATTCAGGCGGAGCTGTACGAGGGGTACAGAGCGGCGAAGACCGCCCTCCGAGCGGAGATCTTGCGGGCCAGGGATCTGGCTCGCGAGGAGTCGCTGGAGACTCTAAACAGGGACCCATGGGGACGCCCTTATAAAATGGTGCGGAATAAACTCCGCCCATGGGCGCCCCCGCTGACGCAGAGTCTCCGGCCCCAGCTCGTGGAGGACGTGGTGAGCGCTCTGTTCCCTTCGCGAGGGGAACATACTCCCCCGCCCATGGCTCCGCTTCCTGCGGTGCCCATTGCGGACCACATCACCGACGACGACGACGATGCTCCGGAAGTGACCGAGGTAGAGTTGAGAGCGGCGGTACGTAGGCTGAGTGCCAAAAATGCCGCCCCAGGACCCGACGGCTTACCTGGAAGAGCCTGGGTTCTGGCCTTTGGGGCTCTCGGGCCTCGACTAGGGGGGCTCCTAAGCGCATGCTTGGAGAGGGGCCAGTTCCCACTTCGTTGGAAGACGGGGAAACTGGTCCTCATTAAGAAGCCGGGGCGCCCTGCGGACTCTCCGTCCGCTTACCGACCCATCGTGCTGCTCGACGAGGTGGGCAAGCTCTTTGAAAGAGTTATTGCAGACCGCCTCGTCGGGTGGCTGGTGCAGGAGGGGCCGGATTTGGCGGAGAGCCAGTTTGGTTTCCGCAGGGGGCGCTCTACGGTGGACGCCATCATGCGCGTGCGAGCCCTCACGACGGGGGATGCTGTGGCCCGGGGTGGGGTCGTCTTGGCGGTGTCTCTAGACATCGCCAACGCCTTCAATACCCTGCCCTGGAGTTGCATCAGGGAGGCACTCCGGTATCACCGGATGCCGACCTACCTCTGTCGAGTGGTTGAGGCCTATTTGACGGATAGGGCCGTCATCTACCCCGGTCATCAGGGAGAGTGGAACCGGCGAGAGATGTCGTGCGGTGTCCCACAGGGATCGGTCCTGGGGCCGCATTTGTGGGACATCGGGTACGACTGGGTGCTGCGCGCCGACCTCCCTAGCGGCGTCAGCGTAGTATGTTACGCTGACGACACGCTGGTCCTGGCGCAGGGGAGGTCGCACCAGGCGGCGGCTGAATTAGCGACACGCGGGGTTGCGATAGTCGTTGAGAGGATCCGGCAGTTGGGACTCGAGGTGGCCCTGCACAAGTCCGAGGCCATGTGTTTTCATGGTCCTCGGAATGCGCCACCGTCGGGTTCCCAAATAACGGTAGGAGGGGTTCGCATCGGAGTCGAGTCGACGATGAAGTACCTGGGACTCGTCCTCGACAGCCGGTGGAACTTCGTGGAGCATTTCCGACGTTTGGCTCCCAGACTGGAGCGGGCTGGGGCTGCCTTGAAGCGGCTCCTGCCCAATCTAGGTGGTCCAAACGCCTCCTGCCGGAGGCTTTACGCGGGGGTCGTGCGGTCCATGGCCCTTTACGGGGCACCGGTGTGGGCGCGTTCCCTGAGGCTGCGGCCAGTCCGCCGGTTGAACGCGTCCCAGAGGGTCATGGCCATTCGGCTAGTCCGGGGTTACCGCACGGTCTCCGGTGAGGCGGCGAGCCTCCTTGCCGGATTGCCGCCGTGGGATCTGGAGGCGAAAGTCCTCGCGCACGTGTGGGAGTGGCGCCAGGAGGCAAAACGCCGGGGCGTAACTCCGCTGCCGCGAGAAATCACGGTACAGCGGACAGAACTCCGGCGGGATCTCATGGCGACATGGAGAGTGCGACTGTCGCAGCCCAGCGCTGGGCACGCCACAATTGCGGCGATAAGTCCCCTCTTTGAGGAGTGGTTAGAGAGGCGCCACGGCGTCCTCACCTTCCGCCTGACGCAGGTCCTCACCGGACACGGTTGTTTCGGGAGGTTCCTGTTTCGCATAAGGCGGGAGGAAACGCCCGGGTGTCACCATTGTGTGGATCGCCCAGAGGACACGGTGGAGCATACAGTGGAGGTCTGCCCGGCTTGGGCAGAGCACCGCCGTGTTCTCACGGAGGCGATCGGCGGCGGCGATCTCTCGCGTCCGAGCCTGGTCCAGGCCATGGTGCGGAGCGAGAGTGCATGGGAGGCCGTCACCTCCTTCTGCGAAGCGGTAATGCTCGCGAAGGAGGAGGCGGAACGCGTGAGGGAGAGGCAGCCTCACGCCCTCAGTCGCCGCAGGAGACGCCCTGGGCGGCGGGAATTGATAGCCGATTCCCGGCCACCGTAGGCGCGGGCTTGCGGACGGTGAGTAGTGGGTAGCTCGCCGTCCGGTGAGGACCAGGCCCGGGTCGACGGCGCGTTGTGTTCCACGCGCGCCTCAAAGAGATGTCAGCAAAAGATGGGGTCCAATAGGGCCAATGCCGCTGGGGTCGCGGGTTGTTTGAAAAAGATACCGTGGCCCTGGCATAGGCAACTGAAGGAACACGGGTGGGTTTTAGTCAGTAAAAGTCTGACACGCCCTCCCGCTCCACCCAGAGCGGGAGAAGTTATTTGATGATTTCCCATCCACAAAAAAAAAAAAAAAAAAAAAAGCTGGAGAGACTCTCCCCAGCAGGGCCAAATTTATATCTCAAAAACTAGGGCACCTAGCGAAGATCTGTTTTTTCCCATATTTAGTCGCCAATTAGTCGGAATTAGTCGCCAAATATCAGAATTAGTCGGTCACTGGTTCAAAAGATATAAGGGTTTAAAGGTGGCCCTGCTGGAGAGATTCTCCCCAGCAGGGCCACATTTATATCTGAAAAACTAGGAAACCTAGCGAAGATCTGTTTTCGCCCATATTTAGTCGCCAATTAGTCGGAATCAGTCGCCAAGTTACAGATTTAGTCGGGTCTTAGTTTAGGAGATATAATGAGTTCAATTAGTAAGGTATAGTCCAAGAGCTAGATCGAAGAGTTCACGAAAAATTACCAAGAAAAAATATTTCTATTAATATGTGTAATATACTTTTGGTTTTATCGGTCTAAAGTCTTTAGAAATGTCCGAGAGAGATAAATTCTCAATTAAATTCATGATTTTATGTTTTTAATTACTAGTTTAGAGTGGCTTAAACTTCTTTGAAAACATTAAACCTTGCTCTTGGTCTATTTGGTGTCAAGATGTACAGTCGCATGCAACTGTTTTACCAGTTTACAATGTTAACCTCTAATTAACGTTAGAATAATAAAAAAATATCGTACCTTTAGTAAAATGTTTAAAATACTAAAACGTTGAAAACATATTGTCAATTGTAATCAAATTTTATTTTATAAAAATGAATTTTCAAAAAGTTCGTTTGATGTGTGTTGTGTTTGTGTGTATTTTGAGGTGATTGTGATGTGTGTTGTGTTGTGGGTATGGACGGGTTGAGTTTTTATTTTATCTTAATTTAGGTTAGAATAATAAAACTTCTGTTGCCGAAATATAAAATGATTTATTACCTTAAAATTATTGTACTTTCAGAAAATGTTACAAATACCTATTTATTCAATATTATGAACAGATATAGTTTGTGAGTTTGGATGTTAGGGGTTTTATTAGCATGTTCTTCCATTTCTTCTTCTTCCGCCAAAAGCACAATTATAATCATATCCCAGTCCACCATCGTTGACGAACTTTCGCGACAAACTGGCATGTTTACTTTAGCTGTAACTAACCTAGAACGGTTTACTCGCGCAGGCTCGCGAGGTCGCGCGCAAGCTCGAACACACGCGATCCGTAAAGAAAATACCCGAGACCGTGCGGGGATTATTCCTCTCTGTCTGCGCTGACCCTTTAACTTACGTGACGGGCAACTCGTTCTAAGCAGCTCGTCTGTACACGCGCATCTATCTCTTTCTTACTTACCGTAAATGAAACGGAGCGCAGCGATCTATCTGCCAGTGACTAAGTGGTAAGTGCACATTGTGTTGGATAAATAATTACACATACACATTACACACACACACATACACATTACATCGTACATTATTGTAGATTTGTTTATAAGTAATGAATACAGCTTTCCTATGGTGGGTTGAAATTATAGACTAAGTTTATATTTATTTAATTCGAAACAAACATTCCTCCATAAGACGTCATAGATACTATCTAGAAAATACATAAAGTATTTTGTACTCGCTTGTACCACTGTATGGGGGAAATTGAATTCTTTAATATCTTTTTAATTACACACCGACTAAATCTGTAACTTGGCGACTAAATCCGACTAATTGGCGACTAAATATGGGAGAAAACAGATCTTCGCTAGGTGTTCTAGTTTTTGAGATATAAATGTGGCCCTGCTGGGGAGACTCTCCAGCAGGGCCACCTATAAACCCTTATATCTTTTGAACCAGTGACCGACTAATTCTGATATTTGGCGACTAATTTCGACTAATTTTTTGCTTTTTCAAAATTAAAATCCCTGATGGTGGCCCTGCCAGAGTCAGTAACACAACAGACGTCTACATATTTTTAACTATATTGATAGGGTGTTAACTGGGTGCAAATAAAACACTGACATAACACTTCGAATTTAACTTTAAAAAAGGAATTAAATCAATCAGCTAATTTAATCGACAGAAAGCATGTCTAATAAAAATAATAGCAATGTCCCTGTCGGAAAGAACAATAAATTCTCAGAAACCAATTATCCCCGTCAATCCGCCTAGCCTTTTCCCAATTTTGTTAGGGTCAGTTTCCAGTCTAACCAGATGCAGCTGAATATCAGTATTTTACATGGAGCGACTGCCTATCCACAACCCAGTTACTGGGTAATACGATACCCCTTGGTAAGACTGTTTGTCAGACATTCTGGCTTCTGACTACCCGTAACGACTGTCAAAGATCCACGAATGACAGCCGGGACCAACGGCTTAACGTGTTTTCCGAGGCACGGAGGAGTCTCGGTATGTAAAGTTAGTCACCCACCTAGGGACGAACCCCGGCAAGCGTAGCTTAACCTGATGGATCGACCCGGGCGGCTGTTATTACTTAGCCACGAGCTCCTCCAACTAATTGTCCACTTTTCTTTCAGTTCCGGAATATTTGGAAATCGAAAATTTATATTTTAGATTTCCGAATATTCCGGAAAGCCTCTCCAACTATCAATAAAACAAATAAAAATAATGTTAAAATGGTATATTTATTACAATCCAATATCTCCAGCCGGCATCCATGTAACGTCTTACAAAATTTGTTTTACGCCGACATCAATAATAACTTCTAACACTTTATTATAAAATTATATAATCTTTTGGTACAATCCATTTAAGTGCACTTTTACAAACTTTACGACTTATGTGACGTAAAGGCTACTTGAGTTAAGCATTCGGGGAAATTTTTAATTTCCGAAACAAAATACATCGTAATACGCGTCGGCACTACGCGGTTTATACCTTTGCTTAAATCATGTTTGTCTATTGACTGGCTGTATTAATCTTTGCTTTAAAATATTGGACTATGAATTAAAATATCAATCATGCATGAAAGTTGTATAAGAAAATTACATTGGTTTGCTCATAATCGTTTGTAAATTGCAACAATACGGATTAGTTCAAGTACTTCCACGTTGATTGTATGGTTTAAATAATACTACTACTTTTAAAGGTATTGGACTCAACTAATGATAGATGTGGCAGCCCCATTAAATAAAATACTCATACAAAATCTATATACTCGTCAACTCTGAAAGTACTTTACACTAATAAAAACATTTGTAAAAGCTTATAATCTAATTGGATTTCATAATATATATTTGAGCTAATATATATATAACAAAATTTGAGGGCATGTACTACACACTATATTCACTATTTATTTCTTCAATATTACTAAGCAAATCTTTTCAAACTTAACGGCAATATTTCGCTAAATCTTCGGGAATCTTCGCCACTCACGAATATAACCGAAGTTATAGCTAGTTAGTTCACACTGTGAGTGAATGTGAGAGCGGTATGCTCAATCTCGTTTCCTTGCAAAGAACAAAGAATTTAGACGAACAGCCGAAATGTAATGAATAACATTATTATTTGTCAAAACCAGTTGTATACCTGAATTTGGCGCACTTATTTGTCTTTAATAACAATTTCACATTAAAGTTTAACAGCATGCAACAATTTTATTTATTTGTAACTAAAATTTTGAAGTTAAAACATACAGTCAAGCTTAATCAGCTAATATTACAGTAATTATTTATCAGTGCCTTATCGTACCACGACTGAACAGAGTAATATGCAAATTGTCAATTCAGACTATTTGCTTCTTCAATTTAATTATAAATAATATTTTTTTTTTATAACTCTTCCACCGAATTTGTACTAAATGCTATCATAGTATAGGTATTTACAGGGAAGTGAGCCGAAAACAAAATAGTTTTTATTTGGTAAAAGCGCTTATAACGACAAAAGAATTAGATTGTGATTGTGTATGGGCTGTTTAATGTTTTTCTTTTTTTTTAAGGTTGTTAATAATTATTATAATAAATAGCGAGATATTTTAGTTTGATCGTAGAGAAGATACGAGTCCCAAAGTAGATGTAGAAAACGAGTAGAAAAGTTTTATTTTTGTATATTTCTGATTTTAAAAAGAATAGTCAGTAACTGAAACCTGATACAGATCTTCAATGGACGCGTAAAACACCACAGACAATAGATACAACGCTCAGAGACAAGAAACGATATTTTATTCAGAACATAAATTATTTTTAAACAACCCATATACAAAATAGGAAGTATTTAGTCGTGATTTTAAACAATTACAAATTATTTTGAACGCGTAATAAATAAGCGGAAATTCCAAGCATGCTTTGGCACTTTCACCATAAATATATGTTCATTTTTTTTTTACATTTTTTGCAAAGTGGAAGAAAGAAGTATTGTAATATAAACGCCTATTATATCCAAGGGAACATTTACAAATTTAACCTATTATCCTATTCAAACAAATTAATAATACACACACAAACAAAGATAGTTACGGAAAGAGATCTGTGAAGGATTTTTTAAATTTTCGTAAGGTTTACTGAGAGACGGGAAATTTTGAGCGACTCTATGAAGATTGTATGATGATGCGAATTCAATACATTTTGGACTTTTATCCAGCAGACTAAATCGTAGTAATCGTTTGCTATAGACGCCTATAACGATACAAATCACCCATGTGAACAAATCACAACAAAGAAGCAAGATACTGTAGCACTATCAAATAATAAATTATAATAATTCACAAAATAATTTTACTCTCATCTACTAAGACGTGCTCAATCACACCAATTTACCTATTTTTAATAAATTTTTTTTCATTATTCTAATAAAAAAAAATACATAATAACCAACTTCAAAGAATTAATTCTAATGGTAATAATAGGGGAAAAAGTATCTTAAAAATTAATAGTAACATTAAATAAAAGGATTAAAAAATAAAAACAGGTCTAACGTTATTATTTTCACGAACTAGTTTTCAGAGGCTACCTACATTTAAAAAAAGAAATATAACTTACTCTTTTTTCTCGTTGAATAAATAATTTCTTTCCTCTGTTGTCTATGCCTACGCGTGAGCAAAGCGTCCATAAAATTTTATTGCATCACTATTTTGTCTCATTTGGAATTTGAGGTTAGCTGACGCCATATTGGGGAAATTTAAAACTAGAATATAGTTGCCGTGAGGCGCAACAGTCTATTAATTGTCTATATATGATAAGAGATGGCGCTGATCGTATTTGGGACTCGGTTATTGTGATAGGAACGAGTGTTTTCACCTCCGGTTGGCGCGTGCGCGAGTGGCTCGAACGGGTGTCTTCTTGGCTTTGCTAGACTTCAGGGCCTTTGCTTTCGATTTGGCGTTGTCTTTGCGTTTAGCTTTGGTATTCGCGTTGGACTTGGCGGAGCGGTTGCTCTCGACAGAGGTGACGCGTCGGTCGGACTCGAACGAGAAAGCGGGAACTACGTTCTTGACCTCGGACGGGGACAGACTGATCTCGAGGCGCCGCCGCCGCGAGCGAGTCATGCGAACGTTCTGTGCGTCCTCCACGTCTAGCTTCAGAGGTATATTTTTAGTTTTTTTAGCGCGAATAACTTTCCGTTCTTCGACGACGGGTTCAGGACTAGCCTTGCAGGAAGAGCGGCCATTTTGTCCCTTTTCCCTCAAAACGGGTTTGGTCACTTCCTCGTATCTCCTCTTACGTGTGACTCTAGTCACTACGGTTTTCTCATTCTCTATAGATTCTTTTGTGGCTCTATTTTTCTCTGTCACACTCTTACTCCTAAGCGCACGTTTCTCGACTTCCTTAGTCTTTCTACCACGGGTTCCATTTTCTACTTTGCTACGGAGTTCCCTTTCTCCATTAACCTCTTTCTTAGGTTGTCTAGTCTCAATTTTTCTGCGTTTCCTAGGGACTGGAGATTTAGATTTCTTAGCGCGACTAGTTTTCGGGAATGCGACCTCTGTTTCGTCGAGGCCTTGACTGCTTTCGATGTAGATGTAATCGTCTAGCTTCGATCTAGATTTAGCGTATGTCTTTTCTACTGGTTTGACAGGGGGGACAATGTCATCGTCTATGTCTGTGTAGGTTGGTTCTGTACATTCCGTTACAGGTGTTTCTATGGTGTTAGCTTTGATGAGTTCTACGTCGTTCTCTATGGAGGAGTTTTTGTTCATTCTGTTCTTGAGATTGTTGATCGTGTCTATTAGGGAGATTTCTTTCTCCTCTGATTCTTCAGTGATGTCAGATTGGGAGGTGCCAGCCTCTGAGGCGCTGGAGTCCCGGTGTTTGTTCTTGCATCTGCGCTTGTAGAGATCCGCTTTGGTCATGTCCTGGGGACAAAGGTGATTGGTTAGTTTTGTTTACATGAAAATGTAGAAAACTATATAGCGATGTATTATGTGGCGTTTGTTAAGCCACTTCTTCCTAGCTTAAATTCTAGGCAATGGTGAAGGGTAGACGCACTCTGAAATTTTTATTTGCAGAATATGTTGTGTGCCTTTGTTGCTCGTTTCCTATAAACAAAAACGAATCGTTTGGCTTACCAATGGTTGCAATTGTTACTGCCAATCTGAGCATATAAACAGATTCGTAAGCTAATTTTACCTTTGATAGCTACTTTGCAAAGCTATGAGGTCTTTGCTTCATTATTGGTAAGAAGACCAGTCTTCATTTTAACCAATAACGGTGCGTAAATTATAGGAATCTGCCAGAAGTCTGTGCTAAATAAATGTTGTATTTTCTTTCTTTCTTTTTTCTTAGACGCTTCGGGAGCAGTATTTTGTAACTTCGACGTTCAATAGTACTGATTCTCAGGTCTGTATCGATTTTTCTACCAATTAACCCTTATTATCACACAATCAAATATTGGTATTCGGCTGCATTCGGTTAGACCGGAAGCCGACCCTAACAAGTTGATAAAAGGCTAGGCAGATGATGATAACACATATAATCACACATTATATAATACTCACACATAGTCTGAAACTGTTATCAACCGGGATGCTGATTCCTAGTGCGGCTAATAACTCGTCGGTACCGAAGCGTCGCAGCGGGTCTACTGCGAGTAAGCCCAGGACTATGCGCTTGCTTTCATTTGATATGTTCTCCCAGATCGCTCCTGTTGATGAAAGAAATACGTGTTTTAGTTATATGGTGGAAGAAATCAGACGGTATGGTAAATCCGCTATATTGACATGTAATGCATGATCTTTTAGGGTTCCGTACCAAAATTGTAAAAAGGAACCCTTATGGTGCGACGACTCAGTCTGTCTATCTGTCTGTCACAGCTGGGTATCTCAAGAACTACTAATGCTATCAATTTGAATTTTGAAGAGGGAATATAAACATTCTCCAAAAAAAAATTTTTTTTAGGACTCAGTTTTTGACTTTTGATGAAAAATGTAAAAAAAAAATACTGCCCTCCAATCTCCGAAGTTTGCATAGAGAAAAATCTGAAATTATTCTGTGTGGTAGAAGTTTATGTAAAGATTACAGGAAAAATAAAACGGTGTCTCTAAATAGCACACTTTTTTTTTAAATATATTATGATAGTACGGAACCCTCGGTGCGCGAGTCCGACTCGCTCTTGACCGGTTTTTTTTTGTGGTCAGATTTACATGTCAATAAAGTCTTGCTGGGAATCAGGCCTCCGTTTTACAGATAGGGGGTCGTAATCCACCACACGAGACCAGTGCGGGTGGGTTGTGAAATCTGACATACTTCAGTCATTCTCAATATTAACCGGTATCAGGTATTATGGGTTCATTAAAACACAGTTCTGCAGCAGTTTTATTAGTGAACTAAAACATTGACAGCTTCGTGACTAACATCTTGGTAACAAGAGGAAGCACGTTGGTGAAAGAGACAGAGAGAGAGAGCGAGACCGGTATAAAACGGATTATTCCGATCTGTCACCCTGCTTTGTCCCCTTAGAGGAACAAATCGGAAAAAAAGTTTGATCTGTCCCACTGTTAACAACTTTATTCACTCCTATCTGTCCCAGATAGGAGTGAATAAAGTTCGAACTGTCCTCTCGTTGCTAACAGGGGGACAGACAATTTTTTTATCCGATCTGTTCCTCTAAGGGGACAAAGCAGGGTGACAGATCGGAATAATCCATATAAAACCATGGATACTGACTAAGTCTTAACTATAGATAACCAATTTAAAGGCAAATTTACATCAGGTTTTATCATCTTAATACAGTGTGTTATTCAACAGACAATACCCAGTTTGTCTAAGTGTGGCTTAATAATAACAGCCACACGGGTCGATCGATCAGGTTAAGCTACACTTGCCGCGGTTGATCCGTGGATGGCTGACTATCTTTACATATCAAGACACCTCCGTGCCTCGAAAAGGACGTTAAGTCATTGGCTGTCATCCAACGAACGTGCTTTTCGATCTTTGAGTCGTTACGGGTCGTCAGAATCCTGAAAGTCTGACAGCCAATCTTTGACAGTCGTATATGGGTAGTCAGAAGCCCAAGTCTGACAACCAGTCTTACCAAGGGGGGATATCGTATTACCCAGTAACCGGGTTGTGGAGGTCAGATAGGCAGTCGCTCCATGTGAAATACTGGTATTCACAAAGCTGCATCCAGTTAAACTGGAAGCCGACCCCAACATAGTTGGGAAAAGGCTAGGCAGATAATTAATACCTGTTTTGTTAGAATGCAAAATAGTCTGCAAATTAAAGATTTTCAAAGAGCCTTCGATGAATAGATAATGATACTGACCATCCATAGTAAAGTTGCCAATCCTGATTCTGTCCATGAAGGCTGTGATAGGTTCTTTCTTGGAGAGAGGCTGGAACGGTGCTTTACCACAGAGCATGTAGTACTGAAAATAAAGATTGTAACGTCAATTTGACATACAAATTATTGGTGGCCTGTTTCACCACCTCCTGGATAAGTTCCGGTAAAGCTGTCTGTTTGAAAATTTTATATAACATAATATCACTGGTATATTACCTGAAAGGGTAGGCGAAGTATAGTGCAAGCTCACTAAGCTAGTTACAAGCCCCATGTTAATAGAAAATTTTATACATTTCATCTGCTTATACAAGGTGTAACATAAATAACGCACAACCTCTTCAGGGGTCATTGTACTCATCATTATGAACAACTTTTATTATGAAATCACGAAAAAAGAAAATCAGCTGTTCCCTACATTTATACTCGCATAACTGTAACTCGTGTAACAGCAGATTTTTTTTTCGCGATTTCTGGTTTGGTCCCATAGTAAAAGTTGTTCATAATGGTGATTACAACACTGTTGTGGCACCTCCCTAGCCAATAAAAAAGCAGCGTGTATATTTGTAATCAAATCACGTTCTTGAGAACGCCTCAACGATTTCGTTGAAATTTGCAATATACTCGGTAAGAGTTTACGGGGCGAAAAATCGATCTAGCTAGGTGTCATATTTGGGAAAATTAGTTTTCTCTGTTTTCATCAGAGCAGAGCTCGGTCGCCCAGGTACTTATTAGTATAGAGACTCACATAGACAACTCCAAGACTCCACAGGTCGCACTGCGGGCCGTAGCCGGGCGCGGCTGCACTGCGCGCGCGCGATACTACCTCGGGCGCTGCGTACGGTAAGCTGCAGGATAAAAACATTGCATTATAATTTGGTAGACAACGCAGTTTTTATTATTAACCGAAATGAATGCCGTAATTACTGAAACAATTAAAAAGTCATTGTGTCTCGCGTAGATATGCATTTCCGGCAGTCGAGTGGTTAAGGCCCACTAGCACACACGCCTACATGTTATCAAGCTATACATTTCCAGTATAAGGTGACCTCACATTGTACGGAAATCCTATACAATGCGAGATCTGCTTGTACTGGAAATTTACAGCTTGAGTGTGTGTGTACCACAAATCACGAGATTACTCACGAGTTACGGTTAATTAGATGGATGTGGACAGCGCAAGACCAGTCACAGTGATGCATGGGAAAAGCTTATATACTGTATGATTTTATTTACCGTCTTGAAAAAAATAAGGTACAATAGGTGAACGGAGTAGAAGCCTATGGCCTACCTAGTTTTTTTTTTTTTTTGTTTTTTCATTAGCTTAGACAGAAATTGCTCTATCATTTAACACTACCTACACATTTGAAGTAACCTGGGACAATAAAAACATAAATTTTGAAAAAAAACTTTATAGATCGTTAAAAAATATCGAAGTTCAAATTATACGCAGGGTGCGTAGTGCGTATGATTTGAATTTAGATAATATTATATTAAAAAAAAAAATAGGTATGCATAGGCTTCTACTCCGTTCACCTATTATACCCAATTTTTATCAAGACGGTAAAAAAATCATCCAGTAGTTTTTTCAATGATACATGTATACTTTACTGCTATTTAGTACTTTACTTTTACAACAATACAATAAACAAGAAGAAAATCAAGCAAACATTCTAAACATTCGTGGCTGTCCTTCAATGTTTACTAACTGACAGCGTCTCGACCTCTGTCCTTGAAGCGGCGTATTAAAAGCGTCCGCACGCCGTAGCTTAGTTGCGGCGGCAACAACTCGAGATAATGGTAAGGCAATAATTAACTAACCTGAAGCAAGGCGTCATCATGCGAGGTCTCTCTTCAGCACATTCGGGCGTCCGTCGAGCGAAGCCGAAGTCCACCACTTTGACTTTCGCTTCGCTGAGGCGAGAAGTTGATAGGAGAATGTTCTGTAAGAGTATAAATGTTTGTTATTCATATTATGTAGTTTACAAAATTTACGAGTATAGGACCACCTACATGGTTGTGGAACCGGATATCGGTCCATGAGATGAAAACTTTGAATACATTTCAGTATCATTTGCGTGTTTCAACATAAATTTTAAGGTGAGAATTGAGAGGTTGAGAATCTGGTGGCTAAGTAGTAACAGCCGCACGGGTCGATCCATCAGGTTAAGCTACGCTTGCCGAGGTTGGTCTGTGGATGGGTGACCATCTTTTCATACCGAGACTCCTCCGTGCCTCGGAAAGCACGTTAAGCCGTTGGTCCCGACCGTCATTCGAGAATCTTTGACAGTCGTTACGGGTCGTCAGAAGCCCGAAAGTCTGACAACCAGTCTTACCAAGGGGTATCGTATTACCCAGTAAACTGGGTTGTGGAGGTCAGATAGGCAGTCGCTCCATGTAAAATACTGGTATTCAGCTGCATCCGGTTAGACTGGAAGCCGACCCCAACATAGTTGGGAAAAGGCTAGGCAGATTTGAACATAAATTTTAAGGTGATTTTGATGAATATGCGATAGAATCAGTGTGCTTCCCCAGACAAGGTGTCCTGGGAAGGGCAAGTCATCAATTGCATGTTAATTTACATACAAAATCTCTCGATATTTACCTCGGGCTTCAGATCTCTGTGAACGACTCTCCTAGCATGCATGTGCCGCAGCGCTAGTGCCAACTGAGCTAACAGACGTCGCGCTATACGTTCTTCTATGCCGCCTGTTATTTGAGATGCTAACTCGCCGCCCGCAGCTAGTTCTGTTACTATGTAGGTGAAGGCCTGTGGAAGAAGGAAATATTTTAGTTACATGTCATAAAAGATTAGCTGTAGAGTGTTGGACAGACAGATACAACACCAGTCAGGTTGAGAGAAACCTTAGTTCCTGTACCTCCAAAAAACCTATCAAATCTCAGTAATAGAAAGAAAGTTTATTTGTCACAGAAACACGTGCATACAAAAAGATAATTAACTCGAGTAATACAGTAACAGGGAAAATAAAACAAAATATGTCTACATATTATAATCACGAGCACGAAATAGAAAAAGTCGGCAGCTGCTGGCACGTCATGACTGTGACAAGAAGGCTTCCACTCAGCATGATGCTGTGCTATGGGGGGCCCACAGCAAAGCGCTGATTTTCAGTGGTCACCCGAAAAACACGTACGGAAACATAATAAAATAAACATTGCTTGGAATATTATAATGCTAATACTTACTTATAAAGTTAGAACCAATTATATGAATAAATATTAATTAAATAACACAAAAATTAATCCACAGGTATCACCAAGCATCAGTGATGGTTGTCATAATACTTTTACCGACACCGAAGAGTGAATTTTTTTAGTAAGTACTATTTATCCTTCAGAAATATCTTCAGGTAAATTCTCCACCAGTCATGCATTTCTTAGTTACGATTGGCACTATGGTTATTTTTGATCATAGGAACCGGAGGGTTTAAAAGATAGGAGGAAACTTCTGCTTGTTCGCTATTCATTATCATCTTGCCCATCTCCCTTCGAATAAAATGCAATATTTATTCCAAAGTTGCTCTGAGGGATCGGATATATAACGAGGTGGTTCGACAGAGAATCTAAGTTGGACCTAGTTATGCAGAAAGCAGCCATATGGCACTTTTTCAAAAAATCAGTTATAAACACAGTCATACTAGTTTCAACATACAAGATTTTTTGCAAAAACAACCATGTCAATCTCTTTTTATCACGGAGATATGAGCCGTCAAATGCAGCCTTGTCCATACACTCATCGACAGGAAAATGCTTATAACTCAGTTTGTACTTTTCCTGACATGGCTGCTATCAGCATAACACGGTTCAGTTGTCGACATAGCTCACAGAATAAGCAAGCTGAAATGGCCATGGGTACGGCCATATTAGCCGTAGTACCAATGACTGTTGGGGTAGACGTGTTCTTGAGTGGAGACCGCGAATCGACAAACGTAAGGTAGGACGCCCACAGGCTAGGTGGAGTGACGATTTTCGCAGGGTGGCTGATAGCAGCTGGATGAGAGTTGCCGGAAATCGAATTGAAAGGCGTGCAATAGGAGAGGCTGTCCAGCTGTGAACTGCTATAGCCTGATGATGATGATGTTCTGAATTTCGGCGCAACAAGTCACTTTTATGCACATAACATGAATTTGTATGGTAAATTTCTACAGATAGTTCCTAAGCTAATAAGGATGTTTATGCATGAAAGAATCAGTAAAAGAAAAGGTAATTTCTTAGTAGATTATCTGTTAATACTTACAGAGTCATGGAACACTTCATGCAGAGTGATGATGTAGGGGCATCCTTGACACGCCTTCAGAAGTTCAATCTCTTGCTTTATATCTTTCTTCTGGGTTGATATTATCTGTGGGTGCAAAAGTTAACGTTACTTTTTACTTTTATATTTCACTAGCTGACATGTCACACGTTGTCATAGAAAAACAATCGGTCACGTGCGTGTCGGCCCACGCACAATGAAGGGTACCATAGTTGGAATGAATTTATCCCTAAAACAAACTTAACATTGTAGTTGAAAAACATGTTCTCCCATACATTCCAACTGCAAATGTAAGTTTGTACACACAATATTGCGAGATTTACCATGTTATTTTAAGACCACACACTTCTTATAAGTTTTCCTATAATGTATTTTTTTTTTAATTTTAGTCTCAGTAGTTTCGGAGATAATGGGGGATGGTCAATTTTCTTAATGTTCTTTAAAAGAAATTTATTTTATAATTATAAAAAAAATATTTGAGACACTCACAGTAAGCTCTTTCATTTGATATGTGAAACAGTACAGTTTGCAAAACTTTCTTATTTTCTTTATTTTTTTATTTGCCTCTTAAAAGTGGCCCCCATATTCAAAATTCTAATATTTACGTTACACGTCCGTATTTGAGTCACATAAATTCATAAGTGTACCAAATTTCAACCTAATCGGTCCATTCGATTCGGAGCAAATTGGCAGTGACAGACAGACTGACAGACAGACACACGAGTGATCATATGAGGGTTCCGTTTTTTTTCTTTTGAGGTACGGAACCCTAAAAAGAAGAGTCCGTTACATTAAAACTATGAACAGTACAATGATCTTATTTCAACAACACAAGGTATGTGGTTAAAGGCCTGACATATAGTACTTATTATACTCACTTTAACAGCATATTCCTTGCCCGTCTGCCGGTGTATGCACTTCCGGCACACGGAGTATGATCCATCACCGAGAAGTGGGGTGCTAAGCTCCACTGCGTATTTCTGGAAGAATGGAGAGTCCTGGAAACAGAAGGAATTGTTTAGAAACATTATCGTTAGGATGATGAATTACTTGATTTATGATTTTCGACATAATCTTGGCAGTCGTAAGGAATTATATCATCAGGTTAGGTTGCAATTTCTTCTGTGTTAATCTAGCGATAGTTAATCCACTATACCTTCCGCCCGATACTCGTGCAATAAAAGTCTTTGACGCCCTTTACCAAGATCGCATCTTTAGAATTAATAGAGACCTAATTTGAAAATTGAATTTGAAGGAGAAGACGGAGTGAAAGGGACCGAAGTATAAGTTTGTCCCTTTCTACGCCACAATAGGCCTCTGTTTTAATAAGAGTCGACGAAGATGGTCATCCAAGTTCATTTTATGAGTCAAAGTTGAAATCTTAAAATTTCAAATTATATCGCTACTAGCAGCGGCGCCCCGCCGTTTCACCCGCGTAAGTCTCGAACCCGTAGAAATATGAGGATAAAAAGTATCCTATGTGTTAATCCAGGTTATAAACTATCTGTGTGCCAAATTTCATCAAAAACCCTTTAGTAGTTTTTGCGTGAAAGAGTAACAAACATCCATCCATACTCACAAACTTACGCATTTATAATATTAGTAGGATAATTCTAAAGGTGCGCAATGTATTCCAATATTTCAAAACGATACGAAAAAATGTTAAGGCTGTGTCGCTAACACGATCAAGAGAAACGTATCGCGGTATGAGGCGGCCTAGACGCGTGCACGTGGCATGATTTTGTTTGAGGCCTTTTTTTACAAGTGGGATTAATGACTTTTATTGCACCCTTATCTGGAGTAAGGTATAGTTATGTATGGTTAGGGATTATGCACTGGTCTGTACATTTCAACAATTATCGAGAGGCTTATGTTCAGCCCTACAAATTAAAGACCTCTCTCTATATGCTATACACCTCATTTTGAACGCGAAACTCTTTTTTTATTTATTTGATACAAAACTAATAAACTGTTACGGTAAAACAATGCGGTGAGCGTGGTACCCTGTTGCATTCATTCAAAAGAGTAAATAGGTATTTACCTTAGCGACCCATCCCTTGAGCTTGTCATTCTTCTCCCCGGTCGCCTGCATCCATATCTGATCGGCTATCACGTTCTCAGAGAACAGAATGCTCGGAGCTACGTATGAGTAGCCTGCAAAGAAATGAGACATTTTATTACAGACAAAATTAATTTTGCAATCAGATTTGTAAACGATATACTATGTAGACCTGCCTCGTTGTCTTGTCTAGTGGTCGCAAGCGCTACTGCTGAGCATGAGGCCCTGGGTTCGATTCCCAGGTCACACAGTGTTTTTTTTTATCAGGAATTTCTCAGTAGTAGCCCGGAGTCTGGATTTGTGGCCGGTTGATGGCAATAGGCTCGCATTAGTTTAGTTAGTAATTAGGCTTACATGGGACATTAACATAACTGACGAAATGTGGGTGTACTATAGGTACACCTCTGCCAACCCCTCGGATAAACATGGCGTTGATATATACAAGGTGTAACTTAAATAACGCACAACATCTTAAGGAGTCACTGTACTCATCATTATGAACAACTTTTACTATGGGACCAAACCTAAAATCGCGAGAAAAAATCAGTTGTTCGACGAATTATGCGAACATAAATGTACAGACGCCAGCACATCAAGCTACTACAATCTGTCAGATTTCTTGAATAGATTTTCGACTTTATTGCTAAAGCATTAGGTTCAAGGTTGATTGGGAAAATCTGACAGTTTCGGGTGGGTTGACCTGCTGGCGTCTGTACTGAACAGCCGATTTTATTCGCGATTTTAGATTTAATCCCATAGCAAAAGTTGTTCATAATGATGAGTGCAATTTCTTTCCTCAAAAGACCATTTCAGACACGATCTGACCAAGATTATGTATGAACTTTAAAAGAGACTCACGCCAGAGTTTTTTCTTATGGGTAGTCAGATAAGAAATGTCGACTCCATCTAGCTTATTTTTTAATATGACGTGTAAAAGTGATTCCGATAACCTATTTACAGAATAAACAATTGCATTTAATTTCTAAGGTAATGTTGTACTCACCAAGGAACAGTTTGTCGTGATGCTTGGGCGCCTGAGCGGGCGAGTCAGTAGGCGGCATGCGCGTGAACTCGTCCGCGAAGTTGCACGTGTCAGCCGCATGCGTGAGGACGGGCACGAAGGGAGCCAAGATCTCGCGCCGGGCTACTGCCTCCCAGTCCAGGGTCTAGAATGTAAAGGTAATTTTATTGGTTGAGGGTTATTGAATGTGATCCTTACGACCATAAGTTTGTGTGATGGACTATAAGGTAGTTTGTAACAATTGTAACAGTTTGGTTGTTTAGTCAATCCGAAGACGAAGTTGACAGATGGAACAGTTGAACAATGTGGATATTATTTGGATTTTTTTTTAGCAAGATGATAATTTGCTATACAGGGTGTTTGGAAGCTGGGTGTAAAGCTTTAAGGAGGTGGTAGTTGACACCATTTAGAGCATTTCGAGTCATACATGTCTTAGACGAAGTATGTTATTTTGAATTTTTAACTGCTATATTTAGTTTTTTTAAGTATCCTAATTTCTGACAGTTATTTTGTCAACAGTACCCCAGTTAAAGTTGGTATGTTAAATCTGGACACTTTTGAGGTCGCAGAAAACTTGTAAAATAAAAAAAAAAAAACTTGATAAAAGTTTACAGATAAAAGTAAAAAAAAAATACTTCGTCTCAGATGGTGTCACTGTAAACTATCACCCCCATAAAGCTTTACACCCAGCTTCCAAACAGCCCTGTATAACTTGGATGAAAACTTCTTTCTTTTCATCTATTAATTTGATTGATTATTGTGCTTGTCTAGTTCCGTTTTAAACAAAAATTACAGGAGAAGACGGTTTATATGTGATTTATGATAATTTGAGATATTATAAGCACTTCAGCTGTAGCATTGAAAATCATCTGTATTTTCGTTTTTACAATGAAACATAAAATGCAACACTTCTAAACTCTACATATACGTATACATCCTGCACATATTCTCTTTACAAGAACACACTAAGTATTTATTTTCAGAGCTTTTCTTAAAAAAAGCTCAGGTTATTTGCGAACTAACCTCGGAACATATATCTAACCTGGAAAAACGAATGCCTCTTGAGCTCTTCAGCGTCGTGTTCGCCTCCACCGAGCCGGCGACGAGGGTCTTTTACAAGTAATCTGTGAAGAAAAACATGGGTTTATTTTATGTGATTTTTTTTAAATTTGTGATGGGTTTGCTCTTGACTATAGTCTGGGTCAGAGGTTACAGAGACAAAGTCTACGATGGAATGAGCTTACACAGAAGAAGCCTGTTCACTGTAACTTTGAAGAGATTCGGGGTATTTATTAAAACAATGTTGTACAGAAAGATAAATACAGGCTCACTATAAAACCTCTGGGGTTTGTATCGGCATGGAAACGCAGATCTACGCGTGACACAATGACTTGTTAATTGTTTCTGTAATTACGGCATTCAATTCAATATGCGCTTAATATTTTTTCTCTAATATTCTCTGGTATTTTTCTCTTTTATTCAGTAATATACAGAAGATGATTCGATATAATTTTCGAACAAAAAGCTTTTAGCTTAAAAGGAATTTAACGAGCCCTTTTGTACGAGGTAAGCTAGTTAAGATTTCTCAGAGCACGCTAATTCGGTTGTTATAGGAATCATGAGTATCATGGCTATCATGAGTAGGTAATAAAAAGCCTGAATATTTTAAAATCTGTACAACTTTAGAGTACTTATTATTTCAATTTATCCTTTATTTCAGGCAACTATGGCACATAAAACACAAAAAATATTATAAGTATAAAAACAATAAATTAATACATATTTTATACAACAAACTTAAAATCTACTGCACTCGTAGTGACAGCGTCGTGTTACGCTAAGAGGTGTCGCATATTTAGGCTTTTATTAATCAACAACTCTCTGATCTTGGTGTCAGCCATCAGGACCCCAAGGAGTCTCTCGTTAATGCCTCTCTCTCAATTTTTGTGGTCAGAAGGTCTCTACATTACAACAACAAATTCGTTTGAATTTGTAGTGTAAACTCCAGTTAACTTTAAATAATTTGTTTGTATTTGACAACACTTAACAAACATTTGATGGAGGGGCAAGAAGAATATGGAGACGAATATTTACCTATTTTTATCAGATAACGGAGGACTGGTGCCCAATACCCCAAAACAAGTTATTATGGACTTAAGGTACAGTAGTCGCCAAACATGTGTCTCCAAAAAAAAAACAAGTGCTTTATTGAAACTAGACTGAAATTAGGCAATTTTCGAATGTCAAAATGACATAAGACAGTCCCCCAAAACGCTCATGTTGCGTTATTGGTCGTGCCAGGACCAATCAAAAAGATAGCGTACTGCGCATCTCCACTTTTTTGACAACTTGCGTGGCGATTACTGTACCGGTGAACACTTTTTTTTAACTCACTTCCTAATAAAGTCCTGTACTTCAGGACTGACGTCTGGCGGCACAGGGTAGCTGCACCTGACGATGCGCTTGGTGATTTCTTGCTGCGTGTTCTTCTCGCCTTCCACAGTGAAGGGAGATGCACCGGTTAGCAGCTCGTAGGTTAGCACGCCGACTGACCACCAGTCTACTGCCTGTGGACAAAAGAAGAGGAGAAGTTAGTGAAAAATATGATACTAAATAAAATGATGTTTGAACAATTAAATACACTATTATCTTGAAATCATTGCTTATTGTGCAATAGTAATGTAAAACAGAATATTTGCTCTAAAATGCACTTTTTATATCATGTTTTTATGCAAATAAATATTATTTTTATTCATGATTGTTTGAAGGTTTGGTTAAACTCAACTCTGAATGAGCTATGTTTCTGTACTAAAAGAACCCCTAAGTAGTACGTTATTTTTAGGCCTGTGCCAGAATATACTGATTTTTTTTTATTATTTTCAAGATTAGGTATTATAAACTAGCTCTGGTGACAGTTCTACCCGCATGGTTCGGTAGTTTACCTGTAACCAACGGAAACTTATAGACATATACAATATCAGCATCTACTGTCCACATTTTTTACAGTATTTCGCATACATAATTGAAAAAAAAAAATCATTTCCATACAAAAACCTTCGCCGTCATAGGAAAGAGTAAAACCCCATAGCGATACACATACTCGTGCGGTCATCACCAAGAGCGTATAAAACAGTTTGATCGATAAACTGAAGATCGACCTTCGATAAAATAAATGAGAATAAAGCGCGCCATTTCCTAAGGCGTTATCGTGAATTCACTAATAAGGAAGTATTGATACACGTGGCGATTTGTTGTTGTTATAAACAAATATAATTTGAGCAGTGGTGGCCCAATGGTAACGGGCCCCGACTTGAGTTGTAGGTCGTTCGGACCCAGGCAGGCGCTTTACTTGGTGTAAATAATTTCATCACCACTGCTCTCAAAACGGTATACATCTACCAACCCGCACTAGGCCCGTGTGGTGGATTACAGCCCAAAAGAGAGGAGCCCTGTGTCCCAGCAGCAGGAACATTATAGGTTGATTATGCTATATTTTGCACTCATGTCAATTTACTTCGGATGGTGTAGCATGTCTTCTTCCATACCAATCGAGCCTCAAGATACAGACTAACTGTCTAGTTTGACGCTCACTGGCAAATGTAATACTTTGTAACCTAGCTGTACTCATGTCGTCTCAACTTGGTGTTAACCTGTGAAACGGCTTACTGTACTACCTGGGGCTGCAGTCTCGACATACATAGCGATCGCTTTACGACCGAATTCGGTCGAAGTCCTAATGGGGTCTTTAGACTGTCAAAATTGCTTGACAAGCACGTGACTTTTCGTGCTTGTCAAACAATTTTGAACACAACATTTCAGTCATAGAATAAATATGGAAGAAAGTGGATTTGCTTCATGAGGTAAATAAATAGCTTCCACTATATCCGGCGAACCTTGGACAGTCAGCCTCGCTACCATCACATTGCCGACTGGATTGTGTATATTTATCACATCATGAGCTATATATATTCTAAATATATCTATATATTGTATAATTCGTGCAGATACAAAGGAAGAAGAACTTTTAATAAATGAAACGTGGTATTAATTAACAAATCAGCATAAAATTATATCTCCGCATCGCGATAGACATACTAATCATATTTAATTTTATGTAGATACGTCTTTGATTACGACATTGGAATTCACGTGTGGTATTGAATCTAAAATAAACACATCTAAGATATAAAGAAAAAAAAATACGTGCCAATTTAAATTACTGAAAGCACGTTCTGTTACTTATCTATTAAATTAATGTGATGAAAGTAAATATTGATAAGATTTATATCTGCATTTTAGCATCAACCAATCATACATTTTTATAGAACAAAATTATTAAAAAAATAATTTTCCCAAGACTAAACGTATTTTTTCCATGTTCCGCGCCGCGATGGCTATTACCGAGCGTTCACGATGTTTGACGAGAACACACGAACGCGCGCACGAGTCGGTTTCCGCAGGAACCTTGGCGACCGACATTAACATCACCACACTATGTACAGTGTATTGTAAACAACTATTTTTCAGTACATTTAATGAAAGAAAGAATTTTCACTTGATTATTAAATCAAGTTATAAATCCCAGGTTTTTTCTAACTCTGATAGTTACAGGTCCCAAAAATTATCGAAAAATATATAGGGTGATGATTACAATCTGACCGACTCAAACGAAAATATAAGCTGTTCAAACAAGCGATGCTAAATTACAGCCTATTTAAGTCACCCCTTTTATCATCATAACCTCTCTTCATAATTTGTCCTTTAGATAAGACCGTGTATCTATATTTAGATGAGTGAATATATGAAATGTTTATTTTTAGTGTTCGTGGCACGTTTGTGACCTGACTCTTTTGCAAAGTCTATGTTTATCTTTTTGGAAAGGTTAAATTATGAGCAGTATTAGATGAAACAAAGGATTTATGGAAGTCTTAATATTAACCAGGAAGTAATCAAGCACTTTGATAAGGAATCTTATTAGAACTAAACGTGTCACTGTTGCTAGCCATATAAATTATAAATAAACATGCTTGTAATGAATTAGTAAGTTTACTTAGGTTTGTGATGTATAATCTAATAGACTCATCATAATGGAAGGATACTGAATGAGTTTTGATGGACGAACAGACCAGGAAAGCATATAACAAAAGGGAGGAGGACTAAACCCAGTAGTGGGTGGAACAAAGCTGTCAATGATGGGATTTATTCAAGCAGAAGAAACATATTCAGTGTTAAATTTCGCCAAGGACAGATAACAATCATAATAAAAAAGTTTTAATTGTTAATTGTTGAGAACTTTAAACAAAATTACAACATTTTAAACTTGAGATTTTTTGTGTCAAAGTCAAAGCAACAAAAGTTTGTTTTGTTAATTATTTTGAGTCTGTATAATTTGATCTACGACTGAATAGCCTACCTCGTATTATTGACATTATTTGATCTATTATTATAGGTAGTAACTATTATTTAATCCGTGCTAACCGGTGAGTTCAGAGATTATGGGATAGTTAAACTATTGCACGAAGTCGTGTCTTAAAGTCTTTATGTCATTAATCATAAGGTATCATTTGGACCTAGTTATGAAGAAAGCAGCCATATGGAATTTTTTCCAAAAATGAGTTATAAACACAGTCATACTAATTTCAACATACAAGATTTTTTGCAAAAAACAGTCATGTCGATATCTCTATTTATCACGAAGATATGAGCCGTCAAATGCATCAAATGTCCATACATCCATAATTAAACCTGCGATAGAAAAGTGCCTATAGCTCTATTTGCACGTTTCCCGACATGGCTGCTTTGTGCATAACACGGTCCAATTGCAATAACTCACACACGCCTTCGTCAAATAGTTTAACTATAGCAGAATCAAATTTTTACACTTTTAATGAAACATTGTATTCATTCCAAAAGGGATAGGGCAGAAGTGTAATACCCACCCACATTTCGCCAGGTATGATCTAAACAGTACCAATTGCAACTCCTAATGTAATTTATTGCTTTGACAAGTTACATTTTGGATGAAACAATTCAAATTACAAGTGACATTGACATGTTAATTGGCCATTAATTGAAATAGCAAATTGATTTGGTTTTAATCAACTGCCAAGGACGTAATTAGTTTATTTTGAACCTTAGCTAAGGAATTTCAGATAGTTTGAGCATAGTAACAACATAAAAAAGAACCATCGAAATCGAATCTCATAAGGCGGAGATATCCAGTAGCCCCCTTTTTGGAGGAAGTACTCCTCCAATCAATAAACCCCAAAGACAAAAAAAAAAACTATAAAATCGTAAAACCTGCACACCAAGTTTCGTCCAGATCGGATGTAAAATAAGACCTGTAGAAGAAGTTGCAACAAACTGACAGACGAAAGCAAATTTTTCCAGACTTAAAGCAGCAACGCTTCGCTCGCTCGGACAATAAAATGCATGTTTTATGATACTATTGAGTTTTTTTTTTTTCATAGACGTTGTATTGCAGTTTCTACGTCCAAGTACCATGCCAAGTCTAATCTTGTTTCCATAAAGGAAGTAGCAGAAAAGAATCTCCCATAACTGTCTTCAACAACTGTTCTATTTCTATGAAACCAAGTACAGTAACAACTATTTAAAAATTCTAGATACTTTTTTTGACAGATGGCTAAATTCGCGAACCGTTACCAGCGCAATACAACAGTTTTCTCCAAGTGCTGTTAGATAAATGATAAAATAAACCTTAAAGCTTTAAAAACAAAGTTTGTTTTAGATTGTGTGCAACGTCTAGGAATCAAACCTTGAACGTGGAAGGAGCGAGGCCACAGCAGCAGTCTTGCGGAAGGTTACACTACTATAATGCAATCATACCGAAATATACTTTATAATTAAAGTAAATAAAGTCGACATTCCTTTGAATTATCGAGACAAGCTGTTTCCTCATAAGAATTTGAACTTTATTTCGTGGTACCTAAGGTTGGAAATAGGTTGTGTTGTGGTGATAAAATCTAGGTCGTTCGGTAGAAGTTTTTGGCAAGTTGGTTGGATGGTAACAGAGTAAATTTACCGGCTGCGCGGAGAATGGTGTTTGTTGAAGATAGCGCTTGTTCTTTTCTTTTTAAGTTTGCGGGCACTTTGCATTACTGTCACGGTTTTGGTCCTAAGGGCGTGGGTTGACGTGTAGGATGTGTGCTTTTTAAGAAAGCTTTCTTTTAAACATTTGTGTCAGAAAATAGTTACTCTGAAATGATTATAGCCCTTTGAACCCGACGGTATACGATAGTGCGGGTAATTAAAAAAAAAAATCTTAGACCGCGTGGATTAATTTTTCAAACGCAACCGACGACGACCGGTCGAAAATTCAGCATTTTTGTTTGCATTTTTTTTTTAGTTTCCTTAGACTTCTAGAAATCTTGTCAAATAACTTTTTTTTTTCGGGTGTAAAGGGATAGGGATAGGCTCGACCTTGGTTTATTGCTTACCATTTCAGCCATTTCCGTCTTGTTCATGAAACTTATTTTGTAAAAAAATAACTTCGCTACATTTGCATGACTGCAGTATCTTTTGTCATGATTTAGTAATAACTTCCTACTTATGCATTTTAATATTGTATCCGTGCTTGGTACCCGGTTCAGGTACTGCTTTCTTATCAAAGAATATTATTTAATTTATATGTCAAAAGTAATAGATTTTCTACAAGACTATTTCCTCAATCCTTCTTTAATTCAGAGGGAGCATTTCAATATTCTGCACGAGGGGCGATACTAAAACATACTTCCGGTGCATTCTGGACACTCAGACCCTTTTTCTCAGGAAAGCGTGGAGATATCAAGTTGAAATTAATATCAAATACGTAGGCCTAAGCTCCCTTGAAGTTCTGAAAAAATCAAGCTTCTAAGTCATCGCAATGCAATATAAAACAATACGGCCATTTATGCAACATATTTTGATACTAGCAAACAAATCAAAACTTGGTACTTCCCTTTCACATAGAATCATGAAAGGCAAGAAGCAAGGTCTCACAGCACAAGTAAAGGAAAATGTCCGAAAATCGTAAATTTGTTTATGTGATAAATAAATTCATACCAACTACAGAACTCCTCATTGTGCGTGGTCCGACACGCACTTGTCCGGTTTATTATATCTGCGATCAGCTTTCTAGTCATAATCAGATGGGAACTATATATACTAGCTAATATTTTTACCACGCCTTTAGCTTTTCACAACAAGTTCAGTACAAGTGAAGATGATTAAACATGACCACACGGGCCATGATTCGAGCCATGAATGGCCGAAACTGAAAGGCGTCTTTACAATAACTTTCACTGCCAATCAAACTTATGGCAGTCGAAGTTACCATCGATAATAATTATCTCTCTAATAAAGATAAGGTATTTATCGTTATCGCAAACTGCTAATGCTATGTATGTAACCTTTAAAGTAGAAAACGTGAGTATTTGACATTCATTTATATTCACGCGAGGATTTTGTAGTATGAGCAGTAAAGTCTTGAGCTGTGTTCTAGAAAGATTCATTTATGAATCTAGACATAAAACTGGTTTAGTCGTTATCTATATAGGGTGACTGGAAATTAGTGACCGGTACTTAACCAGATGATTGTAAATCATGATAATAAACAACTTTTACAATGGGACCAAACCTAAAATCGCGAAAAAAAAAATTAGCAGCTCCCTACATTTTGAAGAGTCGAAGATATGGGACAGCAGATTTTTTTTTCGTGAATTCACGTTTCGGTCCCGTAGTAAAAGTTGTTTATTATCATGATCATATCGGTCACTAATTACCAGTCACCCTAAATACAGGCTGTTGCAGAAATCGACCGACATACTGAACTATGGTCAAGCCCTCCCAAAATAACAAAACATATGTTCCGCAAAATCTTATAGTTTTCGAGTTATACTAGATTTAAAAAAATAGGAAAAAAAAACAAACAAAATAACCGCCATGCGTCATTCTTTTGACTCTCAAGTGTAAATAAAACCTTTTTATTAATAACTTTTCCATCAAAATATTATTTAAAAGTTCGTAATTACCTCTGATTCTCCATACAAACTTATAAATTCAACATAAACTCACGATTAAATTTGATGTTTTTCCTCAAATATTTTTTTGTTAATAAATTTTAAACAGTGGTGACACAAAAAATGTATAAGATTTTGTACTTTGGGGACAAACAAACAAACAATTTTAAATCTTTATAATATTAGTTAGGACAAGTAAACTTGGAATTAGTAAGAATCAAAATCAGGACACATTAGTCAACAAATTGGCCAAAATACGACTGAATTAAAGATTGATCAAACATGAAATATTTACGTTACCCACTAACTAAAGTAGGTATACTAGGTACAGGTACCAGCAATAGTAAATACGGCAATTATTCACAAAAACCGGGTTAACGAACACACACAAACATACATATGTAAGTACATAATTATGTACTAAATGGTCAACAGAGTAAATGTGTGTATGTATTTGCCTTTGAAATGAAACTGACTTCCTTGTGAGTGGGCACGGGAAATTACTGGAAGTGGCGGAGTTAATGTAGCTTTTTGGAGGCATTTTCCACGGGAAATACAGGACTGTTTTTATCCCATTGGTTTTGGAAAAAGCGAATAAGCAACATAAAGATATAAAGTTAAATTTGTGTTAAAAAAGTAAAATTCGACAACGTTAATTAAATACAAAATATTTGTACGCCTCTGAGCACAAGAGGACTTGTACCTATCTGGAACATCTCGCACACTGTTGTAATTTGACCTATGTTTACAAATAAAGCATTCAAATTCTAATTTTGATTCTGATTCTGACATTCCTATATTTCAAAATGCAGGTAAAATTTTCAAGTGATTTCAAAACTTTTCCAGCTAAATAACCTTTACTGATACAATTTATATCAACTCTAAAAAGTTTGACAGCACCAAATTACGTTTATCTCTTTTTTAATTTTCGTAATAGACAACATTATTCACGTCGCTGCTGCAGAAAATCAAGAACAGCGTGATTTTTGTCCATATATTATGCTTTCAACTCATAAAAAAAACCGGTCAAGTGCGTGTCGGACCACACACAATGAAGAGTTCCGTAGTTCAAAAGAATTTATCCCAAAAACAAAGTTAACATTGTATGTAGTTGAAAAATATGTTCGCCCACATATACGTCACGGTCAATTAGTTAACTGCAATTTTTTTTTCTTTTTATGTGATGAAACCACAAATTAACAATTTAAGAATTCAGCCTTTTTCCTTTACTTGTGCAGTGAGGCCTTGCTTCTTGGCCAACATGATTCTAGGTCAACGGGAAGTACCCTATAGGTTTTGATTTACTTGCCGAGTATCAAAATTATGTCGCATAAAAGGTCGCATTTTCGTCAACGCAATACGTTGAATTAAACTTGTTTTTTTTAGAGTTCCAAGGGACCATATACCTAAGTATTTGATATTAACTTCTGCTTGATATCTCCCAGGTGTTCCTGAGAAAAAGTGCCTTGACAGATTGACAGACAGAGGACTGATAAAGAAGTGATCCTATACACGTTGCTTTTTTCCTTTTGAGGTAACGAAACCCTAAAAATACAGAGGGTAATTCGAAAGGCTATTTAACTAGAATATAATACATAAAGCAGTTTGGCAACGACCGGTTAGTCTCAATGCCAGGCAATATGAAATAAGAAAGTAATAAGAGGTTAGGTTAGTCTTTACTGTTGTAAGGACTCGCGCACACTGAGCACTGCACCAACGTAATACAGTAGAGCGTTGCATAATCGTGTGTACTCGCTCTATGGAAGGCTAAGTGTCATATTTATTGGATGAATTTAAATATAAATAGGATTATCAAATTATAACGAAGACTGGAGTTGTTCATTTACTAAAAAATAAATAAAAACAAATCATTAAATCTTCATGCATTCACTGACAGACAAAGCAACGCATAAAATTTTGCACAAGAGTCCCTAATATATAACGAAGGGGACCACGTTTTAATCACCGTTATCTCTTAATGGGTCACTGTACCTACTCATCATTATAAATAACTTTTACTATGGGACCAAACCTGAAATCGTGAAATAAAAATCAGCTGTTCCCTACATCTATGTTCGATGGAAGGAATTTTGAAAATTCATCCACCAAAAGGGGTTAAATGGGGGGAGGGGGGTGAAAGTATGTATGAACTGATTTATGATACAGTAGCCCGATGGGATATATGTATTATAAATCAGTACTGTTGCTTAATAACTTGACACAAGACGAAACTTATTCGACAGGAAAAGTAATTAAAACATCACATAATATTGCACCAAGTATTGAAATATCGAATGCAGGATTTATGCTTTTGCATTGACCGACTGACCCGTTTTTAGAAAATGACAGAACGCGGAATGAACACACGAATTCACACTTCATATCTAATCAACAATCAAATCAGGGAAACGAGTACTATGTTGTCAAAGGCCTTTCCCAAATCCAAAAGTTAAGAATCGCCTTACAATTATGAGAATTTTTGAAACCGTAAAAATCTTTTATATTATACTTCAAAATTTTGCATTAGATACATACATACACAGTTACACACATATATAATACAATTTCAAGATTCAACACTGACCCCAAAGGAAGATTGATACAAGGTTCTACACCTCCACATCTGTTTAAACCAAAATTGAGATCATTACAATCTTCACCTAACCATAGGTACTTACCATACCCTTCAAAAGATTTCAAGATACAAAGGACAACTTGAACCAAATAAGTCAACAATTTTACTCATAGCCGAATTAATATAATTCTTAATAAGAAATCTGATCAGTTTGTAAACATCCTCCAAACGTGAATACGCATGCCGTTATCCAAGCAGTAGGCGTGGCTGTACAATTTGCATGACATTGAGCGGCCGTGTTTCACTAAATTATCGTCAGACAAGGTCAGGCGTAGTCTCTGTACGAAGACTCGCGTGATACCGTTGATATTGTATTAAATATTTATTGTTTGTTTTATAGATGCTTTTTAATTAGGGAAAGATGAATATTATAGTAGAGTAACTTTAGAATTGGAAGAATTAGTAGCTGGTATCTACAGTTATATTTAATGATCATGATGATGATGATGATGAAAAATATATAAAACTGTTTTAAATTCGCAATATCATGGTTATATTGGTCGTGACTTTGCTAATAAAAATACTATATATCAACTGGCCCAAATGATGATATAATAAAGAATGATGAGATGAAAGATAGAAATGATGACTCAAGTATTATTAAATGTTTTCTCCTTACATTACAGTAGCGGTGAAATTTATACTACTACTGAGGAATTAGTTCCTGGGATATAATATGTCTTAATTAAAAATTATGGTTTTAAAGCTAACTTGGTGGGGTTTTATGTTAGTTATTCTGGAACCGTCTTGCATTAAATTTAATCATTCAGTAAAGGACCGACGACCCAGCAGAAGAAGTCTTTCGGCTTGACGATGACGATTTCGAAAACAATGAAACACAAGCACAATTTGTGAAGAAGAACAGTAAAAGCAGTACCAAACTAGCAATAGAAGCCAAATTTCGGAAAGAAGTACCAACAAACATAGCATCACGCCTGTATTTCCCCGAAGGGTTAGGCAGGGGTGTACCTATAATACACCCACATTTTGCCAGTTATATTTAGTCCCATGTAAAATGGGGCGAGCGAATTTCTATCAACCGGGCACTAATCCAGACTCCAGGCTGCTACTGAGAAATTCCAAATGGAAAACCCAATAACACTGCCCTATATGGGAATCGAAGCCAGGACCTCATGCTCAGCAGTAGCGCTTGCGACCACTAGACCAACGAGGCAGTCAGTAAAGAATTTACTTATTATTTATGAAATGTTCGCAGCATGCATTAAATCCATTGACAAAGAGTAGTAACAATCAGGTCGTATATTTAGAAGTCACACAAACCCACATACAGGCGAGCAATTACAATTTAATTTAGATCAGATTGGAAGTAGGTCGTTTAAGTACAGTGCTGGTAATGTGCAGCAGATTGTAAAGCAGTTTTAGGGAAATCAGAAGTGCAGTTTTTGTTACAAAAGAAAAATTTGCTTGATACTTTCGTAGACGGAAAAGCAATTACAAAAAATGACTTAAATAATAAAGAAAAAGCATTAATAGATGATTTTGCAATACTGAGGCTAACAAGAACAATAAGTATGGCTAAAAACAAACCATATTTTTACATTACGAAATCACAGTTATCCGCGATTTTTCCGAGTTGATTTTCATTTCCCCTTTTGTTTCAAACTTTGAACAGGTGTATGGAAAAGAACTAAACATCTCGGGAGAGATTTAACACTTACACAATTTGTTGACTTGCTCAGGCTTCTTGTTGAGAAGCCTAATAAAATTCGGTTGACTCCATTTCTTAACAAAAAACTTCTACACCAATTTCAATGAAAGGACAACTTTTCCGACATTATTGGCCACGTGCCGGTTTCCCAGTAAAATAGGTTTCAAGTATACCGTTTGTTTAATAAAAAAGAATGAAAAAAGCTTGCACGTGGCTGAAAAAAAACTCGGGGCATGAACTTATACTTAGAGGTAATCCATTGAAGTATAGTTTCATAATATAGTTAATGCACTTCTATTTAAAACTGAAATGGATATCTATTAAAGTAATAAGTACTGTAAACAAATAAAAATAGCTTGAAATGAGGTCGAGAAATAAACCTAATATTTTTATCGTATACGGAAGAAGCCGTCGAGATAGGTAGCAGTTTAATTTGGAAATTAGAAATTTAGGTTACGTAGCTCAAATTATTTGAAGATGAAGAATTTTAAGTTAATTTATTTTCAATTTGTAACTAGTGCCAATGGATTTGTAACGAATCTGAAAGTTTCTGAAATACCACAAATACTTTCACTGCTGTATACTACTGTTATTATGTTGTTACGTCATCAAGAACATAAACTTCTATCAAATTCCAGAGTAACACTTCTATGATTCCAACACCATTTCAAGCTTAATCAAACTTATGAGATGAGAAATCACAAGTGAAGCAATTCAGACCTGAGCCAAGTGACATTGGAAATACCTTATATTAGGTTGGGGAGAAAGTCTTTTCGCATTATAGTATGTATGAACTTGTAATAAAATCTCTTTGGCTATACTATTTGTATCTGGCTGGTTTTGGTATCATTGAAAGTTTAAATTTTAAAGAACATAATTCCAAATTCAAATTAGGAAAATGTGTGATTTTCATTTGTTTTTCGTACCGTCAAGATGAGTGAATGTAATGAAGAAATTCGATACATTTTAAAATTTTACTACAAAAAAGGTAAAAATGCAACGCAAGCCGCGAAAAAAATTTGCGATGTTTATGGACCTAGTGTAGTGTCTGTGAGAGTAGCACAAATTTGGTTTAAGCGTTTTCAATCCGGAAATTTTGATGTCAAAGATGCACGTCGCTCTGGTCCGCCCTATTACGGATAAAATGGATGCCATTTTTGAAAAAGTGGAGCAAGATCGGCGTATCAGTAGTTACGACGTAGCTGAAGAACTGGAAATTGACCACAAACAGTTTTGGCGCATTTGAAAAAAACTGGGTACACAAAAAAGCTCGACATTTGGGTACCTCACGAGCTCACTGAAAGCAACCTAATGAACCGTGTACTCATTTGTGATTCTTTATTACGACGTAATGAAACCGAACCATTTTTGAAGAAGCTGATAACTGGTGATGAAAAGTGGATCACGTATGACAAGAACGTGCGAAAAAGGTCGTGGTCAAAGGCCGGTCAGGCTTCACTGTGTGTGGCGAAACCCGGGTTAACTCGCAACAAGGTGATGCTGAGTGTGTGGTGGGATTGGAAGGGCATTATTCATTATGAGCTGTTACCACCAGGCAGGACCATCGATTCTGAACTCTACTGCGAACAACTGATGAGATTAAAGCAAGCAGTTGAGAGAAAGCGGCCGGAATTAATCAACAGAAGGGGTGTGGTTTTTCATCATGATAACGCTAGACCTCACACATCTTTAGCCACTCAGCAAAAATTAAGAGAGTTTGGCTGGGAGGTGTTAATGCATCCGCCGTATAGTCCTGACCTTGCACCTTCAGATTTCCACCTGTTTCGGTCTCTTCAGAATTCTTTAGGCAGTGTCAGGTTAACATCACGAGAGGACTGCCAAAACCACTTGTCGCGGTATTTAGACCAGAAGTCCCAAAATTTCTATAGCAATGGGATCATGTCCCTACCTACAAGATGGCAAAAAGTTATCGAACAAAATAGTACCTACATACTTTAGTTAAATGTAAATATTAAAAAATGTTTTGAATTTTCTTAAAAAATGCGAAGAAACTTTTTCCCCAACCTATTATTACTATTACACGACCCTCTTCTTCCCAGTTATAAAACATTAGGAAGTGGTGAAGATTTGACGTTTCAGGGGCTGTCGTTTGACACTTTCTAAGGACATCATCAACATCACAAAACGTTTCTTCCATTCTCCCCCTCATTCATCATATCATTGAAACCTTTTTGTTTCATATCATCCCTCACACAATCCATCCATCTTTTCTTTGGTCTTCCTCTCCCTCTCCATCCATTAACATTTTATTCATCACTCCCTTAGTTAATTACATGCGTTTCATAGCATTTTCTAAGGACGGTGTACAAAATTCCTGTGCAATAATGTTTCAAAATCAATTCTTTTAAGTTCAACAAGTTCTTGAGAGTTACGATAATATTAATCAAATGAGTCGAGCCTTAGTCTAGAAAAGGCAATAAGGAAGATTTCTTCATGACCTAATAGGACATTCTAAGGCCAATCAAAATTCCTAGGCTAACAAAATTCCAGTGCAATCTATAATGTTTACAGACAAAGCTGGTTCACGTGACTGTGGCGACGGTCAACGGCCACGTGAGGCCGGCACGTTGCCACACACACAACCCATAGTTTACTTGTGTGTGCACGGAAGCCTATGATTGGTCCGATTTTTGTTATTAGCAATACGCAGTTGGATATTAATGGAAATGGAAGTGTATGTGATCGTGTTTTAGGTAAAGGTTTTAGGTCAAAGTGTGACTCTAAATTAGTTCGAATAAAGATTTTCTGGAAGGCAAAAGTACACTATTTGTACACTATTTGAATAGTGTATTTCATAAACCCTTTATTTAATCTAATAATAGATTGAAAAGATCAATGTTAGTACAAATACAGATTGCCTGGGAGGCTATGAGCCTGTAATAGATAGATATGTCGCAGTCAACTGGTTTAGCCGTTTAGTTAACCGCCTAGCGTTTTAACTAAACGGCGGCCGTTCAAATAGCGGCCTGAACAACCACGCGCGACCCGAATTGGTCGCAACAACTAAGCCAGGGCACCCCGACCAAATGGGTTAGGTTAGGTTACAGCTGACCAACCGCGCGTGAGCCGAGCGAGCGAAGCTAGCGGTTCCACGGCAGCGGCCGGCGAGCACTACTTCCAAAGGCTAGGCGGTTAACTAAACGGCTAATTAACCAGTTGGCTCCGACAGATACACAGGATAATGATTAAAGTTATCGTTTCGATGAAACACATTTGAACCTTGTTCTTTGCGAAAATTACAAAGCTTAAGACCAACGTTAAGCTTTCTCTCTTTTTCTCTCTTCCACTTCTTTAAGGACGTTGAAATCAGGACAATAAAAATCATTGGTCCTTTTATGTTTATCAAGGCTAGTAGTATTAAAAAAAACGTGCCAAACAAACCATAATAAAAACAAAATAATCACGTCCGTGTGCAAGTGTCTCTTATCTATGGTTTAAAAATAAAGACAGTGTCATTCTTTCTTCTTTACAATGTATTTATTTTGTTGATTGTTTATGCTAATTGAATTGTCACACTGATGTAGGGTCGCCCCTGAGGTGGATAGATGAATGACCTGAAGAAGACTGGAGTAAATGAAAATGAAGTAGTACAGGATATTTTTTTATTTGTGATGGGTTTGCTCTTGACTCTAGTCTAGGTCAGAGGTGACTGGAGACAAAGTCGACGATGGAGTGAGCTTACCCAGAAGAAGCCTGTTCACTTTCACTTTGAAGAGATTAGGGTTGTATGCGTTCGGAAACACAGACGCAGGTAGTGAGTTCCACTCCTTTGCTGTGCGCATTATAAAAGATACTTGGAAGCGCTTAGTGCGAATTGGTGGAATAGCAACCAAGTAGGGATGGTAACTGGCAGTGCGTCTAGATGTCCGATGGTAGAAGAGGGCCGGTGGAATGAGGTTGTGGAGTTCTCGGGCACACTCTCCGAAGTACAATCTGAAGAAGACCTTGCGGCGATGAGCCAAGCTATGAAGCTTGGCATCCACCAGTTTTACGTCACCAATGAGCCTCTTAGCTCTGCATTCCACCGAGTCAAGCGCGGCTAGTTGGTACTTGGCTGATCCATCCCAAAGGTGACTGCAATACTTCATGCAGGACCGGACTTGCGCTTTGTAAAGGGTTAAAAGCTGTCCAGGCGTAAAGTATCGCTTCACCCTATTTAGGATGCCCAGTTTCTTGGCCGCAGTTTGGGCCTTGTATTCGATGGTGGCGCCGAAGTTGAGACCAGATGTGAACTCCATGCCTAGGAGCTCAAGTCGATCAGTTACAGGATGTACCCCGAAAAGTAGAAGTTTGGGCGAAAGGACTCTTTTTAGCGGTAAAAGACTTGGTGGCGTTAAGAGACCAGATTATCATCACACCACTGGGAGACCAAGCTTAAGGTCAAATCTGTCCGGTCTACCATGGCCTCTCTCAAGGAACGAACTTCGGCCCCGCTGGTTTTTGCGCTGGACAAGTATCTCTCTGAAACTGTACTGTCATCTGCGTACCCAACAATACCAGGCCGAAGCAGGTCATTGATGTGCAGCAGGAAAAGAGTTGCAGAGAGAACAGACCCCTGAGGAACTCCGGCATCAATAGCCATAAGGTAAGAAGAGCAGCCGTCAACAACTACTCTGATCGACCGTTCACTAAGGAAATCTGATATCCAGCTACAAAAATTAGCTGGGATGCCATAAGCAGGAAGCTTGCTGAGCAGAGCAGCGTGCCAGACCCTGTCAAAGGCCTTCGAGATATAGAGAGAAAGCATGTTTTTCAAAAAATCTTATTTCTAATTTCGTCGACAGTTCAGATTTTCAGAATATAAAACTTAGTTAACTTGAAGCATATCAAGTTGTATCAAGGGAGTTGTTTAATATTCATTGGATCCAGACTTATTTCAAGGATCATGTCTCAAGGCTACGTCTACCTTTTTATCTGTCTTAGAAGATTATTTTTGATAATGTATGTATGTGTGGTGTCTATGTTAACATCGACATGGTTTAAAACAACCACAGATTTTGGTTTCTAAAGGCAAAATTCATAGACCACTCTTTTGACTTTCATACGAATGTGAACCTTTTATATATGTATATAAAATTCACATTCGAATATAAGCGAATGTGAGAGCAAGCGTTTTTCATACGAATATGAACATTAACTTGAGACGCTTACTTTACTTGAAGCCTTTGTCTTTTTAATATGAAATATATCCTAAGTTTATAAAATGTATTTCAATTTTATCTGTTGTCACAATTTAATATATAAGTTAACAGTCTTAAAATAATAATATGTACATGTATATAAAAAAAAAGAGTCATAGTGCATCAAAAAATTCGTCCGCATCGCTGTCAACAGGAAAAGTGCCCAAAAGACTGGCAGCATTGCTACGTTGTATGGCGATGCTTCTTTGGCAAAAAATAGGCCAGCTGGTAGAGATTGGTTTTAATTTATTGAGTAGCTGTACCTAATTACAGCAGGCAGACGGTTTCTAATCTCTGACTTTAGTTATCCACAAATATGCAATCAGCTACCAGGACTCATCTTACTGATTGATGCGTGATGGATAGCAACAACAGATAATACTCGTCTTGCACCCGATCGTGACCAGTCTTGTTGCAACGGACTACTTTGGAAAGTGGTGCTGAAACTTTTAAAAATCTTGGGCTAGTTTCTTTCAGACTTCATTTCTCGTCCTTTTTTCTACGGAGACCACGATTCTAAAAACATTCGTGTGCCTTTATTCTTGTGAAAAGCAGTGTTTTATACTAGCTTTAAACTAGAAACGAAAACGTCATACTTATATTTTTTAACAGTTCATTTTGAATTTCCTTTGTTGAGCTTGAGCCTATCATTTTCGTGGCATGAAATTTTATACGATAAAAAGCTCGACTTTAAAAGTTTGAGTGCCCCTGACTCGGATATCGATAGGTTACGAGTTACGACAGACAATCAAGTACTCGACTCGCAATCGATTCGCGGCAATGTCATGACAATAGTGAAAGTTATTAAACATTTTGTAACATGTTCCAAAGTGTTACAAATGTAATGATGTGTCAGTCTTTTTGACAGGTAAAAAAATGTTCGTTGTACAGTGAAAGTAATTGATTTAGCTATTTGTTGTTGTTGATGAGTAATTATTTGATAGTTATCAAAGAAATTGGTATTTGAATAGTTCATTAATGAAATTGAAAAATGCACCAGACTGATGTTAGTGATTGATAAGCGAGCTCAAATAAATAATTATTAAAATAATTAAAAACATAATTCATCAAAAATATTTCCACTACGTTCAATGCCAAAAGTAACACTAAAAAAACATTTTGTTTTTAAATAAAATTTTCTAACCCTAAACTGCCACCGCAGTTAAAAAATCGACCGCTGCAGATTATGTCATATACACATGAATGACATAACATAGCAAATCCCAGAGCAAGTTCAGGGCTGGACGACCGGTCGGATCCGCGAGGCACACTTACTGATGGCCTACTGACCCGCTTGTGTTCGGCCTCGTGCGTCGGGGGGGCACACAATGACAACAAACAATTATATACTTTATTTTTACAACCTAAAGTTGAGTTTACAATGTACACAATATGAGGATAACGCCGCGATGCTACATTTTAGTAGCGTTCTTGATTTTAATCAAAGTTAATGATTTATTTTCTGATCTATTTTATTTTGTAGAGAGTTGTGGCTTAAAATTTTGGGTTTTGAATGCGGCTTTGGTAATAAAGAAGGCTAATGTAAGGAAGATACAATATATGATTATATGAGTTGCTCGTTTTATTATCCTCTTTGGTATAAGTTTATGTAAACAAGCCGTTTTATGCGTAAAACCAGCCATAAGTATGTACCATAAAATAATGTCATTACTCATTATACTAATCATGTTAAATATTCAAGGCTTTAGAAGAAATAGTATAGAGTTTACAGAATATTCATGATGTCTACCACATAACATAATTCATTCACATAACATATTACGAATTCCTTGGCCTGTCGTATTTAAAAGACCGACCAAGGTAGATATGGTAGATAATGTAGATATGTATGACTGACGATTTAATTTTTCAGTCATACATATTTAACCGTGCCTTACACAGGGTTTTGTCTACTCAAAGATAGAGGCCTGCATGCAAACAAGTCTGGTTTGAAACAAAGGGCGAACTACCCTACTGACGTCAAACAGCTCATGTATTGAAATAGGGCTGTCAGAAACATGGTAATCTAAAAATATAATATTAGCGACAAACAGACAACACCCACTGAGCAGCAGCGGGCGACTGAAGTCTGAAACTTAACATTTTTATTTATAGACAGTTTTATTTCATAGATATTAAATTTTATCCTGTTAAACGGAAATGTTTTTTTTAAATTGTGAACTGTGTTTAATATATGACGTAAACCTAAGTATTAGCTGTTGCCCGCGACTTCGTCTGCGATCCAGGATGAAAAGTAACTGTCAAATTTCATCCAAATCCATTCAGCCGTAACAAACAAACAAATTGACTTTCGCATTTATAATTTTAGTCAGGATCGCTTGAACTTAGCATAATTTAATTCAATACATTCACACATAAGCAATCGTACTATAGAAAGAATCTGTATATTTGAAGTCATGATTCACTGACTATTCTCCAATAATTTAACCCCAGACGGATGAAGTATATGTTTTTCTTTCGTGAGTTGTCACGAAAGAAAAACATATACTTCATCCGTCTTTCTGAGAAACTCGGCAAAAATGTTCCGCATAAATAGCCGCTGGTAATATCCACAACATAAATTAAACACATATAAAGTTGTACCCATGATAAACTCCGACCTTTATTAGCGAAGCCATCTGAAAACCTTCAGGCAACATTAATAGGTTGCAATATTCACTTGTTGCCCTTTCTCGTCAATGTTCCGGGAAATATATATTTAGAGTTTTCTTTTTCCTTGATAATTAACATTTCCTTGAAAATGTTCAGAACTGAGAAAAACAAACCCAAGGACGGGGAACGTTGAACAGTATGGTAATTAAAACGGCTTGATTGGTCGTGTAAGTAAACAAACATTTAGGGGTCAGGGGTAGGTAGCTAAGGGGTAGAAAAAAAAACTTTTTAAAACATGAATTGTAAGAATATTAATATTGTTTCATATATATTTTTTAAATGATGTCTTTTAAAACCTTCGCTAGAGCGTTAACTTTTTTGACGCATCAGTCTTTTTATGGATCTTTCTCAACCAATGTCCAGTAAGTATCGTACTAAATATTATGCTGAACCTGTTGATACCTGACCACAGGTCCAGGTATTGAAAGCAAGCAACGATCAAGATTAACCTAACCCACCGCTGAGGCCCCTACCGACGAGGTTGCGACCAACTAACCTAGATACGCACGCGCGCTTCACTGTCGCCGCGCTCTCATTTGACTTATAGATGATTCATAATGTTTTATCCTTTAAATTTGTTTTAAAAATAGACATGCCAAGCTTTTGGAGGGTTGAATTGGATAAATTTTTAATCAACAGTTCTCCATTCAGAAGGCAATTAGAAATCTGACGTTCTATTGTGAAGAAATAGAATTAAGGTGTTTGGCTACATATCGTGGTTTTACTATAATAATAAGTGAAAATGAGCAAATGAACTGGATGGTCTTTCATGAACGAGAAAAAGAGAATGTTTGTAATGGAAGTACAGTCACGAGCAAAAATATGTATACACATAACAAAATTCAAAATCGTTTTTCTCGTGTAATAACGATTGCAACTTTGAGACATGACCTATTTCATAATAGTATGGGTTCCAAAATGAAATTATAATCAATACAGGAGGAAATAATCAATTTTAAAAGTTGCTCAGTGTAAAAATATTAGTGCTCATGACTGTACACATATAAAAAAGAAGTGAAGACAACAGATATAAACATTTAAAAGTTACGAACATCCGGTAATGCGCCATTTTGTTAATATTATTACAAAATATTGTGCAATTCACTAATTATCTTGAGTACTTTGAAAGAGGATGTTTCTATTATTTTTTGACACAGATAAGAAAATTTAAATAAAAGTAATAATAATAAATAACAATGCTTCCAATCTAAATGACGAAAGGATAAATCAGCCACATCATCTTGACAAGAGGAAAAATGCTATTATAATGGACGAAAAAATGTTCCAAATACTTTTATGAGCCAACGATAAAGTAAATTGAGTTCACACGGAGCAAAATATACCCTAGTTTACCCATCAATCATTCTAATAATAAATCCAGACAATAATAACTCATGGATAAATAACATCAAGATACTAAGACCTAAACTATATTGGAGAAATGTAGGCCAAAGTAGAAGAAGATTCCTTAAACGGTTTTATCCCATCGGAATAATGTATGCTAGAAAAACGAGGGTAACATTTAGAAAAGTAGGCTAATCTTTGAATAATATTAATAGTGATTGAGTTAAAGAAAATCATCCTTTTGGAGAGGAAACGACGCGACGTTTTAGAGATAACTTGAGGCTTACACGAGCGGCCTCTCGTTCAGAATTGGGAGGTAATCAAAGAAAGTTTTGACCACTATTACATTGGAATGAGGAAATCGAAACCCAGAAGTTGCTTCCGATCAAAGGCATTTGCACCTGTCTTGCACTGCTGTGAAAATGTGACGTATCACTTAAGGAGATAAGCGATCTGATAAATCGTGGATATCTGTTGATTTGCGTTGCCTTGATAAAGAAGACCGAGGGTCTGTTTCTCAGTGCCCACCTCCAAATAGACAATGTCTACCAGATAAATGGCGAAACAGAATTAGTATTGAACCATCGCATCGGTCAGATAAATTTTCCGGAACTTATGAAAAGGAGGAGAAACAGGCCATAAGCAGATTAAATTGCCAACCTAACACACTACATGGAAAGAAATGAGTGGCAGGTAAGTTCAAAAGAAATTCACGTACATACATACATACATACATCCGTGCTACATACTGGTTGGTAGTGCACAATCAATGGGTGAAATTAGGTTAGTCGACATCGTTGTTATTTACTGGTGTAATGATTTATTACTTTTTAGTTCAATTAAGTGTAATTAGTTGGAAAATAGTCACGTGACTTTTGATTTTATTGGGTTGGTGAAAGAGTTGTAGAATAAGGTAAGGTACTTAAGAAAAGTTTTGTTTTGTAGCCGATGAAGTGAGTACGATGCAAGCAAAGGATTCAGCTTGAAATGAATACTGCTAAAGGCATGTAACTAGAAGATATAGTTCTGAAAAAGAATTCGAAAAACCTTCGAGAACAACTAGAGAAAGAAAGATCGAGATGCCAAAAAAGTTGGCACAAAAAATAAGACATCCAACTAGCTGTAACCTCTCACATTTCCTCGATAGCTATTTTTTACGCCAATCTCGAGCAAGTTGCGCCATTCTAAACCATCCGTTTCACTTTTGCCCAAGCACTTTCACTGCTAACGGTACGAGCGTACCACGCTTGAATTACAAGCGAATAGCGACTCTACCATAGACGTCTACGCTTACAGTTTTCATTGTCAACATTTCCGCGTTTAATACTTTACGGATTATGAAAATGATGGCAAAGCAAAATCTGTTGTCGCAAGATACAATAAAGATCAGAATTAAAGTGTTTATGAAGAGTAAGGATCCGATGTTAGCCGAAGACGGGCCGAGCGTGCAGTGCGTTGGAGCAATGGCTTTCCTGCGCGTGAGTTTGAAAGTCGAATGCGCCCCACCGCGCGGGCTCGGGTACCGTAACCGCTTGTGTCATCCGTTACAGAGCGGTGAAACTCTTGTTACGTTGGTGGACCGCTATGTTACGCCTTCGAGCGGATGACGGAGTATCAAGAGCATTGTTCATCCACGTTGCTCTTAATTCAAACTATAGATACAACAGCAATGGGTCACCAAAACATACGGTGCACAAATATAGAGGTATACTTTTCTAGGTGTGATTAATTATGAAATGAATGCGTAAGCCCCAGGTCAAGATTATGTCAAAGAACAATAAACGAATGGTGGAAGCATTGAATTCAAATCAGTCGGAGACGGAAATGATAGGGATCTGCATGACACGAATAGTTTCGACCTTACCGGACTGCGATTGTTACCAAGCTATATCATGAATAAACTATTTTAGTATCAAGTGAACTGTGATGGATGAGTGATTTAAGTTTATGATTATCGGATGACCTCGCCATAACTTCGGTGGATGGTGAATTATCTGATTATGGCAATTTAGAAACATCATCTAGTCTCGCTAAAACAAACAATTACTTATCCTATTACCAATATTCTTTTGTCCCAGCCAGAAAAGATGGCAATATATATCAACTTAGGACAAAATCAATTCCGACGCAATATCTTGATACCAAAGTAAATAAATAAATAAAACATACGATAAGGCGATCATTAAATAATAAACCGTAATAATCTATTGGAGGTTAACAGGGGAGTAAATATTCCAAATAGAATATCTACTAGCGATATTGTATTAGTATTCAGTAGACAATAGAAATACAGATGAATGGATTGAAAGAACGGTAAAGTTAATTAATTGTTAGTTTTTGAAAAAATAAGAGGAATTATGATGGTTATAGAATATACGTACATCCAAATCTAAACAGTGGAAAGACAGAAAAATCCAATGACGATAATGTGACTCTATTTGTAAAAATATTAATGCTATTATACAGGTTTTGCCCTGGACTGGACACGAATAAATTAACAAAAATTTATTGTCCAATTTTATCCTCTCGGCACAATTAAATCATTTGCATAATCATTACGTTTTTCTACGAAATAATTGTATGAGTAAACAAAAAAATCAATATGTACAGATTAGATCTCGTCCGATTTAAATTATAATCATGGAAGTTTCGAGATTCTAATTCTAAGATCAAAATAAAGTGCTTACAAACATTAGCTTTTGTAAACTCAACGCCATTCAACTGATGTTCCAGTTCCAGGGTGTCACAGTTAGAACATACAAAATTGAAATTCCAATGATCTTTTGCTATAAACTGAAACGACGCGACACAATCTCTTCCGAAGAAAGGGAGGCATCGTAAATTGGCAATGTCAAGACTACAAGGGCTTCATAAAACCCTTTCAACAATCACCTAAAGATTTTGAACTTTAAGTCGAAGAAATTAAGATTTAATATCAAGAAATGATCAATTCGCATGTCGTCGAAGGAAAGTGGCCTCGTGATACGGGGAAACCCGAGCCGTGGCACGCGAAACTACCGAGACAGGTTCGTTTGTATTTATGTCTCTCTCTTTTGATGGAGGTTTATCTGGGAGTGCGAGGAGGCACGAGTAACGGAACTTATCAGTCTCTATTTATAATTGGTCCGATGCGATACCGGAGTAATAACAGGACCGCGAATGTGTCATTTGGGTTACCGCTTACCGCTTGCGGGCCGATAAGCAAGCTCTTTTAATGGGAGAAATGCGGGACGATGGACGGAAGATCTGAGGTGATTGCACTGGAAATTGTCCAACACTTCAATAGATATAAAACAACAGCAACTCATAGAACTACTTAAGTATTGTGTAAGTAGAGGACTTGAACTATTAAGTAATATTCACTCATAAAATTTTACGGCATAACAAAAAGCTGTCAATTATTTTAAAGACATTACAGATGAACTCTACTATTGTGCAATGAAAGTCGTTATAGATAAATTTGAGATTAGAAGTTCCTGATAAACCAAACAAGACTAACTAAACTTTATAAAGAACTCGTTTATATACTCGTAGTAGCGCAACATTTTGAAGCTCAACGAATTCGAAATTGGGGCCTAGCCGGAACTGAAACCGGAAGTTTTTGACTGTACAATGAATGTTCTAGGCTCGCTCAGATAAAGAAAAAAATGACAGTCAATGTACTAAGTATCAAAACCTCTTAACTGACAATCAAAATTTAAAATTGGAACACTCTGACCTCATTCCGCATGCGTCTTTGGGAGAGAGCGGATGACCGGGTGGTAGTGCAAAAATAAAACGATTTAAAATTAGCTGCAATAATAATATTCATTCATTGCATCTTCGAGAGGACAGTGCTAGGCATTTTGTCAATGAAGTACATGACGAAAAGCGTTCCGCTCTGATAAGCGTATTATTTGGTCGGCTTTCACTTCTCTTGGAAAGGAATTCGCGAACCGTTGTGAGTTGAGACCCAATAGACTTGTTTTGTAACAGTATATAAAACTAGCTTTTGCCCGCGGCTTCGCCCGCGTAGTTGTCGGAAATTATCCCACGGGAACGTATTACTGGGATCAAAAGTATCCTGTCTTAATCCAGGTCATAGTCTACCCATGTGTCAAATTTCATCCAAATCCGTTCAGCAGTTTTTGCGTGAAAGCCAATGATATTATTTGTTGTTTTCCTCGGGAACAGTACTTTTTTTCGGTATGAAAGGTACCTTATGTCCGTTTCTGTACACGTGACAACGTATAATATACGTTGTTATGCAAAATTTCAGGATGATTACTTCAGTGATTTAGGCGTGAAACAAAACAAACTTACTTTCGCATTTATAATATTAAGTTAGGATTAGGATATACATCATTACTTGGTACGTTGGGAAACTGAATAATATAATGAAGTGATAAATAATGCAGTTGAAGTACCAAATGAGTTGTTTACGTGCAATTGTTTTGTTTAAACGTAACGCGCCCTGGGTTTCGGTAAAGCCGAATTGGGACATTCCTTGTGAATGATTGATTTTCATTGTTTGACAAACATATGAGCGGTGAGCTATAAAACAACGCGGTTGAACATGCCTATTAAAAGAATTGTACTGGGGAAATGGAGTTGAGAATTTTTGCCCGCAATTTCGTATGCATGGCTTACGGAACTGAAAAAGTGAATTGGAACTCCGTCTAGTCATTAATGTAATGGTATATTCCGAGAATGTTTGTATTTACAATGGAAATTCATGTTAATAAAATATCAGTTCAAGACTTTGCTACTGGACACGAAGCAGCAATTATTGTTGAAACTGACTAATTTGGAAGAGATAATGCCACAACTAGTATATTTAGTTAGAGTTGGGGGTCCAGTTATATGTTCCTTAATAAATCTGATCGCTCACACACAAGCATAAAAATACCATAAGCTTTCGTCATCTTAATTAATCAAACTGATCATAAAATTCTCAAACCAGCCCCGAGTTATGTAAACAGTGATGATGTGCGATGTGCAAATGCATGCACTTTCGCTCTCAAATACATGGAAGCTGTTAAAATTCAAGCTAACATTAAACTGTGGGTTTATGATGTTAAATAAGTTTGCGAGATCGACAAGAAGACTCATCTAACTTTTATATATTTGGTCCACTTAGAGTTAGACCATCAGTTTTAGCATGCCTAGAAGTTACTGCAACAGACTTTATGATTGACTGGAGAATATCTGTCTTATATTTCAGTCATTAATTCTAAAAAACAGGATAATAAAATAGGCATTATGACTAATTATAAGGTATCCGAAACATATATAATTTGGCTATATGCAAGAGGGACTTCTCACAACCAATAAATACATATATCCTCTCTAACATAAAAAAAAAAAATGAAATACTAAACACGTTTTAGCTCTCTCTTGATGTTATGAAAATATATAAGTGCCCTAAACATAATGTATTTTCATACTTTGCAGCAAAAAAACAATCCCATTTAAATGTTTTTATTACTACGAAAATAGCTGTACACGAAAACGGTTGGACGAAAAAGATACAAAGGCATTTAAATTGAGGAAAAGAAAGTGAAAAGATGCAGAATGAGTCACTAAAATGATCGTTTTCACATGAAACTATATTGTTTATAAATAGATTGGTACAAAAATATATTACAAGATTATAAGAGAAAATTATTCACATGATTTTTACCACAAACTGCTGAAGTTAGGCAAAACTATTAAATTTTATAAAAACATTTTGTTCTCGGTAAAAATCCGAAATGAATTTTCTAATTTCCATTAATATAAAAGGCATAGATTGTTTCGCAGCTCTAAATCCGGCAAGTCATCATGACTGATTTCTCAGCGATCGAGAATTACAGCAAAATGCTAAAGTCCAGGAAACTGTAACCTCAAATGACAATGAACTTCATAATAAAATATTTATTATTTGTTTATACACCTGCCTATGTTTAAAATGTATTAATAGCTTGATGGATGGACATTGATATTTCATTTTCACTTGTATCTTCATCATCTCGTCTCATCATCATCAGCCTATAGCATCGACTGCTGGCCTGTATATTGATGATATGAAATCTGACATAAATGATAAGCTTCTACGACTCCTATTTTACCTCTGGAACTTTTAAGGTTACCAAATTTTTGTGGTATGATGGTATCGTCATCATTGATAAATATTGCCGCCTATTCCTGCTCAAATCTTTTTGCGTCACCAAACGACACGAGGAGGATACGTCTATTTTTACTTCGGGATCACTACTAAATAGTGAGTAGTAGTAGTAGTGGAAGACACTCATATATCAATTTCGAGTATTCTTGGCACTAGTAATATTCATGTTAATAGTAGATCACACCCAAAAGGATTATTCCGATCTGTCACCCTGCTTTGTCCCCTTAGAGGAACAGATCAGAAAAAAGTTTGATCTGTCCCACTGTTACTCGTAACAACTTTATTCACTCCTATTTGTCCCAGATAGGAATGAATAAAGTTCGAACTGTCCTCTCATTGCTAACAGGGGGACAGATCAATTTTTTTCCTCTACGGGGACAAAGCAGGGTGGCAGATCGGAATAATCCACTCAAAGAGCCAGGTGGTACATCCCATTGAATTTAGTGTCGTAATAAGTAATAGTTAAGGACCCTCTGTCTAGAAGGTGAAATATCCGGATCCTGGTCTCATATGGAGAAATATGGCTGAATAATTATTATGGTCAAGAATGACATTCCTGCATCATTTTACACGACTCAAAGCTCATTAGAACTTATTTGTGACACACATTATACTTTACCCGTTACTTTTCCACATTTCTCCGATTCCCTTACATCATGTCCTTTCCAAACACAATGCTGTTATACTCAAATACTTTGCCTAGATATGTACATTTCAAATACTGCGTTATGTTTTTATACATTTATCTTAAAGTCAAGGCTGCGTTTTTATACAAGGATATGACATTGAAACTATAATTACGATAAACGGTGACTGGCTAACTTTATAGCAGTTTTTCCACCAAAATTTCTGATTTAGTCGAAATTACCGTTATTCTCGCCCTTGATGAAGAATTTTCAACACTTATAATAAAACAAATATTAATCATGTTGATTTAGAAAATTACTGAGCACAAAATTAAGTAAAACATTGCAAAGTTTAAGTCAAATTGGTTTCGGGTTTAAAAAATTCGTAAGAGCAGCCACCGAGGCACCGATTGCCGTGACCTACATACAGCGGCAGCCATTTTGAATATTGCGCTCGCACCGGTTTTGGTGGCACATTTCACATGATACCCGGCTTATCTGCGTCGTGTTTTCTTTTTTTGTTTATTTAATGAGATTCATTATTCCTTTCGAATGTACTTTTAAACGACGATGTGAGGTTATTTAAGATAATTCGCCTTAATGCCTTTTGGCGTTAAAATATGATCTGATTCATACGGATCATGATGTTGTTGAGTAAGAGTAAAAAGCCTACGTTGGATTGTTAAATTCAGATTACTGTAGAAAATAGGTCAAGTGACGAATAACTGTTGATCGAATAGAGCGATAGTTCAAATTATAGCATTAGTTACGTGCCATAACAAATATTATAATTTAGTATGAATAATAGCTTGCCCTGAATCAAATATTTAGGTTGCGTACCTACCGAAAACCGTTGATTCAACAAATAATACTGATTTCATTCAGTAAAAATTATCTTCGTGACATTGGCATAATATATGGAACGAATTACTTATCTGCCTTTTGAATTTGATTTGAGAGATGTAAGCCTATCATTAGGGGGCACTTCTTCTATCTAATCAACTCTACCAAACATGAGTGACACACTTTCTTTTTTACATTCAAATTAATATCATTTCTAAGTACATATTTTGCTATCGAGGTTTAATTCCAAACCCATATTTTATGATTTACTTCTTCTAAACTTATGACCGTTATTATTCTATGTATGAATTGGTTATATTTCTATTACCAACAAATACTGCATACACCAGCCTAATACCATTGTTTCATCCTGTTTACATACGAATTACGTGATGGCCAATGATTACGCTAATTGAAAATTGTGAATCATACTGCGAGTGAAATGTTTTGCAAGTGCACCGCTGTGAAGTAATGGTTATTGTATGAAAATCACCAATTAGGTTTTGCCCTTTGTGTAGGTTAACCAAAAAATTGAGATCAGGTAACGCTTTCTAGAGGTCATCAATATCGAATAGGGAATACCAACAACGTAGAAGCGAGGAAATAGGTTTCGTTGAAGTTGAAGAATAACCTACCGAAACAATCAATCTGCCTAGCCTTTTCCCAACTATGTTGCGGTCGGCTTCCAGTCTAACCGGATGCAGCTGAATAACAGTATTTTACATGGAGCGACTGCCTATCTGACATCCACAACCCAGTTACTGGGTAATACGATACCCCTTGGTAAGACTGGTTGTCAGACTTTCGGGCTTCTGACAACCCGTAACGACTGTCAAAGATCCACGAATGACAGCCGGGACCAACGGCTTAACGTGCTTTCCGAGGCACGGAGGAGTCTCGGTATAAAAAGATGGTCACCCAGCCACTGACCAAGCAATAACGGGAACAAAACATTATCATATAATCAAGGTCCTTATCAAAATGTATGGGCATAACTTAAGATGAATTTAGACCATGCAAATAAAGTATGCAAATACAGACTAAAAATAACCTTACGGTGGAAACAAGGACGCATGAATATTTTGATTGATTTACTGCTCGCATTTCTCTTCATCTCTTTCACAAGATGAATTTTCGAGGAATGTGGAACATATTTTTCTTGATTTTCGTACGCGTTTGAATAAATAGTGTCTTCTATCTCTCTTCTAAATCTTCTATCAAGATTATTTCAGTTTTCAGAATAAGTATTTGTGTAACATTTTCTGGTAAGTGTTATGAATATGTTATGTCATGATCGGCTTTACCTGACTGTTTATTACAAATGATGGTAATCATTTGTAATATACTTTTCAGCTCAATTTAAGGTCTTCTAACAAAGTCTTTACTTTCCTAGCTTAATAATAAAGCAAATAGAATATAAAACAATTAATTGCAGTAAGGAAGCTATTACAATGAGTTAACTTGAATTACGCAACGGATTTGAGAAAGCCTTCGGCATAACTCCAGGTGATTCCGGAATACATGGAGATATTCGAACTGTCGCCATTTTCTCGTTTCTGGAGGTCTGTAGTGCAATCTCTTTTAGATGACGGCAATTAACATGAAATAATAGAAAAGTTACAAGTTTTGTTTGTGTATTTGAAGATTATTTTGATGAAAAGCAAGATTATAGAATGGGATTTTAATGAAAATTGTGATTTTTATTAAAGTTCCGTACAATTTAGATGGACTTATAACTAAACTAAACTGTAGTTTTCAATTCCTTTGAATAACATAACAAGAATTTCAATGGAAATAGGACAAACGTATTCCATGACCGCCGTAATTCAGTACATTCAGCCCGACATCAATAACAAAGATAAATAGAAAACAATCAGCTACATGCCATTCCGGCAGACACACGATAATACGTACGTCTATCTCTTTCACACAGTTATGCGCTAATAATAGCGTCCCGCTCTATTTTAACGTGCGCAAGAGTCCCGAAGGTGACACATTAATAAACTTGAAAATTTACGTGGGTACGCGTAAGGTGTAGCGACTGGAGGCTAGATGGGAGTTTAATGGCTATTAGTCTTTGTACTAGTGTTTTTGAAACTAAGAATAAGCTCTTTATAGGACTAATTGAAGGTAAAAGAAGGGAATTTATGGACGAAACCAGCTCTTATAATATCTGCAGTAGATAGCTTCTTAATTTATTCGGAGCATCGGCTGTTTGCTTGTTGGAACCTTATGCAGTAGAACTAGACACTAGCTTATACCTGACACTGCCTTTGGATTAGTAATTCTTCAATAGATTGAAAACATAATTCAGTTACTTCCATCTTTTAGTAGACATTGTTGTCTTCTAAATATTTTATTAGTTGATTCATAACGATTCTTCCCAGTTTTGAATAAACTTTCGTTTGTAATTTTGGCTGTATCGCAAATCACTTTTGCGGGCGTGGAGCTCATGCTAAATTCCTCTAAGGTCTACCGCTAACCGTTACAAAATATAAGAAGAGGTTACGGAGAGAGGAAACTTATTTCCATTGCTCCTACTAAGTATTATAGAATAATTTATTTCTCTTTTACGTTATATTCAACATGAGATTTTACTACTAAGTAAGTAGATGGTTCCCTATGGAGTGGAGTTACTTTCCCTTCGTAATGTTCTAATGGTTCTATATTTTAACTTATTTTCCTCAGTACCTTTTCCATAATGTGAAAAGATCAAGTATAGATTCGAAACGCTACATTGCATTGAAATCAAGTCTAAATTGCATCAAAATTACTTGCAGAATCTCAAGTTAATCCCCCAGTTGTATTCGGTATATAATACACTAATTTACTTCAACAAAAGATTCATTAGTATAATTAATTATTATTGTATTTTTATCACGAACCAAAGAATAATTTTATCAAAACAGGACTTCTTGCTTGAAACATTAAGGTTTCATTTCATTTGATGGTTACATTTCGGCATTGTTACCTTATGTTTGACACTGTTTTTTTTAATGCTCTATAAATTGAAATCGATCGATTTTGAACTCTATGTCTTTAACAATAGGTTGTGGTGTACTTTTTTTAAGCTATTTTAGCATCAACACCGTGGGATCGGTCAATGACGTTCCCTTACGGTTGAATCGCATGCCTTCTGTATTTGTCATGCGTGCCTTCTTAGGACGATCGCAGAAAAAAATATACTTCGTCTTCACAATAACAAAGCATTGTGCTTCGCCATTTAAGTAAATGTTTCGAGATTTTGAGTCGCGAAGATTGGATTATCTTGCTTATCTTTTCGTTTAAGTGAGAAAGATATAATACTGAAATAAGATGATAGCAATTTCACTTACGTTGCCAAGCAATGTGATTTATCTTTGTATGTATCTGACAACCGGTATTATCTCACGATATCTGTATGCCCCGAATTTGTCTTGCGAAGATCAAAATAACATGTGTTTAGACAGAAGTTACATCACAAAATAATTGCCAATTTTGGCGATTACTACAGTAAGCTAAAGATACACAAGTCTTTGTTTCCAAATACCCAGGAAAACACAAACCGATAAACGTAGATGGGGTTTAATAAAGCCTTAATCATTATAGAAATAATAATAAGGTACTGGGAAATTCTTAGCAGAGCTTTTAGTGTTACAAGTTTACCTCGACACATATCAAGACTGAAATATTGGAAATATCGAGATGAAACTGTTCAGTTTCTATATACAGTATGTTAACCAACAGAGGGCGTTCCCGTTAACCCGCAATAGTATAGCATCCATACATGCTAAAAAAAATATTACCATTCGAAAACAAAATGGTTTTTATTTTTTTTAATATTAAAATATTCACTAAAAATGTTAAATTGATACGTAAAAGAAACACTCTGTACACGCGTACTTGAAGGACGGAAACATCGCAATTTAGTTTTTATTTTTAGTGAATATTTTTATATTTTTTTGAATATTTTTAGCATTTTTAGTGAATATTTTAATATTAAAAAAAAATAAAAACCATTTTGTTTTCGAATGGTAATATTTTTTTTAGCATGTATGGATGCTATACTATTGCGGGTTAACGGGAACGCCCTCTGTTGGTTAACATACTGTATATACTTAGTTTTATAGCTCTATTCATCTTGAATTCATTTCGAATTCTAAGTTGATTTGCTTATTTTGTGCCAAGTGTATCGACCCTTGAATGCTTAACGCTAATTTCAGGTCCTCTCTGGAAATTTGTCTCTTCATTTAGATACTGTTGTCAAGACTTCATCAACATTTCAGTAAACTTTTAAATTGTTTTTAATCAATCAAAACTAATCGGCACATTAACTTTGATTGACACTTCGTGATTTTTATCTCCTAGAAAACGCTAATATTCAAGTCATTGAATAAAATTTATTTTGTAAAATTACCTGTCGCCTCTTTTAGTTGATATATCCATATGAACAAGTGGGCTAGCAGTTTTAACACAATATAATACGGTAATAGAAAAGAATACTTTTATTTTCAGAGTCTATAGAGTTAGTAACAATTTTACTTAACATCTAGTGTGTAATACACCACTACAATTAATTCTGAACAGTCAGTCCAAGGAGCAGTTTCCCATAGGCTGCGCACAGGCAGCCTTGGTGACTAACTCACAATGTTATTGTGTAACGATATACTTAGAGATTGTAATTAGTACATATATATCGCTTTGTGACTGAACATGAACGTGTATAATTATGTTAAATATGGTTTTATTATTGTTACGGTATGGCTGTAGGAAGTCTACTTTACGGTAGCCAAGTAAATGTGGCAAAAGTAGTGCCAGGAAGTTTCTTTATAAAGGGCTAGGCTAATAATGAAAAACGCGAATAACTATGATTCAGCGAATGGTAAAGATTATATTGATATTATTGCCCAAAAATCATACCCGAAAAAAAAAAGGCAGAGCAGAACAGTTTTTTTAATTTTATTTGAGATGGGTATGCTCTTGACTCTGTGAGCTTACCTAGAAGAAAACAGGCTTCTCACTTTGAAGAGATTAGGGTTGTATGCGTTCGGAAACACAGACATTTATGGAAAACTAGCTGAGTCGACAAACGTTGTCCTGTCAAAATTTCAATATTTGATACAAAATTCCCATAGAAAATGCACTTGGTGAGTTTTCCCAAATTTTCCCGGCAAGTTTTAAAACATTTTCATTCATACAAACCTTCTTCTGACAATCGCAAACAACAAAAAAAGAATTAGCCAAATAGGTGCAACCGTTCTGAAGTGATGCGCGATACTTACATTCGGCTATTGATTTTTATTTATATAGAAATTAGATAGGATATGCAAAGGCGATTGCAGGACTCTCTAGTCTCTACATTACATAGCACCTACGCCATTTAATGCAAACGCTAGGAAGATATAGAAAACCTCCCAACCATCGCAATAAATCGCTAAAACTATTTAATATTACTATGAAACCTAACGAGGTGAATACTTTTATTCCTATAATGATAAAAAATGTATTTTTATCATTATGCACGATAACTAAATAGGTCAACAACTATAATCACAAATAGGTCAGTTATGTCTCCCGCCGCGTTTAATCGCTCCGTTAAGTACTTGTTTAGATAAATATAATGTTGATAATAGACTAATAGGTGATAATTTGGGTACACATAATGATTTCGTAATTGTAATACATTATAGATCAAAAATCAAAGACAAAGATTCAATTCGATACTACTTCGCATAGTAGAAAAGCGCTTCAAGCTAGGAACAGACTTAGACCAAATAGCAACATCAAGAAAGACAGCAAAGCTTGGCGGTTCGAATATGGCCGTGATCTTTAACAATGAAGAATTAATGAGGAAGAATGCTATAATTATTATTGTAGATATATGATAAGCTGAATTGAATGAAACAATAACAAGTAGGTAGTAGATAATACCCATTTCGTATAGTCAGTTCATTCTACAATTGAATCTCTAGTAGATGAACCAATTTAATTTTCGTTTAACTTCTTATTACTCCAACAAAACTCACAATAGTAAGTGAATTCCATTTTCTAGTTAAAATATAAACGAGCCTGAATCCCAGGAGAATTTTCTGGTTGCAACTTCTCGGTCAAGGTTTCATAGTTAAGTTTCAGTGTACTAGAGTTTACAAAATGTTTCTACGATGTTAGTTTAGAGAATTGTAACTGTTGTTTTCTTAGAAAAGTAGAGATGTGAAAATAGAATTGCGTTATTTCGGAGCAAATTTAATAATTTCAATGATATTTATAGTGAAATGGAACTTTCTTGTGAATTCCATATATAGCCTTTAAGATTTAGGTACCGATTGTACGGAAGCTACTCTCGTATGCTGGATTGATAATTGACTATACATAATAGTCAATTATCAATCCAGCATACGCGATATATTTTTTATAGTTCCATATCCAGCACAGTTTTTCATTCTTTCTACGTCTTTCTTTAGTAAGGTTAGCCTCTAAAGGAACTTACATTTCTTACAATTCAAAATTGACTTAAGTTGCTTCTTCCACGAGCCCTCTACCTTCAGCTACAGCACCAAATGCCACTATAACCAACCCAAACCCAACCTAGTCCATTACTCCACCATCATATTCCATTAAACTATCAACCCCACACTACGCAGTACATATTTGCCCGACGCGACATTGAAAGCGAGGACATAGCTTCTAGACGGCACTCTTCCTTGTTACGGTGAATTCATTGCGTTTTTACTACTAACGACCTTTGTTTGTTGTTAGATAGTATTGTGTTGTAGAATAGTAGCAGAGATTAATAATTTAATTTTGGCTAAGCTAAAATATTTGTGGACATCGATCGTAGTGACCTAAGGTGTTATCTCTTTCTTTTAAATTGATAGGATTTGGATAGTAATTTAGTATTAACTCTTTCACTGCTGGACATAGGCCTCCACGGGCCTCCACCAAGCATCGATATGCACAGCAGTGGCCGTCTTTCATCTGAACTTATAATTAATACTCTTTCTATATGTGATGCTCTAGCTAGATAATTTTCTCATAGCTTTGACAAGGTAGTCAACCTACTTTAAAATAGCTCTGTCTCTAGAGGGTTTTGATTGATGCGTGAATGCGGAAGTAAGAAAACCGTACACATGTAAATATCACAGAACGTGACTTTCTGTATTTTCTGCTTACCTAGTACTGTTTGGGAATAATAAATACATAAATCAATATGTCGTAGTAACACCTTTCGTATACCCATCATGATGGTATGAGGTTTCAATGTTGCAAGCCTATCGCTTGGGCACAGTTCCAAAACCAGATCTGGACAATTTGTGATACAAATTCAATTTCACGTTGGCTCAACTGTGTGAATCCAAGAGTTGGATAAGCTACCTAACTTTGTATACTAGCAGAAAAAGTGTTGAATTGAATAGTCTATTTTGCAGCTACTACATTCATCCTCGTCTCTTCCCTAGTTTTTGAGTCGACTTCTCTACCCAGATCATCATCTTCCTGCTCTTGTCCCATGTTATTTTAGGTCGGCGCAAGACGTTTTCTTCTTCCATTCTCTCCTGTCAACCGTCACGCTATCATTCACTGCCTTCTCTTTCAAATCATTCCTCATAAAATCCATCCATGTTTTCTTTGGCCTTCCCCTCCTTCTCCATCCATTATTAAACAACAATTGTTTTATGCTATTAGAAATGTGTGTCTTTATTCACTACACTTTACAGAAATGAAATTATTAAAATTACTAAATAAATACTAAAATTTCAATCATGTTCAATTTTTCGTGTGCCAAAATTATTTTCAGTGGTAAACAAAACGAAGTTTGCTAATAATATATCCCTCGTGACAACAGACAACATTATTAGAACAAAACGTATGCTTTAAGTTATTTCAAGAAAATACGAGGCTATAGTGTATGTAGTGATATAGACCAGGATGAGACTCGCAGGGACCAGGGAAGCATGACACACAAAGGAGAAGGAGGCCTATACTCAGCAGTAATTGGAAAAAGGTTTATGATGTGTAGTGATAGAAAGCCATGACATAAAGGTAGATAGATAAGTACTTCCGACCAAATGACCAAGTCATTACAGTTCAAAAGCAGTGAAAGTTGCTCATCTCCCTTCGACATCCAAAGAAACCTTTCACAATACATAACTATAATGTTTTGTATATTATTAGCAAAAAAACAGTTCCTAACTGATAGAGAACACACTGCCTAAACCACGGAACAACACGCTGGCACAGTGGGCCGTGTGAGGGTATACAAGGATATTCTTTAAAGTAAGTTATTCACGGTGAGTTGCACGAAACCAACATTAGTTTAACGGAGGCTTTAAATTGATGCTGTGACTTTCTTTTTGATACAAAATGTAAGGGATGGCACGAATTTAAAGTCTCCGTTAAATTAATGTTGGTTTCGTACGACTCAACGTGAGTTTTGTTCTTTCGTATCGGGGAAAATAAAATAAAAAATGGCCCACCCTGTGCTTCTGTTTGAGACGATATCGCAAAAATGTTAAAGAATATTTTAATTATTTTATATTGTGTGTGGAAGGTAAGAAGATTATTTACACATACTCCATACATTGATGAAATCAATATTCTTGACAAGATCGACTCAATTCTTCACATATCCTCATCACTCACTTTTGCTCGAAATAACTGCTTAGGTAACTTTTTTATCAGTGAAGTTAACAAAAACTTTACTTTGTTTATTTCTATTCGTATAATTATTGACCATTTAACTTAAATTTTTAAGAGATTTAAAAAAAAGGAGACACACAAGTTCGGATTTTCCTCAAAAACCAATAAATCAGTTTTTGATACTTTCAGAAAGGTTTCAGTATACAAATATATTAGGTTGTTGTTAATAAAACTTGTTGTTTTACCTAGTTTCAAATCGAAGAGCGCGGGGTGGGTCAATATTTTTACCACAGTGGTAAAAATATTAAACCAGTCAGCAAGGTGTACCAGACGTATACATAAGGACGTACTGATGTACGTTAATAATTTATCATCATCGTTGAGGCATGAAGCTATTCTAATACACCCCTGCGAAGATCAAATAAATCATCATAAATCATCAGCCTAGTCTTTTACCCAACTATGTTGGGGTTGGCTTCCAGTCTTGCCGGATGCAGCCGAGTATCTATTTTACATGGAGCGAGTGCCTGTCTGACCTCCACAATCCAGTTACACGATACCCCTTGATAAGACTGGTTGTCCAGACTTTCGGGCTTCTGACTACCCGTAACGACTGTCAAAGTGTTTGTACAAACCTACTTACAGAAATAAAACCATTTATCAAAGGTCTACGAATGACAGCCGGGGCTAAAACGGCATAACATGCTTTCAGAGGGACAGATCAAATAGCGCATTCATTTGTTTTTCTTTTTGCAAATGGCGCCGAGGGCACAGCTATAGTCTTCGTATATTAGCAATATGAGTACTCAGCGACAGTCCCCGAATTAGCGCAACATCGCAACGACGATGTAGGTCACGGTTCAAGCGGAAAAGAGACGAAATATGCGAAGTGTTATAAGTTAGACAAGGATGGGTGACGCGTACAGGTTTCTATCATGCGAAAATTATACCGTTTTAATTTATGACAAAGTAATTGAATTAATATTTAGTATGTTTTGTGAGTCATTGCTTAGGGTCAATAATAAAATTAATAGTGTCGAAAAAATCGTGTCAAAATAGCTGTTGATACCTTCGTTGTTAAAAAAGGTCGTATTTCTAAAATTGGCCATAGAAAAGAAGTTTATATTTCGAGTTATTCGCCTAGGCTCCTAGAAACTAGCACATAGGTATTACAACATTACAATACTGGCAAGTAAGTCAGCTTCGTAAGTGGGTTACCAGTGTTTGTACACGATAGGGCTGTTAAATAGGGTTGCCAAGTTTAATATTTTTCAATGACCGATTTTTAACGAGAGCTTGAGTGAAAAGTTGCTAAAAAATTACAGTCATCATTAAAAACTGGCTATAGGTAGGTATACCTATCTGTCTAGTTAACACAAAATTGTTTAAAACATGCACATTTGTATCAGGAAGCCACCACAGCCTTGAATTTATCATATTGATATAACACACCTTGAAAATTTAATTTAACTTGATAACTACTAGATATGAGAATATTGTAGTCGAAAACCTGACCACAGACAACCCTGAGCAACTTAAGTATTGTCATCTTCGTATACTAACCTTAATAGCTTATTATATCTATTCCTTATTTGGTACTTTGTGCTCTCCAATTTATAATCTGTAGCAAACATTTTTTGTAACTAAACAAATCTCTCACAATTTTTTTTTATAAATTAGTATATATAGTATATAGGGCATTAAGCTCAAATATATCAATAAAATTGATAGATTTGAGCTTTATGCTCAGTCTACTATATAAATATACAGTAGTCCCCAATCTTTTGGCCGGGTTGAACGTAGACGCGAGCCGATGCGCAGAATACAAAGTTAAGGTTCAGTTGGTAAAATATCATGCGCAAGATGGCAGTCGCGCTCACTTGGCCGGCGAAAAAGATTGAGGACTACTGTAAAAAAAACCATATGCCCGCTATCATCTTGCTAATTGGCTCATTTTTCAACCAGGCATAAGTAACCTATTCTCATAAAGGCCCTGCAGATTTTGAGACCCAAAAACTATACTCGTCAGAACTAAATCTTTTTCACAGTATTAAGTACTATTAACAACAGTTCAAAACCGTACACAAGACCACAACCGTGAAAGAAACACATAATTGTAAGCAATCAAGCAATTCACACGTACGCATCTGCACGATAAACCATCTTTGATTCAAAGTGTGCAAGCTAAACCAACCTTTATAGTAAACACATAAAAGTGGTTTTATCGTGGGGTATCAGGTGATATCAAGAATGTGTCAGCGTTGTATACTTTCTACCGTCTATTCGTTTTCGTTGTAAGAGAACAGCTGATTCGAATTTATTGTTGACAACGGTAGTAATTAGCCGCGAATATTTCGATTGTAATCGGAATGAGCTGATTAATTTACTTTTTCTTATGAGTGATCACCATTTTTATAAAGCTGTTTTTGGATTTAAGAAAGTGAAAATTCTTGGGTTCTCTAAGGAACAATGTATACCTACGTAAGTTCTTTATTTATTACAAGTTTTCAACATTCATAAATATCAACCATAATATTAAACTACAAACAAGCTGAATAGATAATCTTCATTTTTATGACACCAACAATACATTCAATAATTGGTATCTAAAACAAAGAAAATATTTCAGGACATTTCAAAACATCTATCTAATCATGCAATTTCACAATATTTTATACCACGCTATTGATGGATCAATATCAAGCCAAGTGCACGGATCATGCAAACATTGCAAAACTCCTTTAGTTTTTTTTTTTTTAATTGAGATGTGTTTGCTCTTGACTCGTCTAGGTCAGAGGTGACAGAGACAAAGTCGACGATGCAGCGATGGAGTGAGCTTACCCAGAAGAAGCCTGTTCACTCTCACTTTGAAGAGATTAGGGTTGTATGCGCTCGGAAACACAGATAAAGGTAGTGAGTTCCACTCTTTTACTTTATCAAAAGTCCTTTCATACTTGATCAAATAGATCCTACACATCCTACACATATCTATCTGCAAATCTAGAATCTTAATCGTCCATACGACCAGATAAATAGATGAGTCACAATAACAAATCCATATCTGCATTGGTTTGTCAATATGTTGCAACCTACTTGCGCAATTCTGTGCCCTTATTATAGCAAGTCTTTGTTAAGGACTTCAGGTAAATGTAACGATACCTTATTGGTATAAAACCTTCTATGCATTGGATTCTGGACATACGAGTAGAAGGACAAAGAATGAAAGTTTTCAAACAAGATCGTTCTGGGTATTGCCGATAATTTTCGACACTAACTCCACTTTTCACTTTATTTTGGAAATACGAGAAATCAGCAAGTGTGTCTAATGTAGGTTTGCAATGAGTAGGTGTAAACAAGGCCCACTTTCAGCTTTAGGTGATTATTGTTGGAAAAGTCTGAGTAAGAAATTATTTCATCATATATTATTTGATAACCAAGCACCACTTTTGTCCACAGAAATGCTATCAACTTATCCTTAGGGTCACATCACTCTCCTAAATACTTCTACGATGCACTTTTTATGTGGGCAAATCAATTTACGTGGAGTTAGATTAGCATTGGCCAAATGGGGTCACCATTTCACCAAGATCAGCGTGAAAGTGGTAACATGTAACACCTGGACGAGGGACGGACGAAACCTTAAATACTGACAGAAACGAAAGAAGACCTATACCTAGCACTGCCCAGCCAGCAGTGGGTGATTCATTTTTATCAAGTCCTTCTTTCCAAATCTTTCAAGCTCAATACCAATTCAAATTACCTTTCAAAGCAAAGTGTACGTGAGTGTGACACATTACTATAAGTATAAAGAATACCGTCAAAGTGTTACGTAACTGATGTCCCCGTTATCCCCTCCAACTAAGCTAATTATGCCGGTGGAGTAGCTACGATAACTCAACTGGGTTATATGCTCAATTTTATGACAACTCTAGTCCTTGCTTTTGTATTATTCTTTTGAATGGGAAAGGATTATTGAAAGTAAGTTTCTTTGAAGTAATTTCATAGCTAACTTAATAATGGTAGCTAAATAATGATGGCGACGAAACTGGCAGGTTTAACGTTAATCTACTTTCCTGCGGGGCTATCGATCCACGTAAAACCCATAACAGAAACATTTTTTCATACCGAAACGAGTCTTCAACATTTTATAGTCGATTTAGTTAATAATTTTACATCGTATCTTCGTCTTTAATATACAAAATAATTATATTTTCAGGAAAATTCCCGTGCAAATAATTTGGAAAACGAATCTTAAAATTAATTACGCAAATCACGCATACGAAGCCATCAAACGAAACTCTCTTCAAAGATAACGATCCACAATGACACTTTCCTTATGAAATAAAACTCCCGAATGAAGCTCCTATTAAAATAAAGCTGGTACTTACAATATCATGCCCCTGACTGCCACTCCTGACGACCTCAGGTGCCATATACTCGATTGTACCACAGAAGGAGTACGCCCTGCTTTCTCCACCACAGAACTCCTTTGACAGACCAAAGTCTGTCAAAACGATGTGTCCTTCAGCATCCAGGAGAATGTTTTCGAGCTTGATGTCACGGTAGATAATGCCGAGCTGGTGGAGAAATAGATGATTAGATATAGCTTAATAAATGGGCACCATAAAGACTGCAGCTACACGTGTTGGAGAACATACTTTTCTCTAAGCACTTAAAACATAAACAGACAGACCTTGACTCCATATTAAACTTCACATCAATAAAATAAATATCATAATAGTTATAAAACACATAAAGAAATATTTCTACTAGAAGTCCAAACAAAAGTGTTTCACAAAGCGACTTAACTAAACATATCAATACTGTATTCCATAAATAGAGGTCTAGATGTTGTTATTATGGTCAAACAATGCGTTTGACCTATGCAACCTCTGGCTTGTTATGATTCAGCCAAGTCTGTTGCCATTAAGACATTTAGCCAGGTGTTTTGACGCATATTTCTTTGCTAAGTCAACAAAAAGCCGTTGAAACCAGTGATTAATGTGACAAGTTTGAATTGTATTTTAAAATTGCAAAGACAAAAAAATAATTATTTTGAGGCTTGTGGGAAAGTTGCTGGTATAAAGTTTGTTGAAATCGATTTGGGACTTGCTGATTTGTAAATATAATGATTTTGTATCACTGCCGGTCAACGGCCTTTCATACAAGGAAAGGGCGAGCTTATCAAATAATTTAGACTCGTTGTCCGCTCAATGTTTATCGTTTTCAGAAAGTCACATTTAGTCAATGATTAATGAAGCCAGTTGTCCGTTTTATTGGGGTTTTTCGTTTCCCGTCCTCAATTTTTCAGAAAGCGCAAGACGCACTTAGTTGTCAGGGGCTTTAGACTCTCAAAAATTCTACCATAACCACCGTGGGTACCAGGCTACCAGGAAAGTTTAGATATGGAAATAGCGTAACCAACTTACCTTATGCAGTTGCTCGAGGGCCAGTATAATTTCAGCTATGTATATCCTGACTTCGTTCTCGTTGAAATGCTCTCTCTGGTAGAGATGGGTGAAGAGCTCACCACCAGCCACATAATCTGTGAAAGAAGAAGACAACTATTAAAAAAAAACATAGTCAAAATGTCCACTCAAATCAAAGACAGGACTTGCATGTTCACCGGGGAGGCGAAAGACGGCAACTTGGAGAAACATAAATTCAGCTGCAGCCTAAGATTATGCTGAGTTTGAAACTTATATAAGGCATCCCTAGTGGTTAGTGACCACTAGACGCACGACAGGCAACACTTAGCATCGTGTCATCAAAACTTTGGATAGAGACAGTAAGGGTTAACGTGATAGTCTACCTGACGTACCTAAGTTTTCGCAGGTCAGGTAAAGGAACAACAAAACTAATCCTATATGACATCTAATAGAAATAAATGATGTTTGTGTTACTTGGAAAGGGTATAAAACGGACCGTATCAGATTCCACTCACTACAACTTAAGTTGAATAATTGACACGATAAAACAAAATTCAAACTCTACTAATTTCTCCTAATATTCAGTAAGTATGCCAGCGATAATATTCAGCGTGGGTGTTCATTTAAACCGTGCGAATACTCGGTTTCAACTGTATTTTGAGACTATGAATTACTCGAAAATCGTGACTCATAGCAGTTTAATCAGAAGCTCAAATAAATCAGAAAACGGTAAACTAGCATTAGGTAGCCCTACCTACACGCTGAGAAAAGTCGCTGAAAAGATCTGGCGTACGCAAGAATTTGTGTCGTTTCTACACACGAAGTGTTTACGCTATCAGAGAAAAGAAAAAAAATCTTGTCTGCGCTAGACACGACGCGCTCTGAGTTGCTGCGGTATAGGGACGGTCAGAGGTGAGGTGGTTCAGGTTGTTATAGTTCGCGTCAAATAACTTTGCCGCTCTGAAACCAGGCTTTCCGATGCGCATAGCATGGCGCGCTGCTGTTTTAGTATAGATATTGACTACTGCGCAGTCATTTCCGTGAACTTCAGAGCGGCAAAGTTATTTGACGCGAACATAGTGTACTAAGCGATAACAAAATAAATTGGGGACTTTTTCGTAACCATTTATTTCACTATTACAGAGTGTATGGATGTAATTTTTAAATATATGTTTATTGATTATTTGATTACTGAAGGAAAACGCAATCAAAATACTGTTCGGACTCCAGCAGTGATAAAGTGTATCCACACTCTAGTGAAGAAGCGAGCAGACGTGTGTCACGTGTTCAGCGTGGCCATCACCCTTCGGCATTCATGGTTTGGCTTGGGTTTGATTTTGGTGTTTTTTTGTGAAAAAGGATTGAAAACCAGTGCCCTTGTATATCAAAACACAGTCCTAAGAAACATTGTGGAACCTCTTTCACAACCAATGTTCCAAAACAAGCACTGGGTATTCCAGCAGGATTCCAGCAGTTTTGGGTACTTTTCGCCTTATGAGCCGGCGCAGAGCCGGCTCATAAGGCGAAAAGTACCCAAAACTGGCTCACGACCCGTGGAATTGACTTTACCAGGCATGAGGATTGGCCCTCATCCAGTCCAGACTTGAATCCCTTGGATTACAAAATATGGCAGCACTTAAGAGGAGAAGGTCTGCGCTAAACCCCATCGCAACTTGGAGTCACTTAAAGCATCCCTGATTAAAGCAGTCGCCGATATTGACATGAACGTAGTGCGTGCTTCGATTGATGGTGGCCTTGCAGATTGAAGGCTTGTATCGAAGCAACAGGAGGACATTTCGAATATTTGTAATGTGGTGTAAATCTGTATGTTATACCCTTTCATTTGAAGTACCTATAAATGGTTGTAGTGCGTAACTCATTGTGTCAGTTATTTAACTTTCCATATGTGACAAAACTTATGACCCGACTACGTTAGAAGACTGGAGGATGCAGTTACTCTAAAATTCATCATGAATGCTATCAACCCAAAACATGTGTCCACCTTGGGCTTGAAAAAGTAAATTGTTATAATAACGATTCTGGAAAACGAATCTCACGTTGGTGATTGCAGACATTGCAGTATATGACAGGCCTTTTAGGGTCCCGTACCTCAAAAGGAAAAAAACGGAACCCTTATAGGATCACTCGTGTGTCTGTCTGTCCGTCTGTCAAAGCCAATTTGCTCCGAATCTAATGGACCGATCTGTGACCCAAACACGGACGTGTAACGTTCATAAATGAATTTTGAATATGGGGGTCAATTTAGAAGGGCAAAAAAAAAACTGCAAACTGTACCTTGTGACATATCAAATGAAAGGGCTTACTGTGAGGGTCTCCAATATATTTTTTTTATAATTTTAAAATATATCATTTTAAAGTAATTTACGAAAATACACGAAAATTGACCATTCTCCCCTTATCTCCGATAGTACTGAGCCTAAAATTTTGTAAAAAAAAAAAATACAAAAAATTGTTCAATACCTACATACAGGAAAACTTATAAGAAGTCTATGGTCTTAAAACAACATTGTAAATGTCTCAATATTGTGCATACAAACTTACATTTGCAGTTGGAATGTATGGGAGAACATATTTTTCAATAACAAAGTTAAGTTTGTTCTTGAGATCCTCTCAACTACGGAACCCTTCATTGTGCGTAGTCCGACCCGCACTTGGCCGGTTTTTATAAATGAAACAGCTACAAATTTGGAAGATTTCAAAGCTATCAATACTGATACTCTTAGCCTATCAGCAAATCGTAGAACTATTATAGTAGATTAATACACAGTACCACCAATTACTCGTATTATTTTGAATTTTGACTGAAATTATAATTGAACTTGAAACATCTAAAACCAAGGGGTGTGGTAGTTGGTAGTGTTAGTACACGATCTACGTAGTATATCTAGGTCGAAATACCAAGTCTTTGGCCTACATCTTCTGCCTACGATAATAAAAGTACTCGAGATGAATACTAGCCAGTATTTTTATTATTAATACTAACGGAGAATTACTATGCTTTCATGCTCATAATTTATGTCTTTTCTTGTTGCCTAAATTGGGATCTACTACTAGTCTAACCAGATTCTTGAATGTTAGCATCTGAAGAAATGCGATTGATCTGGTAATGCAGCCAAAATTAAACATAAATAGAGTGGCTCTATGGTGAACTGCACATTCAAACTCTTTCTTCCCAAATTCTTTCTTCCAAAATTATGTTATGGATATAGTGGAATTTCTCTACGCAAAAAAAAAAAAAAAAACAAAATGCGATCATCAAACCAAACCTGTTAAAGGTGCTTGTGAAAAGGAAATCTACCAGTATATAGGGTTAGATAAACACAAAATGATTATGCCAAACATGTGTCTAAGGAGTACCATATTTGGAACGAATAGCGTCTCTTAACTATATGAGGTACATAATTTTACTATGAGCGAACATTTGTAAATGTTTTATTACCCAAAGTGAAAGTGTTCAAGTGCGGTTAATGTGTTTGGACTGCTTTTTATTGTGTGCACTTTGTTCTAGATAAACAGGCTGAAAACTGCAAATTCAAATTTGATTTTAAGCCAAAGATAGGGGGACGCGTTTGCCCAAATATATGTTAACAAAAAGAAAAAAATAACGCCAAAGATACGATGATATTGAACGATGAACGAAACAAAATGTTAAGAATTTTATGCATGATTAAATTCAAAGACATTCCATTTACGAAAAATAATGGATTAAGTATGATACTGATAAAGGTAACTTGTACCAATATTGCCCAGAGTCTCACATTTTCTATCATAATGCTGGCTGGACATTAAGAGGCCGCATACGAAATATTGCCAATTTCGCTGATTTAAGTGATTTTACAGTTAAAATACTGTATTTCTATAAGTTTTAATGCCCAAAATGAAAGATAATTTCAATTATGATCTAATGAATGAGCTACTTTTTGTTTGTTTTTGTTTTAAAAGATTTTTTATAATTTTTAGCATTTTTTGTTCCAGGAAATGAGATTGATTTTGAACTGAAGTTTACTTCTGTTATTTAATATTACGAACAAGAATTTTAAGTACTTAGCCGAATTCAAAAGCAATTCTTTACCCATTTCCTCTAAAATTTGACTAAGTTAAACATTTTTTTTATATGAAAGTGGTAAAAAGTGAAGCATTCATTGAATAGACATCTTTTACAAGAATACATTATAACTTTTTCATACGCTATACCAGGTCAAAACGATTCGTAAATATGTGATATTCTAAACCTCTTACAGCAAAATTTCACAAAAAAGTCGCCGGTTTTAGGTCGATTAATCAAAATTAAATAATAAAAAACCGGCCCTGTGCGAGTCGGACTTGCGCACGAAGGGTACCGTACCATTATCTATAAAAACGGCAAAAAAATCACGTTTGTTGTATGGGAGCCCCCTTAAAAAAATATTCAATTCTGTTTTTATAGCGGCAACAGAAATACATCATCTGTGAAAATTTCAACTGTCTATCACGGTTCATGAGATACAGCCTGGTGACAGACGGACAGCGGAGTCTTAGTAATAGGGTCCCGTTTTACCCTTTGGGTACGGAACCCTAAAAATAAAAAAAGTAGCTCATTCATTAGATCATAATTAAATGATATTTCATGTTGTGCATTAAAACTTTTAGAAATACAGTATTTTTAAATGTAAAATCAGGTAAATAAGCGAAATCAGCAAAATTTCGTATACGGCCTCTTAACTTATTGCATCAACACATTAACTATGAAGCTTCCATCTACGTTCTTAATTATGCAGCTTGAGCTGAATAAATAAATAAATAAAATGGAATATTCTGAAACTACGGATTCACAGTAATCACAAATAGACAATACCACAAAGTCATCTAGATAAACCAGCCTTTTTCGTTGTATAGTGGTAATAAATTCACAGATGTAATAATATAGTCTGGCATGTAGGTCACAGCGGCCAGAGGTCTATTATGCCAAAACGATGAATACATAAAAGATATTGTCCTTAGATAAGTTCAAGTACATTGCCGAGATATAGAATTTCATGGAGTATATGAATCTAGGAATGAGTCATCATCAGCTGCCTGGCCTTTTCTCAACCATGTTGGCGTCAGCTTCCAATCTAACTGGATGCAGCTGAATATCAGTATTTTACATGGAGTGACTGCCTATTTGACCTTCATAACCCAGTTACTGGATAATACGAATCTCCTTGGTAAGACAGGTTGTCAGACTTTCGAGCTTCAACTACCCGTAATGACTGTCAAAGATCCACGAATGGCAGCCGGGACCAATGGCTTAACGTGCTTTCCGAGGCATTATTTAGAACACATCTATGTTATTTTAATTGCCGTAATAAAATACATGGTTAGTACATCAAAATGTTTTATCAGTGGGGTCGAGAGAATAGCGAACGCGGGCACTCTCTCAAAAGTCAGAAAGAACGCTAATCAAAAACGAAGTTATAGCACGGGCAGGCGAGGCGACGCAATGCGAGAGAGAGAGAGAGAGAGAGAGAGAGAGAGAGAGAGAGAGAGATAGAGAGATTTTTTGTTATATTATCTCACACAATTGCAAATTACCATCCAACAATTCATGTAATTGTCCGCATTTGTCAAAAACTAACACCATCAAGTATTTAGGTATAGTAATAGATAACCAACTAAATTTCCAACACCACATCGATGCCTTGGTTCCTAGAATTCGAAAACTTATTTATATATTTAAATCTCTTCGTCATGTTGCTGACTCTTTCTTAATTAAAACGGTTTATCTCGCATTGTGTCAATCTCTATTGTCTTATTGTATAACTTCTTGGGGTGGAGCCGCTAAAACTCACCTACTAAAACTTGAGAGAGCCCAAAGAGCCGTATTAAAAGTAAGTTCTTTCCTTCCAATACGACACCCTACGTTTGATCTTTATCAGCGCTATAAGGTGCTGACTGTTAGACAACTTTTTATTCTACTGACAGTTACTAAGAAGCACTCAGAACTTTCTTACGACCCCGAAACAATATCTGGTAAGAGAAGAACCACCGATGTCTGCACTACAAATAGATATGGGTTCAGTCTCGCACATAATTTTTACGGTTTCCTGGGTCCATATTTATATAATAAAATGAACAAGCAGCTGTTAATTTATCCTCTTTCTAGGTCAGAGTGCAAGAAAAAAGTTTGCTCGTGGCTTCAAGGCATTGATTACAGTGCAACAGAACGTTTATTAAAACCATTAAGGTAACGTTTGCCAGCATGGAACGATATACAATTAACACACACTTACCCATCACACCATCTCCCATACACACACACCCACACACACAAACACACACACACACACACACACACACACACACACACACTCACTCATTTCCAAATCAAACGTTAAGCCATTTTTACTTTAGTTTTTAATTTCCCATATAGTTACACTTCACTTTTGTTATTAATTTGTAATAGTGTTTTATTATGTACAACCTGTATGTTAGGTTAATACAGTCATAGGTCATTCATGAATTGTCCGATGGCGGTAAGCCTGGTGATCTGTAATACAGGTTTTACCTACAACAGACACCAGTCTCTATTAAGTGTTACCTTGACTTTGTACTGTGTTTGTGATTACGAGAGAAATAAAAGATTATTATTATTATTATTATTATTATTATTATTATTATTAAGAAACGTAATTAGCATATTCCCGGGAATACAACTGATTCATCAACATCCAAACATCCACGAAAGGTGTAATATGTTGCTTCTTATAAACCAATGACAGAGTCGACCCCTAAACATAAACTACGTCATATCTTACATTCGCCTTATAACGTAATGAGAATGACGCAATGCCTATACGTATACGTATGCAAAACGTTATGGCTCGTCATCAGTTACGTCACGACTTGTCGCGAAAGCCTTGCTAAGAGTTTTGACATTTGCCAGAGGTAGGCCAAGACCTTTTTTTACATAAGAAAGATTTTATAAATGTCGGAGTTAATTGCCTTGAAGTATATCAATTTCTCTTAAGACTGGTTCTGGTAGAGGTGTATTTAGGAGATATAATTATGTTACAGATGCGCTTTGCGGACTAACTAATATGATGGGATTTCAAAGATACAGAAAAGGATCTGAAACGGTCTGGAACCAAGGGTGGCTTTACCTGTCGGGACACCAATCATCGAATAAAATTATTCATAAATCTCGTGTCCCTAATCATAACGTAATATTGTAATCAATTTATTGAATGAATTCGTAATAAACATTATCCTAATGAGTTTACGTACTTAATTAAATATCTACTTAGTGTTATAATATCCGTAGGTTTCAGTAGACGTAATCCATTACCCTTTGTTAGCTTGTTGGTGGAGGTTAACAGTCTATAAGCATTTAGGGCATCGGGTAACCTCAATACTGGATATTGATACATTTTCTTTATGTTCTGTCATATGTTTTGCTAATTTGTTGTAATTTTTCTGTAGCTTTATTTAAGTTGGTAGTTCTAAACCCATGACTATGGTAATTGGTCTCAAATGATCTGGTAAAGAAATAGTTAAGTTCCTTTCGAGGTTTCGAACCCTCCTTTTAGAGGTTTCGGTTTGCTAAATGAAGTAATGAACCCGTTAATCTTTTATTTTAAAGCCCAATCCAATAGTTCCTTGTATAAATGTAGTCGGTTATTATAATGATACCAGCGAAGCTCATACGACAGCTAAAGATACAGAGTTACATATGTGAAAATCCCACGAAGTAATCCAGATTCGGGATGACAACGGGTGAAAATTCGATAAAAAAGAAAAAATAAAGGAGACATATTACTCCTCAAAAGTACTCAAAACATAAGAAAGCTCATATCAATACAAGAAAGCAAACATAATCTTCGCGGCAACCTGAACCAGTTTATCATTATCCTTTTTTTAAAGACTGATCCAATAGTGTCTTGCTTGGTCAAATCAGTCATTATAATACAAAGATACAGAGTCAAATATGTGTTCTTTTTATTACTGATGGCTAACCTGACAGTACCAACCTCTCGGGGGTTGGTACCATCTGACGGCCAACTCTAGCACCGCGCGATTATTGGTCAAATCAATCAGTGCGCCGCCCGGCTTCCTGTTCCACACTTCCGTCCCTTTTCAAGAAATCACTCCCACAGATAGCAGGAAAGCGAGAGAAAAAATGTTACACATCAATAAAGAAGACATTACTAACTCCTCAAAACACAAGAAAGCTCATATCAATACAAGAAAGCAAATACAATCATCGCGGCAACCTGACCGTATCGAGTATCAGCTGCATTACGATATTGTATTATGTCGAGCGTTTCCCAATCTCTAGTATTGCCTGTGGTATTTGGTACAAGTTATAGGACATAGAGGGTCAACGGTCATAGGGGTATTTATTAAGAAGCCATGGATTTGTATATGATACCTATTATGGACCATCAATCTGCCTAGCCATTTCCCATCTATGTTGGACTCGGCTTCCAATTTAACCAGATGCAGCTGAATACCAGTTTAAGACCATATGATGGAGAATTGTGACGGTGGAAGACACCGACTTCAGAAGCTGTTAAGTTTTTTATGAAAGTTATTTTATTCGTTTTAGGTTTTTGAAGTCGGTTTTTACCTTTTTTTTTTCAAGTAAATTTATTTTTCCATTTTTAGTTGAATATACAAAATACCATATGCTCAAGACGAACGAAAAGAAACATCATAAAAATCCGTAAATAACTTCGTACACGTACGTATTATATACTAAAACATTCCTGAAAGTATGTAGATCACGTTAGTGAAAGAATCATCAAAATTGGTTCATGAGTTTTTGAGAAAATCGTGGACATACAAACATACATACGGGTCGAATAGATAACCTCCTTTTGAAGTCGGTTAAAAAACCAACATAATTATGCTATCTTGATCACAACAAAACAAGGATTTTGCACAAAAAAAATACTCAAACAGTATTCTCAGCCACCATCATCGCTAAAATCTATAGAATTAGAACACCATAGAACAGTAGGTTGTGCACGTGCAACAACTAACAATGGATTACAAACACTTCAGTAGGGGGAAATGCGCAAACGTCCGCCGGTGTTGGGTCAAGGCAAGAAACGCTACGATACTGCAGTTATAATAACAAATTACTATTAGTCTAGGTAATTGAATTGGATGATAAATTTATTTATAATGAAACTGTCTTAAGCGGATGAATTGAAATCAGTAAGAGGTAATAGGGGGGAGGAACAAAATTACCAGGCGACGTTTCAAGATTGATTTCGTGATAGCGTCCGAGGCGCGATTTGAGACGCATTTGTGGACTGCAATAGGCCAATTACGCACCAAACGCGACAAACGTCAAATAAAGAAACTGGACGTAATAAAGCAAATTGCATAGTTTTCCATCCAATCAGTGTAACAAAGGACGGAACAAAAGACTTCGCAAACAACACGTGACGAAGAAATTACACATAATTGATGTTCAATAACTGCAACCCTGAACTTTCGCACATCACCTTTTATCACTGACAAACAATGAACAACACCCAATCTAAAAGTTTGATTGAATCCAGAAATATCATATTGATATAACGAGTTAATTTATACAGAGTTTAAAACTTTCAACAATAACAATTCCGTTCTGAATCAGGAAAGTTGCCAAATATCAATTAAGAGCGACGTCGACGGAGTAATTAATATAGCTGATCTTTTTACAAGTGAAAGTGGTAGTTATAAAGAAGTAAACAATAAACAAATTACTGCATTCTATTGCGCAATTTAAGAGGAAGGAAATGTTATTTAGATCTATATTGATGTAGCAATAAAACGATTCAATGAAGAAGTTTTAAGCTTGCATTTCTTTAATGACTCCTGAACATAGTTGAGTATTCGCATTCCCTTTGAAGACCGATAGATTACTAAGTACTTAGACGAAGGTCTTACAGGTATAAGAATGTATAAACACTGTTGTAGCGCTTGAGAATTGGCAGACGACGAGTTTCATAACATAGTAACATTATATTGACCGGTTTCTAACACCCGACTTGCAACATACACGGGATGCTAACCTACTAAGCTCCTACTTAATCGACAATTGAGATCGGAAAGAAAACATAGATAAATAAAAGAAGCGTGGTAAAACAATGAAGATGCAAGCCGATATGTCAAGGTGAGAGATGCAATCAGTGGAACAGAAACTGTTATAGTTCAAAAGATTTATCATTAATTATTAAAGTTTGTGCGGGCGTGAGGTATTAGATTCTATAGAGGGGCAGTGGGTCAAGGTGCTGCAAAAGTAGGTCTCCGTACTGTTTGGCAATCACGTTCTCAGGTAAATGCCGTACTTTTTTTATAAACTTTGAATGTGCAGAAATATTCTCTACGCGTAATTATAGTATTGTCCACGGTGATTGAGGGTTTGACACGACTCTGTAAGAACAGATTTGAATGTATCAGGCTTAGCGTGTCGCCATTTCTATTTCGCAATCTCAAGTCTGAACTTTGTATTTAAAATATGAACATGTATTGCATTCTCACTTTCTATTGTGAGTTGAATTGAACTTTAAGCAATGATGTCGTGATGGGATACTCAGAAGAAACTCTTGTGTGATATTGAGTTCAGATTGAGAAACCAAACTATTACGCTTTAGGCTCATGTGATGTAAATCAAAATCCTTCACAATATCGTAAAAACTGTGAGAAATATTCAAAATGCAATTCAAGCGCTTCGAGTTATTAATTCCGCGAACGACGGAGAAAGATATTTTCATTTGCAGTATATTAAAATCGCTTTACGTGTAGAATTTCTAATTTTTCACTGGATGACCTTTAATAGATCCTAAAGTAAAGGACCGTGGGACTTGAGAATTACGTATTGCGAAAACTTTTGTGTAGCCACGTTTATTAATTGAAAATATCAAAGATCTGAGGTAGACAGATTCAATAAAAGTAAATGCCATCATAGAAACATGAAGAGCAAATATGGAAAAAATACAATATAATTTCAATATCAACGGAGAACAAACAGTACTAGAGAATACATTGACTTCGAGCCAGCTATTGAAGGGTAAGGTTAAAGTAGGGTAGCAATTGACTTTGTAACATACGTTCAAGTTAAAATTACTTTAGCCTTCTTTCAATCCAGCTATTATCCAGGTTGTGTTTTACTTGACGAATTCATTAGTAAGGGTAATAGTTCATTGATCCGCGACTAGCTAGTGCCTGCTTTAATGATTTTACCTGGAACGAATGCATGAACACTTTATAGGAATCACGATATATGTTTTTTCTCGTGTCGCCGTGTTGTCAATTATCAAGAACCTTCCTTTTATCTCACATTCTAGAAGGATAGCCTTATCATCATCCATAGGTCAAGTACAATACCCCTGTTACTTTACTGCGAGCTGTTCTCATTAACCGACTTCAAAAAAAGGAGAAGGTTATCATTTTTATAAAGCGTTTTCATACTCCATCATAATTGCAAAAGAAGAGACAATGAAAAAGTATTAACGCGTTAAAATCTTCACCTGCATTATGTTAATATTATTTGTAATTTTTTGACTGATTTCAGCGTTCTCATTGCTCTTTAGCCTTGGCGATGCCACTGCGATTTTGCAAGAACATTTTCGCTTGCCAGGGTCGTGGTTAAAAAAATATAATGTTAAATAATAGTTAACATACTTTGGCTAACATTTTATTTTTATGAATTTTGCAATATTTCTCGCCTGTGTGCTATTTTTGGTTGCTCTTGCAATTTGTCATTCGAGAAGTACGTAGTAGCTTCTATTTTGCAGCTTCAGTTACACATAATGTTGACATTCATCAAATTTTGAAAGGCCATGACAATGCGTCCAATATCAAGGGTTTGGGTTCGTGTTTGGGGTAAAGATTTCGTTGAAATCAAGATAGCGACAGGTGAGGATAATGCAAATCTAATTTTGTTTTATTTCCCGAAACATCATTATAAAACAAAGTTCGTAGCTGCACTGCATGTGCGTAAAATATTCAATTGATATGAAGTCAGGTTATCACCAGGTTCTATAAAAAAATTCAAATTTTCAAGTAATGTTTCACTTCTTTTAATTGCGTATGATTACGCGATCAAACACTTGTTAAGAATAACAAGACGCATAAGAACTGTTTACAATTCTACACTAGTATCAACCTCTGAGAAGTCTTACACTACAAGGGCATACTATTTGCGTGTCTACTCATTTAGTTTTAGTTATTTATCTCGTAACTAATTTACAGTCATTTTTCCTTCTAGTAAATTCTAAAAATATTTTAAATTTGTTCCCTATGGTTTAGCCTTTACACAAGTTTATTTAGGTTCCCTTTTTAACTGTCTGTGGCTAATTGAGAATTCCACACGTGTTGCAAGTCATTGGCTCAATTTGAGTTAATAATTCACAGATATTTACTGGCTTAATATCATAGCTCAATCCTACTCGTGTTTGACCAAAATATTGTAGTATACATAAACTGTCAATATTTAACATGGATAAGAGTCCAGCATTTGTCATGCTGTGAGTTATTTTATTAGACAACTAAAGATAGGTCACACATAAGAAGCTGATTTGCTTGACAACAAATTTTTCGTTCATACAGTTTAGGAGATATATCAAAACTGCTTAATTGAATAAAAGTCAAGTATATTTCACCGCCCATATCTAAACGACATTAATTTTAAGGTGTACAAGCTCTAAAGTGGGGAGATAAAATAAAAAAACGGCCAAGTGAGTGTCGGCCTACGCACAATGAAGGGTTCCGTAGTTAGGACGAATTTATTGTTCGAACAAACTTAACATTTTAGTTGAAAAACATGTTCTCCCATACATTCCAACTGAAAATGTAAGTTTTTACGCACAATATCGATACATTTACCATGTTATTTTAAAACCATAGACTTCTAATCAGTTTTCCTGTAATCTATAGGTACAGAACTATTTTTGTATTTATTTTTTTTCAAAACTCGACTCAGTAGTGTCGGGGATAAGAGGGAGAATGGTCAATTTTCTTATATAACTTTAAAATAGTGTATTTTAAAATAATAAAAAAAAAAATATTTGAGACCCTCATAGTCCCATTTCATTTGATATGTCACACGGTTCAGTTTGCAAAACTTTTTTTTTTAATTTTATTATTTGCACCTCAAAATTGACCCCCATATTCAAAATTCATCGTTACACATCCGTGTTTGGGTCATAGAAATTCATACATGTACCAAATTTCAACTTAATCGGTCCATTACATTCGGAGCAAATTGGCTGTGTCAGACGGACAGACAGTCACACGAGTTTTTTCTTTTTGAGGTACGGAACTCTAACAAGTCTACAAGATCTGCCATATCGGGTGACTATACAATTCTTAATTGGCAAATATTTTTCAAAAACTGTTATAACGATGGCATTATTTTGTTATCTGCTAATTGAATCGTATCTATGTCATTGAATGACAGAGTTGCTGTATCATTGGATATAGTGTAGGTATTTTGCATGAGAAATTCAAGTATCGTTGTGGGATCATGATTTGCCTAGTGTTTTCGTTGTGGAATATGGTATTGAATAGACTATTTATTATGTTCGGAATGTATGACAATTACTTACTAAATGGGACGAAAGTAGTATAGTCAAAGGTTATTAGTAAGTAACATTCAGTGAATTACCAAAAGTTTTACCAAATCTGCATGTTTTTATGGAAACTCCATAAAATTGTAATTAGCAGAAACTTTCCTTTTCAAAGTTCATTCATATACAACATTTATTTATTTAAATAAATTGTATAACATTTTACAACGAGACCTCTTTCAAAATCTTAACTCACTATAATTTCATTCGATTAATAACCAAATAAATCGATACATAACCTCTCGTTTTCGCGAACCGCTGTTCAGATTGGAGTGCAATGGATAGAAGACCAAATTCCTTTTACAACAAGGTTTAAAATAAACAAAATGTCGTTCGTTGCGTAAGGAACACCGGTATCCCCTTGACACGCTTATGTCCGAGTTAGATTCGTACACAGAATCGAGTCAATTAGTCATAGTATTGATGTATGATACTTTGGCAATAAATCCTTGATTAAGGTCGCTATGGTTGTGGAGAAAGTTCTTTTAGTTAACTATCACGGTTGTGGTCCTCAGAGCGGTGAGCAGGGGCGTGTTGACCTACAGTCTCAGTAAGCCATGCTGTTATGTGAAAGGAGATGATCCTATCGCTTTTAAATAGTCATTATTAAAATATATTAGAAAGAAGATACAACGCCAAGCTTGCCAATCAAATAATAACCTACCTGGGTTCTTATTACTTAAGGCAAAAAAAAAAAAGCTTTAGGTAGCCCAGGAAATTCGAATTTTCTTACGTTTTTTTGCAATTTGTAGGTCAGTATAATACCAGGTTGTATGTTGATCTGAATAAGATTCACGATCGTAACAAATCTATATTTATAGAATTATAATCATTAAAATCATCACTACAACTCTCTAAGTTCATATAATTCTAACGAATGACTATTTCATGAAATCTTGATATTTAGGATTACACTCGAGTTATATTACTGATTCTAATTTTGTAAATATATAATTATATGTTACGGCCGCGAATCATACTTTAATCAACACACAACCTAATACTGACTTGCAAATTGCAAAAAACGTAAGAATATTTGAATTTCGCGGGCTACCTGGAGCTTCGCCTTTAAGACTACTTAGCATAGACACAACCAGATTTATAAAACTTAAGTTACGTATCCTACTCATCCAGGCATTAGGTACCCTTTAATAATGCCGCATTTCAAAACAAAAATACTTTAATTCTATCCTTTCAACTTCACAAATATATTCCATTTGGTGTTCCCGTAGAGATCTCTGGCACTATAAGTTAGTTTTCTGAGCACAGAGTTCAACTGTCATTAGATTTGTTCCGATGAAATGGGATGGAGGACAATGTAAATATACTCTAGCACTTAAAAATATGAGAAGATGCTACTTTAATTTTGATATTTTACCTACATATCAAAATTGTGGTGTTTGGAATGAAGATTTATATTTATTGCAAGACATGTGAGAGAAGAATGACAGAGAATTAGATATAGAAGAAGACACATGTGAGTTGTGATAAGGACAAGAGGATAATGATGGTGAGACCAACACTTGAATCTCACTTAGCTTGACTTAATACTAAACAGGTATACCAATCTAGATATCGAAGATACAAAAGCCTGACTCGTTTAGAAGAAGGTTACTTCAGCAGATGGCAGCGATAGGACCTTTAAAGAAAAAAGCATTTTCCAACTAATACAAGCAGTAATAGAATCAGCTGAAATGAACCAAGAAGCAACTAAAGAAGCAGAAACCAGTTGTAACCAGACGAATTAATCCAATCTAATAGAATTTCAAATTGTTCGTCTTATATGTAACGGTATTCGAGCATCGGTAGCCATGGTACATTTACAATTAAAAATACACGCGTTGCATCTTGCATTTGATGGTACAATCAATCGCCCATCAGTGGTAACAAAATGTTATTGACAGTGCCTTTATGTCGTAGTAGTCAGGGTGATTTAAGTAGTGCTAGTGTAATCACTGGTGTGCTGTTGACTGTACATCTGAGGCTGATCAATGTATGGTTTGATTTCTACTATACGTATAGCAATGAAATACTTCAAAAATAACATTTCAATATTGCTAGATCGCATGCATCGTTTGAGATTGTTTCTTTAGATACTGCGCTCTATTGAAAGTTGTTATTTCTCCACTTATGTCCACACTTTTTATAGACAAGTTAATAATAACATTAAAACGTGAGGATTCGATGGCTTCAGCAAGGTATAGTGTTAGATAACTAAACTTTACAAGATGTCCATAAAGTGGACTTTAACAATGATGGATGGATAGTAGGAACTAGGAAGTCTTATGAAACACCGGACATAAGACTACAATTTCTTCAGTCGTCCCATCAATTTGAGACGCATACTTAAACCACCATAATACGTACTCTTTTTCTTCTTTTTCAGGTTCAACGGTCCATCCTTACAATTAACCTTTTCTTCAACACCTCTTTTGGTACATTTTAATATTCTCTTTATCTTTCTTTCCATCATAACACCTTGCTTCAACATACCCCCAAATCTTACGCAACTTCGATCCTTATGAACTTTAAACCTACAAACGAGGTTGGCATGTCAACAGAGTCCGTCGACCTTACTTTCAGGCGTACCCCAGCATTACACAACAGGAGCCGGTTGAAAGACCTTAAGATCTGCGACTCGGCTGGGGCGAAAGGACTCCATGCCCGGGTGACATTGGGCTATCGATTTAGACTCGAGGCTAGTGTACAGTTTGTTCCGAAGTCTAGAATTTGTCTGTGGGAATTGAGTTGGCACGTGGAAGGTTGGAATTTGAAAAGATAACTTAGATGGCTGTGACTTACGATTGTTTAACTATTTGAAGGGCAGACTAAAACTAAAGCTTTTTCTAAGTATCTAGTCTATTCAAAATGAATGTTTTCTCTCTTAGAACGACCGCTGTATAGGAAGAAATAAACAGGCTCTTTAGGCGAAAACGTGTGTTTTTGACGCTTGGCGTTGTCTACATTATATGTATAAAATTGATGATAGTAATATTTTAATTAGTACGTTAGGTAGGTACACGGAACAAACCGCTTTGCGGTATGATAACAATAGTGATAAGTTTCCATATCGACCGTGTCGTGAGAAGCAAAGTACCGCGCCAGCTAGGACCAAAAATTGTGCCACATTCTGAAATTTTATACATCAACTTTGTATTAACTAACTTTTTTATTGTATTATGTATCAGCTCTTTTCTAGTTGATGAATGAATGTGGTCACATTCATTCATCAACTAGAAAAGAGTCAAAGGTCTGATCCGAGTCGAAATTTGGTATTCTGTTACTTGAATGATATTAGAATAACATAGAAACCTTGAACTGATGCTGCAGCATTACCTGGAATTTGCAGGATACCCAACTTCCTCGCCAACTTACAGCAAAGGTGTTTGTGCTCATTGGAATGGTCTCAATGAATAGGTTATAGATAGATGCAAGCAATCATTGTCTGATAATGGGAGTAGCAAAAAAAAGGGGGGTAAATATGTGTCAAACGTTTTTAAAATGTAACTCTTAACTTGTATAATAGCAAATATTGATTTGAAACAACTCATTTTAAAAGTTTATTGGCTTAATTAGATTTTGCTGGGATTGATTAAAAACAAATCGAAGGGCGAAACTCAAAGCCGACTCGAGCCTTGGTCAAGTTGTGTGGAGTCTGTTCAAACCACATTCTTACCTAGAGGCTGTCTGGCTGTAAAATTTTTCAAAAGTCATAACTTCTAGTATCATAGAAATGCTTTCGCCGCATCCATTATCGTCATTATTTTCAAAGTATAAAGACAATAAAATTAGCAACAATTAAAAACGAATCAAGTCTCGCCTAAAGGTATACTTAGATTAATATAATATTCAAGTCAACATGACAATACAGCCACATCATTTCCGATTGTAACAGTGACTAAGGAATCATTGAATGAGTTACTAGTAATAAAAGTACGCGGCCATAAATATTATGTTGCTTTATATTTACTTACACGTGGCGTGCTGCATTTAAATAATGCTTAATTATAGTTGTTATGCTTAGTTCGTTGCTAGCTGAACTTTTATTGTTAAGTGCGATAAAACCTTTTCTGTGATAGACTTTTATAGTGTCTATTATAATAACTGATGGAGGCCACAACCACAGAGTAGATGTGTTTGCACTATTCACAGCTCGAAACCTCAAAGCCACTCTCGCACCATAGCATTGATATTGATATCGTCTCCAACACCCTAGCTCAATTTCACAACCATCTTTTAAGGCAACTTCTTGTTTGACTTCCATTATTCATTTATTGTTCTGTATTATACTGTTACAACTCAATTTTCTTTTAAACTTTTTAATTAATGTACGTAATTATTTAATTAAATGTGATTAATTTAACTGTATTATTATAGATTTATTTGATTTTATTATTATTATTACCTAACTTATTTGATGATTATCTTTATATCTATCTATCAATTATTACCTAGTTAAATCAAATAGACAAACTGTGCAAGTGCTGAGCATATCTTTTAGTGATAAGTTCGCTGTAATAATTATACAGTATGTTAACCAACAGAGGGCGTTCCCGTGCAACTGCATAAAGTAAAAAAATCACTTGCTAACGTTTAATGACGTCATTATCATTTAAATCCTAGCCTAACTGTCTAATACTATGTATTTTAATTTTAATGTTATTGAAACGTGGCTTAGATAGGTAGGTACATGAATTTATGTTTTTTTTATTTACCTAAAAAAAAATAAAAACCATTTTGTTTTCGAATGGTAATATTTTTTTAGCATGTATGGATGCTATACTATTGCGGGTTAACGGGAACGCCCTCTATTGGTTAACATACTGTATATTAAGACTAAGTTTCTGTAAACGTTTTTGTGAATTAGTCGTAATAAATAATTAGTTCTACCTAATTCAGTCACAAATATATGGCCTGCGGGGTAATTGCGTAACACATACACAATATCAATGCCATTAATTTTTACAATTGAACAATATTCATTGCATTAGTAGGTAATGTTGTCGAGGAGAATTTTGCAAACTTAATTATGAAGAAGATTATGAGTTATGACTTTTTTTCCAAATCATTCAGATTGTGATAGAACGTGCTTCACACAATTAGGGTGCTGGGATCTGACTTCAGCAATTATATGGATGAATACTCTTTATGGTACATCATATCAATTTCAATTTGAAAATCCAATAATGCAGTGAGAGAGATACAGATGAACTTTGTGAAATTCTGACAAATCAGACCCACCTCCCGATATGTCGTAAACTCGTAATCTAGGTAAAGTAGAGGTCACATTTAATCCAATTAGCTACTCTGTAGGTAATCGGTTCCTAGAGTTCACACTAAAGCTACGTAGCTGATGCATAGTGCGCGGTCAATGATGTTAAATCATTGGACTATGATGAAGTATCAATAAATAATAAATAATGAACATATTCAGTGGTCTACTTTCATGGTTACTGAAATGAAAAATGGGAACACAATTTGTTTAAAATTACAGTTAATTGCGTACTTAAAGATTGTATGACGACAATCATGCTAATCTAATCCATTCATAGCTAAGAATAAATTCGTATTGATTTACGATAGTTTAGTACGAAAATCTAACCAATGAATTCAAAATTTTCATCGATTCCAAAACTGTGGAATCCGAACCGGCAACAACGGAGCATTTTTTTTTTTTGTTTTGTTTTCCCATATCCATTCACATTATCCATTTAAAGCACATAGTATTTCAAAATGAACTCTACTCACCAAGTATAAGGTGTAATTTGGAGTCGGTCTGGAAGGCATAGTGCAGTGTCACAAGGAATGGGCACGCCCTCACAGCTTCCAGGACCTGTTGAATTCGTTCGATTTTACATACGAAAGACTTTTCAATTCGCTATTTGATAGAATTCAAATACAAAGGACCTTGTCTGGATCCCTGGGGCACGCCGGAATACAAACGTTCTTATTGAAAGGAATGACCAGTAGTTCATTATTATTTTTTTTCTGTGCCCTAGATAGGCTATAATTAAAGTTTATAAAAACGCTCCAAGCATTAGCTTCTGGATTTTACACGAAATAGCTGGGTGAATATTCGAGCTTTTAACCGCCGTCATTACCTTCCGCCAAAAGTTGATGAAGGAGAATATCGTTAATGAAATATTTCATCAATTCCCAGAATCTGCTTAAGGACCAGAATCAGGAATTGCTGAAATATTTCATTAAATATATTCTCTTTCATCAACTTTTGGCGGAAGGTAATGACGGCGGTTAAAACGCTCGAATATTCACCCAGCTGCTGTGTAGATATTAATCCAATTGAATGCTACTAGCAAGAATCCTTTTTGTCTAAAGAGTCTAAGCCTTCACCGGTTTTTCACGGCTATATTGCAAAATAATCCAGAAGAGCCATTTCTAACGTTAGGGACTTTACCTTTCTTTTGCTATCCCAACGTCGGTTCTTTTGTTCTCTATGGAAGAATCTTTCGTGAATAATATCCTTATTCCAAAAATTGCTATTACAAAATGTTTATTTACCTGTCTTTCAGTCCTAGTATGTTCTGCAGTCTTCAATTTCTGTACTATCGATGCCTTTTTCAACACCTTCATGGCATACAACTTCCCTTCGTCGATACCAACTTTTTTCCTAACTAGAAACACTTTGCCGTATGCTGAAACAAAAGAAATACAAACATTAGTACAGTACATATTTGGATAGTTTAAAGTACGAAAATATGCATAAAGACTGGGATATTTCAGACAGACATAGGTCTTTCATATATAAAAATTAGGACCTATAAGTAGTGATTAGCACCCTTTTGGAACACCTAGGGATTAACATAGACAAAATAAAGACATACGAAAAGACATAACAAATAGAGACATAGTATAAGATTGTATAAATAAATAATTAAAAGTACCATCAGGTAATTCCTTAATTACGAGTACAAGTACGAAGCATAGAGGCGTGCTTGAGAGTGCCAAGACAAAGCACTCTCGCCACTGTACTCAGTAATTGTAATCAAGGGAACAGTATCATCAAGTACATCAGTATGTATGTTTAATTATATTTTCTCAATAATTCTCTCAGTTACAATTCTTTTATTGCCTTTAAACCCTCTCGATTTCCATTTCCATTGTATCATATGCCATTCGCAGAAGTTTCGTTGGGTAATCATTTCGTAGGAAATATGAAATCTACTTAAGAGTCGCATAACCCTATAACGTTAGTATCAAAGTCACAATACTAGATACGTCATGTTGGATCAGGGATCTAGTGAAGTAGCTGGAAACAGAATAACGTTTAAAACCCCAGTACTAGGAATCCTTGTAGCGTGAGCAGTTAAATTAATCTCTTTTTGAATTCTAGATTGGTTGCTTTGAGTTTGAACCTAATTTCAAGTGAAATTACTGTGTAAGCTGCATTTTGCTTTACTATGCTTGCTTTGACGTTATTTTGGCTGTATCTCTGAAACTTTATGGACTAGTAGATTTTGCCCGCGGCTTCGCCCGGAAATTATCCCAAGGGAACGTATCACCAGGAGAAAAGTATCCTATGTCCTAATCCAAGACATGGTCTACCCATGTGCCAAATTTCATCCAAATCCGTTCAGCCGTTTAGCGTGAAAGCGTAACAAACAAACAAACTCACTTTCGCATTTATAATATTAGTTGGGAATCTACTTGACCTAAAATGGCACACCATGTCTTCTTCCAGACATCTCTATCAGCCGTCATCGCAGTGTTTAAATTAACCTTAAAAATATTATATTAACTTTTCATTTTTCAACTTTTTTTTTTTCAAATTGTCTTTTCATCATCATTTCAGTCAGTAATATCGTAAAAACGTCCTCTATTTACTGCAACAACATCTCGAGTAAGCTCCTACGTTGAGCCGCGTCATCTACAAGGCCCAGAAAAGTGTTACAAGAAAAGCTTATTATTATTATATGTATATAATAGTGAACAGTAGAGTTTTATGGGTCACTCTCATGTTACAAGTGGGTCACTTACGTAGGCACAAAAGCACGATTAAGATAGTCATACTATTTACAGTAACGTAACCTTTTGACAAAGAGTTTGTTTAGGAAAGTGAATAAGGCTAATTGTTTTCAGTAACAAGAATTGAATATAGACAAAGTTGACGGTCAAATTCTAACGACTTTAACCAAGTCTTGTTCTTTGGAGTCCATTGTTTAGCACCCACTTCTATAGCGCCGGCACGGCATTCAATTTAATCTCTTTGATACTTTGAGAGATGTAATGAAATTAGACAGTTTCGCAACCAAATGTCAATATGAATTAGGTAAGTCAGAGTTCAAGATTGAATATAGTAATGGGCATGCTACCAATAGGTACCAAGAACCAACAATGACAAAGAGACGAAAACAACCATAACCATGACAGCAAGAAAACATGCTACCAACAGACGTGTTTCAAACACAGATTACTTTGCTTCTACGGTTTACTAAGAACCAAACCGCCATTGTTCCAAAGCTTATTGGTAGAAAAAGAAATGCGTAAACGAAGCAGTTTCCTTTCCGTTTTTAACAATGTTGTTATGGGAAGTGAGCAGGTAAAGAGTACAATGGCGGCAATGCAAAGCAATGATTAGATAGGTCAGCAGAATTGAAAGACAGAGAACGGAAGGACTGTGACGAAGGGTTTGTGGATTACAGGATTAGGGGCTGTGGGAACGGGTCCTACAAATGACATATTTGAAGCATACTTATTAACGTATAGAAGTAAATAATTGTATAAAATGGGTATTCCCCCGCTAACTTGTATAGACGAGGAAGAGCACTTACTACTTACTAATCATGTAAATATAATTACCGAAGATTGAATGATAACACGGATAGCAACTATCATTATGTTGCATGTGTACAGTGATGGCTATAAATATAGAATTGTCACTGGAACTTCTCTAAATACTACAATATTTAGAACTATAATTGGACCCATTTTTGCAGGATGCCTGCCGCTTAAGGATAATGAAGTATGTATAAAAAATACGATATCTGGTATCTATACAACCATAGGTTTGATACTTCCTTCCTTCAGTATTATTATTTAAATTATTTGTATTAATTAAAAGCGATAGCTTTTCTAAAAATATTCCTTGCATCAAGGCTGTCCCAAAATCCGCATTCGCAACAATTTAATTATAGCCCATGGATGCAGCATTGGGACCGGAAATACAGAATATATGGACGAATACTTTATTCTGTAGTATACTTGTACCGTTTTGTCTGCTACTTTTCGGTTATTATCATTAAGTATTGTAGACAGTTTCTTTAATATATCAGTATCACGTTGAGTTGCACGAAACCTACTTTAAATTCATGCCATCGCTTACATTTTGTATCTAAAAGAAAGTGACAGCATCAATTTAAAGGTTCCGTTAAACTAATGTTGGTTTTGTGCAACTCACCGTCAGTCCGTCCGTGTCTTAATGACACAATATTAATATATTTATATTATTTATTATGTATACAGTTTTCGTTAAACAACACACAACACACACAAATAACTACAATTAAATTACCAATTTCGCCAAATTCACTGTCTTTAAATTAAAATTCGCATCCATTCTAACCAGCACCCTAATTGCGTAACACACTATCGATCATTTACGTTGTTGAGCAGAAAAATTTTTGAACATGTGACGCAATGGATTAACAATTTGCTTCAAAATGATTTGATGATGAATTGAGATTCCAGTTGATAGTGCGTTACGCAATTAGGGTGCAGATGCGGTTAACTGACATACAATACATTTAACTGTGCCCAAATTGTACTCCAAATAATTTCCATCGAATAAAATGTCCCTATCACTATGCGTGGTTTAGTTCCCTCTAATTTGCAAACTAATTACCACGAACTGGTTCGATGTGACTGCAATACAGATGGGACACTCCGCAATTTAGGTATGAAGCTACAAGTACGCGGCGTGTTCGACTTGTCGGGCCAATTCAGTGCGGGCTGCCGCGCACCTGCCGGCACGCACGGTCAGTTCGATGCTCACTCACACGCCGCGTCGTAAAAGAAGACAACCCTAACGAGTCGGAAGGTATAAGAGTTACGCGATAGAAAGACGAGGCAACTTGTAGGTGAATATTTAACTGAAAGTAATGAGCGTTGTGCACGAGTCGCTTTTTATTAAAATGATTTTGCGGAGTGTCTCATCTGTATTAATCTGTACCGCAACCATTAATTAGGTACAGAAATGTCGGGTCCATACAAGAAGCGAAAACGCACGCACACAGACACGCTTCACGTACAGCGAGTGCAAGCGCACTATAGTTTGAACAAGACCGCTATACCGCGCCGTAGGTATGTGCGCGGCGAGACGGGGGGCAGTGCAGGCCGCTCATTCGTCAACGCTCACGGCGTCCCACCGCTCAATCGCCAGCCCTGCACCCCGCCTCGCCGCGCAATCCTTTTTTTTTTTTTTGGATGGGAAATCATCAAATAACTTCTCCCGCTCTGGGTGGAGCGGGAGGGCGTGTCAGACTTCTACTGACTAAAACCCACCCGTGTTCCTTCAGTTGCCTATGCCAGGGCCACGGTATCTTTTTCAAACAACCCGCAACCCCAGCGACATCGGCCCTATTGGACCCCATCTTTGCTGACATCTCTTTGAGGCGCGCGTGGAACACAACGCGCCGTCGACCCGGGCCTGGTCCTTACCGGACGGCGAGCTACCCATTGCTCGCCATCCGCAAGCCCGCGCCTACGGTGGCCGGGAATCGGCTATCGATTCCCGACGCCCAGGGCGTCTCCTGCGGCGACTAGGGGCGTGAGGGCGCAAAGATTGCCTCTCCCTCACGCGTTCAGCCTCCTCCTTCGCGAGCATTACTGCTTCGCAGAAGGAGGTGACGGCTTCCCATGCACTCTCGCTCCGTACCATGGCCTGTACCAGGGCCGGACGCGAGAGATCGCCGCCGCCGATCGCCTCCGCGAGGACGCGGCGGTGCTCTGCCCAAGCCGGGCAGACCTCCACCGTATGCTCCACCGTGTCCTCCGGGCGATCCACACAGTGGTAACACCCGGGCGTTTCCTCCCGCCTTATCCGGAACAGGAACCTCCCGAAACGCCGCGCAATCCTAAGGCGCGGTACAGCGGGCTTGGTCAAACTATAGTTCGCGACTGGCATTTGTTTGGGACAGTTCGAGATCTTAGTCCGTATCTCTGTGCGCGTCTGTTTCCGCTCGGTTTTTGGAGCCAACCTTCTGTACCTATCTATCTTGTACCGCAACGATCGTTATACACATAATTATAACTAGTTGTTAATCTAATAACAATTTAAAAGTTCTGTTACGTAAACTTTAAGGTAAACTAAAATGGAGGACCGGATTTTTATGATGCAATTTCGTGGTACACTGATTTGATTAATTGTCAAGAGAACAACAAAAGTAATGGTGGAAAACAGGTCCGATGCCATTGTATGAGCAAGTGATACGGATGAGTGGGGGATTATTAATATAATAAACTAAATTAAACTATTTCATGAGAATGTAGATGAATGTGGATAGTTATACGAGTAGAAGAAGACCGAAGAAACGCTGATGGATGATGATGGTTTGAAAAGGGGATGACTACTAGGATGACTTGATAGAGATGTATAGAAGAACAAGAAACACTCCGCCAACTCCATATAGATTCTGGTAAAAGTAGGACGATAGATTCGAGGACCGATTCCAGAAACTAGCTGATGTTTATGACAGAAACCAAGGCTCTCAATAGCAACATTATGTCAACCACATTTCTTTAGTTTAATATAATTTTCAGCTTGCTTCGTTAGAATGTCGTCCAACCTGTTATAATAAGCCGAATGCAGCCATAAGGCAATGGCGCCAACATAATGCACCCAACGCACTAATGTCCAGTATTTTATGTTTTAATTCAAATTACACACTAATAATATTTTACTGGATAATGAGCAAATATTGCTGTTCATAAAAACTTTTTAGCAAAAAAATAAAACCGACTTCCAAAACAAAACACTACAAAGTGAAAAATAACTTTAATTTCGGTAGTCGGTGTCTTTGGTTTTGTAGTTTCGTATTTTGCCACCGACTGCATTGCATTGAAAAATTGAAGACATCGGTGTCTTCAATTTTTCAATGCACCTTAGCTTGGCACCGACTTCAAAAGCTGTTAAGTTTTTTATGAAAGTTTTTTGCCGGTTTTTACTTTTTTTTTAAGTTTTATTTTTTCATTTTTAATTGAATATACACATAAGCACAAGACGAACGAAAAGAAGAATCATCAAAATCCGCTTAGAAATGCCGGAGATACAGTACATTTATGCATATAACTTCGTACATAGGAATAATTACCTAATGTATTATATTACTAGAACCTTCCTGAAAGTATGTAGATCACGTTAGTGAAAGAATAATCAACTTTGCTTCATAGATTTCTGAGAAAATCGCGGACATACAAACTTACATACATACGGGTAGAACCTCCTTTTTTGAAGCCGATTAAAAAGAGGGAGTCTATTTTTGTATGATCTTCCTGTTATAAGTAGATATCATCAAAGCTGACCATTCACTGCTGCGCTTCTGAAGTCGGCTTCAGAAGCTCATTTTTCAGATTTCAACTTTCCACCACCCATTCAAAATTATTGTCATCTCTATAACCACCCTTACTTCCCAACCTTTTAGTTCCACAAGCGGAAATGTTACCACCACAAGTAAATACTTCTCCTCAGTTTTCCCACAATCACACTATGCTCTAAGGATCAGGTGTTTCCTACTTACTAAACCGAATGAGTACATACTTCGGACCTTTTGTTAGTGGTAGGCGGTAGCTACTCAGCGGCTGGCCACTCGTCACACCGGACGTATTCTGTTACCGGCATCGGCAGGCGGCAGCTGGTGTACTTAGGTTCATGGTTTTCTAATATATGGAGACTTGTGTGTAGCGGACTGGCGACATAATGGTTTTAGTTTATGATGATTACTGGTTAGACTATTGTTTGAAGACTGTAAGGTGGAAATACTAAGTTCAGTTTCAATGAAATCTACATTCGTTTATTTCTGGATAAAACTTCAATAATTATTATGATACATTAGCAGATTCTCAGAGACTTTAGGATCATTAGATCCTAAAGTCAATAAGGCCAAGTCTAATCAGTAAATCTTTAATGTTCAGATACAGCGTTAATAGGTTATTTTGTTTTTGATACAGCTTTATTAACGTTATTATCCTGCCTAGCCTTTTCCTAACTATGTTGGGGTCGGCTTCCAGTCTAACCGGATGCAGCTGAATACCAGTTTTTTTACATAGAGCGACTATCTGTCTATCTCACGTCCACCAACCCAGTACCTGGGTAATACGATACCCCTTGGTAAGACTGGTTGTCAGACTTGGTCTTCTGACAATCGACTTAACATGCTTTCCGAGGCACGGAACAGACTCTGTATGTACAGATGGTCACCCATCCACGGACAAACCCCGGCAAGCGTAGCTTAACCTGATGGATCGACCCGTGCGGCTGATATTACTTAGCCATGAGCTCCTCTCCATTAACGTTATTATCCATATAATAAGTCTTAGACGATGAATACACCGCCGCTAAACTTGCTCGTGACAATCCTGTTGTCATCTGCTCTACCCACTATTTTTATCCACACAATCTTGTCAGTCTAGTCGTCTCATTTCAAAGGTTTGTTGGTCAACCAGTCGCACTGTCCTACTCTCGTTTCATTACTCAACTCGGGTTTAGCAACGACATAACGATATTTGCACGCTTTAACTTTGATCAAATATGTAAATCTACATGTCTCCCAAAAGATGTGAAACAGTTTCAGTTTTAAACATCCACCAACAAGCATTGAGCCCGCGTAGTGGATTGCGAGCCACTACCTCCCACAGAGAGAAGATTTGTGTCCCAGAAGTTGAAACATTATAAACTGATTAATATCCTATAATAAAAGTTTTATTATTTGACCCAATTCAGGATTAATAAAATAGAAATGAAGTAGACGTGATAACGCTAGGTAGAAAAATAACAAACAGAGTTGTTTTGCATAAGCAAATAAATCATGAATATGTACATAAAAATAGCAAAGAGTATATAATACGCTTATATGACTGTATTGTATGAGGATCGTTCAACTATAACAAACAGTCAAGGAGAGAACCAATTCTATGGGTAAGAGGTGATTGAAGTAGATAATGAAGTAAACGAAGATCTTGCTTCATGTGAATATATGAAACCGCAAAAACCAGAAGAAAAAATAAACATCCTGAATGAAGCCGTTTCGCACTTTCCAGCTCTGAATACACAAACGACCTAGGCCGGTCGATGCTCCCGATTGCAGTCTAAGTAAATAACAGCGTTACTCCAAAAATATACCACGTGTGTTCTCAGCTCAGTCTTTGTTACACATGAGTAATAGGTAGTTAATCATAAATGGTATAACTTTCATTTTGATTGCCAAATGCCAACACATTTCGAAGGAATCCGCTGAGCTTTGATCTCGGTCAATCCTCGATCAGTGATCATGTTCAGTGAACTGGAGATCTATTCTTGTATTAATCTTAGAGATCTTACTCCTACGGTTTATTGAGCCGAAAATAGTAACAAAACAAGCGACTGAAAGCGACGGCCTAGTTCAGCTCAGACAGTGAAAAATTCCGAATTACCAAATCAAATGAGTAATGAGTGACTGCGTGGCAGGTGATTACCGCTGTGTTGTTGAGAAGCCGTAAAAATAAGCAAACAGAAATAGAATACACATAGGAGCTGCATTGTAACAACAAAGATGCCAAATATTTGAATTTATGAAAGAACTCAGCTGTGTGCTGAGAGAGTCTCTAACGACTACTGCCAAATGGAAATATAATAAAAAGTCATCGATGTAAGGAATTAATATTCGACGCGTCTTGAATTAGCAAACTGTAGAGCAGTAAACGCTGTAAAATTGATGCTAATCGATCAAATTAATAAGGGTCAGTATTCGGTATCAGCAAAATATTTACTACTGGACGTTTCAAGGATACTGAAGATGACTTTAGAATCCCACGTGGATATGAAGAATTAACGGAATCAAATGTTTTTTCTTGTTATTTGTCTGTAATTTGAGGAATAGCTACATCATTTACTGTTCTAGGAAACCTGAAAGAATCTATTCGGGATTTGGCAAATACCACAGAAACGACATCGAGCCAAATATTTCCCTAAAATCAATGAAACTGTGAATAGACGTGGAAATTGTTAAGAAAATGTACATAGCCCATGTAATCGCAGACGTCCTTTGGTGCATTGAACTTGTAAACGAGGCGTGTCAATGTATGTATACGAACTTCGGGCGGTTTGATTTGTTTTCAAAATACATTTATTATTAGAGGTTAACGCGAAATTCGCAGGTCAAGTTCACTCGTTGATGGACAAAGAGGCGATTGCGGTCGATAATGTATTGAATATTGAGCAAGAGGAAACTGGTGAGTTTATATTACAAGTAAATTGTGAGAACATAGCTGAGCGTTATGAGCATAATTTAGAGGCCGACGTTGCCAGCTAAATCAGTTTAAATGGTAGCAAACGAATACAACCAAATTACCAAAGCGACATAGTAACAGAAACGGGCACACAAATAATATCAAACTTGAACATGATGTATTCACACCTATTAGCACCTACTACAATGGCCTACAATAGTCTACGATAGACAAACTTTACGAACCGATAGAAAATGTGACACTAAATCTTCATCACACACGAATCAAATAGAAAGAAATGACCAGATAAAGGAAAAAAAACGTTGGGTAAAATCAGATGAACTGTCATAACATTCTTGGAAAGCAATTACGCCGCCTGTTGGCCCGAAAACAAAATATTGTAAAGGATCTTGTGAAGGCGCATTTGATAGAAATCCGGTTTAGTAGAACGTTTTCTGAAGGATATTATTTAATTCATTGAACTTCCCGGAAGGTTTTAGGGCGCTTGGGATAGGATTGATAATATTATATAAAACTTCATTGCAATCTTACAGCACTGTCTTGATTTTTAATTAATTGATTTTGCTATTTCTACGAATATGTTGTTGGATATTATTTTTAGATGTCGTTTCATAAGAATGGTCTGCCATTACAAACAATGCCATTAATAGTGGGTATTTATAGAAATCTGCGACGTCAACAACTTTTGCCTACAAAATATACATATTGGCCAACCTGCGCCTTAATCTGGACATATATATATAATTTGCTTCACTCATATCATATATACCTACGAGTTCAACGAAAAGTTATAAATCAAGGCGCAATTGATGAAAATCTTTGACATTGTCGAAATTACGAAGGTAGCTGATGTCTTTATTTTCCCTGTACGAGTATTAGAATAGAATAGATTAGAATTATTTATTTCAGATAATTAAAATCCATATCTTGTTAGTATATATTAGCAACAATATTAAATGAATCGATTATATTGATAGTTACTTACTAGTTAAACGATATTGTACTACAAAACTATGTAATCAAAATAGATAAAATTGGTTAAAACAGTGTGTCGCCTCCGATTATAACGCTACTCGGGTTCAGAGACCCCATGTCAATCGTTTAGCGAAAAAAACGGTTCATTGATTCAGTTTTACGTGCAAATAACTTTAAACAGGCCAACATTTTTTTATTACAACTGGTCTATGGGATTAATACTAAAATTAAGGCTCGATCAGTTTTGAATTTGTATAGGTCATTCATGATGAGTTGTGTAGCTCCAGTTACAGACTTTTCATTCCCATCAGCGTCATCTTGGTCTTTTCAGCCTTTTAGTAGGATCTGTTTTCATCCTACACCTTTCTTCAGCTCGGGTCTTTAGACTCTTCCTTTATGATCGATAACCACTATACGCATTCTTGTCGGGACAAAGTCCTCTGAATTATATGATTTACATCGTCTTCTAGTCTTCTCCCTTATCCTGATCTATATATTTTATATTCTACAATGGTCATCATCTGTCTAGTCTTTTCCCAAATATATTAGGATCGGCTTTCCAGTCTAACCGGATGCAGCAAAATACTATAATTTTGAGATATTGAGCGACTCTGACCTCCACAACCCAGTTACTCCGGGTACACATTCCCCTTAAACCTGGAAGTCCTCTACAATGGTGTTACTAATAAAATGATTAGTAATCCTAAGACTTGTTTTAAGAATCAGCTGCTAATCGTTATTAAGTTACATGAGTTCACTAACTCCTTCTGTAGCTACCAAACTAGTTTTATTAAGTCTGCTAAATATAGTAGGCATATTAATTTAATAATTATCTAATCATTTAATCGGCATGATTAGTGTTTAATTTATGTGTGAATTTTAAGAAAGATCTATTTCAGTATCTAAAAGATCGTATGTAGATTGAATTGGTAGAAATATCTAGAAATTATTTGCTGAATAACTATCAATGTTTTGATATCAGTATGGTACCAGAAAATCATTCATGTATTAATAATGATTTATACTGCGGTTGACAACAACATACATTATTAACATTTGATATTAATTGACCTTGACCTAACATTTTCTGATATGAATATTATCTCAATTGATACAGAAGTTTATTTTCTGTCCAAAAATGTATGTCAAGAAATGCAGCTATTGCGATATAAATTAATAAACTATTATTCTCTTTTTTCTAATGTCTAAGTGTTAAATGTTGGCCTGGTCCCCCCCGGTGGGTTTCCGCATTGTCGAAGCGGGGGGGCTAAGTAGCCGTGGCTTGGTCACCCACGGTGAAGCGAAGAGTAACCCGAGGGGGGGCAAGGCTTTGCCGGTAAGCCGACGACGACGTAGTGGCATACACAAGTAGGTTGCAGTGCCGCTTGGGTGACAGCGCAACTGAGGCGGGCCGCGATGTCGTATGAGATGCATCGCGGCTGAGGGTTGGAGGCCGCGGCAAGAGAGGAGTGCCGGTTATTGCGGTGCACCGCTCTCCCTACCTTCCGCGGCCTTGACGGGGTCCCCACCGTCTGATAGCGGAAGCGGTGGCGCCGCAGGGGAGGAGGTCGGTATGGCATTAGCCGCTCTCCCTATCCTCTGCGGCCGAAGTGGTAAGCGGCGGGGCCACTGACCTGACCCGTCGCGGGGCGACCAAGGGTGCCTAGACACGTCGCCCATGTGCTGGTTTGGTCCCTGAGGTGGTCACGGCGTGCTATGTGTTGCGGTGCGCCGGTGATGGGGGGTACTACCCAGAGGAGAGTCCGGTGACCGACAGCCGCGGCGGGTTCGCGGATTCGTGCTAACGCGTACCCGTGTTCCCGCCACAAGCGGCAGAGGAGGACACCGTGGAATTTTAGTGGGTTGGAGTCCAACATAACTGTACCTACGATCTCCCCGTGGTAGTGCAGTATGCGTGAGCATTTCTCTACGCGAAAAAAAAAATATTGGCCTGCTCCTTTTCTTCTTCATAGCGTCTCGATGGCAAATATTGTTCTGTAAGAAGTTAATATTTTTGTTTGGCCCAGTACTCAGCAACGCTAACACCATTCGCTGACACATTAGCTCCTCACGTGTACAGGTGACATGCGGCGTAAGATGAAATAATCTCGAAGATCATGGCCCAACACTTCCTTTAAATTATTTATAAGCAACAAGCTCTGCTTAGTAACACACATTACATTTATTTTGTTTTTAATCTGGACTTAGATGGACAAAATCTTATACAAAACACTTGACTTATTAAAATCCAAAACGCCCCATGACTTTACCAATAGATATCTAACATTCCACGATATCTTAAAACGATTTGCTGAACATTCAAAAGTTTGTGTAACAATACAGTCGGGTCGTTGATAAAATGCAAATTTCGCGTATATTAGCAAGGTTGTCGACCCCTGACGTAGGAAGAACAATGAAATTAAAACTAAATCATATGATGACGTTTTTTGATAAAGAAAAAATAATATTAAGCGTTCTAAAATTATGACTTATTTTATGTTAATATAGCTTATATTTTCGAATCATGAGTGCTATTTCAAATATTAGAACACTATTGTATTTCATATTTGTTTTACAAATTAATAGGAAAAAAATCTTATTTTACTTATTTTTCTCGTCACCTAAATAAAATACAGATAGAATTTTCGATTAGAAATTCTTTATTATTATTAGTATAGATTTGTTACGCTTAACAAACACTATAAACCTATCAGGAAAGCTTTCTGCTTGGACCAAGCAATTTAAAAAAGAAAAACTATTTAAATGAGGTCTGAAGCTGCGAACAGGAAAAGTTTGACTTTAAATGTTACCAAAGAGTAAAAAAAAAAACACTAATAGTTCTGCGAACAGTAGCCCTCGCGAAATTCTCTAGTTTTGTGATGTGAAGGTGGTTAGGTGCTCCATCAATCCCTACCTAGTAGTTAAAGGCCCGATTGCACTGGTAGAAATCTAAAGGTGAGCAATTTACTGCATTTTGAGGAGCAAATTCTGCTCATCACGCCGAAGATCCTCATCAGATCTTCACCAAATTTTTGTGAGACCAAGTTATACCTTTGAAATAAAAAAGAACGCACATTGAAGCCATGATAACTTTCAAGATTTACGAGTAAGTATTTTTTAAATATAATAAATTAATTTTGTAACTTTCCGGCTTTGCCCATGTGATGTTAGCTGTCAAAGTAACCTGCGATCGTGTGAGGCAAGATAAAGGGAGAATGGTCCTGCACCCTAATTGCGTAACCCACTATCAATTCGACATTAGAATTATTTTGAAGCAAATTGCTGATCCATTGCTTCATGAATATGTTCGAAAAATTTGTCTGCTCAACAACGTAAATAACGCAATGAATGTTCTTGAACTGTCAAAATGAAACAGATTCCGATCGATAGTGTGTTACGCAATTAGGGTGCTGGTTTAGTCAAATCATATCCTTATTCTGACCGCATGGTAGACCAATCCAGCTAGCGATATTAAACCATAAAACTTACCACCATCCTATCATCCGTATCATCCTCTGCCTAGCCTTTTCCCAACTATGTTGGGGTCGGCTTCCAGTCTAACCGGATACAGCTGAATACCAGTATTTTACATGGAGCGACTGCCTATCTGACCTCCACAACCCAGTTACTGGGTAATACGATACCACCCGGTAAGACTGGTTGACAGACTTTCTGGTTTCTGACCCGCAACGACTGTCAATGATCCACGAATGACAGCCGGGACGAACGTGCTTTCCGAGGCACGGAGTGGTCTCGGTATATAAAGATGGTCACCTATCCACCGACCAACCGCACCAACCGTAGCTTAACCTGATCAATCGACCCGTGCGCTGTTATTACTTAGCCACAGGCCCCTCACCAACCTGCTAGAATTATCTGTACAACTGAAAGTTCATACAAATCCGCAGACGAACGACCTACGCCAGACAAAAGGGCCTATGACCCTGTGTGCCTACAAAACGCAAATATTTAATTAAAATTTAGTACAGTAGTCGGCAAAAATATGTACACACTTGTCTTATCACTATTCAAAAACAAGTTTCTCGTAGGCTATCGGTTCAATTTAAAAGTACTTGTGCGAAGGTGCCACCTTATTCCCAAACCCAATCAATACTTTAGGAGAAAATCGTTGATGAGTTTTGCTAGGTGTATAAATATGTTCGCCCTTGACTGTACGAACGATAGAAGTCTAGTGAGCGTGAGGTAAATGGCCCCCAGAGGTGAAACATCTGCCAGTTGTAGGATAAAAAAATATGCCACCTGGTTGCGGGTGCTCGACCAATGGAAACAGCTCTTGATGACGCGTTGCGCTTATGATTTCGGGGCTTTTTATATTGAGGCATATGGTATAAAAGATTCTTCAGAGACTTCAGACCTTTCCTCTGTAAAATAAAGTATATTTTGCAATGGGCAATTTTCTTTTCTTTTAATTTTCAAAAAAGCCTTTTATTAGTATCAATTTTTGTCTATGAACAGTCTAAATTCAAATTTATAAGATTTTTATAGATTGATTGTCAGTTACACTACATATTAGTTGGTTTTGGTTATAAGTATTTTTAACTAAAATCTAAAGAATCGCCGACATAAATCCTTTCTTGCTGTGACAACAAGTACTTTTGAAAGGAGAATGGTCCTACGACTTTGAATTTTAGAGTGTTGTTAAAATATGAAGTGCCAAGTCTGTCATCTCAAAAAATGTTAATAACTTTAAGTACTTAAGAATGTTAGACAATTTCATGAATATTAGTCTGTATTCATTAATAATTAAATTGTGTGAGAATAAATAATCGTCACGCATGTCCTCTCGTTAAAGGTTATGCGGAGGTGTAATTTAAATACTCCCACAAACCAGGTAGCGTTAAGTAATCTAATTTCGAGGCGTTTCATAAGAAACGATAGCATGTCTGTTTATAGAGCACAGGTTCGCAAATCGGTCAATAGGAATACATTGATAACATGTTTTTGTTGTTCAGCGGAAATAAAATATTATCATTTTACCGCACTGCCTATAAGTTGGTCTAGTGGTCGCAAGCGCTATTGCTGAGCATGAGGTCGTGGGTTCAATTCCCAGGTCGTGCAGTGGTATTGGGATGCTACACCAGGAACATCCAGTTTTTTTTACATATCTTTGATTTCTCAAAACCTGCGGGGTAATTGCGTAAGACATAAAATTACAATAATTCTCATTTTTGTGTCTTCCGCGATCAATTGATCGCAATAAGTTTCATTTTGACAGTTCACCACGTCCATTTGCGTTATTTACGGTGAGCAGACGAATTTTTCAAACTTATGAAGCAAAGTGGAGGAAAGTGTGATCAATTAATGTACTGCAAAATCTACTGGTAGCTGTTGTGAGTAATTGGTGGAAATCTACAGCCCAATCAAAATCAAACGTTTATTTTCTAGAAATACATTGTTTTTTGTAAAGGTGAGATCTTTTAACCTAAGTGATATTATATTTGCCCTCCAAAGCCCATTTTAGAACCAATCTCCAATATAATCTTCACATGATCTGACCAAGATTATGTCTGGACTCATAAACCTCTTGTGACCTCTGAGTTTGTTTCGGCCTTTCGTCTCAGAGTAGTCAGAATAGGAAACGCTGATCTCATCTAGTTTTCAAAAATATGATTGACGGGTAAAACTATTTGTACAAACCTACTTACAGAAATAAAATCATTTATACTCTGCCTGCAAGCAAGCGTATTTTTTTTTTATTAAGTTTACCTACATTCTTATTAGGTATACCACTATCATTCATCATCTGCCTAGGTTAGGGATGCAAGAAGTACCAAAAAGTATCGATATTGTAATATGTATATCGTATCAATGTAACATATTTTTTCATATCCATATTTTTTCTACAAGCCTATGCCTAGCCTTTTTCCAACTATGTTGGGTTAGGTTTTCAGTCTAACCGGATGCAGTTGTTTACCAGTATTTTACACGGAGCGAATGCCTATCTGACCTCCACAACCAGTTACTGGGTAATACGGTACCACTTGGTAAGACTGCTTGTCAGACTTTCGTGCATCTGACGACCCGTAACGACTGTCAAAAATTAACGAATGCCAGCCGGGACCAAAGGCATAACGTGCTATCCGAGGCAGAAATAATTATTTATATTGTTAATATTCTTGTATAGGCACTAATTTCTCCAATCAAATCAAATCGCTTGACCCGAGATTTGACCAACACATTTAAATAAATAGTATTTCAGTAAAGAAGGATAGAATTTATTTCTACCAGTCAATTAGTTTCCCTAATTTTCAACAAACACTCAATCTTATTTAATGGAGCGTATTTAGAACGCCATCTATCTTGACACCCCGCTTTCTGTCCAAACAAATTACAAGACAGTTTTTGGAAAAATACTACAAATTAGCTGTTGAACAAAAAACATGACATAAAAATTTGTTAGGACCAAAAAGCTGACCTAGAAAAACAAATCAGTCAAAGATTTGGAAACAATCTGAAATTAAGAAAGGTTTCTTTTTGGTACAAAAAATGAACTAAAAATCAAGAAATCAATCAAGTTCACAGCTGGGGCGTTAATTTGACACAAAGCTTTAGATAGAAAGAGAGCCACACGTAAGTGACAGAGAAGCCGAACATTTCCAAAACTCAATGTGCCATTATAACGTCCGAGGACTGAACAGCCTTTACAAATAGGATTCACTCAAGTAAAAGTTATTTAATAATCTTGTGTGACAATAATGAACTAACACGGTACGGTAGGTCAAGCAACGGTGGCTGCGCAAGAGCACAGGTGGTGGCGAGCCCAGCCCGTTGCGTGCATTCCCGTCCCAGACACGCAACCGGGCGGATGTGTGAATATGATCGCGATTACCGATTTTTGCACGAAACACATGGTGTGTTTTAAATTACTGAATAGTAACTAAGTCCTTATTCAGTCACGATCACGCTAGTCATATAAGTTTTTTTTTAATGTTAAGTACGTTAGATAGATCGTGACAGATTGATATGATGGCTTAACGATCGGAAAGTTTATAGGGTGATTTACATCGACGATTCCGTGGCAGTTGATAAGTTTTACATAATTCCTCATTAACATGAGGCCAATTGAGAATTTGCGTGGGAAAGCATTTCGCGAAAAGACAAGCAATAAAATTTTATACTTTTTAAATCCGGCTTTCACCGCTACATGTGACACATTTGAATATTTCCTTTTACAAATTATGGTGGTAAACAATTTATTATAATCCTTCTAGCCTTAAAACCGTATCAATCAAAGTATAAATCAGGATTTAAACTTTCTAGATTTGATAAGATCTAGAAATTGGTGCCAAATTGACTCATTTATATCATCTTGGGCAGTCACCCTCATTACCTTGCTATGCTAGCTAGCTAAAATTTTCAACGGTCTGAGCTGTTCCTGATACGAGGGAAGATGTTGAATCCGTGTCTACAACTCGACATTTAATTCACCAACTGTTTTGGAGCTGGCTTCTAGACCATCTTCAACAACCCAGGCAATTGATTCCAAAAGCTTTAAACATATAAAATCATTAGAAAATTTAGTAATTCTGACCCCAAGGCAGCAGACGCGCTTGTCATACATAAAACATTCAAATTGGGCTCCAATACCGTTCCCTCGCGTGCATCCTGTCATTTCACCTGCTTTTGATCACAAAGCTCATTTAAATTCACTGCTTAGGATGTTTGCGATTATTTTGGGAGACTCCGAAGGTATTTTAAAGCTCTTGCGCTTTCGAATTTCATCGTCCTTTTGTCTGTCTACGTCAACTTTTGGTGAATGAGAGCAAATATGTTGTATAAGTAAATTGTAGTATGTACATACGTAACTTTGCTTGGGTAGTTTATGAGTTAGCTTCGATATTACGTATTTAATCCACTTTGTGTACCTTGATGATGTTATAATACTCCATGTCACTTTTGTTTACATAGCAAGTAGTGTGGTGTACGAATTGGTGTGGGATAGGTACCATAACTAAAAAGTAATAAAAAAAAACACTACGTGTAAAATAACTTTAAATTTTGGAAGTCGGTGGCAAAATATCAAAATACACATCCAAAAACACCGACTTCCAAAATAAGTAATTTTTCACTTTTTAGTGCTTTTTTTGAAGGCTGTTGTTATTTTTTATGTAAAAAAAGTTTTTAAAATGTCGAATGAATGAAAGGCTACACGTATAAGTAGTAAACGTAGACCTGTAAGCGAGGGCTTGTTGTTGGGTTGGATAAAACTAGCATTATTAACGCTATCACCTGGCAGTCACCACGTGGAGCAAAACATACCATATTTTAAACTCCAAAAAGGTTATAAGCAACTAATTTTAACTTTTTAACCCCATTCACCTCGTTACAACCATAAGCTTCATCTTTATTTATGAAGCAAAGATAACAAGTCAAAGTGAAGGGGGGCAGAGACAAAACAAATATAATATTGAAAGCTTCGCTTGGGGTGAGCCTTATCTCACATATGGGCTTACCGGTGCACGGTGTCAATGATCTGCGCCCCCGATATGGATATGTTATGAGAACTCTTAAGTCATTCATCTATTAATGTGAATTAATAAACAATCGTACGAGTTTTTGTACGGAAGTTGTGTTTGGTTGCGAAAATGTCGAAATATCCGGAAGTCCATCACGGTGGATGGTTGTGGTAGGTTAGGTTAGGACCAAATTCGGGGTCATTAACACGTCCGGTTTCTTCGCCGTTCTTTGACGAGAGGAAACACTTGGGTCATAAGAAATCCGAAGTAACATTTCGAACTACCGGGGTGGAAAGCACCTTAAATAAGGTGACATATATGGAATTTTCGTTCAAACCTCCTACTCAACTGCTGTGTTGACTTATCTCGCATGAATCTTGATCAAGCAGCATTTCATTACACTGATATTTTATCGATAACAACAACCAAATATTCGCTACGATTTTGAGAATTAATCACTCCGTTCTTTTGAGGTCAAACAAAGTTAACGCTCAAAGAGATATAGCACGTACGCGGTACGGTGGCCCAAAACATTATGTAGGTACGTATTTCGTACAACATACACTTGCTTTTCTAGACTAGATTAAAGAACAAAATGGCGGCTAGATGTAATGCAAATATATTCCATTTTGTGTAGTTTGCTCATTTAGTTTTTATTCTTCTTTTTCCAGTGAGCTTCGGATGTAGCCACGTGAAAAGGTAGAAATTCTAATCACTACTCAGTGTTTCTACGACGCCATTTTTTTTGACATGGCCGATAATGAATACTCTCTATAGTATTTCAACAACTGTATGAATTGTTCAATTTCCTGTATCAGTACCGAAAATACTTAATTATTTATTAACAGATTGAAAGACAAGCATAATAAGCAAGTCATTTATTAATTATAATGATGATTATTTATTACACAATGACCGTCACTATGAGTAATGAGACTATTAATCTAGTGTATTATTTAATTCCTATTGTCAAATAAACTTTAGAAGACTTAAACGTCTCAATTTTTAATTTTATGATTTATGGTTTGTTCAAATAGGTTATGGGGTTAACAACCGCTAATTCCGGCGATATCAGATGTGAATAACATCGAAACTTAGCGTGAAGGACAATCGCTTATCGCTTAAATATAAGGAAAATCACCTGGGTTTTCAATGTCTTAACAAATACAAATTCCAACTAAAGGAAACATTGGTTCTAGCGCTATAATCGAACCACTAAATAGTTGAAAAGCCAATAAAAAGTAATAGAAATCGCACAGAAACCGCATTGGATGTACCAGGTTAACATAAGGTCGTGGACTATGTAAGGACGGGCGCCGGGCGGGTAACGACCGGGCACCGCTACGCGCCAGTTTCGGGGGTCGTCGACCTGCCGCGACGGACGACGTCCTGGGACGGCCTCTACGTCAAACATGATGCCTTGGTACCTAGTCGGAGAATTTTTTCTCATAGATTCTTTAATTAGAGTTTAATTAGGTGTATACAGAATATTTTAGATATGTAACTGGAGGTGAGCAGAGAAGATAGTAGGTATTCAATAGATATTTTCTTTCGAATGTGTAATTTTCTTTCCATTTAAAAACAAACAGTAATCAAAATATCCCAGACGCATGCTCAAATTTCAGTAAATAGGACAACAGACTAATACGAGTAGAACAATCACATCCAACCAAAATCATAACAACCTCTTTTGAATGTAACAATTCTATCAACCTCCACGCATTCCGAGATATAGCCCCGCCTCTATTTCACAGTTAGAAACTCTCACCCCACAATGTTAACAAAAAAAGTCTCCCTTTGCCAAGGGTAAGGTCGAATGCACCCGTCCGTAGTCCCTTACCTTATTTAAATATAAGCATCATAAAGAGAACGCTTAATTTTACTCCGTATTTCGCGTAACAAGTTTTAAATCCCTCTTTAAGATTGTAAATTGTAATGCATTGGGTTGATGGATTGATGTCCGAAGAAAATATTTTTATGGTTTTGATTATACTTTATCATCATCTGCCTAATCTTTTCCAAACTATGTTGGGGTCGGATTCCTGTCAAACCGGATGTAGCTGATTACCAGTATTTTACATGGAGCGACTGCTTGTCTGACCACAACCCAGTTACTGAGTAATACGATACCCCTTAGACATAGACTTTCGGGCTTCTGACGACCCGTAACAACAGTAAAGTATTTGGATTTCCTTCCCGCTGCTTGGGAGTTTTAGTGTTAAAGCTTATCGAAAACGACCGTACCAAAACTGATTTAAAAAACCATTGCACAAGATGGATTTTATCAATGAAGACAATTTAGTCATAGCTGGGATGAACCTTCGTTCCTATTACTTTCTTGTTTATTTTATATGGGATATGCATTGAATTCTGGAGACTTGTATCTTCAACATAATCGATCTAATTTAACAGAAAAAAACTTCAAAACTAATACGTACTGCAGTTCAAAACATTCCCATATTTAGAATAATTACAAGAAAAAGCAGTAAAATCTTTAATTAAACAATAAGTCTGCACGCCACGTCAATGCAGGCAGAGACGGGGGCTAAACGTAGCAATAAAACGAAACAGTCTAGACAAGGCAACTTGCGCGCAATAAAACTATGCGCCAAAACCTAACTGCGTTTAGAGTAATGTAGAAACATGTGTAAAATAAACTTGCACATAAAATTATATACCTTTGTATGTTTTTTTTTTAAGAAATTGCCATAGTCTAAGTCCAAGTACGAAGGAAAAGAGCCTATCGCCATTTGACAGATATGAAATATAACAGCTCTCTTGACAGTTTCGCAAACAAAATGTAATAATGAAAATCTGCGACAGCAGATCGAAACGCAAAAAGGAAATAAGTACTGCATTATTATAAATATGCCTAAGAAGCCTCCTGGAGAATTCCAATGGCGATATAAGGATCCAAGTTTGAGATAGTTCAGCAAGCTGAATCATTGTATTTACCATTTATATCCATAGTGGAATTGGAAACAATAATTTAGACACTAAAAGGCTGTTATTCGAAGAGACAGTCGTTACGGGTAGTCAGAAACCAGAAAGTCTAACAACCAGTCTTACCAAGGGGTACACGTCACATGTTACCCAGTAACTAGGTTGTTCAGGTCAGATAGGCAGTCGCTTCAAGTAAAATACTGGTATTCAGCTGCATCCGGTAATAATGGAAGCCGCCCCAACATAGTTGAGAAAGGGTAAGTGAATTCAGACACCGAAAATGTAGATAGATAGAAGTACTCAAAATCAGTAATGTCCCAATTTCACATTAGAGTATCCCATTAGAAATCCCAATTAGCAGAACGGAAACGTGTGAAATTGCACCAAACGTCCATTGGACACTTTTACAAAAAAACTTTCATGCTGCTATAAAACTGCGTTGTTTTTGTGACAGAAGTACGTGACGACTGCATTTAGAGTAATTAACGACGCCAGTAATGACTAGTGTCCTTAAAAAGAACATGATGCATTACGAGCAGGACAAAGTGACAAAAAGAGAACAATATCCACGTCATTCACGCGTCTCTTTCCGTGAGTGAGAAACGCAAATAATCTCGTATTGGTAAGATTTGTTCGACAAATATTTTAGTCCTAATGTGTAGATAACGGTTAGGTCCAATTCTTTGCTATATTTGTGTCAGTAACGATACTTTTTCTTTTTGTATTAAAATATTTTGTTTTTCCATTTCAGCAATTACTGACGCACTATTGACAGCCGCATATCAAACGCCACGATCAAAGACTACTTACTACACTACGTAGTGTTGAAAACATAACGGTAAAGACTCAAGATCCTATTGGTGTTAACCACATTTCCAAATTCAAAACTACGCCGCAATTAGCCGACAGTGTCGGCAAAGACTGCGTAGAGTGAACTAGAGTGTTACATCACCGACACGGAGTGCAACCGATGGCTACATACATTACACCGACATACGTCAACACGATAGAACACCGAGGAATAACGTAGAAACCATAGGTAAACCTACTACAACACGTACAACCAATGACGAAGTACATTAAAATCAAGCAGCGTTACTAGCAAACGTAGTACGTCAGTAACCAGTATCATTTCATTCACCTCGTAACTTGCGTAGATTGATAAACTTTACTGTAAAGTACGGCTAAAACGTGATTTGATTGTATAAAATACCTTTTTTTATCTCAATTTGAAATGTTACACAGAATATTATCGATAATACTAACGTCATTGCGGACAATATAAAAGGAGAGCGTCACGACGCGGTCGCCGCTGTAACTGCAAAAACATGACGTACACTTGCATACAGCGATGTTCTATTAATAAGCGAGTTTATTTGCCACCTAATATCTGATTGTGATACCGTCACATATGCTATGTATTACATAAGAAGCTACGCGGGGTTTTACTTCAATTCTAATATCATAATTATGACGTAGGGAACAGAGTTTGTTGTTGTCATACCTTGTTGACAATGTTAGATAATTTTTGTTAAATGACGTAGGAAATCACCTTCCGAGATCATTATAGATTACAGCAATATTCTTGGAATATATTTTAATTCAAACTGTATGGCACGACTATTATTCAAGGTAGTTGATGGCAGGCTTTAGTTCAGTAATTGTACTCATGGATTGAATGATGATGGACAAACCAATCATAATGATTCATGTATGATTATTGATTACAGATAAGCGATATTTACAACTACAAACAAACATTAGACAGGCCACAGGCAGAAATTATATTGGCTATCTAAAAATAACAGCAGGTAATCAAATCTGAGCCACCCAACACGCAGCGCGAGTGCGGTGCTTCTGATCAGACTATGCCCCACTCACTGGAGTGTTCCAAGTGCCCATTCATCTGCACCTCGGATGACCTAAAGAAAGCCACTGATGCCGTGATCAATGTGGCCACCTACTAGGCTCACTCAATATAAAACCATCAAAGAAGAGTACTATAAACACGAACAGAAGATCAAATCACTCAGTCTGAAGTTTAAAGAATTTGTTGACACATTACACTATTATTTGTGTGTATAAAACTAAGCAACAACAGGGTATGTAGGCAAATATTTATTAAGTACTTACAGCAGTTATGTAAGTTTTCCTTATCTGCTAAGCCACAATATGACTGTTCAATTAAAAAAGAAAATTGCTATTATTTTTAAATAATATCTTGGCGAGTCTGAACATAGGCACTACAAACTTTCGCGCATGTTCTCTCACTCACACTCGTCTCATGTCATGATATGGTTCCTAAAAAAATGATACTGCGCAGCCTTCTGCGTGAATTTCGGACGTGCCAAGATATTTCAGTATAGGTACTATAGGTAGTATAGGTGAAAGTTTTCTAAAATCTCATAGAATTTTTTCAATTTCGAAAACATATTTTCATCAGTCTCATAGCCTTTTTTCAACTAGTTTGAGCTTTGCTCCTAGTTAAACCAAATGCAGCCGAATACTATAATTTTTTTACACGGATGCAATCAAAATAACTGAATTCTTGTTATTCGTAATATAACAGAATGATAATGATAACTATCATCCAATCGCTATATTAACAACCAAATATATTGGTTGTCATTCAACAACCATTCTAAACTTTATCGTTCCCTAGGGTCACAAACTCACAATCGTTTGGGCTTTTTTATCGATTTGGCATCGAATAACGAAATGACACTTACTCGTATCAGTAGTTCAATAACACTCGTGGTAATGAACATTTATTTTATATTCCTAGGACAATAATATATGTATATTTTTTGCTTCACATTTCTACTTATTTGGGGATGTCGTAAAACACATGTTTGCAAGTGAATAGATTCTGTGAACTAACAAGGATAATTAGATTTATTTAACAGACAGTCGATTTTTTTTTTGCAATGAAGTATTTTTTTAAATTGATTAATAAAACGACGCAAAAATAAATAAATCTATACAAAGAAATAAAATAGTAACGAAGAATTTTTGTCCGTTTGACTGTTTAGCTGGAGGTATGCTCGGGATGGCATAAAAACGGCTGAACAGATTTGGAAGTTTGGCGCAAAGATGCCTGACCTGGATTAACGCATAGGGCACTTTTAAGCCCGGTAGTACCTACGTTCCCGTGGGAAATTTTCCGACATCCAAAAGCTAGTAGAATAACCAGCCATAAAATCATGTTACAGACAGACAGAAAATAATTTCTCCCATCTGCTTTATGAATTTTCCCAACTATCTTTCTTCGCTTCATGATCTTATTATTACGAACAATAGTAATTTAAATGATAATTTTCATTTGTTATTGCAGTTATACCTCGAGATAATGGGCATTTTGATAAAGAAACAAAATCAACAAGCTCAAAATATCGAAAACAGTATCAACAGAACTCTAAACCCCTCCTCCGTCCCTTCTGTTTACCTCATTACCATTTTATTTTTTTTCCGTCCTAATATAACAACTATCTACGATCAATCGTTTTTGACGCATCGAAAGTGGTAAGTACAGTTGAGTGCACGTGCACTTAAAACATGGTCCGGGTCACGTTTGCCACTTTTGCTTCTGACATAACTGTATTAGCCTCTTAACTACTTTATTTTTGAAATATTAAATATTTATTTGTGAAATATCAATGAAATATTAATATGGGATATATGTAATTGTGATCAGGAGTACCGATATTCAGTATGCGGGTTGCTATAATAAACAATTAATGAGGATAGATAATGCCATAAATAAAAGATCAAGATCGCAGTCTTTTGAAAGTCTTTATGATTTGACCAATTTACTAATATTCTATGGAAGATAGCAGCTATTGGCTTTATCTAGCTTCATCATCTTTCCTATAGAACAATACCAAAATAAGCAACGTATCTTTCATCTATTTAATTTTACTATCCTCCAGCCTTTATCCCAATGTTTTGTGTGCAAGTCTTTATTAAGCGTCATCTCAGTATTCACCCCTTTCTAGCCATAATATCATCTTTCACACAGTCTATTCTATCTACGATGCGAAATTTCAACATGTTCAAAGCAATATAGTCAAGTACACGTGTGTTTGAAACATGGTCATAGTCACGTTTGCCATTAGCAAAGCTACTGGTAGATGCATAGAATGCAAAATTGCAGCTGTATATGACTATAGCTTCTGTTTTTGATGCCATAAAGGACATTGTGAAGATTTTGATCATTTGGAGATTATTAAAAGCAAACGAAGCTGAGATAATTTGATACACTCAAAAGATGGAACTATTGTATAAAGGGAAAAGTAACTAAAAAGTGAATAAAAGGAAATAATAAGGAATTCATCGAAAAGGCTGAACATACCAATTAGTTGATAATAACGAAAATAACAAAAAGTAAACTTTAATGTCGGTAGAGATAACATATCCATCTATTCCAAACCTGATCAAATGATAGAATTCCAACTAGGAGATATAGTGCGATCCCATTGTAAAAGGACCAACAATCAGTAGATATTGGAAATTTAATACATGGTTCTGGAAAAAGTTAGGATGACTGAATCCACGTGCAGCCTTTTTATAAATTTCAAAAATAAATTAATTTTAAATTACTTTCGTAGTATTGAATCAACTGTATGTATGTTGTATTTTAGCTTCTACTGTGAAAATCTGTATTTCGATTGAAGCCCTAGGATGAAAATGGGCGAATAATCGTTTTTCTGATAGCTCAAGATTTCCAATGATTTGCAATCTACAGGGTTATTGGTACAACACCAACAACCTCTTAAGGGGTCATTGTGCTCATCATTATGAACAACTTTTACTATGGGACCAAACCTGAAATCGCGAATAAAAGTCAGCTGTTCAGTAAATTTATGTTCGCTTAATTCGTCAAAATGTACTTGAACAGCTGATTTTTTTTTGCGATTTCGGGTTTGGTCTCATAGTAAAAGTTGTTCATAATGATGAGTACAATGACCCCTTAAGAGGTTGTTGGTGTTTTACCAATAAACCTGTATAATTTTGACTACGAGGCAAGAGTCGATATTGAAGTTTCTAAATACATAATTCAGAATATCGATATACGATTGAAATACAAGTTAATAACAGTTTCTGTAATAATTTATACGTATAACCGAAAAACAACATAAAACAATACTTCAGTTACTGATATGTTTACTATGCTGCAATGAACAGTTACTCAAAAAAGGTTACAAACACTACACAGCAGGAAACGTAACACCCTAGGGTGTCCATTCCACTGTAAAACGGAATAGCCAAGTACGCACAATTATACAGAAAATAGTGTTGTTACATAACGGTTGCAAATGCGGTGCAGAAACGCATCGATACACGCGGAAATAGTCACGTTACTGGTTCTTTTTTTTAAATATTCAACCATAGAGTATGTAACGCTAAAAAAGATAGAAGATCTACTTGCACAGATTATAAAAACTCAAGGAGGTTGGGGCAAGGAGTCACGCTAATATAACGTTATTTTAAAAGCCCAGGAAGCGCCAGTTGACGTGATACTAGCTGATGCGTTGCATCAAGATGGTAATTGTCACAAATATTAACAAAACTTAACCAGATTAATAGGCGACTTGGTAGAGGTAAAGGCAATACACAATCACTTTAATTATTTCTAAGAGGTCTTCGTTCAGCATTTAAGACTCACTCAGTTAATATGTAGATGATGATGAAAGCAAACAAAACAAAAACATGCAAAAGAATGCTCAAGGTTTAGAATGTCACCGATCGATGTTAGATTTGAGAGAAAGCACAAAATGAAAACATTATCGACTTAGAACTGATTTGCTGTCGTTTTTGGCTGTTAAAGTACATTGCTTTGCTTTTACGACAAAAACGAAGAGATCACACGCAGCTGCTTATCTGGTAAAGTCGTAAACGGAGAGAAAGGGGTAATATTATCAAAATATTATGGCTATTATCCGCCACTTCGTTCGCGTGGTCCTCACGTTTTACGATTACGAGGCAATTTACCGGGGGACGCCAAGACCAAATCCAGGATGCATACGTAGGTATATCGTATCATTCGTTTGGAGGAAATATACCTGTAGGAATGAGGATGAGTGATGAAAAGCTCACAGAATAAGCAATCTGAAGCCGTAGAACCGATGATTGTTGAGGGAGTCGTGTTCTTGAGTGCAGTCCGCGAATAGGCAAATATAAGGTAGGACGCCCTCAGGCTAGGTAGCAGCTGGATGAGAGTTGTCGAGAATCGAGATGAATGACGTGCGATTGGAGAGGCCAATGTGCAACAGTCGACTACTGTAGGCTGATGATCATAAATATGTTGGAGGAACGAAGGTAGTTTGAGGAACACCTTGTGGTTTTAAAAGGTCTCACAGAGACAAGATGATGTTTAAAAGACAAATTGACAATCTCAAACGCACTGTAGGAGGTCAGTCCTACTAAGAACTAACTTGCTGTCAGGCTAATATTTTTACCATGATATAAGTCAGTGTCACATAAGCTATTGCGGCCTTATTACAAAACAAGGTTTATCTTTAGACCCAGGTTGAAAGCATTTTTTTTAACTTCGAACTTTAGTCCGAGAATGTTAAAGTTCTAACTACAAAAACTAACGTTAAGAGTCTAAGTTGTTAATTTTGTATTAAGAATTTTACGTTTATCGGAATTAAGTTCAAAATACAATAACTGGCTCGAAGGTTTGGATTAAAGTTGAACTCGTTTTGTAATGAGACGGGCGTTCTTCCAAGGGGTGAAAAAGTTCCACAATATTTGGCCGAGAATCCAGTATCCAGTATGTTAATAATATCGTAGAAGGTAGCGTTTTAGAAAATGTGATTATAATCAAGCTTCTTTCAAATACTTCTATTGAATTTGGACGGCTGCGGCCATTATGTTCTGATACTCAAACTGTTGCCAGGCAGATTTTTGCGGTGCCAATGCGGTGGAGATGCGATTTTTTTTTTTATCTGAGGTAACCTTTTATATTCCAATATTAAAATAATAAGATCACGATTTTAGACTTTAGTACCTCAAAAGGAAAAATGGAACCCTTAAAGGAATCACTTCGTTGTCCGTCTGCCTGTCTGTCTGTCTGTCTGTTAGTCTATCAAGACCCTTGTTCTCAGGAACGCGTCAAGGTATCAAGGTGAAATTAATATCAAATAGGTAATTCTATGGTCCGTTGGAGCTCTAAAAAAATCAAGCTTCTATATCCTCAGCGCAATAAAAAAATACGACCATTTATGTGACATGTTATGATACTCGTAAGTAAATCAAAATCTATAGGGCCTGTACCGTTGACCTAGAATCTTGAAATTTGGCAAGAAGCAAAGTCTCACAGCACAAGTATAGGAAAAAGTCCGAAAATAATAAATTTGTAATTTTATCACATAATTTTTTTTTTGGGATTACAAACTTAATTTTGCAGTTGGACCGTGACGTATATGTATGGGAGAACATGTTCTTCAACTACAACGTTAAGTTTGTTTTTGGGATAAATTCTTTTCAATTACGGAACCCTTCATTGTGCGTGGTCCGACACGCACTTAGCCGGTTTTTTAAGAGTGACTGCTACGGTGGATAAAAGAACACGATACGACGAATAACAGAGCATTTAAATATACACCTTACAGGACTTACTTTCCGAATATCTGCCATTCCAGTGACTTTATTGTCTCATAATAGGTGAAAAGGGCTCCGATACAATTTACGAAATTGCAACACCGGTAAGTTTATATAATTTATCATTGCACAAAGTCATTGCCCTTTATTTTTACTCAAAAAAAAAGTGAATTGATATAAACAGGAAACGTTTAAATAACAGGTTTTGTTGAGGAAACGCTATGAAGATTGAAAAGGACATATAACTGATTATTTTTTATGTCCTGGACGTAGATGAAAAATTATTATTTTACCGAGTTATTTGTACTTTTGCCTTCACATTTGGCTTTATTTTGGATATTGTCACTTTTTTCACCGTCTGCACTGTGATGTCAGCCATTTTTATTAGTTAACCATTAGAATTTTCTCAAAGTAGCCCGTCTCTCTTTCTTATCGCAAATTCACAGATAAAAAACACATACCACAGACAAAAAAAATTGTACATATTTTCTTCGTTAAGAGGCTACCGAGCGCACAGTGGCGCCCTCATCGTTTGTTTTGTTATTTCTTTTAATAAAAAAAGAAAATGCGACAAGTAAGCACGGTAAGTTGTACTCCACAAGACTATACGTTATTATTATTACAAACAGTAGTTTTATATTGCTAAGTTTTATTGTAATCATTAAAACGGAAAAAGTGGCCACCATTTCCCGTTTTAAGGATTACAATAAAACTTAACAACATAAAACTACTGTTTATAATAATAATAACGTATTGTCTTGTGGAGCACAACTTAACGTGCTCATTTTCTGCATTTTCATTCTAAAATAAAAGAAATAACCAAACAAACGATGAGGGCGCCACTGCGCACTCGGTAGCGTCTTAAACTTTCAGATTCTCCAATCAAATTTCCACTTTGCAAGCCTATAAATTAAGACTATTTACTACCGTCTACGGTAAATCTGCTAAAAATTCGTCCGTTTACCGCTACTACTACATTCCTGCGCTCCTGGTAACACGGTATGAGCTATGGTATGAGTGCACCATGTATGGGGTGAATGACCGGCTATTCACGGGGTGTTGATTGGTTAATTGTTTTAATATTGCATCTGCTATTGTGCCGTTGGTTGGATATACTATAATATATTCCGATTCTTGCATATGCGGGTATATTTCCTTTGATATTGGAGTGCCTAGATTCTTTGAGAAGCTATTTGATGACTGACCGTTACAAAACTACCATGCAAAATATAAAGAATGATGATTAAATCATTTAATCTACAGAAAAAGGTTAAGATGAAGTTACTAATGAAAATAGCCGGAAAGGAACAGCTAAGTAAATTAATTCAAGGAAAGCAAAGCGGATATAAACTATTAACAAGATTCATGAACCCATTTCCCATTTTGAGATAGGGCGTAAGAATGCGTATCTACTAGTATGCAACATTCATTCAGGTATATATAATATATAAAAAAAGATTGGTCTTTAGATAAACATAAAGCACAGTTGAGCTTGATGAAGATGTTTATCGGTAAACATAGAGATCAATATACTAATGGATTTCTTAACAAAATCAACAGTTTCTTCTATATTCTTAACTCTAATAAATATAAAGGACTAAATATTATGATACTTACCACCAGTGCCAAGTACTTTGAGCAGGTCAAAATGTGATATGTCCACTTTAGCGGCTCCGTTGAGATTAACTGTAACAAAATTTACATTAATTAATATACGAATCGAATACGTGTTGACTTCCCCTTACAAATTTATGACGTCATAGAATTAAGCGATATTGTATAAATTATTGTAATTTTTGGAATCTTAAGTCTGACTGCTAGTAGTCTTTTTAACCAACTTCAAAAAAAGGAAGAGGTTATACGTTCGGCGAGATTTTCGGAGCATTAGAATAGCCTCCAAGAAAGACGATACTTAACCACTCGACTGCTGGAAACGCAGATCTACTCGAGACACTGGCTTATTGAATGTTTCTGTAACTACAGCATACAACCGATTAAATCTATGTATGGCGCACCCTAGGCAGACAGTGAGTCTTGCCAGACGTCCCAGGCTAGCTGGCAAATATTTTCTACACGGCGGCTGTAGCCTTCTCAAATTGTTGGTGCCGATAAGAGAGAAGAAGTTAAGTTTTCTATAATACTAGCTTTTGCCCGCTGCTTCCGTGTGGTATTCGGAAACGGCACCTAAACCTTCGTCATAAATCACTCCGTCCATTGGTGAAAACCGCATGTAAATCCGTTCAGTAGTTTTTGAGATCGTCGCGAACATACAAGACAAACGCGGCGGGGGACTTTCGTTTTATCATAATATGTTATGATTACTTTATAAGAATGAGCGTCGAGTCGTTTTGTATGATCAAGGGATGATGAGCAAATTCTATTTGGACTGAAAGCCGACCCAAAGACAAGCTACATTCTTTCTGAGAAGACGAGGACGATGATGTACAATTACGTATTTTGCTGACTGGTTCATATTATTACCAAGGCATACTATGAGCTTATAGGTATTGGGTGTAATTTAATCATTGTTATCCTTTTAAAGGGGTCATTGTACTCATCATTATGAACACAACTTTTACTATGGAACCAAACCTGACATCGCGAAAAAAATATCTGCTGTTCCCTACATTTTAACGAATTATGCGAACATAAATGAATGAACAGCTGATTGTTTTGTCGCGATTTCAAGTTTGGTCCCATAGTAAAAGTTGTTCATAATGATGAGTACAATAACCCGCTTTAGAGGATAACGGTGATTAGCACTCCAGGGGCTTGGGGCTGACAGCGCCAAGCGCCTGGTGACAGTCCCATCCATTTTAGAAAAAAAAAACTTCCAAGCGAATTTTAAAATGTCTAAAGTAAAGAAAGCGTGTGTATGAGCGATACACAAAGTCGAAACTAACTAGAGGGCTGTGTATCTAGAATGATACACAAGTGTTGATACACAGTGTGTGCAATAATAATACACATGGCGCTGAGGGTGTTAAAATTACATCCTGTATAGGTAGTTCATGACCATACGAGAGAAATCGTCTTGTACGATAATTATGATATAGAGAAGAGCCACATCTGTTCGGTATGGAAGCACACCCAAATACCCTACTTTCTTTGTGAGAAGACGAGAAAGATGATGATCAAATTAACAGTTACAAGATTATTTGTGGTGCAGATACTCAGGCTCTTAGCACACCTCCACCACGAAACCATACCAGCGAAACCGCAGTAGTTCAATTCAACTGATTCGCATGATGTTCCGCTACTCGAATAGCGGAACATCAGCGAAACATCATGCATTGTCGGTGTTTCGCAGCAGAGATGTGCTAAGGCCCTTGGGTCTCCCACTTTCGCTTTCGTACATATTTCTGTAAGTTCGCTGCTACCTTTTTTTTAAATCTTGAACAATAAGTAAGTATTTCCAATCAATCTCCATACTCTAACATACAAAAAACTTACAAAAATGATATTAAATCTCACTAAAAGTACAAATGTAACTGTTCCAGTATTGTGTTCCGTTATGTAGTACATTAAAACGACATGCCTACGCGTCACAGAGATTTTCACTTTTACCTCGGATCTGCTTTGAATCCATCATGTCTTACGAATCCGTTCTACTTTTGTTGGAGAATATTCTCACTTATTGTAACACGTTTTCTACATGAATAAAGTAAGTACATCGTTTTTACTGGTGTCGAAAGCCTCATGTAGAGAGGTGTGTGGTTGAGAGGTTTGTGTCAACAGTTTTATAAATACATAACGCCTGCCTTCTTCTAATGGGGGGTAGACAGAAACTACAGAACGCCACCTGCTACGACCCTTACATACTCATTTCGCTTCTTTATATTAGCTATTAATTAATAACAATTATTGGTTATTTACTGTTCTCTGATCTATAGATTCAAACGCCAATGTCCTTCCTTATCATGTGTTATTTTATTAATAACAATGTGTACCTCCTTTAATATTTACCAAGCCAAGTATTTTTCTAAAAATCTAAAGTTTAAATGCCTAAACTAGCCTAGCATTAATCTATACCACAGAATAAATAATATACTACGTATCTATAAAGCTGAAGAGTTTGTTTTTTGTTTGTTTTAACGCGCTAATTTCTGAAACTGCCAGTCGCATTTGAAAAATTATTTTTTCATTTGATAGCCCAATTCTTGAGGTAGGTTATAAGGCTATTTAACATTACGCGGCGACCCTTAGAAGCCGAGCAAAAAGAAAAACTCAGAAAGAACGCTAAGCGAAAACGGAAGTAATAGAACGGGCAGGCGTTGCGTTGCGACGGGGCGGGTAGGGGGGAATAGAAATTTCACGCGGACCAAGTCGCGGCCTGAAGCTAGTCTATCAATATTTTCTGGAGTATGGGCGCTTGCAGGGCGATTATACAATTTCTTAAAGGCGCCCATTCTTGACAGTACGCTTTGCTGTCCGCCGCTTTATGCAGGATTGTGAATGTTTGTCGCAGTCCGGCAATACCGAGCAGGATTCACCTTGCATCCTGCAAGAGGATGACAAAGCGGACTATCGTGAATCACGTAAGTTCCGAATGGTGCAATATTTAATGTCAATAGAATATTTATTACAAAAATTCCTCCCATAGACCAAAATTACTAGGTATCTAAATAACAACATCTCTTATCATTTATGTTTAAAGTATATTATGATAACGATTTACATAAGAATTGGCGATAAACAAACTATATAGACACAATGTTTTTGCTCAACAAAGTCAGAGGTTCATTGACATCCAGCTGTAATTATTTTATCTGTGACATTGGTGGTGGAAAATAGTAGCATTACATACAATACAATACATTTTTCATTTTACGTTCGTTTTTGCAGCGTTGTCCGTCCGGGTTTATCGACATTTATCATGGCAATCTTAAGATATTTTTGTATGTAAATGAACCTTTTGGGGTCAATGGTATATAAGATACCTTCTAGGGACTGTATTTTTTGTTTCAAAACAAGTATTTTAGGTCAAATTGCAGATCAATCAACTTACAGATGTGCGTGTGCGCTACGCAGATGCTGCATCTTACAAAACCTGGATAGATCAAGAGTCTCTATATAATCGATACAACATCATTCGATACTTACCAATCACTCGAGATCAAATTAATAGTCTTAACGATTCTCTACTCGATTCGACCACCTGTTTCATAGCTCGCTACTATAGGCACGCAGGCAGCTATATCAACATCCTACAGACTAACGAGTCTTCGGCAAAGTCAATGGTGCGTCGACCCAATATTTACTAAATTCATATTTCTCTCAAAGGTCGCCGTTACAAAAGTTACCTAACCGCTGACATTTCTCGATGGCGTTTGAAGGTGATCAGTGCGCATTTAAAACCATAATTACTCAACAATTCAACATATTTTTTTAAACAAAAATGTCACTGGAAAATTTTGATTGAAAGTAGAAATAAACAACATAACCCATGCTCCGTGGTTAGGTTTGTTGTTATTTTAATTTCCTCTTTTCGTGGTATTTGTCGGTTGTTTTATTCTATATTTACGTCAAAGGGCTGTGAATTATATCAGAGAAATGGTTAGGGTTTCCTAGAATTGCGAGAACAAAGAAAACTGTGTTGTAAATGGGAACTCCCCACTGTTGCAGAATTACCAGTTATGGTGCAAAGAAAATTGCCATATCTAATAATAGAATTCTGTGGGAATAAAAATAATAGGAACCAGACTGATTATTTTGCACTGGATTTTTCACTATGATTGGTGTATGCAGTAGAGTAGGTATATTTCTATACCTAATAATATGTATTACATACAAAAGTTGCATAATAACATTATGGAGTATTATATAATATGAATCAGTATGTTTGTGTATGTGATTTGTGTGTATGGAACACTTGTCACTTGTAAAACTACGCTAAATTTATAACAATGAATCAATCAAGATGATCATGTGATCATGAGAAATAGGAATTGTCACAGATCTTAAAAACAGGGAATTGTGAAACTTCTATCTTGGTAAAAAATGCAAGGGAAAAAATATGACTACATATATGTATAGGGTGACTGATAATTAATGACCGATACTTAAACACATGATTGTACTCATGATAACAAACCACTTTTACTATGGGACCAAACCCGAATTCTCGAAAAAGAAATCTGCAGTCCCATACATTCACGTTCGCATAACTCGTCAAAATGTCGGGAGCAGCAGATATTTTTTCGAGAATTCGGGTTTGGTCCCATAGTATAAGTTGTTTGTTATCATGAGTACAATCATGTTTTTTTTTTTTGCGATTTCAGGTTTGGTCCCATAGTAAAAGTTGTTTGTTATGTTTAACGGTCACTAATTACCAGCGTCATCCTATATATTAGGTATTTCGATAAACAAGGCACAGTTAAAAAAGATAAAATTGAATAAAGCATTTGGTACTTAAAAGTTTTCAAAAAAACATGGAGTATTCAATAAAATTTAAAGCAGTGGGGATAAAAATTCTTCATATAGGTACTATGTGAGAAAGTTAAAAAAAAACTATAATTTCTTATCAAAAGAGTCAACTAAATGAGGTTATTCAATATAGTTCATTGAAGATAAGCTGACCCAGTTTTCATAACTGCTTCACATAATTACTTAAGAAAATAAGTATAGTAGGTAATTCCCCCAAACAAGTTTTAATACATATTTCATTGAATACTGGAAAGAGCTTATTTATTAAAACCACATAATATTCAGATATGAAAGAATAAATATATCGAGGGTTCACGGGCTATTTGTATTAAGCGACATGTTTGGAACTTTACAGGAGATCATTACAAAGTTTCACTTTAACATTTAAAAAAAGTATAAATTTTTTTTATGAAAAAGTGGCCTATCGACGGTTAAGTGTCTATCTCAGATTTTTACGTTTTTCACTTTTTAATGCAGGTAGATATGATAACTAAACTAACTCAATATCGGCCAGGATGTCGCTTAATACAAATAGCCCGTGAACCCTCGACATGAATAATTGGATATGGCAGGTTGTGGTTTCAAATCTGGCCAATTACCAATGTGACTTTTTCTTGGACATCACCAATATTCATATACTTAATTGGTGAAAGGAAAACATCGTGAGGAAACCGGCACCCTAATTGCGTAACACAGTATCAATCAGAATCTGAATCATTTTGAAGCAAATTGCTAATCCATTGTGTTACGCAATTAGGGTGCTCCCGAACTTGTAATTAATATAAGTCTGAAATTGCCAACCCGCCTTGAGGTGTGCTGATCAATGCTTATGCCTTCTCTATAGGAGAAGAGGCCTTTGCCCTGCATTTGGGTTGAAAAAAAAAATGTAATAAATCACGGTTTTTTAATATTTTTTTTACATTTATCTCTTAATTTTCACCGTAAATGGTAGGTTTGAATTTACAAACTTGACAAATATGTATTTACAGAATTATAATCATTAGAATCATTAATAAATCTGCCTAAATTGAAATAAACCTATGCATGACTTCTTTGTGAATTCATCACATTTGACTTGACATTCTAACTTGTATTAGTAATTCTAAAGATTACAATTATGTAAAAACACATATTTGTTGTTGTCAAAATTATATTTTAATCAAGATACACTGACCTGCAAATTGAAAAAAAAATAACATTGCGCATCCACCTTATTACATTATTGAAAACTGTGCATTTAAATAAGTACCTATTTTTTCTTTTATGTAGCTTATTTTATTTGATTTGATTCCTATAATTATGTTATGAGTAATCCATGAACTTTCATGAACAAAATCAAGTTTGATTTTTAAATCATGATTATTATTTTAAAATGGGGGGTTGGTCCGTAGATGGGTGACCATCTTTACATACCGAGACTCCTCCGTGCCTCGGAAAGCACGTAAGCCGTTGGTCCCGGCTGTCATTCGTGGATCTTTGACAGTCGTTACGGGTCGTCAGAGGCCCGAAAGTCTGACAACCAGTCTTACCAAGGGGTATCGTATTACTCAGTAACTGGGTTGTGGAGGTCAGAAAGGAAGTCGCTCCATGTAAATTACTGGTATTTCAGCTGCATCCGGTTAGACTGGAAGCCGACCCCAACATAGTTGGGAAAAGGCTAGGCAGACTAATTGATTATTATTTTAAAAAAATCACTTGATATAAATCATGATTTAAATCAATCAACCCCCTGCATTGGAATAATAACAGGCTGGTATTATTATTTATAGCAACACTAAAAGTAGAAAGTAGCAACTATTTTTTTAACTTAAGGGAAGTTTCCTTCTTTAACAACTGAACAAATTAATGCCAATTAATAATAATCAGTTAGAATGCTTAGTAAAATTACAATTAAATGGCGATTCGGACTTGGGACACCAATAGTGATAAGAAACTATTATTATCGCGGTTTGCGTCAAGGACTACTGATAATAAGAACCATCAAGTTAGTCCATATTTTTTGTACATGAGAAATAATAATAGGAAACGGAAAACGAAAACTCTAAAAGCAAAAAATAAAAAGATTGATGTTCATAGTTTCAGTTATCATGAATTCTGATACTTACATACTAATATTATATCAAATTGACTTCTTTAGAATCTTCGTTTCTTGGATGAAGCACTAGAAGTACTTTTTATTTTACTTAATTTTGGATATGACTGGATATCTCTATATTTTTTTTCAACTATGTCTTTTTGTAGTAAGTAGTAAATGTCAAAATCTTTTTAGTAAGAACCTCAACAAGAGAAAAGGTTACAACTTTCACCAAGTTTTAAAGGAACTTTCGCTGCAAAGACCAGATTAGAATCTAGTCTAGATTATAAGTATTTTAAGAGCAGTGCTCTCAAGATAGAATGCTACAAATAGAAATTTTGATAAATGTGGGATGCATTCCTGTTAACTCTACTAACTTATCTAAATATTAGTTGCTTGTGTGAGGAATGGGTTTATTTCAATAGTAGAATGGAGGAAGTTTCCATTAATGTTTAGAAATGTCTAAGGGAATAAAAACTAGGAGATATCCAGTAGCCCCCTTTTTGGAGGAAGTACCCATCAATTTAAAAATCCCCGACGGCAAAAAAATCTATAAAGTCGTAAAACCTGTATACCAAGATTCATCCAGATCGGTTATAAAATAGGGCCTGTAGAGGAGTAGTAACAAACTGACCGACAAAAGCAAATTTTGCAAGACTTGAATGACAGACTCTTCACTTGCTTGGTCAATAAAGTCAGCCACTGGATTAGAGCTGTTCAAAGAAGTTGTACAAGACATTGCAAAGATAAATAAAAAAAAATAAAAGTATAAATAAATTAAAGTCCAGTATAAATTAAAAATCTTTTGTTTGAATAAGTTGTAAAAAGAAATGGAATAAGCCATTAATAAAAAGCTACCTAATCAGATTTATTTTTTAGTGTTAATTAAAGTTTCTAGTAAGTATTCATTTATTTATTAAAATATTTGTGAAATCATGGAATGTTTCTATAGATTTGTACTTAAATCTATTAGATTCTTACTTGAACTCTGGAGGTTGTTTTAAGGAAAGGTAAATTATTGTTTCCAATTTAGTTCATAATAATTGATCATCAACATAAATTTAGTTATTTCCCTTTTTTTATTGCAATATGGGCTAGCTCTTGACCTTGATAATCTTCCATTATAATACTGATCAGGCATGATGAGAGAATTAACTTCTTCATCAGTATAAAACAATAATCAAAAACTTAATTGTCCATAGTTAAACGAAGAGGATCCAACCCAAATTAGGTTTAATATGGGTTGGATCCTTTTAGTTTAACTATGGACAATTAACATTTCATAAAATGAAATAATTTTGGTCCTAATTGTAATTAACCAGTCCAATTGTATGCCCATACCTTTAATAACTGAAAATATTGCCCATTAGGTACCGTAAAACGGGGTGAATAGGACTGACGGGGGGAATAGAGAAAAATCTTGGGATAATTTCTAACGTTTTTTATGGCAAACTCGTTATCCCCAGTAAAAAACCCGCAACTTTAATAATTTGTTGGTGTAATTTTTCTTAGTCTGGCAACTTTTTATTTGTGGCAACATCGCTAAAAACGTCAAAACTTAATGTCAAAGTCGACAACAAAATAAGTCGTTAGGTGCGTGCGAGTTTGAACGTCCGTATTTCGGTGAATTTTGGTCATAATAGTTTAAAATTATCTTCAAGTTACGGTGACTGCAGTTATAAATATATTGTGCTATAATAATTAAGGTTAAAATATGCATTATTATATTAAATTGTTCTTATTTCGTAAGACTTGTTTTCTTGAATTTTTCGGGGTGATTAGATACACGAAAGGGGTGAATCGACACGCCTGAGGGGTTAATAGGCACGCAAATATGGTTAATAGACACAGCAAAGGGGTGATTAGTTACGAAAGAGGGGTGATTAGCCATGAATATATCAGGGCTGCCACAAGTTTGTATTGGTTATCTACAGTTCAAATTTCACTTTTAGTTACTTAAACTATTTTTAATTTTCTTGATTATTTTTTAATCCATTCAATATTTTATAATTTAATTCATTCTTAAATAAAAAATATAAACTAATAAGGTATTAAATTTATTTTTGTTAATATTTACATTGTTTTATTTCTCAGGTACAATAATGCCTCGAAACTATAAGGCCGCTAGTGCGCTACGGGTCATAGGATATGTTGATATTAGTAATTATTATGAATAATTGTTGATTTTGAATGATATTGATTATAATTCCTGATTGAAATTCCTGTTTGATTTAATATAAAGTTTATTATTCTAAAGTCAAGTGCATTTTTTTTTAGTCTTCTTTTCGTGATACACTCTAAATTTATTACATTTTTATCATTATCATTGATGATTTCTATTTGAAATTATAAATTTACTTTAAACTAATAATTAAAGATTTTACGAGTTTGCTTGCCTTTATCCTAAATAAATATTTAGGGAAACTACAAAGAGGCAGCCCTACGAAATTTATCTAATCACCCCTTAGGCGTGTTTATTGTCCCCTGATGGGTGGTAATTAGAAATCACGTATATTTTGTGTCTTTTTTTATTAACTACAAACATATCCGAATAGAATCAAATATATTTCAATAGTTTGGCCTAAGACTCAGTAAATACATGCTTTAAAAAATGGGTATCAATTCTGCAACGTTACGAAAATCGTTACCAAAGTTCGAGGACCTATCTATTCACCCCGTTTTACGGTATGTCATGTTATGTTCTTAATTACTTTTTATGCCCTCAAAGTATGGACTACTCTCAACCTTTGGCAATCAATAGAGTGCTTAATTACCTCATAAAGAGGAATATTTTTAATTGACTTTAAAGAGACAGGAAAAGGTCAGAGATCATTAAGAGATTTGCAAGGAGAAAGAGGAGGGCTTTGCCCAGCAGTGGAACAAATGAAGGCAACGAAAAACATAATAGAGGAAGTTTGTAAGTGCCACCAAAATCAATCTGCCTAGCCTTTTCCCAGCTATGTTAGAGTCACCTTCCAGTCTAACCAGATGCAACTGAATACCAGTATTTTACATGGAGTGACCTGGGTAATACAATACCCCATGGTAAGAGTGGTTGTCAGACTTTCGAGCTTCTGACGACCTGTAACTGTCAAAGAACCAAGGATGACAGCTGGGACCAACGGCTTAACATGCTTTCCGATGCATGGAGCGGATAAGTCTCGGAATGTTAAGATGGTCACCCATCCACGGACGGACCGCAGCAAGCGTAGCTTAACCTGATCAATCGACTCGTGCTGCTGTTATTACTTAGCCACGATTGCCATGAGCTTTGATCTTGTAAGTGCCACCAATGACAGAAACTTAAAAGGCAATGGTCCCTTGGTACGGGTTTGCGATGAGGGGGAAAATAAATGTATGTGAGATAGTAAGGATTATAAATGTTGATGAAAGTAGGGGAAGAGGGAGAAAAGGGATGTTTCTCTTGGCCATACCAAGAGAAATGTCACTTTATGTGATAAGGAGAGATGAAATGCATGTTAGAAAGAGTGATGAATATAAATTTTGATGAAAGGGAGAGGGAGAAAAGGGAATTGTTAATCTTTATATGGGTATGTGATGAGGAACGAATTTAAATGTTGAAAAGAAAAGACTAGTTGGATTGTATGAGGGATGATATGAAGGAAAAGGGAGTGAATGAAAATGAACAGACGCCAGCACATCAAGCTACCCAAAACTGTCAAATTTTCCCAATCAAACTTGAACCTAATGCTTTAGCGATAAAGTTGAAAATCTATTAAAGAAATTTGACAGACTGTAGTAGCTTGGTGTGCTGGTGTCTGAACATTTAATTTGATATTGTGTAAAAGTGTCATAAGAGGTCTTATTACAAATAAATTATTTTATTTGAGAATAATGAAATACATCACTGTTTCGAATAAACTTCTGATCTTGGTGATGGCTGAATTCTCAATTTGTCAGGAAATGCTCCTAATATAATATATCATTTCAGTGATGAGGTGATGTCTGACTGGAAGAATTCTAAAGAAAAACATATCCAAATAATATGTAAGGACAAGGGCAGGCAGAAATACATATTTGGAATTTTACTGAGTAATATTAGTACATGACATTGAAATCAATCCTAAGCATGCCACACAAACTCAATCTTTGTTATGTATACCTTATGAATATTACATAACAGCCTATGTACTTTGTTTTACAATTGTCCATAGTGAGAAGAAAAGGATCCAACCCACATTACACCTAATGTGGGTTGGATCCTTTTCGTTTAACTATGGATAATTACCAGTTTTATTATAATAGAGGGGACACTGAGTACATTTTTTATGGTTAGTTTTGTATTTATTCTTTAAATAGACATAGAAATTATTTTTTCCTGTTTATTTTGTAATTGTTTTTACCTTTATCTAATCATACAGGATTAACAGATAGGTAACTAAATAATATTGTTTTCATAGTAAGTATTTTATGTTTTCTATGAATCATAGTTTTCAGTAAACATAAATATTTGGCAGTTCTAGTGATTCTTGGGAGAGGCCTATATCTAATATTGGACTTCTTGTAGCTAAAAAATGATGATGATTAAAGTTGTGGAACAATTCATGCATTCAAGAAATGCACTGGTTTTATTCATACAAATGATGGTAATAATCAATATCAACAGATGAGTCATTCAGTAAAACTGCTTGAAATCAATATAAGTTGTGTCTTCATAATAAAAAGAGAAAGCATTAGTTTTGTATTATTAATATGGTCAGGATCCAAAATTAATAGATTCTTGACAAAAAATCACTTTTAATTTCATAATGTGTATCCCCTAAGACAACCCACTGACCAATTATTCAGAGTGGTTCATAATAATTTCAACAACTGTACTTGACCGTCTATTATGGTGACAAGGACAGTAGAGTTGTTGATCTAGTCCTCTGGATATAATCAAGCTAAGTTTATGATATTCAGTTGAGAAAAATATTTTAATGAACTTACCTTTGCATCTTTTCCTAATTTTACTAGCGTCAACCAAGTTCCAGTCAACTGAGTCCCGAGCAGGTGCAGGCACTGTGCCCCCAATGAGCTCCACGGAGCTGCTCCTCTTGGAGCTGGGCCCCGGTACCGGAATGAGCTCCTCCAGCTTCTTACAGTCCTTCACTGACGACACACTACTTGAGCACTCCACTATTTCCACACTCTTGTCCACATGTCCATTCGCAGTCACACTGCAGCCATTGACTGGAGGCTCAGTCCTCGCCTTCTTGGTGGGCATCTTCTTGTGTTTGTGCGCGCTGTGGCGCCGCTTCAGCTTGGTTGAGTGCGAAGAGTTCCTCGAACTGACTGGTGACGGACACCCGCACTCCATGCTGCCCTCCTGGTCGCTGCCCTCGTAATAACCCGACTCGTGTTCAGGCTTCTTGTCAGGCAGGCTCATCTCGGAGGTGGCGGTGGCCATGGCTCAGCCGTTGACCAAAACCATGTATACTCCACCACTTCAGAACCTCATCAAGTTTTTCCACGTAACGCCGCGTTGTGACGCGCAAACTAGCCAGTCCCGAGGGCTTGCCGAACCGCAAACCGTTATGAAAACTATAATAAATTATATAGCAACTATTCCTTCAACTTTCAGCGAAAGTACAAACGACACGTAAAGCATTTCGCGAGTAGTTCCACCCGCGATAACTTCACGCGGAGCTCTGTCGCAGATGGCGCTAGGCTGCAATATGCTATAACCCAACCGAATTCGAGAGCACCCCACAATAATGCTTGCTCCGCACACTGATATGTCAATGTGATTGGTCGATAGGAATTTCACTTGTAACTAGCTAGCTTCATTGTACTGAAACGTCAAATAATTTAGTTTTGTGTATTCTCTTTTTATTTATTTTGTCTCATCGTATATCAACATCACAGCCTCTTCATCGTCCTGTTACACGGGGTTACAAATCCAAAACAATCCAGGTACTTGTTCACTCGTATAAAATTTTCACTTCACTGTCAGCACAGTTCATTTGCACACAGACAACGTTTGTTAATTTGTTTTTATGCACTAGCACTTTGTATAAACCGTCTCTCTTTACAAAACTTGTATGATGTACACTATATAAATAAATTGTAAAATGCACGCGAGAATGAGACACGAACCCACTCAACGCGGTAAAGTAACTGAATTCGAGAAACGCAAAATAGAAACCGTGCGACGGTGTGCGAGTGCGAGGCGAGCGGTGCGCTCCCCCCACCATTCCATTTACGATTTACGAGGCCACATAGTGCATGGAAAACGTGCAGACAAATCGATGAATCGATATTTTTTATTCATTTCCCTATGAGATTTTAAGTCATTATAGCATTAAAGAAATGATTTGCATATTTATTAATAAAATTCAAAATATTCTTTAATACGGTAAAATATGTTTTTATTGTCGACGATGATCTTTAAATCGAGCGTTTACTATACGAGTCCGCGTTTCATGGACGTAAACAAAGAGAGACACGGTTATTGCTTATCTATTATGTAGAGCGAGATGACAAATGTTTGAGGGAGATACACCATATACGCGTCTCTTTCTTGGCTCGCTGCAGAGTGGCCGTGAAGTGGTTGAGATATAAACACGTACTGAAACTTATTGGATTGAGAAAATGAGTTATTTCTTTTACTTACAATAATTTTCGCAATTGACTTTTCCTGACAAATATTAAAAAAAATCCTTACTTTCAACAGTGCTTAGCTTTTTAATTAGCAAATTTTAATTTTCCTTATAATTTGTTATCCTGGATTATTTACCTCTTCTGAAATTCTTACGGATAATAATAATATAATATAATAATAATAAAATAATATCCTGGGACATTTCACACACGGTCATCTGATCCCAAACTAAGCAGAGCTTGTGCTATGGAAACCAGATAACTGATATACTACATACACTACTTTTTTTTTTGTAAATACATAGGTAGGTACTTATACAGGGTGGCCCTGGAAGTATGGATCAAATCGAATAGGGGCGTGGGCAAGGTCATTTCCAAACTTTTTAACCCTGAGAATGTTGGTGCATTTTTTTACGGTTCAAAAGTTATGACCAATTTTTGTTTTTTTCAATCACTTCGCATAGTGCTCAATGAAAAAAAATCATTAAAAAAAAACTAGCAAAGCTATCAATTACTTTTTTTTTGCAAAACTTTGTAGAAAAGTGGCCCTTTCCTGTGGTAATACTTTTACGCAGCTAGAAAGTATACGTTCAATAAGAAAAACATTGACAGCAAAGGCTTTGTTCTGGCAAAAATTTTACTCAATTTTCGAGCGATTTTCATGGGAAAAAGTTACACTAGCGAAAGTTGACCATGTATTACAAAAACTGGTCCAAGTCATAGAGATTCTTTGGAGGTATGAATCACTGGAATATTCTTAATAGTTTAAAAGTTAGAGAATTTTATTAACAAGGAGGTCGTATTTTTACAATTTTCTGTTTCAAATTTTCATTTTTTTCAGCTTACCAAACGATTTAATTTCAGTCCCTAGGCATTTGTTACCTATCTGAACACTACTGTTTGATGTGGTTTAGGTTTAAATAAAAAATAAAAATAATTTCGGTATTCATTATGTAGTCAAAACACTAGTTAGGAGAGTCAGGGTTAAGAAAAGACTTATTAAGTTTATTATGTTTTCTCAACCCTGACTCTCCTAACTAGTGCTTTGACTACATAATTAATAATTTCTATGACATGTAGCATACCGTTAGAAAGGGTATCAACTAAAGAACTTTTTAAAATAAAGCTATGTTCAAAATGGCTCTTAGCTTTTTTTAACGTATTTAGAAGTTGTAAAATTTCATACATTCAATAACAAATTAAACTTTGGAAGCTTGTAAGGAATTTTCTTGAAACCAGTTGTATCAAACAAAGATGTATTTGGTTTTAAATGACTTTGGAGAATACAACAAAATTTATTTTGTGCCACTACACCCACAAACAAAAAAGTTATTTCGAATTAAAGGAAACATTTTGGGTATTTTTTTCAAAAAAAAAAAAAAATTAACCAACCGTGACATTTGGGACAAAGGCTGTATGGGTAGAACCTAGCTAATGACCTCCCAAATCCCTGGAAAAATTGTGTCAGTCCATGCGCCAAACACCCTGTATAAACTTTCATCTAAGTATCTATGGTCCTTCTGTGCCCGGCTAATAATAATAATAACCCCACCGCTGTATCTCTACGTTGACGTCATGGTGGGGCTTGCGCGCTCCGAACTTTAGGTCTGTGCCGGTAGAATTTACTTTTCCGGAAGGGGTCTAGGATGAAGAGCCAGACCAAGAGAGATACAGAAACCCGCAGGACAGCATGTGGCGAGCTGTTGGGCAGTAGCGACCCCACGGACCCTATCTCCCGGGAGAAATCTTGTCCTCATTTCTGGCTTGCCTTTATTGGCCGGCTGGAGTGAACACTGACGAGGAAATCAGCTCCCACCTCTTTATTGCCTTTATTGACTGGCTTGAGTGGAAATTCGCAAGAGGAAACGTGCTCGGAGGAAGGAAGTATTCCAGTAAGGTGCTGGTAGGGATCTTGACCGTACTTCCGGGATTATCCTGATAGCCGTGGAATACCTCTCCACTCCTCAATCACCTCAGGAAGTGTTGCCCCCTTGTCGCTACGTCACTATGTGCTAGCGGCCGTTTCCGGGGGCCCATTATTGAGTGTGCAAGTCACCCCCTGCCATTTTATCCGTGTATAATATATAACATTGGTCAGGGCAGGGGACATAGTTCTTCCATAGTTCAAGTTACCCAATTCACTTAAGCCACCCAAACCCATAGCCATTGGGCTATGGGTTTGGGTGGCTAAAGTGGATTGGGTTTTGTTTCCACGTACAACAGTAGTCCTGCACCAACTGGGGGTTGTCCTTGGGTACACTTGCATAATGCAGATAGGAATAATCGTCGGTTGGTGCCTCCTCATCATTTAAAATTATCTAAGGGGCCTCTGCGAGTTGGCTTCGGCTCCTTGTACCCCTTCCAAAGGTCCGGGACCCCAGGGTCCCGAGAAATGTAAAAATAATAATAATAATTAGGCCAACTGTGCCCGGCATAGCTTTTTTCAAGCCGGGCAGACCTCCACCGTATGCTCCACCGTGTCCTCCGGGCGATCCACACAATGGTAACACCCAGGCGTTTCCTCCCGCCTTATACGGAACAGGAACCTCCCGAAGCAACCGTGTCCGGTGAGGACCTGCGTCAGGCGGAAGGTGAGGGTGCCATGACGCCTCTCCAACCACTCCTCAAAGAGGGGACTTATCGCCGCAATTGTGGCGTGCCCAGTGCCCGGCATAGCTGGGGGCACAATTGGCCCTTGGAATTTTTGGCACAACTTACAAATAATCCTAAAATTGCTAAAAATAAAAATACCTACATCCTATACTGCAATATAAGGGTTTACGGGGGCGAAAAATCAATCTAACTAGGTCTCATATCAGGGAAAATTCGTTTTCTCTGTTTTCACCCGAGCAGAGCTAATATCCTTACACTACGTAAAAGTAAATAGCATTTTCAACACATAAATTATGACCAATGTCAAAAAAATCGTGTAACAACGTTTATTTCTCAAGTAAAAGTATTTACAGCTTATTTACACAAATTACTCTTGATTTGATTTACTCGAGGTAAAAACCTTGATTTCAGTTTCCGCGATTTAATCGCATGGCGGTCAGATCTTGTAGGTAAACTTTTTCAAACTGGAAAACGCTTTGTTTAACATAATTATATCATCAGGATAACTTTGCGAAGTGGGGCTATCTAACATCCATTGCGAGTGCAATATTCCTGAACAGACTATGTCTTATCTGCTAGAATATCTCAATTGTTCGTTAACCTGCACACACACACAGCATTGTTAATATGCGCGTTTCACGAAACGCACTTCGTCTGCACCTCGACAGCGTGTTTTCTGCCTTGAAAAATTACCGCGTCTGCAGCGTGTATACGCGCGTTGACGCCGCGTGAAAAAGGCGCCGTCTGCATAGGCCTTAACCACAGTATAAATATCTACCAGTAGAGTGACTCGGCCCCTGGCCTTGAAATATGTACCTACAGCGGCGCGGTACGTAAACACGCGATAGCGTTGCCCGCCTACAGTATTTTAATTTCATTCTACCTACCACCATCACCTACTTGAGTTTCTTTCTAGTTTTGTGATTGTAAATATTATACCTATATATTATTAAAAAAAAAAAACCAACTGCTGCCGTTGAAGGTTACCAAACTCCAATCTTTACAAACTTCAACACGTACTCAACCAAAATGCAAGAAACATATGACGAGTAATTATAATATATGTGTTCAGCCAATTAATATCCCCATTACCTACAGCACGGAGCAACACGAAATAACAATTCTTTTGGTCACCCATCCGATGTCGAACTGCTCTGCAAACGTTACTTAATTAAAACTATATTTAAATTCAGTGCATCTTTTTCTTTCTATTTCATTCAGAAAAGGGCAGACGATAAATATTAGTTTAGTCATATCAAATTAAGATACTCCATAGACAAATTTAGTCGTGATTAAAAACTTGGCTACTAAAAATACATTAATTTACGTCAGGCGCTAACTAATTTGACAGGACTAAACTAATATTCGACACTTAGAAAGGATTGATTAGCAGTCAGTGTTTGTTATTCCAAAATATTAGTAAATTAGGTATAATGATATCTTAAGTAGGGTAGTTAGCAACCATTAGCTAATTACCCTAATGATAAAAAATAGTTAAATATAAATAGTGCTGCGTTAGTCAAATATTTTAGTTCATCTAGAGCTACCTTCCTGACAACAGTAATTTTAACAGATTTAAATATGGAGAGTTTAGCTACTAACTTAGATTTATTTGTTATTTTAAGAAGTGGTAACAACAAAAGTGATAATTTATTTCAAGAATTGGTGTCTCGATTAGACTACACCTTTTCTGAAGAGGACAGTTTGACGCTGAGAGAGTTTTGCCGAAGATTTACTCGAGCTGCAATGAAGAGATGGCAGCAAGTGCATCGGAATTTCGGAGACTTCAAAAAACAATATGAAGGTTGGCTAGAGTCAAATATTGACTGGCCAAGTTGTATTGTGGAATTGGTTGCACCAATTCCAGTTATTGAAGAGGCAAGTTCCTTGGATCCTGGACCTTCAACGTCATCAGTTGGAACTATGACAAAACGAAAAGCTTCACCTCGAAAGCCTTTTCAAGATTTGGGGTCCAAACAGAAAAAAGTCAGAACTATTGATCAAAAGGACCGCGAGAGTAATGAAATATTATTTGCAGCTACATCTCAATTAAAAAATGAAGGACACAACAATATTGCTTTTGTCATTGAGTATATGCTCAAGCATCCAGAGGCCGCTGACAAGTTTAGTGATATGATTAAAAAGCCAGCTTCTGTATTATTCACTCCAGAAAAGGCACTAGGTATCCTTTTGTCTCTTAAACTTTCGAAATGGCAATACATAACATTAAGAGAAACTGCCATTCGAGAAGGGGCAAAAGATTTATACCCATCGTACTTCAAAGTACAGAAAGCCAAATTGGAGTGCTACCCACCAAAAGAGTGCATAACAGTGACTGATTCATCAGCTAAATTTGTCCTACAAAGCCTTCTTGATAAAACAGCACAAAGAATTTTAGAGAGTTTGTCCGAAAACATAGAAAATAGACAGCTTTCTATGATTTCCAAGTGGGGTTTTGATGGAGCCTCAAATCAAAGTCAATATAAACAAAAAATGGATGGAGAGCATAACGATTCCAGTATATTCATGACCTCTCTGGTTCCACTGAGAGTAACATGTGGTGACGAAATTGTCTGGACCAATCCAAGCCCCTGCTCCCCATCATATTGTCGCCCAGTACAATTTACTTTTATAAAAGAAAGTAAGTTTGTAGTAGTGGAGCATGCAAAGCAGATGGATGAAGAAATAAAAAATCTTCGACCATTGAAATGTGGTACCAACTCGGTTACTCATGACCTCATGATGACCATGATTGATGGGAAAGTGTGCACATATCTTTCGGAAGTAAAATCCAGTGCTACGTGTTACCTCTGTTCGGCTAAACCATCAGAGATGAACAACATTAACGAGATATTGAAAAGAGACGTCTCATTAAACCTTTATAAGTTTGGCTTATCATCCTTACATGCGCGGATTAAAAGCATGGAATGTCTTTTACATATAGCATACAGATTAGATCTGAAAAAATGGGCAGTACGAAGTAATGAAGACAAAACTGTATTTGAAACAAGGAAAAAGGAAATTCAGGATCGTTTTAAATCCGAATTAAATCTTCTAGTAGATATTGTGAAACAAGGATCCGGAACAACTAATGACGGCAACACTGCTAGACGATTTTTCGAGGACTCCGCTAAAACAGCTGCTATCACTGGACTGAACGAAGAGTTGATTCACAGATTTGCCGTAATTTTGCAAGCCATTACAAGTGGTGAAAAAATTAACGCAGAAAAATTTAAGGATTATGCTCTTCAAACAGCCAAGAAGTATGTAGAACTTTACAAGTGGTTCTACATGCCTTCCAGTGTACACAAGTTGCTGATACATGGGGCGGATATAATTATAAGTAACGCAATTCTTCCCATAGGAAGTTTGTCAGAAGAGGCTTCTGAGGCCCGGAACAAAGATTTTCGAAGGTTTCGAGAACATCATTCTCGAAAATTTAGTAGGAAATCTTCCAATGAAGACATATTCAACATGCTTCTTCTTTCATCTGATCCTGTTATTTCGGCAACAAGACCAAAGATGGTAAGCAAAAAGAAGCAGATGCTTTTTAGTGCCACACTGGATCTTTTGTTGCTTCAGGAGCCTGAAGAAGATGTTGAATTTTACGATGTCTCTCACTTGGAGTCTGATTCAGAGTTAGACTCGGGCTCGGAAAGTAGCGATATAGATGATTAACCGTAGATTATCAACATTAATATTTTGTATTTCTAAGTTTTTTATACTTGGGAGGAGGGGGATTATATATGTTATAGATACACTTAAGCTTAAATATAGATTAATTTTAAGATTTGCTTTTAATACTTACTTTTCTAAGATTTTTCGTTACTTCTCATATATGTTTGAATTGTTTTAAGTGTTATATTTTGTCTAAATTGAGTTTTAATTAACTTTTGTTAAAATATCTAATTGAAATTAGTAATAAAATATACAATGTACCTGTATCTGGCAGTCAGAAATTATATTTATCCGTCACAAAAGATAATTAGGTAATGGTTGCTAACTACTTAAGATAGCATTATACCTAATTTACTAATATTTTGGAACAACAAACACTGACTGCTAATCAATCCTCTCTAAGTGTCGATCGTTAGCTAATTAATTTAGAACCACAGTAATTTTTTCTCAAAAATTTTGTAAATCACTGGGAATTTCTCTACTCATTACTTAATGACACAAATTAGCATTATCGGAGAGTAGTATTTAACTAATGAGTACATAAATTAACTAATGCACGCATAAAACCTGGTATCAACATATGACCTTTCATGTCAGATCTTAGCTCATTACCAATTCGACGTCATTATAATTTTAACAATTTTTGAGTCTATATTCCTAGTGTGACAATTGTTTTTGTTGGTAACGGTCTTGAAAAATATAAATTTCATTCAGTTTTTCAATTATTAAGATCAGCATTACCCATTATTCCTAAAATCCAATCGGTAAATACAACATAAAAAATTAAAATATTCTCCGATTTTTAAAAAAAAAACCGCACCTATGCCCGATATATGAAGTACGCCAAAAATTCCCAAATAAATAGAGGTATTACCGTGTGTCAGGATATTACGGCCAAACGTGCGGTTCTGGAGATATTTGATATTTTTACCCTGGCTCCATACATTTTTTTTAACTTTTATGTTTTAAAAATAGATACACTGACTTTTATGATCCCATATTTCATAACGAAGTATAATAATGGTCAAGGAATCCATTTCCAGTCAAAAAAATCCCACTTTCAAAAAAGTAAACGAAGTTCTATGAAACTCAAAATCCAGCCCACAGTGCGGCGCATTCGCGACTGTTAGCCGACTTAGTCGAGGCGCGTAGGTATGACTCGCATTTCGACCGTTTCTATAAAGATAAAATACTGTCCATATTTGTACCGTGCCTTAACGATCTGATCGTTTCTGACGTCGTCGCAATAAATGTGGCCACCTACTAGACCCAAACAGTATAAGCAACTAATATACCGTCAATACGAAAAAAAAAAGAAGCATAACTTCTTCCTAAGAATGTTGGGCCAGCTTCCAGTCTATCTAGATGAGTCTGAACGTCAGTTATTTTTTACGTAACTTACAACTACTGGGTATGTAAGGTAGGTCAATAAAATTATTCTAAGAAATACGCGTAATGTTTGATGTTTCCTTAACTTGTTTTACGTAATAAGGAGAATAAATAAATAAATACTTAATAGAATAAATAATAAATAACTGAAAGATGAACAATTTGGGTTTAGAAAAAATAGTACCACGTCATTGGCATGTTTTAATTTGATGAAGACTATCACCCAGGCTATAGATGAAGGATTACCAGTCGCAACTATCCTCTTGGACATGAGCAAGGCGTTCGATTTTGTGGACCACGAATTGCTCTTACACAAGCTAGAAAAATACGGGATAAGAGGAAAGGCGAACGACTGGTTGAGAAACTACTTGAAAAACCGACAACAATGTGTGGAAATCTCCAGAATACATAATGGAAAAAAGTTTTCCTATAGAAGCGACTTAAAGGAAAATAATTTCGGAGTGCCGCAGGGCAGTGTATTGGGGCCTTTCTTGTTCCTCCTCTACATTAATGATCTCCCAAATATCACTCGCCACACCGTGATTTTATTTGCTGATGACACTACCCTTGTCGTGAAGTGTGAAAGACGAGATACCTACGAGCATGAAATTAATGAAGCTGTCAAAAATATAATACACTGGTTGAACTCCAATAACCTGCAAATTAATATGGAGAAAACGAAAATGATCCAGTTTCAAACATACAGAAGAAACCCGTCAACGCTAAACATTAAATATAACGACACTACTATCGAACAAGTAGTAAGTACTGCATTTCTGGGCATACAATTAGATCAAAACTGCGACTGGAAAAATCATGTCGACTATGTTTGTGACAAACTGGACAGATTTATCTATGCGCTAAGAAGATTAAGAGCCACAGTTTCAACTGAAGCGGCTCTTTGCGCATATCACGGATATGTTTCCTCCGTTCTCTCATACGGTCTCTTATTGTGGGGTAATTCGGTGGATGTCACTAAAGCGTTTATTGTACAAAAAAAATGTGTGCGTGCAATCTGTGGAGCTGGTTATATGGATAGCTGTAAACCTCTGTTTAAAAAATTCAATATATTACCATTACCATGCATGTATGTCAAAGAATTGTGTCTATTTGTTCGACAACATCCAGAATATTTTATTAGGCATAGAGATGTAACTAAAAGGAATGTTGCCTCTAGAGATAAACATTGGATCTGCTTGCCACAATGCAAGCTTGATTTATATAAAAGGAATTCGTTTATAATGGCTATTAAGGTATACAATAAATTACCAAACGCCTTAAAAGATCTACGAGTATCTTTACCTATGTTTAAAAAAAAGTTGATTCAATGGTTGACGGAAAAATGTTTTTACAGTATCAATGAATATATGTCTTATAACGAACGCAAAGAAAGGAAGTAATGTCAATTTTTGTTTATGTTTAAATTATTATTCTATTTTTATTTTATTTTTTTAAATTTTTTTTTCTTCTTTTTTGACATTTTAACAATATTCATGGGAAGTTCAATAAATACTTTTATTTTATTTATAAAATTGACATTAACTATTATTTTAATATTGACATTTTTCAATAGTCATGGACATTTCATTTATTGTATAGAATTTTTGACATATTATAGTGATGAGATATTGCTAACTTCTGATTGTAAAGTTTGACATTTTAACAATATTCATGGACATTTAAATTATTTTATACTGACATTTTATAGTGATAGCAGGTATTGGTATATAACTTCTGATGTCACATTATTATGACATTTTAAATTATTCTATGGTTTGGAAATTAAATACTTACAATTAATTTGTTTAATCAGACATTTTGTAGCAATTAGGTATGAATATGACATTTTAATAAATTTAATGTATCCTGTATAAATATTTGCACACCACAAGTAATGGTAGAATGTAAATGGCACTCATTTAAATTAAGATCACGCGACTTTGTATACCTGCATTCTGGCAAATAAATAAATTATTATTATTATTATAATAAATGTAATTAAATCTCGATATATAGGAACCAGTAACTAAAGAATCTGCAGTTACATTGCTAGTGCAAGGGATTTTTATACGATGAATTAGTGAATTAGTATGACAATAAAAATGAAATTTCCATGATGATACCTAAGGACATCACGGCATTGTTGCCGTCAAAATGAGCTTGCATGTAGTGATGCCGAAGGATCCCCTGCCCTGCCGGGCCGCCAGTAGGCGCAGGTCCTAAAGCAGCTTTAAGAAAGGGGGTGTTCATTAATTACATGAGGCTTTATGGGGGGTGTCGACCCGAATCTCACCCAATCTCAAGAACTGTAAAAAAACTGCAAGAAAACTGGGTAAGTACTTAATTACTATAAAAAATAAGTATTATGAAAAATAATTAAGCAAATTATTCGTATGTTTAAATATATAATAAATCTAACGCAACCAAGCACAGATTGACGTACTTATTTACACAAAAAATACGCATTTTGAAGTATCTGAGGGAGGGGGTCGAGCCTAATCTCACGACATCTGACTAAGGCTGACCCCACATTTGGCGTGCGCGATCCTCGGGCGTGCGCGCTGCACGGACGCAGCGCGCGCGTAGCGCGCGCGCTGCGCGAGCGTCGGGTTTACCGCCGTGTGACGTGCAGGCAGCGTGCGCGCAACGCGCGCGCGGCGCGCTCGCGACGCTCGAGTAAGTAAGAAGAACCGAAACAGTAGCGGGCGGCGGGGATAGCGGGCGAAGGGGTAAGAACGCGACTCGAGCGTCGCGAGCGCGCCGCGCGCGCGTTGCGCGCACGCTGCCTGCACGTCACACGGCGGTAAACCCGACGCTCGCGAAGCGCGCGCGCTACGCGCGCGCTGCGTCCGTGCAGCGCGCACGCCCGAGGATCGCGCACGCCAAATGTGGGGTCAGCCATAGGGGGTGGGGGGGTCAAAAAATTGCCGAAAGCGAATGAACGCCCTCAAAACAACGCATTGATGTCGCTCACTATTTTTGCATCTTCATTCAATCTCGGCCATGTACCTACTGTTGAGAAAACATGCCATTTTCGTAGAGTAAAAAACCCAGGGTTAAGGCGAAAGCCCTCCCTAAGTAAAATGCATCTATCGAGGTGCACATATACGAATAGACGTTCTTTATTCGGAAGATGACACCCTAGCACGGCGCGGCTCGATAACCCGCTGGCGCTGCATGCTAGCCTTGTCTAAAAAGTACCTACTTAGCCAGTCCAGAATATTATTAGTTTTATACTCAAAGATTGGTTAAGTCAGACCAAGACAGTATTAGCATAGTCTCTTAGAAGGACTAATAGTAGTACTTCTCAATAGAAGATTACCTGAAAACTAAACTAAACCACTGAACGCATTCGATAAAATTTGGCATGGAGATAGACGGGCCAGTTGGCGTGGACGGTTAAGATACCTACCACCTATCATGCCGCAGGTCGTGGGTTCGATTCCCATCCAGGACAAACATTTGTGTGCATGAACATGTCTGTTTGTTCTGAATTTGGGTGTAATTATAGGAATCGTTTTTTTTTTTTTGTAAATACATACTTATAATATAAGTATGTTCAGTTATCTAGTTTCCATAGTACAGACGCCAGCAGGTCAACCTACCCGAAACTGTCAGATTTTCCCAATCAACCTTGAACCTTTAGCTTTAGCAATAAAGTCGAAAATCTATTAAAGAAATCTGACAGATTGTAGTAGCTTGATGTGCTGGCGTCTGTACAATGCTTAGTTTGGGATCAGATGACCGTGTGTGAATAATGTCCCAGGTTATTATTATTTCTTAAGTTCTGCTTACGTTTTTAGTTTAGTATTTTTATTTCTGCTTGAGTATAGTTTTCGTTTTTTTTTTGGTATATTGGCGCGTGCTAGCTTACTTAAAGCAAATAATTTAATTTAATGTTTTGTGTTGCGTAATGTTCCTAAATTAGTATGCGCAGTGCAGTTGTATAGATGCAATTTTTTTAACTGAACAGACAGCTGTGCTGTTGGGGAGTTTGTTGCGCCACTTCTTCTCCCCAGCTAAAGCACTAGGAAGTAGTGAAGGGCGGGCGTTTTGGGGGACTGTCTTATGTAATTTTGACGTTCAAAAAGTGCTGATTCTCAGCCTAGTTTGAATAAATGACTTTTGATTGTGATTTATTATAGATGGCATTCTGGGGAAGAATATAGGCTACTTTTTGTCCCAAAAATAATCCTAAAAGGGGATGAAAGTTTATGATCGCCGATTGTGAAGAGGCGCGACATGAAGAATGGGTACCGCGATTTTCGTACAGCAATATTCTGTTTATTGTTAGATATGTAATGGGTTCAACGCTAATAAGCAATCCGCTACCCAACCGTGTTACGACAGTATTGTAAAGCATCAAGATCAAAAGTCTGGCCATGTTTTATGAGTTTACCGTGACCAAGCAGCACCCTAATTGCGTAACACACTATCTATCGGAATCTGAATCATTTGAAGCAATTTGCTAATCCATTGCTTCATATGTTCGAAAATTTTGTCTGCTCAACAACGTAAATAACGCAATGAATGTTGTTGAACTGTCAAAATGAAACAGATTCCGATTGATAGTGTGTTACGCAATTAGCCCGCAGGGGTTTTGATGTTTATAAAGCAAGCACGATTGCAGCCGAACATAATTAACTGTCAAAATGGTACCGATTCTGATTGATAGGGTGTTACGCAATTAGGGTACAGCCGGTCTATTCTGTACAAATCTCACCGTGAATACTTAGGTGAAGTGAGCTGTCATTCCACCTGATACTAGGGATTGACACTACAGACAGCTCACTCCACGCTCACCTCACCTAAGTTTTCACGGTGAGATTTGTACAAAATAGCACTGCAGGTTTCTCAAAGTATTTAAGCGCCACGAATCTAACAATCTAATAAATTCTAGGGATGGACAATATGTTACGATTTAACGGCTAATAATAGTTTATGAAATTGACATAACATGATACCTGTCATCCCCGAAGGGTTAGGCAGAGGTGTACCTATAGTACACCGACATTTCGGCAGGTATGTTTAAGTCCCATGTAATAGGGGGCGAACAGCCATCAACCGGCCACAGATCCAGACTCCGGTCTGTTACTGAGAAATTCGTGAATCCTGATAGAAAAACCCAGTACCACTTTGCCCAAAATGGGAAACGAACCCAGAATCTCATCCTCAGCTGTAGCATCAAACCAACGAGGCAATTTCAATCTGCCTAGCCTTTTCCCAACTATGTTGGGGTCGGATTCCACTCTAACCGGATGCAGCTGAATACCAGTATTTTACATGGAGCGACTGCCTATCTGACCTGGACAACCCAGTTATTGGGTAATACGATACCCCTTGGTAAGACTGATTGTCAGACTTTCGGGCTTCTAGCGACCCGTAACGACTGTCAAAGATGCACGAATGACAGCCGGGACCAACGGATTAACGTACTTTCCGAGGCACGGAGGAGTCTCGGTATGTAAAGATGGTCACCCATCTACGGACCAACCCCGGCAAGCGTAGCTTAACTTGATGGATCGACCCGTGCGGCTGTTATTACTTAGCCACAAGCTCCTCCTTATTTATGAAGTAACAATTATTTAATCAAAAGAATACGGAAGAGGTCTGCGTTTTGGACGCGGAAGTGTCGCGACCTTCGTTTTAACATCAGAAACGTTAAAAATCACGTACTAATGTACTTTATGTCTGTACTCTGTTATGAAAACGTTTGCGATACGGACCGTTATCTTTATGAAGGTAATGATTACTCTGTTAATCGTACGGAACAGATACAATCTAGGGTTCTTGACTCCGTTGTTGAGGTACCGTGTTACTTTACCCTAAGTATGCACTTAAAAACGTCAGTCATGTCCTCGAAAGCTATTAAAAAGAGTTTCCACTTGCAGTAAAACAATATTAAACATAATAAGCTAGTCTACGTAGTTCCTCTTGAAAAACTTAGAAGTGAAGTATGGGATATTTTTACCGCATTGCGCAAACTCCCAGCCCTTCAGTAAAACATTATGTTATCCAAAAAAACATTAACTGCGACCCTTTCCATTATTTGCGCTCATGAACTTATGAATGCTAAATTCTGGTTAGCGACAAGCCATCCCTATTGAGTATAAAATCTTATTGTTAGACTTACTTAGGCATTGTATAAGCCTCTTTTATTTTTATTTCAGCTACTCTCCTGATTATTATTATTTTTTGTTACATCTAAGTCCTGTATCTTAATTGCGTAACACACTATCAATCGGAATCGGTTTTATTTTGATAGTTCAACAGCATTCATTGCGTTATTTACGTTGTTGAGCAGACAAATGTTTCGAACATGTGAAACAATGAATTAGCAATTTGCTTCAAAATGTTTAAGATTCCGATTGATAGTGTGTTACGCAATTAGGGTGCTGGTTTACAGTTAATATGAAGAGTAATACGATGGATATGGATGTAGAGATATAAATGACTGTTGGTATTTATGTAGTTTTGATTAATTGGAACAATTGCCTATGTATTTGACCCCAGTAGTAGGCAGACTAGAGGATATTGAATAGAGTAAGCGGTAAACTAAGAGACAACTATAGGCCGAGTCGATTGATTGATGGCGTAGTTACGCGATCGAGTTCTTCTTTTTTGGGAAGTTGACGAAATTTTACCGAGTATTTACGCTGGCGTCACCTGACCACGACCAATAAATGTATCTCAGCTCAAAATCTCAATGCCCTCATTTCCAATAGATTTTTGATAACAACTGTGTTTTCTTTAATTACTGTGTCAACATACGCGTGTATGTTCGCCGGAAGTGTGTTACAATGATATTTATCTTTACAGATACAAAGTGTTTTCCCGTATAAAGGAATTAATTGCCAATCGTACATAGAGGAAGATTTTCGCTGCAAATCAAGTGTAATTTAATTAGTTTGTTGCTAATCAACACGATACGGACGGATAGCGGTATTGTGTGTTGTCAGTCTCGTTTCCTTGATTGGATTTACTGGTTTGCTTACGATATGGTTCGTAAATGGAAAAATAAGTGGTTTTATTCTTGTGGAAAATAACGTTTTATATGCAAAGCTGTATTGATAACTTAAATCGTGTCATCATGCAAGGTAATAAATAATTTCTATCCAAATCAAGACACTAAGCCGGAATCTCTTTTCTCTCTTAAAATAAGGGATTCATATTAATCTTACCGTCGCCGCTCTTTAGTAAACTTTGTATTTCATGTCAATAAAGATAACGAGAACTCTTCTTTATCATAATATTGAACATAGCCGATATAAACATCTGGCGGAGTTAATTATAATCACTGTTATTGAATGCGATTGGATGTGAACAGGTTGATTAACACGCCCCCGTGGTGTGAAATGCTAAGGGTCACGATAGAATAATAATTTTCCGTACGCTTCATAATCACCGATAGGATTCCATTTTTTGCGATCATCATCATCCGACGACTTCCCAAGTATATTAGAGCTTCCAGCCTAACCAAACTTGGCATATATCAGTAGTTCAGCCACGAATCAGATGCGCAAACTCGAACAGAACAAAAAACCTGTAGCTTGCTGAGATTTTTGTCCCAATGCGGCCATCGATTCTGCGACCTGGATGTAGAAAGTGGACTTGGACGTGGAGCGCTGCGCCATTTCGGTTTAAAATGCTTAGAGGATTGTTTTTGAAGTTAATATATATCATTGACGTCAAGGGCGAGTTACCTAAGAAACTTGATACTTAGGAACATCACATATGTAAATGACACTAGCTTATTCACAGAACTTATTAAATTTTGCATAAGTTGGAAATGTGACTAGAAAGTTTGTCTTGTTTGAGGACTGCAACGATAATTATATCGTGCCAAAACTCACTAGGAGACGGGATGTTATTTCTATTGGTGATGATTTAGCTAATAATTACGAGTATATTTGGATCTCTTACATGGGTCCGTTTTAATCGTATGCCGCAGCAGTGTTGTCATTTTTATAGTGTAATTACTTACCATCGGTAATGATGATGTCTTCACCATAAATTGGAGTCAACAGCCAGTTTACATCTCGCAATCGTTTGGGGTTTCTGTTAGCTAAAAGCTACAAGGATAGCCTATTTAGGAGTTATACTTAATTCTCAATAGTTTTCTTGTTTGTAAACTATATCTTTCAATTATCTTAATCACTATTTAGCATTTAATTGATCTATAATAACTTGTATTGTTGCTTTAGCAAACCCGTCTTTTATCGGATGTATGTATATCTATACCATAAAGCTGAACAGTTTGTCTTTGTTTGTTTGTATGTTTGAACGCGCTTATCTCTGAAACTACCCGTCGGATTTGAAAAGTTCTTTTTGCATTTGATAGCCCAATTCTTGAGGAAGGAATTTAACTTCGCGCTAGAACCCTCAGGAGCCGAGCAAAATAATAAAAGTAAGAAAGAAAGCTAAGCGAAAACTAAGTAACACGCGATGCGATGCGATGCATCGAGGTGGGTCGGGGGGAGAGGGGGGACAATTCATTTCACGCGGACGAAGTCGCAGGCAGAAGCTAATGTAGGTATAACCACGAAGATATATGATTATCAAGAATTGAAATTTAATGAGCGAACCAAAGAGCTTAGGTACTTTAAAATTCCATCGGAACCCACAGCTGCGAGTCTTAAACCTTGAAGAAAAGAAAAATATATCATAAAATTATCAATAATACCTTGCCGTTGCTACTTACCGTAACCTATTTCATGTCGGACAGTATCGGCCTTCACTATAACCGGCGTTTCCTTGTACGTGCTGCCATCTCCCGGATTTTCCGACTCATTATCTTCTTTAGGCTCCGGTTGGACGAAATATTCCTCGAAATTGTTTTTATTAAAGAAATCAAAGTCGACGGCTGCCCGTTTCATAGTTGGCGTAGCACTGGTTGTCTCAACTTCAAACTGTAGCATTCTAGCTGGCGACATAAGCTCGGCGACTGGAGACGGTTTAACGAACAAATCGTTGTCGCTTTTCTTTGACAGCGATAATTTCAGCAATGTTTGTGGTCTGCGTATGTCGGTTTTGGTTTCGATTAGTTTTGGTGTTTCTATTATCGGGGGGGATGTATTGTTCTCTGGTGGCGGGGTTTGAACGTCAGACGTTCCAATGTCAGGAGCTTGACCATCAGCTGATTCAATGTCGGGGGTTTCAACATCGGGTGTTACTTTGTCAGAGTTTTGAACATCGGGCGTTTCAATATCAGGAGTTTCAATGGAAGAGGATTGAACATCAGGCGTTTCAATATCCGGGGTTTGTATATCAGGAAATTCAATGTAAGAGGTTTGAACATCAGACATTTCTTTGTCAGAGTTTTGAACATCAGGCGTTTCAATGGAAGAGGGTTGAAGATCAGGCGTTTCAATATCCGTGGTTTGTATATCAGGAAATTCAATGTAAGAGGTTTGAACATCAGGCATTTCTTTGTCAGAGTTTTGAACATCAGGCATTTCTTTGTCAGAGTTTTGAACATCAGGCGTTTCAATGGAAGAGGGTTGAAGATCAGGCGTTTCAATATCAGGGATTTGTATATCAGGAGTTTCAATGTAAGAGGTTTGAACAACAGGCATTTCTTTGTCAGAATTTTGAACATCGGGCGTTTCAATATCAGGAGTGTCAATGTAAGAGGTTTGAATATCAGATGTTTCTATGTCAGGGGTTTGAACATCAGGAGTTTCAATGTCAGGGGCTTGAACATTAGGCATTTCAATAGCAGGTGTTACAATATCCGGGGTTTGTAAATCAGGTGTTGGCAACGGTGAAGGTAATTCAATTGTAGGCGTATATGCATTACCAGCTACGCTACTGTCTACAGACAGTTCCCTGCCTATAGTCACATTTTCTCCAATCATGGAAAAATTATCTAAACTCATACGGAATGTATCATCAGGAAGCTCCAAGTTGTCTGGAATAAATTGATTTGAACTTGTGGACGTGTGTATTGTGACCTCGACATTTTTATTATCTAACATCCTCGACTCCATGTTTAGTGTTTTTGAAACAACAGCTTTCGTTATATTAGGTATTATACTATCATCAGGTTATAACAATAAATCATACATTAGTCTTCCTTCACTAGTGTCCTTGAAATAATCTTGCCAATCGATAAGCGCATACATAAGAATTTCACATCACTTACACGCACACATGCGCAAAACGTTCCTTTCATTTGTGTGTATGCATGAGCTGTCAAACGAGTTTCGCGGCTACGTTTTCCTCAATAAGCTCAACGAAGAATGTCTAATATGAAATGAAAAACGTACTTTTAGGACGTAAACTATAATTGGAATGTTAATATGACACTGATACACATTTGCCGCATGTAAAACAGCTTTATCGCGCCATAGGTCCGGCTATAAATAGATCGGTAATCGCCACTCTCACACTGATTTTTGCCCGCCTTTTGTTCCTTTACAATCACAGCGCAGCGTCGGCGTCGGTCGTAAACAATGTCCAGGAATGTCCATTAGTTCACAATATATCTTTCACTGTTTATGTCATGTATTAGCACAGGGAAGAATTTGTTTACTTCGCGGTAGAAATGCAAGATACAGCGCGATGGCGCGTTCCACAACACAACTACATGATGTTGTAATGTCAACAAACAACAGTTCCGTGACTGACTGCAATCTGTTCTATACATTGCGTGGACATCAAACTTTTAGCATTAATTTAATGAAATTCGTTGTTTTATACTCTTCACTAAACTGATTATTATAGTTACTTCATTTTATTGCAATAAAATATACATTTTTAATAAAGGATTTGTTGCGTAGAATTAAAAGTTCTCGAGATATTTTTGTTATCTGTTGCACGGAAACGCGGCGGGCGCGCATTGTAAACAAAACACAGTACCTGTCAAGCTAGGAAACGAAGTGGTTTTTTTTTATAACGTAGATCGGTTATTACTTCGGACTCCCCTCGAGTCTACGAAACGTACCATGCATCATTTATACCTACTAATTTAGGCTTGCAAGAACTTATCTAAAATTGGAGGTCATCTTTGTAGATTACATACATGGCTATACAACAGATTGCCTTTTATCACAGCATTGTAAACTACACACTAATGTGATTCTATTGTTTTGATTTTATTTGGTCTGAGGTTTTGACCTAGTGATCTCTATAATGTAAATATTTAAATTGCGGTTTTGCCATTTACATTCGGTTTACTGTGAATGATTGATGTCAAATTCCAATGACTAGAATGGTTTCCAAGATCATGATTTGAAGTATTTTGTTTGACCGTTCCATCTTTTTACCGATGTTACTAATTTTTCAATATTAGCGCTTATTACTAAGTAAGTTAGTAGTCTCTGCTCTGATTCATTATAATAATAATAATAATATAATATCCTAGGACATTGTTCACACACGGTCATCTGATCCCAAACTAAGCAGAGCTTGTACTATGGAAACCAGATAACTGATATACTACATACACTACTTTTTTTTTGTAAATACATACTTATATAGATAATTACACCCAGACTCAAGACACATTGTTTTAAGCATGTGGTGTTTACCTTTAGTGCAGTGTTCTTTTACTTTTCAAAATGTATTAACTATGTGTTGTAAGTGTAGGTAAGTACCTAATCTATTGTTAGTGAACATAATACCTAAGATAAAAAAAATCCTATTAGAAAATTTATTTGGATGAAATACTTTTCACTGATTAGCTTTTTTTATTTCAATAAAATTATTCAAAAACAATCGAGAATATCGATTATCAATAAATGCGATCACATCACTATAAAATTTGACTTTTGAGTGATAATACTTAATAAAACAACAAAACGATGATGAATGAATGATGCATTCAAAATTAAAATCACAAAATTGTGTGATTCTACATGATAGTCAAGCCTACCAAAAAGGTAAGGACCATCTCAAAAAATAATTATTTATATTTTTGATATTTTCTGAAAATTGTGTTTGGTAATAATAATTTAATATTGCCTAGATATACCTAGATGTTAATTTTAATGTAAGAAAACGCAATGATAATCTTAAATTCGGAAAAGAAGGAAAAAATGTTTATTTCAAGAGTGGATTGAGAGAGACAAACGCTTCTTATTTTTCTTGGGTTGTTATGTAAGACTTGTTGCTACAATGTCTAGCTTCCTTTTCCCAATTCTTTTACTGACTTTTAGGATGTTTGTGGGTGTTAGGCCCTCCCAATCATTATTTGCATCATGATGCTACATCATTGAAACAATTTAGGATCATTTTCACCACATATCACTAAACGCGTTTAACGCTAAACAAGTTTAGAACATAGCTCCATTTCTTTCAATCGTTTGAAGATGACAGAGACAGAATAATGTTTCAAACTCGTTTAAACGCTGTTTTTTTTAATTAGGTAGACTAAAATGACATATGATAACATGAGTAAAATGTCAAAATGACACAAAAAGTTTGTTTTGAGCTGTCATTTCAGTCTACCTAATTAAAAATCAAAGTTTAGTGATGTATGGTGAAAATGAGCCTTATTGCTATAACAACACATGGCACAAAATGGAGGAGGCTTATACTCGGCGATGATGATGATATAACTTCACAGCAATTTACTAGCAGCTCATGTTCCACTGATGGTTCAAAAACACAATAAAACAACCAATTAAAAACAAGGTTTTATTTTACAAGCTGTAAATTACTTCATCTTTTTTTTCTTTCCACCTGCCCCATCGGGTTTCCCGCCTTTTCGCTTCCCGCCCTTGTCGGCCATCTTGTTAGAACCTTTCTTGTCCGGTTTGAAGCCTCTTTTGTCGGATTTATTAAAGTTTCCCTTTTTATTTTTGAACTTTTTGTTATTTCCTTTGTTTCCTAGTATTTTTCTGTTGTAGCCTTTGATCCATCTGTCTCTGTTATCTTCCCAGGCAAGCTGTTTTGTGCTGGCATTGTCTGTGTTTGCTACTGCTTGACTTGAGCCTTGTTGTTTGTTGGTTGCTGTATCTTCTAATAGAGTTGAGAATTCTTCTGCTGAGGCAAATAGGGAGCCGAGGTCATCTGTGCCTGTGGGATGAAAGATTTTAGTTAGGTTGGATCTATTTTTTTGTTATTCTAGAGAGGTTCAAGATGCAGCTGCCAAAATGATAGTGGCTATAGAAAAATCACATTCGAACGTTTGTTATGAAGACTACATTCACAAATTTTGAAAGTCATCAATACTGTAAAGGAAGAGATTGAACACAGTACAAAACTCTACAAAGTGCGCATTGAAAAGCACGTAAACAACCTGGCTTCTGTACTGACCAACCCACTGTAACACCATTGATTGAATAGACAGTACACATGGCACACAGCGCATGGCACACAGCTAATCAAGCAACAAGAAGAGGGGCGACCCTCATTGAAGGACCGTACTCGAAACGCCAACAAGCACAGAACGCACTGCAAAAGATTTGAGAAGCCGATTGCTAGATAAAAGAAAAAAAAAAGATTTTGAAAGAAAGAAGTTAGCAAGTAGGAATTTATATTGTTTGTCTTTCGGTTAGAGATCGAGATTGTAACAAAGATTCGCAGTACGAATCCATTTACAGCAGAAAGGAGGAAACAGAATTTTACCTTTTAGTTTGAATTTGCCCCTTCCTTTCTTTGATTTAGCGCCAGGAACATCAATCCTCTCATCTTCATCATCACTGTCTTCAAGTAGCAGTTCTAGAATTACAAAGATATTGATTATCATAACAATCAAGTAGTAAAATATTTTTAAATTAAGATAACATCACGCCTTTATTGGCCAAAGGGGATGGTATGGTAGGCAGAGAACTTTTGCACTGTGAAGTATTGCTGCATGAATGTCTATTGAACTATTTGCTTAATATAGTTTGACATACAATTATGAAACTTTAGTTGTATTGATTATAGTTTTATCGTACCATCTTCCTCTCCAGAAAGTGCTGGTTCATCGTCATCTCCAGATATATTCAGTTCTCCATCACTATCTGTAAAAATCGAAAAAAAAAACGAATAAAAAATCTTGTAACCTGTTCTGGTTCAGTGGCATTACGTAAACATCCACAATAAAGCAGAAGTCTTGATGCAAACAAAGAGAAAATTTATTTGAAGTAGTAGTAGTAGAGCTTTATGTGAGCACAGTCATCCAGGGAAAAGGGAAATACTATTAGTAACCTGTTCTGGGTCAGGAGCATTTTGTAAACATCCACAATAAGGCTGCCTGTCCACTGAAGTAGAGCGAGGCTGCGGAGCGGAGAAACGTAGAAATATTAACCAATAGGATTACATAAAATCTCCGCTCCGCTCCAGGAGCCAGGGTCCTATTGGTTAATATTTCTGAGTTACTCCGCTCTGCAGCCTCGCTCCGCTTCAATGGACAGGCAACCTAAAGCAGAAATCTTGATGCAGACAAAGAGCAAATATCTTGGAAGTAGCAGTAGAGCTTTTTGTGAACATAGTCATCCACGGAAAAGGGAATACTACCACCATATCTATTTCTGCTGCCAAACAACGTCGTTTCGTTGCACTCCAGTTTTTAAAGGGTAGGGAAAATGCATATAATTCAAATAACGTTATATACGTATATATAAATATTTACATAAATTGTATTACTTCAGAATTATGCTTACATCAATATTTTTGATTATAATTTCTCTTTGAGCAAGAATAAATTTTTAAAAAGTGCAAAAACACTGGGAAATTCAAATTTTTGAAAAGCGACGTATATTGTTGACAACAATAAATATGCGTTTTGTAGTTAGCGATTTCTTGTTTGTTTATTGTCAATTTGTCATAGACTATGACGTCACACCAAGCGCGCCGAAATGGAGGGCGTTTAAGGTGCCCGTGTCGGTTGGCAATTTTAAACTTTTTTTTTAAAAGTACTTTCAACTGCTTATTATATGGCGAATGTAACGTGTATGTACCTACATTTTCTGCGACGACCTAGACTCGTTCTTGACTGATTGGCCGGTAAAGGCAGCAGATAAAGACGATTGGAAAAGTATGGGGGAGACCTTTACCCAGCAGTGGGACAACATAGTAAAAAAAAAAAAAAAAATGGCGAAGTAAATTATCAAATAAAAATATTTAAAAAATACACGCATATTCCCTATTCACATGAGTTTTGTCTCCGTGACAACAACGCGCCTGCAATGCTCTTTGGTATTACAGACGTCCATAGGCGGCGGTGACCACTTTTCAGATGGGCCGCCTACTTATTTGCTACACAATCCATTCTTTATCTTATCTACTAATAATGAAGCTGAAGAGTTTGTTTGTTTGTTTGAACGGGCTAATCTCTGGAACTGACAGTCGCATTTGAAAAATTCTTTATGCATTCGATAGCCCAATTCTTGAGGAAGGTTATAGGCTATTAATATCACGCTACGACGTTAAGAGCCGAGCAAAAAGAAAAAAAGTCAGAAAGAACGCTAAGTGAATAAGAAGTATAAGCGCGCGTGCGACGCGATGCGACGGGATGGGGGAACAAGAAATTTTACGCGGACGAAGTCGCGGGCAGAATCGCTAGTAATCTTATAAATGCGAAGATAACTGTCTGTCTGTAACCTTTTCACGCCTTAACAGCTGAACGCATTTGGAACATCCAAGGATAGACCATGACCTTGGTTAGGACATACTTTTTACCACTTTCCGACGTCTAAGCCGGCGAAGCTGCGGGCAACAGCTAGCTACATACAATAAAAAAGCCTTACCTCCGTCATCACCGACATCACCGGTTCCATCACCGGCTTCTTCTTCATCATCATCATCGCTGCCCAACTGATCATCATCATCGTCATCTTGTTTCTTTGTGCCTCGCTTTTGTTTTGTTGCTGTCACGTCTGCTAGATAGTCTAGCTCGTCATCAGATTCAGCTATAAATGAATGAAAAAATCATTAGTTATTTTCGTTATTTTTTTTACACATCACGCATTGAGCATTGAGGCAAATCTTACAGCATAATAAGTACTACACCGTCTCAACATTAAGGCGAAAGCTCCAGGCAGCCCGCGAAATTCAAATTTTCTTACGTTTTTTGCAATTTACAAGTGAAATCTTTATTTTTAGGATTATACAAACTTAAGGAGTTGTATTACTGATTCTAATGATTATAATTTTGTAAAAACATGTATTGTTACGGTCGCGAATCAAACTTTAATCAACATACAAACTAATACTGACTCAAATTGCGAAAAACGTAAGACATTTTGAATTTCGCGGGCTACCTAGAGCTTTCCTCTTAAGAAAAACAAAAATAATATCACGTGACTTAGAATAGTATAATATAACGGGCTGGTGTCCACATCTCCACGTCCAAGCGCTTTTGGTATGACGAAGCCACGCCACACCGTACGCAAAATACGCGCAAATATAGGAAGAAGTTCTCAAATTGGGTTGTATCTTATGGTTTGTATTTAGGCAGCTTAGGACATGATCTTGTTATCACAAAATATCAGCCCGCAAAGTTCAAATACTGAATGTGGGCTCGCTTACAACTACTACAATTACTACTAACTGACCTATCCTTATACCTGGGCCACGAAATTGTCACCCCGCTTGCTAAAAGCGCCATAACTAAGCGTCAAAAACGGCCACAAAATTCAAAGTTCGCTTGGAGCGAATAAAACTAATAACATAATTTGTTCCAAACGCTGACGCGCGGTGCGAACTATTCTATCGAGGCACATGGCGCGACAGTTTCGTGTACGATAAAGAACTTTCTCGTATGTACATTTGTTCCTGATGATCATATAAAAAATAAAATACTCCCGAGACAATAATTGGTGAAAAATAGCCGAATGGGACCGATATCATCAGGAGTCTGCGAAGATACCACAGTATCGGATCTCGGCTACCGGCGTCCGACACCGATAGCGTATCGGACAATCTGAAAACCCACTTAGGGTTGCTACACACTTCGGCACAACCGATTATATGTTGTTGTATACAACTTATTATTAAGATTGCGCAATGATATTTAATATTGCGTCATACTTTCATTAAGGTTACGCAATAATATTTAATCATAAGAAAGTTCCACAGAATGTTCTATTGCACAATATTTTTCTTAACTGTGTAATTATTACGAAAAGCTCGGACTATAAAAGGCGGCCTGCGAGCCCCTAAGTCAGAAATTGTAATTCATCTGAAGTGCACAGAGAAACTTGTAATTCGTCTGAAGAGCATACAATAAGTTATTGTGATTCAGATTCCGGAGTAGTTAGAAGTAATAATTAAGGTGTAAAGTTTCCTTTTAATAAATATCAAGTACATCAAGAATATTTTTAATTACGAAGTTCCCATACACACAATCATCTAGATTAAATTACTAAATCTTCTCAAGAAACTTCAAGCACTTTAAGGGCGTACTCCGACTGATGAGCCTTATTGATTGAAAAACTATTGATTCGGACCTAACCTAAAAGGTGCCCCGGTGACAGCAGTCCACGTCCTGGTATTCCTTTGGCTCCGACCGGGCTAACTCTCGAGATAGAGTTTGGGAATACGACAATGTATATTTTGCCGCCCGGCTGTATCGGATCATCCCGACTGGAACAAGTGTGTAGCACGCCTCAACTTGGCCAATGGAATAATCATCCACTGATCACACAAGAATAATCAATGATTTGATCAGAAGACTTTTTTTCAAAAGAGAGTCCCTAATTGACAAATCGGTCGGACGGCAGATAGGCTGATGCTATCGGAATGGATAAGCTAGCATTACAATAACGTATATGAAGAATAACTATAGCCCAATATGTTTGGTTTCCATGTTCTGCTATAGTCCTTGGGTGCACTTCAGGGATGCAAGAAGTGCCAAAAATTATCGATAAATATCGTATCGATATAAAAAAAAACCGATAATAGATATATCGTTTCTGATGTTCAATCGTAAATTAATAAAACATTGATAAAAATAAGTCTAAAATAAGTTTTTTTCAGTGGTGACAACGCTGTTGCTTTTGGAATTTATTTGATACTTTTTGATATTTGATACATTTTGATTATGATATTTTATATCGATGTATCGAAATAATAAATATCACAAAAGATTTCGATATATTGATATTTTTTCTACAAGCCTAGTACACTTGTATAGATAGAGCAAACAGGGATAATCGTCGGTTTGTACCTCAACACAAAAAAATGTCTAAGGGGCATCAGCGTTGGCTTAAAGGTCCAGGACACCAGGGTCCCTAGATATGCCAAAGTATATGTGAAGCATAACAAACATTTTTTACCTTGCGCCTTAGACCCGGTGACAGTATCCAGGTACTGTTCAAAGTCCTCACTGTTGACCGAATCCGCGTCGCTGTCATCGTCATCTTCAGCGTCCACGTTGCGACGCTTTTGTAGGAAACTGGGGGGTAGAAGAACACATTAGATAAATAAATAAGGAGGGTATTTGATTAGGGCAATTATTGCATGCAACTTTTTCTCATTACAAGAAATACAGTGTAATCTCTTTATAACGAAACTCAAGGGACCGAGAAATTATTTTGTTATAGACAGTTATCGTTATGTGGAGTGAAGAAAGAGAAACAACCAAATAATTAGTATTTACAATACTTTTTGTTTTGATACGGACCATTTGCAGTTGACTCCGGAAAGCCTTGACTGCTTAACCGGGCATTGGCAGGGCCTGAAGGGCCTCTCGCCGGGTTAAAACAATACTTTTTAATATTTTTATTATTTATTTATTAGTTTACCACTTGATAACACGAGACGTGCCTAGTGTGTTTAGTAACAAAAGCAAGGCGGCTGTTTATGGCCTCGGGTGTCTTTCTTAGAAATTTCGGCACCTCAAAGGTTTAGTCGGAGCCTTTTGTAAACTGGTAACATAAACAAACGCTGATATATTTACTGACGTCTAAATATGAACGTCAACGGTCAATCTGCGTAGCCTTTTCCCAACCATGTTGGGGTAGGCTTCCGGATTAATCTGCCTAGCCTTTTCCCAACTATGTTGGGGTCGGCTTCCAGTCTAACCGGATGCAGCTGAATACCAGTATTTTACATGGAGTGACTGCCTATCTGACCTCCACAACCCAGTTATTGGGTAATACCATCGATCACTAATAAACAACTAGATGCACAATGCCTTACAAAAATTCTCTTAAAACGGTCGCCAATTGTCTTTACCTACTTCTAGTTGAAATAAATATACGTTAATGTAAATTCAACCATAAGTGCAATGTTTAAAGTTGTATTCACAAAGCCGTTACGACCGGTGCTTGCTAGTCAACATACATCAAAACAAATTCAACCTTACTTACAATGTTTTAAAATCTGATTTACAGTGCGAAAAAAAAACAATAGATTTTACGACCGAGGCTCACCGCTAGGACAAAGGCATGAGTAGAGTCGAATTGTCGATATTTGAATTTTAGGTATTTTATAAATTACTCCGAATTTTCACACTAAACTTTTAATTTAAAAAAAACAAATCATGTTGGTTGGGTTCATTTTTATTTTTATTTATAGCTAACATTCTAACAAAGCTAATACAGCAGTAAAATGTCTAAAAATATCAAATAATATCAAATTACAACAGATTATTTAAAAAAATCAAGTTTCTCTCTCAAATTCAAATATCTCTAAAAGTATTAATTTTCGGCCATACATGTGGGGGGTTAAATTTGTCACATTTTCGGCCATACATGTGGGGGGTTAAATTTGTCACATTTTAGCCCCTCTATCACCTCCTGCAAGGAAGTGGTCGAGTTTCCAGTAACCCTGTCTATTATTATAAAGGTATTTTTTTAAAGCTTGTTAAGCTTAATGTATTAAAAAAAGTGTACGTAATAAAACACATTTTATTCTCTTCTTTGGTGTATATGTGTAATCATTATATTATAATTTACCTGATTGGATCGATCACTAATAAAGAACTAGATACACAATCAGCGCAAAAAAGGTCCTTACCGAATGAATGCCCACTTGGACGGGTACGTTTGAATTACATTAATGTATATTTATTTCAACTACAATTACGTAAACACAATTGGCGACGAGAACTTTTGCATGGGATTGTGTTACTATAATATTTATAGAAACAGTAAACAAGTCTCATTAAACAAAAAAAACAAAAAAATCATAAGTAACTTTAATAATAATAAAAAAAGAAACAATAGCGTCTCCACAAATGGAACAGAATCAACGCACATAACCCGAACAATTTAAGCGGGCATGCGATAGTATGATTACTACGTTTACTGAGAGTCTTTACAATTGAGATGCTTTATAACTCCTCCTGTTTATTACGACTTAATTAAAAAAATGTTTTTACGACGATTTCCTGAGAAAATATCAGTATTTACAATACAGTGATAACAATTATATATTGATAATATTAATAGTTACCGAAAATATGAAACTCCATCTTTTTTTTGCGTCCTGGAAGTGATTTTCGCACTTTTTAAACGAGCACTGAGTCACGCTTACTGTCGGAGCGTTCAAATGCTACTAGAGTAAAAGTACACCAAATGTTAAATTTGTTGGACTTTCGGTGAGGACATTTTTTGCCGCTGATTGTGTATCTAGTTGTTTATTAGAGATCGATGGGTAATACGATACCCCTTGGTAAGACTGGTTGTCAGACTTTCGGGCTTCTGACGACCCGTAACGACTGCCAAAGATCCACGAATGGCAGCCGGGACCAACGGCTTAACGTGCTTTCCGAGGCACGGAGGAGTCTCGGTATGTAAAGATGGTCACCCATCTACGGACCAACCCCGGCAAGTATAGCTTAACCTGATGGATCGACCCGGGCGGCTGTTATTACTTAGCCACGAGCTCCTCCAACTAATTATCCATTTTTCTTTCAGTTCCGGAATATTTGGAAATGTAAAATTTATATTTTAGATTTCCGAATATTCCGGAAATGAAGTAATATTACTTTTTTACCATTAAGAAACATCGATAATTATTTTTATCGTCAATATCGACTTTGTTTTGTCTAAACACTACAGCCGGCCAGACCTCGTTATCGTCGGGGCAAAACAAAGAATACATGACACGAAAGTTCCTCCTCAGTCTAACCGGATGACAACCCGTAACGACTGTCAAAAATCCACGAGTGACAACAGCCGGGACCAACGGCTTAACGTGTATGTAAAGTTGGTCACCCATCCACGGACCAACCCCGGCAAGCGTAGCATAACCTTATGGATCGACCTGTGCGGCTGTTAGCCACAAGCTAAGGGACTACTCACACTTATTCAGCTCCATTCGCGTTTCGCTCAACGATTTTGGTCACGCTTATACAGTTCTGCTTCTATCAGCCGTGTACAGCGTCGTAAGAATAAGCGTGTTATCTCCGCTGAAACGCTTCTATCGCTTTTATTTCGTAAAAATAAAATAATTATAATTACTTTAAAAGACGTCCGAGCTGTCAATCCTTGCATGCATAATGATTACGTAATAATAAATCAAATCTATGCAGGCCGCAACTTGTCGACAAGGAGTCGAGAACTATCCGTGTACAGCGCTATTCCGCCGCGTTTGACGCTGAATGCGGCGGAACAGCGCTGAACGCGGCCGAACTGGAACGGCGCTGAACTCTATCTATAGCACTCGCATGATAATAAGACATTTGTCCTCATTTTATACTTGTTTGCCGAGAAAGCTGAATAGACGCGGAAAGCTGAACGGATGCGTACGCGTCTCCATACAAAATCGTTGTTTTAATGGGCATAAGCTGAATAGAGTTGGATAAGTGTGAGTAGTCCCTAAATATGAACGTATTTCTTCGTAATAGAGAATGGCTGTTGCGCTATAAAGAGTGTATCAATATATGGGCTTAAAGGTATCATCATCTGCCTAGCCTTTTCCCAACCATGTTGGGGGCGGCTTCCAGTCTAACCGGATGCAGCTGAATACCAGTATTTTACATGGAGCAATTAAGTATCTGACATCCACAACCCAGTTACTGGATCCCTTGGTAAAACTGGTTGTCAGACTTTCGGGCTTGTGACGACTCGCAACAAACCCGTCAAAGATCCAGGAATGACAGCTGGGACCAAAGGTTTAACGTGCTTTCCGAGGCACAAAGGGGTCTTGATATGTAAAGATGGTCACCCATTCACGGACCAACCGCGGCAAGCGTAGCTTAACCTGATCGATCGACTGCCGTCTGTTATTACATAGCTACAGGCCCCATTTCTACGTTATAGGAAGTTTTACGTTATAAAGAGTTTACACTGTATAAAAACTATAAAATAAAGATGGTCGCCTGGTCCATACTAGGACGGTGACGGCCCATGGGGCATCAAAACGTAGTTAAGTTTTGTCAGTCAATGACGTTTTTCAAGTGGGTATTGTTATTTTTATTTTACTTAATGAAAACTTCTAACGAAAGTCTACGCCATCTCTGTTTGCCCTATGATGTCTCCACTAGATATAACTATTGTTACTTACTCGTATAGAAACCGCTCGTCCACTGGAACTTTGCTCGCATCCTCGTTGAGATAGGATGACGAGGTCACTGGTATACTCTTTAGACCTGGACAAAATGAGAATGCAATGTTACTCCTCATTACATTTTGCAAATAACTAAGATAATAATTATTTATTGGCTCGTAAACTTGATATTAGACTTAGATAATCCTAACTAATATTATAAATGCGAAAGTGAGTTTGTTTGTTGGTTGGTTTGTTACGCTTTCACGATAACGGATTTGGATGATATTTAGCACGTGGGTAGACCTGGATTAGGACTTAGGATCCTTTATATCCCGGTTGTACATTCCCGTGGGATAAATTCTAACCTCCACGCGGGCAAAAGATAGTTGAACAATCAATTCTTGATTGTGGGAACGTTAAACCTCTACTAGGTTACTGGTAACTCAACGTATTCCTTGCAGGATATCAACAAATTAAGCCAACAAATATTCTTCTGAAGTTCAGTAGTTTTTGAAAAAATCCAGTTTAAATCATTTGATGTCAATCTTAAAATGATTTACGGCGCGACTATACTGGAATTTAAGTTATTATCACAGCTGATGCCGTAGCAGATCTTTCTCTCAAAGATATAGATCTCAAAGGTCACTAATTCAACATTTTATTTTTCGTAATTTTTGCCATTACTGCATAAAAAACGTTGTAATTACTATAACTCAAAAACTACTGAACTTCCGTAGAACATTTGGTGGCTTCATTTGTTGCATTTTAACCCTACTATGACGTCCTGCAAGGAATAAGTCGAGTTACCAGTAAAGCTGTATACAGATTCAGGGGGTATCAGATATATAACAGACATAAAACAAAAATTATGTTATGCTCAATTTATTGCCCTCTAACTTCAACGACATGAAATGCAGTATTTAATAAAGCGTTCATAACTTACTATACATACTTGTATATTTACTATACTCAAAATTACTGCATCGGCATACCTTATCCCAACTATGTGGGGGTCGGCTTCCAGTCTAACCGGGTGCAGCTGAATACCAGTATTTTACATGGAACGACTGCCTATCTGACCTCCACAACCCAGTTACTATGTAATACGTTATACCTTGGTAAGACTGGTTGTCAGACTTTCCGGCTTCTGAAGACCCGTAACGACTGTTAAAGATCCACGAATGACAGCCAGGAGCAACGGCTTAACGTGCCGAGCTGTGTCTGAGTCATGCATACTCAAAATTACTGTGTAACTAAATTTTTCAACTTATTGTACTTCAGTTCTTGCAAATAAATATTATTCTTATTCATAGTAATTGTTAAGATGCTAATCATTTTGTTAAGATACAGATAATTTGTAAGACTTTAACCTTTTAAGCGCTTGGCTGAATATCAATTGCCGTGCCCCTAGCGCGCGGCTACAAATCGATAAAATAATACCTACAACAAATAAGGAGGAGCAATCGTTGTATCAATTAAAAAATAGTCAAAAAGTTATTTTTATGTTTTTATTTTGATGAGATGGTATACCAACGTCAAATGTTGTCATTATACAAAGCCCCTGAGGGATATTTTTCTTTTGAATAATAAGGAAAAGAATTAATAACACAAGGCAATATGTTAAATAAACTTTATTTCGTATGACACTGTTTATTTTATGTTGAATAATGCATTATATCAGATTATTGACTGTTTGTTATTTCCTTTTTAAAATGCGCATTGCATTGTATCCCATCCCTATGGTCATATTTATGCGACGCGCGCTATAGGCACCGAAGAAAAATCCAAGCTGCCAAGTACTAATTTTTGTTTAAGCTTTTTCAATACTTAGAGCTACGAGACATAATTTTAAGTAATTGTTATAAATAATATCTCTATTTTAATAATGGTTTTAGTTGTACCACGCAGTTAATAGGAATGCATGTTCTCTGTCGCAGAAATCCAACACGAGCGGTAGGGGCACGGAAAGTGAAGGTTAATAAAACTCAAAATAGTGTAACACAAACCTTTAGCAGTATAATTCTTCCTGACAGCGAACTTCGGATGCGACCCCTTAACTTTCTTCACGCCCTCGTCTTGCTGCGCATCAGCACGTTTCTTAGGATTCTTGAACACAAAGCGGTCCAGGAAACGGATGCCCGCGAAGTCTTTTAGGGGGTCGCCGCTGTATTGGATTATTTGTTCTGGGGAGAAATATGAGGATTATTGATAATTTAAAAAGAGTTTGTAAGGATTAAAATATGTGGAGATCTGCTCTAGTAGTTTCTGCCTATGGAGGTGAGTGAAAAAGGCATAAGGCAATGTAAAGCATTTGGCTGTAAATATGGCACAACGAATTTAAGAAATAGTTGGGTTCTGTAGAGCAGCTATTCGTAAAGTGGGTTCCGCGGAAGCCAAAAGTCACAAGTGTTCCCGCGAATCAGCTACGTTTATAAAATTATTTTGGTTGGCTGTTAAATAGGTATTATTTGTTGCTGTTGCACAGTAACAATTATTATTTTGGAATATCGTATAAAATAATTGAGAATAACTATTATATAATAAAAGAATTCTGAAATACAGATTTAAAAAATTCGGTGTCAATGACCGAGTTTTGAGTTGGTGCTAGAACTCCTAGCACCTCTTTTTGGCTACTTTAACGTATTTATTTCTAATCTAGAAGTGAATACTCCTTTTTTTTGAGTTAACTATGGATACAAAAACCAGCCCTAAGGGCCGGTTTTTGTATCCGTAGTTAACTCAACGAATGGTTAAACATAGTAAGTAATGGTTGAATTTTAGCTAAATGTGTTTGCCAATATGCCATTATTACTATTTTTTAACATCACTGAGTTAACATAAATACATTCATATTAAAAAAAATATGTATGTTTAGCCTTTCACATTTAGCCAAAATTCAACCATTAACGTACGTTAAGGCGGTGCTATATGTAAATTAGGCTGGAACCGAAGAAGTTTAAAACCTTTTTTCTCCATAACCCGTACCATAATGATCTTTAAAAAAAAATATGTTAAACTACACAATAAAACACATGTCCCCTTCACTTAGAAAAAAAAATAATAATAATTTTAAATATCATTAACATACATGCAAAGTAACCCCTGTTTTAGAAATATAAAACCTTTTTTCTTCGAAACTATTAATCGCTAGGTTTTTTTATAGTCATCATGATATTACACAATACAATACCTAGGGAATCCTCGGCTTATTTTTTTAAATAACTTTTCTAATTACTTATAGTCATTATTTTTTACATAAATCGACACTCAATCGCGTGAGCAACCCCTCTGTCGCCTATTAATTTAGTGCTGGACGAGACGCAGTGCTGAACGGACCTGTACCACTTTTTCCCGCATTTTTTCGTTGCTGACAATACCATTAGAAAGTATTGTAAACAAATACCTACCTACTTATTTTGTTGATTTTAATAGTTTTTGTGTGTGTAAATATTAGAGTAGTTTTAGTATATAGTTAGTAATACTACATAGGAAATATTTGTGTTAATATAAGTTTATTTATAAAATCAATATGGGTGACAAAAAAGACGCACTAAGCGTAATTTGAAAATAAAATACAAGAGGAGAATAAAAAGAATGAAACGGTAAGTAATTTGAGTACCTATCTAACATTTTACTAGTAACCATCAATCAAGCGTTTTGATAAAAAGATATAGGTAGGTACGTATAAGTAATATGCGTACCTAAGCAGGTACCTACCTATCAGCTGCTTATACTTACCTAGGTACCTTTCGTCGCCAGAACGAGAAACTGTTTTCGTTTCGAATTTGCCAACGGAAATTCGTACGTGTTTAATGGCAACAAGGTATAGATTCCAAACGACCGGGCGGCACAGTAACGACATAACGAGCTATAGATTCGCATGCAGTGAATCTATAGCTTGTTACTATTAGACACGTACGAATTTACGTTGGCCGGAGTTTCGCTAGCTAATTTAATTTGACCCTGAATATGTGTCGCAGATAACTAGTTCATCGTGTTTAGATATCGATACCCATCACGTCTGCGGAGTTTCGCTAACTAATTTAATTTGACCCTGTATATGTGTCGCAACTAACTAGTTTATCATATTTAGATATCGATACCCATCACGTCTGCGGAGTTTCGCTAGCTAATTTAATTTGAACCTGTATATGTGTCGCAGCTAACTAGTTCATCATGTTTAGATATCGATACCCATCACGTCTGTGGAGTTTCACTAGCTAATTTAATTTGACCCTGTATTATTACTCATCGCAATCAGATTGCTAATACAGGGTAATAATTAGGCCAGCCACATACAGTCGAAATTCCGTCCCGGAATTCCGTTTCGAAATATCGTTTCGGAATTTCGAAAGCAGCAAACCCATACAAAGTCACGCACAGACTACCATGCGTAATTTTGAATCGGAGAAAATTTCGAACGGAGGACTACTTGTACGTGTGTGATAGATCCTTGATCTTGCATGGATTTGCTGCATTCGAAAATTCCGAATCGATGTTTCGAAACGGAATTCCGTATGTGGACTCTTTTTGTCCATCCTCTTTGGACCTCATGGATGTAACCTGCAGATTGCGACTCTCGGACTACAAGGGGTCGAAAAGTAACGAGGTTGGCGAGTTTCATAGGACCCTAAAGTTATAAGCAAATCAAATGACATATTTTAAAATTGGATTAACGTAACCCTTTTATAAGTAAACGTGGATGAACGTATACAATATAAGCTACAATATTTCTTAAAGCAGTATTTCAACTGAATTTTATATTTTACTTTGTTTTAGGGGAACTGAAGAATTATCGATTGGTAGACGTATTGTAAACATCAGTCATTTTTTTAAATCACTCCAAGAAATATCAAGCCACGGACCATTGGACTGCGGTTTAAAGTCAATAGAAATCGTATCTGAACGTTTGACAGGTTTAATGAATAAATTAAAACTGAAATTTCTTTTATGTAACATGAGTTTTATAATAGAGGGAGACAACACCCCAGAAGAAATGAATTTAAACACATGTGCCGTAGCTGGGGCAAAAGCAGCAGGATGTAGACATACGCAACTTCTGGAAATTACGTCAACTCTAGGACTTCCTGAGATCTCACAAAAATTATTCACCTTTCATATGGATATAGTAAACAAAACGTGGGAATCTGAAGCGTTAAGATCTTTGAACGAAGCTGCTGAAGAGGAAAGATGTGCTGCCGTTGAAGAGGGTAAAGTAAATGCAAAGGGAATACCGATAATTGATGTCATTGCTGACGGATGTTGGGGAAAAAGATCATACAAGAAAAACTACTCCTCACTGTCAGGAGCAGCAGCCATACTTGGTAAACTTAGCAATAAAATATTGTTCATGGCTGTCAAAAATAAGTTCTGCTACATTTGCGCTAGAGCAGAAAATAAAGGAATCTCGACAAACAAATCATATTTGTTATAAAAACTATACAGGTAAATATTTTATGTGTTTTACATAAAAATCCTAGTAATATTATAAGTGGAAACGTATTGCTGTTTGTTTGTTTTATAAATTAACTAAACGTAAATGGTTCGCCTTATTATTTTGAAATCAAACTAAATATCTATTATATAAAAATGGTAGAGGTAACCCATTAGAGAACTAAAGCCGTAATATAGGTTTTGTATACTGAAAGCTACATTATTATACTTTTTGTCTTCATTTACAGGACCATCTACCGGCATGGAGTCAACGATTGTTGTCGAGGGATTTAAGAAAAGCATAGAAATGCACAATTTGATATATGGCAGAATTATATCAGATGGTGACGCCAACACATATTCAAAGCTTTTGCAAGAAAGGCCGTACGAAAATTTAACAAAAGAAAAAATTGAATGCCGAAACCACTTGCTCAGGAATTTTTGCAACAAACTGCAGTTTTACAACAGACACGAAATTTCTAATACGGTTCATAAAACTCCTAACAAAGAAAAGAATATTAACCATGCGAAAAGTAATAGTAACTGCAATTGCAAAATACAAGCATAGATACTGATAATGCAATGCAACTCCATGCTGATATAATGCTTGCTGCAGAACATGCTTTTAGCCAACATACCACGTGCAAAGGATACTTTTGTGGCAAACTAGGCGAAATAGAAGATATTGACAAAGACTTTCATACAAACACTGTGCCAAAAAATAAAATTAATATTATCACAGCTAGCGGCACACTCACTCATTTTTTTGCACGATGTCGACAGCAACTCTGTAGAGAGATATCATAGCGTTGTTGCTAAATTCATAGGTGGCAAAAGGATAAACTTTGCTCAAAAATATCAATATCAGATGAGATGTAATACTGCGGCTCTATCATTTAACACAAGAAAACCTTTGAGCATCTTGCATAAATGTATTGTAGGTAGAAGTCCAAAAGGACAAATACATAAATTTGAAATGAACAGAATAAAGCGACAGATAAGACCTAAAACATATACAAAGAAGAAAAGAAGAACATTGGAAAATCAAAACGCCTCTTCCATCAATTATGGACAGGATTGCGCGAAACCCGATATGTCAAAGGTAATGCTAGAGGAATCGAAAAGAATATTTTTGAAAAATTTTGAGAAGAATGAAGATGAAAGAATAAGAATTGAAACAGGTACAATACTTCAAAGTGAGTCAAGTGAATGGCTCGAACTAAGAAGAAATTAACTGACGGCTAACAAATTTCGGTAACGTAATTTAAAAACGCAATGATATCAGTTGTGCTAATATGGTGAAGAATTTAATTTATAAAAACCCAATAGATCACGTCAAATCAGTCAAACATGGGCTAGAAAATGAAAGTATTGCTAAAACTCAATTATAAAAAGAAAAATCGATAAAAGTTAATCCCTGCGGCCTATTCATAGATAAAGAGATCCCATTTCTAGGTGCATCACCGGATGGTATAATAGACGAAAGTACAATATGCGAAATAAAATGGCCATAAATGCATATAAATTAGGACTGGAAAGGGCAATAGTAGAAAAAAAAATAACATTCTATAAAAAAAATAAAGACAATAATAAATTTAGAATAAATAAGGATCACAGTTGGTATTACCAAGTTCAAGGCCAACTCCACATAACAAAAAAGAAAAATGTTTATTTGGTTTATGGTCGGGAGAAAATAAGGCAATACAAACTGATATTATATATAGGGACGACGGCTTTTGGGAAGAAACAATGAAAACAAAATTAATAACATTTTACACAGAATGTATTTTAACTGAATTAGTTGACCCTCGACACCCACGAAAAATGCCAATTAGAGATCCCGAATATATATATCGTGCTATTGAAATAAAAAGCAAACGAAGGAAAAACAAGGAAAATCTAGCTAACATGCGTGAACAAAATAATATGGAAGAAATAAATGATGCAACACATGATGCAGAAGTGTAAGTAGAAATTATTCCCATATCTTCAAAAAGAAACAAAAGAAATGAAAGTGACGACGATGAAGTAAAATACATTGATGATTATAATGTAGAAAAAGCAAATGCAAAAAAAATGTGTTGTAGACAATTAAACTTCTCAGAATTTTGTAACCAAATTGTGTCAGAAAGCTTTTTTTTTTATACCGTTAAAGATTATATTGAGGACATAAAGGCTTGGGATTGAGCTGGTCCAAATTTTCTTTTTACTAATTTTTATTTTTGCATACTGAATGTTGACATGAATATTTACTTTGTAAAGTATTATATTATTTTCATTATTGTGAATGTGTATACTACGTGGGTCATTGCTATTTTGTTTGTTTTATTTTTTCTCTCGGTTATTTTTAATCATGGTCTGGCAGTTTGAGTAATTTATGCGGCCTACCCAAATGCCCTTTCTTTGGTATTTTCGTCGAATCGTTGAGCTCCTTAAGTTCTGAGGTGAGCTGCGCGATTACTGACAAATGCGTGCACTGGCTGGACAAGTCCTCTCAATCTGTGTGGTTCTTTCCTCAAAAGACCATTTCAGACACCAATCTACATGGTCTTCACATGAACTGACCAAGATTATGTCCGGTCTTTATAAGAGCCTATGACCTCTGAGTTTGTTTCGGCCTTTCTTCTCAGAGTAGTCAGATAGGAAACGCCGACCAGAACTATGTAGTTTAAAAAAAAAAACATGATTGACTTGTGAAAGTGTTTGTACAAACCTACTTGCAAAAATAAAATCATTTATCATTTATAATTTTGAATGTGTTTTTATTTTGCTTTTGTCAATGTATAACCTGAACAAATTTAATCCCAACATCAGTCACTGACATGCAATAAAAATGGATAAAAAATAACCATCAAAACCAAAAAAATGGACCCTGTAAATGGACGACCTCTGTATATTATAATTATATATTAATTGATTAGGCCTGCCACATCCTACAGTCGGAATTCCGTTTCGAAATATCATTTCGGAATTTCGAAAGCAGCAAAGCCATACAAAATAAACGAAGAACTACTGTACGTGTGTGATACATCCTTGATTTTGTATGGATTTACTGCCTTCGAAAATTCCGAATCGATATTTCGGAACGGAATTCCGAAACGGAATTCAGTCTGTGTATGTGGCCGGCCTTATTGAACTAATAAGTTCCGGGCCCACGACCGCTTGTGACTTACAATAAATTGAACAGAGGTCATGGGTCGCATGGGGCCCACAAACCATATGGGACGCATTGTGGTTCATGGACCCCATGAACCTAATATGGCATTTGAGCTTCGTGCAAGCATATGGCCGGCAGATTTGTATATTGCTCAGATTTTCCACTTGATTTATTTTGCGTTTTTTTTTTAATATTTGAAGTACTTAAAACAACTACTAGTAGTACTTTTAGGTACAAACTGATTCACTTTTATTTGCGTTGCGCGTCTGCATATAATTTTTCTGCTGGAGATATACCTCTAAATCGTTTTGGATTAATTCCAGACTCTAAATCACTCTTGATAGTTTCAAGAATATAGTCAAAAGTTTCTACACTCATTCTGGTGTAGTCGTAGAATTTGTCGGGATTTTGTCTCTGTTCTTCATAATTTAATTATTTATTATTATTGTGTATTATTTAGTATTATTATTATTTATTGTGGGCAAAAGAAGAAGTGGATCCCTACTATAGAGTAGGGATCCACTTCTTCTTTTGCCCACAATAAATCGAGCGTTAGGAATAAATTTGAATCAAAAAGATGTCGCCGTTACAAATATCTCGACAACACAACCACGAACACAACACTACACCGCTATAGTGCCGCGCGATCTGCCCGCTAGTTTGGAGAACAGGTATGCGTTGCCCGCCCCGCTGCCGCGCCGCCGCCGCCGCCGCCCCGCTGCCCGCAAAATTCGAGGCAGAGGCCTAAGAGTTTAGTACAAGTACCTACACCATAACAATACATAAGATTCATAACTTATAATTTATTTTGTAATTGACCTAGCTTTCATCAGTTATTTTATTGTATTGAGCACGGCTGCCGTGCCAATCCAAAAGACTGTAACTCAACTTACAGTGTTTTAGCTTAACAACGCCCAATCTGTTTCTTTAATTCTGTTAAGTACCCCTGACCAACAATGTTTTCATTTTAATGTATATTTTGCAAGATAAGGCAAGCTAAAAACACTGTATTACGTTCAACTTCAAAGCAATTAATTATCAAAAACATCAAAAATCTCACATGTGGTTTTCAAAAGTTACAGTGTATTGGATTGGCAGGGTAGACGGGTGCTCCTACACGATACATTCTGAGGGTCTGATGATGACCAGGTAAGTGCTTATCGGTTCTCAGTAACGGGAATAGTTAGGATGACCTACCTTTCAACATTTATCTAATTGAGCACGGGTGCTACTACACGATACATTTTGAGGGTCTGATGATGACCAGGTAAGTGCTTATCGGTTCTCAGTAACGGGAAAAGTTAGGATGACCTGGCTTTCAACACTTATCTAATTGAGCACGGGTGATACTACATGATAAATTCCTAAGGTCTGATGATGACCAGGTAAATGCATACCGGTTCTCAGTAACGGGAATAGTTAGGATGACCTAGCTTTCAACATTTATCTAATTTAGCACAGGTGCTACTACACGATACATTTTGAGGGTCTGATGATGACCAGGTAAGTGCTTATCGGTTCTCAGTAACGGGAAAAGTTAGGATGACCTGGCTTTCAACACTTATCTAATTGAGCACGGGTGATACTACATGATAAATTCCGAGGGTCTGATGATGACCAGGTAAGTGCTTATCGGTTCTCAGTAACGGGAAAAGTTAGGATGACCTGGCTTTCAACACTTATCTAATTGAGCACGGGTGATACTACATGATAAATTCCGAAGGTCTGATGATGACCAGGTAAGTGCATACCGGTTCTCAGTAACGGGAATAGTTAGGATGACCTAGCTTTCAACATTTATCTAATTGAGCACAGGTGCTACTACATGATACATTTTGAGGGTCTGATGATGACCAGGTAAGTGCTTATCGGTTCTCAGTAACGGGAATAGTTAGGATGACCTAGCTTTCAACATTTATCTAATTGAGCACGTGTGCTACTACACGATACATTTTAAGGGTCTGATAATGACCAGGTAAGTACTTATCGGTTCTCAGTAACGGGAATAGTTAGGATGACCTAGCTTTCAACACTTATCTAATTGAGCACGGGTGCTACTACATGATACATTCCGAAGGTCTGATGATGACCAGGTAAGTGTATACCGGTTCTCAGTAACGGGAATAGTTAGGATGACCTAGCTTTTAACATTTATCTAATTGAGCACAGGTGCTACTACATGATACATTCCGAAGGTCTGATGATGACCAAGTAAGTGCATACCGGTTCTCAGTAACGGGAATAGTTAGGATGACCTAGCTTTCAACATTTATCTAATTGAGCACAGGTGCTACTACACGATACATTTTGAGGGTCTGATGATGACCAGGTAAGTGCTTATCGGTTCTCAGTAACGGGAAAAGTTAGGATGACCTGGCTTTCAACACTTATCTAATTGAGCACGGGTGATACTACATGATAAATTCCGAAGGTCTGATGATGACCAGGTAAGTGCATACCGGTTCTCAGTAACGGGAATAGTTCGGATGACCTAGCTTTCAACATTTATCTAATTGAGCACAGGTGCTACTACACGATACATTTTGAGGGTCTGATGATGACCAGGTAAGTGCTTATCGGTTCTCAGTAACGGGAATAGTTAGGATGACCTGGCTTTCAACATTTATCTAATTGAGCACGGGTGCTACTACACGATACATTTTAAGGGTCTGATAATGACCAGGTAAGTGCTTATCGGTTCTCAGTAACGGGAATAGTTAGGATGACCTAGCTTTCAACACTTATCTAATTGAGCACGGGTGCTACTACATGATACATTCCGAAGGTCTGATGATGACCAGGTAAGTGCATACCGGTTCTCAGTAACGGGAATAGTTAGGATGACCTAGCTTTTAACATTTATCTAATTGAGCACAGGTGCTACTACATGATACATTCCGAAGGTCTGATGATGACCAAGTAAGTGCATACCGGTTCTCAGTAACGGGAATAGTTAGGATGACCTAGCTTTCAACATTTATCTAATTGAGCACGGGTGCTACTACACGATACATTCTGAAGGTCAGATGAGGACCAGGTAAGTGCCTATCGGTTCTCAGTAACGGGAATAGTTACGATGATACCCACCTTCGGAGTCTACCATCAGGTAGGTGACATCGTCAATCACCAAGGTCTCCATTAGACCTTTCAAATGAGTCCAAAGACGATGGTTCTACATTGTACCGTCACTGAGATCCTATACCCACCTTCGAAGTCCACCATCAGGTAGGTGACATCGTCAATCACCAAGGTCTCCATTAGACCTTTCAAATGAGTCCAAACACGATGGTTCTACATTGTGCCGTCACTGAGATCCTATACCCACCTTCGGAGTCCACCATCAGGTAGGTGACATCTTCAATCACCAAGGTCTCCATTAGACCTTTCAAATGAGTCCAAACACGATGGTTCTACATTGTGCCGTCACTGAGATCCTATACCCACCTTCGGAGTCCACCATCAGCTAGGTGACATCCTCAATCACCAAGGTCTCCATTAGACCTTTCAAATGAGTCCAAACACGATGGTTCTACATTGTGCCGTCACTGAGATCCTATACCCACCTTCGGAGTCTACCATCAGGTAGGTGACATCGTCAATCACCAAGGTCGTCATTAGACCTTTCAAATGAGTCCAAAGACGATGGTTCTACATTGTACCGTCACTGAGATCCTATACCCACCTTCGGAGTCCACCATCAGGTAGGTGACATCGTCAATCACCAAGGTCTCCATTAGACCTTTCAAATGAGTCCAAACACGATGGTTCTACATTGTGCCGTCACTGAGATCCTATACCCACCTTCGGAGTCCACCATCAGGTAGGTGACATCTTCAATCACCAAGGTCTCCATTAGACCTTTCAAATGAGTCCAAACACGATGGTTCTACATTGTGCCGTCACTGAGATCCTATACCCACCTTCGGAGTCCACCATCAGCTAGGTGACATCCTCAATCACCAAGGTCTCCATTAGACCTTTCAAATGAGTCCAAACACGATGGTTCTACATTGTGCCGTCACTGAGATCCTATACCCACCTTCGGAGTCTACCATCAGGTAGGTGACATCGTCAATCACCAAGGTCTCCATTAGACCTTTCAAATGAGTCCAAACACGATGGTTCTACATTGTACCGTCATTGAGATCCTATACCCACCTTCGGAGTCCACCATCAGGTAAGTGACATCTTCAATCACCAAGGTCTCCATTAGACCTTTCAAATGAGTCCAAACACGTTGGTTCTACGTAGTGCCGTCAATGAGATCCTATACCCACCTTCGCAGTCCACCATCAGGTAGGTGACATCATCAGTCAACTAGGTCTACATCCTCCGTCAAACTAAATTATTCTCAAGATATATAAATATTGTAGCTAAAAACGATAAAAAAATAAACACACTGGAAATAATGTACTCAATGTAGGTACTACCCATAGTTTTGGAGAGCTCGACCACGCTTCACCTTACATTTTTATTCTTATATTTAGGCATAGTCAGGCTTACTCTATGATAGGTTCAAAAAACAAAACGAAATTACAAACTACTTTACATATATTTACAAACTTAATTTCTATTGTTGTTTTACGGAATATTTATATTTGTACTATTTACAATATGATTTCTTTCAAAAATCATTCAAAACGTGAACTTTTAGTTTTTATTTGGAAAAAATAACGCGCGTATAGTCCTCCCGTCACAAGAGTCATCGAGACACTGGTGTATCGCGTCCCGAGTACGCGTCACAGGCCTTAGCGGGGGTGCTCCAGTGGGGTACTAGTGAAGTTTCGGGTTTTTATTCATTATTTAAAAATATCAAAAGAAATAAGAAAAAAAAAACAATACAAATTGTGAAATACGTCATTACATATTTTTTAGTACAAAATTCATGCCGAACTATTCAGCCGTTACAGAGAAAATTTACAATTAAGGTTGGAAAACGACCTATTTAAAAGATTTTTTTTCCAAAATTTGGGAAAGTTTATTAAACTTTTAAACAATACAATATATTTGTGATGACCTCAAGTATACCATATATTTTTTTTATGGAAAACGCACATAAGGATTCATCTACAATCTTCTTTAAACTTACTGTGTTTTTGGGATTTGAGCGAGGTAATCCCCTTAAGCGTGCGCACGCGGCGGGTGCCCGCGTGGCATGTTTGTATTGAAAGATAATATCGACGCTTGAAAGGCAACCCTCACTATGCGACATTGAGTAAACTTTACAGGAGAGTTATTTAAAGTTCAAATATTAAAAAAAAAACACATAAAAATTCACCTAATTGTTCATTAGGTGAATTTTTATGTCCTGTAAAGTTTACTCAATGTCGCTTAGTCAGGGTTGCCTTTCAAGCGTCGATATGATCAGCGCTCTCTGGCGCGGACGCGTGCGACGGGTTTGACACACACATTGTCCGGAGCGGGTGCCCGCTCCATGCGCACGCTTAACATAGCGAACGCCCTAACCATTGGTTGAGTTAACTACGGATCAAAAAACCGGCCATAAGTCATTATAGATGGACGACTTATTCATTTTTAATTCGGCAAAGTTCGGTTTTTCCTAAGATGAGAACTTCCGAGTCCTGTCGTACGTGGCTGCTGTCTCGGTTGTGTCTGGTCTCTTCTATAAAGCAGGGACCGAAACCGGTACGAAAAATACCGGTATTTTTAGGTTACAACCTTTATTTTTTTTACAGGTATTTTCAAAGGTTACCTTAATTCTTAAACATTGAATACAACCGGTATTATACCGGTTACCGAAATAAAAATTACCTATATCTCACACGTGCCGTCGGTATTAGTCAAAGTCGACGCGTTTAACTGTTCATATCGTCAAGCGTTGAGTATTCAATAATCTGGCCAGCACCCTAATGGCGTAACACACGATCAATCACAATCTGAATTTGCATTGCTTCATAAGCTCGAAAAAATTGTCTGCTCAACAACGTGAATAACGTAATGAATGTTGTTGAACTGTCAAAATGAAAGCGATTGGGACTGAGCGTGTGTTACGCAATGGGTGCCTGCGCTGACTGCTGACCACATCCACATCATGATACAACCGTTTCATGAAATGGTCGAACACTTCATGATAGTGTTTTGATATAAAAAAGTGTAGGTACTGTGCTAGCGCGCTCAAACAAATTGCAAGCAAAAAGTTATGCGCTTTCTTTCTTTTTTTTTTAATTTTTTTACTTGTGATGGGTTTGCTCTAACTGGACACAACAACACAACCTAGGTCACAGGTGACAGAGACAAAGTCGACGATGGAGTGAGCTTATCCAGAAGAAGCCTGTTCACTCTCACTTTGAAGAGATTAGGGTTGTATACGTTCGGAAACACACGACGCAGGTAGTGAGTTGCACTCCTTTGCTGTGCGCATTATAAAAGACATTTGGAAGCGCTTAGTGCGAATTGGTGGAATAGCAACCAGATAGGGATGGTAACTGGCAGTGCGTCTAGACGCACATCACCACCACGGCACGACATCTAGATGTCCGATGGTAGAAGGGGGCTGGTGGAATGAGGTCGTGGAGTTCTCGGGCACACTCTCCGAAGTATAATCTGTAGAAGACCGACAAGCAGGCAACCTTGCGGCGATGAGCCAAGCTATGAAGCTAGGCATCCACCAGTTTTACGTTGCCAATGAGTCTCTTAGCTCTGCGTTCCACCGAGTCAAGCGCGGCTAGTTGGTACTTGGCTGATCCATCCCAAAGGTGACTGCAATACTCCATGCAGGATCGGACTTGCACTTTGTAAAGGGTCAAAAGCTGTCCAGGCGTAAAGTATCGCTTCACCCTATTTAGGATGCCCAGTTTCTTAGCCGCAGTTTGGGCCTTGTATTCGATGGTGGCGCCGAAGTTGAGACCAGATGTCAACTCCATGCCTAGGAGCTCAACTCAATCAGTTACAGGAACAGATGTACCCCGAAAAGTAGGAGTTTGGGCGAAACGACTCTTTTTAGCGGTAAAAAGACACGTCTGTATTTTGGTGGCGTTAAAAGAGACCAGATTATCATCACCCCACTGGGAGACAAAGCTTAAGGTCAAATCTGTCCGCTCTACCATGGCCTCTCTCAAGGAACGAACTTCGGCCCCGCTGGTTTTTGCGCTGGACAAGTATCTCTCTGAAACTGTACTGTCATCTGCGTACCCAACAATACTAGGCCGAAGCAGGTCACTGATGTGCAGTAGGAAAAGAGTTGCAGAGAGAACAGACCCCTGAGGAACTCCGGCATCACTAGCCATAAGGTCAGAAGAGCAGCCGTCAACAACTACTCTAATCGACCGTTCACTAAGGAAATTTGATATCCAGCTACAAAAATCAGCTGGGATGCCATAAACAGGAAGCTTGCTGAGCAGAGCAGCGTGCCAGACCCTGTCAAAGGCCTTCGAGATGTCAAGCGATACAGCCAGTACTTCGCCGTGTTTCTCTATGGCTTCGCCACAGCAGTGCGTGACATACACAAGAAGATCGCCAGTTGACCGTCCCCGGCGAAAGTCATATTGACGGTCACTGAGGAGATCATTGTCTTCAAGGTAGATCAGCAACTTATTGTTCAGGACCCTTTCCATAACCTTGCACAGAATGGAGGTAATGGCGATCGGACGGTAATGGGCAGGGTCTGCACGGTCGCCCTTTTTGGGCACTGGTTGTACATACATTTGCAAGCTTCCAGGATTTCGGCACCGTTCTTTTTTCAAGAGAGAGGCGCAACAAACGTGTCAATACAGGAGACAGTTCAGGCGCACACTGCCGCACCTGACAGGCCCGCTGGCCTTGTTCATGTCTAGACTGCACAATAATAATAATAATAATAACCCCACCGCTGTATCTCTACGTTGACGTCGTGGTGGGGCTTGCGTGCTCCAAACTTTAGGTCTGTGCCGGTAGAGTTTGCCGGAACGGGTCTAGGATGAGGAGCCAGACCAAGAGAGATATTGAAACCCGCAGGGCAGCATGTGGCGAGCTGTTGGGCAGTAGCGACCCCATGGACCCTATCTCCCGGGAGAAATCTTGTCCTCATCTCTGGCTTGCCTTTATTGGCCGGCTGGAGTGAACACTGACGAGGAACAGAGCTCCCACCTCTTTCTTGCCTTTATTGGCCGGCTTGAGTGGAGATTCGCGAGAGCAAACGTGCTCGGAGGAAGGAAGTATTCCAGTAAGGTGCTGGTAGGGATCTTGACCGTATTTCCGGGATTGTCCTGATAGCCGTGGAATACCTCTCCACTCAAGCACCTCAGGAAGTGTTGCCCCCTTGTCGCTACGTCACTATGTGCTAGCGGCCGTCTCCGGGGGCCCATTATTGAGTGTGCAAGTCACCCCCTGCCATTTTATCCGTGTATAATATACAACATTGGTCAGGCAGGGGACATAGTTCTTCCATAGTTCAAGTTACCCAATCCACTTTAGCCACCCAAACCCATAGCCCAATATGTTTTGTTTTCACCTACAACAATAGTCCTGTACCAACCGGGGGTTGTCCTTGGGTGCACTTGCATAGTGCATACAGGGATAATCGTCGGTTGGTGCCTCCTCATCATTTAAAATTATCTAAGGGGCCTCTGTGAGTTGGCTTCGGCTCCTCGTACGCCTTCCAAAGGTCCGGGACCCCAGGGTCCCGAGAAATATCAAAAAATAATAATAATAATAATAATAATAATAATAGTCATGCATGTAAGGCGGGGCGGGATTGTGGAATCTGAGGAACTACAACTCTCAGATTCTATAAACCTGAGATCACTCTCCGCAACTGATACCTACAAATACCTGGGTATGTCAGAGGGGTTAGGCATTAACGGGGCTGACATGAAACAATCGTTGCAGGAGCGCTTCTTCGGTCGCCTGAAAAAGGTACTTAATAGTTCTTTGTCAGGCGGCAACAAGGTGGGCGCCTTTAACGGTTGGGTCATGCCGGTCCTGATGTACTAAAGTACATCAGGACCGTAAAGAGGAGGTAAAGTTTGGCATACTAAAGTGGACCCAGACGGAACTAGATGCCCTGGATAGGAGAGTCCGGTCACTGCTGACTGCAAACCGGATGCATCACCCACGTTCGTCTGTCATGAGGCTGTACATCCCGCGGAAGTGTGGGGGTCGAGGGTTTTTAAATGCTAAGACCCTCCACAACCGCGAGGTGTGCAGTCTCAGAGAATATTTTCTGAAGGCTAACGTGGGTATGCACCGAGATGTGGTTGCAGTGGACAAGGGACTCACCCCGTTATTCTTGGCTAAAGAGAACCGGCGCAAACTTGTGGTGCTTAGTTCCAACGACCGCAAGGAAGTATGGCAAAGCAAGGAGCTTCACGGACGCTTTTTCCGGGCCCTTTATGGGCCCGACGTAGATTTCTTAGCGTCCGTGGCCTGGCTACGCTTCGGTGACCTCTTTGGGGAAACCGAAGGTTCAGTCTGTGCGATTATGGATGAAGTTATGCTAACGAATAACTACCGGAAGTATATAATGAAAGACGGGACGATCGACATATGTCGGGCATGCCATTGTCCCGGTGAGTCTATCAGACATATTACTTCTGGGTGTTCTCGTTTAGCTAACGGCGAGTATTTGCACAGGCATAACCAAGTGGCCAGGATTATCCATCAGCAACTTGCTCTGAAATACGGCCTTGTGGACTCTGAGGTACCGTATTACAGGTATGTGCCCGACCCAGTTCTCGAGAATGACCATGTCACGTTATACTGGGATCGATCTATTATCACTGACAGGACTATTGTAGCCAATAAGCCTGATATAGTGGTAATAGATCGATCAGTGCGCCGCACAATGATAATCGATGTCACTATCCCGCATGACGAGAACCTCGTGAAGGCTGAGAAGGAGAAACAATTGAAGTATCTCGACTTAGCCCACGAGGTTGTCGCTATGTGGAATGTGGACTCGGCAATCATTGTGCCGATAGTCGTTACAGTCAATGGCCTTATCGCTAAGAGCCTCGACCAACATCTCAAGAGGCTCTCGTTGGGTGGCTGGGTGAAGGGCTTGATTCAGAAGGCAGTCCTCCTTGATACGGCGCGTATTGTGAGGAGGTTCCTGTCTCTGGGGCCCTAACCACCGGTAGCTTGGACCCTGTTCCCCATGCCGGTGGATTTCTATTTTTTATATTTTTAAATGTTTTTTTTTTAATTCTAATATTTAAAAATATAACTTATATGTAAAAAAATTGAATAAAGGAGATAATAATAATAATAATAATTATTATTTGCGTAAAACATGGTGTATAAAGATGTTAAGGTCATTATAGGTCATACATGTTTTGCTTATTATCATAGCATGCAAATGTTAACAAAATTGTTTCCCGTCAGTAAATTCTTTAATGCTGTAAAAATTGTTATTGTTCAACCATACATGTAGTTTGTCTTTAAACAATCTAATATCTAAAGTTATAAGGTCATTCGGAATTTTATTATATATACGAACACACATGGCTAAACAACTTTTACTGTATTTAGCCAGTCTTGGTACGTCATTTAATATAAGCCTGTGAGGATCTCGCCGGTTTCGAGGATATACATCCTCTGCCTTTTTAAATAAGTCTTTATGCTTCTTTACAAACATGCACACCTCATATATATAGAGAGAGGGTAGCGGTAATAAACCAAGCTCTTTAAATATTGTTCTACAAGAGTCATCAGGTTGAAGCCCATATATAGCACGAATACACTTTTTTTGTGCAACAAATACCCTAATTTTGTCTGTACTATTACCCCACATTATGAACCCATAGCGTATTATTGTTTCAACATAAGCCCGATAGGTTGTGATAGCAGTTTTAATGTTAGTCACATTTTTAACCTTTCTGAGTGCGTATACGAATTTATTTATTCTTTTAGATATATCATCTACTTGTGCTTTCCAGTTTATATCTTGATCAATTACTACTCCAAGAAATTTCGTTTGTGTAGCTTCATTAAATTTTGGTATGTCAAGTTTCAAATTGTATTTATTATTATTAGATTTATTAAATTGTATGTATACAGACTTATCTAAATTAATTTTTAAGTTATTCAGGTCAAGCCATTCAATTAATTTGTCAATCGTGTTGTTAATATCTTTTTCATGGTCATAAATTGTATTAGTCTTCTTATCGGAAGTCACTATAATGGAAATATCGTCGGCGAATAGTATACATTTATGATTTGTTATATCTATAATTGAATTTATATAGAGTAGAAACAATATTGGGCCCAAGACACTTCCTTGTGGGACGCCATAATTGTTGCATTTATACTCGGATGAGTGTGGTATCATGACGTTGTCTTTGTCTAATTTCGTAATAACAACACATTGCTCGCGGTTATTTAGATATGACGATATCCATTTAAGTGCATGTCCCCTTATCCCACTTGCCTCCAGCTTTTGTAATAATAAGTCATGTGACACTAGATCAAAAGCTTTAGACAAGTCAAAGAATAATCCTGTAGTCAGATAGTTTTTATTAAGATTGGATAGTATTGTTTGTATCAGAGAGAAGATGGCTAATGTAGTAGATTTACTTTTTTGAAAGCCATATTGATCTTTATTAATAATGTCAAATTTGTTACAAAAATTAACTAGTCTCTTATACATGCATTTTTCCAATATTTTTGACAGAATCGGTATTAAGGTTATTGGCCGATAATTATTTATGTCATCTTTTTGTCCCTTTTTAAAAAGTGGTTTAATAATGGACCGCTTTAATATATCCGGGAAAGTTCCAGAAGAAAAGGATAAGTTAATTAAATGTGTAAGAATTCCAACTATTTCATTAATGCATAGTTTAATAATTTTAGTATTTATTTCATCGTATCCTTCTGAATTAGTGTTAGCTAGCGAAATTATTTCTGTTCTTACCTCATTTTCCGATACCGGTCCAATACTCTTCGGACCTCTTTAATGTGTATTGCGATCTCCGGCATCAAGGAGTCACAATGAGGTACAGTAGGTAGTTGCTTTGAGCCAGCGTGCAGACGTGAATTGCTTGCAAAGAGAGATGCAAATAAATTTGCTTTCTCAGTTGCAGAGTGAGCCAGCGACCCATCAGGTTTCATCATAGGAGGTAAAGTGGGACGACAGAAATGCGTTTCAACCGCTTTAGACAGGGACCAGAACTGTTTACAACCCGGAACCAGCGTGGCCCCGATACGTCCGACATGGTCAAAACGTGCCCTACGTAAAACCCGCTTGCAGAACTTGGCAGTAGAATTAAAGGCTCTTTTCTTCGCGCGAACCCTACGCGCTCTAACTGTGCGGTCGCGGGCCTTGACCCAGGCTTGGTAGGCAGTGTCTTTTCGGGCCTCAGCGTGGGCGCATTCCGCATTATACCAAGGCCGGGATTTGTGACCGAGCGGGATGTCGGAGAATGGAATAAAATATTCCATCCCCTGCCGAATCACGTCCGCAAACGAGTCAGCACAGCACGAGGGGTCACCTGAGGAAAAGCACACTTGCCGCCATGGATAAGACGCAAAAAAGTGCCGCATCTCATCCCAGTCTGCTGACCCGTATCGCCATACTTGCCTCGTGCCTCTAGGGCTCTTATCTGGAGGAGAGCAGGTCGATATGGATTTCACCAGTACAGTGGTCAGACGTTCCCAGTGGGGCTGAGACCGATACTGAATGACTGTCCGGATCAGATGCCAGCAGAAGCTCCAAGCAATTGGGTGTATGGCCGTCAACATCCGGTACCCGCGTTGCCATATTCACCATCTGGATTAGATCTAGCGCTAAAACAAACGTGCGCGCCTCCAACCCAGCATGGTCAGTTTTCTGGTATGGGAACAACCATTCTTTATGATGGGCGTTGAAGTCTCCCAGAATAATGAGCTTCGCCGTTGGCTACCATTGCTGGGCTACGTCATTCGACTCCACGAGGAAATTAAAGAGCGCTGTTGTCTCCTGGTCACCGCTGTGTGTTCGGTAGATGCCGATGTAGAGAGATTTCTCCACGCCAGTATCCACAAGTAGCCATATGGCAGAGAAACCTGATTTCTCAAAGCAACGGAGACGACGACAACAAATGTAATCGCGAACGTACACACAGACCCCAGCTTGCTTCTTGAACTTGTGTTCAAGAGAGTAGCCCGGGTAGTTGAGGTACGCCACGTCCGATGGGGTTGCTATCTTCGTCTCCGTTAGGAAAAACAGGTGTGGCTTCTCGGTCTCAAGGTGGTGATGGACCGGATCGAGATTGGAGTGCAACCCCTGATATTAGTGAGGTGCATTTTTAGTGGGAGGAAGTGCAGCCGTTGTTTACCCTTATTTTTCTTTACTTTGATCATTTGAGTGGAGTTGTTGGGGAAAAAGTCGATTGTCGAGGCACAGCTTAGTGACCCAAGTGGAACACTAGAGCCAACCAAACCTATGGGGAACTCATTTGGAGACTGCGGGGACGCCCGAACCCCCCTCGGATATGGCCACCAGGTCCTGCCATCCAGTCGACGGCTGGCACGGCGGAGTATACCGGGATTTTTCGCGAGTTGGCGGGGCAGCCTTTGGGCACGTGGCTGGCGTGCTACTTGGCCGCCCTACTGACTGCGGTCGGCCAACGGCTGGCACCGTGCTTCGGATCCCGCTACCCTCCAAAATGAGTTACCCGGCTAGCCGACTCAGAGACCACGACGGGTTCCAAACAGCGCAACTGACAATCTCCTTCTCCCCCAAAGGCACTGGCACACCCACACACCGACGGAACACAGCAAGCTGCTTGGCGCCAGACTCCGGTGGGGTGGTGGTCGCAAGCCAGGCGGCCCCTTGCGGAGCCTACCACCGCTAAGTGGGATCGTTCAGCCGTACCACAGGCAAGCCTGTGGTGCCGTTGCCCGGGGTGGACCAATAGGAGGTAGATCCCAAGCCACCCCAAACGAATAAGTGCTGCATTCTATTAGAAAATAGGGCGTGTACGTTTCTCCGCAAGTTAAATAAACAAACTACCGAGTTGTTTTCTATGATGAGGGAAAAAGATAGACAAATGGTATTTTACCAATTTACAATGTAATATTATCTTAGGTACCTTGTTCATTTCCTTCTTTTTCTCCGCAAAAAGGCGAACTAAATAAACGTAAACAATACTGGCAGGACGCACGACAATCTCCCTGGCAATGTATTTTTTCTAATGCCAACAAATTGTCGGCATTGCGATATTCTGTCTTTCTCGTAATCAAGGTCATTTTTAGGTAACTGGTATTAAAACGGTAACTTAAATAAAGGTAACATGTTTCTTCTTCTTGGGTTACCCAGATAGCGGTTACCTTAATCATAGAGGTAACCGAAATTCTTCGATACCTGTACCGTAATTTATAAAGGTTTTCGGTCCCTGCTATAAAGCTCGATGTGTCATATTAATGCCTCGGAATTTTATGTAAAGCTGTAAAGATCTGTATTTTCTGAATACACATGAAAACGTGTGGGTTGATGTATGTATGCCTGATTAAGCCAAAAAGGGTTATGGATCTCGCTGGATATGCATGTGTGAATGTATATTATAGTGTATGTCACAATCGCTCAGAAGCAGTCTTTTACCTAAAATATGAGTAAATGCAGACAATATTTTCAGTATTTTTCAATTTAATTGAATAATACGAGTTGTGACATACGGTACATAAGTGACTATCATAACTAGTTCTGTTACCAAAACGTCAGATATTTTCAAGATGTGCTTTTTTCTTACCATTGAGTAACTTCTCGGCAAACAACTTGACAGTGGGGTGGAAGTGCGTCGCTAGAGGCAGCAGTTCTACGTAGGCGGAGCACTGTGCGCCGGCGAACGATGGGTTGCGAGCTAGTGGGTTGTATTCTGTTATTTCCTGTGAAAAAGAGAAATAAATGTGTAAGTAAGACGATTTAGAGGGTGTAACTTAAATACTCTTATGGGGTCACTGTACTCATCATCATGAACCAAACTGCTGGACATAGACCTCCCCCAAGCACCGCCACTTCGACCGGTTCTGTGCTTGCCGCATCCAGCGGATTCCTGCGGCCTTCACAAGGTCATCGGTCCATCCACGCGGTCGCCACTCGAGAACCTTTCGGCCCCATCGGCCATCGGTTCTGGGAGCAATGTATCCTGCCCACTGCCACTTAAGTTTGGCATTCCTTCTTCGGGCTATGTCAGTTACTTTGGTTCTCTTGCTCTTCATTTCTGATTCGATCACGTAGGGAAACTCCAAACGTAGCCTTCTCCATTGCCCATTGGGTGCCTTCTAATATGGCCCGTTGTAAGCGATCACGTTTTAGTGCCGTAAGTCATCACTGCAACCCGTGGGATCTCGCATTGTCGAGGCGGGGGGGTTAGTCAGTAGCCGTGGCTTGGTCACCCACGGTGAAGCGAGGCGGGCCTCAATGTCGTATGGGAGGCATCGTGGTGGGAGAGGAGTGGCGGTATTGCGGTGCGCCGCTCTCCCTATCCTCTGCGGCCGAAAAGTGGTAGGCGGCCGGGCTACTGACGTGACCGGTCGCAGGGGGACCAAGGGTGCCTAGACACGGGGTCGTCTAGCGCCCATGTGCTGGTTTGGTCCCTGGTGTGGTCACGGCGTGCCATGTGTTCTGGTGCGTCGGTGATGGGGGGTACTCCTCAGAGGAGAGTCCGGTGACGGACAGCCGCGGCGAGTTCGCGGTGAGTGCTAACGGGTGCCCGTGTTCCCGCCACAAGCGACAGAAGAGGACACCATGTAGTTTTAGTGGGTTGGAGTCCCACATAACTGCACTATCTCGCCGTTGTAGTGCAGTATGCACTACCACGGGGAGATAGCGCAGTTAGTAAAAAAGAAAGGTCATCACTGGCAACATGCACTAGTCAAAGACTTTCGTCTAGAGACACTGCTCTGACCAGAAGATAATGCGTAGCTTCCCGAACGCTGCCCAGTCGAGCCGGATTCGACGATTGACCTCTTTCTCGAAGTTGAACCTACCTAACTGGACAGTTTGTTTGGTAAACATACTCGTCCACAACTTCGACTCGTCATCCTCGATCTTCATGAGAGTGGGTGTTACATAGGCATTTGAGGTGACCTTTGTCTTGTCCATGTTCATTTTAAGACCCTCTCTTTCAGAAGCTCTACTGAGGTAATTTCCTACATTATTTTCGTATAACTCGCCAAAATGTAGGGAACAGCTGATTATTTTTTTGCGATTTCAGGTTTGGTCCCATAGTAAAAGTTGGCCATGATGTTGGTACAATGGCCCCATAAGAGGTTGTGCGTTATTTAAGTTACACCTTATACGTAATGGTACACTACGCCCAAAATATCTTGGAGAGTCTGAACATGGGCACTACAAACATTCTAAAAAATGTTACTGCACAGCCTTCTGCGCGAAGTTCGGACTTGCCAAGATATTGCGGCCGTAGTGTATGAAAGGATAAAGACATCTTGGAATAGTCTGTCGCCACAAAGTAGTAAGTTACTTAGGTCTGAAGTTCACACCAGTACTCCCCGAATGGTTAGTCACACACGCCCACATTTCGCCAATAAAGCCTCGTATTCACCAGGTACCAAAATATCGCAACCTTGTTTCAACAACATTTCTGACAGAAGCATTTATTTTGACATAGATTTTGGTGCATTTAATGTATTATTGTTTTGTTTTTATTGACATTTATAATTTATTATTGTTTGCTAATTCAGGTAACATTTATTGTTTTGACTTGAAAGTTAAAAAATTTAATAAAAATCATTATTATTCCTATCAGGTATTTGCATGGCATACTATGTGACAAACATGTCTGATGCTTTATTTTTTTTATGTTATCTTGCATGCATTTTATTCTTATAAATATATTTTAGCATGTTAATGTTTCGTATCGTAAACAAAAGAACATATCGCAACATCAAATGTTGCTGGCGACAATATTGCGCGATTGTTGCCCAACATCAGTTCCGGTACGAGGCTTTAATTTATCAAGACTCGACTAAAAATAAACCATTACTTATCTTACTCTGCTCTCTTGGGAGATGGCGCGATGGCGTTCGGGTCTTAAAAGTCAATAACCTTGTAATATGCTATACTCCATTTGAAATAAGATTAGACATTTAAGCTAATATTTAATGAACCATGAATTATACAGTTTAATTAATTAATAAAAATATCAAAATTATATCCAAACTTAAGTAAAAAGATTTACAAACTAAAACATGGCGTCGAAAAATTCATCCGCATTGCTGTCGACAGGTAATGTACCCAAGAGAGTAGCGGCTAAGGTAAAAGCCAGCCCTTGGGTCACGGGAAATGTCAACTAGCCGTTTCGAGTTTCCTTAAAGAGACCATGAAGCACTTGGACCCCGCTGCCCGAGGGTTTCAACCCCAAACGGCTCGAAAATATAATTACCATTAAGTTTATATTTACGCCGATTGAGGTTTTCCGCGGCCGCAGCAGCGGCGCCAGCACAATATGCCAAGCCGCCACAGTTGCATCCCACACTATAGGCCTACCCACCTTTCATGGAAATAAATACATGCCGTCCGGTCACTTGCTATCGTCGCGTGCCAAGCCATTAGGTTCTAATATAGCTGGAATGCCGACGGTGACAAGAGCTTGTCGGATGACGACATTTAAGTAGTTAAACCTTTTTTACATTCCGTTCAACCGATTTTGTTGAACCGATTGCGTTCGTAGCATGACAAATGGTAGCTGCAGTAAACCGTTGGTATTGTAACCACTTTTTTGCTTTTAATGCCATCCTTATGCCTACGGAATAGAAGTCAAAATCGGTTGAACGGACTGTAAAAAAGGTTTATTTAAATGTCTAATCAAATTTCAAATGGAGTACAGCAATACTCACTTTATCCATATTAACGCTCTTCTTCAGCTGTATCTTGGCGGCTGCATCCTTCTCTCGATCTTCGTCTTCCTTACTGACCAGAGCTTCAGTCTTCACCTTCGCGTGGAACCATCCCAGGATGGCGGTGCTGTGCTTGCGTTTCTTAGGTCTTATGTTACCCTGGTCATCGATTTTTAGGTCTACGTATGTTTCTTCTTCGTCGTCATCTAGAAATTGGGGTGTTTTAATGAGTTTTGTGAAGTTAAGTACTGGTTGTGCGGTGTAAAGTTGGATGGACGATCAATCCTTTTGACTATAAAATTATTTCCTTTTCTTATTATCTTTATTTACACTCGAGAGTCGAGAGGTACGATCAATCGCACGTCAGTGGGGAACACTAGCACTACGACCTTTGCTGTTACTCTTAGGTTTTTCGCAATTTGCAGGTCAGTATCAGGTTGTATGTTGATCTGAATATGATTCGCGACTGTAACATGTAGAGATTTATAAAAATTTAATCATTCAAATCATCAATACAACTCCCTAAGTTCATATAAGTCTCATGAAATCTTGACATTTAGGATTACACTAACTTAAGGAGTTGTATTACTGATTCTAATTTTGTAAATACACACATATATCGACACCGGCAAGGAATATTCTTATTATATCTCAAAATGGCCTAAAACTGGGTTACGATGTTATTCCTTGCAGGTTTCGCGAAACATACTTTAATCATAAAAATGTATAGTAATCCTGAAAATTATACTGGTTGTTTATCTTTATTCCGTGTAAGGGCTGTGTTCACCAACATTCAATCTGCCGGTTAGATATTTAAACAGTTGGTTTATGTCAAACTTCCTTCCCAGTTTGGCATAAAAACAACTGTTTAAATACCTAACCGGTGGTTTGAATATTGGTGAACATAGGCGTTAATGTATATGACTGTAATTCTAATATAAAGTACAGAAATTCACATTATAAACCGACTCCTAAAAAGGAGCAGTTTATGTGTATCGATTTCTTCTAAATTTTGAGTTCAATTTCTGTATGTTGTTGTTGTCTATGTTGGTTGTTGGATTTGGTTTCCGCACTTAGTCCTTCAAGTGGACCACTGTACTTGTGCCATGGTGGCTGTCGGTGGTTATTCCAACCAGTCTCTCCAAAGTTGACCATGGCTTCTGGTCTGTTCAGAACATCTGTGGAAGATCTGGGTGCCCCGAGGGTATCTGTTCTAATTTGGGTAACGCCTGTGCATTCATGTAAAGAGCACATGCGCAAGGGTTTCCTCAGTCTCCATGCAAGCTCTGCACAGAGGGCTGTTATGCCTATTGTGTGGAAGTGTTTGTTTAGTGAGCAGTGTCATTTGGTGTCTGTCCAGGCGAAAAAATCGCCTAGTTAGCTTACTATCTAAGGATGGCTGCCTGCAACCTGGTGTCAAGGACTACCAACTCTCAGCTTGTGTGTGGGTGAATTCGTGTAGCTACCTGCATAGCTGATTGAAGAGGATGGGTCAATTTTCGTAATATTTTCATTTGCTAGCTAGAGGAAGCTCGCAAATTAGTCTCACTAAATTGAAATTAATTTCGCCATGTAGTCTGTTAACCAGTTTAAATAGTAGGAATAATTAATTTAAACACTCTGTATATCTTACTTACCTAACAACAGATCTTTCTTATCTCCCCTCAGTAGGTCAACTTTCTTCTGTTCCACCTTCACTTCATCATCATCTTCTGTATTGTTCAGAGTCTCGTTTATTTCTGTCACTGTGTCTTCTGCGTTCTCAGCTTGTTCACCTTCTTGATCGGGAGTTTCTTCTTTTAATTCCTGTTGAGTTAAAAGTTCATTCAGTTATTAATATGGGAGGTATTAGCTCGTGTGGGCGACGCGCCTTACGTCTGACGTAAGGCGCAATTACACTTCGTCGTTTGTCCCAATTCGGGTATTTAAATGAAGTACTTTGATTTTACCCTAATTCGGGCAATATTATAGGCATCAGAATTTGAGTAATTACTTTTGGTATTTGCTATGTCGTTTAAAACGTAGCGAAAAGAAACTACGGGGATGAAAACTACAGGTATTTTAATTCTGTTTTTTTTTTTTATTAGTCGCTTGTGGCTACGTAATAAGAGCCACATGGGTCAGTCCATCAGGTTAAGCTACGTTTGCCAGGGCTGGTCCGTGGATGGGTGACCATCTTTACATACCGAGACTCCTCCGTGCCTCGGAAAGCACGTTAAGCCGTTGGTCCCGGCTGTCGTTCGTGGATCTTTGGCAGTCGTTACGGGTCGTCAGAAGCCCGAAAGTCTAACAACCAGTCTTTCCAAGGGATATCGTATTATCCAGTTACTGCGTTGTGGAGTCGGATAGGCAGTCGCTCTATGTAAAATATTGGTATTCAGCCGCATCCGGTTAGACTGGAAGCCGACCGTGACAATAGTTGGGAAAAGGCTAGGCAGATGGAGATTTTTTATTTTTTATTATTAAAACCACCACTTCACCATGCCCATTAATTCCACGTCACTTAGAGCGGGATAGTAAAATGCTTCAGGCATAAAAATCAAAATGAGCCAATAGAATTTGAGATTCCAATTCATTATTAACCGACTTCAAAAATGGAGGTTATTTAGTCATCTACAAAAAAAACCCGCCAAGTGCGAGTCGGACTCGCACACGAAGGGTTCCGTAATATTTAACACTATTTTTACTTACACTTATTTGTTTTAGTACGTTTCTTGTAGCGGGTCCCCTTTAATTTTTAACTTTTTTTTTTTTTACAGTCAGCACTAAAAGTAAGTAGTACAATATTTATTTATTAACTTGAGGGGAAATAATCATAGGGCATCAAAAAAGTCCGCATCGCTGTCAACAGGAAAAGTGCCCAAAAGGCTGGCAGCATTGCCACGTTGTATGGCAATGCTTATTCTTTGCCCAAAAATAGGCCGTCAATCAACCGCTTGGCGATGTCTCGAAAAATCTTTTATTAGTCACATTATTTTTTGTTATATCGGCCATAGCAGTACACACTGTGAAAATTTCAAGTGCCTATGGTGCATTTTTTTTTTATCTCGGAGACTAACGGTGAGTTGCATAAAACCAACATTAGTATAACAGAGACTTTAAATTGATGCTGTCACTTTCTTTTTGATACAAAATGTAAGTAAGGGATGGCATGAATTTATTAAAGTCTCCGGTAAACTAATGTTGATTTCGTGCAACTCAACATCTATTGACAAGTGCAAATATCAAACTGGCTTACATTACATTACCATAAAGGTCATTTTAACATTTTCTCTTGTCAATTTAGTCTCTGACATTAAAAACAGACCATACCTATTACGATTCAAAAGATACATCCCTGTGCAGACGGACGGACGGACAAACGAGCCTTAGTGGGTCTGGTTGGCACCCTTTGGGTACAGAACCCTAAAAATAGAGCTCTGAGATTAATTTCAAGCAGACTCCAACTTTTACATGCGATGCCCATAGGAATTTGTAGGCTAATATAAATAAACAAAAGATAACCTCAAACCTCATTTTCCTTACCTCCTTAATCTCCCTCTTAGTCCAAACCAATCGAACAGCTCCCTTCTTCTCTCCATCTTTCAACACTTGTGAGATCAAGAACAGCATCCCACAAGCCTGCGCAGGAGTCATATAGCAGCACAGCTGTAGTAGCCGCTTGATAAAAGATGCAACGCGCGGTATGTTGCTGTCTTGCTTTAACGACTTGTATATGAGCGAGAAGAGAAGAGCTGAGTGTGTTGTGTTGAATATTTCTGCGCTTGTTAGTTTACGGTAGAGGGCGGTGTAGTAGCTGAAAAAAAATTGGCATCAACGATCACGCGTTTTGTTGAAACGGCACGCGGGAAAAAATACCGCGAATTCTTATTTTCAGATAAAAAAAAAATACCGTGTAAGAGAGCTTCAATAAGCGAAATGACAAGGTGTATGCTCACAACAGTGATCAAGCGAGCGGGCCTGTCCCGCGCGTTCAACGTGGTCATCATCACTCATAGGTGATGGTTTGGCTTGGAGTGTCGTATTTGGGCCCCACTGAGATGTTGTTTTTTAAAAAAGGTGTGAAAACCAGTGCTCTGGTGTACAAAAATACGGTTCTGCAAAATCTCGTCGAGCCTCGTTAAATGAATGCTCCCAAATTGCCACTGGATATTCCAGCAAGATTCTGCACCGGCTCATAAGCGAAGAGTACGCAAAACTGGTTGGACGCCCATGAAATTGATTTCATCACGCACAAAGATTGGCCGTCCCCCAGTCCGGACCTTAATCCCTTAGATTATAAAATATGCAGTATTTACAGGAAAAAGCTTGCGCAAAACCCCATAAAAATTTGGAGTCGCTGAAGCTATCCCTCATCAAAGCAGTGGCCGAAATGGACCTCAATATCGTGCGTGATTCTATCGATGCCTGGCCTCGCAGATTACGGGATTGTATCGAAAATCAAGGAGGTCATTTCGAATTTAAATACATGTAAAACTGTATAACCTAACCTATCTTTCCATGTATAAATTACTAGCTTTTGCCCGCGGCTTCGCCCGCGTGGTTGTCGGAAATTATCCCACGGGAACGCACTACCTGGATCAAAAGTATCCTATGTCCTAATCCAGGTCATAGTCTACCCATGTGCCAAATTTCATCCAAATCCGTTTAGCGGTTTCTATGACAATATAATTCAATCATGATTCGAAAGAGACGTGGCGCCATCTATTATCATAAGACCGTTATTGTTGGTTTCCTCGAGAACAGTACCTTTTTTCGAGATGAAAGGTACAAAATCAACAGAGATATATCACTTTGAATAAAAGTCGTCTCCGGATACTTTTTTTCAATTAGCTCCTCAATTAACTAAGATATAGAGCTAATATCTACTTGATGAACTACTATTAGTACCCTCTACAATATAACATAGGTTACGATATAGGTTCCTATCGGGGGCAGTTTGCCAATGGAAGGACGGCTAAACCCTTTCATCCAAATCCGTTTACCGGATTCTATAACAATATAATTCAATCGTGATTCGAAAAACACGTGGCGCCATCTATATTACTTATCTCGTAAGAACGTCAGTGTTATTTTCCTCAGGAATAGTACTTTTTTCGGGATGAAAGTTACCCTATATCCGTGTCTGTACACCTGACAACGTATATGCAAAATTTCAGGATGATCGGTTCAGTGGTTTAGGCGTGAAAAGGTAACAAACAAACTTACTTTCGCATTTATAATATTAAGTTAGGATTATTATAATAAAATTGAAAATGCGTCATTTATTTCACACAAGTTATGTGACAGAACTTATGACCCGACTGTGTATATCTTTACAGCCTGTATTCCCCGGCCTGAATTTGAAATTAGCCTAAACACAGGCGTTATTTTATGTTACTTACCGGTCAGCGGTACCCTTGGAAGCGTCCGATATATGGAACAGTAGTGCTAAAGCGTGGATAGCGATGTTCATCCCCGCGAGGTGCACGAGTCGATGTATGGCATCGATGTGTGAGGTGCTTTCTGATAGGCGCTCTTTGTTTGCAAAGGGATAGGCGCGTTTTACGCCGGTTAAGATTGCCGACATTAGTCGGGAGTCGATCTCGCCCTGGGGATAAGAAAATATGTTTTAATAAATAAAAGGATAAAAAGGAAAGGAAGGTCATAATTGAACACTGTGATGGGACTTACAAAATATTACAAAAAAAAAGACTGTCTATCCATTTTAACGGCCTCTTACAGCCTTCATTTTGGACTGCTACTGGAGAAGTGCAGGCCAACCAATAGAATAGGGATGATGACTAAAAAATGATTTTTTGTCCGTCATGTAGATTATTAAAATATATTGGACACGTATTTTTTCTTTTTCTACGTAATCAAAAGATTACGGCGATACATTGAGTTAAAATGTGGCATGACGTCACGTCTTCGTAGATTTTATACGTAGAAGTGACGTAGCAAGCCCCCACTCCCGAACTTTAATGCGAGTTATCTAAGTCATTTTTTATTAATATGATAAAGCAAAAAATAAGTATCTAATATTTTTTTATTATCTGACTAACGGATTAAATAGAATTTCTTTTTTTTTACCCAGGCATCATCCCTATTCTACATTTCTTCTTATTTGCATTTCTCGAAGGCATATTATTATGCATAATCAGCCCAACTGCTGGGGAACAGGTCTCCTCTCTGCGAGAGGGAGTGACCTGTAATCCACCTAACATTTTATTGCCAACGACTTCAGAAACAGTTACACACATAACATTGTTTTAGGACCAACAAAACTAACAAGCTAGAACAATACATAATGTAAACGCCAATAAAAAACAGGCGAAATGATAAGTTGTTCCTTTTTTAAAGCGGTCAAAATGAACATAGATTACATCTTTTTCTACAGTTGGCCTCACTATAGTCTGACCGCTACCACTGTACTGCGTCTTAAGTACGCGCGCGGCGAGACGGACGTCCCGCCCCTCGCGGTACAGTGGTATCGGTCGTACCATAGATTTAGTTTTTATTCGTTATTTCTTGTCTTACCTTTTTGATAGAAGCCTTGAAGAAGGAGAAATATATCCTGATGAGGTTCTCAGCGATCTTGGAGTCGTCTTTGCCGAGGTAGAACTGGTTCAGGAAGCAGACGCCGTAGTACTGAGCACGGGAGGATATGTTGGACCTGGGTTGAGGAAATGTTGGTTTATTGATCTCACTGTTGTTATGTTAACCTAGTCTGAGTGTCAAGTATACTTATTGAATATTATTTTACGCTGTTAATTAATGCTATAAAGAAATGATAGTTTTTATTTTTCACATTTTAGTTGTGATACCTACCCCACACAAATTCGAATACCACTACCTGCTATGTAAATAACAGTGATAGGAAGTTATTAAAACATCATCCACGTATACTAAGTGGAAAAAATACGCATTATTGAAGCTAACTCAAAAACTGCTCAAGGAAAGTTAATAGAATTTATATGGGACCATCTAGGACTGGGGTGTTCAACATAATTGTACGGCGGACCGAAATAGATATTTTGTCTTTGAGAAATGCAGGAGAGCAAATGTAAGTAAAACACAAATTTTGTTAGTCATGAAATATATTGAAATAATATAATACTTGAGATGTAGCTATGCGGAGAAGGCAGTTTATGTGTTCGTCTATCAATGAAGATCTTGTTTTTGTAGAGAGATGCTTCCCGCATGCGCGGGAGGTGCATAGATAAGGAGAGGGCAAACCGCGCGCAGGCAGACTAATACAAATATGTTTTGTGCAGAAAAACAGAACACCAAAAAGGAAACTTTGTGAAAGAATGAATGAGCATAGTGAATGACTGAATGCAGTACGTTCCTTAGGGAGTACGTGTGGTTTGACATTGAATGATAGAGTAAGAGTGTATGCAAACAACTGCGTTCGCGGGCCGTATGTTGGACGGGCCTGATCTAGGAAGTATACCCTCTCAAACAAAAAAAGAATTTTCCAAATCGGTCCACCTTGGAGTAATCGCGTAACAAACATACACAAAAAAAAATACAGTCGAATTGAGAACCTCCTTTTTGAAGTCGGTTAAAAATATGACCAATTACGTTTCTCATGTGGAAACTTAGTGTGTGAGGTCTATGTTTGTATAGACGTTAAATAACAATATTCACCTGAACAGCATCTTCTCAATATCAGCCAACACGACCGCTTTCATATTAGGATGGTTGTACAAGAGCTGACAAAGATGGTAGATGACTTTAGACGCGACTCCCTGGCACGGGTCACCCAGCTTGTTGATAATGTTTGAAAGGAGCATCTGCGGAAAATGTTAGCGTGTTTATACAGATGGTTTACAGACTTTTAGAGGAAAGTTGAGACTAACTTTCGGTTTTTAGGGTTCCGTACCCGAAACGTGCCAACCGGAACCCTATTACTAAGCCTCCGCTTCCCATCTGGCTGTCGGCGGGCTGTATCACAAGAACCGTAAATAGGTAGACAGTTGAAATTTTCACAGATTGTGTATTTCTATTGCCGCTATAACAACAAATAATAAAAATAAAATAAAGTTAAGAAATAAACAAGAAATGTGTTTTATTTTATGTATACAGGGTGTAATTTTAATCAACGTTACCCTCTAAAGGGAAGGGGGTAGTGTACTCATCATTATGAACTAAGATCGCGAAAAAAAAATTCAGCTGTACCAAACATTCAAGTCCGCATAACTCGTCAAAATGTAGGGAGCAGCTGATTTTTTTTTGCGATTACAGGTTTGGTCCCATTGTAAAAATTGTTCATAAGGATGGGTACAATGACCCCTTTAAGAAGATAACGGTGTTTAAAATTACACCCAGTACGTAGTGTTAAATATTGTACGGTGGTACGGAACCCTTCGTGTGCGAGTCCGACTTGCACTAGGCCGGTTTTTTTAAAGACCGCGTAACACGCTATCAATCGGAATCGGTTTCATTTTGAAGCAAATTGCTAATCCATTGCTTCATATGTTCGAAAAATTTGTCTTCTCAACACCATAAATAACGCAATGAATGTTGTTGAACTGTCAAAATGAAACCGATTCCGATTGATAGCGTGTTACGCAATTAGGGTGCTGGTCGAGTCTCGAATAACAAAATCTGTTGTCAAACCATATGTTAGCTAAGCAATTCGTTATTTTGGTCAAACAATTCTGCCCCCCTGTCAGTCAAAAAAAAATAAAATTCACTAAATTCTTTGTAAAATCTGCCTAGCCTTTTCCCAACTATGTTGGGGTCCGCTTCCAGTCTAACCGGATGCAGCTGAATACCAATATTTTACATGGAGCGCCTGCCTATCTGACCTCCACAACCCAGTTATTGGGTAATACGATACCCTTGGTAAGAGTGATTGTCAGACTTTCGGGCTTCTGACGACCCGTAACGACTGTCAAAGATCCACGAATGACAGCAAATTTAGATATCTATTCAAAGTGAGAGTGAACATACTTCTTCTGGGTAAGCTCACTCCATCGTCGACTTTGTCTCTGTCACCTCTGACCTAGACTAGAGTCTAGAGCAAACCCATCTCAAATAAAAAATATGTAAAAATAAGTAAAATGTTCCTTATTTAACTTGATTTAATGATAATATATATATATATATAATATAATAATAGTAATAAATATAATAATAGTAATACGACTTACTGTAATTATCACATCGGGGGCAGAATTACAGCTGCTATTTTTAACATAAGATTTGACAGTAATTTTAACATAAGCTCATTTCAGACTATGCTATAATATATATATGCTATAGTATATAGTATACAGTTCATAGCACAACACCATCGTTCGCCATACATTTATTTAGAACACGTTCACACTTTGCTCTACTATATATTATTGGCTTGCTATACCCTATGAAATTGAGCGATACACTATGCTACGGTCGCGCGGCGCTCTCCTCCCCGCACGCCCCGCAAGCGAGACGAGCGAAACGACACGATTGGTCAACTGAGCTTGCCATATAGCATATTTGCTTGCGATTATATCGCATAATGTGAACGCAGTGCTATATAGTATAGCTATATAGCTTTTAATGTTGTAATATATAGCAGAATAGTATAGCGTAGTCTGAAATGAGCTTAAAGATCTGGCTGGTCACATTGAGACGTAACTGCGCGCGGCGATTTTGTTAATGATTCATAAGCAGAGATCGGAATAAGTAAAGCGTAAATATTAATACGTATAATAAATAAGTATTAATAATTCGCAAAAATTACAAATTGCGAATCATTTATTTCAGGTTGAATACATTCGTAACAAATTAAATATTTATTGTAAATAATAAATAATTAGCAGTTTCTTAAATCCCGAGACTTAATCGTCATGTTTATCATTCCGGGATTATATAGGAGGCATTATCCACTCTTGTTACTTCTTTCCAGGAAGTTTAGGTATGTATGCTCTACCTATTCCGATCTCTGTTCATAAGTCACGCAACTGTTGGCGCCAGTTTGAACGCCTCCATACAAGTTAGTTGACGAATTTCATCGCGCATTCCGAGCGGAAATCAGCTTAGTTTGGCCATAGCTTACATTAATCAATATTTATAGGCTATCAGAGTCATCTGCCTAGCCTTTTCCCAACTATGTTGAGGTCAGCTTCCAGTCTATCAGGATGCAGTTTACATGGAGCGACTGCCTATCTGACCTCCACAACCCAGTTACTGGAAAATACGATACCCCTTGGTAAAATTGATTAACAGACTTTTGGGCTTTTGACGACCCGTAACGACTGTCAAAGATCCAAGAATGACAACCGAGACCAACGGCTTAACGTGTTTTCTGAGGCACGGAAGGGTCTCGGTATGTAAAGATGGCCACCCATCCACGGACCGACCACGGCAAGCGTAGCTTAACCTGATCGATCGACCCGTGCGGCTGTTATTACTTATCCACGAGCCTCTACATAGGCTATCAGAGTACAAGTACTGAAACTATGACTACATTGTTTTGAAAACGAAATATAGAAGATTATACCTTCTCCCTTTCTGGATGGTGCATCAATAAATAAGACATTGCGCTGACAGCTTTCTCCTTATTAGCTTCTACTGAGTCGTGGGCGAAGTTGTTCAATGACTCTACGTATGCTGGAAATTAAACATAATTTATTATTTTCTATGCTTTTGACTGAACTTCAATAAAGGTGATCTTGTAACCATTGCAACACAGAAAAGTTGGCTGTCTATCTGCCAGATTTCTTGTGCCTATTTTGATTTTGATTTTTAAACAGCGGATCCTTGACTATGATCACCTAGAGCTTGCTCCTGTCCATTCTTTTGATGATAAAGATTATTTTATTTATTTATGAATACAATCTTACACTATCTTAACAGGTTGACACCCAATGCGATATTATGATACGTGATTACCTAATTATCATTTCTTCGTTAGTAATTCGATAGTCACCCTCACCCCCTAGGGCTTGACCATTACTCATAGACAACTTTAATAATTATTACTCACTCCCATACAACTCCTTCAACTGATCCTCATAGAACCACAGCTTCAGTATATTCCGTCTCGCTTGCTTGTTGCCAGACGTCATCTCATCCACATGTCCCAGCGGATGCTGCTCAAATGTGCGCAGTTTGACGTCAGGGATGAGTAGCTCTGATATTAGGAGTTCCGATAGTGCGTCTATAGAGAGAAAAGTTTTGATAATAAGTGAAAGGTTGAAAGAATAATCATTTCTTCTTCTGTGGGATGTAATACGAGTTATTGAAATAGTGGTCGCAAGCGCTACTGTTGAGCATGAGGTCCGGGGTTCGATTCCTGGGTCAGGCAAAGTGCTATTGGGTTTTTCTATCAAGAATTTCTCCATGACAGCCCGGAGTTTGGATTTGTGCCCGGTTGATGGCAATAGACTCGCCCCCTATTACATGGGACTTAAACATAACTGCCGAAATGTCGGTGTACTATAGGTACACCTATCTATATTTAGATGATCAAGTGACAAGTCAGCGTAACTTTGTGATACAAAAAAAAATTCTGAGAGTTTAAATATAGGTACTGCTTGCTTGTTGATCAATGCAGCTAATGCTGAAATATTACATACAGCCCATGACATCAAATTAATCTTTATTACTTTTCTATTATAAACTAAGTTTGAGAAACAGATAAATACATTAAAAAAAAAAACGAGCGGGCCTTACAGTAGTCGCTTATTGATGTGTAACATCTAACATCTGTTTGGTTTGGTATCATCCTGGTGCCGTCAGGCCGTCAGCTTTAGTTCACGTTTCCGCCATGTGATGCTACTTTCACGTTTAAAAATTATGTTATCTGTGGTATTTTTGACGCCAACTTTTTTTGTTTTGACGGATAGATTTTTGTTAGGTTATCTTACAGATTATTAGTGTATTATTAGCACTGTCTGTGTACCAAATTTTGTTATCCTTGTGTTAAAAATAGACTGGCCTGTGACTTTCTTTGCGTCGTCTTTCAGTGTTTTTCTGTACGCGTGTACCTAGAACTCGATATTGATAGCTAACTATTCACTTTAAAACATCCCTAGTACGCGCGACGGTAGCGTTAAAACGCCGAACGGCAATTAAGTGAACCTAAGCTCAAAAGTCACTGTCGTATCTGTAGCTTGCTACTATTATAGTAATCTGTGGTCCAACTGACGGCCAACTCTAGCACCGCACGTGCTCATTGGTCAAATCAAATAGCGCACGCTTCCCTGGCTTCCTATTACATACTTCCGTCCCTTTTCACGAAATCACTCCCGCAGATAGAAGGAAAGCGATAGGAAAGAAGTAACACATCAAAAAACTTTTATTTAAAAGTTATTTCTTAAGTAACAATAACTTACCAATAATAATGATACCATCCTTCTTTTTGGCTGGTTTTACATTATTGATTAAATTTCTTAATGCTGTCAAGTTAAAAATTGGGTTGTCCTGTAAAAAGAAAAAAATAAATTTAGCAAAACAAAGATAGTAAGTACACAAATGCTTGTCACATTACCACATTACCTCAGTTTGGTGTGCAAACAATATTATTCCTTGATGCCAATAATAATTAATGTTATTTGCTTTTCTTAAAGGGTCATTGTATTCATCATATGAACTACTTTTACTATGGGAAACCAGAAATCGCGAAAAAAAACCAATGAAGGGTACCGCAGTTGAAAAGAATTTATCCCAAAAACAAGCATTATAGTTGAAAAACATATTCGCCCATACATTTATTTATTTATTTGGGACAAACAAACAGTAACACATTATATCTGCGCAAGTAATAATAATCTTGATATATGTCATAATCAATTCTTCAACAGCAGTTTATAATCCCAAAAATAAAATTACAAATGAACGATTTTCGGACTTTTTCCTTTACTTGTGCTGTGAAAGCTTGCTCCTTGCCAAACATGATTCTAGGTCAACGGGAAGTACCATATACCAAGTACTAGTGTTTGTTTTAGTAACAAGACCAAGCACTGCACTAATTGACCTGGGGGTGCCACGGGTCCGAATCCTAGTTCCCGTGGCACCCCCAGGGGTATCCTCCAGGGGTGTCTTGGGTACGGAATGTAGGTTTTGAATGACGTATAAATGGCCGCTCTGGAACTATAGATAGTCTGGGACTAGGTATTTCATATTAATTTCACCTTGATATCTCCATGCGTTCCTGAAAAAAGGGTCTTGGCAGACTGACAGATGGACAACAAAGTGATCATATAAGGGTTCCGCTTTTTCCTTTTGAGGTATGGAACCCTAAAAATCAGCTGTTCCCTACATTTTGACGACTTGTGTAAACATAAATATAGGGAACAACTGGTTTTTTTTGCGATTTCTGGTTTGGTCCCATAGTAAAAGTTGTTCATAATGATGAATACAAAGACCCCTTAAGAGGTTGTACTTCATTTAAATTCCACCTTGTATACTAGAGTAAATTAAGTTTTTATTTTTCAGAATTACTAGTACATACTATTGAAAAAGTCATAAAATATTTTGATGTTGTGGTACAAAGTATTAGTTACCTATTATTACAAAAACACTTATATGTTTACATTTTTGGAAACTAAAGTATTAAGCATAGTGAGGCGTTGGTAATGCTTGCCTTGTTCTCTTTAGACAAATAGACATAAAAAAACAAACCTGAATCAATATAGTAGCAGCGGCAACTCTGTCTCCAATAGCACCTTTGTTGAGCAGTGTGCGAGCCCACTGGTGGTCTGATGAGCCACTCCTGTTGGCCTCTGAAACATGACAAACAGTCAGATATAAAACACATTCTAATCATCTAATAGAATTATAAAATTTGCAGCATGCTTGCAGTTGCAAGTTCTATGTTACTGGGATTGGTAATTGTAACTAGTCCACCTCCCTCCAGAATAGCCATGAAAATTGCCAGTAATAGTGCCAAAGCTGCCAGGAATGTTTCCAAACTTGCCGGCACCATTGGGCAAGAAACATATAAATAGAAAACCACTTTTACTAATATAATTGCTTAGTAGGATAGAATTGGATGGCTATACGGGTAGGGGAAGACCACAGAAACGATGGTGTGACTATGTGAAAGATGATATGGCCAAAAAGAGAGCGACTACCGAGATGACGACTAATAGATAAGTATGGAAGAAAAATACATGTTGCGCCGACCCCAAATAAATTGGGACAAGGGCAGGAGAATGATGATGATTTATTTTCTTACTGATAAACTAAAGAAAAGAAGCTATCCATGATAGTTCATTGATGATGAAACCATAACTATTTTCGAGATATTGGTAATTTTTTTTCTACATTCTTATAATTTAACTTCACTTGTATGTAAGAAAGTATATACATCTATATGTGTACATATCTGTATGTATAAAACGGTCAAACAAAAAATCTTTATTACTCCCCAAAATGCACGAACATTACATTGAACAAGAAACAAAAAAAAATGGCTTAATCTAACTGATTCACAGTAAAAAAGACCCTGACCTCTAAACTAGGTAAAAACCTGTATCTTAGAAGTCAAGAGTACCTTCAAAATTGTGCATGGATATAAGCCTTATAATTTATACCTAGATCTAATGATAATGATAATGATACCTAGATAAAATGATCTAATACAAAATAAAAGAGTAAAAAACAAAAATAAAAGATACAATGCAAAATTAGGCTGGTTTAAAGGGAAATATAATAAAAAGCAGGAACTTAATAAAAGAGAGAAAAATAAAACTGATTTTGATTAACTAAATGGTGAAGTGTGTGTTTGATATTGAGTGAGTGAGAGTAATTGTAAGTGTATGTGTTTGTAAAGTGGGTGTGAGCGAGATGTATGTATGTTAAATTCAACTTATGGATGTATTTAATTTTGGGCTAAATAGCCTGTCTGTTGAGGTTGGAATAGTTTCCAGTCAGAAGATCCTCAGTCATATGGTAGGTAGGTAAGTTTTTGCAGGTATTGTCGTAACTCAGATTTACACTGGTATTTAGTTTTTGGGAAAATTTTTAATAATTTATTTAACTGGTTGTAAAGTTTCGTACTGTTGACGTAATAATGCCTTTTAGCGAAGGAAGTCTTATACGACTCTAACGGGAAGACCGTGTGTTTGACCCTATCCTTTGACTCTAATAACAAACGAGTTGAGTGCTAACGGAGCATGGACTGGAGTATATACAGTTGCCTGACTGATAGTACTTTGGATTCTGCATATAACTGTGCTGTAGGATATCTCAATGGCCGAGAGAGTAGTACTTTCAGTACGGCTCTCTGAGCTCATTCTAGTCGTACAAAATGGTTTTCGCTGGCTCCACCCCAGGCTGGAATACAGTACACTAAAATAGATTAGCACAATACATAATATACGACTTTAAGGGTGTCCATATCGGCCGAATTGCGTAATTTTTTAAAGACATATATGAGTTTGCGAGTTCTACTCGCCAGTGTGTGCAGGTGTTTATGCCAATTCAGTTGTTGATCGATGTGTACACCTAAATACTTAACAGTAGGTGTCTTGGTGATTTCAGGGCAGGCACAAGAGGAGGAAGACGAACATGTGTGCATTTTAAGAGATAAAGATGCTGAAGTGTTTCTTACTTGTCTCATAAGCCATAGTATCTCCATGTAACGCACTGCTTGCTTCTTTCCTAACTTCATCAAGTTGCTCTCGTGTTAAATTCTTGGTTACTGTAGCAGGCTCCTCTGGCATCTATAAAATTAATTGTGATCATAAGTAACAGTATGTTAAAAATTAATGAAATATGATTGTTTTGATTATTTTGCACAAATATGATTCAATTTTACACCCAGTTCAGTCCCAAATTAGCTTTATTTACATTAATTTTTTTGGTTATGTATGAAAACAACATACCACTTTTTGGCTTTCAAAAAAATGTGCAACACTTCTAAATAAATACATTTTTCAATCACAATGTATATAATTCTTAATTAATTAGCAAAAGCTCTCTTACCTGATGATACCACTTCTTTTTATCTTCATATTCCAAGGTTTCAGCGAAATGCTTTGCAATACCTTGCCCTTTCTTTGTGTCGGCATTTTTGTCGGGCCTACTGTAATTTGTGTAGGCCTCGTCAACTAATATGTTCTCCTCAAACCTTTTGTGCTTCATTTTCACTTATTTAATACGAACTGAATTAATTAAAAATAAGAAAAACACGTGAAAATTGAACACTTGCCATGCTACTCTGACAATTTATTATTGAATTGAAAGCACAGAACATATATTGAAAGAGATTAAAAGTTGACAGGTCACCATATTTAGTTTGTGGCTACATCAGAGGAAAAAGTTGCTAGTTTTGTAAATAAATTACTTTTGAAATTCCGCTAAAAGTGGCTAAAATATTTTTGGCTTCCTTTATCCTATTAATATTGTTAATTAATGTTAATATAATATCCCATTATTGGATAATCAGTAGATTTCATAAAATAATATTTATTGGTGTTGTTAAAAATTAAAACTTGGTTACAAGTTTATAATTATAGATGCTGGCGGGAAAAATTCCGAATCATTCCCGTCGAATACTTCGGAAGTATTCCGAAATATTCCGAAACTTTGGGAATATTTCAACGTATATTCCCATTGAATTATTCGGCGGAAACATTCGATTGCGGGGTACGAATCTTTCTCGCGGGGGGTAAACTTCTCCGGGGAGCATCTCCCCTCTTACCGCACCCCGCACCGCCATCGCCTGCACGCACTAGACATGGGTCGGATTAGGTAAAAACGATACCTAATCCACCTAATCCTAGTATTTAAAAATACCTAATCCATTTACCTAATCCGAATATTTATTCAATAAAGCCGCTGGCCTGTTACCGATAGTACGAGTATCGTATGTGGATTGGGTAAGAAATATTCGGCATGGAGTATGGACATTCTGTTTCTGATATAATATTGTGGAACGGATTATATTTCGTTTTTTAGGGGCAAACGGTACTTAAAGTCAATAATATAGTTTAAACCGGGGATCCAAGAACATGCACAGTGAAAAAGTGCGACTTCGGTCCAAATTCTGGAACCGCCTACCATTATAATCCACCTAATACTAGGATTAGGTGGATTAGGTATCGTTTTTACCTAATCCGACCCATGTCTATTGCTAGAGCATTAACTAGTTCAGTGGTATTCTACATAGATGGCGCTGGCAGCAGTGCTAATTAAAGTTGAAACTTATTCCTCACATATTAAGGTACGGAATATCTTCTGTGAAGACTGTGTATGAATATTTTGTGCCATACCTAATCCTCGACGCTTGGATTAGGTACGGACTCGCATCGAAAAATACCTAATCAACATACCTAATCCAATATTTATGCCTCACGTCTACGCACGACTCGTGGCAGTCGGACGGGGCGCGCGCGTCACGGCGGCAGCGGCCGGCGCACAGAGGGGCAGCGGCGGCGGCGATCGACGATCGATGCAAAATACGATTTTTCACCAAAAAAAATAAAAATCTTAATTAAATTCATTTTGAATAATTCTGATTTAAAGAAACTTTCCCAGAAGTATTCCGGAATTATTCAGAAGTTTTGCAACTATATTTTTAATTGCTAAAAACCTTAAGATTACTGATTTTTTCGTAAAAAATTAAAAATCAATTTGAAAGTTTACAATATCATCTGAAAATTCTGGAATCTCTTTGTTAATGGATGATGATGTGGATGGTATTTCAGTTGGTTTTATTGGTTTGATATTTTTTGTAACTTTTGTTAAAACTTCAGGTGGCAAAACATTGGCACAATACAAGGCGAGCTTTTTTAAATATTTTTAGTTGGTTTCTGATCATAATTAAGGAATTAAGTGTTAATGCACACAGTCTGTTTCTTAATATATTTTTTTACTGTATTCATCACGTTATGGAGCCTTTCCACTTCCGCGTTCGAGTGTGTAAGGGACAATACAGCAATAGCCAAGTCGGGTATTTCTTGGAATGTCTTTTCAAACTTGAGCCCAGAACTTAACACTGTTCCTTCAAGTTTCCCATTCTGTGAAATGAATTGTTTTCCATTGTTGAACTATTAATCATATTAGTCGGTAGACTTCTAAGAGTCATAAAAGTAGGTAAGTAGTAATAACCTAAAAAGTAGACAGAAGTAGCTAGATTCATTTTTGTGGCTAAAACATTTCTTTTTTTTGGCTAAAGCCGTCGAAATTCCGCTACATCTAGCCACAAAGTGGCTAAAACGGCAACACCTGATTAACGGATATTTGATATTAATTTTCACTCGGTTTCACGTTTCTTTTATTTCTTTCATTGTTTTACAAAATCCCTGTGCTTTAAGTTAAGTTATATCTATACTTTAAGTTACATGACTTTTCAAAACACCAAAATAACTGAAGTGTTTAGTAAACGACCAACTATTGAAGGTTGTGGAAGTGGTGTCCGCTAGAAGCGGACAGCGCAGCAGAGTACACTACGATCGATTTATCTTGACAAGTCCGAACATAGGCACTAAGAAGTTTCGCGCATGTTCTCTCACTGACACTCGCCTCATGTCACCATTTGGTTCCTAAAAAATCTTACTGTGCAGTCTTTTGCGCGAAGTTCGGACCTGCCAAGGTAAATCAGCCGTCGGTAAACAGTCGGTCGTTCTAGCGAAACTTGGGTGGCATGGACACAAAGAGTAAAATAATAATAGAGAGAAAGAGTAGCAACTCTGCGGCGGTGTAGTATTATAATATCTGTGTCTGCGGTAAAATTTGCATGTATGGAAAGTGCTGCTACCTCTAGTTTGGTGTGTGAATTAAGGCTATAATAATATATAGCTATCCATAGGTATGCATAGTTACTATAATAATATGTAGCGAACGAGTCCTCTCACCTATTTATTCTCTCTATACTCACACCTCTTTGAGCGAGTTTGTGTTATGGTAACAGTCAGGGAAAAAATAAACACGTATGGAGTTCAGAAAAATGTCCTTTTATTATTATCAAACAAATTTTATTAATATTTATTCGTTTTATGCTTATTATACTTAATTAAATTAAAATAAGGAATAACATAACACTTTTTCTTGGTTATAATAAAGATAATACGGTACGGTATAATAATAAACACTTATATAAAACATCACAGCCAAAAATACACAATATCTCCTTCGGAGTTGATTCATGTTAACAAAACAACAAAAATAACAAACGAAAATCAAAGTGGTAACAATATTATGAAATAGAAACAAAACAAAACAAATAACAGTAACTAGAAACATTTTTCAACAGAATTGCGCATCAATGTCGGGAAAGTCGGAGTTGACAATGGCGACTTTTTGTCACTAGACTGCAGATGTCGCTGTCGTCTATGGAAATTGATGACAGTGTAAGTGTGCCCCCCTGCATGGACATAATGTCCAGGATCGGACGTTTTCTAGCTGAGATGATAACATATATCTCTATTACCTATATCGCCACTTTCACCGTCATCATCATCCTATCGGCCTCCCGCATCACCACAACGACCGGTCCCCTGTCCTGTGCTAAAAGACTTCACCATCAGCTCCTGCCCTTATCCCAATTTATTTGGGGTCGCTGTTTCTTTCATACTACTCTATAATTATATTAGTCAGCATCTCGGTAGTTACTCCCTTTCTTAGAGCATTTATAAATGCTCTAAGCTTCCTTTCTAGCCATATCATCTTTCACACAGTCCATCCATCGCATCGCTGCATCGTTTCATTGGCCTCCCCTACTGGCTACTCGTGCTAAAAGACTTGTATTCTAAAAATAAATTTTAAAGGCGTGTCAAATTAAGAAAATATGTTGTGCTATTGCAATTTGTACTGTAATTCAAGCAGCTAAAGTTGTTGTTGTAGTGTACATACGACGTTGATTTGTCACTTATTAAAAAACTACTTTGATAGCTCACTCAGGGCCCGTCAGGGTACATTATGTTCTGTGCTCAGGGCAGTGCGGGGGGCTACTTCGTCTGTTATTTTCATTCAATATTTCAATAGAAATCTAATTTTTAAGTGAAACTAGAATAAATTAAGCAACATGGATGAGAAAGGAAGAAAAGTTATCGTTTGCGACAACGGCACTGGCGTAAGTCCACATAAAAATGTCTTTAAAATGGTGGTTTTGATAAGCGCCTGAATCATCATTTTCCTCATGATATATTGTCGGTTTTAGTTCGTGAAGTGTGGATATGCAGGCAGTAACTTCCCAGCCTTCATATTCCCGTCGATGGTTGGCCGGCCGATCATCAGGGCTGAGAATAAGATCGGAGATATCGATATAAAGGTGAGTGTCGAAACTATGTGAAGTCAGGTGTGGAAACGGAACTCGGCCGTATCCTGTCGATTGAAATATGTTGTGTGTACTAAGGACAACGTATCTAGTAATACAAGGTCTTTATTATTATTTTTTTAGACTTTGTAAAATTAAAAAAAAAAATATGATTTTAATCAGGTCCCTAGTTTAGCTTACCATATTTCAAGGTAAAGATAATGTTTACAAGCCAAATTGTTCAAGAATTTAATCATTACACTTACAGTGTGTTGAATGTCATTGAATTCTAAAACAACAGACATGTTTATTAAAGCACATTCCAATCATTGCTAAAGTTTTATCAAAACAATTATTAGTTAGTTAAGACTTTCATTTCAGAAATTGGCTAGATTAACAAAAACCAGCTATTTACTAAAATAAGTTACATTAAAAACCCAAGAGATTCAATTCAAATTAAATGTAAGACACTTCAAGATAATATTGATGTTTTCTACAAATCTTCTATTACATGTATAATAAAAATTAAATGCTGTTTGTTGGTAAGCGCATCTCATTGGTAGCGCTCCACAAGACATCCCCCCCCCCCCCCCCCATTAGCATAGGCATTGATTCGTAAAGTCATTCCTAGCTTATAAGTAATTTCAGGCCTAGACCTGATTGATGGCGTCCTAAATCCAAAATTTGGCACAGTTGTTTTATATAATACCATCATGTGTGAAAAGAATTTAACAATAGATTGCAAAAGATCCCTTCCCGGATAAAGTGTGCCAAAATAAAATTACTACACCTAATGCTCTTGTAAAATTATAATTTATAAGTTACATGTAACACAATTATCGTAACCAATGAAATAAACATCTATTTTATTCTAGGTATAAATATTTATAGGTGGCAGGCTTAAAGTCAGGTCAATCATTATACAGACAACTGTATAGTTACACATGAACACTTTGGCAACCTCGGAACTGGCCTCACATGTCGTAGTTACTAGCTAAAATCGTCACACCAACTTATTTAATCATTTTGTTAATTTTATTTATTGCAATGTTTTTATATTGAATACATGTTTAAATGTTACAGGATATGTTTATTGGAGTAAGTCAGATTAAGTATCAGCATGTTTTTGAAATAACTGTTATCAAATCTAACAGAAAATTTGATGACAATATGTGAAAATGTTTGAAACTAATCAGTGTGTCTGTGAAAAGAGGCATGTTATTGAGTGTGAAATCCAATATTACTGAAATAATTATATTTAATATTAATTTCTCAAAGAGTTTACATACTTATACAATACAATCAGTTTTGTCACCTCAAGGCCATAAATGTCAAAATTTCAAAAAGTTGGTTAACTATGCCAAAGTGCTTTAAAAATGTCCTTTTATCTGGCATCATAAAAGTATAGGGCTTATTTCATGCAAAGATCAATCACTTCAAGGTGGTAAGGTAAATAAAGATTAAATAAAAGGTGGTAAGGTGGTATGAGCAGAATAATATGGTATTGAATGTAAAAAAATATTAAAATGGCTCTCCTGTAGTGCAGTTGTGCCTTGTCTTACAGAAGGTGCAACATATTAAAAATGAAAAACTCTGCATCTGTGTATTTTTTTTAATTTTTTATTAACCAATGTTACCCACTGTTGGGCAAAAGTCTCCCCATAGTTTTCCAATAAATTGTGAATATTAAAATTATTATAATTATATTATAATATTAAATTAATTATAAAATAAAATGTGGACGTACATTATATATAACAACATTATTTTATAAATAGAAATAAGAGCAGGGTCTCAATTTCCAATTGTGTCAATTTTTTGTTATCTTTGGAGAATCCTATGAAACCAATGTTAAAACAATGTAACATTTCATGCATACAGTCTTTCAACCATGAGGATGTGGAAGTTTCGGTATGTCACAGCAGCCGTACTATGCTGCTTACAGCACAATCATGCTTTAATTTGTACCTCTTGGCATATATTCTTAGTATAAATCTTAGCTAGCCTGACAATATTTTTTGTTTGCCTGTAATGGTACTCAAAAGTGAACCACACAAACACTTTAATAAAAAAATTATAGCAAGCATAATCTTAATATTTATCTGCAATGAGAATATTTACCTCCATTTTCTAGAATATTTCTTTATATTTTTTGTTTTTAATATTGGGTTGTTACATAAGTAATGAGCGATTATGAAAAAATGAAATAAAACTTCTTTTTATAATTTAAATCATTTATTAGTCTATCTGGCAGGGGTTCCGTAGTCTCTTGAATGAAAACATTGTGTTAAACATTCCCATGAAGACTCCAGAAGATATCGACAATGCTTGCGAGTATTTCACAAACCTGATTCAGGTATCTGCTTGGAGAAACACACCCTGCCTAACTTATCTTCCTACGATGTCACTCCAATCGGCAGATATTAAAGCAAACCTTATAGAAAAACGACGACTACGAAGAATTTGGCACCAATCTCAGCATTCTACAGATAAAACAGCCTTCAACCAGGCTGCGAAACAACTGAAGGCACTACTACAAGAATCGGCAAACTCTTCGTTCCGAGATACTCTAGAGACCTTGTCACCTCAGGGAAAGGGCGAAACGTCGCTTTGGAAAACCACTAAATCCATCGGAAAGCCGCAAGAACATTTCCGTTCCCTCAGATTCTCAAATTCATGGGCACAATTCATCTGGAAACCGTATTCAAGCCGAATGATGGTGATGATGAATCTGACGTTGATAACATACTCAGTCAGGGTCTCCAGCTGTGCCTGCCACTCAAACCCACATCCCCAAAGGAAATCGCGAGTGAAATTGGACGAATTCCAACAAGTAGATTTAATCACTCCCACAATTTAAAAAAATATCTCCCTAGAAAATGCATAACATTTCTTGCCTCACTCTTCAATGCAACCCTAAGAGCATCATATTTTGCTAAAATCTGGAAAGTATCGGAAATCCTTATGATACACAAACCTGGAAAGTCTCCACATGAAGCTTCATCATACCGTCTAATAAGCTTAACACCAGTTCTCTCGAAAGTATGGGAAAAAACCTTTTTAGTCCGCTTGAAGGAACTCATGGACCTCTGCGACATTATTCCAAAGCACCAGTTTGGGTTTCGGAAATAGCACTCCACAATTGAGCAAATGCACCGGGTCCATTACGAGATTAGACGCTGCTTTGAAATGAAATTGTAGGTACTGCTCGGCGGCATCTCTAGACGTGCAACAAGCAAATTCTATTGCAATAATTATAACAAAACTATTAACTACTTATTACAAAAAATATTCCAGTTTTTACTAAAAACTAAAAATTACGAAATAAAAAATAATTTAAAAAAGAAATTAATCCACTTCAAAAAGAAATTAACTCAAAATTATGAAATAACTTTAGTTTCGGAAGTCGGTGGCAAAAAAGAACTAAAATACAGATCCCCAGACACTGACTTCCGAAAATATAGTTATGTCATAATTTTGAGTTAATTTCTTTTTGAAGTCGATTACATTTTTTTTACACATCGGCTCTCAAACTACGGCTGAGATGAACAAGTGCCGCTCTCTGTTTATATACCTTCGACCGTAGAATGCTCTAGACGATTCTCGAAAAAACTACATAACTTTTACTAAACGCTCATTATTTATGAGACAACCCAATATTTAATATGTTGGTTAAATTAATTAATAGACAATTGCATGCAGCTGAGATGAGAATGCTAAGAGGGATGTGTGGTGTTAAGCGAATAGATAGAATAAGAGGTAGTCTGAAAGTGACACCGGTGACTGAAAGGAGTGTGGAAATCGGTTGTCATGGTACCAGGGGGGCTGCAAAGTTTCGAGCCTAAGTACCTTCAAGTGTCATTACTGTCTCGCGCTGCATATTATTAATTTGCGAAAACTTTTCAGTCCCTCTGGGCAGGGCTGAAAAGTTTTGAGCCTAGGGATGGGCCGCGGATGACTGAGACATGATGATGTTTACGGATTAATTACTAAAAGCATAATGATGCTAATGATATGAAACTATTTATACTAAAGAGGGTATTCGCAAATTAGTAATCTGCAGCGTGACACTTAAAGGTACTTAGGCTCAAAACTTTTCAGCCCCCCTGGTATGGGCATGTGGAGGAATGAGGAAAATGTTGTCAGGAAAGTTTTGATTATGAATGTGAATGGTTATACGAGTAGGGGAAGAAAAGAAACGATAGATGGACTGTGTGAAAGATGATATGGTTAGAAAGGGAGTGACTACCGAGATGACGACTAATAGGGAAGTATGGAAGAAAAAGACATGTAGCAGCAACCCCAAATGAATTGGGACATGGGCAGGAGAATGACGTTTATGATGATTTTTTAATATGTTGGTTATACATTTTTTTATCTACCAAACACTTCAGCTTATGTGATTACATAGCGGTTAATAATATTTGAGTACCTAGTATACAAGTCTTCAAGTATTATGAAAGTGGGGGGTCTATTTATCTTTTTCTTCTGCAATGACGAGTAGTTATTTTTAAAGCTGCATAGTATGGGCCTAAGAAATAGCACAGTAGCTATATATTCTAATTGTATTTAGGTACTTAGTTAAAAAAAAACCTATATTTATGTATGAGTTGCATTTAAAAGTTTTGGCAAATATTTATTAAAAAAAATATATATATATCTAACCAGCTTACAGCATTATTTTTGTATTGATTTGTGTCGTTTTTCAGATTATTTTGAATACTAATAAAAATTATGTTGTATAACCACTTACATTACGCGGACGTAAATATGGTACATCGAGTTTGAGAAAAAGAGGGGCTCGTGGCTAAGCAATAACAGCCGCATCGGTCGATCGATCAGTTTGAGCTACGCTTGCCGCGGTTGGTATCGAGACCCTTCCGTGCACGTTAGCCATTGGTCCCAGCTGTCATTCGTAGATCTTTAACAATCGTCAGAAGCCCGACAGTCTGACAACCAGTCTTACCAAAGGGTATCGTATTATCCAGTAACTGGTTGTGGAGGTCAGATAGGCATTCGCTCCATGTAAAATACTGGTATTCAGCTGCATCCAGTTAGACTGGAAGGCGATCCCAACATAATTGGAAAAAAGGCTAGGCAGATCATGACTTTGAGGTAAAGTTCGTCTTTGTAGAGCGCCGTCTCTGTCACTCGTACCTGTGTGAATGTCTCTTTCTAAAGCTCGACGTGTCATATTAACGGCTGGGTACATAGTTGACACAGTTTTGTAGAATTTATTTGATGTGTAATGTGATGTTTTCAGGATTTGATGGTTGGAGATGAGGCGTCAAAACTCAGGTCTATGCTTGAGGTCAGCTATCCTATGGAAAACGGAGTAAGTAACTTTTAATATCTCTAACTTCAAACTTTTATCTGCTAAAGTATTTATCATAAGTGGTGTGGAATTAAGGTCAAGGTCTTAAAAGGACCTGTGTGGCCCAGTTAGCCTATTCTTACGGCTTTATTACAAAACAATGTTTATCTTTAGAAAACATCAGCTATTTTATAATTTCGAACACTATTCCGAAAGTTAATGTTATAATTACAAAAAACTGAAGTCAAACCCGAGTCGTAAGTTGTCAATTTTGTATTAAGAACTTTACTATGTTCTGAATAAAGTTCATAATACATTAACGAGTTCAACGGTTTGGGCTTGGACTAAAGTTAGAACTCGTTTTGTAATAAAATGATTAGAGTGCTCTAAAAGGACCGGTACGCCCCAGTTAGCCTATTCTTAGAGTCTTAAAAGTCTCGGTACGTCCCAGTTAGCCTATTCTTAGAGTCTTAACAGACATCAACGATCCGAGATTTATTCGCTTTATAAGGCATCTTGATGCAAAAAAATATACCATGACCGAACATAAAAACGCGATGCAGTCGCCAAATCGCCGATGCTAATAATACCGTGTCTGTTATGGCCCATAAAAAGTGTTCTTCTTGAAAGCTTGTCTTGCAACTCTAGGTTCGTTGATGACAAGAATGACGACAAGAGTTGCAGATAAAACCATTATTTTAATGGACCATTTAGATGGAAAGATGTTAAAAGAAATTCTTGCTTCACAGGTCTTTACTTTTATTGACGTACTTTTGCAAAAATGCTTAGTTTTATCTTTCACTTTTCCGTATCCTAGGTCGTACGAAACTGGGAAGACATGTGCCACGTATGGGACTACACGTTTGGCGAGAGCAAGATGAACATCGACCCCAAAGAGACCAAGATCCTACTCACGGAACCACCCATGAACCCTACCAAGAACAGGGAGAAGATGATTGAGGTGAGCACATCATTTTGGGTCATATGCTTTACAAGTCTAGCGAGAAGCTCGTGGCTAAGTAATAAAAGCCACACGGGTCGATCCATCAGGTTAAGCTACGCTTGCAGGGGTTGGTCCGTGGATGGGTGACCATCTTTACATACCAAGACTCCTCCGTGTCTCGGAAAGCACGTTAAGCCGTTGGTCCCGGCTGCCATTCGTGCATCTTTGACAGTCGTTACGGGTCGTCAGAAGCACGAAAGTGTCTGACAACAAGTTTTACCAAGGCATATCGTATTACCCAGTAACTGGGTTGTGGAGGTCAGATAGGCAGTAGCTCCATGTAAAATACTGGTATTCAGCTGCATCCGGTTAGACGGGAAGCCGACCCCAACATAGTTGGGAAAGGCTAGGCAGATTGATTTTTGTTTTACTAGTTTAGCTTTTTTACTGACTTAAAAAGAGGAGTTGGTTCTCATTTCCCGACTGTGCGAAAGCAAAGATAGAATCATGTTTTTCATGCGTATGTGACAGGGTTCTTTATAATACAGGGTGAAATTGAATACAAGGGCAATATTTTAAGGGGTCATTGTACTCATCATTATAAACCACTTTTACTACGGGACCAAAACTGAAATCGAGAAAAAAATCAGCTGTACCCTACATTTTGACGAGTTATGCGAACCTAAATGTATGGAGCAGCTGATTTTTTTCTCGATTTCAGTTTTGGTCCCGTAGTAAAAGTGGTTTATAATGATGAGTACAATGACCCCTTAAAATATTGCCCATGTATTCAATTTCACCCTGTATATCCCCGAAACATCCTAGCGGCTGGATTAATTTTAATACATGAGGTGTCAATCTAATCGGCTAGATCGTGCGATGGTTGTCAAAGCAGATATCTTTCTTCATCGCAATAATATGGTTGATCTGGTGAAGAACAATAAAGATTTTAAAGAAATCCTACCGACAGGGTGACAGTAATTTACCCATAGAACACGGAGACGCGTTGACCGCACAGCGATTCAGTGCTTTGTGAAATTACCAAATTATCGGTAGGTGTTGTTTAGCGCTTTTGAAATTAATAAAAAGTAAATGCCGTTTAAAGGAAAAAAAAATGTGATGGTTGCGCAAAATAGTGATTGCCATGTTACGCCAAAACTGACAAAGTATTTGTAACTAACCTCATTTCAGGGCCCTATTTTATTTTCAGTTTTTTTTTTTTATATTTACCAATTCACGCAGACATTTAAAGCAAACAACTTTGTAATTCTGCAGGTAATGTTCGAGAAATACGAGTTTGACAGCGCCTACATCGCTATCCAAGCGGTGTTAACTCTGTACGCTCAAGGTCTCATCTCTGGAGTCGTTGTTGATTCAGGTAAGGATGATAATTTGCAGTTCACTGCTGTGTCACAGCCGCCTGCAAAGGAGATAGATACATCATAGGTTGCATTAGTAGCATCTACAGACAAAAGTGACCCATTCCAACCTCCGATAAATAAAATGCAGATGAGAATTCGATAATAGTTTAAAAAAAAAAATTCAATGCCAGAAGTATAATATTTTAAACTTTATACAGGGTTTCTGGTAATTAATGGATAACCTTGAAATACCAATACAATCATGTTTTTAGGATGCTGTTGAAGCTGCCCCGTTTCTGTAGCGCATCGGAGATGTTTGCTCAGAATCGAACTGACGGCTTTCATGCAGTGATTCGCAAAAAAGTCGCATCACTGATGCGTAGAACGCGGGTCAGTGACAATAGCATCCTGAAAACTGTGGTGGAGAGTCCTTACTCCACTTTTCTGAGGCACTAGAATGGTCAGGTAGCTTATTTCTTGCTTTATCGTTCTCACATCCTGCCTCAGTCACCTACTATTCTTCTCCTTACACTAGAGATAAGGTACTTTACTAACAAAATGAACCTTATTGTTGTCTGAAGTAAATAAATAAATAAAATAAAAAAAAGAATTAGCCAAATAGGTGCAACCGTTCTGAAGTGATGCGCGTACATACATTCGGCAATTGATTTTTGTTTATATAGATTTCCGGCCTACTACTTGAAACAAGGTTTATTATAATTATCTGGTACATTTACTTAAGTATTATATTATTTTAATTTATTGTGAATGTGAAGACTATATGTAGGTCATTGCTTTTTTGTTTGTTTTATTTTTTGTCTCAGTTATTTTTAATCATGGTCTGGCAGTTTGAGTAATTTATGCGGCCTACCCCAATGTCCTTTCTTTGGTATTGTTCGTCGAATCGTTGAGCTCCTTAAGTTCTGACTTGAGCTGCGCGATTACTGACAAATGCGTGCACTGACTGGACAGGTCCTCTCAATCTGTGTGGTTCTTTCCTCAAAAGACCATTTCAGACACCAATCTACATGGTCTTCACATGAAGTGACCAAGATTATGTCTGGACTTTATAAGAGACTGTGACCTCTGAGTTTGTTTCGGCCTTTCTTCTCAGAGTAGTCAGATAGGAAACGCCGAACTCATCTAGTTAAAAAAAAAAAAGATTGACTTGTAAAAGTGTTTGTACAAACCTACTTACAGAAATAAAAATCATTTATCATTCATCATTTATCACTTCATGGTAATTGTGGTTGGTATAATGTGCCATTGTAAGTGATGCCTCGTCATAAACTCAACCTGTTCAGTTTTTAACCCCCGATGGACACAGACGGGTGTTATGTTTAACGTGTGTATCTGTGTATCCTGTGGCAGCGTAGCTCCCAAACGACAACCGATTTAGTTTTTTTTTTTTTTATTTGTAAGGTGACTTGATCGAGAGTGTTCTTAGCTAATGGTTCAAGAAAATCTATTCAGTCTTTTATAGCTGATGAATGGATGTGAGCATTTTCCACAGGTTTGATCGAGTCGAAATTCGATATTCTGTTACTTCAATCATATTAGAATAACATAGTGACCTTGAACTGATGCTTCAGCATTACCTGGAATTTCCAGGATACCCAACTTCCTCGCCAACTTACAGCAGAGGTATTGTGTTTGGGTTGATTGGAAGGGTCGCAGTGAATAGGTTATGGATAGATGGTAATCAGGCTCTGATGATGGAGTAGCAGAAAGAAATCAGGGTTTTGTCTCGGGGTTTATTTTTTTTTAATTTATCTTTTATGTTATCTTCACCTAACACAAAAAGTAACCACTGTCTTTTTACATTTATTAATAACATTTTTTTTATTGCGTATACCAGGTGATGGTGTGACCCACATTTGTCCAGTATACGAAGAGTTTTCGCTGCCGCATCTGACGCGACGTCTAGATATCGCAGGACGAGATATCACCAGGTATCTTATTAAGGTTAGTGTCATTATAGTTACAATACTGCCTACGTTTTTAGGGTTCCGTACCTCAAAAGGAAAAAACGGAACCCTTATAGGATCACTTGTGTGTCTTGTCTGTCTGTCTGTTTGTCCGTCTGTCACAGCTAATTTGCTTCTAATCTAATGGACTGATTATGTTGAAATTTGGTACACTTATGTATTTCTGTGACCCAAACACGGACGTGTAACGTAAATAAATAAATTTTGAATATATTTAGTTAACTTTGGGGGGCAACTAAGAAAAATTAAATGTTAATTAATTAGTGTAATAATGTTTTGCAAACCGTTTTGTACCGTGTGACATATCAAATGAAAGGGCTTACTGTGAGGATATATAATTTTAAAATAAATTATTTTAAAGTTATTTAAGAAAATAAGATGAAAATTGACACTTCCCCCCTTATCTCCGAAAGTACTGAGCCTAAAATTTTGAAAAAAATACAGAAAATTGTTCAATGCCTATAGATTACAGGAAAACCTATAAGAAGTCGATGGTCTTAAAATAACATTGTAAATCTCTCAATATTGTCGGTACAAACATACCTACATTTGTCCATAGTTAAACAAAAAAGATCCAACCCACATTAGGTGTAATGGGGGTTGGATCCTTTTCGTTTAACTATGGACATTTGTATTTGGAATGTATGGGAGAACATGTTTTTCAACTACAATGTTAAGTTTGTTCTTGGGATAAATTCATCCCAACTACGGAACCTTTCATTGTGCGTGGTCCGACAGGCACTTGACTGGTTTTTTTTTATCGTGTGCATGGATGTCCTCCACCCCGGGGCAGGCGGAGGGGTCTGTCAGAATCTTACTGACTAAAACCACACGGGTGTTCTGCTGCTACCTTTAGCCGGGGTGCTGGAGTGCTTGCGCATTTCGTCACGCTCCCCCGGCCAGGTGTTGGTCCGCATGAATTCATGCGGACCCCGTCACCCTCAGCGGTCACTTACGGCCGCAATTGCTCTAGAGAGTCTAGAGAGAGGCGCGCCGCCGTCTCGGGCCTTTCAGTGTTAAGGCGACAAACTCCCTAAGTCTGTTTATGCAACATTTTGGGCCAAACAAATTTAAAAACTGTTTATTTTTTTTTTGAGTTCGTTTGCTATCGACACGCTTAGAAAAAGGATTTTAACCAATAAAAAAACTTTTGTGCATAAAAATACAATCAATAAGCTTTAATATACAACGTGTTTTTTTTTTGTTTACCATAACTTTAGGGTATTAACGAGACCATCATTTTGAACAACTTTTACTATGTGACCAAAAGCGAAAAAAAAAACAGTAGTATGGGAGTATGGGACAGCAGCTTTGTTTTTCGCGATTTCAGGTTTGGTCCCATAGTAAAAGTTGTTCAAAATGATGGTCTCATTAATACCCTAGAGTTATGGTATATAAAAAAAAACACGATGTAATAATTTCTCAGTAGTAGCGCGGAGTCTGGAGTAATGCCTAATAACTTTTTTTTTTTGGCCCCAGCTCCTCCTTCTCCGAGGCTACGCCTTCAACCACTCGGCAGACTTTGAGACAGTTCGCATGATGAAGGAGAAGCTCTGCTACATCGGATACAACATCGAGCAGGAACAGCGCCTCGCCTGGGAGACCACCGTGCTCGTGGAGCCCTATGTAGTGAGTGGAGCCCTATGTCATGCCATACCGTCCACGTCGATGTTTAACGCCTCGACAGCTGGAAACACGGATCTACGCGAGACAATTAATCGTGGCTTATTAATTGTTTCTGTATCATTACATTCATTTTATGCCGTCATCGGAATACATACGAAAGGTTAACAGACACGAAACGCAGACATCAAACGGCTTCTATGTCAAAAATGAGGGTGTTTGCTTCTGACCACACGATGGAAGTGAAAACTTATGACTGGAGCCAGGTCTACGCGATTCATTGTCACCGACCGACCGGAGCCGAGTATACCCGATTCAGCGTCATCACCCCGAGTGTGATGGTTCAGTTTCGTTCACTGTTCAGAACGAGAAAGAGCGCCTAAACAAGTATTCACAAAAAAAAATGTCTTCTGATCATTCGAGCCGTAAAATAAACGTCCTGATTCGAAAATGTCGTCTAAAGTCACAAATGTATTGCCATATCAGAAGACCTAATGTGCGAGCGCAACGGCAATACATTTGTGCGCGAGCAATAGAGATAAGTAATGAGGGGTCATTGTACGAAATTGTTTCTGCTTCGCGACTGCACTTTACCAAGTAACACTGCTGTAACTGTGAGGGTCATTTGTGGGTTCGCAACATCATTATATCTTCATAATTTTATCTTTGATCAACAATACCAACTAGATAATGGGTCACGTACAAAATCAAAGCTAAATGCTGTCCGCGTGAATATATACTTATACAGCTACATAAGTTTACTAACGAAGTGAGATAAAAGTTTCAAAACAGTTTTAGGTTTAACCGAATTACAACCTTGGCACCTAGTAATAAAGTTACAAATCTTCAAAACATCACCTTATACTTACGATCATTCGTCACAAAAAATGAGCAAAGCAATAAATTACTCCTGTCACTTAGAAATTAAAAGACTTAGGTTAAATAACATTTAGTGTGAAATCTACCGTAGGCAACAAATAAAGTACTTTTTTCCCGTTATTGCATTGCGACCTACATCGTTTTGTTCCGTTCCTGTTTGCATCTTGGCCAATATTGGCCGTATTGGCCAATCTTGCCCAAATATTTGTAGCGAAAAAACTACCGATTTAAAACCACCACGCACGGTTTAAAATCGGTAGTTTTTTTTTTTTTTTTGTAAAAACGTGATATTATTTGTTACTTTCAAGCGTAAAATATAACTTATTCTACATGAATAAGACACTCCAGCCGTTGAATTGCTTTTTCGAGTATAATTTTTGCGACTTTTGAATACACATTGCGGCATTGTGAAACGTGTATACATTGGCTGTGTTTCAAGCACGGTGCTAATAGCTTAGAACAAAAGTAAGGGATTATAACCAGCCAGTTAAGGTAGGCTTCTGCTTTTGGAGACACTACTCAATTCAATACATTTTTAATTTACTCGTATAGTAAAATCAAAAGTTAAACTTACTTATTGACAGATGGCGCTGTTCTCAAAATGTTGATAGGTTTTGTCTAAACAAAATGTTACATTGTCTGTTCCAAAAGTATGTAATGAAAGTGTAAACAAAACCTGTTCAGGAACCCTGTTCTTCATTGTTACGCAACTACTCACTACAGGACATTATTAACACATTCATCTGTATTTAGAAAAAAATCATCTGTATGTCACCACTTTTTCCTTCATTTGTTGTTTCAATAACTATAACTGCCAATAGAATAATATCAGCCTATTATTGCCCCACTGTCGGGCAAAGGTCTCTTCTCATACAGAGAAGGCACGAGAACCGATCACCATGCTTGCTCAGGACGGGATGGCGATTCCAGACTATTTGAATAAATTATAATTGAAAAATTGAGGTTATAAAATTAACCTCAATTATTGTCAAATGAAAACATTTTTAAAATGAGTATTTCGGGTTTAAGTATTCAAATAACAAATCAAAGCTGAGTGCTTTGATTTGATATTTGCACTACAAATTGGCATACACAGATACGTTTTCTGAACCATTTGTTTACATTTTAATGAGACAGATACAACCCGTGCGCATTAACATGGCACCTGGCTTGAAAACAACCCTCCTCCCGCTTCCCCGCGCGGGGCCCCGCTCTCGTCATGTGAATCTGAAGTAACAGCGCGGGCGGGCGATGCGATGCGACGCGGTGGGTCGGAGAACAATTTCACGCGGACGAAGTCGCGTGCAGAAGCCAGTTGAAGATATATAGACCACACAAGAGTACTTTCTGCGATGAGTAGGCAACATTACCTGTGATTACTATACTTGCTATTTTCATTATGTGGGTTTGTGGCTAAGTAATAACAGCCGCACGGGTCGATCGGTCAGGTTAAGCTGCGCTTGCCGCGGTTGTTCCGTGGATGGGTAACCATCTATTACATACCAAGATCCCTCCGTGCCTCGGAAAGCACGTTAAGGGGGAAGCGTCAGGGTAGTCCGCGAAATTCAAATTTTCTTAAGTCAGTATTAAGTTGTATGTTAAATAAAGTATGATTCGCGGCCGTAACAAATAATTATGTTTTTACAGAATTACAATCATTAAATTCAGTAATACAACTCCTTAAGTTAATATAATTCACAAATGTCAAGATTTCATGAAATAGTCATTCACTAGGATTACCTGGTCTTAAAGAGTTATATTGATCACTTTAATTATTATATTTGTGTAAATAAATACTTGTTACAACCGCGAATTACATTTTGATCAACGTACAACCTAATACTGACTTGTAAATTGCAAAAAACGTAAGAAAATTTGAATTTCGCGGGCTACCCTGACGCTTTCCGTCCCGGCTGTCATTCGTGGATCTTTGACAGTCGTTACGGGTCGTCAGAAGCCCGAAAGTTTGACAACCAGTCTTACCAAGGGGTATCGTGTTACCCAGTCACTGGGTTGTAGAGGTCAGATAGGCTGTCGCTCCATGTAAAATACTAGTATTCATCTGCATCCGTTTAGACTGGAAAGCCGACCCGAACATAGTTGGGGAAAAGGCTAGACAGATGATTATATTTTCATTATGTAATACTGCTTGATTACCGGTCTGTCATCTAAATTCACCTTATTTCCTTCTCAGTTACCAGACGGTCGCATCATCAAGGTGGGTGGTGAGCGGTTCGAGGCTCCGGAGGCGCTGTTCCAGCCGCATCTGATCAACGTGGAGGGACAAGGCATCGCTGAGCTTGTGTTTAATACTATACAGGTAAATACATGTGGAGAAAGACTGCATTATAAAAAAAAACTTTACCTTCCTAGCATTTTCCCCGTAGTAGGAAAAAAGACATTGAAAACATGACTCAACAACAATAACGTCTAAAATAGATATGATGTTCTTGACAGAAAAAATAATAATTTCTAGTATTGGTAGGGATTCGCTTCAATTTAGATTTTAATAATAAAATCTAAATTGTATGTTGTTGTAAGGTGACCGAGCGAACGAAGCGTCTCTGCTTCAAGTCTGGCAAAATTTGCTTTCGTCCGTCAGTTTATTCCTATTCCTCTACAAGTCGTATTTTACACCTGCTCTGGACGAAACTTGATGTACAGGTTTTACGACTATGAAGAACTTCTTTTTTTATTTGAAGTATAGGAACTTTAAATTGGTGTCGTAAAAATTTGGTGGATGTGATGAAGAAAAAATAACGGTAAATATCCCGTTTTAATACATTAGGTGCGGCAGACGCACATGCGCGTTTTCATAACTTTCTTCAAGTGCCACGCGCCGCACATGTGCGTTCGTTGTGCATCTCTATTGTTTCGATAACATCGTAAAAAAAAGGGTCGGTAAGGGTGTAGCATAAAGAAGCGTTTGCATAAAGAATTAAGCAGAGAATGTGTTAAATAATTTTAGTGGTATATTAATTATATCACTTATGTTGCAAAAAAGTTTGTGCTCGCGAGAACTACTAGTATTAAATTCTATCCTGCAATTTATTATTAAAACAAGTTTATGGTCTGCTGTAAAAAAATTGTTAATCCACAAATCCTATTGACAATCCCCATCAATGGGAATTTGTGAACTTTTTGTCCACAAATCTCCGTTATGACCTTTTAATAACACAACATCAGCTTCCCTCTCTCAAATTGAATCACGCCCGGGGCTATAGTAAATTTATTATAGTTTGACCAAGACCGCAGTACCGCGCCTTAGGAATGCGCGGCGAGGCGGGGTGCAGCGCTGGCGAATGAGCGGTGGGACGCCGTGAGCGTTGATTAATGAGCGGCCTGCACTGCCCCCCGTCTCGCCGCGCACATACCTACGGCGCGGTATAGCGGTCTTGGCCAAACTATAGCTCAACTTTTAACGCTTTGGAGCGAGTTTCGTTTCTTTATTCTAGAAGGATTATTACTTTTTCTCTAACAGAAATAACTTGAATTCAGTCATTCAAAAAATTAATGGTTTTAAAAATATATCTGTTTTTCTCCTACAGGCTGCCGACATAGACATGCGCAATGAGCTCTACAAGCACATAGTCCTGTCCGGGGGCTCCACCATGTACCCAGGGCTGCCCTCACGGCTCGAACGCGAGATCAAGCAGTTGTACTTAGAGAGGGTGCTCAAGAACGATTGTGATAAACTTGCGGTGAGTACCAGCTTATAAATCTTATAACGTTTGTAAACTAGCTTTTGCTCGCGACTTCGGTCCGCGTGGAAGTCAATTGCACCATAAAACTTATCTTTGGGCACTCGGGAATAGCGAAGCTTTCTAGCAGTGAAAGAATGTTTGTAATCGGATCAGTACTTCCAGAGATTGCCTCGTAGGCAGTTGTCCCACCGCCGGCGAGGAAGCGATTAACTATCGGCTATTTTCTTGCTCAAGAAACGTTGAATAAATTTACATTCCGTGTAAACAAAAGAGATGCATATATTAATAGTTGATCGCTGACTGTTCATACCGCGCACGAGAACTCGTTTATCGCAGCGACAAGAGCCATCAAAGCGCTGAGAGACTCACGCTTGGTACATACGCATACCAGTGAGTAATGGCTTGTCGCCAGCGTTTACTCGCTGCTCGTTGCTCGCCAACTCGTTTCTAGTTTCTAAATCTACTCGCTCATCGTTGCCGGTGGGACAAGTGCCTTACAAACAAACGATTTTACGTCTTTACACTACGACAACGTTCAAAGGTTCCTTTTTATAATTTCACAGAAATTCAAGATCCGCGTAGAAGACCCTCCCCGCCGTAAGGATATGGTGTTCATCGGAGGAGCCGTCTTAGCAGAGGTGTGCAAGAACAGAGACAACTTCTGGCTGTCACGGAATGAATACTTGGAGCAGGTACGAATATTAATCCTCTTCTTATCAGCTGTCGACCGACCTCCTAGAGGTCGATGACAGTTAAAATTACAGTAGAAAGTACAGTATCTGGCGGCCATTTTCCGTTATTAAAAAATAAAAGATTCCGACAAACTCAAAAGGAGGTTCTCCCTCCTCCTTTATTGAAGTCAGCTAAAACGTTCACAATCTACTCGCATTTTCAACGTAGCGACAATCAATCTCAAAAAAAAAATTCAAAATTGTAGGGAAACTAGAGGTTATTTTGACAGGTTAGAATGCAAACATTCATAAAAATACGGGAATGGGGTTGTTTCCCGGACGCTTCACCTAGAGAGAGCTCTGTGTGTTTGTCACTTGTCAAATTCATCTTGAAGCCAAAGCGACTAATCGGCGACAAGAGAACACAGCACCATCTCGCGGCAAAGTTTTCAGCCAGGAACTCCATTGACAGCTGAATGAAAGTAACAAACACTTAGTGCCATCTTCGTGGAACTAATTTGACAGTTTTCTACCCCACTGTCCCTCTGATATTCAGAACTTCCTGAGGATGATCTACGCGAGACACAATGGCTTTTTAATTGTTTTTGTAATCATGGCATACGAGAGGATAAACAGAGATACCCATCTCTAATTGGGGATAGTTTCGTGAACCCGTGGCGAAAGCTCAGAAAATAAGCGGAGGACAGACTTGAGAATATTGTAGTTTTACTAGCTTGACTTCTACAGAAACCGTACATTTTTTTTAGGATGTCAATAGGATGCCAATGTCACTCTCCGGTCCATAAACTATGTAAAAAAATCACGCCGATCCGATGCTACTTATATTATAATAAAGACATCCAATTTCGCAATAATATTATTTGAATAATGTGAACTTTAAACAAGTTTTTGTTGTTGTTCGCATGTTCGTCTTGTGGTAAGCATGGATACTTCTTCGCAACCGCTTGTCTTAATATCTTTATTTTATTATGATCCATTTCTATTGGTTCCTTACCCTTTTTAAAGCAATAGGTGCTTAATTGTCATACAATTTGTTCCAGGGTATCTCCTGCCTAAGGAAACTGGGCCCCCGCGCCAGTTAATGACTGAAGCACTTACTTAATTACTACTAAGTGTATATAGACGGTGTAAAAAAGTCATAAACGACGATATATAAGTACCCGGCTGTAAATACGTTTAATCGAGTTTCCTTCAGCTTTGTAGAGCGTTGTCACTGTCACTCATACCTGTGTGGTGATAGTGTCTCTTTCTAACGCTTGATTTGACAACTCCCGGATACTCTATTTTCTGTCGCTTACGCCCTTTTACTGTCGATACGATTCAAGTATTCCGTTATTTTACTTCGAAATTAAGTTTAGTATGTATAGAATCAATGATTTTATTATGTTTATAAAGTTTGTATATCGATTTATTAATTACAGAAGATAGATAATACTGTGCATAGAAAAATTTCATATTTTTAAGTGTGTGTGTGTGGGTGTATTATGTTGGTTACAAAAATAGGAGCTGCCAAAAATTGTCTTGATGTTACGAAGACAGAAGAGGTGTATGCTGTTTTTTTTTAGGGTCATCAACCAGACATTGGAAATCAGTCATTAACCGCCAAAAAATAAAATCTTTTATTTTTAGGGTTCCGTACCCAAAGGGTAAAACGGGACCCTATTACTAAGACTCCGCTGTCCGTCTGTCACTAGCCTGTATCTCATGAACCGTGATAGACAGTTGAAATTTTCACAGATGTTGTATGCCTATATATATATATGTTGCCGCTATAACAACACATACTAAAAACAATAAAATAAGGGGGCTCCCGACACGATTTTTTTTTGCCGTTTTTATAGATAATGGTACGGAACCCCTCGTGCGCGAGTCTGACTCGCACTTGGCTGGTTTTTATTTATTTTGTCGTGTTTAGAAATCGATATCCATAACGTCTGAGAAGTTTCGCTAGCTAATTTAATTTGACCCTGTTGCTCCGACATAATATTACGCACACGTCTTTATAGTGCATTTAATTTATTAATTTAAGGCTCTCACAATCTACTTATAATTGACACCGAAGTGTAATCAAGATATGTTTAATTAATCCAATTACGATATAGACTTACTTAGTGGACATTTTGTATGCAAGATCAAATCTTAGTTAGTCATTATAAAAGGTGAATTACTATATTAATAAACACGTAGGTGCGTTGAGCACAATACGGTGAATCATGGCCGGTCCGAACTTTGCGCAGGAGACTGCGCAATAACATTTTTTAGGAACCAACCAGGAGACATGAGGCGAGTGTGAGTGAGAGAACATGCGCGAATGTTCGGAGAGCCTGTGTTCAAACCGGCCATGATTCATCCGCCGTATTGTATAGCACATCGAGTATTAGAAAAAGCTCCGACTTTGTAGAGCGTTGTCTCTGTCACTCATACAGACACAACAACGTTCAAAGGTTCCACGGTTTATTTTCGGAAAAAACCGAACTTTGCCGAATGAAATGTGACTGATCCAATAAGGGAGTGACGGAATTAGTGCGTCAATCTATAATAATTTAGGTGGTAATCTAAATCAATTTCTATTGGTCGATAGTCACATTTTATTCGCTATATTTCGGTTTTTCCGAAGATAAACGATGGAACCCTTGAAAGTTGTCGTACAGTAACCGGCATGAGTCGTGAGCACAAACTGACACCTGCGCCGTAGTTAATTTTCGGATCTCTTTGGCGGAATGAAGAAGCCGGGGGGCGACGAACAGCACGCGATTGGTTTGTCAATCGATGCTCGTCGGCTATTGGGCTGTCGCGTTTCATTCGGCTACTGTACACTTTCGTGCAATTTTAGTGAATTACGTTTTGGATGTTAAACTAGTTTAATTTTGTTATTTCGTATTTGTTAAGTGTCCTCCGGATTGAGACGATTTTTTGCCTACAACCAAGAATGCTGTAAATTATTCAAAACGTTGTAAAAACATAAATAAACAAAGACAAAACACTTATAATCAAATTATATTGTTTTATTGAGATAATTATATTTTAGTCACGAACAATCAAAGTAAAATTTCAAGTACCACTAATATTTTAATTATAGTTTGTGTAATTTTCATAAAAACGGTACTGAATAAATTTGGCCGAAAGTGTACATGCATGAGATTCCCCCCACTACTACCCATCTGTGCTCACGACTCGTGCCGGTTACTGTAGTATGTGGCCTGTGTGTTTGTGGGACAGGTGCTTTAAACTCGATGAGCTATATCAACGCTCGCGTACTGTTTCTACGTGTTCTGTTTCTATGTATACAGGAGAAATCTTAACGAGTTCCCGGGTAAATGTAAAAGGCATATTTAGAAAGGTAACCTGCATATTGTATTTTTTGGACCGTCACCAATGTAAGGTAGTACAGACGCCAGCACATCAAGCTACTACAAACTGTCAAATTTCTTCAATAGATTTTCAACTTTATCGCTAAAGCATTAGGTTCAAGGTTGATTGGGAAAATTTGACAATGTCGGGTAGCTTGGTGTCTGTACTTAAGAGAAAAAGTCGCGCGCTTTTCTTGTGGTTACCCAGTGACAATGTACAAACACGCTGTACATGTGTGTGTAAGCGCAGGAACTCTCGACACAGTCAAAGACAATTGCGAAGTCGGAAGCGTGACACTCGTGTTGGGCAGATTTTAATTGTAAAGACAATTGATTAATTGTAGTGGTAGCAATTAATCAATTGGCATTCGTGATTAGCAACAGTCGACAATTAATTACTTTTCAAAACTAGCAGTTAAAATTGACTACTGTATGTACCTTTGTTTTTGGGTTGGGAAATCATAGATAAAGATAATTTTATTTTGGAAATATGGGTATAAAGGATAACAAAAATTATAACAAGTTCAGCCATATTTTACTATGTAGGCATGTAAAAGATTCACAAAAATACACTAACTTAAAAATCTTTTTCATTCATGAACTCATATTATAAGGTACTCTTTCAAACAACCCGCGAGTCTGGCAGTACTGCCGGTCTATTCTGTAAAGATCTCACCTTGAAAACTTAGGTGAAGTGAGCTTGACGTGAACTGTCATTCCACCTGATGTTAGGGAATTATACTATTGAAAGCTCACTCCACGCTCACCTCACCTAAGTTTTCACGGTGAGATTTTTACAGAATAGCACTGCTGTACGGGCCTGTTGCGTGGACTGGTATCATAACAAAATGTATAAGTAAGATACTCAAATACGCATGTTAGTTACAAATAAACACTGATATTAATAATCATCAATGATTTTCATTAAACCACATTAGACAGATAACGACAGATTAATTATAATTTCTTATAAGACTCTTTTCAAACATACTGTTGCGGTCGGTCAATTTGTGACTCTTCGGCAGATTTCATGACGACGTTCAACTGCAGCTGATGAAGGAAAATGTGTGTGAAAACGCTTTTTATCTCAGGACTAGCTTCCGCCGTTCGACAGTTGTTAAGGGTCGTCAGAAACCCGAAAGTCTGACAACCAGTCTTACTAAGCGGTATTGTATTACACAGTTACTGGGTTGTGGAGGTCAGATAGGCAGTCGCTTCATGTAAAATAATGGTGCATCCGGTTAGACTGGCTAGTCAGATGTTGACATTCTCTGTATGCCTTGATCATAGTGTTGCAAACAAAATAATGCTTTTCCTTTAAATTTTTTGTATTTTTTTTTTCTTAACGCCGGAAGGCATGGCTGGACTATCCCATAATATGCGTTGGCCTCGCTGCGTTATATCGAGAGCTTTTGCCACTGGCGCAGTACAGGTCAAGTACTCTTGTATGTAATCAAATACGTTCTCTTTGATAGCATTTTTGATGAGTAACATCTATCCTCTCGCTTTCCTGCAATCTGTGGGAGTGATTTCGTGAAAAAGGAAGGAAGTGTGTAACAGGAAGCCGGGGAAGCGCGCGCTATATAATTTAACCAATGAGCGCATGTGGTGCTGTAATGAAGGATGATATTCGTGTTTTCATCAATAAGTATCATAGTTTGATTTTTATTAATGTACCTATGTAAAATTTTCGAAATCTTGTCATACTTTTAATTGATTTCGGTGAAGGTAAGTCAGTTTTAATTGTTTCTTAAAACAATTAAAAAACATTATTGCAGTTATTTTAATTGGAAGTTACGATTAACACTAATCCAAACCACTAAGCGCGTTCATTAATCCAAATAATTAAATCGCAATTACTTTTTAGCCAATTAAAAAGTTCACTGAAAAATTAATTAAAACGGAAAAATAATGGCCATTATGCTCCGTTTTAACGATTATAATAAAACGTAATAATAATAACGTATAGTCTTGTGGAGAACATCGTAACATGCTTATTTTCTGCGTGTTCATTCTACAATAAAAGGAATAACCAAACAAACGATGAGGGCGCCACTACGCGCTCGGTATCGTCTCAAAGCCCAACACTTGACGCTAGTCGTCTTTACGCACACATCCACATCGTGTTTGTACACTTGGTTACCACAAGTAAAGCGCGCGTCGCATTGTGAGATATACTGTAGATACTAGGTAGGTACAGTCACGAACCGGGATTGTTGAGCCACTAGCTAAACTTGGTTGTGTTACACGAATGCCGCCCGTTTTTCGTTATTGAAAATGTCACATGTCAAATTTCACGAGCGACATTCGTGTAACACAACCAAGTTAAGATGACAAGCTAGTGGCTCAACAATCCCGGTTCGTGACTGTACCTATAATGAATAGGGAGGGATGATAAGTAGGCAATAATGTTCAGGCGATCGCCAACACAAGAAAAGAATGTAATTGTAATAATTATTCTATGATTTTGTAATTAATTATAATTTAACCGAATCTGTTTGTTTTATTAAAAAAAAATCTATTCACCAAGTGAAAAACAAGAAGGAACTGTCGTTTTATCAAAAACGTTCGTAAAGCTGCGTCACCACTTTTAACAAACACGCCAACGACTCTCCAAAAAAAGTGACCAACTTATGATTTAGCGATCCTCCAGACGAATTTATTGCATTTTTATTTCCAACAGAATGCTTGTGTGTGAGGTTACATCTACAACGCTATATGCGATTTCTCATATATCACATCTTGGATGTTTCGTTAACGAACATGTTACCAACCCCAGATCTATGGGAGAGAGCAAACCGTGCCCCGGGCGCTAACTTCAGGGGGCGACAAATTCATGCGTGGCAGACAAATGCACCACCTAGCACAGCGCAACTGCAATGATGCGTAGCACTTAATCTTTTTCTGCGGGTGGCGCACTGAGGAAATCACCGATTAGCGTAGGCATAGGTCGTCAAACGGTGTGAGCCGGTTGCGAGCGGGCGCCGGGCGTCTGTCCCGCCCTTTCCGAGGCCTGTATGTGCAAAGGCGACACGATTTCCTTAAATTTATACCACAGTTTCGGCGCTCCTGTTGGGTTGGCGCAAAATTTGATTAATATGTTGCTGCCAAACTTTTCGAGCTCGCTTCGCTCGCTCTTACAGCCTTTTGCAAATTTTAGCACTGCCTGAGATACGCTCTTTTGCGATTTAAGAATTAATAATCAAACTTTTCTAATTCTTAAATCGCAAAAGCCTAATTCTTAATTTTTTTCTAATTCATAAATCGTAAAAGAAAATCTAACTTAGGTATTTCAGACGGTTCTAAAATGTTCGAGATCGTTTCGCTCGCTCCTGTAGCATAGTAACTCCTAATTCGGAAAACTTATCTAATTCTTAAAAACCAAAAGAAAATCTAAGTTATCCCAGGCAGAGAGCTAAAATTTTCACGCTCGCTTTGCTAACTCTTGCATTATAGATTGTGTTATACTCGGTCCAAAAGCTCGTGGCACGCGGGGCCATAAAACACGTTTGAGACGTCAGTCATTAGGGTTGCGCATACCATTGAAATGAACGATAATTACGCAAATTACGAGCGACTTAAAACTACAGTTATAAAAACGTAATTTGTGTTTGCAACTGCATTCGACATGGAAGCGTTCTTAAAAAATAGCATTATAAGCATTGATGGTGAAGTGCATCAGCGAGCTCGTCGTGTAATTAATAATGTGTTAACCTTTTTGTTTGAAATTAAAGAAGATCGCAAGAAATTACAAGATATCGATTTTAATAAACCACGTGACCTTGCAGCGATGATTTGCGGAGTAAGTCTGAGAACTGTAGTCAAGATTAGAGACGAATGTAAACGTGGCGCGCCGAGTATTCCTCAGCCTCAACCAGTAACAGATTTAGATGATTTTGACAAAAGAATTATGTATGTCATCATTTTATTCAAATACTTGCCATCCTACGTTACAAAAAAAGTGTTGAGGTTACCAAACAAAATAAAACATAAGCCTAGCTATAATTTTGTTATACATTTTTTATTTTATTATTAAACTACTTTTTAATAGTTAAATACTTTATTATATCATTTAACGCATAAAAGGTAACTAACACTATCGATAAGAAAGTGGTAACATCCCTACTCCCGCCCATAAGACTCATAAGTGCTAGGGAGTGCGCAATATGCGCTACTCCGCTTCCACGTTTTATAGCCCCGCGTGCCACGAGCGTATGGACCGAGTTTAATTGCTGTTAAACTTTTCTGCATAATTCAATCGAAAATTGGATCGCACATCTGATTAATTTATGGCTGGAGGAGTAAAATTGTAATTCTAATATATTCATTATTATAATCTTCCATAGGTAGTTCAAGTTACCCAATCCACTTTAGCCACCCAAGGCCAATATGTTTTGTTTCCACGTTCTGCAATAGTCCTGCACCAACCGGGGGTTGTCTTTGGGTGCACTTGCATAGTGCATCATTTCAAATTGTCTAAGGGGCCTCTGCGAGTTGGCTCCGGCCCCTTGTACGCCTTCCAAAGGTCCGGGACCCCAGGGTCCCGAGATATGTAAAAAAAAAAAATAATCTCACGACTTTTCAAACTACGTTTCGAATAAGCCCCAGTCTTGTTCTAATTAAAATAAGTGTTCGACATGTACATGTACATTAAAAAAAAGGCTTCATAGAGAAACATAAGGTCAAAAACGGTGGGCGACAGACGGCAGTTTTTGCCCCCAGAAAATTCTAGTTTCGGGGCTGCATGTTACAAGTGTGAAGTGGAACGGACACACAGGGGACGTAATATTTAATAAGAAAACAATTCCAGTTATAATTACGTTTATTAAAAATCGCAAATGCAAAATTTTCTTTCATTTACAAATTACACAAATGTTTTATCGACATCGACAAATATGTTAGCGATATCGATACATATTTATCGACTCGACGAAAATACGTACGTCCTTTAAATAATATCTTAGTAAAAATACACAGTAAAGCTAGATTCGTATAAAAAAACATAAAAAGTCAGTCAATATCACATACGTATATGAAAAATAAACTACCGACGATAAATATGACTTTAGCACACTTAATTAACACGTTATAATAAGTTTAAAGTTCTTGAGACTTGCGAATGAGTACAATATTATGTAATTTTTGCGTAAAAAGTTGTAAATTAGGACTACCGAGCAACAAGTTGATTAAATGCAGTGTTCTCACACCTTCGCAATTTCCAAAAAGTTTGACATGTCATAATAAAAATTAAAGCAAAATATTTATAATGTTATATCAATATCAACACACCAAGAAACATCGAAAACATTAATTTTCGAATACTTCAGTTTTTAATATCTACAACACCAATAGTGTACGTTTTTAGGAAGTACATCAAAGTAGGGTGGAAGAACGAATTATCAGTTCTTATTCATTGATAGGTACACAAAATTGACACATACTATACATTACACAACACTGCTATAGGCCCTCTATTTTATTAATTTTAAATTAAATGCCAAAAATGTCCCAATTTTTTTTTAAATGTTGTTTTTTTTTTTTATTTGATACGAAATTTTTCATTCAAGTTCTATTTTTATTTAAGAAAAAATGTTGTAATAAGAGATCTAAAACCGATATAAAAAGTTACATACACATTTTAATCTAAATCTGGCACTAAGCTTACAAAACCTACTTCAGTTTTAAACTGTAACTAAATCTAACTATGTAGTTATAAAAAGCTACACGATAAACAGAGTAATTCTACACATAATTATTTTAGTCATAAACTAGTTTCTACGATTTCAAAGATAATATAAAAAAGGAAAAATTAAAACTTAAAAATCACTGGACTACAATTTTTAACTTGGCAAGTCAAAAAAGATGATCATCAAATTCTTTCGCGCTCGTATTACTTCAAGACATTTCATTGTAGCTCGATTTATTTTTCAACAGACTTCAGTAAAAAAAAATATGTCATGAGAATATCTAACATTCACATGTTTAAAAAGTATAAATAAAAATATATACTTAAGGCGAAAGCTCCAGGTAGCCCGCGAAATTCAAATTTTCTTACGTTTTTGCAATTTGCGGGTCAGTATGAGATTGTATATTAATTTGAATATAATTAGCGGCCGTAACAATCTGTATTTAAAAATTATAATTATTAAAATCATCAATACAACTTCTAAGTTCAATTTATAATCCTAATGAAGGACTATTTCATGACATCTTAACATTTAGGATTATACGAACTTAAGAAGTTATTAAGTATTACTGATTCTAATGATTATAATTTTGTAAATACATAAATGTTACGGTCGCGAATCGTACTTTAATTACATACAACCTAATACTGACCTGCAAATTGCAAAAAACGTAAGAAAATTTGAATTTCGCGGGCTACCCGGAGCTCCCCCTTAAGTTTAAAAATTACACTTACAAAGAAACACTATAATCATTCTTAATAGTTGGAGACTTATAAATATTACTTAGTTGCCTTACTCCTAGCACAAAAAAATGCAATCTGCACTCAGCACTGCAAACTGCAATTTGGGACTCATAAATAAAAAAAAAACAGTCTTATTATTCACAAAACTAAAACTAAATAAAATTGAGATTTTCAATTACCTATTTGAGATTAGCCTTAAATCTAGATTACAATCTTAAACCTATAAATGCAATGTCTGGTCACTGTTCGCTTAAAAATGTACAAAATTAAATTTAAAATCGAGCGAAGCCGAATTGGCCTGTTAAATAATTATTTTATAATAGGTAAACGATTATTGGGAGTTTTACCACACTTATTTTTTTACAATATTCCTAATTCTCCGTTTTATTGAAGTTTTCTAATAACTATTTTTTTAAATTTCTAAAAACTAATAACGAATTTAATTTTATATTTTTTTTGTAATAAAAGACATCTTACTTAAATGTTTGATGGGTAAATAATTATTGTAACTTTTATTTACTTTTAGGGTTCTGTACCCGAAGTGTGCCAAACGGAACTCTAGATTACCACTCCACTCCACTATCTGAAATGTTCATAGATTGTGTATTTCTATTGCCGCTATAACAACAAATAATAAAGTTAAAAAATATATATACCCATACAAGAAACGTGTTTTTTTTTTAAATTCAGTTAAAAAAAAACACGTTTCTTGTATGGGTATATGTATTTTTTTTTTAATATGTAGTGTTAAAGATTGTATAGTGGTACGGAACCCTTTGTGTACGAGTCCGACTCGCACTTGGCCGGTTTTTTCTAAGTTCAACTGTTTTTTTTTTCAAGTAATGGCGGTCATGATACTATATTGCTTACCCTAAAATATCTAGTCTCAGGGCCTGTTTCATTACCCTCGGATTTTTACTAATCTATCGAAGTTCTGTCATTTCTGAATGTTACTGGTAGCTAGTGCCATAACCGGATATAGTGAAACAGGCCCTCTTTCATACCGAGATCATATAGTAACAGCGCCTGTCATTAAGGCAGGCATCACACCTCCGCCGCGAAACCATAGCGGCGAAACCGCAGTACTTAGTTCAATTCAACTGACTCGCATCATGTTCATCATCATGCGGTTTCGCGGCGGAGGTGTGATACCCGCCTTCAACCTAATTTACACGGTGCGATTTAAATACCTGTGGCATACCATAACTTGAAGCAACAATAAAAGTTGCACAGTCTAACCCCGCGTCCTAACAGAAAGCGACTACGCGACCATCGCAATTTCGCGCAAACCTTGTGCGTACGAACTAGCGATCAAACGTACTGGAGTCAAACTGGTGTATTCGCGCGAATAAAATGTTTGATTACTAATTCGCGCGAACTAAGTTGGTACAATTGCGCGATCAAACATACTGATACTAAACAGGTGGCCTAACTGACATTCGCGCGAACGTCTTTGTGTTTCGCTATTGGTTTCTCTATCTTGCTCAGCAAGGTAAATAATAAATTTTATTGCCCGATAATAAAAACTGCGCGTTTCAAACGTTCATTGTGAAATGTGTATCGACGCGAATACGCGACGCAACCGTCCAATCTCGACGATCGATTATTTTAGAACACAACATTTTGACATCGAGCGAATGCGCGATCTCAATCGGGTGAAACAGTGTTTGGACCAAGCAAGTCGCGTAGTTGCTTCAATTTTATTGTATGCCACAGATAATAAACTTGCATCGTGTAAACGGGACTTTGAATAGTCTTTAAATACCTTAACACTAAAATTTCGATTCAATCAGGACGAATTATATCAATTTCGGACGATTAATACATAACTTATAACTTAAAATGGCTACATACGTTTATATTTCAGTCTTAAATTCTAATTTTATTTACAAATGGCAGTATCATTTAGCTTCCGATATTTTTTTAATATAGACAAGCCTTCGGGCTGGGCTGATCTTGATGCAGACAATGTGAATAATAGATAAATTTTGCGGTTTTGTATGCTTAGATGGTTTGGTCATGTTGAGTGGATGAATGAAAGGCGACTAATAAAAGGTATTTACAATTCAGATTTGAGTGGAATTGCCACGAGGGGACGCTCTAGGAAGACGTATAGCGACCTAATTGCCCAATTTGGTCAGGTGCGTAGTACTCAGATCTATGAACATAAACGAGGCAAAAGACTATGTAAGGATCGCTGCAGGTGGAGTTCCATAGTTTCTGCCTACTCCCATGGGAAGTAGGCGTAACTTTATGTGGTGGTCTGATGATAATGATAATGGATAAAATGACGATGATTGGGATTGAGTCATATAATTTTTTGACAAATACCCAATACAGATACAAAATTCTAATTTATTTGTGCGTGGTTAGCCGTACTTCGCTGATTTTAAAATTACTGATCTCAATTTAAGGTTTTGGCTGATGTTCTTGAGAAAGGTCAGGTGCGTAGTACTCGCTACCGGCGTGCGTGTATGACCAGATGTATGAACGTAAACGAGGCAAAAGGAGTATGCAAGGATCATAGTAGGTGGCGTTCTGTAGTTTCTGCCCACCCCCATGGGAAGACGGCGTGAGTTTATGTATGTGTGTATTAATTTACAGTGTCGAGCACTTTAGTTAAGGATATGAGGTTTTATAGTCCTTCCAAACATTAATTTTACTTTTGACATAAGCACGCCAATGAAGTTACTTATTTATTGACAGACAACCATAGACAAAAAAATGCAATACTTTTAAATAACCAATAATATTTCTTTAAAATGAAATATCCGATTAAAACTTCTTCATAAATAAAGTCGATTGTTATAAGAAATCGAATCGGTAACACATTAGGACATCACTAATTGATTAGTAGGTACTGGAGCTGTCAATAGTAAAATTAATGGTTGAAAGGATTATAATTGACTGATCTAAAATCATCTAAAAATCACATTGTCCGCAAAAATATCACTAAAACTACTTACAATATTAATTTAAACTAAATCTAACCTAACTCAAAATAGTAAATGCATCGAAATGGCTATATATTTTCACTAAATTAAACGTAGTTACACTAAAATCTATCTTTTATTCGCCTACTAGTTTTTCACTGCAATGTCCCAGTTATGGACCATTTTTGGGATTGTTAAGTTATCGAATTTACCGCGTAAAACTTGTCTTGTCTATGTTTGTCTTGTCTTGTCTGTTGTAATTATACTTGTCGCGTTTTAGTAGTGCAATATCGGTCATTGAACCCTCTACATATTCTAGCATTTTTTTTATTTTATGGTTAAAAACTGAAATAAAGTCCGTGTGGGGCTTGTGGCTAAGTAATAACAGCCGCACGGGTCGATCGATCAGGTTAAGCTACGCTTGCCTCAGGTTTACACATCTTTACATATCGAGACCCGCTGTCATTCGTAGAACTTTGACAGTCGTTACGGGTCGTCAGAAGCCCGAAAGTCTGACAACCAGTCTTACCAAGGGGTATTGTATTACCCAGTAACTGGGTTGTGGAGGTCAGATAGGCAGTCGCTCCATGTAAAATACTATTCAACTGTATTCGGTTTGACCCCGACATAGTTGAGAAAAGGCTAGGCAGATGATAAATGTTCTGAATTAATATGTATCGTGATTTTCAACATGTTCCAATAACGAACAACCGTACATAGTTTATCGTTGTAGGTTCCTATGGAGAGATGTTCGGGAAAGGGCATTGACCGCTATTGCCATGCTGAAAGCGACAAATAGCTATAGTTGATGTTCCTTTTTCCCTAGATGTTAAAAATGTTGACTACTTTCTTCCAAGATCTACATAATCATCCTATAATGCCTAAAAGCCTGGGGCACAAGCCTTCTCTCTGTGAGAGGGAGTGGGCCGTGATCCACCACGCGGGCCCAGTGCGGATTGGGAGATGAAAACATCTTTTGAGAGCAGTGGTGATGAAATAATTTATACAAAGTGCCTGCTTGGGATCGAACCCACAGCCTACAACCCATAAGTCGCGGCCGTTTAACTCGGCCACCACTGCTCTCAAGTTCTAGCCATTTTAAAATTGTAACTAATTTAAAACTTTAATAATAGCATACCTTCCCTCCCGTCAAACGTCAGTTATATACATAAAAAACTGCATAGGTCATGTCAATGTGTGCTCGAATGTCTAGCGAACACCATAGGTTCACAATTACTGTAAACCCGCGGTCGCCATTGGATGATGTTTTTTTACGTTTTTATATATGATATACGTTTATATACATATTATATTCAGATTTTTCTTATGCACACATGGTGTGCAATCGACGTATGAAGAGTTAACAGATTGATTAAATCTCGGAATATTGGTATAAAAAAAAAAACTAAACAGAAGTTCTTAGTAAAAGCCATGTGTTTTAGTATAGTCAAAATAATCACTGATGATAATTATAGCAAAGGGTGGACGTTATCAAACATAATTTTTACCATTGTCGTACAATTCAAAGAAAACTCCAGATAACATGAATAAAGTTGAGCACTACACCTATACTTAGGCCAAGATACAGGATAAATACATAAAACTGCAACTTATACAAATATCTACTTTAAACTCAAGTCTAAGTTGATTTTTGATTGAAAAAAAAAAAAAAACTATCGATAGCGACATAAAATAATTTTAGTTGCAATGGAAACTGAACCATACGCAATTAAGTTAAAGTTTGGAATCCCAAAGCATAAAATTTATCTCGTCTCGTTAGCTTTAGTATAAGTACTACTTTTGTTCAAAGCGGCTTTTTCCACTTCACCAAAATTGTCGAACGCATGTACTTAACGGAACCTCAAATAATTCCCATTTTGTTTTCCTAAAAATATGATTGAACACTCTAAAATAATAAATAGCCAAATAACTGCGACCAACTTTGATGAAGAGCAAAAAGTTTTTTGAGGTTCATTAATTTAAAAAGTGTACATCATCGAAATCCCAAACAAACGGTCCTTACACACCCCAACACATTTTAATCCATCCTTATTTATTCCTTACAAGTCATAGATGCAAAGGTAGCAACATCCAGTTACACCAAAATGGCGGTATTCAATATATTTGGTTTCAAAGCAGTGCAATTACTATTGGATATTGCTATTTTTGCTGCAAACCTATAATTTCAACGTTTATAAAGAGATGTTGCTGTTTTTTTTTACAAACTTATTAAGTCCAACAATGAAGCTGACTGCATTCAATGTTGCTATTATTGAAAAATAGGATGTCTCTGCCTTTGCACCTACATGATTCAATCTTCGACCACCTACATCTCTGCCCACGCCCTTAATCTTCAGTCTTGTCGTGTGACTTTTGCGAGGTAGTCTCGGAAGTAATGTCTTGCAGTATGTTCTTAATCTCGTCGTATATCTCTGTGAACTGCGGCCGGTCGGAGGGCGACTTGCTCCAGCAACGTTTCTGGGGAGAATAAGGAATAATGATACAGTTTTCTTCGAAGTTTTGTTTTATGTTTTTTTAATCTTTATTAGAGAGGGTTTGATCAGTTAGACCATGCCACCCTCATAGGGTCATTCTATTATCTACGCTTAAGAGACCCACGAAGCATGCGTAGTTCATACAAATGAAATACTAAAATAATTTGTAAATCAAACATATTCCTTAAGGTAGTGTGTATTTATTTCGATTGGATTACAGAATATCTAGGTTCCCCGAAGTTTGCATAGAGAAAAATCTGAAATTATTCTGTGCCATAGAAGTTTATGTAAAGATTACAGGAAAAATAAAACGGTGTCCTAAATAGCACACTTTTTACATTTTATTTATTGGGGATAAACAAAGAGTTACACATTGTGTCTTATCTAATAATAACATAAGAGTAATTTAAATGTGAAACTTTCACATTTGGAATGAATACAATTATTTATATATGATAGTACGGAACCCTCGGTGCGCGAGTCCGACTCGGCCGGTTTTATTTGAATTTGTGGTTGTATGTTGATCTGAATATGATTCGCGATCGTAACAAATCTGTATTTATAGAATTATATTCATTAAAAACATCAATGCATCTCTTTAAGTTCATATAATCCTAATAAATGACTGTTTGACATTTGAGGATTATACTAACTTATACTTATTACTGATTCAAATGATTACAATTTTGTAAATATGTATTCGTTACGGTCGCGAATCATACTTCAATCAACATACACCCCAACACTTAACTGCAAATTGCAAAGAAAAAAAAAACGCAAGAAAACTTGAATTTCGCGGGCTACCACTGCGGATCCACCATAAACTTCTTATGTTAGAGATAGGGAAGAGAAAGATTATAATAATTACAAGTAGTGCTCCCAACGGTTCCGGCATAGTATCCGGGATGGTCCACTCCAGTGAGCCGGTCTTCACTCGCTCTAACACCGAGTTGTCGTTCAATTTCGCGAATGGCAACTCAGCTTTGGTGTAGATCTGAAATAATAATAATTAACGATCAGTTAACTTCACATCCTGGTAACATATTCACTTAAGAGGCCTATCACAAAATTGCGTTTTAACAGATTAGGTTTGAATTCATCACATTATGTAGCAATCGGGCAGTTATAATTAATTACGCTTATATTGAGTGTTTTTTTAAGTATGTAATTTTACTTTCTTATGAACTAAACTTTATTCTGGTATAAATTTTACGTAATAATATTAATGTAGTAAGAAGACATTTAGAGTTAATTCTGAGCGTTTTTAGTAGTTTTATGGTATTTTATGGGATGTTTTAAAATAGATATTCCATCATATTTCAAAATTCGGAGGCCGCTATGATGGACTAAACCACTATCTCTTTTCTTATTATATACTTTTCATTTCATTTTCTTATGTAATTAGTTCAATCCACGAGCTCAAAAAAATGCTGTCGCGCATTTTATGAAAAACTTGCTTCGGAATTTTGGCTTTATATAAATACATAAGAAAAAAAAAACGAAAACCGAGGCCGCTATAAACTATACTAATAATTATTCTTCACCACTCATCAATAAGTCTTTCAGTTTCTCAGAATAAGAACGCCAAAATTGCCCATTTAACGCAAAAATCACGATCGAAATGTAATAGGAGCCTTTATCTATACAAATAAATAAAATTGAATTGTCTGTTATAGCTGATATTATAAGGAGTAACTTACTATTATTTTAGAAAAAGAATTACGGTTTCGCGCAAAAAATTAAAACCCATGTTCCCGTAGGATAGCTAGTTAATATTATATAGGGTGACTGATAATAATTAGTGACCGATAGGTACTTAAACACATGATTGTACTCATAATAACAAACAACTTTTACTATGGAACCAAACCTAAATTTCCAAACAAATAAAAATCAGCTGTCCATTCATGTTCGCATAGCTCGTCAAAATGTAGGGAGCAGCTGAATTTTTTTCGCCATTTCAGTTTTGGACCCATAGTAAAAGTTGTTTGTTATCATAAGTACAATCATGTGTTAAAAGGATCAACCGGGTTTTTGTTACATATTGTATATTGCAGTAAGGCCAGTTGTCGTAGTTCAAGCGTTTTAAAATAATATTGATTTTAGTTTTGATAATTTATATTTAAAGTATTCAGGAACAACCAGTATTCGGATTACGCAGCATAAAATAACGAGTTAAAACTATTGATTACTTGAAAATATTTAATAACTAGGTATGCTTTGCTCACCTCCCAAACAGTGACAGCAAACATGTAGACATCAGACTTCGTGGAGTAGTCACCTTCCAACACGGCTTCAGGAGGCAACCAGCGGAGAGGAATCACCTGCGATACATACAATAGTCAATTATGTGCCCAGCCAATATTAATATATAAAGCTCAAATAGAAATTAGAGAGAACTGTTGAGTGCTATTCTGTACAAATCTCACCGTGAAAACATAGGTGAGGTGAGCGTGGAGTGAGCTGTCAATAGTGTCAATCCCTAGCATCGGTTGTAATGGCAGCTCACTTAAAGCTCACTTCACCTAAATGTTTCACGGTGAGATTTTTACATAATAGCACTGTAGTGATATTCTGTACAAATCTCACCGTGAAAACTTAGGTGAGGTGAGCGTGGAGTGAGCTGTCAATAGTGTCAACCCCTAGCATCAGCTGGTCGATTCTGTAAAAATCTCACTGTGAAAACTTGCGTGGAATGTGCTGTCATTGGCTGTCAGTGTCATCCAGCAGATGCTAGGGATTGACCCAATTATTTTCACAATCATCATCATCATCATCTGCCTAGCCTTTTCCCAACTATGTTGGGGTCGGCTTCCAGTCTAACCGGATGCAGCTGAATACCAGTATTTTACATGGAGCGACTGCCTATCTGACCTCCACAACCCAGTAACTGGGTAATACGATACCCGCTGGTAAGACTGGTTGTCAGACTTTCGGGCTTCTGACGACCCGTAACGACTGTCAAAGATCCACGAATGACAGCCGGGACCAACAGCTTAACGTGCTTTCCGAGGCACGGAGGAGTCTCGGTATGTAAAGACGGTCACCCATCTACAGACCAACCCCGGCAAGCGTAGCTTAACCTGATGGATCGACCCGTGCGGCTGTTATTACTTAGCCACGAGCATTATTTTCACAATCATAATCGAGATTTTAATAATATTTTTTAATTTTAGTTTTATTATTTAACATGAGAATCGGCACCATTATCGAGTTTCTGACTGAAATTCTGTTTTCCTATTTTATTTAAAAACCCCACAAATTAATGTTTACACACTTATGCAAATATTAGCTTTGAAATAATATAAGTAAAATGGTCACTAATATTATTAAAATCTCGATTATGATTGTATAAATGTGCTTGGACCACCCCTAACATCAGATAGAATGACACTCACTTTACCTAGGTTTTCACGGTGAGATGGTTACAGAATAGCATTGCTGGAGGAATGACAGCTCACTTCAAGCTCACTTCACCTAAGTATTCACAGTGAGATTTTTACAGAATAGACCGGCTGGGGGCCAACCACCACCTATTAAAGTACTATTATTTTAATGTTACTTCAGTGGGAGAAAGTCTTGTATGGATCAGAATATTGGGCCGCAAAAATAATGTATGAAAAGCATGTAGCTGAGATGAGAATGCTAAGAGAGATGTGTGGTGTTACGCGAATGGATAGAATAAGGAATGAGTATGTAAGAGGAAGTCTGAAAGTGACACCGGTGACTGAAAAGTTGTGCGGAAATCGGTTGTCTGTACGGGCATGTGATGCGGAGGAATGAGGAAAATCTCGCCAGGAAAGTTTTGAGTATGAATGTGGATGGCTATACGAGTGAGAGACCAAAGAAACGATAGAGGGAAGGCGGATGGACTGTGTGAAAGATGATATGGCTAGAAAGACGACTAATAGAGAAGTATGGAAGAAAAAGACATGTTGTTGTTGAAAGACTTTTATTTGGGGTCGGCCCCAAATAAATTGGGACAAGGGCAGGAGATTGATGATGACTTCAGTGTGAGAAAGAGATGGAGCTGTACAGGGCGTCTAGCTCCATCTCTTTCCCACACTCAAATAAGATTAAAATAATACTACTTGAGAGCTGGTGGTCTAGCTCCTCTCTAATTATGTCAGCATATTTACAAAAACACCGAATTCAGCCGAAAACGAAAAAGAAGCTTCGGCTTCAGGATTATTTTCGGCCGAAAACGAAAATGATTTAGCCATTTCGTGTATATGATATAATCAATCAATGCATAATTATGCGCGTGAAGAAAAAATACAACATATACCTATAACCTCGCTTCACAACTTCAAAATAAAATTGCAACCGTTTAAACATAGCCACTGACGAGACGTCTTTGGATTGGATTCATGGATTTCAATCCGTTTGGAATTTCAAAGCTGGACGACGTCCATTCAATTCGCATACGTTATTCACATTCACGAAACGATTTTGGAAGACGTCCATTTTATTTGGATTGATGGACGTCATGTATACAAACAAAATTTTTAACTGCACAGACAGCTGTGCTGCTGGGGAGTTTGTTGCGCCACTTCTTCTCCTCAGCTAAAGCACTAGGAAGTGGCGAAGGGCAGGCGCTTTGGGGGACTGTCTTATGTAATGTTGACGTTCGAAACGTGCTGATTCTCAGCCTAGTTTGAATAAATGACTTTTGATTTTTGATATTGAATGCAGCTAGTGAAACGAAAAGTTAGCCTAACGTCACCTGATATGGCCGAGCGTTACGAAGTATCAATGACGCGCGACAATTCACAAACTTCTGATTTTCGGCTTGGCCAAAGCTTTGGCTTTTTATATGGCCGAATCATGAAAGACTGAAATCATGAAAAGACTTCCGAGACCAACGGCTTAACGTGCTTTCCGAGGCACGGAGGAGTCTCGGTATGTAAAGATGGTCACCCATCTACAGACCAACCCCGGCAAGCGTAGCTTAACCTGATGGATCGACCCGTGCGGCTGTTATTACTTAGCCACGAGCATTATTTTCACAATCATAATCGAGATTTTAATAATATTTTTTAATTTTAGTTTTATTATTTAACATGAGAATCGGCACCATTATCGAGTTTCTGACTGAAATTCTGTTTTCCTATTTTATTTAAAAACCCCACAAATTAATGTTTACACACTTATGCAAATATTAGCTTTGAAATAATATAAGTAAAATGGTCACTAATATTATTAAATAGAATAGAATAGAATAGAATAGAAATTTTATTTTGCAAATATGGGTAATACATCATAGTTCTTAAGATTAAATTTAGCCCAGCCACATTTTACCAATCGGCATGCAAACATTTGAAATTATTTATATCATTATTATTACAATTCAAATTACTATTATAAAATTCTTAAATCATCAGCTATTAAAAATATATGTTTGTATTAAAAGGAAAATATAGGTCAGTATCATAAGATTATATATCATGTCATTACTATACATAATATGTCATACCATTATCATTACATCAAATAACATGTCATTACTATTAAAATTATCATTATTATAACAATTCCAAAATCAAAATGTCAGTAATCTAAATGTCAAAGATCAAAATGTCAAAAATCAAAAATGTCATACTTACATCTATTTTTACTTAACAAATATTTTTCTCCGATAGGAACTCAGTTACACTGTAGTACGTTTTATCTACCAAAAATTTCCGCAATCTACTCTTAAATTGTGCTGTATTTAAAGCTTTCCAACTACTCGGTAATTTATTGTAGATAATGGGGGCCATGCAAGAAACGCTCTTACGCATCAAAGTAGTTCGACATGGTACCTGACATAATTTGCTGTTGTCACGCCTATTCCTTGGGAATACAACAGCCAGGCGCTCAAAACGAGATGGATTTTGCTTGACAAATGTAGCTACTTCGAAAATATATATACAGGGAAGTGTCAAGATTTTATGTAACTTAAAATAAGGCGCGCAACTGTCTGTCGATTTAAGTTTAAACAATGATCGGAGACATCTTTTCTGGGCCTTAAAAGCTATATCTCGATCAGTTGAGTTCCCCCAGAAAATGACACCGTTAAAGTCTCGATTATGATTGTATAAATGTGCTTGGACCACCCCTAACATCAGATAGAATGACACTCACTTTACCTAGGTTTTCACGGTGAGATGGTTACAGAATAGCATTGCTGGAGGAATGACAGCTCACTTCAAGCTCACTTCACCTAAGTATTCACAGTGAGATTTTTGCAGAATAGACCGGCTGGGGGCCAACCACCACCTATTAAAGTACTATTATTTTAATGTTACTTCAGTGGGAGAAAGTCTTGTATGGATCAGAATATTGGGCCGCAAAAATAATGTATGAAAAGCATGTAGCTGAGATGAGAATGCTAAGAGAGATGTGTGGTGTTACGCGAATGGATAGAATAAGGAATGAGTATGTAAGAGGAAGTCTGAAAGTGACACCGGTGACTGAAAAGTTGTGCGGAAATCGGTTGTCTGTACGGGCATGTGATGCGGAGGAATGAGGAAAATCTCGCCAGGAAAGTTTTGAGTATGAATGTGGATGGCTATACGAGTGAGAGACCAAAGAAACGATAGAGGGAAGGCGGATGGACTGTGTGAAAGATGATATGGCTAGAAAGACGACTAATAGAGAAGTATGGAAGAAAAAGACATGTTGTTGTTGAAAGACTTTTATTTGGGGTCGGCCCCAAATAAATTGGGACAAGGGCAGGAGATTGATGATGACTTCAGTGTGAGAAAGAGATGGAGGTGTACAGGGCGTCTAGCTCCATCTCTTTCTCACACTCAAATAAGATTAAAATAATACTACTTGAGAGCTGGTGGTCTAGCTCCTGTCCAATTATGTTAGCGTATTTTACAAAAACACATTATTATCATTAGTGTCCGACCGAAAATGGATTTTCAGCCGAAAACGAAAAAGAAGCTTCGGCTTCAGGATTATTTTCGGCCGAAAACGAAAATGATTTAGACATTTCGTGTATATAATATAATCAATCAATGCATAATTATTTTTGATATTGAATGCAGCTAGTGAAACGAAAAGTTAGCCGAAAGTCACCTGATATTGCCGAGTGTTACGAAGTATCAATGACGCGCGACAATTCACAAGCTTTGGCTGGTTATATGGCCGAATCATGAAAGACTGAAATCATGAAATGACTTCCGAGACCAACGGCTTATTCAATCAATTTGTGTTTATTTATAAATGTACCAAAGATGCGTGTGAAATGCTATCGTTGGTCAAGATGTTTATAAATGTGTTGTTTTATGTTTTTAAGGGTCGGCACTAGGAAATCGTGTTAGGGCTTAGGATAAGTTTATACAGGGTTGTTGGTAAAACACCAGCAACCTCTTAAGGGGTCATTGTACTCATCATTATGAACAACTTTTACAATGGGGCAAAACCTGAAACCGCGAAAAAAATCAGCTGTTCAGGACATTTTGACGAATTATGCGAACATAAATGTACTGAACAGCAGATTTTTTTTCGCGATTTCAGGTTTGGTCTCATAGTAAAAGTTGTTCGTAATGATGAGTACAATGACCCCTTAAGAGGTTGCAGGTGTTTTACCAATAACCCTGTATTTACCTGCTCATGTAGTTTGTAGTACTCGTGCGAGTCCGGTCCCCGGGTGAGTGCGGGGTACGACAGCTTCAACTGTAGCTTCGACGTGATCACGCAGTTACGAGCCGCGATGTCTCTGGAACAAGGCAATATGTTCGTTATCAATACTCAATATATACGTACAATGTGTAACGGAAAGGGTACATAAGGTCTATCTATTCATCACAGGCCAGTTGGCGTGGTTGGTTAAGATACCACCTATCATGCCGCAGGTCGTGGGTTCGATTCCCATCCAGGACAAACATTTGTGTGCATGAACATATCTGTTTGTCCTGAGTCTAGGTGTAATTATCTATATAAGTATGTATTTACAAAAAAAAAGTAGTATATGTAGTATATCAGTTATCTGGTTTCCATAGTACAAGCTCTGCTTAGTTTGGGATCAGACGACCGTGTGTGAATAATGTCCCAAGTTATAGGTGACCCAGGTAAAGCCCTTCCCGATCTGTCGTCAACGCGAGCATGGTCGAAAAGCTTGTTGTTTCATCCAGCGCAACGCCCGTTGACTAACAAGCAAGTGAGAACGCGATAACACTGAACGAAAAATAGTGTGCGGAAATTTTATGAAACTTGTTCCAGGAAATACGTATTGTTTAGCAAGCCATACAAGTTTGTGAAATAAATGTTTGTCATTTAAAATCATTTAAAATCTTTTAAAATTTAAATTCTTTACTTTTACAATTTATGAGTATATTATGAACGGCCAAAGTTCAGGTAAAAATTGTACAAAAAAGCAGATTTTGGAGGCTTATACTGAATTTGTTTCTCCAAATTTTTATTTTTCTCTTTGATAGAAACCTAGATACAGTGCAGAAATTACCTTTTAGTTCAAAAATTTGTTAGAAAGATATGTTAAAGCGCTATAATCACGTACGAGCGTTTGTATGAAAAGTATGACGGGTTCGTTCGGGACTTCGTGTATGAATAGATAGACCTTATATACATATCAAGTGCACGGCTTCTTTGGATGATAACAAATTTTAAGACATTAGTTTTTAATAATAAATAATCCTACAACTTAGGAACATATGAGTTTCAGTACATGAAACCAACCCTTGCGTTCTTCCGCATTGACGGCTCGTTTGATCCCGTCGTTTTACATTTAATTTTAGCAAGTGGCATGAAAAGATTCTGACCCTCATACTGCAAGTTTCTAATTATTGGAATTTAGTAAACTTACAAAACCAAAAATGTGGTATGAATTCTTTGAGTAATTTATTTTCAGCTGAAACTTTCCATAGAGATTCTACCTAGTCTTGCCATAAATATTGTCACGAAGAAAAAAAAAAAATTTTTATTGCAAATAATATTGATTACTTTTACAGTGTGTTAGTTTAATACATAAATATAAAACAATTTAAAATATAAAAAGCTTATTCGAAGTGGTCTCCATTGGCTGCAATACAGTCCTTTAAACGTTGAGGTCAGTTATCAATAGAAGCACGCACTCTTTCCATGGGAAAATTCTTCACGGCCAATCGTATGGATTGTTTTAGGGACTCCAAATTATCACGGCGTTTAGAGCAAGCCGTACTCTCTAAAACTGACCATAAATCATAATCCAGCGGATTAAGATCGGGACTAGACGACGGCCAGTCTTCAGCTCCGATGAAGTCCGAAACGTTCACTTCCAACCAAGACTGCGTGGACCGAGCTTTATGACCCGGCGCCAAGTCTTGTTGGAAGGACCATATTTGGTTATTGAACATGATGTTGTTAAGGGGCTTAGCTACCTTCTCAAGAATGGTATCTTGATACACTTGTGCCGATGTTTTGATACCTTTTTCACAAAAATATGGCTCAGTCACTCCTTCATAGCTAACACCCCACCAAACCATCACTGAAGTCGGATAATGCCCACGTTGCACTCTGTCGACTAATTGGGAAGCTTCCTTAGAGCTTTGAGCATAAATACGGTCATTTTGTTTGTTAAAATGTTGCTCAATTGTAATGATTTTCTCATCCGTAAACAAAATTTTTCTGTGACCTCCCTTTGCGTACCGCTTCAGTAGTTGTTTCGATTTTACCACCCTATTCTTTTTTAAATTATCAGTTAAAAAATGACCAGTGCGTCTCTTATAGGCTGCAAGTCCTAAGTCATCTTTTAAAATACGCGACATGGTCCTGGGTGATGGTCATGGTCATGATCTTCATCTCCCGAGATAAAATCTTTTGCTTTCGGACAGGATTTCTTCGAATTCTTTCCCTTACTGCTTTGACCACCTTTTTCGTACGAACACTACGTGGACGGCCAGATCTTTTTCTGTCACAGACAGAGGAGGTCTCATTGTACCTATTAATAGCCCGGTACACAAAAATTTGACTAATACCAAGCTTATGGAGAGTTTTAAAAATTGCATTTGGCTCCATACCAACTTTCTGTAATGCAATCACAGCGATTCGGTTCTCTTTATCACCCCACTCCATTTTAATATCGCAAAATATTGTACAATGTATTGGCGCCAAAATTAGAAAACTCAATGAACAATCGTATAAAAATGACAGATTCCAAATTCAAATGTAATATCTTTCTTATTTTTAATTGTAACAGTATATATGGCCAGACTGTGTATACCTGATATAATAATAGGTTGGGGAAAAAGTTTCTTCGCATTTTTTAAGAAAATTCAAAACATTTTTTAATATAGTTTATTTACATTTAACTAAAGTATGTAGGTACCATTTTGTTCGATAACTTTTTGTCATCTTGTAGGTAGGGACATGATCCCATTGCTATAGAAATTTTGGGACTTCTGGTCAAAATACCGCGACAAGTGGTTTTGGCAGTCCTCTCGTGATGTTAACCTGACACTGCCTAAAGAATTCTGAAGAGATCGAAACAGGTGGAAATCTGAAGGTCAGGACTATACGGCGGATGCATTAACACCTCCCAGCTAAACTCTCTTAATTTTTGCTGAGTGGCTAAAGATGTGTGAAGTCTAGCGTTATCATGATGAAAAACCACACCCCTTCTGTTGATTAATTCCGGCCGCTTTCTCTCAACTTCTTGCTTTAATCTCATCAGTTGTTCGCAGTAGAGTTCAGAATCGATGGTCCTGCCTGGTGGTAACAGCTCATAATGAATAATGCCCTTCCAATCCCACCACACACACAGCATCACCTTGTTGCGAGTTAACCCGGGTTTCGCCACAGTCTGTGAAGCCTGACCGGCCTTTGACCACGACCTTTTTCGCACGTTCTTGTCATACGTGATCCACTTTTCATCACCAGTTATCAGCTTCTTCAAAAATGGTTCGGTTTCATTACGTCGTAATAAAGAATCACAAATGAGTACACGGTTCATTAGGTTTCTTTCAGTGAGCTCGTGAGGTACCCAAATGTCGAGCTTTTTTGTGTACCCAGTTTTTTTCAAATGCGCCAAAACTGTTTTGTGGTCCATTTCCAGTTCTTCAGCTACGTCGTAACTACTGATATGCCGATCTTGCTCCACTTTTTCAAAAATGGCATCCATTATATCCGTAATAGGGCGACCAGAGCGACGTGCATCTTTGACATCAAAATTTACAAATTGAAAACGCTTAAACCAAATTTGTGCTACTCTCACAGACACTACACTAGGTCCATAAACATCGCAAATTTTTTTCGCGGCTTGCGTTGCATTTTTACCTTTTTTGTAGTAAAATTTTAAAATGTATCGAATTTCTTCATTAGATTCACTCATCTTGACGGTACGAAAATCAAATGAAAATCACACATTTTCCTAATTTGAATTTGGAATTATGTTCTTTAAAATTTAAACTTTCAATGATACCAAAACCAGCCAGATACAAATAGTATAGCCAAAGAGATTTTATTACAAGTTCATACATACTATAATGCGAAAAGACTTTTTCCCCAACCTAATATTTACCCCTTTTAGATAGATATACCCTTTCCGTTACACATTTTATAGTTGTAGTAACAACTATAAGAAAGTACGATATTGTTACGGCGCGAGCGACATGCTTTCCTGATCTTTACTTTTCCTCTCCCAGACTTTCAATCCAGAACGGTATACAATTGATTTCATCACCACATTTATAAACGTTGAAACGAACATTCACGTTCTAGAACTCAGACTTACAAAAAAAAAAAAACAAAATACAAACAAGTTATTTTATCTCATTGTGTAATTCTCTCTCTACCGAGGGGAGGTCTGTGTCCCAGCCGTGGGAACATTATAGACTGATCATGTTATATATTGGGCAGCCCCAGTAAGTTACATTATTACTTGTGTCGGAGCTGTTTCACTCTTCACTTAAATATAACGTCCACCAACCCTCATTAGGTCCGTGCACGGTCGTGGTGGATTACGGTCCACTCCCTCTGACGGAGAGGAGGCCTGTGTCCCAGCAGTGGGAACATTATAGACTGATCATGTTATATATTGGGCAGCCCCAGTAAGTTACATTATTACTTGTGTCGGAGCTGTTTCACTTAAATATAACGTCCACCAACCCTCATTAGGTCCGTGGACGGTCGTGGTGGATTACAGCTCACTCCCTCTCACAGAGCGGAGGCCTGTGTCCCAGCAGTGGGAACATTATTGGATGATTAACTCATTATGCTTACTTACCTATGTGTAAAACGTACAGCAGCACATTTAGCGGCTGCAGCAGCCAGGTGTGCAGCTAACAGCGCTCTGTGTAGCGGCGCCAGCGGCGGGGATGTCTTCACAGGTGCCGGGTGCGCGTGCGCAGGGCCAACTCGAGCGATGTACTCCGCGTTCTCTTCCGGGGAGCGGGTCGCAATTAGGAACTTTTTTAGTTCACCCTGGGGGGAGAGAAATGGAAAGTTGCGTTAAAAAAATGTAGTTACTGGCCATATGTCATATAAACAACCTGCTTCTTTTTTAAATCGTTTGTGAACTTGTCCTGCTGAAGCGCAGAAATAGCTCAGTGAGCGTCAAAAATATAGGTACAGTCAACCGAACATAAATAGTTAAAAAATTAAATTGACAGCGCCTTTATGTCGTGGCAATAAGGGAGATTTTCGTAGTTTACGTGTGATGTAATATACGGTTGACGGTACGATTTTTATTTTATAGACTGATATACGTTGTATAGAGAGAGAGGGGGCTCGTGGCTAACTAATAGCGGCTGCACGGGTCGATCGATCAGGTTAAGCTACGCTTGCCGCAGTTGATCCTTAGATAGGTGCCCATCTTTACATACCAAGACCCCTCCGTGCTTTGGAAAGCCCGTTAAGCCATTGGTCACGGCTGTCATTCGTGGATCTTTGACAGTCGTTACGGGTCGTCAGCAGCCCAAAAGTCTCTCATTCAGCCTTACCAAGCGGTATCGTAATACCCAGTAACTGGGTTGTGAATGTCAGATAGGCAGTCCCTCCATGTAAAATACTGGTATTCAGCTGCATCCGGTTAGACTGGAAGCCGATCCAAACATAGGTGGGAAAAGGCTAGGCAGATGATGATGCATTGTATAGAGTAAGTACGTACCCAGTCCGTATGTTCGAGGAGCATGTAGTGCGGGTCAGCCTCGTTGCAGAGACCGATCAGTCGCACGATGTTCTCGTGTCGGACTCGCGTGAACAGCTCTAGTTGACGACGAAACTCGGCTAGTTGGACCTGAGAACATAATAATTGTATCAGTCATAATTTTGGTTTTTCTGTAGAAATGAAATAAAGAAAATACATAAAGCTTTAGATAGCGCAAATAACAATAATAGAGTCTGGTCACGCTGACTCTGCCCTGGAATAAATGGGTAACCCCAATTTTTTTTTACATATAGTATACTATGGTTTTGATACTTTGGCTTTTGATTTTTGCATAATAGATTATTTATCTAAGAATATTTTTTTCGAACACTCATACGCCTGTTCATGTTGTTTACAATAATATCTTGTCAAATTACAACATAGTGAAGCAAAACAACAAACTTTGTAGTTATGCGCTAATATTTAATTATTTGAGGCAACGACATAAAAGTCACATGTTGATGTTACGATCGGGGTAAATTCTGTTGCTCACGCCCACAGTTGATGTTACGATCTGGGTAAATTCTGTTGCTCACGCCCACAGTTGATGTTACGATCGGGGTAAATTCTGTTGCTCACGCCCACATCTGATGTTACGATCTTGGTAAATTCTGTTGCTCACGCCCACATCTGATGTTACGATCTGGGTAAATTCTGTTGCTCACGCCCACAGTTGATGTTACGATCTGGGTAAATTCTGTTGCTCATGCCCACATCTGATGTTACGATCTTGGTAAATTCTGTTGCTCACGCCGACATCTGATGTTACGATCTGGGTAAATTCTGTTGCTCACGCCCACAGTTGATGTTACGATCTGGGTAAATTCTGTTGCTCACGCCCACATCTGATGTTACGATCTGGGTAAATTCTGTTGCTCACGCCCACAGTTGATGTTACGATCTGGGTAAATTCTGTTGCTCACGCCCACAGTTGATGTTACGATCTGGGTAAATTCTGTTGCTCACGCCCACATCTGATGTTACGATCTTGGTAAATTCTGTTGCTCACGCCCACATCTGATGTTACGATCTGGGTAAATTCTGTTGCTCACGCCCACAGTTGATGTTACGATCTGGGTAAATTCTGTTGCTCACGCCCACATCTGATGTTACGATCTTGGTAAATTCTGTTGCTCACGCCCACATCTGATGTTACGATCTGGGTAAATTCTGTTGCTCACGCCCACAGTTGATGTTACGATCTGGGTAAATTCTGTTGCTCACGCCCACAGTTGATGTTACGATCTGGGTAAATTCTGTTGCTCACGCCCACATCTGATGTTACGATCTTGGTAAATTCTGTTGCTCACGCCCACATCTGATGTTACGATCTGGGTAAATTCTGTTGCTCACGCCCACAGTTGATGTTACGATCTGGGTAAATTCTGTTGCTCACGCCCACATCTGATGTTACGATCTTGGTAAATTCTGTTGCTCACGCCCACATCTGATGTTACGATCTGGGTAAATTCTGTTGCTCACGCCCACAGTTGATGTTACGATCTGGGTAAATTCTGTTGCTCAAGCCCACAGTTGATGTTACGATCTGGGTAAATTCTGTTGCTCACGCCCACATCTGATGTTACGATCTAGGTAAATGCCTACAGCGAGGAAACATCAAAAGATAATTATTATGATTGTATTCTCACCTCATCTTTGGTAGTAAGTGCCTTTACAAGCACAGGCCTCAGCTTGGGCTCTCCGTCAGCATCTAACGAGTCTTTATTACGAAGTTTGTTCACTTGGCACATGTCTATCTTGGCTAACATCACTTCACCGAACTCGCCACGACCTAGGACACATAACCAAGTTGCTAGATGTGTTTTTTAAAAGGCAAGTTTTTATAAGGACAGAGAAAATATTGTTTTTTTGTTGAAGATTTAGTTCATTAATCTTCTTCGTGGGTATGATGACTTATCTATAATACCCACGAAACATGTACAAAAACGCTGAAACATGTACTCTTTATTTCATACCAAAAGCTTAAATTAGAATTTTCATATCCCTAAACTTCAGAAATCCCAGGTTTCCCATACAAACTTTCAACCCCTATCACCCCATGTGAGATTATTTTTATGAAAAAATTTCGGGGATAGCCCCGGGATGCCATCAATCTCCTTGTCTTTCATCGAAATCCATTCAGCGGTATAGGCGTGAAATGGTAGCATACAGACGAGAGTTACTTTCGAATTTATAATACATATTAGTATGGATTAAACTGGTTTTTATAAGCATGTTCAGGAGTCGTATTATGAACATTTAACGCCATCGTTTTTCCAGTGCTAGAGAGAGACGGAGCTATACATGACCTATAGCACCATCTCTTTTTCGCAACAGACTCATGATGGCGTTAATAGTTCATCCCAGGGCAGGAAATAAATAGGTACAGTCAAACGCACGTCTGTGGGAAAATTTGGCATTGACGGTGCCTCTTGGAGCTCGTGGCTAAGTAATAAACAGCAACACGGGTCGATCCATTAGGTTAAGCTACGCTTGCCGAGCTTGGTCCGTGGATGGGTGAGCATCTTTACATACCAAGACTCCTCCGTGCCTCGGAAAGCGCGTTAATACATTAGGCGCGGCAGACGCACATGCGCGTTTTCATAACTTTCTTCAAGTGCGGCGCGCCGCACCTGTGCGTTCGTTGTGCATCTCTATTGTTTCGAAAACATCGTAAAATAAGGGTCGGTAAGGGTGTAGCATAAAGAAGCGTTTGCATAAAGAATTAAGCAGACAATGTGTTAAGCTATAGGTCCCGGCTGTCATTCGTGGATCTTTGACAGTCGTTACGTGACGTCAGAAGCCCGAAAGTCTGACAACTAGTCTTACCAAGGGGTATGGTGTAACTATACGACATAGAGGCACTGTCAATATCAATCTGCCTAACCTTTTGCCAACTATGTTGGGGTCGGCTTCCAGTCTAACGGGATGCAGCTGAATACCAGTATTTTACATGGAGCGACTGCCTATCTGAACTCCACAACCCAGGCACTGGGTACGACGATACCCCTTGGTAAGACTGGTTGTCAGACTTTCGGGCTTCTGACTACCCATAACGACTGTCAAAGATCCACGAATGACAGCCGGGAAAAACGGCTTAACGTGGTTTCCGAGGCATGGAAGAGTCTCGGTATGAAAAGAACCCATCCCCGGACCAACCCCGGCAAGCGTAGCTTAACCTGATGGATCGATCGGTGCGGCTGTTATTACTTAGCCACGAGCTCATTAACTGTCAATAATTATGTCACAAATATCAAAATTGTTAAATAAATTATTTATCATTTCAATTCAATGGTTTTCTCTGAGCCTACAATATTATCTCACCATTTACTTACCAAGTGTGATCTGTTCTGTAAGAAGAGTCCGTGGTATAGACAGATGTTCAAACTGTCCAGATTTCTTGGAGGCGCGCGAAATTCCCGACACCTCTGAGTTATCAGCTCCTGTATTATAAAATCTGTATTTTAAATGAACCACAGGTAGTGTAATTCCGTACAAGGCGTGAATACGTTGATAAGTCGACTTGCACGAAATTTTGAATTGTATAAAAATGGCATCTGGAATCTAATTCATATTAACATACACAACTGCAGTTGGCCGAGAATTATGAACTTATCGACTTACTCATTTTTATTCACCATATAAATTAGGTATTCCATGCCATTTTTATACAATTAAAAATTACTTGCAAGTCGACTTATCAACTTATTCACGCCTTGTGCGGAATTATGAAAGAAAACAAAATGGAATCGATTTTTCACAAGACACCACTAGGGATATTATTTATTTTTTAACTTTGCAACATTTTACTGGAACTACCAGTCGGATTTGAAAAATATTTTTTTTCTTGAGGAAGGTTACAGGCTATTTAAAATCATGCTAGGATCCTTTGGAGCCGAGCAAAAATAAACAAGATTCAGAAAGAACGCTAAGCAAAAACATAATAATAGAACGGGCAGGTGATGCAATGTGGTTTGAATTTAATTTTATCAGAGTTCGGTTAACGACAATAATCCAACTTATAGAATACGAATTCTCTATTTCTCTATTATTGTGTCACCCATAGATTGACAAAGATTATGTTACGCTATGTAGGTAGAAAAATACCGCTGTCTTTATCATGTGCGAGGAGCCTCCCATTCTGTAAGGCGGCTCCATTCACTTTCTGTTTATCTTCCTCTCCTTCTTCTACTAACTTCTCTCGACCTTCTGTCATCTCTAACTCCATCTTCTCTCCTAGAAATAAAAGTATTACATGTTAAAAAATTAAGATTTCAATAAAAAAAAAAACAAGCGAGCCTTACAGTAGTCGCATATGCTGTGTAACATTTGACATCTGCAGTGCTATTCTGTACAAATCTCACCGTGAAAATTTAGGTGAGGTGAGCGTGGAGTGAGCTGTCAGTCACCTAGCATCAGGTGGAATGACAGCTCACTTCACCTATGTTTTCACGGTGAGATTTTTACAGAATAGACTGTCTATTTGGGTGGGTACCATCTGACGGCCAACTCTAGCACCGCGCGCGCTCATTGGTCAAATCAAATTAATAGCACGCACCCCGGTTTCCTGTTACACACTTCCGTCCCTTTTCACGAAATCACTCCCACAGATTGCAGGAAAGCGACAGGAAAGATGTTACACATCAAAAACGGCCGTTTATTCTTTTGTCAAATATGTATGTCTACTGTACGTGACAGCCGTGGTCACAAAAGGTTGGAGCGAGACAACACGAGAGTTTAGAAATCTCGTGCTAAATATTCACCATCCTTCTCGTATGTTTTACTGCCTGAACTTCGGCTATTAATATGACAAGTTTTAGTAAACGCAAATCAAAGTGTATGTCAACTTTTTAATAGTTTTTATTGATAAAACTTGCAGCAAATTTCGAAAATTTTTATAATAAGTCTAATTAAAGTTATATTCTTCTCACCTCTCTGTCGTCTCCTCAGTCTACGTCTTCTGCAGTAGACCATCAGAGCCAATACCAGCACCATGTATGCTCCAGCTACTGATATGGACACCACGACGGCTTTGCCAGCCACGCCGCTTGATTCTTGCGGAGGGAGTTCTCCTTCTGTGGAAATAATTGTGGATTTTAGTAGGGTACGATAAGAGGCATACTCGAACATTCTTTATCACAACTGATAGTTTATTCCAAAAGTTGAAAAAGTAATAAACAAATACATTAAACAAGGCACTACTTGATGCTAATTTGTAGTGCCAATTACAAATTGAGTCTTTTGAGCACGGACGGTTACCGTTACAAAAAAGAACCGGTAAAATTACCAAAACATTTCGATATGTTACGTTAAATATTTAACGTTAAAAATTACATTAAATCATAGGATTTGCCGGTATTTAAATAGCGTTACATCGCTGAAAACTAGTAATATCTGGTGACGTGCGACGTAGAGTCCCCACCGTCATCGTTAGAAAGAGATAGGCGTATAAATTACCGGTATAAGAATTGTAACTTTTACCGGTACTATTATTAGTAATTAGATAACGTTAACTGACTTATGGGTTTCGTTATTAATATCGTTACTTTTTATCGTTAACAGAACGGTAGTTGGTAACGTTATAAAAAAATAACGGTTATTCGGTCCCTGGTTTTGAGGACAGGTTTGAATAATTAATTATACCCTAAATTTTAATTATAAATCACTTTAAAGATGCTTTCCATGTGACAATAAAATTGAAGTTAATTTTATAATCTGAATTATTGTCGAAGATTTTTTTTTCGAATACAATGTGGTGTGATATTTAAAGTTGAAACCTTCTAAATACAGATGAATAGTGTAACTAATTCTCTTAAGTGAGTGATTGCGTAAGAATTTAATCTAAACACGTTTTGTTTACACTTTCATCAGATACTGTTGGAACAGACTATAGTCCAGATTACAGTTTAAAATATGAATTTAATACCTTGATGCACAATAAGCGTGAGCTCGTTGCGCGCCAGTCCGGCGGCGCTGCCGGCCGTGCAGCCGTACCGGTCTGCGTCCGGCGCCGTCACGCCGTGGATGATCAGCGTGCCGTTGTTCATTAGGATTAGTCTGGTGGAGAAAGAAATATACTAGTTAAATATAAACAAAGCGAAGCGTATCTTCATGGAAAATGCTACACGCAATACCGGGTACAGAACAGCAGTTTAAACAACAGTTTAAACAAGTTTACCTAGTTGTGTGTGAATGTCAATGTGTTACAATTAGAGATGGGCAGAGGGTTTAAACCCAATGGGCGGAAACGGGTTTAAACCGGGTTTTTTGGGTTTAAACCCGAGTAAAAACCTAGAATAAAAGGTTTTTCTCCTAGAATACTATTGCGCGCGGGTTGTCGCGTGACCGTGAGCGACGTTGCCGTGTCGTGCATCGTGCTTCCCATCAATTTATCCATTTCAAGCCGTCGAAAATGGTAAACAACGGTTGTTTTGCAATATTACCGGGTGAAAACGTTGTCAACCAACATCACATTTATAGTTATAATTCATGTTGCATTACTTAAATTAGGACAATTAACTGGTGTTACATTTCATGTTACATATCACCAATCTGTACCCGGCATTAGATGTTTGAATTTACTTTTATAAACCAGGGAATTTAAGTCAAACAATAATAGCCTTTACAAACGCAAAATTAGAGTCGTGAGTCATAGGTGCCGCTTCTGTTGTGCACAAACTAAACTTAATTTAGGCTATTGCTAACTTTTTCTCCCTAATAAAATAAGAGACGGACGTAAATTAGAGCTGTCAAATTCAGTTGAACTAATATTTCCATACAAATTTAGACGATAAATAATCAACATGTCGACTAAAAACACGGCGAAGCGAAGGCGTAAACTAGTTTAACATCTCTAACTTAGTTCATAGCTATACCCGTCATTTTCTCGTGCTGCTTGTTAGTAAAAGATAGCGATTTTCACGCGAATAAACTGTTTTTCTTTCTTTCTTTAATTTTAGTTTAGTTTTTGAACAAGAGAATCGGCACCAATATGTCAATAACAACATCACAGTTAGGGCGAGAATACACATTCCTGTTCCTACTTGCACAAAAGTAGGTATGAAAGTAGCTTCAATACCGTGTGCCTTATCAAGTTCTGATTGGTGAGGTTCACAATGGCATGCTAGCTACGTACTTCAGCCCTTACGCACTGCTTCAAAAGTGTCGTAAGTGCGAGCAAGAGGTTCGATAAAAATGATTATGACTGAACTTTGCGTTTGTAGTGGCCCGGGTAAGGGAGTAATGCAAGTAATCTATCGAAAGATGGTTTAGTAAATCCTAACTTAATATTATAACAGCGAAAGTAAGTTTTATTTGTTTGTTTGTTACCTACCTTTTCACGCCTAAACCACTGAACCGATCATCCTGAAATTTTGCATATACGTTGTCAGGTGTACAGACACGGACATAGGGTAACTTTCATCCCGAAAAAAGTACTATTCCTGAGGAAAATAACACTGACGTTCTTACGAGATAAGTAATATAGATGGCGCCACGTGTCTTTCGAATCATGATTGAATTATATTATTATAGAAACTTTAGTAGTGTGTTAAGTCTTTTTTTATTTTTTTATTTAAGTACCTAATACATGTTGTAAGTCTAGAGTGTCGATAGACCGGTTTTTCATACTCCTAACCATCTTAACTAATATTATAAATGCGAAAGTGTGTTTGTTTGTTTGTTGATTACGCTAAAACGGCTTAACGGATTTGGATGAAATTTGGCCCTTGGGTAGACCATGACCTAGAGAAGGACATAGGCTACTATTCATCCTGGATCGCAGACGAAGTCGCGGACAACAGCTAATATAATAAAAAGGATCGATTTTCTACAAAAATTTATTTAAGCACAGAATTAACACTGGAGGAATGAAATTGCGGCAGGTCACGGGAACAATCTGCGACTCCCGCATTCCCCTTAAACTCAAGGGAAAGATTTATAAAACAATGGCAAACCATTGTTTTATAAATCTTCCCCTTGAGTTTAAGGGAAATGCCGAATGGACCTGCTGTCTTATATGGATCAGAATGTTGGCCCACAAAAAGAATGAATGAAAGGCAATTGCATGCAGCTGAGATGAGAATGCTAAGAGGGATGTGTGGTGTTTCACGAATGGATAGAATAAGAAATGAGTATGTAAGAGGAAGTCTGAAAGTGACACCGGTGACTGAAAAGTTGTGTGGAAATCTGTTGTCATGGTATGGGCATGTGATGCGGAGGCGTGTCAAATGTCATCAGGCATGTTTAGAGTATGAATGTGGATACGGGTAGGGGAAGGCCAAAGAAACGATGGATGGACTGTGTGAAAGATGATATGGCTAGAAAGGGAGTGGCTACCGAGATGACGACAAATAGAAAAATATGGAAGAAAAAGACATGTTGCGGCAACCCCAAATAAATTGGGACAAGAGCAGGAGAATGATGATTTCTACAAAAAATATTGTGAATAAATAAATAAAATAATGTTACCTGGCTGTTGTGGCATTGACTCCAAATTCTACATCCACACCGTCCTCTGAAAACATAAAAAAGTTTTTTTTTTATTCATAAATCAATGCGAACAGAATCTAGAGGAGACCACGAGGTACAATACGGCCGATGAATCACGGGCGGTCGGAACTTTGCGCAAAAAATCTTTATTAAGAAGCAAATGGTGACGAGGCTAGTGTGAGTAAGTGAACATTCGCGAAAGTTCGGAGAGTTCGGATGATTCATCGGCCGTATTGTATCTTCGAGCATGTTTGTACTTTATTACAGGAGTGGCTCAAAATATAGTGGAGATTTGGAGAATCAAAACTTTCGACATAGAGTCAAGTGGTGTTGATTGAAAGGAAAGCGGTATTACTCGGCCTTTTCGGATCAAGGATAGGAAGGTCATGATAGGAAAACTTTTTCCAAAGACTATTTTATCACCTGCCAAGTTTTACGCTGGTCATTTTAATAGTGCTGAAAGATCTGTTACGGCACTTTAGTTGGTAAGAGGAGCTCGTGGCTAAGTAATAACAGCCGCACGGGTCGATCCATCAGGTTAAGCTACGCTTGCCGGGGTTGATCTGTGGATGGGTGACCATCTTTTCATACCTACCGAGATTCCTCCGTGCCTCGGAAAGCACGTTAAGCCCTTGGTCCCGGCTGTCTTTCGTGGATCTTTGACAGTCGTTGCGGGTCGTCAGAAGCCCGAAAGTCTGACAACCAGTCTTACCAAGGGGTATCGTATTACCCAGTAACTGGGTTGTGGAGGTCAGATAGGCAGTCGCTCCATGTAAAATACTGGTATTCAGCTGCATCCGGTTAGACTGGAAGCCGACCCCAACATAGTTGGGAAAAGGCTAGGCAGATTGATTGAGGGTGATTTTGACTGCAGGAAGTACACGCTTACGTTGTGTGTAAACGACCTGTATTCAATGGCAGATGTTATTTTAGGATTAGGTGTCGAATTGGGTGGATTTTGAGGCAATGTTATGACCAAGTTCAATAAAGTGTAATGTCCGATTCTCGCATAAACTACTCCTACGACTTACTAATGTTCCAATTACACATAAAACAAAATAAACTAAAAATGTTGACTTCATCGCCATCTAGCGGGAAAATAGCCAAGAGCAGACCGTATGTTACGCCTTAAATACTTGTAAAACTGTGCCTTGTTTCCCTTTGATTAGATTGTTATTGTTTACCCTGTGGTCATTGTCATATAGCCAGCTATTTCTTTGACGTGCTATCTCGCTCGCACCTTTGCACGACCGCCATTACTAAGTTCACGTGTGTCGCTCTGGTATTTTTAGCACTGTTCAATATACCAATGTTATTTATCAAAAACGTCGTTCAATTTAACCCTTTTATTTGTGGTGGCAGTATGTGTGCCACCAACATTTTCTTTTTCTCGTTTGGCAATACAACTAAAAATTAAAGAAAGTTCCGCCTCCGTGTGAAAAGGAACGCATCTTAAAACATTATTAAAAAAAATAAAATAAACCATAGACACATCTGACTTACTACCTTATAGTTATTATTCTAAGCTTACTACCCACAATGATTCCATAAAATGAGTTTTTATTTCTTTAACAAATGCGTCTACCAGTAAAAGGGTTAGTTAAGTGACGAATAGTTTACTCACGTTGCTTCCCCAATATGGTGAGGTTCCTGTCCCAGTGCGTGGTGGGAGGCGGGTCGCCGGTAGCCACGCAGTTCAGCACGACCGTCTGACCGACCGTCACGTGCAGCTGTTCACCTGCTGCTGGCTCTAACACGCGGGGGGTTACTGTGGAAGACAGGAATATTTATTTATATTGAGACCCACATGAGATCACGCTTGTGGTCTTCCAAGGAGTTTGTAAGGTTACAATCGCCACGCAATAGGGGTCAGGCCTATTCTCATTAACTGGACTTATATCCAGAATACGGTTTCTTCGGAGACTAACGTATTACACGATCCGAGGATTAAAATCAGCACGCGTAGCATGACTACTGATGGAAGAATAGAGAAAATGAAAAAAAATTCCAACATTTCTACCTTCTAATCCAAATCGTTCTAAACAGTATAGTATAAAGTAGATGCTCTGTGCGCGATGTGTCATTTTGTATATTCTTCCCATAGACGTATACAATTATGGATTGGAAATACCTACAAAAAGAAAGGTGCATACTTACAATCCTACAACTCATTCATAATCTCTTAAAATGGCTGCCATTGCTAGGGTTGTGTCAATCAAGGAACATACTTAACATACTTAACTAAAGTTAAAATGCTATTTTCTAACATTTCTCGCAAATCTTAATAATATAAAAAATAAACAACCGTTTGACAGCAAAACTCGTCGCTTAAGATGGCCGATAAGGCACTTACCTAGAACCTAGAACTATCACTACGTCACGGCAAAATGTTGCCCTAACAAGCAGCGATTTAAATATTGTTGTCTCTTTTAACAAATACGATTATTTTATTAGAAAGAATGAGACAAAACGATATTTCACATTCTGTATCTTATTTCACTCGTATGTGTATAAGTAAATGTATATTATATAGAATAACGCGGCGTCTCCATGTTTTAATGATTCTTCCGTAGACAAAACCCGTTTCTATGGTGGTTATGCTAAGCGTATTGTGTTACGCGTGCTGAACTGAACCCCATCTCGACCACAAAACCGACAAAGCAGTCAATTTAAAATAATGGTTTTAGTCTATGGGCACAGATTAATACAGATGGGACACGCCGTAAAATCATTTAAATAAAAATCGACACAATAAAGTGCAATTCAGGTCGCACAACTCTTATTACCTACAGTTATATTCACCTACAAGTTGCCTCTCTTACTATCGCGTAACTCTTATACCTTCTGACTCGTTAGGGTTGCCTTCTTAGACGACGCGGCGTGTGAGTGAGTGACTGAACTGAACTGACCGTGCGAGCCGGCCGGTGCGCGGCAGCCCGCACTGAATTGGCCCGTCGAGCCCGCCGCGTACTTGTAGCTTCATACCTAAACTGCGGAGTGTCCCATCTGTATTAATCTGTGCTATGGGCGACAAGGCAGGTAGTGGGTTCACAGATCATTACCGGCTTGTCCTCCGAAAAAAGCGCGGTCACTGTCGTACTGCATAGAAAAGAAAGAGAAGCGCGACTGCTTGTGTAGTCGCGCTTCTCTGCTGTTGTAGTCTCTGGTAATTTATTGCAAAATATGAAGCAATTATCTATTTACAAAAAATCTATTAATTGGACTAAAAATGTAATGACATGAAATCATTCCATACTATTTTGTAGAGAACTGTATAAATTTATGAACACTTTTAATGAAAATTGTTGGAGTAATATGGTAAAAACTGGAAAAAGTAGACCTGGATTTAGGTTTTTTTTTCTTTAGTTCTATAAACTTAAATAGATTTCAGGACAAATGAAATCTCTTCTTATGTATTGTAGATTACTGTGTATTTATTTATTCCTATCTAAAAATACTACAGTTACTGTAAAAGATGGACACAAAGGTACTTAGTTTCGGCGTATTTTATTGAGGACTAGCCTTAAGGGGGAAGCGTCAGGGTAGTCCGCGAAATTCAAATTTTCTTACGTTTTTTTGCAATTTACAAGTCGGTATTGTATTGTATGTTGATCAAATTATAATTTGCAGTCGTAACAAGTATCTATTTACATAATTAGAATCATTAAAGTGATCAATACAACTCTTTAAGACCAGGTAATCCCAAAAAATGACTATTTCATGAAATCTTGACATTTTAGGATTATACTAACTTAAAGAGTTGTATTACTGATTCTATTGTATATACATAATTCTGTAAAAACATATTTGTTACGGCCGCAAATCATACTTTATTTAACATACAACTTAATACTGACTTGCAAATTGCAAAAAACGTAAGAATTGCCCGTATATTCTGCCAGAACATTTAGTAGTTTTCCAATTACACAAGAAATCAAATCCATCTAAAAGCGAAATATGCTAGGCATATGTCTCATGCTTAATAATAAACTGGCCGATTACGGTTCAGATCCACAAGTGGCTATCCTCAGACAATACCTACTCACGTCAAATGCGAGTAGAAAGATAGTAAATAAATAGTACAGGTTATAATTAAAAAACTTTTCCAAAAAAAAAAATCAACATACTTCCAAAAAACATAGGTACTACAAAATGAAAAATAACTTTGATTTCGGAAGTCGGTGTCAAACTTTGTATTTGCTCCGTGGTGTCAATGGATCTGTATTTTAGTATTTTTGCCACCGACTTCCTTCAATTTGTAGTTGTTTTTTGGAGCTGTTTTTTTTTAAATAAAAGTTTTTTATTTTTCACTTTTTAGTGAGTCAGTTTGTAATTTATCTAAGTTACAATAGCTTAATGTGCTCATCACCTTTTACAAAATATTTCTTTTCCCGATCGATCGTTTTTTTTTCGATTTTGTCTGAGGTCGGCTATTAAACTGGAGACCCCCGTCTCCAGTTTAATAAACGCTACACAAAATGGGACCACCTCGAAAGCATAGCCCTTTCAAACAAAAAAAGAATTTTCGGATTTTTACAATTGACGGAGATATCGGTGAACATACATAAAAAAATACTTAAAATGGAACATAACCTCCTCCTCTTTGAAAGTCGGTTAAAAACTCCTCAACTTACCCACAACATCCAGATTAATCTTGGACGTGATGGACTCCTCCCCGTCCACCGCCTTGCAGGTGTACTGCCCAGAGTGGCGCTTCTCAGCTTCAGCCACCATCAGCGTCCCATTCGCTGACGTCACGCCTTCCGGTAAAGGGGCCGTGTCGTTCTAGAAGAAAGAAGACCATAGGTATAAATAGCACTTTAATCAAGTATGCACATACAGAAGGGGACTAGGATTATACAATATAAACCGTCTCCAGGCGCGGATACGGAGAAGGGGCAACAGATGTAGTGGATAGTTGTCTCCCCTGGGTTTCGACCAACCTTTATTTTCTGTTCTTTGTAGGTACACAGAATATTACTAATATAAGTCGTAGTCATCGTCGAAAAGAGGATGCAATAATGAGTTTACGAAAAATACGTGCCGAAGGTTTTTTTATAACCTCCTCCTTTTTTTTAAATCGGTTGAAAATTGCTTTTACGGCTTGGGAAATCTACCCCCCAAAGAGTGAAACATTTATCACGCTTTAGCGAAAACCTAGATTCGCAACTGCATATCTCGTTCCCATGTTTTATTGCATGTAGCTGATGCGATGTAGCAAGATTTTGGAAAAAGAAAGTGTAGAGCAGAGGTTCCTGGATTTTTTTTTTCTCCTAGACCACTTTCAAAATTTAGCTGGTTCCGGTGGACCCCCTGCAGCTAGCTACATTTCCTTCGCTATTTTCCCAAAACTCGACAAAAACGCGTTTTGTCACGCCAAGGTAGACCCCCGTCGAGTATCTCGTGGATCCCTGGGGTCCACCTGGTGGGGGTCCACCTGGACCACTTTGGGAACCAGTGGTGTAGAGCCTTGTGGTCTACTGCGGCTGAGAATCTTCTTACTTATTTCAATAAGTACAATTATTTTCTATAGGTACTTAATTAGGAAAACTGGGATAGTGTAGCAAACACTGGAAAGTGGTAGTGTGGGCGTTTAGGGGCATGTGGGACTTTACAATTGTTGCCCTATAAAAATGCTGTTTATCGGCCAATTACAAATTATTTTATAGTAGATAAAAAAAAATTGTCCATATATGAAAATATAAGTAAAAAAAGATTTTATTTTAAATTAAACTCACCAAAAACCATTGTACAGTGGGATTAACACCGCCAGCAACTTTGCAGTGAATTTTCCCTGAAGAATTCAATTCCAATTTCTTGCTGTACGGTTCTGGTTCAAAACGCAGTTCGCCATCTGTTGGTAGGTAGACAAACAAATTAAGTATATCGAGTACAACGCCATCCATTAGTGAGTAGATGTACTAATTTGGTATATTGAGAAAAGCGCCATCTATTGGCACCCTTTTTACCAGTTACAAACAATAAGTTTACATAGATTTGATAAAAGATGGCAGTAAAAATCTATAAATACTTAACTTCACAACAATGAAATGATAATAATCAAGGCATTCTACGCTAATCGGAATCGTCTATTAAAAAAAAAAATAAATTACTTTCCTTTCATAAATAGTTGTTCATGTTCATTTGCGCACCGGTTGTGTACGTTACGCCTGACTACGCACCTGACCTTTTCGAAGGGCATTACGACTTTACCAGTAAGGTCAGTGTTTGCCCTTCTAAAATCTAGGGCGTCCTTGCTCCGACCGAACCTAGGCTTACGATCGCGCTATAAAAGATGGGAATTTTACCAAAACTTGCTCTCACTTGCATGTATATCCATCAGTATATGTCCGGACAATAAGGGAATTATTTTAGACAATAATAAAAATTAACAAAATTCATGGTATTATGGTCATGCAAGCAGGGTACTTGTATGACCATTATCAAAGGCGGGCACGCGCGTGCGCTTGTTAAAATAATAGTAACACATACCTATGTTTTGATAGTAAAATGATAATATTATTTACCATTGATAGCTCGATGTCGTCTGTTGTTCTTGTGAGCCGAATGATGAGTCACATCTGAAAAGAAAAAAATAAATATAAGTACGTAATTCATCGTTTATAATTTGAGTAAATTACCATAGAACGACTGAGAAGAAAGGTGAGTAGATGTTTCGGCTGGGCAAAAGAGGAACATCACCACTCACCTATGGTTCATAAAATACTATGTTATGAGATTGTACCAAGGCATCACCAAACAACAGTACAACATACACTGACCATTATTCGTGGTCTAGCTATAAGAAAAGAGGGAAGTGAAATCTGAGAAGAGAGTTAAAAAGAAGTGCTGTTTCGTCTTCAAAAAAAAAAAAAATGGGACAAGAGCACGAAACACAAACCGCCGACATCTCCCAAAAAGCAGCCAAGCTGAAGTGGGACTGGGCCGGACACGTATGCCGTATGTCCAACGAGTCATGGGTCAAATCTAAAACCATGTGTGTCCCAGAAAACATCCGTCGACATCGAGGCAAACCCGGGAGAAGTTGGCGAGACGAGCTTGACACCTACAGACAAGATTGGTTCACACTAGCTCAAGACAGAGAAGAGTGGAAAAGAGAAAGGGAGGCTTTTGCCCTACAGTGGGATAACACAGGCTAAAAATAAATAAATAATAAGAGCAGAAGGATGGTCTCAATGTAGCTTTCACGACCGTGACCTATGATCAACCTATGACCAACCAGAGATAGTTTTGCAAGCCAAAAACGGCGGTTCCACGGGTGAATGACGCATTATCAAAACGTCGTCGGTAGACTCCGCAATTTTGTCTACGACCTCTTCCTTTCGCAAAAAGGCTACACAAAACGAATTTTATACTAAAAGCTACAAACATAGTCCTATTGAATCCAATCCGCGATTCAATGCAAGGACTCAACAATGAGATGAATAAACGATCAAGTGGTTTGTTGATACTGGCTGCATGCAACTGGTCACTCCAGTGGAGTACTGGCAGTCTGGACTCTAATTGAACTTCTTAATATAGGTAGGTTTTACTTCCAATTTGAATTTGCATTTATACAATGGTGCATGTGCGAGTAGGGTTCTTTATCCTAGTTTGTCTGGAGTGGAGTGGAAATAATCCCAAAAATTTTACAAGCAAGGCTTAGCTTGCTTAGCAAAAATTTTTTTTGTTGGTTTATTGACAAAGACGGCGCTTTTTGTTGACATCTGGATTTGTCGGTTATGAATTGTTGAGAAAATAGCGCGTTATCCTTCATTCAAGATAGGACCTCAATATGCCCCACCTACTCTACTAGGCTCTGTGCTTTAAATTGAAATAAAGTAGGATTTCAGGGGATCAAACCTTTCTAAAGCCGGATACTTCATTCCCTCAACGGGAAATGTCAAAAAAGACATTAACATTAAAAAAGAAAATACCTAAGACATCAAAAGTGTGCGCCACTGCGGTTGGTCCATACTTAGAATGAGAACAAACGTGTTCACGCCACAGTGTTGTAAACATAAATAAACTGGTTAAAGTTAACTTTGACAGTGGTTCCAATATTAACGAAGTATTTATAACAATAATTATTCGAATAGCATACCCATTGACGAACAATTTTTTTTGTTCGACCATGCACATAACATAATGAAAGAAAAACTATTTATGCACAATATTCACGTGAAAGTGACGCACATACATATAATAATTGTTTAACAGAAGCCTAATAAAAAAAAAATTGACTTCAAAAAGAAATTAACTCAAAATTATGAAATAACTTTAATTTCGGAACTCGTTGTCTTGGGCCCTGAATTTTAATTTAGTTAATTTCTTTTTGAAGTCGATTATTTTTTTTTTATTATTATTATTTTATTTCGTAATTTTAAGTTTTTATTAAAAACTGGAATATTTGTTTGTAATAAGTAGTTAATAGTTTTGTTATAAATATTGCACTAGAATTTGATCAAGGTTTTGAGATGTTTTCCCTTTGACACCACACCCGTAGCTCGTATCAATAAGCCAGGCCGTCACACTTACACGTGTTAGTCCATTATCTTGAAAACTCATGAGCCGATTTTGATGAAACTCGCACTGTTCCCTAAGTTGAAGTAGATGTAAGCCAATAAAAATAATATGGTCACGATCCGATTAATAGTTTCGGAGAAATGCGTGGACAAACATACATACATACAAACATACTCGTACATACATCTATAAAATTTTGAATATTTGTTTGGAAGCCTTAATATTTGGAAGATTATCATATGTGAATATATTGCAGTTCCAATAATATTAATAACCTCCTTTTTTGAAGACGGTTAAAAACATAAAACATATGGTATCTATTCTAAAAATAAGATCCTAGACGATATACGCATCACTAACGTCACGTCTGATACCCCGAATGGTACAGATGCCAGCACATCAAGCTACCCGAAACTGTCTTCCCAATCAATCTTGAACTTAATTCTAAAGCGATAAGGTGGAAAATTTGTTAAAGAAATTGTAGTAGCTTGATATGCTGGCGTCAAGTCATTTATTCAAACTAGGCTGAGAATCAGCACTTTTCGAACGTGAAAATTACATAAGACAGTCCCCCAAAACGCCCGCCCTTCACCACTTCCTAGTGCTTTAGCTGAGGAGAAGAAGTGGCGCAACAAACTCCCCAGCAGCACAGCTGCGGTCTGTTCAGTTAAAAAATTGACTCTATACAACAATGCGCATAATAATTTAGGTACAGACGCCAGCACATCAAGCTACTACAATCTGTCAAATTTCTTTAATAGATTTTCAACTTTATCTCTAAATCATTAGGTTCAAGGTTGATTGGGAAAATTTGACAGTTTCGGGTAGCTTGACCTGCTGGAGTCTATACATAACGCAACACAAAACATTAAATTAAATTATTTGCTATAAGTAAGCTAGCACACGCCAATATACCAAAAAAAAAAAATGAAATCTATACTCAAGCAGAAATAAAAATACAAAACATTTTTAAATGTAAGCAGGACTTTATACCTAAATAAAGTGGTCTCCTAAGCCCTTTTTCGAGCCATCAACCGGGCAAAAACCCATTCTCCAGGCTGCTACTGAGACATTCCTGATGAAATAAGCCAATAACCCTGGCGACCTGAGAGTCGAATCCAGGACTTCATGTTCAGTAGCGCTTGTGACCACTAGACCAACGAGCAAGAGAGGTATTATATTTATAATAACTATTTAAATAATAATAAAAATAAGTCCTGATAGCCGTGGAATACATCTCCACTCATAATCCACTCAACCGGGATACTAATCAGGGCTGCTTTATACCCGCCAGGGTTCGAAAGAGTTACCGTGGCCCTGGCACAGGCAACTGAAGGAACACGGGTGGGTTTTAGTCAGTAGAAGTCTGACACGCCCTCCCGCTCCGCTCAGAGCGGGAGAAGTTATTTGATGATTTCCCACCCACAAAAAGGGCTGCTTTATAAGCCTTGGCCGCAACCAGGCACTGATGCCCCTTTTGCAGGTCGCGACAGTAATGTACTATCAGGGTAGCCCGCGAAATTCAAATATTCTTACGTTTTTTGCAATTTACAAGTCGGTATTAGGTTCTATGTTGATTTGAATATGATTCACGACTGTAACAAATCTCTATTTATAGAATAATAACCATTAAAATCATCAATACATTTCTCTAAGTTCATATAACTCTAATGAATGACTATTTCATGAAATCTTGACATTTGAGGTCTTTTCTAACTTAAGAAGTTGTATTACTGATTCTAATGATTATTATTCTGTAAATATATGATTGTTACGGTCGCGAATTATATTTGAATCATCATTAAACTTGATACTGACTACAAATTGCAAAAAACGTAGATAATATTTTAATACAAGTACCTACGCGCACGGCCTATCTCACTGGGCCAATTCAGTAGGACTGCCGCTGTCAAAAAGAGGCAACTTGTCTTGTAGGTGAATATAACTATAGGTAATAAGCGTTGTGCGACCTGAATTACGCTTTATTGTGTGGTAGCAAGAGTAGCTTTTTATTTAAATGATTTTGCGGAGTGTCCCATCTGTATTAATCTGTGCTATTACTATAATTATAACTTACTAAGTACAGACGACAGCACATCAAGCTACCAGAAACTGTCAAATTTTCCCAATCAACCTTCAACCTAAACTTGAAGTTGAAAATCTATTAAAGAAATTTGACAGATTGTAGTAGCTTGATGTGCTGGCGTCTGTACATTCTTGATTGAAAACCCAATAACACTTTAACAAGGACAAGGATCAAGATTCCAGCGCCAAAACTTCGATCTAGTCTGAGGCGATCGCTAGACCAAAATCGAAGTAGATCGTCAACGTCAACGACACAGAAATCCTAGTGTGGAGGCTAGTCTTATTTGAATATTTTAATGCTCTCTTGAACAATTTTTTTTTATTACCTCCTCCAGGATCTCATGGTCTATTGTTCAAACGTGAACAAAGGGCTTTGCGAAAATGTAGCCCAAAAATAAAATCCAAAGTATCCAACCAAATTCAATACCTAGGCTTTTCCCAACTATATTGGGGTCGAGTTCCAGTCTAACCGGATGAAGCTGAATAGCTGTATTTTACATGGAGCGACTGCCTATCTGACCTCAACAAGTGTCCACAACCCTAAAGTTACTGGGTAACACGATACCTACTCCTTGGTAAGACTAGTTGTCAGACTTTCGGGGTTCTGACTGCCCGTAACGGCTTTCAAAGATCTACGAAAGACAGCTGGGATCAATGGCATCACGTTCTTTCCGAGACATGGAGGGGTCTCAAATGGTCACCCATCAACGAGCAAACCTTGGAAAGCGATCGACCCGAGCGGCTGTTCTTATAAATTTATAGCCACGAGCCTTATCGAAAGTATCTGACACAATTAACACCTCGAAAGTCCTGTGCAACCCACCATTCATTTTCAACACAGATTTTTCATCTAAAACACAAACTGACAGCATTCAATTGCGGTCCATAGTTAGAACAAACGGTTTCACACTGAGCGGCAGCGAGTAAACAAACATGCAGCGGCACATCAAACGGACTGCGCGTACGCATTTACATTTGTAGGGCGACCATGCTTTGGAGCCGTTTGGGATAGTCCGCTGATTTGACAGACAATATTTGAGGCACAATTTACGTATAATGACGGGATGAACTGGACAGAAGTAAACAAGTGAATGGTCCACATTAGTTCTGAACAGACATAACTGGAAGTCAAAGGCTGACAGTAACCAGACCAGACCAGACCAGTAAGTTTTCTTCATGTTTGTATCCGACTTCAAGAATGAGTGAGAGTTGAAAATTTATTCGCGATTACGATTTAGGTCTCATGGAAAGTTGTTCAATTTGGTGGCCACACAGCCGCACGTCTCGATCGACCAGGTTAAGCTACGCTTGCCGCGGTTAGTCCATGGATGGGTGACCATCTCATACCAAGCTCTCTTTGTTCCTCGAAAAGCACGTTAAACCGTTGGTCCCGGCTGTCATTCATGGATCTTTTGACAGTCGTTACGGGTCGTCAGAAGCCCGAGTCTGACAACCAGTCTTACCAAGGGGTATCGTATTACCCATTAACTGGGTTGTGGAGGTTAGATAAGCAGACACTCCATGTAAAATACTGTATATTAGCTGCATCCGGTAAGATTGGAAGTCGACCCCAAATTAGTTGGGAAAAGGCTAGGCTGATGATGGACTGTACCACACCTGTCTGGTAGTATGCTGTAAAGGTCTTCTTAGTCTTTGTCAGCACTGCATGAGATACTCAACCAGCCACTGTATCTTAACCGATATGTAATTAAGGTTTTATACTTATTAATAACATTATTAAAGATATATTTTTAGAGTGATGTAGTCATCTGTTGCAGTGTGGGTGCGATAAGTTATCTGTGGCGTCGAACAACTTTAAGGGGGAAGCGACTGGGTAGCCCGCGAATTCAAATTTTCTTACGGTTTTTGCAATTTGCAAGTCAGTACTGGGTTGTATGTTGATTAAAATATGATTCCTGACCGTAACGAATATGTATTTACAAAATTATAATCATTAGAATCAGTAATACAACTTAGTATAATCCTAAATGTCAAGATTTCATGAAACAGTCTTTCAGTGGGATTACCTGGTCTTAAAAATTTGTACTGATGACTTTAATGATTATAATACTGTAAATACATACTTGTTACAGCCGCGAATCATATTTTGATCAACATACAACCTGATACTGACCTGTAAATTGCAAAAAACGTAAGAAACTTTAAATTTCACGGGCTACCCTGGCGCTTCCCCCTTAAGTTATTGTGGGTCTTACCGACAGATAAACATTGAAAACTTACCCACATAATAGTGCTCTTATCTTTTTGCTACACCTACATAATGTTTGTTTAATAATTCATTTCTACAAAGAAAACAACCGCCCTTTTCTTCGTGATATGACACATACTAATTCAACCTTTTACACAGCTTTACAGCCACAGATAAATATATACCTAGATAACGTAAGTACCACGAACTGTATGAAAACCAAGCGTGCCATTTTAGACTACGTACTATGACGTCACAAGCACTATTTAGTCATGGGAAAGAGAAACCCAAATAGATTAAAAGTCGCCGCCGCATGCGGCACTCGTCCCGCCCTTCCTAATGTGGTAAGAAACTCGAGTCTTTTAGTCTTCATTTCGAGACTTGAGTAGTTTTTCAAGCCTAGTACTCCTAGAGCCTAGTAGTCCTTTCGAGTCTTTTAAGTTCTTTGAGCTAGACTGAGTCATGAACTTGAGTTGGTGTATAATAATATAATACTGGGTGATATTATATCGTCATCCATATTTATTTATTAATTGAAAATAAATCGGACAATAAAAAATTGTAAAAATTAAATTGTATTAAATGCAAATAACCTAATCAAAAGTATCCACCTGAAGACTGACGATTTGCTGAATCAAAATGCGAGTTAAAACGTCTAAATAAAATAATAAACACACATAATACCGTCTATTTATAATAAATAAAATAAACTAAATAAATACTCCGAAACAATTTACACAGCGCCATCTAGCCCAAACTAAGCAAAGTTTGTACTATGGGTCTACACAAGGGATAGATTACTCACATTATATTTATAAACTTATATATATAATAGTTACGTACCTAATAAATCAATAATTTGTTCATTGCTATTTTATTTACTTCAAACTACAGCTATAGATTTAGAGGACTCAGTCATGAGTTCTTTTAAAAAGACTCAGTCTTTCAGTTCTGTTTGGCAGGACTCAAGTCTTTTTACAAAAGACTCCAAATTCTGAAGGACTTGAGCGCGTAAGTTTTATTTATAAGTCTCGAGTCTTCAAAAATAGCTCAAGTTTTATTAAATAAGACTCCAAGACTCGAGTTACTTAAACACTAGCCCTACCCCAGCGCCAGCGCTCACCCAGAAGTAACGTGTTGTTTTTATTAATATTATTTTTAATGTTGTAGGCTTACAAAATGAATAATTTAACATCGTTTGAATTCCTATAAATAATATTTAACCATAATTAAGGTAATAGTGAATAAACAAAACGTTAACATTATTTACTAAAATTGTCTACATAGGTAATAAGTATAAAATACAAAATCATTCCTCGGTTTTCAAAATTAATTCTCGAGTAGAATCAACGACGTCGTTGCGTAGAATGTACAGCACTAATCGGCAGAAGACTGATAAAAGCGCCTGTACCACGAAACTGAAAGCGATATAACGACAATATCACACGTTTTGATATTCATCACCTGTTCACACTTCGTCACATCAAGCGCTTCAAGTAAAAGCTGCAATGTATTACGAATATAGAATAGACATTTTATATTTTTTGACTGACGTCCGACCGACTGGCGCGGTGGACAGCCGCAGATTGAGCCTACCTTATGCTTAAGTCGGACACGCGAAGTAGGTGCTCTTGCGTTATCTAGGTCTATCTATACATATATGTGGTTACAGCATAATAACTCCTCTGTTTGACACAGGCCTCTCAAATCATACGCCATTTTAACTCCTCGGCTACTATTAGGGCGAAAATACACATGCCTGTAGCTGGTACAAAACTATGCAAGTAGCTGGCATACCGTGTGCCATAAGAAGTTCTGACTGATCAATGTCACAATGGCATGCCAGCTACTTGCATAGTTTTGTACCAGCTATAGGCATGTGTATTTTCCCCCTTATACAGCTGCTGAGTCTAAACCCTACGTTTACCGACCTCCACTAAAGACTTCCCTAACGGTCATAGGTTTTAAGGCCGAACCATGGCCTTTCAACTAGCTTACACTGTGGGCTATGTTGACTAATTTGGTTCTCTGTCAGATCACCAAGTTCCAGACTCGATCCGACGGAGTAACTACAGTAATATTTGAGCTTGTCGACAAGCTCAAATTTTCCTTTAGCATGTTCTATATAGAAAAAAAAAATGTCTTTCCAACCAACGACTTTGATAACAAAAGCAGATGCAAATTGCACCAAACAGGACTATCCCACAACCCACCGAACCCACACCCACCCTACCATATCTAAATATACAAGCCGAAGCAACTGCTGGCCATCACTCGCCATTGAACTCACGCCGCGGGTTCAACCAATCAGTTATCACTTGCCCATTATTGTACAATCGTCGAACACTGATGTGAACGTGGTACTTCTTAGTGCCACCGGAAACGGCGCTTAGTAGGAGTGTTATGATAAATGATTGGAATTGATAGTTGAATAGGTAAATATATGGTACTGATTGATGGCAGCTTAGTGTCTTTGAATGTTACGTATACTGCCGTCACAAGGAAAAATAAAACGGTCAAGTGCGTGTCGGACCACGCACAATGAAGGGTTCCGTAGTTGGGATGAATTTATCCCAAGAACAAACTTACCATTGTAGTTGAAAAACATGTTCTCCCATACATTCCAATTCCAACTACAAATGTCCATATTTAAACGAAAAGGATCCAACCCACATTATTATTACACCTAAGGGTTGGATCCTTTTCGTTTAAATATGGACAATGTAAGTTTGTACGCACAATATTGAGGGATTTACCATGTTATTTTAAGACCATAAACTTCTTATAGGTTTTCCTGTAATCTATAGCTATAGAATTATTTTCTGTATTTTTTTTTTCTTCAAAATTTTTAGCTCCGTAGTTTCGGAGATAAAAAGGAATGGTCAACTTTCATACATTTTCTTACATAACTTTAAAACACTTTATTTTAAAATTATCAACAAAAATATATTTGAGATCCTCACAGCAAGCCCTTTCATTTGATATATAACATAGCAATTTTTTTTTTTTAAATTTTTATTATTTTTTCAAAATTGACCCTCATATTCAAAATTCATTAATTTACATTACACGTCCGTCTTTGGGTCATAGAAATACATACGTGTACAAAATTTCAACTTAATCGATCGGAGATACGGAGCAAATTGGCTGCGAGACACATGAGTGATCCTATAAGGGTTCCGTTTTTCCTTTTGAGGTACGGAACCTTAAAAAGACGTCTGACATTTTTTCGAAATAGAGTTATTTACATATTCGGAATCAGCAAAAAAAGCCGCATCTACCAGTATTTTTATATTGGCGTAAACTTAACTAAAACCTAATAATTCTTACTATTATAAGACGCATCTGGCTTTGTAATTTAAACAGGACCAAATATTTTTTTTCTCCATTTCAATATTTCTGTAGATACGAACTTTTTTCTTAGGCGGTAGTATAGAAGACAACCAGGTGGGTCGTTGGTGGTGGCATTTGGATGGACATAATTATGCCATGCATCGGTCTGTATATCGTCGCTGGTAACAATACCGCGTAACTTAGTTGTGGCAAATTTTACAGGAGAACGAAAAAACTAAATAACTTCTGCTGTACTTATCAAATACGTGTCTGAACTTTTTGCTATTTAGAAATGTGCCTTAGTTAACTTATATCTTATTATTAACCGACTTCCAAAAGGAGGAGGTTCTCAATTCGTCTGTATGTTTTGTTTTTTTTTTTTTTTGTTACGCGATTACTCAAAGACGGATGGACCGATTTAGAAAATTCTTTTTTTTTTGATAGGGTATACTTCCGAGGTGGTCCCATATAAATTTTATTAACTTTGCTTAGGGAATTTTTGAGTTAGCTTCAATAATGCGTATATTTCCCACTTATTTTTGTCGATGATGTGATGGTGTTTTAATAACTTCCTATCACTGTTATTTACATGGCTATATCTACAATTATTGTGCTCAATTATGTATTCGAATTTGTGTGGGGTAGGTTCCAAAACTAAAAAGTGAAAAATAAAAACTTTTTAGCAAAAAATAAAACCGACTTCCAAAACAAAACACTACAAAGTGAAAAATAACTTTAATTTCGGAAGTCGGTGGCAAAAAACGAAAATACAAAACCCAAGACACCGACTACCGAAATTAAAGTTATTTTTCACTTTGTAGTGTTTTGTTTTGGAAGTCGGTTTTATTTTTTGCTAAAAAGTTTTTTTAATTCAATCCAATCAATATTTAGCTAGAAATTCTGCATCACGCAAGAAATGATCGATCTTTTCTTGCGCGATGCAGAATTTTGCGTGCTCCCCAGTGATGTGGAGTCATCTACAACGCCATAATATGTGAACTACGCATCGCACTGACGTCACGCAAAATTCAACATAATATCGACAGAACTCGACATACTATCGACCTCCGGTCTCCGGAGAGGTCCGGAGACTGTAGGTAGATAGTATGTTGAGTCAGTACATCTTGTAATGCTTGCCAGGGCCAGTGGAGGGTTGCAGTGGGTGGGAACTGGATGCTCTTATAGTTCACGGTGACTTGGGATGGTGCTGCGTTATGCTCAGTGAGTTAGATGTGGAATATATTAGATTCAAACGTCTATCTCAATAGTTTGGAAGTTGGGGGTGTGATACCCCCGTGCCTCGGACGCACCTGATCTCTCTCCGGTCGTGTCAGATTGGCGTCCCATAGGACTGAGAGTGAGGAATGAAAGAGTGCACCAAAAAAAAGTAGTATATGTAGTATATCAGTGATCTGGTTTCCATAGCACAAGCTTTGCTTAGTTTGGGATCAGATGACCGTGTGTGAAAATGTCTGGTCTCCGCTGAGATTGGTCGCCATGCACGAAATTCGGACTGGAGGACAATTTTTTTTTTATTAATCAAAATTTTACTTGCATTGGGGGCTTGTGGTGTGGCTATGTAATAACAGCCGCACGGGACGTCGTTCAGGTTAAGCTGCGCTTGCCGCGGTTAGTCCGTGCATCAGTACCCATCTTTACATACCAAGACCCCCAGGCCCTCCCGGCTGTGATTCGTCGATCTTTGACAGTCGTTACAGGTCGTCACTCGTCAGAAGCCCGAAAGTCTGACAACCAGTCTTATCCTAGGGGTGTCGTATTAAGTACCCAGTAACTGGGATGGAGGATCGATAGGCAGTCGCTCCATGAAAAATACTGGTATTCTAGCTACATCCGATTTGACTGGAAACCGACCCCAACATAGTTGGGAAAAGGCTAGGCTGGGGATGATGAGATGATAATTATTACCTACTAGCTTTTGCTCGTGGCTTCGCCTGTGTAGATGTCGAAATACTATACGTATAAACCTTCCTCTTGAACCACTCTATCTATTGATGAAAACCGCATTAAAATCCGTTCAGCAGTTTTTGAGATCATCGCGAACATACAAACAAACATACATACATACATACGGGTCGAATAGAGAACCTTCTTTTTTGATGTCGGTTGAAAAGTAATCGACTTCAAAATTCTAAAACGCATAAAAAAAACTTACAGCTTCTTAAGTCAGTTTTTACTTTTTTAAAGTAAATTTATTTTTCCTTTTTTACAATGACATAAGCCCAAGACTAACGAAAAAAAGAAGATTCATCAAAATCTGCATAGAAATGCCGGAGATGCATTACATTTATTCGTATAACTTCGTACGTTAGAATAATTACCTAATGTATTTTATACTAAAACCTTCCTGAAAGTATGTAGATTACGTTAGTGAAAGAATCATCAAAATTCGTTAATGCGTTTTTGAGAAAATCGCGGACATACGAACATGAATACATACATACGGGTCTAATAGAGAACCTCATTTTTTGATGTCGGTTAAAAATACTTTAAACTTCAACTCGACAAGCTTTAAATTTTCATATTCTAAACCAATTTCATTACAACGAAGAAAATACCGCGTCAAATATCACCCCTTTTACGTCAGGGGTTAAAAACAATTTACTCAAGCGCTCCGCAGATCCTAATAAGTACAGACATTTAGAAAATCCAAGATGGCGGCCGGGACTGTTACTTTTTATTTCCCAGTTTCTAACTGTCCTTTGTTAGGTTTGGTTTTAGTGTTTTATACGTCTCTGGTGTCTCTGATAAAACGTGTTTTATCATATTAGTTTGCTTGGGGCCTTCTTTGCAAGAGTTAGATTAAGGAAGGGGGAGTCTCCTAAATACAGATTACTAATTGATCTAGCGTATTTTATACGTGTCTGGTGTCTCTGATGAAAACGTGTTTTATCACATTAGTTTGCTTGGGGCCTTCTTTGCAAGAGTTAGATTAAGGAAGGGGGAGTCTCCTAAATACAGATTACTAATTGATCTAGCTAGGAGAGCAGAACTTCAGTGTACTCCATGTAATTAATCATAATTTGTAAGTCCCGCAACCAGTCCAACACAATATGGTTCCTTGGGAAAAGGTATTTGTTGTTTCTCGTGTTATTTTTAACCCTTCATAACTCTATGATATAATACCTACTTCAAAGCACACAGGGTAAAACCAGGAACCAATCAGACTAAGATTTTGATTGATTGATTGGCAAGATTTTTGCTTACTGATCTACAGTAAGCAAAAATCTTGCCAATCAGAGTTAAGGATATTCAAATTTACTAGAGCATCTCGTGTTTTTGCAAAAGCCTCATCTTTTTCCACTAAGACTGAGAAATGTTTTGACCATTGTCTAATTATCCGTGTTTTCCCAATATCCCTAGGGTTTTCGCGAAAATTCGTATTATCAAATCATCCTACGACATATATATAATGAAAAGTTGACGGTTTAAAAATGTGGCCGTAAACGTAGCAATTTGCTTGAAGATTTTAAAATCTTCGCTGCATCGCTTTAGAAATTGGAAAGTGTGTCTATGGATGGCTTTTAGGTATGATATTTCAATATAGAATATCGATTAGATTAGTATTCCCGTCCTAAGTAAAGTAGAATGAGGTGTACTTTATCTATGGCAGACAGTCGAACTAAGCGATCGTTATTTCATTTAAATTCATAGTCATCGACCACAATGGATGTTTATGGATTTGATGTTGTCTATACTATCCATATTTAATGACGGTGTAGAGTATTGTATGAAGAAGGCACAAAATTGAAACAGTCTTTTCATACTCTATTGTTAGCCGTAGAATTTTTGCACACCGACCGGCCGGACATAATGTACTTCAAAGTCCACGAAAGTGAAGTTATAACAGTTATTTTATCTCTGAATTTACAACACAGTGGTCTTTGTTCTCGTTGCTGTCAGATGTAAAATAACTGATGAAAAGACTGTACCGCTACTTGCCTGTACCATCCCGTTACATCCCATTACATTAAAATTTGAATTCAAATGCTTCAAATAAAGTTATTGCAAAAGCCCCAATACAGGTGTCTCAATTACAGTCCACAGAATAAACAAAACAACAACAAAAAACATTTGAAAATCGAACGCAGCGCCCCTTTCGGCCGGCCCGCGCAACTGCATAATGGCGGCGTTGCCATGGCGACAGCTCGTAAAATTTTATTACTCGCGCCCTACGTCCTGCTTTTGAAAACGGTTACTTTGCAAAGCCATCCTAGATTAGAGATCATTTCATTTCAACGTGCTAGGCACTTATTCCCTAGTGGTTTTGTTTATCGCCTAGATTTTATGTGATTTTTCTCCGAGGGATTCCTACGTTTCATTTTGGAGAAGTGGTTGGGTTATTCTGTATTCGAAGCTTTACGTTTGTGCAAAGGGGTTACGTAGGGATCGAGTTGAACTTTGGAATCGATTTGGGCCTGGCTGAATATTGTTAGTATCGTGAATACTGAAGCGCTTTCAGACGATGAAATTGGCCGAGAAAAAAAAGTGAATAGGACTCGATTTCAAGAGATAACGAAAACTTTAAATAGATGATTAAGGTAGCCAAACATATGAAAAGCCTCCTACCATTGAGGTAATATGTACTAAATGCCTCCTACCTACTTTTACAAGAATACGCCAAAGAATATTATCCAAAAGATTTTTTTAATAGACTGTCGCGTCCAATTTTCATCAAGAAGTCGGCACTAAAAACTTCAATTATACAAATAGCACAGACTTAATTAGACAGTGGCGCTTTGTTAAATAATTAAAGTCACCTCCTCCACCCCCTCTTGCCATAAACAACCCCTAGAAGTCGTAAAATAACACAAGTTTATGGATTTTGGACCCCCAGTATGCTACATTTTACGCCGAACCAGTAGGGCTGGGAAACGCACTATCGATAACGGTAAACCGTAAAACTATATTGATGATAATCGAAAATCGATTTTTAGTAGACATCAAATTCTGTGATCTCGAGACTTGATGCCGATTTTATGGAATATTTGCACGATTCTGCCTCTTAAAGGTTAAGTAATGGTTTATCGATACTAATCGGTCTTGCATTTAAACCTATCTAATTAAAACAAACGTGTATCGGGTTTTAAATGTCGTATTACCAAACGTGGTAGCTTATAAGCACGACGTTCTTCCTAATCGATTTCCCTCAAAGTTTGTCTACTTTAAGCGGCACGATAAACAAGATCTTTGTTTGATTTGGATACCTCAAGTGTGTGCTCACTTCGTGGATATTAAAATATTGATATTACGAGACAAGATGCATAAGCAATCCCTTTTTCCTTTATTTTGCTACGCTGTGGTCAACCCATGACTCGGATTCTTTCAAAGTTTAGACTCCAGGACTTCTAATTTTTCTAGGATTCCGTAGCTAGTAAATAATAACCGTTATGACGTAAATTAATATAAAAGTAATTTATTATTTTTTTATCAAAAATTCCAACATAATTCTATCATATTTTTCTTGTTGCGTTGCATAGCTAGCACATTATGATATAGTCTCATTGATAAACGAAGATTTTCCACGATTTTTCTTCCAAATGAGCTTTTTGTATTCTTTTATGATCTTTAAGTACCTACCTTCTTTTTTACCGATATTTAGCGTTTATCGTTGAAACTAACACAACCCTACCGTCACACTCATTACCTTTTAACGTAAAAAAAACTTTAATGGCGAAACGCAAACGAAAAGTTCGTTTAACGTTCACGTGAAGTTTAGGTACTTTTAAAAGGCTTTGCCATGTGGAAATACTATTTGGGGATTTTAAAAACATTTTACTGTAATTTATTTTGATATGGACGCGTGGAAAAGGTTTGCAATCAACTTTCAGAAGTCCGTATGACGGACATGAATTTATAATATTATAATTTGCTGTAGAAAACGAAAAAAATGTGGTACGAAAATAACAAAACATTCGACTATTTTCGCCACCATTTTTCCTCATTTCACGCCAAATTCGATTCCCCTACACGTATATTTTTCTGGCAAACGGCACGAGACAAACGTATACAACCATACATCCTCTAGTCTTTGCTCAAACATAATAAGACGAGATGGTATTCTTGTCACGCAGACAATAACGTCTCGTCTGTCATTCGGACGTCGGACCGCGGACGGGACTTAATTAATTTTATTAGGTCCTTAGTTACCTATGAAATCGCCGATTTTTTTATACCGGCTAGTGTGCAGATCAATATCTTTCATTCTATTTAGAATTCCAAATTCAAATTAATTATAAATAGCATGACAGTGTTTTTTTTTAAATCAGTTGTTCATTTGTTTTCCCGCCGTTAGATTTTTCTTTGACATCGATGTTTTTGTAACCATGAAAAAATTTAAATTGCGCGCTATTTTCGAAGAGGAGTTCCGTCGTGGCACCAACCAACGCAGCACAGACAGCACGCAATATTAATGACGTGTATGGACAATCCGATCTATTCTGTATAAATCTCACCGTGAAAACTTAGGTGAAGTGAGCTGTCAGTAAATGTCAATCCCTGGCATCATGGGGAAGGACAGCTCACTTCACCTTCACTTTTCACGGTGAGATTTTTACAGAATAGACCGGCAGGTACCACAGTCCGCAAGTGAACGCACGATGTGTTTTTGGTTTGATCGCTTCCGTCCTGGAAAGTTTTATGTCAACAATGAGCCCTGACGAAAAATTTCAAATCCACGTAGGCGGTGAAAAACATATTTACAGAATTCATCGATTCCTGTCCCCAGAATTTCAGAGGCCCGAACTTTTATTAAAATGGCAAAGTGCATTGACAATATTTATTTAAAAAAAAATAAAATGTTTGATTTATTCTATGTAAGGGCCTAATAGATTCAAAAGTCGCGTTTAGTTTGGCTAAAACCTGCTAAAACTGACTGTTTAACAATTTTAAAGTAACCCTAGTTAATGGTTTTCTAGATTGTCAAACTCAACTTAAGGAGGAAGCGTCAGGGTAGCCCGCGAAATTCAAATTTTCTTACGTTCTTTGCGATTTGCAAGTCAGTATTAAGTTGTATGTTAAATAAAGTATGATTTGCAGCCGTAACAAATATGTATTTACAAAATTATATAAAATAGAATCAGTAATACAACTTCTTAAATTAGTATAATCCTAAAATGTCAAGATTTCATGAAATAGTAATTTTTTAGGATTCTGGTTTTCTGGATTTCTGGTCTTAAAGAGATGTATTGATCACTTTAATGATTCTAATTATGTAAATAGATACTTGTTACGACCGCAAATTATAATTTGATCAACGTTCAATATAATACCGTCTTGTAATTTGCAAAAAACGTAAGAAAATTTGAATTTCGCGGGCTTCCCCGACGCTTTCCCCTTAACTGCTATCTGAAATAACAACAGTCAAGAAAATCACTTGACATGAGTTTGATGTTCTGTAGCTGCAAAGAATATGGACAAAAGTCATACCTGTCTTACTTTTAATTACTGAGGTACTCAAACTAAAAGATTTATTATATTCAGTAGCATTTACTTAATAAACTTTTCTTAAGAACGTCTTAAAGTTTTCAAAAGGCGAGCTCAGTAAAAGTTAGTTTCACGAGAACGCTCGCTATTTTACATGGCTAATTAATTTTTATAGAAAAGGTCTGTGCGTACTTACGTTTATTACATTGGAAAAGTTACTCTTAATTATATTACGAGTACCTACACTCAGGAAAAGAAGTTAAGGATAAGTTTTTAAATAAATTCTTACTTGGTTGACATTTCTGAGTCAGCAAACTTTGTCTAAGCTGTCTAGTTTTTTAAACAAGAATCTGGCAATTCGCCAGAAAAGCACTAAGACGGAAACGAATACGAAATAATGCATTAACAAAAAGATAATTCAAATTAACAGCGAGCCCTGAGTGCAGTCAACAAGAGTTTAAACAGTAATAAATGTTTAAAAATTCAATTAGTTGATCCGATTGTGGGATCGGCAAACACTGATGGGCTTTCAAACGAATTACTTGCCAATGAAAGCGTTGCCTTTTACTCATTTCGTTGAATTGTTTGCACCGATTTTCCATTTATGTGAATTGATTTGATGGCTATTAATACTCACAGTTCGACATCTAGTGGTTTTAATATTTACATCGATAAAACGTGGTGGGATCCTCAGAATAATTAATGGCTAAGTGGGATCTAACTTTCCTATTTATTAACAAGTCAACAAGTATTTTATCAAGACAACCAGGATCGGCCCACGTAATGAAACTGTAGAGTTTTAGACGTAACATGATTTTGTCAGGCTATATTTACGTGGGCCAATGCTGGTTGTCTTACTTAAAAGAACTAATAATAACTTTTATTAAGCAACCTATCTCTACGAAGAATAGACACATCTCTTTCTATACAAAGTGACATTTCGTTTCTCCAGTATTGACATCGCACCCTAGAAATCCTTCTACAATCTGTAATTTTGTCTTTCGTTTCTAACGATCTTTGTCTAGGTCCTTTTTTATGTAGACTATTTCGGAAGAGTTTTCTATTCAAAGTTTCAAAATCACACTGACAACTGACAATTGTCTAGGGTAGTGAAGACAATTTGATTTTGGAATCGCCATATTAAAGACAGTAGAGAACATTCTGTCTACACGGAAACGTCATTTTTGTATATTCTTCCGTCGGCAAAACGTGGACAACACCTCTTTCTATGGTGATCTTGCTACGCGTGCTGTTCGTGAAACGTAAAACACATATAAAAAGTGAACTGTTTTAACAACAACAGTGAGTACTTCTTAAAGAACTTGATGCTCATGTACAGACGTCAGCAGGTCAAACTACCCGAAACTGTCAAATTTTCCCAATCAACCTTGAACCTAATGCTTTAGCGATAAAGATGAAAATCTATTAAAGAAATTTGACAGATGATGTGCTGGCGTCTGTACATGAGTAAGATTCGGCATCTCGCGATATCTCCATCAACTTAAAACAGCATTACCGTTATTAGATGTAGGTAATTCAGCGGAGCATATACGAGAAGAAGAACTTGAAAACGTGTATATGAAGAACCAGCTCAGGAATTTCTATATGATTCCACCCAGGAATGCAAATTTGGTGCTTCCACAAACGATGGGACACCTGATATCGTGTCCTACATTCCCTGTTGCCTGCAAGCTGCAGGAGTTGATGAAAACTACTGATGGCTACAAACTCGTAGCTAAGTTTTGGCTCATAAACTGTTAACTTGGCTACGAATGACTAACTAACTGTACAAGCAAAATACAAAAACAAAAGGACACTTAGGCGTCGAAGTATTCGTCCGCATCGCTGTCATCCGAAAACGTGCCGAGAAGACTGGCAGCATTGCCATTCAATAAGGCAATGCTGCTACTCCTCTGGACACGCACTAATTCTTTGTCCAAAGAACGAGCCAGCCCTTTCTGTTCACGTGTTGGGTCGACCAGTCGGCGGGAAAGAATTTTGAATTCGAGTCGAATTTGCCATCGACAATTCGACGCGCTAAGCAGAACCTTTTAAAAAAATATCTTACCATTCATTATCTTTAGAATCATAAAGCACAGATGAATCGAATTGTCCGTCTTATGTGTAGGTCACAGGCGACCAATGAATCATGAATTCATGATACAAAGCTCAGCTGTCCCACGAGATTCCAAACCGGTTTGCTGATTACAAAGCGTGGATCTACCTTATAAATCTTTGTCCGAGGTATACATGGACAAATTAAATTAGCTGGCAAAACTCCGCAGACTTGAACAGTATCAATCAATCTGCCTAGCCTTTTCCCAACTATGTTGGGGTCGGCTTCCAGTCTAACCGGATGCAGCTGAATACCAGTATTTTACATGGAGCGACTGCCTATCTGACCTCCACAACCCAGTTATTGGGTAATTCGATACCCTTTGGTAAGACTGATTGTCAGACTTTTGGCCTTCTGACGACCCGTAACGACTGTCAAAGATCCACGAATGACAGCCGGGACCAACGGCTTAACGTGCTTTCCGAGGCACGGAGGAGTCTCGGTATGTAAAGATGGTCACCCATCTACGGACCAACCCCGGTAAGCGTAGCTTAACCTGATGGATCGACCCGTGCGGCTGTTATTACTTAGCCACAAGCTCCTCATTATATTATTGTATCGAAATATCGATATCTTAATATGATAAAGCAAAAAAATAAATAAATTTGATTGTTTTGTCGGGGTTATCAACCGCACTGTAGTTGAAATATCAGTTTAAAAAAAATCAGTTTTTTTTGTGTAGGTAAACTTCACAGGCGTGGTGGGTATCATGTCTAAACACGATGAAACAATAAAAAAAACCAGATTTCTCAACTCTTCAAGTGACACTACCCGGTCGTTACCCAAAAAATAATCGTCAAATCTTTATTTATTTTTATTTTGTCGTGTTTAGATATCGACCAAAATCTCTCTGAAATCTAATCTGCCTACCCTTTTCCGAACGATGTTCGGATCGGCTTCCAGTCTGACCGGATGCAGCTGAATACCAGTATTTTACATGGAGCGACTGCTTATCTGACCTCCACAACCCAGTAACTGGGTAATACGATACCCCTTGGTAAGACTGGTTGTCCGACATTTGGGCTACTGACAATCCGTAACGACTGTCAAAGATGTACGAATGACAGAATGACGAATCGATACGAATATACATAATTATTTATAATATTTATATCGTCTGCGGAGTTGCGCAAATTTAATTTGACCCTGTATAGGAGTGTGCCTACAAGCTTTCTCGTATTTTATACATATTTTTGTGGTGTAGGTTGCACTTGACGTGAGGTTTGCACCTTGCTAGTTCCTACTAGAACTCTCGTCGCTATACATTTTTTTGTGGGTACACGAGACTAGTTTTTGAGGATAGTATAGGAGCATAGTACTAGTAAGCTAGTCGCTATGGCCTCGTGTATACAGAACTCCTAATTCACCGAGCGAGCGCAGCGCCTCTGCTTCAAGTCTGGCAAAATTTGCTTTCGTCTGTCAGTTTGTTGGTACTCCTCTACAGGTCGTATTTTACAACCGATCTGGACGATACTTGGTATGCAGGTTTTAAGACTTTATATAATTGTTTTGTCATCGGGGATTTTTCTTGGAGAGGTACTTCCTCCAAAAACGGGCAATAAGGGGGCTACTGCATATCTCCGCCTTACGAGGTCTGATTTCGATTGTACTTTTTTTATTTATAAGGTTACAACTTTAATGTTGGTGTTATAAGAATTTGGTGAAGATCTGATGAAAAAAAAAAAAAAAAATCCATGGTAAATATCTCGTTCTAAATAACTTTAGTGGTATATTACGTAATTCTTGTAAAAAAGTTTGTGCTCGCGAGGTCTACTGTTCGCAGACTACTACTACTTTTTACTAGTACTAGTTTTATGTAGACTCGTAAGCTTGTGAGAAAAATAGTAAGCGTGATGCTAGTGCGACGATGATGAATTGATGATGAGTGGATGATGGAGTTCTATTTTTGATGCCAGTAGCGTCCCCCACCACTGATTTTCTATCCTGGCTAACACAAGCCAGCTTCCGCGAAACGAGTATTCAAACGAATCATTTTACTCCACGGACTAATGGCCTGCGCGCACTGGCGGACGGGACAGCAGAGGATTTTAAATTTATCAGTTGAATTTAATACTTATCCAATCGATATATGGTATATATTTCAATGCTCGGTGATTGATCTTGGAGCGTCGCAGCGCAGTTTTCTCTGGAGCATCGAAGAGCACGCTGGAAGATACCGCGCGCCGCGGCGGGAGGTGGTGGTATGCACCGGTATTGGGCCGGCCGGTGGATTGATAAGTGTCTGTTCTTGGGCACGCCACAATTGCGGCGATAAGTCCCCTCTTTGAGGAGTGGTTGGAGAGGCGTCATGGCACCCTCACCTTCCGCCTGACGCAGGTCGGACACGGTTGCTTTGGGAGGTTCCTGTTCCGGATAAGGCGGGAGGAAACGCCCGGGTGTTACCATTGTGTGGATCGCCCGGAGAACACGGTGGAGCATACACGGTGGAGGTCTGCCCGGCTTGGGCAGATCACCGCCGCGTCCTCGCGGAGGCGATCGGCGGCGGCGATCTCTCGCGTCCGGCCCTGGTACAGGCCATGGTACGGAGCGAGAGTGCATGGGAAGCCGTCACCTCCTTCTGCGAAGCTGTAATGCTCGCGAAGGAGGAGGCTGAACGCGTGAGGGAGAGGCAATCTTTGCGCTCTCACGCCCCTAGTCACCGCAGGAGACGCCCTGGGCGTCGGGAATCGATAGCCGATTCCCGGCCACCGTAGGCGCGGGTTTCCGGATGGCGAGCAACGGGTAGCTCGCCGTCCGGTAAGGACCAGGCCCGGGTCGACGGCGCGTTGTGTTCCACGCGTGCCTCAAAGAGATGTCAGCACTAGCTGAAGGGGTCCGCTAGGGCCGATGCCCGCCAGGGTTGCGGGTTGTTCGAAAGAGTTACCGTGGCCCTGGCACAGGCAACTGAAGGAACACGGGTGGGTTTTAGTCAGTAGAAGTCTGACACGCCCTCCCGCTCCACCCAGAGCGGGAGAAGTTATTTGATGATTCCCCATCCACAAAAAAAAAAAAGTGTCTGTTCTTCTTCTTCCGCGAAAATGAATATTAACACTAAATCCCAATCCACCATTAGGAAATAAAACCCACAACACATTATTTCAAAAGCAACTTTTCGACTGCTTAGTCGCTAGTGGAATTGTCAAATCCCGGCGAGCGGTGTCTACTCGGGATGCCACGGCATAGAGGAGTTTTCTTGTCCGTGTCCGCTGGAGGATAGAGGAATCCTCCTCGATGCTCTCCCCTGCGGTTCGCCAGTGTGCGCCGGCCATAAGTCACTGTAATGCTATTTACTTATTATTTCCTAGCATCGTGTAAAACGGCACCAGCCAGGATATTACTTGCTTGCTTGCTATCCTAGCTTCAAAAATTATCCCCATGTAACCCAATGAGTAGTCCAGTGAATGGAGTTCAAAAAGTCATGTCTCTCGACATCAACAGCTGGTTAAATACATTCCGAGGTTCGCTCATGACTGCTTCGTCTTTAATCAAGTGTTGCCAGTGCATAAATGCAAAAATAAAAAATTACACCAATTATTTAAACTTCAAACACCACACAATTTGTACTAAAGCCAAATACACAAAATACCACCACAAGACAAAACATCTTCTTGCAAACACGACAGTTTTCCTAAGGGCGGGTTCACATTGTATTCGAGGCACGTGCACGACCCAAATACAGGGCGCAGACTCCTTGCCACCTTACGATCATTGCGTTCAGAACTTCACAAGAAAGTCTGTTTTATATTGGAGCTTGTAACTTAATTGACAAGGATCAAGAATCTTTGAAGATCGTTTATTTCAATGGGGAAAAAAAAGGAAAATTATCTTTGGTGACTTGAGAAAACAGCGGGAAAATAGGTAAAAAAAGATAAATCTATGGTTTTATGAAAAATGTTGAGGAAAAATTATTTTGTGTTTACAGAAGCGGAAGTCATTTTAATTTAATCTGCTGTAATCTCTATTGTAAACTTATTTTTATTGGCTGGTTGTTTAATTTCGACATGAGCTTTATCAGTGAATTAAGCGATCAAAAGATTCGTTCAGGATGTTCCTACCAATAGTTTTCCTATATCCCTTAGTAGTTAATTAACATTTTGCAGCAGAGAGAACAGTCAAAAAGTAAAGGGATTATTTATTTGCATAGATTGTAGGTACAGACGCCAGCAGGTCAACCTATCCGAAACTGTCAGATTTTCCCAATCAACCTTGAACCTAATGCTTTAGCAATAAAGTCGAAAATCTATTAAAGAAATCTGACAGATTGTAGTAGCTTGATGTGCTGGCGTCCAAGGCTCGGATACCGGTTAAATTTTCAAACCGTTATTATGTACTTGACGCAAAACCTTTAAATTCGGTTTCGTTCGCATAAACCGGTTTTTTAAAACCGGTATTCGGAAGAACATTTACAAAAAGGTTTTTTCAGATTAAACGGTTTAGAGCAATAAAAACCGGTTAATACGGACGCACGATAAACAAACGTCGCGTGCTGTTCAGTTTTTATTCAGTAGTAAGATTTTTTGTTTCGGGTCGGACGTTTATGTCATTACATCAATCAGCTCCGCTGCAAAAACAAAAAAAATGGGTAAATATCTAATATTTTTTTTGGTGAAATTAAGTTGATTATGACGATAAATAATCGGTAAGCTAATAGTAATATAATATTACTTTTCACAGATCATATGGACCAGTTAGATAGTCAGCCATTTCTTACTGAAGAAGAAAAATCACCTAAAGGTCGACTGGTAGAAAATGCCTATGGCATTAAGTCCGCCTTTGTACATTTTGTGTGCTTAAAGTATTAAATATATAAATAAATAAAACTCAATATCTCGGTAAGTAGTCACTTCTAAACTGGTCGTGTGTTTGTGTCTATGCGGTACAGAAAAAGTATTTCAGTGTTTATTTAGATGAATGTGATATTACTTTGTAACAGGTGAATCACGAAAAAGAAGAAAGGAATATTCTAATGATGAAGATCGATTCCAATCATTGCTAACGCCTAAAAACCGTAGCATCAACGCATCTATGAACACGTACAAAATAAACACCCAAACTGTGAAAGAGGATGCAGAAAATAATTCTGATAGTAACGAAAACAAATCAAGCGAATATAGCAGTGGGAATATACCAGGAGAAGAAACTACCTCGAATGTTAAACAATTTGTTTTATGTATATTTGATAAGGACCTTGATAAACCAAACTATTATTTTGGAAATTTGCTAATAGGTGAATTACAATTTTTGCCGCCATGTATGCGCTCTGAAGCATATATCAATATTTTAAAATATATATCAACACCTTGAGAAATCAAACAAATAAATATTTAATTTGTATAATGTGCCTGGACGAACATGAGAAGTATCAATGTGATGTGATCATTCGTACTGATATGTTACCAACAAAAAATAAATAAAGGAAAATAAGGGCGAAGTTTTATTTTTAAATTCAGGAATCTATTAATCTGCTTAATGTGTGGACACCATTTTGCATGCTGTAGTACCTACTTAGATGGATGATATGGTTTAGGTATACATTTTTTTCTCACGGTTAATTTGACATTTTTACAAATATTTGGAAAAAGAAAAATTACCTAAATACGTTTTCATTATATCAGTTATTTAATCAGTCTCTTCGTTTACATATAGGTACAATTAGGTAGTTTAATTAAAAAATAGTAAAACTATACTAACTATACTATATAACTACGACTATCATCACTGTTTCTTTTAGAAAATCGGCAGTGTTTCTCTCATGTAATTCATGGACAGTAAGGTTTTTCCATTTGCAATATACTGAATGATTATACCGAGAAATCTTCTAGATTTTACCTAAGCTACATCAATTTTTAACGATATAAGGTAAAACTTGTTCACAGTTTGCTATTAGACACTTTGATGTTTTATTGTTTTCATTGTAGTCAAAGTATGTATAGATTAAATTCTTTCGCTTTTTACCTATGTTAAACAGAAATAATAAACTTAACTGGCGATTAAATGCACTACGCAGCAGACGTCGACACACGAAGACACGAATCGAATGAAAAGAAATAGCGTAAGGTCTACGTACCGCGCCGCTATGCGCGGCATCCTTACAAGTTGCAACACGTTTATCGACATGCCGCTCGTCGAATAAACCGGTTCATTTAGGTTAAAATAAGGTTCTTGAAACGTTCACGTTCTTAAGAAAAGTTCGGAGGAAAACCGAAATAAACCGGTATCAACCGGTATTTTTAAACCGGTTCCGAGCCCTGCTGGCGTCTGTACATACATGACATAAGGTATTAAAAACAATTGTGCTCCTTGTTTATTTGTGCCTTATTTATTTTTGCAATCTACCTTAGATTAGGCATACAAACATTAATCAATGAAGTAAACGCTAGGTAATAAAAAAAAATAGTGTCAAAAACAAATTACGAATTCAGTTCAAAACGGGTACAATTAAATAAGTTTACCATCTTATTTAATTACTATTTTATCGTAAAATTGCATAAATATATTATAATTATATTAGTTTAGAAATATACAAGGATGGTTGATTGTCATTGTCTTTTAGAAAATCGTTAATCGGGTAGTAACATTTTTCAATCAGTCCAATTTTACGATACAGATGAACGAAACGGGCCTTAAACATAGAGAAACACGGGCTCGCCGGGGCCCATGTTGCTCTTTGGCCATAAAGCTTCCGAAGAGGATTATTTTCGCTGCTACCTATTTACATTAATTCTCCAAAACCGAATAACACATCACCTTTACTATATAAAAAAAAAACAGTAGAAAATGAAACTGGACTATTTCTACCGCATTATATTTCTGGGCACACATTATGTAAATATCTCCTGGGAGCCGCATAATAGAGTTTTGATCACCATTGCTCCGCGCGCGGGTCGCAACCTAATCATATTGTGTTTGTTTCTATTAAGTTTGTTATGTTGGTATTGTGTGGAATTATGTCAATGGAAATTGCGTAACATACGTTCCCACTGCTGGGACTCAGGCCAATTTAGGCCTCCTATCTGCGAGGGAGTGGGCCTTTATCCACTACGAGGGCCTCAGTGCGGTTTGGTGGATGTCACAATGTCTTCGGAATTACAAAATTGAATGGGGATGCTGTTAACTCTATGGAAATTAGAAAAGGACTTATATATAGCTTACTTAGTTACTTATATTTAGCTTGGATATCTTTCTGCTTTGTTTATCAAAGCTATCAAACAAGACTTTATTATTAAACTGACTGGGCAGGTGTTTCATACTGTTAGCCGCCAATCCCTTTTCACACAAAGGCAGCAAAAAATTCCAACGCAGTACAAGCTAAAAATAACTCCGAACGCGAATAAAAGTTTCGACAAAATTTCACACAAAAACTATGAAAAAGCTAGACGGGAAAACAAACAAGCCTGGCAAATTTCAAGCCGAACAATTCAGACAAGTTAGTCAAATAAAAAAAAAAATCTAATCCCTAACGATTCAGCATCGAAACAAAAAAACAGATAGCATAGCAGACTTATCAATTATTCGAAGCCGGGAATTTTTGCGAATGGCAACACAATGGTCCATCAATCCTTTGGGGACAAAAACTAGCAACACTAACATTCCGGTTGAACAAAGGGCGCGGAAAAAGCGCGCCAATACGACGTCGTGTGCGAATAGGATTTTTCGGGGAATTTATGACGATTTAAAAAAATATATTTCTTGTAAATGGTTGCGAATTGAGAGCAAGCTCGGGCGAAACTTGGGAGCAATAAAAAATACACTGATGATGGTGTTTTCTCGTGATAATTCTCTAAAATCTGGCCACTGTTGCTACTGTAGCAACACGTAGAATTTGGCTTTCGTTCTTCTGTGTTAAATGTAAATCCAAAACTTAGCTCCCGAACCGAGCTTGCGGGATATAAAGGAACAAGATTTAGATATCCCTAAAACCTTTTAACGTGAGCGTAGGACTAAGCGGTAGGCAGTCTAGAGATTTGCCGAGATGAGAATGCTAAGAGGGATGTGTGGTATTACGCGAATGGATAGAATAAGAAATGAGTATGTAAGAGGAAGTCTAAAAGTGACACCGGTGACTGAAAAGTTGTGTGGAAATCGGTTGTCATGGTATGGGCATGTGATGCGGAGGAATGAGGAAAATGTCGTCAGGAAAGTGTTGAGTATGAACGTGGAGGGCTATACGAGTAAGGGAATACCAAAGAAACGATGGATGGACTGTGTGAAAGATGATATGGCCAGAAAGGGAGTAACTACCGAGATGACGACTATTAGAGAAGTATGGAAGAAAAAGACAATGTTGCGCCGACCCCAAATAAACTGGGATAAGGGCAGGAGAATAATGAGTCTAGAGATTTGTAAATGGCTGTCACCGTATGATTGAGGACAAAGTTTATATCTCGCGAGATTGGAAACTGTCGAATTGTAAATTGTACCATACTGCTCACAATATAACGTATTAATCAAATTGTGAATGAACCTGCACTACCGATAGGGTTTATAATCTGTCCGGTTTTATCGCCCGTAAAATTGTGAACAGTCCCTGATTGATAGGTCTTGACCTACCAATCAGGGACAGTTCACAGGTCTTGGCGGTAGCCGAATTGGTCGCAGTAACTAAGCCAGAGCACCCCGACCAGGCCGACCAAATGAGTTAGATTAGGTTAGAACTGTGAGCTTGAGCGAGCGATGCCGTGGCAGGGCAGCGGCCGGCGAGCGCTTCCTCCAAGTTGGTCATAGTTACTTGGCTGGCTTGCGTTCGTCGTCACATGCAAGTTTGCTGCCTAGCCTTTTCCCAACTATGTTGCGGTCGGCTTCCAGTCTAACCGGATGCAGCTGAATACCTGTATATTACCCGCTTAGTAAAACAGTATCTATGTTTTAATTTCCCAACGCATTAAAAAAACAAACTTCCATTAATTCTAACAAACATTTGTATCAACGCCACGCAAAGAGAATCATGAATATATGCAAGAGATGTCCCTATAACTACGCGAAAGAAGTCAGCAATGGCGACGAAAAAAACATTAAACAGCCAGACAGAGGAAGTACGAAGTGCATCCTAACGTAAATAATGCGTGTGTACGCGAAACTATGAATAAATTATGATGATTTTTTGTGGGAATAAGATTGTGGGAGAAAATATGAAGCATTAATCTTGTTATGCTACGATGCCGTCGAAATTATTGCAGGACGAGGAATTGTTTTGGAAAGTAATAGCGTCAGGGTAGCCCGCGAAATCCAAATTTTCTTACGTTCTTGCTACGAGTATTTACATGTCAGAATTAAACATTTTGATCAACGTACAAACGTTGATCAAAATGTAATTCGCGTTATATTCAATAATCATTAAAGTGTTCAACACAACTCTTTAAGACCAGGTAATCCTAATGAATGACTATTTCATGAAATCTTGACATTTGAGGATTATACTAACTTAAGGAGTTGTATTACTGATTCAAATGATTATAATTCTGTAAATACATATTTGTTACGGCCGCGAATCATACTTTATTTAACACACAACTTAATAGATACTGACTTGCAAAATGACCCTGACGCTTCGATCGGAAAGACAGTAACGTCGTATATTTAAGTTAAGAAAAATCTATTTAAATGACAAACAATACAGACTAAAGGCGTTTCTTTCTTCCTTTTCTTGCTTCGACTGCTTTTTCTTGACCAGCCTATTTGTCCCATTCTGCAGGCCAAAGGCCTTTTCTCTTGCAGAGAAGGCACAAGCACCACGCTTCCTGAAGACGGATTGGCGATTTCAGACTTATGTTAACTATAAGTCCAAGTTTCCTCACGTTATTTTTCCTTCAACGATGTCAGTAATGACCTTTAATAAAAATTTTCTTTAAAAAAACTTTAAACTTTTGTAAAAACCTAAAACGAATGAAATAACTTTCATAAAAAACTTAACAGCTCTTGAAGTCGGTGCCAAGCTAAGGTTCTTTGAACAATTGAAAACACCGAGTTCAGAAGCTGTTAAGTTTTTTTATGAAAGTTATTTTATTCGTTTTAGGTTTATGAAGTCGGTTTTTACTTTTTTTAAAGTAAATTTATTTTTCCATTTTTATTTGAATACATACAATTACATAAGCCCAAGACGAACCAAAAGAAGAATCATCAAAATCCGCTTAGAAATGCCGGAGACACAGTACAATTATGCATATAACTTCGTACGTAAGCTTAATTACCTAATGTATTATATACTAAAACCTTCCTGAAAGTATGTAGATCACGTTAGTGAAAGAATCATCAAAATTCGTTAATGCGTTTATATATATATAAATAATCATCACAATTGGTTTATTAGTTTTTGAGAAAATCGTGGACATACAAACATACATACATACGGGTCGAATTGAGAACCTCCTTTTTTGAAGTCGGTTTAAAAGTAAGTGTAATTTAGTCCGTCAGTCGGATAACAAAAAAGTATTAAACACGTATTTTTTGCTTTATCATATTTATTTTAGATAAAACGTATTAAAGTTGGGGAGTGGGGGCTCGCTACGTCACAACTACGCATAAAATCTAGCAAGGCGTGACGTCATGCCATGCTGGAGGCTTTGAGTTCGCTTAAGGCAGCCACAGGATTATCGTCACGCACGGCCTCTCTAGGCCAACTACGAGATGCCATTTATAAAAAAAAGACGTCATGCCACATTTTAACTCAATGTTTCGCCGTAATCTTTTGATTATGTAAAAAAAGAAAAATACGTGTTCAATATTTTTTAATAATCAACATGACGGACAAAAACATTTTAGGCATCACCCCTTTCGTCAGTTGCAGTTTAATGGGGGTAGTTGTATCAGCAGTTAGTCTCATTTACAATCTTATGTTGTCTCTAATCTTTTCACCACGGTTTGAGCTGCTTATCTGTTCACGACCATCAGCCAATCCAAAATGACACATTGGCGCCGATTCCCTTGTTCACAAACTAAACTAAATTTATGTTCAGTGCATCTTTTTTTCTATTTTATTAAGAAAAGGACAGACGATAAATATTAGTTGAGTCCTGTGAAAATTAAGATACTCCATAGACTAGATTAGACGTGATTAAAAAATTGGCTACTAAAAATACGTCAATTTACGTCAGGCGCTGAATAATTTGACAGGACTAAACTAATATTTATCTTTTGTCCTTTTCTTAATGAAATAGAAAGAAAAAGACGCACTGAACTTAAATTTAGTTTAGTTTGTGAACAAAGGAATCGGCGCCATGGTCGGTTACTGACAATGATCGATCGGAATGGGTTTCATTTTGACAGTTCAACAAGATTCATTGCGTTATTTACGTTGTTAAGCAGACAAATTTTTCGAACATATGACGCAATTTGCTTCAAAATTATTCAGATTCCAGTTGATAGTACGTTACGCAATTAGTCCCCGACCGTAAATAGCCGTCGGAAGAAATAGTGGTCGTCTAAAATTTTTGGGTTTCGGATTTGGACAACCTTGCTTGATGTTCGATTGGGCACGTAAATGTATCGAATGGTTGTGAATAGCTATGCAGATCTCGAAATATGAGAACCAGAGAAGAGGTTTTAAAATATTTGCTGAAATCCCTCATTAATATAATATCCTCCTTTTAAGAAACACGTCTCATAGAAAGATCCCCCAGCCCCAATCAAAACATCTCAATCATTAAGATACTGGAGCATCCGCGCCATTGTGAGAAGGAGGGTGGACACAAAAGAATGCTCCGACATTCATGGGTAGGCGACGAAGCGTGCACTACACTAGTCGATGACGATGACTTAGGGGTGCGAAGGGTGTCGATATCGACAAGATTTGGAAATAGAGAAAGACTTTGGTCTAGTTCTATTTTACAGGGATTTTTATTTATATTAAAGAGCCACGAAAAATACTTAAGGAGGAAGCGTCAAAGTAGCCCGCGAAATTCAAATTTTCTTAAGTTTTTTGCAATTTTAAGTCAGTATTAAGTTGTATGTTAAATAAAGTATGATTCGCGCCCGTAACAAATATGTATTTACAGAATTATAATCATTAGAATCAGTAATACAACTCCTTAAGTTAGTAAAATCCTCAAATGTCGAGATTTCATGAAATAGTCATTATTACCTGGTCTTAAAGAGTTGTACTGATTACTTTAATGATTATAATTATGTGAATAAATACTTGTTACGGCCACGAATTACATTTTGATCAACGTACAACCTAATACCGACTTGTAAATTGCAAAAAATGTAAGAAAATTTAAATTTCGCGGGCTACCCTGACGGTATTTTTCGTGGCTCTTTAATATAAATAAAAATCTACAGTGGGACAACAATAGGTTGGTATTATTATATAATATATTGCTCACACAAAGGAATTAAGTACTTTATATAGCCACGCGATTGGTAGTCTTGCAATAAAGACAAATAAGAAAGTCAGTCAGTCTCCTCCAAGGATGTCTAACGACATCCATCAGGTTTCGCATTGTTGGAAAATTTAAATAATTCAGTTCAAAATATAATTAATATCCTAACCAAACTAAAACTATTAAAAAACTAAAATATGGCGTCGAAAAATTCCTCCGCATCGCTGTCTACTGCTAATGTACCCAAGAGACTGGCGGCACGGCATTGCCACGTTGTATGGCAATGCTTAGCCTCTGGTCAAGGTAAAAGCCAGGCCTTGCGTCACGGGAAGTATCAACCAGCCGTTGGAAATTTTGTTGAAAAAACCATAAACACTCGGACCCCACGGCCCGAAGAATAGTTGAATCAAAATACATAACTATATGTGATGAACTAATTAAAGAAGACGAAGATGCATTACAATGAAACCTCATCACCGTCATTGCGTTACAATTTGAATCACTATTCGAAAGTTTTAAGGATATTGCTAATCCATAAATCCATTGCTTTATAGGTTTGCAAAATTCGTTTGCTCAACAATGTAAATAACGCAATGGACATGGGTGAACTGTCAAAATGAAACCCATTGCAATCTTTTGGCGCTTCAATGATATTCACTAAGGGGCATTGTTGGTAAACATTCGTGAAGTTGTTTCGTGAAATTGTATACATACGTATATAGAAGATGGCCGCGTTAGTTCCAATTTTGGCTACGCGTCAAAAGATCCTTGTAAACTAATGCCAACGAGACCATTTTCATGAAACAAGACGTTTATCAATAGCTTTTCATTCAAAAACCAACTTAGAATACTTGAATTTAAAGTTGATATTTGTTTAAATGTAGGTAGCAATTGTATGTAATGTATACATCTCGTTTCGTTGGTCTGAGGCCTGAGATATAATTTCAAACAGACTTTCTTTACTGACAACCTTCTTGTCAATTCAAAAGAACCTATCTAAATAAAATAAAATTCTTCAACTCTGATGCGACACTAAACAGATTTTGATACAATTGTTTTCTTTGTTCAGCTGCGTTCGCGCATCGAATACAGTTGACTAATGAGTGTTTGAATGACGTCTTTATTGAGCGAATACGCGGTAAGCTGTCATTTGAAACTTAAGGAATGCACAACAGCATGAGTGTAAGGTATACTTATTGCAGGAACGTATCAGTATTTTGTACAGTCTGTTTCAAACATATCTGATGAATGTGAACACAAGCCCAGTTAAGGCGAAAGCGCTAGAGTAGCTCGCAAAATTGCAAATTTTTCTTACGTTTTTTGCAATTTGCATGTCAGTATCAGGTTGTATGTTGATCTCAATATGATTCGCGACCGTAACAAATTTGTATTTCTAGAATTATAATCATTCAAATCAAGAATACAATTAACTAAGTTCATATAATCCTAAAAAATGATTATTTCATGAAATCTTGACGTTTAAGGATTATACTAACTTCTGGAGTCGTATTACAGATTCAAATGATTATAATTCTTTAAATACTTATTTGTTATGGTCGCGAATCATACTTTAATCAACATACAGCCAGACACTGAACTGCAAATTGCAAAAATCGTAAGAAAATTTGAATTTCGCGGGCTACCTTAGCGCTTCTGACTCTCTAACTAAAGGGAATAATGTAACACATTCATTAAAATTTGTACCAAAAAGGTTTCAACTTTATATCTCACCACTTTTTCCAAGAATTATTGCTTGAATAACATTATTTAATTGTAAATGGAAAATCATCGACGAAAAATGAGGTTTATACAATTAACCTCAATTCTCAAATGAAAAACATCTGCAGGGTGCTTCAGGGCTTTTCGGGTTTAAGTATTCAAATAATTAAATCAAAGCACTCAATTTGTAAGTGACACTACAAATTGGCATCCACAGATACAGTTTTTGGTCAATTTGTTTCCATTTTAATCAGGTACTATTGGAACAGACCATACGAGTTACATTACTTCAATCAATGACTTTTGATGTGTAACATCTTTCCTCTCGCTGTCCTGCAATCTGTGAGAGTGATTTCATGAAAAGGGACGGAAGTGTGTAACAGGAAGCCGGGGAAGCGCGCGCCGTTTGATTTGACCAATGGCAATGAGCGCGTGCGGTGCTAGTTGCTTGTCAGATGGTACCACATGGTAACCCAAACAGATGTCAGATGTTACACATCTTAAGCGACTACTGTACTGCCGTCATAATCTACCAGTATACTCGTATATATTTATATTGGCGTAAACTTAGCGAAAACCTAATAATTCTTACTATTAAAAGACGCGTCTGCTTTAAATTGTATTTTAAACAGGACAAAATATTTTTTTCTCGTTTTCAATATTTCTGTATAAACGTCCTTTTTCCTTATAACGGCAGTGTAAGTGGGTTAGTTAACATTTCCCACGAATACAAAGTGGCAATGCTGCCAATCTTTTGGGCAGCCTACCAGTGGATAGCAATGGAATACTTATTTGATGCTCATTTAGTTTATACGAAGGAGTACATAAATATATCTTTATTATTTATTTCAATATATGTATGCGCCAATGTTATTTACAATACGAAGAAGTGAAGTTATTTAATAACAATTCTACCGAAAAATAAAAAAATAAAAATATTTTATGTGTCCCATCCCTTGTTTCGAAATAGACATGCCACTTGATGACTCCACCACTACGTATAGCATTGAAACTAAAAACAACACTACAGGACTGCGATCTACATAGAAATACAGTTCCTTGAAAAATATAGGAAAATACGTAAACACGCACGAATGAATGTCTTGACTTGTTTTATTTTGAAATTCGAGCTTACCAACTCAGAAAATTGTGTCAATTCACAAGCATATAACTTCATTCCAACCATTTATTTTACTTTTGACAGCTCGAATACTAATGTCATCATGAAGACAGTAACCAAGTCAGGTTCGAATTAGGAACAGCACTGACTTCATTTGGAGTCAGCGAATGACCCTGTGTAAATCAGCCTTTACATCCGTCAATGCCTGATGCCTCTGTATACAGGGTAATTGTGATTGTGAAACCCATGAATATGAACAACTCTAAAATCACGGAAAAAAAAATCAGCTGTTTCATACATTTTGGTCGAGTAAGTATTGAACTTTTGTATGAAACAGCTGATTTTTTTTTCGTGATTTCTGAGTTGGTTCCATAGTGAAAGTTGTTCATATTCATGGGTAGAACACCCTGTGAAAAACCTACTGATAAAAAAATTGTCCTGTATATAGTAGGTACATACTAATTCCATGCGGCCTAGACAATCCGTTTAGTAAAACAAATGAAGGAGCCATTAAAAAAAAAGAAAACAGCCGACAATCCAAAAGATAAAGCTGCCTATAAACATTTTTGAATATTTATAACGCGTCCCATTCAATGGCTGGATAAAAAACGACAAAGGCTAGGTTTCACGGCCCAGGCCAAACAATGATTTTCGTTTCCGCTCACAATATGGCGAATCTTTTCACCGGTATCCGTTGTTTCCAATTGTTGAAAGGTTTTCACTGCAGGTGCAGTTTGTATTAAAATAGGATAGAATGTTTTTATTGAGAATCGCTCAACTGTGTTTTGTATAATGAAGGTGTAATGAGATAATTTTTTTTATAGTATTTCATTTGGTGACATGATTATATAAAAAAAGTTGCTGTGGACCCAGCATCGGCCCTGATTGTCTGTTGTATATATTCGTTAACCAATCATAACAGCCGAATTTGACAGCACATCAGATTAAGGGGGATGCACTAAGGTAGCCCGCGAAATTCAATTTTTCTTGCGTTTTTTTGTCATCTGCAGGTCAGTGTCAGGTTGTATCTTGACCACAATTTGATTCGCAACAGTAAAAATTTACTTTAAAAAAGTAAAAACCGACTTCAAAAACCTAAAACGAATAAAACAACTTTCATAAAAACTTAACAGCTTCTGAAGTCGGTGCCAAGCTATTAGTGCATTGAAGAACTGAAGAAACCGACTTCAGAAGCTGTTAAGTTTCTTTTATAAAAGTTGTTTTAGGTTTTTGAAGTCGGTTTTTACTTTTTTAAAGAAAATTTATTTTTCCATTTTTAGATGAATATACTAAATACCCTATGCTCAAGACGAAAGAAAAGAATAGCTTAGAAATGCCGGAGATACAGTACATTTATGCATATAACTTCGTACTTAAGAATAATTATCTAATGTATTATATACTAAAAGCTTCCTGAAAGTACGTCATCACGTTAGTGAAAGAATCATCAAAATTTATTCATCAGTTTTGGAGAAAATCGTGGATATACAAACATACATACATACATACGGGTCGAATAGAGAACCTCTTTTTTGAAGTCGGGTAACAAATATGATTGTATTTAGGTTTACTATAACAATAAGAATCATCAACACATCTCTCTATGTCAGATTTCCTCCGAATTGTTCCTATTTCTGAATACCAAACCTAAAATAATAGTCTGTAATGTTAGTTGGTAAACGTGTAGATATTTGACAGTCGTTACCGAGTAGTTTGAAGCCCTAAAGTCTGACAACCAGTCTTACCAAGGGTTATCGTGTGATCTAGTTTAGCCTTTTCCCAACTATGTTGGGGTCGGCTTCCAGTCTAACCGGATGCAGCTGAATACCAGTATTTTACATGGAGCGACTGCCTATCTGACCTCCACAACCCAGTTTACTGGGTAATACGATACCCCTTGGTAAGACTGGTTGTCAGACTTTCGGGCTTCTGACGACCCGTAACGACTGACAAAGATCCTCGAATGACAGCCGGGACCAACGGCTTAACGTGCTTTCCGAGGCACAGAGGAGTCTCGGTATGAAAAGATCCACAGACCAACCCCGGCAAGCGTAGCTTAACCTGTTGGATCGACCCGTACGGCAGTTATTTTTTGCTTTTACTTAGCCACGAGCTCTTCCTCGAAAAACCATTAACGCTACTCGTTTAGATGACATAAAATAGAAGACGGTTATCGTCGCCTTAAAGGGAGTAACGAGTACGCCTTAAAAAGGCCTTAGAGCACTTTAAAACTTTTTCTCTGACATCAGTAATTCATAACTATATATCTAAAATCTGAAGCATTTAGAAGTCGCAGTAACACAAAGGTCGCCGCCGGTCGCCGGTTCGATCTCAGGTCGGTACGTACTGTACTAGAGGTTACACGATAACGTCTAGTGACGTAGTAGGTGTAAGGTATGGAAAGGTTTTTTTGAAATTACAAGTCATTTTTCAGGAGTGAATTTCGTTTAAAGTGAGATACATTTTCAGAAGATTTCAGCGCAAGGCTTCGATTCAGGACTACAGAAGTATCCCTTGAAGATTTTATGAAATCATGTAAGTGTATCGCTCGATTAGCTTTAGCTAATAGTTTTCTCTCTGTATTAAGTTGATGATAATACCAGTACGTCCGTTCTATTAACTTTACTAACTACAAAATTTTCTGTCGAAATTAAAAAACCGGCCAAGTGAGTGACGGACACGCACATTGAAGAGTTCCTTAGTTGGGATGAATTTACAACAACAAACTTAACATTGTAGTTGAAAAACATGTTCTCCCATACATTCCAACTGCAAATATAAGTGTGTTTCGCACAATATTGAGAGATTTACCATGAATTTTAAGACTTCCTATAAGTTTTCCTCTAATCTATAGGTACAGAACTATATTCTGTATTTTTTTCAAGGTTTTAAGCTCAGTATTTTCGTAGATAAAGGGGGAATGGTCAATTTTCGTCTATTTTCTTAAATAACTTTAAAATAATTTATTTTAAAATTATTAAAAATATATATATGAAACCGTCACAGTAAGCCCATTCATTTGATACGTCATACGGTACGGTTTATAAAACTTTTGTTTATTAATGTTCTTATTTGCCACCAAAATTGACCCTCATATTCAAAATTTATTTATTTCCGTCACACGTCGTTTCGTCCGTGCTTGGGTTACAGAAATTCATATGTGTACCACTGAATCAGTCCATTAGAATCGGAGCAAATTGGCTGTGACAGACACACGAGTGATCCTAAAAGGGTTCCGTTTTTCCTTTTAAGATACGGAACCATACCAATAATATGAGTAGGTGTTTTACCTTTGCCCAGCAGTGGACTAGTAGGTATATAGTTTAAAAACTTTTATCCAGCATTGACTGGGCTTCAATATGTTGAGTTTTTTTTTATTGATTCGTAATTCGGTGGCCAAATTGACACCAACTCCACATGAAGCCAGTTTTACGTTTTAACTTTTATACTTACATTTATTTGGAAAACATGCATTATCACATCATAATTCACAGTCTAAGTAACATTTTATAGCCCTTTTCATATGCTATTAGTATCATAAGGAGGTCGTATATGCCTTCAGCGACCGCTAATGGATGTATTTTACGACCAACGTCATTTTTACGACTTGCGACAATTTTTTTTACAACTATAATATTATATTGTTAGGGTTCCGTACCCGAAGGGTGCACAAACGGAAGCTTCCGCTGTCCGTCTGTCTGTCAGCGGGCTGTATCTCATGAACCGTAACAGGTAGACAAATAAAATTTTCACAGACTATATGTCTATTGCCGCTATAACAATAAAAAACAAATAACGTTATAATTAAAAGGACACACAAACAAACAAATACCTTTTTTTTTATCTTCAAAAATGAAGAAAAAGGGGGCCGCAAATCTTGGCAGTTTTAGACCATTTTTGTACGAGCTCTATCGCAACAACTAAATGCTTCAGTAAATCATGTACCATAATTATACTGTATTTAATCAACACTAAAAACGCCGATTTATAAGGCACAGACGCCAGCACAACAAGCTACCTGAAACTGTCAAATTTTCCCAATCAACCTTGAACCTAATACTTTAGCGATAAAGTTGAAAGTCTATTAAAGAAATTTGACAGATTGTAGTAGCTTGATGTGCTGGCGTCTGTACATATTTAATTATGGACGATTTTCTGCAACTACAAAAATAACTTTACACGCAGCATCATTATGAAATACAAAGTTATCTTTGCGATTGTTAAATATGCAAAATATTCTTCGTTTAATTTTTTTTTGTTAATATGTAGTGTTAAATATTTTACGGAACCATTCGTGTGCGGGTCCGACTCGCACTTAGCCAGTTTTTAGGGTTCCATAGTCAGCAAGGAACCCTTATAGTTTCGCCATATCCGTCGGTCCGCAGCTTAGCTCAGACTTAGTACTAGAAAAAAGCTACAATTTGGCACGGATATACATATTAATCACGCCGACAAAGTGATAAAATCAAATCATAAAAAAAAGTTTTTAGAGTACCTCCTGTAGACCTAAAGTGGAGATGTTTTTTTTTTCTCTTCTATCCCAGAGTGAGTGGGGTATCGTTGGATAGGCCATTCAAAAATATTAGGTACGGGTCTGCGAAAACCATTTTTCGATGTTCAGTCAACCCCCCTGAGCCAGCTAAATGGTTGCTTTTGGATATGTGAAAATAGTAAACTAGCTCCTGCCCGCGACTTTGTGCACGTGAAAAGCGTGATTTTCGCGGTGGGTCGTAGTCTACGAATACGCCGCGTCCCATCGCATCGCCCGTCCGCGCTCGATAATAAAAAATAGTATCTTCGTAGTACTATTATTTATTTTGTGTCTTTGTTTTCGCTTAGCGTTCTTTCTGACTTATCGCATGCTTAATAATATACTGACCTAACTAAAAAAATCGCAATCACTGACTTGTCTTACAAAATGGCATATAACTTAGTCAAAAAGCATAATAATAATGGAACAATGGTACCTCCTTATCATTTAAAATTATTTAAGGGGCCTCTGCGAGTTGGCTTCGGCTCCTCGTACGCCTTCCAAAGGTCCAAGGTCACGAGAAATTAAAAAAAAAATGAAACAATATACAGGGTTATTGGTAAAACACCAGCAACCTCTTAAGGGGTCATTGTACTCATCATTATGAACAACTTTTACTATGGGACCAAACCAGAAATCGCGAAAAAAAAAATCTGCTGTTCAGTACATTTAGACGAATTATGCGAACATAAATGTACTGAACAGCTGATTTTTTTTCGCACAGTAAAAGTTGTTCATAATGATGAGTACAATGACCCCTTAAGAGGTTGCTGGTGTTTTACCAATAACCCTGTATTGTAGGAATGATTGATGAACTGATTATGGATACAGAAATTATATTTTGAAGATATTTAGTTAAAACGAATTTCTTTGTACGCGTAACTCATTTTGGACCTGAACCGTAATCGGTCAGTTTATTATTAAGCATGCGTTATGTTCTTTTTGCTCAGCTCCTAAGTGTCGTAGCGTGATGTTAAATACCCTATAACCTTCCTCAATAATTGGGCTATCAAATGCAAGAAGAATTTTACAAATCCGACTGGTAAGTAGTTCCAGAGATTAGCGCGTTCGAACTAACAACTCTAGCTTTATTATTTTAGTATAGATAGATAGACAGACGGATGTGACGGACGGATGTGTTTCTTACCTTCTGATCCAAATGAGTGCTCGAAATCTGAAACCAACGACCTTTTATTAGATTTTGTAACGGACTTGATATTAAGAGGATTGTGAAGGGCCGATACGCGGCGCGAGTCTTAGAGGCAATTACGTACATTTCATACATAAATGTTGTTTCGGGCGATAACGTTTTCATCCCCCTAAACCTTCACGAAATGAGACAATTTTGGTCCCATTACATTCAGTACACCTTAATCTAGGTCTGTACGTTTTTATTTTTTAGTAATTAAATTAAATTTAATTTAAAAAAAAAAACGCTTGAGGAAGTTTTTATGTCAAAAATGTAGATATTTAGATGCTAATTTCAATTTCAATTTCTTTATTTCAGACTAAATGTGTCCATATAGTGTTAGTAAATATATGTAAAAGAACTTAAAAATAAATGTTATTACATATAAGGAATAGTATATATAAGGAAATTATCTAACGTGGATGTGTATCCACTGCCTCCATAGAGGACTATCTACCCTCTCAGCAATGACCCTCAGGTAGCCGTTGGAACTGTCCCTCACCCTGCGCATCAGCGATGCCGCTCGCTTACGGATTATGGCATGGAAGCCATCCACTTGTGCGTCAGCAAACATCGCTGATGCGCTGCAATATTTAGGCAGTCCCATCAGCAACCGGAAAGCATTGTTGTTCTGGACCCGCAGGGCGCTGACGGCCCGCTGTGTGTAACTGACCCACAGGCTACAGGTATAGTAGGATTGGCAGTAGGCCCTAAATAACGTCTTTTTTACCTCCCTACTACACCTATAAAACCTGCGGGCCAGCATGATACACCTAACCGCCAGCCCCCTGCGTTCCCGTTCTACATCCGGATCGTCCACCAGATCCTCATTTGCCACATGGCCAAGGTACACAAACTGGCTGACCCTATTTAACGCCACCCCTCCCAGCGTCACGGGCGGTACACACGAAGGCGTCATGCGCCCCGCCCGAAACACCAGCAGCTCGCTCTTCTTGACATTATATGTCAATCCGTGCGTCTTAGCATATTCCTCACAGATGCCCAGCAGTCTCCGCAGGGCGCTGATCGATGGGCTCAACAGCACCATGTCGTCAGCGTAACTAATGTTATTCACAATCTGACCATCTATAGAACATCCTACCCTGGTGCCATTGAGCTCACGTACCAGCTCCCTCACGTAAATGTTAAAAAGCGTAGGGGAGCTTACTCCCCCCTGCCTCACACCACACTCCAATTGATAGGCATCTGAAAAAGAACCAGCCCACCTCACATAATTCGTCTGATGGCGGTACCAGTACTTAAATATATTAGTAACACCCTCAGGCACTTTGTTCTCCCTAAGTTTATCCCACAGTCTATCATAATTTACATGATCAAAAGCCTTAGAGAGGTCTAAAAAGGCAGCATATACTGGCGTCCCACGGTCAGTGTAGTACCTGACGGTATGCTTCAGGACTAATATAGCACTCTCAGTAGAGAGGCCAGGCCTAAACCCAAATTGGGCGTCTTCAAGTACTACAGACTGAGAAAGATGACCATTCAGCACACCGTCAAGCACCTTGGCAGCTGTAGTAGCCAAAGTAATAGGCCTGTAATTGTGTTTATCACTGACATCCCCTGTTTTATTTTTCACAATGGCACAGTGTGTTTTTCACCCTAAAAATCGGACATGCCCTTTTTATTCCAATAATAGATGCTCTAACATGTTTGGAATGCGAGAGTAGAACACCCAGAGTTCAATTATATTTAAAACCAAAGTTAAAGTCGTTTTTATTATTTTTCTATGGAAACCAGAAAAACCACAAAAATATTAATATAAAAAAAACTATTGAATAATTCTAATATATTTATGTACAGTATTATAAAACACCATTTCGTCTTTATTTTAAGATAATACTTGTAATTTTAACTGCATTCAAATGGGTGTTATGGATTTTTTAGCTTCATTTCGTAATTTATTTTTATTTTTTTTATCTTAGCGAATATGGATTTTATTTCCTAATGTTGTTATTAATTATATCTTTATCCATTTAAATTCAAAATATCTAATCCATATCTAGTAGGATCTCGAAGATATCGGATTTTGAAAATGACGACCTAGGGTTGACACAAATCCAAAATGACAAAATATTTTCTAAAAAAATACCTAATTGTGAAGAGATGATCGTCATACGTAATAATAACGTTTTGCGCTTTTAGTGTAAGTTAATTAAAATAGAAGTAATTTTTCAAAATATTGTTTTTTTTTTTGAGGTAGTAGTAACCAATACCAAATAACCTATTCTTGTAATAGGTAGGTACTACGTGCAATATGGGTGGGATTAACTTGAACTTTTTCTCTGCATCATCCAAAGTTTGACTAGTAGAAAATTACTTTTATGCCTATAAAATTAAGTCCACCTTAAGCAATTCATTTACATTAACCGCTCAGGTACCGCGCGCGTGTTAATCATTATGCGCGCGGGGCCTGACCGATTAAAGTTTTAAATAAATGAATAAGAAAGACTTAGAAATTCAACAATACCATGAACGTTCTTTTTATTTTGCAATAATTGTAAGTATTTAAGCATAGGTTCCTTCTTCTTAATATATCGGAATATAAATATTGACATTAAAAGTGATTTTAATCTGATGAAGGAGATTATTTGGTAAAGGGAAGGGGTCCGCCCTCGTTAGGTTTCAACTAAAACCCTTTACTGTTAAATAATCTCTGGAGGAACGGGGGTGAGGCACCATGGAGCCGTTAAAGACCCATGGTACCACTTCGCCTCAACAGGAGTTGACCCAACCTGTTGAGGGATGTCTGTCCGGGCTCCGACCGGCTGACTTAATGCAAGGAGAGCAAGAGGGCGCCAACCCTCTTGTTGGTCAGCGAGTGGCAAATGAAGCTGTGGATACCGCCACAGCCGGTGCTCTTCAGTCTCCGAGAGTATCCGCAAATGCGCAAGGAGAACCTTTAACAACTAATTTTACCAAATTAAAAGCGTACCAAATACTTGTCGGCGCTGCTAAAAAACTTGGAAAAAATGTCCGACCCACTGATTTAGATATAAGCGATCGCATTTCAATTATTTTAGAAGCTCTGTCATTACCCTTAACTTACCAAACCAATAAAGACTTGCATAATTTAATCATTAAATTTACATCTAAATGTGAAACATTATACAAAAAATGTAATTATAATTATAATATTTTTATAAGAAAACACAAAAAGTGGCTAAACGAAGATTTTTGTAAACAGTGGTCTTGTGTGATAGCCGAACCTCTTCTTAGTAATTCTATTCTTGAACCTAGTCCCAGTTCTGTCCCAGATTACATTCCAAGCTTTGATTTATGTCCTGATTCTGAACCTGGTCCCAGTCACGTCCTTGATTCATATCCTGTCTCCGCTTCCATCCCCTCTACTGATTCATCTTTGATTCCCGGTTCTGTACCGATGAGTAGATATGATGATCCTATTCTTGAACCTAGTCCCAGTTCTATCCCAGATTACATTTCAAGCATTGATTTATGTCCTGTTTCTGAACCTAGTCCCTTCCATGTCCTTGACTTAGACCTTCCATCTCAATCAATTCCCAATTCGAACTATCCTATCCCTGAACCTGGTCCCAGTCACGTCCTTGATTCATATCCTGTCTCCGTTTCCATCCCCTCTACTGATTCATCATTGATTCCTGGTTCTGTACCGATGAGTAGATATGATGATCTTTCCTTAAGACAGAAACACAGAGCTCGAAAACGCTTGCAGGATTATTTAGAAAATGAGTCCCCTAATAAAGTAATATCAGTCTTTGCGAGCACTGTTGAAGTAGGAGGTAGAAAATTAAAAAAGAGCGTTTCCAAAGACCTAGAATTTATTTTTGATTCATGTGTACAGACTCCAACAAGACCGACAAAAATTGCTTCAAAAATTAGAACGCAACCGACACCTTATTCAGCAGATGAAACACTAGCTATTTATATTGACAGACAGTTTTCAGTAGAGACATACAAATTTTTACAACAAGATTTAAAAGCTCGTGGATTTAACGCCTTCCCTCTATACAGCCAAGTGCTCCAAGCCAAAAAACAATGCTACCCGTTACATCCAGTCCATGTATCTGATACAGAAGCTATTATACCAGTTTCCAGCCTAGTTTCTCATTCTTTCGAAAGACTAGTTCAATCGTATGACGCAACTTTCACTGACTACTGTAATCGAAAAGATACCAATAAATTAAATTGTATTTTTGAAGCATCTTGGGGGTTTGACGGTAGTACAGGCCAATCACTATATAAACAGAACTTTTCCCAAAATGAACATGACGAAAGTTGCCTTTTTGCAACTACTTTTATACCGTTGCAGATCAAAACAACTTGTGGACAAGTTCTGTGGCGTAACCCTACTCCACAATCGTATAGATATTGTCGCCCAATTCACATTCAATATAAAAAAAGAAACGACTGATTTAATAATGGCTGAAAAACTATTAATACAAAATCAAATTGACCAATTAGACAGATTTGATACTAAAACTTTAAGTGGTCAAACTATATCTACAGAGTTTAAACTATATTTGACAATAATAGATGGTAAAGTCTTAAATATTATTACTAATACAATGTCTCAACTTCGGTGCCCTTTTTGTAAAGCGACTTCTAAAGAATTTAATAATTTAGAGTCTGTGTATTTAAAACCTGTTGATCAAAACCTTTTAAGATATGGCATAAGTCCGTTGCACGCCTGGATTCGTGTTTTGGAATTTTTATTACATTTAGGTTATAAAATTATTGTAAAGAAATGGAGAGTACCTAAAAGTTCCCCGGAAGGTGTTCTTGTCAATGAGAATAAAAAAAAAATTCAGGACGAAATCCGCAGTAAATTAGGGCTGCTCGTAGATGTGGTTAAGCCTAATACGGGTACGACTAATGACGGAAATACTGCAAGGATGGCCCTGTCTAATAAGTGTCGTACAGTATTTGCTGAAATTTTAGGACTACAACAATGGCTTTTGGATGACTTACATGTCATACTAGTAGTTTTATCAAGTGGATTACCTGTTAATGCAGATAAATTTGATGAATTTTGTAAATTATTGGCCAAAAAATACGTAGAAGAGTATTCGTGGTATCCAATGACCGTAACTCTACATAAAATACTTGTGCACGGCAAAGCTATCATAAAAAACTCTGCACTACCCATAGGATTGTTATCTGAGCAAGCTGGGGAAGCACGTAATAAATTTTGGAGGCACGACCGCGAGCACCACACAAGAAAATCAGATAGAGAAAAAACAATTTTAGACCTTTTCCATCGAGCACTTGAATCCTCTGACCCCTTTATATCGAATATAAGGCTTAATAAAAGATTAAATAAGCTTAAGCGTCAACCTCTTCCACCCCAAGCCCTCATATTGTTAGAGCCTTTTGAAGTTCCAACGGACGAAGAAGAAGCTGATCCTGAGGAAAATACAACCACTATGGAGAATGACCTCCCAGATAATTTTGAAATGTTATCTGAAGATGTGGATTTTGATGATTCGTAGTCTTCTGGGTTGTCCGATACTGTACAAGAATCAGATATTTGCACTTATTTTTTTACACCTTTCTGTATCTCAGACAATATCTATTGCATTGATCTAGAAATATAATTCTTAAAATACAAATAATAATTATTTACTTTTAACAAAAAGTAAAACCGCCTTCAAAACCCATAAAATAAACTTATAATAGATACGGTTTAGGAAGTCGGTGGCAGTTTTTCCTCAATTAAACTATAATAGTTTATTTTATGGGTTTTTGAAGACGGTTTTACTTTTTTGATAAAAGTTTTATTATTTCTTAATTTTTAGTACCGAAAAAAAAGTAATCTTCGATTTACAACAATCATAATAATTGATTTACACTCACAACTAAAATTAAATAAAATGCAGATGTAACAATAATACAGCACCTACACCCTTTACTGTATTATTGTTACATCTGCTTAAACATTTACAGTGTACAGGCGTTATGTTATTTTATGGAAGGGTGTAAACAAGGCATAGTCGTACGATTAAAGGAATCGCGGGCAATTTGCTGTAAGTTATTGAAGAGTTCCGTTGTCTGTCTCCGAAACTCTTCATCAGATCTTTACTAAATTTGTGTGGTACCATTTCAAAGTGAACTTCTTTCAAACAAAAAAAGAATTTTGCAAATCCGTTTACAAATGACGGAGTTATGCCCGAACATAAAAACATAATGTAAACATCCGAATTCAAAACCTCCTCCTTTTTTGAAGTCGGTAAATAATAAATAGGTAGCATAGCAAAAAGCGTAACAATCAATAAATTAGGGTAATCGCTACCTATGCAATCCGAATTTCTCAAAATATTTCTACAAAGTTTATTTTCCAAGAGAGGCAACCCTAAAATCATAGAAATTCTATGAGAACTTTAGAAGCATGTTTCTCCGAGATCCTACTGGATATGGACACGATTATTTTTTTGGGGTTTAATTGTATCTTAGTCAATGTAATGAGTTTAAAATAAAATCCATATTCGTTTGGATTTATCATAAAAAAAATAAAATCTTAAATTAAAAAAAAAGCTGATACTGGGTTTCCTTGCGGAGTTAAAGTCTTGTAAGTATAGTCAAAAAATGCCTAAAATATACCGTTAGTTGTGTATTGTAACAGAAATAAGAGAAACTTTTCCTGAGACGAGATATTTTCAGATTTATCAAAATACCTAAAAATATCAAAATGGCTCTAACTTTGGTTCTAAGTATATTTGACCTCCGGGTGTTCTACTCTCGCATTTCAAACAGTTTTCAGCATCTATTAATGAAATAAAAAGGGCATGTCCGATTTTTAGGGCAAAAAACACACTGTGAATGGGTACTACAACCGCCTTCATAATATCCTCAGGCAAATAAGCATGACGTAAGCAAAAAGTGTAAAACATCGCCAACACCCTACACAGGTGAGGACCCCCATGCTTCAGATGCTCCACGCTAAGTCCACTTTAACTTAACTTTAACACTAAGACTTAAATCTTGTGCAATATTTCTTTATAATAAAAACGTACGGACCTAGTTTTTCATTATACCTTCAACATTTCCAAAAACTATGAAAATTAGACTATGTTTACGGGGAGAAAAACGTTATCGCTTTTTGTATGAAAATTTACAGCTTCACAATCCTCTTAAGGTTTCCATTGCATTTTATTTGAGGGGAAGTTCGCTGAAAGTATTTGGTATCTTTATTTAGCAGCAGGCCCTTGCAAATATTCGATGAAGAATTACTTCGTTCCAAGTAAGTAATTTTAATCAAGTAAGAACCTCATTACAATTTTGACAGGCCAGCTGGCGTGGTTGGTTAAGATACCTATCATGCTGCAGGTCGTGGGTTCGATTCCCATCCAGGACAAACATTTGTGTACATGAACATGTCTGTTTTTTCTGAGTTTGGGTGTAATTATCTATACAGGGTTATTGGTAAAACACCAATAACCTCTTAAGGGGTCATTATACTCATCATTGTGAACAACTTTTACTATGGGTCCAAACTTGAAATCGCGAAAAAAATCAGCTGTTCAGTACATTTTGACGAATTATGCGAACATAAATGTACTGAACAGCTGATTTTTTTTTTTCGCGATTTCAGGTTTGGTCCCTGTATAAGTATGTATTTACCAAAAAAAAAAGTAGTGTATGTAGTAAGTATATTAGTTATCTGGTTTCCATAGTACAAGCTCTGCTTAGTTTGGGATGAGATGATCGTGTGTGAAATAGAAAAAATATTCATCTGTCTCTTTGACTATTAAATAAATATTTCATCAGAGTATTTAGCAAAGTGGAAACGCCGGGAGGGGACGCCCTAGGAAGACATAAATAGTGACCTTATTAGTGATGTTCTTCAGAAAGGTCCAGTGCGTGGTACTCGCAACCGGCGTGCGTGTATGACCAGCAGCCTAATTGCGTAACACACTATCGATCGGAATTTGAAGCAAATTGCTAATCCATTGCTTCATAAGTTCGAAAAATATGTCTGTTCAACAACGTAAATTACGCATTGAATGATGCTGAACTGTCAAAGTGAAACCGACTCCGATTGATAGTGTGTTACGCAATTGCCCCGCAGATGTATGAACGTAAACGAGGCAAAAGTAATATGTAAGCATCGTAGTAGGTGGCGTTCTGTAGTTTCTGCCCAACCCCATGGGAAGAAGGCGTGTTTACGTATGTATGCATGTATTCAGCAAAGCATATTTTCCTAAAAAAATACCAGTGCAGAAAATAATTTCCTAACGCCCAAGTTCACACGACACTCAACATGAAGTGTCGCGGTGCGATTCGTTAGCGTGGACGCTGCGTTTTAATTGCGTTTTGCCAACTTGACGTGTGGCCACTGCGGTTGGATTAGTTTTGAAGTTTTAATACAAGTTGACACTTGACAGCTGTCAAGTTGTGTGTAGTTATAATGAGAGCGCCTCGTTGGGCTACTGACTGACGTAGACGTATTATTTTATACTGTGGTGTTGGAATTAAAATAATTATGTTGGGTCTTTTTGCTGCATTCTCAAACCTACACTTATTTTTTAATGGAGGAACATTTTTCTGTTCGGAAAGGAGAATTTTTGCAGTGGATATAGTTATCAAGTTGTAAACTTATCATCAAGAAGAGGTAATAAATATCGTAACTTGTTTCTGCGTAAACACATAGTCGGTAATAAACATTTATTACAGTTAATTAAGGGATTACTACAGAGACGATACATCGTACAACGTGGCGTAGTCTCGAGTGATTTAGTGAACTTATTATGGCATAGATAGTGGAAAGCGTATAAGGTAGTTTTGTGTTAATCCAGAGATCAAGCTCAAGGTTACAGGTTCCAGGACTGTCATATTATGTTCCTTAAGGGGAAGCGTCAGGGTAGCCCGCGTAATTCAAATTTTCTTACGTTTTTTTTGCAATTTGCAAGTCAGTATTAAGTTGTATGTTAAATAAAAAATTATTTGCGGCCGTAACAAATATATATTTACAGAATTATAATCATTATTATCAGTAATACAACTCAATTTCAAACTCAACACAATTTCATGAAATAGTCATTCGTTAGAGTTGTATTGATCACTTTAATGATACTCGTTACGGCCGCAAATTATATTTTGATCAACGTACAATCTTATACCGACTTGTAAATTGCAAAAATCGTAAGATTTGATTTTCGGGGGCTACCTCGAAGTCGACGCTTTCGCCTTAACTTAGACTTATTAGAGGTTAAGGAAAATAACACTGAATGGCTGTAATGCCCGTCACTAACACTAGCGGTACCTAAATTAATGCGCGCTGTTGGGTTTTCAACTTTCGGCCCTAAGCCGAGAGTTGAAAATCCAACAGCGCAATTTTATTTGGGCATTCATTTTCTCATGGCTTAAGTACTACTATGGTGCAAAACAATGCTACATCTCATACAGAGAAGAAACAAGCTTTGACGACCACACTTTCTCGCTGTTGGCGATTTTAGAATTAACATACGGTAATTGTGTAACAATCTCGGTATACCGAGATCTCGAAATATTGCAAGATTAATCACGCGTCATAATCAGTGCGAGATCTCACCGCGCCATGTTGGCGATTTTAGAATTAACATACAGAGGGGTAATTGCGTAACAATCTCGGTATACCGAGATCTCGAAATATTGCAAGATTAATCACGCGTCATAATCAGTGCGAGATCTCACCGCGCCACGTTGGCGATTTTAGAATTAACATACGACTGGGTAATTGCGTAACAATCTCGGTATACCGAGATCTCGTAGGTAATATTGCAAGCTTAATCACGCGATAATCAGTGCGAAATCTCAGCGCACCATATAAACGCTCTTCTCCGGGCCATAGTACAGTCACGAACCGGTATTGTTGAGCAACTAGCTTATCATCTTAACTTGGTTGTGTTACACGAATGTCGCCCGTGAAATTTCACATGTGACATTTCAATAACGAAAACGGGCGGCATTCGTGTAACACAACCAAGTTAAGGTTATAAGCTAGTGGGTCAACAATCCCGATTCGTGACTGTACATCTCGAAGTCAACACTTGAATCCATCATCAAAAAAGAAATGCACCTCTTCGAATATGGCGGATTAAGAGGAAAATACGTAAAGTTTGCCTATAACAGTCTGGTGACAATAGTGCCAACGAGCATAAAATCGGAAAGGGCATTTTCATCAACAGGCTACTTGGTGCCGGACATAAGGAGCTGGCTATCAGATGTCATCATTGACAATCTCTGCCTCTTACGAAGCTTTTTCCAAAAACAGGCGCAAAAATGAGCCATCTGATCTGATAATTGCTATTAGTTTTAATATTTAAATTTACAGTAATAAATTATGATTATTAACACTTGTCTTGTAAAGTGTCTGCATAATGTAACTGTTTTTGTTTTGAATATATTTTTTCTTAATAGTACTAGTTTTGGTATCATTTCATTGTTGCAGTAGTCATGTTGTTGTACCATTGTCGGAGAGAAGGTATTCATTTTATTTAATTTTATTACATCATTTATTAATTTTGAATTGATTTGATTTTTGGATTTAATTTTATTTGTTTTATTATAGAATTATTTTGACATAATTTGATTTTATTTAATTGTATTTGATTTACTTATTTATAATTTTATTTCATTTATGTGTGGCAATAGGTGTTATTTACCTGAGAATAAATGAAATTAAATTTGTCAACCTTTCAAAACGACACTTTAAAAAATATATAATTCATGCACCCGCTAATTGGGAGATCGCACAAATATCAAGTTTTTCGCAATCTTGAAAATACCGAATTCCAAGTAACACACAGTAGCATTGTTTTTCGTTTTGACAGTTCAACAACATTCATTGCGTTATTTACGTTGTTGGTCAGACAAATTCGAACACATGAAGCATGGATGGATTAGCAATTTGCTTCAAAATCATTCAAGTGTGTTACGCAATTATGGTACAAGGCCAAATTAAATTACAAGGCGAAACTTCACGATATGAGAAGGTTTATGGGTATCGATAGAAAAAATAAATAACCGGCCAAGTGCGTGTCGGATCACGCACAATGAAGGGATCCGTAGTTGGGATGAATTTATCCCAAGAACAAACTTAACAGGTTCACGAGCGGCAAACGAGACACAATAGAAGTTTATTGTTATGATCGCTATAGCTGTATAGGTTCCTTGAAAGTGTTAACATTGTAGTTGAAAAATATGTTCTCCGAAAAAAGGAGGTTCTCAGTTCGTCGGAATCTTTTTTTTTTAATTATGTTCCCCGATTACTCGAAGACGGCTGGACCGATTTGGCAAATTGTTTTTGTGTTTGAAAGGGTATACTTTCTAGTCTCTGTCAGATAATAAAAAAATAAAAGTCGTTAACACCCGCCTACCAATGTATTCCAATATTTCAAAACGATATGAAAATATTGTAAAGGCAGTGTCGCTAACACTATCAAAACAAACGTATCGTGGTAAGGGGCGTCCTTGAAGCAGTATTGGCGACAGTTTTTATGACGAGCGATCTCTAACGTATTAAGTTACGGGACTTTTGGTACAAGTCGGGTCAACGACTTTTATTTTTTTGTTATCTGGCGGAGATTATAGTTGGTCCCTTTGTCATCAAGTCAGGATCTGATGATGGGATCCTGGAGAAATCGATGGAACTCTTCAATTATTATAGGCACATCTATAGCGATCTTGGTATTTTTATAATAACTCGTGCATTTGGTGTCGGAAAACTCCATTTAGTAAATTGGAACTGATGATGAACATCACAAATGGTCACCGGAACTACTCAATAATATGTATTTCACGGGGTGCGATTCGATTTGGTACTTTAATAATGGATGCTCAGCAATTTATGCTCGTCACAATTCGTATGGTGAAGTGGACCTGATGGTGACTTCACCATAAGCTCCAGTTCTGGTACTTACCGGAAGAACTCCATAGCAATGAACGTCTCTGCATCGGAAAAGCCATATTTTGTAAAAGGTGAAAGATGAAAAGATGAGCAGTTGACATTAAGCTATTGTAAACAAACTGACCCACTAAAAAGTGTAAAATAAAAACTTTTATCCAAAAAAACAACCAACTTCCAAAAAAAAACCTTTTTTACCTGTTCTGTGAAAAAAACATTACAAAGTGAAATAACTTTAATTTCAGAAGTCGGTGGAAAAAATACTAAAATATAGAACTACAGACACCGACTTCCGCAATTGAAGTTATTTTTCACTTTGTAGTGTTTTTTTTTGGAAGTCGGTTGTTATTTTGGAAAAATGTTTTTATTTTTTGCAGTACGGAGCCCTAAAAATCTTACAAAGAATAGTTTTTCTCCGATAAAGTTTTGCTAGTTAATTTAATTTGACCCTGTAAAAATTGTCACATTCGTACTCACAACTTTGTGCATCTAAAGCGAGTCTTTCAATTCAAATTCGGAACCGTTCTCAACGTAAAAGACCCCACTACCATAAACTGTCATAGACAGCAAATCATAACTCCTTGGAAGCTATGGCCGAGGGGAGGCAATATTCTTGAGTTGTAACTACGGACCGGAACAAGAACTGAGGGCCCATGAATGATGTAGCATCGAAACATAACTTAGGCAAGGATGGGACTTACAAAAAATATCTGAAAGGAAACTAACTGCTTTTGGCTAATACTTAATTATGATTTAAGGGGGAAGCTCCATTTAGCCCGCGAAATTCAAATTTCAGTACGTTTTTTGCAATTTCCAAGTCAGTATTACGTTGTATAATATGTTGATTAAAGTATGATTCGCGACCGTAACAAATATGTATTTACAAAATTATAATCATTAGAATCAGTAATACAACGCCTTAAATTAGTATAATCCTCAAATGTCATGATTTCATGAAATAGTCATTCATTAGGATTATCTGGTCTTAAAATAATGTATTGATCACTTTAATGATTATAATTCTGTAAATACATACTTGTTACGGTCGCGAATCACATTTTGATCAACGTACAACATAATACGAGTACTGACTTGTAAATTGCAAAAAACGTAAGAAAATTTGAATTTCGAGGGCTACCCTGATGCTTTCGCCTTAGGTAATGGCTGGGTTGTGGAGGTCAGATAGGCAGTCGCTCCATGTGAAATACTGGTATTCAGTTGCATCCGGTTAGAATGCAAGCCGACCCCAACCAATATAGTTGGGAAAAGACTAGGCAGATGGCAGTTGGATGGTAGGAATGCCAATTCCGAAAAAGTTTTCTTGAATCTTGTGAGATTGTATCCTTTAGATTTAGAAAAAGTCTGCTTTAAGGCGATCATGCTAAGAGTGATTTTAAACCTTAGTTTAAAATCACTCTTAACCCGATCGAGATTAATTTAGTTTAGTTTAGCTTAGTTTTTTTTTTATCAGTTCCATCACAGGAACTATTTTGTCGCATGAAAAGGCAACGAAATACAGCTGCTAAAACGTGGCCATCATGGGCCATAATGTGGAAGCTTTAAGCAACCGTAAAAGCTCGATAACTAGTCCACATTATTTTGTTGTTTTAATATTTTCACAACACAGTATTTAGCATTCCGCACTACCTGGCATCAAATAAAATTTAAAAATATTCATTCCAAACACAGAGAAAAAAAAATCAACCGTGGCTCACCATTACACGTTTTGAAAACTTACTGATGTATCAAATGTGGAAGTATTCGAATATCAACTTTAGTTTGCGAATTATACAGTCGTATTTAGATTAGCGAGGCAGCAATTTTCCTACGGTTTTATTCGCGGCTCAAATAATAAGCGGAGAGAGAATGTTTTTTATTCGAATTTCCCTATGCATTTAAAATGTTTATTGGCGGGTATATTATGAGAAGCGAGAATTTTCTTACTATGAAGACCGCAGTGATTATTCAGAGAATTGTAGGTTCTAGCAAATTTATTTATCTTCGTGAATATAATGACCAATAATTGGCAAGTTCTCGTTTTGAGAAATTTGCGTTTTCGTGCTTCAGCGGCTTCGCCCGCGTGGATGTCAGAATTGAAATACTATCTTGAATTCATGCAAGCCTAGAACAGTAGAACTGCAATATGGCCCACCCACACGTACTCGCCTGCACTGATGCAACAACTCTGCTTCGTAAATTGAGAGACAAAGCTTTTTCATGGTCTATAAATACAACCCGCCGAACTAAAATAGATGACTATGACAAACTGATCTTTTTTTGTGTTGTTTTAAAGTTTAATAAACGTAATTTTCCGAAACTTTTATTATTTAAGGTTTTCTTTTAAACATACTATAATCCTAACGCTCCGTGAGTCCGAACAGGGGTATGTTTTTGTCAATTCGGATTATCGAGACTCTACTGTACTTTTTGTTAGGTTTACTGCTCAGAAATTGTCTAACAGTATAAAAGTAAATTCCAAAAATATTTAAATGACTATAACTTTTTCTTGCAACATCCGATTTTAATGAAACAAATTTCTGCTCCAAATTAATCTCAATATACCTATCTGTGAAATCTATGTGAAAATCCGTACAGAAGTTGCGGAGATATGCGCGAACAAACAAACCGACAGACAGACAGAAAACTTATTATCTAGTCTGCTCATCATGTTTGATTAAAAGGGAACTGTAGATTACGCTGAAATGGCCGTAGATATTTATAGACCAGCTGTACTAAGTCATTAAGCTTGTTTAGACCTGACTGGTGTCAGTAAAAGTGAGAGTGAAAATATACAATGGACGGTTTGTGGGTTTAGTCAGCTGTTTCGTCCGAAAGAACACTTAATTTTACAATAAAATTCTTGGAAGTGGGTTTGGATCATTGTATTTTTGAACCGGTAAAAATGTGTTGTTTATAAATACTTTTTTATAAGACACAGCTATTGCATTTCAAAGAAATAAAATCGCGCGTCTGTTCTTAAAATTCAAATTCACAAACATCCGCCGATTCTTTTAATTTAAACCACATACAAGCTAGAGTGGGGGGAGACAAAACTCGTAAATATGTCGGGTTTTATAGTAGCGCGCCCCTGGTAGGGGCGTTCAGTACGGCAGGGGTGGCGCAACCCTGAGTTTTTACTTGTTTTCTACAATCGCAGTTTGTTAGCTCCATGATTTCTTGATTGCTTATCCGTATTATGGATGTGTCTTGAGTGGGAAATCTGTCTAATTTGATTGGGATTTGCCTTTGTTTTTCTCGGGAAAATCGGAGGAAGCCAAAATAATGCTTCTTTAAACGAAATGAGACTAAATCGGCGATTTTTTTCTTCTTCTAAATATTACCTAAGCATTAAAGTTGCTGTACATTTATATTTTACTCTGTGGAAGCTAAATAATACAGATATCCATATTTTATCCCTAATCATAACGATTTCCGTAAATTATGAGCCAATTGCGGCCGGCGAGTACTTAAACTTAAAAGGGGTAGGTACTTAAATGACCATTTACAACTTTATTCACATAAAAACGAGGATTAAGCGACTATTTTCGCTAGAGCTGAGAAAAAATCCTTCGTAAAGATAAAAATACCGGGTGTTGAGTCTGGTTTAAAGCAGGAACAACGGGTTTTCCTTGATTATCCATTCAGGTTCGCCAAGTCGATGAAACATGAAACGTAACGAGTTGAAAAAAAAAATTGTAGACGAAACGAATGGTAAGTATTGTAATTACAAACATTGCTCAATTAGTTCGGATTCTTTAGTATTTCAGTTTAATAAAATGCGAGTGTGATGTTTTAATACCCAGGTAATTCTTATTTTAGCGTTGTTTTAAGGGCGCACCGAGCTTTTGCCTTTGTTTCTGTCTTTACGTGCAAGACTTCAAGAGTAAAGAAAATAACCAAACTTTTGCACTTTTTCAATGTTTTCTGTTGTTATGTTCATCATGTTGCTGCATCAAATAAAAGAAAACTATCGTGTATAAACGCTCCAGTCAACTATGAACTTTAGTTTAGTAAATGAATCGTAATATTAAATTACTTATTCATAAAAAATGTAGGGAAAAGTTACTCGAAAAGAGGTAACTTTGCGAATTTATTCTATCGAGGCAACTTTATCAAATCGTGCTTCCATTGTGTATACTGGATGACGTTTTTTACCGTCTTGAAAAAATATAAGGTATAATAGGTGAACGGAGTAGAAGCCTATGGCATACCTACCTATTTTTTTTTCTTTAAGAGTAATATCTAAATTCAAATCATACGCAATACGCACCCTGCGTATTGATTTGGGCATTTTTCAACGATCTATAAAGTTTTTTCGCTGTTTTTATTGATCTAGTTTACTTCAAATGTGTAGTGTTTATTGATACCTAGAGCAATTTGTGTCTAAGCTATTGAAAAAACAAAAAAACTATTAGGTTGGGGAAAAAGTCTTTTCGCATTATAGTATGTATGAATTTGTAATAAAATCTCTTTGGCTATACTATTTGTATCTGGCTGGTTTTGGTATCATTGAAAGTTTAAATTTTAAAGAACATAATTCCAAATTCAAATTAGGAAAATGTGTGATTTTCATTTGTTTTTCGTACCGTCAAGATGAGTGAATCTAATGAAGAAATTCGATACATTTTAAAATTTTACTACAAAAAAGGTAAAAATGCAACGCAAGCCGCGAAAAAAATTTGTGATGTTGATGGACCCAGTGTAGTGTCTGTGAGAGTAGCACAAATTTGGTTTAAGCGTTTTCAATCCGGAAATTTTGATGTCAATGCTGCACGTCGCTCTGGTCGCTCTATTACGGATAAAATGGATGCCATTTTTGAAAAAGTGGAGCAAGATCAGTAGTTACGACGTAGCTGAAGAACTAGAAATTGACCACAAAACAGTTTTGGCGCATTTGAAAAAAACTGGGTACACAAAAAAGCTCGACATTTGGGTACCTCACGAGCTCACTGAAAGAAACCTAATGAACCGTGTACTCATTTGTGATTCTTTATTACGACGTAATGAAACCGAACCATTTTTGAAGAAGCTGATAACTGGTGATGAAAAGTGGATCACGTATGACAAGAACGTCCGAAAAAGGTCGTGGTCAAAGGCCGGTCAGGCTTCACAGACTGTGGCGAAACCCGGGTTAACTCGCAACAAGGTGATGCTGTGTGTGTGGTGAGATTGGAAGGGCATTATTCATTATGAGCTGTTACCACCAGGCAGGACCATCGATTCTGAACTCTACTGCGAACAACTGATGAGATTAAAGCAAGAAGTTGAGAGAAAGCGGCCGGAATTAATCAACAGAAGGGGTGTGGTTTTTCATCATGATAACGCTAGACCTCACACATCTTTAGCCACTCAGCAAAAATTAAGAGAGTTTGGCTGGGAGGTGTTAATGCATCCGCCGTATAGTCCTGACCTTGCACCTTCAGATTTCCTCCTGTTTCGGTCTCTTCAGAATTCTTTAGGCAGTGTCAGGTTAACATCACGAGAGGACTGCCAAAACCACTTGTCGCGGTATTTTGACCAGAAGTCCCAAAATTTCTATAGCAATGGGATTATGTCCCTACCTACAAGATGGCAAAAAGTTATCGAACAAAATGGTACCTACATACTTTAGTTAAATGTAAATAAACTATATTAAAAAATGTTTTGAATTTTCTTAAAAAATGCGAAGAAACTTTTTCCCCAACCTATTATGTATGTCATAGGCTTCTACTCCGTTCACCTAATATTGATCCCTATTTTTTTCAAGATGGTAAAAAAATCATGTAGTATATCTCCAATAAAAGTAATATGTTTCCCTAGATTTTAATTGAATTGTTTACTACTTCAAACAAGGGTAATAAAAACGTGTTTCTGTGTATAATAAAAGCTCGGTGCGCCGTTTAGATTTTGAAACAACAAGCGCAGTATTTTCAAACTAAAAACATTTATTTTTATTTAACCTAATGAAAATAATTGCACTGATTTGCCTTTGTTTAAAGAGCCACCTAACAGTTTATTAATACACCAGCTTCTGCCCGTGACTTCGTCCGCGTGTTTGAGCCTTTGACCCACCGCGTCGGACCCCATCGCCCGCCCGCAATATTTTTTCGTTTTCGCTTAGCGTTCTTTCTGACTTTTTTCTTTTTGCTCGGCTCCTAAGGGTCGTAGCGTTATGTTAAATAGTCTATAACCTTCCTAAAGAATTGGACTATCTTCTATCTATATAAATAAAATGAAAACTCCTGACTAACTCACTCGCCGTCCCGGATAATACAATGATAGTTACAAAAACGCAAATATTTTTATATAAAACATGTTTCCGTCGATTGCTCCCTAAATACTGGACGTAGTCAGATAATTGTCAGCTTTGAAAAAAGTGTTGTTTTTTTTGTATGTTCGAAATGTTATAATGAAACATAGATAAATCATCTGCCTAGCCTTTTCCCAACTATGTTGGGGTCGGCTTCCAGTCTAACCGGATGCAGCTGAATACCAGTATTTTACATGGAGCGACTGCCTATCTGACCTCCACAACCCAATTATTGGGTAATACGATACCCCTTGGTAAGACTGGTTGTCAGACTTTCGGGCTTCTGACGACCCGTAACGACTGCCAAAGATCCACGATTGACAGCCGGGACCAACGGCTTAACGTGCTTTCCGAGGCACGGAGGAGTCTCGGTATGTAAAGATGGTCACCCATCTACGGACCAACCGCGGCAAGCGTAGCTTAACCTGATGGATGGACCCGTGCGGCTGTTATTACTTAGCCACGAGCTCCTCTAATAATGAAATATAGATATAAGTATTATTATTAAAAAAATAAGAAGTTAGTCAAATTCAGTCATCGTCGATTATCATTTATTCTCCAGGGACAGCGGACTCATCAACGCCCAGCCCAAAACCCTTGGACCTAGAATGCTGAAATTAGGCAGAGGTTCCTTTTATAATGTAGACAAGGAATAAGGAAGGATTTTTCGAAATTCAACCCATAAGCCTACAGCAGTACACTGCTGGGAATAGGCCTCTCCAATCGTACTCCATTTACTCGATCCTGCTACACTCATCCATATGCTACGCAGTCACTCTGCGACTAAGCTCTGCGAGGATCTCTGTCGCTCCACCTATCCTGATGGCGTCCTACGCTGCAGAATTTTAGCCGCCGAAAAACGGTAGAAGGAGCGTTGGCAGACCAATAGCCAGGTTGGTGGACGACCTACAGAAGACCGTGGGGAGAACCTGGATGAGACTCACACATACCAGGGAAGCATGGCACAAAAGGGAGGAGGCCTATAATCAGCAGCAGGTGGAACAAAGCTGAGATTGGTGGACGACCTTTTTTTTGTTTTCGGGGAGAAACCTTCAAAACAGAAGATCCTGGGAAGACCTGGATGGGACTCGGACAGACCAGGGAAACATGGCACAAAAGGGAGGAGGTCCCTACTCAGCAGTGGGTGGAACAAGGCTGAAGTTGGTAAACGATCTACAGAAAATCATGGGAAGACCTGGATGAGACTCGCACAGACTGGGGAAGCATGGCACAAAAGGGAGGAGGTCCCTAGTCAGCAATGGGTGGAACAAGGCTGAGTTAGTGGACGACCTACAGAAAATCATGGGGAAGTTCTAGATGTGACTCGCACAGACCAGGGGGTATGGTACAAAAGGGAGGAGGTCTATACTCGGAGGTGGGTGGAACAAGACTGAGGTTGGTAGATGACCTACAGAAGATCATGGGGAAGACCTGGATGAGACTTGCACAGACTGGGGAAGGATGGCACAAAAGGGAGGAGGTCCCTATACAGCAGTGGGTGGAACATGGCTGAGGTTGGTGGACGATCTACAGAAAATCATGGGGAAGACCTGGATGAGACTCCCACAGACCAGGGGAGCATGGAACAAAGGGGACGAGGTCTATACTCAGCAGTGGGTGGAACAAGGCTGAGGTTGGTGGACGATCTACAGAAAATCATGGGGAAGACCTGGATGAGACTCGCACAGACCAGGGGAGCATGGCACAAAAGGGAGGAGGCCTATACTCAGCAAAAAAAAAAATATCCACGTAACGCCCTAATTCTGCCCCCTGCCCTAGGGGGCAGAATTAGGGCTTCCATTACGTAATTGGAGAAAAAAGTTGCGGAATTAGTTACGTAATTGACATTTCCGTAATTTTGGAAGCCCTAGCCAGAATCATGTACTGATACCATGGTAACAGGTTGCGCGTCGATTACCTGCCGCCCTTTATGAGCCAGTCAGCAAGGTGATAGTAAAGCTGAGTTCCCAGTGCGCCGGACGTAAGTAGGTACATCCTAGTGTCGCCACTAGTGATCGATGATCGCCACTGGTGGAGGCCATTTAATACACCCCAGTGGCTAAGATTAATAGCCGAGAAGGTCTGCCTATTGGATAGAAGCAGATGCATATGATATCGGCAATTGGCTTGTAGTCTTTCGGCAGTTGTTCATAGCATAGATATGTGTAAAATAAAAACATTTTGGGCGTTTAATCGCACTCATCCTCTACGGGGGTAGTTCTTATACCAATGTATATAAAAAAAAAACAAAGAAAAAATGCCTAGTCTACGTAAATCGTAATTAAATTGAGAACAAGGGCTGAATGCCATTAATCATTGCACTATGGTGATAGTTATAATTGGTTTCGTCTCCCGTGGAGATGATTGAACCACTATGCAGGGGCACAAGGCAGAAAGATAACGGAAGAACCACGCAGTTTGCGAAGGATTGCATACCTATTCTTGATGATTGGTAGTCGCGTACGCATACAGACGTGCACATAAATGCATTATAAAATAAATAAATTAACACTTGCATAAAGACTGACCCAGTTATATAGTGTACTAGCGTGTTTTATAAATCAAGTGATGTTTACGATGATCTGATTAGAGTATAATTATAGACAATTTTTGTTTTTTTTTATAATTGGACGGCAGCCCCTTTATTCGGAGCAGGTTGACACCGCGCAGCCCTCCATCGACACCAGCACCAAGTCCAGCTCAACAACCCAAGCAGAACCAAGAAGTGGCTGTTGACCCAGCTGAACTTATATCCACTCCGGAAATCCAGAACTGGTTGGTGTCCATTGAACAATGTTTGAATGAGGTCTGTGCTACGGCTAATGATGGAAAACTCAATTCGGACCAGAAGTTAAGAATCAGCAATCTTTGCCGAAAAGTTGGACACGGAGTTTCTCAGATGGCCGTCCGATACCAGTCGCTGAAATCAAGTGCCATACAAACGCATACCGCCCTTAAAACCATGACAGAAGCTCGAGACCTAGCGGACTGTCTTACAGAGATGAACCGCACCATTCAGGAGTCCTGTACGAAGCCAGCAGCTGGGAGGAGTGATACATCATTTATGTCTCAGAAGAACTGGGTAAAGGAAACCAGACCCTGGCGATCTTCCTTGATCTGGCGAAGGCTTTTGACACAGTCTCCGTTTCTACGCTTTTGTACAAATTAGAGGCCTTAGGAATAAGGGGAATGCCGCTGAAACTTTTTGCTGACTACTTAAACGATCGTTATCAATGTGTTAAAATTGACAATATTATTAGCGAAGAGCAAAAAAACACAGGTTTTGGTGTTCCCCAGGGAAGCATTTTGGGCCCCACCCTTTTCCTGATTTATATTAACGATTTGTGTAGTTTAAATATTAAACAAGGCAAAATTATATCGTATGCAGATGACACGGCGTTAATTTTCACAGCTAAAACAAACAGCGAATTGTATGAACATGCTCAAATAGGTTTCAATACTGTGTCTAACTGGCTTCAAAGCAACTTACTAACATTAAATGCCGACAAGACAAAATATATTCACTTCTCCATCCGCAAACCGCACTTTAATATTACTAACTCTCATCTGTATGCCCATCATTGCGGACTCCGCTCAGTCAGCATATGTAAGTGTCCTTCTATCCTCAAAACTTGCAACTTAAAATATCTCGGGGTTCAAATAGACGAGTCGCTCTCATTTAGACCACATATTGACAGTTTGGTTACAAGAGTGCGCAGGTTAATTTTTGTGTTTAAAAAATTGCGAGCAATTGCAGATAAAAAACTAATGTCACAGGTTTACTTGGCTTTAGGTCAATCTGTAATACAGTACTGTATTACTTCATGGGGTGGAGCACCAAAATCTTACTTACTACCTCTTGAAAGAGCACAGAGAGCAATTTTAAAAGTAGCAAACTTCCATCCCTTTCTCTATCCTACAGATCTGCTATACAAATCCTGTAACGTGCTGACTGTTCGCCAGCTTTTTATAACGCACTTGGTATTAAAACAGCACACCATGCTCTCCTATAACACTGAAAGTACTAATAAGAGACGGAATGATATTGTATGTGAGTCAAATGCATCCTCTAAATATGTTTTTGTAAATAGATTTTATACATTTTTAGGCCCATTTCTGTACAACAAATTAAATAGGAAATTACGTATGTATAAATTAAATAATTACGACTGCAAAAAGGTTATTCTGCAATTTTTACTTAGCATATCATACAGCGAGACAGAGGATTTACTTGTTGTATGTAAATAAAACATGTTAGTCTTTTAAGTTAATATTAGTTTCTATTTTAGTCTTCTCCATTGTTAATTTTATATTTTTAAATTTTAAGCACTTTTCTAGCCTGAAACACAGGTTCTACCTAGTACAGGCAAATGAGCAACTGTGCCCTCTATAATTTTTAAGTTATGTTATTGTAAATCTGCACCATTTTTATAAATAAACGATATTATTATATATTATTCTAAATTAGAGCCGAGTATAATGACTGATGTGGACTGCTATTTCTATTACTTTTTAATTGAGATTTACGAGTATGAATGACCTCTAGAAGACTAGCCATATTACGATTAAAATGATTGAAACAAAATCCTTAGTTCGTGGTCGAATCCGTGGATCCATAATATGGCCCAATAGGAAAACAATTGGGGGCGTTTATGCGTAGTTCAACTGGTTCTATGTATTTGGGGTCGGCGTAGCATGTGCATGGATTATTGGCTCAATATGCCTCGACAAAGGTCCAGATCACCACGCCTACATTCTACATTCCTAACCGCGATTTGGAAAAACTGGGCCTTCTTTACATTGGTATGTATCTGTTTAGTGGCTCAGGCACCGAGAGCGGAGCACTATGGGCCGCTACCTGATCGTCGTCGTAGAGAAAAAAACAAAAAATATTGTAATTAAACAAATATTTGCTAAAACGATTCCTTTAAGTGGGCCGGAATCTTTAATAATGATCGCATTTTTAAATGTTAATGTGAATCATACAAAAGGTTAAAGATTTCTGACGTTTTGTTCCATTTTCAAGTGTAAAGTAGGTACTTGCTTTTAGATAAAATGAAATGTTATTTAAAAACGGAGATAACAATAATGTCAGTTTATTTATACATAATCATTTAATTATGTAGGTAGGTAGATAGAGATACTTACACAATACACACTATACTTATAGTGAGTGGTTGACCAAAAAGGGACCTGGGACCTGGAGACATTGGAAACCGTTATTTATTTTATTTTTTTGAATTTTTGAATCTTTTAACTTTGTTTTGGTCTAACCAGAATATTTTTAGGTGCCGTTGTTTTTTTTTATGATTTTTTTTTGTGAGCCGAGGCAGTTTTGGATAAATTTCACCTTACACACAGCGCACACTAGTTTTTGTGATGCCAGGTAAGTGTATACAATCAGTTTTATTGTTTTATTTTACTTTTAAGGTTATCTCTAGTACAACGAAGTCTCTTTAACTTGTGCAGGTACAAAAAGTTGTTTCTACACGAAACTTCAAACGCGATTTACTCGAAATGAATTTATTTTCCCTTGAGGTCCCTTTTTGTTCAACCACTCACTTATAGATATGGAATACTTGACATTTCACCAATATATACATATAGTGATCATATAAGGGGTTCAGGCAGAAAGCATAGACAGCACATTTAGTAACTTTCAATGCAATTAATATCATCCTTGTTGTTGTGACTTTAATTGTAGTTAGTATAGATAGAATAATATGCTTTATTGTACAAAATTATTGATAAACCATATTATTTTTCTAAAGCATATTTGTAAATGCAGTATGAAAATACTGCATTTCACACTAATTTGACTGCACCTATGAACTTTCACAGGTCCAAAATCAATCAATCTGCCTAGCCTTTTCGCAACTATGTTGGGGTCGGCTTCCAGTCTAACAGGATGCAGCTGAATACCAGTATTTTACATGGAGCGACTGCCTATCTGACCTCCACATCCCAGTTATTGGGTAATACGATACCCCTTGGTAAGACTGATTGTTACACTTTCGGGCTTCTGACGACACGTAATGACTGTCAAAGATCCACGACAGCCCGAGGCACGGAGGAGTCTCGGTATGTAAAGATGGTCACCAATTCACGGACCAACCCCGGCAAGCTTAGCTTAACCTAATTGATCGCCCGTGCGGCTGTTATTACTTAGCCACAATCACAGGTCCATTACCTTGTAAATCCTAACTTAATACTAATCTATCTACACTTATATATACCTACATATATAAATAGCTTCTGCCCGCGACTTCGTCCGCATGAAATTTCTTGTTCCCCCGCCCCACCCCGTCGCATCGCATAGCGTAGCTCGCCCGCGCGATTACTTCTTTTTCGCTTAACGATCTTTCTAACTTTTTTTCTTTTTGCTCAGCTCCTAAGGGTCATAATTATATTAAATAACCTTATAGCCTTTCTCAAGAATTGGGCTATCAAATGCATAAAGAAGAAGAAGAAGTGGCAGTTCCAGTTTGTTTGTTTGGTTGAACGCGCTAATCTCAGGAACTGCTGGTTCGAATAAAAAAAAAAATCTTGTAGTGTTGGATAGCCCATTTATCGAGGAAGGCTATAGGCTATATAACATCACGCTACAGCCAATAGGAGTGGAGCATCAATTAAAAATGTTGCAAAAGCGGGGAAAATTTATTCCTTTTGAGAGCTTCCGTTGCGTGCGCTGCGTAAATAGTTAAAGTTACGCAACAATCATGTATGACAGAATTGTTCCTCTTAAAAAGTTTAAAAAAAAAGTCGGCGATAGAATATGTCTATATTTTAATACATTAGGCGCGGCAGACGCACATGCGCGTTTTCAAAACTTTCTTCGAGTGCGGCGCGCCGCACATGTGCGTTCGTTGTGCATCTCTATTGTTTCGAAAACATCGTAAAAAAAGGGTCGGTAAGGTCATAAAGAAGCGTTTGCATAAAGAATTCAGCAGAGAATGTGTTAAGGTTGGCTCACTATAACGTTTTTTTGTGATAATCAAATATGTTTGAACGCGCTAATCTCTGGAACTAGCAGTCGGACTTGAAAAAATCTTTTTGCATTTGATATCCCAATTCTCAAGGAAGGCTATTTAACATCAGGCTTGGACTATTAGGTGCTAAGCAAATGAAAAAAAGTCAGGAAGAACGCTAAGCGAAAACGCAGTAATAAGCGCGGGCAGGCTATGCGATGCGCCGGCGCCGGGGTGGATTGCGGGAGCAAGAAATTTCACGCGAAGTCGCGGGCAGAACCTAGTACCTACTAATAATAAAACTGAAGAGTTTCTTTGTTTGAACGCGCTATTTTCTAGAACTACCGTACTGTCGGATTTGGACAATTCTTTTCGCATTTGATAGCCCTATTCTTGATGAAGGCTATAGGCTATTTAACATCACGCTAGGACCCTTAGGGGACGAGCAAAAAGAGAAGAAAAAGTCGGAAAGAACACTAAGCACAAATGAATTAATAGCACGGGCATGCGATGCGATGCGACGCGGTGGGTTGGGGGGACAAGAAATTTCACGCGGCAAAAGCTAGTATAATATTATAAATGCGAAAGTGAGTTTGTTTGTTTGTATATTATGCTTTCACGCTAAAACGGCTTAACGGATATTGATCAAATTTGGAACATGGATAGACCAGGACCTGAATTAGGTCATAGGATACTTTTTATCCCGGTAGTATTTTCCCGTGGGATAATTTTCGCCCTCCACGCGGGCGAAGCCGCGGGAAAAAGCTAGTACCTACATTATTATATTAAAAAGACATATGCAAGTAAATAAAGTAGGATAGTGTACAAGTATCTCACTAGTTTATCATATTAGTAGATAGTTACAACAGTAACTACTTTCTACATTATGATAATTATTTACAATAACAAATAAGAAATATAAAGTCATTAATACTTCCAATAATCTAATTGTGTTGATATAATTCCTCTCCACTTGTTAAGACTCTTGTTATTCTCAATATCCTCACTGAAGATGAAATTCTCATTCTGTTCACTGAATGGTCTCAATGTTTTCTGTATCAATCAAGTTTGTCTATTGCGGTGAACTTATAACATTATTGAGTTACAAAATCTTCTTATCCAGTTGATTGTATGCAAAAATGTGGACTAATTTACATGTCTGATAGATTAATGTCAATAGGTAATAACCTGTTGGCAACACTGATAAATTAATAATAATAAAAATGTTTATTTCAAATAAAATTCATTAGAAAAAGATCTTTTGTTTTTTTTTTTTTTTTGAGGCAAAATATCAAATGTTTTTGGGTTTATACCTAATATTTTTGTTTTGCAGATATCACAATGATAAAACCATGGGTTAGAACTACATAATTATTTTAAGATTTCATTGTATGTTAGTGATATTATGTAGGTACCTATCTACAAGTGTTATTAACGTGGTGAATCTTATCATAAGTCATAACCTACCCATCTAAGATAATCTAAATAGATAGAATTGGGGATCAGGTAGGTAGTATCTACCTACATTATTTAATAACTTAATTATTTTGATCAGGGTTGTTTTCTAATCATGAGATCATGATACATGACATTGGTTGGCCATGCCATGGTTTTGCCATTGCCATTATTGCCAAACCAACCACTGCTAATTTAATATATGCTAGTAAAAACTAAATATAATTATAGCAAAAGACAACCGACAATGGGAGGTATTAAAACTAAACAATCGGCATTCGAAATTCAAAACGAGCCATAAAAACACGCGTCTCCGTTCATAATAACATCAAAGGAAGCAAAGGCATTCTTGGAACGTCCGTAGACTGTCAACATCAAAGAGTTTCGACTTCCACAGAAATGTGCAACAAATTATGTATTCTAACAAATTCCCATTAATATCTGCACGGAATGACCGTAAGGACCTATAAATAGCCCACCAAAGGGCTCAAAGGATGCGACTTACCGGATAGAAGGAGCATAACTAGCAAAAACGGACGCATCACGCACATTTTAACACACTTTATCACATAAAATTGCAACACTTGCTAATGAAATTCGTTTTCTAACTTGCGCACGTCCATTTTTTGTTTAAATTTTGTTAGGCAGGCATGTTTGGTTGTGAGAATGTGGATGTAAACAATATGCAAGGCGTACGACCGGCCGGGCGGCGCCGTCGAATACGATGAACAAAGTTGGGTATGGGCAAACGAACTCGGCGGACGGAGCTTCAAAGCCGCTTTCACAGACAGCACACATTATAACAAAAGCTGTTCATGGACGCACACTAATACAATTGAGGGATTCCAGACAGCGGCTAACTTCATTGCATATTTGACAGTTCATTCACACCGTCTTGCTTGGAAACCATTTTTAATTACTGTGTGTAAAATAATTATCTAGAATCGAATAAATAAAAGAGGAGCAAATAAATACACTTAAAAATTATTGTACTACGTAACTACAAACTTATATTTATAGTCATTCTTCAAAATTGATACCCAAGTCGTTATCATTGCATCAACGTAGTTTCAGTATTTGCCTGTAGATGGCAGTACTACAGATAATATTTTACTTTTGCTACTCCTCGACAGATGGCAGTAAATTACTGTTATACTATTAATTGGCCACTCCTTAGTAAAGATTATAATTTCACTTATTTTATGAGATGCCGTTATTTTCCAATTGATTTCTGAATGCATTTTTCCTAAATTATGCAGTGGTTTAATAGCCGCATAAAATAACAAATACCTATTATAAGCCTTATCAAAGCAGATCTCATTACAGACAACATATTTTCTATTCTTGAATGTTGTTTTATTTTCGTTAAGAGGGGGAGTAATAATTTTTTTGACACTGTATTATGTGCCTTATGCGTCATAGGTATAAGATCCCTAACAAACACAGGTATTAGGTTTACAGGCTAAAATAATACCAAAAATAATATTTAAACATTCTTTTTATTGCTAAAATGATGCTTCGCAAATGTCTGACCAACAATCAGTGGGAATACCAATGTTGCATCCGCATACAGTTTCACTGGTGTTGCGTTCGGTCTAATCTTGCCCCAAGACACTGCTTCATCAGGCCTTGCACCGGCATCACTGCCGTCAAACTCACTTGCAGTATTTATGTATACAGAGAAATCAGCCCCATTTCTCATTAAATTAGCATTACAAATATGGTGTTTTATCACACCACCTCCTAAAATAATCATACCCGTATTATTGGCTTTGACAGCCATAGTGTTCAACCTCCTTAAATCACTTAAAATGTCTATGATAAGTCCTGGCCGCTTATATGAGTGGAAGTACATCATATCTCCTAAAGAACCATCAGTTAATGCAGGACTGAAGATTGGAATATTGTTTCTCCAAGCCCAGTAGCATACTGAGCTCTCGTCATTAATTTTCTCACCTAACTTTGCAATAATTCTTGAAGGAGTCCAAACAGTCCCATTTGCAATCTGCTCATCGAGCATTTCGTCTAGTAATGGTGTCACCCACTCTTCAAATCGGCAATAATTATCATTTGGAACTAACAAGTTACCAATTCTGTTGATGCCACGAGTTCTCAACATTTTCCCGCTTAGATTAAAGTCTCCGACGTACGTAGGAGCGAGACATTTAATGAAATCTTCTTCAACACCTCCAGCTGTGGTCACAATACAGTCTACAAGCTTGTTTTTTACCAAAAAGCGCAGTGTATCACGTAGTCCGGACGATATCATGTTAGAAGTATATCCCAAAAATATGGTACAGTTAGTCTTTTTCTTAATAAATACATCTTCTTCATAAGGGTCACTTGTATCTTCAGTCAATGCAACGGAGCGACATTTAAGCATTTTATTGATTTCTTGGACTGCGTTACCGAAGTTGGTGGCTTGGAAACCTGATCGGGCGTAGCTTTCCAGGATTTTGTTGAAATCAGTGCCATTTTCCCAGTCGTAACCCGATACGATGGGTGTTTCAGCAGGCAGCTCTTGACTTGGCAGCAAAACAGCGTTTACGGCGACGTTTGGAGCGAGGTTACTCGGCTTAGTGGCAATAGTAGTTACATCCATAACGTTAATAGTCAATTCAAACTAAACTAGCATAATAATTTAATGTAATGGTCGGAAAAATAGATTTTCTCTTCAGTGTTTTTTACGTCTAAATTGAACTGTCAATTGCTAAATTCAATTTGACAGATCGAAAACATGGCAGGAACTGTCATATGGTTGCGTTTTGTTATGTCCGTAAATAATACTGCCTGCGTTTATGCGTTTTATTTTTAACTAAGTTATGTTTTACACTTATTTTTTATACCAAATAATGAACTTAGGGCTGATTTTAAAATCGTCACATACCTTTTATCTGAAGAATAAATATAGCAGATTGACATATTTACAAAAGCTGTCAAAATGTCAAACATTCCGCAGACAAAAGTTATCTGACGATTAAAAAATCGGCCCTTAGAATCCTGTTTTATGCACTTGCACAAGTTGTGCGTAAACATTGAATGTACTTTAACACTTGTTGTGCAGAACAACACAAGTGTTAAAGTTCAATGTTTCCGTAGGATGGAAGCAAAGGAAGGAATCTAATGCACTACCTACGGGTTGCGGATACAACCTGTATTCATGGGGGTAGGCCTACCCACCTACCCCTATGGGAATTAGGCGTGAACTTATGTATGTAACTTGTATTCGTAAAACCTACTGAACATTGCTACTAAATTACCGGTATTGGTATGTAAATGTAATCTTCCAGTGCAGCAGTGTTCCTTTGAGTTTCTGTATTATTGAGTCCGGTTCACCGCGTGCCACCATAATTCGCATTCGATTACAATAAAAGACAAAAATGATATTTAAGTATAATGATCACGAATAATCAATCATCGACAGTCTAGCATGCATTAATCAAAATTGTGTAACACGCAGGAACACATTACTTACTTAAGTTACGTTATAAAATAAGTAAGTACCTTCTCTCGTAAACTTGAATCTAATCAATAGTAGCATTGGCATCATCACTCAAGTAGTTTTATAATCAGGAATTTATCTGGGTTCTGTATAATCTCTAGCTTAGTAGCTGATCATGTCTTTAAAAATCCCGATTTAACAACTATGTTTAAACGCAAATAAAAATAAAACACTTTTTGTATCCAAAAATAATCCAAATCCCAATCAAAATAACTGATTGCACATCAAAATACTCAACACAAAATATAACTAAATAAGCAACAATTTATATTCATGGCGCACCGCTATTTATCTTAAAGTAAAGCTTTTTTAATAATGCATAGGTACCTAATAATGACTAGCGCACATTAAACCTGTTACCGTTTACCATTCTTGAGGAAAACGAATTATTGTAACTTACCCTTCGTGACCTTCGCTCGCCCTTGCATCCTATGTCGACGTAGCCCCGCTTCGCGGAGCTCCTATTTCTATGTGAGGGGTTTAAAGTAAGTGGTTAAATTTAGGCAAAATGTGAACCAAATTTAACCATTATCTAGTTACTATTTTTAACTACTGGTTGAGTTAACTACGGATCAAAAAACCGGCCCTTAGAGCTCTCACATTATTTTTCATCAATATTTTAACCGAATCCATTTTACCAGCATTCAGCTTCCTGCCTCCAGTGCAGACCTATCAAATTATTTGAGATGTGACATCTCAAATAATTTGCAGCGGGAGTAGGATCAATCGGATCTTTTTGAGTCAAATAGTTTCGATTGATCCTACTCCCGCTGAATTAGACCAGCGGGGCACTAGCGCAACACTATCAATCGGAATCGGTTTCATTTTGACAGTTCAACAACATTCATTGCGTTAATTACGTTGTCGGGCAGACACATTTTTCGAACACATGAAGCAATGGATTTACTTCAAAATGATTCAGATTCAGATTGATAGTGCGTTACGTAATTAGGGTGCTGAGTGACCATTTTCAACAGCTTCCGTAACGATAGTGTCGCAGTATGGCCCACAATAAAATTGAAACTTAAATTTCTGACTATTGCATGATATGCAATAATTATCCCTAGAACACCTTGGATATTTCTTCTGGGAAAAGTAAAATAATTATGTAAGTAATCGGAAATCTCCTGCCATGGTTGGTTCGTGGATGGGTGACCATCTTTACACACCAAGAAACCTCTGTGCCTAGGAAAGCACGTTAAGCCATTGGTCCCGGCTGTCATCTGTGATAGTCGTTAAGGGTCGTCAGAAGCCCAAAAGTCTGACAACCAGTCTTCCCAAGGGGTATCGTATTACCCAGTAACTGGGTTGTGGAGGTCAGATAGGCAGTCGCTCCATGTAAAATACTGGTATTCAGCTGCATCCGGTTAGACTGGAAGGCGACCCCAATATCTTTGGGAAAAGACTAGGCAGATTATGAATCTGTAATCTCTGACATTGTTGACGACCCATTGACCCTTTCAACCGGAAATAAAGTCTAAGTACTTACTTATAGGTACGTCTATTGTTAACTGACACAAAATCAAATTCTATTCATGCAGTGACGGCGTAAAATGAATAATTGAATACCTGACTCACTTAAGTGTGACATAACTGGACAAACGAAAATAACATAGCAAGTGTTTTTAAATAGTTTTTACTTTTGTCAGTCTACGCAGAATGCATGCAGGAAATAAGTTTGGTATTTTAGAATAAATAGCCGGTAGGAATCTTAACTATCGTCGTATAGACGCACGCGCTGTAACCGCACGTAGTTATAGGGTTGTCACAAATAAATATTGAGCACAATTCGGAAAATTGTATCCGTCAGCTCCCGCCAGGGTTGCGGGTTGTTCGAAAGAGTTACCGTGACCCTGACACAGGCAACTGAAGGAACACGGGTGGGTTTTAGTCAGTAGAAGTCTGACACGCCCTCCCGCTCCACCCAGAGCGGGAGAAGTTATTTGATGATTTCCCATCCACAAAAAAAAAATCTTTCAGCTATATAAATAAAAAACAGTATTAATATAAAACTTTTTATTTCGAGATGTATGAAAAAAGGTCATCCTCAAATTAATTGGGATGAGCGCAGGACGGAGGATTCTGACGGAAAATTAACTACCGTTTGGTTCCATAATTACATTTCGCATACAAGAGAAAAGGAAAGGAAAGGAGAAAATAAAGTTAAATAGGAGAGTGAGTGTGGCAGGAGGGAAAGCGGAAGAGATTAGTATTGACCCAGTCACTCCATGCCTCATCACATCCTGACTGCAGCAATAAAAGAAAAAATGTCACGTGTTAATAAAACACATTGACAACCCTACTATTACTTTCTACGTGTCCGGCGCTGGCGCAGCAGTGATGTAACCACAGATAATCGCAGATCGAACGCCGGCTACTAATTACCTGATGTGCAGCTGTATGTAGGCGAGCTTGACGTTGGAAGGGAGTAGATGTGGCTTTTGGTTTTGTTTAGGAAATAATTACTTATGCAGAGAGAAACAGGATGATTTTTTTTAGCGTTTGTTGGTTTCGACTCGAGGAACGATGCTTAAATATAAATAAGTACAGACGCCAGCACATCAAGCTACCCGAAACTGACTTTCCCAATCAACCTTGAACCTAATGCTTTAGCGATAGAGTTGTGAAGTCTATTAAATAAATTTGACAGATTGTAGTATACTGATGTGCTGGCGTCTTTTCATTTAGCACTTCCTTGAACAGCGGGGCAATTGCGTTGCGTAACACAGGTAACTGAGGTAACACACTATCGATCGGAATCGGTTTCATTTTGACAGTTCAACAACATTCATTGCGTTATTTACGTTGTTGAGCAGACGAATTTTTCGAACATATCGACGCAAGAAAGCAATCTTGTAATATCTCGAAAAGTTGAACATTACACCAGAGCCAAAAAACTATTTCAAAAATTTGTAACTCGTAAACTAGCTGAATCGGAGAGGTATTATTGGAATATGTATTTCTTCTAAAGTTAATGTAACATTATTATTATTATTTTATTTCAGGATAAAAAATAGGAGTACAATTAAATGTTATACATACTATCTTACTAACTGAACAGAACACTTATCGTACTACTAGCAACATTATCCACTTATTACTAATAGTTTATTGTGAGATAACAATAAAAACATAACAGCCGCACGGGTCGATCCATCAGGTTAAGCTACGCTTGCCGGGGTTGGTCCGTGGATGGGTGACCATCTTTTCATACCGAGACTCCTCCGTGCCTCGGAAAGCACGTTAAGCCGTTGGTCCCAGCTGTCATTCGTAGATCTTTGACAGTCGTTACGGGTCGTCAGAAGCCCGAAAGTCTGACATCCAGTCTTACCAAGGGGTATCGTATTACCCAATAACTGGGTTATGTAGGTCAGATAGGCAGTCGATCCATGTAAAATACTGGTATTCAGCTGCATCCGTTTAGACTGGAAGCCGACCCCAACATGGTTGGGAAAAGGCTAGGCAGAATGACATGAGTGAATGGAGTGAAAGATTAAATGATTGATTGATTGAATGAATGCTTTCTAATAACGAAACCTATGGGATAGAAAAAGGAAAAAATAACAAAATAAAATGCACCTCTTAATAATTTATACAGTTAAAATTAATAGAATATTTTCCTAAATTGACTTGCTGTTAGATTAAAAATATCAATTCTTTCGAATCTAGTGTTTTAGGAATCCACAAGTTGGCGCAGAGGAGCGCGAAAGCCAGCATTGGAGTTACAGACGGGCCTGATATTAATAGATAGTAAGCGATAGGTATGTATGGACGCGCTTGCCTACGCACCTGTTCTCGGTACGATGTAACAAAGTTTATTTATTAACTCTGAACATTCATATTTGTTATGCACAAATATATAACATGCGTTTTATAATATTTACAGCGATTGGTATTTCAATTTTAAGCAGCAGTATTGGTGTATCTTATTATTACACATGGCACAACGAAATAGCTTTAAACTTCAAAGTTAAAATAAAATCGTTATAATCTTTAAAGGTAACAATTATAACGATTTTTCTGTATCTATAAAACATTTAAAAATAGTTGTAAGTATTTACAGCATTTTGAAGTAGGTATGATTTGTTAAGAGGTAGTATAGGCTCTTAATCAGACCGTCAGACGCATTATTTTTTCTGATTTCAATGATGCAAAATTTTTTCTTACCAAAAATATATGACAAAATCGCTTTCCAGCGTCAATAGCAATGCGTCAGCGGCAATGGATTAGCAATTTGCTTCAAAATTATTCAGATTCCAATAGATTTAGCAGCAGTCACGTGACATCTCTAAAGCTAATGTCAACTCCATACAATTTGATCTTTCCAGAAAAGGGATTTTGTATAAGCCCCCAGGTAGCGTAGTCTAACGTGAACAAAGCTTAAATTACTTAGTGCCTTTACATGTCCATAGTTAAACGAAAAGGATCCAACCCACATTACATCTAATGGGGGTTGGATCCTTTTCGTTTAACTATGGACATAATATATAGGTACAATACAAGGTGTAACTTAAATAAAGTACAACCTCTTATGGGGTCATTGTACTCATCATTATGAACAACTTTTAAACTTGTGAAAAAAATCTGCTTTTCTCTACATTTATGTTCGCATAACTCGTCAAAATGGAGGAAACAGCTGGCTTTTTAGGTTTGATCCCATAGTAAAAGTTGTTCATAATGATGAGTACAATGACCCCTTAAGAGGTTGTGCGTCCGGAGCATGCGTAGTTCATACAAACAAAATACCAAAATAATTTGTAAATCCAGCGTATTCTCAAGGTAGTGTGTATTTATTCTGATTGGATTACAGAATAGGTATGTAGGTTCCCAAATATATATTAAATAAGAACATTGATTTAAACATGAAATATGAGAAAAATAAGTTTTCTATAGAAATTTTAAATTCCTTATATCTCGTCTTCAAATCAGTGTCCTTTCAAAATATATGTTTGGGAACCTAGATATTCTTTAATCCAATCGAAATAAATACACACTACCTTAAGAATATGTTTGATTTACAAATTATTTTGGTATTTCGTTTGTATGAACTACGCATGATTCGGGGGCGCCTTAAGTTACACCTTGTAGTTGTTTCATACTACCCACACACTACACTCTACAGGCTTAAAATAATTAAGTAGGTAACATCAGCAAGTACATACACTCGTGTCATATCGCCCACATAATATATATGTCACATTAGGTATATCTAGGGTTGGATCCTTTTCGTTTAACTATGGACAATAATCTCCAACGAAAAAACTGTCACCTCTAACACTTTCTAAGCCCTGTATTACGTTACGGCTAATCTGGGCATTCCATACAATATAACAAATCGCTCTACTTACTTTCGCCTATGGCGATGGCGGGGCGTCACTTACGTCATATTCCAAACAGTTAATATTACGAATAATTTTCGATAATATGTAGTGTTGGCTGTACGTGTTAATAAAAACATTTAGCAAAAAATAAAACTGACTTCCAAATCAAAACACTACAAAGTGAAAAATAACTCTAATTTCGGTAGTCGGTGTCTTTGATTTTGTATTTTTGTTTTTGCCACCGACTTCCGAAATTAAAGTTATTTTTCACTTTGTAGTGTTTTGATTTGGAAATCGGTTTTATTTTTTGGTAAAAAGTTTTTATTTTTCACTTTTTAGTTGTGGTACCTACCCCACGAAAATTACTACTACCTGCTATGTAAATAACAGTGATAGGAAGTTATTAAAACATCATCCACATAAACTAAGTGGAAAAAATACGCATTATTGAAGCTAACTCAAAAACTACCCAAGCAAAGTTAATAAAATGTATATGGGACCACCCTTGGGCAATCTTCTTTCTAACAAAAAAAGAATCATCAAAATTGGTTCATAAACGACGAAGTTATCCGCGAACTCACATAAAAAATATGTATACGGAATTGAGAAACCTCCTCCTTTTTTGAACTCGGTAAAAAGTAATCTGGAGTGTTTTGTTTATCGTTGTGACGTGAGCGAAGTCTCAAGTAAACAATGGCGTCGATTCCCTTGTTCACAAACTATACTAAATGTAAGTTCAATGCATCTTTTTCTTTCTATTTCATTACCTAAGAAAAGTACAGAAGATAAATATTAGTTTAGTCCTGTCAAATTAATCAGCGCTTGACGTAAATTGACGTATTTTTAGTAGCCAATTTTTTAATCACGTCTAAACTTGTTTATTGAGTATTTTAATTTTTGTTGTGGAATATTGACACTGACAGCCTTTGAATGCGGTTTAAATGTACAGACGCCAGCACATCAAGCTACTACAATCTGTCAAATATCTTTAATAGATTTTCAACTTTATCGCTAAAGCATTAGGTTGATTGAGAAAGTTTGACAGTTTCGGGTAGCTTGACCTGCTGGCGTCTGTACTGATCGCGTTCAGATTCATAGGTGAAATTGGCACTAAAGCATCAGCGGTAAACGGATTTAGGTACTCGACATCAATACCGTCAAGCCCCGCTGGTAAACCCGTTTACCACCCACGCGGCTTAAACCTCTATTATTATACTTCTGATAAGGGCATGGCTAATATCTTGTGTGGGCAGTGTCAACCTGGTGCCTGAAGGAATTTCTCGAGGCTGAATGGTCTATAGATCGATGCCTGCCTTTTAATACAGGCGAAAGAAATAAAAAAAAAGGAATTTCTCGTCGACTAACTGATTCAAAACCATAAACCATTTTTGTGAGCAGCACAAAAATGGTTTATGGTTTTAAATCAGTTTTGGTCATAAACAAGTCGCGACGCGGTAATTCGCCCGGCAATTGACATGATGTTAATTTCTTAGGTTCATTTTCACCACACATCACTAAACGCGTTTAAAACATCTCCGTTTCTTTCAACCGTTTGAAGATGACAGAGACAGAATGATTAAGTGAAAAGAAACTATGTTTAGCGTTGTTTGCGTGAAATGAGCCTTAGATAAGTTTGCGCGGCTGAGCGGTTAATTCAATTACGTATTTAGTTATTTCTGTAAATTGGTTCAAAACACTATTTATTATTCGTCAAAACAAAGCATACATACATATATTATGCGTGTGTAATCAATCAAGATTGTTTCGATATCGTGACATCATAAACAAAATAGTTACAATATGTATGTACCAATAGTTTACTACATTAAAGTAAATAATATCCATGAACACAGTACTTGCAGTTAGGGTTGCCAACTTTTTTTTTTGGGACGAATAATATTTTAATTTCGGTAGAACAAGAATAAAGTACAGAGCATCTTTAAAAACATACTTTATGTTACTCTTCGCAACATTCAACAAATGTATGAATGAAGATACAATACGTAGTTTTAGTCTCTTTTCAATTAAACTTTAGATTAGAATATATGATAATATATGATCGTTTTTAATTAATTTTAGGGACGCTGTGTTCCTTTCGTCTCTCCACTTTACATTCTTATGAGAGAAAACTCTCAGTTATCGCTAAAGTAGCAGGCACACGCAGATAAAAATATGAAACGAATTTGTAAGTGTAATTTATTTTATTTAGTCTCATAACTATTCATAACCAGTAATAGTCAGAGTTACGTAAATAGATTCTTTTAGCATACTTTATTGGTGTCATAGATTATAAAGTAGACGAATGAGTACAATAAACGATTAAAGTTTTAGAGTACGGGTGGCAATCCTACTTGCAGTACTTATCATTTCATCTTATCTCTGAGCACATCACACAGATTGCACATGAGCAGTGACCCGTCGCATGAACTCAAAAGCTCGTTTAGTTATTTCATTAAAGTTACTGCAAGATATTGCGTTTATCACACTGCATTATTAATAAGATGATACTAATATTTGTGTCAGAACACAAAGATGGGTAAATAGCTAAAGTATTCATTGCACATCCACCGCCCGTTGTGTCACCATAAATGTAAAATTTCTACATTTATATCTCTGGAATTATGCGTACACGTATCGTGTCATACTGGATGTCTTTTTTTGTTACCGTTTTGAAAAAAATAGGGTACAATAGCGGTGTATCCTACACCGCTATTGTACCCTATTTTTTATGCTATGGCCTACCTAGTTTTTTTTTTTTGTTTTTTCAATAGCTTAGACAGAAATTGCTGTATCAATAAACACTACAGATTTGAAGTACCTAAACTAGAACAATAAAAACAGAAATGTTGAAAAACTTTATAGATCGTTAAAAAATATTGAAATTCAAATCATACGCAATACACAGGGTGCGTAGTGCGTATGATTTGAATTTCGATGTTTCAAAATAAAAAACTGGGTATGCGTATGAGTCCGTTCACCTATTATACCCTATTTTTTTCAAGACGGTAAAAAAAATCATCCAATATTATAGAGTAGGTATTCTATTCTATTTTCTAAGTTTCGATTGCCACAGTGTTCTATTACTTACTTACCATTGATTTTTTTTAGCCGAATGCGGCAAAACTGTCAGGAGGGTTGTGTTTTTAGGGTTACGTACCTCAAAAGAAAAAACGGAACCCTGATGAATCACTTCGTTGTCCGTCTGCCTGTCTGACAGTCTGTCTCAGAGCACAAGTAAAGGAGAAGTCCGAAAACCGTTAATTTGTGGTTTTATCACACAATTCTTTTTTATGCGATGACAAACTTACATTTGCAGTTGGAGAATCGAGCTTGACGTATATCTATAACGATGTATGGGAGCACATGTTGTTCAACTACAATGGTATGTTTGTTTTTGGAATAAATTCATCGCAACTACGGAACCCTTCATTATCTCTGTGTCTGGTTCTGACTTCTCTGGTCGTATGAAGCAAGCTGTTCGTAAATGCTAGTAAATTAATATGTAGAATGTAGATAGTCAATCAAATGAAGGGTCTGACTTACTTAAGCGGTAGGTACCCCACCGCGACACTATAGCGCCATTTCAATGAGCACACCTTATCGTGCCATCCATCAATTTCTATAATTAAAATATATATCGAATTCGATGGCTCAACGATAGGGATTATTTTTGAGTTTTTAAATGTTTGCTTTTCTGTTTCGCGTTGGGGGTTTTTTAAATTTTAAATTTAATTTTTATTTTATTTTTAAACTTTTTCAAGTTATGATAGGGGTTAATAATACGAGAAAGAGACGGACGTAAATTAGAGTAGTCTTAGTTGCACTAATATTTCCGTACTTTAGACCAGGGTTCCTCAAACTTATGGCCCCACGTTCCCTTGCTAAAGTTCCCAGACGATAGCGAACCCCCTAAACCCCCTCCTCCCCCTGTAAAGAATATCTAGCAGTAGGTAGTAGAAAATACGGTTTTTATTTTAATAAAAGTTATCAAAAGTGTCAAAAAGAAAATTAAAGTGATGGGTGGGCTTGTTTCTTGTCACAAATTGTGTCGATTTTAGGAGTAATTTTGGTCAATCCTGACTCGGCTCGCTTGCCAGCTAACCAGCCGCCATTACGTAAACCTTGGCGCGAACCCCCCACTGTCAAATGGCGAACCCCTAAGGGTTCGCGTACCCCACTTTGAGTAACCCTGCTTTAGACGACATGTTCTTGCGTAAACTAGTTTCACATCTCTAGCTTTATAACTTATGTTAGTTCATAGCTATATAGCCGTCCTCTTCTCGCGATGCCTGTCAATAAAAGATAGCGATTCTCTAATTTTAGTTCAGTTATTGAACAAGAGAATCGGCACCTTATTCTACTTGACTTTTGTTTTTTTGATTTGGTAACCAATTCGTAACATAATAGCAGTTGCGCAATGGAATGTGTGAATTAAAACGATTGGATAGGTCATTTATGTGTAAAGTGAATTTTGTACTATTATTATGATAGTGATCGGCGGCGGCGATCTCTCGCGTCCGAGCTTGGTCCAGGCCATGGTGCGGAGCGAGAGTGCATGGGAGGCCGTCACCTCCTTCTGCGAAGCGGTAATGCTCGCAAAGGAGGAGGCGGAACGCGTGAGGGAGAGGCAACCTCACGCCCTCAGTCGCCGCAGGAGACGCCCTGGGCGGCGGGAATCGATAGCCGATTCCCGGCCACCGTAGGCGCGGGCTTGCGGACGGTGAGTAGTGGGTAGCTCGCCGTCCGGTGAGGACCAGGCCCGGGTCGACGGCGCGTTGTGTTCCACGCGCGCCTCAAAGAGATGTCAGCAAGAGATGGGGTCCAATAGGGCCGATGCCGCTGGGGTCGCGGGTTGTTTGAAAAAGATACCGTGGCCCTGGCATAGGCAACTGAAGGAACACGGGTGGGTTTTAGTCAGTAAAAGTCTGACACGCCCTTCCGCTCCACCCAGAGCGGGAGAAGTTATTTGATGATTTCCCATCCACAAAAAAAAAAAAAAAAAAAAGGGTTCCGTACCTCAAAAGGAAAAAAGCGGAACTACGGAACAATGTTAAGTTTGTTCTTGGGATAAATTCATCCCAACTACGGAACCATTTCTCTTGCGTAGTCCGACACGCACTTGGCAGGGTTCCGTACCTCAAAAGGAAATACGGAACCCTTATAGGATCACTCGTGTGTCTTTCTGTCCGTCTGTCACAGCCAATTTGCTCCGAATCTAATAGACCGATCAAGTTGAAAGGGGTTTGAACCTTACCTAGATAATTAAAGTTAAAAATGGACATCATGACCGCAAATATTTTTGTTTCATTCATATCTCGGTAATGTGACAGTTTAGGACATTATATCACAGACATTTTTTGTTTGTCTCTATGTATCTCATTTGGGTAAAAAGACACTCCGGTCAATATATGGAGGTATTATCGTGCCACGCCATTTTGAAAAATAATCAAAATGGCGAACCGGGACGAGGCCTAAAAGGTTCAAACCCCTTTGGTACACGTATGAATTTCTGTGACCCAAACACGGATGTGTAATGTAAATAAATGACTTTTGAATATGGAGGTCACTTTTGAGGGGCATATAAGAAAATATAAAAAATAAAAGTTTTGCAAACTGTATCGTGTGACATATCAAAAGAAAAGGGCTTACTGTGTCTCAAATATTTTTTTTATAATTTTAAAATATTTTTTTAAACGTTATTTAAGAAAATAGACCACACCATTCCCCCCTTATCTCCGAAACTACGGAGCCTAAAATTATAAAAACAATACAGAAAAAAAATAGTTCTCTACCTATAAATTACAGAAAAACTTGTAAGAAGTCTGTCGTCTTAAAATAACATGGCAAATCTCTTTATTGTGCGTACAAACTTACATTTGCAGTTGGAATATATGGGAGAACATGTTTTTCAACTACAATGTTAAGTTTGTTCTTCATTCATCCCAACTACGGAACCCTTCGGTCCGACACGCACCTGACCGATTTTTATAAACCTAACTATAAAAAACCTCAAAATGTTATCGTATTTATTTATGCATAATATTCAAGATGAGTGGGCGTTAAGGCGCGGCTCCACCGCAGTGCACGCTGTGCACGGACACGCGGCGCATTTTAGCTGCGTGTATTCATTTGTTTGACAACGTGGGTCTACGTTTCCACTGAAGTACACGAATATGACCCACGACTATGTGTAGCGTGGCACGGCGCACGGGTAGACCCACGCTGACAGCGTTGAGCTACGTAACCGCTTATTCGAGCAAGCTTTTTTTTTTCGTCAGAAGAACTGTCTAGCAAAGTCAGTACCAATGCCATTCTATGAGTACCTCGATACGATATATACGAGAAACACGAAACGCGTCCGTTCCACAACGTGTATGACTGAAAACTGCTCTGCGATAACCGAGCTGTACATAGTCGTGGGTCTTATTCGTGTACTCCAGTGGAAACGTAGACCCACGTTGACAGCGTTGAGCTATGTAACCGCCTATTCGAGCAAGCCACGCGTGTATCAATGACGTCAATTCATGCGTAGCCTCTCCGTGGGTTGCAGTGGACACAACCACATACATTTTCTTACAAAGCGAAGCTTAATACACGTGCGTAGCCTCTCCGTGCACCGCGGTGGAGCCGCGCCTTTATGCCAGTGGAAGTCCCTGGACCATCTCCGAACCAAATGGGAAGGTATAAGTCGAACCTCGTAAGGTGGGGCTACCTCGATGGAACGGCAGCAGGGTGTGGATGTGGAGCTATGTCGCAAACTATGTTCCACCTCCTATCCTGCCCTCTGTGTCCCAAAACATGCAGCCAGTGACATCTGCGCTGCCACCGACGAGACGCCATGGAAGTGGGGAAGTTTTGGGCCAAAAAAAAATTTGAATAACCATCGTGCAGTAATTTTGAATTGTGTAATTGTATACAGGGTTATTTGTAAAACACCAGCAACCTCTTAAGGGGTCATTGTACTCATGATTATGAATAACTTTTACTATGGTGCCAAACAAGAAATCGCGAAAAAAAAAATCAGCTGTTCAGTACATTTATGTTCGCATAATTCGTCAAAATGTACTGAACAGCAGATTTTTTTTCTCGATTTCAGGTTTGGTCGCATAGTATTTGTTCATAATGATGACAATGACCCCTTAAGAGGTTGTGCGTTATTTAAGATACACCTTCGATTTGGGTATATTTTATAGTAACTCGTGCATTTGCTCTCGGAAAGCACCATTTAGTGAAGTGGAACTGATGATTTAGATGGCCACACAGATGAGTAGTTCCTACTCAATAATAGGTTATTGAGTTAGATTCGATTAGGTACTTTAATAATGGTTGCTAAGCAGTTTATGCTCGTCACAGTGCATATGGTGTAGTGGAGCTGATAGTGACATCAAATCAAACCAATCAAATCAAAAGTAATTTATTCAAACTAGGCTGAGAATCAGCACTTTTCGAACATCAAACAAAATTACATAAGACAGTCCCCCAAAACGCCCGCCCTTCACCACTTCCTAGTGCTTAAGCCGAGGAGAAGAAGTGGCGCAACAAACTCCCCAGCAGCACAGCTGTCTGTTCAGTTAAAAAATTTGATTCTATGTATATAACACTGCGCGACTATACAACACTGTGCACTTCACCATAAGCTCCGACCGATCTATTCTGTAACAATCTCACCGTGAGAACTTAGGTGAGGTGAGCGTGGAGTGAGCTGTCAATAGTGACGATCCTTAGCATCAAGTGGAATGACAGCTCTCTTCAAGCTCACTTCACCTAAGTTTTCACGGCGAGATTTTTACAGAATAGACCAGCAGTTCTTCTGGGTCTCTGCATCGGGATAAGCAACATTTTGTAAAAAGGTGATAAGCAGTTGACATTAGACTATTGTAACTTGGATAAATTACAAACTGACCCACTTAAAAGTGAAAAATAAAAACTTTTTTCCAAAAAATAACAGACTACCAAAAAAAAAAACACTACAAAGTGAAAAATAACTTTAAGTCGGTGGAAGAAAACTAAAACCAATACAGATCCAAAGACACCGGCTTCCGAAATTAAAGTTATTTTTCACTTTGTAAGTAGGTAGTGTTTTTTTTGGAAGTCGGTTGTTTTTCTGGAAAAAGTTTTTATTACAGGATCTCATTCTGGTTTTAAGTAGCTTGCTTCAAAGGTACAGACGCACATCAAGCTACTACAATCTGTCAAATTTCTTCAATAGATTTTAACTTTATCGCTACCGTATTAGGTTCAAGGTCGATTGGGAAAATTTGACAGTTTCGGGTAGCTTGATGTGCTGGCGTCTGTACATTACTTTGCACCTGCGTAGCCACTAGATCAATTAACCAGTAAAAAAAACTAAATTGCCATCTCATCAATAAAAAACTCGATTACGACCTCCAAAATGAATTCAATTCAATACCCATCTCACTTCCTGACATACTCGTAATATTATCGTATTACTTTCAAAATTCATTCAAAAAACCGGTCTACATTGTAATTATAGTGGTTCAAAATATAAAAGTACTACGACCACAAAGTCTTGATACACGGCGAAATGGAGAATTAAGTTTAAATGTATGGAATTTGACAATTCATGGACGTCTTCCTTACCAGCAGCGCCACTTTGAGAGCTCAAAATAAACTAGGTGTACTGCAATTCAAAAGTTACATCAGCAAATTCACACGCTTGTTTGTAAATAAATGTTTTAGTGAATATTATAACAGTTATGTCATTCTTTTAATTGTTTTTTTTTACGATTTAGCAGCCATTTTGATAGCGATCTGAGTAAGAAAGTATAACAATGTGCTAGGTTGTCATTTTGGCGCGTAACTTGGAATTTCTTTTTTTGGTTACATTCATATTCTCACGCTAGGAGGATCACAGGCTTCAGAATTTCTACATCGCGGTTGTTTAAGAAGTGTTTAAACTGTTTATGGCTATAACTTTTACTCTTTTCCTGAACCGATCCTTCACGTTTTCCTTGATTAAACGAATTGATATTTAGATTGGCCACTAAAGTCGTAGCAGTCGTACTTATAACTAAATGCAGTAAAATGACAATTCTTATTGACAGGTTAGATTTGTTCTAAGTTTGATTTCGAAAATCATGACATTTTAGAACAAATCTAACTTACAGAGTCATTTTTTTATTGGTATTAAATTTATTTTAAACAGTAACTAGTACAACCTAACACTAAAATAATAATATGTACCTACAAGTATATAGGGTTATTGGTAAAACACCAGCAACCTCTTAAGGGGTCATTGTACTCATCATTATGAACAACTTCTACTATGGAACCTAACCTGAAATCGCGAAAAAAAATCAGCTGTTCAGTACATTTTCACGAATTATGCGAACATAAATGTACTGAACAGCTGACTTTTTTTTCGCGATTTCAGATTTGCTCCCATAGTAAAAGTTGTTCATAATGATGAGTACAATGACCTCTTAAGAGGTTGTTGGTGTTTTACCAATAAACCTGTATAATAAAAAATAAAAATAAAAAAGTGAAGAGCTCATAGGACATCAAAAAATTCGTCCGCATCGCTGTCAATGGAAAACGACTTACAGAGAAATATATTAATGATTATTATGGATATAATTGAATATGCAATTTCGATTGACTCGGAGCTCACGGACGCACCCTTGCGTGTTTCCAAGGATCACCACTTCGGGTAGATCACAGCTTCGGCTAGACCACAGCTTTGGCTAGACTACCGCCCTAACCACTACACCGGCTAGCTACCCTTCTGAACCCACATCTCCACCTACTTACTGACTGCACCGGCGGCCGCTGAGGTTCGCACCAGAAACTACGGCTGACGGCCACACAACTGGCCTAACTGCACCGGCAGGTTTCACGCCAGACTCTGAACTCTACCCGGCGACTACGTCTGACAGCCAGAATTAAGGCTGACCACGCCAAGCCACCGCAGCAGCGCCAGCCAGACGGTCCACCCAGGGTAGTTCCCACGTTTTATAACCCTCCAGCACAGAACCATATAACAAGTAAATCCACGACCTCCTACAGTAAACTTTGTTGTCATAACCTTAAAATAAACTCTGTTTAATTAAGTGACACATTGGTCTCATTGCTCTACCCTAGAATCCAATACGCCACCCTTGAAATCGCGAAAAAAAAATTAGCAGTTCCCTACATTTTGAAGAGTTTTGGTCCCATAGTAAAAGTTGTTCAAAATGATGGTCTCATTATTAAATACCCTAGAGCTATGGTATATAAAAATCACGTTGTATATAGGGTGACTGATAATTAGTGACCGATACTTAAACATATGATTGTACTCTCGATAACTCGCGCGCGCGAAAAAAAAAATCAGCTGTCCCATACATTCAATCAATCTGCCTAGCCTTTTCCCAACTATGTTGGGGTTGGCTTCCAGTATAACTGGATGCAGCTGAATACCAGTATTTTACATGGAGCGACTGCCTATCTGACCTCCACAACCCAGTTATTGGGTAATACGATAGGTACCCCTTGGTAAGTCAGACTTTCGGGCTTCTGACGACCCGTAACGACTGTCAAAGATCCACGAATGACAGCCGGGACCAACGGCTTAACGTGCTTTCCGAGGCACGGAGGAGTCTCGGTATGTAAAGATGGTCACCCATCTACGGACCAACCCCGGCAAGCGTGGCTTAACCTGATGGATCGACCCGTGCGGCTGTTATTACTTAGCCACAAGCTGTCCCTGGCTGTCATGTTCGCATAACTCGTCAAAATATACCAGTCATCCTATATACATAATACTCGTGTGTACCACCACCTCCTATACTCACATCTTCCTAATGTTATGATGTAATATCATAGCAATAGGAAGATGTATAGTCTTGGTAGGAGGTCAAACGATACTAGTATGATATACAGATGAGGAAACTGCGGTCATTAGCAATTTCTTTGAAACAATACGAGCCCTGGCAGACCGTGAAATTAGGCAGTAAACGGCGAGTTGATATATTGCAGACGCATTGTCTAAAATTGTATTTAGATGCTGTTGCTTATGTCTTTGCAAAACAAAAAGTTATTGCAATTCGTAACCCTTTTTAGGGTGCCGTACCTCAAAAGGAAAAAAACGCTTATAGGATCACTCCTGTGTCTGTCTGTCCGTCCGTCACAGCCAATTTGCTCCGAATCTAATAATAATAAATATTTATTGACATAAATTTTACAATCGATTATGAATCCCCTGGCCCCTAAAGTAGTTAACTGTGTCATAGAGACCAGATGGACCGATTAAGTTGAAATTTGGTGCACTTATCAATTTCTGTGACCCAAACACGTATGTGTAACGTAAATAAATGAATTTTGAATATGGGGGTTAATTTTGGGAGGCAAATAAGAAAATTTAAAAAAAGTTTTGCAAACTGTACCATGTGACATGTCAAATCAAAGGGCTTACTGTGAGGGTCTCAAATATATTTTTTTAATAATTTTATAATAAATCGTTTTAAAGTTTATTTAAGAAAGTATACGAAAATTGAAGGTCATCTTTCGTATACTTTCTTAAATAAACTTTCTCTCCGAAACTACTGAGCCAAAAATATTTGAAAAAATAAATACAGAAAATAGTTCTATACCTATAGATTACAGGAAAACTTATAAAAAGTCAATTCTCTTAAAATAACATCGTAAATCTCAATATTGTGCGTACAAACTTACATTTGCAGTTGGAATGTATGGGAGAACATGTTTTTCAACTACAATGTTAAGTTTGTTCTTGGAATAAATTCATCCCAACTACGGAACCCTTCATTGTGCGTGGTCCGACACGCACTTGGCCAGTATTTTATTTTTTCTTAAATCAGACATTTTGATCGCAAGAATTAAAATAGTCTGCATCAGTGACGATCTTAATGCCACGCGTACTGAGTAGATGGGCGAGACATTGCTCTCGGCCGAGTGCTCGGTACGTGTAAACACATCACCGAGTTAAAGAGCGAGACAGTCACTTGGACCATGCCATCATGATTCCAGTGCGAAAATGGGATGGTGTTATCGGTCATGTATAGCTAGTTCTCTCTCCCGCACTGGAATCGTGATGACATTAGAATATCCTCGTCCACCCAACTCTCTCGGCTTATATTATCATTTTGCTGTCTCGCTCCAATGTCTTGATGTGATCAGTGTGATCAAAACATTGGTGTACCTACGGCCGGCGCAGCCTGTTCTGTCAGCACTCCTATCAACTTGCTGACTGGCTAGTAGTTTACCATAAAATTACCCGTTCGAGCTGATCAATACCTACGCTATACTCGTCATACACCACGAAGAGCAGGCATAGGCGGAGGTGTATAATTGGTACTAGTTTATAAGCCCTATGTAATAGGGGGCGAACCTATTGCCATCAAGCGGGCTCAGCAGTGATGGCCCAATGGTAACGGCCCCGATTTACGGTCGTGGTTTTGATCCCAGACAGGCTCTTTCCTTTGTGTATATAATTTCATCACCACTGCTCTCAAAACGGTAAAGGAAAAGAACGTGAGGAAACCGGCATGTCTTAGAACCTAAAATTCGAAGACATGTGACATCCACCAACCCGCACTGGGCCTGCGTGGCCCTTGGTAGATTACAACCCACTCCCTCTTGAAGAGAGGAGGCCTGTGTTCCAGCAATGGGAACATTATAGGCACAGATCCAGACTCCGGGCTGCCACTGAGAAATTCTAGTCTTGTAGAAAAATCCACATTGCCTGATCTTGGGAATAGAATTCAGAACAGAATGTTGTAAAGAGTAAGTGTACGACCTGCGTGCACGCTCGACTCGAGCGTCCGGTGGGACGGGGCGTGCGACGTTCGTGTTAAACACATGCAGACACTCGCGAGTGTCCCGAGTGACGCCGAGCGTGGTCGGTGAACTTTGCACGCTACGCTGAACGCCCCGCTGGACGCTTTTTCACTCGGGTCGTACACTAAAATTGCGATGGCGACCGCAAAGAGACGAACGCAAATAGAGCCGCAACATTATCCAAGTTAAAAATAGCTGAATCTCCAAAGAAAGCAGCGCTGCGTTTAGTAAGATTATAGTGTGAAAGTGTAATAATATCAGGCGGTCAGTTCTCCTATAATCGTCGTAATGTGACCGGCAGCTGGCCTGGATGTAGGGCTCATTTCATTAAGTTTATAACTCGGTACAGAGATTCAGCACCCACACTTACTACTTACTGTAACAAAGGTCCAGAAAGTATTATCACCTGAGTGTGTTGTAATATGAAAACTTACTATAGATTATATTCCATTTTATTCAAACCAGGTTACAGCATGAGAAGCGGGCCGTCCTAACCAAACTAGGACTTTCCGTTCACAGGCATGAGTTTTCGCTGGCGACTATCGAAGTGACAGCTGTCAAATGTAACCTCCATCTTTGTTACAGCTGTTGCTTTTTTCCAATAGTGCAGAAATTGTAAAATTATGATGCACGAACTAGCGTTAAGTTTAAATTTAATATGATTTAAATACTGTAACGGTTGTCTAAATTGTCTTGGCAAAGTTTATAACTTTTATAAATGATATATGAGATACACCATTTATTAAATCAATGTGCCAATGCAAAAAACTGGCGCGTTTCGACCGATACTTAAACACATGATTGTACTCATGATGACAAACAACTTTTACTATGGGACCAAACCTGGAATCGCGAAAGAAATAGCTGTCCCATACATTCATGTTCGCGTAACTCGTCAAAATGTTTCAGGATTGGTCCCATAGGAAAAAGTTGTTTGTCAGCACTAAGTATCGGGCACTAATTTCCAATCACCATAGGGTGATTACAAAAAATGCAGTGAAAAAAATCGAGCTTGTGGATTGAACTACTGTATATAAGCAAATGAAATGGAAAATAATAGGTTGGGGAAAAAGTTTCTTCGCATTGTTTAAGAAAATTCAAAACATTTTTTAATATAGTTTATTTACATTTAACTAAAGTATGTAGGTACCATTTTGTTCGATAACTTTTTGCCATCTTGTAGGTAGTGACATGATCCCATTGCTATAGAAATTTTGGGACTTCTGGTCAAAATACCGCGACAAGTGGTTTTGGCAGTCCTCTCGTGATGTTAACCTGACACTGCCTAAAGAATTCTGAAGAGACCGAAACAGGTGGAAATCTGAAGGTGTAAGGTCAGGAATATACGGCGGATGCATTAACACCTCCCAGCCAAACTCTCTTAATTTTTGCTGAGTGGCTAAAGATGTGTGAGGTCTAGCGTTATCATGATGAAAAACCACACCCCTTCTGTTGATTAATTCCGGCCGCTTTCTCTCAACTTCTTGCTTTAATCTCATCAGTTGTTCGCAGTAGAGTTCAGAATCGATGGTCCTGCCTGGTGGTAACAGCTCATAATGAATAATGCCCTTCCAATCCCACCATACACACAGCATCACCTTGTTGCGAGTTAACCCGGGTTTCGCCACAGTCTGTGATGCCTGACCGGCCTTTGACCACGACCTTTTTCGCACGTTCTTATCATACGTGATCCACTTTTCTTCACCAGTTATCAGCTTCTTCAAAAATGGTTCGGTTTCATTACGTCGTAATAAAGAATCACAAATGAGTACACGGTTCATTAGGTTTCTTTCAGTGAGCTCGTGAGGTACCCAAATGTCGAGCTTTTTTGTGTACCCAGTTTTTTTCAAATGCGCCAAAACTGTTTTGTGGTCAATTTCCAGTTCTTCAGCTACGTCGTAACTACTGATATGCCGATCTTGCTCCACTTTTTCAAAAATGGCATCCATTTTATCCGTAATAGGGCGACCAGAGCGACGTGCATTTTTGACATCAAAATTTCCGGATTGAAAACGCTTAAACCAAATTTGTGCTACTCTCACAGACACTACACTAGGTCCATAAACATCGCAAATTTTTTTCACGGCTTGCGTTGCATTTTTACTTTTTTTGTAGTAAAATTTTAAAATGTAGGTATCGAATTTCTTCATTAGATTCACTCATCTTGACGGTACGAAAAACAAATGAAAATCACACATTTTCCTAATTTGAATTTGGAATTATGTTCTTTAAAATTTAAACTTTCAATAATACCAAAACCAGCCAGATACAAATAGTATGGCTAAAGAGATTTTATTACAAGTTCATACATACTATAATGCGAAAAGACTTTTTCCCCAACCTAATATATAATAATATCTCTTCAATAGTGGTTTAGTTATTAGCGGCCTCAGAATTTTGAAATATTCATGGAATATCTATAAAAAAAATCCCATTCAAAACCATAAACCTACTAGAAACGCTCAAAATTAACTGGACATCCTTAGTACATTCATATTATTAAGTAAACTATATACGAGAATAAACGTTAGTTCATAAGAAATTAAATTTTCGTATACGTGTTGTAACAAAAAATAACTAAATTATAAGACTCAAAATATATGTAATTACAAGTGCCAAATTGCTACAAAATGCGATGCGTCGTCGCCGTGCTTCAATATACCTACCTAATCAGTCAGATCGCAGAACCACTTTATTACAAGTTACGGCATGGTCACGACATTTCTCTCTTCGGAACTAAAATAGTGGTAATGTTTGTGCAGTTTAGCCGTAGGAATGTTTATAATACTATCATTTGTTTACTTTCATTTCATTTTGTCGTTTGGCGAGGGTAATGCCCGGTAGAAATATTATAAGTATGCAACAATTCACGATTGTGTACAGTGCTATTCTGGTACAAATCTCACCGTGAAACTTAGGTGAGGTGACCGTGGAGTGAGCTGTCAATAGTGTCAATCCCTAGCAATGACAGCTCTCTTCAAGCTCACTTCACCTAAGCTTTCACGGTGAGATTAGTACAGAATAGACCGGCGATGTGGTCAAGTGAAGGGTTAAATACACTGTCAATCAATCAATGAATCTTTATTGCAATTCATAATGTACATATACAGGTGCTAAATAATAATAAATAGAAACAATTATGGACCCTGTCTGGCACAGCCAAATTTAAAATAAGTAAGAGAATGGAAGAGCGCTTTAATGAATTTCCTAATTACTAAATATTAAAGGCTAATATTTAAACGATCGAACATAATTAAAAATACTGATTATGGCCACAGGTAATACGATATCCTTTGGTAAGACTGGTTGTCAGACTTTCGGGCTTCTGACGATCCGAAGTTTGTCGAAGAGATCTGCATTCAGGAATATCGCTCGCTAGCACTGTTCGCGGATAAATAAACGTAATAAAACACATGGTAATGAGTCTACAGAGGATAGTGCAGAATATTGTTAATTTTTTGTTGCACATTTGCTACTTTACCTTGGTCACAGTCAGCAAATTAACCTTTAAGAGGGCTCTTCCCGGCCCGTCTATCGTCAATGCGAGCATGGTCGAAAAGCTTGTTGTTTCATCCAGCTCAACGCTCGTTGACTAACAAGCAAGTGAGAACGCGATAACACTGAACGAAAAATAGTGTGCGGAAATTTTATGAAACTTGTTCCAGGAAATACGTTTTTTTAGCAAGCCTTACAAGTATGTGAAATAAATGTTTGTCATTTAGAATCTCCATTACATGTGCGAGGTTTCTATCGTTATGTTTGAATTTCTTTACTTTTACAATTTATGAGTTTATTATGAACGGCCAAAGTTCAGGTAAAAATTGTGCAAAAAAGCAGATTTTCGCTTTGATAGGAACTAGATACAGTGCACAAAATACCTGTTAGTTCAAAAATTTTGTTTTTCATTCTTAGAAAGATATGGTTTGTAAGATGTCAACTCCATGCCTAGGAGCTAAAGCCGATCAGTTACAGGAAAACATGTACCCCGAAAAGTGGGAGTTTGGGCGAAACGACTCCTTTTAGCGGTAAAAAGACACGCCTGTGTTTTGGTGGCGTTAAAAGAGACCAGATTATCATCACCCCACTGGGAGTCAAGGCTTAAGGTCAAATCTGTCCGCTCTAACGAACGAACTTCGGTCCCGCTGATTTTTGCTGTTGACACACATCAGTGTGTGATGTTTTCAAAGTCAGCCTGTATAGCTTGCATATAGCTTTTTTATTTAATTTTATTTGGCAAACTTTACAGCTCGTGGCTAAGTAATAACAGCCGCACAGGTCGAACCATCAAGTTAAGCTACGCTTGCCGGGGTTGGTCTGTGGATGGGTGACCATCTTTTCATACGGAGATTCCTCCGTGCCTCGGAAAGCACGTTAAGCCGTTGGTCCCGGCTGTCATTCGTGGATCTTTGACAGTCGTTACGGGTCGTCAGAAGCCCGAAAGTCTGACAACCAGTCTTTTACCAAGGGGTATAGTATTACCCAGTAACTGGGTTGTGGAGGTCAGATAGGCAGTCGCTCCATGTGAAGTACTGGTATTCAGCTGCATCCGGTTAGACTGGAAGCCGACCCCAACATAGTTGGGAAAAGGCTAGGCAGATTGATTTTAATTGGGAAACTTACAGCTAACGTACACAATGTCCTTAACCCGTCACCTGTTTCTTTATATACATAAAACGACCGCATATGTCATGTAAATGCATGCTCGAATGTCAACTGAACCCCATAAGTTCCCAATTACTGTAAGCCCGGGGTCGTCGGTATAATATACGTTGTTATATAAAGATTTTTTTTTACGTACACCGTATGTACATTAATCACTTGAGGGGACAATATGAAACTGAAGGCCATTTACAAGTTTCCACTGATCGGAAAAAGGGTCGGTTAGGTCGGTTAAAAATACCTACGAGTATAACATAAATTAGGAACTTTAGAACTTTTCTTAGAGATTTTTTTTTGAGAACATCTTCTAGAATTCTAGATATTCGAAATGGAATAGCGACTTTCCACCTTATGATTAATAATAAGCCCCTCTATATGCAGCTAAGTATTGGGAACAGTTACCAATACCAAAGTGAACCATCACCTCAACGTCGGGAATGTCGCATGTCGGAAGTTGGTTTACAACATACCAGTTCACTTGGTTATAACTGTTGAAGCTAAAGAGTTATAGCGATCGTTTCCTACCCCCGACGTGCTATTGGCGATCAGTGTTACGTTTACGGCTAGGAATGCGTTGATTTATTACTTGATAAGTTAACTATTGTGTTAAAAAGTTATTTATGATTTTGCAAAACAATTATGAATTAAAAAATATATTATATATAATTAATTTGCACCTTCAATTAAAAATATACATAGTTTACAATAAAAATAGGCCATAAGGTAAATAAAGTACCATATTATATACGTAGTTGCAGCTTAGGTATTGACCTAAGCTAACATAATATCTTGTAATTATAGGTATTAGGAGGAGCTCGTGGCTAAATAATAATAGCCGCACGGGTCGGTCCATCAGGTTAAGCTACGCTTGCCGGGTTTGGTCCGTAGATGGGTGACCATATTTTACATACCGAGACTCCTCCGTGCCTCGGAAAGCACGCTAAGCCGTTGGTCCCGGCTGGCATTCGTGGATCTTTGACAGTCGTTACGGGTCGACAGAACCCCGAAAGTCTGACAACCAGTTTTACCAAGGGTTATAGTATTACCCAATAATTGGGTTGTGGAGGTTAGATAGGCAGTCGCTCCATGTAAAATACTGGTATTCAGCTGCATCCGTTTGGACTGGAAGCCAACCCCAACATAGTTGGGAAAAGGCTAGGCAGATTGGATTGGATTTTTTATAGGTTGATACCGCGCCCACCCTCGATTATCATTATACAAAAGCCGATGTTGTTGTGCATAGCATGTAGGATTAGGAAATGTAGAATTAAGTCGATTGCAACTAAGTATATTACGGTCGTCAGAAGAGCGAGTCTAAAATCAAAAGTCATTTATTCAAACTAGGCTGAGAATCAGCACTTTTCGAACGTCAAAATTACATAAGACAGTGCCCCAAAACGCCCGCCCTTCACCACTTCCTAGTGCTTTAGCTGGGAAGAAGAAGTGGCGCCACAAACTCCCCAGCAGCACAGTTGTCGTCTGTTCAGTAAAACAAAAATATTTTATGCAACAGTGCACAAAATAATTTAGGTAGTACATACATTGCGCAACACAAAACATAAGTCAGCTAGCACACGCCAATGTACAGACGCCAGCAGGTCAACCTACCCGAAACTGTCAGTTTTTCCCAATCAACCTTGAACCTAATGCTTTAGCAATAAAGTCGAAAATCTATTAATGAAATCTGACAGATCGTAGTAGCTTGATGTGCTGGCGTCCGTACCAAAAAAAAAATTGATAACCACTCGTATTACCCAGTACCTAGTTACTGGGTAATACGAGTGGAGTGGTAGTGGCGATTTCAGGTTTGGTCCCATAGTAAAAATTTAAGTTCAGTGCATCTATTTCATCAAAAAAAGCACAGAAGATAAATTATAGTTAAGTCCTGTCAAATTAAGATACTCCATAGACAAGTTTAGACGTGATTAAAAAAATTGCCAACTAAAAATACGTCAATTTACGTCAGGCGCTGACTAATTTCACAGGACAACACTAATATTTATCTTCTGTCCTTTTCTTAATGAAATAGAAAGAAAAAGATACACTGAACTTTAATTTAGTTTAGTTTGTGAACAAGGCAAGGTGAATTAAATAAATAGGTAGGTACCACATAACAACAAAAGTGCGTTAATGATTAATTACGATTCTTCTAGCTTCAATAGAGACGGTTATAAATAACCACTTTTGTATGTTTTTGACTGTTAACTTATCGGATACATTGCTTATGCTTCATTGGCCCAGAACGTTTGTAGGTGAAACTTATGTGCATGGTTTGGTTACAAGAACGGGCGAAAATAAAACAGTTTGCATAACGAGAATTCCAATTTTGGACATCATAAACCTTTCTTTCAAAATATGTCCTCCTATTTTAAAGTCAAAAGATATTTTGTCCAAGTATCGATGGTAAAAAAAAAATAACCATTTATGTACACACAAATAAACAGACAAGAAGGAAGGAACACTATAATACGTACAAAGTTGATGCTTTTTTCTAAAGAAATCTCTTCCAATACACCTGCGATAGGACAGAGGAAAAAGAGATGTTTACATCTTGTGTAAGAATAGGAGAGAGAATAAAATACATAAAAAAAAATTAATGAAATGAAATGATAATATAATAACTCATTTCACAAAATTACTGCCTAATCCAAGTGGTTCTCTAGCTAAACATATCATTAACGCAACAACAATAAAATTAATTTTCATCACAATCATTTCTCTATCAAATGTCATAGAAATCGAAATAGAGATAAGGCATTATGTTACCTTCTCTAGGGTGTAATTTCATTAAAAACTTACCTCCACTACGAGCTGAGAAAGGCGGGAAACTTACCTTCAAGACCAAGGCACGATTGCATTCAGCCAGTCACGATAGTGCGTTCAAACGAGATACGTGCCGGCTTTGGCGCGAAAACTTTGACGTTTCTGGCTGAATGAGTTCGTGAACTGTGCCTTTTTTACTTTTTTTCGTATGTGACTTTTTTTTCTTTTTTTTTTGTGGTGAATTAGTGTTGTTTTGGAAGAAATAGGTGAGTGCCACCTTTAATTATTTTAATAAATCTGATTATAGTAATATTAAACACTAAATTATGTTTCATAGTTTTTTTATGTGTACCTATATTTAATTTTAGATAACAGTAATTTGGATGATATCATACATTTTTGACGTAATAAAGATTGGAAAAGAAAGTTATTTTGCGGTAATAATCTTACATTCTTAATTATTTAATCCAGTCAATTCGACATTAACAAAGAGAATTCTAAACAAACAAATGCTCTGTCATCGTCTCTGACAGTTAATTGGGCAGTTTTTCTTTCATTTTAATTTTACTTTCTACAGAAAAGTTTATTTAATTCAACGATAAATAGATTCAAGCGTAAAAATAAATAAATTAAAAGAAAAAGAAAGCTAATCCTAGCATTGACTCATCATAATCACGCCTTCATTTCCCGAAGGGATGGGCAGCAGTGTAACTAAAGGATGATATCGATAGAATATTGTTCTGTGCAACTGGCACGTTCCCTTGTCTGCTAATAACCACTAATTGCGATTACCAATCTATCAACCAAACATGGTGATTATGGCAATTTAATGATAAATAATAATAATAATAAATCATTTATTATCAGGCTACAATGGCCCATAGATACATACCTTACAAACTAACATATATAAAGTATAAAACAAAACTTGTGTTAATAAATATAGCTTAAAACTATGTTAGTAGCACTTCACTTCACTAGCTTGTTCTTGAGCTGTCCTGTGGCACTTGTCCGCGGAAGCGACGGAACACCACGTCCTGCGGCCAGAAGTCTTCTTTCATGACGACGGGCAGGTAACAATTCGGTACTCGCACCACGAACGCCTTGAAATTGACGTTGCGGCGCGACTCCAGTAACTGCACCCTAGGCATGTACCTTGTCTTCTGGCGCTCATACTCCACGATGTCCTCCGCCTTAGTGCTGTAGTGCAGGCGGGAGATGTATTCGGTTTTGCAGCACGCAGGCTCACTTCTGGCTTCGTAGGGGCTTTGCCGCAGTGGTTCTTGTTGGTTCTCGACCGACGCTTCCTCCTTTGCAATGCCAGAAAAGGCGCCGAATAGGGCTGATGAGGACATCAGCCCTATTCGGCGCCTTTTCTGGCATAGGCTTCATACTTGGAGCGCCTGGGGCACTCGTAGTGATAAATGATAAATTAAATAAGATATTATAATAGTTCGTAATATAATTATACGTTTTTTGTGTTTTCATAGTTTCTTAAAATATTATACATCAACGTGCTACTTGTGCGACATTTTTTTATTTTTACATACACTAGGGATGTTTTTTTTTAGAGATGAGAACTTTAAATTGAAATAAAATATAGAAAAATGTTTTTAATATTTATGAAATTGGCTTTATTTAATAACTTTATGCCATTACTGTTTGAATATGATTTCGGGCATGTGGCCGCCGCGGCTATGATGAAATGCCGTAATCTGGAGATCAAATTTTCACACCCAGCCAGATTTCGTGAAATTATTCGTTTGTCAAATGTTTTCTTTAGGAAATTAAGCCAATAAAAAAGTTAACTTTGTAAACTAGGCGTCGGTATCAGCCGCGGCGGCCACATGCCCGAAATCATATTCAAACTAAATGGCATAAAATTATCTATGAAATAAAGCCAATTTCATGGATATTAATAACATTTTTCTGTATTTTATTTTAATTTAAAGTTCTCCCCTCTAAAAAAAACATCAGATACATATTGGTAAAACACCAACAACCTCTTAAGGGGTCATTGTACTCATCATTATGAACAACTTTTACTATGGGACCAAAACTGAAATCGCAAAAAAAAAATCAGCAGTTGTACAGATGCCAGCACATCAAGCTACTACAATCTGTCAGATTTCTATAATAGATTTTCGACTTTATTGCTAAAGGCTTAGGTTCAAGGTTGATTGGGAAAATCTGACAATTTCGGGTAGGTTGACCTGCTGGCGTCTGTACATTATGACGAATGATGCGAACATAAATGTACTGAACAGCGGATTTTTTTTCGCAATTTCAGGTTTGGTCCCATAGTAAAAGTTGTCAATAATGATGAGTACAATGACCCCTTAAGAGGTCGTTGGTGTTTTACCAATAACCCTGTATAATCTGCCTATAAAATGTTCCCACTGCAGCGACACGCAGACCTCCTCCCTGCGAGTGGGAGCTGATGGTTGTAATCCACCACGCAGGCCCAGTGCGGGTTGGTAGAGGTCGCATGTATTCGAATTTTTGGTTCTAGGACATGCCAGCTTCCTCACGATGTTTTCCTTCACCATTTTGAGAACAGTAGTGGTGAAATAATTTACACAAAGTAAAGTGCCTGCTTGGGATCGAACCTACGACCCAAAACTTATAAGTCGCAGCCTTTACCACTGGGCCACCTCGAGGTACTCGAATTTAATTGTTTAACAAGAATGGATTAGGTATTGTATCCGATTTGTACTCAAATCAGTTCAGATAGTTACTGCAAGTTTTTCGAGGGGCGTGCGGGTGGCGAAACTGGTGCTGTGTCGTCGCTCGAACAGTCAGACCTAAGGGGGAGACACGCAGTGTTCCATGCGCGCCATTATGGGAGGACGTGCGCTCGTGGGATCGGCCGCACGTGGTATTGGGGGCGCTAGGCATGGCGGGGCGAATGTACAAGTATCTCTACCCCCCCCCCCCTCCCCGACTTATGGTAGTAAAAGGAACAGTGAGGTTTTAGTCAGTAGGAGTCGACATAACCCTCCGTTCTCCCATGAGGTATCCATGAGGAATTCCCCACGAAAAAAAGGTACCCCGATTAATTTCGAACTCGAACAGAGACTATAATTGTACTTGAGTATTCTTAGTATCACATAATAATGTATATGCATGTAATAATGTATAATGTATATATGTAATGTGCAGCTTATGTGACAAAATTAACTAAGTTTAAAGTATGCGTGTCTCGTCTCGTTATGTCGTTCAAACTGTGACTATCTTCAGTGCCGTAATGATTACATAAAGTTAATTTAAGTCCATGGTTTAACCTACCATGTAATACACATACTGTTTGTCATCCCTGTTTTTAGGGTTCCATACTTATAAGCAAAAAAAGGCATCTTCCTGGCACAGCGTGCTCTGCTGGCGCTGCTGCTGTGGCTGCGGAAATCCTCAAGGGGCGAAAAAAAAACCTTATCGGTAATTATATTTTCGAGCCGTTTGGGATTGAAACCCTCGGGCCGTGGGGTCCGAGTGCTCATGGTTTGTTCAACGAAATCTCCAAACGGCTGGGTGACATTTCCCGTGACCCAAGGGCAGGCTTTTTTACCTTGGTCAAGCATTGCCATACAACGTGGCAATGCCGCCAGTCTCTTTGTTTATATTAACCGTCGACAGCGATGAGGATGAATTTTTCGACACCATATTTTAGTTTTTTAATAGTTTTAGTTGGTTAGGATATTATTTTTGTAACTTAATTTTCATCTATTAGATTCGGAGCAAATTGGCTGTGACAGACGTACAGACAGACACACGAGTGATCCTATAAGGGTTCCCTTTTTTCATTCGGTCATCATCACCTGCGTAGCCTTTTCCCAACCGTGTTGGAGTTGACTTCCAGTCTAACCGGATGCAGCTGAATACCAGTATTTTACATGGAGCGACTGCCTATCTGATCTCCACAACCCAGTTACTGTGTAATACGATAACCCTTGGTAAGACTGGTAGTCTGACTTTCAGGACGACCCGTAACGGCATACGTTTCTCATTCGGCCATACAGAACCCTAAAAACTTGCTGTCGGCCAGAGGCACTTTACTTTGTGTATTCAATTTCATCACCACTGCTCTCAAAACTGTGAAGGAAAACATCGTGAGGAGACCGGCATGTCCTAGAAGCAAAATTCGAAGACATGTGACATCTACCAACCCGCACTGGGCCCGCGTGGGGGATTACGGCTCCCACTCATCGAGAGAAGGCTTGTGTCCCCAGCATAAAATCAATCTGCCTATCCTTTTCCCAACTATGTTGGGGTCGGCTTCCAATCTAACCGAATGCAGCTGAATACCAGTATTTCACATGGAGCGACTGCCTATCTGATCTCCACAACCCAGTTACTGGGTAACACGATACGCCTTGGTAAGACTGGTTGTCAGACTTTCGGGCTTCTGACGACTCGTAACGACTGTCAAGATCCACGAATGACAGCCGGGACGGGGAGGCACGGAGGAATCTCGGTATGAAAAGATGGTCACCCATCCACCGACCAACCCCGGCAAGCGTAGCTTAACCTGATGGATCGACCCGTGCGGGTGTTATTACTTAGCCACGAGCTCCTCAATGCTCCTGCAAATGCAAAGCTCCTTGTGTTCCAGCATAATCACCCTATAATGTTGCCACATAATAGGGTGATTATGCTATTATGCTATGCTACCTCTCAGTTTTATTAAATAGGTCCCAGGCCGTTGCTACCGGCACACATTATTATACTGAACGTGCTACCGGTCACCGACACTTGCATTAAACAAATTAATGAATAAAAAGGCAATAAAAATAATGCACAACCACTTAATCACAAATGCCATCGAGATTGAAATCGAGAGTGCATTACGATCGTAACATCGGTGTAATCGTTTTATTAACTCACAGTGTTGACAACGCGACGACATTGCGATTCAACATTAGAAGTATCAATGTTTTTCAATAAAACAAGACTAATTATGTGATTTATTTGACGGATTAACTCATAGATGTTTTAGTGGTAATATAGATGCTTAACTGAGCCTCTGACAATATTTTATGCACACAAAACTAGAGTTAAAAAACCGGCCAAGTGCGTGTGGGACCACGCACAATGAAGGGTTCCGTATCCCAAGAACCAACTTAACAGTGTAGTTGAAAAGCATGTTTTCCCATAAATTCCAACTGCAAATGTAAGTTTGTTCGCACAATATCGAGAGATTTACCATATTATTTTAAGACCATAGACTTCTTATATATAGGTTTTGCATTAATCTATAGGTATAGAACTATTTTATATTTTTTTTATTTTAGGCTCAGTAGTTTCGGAGACACGTAGGGAATGGTAAAATTTCGTTTATTTTCTTAAATAACTTAAAAATAATTTATTTTGAAATTATAAGAAAAATATATTTGAGACCTAGCCATTTTATTTAATATGTCACATAATATGTACAGTTTGCAAAACTTTTTTTTTTTAATTTTGTTATTTGCCCGCTAAATTGACCCCCATATTCAAAATTAATTTATTTACGTTACACGTCCGTGTTAGGGTCACAGAAATTCATATGTGTACCAAATTTCAACTTAATCGGTCCATTAGATTCGGAGCAAATCGGCTGTGACAGACGGACGGACAAACAGACAGACAGACACACTAGTAATTTAATACTATAAGGGTTCCATTTTTCCTTTTGAGGTACGGAACCCGAAAAAAGACGCAGGTCTTCAACTTCTGTTGCTGAAATTGAACACTACAATTAGAATTAGAATTTATCTATTAGTCAGAATGTAGTTTTATAATAAACACACAGCATTATATCATCACATTCTTGATCAGTCGGATCAGTGGTAAGGAAGGAGTGATGACAATACTGATTGTTACATCGTACCAACCTACTTACACAAATAAAATCATTTATCATTCAGTGTTGTTGATTCATTTAGAGAGAGGAGGTCGCCCAGCAGGTAACGGCCGCGACTTACGACTTGTACGAGTAGGTCGCAGGTTCGAACCCAGACAGGCGCTTTTCTTTGAGTAAATTATTTCATCACGACTGCTCTCAAAACGGTGAAGGAAAACATCGTGAGGAAACCGGCATGTCCTTGAACCAAAAATTCGAAGACATGTGACATCTACCAACCCGCACTGGGCCCGCGTGGGGGAGTACGGCCCTCTCCCTCTCACAGAGAGGAGACCTGTGTTCCCTCAGTGGGAACATTATAGGTAGTAGAAATTGTATGAAACGGACCCTGAAACACCGACATGTTGATACGCCATCATCAGATCCCAACACAGAGAATGTTGACCTGTGAGCGTATTACAATAAGAAGTGTCAGAGCATCTGTAACTATTTTAGGTGGACGCCCATTTCGATGGCTGCTAAGTATACTGAGTCTCCTAATAACTTTAAGAGAAGGCGATAAAAAGAGCGAATTGTTATATTTCGAATGTTAATACTATCAAGAAATATAACTAATCATAGTGAATTAAAATATAATAAGGCCTATCAACAGTGCAAAATAAATTTCATATTATTTTATTAATAACCATTCGCTCTTTTTACCGCCTTCCTTTAAAGTTATTAGAAGTACAGTTGACTTAGTTTACTTAGGAGCCATCGATTTAATTCATAAAATTATCCTTTTTAAGAGACCAATAGGGATGATGCCTGGGTAAAAAAAAAGAAATTCTATTTAGTCCGTCAGTCAGATAATAAAAAAATATTAGACACGTATTTTTTGCTTTATCATATTAATAAAAAATGACTTAGATAACTCGCATTAAAGTTCGGGAGTGGGGGCTCGCTACGTCACTTCTACGTATAAAATCTACAAAGACGTGACGTCATGCCACATTTTAACTCAATGTATCGCCGTAATCTTTTGATTACGTAGAAAAAGAAAAAATACGTGTCCAATATATTTTAATAATCTACATGACGGACAAAAAAACATTTTTTAGTCATCATCCCTATTTAGGGGAGCTGAAAAGTTTTGAGCCTAAGTACTTTCAAGTGTCTCGCGCTGCATTTTACTAATTTTCGAATACCCTCTTTAGTATAAATACAGTTTCATGTCATTAGCATCATTACGCTTTTAGTAATTAATCCGTAAACATCATCATGTCTGAGTCATCCGCGGTCATCCATGCTCAAAACTTTTCAGTTTTCAGCCCCCCGGTACATTACGTTTTTAAGCCCTTTAACAAATCTGTGCAACATCCGGTGTACCGGGGGCTGTGAATTTTGGCTAAATGTGAAAGACTAAACATGAATGCGTTACATGAATGTATTCAAGTAAACTCATTCATGTTAAAAAATAGTAACTAATGGCATTTTGGCAAACACATTTAGCCAAAATTCAACCACTAGTTACTATGTTTAACCATTGGTTGAGTTAACTACGGATCAAAAAAGTCGGCCCATAGGCTCAAAACTTTTCAGCCTCGCCAGCACATAACAATACAACACTGTCTAGTCCGTTCACCCCTCTAGGATTACGCGTGAAGATAGCTCGTAATAGCTCAGTCTCAAGTATTTTATCTCAAGTTTTCCATCACTCTTACTCTTGTAGCGTCATTATGTACTGTTAATTCTTAGTAATTGTTGTTATTAACACGCCATGGTATCAGGTACTTTGGTTTTATTCTACAAGACTTACATAATTTTATTGTTTTAATGAATGTCAACGACTGACAGGAACCCTGGGTTAGTTAAATTGTGTAACGCTACTATGCAGTGAGTGAACAAGCAAGCAAATTGACTGACTGGACTAGACTTTACTTTAATTTATTACACATCTTTAAATAGCAATGAGAATAGGTTTTTAGGCGTGTGTTATTGTGTTTATAGACGTTGAAAATTACGTCAATAACAAAATAACAGTTATTTTTAAATACGTAGCTCCAAACTTTTTTGTCTCCTAAATCTCATAAATTCGACACTGATATCACATTTTTTCTGTGCGGAAATCGAATATATTAGAAGGTGTCTCTCAGAATTTTATTGTCTTGATTACTTTCTATAAAATTTCCTATCGCGGATATTTGGAAACAGCAACGTGTAATGCAGCATAGCAGTGACATAAAAAGAGTCGAAAACGCAGTTTGACCGCCATAAGATTCACCGGGAGAGCTGGACTTGAAGCTACCTAGCGGCGACGTCGTAAAAAGAGCCTATCCACAATTACATCACCCGTCTCTCCAAATTTCCAACGCTTACCATAGGGTGCATACTCGGTAGGCTCTTTATCCCTTCCATATCCTAAGGGCACAACTTCCCTACCATTATCGCGCCCCCCGGTCTACTCTTTGATATGTAATGGTCTCTGTTGCACCATGTAACATGAGGCAACAGGGGCTAGTGTGAATCTTTGGGCTCATTCGAGTAATCGAGTCTGGTCAAACCGCAGTGGAGTCGGTGCATTTCATTCATTCTTTCATTAATTTCCTATCGCGGGTATGGAAGAGATTTCTTTATATATATATATATATATATATCTTTGTATGTATTTTTCTGTTCTTTTCTTCTTACATCATCATCATTCTCCTGCCCTCATGACTGTGGGGTCTATTTGAGGTCGGCGCAACGTGTCTTTTTCTTCCATACTTCTCTATTAGTCGTCATCTCGGTAGTCATTCCCTTTCAAGTCATATCATCTTTCACACCATCCATCCATCGTTTCTTTGGTCTTCTTCTACTCTTATAGCCATTTTCCTCATTCCTCCGCATCACATGTTCATACCATGACAACCAATTTCCGCAACAACTGTTCAGTCACCGGTGCCACTTACAGACTTTTATGTGTATGTAAATGGTTAAATAAATAAATAGAAGGTTCGATTTCATACACCACAAGTCATAACCTCACTTAGCTGTCAGGGATCATAAGCTCACATTATAAACAAGCCTGTATACAGTACATACGAATATTTGCACCGGTGCCTGTCAACCGGATAATTTATGTGTTAGCAACACGCTATATGTAGGTATTTATGTACGGAAATATACGGAAGCGGTGACTTTATGCGATGTTCTATCGTTCTTATTGATTTACTATTTTTCCGGTTATTATTTTTATCAAGTCATTCGAATTGGATAGGATTCTGTATTAGAATTTGTCTATTTATTGTAAAATCTTATATGTCTATCCTATCAAGTGACTTGATTAGTTTTTAACCATCTTCAATAAAACGAGAAGCTTATTATTATTTCCACTAAACAATTCGAACGGGTGCGTCTCATATCATATATAAGTTATTTGTTATATTTTCATTTCAATAACGTTCACAAGATGTAATAAACGTGAAATATGTTTACCAACTGTTGATATAATTTCTTTACATAATATAATATTTATAAACTGTAAAACTTATTTCGTATTGGATTATTTAATCGAAAATCATTATCTATCGTTTAAAATATTTTTTCACAAATAGTCACAAATAGTCAGTTTTGCAGCGATTCATTTCTGTCACTATAGTGACAGAAATGAATCGCTGCAAAACTGACTCCACGTAATCTTTTATGCCCTACGCCTAGAGTGTAAGCCCGCGTAGGCGCGGAGGGTCAAGACGGCCCGCGAGCTGAGGAGCAGGTGGCTTTAAGGTGGTGAGCGTTAAAACCCTCGACGATATGCTCGCGTGGGAACACTGCAGACCCGCCGAGTCGGAGCTGTAACAAAAACCATGCTTGCTGCGTGTTGCATGCTGCATGCTTGCATACTGCATGCTTGCTGCTTGCTTGCTGCATGTTTGCATCATGCTTGCTGCAGGCTTGCTGCATGCTTGCTTGCTGCTTGCTTGCTGCATGCTTGCTGCATGCTTGCTGTTTGCTTGCTGCATGCTTGCTGTTTGCTTGCTGCATGCATGGAGTATGCTTGTTTGCATGTTTCATGTTTGTTTCATGTGACGAGTGTACGCTATGGTTTCTGTTGACATAATTAGTGTTTTTAATTACAAGTTTTAACTACGCGTTTTTATCATATTAGACTAAATAGGTTTTATGTCTTTTGAGTGGTATATCAAACGATTTTACATTCAATGTATTATGCTTATGAAAATTAGTTATTTCGAAATTATATCAATTGTTTAAAAAAATCAAATAAAATTATAGATTCAGTTGTAATATCTAGTAAATATTAGAGATTTTGTAATTATATCATATATTACTTACCCAATCCGAACCGCTGACAATGAGATTTGACATTAGATTTAGTATTCAGATTTGATTTACCATTCAGAACCCGGGCGTACCCCATACGCCCAGTTTCTGAATGGTAAATCATACATATTACAACTGTCATGTATCTAGGATTACCCATATTTAGGGGGTTATATCTCTTATCCTATAGAGAAGGTCGTGGCTAAGTAATAACAGCCGCACGGGTCGTCGATCCATCAGGTTAAGCTACGCTTGCCGGGGTTGGTCCGTGGATGGGTGACCATATTTTCATACCGAGACTCCTCCGTGCCTCGGAAAGCACGTAAAGCCGTTGGTCCCGGCTGTCGTTCGTGGATCTTTGACAGTCGTTACGGGTCGTCAGAAGCCCGAAAGTCTGACAACCAGTCTTACCAAGGGGTATCGTATTACCCAGTAACTGGGTTGTGGAGGTCAGATACGCAGTCGCTCCATGTAAAATACTGGTATTCAGATGCATCCGGTTAGACTGGAAGCTGACCCCAACATATTAAGGAAAAGGCTAGGCAGATTGATTGATACTTTTCGCTCATACTATAGTTAGTAGCAAATAGTCGAGTAGTGGTTTAGTTATTTTCCAGACAGTGAAGTCCGTACAAGCATTAATTAATTCAATTAACAATAATTAATGAAGCTATAAACTTAACATGTTACGCGTTCATGCTTTATTAGTTAACTTAATTACTTTGTTGTAAGCGTAATGTTGCTTAGAAAGAACTTGAGTTAAGTTTAAGTGAGTTAGGTTGAACTTTCTCAGTTATGTAATGGCGTCCCACAGTTATTATTGTGTGTTATGTTATGATGTGAGAACGGTGGCGATTGTGGTCTGATATGAATGTTACTGTCATATTTAATGTGTTTGGAATTCAGATTTGACGACACGAGCTTGTGAATTTGTGATAGTTACTTGTCTACATGGTCAAATTAAATTAGCTAGCGAAACTCAGCAGACGTGATGGGTATCAATATCTAAACAGGATAAAATAAACCCAAATGTCCTTTCTTTGGTATTGTTCGTCGAATCGTTGAACTCCTTAAGTTCTGAGTTGAGCTGCGCGATTACTGACAAATGCGTGCACTGACTGGACAAGTCCTCTCAATCTGTGTGGTTCTTTCCTCAAAAGACCATTTCAGACACCAATCTACACGGTCTTCACATGAACTGGCCAAGATTATGTCTGGACTTTATAAGAGACTGTGATCTCTGAGTTTGTTTCGGAATTTCTTCTCAGAATTGTCAGATAGGAAACGCCGACCTCATCTAGTTTAAAAAAAAACATGATTGACGTGTAAAAGTTACTGAAATAAAACAACAACAAACCTACTTACTGAAATAAAATCATTTATACTACTCAAAGTGTGCTCCGCGGAGCCCTAGGGCTCCGCTAAAATATTGCTTAATGGTATTTTAGCAGCTTCGGGATTATCCTAATCTAGAACGAATAGTTTAAGTATATTTTTATTTTTTTATTAATGATTAAAACTGTTTTTATTTTCGCCATAATATTTGGTTACATCCAACAGTGAATCCAACAAGCCCTAGTGGAAATAAGTGAACCCCATTTGCCACACCAAAATCTGGGACACAGTGGGCGACAAAACTGTGAACAATCCACTTTGTACCACACTGGTAGGACAAATTGGTGGAGCAAAGTGGAATAATCCACAAAACACATTTTATGATTATTTTAAGGCTTCGTCAAATATTTCGTTTTCCATAAGGGTTCCGTCGCCAATAAACGCTGAAAACCGCTGCTCTATATGGTAATCATTTTTATAATAAATGGCCATCAACGGACGGTAAACTGACTTTTTGTTTGAGCGTCGTGACGACTTTCGGTTGACTCGTTGTTTCTAATAGTTTTTATTATAATTTAAAAGTTCAGAAGTTGTATCAACCGCACGATGCTTAACAATGAAAAGTAAACATCACAATTACTTCTGCAGCATCAAAACATTACATATCTTCTCGGCCATTGCCCATGTCGTGTTAAACTGCTATAAGACCATAAAATGCACCATAATCAACACTTTTAAGTCTCACTTACAGACTCAATGATTTAATGATATGAAATCAACTTAATTCTTGTAATTAATCAAAAGTCGATTTCTTAAGAACATTAATTTGATGTTTGGCTTTATTTACTTTTAAAAGTGTGGTAAGTATTGTTTTGTCAGAGATAGAATACTTACTCTTTATGTACACTACACAAATTACAGAGGAGCTCGTGGCTAAGTAATAAAAGAAACCGCTCGGGTGGATCCGTAAGGTTAAGCTACGCTTGCCGGGGTTGGTCCGTTGGACCATATTTACATACCGAGACTCCTTCGTGCCCCGGAAATAGAGTTGCCAGATTTTTTTTGATCCTGTAAGGGACAATGCTCAATTTGGATAAAAAACGGGATTTCAAATTTTTTCCCGGGACAAATGAATATGAAATGAATAGGTATTTTACGTTCCTTCTTACGTATTTTTATTTATTTATTGCTACTTGTATTTTAGAGAAGATCGTGTAAGTTGCAATATACTTTTGCTTGGTTTTACATATGTATTTGTAAAATTCAATGTAGTCGTAGTTGAAAATGGTCATTAATTCACTTCCAGATGAATTATTTGTGTCACTATCACTTGAACCACTCAATTTATTTAATAGTTTCAGCAATAATTATTAAACAAAATGTTAACACGTGTTTTCTCTTTCTGCTGAGGAGTTTGTTGCGCCACTTCTACTTCCCAGCTAAAGCACTAGGAAGTGGAGAAGGATTGGTGTTTTGGGGGACTGTCTTAGGTAGTTCTTACGTTCGAAAAGTGCTGATTCTCAGCCTAATTTGAATAAATGGCTTTTGATTTTGATTTTGAGTCAACAGACCTTGCAAACATCTTACGAAGCAATGAATAGAAAATGTAAACATAATAAAATGGGCGCTAAAATCATGAGATAAGTGAGATAGATAATAATTAAGAGTAATTACATATTATGCAAAATAAACAGAGACAAATATACTTTGTTATTGGCGTCGGGCGACTTGTCAATGTCTATCAACCGTAGTGCATTCCGTAATACAACCGATTTCTTAATAAAAATTCTTAATAATAAATCAGTTATGCTTTATGTTATAAGGGACAGAATCTGTCCCGGCGGGACGTTTAAAATTATGCCTGAAATACGGGACGATCCCGGAAATACGGGACGTCTGGCAACGCTACTCGGAAAGCAGGTTAAGCGGTTGGTCCCGGCTGTCATTCGCAGATTTTTGACAGTCGTTACGGGTCGTCAGAAGCCCGGCAGTCTGACAAACAGTCTACCAAGGGGTATCTTATTAACCAGTAACTTAGGTATGGAGGTCAGATAGGCAGTCGCTCCAGGTAAAATACTGGTATTCAACTGCATCTGGTTAGACTGGACACCGATCCCGACATAGTTGGGAAAAGGCTAGGCAGATTGGTTGATGTAGCTATGTATGTATTTATTGTATATTATGTAAATGGTACCCCACAGACTACCCGCAGTGTTGTTTCTCCTTCTAACGTTATCTTTAAAAGGTCGCTCTTAACGATAAGATCGCCATTGTGTAACTCCTTGTAAAACTTCTACATTATTATACATATATCCGTAATTTTTATTCTGTCCATAATAAACAGTATGTATTCTATCTACCTATCTAATACAATAAACTAATACTATGTAGCGCTTACACAGTAAGTAACATGGTAGTGGCAGTGAATGTGGGTAGTTTACTGTCGCACCTGCGCCTGCGCAAGGGACGATAAAGTAAAAGCTTTAGCTTGCAGCACAAGCTAGAGCAGAATAGCGGCAGCTACATCATCTACTGCCTCAGACAGTCCATGGAGAACTGAATCTCAGGGTTCTCTCTCACTTCTGTGTGGGAAAGAGATGAAGCTCTACAGAACGTATAGCTCCATCTCTTTCCCCCACTGAAGTAAGATTTTTAAAATGTCTGACATATCTCACGAGAGGGACCGAAGCCAACTCACAAAGGTCCCTTAGACAATTTTAAAAAGATGAGGAGGCACCAAGAAGTAAGATTATTATTAAAGAGTTGTTGGTAGTCATTCTGGCCATTATAAACGGTGGTTTTACTTATTATGATAAAAACTGCTAGTTTTATTTGCTCTTCCTTTCCGCTCCCGCTTTTGTCTTGCTCTGCCCTTCCATTGGAAAGTAGTGAGAGCAGAGGTTTAGTAAATTGTATCACATTGTTTCTAACGTATACAGTACATTACATTGTACACAATTGGTGTGGACTGTGAACAAGTCTACATTTTAATGTTATGCGTAGATAATATATTTATAATATTTATGGGAAGATAATCGGATAATCGTAAAATTGAGCACTCTTAAAACCGATCAGGATGAAAGCATTACTTTTCTTTCACTCTTGCGTTGCTTGCTAAGTAGGTACAGACGTCGCGGGGAACCAATTTCATATAAACATTGTTATTGCCATAATCCTCTTGGTTTTAAACATTGTAATGCAAATGGGCTAACTAGTTACGGACGTTCCTACAAAACTTATGTAGATAAAATATATAGACTACAACTAAGTATACTCAAGACTATTGTGCCAAAGTATATTAAACTTAAATATAAAGATGATGAGCACGGATTATTTAAATATTGTAAAATTGTGTCAGTCTATGATAAATTCAGGTCGGCAATTATCTTGGATAAATTTAATAATATTAGCTCCTTAATTTTAAACAGTAGACCAAAACAGTTACGTGATCTTGATTACTTGCCTACATATAAACTACCTACAACTGTAAATGTGTATGGCAGGAGAACGTGGGAATATATATTACCTGATGCTCTAAATAAAATTCCCGACTCTGTGCAGTCAAATATTGCCTCTAGTACATATAAAAAATGTAAATCTACCTTAAAAAAATATTATATTACTGGTGACATCCCATCTCAATTCTTTAAGTAGCCAACATAATTTTTTAGTATTTGTTGTGAGCGTGTTTGCTTCCTCCACTTTGTCACATAAACCTTTAAAGGTCTCTAGACAAGGTGTTAAGATTGTATATTATGTAACTAAAATGTATTGAAAAAAATAAACGAAAAAGGTATTTTAACACACATACATGTACTGAAAGGGCGTTTTTTTCCAGTAACATACCTATACAGCGTTATTTGTAAAACACCAACAACCTCTTAAGGGGTCATTGTACTCATCATTATGAACAACTTTTACTATGGGACCAAACCTGAAATCGCGAAAAAAAAAATCTGCTGTTCAGTACATTTTGACGAATTATGCGAACATAAATGTACTGAACAGCAGATTTTTTTTTTCGCGATTTCAGATTTGGTCCCATAGTAAAAGTTGATCATAATGATGAGTACAATGACCGCTTAAGAGGTTGCTGGTGTTTTACAAATAACCCTGTATATTATTGGGTGACTGCTAATTAGTGACCGATACTTAAACACATGATTGTACTCATGATAACAAACAACTTTTATTATGGGACCAAACCTAAAATCGCGAAAAAAAAATCAGCTGCTTCCTACATTTTGACGAGTTATACGACCATAAATGTAAGGAATTTTTTTTCGAGATTTCAGGTTTGGTCCCATAGTAAAAGTTGTTTATTATCATGAGTACAATAAAATCTGCCTAGCCTTTTACATGGAGCGACTGCCTATCTGACCTCCACAACCCAGTTACTGGGTAATACGATACCCCTTGGTAAGACTAGTTGTCAGACTTTAGGGCTTCTGACAACCCGTAACGACTGTCAAAGATCCACGAACGACAGCCGGGACCAACGGCTTAAAGTGCTTTCCTAGGCACGGAGGAGTCTCGGTATGAAAAGATGGTCACCCATCCACAGACCAACCCCGGCAAGCGTATCTTAACCTGATGGATCGACCCGTGCGGCTGTTATTACTTAGCCACGAGCTCCTTATCATGAGTACAATCATGTCACTAATTACCAGTCACCATAAACAATAGGGGGCGAAGATAGAAAGAATCCCTTTTTCGGTGCGCAGCCCAGTTAAGATGTCAGGCAGTGGCAAAAGAAGGGTGCGCGTCGTCTGTTTTGATCTGTTTAATCATCAATACAACCCTCTAAGTTCATATTACCCTATTGAATGACTATTTCATGAAATCATGACATTTGAGGCCAATTATAACTTAAAGAGTTCTATTACTGATTCTAATAATTCTGTAAATACATATTTGAATTGAATGTTGAATGATTATAATATTAAAAGTTAAGATAATTGTAGTTGAAAAATAAGTTCTCCCATAGATTCCAACTGAAAATGTAAGTTTGTACGCACAATATTGCGAGATTTACCATGTTATTTTAAGACCATAGATTTCTTATAAGTTTTCCTGTAATCTATCTGGTATAGGACTAATTTCTTTATTTTTTTTTATCAAAATGATAGGCACAGTAGTTTTCAAGATAAGCGGGGAATGGTCAATTTTCGTCCTTTTTTTTTAAATAACTTCAAAACAATTTAATTTAAAATGATATAAAAATATATATATTTAAGACCCTTACATACTATGTGTCGCACGATACAGTTTGCAAAACTTTTTTTTTTGTTATTTGCTCCCAAAATTGACCCCCATATTCAAATTTTAATATTCATATTCGAATTTTTAAGACACCCTGGTCTTAAAAATTCGAAGTGGGGCTACTCTATCGACATTAAGACTCACAAAATGTATTAGGTAAGTACGTAAATAAATAATAAAATAAAAAACTTAACGCACTACTAAAGTTTCTATAAAAATTCAATCATGATTCGTAAGACACGTGGCGCCATCTACTATCATTAGTATGTTACTGTTGTTTTCCTCGGGAACAGTACTTTTTTCGAGATGAAAGGTACCCTATGTCTGTGTCTGTACACCTGACCAATCATCCTGAAATTTTGCATATACATTATATGCAAAATTTCAGGATGATTGGTTCAGTGGTTTAGGTGTGATAGGTACAAACAAACAAACTTTCGCATAACCATGTGATTACTTTCGCATTTATAATATTATATGTTAGGATAATATCAGGTTCGGTGGTACCTACCTATTACATAGTACACCGACATTTCGTCCCACGTAATAGGGGACGAGTCTATTCCTATCAACCGGCCACAAATCCAGTAAAGTAAAAAAAAACCGGCCAAGTGCGTGTTGGACTACACACAATGAAGGGTTCCGTGAAGGAAGAACAAACTTAACATTGTAGTTGAAAAATAAGTTCTCCCATAGATTCCAACCGAAAATGTAAGTTTTTACGCACAATATTGAGAGATTTATCATGTTATTTTAAGACCATAGATTTCTTATAAGTTTTCCTGTACCTAATCTATAGGTATAGGACTAATTTTCTTTATTTTTTTTTCAAAATGTTAGGCACAGTAGTTTCCAAGATAAGGGGGGAATGGTCAATTTTCGTCCTTTTTTTTAAATAACTTCAAAACAATTTAATTTAAAATTATAAAAAAATATATATATTTAAGACCCTTACAGTAAGCCCTTTTATATTATAGATGTGTCGCACGATACAGTTTGCAAAACTTTTTTTTTGTTATTTGCCCCCAAAATTGACCCCCATATTCAAATTTTAATATTCATATTCCAATTTTTAAGACACCCTGGTCTTAAAAATTCGAAATGGGGCTACTAGGGCACGTGGGATATCATATGAAAGAGCACTGTTTGCACATTCTCAAACATTTTTTTCTTTTTTTAGGCCGCATAGATTTCGACTCTTGATGAAAAACTTAAAAAAAATAGCGTTCCGCCTTATCTCAAAAGTTTGCATAGAAAAATCTGAAATTATTCTATGTGATAGAAGTTTATGTAAAAATTACAGGAAAAATAAAACTATGTTTCTAAATAGCACTTTTTTCGTTTTCATTTGCATGTTTATAGTTTGGTGCAGTGACTGATCAATTGGCTGCGAAGTATGCCACGCCACGACTCGCGGGGGCGATTACATTTTAATAGAATGAAAAGAGCCTAATGTTCTTTTTTCAAAGACATTATCATTACCATGTTCGTTACGTTATATCGTGAATTGAATGCATGTAAGAATAACGCCCATGGCACTACGGCAGCCAGAAATGATATGTAATAATTTATGTCTGGAAGTTACATAACGTTGCATTGTCAGAGAAGTTCCAATCTGTTTTGGTATTCTGGTTACAGACAATATACCTATTGTTTTAAACCCAATGATTAATGATAACACTCTTTCCTATTGGTTAATGAAATGTTAGTTCATTACTTCCTTATATTGAGGGGTTTGGTTTTAAAACTATGGTAGAGTTAGAGGTAGATAGATAGAAAGAATACTTTTTATTATTACAGATATAGTTCGCGTCAAATAACTGTGCCGCTCTGAAACCAGGCTTTCCGATGCGCATGCCATGGCGCGCTGCTGTTTTAGTATTGTACTCGTAGTCTTAGTTCATAAGGAAAAAAAAACGTATCTGACATTTTTTCGAAATAGAGTTATTTACATATTCGGAATCAGCAAAAAAAGACGCATTATACCAATATTTTTAAATTTGAGTAAACTTAACGAAAACCTAATAATTCTTACTATTAAAAGACGTATCTGCCTTTGTATCTTAAATATTTTTTTTTCTCCATTTCAATATTTCTGTAGATAAGTACATCCTTTTTCCTTACGGCGGCAGTATTGACTACTTACTGCGCAGTCATTTGCGCGAACTTCAGAGCGGCAGTTATTTGACGCGAACTTGATAAATGTCGAGTATTGTTAATCTTGACTTCAATGCTTCTGAAGTCAAGATTAACAATACTCGACATTTATAAAGTTCGCGTCAAATAACTTTGTGTTTAATTACAGACGTGTTACTGGGGAAGTTATTGCACCATTTTTATTATTGATCAAAACTATCCTTTTTGGAACGAACTTCTTTAACGCCGCCTATGGTAGAACTTACAGAAATTGTGACGTAACGAAAAAGCGTTATGCGTTTGACACTTAGTGTGGATTTCACCAATGAAACTTAACGCGATCAGCACAGCTAAACCAAGTTCAAGAGCTGTCAGTGTCAATATTCCAAAGAAAATAATGACACTCACAGCTCTTAAACGTAGCTTCTGTGCTGATCGAGTTCAGTTTCATTGGTGAAATCCGCACTTAAATTTGAGACCACACTACAAGCCAGATGGCTCTGTATTAATACATAATATACGTACAGCGAAACGAACGACGACACCTCCTGACTTTTTTTTTGGCGCTGTCATTGCGCTGTGCGCATCAAAAAGTGCTGACTCTCAGCCTATGTTTTGTTTCTTCTATCTTTATTTTATCGTTGTATTAACATCTTTTTTTATTGTTACAGTTTCCAAGAGAGGACAAAAAGGACTGAATAAAATTCGACACGGACGCTATTGAACACTATGGTAAGCATTATCTTTTTTCAATCTAAAATATTAAAAAAAAAATAATGTTAAAGCAAACAAATACACAATATGTGAAAAAGTCAACAGTCTTCTAGTTATACGTTTCATGAGATACAGCCCGCTGACAGACAGACGGATGAACAGCGGAGGCTTAGTAATAGGGTTCCGTTTGGTATCCTTCGGGTACAGAACCTCAAAAAGTAACTACCTCGACTGCCTCGTACACCACGAGGCAGTCGAGGTAGTTACTTTTTGAGTAGTAGCTAGCGAGTGCGTAGTGTGTAGCGAGGTAGTGCTGATCATGGGATCCTGGGCTTGATCCCCGGATCGGGCAAAGTTTCAACACATTTGTTTCGGCACATATAAAATAATATCATAAAATGAAATTCGTTTTTTAGGGTTCCGTACCTCAAAAGGTAAAAACGGAACCCTTATAGGATCACTCGTGTGTCTGTCTGTCTGTCTGTCTGTCCGTCTGTCACAGCCAATTTGCTCCGAATGTAATGGACCGATTAAGTTGAAATTTGGTACACGAACGTATTTCTGTGACCCAAACACGGACGTGTAACGTAAATAAATGAATTTTGAAAATGGGGGTCAATTTTAGGGGACAAATAAGAAAATTAAAAAAAAGTTTTACAAATTATACCGTGTGACATATCAAATGAAAGGCCTTACTGTGAGGACCTCAAATATATTTTTTTTATAATTTTATTATAAATTATTTTTAAGTTATTTAAAAAAATAGACATAAATTGACCATTCTCCCCCTTATCTCCGAAAGTACTGAGCCTAAAATTTTGAAAAAAATACAAAAATAGTTCAATACCTATAGATTACAGGAACACCTATAAGAATTCGATGGTCTTAAAACAACATGGTAAATCTGTCAATATTGTGCGTACAAACTTACATTTGTCCATAGTTAAACAAGAAGCATCCAACCCACATTAGATGTAATGTGGGTTGGATCCTTTTCGTTTAACTATCGACATTTGTAGTTGGAATGTAAGCGAGAACATGTTTTTCAACTACAATGTTAAGTTTGTTCTTGGGATATATACATCTCAACCTCGGAACCCTTCATTGTGCGTGGTCCGACACGCTCTTTACCGTTTTTTTTTTTTACTGCACGGCATTTCAGTTTTAACAAAAGGTAGAATCGGTAGAAATAGAAATCAAACGGAAATAGTTACACAAGCTACCACTATAATCTAAGATGAAGGAAATGTAGTCAACAATAGAATGGGAAGCCATTGGGATGAAAAACTAGATAAAGTACATAACCATGTGATTACTGATTGCGCAATAGGCATACGTAGTATGTCCGCGTTGTATTTTAATGTTAGATTATAAAGAGTATTTTTGTTAGTGGGGAGAACTTTAAATTAAAATAAAACATAAAAAAATGTGTTTAATGGCCATGAAATTGGCTTTATTTGATAGATAATTATATGGTATTAATGTTTGGCGTAATTAGGAGCTCAAATTTTCATACACTCTTCGCAGTAAATCAGGCTGTATTTTTACTAAAGTAAGCCATTAAAAAAGTTAAGTTTTCAGTAAACTAGGCGTTGTGTCCCCCGCGGCGGCCATAATGCCCGGAATCATGTTCAAACTTTATATTATATTGTTATTATTACTAGATTAGATATACCTACTTACATACATAAGTAAACTCACGCCTTCTTCCCATGGGGCTAGGCAGACACTACAGAACGCCACCTGCTACGATCCTTGCATAGGTACAGTCATGAGCACTAACACGTATACACTGAGAAACTTTTTAAAAAAGAAAAAAAGAAAGAAAAATATGTTTATTTGTCACAGAAACACGTGCATACAAAAATATAATTAACTCGAGTTTTACAATAAGAAAAATAAAACACAAATCACGAGCACAAAACAAAAGTCGGTAGCTGCTGGCACGCCATGACTGTGACAAGAAGGCTTCCACTCAGCATGATGCTGTGGGGGGCCCAACAGCACAGCGCTGATTTTCAGTGGTCACCCGAAAAACACGTAGGTACGGAAACCAAGTCAGGTTAAATAATCTGTACATGAATTAGTAAATAAATAAATAACACAATCACAATCAATAACAATTGATTTTCTCCTGCTGTATTGATTGTAATTTCATGTTGTTACAAATATAACATTTTGGAACCCATACTATTATGAAATAGGTCTTATACTCGTATCAAAGTTGCAACCGTTATTTTGTTTTGTGTATACATATTTGAAAAAAAATCAGCTGTTCATGTTCGCATAATTCGTCAAAATTTTCACACAGCCGATTTTTTTTTTTTTGCGATTTCAGGTTTGGTCCCATAGTAAAAGCTGTTCATAACGATGAGTACAATGACCCCTTAAAAGGTTGTTGGTGTTTTACTAATAACCCTGTATACCTACATAAAATCTTAAATGTCAGTTGGGATCAACGACCTGAAGCTATTTAGGTACAGTCACGAACCGGGATTGTTGAGTCACTAGCTTATCATCTTAACTTGGTTGTGTTACACGAATGCCGCCCGTTTTTTGATTGACATTTCAATAACGAAAAACGGGCGGCATTCGTGTAACACAACCAAGTTAAGATGATAAGCAAGTGGCTCAACAATCGCAGTTTGTGACTGTACTTATACGTATGATACACTCACGGAAAGAAAAGATTAATCAGTTTTTGAACTCCTTTCTTGCTTCGCGCACAGACATGTCACTTTAAACTTTTATTTTTATTGCACAGTGCAAGTAAACCTATCGAGAAAGAGTAACCATGGAGTTTCTTTTGTCCATTCCTCTCCATAAGAAACTATCTTTTGGAATAGGTCAACATTCATTGGTATTACTCGGAAAGGCACTCAAATATCTGGGTTTACTTGCACTCTGCAATGAGGGCCTTGTGGCTAAGTTATAACAGCCGCATGGGTCGATCCATCAGAGGTTATAAGCAACGCTTGCCGCGGTTGGTCTGTGGGGGTGACCATCTTCACATACCATGACCCCTTCGTGCCTCGGAAAACACGTTAAAGCCTTGGTCCCGGCTGTCATTCGTGGATCTTTGACAGTCGTTACGCCCGCAAGTCTGACAACAGTTTTCGGGAATGTGGAGGTCAGATAGGCAGTCGCTCAATGTAAAATACTGGTATTCAGCTGCATCCGGTTAGACTGGAAGCCGACCCCAACATGTTGGGAAAAGGCTAGGCAGATGATGACTTGCACTGTGCAATATAAATAAAAGTTCAAAGTGCGTGCGCTAAGGGCTCAACCGTTTTAGTCCGCGACTGTACATAAAGGTCATGTAAATAAAGATGTTAATGTTAACAGACTGACATATTAACATTTTTCTTTGTTTTGTTTGCAGTGGGTCCGGTTGTGGTTAGCGTTCACTGTATCCACAGTATGGTCGCAGCACACTAATACGGTAAGTTATATAAAAAAAATACCTAATTACCGAAATATATTATTTTAGATGGGTCAAAGCACATGTAGCTAAATTACAAGTTAGTCCTGAAAATGTAACTTCAGTAGCACCACTAGTTGTGATTTAATTTCTAATTTTAGTTTTTATGGAAATACAAAATACGTACATTGTCACCTCACAACCTCGGAAAGATTCTGTGTATCACTCGAAATCTGAGTGCAAAATTGCATTTTACCCGCTAGCGTGGAAAGATTTTTAAAATTCGAAACTTTCCATTCAATAATTTTCTATACCGCCAGTCCACTGAAAATGCATTAATATTTATTTCATGTCAGTGCGCCAAACTCATTCTTAGAATAATCACACTGGCCAGCAGGACGATTGCATGAAAAAAAAATGTTCTTCTCTTTATGAGAAGAACATGGACATTCCCCTTCTTCTTTGTTCATATACACCAAAAGCACATATGATTCTAAGAAAACCGTAACTAATTGGATCAAAAAACTCACGTATGAAGAGACCGAGGCACTTCTACAGTACATTAAATAGCAAGATACATTATAATAATATATTAATCAATTGTTACACACATACATTCAATTTCACTAAAACTGGCAGTTAAAAAAAATAGAAACATACACACGCACACTCACACTCATCACACACACACTCTTACACAATTTTTTCTTGTTTTATTATTTTACTTTTTACTTTATCCTTTTTTATAAATTAAAAAATTATATTATCAATAGAAATAAGTAATTAAGCATAAGTCTAATTACCCACATATTTGTTACTGTTGTAATTATTTTGCTATGGAAGAGCGGGGCCTCCTAACACAGGCAAAAACTGCTTAAAAGGAGACCCCAAACACAACCACCCATTGTTGTACCTAACAAATTTCTTGAATAAAACATTTTGTATTTGTATTTTGTATTTGTATTCTTCTCTTCATCATTTTGGTTTGATTTTTGATCAAATCGTAAATCATAAAACTTTTTTACAAAAAAAAACTACTTACCGACTTCCAAAAACAACACTACAAAGTGAAAAATAACTTTAATTTCAGAAGTCGGTGTCTTTGCAGTGTTGTTTTTGGAAGTCGTTGTATTTTTTTTTTTTTTTTTTGTAAACATGTTTTTTTTCACTTTTTAGTGGGTCAGTTTGTAATTTATCCAAGTTACAATATCCTAATGTCAATTGCTCATCACCTTTTGCAAAATATTGCTTTTCCCGATGTAGGGACGTTAATTGTTGAGGAGTTCTCCTGGTAAGAACCAGGAGAACTGGAGCTGATGTTGAAGTCATCATTAGCTCCTATTAAAGAGGTACTTAATCGAATCGCAACCCGTGAAACACTTATTGTTGAGTAGTTCCGATGGCCATCTCTTGTCTTCATCATCTGTTCCACTTCACCAAAAGCTGCTTTCCGAGAGTGAATGCACGAGATACTATAAAAAATATCCAAATTGCTATAGGTGTGCCTATAAAATTTGAGGGTTGCCCTCGATTTCCATGGAATCCTCATATCAGATTCCGACTTGGGGACAATGGGACCACCTCAAGAGCATACCCTTTCAAACAAAAAAATCGGGCCACAAATGACGGAGAAATCGGTGTACATATATAAATGTATATATACGCGACGAATTGATAACCTCCTCCTTTTTTTGAAAGTCGGTTAAAAATAATTGAGCGAGTCCAGTGAGCGACAAAGATCAGCTCAGCTCAAGCTCAGGATCCTATCTATATTTGAACCACGAGCGAAGACCTATTCTACCTATATATTCTATTAAAAAAAACATCTTAATTCACTAGACGTAGTTATAATGGTTATTTCAAAGATGACATTAACTTCTTGTAACACCATTTTACCCTATGGTCCAGTTTCAACATCGCCTAATCAAATGCCTTTATAAAAAGATGTAACAACTAAAATTACAAAACACATTTTATTCAACATATAGAACTTACTGGTCACATCATCAAATATGTTCATTATTGTAGAAATGAATGCGAACGAATTTCATTGTATGAGAGTGAACAATACATTCATTCGTTCGCTTGGATAGCCTTCCTGAGAGAAAGTCTAGACCCAAACTGTACATAGGAATATTAGAATATCTTGTTTAAGGACTGGTTTCTTAGATTTATTGATTTAGGTACTTAAGTATTGGAAAATGACTGAATTTGAATACAGTTATTATTAGATAACTTAGAGGATTGTGAAGCTGTAAATTTTCATACAAAAAGCGATAACGTTTTTCCCCCCGTAAACATAGTCTAATTTTCATAATTTTTGTAAATATTGTAGGTGTAATGAAAGACTAGGTTCGTAAGTTTTTATTATAAATAAACATTGCATACGATATGAGTTATAGCATCTATGACAAAAAACTTCCTCGAGCGTTTTTTTTTTTTTTTAAGTAAACTGAACTGAATTACTAAAAAAGAAAAACGTACAGACCTAATTTAAGGTGTACTGAATCCAATGAGACAAAATTGTCTCATTTCGTTAAGAAAAAGAAAGGTTTAGGGGGGTGGTTATCGCCCGAAATAATATTTCAAGAAGGAAATGTAGGTAATTGCATCTCAAGACTCGTGCCGCGTATCGGCACTTCACAATCCTCTTACTTAACCGCCTAGGTTGGTCTGGGTTTGTATGTCACTGTGAGTATAGGGTTTTAAGTTCGACAGCTAGGTCGGGAAAAATGTTATTGGGTTTTTCGATTAGGAATTTCTCAGTAGCAGTCCGAAGTCTGAATGTGTGACCGATTGCTGCAAAAAGGCTTTCCCGTAAAACCCTATACTCACATGGGTTTAAAATAACTGGTGACATGTGTGATGTTATGATAATTATGTTATATTATTTAGGCGAAATATTTTCTTTGAAATTGAAATTTTTGTTTTTGGAATTATAAATAATTATATTTACATAATTTACAAGCTAACAGTCTTAAAATATTCCAATATTATTGGGACTTATTTGTTCGAGTCGTTTGGGGTTGAAACACTAGGGCCATGGGGTCCGAGTGCCCTCTTAGTTTTTCGAGACATCGCCAAGCGGTTGGTCGACTCTAGTTGACCCTACACGTGACCAGAGGGCTGGCCTATTTTTGGCCAAATAATTAGCATTGTCATATAACGTGGCAATGCTGCCAGCCTTTTGGGAACTTATCCTGTTGACAGCAATGCGGAGTTTTTTAATGCCATATTTTTTATATACTTCAAAATCTGAATCCTCAGAATCCCTTCAAACTTAGAGTGAACTGCAGTGCTATTCCCACCGTGAAAAATTAGGTGAAGTGAAAGTGGAGTGAGCTGGCAATAGTGTCAATCCCTAGCATCTGGTGGAATGACAGCTCACTTGAAGCTCACTTCACCTAAGTTTTCACTGTGAGATTTATACAGGCTTCTTCCGGGGAAGCTCACGCCATCGTAGACTTTGTCTCTGTCACCTCTGACCTAGACTAGAGTCAAGAGCAATAACCCATCTCAACTAAAAAAATACTTGTACATATTATTATTTTAAGGCAAAACATTGAAAAAAAAAATAATAAAAGAAAAGTACCGACTTACCTTTATTTTTATTTATTTTTAACTTCACCTTTTACAACTTTTACGTAACCCGCTCAAAAAGTATTTCAATTAATTTCAAAACTAAAAGAACATGTAAACACCTTTTACTTTTACCTCTTATACGGTATTTATTATATATCGACTTCATATTATGTAACGCATGGGCCAGTAAACTACTGTTTCCGGCAGAGAAAGGCTTTCAATAGGCTGCTGTTTCCTGCCGAGAGCTTTAATATAGCTTGAGATAAAGATTACAAAGGGGTTTATCGTCGTATTTGATGAAACTTAATCACGTGGTTAATATTAGGGTTCCTCATCTCAAAAGGAAAAAACCCTTATAGGATCACTTTGTTGTCCGTCTGTCTGTCTGTCTGTCAAGTTCTGTCATCTGTTACGTTTTTCTCAAGAACGCGTAAAGGTATCAAGTTGAAATTGATATCAAATAATCGGGTCAATGGTTTCTTTCAGCTGTGAAAAAATAAAACTTGTACGTCAACGCGATCAAAAGATATGACCGTTTATGTCGCATATTTTACGATTTCTCAAGGGAATCAAAACCTATAGGGTACTTTCCGTTGACCTAGGAAGGAAAAAGTCCGAATATAGTTGAATTTGTTAATTTATCGAATAAAAAATATTTTTTTGGGATTACAAACATAAATGGAGTTGGAGAATTGACCGTGACATATATACGTATGGGAGCACATGTTTTTCAACTACAATGTTAAGTTTGTTTTTGTGATAAATTATTTTCTATTACGGAACCCTTCATTGTGCGTAGTCCGACACGTACTCGACCGGTTTTTTTATGGATGGAATAAGAAATGAGTACATAAGAGGAAGTCTGAAAGTGACACCGGTGACTGAAAAGTTATGCATAGGCATATGATGCGGAGGAATGAGGAAAATGTCGTGAGGAGTCTTGAGTATGAATTTCGATGGCTATAAAAATAGGGGAAGATCAAAGAAACGACGGATGGATTGAGTGAAAGATGATATGGCTAAAAATGTGATTATCGAGATGATGACTAATAGTGAAGTATGCAAGAAAGGGAAATGTTGCGCCGACCCCAAATAAATTGGGATAAGATCAGGAGACTGATGATATTGTTTACTGGAGGCGCGAGGCGCAGCGAAGCGAGGGTTAATCAATTTAACATTCTATGACCGATGTTAGGTTGTAGCTAAAACCCTTCAACTAATTTGGACAATTAAGGATTCATATTTTGTTTCGTTATAAATCTTTGATAATGGGATTTTATAATAGAATAATTTATATGTATACCATTCTTAGTTTTCAAACCCATTGTAGAGGCAAAATCAAAAGAAGCTTGTATTGTAAGAGCAGGCTTACCTATTACGTATCTTGCAGAAGCCTAGCGATAGAAAAATTAGCGCAATAATTGCTTTTCAATCGCTTGTCAATCGCAAATCAGTATGACGTATCGCTGATACATAATACCGATTTGCGATTGAAAAGCAATTATTGCGCAAATTTTGCTATCGCTAGGCTTCTGCAAGATACGTAATACGGGTACGGGTTCACATTAGGTCAGACCGACAGTTACCGTTGGCCGACTATTGCTGTTCATACTATAAGCACGTCCGATCATTAAGACTATTACACATTAGTGAACACCGCCGTCGTTACCGTCAATTTACCGCTGCCCGGCTCGTCACAAAGCAGTTCAAGGATAACAAGGTTCTGTAATTTCCGCCTTCCGCCCCCATGAGAAAAACGTGTGAGTTTGTGTATGGTTATTTATGTAAATTACTTTAACTTATTAAAAAATCATAATTTTAGATCTTTACCTATGAAATTGTCGTGGCTCGTGGCTAAGTAATAACAGCTGCACGGGTCGATCCATCAGGTTAAGCTACGCTTGCCAGGGTTGGTCTGTGGATGGGTGACCATCTTTACATACCGAGTAGGCTTGCCAGGTGTCCGGCTTTAGCCGGACATGTTAGGCTTTTTGCAGTCGCGTCCGGCCAAATATGTACGTGTTTGGCCTGTCCGGCTTTTGTCAGGCTTTTTGTCAGAGTGGCGATTCGTACGACGATGGGCGGACGAGCGCCCGACCCGAACAGACTAGGGCGAGCGGAGAGCATACTATCTTCCGGCTCGCGATTCGCGCCGCGCCGCGCGTGGCGTGCGTGAGCGTGGTTACCCCGCCCCGCTGCCCGCACCGTCCGCGGACAGGTTCGCGCCCGTTAGTCTGCCCTAGGAACACGTGGCGTTTGCGCGTGCTTGGCGTGTGTTCACGTACAATTAAGTATTTCAGTTAGCGGCGACCGTATTTTTGGTGAGTTAGTTTTATATTTTCCTATTTGTAGCAATTAATGCTATTGACAAACCTCAAATACAAGTACAACATCTTTGTTTCAGATCTCTCTATTAGTCATGTCGAAAAGAAAATGTATATTTTCTGACAGTTTAAAAAGTCAATACAAGATGTTCAAATCTGGCAAAGAGCCATGGGACGCAAAATGTGTAATTTGTGATCAAATAATTTCCGTTGCTAATAAGGGCAAAGCTGACTTAGAAAAGCATTTAAATACCGAAAAACACAAAATGAAGATTCGTACTACGGCATCTACATCAAGAATTGATATTTTCATGGAATCCAATGCGAACTTAAATCTTCAACGGAGCGTTCGGGCCACAGAAGCTACTCTGGTTTATCATACCGTTAAACATCACGAATCATTTAACTCACTAGATTGCACAGCTCCACTTTGCAAGAGTATATATCCCGATTCGAAAATCGCAAAAGATGTAACCTGTTCCCGCTCAAAAGCTGTAGCTATCCTAAAAAATGTTTTAGGCCCATTTGCCCAAGAAAATATGTTAAAAGAAGTGTCAAAAATCAGATACTTGAGCGTCTCCACAGATAGTAGCAACCATGGTGCTATTAAGCTATTTCCTGTGCTTATACAATATTTCAACCCTAAAAAGGGAGGAATTCAAGTTAAATTACTGGAGCTACAGGCCTTACCGAACGAGACTGCTGAAACAATATCCACTTACATACACACCATTTTGACGGATAAAAACTTATTGGATAAATTAATTGCTTTTTCAGCGGACAACACCAATACTAACTTTGGCGGTAGAGAGAGAAGTGGGACCAACAGCGTCTACAGTAGACTCAAATCAGCTACTAAAAACGATGATATGGTCGGTGTTGGATGTATTGCACATATCTTCAGCAATTCCGTACATCACGCAATCGAATCTTTACCAATCTGTGTAGACAGCATAGTGATGCAAATGCACAACCATTTTGCCAGCTTCACAGTTCGTACTGAAGCTTTAAAAAAAGTTTGTTCAGAATTGGAAATTGATTTTAAAGGTATGCTTAGCCATTCAAAAACCCGCTGGCTATCTCTTTATCCCGCCATAGAGAGAATCTTGCAAATGTACGAGCCACTAAAGTCATACTTTCTTTCACTGAGTTATCCGGCCAGAACATTGCAAATGTTTTTCGAAAATGACTTCTCTGAGTGTTATTTATGGCTCTTACATTCTTTCATGTCTATATACCAAAGCCGAATCAAACACACTGAAACTGCTGATATTTCTGTCAATGAAGTAATTGATCAGTGTTCGCAAGTAGTGGAAAATATAAACGAAAGATTGGAACAAAATTTTTGCCCAATGAAAGTGACCGAAATTTTACGGCGTTTATCGGAGGCTCGTCGGGATGAGGTAGAAGATTTTAAACAAAACATGAGAAGAATGTACAATATTGCCAAAGATTACCTGAATTCCTGGACCAGTGAATTTTGTACTGACTTAAAACACTTTCAGTGGATGACTTTAGCTAATATTCCAAGCTGGGAATAAGGGGCAAAAACGATAGACACTTTGTCTAGAAAAAATGTACAGTTAAATGACAATAAATTTTTTGATCAGTGGCAAAACTTCATAAAATTTTTAAAGCAACACGACGATGACTCTGACTTTAAAAAGCTGTTGGCACATCAGAAGTGGACCTCGTATTTTAAATCATTTAATAATGAAGAATTTTATTCGGAACTGCTTAAGTTGGCAGAATATTATTTTGCAATACCAGGCCACAATGCCAACGTTGAAAGAGTTTTCTCTTTAATAAACGCCCAGTGGACAAAGGAACGCAGTAGACTACAAACAGATACAATTGCTAAGATGATGTTCTTGTTATGCAATTTAAAATTAACATGTAAAGAATTTTACGATATGATTTCTAAGGAAAACGAAATTCTTGACAAAGTAGGTGCAAGTGCCAAATATAACTAGATTTTGTTATTTTTTAAAGATTTTAAATTGTTCTATAAATACCTACTATAAAGTAAATTCTTACCTAGCCGTAAAATTAATATTATCTTTTTGTTACTTTCCAGAAGAATGATTATTTTTGTTTGTTTTATTATATTTTTTAGTTTATAGTATAAAGAATGCCAAAAGAGAGCTATATTCGTTTGTTTTTTAGTTTTAATAATACTTAATTATCTACAAAAGACTGATGATTCATTTGTAAGTAAAACTGTAATAGTGTAACTTAATAAACATTTCAAATTCGTAAACGAGTTTTTTTATTATAAATATTATGTCCATCTTTTAATAAATATCGAATATCCTCACTTTTCAACACGTATAAATACTTTTTTCAACAGCCCAGCTGTAAAAACATTATTGTTTGGCAATAAAAAAACATGTCCGGCTTTTAGGGCAAAATGTCCGGCCTTATATAGTGCGCAGTCCGGCCTTTGCATTTTATGGCCTGGCAACCCTAATACCGAGACTCCTCCGTGCCTCGGAAAGCACGTTAAGCCGTTGGTCCCGGCTGTCATTCGTAGATCTTTGACAGTCGTTACGGGTCGTCAGAAGCCCGAAAGTCTGACAACCAGTCTTACCAAGGGGTATCGTATTACCCAGTAACTGGGTTGTGGAGGTCAGATAGGCAGTCGCTCCATGTAAAATACTGGTATTCAGCTGCATCCGGTTAGACTGGAAGCCGACCCCAACATAGTTGGGAAAAGGCTAGGCAGATGATGACCTATGAAATTGTCATTTTACATAGAAAAAAAAAAAAAAAAAAAAATTGTCGATGCACTTTTGCCATTTTAATTATTTTTAATGAAAGTACGTTGATGCCTCTGCTATAGATATGTTAGGAACGGGAATCGATAAATTATTTAGAGGCGTTTTTTACCGCCTCGTTAGATTTGAAATTATTTCCCGGGGCTCATTGTTGAGATCAAAATTTTCAGAACGGAAGCGATCAAACCAAAAACGGTGCGTTTTTGGTTCCTTTGCGGTACTTGTCCATACACGTCGTTAATATTGCGTGCTGTCTGTGTTGCGTTGGTGCCACAACGGAACTCGTATTCGAAAATGGCGCGCAATTTCGAGATTTCCATGGTTACAGAAACATGGTTACAAAAATCGAACGGCGGGAAAACAAATAAATAACTGTTTTTTTTTAAGTCATGCTATTTTATAAAATTAATTTGAATTTGGAATTCTAAATGGAAGATCTTCACACTAACCGGTATCAAAAATCGTCAATTTCATAGGTTATTATTGATTAACCTATTATTTGATTACACATAAACCGACATAACCAATTATTTGTTATTTAACAAATATTGATCATTTCACCGGATCATCGGACATTCGATACAAAGTAATATACATTTTCCGATGTTCAAGAAAAGCCGTCATATTTAGGCCGTAAGGAAAGTACTTTCAATAGTCCGATGATAATGACAGTCGTTGGTAGCGATAACTTCCACATACTTACAGCTAATTAATTATGATGGATCGCTGGAAACCGCTTATTATACCTACATAGCGATACGTAACACTGATCGTTAGGCTTATTGGTTCATCAGCTCATTGGTTTAGCTGTTAGGTTTATGATGCTACCGCTTCCGCGATGTCTGGGGTTCGATCCTTGTTCAAAGCAAGAAAAGTGTGGTTTTAGTCGGTAGAAATTCGACATAACCCTCCATCTTCCTAATATGAATTTCCCTGCAATAATTTAATCAATCCGGAGGAATTTGAAAGAAATTCCTAATCCATTGCTTCATATGTTTAAAAAATTCGTCTGCTCGACAACGTAAATAACGCAATGCAACACGCCATGAAACTTGAAACGTGCAGAATTTTTTTTAAAATTGTAATTCGATTTATGTAAAAAAGTGAATATTGGTAAAAATGTATATCCGACATTGTTAATAGGGACGGTCGATATGTACTCGTAATAGGAGGCGAGCTTATTGTTACCAACCGGGCGTATCTACATCCAGACTCCAGGCTGCTACTGAGAAATTCCGGTTCTACGTTGTTTTATATAGCTAATAGTTTTATAGAATTTCGTTTCATAGAATAATTAATACGCAGAATACTTACTTACTTTGAAGATTTTTAAATCACTGATTTTTGTTTCACGTGAAGTTTTAGAATCATAGAAGAACAAATGAAATATTCTTTACCCTTATATTGTTTACTAGCTTTTGCCAGCGGCTTCGCCCGCGTGGATGTTGGAAATTACCCCACGGGATCCGAACATTTTTCCGGGATAAATAGTATCCTATGCGCTATTCCAAAGTATAATCTATCTCTGTGCTAAATTTCATCCAGATCCAATCAGCAGTTCCGGCGTTATTGAGTAACAAACATCCAAATATCTTCACGAACTTTCACATTTATAATATTAGTAGGATTTAATATAAAACTTATTATCAAGAATAACATTTTCAATTCATACCGTTGATGAAATGCATAACCTTGTGCAACCTACTGCTTGAAAGAAAGAAAGAAAGAAAAATATTTTATTTGGGACACGCACAGGAAATACAAACAGTAAAAAAAGAGCATAGAAAACTAACAAAATTAACATTTAAAAAACAAAATAAATACAAATATAAAAATTAAAAATAATTCCTGTGCGAGGCCAAAAAGGCTCCTATCTCAGCATAAAGCTGCAATATCTATATAAATACCGCAGCGCTGGTATTCTGATAGGGCCCATGTGATGCCACGGACACACCTACGGACATCTACAAATCTATAGGGGAATAAAAAGATAAGAAAATAAAAAACACACAATAGAATACCTATAATTTAATGAAAAAAATAAATAAACTAATAACCATAAATAGTGTATTTATTAGTCGAGTCACTCCCGACGCCCGACGCTCCAACCTCGCTTGTCTATGCTATTTTGCTTGCATGCTGCAAGTGAGCATGCAGAATGCAGCGTGCAAGCTAGCATGCAACATGCAGCGTCAAGTAAATAGTCTTTGAAACAATGATATCCGAAATAAAAATCCAAGGAACAAATATTATATGAAACATTTTCTGGGAAACGAAATTCTATGAAATTTCTGTCTGCGAAATAAGGGGACACCAGAAATTCCAGACAGAAAAACTCAATATAATTTTTTTTTGCTCGACCTGGGAATCGAAACCAGGACCTCACGCTCAGCAGTAGCACCTGCGGCACTTGAGCAACGAGGTGTCTTATTGTCGTAATAGTGTCGTACAAACTGTTTTTCTTTACCTAATATTTAGTTTGCAATAAGGAAAACATCTCTGAGGAAATCAATGTAAGTATTAGGAAATGTGGCATTAGAGAACAGTCTTCAATTCCACTCATATCGGTGTCATTTCGTAAGTATACGTCCGCCATTTTATTCATCTGCATTTAAATATAAATACCGTTCACTTATGTGTTATCGAATAATATCTAGTACTTTACATACTATCAAGACGGCCTTTCCATTGCACAACTAAAGCCCGTCACACACCTAGCCATAATATATATTGATATAAATTATAGCTAGGCATATTACGATATATATTCTATACTAATTTTCGAGTGACCGCACACGCAGCTATGATACGAGTAGGTATATAGGGTGACCGGTAATTAGTGACCGATATTTAATAATAATAATTTTTCATTTACTTTCAGACAAAGTCCATACCAATTACAAAAACATAAAACAAAATATTAAAAAATATTCATATTCATATTCATTTATTCACATTTAAATAGAGTAATTACAATTGGTGGTTCCACATGTTATAATATTTGGTCTTATAATCTATGTATTTAGCCTTAGTATGGCATGTGAAGCTTAATAATAATGTAATGTCACAAAAAAAAAAACAAATATTAAATTAATATAAAATGTACACATACAATAACAGTCAACATTCAAATCTAATAACATTAAAATACATACACATGGCATTCCAATCAAATAAAACATTAAATACATAAACACGTCAATCCAAAAATTAAAAATAAAATTAAAATAATAGCATATAATACGAGGGGAAGCGCTTCTATGAAGCTGCATCCACCTCTGCAAAAGGGGGCGACCCCACCGCTCGGACAATACCTTCAGGACGCTGTTCGAGCTACTTAATAGGCGATTTAGCAGTGAAGCGCTTCGTACACGTGATTGTTCTCATGACAACAAACAACTTTTACTATGGGACCAAACCTAAATTCGCGAAAAAAATCAGCTGTCCCATACATTCATGTTCGCATAACTCGTCAAAATGTAGGGAGCAGCTGGTTTCTTTTCGCGATTTCAGGTTTGGTCCCATAATAAAAGATGTTTATTATCATGAGTACAATCATGTGTTTAAGTATCGGTCACTAATTACTAGTTGCCCTATATATTTCTGTGACGTCACCAACCTATACCGTAATTTATATTCTATTATTGCATATTAATATATATTATGGTATAGCAAGACATTATTTACAATGAAATGAAGGCAAAATTTATACATATTATAGCATCGTTTCTATGTGGTAGCTTGCTATAATAATATTATAGTACGGTATATTAATATACATAGCTATGTGTGTGGCGGGCTTATTCAACAATAAAATAGGTATGAAGAGTTTAGTAGTCTGTGACCTGTTACAGCATGTTTACGGCCTATTAATTGTTTGTTGCGTAATGCAAGTGAGATGAAATGCGGTCAAGTAAGATGAGATATTATGTTACGATAGCATTGCGATCGAGTAGATAAAGTAACCGTATAGGGTAATTTGATATGTGTTTGGTTTGGGAATTGCATTGTTTCGTATTGACAACTTGAAATAAGTTACATCAACAGCGTTATTCAATATCATATAACAGTGTAGTTAGGTATATACAATAGCCGTCATAGTTCTACTCTTGAAAATTTGTTCACCAGACTTTTTAATGCATACTGTCCATAGCCACACCAATATTCTGCCGCCTAAGGAAAAACCGGCCAAGTGCGAGTCGGACCACGCACAATGAAGGGTTCCGTAGTTGGGATGAATTTATCCCAAGAATAAAGTTAACATTGTATTTGAAAAACATGTTCTCCCATACATTCCAAGTGCAAATGTATGTTTGTATGCACAATGTTGAGAGATTTACCATAGTTATTTCAAGGCATTTCTTATAAGTTTTCCTGTAATCTATAGGTACTCGTATATAACTATTTTCTTTATTTTTTTTTTCAAAATTTTAGGCTCAGTAGTTTCGGAGATAAGGAGGGGAATGGTCAATTTTCGTCTATTTTCTTAAATTACTTTAAAACAGTTTATTTTAAAATTATGAAAAAATACATCTGAGACCTTCACAGTAAGCCCTTTCATTTGATATGTCACACGGTACAGTTTACAAAACTTTTTTTTAACTTTTCTTCTTTGCCCCTCAAAATTGACCCCCATATTCAAAATTAATTTATTTACGTTACACGTCCGTATTTGGGTAACGGAGATTCATACGTGTACCAAATTTCAACTTAATCGGTCCATTAGATTCGGAACAAATTGGCTGTGACAGACAGACAGACACACGAGTGATCCTATAAGGGTTCCATTTTTCCTTTTGAGGTACGGAACCCTAAAAAGGACGTTTCTACAGAAATATTAAAATTGAGAAAAAAAATATTTAGTCCTTTTAAGATTCCTTTTGGGGTGGTTTTGGGATCTACCTCCTAGTGGTCCACCCCGGGCAACGGCACCACAGGCTTGCCTGTGGTACGGCTGAACGATCCCACTTAGCGGTGGTAGGCTCCGCAAGGGGCCGCCTGGCTCACGACCACCATCCCACCGGAGTCCGGCGCCAAGCAGCTTGCTGTGTTCCGTCGGTGTGTGGGAGTGCCAGTGCCTTTGGGGGAGAAGGAGATTGTCAGTTGCGCTGTTTGGCACCGGTTGTGGTCTCTGAGTCAGCTAGCCGGGTAACTCATTTTGGAGGGTAGCGGGATCCGAAGCACGGTGCCAGCCGTTGGCCGACCGCAGTCAGTAGGGGGCCCAAGTAGCACGCCAGCCACGTGCCAAAGGCTGCCCCGCCAACTCGCGAAAAATCCCGGTATGCTCCACCGTGCCAGCCGGCGACTGGATGGGAGGACCCGGTGGCCATATCCGGGGGGGTTCGGACGTCCCCGCAGTCTCCAGATGAGTTCCCCGTAGGTTTGGTTGGCTCTAGTGTTCCACTTGGATCACTGAGCGGCGCCTCGACAAGTCGACTTTTTCCCCCAACAACTCCACTCAATATGACACACAAAGCGAAGAAAAATAAGGTAAAACAACGGCTGCACTTCCTCCCACTAAAAGTGCACCTCACTAATATCAGGGGGTTGCACTCCAATCTCGATTCGGTCCATCACCACCTTGAGACCGAGAAGCCGCACCTGTTTTTCCTAACGGAGACGAAGATAACAACCCCGTCGGACGTGGCGTACCTCAACTACCCGGGGTACTCTCTTGAACACAAGTTCAAGAAGCAAGCTGGGGTCTGTGTGTACGTCCGCGATGACATTTGTTGTCGTCGTCTCCGTTGCTTTGAGAAATCGGGTTTCTCTGTCATATGGCTACTTGTGGATACTGGCGTGGAGAAATCTCTCTACATCGGCATCTACCGATCGCATAGCGGTGACCAGGAGACAACAGCGCTCTTTAATTTCCTCGTGGAGTCGACTGACGTAGCCCAGCAACGGTACCCAACGGCGAAGCTCATTTTTCTGGGGTACTTCAACGCCCATCATAAAGAATGGTTGTTCCCATACCAGACAACTGACCATGCTGGGTTGGAGGCGCGCAATTTTGCTTTAACGCTAGATCTAACCCAGATGGTGAATGTGGCAACGCGGGTACCGGATGTTGACGGCCATACACCCAATTGCTTGGACCTTCTGCTGGCATCTGATCCGGACAGTCATTCAGTATCGGTCTCAGCCCCGCTGGGAACGTCTGACCACTGTCTGGTGAAATCCATATCAACCTGCTCTCCTCCAGATGAGAGCCCTAGAGGCACGAGGCGAGTATGGCGATACGGGTCAGCAGACTGGGATGAGATGCGGCACTTTTTTGCGTCTTACCCATGGCGGCAAGTGTGCTTTTCCTCGGGTGAACCCTCGCGCTGTGCTGACGCGGTTGCGGACGTGATTCGGCAGGGGATGGAATATTTTATTCCATTCTCTGACATCCCGCTCGGTCACAAATCCCGGCCTTGGTATAATGCAGAATGTGCCCACGCTGAGGCCCGAAAAGAGACTGCCTACCAAGCCTGGGTCAAGGCCCGCGACCGCAAAGTTAGAGCGCGCAGGGTTCGCGCGAAGAAGAGAGCCTTTAATTCTGCCGCCAAGTTCTGCAAGCGGGTTTTGCGTAGGGCACGTTTTGACCATGTCGGACATATCGGGGCCAGGCTGGCTTCGCACCCTCCGGGTAGTAAACAGTTCTGGTCCCTGTCTAAAGCGGTTGAAACGAATTTCTGTCGTCCCACTTTACCTCCTATGATGAAACCTAATGGATCGCTGGCTCACTCTGCAACTGAGAAGGCAAATTTATTTGCATCTCTCTTCGCAAGCAATTCACGTCTGGACGCTGGCTCACAGCAACCACCTACTGTACCTCATTGTGACTCCTCGATGCCGGAGATCGCAGTACACATTAAAGAGGTCCGAAGAGTATTGTGCAGTCTAGACGTGAACAAGGCCAGCGGGCCTGACGGCATTCCAGCGAGAGTGTTGAGGCAGTGTGCGCCTGAACTGTCTCCTGTATTGACACGTTTGTTCCGCCTCTCTCTTGAAAAAATAACGGTGCCGAAATCCTGGAAGCTTGCAAATGTACAACCAGTGCCCAAAAAAGGCGACCGTGCAGACCCTGCCCATTACCGTCCGATCGCCATTACCTCCATTCTGTGCAAAGTTTTGGAAAGGGTACTGAACAATAAGTTGCTGAACTACCTTGAAGACAATGATCTTCTCAGTGACCGTCAATATGGCTTTCGCCGGGGACGGTCAACTGGCGATCTTCTTGTGTATGTCACGCACTGCTTTGGCGAAGCCATCGAGAAACACGGCGAAGCACTGGCTGTATCGCTTGACATCTCGAAGGCCTTTGACAGGGTCTGGCACGCTGCTCTGCTCAGCAAGCTTCCTGCTTATGGCATCCCAGCTGATTTTTGTAGCTGGATATCAGATTTCCTTAGTGAACGGTCGATTAGAGTAGTTGTTGATGGCTGCTCTTCTGACCTTATGGCTATTGATGCCGGAGTTCCTCAGGGGTCTGTTCTCTCTGCAACTCTTTTCCTGCTGCACATCAATGACCTGCTTCGGCCTGGTATTGTTGGGTACGCAGATGACAGTACAGTTTCAGAGAGATACTTGTCCAGCGCAAAAACCAGCGGGGCTGAAGTTCGTTCCTTGAGAGAGGCCATGGTAGAGCGGACAGATTTGACCTTAAGCTTTGTCTCCCAGTGGGGTGATGATAATCTGGTCTCTTTTAACACCACCAAAACGCAGGCGTGTCTTTTTACCGCTAAAAAGAGTCGTTTCGCCCAAACTCCTACTTTTCGGGTTTTCCTGTAACTGATCGACTTGAGCTCCTAGGCATGGAGTTGACATCTGGTCTCAACTTCGGCGCCACCATCGAGTACAAGGCCCAAACTGCGGCCAAGAAACTGGGCATTCTAAATAGGGTGAAGCGATACTTTACGCCTGGACAGCTTTTAACCCTTTACAAAGCGCAAGTCCGATCCTGCATGGAGTATTGCAGTCACCTTTGGGATGGATCAGCTAAGTACCAACTAGCCGCGCTTGACTCGGTGGAACGCAGAACTAAGAGGCTCATTGGCGACGTAAAACTGGTGGATGCCAAGCTTCATAGCTTGGCTCATCGCCGCAAGGTTGCCTGCTTGTCGGTCTTCTACAGATTGTACTTCGGAGAGTGTGCCCGAGAACTCCACGACCTCATTCCACCGGCCCCCTTCTACCACCGGACATCTAGACGCACTGCCAGTTACCATCCCTACCTGGTTGCTATTCCACCAATTCGCACTAAGCGCTTCCAAATGTCTTTTATAATGCGCACAGCAAAAGAGTGGAACTCACTACCTGCGTCTGTGTTTCCGAACGTATACAACCCTAATCTCTTCAAAGTGAGAGTGAACAGGCTTCTTCTGGGTAAGCTCACTCCATTGTCGACTTTGTCTCTGTCACCTCTGACCTAGACTAGATTCAAGAGCAAACCCATCACAAATAAAAATAAAAAAAAATACAAAATACAAAAGCAGGTGCAAAATACAAATGTCTTAGTAAGAATTATTAGGTTTTTGTTAATTTACGCCAATATAAAAATACTGGTAAATGCTTTTGTTTTGCTGATTCCGAATATGTAAATAACTCTATTTAGAAAAAAATGTCAGATACGTCTTTTTTCCTTATGCGGCAGTATTATAAACGCGACTCGTCTGTAACTCTGTCTAACGGCTGACCGGATTTGGATGGAAAGGCACACGGACAGATCATGACCTGAGTCACAAAGGATACTTTAGTACGGTCCCGTGGAATTTCCGGCCTCCACGCGGGCGAAGTCGCGGGCAACAGGTAGTTGTCGATAAATCTAGTCTAATACATATACCGGGTGTAAGTGTAAACAGTGGCAACCTTTTAAGGGATCATTGTACTCATCATTATAAACAACTTTTACTATGGGACCAAACCAGAAATCGCGAAAAAATCAGGTGTTCAGTAGATACATTTATGTTTGCATAATTCGTCAAAATGTAGGGAACAGCTGATATTTTGTTCGCGATTTCAGGATTTTTACACTTACACCCTGTATAAAAGTCGATAATCTAATCTACTAAGGCCACAGTCAAACCTGTGACAAGATTTAACTTTAACAGGACTCATCTCCAGCAGGGAAACAGGGTGATCGCATTTGGCTGATCATTTTCCCGTCCATTTTGATAAAATTTCATACTGATCAGTCGCCATAGATTTCAATAAATATCGATGCTCTATTACCTTTACAATTTCCTAACAAAAACCTTAGAAGACAACCAATCCTACAATATTCAAGTAAAACTCCACCTCTATATAAATTAATACGTCTAATAAAAACCGAGTCTCGACCACTTTCGATCGCCGTCGTTTTTTCCTTTTTCCAGCCGAGCCACTTTTACCCAACAGTCCAGTTCCTATGATTTTACACGTATATACGTATATGGACACACAGCTTCGAGAGTGTACATTTGCTTCCGCGGTCCATTGAAATTGTAGATAGTAAGTACGTAGATAGAAAGGTATGCTGTAAACAGATAAGGAAGGAATATCTTACGTGACGTTTTGTGAGTCTGGTGGACTGCGGAAGGTTTTCAAGGGAAATGAGAGTAGTAGCTTAGATGTCTTGTCCGAATTTTTGCTACTTAGTAAACTTCACAAAAGCGACGGGAGCAGCTAAGTCGACGCTTGAAAGGCAAAAATTACCAAGCGACATGTTGGGCGATATTGAGTTATAATAAGAAAGTTCAGGTTATGATCTTTTTTTTCCAAAAAAAAAAACTTTAAATGCTCTAGGTAGTATAGTTGCCAACATGTCTTTTGGTAAATATGGCCTTTCCAACGTCGATATTATTATGTACTTATTGCTAATGGCTTAAATAGTGGACAGTAGGCAGCAATAGTAGGACTATCTTTCTGAACATTATGTAGGTAGGTAATAGGGTCGTTTGTGCGTATATCGCATAGCTTTGTGGCTAACACAGATATATGGTGGCTGAAATAATCATACTAATTATTGTAAAAACGACTCTAGTACCTATGTTATTGGGTTTGGTTTCCGCACTTAGTCCTTCAAATGGACCATTGTACGTGAGAGACTAGTATAAACCTACTTAACTCCGAAGTGCATTATGCCACTGCGTGACACAATTCTTGGTCAGGGAGATATCGATATCGATATCCCTGGCTAACTTTCGCAGTTTTGCCTTCCCGTGACGACTGTCACCGATAGTTATAAAGTACCGAAGGGCCTTTTATTTTCCCTTTTCACGGCTGAGCTAAAATGAAAGTTCAAGTAAAGTAAGAGTGATACACAAATGTTTCTAGAGGATGCAGAATCAAAGCTGGGAAATCAATACCTTGACAGCGCAGAGGTCGCAACTTATCTAAATGTTTATTATTTGTATATCTATACATAGTATTACCGATAGATCTTCGTAACTCCATCATCCACATCCATATTTTGATGCAGTTTTCACCATCATTTAGAGCATTTAAATATTCTGGAAGGTTTATGAGATATCGCCATTGTACCCTTGTGAAGCAGGGTAGCTGGTTTTAAACAAACAAAAAATGCTATAAAACAAAACCGAATCGCCACTTAAATACACCAAGGAGAATAACAAATTCATGTATGATCGTTATATAGTTCTGTTACCACACTCTATCGCCCGCGGCAACCACCTATCTAATTGTAATTGATAGGTACCCATTAATTATAGGTATTACGTATAACTTTCTTCCATTATGTCAGAGGAACTGTTACGTCACGTCCGGTTAACATGGTTTAGTGATTTAGATGAATGAATGTGGATCATGTAGGTTGTCATTATTTTATTTTTAATTATTGGTGTGTTTTATTGGTTTCTATTGTTGGATTGTGCTCTGTTTTGAAGGAGGAAATAGGCGTCTCATTGTTTTTAATTATCGTTATGCTGCAATAAAGGAAAAGCTTCAGTAATAGTAGTATCATACACTAAGGGGATAAAGCATCGCGAGTGCAGCGAGGATTTCAAGTTCGCCCAAAACAAAGGCACCTTTATCCCCGAGGAGACTACTTTTCACACCATCTACGAGACAATAAAAACAATAGTACCAAAGTAGGTATTTAATAAAATTACAATTACAGTTAGTAGACTTACTTAAATCAATAAACCCCTTATTCATAAAAAAAGAAACTAAAACGCTCTATCCTAGTTAAAGCAGTGCTTTGTCTTCTTCTGTCAAACAGAAATCATAATTCGGAAGAAATTGACAAAACATTTCTCTAAGATAGGTTTAAAAGTTAAAGGTAATGAATGATACGGGTGCGTCTCATATCATATAAAGTTATTTGGTATATTTTCATTTCAATAACGTTCACAAGATGTAATAAACGGAGATATACCAACTGTTGATAATTTCTTTACATAGGTATAATATTTATTTACTCTAAAACTTACTTCGTATAACGTTATTGGATATAACGTTTATTTAATTGAAAATCTTCTTGAAATTAGATCTATCGTTTAAAATATTTTTTTTACAAATTTAGTGACAGAAATGAATCGCTGCAAAACCGACTCCATGTGGTCTTTTATGCCCCACCCCTACAGTGTAATTTATGACCGCGTAGGCGCGGAGGGGCGAGGCGGCCCGCGAGCTGAGGAGCAGGTGGCTTTGCATGCTTGCTGCTTGCTGCATGCTTGCTCCATGCTTGCTTGCTGCTTGCTTACTGCATGCATGGTGTATGCTTATTTGCATGTTGGTTTCATGTGACGAGTTGACGCTACGGTTTCTGTTGACATAATTAGTGTTTTTAATTACAAGTTTTTAACTACGCGTTTTTATCATATGAGACTAAATAGGTTTTATGTCTTTTCAGTGGTACCAAACGATTTAATATTCAATGTTTGTTATGCTTATGAAAATTAGTTATTTTGAATTTAATTATCAATCGTTTATTATATTAACTAATCATTAAATCAAATAAAATTATAGATTCAGTTGTATCTTGTAAATATTAGAGATTTTGTAATTATATCATACATTACTTACTCGTTTGATACATTAGACCAGTTGTGAAAAGACAAATTTATGTTTTTATTCGGTACATTTATTGAAGTAGAGGTAGAGTTTATTAGAGTACCTATTGTTATTGAGTGAAGTTTCAGAAACTTGGGTCTGCTGAGGATCATTTTGGATCGTGAAAGTTGGTGAAAGTGATGCTTGAATAGTGTTTTGATGTGGATGGAAGGTGTCCAAGGTTCAGTTATTCACGGTGTTTTTAGTTTGATGTTGTCACCAATGCGGCAGCTTATTTTATCATTATTCTGTACCTATATAAAATGTAGCCCTTCGCTCCTACATTCACTCCAAAAATCAAAGCCACCTGTTACAAAAAAAGGCAGGTAGGAATGTAAATTACGTACCTAGGTACTTAGATTAATTCTTAAGTACTTATTATGTTTCACTTTTTTAGATTTGACGCAAAATATTTACAAATGTTTGTGCGTTATCACTTCTTGTCACTGCTATTAGGCGCAGACTAAGGTTTTTGTCGCTCACTGGCACCCGATTTCCTTGTTCACAAACTATACTTTCATTAAGAAAAGGACAGAAGATAAATGTTAGTTTAGTCCTGTCAAATTAGTCAGCGCTTGACGTAAATTGACGTATTTTTAGTAGCCAATTTTTTAATAATGTTTAAACTAGTCTATCGAGTATCTTAATTTGAAAGGACTAAACTAATATTTATCGTCTGTCCTTTTCTTAATTAAATAGAAAGAAAAAGATGCAATGAACTTAAATTTAGTTTAGTTTGTGAACAAGGGAATCGGCGCCACTGTCCATTTATTATTCATCTGACCTAAGTATTATTAAAACCATGAATAAGAATTAAAATCATCATAGGTCAAACCATAGATGCGCGGCGCGCGCGGGCGGTGGCTCTAGAAGTTAAACTCTACATTGGCATTACTTATGGTAACGCCCGCGAAAAACATTTCTTTGCAAAAATCGTAACATATGTTGAATTTCGCGGGCTGCATTAAAGAAAACACATTAAGGCGAAAGCGCCAGGGTAGTCCGCGGAATTCAAATTTTCTTACATTTTTTTTTTGCAATTTCAGTATCAGGATGTATATTGATTTGAATGTGATTCGCGATCGTAACAAATATGTACCTATTTATATAGTAACTATAATCATCAAAATCATCAATACAGCAGCTCTCTAAGTTCATAATTTTTTTTTTTATCCTATTGAATGACTTTTTCATGAAATTGTGACATTTGAGGCAATTCTAACTTACATTAGGAGTTGTATTACTGATTCTAATGATTACAATAATTCTGTAAATACATCTTTGTTACGATCGCGAATATGCTTTAGTCAACAAATACCCAGAAATCTTAAGAAAATTTGAATTTCGCGGGCTACCTTAGCGCTTTCCCCTTAAGGGGGAAGCGTCAGGGTAACCCGCGAAATTCAAATTTTCTTAAGTTTTTTGGAATTTACAAGTCGGTATTATATTATACGTTGATCAAATTATAATTTGCGGTCGTAACAAGTATCTATTTACATAATTAGAATCATTAATCCCAAAAAATGACTATTTCATGAAATCTTGACATTTTAGAATTATACTAACTTAAGGAGTTGTATTACTGATTCTATTATATATAATTATGTAAAAACATATTTGTTACGGCCGTAAATCATACTTTATTTAACATACAACTTAATACTGACTTGCAAATTGCAAAAAACGTAAGAAAATTTGAATTTCGCGGGCTACCCTGACGCTTCCTCTTTAAGGGAGATGAGCTGTCGATGTAGTCTGCTCTTTTCAATTGACTGCATTTTTTTTACTAGCTGACCGGACAGACGTTGTCCTGTCAACTTTTCAATAATTCATACAAAAAAGACGTTCAGTTTTTCCCGATTTTTCCAATTTTCCGAGAAACTTTTCCAATTTTTATTTCCGGAGAAACCAAATTCGAACTATTACAAATATTTTAAAACCAAAATTAGCTATATCGGTCCAGCCGTTCTCAAGTTGTGGCGTGACCAAGGGAAACAGGGATTAATTTTTATATATAATAATAATAATATCCTGGGAAATTTTCACACACGGTCATCTGGTCCCAAACTAAGCAGAGCTTGTACTATGGAAACCAGATAACTGATATAGGTACTACATACACTACTTTTTATTTTTGTAAATACATAGATACTTATACAGATAATTACACCCAGACTCAGGACAAACAGACATGTTCATGCACACAAATGTTTGCCCTGGATGGGAATCGAACCCACGACCTGCGGCGTGATAGGTGGTACCTATCTTAACCAACCACGCCAACTGGCCTAGCATAATATACATATACAGAGTTATTGGTAAACCACCAACAACCTCTTAAGGGGTCATTGAACTCATCATTATGAACAACTTTTACTATGGGACCAAACCAGAAATCGCGAAAAAAGATCAGCTGTTCAGTACATTTTGACGAATTATGCGAACATAAATGTACTACCTACTGAACAGCTGATTTTTTTTCGCGATTTCAGGTTTGGTCCCATAGTAAAAGTTGTTCATAATGATGAGTATAATGACCCCTTAAGAGGTTGTTGGAGTTTTACCAATAACCCTGTATAGATAGAACACCAACAGCATTATAAGTACTACATTCAACATATATTTAGGAAAGGCTTACTGTACCTCCTACCTACTTGCTTACGATTTGATTTTTTATTATTTTAATCCGTTTTTACATGTTGACAGGTTAGGCATAATTTGCACGACTACGTAAGATCAAGTCATAGGAATATTGATTTCATGGACATTGAACACACGTTTATTAATTTATTATACACGGTGTCCAAATTGATTTTTCGAAGACTTTTATATTTTTCGAAACTTATTATAAGTCTGGATTTCCCCTTTTTCCAGCAGGTGTCACAGGATGGCGCCGCATTCGGTTGGGGATGGCAGCTGTCACCGCTGGGACCCGCCAGTACCGTAGGACATTATTTTGTCAAACTACCACAGGTAAGAAAACTAACGAAACGTACCTGTACTACTAGGTTAATTTAACCAATTAGGCCGTAGGTTGTGCAGACGCCAGCACATCAAGCTACTACAATCAGTCAAATTTCGTTAATAAATTTGACAGTTTCGGGTAGCTTGATCTGCTGGCGTCTGTTCCATAGAAAGAAACTTATCTACATAGGTATGAATAAACCAATCATGTCCACGACCTTAAAACTTAATTTATTAGGCTTAATTTACCGCCCATTTCCGTACAAAAGATGATGATGTATTTTCCTAATGAAGCATTGTATAATAAGGAGTTGCCTGGATCGCGAATTACAAAATGCTATAATAATCATAATCAGTCTGCAATCATTATCTGTCATTAATCTATCTTTACCATCCCTATATCCTAACATTCTCCTTCTGTGTTCCAGTCTGAGCAACAAGTCCGGTACGCGGCAGACGGCAGCGGCTACCACGGCGCTGTCAGCGTCAACACTAACAGTGAGCATCACGAACATACAGCGAATGTGGCAGTAGGACAGAAGGCTGTAGAGCTTAGTCATAAGGTGAGGATTACATAGTTATTTTCTTCCTCTATAAAATCATCATATCAAATCAAATCAAAAGTCATTTATTCAAACTAGGCAGAGAATCAGCACTTTTTGGACGTCAAAATTAGATAAAACAGTCCCCAAAACGCCCGCCCTTCACCACTTCCTAGTGTTTTAGCTGGGAAGAAAATGTGGCGTAACAAACTCCCCAACAGCACACAACTGTCTGTTCAGTTAAAAAAAAATGATTCTTTACAATAGTACGCAAAATAATTTAGCAGCAGAAATAAAAATACAAAACTGAAAAGGTAAACAGAACTTTATACCTAAATAAAAGCCTCCAGGGCATGCCCACTTACATATATGTTTATTTGGAGCCGTAACTCGAAGTCACAAATGATAAACTAGGATGAATGAGTGACGACGTAGGTACGTCAGCGCTCTATGGTTTGTTACAGCGGGGTTGCCATAACTATCCGTATCTAACAAGGTTGTTAGCGACCAACAACTAACTGGGTCATTTCCCAACCATGGTAGTAGCTTTTCTGGTAAAGCTTTGTGCGACAAGAGGAGTTTCAATTTATTGAGATTATTTAAATGAAAAGCTCTTTGTCTATCAAAGTGGATGCAACACAGAAACTTTCCTCGACGTATCAGTCTTGATCGAGGCGAGTTATGGTTTTATGAAATTTGCACTCTACCTATATGCTCTCCTATACCTATATGTCTCTTAAGCCAGACTATCCCTGTTTACTAATGATTGTTTATCATTTAATTTCAGGCACAAAACTTCTACGATAACTCGCAGACCCAGAACATAACCCAGCTGCAAGTGCCGCCACCGAACAGCCAGCAACCAGTCGATATATACCTACTGCAGAAGCAGTACCAACAATACCAGTCCAACCCAGCCCTGCAGCTGCCAACCCAGGGCCAGACCACCCTCAACTATGATGGGTACAACAACCAAGTCCAATACAACCCCAATGCACTCTCACGGGACCACTCAAACCCTCTTCAGCAAGAGGACCCCAACGAGTACCGTCCCGAAGTGATCCAGGTCTTCAAAAACCACAATTGCTCAAAAGAAGATACTTCCAAAGATATACAAAATGATCTGAATAAATCTAAGGAATTGTTCGCCGAAATTCCGTCTTATGATATTCACGACATTAATCATTTTGGAGCGACGACTAATCCTTATTATAGGGGTGCTGTTAAGTTTAGGGTTGAAGCCCCTAGGCCTAATGCTCGTAACGAAAGATTTTATTATACTACTATTGAAACTCCTACTACAGCGGATACTGAAAATGCAACGCAAGTTGGCATTGATAAATTAGTAGCCTCTACCCAAGATCTTATATCGAATGAAGATTTGTTAATCATCAACCATGCCGTTGAAAAGCATGTTAATGATCAAACTGATGAAATTTTAAAACCTCGTCCGAGATATGTTTTTAGGAATAATAATAATAATGATCATACCGGACTAGATAGTAGAACGAATCACATAACAGTCAAAGCTAAAATCGGTAACATTGTAAAAAGTGATGTAGAACCAGTAGAAAATGACCGAAATAAAGAACAAATCTTACATACAAATTCAAATCAATATGACTTCGCGAGACCTATTGTAGTTCAAGATAATTCATATAACAATTTCAAAGAACAAATAGTAGATAATCTTGTGTCTACAATGGTTCCATACATGGCGAATGGCTATCAAATAGTAGGAGTTAGAGATAATGTAGAAGAGAATAACACAAACAACAATAACTATAATTCAAACGAGAACAGTGAAGGATTAGTTAACGTTACTCCTAGACCAGTTAATCAGAATTATCTTGCCCCTATAACAGTAGCATTGAGGCTACTCAATGCAAACGATACAGACTCTTTCAACACAATAGATGATCACGAAGCATCAGACAGTGAACTAATTTCTGATACAGTACACAGTCCACCAAAAGAAAAGACGATTGTTGAAGTACAGCGATCTATACCAGTAGAAATCACTCATATAAATGACGTAGAAGTCCATGAGTATATTGATTTTGATGAAGGACGCAGCAATAACAAAGGATCTTTCGATGTAGCGAAGTCTTTGTATAACAAATACGTAGAAGCTTTGAAATCGTCGAAAAAGATTCAAGATAGCATGAATAAACTTTTGTATAAGTATGGTGCACAGAAAGAAGACAACGAAAATGAAAATTATGATAATCAAGATTATGAGCAGAAGGAACAGTTAGAACCGAGCGAGAATATTCAATCTCCAGTCGAAGTAAATCCGAATCAAGAAGATACAGACCCTCAGCGAAGCGAACACGTTCATTATTACAATTACGCTAATGATAATCAGAAGATAATCCAACCAATTATAATTGAAAAGGAAGTGCCTATCACTAAATTCGTTGACAGGTTCATTGAGAAAAAGGTACCATACCCACAACGAGTAGAGGTACAAGTTCCTGTTGATAGACCGGTCCGTGTAGAAGTTCCTTACGAGAAAATTGTAGAAAAACCTGTAGAAGTAACTAAATACGTTGACAAACCTTACCCGGTTGAGGTTCCTAGACCTTATCCAGTAGAAGTTAAGGTCCCTTATCCTGTACATCAGAGAGTGTATGTTGACCGTCCGATACATATTCCCTACCCCGTTGACAGGATAGTGGAGAAGCACATATCACATCCAGTTCCTATACCAACTCCTGTTGGAATTCCCTATGAAGTCCACGTTCCAGTAGAACACAAAATACTATATCCAGTTCCCGTTGACAGACCAGTACCAGTCACGGTTGAAATAGAGAAACCAGTTGAAAGAATTGTAAATAAAGAAGTGGCCGTACCTTATGCAGTTGAAAAAAGAGTTCCTTACCCCGTACACTACGAAACCAGAGTTCCTGTACCCTACCCCGTTGAGAAAAGGATACCTGTACAGGTTGAAAAGATTGTTGAAAAACCTGTGACGATTACTAAGTATGTTGATAAGCCTATACATATACAGGTACCCGTACCTCACCCAGTAGCAGTCCCAGTACACGTCCCCCAACCTTATCCAGTGGATAGGATTGTAGAAAAAAAAGTTCCTTACCCGGTTCATGTAGACAGAATAGTCGAAAAGAAAGTCCCCGTGCAGGTTCCTTACCCAGTTGAAAAAGTAGTTGAGAAAATTGTAGAAAAACCTGTAGTCGTCACCAAATATATTGACAAACCATATCCTGTCGAGAAGAAAGTACCTTATCCGGTAGAAAAAATTGTTGAAAAGAAGGTTCCATACCCAGTGCAAGTGCCTGTAGAAGTCAAAGTACCTTATCCCGTAGAAAAGATCGTTGAAAAACAAGTAAATGTGCCCGTACCAGTATTTAGATACGGTCATCACGAACAGAATTCTGAAACGAGAAATAACGCGCAATACAACTATAAAGAAGATAGAATTAAGAGTTTGCAGAATCAACAGCAAATATACATAGCACAGTACTATCAGTTGTTGAAGGAAAAGCAGAGACAGCCAGTTCAATCAACTCCATGGGGTAATCAATATGCGTCTTCTTACCAATATATAAACAACACATCAGGAAGCAAACCAGAGGAGAGGAAACAGAGCAATTTAGCAAATTACTTGAATTACCTAACCAATGCTCAAAGTAATGCAAACTCTAACCACAATCAGTACTACGGGCCAGTGCCAACTCAGAACCAAGATGATTGGTGGCAGAACAATAAAAATTATGTAGTAGGTGTTAAAATGAGGAGAGCAGATAGAGAACCGAAAGTTAGCAACTTGAGAATCGAGTATGGAGGATTTAGGCCTCCGTTAATACCAAGTACTGAAGTTGATTTGGATGGGATGCCGATTCATAAGGAGGCGTGAGTGCAGGACGATATTTTTGTGGCTTTAATTTGTAATGGTCACTAGGTAAATTCCTAAGATCCCATGGTTTTGAAACAAGAGCCGAATTAAAAGACATAAAATGTTTATTAAGTCCCATCTCGACAACTTACTAGCTGATGTTTTATATTTTGAAATGTTCAGAATATGAAAATAAATCTATCCCGGCTACTATCGATATTGCCCTTTAAAGGTATTGTATGTGAATATGAGAAAACAAGAAACCTAAAAAAAAATATTTTCTATTGTTACTAGAAAGAGTAGGGTTTCGTAAAAATATTCTAATGTAATTCGTTAATTTAATTTACAGGGTATTCGGCGCATGGACCGGCACAATTTTTTGGGGGATTGGGTGGTCATTTGCTAGATTTCACCCAATGAACCCATGTCCTAAATGTGACGGTAATTGAGATACGTTCTTTTTTTTTTTTCTTTGAATTACCCGAAGTCTCGCCTTTAAATCGTTATATCTTTTTTTTGTTTATGGTTGTAATAGAACGAAAAAGTTTTTATTATAATCAGCAATGTATTTTTATTAAATTATAATTTGATTTAATTGTTTGTAGAAAATTACCTATGTGCTTCCAGTCTTAAAAATGTTTAAATGTATGAAACATCTAAATATTATTAAAAAAAAAAACTAAAAGCTATTTTGAACTGTTTTATTTTAAAATGTTCTTTAGCTTATACCCTTTCTAACGGTATGCTACATGCCATAGAAAATAATTCATTAAGTAGGTAGTCAAAATACTAGTTAGAAGAAGTCAGTTAGAGAGGTTTTAAGAAAAAGAGTTTTTACGGTAATTATGATGTATTAAGAATAAGAATACATTGCAGACTATAATAAAAGTTATTTTGTTATATTACAACCATAAAAAAAAAAACGATTCAAAGGCGAGATTTTGGGTACCTAATTCGAAGAAAAAAACTAAAAAAATATAACTCAATTACCGTCACACTTGGGGGTCTTTAGGTGAAACCTAGGAAATGACCGCCCCAATCCCCCAAAAAATTGTGTCGGTCCATGCGCCGAACACCCTGTATAGTTGTGTGTCATACGTAATTTTAGGAGCTCGTCTAAGCTGAATTGACGCGCCTCACTACCGCATTTACCTTAGTGTACGTATAGGTATTAGTTTAAGTAGTGGGGCGCGTCATTTCAGCTTAGACGAGCTCTACTATGCATGCTTTTATTGTTCTTGCAAAAATTAAGTAGTTTTAATACTTATACCTAAGCATAGTGTACCTAAATATGATTCGCGTCAAGAGGTTTGCCGCTTTGAAACCAGGCTTTCCAATGGCCATGGCACGCTGCTGTTTTATTGACTAGGTACTGCACTGTCATTTGTAGCCTACTTCGGAGCGGCAAACTTACGTGACGCGAACTTATACCTAATGATTTAGAGGTTAAAGGCAAGACTATTCGAAAGATACACAAGTAATCCATTACCAAAGTAAGAAATTGTTTTTATTTTGAGAAAGTTGTGATGTGTAAGCTTCAAATTCTTTGTTGAAATTATTTATTGTAATTTTAGTGTGTAAGGAATGTAAATATTGCGAAATAGAATTGTTGATGGTTTGAAAAATATAAATAATAATAATTAAACAGAATTTTAATTTGGTTAGATATTCCCAGAATAGTATACCTGATGTTATGTGATGTATAGCGTGGTATACCTACGGGTTTATAAGGGATGTTAAAGTAAACAACAAGTGTGGAATTAAAAATAAAATTTATTTTTCATTTTGAATATCTCACAAATTCTTCGACACACGTCCACCTCGCAGGCAAAATGTACTACACTAAATTATTATAAAACAAAGCTCATAATATATAAATATATAACTTCATTCAAAACAGTAATTATGTATTTCGGGACAACTGGTCGCATCGTCGTAGTTATTTCAACAACCGTCGAATATTGCGAGAAATCAAAACTATTATTTGGCTTTTGTAAATATTGCATTATTTGTTGTAAGATAAAATAATCGCGGTTATTCACGATGTCTTTTTCTTTGACATCGGAAATAAGAAATTTCCGATGTCAAAGAAAAAGACATACTTTATTTTTAAAATGTAGCTTTGTCGTCTGGAATAAATTATATTAATATGTTGTTGTTGATATTATAATTAAAATAAAATTAACTGCATATTTTCATAATTTGTTTTATGCAGTTTTAATTTAATGACACATTACTAAGCAAATAAAAAATCCCGCTTGATTTGTATGTTCATTTCTATTTCTCATAGGGTACAAACAACATCTTTTTGTTACCATCCTATACTTATAAGACATAAAATGTATTTGAGCAAAACAAAAGTTCTACTATATTTCAAATAATGAACAATAAAATAGTGCGTCATGGCGCCTAGCTTCTCACATTTGGGATAGACAACACGACAGTCGTCGCCGACACGTCAGAATTTGTGATTCCATGTAAAAGTTATAACACTACACTTAATTATATAATAGAAAAGTGATCCGCGTTCGCCCCGCCGCACACACACATACATACCTATTTATTATAATAATATTTATCACCTAAAGTATGCGACAGTCCACACACGAAAGAAAATATGACAAAATAAAAATCAAAGCACACACAAATCGAAAAAGAAAGGTTTTAGTGAATCACAATATCGAAAGGCTGATTACATCGAGTAGACAGAAGTGATACGACCATAATGAACGATTATTGCTATAACTACAAGTCCGTAATACTTTGATCACAATACACGTCTAACGATTTAAGTGAAGTATAGTATAACGCGCCTAAACTCAGTGTGTACCGACCCGTACACTGTACAGTCACATCGTGAAACTTGACACTTTCTAATTCAGCCTTATATTAGAAAGAGCAACCGGCGAGGGCGAGCGCGTCGTCGTGCGACCGACACGACACGACCAGACACACCGGTCGCACGACCACACAATCACATTATAAACATTTTAACGCTATTCAGAGACAGCCATATTTTGTATTTATATTTTGTTATATTGGAAAATGAAAAAAAAAATATATCATTAACACTATAAGCTAGATTGTATCTGTTGAGCTCAAACTCACTTTGTACATTATTACAACGATTAAAATACATAATGTAATAGTATATAAGCGATAGCACAATAACACTGTCTGACCGGGTGTGCCGTCCACAGTATTAAATAATGTCTTTTAAAAAAACACGATTTCATAAAACAGAATTCCAAATATAAATTAAATAAAAAGTGCACAGCGCACCCGGCCGGGCAGACGACTTATCTACAGAAAAAAAAAACAATCATGTAGTAATATAATTGATGACACGAGTAAAATTATTTATACAAAGATACGCTGACTGACAGCGTGAATAACTATGTTCTGAAGATCATTTCACTGCGACACTCGATGATAACCACTTGGCACATTTATACGCTCCATTCATTGTCCAACACTACTTCACAAATTAAACTCTTAAGTCACGATCTATTAATTTATTTCCATACCATCGTGGATAGAGCGAGTGCTGAAACTCGTGTCCACCGCGAAAACAGCAAATGATAACGATACGATAACAATCGAATACAATGATCGAGTAACAATCGATCGGCTGACAACACTTTTTCATTTATAAATCGAATAATAATACAAATTCGAGTTGAATGAGCGTTCCGTTTTCAAACACGATTTAAAGAGTAAAAATTTTTCATAGTAAGAGGATTTTTTTTACATTTCATTTTTTTTTTATCTTTATTCAAATTAACACTCTACTTTCGTTAGGTATAGCGAACAGTTTACTTTATCCTTTTATAAAGAAGAAACACTAGACTTGTTTAACCATAGGTCAATATAGTAACGGATAACGAACTTGACGAAGAAATGATAATTATAATAAACTAGCTGACCCGACGGACGTTGTTTTTAAGAATTTTTTTTCGTGTATTTTTCCGATGTTTTAATAGTTATTCTGCTATTCGGGACGCAGACAAATACAACAAATCAAAAACCATGAAAATCGGTCCAGCCGTTTTCAAGTTATAAGTGTTCAAACAAACCCCACTTTGTTTTATATATATTATAGATGATACATCATATCCGCACTACATCAACCAGTTATCAAAAATCAAATTTGAAAAAGGAACAGCCCACAATTTTTACAAAATTCGAACGTCCATTTGTTTAGAAGTCGAAAAGTTCCGGCGGCGGGATGGGCTCGGACGGTAGACAGTCGCAGCTCAGCTCGAACGTGGGGGGCGAAGGGGGGGAGCGTGCGCGGCCCTGGCGTCGCAGCGTGTGCACGCTGTACGAGTGCGCGTGGGGAACGTGCCGAGTCCTGCTAGGGCGAGGTATATCCTCGCTGTCCACCCTTAAAGATAACGACGAACGTGGCTGTACCGGAGTCCCTCTCGCCGGAGATACAGGAGGCCGGAGGTAGTCTGACCGTGCTAACGCCAACTCAGCTGGCGTATACGCCGCCAGAAAATGAGCCAACGCACCGGAAGGTGTCCTCGCTCCACCGTTGGCAACCAAAACCATGTCTTCAGCTGATAGGCGCAAAGAATCTGAACGGGGAGGCGGCGGCGGCGGGGGAGGGGGCGTCCCTCTTTCGGATGAAGAGGATCGCTCTCGGCGGCGCGGGCGTGGCGCACGAGGAGTGCGCGCGCGCGCCTCTGGCGGGGAGGGCGGCGAGGGCGGGGACGGGGAGGGCGAGCCGAGAGATGGCGAGCCGGGGGAGGGAGGCGTGGCGGTGCGCCGGCGCCGCCGCCGCCGGGGAGGGTTCTGGGGCAGTCACAGTTTGAGCTCGTTCGCGATCTTAGACGCAATGTTCTTGAAGCCGATGCTGGTGCCTGTGGAGGATGAATTAGGTTGTTCAAAAACTATATTATACGAGCTTTGTGACATATGAAATAAAGTCCGACATGGCTCTAAATGTAAGTGAATACGCGTGAAACGCTTCAAAAAGAAATCAGAAAATTGAGTCCAGACACTTTACCAACGGAGATTGGTCTACAAATTAAAAATGTTTCGTAATTATTAAGTTGACAGTTATTTTCTGATACTATCAAAACCAAGATGGCGGCATAAAAATGGCATTTTTCAACATGAGTAATGGACACTCATGGTTTTCGGAGTGCTGATGGCGAAAATTAGGGAAATAAAATCTACGACAGCGGTCAAAAACCTTGTGAACTTTCGCTTCAATACTACGGGAAATTACTCGAAAATAACGTAGAATCTATGTTACATACCGGATATCCGCTTGAATCGCACACCGTTGAGCGAGAGTCGTGGCAGCTTGCACACCTCAATCTCCCACTGTACCAGGGAGTCGGCGTTAGGGTCGCCATGAACGCACAGCAGGAGGAATCGCTCACGCTGTTCGTAGTCGCAGTTATTTGCGTCAAGCACCTGTAGAAAGTAATTAAAGGTTGTACTCGTAAAATCAAAGTAAATGTGAGACACTAAAAGGTGTAAGTGAAATAACTCAAAACCCCAGGTTTGGTCCCATGCTAAAAGGTGCTTATATTATATGTATTATATGCCTATGCCTTTTCAAATTTTCAGTTAATTCAATTACACCTTATATAATAGTAGCTCGTTACGCCTTGTTGGCCCTGCGCTTAATCTCTCTCCGGTCGTGTCGGATTGCCGTCCCATCAGACTATAAAACGGGTTGCAGACCAAAAACTAAGCTAAGTTAGTTTAGCTTAGCTCACATAGCTGGCGTAGTTTTTCATACTTGTGTGCAGACCGTAATCTATGCATAGTTGTTGGTGCAAGTATGAAAATCTACGCCAGCTATGTGAGCTAAGCTAAACTAACTTAGCTTAGTTTTTGGTCTGCAACCCGATTGAGAGTGGGGGTAAAGAGAGTGCACCTGCGCACACCCTTGTAAACTATCATATCTCCCGCGCCGAAGGCTGGTCTCTTCTGATGGAGGACTATTTTTTTTTTACTATATACCTAATCGTCCGTATTTAGTTGCATCCAATGTTACAGAATATTACTAAACCGAGACATTCAGCAGTTCACAATTACTTTTTATTTTTTTTGCAAACCAACAACATTATGGCATTTGTGTCGAAGTTAGGATGCAGTCCGTCTATTTTTGCGTTAAAAGAATTATTTATGTAGTTCGTTGCTGATACAACAACACTCTGTTATTTCGAAATTTTAGAACGACATTGAAGTTTTTTCATGTTGTGAACGACATTGAAGAATCGAAAAACCCAATTTTGTTAATTTTCTAAGATAATCACTTCATACCTTGCGGATCTCGGCCATGATCTCGTTAGGATCCCGTGAGGAGGTGGTCTTCATGCTCCACGTGAACCGAAGAACGCGGGGCTTCACCTGCTCCTCATTTCCACCGCCACCGCCGCCTTGTCTGTACATGCGATAGCATTATGTTAGAACAGGCCGAATTAATGCTCAGATCTATAAGCGTTTCATACTGATATGAACCTTATATTTTTGAAAATAATGTTCATATTCCTATAAGCGTTTCATCAGCTATCAAGCGTTTCATACGAATATGAAAATATATTTTTTTACCAAATATTGTTCATTTTCCTACGAAACGCTTACTTAGCAAAGTCCAAGGACGCTTTATAGATCTATGCTTCAAGAACAGGGTATAGTGCTAGTATCTAATCTGACCCGGTGGCTGAAAGAAGTAACGGAATCACTGTGAAAAGTGATAACGTGTTGGGAATCGAACCCAACACTTTGCGCGCGGTCTGTATGAGCAGGCGGCGCGATCAACGCTTCTTCGGCAAGCTGCGGCGCGGCGCGGCGGCGACCCGGCTTGGAGACCACTCGCTTCAATGGACTCCACCGTGACGGACGATTCTCCCCTCTACTTAACCTTTAATCGTTTGTCCGGGACAGTTTTAATATTTGTAATTAGCACGGCAGTAAACCATTGTCTAAAATACAGTCCACTATTTTATTGCTCCCCGCGCTAACATTGGTCCTTCGAGCCGGATCAACGTTAGCGCGGGGAGCAATAAAAGAGTGGACTGTATAAATAGGCAATGCTGTATTGCCGTGCTTATTACAAATATAACTTACCGGACAAACAATATAGTTTAAGAGAAGAGAATCGTTCATCACGGTGGAGTCCGAGAAAGCGAGTCGTCGAGCCCAGTCGTGTCGCCGCCCCGCCTCAGCTTACCGATGACACGTTGATCACGTGCTATGCAGACCGCGCGCAAGGTGTTGGGCTCGGCACCAGGCCAGATGTCTAAGTGGGACTGTAATGATGACCCTCAAAACCACAAAACAAATGACCAGAGGTTGACATGAGCTTTGACTATTGGGTTTATCGCAATCTGTGTATTTGACTCAGGACCTGACGATCGGCTGGCGCTCTTTTTACCTGATCCAGGACATGTGGAGAGCAGCGCCATTCTCTTTTTAAATTTCCGAGTTTTATGTAATGTAGAACCCGAGCACTCTTGAATGCGAGAAAGTAATTCTTAGATAAAGAATATTAGATACAGGTGAGAATAAAATACAAAGATATCTTTCGAAAAAAAAATACCCGAAAATATATAACCGAACTTCAAGTTTGCTCAGGTTCGTTTTAATATCAAAATTGGTAGCTAACTAGTGATTACAAGCAAATATTTTTAAATCCAAAAAAGTTATTTAGTTAATGTCAGAAACTATTTTACTGAGAAATAGAAACAAACTGGAAGTCATCAGCGTACGCACTGATTACGGTATGAAGACCATATTATTTGAAGGAGCACAGCTGTACAATGGATTGCCGGACGATACAAAAGAGTGCGATAACGTGAATACATTTCAGAATAAGCTTAAGAAATATGTACGTACATTATAACGTCTAATTCTCTGGAGGAAATTCTATTGTACTGTATTATCATACATACTACTTTGTATCTCATTATAAGCGAATAAGTTCTTATAAGAAATAAATGTATTTAAACCGAACTATTTTATCCTTTTCGGAACTGTGTCAATCGACGACGTTGTAAATCAAAAAAGGCGTACTGAATTAAAATAAATGGAATTAAAGCGCTATATTAATAGCGCTTTAATTCCATTTATTTCCGTATTGTCTTCGCACTGTTTTATCGTCTGACTTGCGACCCAAGCCTCAGTAGTTTAATTACTTATTTATAAGATGGCTAATAGACGTACGAGTCAGTATGCGTGGGACGTACCTCGACGGCCTTTTTCGCCTGTCACCCTAAGTGACAAATGGGCGAAAAAAAACGACGAGCCAAAAATAAGTACACGTACTTGCTGGTGCGTCTATCACCCACTTATGACAAAAATAATCACAAAATTTTTCATACAGAAGAAAACTTTCAAAAAAGAAGGGTTACCCATAAACAACGTAAATCGGGTGGAAATTCAATAAACAGGGTGTAAAATGACGAAAAAACTAGGATAATTACCCAAGCATGGTTTGTGGACTAGCGCCTACCGCATGCTTCGGGGTGGTACCGTCCAATGGCCTAAAAACAGAAAAACATAAAACTAATGCTAAACACTAGGGGCACGGGGTGTGGCGACGAATACATACATTGACGATTTGTTATACGCTGGCTTGAGGAATTATTTAGAAATTCATTAATTAAAAAAAAAATACATGATGGAGATTCTTTTTTGCAGCGATGTTTTTATTTGTTTTGATTAAATAGAGCACGAAAAAAATATAACAAAAATGATATCATATCAATGAAAAGTATTTTAGAAAAATATCAAGGACTAGACTTTTATGAAATTTTTCAGAATTCTAATCACGTTCACGACACAAAACCGTATAAAATATACTATTACGAGTAAAATATACTAAAAAAATCTACAATTTTTAATATCCAGCGTATCACAAAAATAACCAATGTGAGGAAGTGCAAATATAAATAGAAAAAAAAAGATAGTTATATCTAAAACAAAAGCACACTTGCAAGCAACACAAGGCACAAATCAAAAGCATGCCTGCAATATACTAATTTCCAAAAGATTGAAATCATTAGATTCACCCGATCACCTCAAAAGACGGTAATGTTTCTGTTTCGTTTACATTGTTTCGTGTACAATAGTCAGCACTATCTCGCTCACTCATACTGAAAATCGTATCTATATCGGTCCATGCGGAATGTGTAAGCTCACTCTTCACAGTATGAACACATTTTCGCACGGCGAGGGCCAATCCAACGATTTAAATCTTTGCTTATTTCACAATTTACCTAATTTTACTTACCGTGGTGTCACTAAAAAACTTAAAAATTAAAAAAAATATATATAAAAAAACCATGCCTCAAACTGATCTCTATACCTAGATGGTTTAAATGCGGCAAAATGAATGTAATGTGTTTCCAGAATTTGATAGTTGCAGAAATAATCTCTATCAAAAGGCTAATTATTTTCCAAAAACATATCATGCAATACCTATTTTTCTTTATTATTTTACGGTAAAATGTATGACCTAACCAAATAAAACAATATATTTTAGGGAAATCCAAATGCAACACATGACTGGTTAATAGCAAAAATTTTGGGTCAAATTGTCAGTAAAGAAAAAAAACAAAATCATGTTAAATTTTGTTATTCACGAAAAACGAGTAATCCATCCAATTTAGTACTGCAGCAATATTTTTCAATGAATAAACAAAGAACTTAGTTATGTATGACGTACATAATATAAATTGAACATTAAGATTTATTTAATATATAAAAAATACTAGCTAACACGTAAAATATGCACTTTCATGACGATGGCTGACATGCAATGTTTGAATTTCTCAAAATTACTTTTTTTTTTAAATATTTTTGAAGTTAAATCATGCTTTTGTGTTGTAATAAGTATAAAAAGTACAAATCGGCTGGACTACTTATTAAAATACACACACAAACGTTTTTTATTAAACCCTTCGCAGAACGATGCAGGGATACTGGTGGTGGCGCGAAAATGTGAAAATGTAATTGAAGTAATATCATAGAGTTGTCATAATTTCTGTGATCGTTTTTATCATGATCTATGAAGAAAATTAATGAAAATATGAATTTAATGTATTTAAATAAACTTTTTATTTATTTTTAAGATGGATAGAGAAATATTCCTATATTTCACACTTTCATTTGTAGATTTTCATAAGAAAACTTTTATATATATTTTTAAATTATTTTAACACCAGTCACTTTTCTGCTCAACCCCTATTAATTCGTGATTCTTTTAAGGTTATTTTTCATTCGTCATTTCATAGCTGAAGACTTATATTTTCGCTACCCCCACCAGTAATAAATACCTCAAACATCGCTCCTGAACCACCAAAACTTTGTAAAAAAAACTTCAAAATAAAAGGTTGTTGCTGATGCCTTGCGGCCTACCTCCTTTGGATGTCCAGGGAGGAAAATATACGCGGTTTGGCACGCCCGGTCGACTCGCCCAGTACCGACAGTCTGACAGGATAATACTCACCATGTTATTATAAAATTTTATTATACAGGATCATTTTTTAATCACCATCCAAACATTTCTAGGTACTATTCAAAGATTTCACTTTTTTAAATTAGGTAGGTCAAGTTTTCACAATAAAATTCCGAGTGGTTACTAAGTTAAACGTTGAATATTATGTTTGCCGCGTATAATATGCTAAATAGAGGGGCGACGTGCGGATGCAGCGGGGATGTGTGGAGTGGTATCCACAAACGTAACACTTTTTTAGACAACATTATGACGCCATGTCTAAATGTACCTCCTGAGTGATACTAAAATAAAAAAACAGTTATTTTATTATATTCACCAAAGATCTTATTTAAATTTGGATGGTGATTAAAAATTCTTGCTGTATATACCATTAGTTATGGGCACCTCTTTGGTTAAAATCCCCATCATTATAATTGATTTTTACTATTAACATGATCTAGTAAAAACAGTATTTCTATAAAAATAAATTGAATAGTCAGTTTCAGCAATAGATATGAACAAAACACACAATATATGCATACAAATTAAATATTTCAATTGCAGATCTAAATCGCTAATATTTTAAAAGTCTGCCATATAACAAAATTAGACCAAATATAATTATGAGACGTAACGTTAAGGTACCTAGTGTTTTCTGAAAAACATACAGACATACTTACATAATTTAATTTAACAAAGGGAGTTGTTTTCAATGTATAGTGATTGTGTCCACAACAAAGGTGGTTTTCTTGTTAAAATTCTTTAGTAATTTAAAAAGGAAATGTCGAGTGAAATAAAACGCAACTTGTTATTAAAAACTTGATTATTTGGAGAAGCGTAACACATCCATTTATTGCGAACTGTCAAAACAAAATATGTATTCATACTTCAATACACATAAGTCAACTTAATTCTCTTAATTAGCAAAGTTTTCAGTGGCAGTAACATTCAAAAACATTTTTATTTTTTTATTTTTTTTTACTAAGATTTTACTAGAAAATATTCTTGAATCTTAACAAACCCCAAGTTATATAAGATCACATTACATAAATGCATCTTAAAACAATGCCCATGATTTAGAAGACTATGAATTATAATCCCAATTAAAATTAATTTCTTTAAATTTAAATATACTGGGAAAATAAAGCAAAAATAAAATATGGACGGCTGATAAAATATTAATACATACATTCACTACGGTCCCCTATGGGGTGAGCAAAGCTCTAAGAAACAGTAAAAATAATTTTAACTGTTTTAAAGTACGATCTAAAGTACTCCGTCGTTAAAAATAAGTAAACTATATTTTTTCTAATAATTATCATTTGTCGTGCTTTTTTCCCAGTAAATTTAAACTTCTAACACACTTCCGAGAAACAATGTCGCCTGAAAAACGCAAAAAAGGATGACAAATAGAAAAAAAAATCTCGTTTGTAAAGTATTAAAATTAAATATCTAACTACGCTTAGCGAACTAAGTTAGAATGTATTGCATTGTTCCTAAATCGTGTAATAGTTACAGAATAATCATATTGCTTATAGATAAAAAAAAAATGCTCGCAGAAAAAAAAATGCACTATTTATGTGCGTAAAAATTATAAATTGCTTTTTATATTATCTATACCCAATAATATTTCTTTTTATATATTAAATTAAATGTCAAAATATTGTTATGTCGTACTCAAAAAACATTATTTTCTTAAAAGGCATGTCACAGGTTATTTTGCGGCAGACACATCGTTACCTTTATTTTACGTTAATCTTATGTGTGTTTAACCCCTCAAACGTCTGGCGCACACCACGTGTGCATAAGAAAAAATATTTATATAATATGTATAAAACGTATATCATAATTATATATATGTACGTAAAAATCATCATCCGAAGGCGACCGCGGGTTGACATTCGAGCACACACTGACATGACCTATGCTGGTTTTTTTTTTTTGTATATAGCCCGACAGTCAAAGGGTAAGGCCGAAAACCTCTGTGGCACACAGTTTAAGAATTCATTTGCATTGGTGTGTAACGTCAACGTGTAAAATTACAATATTTTTGAGTATTACACATGACTGACGACGTCATTTTCCCATTATTTTTTATTAATAACAGTAATAAAATACAAGTTTTTCACGCGGGTATTCCTTACAACAGCACCTAAGTTTTGACATAAAATTTGTTCAGTATGCTATCTAATGTTAACGGAAAATACTGGACAGACCATAGATAGATAAATAAATATTAGATATTATTCATTTTCGAATAAATAAATTACTCGTCTCCTCTCAATTTTGAAAGACAAGGACGGTAAAACTTTATTTTATTCGAAAAAGTATCATATTGCAGAATATTATTCATAAAGAAAGATTTAAGGACCTCTAAGTAAAAAAAAAAATAATAGACCAGGAGCTAGAACACCACCTCTTAAAGCAGTATTATTTTAATCTTATTTGAGTGTGGGAAAGTGATGGAGCTAGACATCTAGAAATCTTGTACAGCTCCATCTCGTTCTCACACTGAAGTAATATTAAAATAATGCTGCTTCAAGAGGTGGTGTTTATGATATTTGATGATATTTTGTAAGGAGATTTTAAAAGGCCCTCAAAATAAATAAAAAGAATATGAAGAAAGTATACTTATTACACCATCCAACGCAATAATAAATTTCCCTATAACGCTTCACAACTATATAGAACACTAATATACAGTGTAAAACGTTAAAATACTCAAGTAGTACCCCTTATATGATTGAAAATAATAAAAAAAATGTTAATATATATATTAAATACGCTTATATTTATGATATAATGGACTTTTCCCGAACAATAGAAAAGTTTTTAGAAAAAGTCAAACGCGACATTCTCACACACTCTTTTTATATTTACAATTTATTTAAAGATCCTACATGACATTATATTCTTATGACATAACATTCTAATGAGTCAAAGTATGGGAAGTATATGAGACATGTAAAACATTTATTAATGTTTTTTCAATTTTATTTTTGTGGATAAATCGATAGCTCTTTTAGAATTGGACATTTAGAAAGTGCAGTATCAAAATATTGATTTGTCATACAAGGTGTTTGATTAATGTAGATTCGTTTGAAGAGGCGTTACTATATTTTTCTCATTTTTTTTAATTTTTTTTTATTTGAGACGGGTTTGATCTTGACTCTAGTTTAAGTCAGGAGGTGACAGAGGCAAAATCGACGATGGAGACGATTTACGATTGATTCAAATATTGATAGACTTCATGGCAGCTTTGTCCAGTCGTTTATCAGAAATTCTTTTTTTACTTTAAAAAAAAATATTTTCCAGTTAAATGGCGTTTGAGCGTGGTTTAAATATTACGGTAATAAAGTTAAAGAGTATTTCGATATTTTTTTTTTTTTTTTAAGAAAAAACGTTACGTTTACGTTTTTGTGAGATGACGTTCTTTTTCTATAGCTTGACACAAATCTACAAAATCTTAATTTCACCTTGTATAAAAAACGTTTTTAAAAATACTACGTAGACACATTCCCTAACTCTATAGGGTACAGTTGAGGACAAAAATATCGTATTATTTGGCCCTTAATTAATTTGTTTTTTTTTTTTTAATTTTTATTAAAATACAGCTGCCTAAACGTGTTAGTCCGTTTATGTGGTAACATCTACTGAGTATTTGTACCAAAGCCATAGGTTCGCCTGAATCTTAATTGCTAAAAAAAAATACAATTTTTATGTATGTATCATAATATAAATTGATATCTCACTCACGCCTTAACTATAATCATATCTGCGTTGTGGACCATATGAGTTGGTTTTAGGTAGACTTTTAACAATGTAGGTACACGGTAGTAGGTACTTCACAGTAATATTTTAAACATGGCTAAGAAAACTAAAGATTTTCCTTCTTTTTAACTGAAATAAAAACCGTATATTTGACGGTACCAAAATTTAACTAAGTATAGATACATTTTTATAACATGGTCCACATCAAAAACTCAACAATGAGATTTTTACTACAGAAACTTTTACTTACACAGTAAAATATGCAATACAAATATACAAAATATTGTTTCAGTCGATGACATCTTTAACGATTTAGGCAGAGTTCAGAATTTAGATACAAGTTAAATTATTGTTAAACAAAAAACAAGATTTGTGCTTTTTTGTGAACTTAAATATAAAATACATACGGAACCCTGGAATGTTGAAAATTCGCTCGAAAATAGAACTCTATACTTCTTATGAGCTAGTGATAAAATGCAACTCACGACGGGACTAGTTAGCCGCTACATATTATTTTAAGAAAATAATTAAATGAACTGTAACACTTCATAACGCGAGTAGGCTATTTGCTAGTCATATACGAAAATTCGTACAAGAACTTAATTTTATGATTTGAAAAAGTAACATTAATTTCAATAAAATAACATGTAGACAGAAGTCGTCGCGATTTTTTATAATGACAATAATGATTACAAATCGAATTTTTAATCGTATGTTAACTAAAAATGGATCTTCAAAGTTATGCCAATTATAAAAAAAAAAAAATGATTAACACTTATGAACAACATCTTGTTATAATACATTCAGTGTATTAAAAATCCTGGTTGAACATTCCCGACCGTCGTACATGACAATCATGACATTTATTGGCAATTACAACTATAAGTTTCATAAAAATATGTTATTAAATCGTGCTTGATAAAGTAAAGAAAAAAAAACTGAAATATAATATTTAATGTCACATTAGATACATTTCTTGTATCAAAAGATAGAATAAATCATTTTCCTAAGACTATTGTTTCGTCGTATAATATTTTAATACACTGAACATTTTTGTTATAAGCTCCGTCGATCAACAAAAATATTTCTCAACCGACGGAGCGTCCGTACTGTATACAATTCCCTATAATTTATTAATAATATTTAATTATAATCTTCTCAGCACGTCCGCAGTCGGCGACGATTCAAGGATTCTGATTCAACCTGCGTACAACGGAACGGGTAAGCGAATCGACCAATAAGATGTCGAATCGCCCCCCTCTTCTGGACCCGGCTCGCTTTTTTAGGCACAAGTATTTGAGTCTCTGCCACTGGTTAGGATTGCCATATAAGTGTTTATTTACACTTCAAGCGGAGCATTAGCCATATTAGAAATTATTTTTTCACTCACTTTTGCAATAAAACCAAAAAAATCGCAAAAAACATCATTTTCATATTCTGTTTTAGGAAAACTAAAACGTCAAAATGTGGGTACGTTTAACCTCTAAAATAATTGTTATATGTTGTAATGTTTTAAATTAAAATACATAATAAATACAGTTTTAATTAATGGCAATCCTATAGTAATAATAAGTCTCGCGCCGCAACACAAGATGCACAATACTAAACGCAACTCCCTCCGTTAAATAAAAGATATAAAAAATCAAAAATATTAAAAAAAAAGTCCGTCACGTCGCATTTAAAGGGTTGTGGAATAGACTAGAAAGCGAAAATGTAAAACCGGTAGAGGTCGCGACCGTTGACGTTCGTTAGTAGAAGCGTACGGTTAGGTAAGAAATATTATCGTCACACGGGGGATGCACGAGAGATGTTTTTTATTATTAATTTTATTTTTTCAGATTATTTTTCTTTTTTTTTTGCTTTCCGTACACCTCTCAAGGTCGACGAGGTAGAAACCGAATACTTACATAATTTTTTCTATCGATAAAGCACTACTGACAACACTCAAAGCATGTAGGCATGTCTGTAGCCTTAGCACACACTTTTGTTTAGCAAAAAAACTAATAAAAAAAAGAAACAATTGGGGGAGTACATCATGCTTTGGTACTAAAACTACTTAGTAATTTGAGGGGGACTTGAGCGCGGTTACCGGTAGAACTGAGTGCGATACGAGACGATACGGGAGGTAGGTAGCATCGTGCATCCCCTGCGTTGACGCGAGATTCAAATAAAAAAAATAAAGAGCTCGGAATCTTTAGAGGGAGACAATTTGATCTTAAGAAATAATAATAAAAAAAATGAATAAATAAACACACATAATGATTCACACATACGAGACATACGAATGGGTTAATAGTGACAAGTTAAAGACAGGTAGTGTGTCTATGGTGTACTAATTATAATATTATTTACAACAAAATAATAAATAAAAAGACGCAGGTTCGTGAACGGATTACATGGAGCTCGTCTGAAAGTGTTTTTGTATTTTTAGTTAATAAAGCGTTAGATAAGTAAAGATATAATATATAATTGTGTTATTTTAGATTAAAAAGTGGTTGCAAATTGTGTTAAAAAAATACGAAGAAACGAACAAGTGTGTTTCAATCCTAAAACCCTACTAACGATCTACAAGTCCCAAATATAAAAAAAAAACAAATAAAATCCCAATGATCTGAAAAACATTAACAAACAGAGCTCCTTCCAAATCCAAATACTAAAATTCCTTAAAAAACCAATTTATCCAAAATATCACGAGTCTTAACTCCACAACCCTTTTTTTACAAAAAAAAAAAAAAAAAATATCTAAAGAAATATTTGGTCCCATTTGGGCGCCAATATCTAAGGTAACTATTTTAATATCATACTATATTATATGAAATGAAAGTGGGGTGATTAGACAAAGATGTGCGTGAAAGCTGTGATCGCTAACATCGATGCTTAGCAGTGATTTGTAGCTGTATGAGGCAGTAAGTTGAATGCGTTTTGTGGCAAAAAAAGTACCTATATTAAAAAAAAAATGTATTCATATTTTGCAGTTAAAAAAAACATACCCCCATTTTCGGTTTTGTGTTATTTCTATTACATTTTTGTTATTACAACAAACTTAAAATCTTTAAGTTAGCTGTATAATTTAAAAAAAATGCCACAAAACGCCTTAAAAACTTCTAATAGAAAGACTACTTGCGAGCCAGCGTCAAGCCATAGCTAATGGGGGCCATAATATAACGAAAAAAAAAAATATAACAAGACACCACCGAAATAATATGTGTAACGTTAATCATCGGGTTAGTTACGAGATGGAAACTGTGTATGTTAACAGTGTTAATAACAATTAATGTGATCGCCGAGGTTTGAGGCAGTCGAAATTGACCTCAAAATATGTCTGTCTGTGTCAGTTGTATCGTTTTTCTGAGAATTTAGTTAATTTAGTTTAACGAATCTCATTTGAACGCAACAAAAACGAAGTCTTTATAAAAATCTTGACTCAAAATCTCAAAATGCACATAAGTTACGATTATTATTTATGCAAATTAGTCATTTTAAGCAACTACACTATCAGCGGCAGTTGAATAAAGAGACCAGCACGCGTAGCATGGCCATGTCGACGAAAGAATAGACAAAATAACACATCGCCATGCTTATACGTTAGAAATCATTCTACAATCTGTCATTTTGTCTATTTTTCCGTCGACAAAATCCGTTTCAATGGTCAAGTTACGCGTGCAGGGGCTTCTTTTAAAAATTTCCCCCTTTTATCTTCTTTATCTATCATTAGATATCGATGTTTTTGACCTTGTATATTCCCTATTTAAACAAAAAACCTTCAGTTTCAAAGAAATCAAGCCAAGTTTTTTTTATTAAATTGCAATTGAAAACGTCACAACTAACACGAAACAGTTCTCAACCGTATCCCCAGTACGTATAATGTATATTTTACAGTGCATCACATATTAAGACTCACCGTTTGGAGAACCGCGAGGAAAGCTTGGAGAAGAAGGAAGGTCGCGCCTGGTGCGGGGAGCCGCCGTCGCCGTACGCGCCGCCTGACGAGCCGCGCGACCGGGTCTGACCTGTAGGCGTTACGTATGTAGTATCACTATAAGTAACATACCACATCCCGCCTGTAAACCCCGATAAAACTTTGCCCGATCCGGTATTCTAACCCATGACCTCGTATTCATTAGTAGCGTTTGCGACCATTAGAGCAACGGAGGCAGTCATATATCACTATACGTACAGACATTGGAACTCATGGCCTTATCTTGTGGTAAGTTATTTATTTAAAATACATGTACCACAATGCAGCTGAGTTGAAAACGCGTATGTGTGGTGTTACGCGAATAGATAGAATAAGAAATGAGTACATAAGAGGAAATCTGACAGTTGCACCGGTGACTGAAAAGTTGTGCGGAAATCGGTTGTCATGGTATGCCCTTATCCCAATTTATTTGGGGTCGGCAAAACATGTCCTTTTTTTCCATACTTCTCTATTAGTCGTCATCTCGGTAGTCAACCCCTTTCTAGTCATGATGGTGAATACCTAGTAATAATTATATCTTACCGGAGTGGAAGGTGGACCTCGAAGGTACATTCCTGGGGAACACAAGCGGGTTAGGGAACTCCCTCCGCGCACCCGTCGCGCCACCGGCAGACACGGTGGAGTTCAGGCTGCAACCAAAGAATACATAATATATTTATAATACATACTTATAAAATCACGCCATTTTGTATACTGACGTACTACGGCTACAACAGTGAGGTCACCAACAACACAAACATACTGTGCCAGATATAAGAAAATAAATATTGTATAGGATTGGGAACGTATAAATTAATTATATATTATTATTTATTTATAAATAAATAAATGGAAAAAATACATAAAAGGACATATTTACAAGATAATAAATTATATAAATATTAAAATAATACCTCTACCACTACTGCTATTAAAGACAACAGTCTAGTATTAAAATAAATATTAGTAACAACATCAATCTGAAAAAGAAAAACTAAAACCCCAAAAAATTAAAAAATATAAAAAAAAAACAGTGCGGAAATAATAAAAGTGAATCAATTTTCCAATCTGCGATAGCTCATTAGTATTGTGTTTAAGCCAATTAAAAAGTAAAAATTTTCGTGGATTCAACTATAATAGCTGATACTGTGAATACTGCAAAGCAAAATATCTGTGAAAACAAGCAGATTGTCACCGCAACTGCGAATCCTTTTCAGCAAAACTAACGACGAACACCAAGAAAAAAAAGCCTTTAAACAACCAAAAACTACATTACAGTATCCGGGTGTTAATATGACAAGTTGAACACGTGCACTGTCAGTGACCCACATATGGGTCATTTTGGGTTGGAATGAGACGTCCGTGCCATACATGTGGGTCACTGCATTTTTCATACATCATGGGTTCTTACTTCGTGGACATAAAACTGGACGTGAGAGCTAATTTTGACATTTTGGCTGGACAGTGAACGTGTTAAGACAGCCTGTCACAATATTATACAAAGTTTAAGTGTTATCACACACGAGCGACACGCGTCAACGGCAGAGCCAACTACACGCGTCAACGACTTGCAGTTCTAGCGTGTCGCGTCCGCCATTTTGTCACTACTGTCGACTACCAAAATGGCGGACGCGACACGCCATAACCGCAAGCGTCACTTTAGGTCGGCGGCGGTCGTCGCGTTGACGACGGCCGTCGACACGGGCAGTTGCCTCTGCCATTGACACGTGTCGCTCGTGTGTAAGAACATTAAAGAACGAAGCTAAGTTCGTTTAGATTTGCTCATGTAACTACCGGGTCTTGTCATACTTCGTTTCGTAGTTGTGTGCACCGAAATATGCAAACACGCGGTAGCTACATGAGCAAAGCTAAACGAATTTAGCTTATTCCCAGTGTGGCCTGCGCATAAGTGAAATAGCAGAACACCCGAAAAGGAATCATTGAGCTCATAAACAACTTTTACAAAAGGAGCAAACCTAATTTCACAAAAAAAAAACAGCTGTTCCAAACACTTTATCCGAGTTATGTGCCCATAAAATGTATGGAAAAGCAGATTTTTTTATCCTCTCTATTAGTTCATTATGATGAGTTCAATGACCCCTTTTCAACCCCGGTTTCCAATTATTTCAATTACATCTTGACGCTCCACAAAGTCAAACTGCCACATTTACCGAGTTAAACTGCCACATTTACTAGCAGCAAGCCGAACCAAACAAAACCTCGTCGATCGTCGTAACCAAAGCTATAAAAAAACCAGCGCAAAGCTACTACCGCGAAGCGTACGATACTTTTCAGTACCGGTACCGGTATTGGTATCTAGGTACCTCGGGCGCGGCTGTGCGAGGTCCCGGGCTGAGGCGTTGTGTGGCTGCGAGTCTGCGCCGAGGGGCGGGGCGCCACTAGCAGACGAAATCGAGGCACTTTTGACGTGCGTCTTCGCCCCGGCCGTGGTCCCGGTACCAGTCGACCCGTTGCTGGTACTTCCGGTGCCATTTTTAGTGTCGGCCGCCGGGGCGCTGTTTAGTGCGTCGGTCAAGCATGCTGTTAGTCCCTTCTCATGCGTATATAAATATATATTCGGATATATATACAGTGTGAGTTGAAGGTTACATATATATTTTATAATATAGGTACGTAAGATAGTTTGTACTTTACTTTTATTGTATTTATGGGGATTTCCTTCAAGTATTTTTATAAGATAACACAAGTAGAGACAGACAAATAATTTAACACATTTTGACACAAAGTTACCACATAATGAGATACGGACACACATTTTTATTTAAATCAATTTAATTAAAGGTATAAAAGGCACCATTATGAAAGATAGTAAAAAAAATAAAGATACATGACCCCGATTAGCACTTCCTTCAAAATTTTCCTACCCCGGCTTCTGAAAATATATTTAATTTAATATTTTGTCTACTTATTTTTGATCGGCCAATCGTAACAGCTACTACGATATTTGAAAGCGTATTTACTGTTCAGAAACTTTAATTTTTAGAAGCCGGAGTCAGTTTTCGACATGTAAGTAGTATGCTTTTTGTTTTGCTTTTTTCTCTGCTGGAACGCAGGCCTTCCACTTCCACATATAAGAAAAGACAATGTGAGTGCGAGATAACTTCTCATATTTGTTCTAATACTTACGGTCTTGGAAAGCACGCTAAGTCGTTGGTCTCAGCTGTCATTTGTAGATATTTGACAGTCCTTACGGGTAGTCAGAAGCCCGAAAATCTGACAACCAGTCTTACCAAGGGGTATCGTACTACCCAGTGATCTGGGTTGTGGAGGTCAGATAGGCAGTCGCTCCATGTAAAATACTGGTATTCAGCTGCATCCAGTCCGAGCCCAACGTAGTTGTGAAAAGGCTAGACAGATGAATAAAAAATAGCATGTCGCGAACCCGTAAGATTTAACTCTACCAAAAATTGCTCAACGCGCCTAAAGAAGTTTTCAGTTCAAAAAGTATTTATCTATTTACCTGGGCGCATCATGTGGCGGGGACAGTTTAGGAGGTTGCGGCGGCGGGGGCTCGTACGTCTGCGTGCGTCGTGCGCCGCCCGTGAGCGTGCGCGAGCGAGGCTCCAGCTTAGGGGCCGCGCTCGACGGCCGGGTCGTGCTTTGAACCTGCTCGAAAGGGAGGAAAGAGGTCAAATAATGTGCTTTGATGAGGTCAAAAGTACACAACATCGTTTATGAGGGATTATATATTTTGTCAAATCTAGCTCTGGCAGTAAATTTGCCCCAAAATTACAGCCTGGCCAAATTCAGCTTTGCTAAAATAACTGTTTCATTAAATAAAGTGCTAACACATGTATACGAAACGTTTTCGCCCGGACTGGGCACATGCCTTACAAAAGGGGAAGAAACTGTCAAATTAGTTCCGCATAGATGGCGTGAAGTGTTTCTTACTTTCATTCAGCTGCCACTGGAGTTCCTTGTGAACTTTACTGTGAGATGGCGCTAAGTGTTTTGTCTTGTCAATGATTGGTCGCTTATCATTCAACACCACTTTGACAAACACTCAGTGCCTCTCACGGCGAAGCTTCCAGCAAACAACCCCATTAGATGATAAAAAAGTAATATAATTGTTAAAAATGAAGTGCTAATAACGTTGACATCATTTCGTACTAATAAAAGTCCAGAGACACGTACAGAAGTGCATACAGATCGTGACGTAACACGACGTGGCTGTAAGTTGGCATAGTTGTGCCATTATGGTCCAGTACGCGCCATCTCCACAGGTATCCAAACCACCTAAAAACTTTTACGCAATTATGTATCTTATTCCTTGTGAAACAAGTTCCATATCCGACCGTTTCGAGACGCGACGAGACGAGACGACCACAGTTACGTTACAGTTTTACAATTATCAAAATAAATACGTAATAAGTACATAATTATAAAGGTAGCTAACTACAACTACTTATCAATCCTAGTTCTACGTATGCTTGAGAAATCGTTGAGAAACTGTGTACTAATCAAATTTATGTATTATTAATTATTATTCTACATATTTCTAAATACTGCCTACGTTGCGCATTTTTGACCTGCATATCAAATTATTTTGTCAACTATACATACATAGTATCGTCACGTGGCGCCATAATACACAACTATAGCTATATATAAATACCCACAACCTGTTACATTACACCAACACAAACGGACAGTAAAATGAAGAACAGCTTTGTGTACCTTTCGTACCTGCATTTGAGCAATCCGCGCTGTGTTCTCCTTAATAGACGCCGAGTCAATTGTGTTCTGGAACAACGAATACATAGGTCTCATTAGTCCCCGACAAGACTAGGAAAAATAAAAAAAGCACTTTTAGAAGTAGAGGAATTGCTGTTCTCGGCAAGTATACACTACCACTATTCCTGCTGTGTCTATTTCTGCAGTTTAAGCAGCATTATTGTGTTCCTTTTGAAAACATACATAAACTCACGCCCTTTTCCCATGGGGGTAGGCAGGAAATACAGAACGCCACCTGCTACGATCCTTACATAGTCCCCTTTTGCCTCGTTTACGTTCATAAATCTGGTCATACACGTACGCCGGTTGCGAGTACTACGCACGTCTGAGTCCTAGTTACGTCACACACACGCGAGATACATTTTTTGCTATTGGTCAAGCTTTTCCTAGGAAAGCTGTTGCGTCATATTATAACGGCTGTAATGATAATCTGCCATTTTCACCAGTTTTTACCCTTAAGTCAATTTCCCCCCCCCCCCCCCCCCCCCAAATATTTAAATCGCTAGATTTGACCTCACCGCACTTAGTCACAAGAAAAAGTGTCCATACTGAGAAGAGTGAGCTCACACATTATTAAATAGCGTTTCCATGACAACCAAGTGTAGCCACTGCATCATTAGAGTCAGGAGGTATCAAAACGATTCAGAAACGCGAGCATCTTTTGACGCGGTAGGGCGAATCTAACCACACCACACAAAAAAATGCGTTTACCGCTAAACTTACAACGAAGTGTTCCGCTTTATACATTTGAGTTACGGAACCCTAAAAAAGGTATGCCCGAAATTTCTCCCACACCTTACTCAGCAGAACACAAGAATATTTTGCGACAGGAAAGGACCAAAATGGATAAAAGTTGACACCAGTAGTCTAAATAAAAAAATAAAGAATAACGCACCTGTCTTTTAAAATTTGATGTCGTTGTAGTCGCCGTGGATGTGGTGTTGTTGGCCGCAGTCGTGGTTGTACCTACTGGAAGAATACCCTCTTAGTATAAACGATACATAAGAACACGTTTCCGAAAGTACATTCAACAAACGAGATAGTTAGTCACGGACTACGTAGAGAATAAGGATTATTTTTCCGTGCCACTTATCAGATTTACAATACAATACAATACAAGGGATTTTACAACGTCAGGTATACGGGGTTGCAGGCACATCGACGCACAACCTGGTTTCCATGGATTCAGTACATGATTCTAGAAAGGCATAGAAATTTTTCGTCGGATATAAAAAAATAACTGCTGTTTCATAGAAAAGAGTTACCTACGCAGTCAAAATGTATGGACAACATTTTTTTTTTATGGCCGACGAAGAATTTTAAAGTATCATGTATAAACTGAATCCATGGTAACATGTTGCGCGTCGATGTCCCTGCCGCCCTGTATTTTATCCGTGGAATAAAATTGACGTCAACTGTTTTTGTATGGAAAGACTGTTATAAATTTAAAAAAATATTCCTCGGATAAACATGTCTGGCGTTAGTAAATCGGTGTATTCCCGTTCGTCCCACTGATTTTATCAGTGGGATTAAATTTAATATCGGGATAAATTTGATACTATTCTTATAAATTCCCGTTCGTGCCACCATCGGGACGAACGGGAATACATCGGTAAATCAGACCCTAATAAACTATGGCAAAAATATGACAATAAAAAGGTTTAATAAGTTTATTTATCTCTTTTGTTGTCTGTACATTTCAAATAATAGCTGAACCACTATTTGCTAAACGTTTTATTGACAGAATGTTTAGTACAGCGACATCTGTTGAGTGCAAAGCGTAGGTGCATTGTCAGTTCTGTGAGGACAGTCGTGTTTTACAATCAACATTTCACCAACTTTCATGCAGATAACTTTTAAAGTATTCTGAACCTTTTGCAGTTTGATTCGATACGAATGATTGTAAATTTGACACTAATTCGAACTAAATTCGATTTGATTTAGCCCTTGAGCTAGCCCATTGGTCCTTACGTGTTTAAAATTGCGATTTATTTTATAACTTTTACACTTAATTTTTAATTATTTTGATCATAGAACGATCAAACGGAATCCACAAAAAAAGTTTGTTATTTTGTTAATTATGACTTGATTTAAATGTCTATGATCGAAGCGTTAATGATATTACCAGCTGAAAAAATGCCAATCACCAAATGCCAATACATTTTTATTCTGATTGTGATGGAAAAGATAGTAAAAAAGCAGCAACATATTATTTTCCACTAAAATATTTTAGTTCAGATGTTTGCTTGGTTTTTAATTACTATCTTTTTCAAGAAAGTGTGGTGCCAGTGAATAATTAACAAAAGAAAATGTGTTTGAAATTAGTTACGAAAGATCACGCTTTACAATAAGCGACATCGACTAGGGGCTACTTTTACAATACTTTTTCAACGTCAAAATCATTACAAAGTTTATTTTTATGTTGTTGGAGTGCAAAAAAGCCTTGGATTTTCAACTCTCGGCTCTAAGCAGTGCGTTGAAAATCCAGTGCGCGAATAAAATCGTCGCGGGGAAACATCGCACTTGCTACCTGGGCTTAGACGCAAATGTCTCAAGTGACAAGCATGGCCAATTCAGCATCCAACTTTAAAAACTTCAACTTTCATGATATTAGTGATGTGGAAAAAGCAGCTGTAAAAAGTAACATTACTTATTACAATATTATTGTAAGTATGTATTATTTGTTTTGTGAGGTGTGGAGTATTGGAAATTAATTTATTTTTGTAGAGGTTGTAAGAAATACTTAATCCGTACTTCTTTCCGGTATCTTTGGATTCAGGAATGAGAGTTATTTACGTCACAGTATATGTTGTATCTTTCGCGTTGTCCTATACTCTATTTGGTAGAAGGTTTATTCCCAGTCGTCCCCACCCGTCGTTCTCACTGGGCACGAAGGTTTATTCCCGGTCGTCCCCACTGGGCACGACTAGGAATAGAAGGTTTTAAGGTGCGTATCACAGAGGCATGGTGGTACGAAACTTTTTTTTCCCAGTCGTGCCCAGTGGGAACGACGGGGTGGGGACGACCGGGAATAAACCCTTTTAAATAAACCTTTTTTACAGTCTATCCAACTGATTTTGACTTTTATTGCGTTGGTGGCATGACAAATGGTAGCTACAGTAAAGCAAAAACGTGGTTAAAATACCAGTTGTCGAAATCAGTTGAACAGACGCTAAAAAAGGTTTATTTAAATTTCTAATCTTATTTCAAATGGAGTACAGTCTTGTTGACGTGTTTGTGTGTCAAGAGGACTGGACGAATGTCAGAATACAGAGGCCTACGTGTGTGGGTGTGTGATGTATGTGTGTCGAGTGTGGAGGTTTGTTTGTGCGGGTGTGTTACCTTGCGTGCGCAACACCTCGGCGCCGGAGGAGGCGCGGCGCGAGGCGGCGGGGCGCGCGGAGGCGGAGATGGAGCGCTGCACGCCGCGGTGGCCGGGCGAGCCACCCGCACCGCCGCCCGCGCCTGCCGTCATACTGTTACACACCGCTCACCGCTCCCAGGCCAGCCGACCACAACCGACCCATATCCTCACTTATCACCCCATTGAACCCCGTTATACCCCGACTTGACACCCCACATAATACGACATAATCAGCCTATAATATTCCCCCTGTCTTCACTTTGTGAGAAGGCCGTACTCCCATCACACGAGCCAGCTTTGGTAAGTAGCTCAAAGACCCCTAGCCCAGAAAGGTGTAGTCAAATTTGAGGGTTATAGAACATCAAACTGAACCACTTTCTCCATGGGACTAACATCTTAATCACGAAAAAATTATCAGCTGTCCCATACAAAGCTTCAACACCTGCTCAACCCAAATGTATAGGACGGCTAATAATTTTTTCTCGATTACGATGTTGATCCCAAGTTGTTCAGTTTGATGGTCTGTACCGCCTTAAATTTGAATTGATTGTATTTACCCCGCGTGCACCCTAATTTGGCACCCAATTGTACCCATACTTGGAACCCCAATAGCCCCTTTAGTCTCCTTAGGTTGCAATAATTCACGGAAATAACTTCAAGTCCTACCACATTTTACAGGCCCGTAGATAAAATTAAACCCAATGATGAATTAAAGATGAAATATTAAACCCAATGTCTTAAAAACAAAGAAGCGAACCCTTAATGTATGAATTTTCCCAAAAGATGACGTCCCTCCCTCATTTATCTGATAAATAATGTAGTTTAATGCTTGTTTGATGTTCCTGTTTACTCTCGGTTGTGATCGGTTTGCGGTACGTAAAAAAAAGCACACGATACACAATAATAATAAGAAGCAATAGGTATATTATAGTATGAACCTAATTCATTTTTGGGGTAAAAATATTTGCCACATTATATAATATGCCACATTTTTACTGTTTTTCCAAAAATATTAAACAAATTATTTTAGTTGATTTTCAAATACAGTAATTGTGGTTTTCATGAACGTTATTACAGCACAAATCACACTAAGGCCCGCTTGCACAACAAATCACTACAGTCCGGCCGTCGAGAGAATGCGTTCTTGACACCTGTCAGTTTCGTATGTGTTTTGCGAATTTGATTCTTACCTATATTGACAGGCCAGTTGGCGTGGTTGGTCAAGATACCACCTATCATGCCGCCGGTCGTGGGTTCGATTCCCATCCAGGACAAACATTTGTGTGCATGAACATGTCTGTTTGTTCTGAGTCTGGGTGTAATTATCTATATAAGTATGTATTTACAAAAAATAAGTAGTGTAGTATATCAGTTATCTGCTTTACATAGTACAAGCTCTGCTTAATTTGGGATCAGATTACCGTGTGTGAATAATGGCCCAGGTTATTATTATTATTATATATAGTTACTAGAAATTGTCCAAATGACAGGTGGCAGGAACATATTCTCCTTACGGCCGGACTATACATTTGTTCAGTGCTAAACGTATTTAAACCATAATTCTGTCTCTATCATCTTCATACAAACGACAGAAATAGAATAATATTTTAAATTCATTTAGCGTTGAGTCAGGCCGTCGAGAGAATGTGTTCTTGACACATACCAGTTTCATATTAACGAATTCTGTGTTTTACGAATTTGACAGGTGTCAGGAACGCTTTCTCTCGACGGCTGGACTGTAGTGATTTATGATGCAAATTTGCTAAAATACTCGCAGAATATGAACTTTCTTATGTAAGGTTTAAGTAAATTAGTGTCATAATACTTTTGCCCAGACAATACAAATGATGAATATAGACGCGCTCGTACATAACGTAAAATAATGACAATGATTAAACCCAGTTAGAATTAAGCTAAGCTGAATCAGTATGGACTCTAAGCACTTCGACGAATGCTCTAAGGCCGACTTAGCTGGTACTTTGCCTTAGACATGTTCCCGTCTCTGTCTTGCACTTGTAGTTTGACAGTTATGCGACAGCGACAGGAATAACGCTTAGTCAATGTACGTGGTATGTTTATATATTTCGACTTTAGGCAGTCAGCGAAATTCAAAAATATTCTTGCTTTTTTTGCAAAATGCAAAAATCATTAGCGTATAATTTGAATTTGGCGTTCTACCTTGCAGCATCCTCTTTAAGTATCATCAATTTTGCTTGGTCGGCTTCCGGTCTAACCGGATACAGCTTAATAAGCGCTTTACGTAACCATATACTTTTGACAGCGAAACTAGGTAGTATTCCAACAGTTGTGCCGACGGTACTTTTCGTGTTATAATATATCACCAATTAATAAATAAATAGCTCCCAGTTTTAAAATATGCAGAATTTTAGAGCGCTTTATAATGTTATTTTCAAGCAATAATATTGCTTATGTACACAGCCTAATAAATACCTATTTAAACTTTTGTAGATACCTTATTTCATTTGCTTATATTTATAGGAAAAAAAAAAAAAAATAACACGATATGTCTTCATGTTTAATTAATCACTTACAGTAATATTACACGGCTCATTCATGCCCTTAATTTGAATGAATCAACCAAATTGAATGGTGTAATGTAAACAAATGGTAAATCATTAAACATTTTATTTCAATCTCCAACAACAGTGGCGAAAAATACTGCGCTCATAAGGAAAAAAGACGTATCTGACATTTTTTTCGAAACAGAGTTATTTACATATTCGGAATCAGCAAAAAAAGACGCATCTACCAGTATTTTTAAATTGGCGTAAACCCAACGAAAACCTAATAATTCTTACTATTAAAAGACGCATCTGCTTTTGTATCTTAAGGTTTAAACAGGACAACAGATTTTTTTCATCATTTCAATATTTTTGTAGATACGTACTTTTACCTTTAGGCGGCAGAATAGCAAAGGTATGTGGCCCGAGAACCAAAAAATCCATCAACCCTTAATGAGCCTGTGAGAGCCTCTCACAGAGAGGAGGCCTGTGTTTCAGCAGTCGGAACATATATTGTAGGCCGACTATATGAATGATGTAAAACTGTAAACAATCAATTTAGTTGAACCGTGTAATACTACCATGATATAAACCAGATTTATAAATTGTAATTGTTTTCGTCTAATAAATATTTATTAGACGAAAACAATTACAATTTATAAATCTTCCCATCCTGTATGTCTATAATAAAATATACACATAAAAACTTATAAATACCTGAATGCGCGTTTGTAGTGGCGGTAGTGCCAGGCGGCTGGTTGCCGGCTGCTGCCGTGCGCAGCGATAGCGATGAACCGGACCGGCTGCCGTCCGACTCCGGCTGGAATCGTATACGGGACTTTTTCATATCCGATAGGTTACTCGTGATATGGCCGAAAGGGTGTTTGGAAGGTAAATTATTTTTGTTCTACAACTTTTACTTTATTATTAAAGCCCGCTTGCATAACAAATGATTAAATGCAATTACCTCTAACACCTTTTTCACACCGACGCTTACCGCTGCGGTTTCGTTGCGAAACGCGATATTTTTGGTACAATTTGTCAAGTTAACACCAGGTAGGTGTGAAAAAGGCGTAAACGCATTAAAAATATCGTTCCATTTCTGTCAATCGTTTGAAGTTGTCAGTGACAGAATCAATCTGTCTAGCCTTTTTCCCAACTATGTACAGGTCAGCTTCCAGTCTAACCGGATGCAGCTGAATATCTACCAGTATTTTACTTGAAGCGACTGCCTATCTGACCTCACAACACAGTTGCTGAGTAACACGATACCCCTTGGTAAAGCTATTTGTCAGACTTTTAGGCTTCTGACCACCCGTAACGACCGTCAAAGATCTACGAATGATAGCCGAGCCCAACGGCTTAACGTGATTTCCAAGGTACGGAGTGGTCTCGATATGTAATGGATGGTCACCCATCCACGAACCGACCGCGGCAAGCGTAGCTTAACCTTCGATCGACCCGTGCGGCTGTTATCATTTAGCCACGAGCCCGTCAGACAAATTGTTTTAAATACGTTTTCGCTTAAAGCATTTAGTGATAATGGTGCAAGTGGGCTTTAGGGTAAGTTTCCATCTGACGGAAAAATACTCGCGGATGCTCGAGCACTTTTTAAATTTCACTGAATAGGTAACGGTATCTATAATTCAACGCAAAAATCACGCTTAATAAAACGCTTGATATCTGCATCGAATTTTATACTTAAAAAGTCAACAGTTCTGAAGAAGTTGCCATTCTATTAATATTATGTCATACTTTAACACCCTTTCGGCTAAGCATCTACATTATGATGGATAAGTTTTTTTTTTCCTTCTGAACATGGGAAAACAATCACAATAAACAATCACTTAAAATGATAAATTAAGGGTCGGCACTAGGAAATCGTGTTTTGGAAAATTTTATATAGAAAACTTACAAGTCGTAGCCACGACAAAGAAACTTCTGGCTAGCTCAAGAGTTTCATCAGTCATTGAAAAAATCGGATCGAGGACAAACCTTGTGGATGATTGTTAAAAATCAATTAAATATCACCAAAAACGTGCAAAAAACACTGTCGTATTTTGATAAGTTTGACGTAAATAAGAAGCCACCGTTATTAAATATAATACTATATAGGTGACTTCTTATTTACGACAAAGATATTAAAAAACACGGCAGTGCTTTTTGCACATTTTTAGTGATATTTTTTTTTTTAAGAATCATCTAAAACACTCTTACACACTCACTCACTCTTGAGCTAGCAAGAAGTTTTTTTTTCGTTGCTACTACTTTAGTTTTCTATATAAACTTATCCTAAACCCATAACACGATTTTCTAGTGCCGACCCTTAAAAACACAAAACAAACATTTATAAACATCTTGACCAACGATAGCATTTCACACGACACATCTTTGGTACATTTATAAATAAACACAAATTGAACATAATAAAACATGCACAAACAAAACACCCAGACCCAGAACAACTATCTGTTCACACATACAAATATTTGTTCCGTGCAGGAATCGAACCCGCGACCCGCAGCACAGAAGCCACTGTGTTATTCGAGCCGTCACATCGTAACGTTTGTTGAATGTAAACATGTTAACATTTTAATGTTGTTACAAAAGGCACGTATGTACTCTGTATTTAGCAAACATTGGACTGTTTTTTTTTAATAGCGTAAAATTGCTTTCAAATCTGAGATTATTAATAAATACTAACCCTTTAGTTGATAAGTTTGTTTTGTTTGTACTAACCATTGGACCAAAGTTGTAAAATTAAATAAATATAAATAAATAAATAAATCTGACACCTTCAATTTGTTAATTAAACGTAATGTTGATCATGGCTCTGCAGCTAGACCTAGGTTTACTCTAAAGTCTCTAGTTAATCTTCAGTCACATCTCATCACATAATTTTTCAGATTTGTCAGAGTACTAAATAAAACAACCTTTTAAGAACATTAATTTTTTTTTAACACTTGCAAATATAAATACGAATAAATGGCTATAAATTTAGTCCATTTCTTTCTGAAACAACGTAGGTACTATCGACAATCGCAAGGCCTTTCCAACATCGAAACAATTTTGCTTGCGCGCTGCAATTGTAGGACAAAAAAGGACTAAACGGGCAGAGTGAATTAGTGTATATGTCGTAGGATGATTTGATAATTCGAATTTTCGCAAAAACTCTAAGGATATTGCGAAAACACGGATAATTAGACAATGGTGAAAACATTTCTCAATCTTACTGGAAAAAGATAGGGTTTTTGCAAAAACACGAGTCACTCTAGTAACATTGAGTATCCTTAATTTTGATTGGCTAGATTTTTGCTTACTGACCAAATCTTATTCTGATTGGTTCCTAATTTTACCCTGTGAGCTTTGAAGTATTAAGTATGTCATAGAGTTATTCTAGCTATTCGCATTTTCAAGTCCAACCACACTTTTAACCAGATTTAAAACATAAGACTGCTGAGTCGCTCTCAAAAACACAAATAAAATAACGTGCGTGAATGATTGACATTTAAAAAGTCAACCAATCATGAGGAGGTCTCGTTTTGGCCGCTCCGACCGGCCAATCAGCGTTCTTATTTTATAACAGCTAACGTTTCGTTTCGCAATATTACTAGAGCGACTCGTGTTTTTGCAAAAATCCTATCTTTTTTCAGTGGAGCTTGAGAAATATTTTCACCATTGCCTAATTATCCATATTTTCGCAAATACCCTAGGGTTTTCGCGAAAATCCGAATTATCAAATCATCCTACGACATATACAAAAATCAACTTTAAGGTGTAAAAGGTGTCCATTTTGTCGATAGTACATCCAAAGCAAAACCAAAAAACACATAAACAGGGGCAAGACTAATGCACTGGCGCTGGGTTGGTGGAATTCGTCCACTACCTCTCACAAAGAGGAGGCCTGTGTCCCAGCAGAGGAAACATTATAAGCTGATAGATAATGTATGGGCACACAGAGACTTCGAAAAAGCCACATAAACGGAAAAAAAAAAACAACACGCCTACCCTATGGGTAGAGCAGGGGCCCACGTAAAGAGCCGAGCCTATTGTTATTATTTATTTATTCAAACTTTATGCAACAAACACAGAAGAGATACAAGAACACAGGGGCACTTGATGAAAATAACATATTTATTCTCTACCAATTAACTATGGGTGGTGGAAACACAATTAATCGGGCAAAAATCCAGAAAAAAAAACACATCCAGAGCACATACAGCCAATTGTAAGCTCATTAAAAAGTAAGTAATAATAACCTTTGTACTCACGTCCGTACTTTTCCTACCGAGTAGCAGGTAGGTCGCAAACACATCGTCGTACTTGGCCTCCGCTAGCGAGTACTCGATCTCTTGTCGGTTGTAGCCAACACATACGAGTGCCTCTGTTGTGGTAGTGGGAAAATAACGTGTTAGAATTGTGTGTAAGTAGGGAGGTTTTACATACCGTAAGTTTTTCAATATAAATAGGGTCATATTGAGAAACGATAATTAAATTAGAATCAGAACAAGTATGAGCGATTATTATCAAAAAAATAACAATACAGGGTGGTAGGGACAGCGTCGCGTATACTGTCACGATGAAATGAATTCAGCCCCAGATTCTAGACCCCAGAATTTTTGAGCAAAGAAATTTTTTGACCGACAAAAAATTTGATTCTTGAAATTTTTTTGTCGGTCAAAAATAAAAAGGTCTGTTGTTTTATAGCAAAGTGCAATACAACCTACGCAGTCAAAATGGTATGGAACAGCAATTTTTTTTTTAATAATCGACAGAAAGTTTCAAAGCAATCATTCAGAATCCAATACTGAAACCATGGTAAGTGGTTGCGCGTCGGTGACCCTGCCACCTTGTACACTTACAACATTTATAATAAGAATGCAGAGTAGTAAAGTTAAGACAGAAACAGGAAAATATATAATACCAATGATAATTTTGGGGACCAATAACAATAATGATATGTAACTACTACTTTAACACATTCACTGCTGAATTATTTGGCGAACTTGCTCCAAGTGCTGCTTTATGATACACTAAACCCTGTGCGGCAAACACTCATACGCGCCCAAAAAATACTTCGTGTGGTGCTATGAGCGCGCAGGCGCGATTGAAGAAACTCTACCCAGTGCGGCTGGGCACATATGTGCGCCGTTACAAACTTATCCCAAGTGCGGCAGACGCGTAGGTGTGTTTGAAAATTTTCCCATTTTTTATGAGTCATAAAACAATTACGCCGCAAGTAAAGGTTGCCTCACACGACTGTTGTAACCTCAAGGATCAAGCGTTTCGGAATTAGCTTTTGCTCATCATTTTGTTGTTCGTACTTACATACTTAGTTAGAGAGCGAATGAATGAAAGTGTTGCCGTTTAGTAGTGTACGATTTTGTGAATTATCTAGTAGAGCAATAATATACAGGGTTATTTGTAAAACACCAGCAACCTCTTAGGGGGTCATTGTACTCATGATTATGAACAACTTTTACTATGGGAACAAACTTGAAATCGCGAAAAAAAATCAGCTATTCAGTACATTTACGTTCGCATAATTCGTCAAAATGTACTGAACAGCTGATTTTTTTGGTATTATGTAGGTAAGTAGTAGAATAAGGCCATAGTTACCATATAGTTTTTTTTTTTTTCAGAATTTCGTACTTATATTATTTGATCCATCATACGTTGAGATAATTTAAGTACAATTAAAGATATTATTAAAAAAAACACGTAATACTAGGCAGTAAGGTCTGGTGACTATAGCCTGATATTAAATGGCCATAAACAAAAAAGATAGTATGTTGTCGTTTGCAATAAAATTTAGCTGTTGGTTAGTTTAGAATTTTACTGACTAAAACCCACCCGTGTTCCACTGACACTCGTAACATCTGACAACCGAACAATACGTTGTTCGGTTGTCAGATGTTACGTGTTACAATCAATTGCTCGAAATGCCTTGTGTGTTGACACCTTTACCAACCCTTATTTTACGATGTTTTCGAAACAATAGAGATGCACAAAAAACCCACAAAAAACCCACAGGTGCGGCGCGCCGCATTCGAAGGAAGTACATAAATTGTATGGACACGCCTACGCGACGGTAGCACTTGGTGAACGTTCGAAAATCGCACATACGTGTCGGCCGCACAAAACGTGTTAATAAACCTTGCATGCGGTCCTTATTAAATATATCTTAAGTACATTCTCCAAGTCGAAAACACGAGCATGCACAACAAATCTTTTAAAACAATTAGTTAGGTATGTGTACATAGACATATTTTCTTTAGTTTTTACCATCTAAGAACACCAAACTATTATTTTTTTACACGATTTAGTTATCTACTTACTTCGACAACCATTTAATACCTACTACTTTAATATTTTATATTATTTTCAACAATGACTACTACGTTTTCAAGAATGAAAAACACAAAACAACGTTATTTCCTCTAACATTTATATTACTTAAATTAAATTCACATAACAGTAAGCTCAGAAACAAAAAAAAAACGCTTCCTAAAAAAACAAGCGGTTTAAAAATGCTAGCGTAAAGAAGTACTACATGCTTTCATTTGTGTGTATTTAAGCATTATTAATAAATAAAAAATACTAGACATAAATACGCAAAATAATAATAGAATAATAATTGTGTCTCGTTGTAAAACGCTATTCTGTTAATATTATTGTAACAAGGAAAGGTAAGTTGTTGAATTTATCATTCCCCTAATAAAAAGCTTTATTCTGTTGTTGTTGCTATTTTGGTCAACAACTAAGGGAAGATTAAGGGACTAACTACATTTATTCAGCTCAATTCAGCTTTTGTCCATAGAAAATACAAGTTTTGTATTGAGATGCGAACGCATCCGTTCAGACGCGGAAAGGATGCGTACACAACTCCATACGAAACTACTAGGCTGATCCAAAAGTAATGATAAAAAAATAAAACTATTCAGATGAATAATTATTGAACTGAATGTAAATGTACCCCTCCCGGGAATTGTGGTCTATTTATATGATTTTTATTTTTTGCTGATTTAATGGGTAAAAAACAAGCAAAAAAAAACTAAGTATTAAAATATACAGATTATCATTACTTTTGGATCAGCCCATGTAATGTTTTCTATGGACAAAAAGTGAATTGAGCTGGGTAAGTGTAGTAAGTCCGTAATTGATAAGGCCTTTAGCGTTTGCTTCTATGCGCTTTGCAAACTGAATTTTAATATTTTGGCTCATGCAGTGTCGGATGTCCGCCATTTTAATTTTAGACGATGACGAAGTAGGTAATGAGTCTGTGTATTCTACGATATTCTTAGCACAGTTTTTACACAGTTCGAAGAAATGAACTATTTTAGATTCTGTTTCTCAAGAGTGATACAACAAGACATAATATTTTCCACCTCTCCCCTATTTAAAACACATCACACATCCCCTTGCGGACACGTACCAATTTGCGCTGTGCCGAAAGTACGCATGGAATAATAAGAAATGTCAAATTTTTATATGGGTTAGCAGAAATCAATATTAGTAGCTCATTTTAGCTTTTGTTATACAGTATGTGAAGTAAAGAACGCCCTCGATAAGTGTTAAAGAAACAAGACTTTAAGATAACCACAATATATTTGATTCCCCCGAATGGTAAGGCAGAGGTGTAGATCTCCCACATTTTCCTAGTTATGATCAAGGGTTACTATTAAAGACTACGTAATACAGGGTCAAGCCTATTGCCATAAACTCCGCGTTGCCCGACACCCACGCCCCTTCGTGAGTTGTCATGAGATTTAGATCGAAAAAAACTCACCGTGTAATTTTTCTAAATGCGTATTTTTAGTGTAAATCCGTTAATTTGTGCTTGATGGCGTTGGATTTATTTAAATAAACATAATTAATTTGCTTAATTATTTTTTACAATAATTACACAGTTTTCTCGCACTTTTACACTGTTGTTTGCGAAAAAAAAAAATTACGTGCTCTTTGCCGAGACCCCCTGTCTACATTGGGTGAGGTTCGTCTCGACCCCCCCCCTCCCCTAAACGCCTCATGTAATTAATTGACGCCCCTTACTTTTAAGGCCCAGTAATAGAAGGTCACGCTTATTACCATAAACTCCGCGTTGCAACGGGAAATTCCTGATGGCGAAACGCAATAACACCTTCAGAGGGACTTCTCGTATCGGCACGAACTATATGTGAGAATCAAGCTAATCAATCTGCCTAGCCTTTTCCATACTTATTTTACATGGAGCGACTGCCTATCTGACCTCCACAACCCAGTTACTGGGTAACATGATATCCATAAGACAGATTGTCAAACGTTTCTGACTACCCGTAACAACTGACAAAGATCTACAAATAACAGCCGGGACCAACAGCTTTCCGAGACACGGAGGGGTCTCGATATGTTATGGATGGTCACCCATCCACGAACCACCTGCGGCAAGCGTAGCTTAACCTTCGATTGATCCGTGCGGCTGTTATTACTTAGCCACCAAGTATATTTAAGTATGGTGGGGGTTATTTGAAAGACTTATGAATGTTTACCAACAGTTTTTTCATTATTTCACATACTGTATCCTGTGAATTAGCATGCAATGGGCATGTTATGTTTGGGTGATCAATCATTAGTAAAGTTAGTAATAAGCTTTGTTAACGGGAAGTAGTCAAAGACAAAGCATTAGTAAATGTTAATTAACTTTAATTTTACTGTAAATTATGGTGTGATTGTGAATGAAGCTAAAGTGTTGAAGTATTTCGTGAGATAATGGTCCAATCCATAAAAAAGTGATTTCAGTGAAAGCTCATGTCAATTTACTTATCGGACGGTATTTTTGCGCTTTTTCTTGTAAATATTAATTTTACTATTACGCTTTTTGTTTTTTTTTTTGCGTGCTAAGCTTGGATAGCTTAAGATTGATAGTGTAATATTTAGTTTGTAGTACATCTCTAACTTAATTTTAGTATTTCAATAATGTCTCAGTTTTCAATTAAAGTTGGATGTTTGAAAATTATTTAATTATCCTTGTAAAAAATCTTCTGAACTGGACCAATTAAAAAAATATATTTTACTTATAATGCGTGTCCACACTGCAGCTAACAACATTTCTTTACTGGAATCAACAAAAATCTTTCTTTTGTTTGAATGAATCAAATCAAGTTACCACATTACAATTTTCCTGTTAAAAGCTGCAGCGCCGAACTTAAAACTAAATGACCATGAACGAAGATTCCCGAAGTTTCCCGACAATTCCCGAGCATAGTCTCACATAACAAGAGGTCGGAAGTATACCTATGGTATCCTCACCTATCCGATTATGGTCTTTGAAGTCCTGTTGAGGCTCTACGTAGGGCCTGAGCTCGTCATCTTCGTAGCCTGTGTTCATCCATTTGTCTCGCATGATGCTCTCCAGAGAAGCTCTTTTTGCGGGGTTGAGCACCAAGAATTTCTTGAGGAGGTTTTCGCAGTCCGTTGACATATAGAAGGGTATTCTGGGAACGATGAGAACAGGGGTTTTCAAAAATGTCTTTACTTTTAAAACAAAGACATATTGGGCATTTTCGGGTGTTTATGGGTCGGCAATTAGATGCAGCTAAACATCAATATTTTATACGGATCGTCTGTCATCAGATCAGAATTCAAATATTTGATTACCCCCAGGCTAATACTAACTAAAATATTATAAATGCGAAAGTGAATTTGTTTGTTATGCTTTCACGTTCAAACGGCTGAACGGATTTGGATGAAATTTGGAACATGGGTAGACTATGACCTGGATTGGAATATAGGATACTTTTTATCTCGGTAGTAGGTTCCCGAAAAGCTAGTATGCAATATGTTTCTAATAAAAACTGGGTCCAATCGACTTTACGTATTCTTTCCTTATTATGGAAAATTGGATCATGGACCAACCCACGATGATGATTTTAGATAACTTTAGCCTGATGAATTGGGCTTTACCGGAATAAGGCGCATACTGACAGTAGCCCCGTCAACTAACGCCCTATGGTCTCCCATCCACAATATAATCAGCCTATAATGTTCCCACTGCTGGGACACAGGCCTCCTCTCGGTGAGAGGGAGTGGGTCATAATCCACCACGCGAGCCCAGTGCGGGTTGGTAGATGTCACATGTCTCCGAATTTTTTTTTGTTCTACTACATGCCGGTTTCCTCACGATGTTTTCCTTCACCGTTTTGAGAGCAGTGGGGTGATGAAATCATTTACATAAAGTAATGTGCCTGCTTGGTTATGAACCCACGACCTACAAACTCGTAAGTCGCGGTCCTTACCACTGGGCCACCACTGATCGACATGGTATATTATATACCTTCGAAGATTTATCCTTGCGGCTGTTATTATATTATTATATCACGTCGTACTTCTTGTACGTGGCAGTACTTGCAAATGAACACACCTGTACTTGCCGCGAAGCACCCTCTCCCTGAGTTCGCGGAGCGTGGAGCCGTCAAACGGCAGCGAGCCCGACACCAGCGTGTACAGGATCACACCCAGCGACCACACGTCCACCTCGGGACCGTCATACTTCTTGCCTGTAAGACAAATAAGAAAATATAAATTAAAATACTTGTAACTAGGAAAAACTAGGTATTTTTAGTGGTGTTGAAAGGGAGAAGCACTAAAAGGATGGACCGGTGCGTCTATACATAGGTGAATCTATACTAACGATAAAGCTGAAAAGTTTGTTTGTTTGAACGCACTAATCTCTGGAACTGCTAGTCGGATTTAAACAATTATTTTCGCATTGGATAGTCCGATTCATGAGGAAGGCTATAGGCTATTTAACATCACGCTAGGACCCTTAGGGGCCGAGCAAAAAGAAAAAAAAAGAGCTAAATGAAAACGAAGTAATCGCGGGCAGGCGACGCGATGCGACAGGGTGGGCCGGAACAAGAATTTGGAATATGTAAGCTTCGTATTTGAACACGGTTCTTCCAAATGAAGGTGCTCACGTCTTTCTTCGTAGTATTTTGGAATTCCAGTTCCAGGCCCTGATACCAGGTTCAATTATCAGGCCCAGTGGATTATACGATTATTATTTAACAGAAATGAGCAATCGAGTTCCTACGTGTGAACGATATTAAAAGTTTAAAAAAATATTTTTTGGAACGAAGTTCTTTAACGCGGATTGCGGTAGGAGTAAACTGGTAGAAATCGCCACGTAACGAAAAAGCGATTTAAGAGAAAGTTTAAATTTGGTCAAAATGAAAATAAATTCAAGATGGTGGTTGCCAAAAATTTAAAATTTTTCATCATGGGTGTCGTTTTTATGGTTTTCGAGGGTGTTAAAGCCGATAGTGTCAAAATGTAAATCCATGATAGCGGCAGCAAAAGTTTTGTTTTTATTTTAAATCATACGTGAGAAGGAACGTTCCTGACGTGGGTTATCCGACGGTTAATTCTATAGCCATCAAATCCGTCAATGTTCCACCAACAAATTCAGCTGACCTATATGAACTCGGCAGCCCTATTTCAACACCTAGTAAGGGACACTTTTTACAAAAATCGTTTTATTGCATAATCTTGCTAACCTACTAAGTCCTTACCAAATACAAAAACAGTGTCAAAAACCCACAAACAAGCAGATATACTTAAGCATCGAAACCTGGTAAGTCCATTCACTGCCCGTGACCACTTTTTTGCGCTCTCCTGTAAAATTTCGTTTTAAGTTTTAAACCTAGTAAGGTTTTGAGGGGCAGCCGAACTGACGTGTATTAAATAAGAAACGCGTTTACGAAAGCATACAGTAATCCCTAATCTGCCCCAATCTTTTTGGCCGGGCTGAAGTGAGCGCGACCGCCATCTTGCGCATTCTGAGCATCGGCTCGCGCCTACCAGCACCTTCATTTTGCATTCTGCACATCTGCCTACGTTCAAACCGGCCTAGAACATTGGGGACTACTGTACCTTGGAAGAGTTCTGGCGCGGCATATGGCGGACTGCCGCAGAACGTGTCGAGCTTAGCGCCCGGAGTGAACTCGTTTGAGAAACCAAAATCCGCTATCTTAATGTTCATCTCGCCGTCCAACAGGAGATTCTCCGCCTGAAACACGAATTTAAACAATATCACAATTGCAGAAAAATAACAGCACCCTAATTGCGAAACACACTATCAATCGCAATGGGGGCTGTAATATGAGCCTAGGGATAGGCCGCGGATGCTTGAGACATGATGATGTTTACGGATTAATTACTAAACGCGTAATTATGCTAATGACATGAAACTCTGTATTTATACTAAAGAGGGTATTCCCAAATTAGTAATGTGCAGCGCGAGTCAATAATGACACTTGAAGGATAGGCTCAAAACTTTTCAACTAGTAGGGGGCGAGCGTAATGCCATCAAGCAGGCCCAAATCCAGACTGCTACAGTCGGGCTGCTACTGAGAAATTCCACATACAAAAAACCCAATAACACAGTATTCATAGTTTCTTGTATTAGTATAATAATATGATTGCCTGTCTAGTGTTAGTTTCTTGTATTAGTATATGATTGTACCTTGAGATCCCTGTGTATGATCCTCTTCTGATGGCAATACTGTACAGCGGATACGATTTGTCGGAACTTTGCGCGCGCCTCCTTCTCCTTCATGCGGCCGTGTAGGACCAGGTAATCAAACACCTGGAACATTCAGCAACACTCATTAGTGTTTGATCCTTTATATAAATGAAATTCTAAGGTAATGGGACTGATAATGTTGACTCGCAAGACATCTGCATCAACAAAGGGCTGCTTTTAGAGACACAGTTGAATAGTATCAACTAGAAAAGAGATGATATTCTTCAAACGGCCGATCTGATTTTCTTAAATCATAGCGAAGAACACTTTCGTACAAGTCTCAAACAAAACAAAAAAAAAAAGCAAAATAGGTTCAGGCGTTTGGGAGCTACGATAGCGCAGACAGATACACAAATACACAAGGTTAAACTTTACACAAGTTTCCGTCGGAGGCCTACTATTTCACACTATTTTAACACACACTTTTCAAACTATAACTATTTTCTTTCACGTGTACATACCTCGCCGCCCGACGCGTACTCCATGACGAGGTACAGCGTCTTCTCAGTCTCTATGACCTGGAACAACTTCACGATGTTCGGATGGTCCAGCATCTTCATTATCCGGACCTGGAAACATAGACATAAATAGTTAGGATAAGCAGTAGTAATATTGATTTTTGAATGTAGAAGACCAAGTTATTTGAGAAGTTGTCAAAAAAAAAATAGACAATATTGCGGCTACGGTGTCGCTATGTATAAAAAAAAAAATAACAGCGGCGCCATGCGAGCGTATTCGGTACTAAACTATCTTATCAAATCTTTGGATGGAAATGGAATGGGATGGCTTTCACGCGACTAATAGTTTAAGGCCGGGATCTTAAATCAATCAATATCAATCTGCCTAGCCATTTCCCAATTTTGCTGGGGTCAGTTTCCAGTCTAACCGGATGCAGCTAAATACCAATATTTTTTTACATGAAGCGACTGCCTAAGGGACCTTCACAAATCAGTTACTGGGTAACACAACCCCTTGGTAAGACTTGTTGTCAGACTTGGGCATCTTACTACCCGTAGATAGAACGCCGTCAAAAAAAAATGACAATCTATAAATGGCAGCCGGAACCGGGACTAAGGGCTTAATGTGCTTTCCCAAGGCACGGAGAGGTCTCGATATGTGACGGATGGTCACCCATCCACGAACCGACCGCGGCAAGCGTACCTAAACCTTCGATCGACCCGTGCGGCTATTATTATTTAGCCACGAGCTCCCTAAAGAGGATCTTGAATATAAAGGATATTTTTTTAAGTAGTGCGCAAACTTTCACAGGTTATTCTACCCATGAATATGAACAACTTTCACTATGAGACCAAACCTGAAATCGCGAAAAAAAAAATCAGCTGTTCAGTACATTTATGTTGGCATAATTCGTCAAAATGTACTGAACAGCTGATTTTTTTTTTTCGCTGTTTCAGGGTTGGTCCCATAGTGAAAGTTGTTCATATTCATGGGTAGAAATAACCTGTGAAAGTTTGCGCACTACTTAAAAAATTATCCAGTATTATGTACATTAGCAGCTATGTAAGTACATTAGTTCTATTGATGAGAGTTGGTGACATCCTTCATAAAAGTGTTGGACGTACCTCTCTGAACAACTTCTGCAGTGATCCTGGGTTGAGTTGCGTCTTGTCTATGATCTTGATGGCAACCTCCTTACCGGTGGGCACATGCTTCGCTAGCTTCACCTTAGCGAAGTTGCCCTTGCCAATTGTCTTTAGAAGCTTGTACTTTCCTGGAAAGGTAGAAAAGAAGAATTAATAGGGGAAACAATGATATTATACAGGCTTATTTGTAAAACACCAGCAACCTCTTAAGGGGTGATTGTAGTCATCATTATGAACAACTTTTACTATGGGACCAAACTTGAAATCGCGAAAAAAAAATCAGCTGTTCAGTACATTTATGTTCGCATAATTCGTCAAAATGTACTGAACAGCTGATTTTTTTGCGATTTCAGGTTTGGTCCCATAATAAAAGTTGTTCATAATGATGAGTACAATGACCCCTAAAGAGGTTGCTGGTGTTTTACAAATAACCCTGTACCTATATAAAAAAGAGGCAGATGAGAACTTGAAAACGTCCTAATTGGGACGTTTTGTCTTTAGTCCGCGCGTCAAAACTAAAGCTGTATAGTCACTGTATAGTCGGTTATTATGAACGTGACATATGTATCTTGTGTGTTAACATATTAACTGCTGAATTATTTGGCGAATTTGCTCAAGTGCTGCTTTATGATACACTAAACCCTGTGCGGCAGACGCTCATGCGCGCCCAAAAAATACTTCGTGTGGTGCTATGAGCGCGCATGCGCGGTTGAAGAAACTCTACCCAGTGCGGCTGGGCGCATATGTGCGGCGTTACAAACTTGTCCCAAGTGCGGCGTGACGCTTACGTGTGTTTGAAAATTTTCCAGTTTTATGAGTCATAAAACAATTACGCCAATAACAATAGAGATGCACAAAAAACCCACAGGTGCGGCGCGCCGCACTCGAAGGAAGTTATAAATTGTATGGACGCGCATAAGCGCCGCCAGCACATGGTAAACGTACGAAAATCGCGCATGCGCGTTGGCCGCACAGAACGTGTTAATAACATTGTAGGGAACATTATGTGGTTTTAGTGAACATAAGTGTTGCTAAAAATATTTGGGAGCCCGGGTTATGTTTGTATACTGGACGCGGCGTCGTAACAGAAATAGGTTGACCTCCTCCTCCTCCTCCTATTATTACATAGGACTCGCGTAACTGGCAAAATGTGGGTGTGTTTATCCTATTCTTCCGAAATTTACCTACAGGCGTGTTGTCATGTCGTTAATTTGTTCACATAATATAACATCACGCCTTGTTTCCTCGAAGGGATAGGCAGGGGTGTACCTATACAGAGTGTAAGTGTAAACGTGTCAACCTTTTAAAGGGTCATTGTACTCATCATTATTAACAACTTTTATTATGGGACCAAATCTGAAATCGCGAAAATAAAAAATCTGCTGTTCCCTACATTTTGACGAATTATGCGAGCACAAATATACTGAATAGCTGATTTTTTTTCGCGATTATAGGTTTGGTCCGATAGTAAAAGTTGTTCATCATGATGAGTACAATGACCCCTTAAAAGGTTGCCGCTGTTTACACTTACACCCTCTAAAACACCGACATTTCGCCAGTTATGTTTCAGTCCTATGTAATAGGGAGCGAGCCTATTGCCACCAACCGGGCACAAATCCAGCCTCAAAGCTGCTTCTGAGAAATCCGTAATGGAAAGATCCAATAACATCATGTCCGACCTGAGAATTGAACCCAGAACCTCATGATCTCATTTAGTAGAGCCCGTTTTTAGGGTTCCGTACCAAAATAGTAAAAAGGAACCCTTATGGTGCGACGCAGTCTGTCTGTCACAGCCGGAGGGGTCTTAAAGTGGGGGTATCATATGAAAGAGCGCTGTTTGCACATTCTCACACATTCTTTTTTTAGTCCGCAGTCTTCGACTTTTGATGAAAAATGTAAAAAAAAATACCGTGCCCCCCCCCCCCCCTTATCTCTGAAAATTGCATAGAGAAAAATCTGAAATTATTATGTGTGATAGAAATTTATGAATTATTAATAATTTATGATTACAGGAAAAATAAAACGATGTCTCTAAATAGCACAGATTTTTTTTATATATATGATGGTACGGAACCCTCTGTGCGCGAGTCCGACTCCCTCTTGACCGGTTTTATTTTATATTTCTAGTGAGTAGAGCAGATCAGTTCTAGTTTAGTGATATAGATTATGCTTCGAGTAACCATCTTGAAACTTATCCGAGTTACTTTCTGAACAAACACTAATAAGAAAAAAGGTATCTTCTGGCTTTCTTTTAAAACAGTTGTTTGCTTTCTCGAGCAAGTTCTCTTGAGTTGACTTGAGAAGCTTTTTAAGTACACAAAGTACTTACCTCGAACAAGATTGAATAATACCTAAGTTAAAATCTCTATTTCTTGATACAGGATAATTTTATTAAAGTTTTAGAATATTACTGCCGCGTTGGTCTGGTGCTTGCAAGCGCTACTGCTGAGTATGAGGTCCTGGGTTCGATTCCCAGGTCGAGCAGTGTTATTGGGTTTTACTATCAGGAATTTCTCAGTAGCATCCCAGAGTCTAGTTTTGTGTTCGATTGATGACAGTAGTCTCGCCCCCTACTCGTATTACATGAGACTTAAACATAACTATCGACATGTGGGTGTACCTACTAAAGGTACACCTCTGCCTAACCCTTTGTGGAAACAAGGCGTGAAGTTATGTTATGTAGAATATTGTAATAAAAAAGCTCTTGAGTTCCTATACCTAACCGCATAAGCAAGTCCCACAAACCCCGGTCTGTCCTCTGCCAATCTCCCCTACTAAACTTGTTGACTGATCGTTTCTCCACGGCATAAGCTTCCATAACTCGTAAAAACACGAGGAAAACTACAAGGAATTCTTATTGTGAGATAATCTTGATCATCAAGCACTGGTGCCGATTCTCTTGTTTAATAACTAAACTAAAATTAGATAAGAGAAAAGACGAGAAAAGGACGGCTATCTATGAACTAAGTTAGAGATGTCAAACTAGTTTACGCACTTCACCGTGTCTTTAGTCGACAAGTTTTTACGTGTCGTCTGAATTTGCATGGAAATATTAGTTCCAACTAAATTTGACAGCTCTAAAATACGTCCGTTTCTTTCTAGATTTATTAGAGAGAGACACTTAGTAATAGCCTAAATTAAGTTTAGTTTGTGTACAACAGAATCGGCACCATTTTCAATACCGTAGAGTATCACTAATCCAGCACTTCAGTAATCCGGTACGTCCAATAATCCGGCATCCTCCGCTCACGCGTCCCTCACCCCTTTTCTTTATTTTATTTACATTATTAAGAATTTTTCTATACAATCCAATAATCCGGCACCCCCTAGTTTTTATTAGTGCCGGATTAGTGAGACCTCTACTGTATTATCATCCACTCTCCTCTATCCAGAAACACTTATGGCAGTATGATATGATCATCATCTGCCTAGCCTTTCCCAACTATGTTGGGATCGGCTTCCAGTTTAACCGGAAGCAGCTGAATACCAATATTTTACATGAAGAGACTGACTATCTGACCTTCACAACCCAGTTACAGGGTAACACGAAACCCCTTGGTAAGACTGGTTGTCAGACTGTCGGATTTCTGACTACCCGTAACGACTATGAAAGATTTACGCAGCATGATAGATAACTTCACAAAATTAAAGGAAATGAAACGGCAAAATATTCAGTCGTATAATAGGATTGTTTTCACATAAAAAATATACAGTATAAATCAGGAACTAAAGGGTATAACGACGATGAACTCGAACAATAAGCGTCTTACAAACGGTTTACCTCGAGAAATCACTGACAAGATAAATCTCGTTGTGAAAGCGGAAAACAGTATTACTTTTTCCTTGAAGTTTCTAGTTTTCTGTACCAAATATGGTAATGCTGGTGATAACAACGGATTTGAAGAATGAGAACAGACAGCTATCTATGAATGTCTGTGAGGGTAAGAGACTTTAAATAGCAAATCGTTTTTGAACAGTTATTTTCTATATCTGTGGTGTGGTAAAAGGAATGAAAACAATTTACTTATTAGTCCTATTGTTAGTTTAGTTTATTCGATTTAAGGCAGCATTATAAGAAGGTAATAACGTTATCATCATCATAACTGCTGGACATAGGCCTCCCCCAAGCACCGCCACTTCAACCGGTTCTGTGTTTCCCGCATCCAGGGGATTCCTGCGGCCTTCACAATTCATCGGTCCACCTTGAGGAAGGCCTTCCGACGTTACGTCTTCCGGTACGCAGTCGCCACTCCAGAACCTTTCGGCCCCATCGGCCATCTGTTCTGCGAGCAATGTGCCCTGCCCACTACTACTAAGTTTGGCAATTCTTCGGGCTATTTTTCGGCGACCTTAGTTGTCCTGCGTATCTCTTCATTTCTGATTCGATCACATAGCCCTCCCCATTGCCCTTTGGATGACTTAGCCTTCTAATAAGGCCTATTGTGAGCGACCACTAACGTTAAGTACGCTTTAATTGTCAGGTGCATTAGTCCTTTAGAACTAGGATGGTCACATTCAGTACTTTTTGAAAATAAATAAATATATCTTGCTTTGTATAAAAGCTTTATTTTCTGTCGTATCAGCACGAGATATTAGCTTATGCTTGACAGCTCGTGCCTGCAGTCAGTTCGGTTGGTAGCGGAGCTGACACATGAAGTGGCAAGGTGTTTTTGGCTCTGTCGAAAAACCGTCTCTCTTTTTTAAACGACTTCAAAAAAGGAGGTTCTCTATTCGAACCGTATGTATGTATATAAGTTTGTATGTCCACGATTTTCTCAAAAACTAATGAACCAATTTTGATAATCAATAACGTTATCTACATACTTTCAGGAAGGTTTTATTATATAATACATTAGTTAATCATTCTTATGTACGAAATTATATGCATAAATGTACTGTATTTCCGGCATTTCTAAGCGAACTTTGATGATTTTTCTTTCGTTGGTCTTGAGCATAATTGTTATTTTGTATATTCAACTAAAAATGGAAAAATAAATTTACTTGAAAACAAAGAAAAAAGAGACTTCAAAAACCTAAAACGAATAAAATAACTTTCATAAAAAACTGAACAGCTTCTGAAGCCGGTGTCTTCAGTTCTTCAATGCAATAATAGCTTGGCACCGGCTTCAGAAGCTGTTAAGTTTTTTATGAAAGTTATTTTATTCGTTTTAGGTTTTTGAAGTCGGTTTTTACTTTTTTTTAAAGTGAATTTATTGTCATACATTTTGTATTTGTTCCCATGTCCCAAAGCATGCTCTGAACCAGGAACTGGGTCTTAGAGGTATACAATTATGTTTTCTCAATCGTCTTAAATGATTTAAACGGGCTAGGAATAATAAAATCGGATATAATGATTTATTTAAATTTATAATGTGTTGTTAAAGTGAAAGATATGATACTAACCAATGTGTGGTTCCTCGGACGCTCGCGAGCGTGACGAGACTCGGGCGCTGCCACCTGAGGTGCCCCCGCCGCCCGCGCCCGCCGACGACTCCGACGCACTCTGGAATAATACAAAAACATATGTTAATACAATGACAAAGATCTAAAAGGAAAACTAGGATATGACGGTTTTGGCAATTACGCCAAAAGCGTCTTCTAAAAGCACTGCATAGACCGATCCAGCCCGTCCGAAATCCTTGTACCCTACAGGTACCCTTACTGTGCAGTCGCTTAGTAAGTAGTTTTATGACAGCCTCCAGCCTGGAGCATGGAGCCTTAAATTCTTAAGGAATGTCCGGTTAAGCGCCCGACAACCTCAAAGGTTGACCTACAAGATACCTAAAAATAGAAGTCAATGCACCGTCTACATGGCCCTGCAAGCAAGGACCAGGTCGAATTCTAGTACCAGGGAAGCAGTGGCTTGAGAAGGCCGGTTTCCGAAGTCATCATAAGAATAATTGAATAAAGGTGTTAGGAAGATGAAATGTGGGTGCAAGCATCAGCCTGCAATAGACTAATCCAATTAGTCTAGAAAAGGGTACTTGAGAAGATACACTTTAGAAAATTGTTTTAAAAACTAGGTAAGTGGAGTCTAAAAGTTACTCCCCGAGGAAACGCAAGGCATCCCCATCCCACTTAGTGTTACATAAACAAAGCTTTTCTTACAAATTTATTTTAAACACACTGTTTCAAAACTTGTTCATTTGAAACGTGTTAAACAATTTCAAACTAGATTCAATAAAACATTTGGAAGCACGACGTAGACGTTTCTGCACACAATTGTGACTAATTGGCAAACACAATGTATTGTTTATGTTACAATAGTAATTCATATTTCATGTGTACGTAATTTATTTCAGAGCCGTATAATAATGTAAGTTGTAGAATGTAATTTTGATCTCGATTGCGGTAGTAAAGTTACCATTTGTAGTATATAATTATTAGACATTTTAGCTATAAAGCTGGGCAACGCTGTTGTCAGGCAAATATCTTCAAGCTCATTAGTGATTATATTTTACAGTCTATGACGGAAATACTAGTAAGGCAAGATTGTGGCAAAAGAGGAAAGAATGTTATCCAAAGCTTTGGCCTGCAACTGCGGGCTTACAAAAGTTGTACACTAATGCTTAACAGTAATCTAGATAATGTTCCTGCTATGTACTGGTACTAGGTATTTTGTTTCGTATTTTCCTTCGTTACTTGTCTCTCTTGACTATCTGAAGAAACTGATGGCCTAGCTCATACACACACGGACATTAAGGCCTTATTTAACGCAGCATCTTTTACTGCAGAAATCTATAAAAAATATACAGTAAGTGTTTTATCAGCTTTTGCTGCTACATTTACATCAGGATTTCTTACAAGTGGCGCCCACGGACCCCTTAGGGGTCCGTAGCATGTGTATCGAGGGTCCGCAATAGGTCACGTCGCAGATGACATGCGCCTAGTCTTGTCGAAGACAATCCCACAATTTAACGTTCTCATTGAGGCCAAACAGCAGCATCCTTCACATTAACTTAGTAGTAAGTGTAATGAACTAATGACCAAAAGTGATTTTTTAATACAAATAAGGCTTGTTTCCTTTGCCTAAAATTTTCTTTGACAAATTTTCTTTGTCCGTGGAATTGTTTAAATTGTGAAAGTGGTCCGTGACTGCAAAAAATTGAAGAAACCCTGATCTACAGGGTCAAATTAAATCAGCTAGCAAAACTCCAGAGACGTCAAAGGTATCAATATCTAAAACCCATAAAACCAAAAAAAAGAGATTTAAAGTTATTTTCCTGAAGTCTGCGATCGCTGGTAGTGTAGTTACTAGAAGTATGAGTTGAGAAAATCAGTACTTTTTTTTAGTTTTATCGCGTTTAGATTTCGATACCCATCACGTATATGAAGTTTACACAACAAAAAACGATCTTTTTAAACTGATATTTTAAGTACACTACCTTCATTGACCCCGGATTTTTTTTTTCGTATAAAATTGTAGATTTTTGGTTTTGTCATTTTTATTTAGCGATACCCATGCACGGCAGCACAATACAAACCTAACGTCCTAACTAATATTATAATTGCAAAAGTAAGTTTGTTTGTTACCTTTTCACGCTTAAACCACTAAAACCGGTCAAACTGAAATTTTGCATTTACGTTGTCAGGTGTACAGAAAAGATATAGGATACCTTCCATCCCGAAAAAAAGTACTGTTCACGAGGAAAACAACAATAACGTTCTTATGATAATAGATGGCGCCACGTGTCGTTCGAATCATGATTGAATTATATTATCTAGACTACTATCTTCTTACACTACTAAATTTTCGTGTGTTTAGTAGTGTGAATTGATTGTCAAATTCTAAATTAACGCGAGCGAAGCCGCGGGCAAAAGCTAGTACAATACTAAATCATTGTATGCCACAATAGCAGCTATTGTGACATACCTTCACAATCTAAGATGATAGTAGTGTTCAATCAGCTGTCAAAATCAAAACTACCAACAACATTAAACAATCTTACAACCTACAATCCCCATACGATCATTTACTCCTATTTCCCAGTAGCTACGCCACCGTCTCATCTATCGCACTAACTAAACCCTAGTCGCGACATCGCGGTCGTTCACCCCTCGCTGTGTGCCCGACCATGGCTTTGTACAGCCAGTGGCAGGGAATTCCTTTATTTGACGCCCTTTATCTCTGCTAGGTAGGGAATATAACAGGTGATATCAATGATAGGAACTACAGTATGGTTTGCTCACCCCCGCCCGTTTTTCGTTTGTGTCATTAATTCGTTATATTTTTGGCAAATCTCTTGTCTAGTTATTTGATTGGGTGTAACAGCTTACGTAAGTTTTGATATCACACTTTCCGTTCAGAGACATGTTCAATTTGCTTTCAGAAAACAGGAGTTAATTTAGACAAAAATATACTAAGCCACGTTATTACCGTGACAAAATGTTTACATAATCACTTTAAGGTCGAAAAATAATAAATCTACTAGACACCAAAGAAGAAGACAAATGTTACGCCAATTCTAAATAAATTGGGATAAGAACAGGACGATGATGTTGATGACACCAAAATATAATAACATTTCATAATTTAGTTCCTACTTCCAAGACTTATTAATAACTATAAATCCACTTACAGACTAAGTGACTAAGTCAGAAACTAGATTTATCTTGTCATATAAAATTATGCTGTCCTGAAATATAACTGCCCTACGGCTATAGGGCGAACGTGAGGAGAGTAACCAAAGGTAGCAAGTAGAATGAAGTCTACGTGGTGCAACGTCACCTTTCTCTCATCTAGGTACCTATTTAATTTGATAAAGTGTCAATGTTTGTTAGAAAAACGAAATTAAGCTGGTAAATATGAGTCCATGGGAAGTTGTTGATGTTTAAAAGTTAACATTAAAAGGCATCAGACTCAGACAGTCTGACAATATCTTTGAGGATGTAAGGAATTATATGAACGAGAAGGGAGCGAATGATAGCGTGACAGTTGACAGGGGAGAACGGAATAAGAAAACTGTAGCCCCGACCCCAAGTAACATGAGACAAGGGCAGGAAGATGATGATGTAAAAGAGAATGTCGTAAGAAATCAAGAACTAACTTTAGACTTTCAGGTCAGGAATAGCAGCCACAAATCCGACTACAAATTGGGCTGTAAGATGTCTATCGTAACTTAGTTAGGTAGTCAAATCTCCCCAGCTGGCCGAATCTAACTTCAAGATTCGACATTGCAGAGGTACTGGTCGAAAAATTGGGTCAACGGTTTACAAGATTAAACTTGGAACAAGAACAGGGCACTTGGGACAAGTCGGGGCTAACCGATAGATAGATGTCCAAGACAGTATTTGGATTATGGCTCTAGTAGTATGATAATACTCGTATTTAAGTTGAACGAGGACCAATGCTACAAAGGGTTCAACAAAAACAATTCTGGAGAGTTTGGAGGTCACGGTACCAGAAAATCAATCAATCTGCCTAGCCTTTTCCCAACTACCGGTCGGCTTGCAGTCTAACCGGAGACAGCTGATGACCACTATTTTACATGGAGCAACTTGCCTATCTGACCTCCACAACCTAGTAGCTGGGTAAAACGATACCTCTGGGTAAGACTTTTTGGGCTTCTGATTACCCGTAACGATTGTTAAAAAGATCTACCAATGACAGCCGGGATCATCGGCTTAACGTGCTCTCTAGAAAGTGTCATACAGGGCAGATATATTCTGATGAGGCAAGAATTGTGCAACATTACCATTGCATTTACAATGGCCATTTCACAAGTTATATTATGCTGAAGTACACATGCTTAAATATGCCTTATGAAGCGACTAAATAGCGCGTGGAATGACGTGTTTAATTATCCAGTCTGTAATTTCACATGCATACTCATGACGCAGATAGGTCTACTTTATATAAAAAAAAAAACATCTGCAGGACTTAATACCGATACATAGAAACCCTATTTACAGTGTGTGATTAATGATGAAGCTAGAAAGGGCGCAGATATTGATATAAGATATGAATAGAAGAAGAAGACATGATGCTCCTCAAATAAATTGAGATAAAGGCGAGGGGAGGAGGACGACGATATGCCGTAACTAAGTTCATGTCTTCCAGACCAAAGCCTGAAAATGAAACCATTCTCTCACATAATACCGTCTTCATAACACACCCCCCCTCTAAGTATAAGACTGTAGGTCACGACTACAAGTTCTATTTTCTTTACGTAAGCATCACTTTATTAGGCTTCCCGTGTTTGCCTAAGGCATCTCGTTACGGGTAAACGCGGGCAGTTTTTGAAGTCCCTTTTCTTGCAGCCTTTTGTTCAGCTTAGCTTGAGTTTGCATAATGATTTTGAAAAGATTTAACTGCTTTGTGCTGTAAAATTTTTGCGTCTTCAATCTGGCTGTTTTGTATGTCTAAGTTTTATTTTGTGTCTTATCTTTTAACTGTACTTTTGCGTGTTGTATTTTATGTTGCACTAACTAGATGATTGCTTTATCTAGAATTCTAGGCCCGTATTCAGCATAAATCTAGATTTGAGTATAGGTTAGTACGAAATTTGTTAGAATTGAATTGAGATTCATGCTTTAGCAGCGCTCTGGAATGCGGGCCCTAATCTAGACATAGGGGCAGTGTATTAGACTGAAAAATGAATTAGTGGTTTAAGAAGCCTTTTTACTGAAACTCATTATAAAAAACCAGTTCAGTATTTATCCTATACTATTAAATTAGCAATATGTGTATACATTAGATATATTGGTAATCACTTTCTCGAAAACGGCTCTAAGGATTTCGATGAAAGTTGCAATATAGGGGGTTTACGGGGACGAAAAATCGATCTAGCTAGGTCTCATATCTGGGAAAATGCATTGACTCAATATTCACCCCAGCAGAGCTCGGTCGACCAGGTACTTAGTATTAAGACTATTAAGAGAAAAAACTACTCCTGCTTTGTCAAAATGTTGTTGACTTCAAAATCCGTGTCAAGGGCCAAGTCATAATTCAGCAAATAGCTTTAAGATTTAAAAAACGTTTCATTCATGAATTTAAAGACATCTTTCTAACATTCCTCAATATCGTGGTTCACAATTAGTCGCGGCGAAAGCGAAGATAATCCACGATGTCTTAACGCTAGTCTTAATAGCAGGAAAATCTTTTATTGCCACTTTCCAAACTGCCGGATATGTCACAGACAAGCTGCAATTAAAATAAAAGCGAAGATTTTTGACTAATTCTAATGAAATTAAGAATTTGTTTCGCTTCTACAGTGGCCATTATGGATTCCAGGAATTCTTAAATCCAGCTTCGTATTTGCAATTTGCTTACATGATTGTCTCAATTCGATTTGGATTAGCGTTCATTCCGACCCAAAACTTACCTGTTAGCACAGTCTGATGGTCTCCCGATCCGACTGTCGAGGCTGCTGTGTTCGGAAAAAAGTCCATTCATAAAAGTCACTTCAAAATCCACAATCGGATTAATGCTCCCTATGGCGAATAACGATAAATTCTGTGAAACCTAAAATTCCTTTTTACGATTGAGTTACTGTGAAAAGTCTGCCTTTTAACATTACTCGTTTCCGATAAACAGTTCTAACATTTCACAGAGTTGAAATCAAATTTTTTACTGCAAATATTGTAGTCTCAATCAATCTGCCTAGCCTTTTCCCAACTATGTCGGGGTAGGTGTCCAGTCTAACCGGATGCAGCTGAATACCAGTGGCGTGCACTCCATACATGCAAATAAGCACTGCATACCCTGTAGTGCCAGACATACATGCCCCTCTAATTTGAAATGATAAATAACTATAGTTCAAAAAAATATTAATCTAACTCATTCACCATTCACACGAACACACATTCGCTTCCCGTATTTACAGTGCGATTTAAGCGCCAGCTATGCCAGGCGCAGCGGGCAAAAGCATTACTACGCCGTGCTTATTTTTCATACATCGCAAGATTTCGCGACCCGTGTAGTACACAGCAAAAGTGTGTCTGTGTGCGTGAAAAAGTGTGCGTGTGTTGGAGTTTTAGAAGCACTGCTTATATTGCAAACCGTCCAAATTGAGAAGCCGTAAAAGGACCGCCTAATTTTTGATTGCAGAGGGTCGACTTTTTTTAGTCGGATTGGCCAAATGACCGACTAATTCATTCGTTCGTATTAGTTCGGAACGTAATTGCAAAGTTTGTCGCCATATTGTTTGTTTATTTGTTATTCTCGGCGCAAGTGATTGATTGTCTAAGTAATTATTTAGTAAGTTTATTGTAAAAAATGGAAAATTATACCTGTGAGTCCTGTGCTGGCGAATTGTGTTTAAATAAATTAAAATCTGCCGCGTTTTCGACGTTATGTTTCGAGGAAAAATTTAAATTGATTGCAAAGGGAAGGTGTGTACCCGGATTGAATTAACTCAAAAAAAAGGTAATGCAGCTATTTGTTACTTTCATGAAAAGTTTTATGATAATTATAACAGGTTGTGTATGTACTCACAAACATATTGTACTGTTTCCCTTGAATTTTGTTTACAAACCAAGATAAAAAGAATGTTTGAACCTATAACGGATATTCAGATCTAAATAATTTTCACAAAACGGTTGCTAAACACGATTCTTCAGAAAAACGTCTGGAGTCCTGCTTGTAGTTCCAAACTTTTGGTAAAGGTAGAATAGAGACTAGTTTGAAAAGCCAGTTTAAGTTAGATATTGAAAGGCAAACGCGAAAGTTGAAAGAAATAGAAATATTTTCAAACGGTTAATTGATGTAGTTTGTTTTCTTGGTAAACAAGAATTAGCATTCCGTGGGCATGACGAATCCAGCTTGTCTTTTACGAGTAATAAAGGCAATTTTCTAGAAATTGTAGATTTGTTAGCTAAATATGATGGGGAAACCCACTTACAATCAACATCGGGTAGCTCATTCACGGGTTTATCGAATAGGACCCAAAATGATTTAATTTCTAGTGTTGCGTCGGTTATTAAATCAAAATTCAGTAGCGCTTCGACCGAACTATCATTTTCTAGTCTCAAACGAATTCATACATATTTACGAAACACACAGGGCCAGAACAGACTCACAGATTTGTCTATGATTGCAATTGGAAAAGAACTTTTAGTAAAACGATGTAGCAGTTTTTACGACGACGTTTTGCAAAACTATCTGAAATTATAGATATAGATTTATAAACATTAACTTGTAGAAAGTAATCAGTTAACATTAAAGTAGTAATTTATTTTGAATTTAAATTCATTTGCGCAAAGAAAACAAAATAAACATCCCACGGCCTTTTTAAATGCTACTTTGCATATCATATAAGTGTCACTTATTTAAATATTCATAGTGGTCGCAAACAAACATCATGCGAAGCCAAAGGCTTCTGTGGTAAAACTCAGGTCGGGTAGGTAGTCCTAGTCGTTAGGCCACCGACAGCAACAAGCTGAAACTGGTAAGTTTTTTTTTAGCTGTGCATACCCTGTCTGAAATCTCTGTGCACGCCACTGCTGAATACCAGTATTTTACATGGAGCGACTGCCTATCTGACCTCCACAACCCAGTTACTGGGTAATACGATACCCGTTGGTAAGACTGGTTGTCAGACTTTTCGGGCTTCTGACGACCCGTAACGACTGTCAAAGATCCACGAATGACAGCCGGGACCAACGGTTTAACGTGCTTTCCGAGGCACGGAGGAGTCTCGGTATGAAAAGATCCACTCATCCACAGACCAACCCCGGCAAGCGTAGCTTAACCTGATGGAGCGACCCGTGCGGCTGTTATTACTTAGCCACGAGTCTGTAATATCTACGATTGTCTTTGTCGACGAAAAACAGAATCATCATCTGTTCTGTTTTTCCTTTCGAGGTACGGAACCCTAAAAATGTATATCGCGTGTGTGTTCAAAGACAATCGTAGATACATAAGAAGTAGATTCCAGTCGTGCGTCGGAGCTGACACACACTTTTTTTCTCTTTCTGAATATTTTGTAATGTTCCTTACATTTGTATGATTTCGAAAAGCTAACTAAGTAGGATTTCATTTGTCTAGAGAGTCTAGACAAATGAAATCCTACTTCGTTAGCTAGACTCTAGACTCAAGAGAACAGCGGTTGAAAATATTGAAATATATCTGTAAGTCAGATTGGAGTTAATTCTTACCCTGCTTTGACACCCATTTATAATACAAGGTTGTGATACAGGTATTGATGCTGTTACAGACACGTATTGTTAACGTTTATGTTCCCTTTTTCACAAATTTTGTATACTTACAACTACAACTTGAACGATAAACGGAAACAGTAGGAACAACACATAGAAATATAGAACACAGTCATGTGTTATACATTGGTGTAAACGCGGAGTGAGTCAGAAAATACAAAGTGATACTTAGATTAGAATTTTGTAATTCCTAGTCTTAAATACGTGGGCTTGGAGTCCCAAGGTATATTTCTGGTTTTGCATGATCCTTTCTGGGTTCTTAAGCTATATTTACCCCATGAAACTTCTCGATGGCCTTGGCACGTCGTCGTCTCCTCCACAGCTTGGACAGGAACACCGGTGCCAGTATCGGCAGCACCCGGTGTCGCATCGTTTGAGGATTTATCTTGACTGAGTTTATTTACTGCTCGGTTGAAGGTGCGGTCTAGCTTGGGAGCTAGACCTGGGGAGATTGAGTTTGGTTTAGGTCTTGTTTGGTCACTTTTTATTCACTTCAAAGGCCGGTTGTATTTATCAGTTTTCTGAATTGATCGTCTTGTTCTTTCTTTTGTGTAACAGTTTTATAAAGTCAGTTAAAATTTTATCTCATATTAGGTATTAATATGCTCACGTTAGTCCACTATTCCATTTGATGTTAAGTGAAGATGCGGTCGTCTATAGTGCACTTTTCGTTTAAGTAAGTTATTTAATAAGAAGAGACATTATTAAAAGCGTTTTCCGTTCTTACAATAACCTTTTGTTCAACAAAATCCAGATGCTATGTGTATTCCATCATTACTAATTAACCATAATTCATAATCAAGCCGGTATTTCTAATCTGATCCCAAATCTGCAATGCCGTAATAATAATTGCGTTTCATTCGAAGCGACGATTAATAACCGCATCAATATTAATGACGGATTGAAATCAAAACAGATTGTTGTTTTGTTGGCAAATTGGTTAAATTATGAATTCGGTACAAAAACTGATAACCCGCACTGACCTCGTTGAATATTAAACAAGAGCAGTAATTTTATGATTAATTACGTTGAACTTATAAACTTTGGTGTCAGTTTTAGATAATATGAATTACTTCATAATAGGGTCATGTATTCTGCCGTCGTAAGAAAAAAGGGCACAACTAACATTAAAAAAAAAAATGTACATAAAATTGAGCAGATTAGCCTTTTTTTCTGATTCTAAATATGTATGTAACTCAATTTTTTTTTAAATGTTAGTTGTGCCCTTTTTGCTTACGACGGCAGTATTGTACCTATGGACATTTCAGACTATCTCCAAAATGGCCTCACACTGCACACAACACCGATAGCGTCACGCCACTCACTGGTATTGCTAGAAAATAAAAATGCCACCACAGTGTTGCAATATTATATTTTTAGTACTGCCAGTTTTTTTTATTATAATCAATGTCCAAAGGTAAAAGCGTCCATAGGTACAATACATGACTATACACAATGAGGAGCTGGCGAACAAATCCGGACCTGTCCACACACTCCATTTTTTTGCGCTCTTTGTGCACTCTTATATTTACTAACGAAATATTTTCAATCAAAACTGACTCCAATGCCTCAAAAAAAAAAAAAAAAAAAATGTTATAATCTGTTTTCAATCAGAAACGGACTGGTCCTAGTCTAGTTGGATGAAGCGATAATCTAACAAAAAGGCTGTTAGGGTTTTTATTGAACTAAAGCCAGATGCTTGAAACTCTACCGAATTAATTATAGCTTATTATGGTTTTTGACCTCTACTCTAAAAAATCTATTACAGAACAAGCCCGCATTTGTTCTCCAGCTCCTCATATATTATGAGTGTTACCTAATTAAGAGGTTGATAAAAAATTTGTTATTATTCGTTCAGAGAACCAAAACACATGTCTATCACGTTCTTTAATGCAAAGGCAAAGATACGTGTCGAACACCTGAATATAAAATGTGATTATTTTATGATATAACATAACATCACACCTGTAATCCCCGAGGGGTTAGGCAGAGGAGTAAGTACCTATAGTACACCCAAATTTCGGCAGTTATGTTTAAGTCCCATGTAATAGGGGGCGAGCCTATTGCCATCAACCGGCCACAAATCCAGTCTCTGGGCTGCTACTGAGAAATTCCTAATAGAAAAACCCAATAAAACTTTGCCCGACCTGAGAATCGAGCCCAGGACCTCATGCTCAGCAGTATCGCTTACGACCACTAGACCAACGAGGGAGTTAGGAAGGAACCGGAAACATGAAAACAGGAAAATTACATTGCATTAACCTGGTGAAGGAAAGGTTCTACTGACTTATTGCAAAATCACTGCACTTCCACTCAAAGGCACATGTGACGATACAATTATCGACTTGATATTCTTGAACACACTTGTGATGAAAATAAATTTATATAAGGAGTTAAAAAATTAACTCTACAAACCTTAAGAATTGCTTTAGAACTGAATCATTAAAAATCAGTTGTTGCATAGTAAAGTTTAAACCTATAAGACTGTTCTATACTGCATGGGAAGTTGTCTTTGTTTTTCGCGATTTCAAAGTTGATCCTGAAGAATATGGAAACTGCTGGAACTATCGGGAGCACAGTGAAACACGGACTTCACTGATAGACGTATATTTGGTGACTGGCGCGCGGCTCGTAACGTATGAAGACTTAATTCTAAATACCCACTATTACAAATATATCACAGATCCCATAGTAAAAATTTTCGATGATCTAATCTAAAGCACTCCTTACAGTTTGTAGAGTTAATTTTTTAACACCTTATACAAGCTGTAACTTAAATAACGCACAACCTCTTAAGGGGTCATTGTACTCATCATTATGAACAACTTTTATTATGGAACCAAACAAAAAATCGCGAAAAAAAATCAGCTGTTCTCTACATTTATGTTCGCATAACTCATCAAAATGTTGATTTTGTTTTTGCGATTTCAGGTTTGGTCCCAAAGTAAAAGTTGTTCATAATGATGAGTACAATGACCCCTTAAGAGGTTAAAGGGTGCTAATTAAGGCAGCTTCTTTATAATGTCATTCTCGTCTACAAATATACTTAGTTGTCTAATGAATTAATAGGTCAGCGACGAACTTTTAGCGTCTAATAAATGCTTTTCAAGCGACCTTATATTGTGAAACAAGCTACTGCAGCATGGTGATAATTCTTAAGCAAGTCTACGCATTGCCAGCTTCTAATAAGTGTATCAACTGCATCTTTCATATAGTCATCAATATTTTTATACGTTAGCATACGTATTGAGTGAATCTACTATAACTGAACATAAAATAACCTTATTTTTGTCATAATAAAATAACGGTCAATGAAATCTCTAATATCAAAATAATTAAAACCGGTAGCAAAAATGAGGTTGGCAGCTACAGCCAGCGGCTGAAATGTAGAAAATAGGCATTCTTAAATTTTACAATGAAGTAGTATATAAAGTTAACCGAGATGAGAAGTACCTATATATGACGAAGGTCACCAAACGTCGGAGTGCCCTTCGCTCGCTCTTGTATCCTATGTAGACGGACCCCGTTTCGCGGGGCTCGTATTTCTGTGTGAAGTGTTTAAAGTAACCTAACCAAACATAGGTTTGGTAAAGTAGCCCACTTACAACACGAGTCGCCGAGTTATCAAATTAGAAGTAAATATATTTATCGGTAGCTCAGAGTCATATTAATTTACGTTCGTAAATTGACGCTAGTTTTTTGATATTCTGTTGGAATAGTAAAGATGATGAATTAATATGATAGAACCTGTTCTATTAACTCGTTGCCTACGTATAAAAAAGACGTTAGGCTGCAGGTGCTAAAGAAAACGTTTATAAATATAATGCACCAATAATACAATGTAACGATGGAAGTACGTTGTAATTAAAGGAATTGAAAATAACTAACCTTTCATACAATCACAAAGTTTAATCAATGAAGAGTTCAGTTCTTTGTATACTTCAGGACAAAGAGCGCTAAAACTAGACGTAGAAGGAAAAAATACCAAATACAACAGCTAGAACCAATTCAATTTACGTAAATGACATCAATAGAGACGATAACAATACACTCCGTGACGATAAGCTAACTGCACTTTCAAGCAATTGTAAGGGTAATGTTATCAGTTTGGACAAATATGTACGTAAAAGATAAACTCATTAAGGGCTACGGGAGCTAAAGCGCGGTCACTGTCATACTGCATAGAAAAGAAAGAAGCGCGATGACACAACGCGGGTAACTTATTGCAAAATATGAAGCAATTATCTATTTACAAAAAATCTATTGATTGGACTAAAAAGTTAATAATTATGATGCTTGTAGAATAAATTCACAAAAAATCAGAATTATTGCATGTATGAATTTTTAGAGGTATCTTCGTGATTTATTGCTATCGTATTAAATTTGTTGTATTATGTTTTTAACACACTATCTAACTAGCATAATTATATCCTGACGAATATCATATATTTTTTAACCGACTTCAAAAAAAGGAGGTTATCATTTCGACACGTATGTATGTAATATTATTTGAACTGCAATATATACATATGATAATCTATTAGGGCTTCCAAACAAATATACAAAATTTTATAGATGAATGTATGTTTGTACGTATGTATGTTTGTCCACGCATTTCTCCGAAAGTATTAATCAAATCGTGACCAATTAATTATTATTGAACAGTGCCAGTTTCACCAAAATCGGTTCAGTAGTTTTCAAGATAATGGACTAATACGTGTAAGTGTGACGGCCTGGCTTATTGATAGAGCTACGGGTGTCTTTTTGAAGTCGATTTACTTTTTTTTATTTTGTTTACTGCAGTAGATCACATACTTTTAGACATTATAAAACTTGCGTTTAGTTGCGTTTAGGTTCTACAATCCCCTTAAAAGACAATGTGTTTTAATAAGCGGGCAGGTAAAACGATCCGCATCCGCAACCTAATTGCGTAACACACTATCGATCGGAATACTAATCATTTTGGAGCAAATTGCAAATTCATATGTTCGAAAAATTTGAACAACGTAAATCACGCAATGAATGTTGTTGAACTGTCAATATGAAATCGATTCCGATTCATAGGTAGTGTGTTACGCAATTAGTGTGCTGGCCATCAGTACTTAATTAGATCATGCAGCATAGAAGGTGCTGAAACCTTCTCAAAGACGAATCTAACAAAAATGTTGGATATATCAGTAAACTTGACTTGGTAATGATAAATGCTGCTGTTCATACCTACATACTACAGACGAAACCTCTTAGTTTGGTGGCCATTCTTGGGTTAAACATTTTGACTTGGCAAATTCCCCCGAACTCAAAGAAGAAGTTAAAAATATAATCAGAGTTCTACTTGGTGCCAAAACACTAATGGATGAAATTAATTTTGGCAAAGTAAGTGCAGGCCAAAAACAGTTTTTAGTTCAACTTAAAAATTATATCTGATTTATCTTTGTAATTAGGAAACCGACGGGTGACGTTTGAAGTTTCTATTAAGAAACTTCCATGTTTTATAAAAACTTGTCGATCAAGAAAAACCGTTCAAGAGATTTACGGGCCAACTTTTTATGCCCTAATTGAATCACTTTGATTTATTATAGCATTTATAACTGGACTTTTAATCAAAAACCTTTTTGTAACAAATTGCAAATGAATACTATAGATTTGAATTCCATTATGATAGAATATAGAGCCTTTACATACAGTGTTAAGTCCAAAAACATACTCTAGCTAGAAGGATATATCGTATTGTTGACTATTCATCTCGCTATCAAACTCAGTCGCTAACATACTCGAAATCAAATCAAAACTAATACTATTACCCAACCATCGTCCAATTTCGTCTCCACCGAAACAATATAAGCTAACTACCCTCAAAACAATACAATATATCAGGCCATCACTTCAATGAATGACACTAGTGAGTCGTTGACCTGAGTGGAGCACTATTGTCCCAACCCCATTGTTTCACCGCACTGCACCACCATTGGGCCATTCGATTCAGAGAACTCGAATCGATTAGTTAGGTAACTGTTTTGAATATGTTCAGATGTCATCAGACTGTTCAATGCGAGGTCAAGGCAAAGGAAGAAAATCAACGACAAGATTCTTGCCCAGTTCAGTTGTGGGATATCACCGACTAACGTATCGCTTCAGCCAATAAAGATCAACTACTTAATTTCGTCGGCTTATTGCAAGAACTCATTAACTACAAAAAATCATCAAGTATAGTTCAAAGCACAAAGAAATTTACCTATCTGTATGCGTTTAATGTTATGCAAAAACTCACTATACTATTATTATTATAATTTTTGGTTCCTATTATATTTAACATCATTATTGTATGAATAAGATTGAAAAAGTTCATTAATTGATTTCTCATCATTTCATTTTGGTCACTTAATGAGTTCTTGCAATAAGCCGACGTTTTGGTTCTACCAATGACAGCGTTCAAAGGGGTTTACTGGATCATAATCACCACGCTTGGCAAACGGATTGGTCATCGCAGTAGCTACAAAAGACAGGAAGAGTTGAAGACAATACTTGACATCTTGGGTGGTTGGGTAATCCCAAGTCATCTTTTACAGATATCAAATCTTGATGAAATGGTAATCCAAGCCACTCTGGAAAGCACAATAATAGTTAATTTAAATATTTATAGTATGATACTACTTAGCTACGAAATTCAGTGGCAAAGTAGAAAAACCAAGAATACTAAAACATTAATAAATAAAGATACGCTTGGAAATGTCAGTCTCAATCGCTGTGGTAGTTCATTTTATTGATTAGATAGATACACGCCCTAAGGTATCTCAAGGCAAAAGAAAATTGAAGAGACATTCTCAGTTATCGAAACCTTCGGCTTCGGTGTGGAGTGGGATTTCAATTGTTTGGTCTAAGCTTCTAATAACATCAATAGGTCCTATTTCTACGTAATAATGCTTGGTGGAACGTTTATGATAACGATACTTAGGTGATAAAGTGATAACACTAACTCACAGTTAATTAAAAACTTTACTGATTCCAAACAATTTATTTGATAAGAATCATTGTTTAGATATTGCAGAAATTATTTGAGTGACGGTATAAGCTATGACTTGGGAACAGTTACAGATGCCAGTCGCCGATGAAAATGAAAATCATCGGTACGCAGCGAGAGCAATAATAATAATAATAATAATAATAATAATAATATTCCACAACTATCACACAACGCCGTCTAGCCTCAAGCTAAGCAGAGCTTGTGTTATGAGTACTAGACAACTGATAAACATACTTATATATTTCTAAATACATACATATATAGAAACTAAATATATAATAAATCAATAAAATAATGCAATATCTAACTTAACGCAAAATCAAACAAACCAGTCCTTGAAAAAGGTCTATTTCTACAAACTCGATTAATAAATTCGAAGTGGCGATTAGTAATCCAGAAATAGAAACACTATAGAGACGAAAACAAAACAATGAAAGAGCCCAAGGACATGGCGTGCCACTGAAATATTTAGTAGCACGCTATCGTAATCGATACTAGTGATATTAATATGGGAGTATGACTTGAATGTCCTATTGGAGTAGCCGTTAATGGCTGTGGCAGTCCCACAGCTGTGGAACTAGTTTTGTACAGAGAGAGAAAGAAGACCGTTCACAATAATTGTAAGCTGAAGAACAGACAGTCAGTATACCAATCAGTAGAAGATATTTGATGCATATGCATAAAATATCTTAAAATGTTTAGAAGTAATGAAGTTTAATAAGCTGTAGTTCATTTCCTCGAAACAAGTACATCGTCAGGTAGTTGTTAAGAGGCTCCCCGCAAGAGATGTTACTGACAGGACAGGCTTCCAGGTACAGGTAAGTGTTAGATTGTCATGCTGATCAACAGCGAATTTAGAGTTTCAAATGGAGATTTAATTTTCATGACGAAGTTGGAATTGTGTCAACAAATGACAGAGTGACAGACACACCCCATATTAATCCATGAATAAGTTACTGAGCAAGCGTACATGAGCAAAATAAATATGCCAACAACTCTGAACGGCGGACTTTCTTGTCTTATTGATGAGTAATAGTAAATACGACAATGATAAATATCTTCTGTCCGAGAAAGTAGAAATTGACCTAGTGTTAATCGATTAGGCACTATATTAATCAAGATTATGAACGTCGGATTAACAGATGAATCTAATAAGAACATGTTACGCATGGATGGGTACTTGGATGACAGAAAATGAACATGAACAAATCCGATTAATGCTGAATGATTTGATATGTGTGTGGAAATCAATATAATCATGAAGGTAGATGTTTGTTCGAAATAAACGAATGGAATTAAACTGTTACTTAACTTGTACCTAATAACAACCTACGTCAGAGTACGTGTTATCAGAAGTTACAAAATGGACTTATCAAAGTTTTAATGAATCCAGGCGAGCTCTACTGGCTCTGATGGAACCTGTTGATTACTTCCATGCTATTAATTTGGATAGAACCATAAAAACGCTTTTAACTTCGAGGGCTCCTCTAATTTTTATCATTTTACGATGTGAATTTTAGAAACATTTTCATTAGAACTATTTTTGATTGAAGCTTGAAACATTTAATATCAATTTCTGTTAATTACGACGTTATACGTAATAACTTGTTAAATTAACTTTAATTGTAATGTGAAAATACAATTCTACACTTGAACCACAGATAAAATGATCAAATAGGCTGAATGTAAAAGACACATCACCGCACTCGAATGTGTTTCCGAATTAGTGTTTTCGCGCCAACGGTTGCACAATATGGCGTCCGATTATCGCTTATTGAGTTATTCGGTTTGCAATATCGATATGTATCGATGTGTTGGCTCCCGACGGTACACTGGCTGGCTGAGGGTCGACAGGCCGATGCTATTAAAAGCATGGGACTAGTGAGGCTTAAAGCCTTCGTCACAATGCAGCCTAACCGTGAAAAAAGGTCTGATGGGCGTAATAACCCAGATACATATTACGTACTAGCTTTTTTCCGCGACTTCGCCCGCATGGAGGTCGGAAATTATCCCATGGGAACGTACTACTGGGATAAAAGTATCCTATGTGCATAAGTTCCTAGCCCAGGTGGTCTACCTGTGTCAAATTTCATCGATATCCGTTCAGCTGTTAAGGGGAGTACAGGACCTAAAGCGCGGTCACTGTCGGACTGCATAGAAAAAAGAAAGAGAAGCGCGATGACACATGCTTGTAATTTATTGCAAAATATGAAGCAATTATCTATTTACAAAAAAACACTTTTACGTTAGTATGTTGCTATGTTGTTGTTGTTATCTGACAAAAAATCTGAATGATTGCATGCATATTAGCATGGTTTTTAATGTTTAAAAGATTTTTTTTGAGTTATATCTTCGTGATTTTTTCTATGGTATATAAAATTAGTTGTATTACGTTTTCAACAAACTATCTAACTAGCATATTATATCGTAAAGAATATCATATATTTTTCTGATTTAGTTTACTGTAGTAGATCATAATACTTTTAGGCATTATAAAACTCGCGTTTAGTAGCGTTTAGGTTCTGTAGTCCTTATGGGCCAAGGCGTGAAAAGGTAGTAGACAGAGTTTATACATGTTTTGTACCCTGGTACAAATATAACGCGCGGCTTGGTTGTTTGTTTACGCAATGAGAATATTTTATGTTAAATCTGTGTCAAATAGAGGCTGTAAGTATTGATATGATCTAAGTAGGTAATGTGTCTGAAGAATTTTAAGTAGGTACTTAGGTTTCAAGAAATGGACGGGAAAAAGAGGATTTTCTGGTTTTTCATATCTCAATGCTTGAATAGATCCTGTACTTACACAACGTTGGACTATACATTTCTTACTTGAATTACTTATCTGGAGGTTAGTACCGCACTTATACTTACTCAAACTCTCTACTTATGCACATTACTGCTTCAATAACTGGCATAATCTGATGCTTACCTGTAAAGACAGAAAAGATATTATAAGTAAGATGAAATGACGTAAATACAAAACTTTCTATAATAAGCCTTTATTTAAACGAGTAAAACCTAAGGGTTTGTTCGAATACATATTTTTTAGGCAATACTGGCTGTAATTGTTAACTCGAAATGTAGGTAGCGGAACTTTTTAAGTTAGTAAGTAATATATTAGTTTTAAAAAAACCTGTACTAAAATAAAATAAATTTATTCTCCACCTAACACCAACTGTTAAAGCACGTCCACAAAACATTTAACCCTTAACCGCCTATACTTTTTAATTTCATCACGAGTTTGTGAGATAAACCGGGCCACGACAGTAATAAAGGTCCCATCACACCACGGCACCCGGATTTATCCGGGGATATCCGGCTCCACGTCCGTCGGGAAATAACTTAAGAGTGTGACGCGACCGCGGTTTTTTCACCTTTGCGTACAAAATATGTATACTTCCTTTTCAAAACGGTTGGTGTACAGGATTTGTGAGATCGTTTGATAGTGTTAAGGGACGCATACATAATGGATTAATTTGGGATTTTGTTTGGCTTAATATAAGTGAAATAACGTAATATCATGCTTGTATTCCCCAAAGGGTAAGGCAGAGGAGTACCATTATAGTATATAATAGACCCACATTTCGCCAGTTGCGTGTATAAGTGAATTATCATCCTAAAAAAACCGGTCAAGAGCTTGTCGGACCACGCACAATGAAGGGTTCCTTCGTTGAGATGAATTTATCCGAAGAAAAAACTTAACATTGTAGTTGAAAAACATGTTCTCCCATACATTCCAACTACAAATGTCCATAGTTAAACGAAAAGGATCCAACCCACATTAGGTGTAATGTGGGTTGGATCCTTTTTAACTATGGTTTAACTATGGACAAATGTAAGTTTGTACGCACAATATTGAGAGATTTACCATGTAATTTTAAGACCATAGACTTCTTATAGGTGTTCGTGTAATCTATAGCTATATAATTATTTTCTGTATTTTATTTTTTATTTTTAAGCTGAGTAGTTTCGGAGATAAAGCGGGAAATGGTAAATTTTCGTCTATTTTCTTAAATAACTTTAAAACAGATTATTTTAAAATTATCAAAAATATATATTTGAGACCCTCACAGTAAGCCCTTTCATTTGATATATCGCACGGTACAGTTTGCAAATATATTTTTTTTAATTTTCTGATTTGCCCCCCAAACTTGACCCCCATATTCAAAATTTATTAATTTACAATACACGTCCGTGTTTGGATCACAGAAATACATACGTGTCCAAATTTCAACTTTGTCGGTCTATTAGATTCGGAGCACATTGGCTGTGACAGACGGACAGACAGAGAGACTCATGTGACATATGAGTGATCCTATAAGGGTTCCGTTTCTCCTTTTGAGGTACGGAACCCTAAAAATGTCACTTTGACATAATATGTGATGTGATTACAGTGATACAGAAACCAACTCTAGGCATAGGTATTAAAATTATTAAAATAACCAAAACAAAAGTTCAACTGAATATTAGTTTTAAAACATTTACCTATGTGAACAGTGATTTTACACGCTTTCCTGAAACATTTACAGGCGAACAATGACCCTTCAGCTACTCAGTGACACCGGTAGTGACGCAAGCACGAATACGCATGAAACGCAAGCCTTCCACTAGTGTGTAGCATTAGGAACATATCTTTTTAACCATCTTCAAATAGAAAAAGAGACACGTAACCGGGGCAAGCCGATTTCCATCAACCGGGCACACATCCAGACTCCGGGTTGCTACATATTTCAGATGGAAAACCGAATAACACTGCCCAACCCGGGCATCGAACCCAGGACCCCAAGCTCAACAGTGGCGCTTGCGACCGCGACGAATAGACCAACGAGGCAGTTAGAAGAAGTAAGTGCCTAAAGTAAAGTATAAAACTGAATGCGCTTCGCTCTTAATGTGCTGAATGCTGATGGACGGTTTATTCAATACCAATTTCATTTAAAATCTGTTCAACTGGGTTAAGAGCCTCTTCCTTCCGACTAATTGCAAGTAAAGTGGTTTTCTCAGAGCAATCTACAGTGTATTACGAAGCCACGACTTGCTTATATTGTACCATAGCTAGGAAATCACTAAAGGCAAATATTTAAATCCTAAGACTCGCCATAATGCGTCAAAAGATGGTCACGTTTCTGTTTCGTTTTGGCACCTCTGTCATACACAATTGTTGCAGAAACTCGACTTGATTATCATGAAAACGCTCCATTATTACTGTGTGAGCTCACTCTTCTAAGTATGGACACTTTTCTGCGCATTATGACGTGGCCAACTGACGGTTTTGTCAACGAACGTTTAAACTATTTCGTCCAAAATGTTCCAACCAAAAAGACGAACTGTTTTTATAAAAAACAACCCTGGTTTCGTTTTCAACTATTGTCAGACCTCTCATCAGCATATTGAAAACGGAACCGTTTTGTTTATTTGTTTACGAGCTCGATAACATGAAACGTCCATTACCAAATTGTTACAGAGCTTTTATCAAATATGGATGCGAAATAAATGAACTATTTTCTTGATGACGCAAAACAAGCAATTCCATTCTGTTTTTGTTAATTGTAGGTACAACTATTTTTCGTAAGTTCTTTATTAAAGGATTGCTCGAAAACGCAGTCAGCCTTATTAGTCTTATTACAATACAAGGTTTATCTTTAGACCCAGGCTTAAATCATCGAGCCATTTTTGAATATCAAACTTTATCCCGATAAAGCTAAAGTTCTAATTACGAAAACTGACGTCAAAACCGAGTCTACGTTGTCAATTTTAAACTTCATGAACTTCATCACGCTTCAGAATAAAGAAAGTATTTTGTAATTTTTTTAACTTTTGTTGAAAGTATTTTGAAACTTTTCCTTTCCTGTTATTTCTTCTTTTTATTTTTTTTTTCTCGATGTTTTGAGCTTGTACACAAGTTAGAACTTGAAGATAAGACGGTTTAAAAGCTCTCAAAAAGATCAAGTCCAGTAAGAATAGGTACCTCAGAATCTGCCCAATGAAACAAAATCTTTGGAAACCTTAATTTTTTCAAATAAAATAATTACATTTTTACGTCGTTACTCGTTAACTCGCCATCTTCTACCAACTTTAATTTTCCATCTTTCTTCTCTTTTCACACACGATCTTCTCTTTTTAAACTCTCTTTTTCATCTTTCTTCTCTTTTTAAACTCTCTTTTTCACTCATAGCTGCTTTCATGCTTATTGATACGTTGATGCGACCCGTACATGTCCCGATGTGATGCGAGTGTGTGTGTGTTGTGATGTTGTGTGTTGTTGTTGTACACGACCCGTTGTTGCAAGTTTCCTTTATAAACGTCATCATAAGAACGATCTCATTTAGGTCTCCCAGCCTCAAAACGAGTCCTAACCTAAATACCTTTAAAAGACTCTGGGATATACTTTCACGTTGTAACGAATAAAGCCTCAGGCATGACCTGGTCCAGTTGGAATATGGCTCAAGTGGGAAGCCTCGTGATGCCTTGCAGGTTTATGGAACAGCTTGCTAAAAGATCGTGTGCTTTGGGATTTAGGAAAATCTTTATAAACTGCAGTTTGGAATTAGAGGTGTGAAGTGGCAGTGGGTCGATACTTTTAGGGATTCTTTCCTTAGCAAAAATTGTAAAAATGAGGGCAATGTGTGTTTGAAAATTAGAATAGTTTGCTTGCTGAGAAATTGTCCTGCTTCTTCGCAGAACATCTCGCTAAATAGACTAAGCAATTCTCGGAAAAAAAAATTACCGGAATCTTCAGCTTATAAAATTAGGTATTTCTTATCATATTTTCCAGAAGCGGTAAACAAGTTTGTGGTGTTTGTAGGCTTCATAGTTTTTCTAATAACTAACTAGTATAACAGTGGACGTCTCTCGCCTGAAGTGATGATGACGATGAAAAATTATGCATGCCTAAAACTTTGCATACTTGCCTGTCACATCAGGAAAGCAAGTACACATAAAACCAACGAATAGGTACCTACCTACTCGAGTCAATATTAATAACCAGGGCACAAAATACGCATTGCCTCGACATCGTCTCCCTTGAGCCTGAGCTATTACGTTGAATAATGTACCTTGGAGGGTAAGCTCACATTATTAGTCTCCAATGCAACGTGAATTTAAATCGAGGTGTAAACAATTAAAGGGTCGGTGAGAATTTTTTTGATTACTGTTTTGTAGGAAAGGAGAATTATATTTTTTTTATATTTACACTAAGTAAATATAGAATTTATAGAACGATGCTCAAGTATGAATCATCATCATCTGTCTAGGCTTATCCCGACAAGGTTGGGAACAGCTTCCAGTAAAAACAGTACATTTTCAAGTATGAAGCTCGATTTAAATACAGAATGACACAGTGACAGTTTCATAAGTTCAACCAAAATACATGCTAATCTTTCTAAAATACGGAACAAGACAGCTTGGGTTTTGGCCCGATTCAGAGAAAATTTGGTGCGCGGAGAAAAGTAGCTTAATATATTATGTGAATCGATTCTGACCTGTTACAAGTCACAGCTATCTCGAAACTTCGGGCAACGCCTTTATTAGGTCAAACTGTATATTCGTATGGTATAGTTAAGGAAAAAGAGGATAGATTTAATAGCCATGATGAGATAAGATTTCTTTGTCACCGAAATAATATGTTTTTCACACGATCTTCCAACCGTTTTTCACACATTTTGTTAAATTTTGATGTACAATAAAGAATATTCTATCTACAGGTTGCTCGGAAATTCGACCTATTCCTTGGAAGTCTAGAGGTCATTTCCAACAAATAAAGCCCTACATTGTTTTATTTTTTCTACATTTTTTTTTCAAGTAATACACATCTAAATTAAAAAAAATATAAAATAAATTTACTTTAAAAAAAGTAAAAACCGACTTCAAAAACCTAAAACGAATAAAATAACTTTCATAAAAAATCTTAACACGTTCTGAAGCCGGTGTCTTCAATTCTTCAATGTCAACGCACCTTAGCTTAGCAACAACTTCAGAAGCTGTTAAGATTTTTTATAAAATTTATTTTATTTGTTTTAGGTTTTTGATGTCGGCTTTTACTTTTTTAAAGTAAATTTATTTTGCCATTATTAGTTTAATAAACAATCACATAAAACCAAGACGAATGAAAAAAAGAAGAATCATCAAAATCCGCTTAGAAATGCCGGAGGTACAGTACATTTATGCATATAACTTCATACATACGAATAATTACCTAATGTATTATATACTAAAACCTTCCTGAACCTGAACTACGTAGATCATGTTAGTTAAAGAATCATCAAAATTGGTTCATTATTTTTTGAGATAATCGCGGACATTATAATCATACGGGTCGAATACAGAACCTCCGTTTTGAAGTCGGTTAATAAAGAAGGTTTTCTTCCCACTCACGACCAAGGAGTAAGGTGCTCGGAACAGGGCATTTTTTTAATTACTAGCTAAATTTTCACAGGCTGTTCTACCCATGAATATGAACGACATTCACTATGGACCAACACTGAAATCACGAAAAAAAAAAAACTGCTGTTTCATACATTTTGGTCGAGTAGGTCGAACTTTTGTATGAAACAACAGATTTATTTTTGCGTGATTTCAGATTTGATCCCATAGTGAATGTTGTTCATATTCATGAGTAGAACATCCTATGAAAATTTAGCTAGTGATTGCCTTATATCTATCCAGAATTACCGTTATACCGAATTAATCTCCGCTTCAAAAAGACAAAATATCCCGAATAATACGGTATATTTACCGTAAGTTATTATTCGGGATATTTTGTCCCAAACCAAAAACCAAATAAGCAATACGGAACCACGTAAAAACGTCGATAATTTTCTTTATATTCCCTTATAAGTGTTAATGAGGACGTTACAAAGGCATTCTTTGCGACGCAGCAGGTGAACGCTTCACGTTTTGAGTTGACTACAGAAAGAGGATAATGTTTTTCGATGGTATGGACAGGTTAATGACTTTGTGGAGCCTGTTTATCCTGTATAGGTGATGGAGCAGGTTTTCTTTTTTTAGTATGTATGAAAAATAATTGGGAGATAGCAAATAATCAGGATTTTTTAACCGACGAAAAAAGGAGGAGGTTCTCAAGACGACACGTAGTACCTATATTTGTTTTTTTTTTGTTTATGCCCCACGCATAACTTTTTACAGAGTAGTCCGATTTGAAAGATTTTTGTTTTATTCAGGAGGGTATACTTTGCTTGGGTAGTTTTTAAGTTAGCTTCAATAATACGTATTTGTCCCATTTAGTATATGTGGGTGATTTTCTAATTTATTTTACAGGTAGTATTCGAATTTGTGTGGTGTAAGTACCACAACTAAAAAGTGAAAAATAAAAACTTTTTTACAAAGTTGGTTTTGGTGGCAAAAAAAACGAAGATATAAAACCAAAGACACCGACGCGCGAAATTAAAGTTCTTTTTCACTTTGTTGTGTTTTTTAGGAAGTCGGTTTTTTTTTTTTGTAAAATAAGTTTTTACTATCGTGATTACTTTCAGTACTGTCTGTTACGGAATTTTAAAAAATCTCAAGAAATAATTTTATAATAACTCGACAACACCATTTTCATAATACGCACAAACATGATGTCAGTACCGCATAAGTATGACTTACGCTGCTTTCACACGTAAACAAACCCGATCGGATTTTTGCAGGATACGGTTTAATCACAATATAATTTATATGTATGAGTTCACACGTACATTCGGTTTTATTTATGATTGATGGGTTTGCTCTTGACTCTAGTCTAGGTACGACGCGACAGTGACGAGTCGACGATGGAGTGAGCTTACCCAAAGAAGCCTGTTCACTCTCACTTTGAAGAGATTAGGGTTGTATGCGCTCGGAAACACAGACGCAGGTAGTGAGTTCCACTCTTTTGCTGTGCGCATTATAAAAGACATTTGGAAGCGCTTAGTGCAATCGGTGGAATAGCAAATAGGTAAGCATTGTAACTGGCAATGCGTCTAGATGTCCGATGATAGAAGGGGGCCGGCGGAATGAGGTTGCCGGATCTTAAAACCGAATGCACGTGTGAAAAGATATAAATTATATTGTGACTAAACTGTATGCTGCAAAAATCCGTCTTGTTCACGAGTGAACCGTTACTATTGTATTATACTGACACAAAGTAACACTAATGGATGGAAGGATCAACACTAGTTAAAGAATATTCTATACAGCACATAACCTAATACATATTAGCATAGGTACATAGATAAACATGCCCTTACTTGGTTCCATTGACAACCCTTACTTAGTTTAGACAACATTGGGTGAAAGATAAAAATTCCTTACCTTTTAGATTCCCGACCCTCTCGAGTAAAAAGGTATTCTTATAAAACCACGTCGAGTGTACCCACACATTGGAATCTAAATCCTATGTAAGTAAATACCTGTCCTGTACGTTGTTTATGTTTAGTATCTAACTATGTTACTATGTATGTAGGGAATGTATTTAATTTTTAGGGTTCCGAACCTCAAAAAGGAAAAACGGAACCCTTATAGGATTACTCGTGTCCGTCTTTGTCATATAAATGGGTCGTAGAAATTCATACGTGTACCAAATTTCAACTGTCCATTAGATTCGGAGCGAATTGGCTGTGACAGACGGTCGGACAGACAGACACACGAGTGATCCTATAAGGGTTCCGTTTTTTTCCTTTTGAGGTACGGAACCCTAAATCTAGTAATCTGCAGCATACGGTTAGACTGGAAGCCGACCCCAACATAGTTGGGAAAAAGCTAGGCACTAGGCAGATTGATTGACTCATTGCTACGCCTACACAAAGCACAGAAGTAGTCGTAAGTGTCCTGAAAACATGGACAGACTTCGCTTCAAGTCTTCAAGACGACAGTATACAACTTGGTAAAACTACCCACCTGCTAACATCTCCCGAGTGTTCGCCACTGAACTAGTGTGGAACATATGTTCAGATTGCACACCTGCACTTTGGAATGAAGATTAAATGTGTGGTGTCTGTTGCAGAGGGCTAATAAGATGATTTGTTAGCGTTACAGTTTACATCTTTGAGATCGATTTGAAACATCAGGTAAAACTGTCTACCTACCTTAGCGAATTGGTTGAGCACTTGAGATGTTGAGTTGGATCTGGGATTTCGACAGCAACATAAAATGTATTTACTCGTAGCTATCAATTTAATTTGGTTGAGCTTGCGGTACATGTCTATAATGAATGATTCATGCGTGTGTGCTAATACTGCTAATTGTCAGTACAGGTTTACTCACATCTAAGTACCGCGGCTCTTTCCCATACTCATTATATAAAAATTTCTAGACACTGACTTTTAAATGATAAATGATTTTATTTCTGTAAGTTGGTTTATACAAACACAAATACCTTTAGACGTCAATCATATTTTAAAAACTAGATGAGGTTGGCATTTCCTATCTGACTATTCTGAGAGGAAAAGCTGAAACCAACTCAAGATGTAACAGTCTCTTTTCAGTCCAGACATAATATTGGTCAGTACATGTGAAGACCATGTAAAAGACCATGGTGTCTGAAATGGTCTTTTGAGCAAAGAACCACACAGACAGAGTGGGCCTGTCCAGCCAATGCACGCATTTGACAGTAATCGCGCAGCACATGCTTTGAGTTTCTTTCAGTGCTTTTTTGTTCAATGGTACTGATAGTAAACAACTGATATTGTCCAAGGACTGGTCAAAACTTTGTCGGTGTTGAAAAAATTGAGCGACTAGACAAGTGCGTGTGTTAATAATTTGTGTGTAAATAACTGGAAAGTAACAATTTACCAAACAAATTTTCAAATTATACTTGTATGGTATCCCTTTCAACTCGCTGTTACTAGGACCACACTCCAACTACTCCAAGATTTGTCGCCCCCTCTTTAATAAAGTTTGTCTAGCCTCACACTCGTTCCCCGGACAAACTATCCGGTTCGTACTCGAGCACGATTCATTTATTTATACAACCGGACAGTGGCCGGTCCGGAATATTGAAATCCTGGACAAAGGTGGGATATAAAATGCTTGAGGAATTTTCATTTTCGAGTGGATTTTATCTGCAGTTTGTAACGAAATTGCATGCGAAGTTGTTAAAGGAATTTTCGTGTCTTTTAAATGTATAAAGGAATGGTACATGTATTTGTATATCTTTATAATTAAATAAATATTTATTCCTCAATTCTCGTTATTTCACCTACCACTGTTTGTTTCTGCATCACCCAATGGTTGACTGGTAGAAAATGCGTATGGCACTAAGTCCGCCTCTGATCATTTGTGTGCTCTTAGTATTAAATAAATGCAAACATTTCAGTTTTCGTCGCAACGCATTTTGAACATAAGCCAGTGTATACGACATTATTACGTTAGGTATTTGATAACCTTTGCATATTTACAAGACATTAATAATTTTAAAAAAAAGTGGAAAAATAACGTACGTAACACGCTAAGTACAGAAACAAAACTACACAACTAAGAAAATATCTACTTCACTACAAAACTCTGCTACGAGTACTAAGAATAGTTGTTCTTCTTGTACTGCAAACTACAGTCTTTCACTGTTTGCCCACGGGAACAGGACGTCAACGAGAAAACAGATGACGGCGTCGAAGTACCGACAGTACATTTATTATGGCCGAATAATCTCGTTTCTCGTTGACGTCACGTTCCTGGTGTGGTGGACATGCAGTCTTTAGCAGAAATCGACTTTATAATTTATTTATATAATCTTTGTAATTTATTTATACAAAAATTCGTCAATTGAAACGTGAAAACTGCTCTTAAACGAGCTGGTCTAGTTTACACATTTCAAACAACCAAATTCTAGCCACTAAAGACCAGTACTCTTCTAAGTACTAAAGCCGTGCAAACGAGGCTAAGCTAAATCTACAGCACTACATAATAAAACAAACTATTCACCAGGAACTGCCTGCCCTTGACTCCCATCCTGGTGATGTCTTCAAGTGACCAAACACATGATTAAATCCATTCTCACACACACTTAAGTTCACTCATTTTGTTCATAAACACTAATAACTAGGCTGCACTCACTTTTTCTATAAATCTAGAAGCTTTGAAGGAGTGATAACATAAATAATTTATTATACTAATCAATCTTGTTAAAATGTTTTTGTTTGAGAACGATATATTGAAAAAGGAAGTTCAAATAAATCAAAAACTTTCAAGCATGTTAAATGTATTGAAAATAATCCTAGTGTAGTGAAACATAATCACCTTTCATGTACTGACTTTTATTATCATCATCTGCCTAGCCTTTTCCCAACTATCTTGAGGTCGGCTTCCAGTCAAACCAGATGCAGCTGAATACCTAATAGTATTTTAATGGAGCGACTATCTGACCTCCACAATCCAGTTACTGGGTAATCCGATAGCCCTTGGTAAGACTCGTTATCAGACTTTCAGGCTTCTGATGACCTGTAACGACTGTCAAAGATCCGGGAATGACAGCTGGGACCAACGGCTTAACGTGCTTTCCGAGGCACGGCGGGCGGCAAGCGTAGATTAACCTGATCGATCGACCCGTGCGGCTGATATTACTTAGCCACAAGCCGCTCCTATGCATATATACTGACATTCATTAGTTCGGCCTAAAATCGAATGCTGTGCACTCAATTTCTGATCTGCCATAACCAAGGCGTAGTAGCCAATGCTTTAGGAAACTTTTATGTGGAAATAATCCTATTACTAAAATGTGTTAACAGCGATACACTGCAAACCAATGTAAAGTCAATACGTATCAACGAGAATGAATCTGTGAAACGATTTCTCGAATACACATGTTAGAATCAATAAACTATAAATTAAATAAATTATTATGATTATAGTTACAATGATTAATATAAATCATTACTAAATTCCAAATGGATACGGCAGCAGGGAGTGGATGTTGAGCTGTGGCGCAAGCTATATACCACCTCCTATCCTGCCCTCTGTGCCCCAAAAAATGCAGCCGTGGCGACCTATGCGCTGCCACGGACGATGTCGTGGAAGTAGCGAAGGTTTAGGCCAACAAAATGTAATATACTGTCGTACCGAAAGAATAAGAAGAATCGATATATATGGAGATACCTTCGACTCCAAAAATCAGGAAATTCACGGTAAGGAAAGAACCAAAAACACTATTTTTAGTTTAGCGAATACTCTCTTTAAGGATTACTAAGTAAATAGATGAGCAAGGAGCAGAGCAATCTATTAACTGTATCATGATGCTTCCGTCGTCGGTCACGCATGAAGACAGCACTGTTGTACCTCCCTATTTCTATCCAATTCTTTCAATAGACGAAACTTTTATCATTTTGCCGAAACCAAGGAAGAGGATGAAGTTATTAATGCTGACGAAACCTCATAAGGGGGCAATTGTATAAAAAAAGGTTTTCATATTGATAAGTACAATGATACCTATGATGAGTACAATGATACCTAAGAGGTTTTGCGTAATTTTAAATACAACTTGCATTTCACACACGGAAAGCGAAGGACCATATGCTGTGTCGCAACTTGAGAGCCTTTATCCAGCAGTGGATTGCGATAGGCTTAGTAGAGATTATGGTACAATAATTTACGAACAGGTAGAACCGACATATTTTACTCGGTAGCTATAATGATTATCGTAAATAATAATCAAACGGTTAGCCCATCGCTTGCGAATATTACAAATATCATTTTCCCACGGTCTCTAGAATATCCATGTCCATAATTTGTAGTATTTAGGCAATTAATTTTGTTCCTAGATAATGAATAAATCGGCATGACCAGCGCGCAACTAACGATAACTGGGCAGTTTTGAAACATAATTCAGGTCAAATTAATCTAATCATTGATTTATTGTTCAACTTGGCTCGAAGGACCAAAGTATATCAGTAATTAATAAATGAGACAAGCTAAAATAAGTATAATCTTGGAACTCGTTTATGCAATTTAAGTTTTAGATTCAAAGGAATTATTCTGAAGAAGTCGTGTGTGGTTTACATTGTTATTAAGGATGCATTCAAAAGAAATAATACAGCCTATATATACAGCGTATTATAGCTTTCAACAACCTCACCAACTTGGCTAAGGTATAAAATCAATCGATTTAATCCGAAACTAAGAGCAGCCTTTACCTTGCCTCATCTATTATTCACCCCCAAACAAAAGTTGACTGAATCTATCAACAATTCAATCATGTTACAATTTGATATTCAAAACCAAAGGGTCTATAGAACAGAACGAATTGCAATTAAAATAAATTTTACCACAATATGGAAGGCCACTCTCATTCATTTGGCTATAACAGTGAATTGTAGTCAACGATTGTGCTACACGGTAGGAGGTTTTATTTTGACTCGTCACGATATCATTTGAGACCAACCTATAGAAATTGAAACTATTTCCACCGACGATGAATATTTTTTCGTGACTGAAAAAGTAACTGCAAACGCTAATGGCCATTAAATTGACATAGACGTTTTCTAAAGGCCGGTAAACGAGTTGGCAGAGAAAATATAGGAAGACTTTCAAAGCGCATTCTTGAAATTCGATGGGACAGCGCCAGATAGAAGAGGATTAAGTGATCTGGATGGGAAAACTGTGGAGCAGTTACTTTTGATAAAGGAGGATTTATAAGGCCTGACTGTAGAGAGGCTTTGACCGCCGAGTTCATTTCGGTGTTTCGAATCAGAGCGATTGAAAATAAATGCCAACGATACATTTTGAAAGTTTAACTTGTTCAGAACCTTTTAAAATATACTCTCTCATAGAAAAACCTTTTCAGAATATTGATTATTCTAAAAAGCAAAGATCTAGGTTCTTGAATATGTTGAAATTACGTGTACTTCAGGATAATATAATGGAAAATAAGCCCAAAACTTTTTGAATTACAACACCCAAAATCTATTAGAACTTCATTATAATATTATCGTGCAATATTCGTGGCCGTTCCAGAATTGCGTAAAAACTTACTTTGAGTTCATGGTAAGTTTAGTTCGTGCGAATTTTATGATCCAATAACTATTTGTGGATGATAAAAATAATATACATAAAGGCTTAATACTCATAAATTTCCGATTTCAAATAATTTTTCTAACGGCTTAGTAAAGAGATGTATCTATCCATTTAATCAATCAATCTGCCTAGCCTTTTCCCAACTATGTTGGGGTCGGCTTCTAGTCTAACCGGATGCAGCTGAATACCAGTATTTTACATGGAGCGACTGCCAATCTGACCTCCACAACCCAGTTATTGGGTAATACGATACCCCTTGGTAAGACTGATTGTCAGACTTTCGGGCTTCTGACGACCCGTAACGACTGTCAAAGATCCACGAATGACAGCCGGGACCAACGGCTTATCGTGGTTTCCGAGGCACGGAGGAGTCTCACCCATCTACGGACCAACCCCGGCAAGCGTAGCTTAACCTAATGGATCGACCCGTGCTGCTGTTATTACTTAGCCACAAGCTCCTCTATCTATCCATTTAATATTTTATGAAATTACTGATTTTTTTAAATCTGTTTCTTATGGACATTATAGCCTCCGACTCCGAATACATATTAAATGATTCTTAAAAGTATTACTTTTCTCATTTAGTCACATTTCAATGAGAAAAGTAATAATCAAGATTTTATCACATCAGTCAAGTTTCAGTAAAGTACTTAATAATTATTATAGTAATTTTGTCACACAAAGGACTGAACAGAAATATTGCCACAATCATGACGCTTTGTGCCATAAAAACCTCTGATTGTTGTATATTACAATGGCATGCCAGCTACTTGCATGGTTTTGTACAAGCTACAGGCATCTATATTCCCGCCCTTACACCCACCCATCCTACTGTTTCAAAATCTACAGGTGCAAAAGTTTATTCTAGCAACATATTTAACCACGCCCTGGAAACGCCGTTCTTGTTGATGTTCAGGTACGTAGTAATCGCAACCGGCGCGTGTATGACTAGATGTATGAACGTAAACGAAGCAAAAAGATTAAAGTATGTAAGGATCGTAACAGGCCTTCTGTAGTTTCTCTACCCCATGGGAAGAAAGCGTGAGTTTATGTTATGTTATATTCAACCACTAACCCAACTTAACAATACCACCCATATTTCCCATCAAACCAACAACAACAAAATCACTTTAAATGTCAAATCCCTCACTCCCATCGTCACTCAATTTTGAACTATACCTCCAACACCATAAGGTAACGAGTTCAACGTAGTACGTGTGTTAGTGACGTATTTACGCGGATTCGGTTGTAGCGGAGTTGCCGAGTCAGCTCGATCGATAGCCTGCATAAAGCGGGCTGTTTCGGTGTAGTGCGAAAGTTGTGGGAATGTGTGATTGTAATAATCCTTTGACAATGAATTAGGAGAATAGAATGAAGTGGCTGTAATTTACGCCCCAATTGGATAGTTTTCTGGGATTATTAAGTAGGTACATACTGTGTCTTAATAGAAAAGTATGAAAAAAAAAACGTGTTGCGCCGACGATTCCAATCGTAATTATGGGCGTTGCCCATCAGTGGGTTGATACAAGCTGAAACTAACGAGAATTTTTCTAAACCGCACCAAGCGGTTGAAACTTAGAGCGAATTCTATCAAACCATTTTATCTAGTGTGTGTTGTCCTGCGAATAAATTGTGATGTTTTTTACCGTGTTATACAAAGGTACAAAAATTTGCTCGAATTCACCCGTAGTGTAAAATTGCCTTGTGCGTTTTTTGTTCCTTACCCATTACGACACGAATTATAAAGTGGATTTTAAAATTGCAGCTCTTCTCTACTTTTATTACTCGTCGGGAATCATTTTGTAGGACGTATAAAGAAAAATGTTATATCTTGAAAGCTTGTTTTTCTTCTATCTTCTCATAATCAAAAAATATCATAATATCTCTTTGATGTCTCAAATTTCTATTTCAAGTACTTATATTTTCAATTCTTTAAAGGTATTGTAGGTTATCTTTTCATATCATACACTTACTTCTTTCTACAGCTTTTCTTTTCATTTCATAAAATTCTAAATTTCTTCACACAAAAGCCAGATTACCGCCACCTACGCGAACTTGATACTTTAAAAACATTTAAGGGTTTTCACTACAAATAAATATTTTCAGAACGCAGACAAAATAACTGTTGATGTTCGGTATTATTATGTCCGATCGACACACGTGGAGGCTTGGTTCGACGATAAGCAATATAGGCGAATGAAAATATAGGAATTATTGAAAAACTTACTTTTAACCTATAGAACTCTCAATAGGCACTATCTATAGACTTTATGGTAGATACCAAAACTGCATAATATTGTAATGATTCTCAAAAAGGACTAGCAAAATAATTAAGTTCAATAGAGATACAAACAACAATTTTATAGCATTCAAGAAGAAAGAACATGGTACTTTAGTTTACCTTACTGCTGATACATTACTCATGTACGAACTTCTGATTAGAAATCAACCTCGATAATATCTAAATCACTTAGCAACAGAGTAAAATCTTCATCAGCCTTTGATTTATTAAGTATCTTATCAATCCAATCAGGTTTATCCATTTCGAATTAACCTTTATTAATTGAATTTCCTTTACTCTTCTTAGAATATCGTCCATTTACAATAGCTCGCACATCTGGAGCAACATTGACACAATTACAAAAAAATGTTAAACTGAATGAGGGCCGATTTTTCAATCGCCTGATAATATCTGTAGAAGAAAAATGGCGGTTTGACATAATTATTTTCTATGCAAAATCTGTCAAACTGCCATATTTATTCCTCCGATAAAGCTTATCTGACGATTGAAAAATCAGCCCTTAATTATTATACCAAATAAATTTATAAATTTACAGTTGTGTCAATGTTGCTCCAGATGTGCGAGCTTTTATACCTAGTTAGTATTAATCGATTGTACAAATAATTGTATCTACCGATATCTTCAAAATCGCCGCACTGTAGTCAAGAAACTCAAGACACAAGGCCACCGCAGTTACGGATCGTCTCGTCTTGTTCTGAGCGCCTCCTAATTAAATTATATTTACCCTTGAATTGCCTGTCAATCAAGTCAATTGGTTATAATCCTTTGAATTAGCGCTCCACTTGCCCAGTTAGTTTTTTAAGATATACTGTAAAGGATTTCCTACAGAGAGGAGGTACTGTCCTACTGCCGGTAAGCTGTCCCCCCCCCCCCATAACCTTCTATCTATGTGTTGCGTTCTTTGACAATTAGTCATTACCGCTTCGATTACCTACGCCATCGTTTCCTAGGCCTGTCTGTTACCACTATTGGTTTATTTTATTTGCCTTCACGAATGAACTACAATACACCTTCCAATATTCAGGTTATCTACCTTCGATAATCTACGATAGCTACCAAATTCATATCAACCCGCTCTTCAACACCAGCTTTAATCCCAGCTTGGAGGGTCTGATGACGGACAGCCGCGGTAAATGCTAATGCGTGCCCGTGTTCCCGCCACCAGCGGCAGAGGAGGACACCGTGGAGTTTTAGTGGGTTGGAGTCCCACATAACTGCACTATCTCCCCGTGGTAAAAAGTGGCAAAAAAAGCCTTACCGAAGGATTACATTCGCAACTCGAATCGAGATTGCTTTCTGAAAATTTCTGGATTCGGAAGACTATCCCGACCAGCGACGGACTGGATAATTGAAAAAAAAATGGGAGAAATCGTAATAATCCACACTGAAAGAGGATTGGGAGCGATTCTGATGAATGAAACTCTGTAAATGTGCCTGTTTCATAAATCTGGGGAATAAAAGCTTAAGTAAACATAATAACGAGATTGCTGGTTGTAATTCTTTTGGAGATTCCATTACATGGGTTATTTTGTGTGGAAATACTTCGTAACGGATTTTTTTTTAATGTAGGAAATGTGTTTTAAAATACCTTTACCAACAGTCCACACGATGGGAAGTGTTAACCGCCACCTACAGACACCAACTAAGGCGTTACCGACCAGAAGAACTAAGCAAAAAAAGTCTTATAATACTTCACGTAAGTGTTAGATCAAAATGTTAGAATTGGTACATAACACAACTTTCTCCATTTTTGTCAAAAAATTATTGTAATTTTGCCTAAACAAGAGCCGAAGGACCCCACTAACATAGCATTTAATGATTATTGTACGGGTAATATGGATTCATGTAATAGACGGACGTGCTAGGGGTAGGCTGCGTAACGTAGGGGTTGTGAAGTTAACTATAGGGGTAGCGTAGACATTAGACGAATACATTAATAGTCGACATTCGAATAGTGAATTTGTGTTTACTCCTAGAGGGTAGTGACAGTACCAAATTGTTCGCATACGTATTTCGGTATTATCAATTCAGGTTTAGGTATTTGTTCAGCTGTAGATTGCGATAGACAGAGTTAATAGTGTTACTATGGACTAGTCTTTATTGAAGGAGTCTAGCTCATGCCGTTATCTCTAGTCTGCCGTGATGTTCTTTGCCTTTTGCACCCATAGCTAGAGGAGTCTGACAGGGTAGATATTGTCTACCCCAACTGTCACAAAAAACATCCTGTAGATAAAAAGAATCAGCAATAACTTCCAATAATGGATTAAAACCAACGACTATAATAACAGGTATCGATATGAATCGCCAGTGTCTATAAGCGGGAACACCTGGGAGTGAGAATGCTTAGTGAGAATGCATCGACACTGACATTGAAGTAAACTTCAATGTCAGTGTCGATGTCGACCATAATGATATCCTCCATCCATAAAGTGATCCTATGGACCTGATGTTTCTGTTGTTATCATTTACTTGCGGATTAGGTAAATAAGATAGAGATGGAGGATGATTATTAGAGCTGTTAAATAATTAGCTTCAACTGAAACTCAAACGATACCTCAAGACAATGACATGCTAAAGTTTAACATGTCGCTCCTTTATTTCGAAACCGTTACTAAACAAAAAACTAAATTTTACAGGAGAATTAATTTACGATTTTTGCATTATTATTTACCTCGTCATAAAACAAGTGATGAACTTATAAGAGACATTTCTGAGATTATTTGTTAAATTATTGGTTTCTTTTTAAGGTGTGTAGTCATATAATTTCATATTTTCTTCTTTTTTTTTAGTTAACGTAATATTCTTGAAAATTTCGTTTAGTAACGGTTTCGAAATAAAAGTGCGATCTGAATAGGCAGCACTAAGTTTCTTCGGTTCTTTACTTACTTTGCCTACTTATTAGTAAAAGATAGTTTGTAGCTACGCTTCAATATCTGTATGCAAGATAATAATTATGTTGAGAGACACAGAAAAGGGATCATTCAATCCTATGAAAATACCAAAACGCAATTACTTTGGTCTACAAACGTTTGCAAACAAATATTTGTGTTGACTGGTTATGAATATGTGGCACACAACTCAAAGGTTAAGGTAAAACAAAACCAATTGGAATATGTAGAAATTGGAATCATAACCACAATACTCGAGTTTCCAACCAATGTTTGTTTGAATGTTTAGTACGAGTACGTACTTATGCATGTATTGAAAAGGTTAAAGGTTCGATTTTTTTTAGTTTAAGTAAATATTCGGGTTTGAATTTCTTCAGGGGGTGATTGATCGGTTAACACGCAAGGGGTATAAAAATACTTTTGTGACTTTCCCTTCTTGAAAGACATGATGCAGTGCAAGATTGATTGTTATTATTATAATTATGGTTTATAAAAAATATTGTGGCCCATAAAATAACATTTAGTTGGTTCTATTGTAATTGGAAATGTAAATTATTGTTTAAGTAATTTATATCTACTTATTAGAGAAAGTACTGGACAAATGAAAATGTAAATGGTTTTGTTCAAATCAGTTTTGAGTCAAAAGTATCTGTTTTGATTTACGACAGAGAAATATATTTTGCGAAGCTGCCATTGCATTAATTTTGATGTTAGTAATACTGACGAGACGTGAGAGATAACATTGAATCGTCATAGTTTATTTGTTTATTATCTTAAATGAATTCTACTGGTCCTTTTCGCTCACACTGGTCAGACCACAAATACCGACTAATTCAATCAGAAAGTTATTAAAATATTTAAATGTTTCAGCAAAGTCTGTCACCAAAACAACTCGGATTCAACTTCAAAAACTACCCTTCGAATCAAAGTACTACCAAAGTATTATTATTAAACTTTTGTTAAGGGCGAGTACAATAGACGCTCAAAAGAAGGGTCGGGTTACTCGAGCAAGTCTGTATGAAAGTAATTTTTAATTAAATGTTTCTCACTGAATTTATAAGGTCCCTTTTGAACACAAATATAAAGCGTCGATTAATAGAGGCCATCGTGTTATTTTAAATTCGGGAACCTTGAGAAAATACGTGTAAAACTTTGTATAACGTTTTAAGTAAACATTTTACGATTTTATTGAGGCTTCATAAATGCTAATGTGCTGTTTAAGAGCTGTTATTAAAGCTAGAACAGCATAGTTAATTAGAATGTATCCTTAATAGGGTACTTTGATGCAATATTGATAAAGCTAATGTGCAATGCAGAGCAATAAATGAAGATTATGTGCTTTACTGTGGTATTGCGTAAGCATAGTGTTTCTTTGTTATTATTTTGCGCCTGAAACACATTAAAAATCTCGCTATATTAATATTTTCCAAGCTTTAATTGAAATCAAGATGTATGCGAATCGAATTACAATAATTCGATTCGCATACATCTTGATTTCAATTTTGCCGCAACAATAACAAAAATAATATTATTTATACTTATTTATTTATGGTTCTTTAAACAGGTTTACGCTGTGAACAGGGGAGAGAATAATACAAGAAATGATTGATTTGTTTAAATGATTGGCGAACAGACATCGCATATTCTCAGGAATCTTTAGAATAACTAACAGTAACAAGCATCTTCATAATTATAAAGTCACAATCCTAACTGACTTAGAGACGTATAGAATTGCAATGTCTGAGCTGAGCGAGCAAGCAAATTAAATTTCAAACTAGGACGCCAGTAAGCACTGTAATGAAACGTACATCTTGAATTTATCAGCCTGTAATCAACCAGTGCTGAGTAAGGACTACCAATTGCTTGCCAGAATAACTAGACAAGACTTAGCCTTACCTAGAGCATAATTAAGTCAGAGTTTTCAAACAAACTGAGAGCATATTAATGAAAGTTTAAAGTAAAAAGTATATTTCACATATAGATGACATCAACCATTTAAAGAAAACTTCCGAGTCGATACCAACAATACCATCACAAAGGTAGAAAAAATGGAAATCCGTTCTATGATTGGAAGAGTAGCCAGTCGGCGACATTTAATTACAAAATGTAAACGAAGCATAAAAATAACATCTAATAGTGACTCCAATCGATGACGAGTGTTCAAACACTTTATCCATTCCATGTTAATGGGATTTCGAATCATCGTTTACATTGGCAGATCGCAAATACATTGTTATTTGAATTTTGTAGTACGTGAAGCCTGTACATTGTTAATTTTGTTGTGGAATGCCTTTCAAGTCTTAGATAGTATCGTGTATTAATGAAACTACTACGGTCGCGAGAAAACATTTTCTTCAGATTTTCTTAATTAAAAGTAGATCTTTAATAAATAGATTTTTAAGTCTAAACTCTTGGTGAATTTATATTCAAAGAATATTATTTTCTGATCACAAAACCTTTCTAAAAAATAAGCTTTTTGTCAACGCAGTATTCTTACAAAATATAGGTTGATCGCTGACCTGATCTAAAAATATGCATTTATTTTCGTAGTAGAATTTAAATATGAATACTTCATGAAACATAGTTAAAAAACAGATAAAAAGACCCACAACACACATTAAAATAAATTAAACTTCACTCAGTAAAACGAACGATGAAAAGGAGGGCGCAGCTGACAAAAAAAAAAAAATATCACGAAAACCTAATTTTATTTGTAAAATCTCTAGCAAATAACCTAGCCCATTATAATTATATCAAACCACTCCTTACCCGTTTCCTAGCCATGACACAAACACAAATACTATGAAAACACCATAATCCGCGACGCCACAGACGCGCGTCTCTCACGGCATTCGGAATACGACTGACGGAAGTACCACTAGATGGGGTGGAGTATCCACCGCCCTACATTTTCAACCAAAATTTGAAACGTCTTATACAACTGTGTGTGTTAGAGAAAATTGTACTTTATTTTTAGAAGAAAAAGGTTCTAGATCGGTTATGTGTTGGTGATTTTTATTTGGTATGTCATTTGATGGTGGTTATTGCATTTACCTTAGACGTTACGTCAGTTGGTGCTTGCGTCTCTGAATTATTTGTTTTTTTAGTCTTGGGCTTGGGAGGGTCAGAGTCGGGTTTTGTTAATTTTAGCCATGAGAATGTCTTTATGTTCGACAGGATATTAAATGGTGGGTCTTAAGAGAAAAACCTTATGTTTTCCTCATCACCTCCCAGCTTTTAAGGCTTTATTTTAAAGCTTTTCTCAACAAAGACTACTCGTAATATCTTCTACACTACTCGTTTCATAAGCTGCATTCAAAACTTCAAGTGGAACTCAATACTGTCTCCGACTTGGTAGAGTTCCGAGTTTCCGACTTCAAAAGCTCTATCTTACCAGTTGTTCCTTGTATCAGGATTTGCTAGTTTGAGTTGAATACTTACTTGTATAACAGGATTGCCTATTGTTTAAGTTAACCGTGTCAAACTTAGGAACATTGGTTAGTAATTAATTTTCTCTAATCACGTATAAGATTATGTTTCATCATCAGATCGTAACAGTCAATATGAAGATGATCAGTATATTTATCCTTCTGAATAAAAAACTTAACCCTACTTTGCTTGCAGTCCAGTAAAAAGGAAATCATTCAAATCCATATGGAAATGCCGGAAATCTACGATTATCATGCACTAAAACAAGTACTAAAAAGCTTAATAAAAAAGAGCAAGGGCCCTTTTTAAAGTCATATACATAAACTCACGCTTTCTTCCCATGGGGGTAGTCAGAAACTTCAGAACGGCACCTGCTACGATCTTTACATGCTCCTTTTGCCTCGTTTACGTTCATACATCTGGTCATACACGCACACCGCGGCTGGTTGCGAGTTCTACACACCTGACCATAAATGATATCATGGGTATAGATATTCGCACACTCATTTACTTATTCAATACTGTTTATCTGATTGCAATTCGTTGAAATTATAATGATTCAAACATATCAAGGATAACATGAATGTATGAGCCGTCGATATTGACATTGGTAAAAGTGTAGGTCATAATATATAAATTCATTTTATTACAGCAGCGGGCAGAATTCTGAATAATGTCCACTCAGGTGATGGATATTAATGAATACCGTGTAAAGGAGGCGTGCAAGCCAATGGATTAACCATTACTGATGTTCAAAGTAGGGTTACGGGAACAAGACTACCTTAGCAGGAAGGCGAACCCTGTAAACTAAAAGGCAGATGACGATAAGACAGGCTAGTCTTATCAAAACTACATAATTATTATATCCTGAACCACAGCATTTTCTGTTCATGAATTGATATCACCCTATTCAAACCTCATGGTACTGATACAGTGGGGAAATTGCGTAGCACACTTAGGTACTACGGTAAAGCCTTTCGTTTTGACAGGTCAATAGTGGAGCTCGTGGCTAAATAATAACAGCAGCATGGGTTGATCGAAGGTTAAGCTACGCTGGCCGCGGTCGGTTCGTGGATGGGTGGGTAAATTTTGAACAAAAGCTACAAACAAATTTTGAATTGTTCAACAGTGGATAAGGAATTTCCTTCAAAATCCTTTGCACTATGTTTGAGTATGTTATGTTACGCAATTGGGGTGAAGTTTTGTCATTAATCCAAGAATTCGTACCTTTAATAAAAATGCCTCTATACGATATTGAGTTAAAACTGGGAACAGCTGATTTATTCACGATTTCAGGTTTGGTCCCATAGTAAAAGTTGTTCATAATGATGAGTACAACACAACACTATTGTGGCAGCTCCCTAGCCAATAAAAAGCAACGTGTATAATAATAATCTTGGTAATGCAGCAGCGGTCGGGCTTCAGTCCCGCGGGGCTTCGCGTTCACGTCATGAGGCGCTGCCGAGAGATTTACATGTGTTTAGGTAGTTCGCGCAATGTCTTTATGTATCTGTCGTTGTTATGTGGAAGGATTTGTTGTTTGCTATCTTTGTATTGCCACTTTTGTGGAGTGTTCTAATTTATGAGTGGGTTATTCATATGTATACTTTGGGTTCCTTGACCAAAGGGTATCGTATTACCCAGTACCTGGATTGTGTAGGTCAGATAGGCAGACATTCCACGTAAAATACTGGTAATTAGCCGGTTAGACTGGAAGCCGACCCCAACATAGTTGCGAAAAGGCTAGGCATGTGATGATGATTTTGGGTTGCTTGCAATGAATGTAGCCTTTGCGAGGCGAATTCCAGTTGAAATTGTAGAACAATTCCAAATATGCACGTGAGGATATACGCGCATAGTGCTAAACATAGCAGAGTATAGTATATGTGACAAATAGAATAGTAGATTCAAGTGTAGGTTTTAGAGACTGACATTACGCTAGGGCTGGGTCACAAGTGGGACAATTAGCATTTTGGGACTTTCAGCGATAATAACGTAGACCTAGACAGACCTAGCTGTGCAAACACAGTGCTATTATAATTCATGAAGGCATTAAACAAACGTAGATAATTAGTAGCTAGCTATATCGAATACAAAGCATGATAAATAACCCGAGAGAAGTCTTAAAAAGAAAAGTTTTAAAAGAAGCAGGAATAATAAATGTGCCCCAGAAGTCTGTCTATTGTCCTCCGGACCCTTGTTTGGGGTCTTAATTAAATAATGAGCCTTAATAATGTTTCTTGATGTCCCAAAAACGGTGTCTTTGTAATTTAACAGAGCTGCAGAGTTAATGTCTCCTTCCTTGTTATCAATTATTTCTAATTCAAAATGTCTTGGGGTACTGTGCGTAGAAACCAACTCATGTATGTATGTGTATTAAGTGAATAGGATAGATTTGTCTGTTACCATTACCTAATCGGACATAAGTCCAGATAACAAGCTGCTACTGAGAATTCTCTAATGGAAAACCTAACACACTACTCAACCTGAGGATCGAACCCAAGACGGTAGTGCAAGCGCGACCACTGAGCATGGGGCTCACTACCACTCACTATCCACTAGCTAGACCAAAAAGGCTGTCATCGTAGGCTATAAAAACTTAAAACACCCAATTTCCATATAAGAGACCAATTCCGATCTAACGATTTCCACACATCGACCTCAAAAGTCGAAAATTCCCGATGATTCCCGAAGTCGATAAGACTAAAACACGTACTTATACGGAATAGACTTTCAAGTTTACAACGGATTTCTATGGCTGGGAGCCAAACGTTTTTCAAACCGTACCGGAACAAGGCACGTCCTAGTTTTACAGAACACTACGTATACGGCAAAGTTAGGGATATAGTTATCAACGGAGATAGTGTATGAGGCGTGTTATTGCTTGTTTTGTGTTTTTATTTGTCTGGAAACATAACATTTTTAGGTCGTGGGTACTGACTGACAAGAACAAATAAGAGTTTTATGGAACTCGAATAATGGACTATAACAATTTTCCCCTTTGGAACTGTTCTTGTGAGGTCCATTTTAGCTAAATCTTCACTAGTTTTTAATTAACGAATGGGATCCTGCTTTATGCTTTCCTAGATATACCACAACGTTTTAAACTTCATAAATATATAAAATGTTAGAATCGCCTTACCAGCCTAACAACTACACATTAGTATCATCATCAACAAAATGTTTACATTAAGAAATCTATAAATAATCCCATTTACCATTAATCCACAATAATAACATACTAAAAGCTTGTAGCTCCACCACAATATATCAACGTTAACTATATCTATTCTCTGTGCATCGAACCTAACCGCTCCGTAGTACAAGTTAAATTAAGTGCTCTAAAGATAGGTAATAATGACAATAGACAACCGTGACGTTATCCTGAAGCTACTATCGTATCAGTAATGGTTTCCGAGAAACTGGCTTTTGTGGAAAGACTATCTATAGAGATTTAATATTTGATCAAAAAGGAGAATCGGATATAATTTTGTAAATTCTGTACGATTTATCCTGGAGATCCCTACACGAGTTGACAGATGTTTTAATTAAAATAGAAGCTGGGGGATTGATGTGGATTGTGAAATAAATTACCAATGAGATGGTTCAGTCACATATTGGATACAGCAGGGCGACATAGTATCAAGAGATTATTAAGCAGATAACCAGTGGTAACAGTAGCCCAAAAGAAAAGATATGCAAGACCTCTTAAACTCCATATATACCTACATATATTAGGTTGGGGAAAAAGTCTTTTCGCATTATAGTATGTATGAACTTGTAATAAAATCTCTTTGGCTATACTATTTGTATCTGGCTGGTTTTGGTATCATTGAAAGTTTACATTTTAAAGAACATAATTCCAAATTCAAATTAGGAAAATGTATGATTTTCATTTGTTTTTCTTACCGTCAAGATGAGTGATTCTAATGAAGAAATTCGATACATTTTAAAATGTTACTACAAAAAAGGTAAAAACGCAACGCAAGCCGCGAAAAAAATTTGCGACGTTTATGGTCCTAGTGTAGTGTCTGTGAGAGTAGCACGAATTTGGTTTAAGCGTTTTCAATCCGGAAATTTTGATGTCAAAGATGCACGTCGCTCTGGTCACCCTATTACGGATAAAATGGATGCCATTTTTGAAAAAGTGGAGCAAGATATCAGTAGTTACGACGTAGCTGAAGAACTGGAAATTGACCACAAAACAGTTTTGGTGCATTTGAAAAAAACTGGGTACACAAAAAAGCTCGACATTTGGGTACTTCACGAGCTCACTGAAAGAAACCTAATGAACCGTGTACTCAATTGTGATTCTTTATTACGACGTAATGAAACCGAACCATTTTTGAAGAAGTTGATAACTGGTGATGAAAAGTGGATCACGTATGACAAGAACGTGCGAAAGAGGTCGTGGTCAAAGGCCGGTCAGGCTTCACAGACTGTGGCGAAACCCGGATTAACTCGCAACAAGGTGATGCTGTGTGTGTGGTGGGATTGGAAGGGCATTATTCATTATGAGCTGTTACCATCAGGCAGGACCATCGATTCTGAACTCTACTGCGAACAACTGATGAGATTAAAGCAAGAAGTTGAGAGAAAGCGGCCGGAATTAATCAACAGAAGGGGTGTGGTTTTTCATCATGATAACGCTAGACCTCACACATCTTTAGCCACTCAGCAAAAATTAAGAGAGTTTGGCTGGGAGGTGTTAATGCATCCGCCGTATAGTCCTGACCTTGCACCTTCAGATTTCCACCTGTTTCGGTCTCTTCAGAATTCTTTAGGCAGTGTCAGGTTAACATCACGAGAGGACTGCCAAAACCACTTGTCGCGGTATTTTGACCAGAAGTCCCAAAATTTCTATAGCAATGGGATCATGTCCCTACCTACAAGATGGCAAAAAGTTATCGAACAAAATGGTACCTACATACTTAAGTTAAATGTAAATAAACTATATTAAAAAATGTTTTGAATTTTCTTAAAAAATGCGAAGAAACTTTTTCCCCAACCTATTATAATGTAGTATGTACCTTGTTATAAAACTAGTTTTAACTTTGAGAGTAGATTTTGAATTTAAAATTCCGACCTCAACGATGTTCTTTTTCGTAACATAGAATTAACCGCTATACCTATAGAAGAACTTGGTATATTTGCGGCTTCTTCCTTCTTCACATTAAGTTATACACAAAGTAAAAGTAGTTTGTATGCAGTGGTAATTCATGTGGACTGGACACACCCGCGCGTTAAAGTGGGTGTGATGCAGGTACTTACGTCACGACTGGCTGGGTCCCAGATATAGGATAATTACTCGTATTATATTATGCGATAGCATAATTAAGTGCTGTGAATATCCAGCTATTTGGAAAGTTAACTATTCTGATCGGGTAAATGGTGACTCCATAAACATACTGCGTAACTTATGGAGATCATAATACAAATCAAGATAATAAATACAGGATTACCTTCAGATGGATAGTGATTTAAAGTGATCTTTGCTAGTTTTTAGCTTGGAAAGAACGAAATGGTTGACCTCCGGTCTGCAAGACACATATTCAGCAAGGTGACTTGTAGGGCAAGTACAGCCTGTGTCCAAAAGTGAGACAATGAATTTTGGTTACAGGGTTCATATGGTTTTACATGCAATAGAAACCTAATTAAGGAGAAGCAGGCGCCATCTACACAATCATTAATGCCGTAGAGGACGTAGACTGGCCTGTTGGTCTAGTGGTTAGTGGCCCTGACTGCTATGCCGGAGGTCGTGGGTTCGATTCCCACCCAGGACAAATGTTTGTGTGATGAGCATGATCATTTGTTCTGTGTCTGGGTGTAATGTATCTATATATGTATGTATTTAGAAATATATAAGTATGTTTATCAGTTGTCTAGTACTCATAACACAAGCTCTGCTTAGCTTGAGGCTAGACGGCGTTGTGTGATAGTTGTGGAATATTATTATTATTATTATTATTATATGTAAATGAGAATGTAACTCGTAGAAACTCACCCACGCTAACATCTACGTGGGTGTGATGCAGCATCGAAGGCGATAAATTATTTGGAATTACAGCAATATTACATTGCAACTTGATTTCTGACCTAGTTGTATCAGGAAACTTTGTAACAGGGAAACCGTCTCTGATGTGATTCGACTAAATTCAGGATTTTCTCTTACATCCAAGCTTAGTATACGAGTTTCTGAATTTTTAATAAGCTGACCGTCCCATACGATAAGAATAGTAATAATTGTTACGTGTTCTGAAAAGATTATCTGATTACAAACCCGGAAGCAATTTAATTGAAATAATCCCTAAAAAAATATATAGCTATTTGTTTCCGAGAAACATAATCAATAATCGATATCGTGACCCTCAATAACAAATTCACTTATTTCATGAAAACCGTTGAAAAACGGATCTTCGTCCAAAACTGTAAAGGTTTTTCTAGCTGCAACTACACTCTATAATATCCTCTTCACACTTCACACGCTACATCATGAACTGACTCGAAACTATTTCCTAAGAGTAAAATTACAGCATCATAAATAACGTAAGTACGCAGTCTTGAGAATAATAATATGTAGATATTACAAAATTAAGTACCTAAAGGCACATAAATTAATAACCTTTGTTCCTGACAGGTTGGTTGGCGAAGCTAGATATTTACACGTTCTGAGGTTATCTAACCCTTCTGACAAAGTACTATGAAGAAAGAAGCCACTTGGTGGTTAGTAAATTATGTTGGATTTTACAAATCCTGTCCCTCAGATCCCTGGTTTGAGGTCATCCTTTCTAAAATTACTGGCCAGGAGATGGGATAAGGAGTGAAAATTTGGCAAAGGCCAATGGTGGCCTTCTACGCCAGGAATTTTGATACTGCCTAGTATTTGGGATCCTACTGACGCCACATCCCGAGATACGAGTACATCCCACCATTTCCGTTTGACTCAAGACTGTAACTGCCAAAGGCCTGGGATCCTACTGACTAAAACTACAAAGTGGTTGCTCTTGATTAGGATGGAATGGATGTATGGAAATACTTATGCTACGGCTGTACCCAAGGGAAAAATGGAGTTTGTCGCAATGATATGCACGAGCTACATCCCACCATTTCCGTTTGATTCAAGATTGAAATTGTGTAAATCTATTTTTTCTTCGACTACTATAAAAAATGTTAAGATGTCGCATTTTCATTAAGTAATAACCACATTTATTTACATTTTTGTAACTACAGAACTTGGTAAGCTACAAAAATATTTACAGTTTTAATGTCGAGAGTATTATCCCCTAAAGTGGGATAATTTATATCCCACTTTATCTCACAGGATTTAGGAGCTAAAGAATTTAAAGACACATTTGAATACCTATAGGTTTTTGCGTGGCCATACATTGTGTTTCAAGTAAAGTAAGTATAACTAAAATGGATCGAATAGTTATCGAAAAATTTAAAATGATGTAAGTAGAAACTTTTCCTACCAATAATAAATTACGAGCGATAATTCTAAAAAAAAAATGTTCTCGAAAGCTTTAAAATACTATTGGAAATTGTCCAGATACCAAACACGGGTTTCAATATAGAAATTCTGTTTTGAACTTTCGCTCATTCCTCGTTGAAAATTAATAAACCATTTCTGGGAAACTAGCCCGGATATTTCAGCTGAAATTCGTCGTCGCAACACAAGGCCTTTCGCGATTGATAATTGATGTTTAGTCAACTTTAACCCTGTTTTTGCAACTCTTCGGGCATTTTACTAAAAGTACTTGATGTTGTGATTTTGTTATTAAGTATAAGTTGCTGGTTTGAAGTTTGATTCGTTGATTTCGAGGCATTCGGCTAAAAATATATCCTCGACGAGTGGCGATAGTTATGTCGCAGCCAACTTTTTCAACAACCTTAGGTATTGTTAACTTTTCAGTTAGGCTAGGATGTAGCCTTTTTACTAAACGGTGCCGTTCAACTAGCGGCCTGTATGGTATTCATTATAGGTTACGTTGGAATTGTGACCAACCACTAATGAGCCAAATTGGTCGCGCACCCCGACCAAGTGGGTTAGGATATGTTAGAACTGTGACGGTTGGTCACAGTTCTAACATCCGAGCGAGCGCTACTTCCAAAGGCTATGCTGTTAAATAAACTGCTAATTAAACAAGTTGGCTGGGACATTTATTTTATATAGCTACCTACGCTCGACACACCCTAAACAGTCAGCCCCGCTACCAGCTTGCTGACTGGCTTATATTTCGACCACAGCATGAAGCTATTCTTATACAAGATGGAGACAATAATATGACAACAAATTAAACTTTATTAGTATTTTTAATGAAAGATTCAGCTGCTAGACTGGAAGACGATCCCAAAACATTTGACAGAAGGCTAGGCAGATTGATTTCTAAGGTCGTTTTCAGTCCGTCAAATATATTATTATCAAATATACAGGCTGACTTTGAAAACATGCGACAAGGTGTTCTATCCATCAATATAAATAACTTGTATTATGGGACCAAACTTGGAATTCGCAAAAAAAATATTCGACCTTCATATACTCGTGCCTACTAAATTGTCGAATCGGATATTACTTTTACATGGGAAGATCGATTTTTTTTTTGCGAATTCTTAGTTGGTCTTGGTCCCTTGATAAAAGTTGTTCATATTGATGGGTACAACCCCCCCTTAAATTTTGTCGCATGTTTTCAAAGTCATACTGTATGTTACCTACATTCAGTCAAATGTATCCAATAGTATGGTCAGTATAGTAATGGGTTAATCGGCCCAACCATCACTATTTCATTTGAAAGAATCACTTTTTAATTTAAATGTTAGGATATATTTAATAATTTCCAAATCCTCCTACGCATGTATAGCCAGTGTTTTCATTTACTGTCGTATTGTTCTCTCTATTGTTGTTCGTGCGTATCATACGAGAGAAGAAGCTCGGAACGTTTTACAGTACCACGTTTTTATTATAATTCTGAATGATCTCGTATGTAAATTTTAGCACATAATTTTCCTAACAACGCAGAATACTAAGTACAAGTTGCGTCTACGCCAACATCAGCTATTGCATTCTACGCGCGGAAATAAACATTTACACAATTGCCCCATTGACATTTATTACCCTTCAATATGTAGATTTATCTTTTAACTAGCTTCTGCGCGCGACTTCTTTCGCGTATAATTTCGGCCCCCGATAGCGTTCTTTCTGAACTTTTTTTATTTTTTCTCGGCTCCTAGGGGTAAAACCTTCCTCATGAATTGGACTATCAAATGCAAAAAGTCTTTTTAATCCGACGGGTAGATCCAGAGATAGGCTCGTTCAAACAAACAAACTCTTTAGCTTTATTAGTATAATAAAATTAATATTATTCATGATTAGGTTAAAGTGGACATACCTACCGCATAATTAATGTATACTGGCCAGTTAGCATGTCAAGGTGTTCAGATTGATCGGTGCTGTATTGAGCGACCTACTTAGATGTTTAGTTGTCACTATTTATGACAACTGTAGTCTTTCTTTTGCTTTGTACTTTAGTTAGTATAAGTTTCCATGGCAACGATACAACTGTTATAATAATAAGAGGTTATAAATACACACTACTGTTTAATAAACACGAATATTTTCAGTTCAGTGGTATTAAACTGAATGAAAAACATTGAGTAAAAAAATATTAAAAAGCTCTGGAGCATATTGACAATCAAAATCAAAACTTGTATCCGACAAAAATCAATACCAATTTGCACGAAATGGTAGTGCCGTCGCAAAGTTCGAGCGCATCTTAAACATACATAAAATAAAAGAGTTCAAAAACGCTCAAAGGAATTTGACTTTATTTGCCTCGAAGCGGAGACCGGAATAAATAATGTTAGTATATTATGCAAAACGATTTATCAAACAGAATACGGAAAGAGGGCGACGGGAAGGAACGTAATTTTTGTATGCTCCACCAATCCGCCACCGTTGTAGGAACCTAGTAACGACATAGATAGCTTCTGTAGAACGCAATTTCGTTACATTTTATGAAATACTTGTTGCAAATATATCGGCAAGAGGTGATATCTACTTATAAGTCGTGGTCCCATCGGCATCGTAGAAATAGCCTACTTCTTTTTTTTTTTTTTGTTCGCCACTTGAGAACGGCTCGACCGATTTGGCGCATTCTTTTTTTGTTTGTTGTGTTAGTAATTGTCAGGATAAAGTTTGAATGAAAGAATTAATTAATTAATTTTATTCACCGAAATTCACCCGCACGAACAGCTGTTTTACAATAAAATATTGACAGCTCGTAGGTAGTTTCTATTTTTTTTTGTCACTCGAATAGAGAAAGCGAACATTGATATAATAAATAATGCTACCAGTGTAGCCTTGCAAGTATTTCATACGATTTGTAGCCTGTAACTGTAATATTTTTCGGAATGTTTTAGTTTTTACTTCCCAGTCTCTGTGTGTATTTATAACTAAAAAAATATTATTTGTGCAAACCTACTATAAGTAATTAATAATTTACACTAATATTAATGCTCACATTCGCCACACACAAATACTTCCTCAAAGCAATAAAATGATAATTACGTAAACAGTACATTTTGTTAGTACAACCGAGGTTCCAGAATTCCGTAAACTGTGAGTTATGCCGCATGCGATTTGCATTCCGCACTCATCATTCGAACCACGTTGAGCTTCAAAATATTTAGGGCTGACCTTGTAATAGCGGAGATTCAAGCTTTTAAAATCTTAGTAGTATGAATAAATCTTAGCAAGCTCGTAAAATAGAATGGTCTCATAAAATATTATAACGTGCTAAACCCATAAAAGGATACCCTCGTGGTTTGGTAATATTAATTTTAATATATGGTTTGACAATTTTAAGTGGTTACTGAAACGTATAATTGGAATATGAATAAATCTTAGACATTGTCCGTAAACTGGGGTTACTTTGATACCACTGGGGTTACTTTGATAACAACTTTTGACATATTAAAACTTATTTTTATAACATATAATCTACAACGCCAAAAAGAAACTATCTTAAATAGATGTATGATGCTTTGTAGATATTATTAAAATAAGTTTTTCATATGTCGAAAAACGTTAACAAAGTAACCCCGTAGTATCAAAGTAACCCCAGTTTACCGTACCGTTAGTCAGAAGCATGAAAATCTGACATCCTGACTTACATTAGATGATGAGAATGTCGTTAGGTTTTGCCAAGTTATTGGGTTATTGAAGTTAGGTGAGCCGACTCCAACCCAGTTGGGACAAGGCAAGGCGAAAGTAGATAAATTGGCTACCGATTTCTAAACCGCTGCATAAAGATTATTCTGAGATATGGGGCCTTTTAACCCTAAATTCATTTCATTTTTCTCGTACCAAATAAACATCAAATAAGCTTTTCCTAAAACTACCCACCTTAATTATAGAGTATATTGTGCTGAATAATTTTATTATCTCCTTTTCTCTGAAGAGTAAATTTCGCTTCAACGTTAATGGAGAGAAATAATCAGAAGGAATCAAAGTGCATACTTTACCTTACAATAGATTTTGCACTGTACGCAGACAACATCGCCATGTTATGCGTTTGCTTTGTGCTTACCTGTGAAAAGAATAAAAAGGAATATTTAGTACATGGTGCCGACAAATAAAATGTGGAAACAGATAGTTTTTCGCGTTAGATGTATATATACCTATAAGTATCAAAACGTAAAAAAAACTTATTTTGTGTTGCCAGTTGTTGAAAAATATATTATTTATTATTCCTGTCACGTATACTGTACTTAACTACATCTGTACCAAACATACATAATTATGTGACGTTCCACGGGAAAAAGCACCATAAGGTACCTTACCTTATGGTGCTTTTAAGTTTCGGAGATATTAAATGTATATTATATCTCCGTAACTACACATCGTAGGAGCTTGATCTTTTTTTATATCAACAGCATATTAATTCCAGATTATTATGGTATGCATAACTCCATTCGCACCACAAGCTACCTTTACCCGTGGAACGTCACATTTTGCTACTAATCGTTACGAAACATTACAAATACTTGTAAATCATATGAATTCATATTTAACATCAAACACAATATTTTTTATATTTCGAACACTATACCGGTCGTAATATTGTGTGTGATGACGTCATACGAGGCCTGCGTCAAAGCCACGCGCCATGTGCTACAAATTAACTTTTTCGCAACAGGTAAAGGGAAGGTTGTTTGTGTGTGATAACGTAGACATAGGTACCAAGTAGTATAGTAGACTTTTTAGGGTTACGTACCAAAATGGTAAAAAGGAACCCTTATGGTGCGACTCAGTCTGTCTGTCTGTCCGTCGCGTCGGTCACAGCTGGATATCTTAAGAACCACTAATGCGACTTGAAATTTGGAATAGTTTTAGATGACCTTTGCTCAACTATTTTGCAAATAAGAAAGAATTTTTTTTTTTCCAATAGGGACTGAAATGGAGTCTTAGAAATTCGAAGTAGGGCTAGTAGGGCATGTGAGGTATCATATGAAAGAGCGCTGTTTGCACATTCTTAAACATTTTTCTTTTTTTTAGGCCGCATAGTTTTTGACTTTGATCAAAAATCCGTCCCCCCCCCCCCCCTTACCTCCGAAGTTTGCATAGAGAAAAATCCTGAAATTATTCTGTGTGATAGAAGTTTACGTAAAGATTACAGGAAAAATAAAATGATGTCTCAAACGATGTGTCACAGTTTTTTTTTATTTATGATGGTACGGAACCCTCGGTGCGCGAGTCCGACTCGCTCTTGACAGGCTTTTTTATAAGGAAATATAGTTTGTTGCTACATAAAAATGACAGATGGCTTTTACGGAAGAATTTGTTTAGACGTATCGAACAGACACTATTTTTGACAACGAGAGGACATAAATTAAAATGACTTATTACACTTTTAAATGATACTCTTCATTAAACACTACAAATTCCATCATCATCAATAATTATTTAAACTACCAAAATCTCATAAAGTATTGAATTCAAGTAATCTAACATACACATAGAGAATGTGTAAACAATTGATTAAACCTAACCGTTTTAAAGTCACATCACATCTAATATTGAAAAACCACCTCAATAAATAAATCGAGTAGGATTAATGTCTCTGTTCTCCTACCTTTTGTAGCCATTACGCAAGCAAGTGTGAATGATATTAAGTAACATGGTAACCCGTGTTACCCAACAAAATACGATTTAGGAATATGCGTGTGGGCAGCGAAACACATATAACGTCACATAAAATGTATCAAGAGCCGAGACAGTGATTTGTTTGTATCATAAAAGTATTGTTCGTTCGGGTGATAGATTGAAAGGCTTGAAGTAAACAAAAAAAACCGGACAAGAGCGAGTCGGACACCCGCACCGAGGGTTCCGTACTATCATATATTTAAAAAAGTGGTATTTAGAGACACCATTTTATTTTTCCCGTAATCTTTACATAAACTTCTACCACACAGAATAATTTCATATTTTTCTCTATGCAAACTTCGAACGGTATTTTTAACGGTATTTTTTTTTTACATTTTTCATCAAAAGTCGAAAACTATGAGGCCTAAAAATAATGTTTGAGAGCAGCGTTCTTTCATAAGATACCCCACATGCCCTAGTAGGCCTACTTCAAATTCTTAAGACCCCTTTCAGTCCCTGTTACAATATATATATATATATATATATATTATTTATTTTTTTATTTGCAAAACTATTCCAAAATTTAAGTTGATAGCATTAGTAGTTCTTGAGATATCCAGCTGTGACAGACTAAGTCGCACCATAGGGGTTCCTTTTTACCATTTTGATACGGAACCCTAACAAGAAGAAATTAGGTATTTTGTGCTGAATAACATTTTAAATAACAATACAGCTGATGAACGCAACTTTGGAGGCAAGTAAACTACACGTTAAGTTTCCGTTTTCTGTAGAGAAACTAATCGATTCGCTCTTCATAAATTTTAATTATATCGTACGCCCTAACTAATAAATATCTCATTGGAATTTGGCTTTGCTCACTTCAGGGCGTCAAGTATTTGTCTGTAGTAACATTTTCGGACTATTTCTTTATTATAGACCGTTTAAAATGGACATCCACAATACTTATAAGAATCATCGTTACCTGAGAAGACCTTGTAGTGATAGGGGAAGTAGGTGTCCTAGGAGAAGGTGGATCCACCCTATGCTCAGCCAAGACCCTGTGCTCATTCTTCCCTGTGACAGAATTCTTTACCCTCTCCATCCTAGCTTGAATCGCTTTTCGAGATATAACCTTAGTCTTTTCATCTTTGTTGCCACCGTCAGCCAGCTTCCTCATCAACCTCGCAGTCGCTGCGACTGACTGTTGAGTATCAGAATTCGTTCTCGCTAGTCGAGTAGCTGGTCTCGGCACTGGAGTAGCACCGCCTGTACTGCTTCTTGTGCTTTCATTTCTATTGAAAGAATTTCTATCGTCATGTTCTGTATCAGAGTCAGCAGGCAGATACCCGCCACCGCCGACTGAGGATACGCCAGTACGTAAAAGGTTTTCGTGTTCGGCGTATCTCACTCTTTCGTCGACAGCCACGGTGCCGTTCTGTGCTCTTTCGAGCCCTCTTTCCATTTCTCCGATTTGCCGCTCCAGTTTGCGTAGAACATCATCTGATGGTGGCATGGGTGCGGTATCGTCGGGTGGTTCGGGGGCTTGGAATGATTTAAGGTGGATGGGATGAGCTCTGTTGATTTCGAGTCGTTTGGGAGCTATCCCCGTGGATGTAACCTCGTATTGGGTTCGTTGTGGCGGCGGGTTTCTCTCCAGCATGGCTAAGGACACCGGCGATGGTGGTGGCGCACCGTTTACAGTCGGCTCTTGACCTTCTGGGGCGGGCGACACCCTCGGTGCACGAAAACTTTTCCTCATGAAATCTTCACGTGTTAGCTTTCTTTCCATTTTAGAAAGAGGACATTTCACTGAGTTTATCACTAGGTTTTAGTGCATACTAAATTTAACGTCTATCACAGTTACTGTATCACTTTAAGTACTATTTATAATTTTGTAGGTGTGCAAAAATATCTGGAATGAAGGAAGAGAATAAAAACTGATTGTCACCTAAATATAGACGCCCTTAGAACATATCAGATTAGATAACAACCATAATATGAAATTTAGTAAATCACGTCGGGCCATGACATCTGAATTCGGCCTAAATACCAGTATTGAACGCTACCAACACAACAACATGTAGATACAGACAGAGGTTATGGAATGAGTTAAAAACGATCGATAATCTCTAGCTCTGACGTCAATTAAACAATCGCCTATAAAATTTAGTAACCGAAGCATACCGATCGATCGATTACTGTATACTGACGTAGAAGACACACAATCGATATACACAATACTTGATTTTATGGAAACAACGTAATTGTGTGGAAAAATTAAAAATAATGGAATGGAAAATTTTAGGCCCTAAATTCTATTCTAGAATTTTCCATTCCATTCAATATGCAAAAAGAAGAGCAATAGTCCAATAAAACCTAGGCTCACTTAAGTTTCTCGAAGGTCTAATACATAAACGAACAGAATCTAGCAAGAAACAAAGGGAATTAGAAAAAGAACGTGATGTAATAATAGGCCAAAAAGTGAAATCTCTGAACGATCGTAACGAGCCGTAATTCGATAAGAATGGCCCCAAACAAATTATAGCTACCATTTAACCGTGATACAATTTAGACGAAACTGGAGCCTATTTCGAAAGCTGTAAAGATCACAGCTAAAAATTTGGCTATGATCAAGCTAATCAGAGCAATGCAATGTAAGCACGTATTACTAACCGAAAATTTTCTTCCGACTGTGAAACCGAGTAACTAATGGTAATGAGCCAAAATAATCAGATTACAAATTCATTAAATCGATTTCGAGACCTACATTTTTTGCATTGACAGTTCGATGGAATATTATTTTATGACTTGATTCACACATTTGTTGATCACAAACGAATGTCGTGTCTCTGTGTCATCATGCAATGAGTACGAATTGCATGTCTTGGTATGAATATTATGATTAATCATTAGAATCCGATTTTATACCAGTACACTCCTATAGTCTTGACCGCTTCAGTGAAGAATCAAGTGTTAAAAATTCAACCTCCCTTTTCTTTCAAAGACTATTTAACGCGTTTTCAAGAAATCGATTACTATATTTCTTAATGACCAAAACTAAACGAGTCTAGGTCATCAATACAGAATATGTTATAAGTATTCATAGAATTACTAAATTATTGACAAGCTACCATAACAAATTGGAATTTAAACAAGATACAACAAATTCCAACTGCTTGCTTCACTGTAACGAGTTAACAACGCGCCATAACTCATAGTTAGCAGAAATTATCTCCAATGCAAATAACATTACTGATCCCATTTCCATTTACAACATAGAAACAGTTTCCGAGAAGCAAGAGGAATGCAAAACACTTCTATGATAGAAACATTCCGTTGTACGTCAGGAGCGAGACAGCAACAAAGTCCATCTGGAAAGAGAGAGATGAAACATTGTTAGTTAAAGGAACACGGAGAACCGTTCACCATAAACCCTTGTAGCGACACAAAGCTGCGGCGGCGTCTGAAAGAGAGGCAAATACCATCACCTGGACACTTGAGTCAACATATAACATGAAGCAAAAGACGACACACTACGAATATGGATACTAATAAAAGGACGTTCAACTTCGATTATGAATTCTTTGTTAAAGTAATTGGATTTTGTTACGATCGCAAGTTATGGGCCTTGAAGATTTCCTCATTTAGCACTTTATTTCCGGTTGTTATAAATGTGTTTGGTTAATATCTACTTGGGTTTAAACCAAATTTTCAGTAAAGAGTTTAAAGTTAATTCGAAGAGCGGTTAATTGAGTGAAAACGAACGCACGTATACATAAGTAGCTCTAGGTTAGCTCATAAACCAACATTGTACCTATTTGGAAAAGCAATTTGATTGCCTTACTCATACTCTTTTAAATTTTACCATACCTACATCTTATATGTCAACAAACGCCTAAGAATGTTTCTCAAAAGACAACGTGATATTAGGACGAGTATTCAATAAAGTCGAGGCCGTAGTCCGGAGTCACGACAATGCGGCATATGGCGACCGAAACACCTATGAGTCAATGTTTTCACACAGAGTTAAATAATACGGACACAGATGAAACTGTGTCAAATATTACACGGTATTAATTAATTCTGATAAAGTTAGCATATTAGCAAGAAAACCCAACGTTTCAGGTAACGAGGAAAAGGGATGATTCATGATATGATAATAAGATTCTGATAAATAGTTAAGGGATACTTTTATACTAGTCCACGCATGGATCTAAAACTACACGATCCATTTCGGCTTGAAAACGTTTGAACATAATTATACCTGCTAAAACGTTTCCAGCTGCGTCTGGAATCATCGTCATCTGCTATAGTATAGTAGATCAGAATTTGACCTTATTCTGTCCCGCTTTTAAATTCTCACTTTGTAATCGTTTAGATTGAAGCCTTATAATACCTATGTAACAGTAGTACCTCTTTTTGAACTGATTGAGGTTATAACCATCATTCGAAACGTTCTTGATCGCATTTTAATTCCACAATCATAACATTTTACAATGATTACGAAAGGCAACATAACAACGCAAGATTTCCAACACATTGTTAACAATAAACCAGCGTATAAAATAGAGGAGTTTCACGTTTATGCAACAGTCAACAGAACAGTTTGTGAATCATATCTTTTTATACACTCCGTATTGCTTTAGATGTGAACATAATTGTGTCTATTTTGTAAGCTTCATGTGAGTCAGTCGTTATTTGAAGCTTACGTGTAAATACAAACAACAGGCTCTAAAACATGACTTTGTTATGATAGAATTTTTAAATGCAATGATTCAACAAAATACAATTACTAACGGCAACCTAAAAAACAAACTTGTGTTCGCTAAAATTTCTGTTGATTTAAGAGCGTGACTAAGGCAGTGTTTATCGACATTCCTATTGACATGCTCGTCAATAGTTTTGCATTTGACGCGTTCTATAACACCGGTTGTAGTGAAATTCATTGCTTAGTTTAGTGCTTCCTTGGGATGCTACAAGGAAGGATTGAGGCCATATTGTGCTTAACAGAAGGATTGCCGATCGCAGTATGTGGTATTGTTACCCTAACGACAATAACAATATTTTAAGTAATATAATTATTATTTAAGACTAAACGATAGGGGAAAAAGGGGCAATGGGAGTCATCAGGTAATGGTGGTCAGTGTAACCACACCCAAACGAAAGAAATTAAACAAGCGAATGTCGACTTAAACGACGCGTCACGTGACACCTAGCTGCCGCCCGATCGCCCGTTCAGTGCGCATCGGTCGTTTGCGGAGGCAGGCTGTTACACGTTTTGGCGCGCTTTCGATGTAATTTTACGAGTGCACAAAATAACCGGCGAGTACATTATTACGACAAATCTGACTATTTAATGTAGCATATTGAGTAACTGTAATCTTAAATTATATATTTTGAAATCGTTGAAGGTGTTCTAACGTCAGGTTATTTTTTTTACGATTCGTTTTTTCGCAGTAGGTAAAATCGGGCAATGAGAGTCACTGCGATTCGGGTAATGAGAGTTGACTCCCATTGCCCGCAAATTTCATGATAGAGTCGATTACTTACGAATTGCATTTTTATTTCAGAGATGCCAAAAATACGACACAGAAACACCAATAAGGCGCACAGGACGTCTGAAACTTTAGAAAAAGCCAAAGAACTGGTGAACCAAAACCAGTCTATTAGGTCTGCGGCTAAAGCCATGGGTATTCCTTTTTCCACTCTCCAAAAACGGCTAAAGCAACAAAATCAATCAGAACCACGTCTCGGAAGACTTCCTGTTTTTACACAGGATGCAGAAAAGATCTTGGCAGACCGCATTAAATACTTATCTTCAATTTTTTATGGAGTCACAGCTATACAAGTAAGAAAGGCAGCATACCGATATGCAGAAGAGCTTCAAATCCAACACACATTTGACCAGAGTGCCCAAATGGCTGGACGTGATTGGCTGGAAGGATTTCTGAAAAGAAATAATATATCTATTCGCAAACCAGAAGCCACAAGTATCAACAGAATAACTGCTTTTAATAAGGAAGAAGTCCAACTTTTCTATAAACTATTGGGAGATCTAATGGACAAACATAAATTCACCCCAAAAAATATCTATAACTGCGACGAAACCGGCATATCTACAGTACAAGATCCTGGTAAGATATTAGCTCCCAAAGGCATGAAAAGGATCGGTTCCATAACAAGTTGGGAAAGAGGTAAAAATATTACACTATTATGTGCCATGAATGCTGTTGGTGGTTTTGTTCCTCCTATGTTCATCTTCCCTCGGAAGAGGATGACTCCGCAGCTCGAAAAAGATGGTCCAGCAGGAGCTATATACAAATGCTCAGATAATGGATGGATTAACGAAAATCTATTCTTTGAGTGGCTACAACACTTCGCTAATCATGCCAAACCATCCTCACAGGAGCCAGTTTTATTGATTCTTGATAATCATGCCAGTCACACGTCTTTAATGGCTTATGATTTCTGTAAACAAAATCACATTCATATGCTATCATTGCCTCCGCACACATCTCACAGGATGCAGCCCTTAGATCTCACATTTTTTGGGCCGCTCAAAGCTACATACAAAAAAGAATGTGATTTATTTTTAAAGAATCGCCTAGCAGAAAAAATAACTCCATATGACGTAGCTGCAATATTCAACAGAGCATATTCAACTGTGGCTTCTATCAATAAAGGTGAATCAGGATTCCGAGCAGCAGGCATTGTCCCATATAACCCCGACCATTTCACTGAAGAAGATTTTACCGCAGCTGAAGTGTTAGCTCAACCTGCTGTTATAGTTCAAGATTCATCCATGGTTATACCTGCATCTACTTCAGTTAATCCAATGACAGCCACATCATCTGATGCAATTATTCCAGCGCCATCGACATCATCTGCTACCATAGATCCTGTGCCATCGACATCATCTGCTACCATAGATCCTGTGCCATCGACGCCACCTGCTACCATAAATCTTGTGCCATCAACATCATCTGCTACCATAGATCCTGTGCCATTGACATCATCTGCTACAATAGATACAAGGCTGCTTACATCTCCCACAGTAATGAATGCAACGCCATCCACCTCGTCCGGAAATATACAATCAAACATCGCAAATCTGCTTCCATTTCCGACCCAAACAACTCGTGAAAGACTCGTAAGGAAAGGACAAATGAAGCAACACGCAAAGATTTTAACATCAACACCCGTTAAAGATAGTCTCATAGAAAAAGAAAATAAGAAAGCAACAAAAGCAGCAAAAACTGTAAAAACTTCTAAACCATCAAAAGACAAAAATGCAGCACCGAAAGCTAAAGGAAAACAGAAAAAACAAGTGGCAAATAAGGCCAAAAGGCGCATGCTGCAGGAGTCAAACAGCTCTTCGGAATCAGACATCAGTCTTAACAAGATTTGCGATGACGACGAAGACGATGATTTAAATAAATGCCTCGTATGCGATGAATTTGGTCGCAATAACGAACTATGGTACAGGTGCACCTCTTGCGGATTGTGGGCACACCAAGACTGCACTGGGTGGGAATCACCACGTGGATATGTATGTGATAATTGTTAGGGGGTGGTCTGACTACCATTGTCCGCATAGTGACTATAATTACCCTCATGTGCGGACAATTGTGGTCAAAGCTGATTTTTTAAAAAAGTTTGATTGCTAGTAATTTATCATTCCAAAGGTAATGAAACTAATTGAGACTGATAGTTTAATAATAATGCTATCTTAAGAGTTGATTTTCATAAAGTTTATACAAAAATTTTGTGTTTTATTTAATTTCTTGCTTAAGTGACTCCCATTACCCCTTTTTCCCCTACACACGAAAATATTGGTCAAGAAAATAGAAAATATTTTATTCTGCATACAACGCACAAACTGCAAAATATTACGCGAAAGCGAAACATTCCATTCCGCCAATATGTTTGTTAGTTTTATATTTATCGCTGAAACCGTAAATAGTTCAAAAGTTGCTAAAAATAGTTGGGTATTAATCCTAATCTATTTATAAGGCTGTGTTGAACTTGGCCGCACCACCACTGTAATATAGAAGTTTTTGGGCTTGGCTTCAAGGTACCTTAATAGTATTTTCGTCTTCGTAAATAAGGTTAATGAAGCTATCATCAGCTGCGAGCTGTATTTCGTCTTGAGCAATTATGGGGTTAAAAGTTAAAGTAAGTTGCCTTTTTCAGGCTCAGATGTCTTTCGTAACTAAAGTCTTTCAGATAACTGCATTCTCAGATAAAGAATTAGAATCATGATTTTCTGGACTAGTATTCGTTCTGCACATTCTTAGTACCTACGAATTATCTAAACATCATGACACCTAGCTTCATAAGTTGTTAAATACTCAAGTCATTCCTCAGCTTAAAAAGACTTTGCAACTCGATGAATCCTAGGAATAATAACTTCTAAAGTTATATTTCCTCAACTCTCAAAATTTCATAAGCTTTATGAAATAATTAGTGCTTCGAATGTGCCAGAACTTGTGTAACATAATCAACATGTCTGGAATACCTGAACTGACTAAAATCTTAATAGACTTCCCGCTTATATAGAGGTTATTGAGACCTTAAGTATTCTTAAAACCTCTCGTTATAATCATTCTTCGACATATTCAATAGCTTCTCATGAAATTGCTCTTTAGCATTATTAATTAAGTTATAAAATTCTGCAATACAGACCACCTTAGTACTTCAAGTCCGACCATCTCAGGTTCCCCAGCTTGAAATAACTGTACGTAATTCAACTCTTTGTGAGCTGAAGCAAAATTAACATTTGCAGTGTGTTTAGCTTCTATGCTGTTGTTATTAAGAGCGGTTTTAGCTAATTCCCGGGATAGTAGTATCTTTGTTTGCATGGACCGCAAGCTTCCGCCATTGTGCTCGTATCTGCTTGCTTGGAACTGTAGGATTCTATTCTTATGTGTGGGGGTTGAACAATTGCGGCTTGGCTGTTTTGATTTTCGCATTAGATTGTCAGGTGCTTTGAGATTGGTGAAACGGATATTTTTGGGGCACGAATTGAATTTAATAGTAGGAAAAGAAACGTCATTTAGTTTTAGAACAGCGTAATCATTTTACTACTTTTAAGGTCCAATTGATCAACCGGTTTACTGTAAAACCTTCAATGTACAGAGTCATATGTAAAAATTATAATTTTCAGATCCTAGAGCCTACGAGTATACATACATTTTCATTTACATTACCTTTCAACGTAACCTCTTCATTTGAAAGCCTTTTACTCACACCCAGGGTTGATTTAAATCATTTCATTTAAATTTTTACCCAAATGTCCTTTCTTTGGTATTGTTCGTCGAATCGTTGAGCTCGCTTAAGTTCCGAGTTGAGCTGCGCGATTACTGACAAATGCGTGCACTGACTGGACAGGTCCTCTCAACGTGTGTGGTTCTTTCCTCAAAAGACCATTTCAGACACCAATCTACATGGTCTTCACATGAACTGACCAAGATTATGTCTGGACTTTACTGGCCTTTCTTCTCAGAGTAGTCAGATAGGAAACGCCGAACTCATTTAGTTAAAAAAAAAACATGATTGGCGTGTAAAAGTGTTTGTAGAAACCTACTTACACAAATACATTAATTTATCATTTATCAAATCATTTGATTAAAATCATGATTTAAATCAAAGATTTTTATGAAGTGATTTTACCGTCAGATACAAAAAAAATCATGATTTTTATCAGCCCTGCTCAAATCACTCACAATCCGACATCAATTATGAGCTTAGCATGAAACAAATGAACACGAAAAAAAAAACTAAGCCATTCCAACTAGGTCCCTAAATTATATATAACATAGGATACATAACATAACATAGGATATATAACATAGGAGCCTTTCAAAAAGCCTAGTGGGCAACTCGCAAACAACTCGCAACGAAGCCTGGTCACAAATAGCATATGCTAATGAATGCATTGTGAGTATTTGTGAGACGAGGCAAAAACATCAGGACGAAGTTATGGCAGTTGGTAGACAGTTGCGACCTGGTAAAGTTGCTTTTTGTTCTGTTCCCAGTTGGAACGCGGTTATTTTTCGTGTTTTTTATGCTTTTAAATGATTGTGTTAGTGGACAATTCTAGTCGAAATTAATATTCCAGCGGAAATTTTACAAATTCATTGTCTGCTCCCAGAATTGGGTCATTTCATATTAAATTATTGTAACAATATTTGGTCAAGCAGGTTTAATATTAGATTTATATACTAATATCAAGTGATCTAATGAAAAGGTATATTGAATTACCCACATAATAAAAATGTCGTAATTCGTCAGCCTTAATCCAGATTAAATCGTAACAACAGCACTAAACCGAAACTATTAATGAAACACGCATTAGCCACAGAACCTAACCATACTGGGTTCTAAAACTGAGATTAACGTTGTAAATCCAACCTACACAAATTAGACACCGTTTAAAGCGGTTATTTTAGAAACAAGTTTCAGCTTCTTTTCTCAACCTAAACAATACCTATTCATCTACACTTTTCACTTTTTATTGTTCAAGTTTCTTCTCATATTAAAACTATAACGAGAATGATAGCCCTGGTTTCGGAACTATGAAAAATAATGAAGGCTGTATTTCTAAGAAACTATTTATGGAAGATGAAGTGAATCACTTTTGTCTGCATGTAATAAAAGCCTTCATAATATTTACGTCACACATATAAACCAAAAAGGCTTTCTCATAGATAGTAGACTCTTTATTATCAATGATAAACTCATAATAAAATCTACAGAGGAAGCTAGAGAAAGTGCTTCCCCCGTTTATTCACACGAACGATAAATTCCAAAGTAAGTTCCTTGAGCATGCATTAAGGGTATGCAGTTCTTGATCGTCATACTAAAGAGACTTTTAAAAAGATATTTTCAAAGCAATTTTCGTTATAGAAGTTAATTATTTGCATGTCAGCCGAACCAATCAGCGATGAATCATGCCAAGATTGTTTTATCCGAGCTCCCACGATCGTAATTGAACATAACGATGCAAAAAATGTATTGCGTGTGCATGAAAACAAACTTAGCAATGATTGAATTACATTAACGGTTTTCATAATGATACTGTAACAATGAAAAGTCGTGACAAAGTTAGAACCTCCATTTGTAGTAGAAACTGCTGCAGTAAAAAAAAAAACGGTTAATTTCTGAGCTTGGAATAAGAATTTGAAGATTTTTTACGTTCACCAAGAACAAGCTGAAATACTTTTGGTACAAAAAACTCTGCACACTGCACTTCATCCATTTGAGGAAGACAATCTTGATGGCTTAAATGGGTGATTAAATCTCAACAATATAAAATATTGTCAACAGGATTTTAATATGGTTAGTAAGCTTGAAAAAACCATCACGGCAGTAACAAAAACGAGGACAAACCGGTCCGTAGCGTTTAAACTATATAGTCGAGCATCGGTGAGTCATCGCGAAGCAAATTTGCGAGACGATCTGCCAGCAGAACATGTTTCATACGTATGTATTTGGATGAAGTTTTGAAACCCGCTATGTAACTTGAACAATTTGTAGGTACGAACATGGAGTTCGGTCGCTTATGGATTTCATTTGAAACTGTCACATGTGTTACTACTACATTAGCTTTTGCCAATTGATTGCAGAATTCAGTGATGCTTCTCTTCTTTTTATCGATATTCAACATGGCGTCTCACCGATTTAGTTACTCTGTGTTTAAAAACAATGATAGTAGACCATTAATCATATAAAGAGAACTGTTAGCTGTGTTGTAATTTCAAGTGTAATTTCTTGTGTTTTACCAGCAAACAAAGCCATTTTAAAGTAATTTGTTGTGAACTGTTTTAAATGTATTTCCCTATTATTTTTAAGTAGGTACCTATAGTGTGTAATGTAGTGTACCTGGCCCAGGCTCCATACATTCTGGAACATCTCCTTTGGACCTGTTTGTTTAATTCAGAGCTACTTTTAACACAGTTCCATTTATAGTTCAAAATGAAAAAAGGCAAATGTAGCATATGTTGGAACAACGACTCCTTAATTTAATCCATAGCGCAGCAGATGTAACCATACAAAAAACTAAAGATACATTAAAGAGTCAATGAAATCCAGGATAAATTACAAACCACATGTTACAGACAATGTTGGAGAAACTATACAATATTTTGACTAATGAAGTACAACTTCTGTATTTGGCAAAAGTATTGGCGATGGGATATCGACAGATGTTTTTCCACCTGGCCAGTTGGCCAATGACGACGATGCTGAACGCAACATCAAGTCGCTTGACGACCCCGTCGTCACAGCGGTCGGTGCTTTCGTCACAGCAGTGGAACAAGCTATGAGATGTATTGAGAAGATATGAAATGTGTAGTTGATTCATTAGGTGTCAATACAGTCGTAGTGTATGAAATGTAATTTTGAAAAATGATTGGTTATTGCGGTAGGAATTCGTTGATGGGAGTTATTTATTATCAAGAATTGATTGATACTAAATTGATGATAAAGAGATAAATCGACGATAATCATATATATGTGATTATCGTCGATTTATCTCTTTATTGTTTGTGTGCGTGATCATTTGAGTCAAATAAGATTTTCTTTGGAAGAGAAGCAACCAGATCAATAATAAAATAATTAAGAACTATACCATAACTAGATTTAACCCCAATATAAGCTTATCACAAAAAAAAAAAACAAATTGTCCATAATTATAAGATTAAACGAAGCCGCTATATTCTCTGATTATAGACCACAATACCAGTCGAACGTCGCCGGTGTATGCGCCCGAGCATGACTCACGAACGTCGAACCGAGAGTAGTTTTCCCTCTCTTTCTAAACCTGTATTTTGCTATCGCCATCTCTTTCAACCACTACAAAAGCCTCGTCAAGTAATACGTGAATTTGGTCGATTATATAAATCTAGTTTGCAGGTTTTTCGATGGCTATTGCAGCGATTTTAACGAATAAGGAATTGAATGGATTGTAATATTGAAGGTAAATAAATAAGGTAATATTTTACAAGGAAGTAATCGTTGGTTGTTTGTAGAGTTCCTCAGATAGGAAATACAGTTTCTACTTTTTCTAGTAAACATGATAAATTGCTTGAAAAGGTTAAAGCGCAGAATAACTAACTATTAAGATTATACTTGTTAATCAAGCCAATAGATTAGTTGTACTTAAAACCGAAGAACGAATTGCATAAATCACATAAATCTTAATGATGGTATGAATTCAGCAGTTTTCAACAATAATATGTAGACGTAGACGGAGGTAAGTATAACATGTAATACCTCGATTGTAAGCGAAACAATTCCAAAACTATGATAATGACAGGAAATTATATACGGCGTACATCCCCTAATTAAGCGTATTTAGCCTACATTGACGACAATGCGTTTGACCCCACTGCGGACAGTGGGCTAATTGGAATATGCCGGGGGCAATATTATTCCTACACACCGTTTCACTTCCATGCATTTCTAATTTTGGACGTAGAAGCGGCCAATTTAAAAATATTAGTTATATAAACTACAGAAATGGGTAAAGTCGTGCAGGTTTGTTGTAGTAATCTATAATCAAGATCAATTCAATTAAATAATATTGATTTACGTCTCACAAACTCACAAGAAGAGAGATAGGAAGATGGTGTTCTGGCCCCACCACGTAATATTGATGGAGCAAAACAAAATGAGATGCAGCATTATAAACATTTGTCAAAACGAAATCTCTACGTTTGAAATGTTTGTTGTCATACAGATGACGCATATTTCTGTTTCTTTACGCAACGAAGAAAACAGCAACTCATTCGATAACAGATGTAATAGAAAGCCCGAAAAGTACTCATCATGGCTGTTCCGTGCAGATAGCCTTATTATTCTGTTATGCACTCAATTTCCTCCATGACTGAGCATTATTTCCCCTAAGCACGAGGCCGGGCATAAAATGATACGATTTTTGAAAATACGCAACGATTACGATTTTTGAAAATACGCAACGATTATATCGGACCTAACACGGTGCGTTTCTCGCAATTCATATCACGTACTGCATTGTGTATTCCATGAACAATTTAACGTCATCAGGGTAAAAAAGCATCAATTTTATGTTGCTTGTGTAAATTCTGTCACGTAACACTTAGCGTTTCGTTGTAATATTTGAATGACATATTAATATCACAAAAAAAAGAGCAACGAACTGACTGGAGCATTCAATACGTTCAGTATGGCATGTCAAATGTGATAACAATAACCTTTACATTACTACAATAGACGCATAACTCGCTCAGGGTTAGATGTACTAGATAAATTCCTAACTAAAGTCCTATAAAACACGCATTTGCGATACTTCTTGTGAGGTCTTCATCCAAGATTTTATTGTAAAGACAAGGCACTTTATCAGAGAGTAAATGGACGTTTTGTCGCTCATAAAAACAATAAGTAATGATTCCTGAGACCGCCTGTCTCCATAAAGAAAGCTGTCAAAACCTCAGAGAAAACGGTGTGTATGAAGAAAAAGGTACATTTTGAATGGAATTGTGACGTAACTGAATGTGGGACGAGCGGTGAAAGTTTGATGACATTGTTTTTGAGATTTAAGCATTAAACAGTAGGTACAAAAGACAATTATTTTTAAGTGTTGATCTTCGTAACATGTGATGCTGTATGTATACTGTTATACAAAACTGGAAATAATTTATATTTTCTGTTTTGCCTAATTAGCTCTTTGTCGAAATATGGCTTTTAAAATGCACATTTGGTCCAAGTTTTTCTCTAAGTGAAACACTGAGCAGACTGCAATGTCGAGTACAAAGTTTCCTCGACTATTAAAATGATTTCCTCTTATTACCGAGACAGCCATTATTACTTTAATTGCCGTGATTAAGCCCCACTCGGTCGGATTTTTCTCGTGTAACAAATAGAATAAGTACGATTGATAGTCATTCTACTTCAAATAAATTAAGAGCTAATAGAAACATGTTTTTTTTTCTCCTATCTCTGAAAACATTATCGAAACTTAATATTTCTTTTAAAAAGATACTTATCGAAAACTTCAACCTTATGAAATCTTACGAGCGAGATGTCGTAGGTGTACCAAAAGCGTGGGCACACATAAGTTGCTACATATAAAGACTCTTAAATCACAGAAAATAGAGTTCAAAATCGACTAACATGACTAGGTAATATCATTATGTTCAACGCAAGCCTAGTGAGCAATTTTTTTTCTCAGAAACAGCACCATTGATATTTTTCTTAAAGTCAACGAATGCGTATTAAGATATGCGATAACCATTTTAGGAACAAAACATTTAGTTGTTTCGTTTATTTGGTTTGAATCTATTAGTTCATCTACCGTTTCTTATCGTATACTTATCATTTAAGGATATAGAGACAGGTGACAACTACTGCGAAGTTAAAATTATATTCTACTAATATTTTAAATGCGAAAGTTCTGATGTTGGTCAGTTTGTATGTTTTTTACTCAATGACGCTTGAACAGCTGAACCGTTTTGATTTAGATTTGGCACACAGGTAGACTGTGACCCGAATTAAAACATAGGATACTTTTTATCCAGGTTCATGAAGTACTTTCCCTTGGATGTGCTAAAAGTTAAATAAAATTGAATCGCCTGATACGGGGAAATACAGTAATACACATTTTACCTTGAAGAATTAGTAATATTTAGCATAAATGTTAGTAGTGAAACTAGCTATTGCCTGGTACCGTAATAACTCGTTTCCTAACAAACTTAGGAAGAGTATGTATCTACCTAGATACGTAGCAGAAACTCATTTGAAAAGATAGTTGTATAGTCGGATGATAGTTTATTTTGTATGGTAGTATATTATTGGTAGTTTTTATCAAAGGTAGCCAGTCATACGGTTGTATTCATTGTTGTGTAAATTGGCCAGCCACCGTTTCAATTATCGTATTCTAACAGACATTGTTTTTCTCAAAACATAGAGCTATGAAACATAGGTTTAGGTACTAAAGATTCATGAAAATAATAATTCCAGCGGACTACCGACATAACAGTATTGCCTTCCAAGATTTGAAAAAGTCTCAATTCTCCGAACAGTAATGATATTGATTAAGTCATAAACATTAGAGGCTCTTGTCGATTTAAGTTGTCGATAATAGGAAATAATATCATAATTATAAAAAGCTATATTAAGAAGACCATAATTATTGTCAAATTCCGTCACCTAATTTGGCCAAAAGCAGCTTAAAGGTCATGGGACCATAGAAGGAGTTGAGAATTTTATCGTATAAAAATCTGAAGACTTTTATACAAAGTATTTTTGAGTTAATTGGGATATTATTGACAAATATGGGTACATTTATTTAATTTAAAGCAAATTAAATTATATTCTTTTACATTTAATAGTAAACAGTCCTTGCAAAAATGTTAATACAGGTATGACTCTTAATAATGAGTCTTTAAGCGGTAAAATCTCGATACATGAGAGAGAAAACGCTTTGATACCTGTGTTAATTAACAAAACACTGATAGTAAAGAACTTTAGAAACATCCTACATCTTAAAAATATTTATAGCTATAATTTATACAGGGTATCTCTTAGTGTCACCTGCTCTTGCTAAGCTAAATTATTAATACTCAGATATAGATCTTGAGTTGCCAACCTTAAGGAAAGATTGGTAACTCTAGAATAGTCTAGAACCAAAACTTAACAGCTGATTCTCGAATCAAACTCCAGCAATGATCTGACCGGATTAAAAAGTCTCTTCAGACTCAACTAGGCAATTATAAAAAGTAATTTCCTGGAAACTGAGAGGTAAATGGCAGTATTCTGACATCAGCTAGAAAGCTAGGCTAGACCTGGCATTACTGTGTACCGGTTATATTTAACGTTGAGCTAAAGGCACATTTTAATGTACTAGGTGATAGTGCTAAGCATTGCTGAGTTATCGAGATGAAGGATTTTGCAAAGCTAAATAACATCATCATAGGAATAACTTAGTTGAAATAAATTAGGCTTACAAGGCAGCAATACACACATTTTGGTGACCGCTATGTTCGCCTTAATTATCATGAGCATTCGTCCTATAGTTATTATATTGTTTCTAGGATAAGTGGTATGAGATATGGCATTTTTTTTTTCAAATATATAAATGACTAGCATACAACGGCTCACGGCTTTTCCATACTACAATCCTCAAATCTATCCTCCTCTCTCCTTTTACTTCATCCAAATTCATACATGACATCCTGTCATCACTACATAATTATAAAACAAAGTCCCCCGCCGCTTCTGTCTGCCTGTATGTTGGCGATGATCTCAAAAACTACTGAACGGATTTTAATGCGGTTTTCATCAATAGATAGAGTGATTCAAGAGGAAGGCTTATACGTATAGTTTTCCGACATCCACGCGGTCAAAAGCTAGTAAGCTATATTTTAAAGATGTCTTCAATGGAAGGATGTTTGCCTTTAATAATAATTTAGCCTAGCACATGTCACGGTAATGCACGCTAGGCTGCCTAATCGAGTTTTAATTATAATTGCCATGCATATTATCATTATACATTATTCATTGTTTAGAAAACACAAGTAATCATAAAACATGGATGAGCGAATAAAACGCAGACTCATGTGAGACAACCTTTAGTTTCAAACATTCAATTTGTCGTCTAATGCAAATTAATATCACAATATTTATGGCGACAGTCATAAACATATGATCCTATAACATTAAACCACACGACTGAAGTGAAACTTTATTCAAATTCAACTGAACGGCCATAATATACATTAGATTAACATCAAAGTTTAATACTTTAATAACAAAACGACACTAACTATAAAATATCTGGTTCACAGTGTGTCCAAAAAGATTTACACCGAACAAGTTTTGGTGAATCTATGTAAAATATGTAAATAGTTTTAAAACAGTGCCTTGATGTTTGAGTTAGTATCGTAAGTCAGTGATAGTATTTTAATAGAATTTTGTAGTTCTTTTATTCTAGTTTACTTCGTTAACTAGAGAAAATATATTTCAGTTAATTTATTACACACTATTTCGAAAGTTTCCTAAGGGTTTAAAGCAAGCAGGGGATTCCGTCAATTTATAGGTTTGCCACCTTTTTTGAGACGAATAAAGTATATTTTCATTTCGGTAGAACGAAAATAAAGTACATAATACACAGCATAAAAAAGATTACACACTTTTTGTTACTTTGCGCAATATTCAACAAATATTTGTCTCTCTTGAAGATAGTTACAGCCTTTTGCAATAAAACTTTAAAATACTTGATCAGCTCGTTTTTAATTAAGTTTACGGAAGCTTTGTTCCTTTCGTCTCTCCATTTAACATTGATAAGGGAGAAAGTCAGTAACAATCAAGAGTTACGAAATAGAGTATTTTATTAGTATCATAGTGCCATAGTGCCATAGTTGTAAAGTACACCTACGCGATAAGAGGACAATAATCTATTTTAAAGCAGGTACTGGAGGTAACCCTAACCGTCAAGCAAAGAAAAATCATCAATCAATCTGTAAACTGTGAAGATTATTATAGCTTAGCTAGTTATACCTTGGCACATTCCTCGTATTGGATATTGGGGACATTTACAAGCAAAGTATAATTTTGATCGTATCGGATCGTAGCAGGTGGCGTTTTGATGTTTCGGCCTACCCCTATGGGAAGAAGGCGTGAGGTTATGTATTTATGTACGTCTGTAAAATATTATATTATATTATTATTGATGACGACTAGTTTTCTCTTAACATAATACCTACACTTGAGCCTGGGTGGTACGTTTGCGGCTGTCACCCTATTATAACTGGTCAGTAGGCTATCTCAACCTTATCTAATTACTTGACATGAGCTCCCGTACTGCCACACCCCGGCCTATATCTTCAAGCTTTTGTACAAACATACTCCTACCACAATTGTTGCTCAATGCTCAAGCAAACCGCTCAATTCACTTGGCCAACACCTACAGAACATCTCATTAATGCTTTTAGATCACCTGTGGGCGCGACACGGTTACACTCGTTTAAGGTTCCGAGTCAGCAAAGACTTTCTTAAGTACCTATAGAAACAGAGTTCTGTTTCTCCTTCATAAACTACTTTATATACGAGTAATGTGCTGCAAAGAAAAGACGGTTAATTTGTATGTAAACGACTCCTAACTTCCCAGCAAAGGATAGGACGAAAGTACTTTAAACAACTATCGGCGAAATGAACCGTAAAACGTTTTAATTGTATGGTTCCGTATCGGCAATTAAGCCGTAAGGCTGACCCCACATATGGCGTGCGCGATCCTCGGGCGTGCGAGTAGCGCGAGCGCCGCGTGCGCGTTGCGCGCGCTGCATGAGCGTCGGGTGTTGCCGCCGTGTGACGTGCATGCAGCGTGCGCGCAACGCGCGCGCGGCGCGCTCGCGACGCTCGAGTAAGTAAGAAGAACCGAAACAGTAGCGGGCGGCGGGGATAGCGGGCGAAGGGGTAAGAACGCGACTCGAGCGTCGCGAGCGCGCCGCGCGCGCGTTGCGCGCACGCTGCATGCACGTCACACGGCGGTAACACCCGACGCTCGCGCAGCGCGCGCGCTGCGTCCGTGCAGCTCGCACGCCCGAGGATCGCGCACGCCAAATGTGGGGTCAGCCTAATTGACGAACGAATGATCATTAAACTCTATAACTGAATAAGCACAGTTTGTTAATAAGTTTACTGTTACATTAATGAATAGGCAACATTCGATGTCGAGTGATCAATCACAGACTTCTGTTATTTTTATATGAAATAGGATACGGCGAATCAGATTCAGCCGCATCTGGAAAGAAACCGACTAGGCAAGTCAAGGCATATTTTATGATGATGACATAATGAAGAAGATCATACTATCATAGGCTATGAAAGATACGACTAGCATATAGCCATTAGCTTCATCCCGACAGGCCAGAATTCTTGCGAGTCAGCCGATGGCACCACACTCGCTTGACCTATCCGCGAAGTAAACCCAGACATGCCAGAGACATCCAAGGCAGATATTATATAATATTGGTCAATGTAGTATCCTTTAGGACCTAGTATCTATACGTAGTTCTCCAAAAGAAAACCAGAATAATTCTAACAGTTACTATGCTCAGTAAGCAATAAATAGCCTGCAGCACGCGTAGCATGACCATCATAGAAACGTGTTTTGTCGAAGGAAGAATAGACAAAATGACAGATTGTACAAATATTTCTACGCATTCTACGCGTCTAAAAGCAAGGCAATGTGTTATTTTGTCTATTCTTCCGTCGACAAAACGTCGTCATGCTACGCGCGCTGATCTGCGACCTTCACAATAACTAATGCAGCTACCGATCTTGATGTATTCCATTACAAGCTGGCTTTACAATTCTAGATCAATTAGTATATCATACCTAGTTTAATTGCCTTATCCGTCAACTAGACCATGTGGTAATTATTGTCTGTCTGCTTGTCATTCCCGTGTCTGAATATAGATTATAGTATATGTGGCATTGGAATAAAACACGTTAACTATTTATCACTAGTGATGGTAACCGTCGATTGAAAGCTCGATGAGTGATTAGCTTTGGAAGGGTCTAGTCCGCTTTAGCCCAATTTAAGTATTTGTGAAATACAAGCGGTATATTTTTTCCTGTATATAATTATCTGCCAAGCCTTTTCCTAACGATGAGGTTGGCTTCCAGTCTAACTGGATGCTGCTGAACATGGAGCGACTGCCTATCTGACCACCACAACAATACTTTTATATCTTCTACAGCACTAATGCTACAGTTTGTAATCTCAGTCAGAAAAAAAATTGTACTCGTAAATCTTGTGTGTGACAGACTCACAGTATCCATCTTATTTCGGCCACAATTAATCCGGGCCGGCCGCGAGAGAATACCGTTACGAGTACCGTTAGCAGACGGAGTGGATGCTGCGGTTGACGAGCCACGAGAGGGTTCGGTCAGGTATTTTGATGGCACGTGGTTGGTATGTGGAAGCTTGGAAGTTAAGTGACGAAGAGGTAAAGGGCAACGTGGTTGCATTGCATTGGTCACGACGTTTTTGCACACATTCGGTTAATGCAAAACTTCGTCATACTAAAAACTTATTTTAAGTTTTGTACCTAACACAAGAGGTCTAGGATATTAACTTCTCCATAAGATTCCAGTCTGTATTCTCTAAAGGTTCTGTTCACCGCAGAAGTGAAACTGTAATACACCTACTTTTCGTCAGTTTTGTTAAGACACCCAAGTAGGTCATAACTCATAGGGGCCCGAGCCTATTGATCGCCTTTTGCATCAGAACCAGTCTATCCAGCTACCTATCAGATAATAACACATACAATCACCCAAACGCTTTCCCTCATAAAATGGTATACAATAGAGAAACACTAATAATCTTCGCGTACCAGTTTTGTTCATGAGTCATTGTTTCTGCAAGACGTTGGTATGGCAGTGGGTCAGTGATAGAGTCAGCACAAAACTTGAACATAAAAATAAATCTGAAGATCATAGTAGTCAAGTTTTAAGATAAAGAAAAGTAAAAGAATTGTAGCAAGACCTGTTACATCGAGATATTATTATAAATTATTAAAATGTGAGAGCTGTAATATTTTCAGTATAAAATAAATTCCACTAAAACAAATAGACCTATGAATAATATTAAATAAAAATTCATATTACATTTTCAGTTGCATTTAACATTAACGTCTTTAGAGAGTAGAAATAAGCATGGTCTATGAATATCTACAATTCAATATTACATACATCACCATCCGTTTTTTCGCAAATCATTTCGAAAGCAAACAGTAACTGTTCTGTTACTGACCTGTAAAACAATGGCAACACTTTCGCATAAGGTATATCTAAACGGAAGATCAGCAACACACGGTTAGGACAATGGACGCTCTTTGCTCTCAGTCAAAGTCATGGCCTTAGTGAAGAATGCTGGTGGAGCTTGCCAACCATCCGGGTGCCGATTGAATTGAAAATGTCGATTGACGTTTCATGGGATAGGTGTGGCCTTTGGTGTTTTGTATACAATGCTGAATTGTAAATAACATCAACACAAGAAGAATAGGAATCTTAATCATTTCATCTTGAAGTTATATAAATACTACGAGTAGAATGTTGACAAACTCTGAACTTTCGAGTTTTCCATGGAAAAAGCTTCTATTTGTTAATTGAATAAGTGCATGCATTGTTCTAAACTATGTTTAATTATTTATGTATGATAACACATTCGTAAGTTAAGTAATAACACGAAGCAAAATTTCAAAGATCTATCAAAGGCTTTCGATTTTGCCAAGCACACCTCTCGAAGCAGAAAAACCTTCCATACAATTTCTAAACCATTTTTTATCATATTCCATGTACCTATGTAACTACGTGCGTTTTATCAGATAACAATTGCAGAATTTCCTTGTAGATAATTCGCGACACTATTTCTTGAGTCAACAGTTGAACAGATAGTGGCTTTGACTCAGGCTAAACATGGAAAATAAAGAGTGAGGAGTGTTCTTGTTACTTCATATACATACATATCGTCACGCTTGTTTCCCCCGGGTTAGGTTGAGGTGTACCTATACTGGTGTACTTCATATCTATATACAGGGTTATTTGTAAAACACCAGCAACCTCTTAAGGGGTCATTGTACTCATCATTATGAACAACTTTTACTATGGTACCAAACCTGAAATCGCGAAAAAAAAAATCAGCTGTTCAGTACATTTATGTTCGCGTAATTCGTCAAAATGTACTGAACAGCTGATTTTTTTTTTGCGATTCCAGATGTGCTCCCATAGTAAAAGTTGTTCATAATGTTGAGTATAACGGCCTCTTAAGAGGTTGCTGGTGTTTTACCAATAATCCTGTACAGGTAAAAAGGTCAAATTTGTTTGTATGTAGGGGGTAACCTCTGGAACTAACAGGATTTTAAAAATCCTTTTTGCATTTTTGATAGCCCAATTTTAAGGAAGGTTATATGCTACTTCTATTTAACATCACGCTATGAGAAAAAAAACGGTAAACGGAGTAATAGCACGGGTGGGTGATGCGAAGCAACGCGGTGGGTCGGTGGAATAAAAAAATTCACGCGGATGAAGTCGTGGACAGTATATAGTATATTATAATAGGTAAGGCTTAATAACCTCAAATAATTATACAAAAATCCATTTGCCTGTTATCCTTATCACACTATCATCCAAGCGGTTATATAAGATAAGAGACCAATATGCGCTGGGCCTGTTTATCTTATAAACTATCTATAGCTATTATCAGCCATTGTATACATAGAGGGACGGCTAATTATGTATCAAAGATCGTTGTAAATAAAATTATAGCCACGATTTGACCAAAAATATAGAAATGAGTGCAAAAAGTGACATCGCTTTAAATACAATAATTATGATAACAATGATTTTATTGATTGATAAGGTTTCAATAGCACCTACCAAATATGGCTCCGTAGATAATTTTACTTATCACAGAAATATGAACGTAAACGAAGCAAAAGGAGTATGTAAGGATCGTAGCAGGTGGCGTTCTGTAGTTCTGCCTACCCCCATGAGAAGGCGTGAGTTTTATGTTTCTTGCTTCCTTATTACAGACATAATATAATCAAATGTCAATCATTCTCATAAGGGAAGGTATTAAAAAAAATCGGAGGCACTTAAAATATTAGAATAGTCCTAATATGGGTCGCAAATGTGCCTATGTGGGCGAGACCTAATTAAAACAGCTCTACAATCTGTTATATTTGACAGTTATTATAATAACATTTAAATTTCAATATTAAACTTATTAATTTATTACCTAACATTGTTTAAAATATAATGTTTCTAGCCCAAGAGCCAGTGTCCAACTAATTAATGTTCATGAAATATTATAAAGATATTAAAACGCCAAAACTATAAATTTTGGCATGCCATCCACAATAAAGACAAAACAATTTAGATATACTATAATGTCGTTCTCGGATTACATTTTGGACATTTAACCTTTGCTTGTAGTAATAAATCATGTCCTTACAGAGAAAAAAGTCTTTTGTTTTTATATCAGTTCCATATTCAAGCATTATAAGCATTCACTAATAAGCACCATGACAATAGGATCAGAAAAAAGATACATAACATACAGAAGTCTAGAGGGAGATAAAAGCGACATTATTTTTTTCCGATCATTGTTCATTTAATCCTGCTTAAGCAAGGAGCAGACAAACAATAAACAATACACTTGATACCTAAGCATTGTGTTGTGTGAACGATCAATTGTAACACGAATCAAGGTTACAATGAACGCCTATCTGTCTGTGGAGACATAGACCGCATATGTACGGTAACATCTGATACTTTGAGTGTTTATAACAATAAACGTTGTAAGGAATTATAGTAAAAATGTGCACAACATACGATGTGTAGCTTTTTTTTTATAAAACTCAGTCTTTAATGTATAAAAAGTGATCTAATAAACTTAATTTCTGTGATCAACTGTTACTCATAAAACTAGTTAAAAAGTAAAAACCTGTTTAGAAAGTCTAAGCTTATAAGACGCAAATGTAATAACTAATAATATATAATACGTGTTAAAACTTGCTTCTTATGAGGCACAGATACACTAAGCGTTATATTTTCTTATTTAACGTTTACTTACTACAGGAAGTCTGTTATGTAAACTCGCAGAAATACATGATAATTTAAATACTCATTATAATTCATAGCAGTTAGATAAGTCTAAAGAATAGATGCAGTCAAAATGAACTGCTGTCAAATTAAAACTCGAGAAAACTGAATTAAGTCTGGCCAGTCTGGCTCCGAGCCTATTCTGAGGGGAAGTCTTTCTTGATAAAATAAAATATTTTCTTCACTAATTGGACCCTAACTTTGGCTGTTATGGAATGCAAATGGAAGGCATAAACATAAGTTAGATAAACAAATTGCAAAATGTACTATTTTTTAACGAACAAATACACAGTCAATAAAAAAGGGCTTAGATATCAAGCAAATAGACATAGTAAAAACTTGAAACTTCTATTATTTTGTAAACGTTCGAATGTATTGTAAAATCCTTGCAGTATTAACTTACAACTGTGTTTTCCTTTACTTCATCATCCTATATGGATGATGCTAAACACTAGCTTACGCCCGCGACTTCGACTGCGTGGAAGGCAACTATACCATAAAACGTTCTTTATCACTCAGCATTCATTTTCCTATCAATCAGTGAATAAAATGTTTGTATACGGATCAGTACTTCCACAGATAACCTAAGATAACAAGCAATTTTACCTTTTTATAATATTAGTACCTATATATTAACAAAGAGCTTCTTTTATCTACAAAATCTGTGTGATTTACACAATTACAAGTAAATGCGCCGTCACGGCTTACAATGTTAGTTGCCTTGGCCGACCGGCATTAATTTGATGCATTACCTGATGAGATTCTTACCTACCTACCAACATTTACATAGTGTTCATTTCGTAAACGAGATCGTCAGTTGCATTACTGTTATGTGCTAAGACTTTGAAATGTAGTGCGAAAATTGTGTGTTGATTCAGTGTATTTTTTTATGATTTGACAGTACCTACATGTTTTTTTTTAATTAAGTATTCTTGTCTGGCACCTTGCTATTTGATTTTACAAGTTACTTTTTAAACTATTCAAGATGTTTTAAAAAGAGTTATAAACAGACGTTCATTTACTGGTAGTCTATTTAAATATTTGAGCATGATTTACAAATCTTGTAATTGAACTCTTTGACTACTTTCATGCATCAACGATTCAAAAATAATACTTCAAAAGACAATGAAGCTTCAAAATATATCAACGTTAATTAACTTTCCTTTAATAAAAGGCCAAATATGTCAAACAATAAAAACAAACAGCCCGTGATATGTTCCGGCATATAAAGTATAAAACAATCTAAATGACTAAGGTCGTTAAAGAAAAACAAATGTACGAAAGATTTACATATAGTGCGTATACCCAACTCTCCTTTTTTTTATTTTAAACTAGCTGACCCGTCAGACGTTATCCTGTAAAAAAAAAAATGAATTCCGATTTTTCGGTTTTTCCTAATTTTCTTTTTTCATAAACCAACCACCCCAGTAATGAGACAAACAAAACAAAACAAAAATCAAATCTGTCAAGCCATTTACGAGCTTTTGCGAGACTAATGCACGTCAATTGATTTTTATACATATAGATAGTATAGATACCATCTATTTCTATTGTAATGGCTAAATACAGTAACAGACATTATTGCATGCATGAAGCACACACAACATGCTCGTTCATGCAAGCTTGACAAGCATGTAATGTGCATTCGCCTTAGGACGCTCATGTACGCTTTGGTCTTTGGTTCGGCTTATGCTCAGTGCAGTATAACAGACTAAAGTGATGATTAATATCTCTGACTGCGTCACGGAATTATGCATATCAGTGCGAGCCAAGGACGAATATTATCACTTTGATAATATAAATAAAGCTAAAAGATTATGATATTATTTACTACAATAATATTTTGAGCTCTCGGCTGCTACCTTGATGACTGGCTTAAGTTTTGACCACAGCATGAGCTCTCCTCATGTTCGTGCCGATACGAGGAGGAAGTTGTCCCATTTCAGGACTATCTCAAATATTGTGACAGACAACCTAAGCTAGGTCGTGACGTCCATAATTGAATTAATCTTCACTATACAATTATCAGAACCAACGCAGACTCATTCAAAGACACCGAAAATCTACATAACTATTGCGAGTTAGCAAATACAACAATAGTCATATGGTAATATGTATGAAGACAAACTAGCACAAGAGCGACCGGTATATGTGTGTCTGTATCTGTGCGTGCCTCTATGTCTGTTTAATTAATATTGTACGGACGCGAGAGGCGTACTAATGCCAGCTTATTGCTCAGTTTTTGCTAGTGTAAATGGTGTAATATTAATTAAGGAATATGTTGATTTCCGTGTTTTTGAGTTATGATGTTAGAGTTATGTATTGTAAGTTTCGTAATGAATGATAATAAAAATGTCACTTTTGAAATTAACGCAGAAACTGAAATGAGAATATTATCCATTTTATACTGCAGGCTACTGAGCGAAAAGTGAATAAAACCCTGTTCTTCTGCATACCTTGTCCCATCCGATTTTGTGTTATGTGGAAAATATTTTTGTCTTCGAACAGATCTGTCAGCATCACAAATAATCACATTATCATTCACAATTTTTTTTTTAAATTAAAACAACAGAAAAAGAAACCTTGTTTTAAAAGTACTCAACCACAAATCATAACAAATCATTATCGACCTCTCTGGCTTTCACACACATAACCGATTCAAACTCAATCAACACTTTCATTCTCAAAGTCACTGAAGCATCAGCATCAACATCATCACACATAATATAATATATGGTACCGCTCAAAACATTTAAACTATAAAAGACACGTGCCAGAGATAAAAGGTCGATACCCTCTTAAGTTTTCCCATAAGTTAAGCTTTGACACAAATGACATAAGAAAGTGGATATTCGTTCATGTTAGGACATTAATTTCGGTAATAATATTTGTGGTTGTGGGTGGAATTTCTAGTTTGGAAGCGTGTTTGTTATTAGCAGACAGATGGATATACTTGTTAGTGATGTGTTTGATGTCTTTAACATCATCTACCTAGCCTTTCCAACTAAATGTGTTAAAGAAAGATACAATCTGCATTTTGGCTATTAAGCTACTTGAATTCAAATTTTAATGACATTACCATCATTAGCAATATTAACATTACAACGAGTAGTCAAAAATGATAAAATTAGTTGCTAAACCCATATTACTAGGTATTTATTTGCACATTAAGCAAGACTTTAATGACATTTAAAACCTTGAGCCTTAGGCCAATATTATTATGACAAAAAGTTTTAGGTTTCCGGTAAAGAGATAAATAATCGGAAATATGTGTATACAGAAAGAAAGAAAACATGTTTCTTTGGCACATGTCATAAGTACAAACAATGACACATTAAAGACTAATCCTATAACAGATTTGGAGATAAAAACAGTCGAAGAATTATTAAATCCCAAGTTATTTGCTGGTCTACTGGTCAAATAGCATAGTTATCGGTGCTAAGGTCGCCGCGACCTGCCGCTGAGGTCGCGAGGTTGTCAATATAATATAGTCTTTTATTTATATTTAGATTATTAAAATATTCTTGTGCACGAGTTGGTGAACGTGATTGTTTTACAAGCCGGATATCTGAAGTTTGGAAGACAAATTGAAGTTAAGGGTTTTCCCAACAAATATCAAACAAAACTCAATGAATGAATCCTCATTTAGCATAAGCAAGATAGGTTAACGCAAAAGTTTTGGCTAAACATTTGGTAAGATCAGAAGTTAATGAGAAACAGAAACATACTTGGAAATATTGGCAACTTCAAAAACATAAAATAATCGCAATAAATATTGTTTAATATGTACTGTACAGAATAATATGCAATATGAAGGTAAGATTACCGATCGATACTCAGCCGTCGAGCAAAAAACAGTCAATGACACAACTGCATTGCACCATTTCAAATTGCTGTTAACTATAAGTAAGTAGATAGTAATGTTACTTATTCGTCACGCAATGATAAACACAAATAATATTATTGAAACTTTAAATCCATTGGGATATTCTTTTCAGCTTTGATAGTACTGAAAAGAAGATTCCTGTCTAGTTTATCTTCTTGTTTATAGGGTAGCTAAGGTTATCTCTATTTTAGAGAAACCGGGAATGCTCTAGTTTAATAAGGCTGCTTATCCTGTTGTATTGCATATAACTGGCAGGGCAACAGATTGTAACACCACTTTAATTACAAGACAATTCTGACTATAACAGTTACCTAACCTAATTTATCAACGATTACACTTGGCCATTCTCAGATTTCTACGAACATTATCGCTCTAAGCCAACACCGGCCTACAATAATCCAATACATGAATAGTTATTATCTATTAGTATAGATACAGTACGTCAAACGCTGTCCAGTCACGTTTGCGTTATCTAGCTCCGAAATAATGGCGGTAATCGAAGCTAACTAGAATTATATTGGACACGTGATAAAATATGAAAAGATAGTAATATTCCTTGTTGATTATGCTTGATCTTGCGTACACTGTCTTTAGTACAGTTAGTGCCTATGATATACGTCTGTGATCATATCATGACTTATATTTTCTACTGTTTTACAAAACGTACGTTTACGTTTTCAAATAATAATAATAATAATAATAATAATAATAATAATATTCCACAACTATCACACAACGTCGTCTAGCCTCAAGCTAAGCAGAGCTTGTGTTATGAGTACTAGACAACTGATAAACATACTTATATATTTCTAAATACATACATATATAGATAAATTACACCCAGACACAGAACAAATGATCATGCTCATCACACAAACATTTGTCCTGGGTGGGAATCGAACCCACGACCTCCGGCATAGCAGTCAGGGCCACTAACCACTAGACCAACAGGCCAGTCAGTCAAAATAAACTCGGTCTTCTAATTATCTCATCTTCTTTTTGATTTACTTCAGCCATTTCAGCCATTCTATTCCCTACAATTCCTCATTTGTGTCACAATAACCTAATTAGTGATGTTCATCAGAAAGGTCAGGTGCGTAGTACTCGCAACCGGCGTGCCTGTTTGACCAGATGTATGAACGTAAGCGAGGCAAAGGAGTACGTAAGAATCGTAAGAGGTGGCGTTCTGTAGTTTCTGCCTACCCCCACGGGAAGAAGGCATGAGTTTATGTATGTATGTAATTAACCAAAGAATAGGGACAGAGACAAAACTAAATTTTACGACTTGTATTAGACAGTTTCCTACTTCGCATTGAATTGTCTGCCTCACACGAGATATCACAAAGTGTCTAGAAATCAGCATTACCATATTAGCAAGCATTCACTCAACTCCTGCTCAAAAAGTTCCAAACACATTAGGAGAAAGAAAGTTAGCCATCCTGTCACTCCACACATTTTAAAAAAACTATCCACGACTAAAACACGATGACATCACCGCAACACATTTCCGAGTCATTATCTCCAGTTATCACTAATAATCTGATAACGTGTTCCTTAACTGTGTGATAACAGACGGTGTTTTCAGACCCGATGATAGTTGGTGCGAAATGGTGTGCCTGATAAATAGCTATAATCTGGTAGAAACGATAACTTGGAAAATTAATCAGGTTATGGAATTTCCACGTGGACAATGTCAGAACAGGTTGTTTCAGGTTTCCTTTATGGCTATATAATATTAGCCATAATCAAAGCACTTAACGTCATTTGATTAAGGTTCTTAAGTACTTCTAATTTTAAACCAGCTAATCACTTGCTTTTCATTACAATGCAAACAAGCCGCACTTTATTATTAATAAACCTCAAGATGTAATAAATAACATCACTACATAAATAACTAATAATACAACAAACGAATGTACAACATTGCAAATTAACATACAAGATATGACTTACAATATCATTTGAAACTGCAGCTACGTGAGTAAAACCGCTAAATGACTGAATCACAGTAAAGTATTGCTACTATTGTGCTTAAACATATGAATATTGTGTTTGAAACAATGTGAAGAGTACAAGATAATGCTTGAGTTAACTAGAGTGCATTTAAGAAAATCTGTTTGAGATCTTAACAACATAAAAGTCAAGATTGAAGACGTGTAAGAGCGAGAGCAGGGCTGAGTAATTTTGATAATGAAGATACAGTTAATGTTGAAAGTAAACTGTAATGTAAAAGATGATGGAAGAATAAGACTATATTATGCTTAAAGATTATTTCGGCCACTTTGATTAAAGATGATTGCCTTATCATGATAGTTGGCAAATACGTAGCTTAGGATGCATTACAGGGCGCAACACTATTAATATTCTATCATATTAAAATGTTTGTAAACAACAATCCACTAGCCTACATTAAGTCCCCTTCATTGTTGTACATAGTTGCAAACAAATCTATTCACTCAACTGCCGTTTACCCCATAAAGAACCCAACCATGACGTTCATGACGATTAGCCTTGAAAAACACAAAAACCGGACATCGACCCGAATCATTAGGACTCCAGAATCATTCACTTTTAGTGTCATTAGTAAGTGGTTAGCCAAAATCTGGGTCGCTGTAATTTCACAAATCTAGCGAGCGTGACTGCCCAGTTTACGTCTGTAGTACATTTCAAAATACCAGGTTTTTAAACAAATAGTGCTCTAGATAAAGGCTGTTTTCTGATCGGTTTGTTGGTAATAATTAGTTTGCGTTTGCTTGTGAACAGATTAGAATGTCACGGAGGCTTGAATTATGTATGTCTTCACACGAAACTTGTCTCTTGAATACTATGTTTCGTGTTAATTACTGTACACCATGCTTCACAATGCATGTGGATTTCAAACAATGGTTGGGCTACAGATATTATACCAGTAGAAATGTACTTGTTTAAGAGGTCGTTATTGAATCTGACTAAAAGCTTAAACGTAGCTCCGGAATAGAATGTAAACTACTTTCAAACCATGTCCGTGACTTAAAATTTCGATGTCACAGTGTTAACTGAACCAGATTCTTGAGATATTAATCTTACTATTGGCCCAAAATTAAAAACTTGCAAAACAGGAAATCGACAAAAACGTCATCAAGTTGTAGGTTATAGATAATTGTATTGTTTCATCTGGGAGATTTCTTTTAAGGTAACATGGTTTAAGCACGTCAACTACGTCCCAAAACCCTGAATAATATAGAAAATTATTTCCAACCAATCAATATCGTATACAACCCACAAGTCCCCAACTTGCTCCGTACACCAAAGCCGTACAAACCAATTGTGTTCTGTTGCAACTCCGGATATCAAGGTCCAATTGCCGCCGTTTCACTCCGACGAAACAAAAACCCGCTCCAGCCAACCAGCCGTCTATGAAGCGTAAAAATAATGAGAGAAAGATCGTCTTAATCACAAATGAAAGTTTATTAATTTTTTGATCGCCGAAACTGGGACAGTGTCTCGCATCTTCTATCCTTTCACATCTAAGCTTTAGTCGAAACAAAAGGCTTTAATCTGTGTCAATCGTGCTTAAAAAGTATTAAATGATAGAAAGATTGCCGTAGTAATAAGATTCTGGTAGATACCTTCACTTTAGAGTCGTGACTCATTACGACAGACTTGACCAAAACTAGTTTAGTGACAACTGAAAAAGAAAACATGAAAAACAACGACAGCAAAAGGAACTAGACACATGACAACCTGTTTGGAAACAAAATCCAAAGCAAAAAGGTCAATAATGAGATTGACGTCTAGACCTAGAATATGAGAACTTTTTCAATGTCCGATCAAGGTAAGTGACCTTTTCACGGCGTTAAATCTTAGCAAAGCCACTATAACACAGGCACTGTAGATCCACGAGTTATTAACCGAATCACCGAAGCGCGACGCAACGGTATCGGCTCGATCCGGGCACAGATAAAAACTCCACCTTGTATCACATTAGCCAAACTGAAATTGTTATCAGTTTGAAATAATAAATCACTATCACAAACACATTCCACGTTCATATGTCACATCACTGAGATTTTTATATTTTAGAAAACAATGACGTGCGATACGTCCGCTCCGCGCAGTTGCCGAGAGGAGACTGAGGTGGCAGTGCTGCGCAGGCGCCGCTCCGCTTGGTTATCAGCCTTCGGTGGGGCAAAGGGGGTGCAAGAAAGAAAAGTCCGCACGTGATACAAAAGATAAGAAGTTTGAAATTGTGCATTCGACACTGTTTGTTTAGTTTCAGATGTTATACTTCGCGACCACTCACTTTCATGTCAGCAGTTAAATATTGATGGCAATCTCTCATTTTTTAAACAAGCCTTACTTAACTTTTTTCACAATTTGAACACCTTGTTATACAATATTTTAAGGTTTAGAGAGGCACACAAAATTCGCCGCGCATTTTTATTTTTTATTGTATCGGCAGATGGTGTCTGGCCAGGCTTCAAAACCGGCTTTTTGGGAATAGTTTCCGTTGTTTTTTTTAACACTCCAAGTATTTGAGTTGAGCTTATTTATTTTAGCTTTTCAGTGGTGAGAAGAACGCGATTTGAAACCTATCTGAAATTGTTATTTCTTACTATCTGTTGCAATTTCAGATCATGGCTATAGTCTATATTGCACAGAGATCTCTCGTCTCATTGATTAATACCGTAAAAGTAATCATCTATCTACATCTTAATAACAGTATATACACAATGTCTTCCTTTAGGTTTACTCCTAACGTTATCCTATTACCATCATTCATTGTACCGGTAAACCTGGAAAAGTCCAAGTTAGTTAAAATTGAAGATCCGGAAGATATAGATGAAGAATAGCGCCTATCCCACAATAAAATCACCATAGAATATCTTAAACAAGTGATGGGACCAATGAATGAACATATAGTCGAAGATACAAAACATATAGACAGGCATATAACCGGCCTCGTGTCAAGAGTAAACACATTTATGAGTCATTTGGCATTAAAGCGGATCACGTTTCCCCAAGACGCGTGTTTCACGCAGTTTATGTAGTTACAGTAAATATAACATTATTTAGAAGGTAAGGCATTGTTTGGCGGTTAGATAAAATAATCTATCTGGTTTCAACAAATTGATAATAACCAAGGTTACCTGTATGCTTTTTAATTAACGTACAGGTTCGTAGAATTAAAACGTATCACCAATTAGGTACAAGTTTTCCCATTTTAAAAAGGTTACGATGCTTTCGATGGTCTTATTTATTTCTCCATTTCTAGGTGAATTCGTTTGCCTCAACCTTTGAATCAATGAAAACGTAGGCGTAAAGTTGAACAATTTTGTTTCATTTTCACGCTCCATTCCAATGCATGTTTACTGGAAACAATTTCTACAACGAGCTTTCATCCAACGTTCCTTCTCTCTGTAAGCAACAGATTCATTAGTTTGTAAAAATGCACTTTTCACTTTTTAGGTACTCGTAAATAGTTAAGGATTTATAGCAGTTTCAACAGGTTTACCTCCACCTGCAGGTTAGATGAAAATACTTCAGAACTGTTACCAAACATAGTTGTAAAGTCATTGCAGAGTTGTATTAGTTTCTACATTTTGCTATTTCAAAGCTCGATTGGATTAGAATTTAAATAGTACACATTCACTTTGCTTTAGATGGGAAGTTCACAATGTTATTTTACCGCCAACTAATAAGCTGGATTAATCTCCCTGTGTTTTTAAAGCCGAAAAAAGGATTATATTAAAGGGATCACTAATTTTATGATATGGTATAAATTGAATAACCTCGCATTTTTAATACCAAAATTCAGCTCGAAAAGCGAAACGAAACTAGTTCGGTCATGCGCACTGCAAAACGGATGATTCACCGCTGCGCTGGCGCATGTGTTCATTTGCATTTTAAGCGCCAACTACATATATACGTCAGATTAGAATGGTTTTAGAGCCGTAAGTGATCCGGTGGCCTATAGTGTGATCAATTTATTGGATTATTATAATGTTGCTCACAATGATGAAGATAGATAGTACCAAAATCGTTTCTTATTCATATTATCACGTTTGTATTCTCCGAAAGTGTATATGAACGCCCTCTTATCCTTAGTTAAGTTACAAGTCCTATATAATAGGCTTATTTCCGATAACCAAGTTCAAACTCAGAATCTGGAACTTTTACATGATATTCATATTGATGAATGAAAGCAGAACAGCATCATTAACATCAATCATGTCCAAAACCTCCAACCCATATACCAAATCAACCAATACAATAACCACCACGGTTGCCAGACCGACTAGTCCATCATCATAATTCATAACCCCTTTTTTACAACAACGCTTTACCAGTACTGTCTTGTAGCAAGTTTGCAGTAACCATCAAGTTATTCGCAGTTTGTGAAGGCAGTGACTCACCTCCGGCAGAGCGTATAATTGTTAGCGGTATGCTCCAGCGGTGTTGGAGAAATCTGTACCCGCAGTTAGTGTATGTAGCCCCCTTAGCCAAAAAGAACTGTCTATTGAGAACCCTGATAGAAGTTGGTGATTACGCTTATTTAGATACTCTCGAGATTTATTTTCGTGTCGACTTACTTACATTTATCTTTATGGGTATCATGACCATGACAGGGAATATAAAAGCAAATTTTACATTTATTACACCATACCTTATACCTTACCAAATAGGGACTGAAATACTGAATCTACCTAGGAGCACAGGCCCGGTCGATGTAGTGTTAGTGATGCTTGGGAGTCCTATATCCAGCAGTGGACGTCTTTCGGTTGATTGATATTGATAATGACTATATTTTTAGTGTTTACTCTAGCCCAATTTTATAATCCTGTTTTAAAAAGTGACTAGATTTGTATACAAAACCGTATCCTTCCCGCAATAGCGGCAGAGCTCGAGTTTCCACAACCAATCTAATGGCTGCACGCTCTAGTAGCTATGAGTCACTAGCAGCGGCGTTCAACAAACTAGCAGTTTATTGTTACCGTTTTGTTGAACATAGGAATTAATTAAACAACATGTTTGGCAAAGGAACAAAGTGTCTAAATTGAGGGACGTCCCTTCGATTTGAAAAAAAAGGCATAGGTATAAAATAAAAGGTATAGGTAAAAAAAGGTATAGGTATATATAGGTATAAAAAAGGTATATGTGAAGGTATTACTAGTATCAGCGTCAAATGGTGAGTTGGGGACAGAAAAGCGAAAAACCGGAGGAACTCGAACGTCCTGTCCACCTGGACCGACTTAAGAGATTAAGCGTTGATAGAAAGTTAGAAACAACTACAAAGATTCAACAGTGCCTTTAAAATAACCAAATATAAATGTCCATAGTATGAAAGTAACTACTTAGGCTGCGGAAAACACGCAAATGATCGATGGACGTCAAGTGAACGTCGGCTATAATTGAAAAACGGTTCATTTCCGCGCGGCGACGGCTTTCGCATGTTTGTACCATTGCTTGCATGTACTACCACAGTTATCAATAGTAGTAACGCGATATTGTGGAGTTTCACTTTTTCATACTAAACAACTTAAATCACCGTCTTTGTTGGACTGATCGAAAATTGCTTCGATCGAAGATTTATAACTTTGACAGGTTCAGGAAACGGTGAGCCGGGTTTTGGCAGTGTTGTGACTTTCAAACCTTTTAAACTGAAGGCTAGTTCTCGAGCCTAAAAAAAAAACCCTCAAATTCAAGTCGCAATCTCATGCCAGCGACAATCTTGTAAGAAAAATGTAGGTAAACGCTATACAGTTTTAGACAGATTGAGACTGAAATGAGATTTCGAACGTTGTTAATAATACGGGAATTGCCCTTCTGGTTTCTGCTTCAGATATTTGATATCTAAGTTTAGAAACCACGATGCGAGAACATTTACCCATTAACAATCTATCAAAAGATATAATTATGTATGATATTGGCGGAAAGTGTTGAAGAATAACAACTTATGCCCTTCAAATTGTCATATCTTTATTATTCCCAACTTTACTATATTTACAAATAAAACTTCAGTTTTGGACCAATAAAACATTTATTGTGATTAAATAAATATTAACAAAACTAGATATCCAAAAACGTTTGTCAATAATGATCGAATAAGGCGTAAAGGCGTACAAGTCAAGTCAAATAAAACAAATCGAATAAAGAATGTTAATTAATTGGTGCTGCCATTTAAAGCAGTTGACCTCATACATAAACTGTAATGTCCTAGCCGCTATGACTTGACCGTTTCGCTAATTTATTGGTGAACCATAGTGGAAATTGCGCATTGTCAAATTTTTATGTAATAACGTTAATATTTTAATTTTAATTTAGTGTTTTTGGATTTTATCTTTTTATCACCGACTCTTTTAACGGGTACGTCTTTCTACATTGTTGTAACATGTATATTTTCAACATGAATGATGTAACCAATCATTTCGTTTGATTTAAAAGTGACCGTGGAGTTTTTTGCCCGTTCTTCTCCATAGGAACTTACTACGCTTTGGAATGGGCAAAGCTTCATCTTTCTGACTGACCGACACCTTTACAATTCAAAACTGCCTGTAATTGGTTTATTTGAAATAAATGCTATGTTTGAGTATATAATTGTTATAATGTACCTATCTATCTGTTAGGTTGGGTTACATCTACTGAATTATCATTACTAATGATTTTATTAATGTTCAGTGTTGCCATTAATAAAATCATCAGGTTACAAATTGGATAAAAACAGTTCGACGTGATATATTAATTTTAAATCAATGAATAACCTTATGAATTGACCAAATCGAGTACCGTTTCAGTAACGAGTTTTGATTCGCTTATAAATGGATCACGACAAAAGGTCGTCAATACCCCTTTCTACGAAATATAATTTCAAGTTGAAGTCTTAAAGGTCACATGTCAAATAATATATTACGTTCTTTTCGATTAATTATTTTAAGTATATCTGGTTCAGACAAATAGGTACACGCTTCCTTGGCATACAATTTTCATTCAAATGTCAACTTTATGTTTATATCAATAAGAGACCGATGTTTCACAATTGAGACTACGTAATGAAGGTCAATAACCTCATAGGTACGTGGGCTGTTTAAATAGGACGAGTACAAAAACTAGATATACAGGCTCGCCTACAAATGTACTTATTATCCATATTTGTCTATACAAGCAATTTGGGTTACTACTTACAATGATCATTAGATTTCAAATGTGATCCAGAATATTTCAATGGAAAAAGACAAAACTATTGCATTGAATATGAATTTAAGAACACGGAACTACTTAAGCCTTATTTCCATTCTCGCAAGAAAAATATACGACAGGAGCGCACAAATGAAATCCGGAAACCTGCTTGACCTGTTCTGTACCTTTTTTGTTGTTTTCGGGGGGAAACCTTCAAAAGGCGTCCGGGCTTTGGGGAAAAGGTCGGGAAGAGTGAGGATTTTTAACTCACTAAAACCCCCCCGATGGTGACCGTTTGCACGTTACCTCTCAAAAGACCGATCCGGGACCCCCTCTGTGCAATGTCTGTTAGGGCACATCTCTGGGGAGATTGTAAAGGGGTCTCCCCGAAACCTAACTATGCAAATGTGCAAGGGTACCTACACAATTATTTACTTATTGTTAGTAAGACACAAGAATGAACTTAGTAACCATATAGAGAACATAAAACAGAGAAAGAGGTAAGTAAGAAGTTTGAATATGATTTTCTCTTGGCCAACGTTTAAAAACGTACATACACAAAATACCTTTCCATTTATAAAAACTATTTATTTAATTCGTAAGTACAGAACATACTCGAAAATATGGGTGGGTACCCATATATTTTCTGCACTGTCACCTCCAACAGCTGTGAAAAAAAAAACTGGCACTGACATAATTTTTCTCCCCAAGTTGTACTATAATATAAAAAAGGTTTTTTAATAAGTCCGTCGTTGGTAGTTGATTTGTGACTTGTAGTGACTGTACCGAGGTCGATGGCCAATCAAGTTGTATTACGTCATACGGTATTTTGTAATAATAGGTTTCGGAAGGAATATCATGTGAATCACCAGCATAGCATATGAATACCGCCTGTAATTGTAAGACACCGAATGAGAATTTATTAAAAACAAAACAATATCTATTCAGTTGCTAAAAAATGAATAAGAAGATACATTTGATTTTGGTTAAACTGAAATACTGTTACGACCACTTCTCTGAATAATAATATGGTTTAAGAAAGACTACGCTAAATATACATAATACACTCATATTATCGTGTATTATTCCCTCGTTCTTGTTACGAAAAGACAACATTATTCTAATTCAGTTTAACCGGCGTTCTACAGAATCATCACCAATATGTCAATCAGAGACAAAACTGTTCTAGCAATAAAGTTTGGCATAATAATATGGCTAAAAGCTGATAGACTGGGAACGTTACAGCTAAAATATTCTACATTGCCTCATAATTACTCCATTTTCGATCATAACTTATTTCTAATTCACGAATCAACCAATCAACTGTAATTATAAATCGACGACATTGAGTCCTACTCTAACGACATAAATCAATACACCCGAGAGACGGGAGCTACAATATCAGGGAGCCGCGATTAGCAAGTTAGCAATGGAGCTACATGCAGCGCCATCTAGTACATAGTAGCGACACCACTCCCAAACGTCGTAGTTACCTAAAAAAATACTCCACAATAAATTGATTACTTCCTGAAGACAAAACTGTTAATTTAACCAAATAACATTTTTATGGCATGAAATAGAGTTTCATAGTGTTAGGTTTTTATTCAACATCAGTTTTATCACCTACAATAAAGTGTAGTTCAGCTATTCGCCACAAGGTGGCGCTACATGTTCGTACTTAAAACAAGTTTGATTTCAATTTACTTATTTAATCCATTTTTTATATTATTTGATATCTGTTGAGATAATCAATAAAACATAGTATGTATTTCAGAATACGGAACAAAATAATGTAAGACATGCCGTGAAAATGCGATGCGCAATTTTTTCCTCTTTTTTCAGCGTCGACGGTCGTTAGCCGCTTCGGCGACTCTCTTGAACCACGAAACGTTTTCTGAATGTTTTTTCGTCATCCGTCACTTTCTAATCAATTGCGATCTATGTGCAATAAGAACAAAAATCGTCTGAGATTGCGAACAACCAGGTGAAAATATGATCAGTCAAGCGTTTTATGTAATTTTCGTGCAGTTAGACGAAACGCCTACCATTTGGTTCGGAGGAATAATGTGGCACTGATGTTTGATAAAATCAGAATCTTATCTTTTCGCTCATTTGCTAGTATAATCTTAGCATATTAGATCACTTAAGAATTAGACGCTTTTTGGGCTGCAATAAGCCTGCCTCTGAGAAGGTCATTTTGCAACCTGTGAGGCGGTAAGCGGTAACTCAAGTTTAGTGATCAATCAGTCTGAATCTGAACTGACCTACAAACGTAGGCCTCTGACATATCACCCCTGCACCTGGGGTGTGAAACAAAGACGTGTCTACAAGGGCAATTAATGAATAGGCTTTAAATCCGGTACATTAGACGCACTTACTGCTATCTCAGAAATCCGACCGAAAGATAGACCATCTGTAATCTTAGAAATTGCCCGTACTTATCGCGCTCATTAAACCATAATTTTTCCTACTATCCCACTGCAGACTAAGGTTTATCTCCGTCAGTACCTTTGATAGGGGGTTGAAGCTCATCCCGTCTTTTATTTCGCTATTATGTAACAGACAGCACGTTTTTTATCGCTATTTTTGAATATGTCCTTTTCTTCTTTTCATAAGTACTTCCACCCCCTGGAAGAATGCTAATGATTTCAATATGAACCTCCTAAAATTAGTCAGCCCTAATAACTATGAATGTCCGAATTACCATAGTAAATCATGTCCTCACCGCATCTTCGGAACCGTTGGTGGGCGTATGCGTGCATTGTGCTCATTATTAAGTGCTGTCGTGCAACTATGACAGACAGTCTACATCTGTCGTGTCGGCTGTCAACGATGTGGATAAAAATGTCTGGCGTAGGAAAGACAAGTATGGATAATTTGGTTTTTGAACTTGTGACTTGTAAATGGTAAATGAAAATTATCAATGAGTTCGACGAAAATTGGCTGTGCGAATGCCACCCAGTAAGAAATCATTTCAGAGATGTAATAAATGAAAGAGAGTAGGGGGGACAACATAGGCTTAGAAAAAACATTGGTGGCTCAATAAAGACAACAAAGTTTTGTCAGATCAAATTATTGCACTGTTACATATGAATGAAAATTACTGACCGAGATTGATTTATTACTTCTTTATCGACACCCACAGCTACGTGTGAAGCGAATGAAATGGTTTAATTTATTGACAGATTATAATTATTATAACCCAGATTGTGATAAAATTGCTACCGTTCAAAGAAAAGTTTTACTGATGATGTCAAAGTAGCCTAATTAAAAGGACGATGAACCAGAACTAAGCTTGAATACATACAACGTGCTAATTTTAAAATCAGATGGGTGTCATCGCGTGCAGTAAATTAATAACTGAATAGGTCGCACGGAGCTATAACATTATCAGCCGGTGAGGGTTGTGTACTGGCTATCGAATACTAGACAACACGGTGTCTAGTATTCGATAACTGTGTTGAATGGGGGTCTTACATCTGGCATAGATCATAACTCGGCATTTTTGTTTGTTGTTAAATTGTAGATGATTTCTGACGCTCTACTCAACAACGTTCGATATGTCGTTTTGGGGAACTTCACAATCACGCCATGTATAAATTAAGGTTATCAGCGAACATCAGACATTTTGCAATTTTAATGACCTAGGGTTTGACCATGATTAGGAATAGAATAGGCCCTTGACTTACTCCAGATCTAGTGTAATAGTACTGAGATTTGTACCCGGCGAGTTGCACATATTTTTCCGAATGTTACCATAATTTAAAAGCATGAGAAGTTTATTAGCCTCTACGCCAATAGCCGTGAATAATGGAAGAAAAATTTAAAGATACGTCATTTAGGTTAGAGAGTGCTAAATTGCATACGGACGTTACCCTCAATCGACTGACTGATGACCTAACAGATACGTTATGTTAAAGTTTTAGTTCAAGTATACACAATTCGGAATACCTCGATAAGGAAATCCAGCACACATATTAGTACTAGCATATGAATAAATTTCAATAATTTATTACTTCTGTCTTTTCGGTTTCCAACTTTTGCAAAGTTTGGGATCGAAGTTAGATTAAGATTGAAGATTACAGGAGTTAGGAGGGTGGTTAACCAAGGTAAATTATATCGGGAAGTTGCCATTACGATATCGGATGGTGTAGTATTTCTTGCGGGGAAACTCAAGCGGGTTGCAGACCAAAAACTGAGCTAAGTTAGTTTAGCTTAGCTCACATAGCTGGCGTAGTTTTTCATACTTGTGTGCAGACCGCAAACTATGCATAGTTGTTGGTGTGCACGCGACCAATTTTTAGTTTATTTAATAGCTGGCTTATCTTAGTTGTCTTAGTTTTGCTTCGGCATAGCTTAGTTTTTGGTCTGCAACCCGCTTTATGCCTGAAATGCACTTTTCAAGCAATCAACTAAGGGGATAAGAGTTAAGAGACGGGCCCATGGGCCCATGTCTTAACCCTTATCGTAGTTGATTTTAGTTTGGTTAGTTGAGACTGGTTTCCTGCTCACTAGGAGGAAAGCAGTCTCAATTAACCTTCAACCCAGTCTCCCTCTGACTAAGTTGATGATGTCTTCATAAATGATACCCAGATCTTTCAAATAAGGTGGATAAAGGAGATCTTACGAGATCAGAGATGGTTTGAGACCCTTCACCATTCAGAGGCACGTCTCTAGCAGAAACGAAAACGACTAGGTCTGATTTATTTACTACACTTCAATTAATAAACCATTGAAATAACATATTAAAATGATATAACGTCTTCTTGACATCATTTGGAACCGATTACTTAAACATTTTGGTTGAGTATTTGTGAAAGCGTAACTGAATTTATGATTGTCGTGATAAACTAACATTAGAAGAAATTGTGGATATGTAAATCGATTATTTGAAGTTTGAAGAGCTTTTGAAGTATGAATCGTTTAATGTATACATGCTTGTATTGGTTCATTTGACGAAACTGTTTTTTTTTTATAGTGAATGTGCATAGACAACTGTATTTTCGAATGTTAAATATACGATTTTTTTTTACTCTTATTGATCTGAAATCTGCAAGACAACAGCAGTGATCAAGCGTTTTGATCTAAGCAAGCAAGTTGATCTGATGAATGCTTGGGCCTTCTCCGTTTTAGGAAATACCTTTAACACCGGATGCAACAGAATACCAGTATTTTACATGGAGCGACCGCCTATCTGACCTCCACAACCCAGTTACTGAGTAATGCGATACCCCTTGGTAAGACTGGTTGTCAGAATTTCGGGCTTCTGGCGACCCGTAACAACTGTCAAAGATATATGAATAATAGCTGGGACCAACGGCTTAACATGCTTTCCGAGGCACGGAGGGGTCTTGGTATGTAAAGATGGTCAATGGTCACCCATCCACGGACCATCCGAGCCAAGCGTAGCTTAACCTGATCGATCGGCCCGTGCGGTTGTTATTATTTAGCCACAAGCACCTTCTATTCTATGAAACCTTTATTATACATAAATTTTAAGGTATGTCAGCCTTTTAGCGACCTCCTTACTTATTATAGGAATGACACTGAGAAGACTCAAAGACAAAAACTTTCTACATTTATCTTCATTAGTTAGTCTGCGAAATTGTTACGTTGTTATTATATCATTTTCTTTCTAAGCACACACACACCTGTGAAAATATACAGAACCCACGGGTTTTCTGCAAAATGTATGATAATTATGTAGTATTGTATGTAACCTTTGAAATCTTTGCTAGTCTAAACAGTTATATACAGTTATATATTAATATCTACGAGGGAACAACGACGAAGGCTTTGGTTTACCTACTACCAGGGGGGCTGAAATAATTTGAGCCTAAGTACCTTTAAGTGTCATTATTGTCTCGCGCTGCATATTACTAATTTGCGAATACCCTCTTTAGTATAAATACAGAGTTTCATGTCTTAGCATCATTACGCTTTTAGTAATAATTAATCCGTAAACATCGTCTCGAGTCATCCGCGGCCCATCCATACGCTCAAAACTTTTCAGCAGGTGCACCAGGTCTTTATAACGCTATTGTTGCTCAGATTTGCTATAAGGCTTAGGAAACTTGGCGTACCGGGAGGCTGAAAAGTTTTAAGTCTAGGGATGGGCCGCCATGAGAATGTTTACGGATTAATTACTAAAAGCGTAATGATGTTAATGTTATGAAACTTTCAGATCTTTATTCAACGAAACGTCTTTTGTACTTTTGAGGAATGCCAAAATATATCGGAATATTTACTTGGTTACAACATCGGCGTACTTTTCCCACCAATGTATTCAATCAACATCTTCGGACGAGACAACAACTCCGTATAATTACGTCGAACTTCACTTACAGGTAAGTTCGTTTGACTATTCAATCAAACACATTAGAATGACAGTAAACACCGCAACAATTAATTTCGTCGCAATTATCAAATGTTTACATAATACATATTATGTCAAACGCTACCAAATCTTACGAAAATTACATCATAATTATAACAAATTATTGGTCATTATCATTTGAATAAGATGAAACGTCACACACAAGTAACTCAAACGCAAATAAATGATACAAGGGGTCATATATACATTATATATATATAACAGTTACCTTGCCACGTGTATCATCAGAAGCTGTAAAATAAAAGCTGCCAAGTGCGAGTCGGACTCGTACACGAAGGGTTCGGTACCCCCGTGTTATACAGATCGAGCATAAAAACGCCGAAAAAAACACGTTTCCTATACATGGTATATATCCTGTATAGGAAACGTGTTTTTCGGAGTTTTTAATTTTTAACTTATTTTTTTTTTGTTGTTATAGAGGCCATAGAAACACACTGTGAAAATTGCAAGTGTCTTCTACCTTTTTGCGGTTCAAAAGATACAGCCCTATGACAGACGGACGGACAGGGGAGCCTTAGTAATAGGGTACCGTTGGCACCCATTGGGTATGGAACTCTAAACATACTGTTCCCAAATTCTCAAACACGTCAGTGTCAAAGATAAAACGCGTTATCAAAACGCAAGATAAACTTGAAAATTCTACGTTTACAAATGCCGTCTATTTTTGTATTCAGTATTTACTTATAGACGCCAGTGTTATTTATTTTACAGCTTCTGTATGGAAACAAAGTCTCGTGGTGTACAAATTACTTCCCGATGGTGGCGTAAGAAATACTCATGTTGAATAAATTTTTCAGGAAATGTTTTAATATTAAACACATACGCGTACCTAACTGTGATTAACATCTTGCCTTCTATGACATTTTAAAAAGATTTTGATTTTCGGCAATTGATGTAATATACATGAGTTTAATGACGCTGCTCGTGGGAACTTCATGTATATCTAAAAGTTTAATTTAACTTTTGCCACAGGTCTTAAGAAGGAGGAGGTCTTAAAAACCGTGTTTCCTAGTTTACCACAGCCAAAAATATTCTGGAAAATTCTGTGAAAATCTGTTGCAAACATATTATTTAACATCATCTTTTTTAGGACGTATAATTTAGCAGTTCGCTTACATATTATGTTAAATATAACTCTACAATTTGGCTGTGAGAACCAGACAACAGTGGCAGAGACAAACTAATTACGCTTAAGTTTAGCAAACATGCAAAACTGTAATTCAAACTTGCGATGTTTTAGTGTCAAGTGGTTTTAGGTTGACAGCTGAGAATCTGGTAACAGATTAATTATTTTAGATGTAGGCAGGTAAGCTAGTTTTAGACTTATTAATTTTACACCGAGTATAGTCTACCTGCGGTCTAACGTGTCATGATGCGGATTTGACAAAAGATTTCCATTTTGGGGAAGATTTTCGATAATAGAACCAATCAAGGAAATCTCAAGTTCGATAAAAGTTTGAGAGAAAGAATCCATACCATACCGTAGTCACGCCTCGACTCCGATACGACTTACGACTAACAATGTTTTAGATAAAGTCGACATTAAGTGAACCACGAAAAACTTAGTAAGAAAATCCCATAAAAGTTTCCTCCAAGGACTACCTACGCCTATATTTCGCAATAATTCTGAGGTTATTGTTGCCTGTAATTATGCTATGTCAAAAGATTCTTTGTGACAAGCAGTTATCTTATAAACGCTATGCGTACTTATAACCAACGACTTCCCACAATTAGTTAAGTACTGACGCAACAAGTTAGTGTGTCAACTAAGTGTTTTAAATTACATATCCTATGTTTCTTGGTACTATTAGTAACTTTTCAGCCAAATTCTTGTCCCCCTTATAATAGCCTACACTTTCCAGTATTTTGCCTTATCTGGTCAATACTTCAACGCTTAAGTAGCTCTATTTTATTTTTGCAAAAAGCGGGAGCGATTTATCCTTTTACAAGCAAATAAAATTGGACACGATAACTCCATTATCTGACCGATACCCTAACCTATAATTTACCCAATTTGAAAACCCTTTTCGCCCGTTGAAAGGTTATTTCCTATGCTGCGGTTTGACCCCAAAACGCTCGTATTTTAAATCAGTCTGCACTGCACTTATGAAAAACCTATTCCAAGACCCATTTATTACACAGGGCGTAAATGTAAACAGTAGCAACCTTTTAAAGGGTCATTATACTCATCATTATGAACAACTTTTACTATGGGACCAAACGTGAAATCGCGAAAAAAATATCTGTTGTTCAGTACCTACATTTATGTTCGCATAATTCGTCAAAATGTAGGGAACATCTGATTTTTTTTCGCGATTTCAGGTTTGGTCCCATAGTAAAAGTTGTTCATAATGACCCCTTAAAAGATCCTTTTGAAACGCTGACCATATTTATAAGAAACCTTGTTGACGAAAGTCAGTTTCGAAAGCGTCAACATTAAGTTTGCAAAGTGAAAACTGAATTTCCAATTTTCTTATCTTGGTTTTTGTGGTGAGTTCTTGGGTCAAATCGATTAGCTGTTTCGTTTCTTTTCCTTTTTTGGTGAACAGTACCCGAATGTATGCCACAGAACAGCCATATATTCGGACGTTGACTTTGATACAAACGAAGTTAGTTGTCAAAAAACTCCTGCGAGTCAATATTTTAGACAAAAACTCACCTGCCTCTTCTACTAATTAAATTGTAATTGAACCAGGAAACTCGATTCATAACAGTAACTGTCGTATTTAATAATCCTTCACACAATCAAGGATTATATTTAAATTTATTATCACAATTTCGCTCCCACAAAAAAACTGCATAATAAATCCGATACATCTCTGAATCGTCCGTACTCCGTCCGTATACAGTTAAAAATAATGAGCGGAACACACGTGCGTGTAAATATAGCCATTCGGTCGCGTTCAAGGAACCCGCGATATTTGTTTATGAACCGGCTGATTGTGTAACTGAATCGTAATGATGGTGTGTCAAGCAAGGAGGGAGTTCTTGGAGGTAAATGTTGTTAAGCAATAAAGGGTTGTAAAAGACAGTAGTGCGATTGAATGCAATCAATCTATGTATTGGAGGAAGGAATTGCTTGGATACCGTACCCGTATAACGTATCTTGCAGAAGCCGAGCGATAGCAAAATTTGCGCAATTTCAATCGCAAATCGGTATTATGTATCAGCGATACATCATACAAGCGACTGAAAAGCAATTATTGCACAAACTTTACTAACGCTAGGCTTTCGCAAGATACGTAATAAGCCTGCCGATGTACCGATGTGTAAGTAAGGCTTCATTTTATCACGAGACACGTTTTCTTTGCCGGTTCCTCTCGATATGCAAATGATTTGGAGTTCCGAAAATGAATTAATTCCCTTTGCAGTAGGATCCATGAGCGAAAAACGATCTCTTTCAGTTTCTAATCAATTAGCATATTAAACTATATCGGAAACCAACCGGTTTAAATCAGTACTTAATTACTTTCGCTCATCCGCAGTACGGAACGAAGATCATTAATAACTGCATATTAATCAGCCTCATTTACATATACGAGTCAGAAATGGAGATTTAATCACTTTTTCTCACATATCTCTCCTAATTGTGGTTCGAGGGCAATCAGTCTTGCCTAGCCTTTGTTTAATTATGTTGGGATCGGCTTCCAGTCTAACCGGATGCAGCTGAATCCCAGTATTTTACATGGAACGATTGCCTATCTGACCTCCACAACCCAATTACTGCGTAACACGATACTCCTTGGTGAGAATGGTTGTCAGACTTTTGGGCTTAACCCGTAACGACTGTCAAAGATTTGCGAATGACAGCCGGGACCAACGGCTTAACGTGCTTTTCGAAAGTACGGACGGGTCTTCAAGGCAATGGTATGAACAATATTAAAATCTATTAAATGGGTTAGTCGCAAACTATCACTTTTAAATGCATTACTTACGTTTCGTAATGCATCTAGCATGCAGTCAGTATCTAGGTATGTGTGCCGAAGTAAAAAACTCCCGATCGCCTTTTTCGAAGTGTGTTAACGACCGACGCACACGATCGTCGTTCGGTTAGAGAATTGAACAGATTATCGAACTTAAAAATTTTAAATGTAGGTGTTATTGATACGTAATACATTGTCCAGAGGACACGCGATGATTGAATAACGATTTGCTCATTTATTATACTGCTGCCATATCTTTGAGTCAAAGTAAAGTAAAGCATTTTTTGTTCACAACAAGAGAAAAGACTGACGAAACATCACAAGAAAATAGTAAAAGATGTATCTCGTTGATCTCTAGCGGGAACACGACCTCAAACACACTTCTTTTATTTTCAAATTTCTTTACATAACTGTTTTCTCGATAAATGTAACAGCGGTATAAATATCAATTAATAACTATATCGAATTCTAAAACGGACACTACTGAAAAAGCGTGGCTATTAAAAAGGTTACCTATTTTTTGTTAAAGGCTAACGATGCGTGTCCAAATTTTAATGGCTATACGATAGTGTACTACCAGTCTTACAATAAGGCCGTCAACATACTTTTTAGCCCCCAGATTTTTTCGAAAGTTGATTGAAAAAAAAACTACATATTTTAATATTACAGTTCGCACACAGTCTAACAATAGAAAAATCACAACGTGCTCGAAACCGCACTCTGTTGTTATTTTCCATATTCATGAGTAATATTGAACTTGCTATCATATGAATTTTATTTACCTTTTTCCCTATAACAAGTGAGACCGCATTACTGAAACTGAATTTATTCGTTTTAGTAATAGTATCAGATAGTCCATTTAATTGTCAGAATATACTTACAGAGTTGTTACATAGTTTTAAAATTTCATAACAATAACAAATTACAATAGTAGCAAGTAGTACCTAGTATATTTATAATAGTAGCTATACAGACGTTACTTTGTTATTCTGTGACTAGATCTGTTCTCTCGTATAAACGTAGAGGTAATTAAGATAACGCACGTATGACGTAAGCAGCATATGTTGAACAAATATGCAAATGTCTTGTAGTTCAATAATTGTTTCACGCTATCTTCGCCATTAACGCATGTCTAGGCGAGTATTAATGCTAAAATCGTTTAAGTTTGAGATAAACGGTTAAAATGTACGTAGTTTGTATACAATTTCCTGTGTTTATAAGGCTTAATGGATAAATTAATTAAATAACCGCAACTGCGCATATTATCATTGCACACAGATCATTATAATTGTTTTAAGAAAACACCAGGAAATCGATGGAAAAACAGCCATTTTCGATTATATTACCGATTCTAAAACTCACCTTATGTGAATGCCGATGGTGCGGGGTCACCGGCGGCGGATGCTGAGGCGGTTGTGGCACCTGGTTCTGTCCGGTTACGACAACCGGGAGACCGTCCACGATAGTCACCATCACCCTCTTGTCACCACTGCGTCGTCTCTCAGCGGAATTCCTCCTGCGGCGCTGTTCATCGACCACGGGCCTCGCGAATACCGTTCGACGATCGAAGTTTCGTGGATCGCTTTGATTTTCTGCGGCCCTGGTAGCTGGTGTGTGGCTTTTGGATCGTTTCAGGAGTCTCATGACATGAGATTTTAGAGCGTCAGGCTTGCTGACAGGAGGTGGCAATTCTGGTTGCTTGTGTTTGTATGATTGTGAGTGCGCATGGTGACGCTGCACGGACACCGTGTGCCCCATGCCTGGTGGTATCACGTTCGACAGGCTCTTGACTGCGTACGCAGCATCAACTTTGTTCCCGGCGACGCACGATACCTCGTACATTCCGACACTACCGTTCCCGGCGGCTCTCCCTTACACTTCCACTTACACAAGCATGTTTTATCAACTGATCCTATGACACTGCAATCCTTTTGTACTATACAGTTTACGCTTTCCGACAAAGCATCGTTTAACACGCACTTTACACGGAATTGGTAACTTCGAAGAGTTCGTTGCTTACATTTGAAACAGTTCGCTATGAATGTCGTACGTGATCGAAGGAAAATAACTTTAACAGGTCGGACCGGTTCTGAAGAATTTTCGCGTGAACTGTGTGCGATGGAGTGTGTTTTATTAATTGGGCGGGACGACGCAGATACGTCTTAACCGCGCGCGAGTCGCCGACCAACTACTGAGCGAGCAAGCACGCACGGGGTGCGCGGCAGAGGCCGTATGATAGTGATAACGAATGATGCGTTCAGTCGCCGAGGTCCATATAATCCGCGAAAAGGTCAATGTTTCGATGAAGTCAGCAGCAATTGCTGTAATTGGCGGATAATGTAACGTGAATTGGATAATGTGTGCGCTTGACGAAATACAGCGGGATACAACGCCCTCTTGTGTTCGTGGTGTATTGTATTTCTGTGCATAAATCTGAATTATTCAAGAGCGTTTGCCAAATATTAAAGTATGAATAAGCTGAAAAATTCCGAAGTAATGGTGATTTTTATACAAGTTAGGAACCGACAAAATTAATAATGTTATATGTATTCTATAATACGCTAATGCACGGGTAATATTCAAAACAAAAGTTCCAGCCTAATACACTCAAGATATTTCAGGCCAACAAACTTCCAACGTGTTGCCATGCTCTAAAACTGCACCAGCTGTCTGGTGCAGTTTTAGAGCCAGTTTTATTGAATTCAAAACTATTTCACTCATTCCGCTCCAAGTTGGACTGGCCTGAATATCTGCAACACGTATATGAGACCGGAAACGGAGACGTGGGTAGAATTGACATTGGCTTTTGTTTAAAACTGGAACGATCGCCGCTAAAAAGTGGCGTTATCTATGATAGTTAGACAGTTATGTTTTGAAAAGTCGCCATTTTGGCATTGACATTTTGTGAAAAACAATCTTTTTATTATGGCAATCCTATTACTTAAGTATTATGGAAACTATTTCAGGAATATCGAAATAATATCTACATAAGAATAATGTTTACTAAACCGACAACCATTTCAGGGTTCGCTTCACTGCTAAAACAACTAAGTATTTCAAAGAGGATTTTCAAACATCACAACCATTTTCATTACGCGAAACAGCCATTTATAAATTATAAACAATGTAATTGGTTGTTGGACTGCCAAAGGTTTTGGGTCGTCTGGTCCTTTGGCAGCTAAACGAATACCTCGTTATAGTTACTTAAGCTATGGAATTTCCTTTGTGAGATAAGAGATCGCTTTGAAATGTATTTCTAAACTGCAGAGTAGCCTTACAATTACTTTGGTTTAATTTTATGGTAGTTAGTGTTTTAAGTTAGTGTTGTAATTAACTGAGAGATTAGGTATCGACAGCAGCGTTTTTATGTAATTTTTTTTCAACTTCAGATTCTGAGCCTCGTGTTTCGAAGGATCATTTTTGTAAGTACAGCAGACCAAATGAACGCGTAAAAAAGGACCTGTTATCGTCGTCGGTTGCTGCAATGCTTGGATTGGGCTGCGTGACGTCACGTCCGAAAATGGCGGCACGCGCCGTGCGGCGGACGGTCAAGTTTTGAAAAGGCATCTCACGAGAGATTCGCCGCCAGTCGGCGTAGGTACAGCTCTCAGCGAGTCCACAACTGTCTACAAGTATTCACCTATACTCTTACAGTCTGTGTAGGGTAACAAGTATCAAAGTGTGGTGCAAAAGTCCTAAATATTTTATAAATTAACACATTATCTGCTTAATTCTTTATGCAAACGCTTCTTTATGCTACACCCTTACCGACCCTTATTTTACGATGTTTCCAAACAATAGAGATGCACAACGAACGCACAGGTGCGGCGCGCCGCACTCGAAGAAAGTTATGTAAATTGTATGGACGCGCATACGCGCCGTCTAGCACCTGGTGAACGTCCGAAAACGCGCAAGTGCGTCTGCCGCGCCTAATGTATTAAAGGAAAATTATTTAATGTGATTCTTGATGTATTTTGATAGCATGTACATGTGGTGGCATTAAATGAGTATTATACTAATCTGTGTTATTTCTCACAGACCGAATGCGCATTTACCCAGTAACTGGGATGTGGAGATCAGATAGGCAGTCGCTCCACGTACAATACTGGTATTCAGCTGCATCCTGTTACCCTCAACATAGTTGGCCTCAACATAGTTGGGAAAAGGCTCTACCAACATTGTGCAATCTCAGACAAGGAGTAGTTTTAACAAAGCTAGCCCTGAATCTGATCTCAATCAGCACCTTGCGAAACTGCAGTAAACAGTCATAACTGTTGAGTTATTGTACTGTACTACAGTGACCTCAGCGCTGAATAGTCATTTGTTATTATAGTAATAAACTCAACACGTAGTGATTGTAAAGGTAGGTCGTAATTTATCTACTTTAGAACACAATAACATCGAGTCTGTATTCTCGCATAGGCGAGTAGGTAATACCTACTCATTTTTCATATTTAGCCATTTATGTTTTTAAATTATATTAGCCTATTTCCATTAACCAGGCACATAAATCCAGACTCAATATTCAACTGCCGGTTACGACTGGAAGCTGACCCCAACATATTTGGGAAAAGCCTAGAGAGATTGACAAAGCCAGACTCCTGATGGAAGAACGCAATAACATTTTACCCGACTTCGGAATGACGCTAAGGACTCCCAAGATCAGTAGTCGTGCTGGTAATCACAAGGACAAACAAACGAAACAGTAATCATTGTTAAGTAATCTGTGCCAGAGCGACCTCAGTATTGTACGTTATAAAAGTATCCTATGTCCTAATCCAAGTCATGGTCTACCCGTGTGCCAAATTTCATCTAAATCCGTTCAGCTGACTTAGCGTGAAAGCGAACAAACAAACAAACTCACTTTAGCGTTTATAATATAAGTTAGGATAGTATCAAATTTATAATGGATTGGTGTTTGTGATTGTAAGCTTTAATATTACTATAAAATAACTGCATTCCCCTAAGGGGTAGGTAGTGGGGCAGGGGTGTATTTTACATTTACATATCGCAGTGAAATAGGTATATTGCCTTGCCATCGGTAGTCCCTGGGTTCCTACTGAGAAATTCCTGATGAAAAAAACTCACAAGCACTTTGCCCGACCTGGGAATCTAATCGTTCAGCAGTAACTGAGGAGTTTTTGTGTAACCTTGGTGAGCTCAGTATGAACAGTTAGGTATTTGTTATAGAATTCAATACGTAGTGATTGTGAAGGTAACCCTTAATATTAGTAATTTAGTACGTTTGTACGATATGCTTCACTGAACGCAAGCGCAGCTGCGAATGTTAGATCTTGATTCGAATCTGAGGTCGGATAGTGTTATTGAGATTTTCGTTAAGGAAATACTCGGCAGCAGTTCGCGGTTTTAAATTATGACCAATACTGATATAATAAATAACTGTGTACAACATAATTTGACATCGGTGACGGAAAACATCAAGAGGAAACCAAAACTTAAATAGTCTGAAATCGCAAACCCGTCTTGAGCCAGCGTGGTGATCAATGTTCGTGCCTGCTCTGTATGAGAAGAGGCCTTCTGCTTTCCAGTGGGACAATAACAGGCAGCTATTATTATTACTACTATATTGGTCCGACTAAACCGAGTATTCAGAAAAATATTTAAATGTTCCATTCATTCGTCAACTCATTAATTAAATTGAATGAGCGTTTTAATTACGTAGCTCTAAAAATAACGCACAATCCATTACCTTAATTTCATTTATAAACCCATAATTATTAATTGTTTACTTGAAAATTATGTTAATTTATTTCTAAACACTTTTTGCCTATAGGTTTTTAAAACACGTACCACTGATTGATACAAAAGAAATACCATTCTAAAAATATATGCCTGTCATAATAAACAACGCGCCTATAAAACAATGTATGCCCGTGCACTAATTCATTTTCCTAGTTCAAACTACTTGTTTCCACTATTGCCGCCTACAGTAACAAAATTAACCTATTAGTTATTACAAGAACAGTGGCAGGTGAGTCTTTCTATTGCTAGGCGTAAAACAGCACCCTAATTGCGTAACACATTATCGACCGGAATCTGAATCATTTTGAAGCAAATTGCTAATCTATTGCTTCATATGTTCGAAAAATTTGTCTTCTCAACATCGTGGATCCCAAATCCACGATGTTGAGAAGACAAATTTTTGAATGAATGTTGTTGAACTGTCAAAATGAAACACGCTTCCGATTGATAGTGTGTTACGCAATTAGGGTGCTGTTTTACGTTTAGCAATTTATACTACCCCCTATGTCATAATTACAGTAAGTCGTGTTACTGGTGTTATGACTCTTTTACAGTAAGTAATGTGATCCTTAAATCAAGTTAGATAGGAACATTTTTCTTTCTTTTTTTTATATCTGAATTTAGTGATTATTTTTTACTTACTGTATTTATGAAATGGGGGCGTCCATTATTTAAGTGAAGCCTTTTGGGTCGAGCCGAATCTCACCCAATCGTGGGAGAGAGAGGAGTCTCTGTCAATATCATGTAATATTTATTTTTCGCAAGAAACAGTGTGAAATTGCGAGAAAAATCAATAATTATTATTAAAAATAAATACTTAAATTATGAAAAATAAATCCAACGCAATCAGGCTCAGATTAAAGTATTTGTAACACTAAAAATAGACATTTTGAAAAATTTTGCATGGATTCGACTTTCTGTAGGTCTGTCTCTATCTATTTTGTGCTATTGTGAGTCTTATGATTATGAGTCACTAGTTCAAGTTAACACCAGCCGATATTGTGAGAGCGAGTGAAAGTCCATGACGCACCTTTGTTGATTGATACTTAGACCCTACCCAAGTGTATGAAACTATGAAATAAGGTTAAGATGAAGTGGTATTTCTTCCTTCATAAATCATAAGTTAAGTACTATGAAATCTATTTTTAGATTTTCTTGGAAGTAATACTTGAGTTAATTAATAAAGTTTAATTTCCGGAAAGCTGAAGTGTAAGTGGCCGTGGACAGGTTTAATAGCGAAACGTCAGGAAAAAAGCCGGCCAAGTACGTGTCGGACCACGCACAATGAAGGGTTCCGTAGTTGGGATGAATTTATCCCTAGAACAAACTTAACATTGTAGAAGAAAAGCAGGATAAGGGCGTTAAAAACCTCAACAATGAACGTCCAACTTATAGGGAAATCATCGATTAGGACACATCAACAAATATTATAAATTAAAATCGTTTTTAGCGTCTGTCTGTGTGACCGCCTTGTTCTTCTAAACTACACAACTATAACTTCATTTCATATAATACAATATTAAACTTAGCATAATCAGCCTATAATGTTCCGACTGCTAAGAAACAGGTCACACAGGTCTCCTCTCGGTGAGGAGATGGGCCGTAATAATCCACCACGCGGGCCCAATGCGGGTTGATAGATGTCACAAAGCTTTCGATTTTTTTTTTATTTGTCATGGGTTTGCTCTTGACTAGTCTAGGTCAGAGGTGACAGAGCCAAAGTCGACGATGGAGTGAGCTTACCCAGAAGAAGCCTGTTCACTCTCACTTTGAAAAGATTAGGGTTGTATATGCATTCGGAAACACAGACGCAGGTAGTGAGTTCCACTCCTTTGCTGTGCGCATAAAAGACATTTGGAAGCGCTTAGTGCGAATTGGTGGAATAGCAACAGGTTCTATGACATGCCGGTTTCCTCACGATGTTTTCCTTCACCGTTTTACTTACGTTGTAAAAACCGTGCGGAGCAGGCGCGGGTCACTCGTATCTTTATGGCAGCCCCGAAATAAGTATCATTTCATGAGGATACCGACAGTCTAGTGATACCAGAACGATTGAGTATCAAAAAACTGGACAATATGGATGTTGCAATTTAATATATCCAAAGTGAATCACTCAATATTAATAGAAATGATAACAGCACGATCAGAAGTGGAAAACCCGAATTGCACAACAGCATTCAAACCCATATGATTAAAGAATTTTAAAACAAATTCCTCTTCATCTAAGACCTCATTTCAAGCATGTTTACAATTGCAACACGGTGAGTAATGTTAATCATCAGGCTGTGCTGTGCGCAAGCGCAATACACGTGGTAAACGCTATTACGATTAGATTTTGTAACGTTACTTCTGTGAATGTACTTAGAGTACTATAAGATATGAGAAAGGTGCGTATTGCAGTATTGCTCCAGGTATTTTGTAACAGTTGTAAAGGAACTAAATATTAAAAAAAAAAAAACTCAAAAGCTCCTTCTGATGTTGTTAATGATAAAATTCATGTTTGATGTTAATAAGAAGAACTGAAGAAGACACTGTGTGTATATCAAGCAAGTCAAGAGAAGGCATACCTTGGACTTATAGACTTGGTCTCATAGTCTTTAAGTAGGGCTTGTCTACAATTCTAGATATTACTAATACTATAAACTTTGATGTATTAAATAGATATGAAATCCGCATGAACAGGATTCAACTGATACGCAAAGCAAATCTACGGGTTTTTCTGACTCAGACCATTCGTCAATGTCATTTCCAACTTTAACGATTTGTTATCACGTCTAACTGGCTTCTGACTTTTATTTTATTTTTACTTGCAATACCGGTTTTATTTGTGTTAGATAATAACTTTCTTTAGGAATTAACAAGGAAATGTTAAAACTATCTGATACTAAGAGTGAAAGTAAAAAAAAAAACAAAGAATTAGTATTACAATTTACCAAATAAAAAGGTTAATAGGAAATGCTCTAATTTAAAATATATTTTTTCCAAATCATAAACACTACTCGTTAAGACGTGATCTTCAGTATAAAATTCATTAAAAGTTTATAAGGCTTTTTTTTTTTGGATGGGAAATCATCAAATAACTTCTCCCTCTCTGGGTGGAGCGGGAGGGCGTGTCAGACTTCTACTGACTAAAACCCACCCGTGTTCCTTCAGTTGCCTGTGCCAGGGCCACGGTAACTCTTTCGAACAACCCGCAACCCTGGCGGGATAAGGCGACGCCTTAAGTAAGACGGTTTAGTGATTTCAGGTACATATTATATTTGTTATTACAAATCCAGATTTCCTCACGATGTTGTCCTTCACCAACGTCAGTAAAGTACAAAGTAAACTCAGAAAGTTTACGAGAATGGTTATGAGAAAATAACTTCACATTACAGAATAATGAAACACATAATGTTAGTATCGAAGAAGCAGAAAACGTTTTCCCTCAGCTTGTACTACATTTTCAACACTTCCATTGCGTATCCACCTTTCTATATTAAACTACAGTTTATTATTCCAACTAATGCACCAAACTCATTAACTAAAATTATCACACGTGCAATGTGTACACCAACGAATGCTGTTTTTTCTTAAAGCCGTATGTTTGGACAGAAATGGTTCCGTAAATATATTTTGGTACGAGTATTTTTGTTTTGGTGCGTTTGTGTTTTGAATCAAAACAAAATCAATCAATCTGCCTAGCCTTTTCCCAACTATGTTGGGGTCGGCTCCCAGTCTAACCGGATGCAGCTGAATACCAGTATTTTACATGGAGCGACTGCCTATCTGACCTCCACAACCCAGTTACTGGGTAATACGATACCCCTTGGTAAGACTGGTTGTCAGACTTTCGGGCTTCCGACGACCCGTAACGACTGTCATAGATCCTCGAATGACAGCCGGGACCAACGGCTTAACGTGCTTTCCGAGGCACGGAGGAGTATAGGTATGAAAAGATGGTCACCCATCCGTTTTGGATCAAAACACGTTGGGAAAATTGTTACTTTTATGCTAGGAAGAGAATTTAGTTCAATGGCTGGTAACTTGCTCTCTCATATTCACAGAGAAATATCGTCGTTAGCGATTCGTAAAACCATAATTCTCACCTCTTCACTGTGGCAGTGGCAGTCTTGTTAAAATGTTTGTAATTATCAGAAATTTAATTACAGAACCTATATAAAAACTCATTGCGAGCACCCGATGTAAACTTTTGTTTTCATTAACCGTTACTCTGTATTATTTTTATTTAAAAAAATCCGATAGGACCAACATTTTCATCATGGCGCAAATATACTGAATATTTGTTTCTGTATTCATGAACATTGTTATCAGTGGCATTATCAGAGAGAACGGGAAATGGGTTTACCAAAATCAGGTGGACTGACAAGAGGGAAGTTAATAAGAGCTTATCTACTATGAGCTCTAATGCAAAGTAAACGAAGCTTTAGGTTTGTCAGTTTGTGCGTCCTAGTGTCACTTCGGATAAAAGGACCAACATTTGCCCTTTCAATTTAATTGCTACCTATATGTACATAGATTCTAGCTTCATGCTCTACAAATCAATCCCAACTACATTTCCCCACACGAGCCACACTCCCATGTCATTTCACGAACAAAACATCGACAGGCAACGCAGGCAGAATCCCTCTCAGTTTCCCGACTCCACGATGGATGCCTTTTGTTCGTCTATCAAATGCCACGCTACGCCATGCGCGTGCTGCGTTCACACTTCGCTGTAAACTCAATTTTTATTTCATACCTCGCAATAAATATTGGTGTTGTTTCATAAAATCAAATTGTGTAAGTGTTATGCGGTAGTTACGAAAGTCTGATATAATCCGTGTAAAATGGTCCATTTATATGTCATTGGCGTGAAACGACTATTGTTCTACATTAACATCGTATTTTAGTGGTAATTGAGAAAACAAACTTAATTCTATTTAGAAGTAAGAATTCGCTCTTCAACTTTGTTTACATTAACTAAATAATACTAATTAACAAATTAATAATACGTACATAGTCTATCGACAAATTAACCATAAAAACCAACATAATATTTCTATTCTATTTCAACACCAAGCACATATTCTCATCCCATAATTTGTTAAAAACATATGTTTTCAATCACTCTCCCCCAGTACCTACTAGTTGCATTAATGTAAACTTTCCCCAGGAAACTTCGCAGTTAAAAGAGTTAGCGTAAAGTAAACAAATCAAAGGATTTACTATTTCTTGTGATGTCTTTATTTATGTGATAATACGAACTGGGTTTCTTCAAAGGCAGTTTTGAACAGACACTTCGTGTTATTCCGCAATTAAAATTTAATTACGGCCAACATTTTTATCTCACTTTAACATAGCATAAAAAGATCGAAATATAATAACATACGTAATTGTAAAGAAAATAGAAAACCGAAAATAAGCTAATGCTCAACCGAATATCGTCTTATTTTCTCTCTGATATAAGTGCATCTACTACCCTTGTAACATGTGCTCTCACATAAAACATTTCCGAACAAGGAAATAAAATAAGCCTATTAACTAAAAACACGCCCCAAAAACTACGTCAAGCATGAAAAGCGCACCGCCTCATAAGTTTCAACTAGATCTAAGCTTCTAGGAATACACAAGATGCCTATTCAAGATAATTAATTTATCAAAGCAAACGAGGCACGCCAAGAGCGTTACATTTCACTCCATTGTGCTCCGCTCGACACATTTCAAGGTCCCCGAAGACAGATACAGACTGGAAAACTGATAATGTCGGACTGTGGTCGGTTGTGATGGCACTTTCCGGACCCAAGGGGTCTCAGAAGTCTTTTAAGAAAGGTGTTTGTTGAAACACGTCTCCATTGAAGAGGAAGGTTACTAAAATTGGACACAATGGTCGACGGGCAAGGTATTGTGATGAAACATCAATATCGTACAGAGTTAATATCCTGAACTGAATTTCAGTGTAGGTATGCTATGTTATGCTTCTCATTATATGTATAGTTAGGTTAAGGTATTTATCTATGGGTCTTTGTAACCTGAAAATAAATGATTTATTATTATAATAGATACGGTCTACTAACAAAAGGCGAAATTACCCTGTGAATAATTTCAATCAACTGATAAGCATCAAATTTCCCCTGTAAAACAGTGCACGTAAAATAAAATACGGGACATAACTCGAGAGAAACAGCTTACAAAAGCGCTTTTCAACGAAAAATGGTTGGAAATAAAATTTAAAACCAAGTATAATTAACAAGGTGGAGCGTTTAAACGCAACCATTAGGTAAAAGACCAAAGTCGGACAGAAGGACCAACTTTGCGTCCGATGTCTAATCTGGGCAGAATGCTCCATAATTTAGATAACAAAACACAAACAACGGGCAGCGAAAGTACTTCAAAAACCGCCCTTCCCCGAAACCCTCTGTACCTAATTCAAAATGAATGCGAGGGGATTAAAAAAGATATCAAGGACGGAGTTGACGGGTAGATGCGGCTAAAAATAAATAGAGGGAGAGAAAATGAAAAGTATAATGGAAAGGATGGAGAAATGGTAGTTGTGATTATGAGGATGTATCATCCATTCATCACAATACCAACGTCAACAGCTAGGATAATTACGGACTTTTATTTACTGTTTAGTTCTGCAAATGTTCTACTTATTACAAAAAAATATTCCAGTTCTTACTAAAAAATAATTTAAAAAATGTTTATCGACTTCAAAAAGAAATTAAATCAAAATTATGAAATAACTTTAATTATGGAAGTCGGTGTCTTGGGATCTTTATTTTAGTTTTTTTGCCACCAACTTCTAAAATTAAAGATATTTCACAATATTGAGTTATTTTTTTTACTACGAAATTTTTATATAACCTCCCTTTTTTTGAAGCCGGTTAAAAAGGAAAAGTATCGTAGGCTCTTTCTTCTACTTTAATGAGACCAAAGAGAGAAATAATCACTAGTAATTTTGCCCCGAACCAAAGGACCAAAATAAAACTTGATTTCATGCAATAATTAAACAGAAATATTAAGTAAACGAAGCTTCAGTACGCACCGTACTTTGTCATCAAGCAGAAAGTGCACTTTATTGAAACTTCCAACAAGAATTTTCACTAGCACTATATCGTAGAACTTGAAATAAACATTAATGTTTAAGTAAATTATGCTGATAAATAGTTTATCCCTGAAAAACTTAAGAGGATACTTTATTCTGAAGGTAAATAAAATAGCCTTTCTTAACTTACAAGACCTAAGGCATTTATTTAAGGCTTCACTAGAGTAAACGAACTCCCGTATAAACTGTAAATTAAAATCTTTTGCTCGTTTATTCACAACCAGTTATTAATCGCCTTCTGTCTAAGTAAGGCTTGTTTTACTGTAACTTACATTATAAGTAACGAACGATGTGCTCCACAAATATATGATAAAAGGTTAAACTAAATTAATTATCTTCTTGTTTTCTCATTCAAGTAAATGAACACGACGGACGATTTTGCGTTTCCACCTCTATAAAAACAAGACAAATCTTGTCACACGCTAATTACAAGAAAAATAAGGACACGTTAGGTACTATAAAAGTCGATGTACACATTGCAGCCGATAAATTAGATAGTACAACTAAAGCGTAGCTCCTTTTCATTCTAACTTACTTTGAAAGAAAGAGAGATAGATACATCATTCTATATAAGCTTGTCATTCACGAGGAACGCACGCGCACCTGCGGTACACACCTTTAAGGTATTTGCATCTGATTACTGTTGCACAGGCGTCGAGTCTGTTTAGATGCATGAAAGAATGGAGGTGGCATTTTGTTGGCAACAATATTACACTGCAGTGCCCTGCACTGTAGTACTGTAGTGCACAGATGCTCAGCTAAAAAGGCAGTAGCCTTAAAGCCTGTGGCGCTTTAAACTTAGCTGCAAGAAACCGATATTGATGTTGTTAAGACACAAGAAAACAAATTAGTAGAGAACGTGTTATCAGCTAACTTCATAAGGAACAAATCTGCTCAACACATACCTACTTCAGACCATTAGGAACAAGGACCAATTATATTATTATATTCGGAACGTATTCTCTTTGGTACGAGACTACGAGCACAATTCAACTACAACAACAAAATTGTTCCACGTTTACCGCAACCGAGTTAGTGAGTTTGCGCCTTGTAATTTCATTTGCCACTTACTAAGGAATAATGGAACCTTTGAGCCAAGTTAAGTCTGTATAGTATATAAAGTACATAACGTAACAAAGTTGCTCTCTTTGTCACAATAATTGCTACTAGCAAAATAAACTTTAGATATCTTCTTCAATTAACATCTGCGATGTCAGGAACCCTCTACAAAAACAACAATATATAAAACGAAATAATACGAGCCCTTTCCACTTTCCCCTAGGCATCAAAGTCCAACGATCTATGTGACAAAAGGACCATTTTACCACATCCATTGCTTCTTCTCTTCACATCGTAGTTCCATGATTCCATACATACAACATACCAATGGCGACGGTAGCTGAACATGAATCCTCATTGAAATATTCACGCGCGTGTTGGAAGATTTGTCGGTGACCGACGTAGATATTCTAGTTTATTCATTGCTTATTTTTTAGATGGTATTGCGGAATAATGTAAGAGGACACTAGATACCTACACACGAAAATGTGTATATGGAACAGGTGCTGGTATAGCTACTGTTTTCAAAGATGGCAAACAATTAAAGCATTGTTTCCCTATTCGAAAATGTTTTAATCATAAAAAGCAGTGGACGTCGTTTGGCTGATAAGATTCAAAATGTTTTTGTCGCCAGAAATGTCAACCAACGACTTTCTCGCTATACAAGGTTTTGTGAATCAGAGATAACATTTGCGGAAAATGCTTTGAAGCTATTGTATTAACATTACATACCTGTTATCAGTATAGTTAATTTCAACGTCAGGCCTCAAGGTACATAGTACGTAGGCGGCTTTAATTAAGGTCATCATTATAGTCCTACTAGAGATATCCTTAAGATAAACATGAATTTTGATTAATGTTTAGCATCAACTGAAACTTTATCATCAAATTATTGAATTACCAATTTGCTCATACTTGATTTTTGCATCAATATGCAAGAAACGTAGAATCTTAAAACAGCAGTTTCCTCTGAACGGGAAATTGAGAAAAAGCCTATCCGAATGCTTCCACCGCTATCGCTTAGTTTGCCTTTCCGAAACAATTCACTAGCTACGTAACCATGGAAACCTTCCAAACTAGATTTAAACAAACCTATTTTACTACCAGGTACATGGTAGATAAAATACAGAACACGAAGTCTCATATACAAGAGACAGAAGCGTTGCCAAAATGGTAGTTAAGAACGCATATAAATTTCCCGCTGGTCTGTTCTAGATTTAAGTTTAAAGTTCAGACTTTTTCTAGGGCGCTTGGAGATTAAAACAGACGAGAGTTATGGCTTGGCTGTATATGATCGTACAGAATATGAAATAAAGTATTCGGCTGGCGGGCGTGGTTACCCGCTAGCTATTTGGTCCTTTGCTCCACGTTGCGGTTCGATCTACTACATTCTGGTCCTTAAAGACAGTCTATTGACCCTCATGAAAACCTTTTACACCTAACACCTCTTTGGGGTTCACAAAGCCGTGAAATTCAGTGCACTGCACCTTTACTATATTTTAGTAATTTATGTCTACAGTATTTTCATGGATGAGAAAACAACGACATGTATTCTTGGCAGAAACAGAAGTTACTTAACCCGAATATACTACGGCTTTAGATAAGGCACCAACCAAGTAAACCATTCTAAACTTTTTCATTGTTTTTGTTTTCGAAATTCTCCTTTAGCAATTACGTATTCTATTATAAAGCTAGCAAATAGAAGACCTTGCAATAATCGTTCGATAGGCAGATTCCATTCACATTTCGTCAATGCGAAATCACGTTTCTCCTTGAAATAACAGCCATTTTCCTCGCTCGGTATATTGTAAATATAAGGTGTATTCTGGTGTATAAGGTGTATTATGTGTAGGTGTATTCCGTAATAATAATAAACAGTGTGTCTCATTTCTGTTTTGTGGTAAACGACGGCTTTCGTGTTTTTGACGACCAAATAGGCAGAAAACAATTCTGTGTTTAGTCAAGAAAAAAGCCTTTATTTCTATTCACAGCTACCTACACACTAAACGTCACACAAAAAAAAACTTTTTCAAAAAAGACCTTTTAGATATGTAAGGTGTATCTATTCATACACGAAATCTCTAAAGGGGTCATTGTACTCATCATTATGAACAACTTTTTCTATGGGACCTAACCTGAAATCGCGAAAAAAAAATCAGCTGTACAGTACATTTATGTTCGCATAATTCGTCAAAATGTACTGAACAGCTGATTTTTTTTTTGCGATTTCATGTTTGGTCCCATAGTAAAAGTTGTTCGTAATGATTAGTACAATGACCCCTTAAGAGATTTCGTGTATGAATAGATACACCTTACATATCTAAAAGGTTTTTTTTTTTTTGAAAAAGTTTTTTTTTTGTGTGACATTTTGTGTGTAAATGATAAATGATTTTTATTTCTGCAAGTAGGTTTGTACAAACACTTTTATAAGTCAATCATTTTTTTTTTAAACTAGATGAGGTCGGCGTTTCCTATCTGACTACTCTAAGAAGAAAGGCCGAAACAAACTCAAGAGGCCACAGTCTCTTATAAAGTCCAGACATAATCTTGGTCACTTGTAGGTAGCTGTGAATTGAAATAAAGGCTTTTTTCTTGGTTAAAAACAGAATTGTTTTTCTGCCTATTTGGTCGTCAAAAACACGAAAGCCTTCGTTTACCACACAACGGACAGAAATGAGACACACTGTTTTGTTATCCAGTTTGGGGAAAAATCCGACTACCCTCGCATTCAAACACCGGATTGTGTACAAAATATACTCCTCAGAGACGTTTCCAATCGAATGGAGTGATCAAAGCAGTGTCACGGTGAATGCTTGGCCATATTTAGACAACTGTATGTTTTTGTGAAGGTCGCCTCTTTTCCGCCACATTGGTTTGTCATGGACCTGACTTGAAACAAATGTGAACCAAATGTTGCGTAGAAACAGGATTTCCTTGTTTATTTTGAGTGGTTGCTAAGGACCCACCTAGCTTGTTAAGTTGTAAGAATAAAAACAGATACATACTTGTGCTGTGATTGTGTTTTGGTACAAAAAACTTTTAATTACTTGTATGTAACTTAGAATTTAAGTACTACAATCAAATTGAATGCTACAAAATCGGTCAAAGTATCGTCGTGACAAACCTTTCAACGGTTTTGATTAACACAGCGTTCATAAAACTAGTAGTTATTCCAAGAAACGACTCAAAAGCCTTTGTTAAAAACAACTGTTGGTTCTAACTACTGGTATAATAATAACGGATGCATCATGACTGGTTAATCTCTTTGTGGAAGAGAATCTTATGAATCAGAACAAAATACGTAACATATTTAGCACATGTGTTAAGATAATTGAACCTAGTTATGCAGAAAGCAGGCATATGACACTTTTTCAAAAAATGAGTTATAAACACAGTCATACTAATTTCAACATACAAGATTTTTTTGCAAAAACAGCCATGTCATTATCTCTATTTCTCACGGAGATATGAGCCGTCAAATGCAGCCTTGTCCATACATCCATAATACAACTATCGACAGAAAAATGCTTATAACTCTGTTTGTATTTTTCCCGACATGGCTGCTTTCTGCATAACACGGTCCAATTGTCAACATCAATATGATAATAGGAACGGAAGAAAACTCCATTGCACATAGGTTTTCCTGTCCTAGGTCGTGGAGAATTCCAAATTGGCTGTGGGCGACATATCAATAGTCAGATCAATTAAAGAGCCTACGCAATGGATTGATTATGTTTATTGTGGCACCAAGTAACTCAGTTTGCAGTCAAAACAACAATTACCTTTGTTTACTTCGCGAGCAAACAGAATATGCATTGAATCGTAACTTAATTGTTCAAAACCTACTTGAGATCTTCTGCTGCATTCTTGGCAGTCAGCCCCGCTACCAAGATTGGTAACTGGCTAAACTTTTCCTACGGCTAGAAACACACATTTCAACAAAACAAAAATTCGACCTAACGAACCCAGCTTCAACTTCCAACATTAAACTCTATTGACAAACAATAACTAAAGACCATTAATTTTTTTTCATAAACCGCCACTGACCATATAAAACGCAACCACGTGTCTACAACTACCAAGGCAACATAATCACACAGAGGTTGGCATACAGCCAGTATTGCAAACATTATTACATTACGTATATTATTTGAGCGTAATATTACACAGACTTCCTATTACATTGCCTTTATGATATAACTTTATACATCATTAACAACCTTGTGATATCAGTAATAAAGTTTATATTCACTTGTTGAGGTATTGTAGTTAAAATGTGAGTCCATAACCATGACTTACCATGATGTTATTGAAGTGACTAAATCGAGGGATTATTGCCATACAATGGACGTCGTAAATGAACTCTCCTTTAAGAGTTTAATTAAAACTTAAGATGTATGCTTATATTGAAAAAGATTTTTACAACTTTACAAGGAACGAAATATCATATAGATGTCATTGAACTTCGAGAGGTCAGAAAGTACTGATATCAAGTTTATAAAATTTCAAGATGTCCCTCACATTTTTACTCAGCCATGTATAATAGGAACAATAGAAACAGATTTACCTCATAAATAGACGAGGACAACCGTTCATTTGTAGATATGGCACGTATTGTGTTTATTACAAGACATACACATACATGATCTCTTCCACGTGAAGTCATACATAGATTCAGACAAAAGCATAAAATGTATCAGGTGATCAGGTGGATATTTTCCAAAGATAAGAAGCAATTATTTAATCACGACCAATTAGGCCTTAGTAATGAATATGACCACTAATAAAGGTGGAAAATGCGCTAAGTAAACAATAAATGAAAACGAGGAAAGCAAACCCCTACCACCATGTGGTGTGGAACCAAGCTAGGAAGTGGTTGGAGTTGTGAGTTATTGCCACTTCTTATGAAAGTAAAGTTTCAGGGAATGATCAGAATTTTTCTAAAACTAAAGAAAGTGGGACGTTTTCGCCAAGTTTCTGACATTAAAAATATACAAGTCCTTGTTGTAGAAAGTGGTACAGCAATAAAATATAAAGTACCAGGGAAGCATAAACCGTCAAACGTGTGCTGGCAGAACGCCAGAAGCCGCGGGTATCGATGTACTACTATAGTACTACTTGGTACTACGTCGGTACGAGACGTTCATTCAGTGTTATCCAATATGTTGCATTACGGATTATAAACGGTAATTGAATATGTACCTATAATAATAATAGTTGTATCTTTGCCATTCGAACTTATCAGCACGATTTCAGAGATATCTCGTTTGTTCGGTGGGTACTGCATCTGTGTTCGTATTATTCCAGTTTTTCTTTATTAATACCTACATGTCTGTCCACTAATATCTTTGCGCCGGCCATATCAACGAGATATTTTATATGATTTGTCGCTTATATCTGCTTTGTACAAAGTCTCGTTCACATCTTCTGAAAAACATATTCTTTTGTAGTTACAATGAAACATTTGTCTCAAAGTATTCTTCTAAAACAATATCAATAGTCCTCTCACATACGACAAGAACATGAATAAAAACATCCGTGATCATAATAATAGCCACTGAGGCGTTTATCCACTACAAAGGCAATACGTCAGTTGCGATTTTGGACAATTTGCGAGTCTAATTGAATAATGCGAGTGATCATGTGACCGTAACACGGTTGACCGTTGACTGTAAATGCCAAATGGCTCAAGATATAAAACGTCATATAGATACAGAATTCCGCAGAAACTGCAGAACACCACGACGCGTTTTGTTTGGTCCAGGTTCATACTTTTTACCGTCAGTGACCGTTGTGAATACGACTTTTAGCAAGGACGAGGTGTCCTCTCAGGCGCTTTCCACTGACATGCGACTTATAAATTCGACATACATTTCTTTATCTGTGGTTCCTACGTAAGTGATGGGATGGGATGTTCTTGTGGATGGATTAGGAAGACGGAATGACGTAAAAGCCCTACATCCTGTAGTTTCGTAACTGAGACATGCGAATTCACTTCCTCCCATGAAAGTAAGAGGTTGGATTATTATGATCCACGTAGTCATCCATGACCATGATACGGGATACGTGGCATGGTGATAATGACATGTAACCCAAGGACTCTTAGATGTATTTGTTGGAACGTAAGACTGTTTATTGTATAAAAGCGATTCGGAAGGCGGACTGATAAAACTGACTGTCGGGACTGTAACATGGGTCAGATAAATATGCATTTTTGCAACTGAATGTCTAGACTTAATAATGAATCATGTAACTTAATACCTAAATGAGGATCAGAAGTCAATAGAATAAAATAAAGAGTAGTGGATTTATTACTAGAAGTAGATAGTAAACTAAAAAGTTACTAGTTGAGAGTTAAACTCACATAGCCGAACTTTAATTTAAATCCGAATTCGAATCCGAAAATCAACGCGAATGAACCCTCAAATTCAATTCCATTAGTTCTTTTAACGTAATGTCACTGGCTGTTAATAAAATACACACGTTTTTGCGCAGTGACATCGTGTTCGTGTCGTTTCGAATGAATGCACCGTAGCGTACGAGTCACAAAGCTCGCCTGTCCATTTGAATTTAAACTTTTATTAAATTTTTTACATAGATTTGTACTAACATTAGCCGTAGTAGTATGTTAAGAATAAAAGTCTATTGTTGACATCAATTAACACTACACTACACTACACTAAAAAGGTAAACAACATTGTGAAAAATTTAAGCGACGAAGGAGGATCAAGTTTTAAGGTGATTATTGCGCTAAGACAGCCCGCGAAATTCAAAATTTCTTGCAATTTGCAGGTCTGTGTCATGTTGTATCTTGCTTAAAATATGATTCGCGACAATAACAAATATGTATTTACATAATTATAATTATAAGAACATCAATACATCTCTTCAATCAAATCATATTTTGATCAAGATGAAACGGACCTGCCAATTGCAAAAAACGCAAGAAAATGTGAATTTCGCGGGCTACCTTAGCGCTTCCCCCTTAAGGGGGAAGGCGTCAGGGTAGCCCGCGAAATTCAAATTTTCTTACGTTTTTTGCAATTTACAAGTCGGTATTATATTGTACGTTGATCAAATTATAATTTGCGGTCGTAACAAGTATCTATTTGTATAATTAGAATCATTAAAGTGATCAATACAACTCTTTAAGACCAGGTCCCAAAAAACGAAGATTTCATGAAATCTTGACATTTTGGGATTATATTAACTTGAGGAGTTGTATTACCGATTCTATTGTATATATAATTCTGTAAATATATATTTGTTACGGCCGCAAATCATACTTTATTTAACATACAACTTAATACTGACTTGCAAATTGCAAAAAACGTAAGAAAATTTGAATTTCGCGGGCTACCCTGACGCTTCCTCCAGCAAAGACTTAGGAAAATAAAAAAGACTGCTTTACAAATTGTCAACTAAGATGTTAATGAATTCATAGCAAGATTGCAGTCGTGTCGTTTAAATAAACGTTATCAGATTCTGAGAACATAACCGCTTTGAACCAGAAATGGCAACAATACATGACCATCGTCGGCCACGTTATGCCAGTCTTTCTTCGCAATTCCCAACACAGATGATTAAGTAGCCGATATACTCGTTTTTCTCATTACTAGGTCAGACTATACACAAAAAAGGTTTGTAAAAACACAATTCCAGTTACTGTATTAAGTTAGACTGTGGTAGCAAAAAACTTGATGAAATCGTTTACATCCAACTAAGGATTTTTTTTTAATTGAAAAGATGTTGATGAACTGTTATGAAAGCCGTTTAAATTTTTGCGAATCACTTTGTAAAGTTTGTTCAGTTTCCTAATGGTCTGGCTGGGATTGGTACTTAAGCATTTAATTTACTGAAAATATATTTCCTCGTTTTGCTGGTTTTTCTTGACTGTAAAAGAAATAATTAATTAAACGGAGCAGTTGTTTTATATCTTTCAAAACCTCAAAGAATCTAATAATTGTTACAAACGTCGTTTCAACACCACTTACATTTTTCGAGAATTCATTTTTATTAATATATTTTGTATGTGAAGCTTTAGATTGGCCTCGTCTATGTTACAATCCTGGCTGATTTTCTGATTTTTGAATCCCTTTTTACATCATCTTGTTTAGGTTTCTTTTCAACAATCTATCAGAGCTCTACGCTTTATCTTTGCTATCAAGTACAGTCATATCAATAATTTTAGTTTACACCGTAAACTTCATATCAGCAATTCTCAAAACGTGCTATAGTTTATGCCACACTGTTGAACAGTCGCTAGTCGTATAGCTTCGATATCCACGTTTGGCGCGACATGGATGCCAAACAGAGCGTTAACAGCCGCACGTCCGATCAGAACGTATTGTCATCAGATACTTTTGGTACTTGCCACGTTCTGGGTTCTACAAGCTAGGTAACGAGGTGGGGTTTAAATAAAATGGAAGTCTAATAAAGACGTAGAATTGTTGATAAATGTCCCAGAGATGACAAAGTTAACTGAGATTTAACTTTGAAGACTAGGTCTGTAAATAGTAAATCTACGTCTTTAGTTTTTTTTCTTCAAAATCAATATCCATTTATTCAAACTAGTCTGTGAATCAGCACTTTTTGAACGTCAAAATTACATAAGACAGTCCCGAAAAACGCCCACCCTTCACCACTTCCTAGTGCTTTAGCTGAGGAGAAGAAGTGGCGCAACAAACTCCCCAGCAGCACAGCTGTCTGTTCAGTTAAAAAAAAAAATGATTTTATACAGGACTGCGCAAAATAATTTAAGTATTTTGCAACAAAACATGAGATTAAATTAAATTCATTGCCATAAGTCAGCTAGCACACGCCAATTTACCAAAAAAAGAAAAAAAATCGACAACTATACTCAAGCAGAAATAAAAATACAAAACTAAAAACGTAAACAGAACTTTATAACTAAATAAAAATAACAGAATTTTAAATTTATTAAACCTTTAAACTAAAGAAGAAGAAGTAGATTGGCTATTTACAGACTTTATGAATACCTACTTCCACAAATTGTGAAAAACTAACTAAGAAAAGACCACAAACGTAGAAAGAACTAATTCTATTCACGACCAGAGCTTGGTTCCTCAAGTGCTATTAGTATTAAGTCAAACGGAGGAACACCAATTTGATATTCAAATCTGAGTAAGAGTTCGTTCAAAACAATGATAAATTAGCGCAATTTCCATTAAGGAAAGCCTACATTATGTTCGTAATGTTTTGTAAACCATTTGGGGGTCGTATGAAATGCCAATAAATAATTCGAAAACTAAGATCCCTTATAAATTGTTTTGTACATCAAAGTCTCATATATCTTTCGAAGTGATTTAATATCAAGCCCTTTAAAACACATTATAAAGTTCACCATTCTCATCTTATGTCTATGACTCGAAATGTTTGATCAAGTAGAGGTTATTTTGATGACAATAACCCAAAACTTAATACGAATTTATCGAGTTTGTACCTATATCCACAGACACTTTCGCTTGAATAAATCGCTACGAATATTCGAAACGAATTTGCTATATGCACATCACACGATACGTATAAACGGTTCCAATGCTCAAATCTTATGTATGTATATTTCACAGAATTTTGACCATTCGGAAAATATATCGGGTTGGCACAAAAGTAATGAGAGACTGGGTTTACGTTTTATATTTTTTATTATTATTACAATACAATGATTTCTTACCAACGATCCGGCAAAGTTTGGAAGCCTTTCGCCCAGAAGTTATTCAACTCTGCCTCTACATCAGAGAAATCATTTAATTGTTTATCCCGCAAATGTTGTTTCAGGGCTCTAACCAGATTAGTGCCCTGAGGAGGCTTCTCCGTATCTGTGAGGACTATGCGGTGGTCTCAAGTACAATGCAACCAAGAGTGAGCTCTTGGTCTTTTAGGCGGATAATAAATCTGTAGGTGAAAGGTGAAGGACCTTAAGTCCATTTTTGGCCATTTTTATGATTTTTTTAAAATTCTGATTCGAAAAACTCGAATTTATAGAATTGTAAGAGACATTCAAGTCCTAACGCCGAATCATTTTAAATTAACAAATATAATTGGACATTAAGTCCCTGTCCCAGGTTTAGTCAACAATATTAGGGTCTACTGTAAACTTTATAGATTGGGACTTAAGGCCCTTCACCTTTCACCTACAGAAATGTTATGACACAGTCCCACCAGTCACCTTAGGGGGTGTCCCGCTTACCAGAGTGACACGGTTCAAGTACCTGGGACACTGGGTGACCGACAGTTTGTCCGATGATACGGATTTGGAGAGGGAACGCAGAGCATTGGCAGTTAGATGTAACATGCTGGCCCGTAGGTTTGCACGATGTACAGAAGTGGTAAAGTTTACACTCTTTAGGGCATATTGCCACTCTGTACACGTGCGCCCTATGGGTCAGTTATACAAAAAACTCGTACAATGCTCTACGAGCCCAATATAACAATGCCTTCAGGGTGATATTGGGAATGCCGCGCTTTTGCAGTGCGTCGGGGATTTTCGCGGAAACCGGCGTACAGGATTTTTACGCGCTCATGCGTTTGCGTATAGCGTCCCTGATGCGGCGAGTGCGCGACAGTTCCAACAGCCTTTTGGCTACTGTGGCCAGCAGGATGGACAGTCCCATAATGTGGCATTGGATGACGACTCACAGAGCGTCATTCCAATGCCTTAAATAAATTTTAGATATTAATTATTATTATATATTTTAATTCTGATTGATTGATTTGATTTTATTTAACGTGTATGTCTATTTTATTTAATGTATATTGTAATTAAATTTATTTTTTTATTTTATTTGAACTTTTGTAGCACTATTTGTGTCTGACAATAAAGTTTTATTATTATCTCCTTTATTCATTTTTTTACATATAAGTTATATTTTTAAATATTAGAATTTAAAAAAAAACATTTAAAAATATAAAAAATTAAAAATCCACCGGCATGGGGAACAGGGTCCAAGCTACCGGTGGTTAGGCCCCAGAGACAGGAACCTCCTCAGAATACTATTATTATTATTTTTTAAATTTTTTTTTATTCAATTTTTTTACATATTAGTTATATTTTTAAATATTAGAATTAAAAAAAAAAACATTTAAAAATATAAAAAATAGAAATCCACCGGCATGGGGAACAGGGTCCAAGCTACCGGTGGTTAGGACCCCAGAGACAGGAACCTCCTCACAATACGCGCCGTATCAAGGAGGACTGCCTTCTGAATCAGGCCCTTCACCCAGCCACCCAACGAGAGCCTCTTGAGATGTTGGTCGAGGCTCTTAGCGATAAGGCCATTGACTGTAACGACTATCGGCACAATGATTGCCGAGTCCACATTCCACATAGCGACAACCTCGTGGGCTAAGTCGAGATACTTCAATTGTTTCTCCTTCTCAGCCTTCACGAGGTTCTCGTCATGCGGGATAGTGACATCGATTATCATTGTGCGGCGCACTGATCGATCTATTACCACTATATCAGGCTTATTGGCTACAATAGTCCTGTCAGTGATAATAGATCGATCCCAGTATAACGTGAAATGGTCATTCTCGAGAACTGGGTCGGGCACATACGGTCCACAAGGCCGTATTTCAGAGCAAGTTGCTGATGGATAATCCTGGCCACTTGGTTATGCCTATGCAAATACTCGCCGTCTATTATTATTATTATTAAACAAATAATAGTCTGATGGGGCTAGGTCTGGGGAATAAGGTGGGTGGGGTATCGTCTCCCAGCCCAAGTTCTCCAACTGTTGGCGAACGGCAGGTGCGACATGAGGTCGAGCGTTATCTTGTATTAAAACTACATTGACTCGTCTTCGTGTTTTTTCTTGATAGCAGCAGATAGTTTGGTGAGCTGGGTTGAATATTTGTCAGCGTTCATAGTTTTATTGTGTAATAGTTCATAAACAGCATACCTTTCGCGTCCCAGAAACAGGAATGCAGAACTTTTAAGCGGTTCTTTTGACTCGGCTTCGGTTGAGTTGGTGCCGTTTCTTCTGGAGGCAGCCAAAAAGCACGACGTGTATCGTTCTCGTAATGAATCCATGATTCATCTCCAGTAACCAGATCAGACAAAAACTCTTTACGTCGGGGTCGCAGCAAAAGTGATGGACAGATAGCGACACGGACTGCACGACTGGCGTCTGTAAGGATGTGCGGTACCCACCGAGCCAAAACTTTTCGATACCTAAGCTCATGCAGATGGTTTTCCACGGCGTGGTGACTGCAGTTAAGTGCTTCCGCTAATTCACGAGTGGTAGCATCCGGATTCGACTGCAGTTCGCGGCGTAATCGTCATCATTCACTGCGGGTGGTCGTCCAGAGCGTGGTTGACTTTCAAGGCTCCTGTCTCCCGATTTAAAACGGTCAAACCATCGGGACACCGTCGCATGGCTTATACTTCCAGCGCCCAATGCAATGTTGATATTGTCAGCCGCAGCCCGCGCACTGTGGCCTAACAACTACTCGTATAAGTATAGTGATCGAGCTTGTCGCTCGTCAACTTTTCTTCAAACTGACTAAACCGATTTTTTTTTATTTTTCTCATCTCGTAGTTGGCCTAGCGAGGCCGTGACTACTTAACCGGACTATGGACTAAACCGATCGCGAGGGCGGCTTTATATACCCCCACATCACAAGTACCTAGAATGTTCTACAACATTCTACTCGTAGAATATTATCAAAAACAATTAACTTGAAAAAGGAAATGTATAGAGTTTTGTAGTGTCTCATTACTTTTGTGCCAACTCAATATATTAATACAATATCAACATACAATTTCCGTACCATTCTTGTTCTTCGTTTCGCAGACGTTTTATCGCTTGGAACGACAAGATTCAGAATTTTGTCCTATATTTTGCTGTTCTTGTATCAAATCGTTTTCAGAATAATTTTAAATACCATCCAAACAATCACTTAAAATACCAGCTCAACAAACGGTATAACAAATTGAAACAGACCGCTTTTTCACTGGTCTTTAGCGCTAACAATCTTCGCTTGTGTAAAAATACGAGCAAGTTGCATACCCAATTATTCCATTTTGTTTTTCCAAGTTTATTTGGTGCTGCGTCTGTTTTGCGGTGGCAGACAAACTATCGTACATTTATTCCGTCGGTGGTTTTGTCTTTAGAACCTAGTTGTTCTAGTAATTGATATGTACGACAGAATTTTAGTTTATATCTAATCTTTTAGGTAGTTCGAAATATCAGCAAATAGCAAACTTATTATTAATTAAAGACGCTAGATATAGAAAACGTGTCTTAGGTCCCGGTATTCCTTTAAAAACTACCAGAAGAGAGTCGAAAACAGATGAAACCTCATTGTACGAAAATTGATTCGGGAATTATTCAAGACCTTTGTCCCTTCAATGAATTCCTTACAACTTGTCTGAAGCATTCGTGGAATATTCCTAACCATTAAATTAGTATGTGGTACTTTTGTCCGAAGTGAACACAAATTAAGTCTGCCCTTCAAACAGGCGATGGGAATCGTGAACCAGACCCGAATCACTCGATATCGACAGCTGTTTGGTACGCCATTTTTTCTAATAGAGCTGAAAATTTGGTGACTGTACTTTAAACACCGGAACTGTTTTACACTTCCTTGATAATTTCGTCAATCTCCAACTTCCTAATTTTTTCGCCCGGTAATAATGTTCCTTGACTTATCAAACAGCTTTTTATTTTACGTATATTGTTATTATTTTGCTTATACATATTCCTTTACTTGTCATTGTTAGGAAAAAAACTTACCAGCATAATGGAGCGCAGTAACAGAAGCATAGTTGATACTTTTGCACTAGAGGTAACAAGCGTTGAAGTCCGAGATACTTAGAAACTCATTACCAACCATATACAATGAACAAAAACTCGAAAAGAAACTGAAAGTCTCCTAACAGCGCACATAAAAATCGTACTTTGTGGTGGCACTTTTTCAGTGTCCACGCTTGACTGGCGTCCTCTACGACGAGGCCAATCTACGGCCGTTTCCTTGATGACGTGACCGCTTGTCACTTCACTCACTTCCTTTGCATTATTAGGTGTGGGCTTAGACCATCGATTTGCCAATAATGGGTCTTTAACACTTCAGGTACTTTGTGTAATTACACAAAGTGATAAATTTATCACCATCTCTCAAAACGGTGAAGGAAAAAATAGTGAGGAAGCCGACATGTCCTAGGAATAATTCTAAGACATGAGTTATTCACCAATCTGCACTGGGCCCGGAGTTCCGGACCCGTATTATGCTATGGGTCTGCACGATTTTTGTAACGAGAATTTTCTGGAAAGTTGCCTTTTCCTTTGACTTCAAATTCAAATTGAAGTTTAAAACTTGGGAACTTCTAGTTGTATAGTTAAGGCCCATAATTGCCTCAATGATTCTTTGCCGCAAGTTGCGTAAATGTCTTAGTCATCTTAGTAAATGGTCTCAGAAACGAATTAAGCCAATCCAAGCCGACTATTTGCAGGACATTCGTTCTTAGGGTAAACGAATACAATCTAAATATAATCCTTTCCTCAACTAGCGTAGGATGTGGGTGTTAGTAAATACGTTTATGTTTTGCACCAGAATTATAAGCAAGGTCACTGGATATGGTAATTGGGTACTCTCGCGATATTTTGCTCTATTTTTAATTTCGTGATCGTCACCTTTGGCTGTGGTGTGACTAATATGACGTTTGCTATGATTTGGAATGGATTTTCCTTGTTTTAATTCCTTTATTTATAACTTGAAAATTGGACTGTCTCTATTTAAACTTATGTTTGTTATAGAATCAACGGTAATTGTTTTCAGAGGATGGTCAAGAACTTAAATGTACTAGCACTAACTATTATTATACCGTATAAATATACATAATACAAATCAAAAGTGATTTGAAATTTAAACTAATCAGAATTCTGATTATTTTGCTAGGCCAGCTAAATAAGACTTCAATTTGGATAGACTGAGACTAGAGATAGGTACAGCTAGAATTTAGATTAATAAACTAAGAACCGTTTGTTGGTGTTTAAGTCGTGATACAACATTGATTCCACTACGAATTGTCGAAAGTTATAATCTTGCTTATTGTTATTTGTATAAGAAACCAATAAGTAGAAGAAAATATGGAAATCTGTATGGATCTGGAAACACAATAAAACTTGAATCCGATTAATATATGTAACTAAAGAGAAGACAAATGACCTTCAGCTAACAGATATTTTCAAGTCCCAAATACCGAAACCAAAACAATCCACGAAAATAGATCCCATACCAGGGCAAAAAACTCCGAACATGTTTAATAGAATCCAGCAGCCATTCGCAAAAGTAATAAAAACAAACCCCATACGTTACGGTAAACAATTCATATAAATGGGAGATTTCTCCAGTGTTACCCGGGGTCACTAGAGATGCAAACAAATACGGGATTAAAATCACTCATTTTTTGAGGTTATATAAGGAAGAATGGTGTATAAGTTAGATTAATGTTCGAACTTATACACCATTCTTCCTTATATAACCTCAAAAAATGAGTGATTTTAATCCCGTATTTGTTTAAAGCCTTTTGCTTTAAACAAATACGGGATTAAAATCACTCATTTGTAGCTTATTATGAAGAAATTTTTGTTTTAGCAACAAAATACAACGCAGCTAATATTTCAATAAAATTATAGTTTCTTAGCTCATCTTTAATTTCCTGGTTCTTTGACATTCCACCCAAATTCCTGACAGCGGAAACTCCTGACATGTCAGAAAACTGTCGCGTGATAATCCTACCTCTACCAATAGCACAGTTGTGCAAAGCGTGGGAGGAAACGTCGATACTATGAACGTTTGCGCTCAAGCTTTGGTTGTATTGGGCAAGATAGCGGTCGAGTAAAATTGTACGTTTTTGCTAATGTGTTTATGCAGAACTAACTGTGTGAACGTGGTTTGCATTTTATAATGCTAATTTCGATGAAGCTTGCATTATTTAGCGTGTAGATTTGTATAAGGTTTCTGAATATACAAGGTTGATTAATTTATAAAAGTACTTTATAATAACGCAGGCCAGTTGGCGTGGTTGGTTAAGATACCACCTATCATGCCGCAGGTCGTGGGTTCGATTCCTATCCAGGACAAACATTTGTGTGCATGAACATGTTTGTTCTGAGTCTGGGTGTAATTATCTATATAAGTATACAGGGCTATTTTTAAATCATTAACTAAACTTTAACAGGGTGTTCTACCCATGAATATGAACAACTTTCACTATGGGACCAAACCTGAAATCGCGAAAAAAAAATCAGCTGTTCAGTACATTTTGACGAATTATGCCAACATAAATGTACTGAACAGCTGATTTTTTTTTTCGCGATTTCAGGTTTGGTCCCATAGTGAAAGTTGTTCATATTCATGGGTAGAACACCCTGTGAAAGTTTAGTTAATGATTTAAAAATAGCCCTGTATATGTATTTACAAAAAAAAAGTAGTGTATGTAGTATATCAGTTATCTGGTTTCCATAGTACAAGCTCTGCTTAGTTTGGGATCAGATGACCGTGTGTGAAATGTCCCAGGATATTATTATTATTCGTTTCCATATTTCTCGGGACCCTGGGGTCCCGGACCTTTGGAAGGCGTACGAGGAGCTGAAGCCAACTCATTATTATTATAATTTAATACACACCACCTGAAGAGTAGGTCTTTATTGAAAAAAACGAGTAATACTAAAGTACGAATATAACTAAATAAGCTAATCATTACATTCGTAATTCAGTTTACTTATATAGTAAAATAGCACTAAAACCTAAAACTAGTCCAGTAAACGCGAAATTTATTTATTTAAATAACTATAAAAAGTTTTATAGAAGAGAAAAGAGCATGTAATTTTGAATGCAAAATGAAAGTTAAAGCTGAGCTAATCTAAAGTTTTAACGCCGAAGTACGAGTGGCGGTGGTATTGTCACTAGAATGCCGTGCCAGTAAGATAAAAGGAAGCTTTTGAGACAGCACACTACACTACACATATGCGGCGTAAGCCTTTGTCGAGTTTAAATTGCATGGAGATTAGTATTTTAAGAGCAAACATTCTACGGCATACTGTACTGTTGTAAGGAGATACTTGGGATACGAAGCTCCCTTGTTTCGTGTTTTAGCAGACTGGTATTCAACAACAATTCGTAGTAAAAATTCTTAGATTAGCTTTCAACGATACTGTGCCATAATTTGTGCGACATGTGCCAACTTTAAGTTTATCGAACGATCTGACGTCGTTTTCAAGTCTAATTAATCCACCGAATCATTGTTATTCATTATCATCGTTCTATTGTGATGTGATGTATATCACAATTTATTTGGAGTTATCCCATGTCTTCTCTCATTCATTTCATCTCTATCAGCCATCATTTCAGTTTTTCTTTCTAGCCATATCATCTTTTACAGAATCCACCCATCCATTGTTTCATTAATCTTCCTCTACTGTTACATCTTGATCAAAATTTTCGTTACAATGGTTTTCGTAACAACCTGCATTTGACGTCATAATAAGATTAGTCAAGTGTTTAAACACAACAGTAGCCTAAGGTCGTCTGCGACATAACTATAAAGATGATCGTTAACGTTAACACAGATGCTTATGATTACGGAGTGCGGTATTCAATCACCCGCTCATGCGTGGTAATTCTCCCGATATTAAAGTAGACCTAGAGTTGAATTTAAAATCACTGGTATGGTTGTTTTACTTAGAAACTATAGGCGAGATATTTGAAATTTATCATTCGTGATCTATCCAATCGTATTGGCAATACATGTGCAAGAAAAGATCACAGTGTGGCGTCTCTACCTTCTAACTATTGATTTCTTACATACTATTATCGTTGACAATGCAAATCCTTTAATTTATAGATCCTCAGAACATAACTTCTCCTTTCTTCAAACTAACATTTTCTTAAGTGGTAAAATACGCATACATTTCTAACCCTTTAGTTATTTACCTGTCTTGCAGGAAATTGCCGACGCCGGTAACTAGCAAGTTTCATTGAATTAACTTGGAACGAACGATCCTGAATGCGATTAGGGAGTCTCACCATTCCCCGTTGGAAATTCATTTAGTCGCTTTTATACGATCAGACGCGAATTTACTTATACATAAACATAATTAGAAAATTCGTGTGTGATCGTATGTAGGTACTAAATGTTGGAAGAGCTGTTTGGTTGGTATTAAAAGTTGGAAGAGCTATGTTTATATCGAAGTAGATTCAGAAGTTTAGTGATTTTATCTGTACGTTTTTTTAACTCGATGAGTAAAAATAAAGTCTTCTTTGTATGCTTGGTATATCATTCTACCCATTTCATTGCACAAATCAAGTCAATCACCTTCATTCGCATGAATACTTGCTTAGTATATTATTCTACCCATTTCATTGCACAAATCAAGCCAATCACCTTCATTCGCATGAATACTCTATCCCATCTCTCAATAGACTTTAAAACCGTCAATAACTTAACAAAAACCATATCTTTTACTCTACAATGCTATCGAACAAAGCAAGTGTCTTGTTCTACAAGCCATCTGAACATCGTCGGCTTATCTATCTTAAATCTCTAACATTGGCTATTGTAGCCCGACCAATGCCAGCGTCGGCTTTCCATTGTCATGATGGGGATATGCCGAGCAATATAATGCATTACGTCCTTGTGATATTATCGACTATTATCGCGCCTTGAGCTGGAAAGTGGAATCAAAATTTCAATTAATTTACTAGTTGGTGCGAGGAATGATGACAGTTTCTTTGAAAATGTTATCAGTTGCTTTGAAACCGGCGAAACGGCGTAGAGAATTCTTGAGAGACATAAAATGCCACTAAAACGTTATGAAAACTGACAAATCATTTTAAGTAAGCCATAAAATCAAGCATATTACACTTGAGAGAGTAACAAAGAATTTTAATTGAAATCTCAAATTGTCCTTTCACAGTTTCGAGAATTACGAAATCGTGAGATCAATGAATTTAACAATCTATGAAAACTTTCCCCTAGACAATAAAATTAGTAAGTAATTGGAATTACTGAAGATTTTGTATCTATACTAATAATAAAGCTGAAGAGTTTGTTTTTTGTTTGTTTGAACGCGCTAATCTCTGGAACTACCAGTCGGATTTGAAAAATCTTTTTGCATTTGATAGTTCAATTCTTAAGAAAGGCTTATAAAGGTTTATTTAACACTAGCTGACCCGACAAACGTTGTCCTATAAAAATTTCAATAATTCATATAAAATTCCAATAGAAAATGCACTTTCAGTTTTCCCGAATTTTCCAATTCAGTGGGTTCCATACCACTACACCGGTAATTTTTTTTAAAAATTCTTTCATACAAACCTTGCCCTGACAATTACAAACACAACAAAAAAAGAATTAGCCAAATAGGTGCAACCGTTCTGAAGTGATGCGCGTACATACATTCGGCAATTGATTTTTATTTATATAGATTAGGACGCTTAGGTGCTGAGCATAAAGGGAAAAACAAATTCAGAAAGAACGCTAAGCGAAAACGAAGTTATAGCGGGGTAGGGCAATGCGATACGACGGGGTGGGTCGGGGAACAAGGAATTCGCGGGCAGAAACTAGTTTGTTAATAAAACACGAATGTCTAAAGTTCTAAACGATCGTAACAAGAGTACAATAAAATTGAAGTGAACGGAATGAAATCCGAAAAATATGCTGTAGGCGTGTTTGAATCTACAAAATACGATCCGGGATTAGAAATTTTGGATGGGAAATACTGTAAATGCGGAACATTGGAAAGGCGTAAATAAAACGTCATTCGACGGTGGTAAAATACGAAAAGATTCTGTAAGACTATTCTACGGGAAGATTATGGCAATACATTTTAGATGATTGTAGGAAATATGCCTGTCGCAAATAGATTGTCGAAACCGCTGTTTTACATAACCGCTAGCTGTTTTACAAAACAGCTCCGTTATGTAAAACACCTGAACAACGTTCAGCTGGATCGCCATTGTGTTACGTTTAACAAAACTGCTAATGCAGAATGGCTTATCTGCAGTCACAATAAGCGTTCGGATAGGCTTCTAAAGCCGAATTGGTCGCAGTACCTAAGCTAGGGCACCCTCTTGACCAACTGGTTTAGGTTAGGTTAGAACTGTGAACAGTCTACGTCCAATTAGTCGCAGTCACTTTTCTATTTAGTATTTTTAGGACTTAATGTAAACGAACTTTATGTTAAAATTGTTCTTAAAATCACTTTTTTCACTTGAGTTAGGGTCCTATTATGTCCTATGTCATGACCCTAACTCAAGTACTCGTTTTATTTATTTCTGCTTCTGGTGCCATTATTCTTGTTATAACATACAGAGCCATGAGCGACAAAATTAAGACATAAAATTTGACGATTCATTTCATGCTGTTTTACTTAAACTCTAATCGCTGACACGCTGCATTGATAAATGCAAAACGTTTATGCAATTCTTCGTGTTAAAGTTCAATAATTATGGAACATCGCTAAACGTCGTTCAGCTGTTTTACACAACGGAACTCTTAAAAAACTGCTAGCGGTTATGTAAAACAGCGGATTCAACAATCCATCTGCGACATGTCTGTCATTTAAAAACAAAGATTAAACAAGACCTCTTTATAGATGGAATGCCTTCATATACTCATTTACCATTTCCTTTTTAATAAAAGAATATAAAATAAAAAGTCGTACCGCTATCGCTAATGACAATGGAACGGCCTGTATATTCCCTTAATTTCGCTCCATTTGTTTTTCATTATTGAGGTCTGTGATCTGTGATCAAAGTCACGGGATAAAAGAATAATTTTCGGCAGTAACGTTACGCGAATTACCCTGTGGGGGGGACCACAACAGGATGCGTTGGTCAACTTGCTAAATTCATATTTATGCGTCCGGTCGGAACGCTTCTCATGACCACTATATTGTGCATTACATTTTGATTATCCAGAAACATTTTGATGTGTTTTTGAATGGTTGATATGGCTCGGAACTTTTCTTGTAATTTGTTGCAACTTTTATGACCCTTCGTCGTTCTAATGCCCTTCCTTGATATTTTGTGATCCATTACATCATTATTTTTTTATTTTATTTTATTTATTTGGAAGAACCAACAATTACACATTATGTATTACAAATAAATAGAAACATAAAGAGTTATACAAATGTGCAACCAACAACGTTCTCCACAGATACTAATGTTATTATGTAATTATGTTGTAAAAAATGGAAACTCAAACAACTGTCATTGGACTGGACATTTCACTTCAGTTCAGTGCACTCGGCCAAGACTTTTCCCAACATTTTAGACGTTGCCAAAGATCCTTGCTGTTCGAGCCAAAATTCAATTTCAACAAACAAGCTCGTCTCTTCGACTAGAACTTATAAATAGCCTGCATTTTCTTACAATAGAACTTGACGCTAATAAATAAGGATTGCGTACTGTCAAGGAAAGAATAGATCAACATGGCACGTGCGTAATTATACTTCGTTAATAAAGTACTACCGTTGATAGGCTATTCGAGTGACATCATCGTCGTCTGAAGACGTTGTTAAGTTAGCTCTACTAGTGATAAATATAAATAATAGTGACTTATAGGCTAAATTTAAATGGATGTAGATACTAGTGACTTTATCTCGTATCATTGACAGTTTGTTGTCAACCACAATGAGGAAATTAGTCGCAAATCTACATTATAAATTATAATATTAAGTAGAGGTACAGGTCGTAAGTATGTATGTGGGAGGTAAACTCCGAAACTACACATGCCATTTCAAAAACTCTTTCACTGATAGAAAGCTACACTATTGCAGAGTGCTAAAAGATATATATTATGGTAGAGTTGGCTTCCATGCGGACGGAGTCGTGGGCAGAAGCTATGCGGGGGTGTAATTGGCGAGAGGGTTGATGACAGATTACCTTTTTAGCGATGCAAGTAACAAACAAGCTCACTTTCGTATCAACAATGTACGTTATGATTGTTCTCTGATACGTTTATAGTTTTTGTGTACTCAGCTCAAGCATTTTCACACGGCAAAAAGTTGTCAAATATTGTTGTTGTAGTAATCTAGTTTATTAGATGTGTACAGTGAGAATAATTAAATAGCAAAAACTGTTCTATCTCCCGGGAAATTACATTACAAACGAGTGTATATAAACATTTTAGAATAAATAATTGGACCGAGTTATACAGAAAGCAGCCATGTCGGGAAAAATACAGAGTTATAAGCATTTTTCTGTTGATGGTAGCATTATGGATATACATCCATAATGAAACCATCAACTATATGAATATAGAAACTCCTTTTTTGAAGTCGGTTAAAAACTAAATCTAAACCTCAACTCATGAGGCAGCATCGTTAGCCTTAATTATTGATCAATGTATCATGGTGTGCATTGCTGTTGGTGCAAAACCACATAAATTTTCCGATTTTCTGTATTTGATTTATAACCTATTCATTCATAGACAAGAGCTTCCCCCAAATGGTTTAAATACAGTAATAACAAGTGTCGCCATTTTCAATATCTCTAAAAGATTCCGTCCGCTACGTAGTACCTATCCATTAACATCTGAAGATTAATTGAGGGTAGAGAAAACACTGATGAAATGACAATGCTAGATAAGGCCAGGTACGAAAGCCGCAAGGGTGATTTATTTTTGCAATTTGGATTTTCAACGCGATGCGTAGCTCCAGGAATGGAAAATACAACAGTGTTTTTTTAACGCGCTCTGTTGAATTCTCAATGCTCGGTTATATACCGAGAGTTGAAAATCCAATGTGCCATAAAAAAACGTCGCGTTTAAAATCGCCCGTTCGGTCCTGAAGGTTTGAATTTATAGTTCGAGATGACATATGCTGGTAACTACTTGTAATTCGACACTACAACCTAGATTTTAGTTTTTAGTTGGTCTGGTTTACTGTGTGTAGGTAAATATGTCGGATTTAATTGATTAGAAGGGCCGTAACAAATAATTGGTTATCATAATCGGTTTTGTTATCGGTCAATTTTTATTATCTAGTACTCCTATTTAACCTACAACCCCACTTCATCCACTGTACGCAATCACAAACAATAAACAACAATCCAAACAAACACTCGAAATTAGAAGAATCACTTGAAAAAAATATGTTTCCAAGTATAAAGAAGGAAGACCAACAAGCTTTGAAATATCACACACAGGCTGGGGGTGACCTGTAAATAAGGTGTCGGTACACTCTGGGGTGTGGGGGCTTATAAACATGGTATGTTTATAGCTGAGGTACCGACGCCAGACAGAATCCGGCTCGAAGGACGAAAAATACGGAAACCGTGTCTTTTGTTCTTGTGATCTCAACTATTAGAACAAAAGAGGCTGTTTTATTTTATAAGTGATATCGAACTGTGTTGAGGTTAATTATGTTATCAGCTTAATATTATTGGCGCAATTTTGTTGCCATGCAACAATATTAATGATGTTAAAAGTGAAAGCAATGATTTGAAAACTAACCTAGATTTCCTGCAAATAATACAATTCAAAATTATCCATAAATTTATTTCATGAACGGCACTTTGCATACTTTTTTCCATCACTTGCAAACACTGCCCGAAAAAATGTAGGAATTCTAAAGATTCTACGACAAAGCGGTCAGATATTTATAATAAGACTTGGGCTACGGAATTGTGTTTCTGCTTAAGATGCGACGCCATTTGTAATCAGGAAAATGTCTTTAAATCAGCAGAAAAAAAGGGGAAGAATTAGTTTGGAGGACGTGATTTTTAAACTAGAACATATCCATTGCTGGGCCAGGTTTTCTCCAATGATATCCACAAGGACAGGTTCAAGGCTTTGCTCGCATAAAGCGAATTCCCGTGACATTCATCTTCACCAGGTCGTCGATCTGCCGAAAACCATTAATGGTAATTAAGGGTATCGCTAACCAAATACCTATTATAACCGACTTATAGAACCGAAGCCTATAATTTAACAACTAATCTCTTACTAATTGGGTTGAGTAAGTCCTCTAACAAATCCTTTGCCTGTTTGCACACATTCTAGTACCCACGCTAAATTTTAATCATTACTCCGTCTCGATACTTCAAATTGTCCCACATCATTAATAATGATATGGAATGTTGCCGAATACACCGGTGTACATCTCCCGCCTGTACTACACCACTAAGGCGGAGGACATCGTAGAGTACGTGCGACAAAAGACGAGGTACACGCCGAGGGTGCAGTTACAATCACGCCGGAACGTCAACTTCAAGGCGTTCGTTGTGCGTGTACCGAACTGTTATCTGCCCCTCGTCATGGAAGAAGACTTTTGGCCCCAGGACGTGGTGTTCCGTCGCTTCCGCGGACAAGTTCCACAGGACAGCACAAAGTCAAGCTAGTGCAAAGTGAAGTGCTACTAACATAGTCTTAAGCCTTATTTATTAACACAAGATTTTGTTTACAAAAATATATTATGTATGCTTAGGTTAAGGTATTTTTCTATGGGCCTATGTCGCCTGAAATAAATAGTATTATTATTATTAAGTATATCTAGGTTTAAACCTACCTACATAGGCGTGCGTCTTTCAGATAACGCTGGATTTTCGCCTGTCCCGCTCATTACTCTTGCGTTAGACAGAGAGGCTGGATGATAAGACTATGCAAATAGTCCCGGTACTTGAAGCACGCTTTAGTTTCGCTAACGATGTAGGGTGACGGTGTAAATTCGTGGGACATGAATATACATGTAGAAGAATGCAAGTTTTTGCGAAGGGTTGTGCGCAAAGGGGTGTAAAGATTAGCATAGTGCAGCGTCAGTATCTTTTGAAGGGGCTCTATTTTCCGCCAACTACGTAGGTATAAGGCAGATCTGAGAGGAAAAGCCGGGAGGGGACTATCAGTGACCTTATTGGTGATGTTTTTCAGATAGGTCAGGCGCTTTGTACTCGCAACGGTGTGCGTGTAAATGACCATATGTATGTAAACGCAGCAAAAGTGTACTTGTAAGGTCATCTAGAAACAAGTGCAATCATTTGGAACCCGCATGAAGGGAAATACAAGGGACGTCGCGCTGGTCAAGCACTTGGCTCGCGTACTGCTGGAGTTGCTGCACCACCCGAAGGTACATAGCGCTGCGCCTGCGCACCCCGGGCGAGTGCGTAAGTGCGCGCCCCCGCCCCGCGACGTGCTTGGTGCCAGCGGCTAGAACACTAACCTACTCAAGTTTACGCCTATGTCACGCGGGTATTATTAATATTATTACTATATCGGAGGAGATACAGGGTTATTGGTAAAAACACCAACGAAAAAAAAATCAGCTGTTCAGTACATTTTGACGATTATGCTAACATAAATGTACTGAACAGCTGATTTTTTTTTTCGCGATTTCAGGTTTGGTCCCATAGTAAAAGTTGTTCTTAATGATGAATACAATTACCCCTTAAGAGGTTGTTGGTGTTTTACCAATAGCCCTATACTTGGGCAGAACCTTCCGAGATTCATTCAAATGACACAAATAATAATTGAAAGGGGTATTATTGTATTACCCTATTTTTTTCAAGACGGTAAAAAGAAATTCATCAAGGATCTAAGTATCTTTGTAATTTTGTTTACAAGACATTTTATTTTAAACATCGCCTTTGATAAATAGGTAAAGGTCTTATAATTGTGATTTAAATAAATAAATAAAAGGAGTATGGAAGAATCCTAGGTAGCTCGTGGCATTCTGTAGTTTCTATAATCCCATCCCCATGGGAAGAAGGCGTGTGTTTATGTATTTATGTATGTATGTATCTTTGTGTACATAGGTAGGTTCAGTATAGATTTTATAAAGCTCTCAAGATAGTTTTATACCTTTGCAGTATTTTTGTTTGTAAAATTATTTAAAATTGCAAATAATCTTTCCAGTAACATTATTTAAGCAGTACCTAACGTATACAATTCATTAGTGTGCCTATCAGCTCTCTGTTTGACATAAAATCTCCTGAAAGGGGGTTGCTTGTTTATCTACATCATTATACACCCTTCAAGTGTTAAACCACTGGACTGATGTTCACAAATGAGTTGTTAATCGATTGGACAAGTGAGGCGTTATCATCGTTCTCCTGCCCTTATCCCAATTTATTTGGGGTAGGCGCAACATATCCCTTTTTTCATAATTCTCTATTAGTCGTCATATCGGTAGTCACCCCATCATCTTTTACACGTTTCTTTGGTCTTCCCCTACTCTTGTAGCCATCGACATTCATAGTCAAAAATTTCCTCACGACCTTTGGGAAGTGAGGCGATAAATGGTGCTTGTAATGTAGGTTATAATTTTTAACTAAGCTTTTGTAGATATTTGTTAGTTGTCATGCTGTGGATCTTTATCATGTTTTAAACCAGCATTGTCTTCACTTTTGTTTATCATTTAATCAAGTTTAAAATAGTAATAGTTTTGATTAATCTTAAACTTAAAGCGAGAATGCTTTAAGTTTAAGATTATTTGCACATCATCAGCATTAACAAGTTTCAAAATCAAAAAACATCCTCATTGACCTTTCATTTTTTAATAAACCAAACATTTAAAATAAAACTCAAAATCATAAAAGCCAACAGACATCGCTCTCTTATTTTAGAATCCTAAACATGCACATCAAAGCGTGTACGAGCAATGATAATAATATTTCGTTAGGCATGTTTGTGGGCAGAATGCTGCGTAAAATGATTAACAGGCAAAAGGATTTATGTACTTATTTAATACTTCAATGCACATGTAGGACGATTTGCGTTTAAAAGACTTAAACCACGTGTGGCTTTGATACAGATTATAAGGCTAACGTAAGCATTTGAATGTTTATTTGAAACAAAAAGATAGATGGACTGTGTGCGCGTCCACTCAATTTTAGAAAATTAACAGAAATTCCAGAAACCCTTTGTTTTTATTTTCTTTAAATATTCAATTTCGAATGCCCATATTTTCCTCAGCTTGGATTCTAAATTCGAAATTTCACCTATGTGACAGAACTTATGGCCCGTCTTCGTATATACAGGGTTATTGGTAAAACACCACAACCTCTTAAGGGGTCATTGTACTCATAATTATCAACAACTTTTACTATGGGACCAAACCTGAAATCGCGAAAAAATCAGCTGTTCAGTACATTTATGTTCGCATAATTCGTCAAAATGTACTGAACAGCTGATTTTTTTTTTTTCGCGATTTCAGGTTTGGTCCCATAGTTGTTAATAATAATGAGTACAATGGCCCCTTAAAAGGTTGACACTTTTTACACTTACACCCTGAATATGGCTAAAAAGGAGAGAGACTACTGAGATGACGACTAATAGAGAAAGAAGTATAGATCAAAAACAAGATGTGCCCCTAAATAAACAGGGATATGGGCAGGAGAACGATGATGCTGATGAATTACAATCAGTACACGAAACCATAACAATAATAAGCTTCTATAAAGGAAACATCAATGTTACATTGAAATACTCTTGTAGTCAACCAATCACAAACTAATGAGGTCCCAATTGGGACACATAACCGATATTTGTAATACAAAACTTTACTAGACATTTGATTGAATGAAAACCCGAAGGGACGTGTTGTGTAATAAATAACGACTCTGAAAGCACTTTTGTAAATAATGGCTTGAACTTTGATTGCACTATGTATATTTTTCCGAATATATAAATCTATCTAAGTAAGTAAATAAAAATGAAATTCTGTTCGTTGATAAGCGGATCACTTGTTTTAAAATGTTCGTTATAGTCCAAATAAGGTTTTTAGGAAAAAAATAATAATTCGGTTAAAAGTGAAAGTGCTTTTTATATGTACTGAAAAATGTTGACTGGACAACGTCTGTCGGGGTCAGCTAGTTGGGCATGAAATTGATAGTTCAAAAAGGTGACATGATGTGCCAGCTAACCATTTGAAAATTGCTTAAGCTTTTCGCTCCGTCAGTGTATAATAATATAGCATGTATGTATATGCTGCACTTACTTAATGACAAAACTGCTGCACTTACTTAATGGCAGCCCTTGCACAGGTACTTTTAGGCGACCCATGCTGCTGGTAGTAATTACTATAATTGATACTCCCAACTGTTACACGTTACCGAGAAACGTGCAGTACCGTAGGTCGTCTCGAACATTTTCCAGGGCCTTGCAGTCTCGACATTCGTAGCGATCGCTTTACGACTGAAATCGTTCGCCAAGTCCTAATGATGTACCTAGACGGTCAAAATTGCTTGACAAGCATGTGATTTTTTCGTGTTTGTCATGCAATTTTGACCGTCTAGTAACCCCACTGGGACTTTGCGACTGAAATCGGTCGTAAAACGATCGCTATCTATGTCGAGACTGCAGAGAGACTTTATTGTTAAGAAGACCAATAGATTTCTTTCTTTTTAAGTACATAGTAGTCAAGGTTTTCCTTTACTTTCAATGTTTAGAACGGCCTTTTTATTATAGGTTCGACTATGAATGAAACAAAGTTTTGGTTTATTACAGACGAGCTAGAATGTTTTTGTTGTAAAGGAAAATGACAATGGACATTTATATTGAAAATCAGTGTTAGTTCATTGTTAATGTTCAGTGTTAGTTCAAGAATCAACCATTTATTTCACCAAATATTTCCAACCAAGTAAAACTGCTTGCGTAAATCAAATCCATTGAAAGTTCGATCACGTTCAAATAATCACTAATCGTCAAAGTAGACCAAAACGTCACCCAAAAAGTAAAAAAACACATTTCTATTTCTTGTTTACTTTGAACTTAGTACATCTTAAACAAAACAAAAATTCTAATCAAAGAAACTTCTAAGAAGACGCGTAGAAGAATACCCATTATAAAAATAAATTAGTTCGAAGCAACAAAATGCGGGACCAAGAACATTTTGTGCTTGATAAATCAAAAATATCTAAATGATACGGACGGTAAAAGTCGGAGTTGAAAAGACTACAATAGGCTGAAGAGGGTAAACGTTAAGAATTGACGAATTAGGGATCCCAACTTTGACAACCATGAGGAATATAGTTAGAACGTGAATCGGCAATTCTTTAAACTCGGTACAGTTTAAAATCTGATTAAACGCAAGCATAGAATTTATATATTATGGTTTTAAAGTTCATACCGTATAAGGTTGCATTGACTATACCTGTAAGGTGTTAAAAATTAACTTTACAAACTTTAAGGAGTGCTTTAGACCATTGAACAGAATAACTTTTACTATGGCACTAACTTTGGAAACGCGAAAGAAAAAAAACAGCTGTCCCGTACAGTCCTAAACTGTTAACTGCTAACTGTACGGGACAGCTGTTTTTCTTCTTTACTACACTACTTTTCTTTACACTAGGTATTAAACTTTAGTATGGAACAGCTGATATTTTATCGCGATTTAAAAATTAGTCCCACAGTAATTATTCAGTTCGATGGTCTAAAGCACTCCTTGAAAGTGTGTAAAGTTAATTTTTTAACATGTTATTATATCCTAAGCTATATCCTGGTACCAATACCGCCTATAAACGACATTTTGGTTTACTTAGTCAGTCAAGACAGTCGCTCAAGGAAACACTTATAATAAACTTATAGAAATTCTTAATGTAATTACAATTTAGTATCTTATTACTAGATTATAATATATGCCAAGATCTGACAAGCTGTCACTTCAGTGTTTACGCCAAACTTAGTACCAACTATCAAGTTAACAGTACTCATTTTACGCCTTCCCACATCGCATTAGGATCATGAGCGTGATATGTTAAATTTTACACCACCGTGCTCCCTTACTGTTTCACACAAAACACCACAACTTTGTGAATACTTCAGGATGTTGCCAAAAACCTTCCTAATTGCTTGATAATTACACTGTACATTAGTAGTCTTCTTTGTTACATGCATGTTTCTACACACAACCCGTTTTGACAACGGTAGCCATTTTGTAATAGCAGCGCTATTTCTATCGTCAGCTATGTTATTTAATGTTATTTCTTTGATAGAATTTGTGAATTGTGTTGTCACTTCTATATCGTGTTTTTCTCTTGCTTGCTAACTTTGATTTTTCAAGATGGATGTAAATCTTGAATCTGACTACCTTTTTCACATTGCACCGAGAGATTTAATAGCCCGCGCGCGGGCTATTAAATCTCTCGGTCTCATTCACGCAATAAGTTAACAGTGAAGTAACAAATGCATGCGACCGTATTATTTACGCGCACCTAAGTCATGTTGACTCAGAGAACACTTACGAAGTCTTATCCGGCAAAATTATCTCTGTATACACTCGATTTTTTAAACAACATGTTTATGAACGAACACGTAAATATTTTGCAGATACCTTCAATATATTCAATGACCAATTTCGAACTACGTATATGACCAAGGACAATCCCAAGTCATTGATCTCTTCTATTAGTATCAGCTATTTCTCTAACATAACTGATTCGTTGATATTTAGGTTAAAGCTGGACTTGGTAAACAGCATAAATCACTCCTTGACAAGTAAACTAATGCTAGCAGGAAAAACGGGAACGAAAAAGTAACACTCGCAACAGAATTAGTCACTTCTGTATATTTTGCTACATCATCAAAACATTTAGTAGTTTATAGAGCAGAAATATTAGTATTTCTTTTTCTAATATTTAGTTTTTAAATATATAGCCATGAACTCCGATGGTAAAAATTAATGGACAGGAAAAGTCACATGAATACAAAAATTACACCTTTCCTAAACAAATTATTACAATTTTAATAAATTCTATTTAGACAGCACTTAATAGGGATGATGACTAAAAAATGTTTTTTTGTCCGTCATTTAGATTATTAAAATATATTGGACACGTATTTTTTCTTTTTGTACGTAATCAAAAGATTACGGCGATACATTGAGTTAAAACGTGGCATGACGTCACGTCTTTGTAGATTTTATACGTAGAAGTGACGTAGCAAGCCCCCACTCCCGAACTTTAATGCGAGTTATCTAAGTATTTTTTTATTAATATGATAAAGCAAAAAATACGTGTCTAATATTTTTTTATTATCTGACTGACGGACTAAATAGAATTTCTTTTTTTTTTACCCAGGCATCATCCCTATTAATTAAATGTAATTTACATTTAAACAAGACGTAGGAATTTCCGAATCTCTGAAAACACACCGTCCATTTATAGCTAGCTAAGTAGTCCAGCTTACCATTTAGAAAATTAAGCCACAACCTGTTACAGCCGTTACACCATCAATCAATCTCTGAAGATTGAACGGGAAATAAGTCCGGAATGTTATGATAACAAAGCTAATATTATCAACATTCCACCTCAACCACAGCATCCTATTTGCACAATACACGATACATACGAAAATAGTCCACAAACCGACATACTTAGCAGAATAAGGCAATAATATCTTGATACAGAACAGGTTTCCACAAGGGCGGCGGACGAACGGCCTTGCTACTCCTCACGAGAAACTCGAGATTGCTGACGTAACGAGTTCAAATTCATCAGAGCAACCCTAATTTATTAGGATAATATAGGGTTACTTATAAGAAATATGGGGGAGGTATGACTTAAGACAAAGATGGGTTGAAGATATAAAGGGAATCGCAGGTCCTTCCTTCGATTTACTTGGTCTAATAAGGGAAGGTATAAAAAGGGTAGCTGGAAAGGAAAGGAGACTTAATACCAGTTCGGCAGGTCGTCAAGATGAGCTTTAGAGAATGATGATATCTTAAAAATCGTGCCAAAAGGTTTATCAAATAATATAATTATTTCATACATTATACGTTGTCAGCTTTGATTATAGTGATGATAGTTCGCGAGAGAACGATAGCTTATAGTTAGCATTCGGCCAGCTGATATTTACGATCTTCGAAATTCCTCACAAATTCATGTATATGTTGATTAAGTTAGAATGAAATTACAGCTAAACTATTCACATGTCAGTTGGAATTAGTGGCCTTGATTAATGTACATATAAATAAGCTCTGTCACTTTTATGTGGAATAGAATTGGGCTTGATTTAATTACCAATCTGATTAATACAACGAAGAATAATATTAAAGGTTTATATTAACTCCGTTGAGTATATTGTGTCGTAAGTTTCATATAATTTTGTTTTACACAGAATCATTAGGTCCAGTATATTTTGACTCTGCTAGGCTATATAAATTGTTATGTAACGCCAAATTCTAGAGACTTTAAGAGTTGACATCAAATTCTAAACAATTTCAAAAATTCAGTGTGTACAAAAGGATGGTTTCGCCCAAAGCATCTAAAGTATTCAGTTTCGCTCTCGAGATATGACGGCCTTTGTTCGTTTTAGCATCAACAGAGGCGAGCGAGCCACCAAACCGGTATTTATACTCCCTGACATTTAACTGGGCTACATATGAAAATAATTTTGATTCGTAATTGTATCAAGCGTGTTGGGAATGTTTTATATTAGGTTATTTTGATTTATATAGCCTAGTTTTCTCTTTGGCCTTTGTTTCAACTTGATTTGTTCTTGATATTCCCTTTTACAGTCATATTAAAGTTTTAACATTGTATTTGTACAGCCTTCGGTTTGTTATTTTACTAGCAAGCTGACAGTTTCCGTGTACGCGAATCTTTTCTTTACGTTACTGAAATTCAAAGCAAATTTCAGTAACGTAAAGAAAAGATTTTCCTAAAATGAAATGGATATGTGTGCAAATACAAATCCATATCAGCCGTATGAACTGTTCTTCGAGCCTATAACTTTATTGGTTCGAAAAATATTATTGTCACTGTCGCAATAAGTATATTTTTATAAAAACTGATTGTTATTTTGAGTCATAAATAATATTAAATCGAACCCTATCTAATATAGGAGCAAAATCTCAGGCCTTTGATATTTAATTGAGCAAACATTTATCCAGAATAGTCTAGACGGCTAGATTTCATAAGTAGTGATCGTGACTTAGGATATACTGACTATGAATATAAAATATATTACTAACAGTATATAAACATAAGGAAAAATGTACATTTGAGTGTTATTTATATACTATTGACTAAGACTTTCGTCAGCAGGTACATGATTTGTATTATCCTGCTTTTGTATACCACGTTTCATATAGCTAACTATATAAATAAAAATTAAATGCAGTTCGTTGGTATACATCACTTGAGAACGCCTGGGCCAATTTGGCTATATTTTGTTTTAAAATGTTCTTAATAGACCGACATAGGTATTTTATGGAAAGAAAAATTAGAAAAAAATCCCGGAAATGTAGAAAATTCGGGAAAGCTTAACGTCCTTTTTTCTATGGGATTTTGTATGGATTATTGCTTGGACAGGACAGCGTCTGTTGGGTCAGCTAGAGTAAAATAATATTAATATATATATGGATTTTCTACAAAATACAGGAAACAGTTAAATCATAATTGTTTGTATTTATAAGCATAATTGGTATTTTAGTCAGTAGCTCCCTATTGAATCCGCATGGGATTCGCCCAAAACTCAATCCATAATATGATTCAACATAACACTGACAGGATTGCTGTTAATTACACAATGTTGCAAGAATTTACTAAATCTAAACCATTGACAGATTTGTTAGAACGTAACTTTAAACATGAGAATTATTTCAAGCTCACTCATTTCATAAATCTTACATTTATTTACCACCTGAATAATGACTTGAATAAAATTGAAAAACCTTCCCAAAATTTCAAAGTCGCCTGTCAAGAGTTATCATTATCACAGAAAATACATTTTCTCTCAAATTACGTCGAAAAGCTTTTAAATGAATCCGACATTCAAAATGTTGTGACAGATAATAATATAAATGTTGCAGACCTATTTGAAGGTGAACGTGAAAAGGCTAGAGACTGTCTGCACCTTTGTCCACGCCAATGCTTTTACAGTTTTCAATTTTAACAATTCTCAAAATGTTCATTAATTCTCTATTATATCTTTGGATACTCCTTTGAAGTGTCGCTAGACATGACATTTAGCTTCTATTTCAGCTGCTACTCAAACCCAGTCAGCATATTCACTCACCTAAGTGGAATCAATACACAAAAGCCTTCTCCGAACTACGTTCTAAGTGACAGTGATATCTGTTGTACGCTCTCAGCTTTGAAAATTGATCCGACAGACATAGATAGACATAGCGACTACGTAATGATGCCAGTGAAGCGTTTACGAACAAAACATTAATCACGATTCCAAGCATCGCAGACTTAAAAGTCCTACCAAAATTAATATCTCGCTTAAGGGGGAAGGTTCACGTAGCCCGCGAAATTAATTTTTTTTTTTACGTTTGCTACAATTTGCAAGTCAGTATTAGGTTGCATGTTGATTAAAGTATGATTCGCGACCGTAACATATATGTATTTACAAAATTATAATCATTAGAACAACTCTTTAAGTTAGTATGTCAAGATTTCATGAAATAGTCATTCATTAGGATCATATGAACTTAGAGAGTTGTATTGATTATTTTAATGATTATAATTCTATAAATACAGATTTGTTACGGTCGTGAATCATATTCAGATCAACAAACAACCTGATACTGAGATGCTAATTGCAAAAAAGCGGGCTACCTGGAGCTTTTGCCTTTACATTTTCCAATTCAACGTTGGGAGTTTTGTTCCAAACTAATTTGCGAGCCTCGGAACGAATTGTTTTCCAATGCCAGTTAATATTACGGGCTTTTTTTAAACTTACGTGATATATTGCGAATGCTTGTCTTTTTACTGGCAAAGTTTTTGAGAGCCCTACTGATGGTGAGGGACATTAATTATTTTTAACCGACTTAAAAAAAGGAGGTTCTCACTTCGACACGTATTGTATGTATATTGGAACTGCAACATATTCACTGATAATCTATTAGAACTTCCAATCAAATATACAAAATTGTATACATGTATAAGTTTGTATGTACATATTTTTGTCCACGCATTTCTCCGAAACTATTAATCGGATCGTCGCCTATTTTATTGGCTTACATTTATTGATACGAGCTACGGGTGTGGTGTCAAAGAGAAACATCTAAAAAAAAAAACAAGGTTCTCAGTAACATAATTTTGAGTTAATTTCTTTTTGAAGACGATTTGGGTAAGTGAATCATTCCGTGATAACGTAACGATCGCTTGATAAAAAAAAAAAACAGACGTATGTATTTATATTTGAGAACGCTTTAAGGACTCATCGGTGAATCTTTGGAGCTGAATAACAACTGAATATGCCTGATAGATTAATAGACGTACTTACTTAATAAAATAAATAAAAAACCTTGAGATTATAATTTTTGTCAGGATGGGCATGTCGAAGACTATGATTCATTTTTTTTTAATTATGAGGAATGAACAAATATGAATGTATCGTTCTAATGTTATTTGTACTACTTTACTGACATACCAGTTTTAATGAATGCTTATTAGTTTTTCAATTAAAGTTCTATATTTACTTGAGTCTATATTTTTACTCAGAGTTGTTATTGAGTGGACGCAAAAAATAGACCAACACTAATGACAGCTTAGATTTACAACGCGATATACGAGTACATATGCCGGGAATAAAAATAAAAACATTTTATTTTTAGGCACAGACACATTCTACACCTAGTTGTTTAATCACAATCAGGTGATAACCGCGCTCATTTTACTTTTCATTCATGCTTCGACCATGAACATATCTCCGTCCCTCTCTTTAGGTGGTCTACCGTCACTTTTGGCACTAACTCGTGGGCGTCAAGTCGTGAATCATATTGACATCGTGCGTCAGTTGTTAAGAAAGCAATGCTATTATCTCATCTGTGTTTACATTGTTAAAAGCCTAAATTATGGGGCAGTTACTGGAGTTTTAAAGAATAAATCTTTCGTGCAGTTTGCGCGATGATTAAAGATGTCCGTGTTCAGAGTGCAGGGGCGACAGTCTCGACATTCGTAACGATTGCTTTACGAATGAAATCGCTCGCTAAGTCCTAATGGATTACTAATACGGTCAAAATTGCTTGACAAGCACGAAAAAACTATTTACAGTTTCAAACCAGTTGCGGCGAGAACCGTTTTTTATTTTATCATGTTCTCCAATTTTCCTCGTTATTCAAGGTTAATTTGAAGTGGCCAATAATTGTCTTTGAAAAAACCTAACTATTACCATTTTGCCCGTCTAGATACCCCATTAGGACTTAGCGAGCGATTTCAGTCGTAAAGCTATCGTTACCGAGTGTCGAGACTGCCGCCCCTGGTCCAGTTTGACGATTTATATTAATTTAAGGTTGTCGTGGCAGAATGGAAATGAATGATGTTAACGTCCTTGAACTCTGCAGTCTCTAAGCTGCTTCATTTGACAGTTGAAGATTCAGTAACCAAGTAGAATATACACTGTTATTCGGTTCGTAGCAGGAAAAATATTGAAACAGTTTCACGTCAATAAATATGGAAGCCACAAGTTTATCATGAAAATAAATCACAGTATAGGTACTGCTTGTTGCTAAGGACATGTCAAAAGGAATATTATTGGACTCGTTAATAATAATTAATGACTACACACGAAATATTACTTACATAAAAGCAAAGAATTAGAAATTATGTCTGTCTCACAATTAGGAACTTTATCAGAAATAGATTAAGGTAAAAGTATAATAAAATAAATTCATGACATAGCAGATCTGAAGAACCTAGATAGAACACAGGCCACAAATATGCGACCCACATTGTATGCCTTAGTTTAAGCACAGAAAACTCGGTATATGGATCAAGCGGCCTCAACTTGACACTAGCCCCGGCTTTCAACAGGCTTTTAGGATTAAAACGAAAGCTTTCAGCGCTAAATGCTGTCAAGAATTAGTCGCGAACGGAAGAACTTGAGAGAGCACTTACGGTCTTTTACACTAGATAGTTTACACCTTTTTTGGAGTACTTTAGAATTAATACGTGTAAATCTACCTTAACGGATAAACTCACTGCTTATTTATATGGCATGATGGGACACGGACATCGTCATGCCATATGTATGGGAAAGTTAGCATGGAATAATATGGCAGGTGTCATGGTAGGAATATTCTTTGTTGGATTCAATTAAATAGATCTACTCGACAGTTCGATGACGGTTGTATGAAACAGGTTATTCGTTATTCCAAAATATCTCCAAATAGATATTAATAATTTTGAATCAAATGTTAATTTCCAGACGTTATATATTTTCCATCACAAAACATCTAATCAATTCAACAAATAGAAATTGCTATCTTAGACATCAAAATGAATTCAAATCAACGAAGATATCAATTCTGATAGGTAATAATTAATATCTTCACGAGAGGAGCTCGTGGCTAAGTAATAAAAGCCGCACTGGTCGATCCATCAGGTTAAGCTACGCTTGACGGGGTTGGTCCGTGGAAGGGTGACCATTATTTACATACCGAGACTCCTACGTGCCTCAGAAAGCACGTTAAGCCGTTGGTACCGGCTGTCATTCCGATACTCCTCCGTGCCTCAGAAAGCACGTTAAGCCGTTGGTACCGGCTGTAATTCGTGGATCACTCGTAATGGGTCGTCAGAAGCCCGAAAGTCTGACCACCAACCATACCAAGGAGTATCGTATTACCCAGTTACTGGGTTGTGGAGGTCAGATAGGCAATAGCTCCATGTAAAATACTCGTATTCAGCTGCATCCGGTTAGACTGGAAGGCGACCCCAACATAGTTGGGTAAAGGCTAGGCAGATCGATTGAGGTAAGAATTCGAACTTATTACCAACCATTTTAATAACGATCTCTAAGGCAAGGTAACAAAAATAAAAGAATACAATGCTTGTTTTGCGTCAAAAATCACGTGGGGTTATAAAAACTTTGGATGAACGACAAAAAACTATTTCGCTCTAGTCGAATCAGACTGCTTGTCCGTTGATGACGTTAAGCGATGAGATGACTGTTTTAAATAATGCTTAGGGCTGTAAAAATATATATATATATATATATATATATATATATATATATATATATATATATATATTTAAAGAAATTATCATTGGTCTGGTTGTCACAAACACACTTGCTGAGGATCCTTGGTCGCGGACATAGTTTAATTGGGGTTGTCTATTATGAAATGCATAACTAGTAGAAGTCCGGAGTCAGTATTAATGCCCAGTATATGGCAATAAGGCTCGCCCATGGGAGTTAAAACATAACTGACGAAATGTGGGTTTACACTTTACACTCTGCCTGCCCTTTCGAGAATTCGGGGGTGATGGAGATATGATTATGACCTTTTCCGCATTTAAACGTTTTGTGACACACTTCATTATGCCATGAAGTTTCAAAATATGTATGAGAAGAAAGAAGGGTACAGAAAACAGTTAAGGTGGAGGGTGTATCGTCTCCACGATATCTCTCGTATACCTAAGTATTCATAAGCTCCATAAAGTTTCATTCTGTACTTATAGCATCAATGAGATTATTTTTATCATAAACGTCCTACACACTTACCGACACTCGCGATGAAAAGCCTTATGCAAAATTTTCATAGCACTTATTTTTTATCTTGGAAAAAACTAACTTTGAATGAGTTTTCCCACGTATTATGTGTCTGCCTTTGGGACAGCCTTTTGAGGAGTCACCGAAGTGTACTAGAGGTTTTAAACCAATATGCTATGCCGTAGGCAAAGTTATAAGAACTAATCAAACATGTAGGTATATGAAGATCAAAATGTGAAGTAGATAATTACAATGATGGACAGCTTTTTAAAATAGTTAATAGGGTTGTCAATACAGTCTAAAATCATCACTTACTATAGCGAGTATTATAATTATTATTTATTCATGAATACTATTATTTTATAATGATTGCCTTAGCACGAGATGAAAACTAAAAATCTTTTAAAAGCTTTTTTAATAATATTAAGGTAAAAGATAAAGAAGGCTTCCCAATGTAAATAAGGGTAATATCGTGGAAGATACTCAACAATTTCAGTATATTAAGTACGTGAATTAAACTGTGAAGCGGCCTTAAGCTCTTCTGAAAAACATGGCATTCATTGAGTAATAAAGGAGATTGCCATACAATGTTATGAGTTCAAATACATTAATATTAAAATTAAAAAAGCAACACAAGGTATGGAACAAACACAACACGTAATTAAATTAATTAGATAACATGTTTTCAGTGTTTGCAAAACATTATTTTAAACCACCATAATGTTCGATGAACCGTCACAAGACATAGACGAAAAGGCGCGGACATAAACAAGGCCCCCGGAGCATGCGTAGTTCATACAAACGAAATACCAAATTAATTTATAAATCAAACATATTCTTAAGGTAGTGTATTTTATTCCGATTGGATTACAGAATATCTAGGTTCCCAAATATATATTAGATAAGAAATATGAGAAAAATAAATTTTCTATAGAAATTTGAAAATCTTCATTCAAAATATATATTTCGGAACCTAGATAAACTTTAATCCAATCGAAACAAATACACACTACCTCAAGAATATGTTTGATTTACATATTATTTTGGTATTTAGTTTGTATGAACTACGCAAGCTCCAAGAGCCTCTTAAAGCAGTAAATGGTCACATTATAAAGAAGATACAAAAAGTTAAGAAACATTCATCTGGAAATGGACTATTATGCTGGATTAAAATCGGACATAACCCTAAATTATAATTACAATTTTCAATAACATTACAAAAACACATTAACCCAACAAACGTTTCCTAACAAAGGATTTGACCCGCAGAGCAAAGTCGAAAGGCACAAGTGTCCCGGGCATAAAATTATAAAAGGCAGCGTGCCTTTCGACCCTAAACTAAACTTTTTTACAATCCCATTACAAGGATTCACAACAGGAGAGCGATTTCGCGTTACTTACCCTGGGGGGTACAGAAAGTTCGAAGGACCAACGGAGGAAAAGTTTAAGGTCGCGTAAAAATTATGCGATTTTTCGGGAACCAACGGATTATAGAGCACCTTTTTATAATCCTATTTTCTGGATAGATTTATTTTTGCTGTCTTGTCACCGAACAGTTATAATTCACAGTATTTCTGGGCCTTTGGAACAGACGGCACGGAAGCTCTGCATACCCCTAAAATTACTTATGACGACTATACCTTAATTACTTGATGACAACAACACATCAATTACATATGTCAACCACATGAAGCTTCCTTCTATGAAAAGTAAAGCAAACTTAAAATACTCTATCCTAAAGAAAGCATACAATACGCAATAATATATTCTAAGTCAGCCACCCAAGACCCTTACATACTATTTAAGAAAGTGTCAGAACATGACATTTGTGTATACTGATATCACACGATACATTTGGCGTATCGTATTTCCAACAAAACATAAAAAAGTTATCGACACTCTCGAAAGGAAAGATCGCTTCCGTAGGGATGACAAGTGACAAGTATGATGCAGAAGGTCTGTAGAATACCTATTCTTCTTATTTTTACAATATTACCCAGGATACGCCAAACTTACATTCGTGGAGGCTATTTTTAACCGACTTTCAAAAAAAGGAAGAGGTTATCAATTCGTCGTGTATATACAGAATAATTTTTTTAAGCAGTGCGCAAATTTTCACGGGGTATTCTACTCATGAATATGAACAACTTTCACTGTGGGACAAACCCTAAAATCACGAAAAAAAATCTGCTGTTTCATATAAAAGTTCAATACCTACTCGACCAAAATGTATGAAACAGCTAATTTTTTTTTTCGTGATTTCAGGGTTGGTCCCATAGTGAAAGTTGTTCATATTCATGGGTAGAACAACCTGTTAAATTTTGCGCACTGCTTAAAAAAATGTCCTGTATATACATATATATACTTATATTTTTTATGTATGCCTACACCGATTTCTTCGTCATTTGTGAACCAATTTCGAAAATTCTTTTTTTGTTTGAAAGGGTATGCTCTCGAGGTGGTCCCATTGTCACCAATTCAGAATCTGATGCAGAGATCGCATGGAAATCGAGGGCAACTCTCAAATTTTATAGACAAACCTATAGCAATTTGGATATTTTATATAGTAACTCTTGCATTATACTCTCGGAAAGCACAATTTGGTGAAGTGGAACTGATGATGAAGACCACAGATGGCCATCGGAACTACTCAATAATAAGTATTTTACGGGTTGCGATTCGATTAAGTTCTTACCTATTTTAATATGGTTGCTAAGCAATTTATGCTCGTCAAATTGCATATAGTGAAATGCGAGCTAGCTCCAGTTCTCCTGGTTCTTATTGGGAGAACTCTTCAACAATTATTAACGTCCCTACATCAGGAAAAGCAATAATTTGCAAAAGGTGATGAGCAGTTGAGATTAGGCTTTTGTAACTAAGATAAATTACAAACTAACCCAGTAAAAAGTTTTTAATTAACGACTTTTCAAAGATATATCGCCTATAGTAGCTATAGTGTGACTGTGATCGTCGTTTTTCAGTTCAGTTATAAGTTTAGAAGTGGTCCTTTTGCACAAGTTGTTTTCAGTGGTTTTATGGTATAAAATATGCATATGTGTTTATTGTTATCCAATAAAAATGATGCTTGCGTCACATCAATAAGTTTTGGAATTGAAGAAAATGTGTATTGATAAGGTCCATGTTTACACAGAAATTGAAAAGTGATTTTAGCTCGTTAACTGAAACGTTATTTTTGCTTTTCATCGTAAAAACCGCATGGGCAGATAATTTATCATAATTCTTTTTAATAATTTTATTTCTTTATTAATTTTATTCTTCTTTTATAAGTAGGTAATCACATCAATAATACAGAAAATGCTCAGAAATCGTCCCCCACTATTAGAAAAAGATCTCTAATCAACTTCAACATCAAGTAATTACCTAACTCGACTGGAGTCCAGTTTAATACGAATAACAAACGCGCACACACACAAACATAAATGATGGAAACTTCCCCGTCGATTCAAATGTTTACAAATAAGTACATTATAACATAGACAACTAAGTACATAGTAGGTATTTACTAATTGAATGGCTTCTCTGTTCACGTGGCTGACGTGGCTAGGCCATGGATTATGATAGGTTAGCAGACACGACATTGTGATTAAGTGATTAGATCTCGATCGTATTGTGCCTAAGGGAAATCGATTAAGAGGAAATTAATAATTTAATACAGAGATAAAACCGATACTATAATATCTTCTATTTCTAACGTGGATTGTCTGGACATAGGTATTATAATACAAGTTATGAAAATGTCGTGAGAAAAGTAAGTTTTGAGTATGATGATGGCTGTAAGAATAGGGGAAAACCAAAGAAACGATGGACGGCCTGTGTGAAAGATGGTATTGGCTAGAAAGGGGGTGCCTACCGAGATGACGACTAATAGAGAAGTATGGAAAAAAGGGACATGTTGTGCCGACCCGAAACAAATTGGGATAAGGGCAGGAGAATGATGATTATAATAAAAGTTAATTTCAATACAGTGTACATTCCATTTATCGTTAATTATGGATCCATATCGCAAAAGGACCGAATCTTACCCGATTTTCAATTAAGCTGAATCTCTAAACAAAGCGGGGCTGTAAATATCCCTAATTGGGCCACAAGGCACACAGAATGCCGTGAACTAATCCTTTAATTTAGCTTCCTTACCTTGTGATTATTAACAGAGTATGTTATAGGTATACGCCTATTTAAACGTTTCTACTTCTATTTGTCCTGGTTACTCATTACCAAAGTCCTTTTTGAGAATCACAAATATATCTTTTCAGTCAGTACAGCAGCCGGCCGTAAATATGACACACTAGCTTCTGCCCGCGACTTCTTCCACGTGAAATTTCTTGTTTTAACATAAAATGAGACTTGGAAATACTGTATCTTCTCAATAGTGAATGAATTTTTGGAATCGCATCAGTTAATATAGTTCCGAAGATATAATTTTTTTTGGATTGTATGTAGGGGTATGTAGGGCTCTTCATAATATTATGGGCACAAGGTGACAGGGATATCGACGCGCAACCTGTTACCGTGGATTCAGTACATGATGCTGGACCCCCCTTGCGTCGAAATTTTTCATCGGTTCAAAAAATGTCAACTCAGGGGGTTTCCAGAATTATGTACTGAATCCAAGGTAACGGTTTGTTCGTCGATGTTCCTGCCATCCTGTATAGTATAGATCTAGTTTTCAGAAAGAGACCGTCACACAGGCATGAGTGACACCTATTATCTCAAAGCTGAACTTTTTCTAAAACTCACTGTGCAATATTTATGATCTCACTGTACTTATTTATGACGTCATAAACAGCGTACTGAAGGAATATACGAGTATTTCGAGACTAGAGTACTCTTTTCCACGTTTCTAGCTATCGAGGACCATAAAAATGTTTATTGGTATAGAAATTCGTCTATTACGCCTCGTTTTGACAAACTATAAATTCATACAAATATTATAAATTCGAAAGTAACCACTGAAAGGATTTCGATAAAATTTGGAATTATCCTGGAATTGTATCCTGGAAAATGACCTAGGCTACGTTTTGTCTCAAAAATTATCCTACAGGGAGTGATATAGGGGATGAAAGTTTGTATGGGAAACCCAGCATTTCATTAAGTTATGGATATGAAAATTCAAATTTATGCTGGTGGTAGGAAATAAAGAATTTTTTGGTTCAGCGTTTTTGAAAAATCATCCACTAAGAGGGTAAAAAAGACGTGATTTTAAAATTTTAAAATATATTTAAAAATTTTGTATACCTCTTTTGAAGAGATTTAAGACATTGGCTGTAATATGACGATGATTATTGAAGATGTCGGAAAAATCATGCCGACTTGAGTTTTACTAGCGTGCTCCGCGGAAACCAATAGTTGAGTTATACGAAAACTATGTATTACGGAATTAATACATTGTTTACATGGATTAACATATAGGATTACAAAGTAATAAACATACTTTTAATCCCTTGGAATATTTTCCGAGATCCACGCGGGCCAAGCCGCGGGCAAAACTTATTTTTTTATATAAACTAGTAGGTACTAAAAAGTAACTATGGTTGCAGTTTCAGGTAAAAAAAAAAAATGTAGAGTATTTGTCTACCTTTCCATTGTAATTTTGAGATGGTTTCACACAAAGGTATCTCCACATTTCTCTGTTAAAACGTTTTCCAAATGGGATTACGTTGGACGTTGATGTATGCTCTTGGAACTGGGGCAGTGAAATGCAAAGTAGGGAAAAGAAACAGCAAGCCAGAGAACTTAACTTACAAAGGTAAATACCGTTTGAATTATGGAAAAGCAAATCCATAGTTCTTTCATAAAATGAATGATGTCGGAAAAACATCAGTAAAAAGGAAAGCAGTGATAGAAAACATTTAACATAACCATAAAAAATCCTAAAGAAGGTTGACGAGAACATGCATACAAAGGATAACTTACTCATCCCAATCAAAGCTAATTAATTGTAATTGAAGATAGTACGATTGGCAGATAATAATTATTGTCATTTATATACTGTATCATTTTAAGTACGTAAAAATGACGTCATAAGTTGAGTGCTCCCGCCACATCTACGTCATAAATAATCTGAGGTTGATTGCTATAATAATGAACTCGTGTGGGACTCAATTGTAATAACAATTAAATAATCATCGTTTAAATATGTATGCTAATACATTGGTGTGTATTGTTACTGTTTATTAATATGTGATTAAGTGGATTTTTTTTATTGTTATATGAATCTTAAACAAATAATATAAGAATTACCTAGTTCTCCGAGTTTAAGGTCCACGTTTAACCACGCTGCCTCCTTCTGGAAGAGAGGAGGCCTGTGTTCCAGCAGTGTGAATATTGTAGGCTAATTATGTTTGACCACTATCTCACCTGATGATAAGCGGAGATGCGGTTGCAGATGGCTCACGCTTGCATAGAAATAAACCGAGGCCCCCGGAGCATGCGCAGTTCATAGAAACGAAATACCGAAATAATTTGTAAATCAAACATCTTCTTAAGGTATTGTGTACCCTTTCAAAATATATATTTGGGAACATAGACATTCTGTAATCCAATCGGAATAAATACACACTACCTTTAGAATATGTTTGATTAACAAATTATTTTGGTATTTTGTTTGTACGAACTATGCATGCTTCGGGGGCCCCCTTAATTCGAGTCTTAAGAGGATTGTGAAATGCCGATACGCGGCGCGATTTTTGGAGGCAATTACCTACATTTCATACAATTATTTACATAAATATTGTTTCGGTCGATAACGTTTTTACTCCCCTAAACCTTTACGAAATGAGACAATTTTGATCTCATTACATTCAGTACATTTTAATCTAGGTCTGTACGTTTTTCGTTTTTAGTAATTCAATTTAATTTAATTTTAAAAAATAAAAATGCTCGAGGATGTTTTTATGTCAAAAATATAGATATCTAGATGCTAATAACTTATATCGTATACAATATTTCTTTATAATAAAAACGTACGGACCTAGTTTTTCATTATACCTACAACTTTTCCAAAAATTATGAAAATTAGACTATGTTTACGGGGAGAAAAACGTTATCTCTTTTTGTATGAAAATTTACAGCTTCACAATCCTCTTAAGACTCAAACTTCTCACGAGGTTATTAAATTACTATGAACTCAAAAATCCTGTATAAGTTTGTGGTCGAATCAGGTGCGGCCTATCGGTATTTAACAAAAATGAAAAGCCATCGGAATGTATTCACTGGTCAACACCGATTACCTAATCCTTCCAAAGCTTCCGCGTGTTTGCCTGATAGCCGGGCAACGGCTTAACCTATTCTAAACTCTAAAGGCACGGAGGGGTACAAAACAACACAGATAAATTGATCAACGTACCATCCGTTTAGCCAGACGTGATCCAACATAATTAATACAACTTAAAGAACTCAGTCGACGCGTCTTCGGGGTTAAACCAAGCTTAGGCGTACGAGTAGGTGTAAACTTTGAATCGTATAATACTTTCGAAGTCACGGCAAGACTGAAACCCTCACGTCCAGTTTCAAAGTTAATAATAAAAAGTAGGTACATAGTTTTGAAACAAAAACTACGACTGACTTTCTTGTAGACTGGTCCACAGACGCCAGAAATTTTCATGTATAATACCTACGTTTTTCTTTGCAGATTTAATATTGAGTTAGAAAAGTACTGCAGAAAGAAAATGCGTTTACTTTTATAAATGCAAACAAAACATCTTCAAAGTAATAATAAAAAATAGGTAGTACTTTAGCTCGGCGTAATAAAACATGGCCACCTGACGCTGACTTTCAGCTGCAGCCCACGAGTGCCATACGCTCTTAAACATTTATTAATTTATTAATATAAAAAGACTGCTGTAAAAACACAATAGCATCAGAAGTCCAAAGATACAGGATGCAGGCCCGTTTTCCAACAATTTATTTCGTATCAACAATAGCTTATACTCACAAAACATTGTCTGAATCAACAAAAAGCCAATTGATGAGGCCATAGACCCAACACAAAGCAATAATTACAACAATTATAAAGTTGTTATATCTTATAAACTTATAATTCAAGTACTTGTGTACAACAATTATACTATGATTGAGAAGATGCGGTAATTTGAGCAAATTATCTAAGTTTTTCGTTAGATGCAATTAAAGAATTTCTGGAATGTCAGAAAAGAACTTTTCTTTCTTTTGGGTCGGCGACTGCTAGTTCAAGAATATTTTAAGACTGTGGTAAAGATAAGACATACAAGTTTGTAGCGAAACAGCAGAATTTAGCCTTTTAGATTATATAGGCCAGAATCTCAAAAATAAAAATTGGTAACACCCAAGTAAATAATTATCATGTCACAAAAACCAAGAAAAACTTAATGAATATTCCTCATTTCTTTGATACATTATATTTGCAAGCTTGGTTAGCGTATGCTAAAGAGACACCCAGATTCGTAATTTGCCTACCCTCATGAATAAACAACGTTTATTTAGACCCCTCCAAACGCGAACATTCAAAAACTTTGATCTCGAGAACCAATTCGCATGGGATTAATTAGGAGTTCTTTTACTTATTTGTTAAAAGCAGGTTCTTTTTGAATTTGTATTATTTGTATACCGGTGTTAATTAGTTAATTTATTCCGGCTTATATCTTTAAATATTTTAGAGGAGAAAGCGAGGCACTGGTTACCCAATTTTGAAAAAGATGTAAGGTAGGTATAGATAGGTAATTCCGAAAGAGATAGAAACAAGAAGAAGCAAGCTCATCAATGAGCTTGCTTGCATTACCTCGTTTCTACCTCTTTTTTTATGAGTGGTCAATTACTATAGCAGTTACTCTATCGTTCCTCGAGTTCTGCTTGAAATATAAACACTCGACACATATTTTTTTTACTAAGTACTAAATAGTGACGCCTAAGACACCTTGTGAAAAGATCTATGCAAACATCTTTTGCGTGCCTCTATTAATATTACGAGTATATCATGCAGACGATGCTCTGATGCAGATCATGCTTCGATGCTGAATCTAACCTTATGCTCTAAACTAAGAAGTTTATCTTTACTATCTACTCTCGCATCTAATTCGTTATTATGCTCATCTTCCCTTTCCCCATGTTTAACTCCTTCAATCCTGACTTTTCCAACTGCCTCCACTTTTAACCTATCCAGAACGCCCATTATCATATTTCTAATTTCCTACCCATTCCCATCTTTTAATCTCTCCGCCTTCCTGTAACCACGTTACTCACATATTCAAGAGTTAAGAGTACATAGAACCTAATATTAATTCTGAAGGCGTAGGTATAGTGTGCGTTGGACTTGGAAGTGAATTCCTCGTATGTCCGAGACGGTACCGTATCGGATACGTCAGTGATTGTTTGTGAATTGTTGTTTAGTTGGTTTAAAAGTGTTGAAGGGGGAAATTATAGTCAAAGACTAGCGCAGGAGAGAGGGAATTCTTTAATATTGTACACGTAGCTTGTGTCAATAAATAAATATTATTTATATTATAAAGATCAGCCCTTTATAACCTGTCTAAAAAGCGTTTTTGACAATTTTTATTCTAGATCTAGAATAACGTAATTCTTGATTTAATGATCTCCAAATGGGCATAAATTAGAATGAGAAGCACGCGAAGACTTGTTATTGGCTTCCCGTTGTTTATGTTTATTCAGTTTTTTTTTAACTCTTAGGAAGTATGTCTTCCATACTCTAAAATAAATAAATTACTTGTCAAGAATACCATTGTCATTTAAATAAAGAAATAAAGAAGCTTAACTAAAACATATTATTATGTCCAAACAACAACGATTCTTGTCTTCATTCACATACATATATAATTCATAGCATCTGCTGACGAGAGAAGTATCCTTCAACACATTCCAAACTTATTTAAATCACAATATCATACAGTACTTACAATCAACGCGCCATTCTCTATAGTTACTTACAATTAGTCACTTCAATGTCATATACCCATAGCCACCATAATCGGAAGACTTCGGTCATCCATACATTATTTATATTCTGCGCCCGCGCATCGTAGGTTCTTCATTTAAACTTTAAAGCCGTTACTATGAACAATGGCGGCCTAAAATGCTTTGGTGTTAACTGCTTATCATGCTATAAAATTTTTGTTGCTTGGTCTAAAAGTCTAAAATAAGTAAATTTAAGTTTGGTTTTGACAATAAATAATTATAAGTTGGATTAGGTTGAGATTGTTTATCTTAGTAATTTGGTTTGGCTGTCAGTATTTATTTTGGGGTAAAACTTTGCTGGGAGCAGGTTGAGTGATATTTTAAATTGGGTTAATAATTAGTTTGAAGTACAATATCGTATCGTAGTGAACTGCTACTTACAGGCTGATGATAATGATGACGAAAAACTTGAAAAATATACAATGTTATTGGTATATAATGTCAAATTACTCGAAAATGGTTGACATTTGCATAGGGCTCATAGAGGTCATTTGGTTGCAAACGACCTCGCCTACATCCCCTTAATGGATTGCCGACATATTACCAATAACCCTGTATAGCTGTAGTACTTAGTAAGAATGTTTAAAAATACAAGGTATGCTTCTAATGTATGGGAATACCTCCACATCGACATAATACTTGATTGATATCATAAACCCCAACCAAGCACGAGTACACACTATTAGGTAAACTCAACCCGCGTTCCTCTCCGCTTAAAGCACCTCTAAAACATACAGTTTGTATAAATCGCTTGAAATATAAATATTTCATACAAAGGCGAATATTCGGCTTACATGCGCAGCTTACATGGCTTTCCTGACGTGACCAGGGTCTAAATTCATAACCCTTTCATTTCATGTATATAAATATACTCCTTCGAGCTACGTGTCCGTCTGAACACGTCCGTCCTTGAGGTACCTAGAGTGGATTCAGACTGGTCTAGATTCACCAGCTAAAGGTTCTTTTGTTTCCAGTGAAAACAGATTTTCGGAATTTAGCCTCGGATTTAACATAGTAATTTGACAACAATGGGTGTTTCTTTATAATAAATAACGAACTAAAACATGTCTGAAAATCTCTCAATATTTTAACTACGTCGGTTATTACGAAGTTCTGTGTTTTCAATAGATAATCTTAGTCATCCATCATTTTGATGTCAATTTTCTACGATAAATACACTCATTTTATCGTGAATACCAAGACCACATATATGTTGGAAAACGTAAATATTAAAGGCCAGTACCAATAAACAAACGTATTACCGACGAACAATCCGAGCATTCCAAAGAATACAAATTAGAGCCGAGACTTCGAGAGCAGTTTGAAAAGGGGAAATGAAATGAAAAATGTAAGACTTCAGGAACATTGTACCGATTCGAAGCACGTTCGAACTTTAGAACTTGGGTGAAATCTCGACGACGGCTTAACTCGCCGACGATAAATAATTTGTATAATAACATTTTACAATTAGAACTTCGCTCTGACTCTGTTAATTTCGCGAAATAGCTCTGAAACCGTTGGATTACGACCGTTTATATGAAATAGAAGGTATTGTTAAAATAAATGGTATTTTACAATTTATTTATCCCGTTAACGCTGGCATGAATGGCTTTCATACTGTTAACTTAACTGGTAGTCTCATAATTGTATGTGCAAGAACTGGTATGACAGTTAATAATATACCTACTCTGGATAAATAAACTTTATGTTCACAACAACCACAACTCAATGAATCCTACTAATATTATAAACGTGCAAGTTTGTGAGGATGGATGATGGATATTTGTTACTCTTTCACGCAAAAACTACTAAACAGATTTTGATGAAATTTGGCAAAAAATATAGGATACTTAGGATACTTATTTCCATTATTCCTACGTCTGACGAGTTACGCGGGTGAAACCGCGGGGCGCCGCTACTATTTCATATTTGGTTTAATGCAAATGCAGCATGACGCCACTACATTAGTGAATTCATGAATCAATTTTGTCGATACGAAAACGTACGCTTAAAAATAACACTTGTACGCGGGAATATACCTACAGCTTAATTTTATACGTTAATGAAAATACAATTACACGACACCGGCCCGACCTTGCCAAAGACGTGACGATAGCAGAATATTAAAAACAACAAAAAAAGACATACAAATAAAAATACAGGTGATCCGTGCGACACTCGACACAAACAGCTACCCTCAGGAACAATCTTCTCAAAAGATTGACCGAGATATTTTCACTGCACGAATAACACAGAAAACAGCACAATTTTCTTCCTTGAAAATTCGTTTCGTTCCTTATTTGGCACAATAATTCTTCACGACCACGTGATTTTTTAATTCGTGACGTGGGTATAGACGTTCGACGCGACGGAAGACCGAATCGCGACTGCCGAGCGGGCCGGCTTACGGCTAATTCATGCGATGTGTCTGTGAAGCCACGCCCAAATGTTTTGATGCTGCATTGCCTGATATCAACGTAATGAAGTAAAGCATTTGTAAACAAACATGTAAGCACGGTTATAATCTGCAGGTGTAGGCAGGGCTGGCTGACTAATGTTACCGTAAACTGCGCGCACGGGGAAAAAGTTCACATTTTGTCCGAAGGTCGTGTCTTTTTGCGAAGGTATTTTTTTTAATTTAACAAATATATCATTAAAGGCCTGTGTTGCAAATTCATAATATCCATCAATAAGAGAGAAATAAATCATTTAGACATCGAGCTCCACATTTTCGGGAGGTCCCGCCCAACTTTCCCATATATAAAAATATATTTTCGCCTAACTAAAGATGGACAACAAGACGATCAAAAATATTATTAGCCCAGTGACATACCTTCATAAGATAAGAGCATAATGTAATGCAGTAAAACATATGTCAACAAACAACTTACGGACTAATATGGACACATAATCATTACATATCGTTCAGTGACCATCATGTGGACATAGATAGGTAGATTATTTACCAAGTACTTATGTCGACTGTGTGAGCAGATGCGATAGTAAGAGTAATGACACTGAATAATGAATGGGTGATTTGAATTAATTCTGTTTGTAACGGAAATTGTTGGCAGCCTGTGTGGGCTAGCTTTTGCATGGGCATTTAAGTTATTTCATAGAATTTTGCCGTTTGAGCCGAGTCATTCAATGACCTCTTATTACAATCATCTGCTGCATAAATGATATTATCAAGTTTCATCACAACAACCTATCCTATCTTTTGTCCTGGAAATCCTTCAGAAAATTCGACAATATTATGAACGCAAAATATTTTCCGAGTGTGTTCTTGCTGCTACTTCTGCGCATACTTTAGCTTTTCGTCGTCACATTTTATGAACACCACTTTAGAGTAATATTTTAAAATACAACCCACCCACGCTTCACTAAGGGCGCGTGTTAATACCACGCGAACAAAAATGTATTTCGCTCAGAACAACCATCAAAATAAGGTACCTTAAAAGCCATTTGTAAGTATCACCAAATTATTCTCTTCTCTCTAATGCGTTACACACGAATCAAATTGTACCACAAATTATTTATTACGTTCACAACAAGCCCTGAAAGTCGGACAACTGAAACCTTATTCCTATAAGTATCCAAAAAGTTCCAGAAATTTAATTGAGGGGGGTTAAATGACGGCTGTACCAAACAGTGATGTTGAAATGCAGCTGGAATAATAAGTTGGAAAAAAGAAACCGCTTCTGGTTTATACAATACATCGTTGTTTATCAAAAACCATTAAAAAAAAAGTTTTTCAATTGCAATGGACTATTGCAAGATTGCAAGTGACATTTTGAAGTCCAACTTCTGTTGTATTACAAAACAGTTGTACAGAAACTTATTTTCTTTTGTTCTTTCACAATAACCTCGAGCAGTGTTTCTGCAACTTTTGTTCTCGTAAATATTTAATATCCCAAGGGTATCTGGATACTATAAAGCGGTGAAGGGGGTAGGAATATATTTGTGGTGTAAAGTAGCAATTACGTGGTTCGTGTATGAAAAGGATTTAGTATCCCTGGTGGGATAGGCTCGTAAGATAGAGAAAGATGATTATGGTGTAATTCGGAAGAGGCCTGCATCCTGAATGAAAATCCCACTGAAGGAGATTTCCACTAATTGTGCGCTGGGGCTCAGACTATGTCCTATAGATTAGCACCACACGCATATACTTTTTATCCGGTCATATCAAATAATTCCCCAATAGATGCCAATGAAACCGCAGTCAACAGCTGGTCTATAATTTATGCCTGTCATCTGTCATTTATAAATTAGACCACCAGCCAAAATTCCGACAAACATCGAGAATTTTTTTTTTGTTTTTTTATTTGTGATGGGTTTGCTCTTGACTCTAGTCTAGGTCAGAGGTGACAGAGACAAAGTCGACGATGGAGTGAGCTTACCCAGAAGAAGCCTGTTCACTCTCACTTCGAAGAGATTAGGGTTGTATGCGTTCGGAAACAAACAAACGGAATACCTGAAATCACATTCGCAAACTTGCGATACGAATACAAATGATGTACAACTTTAACCACACATTACCGTCCCTCAATACCGACTAATGACGTTAAATGGCAGCCGTTTGTAATGAAACCGCAGTTAAGTCCACTGTGATGCATAGAGACCAATGCACATTAGCACCTGTGCCGCGACCTAATTTCGTAGTGTGCATTGTAATAATGTGCCATATTTAGCACTGACATACGAAGTTTTGGTTAAAAACACTTTATGTTGGTAGTTTGAACTGGTTTCAGTTCGGCGGAAATATTAGTGTTCAGGTGATGTCTAATTTTGACACCTAAAAATAATTTTCACTATAACTTGTTTTGATTAAATAAACTGTCTATACGTTTTCCAATTTAGGATGATCCAATTTTTCTATTTATAAATCCTGTTGTTTTTCTTAACTTTATTGTAATCCAACAACATTATAGCAACTCTTTCTCGATTCTAAGACACATGGAACATCGATTCTAAGACGAACAAAGATTCTAACAGAATCCATTACATAAAAAAATGAGTATCCATCTTTATTGCGTGACTACCCCAATTTTTTCCGACAATAGATTACGTCTCGATAATAATCGCTCGATAGAACACCAAATCGATCCATATTCAAATCTTGACCAGCTTTTTCCGTGTACGAACAAACACCGGAAGAATTAATCGAAATGTTCGCCAGACTGACTGAACCGATTCAAATCGATTCCATCGTGTGTTTGTAGAACGCTTCCGAAATGTTTTTCTATTGAATGTTAACTCGCACTAAAATTATCACGGTTTGGTGAAGAATATTGTTGTGAAGAACAATCTGTTAATGGACAACATGAAATTCAATGTTATGAGTAAGTTAAAGATCAAAGACGTTATATTGAGTATTTAATTTTAAGAAATTATACCTTGACCCAAAAACAGACAATACAGCTTTACGGAAAAGATTTATAAAGAAAACTAATCAGATTAACATAAAAACCACTATAAAAAAACGTTTTCTCTGCGCCTTTTCTTAATTGAAGCCGATTTCTTTCCTCCATTTCCAGGTAACCCTTAATCTAACTTTCCCAACATTTACCTTACAAAGCAATCTTGGTGCGCTAGCTCGTGGAGATTTACGCGCATGTTCCCAAAGGCATTGACCAATAAAAATGGCGGGATTCAATTTGATCAGGGCATCGAACCGGCACCGGTGGCTAGGAACGAGGGTTTACTAATTGAGCAGCCGTTTGTTCACACAGGAGGTGGTTTGATAAGAAAAAGGCGGTAGTCGTGTTTTGATTTGGCTATCGTGAAATCTGAGCCAACAATAGTCAATAATATTGACATAATTCTAATAACAGGAGATGTTGTTTTATGTACCTATACAAAACCTATTAAAAAAAGAAAACCCTTTAAAAAAAAATTTACATCATCTCATGATTCATTCATTGATTTAGTGGAAATCCGGAGATGATTGAGGTATGGAAACAAAAAATTAGGAATGTCATTATGTAGCTATAAGCAAAACATTAGTAACCCAAAACTTTGCAACTAGAGACAAGGTAAAATTATAGGTACCTAGAAACCATAGTTTTGCTTCAGGTATGATCAGATAACAGACCCAGAGAGATAAGCAAGAACTTAACCATTGTCCCACACACGTCAAACCACGTGATTCTAAATAATAAGATGGTTAATCCGATACATGGCAACTTATAAGAAGCAGAATCTAATCTTCGTGATACTATATCAGCATATAAATATTCATCACTGTATCGAAAAGAGCCTATACAACCTCAGCTCAAATTCTAATTTCACCCCCACTTCCCCGCGCCACCTGACTCTTTATCCCACCTATTTTACCTGTTGCGTAATGTGTGTTCTGAGCGCAAGCGACGCAGCCCTCCCGTTCGAAAGCCAAAGCGAGACTGAGCAGGTGTTCGGGCGGCGGGGAACAAACTTCAAGACGCCGATGCCGATAGTACATATAAGTAACTTCTTTTCACGTTGAAAATAATGCTAATTAAAAAAAAAACACATAAGACCTGCTTTATAGTTCAGTTAGTATGCAAAGTGTCATGATCTAATTTGAAGTATTTTTTGAATACCAGCGGTTTATTGTAGAACTTTGGATTTTTTTTCTATCGAGAAAATTTTATGGAATCGTGTTTTCGCCACACATAGTACTTAACATTAATCCTCAACTTTACCATATATTTATTTCAAAATTAATGCTGCAGTATTTTCGACATAACGGAGGATCATGCTAAGCCATTTGAGGTGGTATAGGCTCTTAAGAATGCTTGTAGAAATACCGACGAAGTTAGATAAAATGTCTTCATTGAGATCTCACTTCCTAAGCGTTTTCGAAGAATAGGTGTCACGCTCACGAAAGTAAAATATCATGCTACCACAGAAAATAATGATAAAGAAGATACTTATGAATAATCCTTTAATCTAACCTATCAGTGTGTGAATAACAAGTACTCATATGAGTAATATGACGATATGAACCCAAAATTCAATTTAGGAGAACGGGATGTTATATTTGTTTGTTTGTTGATCCATGTATAGTCCTAATGTTATTTATATACGGAGAATTATATAATATACAGCATATAGTATCGAATTAGTATTGTAATCAGTTGCTGCTGTCATTAAAGAAATGGCAAGCGCCACAGTAGTTTCCTACCGTTTCACGCAAGCCTGTTTTCCAGTTAATACCGATAATTACTCTGTGGCTTCTGAACGGTTTTCAGAATTACGTGGAACGATTTTGGAGAAAGGTTTTAGTTTATTCATTTGATTAAAAGCATCTGGTACAGCGCTAGGTTTTAATACTATTAAATTATTCTGATATTTAGCATATATTGGATCTTTTCTTACATAAATATTATCTGAATCTTTTCTCAGATCAAAGCTATTTGTATCTACGTATGTCCCATCAAGCAGATGCGTATATCCTCAACATGGCGCGCTCATCACGAAGCTGCCTCGTGAGTCCTCTTCAGTGGATAATTGAGCCTGTCCGGTCCTACTGGCCTTGACAGCAGCTAGTTTAACGTCCACAATCCAAGATGGGAGACGGTGGTGACGTAACAGCAAAATTCGCGGTTTGGTCACATTTATTCGGAGTAAGGTTGGGTAATTTGGAGAGTAAGTCATGGTTAAATACTGTCTGCGAATCGCAAAAAAAAAACTTATTTTACAGAGAGTCAGAAAAACACGATGTATTATTTTCTTCAATATAAAAGTAATCTGTTGATAACAATTACGATTCGCTAGAAACTTTCAAGATAAAATATATTATCCAATAAAAAACTCTTTCAATTTCATCTCCACTCCAATTCTCATCAAATTAAAAATTAATCACATCTATCGAGATTTTATCTGAACAGTTTCATTTGGTCGTGAACTATCTACACTTCGCACTTTACCGACATACGTAGGAGTGTCTATTCTTAGAGTAGGACCCTCCTAACCTTGATATGTTAGTTGAGAGTGACGTTAGGGCGACGGTAGATACGTAACACGACAGGGAACATGTATCAAGTGCGTCTGATCCTTTATTATATGTATAATGGAAAATCATTCAACTAACATGAAAGTGGTGATAAATTGAGACAACAGTTTGATTTGACAAAGTCTTCAATCAATACACCCTCCTCTTTGTTTTCTAGATTTGAAAGATAAAACGAATCGGGATATTTAAATCAAATCTTCTCTTGCCGCTACAACCAAAACGATCTTAATACAAATAAAAAAAAAACCCGCTTCTAAATCAATGATCTGTGAAACCTAAATCGGAATGAACACGCAAATTCTCCGCAAATCCCAGACTGAACAATCAAAGGAACATTTTATAAAAGATTTGCACGGTTTCTGAAAGGTCTGACAGCGTTTCAATAATGTAACATCTTAATTTTTTAAGCCCCGTCCATCTCAAAAGAAAATTCGGTGCTAACTTCGTCTGCAAACTTTTACTGAGTCGACGTTATTAAATTCTCTTTTGCATATATTTATAAAGATCTTTTATACAGTACCAATTCCTTTTTGCATTTGTAATACTAATTCAATTAGGTCACTTAATGCCTTCAATGATATTCATATGCTTTATGAAAAGTCATATTTGTTTATGCCCGATCCCTGACCATCATTTTCCTTTCTTGCTATTCGATGTCAGGTAACGTTATCCTATCGCGGCCACTATCTGCGTCTATCTGTAGTTGACAGTCGTCGACTTATGCGTTCTGTGTTTACAGTAGATAACCGTATTTACTACTTCATTTGTATGGAAATTTCCCTGTAGGTATATATTGAGCTTGAATCCCTCCTGTGTAGTATTTTGGTTTTTCCAAAATATTAGGTAATTACATCATCGTGTTTTATAGGAATACATAAATTATGTTTTCTCCGTAAATTGATCGAATTACATACATACATAAACTCACGCCTTCTTCCCGTGAGGGTGGGCAGAAACTACAGAACGCCACCTGCTACGATCCTTACATACTCCTTTTGCCTCGTTTACGTTCATACATTTGGTCATACACGCACGCCGGTTGCGATTACTACGCACCTGACCTTTCTGAAGATTATCACCAATAAGGTCACTCCCAGCGTTTCCACTCACATTTGCCTTGTAAATACCTTTTATTAGTCGCCTTTAATTCATCCTCTCAACATGACCTAAACCATCTAAGCATACTCTTTTAAATTTTTGTCACTATATGTATTAAATCACACCTTTGCCTTATCAAGTTATCACATCATTCCTTATCGAATTATAAGACAATTAAATGTAACGAAAGTATCGTAAACGTCACTTCTCTCAAACCCAATTACAAAATTGAATTCCGTACAAACAGGACATAAAAACTTCCAATATATCAACGAACAAGCGATTAGCTTCGCAAAATCAGACACGACATAAAGTTTGTCGTAATCTCAAATGGCCTTTTCAGAAAAACTTCGTCCCAAAAATACTTCCATGTCCCGTTTCACCCGTATCAGGCTAACTGTCAGTTAAAAAGAAATCTGCGGAGTCCATTAATTCGTTTGTGATGGGATATCAACACTGCCCAGACACGGACACTTAGGAGTGATGGATGTATCAGTCAATTAGTCTTATACCACTGCTTCAGAAAAGGGTTCCGTACCTACGTAGAATTATTTATTTATTTAACCATTTATGTACACACAAATAAACAAATAAGAATAAAGGAACAGAAAAATCACAAAGTTGTTGCTTATTTCTAAAGAAATTCTTCCAACATACCTGGGATAGGACAGAGGATTATAATTTATCTAAGTTACAATAGTCTAATGTCAACTGCTCATCCCCTTTTGCAAAATACTTTTCCCGATGTAGGGACGTTAATTGTTGAGGAGTTCTCCTAGTAAGAATCGGGAGAACTGGAGCTGATGGTGATGTCATCATTAGCTCCTACTAAAGTAGGTACTTAATCGAATCGCAACCCGTGAAATATTTATTGTTGAGTAGTTCCGATGCCCATCTGTGGTCTTCATCATCAGTTCACCAAATGGTGCTTTCCAAGAGTTACTATAAAAAATATCCAAAATGCTATAGGTGTGCCTATAAAATTTGAGGGTTGCCCTCGATTTCCATGGGATCCTCATATCAGATTTTGACTTGGTGACAATGGGACCACCTCGAGAGCATACCCTTTCAAACAAAAACAGAATTTTCGAAAACGGTCCACAAATGACGGAGAAATCGGTGTACATACATAAATATATATGTACACACGCGACGAATTAATAACCTCCTCTTTTTATTGAAATTCGGTTAAAAAGAGATGTAGACTCCGTGTGTAAGACTAGAAGAGGAAATAAAATACATAAAATCTAAAAAAACAATTGACTTAGCAAATAAAACATATAATACTTAAATACATACATACTTCTAAAATAAATACCACTAAAATAACTAACACCTACGAGGAAATGGAAATATAGTGTTCTTTCACTCTTCTTATACTGCAACAGTCTGGCAATCCCTAATGATTATGCTTAGTGCGTAACATTAATTTTTTTTTTGGTGTTTCTGAAGTCGTTCCATGTAAAATACTGCTATTCAGCTGCATCCGGTTTGACTGGAAGCCGACCCCAACAACGACATAGTTGGGAAAAAGCTAGGCTAGATGATGATGGATTTTCTGAAGATTTCTATATCAAATACTTTGAATCTGATATTTTACTGTGAAGCTATGTAACGACTATACATACAATATATTATTACTTTCTAACTTTGGCATATTCGTAAAGCATTTCTTATTAAACAGTTACACAAGATACAAACAAAAGGCTTCCAATCTTCTAAAGCTTGACTTAGACTTCCAATTGAACCTAGTTATTCAGAAAGCAGCCATATGGCATTTTTTTCCAAAAATGAGTTATAAAACACAGTCATACTAATTTCGCCATACACGATTTTTTGCTAAAACTACCATGTGGATATCTCTATTTATCACTGAGATATGAGCTGTCAAATGCAGCCTTGTCCATACATCCATAATGCAAACATCGACATAATAATGCTTATAACTCTGTTTGTACTTTTCCCGTCATGGCTGCTTTCTGCATAACACGTCCTCAAATAGCAAAAAAGGCGGCTTTCATCCGGAATTTAATTATAATCTGTCACTTCAAAACTGACTCATTTCATCAACTCCGAGTTTGAATCAACTTCGTTAATATTATTTCATTCATATGCTTGATCAAGTGTATTATCAGTAACAAATAATAATAATAACACATGTCGAATAACATTTCGAAACGAAATATACCACCATGTAATTAATTCGTTTGTTAATTTAATAGGCTAGCAAAACCTTTTTATTCATCCGTTTTAAATAATTATTACTATATATTTTAAATATCTTTAAATTATAATAATTTAATTACGTACATTTCTACTTTCACCTTATTCTGCATCAGGTAATACTTAATATGGGATGGCCAAAGAGGGGGTCAAGTAATATCGATTTTACTGCTAAGCTGTTCCAACATTTCAACTACATACTATGGATTAAGAAATGAACTATGCTCTCTTGTAGGTTATGTACTCCTGTTAACAAAATCGTCACTAGTAACGATTGCATTTCAACAAATCGATTCTTAACTGTGTATACACCTTCGGCTTTCACAAAGAGTATAACTTCACTTTGATGGATGTAGTATTGATGTCGCCGCCGGATTATCTAATACGCCGTAATACAAAACGTCTAGCCGAAATAGATAATGGCGCTGTTTTCTATTACGGCTGATTGACGTTCAGCCAAAATGTATTGCGGCTAAATAAACGTACGTCGCATTGTGATAGCGCATCGCGTTCTACAATGCGGCTGATCAACGCTCCGCCATAATACAATTTGGCGCGTCGCTTTGTAATTTTTAGTTCCAAAATGGTTAGGTTATGTTAGAACTGTGACCAAAGACGCGTGAGTCGAGCGAACGGTGCATCGGCAGCGGCCTGCGAGCGCTAGTTACAAGTTGGTCGCAGTTACTTGGCTTGGTTACCATATATTTTAATCTGTTTGCAATAGGGCTAAAGGTTGGCCGCTGTTTTGGCGAACGTATCATTACGACATTTTGGCTGAACGTCAATCAGCCGTAATAGGGAACAGCGCCTTTATGTATTTCGGCTAGACGTTTAGTATAACGTCGTATTATACAATTTGGCTGCGACATTGATACTATCAATAGTACAACTTGATGACCGCCTGTTAGTACCGACGCTTTCGTCGAACGATTTATCATCATATCAGATATTACGTTGACTAGGTATTCGGAAGTAATGTGACGGGTAACTCCTGTTGCGGTGTTTCAATATAGTATTTTGTTATTTGTTGAGCCTGTGTTTATCGATAGCAATAACATGGCATATATACCTATAATTCAATGGTGAAAAGATTACTTTTAAGCAAGACTATCGACGGCTGCAACATCGCTTAACATCGGGTGATGTCTTTCTTTCCGTTGTTATTTCAAAACACGAGGGATCATATGTCTCAAGTCCTATCTCTTTCTCCACATTTCAAGAGCTAGTTCCATTTCTTGGATCATAAAATTGTTTAGTGATACTTGCATTGTTTTCAATCCCAATGTTGCCCATTCAGTTGTAACATTTTATAGGCAAATAAACATCCTAGCTAAACCACTATTTCCTGAAACGATAATAAATAATAATAAACGATATAACAACGAGATTATGTAACGGCAGTAAATTTTCCTGTTTTTCGACATTATCAATCGATAACCCATATCGATGATTTGGTAGTTACCACATACACCAAGTTCAGTGACGTCAAACACGACGTAAGCTGAACCGTCACGTACTAACCCAATAAGAAACCCAAGTTTCTGATAATCCAACGTTTAATTCGATTAGCCGCTATATTCGTTTGCTATAATCGATGTTACTGGAGTTTTTAACTCGAAAATCAATAAGGGAAGGGGCTGTCGTTCGATTTCCGTGTTCCGATTCAACTTTAAATTGGCAAAGAGATTTTATGATATCAGTAGGGTTGGTCGTTTGATAACGATATTTTGCGTTTGAATTTCCGGGAGGCAAAATTAGATTTTTTATACCATTCGTCAATCGGGGACATAAATTATCAAAAAAAGATTATCTTTTTTAATTGTCAAACCAGTGAAGTCCAGATAAGTCCTTATTTGTGTTAGAAAAACAAAGTAGATTACATTGTTTGTCCATAATAAACCCTTTGTATAACCAAGCTAGCGTGTCTTCTAATCCAATTAGGTACGCAACTGTTCTTCGCAACGCGAAAACAAGCGAACCAAATGATTGAACATGCCAAATTTTCTGAAACTTAACAAGAACATGGCACTGACATTATAGCCTTAACTTTCAAAAGGAGTATATTATATTTTATATCTTAGGGGTAGACGCAGGATGTACAATACAGCCATATTTCGCTTGCAGTCCCATGTTTTAGGAGGCCAGCTTAACACATTATCTGCTTAATTCTATATGCAAACGCTTCTTTATGCTACACCCTTACCGACTAGCATAAAGAAGCGTTTGCATAAATAATTAAGCAGATAATGTGTTAAAGCCACTGACAGGGCAGACTCCGGGCTGATACTGAGAAATTTCCGACGGAAAATTTCCATAACCCTTTCCCCGACCTTGGAAACAAACCCAAGACGCGACCACGAGGACAAGGCAAGAAGGCAGTCAAACCCCTCAATCCTTCAATAAAACAACATCGCAGGTATAATATCAAAATGAAGACCACAACCATTATAATTAGTTAGGGGTAAATAACGCTTGAGTAAAGAAGCTTGAAATTGTAACACACATATTAGCACTGGTTGTGTGTGTTTAAGCAAGTGAAATATGTATTTAGGTCCACAAGCATATATTAAGACTCAGTTTAGACTTTGAAAATTGTAGTTTACCTTTGGAAATGTAACATGGAACTTGGAGCATTGTATTAGGTGCAGTTAAAGGTGTAAAGATAAAAAAATGACTCCCATTTTAATTTGTGTTGGTGATGTGTGAACATAATTATCTCCCTTTTATTTTATCCACTTTAATATTTAATTTTAACCATTAGTTTGGTGGGTAGTCTTTATTCCTCCTTTTTAGTGTTACTACTCATACTACCTTCCTGATTTCTCACAAAATTACAAACTACCCTACAATAAAACCAAATATTTGCAATTTAAGACACAATTTGAAAAGAATTCGGCGAACGCAAAAAGAGAAAAGCATGTGGCGTGACTAAAATACGTATTAAATTTTCAATAATTCTTCACACGTTTTCAGATTTTATAAACGTGTACGATTTAGTGCCGATCGAGAAGATTTATGGCTTAAAAGTAGTGTTGAAATCGAATGCTTCATTAGTAAAAAAAAACGAAGTTGAAGTTGACTAAACCGTTTGAGAAGAAAGAAACTTATAAATTACCAATCCATACATTGCTGGCTCTATTATCAATTCAGCCTGATAAGTATAAATCAGGCTGTTCGAATTTGACAAGCACTTGTGCATTATTTAACGAAAATATACGCTAGATATTTAATTTGATAATCTATGAACCGAAATTAATAGCCACAACGTAATGACGTAATTTTGTTCGTTTATTACAAAACAACCGTAATGGTCGTCGATACTGTCACCTTGACACGGACGCAACGCGCCACTCCCGCGCAATCATCCAATTGGCGGGAACCGGACAAGATGGCCGCCGTAGACGTCAACGAGTGCCGTTGCATATTATAAGAAGTGTTTTGTTGCATTTCCGATGCAATGACGGTTTCTGGAAGATTTCTAAAGAATAAATGAAGAATCGGTACTGCTCCATTGGCAACGCGTCCACGTGTCTTTGAACAGTTGAAGTTAAGTTGTACAACAGTTGAAGTTAACAACTTAGTTGGTTCCATAAAGTCTTTAAAAGAAGTCTGAACTTTGAATTATACAATATAGTTAATACTTCTGTCAGTTATTTATTTTCCCTATAACAATATTTATTTTTTTGTTAGATTCCTAGTTCTTGTAAATTTATAACCAACTATTACCATTTCTCCGTTAGAAATAAAACGAAAATCTTCCAATTTGTAGGCAACGGTTCATGAAGAGTTTCATCCAATTATTGTTATTGTAAGCGTTATTAAAGCAAAGCAGATTACGTAAACCTTAACAACGAGGCTCCCGTTACGCCAACGCAATCATAACAAAAAAATACAAAACCTGTTCTAAATAACAAAACGAAAACACTACACAGAGCATATCTGATAAACTTAAACTTACAAGATAAAGGTTTTCAGTAAACACTAGGTATCGCAAAACAATCAATATTTTATTTGAACGCGGCCAGATACGGGTGAATCAATAACGCGAACCGTTTTGAGCGCGAACGCGACTCCTAGCGCCATCTATTATGTAATAGCGGAACTACGTAGCTTTAATGCTAGCTTGCACCGTAAACCGTTAGGGGTCGTGTTGGTAGCTGAAAAATTAAAAGTTCTCAGTGCGGTAGTTGCATTAGTAAATTGAAACCAGTTTCATCCCACGCGAAATGAATGGGTTTATTGGCAATATAGTAGACCGGTTTTAAGACCTAGGACTTGGGAACGCTGACGTGTTTGAAACGATATTAAATGGTGTATCGGTTGTATCGCTCAAGTTCGATGTTTCAAAGTAAACTAAGCTACTGAGAACCTCATCGTACTTCGGTACTTGAAAGCTGGAAGTGGATTTGTTACTTAAATAGTTAATCAATCAATAAATCAATCTGCCAAGCCTTTTCCCAATTATATTGGGGTCGGCTTCCAGTCTAACCTGATGCAGCTGAATACCAGTAGTTTACATGGAGCGATTGCCTATCTGACCTCCACAACCCTGTTACTGGGTAACACGATATCCCTTGGTAAGACTGATTGTCACATTTGAGCCTCCTCCCAACCTGTAACGACTGTCAAAGATCTACGAAAGACAGCCGGGACCAACGGCTTAACTTGCTTTCCATCCGTGTCACGGAGGGGTCCCATTATCTAATAGATGGTCACCCATCCACGAAACTACCGCGGCAAGCGTAGCTTAACCATCGATTAACCCATGCGGCTTTTATTATTTAGCCACGACCATACTTTAGTATGATCGATAATTTATTATTATAGCATCCTGACCTTTCAAGAAATATTCTAGTTCTATTCTTATTGGATTATGATTTAATTATCACCAAAATAATAATCAGATGGCCATTATATAGAAATTGACACCCAACACAATGACAAGCTTTCAGAGAAGAATACAATTATACAAAAAAAAGAAAATGTTTATACGTATAAACATAAGTTCAGCTATTGACCACTAGATGGCGCCACAGTGCCGGTTAGTTAAATAACCTATGAGACATAATCCTCTTATCCTTATACACATGATAACACAGGAAAGCTTTTAAACCGACCACTTACTGATATATGGTAATATTTATTCCGTATCTTCACAACAGTATACGTTGCGGGTTATGCATAATTTTAACTAAGATGATATTACTCATGGTTTCTAGTTTTATACTCGTAGATGAAGGAAAAGCTGACTGAATACGCATTAATTTAAGTCATAAAAAGTGTTTTTGACGTCGCAGACTACACAATCCTTTGAATTGAAATGAATTTTGTACAAACATTTTTTGGGCGCTGATATAAAACTCGAAGATAAATCTATTACAGACCAAACCAACGCGTGGTTCTAATTCTAAAGCCAGAGTAACCTCTTTAACTTTATTTACGACTGCTGAGGTGAACTTTACTAGATCCTAGAGACTCTATAGGGTCTAGGGAAATTAGTTTAGGGCGAGGAACCAAATAATAGGTTTTTACCTAAGAAATTGTCGAATTTTGATACCGGCTAGTGTGCAGATCAATATCTTTCATTCTATTTAGAATTCCAAATTCAAATTAATTTTTAGTTATCAAAGTATGACATTAAAAAAAAAAACAGTTGTTCATTTGCTTTCCCGCCATTCGATTTTTCTTTAATATCGATGTTTCTGTAACCATGGAAAAAGCGAAACTGCGCGCTATTTTCGAATACGATTCCGTCGTGGCACCAACGCAACACAGACAGCACGCAATATTAACGACGTGTATGGACAAGGTACCGCAAGTGAACGCACGGTGCGTTTTTGGTTTGACCGCTTCCGTTCTGGAAATTTTGTTCTCAACAATGAGCCCTGGGGAAAAATTTCAAATTTAAAGAATTTATCGATTCCCGTTCCCAGGTTATCTATAGCAGAGGTATCAACGAATTTTCATTAGAATGGCAACAGTGCATCGACAATATTTCTTTAAAAAAAAAAAAATGTTTGGTTTTTTTCTATGTAAATCGGCAATTTTATAGGTAAAGACCTAATATTCTACCAACACCGTTATAAAAACATGTATGCTTCCACAATCGCACTCTGCATCTGTCCGGTTGCTTCAACTCCAGCAAGCATATCTAAGCAAAACCCTGCTACTTGACTAAAAGGTAATTACAGTAAGTGTACCGTAATATCTCATACATGCTTGTAGCTGATACGACTAGTTGCAGGCATGTAACCGCCACTCGCCCTTGATAGGTAGAATGCTTGCTTAGAGAACGATTTTGACGTGTAGATAAATGTATGGCTGAAGTAAGAAAGTAGGCTTATCTATTTAAAAAATACACAGCCACATCACAATCATTAACACTTATGATATAAAAAATCTTAATAAGTAAAGGACTAACGCACATGGTAATTCAGGCGTGCATAGCATACCTAGCAAGAATGACGAAATACGTGTTTTATTTGGACATAGTTTAGCAGAAAGGACTCAACTCACAAACAGTAAATTTTGAGTTATCGAGATTTTAAGATTAGATGTGTATTGAATATTGTCACATATATTCTAATGTTTTTAGGAGAAAATATACTAATGTTTTTAGGAGGCAAATATACTAATATCTATGTAGTATCACGGATAATTTTTGCTGAGTGAATGAACCAACTGTTAGGACTTCTTTGGTATATGTATGTTTGACCATAGTGTGGATTGAGTCCTTTCTGCTAAACTACGTCCAATTCTCTTTGCGAAATAATATGTTTTTTTAAGACTATGGATACCTATACTTACCTCCATGTTTCAATTTTTAATGTTTTTTTTTACTGTTTTGCTATTTATTCTAATTATTGTTTTCTTGCCAGCAATAAAACACTATTTATTTTTATTATTTTATTGACAGCGTGTGCATAGACTTCAAAAAGATTGGTTTAATTGTCGTTTAATGGAATAGCGTCACAAGCGAATTCCCCATAATGGTAGATGTTACCAACATTTCATGAATTACGTTCTAAGCCCCATGTAGGCTTCGGATGGGGAGGGCAAGCCTTTTGCTATTCATTCAGCCAAAATCGCGACTCCGTTCAGTTACTGAGATTTTTTAATAAAAGTGTTTTTCCCGAAACGAGGATTCAACGCAAGAGTGGACCAAACCGAACATTCCTTTTGAGTTTCATGTTAAATTAATTTCTGCTGCCCTTTATGTATGGTGAGAAACAGCTTAATGAAAGTGTATTATTAAACAAAAACCTTGAATTTGCTATCGGTTTCGGAAACTTAATCGGCTTAATGGTGGTAACCGTTCTACGTCATCTTTATTGTAAGAACCGCCCACTCATTGAGTATCACAAATACCATTCATTGATCGAAAACGTTTTAAAGAGAGGATATTTTCAGGAAATGATTTTAGCACTCTCTGCCGATTGGATTCTACGAGTATGTATATTTCCTCGTCAACAACTCCAACGTCACATTCGCGATGTGACGTTTTATTTATGTAGTGATCTTTAGGCCACACCCTCACGGAATTGGCAGACACACCTACAAAAATTCCTTTGCTATGTATATCAGAACAATTAATAATTTAGCTTGCCAATTGACAACACTACGCAGATACTTGGAACACTCGTAAGCAGTAGCAGTTGATCAAATTACGCGGACGCGTGCGAGGAGTGTAAAGCGGAGGTCATACAGGAAGCTAAGCTAGTTTACCGTGCAACCAGATATGTGAGGTTCACAAAAAAAAAAAACTATGGTTTTAGTTACTTTACTTAGCTTGACACTCTCGGGGGTGGAACGAAGCAGAAGAGACACGGACAGAGTTCACTTCTAATCAGCCTATAATGTTCCCACTGCTGCGACACAGGACTCCTCTCTGTGAGAGGGACTGGGCTAGTTGACCCACTTCCTACATATACATAGTTATCGGGTAGAAGTCGTAAGATAGGTACACAATGTACAGACGCCAGCGGGTCAAGCTACCCGAAACTGTCAAATCCCAATCAACCTTGAACCTAATGCCTTAGCGATAAAGTTGAAAATTTATTAAAGAAATTTGACAGATTGTAGTAGCTTGATGTGCTTGGCGTCTGTACTAAAATAACAGCCACATTTTAATAAAACTCCCTCGTCCCCCGACCCGCCGCGAACATCGCCCGTCCGCACTATTTGTTCACAACTTCATGGGTTTTATTTTTTTTGCGCGGGAACCCTAATTCTTTTTCTAAAATAAAAGTATAAGTTACTTCTTATAACATCAGCTATCTGCCAGTCGGTCAGTTCGGAGACTAGACGGAACAAACAGATAGACACGAAAATTTTAATAATTGTTTTTTTGTTATAAGTACCGTAGATACCTACTTTCTTCTGTCAACTGTCAGGCAGGAAGACATAACCAAATTTTCTGTTTTTTTTTTCAGTTTTAATGTATTTATTTAAAAAAAAAATCATGGATGAAGTTATAGAATTATGGAGAAATGTTTAGACGCTGCTTGAGCGTGCGTGGTCTATCGCCGCCCGTTCGATGTCCACCGCGCACAGGATAGATGGAAAGCAGCACATGAAGTAATTTTTTGCTCCGTTGGTGTAATTGCTGTATGGGGTTCCAGTGGGAGGATAAATAAATAAAGAACAGTGTCAGGTTTCAGCCTACACAACTTTTAAAACTAAATTCACACGGACACAAAGTTTTTACCTACAACAATTTAAATATAAAATTCCAACTTATTAAAAAATATTTAGTTATTTTCGAGAACTTTTCGAAAAGAAAATCATTTTTAATAAGTAACCATTTTACTAATCATGTTCTTGAATTCCAGGTTTTTCTTTTTTTAAATAAAATCGTGTCAGGTAACAACTACCTGTTCTGGCACTGTAATCGATTATTCTAAATAATTAAAGCGATTTACTCTTTACTTTTTATTTACCACCTCATAATTGTCTTTTATTATTATTATTATTTAGCTAAATAACACGTTCATCGTGTTTATTATAAATATATTTAGTGTTTTTTAAAGAATATAAAAACGAAAATCAAGAAATCCATTTTCGTGATCTGTGTTCGATAACTTAATCGCCTTGTAATGGCAACCCTGTTAGGTTACGTCTTCTGCAGTTCTGTCAAGATCGCGCGCGCCTATTGACTTAAACTGACAGTGAGTTGACGATGACAAGATGTCAAACATCTTGTAATGATGTGTTGTTGTCGGTGTTTTTCTATGAGTACGTTTGTTTCATTCTCTAATTCATCTGCGTTTGCGTTATAGAATTATTGTGTTATATCCATACCACACATTTTTTGACAATATCTCATCAACTACGTTGTATTAATTGTGGTATAAATATGTTCCGGATGGAACGGCATTTAGTTGAATCTGACGATGTCCGTTCATTGTTACGGCAATGGATTTCACTTTCTGAGGTAGAGTACGATTTAATTGAATTTGATAACGAAAATGACGATAATGAATAACAATGCTGAAAAAGAATAAAAGTTATCAATTACTATATATTTTTGTTTAATTTACTCTCTGTAAAAATACATAACCTCCAATTTAAAATGTCTGAATAACTTCTTGTTTAGAAGTTCAGTGTAAAAGTGGAAATCACAGAAAAGCTATTGACATTAATCTACACTATAAAACGTAAGAATTTTCACTGTCCGTGACACATTAATATTGAGCCAAAGTTAATAGGGACATCTGACATTGTTCTTTACCTAGTATAAAGCTGTTATTTTGACATTACAAACAAACACTTCTATTTTATTTATTTGTATAAATTAGCTCGCTTAGGTCAGCTCTGTAGTTGGCGTGAGCTGACGTAGCTTCGTGGGTAAGGCTTAGCTTAATTCATTAGGCCCGGCTGACGCACATGCGCGTTTTGGACGTTCACCATGTGCTTGCGGCGCGTATGCGCGTCCATATAATTTTCTTAGTAACTTTCTTCGAGTGCGGCACGCCGCACCTGTGTGTTCGTTGTGCATCTCTATTATTTAACACATTATCTACTTAATTCTTAGCGAAATTTATGCAAAGTCTTCTTTATGCTACACTAATCCTGTGTGGCAAACGCTCGGGTGCGTGCAAAAAAAAAACTTGTGTGTAGACACCCTTACCGACCCTTATTTTACGATGTTTTCGAAACAATAGCACAACGAACGCACAGGTGCGGCGCGCCGCACTCGAAGAAAGTTATGTAAATTGTATGGACGCGCATACGCGCCGTCAAGCACATGGTGAACGTCCGAAAACGCGCATGCGCGTCGGCCGCGCCTAATGAATTAAAAAACATCGTAAAATAAGGGTCGGTAAGGGTGTCTACATACAAGTTATTTTTTGCACGCGTCCGAGCGTTTGCCACACAGGATTAGTGTAGCATAAAGTAGCGTTTGCATAAATTTCGCTAATAATTAAGCAGATAATATGTACCTACGAAGCTACATCAGTTCACGCCAACTACAGAGCTAACTTTGCTTAGCGGCTAAGCGAAGTTAGCTTATCTCGCCGTGTGACCTGCACTTAACGTTAGCTGATCGTGGTAACGATAAAACCTCTATGCTGTTAACAGGCGACACTACGACAATGGAGCAACTAGGATCATTCAACTTGATCGTTTACGCTATTGTTCGTCATAGTATCTACTACCATTTACAATGTTAGCCAGTGGAACATGATTCCCAGGACGTGCAACGGTATGTCATAATTATGCTGAATGGCATCCTTTTGCACATGAGTTTTCTAGTGCCTTTGGGCTAAATGTGTGACAAAAGAAACATGTATTTATGGTGGACAGTAATTCATATGGAAACAAGGCCATACCTTTGAAATTCTGCCTGTAAATAGGTAAGCCTCTCGAGGGCACTGTAGCGTATAACGTTTACATCCATATTTAGACCAAACAAGTCTCCCTTCCTACGCTTAAAATAAAACCATATAGGTACCCTTTGTGACTAGTCTGTGTCATACAGGTAAAACCTTTATTCATATATTTAAATGATGATTATTATAACCTACTACCAACCCGACCCGGCTTCGCACGGGTAGCCCGATCGCTACCAAACTTCACAGGGTCACCCGCTGGGCTAATTTGAAGATTGCCTGAAAATATCTTCAAAATCGCTCCGGCCGTTTTGATGACCATAGGGAAATACATACACACATCGAATTCTATATCATATAAGCTATTTTCCCTTTAAAAATGAACTTTAGGTTGAATTGACAGAACACATTTTCTCATTCATCTTTAGCAATCAGTGCCACTATCATGCTAATTAGCTCATATTTTCAACAAGACATGCATGCATGCGATGACCTTGTGAAGGCTGCAGGAATCCGTTGGATGCAAGAAGCACAGAACCGGTCGAAGTGGCGGTGCTTGGTGGATGCCTATGTCCAGCAGTGGACGTCTTTCGGCCTAAACTCGTGCAAAATCGACAAGAAAACAAGAATTCAATTCAACGTACAAATACCATTCAATTAATTCCATCTTTGCTATATAAATGTATCTGTATACGAACGTATCTTATTCCTTATATATCTTCCTTGATCCTTTCTAAATGGAGGCTCGGCATATAGCTCCAATTAACCCCTCGGATGAATAGGAGACACGATTAGAGATGGGCAATCAACCGGGTTAAAACCCGTTTACTGGGTTTTAACCCAATAAAAACCCATTTATTCCCTCCCACGGGATTTTTATTCGGGTGTTTATTGATTTGGTGAAATTTATCAATTTAAACATGGATAATGTAAATATTTGTGAATATTCTAGTACTATTCACTAATATTTACATATACAGGGTGTTTGACGCATGGACCGATACAATTTTTCCAGGGATTTGGGTGTCATTAGCTAGGTTCTACCCATACACCCTTTGTCCCAAATGTCACGGTTGGTTAAATATGTTTTTTTTTAATGAAAATAAATACCCAAAATGTTTCCTTTAATTCGAAATAACTTTTTTGTTTGTGGGTGTAGTGGCACAAAATAATACTCTCCAAAGTCATTTAAATCCAAATACATCTTTGTTTGATACAACTGGTTTCAAGAAAATTCCTTACAAGCTTCCAAAGTTTAATTTTTTATTGAATGTATGAAATTTTACAACTTCTAAATTCGTTAAAAAAAACTAAGAGCCATTTTGAACTTAGCTTTATTTTAAAAAGTTCTTTAGTTATTAGCAGGGACCGGCCGGATACTCGTTGAAAGGGTGTTTGAAATGGTTATTTTAAGCGCTTCAAAAAAAACCCTATGATACATGGTACACCTTCGAACGGGTGTAGTTAACCCGTTACGAACGGGTTACCTTTTCAACACCCTGCAACACTGTAACAGGGTAAGCCATTCCAACTCAAGACATTGTAATATGCACTGTTTACAATCGATATTAGTTTGAAAATTGCACAACCACGACCGCACGTGACATCGTACCGCGCCCGGCGGCGGCGGTCCGCCAATCTTGCGTGTACCGACTTGAGGAGTGACTTGTAAACATGGAAAAATACCTATTGTCTGTATGATCTTATAGTTCAATTTTGCTCGTCACACATGCTAAACATTGTAATAATATTTATTTCTTCGTGTCTATACTTGTTTATTTTCATTATTCGTCATTTGATTCGGAACTCGGACGGAACTACTCAAGCTACTACTAGCAACTACTACTTATTAGGTAATCCAGGGTAACCCGAAAAAAGCTTTTCGAGAAGGTAACCTCTTCAAAGGCTTAAGTCATTGAAGGTGTTAACCCCTTTACGTGGTTACCTTAATAAAGGTGTTAACCATTTCGCTGGGTTTCGAGGATGTAACTCGAACAAAAAGTAACACTGCGATGTGAGTTACCCCATGTAAGGGTTACCCTGTCCAAAGGCTTAACTCTTAAGCGGGGTTGTCCGGTCCTTGGTTATTAGTATACCCTTTCTAACAGTATCCTACATGTCATAGAAATTATTCATTATGTAGTCAAAACGCTAGTTTGGAGAGTCAGGGTTAAGAAAAGACTTATTAAGGTTATTATGTTTTTATTAAAGTAAAGTTATAAAAAAGGAGGCAAAACACCCGCCGGGAGAAATGGAAAGAAATGGGAGAAATGCCTTTGCCCAGCAGTGGGACAGAATAGTTAACAAAAGTTATAAATCTTGTTCAAATTGACCTCCTCCATTTCGTATGCACGCACGACATCTGTTTCTTATTTCAACTGTCGTTGTACAGACGCCAGCAGGTCAACCTACCCGAAACTGTCAGATTTTCCCAATCAACCTTGAACCTAATGTCTTAGCAATAAAGTCGAAACTCTATTAAAGAAATCTGACAGATTGTAGTAGCTTGATGTGCTGGCGTCTGTACGTAGTCGCATTTCTTCTGTCATAGTTTGGAACGCGCCGGTTATTCGTTCAATTAGAACTTCCCTAGTGGGCACTTCTGTCTGTCAAACCCATTCTGAGGTTGAGAATTTTTACGTCTGGGGACGTGCAAAAGTCAATCTCTGAGATCAACAGTAGACTAGTATGTGTGATACTACTTATAGCTATTATTTTAAATATGCTTGATATTTTAGTTTTGAATGGGCTGTGATGAAATACTTGCATAAATAATACAATTGTTGAAATATCATGTGCAAGAGTAAGTTGTCAAACCTGATGTGCTGTTAAATGCACCACTATCAGTGATATTTATACTCCAAAAAACACTAGAAGTACCTAAATCGTGTTAGGTCCACGATCCAAGATAATAGTGAAAGTACTCAATTTAGACCCGCTGTTTGGGTTTTTATTCGGGTTTAAACCCGTTTAAACCCAAAAAACCCGGTTTAAACCCGTTTCCACCCATTGGGTTTAAACCCTCTGCCCATCTCTAGACACGATACGCGCGTATTCTATTACACAAAACGATACAGTAAGTAGGGATCGTATTGATACAATTCTGCTGAGTTTTCATTTAATGAAGAATAAAATTCCGAGGCTTTGTAGTTTAAGTAATCTTATTAGAACGTAAAAGGTGATTGATTGACCGACATTTTAAAGTTGAATGGCCAAAAGTTTGAATGGTTGATGAAAATGCTAACCAAGCAGTCAAAAGTAAGTAGTGATTGTAGGGTAGGGATAGGGTTACAATATCAGTTCTGAGTAACCAAAAAGGCTTGCAATTTTGTCTATGATGAATTTCTAGTTACTTATAAAACGGTTTGACATATTGGAAAAAAACCGGCCAAGTGCGTGTCGGACTACGCACAATGAAGGCTTCTGTAGTTGGGATGAATTCATCCCAAGAACAAGAACAAACTTAACATTGTAGTTGAAAAACATGTTCTCACATACATTCCAACTGCAAATGTAAGTTTGTACGCACAATATTGAGAGATTTACCATGTTATTTTAAGACCATAGACCTCTTATAGGTTTTCCTGTAGGTAATCTATAGCTATTGAATTATTTTCTGTATTTTTTTTTTCAAAATTTTAGGCTCAGTAGTTTCGGAAATAAGTGGGGGAGGGGAATGGTCAATTTTCGTATATTTTCTTAAATAACTTTAAAACAGTTTATTTTATAATTATAAAAATAATATATATTTGAGACCCTCACAGTAAGCTCTTTCATTTGTTACACGGTATAGTTTGCAAAACTTTTTTTTTTTTTAATTATTATTTGCCCCCCAAAATTGACCCCCTTATTTTAAATCAATTTATTTACGTTACAAATTTTATTACTTACAAATTTATTATTTACGTTTATTTACGTACAAAATTTCAACTTAATCGAATAAAAAAAAAATAAAATCCATTAGATTCGGAGCAAATTGGCTGTGACAGACGGAGAGACCACGAGTGATCCTAGAGTCGCAAATAAAAATAAGCCATGATAACTGTAACGTTACAGATATGGTGCTGTTACCTTTTATAATTATGCTCACTATTTACATTAAAGCTAATGTTACAGGAAAAAAATATGTAACCAGTTTAAAACATAAACAAATTATATATACATATATATATATATAACTAAAGTGTAAGTAAGTATAGGTAGACATGAGGTGGACATAACTAGGTAGGGCCATATCTACCCCAATTAACCAATTTTTAGTGTATATTTGCCTTTAATTCATTTTGCACTTGCTAAGCACAGAGCAATTTTCGTGTAATTGGATATTTCAGATCCCTATCAAATACAATTAATTACAATTAATCAGTGAAATTCGCTTTGTGTAATTAAACGGCAATAAAATATTATGGACCGATCTATTTTATTTTTTTCCGTTATGTCTTTTCTAATTCACAATAAAGTGTATTTAAAGTTTAAAATATTGACCAATCTACCTGTCACGTTTTTATTAGGACTTACAAACTTTAATCAGGAATAATATAATATTTAAAAGTAAAAACCGTTCATAGCAAATGGTTAGTTATATTCACTAAACTATAATCCGATCAAATAGTCGTATAAGGAAATCTTAAAAGTTCAAAGATATATTTATAAAATAATTTCAAATTCAGATTAATTAGACACAAGTTACATCATAGAATGCCAACAGGCACAAAATAAATAAGAAAAAGAACATCAAGTGATTGACAATAAAACATCAGTCAAACAGAACGTTCAAACGATGCGCCCGCGGCGTTCCCGCTCCATGGCGATGACGTCACCGCGGAAGCTAAGGACGTGTGCGCGCGCAGGTGACTAACCTTACTATTGTCATGTGGGCAGGAATCGCTGCGCGTTTACATACGCGCTGCTATATTTGAACGTTTACCGGTATTGGCGACGAATGGGACATTTCAACTAACGAGCTATGGAGCTGGAAATATTATTTCATACTAAACTTCTAACACATGCTTTAACCTTCGAACCAGAGGGATGATGCTGAGATGTTTGCCCTACTTATATAGGCCATCTTCACTTATTGAGTACATTCAAACATTGCTAAAGAAATGCAGCATTTTGAATAACCTTTTGTAACACCACATAAATAACCTCTATTTTTAAATACAGTGTTACTAATGTAGCCAAAGATTAGTCACCATTGACATAATAATTACGAATCACCTATAAATAGTTGACCAATGTCAAGCATTCTACGGGCGTGACGTACCAAGTACGTAACTTACAACGGCTAGAATCAAAGGACGTAGTATGATAATGATAAACTTATCTTCTAATATGATATCTTCAGTGTCTTCCGATGTATTACTATCAACAGATAAATTGCAAACAGAGGCTTTGCTTTGCTTAACCTTATCTACATAATAAAGATCCCTTTCATGTCTCAATCAATCAGTTTTCTTCCTCAATATTCACTATATACGTGCATCCCAAAGAAACAGACAAATATATTCTTACGAGCTCGATTATCACCAACGTTTCTTAATTTACTGATGATCTAAGCAGCGCATCTTATTTAATGAATAATTATGATATCAGCATAGAAGCTCGACAATTCCAGCAAAATTATGTCAGACGAGGCTTGCGAACTTGCTACAGTTCGCAAACTAGACTAGAAGAAACCGCAAAAGTTCTAAACAGTGCCAAACTACGGGCAAACCGCACAACTGAAGCAGTTCTGTTAGTTTAGGACCTAATGTTGAATTAATAACATTCAATTCCGCACGTTTCACTAAGGTATTGTTGGCAGGATAAGGTGTGAAGATATTTGAATAACAATGTTAATTGTAAATGAAATGGTGATATATGTCATGCTCCGACACAGTTGTCAAGGACAGAGCGGAAAGTTAGAGAACGATAATAGAAAGGCTGACCATATGGGATTTACAACCGGGAAGAGACAGCTTTCAAATGTCATACCAATAACCAAGAAAAAATAAAACAAACATGTCTCCTAATTAAAATCTTGATTAACTTCCCCTATTAAAACCTGTCAATAAAACTACAATTGAAAACAATTTCACAGGCAATTAACAACACTAGTAGTTGCAAACAGTGCTATAAATATGCATACTGGCCGTCAAGAATCGATCAATTCTGGCAACAGGCTTACCGCCGTCAGGAAGATCATGACATTGGCTCCCTCGGTATTCGCAAGACACCGGCATACAGATTGGCAACTTGCCACACACGCCCAGCGCAATCGTTAAGAGATTTTTATCGTTTGTCGCGGTACAAACACGACAAACTACCATTTGATATGGACGTAAATATGGTTTGGGTGTACGGATGGACTTTCAAGTGGCTTAACAACAATTTAACGTGAACGTTGAGAGCGTATTCCTTCCATTGAAGATAAGTAAGTGGTTAAAGAAAAATATAAGGCTGCCATCTGACCTAAGAAAAGAAGCAATAATAAATATATTACAATCGCAAAAGACAAGAGATTAGGAAGAAGATACGGTAGGCCTTTGACCAGCAAAGCAATGGAACCTGAAACAGGCTAACAAAAAGAGCACTGTACTGTTATTTGTAGCAATACATTATTAGTCGGGTGTAGCAACAGTGGAAGTCAAAAATGATGACCTGTCAAAAACAATGTGCAACCAATCAACTAATTTGATAACTCCAATAATTATGAGGTTTGTGTGTTATTATGAACCGATTTAAAGCGGGTACGAGACATGAGATTTATTTACAGCCGCGGGCCGCGTTATTAATATTGGCACATTACACCTTGTTGAAACTGGTTAAAAACAAACGCCGAGTATTGCAAGACAAATGGTCATAAACGTGTGAACTTACAACGTGAATGCAGGCATTAAATGTTCAACACAATAACAATTTATAAAGACTATCATTAAGATGGATGCTTTGAAGGCTTGAGAGATGAGAACTATGAATTTCTAGCTAGAGCTTGTGGTAATATTTAAGATTTTTGTAGTGAAAGATTAAAAATTCAAGACTATTTCCTTGGAATGTCTAGCAGTAACGTTGAGGATGTTATAAATCTTTAAAGTCGATGTACAGTCAGAAGTCAGAAGGCGACTAGCAATCTCACAAAACTATGGCATAGCAATATTAGTAGTACTTATGACCTTCTTCTATAATAACGTTTGACAATACAACACATTGGCAACTTTGGCAGCCCGTATAGCGTAGGCGATAATGGTCATTGCGGTGTAAGTGGACTTCTAGACGTTGACTGTACATTAATAGTCACGGTATTCCCATGTATTTGTATTTAATTAATTAAGCCACCGCAGAACCTAACATAGATTAAGGATAATAGCGGAAAGCAGAAAACAAAAGACTGAGGCACAGATTAAGAAATACCTTTGCCCAGCAGCAGACCAAGACATGCTTATTTGGCCTTTAACACCGTAAGAATTAATTTTACTTCAATTAACTCCATCAAATACTAAGAGATTACTAAACCTTGTTACACAAAGTTCTATTTCCAACTAGTTCGTCCTAAGAGGACTCTTCAAGTACCAACTACGTCTATGAATCAGACTCACGTCCTTTGAAAAGTTTCTCAATTATACAGGCAGTTGACGAGAACTTTCTTTCTAGGTATAGCATTAGCAAGTTATCTTACAGCTGTGGTAGTCAAAGAAAGTTTTATAGGCGTCATTTATTTCCCTATAAATTACGTTTTGAAACGCCTTCTTTAGATTGAAATAACGTTTCACAATTATTATAACTGTGAAAGATAAAGCTAATCATGGATGTCGTAAAAGCTGACTAATGTACATTGCAAAGGGATAACAGCAATAAAACTCTACTTTGAATCAAACAAAATGAATTAGAATTTACTCTTTACATTTTTTTTTTTTTTTTATTTGTGATGGGTTTGCTCTTGACTCTAGTCTAGGTCAGAGGTGACAGAGACAAAGTCGACGATGGAGTGAGCTTACCCAGAAGAAGCCTGTTCACTCTCACTTTGAAGAGATTAGGGTTGTATACGTTCGGAAACACAGACGCAGGTAGTGAGTTCCACTCTTTTGCTGTGCGCATTATAAAAGACATTTGGAAGCGCTTAGTGCGAATTGGTGGAATAGCAACCAGGTAGGGATGGTAACTGGCAGTGCGTCTAGATGTCCGGTGGTAGAAGGGGGCCGGTGGAATGAGGTCGTGGAGTTCTCGGGCACACTCTCCGAAGTACAATCTGTAGAAGACCGACAAGCAGGCAACCTTGCGGCGATGAGAAAAGCTATGAAGCTTGGCATCCACCAGTTTTACGTCGCCAATGAGCCTCTTAGCTCTGCGTTCCACCGAGTCAAGCGCGGCTAGTTGGTACTTAGCTGATCCATCCCAAAGGTGACTGCAATACTCCATGCAGGATCGGACTTGCGCTTTGTAAAGGGTTAAAAGCTGTCCAGGCGTAAAGTATCGCTTCACCCTATTTAGGATGCCCAGTTTCTTGGCCGCAGTTTGGGCCTTGTACTCGATGGTGGCGCCGAAGTTGAGACCAGATGTCAACTCCATGCCTAGGAGCTCAAGTCGATCAGTTACAGGAACAGATGTACCCCGTGATATCCAGGAGTGATGTTGTGTTATACCAAAATCACCTTACTGTATTATTTAAAAATTAGAATTCTAAGTGCCTTAAAAATACCAGCGTTTCCCCAGTGGACCCATCGTTAATGCTCTTAGAAAAGCGACTTGGCATATACCCTGGGGGTGCCTAACTCGAAAATATAATCTAAAACTGATTGTTTTTCTTTTCATACTTATTTGATACAGTTTTCTTTAGGGACTTAACATGGCTGTTTTTCGGGTTCCGTACAAAAATGGTAAAAAGGAATCATTATGGTGCGACTCAGTCTGTCTGTCTGTCCGTCTGCTGGATATGCCACAGCTGGATATCTCAAGAACTACTAATGCTATCAACTTGAATTTTGGAATAGTTTTAGATGACAGTTGCCGAACTATATATATAAATTGCAACAGGGACTGAAAGGCGGTCTTAAAAATTCGAAGCGGGGCTCCTAGGACATATGGGGTATCATTATGAAAGAGCACTGTTTGCACATTTTCAAACATTTTTTCTTTTTTTAGGTCGAATAGTTTTCGACTTTTGATGAAAAATGTAAAGAAATAATATCGCCGCCTCATCTCCGAAGTTTGCATAGAGAAAAATCTGAAATTATTCTATGTGATAGAAGTGTATGTATAGATTACATGCAAAATAAAACGATGTCTCTAAATAGCACATTTTTTTTTAAATATATGATGGTACGGAACTCTCGGTGCGCGAGTCCGACTCGCTCTTGGCCGGTTCTTTTTACGAAACTGCGCAAAAAAAATATAATTAAAGTTTCTTGATCGGGATACCTCCAGTCTAGTCGATCGTGAATTACTTATGAAACTTTTGAGACGGCTTTAAAAATGTTAGGCAATTACTGCCTTTATAATTGTTCTTCTTTATCATACACCTGTTTTATCTTTATTTGCTTTACGTGGTGCTTATTTGCAACGCAAGTTTATTCACGCACAAAATTCATGATTCCCAACTCTGTCATTTCCTTCTAATTTTCAGTCAATGGTTAGGTTTATATTCAGAATGATGTATGTACAAGAAGTTTCATGTCAACGTTCATGTATTAATTAGAGTGCAATAAAAAGAAAGATCTCCAGCAATGGTTATACATATTTAAAGGTAGATCCAGCTCAAAATGGGCAGAAAGCCCCGCTAAAATCTTATTCACTGGCTAAGATTTCTACGACATAAAGTTTTGAAAGTACTTCAAAAAAGGAGGTTCTTTGTTCGACCCGTATGTATGTGTTTGTATGTCCTCGATTTTCTCTAAAACTAATGAACCAATTTTGATGATTCTTTCACTACCGTAATCTACATACTTTCCGGAAGGTTTTAGTATATAATACATTAGGTAATTATTGTTATGTACGAAGTTATATGCATAAATGTACTGTATTTCCGGCATTTCCAAGCGGATTTTGATGATTCTTATTTTCGTTCGTCTTGGGCTTATGTAATTGTGTATATTCAATTAAAAATTGAAAAATAAATTTACTTTAAACAAGTAAAAACCGACTTCCAAAAACGTAAAATGAATAAAATAATAAATAAGAAAATTTATTTAGGCCCACTAATACTAAGTACATCTTCCCCCAATTATCATAATTCAGTACCGTGTGTTTCCCCAGTAATGAGTTTCAAACTAGTCCACAACAGTAATTATAACAGCGTTACCATTACGAATGCGTCGCAACGACACCAATGTTTTATGTAATACGGTGCGCCTATTGCGTTTTGCGGTTGCATGGCGCGTTCCATACTAATATGCGCCCGCGGCTTTTTTCGGATGTTAATATATGTAATTTTTACGAGTTCTGACGGGTTGGTGACCTCTTTTTGGCTTTGAAAAGGTGTTTAGTGTCAAGTTTTAGTCATCTATGTTTTTGGATAGTGTCGTCACTCCCTCAATTGTGCGTTCGTTATATTCATTCATATTAAACCATTTACAGGCACTTTTGAAATGTCAAGGAGTCGGTCACAGTTTATGTTTTGCAAACTGTACCATGTGGCATCTTAACGATCCTAACTATAATATTATAAATGCGAAAGAAAGTTTGTTTGTTACCTTTTCACGCCTAAACAACTGAACCGATCAACCTGAAATTTGCATATACGTTGTCAGGTGTACAGAAACGGACATAGGGTACCTTACATCCCCAAAAAAAAGTACTATTCCCGAGGAAAACTACAATAACGATGGCGCCACGTGTCTTACGAATCATGATTGAATTATACATATTATTATAGAAACTTTAGTAGTGTGTTAAGAGTTTTTTTTTTTTTTTTAAATAGACGAAAATTGACCATTACTTATCTCCGAACTGAGCCTGACATTAAAAAAAAAAACAGAAAGTAGTTCTGGTTATTGATTACAGGAAAACCTATAAGAAGTCTATGGTCTTAAAATAACATGGTAAATATTGTGCGTACAAGCTTACATTTGCAGTTGGAATGTATGCGAGCGAACATGTTTTTCAACTACAATGTTAATTTTGTTCTTGGGATAAATTCATCTCAACTATAACATCGAACTACGCACAATGAAGGGTTCCGCCCTTTATTGTGCGTAGTTCGACAGGCACTTGGCCAGTTTTTCTTACTCAGATTGCACCAACATCAATGTTGCACAGACAAAATATGTCAAGACCACGGCCTTCTTGCTACAACAGGCTCTATTTATACATGTCCAAACTATCCCCATGTTGTATAATTACAAGCTATTCATACGGACCATGTCTTGGCTCCATTCCAGGGTCGTAACTCGTAAGGCCTAGTCTGTCCTTTCCACACCCTCTCACTCTGACCTATTTAAACCAAGGTTTTATGAATGCCTTCCATTACTTGGGAAGACTTTTCGATATATCCTCATGCATATGAAGAATCAAAGTATGTATAGTCTGGCCAGCATTGTGTAGACAAAACAATTACATGCTTACATAAGTAAGACTATACATAATACCTTTACATACGTATTGAAGTATGTATTTATAACAGTCGCTTACCGTTGTTTCCTGTTTGTATGAAGTGCGACAGAGTTATCCTAACTATAATATTATAAATGCGAAAGTAAGTTTGTTTGTTTGTTTGTTACCTTTCACACCTAAACCACTGAAATGATCATCCTGAAATTTTGCATATATGTTGTCAGGTGTACAGGCACGGACATAGGGTACCTTTTATCCCGGAAAAAAGGACTGTTCCCTAGTCCAACAACAATAACGTTCTTATGATAATAGATGGCGCCACGTGTCTTTCGCATCATGATTGAATGAATAGAAACTTATAGAAACACTTACTTTATTATAGAAACTATAGCAGTGTGTTAAGAATTTTATTTAAGTACCTAATACATTTTGTGAGTAGAGTGCCGATAGAGCGGTTTTTCGTCTTCCTAACTAACATTATAAATGCGAGTGTTTGTTTGTTGATTACGCTTTCACGCTAAAAATGACTGAACGGATTTGAAATTTGGCACTTAGACCATGACCATGGAGAAGGACATATATTCATCCTGGATCACAGACGAAGTCGCGGGCAACAGCTAGTGTATGCTAAAAGGATGTTATGTGCTATTCGTAATTGTCCATAGTTAAACGAAAAAGATCCAACCAACATTACATCTAATGGGGATTGGATCCTTTTCGTTTAACTATGGACAAATATACTCCTGTCTACTTTATACTCCTTGTTATTGTCAATCAGTCCCTTTCGTTATGGGGTGCTGTACGGGTACTTGAAGGGTGTCATTTTGAGTGTCATAGGGCAATACCCTATATGTTGCTCGTTAGAGGGTTCAAATATATCCGTACGAAAATCAAGATGCGATTTAAATTTCGTTGTCTACGGAATCTGCATACTATCATTTTGGCTTTGGTAAATAATGATTGCTTGAACTTGATTAAAACCGAATTACACTTCAAAATAGGGAAATCACAGTTTCTAAAATACTCGAAATATCATTATGGCCTGAATTTTTTATCAACTGATTACGCTACTTTTATGTTAAATCTTGATAGTCTAGCTCAGCGGTTGTCAAACTTTTTTGGCGACGGAACCCTTTTGGAAAACGAAATATTTGACGGAGTCCGAATGGATTATTCCACTTTGCCTCACCAACCTGTCCCATCATTGGGGCAAAGTGAATAGTTGGTTCACAGTTTTGGCGTCCACTGTGTCCCACTAATTGCTGGTGTGGCAAATAACACTCGCATAAACTAGATCACCTTTTTCCACTCGAGCGGCACTGTTGGATTTTATGACGAAAATAAAAACACTTTTAATAATAAAATATAGAAACAATTACTACTAGATTAGGATGATTCTGAAGCAGCTAAAATACCACAAAGCAATGAGGTCCACTGTTGCATAGAGGCCATAGGTTAATATTTTCGCGAGCATGACTTGTCTAGCTTATCATCTTTAGATGGAACAGATGGCCCGTGGCTAAGTAATAACAGCCGCACGGGTCGATTGATCAGGTTAAACTACACTTGCCGCAGTCAATCTGTGGATGGGTGACCATCTTTACATACTGAAACACCTCCGTCCCTCGGAAACCACATTAAGCCATTGGTCCCGGCAGTCATTCGTGGATCTTTGACAGTCGTTACGGGTCGTCAGAAAGAAGCCCGAAAGTCTGACAAGCAGTCATACCAAGGAGTAGCATGTTACACAGTAACTACATAGGTTGTGGAGGTCAGATAGGCATCCGGTTTGGCTGGAAGCCGACTCCAACATAGTTGGGAAAAGGCTAGGCGGATGATGAGAGGGAACAGATGCGAGTGACAGTGTATTGGCTCAGCACTTACAACCATGATAGTAATCCGTCGCCCTCTGTTGATTTTTATGAGTTTCGCGGAACAATAATTTTTATGGCTACCAGAACATGTTCAATGGTTACCCAAGATTCGATTACGTCATTTCTTTAATTAGTCAGTAAGCATATTAGGAACCGCTCTTGAATCATCTGGAGTCTGCATTTTACACTGGTCTTATACTTTACAACAAACATGATTTATTCCCCGCTTTTATAGATACTGGTACGGAACCCTATGTGCGCGAGTCCGACTCGCACTTGGCCGGTTTTTTTGTTTGTTTTTGTGTTCTTCCTTTACGTACATATTTTCCACAAATAAACGTATTTTCTTTCTTTTTTAGGGTTCCGTACCTCATAAGGAAAAAACGGAACCCTTATAGGACCACTCATGTGTCTGTCTGTCTGTCACAGCCAATTTGCTCCGAATAGAATGGACCGATTAAGTTGAAATTTGGTACACGTATGCATTTCCATGACCCAAACCCGGACGTGTAATGTAAATTAATGAGTTTTGAATACGGGGGGCAATTTTGGGGGGCAAATAAAAAAATGCAAACTGTACCGTGCGATATATCAAATGAAAGGGTTACAGTGGGGGTCTGAAATATATATATTTTTAACAATTTATTTTAAAATAAACTGTTTTAAAGTAACAAAATAGACGAAAAATTACCATCCCCCCCCCCCTTTATCTCCAAAACTACTGAGCTTAAAATTAAAAAAAAAATACAGAAATTAATTCTATAGCTATAGATTACAGGAAAACCTATAAGAAGTCTATGGTCTTAAAATAACATGGTAAATCTCTCAATATTGTGCGTACTAACTTACATTTTGTAGTTAGAATGTATGGGAGAACACTTTTTTCAACTACAATGATAAGTTTGTTCTTGGGATAAATTCATCCCAAGTACAGAACCCTTCTTTGTGCGTGGTCCGACACGCACTTGACCGGTTTTTTACTATTTCACACGGACTACCTTCCAACTACCTACAGGAAATACGAAGGTAGAAGTTCTACCTAAATATATCACACCTGTAATAAATAATAAAGTGAAATAATTACAAAATTACGATTTTTGGGAAATCGCGTTTAAAGTTTTGGAAATATGACGCAGCCGATATTTTTAAAAGAGACAACAAGTCCTCTATTTCCCTTGTGGTTGTCCGAATCTGAATCAAGCGCCCGTTAGGCTGTACCTACTCTTTACGCGGACTTAGTTCGTTTTTTGATTAAATGTTAAAAACTCGTGTTTTTTAATTATTTCGGTTTATTATTAATGGCGCGATACTATGATAAAGTACTCACTCAAATCATCATTAATTCATTTTTATTTCACATTAAAAATATTTTTTAACTCAACGTACGTTAAAATCTCACAGTTTGCTTTGAACAAAATATGAAAGGTAAAGTGCATTTTGTTAACGCAGCTCAGCAGAGCTTCATTAAAAAACAAAAAGTTGCGAGGAAAAAATACACAGCTAAAGCGTAAAACATAGTGAAAAAACAAATTTTATGATATAGAAAAATTGATAGCACGTTGACGTGCAATTGTAACGAGAATATCGACGAAGCTTGATTTAATTTCCACGCTTTTTACTAACAATATATTGACAAAATATTAGTTACCAGTAGCGCCCCGCGGTTTCACTCGCGTAAGTCTCGAACCCGTATGAATACGGGGATAAAAATATCCCATGTATTAATCTAGGTTATAAACTATATGTGTGCCAAATTGCATCAAAATCCGTTCACTAGTTTTTGCGTGAAAGAGTAACAAACATCCTTCCATCCTCACAAACTTTCGCATTTATTATATTAGTAGGACTAGCTGACCCGTTGTCCTGTTTAAATTTCAATAACCCATACAAAAATTCCATAGACAAATCACTTTTAGTTTTTCCCGAATTATCCAATTTTCCGGGAAACTTTTAAAATTTCTCTTTTCATAAAAACCCTAATTCGTACTATTACGAGCAATTTAAAACAAAAAATGTCTAATCGATCTAGCCGTTCTGAAGTGATTTCATTTTTAGGGTTGTGTTATTAAAGGAAAAACGAAACCCTTATAGGATCACTTCGTTGTCCGTCTGTCAATACCCTTTTTCTCAGGAACGCGTGGATGTATCAAGTTGAAATGAATATCAAATACGTAGGTCTGGTCCCTTGGAGCTCTAAAAAATCAAGATTCTAAGTGAACGCAATAAAAAAAGTACGGCCATTTATGCGACATATTTTCATACTCGCAAGTAAATCAAAACCTATAGGATACTTAGGGCTGTGTTCACCAATATCCAAACCGCTGGTTAGAAAACCTATAGGATACTTAGGGCTGTGTTCACCAATATCCAAACCGCTGGTTAGGTATTTATACAGTTGGTTTATGTCAAGCTTCTTAGGGAAAGAACTGATTAAATATCTAAACAGCCGTTTTAAATGGTGAACAGAGCCCTTACCGCTACCGTTGACCTAGAATCATGAAATTTGGCAAGAAGCAAGGTTTTGCATGACAACTAATGACAAGTAAAGGAGAAAGACCAAAATTCGTAAATTTGTAATTTTATCACTTTTTTTTTTATTACAAACTTAAATGTGAAGTTAGAGAATTGGTCGTGACGTATATCAATGTATGGAAGATAATGTTTTTCAACTACGGAACCGTTCTTTGTGAGTGGTCCGACACGCACTTGGCCGGTTTTATTTATATAGATAGAAGGTGTTCTTTATCAGCTAGTTGAAGAAAAGCCAATCTCCTACAAACCAGAATGTGCGTAGAGAAGGGACGGGGGCCTTTTGCTCTGCAGAATACGAATACGAGAATTAATTTTAAAATTACTTGGTGTGCGGAAATTATTAGCTGCATACATTTTACTATGGCTGTTTAAAACGTTGGTGGACCCGTGGATGATTGAAACACAAATTGCAATCAATGAAGAGGGAAAATTTAGATTTTTGTTGCATTAATCCCTGTCCGTAAATCGGAAACTCAGACCATTATAAATGCTGTGTCTCTGGAATTACGCCCAGACACCCACATAATGACAGTAGCTCCTTAGTCTATGGTGTATCGATCCTCATTGGTCTTGCCAAGAAGCTGTCCAATGTATGACGTATTGAATGGGGAAGATAGCTAATTTGTGTTCAGCTTTTATACAACACAGTTTGGGTTGGCAGGACTTTTGCACTTTTATTATGGTGGAAGCAAAGGGCCTTAATAAGTGCCCTACATGAAATGTTGATAGTGGCTAGATGACTACCGAGATGACGACTAATGGAAAGACATGTTGCGCTGACTCCAAATAAATTGGGATAAGGGCAAAACGATGATGATGTAAATGTTGATAAAAAATAACAAATAACGACTTTCTTTAATTTGTAATTAAGTCTAGTTAAATCAAAAGGCAGATTTGAAAGAGTCAGTTGAGAATCGAAAATAGAAGTTGTGGTTGCTCTGGCAGGCAGAATTGGTTATTTATCATCATAATAACTGATCTGAAAACTATACCCCGAAAAGGTAGGCGAACACAATCTACAAACAAAAATTTCATCAATGAAACTCACTACATTACCTTTTAACGTAATAATTTTAGCGTCCAAACACTACGTCATAAAGGCCTACGCCCACGATCTCATCGCGCATCTCTGGGACGCGAACTTGACCGAGCCGATGAGTCACCGCGCCGGTTTTGTTAAATCGATTCAATATTCAAATACTTACGCGATTTGCTGGACGCTACTCGCGCTACTGGTGTCGTGTATGGCCAAACCCTATGTTGAAATAGTTTTAGGAATGGTTGCTTACGCTTCTGCACATCGTTGCATGAAGATTGGAGATACGAAAAAGAGGTAGCGATGACGAGTTTGCATTAATTTCTGTGTGAAGATAAGTGTTGTTTTCATTGGTTATGCATATTGGAAAGGAGAGACGATGATAACGAAACGAAATGAATACTGTAACCAGTTCCTTCTTAATGCATGTTTGATGCATTCAAGAAATTTAGAGAAAATTAGAAATCAAATTACATAAGAGGGGCTCGTGGCTAAGTAATAACAGCCGCACGGGTCGATCGATCAGGTTAAGCTACACTTGTCGCGGTCAGTTCGTGGATGGGTGACTCCTCCATGCCTCGGAAAGCACGTTAAGCCGTTGGTCCCGGCTGTCATTCGTGGATCTTTGACAGTCGTTACGGGTCGTTAGTAGCCCGAAAGTCTAACAACCAGTCTTACCAAGGGGTATCGTATTACTCAGTAACTGGGTTGTGGAGGTCAGAAATAATTACCACTAAAATAACTAACAACTACGAGGAAATGGAAAGATAGTGTTCTTTCACTCTTCTTATACTGCAACAGTTTGGCAATCCCTAATGATTATAATATGCTTAGTGCGTAACCTTAATTTTTTTATTGGTTTTTCTGAAGTCGTTCCATGTAAAATACTGGTATTCAGCTAGATCCGGTTAGACTGGAAAACGACCCCAACATCGTTGGTAAAAGGCAGCCAAATGATGAAGTTACATAACTACTACTAGCCACACACTAACCATAATAAAATAATTGGTGGAGTAGCAATATAACTTTTTCAAAGCTATTATTGCCATTAAAACCCATTTAAAAAACGTTTATATCGAGAACGTATAAAAGGGCATGACGCTTTACAACTCAAAAGAGACGTATAAGAGACTGTCCTACTTAAGCTTTCAAAGAAGTCTGAATTATGAAGATCAAAAGCGTGGCCGTTTAGAGTATGAGGGCCTTAGCACACCCCCGCCGCGAAACCGCAAGATGTTCTGCTACTCAAATCGCGATTCGCGTAGCAGAACATCTTGCGAGTCAGTTTTATTGAACTATTGCTTTCGTTTCGCTGCTACGGTTAAGAGGCGGAGGTGTGCTAAGGCCCTGAATGAAAAAGGCTATAAAGTGAGCATACGGAGGCATAAACTGCCAACTCAAATGTGAATAAATGGACGTAGTATTTTTATCTTTACCGCAAAAGTCACGGTAGCCATTTCGAGTACCGTACCATTTAAAATAATGGCGAAAAAATTAATTATGCAACGTTATATCTGTAAGGAGTACTTTTAAAATGTCAAGGCGACGACAAAATTAGCGCTACGATAAAAGTTCGTATCGTGCCGTGTGCCATAACGTCAACTTTTTGCAAACATTACACTTATTGTGATGCTCTTGGCGCACATTATGATTCTGCTAGGCATCGCCCTGACGTACCTAAGTTCTTCTGAGCCACGATTTTAATAGGTCTATCTGGCTAATATTTTGACCACGCTACGACACTTGGTGAGGAATGACGAATTAGCAGGCTTCTACGACACAATCATTGTCCTCGCTGGTGACGTAAAAATGTATGTAAGCAAGCAACTTTTTCCACCTGTAACTGATGAAACGCTGACCCTGACCCTGATATGTGCTGATAGACGTATAGCTTGTCTTATTCATACTCTCAGTAAATCTCCGCATACCATATTGTATACTTGCACACTAAGTTAATGATATTAAACCAGCTACCAAATCTAATTTCACGGAGTCTTCGCTTCGTTTATCCCAGCTTTATTAAACGAGATAATGAAGGTATATATTTACTCAAATATACAGTACACAATAGCGGTTTGTGCTCTGCACAGAGATGTAGAAAATTGTCCTGATTTTTGCGAGGTTAAAATATGTTTTTGTTCTAAAAAAAGTTTTTCTAAGCATAGTATAAATGATTTGCTTTGCGTGTCTGTGTGTGTGTGACCGCTATTATCTTATTTTACTCTCTCCGGAAGGTTAACTTACATTTGGCACAGAAATCTTGATGTTTTGACATGTCACCATTGCACATAGTTAAATAAATAAATAAACCAACTGTCATCTATCTGCCGCGGTCCCACGGCCCGCTTTCTTATAGGTCGGATCGGGCCAGGCCAGGCCGACAGGCCGTGGGAACAGTCGCAACCGATGAGGCCTGTGATGGCCCGTCCGATCGAATGTATGGCATGATCCGTGGGAATGCTCGGCACGGGCTGCGACAGGCCTCGACGGGCCGTGGGACCGCGGCATAAGCTCATCAACCTCATTAAAGGTTGACACCGATATCAGTTTATACTAATTAATATTCAATCAAGCTATCTGTCAACACTTGGTGTCTCAAAGCTTATTTTAATTAATTTGATGTCAAATCTTGAGTCAACATTTAAGTATATCGTTCGCTGGTTTGCTTTGCTTGCCGTGATTTTGGTCAACCTACCATGATACATGTACCTAGATAAATAAATAAATCGCGGGAGGCAGACCGGTCGTTGAAGCTAAAAGCTTCGGGAAGGTCATGTCCAGCGGTGGGTGTCTTTCGGCTGAATTTTGATGATGGACCACAAGACCACAACATAAGATCTGAGACCAGACTTTCAGAAAGCGGGAGTATGGTTACAAATATCAACAATATGTAACAAAAACCCTGTTGTTCCTTTTAACTCATGATAACAAACATCTTTTACTATAGGACCAAACCTGAAATCGCGAACAAAAAATCAGCTACTTCCTACATTTTCACGAGTAGGTACATTCATGTATGGGACAGCTGATTTTTTTTTCCGCGAATTCCGGTTTGATCCCATAGTCAAAGTTGTTTGTTATCATGAGTATAATCATGTGTTAAAAGGAACAACAGGGTTTTTGTTACATATTGTATATCTATAGCCGGTCAACCAATATCCTAATCCTAACTAAAGAACCAAACTCACTGAGAAGTGAGTTTCTTTGTTTGTTGGATTTGGATGAAATTTGGCACATGGGCAGACCATGACTTGGATTAGAACACTGGACACTTTTACCCCGGTAGTACGTTCCCGTGGGATAACTTCCGACCTCGACGCGGGCGAAGCAGGTAAAACCTAGTTTTCTTATAATTACTTTTCCCTTTTCGCTCCCACCTGGCACGAGGCAATAAACAGCTGTTTCTATGTTATTCTAATAGTATCTGACTAGCTTGTAAGATAAATACATAGTACATAAATACAAAATGGTCTATATTTATCTATGTCTCGTGTGCAGACATTATGACACCGGGCGTTGCGCGGGCGCATGTGCCAAGTTTTCGCTACAATTGATAAATTAATTAGTTTTCTGTTGGATAAGGGATAAATTGATACTTTCGCTACACTCAATATTTAAAGTCAATTAAGAACTTTTTAAGACACACTTTATGAAGGAAAACATCGTGGATAAATCTAGACAGCCAGGAAAACGCCCACATGCAGTGAACATGCAAGGTATGATTATAATATTACCGGCGAATTTAAGTCTTCATGTTTACGAATACAATTGAAAATTACAAAAGGTGCCATAAGTATTACGTTTAAATTCTCTGTGCTTTGGACAGATAACATACAACCAAATCATCTTTCAAAAGCCTTACTTCCGATTCAGTCATCGCAACATTTCAACATAATTTAAAGCGACGGAAAACGTTTTAGGTACATTTATTCCAAATCAGTTTTCAAGGTATCCTATCTATCTAATTGCACCCCAGCATACCTCCTTCGGTATCAGAGGCGAGCAATTACGTGAGGAATTCATTCAATTGAATGGTATACCAACTAATAGAGCGATTTCGGGGCCCGTGTCGGTCGCACAATACCAACTGACCAATCGATTTAAGGCTAATTCAAACAGGCACGGCTCTCGAAGAGTATCGCGCGTGAAACCTTTGTGTCGCGTGCGATTCGCGTCGCATGTCGCGCCTATTTGAAGGAGTCTAAATGTTGATAGAATAGAATAGGTAATACAATCGTCTGGAGTGTGTTTTGTTAGTAAATACGGCTCCTATTTTTACTAGGCAAATAACCTATGAATATGGAATCTTAGCCTCTAGGTACTTTACTAATACATTTATACCTAAGACCGAGTCTTTTATAATATATCCGATTTATTTTTTGCGAAATCTAAAACCCCTGCCTGGGTCAGCTTTAGAATGTAGGAATAGATAATAGGGCCAGCGAAGGTCCTTATTTGGCGAAACTTTTTTGCTAGTTATCTTCCAGTGGAAAATATGGATTCCAAAATAATAGTATCGGTAAAGGTCGGAGGCTAGCTTCAAGTAATACAACATAAACATACATAACATCACGCCTGTAATCCCCGAAAGGTTAGGGGGAGGTAAACTAATAGTACACCCACATTTCGCCAGTTATGTTTTAAAACCCATGTAACAAGGTGCAAGCGAAACTATTGCCATCAACCGGGCACAAATCCAGACTCCAGGCTGCTATTGAGAAATTCCTGATGAAAAAACCCAATAACACTTTACCTGGGAATTGAGCCAGGATCTCATGCTCAGCAGAGCGCTTGCGACCACTAGACCAACGAGGCAGCAAATAATACAAAGCGTATAATATTCCACTCCTGTATTTTTATCATGACGTCACATGGAAATACCGGAAAGGGTCGGATAAGAAGATACACTTACCGACCTTATTGGTAATGAACTCAAGAAAAAGGTCGAATACGTAGTTCTCCCAACAGACTCGCATGTATGGAAACATGACATATGCCACACCTACAAGATAATGGAAAAAGCAATGAAGGTGTCACGTGTCCAACGTATTTCACAAATAAACACAGTTCAAAACATTAATTGGCACATTTGTAGCGGCACTATAATTGGAGTTATATTTGCTCCGCCATGATTAATTAGTGACGTCATATTAATAGCAGATCGAGATTATTTGTGTGTGTGCGCGCATTGTGTGTTAAGTATGTAGAATATATTTGTTTTAATGATTATGTTGACGTTAGATGTGGGTTAAATCTATGGTTTATAATTAGGATATTATGCTAATCTCGTGCTCGGTTTTACTAGAATAGGTCTAACAGTGGTGAAAAAAACAGTCAGTGAAATGCTTTATAAATCGACTATTGTAGCTACATAAAAAAACCTCATTTTCTCTCCATGTCATTTTATTGACGCTCGTGTTTTCAGATTTTACGCAAGGACACTTTTTATAGCACAAATTCCTATATTTTTTAGTAAACGCGACATTCATTTGTCCATACGACAGATCTAATTCTGGTAACAATGATCCTACACCACCTAATTGTAATGCTAAAGACGTATTTACAACAACTGTAGCTCCTAGTACACATGAGCGACAAATTAATTGAATTTCCTTTTTCCTCCCAACGATTAATAAAAACATAATAATAATTCATTGGTGCCAAGGATGTGGCAGGAAGCATTGAAAAATAAAAATATTATGCAAAACAGATTAAGGAAAAATATTACAGCTAATCGCATGTTTATAAAAAATATATAATTAACTAATCGTTTCAGCGTTTCAGGTTATAATATTCAGTATTGCATATTTATGAAAAGGAGTGGCCACGGCAAAAGCCCATGAAGTCACTATGCACACAGCCCCTTTTGAATAATATAAGTTGCACTTTGAACTATCATACTTCAGAACAAAAGCATTGTCCTTGTCCTGTTCTTTGATAACAACCTTCATTTAGACAGGAACCTATCTGTTATAATAGTACTAACCTCCTAGTCATGGACTGGTTTTACACCCACTTTGCTTCTCTTACAACAAATTACTTAACTTTATGAGAAGAGCTACAGTCTAGGTTATTTGTCCGGTTAGCAAAATGCTAGAGAAGCTGACTGCCCATTTAAGTATGGCCACTTGTGGAGACAATTTTCATGCTCCCATCGGAGGTGGCCTCAGATCCTTAAGAAGTACATGTATCTCAGCCATAAACTTGTATCAAGTGACATTGTACTGCAGAAAGGCGATACATTTCCTTACCGCCACTAATTGCCGACCTGTCGTTAGTAAAAGCATGCTAATGGAATTATAACGCACTTTATACCGATACTCGGTGGTTATATCTCATTGCAAGGTATAAACTAGTCCCTGAGGGCATCCGGTTTTCGATCAAAGTGCCTAGAGTTAGCTTACACGTTATTAAAATGGTAGAAAACGAATGGTCTTGTTAGTTTAATGTTAGAAGCAAAAGTTCAGGAGCTAGACGACCACTTCTTAAAGCAGTATTATTTTAATCTTACCTGAGTGTGGGAAAGAGATGGAGCTAGACGTTCTGTATAGCTCCATATCTTTCTCAGACTGAAGTAACCTTAAAATAATACTGCTTTGGGCTAAATTAACAAACAAACCTAGGTCTTAGCAATTATAAACAAATATTTACATGACAAGTCGTGAGAAGCTCGACCAATTAATAATAAGTGGTCCACGGTACAGACAGCGATAGAACCTTCTTAGGCCTCTGCCAACCTCTTATGGGACCACAGCTGTAACGATCACGTAAAGCATGTTTAATATTCATCCCTCGTGTTTCAAGACACTCAAGTTTGCACTGAAGCTACAGGTCGTTTAAGTGCCAAGTTTCAACTTTTATCCCTGAAGTTTGCAAGATGTTCTTCTACTTAATGTTTTTCCTAGTTGCTTCAGAAATATAGTAGACATACAAGTGAATCCTAATTACGTGTTCTAATGAAGTATGTTTTTAACCGACTTCAAGAAGGAGGAGGTTCTCAATTCGTCTGTATGTTTTTTTTTTAATGTTTGTTACGCGATTACTCAAAAAAAAAAACGGATAAAGACAAAAAAAGACGGATAAACGACGTTTAAAGCCGGATCGACCGATTTGGAAAATTATTTTTTTGTTTGAAAGGGTATAGGTAAGCTTCCTTGGTGGTCCCATATAAATTTTATTAACTGTGCTTGTGGAGTTTTTGAGTTCGCTTCAATAATACGTGTACATAGTAACACAACTAAAAAGTGAAAAATAAAAAACTTTTTAGCAAAAAATAAAACCGACTGCCAAAACAAAACACTACAAAGTGAAAAATGTCGGAAGTCGGTGGCAAAAAACGAAAATACAAAAACAAAGACGACTACCGAAATTAAAGTTAATTTTCACTTTGTAGTGTTTTATTTTGGAAGTCGGTTTTACGTCCATAATTTTCTGTTATGGTGACTATATTGAATGACATAATGTCTCCACCACGAAGATATTATTACCAAGTTTAATAAAATTTAATATTCTGCGTAATAAATTAAAAGCAAAAGTACCACCAATTGCTTAGACAGTCAAATAGCACGCTTAAAGAGCACCCTTTTATATGTATAAACTGAAATGTAGACGATTAAATTGAAAATCGAAATTAATTGAATTGAACTATGTGTACTACGCTTAACTGTAGCGCTGAAAGACGTCATAGTTCCGAAATGAAAATTGTGAAAATGTTAAATGAATAGAATTGAAAATTGCTTGTCCATTGAAGCAATATGTTGTGTACTCTACTTGGTGCAGACGTAGCTCAGATTAGTAATAGATTTTCTTTAGGGTTCCGTACCTAAAAAAAAAACGGAACCCGATAAGGGTTCCGTTTTTCCTTTTGAGTTTTTCCTTTTCCTCGATCACATGGTTGTCCGCCTGTCTGTCAATCTGTCAAGACCCTTTTTCTCATTAACTCGTGGAGGTATCATGTTGAAATTAATTCAAATTGTTAATTTGTATCACATAACATTTTTTTTCGTCTGGGATTACAAACTTGCAGTCGGATAATTGTCCGTGACGTATATCAATGTATGGGAGAACATGTTTTTGAACTACAATGTTAAGTTTGTTTTTGGAATAAATTCTGTTCAACTACAGAACCCTTCATTGTGCGTGGTCCGACACGCACTTGGGCGGTTTATTTTTAAAACAATTGTATCGAAGTTGTAGTCATTGAATAATAAACTTATGTGCTACGTTTTATTACAGTGGCTATTGGAATGCCGACAGTCGGTGGCAGTCGGCAAGTTTACAAGTGTTAATTATAGCGATTGAACAATACAATGTCCTTACAACTTGTACGGTCAACACGTCAGTCGTAACTTTAAATGAGAAAATCAACCTTACCACTACCACATAAAGGCGCCGCCAACTTCAATATAGACGTGCGATTAACCGTACTACGTTAACTATAGTTTCGTGCCCATAGTTGAGAGTTTAATAAGAAGTTATTAAAGTCAGTAGGGCGGACCAATTACTCAAAAATTTTGTGAGGAATTGTAATCACGTGCGTGTATGTCAAGCATGTGCGTATTGAATATTAGAACAAGATTGTACGAATGAGCGCGATTTGAAAAAAAATGCAAAATACTAGCGAAAGGATTAATATAATCAGGTCGAGATCTCCATATAAACGTTACTTAGGCTTAGGGCGGCAACACACAAGCCTGTAGCTTGCATAAAACCATGCACGTAGCCGGCATGCCATTGTAACATTCACCAATAAGAAGTTGTTACGGCACACGACATGCAAGATACTTGCATATTTTGGTGCAAGTTATTGTGCATCCTCGCCCTTACCGTTATTCCTGTCACTGTCGAACTACAAGTGCAAGATAGAGACGGGAACATGTCCAAGTCAAAGCACGAGCTAAGTAACGTTTAGTTGCGATGTTTAGAAGCTGCAGAGCGCAACTCGAAGAAGAAGCAAGGGAAAGGAACGGCAAAATTAATCTAGTGGTTGCCCGCTTTGGTGCACCAAAGCGACCGGAGGTTTTAACGTAAAAAATGTATGCTTGTGCAGCCATTAATAATTACTAAACTCGCCAAATTATGTTATATAGAAGTTTAGCACGACACCACCGGCCTAAGTCCTACAATAATAAGAGTTGAGTTCACTTTAAAGACTCAGGTTGTTTTTACTACCGAACTTATTTACATTCAGCAGCAGCGAATCGCAAATACTGGTTGTTTGATCAAACTCTACGAATTACCAGCTACCTGAAGTCTGCTTAAACATATTATTATACCTGGTGCAATTTGGAGAAATTTAACTCCGTTTTAAGCTAGGTGGAAGCTAAGTAGTTTACAGCTAAGCTTACTCGAAAATCCCGAACAGTAATTATTTATTCACTTCGTTACAGCCCAACTGTTCCCATCCGGAGCTAAATCAATTATACCATTCAAATTACTAAATACTTTATTCATGAAAATCTAAGAGAATATTTTAAATAATTTTCCAAATGCCTGAGTATCCAACACGGTGCCTCAATAAACCTTTGTCAATTTGTCTTCGGTGGGTAGTATTAAAATTTGCATAATTTTATTAGGTTGGCAATACCTGAAGGGACCGCTTTTAGTTGGTCGCAGGTGCTGGACGATAATAGACGTGTCACTTTGATCTATGATGCTGAAATATCCGGAATTTCGATAAAATTCTTCTTCCTATATCTTTACGGGATTCTACACTTCCATTAATTTTGCTGTCTATCGACAGTTTTCAATTAAATAAGAATGTCTTACATATTTGTCATTCTAAATACGGCGACTGCAAACATATTTAGTCTGCTCTCCTAAATACCAAATTCAATCTAAGCTCGTTGATTAAATTAGATTGTTTTAAATTCATGACGTAGGTAGCCAACTAGACAGTATTTTATAATAACAATTTTTTGTGAAAAGTTCAGTTTTTGTGAGTCAGAATTAAAATATTTTAGCGATATGCTGTGTTTAATCTAGTTACAGACGGGTGCTACAATTTTAATGCTTTAGAAAGTCTTGCGCACATTTCAGTGAGTAAAAACTCGTTGACGTGGCTAGTGGCTAATAAGGCAGATACTTCACAACTCTCTCGGCACGCCCTTACATGGCGACTGGATAAGTACTGGACAGATCGCCAGTAGTTTTTGCTCGATAGTACCACGGGAATGTAATACGTACCACGATACGAAAAAGAGTCACGTTTCGCTGATTCTGTACTAACATTTATTTGGTACTGAATGTAATATTTGTCGACGAAGTCAGGCTATCGCAGCAGTTTTTCGAATTTGTCTACTAAAGGTTGCAAAATTGATTTTGGCTATTTTGTCACTTCCTACGATTATTGACAGACAAGATTTATGATATTCGGTTAATATTAAAATTGCGATGCTGATTGTTATTTCTGAATTAGTGATGCTTATCCGAACCCTAGCAATGAGTCGTCATTAAAAGGGAAGCTCCAGGTAGCCCGCGAAATTAAAATTTTATTACGTTTTTTGCAATTTGCAAGTCAGTATTAGGTTGTATGTTGATTAAAATATGAGTCTGTAACATATATGTATTTAGAAAATTATAATCATTAGAATCAGTACTAACTCCTAAGTTAGTATAATCCTAAATGTCAAGATTTCATGAAATACTTAGTCATTCTTTAGGATTATATGAACTTAGAGAGTTGTATTGACGATTTTAATGATTATAATTCTATAAACACATATTTTTATGGTCGCGAATCATATTCAGATCAACATACAACCAACTCAAATGCAAATTGCAAAAAAAAACTTAAGAAAATTTGAATTTCGCGGACCAACTAGTTTTTGCCTTAAAGACTTATTCCATTATTCTTTCTTTAACATAGGAGAGTAGACGTTGATGTTGCATTCTGAATTAAACTTCCAACCAGCAAGAAAATCTCACATTGTTCTCATTTACATTTCATAGTACGAGTATCAAAAACACTGGTTAAAAGAAAAAGTTGCGAAAAAAATTGTGCCATCATTACAGTTATGTCGCGTTCCCAAGTCCCGTCGAGGCCCGTGACTGTCGAGGCCTGTCGCGGCCCGTGCCGAGCATTCTACGGATCATCCTATACATTCGAGCGGTCGGGCGACGACAGACCACCGCAAGCCGACTGTTCCCACGGCCTGTCGTCCTGGCCAGCATTACGAGTACGACTAACAGTGTTTAAAATTAACTGCTCTTCGAGTGCACAGGCGTTGCCCAGATTAGAACAGAAACCCTCGGGACACCCAAATCTTCAACAGATTTTCTGAACAGACCAGAAGCCGTGACCAACTTCTGGAGGGAGGTGGGCTGGTTGGAATAAACCCCGACGGCCGCTATGGCTCACGCACAATGGTCCACTTGAAGGATTAAGTGCGAAAACCAAACCGAATAACATAGAACATAGAAGAGTGTTTAATTCGTATTGCTCAGCATTCTTATCTATACCACGTTGTAGGTGCTGCAGGGGAGCTTAGCAAAATAATACTAAATGCACGACTAGCTTTAGCCCGCGACTTCGACCGCGTAAATATTTTTGTTCCCCCGACCCACCCCGTCGCATCGCAAAGCGTAGCCCGCCCGCGCGGTTGCTTCGTTTTCACTTAGCATTCTTTCTGACTTTTCTTTCTTTTTGCTCGGCTCCTAAGGGTCATATCGTGATATTAAATAACCTTTCTCATGAACGGGCTATCTAATGCAAAAGTAATGTTTGAAATCCGACTGGTAGTTCCACAGATTAGCGCTTTCAAACAAACAGTATATAATTTGATTGCTATTAAAAAGTTATAGGGAGCCAACCTTAAAAGATAGACAGACATATGCTATCGCGGACTTTTTGTAGAACTTTTTAAGGGGAACAATTCCATCATACATGATTGTTGCATAACTCGGCGCCCGCAACGGAAGCTCTCAAACATTTCCCCGTTTTTGCAACATTTTTCATTGATGCTCCGCTCCTATTGGTCGTAGCGTAATGTTATATAGCCTTCCTCGATAAATGTGCTAACCAACACTAAAATAATTTTTAAATTCGAACCAGTCGTTCCTAAGATTAGCGCGTTCAACCAAACAAACAAACAAACTCTTTAGCTTTATTATATTAGTATAGATAGATGAATCACTAACTATTCGGGTTTTCTTTTACAATATGGAGGAAAAGAATAAGAAAGCTTTTTTTTTTTTTTTTGTATGTATTGTGCAACAAAAACATTTGTCAAAACATTTCAATAAATACACTCCTGTCGTCCAGAGCCAAGAAATGTGAGTGGTGAAAAGAGAACAAAAATCTCTCGGCATAACCACTAGATAAGTATTGCAAGTTTTCTACTTCTCAAAGATTTTACCACTCACGAGCACGACAGAAATAATTAAGAATTCATTATTTAATTGACATTAGCACTAGAAATAGTACAATGTAAAACCAACAACTCTTGCATTTGGAAAAAAAAACTTAGCTGCAACAACACATCCGTATTAGTACTTATCTATAGTTTCTTTTTCCACTAATATTGTTAAAATTACAATTTAGTTTACCTTCACGAAACTACAACAATGCCAACCATAACGACTATAATTATGATTAACTGGCTTCTGCCCGCCTTGAAGAAGCATATGAAACTATGGCAATCGGCAATAGTGTGGCTTTCTATCAGTAAAAGTATTTTTGTAATGGGATCAGTACTTAGAGATATTACAAACAAACCATTTTGCCTCTTTAAAATAACGCATCCATTTTACCGACTAGTTTTTTCCACTAAAATAGTTGGCGCCTAAGACTTACATGGACATGAAGCCACTACGTACTTATAGCTAATAAACTAAGCTTATTTTCGTGAACCAAAAACATCGTTTTCAATGAAATACGACCAAAAGCGACAGCGTAAGAGGATACGCATCGGGAAAAGAAAAAAAGAAAGGTTGTGGCTAAAAATAACTGTCTCTAAATTAAGATTATTTCCGTAAGGTTGAACAACCGAGAATGTTGTGCGTTATGTCAACGAAGAATCGATAAAATGGCTTCGGAATAGATAGCCCTATGTCGGGCTTTTGCCAGTTTTGCGTCTCACCGTTTGATTACACAGAGGTTTTACATAATTAGTATGATGCTTTCTGTTTTAGCGTAAATGTTTTTAAGCTGACCTTTCTGAATTTCTGCTAAAAGTCTAATACAATTTGGACGGAATTTGCAAATTTCGCTGGGGTAGAAATTACACACAGTGTTTGCTGATAATAATATTCGAATGATGTTGGTTTTTAGGGTTTCGTATGTCAAAAGGAAAAAGAAACCCTTATTGTATCACTCTGTGGTCGGTCAAGAGCCTTTTTCTAAGGAATGCGTAGAGGTATCAAGTTGAAATTTATATTAACGGGTCTATAGAGACCATATAATTCAGCTGTAAAAAAATCAAACTTGTAAGACAACGCGATCAAAAGATGTGACCGTTTATGTCGCATATTTTGCGATTTCACAAAAGAATCAAAACCTATAGAGTACTTCCCGTTGACCTAGAATCATGAAATTTGGCAAGAAGCAAAGTCACACAGCACAAGTAAAGGAAAAACTCCGAAAATTATTAATTTGTAGTTTTATAAAAATTATATGTTTTGTGAGTACAAACTTAATTTTGCAGTTGGAGAATTGACCGTGACGTATATCGATGTATGGAAGAAAATGTTTTTCAACTACAATGTTAAGCTTGTTTTTGAGATAAATTCTTTTCAACTACCCATTCATTGTGCGTGGTCCGACACGCACTTTGGCGGTTTTTGTTACATTATACACATTAAACTCGTGGTTTTTTTTCGAGGGGATAGACGGAAAGCGTAGACCGCCACGTGCTACTCTTGCTTTTTTCACTTCACTTTCATACTTCAAAAAAAAAAAGGGGCTGCAGTCTCGACATAGATAGCGATTGCTTTACGACCGAATTCGGTCGCAATATCCTAATGGGGTCATTAGACGGTCAAAATTGCTTGACAAGTACGAAAGAATCACGTGCTTGTCAAGCAATTTTGACTGTCAAGTGACCCTATTAGGACTTTGCGACCGCATTCGGTCGCAAAGCGATCGCTATATATGTCGAAACTGCAGCCCCTGGTCACAATGCATGTCTGCTGTCTGCTATGTGTACTACGCTCCTGAGAAAAAATATTTTTGGTTCCTAAGTATTTTCATTTTAGCACTAAGCAGTATATTTTTGTTTCATATCCTATAATACTAAAAGTTTCTCCACTGTCCCAAGGGAAGCGTTAAAGTAGAAACATTTTAAAACAAAATGTATATCGTGCAAGTTCTAAAGAAGACATCATTACAATTTTCAAACTCTCGTACTTCTAACAAGTTTAGCGGAATTAGAAGCGACACACTCGGAGAAGTTCGTCGTTGATTCCTTGATGTGAGCATTTCAAATTAACGTACGAGAGCATATAGATGCTATAGTACAGTGATTTGAAATGCTCGCATAAGAAGTTCCCTAACTTTTTATATTGGAGTCTACTGACAGTCTAACCGCACGAAATACAATATTATTTAAAATGGGGCCATCAATATCCGACCTTCGCAAACCTTATTTTGACTGTCCCAGCCCATTTCATCGGAATATCAGGTACCTACATTTCAATTACATTTATAATCGATTAGAAATAACAGGAAAATGTATTCTGAATTCACAAATTGGAACTCAACATATCACAGAAGAAGGATCTGGGAGATGCTTGCCAACATCAGCACCACTAAGTTCCTCACAAAACGGACGCTGGCATCAAGCCAACGAAATGATATGATGAAGAAGATAGTTTATGAAACATTGCAGTTTTAATTAGGTTAGCCTTATTTGTTTATTTTGCTCTCTATTACACATTACACGCCGAGTGAAGACAATAGAATTTGTACAAGTCTTAATATTTTCGCCGAAAAGTATACTGCCATGCGGGACACCTTGAGGTCACATTTTTCAGATTAATCATTTGTTATCTCTTAGGTTGATTTAGGCACAGAAATGGACAATTTTAATCCTCTTGGTAATTTTGGGCCAGCAGAAACTATTAAAACTGCATCAGATTGAAAACTTCCACCTAAAGTTGGATTCAGGACCTTATGTTAACCGATTACGGTCCAGAGTGATAGCTAAACAAAATACAGTGCACTCTTCTGCCCCAACTCAAAAGATCAAAGTCCACGTTTATATTTACATTATTTAGGTTAGATAGAATTATTGGAAATGAAAATGTCGTTGGGAAAGTTTTGAGTATGAATGTGGATGGCTATACGAGTAGGGGAAGACCAAAGAAACGATGGATGGACTGTGTGAAAGATGATGGCTAGAAAGGGAGTGACTACCGAGATGACGACCAATAGAGAAGTATGGAAGAAAAAGATATGTTGCGCCGACCTCAAATAAACTGGGATAAGGGCAGGAGAATGAATGATGACGAGGTTAGAATTATTGCAATAAACACAAATTGGTTATAAACAATGTTTAAGTCGTAGTTTCTCGCACAGCCCATTTCGACATAACCAATAAAATGGATTCAGCTAACATTTACCGTACGTTGCGGAATTAACCGCTCCCGTGAAAATCCAATCATTAAACTGTATTTGTGAATTATCAATATTCAAACTATGAATCTGGCGATACCTGTTATTAGAAATTTGAATAATAAGCGAATATGAATCACTGAGGTGTAAAATCATTAATCATTAATCTGGGCGTTCATAATTAGCTTGTTATATTTAGGAATGCGAAGGTTCGAAGATCGCTGGAGAAATAATGTGGTGTGTGTGTGTAATTTTCTGAGGGAAACGGAGGATCCTACAAATAGTCACATGTTACGCAGTTTCTGGTCTAAATGGACGAAACACATCGTTGTAGATATCCAAACATGGCTTTGTAGTTTGATGATATTCATACAGACTTCGAGAGGTCGAGACTTCCTATTGAGATCGCACCTTCGATTCTGACTAAACCACTTCCTTTGCATCGTAGTGCGAGCGAAGGTGTTAACATCCTCCTTTTGCGTAAGGGTCCTTGGATTTCTGATTGCTCAGGTCCCTGTATGTTTAGTTTCATACTGCCTAGTTGCATATTCCAATCCACAATGATTATAAGAAAAAATAAATGATGAGAATGGTTATTAATAGTGTAAATTATGTTTAAGCCCATATACATATATACTGAATTACTGATGGAGAAACCTCGACCCCTGTCATACAGGATGTCCTAGTTCAGGGGTCGAATCTCATTGATTTAACGTATGCTGAAGTTTGGTAATAAATTACTACTACTATTATTCAACCAACCATCACTATAATTTAATGTGATTGAACTTGAAGCCACAAAAGCAAAACTGCAATATATGTATTACTCAACATTTTTTACTACGCAAACGTAATCCGATCCTAAACGCTAGTATCCACCTTATTTAATATTAGCGTTGCGTGACCTTAGTTTTTAAATCATAGCTATTTGTGAGCTATGCACAGCTTGTTTGCCTTCGTTGCAGAGTTCCCTTATAGATTACATTATTGTTTAGCCTTATTTATAATGGGTAATAACGTAAACCTTACGCAGTTTAAGGCACACAGTTTTATGGGTGTTTCGTCCTTTCAAAAAGGATTATAATGCCTGTTCTTGGTGACTGTGTTAATGATAATATGTGGACAAGAGCATTCGAAACTGATGGTAATCTAAAACCGACTCTATCAGCCATCATCTAAGGCTTAGATGATGGCTAAGAGGTCACATCCTTAGGAGCCATCTTATCTTTCACACAATCCTTGTATCATTTCTTATAGCCATCCACCTTCATGCTTAACACTTTCTTGTCAAAAGCTCTTCATTCATCAGCATGACGTCTTCTTCAGCGCTTTTACGAATATTTTACCAACAAAATGTCATCTTTAACTCAGCAGCTTTAAGCTATAATAATTGAGTACTTTAAGATGATTGTGAAGTGCCGATACGCGGCGCGATTTTTGGAAGCAATTACCTACATTTCAATACAATTATATACATAAATATTGTTTCGGGCGATAACGTTTTACTCCCCTAAACCTTTACGAAATGAGACAATTTTGATCTAATTACATTTAGTATACTTTAATCTAGGTCTGTACGTTTTTCGTTTTTAGTAATTCAATTTAAATTAATTAAAAAATATAAAAATGCTCGAGGATGTTTTTATGTCAAAAATATAGATATTTATATGCTAATAACTTGTATTGTATACAATATTTCTTTATAATAAAAACGTACCGACCTAGTTTTTCATTATACCTACAACATTTTCATGTATGAAAATTTACAGCTTGACAACCTTCTTAAAACCTGCAGCCAATCAATACGGCCCTTCTTCCTTAAGCGCACAATAGCATGAAAACAGACTATAACCCCTTTGCCTATGAACAAGGCAAGTCTAAGTCTTGTTTTAGAAATGTAAAATCCATTAGGATGTCTAGACGAAGTCACGGCTTGGACTGACAAGGTAGCATGTAAATCAGGATCGTGTGAGGAATCGACTCGGCAGATTATCATTTAGACTAGTTTTAAACGTACGTGAGACGACTTTTTCAAGTGTCCTCCTTCCTCTATCTTCTTCAAAGATACATCACGAATTCACGACTGTATGGAACTAGTAGGTAAGGATGAAAATACAACCCACATTTTGCAATTTATAATATGCTATTAAGGCCCATGTTATAGGGGGACCAGCCTATTACCAGTAACAGGAAATATATCCAGACCACAACACTGCTCGATCCGGGAATCGAGCCGGGCAGCCACACTTTCGACCACTAAACCAAAATGGATATATAAATGTTGGAAATATGATGTCGATTTAAGGCTTACGCGATCCTATTAAAAATAACGAGCATGTATATCTGCTTATGCCTGCAGTAACTCAATAGTATTAGAAACAGATATGTAGGTATCAATTCCAATTGGAAGAAACCTACGAATGATGGAGATATCGATTCTAATGCTCAGTGACTGGTTTTGGACGGGACTAGAATGGAACCTAGGTTAAAGTATAAGATGTCACCTAAATGTCGCATGAATGACTACTAACTTAAATACATTGCGAGCTGTGTTATAGCTACGCGATGCTATTTAAAATTAATCAATCCTAGGACCATAATACATATGTACATCATATTTTTTCTTCTAATTTCAACATTTGTTTTGTCTATTTTTATTTTTATCCCGTTTGTACCTAGTTGTATGTGCATGCTGTGGTCTACCGTAATTGAAGTAGCACACGTAAAATAACCTTTTTTATTACTGTGATTTCTTTTGTACCTGTGTATACATTTTTTTAGATTCCAAATAAATAAATAAGAGTTCTAATGAACTCTTATTTATTTATTGCAATCAAATCTTTTTGCATTTAAGTACATAAAATATTATGTTAATAACTTATATCAAGAACTTCAATATTATTTAATAACCTAGCATGAAACCCGTGTTGGCGAAAGACATTTTAAATTCAGGATGTCTGAGTGCAAACAACAGATTCGTGTCATGTAAATTCCTTTTGGTGGTACTTATCAACTCATTCAAGTGGAATTGAATTAGATTGACGCATTTTAATAGAGTGACGAATGAATAAAAAAAAACTAATTTTATATAGGTACACGCCAAGGAAATGCTGGCAGGAGGATTTAGATGCGTTCATGATATATTGCCCGGAAAAGGCAACATATAGAGAAATGAATACACTTTATCAGCAGTGAGACAGTAGGTACAGTACAGGTTGAAATTTTTGATAATAAAAAAGTAAGCTCAGAGATAATCATTATTTTATCAAACGAGTCATCGTTTGATAAAATAATTATTGTCTCTGAGTTTACGATAATTTCCGCGCTTATAACGATGGAAATTTTCTATTATGACGGGATACACCAGTGTTATGGTAAAATTATTCCGTCATTTTAAACAAACCGAAAGGCTTGTTAAAATAATTTCTATTGCCTATTAAATTAATCCTTTCATTAACTTTCGAGAGGTAAAACAACATATTCACCGCGTTCGCTATTCAGCAATTTCGCAACCTGTTTGCCAAAAAACATATCTTTTCAAGTACTTTTTTAATTAAAGCCCGAATAGAATTCTACAAAATTTAGTTCCCTTTTACAACTGTTATCAGATTACAGAGCAATTGTATCGCGTTTTATTCGTTTCAAAACTTCTCTCGTTGCGATTGTATTAAAAGGAATTTCTTAAGTCTTCTTATTCACGGAGGACGCAGATTTTCCAGCTAACATTTTACTTTTAAATGCATCTTTTCGCCTGACACTTTCTTTGTGAATATTTTTAATAAAAGAAGAATCTGATTTAGTCTTCAGAATCAAGACTTGCTTTAGCAAGCTAAATTATGACCTGTTTGAATAAAATATTTTCTCGTTTGTTACACTTTGCCATTAATTCGGAAGCCGAGTGAGAAAAGAGATTTAATACATTTTTTGAGCATATTTTGATAAACTCGTGGAAATTTATAACTAACCCGCAATGGGCCCGCACCCTCTCCCTTTCATAGAGAAGAGGCCTTCGTCCCAGCAATAGGAACTTTATTAAATAGACTATTGATTGCTATTCTCCTTGGAAATATATGTTAATCTCCCTTGAACATGTATCTAATCTTGCAATATTATAGACGAAGCTTTCAAGTGGCTCAAAATCAATCTTGCCAGAAGTCATCGAGTAGATCTATGTCAATCGGTGGACGTTTCAATGATCAAGAAATAAATCCAGTACACTGAAAACCTAAAACTAAAATACCAAACGGCTGTTAAAAGCTGTAGGTACTATGAATTTTCATAATCTATTCTTATCTGCAACCAGACTTAGAAGTAAAACAGAATGATTACACCGAATTATTTAAATATTTTCGTTGTGACTGCGTCTACGTCAGTCCCCTTCTGGTTATATTTAGATCTTGCATCTCATGTGACATAATGGTGGATTAGGGAAATGCAGTTCTCTAATTTGTGAGTTTAATAGCATCGAGAGAAAAAGTTCGATATTGTAGAGCGCGAGCATCGTCTCGTCTCTGTCAGTCATTCCTGTGATAATCTCTTTCTTCTATGAGTCATATTGACGCCCGGATGCAGTAACTATGTTTGCAACATGACATGTAATGTAAATCAATGGTACAACATGTTGCAAAATTTTGTTACATAAACTGATTCAGTAACAAGGGAAAATTTTCTATATTAGTGCTAAAGTCGTGTTTGTTTACTTTTATTCATGAGTTTGCGTATGTCTAAGATATGACTCGTAAATATTTTGTTTTGATACATTAGATTATTGCCTAAAGGCACCACCACGTGTCGCGCGACGACCGGTGCGAGTCGCGTGCGATGCGCGTCGCGTGTCGCGCCTGTTTGAAGAAGCATTTACTGTGTGTATTTTGGTACCAATATCGGGAAAACTGGTTACTTATGCTCAGTTAAACTATTATTGTGATTTTTGTACTTTTCATAAGCAATGATTTATCCATTTAGGTACACTTACATTCACAAATATCGATCATAATAAATCTACCTAAATAACATACAAGATATGACTTCATAAAATCGTAACATTCGAAATGCAACAATAATTTATTATGTGAAACATACAACAAGTAGGTACACGTAAGTACATTAATTACAACTGGCAGTACAAAATCAAAAATAAAAACATTGTTGATGTTTATACTTTATCGCGTGAACAGGCAGGTGATATTAATCCGATTGACATACTGTATGATGATCAGAAAAAAAGGTTTAGTATACTACAAAAACAAACTGAACTATGATGTCATAAATCGAACAGTGTTACGGAAGTCAATAAAGAAACCCGAACTTTTTATCCGCAACATATTCAAAAACTAAGAGGCCCCCGGAGCATGCGTAGTTCATACAAACTAAATACCAAAATAATTTGTAAATCAAACATATTCTTAGTGTATTTATTCCGATTGGATTCCAGAAAATCAAGGTTCCCAAATATATCTTAAATAAGAGCATTGATTTAAACAGGAAATATGAGAAAAATAAGTTTTATATAGAAATTTTAAATTCCTCATATCTCGTCTTCAAATCAGTGTTCTTTCAAAATATATGTTTGGGAACCTAGATATTCTGTAATCCAATCGGAATAAAAACACACTACCTTAAGAATATGTTTGACTTACAAATTATTTTGGTATTTCGTTTGTATGAATTACTTACGTATGATTCGTGGGCCTCCACGCACGCTTTTAAAGCGAAAAACCCGTCAACAGTGAATAACTGCTTTAGCGAACCGTAAGATTACTCAATGACGCGTAATTTTACGTGAAGCTTATATCTGTAATATCTATATAGGTAGTAGAGCGTCAAAACTGGGGCAGATGGAAGGGCAGTCATCCCTTACACCCTAGGGCTGATACTTATGCATGAGACGGCACCCGACGTCGTACACAACTCCAATAATATACTCTTAAATAACAAGACCGATGTATTTGAAGTGACATACCTAATACCTTTAAAGTGCTTAAATATTCGGCTTCCATAAAGCGATTGTTTACGACTTTTCCATCGAATCCTATGACGGAGTTTATGATATATTTCAAACTTCGAACACGCCTTTTTAACCCCCGACGCAAAAAGAGGGGTGTTATAAGTTTGACCGCTATGTGGCTTTGGGTGTGTGTGTGCGTGTGCGTGTGTGTGTGTGTGTGTGTGTGTGTGTGTGTATCTGTCTGTGGCACCGTAGCTCTTAAACTGGTGAACAGATTTGGATGCGGTTTTTTTATGGTATAAAACAGAATTACTTGCGTTATAATCACAATAAGTTATTTTCCTAGAATAGCGTTTTTAGCTAGATCTAATGATCTGTAGTATCTAAAACCGAGATACAAATCAAACTGTATTATAAAGTAGAGATAATCCAGAGTACGTCAAAATATTTAAGTAGCACGCTGACGAATTATCCTGTTATGAAGTCATAACTTTTGGCCGCTTATAAATAATACCGCAGACAACATAATAAGCTTTATAAAGACATTTTTCAACAACATGGCAACACAAAACAATACATTTTATATCACTTTGTATGACGAAACAGGCTCGAAGCTTCACATGGAGCATACATTACGATTCCCCAGTCATTGGTCGCTTCTGTTACTGCTGAAATATTAATTAACGATTTTTTTCCGCACGTGACATGTGACGTCACTGGACATGATTGATTTTAAATGATCGTTAGGAAACATTATTACGTCAATATTTTGACATCAAGTGTATTTAAGTAGACTGAAAATGTAGAATTTAATTTAGTTGATGCTATATTATTAGGTTGACAAATACGTGGTACGTGATAGATTGAAAACGTCAAAACAATATTGATCCTATTTTAATTTACAAAGTAACAGGGGTAATCCACACTAATCACATTCAAAATTAAGTTTCTTTTCTTCAATTAGGTGCAATATTCTTCCATTTTTGCTTCAACGGATTTGAATTATGCAAATTATGCTTAATCTGTAGTCATCATAAATTAATAAAACGTAACTAGTTTAAATAAACAAAGATAGAATGCAAGGACTTTGAAAACCATTGCTACATTCACTCTTCAAAAGATATGACTTGAAGATATTTACAAATTAGGTGATACTTCTTTAATTGTAATAACAAGCAAGGTGTTGCTATCAGGTGTTTTTTAAACTAGGTACTGATAATATGAAAAAGTACTTTTTCCGTTTTTTTTTTTTTATAGCCACTTACTGGAAGGTAACCTTGATGGTACTGCTTACATCAATCTTATTACTGAATTTAAACTTTCGAGTGAGAGATAGTTCTTCTCATTTACAACTTTGTTCAGTTTTATGGCTGCCTTAGCTAACTACTTATCATTTTACTTATTTACTTATGTTTTAGAGGTCATAGCATGGAAGAAGTTTGATATTAATACAATATTTTATATATATATTAATTATTATTATTGCCTCTAGACCTCATTCAGGGATTAAAAAGAAGTAAATACAACAAAGCAAATACTTTTACTTTAAGAGCACTGGTGGCTCAGTGGTAGTGGAAGTGGTGGGAGTTGTATGTTGTAGATTCGAACCAAGACAGGCGCTTTACTTTGTGTAAATTATTTCATCACCACTGAAAAAATTGTGAGATGTTCTAGAACCAAAAATTCGAAGGCATGTGATATCTACCAACCCGCACTGGGCCCGCATGGTGGATTACATCTCACAGAGAGGAGGCCTCTGTCCCAGCAGTGAAAACATTATATGTTCATTATCCTTATGCTACATACTATTAAGTACAGACGCCATCAGGTCAAGCTACCCTAAACTGTCAAATTTTCCCAAACAACCTTGAAACTAATGCTTTAGCAATAAAGTTGAAAATCTATTAAAGAAATTTGACAGATTGTAATAGTATGATGTGCTGGCGTCTGTACATACTTTGCATCCAAAATTAACAAACAGTACAGTGTTAATTAAATATGACTCATCACTTCCATTGCTACTAACAGCTAGTCAGTTTACAGTAATACATACATACAAATTAAATATTATTTTTGTAATGGTGACAATGTGTGACCAAAACATGTGGTTTATATAATTTGTTAAGTTTAATATATAAAATGTTTGCAACATTCCTGTGTGATTTAGTTTTGTTTATAATTATAAAATGTAGTTTGTGTTTATTATTATTGTTGTTAAAGGATTTTTTTTTTGTCTAACAGGCAAGTTTTACTCAATAATTAGTTGTAAATTAATTAATCTTAAGTCACAAAACTGTTTTATTTCAATGTTCCCTAGTCCTAATCATGTTAAAATAGTTAGTTCCTAGATTGAACCACCATAGCTAAGACAAATGTGTGACTAATTCACTTTTTTTTTTTTTGGAAGGAAACACTTTTTTCAATTTACTCTGCAGAAGATTGAGTAAACACTTCTTATCATACATTAAATAAGAAAATATATTTATACATCTGATCTTCAGTACTATTATTGTGTAACTGTTTTTATTATAATTAAGTATAACTAATCACAATAATAATGATAAGATTGTTTTACAGTTGTCTTTGAAAGCAATGATGTCTTATATTATGTAACTGAAAATAAATATTTCTACAATTGAATAGAATAGAATACTTTGTTATGTACACCGTACAAATTAAATGTAGAAATTTAACATAAAGTAAATTTTACATTGCATATTATTTACAGAATACACTATGCTTACCTATACCTACCTAGTATAAGTTTTAAGCCATAACCTAGAATTTATTTAAAACAAATGTTTGAGTAATTCTCTCAATAAGGGCTCATTTTCTCCTATTCTCTTCTTATCAGCTGCAGACTGAGTAATGCCAATATTTTGCCCACAAGACAAGTCATTGAATATTCAACTATATTCTGCAGAATTTCCTTTATGAATTAGATAGCATGATAGATTGTTTGTTGGTATTTTGAACAATTGATTAGAACCAACACAAGTTAGTCCAGCAGTGGACTGTGATAGGCTGCATTAAATGGAGAATCACAATAGTTTAACATTTGAATATTGATTAGGCTTTTATAAGCTGCAGGTTTGCAGTACATAACTTACTTTACCATACTTAGGTAAATAATTAACAGTTGAACAGTGAGTCAGAGTATTGTCTAGATCAGTTTAAAATCAAACAAAAGCCCCAGCCTGGTTTTTTTATAACATCACAATGCAAAGAGATAAGAAACATGAATGAGTAATCCTGCACATTGTTGCTGGTTTGTGCAAGTGCTACCCACTTTTTTTATTTGTTTTAATGACTTCAACTTGTTGGTTGTTGTGTACCAGTTTTATTTATTCTGGTTATTATGTAATGTTGCAATTATTGAATGGAAACAATGATTAAATGTGAGCAAAAGGATCACATTAAACTGGTGCAGCACTAAACTAGGACAGGCTCTTTGGATTACAATAATTCTAAGGATAACCAAAGCCATTAAACTATTTATTTGAGCTTACACATTTCTAAGTGGTTTCCTAATTAATTTGAATAAAGTATTAAGAACTAAATGCTGTTGTAAACTATCTAATTATGCAATGGGCATAGCAGTCACCTTTCTAGTTATTTAATTGGAATACTGATTGTAAAACTTCATATTTATTCAGAAATCAATAATTACTTGCTAACAGAACAATTAATTGAGAAAAGTAAATTGTACATATGTTTTCTCATGTTATATTTTATAGTTTAGATGACATGCTACGCTGACCACACTTTCTAGCCTATCTAGGCTACCATTGCAAATTTACACAAATATTAATTCATGTGTCCTATACTCAAACAATCTACAGATCACCTGTGTACTACCATAAATTAATCCAACCTTATCTCCTTCAAATATTAAACTACTGATAAGAATTTAGCAATGCCTACTTGTGTGTATGTAATTAAAAAAACAAAAGGTCCAGTTATTAGTATATGCTATCCAAACAATAAATACACAAATAAGTTTTCAGTCAGATTAAACAGTTATGTAAGGCACTTGATGTGTTTGTTATCAGATTTGTTTATCAGCAGTAGTTTAGCAGTATGACTGGGGAATCAAAACAGATGGGGCACTTACCTTGAACATAGGTCTGGGATGCCTGGGCGCCGAGGGCGCTGCGGTGGCCGTGGTCGCCGCGGGGGCCGGCGCAGGGCTCGTCACGTGGTCTGCCGGCAACGACTCCGGGACAGTCTGAAGAGTAGGCCTCATAGTCGTCGACATTTTCACAATAACACTAGTTCAAACACTTTAACACCTTGCTAGGCCACCCTCGCGCTTCGCATCCTTTGCGGCGGCCGCGCGCTAAGCCCGCCCGACCGGCCCAGGCCCTCACCAGGACGCCGACACAGGCCCCGACTTAACTCCACCGATCGCCGACCAACAACGCCCATCTAACCGCATTTTCGACCAGAAAAAAACATTGCGAAGACCTATAACGAAAACTGTGTAACGATACTCGATACCTATTTCACTTTCACGTATATGCTAACGATCGTCGAGATGGAAAACGGAAATAGACACGCAAAAAACTATTAGAAAGCTTACGGTGTCTTCTCCTGTCACATAAACACTATCAAGGAATTCGGCGTTTAAGCTTTATAACGACGCGCAAAGTGTTTCCGTTAGTGGCACCGGCTCGTACAAAGGGTACGAAATCGCGTGGTGGACAAATATAAATCCATTTAATAATAAATTTACTAAAGAAATTCACTTAACTCCGCTAAAAGTCCTCACATTCTTGAATTCACTCTCAAGATGGCGGATTTTACCTACTCCTCGTAAATGGGCACAAGGCTGACACGAAAACATCAACCGGCTCTCTATCAATCCCTTTCTTTTGGCAGCACATGAAAAGAGATAGTGATATGTGAACGAGTTCAACGGAGTTTTGTGATACGTCACTGAAAAAACTGCCAATGGAGCATGCGCAAAAGTACATAGAATTTGAAATTTTGAACGCATCCGTAGACGTTTTGTTATTGCAACTTATTTGTACATAGCATACATTTTTACATCAAAATCGTCACCTAAAATCACAATAGACCTTTGCATTATTAACGATTTGCTAAAATATTGTCTAGAAGTCAATATAATACAAATCTTCGGAACGAATGTGATTTGTTTGTGGATGTTTTATTTTTCATATGACTTGATCCTTTTGGAATATTTTCCATTTAGTTTTTAGTGATGAAAACACCGGTGAAACTGTTTTTATTTTGTACTGGCGAGAATTATTAGCGCCATCTTTATAAAAATGGCTGCCTTGTTGTTGGCGACTGTGGGGTGCTTGTTTGGAAATTAATGTTTGTTTCTTTCTTTTATTATGATTTCAAATAACTGCATGTGTAAAATATTGCAGCTTAGGCCGGATGATATAATAAATTGGTGAGTGTGAACTGTTCCATCAATGATAGAGCACAATAAAGTGCTCTGTAACGTAATAACAATCTGCTCAGCTCAGGGCAACGTGAGCTTTTCTAATGCGTATTCCGTTTTCTTTATGTTTTTCATGTTAGGTGTTGAAATTATGTATAGTAATGTTTTCTTTTTGAATTCGCATTGAGATTCAAGGTTCAGATACCAGTGAGGGTCATATTTACATAAGTTGTGACCTTAGTTCATACAGACAACAAAAGAATTCTACCACGGATCTGTTGTTAACAAGTAACGTTCTCGATGTTTTTTCTTATTTATTACCGGTTGTGCATTCTTTTGAACTATTATTCGTGCTGGAATATGTTAAGTGCTTGCGTTGTCGCTAAATAAAGACTGAAAAAAAGTAGGTGAACGAACCCCAATTTGAGTCCACAAATAGTATAGTGCTTTCTAAAAGTTCGATTTATGCTTACGCATCACGACCGCTTCTTCGAATTGAATCTACTTATAACCTCGTACACGTATTCCTAGTTTCGTATGATTTACGTCATTATTTATTTACAAGCAAAATATTGACTTCTGGTAAACTGTTCAATGAAACATTTCCACCAATGACACAATATTTATTTTCTTCTAATGATGTTCTTGTAAAATAATACAGTTCACAATATTTACCGTTAATTCTTGATTAGGTTTTTTATTTATTTATTTATTCATCCATATCAATTTTTACACTGTGTGGAATATTAAAAACGATTTTACAACTTAACCCACTTGATGCTATCGTTCTTTTAAAAGGACACTGCATAAACAAAATTATTCTACACAATGGGGGTACACAAAAATGACTTGTTTATTATGTTCATTTGGTAATTCGAGAGTGTACCAAGTGGACAATAAATTTGCTGTGTCTAATTTAACCATTGTTGAATTTGAATATATTATTATAACGCACCCTTTTATTATGGAGAATTCAAGGTATGTATTATTTATTTCAAATTTTTTTTTTTTTTTATGACAACAGAATTAAATTATATGGGATATCTACTAACATGTATAAGTAGTACTCTATTTTATTTATCTAAATAAATATAAATTTTTCAATATTTTAACTGCTGTCATTTTAAACAACCAATAGTAATATGTATTACTATATCGTGTTATGTATTGGGGCAGGAAAAAAAAGTGGTCTCGGGCTTTGAAGCTAGATGAATTAGTTGGAGTGCTGGAAGAGGATGTGAAGTGGAAATACCCGATGCCGTCATAGTTTTACCGCCTGAAAACTGCAATTCTGATATAACTGATGAGGATTCAGGTGACGAAAACCAAGTGATATTGAACAATCTACCCGGTTCTCAGCTACGGGCGCAAGCAGAGTTTTGTTTTCAATCTGCAGATGCTAGTGATGATGATGATGATGATGCTCTTCTTATACAATTATCAAAACGCAGATGTATGGCATCAGAAAACCTGGGTTAGGCTTCTCACTCAAGTTCAACTACGAGTGAAATATTTGTTTAAAAAAATAGAATATATATAATAGGGTTTCACGAGATATCCAGCCTAATTTTGTGCCATGGCTGGACATGGAAACTGCAGCTACCAAGTCCTTTAGAATATTTTAATTATTCAGCAAAGACATTGTGAACATGCTAGTACATTATGCAAATCTGTATGCAGTTCAAAAAGATGCAAGCAAAGCCATTGTTATCACCACAGATGAGATGCGTTGCTTTTGGTAATACTTATTTTCAGCGGTTATGTTGTCTTGCCTAGTAGATGCATGTATAGGCAAAATGTTGCAGACTGTGGTATGCTTATTGTATACAATGCAATGTCCTGAGATAAATTTACATTTACAATGTCGAACCTTCATTGCTGTAAAAATACCAACATAAGATCTGATGATAAGTTTGCGAAATTACGTGAATTATTTGACCTGCTAAACAAGAATTTTGCAACTCGCACACCATAGCAAATAGCATTACGCGAATAGCACTGACGAGGCAATGTTTCCCTATTACAGTGTCAAAATTATCGTTTGAGAAAATTTACGTTTTGATGTCAAGAATCATAATATAAGGTACGGGGACAATCAACTTTGGTGTATTTTATGTCACAATAAAGCAATTTTTTTCTGTCTGAAATGTAGTGTAACGTTACATCCTAAGTTTTGTTTTGAAATGTATCACACACCTCAATAAAAACATGCTCTAATAAGTACGTATAGTTTCTTTTCTACCTAACTGGCACAGTAGTGCATTATCCTAGCGTCCTTTTAAAAGAACGCCATTTTCCCCATTTTCCTGAATATAAATAATTTTTATTCTATTTTTCTTGGCTAGCATAACACATAACTAAAACAATGTGTAAAATTCATTGAGATCGAAAGGTAAAAGTTGTTTCAAGAACAAGTGGGTTCAAAAGTACAAAAAATACATGCCACTTAATTACTATGAGGGAGAGTAATAGTAATAATAAATAAATGTCATTTAAATAACTAGAATAATAATGTTACAAATAATTAAATATAGCCAATGTCAGATTTCCAATGTTAATTACTTACTTTTATGTCATGAATGTAAATGAACAAATAAGTTTGTCTCAACAGTATCTATAACTCCGCCCCTAAGACGACCCACTGACCATTTATGATATTATTACTTTGTTCTAATCATTAAAATGTTAATAACCTTGTTAATATTTGAGCATTTTCATTGTTATGTTTTTATTCATGTCTATCTAATCATTTACTAAACAAAACAAGATGTTTAAACTCTGGGGATATTACATATTTCCATGTTAAAAAAATATAAATCAAAAAGAATGTAAATTCTGCAGAAGCATTTATTTTGCAGCTTAGCATATTGAAGACCTTCAATAATAATAGGAGTTAGTGTTTGACACAGTTGTTATCATCACTCTTTCATGGGTAATGCCACAGGCACAGTAACACCTAAAATCTATAACAAAATGTATCATTGCAAACTCTGGCGGTGAACCTGTTTTCAACCTAATTACCTTAGTAATAAGGCTGACTCCATTTTAAACTTACGATTATCAAAATGACTGATATTATTATTATTATTGATTTATTTATTTATTGAGTATTAGTATTATTTAATTAATTAATTGATTAATATTATTAATTTGACATTCATACTTTGACAATCAAAAATCGTTTATTTAAATTAGGCAGAGAATCAGCACTTTTAGAATGTCAAAACTACATAAGACAGTCCCCCAAAATGCCCGATCTTTACCACTTCCTAGTGTTTTAGCTGGGAAGAATCAATGGTGCAACAAACTCCCCAGAAACAATCAATAATACGTCTAATGAAAATGCATGTATTAACAAAGAACGAAAATACATTTATTAAGTAAAAATTCTGGTTCCAGATTCACACCCGCTTCATAAGAAACGCAGCAGTTGTCCAAAAGGAGAGCATTTTATATAAATGAGCCCCACCTAATTCTTTAAGCTAGTAGTTACCATCAGTGGTCATATTTTGTAGTAGAAGAATTAACATAGTATGTCCAAGATGTGGCCAGCATCGCAGTACTCTCACAGCAATGCTCCGATACCACCCATAAACACCTCTAAGGCTAATGAGCACCAGAATCAGCAGAACTTGAAGACTTTGGGAATGACCTCTGCTATTTCTATGGCAGGTATGTATATGGTTCTCAAGCAGAAAATTCATATAATATAATTAATAATTTTTTTCATCTTTATTGAGTATAATTTATTTGGGCTAGGCTGACTGGTGAAACAAGGGAAGGTTTACTTTGCAACTTATATCTGTATTTTTCTTTTTGTTACATCTGAACACATTGATGTCCTTGAGTATGTCCCTTGTTCAACCAGTCCTACTGAGGTGTAAGAAATACTGAAATCAATAACACATACCTTTGACATTTGCTATTGCAATTGTCATAAATAACAAATATGCAGTTACAGTCTAGTGATTGAAGGCACCATAGGATTTAACACTTTGTTGGACACTTAAATGCCCCCAGACATTATAACAATAATATTTCTTTAGTGTCTCATTCAGTGTCCTTCAACCATTTAAAATAATCTTTAACCATCTCCTTTAAGATTTACAAATTTAGTTTAAAACATTATTATTCGTGAAACATTATTATAAGTGACATTTTTGCAGAATAATTTGTAGGTACTTATTTACAACCACACCTTGGCATGATTATAATTTCTATTATTATGTACATAAACAACTTTTCACACAGGTCCAAAGCCCATTGACATAGAGAAAACTGCAGAGCTAAAAGAATCCCTAGCCCCATACGGGGTGTTTGAGACGGAGCAAGAAATGCATCATCGTATGGAAGTCTTGGGAGCACTGCATCGCCTCGTGAGGCAGTGGATCAGGGAAGAGTCCATGCGGAAGAACATGCCGCCTAGTGTTGCTGAGACCGTTGGAGGGAATATTTACACATTTGGATCTTATCGATTGGGGGTAAGTGTGGCTAGGGAACGCAATGTTAAGTCGAGTGCCTATCTTGACATCTTGCGTGCTAAATCAGGCGTCGTGATTGCGCATCTTGTTTTCAAAATTTTCGAGATCGAGATATCGCCTACTTTTTGAAACAATGCGTTTTTAAAATCAAATCAAACCTTAGAAAAAGGTAATAATTAATTACCTACAATCCTGCTTTCATTTGCTGTTGAATGAATTTATTGATAACTTTGTTATTTACAATAATTAATCAGTAATGTAATCCAAAAATAACTCTATTACTCTGGCCCATCTAGTTGGTAGATTGTTGATGCCCTGCGCCCAGAATTCCGGAGGCTGTGCAGAAAAGAAATTCTGCCGTCGTAAGCAAAAAGGGCACAACTAACATTTAAAAAAAAATTGAGTTACATATTTAGAATCAGAAAAAAAAAGGCTAATCTGCTCAATTTTTTGTAGATTTTTTTTAAAAATGTTAGTTGTGCCCTTTTTTCTTACGACGGCAGAATTTTCCACTGCCATTTTGAGGTCTTCGTCGTAGTTTTGAATTATTATTTTTTTACGCAAATAAATCTTTTGTGGTCGGAACAAGTGATAGTCGGGTGGCGCGAGATCCGGTGAGTACGGTGGGTGGGCAACCGGGTGAAATCCAAGCTCTACGATTTTTTGTCGAGTCTCCGAAGCGACATGAGGTCGCGCATTATCACGGAGTAAGTGAACATTTACACGTCTCGGTTTCTGAAGCTGTTCAGTATAAATGGAAGTCGTAATCGTCCTTCTCGCAGGAAGAAGCTCGTAATAGAGTGGACCCTTCGCACCCCATCAAACGGAGAGAAGATGCTTGCGTGAGTGACGGTTCGGCTTTGGTTGCGTTGTTGGTGGCTCTGCGTCGTAAATAAGCCAGACGAGACGGCGTGCCGTGTGTTGTTATGATAGAGAATCCAGCTCTCATCGCCGGTTACCAGATCTTCAAGAAACTTTCCGATGTAGCTGAAAAAGAAGCGATTCACAAGTACTAACTCTGACTTGACGTTGACAGTCAGTTAGTTGATTAGCCTTTAAACAGCGGAGTAATTCCTCATCGTCGAAGGTGGATCGTCGCCCAGATCGCTCGTGATCTTCAAGAGTTATATCTCCCGATGCAAAGCGAGCAAACCGGCGGCTTATTTTCTATCGCGATACAACACCTTCACCGAACTCTTTGCTGATCTTAGCGGTAGCCACACTCACGTTGTGTCCCTGACGCCACTCGTAAAAGATGATCGTTCAAAGTTGATGTTCGCTAATCATTTTCACAAACTAACCAATTCCTGACTAGCGCGCCTTTATATACCCTTGATGTGATAGCTTCGAGAACCTTCTACAATATTCTTACGTATCCCAGATCAATACTAAATATTCCGAAAAATTCTAGTAATTTACAATTTCTTGTGCAATATTTTTCCGCCAACCTGATATAAAGGGTTACAGGGAAAGTCGTACTGAATATTAAAGGACGTTATTATTCAGGTCATTTCTGATAGATTTGATCCTGTAATAAGGTGTCCGAAACTTAACCGTTATGGGAGATATTGAATTTTAAAGATTAAAAAAGAAAATCCTTTCGTTTTTGGCTTTTTAGTCGTTTTCTTTAGGATTAGAGCTCCTAGAGCCGGTTTTTTTTTGATGTACCTAGTTAGAAGACATGTCCATTAATAAAAATGATCAACCAATACTGAACCTACTAACAACGGTTAGATTTAAAGGATTTTCTAATAGTGTACCTAAATAAGCAGCGCTTTTAAATAAAAAATTGTATGGAAATAATTTTAAAAACTTCTACGTCTCTTTAGCTATTCTAAAAGGTCTACTATAGGTAATATAGGTATGTTCATAAAATCTTAAAATAATATTATTAGATTAGGCCCAAGTGGTAGTACAACGTAACGGAGTGCTGACAAGTGCTTAAGTGGTTACTTTTGTAATTGCTGCTATAAACTAACGTATCCATGTTTTAGGCAGTTTGTGTTGACGTTTAGTTGGCATTCGAACTTTACGCCAACACTTCTCTTTTTCGCATTATTGTGAGAGTTTTTGATCTCCAAGGGACCGTAGTTCTACGTATGTGATACTAAGCTTTGCCCGCGGCTTCGCCCGCGTGGTTGTCGGAAAAATCTCTTAACACACTACTAAAGTTTCAATAATATAATTCAACCATGATTCGTAAGACACGTGGCGCCATCTATGTTATCATAAGAACGTTATTGTTGTTTTCCTCGGGAACAGTACTTTTTTCGGGATGAAAGATACCCTATGTCCGTTTCTGTACACGGGTGAATATTTGACCTTTAAACCGCCGTCATTACCTTCCGCCAAAAGTTGATGAAAGAGAATATATTTAATGAAATATTTCAGCAATTCCTGATTCTGGTCCTGATTCTGGTCAGATTCTGGGAATTGATGAAATATTTCATTAACGATATTCTCCTTCATCAACTTTTGGCGGAAGGTAATGACGGCGGTTTAAAGGTCAAATATTCACCCACGTACGTGACAACGTGTATGCAAAATTTCGGGATGATCGGTTCTGTGGTTTAGGCGTGAAAGGGTAACAAACAAACTTACTTTCGCATTTATAATATTATAATAATATATAAGTTAGAATTAATTTAAACTTGATACCTCCACGTGTTCCTGAGAAAAAGCGTCTTGACAGGCTGACAGGCAGACAGACGGACAAAGTGATCCTATAAGGGTTTCGTTTTGAGGTACGGAACCCTAAAAAACTATTAATTTATTTATTTATTGAGGCATCTTATTATGTGTGGAGCCAAACCGATATACTTTGTGGAAATAGATCCATAAAAGAGCGCCTCCAAGTATATGATGGTCATTCTAGCATACGGTTTCGTCAACAGACGAATAGGAATCTTTAAATCTGGGGATCCCAACTTTTTACTTTAAATCATTGAAAATAAAGCGTATTTTCAATGCCATCACAAAATCCTTCGCTACAGTTTAGAAAATACACTACTCTGTCTAATATTTTGGTCCCTTATGCTTTCTCTCTTCTATTGGCAGGAACTAGGTATATCAGCAGTGCTATTCTGAACAAATCTCACCGTGACGAGTTAGGTGAGATGAGCGTGGAGTGAGCTGTCAATAGTGTCAACCCCTAGAATGACGGCTCTCTTCAAGCTCACTTCACCTACGATTTCACGGTGAGATTTTTACTTACCGGCTGGATAGTTTATGCCGTCATAAAAATAGTAGCCATTCAGCAAGATAGTAGCTGACTACCTACAAAGCGCTAGACGTACTTCAAATTCTCGCTTTGTTATAACATTGCATGTCTTCCTTGCAGGTACATCACAGAGGTGCCGACATAGACGCGCTATGCGTGGCGCCACGTCACATCGACCGGATTGACTACTTCGCCTCTTTCTATGACCTGCTGAAATTGCAGCCACAGGTTAGTATAGCGACAGATAAGAGACTGATAATTAACTAGGTACCCACATTAAAAATTATGAGAACTAAAACTCACGCATTTTCCCTACGAGGAAACTACGGGCCGAATCGTGCTATGATGCCTGGAACTTAGATCTTAATGTTTGACACTTATGCTGCCCATTCATGGTAAAAATTGAATAGTGTACCTACCTTACCGAGATAAGCCTTTTAAGTCAATAAAAAGCTAGGGTCTAGCGAAATATATTGTAATACTAAACAAAACATAAAACATTAACGAATAATAACTGGCCAAGTGCGTGTCGGACCACGCACAATGAAGGGTTCCGTAGTTGGGATGAATTTTATCCCAAAAACAAACACATTGTAGTAGAAAACATTTTCTCCCATACATTCCAGCAAATGAAGTTGGCCAACTATTACTCGATAACTTGCAAAGCCTACTTAGCTGTGATAGTTTTCCTTTGTTATATTTACTACTGCCGTGAATTTTTTCACATATCCAAAAACAACCATTTAGCGTGCTCCCAAACAAACCCCCCCCCCCCCCCTTATAAATTCTTTTTTAGAGCCTTAATAAATTCAAATCATTCATTAAATGCAAGTTGTGTCAGAAAGCTTTTTATACCGTTAATACATTAGGCGCGGCAGACGCACATGCGGGTTTTCGGACGTTCACCAGGTGCTTGATGGCGCGTATGCGCGTCCATACAATTTACATAACTTTCTTAGAGTGTGGCGCGCCGCACCTGTGCGTTCGTTGTGCATCTCTATTGTTTCGAAAACATCGTAAAATAAGGGTCGGTAAGGGTGTCTACACTCAGATATTTTTTGCACGCACCCGAGCGTTTGCCACACAGGATTAGTGTAACATAAAGAAGCGTTTGCATACATTTCGCTAAGAATTAAGCAGATAATGTGTTAAAGGATTATATTGAGGACAAAAAGGCTTGGGATTGAACTGCTCCAAATTTTCTTTTTTCTGTTTTTATTTTTGCATACTGAATGTTGACATGAATATTTACTTTGTAAAGTATTATATTATTTTAATTTATTGTGAATGTGAAGACTGTAGGTCATTGCTTTTTTGTTGGTTTTATTTTTTCTCTCAGTTATTTTTAACCATGGTCTGGCAGTTTGAGTAATTTATGCGGCCTACCCCAATGTCCTTTCTTTGGTATTGTTCGTCGAATCGTTGAGCTCCTTAAGTTCTGAGTTGAGCTGCGCGATTACTGACAAATGCGTGCACTGACTGGACAGGTCCTCTCAATCTGTGTGGTTCTTTCCTCAAAAGACCATTTCAGACACCAATCTACATGGTTTTCACATGAAGTGACCAAGATTACGTCTGGACTTTATAAGAGACTGTGACCTCTGAGTTTGTTTCGGCCTTTCTTCTCAGAGTTGTCAGATAGGAAACGCCGACCTCATCTAGTTTAAAAAAAAGAAACATGATTGACTTGAAAAAGTGTTTGTACAAACCTACTTACAGAAATAAAAATCATTTATCATTTATTACGTGTAGGAGAGGTATCCTATTTCTTTTTTTTTTTTAGCTTTGATTTTACCACTTTGTCGGCGTGATTTACATACCCGAACATTTTTAAAAACAAGCGTACCCCTCAATTTTGGGCTGTCCCTTTGTTTGAAGTTTAATAGCTTTCAAAATTTATATCTGGCTAATTATTTTAAACTAGTTAGTAAAAAATTACCATTTTTAACACCAAGTTGTCAGTTTTTATCGTGTCTCCCACTCAAGTTCCTCAATGTTAGAGGCGATTTTACAAACTTTTTGTATTCGGGTAGCATGAGTTTTTGGCCATTGTTTCTTGAGATGCCGATGGTCGCCGGTTGTTTATAATTCAAGTCAAGCTCAAAATAAATACAATTTGATTTCCAAAAAAAAAAGTAAAAATTGGTACGAACCGGACATGTCGGCTTTTGGATGGCTAAAAGTGCCATTTGAAAATTTACGGAGACTATTTTAGTTTTTAAAATGCTAACAGCATCCTTTACATTCACCGAACGCCATTAAAAAAAAGCTAGGTACATTTCGAGTAAACAGACGTATAAAGTGAGTGGCCGTCAAGATTTCTTTGGTCGGGTTTGAGACGCATTATTTATGTACTGATTCAGGTTAGTACACAATTTACCTGTTTTCAGATGATGAACGTTACATTGAATGTAACGTTATACAGTGTGAGTCTTTATAATGGGCACATATCGAAATGAGGGAAACCATGCCTAAATTTATGAATAATGTTTAGAATGGCAAAATGTCGCAAAACCGATGTGACTTTCTCTTCCCATTTTATTTATATTCAAAATTATATTTTGACGAAAACATTTACCTCCCTTTATTATAGAATGTATACAGTGTGAGTCTTTATTATTTGCACATATCGAAATGAGGGAAACTGCTTAATTTTATCGCTGGAAATAATATAAAAAATAAATTAAACTTTTTATAGCATTTTTTAAATTCTTGTTCACTGCTGCGACCTCTGTGTAAACAAAACGCTATAACTTGTAAACTGAACGATCTAATACGATGAAAGAACGATCGGTTACGACTGGAAATAACAGGGCGTCCTCATAAAATAAAATACAAATTAAAAAAACCGCCCTCAATTGAGAATAAAGTTAATTTTTTAACAATAATCAGGTATTTTTTTCATCAGTTTTTACAATTTCACAATGAAACCAAAAATAAAATGATAGTGCGTTTCGCAATTATAGGGTGCAGAGAAACAAAGATGTCGACATAGCTCATAGAATAAGCAAGCGGAACAATGGGTAAGGCCATATTAGCCGTAGAGCCGATGACCGTTTGGGTAGACGTGTTTTTGAGTGAAGACCGCGAATCGCCCTCAAAGTAGGTGGAGCGACGATGTTCGCAGGGTGGCTGGTAGCAGCTGGATGAGAGTTACCGGGAATGGAGCTGAATGGCGTGCAATTGGAGAGGCCTAGCCAGCAGTGGACTGTTATAGGCTGATGATGATGATGATTCGACCTATCAAAAAACGAACAACATTTTAATTTCTGTGCAGGTAAAAGAATTGAGAGCAGTGGAAGACGCATTCGTGCCAGTCATCAAGATGAACTTCGACGGAATTGAGATTGACTTGCTGTTTGCCAGGCTGGCTCTCAAAGAAATACCAGGTAAGGAGTTTCATAAACATCATAATATAATATAATATGCAAGTAATCCATAACACCAACATTGAACCGCCCTGTAGCAGGGATGGACTGTCTGGTATTTCGATAAATACCCTATTGGAGAAATGTACGTTGTAGAAAAAAGCACTTTATTTTCTTTTAGGTTCTCAAGTCTACGCGTATTTTTTTTTTACGTGTTACGCATAACTATGCAGATTAGTTAATACAATTTATATGAAACCCTAGGACCTACCTAGGGTTTCATATAAATTTTATTAACTTTGCTTGAGTAGTTTGGGAGTTAGCTTCAATAATACGTATTTTTCCCACTTAGTCTATGTTGATGATGTTATAATAACTTCCTGTCACTGAAATTTATAGCAGGTTAGTGGTATTCGAATTTGTGTGGGGTCTTAGGGTTTCATATAAATTTTATTAACTTTGCTTGAGTAGTTTGGGAGTTAGCTTCAATAATACGTATTTTTCCCACTTAGGCTATGTTGATGATGTTATAATAACTTCCTGTCACTGAAATTTATAGCAGGTTAGTGGTATTCGAATTTGTGTGGGGTCTTAGGGTTTCATATAAATTTTATTAACTTTGCTTGAGTAGTTTGGGAGTTAGCTTCAATAATACGTATTTTTCCCACTTAGGCTATGTTGATGATGTTATAATAACTTCCTGTCACTGAAATTTATAGCAGGTTAGTGGTATTCGAATTTGTGTGGGGTAGGTACCACAATTAAGAGTGTTTTTTTTTTAACAACCTAGGTATCATCCAAAAAAATACACGGATTGAATTTTTTTTAATTTTTTTTTTTATTTGTTCCGACTTACACAACACAACACAGTTCTTACAACACACAATACTTTATATAATTTACCTGCACCACTTTATTGCCGTATCTATTATTCACTCTTTGTTTTAGTTTTATCAACAGTTAATTTCTTAAACATTATATCAGCTGTCAGCCACAGAGCATGTAAATATACTGTTAGACTGTCAGCCGATCACCTGCGCCCGCGTCTCTTCGCTTGTCATAGACTATAGACAATATTCTATAGCATAGACAAGCGAGGTTGAAGCGTCTGGCGTCGGGAGTTATTCGACTAATGAATACACTATTTATGGTTATTAGTTTATATATTTTTTTTTTCTCTAAATTATAGGTATTCTATTGTGTGTATTTTATTATCTTTTTATTCCCCTATTGGACTTGTAGATGTCCGTAGGTGTGTCCGTGGCATCACATGGGCCCTATCAGAATACCAGCGCTGCGGTATTTATTTAAATATTGCAGCTTTATGCTGAGATAGGTGCCTTTTTGGCCTCGCACAGGTATTTTTAATTGTTATATTTTGTATTTATTTTGTTTTTTTTTTTTTTAATGTTAATTTTGTTAGTTTACTATCCTCTTTTTTACTGTTAGTATTTCCTGTGCGTGTCCCAAATATAATATTTTTCTTTCTTTCTTTCTTTACCAAGTGAAAAATAACTTTAATTTCGCAATTCAGTGACAAAAAACGAAAATACAAAACCAAAGACACCGACTTCCGGAATTAAAGTTATTTGTTGACCAAAAAATATTTATAGAAAAAAACATTGAAATATTGGTTGAAAGGTCAAAATATTTACCTATTGATATTATTCGGTATAATGTGCATTAAATACATTGTTTTCCTTGAGGAATAAATAAAAATAAACTTTGAAGGTATATCCTAGCTTGCGTGTACGCAAGTTTGTGGTTATTTTTAAGTCGTTGTTACTGTGATTCGTCTATAGAAGGTTTGGCTAATCTTAGCTCCATACTAATCCAGTTCTGTTTACACAGTGTGTTTTTCTGCCATTCTGTGTGTAAAGTGACTGAAAATTATTGCAAACTTTTTCATTCCTATTATTAAAGTAACAAAAACTATATTGCACCAGCCGAGCTGATGTTATAATTTCTTTTTTATCGGACATCTTACTAGGAGTTTCCCAAGTAAAAGGCTATCAATATGCCGCAATGTTTTTGACCCCTCAAATCTGAATGATTTCATGCCTATTGATTGACACATACCGGATTCAAATTAAAACTACCAACAATAGGCATTTGTCGCTTGAAAACCCCATCAGGGGCCGTATTGTGAACAATTAACGCCATCATTTTTCCAGTGCTAGAGAGAGACGGAGCTATATATATATATATATATATAGCACCATCCCTTTTTCGCAACGGAATAATGATGGCGTCAATTATTCATAATAAGAACCCTGATAAGGTTTCCCGCGGCTTCATTTAAGTTAACCTATGATGTCCCACTGCAGGGCAAAGGTCTCCTCCATACATTCCAGTTTTCCTTATGTCGTGCTTTCTCCGGACAATCGGTCATGAACGAGTTCAAATCGTCACGCCAGCATTTCTTAGGCCTGTCTCGGTGACGACGCCGGTCTTCAGGCATCCACTGTGTGACGATCCTGGCCCATCTGTTTTGATGCATCCTATAGGTGTGACCCGCCCAGTCACAGGTGATATCAGTTGTATTCAGAGGGAGCACTCGAGTGCGGCGGACGAGTGTTCGTGTCGCCACTCGTGGAGGCTAAATTAATACAAAATTTATGCCCGTTTTCACTAACACTACGCGACATCTAAAAGTCATCATCTGCCACTCAAAGTTAAGACTTATTTTAAATAGCCATATAAAATGCACTTTTGACCGTAAAAATGTATGACCAGAAAAAACGTTGTCCTGTCAAAATTTCAATAAATCATACAAATTTCCCATAGAAAATGCACTTTCAGTTTTCCCGAATTTTTCAATTTTCCCGGTAAGTTTTAAAACATTTTCCTGACAATTACAAACACAACAAAAAAAGAATTAGCCAAATAGGTGCAACCGTTCAGAAGTGATGCGCGTACATACATTCGGCAATTGATTTTTATTTATACAGGGTTATTGGTAAAACACCAACAACCTCTTAAGGGGTCATTGTACTCATCATTATGAACAACTTTAACTATGGGTTCAAACCGGAATCGCGAAAAAAAATCCGCTGTTCAGTACATTTTGACGAATTATGCGAACATAAATGTACTGAACAGCTGATTTGCTGACCTGTGCATAGCGGAAAGTGGGCTTAATTGCAATACAGCCCACATAGCCGCCATCTTGGATTTGTAAGCCGACCTCAGTCGTCTTAACTTTTTCAGCCACATTGGAAATCAGAAAGTTTGCTTTCTGTCTAATAAAATTATGTCCATAACTGCAGTATGGCTGCGAAATAAGTCCCGTCCAGTTACTTTATTTGTTGTATGTTAATATACTGTATCGTCGTTGTCAAATCAAAATCAATAAATGTGCAAAAATTTTACTTTTGAAATAAAACAGTGCTCATGTAAAATTTTATATGAAGGTGTATTTTAAGAACTATAATCAAATGAAAGCCGTAGATCGTCGTACACTGCTCATAGGCACTTATAAGTTTTTTTTTATACGGTAGATAGGGCAGTGAACTAATACGCAAAGGTCAAAAAGTAGACATCTCAAAAAAGTGCACGTAGCAGATATTGAAATCAGTTGCTCCCTACATTTTAACAAGTTATGCGAACATTAATGTAGAGAACAGCAAATTTTTTTTCGCGATTTCGGTTTTGCTTCCTTATTAAAAGTTGTTTGTCACTCTATATAAAATAAATTGCCGTGCGTTAGTTTAGAAAATGGCTCGACCGATTTGTTTTTTTTTTTCAGCTCAATACTAGTTTAGGAAAAAGAAAGTTAGAAAAAACCCAATGGAACAGTGAAATATCGAAATTTTGGTGGTGCAGAGTTCACCGGGTCATCTAGTTCATAATATTAATTACAATAATAGTTTACATTTAGATTCAAAGTTGGTACAGGTCCCATAATGCCGTGTTTATTGGAAACGATCGTGCAAAATTATTGCCAGCAACTTTTGAAGTAACAGGATGTTTTTTTTTTTATTTACCATAAATCCAGAACCTATGCATGTTTTCAGCAACAATCAAATGCAACAATCAATGTTGCCAGCAGCAACACAAAAACATGTTGCCGACACAATGTTGCGCAACTTTGCTTCCCAATGAGTACGTGGCTTTAGTGTGGTACGCTTTTTTAACAAGCAACTGTTTAGGAAACGTATTCTTAAACTTGTTCAGTCGACCACAATATATTTGGATGATAATGGAATTACAAAATACCGATTAATTTATCACTACAGTATCAGCCTGCCGCCCTTATCCCAATGTATTTGGGATCGGCGCAGCTTCTCATCATCTTCCATACATCTCTAACAACCATCTAGGTATTCACCTCCTTTTTAGTTTTTATTTTTACTCCTGACTCCTGAACTGTCCCATTCCTGGGCGAAGGGTTCCCTCCAATCCTTCCTTTTTTGTCATAATGCTTTTTTTTAATATCTATTATTATTTAATGTATAGTCGACTTCGTAATTTCTTTACCAGCTAACAAAAACTCCCAGTAAATTGAAACTTCACTAAGTTATGGCTAAGTACACCGCACAGGTCTATCGATCAGGTTTAGCTACTCTTGCCGCGGTTGGTCCATGGATGGTTGACCACTTTTACATACCAAGACCCCTCCTTGCCTCGGAAAGCACGTTAAGCCGTTGGTCACGGCTGTCATTCGTGGAGCTTTGACAGTCGTTACGGGTCGTCAGAAACCCGAAAGTCGGACAACCAGTCTCACCAAGGGGTATCGTTACTGGGTTGTGGAGGCAGTCGCTCCATGTTAAATACTGGTATTCAGCTGCATCCAGTAAGACTAAAAGCCGTCCCCGACATGGTTGGCAAAAGGCTAGGCAGATGATGACTATGGTTGAAACTATGTTACATTGGTCTCTAAAGCCAATATATATACCTTTAGGCCTAGACACATGGCTTTCGCTTCGGGGCGATTCTATTTCTAAAATTGCTATTGACGCATCTCTATGGAAGTTATCGTTGGACGCTGTCAATCGTTTACCTATGATCACGTGACATTTGGGTAGCTTATGTCAACCCCAGACATTTTTGGCTTTTCTACTAGCGTCATCGCTAATCGAATGTTAGTTTGTCTAGGCCCGCTTGTCGTTTTACGACGTCGTGCAAATGACATTCAACCTTAGGGTAGTAAAGCAATCACGAGGTTGACTACTACTTGCAGCATGATCAAAAAAATTATTCAATTTTTGTTCGCAGATTCGTTTGACTTGCGCGACGACATGCTACTAAAGAACTTGGACCAGAAATGCGTGCGTTCCCTCAACGGATGCCGCGTGACTGACGAGATCCTGCGTCTTGTGCCTAATATCAACAACTTCCGACTGACGCTGCGAGCCATCAAGCTGTGGGCCAAACGTAAATATACCATTGTGTTTTCCTAGGAATACTAAATCCAACGAGACGAGATAAATTTCATGCTTTGGGATTAAAAACTTTAATGTGATTGCGTATGGTTCAGTTTCCATTGCAACTAAAATTATTTTACGAGACGTTTATTGATAGTTTTTTTTTTATTCAATAATAATTAACTAAGATTACCTGAATTTAAAGTTGATATTCGTATAAGTTGTAATTCTATGTATTTATCTCGTATCGTTGGCCAGAGTTTAATCTAATACCTGGTTTCTAAATTCAGAACTTATCAATACATTACTTAAGGTGACTATTTCATTATAGACCACGAAATTCAAAGTTCTTACGTTTTTTGCAAATCATTTCTTAATTTCGTGGGCTTTCTCTGAAAGGGCGAAAGCGCCAGGGTAGCTCGCGAAATACAAATTTTCTTACATTTCTTGCATTTCTCAAGTCAGTATACTGTAACAAGTATGTATTTACAGAATTAAAATCACGAAAGTCATCAATACAACTCGTTAAGACCAGGTAATCCTACTGAATCACTGTTTCATGAAATTAATATATAAAATATTTGAGGATTTTACTAACTTAAGGTATTACTGATTCTAATGATTATAATTTTGTAAATACATATTTTTAACCGATTTAAAAAAAAGGAGGAGAATCTCAGTACGTTGGAAACTTTTTTTTATGTATGTACCCTGATTACTCAGAGACGGCTGGACCGATCTGAAAAATTCTTTTTTTATTTGGAAGGGTATACTTTCTAGTGGGTCTTTCTATGGGATCACCCATTGTCATCAGGTTAGGATCTGATGATAGGATCCTGGAGACATCCTAATACCTATAGAGATTTGGGTATTTTTTATAGTAACTCGTGCTTTTGTTCTTGAAAAGCACCATTTGGATGATGAAGATCACAGATGACCACCGGAACTACTCAATAATAAGTATTTCACGGGTTGCGATTCGACAAGCAGTTGACATTAGGATATTATAATTATAACTTAGATAAATTACAAACTGGCCCACTAAAATGTGAAAAATAAAAAACTTTTTCCAAAAATAACAACCGACTTTCAAAAAAACATTACAAAGTGAATAATAACTTTAATTTCGGAAGTCGGTGGCAAAAAACTAAATACAGATCCAGACACCGGCTTCCGAAATTAGTTATTATTCACTTTTTAGTTTTTTTTTTTTTTGTCGGTTTTTATTTTTGGAAAAAGTTTTTTATTACGGTCGCGAATCATACTTTAATTAATATAAAACCTAATGCCGACTTGCAAATTCCAAAAACATAAAAAAAATAGAATATACTGGCGCTTCGCCCTTAAGTAATGTCAAAGTAGAGTTTGCGAAGACATGATGTGCGAAGTAACTATGCTTGCCAAGCTAGTTTATACCTACTGGGCGCGCACTGGTGTTGTTAATGCCTGGTTACCTGTCCTACACTGTGGGCCGCAAATAAAACTGGTTGGTAACGAAAATACCAATAACTTCGAAATATTGGAGCTAACTTTATGAAATAAAGACTATATTATAGACAATTTTATAGTGCTTAATTCAATGTCATAAAAGTTCTAGATTATATGTTTATTTCAAATTAAATTAAGTTAAGTAAAAATTATCATTTCTTTTTCTTTCCACTATATTTGTGAAAAATGTGCTACTGTATCAAATATGGTGTTTCTGTTTATAAAAAATATGGCATTTTTTGTGCAGAAATTCATTATTCTGATCGACTTCCATTAACCCTTTGACCGCCACGCTCAATCTTAAAAACCTGACCACCAGCGCCACGCCTATTTTTGCTATAATTTCTCGCATGATACTCTAGTGATGTGCCCCCTTCTTACGATATAATTATTGCAAAACGTGATATATTGAGTTTATTTATGATTAAACTATACATAACGTTAAAATTATGCATTAAAAACGTATTAGAATATAACAGACAGCTAATTACGCCATAAAATTAAGACTGGACACAATACAATACCAATTTTTGCTTCCCAAATACAATATACAATTCAGAAATTTGACGCAACTAGTCGACGCCCTAAGACGTCAACGGCGACACCAAATTGTAGTTTCAACACATTTTCATCAAATTAATAGTGTTGTTCGTAACTGTTATCGATATTATAATTTAATAATAATGTTTTATGTTGTAGGAATAAAATTAAATAAAATAACTTTCAATGTTGTTAATGAATTTATTGAATGATTACTTACCCTTAATGTACATACATAATTGGATTATACATAATCACCATATTGATACAGGTTATAGGTACATGACGTTAAATTGTAAGGTTACTTCAAAAATATCAAAAACTGACTTAAAAACTTGTATTATTTTTTATTTTCATGATAAGGGCGGAAGCAGGTTACGCAAAGTGGTATTTTGCACTCTTCACACCAAAATCGCGAGTCACGCCTTTTACGATACACATGAGCGCATAATTTGCAGCGTAGTTTTTTTTGCTGTGGAAGATACGCTGGCATATGTTTAGCAGTATTGTCACCTAATATACGAGCCGGATTGTCAAATGCACGGGTAGTCATGGGAAGTGACCTGTCACCCGCGTATTTGACAACGATCTGATTAATTACTGATAACTGAAAATTGTGGTAGTGCAATTTACTGTCATTTTTTAACACCTTGCAATAGTAGAAGGAATTGAGCAAATGCATGTCGATTATGTGAAAGAAAAGCTTTTTATACCACTTCACTGTTTTTCTCATGCAGTGAATTGAACTTAGCATCATATCGTTCGTGTCGACTATACCCATATTTTTGTTATAGTCTAAAATACATTCAGGTTTCATTACTGGCAGACCGGTTGACCTGTCGATTTTTTCACTTGGCCCTAATTTATCCTCATGGAATGTACTCAACATATGCACATCTTTTTTATCATGCCATTTTAAAGCCATTATATTGGAAGTATATTTTGCGTCTCTTTCTCCTTTCTTCAATTTCTTAAACACTGGCATTGCTTTTCTATTTTTTCTCACTGTTCCACAAGCACCTATACCGTGAGACTTCAAATAATTAAATAATTTAGGACTGCTATACCAGTTATCCATATATATTTTTCTGTTAGTAAAGTAGTATTGTTGTATTAAAGTAGTAACAACAGATCCACTTATGCCTAAATCAGTATTTCGCACTATTTCAGTCTCAGTACCCGTGTAAATTATAAAATCTAAAATAATTTTAGTACTGACATCACATAAAACAAAAAGCTTTATTCCGAAACGATTTCTTTTATTTGGAAGGTACTGTTTAATTAATAACCTTCCTTTGAACGGAACCATGCTTTCGTCAATACATAACTTTTGGTACGGTATAAAGTAATCTTGAAATTTACGTCGCGCATCATCAACTATGCCTTTTATTTTATGTAAGATGCTATCCCTCGTCTGCTTCGGCCCTGGTTCAGAAAAATGTAGCATGCCCAACAAAGTAGTATATCGATTTCTACTCATAAGAGTTGTGAAAATAGGTGAGTTTAATAATGGATTAGTCGACCAATGTTCTTCGATACTTAAACGGCTATTCCTAGACATTAACATTGTAACAGCCAGAAATATATAAATATCTGGTATCGTAACATCTTGCCACGCCTGTAACCTTGAGTGATTTCTTAAATCAGTATTTAAAACAAAGTGTCGATGATATCGATTTGTATCATAAACAATTTTAGAAACTAATGATTCATCCACGAATTTCTCAAAATATTCAAGTTCGCTTGATGATGGTGATAATTGTAACGATGGTAAAATACCACTACTAAAGTCGTTAAATGCCTGAATATCCATCGAGTTCGGAAGTCCCGTCCATTGGAACTGAGTTTCAGAGCTCGAACTACCCTGACTTTCTTCTATTAATTGCTCCTAAAATACAAAAAAAGTAATAACTGTCACGGTGCTTATGTCTACCATTATTTCAGCCTTTACACATTTTTTTATTAAATAGGAAATAAATATTTTACCTCTATCTCACTTTCTATTTCGCTGTCAGATGAATTTAAGTACACGACCTCGTTGTCGTCTACGCCTTCCAAAATGCGAATAAGTTCTTCACTGTCCATTTTCTTTTTCAAAATAGTAAAACAAATCGTATGGATGCCAATTAGCAATTGGTACGTCGAAACGAAACTTGTGTTGGAAAGCGGACATGTCGGTAGACTTAAATAAAATTTACCTTAAAATAATAATAAATAAATATTATAATTTCCTTTGAAGGTAGATTTTATTTCACACTACCGACATGTCCCCACATTAATAAGAACGAGGCAAGCGTTTATGACGTCACTAGCGGACAACTTAAAGCGTCTTTGGCGTCCGCGATATGGATAAATGTGCATGAAATAGTGTGGTACGGTAGATATATCGATGTTTATTTTTACTTACCCACATTCTAGTAATATGACATTTCAATTATCTACTATAACACTTGTTAAATATGGCAAGTATATATATTCAGAGTTATTTGTTAAGTAATTCTTAAAAGTAAATAAAATACAAATTTGACTCGTTTTTATTTTATACCATGACAATCAAATACACAAAATCTATTATTGTTGTGTATTTATAATATCTATTTCATGACAGTGATTATGTTTAGCTTCATCTAAAAATTTTAAAATTTTAATAAAACAACTGGTACGTATGCAAGGTTGTATATACCTAAATTCTTCACATAATAATTGAGAAAAATGCTCATTTCGGTTGTCGCTTGAATTGTATTTTTCACAATCTTTACATTTAGAATTATTTGTTGCCGCCTGCTTAGTTGCAACTGATGCTTCATAAAGATCTTGAGTATCGGCCTCAAGAATATTTGGCGAGGCCGTCCATCCCCTCGATCTTTTTAAATCTGAAAAAAAGTAAGCGAGAAATGAATTATAGATAAAATTACATCTATTTGGTTCCCACAGTATAAAATAAAGAATCGCTGAATGACCTTGATACCTCTTTAAAAGAATGGCCCATTCTAACACAAGACAGAAAGAAGTACAAAGGGATAAAATACTACACTTGGACGATACATGCTCCATAAGTAAAAACAATGTTCATAGTCTATTACCTATGAATCCATTAGACAATTACGTACTTAGGTATATCTAAAATATGATTAAAACAACTTACCTCTATTTTTTTCCATATTTAAAAATGCACACACGCACCAATTCAATTAAGAAGTTAACAGTTGCTTGTGGAAACATTCAAGAAATGAGGTGGAGATAAAAATCTCCACCTGTTAAGTGGGGATTTTTATTTTACATCTACCTCCTATATTTGTATTTTTGTGCGAATGGCCACGTCACTACGTGACGATTTAAGTCGTCAATGGCGATCAGTGTAATGCTTTAAAACTCAAATTGTAGTCTTTGGTTTTTCATATCATTTTTTGCTTAAAATATGGATTTTTGTAGATTTTTATGCATTAAGAATAAAGGCCTAGTCTATGCTTAAGCGTGATCTGTTGCTAAAACTACGTAAAATAGTGTTTATTACTGTGTATTTTAATGTCAAACATAAGGCTAAAAATTGACGCTTTAAAGAGTCGTCGGCGTCTGGAGTGAAATCGTAATTAACGCTTTAAAGCGTCATTGGCGGTCAAAGGGTTAAAAACGTGCCGCTAACCGAATGCTGACAATGCTTGAAGACGGGCGCAGTCAGCGTTATACAGCGAGACCTGTTAGTGTGTTGCTATCAACTGTTCAAAGAGTGCTTCAGCGATTTGAAGAGACTGGATCCAATATTCGCAGACCAGGAACAGGCTTTCTTTGCGGCTCAGTGTATTTGGAGCTGGCAATAAGAATTCTTTACGTATCAGGAAGGCTAGATAACTTCATTGCATATTATTAGAAATGTCTACTTACCATAAACTCACAGTAAATGGCGGGGAAACACAATACTGGAACTTGTTTTTTGTTTTGTAACGAAGACTGATTTAAATAGTAGTCTATTTACGAATCTTGTTTTTTGAGCTATGCTGAAACACTATTTCTGATAAGTTAGATAAGTTTTAAAAAGTGTGCTGCTGGTATTTTCTTTTGCCTAATTAGACGATGGTTACTAACCCATTTCATTAGCAATTCATTAAGTTTCTCTCTCCACCTCCCACAGGTCATGGCATATACTCCAACACCCTAGGCTACCTGGGCGGCGTGTCCTGGGCCATGCTAGTAGCCCGTACGTGCCAACTGTACCCCAACGCTCTGCCTGCCACGCTGGTGCACAAGTTCTTCCTAGTCTTCAGCCAGTGGAAGTGGCCACAACCTGTTCTGCTGAAGCAGCCTGATTCTGTCAACCTTGGGTTCCCTGTTTGGGATCCAAGAGTGAGTATTTATTTTTTTACTACCTACTAGCTTTAAAAACAACCAATGAGGGTGAGTTTTCATGAAAATTCGCCACCAGTTGGCGTCACTTTGACAAGGAATATAAATTATTGGGTTGGCACAAAAGTAATGAGACTCTACAAAACTGTATACATTTCCTTTTTCAAGATAATTTTGTGAATGATATTAAAAATGAATGTGAGAAAAATGTACTACGTAACAAACCTCGAGCCAATCCCAAAGATATTTGAGGATTTTATTGAGAGTGCTGAAAGTGAGCTAGCGGAAGACGATATATCGACATTTAAAGAGTAAAAAGATGTTTTGTATAGAGCTAGAAAGGCTCACTTAAATATGGATAAAAAAAAATGTAAAGATCTATTGGGTTTGCACAAATGTAATGAGACACTACAAAACTCTATACATTTCCTGTTTCAAGTTAATTGTTTTCGACAATATTCTAGAATGTTGTAGAACATTCTAGGTACTTGTGATGTGGGCGTATATAAAGCCGCGATCCCATTACATACACGTCGTGCTTTTGGCTGCCTCCAGAAGAAACGCCACCAACTCAACCGAAGCTGAGTCAAAAGAACCGCTTAAAAGTTCCGCATTGCTGTTTCTGGGACGCGCAAGGCATGCTGTTTTATGAACTATTACACAATTAAACTATAAACGCTGACAAATATTCAACCCAACTCACCAAACTATCTGCTGCTATCAATAAAAAACGACGAAGACGAGTCAATGTAGTTTTACTACACGATAACGCTCGACCTCATGTCACATCTGCCGTTCGCCAACAGTTGGAGAACTTTGGCTGGGAGATGATACCCCACCTTATTCCCCAGACCTCGCCCCATCAGACTATCATTTGTTTAGAGCTGAAACAACATTTGCGGCGTAAACAATTTAATAATTTCTCTGATGTAGAGGTGGAGTTGAACAACTTTTTTCGAGGCACAGCCATCAGAGTTCTGGGCGAAAGGCATCCAAACTTTGCCGGATCGTTGGCAAGAAGTCTTAGATGCTAATGGTGATAAACATCATTGAGTAAGCCTTTTGTATTGTAATAATAATAAAAAAATATAAATCCTAAACCAAGTGTGTCATTACTATTGTGCCAACGTGATATAATGATGACGTTCATCATTCATTTCATTAATTCATTCATCCATTCATCATTGAGAACGACTATATGAAATATAGGTGCTTTGACACTTTTGACAGCTGCCTGGAGCTGACGTCTCAGTGCTGCCACCTAGTGAACGTCATTTCAGAAGAAAACCCTCATTGGAACCGTGCCTCTAGCTTCTGACGTTTCATAAGTGCCCATGTAGGTTTATATGTGAAATAAAATATTTTTATTTCTTTTATTGATACGGGTTTAGCCCCCATGGTCTATTCCACGCATACTTTGGTTAATTTTCAGCAATTGAACATAATGAATTTATTTGACCTATGAAATACTCGACTCACCGGAAATGTAGAATAAACAACATAATGAATGACCTACAAAAACCTATAATTAATGTTTCGAACCGACTTAATTGCCATGAATCCTAGTATTATAAATGCGTAAGTGTGTCTGTTAATTTGTCGGTCTTTCATGCAACAATAGACCAACGCATTGATGTGATTGTTTGTACAGCGATAATTCATGTGGTTAAGTAATACCAGACGCACGGGTCGATCGATCAGGTTAAGCTTCGCTTGCCGCGGTTGGTCCGTGGATGGGTGACAATCTTTACATACCTCCGTGCCTCGGAAGGCTGTTGGTCCCGGCTGTCATTCGTGGATCTTTGACAGTCTTTACGGATCGTCAGAAGCCCGAAAGTCTGACAACCAGTCTTACCAAGGGGTATCGTATGACCAGGTAACTCGGTTAAGGAGGTTGTATAGGCAATCGCGCTCGACTGGAAGCCGAGCCCAACATCGTTGAAAAAAGACTGGGCAGATGATGAGTTCATGATCAACAGAAAAAACCCTATATTTAAAAAAAAAACTGATAGTATTCTATAATAAAAATCAGTTCTTTTTTATGGTCGCACTACAGGGCATAGGCCTCTTGTCATTCAAAGAAGGAACGAGGATTGATCACCACGCTTGCTCAATCAATACTGGTTGGCGGTTTCAGACTAAGGGCCGATTTTTCAATCGTTACATAACTTTTACCTGAAGGATAAATGTGACGTTTTGACAGATTGTTCATACAAAAACTGTCAAAATGACAAACTTATTCATCGGATAATAGTTAACTGACTATTGAAAAACCGGCCCTTAGATTAACTAAATCACTATATAATTTTTTTTTTTGTTATCCCCAGGTAAACATATCGGATCGTTTCCACCTGATGCCGATCATCACGCCGGCGTACCCGCAACAGAACTCCACGTTCAACGTGTGCGCTTCAACCAGAACTGTCATCTGCGAGGAGTTTAGACTAGGTTAGATTTTACACGTGTTATCATAGCAAAAATAATTCAATAGTCCAAAATTCGACTGAACGAACGCACGTCCGTTGCAAAACTGAGATCTTTAAAGGCGAAGCGTCAGGGTAGGCCGCGAAATTCAAATATTCTTACGTTTTTGCAATTTGCAGGTCAGTCTTAGGTTTTATGTTAATACAAATTTACCGTAACATACATATATTTACAGAATTATAATTATTAGAATCAGTAATACAACTTCATAAGTTAGAAAAGACCTCAAACGTCAAGATTTCATGAAATAGTCATTAAATAGAGTAATATGAACTTATGAAGTTGTATTGATGATTTTAATTATTATAATTCTATAGATACAGATTTGTTTTCAGATTCAAATAAACATACAACCAAACTTACTTGACTTGCAAATTGCAAAAAAAAAAACGTAAGTAAATTTGAATTTCGCGGGCTACCCTGACGCTTCCCTTTTAAGTCACGTGTTTATAATTCTTCAGCGTCAGTTGTTCAACATTGTAATTACAAATGTTGCTGGAAAGATTACATCATCCATTTTTAGCTACACAGTCATTCTATGTAGTTGTGCAACTTGTCAACATGCATACAACACAACATAGAAACAGATGAATTTTCCTCAACATATTTTGTTTGTCCATAAAAAGTTCGTTACTCGTATCGAGCATTTTAATCTTAATTAAAGTGATTAATATAACATAACACATGACATCATGCCTGTCATCCCCGAAGGGTTTGGCAGAGGTGTACCTATAGTACGCCCACATTACGCCAGTTATGTTCAAGTCATATTAATGTGCTAGAAATATATAAAAAGAGCATAATAATACACATGCATATGAGGATAATACGGTCCTACAAAATTGAGTGTCGATTGGTGTTATTCAACTCTTGAAAATGGACTTTAATTGAGTCCGCAACTAGTCTGAAATCCCAGAACCTAAGTTAAAGAAATATAAATCGCTTTTCGAAAGCTTATTTTACATTATTTCTTTTGTCCACAGGTCTAGCAATAACCGATGAGATAATGTTGGGCAAATGTGGCTGGGAGCGACTATTTGAAGCACCAAATTTCTTCTCCCGCTACAAGCACTTCATAGTGTTGCTCGCGTCCTCAGCAACTACCGATGACCAGCTGCAGTGGTGCGGCCTCATCGAGAGCAAGATACGACATCTTATCAGTGAGTTGATAACACTAATAAGAGAATAGCTTTTTTCGGCCGCGTGGAAGTCTGAAATTATCCCTCGGCAACATACTACCAAAATAAAAGTATTCTTTGTCCTAACCTGTGTGCCAAATTTCTTCGACATCCGTTTAGCCATTAAGCTCAGATAGGGGTTGTGTCCTCATCGAGAGCAAAATACGACATCTTATCAGTGAGTTCATTATCTGCCTAGAGCGTTTTACCCACTGTTGATGTCGGGTTCCATTTTAGATGCAGCTGAATACCAGTACTTAACATGGAGGACTGCCTCCACAACCCAGTAACTGGGTAATCCGATATCCCTTGGTAAGACTGGTTGTGAGACTTTCAGGCTTCTCACTACCCATAAGACTATCAATGATCTACGAATGACAGCTGGGACCACATGCTTAATATACTTAACAAAGGCATGAAACCATCTAAAATTAGAACAAACGTAAACATAATTGAGGCCTTTAAAAAAATAGAGCATTTTACAAAATTGCGAATTAACATTATAATTTACACATTACACTGAAAAATGAGGCGCGAAAATTGGGTCAATGGCTCGTAAATAACTGGTATAGAGGACAGGTCTAAAAGTAATATTAGGTCACACTATTTACTCCACGTTTTTATAATGTCGTGAAAATTGCTTTTTTAGGGTTCCGTACCTCAAAAGGAAAACGGAACCCTTGGCTTATAGGATCACTCGATGTGTCTGTGTGTCTGTCCGTCAGTCACAGCCAATTTGCTCCGAATCTAATGGACCGATTAAGTTGAAATTTGGTACACATGTATTTCTGTGACCCAATCACGGACGTGTAATGTAAATAAATGATTTTGAATATGAAGGTCAATTTTGGGGAGGTAAATAAAAAAAAATAAAAAATATATTTGCAAACTGTACCGTGCGATATATCAAATGAAAGGGCTTATTGTGAGGGTCTCAAATATATTTTTTTAATCATTTTAAAATAAACTGTTTTATAGTTATTTAAGAAAATAGACGAAAATTGATCATTCCCCCCTTGAGGCGGGGAATGATTAAAAATGATTATCTCTGAAACAACTGAGCTTAAAATTTTGAAAAAAATACAGAAAATAATTCTATAGCTATAAATTACAGGAAAACCTAAAAGAAGTCTATGGTCTTAAAATAACATGGTAAATCTCTCAATATTGTGCGTACAAACTTACATTTATTATGTAATTAGAATGTATGGGAGAACATGTTTTTCAACTACAATGTTAACTTTGTTCTTGGGATAAATTCATCCCAACTACGGAACCCCTAAAGATAAAAATCCTTGGTGTGATTGGTAATTTAATATTGAATGAAAGTAGGAAATATGTCAGTTGTCGTGACCATAAAGTTGTTTATTATCTACTCTTTTAAAGTATTTATTACATTTTCCGTTTAAAACGCACACGAAATCGTTTAATGAGCAAGTTACGCTACTCGACGCTAGATGTTACTTTAAAAAATGCATTCAATTTCAAGCTGTACATCGTTAATACTAAAAACACTGATATTTCCGTAACGAGGTCATTACTATTCGTCCTCCGCTAGGGATGTACCACTGTCGGTGGTGCAATTGAGTTCGAGTATTTTATATGTAAAATACAAGTCTATGAAAGTATGTCTTAACGATGAGTAATTTCGTTAAAGAGCTAGAATCTCAGAAGAATCGCGATACAACATATGTTATAAAACCTTAAAAATGACAAAATTGTATACATTTGATACAGACAATTGTCCTAAGGAAAACAAAGAAATAATTACGTAATTATGTACCTACTTTTATAATTTTCTGTTTCGACACTGCTGTGTCGGCTAGGTAGTTTTTTTCCGCTTTTAATTAAAAAATCTAGTTCCACGAAGTGATTTGAGCAAATTGTATTTGTTTTTGCAGGAAACCAATTTTGCCTTCCAGTCGCTTTAATCCATTTTTCTTTTCTGTCTGGATCCTTAGGAAATTTGAAGTCACAAAATAATACGTAACCCACTTTTTATAGGTTCGAGACGTTGTGAATTACACTTGCTCGATTAGAATATTACGAATAGATTACCTATATCCATGTTTTACTTATTTCATACTTGGATAAGGTAGAATTAGAAAAATAAGTTTGAATAATTAATGAAAATTTGTTCTATTACGTAGGTAATAGAACAAATTTAATTTAATACTGAATCACCAATAATAATTTAAAAAAAACTGCATAACGGGGTTAAATTTTTCACTATACAGGGTTATTGGTAAAACACCAACAACCTCTTAAGTTGTTCATAATGATGAGTGCAATGACCCCTTCATTGCACTCATCATTATGAACAACTTTTACTATGGGACCAAACCTGAAATCGCGAAAAAAGGTCAGCTGTTCAGTACATTTATTTTCGCATAATTCGTCAAAATTTACTGAACAGCTGATTTTTTTTGCGATTTCTGGTTGATGCTAATGTCATTAAATTCGGCATAGTTCGTTTTTTGAGTCCTGTCGTACTGCGCAGTCCAAGGTGTATAAATTGTTGTATTATTAATATTGTGCTATATTTTGTTACAGCTACCCTAGAGCGCAACTCGCACATAACAATAGCGCACGTGAACCCGGAGTGCTACAGCTCGGTGCCGCTCAACACTAACAACGGACAGCCGCTTGCTTTGCCACCAGGTAACTGCAGTTTTTATCTTCTATAGAATATCTGATCTTCGATATGAAATGTACAGCACTCTATACAAAAGTGGGCGTGGATGGCCAAATTCTATATTCAAATCAATAATATTGTAATGCTGAATGCAGTACAACCCTTGAGACGTCGAATCCAGCTATGTATTGAAACAATGGTCATCATTTTGAACAATTAATCGGTTAAGGTTTAATAGTAGGTAACATAGAAAAATAAAAAATAAAAGTATTTTGTTTAAAATGAGCTCTTTCCTTTAGTTTGTCGTATGTCATTACAGTAGAGCCTCTATAATCCGATTTGAAAAAGACATACCCCTGTTCAGACTCACGGAGCATTTATATAATAATATCCTGGGACATTTTTCACACACGGTCATCTGATCCCAAACTAAGCAGAGCTTGTACTATGGAAACCAGATAACTGATATACTACTATATACAATTTTTTTTTTATAAATATATACTTATATAGATAATTGGACCGTCCCTATTAACAATGTCGGATATACATTTTTACCAATATTTACTTTTTTACATAAATCGAATTACAATTTTTTTTTTAATTCTTCACTGTCAAAACAAACTTTGAACTGAGGGCAGTTCAAAGTTTGCCCAAACGATAAAAAATAATCTTTTTGATTTTGTTTGTTCAGTAGGGACTAAACAGTAGTCTTCCTGCAGAACCGACATTGTTAATAGGGACCGTCGAATTAAACCCAGACTCAGGACAAACAGACATGTTCATGCACACAAATGTGTGTCCTGGATGGGAATCCAACCCACGACCAGCGGCATGATAGGTGGTATCTTAACCAACCACACCATCTGGCCTGTCAGTATGTTCAAAAGAAAACTTTAAATAATAACTAATAAATTTCGGAAAATTACGTTTATTAAACTTAAAAACAACACAAAAAATAAAATCACTTTGTCATAGGCATTTATTTTAGTTTGGCGGTTTGTATTTATAGACCATGAAAAAGCTTTGTCTCTCAATTTACGAAGCAGCATTGTTGCATCAGTGCAGGCGAGTACGTGTGGGTGGGGCCATATCGTAGTTCGGATTATAGCGGCGTTCGGATTAGTCTGGCTTGGTTTATCGAGGCTCTACTGTACTTCCCAGAATTCGATCCTTATTAGCGACACTATCGAATGGTGTAATAATCAATGTTTTTTTTTTTTAATCATTGACACCACAGACCCCTGTCAAAGAATATTTTAGGAAAAGAAAACGAGCCTTATTTATAATACAGTATGTTAACCAACAGAGGGCGTTCCCGTTAACCCGCAATAGTATAGCATCCATACATGCTAAAAAAAATATTACCATTCGAAAACAAAATGGTTTTTATTTTTTTTAATATTAAAATATTCACTAAAAATGTTAAATTGATACGTAAAAGAAACACTCTGTACACGCGTACTTGAAGGACGGAAACATCGCAATTTAGTTTTTATTTTTAGTGAATATTTTTATATTTTTTTGAATATTTTAATATTAAAAAAAAATAAAAACCATTTTGTTTTCGAATGGTAATATTTTTTTTAGCATGTATGGATGCTATACTATTGCGGGTTAACGGGAACGCCCTCTGTTGGTTAACATACTGTATATTAAAAATCAGTCTTATTGGGAGTTTCATTACACTTACTACTAAGTTAATGAGAAGGATGCTGCTGTTTGGCCTCAATGAGAATGTTTAATTGTGGGATTGTGAAAAGGCAAGGCGCATGTCGTCTGCGACGTTCAATCGATTGCGACTTTTTGATTTTATCGACACCATAACTGACAACCCTGCCTCGCAAAGATACGTAGTAGCAAATGGTATCAGAAGGACATAGCTCGCTTGACCAGAAGTGGGTAAGCTTGACTCGAAGAACACCAAAACTCGCAAGACCTTTTGCATAACATCGTCGCGGCGAGTTCGTGGCTTGGCCGAGAAATTCTGAGTTTACTACACAATTTCCCAATTTAAGAGTTAACTGACCTACTGCAGACCCCTGATACACATGCTATGGACCCCACTTTAAGAAACCCTGCTATATAGAGTGACTGGTAATTAGTGACCTATACTTAAACACATGATTGTACACAAGATAAACAATTTTTACTATGGGACCAAACATGAAATCGCGAAAAATAAAAGCCCTACATTTTGACGAGTTATGCGTACATAAATGTAAGGAACAGCTGATTTTTGATATTTTTTTTCCGCGATTTCAGGTTTGGTCCCATAGTAAAAGTTGTTTGTTATCATGAGTAGAAATCATGTGTTGAAGTATCGGTCATTAATTACCAGTCACCCTATATAATGTCACATCGAGGTTTTTGATCCAATGGTTGTTTAATAGTTTTCTTAATTGAATACCATCTCATACTCTTCAAAATTAGCAAAACCATCGAACATACATTGATGGAGCCGTAACAAAAATTTTGTTTGACTGTAAAAATAACATACCAAAAGATTGAAAGAGACTGTCACACATTTATGAGTATTATAATGAATGTTTTATGCATAAACCTTGCCCGCCTATCTGTTAGTAAAATCTTACGGAATCATGCTAATGTGAAAATGTGTTGGTTTTAGGAGCAGCAGTGTCAACAGAACCTGCGCCTGAAGTCAAAAAGAATGAAAAAGTGAGTACTGGATGGAGTCACTTGTACCATTCAAAAATAAATAATAGCTTGTATACAGCTAAACTAGAGGTCTTATGCCCTGAAGCCGTTTGTACACGCTCTGTATAAATGCGCGATTTTGAGCGCTATTGGCATTATTTCTGTTTCTATGCTTATACTGATGACATGGTTTGATTTTTATAACAAGAGAAAAAACTAAACCAAAAACTGTACCTAACTGTCGCATGTGCCTTTTATTTTCAAGCGACAACCCGAATGATGAGAATCGACTGCTATCCACAGCAGAAACGGACACTGCCTCAATAAAGAGAACGTATCGTTTCCACCATTTATATAACTTTATATTAAAATATTATTTTTAAACAATTTCAGGGTGAAATTGTAGCGAACTACTGTTCCATGTGGTTCATAGGCCTCGTGTTTGAGAAGACCAACTTGAATGTAGATCTGACATATGATATATCGACGTTCACGGATTCCGTCAACTACCAGGCGGATAATGCACATATGTTAAGGGAAGGAATGACTATAGAGGTAAGTGTGGGATGAAATGTACGGCGTAGATAGAGAATTGTATAGATTAGCTGTCGACGTAGACCTTATGAATGAGATAGCAATCGTTTTTGATAGTTACTTGCTAACTGATACTATCTCTAATATAGTCGGGTAGTACTTTCCAAAGAAATCGTACTGTAATAACTAGAGATCGGACACTCGGTTGCATAATTACTAAAAGTTGAGGTGTTGGCTAATATGGAATGAACTTTGGTATTGATCGTAAAAATCTTGCGATTCCGGAATTGATAATAAATTTAGTACTTTTTAGCTTCTCAAACTGGCATAGCAAAAGTCAGGATAAGTATGTTAAAAATGAATTTCAAATAAACAAGCATACGAATATTTGTGATCCCGGTGTCCCGGTATTTTTTAAATAAATAAAACCACACATTTATAAAGTCGTTTCCATGCCTTGTATCTGATTAGTTCTGCATTCCCAGATTTTCTTGAATCCCAGGATTTATATTAAGAAAAAAAAAAATTAAGAAGCCTATTCCATAAAGCCAATGTGTGTCTTTTCTTTTTTCTCGCGGCCGTCAACCAAATCTTGTTTTTCTAATACAGAATAGTGTAACAAACGAAACTTATTTGACATGCATATATCTCTAAACTCAGTCCGAAATGAGATATATGAGTTAGAAGTTTGTATGTATTTGTTAGGTTTGTGCGCAATTTTCGACTCCTAACGCACGGGAGGAAGTGTACCGAATATTCAAATATCCAAAAATATTTAACGGCTATCATCTATTTTGGGGCAACTTAACACTAACCTTGCACTTAGTCGAAAATTGCTTACAAACCTAATAAATACATACAAACTTCTAACTCTTATATCTCATTTCGGACTGAGTTTAGAGATATGCATGTCAAATAAGTTTCCTTTGTTACACTATTATGTATTAGAATAACAAGACTTGGTTGATGGCCACGAGAAAAAAATAAAAGACACCAACTTCATTACTAAAATGGGTATAGTCCTTTCTTAGCCAAAAATGAACTTAAGGTAAATATGCATCCGATTATCCGATCTCTAGTAATAACTCTCCGTTATTACATTTCTACACTACACTCTTTCAATGCATTCAAAACTCAACTTAGCCAGCACATAATAGCGGATCGATCACTTCTGGAGAAATTAATGCATTGGATGGGTAACTATTAACCAACCTGTAATACTGGTGACGAACTTTTTGTAATCTGTGTATGGTTTAGTATTGTTCTCAAGTAAAGTGACATATGTCTTTATTGGGAATAAAGTTTGTTGAAACAGAAACAGGGGGCTTACTCTTCAAACTACATAATTTTAAATCCGATCTAAAGCCAATCCGATTCCAATATCAATTTTGCAGTCACGTGATTCGGTACTCTTGAAAACAATTTTGTCAACATTGGATTGAAATTGGGATTGCCCAGCGATTGTTTTGTTACGCGTGAAGTTAGCTATTTTACAGGCCGCAATAGTGTTGTTCAACTCATTACGATAAACGGGTAATAGGACTTTAAAATGTTTTATCCTTTAAATCACAAGGCTATTAAATAAATATTATATAAACAGTTGTTTAATTAATTAATTGTTACATATTAAATTCATTTGGGTGTAAGAAAATGATTAAAATCATAAAATTAACCATGACTTAGGCTGCGTGCGCTAGGATCGTTGCCTACACTATATAAAAAAAAGACGGCGTATAAGTTCTCCAATTTCAAAAATAAAGTCAAGTGGTCTTAGGAATTTTAAGTGAATAGTGAATTCGAAATGTAGTTTGTTTAGAAACTTGAAGTTTGTTTAGAACAGTAACTGGTTCGCGAACTAATACAGTTAAGTGGTAAGTAAAAAATATAAAATCATACCTACTTATGTTATTATTTAAAGTACCTAATGTTTTTAAAACTTTAATTAATGAAGTATTTTTGTTAGTTATTTTCTTGGTCTATGTTTTAAATTATAATATGTTGTACATAATAAAAGTTTTCGCATTTGAGTTACAATGGCAAATCGTCTTAGTTACGCCCAATTAGAACGTTTGGTAGAATTCTTGAAGCAAAACCCAGGCATAGCTAAAGGTAATTCAAAATAATGAAGTAGGTATAATCATTATATACCTACAGTAATTTCATTGAAATTAATGCATATTTTTAGTATTGGTAGATCTCCTCAAACAAATCCTTATTCACTCTATAATTTGCTTTAAATTCGTCTTCATTCATAGAAAAAGCTTTGTCCGTATAACGCATTATCCGACGCTCATCTCGTCTTTGTTTCAATTGTTTTTTTATGGGAATTATGTAAAACATTGTATATTAATGCTAATCGTGCCATATTTTACACTTATTATTTACGGAAAACCACTTAAAACGCAAAACAATTTCTAAAAAGTTACACTTTTGTTATTGGAAAAATCACAATCAACAAACAATTCCAACGCAATATTAACGCAATACACAGCTGTCAAAATGAACTCAAGAGTAGCGTTTACCGCACGCCAAACCCGATCCCGATTCCACTTAGTTCCTCCTAATGGACACGCAATTCAATAACAATCTGGCGATAGCGTCGAATTCAAGAGTACGAAACGTTAAAATTCCAATGTCGATCGGTCGGAATTGGAATCAAGAGTAAGCACCCTGTTCCAGGATAATTGAAAGGCGTCTTTATAACTTGGATTATAATATATGTAATAGGGTGACTGGTAATTAGCGACCGATACTTACACATGGTTGTGCTCGTGATAACTAAACCCCGTTATCTTGTCTCACTGACATCATGTTTCTTGTAACGATTGAATGTTTTAATATATCGACTATCGAAATGTCGATGGTATTGTACTTGAGAGTTATAGGTCCCTGTTATACTGACAACGAGTCGAAGACGATTACTACAACCATGTAACATGAGGCAACAGAGGCTAGTGAAAATCTTTGGGTACAGTCGAGTAATCGAATCCAGCAAACCACGCTGGGGTCGGTGCGTTGCATTCATTCATATCGAAATGTCGATGGCATTGTACGAGTTATACGTCCCTGTTATACTGACGAGTCGAAGACGATTACTACAACCATGTAACATGAGGCAACAGGGGCTAGTGTAAATCTTTGGGTTCATTCGAGTAATCGAGTCTGGCAAACCACGCTGGGGTCGGTGCGTTGCATTCATTCATATCGAAATGTCGATGGCATTGTACGAGTTATACGTCCCTGTTATACTGACGAGTCGAAGACGATTACTACAACCATGTAACATGAGGCAACAGGGGCTAGTGTAAATCTTTGGGTTCATTCGAGTAATCGAGTCAGGCAAACCACGCTGGGATCGGTGCGTTTCAATCATTCATATCGAAATGTCGATGGCATTGAACGAGTTATACGTCCCTATTATACTGCCGACTCGAAGACGATTACTACAACCATGTAACATGAGGCAACAGGGGCTAGTGTAAATCTTTGGGTTCATTCGAGTAATCGAGTCAGGCAAACCACGCTGGGATCGGTGCGTTTCAATCATTCATATCGAAATGTCGATGGCATTGAACGAGTTATACGTCCCTATTATACTGCCGACTCGAAGACGATTACTACAACCATGTAACATGAGGCAACAGGGGCTAGTGTAAATCTTTGGGTTCATTGGAGTAATCGAGTCTAGTCAACCCACGCTGGGGTCGCGCGGTGCGTTTCATTCATTCATATTGAAATGTCGATACTATGTATTAAGTTATATTATTAAGTCCCTGTTAGACTGACAACGAGTCAAAGACGATTACTAGTAACGGATTTTTGGGGGACTGTCTTATGTAATTTTGACGTTCAAAAAGTGCTGATTCTCAGCCTAGTTTGAATAAATGACTTTTGATTTTGATTTTGGATAAAAATGTGATAAATAAAAGTCGCAGTTAGTGACTGTTTATCATAGTTTTTCCACAATAATTATAATAAACTTTATAGAATTTTACATCGCCAGTGAAAATAAGGGATGTATAAGGGTTTTGGTAATCCTCCAGATTGAGCAGAGATTTGAAAGACAAAACATCAATCGCATTGTTGCTTAGTATAAATTACAAAGTAAAAAAAATTAAGTCAGTGCGACAAGGTAACGAGGTCTAGTCAAGACAAGCCACTTTTCCTATGGGACCATACCTAAAATCGCGAAAGAAAATCAGCTGTTCCCAACAGAGCAGTAGATTTTGTTTCTGCGATTCATTTGGCAATTTATTTTTATCCATATAGATTAATAACTTGCTTGTTTCCTATACTCTACGTATTTAGCCCATCTTTTGGCGACTGATTTTATTCGATAACTAGCAGATTTTAGTTACAATAAGTATTGGTCTCTGACCAATTACCTGCGGCTGAATTAAGACTATTTTCTCTAAAGTAGCACCACAATTGGATAGATGAGAAACAGTTGCAGTTTCCTCGATTCTTGTTGGACTGATTGTAGTGGGTGTACAATAATTTTCAGTCGCATGCGATAAGCTTTAATTCAATTTCAGATATATTTATAAAATCGTTCATATTTCCACTTCACTTTAATACCAGTTTTAATTTCGCCCTCTCTCCTAATATTCCAGGCGCGCCACGTCCGTCGCAAGCAGCTCCACCAGTACCTATCCGCGTCGCTCCTCAAACGCGAACGCACTACATCGGGCAACAAACGCAAGCCGCTAGATCTGACGACTATCATGCCCGCGCCCACTAAGAAGACCAAGCGACTATCTGAGAGCAGTGTATGTATGCTTCAACTATAGTTAAATAGCTTTGTAGGTCCACAACCATTCATGGAAAAGGGATGTCAAAGATAGGTAACGAAAAATCGAAGACGGCCCGTTGCGAATTACGTCGCGTATTTATTGGAAACAAAGCTGAGAAACAATTACACAACATTGTGTTGATGTGGTTAGTTCTTACATAGAGAAACTGACGCTTGTGAGTTCAATGCACGAGTGTCATTACATTAGCAAATGTTCCTGGACACAATGTTGCCAATAAATACGGACTCCGCAACAAAAACTTGTTGCTCAAACAATGTAGAACAACTTTGTTTCTTAATGAATACGTTTTAGTTTAGGATGTCACTCTATATGTATAGAGGCGGAGCGTGAAAATTATTAAGCAATATTACTCATAAAAACAGCAATTTTCTTATCAGAGCTTTGTGGGTTGGTGTTGGTGTGTGGCATAGAAAATTATTCAAAAACACACTTTCTACAGTCTCATCTGCTTAGTTCACGACAACTGCAACATTACGCTTATCGTTGTCAAAATGTTTGTCAAACTAGATGCGACTGACAAAAAAAATCCTTTCCACAGGAAACCTGTACATTCAATGAACCCATTCATCCACAGACGGACGAAGTCAGTGTCCTATCATACAACGATGACTCAAATTCATCCAACATGTACGAAGTCAACCTACAGAATGGTATCTTACCACACCCAGCCGCAGAGCCAAAGCCTGCCACAGACAAGCCGGAACATCCACCATCAACATCAAACACCATAGCCTGTACGTAGCAGTACGAAGAGTGGCGTACTCGGTTCATATACGGAACCAGCCACGTCAAGCATCACAGATCCAAACGAGTGTAATATAAACAGTGAACTAAATAATACGTGCAAAACTGACTCTTATGTGATTATAGTGTGTAAGAACTCGTGATATGATGATAAGATTTGAACAAGTTGCAATGTTAACGGTGCGATTTGTGTTCGGTGTCGCCCTGTCGCTGTAAGGACTGATGGTTTTGTTATGGTGAGTTGATAGATTTTTTAACAATTTATATATGGAACATCACGCCAGTATTACGCATCAGGCCTCATTCAGGGAGACGTGGCGCGTCGGGCGTCGCGTAACGCGAAGCGGCGGGCGAGGCTCGCGGCGCTGCACGCACAAATACAAACATGGTAATGTGTATTTCCGTTTATCAAGACTCTGTGCGTTGTGCGGCGTTTGGTGCGGTGCGTGGAGAATGACACTACTGACACACACACAATGACGTTGTTGATGACCTGGCTTTCATAGCTCAGGTCTGTTTTGAACTGCGGCAATCAATTGCTCCGTTTTTTCTTCCTCCATTTTGCAACTTATAACACGTTCGCTCGCCATTTATCCCAAAAACAAACTGACACGCGTACACGGGGTACGAGGCGGAGGTCGCGTGCTTTGCTGCGACTGCTGCTGTGTCGGTAGCGCTCAATCAAAACGCGCGTGTTCACACTTCTACATGAACGCTCAAAAACGCTCATAAATTACCATGTTTGATTAGACCGCGAGACGCGCTGAGCATCGCCTCGCGTCTCCCTGAACGAGGCCTTAGGCAGATGTCTACAGGGTTACTGGAAACTCGACCACTCCTTGCAGGAGGTGATAGGGGTGTTAAAATGTGACAAATTTAACCCCCCATTTGTATTGCCGAAAACTAATACTTTTAGAGTTATTGGGTTTTTAAAATTACTCCAAATTTTCACACTAAACTTTTAATTTAAAAAAAAATACAAATCATGTTGATTGCGTTAATTTTTATTTTTGTTTATAGCTAACATTCTAACAAAGCTAATACAGCAGTAAAATGTCTAAAATATCAAATAATTTCAAATAACAACAAATTATTTTAAAAAATCAAACTTTTATTTACATTTCTAGACAAAAAAAAAATACCCTTGCTAAAAAAAAATGCAACAAATAATTACAAAAACTTCTTCATTTAATCACCTATCTATATGTAAGTACCTAAGTATAATGTTTGTTCAACTCCATTATCTACATAGTGAAAATATTTTTTTAACTTTATTCAGGCGAGGGTGGCGACTACATTGTTATTGTTTTTCGTTGAACGGTTTTTACCTGCCAGCTGCTGAGCTTCAGGAAATTTACTGACAGCGGCTGATGTTCCCGAAGAAGTTATCAACAACATTTAATTCCAGCATGATGGTTTTGCAGCACACTACCGTATTGTATGTATCAGCGTTCGACATTTATTGGACACGTATCCAAACAGATGGGTAGGGAGGGGTGGTTTAAAAAATCTAAAATTTAAAATATCTCCAAAAGTATTAGTTTTCGGCCACACACATGGGGGGTTAAATTGGTCACATTTTAGCTCCCCTATCACCTCCTGCAAGGAAGTGGTCGAGTTTCCAGTAGCCCTGTATAGTATACCCACATTGGATTGGCTTGGATTTGCGCCCCACTGATGATAGGCTTACCAACTGTTGAAATGGGGGTGGTATTATGACAATGATTATACATGTAGATCAATTAGATTACAGAGTGTGCAGATGGAATGAAATGGAGTACTAAATTACTTAATTTGATCAAACTGTCATGTTGAGCTTGATAGTCGGTTCAGCATGCATTTTATTTGTCAATTACCCCTCCATTTGTTAATCAACTCCATAATAATTTCCTATCAAATATAAATGATTGCGACATATAGAACAAAAAACTAATTAGATACTTTACATATCTGTTTAGGTATAGATTCTACAGATATGCCAGTACATTTTTTTAGAAAAAAACAAAAATAGATTTATGAAAAATACCGATATAACATAGAACAATAATGGGGAATCCCAGCTGTTTTGGGCGGCATTTCGTCGCGCTAGCGTGAAACTTTGATTGACGTAAGTTCTCACTGACGTTAACTTTAAATTACCTTAATAATCTAGTAGAGTAGATAATAGAGCATTTTTTTTTTTAAGAAACTAGTGTTGATTGTCCTGTATTTAATCCGTAATTATCATTTTTAATAGACGCCAAAAACTAGCTCTCCTTTTAGGCCCTTGTTTGGCGCGGTGGCTGAGTTATTGGTCTCTATACAATGGGTGGTGGGTTCGATTCCCGCACGTTAGATGTTTGTACATACAGATACTTGGTAATTGATTAATTGAAATAAACGCAATCACAATACGTTATAAATACTTATATGTCTATTATCAAAGCCTCATAATTTCGTCTTTGGCGAAATTATTCATAATAATAACGAATTTAATTAATCATGTACATAATATATTATTAATCTTTGAATCACGATTACACATGCCAACTCTATTCATAATATGGCGAATTCCATTTATGTATTATTAAACTATAAAAATACCCAAGATTCTCACATAACTTTGTATGCTCCATAGATGTGATACGGGGACAACGCATCGTGGCTGCGTAAGTTATCAAATATCATTAGAAATACGTTCATAAATTAAAGGAAAAATTAAAAAAAAAATGTTTTAGAGATAAAAGTGACATGACGTTGAAGGTCCGTGTCTTGTACGAGATATTCGGGTGTTGTTTATTTGCAGATGGCGAAAAGGCGGGACGGCGTCATGTAAGTCTGCCTCTGTCAAACGTTAGGGTAGGAGTGTCAGGCCGTTTGCAAGGAAATATGATTAAATATACATTGATGACGCGTTCACTGCACAAAACATGACTGGCGAAGCTTACTACACCGCAGATTAGCAAGCAAAAGGAGTGCTAAAACGTTTATTTCTCTGTAGATCCGAACTCGCGTTGGAGGGACGAAACGGGATCAGACGATCGTTCGGCGCCTCATTCGGCGTGGTACAACGACTGTCATGGCGACATTCATTCACACATATTAGTACTTCATTTACTTACTACTCCTTGGTGTTGGGTAATAGCGTATATTTTTCTTATTACTAAAGCACGCCAGTCATGTTAATCGCATTGACGGAAGATATGGTTCTGTGCCTAGTATTATTAAGAACAAAATTCGGTGTTTTTAATACCGGGATATATTTCTATGGTAAATGTGTTTCTGGTGCTTTTGACGCCATTTTATTCTAGAATTATCTCTTTTATTCTAGTTTTATATTTTAAAAAGGAAAGTAGATTTAATAATAAAAAAATAGCAACGTGTTATTGGATGAATACTTTTCCCTGCAGAATATTTGTATAAATGCGCTTTTAAATCACCATTTATTATTTGCTAATTTGCAAATCGTGCACTTTGCATAATACGCAATATTAGCCTCTTTAACATTAATTTAGCATGATATGGCACATCATGGGTCAAAGAGAATTTTCAATTATGATAAAGGAATGATTTTATTTTTAGAAGATTGTTTGCTTTGTATATGCCCATAGTAATATATTTTTTTGTGTCCTATCATGCAGAATTAAAATAGCAGTCGCTCATGTGATTTATTAAGTAAACTCCTCAAAACCGAATACATAATTAAGTTCCTAAGAAGCCCCACCAGTTCTCTACCAGTTTAAATAACTCGACAATAACAATAACTACTAATTTGACATGTTTACAAAAAGGCAAGTACTTAAACTTTGACCCCTTTTAAAATTATGGTTTCTTGCAAACGGTCAGTGATAGTACAAAGTGGAAGAAATAACTTGATCAAATATTATTCATTTTGTGTTTTTTTTTAAATTATTGTTACTATTGATTTTGCAAATGCTTTTTGTTATAACTCGACAACTTTAATGGACATCACAAGACTAACCTATGATATATAAAAGTATCAAAGTATATCTGTCAAATCTTATTATAGCTATTTTGAGTGGTTGACCAAAAACGCAGCAATCATATAAGTTCATGTGAGATTTAACTACAGTTCCATGTTTTTTCTACCAATACTGGTGGATAGCACATAAATCAAGATTTTTGATTTACTAAATTCAAGAGTATCAAGTAACCGTCACTGGACTCTATTACGACCGCCGCGAGAGAAGCAGAGAACCGAACGAAGTAGAAGAACATCATACCTATAGCCACTAAGGCCTTTCAGGGACACGACCTTTAAGTAATGAAGTTGGCGACCAAGAAGAGATAATAGTATGGTAGTTTTTCACCATCGTCAATTTTTATTGCTTCTTATTTCGTACTTATTATCATGAACAGATTGTTTCAAAATCTGTTCTAGTTTGTCAATGATAGAAAATGACAAAATTATAGGGAATGAACTGTCCTGACTGACCTATTCTGTTTTAAAGGCCCTAATGATTATGGGATGAATCGTTTAGTTGGCAAAATTTCACGCAGATCTAAAAATATTTTAAGCATTAAAATAAATATTTGTAGTTTTGTAGGTACAACATAACAGACAAATCTACAACGCTGTCCGCCGTCTCAATTTACTTGTTAATGCTAACCTGTACCCTAATTGCGTAACACACAACTATCAATTGGAATCTGAATCATTTTGAAGCAAATTGCTAATCCATTGCTTCATATGTTCGAACATTTTGCTCAACAACGGAAATAACCCAATGAATGTTGTTGAACTATCAAAGTAAAACCGATTCCGATTGATAATTTGTTACTCAATTAGGGTATTGTTTTGAGTTGTATGTATGCCAAACTACTCGACATTAAGCTAAAAACTCGTGCTCCAAGCCCCAAACTAACCGTGACCAAAAGACTGACTACATTAACATTGTCGAGTTGTAATTTTATTAATTATTAAAAAAGTATTGATACAGACATGAACAGTACACTTTCTTCAGCTTCAAATTCAGGGTAAAAATTATCATTTGCAGTTTTCCTTTTGACATTTATTTTGCCCAATTAACAGATTTGGTTTGTTTGTGAAAATTGCATTTTTCACGTTGCGACGTTTAACTAGTTATTAAACGAAATAATTCCACCTAGATAATAAGACTCAATGTAGTTGTTCATAAGGACGTTCAGGTTTATTATAAGTTGTATATATTCGATAGGCAATTGACTATTATATTGAAAGTATATATCTGGTAAACAATAAATTAAAATGAAAAAAAAAAAACAATAAATGTATATACAAAACGGATAAATGTTGTTTTCTTTTGTAATCCTTTAGGAAATAGGGATGATGACTAAAAAATGTATTTTTGTCCGTCATGTAGATTATTAAAATATATTGGACACGTATTTTTTCTTTTTCTACGCAATCAAAAGATTACGGCGATACATTGAGTTAAAATGTGGCATGACGTCACGTCTTCGTAGATTTTATACGTAGAAGTGACGTAGCAAGCCCCCACTCCCGAACTTTAATGCGAGTTATCTAAGTCATTTTTTATTAATATGATAAAGCAAAAAATACGTATCTAATATTTTTTTTATTATCTGACTGACGGACTAAATAGAATTTCTTTTTTTTTACCCAGGCATCATCCCTATTCTCGAAATAATGTCATTAAATAATTATAATTTAAGATAATGATTTTTAGCATATATAGGTTATATATGCTAAAAAACGTCAATATTTAAGGCGTATAAATGAAACACAAAATTAAGCTATAATAAATATATTCATTATTTTGCGAACACAATCTCAATCCATTTTTAATAGTTTTATTACTTTTATTTTATTTTAGAACATGATATCAAGGCAAATTGCAAAAAAAAAAAAACTACAGGTAGGTACACCTCTGCCTAACCCTTCGGGGTTAACAGGCTTGATGCTACGTTATGTTACTAAAAAAGAAAAAAGCCTGGTGTAGTTTGGTAAAAACAAAATTTACAAACTGGGAGTCGATGTCGTGTCTGTCTGTGTGACCGCATTGTTCTAAACTGCTCAACGGATTTTCACCATAATTTAGAGAATTTATTCGGGAAGGTTTATGTGTATAATACATTAATATTAAACTTATGGAAAATAAAGAAATCTTGATGTTTTGTGAAGTCGTAAAAATCGTGCGAAGCAGGGGCGAGTCACTAGTAATACAATAAATTAAGCTGCACGTCTGTTGAAACCAGACGAACATGTACTTATTAAACCTATTTCAGTATAATTGGACCCATTTTTGCAAACAAGAACCAACTCACAGTTTGAGTGAAATTGAGTTTAGTACATAGATGGCGCTCAAATCACGCATTCTAGCTTCTCTAAAAAAAATGGTTCCTTTTCACCGACTAACAACAGAGATACAACACTTGCGGAACCAACCCACTTTGGCCACCTTTTAATAAACTGTAAAGAACTATACGGCATGGTCCCCTAAACACTTATTAAAACTAATTGTTAAACAGACCCATGATCCTTGGTACCTTTTCAACTTAAGCATTTTAATTATGCAAACCCAGACCCTATGTTCGTTGGTTCCATCTAGCATAAAAAGTTATAAAATTTTTATAACTAAATAGAACCAAGAGAGTTTGGTTCTTGTTTGCATAATGCAAATTATGTTAGTCTTGAAGGAACCATGTAGCATAGTTCTTAATGGTGTCAAAATTCAGCATTATTTAATCAAAAATAAAAGATCTATTCTTATCGCTGGTACCATTAATATAAAATAACAAAATGTGATTTTACTTTTATATTTCTTTTTCACGCGTACATAATAAATATACATAAAATACGTACATACAATTCGCTACTGAATAATATTTAAGCGTTTGTTTTTTTTTTGTATTGGACACACTAAAAAGAACACTGGCAACACTAACATTATACAGTATTTGTTTGCGACTTGCGCCTGCGTCTTAATTTTGTTAAATCTTCGTTCGATATTTAAAATGTTTAGAAAAAATGCTAGTGCTAGAACAAAGGCCCTACTTAGTGCCTGCTTGTTACAAAGTCCAGAAGAAGAAGATAGTGACAGTAATGGTAAGTGATAATAAAATTAACCTGTTCCTAAACTTTTATTTTGTTTTATAACCTCAAAAAGTAGTAGATGTTAACTTCAAACTAACATGATTATGGTAAAATAAGACAGAATGGTATGATGAACTTCTACCCATATAATTTTTAAAGTTCCCTATGTATCTATGTAGGTTCCTATCTGTGGTTTAATTTTGTCAAACCTAATTTCTGTCTTGGGTTGATTTTGGTAGGTACCCACATATTTTTGATCTTATGCCTCGCGGCCTGTCAACCAGGGCAAGTCAACACAATACACACTAATGACTTCAGTAGGTACACGCTCCATATTATTTAGGTTCGTCCCTATGTAAATACATGTAAACTAGCACAAAACCTACTTAGCTACCTAAATATGCAGATTACATTACACAACATCATTTATTTGATTATATTGCAGATGTTATAGAAGCAACTCCAGAAAGCAGTCCCATGAAGGTGAATAAAGGTAAGTACTTTCTAAACTCTGACTAACGGTTATACAGATTGGATCAGTCTATGAAACTAAATTAACTCTACCTACTGAAAGCTTATATAATTTCCAGTCTAAAAATGCAATGGAAATTATATAAGCTTTTTACTTATAATGAAAATGTATACATGGTTATAGTAAAACCCTGTAATATTATGTCATCTAGTTCAATGAATTGACGTATTTTTTTTAAATTTGCTTATTATTTTTTAAGTTCATTTTTTAGGGTTTCGTACCCGTAGGGTACCAAACGGAACACTATTACTAAGCCTCCGCTGTTCGTCCGTCCGTTGCCGCTATAACAACATAATAAAAGTAAAATAATGAATGATAAGTTACTATACGGGGTGGAAGGGACACAGACGCGAAAACGATTACCACGTATTCAGTACACATCATTCTGAGCCCCCTAAATATAAATTTTTCATCGGTTATTAAAAAAAAATCAGCTGTTCCATACATTTCGACCGTGTAGGTATATTAGTCGCCACGAGTCGTGAGCACAATGTCAAGTTAATTTTTCGGTTTTTGGGGGGCCGACTGCACGCGATCGATCCAATTGACGGACCAATCACGTGCAGCGTCGGCGGCCCAAAATACTCAGAAAGGAACCCGAAAACCCGAAAATTAACTTGACCTTTGTGCTCACGACTCGTGGCGAATACTACTTATATTGTACTTTAGTTGAAATCAGCTGTTTTTTTTTTAATAACCGATAAAAAAATTCTATGTAGGGGGGGCTCAGAATGATGTGTACTGAATACGTGGTAATCGTTTTCGCGTCGGTGTCCTTCCACCCCGTATAGCTTTACAAAAAACAAAATGTCAGAAGATAACATTTTTGTTTCTTCTGCAGCTTTGCCTGTTGCTGATGCCAAGCCGCTTTTAATTGCTTCGACAATTAATATTGATGATGAGGGATCTGGTGAAAGGAGCATAGAACCTCCCGCTTATTCCCCCCTAACTCCTCGACCACCGAATGTACCTGGTGAAATGAGCATAGAACCTCCCGCTTATTCCCCCCTAACTCCTCGACTACCGAATGTACCTGGTGAAAGGAGCATAGAACCTCCCGCTTATTCCCCGCTAACTCCCCGACCACCGAATTTACAAATGCCTATGTCTCCGAAACCACATTGTTCAACAAAAGGAAACATCCCAAACAGTCAATTTTCATCTTCACCATTGGAACCAATGTCGCCAGAGACAACAGAATTATTTAATATTTTAGCTGATTCCCTTGACAATGAAGAATTCAACATTAATAGCAATGAAAACGCTGCACTAGGTTCACCGATTTCTTCGGACATAACAAACATCATGAATAGTGATGACTCCGTACAGGACCCAGACTTCGTTTGTCATGATGAAAACGGAATATCTAGTGATAAAAGCTCTGAAAATTCCATATCATTGTTAGCGACAATAGAAGAAGGCCCTCAAACTGCGATAGAAATACGGGATGAAACTAATACATCAAACCATAACTCAACCAGTCTAATTTTGCAAGAAGAAGATATTGAAACTGAAGCATCATTCCAAGGAAGACCAAAAAGTGGTAGAAAAAGATTATATGGTGGAGACTTAAGAGAAGACAGAAAGAAGAAAAAATATAATAATCTGAGCTATGTGAACACTAAGAAGCAGGTAGTCGACAGTAAGGTATTTATTGACTATAGCTGTAATTGTCCTAAACAATGTCAAGAAAATGTATCATCTGAACAAAAACTAGAAGAATTTAATAAGTTCTATTCGTTTGGTTCATATGTTGCCCAAAATATGTATTTGATAGCTTGCATTAAGGAAAAACCTAAGAAACGAGCATACGTCACGACTGCGCGACATAATTTAAAAAGAAACAACAAAACATATACTCGGGAATATTATTTGAAAAATATCCTAGTCTGCAAACAAATGTTCTTGAATACACTTCAAACGTCATCTAAAAGAATAAACACAGCTCTTTGTAAAATGCGGAATAATAGCCTGAAAGATATGCGAGGACTACAAGCGGGTCAAAATGCGGCTTCAACAGAGTGAATTGTTTCTGGAAAACATAATTAGGAAATTACCAACTTATATATCACATTATCGCCGAGCCAAAAGTAACGACGCAAAGTTTCTCACATCGGACATGACTTTACCCAAAATATATAATCTGTATAGTGAAGAAGCTAAATCAGCTGGTCAAAAAGTTCTTTCTTACTCTAAAGTAAGACGTGTTCGTCACAAAATTTAACTTGCGTACCAAACCCCTTAAAAAAGACACATGTAACAGATGTGACTTCTATGAAAGTAAAAAAAAATCAGGCATCGGAAGAAGAAAAAAGGAAAGTCGAAGAAGACCACAAAAAGCATATCGACAAAGCTAAATTTTTGCAACAAGAACTCAAAAAAGATATGAAACTGGCAAAAGATGACCCAACTATAGAAACTATTACTTTTGATCTTCAAAAGATGTTGCCTCTTCCGAGGATACCCACAAATATTGTTTTTTTTTTTATAAAATACAGCTATGGGTATATAATCTGGGTATCCATACAGGCAGTAATGACCAAGCACATTGTAATGTGTGGGTGGAAGGGGAGACAGGCAGAGGGTCGCAGGAAGTCGGTTCGTGTTTAATAAAACATATCACAGAAAGATTAAAAGATGGTGTGAGAGTTTATTCCTCTGGAGCGACTCATGTGGGGGTCAAAATAGAAACATTAAACTGACCCTAATGTTGAAAGCATTATTGAATGATCATCCCACTCTAAAAGAAATACATCATCGATTTTTAGAATCTGGCCACAGTTTTTTACCAAATGATACGGATTTTGGCCGGATAGAGTGCTCTCTTAAGCACCAGCAACGATTGTACACCCCAGATGATTACATAGAGACCATGAAAAACTGTCGAAAAATTAAACCAATGATTGTACACAGGCTTACCAAAGAAAACTTTTTGTCGTCACGCAATTTAGAGACAAAAATCACAAACAGAAAGAAGGCAGTAGATGGATCTAAAATAAGTTGGCTGGATACCAAAGAAATAGTGCTTAAAAAAGAAGAAATGTACTCTACTTTTATGAGAAACAATCTGGACGATGAGTTGAAGGAAGTTAATATAAAGAAAAATATCAGAAGCAGGACCGTGATAACCAAAAGTGATATGGACTTACTTTGGCCTACAGGCAAAGCCATATCTGAGGCTAAGCTGTCAGATATAAAAAGTATTCTGCATCTTATACCAAACGACGCAAAAGATTTCTACAAAACCTTGTCAAGTACAAACATAGAAGACGATATCGATGGTTTTACCGGGCCTATCGATTTTGAGTTCTTGCTTCCATTGTTCTGTAATACTTATATTGAAAATGATTCAATTACTAATAAAAATGGCATTAAAAAGTATATTTTATAAGGAATTACTTTTATTTTTAGAAATATCACAGCAATTAAATCTTACGTCCATTTTGCAAGAAGGAACTAAGCAACAAAATATGTTTTTGCTAGAAAGAACCAACCGGGTTTTTAACGATTTACTTTATACTATAACTTCATAAAATGTATAAATCTGATATTCCTAGATAGCCTACAGTATCCCACATAAATTCAACAAGTATTCATTCATTAATATACTAAGTATGCATTTTGCACACTGTTTACAAAAGTTTAATTTTCTCGAAAGTAACCTGCTGTGGGTTGGTTCTTGTTTGCAAAAATGGGTCCAATTGCAGAGCTACACTTCATCACTACATGAGACTGGAAACTGAAATATTTATTTACGTTTCCAGTCTCATGCACGGAACGGAGTAGAACGTTAGAACGATTTTAAAATAAATAAATTTGATGTAGGCATAATCCAATCCATCTTAGGTACCATCTTCGGAGATTATTAAAAAGTTGTGCCAATTAATTATAATAATTACAATAAGGACAATAATTATCCTGCAGGAATAACTCTAATTCAATATTATTTAACTAATACTATTTAAGTGAGCCTATTAATGTAAAAGGGTACGATGGGGCTGACATATCTTTGATAAAAGCCCCTAAATAAATATAGATTAAAAAAATATAAAAAAAAAGTCTCATGCAGATGAAACGGATCGTTCAGGGGCAAAATGTCTAATTCTCAAAATGTGCAACGGTGTCAAAATGTCCAATTCTCAAAATATCGTGGTCACTGTCGGACTGCATAGAAAAGAAAGAGAAGCGCGATGACAAAACGCTGATAATTTATTGTAAAATAACATTAACTATTATTTACGTACTAAAACAAATATTTGGACTAAAAAAAAGTAATGACATGAAATCATTCCTTATTAGTTTGTAGAGAACTGTATACATTTTATGAACACTTTTAATGAAAATTGTAATAGTAATGTAGTAAAAACTAGAAAAAATATACACCCATTTAGTTCTATAAATTAAAAAAGATTTCAGGGCAAATGAAATCACTTCTTATTCTTCTTAGATTACCGTGTATTTTTTTCCTATAAAAAAGATGCTATAGTTACTGTAAAAGATGGACACAGAGTTACTTAGTTTCGCCGTATTTTACTGAAGACAAGCCCTTACGCTCCATTTACACGGTGCAAGATTCTGGAACGTTCACGAGCAATAATAGCACGCCATAAAGCACGTTCAATTTTATTGTCTTTACGTAAGTGTTTACGCGCATGCGATTTCCATAAAATCGCATACAATAATTGAATGCACGTTTTGCCATTCAATAAAACTGCATGCGACTTACACCAAGACAATAAAATTGCAAGATGATTACTTCATGCAAATATGCAAATTATTTCTCGTGTAAACAAGTTGCACGTCCTTGTACAATTTTATTGATTCATGTATTACCCGTATTTGCGCTGCCAAATATTTCATTCATTTTTTCCGAATTGAATGCAATTTTATCGTACGTGCTGTTTACACCTATACCAGTTTTGAACGGCAACTGACTTGCCCGTATCTTGCAAAACTATTGTATTGTACGTGTTGTTTAGACAGTGCCAGTTAATTGCTCTTTAATGTTATGATATGCCACAGGCAATAAAATTGCACCATGTAAATGGAGCTTATATTGTCTGTCAAATTCATCACTTATAGAAATGTTCACAACACTACACTTCTGAGAAATTCTTGATGGAAAAACTCCATACCCTGGAGAAGCCTTACGAACACTTTCCTCTCTGTCAAAAAGTACAAGAACACGTTCTAGTACGTTCATAAAAACTACTTTCAAATCGATTATTTGATTATTTGCCCTTCAATGCGTTTAAAGCTAAAGTAAAATCTAACCTTTGTTCGAAGGCATACTATTCTATCAACTATTCTATTCTATCAACGACTACTTAAACGATAAGAATAGTTGGTCGCTGTGATTAACTCAAGAAAATGTTTATGTTCTTTCTCCAGAATTAGCTTATCTTCTGACAGGTTATATGAGTTCATATAATTACTTATTTTCTTTGACTGTAAAAGTCAATTTATTTTTATTTTATTTTTATTTATCATGGACATATTGCAATATGTGGTTAGTTAGTGACCTCGATAATTGATCATATTATTCTTGCCTGAGCAACCGGCAGCAAGTTCGTCATGCTCCCTTAGATGTCACTGCTTGCGGTAGCGTCGGGGGTCGGGTTGCCTCCTTCCCTCAAATATAGCGAGGGGGGTGATGGCTGAACTCTGCGTTATGCTCGTGAACGGGTGCTGCTTGTGGTGACTGGTCGTCTTGCTGTCCTTGGTTTTGTTTTGTTATTAGTAATTAACTTTACTTGGATGGTCCTAGTTTGTACATGAAGCTGTAACTCGAAGTCTATAATCTTCATATGTATATGTAAGTGGGCACATCCTTTATTACTGGAGGCCTTTATTTAGGTATAAAGTTCTGCTTACGTTTTTAGTTTTGTATTTTTATTTCTGCTTGAGTATAGTTTTCGATTATTATTTTTTTTTTTTTTTTTTTTGGTATATTGGCGTGTGCTAGCGTACGTATAGCAAATAATTTAATTTAATGTTTTGTGTTGCGTAATGTACAGACGCCAGCACATCAAGCTACTACAATCTGTCAGATTTTTTTTAATAGATTTTCGACTTTATTGCTAAAGCATTAGGTTTATGGTTGATTGGGAAAATCTGACAGTTTCGGGTAGGTTGACCTGCTGGCGTCTGTACCTAAATTATTATGCGCAGTGTTGTATACATTCATTTTTTGTTTTTTTAACTGAACAGACAGTTGTGCTGCTGAGGAGTTTGTTGCGCCACTTCTCCCCAGCTAAAGCACTAGGAAGTGGTGAAGGGCGGGCGTTTTGGGGGACTGTCTTATGTAATTTTGACGTTCAAAAAGTGCTGATTCTCAGCCTAGTTTGAATAAATGACATTTGATATTGTTTTTTTTTTGATCTTGAACTTTAATAGTAACAATGGAATTGAATAGAATTACCTTCCATTAATAAATTTTAGACCTTAGTCACCTTTTTCTGTTTTTTGGTTTTTTTGTGTAAATATTGTAAAATAAAAAATGCAAAACAAACTTAGCTTTATTTGTTTTGAGTGCTTGATTTGTACTTCGGCCATTTTGAGAATGTAGTATACAGTATGTTAACCAACAGAGGGCGTTCCCGTTAACCCGCAATAGTATAGCATCCATACATGCTAAAAAAAATATTACCATTCGAAAACAAAATGGTTTTTATTTTTTTTAATATTAAAATATTCACTAAAATATTCAAAAAAATATAAAAATATTCACTAAAAATAAAGACTAAATTGCGATGTTTCCGTCCTTCAAGTACGCGTGTACAGAATGTTTCTTTTACGTATCAATTTAACATTTTTAGTGAATATTTTAATATTAAAAAAAATAAAAACCATTTTGTTTTCGAATGGTAATATTTTTTTTAGCATGTATGGATGCTATACTATTGCGGGTTAACGGGAACGCCCTCTGTTGGTTAACATACTGTATATAGTGTGTTTATGTTGAGACTTTACTACTTTTATTTAATAGTTGTTATTATTAAAATTTAACGATCTTATGCATCAGCTGATTTATTTCACGGATTCAAGCAAAACTCCGAATGAATATCGATAGCGATAAAAAAAAAATCGATGGTACGGACTTCTTTTTCCGGGCGGTCCGTTTTTGTTTTTTTATGTAGTAGCCTCGTCCTCCACCAAAATTGGCAGACTTGTTCAGAATATTGCGCGTATGACTTCTCCAGTGTTATATACTCTTAAGGTTTATATGGATGGCTAAGACAAAAGAGGCCGGATTATCGGAGTTCTACTATTTATAAGTAAATGCAGGGCAGGGCACTAAGCGCCGGGCAGTTCAAGGTGACGGTAATATTACTTATTGTTAAAATTTTGACTAGAAACATTCAGTGAACAATCTCCATCGTTTGATGGTCTATCATACTACCTACGTGATACGTGAGAGAGTGCACCTGCGTCTGCGCACACACTTGTGCACTATAATATCTCCAGCGCCGAAGTCTAGACTATTGGCAAAATTGTAAGCAGTCTCTTCCAAAAAGACATTAAAAGAAATTTTGAATGGAACCCCCCTTTATGTAGTGAAATAAATAGTAATATTATTTACATCCAAGCTTGACGTCTAAGCTTCTTCTCGGCAGCTCGTTGTTGTTCGAGTCTCCTGTTACGCTTGGGTCATACACGTTCTATTTCAACAGATGTCGTGTCCACGTATGTCTGTAATGAAAACAAATATTTTAGAAAGAACCACACGTGTGTTATTACCCTAGGCTGATAAAATTTTCGTTTTTCCTAATTATGTTAGGTAATATTAGTGGTTCGGGTCGGTATTCCTGTAAATAATACTTCGTAAGACGAAACTGTGTTATCATAATAACATAAGCCCCGATTTTATTTTGTTAAGTTTTCATAATATTGTTCGCCTAGCGGTTTTTGCATTTTTGAAAGATGAATAAATATCTAATTAATTAATAATAATAGTAAATAATGTATATTATTTGCAATTCTTACAGTACAGGTACAGTTTCGCAGTTATTTTACCTATGATTGTGCAACACTCAAAATCGGTGATCTTTATTCTTGTTGCAATAAGGTTGCTGTTGGGTTGGCGCTGTCAGAGGTAAAAATAACTGAACGGCACAGGAAAAGAAGGGGCTCATCACAAAAAAGTATTCAGAGATAATGGCTAAATAAATGTTCAACCTGTAATTATTCTGTCAAAAATCAGCAATCAAAAAAATATTTATTAATTTATACATAATATCACATATCGTCGTTGCCAAATCAAGACCTTGTATGTGCACAGATGGTACTTTTGAGAAAATCGAAAAAAAACCACTTTATGGATAAAATATGTATGGAAGGGTGTTGAAATTCTGTGAATGCTTATATGGGCGCTTGGGCATTTATAAATTATTATTATTTTTTTACTTTTATGTTATTAAGACTGTAATATATATTTTTAGCACTTTTTCTGCACATAAGAGATTTTGACTGTTGATATATATTTTATCTCTTATGTGAAGTTGGAACACAAGATTTTTTTACACCAACAAATATCTCTCATGCACATGAGATATTTTAAATTAGCAACTTTCTTTGAATCGACACATAATCGTTTTTTTATGTTTGACTATTTCTCCGAAATAAACATGATATGCACATCAGAGTAATTGAAAAATATAGAGGAACCAAATGTCTATCGTTTGCGAAGATAAAAGAAAAATCACCAAAGGAACACATGCAAGGTTTTGATTTGGCAACGACGATATCTAGTGTGTGAACCTTGTTTACCGGTTTTGCATGCAATTTGCACCTTAAAGTCAAGTTTGACCTGCAACGTAATTCTTTTAGTCGTTTGTGGATTATCTTTAATTTATATAAATAAAAATCAATTGCCGAATGTATGTACGCGCATCACTTCAGAACGGTTGCAACCTATTTGGCTAATTCTTTTTATGTTGTGTTTGTAATTGTTAGGAAAAGGTTTGTATGAAAGAAAATGTTAGAAAAGTTCCCGGGAAAACTGAAAGTGCATTTTCTATGGGAATTTTGGATGAATTATTGAAATTTTTACAGGACAACGTTTGTCGGGTCAGCTAGTTCTGAATAAACCAAACAAAAGGTCCGCTTATAACGAATCGAATGGAATAGTTAGATTTTACGAAATATGTCGATGAGCCCTTTCTTTTCCCCCCTTCAACTGTAATAGTCGTAAATAACCGGCATCGCTCGTGTTTTAGGGCTCTTACACACCACGTTTTTTTCAGGCGCCGTCGACGCGCGTCGCACGCAACTGTAACGCGCTGCAAAAGCGATGTTATCGCAACCCCCTTGCTCGCTTTAGGGCAGAAGTACAGTGAACTCGATATCTATATACGTAGTCGGGCCATAAGTTCTTGTTCTGGAGGCAACCAAAAAGCACGACGTGTATCGTTGACGTAATGAATCCATGATTCATCTCCAGTAACCAGATCAGACAAAATTACGTCGGAGTCGCAGAAAAAGTGATTGACAGATAGCGACACGGACTGCACGACTGGCGTCTGTAAGGATGTCCGGTACCCATCGAGCCAAAACTTCGATACCCAAGCTCATGCAGATGGTTTTCCACGGCGTGGTGACTGCAGTAAAATGCTTCCGCTGATTCACGAGTGGTAGCATCCGGATTCGACTGCAGTTTGCGGCGTAAATCGTCATCATTCACTGCGGGTGGTCGTCCAGAGCGTGCCTGACTTTCAAGGCTCCTGTCTCCTGATTTAAAACGGTCAAATATAAGTATAGTGTTCGAACTTGCCGCTCGTCCATTTTTCTTCAAACTGACTAAACCGATCGCAAGGGCGGCTTTATATACCCCCACATCACAAGTACCTAGAATGTTCTACAACATTCTAGAATATTGTCGAAAACAATTAACTTGAAAAAGGAAATGTATAGAGTTTTGTAGCTACGCCACCAGCTGGCACTTCATACCCGAGCAAGGGACGGGGGGGGGGCTAAACCGATCGTGATCGCGTTTTTATATACTCCCACATCACAAGTATAGAATGTTCTACAGCATTCTAGAATATTGTCGAAAACAATTAACTTGGAAACAGAAAATGTATAGAGTTTTGTAGTGTCTCATTACATTTGTGCCAACCCATTAGATCTTTACAAGTTGTTTTATCCAAATTTAAGTGAGCCTTTCTAGATCTATACAAAACATCTTTTTTCTCTTTAAATGTCGGTATATCGTCTTCCGCTAGCTCACATTCAGCACTCTCGATAAAATCCTCAAATATCTTTGGGATTGGCTCATCGATTAAGCCATCTGCTATATTTTAGTTACAACATCTGGAATACAGGAGTGTGTAGCCTCCTTTACTATTTTATTTTGATCATCCAAAGTAACAGAAGTATTGCAGTCCATTTTATTATAACATCTCCAATTGGTACTGCCATTTGTATGTTTTTTTTTTTTACGTAGTTATTGCGAAATCCAGCGTACAGTAAAACGGGCTTACCTTTTCGTCTCGATATAAATTTAATCCCGCTGCTCGTGTGGGCAAATCCATTGTAATTTCTATACACCTTTTTAAATTATTTTACTGCCAAAAAATCAGCAACAAATCAGAGAGGGCAATGTCATATATACACAGTCTGGCCATAAATACTGTTACAATTAAAAATAAGAAAGATATTACATTTGAATTTGGAATCTGTCATTTTTATACGATTGTTAATTTTTATTGTTGTTTCTAATTTTGGCGCCAATACATTGTACAATATTTTGCGATATTAAAATGGAGTGGGGTGATAAAGAGAACCGAATCGCTGTGATTGCATTACACAAAGTTGGTATGGAGCCAAATGCAATTTTGAAAACTCTCCATACGCTTGGTATTCGTCAATGTTTGTGTACCGGGCTATTAATATGTACAATGAGACCTCTGTTTGTGACAGTAAAAGATCTGGCCGTCCACGTAGTGTTCGTACGAAAAAGGTGGTCAAACCAGTAAGGGAAAGAATTCGAAGAAATCCTGTCCGAAAGCAAAAGATTTTATCTCGGGAGATGAAGATAGCACCCAGAACCACGTCGCGTATTTTAAAAGATGACTTAGGACTTGCAGCCTATAAGAGACGCACTGGTCATTTTTTAACTGATAATTTAAAAAAGAATAGGGTGGTAAAATCGAAACAACTACTGAAGCGGTACGCAAAGGGAGGTCACAGAAAAATTTTGTTTACGGACGAGAAAATCTTTACAATTGAGCAACATTTTAACAAACAAAATGACCGTATTTATGCTCAAAGCTCTAAGAAAGCTTCCCAATTAGTCGACAGAGTGCAACGTGGGCATTATGCGACTTCAATGATGGTTTGGTGGGGTGTTAGCTATGAAGGAGTGACTGAGCCATATTTTTGTGAAAAATGTATCAAGATACCATTCTTGAGAAGGTAGTTAAGCCCCTTAATAACACCATGTTCAATAACCAAGTATGGTCCTTCCAACAAGACTCGGCGCCGGGTCATAAAGCTTGGTCCACGCAGTCTTGGTTGGAAGTGAACGTTTCGGACTTCATCAGAGCTGAAGACTGGCCGTCGGCGTCGTCTAGTCCCGATCTTAATCCGCTGGATTATGATTTATGGTCAGTTTTAGAGAGTACCGCTTGCTCTAAACGCCATCATAATTTGGAGTCCCTAAAACAATCCATACGATTGGCAGTGAAGAATTTTCCCATGGAAAGAGTGCTTGCTTCTATTGATAACTGGCCTCAACGTTTAAAGGACTGTATTGCAGCCACTTCGAATAAGCTTTTTATATTTTGAATTGTTTTATATTTATGTATTAAACTAACACACTGTAAAAGGAATAAATATTATTTGCAATAAAAACAATTTTTTTTTTCTTCGTGACAATATTTATGGCAAGACTAGGTACAATGACATATGAGTGGACATTAACATGATACTGACAGGAAAACTAAAGGAGTTTTCTATGCTTGACAACATACCTATATATAAAAAAAAACTATGTGGAGACCCTTCAATCGTGCTATTATTGATCTGGAGACCTTTTCAACACGACTGTACAATTTCTGCCGTAAAGTGAATCTGTCCTAAAGCGAACAAGGGCCGCAACCAATTTTGCTATTCTCACGTTCATTAAATTGTAGTATGCAGACGACTTTTTTGCGTGCTGTCGACTAGCGCGGAGTTACATCTATACAGACGAGCTGTGCCAGCGCGTCTGTTTAGCTGCAAACACACGTATACGCGTTCTGAATGAAGTACGGACGGCGTACGGATGCGATCGCAAGTAATCTGCCTTTTTCAAGTTTAGCAGCGCCGACAACGCGCGATAGCGTAATGTGCGTCGACGGCGCCTGAAAAAAACGTGGTGTAAGAGCTCTTACCCAATCCTGTTCCTTGTTGGCAGCCTGCAACTCGAGTATATCGTTCTGTATTTCCACACTAAGCTCTTGTATGGGCACCGTCTCAGTTCGCCAGAACACGTTCTGATGCTTGCTGATGCGGTTGCGACGCTTATGCGCTTTTAGATGTACCTGGAATGGGGAGTTAATATTGTTATTGTACATAGCTGTTCATCTAAATCTAAAAGATGGCGTAATCTCATTAAAATCCGTTTATCCGTCACTGTGTCGAAAATATAGTGAAGATGTTTTACTTTTTTTTTTACAAATTATATTCTATACATCGCTGTGAGATGAATAGTTCTAATATAATACGAACAACAAAAGTGAAAACGTAACGTTTTCTCCAAATTAGCTTTTTGTCGGTGGCCAACGGAAGTATGTTCGGCTCTACATAATATTGCAACCAATAACACTAACAACAAAACACGGCTGCTTTCAGCTTTACATTATCATAATAAGATGGCAAGCATTCACCTACTAATACTAAGCGGGAGAAAACCGACAGGTCCAGAGCCGAAAAAATCGAAGACATGTGACATCCACCAACACGCACTAGCCTCGCGTGGGAGGAGGCCTGTGTCCCAGCAGCGGGGACAGTGTTGGCTCATCATGCAATCACCTACCTTCTTGACATGCGTGTTGACCATAGACCTTAGATGGAAGAGTGCAGGACACAGCGGACAGCGGCGCGTGGGCGCGGTGTGTGCACACAGCGCGTGCTGGTTGCGACGGTTCAGCGACACGAAGCCGCGCCCGCAGTCCTGGAAGATTTTTTTTTTTAAGTTATACGAGTATACACAGACCTACTCAAAATTTGTAAAGGTGATTCTTTCAATGTAGCCCGCGAAATTCATTTTTTTTTTCGAATTACAGCGCTTTTTACGTACGTTGTATGTTGAGCAAAATTCATTACGCGGTAATCATGACAAAATAATTTTACTAAATTACCAATACAGGGTAGCTCTCAAAATGATATTTGCTACAAAATGTCATATTTTCACGAATTTTATTTTGTTTTCAATTTGCAAAAAAAAAGACATTTTAACACATTCTCTGCTGAATTCTTTATGCAAACGCTTCTTTATGCTACACCCTTACCGACCCTTTTTTTTACGATGTTTTCGAAACAATAGAGATGCACAACGAACACACATGTGCGCCGCGCCGCACTCGAAGAAAGTTATGAAAACGCGCATGGGTGTCTGCCGCACCGAATGTGTTAAACGCGGTTTAATTTATAAAATTCAAAATTAGAGTGAACAGGCTTCTTCTGGGTTAGCTCACTCTATCGTACACTTTGTCTCTGTCACCTCTGACCTAGACTATAGTCTAGAGGAAACCCACCTAAAAAAAATACATTGACGGTATGTTCACCATTGCAGTATCCAACCGCAAATATGTTACAACTGGTTATACTATTTAGACATACATATAGAAAAAGATTGGCTTTGTATAGCGTCGTCTCTGTCACACACCAGTTTAACTGTCTCCTTCTAAAGCTCGATGTGTCACATTAATTTACATCCGGGTATTCTCTACAGAGAGTAGGAGTCCATTCACACAGACCGGCTCGGACCTCTCCGAGAGTACATTTTTATCGCGTTTAAAAAAGAATTTTGGGTAATTGAAATAAGGTTGATTTTCATTTCACTTCTTTTTTTAAATGAGAATGCTTAACGAGTCGACCTAACGCGCTCAGTGTGTGAGTGAGACTCGGCGCCGGGTCATAAAGCTCGGTGCACACCGTCTTGGTTGGAAGTGAACGTTTCGGACTTCATCAGAGCTGAAGACTGGCCGTCGTCTAGTCCCGATCTTAATCCGCTGGATTATGATTTATGGTCAGTTTTAGAGAGTACGGCATGCTCTAAATGCCATGATAATTTGGAATCCCTAAAACAATCCATACGATTGGCAGTGAAGAATTTTCCCATGGAAAGAGTGCGTGCTCTATTGATAACTGGCCTCAACGTTTAAAGGACTGTATTGCAGCCAATGGAGACCACTTCGAATAAGCTTTTTATATTTTAAATTGTTTTACATTTATGTATTAAACTAACACACTGTAAAAGTAATAAATATTATTTGCAATTAAAAAAAATATTCTTCGTGACAACATTTATCTCTCTAGGTTATATTGGTTTTCTCTAATTTCGGAAATTTACATTTTAGAATAAATATAACAATGAAAAATTCAAATCATAAGAATCATTCGTATGATTTGAATTTTAAGGGGTGCCTTTGCGCATCCACCTTAAGGCTCGTGCCGACCTGCCGGTCGGCACGAGCCTTCGCGACCGGGCGGTGGAACAATTTCTATAAAAACTTCTTTAAAATTGTTCTACCGGAGTCGCGTCGCACCTGTCTGCGGGAGGCTTTCGTTATGAAAGGAATTCTTGTGCAAATTTTCATGCTTCTAGTTCAAGCGGTTTAAGCTGTGCGTTATCTTTCAGTAAATTAATTTAAGATTTGTAGTCAAATATAGGTAGGTACTCACATTACAAGTATAAGGCCTCTCGTTGTTATGCAGTCGCTGATGCCACATCAAGGCGCGCTCGTCCACAAAATGGCGGCCGCATGTAGAACACATACATCGCTTGTTTACTACTCGTTTAGGCTTAACATTTGGAGCTACCTTATTGTTTTTGTAGATGTTATGTCTGAAATATGAAGGACAAAGTGATTTTGTAACGTTATAACTTGGCATATTGCATCCATACTATTATTATAAATGCGAAAGTAGCTGTCTATCTGTTAGCGGGCGTTCATCTTCCTTGCCGGATTGCCGCCGTGGGATCTGGAGGCAAAAGTCTTCGCATACACATGGGAGTGGCGCAAGGAGGCAAAACGGGGCGTAACTCCGCTGCCGCGAGAAATCACGGCACAGCGGACTGAGCTCCGGCGGGATCTCGTGGCGACATGGAGATGCGACTGTCGCAACCCAGTGCTGGGCACGCCAAAATTGCGGCGATAAGTCCCTTCTTTGAGGAGTGGTTGGAAAGGCGCCACGGCGTCCTCACCATCCGCATGACGCAGGTCCTCACCGGACACGGTTACTTCGGGAGGTTCCTGTTCCGGATAAGGCGGGAGGAAACGCCCGGGTGTTATCCACACAATGGTAACAACCATTGTGTGGATCGCCCGGAGGACACGGTGGAGGTCTGCCCGGTTTGGGCGGATCATCGCGGCGTCCTCGCGGAGGCGATCTCTCGCATCCGGCCCTAGTCCAGGCCATGGTACGGAGCGAGAGTGCATGGGAAGCCGTCACCTCCTTCTGCGAAGCAGTAATGCTCGCGAAGGAGGAGGCGGACCGCGTGAGGGAGAAGCAATCTTTGCGCTCTCACGCCCCTAGTCGCCGCAGGAGACGCCCTGGGCGTCAGGAATTGATAGTGAAAAAGGAGTGAAAACCAGTGCCCTTGTATATCAAAACACAGTCCTAACAAACATTGTGGAACCTCTTTCACAAACAATTTTCGAAAACAAGCACTGAGTATTCCAGCAGGATTCTGCGCTGGCTCATAAGGCGAAAAGTAGCCAAAACTGGCTCACGACCCGTGGATTCGACTTTATAAGGCATGAGGATTGGCCCTCATTCCAGTCCAGACTTGAATCCCTTGGATTACAAAATATGGCAGCACTTAGATGAGAAGGTCAACGCTAAACCCCATCGCAACTTGGAGTCACTTAAAGCATCCCTGATTAAAGCAGTCGCCGATATTGACATGAACGTCGTGCGTGCTTCGATTGATGAGTGGCCTTGCAGATTGAAGGCTTGTATCGAAGCAAGAGGACATTCGAATAATTTTAATGTGGTGTAAATCTGTATTCTATACCCTTTCATTTGATGTATAAATGGTTGTGTCAGTTGTATTGTGTCAGTTGTTTAACTTTCCATATGTGACAAAACTTATGACCAGACTACGTAAATACAACTGCGGAGAAGAGCCCGTAGCGCCGGAGAAGATACGATTCTCAACGTGTTTTATACTCGTATGGAATTTTTCGCTTTTTCTATGGAAAATATGAAGAATTATTACCTACATGTAGAGTTTTACGGAGTTATGGGTTTCATAAAGAGGGGCAAAATTTTCATTAGTGTTGCGATAGGACACATCGTTTTCGAGACATAAGCAAAAGAAGAGAAAAAAATGATTTTGTAGATAACCGTATATACTTTGCGGCCGTCGAGTAGAAAGTTTTCTACTGTCTTTAGAATGGCGATTACAAAATCAAATTGTCTTCAATACCCTAGACAATTATCAGTTTTCAATGTGATTGTTTAAAAACTTTAATTTCGGAAGTCGGTACTTCCGAAATTAAAGTTTTTTCTTATTATTTAATTATATAAAAATTAAAATTGTTACCAACCTTGCAGTATTAAATTTCGCAAAACATTTCACTTTCCGTAAAGGTTGAGTTTCGTCAAAAGTTTCCTACTTGATAAAAATATGAAATAACTCTTACAGTTTTTTTTTTTTTTTATAAAAGCAAATTACATACCATTAGAAAGGTCGCACACTAGGGATGTTTTGCAAGAATTTGAACTCCTCAATAAATTTTTTTTAATGCAAGTTGAAATTAAGATTTAAGTATTTTTTACATCTTTCTGTAAGTTTGAGGACTTTTTTTCTAGCTAACATCTGAATAAAGCAATAGTTTTATAAGAATTTGCCAACATTAAAGATTTAAAAAATATATATTGCCTGTTTTACTCATTTTTAATAAAAATTACACTTTAAGTTAAGAAAGTGGTAAAACTAGAAGAAAGCTATTTTTTTTTTTTTGTTTTTAAATATCCAGGGGGCCAGGGCCAAATAAATTACGGCTGAGTAAGTAGCAGACGACCCCACCTATCCACCATTTTCGTATGTTCAACGTTCTGCCAAACACCCTCTATTATTATTTATTATAGAAACTTTAGTACTATGTAGAGTTTTTTTTAATTTATGTGCCTAATAGATTTTGTGAGTCTAGAGTGTCGATAGACCGATTTCTCACCTGACTAATATTATAAATGCGAAAGTGTGTTTGTTTGTTGATTACGCTTTCACGCTAAAACGGCTAAACGAATTTGGATGAAATTTGGCACTTGGGTAGATCATGACCTGGAGAAGGACATAGGCTACTATTGATCCTGGATCGCGGGCAACAGCTAGTAGATGCTATACTAATATGTATAATAAATCGGAAGAGCTTGTTTGTTTGAACGCGCTAATCTCTGGAACCACAGGTCGTATTTGAAAAATTATTTTTGCATTTGATAGCCTAATTCTTGAAGAGGGCAATATGCTATTAACATCACGTAACGACCCTGAAGAAGCCGAGCAAAAAGAAAAAAGACCAGAAAGAACGCTAAGCGAAAAAGCGCTAAGATAATAAGCTCGGGCGGGCGATGCGATGCGACTAGGTTGGTTGGGGTCCGGGTGAGTTTTGTTATTTTGCACGTGTTTTTCTGTCAATAAAACATGTTTCTTTTTTTCCTTACCTATATTTCCCCGTCTCCATATTGTCTTCATGTTTCTTAATATGCATTTCAAAGCTCATCTCTCCCTTGTACATCCTTCCGCAGTAATAGCACGTGAACTTCTTGTAATGCGTGCTGTCGTAGTGATGGCGAAGGGAATCCTCATCTTCTAGGACCTTACCGCATTTCTCACAGATGTGGGCACTATCCGTCTAGAAATACACAATTTTTTCTTGATTCAACAGGGTGTTTCTTAATGATATGGGTGAAGAATTAGCCGCTTGATGATAAGTGGTCATTCCTTGGGACATTTATAACACCAGAGGCATTGCTAAAATGTCTCATGACTCATGAGACACATGGGTGAGCCAGTAATTTACATTGAAAGAAAGAAAAATATTTTATTTGGGACACGCACGCACAAGAAATACAAACAGTAAAAAACCAGCCAAGTGCGTGTCGGGCCACGCACAGTGTAGGGTTCCGTAGTAGCTCGTTATCACAATATAGTACGATTCTGTTGTTCTTTACTCTGAATATACGTAGTCTGGTCATAAGTTTTGTCACATATGGAAAATTAAACAACTGACACAATACGCATTACAACCATTTATACATCAAATTATTAATTATAATAATTATAAAAATAAATAAAGGAGATAATAATATCCTGGGACATTTTTCACACACGGTCATCCGATCCCAAACTAAGCAGAGCTTGTACTATGGAAACCAGATAACTGATATACTACATACACTACTTTTTTATGTAAATACATACTTATATAGATTTTTTTTTTTTTTTTTTATTTGTGATGAGTTTGCTCTTGACTCTAGTATAGGTCAGAGGTGACAGAGACAAAGTCGACGATGGAGTGAGCTTACCCAGAAGAAGCCTGTTCACTCTCACTTTGAAGAGATTAGGGTTGTATACGTTCGGAAACACAGACGCAGGTAGTGAGTTCCACTCTTTTGCTGTGCGCATTATAAAAGACATTTGGAAGCGCTTAGTGCGAATTGGTGGGATAGCAACCAGGTAGGGATGGTAACTGGCAGTGCGTCTAGATGTCCGGTGGTAGAAGGGGGCCGGTGGAATGAGGTCGTGGAGTTCTCGGGCACACTCTCCGAAGTACAATCTGTAGAAGACCGACAAGCAGGCAACCTTGCGGCGATGAGCCAAGCAATGAAGCTTGGCATCCACCAGTTTTACGTCGCCAATGAGCCTCTTAGCTCTGCGTTCCACCGAGTCAAGCGCGGCTAGTTGGTACTTAGCTGATCCATCCCAAAGGTGACTGCAATACTCCATGCAGGATCGGACTTGCGCTTTGTAAAGGGTTAAAAGCTGTCCAGGCGTAAAGTATCGCTTCACCCTATTTAGGATGCCCAGTTTCTTGGCCGCAGTTTGGGCCTTGTACTCGATGGTGGCGCCGAAGTTGAGACCAGATGTCAACTCCATGCCTAGGAGCTCAAGTCGATCAGTTACAGGAACAGATGTACCTCGAAAAGTAGGAGTTAGAGCGAAACGACTCTTTTTAGCGGTAAAAAGACACGCCTGCGTTTTGGTGGCGTTAAAAGAGACCAGATTATCATCACCCCACTGGGAGACAAAGCTTAAGGTCAAATCTGTCCGCTCTACCATGGCCTCTCTCAAGGAACGAACTTCAGCCCCGCTGGTTTTTGCGCTGGACAAGTATCTCTCTGAAACTGTACTGTCATCTGCGTACCCAACAATACCAGGCCGAAGCAGGTCATTGATGTGCAGCAGGAAAAGAGTTGCAGAGAGAACAGACCCCTGAGGAACTCCGGCATCAATAGCCATAAGGTCAGAAGAGCAGCCATCAACAACTACTCTAATCGACCGTTCACTAAGGAAATCTGATATCCAGCTACAAAAATCAGCTGGGATGCCATAAGCAGGAAGCTTGCTGAGCAGAGCAGCGTGCCAGACCCTGTCAAAGGCCTTCGAGATGTCAAGCGATACAGCCAGTGCTTCGCCGTGTTTCTCGATGGCTTCGCCAAAGCAGTGCGTGACATACACAAGAAGATCGCCAGTTGACCGTCCTCGGCGAAAGCCATATTGACGGTCACTGAGGAGATCATTGTCTTCAAGGTAGTTCAGCAACTTATTGTTCAGTACCCTTTCCAAAACTTTGCACAGAATGGAGGTAATGGCGATCGGACGGTAATGGGCAGGGTCTGCACGGTCGCCTTTTTTGGGCACTGGTTGTACATTTGCAAGCTTCCAGGATTTCGGCACCGTTCTTTTTTCAAGAGAGAGGCGGAACAAACGTGTCAATACAGGAGACAGTTCAGGCGCACACTGCCTCAACACTCTCGCTGGAATGCCGTCAGGCCCGCTGGCCTTGTTCACGTCTAGACTGCACAATACTCTTCGGACCTCTTTAATGTGTACTGCGATCTCCGGCATCGAGGAGTCACAATGAGGTACAGTAGGTGGTTGCTTTGAGCCAGCGTCCAGACGTGAATTGCTTGCGAAGAGAGATGCAAATAGATTTGCCTTCTCAGTTGCAGAGTGAGCCAGCGACCCATCAGGTTTCATCATAGGAGGTAAAGTGGGACGACAGAAATTCGTTTCAACCGCTTTAGACAGGGACCAGAACTGTTTACTACCCGGAGGGTGCGAAGCCAGCCTGGCCCCGATATGTCCGACATGGTTAAAACGTGCCCTACGCAAAACCCGCTTGCAGAACTTGGCGGCAGAATTAAAGGCTCTCTTCTTCGCGCGAACCCTGCGCGCTCTAACTTTACGGTCGCGGGCCTTGACCCAGGCTTGGTAGGCAGTCTCTTTTCGGGCCTCAGCGTGGGCACATTCTGCATTATACCAAGGCCGGGATTTGTGACCGAGCGGGATGTCGGAGAATGGAATAAAATATTCCATCCCCTGCCGAATCACGTCCGCAACCGCGTCAGCACAGCGCGAGGGGTCACCCGAGGAAAAGCACACTTGCCGCCATGGATAAGACGCAAAAAAGTGCCGCATCTCATCCCAGTCTGCTGACCCGTATCGCCATACTCGCCTCGTGCCTCTAGGGCTCTCATCTGGAGGAGAGCAGGTTGATATGGATTTCACCAGACAGTGGTCAGACGTTCCCAGCGGGGCTGAGACCGATACTGAATGACTGTCCGGATCAGATGCCAGCAGAAGGTCCAAGCAATTGGGTGTATGGCCGTCAACATCCGGTACCCGCGTTGCCACATTCACCATCTAATAGATAATAAAAATGAAGGGAATACAGATTTACACCACATTAAAATTTTTCGAAATGCCCTCTTGCTTCGATACAAGCCTTCAATCTGCAAGGCCAGTCATCAATCGAAGCACGCACGACGTTCATGTCAATATCGACGACTGCTTTAATCAGGGATGCTTTAAGTGACTCCAAGCTGCGATGGGATTTGGCGCAACCTTGTCCTCTAAGTGCTGCCATATTTTGTAATCCAAGGGATTTTTTTTTATTTGTGATGGGTTTGCTCTTGACTCTAGTCTAGGTCACAGGTGACAGAGACAAAGTCGACGATGGAGTGAGCTTACCCAGAAGAAGCCTGTTCACTCTCACTTTGAAGAGATTAGGGTTGTATGCGTTTGGGAACCTACCTAAAGGGTTTGAAAGTTTGTATGGAAGTTAGTAATTGTTGCCGACGGGAAATCCTATAGGATTTCCCGTCGGCAACAATTAGGTACTGAATTTCTCGATTTTCTGAATTTATCCTTACAAGCCTATAGGCTTGTAAGGATAAATTCAGAAAATCATAATGTAATTTAGCAATCAGGAATCAACTGATTATATATAAAGCTTACATGGGTAATATTCTTCATCCTCTCATGCCATTTGAGGTGTTTGATGATTGTCACCCTCTTTTTGAACACCATGTTGCAAATGGCACACTGGTGTACGTTAGTATGCGTCCTCAGGTGGTTGTGGTACTCTTGTTCGTCCTCTGTTAATGCTTTACACACCTGCAATAGCAAAAAAGTCAAATAGGAACGGCATAGTTGTTAGTGGGTAAGTCTGTAATGGCGCCTCTTCACAATCGGCGATCATAGACGATTACCTGAAAAACAAATAAACAACTGGACGGATTTCGATAAAATTTGGCATGGAGATAGATGGCATACTGGGGAAGAACATAGGCTACTTTTTGTCTCAAAAGTAGTCCTAAAGGGAGTGATAAAGGGGATAAAAGTTTATGATCGCGGATTGTGAAGAGGCGCCATAAGGGCTAGGTACCTACAGGCCTTTTCCCCGAAAGAAGTCCCGAAAGAAGAACTAAGCTATTATTATTAAAAAAGGAAAAAATGGATGTGTAAAATAGTAGAGGATCCGCATTAGAAACTACCTTCACCCATCTGTTTAATGGATGAAAAGTATTTTATATTCAATTTAATATAATTATTAGAAAATATATCTCGAGTGGGTTGTCTAAAAAATTCCTGGCCAGACTATGATTAGTTAAAAATTGAAAAATGAATGTTTATTAAATATTGCACGCAAGAGTTTAACGAATTTTAATACCAACCGAAAGTATGAATGAAGCCTATAGAATATACAAACGTTGGGTTGACTATTTTTTTTCCTGGCGTAACTACTGGGTTGGCATGTGTAAATAGGCAAATCGATAATAGTTATTTTCACCTATTTGTTTTATAAATAAAACGTATATCAAAATGAGCGCTATTTAATTGCGAATACGATGATATAGGGTTGTCTGTAAAAAATCTGGCCTGTATGACGGTTGTCGAGTTTGAATGGTGAAAATTTTATGCGTGTGGAAACTTGTGACAAAGAGGTCTGATTGTGCCGTGAAATATCCCGTGCGATAGACGGACGCAGCTTTGTATTTGAGCGCGACGAGACCGCCCGCGCAGGCTGAAAGTTGCGACAGAGGTCCGAGCTAACTATCCCATGCGATAGAAGAGGACACTACATTGCAGCTGCGCGCGACGAGACCAGCAGATGAAAGAGAGCGCGTATGCTATTTATTCGTGCAACAGAGAAGGATAGCCATACATTAGTAACTCAGTATTTACTAATGTATCGGTGTGCGTAGACGCAGCGGAAAAAAATTGAATTTTTTAATTTCAGTTAAACAGATATTTAGTGTATGACGTCGTGTAATTGTGTATGGTAAGTACAAATTTGTGCATCCAACCATTGGGGAGCTATTGAACAAAAACTGTTTCCGCTGGGACTACGTCAGCCCAGCGGCACTTTTTTTTCCTATGGACGTACAAGAAAAAAAAATACATTCAATAATTAGTGTGATGAAATTTGTGTGTCATTAAACTGCGAAGATATTTAAGTTTCCGCTGCGCTGACGTTTGGCTATTTGATGAAAATCATATAAAACGGTTTAGTGCAGAGTTGTAATTTTTCACACACGTTGGTTTAAATTTGTGTGTAATGTTTGTGAAAACAGAATTTGAAAAAACATACCGTTCAGAAGATATACACGTAAAAGTAAAATAAGGTTATTAGGTCCTAGTACTTAAAATAGGAACTCTAGAGCCTAACTTATATATACTTAACGATTATATGTATCTTGTAAGGGTCTACAATGTCTTGCCAAGTTTAATTAATGTGCTCTAAGTAATTAATGAGTAATGGCATAATTTACTACGATTGGACCACTATATTATATGACATCCGATTATAGGACTTTTTAAAGGAAAATCAAAATAAAACCTATTCCAATATTTAGTTTATTAATGCAATTATTCACATATAAAATTTCAGCTCATTACACTAATTAATTAAAGAGACATAATAAAAATACCAGAACAACCGCTATACATGGAAAAACCGACCAAGTTTGAATGGCTACAAAAAAGCGGCCGTGCAGTATATAGCGCTAACGTTCTAAAATGTCCAGTATTGTACCATTATTGGATTGGTACAGATGGGCACACAATTCTTGAACAAGTAACTAATAACTTTCGTGATAAAAAAAGTACCTCGTTTTTAGGGTTCCATACCTCAAAAGGAAAAAAACGGAACCCTTATAGGATCACTCGTGTCTGTCTGTCCGTCTGTCACAGCCAATTTGCTCCGAATGTAACGGACCGATTAAATTGAAATTTGGTACACATACTCGTATGTATTTCTGTGACCCAAACACGAAACGTGTAACGTAAATAAATGAATTTTGAATATGGGGTTAACTTTGGGGGGCAAATAAGAAAAAAAAAAGTTTTGCAAACTGTACCGTGTGACATATCGAATGAAAGGGACTGTAAGAGTCTCAAATATATTTTTTTTATAATTTTAAAATAAACCATTTTAAAGTTATTTAAGAAAATAGACGAAAGTTGACCATTCGCCCCCTTATCTCCGAAAGTACTGAGCCTAAAATTTTGAAACAAATTCAAAAATAGTTCAATAACTATAGTTTACAGGAAAACCTATAAGAAGTCCATGGTCTTAAAACAACATGGTAATTCTCTCAATATTGTGCGTACAAACTTACATTTGCAGTTGGAATGTATGGGAGAACATGTTGTTAAACTACAATGTTAAGTTTGTTCTTAGGATTCATCCCAACTACGGAACCCTTCATTGTGCGTAGTCCGAAACGCACTTGGCTGGTTTTATTTTCTTAAACTTACGAAATTATTACAATAATAATTGCATCTGTAATTGCAAATGCATTTATTTGTCAGAATATTATATGTCCTTAATATTCTGCTGCTTCCAGCGTACAAATATTTTGATGTTACACTGTACAATTTGATTAAAAAGAAGACAAGTTGTTTCCGTGCCCGCCACGCCACGTCTTTATTAGAAGACAACATGTAACTATAACGTTTATTACATTAAAATACATAAGCAAATGCTTTGTGCGTATTTCTACTATTGCCTAAAACCCTAAAATAAGAGGTTCCAGTCATTGCAATTACACCTTATAAAGTTACCAACATTCCTACAACAACCCATAGGTTTGCACAAACACTTGTAAACATCTTTTTTAGGGTTCCCGACCTCAAAAAGAAAAAACGGAACCCTTATAGGATCACTTGTGTGTCTGTCTGTCTGCCCGTCTGTCACAGCCAATTTGCTCCGAATCTAATGGACAGATTAAGTTGAAATTTGGTACACATATGTATTTCTGTGACCCAAACACGGACGTGTAACGTAAATAAATAAATTTTGAATATGGGGGTCAATTTTGGGGGCAAATAAGAAAATTAAAAAAAAAAAGTTTTGCAAACTGTACCGTGTGACATATCAAATGAAAGGACTTACTGTGAGGGTCCAAATATTTTTTTTTTTATAATTTAAAACAAATTATTTTAAAGTTATTTAAGAAAGTAGCCGAAAATTAACCATTCCCCAAATTATCTTCGAAGGTAGTGAGCTTAAAATTTTGAAAAAAAAAATACAGAAAATAGTTCAATACCTGGGTCAGGACCAAATTTTTGACGTAATCGCACAACGGAAATCACAACGGAATGTGTCACACTGGAAAATAAATGTAGCACAATAGAATTATTAGGGTGTGTGTATATAGTTGTAAGATTTTAGGTACAAAAAAAAACCATTATATTTCGACAAATATTTAATAAGTAGTACAATCCAAATAAATTAAATTACAAAATTCTTTTATTAGTTTTTCGCGGTACTTGCGACATCTTTCTGCGGATGATAAAGGCATCTGAAAATAAAAAAGGTACACGGTCTACATAAAAAAAAAAAAAACACTAACTGCTAACTTGGACAAGCTAACATCACGAAAGGTCACGCAAAAAGAAAAGGAAAAAAGCAGATAATATAGACACAGGCATACAAAACAAACCTACTAAAACATTACCCTTTTAGGCTTTGGCGTAGAAAATTAAAACTATTTTATAAATATTTAAACAATAATCTAAATATTTAAGAATCATATAATATAGATAGCGCAATTCACGAAGACGCGTCCCACTACTCCTAACCGTTGCACACATATACTGTAAACGGTTAGGAGGAGTAGTGGGGCGCGTCTTCGTGGATTGCACTATCTTTACACAGGTAGCTAATGAGATTAGAATGATTGTAAACACAACTTTATAAATTTCCATTGTGACACGTCGCACAATTTCGTGTCACAAATCGCACAACGGAATGAAAAATTATTCACGACCTAACCTTAAAGATACAACAATTCACAAATTTAACCATTAATCGAACACTTCTTCATCCCTTTTAACAATAAAGTTAAAGGGGATTTATAAATACATATCAATTTCTAGAAAATCGTAAAAATATTACAAATTTACTCACCTAAAGTCAGGAAATCTTAACGACACGCGCTGACGACACAAACACAATCTCAAATGACAGTAAAAAAACACGGCGGTTTGTATCTGAAATTTTGTTGCCAGCTTGAAGCCAATGTTACCGTACTAAATAATCAAGGAATATCCACACACGTTTATTGCTTTCGAAATTATGGAGTCGCACAACAGGAGTATTACAACGGAAACAATTTTGGGATGTATGTAAAATTACTTTTAATAAATAAAACAACAATGGTTATTTTGGTATTGTTTATAAAAACGATTACTGGTGTTTATAAGGCTTTAATAATATTAAACTATAAATGCTAGCTTACGTTAAAAAAAAACAGCGGCAAAATATTCTTAGGTAGTCAAGCAAGGACATGCGTATTTTACATGGCGTAAAAAGACACCGAGCTTGGTAATATATTTTATTTTGAAGAAATTAAGCTTCTAGTTTAGTTACTTGATGAATGAGACTGTTTATAACATATTAAGATATTATTAGAAAATATCTAAAATTATTTTAAGGCATGTAAAGTGCGCAATATTTTGTCACTTATGAGTCGGACACCACAACGTGTCTGTATCCGTCAAAAATTTGGTCCTGACCCACCTATAGATTACAGGAAAACTTATTATATTATATTACCATGTTAAGATCATAGACTACTTAGTCTATGATCTTAAAACAACATGGTAAATCTCTCAATAGTGTGCATACAAACTTTCATTTGCAGTTGGAATGTATAGGAGATCATGTTTTTCAACTACAATGTTAAGTTTGTTCTTAGGATTCATCCCAACTACGGAACCCTTCATTGTGCGTAGTCCGAAACGCACTTGGCTGGTTTTTTTTTTTTAATTACCTACTTAGGTACACAGTATGGGCGAAATATCTTGGCGAGTCTGAACATAGGCTAGGCACTACGAACTTTCGCGCATTCTCTCACTCACACTCGCTTCATGTCACCATTTGGTTCCTAAAAAATGTTAATAGACTTCTGCGCAAAATTCAGACTCGTCAAGATATTTCGGCCATAGTGTAGGTTTGGTATTTTCTATCCAACTAGTCCGAGAAGAATGAACGAAACAAACTCTGACTTTACATGTCAAAGTTAAATCATTTATAATAATAAGCACATAAAATGCACTCTTGAATGTCAGATAACAGTTACCATAAGTTATTAAATTATCACCTAAAGATAACAATATGTTTATTGAATGACTGTGTATATCATAAATATGTTGTAGTCCAAAAAAAATATCATGCTTCCTTCATATAATAAATGACCTATCATTTTAAGTACTTAAGATTACAAATTAAACTAAACTCGCCACAAAATAATAGGTCCGTTTTGACAGCCCATATTGTTTCATATGCCAAAGAGAGACAAACATAGCGGGACAAAGAGGGACACCCTCATGTCAAAACGGACCTATTATTTTGTGGCGAGTTTAGATGATACATACCTCACACACATATAGAACAACATTATGCTCCAATCTCATGTGCTCCTTCAATTTTGCAATAAACCTGTATTTTACCGGACACCGTGTACACAGTTTCTGTGACATTGGTCCTCTCTTCCTGCCCCGTTTAGGCTGATGCCCCTGTACTACCATAGATGCATTAAATGATTTTGTATATTTCTTTGCTTCAGTATCTTCAATCAGGTTTAGAACACCATCTGGTTGTACATGGTAAAAAGCAGGCTCACCATTTTCTTGAATAATAACCACTACTTTGTCATCTTCTTTTTCTTCAACTTCAGTTTTAATTTTCACATGTTCTACAGTCCCTCTCCTTGTGTCTTTGCCTATTGCATGTAAATTGAAATCGTAAATGGGTGTTTCGGTTAAAATTTCAGGGAGCGAGATGCATAATGTATTATTAAATGTTTCTTCTGGTAAATCTATTTGGTCCAAGTTACCGAGCAGTTCATTGGTATAGAAGTTGAGGATTTCATGGCTCCGTTTAGATAGTAAGAAGAACTTGTAAGCCATGGAAGCCATCATAAAGCAATTGACACAAACATTGTAGTTATCAGTGTCTGACAGCTGAAAATAAACATCCTCAAGTTTATGTAAGATTCAGATGAAATGCCAAAGAAAATATTGAGCTTCATTGTATCATAAACATTTAGGGATCTTCTGTAAGGTAAGGGCAAATCAAAAGGTTTTAGTTAGGCAGGAAATTGATTGATTAAGTGATGACCAAAATAATAATTTTAAATTCTGATTTATACAGGAACGACCTACCTCAACATCGCACATGATTCGGAGCACGTCTGCTATGCAATACTCCTTGTCATATTTACAAACTTTCGTAAAAATATTCTCGTATTGCTCCCGAAGCGGCTTCAGACAATTTATGCACAAGTTTTCGCCAAGCGTTCCATTTGAAAGATGTTTCAACACCAACTTCAGATCCAGCGTATTTGCCATGTTCTCGGATGATCATTACATCAACTCCTAGCAAGAAAAAAGTCTATAGCATACATTTTCACAAAAATAATACATGATGGATACAAAATTTAGAATTTACCTCCAAATCAACTAAAGATGCGTTCTCTGAATTAAACACGAATGCTGATTTACGAAAAGACCCGTTCAATTTTGCTTATTTTCTAGTGTTCTGACGCCATGTTTGAAGTTAAAAATACTACTAAATGAATTCTATAGTCGATTATTATATTTTACTAATTGTGATAACAAGTAACCTTTATCCACCATTTTGATTGCTTTCTTTAATTTTTGTGGCTTGATTTCACTTCTAAACTCTCACATGCGTCCACTTAACAATAAGTGGCCAAAAGTAGTCGAGCAAGTTAAATGATCCATTCCAATAGTCGATTAAAAAGTAAAAAAAATACAGATAAAAAATGCGAAATGTAATAATATAATCATAATCTGTCAAAATTAAAGTGCAAGTGGATGGAATGTTTAGATTTTAATAATTTGCACTTTATAGTATATTTTGAAATTTGATATAATTATAGTAGTTAGCAGTGTGACAAATGAAGCATAAAACCTATTAATACTTTTGTATAAGTTAAAATACCTACAAGCAGCTTCTGCGACTTACATAGCTAAGTAATTTTCAGAATAATCAGCGGTCTTTGCAAATTAGTGATTCCTGTATTAAAATTACGTTCAATAATTGGCGACTGGAAGTAATGAAGCAATATTCCGATCGTGCCTTTAACCAAGGAAATGAAAAGAATACGCTTTGAAATGCATTAATTTCCGAACATAATTATATGGACGATATTTATAATGGATACCTGTGTGTAAAGGGACACTGATCGTATGCAATCTTTTTTTAACAAGTAAGTACGACTTTGAAGGTCATATTTGATTTTATTAGTGTTTACAGCTTATAATAGTGGTTATGCTTTGTATAACACCATTTAACAAAATAAATAATTAAACACCAATACAATGTTTATTTTATAAATTCTGTTGACAGAATTAAAGTATCTGTTTATCAAACGTTTATTTGGATCAATTCAAAACATCCCATTACAAATATTTAAGTGAATTAACAGCTACTGTATTTATGCACTGGAATCTTTGCTCTTTACATATTTGAAAACTTTTACTTGTATTATTGTAGATAAAAACAGACCTGACAAAATTTTATTCATAAAATAAATACTATTGTAATATGGCCTGACAATGTATGAAGTTCACTCGTGCAATGCCATGGCGAAGTAGATCGGACTGTTAAGCACAGAATTAACACTGGATGGATGAAATGGCAGCAGGTCACAGTAACAATCTGCAACTCCCGCATTTCCATTATATTTAAGGGGATGATATATAAAACAATGGTTAGACCTGCTGTCTTGTACGGATCAGAATGTTGGGCCACAAAAGAATGAAAAGATGAGAATGCTAAGAGGGATGTGTGGTGTTACACAAATGGATAGAACAAGAAATTAGTACATAAGAGGAAGTTTAAAAGTGACACCGGTGACTGAAAAGTTGTGCGGAAATAGGTTGTCATGGTATGGGCATGTGATGCTTGACTGTTTTTTCTAAAGACTCATAATTATCCACCTCATGTGATGCAGAGGAATAAGGAAAATGTCATGAGAAAAGTTTTGAGTATGAATGTCGATGTCTATAAAAGTAGGGGCAGACCAAAGAAACGATGGATGGATTGTGTGATAGATGAAATGGCAAGAAAGGGGGTGACTACTGAGATGACAACTAATAAAGAAGTATGGAAAAAGGGACATGTTGCGCCAACCCCAAATAGATTGGGATAAGAGTAGGAGAATGATGAATGTATGAAGCTGATAAAGAAAAAGGCTTAGGAATATATGTGAGAAACATTAAGTTTTTCAAGGGATTACTTTAACCTTTCGCAAGCCGTAATTACAGAAACAATTCAAAAGCCATTGTTCTGAACACGTGGGGTTCATACGACATTTGAGAAGTTAAGAAATGGATTTGAAACACCTCACATTACCATTTTACATTTAGTGTTCCCTCTACATGGTTAAATCCTTTTATAGTTTTTATTTCTGACACCTGAGAATAAGATACAGGACACATCCTAGTTCGGGTGTCAGGAGTTTCACAGAATCGAGCATGTATTTAGTCTAATTACTATAAGGTTCTAAGTTACTGGAGTAATGCTCTTCTTATACAGGGTTATTTGTAAACCACCAGCAACCTCTTAAGGGATCATTGTACTCATCATTATGAACAACTTTTACTATGGGACCAAACCTGAAATCGCGAAATAAAATATCAGATGTTCAGTACATTTATGTTTGCATAATCCGTCAAAATGAATGACTGAACAACTGTTTTTTTTTCACGTTTCAGGTTTGGTCCAATAGTAAAAGTTGTTCATAATGATGAGTACAATGACCCCTTAAGAGGTTGCTGGTGGTTTACAAATAACACTGTATATTAGGCTTATGAAAATCCTAACTAATATTATACAACATTAGTTTTTGTATATGCGAAACCTGAAACACATGTCTAGTATTTTTATGTAAAGAACCTTTGTACAAAATTTCAAAACTCTATCATGAAAAATGACAAAGTTATAAGCATGTTATTTTACCTGGTTGTCTATACAAAAACATGGTCAGCACGCGTCAGGCAACGTCGCGTTACGCTCGCTCATTGATAATTAATTTGGCAGTAGTTACTGAACCCTATGGCGATTGTATTGTAATTAACTGGTGATAATGTTTTCCATCACACTTGCAGGCTTTGGACTGTCGTAATGTTCAAGTGTAGGTAGATATTATTATGTACTTTATTCGTAAATGCAGCCGTAAGTGATAAAATGAAGTCAATACGATTTGTTGCGCTTTATGCCAACCCCTTAAAGTTCAAATTGGATGAAAAGTGTTAAACATCGCATTACTTAACCAAAGTAGGCTGTAGGTACAAATAATAACTTTCCACAATTAACCATTTTGACGTGTTTAAAAATGTTAATCATCACTGTTTAGAATAATTGATTTAATCACTATTTATTTACGATTGATTGGCGACTGGAGTTATCACGGCTAGCGGCTGTCAGAGGCCGAAACGTACCGTAGTCCCTAGATCTTTGTGTGACGGAAAGCATTGTGTAATGTATTCCTGAGGACGAATTGCTCCTAGTAACACCACAAACTGCTAGTGTACGTACCATTTCTGTGTACTGGACGTTTGTGTATGAGAAAGACACGGTTACACGATACTTTTTACATACGATAAGTACATACACGATCAACCAAAACACAACTGTAGGCCCACGGCGGTGGTGGGCGCGCATTTGCGGGGTGCGTGACACGTCAACACGTGCGTGTCAATATGTAGCATCCGGGAGACTGAAGGAAGGGGTGGTTTTACCCCCGCCGCGCTGTGAGCCCGCGCCTAGTTAAGTACCTGTGGTGCCGGTGCGCCTGATTGCCGGCCCGATAGGTATTGACTTATATCGCTCGGTGTCCAACTTGTAACCTTTCTTAAATATTTTTGGGAAAAAATATAACATGGTGTAAAAATTATTGGAATCGATTCAGTTACTTATTCTGAATAAACTATATTCAGGTTTCGTATATGCTAAAAATAATGTTGAATATAAATGCAAAAGTGAGTTTGTTTGTTATGCTTTAACGCTAAAACGGCTGAACGCATTTGTATGAAATTTGACAGATAGGTAGCCTGGAACCTGGAAAAGGACATAGGCTACTTTTCATCCTAGATCACAGACGAAGTCGTGGACAACAGCTAGTAAACAATATATAAAAAAAAAAAAATCTTGACCAGTCACTTGAAACTTGCAGCAAGAGAAATGCCAAAAGAAACAGCAACACAAAGAAAAAGACGGCTAGCAAAGGCAAAACTCAAACGATTACAGAAATTAGCCAATGAATCCTTTGAGGAGAGAGAAAGAAGGTTGTTAAAGCGTCGTATGTATAGAAAACAATATTTAAATACATTTGAGAGAAATGATTTTTGTATGAACACTGCACAGAAAGATGGGCTAGATTCTATGAGCTTATTAAAAGTCAGAACTGAGACAAACCACAAAGAATTACAACCAGTTTGTGACCAAAAATTTAAGGTATGCACTAAAAGATGTCCTAAATAATAATTAGAGGCCTGCATAGTATATTATAACTTAGATTTACTCTAACACTTGGCAGCAGTGCTGGCCCAGTGGTGCCCCCCCTTGACTTACGAGTTGCAGGTTCGAACCCAAATAGGCACTTTACTTTGTGTAAATTATGTCATCACCACTGCTCTCAAAAGTGAAGGAAAACATCGTGAGGAAAACCGGCATGTCCTAGAACCAAAAATTCGAAGGCATGTGTGTCTACCAACACGCACTGGGCCCGCGTGGTGGATTACGGACCACACCCTCTCACAGAGAGGAGGCCTGTGTCCCAGCAGTGGGAACATTATAGGCTGATTATGCTGTTACTTACTGTAACTGTACTGTATCATTGTTATTGTTGTCTATTGGTGAGTTAGCTTCAGGAAAAACAAATATTCACAAAACAATAGATTAGATTAGATTAGAATCACTTCTAATCTAATGTGTTTCCAATATAAATTGAATAACGTTACACCTATATTCCATGAAGGGGTAAGCTGTATGTAAAGTACTCCCACATTTTACCTAATGCTTAAGTCTTATGTAACAGGCTCGTGGCTAAATGATAACAGCTGCACAGGTCCCTCGAAAGTTAAGCTTGCTGCGGTCGATTCATGGATGGGGGACCGTCCATTACATATCGTGTACCCTTCGTGTCTCGGAAAGCACGTTAATCCGTTGGTCTCGGCTGTCATTCGTAGATCTTTGACAGATGTTACGGGTAGTTAGAAGCCCAAAAGTCTGACAATCTTACCAAGGTGTACACACACATTCACAGCGTGTTTTGTACACTTGGTCACCATAAGTAAAGCGCGTGTCGCTTCGTGAGATATAAATACCATACCCAGTAACAAAAGTCTGACAACCAGTCTTACCAAGGGGTATCATGTTACCCAATAACTAGGTTATGGAGGTCAGATAGACAGTTGCTCCATTTAAAATACTGGTAAAGAGCTGCATCCGGTTAGACTGGATGCCGACCCCAACATGTTGGGAAAAGGTTAGGCATAGGATTGATTTATTGCTTAAGTCCCATGAAAAAGCGAACTTTAGGGCTGCTGCTGAGAAACTCCGTAGGTATGGAATAACCCGTAATTCTCAAACCAAGGATCCCATGCCTAGGAGTCATGTTTTCAACCAATCAAACCAGTGAGGCTTGATTGAAATGAAATAATAAAGCATTGGCCTGTATCGTGTGAACTTTTGTTCCAGCAACTAACAATGGAATCAACAAGCTACCCCACACCATCAGAGATAGCCGACTTACAAACAGACACGACAATAAAAGATGAAGACGACAACCACCAGGACCATGAGAACACAGAAGACATGCCACTTGATATCAAATCAGAAAACATGGATGATATAGGCACACAAGAACATAATGACGACCCTTTTGGAAATGAAGAGCTAGAAGTGAAACAGGAAACAATCTCCATATGTATAGAAAGAGAAGGTTCTGACTCTCAAAATGAAGATAGTATGTCGAAAATGGACGACTTTGATCATGAATCCAAACACGATTTGGAACATTACGCAACAGTACCTAACCTACCCAAATCTGAAATGGATTGTGATGAAAAGTCGGAAGTTAAAGAAGAAACGGTGTTGAGAGATGAATCTCTGGTGACCTATGATTATCCCAATTTTGATGATGAAGTTGGCAGTATGGATAGCAATGACGCGGCCGCGTTGACTCATGTGGAAGCGTGTTTGCAGGATGATATGAATATAAAGTGCGAAGATGATGATGATGAGGTAAGAAATTAATTTAAATAGGTTCTGTTGCAGTAAATTGTCTCAACTTATAACATTCTACTGCCAAGCCAATGTATGAATTAAAATATCTCTCCTATTGTCTTTCCATCTTAAAACTAGGGTTCATGCAAACCAGTAACATTTGTTTCAATCTTTTGCTCATTATCTATTACTTCTGACCCACATTTCACTTTTTTTTTTTCTAGTATTACTTTCGAGTTCTAACATGCATAAGATCACAGGTTTGTTGTTGTCAACTTTACAACGTACTGTAAGTGTACAAGCTTTTTTAATTTTCCAGCATCATCATAAAGAAGAGTACAACAAAATGAGCATTAAAGAAGAATCAGAAGTCACAGTAACAGAAACACATCTAATATCAAACAAAGTTATCAACACTACATCCACAATCACAAACCCACACGATGGTCTTATCGAATCTAAAACCACTAAGACTTTAGTCATGGAAATACTTCCAATTCCATTGACCCAAACAAAGGCATTCTCGAAAATAAGCAATCCAGAGGAAATTCTACCAACTACTTACAATAATGGCGACAATTATATGGACTACCAAGGGTCTTTCCAACTAAATTCTATTACTGGAAATGTTTTATCTCTCGAACAAGAAGCTTATGGCTTGCTCAAAGCTAAAGGGAAAAAGAAAGATATAGGAGAAAATCTCCATACATGCCCAAAATGCCCCAAAACATATAGACAGAAGAATTATATGAAAAGGCATTTAGCTGTCCATGATACTATTGAAAAACGCGCTCAAGGTCACATTAGAAGCCAGATAACTAAGAAAGAGAATAAAAACAAGAAGTTGAAAGCAGAGCTTGAGAGTCAGGCGGCTAAAAAAGAAGAAAAAGTTAAAAAGGAAGGTTATGAGTGTACTTGTGGGCAATCATTCCAAAGACGGAGTCGAATGGAGACCTGTTTGAGATCCCATAATCTATTCTGTGACACAAATACTTACCCCTGTGTGTCGTGCAATAAACAGTTCAAGGACAAAGAAGAATTAGCCCTCCATCGCAAAAGATTACACAGGAAGAGATTTCCTTGTAAATTCTGTCCCACAGACTATCACACCAGAAAAGAACTCTTCAAACATCTACAAGTACATCAAAAAGTCCAATTAATGGAGTACAAAGTCATTTCAGAAGTTGTCAAAGGGAAGCAGAAGCTCAAATGCTTTATGTGTCCCAAAAGCTACATTGAGATATCAGACCTAAAGTGTCATGTCATGGATGATCACAAAGAACCCTATAGCTGTCCGAGATGCAAGCGAACATTCTCTAAAATCATCGACTTTGGAAACCACACAAAGACTTTCCATCCGGAAGTCGAAGGCCAATCCGTTTTAGATGTTTTAGAAGCCTTCTCGAAATTAGTGAAAGCTTGGAAATGTGAGGAATGTGGCCTACAGTTTCATGAAGCAGATAAACTAGCCATGCATCAAATTGAAAAGCATAGTCCAGATTTGAAAGCTGAGATGCAGTTTCAGTGCACGGATTGTCGAAGAGTTTTCATCAGTCAGAAAGGTCTGACGTCCCATAGACGAATACACCACAGTACGGAAAGTGTAGAGGAGTCTGAACCAGTTGAACAAGGAGTTATGTGTTTAGAATGTCGAAAGATCTGTAAGGATATGAACGCCTTACTGTCCCATATGCGGTACCATTCGCCAGACAGAAAGTATCCCTGCAAATTTTGCGATTTTCGCTTTGCTACGCCCGAAAAGCGAAAAGCGCACGCGGAAATCCACACGGGCGATATGAAATATGTCTGCTTCATCTGCGAATACCAATGCAGTTCAGAAAATCGACTAAAACAACACAAATTATCGCCTAAACATGTTAATATGAAAGAGTTTTTGCTGACTGGAAAGCCGTTGGTACAAGAAGCTCAAACTTCTTCGAAACAGGAGAAAATAAAAGAGACTTTGAAAAAAAAAGAGTGGCAGATTAAAGAGAAGAAGAAAAAAGAAAAGTCGCGAAGTGAGTCGCGTTCGGAGTGCAGTGAAGTGGCTTGTGACATTTGTGGGGACAAGTTCCCGAGTGAGAGTGAGATGTTGGAACACAAACTGACTCACCCTTTCATTGAGTTCCCTAATGAAGATACCCCTAGTAGGATATTTTTTAAGTAACGTTTAATCTTGCCTATTTTGTGGTCTGTTGTAGTGATATTGCTGCATTAAAAAAGTTTAAATTTTTGGCCCATTTTGAGGGTATTTCATGTAAACAAATAATTGGGTACTATAGTCCAAATGGAGCGTATTTTTATGTAGATCAAAACGGAAAAAGCTATGCATCATTTTCTGATGATATTAAATAATACAATCAATAATCAGTGTCATAAAGTGCAAAGTTGCATGAATATCAACGTCGACATCAAACGGCTCTTGATCCATGCAATCGCGCGAGCTAATTTGCGCTTGAAGTCATTCAAAATAAGGCACATTATTCAATGACACAAAAATCGCTGCGCTGAAACTTAGCAGCAATATCACAACACAAAGAACATAATTAATTAAATTAAGTAATTATTAAACTTATTGGCTTTGGTATAGTAAGTTTTTTGTTAAGCATTTATGTGTTGGCGGGGTATTTATACGGTGCCCGGGCTACTGAGTTAAAGCTAGTCTATATTATTAATAGTTTACTCTATTTTAATAAATAAATGATACGGTTGATAGAAATATGTCATATAAAATTCATGGTTATTAAAATTTTTGACGTGTTGACTTGAAATGGAGGGAAAGCGAAGCAAAGCGATACAATAGCGAATAAACTAATAGTTAAAAGAGCTTCGCTTGTGGTATAATGCTAAATTCGTTATTGCATGATCATCATTTGCCTAGTGTTTTGCCTACTATGTTGTGGGGTATTCCAGTCTAACTGGGGGCAACTAAATATCAGTATTTTATATGGAGCGACTGTCTATCTGACCTCTACAACTCAGTTACTGGGTAACGCGATAAACGGGTATTGTAGTAAGTACGTACAGTACCTGTATTGATTATCGCTTGCTTTAGCTGGATTTCTTGTGTTAACGAAAGTTATGAAATTGTTTTCAAGGACCTGAAAGTGTTTTTCTTGCGTGGAAATTGTTTGCACATAGAGAAGAGGAATAATGGGGAACCGCTCTATCCATTCCTTGCTTCCTTTTTTAAGATAACCGCGACCGATATCAATGCAAGAAGTCCACTCCCAATTCTGTTGAGCAGATTCAACCGATGTTGAGCTAATACTCAACTGATATTACCTTATTACAGTTGACCTGGTTATAGAAATATCCAATTTGTTGGTGATGTTTATAAAATAATTACCTATTTTGCACTGATTGTAAACAAGCCAAGTTGAGCATTTTAACCGTTTAAGTTGAGAGCTTGTCTTATATTTATTTATTTTAAGCCAATTATAAAAATAATGTTGATCATTATTAAAATTATAATATAGGTATTTATTGAGTTTGTCACAAAATATTTTAGTGGAGCTTTGATTGCCAGTAATTACTTAAAACTTCTCAAAATTTTGATTATTTTGCACTGATTATTGTAATAAGTTAAATAGAATGTCAAGCAGTGTTTTTATAAATAATTTTATTTTAAATTGTTGTTGAGATGATTGTATTATTTGAACTTCTTATTTACAAAAATGATTGAGTTTGCTCCTACTTAGACTAATACTTATCATTTTTAGCTTAAATTTGTACTTACGAAACGTTCAAGTTATATTGAGGTTCTATCCAAACATCATTTACGTCAAGAACGTGACAAATGAATACTGCATTTTGCAAGTTGGCAACGTTGCAAATAGCCGTCAATAATGCTTGCTGTTTTCATTAAATTATCAATATAGTAATTTTGATAAATTATGGGGTATTGCTCTGTAGTGCACTAAAATATTTATTATAAATTGCAATCATTAATATCGTAACACTGTTTATTTAGTTTTAGATTTAAAAATGCTTTTGGAAACTTTCCAAATTTTATACTTTTTTTTAGTTTAGCATTATTTTGGCAATCTTCTTTGAGATAAATCGAAAATACTATACCAGTCAAAAACATATCTGTCGTGTTTAGCGGCCGAATAAATTAATATGAAAACTCATATCTATCGTGTACCTAATTTAAAAATGGAATTAACTTTTTACTTCGACACATGGCAACCAAGGAGGTAAGTTATCAAAGATTTTATTAAAATTTCGAACTGGCTTAGCAAATAGAGTTGTTGTGAGTTGTAAAAAAAAAACAAATGAACATATTAGCGCGTGACAAATTATTGCAGTTCGTCATTGATTCTGGAATTTATAATTAATTTACTTAGTTTGAATTTTCGCGTATTATTAAAAATAAAGTACTGTACAAGCCTTGGCTGCACCCAGGCATTGACGGCCTCACTTATATGTGCCTGCAAAATGTCCCTTTTGCAGGCAGTACTATAGGTACTATTTCTCAACCTAAAAACTTACAGCACCTAATTCAGTGTTATTATTGCAATCCTTAATAAATATTTTAGTGCAATAAATTAGAACTATAAATATTGTCCATTAGCTCACAAAATATCTCCAAAATATTAAAGCTAGATTTATGAAATAAAGACTGTAGACAATTTATAGTGCTTAAATCAATGTCATAAAAGTTCAAGATTATGAAGTTAATTTTGAATAAAAGTAAGTTAAGTAAAAATTAACATTTTCATTAGATTTCGAAAAATGTGCTACGGTATCAAATATGCAATTTACTTTTGTTTCTGTTTATAAATATGGCATTTCTTGTACAGAAATTGTTTAGTTATTCCGATCAACTTCAATTAAAAACACCCAGAATTCTGACAATGCTTGAAGACGGGCGCAGTTAGCGTTATACAGCGAGCACTGTTGGTGTGTTGCTATCAACCGTTCAAAGAGTATTCCAGCGATTTGAAGAGACTGGATCCAATATTCGCAGACCAGGAACAGACCGAACAATGTGCATGACATGAGAGGATCGATATAATGGTGTCAACAATGTTCAGAAATCGATTTCGAACGACTGTTGAAGTCAAAAACTACCTACGTGCTGGAGGGAGCCATCCAAGCACGTGTACAGTGAGGCGGCGTCTTGCTGAAGCAAACTTAACACATTCGGTGCGGCAGACACACATGCGCGTTTTCATAACTTTCTTCGAGTGCGGCGCGGCGCACATGTGTGTTCGTTGTGCATCTCTATTGTTTCGAAAACATCGTAAAAAAAAAAGGGTCGGTAAGGGTGTAGCATTTTAGAAGCGTTTGCATAAAGAATTCAGCAGAGAATGTGCTAAAGCCATTTAGACCTGTAAGTGGTCCAAAACTCGAAAGGCAGCATCGAAATTAAAGGCTGTGTTACGGTAGAGAACACATGAATTGAACTCTGGTCAATAGTAATGTTTTTGGACGAGTCGAGGCATCATGCGTACATGCACGATGGGAGGCAAATAGTCTATAGAAGACCAGGAGAGAGCTATAACCAAGTTTGCATTGAAGAGAAAGTGCCATAGAGTGGAGGCTCCATACACGAGTGGGCTGGAATTTCTTCCGTAAGCTAACTGCAGAAAGATACGTGAATGAAATCTTTAATGAGTATGTTGGCCCATTTTTAATAAACATGGGCGAGAACGCAATCTTTATGAAAGATCACGACCACTCTGACGACCTTGAAGATGTCGCTATCACACGCATGGAGTGGCCAGCACGTAGGCCAGCCTTGAACGCCATCGAGCATGCCTGGGACGAACTGGGACGACGTGTACACCAGCGAAATTCCCCTCCAGTCACGCTCCATGAACTGAAAGAAGCACTGATAGAGGAATGGGAGAATATTCCTCAGCATCGGCTCGGAAATCTGGTGTAAAGTATGCCAAACCGTATAACAGCTGTATTAACAGCTCGTGGTGGCAATACAAAATCTAAAATATGTAAAAATTGCATATTTGATACCGTGTAGCACATTTTTCCAAATCTAGTGAAAATGATAATTTTTACTTAACTTACTTTTATTCAAAAGCAAACTTCATAATCTTGAACTTTTATGACATTGATTTAAGCACTATAAAATTTTCTATAACATTTTATAAAACTAGCTCCAATATTTTGGAAATGGTTGAGGTTTTTGTCACCGACCCGCTTTCTTTGCGGCCCAGTGTTAAATAACACAGGTCTACAAATTTTAGCTTTTATTTTCCCCCTCAAGGATTTGATGACTGATCCTGGGGTATTTTGATACGCTGATTATGGATATGAATTCAGTTATTCTCCATCACATCGTTTTCCCGGAAAATCCATTTTTTATTTCCGCCAAAAAAAAACACTGCAGTTAGGAAACAAAATTTTATTTAATTCAATACATTACTTAATTGATTTAAAATACTAAATATTTATTAAAAACATATACATACACCTATAACAACGGTTAAATACTTTTGTGATATCTTTTCTTTTTTTTTCACCAATGCTCCGATTGTGAGACTTTCTCTTAAAACTAGTGCTTATGGTTTATCTCGCTTCAACAACCAACAATAGTCCGCCATCATCCGAATATTACATCTTCCCTGATAGCTACTTTCCATCTCTTTCTAGTCCTGGTGAAATCTTTCACCTTGCTCTTCAAAGTAGTCCAAGAATCACCAAAGTCTAAGAATTCCGAAATGAAGTTTGATGCTTGTCGAATACCCCATTTTCCTGTAATTTTCTACCATTTTCTTTACAATTGTTTTCATAAATTAGTAACTTTTTGCGAGAAAACAGCATTAACATTAGTTTTATATGATTTTGACTGAGTCCGCCTAGGATATTTTAGTGAAAAATTAAAATGATAAATAGCAAAAAATTTGGATGTGATGGAATTTTTTTTTTTTATCAGCGCCCCAAAATCCATCTGAATCAACAGTCAAACCTCGGAGGGACCTGTGTAATGAATGTTTACTACGTTTTGAAAATATCGCACTGCCAATTTAAACTTTAGAAAGTTCTCCAAACTGCGCAGTTAAATAGTATCGTTGATTTATAAACTTGTGTTTTGACGACACTTACCTGTTTTTCTTTTTCACAAATTATTGTATCAATCGTAAATAACTGCTTCGTGACTCAAAATAATTTCGCACATTATAGCGCAAGCGAACCGAAGCGCAGACAAAGCAGCAAAACGCTCGAGCATTTTTTATTGATAAAATGGATAATGATCCTAGTCGCAACTTAAATAGACTTTAAAAAAATGGCGTAATAGTGATAATTCCCAGTGGTGGGTGTCACTTCACCTTGCACATGCTATCTCATCTCTTTGATTAAGTTGTGATTGAGGTCACTTTATTATCATTTTTTGAGAGCATTTGAGACCAGTGGTAATAGCCCCGACATACGAGGCGGGTCGTGGGTTTGAACCCAGACTTTACTTTGTGTAATTTATTTCAACACCACTGACACAATAGGGATGATGACTAAAAAATGTTTTTTTGTCCGTCATGTAGATTATTAAAATATATTGGACACGTATTTTTTCTTTTTCTACGTAATCAAAAGATTACGGCGATACATTGAGTTAAAATGTGGCATGACGTCACGTCTTCGTAGATTTTATACGTAGAAGTGACGTAGCAAGCCCCCACTCCCGAACTTTAATGCGAGTTATTTAAGTCATTTTTTATTAATATGATAAAGCAAAAAATACGTATCTAATATTTTTTTATTATCTGCCTGACGGACTAAATAGAATTTCTTTTTTTTTACCCAGGCATCATCCCTATTGTATCAACATCTTTTAGCTTCTGCCTGCGACTTCGTCCGCGTGAAATTTCTTGCCCACCCATTCGCATCTCATCGCATGCTCGCGCTATTACTTCGTTTTCGCTTAGCGTTACCCAAGAATTGGGCTATCAAATGCAAAAAAAGAACTTTTAAAATCGATTAAATATTTTTTCGTTTATCCATTACCTACCAACAAATATACAAAAAATCAAATATTTGCTCTTTATAATATTAGTTTAGAAAACTGCTCGAGCATTTTCCTGGTCATCGTGCACCATTATCAAAAAAAAAAGTGCGTGTCAGCTCCGACGCATCGGCATCACTGATGTTTGCTCCTTGTGTACGATTGTCTTTGAATGGATAGATTGCCCGCTACAATGAAGACTAACCGAAATAAACAAATCATTGAAGACACCGAAAAGACAAAACAAGTATAGGTACACATACATGATTTCAAAGTGAAAGGTGCGCAAGGTACAGACGCCAGCAGGTCAACCTACCCGAAACTGACAGATTTTCCCAATCAACCTTGAACCTAATGCTTTAGCAATAAAGTCGAAATTCTATTAAAGAAATCTGACAGATTGTAGTAGCTTGATGTGCTGGCGTCTGTACGTTATCCAGAGAAATGTAACGCTTTTGAGTTAACGCTTGTATTAATTTTACTCCTCATAAAATTTCCATACCGGGAGAGCTTTATATGAAAATCGATTCTCGATCGGAGTAAACACCAAAACTTGCTAGCTCACTATTCGCTTTTATTTCGGTTGGCTTTCGCTACAGTGTGTGAAAGCGTAATATAAGTTGTTGTGTATTTCGGTGCCTGATATTATGTTAGTTCTCGAAGTAGTGATAATGTATAAGAGATGAAAAATATATTGTTTGTTGAACAGCAGTATTTTGTGGTTTCTTTTATACCCTGTCTTAGAACCCGTCGATCGCATACAATCTTGTATTAGGGTCTTTTTTCATACATCTTTATAATTGCTGTCACCATTCACGCCTACACTAATAATAAAAACGTACGTACCAGTGTTGGGCAAAATTTAGGGACTACTCACACTTATTCAGCTCTATTCACCTTATGCCCATAGAAAATAACGATTTTGTATGGAGACGCGTACGCATTTGATCAACTTTCCGCGTCTATTCAGCTTTCGCGGCAAACAAAGTATAAAATGAGGACAAAATATGTGTTATTATCATGCGAGTGCTACTTATAGATAGAGTTCGGCGCTGTTCTGCCGCGTTCAGCGCTGTTCCGCCGCATTCAGCGTCGAACGCGGCAGAACAGCGCTGTACACGGATGGTTCTAGACTCCTTGTCGACAAGTTGCGATCTGCATAGTTCCTGCATAGATTTGATTTATTATTAAAATGATAATAATCTTTATGCACGCAAGGATAGAGACGTCTTTTAATTATTTTATTTTCACGAAATAAAAGCGTTTCAGCGGAGATAAAACGCTATGACGGCTTTTCTCATTCTTACGACGATAGAAGCTGAACTGTATAAGTGTGACCAAAATTGATCAGCGAAACGCGAATGGAGTTGAATAAGTGTGAATAGTCCCTGTGACTAATGATTGATAATAATAATAATAATAATAGCATACACACACACTTGTCTGGCATCTCAATTCCAGTCATCCTTAGAGTCTGGGTCGCTACCGCAGTTTCTAACAACAGGCGTTACCCACCTGCTCTATAAGTCAGGTAGTCCCGCGGAACCCCAGAATTATAGACCAATCACATGTTTATCGACGATCTATTAACTTCTTACATCCATTTTGAGAGCGAAAATTAATATGCACATTGAAAGTAACTCGCTTATGTCTACCTCTCAAAATGGATGTAGGAACGGGTCCCGTGGTACTAAGGAGCTACTCCTCATCGACATGACCATAAGCCAACAAGTTCGTCGATCCCGCAAGGATCTGTCGACATGCTGGATAGATTATAAGAAGGCCTACGACTCAGTGCCACATATAATAATAAAGCTTTATTTGCCATTACAAACATACCGGAGAAGACACATACTGAGCACTTATAAAACAATAAACAAGAAATAGATTAATGACCCCCATACTAGGAAAATCCTGTGTTATGGGGGCATCAAACCGTCCATTTAATGCTAGACAATGTTGTTTTAAAAGTAGAATCTAAGACATTAAGGCATTTTCCTAAAAAAAATGTATTTATTCAATAGAAGTTTTATTAATAAAATTTAACCAACAAACATTGGTGTCAGATGGAGTTGAGTGTAAGAGATGTGATGTATTTGAAAGTGTGGTGTGGTGTGAGGGGTGTGTATGAGGGTAGAGGAGTATTGGGAGGTGTGTAAGGTTGGATGATATGTTGTAACTTGTGGGTGTGGTGTATGGTAATATAACATAACATACATGGCTCATGAGGGTACTGGAGTTGTAGGTACAACATAGATGCAACTCTACGCACCTTTCTTGAGTCGTGTATGGGGCAATGGAGGACGGTCCTTCGCTATCCTGGGTGTCAACAGATCCAGGGGAATGATGAGCCTGTATGGATTAAACGGGGAATATTTCAGGGCGACAGTTTGAGTCCACTTTGGTTCTGCTTGGCCCTGAATCCTCTAAGTACACTACTAGAGGATTCAGATGTAGGCTATCGATTGAGGAGAGGCGGTCAGGTCATATCTCACCTCCTCTACATGGATGACTTGAAAATCTTTGCCCCCAACAAATTGCGACAGATGGAGCTACTGAAAGTAACTGAAACTTTCAGTAGCGCCATCAGGATGGAATTTGGTGTGGAGAAATGTGCAGTCATGCATGTAAAGCGAGGTGAGATCATGGAATTTGAGGGAATTCAACTCTCGGATTCCATACACCTTAGATCCCTCTCCTCATCCGAAAGCTATAAGTATTTGGGTGTGTCGGAAGCGTTAGGCATCAATGTTGCTGACATGAAACAATCGTTGAAGGAGCGCTTCTTTGGCCGCCTGAAGAAGGTATTAACTAGTCTTCTTTCAGGCGGAAACAAGGTGCGCGCTTTCAACGGTTGGGTCATGCCGGTCTTGATGTACTCTTTCGGCACACTCAAATGGACTCAAACCGAACTTGACGCCCTGAATAGGAGTGTTCGTACACTGTTGACCGCAAACCGGATGCATCACCCACGTTCATCGGTGATGAGACTGTACATCCCGCGAAGTGCGGGTGTCGTGGCTTTTTAAATGCTAAAACCCTCCACAATCGCGAGGTGTGCAGCCTCAGGGAATATTTTTTTAAAACCGAATTGGGTATGCACCGTGATGTGGTCACAGTGGATAAGGGGCTCACCCCGCTCTCCATGGCTAAAGATAACTGGCGCAAGCCTGTAGTACTTACTACTGATGACCGTAATAAGGTATGGCAAAGCAAGGAGCTTCACGGGCGCTTCTATCGGACTCTTCATGAGCCCAGTGTAGATTTCTTAGCGTCCGTATCCTGGCTACGTTTCGGTGACCTTTTCGGGGAAACTGAAGGTTTTGTTTGTGCAATTATGGACGAAGTTATCCTGACGAATAACTACCGGAGACATATTATGAAGGACGGGGCGGTTGATGTGTGTCGGGCATGCCACCGTCCGGAGTCCATCAGATATATTATCTCTGGTTGTTCTCGTCTGGCTAACAGCGAGTACTTGCACAGGCATAATCAAGTGGCCAGGATTATTCACCAGCAACTTGCTTTGAAATAATATATAATCTTGTGGATTCTGAGGTACCGTATTACAAGTATGTGCCCGACCCAGTTCTCGAAAATGACCATGTCACGTTGTACTGGGATCGGTCTATCATTACTGACAGGACTATTGTCGCCAATAAGCCTGATATAGTGGTGATAGATCGATTAGCGCAATGATTGTCAATGTTACCATTCCACATGACGAGAACCTCGTGAAAGCTGAGAAAGAGAAGCAAATGAAGTATCTCGACTTAGCACACGAGGTTGTTGACATGTGGAATGTGAGCTTAGCTGTCATTGTGCCGATTGTAGTAACGGCCAATGGCCTGATGGCCGAAAGCCTCGATCAACGTCTCTCGAGGCTCTCGTTAGGCGGTTGCATCAAGGGCCAGATTCAGAAGGCAGTACTTCTCGATACGGCTCGCATTGTTCCGCACCGGTAGCTTGGACCTTGCTCCCGCTACTGGCGGATCACTATTTCTTATATTTTTAAATGTTTTTTTATAAAAAAAATATATTTAAAAATGTATTTAATAAGTTTTAAAAATAAATAAAGGAAATAATAATAAAATCCTGGGACATTTTCACACACGGTCATCTGGTCCCAAACTAAGCAGAGCTTGTACTATGGAAACCAGATAACTGATATACCAACTACTTTTTTTTTTGTAAATACATACTTATATAGATACCACCAGACCCACCAGACTCAGGACAAACAGACATATTCATGCACACAAATGTTTGTCCTGGATGGGAATCGAACCCACGACCTGCGGCGTGATAGGTGGTATCTTAACCAACCACGCCAACTGGCCTGTCAATAATTATTGAATACATCAATCATGATTGATGACTAACGTTAGTTTAATCAGTTGTTGGTGAGTAATGATTTTTCATCTTTGTCAATCATGATAAATTATTTAAGATTGGGATTTTCGACTACCCTCAAAATAAGAGACTGACTTGGCATCTGTCGAAAAAAAAATGTAATGCCTTTCCTAATCGTTATTTATTAAATAGACACATACAGGCGGGCTCAAAATCCCAAACAGATTTTTTTTTTATTGAAGAGAGCTTTATGTAACATCAGTTTATAAAACCACATTTGGCAATACTTTTGGGTGTATTCCGTATACGTATGCCACCGATAAAATGGAGCACCGATCTTTATCAATTCTAAGGCAACTAGTCTATTTCGAACATGTTGATAAGCCGTATGATGTTTCATTACATGTTACAACACTTAAATAAGTTTATCAGAAGTACCAGTCATAAAGTCATGATTAAAACTAACGATTACTACTGCTGACTAATTGCTTTAGTGATGATTATAACTGAAATCTTCAATCACGATTAAATTAGTCATGATTGATCAATTGGTTGAAAAAAATTGTTGATTTGCCCGACACTGGTACGTACTACCGCGATAAAAAGTATGTCCTCCTAACCCAGATCATTGACTACTTGTGTGCATTTCGTCGAAATCCGTTCAGCCGTTAAAGCGTGACAGATAGACTCTCACAGTTACTCTTTTGCATTTATATTAGTATGGATTTTAGACTAGGTGCTTGGCGGAAGCCGTTGTCCAACAGTGGACGTCTTTCGGGTGGAATCATGATTTTCATACATCACTACAGTCAAATTAAATTAGCTAGCGAAACTTCGCAGACGTGATGGGTAAATGGTCAACGACCGCTGGTAGTGTTTTTACTTGAAGTATGAGTTGAGAAATCTGTTTTTTATTTTATCGTGTTTAGATATAGATACCCATCACGTCTAAGAAGTTTACACAAAAAAACCGGCCAAGTGCGTGTCGGACTACGCACAATGATGGGTTCCGTAGTTGGGATTTCTACGCACAATATTGAGAGATTTACCATGTAGTTTTAAGACCATCTACTTTTTATAGGTTTTCCTGTAATCTATAGGTATAGAACTATTTCCTGTATTTTTTTCAAAATTTTAGGCTCAGTAGTTTCGGAAATAAGGGGAAGGGGATAAATAACTTTAAAACGATTTATTTCAAAATTATATCATAAAAAATATATATAATATTTGAGACATTTCATTTGATATGTCACTGTAACTGATATTTAGACTATACTGCGGTTGATGACCTCAAACGAAATCAACAAATCAATTTAATATTTACTTTATCACGTTTAGATATCGATACCCATCACGTCTGCGGAGTTTCGCTAACTAATTTACTTTGACCAAGTATACCAGGGGGAGCTGAAAAGTTTTGAGCCTAAGTACCTACCTTCAAGTGTCATTATTGTCTCACGCTGCATTTTTTTTTTTGTGAATGACATCTCGTAGTTGACCTAGAGAGGTCGAGACTACTTAACCGGACTATCCTGTGGCTGCCTTAAGATTACTCAAAGCCTCCACGCTAAGGGCTCCCCCTGTGGGGAACGGGCCTCGGCTTAGGGCGTCGCTGGGGGGAGGACAGCAAGATGGGACAGATTAGAATTATTATTGTCAGGGGAGTTTAAAGCTACAGGCTCAGCTACGCCACCAGCTGGCACATCATACCCGAGCAAGGGACGGGGGGGAGGACGATTATTACGGGGTCGTCGCGAGGGACCTCGGCGGCGAGGTCGGAATGTCGATTTGTTTTTGTTCCTACGGTCCCTACTGCTCTCCTGGAGAAGAGTTATGGGGTCGTCGGGATCTGAGAGGACAAGCCTAGGGCGGCGGACCTTACTAATACGAGGGGACATAGCTAGCCGCCTCGACAACCAGAGGGTTGCGATGGTTGGTGGCCGAGTCGAAGAAAGAATCGCGCTGCATATACACTCTTTAGTATAAATACAGAGTTTCATGGCATTAGCATCATTACGCTTTTAGTAATTAATCCGTAAACATGTCTCAGTTATCCGCGGCCCATCCCTAGGCTCAAATCTTTTCAGCCCCCCCGGTACACCGGGTGTAACACTTAACGAGTGCTATTGTTGCTCAGATTTGCCTAGGGATGGGCCGCGGATAACTGATGTTTACGGATTAATTACTAAAAACGTAATGATGCTAATGACATGAAACTCTGTATTTATACTGAAGAGGGTATTCGCAAATTAGTAATATGCAGCGGGAGACAATAATTACACTTTAATTAAGGTACTTAGGCTCAAAACTTTTCAGCCCCCCTTGTACAATATTTGCTATTATCTCAGTATTCACGCCTATTCTAGCTACATTATGTTTTACAGAATCCACCTATTGTTTTTTTTTATGTTCCTGCCACATTCATACCTATTATTGCAGATGGAGGCGAAATAAAACGCAGTCTTGGTTCTAGAATCAATTTGTAAGGTGCTGGTGGTTGCAGGGCTTCGAAAAATACTGCTTCTTATAGGTTTTCAAAAAATGATATGAAAACGACGTGGTGCTTGTTGACAGAGGAAAAGAGAAGGGATATAAAAAGTTGCCAACAACAAAAATTATTACTTACCACTCGCACCTTGCAACATTGTAATTTATTTTAGATCATCTTTCACACATGACTCCTACTGTCGACAGATGGCACTAGGAGTCCCCAAGTTATATTATATTGAGGCGTGCGTCGTCCACACCTATATATAATTAGACGCACTATATGCGGGTCATTTCCTCATTCACATCACATCATAACACTAATTTCTAAAAAAAAACTTTTTAGCAAAAAATAAAACCGACTTCTAAAACAAAACACTACAAAGTGAAAAATAACTTTAATTTCGGAAGTCGTTGTCTTTGGTTTTGTATTTTCGTTTTTTGCCACCGACTTCCGAAATTAAAGTTATTTTTCACTTTGTAGTGTTTTGTTTTAGAAGTCGGTTTTATTTTTTGCTAAAAAGTTTTTATTTTTCACTTTTTAGTTGTGGAACCTACCCCACACAAATTCGAATACATAATTGAGCACAATAATTGTAGATATAGCCATTTAAATAACAGTGATAGGAAGTTATTAAAACATCATTACATCATCCATATAAAATAAGTGGGAAATACACGCATGATTGAAGATAACTCAAAAACTCCCCAAGCAAAGTTAATAACATTTATATGGGACCACCTCGAAAGTATACCCTTTCAAACAAAAAAAGAATTTTCCAAATCGGTCCATCCGTCTTTGAGTAATCGCGTAACAAACAGACAAAAAAAAAATACAGACGAATTGAGAACCTCCTCCTTTTGGAAGTCGGTTAAAAACAAGGAAGTATAAATAAAAACCAGTAATAATTAAAATTTCTTTTATTATCACATACATACGATAAAATCCTTCAATACCTCTTACCCGTTACAAGTTGACACACAAGTAAAGTACCCGAACATTAATATGACACAATAAGCGTTAGAAACAAACATTGACAGGTATAAGTGACAGAGACGGCGCTCTACAATGACTAACCTTTTTGTAAACTCGATGTGCCATATAAATTTACGGTCGCTTAACGTAGCGGTTGCGTCCATTAATTACGTGGTGATTTTAGCGATTTTTCGACCCAACCCCCCCCCCCCCCCCCCCCCTCACACACACACTTGGTGAAATGTCGTGAGAATGTAAAAAAGCGTTTTTCCCGTGGAAATGCTACTTTGTGAAATATTATTGTGTAAAATTTAGCCATATTTTAGTGGAGAAACAAGTTTTACTTAATTAACCCAGTTTTCTCGCAATTTTACACTGTTTGTTGCTGAAAAAAAAATACGTGCTATTTGCCGAGACCCCCTGTCCCCATTGGGTGAGATTCGGTTAGACCCCCTCTCCCTTAAACGCCTCATGTAATTAGTGGACGCCCCCTTATTAAATAAGCCAATTTTAACTAGATAATGTTACAATTTGATTTCTAACAATTCTAACTTCTACTCAATGGGATATAATACATACTGGTCATAATATTATTTAAAAAAAAAAACTACTGTTTTTGTTCAAGAAATAAAAAAGCCAAACTTTTTTTGAGTACCAAACATTTCTTTGATAAAGATATAAACAACTGTGCAAATACTTGAAAGTATTGTGAATGTAGTAATACAATAGTAATTGTATTATTATCAATAATTAGAAAAAACACCAGTAGGTACTTTAAATCTTACAGAGCGATGAAAATACGCTAGGTGTACTAAATATTACAACTATAGGAGGTATTGTTACACAAACAACATATTTTGCTTCCAAGATTTTCTGAATTCGACATAATTTTCATTCCATTAATGCCCTGTTTCACCACCTCCAGGTAAGTTCCAGTTAACATTATCTGGGAGACAATTTCACACACGATGCTCTTAAATTACTGAATTAGCTTTATGGTAGTTAGGAACAGGCAGGTAACAACGCAATATATCGTTTGTGTAACAAAACAAAAATGACTGATCACGAGTTACAATACACTGAAATCTTGTCCTTACTGCTTTGTAATAGAGTTGAATTCGGTTTGACACTGTTTATTAACTTAATCTCTTCTTAGAGCTAACATACACACACTGTAAGCATAATATCAAGTGTAGAAAATATTTGTAATTCAATATGTGTATTTTTTGTGCGTCTTCATTGGAGCGAACATTTCGCGATGCTTGAGTTAAAGTCTGTCTACAATAGCCTTTATAAAATCCAATGTCTCATTTTACAATCATAATAATTATGTTTCAACTTTGCCCGCGATTTCATTCACATACAAACTACAAAGTTGAGGGGTATATGACTTTTTTTTATTGCACTTTTATACCCCTTATGGAACATTTTTCCAATTTTCATTTTTTTTTTCAGTAGTTTAGACTGCTTTGCCATAAAACTGTATTTTACGTGTAGATATATAATTATATATAATTATAATTTGAGTTTACTCCTTAAGAATCGAATTTCATATAAAAATATGCCCCCTGTATGGAAAAAAAATATGAGGAGTGAAATACAAGCGAAGCGTTTCACGTTTTGTGTTTTGATTATTTTCGGCCAGTCTTCATTGTAGCGGTTAGTTAATCTATCCATTATATTCAAAGGCAATCGATAAGGAGTAAACTCCAGTCGTACGTCAGAGCCGACACACACTTTTTTTTATTATAATTTAACGATATTATGATCATTGCGTACAAAAATTCAATCACAGATAATAACCGTTCTTCAAAACAGTGTCAAAACGAAAACCATTGTTTTTGGTTACAATTTAACTGCATATTATAAAACCACTGTACTTTTCTGTTTATCTCGCGGCTAGAGAGCTTCATTTAGTTAGCAGTCCGTTCTAAAATCATAAAACAAAATGAGATAATATACCTCTGAATTATCTTTCTATCTATGTCAGTGGCATGTTTACATCAAAAAGGCTACTAAGGATAACTTTTATTTATGGAATAAAGATGGCGGTTTGACAGCTATTGTATAGAAAATATGTCAAACTGTCATATTTATTCTTCAGATAAGTTATCCGACTATTGAACAATTAGCCCTAAATATGATAACTAAATCCAGTGGTTCCACGCAGCTAAACCATAACCATACCACGTTATATAAGTAGTAAAGCTCATCTACTCTGTAATGACTCGCCCACTACCCACGGAATAGAAAAAAAAAACAAGTGGAGGTGCCCACGCAGCTATCCGGCGTGTGTCACAATTCTGCGGAAAAAATGTAAAATAATAACAGCTTTCGTCAGTTGTAATAAGTCTTAATTTTGTATGAAAAACAAATTCAACTTTGACAGAAAGCTTATTTGTTGTTCATACAAAATTAAGACTTATTACAACTGACGAAAGCTGTTATTATTTTACATTTGTTCCGCATAATTGTGACACACGCCGGATAGCTGCGTGGACACTTCCACTTGTTTTTTCTACTACCGCATTTACCGTAGAGTACGTATACAAATTGAAATAGTGGAGCGCGACATTTCAGCTTAGACGAGCTTTAACAGTGAGAATTCACTATTTACTACATATAAATACCACCGAACACTCAAACGCCACTTAACATTAAGACGTTGGTAAGCTTCACAACCCCTCAAACGTCTGGCGCACACCAAGTGTACATAAGAATTTTTTTTTGAAATCTTTACATAATAATGTATATAAACGTATATCATATATATACAGGAAAATTTTTTAAGCAGTGCGCAAATTTTCACTGGGTGTTCTACTCATGAATATAAACAACTTTCACTATGGGACAAACCCTGAAATCACGAAAAAAAATCAGTAAAAGTTCAATACCTACTCGACCAAAATTATATGAAACAGCAGATTTTTTTTTTCTTGATTTCAGGGTTGGTCCCATAGTGAAAGTTGTGACTAACCTAACCCAACCTAACATACCCTCTGAACATTTGCGCACTGCTTAAAAAAATGTCCTGTATATAATATAAACGTAAAAAAACATCAGCCTATGGCGACCGCGGGCTTAAAGTAGTTGTGAACCTATGGGGTTTTATAGACAGTTGACGGGGGACGAAAGCGCCAGGGTAACCCGCGAAATTCAAATTTTCTTACGTTTTTTTTTTACAATTTGCAAGTCAGTATTAGGTTGTATTTTGATCAAAATATGATTCGCGACCGTAACATATATGTATTTACAAAATTATAATCATTAGAATCAGTAATACAACTCCTTAAGTTAGTGTAATCCTAAATGTCAAGATTTCATGAAATAGTTATTCAATAGGATTACCTGGACAAAGTTGTATTGATTGATGATTTTAATTATTATAATTCTGTAAATACATAATTGTACCTAGCGCTTTCGCGTTATTTTATAAATGTGCGTTGGCCCCCCGGGGGTAGCATTACAATAGATAATTTATTAGTATTGAAACTGACGGCCCATAACAGAAGTTGTACGCTCAACGCACTTTCAGCGCCACGAATTTAATGAGTACTGCCATCTAGAGCTTCTCTAGAGCTGCTAGCGCGGCGATTCCGTACTCTGTCAGTTGTCTGAATAGTCGAGGCTTGATCAGTTAAGATTGCAAATGACTTAACAGATATGCGACTTAAAATCAAGTTACATTTGATAATTCGGCCATTACACCACCTTAGCCTAAAGTTAATAACTAAAAGTAATCTTCCAAGGCTGCGCCATATTGGCAGCAGGTTTCCGGACTACCAACACATCGTTACCTTTGTGTAGCGTCATCTGTAGAGCGGTCTGCTTACCCCCCTGCGAGAGCTTGGCGGTCTTAGGGGGGGACTTGATACCCGCAATGACTATGCGTTCTACCCAGGACCGGGTTGGGTAGTGAGCGTTTTCGTCGATGAAACTGTGAGAAAATGTAATTGGTTAGAATAATGCAAAGAAGCATGGGATACGAGTATTAGAATGATTTTGACCCGACTGCCAAGGAAGGGTATATTCGCGCGTATCTTGTATGTATATTTGTTTATTTGTTTGTAAATTTCTTTATTACTTAGTATTTTCCAAACGGCTGGATGGATTTCGACAGTTAAGGTATCGTTATATTCGTATTAAAAACCCAAATATCCTTAGATAGGTGTTTGCAAAATATGGCGGATTTTTGGCGCGAAATATACGTTAACAAAAAAAATAATAACCAAACCTATCGAGTAGGGTATCAAAATAAAGGAATTTAAAAGGGGATTACAAAAAATATATATGTTATATGTTTAAATTTAATTAGGAAAAATAAATTGGTTTCAAATGCACTGAAAAGACCGAAACAAGATTGAGAATAGAAAACAAAATAAAAATAAACTATAAACAAAGTGAACTCTACTTCGGTGTAACAGACGCTAAAAGCCTAAGTTAAATACCCGCATTGAGTTTAGCAGCAGGCGGGACCCAGATGCAAATTATAAACCGAAAGAAAATTAATGAGTTCCGCCTGCTACTAAACTTAATGCGGGTATTTAACTTAGGCTTTCAGCTCATAATATAGTCTGTTACACCGAAGTAGAGTTTACTTTGTTTATAGTTTATTTTAATTTTGTTTTCTATTCTCAATTTTGTTTCGGTCTTTTTAGTGCATTACTTTTAAATTGTATTTTTTGCAGTCAGGTTTTTGATTTATTAAATTATTTATTTTCTTTGACGTGTTTTAAAAGAGGGTAACCAAATGATTGTTTGCACAGTTGGAGTTTCCAAACTTGAATCAAACTAGCCAATTTTGTCAGAAGGTCAAAGTATTAATAATCTGGTTTTATTATGAACATATACTTTATTAGTTTGTGATTAGTAAAATAAATTATTCGAAAGGATTTTTAATTTTTTTTCTGTGTATTTATATGCCTGTGTTATTCCACAGCAGAGCAAGGGCCACCCTTCCATGTTTAAAAAAAAAAAGATTTTTATATATCACACGTCATTATAAATAATGAGTTTTTGTGATGGGACTATAGGGCAAAAGAGAGCATGTAAGAAATAGAGGAGAGCGTAGTTCGCGTCATGTAAGTTTGACGCTCTGAAGTAGGCTACAAATGACTGCGTAGTAGTCAATATCTATACTAAAACAGTAGCGCGTAATGCCATGCGCATCGGAAAGCCTGAATCAAAGCGGCAAACTTACTTACTTAAAATTAAAACACTCGCTCATTTGTAAGCAAGCATAATATGATAGGATAATACTCACGAATAAGTCATGACATTGGGTTCGAACGTGAACTTGGCGTAGATGTGTTTGTTGTTCAAGTACTCGTAGGTTTCACCGTCGTCGATGTACAGCGACCCTGTAGCCGTGCCCTGTGAGAAAAGAGAAAATTATTTTGAGTAACAGATAACATAACATCACGCCTGTAATCCCCGAAGGGTTAGGCAAAGGTGTAGGGTACTCCCACATTTTGCCAGATATCCTATACTATTAAATGAGTAATATTTGTATATATTATACACAGTCTGGCCACAAATCCTGTTACAATTAAAAATAAGAAAGATATTACATTTGAATTTGGAATCTGTCATTTTTATACGATTGTTCATTTTTATATGATTGATTGTTGTTTCTAATTTTGGCGCCAATACGTTGTACAATATTTTGCGATATTAAAATGGAGTGGGGTGATAAAGAGAACCGAATCGCTGTGATTGCATTACACAAAGTTGGTATGGAGCCAAATGCAATTTTTAAAACTCTCCATACGCTTGATATTAGTCAAATGTTTGTGTACCGGGCTATTAATAGGTACAATGAGACCTCCTCTGTTTGTGACAGAAAAAGATCTGGCCGTCCACGTAGTGTTCGTACGAAAAAGGTGGTCAAAGCAGTAAGGGAAAGAATTCGAAGAAATCCTGTCCGAAAGCAAAAGATTTTATCTCGGGAGATGAAGATAGCACCCAGAACCATGTCGCGTATTTTAAAAGATGACTTAGGACTTGCAGCCTATAAGAGACGCACTGGTCATTTTTTAACTGATAATTTAAAAAAGAATAGGGTGGTAAAATCGAAACAACTACTGATGCGGTACGCAAAGGGAGGTCACAGAAAAAATTTGTTTACGGATGAGAAAATCTTTACAATTGAGCAACATTTTAACAAACAAAATGACCGTATTTATGCTCAAAGCTCTAAGGAAGCTTCCTAGTTAGTCGACAGAGTGCAACGTCGGCATTATCCGACTTCAGTGATGGTTTGGTGGGGTGTTAGCTATGAAGGAGTGACTGAGCCATATTTTTGTAAAAAAGGTATCAAAACATCGGCACAAGTGTATCAAGATACCATTCTTGAGAAGGTAGTTAAGCCCCTTAACAACACCATGTTTAATAACCAAGTATAGTCCTTCCAACAAGACTCGGCGCCGTGTCATAAAGCTCGGTCCACGCAGTCTTGGTTGGAAGTGAACGTTTCGGACTTCATTAGAGGTGAAGACTGGCCGTAGTCTAGTCCCGATCTTAATACGCTGGATTATGATTTATGGTCAGTTTTAGAGAGTACGGCTTGCTCTAAACGCCATGATAATTTGGAGTCCCTAAAACAATCCATACGATTGGCAGTGAAGAACTTTCCCATGGAAAGAGTGCATGCTTCTATTTATAACTGGCCTCAACATTTAAAGGACTGTATTGCAGCCAATGGAGACCACTTCGAATAAGCTTTTTATATTTATGTATTAAAGTAACACACTATAAAAGTAATAAATATTATTTGCAATAAAAAAAAATTCTTCGTGACAATATTTATGGCAAGAGTAGGTATACACAGGGTGAATTATTTAAGAGATCGTGGATGGCCAAATTCGAAACTATGAAGAATAGCGAAAAGTACTCAAAGGAGTCTCGGGCTCGATTTTGATGAATAGTAACAGCATCATTGGATTTTTGAAAAATCATTATTTCTAGCCAGGAATCGAATTTTGAAAAAAAAAAACTGTATTATTACACCATTCGATAGTGTCGCTAATAAGGATCGAATTCTGGGAAGTAATGACATACGGCAAACTAAAGGAAAGAGCTCATTTTTAACAAAATAGTTTTTTTTATTTTTCTTATGTTACTTACCTATTAAACCTTGATATTGAAACTGAATATCATGTCGTAAACGAGTAGTGTTAATGATTTGGAAAAAAAATATATGTCAAATTATAGCATTTTCTTAATAACTTATATGTGAATATTTTGGATTATGTTTATATTACATAGTGTACCTACTTAATTTGTTAGTTCGGCCTAACGCTGCGGCCTAAAACTGAGAATCACGCAAAAACTATCAAGCGTATTTTTATGAAACCAACACTGTTTTAAAGATAATTTAATTATTTACTTTTTAATGTACTTTTTTTTAAATATAAAACCTGTCTTGTCTTATGTATAATAAATTAATAATGCGTCTAATTTGGGACAGCGCTCGTTGATGAAAGAGTCCTATTACTGGGTGGACGTAGGACGCGTTGCGTGAGCTCAGCGCAGAACACGCAAGCTAACGACTCAAGGCCATTGGTATATATCTGCGTCTTAATATTTATTTTTATGTGCGTCTTGTTTGTGCAGAATAAACAATTTTTCTTTATTCTTTCTTTTCTTTCTTTCTACTATTTATATCAATGGTTCCAATTTTTAATTCTGTGTTCTATATTTTTGGCGAATTCTTCGAACTTTTGTAAGAACCTTGATTACATCATTACGACAGAAGACATGCATTTTATTTAAATTACCAGCTCAATGTACCTGAAGCTGTAAAGGAATATTATCTTAACACAAATACTTAGATCCTTGCCCCATTATTTTTGAATTATAAATTTAAAGTGAACTTACGTTAATATCGAGTGCCACTACAAGTGTGTAAGGATCATCAGCCATGAGTGCGGAGGAGCGTCGCACGCGCTCCTTGCGCGGGACTATGGCTCCACCTCGCTGGAACACGGGGATCTGGAATAATAATAAATATTATTAGTTTAGGAATATTCAGTAAAACACCTAAAGAAATCCCAAGAAAAATATGCGTTTCGGAAATTATCGTCTATCTTCGGAAATACGAACGTGCAATGAGAGAGCTGTCACATGTTTATAATTATGATAATAGCACTACTACAAAGCGCGGTATAGTTTGACCGAAACCGCTGTACCGCGCCTTAGGTATGTGCGCGATGAGACGGGGGAGTAATGCAGGCCGCTCATTCAGCGTCCCGCCGCACATTCGTCAACGCTCACGGCATCCCACCGCTCATTCATCCCGCCCCCGCCTCGCCGCGCATTCCAAAGGCGCGGTACAGCGGTTTCGGTCAAACTATAGTCTCTCTCTCTCTCTCTCTCTCGTCACTCTGTGCCGCGACGTGCTAATCCAGGAACACGAAGATTACCAAAGCGCATACTTTTTCTGGTATAACTGTAGACACATGAGTAACCACCACATAGAGTATACGTTTTAAGCACAAACGCGCCAACAATGCGCTAATTGAAATCCTCACAGGCATGAGTTTTGTGGTTCCCGTCTCACAATGGTGAGTTGGTTTTATTCACGGTTGTACCTCAGCAGCTCTTTCAGGCAGCAACCATTGAAAATCTTTACAATATTCTTTATTGATGACATATATATTATTTCCTACCTTAGCCAGAGTGACGTCATACGTAAGGTACCCGTTGGCGTGGTGCACGTGGTACGTGTCCACATCGTACCACAGAGTGCGGGTCGCAGCGCCGGGGAGGTACACCTTCACGGAAGTCACGCCCGGCTCTACTACCGGACGGACTAGGAGAGCGTTACCTGCGGAGAACAAAAGAAAAAACAACTGTGTTCAATACAATGTGAACATATATTTTCAAGTTCTGAGTAATTATAAATTAATGCAATTAATTGCAGTGATTTATAATAATTTAGAATTTTATTTATTATTTTTCTTCTTTTTTTATGTGTGCAACATTATTGTGCCTTAAAATATTTTTGAGGTGCGGCAACACACTTTTTTCTTTTTGCACTTCTACAGGGTCGTTGAGTGTAACTCGCCATTATTTTTACTTTTATAATTGAAATACAAGTAAAATCTATATTTTACTTGTATTTCAATTTAACTCTGAAACCTGAATGTTGTTAGAAAATTAACTTTTGTAGGAGTTAATATGTTAAGTGTAGTCTATAAAAACAAAGTTTGATTTTGATGCAATTTGGTACGGAATTCCAGACATCTTTAGCATAGTCTTTTAACTTGTAAAATTCGATTGCAGACAGACAAACACGGAAACAGGTGAAACTAAATAACAGCTTGTAATAAGTTAAATCCACTGTGACGTCGCACGAGATGCATGGTCGAAAAACTGTGAAACGCCAAAAATGGTCAAATAACGGTTTTTTCACTAAAACCGCAGAACGTGCTAGGTTATACCAAAACATACCTACCCATATCATTTAATTCTTCGTTTTCTGAAGTAAGTTTTCTTATTGGTTATGGTATGTATATACTTACAGGCTGATTTATTTTAAAATCAAACTTCTGGATATTAACAGAAACAATATTAGACAGCAAAATTCCCACAAACACCATCATCTGCTTAGTCTTTCCCGATTATTTTGAGGTTGACTTCCAATTTTACCGGATGCAGCTGAATACCAATATTTTACATGGAGCGACTGCCGGTCTGACATCCACAACCCAGTAACTGGGTAATACGATACCCCTTGGTAAGACTGTTTGTCAGACTTTCGGGCTTCTGACAATCCGTAACGACGAATGACAGCCCCGAGCACGGCGGAGTCTCGATATGTAAAGATGGTCACCCATCCACGGACCAACCCCGGCAAGCGTAGCTTAACCTGATCGATCCGTGCCGCTGTCATCACTTAGCCACGAACAATATTCCCAAAAACCAGAGATTAAAAAATATATTCTGCTCGTACACTACGGCCGACTTATCTTGGCAGGTCCGAACATAGGCACTAAGAAGTTTCGCGCATGTTCTCTCACTCACACTCGCCTCATGTCACCATTTGGTTCCTACAAAGTCTTACTGCGCAGCCTTCTGCGCGAAGTTCGGACCTGCCAAGATAAATCGGCCGTACTGTACGAATATATGAGAAGAAGGAGACTTACCAAGCAAGTATTCATCATCAATAGTGAAGGTGTCTTCTTCAGTAGGGAACTCTTGGAACAGAGGCCTCATCACAGGCAGACCGTCGATAGAATGCTCGTAGAATAGTGTGTACCTGAAATAAAACATTCATGTTATGAGTCATTTAAATATTTTCTAAAGTCACTAGCTTTTGCCTGCGGCGTCGCCCGCATGGGGTTTGGAAATTATCCCTCGGGAACGTACTACCTAGATAAAAAGTATCCTATCGCTGGTTTGCGAGAATATCGACGTAATTTAAAATTCTGTCAAATTGAATAATGTATGCCAAACGATTCCTTTAATCAGTAAATTCCAACCCTCAATAAATCATTTACATTTTGCGGTATGCTCTAAAATTTATAAAGAAATTTAAAAATGCCATTCTCTAAAATCAATAATTTTTAGTTACGTCGCTATTCTCGCAAACAAGCACTATGTCCTAATCCAGGTCATCCGTCTACCCATGTGCCAAATTTCATACAAATTCGATCAGCCGTTTTAGCGTGAAAGCGTAACATACAAACAATCAAACTCACTTTCGCATTTATAATATTATTAGGATTGTATGCCTGTTGAGCAATATATGAAGTAACACACCTGAATCACACCAAAGAATTTCTTAGATGTTGAAAAAAAAAATACTGGAATAATTGGCATACTATCAGTGAGTGAAAGTGTGCTAAAGAAACTAGGAAACAGAAGCTCTTTATTTTATTTACAAACATGAAACGTGAGAAAATTAATCTATTTATCTACCACACATGAATCAATACTAACCAGAAGTCAATAAGCGCATATCGTCGCCTATTCGCGTCTCTGATAAGCGCGGTGGTGGAAGGTTCGTATAGCCAGGGCTCGCGGCGCTTAGTCTCGATGTGGGAGTGAGCACGGAAGAATGGCTGGAAGGCGCCCGCCTGTAATAAATCAAGCACTTGATCAGTATATAAATATAATATAATAGGTTTTGCCTGGGGCTTCGCGCAATTTTCTATCCCTCGGGAACAGTATACTATTTTTTCTGGATGAAAGGTAACATGTCCTTCTCTGTACCCGTGACAATGTGTATGCATAACATGATGATCGGTTAAGTACACTACGGCCGAAATATCTTGGCAAGTCTGAACATAGGCACTACGAACTTTCGCGCATGTTCTCTCACTCGCCTCACGTCACTATTTGGTTCCTAAAAAATATTACTGCGCAGCCTCCTGCGCGAAGTTCAGACTCGTCACGATTAGTTAGGATTGCGAACTTAGTATTCCAGATAACCGAAAAATGAGGTATTGTCAAAATACAGGGTGAGTTTTGAATAGTGGTCACTACGGCTTTGGCGACTTTAACAATGTGCTTTTAAAAACACGACGTTTCAGAGGCTCGCTGCATTTGAGCGCGGTAATCAAATTATCATCGACCATGTTCCAGAGATCCCAAAGCCACACAGAATCGCAGCTAAACCAAAGTTTCAAATTTTCGAAAAGTGACACAATTATTGCTCGCTTGATGCAAAAAATAACATGTGGCCAGAAAACCATGCAATAAATTTAATGTCGTTGACGCCCTCTACCAATTTATTCAAATATTTCTAAACGATACGAAAAAGGCGATAAGGCGGTATCGCTAATACGATCCAAACATACGTATCGCGGTAAGAGCCGTCGTTGACGCGTGCACGTGCTATGTTTTTTTTTTTTTTTGTTTGCATTTAAGTTTCGACATTTTTTAGTACAAGTGGGGTTAATGACTTTATTGCACCCTTATCTGACGTAAGGTATAGCAGTATATTAGCCAACACGCATGATTGAAAGCGTTATTGATTGATTTTATTATTGGGTTTATTATTTTTGATGTTAGATTAGTACTGGATAACGATAGATAGACTGTGTGAAAGATGATATGGCTAGAAAGGGAGTGACTACCGAGATGACGACTAATAGAGAAGTATGGAAAATATGGACAAGTTACGCCGACCCCAAATGACTTGGGATAAGGTCAGGAGAGAATGATGATCTTAGACTATTATTCTGTCGATTTCGTATATTACATACCTGATACCACCTCGTCATGAGCTCTGCCTCAGGGTACTTGAAGAAGCCGCCGACATCAGAGCCGCAGAAACTAATGCCGGCCGCGGCGAGGGAGAGACACATCGGTACTGAGACGGCGAGGAAGCCCCATTCCGCTGCGTTGTCGCCCGTCCAAACTGCTGCGTATCTGAAGGAAAAAGGCGTACATTGAGTAAAGGTTAACCTTAATTACGTAACACACATTCAATCACAAACCGAAGGTTTTGAAGGAAACTTCTAATCTATTGCTCACATGTTTGAAAAATTCGTCTGGTTAACAACGTAAATAACGCAATGAACGTGGATGAACTATCAAAAGGCATTGCGATCAATGTGGTTGTTTGCTGGAAGCTTCGCCGCGAGAGAGCGCTGAGTGTTTGTCACTTGTCAAAGTGATTGCGATCGATGTGGTTGTTTGCTGGAAGCTTCGCCGCGAGAGAACGCTGAGTGTTTGTCACTTGTCAAAATGATCTTAAGGCGAAAACGACAGGGTAGCCCGCGATATTAAAATTTTCCTAGGTTTTTGCAAATTGCAAGTCAATATTAGGTTGTATGTTGATCAAAATATGATTCGCGACCCTAATAAGTACGTATTTACCGAATTATAATAATTTAAGTCATCAATACAACTCTTTATGACCAGGTAATCCTATTGAATGTTATGTTATGAAATCATGATTTTTAGGATTATACCAACTTAAGGAATTGTATTATTGATTCTAGTGCTTATAGTTCTGTAAAAACATACTTGTTACGGTCGCGTATCACACTTTAATCAACATACAACCTAATACTGACTTGCATATTGCAAAAAACTGGGAAAAAAAAATGAATTTCGCGGGCTACCCTGGCGCTTCCCCCTTGAATGAAAAGCGATCAATCAGTGACAAGACAAAACACTTAGCGCCATCTCGCAGCAAAGTTTTTAACAAGGAACACCAGTAGCAGCTGAATGAAAGTAACAACACTTAGCGCCATCTACGCGGAACTAATTTGACAGTTTTCATCCCTATTGACATTTTGTATGTGTTACGCAATTACCCCGCTGATTATGAGATTGTTAGACTAACACGGAATTAATCCTATTTGCAAATGTGGGAACTCAATATGCTGATTTGGGTTACATATTCGTAATTGCAATCGCTATCATTAAGCAACTGGGTTGTATTTGGGTTTTGATACCTAGAATTTCTCAGTAGCAGCCTGGTATTATAGATATAGACATCTTTCAGGTGTATATTCAGTTGTTAACCTCTTACATGTCGATGATACACCATTGGATCTTAAGAAAAAACCTTTAGATAATATTTATATAAACGTATATTAGGCTGACCCCACATTTGGCGTGGGCGATCCTCGGGCGTGCGAGTAGCGCGAACGCCGCGTGCGCGTCGGGTGTTGCCGCCGTGTAACGTGCATGCAGCGTGCGCGCAACGCGCGCGCGGCGCGCTCGCGACGCTCGAGTAAGTAAGAAGAACCGAAACAGTAGCGGGCGGCGGGGATAGCGGGCGAAGGGGTAAGAACGCGACTCGAGCGTCGCGAGCGCGCCGCGCGCGCGTTGCGCGCACGCTGCATGCACGTCACACGGCGGTAACACCCGACGCTCGCGCAGCGCGCGCTGCGTCCGTGCAGCTCGCACGCCCGAGGATCGCGCACGCCAAATGTGGGGTCAGCCTTATATATATACTGGGTGACTTTTTTACCGCCTTGAAAAAAATAGGGTATAAATAGGTGAAAGGAGTAGAAGCCTATGGCAAAGGTACTAGGTTTTTTATTTGAAAAAAATAAATAAAAATATCGATATTCAAATCATACGCACTACGCACCCTGCGTAGTGCGTATGATTTGAATGTCGATATTTTTAACGATCTATAAAGTTTTTTCAAAATTTCTGTTTTTATTGTTCTAGTTTACTTTAAATGGTTTATTGATAGAGCAATTGCTATCTAAACTACTGAAAAAAAAAAAAAAAAAACTAGGTATGCCATAGGCTTTTCTACTCCGTTCACCTATTTATTTCTAGATAGTAAAAAAATATCATCCAGTATAAACAAAAAATACCACCATACAATGGCGACCGCGGGTTTACAGTAGTTGTGAACCTATGGGGTTCGGTTGTCATTCGAGCACACATTGACATGAACCTATGGGGTTCCTTAAATATATAGCGGAGACTTGAGCATCTTATAAGGATAATCAGATCTTACCTCTGAGTGCCCGCGAAGGCAGAGCGTGTCAGAATGAAGGGCCTGTATTTGCTGTCAGATCGCTGCAACATTCCTTCGTGAGTCGCGCGAATGTTCCATAGACCGTATTCATTGTGGACGTGTCTGAAAATAAATATTAATAAATTATGAAACTTTAAAAATAAGTCTAAGGGGACTACAGGACCTAAGCGCAAGTTTTATAATGCCCAAAAATATATGATATTCTTCTAGATATATGTTAGTTACATAGTGTGCTGAAATCATAATACAACTAATTTGATACGATAGATGCGAATCACAATGATACCTCTAAAAATTTATTTTTATGATTAAAAACCATACTAATATATACGTACAGTCACGAACCGGGATTGTTGAGTCACTAGCTTATCATCGTAACTTGGTTGTGTTACACGAATGCCGCCCGTTTTTCGTTATTGAAATGTCACATGCGACGCGCTTCACGGGCGACATTCGTGTAACACAACCAAGTTAAGATAATATGCTAGTGGCTCAACAATCCCGGTTCGCGACTGTACATGCAATCATTCTGATTTTTATCAGATTATTCTACGTAATAGTGTTATAATTTTTTAGTCCAATCAATAGATTTTTTGACAATTGGTAATTGCTTCATATTTTGCAATAAATTACCAGCGTTGTGTCATCACGCTTCTCTTTCCTTTCTATGCAGTCCGACAGTGACCGCGCTTTAGGTCCTGCTGGTATATTCTGTAAAAAGCTCACCGTGAAAACTTAGGTGAAGTGAGTTGTCATTCCACCTGATGCTAGAGATTGACACTATTGACAGCTCACTCCACGCTCACCTCACCTAAGTTTTCACGGTGAGATTTGTATAGAATAGCACTGCTGTAGTTCCCTTAAAGCCTAATGCGACTGCCTCTTGTCGGTAACCATTTTTTTATAGCGGTAAGTTTAGTCGGTGACAAACAGATATCGACAAAAAGTTATTGAACAATATAGTCTAGTCTGTAATTTATTTAGAGATTTTATTACAAATTCATACATACTATAATGCGAAAAGACTTTTTCCCCAACCTAATATTTCATTAAACTTTATGGTATGGTATTAAAGTTCAAATTGACTTTTAAGTATTACTACGAATCGATTGTATGGGAGTATAGAAAAGTGTTGTTTTTAGACCTTTTCAGGCATTTTTTTAATTTTTCTCTCCGTAAGAACCATCCTTGTGCTTCAAGGAATATTCTAAAAAAAGAATTAGCAAAATCGGTTCAGCAGCTCTCGAGATTTGCGCTTAGCAACACATTCAGCGATCCATTTTTATATTATACATTACCTGTGCTCCCAGAAAGCGGCGAGTCCATCATTGCCATCCTGAGGCGGCTTGTAGTGCCGACAATCCTTAGGCATGGTGATCTCAGGGCCATTGAATACCTGCGTCATACAAAATATTACATATTAACACCATGGTTTATTGACTGTCGCAGGAAAGAATAGTAAAGGCTAAAGGCTAACCTCCTTCTGCGAAGCAGTAATGCTCGCGAAGGAGGAGGCTGAACGCGTGAGGGAGAGGCAATCTTTGCGCCCTCACGCCCCTAGCCCTAGGAGACGCCCTGGGCGTCGGGAATCGATAGCCGATTCCCGGCCACCATAGGTGCGGGCTTGCGGATGGCGAGCAATGGTTAGCACGCCATCCGGTGAGGACCAGGCCCGGGTCGACGGCGCGTTGTGTTCCACGCGCGCCTCAAAGAGATGTCAGCACTAGCTGAAGGGATCCGCTAGGGCCGATGCCCGCCAGGGTTGCGGGTTGTTCGAAAGAGTTACCGTGGCTCTGGCACAGGTAACTGAAGGTACACGGGTGGGTTTTAGTCAGTAGAAGTCTGACACGCCCTCCCGCTCCACCCAGAGCGGGAGAAGTATTTGGTGATTTCCCATACACAAAAAAAAAAGTGCTTCATAGACTACAATACAATGAGGGATGGTTGTCCAACTTTGTTAAAGGCGACTTTAAATGTTGCAGACTTTTTTTTTTTGTTATATCAGTTTTCTTGGGCACACAGTCAGTCTACATAAAACCGACAACTTGTCGACGTGCTCGAAAACTGAACATCTCATGTTGTATGTATAGTTCGCGTCAAATAACTTTGCCGCTCTGAAACAGGCTTTCCGATGCGCATGCCATGGCGCGCTGCTGTTTTAATATAGATATTGACTACTGCGCAGTCATTTGTAGCCTACTTCAGAGCGGTACACTTACATGACGCGAACTATAGCAACATGTTTAACACGTTTTTAACAACACAGAAACACGATGCTCGACATTCGTTTACCATGAATAAAAGACGTGATTTTGCGTTTTGTCGGAAAAACACCAACGAATAAATCAATGCAATAATTTGCGAAGCGGTAGTCAAACAACAAGCAACATTCATACATCCGGTGCTGCTGACAAACAAGAAACATGATCTATCGTATGTATGTACTAGCTTTTGCCAGCGGCTTCACCCGCGTGGATGTCGAAAATTATCCTACGGGAACCGTACATTTTTCCGGGATAAAAAGTATAATTTGGTTAGTGGTAAGTTTGGATGGATGTCTGGATGAAATTTGGCAGACATTCTGCCAAATTTCATCCAGACATCCATCCAAACTTTCGCATTTATGAAATTATAGTAAGATATAGTAATATTACCATGAGAGTAACCAACATCTGAACGCTGAAAAAAAAACTCCCGTGCATACGATGACCACGTCTGTTAGCAAGCGTTACTATAGCGGCCGAGCGCTGCAAGCAAGAGTAGCCCTTACGGTGTATACATGCTTGTTTCTCCGACAGTACTTAGTGTACTCACGCTGGGCTCGTTCATTTCGTTTCACACATGTACTTCCTTGCTGGTACCGGAAAAGTTGTTGAACTGGTACCTCTTTGCATAATACTCGCTTACGATCGGGTCGAGACAGTAAATACCCGACTCAATAGATGGCCGGATATTCGATATCCGATGTATTAGATTATTCTAATATCCGGTAAAATAAGTATCCGTTTCGTATAATACTCACGCTAGGCTCATTCATGTCATTCCACACATGCACATCCTTGCTTGTACCAGGGAAGTTGTCGAACTGGTACCTCTCTGCATAGTACTTGCTCACGACGGGGTTGAAGAAGTCCAGGTATGATGAGGAGCCAGGCCAGCACCAACCTGGGTAGACGAATAGATGGTTGTAATTTTACGCCTGTATTCCTTATCCGCCAACCCGCACTGGGCCCGCGTGGTGGATTACGGCCCACTCCCCCTCACAGAGAGGAGGCCTGTGTCCCAGCAATGGGTACTTTATAGGCTGATTATGATATTCCTTGAAGGAGTAGCAAAATTTATAGTACACCTAAACACCACTTTTCGCTAGGTCACTAACCTTGAAAAAAGTGGTGTTGGGGTGGTGCGAAAAGTGGTGATTATAGATTTTAAAATGTCTTTTTAGGGTTCCGTACGTCATAAACAAAAACGGAAACCTTATAGGATCACTCGTGTGTCTGTCTGCTTGTCCGTCTGTCACAGCTAATTTGCTCCGAATCTAATGGACCGATTAGGTTGAAATACACAAATGTATTTCTGTGACCCAAACACGGACGTCTATAAATAAATGAATTTTGAATATGGGGGTCAACTTTGGGGGGCAAATAAGAAAATTAAAAAAAATGTTTTGTAAACTGTACAGCTTGTCTGAGGAGCTCGTGGCTAAAGTAATAACAGCCGCACGACTCAGTCCATCAGGTTAAGCTACGCTTGCCGGGGATGGTCCGGGTCGTCATAAGCCCGAAAGTCTGATAAACAGTCCTACCAAGGGATATCGTATTACCCAGTAACTGGGTTATGGTGGTCAGATAGGCAGTCGCTCCATATAAAATACTGGTATTCAGCTGCATCCGGTTAGACTGGAAGCCGACCCCAACATAGTTGAGAAAAGGCTAGGCAGATTGATTGAGACAAGACAACTCTATGCATTCTCAAAAATCTTTTGAGTGACAAATGATGATCTGTCACCGGTGTTACGTAACCTAATTACCTGGTTAATCTGTGGCACACGATTCGTACTAATTCGGAAACACGAAGATTACCGAAGCGCATACTTGTTCTGGTTTATCTGTATTGACGTTGATTTGTGCCTACATAAGTTAACAATTACTCTGCCTAGGCTTTTCCCAACTATGTTGGTTCGGCTTCCAGTCTAACTGGATGCAGCTGAATACCAGTATTTTACATGGAGCGACTGCCTATCTGACCTCCACAACCCAGTTACTGGGTAATACGATACCCCTTGGTAAGACTGGTTGTCAGACTTTCGGGCTTAACACAACCCGTAACGACTGTCAAAGATCCACGAATGACAGCCGGGACCAACGGTTTAACGTGTTTTCCGAGGTACGGAGGAGTCTCGGTATGAAAAGATGGTCACCCATCCACAGACCAACCCCGGCAAGCGCAGCTTCACCTGATGGATCGACCCGTGCGGCTGTTATTACTTAGCCACGAGCTCCTAAACTAACATGCAACTAAATAACAATTTTTTGTAAACCTACCTTCATAATCCTTGCCATCCTTATCTTTGACATAGTACCCCAACTCCGTAGCGTCTTCATGTAGGAAGTACCCAGCCTCCCTCTTGATATGAGGGTCGATGATTGTGACTAGTTTGCGACCCTTGGCTGTTAAATTGGCAACCATGGCAGCTGGGTTCGGGAATTTGAGCGGGTCCCATGTGAAGTACCTGTGGAAATATAATTAATTTGAATCAGATGATCTCCTAATGAAAGTGGGATTCGGGTCCATTTTATCATTATCCTGCCCTTATCCCACTTTATTTGGGGGCGGTCCATTTATACCGCTTGGTTTTAGTCAAGACAGTTTGCAGACAGACCATGCAGTTATTTCTGACCATTTGTTTCCATACGTTTTGCAATGGGTAATTGTTTTATAAATTTTCTTTTTGAGTTGATAAATAATATTATTATTTATCAATATAAAAAAAATAATATCTGGAACAACATTGACACAACTGCAAATTAATATAATAATTAAGGGCTGATTATTCAATCGTCAGATAAGGTTTATCGGATTAATAAATATGGCAGTTTGACAAATTTTGCATAGAAAATAATTATGTCAAACCGCCATTTTTGTTCTACAGATAAGTTAGGCGATTGAAAAATCGGCCCTTATTCAGTTTAACATTTTTTTGCAATTGTGACAATGTTGCTCCAGATGTGCGTTATGTACTTTCCGAGTTTATCTTGAACATCACTGACATCGGTGAAGGAAAATGGCGCCAAATCCCAAACTGACTAAACTAAATTTAAGTTCAGTGCATCTTTTCTACATATTTCATCAAGGACAGACGATAAATATCAGTTTAGTCCTGTCAAATTAAGATACTACATAGACAAATTTAGACGTGATTAAAAAATGCCAACTAAAAATACGTCAATTTACGTCAGGCGCTGACTAATTTGACAGGTCTAAACTAATATTTACCTTCTGTCCTTTTCATAATGAAATAGAAAGAAAAAGATGCACTGAACTTAAATTTAGTTTGTGAACAACGGAATCAGCGCCAATATCGTGCGGAAACCTGAACTTAATATTTAATACAAGTCTGAAATCGTCATGAGCAAGCGTGATGATCAATGCTCATGCCTTCTCTGTATGAGAAGAGGCCTTTGTCCTGCAATGGGACAATAAATAGTCTGGTATTATTATGATAGTACTCACTTCTTCCTGTCAGTGTACTCGATGTCCAGCCAGATGACGTCCGCGGGTATGTCGTGAACGTCAAAGTTGTCGTCCACGCTGCGCACATCGTCTTCGTCCACGTAGTTCCAGCGGCATTGGTGGTAGGCTAGCGAGAATTTCTGGGGAAAAAATGTTTATAATTTAGTATTCTATCTAAAACTAGAGTTGTATTGATGACTTTAATGATTATAATTCTGTAAATACATATAAGTATGTTACGGTCGCAAATCACATTTTGATCAGTACTAACTTTGAAATTGCAAAAAACATAAAAAAGAAAGAATTTCGTGAGCTACCCTGGCGCTTTCGCCTCAAAAGATATATTATTTTTTACATACGGGAGGCAGCGGTGCGGTTCCAGTAAGTGCGGTGTATTGACGGAACAGATCAGCTGGCTTCTCACCCAGGAATACGAATACATCAATGATTCCCGATTCGCTCATGAACCTGAAATAATAAACTATTATAATAGATACCATATTTCATGACGTAATTATACAGGGACGATTTTTTGCGCTGGGTTCGGTGGCATTATACAGGATGGTATCAGGAAGCGTTCTGTAGTTTGTGTACGTGTACTATGGCCGAATAAGCTTTTTAAACCAACGCACATCAGGAATGGGACACTTTTAAATACTTAGGCTATTTATAAGTGACATACCTGGCATCCACACGTCGTTTCTGTCCACCGGTGACTAAATTGACCAGAGATGAGACAACCGTACTGTCAGCGTAGTTGACAACGTCCACCCAAGTTTCAGCAGAGTTGTGCCAGAATATACCGGCGCTGCGTTTGGGGCTGCGAGAGACAAATGTAGATTAATATACAGGGTTATTGGTAAAACACCAGCAACCTCTTAAGGGGTCATTGTACTCATCATTATGAACAACTTTTACTATGGGCCAAACCTGAAATCGCGAAAAAAATCAGCTGTTCAGTACATTTATGTTCGCATAATTCGTTAAAATGTACTGAACAGCTGATTTTTTTGTCGCGATTTTAGGTTTGGTCCCATAGTAAAAGTTGTTAATAATGATTAGAGGTTGCTGGTGTTTTACCAATAACCCTGTATAAGAGATTTATTTATATAACAGTTTACCAACTAAAGACATACATAGCATTAACCAATAATCTTTGTCATAATCATAGATCTCGCATGTATATAAATTATAGGAAAGCACGGCACTATTGACCCTTCGTATGCCGCGAACGCAGATCTACGCGAGACATTATGGCTTTTTAATTGTTTCTGTAATTATCAGCGTTATACGAGTGGTTAATTAGCGTACTGGTACTTTATACAATCAATCCTTTAATTAGAACAGAAACACTGAACTTCATGTGCTACTACTACTATTCTTTCGTCACGGTCTCCAATGTCAGTAAGAGAAAGAAAATACATTTATTTCACATATTAAAAGGCACACAAATTAACAATACAACCAAGTAAAAAAAAAAACGAGCGAGCCTTACAGTGGTCGCATATGAGTGACATCTGTTTGGGTTGGACCATCTGACGGCCAACTCTAGATACACACGCGCTCATTAGTCAAATCAAATAGCGTGCGCTTCCCCGGCTTCATGTTACACACTTCCGTCCGTTTTCACGAAATCACTCCCACAGATTGCACGAAAGCGAGAGGAAAGATGTTACATCATCATTCTCCTGCCCTTGTCCCAATTTATTTGGGGTCGGCGCAACATTTCTTTTTCTTCCATACTTCTCTATTAGTCGTCATCTCGGTAGTCACTCCCTTTCTGGCTATATTATCTTTCACACAGTCCATCCATCGTTTCTTTGGTCACTTACTCGTATAGCCCGCCACATTCATACTCAACACTTTGCTGACGACATTTTCCTCATTCCTCCGCATCACATGCCCATACCATGACAACCGATTTCCACATAACTTTTCAGTCACTGGTGTCACTTTCAGACTTCCTCTTAAATACTCATTTCTTATTCTATCCATTCGCGTTACACCACCACACATCCCTCTTAGCATTTTCATCTCGGCTGCATGCAATTGCCTTTCATTCATTCTTTTTATGGTCCAACATTCTGATCCATACAAAACGGCAGGTCTAACCATTGTTTTATAAATCTTCCCCTTGAGTTTAAAGGGAATGCGGGAGTCGCAGATTGTTCCCGTGACCTGCCGCCATTTCATCCATCCAGTGTTAATTCTGTGGAGGGAGTTGTGAAATTAATTGACAAAAACAAGATGGCGGCCTTTGTTCCGATTTCAGCCACGCGCCCATTGATTCTTGTACAGCTATAAAACTTACCCATGAGAGAGAATACATGACGGGAACAGCTCCGTAGATGGCCATGCAACTGTCAAGGTTATGACCTTGGCAGTCGTATGGCCATCAAGGCCTTACACTTCAAGGTTATTATACAGGCGGCAAGGTTCGCCCGGTGTTGATGTACGGAGAGAGAATTTGTTGACATGTAGTGACTTACCCGTGAGAATACATGACGGGCACAGCTCCGTAGATGGCCATGCGACTGTCAAGGTCATACTCGAACACGTCAAGGTTATACAGGCGGTAAGGTTCGCCCGATGTTGTGGTACGGAGAGAGAATTTGTCTGTGTGTTCTGGTATACCTGGAGAACAGAAATTAAATTAAATAATAATAATAATAATAAACCCAGAAACAGTATTAGAGAAGCCCACAGCAAAATTGTACTTCGACCGAGAATTACTCACCGACCGCACAGTTCAATTTAATAGAACAGATATCACATTAATTAACAAAGTAAATAAAACTGGGTTCCTAATAGACATCGCCGTGCCAAATACACATAACTTACAGACTACAATAGCCGAAAAACTATCCAAATATACCGAACTGAAAGACGAATTAACCCGACTTTGGCATCTACAAAAAGTCACAATAGTCCCCATAGTGCAATCTGCAACAGGAGTAATACCCAAACAGTTTCATCAGTCCCTCAGTTCTCTCAACCTGTCACCTAACACCTACCACCTGCTGCAGAAGGCGGTGATTCTCAATACATGTAGACTAGTAAGAAAATTCCTCCAGTGTGAGTCGGACAGCTTGCACCATTACTACCTTCGGTTAACATACAGCGATAACCACTGCGGATAACCACGCAGTATCTAATATTACTGCAACACTTAACCCCACTGATGAACACTTGGCTTTGGCCCGGGCCATCAGCTCTACCCGGCTAGGCCGAGGATAACAAATCGGAAAAACAAAATCTTTATTGATCATTTTCAAGTATTGTAGTACATGGGTGTGTAAATTAACTAATAATGTTTCCAACGTCAGTCAACAAAAGGCTCCGCAAAATAGATGCGAGAAGATAGACGAGGCGAATTAAAAAAAAAATATTGGTTCCTAAATTCTCGATCTCCAAGTCAGGCTAGTCAGGCCAGTGCTATTTAGGTTTTTTTTTTTTTACGAAATTCTCAGCCGCAGCCCGACGTGTAAATTTGTTTTCAGTTAGAAGTATGTTAGTAGGCTCGCTCTCAATTACATAATTTGCATTGTGGCAATAAAGAAGAAAACATTAAGGCAAGCTCTACGCCTACAAAAATCTTACCATAAACATTATCAGCTTCAGGGAAGCTGAAGTCAAGAGAGACAGCTTCATTTCCTCGTGGCTTGCTGTCGTGGTGTGACTTGAAGTTTTCGCCCCAAGTACCTTCCTCCTCCTGCTGTGGACGATAAAGAATATAATTAAATATAAGACAGGAAAGAAACGCCCTAGGGACGCCCTAGGTAGACATAAAGTGACCTTATTGATGTTCTTCAGAAAGGTCAGGTGCGTAGTACTCGCAACCGGCGTGCGTGTATGACCGTAAACGAGGCAAAATGAGTATGTAATAATAATATAATAATAATAATAAGTTTTTATGTATGCTTAAGGATTAGTAGCAGGTGGCTGTCTGTAGTTTCTGCCTACCGGGGCCACCATGGGCGGTAGGCAGAAAGCAAGTTTATGTGTATGTGTGTGTACAGGAAATAAAACAGTTTTATTTTTAGGGTTCCGTACCTCAAAAGGAAAAACCGTAAAAGTAAAAAAAAAACGACCGAGTACATGTCGGACCACGCACAATGAAGGGTTCCGTAGTTGGGATGAATTTGTCCCAAGAACAAACTAACATTGTAGTTGAAAAACCATGTTCTCCCATACATTCCAACTGCAAATGTAAGTATGTACGCACAATATTGAGAGATTTATTATGTTATTTTAAGACTTATTCTTCTTAATAACAAGCAATAGGGTTAATCCAGAGGAAGAATGGAAACATATTCAAAAGATCTTATTTCAAACCATTGCGTATATTTTTCGAAAACTTGAAGATTCACATACGGACAGACCAACGGAGGGCGGTGTATATAATTTTTTTTATTTACAATTTTTATTGTATTATACTAAAGTAAATGAATAACAAAATACATACAAAATTGTAATTTCATATCTCTAATTGTGGAAACATCCCTTTTTGTATGGATTTAACGTCTAACTTATGCTATAAGGATCATTTTATGTTGGAAAATTGCCACAGGGTGGCATACCGAGAGTAGAGCACACCCACACGCTCGCGCGTTCTGAGGCGTCCAATAACGAATGAAAAATTATCAAAATAGAGACACAGTCGAATAGATCAAACCATTACCCACTAATATATGTATCAAAATACTCATAAAATAAACAAATACGACCTAATACCTCATTAACATAATCATAAACGCGATATAAGTTGCCTGACCTCACGTATGCTATTAATTTATAGTTTATCATTATCTGAGGCATGTCAACAGGCGAACAGTTTGATTCTGACTAAGCGGTGGATAAAGAAAACTGTGGAACAAAGAGTTTTTAAACGTCATCATTATCGGCATACTGACTTGCACAAAACCAACATTATTTTACCGGAGACTTTAAATTCATGCCATCCCTTACATTTTGTACCAAAAAGAAAGTGACAGCATCAATTTAAACTCTCCATTAAAATAATGTGGGTTTTGTGCAACTCACCGTATATGTCTAATGCATTGGACATCCTGAGTGTCGCAGACGGACTGGATTAGAATGCAGTTGGCGAGCGAGATTTAGATTTAATGTAGTAGGTTAGCAGTTTCGATTCCAATTATGTCAACTGCAATAGAACTGCAATTTTCAATTCGAATGCAAATTGCAGTTTGGATGCAATTGACATACCGACCCGGCGCCCTAATTGAATAACACACTATCGATCAGCAATGCAATAGCAATGGATTTAGCAATTTGCTTCAAAATGATTCAGATTCCTATTGATAGTGCGTTACGCAATTAGGGTGCTGACCGAACCGACTGCTCGGTGCAGTCGCTGTTGGCGTGAAAGTTTCGATGCAGTTGGTCAACAGCACAAAAACCGTATCCAAACTGTATTATTGCAGCTGGCGTGCAGTTCAAATGCAGTACATCTGTTTAGATTTAGACTCTAACATCGGTCTAATAGACTTTTAAAAATATTTACATGGTTTTAACATGTCAATATTTCACGCTTGTTAGACACGATTTTTTATCAATCGCATCCATCATTCATTGATTGCAATTCATGGTGATGGGCATCCTGCGATTGATGAAAAATTGGAGCGGTCTCCATCCCCGGTAGGAATAACAATCAGGTTAGAAATTGCAGCTGCTCTTGTGATTATAAAAGCCGGAAAGAGGGTGTACTTATTATTTTCAGAGAACCAATAAATAAAGTTTTAGCTTCATCGAAATTGAAAACTATAATCATCATTTCGGTGTCGCTTAAAACGTGAAAAATAAGCAGTTAAGGCACAGATTAGATAACAGTAACTATTATCTAATTATCTAAGCTATATATACACCTAAGAAACTGGTTACTCATTCTTCTTTTCGAGTCGATGGTGGTTTTTAGATTAGTTTGGCCGTTATTAGCAGCGTCGCTGGGTACTCGTCATACATAATTATTACAGTAAATTAATTAGTAAATTTAACTAGAAAAATCAAATAACCACAAACCACCATTAAAGGCAGAACGGGTTTTAAAGTTATCAAGTAAATAGAATAGCAGAAGCTAAACCAAAAAGGTAAAATCAAGTTCTCTTGTAATCTAAAATCCAATCTAATCCAATTTTTCAATTATAGCGCGAAGTAAGTTCATTGTTTTATGCAGTTGCCCTGTTATTTTACTTATAAAATGTATTAAGGGTTTATATCAATGTAATTAATTGTTGGTGAACCTAATAATATACTTAAATATATAACTATCGTTTTACAATGTTTGTATACGGACTAATAGCCACGTAAGATGGTAAACAAAGGATGATTAAATAAATGACGTAATGAGGTGTTCATTAAAATTTTGTGTCAGTAAGGAAGAGCTAATAACCTGCTAATTGATATCAAAGCTATTTTTAACTATAGTTATACAGTAGGTTATAGATATTCGGTTAGAATGGATGCGGAAAGCAACTTGGGAAAGGGCTATTTCCTTCATCGGAAATCGAAAGCAAATGCGACAAAAGCATTACTCTCCTTCAGGGGCGGTAGGGTAAAAATATTAGATCCATACATATGAAATTGCCGTTTTACATAGAAAAAAATCAAACTTTTTTTTTTTAGCAAATATTGTCGATACTCTTTAGCTATATTAATAGAAGTTCGTTGATGTCTCTGATACAGAAAACCTGGGGACGAGAACCGATGAACTCTTTAAAAGCGTTTTTCATCGCCTCGTTGGATTTAAATTTTCTTCCGGGTCTCATTCGTTTCCAGTAAAAGCTAACGTCTCATTGTACGGAGATCCTATACAATGCGAGATCAGCTTATACTGGAAAGGTATAGCTTGGTATTTAACCGTTTGTACCAGCTGCATACAAGCATGTGTATTTTCGCCCTCACACAAAGTGAAACATCTGAACTGAACACAGAATGAATTAAAAGTGAAAAATTAATTCATTAGTGACCCGATCCAACGATCTAATTAAAGAAGCAGATGAACGTTCATTTAATTCTGTCGATGTCGTGTGAACGTGGAATGAAACAAAAATGAACATTCACTCAATTGAAACATCCGATATCAGCTTTGTCATTTCTGCCATCTCGGTGTTCAGCATCAAGCCTATATACCAGTGTACATAAATAGCTCTAAATTGACACATAATACAGTAGCGCCAAATAGTTTAGTGCCAATTCGTCTATTCTGCCGCCATAAGGAAAAAGGGCGTATCTACAGAAATATTGAAATGGAGAAAAAAAATATTTTGTCCTGTTTAAACTATAAGATGTGTCTTTTAATAGCAAGAATTATTAGGTTTTCGTTAAGTTTACGACAATTTAAAAATACTGTACCCTAATTGCGTAACACACCATCAATCTGGATCAGTTTCATTTTGACAGTTCAACCATATTCATTGCGTCATGTTGTTGAGCAGCTAAAATTTTCTAACATAATATAAATGAAGCAATGGATTCTCAATTTGCTTCATAATGATTCAGATTCCGATCGATAGTGTTACGCAATTAGGGTGCTGGTAGATGCGTCTTTTTTTGTTGATTCCGAATATGTAAATAACTCTATTTCGAAAAAAAATGTGAGTTACGTCTTTTTTCCTTATGACGGCAGTATAGTGGCTCCCTACTTCGGCTAAATGCTCCCTAAACATGATTCTAATAATATACATACGTTCGAAAAGATGAATCATAGCCCTAAAATCAAGATATTATTTAAATACATAGCTAACATTATATTTTTCCAAGTCTGAATCACTATGTCTATGACTTTATTGTATTTTTGGCACCCACAAAGAGTGAGTGTACAGATTTTTTGACATCTATCTAGACAAACTATAACGATCAAAAAAGTTTTGCATCACTAGACGAGTAGTGAAAATGGCTCGTTTCAAATAATGGCACAGCACACTTAAAAATAAACGCATTCATCATCATTACTAGCTTTTGCCCGCGGCTTCGCTCGGGTTAATTTAGAATAACGGTTTAGAGCGTGAAAGATATCAAGCAAACCAACTTACTTTCGCATTTATAATATTATAGTTAGGAGGAAGAAAAACCAGTCTATCGACACTCTATGACTCCCAAAATGTATTAGGTACTTATATAAAAATAAAAACTCTTAACACACTAATAAAGTTTCTATAATAATATAATTCAATCATGATTCGAAAGACACGTGGCGCCGCCTATTATCATAAAAACGTTATTGTTGTTTTCCTCGGGAACAGTACTTTTTTTCAGGATGAAAGGTACCCTATGTCCGTTTCTGTACACCTGACAACGTATATGCAAATTTTCAGGATGATCGGTTCAGTGGTTTAGTCGTGAAAAGGTAACAAATAAACAAAGAAACTTACTTTCGCATTTATGATATTAGTTAGAAAGTTAGGATTTTGTTTAGACGTCAGAAACCATAAATAATCAGCCTATAATGTTCCCACTGCTGGGACACTGGCCTGCTCTCTGTGAGAGGAAGTGGGCCGTCATCCAAAACGCAGGCCCAGTGCGGAATGGTCGATACTCGATTCTCGATACCACGTGTTTGTGTTTTTGATTTTAATGCCGGTTTACTCGCGATGTTTTACTTCAACGCTATTGGCAAGGTTTACTTCTAAAGTGGGTTAAAGTGGGCAATGATTTTTCTACATTATGCTGCCTTCTATAAGCAATCTCCGAATCGAAGGTCGCATATACGAGATCTCGTCAAGATGAGAAGTGTAATACACACAGATAGTATAAACAATCAATCCGTTATCAGTCACGTATTGCTGATAAATCAAGATCAATGACATGACCAATATGCGTATGCAGGTGAGGCGGTCAATCCTAAGATTGCAGTGATCTTTACAAGCTTCTCTTGTCAGAGTAAGTTTCAGATAAACTCAAAAATAATTATTTTGTATACTGAAGTTGGTTTAATGTTTTTTACCCCTGAATAATAAAAGTAGGGCAAAGGATGCAGTTGCCAACCTGGCTTCGACCAAACCTAGTCTATTTTTATTTTACTTTATGGGGACATAAAAAAATTACACGTTACAATTTAAGTGTGACTGAAACCAATGTTCGCGTAATAACAGTTTATAGATATACTGGATGACTTTTTTACCGTCTTGAAAAAAATAGGGTATTAGGTAAACGGAGTAGAAAGAAGCCTACGGCATACCTAGTTTTTTTTTTTTTAATAATAATAATGCGTAGTGCGTATGATTTGAATTTCGATATCTTTTAATACTCTATAAAGATTTATGTTTTTATTGTTCTAGTTTACTTCAATGTGTAGTGTTTATTGATAGAGCAATTTATGTCTAAGCTATTAAAAAAACAAACAAAAAATTAGGTATGCCATAGGCTCTACTCCTTTCAGTTATTGTACCCTATTTTTTCCAAGACGGTAAAAAAAAGTTATCCATTATAGTTTAATTAATGAGTGCGTTGATCTTACAGAAAATTAAGAAGTACTAGTAGGTATTTTTGTAATAATAGGTATAATATAGCTACATTAAAGATTTAATGGCAATCTTTATAAACTTTGTGTAAGCGCGAAATATCCAAATCGATGACGTCGGTGTTATACGTATCTACAATGCGTCAGAGAGGCGCCCGTGCACCAGCCTAAGTTCTGCACCTTACAGTGTGGAACAGCCGGGGCACACGCGCCTCTCAGCGCATCACAGTTCTAGGTACATTGTAACAGGTTATTGGTAATATCTGGACAATCGAACCTGTTATTATTACACAGATCGTGAAGCATCATGACTAAGTCTAAAACTCTAAATTAGACATAAACATACTTTTAGGGTTCCGTACCTCAAAAGGAAAACTGAACCCTTAAAGGATCACTCATGTGACTGTCTGTCCGTCTGTCACAGCCAATTTGCTCCGAATCTAATGGACCGATTAAGTTGAAATTTGGTACATACGTGTACACGTGTATTTCTGTGACCCAAACACGGACGTTTAAAGTAAATTCATGAATTTTGAATATGAGGTCTATTTTGGGGGAAAAATAAGAAAATAAAAAATAAAAAAATTTTGCAAACTGTAACGTGCGATATATCAAATGCTTACTGTGAGGGTCTCAAATATATTTTTTGTTATAATTTTAAAATAAACTGTTTTAAAGTTATTTAAGAAAATAGACGAAAATTGACTATTCGCCCCCTTTATCTCCGAAACTACTGAGCTTGAAATTTTGAAAAAAAAAATACAGAAAATACTTTCTATACGTAGTCTCGTCATAAGTTTTGTCACACGTGGAAAGTTAAATAACTGGCACAATGAGTTACGCACCACAACCATTTATACATCAAATGAAAGGGTATAAAATACAGATTTACACCACATTAAAATTATTCGAAATGTCCTCCACAGCCTTCAATCTGCAAGGCCAGTCATCAATCGAAGCACGCACGACGTTCATGTCAATATCGGCGACTGCTTTAATCAGGGATGCTTTAAGTGTCTCCAAGTTGCGATTGGGTTTAGCGCAGACCTTCTCCAAGTGCTGCCATATTTTTTAATCCAAGGGATTCAAGTCTGTACCGGATGAGGGCCAATCCTCATGCCTGATAAAGTCGATTCCACGGGTCGTGAGCCAGTTTTGAGTACTTTTCGCCTTATGAGCCGGCGCAGAATCCTGCTGGAATACCCAGTGCTTGTTTTCGAATATTATTTGTGAAAGAGGTTCCACAATGTTTGTTAGGACTGTGTTTTGATATACAAGGGCACTGTTTTTCACTCCTTTTTCACAAAAAAAAAACACCTCCGTTGGACCCAAATAGGACACCCCAAGCCAAAACATGAATGCCGAAGGGTGATTACCACGCTGACTACGTGGCACACGTCTGCTCGCTTCCTCACTCTTGTGCATACACTTTATAATTTTGTTTGTTGAAACTCTCCTCAAAATTAAAAATTTATTCGTCTGATAAAAGTATTTCGCTGTATTTTTTTCCCGCGTACCGCCTTAACAAAACCCAGCTTCTTTCGAGTCTGATTTTCTTAAGCCGTGCGTTAAGAAGATGTGATGTTTTTTTTTCTATAAGCACGCAGTCCTAGGTCCTCATTTAACACTCTTTTAACAGTAGTTCTGCTTACAACATTTTTTGCTTGCGGACAGGATTTCGTTGGGTTCGCGCCTTCACTGCTTGGATGACCGCTGGAATCCGAACTTTACGAGGTCGACCGCTCCTTTGTTTATCTTCTAATCTTGAATCTTCCCAGAATCGTTTGATAGTATGATAAATAAATCTCAGTGGAATTTTCAAATTTTTCAGCAGTTTGAAAATCTCAGTTGGCGCGTGACCGCAACGATGCAATGCAATTACTGCGACTCTGTGTTCTTTGCGCGTCCACTCCATTTTAGAAAACGAACAAAATTCCAGAAACCCTTTGTTTTTATTTCCTTTAAATATTCAAATTTCGAATGCCCATAATATTTTCCGCGGCTTGCATTCTAAATTCGAAATTTTACCTATGTGACAGAACTTATGCCCCGACTTGCTTCGTTTACGGTCATACATTTGATCACACACACAAGCCGGTTGTGAATGAGTAAGTAGATGGAATTCTTCAATTTGCAAAAATTCTTATGTGCTCCTAAATTCTGACGCGGAAATCCGCAAAGTACGCGTTATTATTATAAATGCAATAGATAAGTAAGAAACATTTATCAGTCACGTATTCAGATAAGTGAAGATCAACGACATCGTCAACTGCGTGTGAGTGAAGCGGTCAAATATAATGCGTAAAACATGAATCTTTGAATCTACAATCCGGCTGTCGAGAATGCGTTCTTGACACCTCGTCAGTTTCATACTAACGAATATGTGTTTTACGAATTTGATCGTTACTACTACGAGAAATTGACCAACTGACGGGTGTCCAAAACGCATTCTCTCGACGAGAAAAAATACGAGACTAAGAAAAAATACTCAAGAAATTTTCTACGAATTTTTTGACGCATCCACTTTGAATGAGGCCCATTTCACAACGCGATGATCAGTACGATCGCGATATTTTACGGTATATACACGCTACTTTTTCATTGGCTAGGAAGCTGCCCGGATAGTGTTGTAGGTACTCATAATTATGAAAAACTTCAACAATGGGACCAAAACTGAAATCGCGAAAAAAAGTATCAGCTGCTCCCTACATTTTGACGAGTTATGCGAACATAAATGTAGGGAGTAGCAAATTTTTTTTTTCACGATTTCTAGTTTGGTCCCATAGTAAAAGTTGTTCTTAATGATGAGTACAACACTATCGTGACAGCTCCCTGGCCAACAAAAAAGCGTGTATAATTTTGGGTACCATATGGCACTTTCATATTGAATGTTGACGTGAAACCAATGTTGATGTGTGATCCCAGACCATTACCTATGTAAATTCTATTACACCTTTTCAAGTTGTCATGTTCTCAGTGATTTGCATAATCAATATTTTGAAGGGTGCCAAACGGAACCCTATTACTAAGCCTCCGCTGTCTGTCAGCGGCAAAATGAGAGACAAAAGGGTACCCGGTTGACGGTAATAGCCTCGTTACTCCCTAAAGGGCCCCACACATTAACAGTTGGCCTGCAGTTGACCGGCAACGGTCCACTCACAAACATACATATACAGTGTGTTTCAAAATACTCCTGTTATACCGAAAACAGTGTATTGTTTAATACACTATTAGTTATTCTGGAAGGTCGCCATGGTCATATCTCAACTTTAAATAATTTCGGTTTTCTCTTACAAAATACAAATAATATTTTAATTTTGCTATGTCGCAGCAACCCCAGATAGGCGCAGCCAAATAAATCAAAGACCGCAGGCCGTAGGTATGTAGGTATTCCCGCGTCCTTTGACCTGGCCAGCTGTTGCCTCATCGCGCGAGTGAAATGATCAGTACGGTAATTATTAAGTTTGTACATACCATACCATTTTCCTTTTCAAATCCTGCGCAGCTTTACACACGTAGGTACACGTAAGTACACTCATAGTTTTAGCACATGAACATATTATTCACAATAAGGACAACAAACACAAAAGGTACACAGAACTCTAGTAGTCTTACATAAATGGTTCAAATGCCTAATTACTTAACTAGCCTACAATAATAAAAATGTACACAATTTTAGGGATCAATAAGATATTAAGTGAATTCCGATAATAAATAGGTACTATTTTTAAAATAAAATATTGTACCTAGTGATAGCAGTGCACCTACATTTTGCTTACGGTATTTCTGTCCCATGATGTGATAAGCGGCCAGTTAAAATTGTATTATCGAGGTTGACTAGTATTTGTAGCATTAATTACAAATCTTAGTGGTTTACCTATTTTCTGTATTTTTTAAATGATAAAGAAATAAAATACATTGCCATAATTATGAAACAAATCTAATTCCAAAATAATCGAATACAGTATCCAAAAACCCCAAAAAGATTGCCCGGTCTTAGAATAGAATCGCGTTATTATTACACATGTACGGAATCTTTTAGTGATTTTCTTTCCGAGGTGTCGGCGAGCTCAAAGGCCGCGCGCGGCGGCACGGCGGCACGCCAAAAGATTTTTGTAAGCTGAAATGATTTTGAATCTTATTTTTATGATTAAATAACATTCAAAATCATTTCAGTTTAAAAAATCTTTCGGATTTGAAGCATTCTTCAACCGATGCCGATATCCAATAAGAAAGCCGGAAGCAATGGGCGTGCAGTATAGTGTAGGAAATTGCAAGATATTGGTGGCATTTCTACCAATCGGAGGATTAAAACTGCAATTAATTCTTATAAAAATGTATTTCACCAAAGAGTAACGAAAACAGTTAGGTCGTTCGATATCTTACTTTTGAGGATAGATACCTGTTAAACAAATGGAATTAATTTTCATAGGGAGCTAATATTTTTTTTATTAAACTTTTTACTAGGTATTTGTATTTTATAAAAACCTTGTAGTTGGGTTTAAACTGCAGTTTTATGCAGATGTATGTAGCTACGTCTACTTCTACTCTGCGTAGGTATTTCGCATATCATACTGGTATTCAAGACTTAATTCAATCTTGAAAAAAAAAATCAACTTGCCTCTCTGATGCAAGAAAATTATAGGCTTTTTACTATTATGTGTTAAGTGTCTTATCTGACGCATTCATCCCTATATCAAAGAAGAGAGAATAGAGGTCAACCAAATTTAGGGTTGACTCCATCAAAAATATGAAGAAAACTTTGACATGTCGGAAGCATTCAAAAACTTTAATGAACATTGTTGGGGCCCTTAATTCATGAGACTAATAACTTTACAGGCAAAATGCGGGTGCAATAACAAGCCAAGCGCACATTACAGCACACCGCAACGGCCCGCAGCGCTACGCATTTTCATACAAAAAAGTGCGCTGCAGCCCGCCTGTAGCGTGCGTTGGTTCATAGAAAATTACGAAAGTTTATACGCTACCAATCACGCAACAAGATACCATACTGCGCATCCCCACTTTTTTGCCAACTTGCGTGGCGAAAACTGAATGAAGGATGATTTTTGCAATGCGTTGCGTTGCGGCCCGCCCCAATCTGCTAGCCTTTACATCTCTGCTTACCCCTTCCAGAGATATAATAGTGCTGTTATGTAATGAATAAACGACTTCAGATCAAACAACAAATATGATTTACATCTGAATGTTATCAATCACGTAAACAGATAAATCAAAATGAATGGCACAATAAACTAATGTCCTACCTACCTATTTGAGCAATCAATGAGTAACTTCATACTAAAAGCATTTAAAAGCATTTATTTCGACTGAAGTTTCAATCAACTCAGCGTATCGCAGTCCACTGCTGGACATACCTAGGTCTCTCCCAGGCTGCGCCAGAACACCATGTCCCAGGTGGAGTAAAGTTTAGTCAAAATAAAAGCTTTTAGTTTGAGTTCTAAACCACAGGCTCTTTTGAACTCCAAGGAGTTGGTCAGTCAGAAATATGAAGCTAGAGCTACTTAGATAATATGTACGTATTATTAAAATTTTAAATTAGAGTGCAAATTTAATATACCTACTTATTGTTTATCAAACATTTCTAATACTTTGAACACAGGGATCGAATAAGTTGGTTCACAATTATTAATTTCAATTAACGTTTTTCTAGTACTTATCCATAAAAAAATTGCAATACTCATCATATAGCTATGATATTATTTTATCAAGCTATTCGCTAGATATCGTGCCATGATACCCAACCTGTGCAAACAGACACGGAAGCGACATTCAACATTAACTTTCACCAGTACATAAAATATAATGATTTGCGCTTAACACTATTCACAAATGCTTACAAAATTCATGAAAAAGAGCTGCTGCTTGGTGATTTTTGCAATATCCTCGCAGCTGCGATTTTGGAACAACAGCACTATATTAAATCTCCTCATCGCGCGTTCGTACTTCCGAAGATAAACGATGATTGCCGGTGCGCATACTTTTCTAGGCAGATCTGTACCTCTCTATAACCACTTTAGAAGCTAAACAAACACAAAAGCACACTCACGACTTCCACAAGGTTCTGCTCCTCATCATCAATCCTTTCCTTCTTAACCCTCAAAGGCTCGACCGCCATCTGTCCGTTGTCGTTCAGCACCACTGCAACTTCACCGGCCAAGTTGACAAACTCCACCTTCAGAGGTTCTGCTGTGACGATGACTTTGTGTCCTTGGCTGTTCACGAGGGTTAGCTTGCCATTCTCGTTGGATACGAGCTTGAGGCTGTAAACAAGGGTTTCTTTTAGTGTTTTTTTTTTTTGTATTTTAAGACCCCTATGCCGTCTGCCGGTCTGTCATAGGGCTGTATTTTTAAAACCATAATAGCTAGAGTCTTGAATTTTTCACAGTAAATGTGTAATTATGGCCTCCATTGTTGCATACCGGACATTTTTTTTTTTATCACTAGACAAATTTTCACAGGATGTACACATGAATAAGAACAACTTTCACTATGAAACCTTTCGAAAATCACGAAAAAAAAATCTGCTGTTACATATAAAAGTCGACCTACTCCACCAAAATATGTTAATCATAATATTATATAAAGTTATCCTGTATAATAAAAAACTGGCCAAGCCCGCGCAGGACCACGCATAATGAAGGGTTCCGTAGTTGGAATGAATTTATCTCAGTAACAAACATAACATTGTAGTTGAAAAACATGTTCTCCCATACATTCTAACTGCAAATGTAAGTACAAACTTACGCACGCACAATATTGTGAGATTTACCATATTATTTTAAGACCATAGACTTATTATAAGTTTTCTTGTAATCTATAGCTATAGGACTATCTTCTGCATTTTTTTTTTCAAAACTTTAGGCTGAGTAGTTTTGGAAACAGTAAATTTTCCTAAATAACTTAAAAACAATTTATTTTAAAATTGTTAAAAAATATATACATTTGAGACCCTCACAGTAAGCCCTTTCATTTGATGTGTCGCACGGTACAGTTTGCAAAACTTTTTTTTTTTAATTTTCTTACTTGCTCCCCAAAATTGAATAAGGGGGTTATTCAAAATTCATTTATTTACGTTGCACGTCCGTGTTTGGGTCACAGAATTTCATATGTGTACCTTTCAACTTAATTGGTCCATTAGATTCGGAGCAGATTGGGTGCGACAGACTAACGGACAGACAGACAGACAGACACACGAGTGATCCTATAAGGGTTCCGTTTTTTTCCTTTTGTTTGGAAGTTGAAATTTGGTACACATAGAATTTCGGTAACCCTTCATTGAGCGTGGTCCGACACGCACTTGGCCGGTTTTGTTATTTTTACAAATTATTCCATCTCATTAAGGCTTGAAGTTTGATTGAACTATTTGTTTTGATAAGGATGGACATGTTTCAAATAGGCTTATCAAAGTTAACGGAAATTAGTTTTATTTTAATTTGCTACACATGCTTGATTAGTGCAATGTGGTAGCCAGAGTAATGAGAAAACTATTTAATTTTTAAATAATTATGCAATAACTATTCAAAGCAATTGAATAGTAAGGCTCAGTAAGTAAAATCCACCTATCCTTCCATGGTTTAAAAAAATATAATCTCTACTCTTGCATAAATTGACAAGTTCATACCTACTATTGGCAAGGTAACAAAAAAAAAGTTGCAGCTGAATCAGAACTTTAAGCGTAAGCATTAAAGTTACTTTTCCCAAATCATAAGCATAAAGCATAATCAGCCTATAAATTTCCCACTGCTGGGTCACAGGTTTCCTCTCAGTGAGAGGGAGCGGGCGGTAGCCCGTAATCCACGACGCGCGTCCAGTGCGGGTTGGGAGATGTCACATTTCTTCGAATTTTCGGTTCTAGAACGTGCCGTTTTGCTTATGATGTTTTCCTTCACCGTTTTGAGAGCAGTGGTGATGAAATAATTTACACAAAGTAAAGCGCCTGTCAGGGGTCGAACCTACGACCTACAATTCGGTAAGTCGCGGCTGTTACCACTGGGCCACTACAGTAGTACCCTGTTGCATGCAAAATTTTTTTTAGAACAGTAACTGCTCTAAAAAAAAATTTTTAATTTAAATTGTAAATTCTGTTTAAAAATAAATTGTGTTTCCTCACCCATCAGCCTTAGGTTCTCCCTTGAGAGCCAACTGTGTCCTGTACCTCGGGTACAGAGGGTCTGCTTCATCAATCTCGACCCTAAAGGTACCGTCTACTAGAGCTGACAGCCTCATAGCATAGTGCCACTGTATAACAGAAATATAAAATACAAAATTAAGTAAGTAAGGCATGTAATACTTGTTCTTTCTTTACTCGCAACTGGTGTAAGTGTATGACCAGATGTACGTATGTAAATTAAGCAAAAGGAGTGTGTAAGAATCATAGCAGGTGGTTGGAAGCATGCTGGCTGCCATGCCACTGCAGGCTCATGCTATTAATTGTGCTACGATAATTATGTTTGACACATAAAGCTAGCATCACTCAAAAGAAAAATTGATGCTGTTTCATATGTTTTGATAGGCTCTAAAATAGGTATAAAATTTTATTTTTTTTTGTTTTATGGAAGTTTTTGTTTTTATTCATGAGTGCCATTTTTAACATTCTTTTATCTCAAAAATTTATAATAGGAACAATATTGAGTTTCCAACCTCACTCAAATGCATTATTTGTCTTTCTTTCCCTGTTTCGTAAGTTTTTGTACAGCAATTCAATCTTTTTTTTTTGTATTTATAAAACATGGCCCAGGAAGTAACATTAAAAGCAGCTGAGCATATCGAGGTTTGTTTAAAGTTTTAGTCTACATAATGCAGTTTCAAATTCATAAAAAAAGTATTAATATTTTTTTACTCCCAATACTTTTTAACCACTACTCTGTTAATTGGAACAATAATGGAAACACTATCTAACTCATAACAAAAGCTATAAATTTCTTCATTGAGACATAAAAAGTAATTATGTGTTTTTTCCATAGCTCTGGTGTTTATTACTTTAGTGTTTAGACTTTTTTTCGTTTGATTTCCTTTTGATGATTTCAAAATAACGCCTACTATTTGATCAAATAGAAACCAAACATGATATTTACACTTCTTTTAACTTGAAAGACAAGAATTTGATCATAATGAACTGTGGTTTTGGAGGAAATTCTTGATATAGGCAAAGACTATTCATATCATCTATTTAACTGCATCTAAGAAGTTTATTACAAAAATAGCTTGGCAGACGCCCAATTTCCAATGCATTTGCAGGTGTATCAAACATAAATAAAAAACATAATATTTGTACTTACCAAAGTGGTTCTTTGGGGCGTTGATGTGTCCACAGTGTTGACTTCGGCCGACAGGACATTCCCGTGAACCAATACAGTATCTAAATTAAGAGTATACTGGGACTTTTCAGGCTTGAAACCACGCAATCTCTTGCAGAAACCCGATTGATCGCAAGTCTTAAAATTGTTCTTATCCACGGCATAACTGCCGCTTAACGCCAAAGTGGCGACCAGAAGAAGCTCCCAAGTCTTCATACTGCAAAACAAATACTTATTTTAGTGCCAAAAATGTGCTATCACTAACAAAGACCGGTGTCAAAGCAAACCCAAAAGTAAGGGGAGTTGTAACTCGATATTATACCACATACCTGGCCAGATTTATAAAACTAACGCCTAAATAATGTAGTACTGTTATGTGGTATTTTTTCTATATATTCATCGCCGCGGTAATAATATTATTGAAATAATTAAGCTGAGAAAACGATAGAAATGCACGCACGCGTTACGTGGAGATATCCCGTTTGACAACTGTTTTTTACTGGGTTACCAACATTTAAAAACAGTCAAACAAAGTACAAACGCCAGCAGGAAACGCTACCAGAAACTGTCAAATCCAAATCAACCTTAAATCTAACGTATCAGCGATAAAGTTGAAAATCCATTAAAGAAATTTGACAAATTTTAGTAGCTTGATGTGCTGGCGACTGTACAATATGTAATAAACATTTTTCGTTGCCTGCCTGCCTAGCCTTTTCCCAACTTCGTTGGGGTCGGCTTCCAGTCTAACCGGATGCAGCTGAATACCAGTATTTTACACGGAGCGACTGCCTCCACAACCCAGTTTTTGGGTAATACGACACCCCTTGGTAAGACTGGTTGTCAGACTTTCGGGCTTCTGACGACCCGTAACGACTGTCAAAGATCCACGAATGACAGCGGGGACCAACGGCTTAACGTGCTTTCCGAGGCACGGAGGAGTCTCGGTATGAAAAAGTGGTCACCCATTCACAGACCAACCGCGGCAAGCGTAGCTTAACCTAATGAATCGACCCGTGCGGCTGTTATTACTTAGCTACGAGCTCCTCAAAATTTTTCCTTGCCTAAGACACGATATACATACAGTAATAAACATCTGCTTTATAGTGATGTGTACTAACTAATGACAACCCCTCGATAACGTCCAATTATACTCCTACCAACTTAAATGTGAAATGGCGAAAATTGGAACTACAGCCGTCATGTTGAAATGTCATTCGTTTGTCAGTGTCTACCACATTCGGGTTCTCTGGTTGTTTTGTCGTGATACTGCTGAATTTATAAAGTTAAATATGCAGAAAGCTATTAAAAGTGATGCTCAAAACATTATTCTAAAGGTTAAAACCTTTTTTGAAGATGAAGCTCGGGCTGGGTCTCCGATTATTCCATTTAATCAAATATACAAACGAATTTCGGCAGCGACAGGTTAGTGTTGTCAACTTTCTTGTTATAAATTACCCGATACTTAACTAATTATTTAAGTCCACGAAATATTCGTTTCTATTCTTGCTGCAGGTTAGCGTAACGGTAACGTACAGACGCCAGCAGGTCAAGCTACCCGAAACTGTCAAATTTTCTCAATCAACTTTGAACTTAATGCTTTGGCGATAAAGTTGAAAATCTATTAAGAAAATTTGACAGATTATAGTAGGTTGATGTGCTGGCGTCTGTACATCTAATAGGTAACCTGCTAAGTAAGTGAGCAAACTAACCTGCCAGATTTCAAATTTCTACTATAATTTATTTTACTATCAATAATATTTTCACTAATCGACTACAGAAGACGTTATAATTGACAGCTTACTATTGCATCGTGCAGCTCTACAAAAATGTTATCACCGGTTTTCCGCAAGGTTTTAGATAAAATTTTATTCGTTTGTCAAAATACCGGCGTATACAACACGCATTTCTGTTCATTAATAAAAATGAGTGATCCGAAGTGGAAAACTGAGCGGTACAGGTTGCTCAAAATGGGACCTGAAGAACGGAGGCAAACTGGCATGTATGATAATAAAACAATAGTAACTTTAAACGCGGTTGACCCCTGGCACAACTACGTCGTAAAGAATAAAAGCATCGAGAATGATAGAAAGCATACCCTGGACGATCTAACGGAGTTCAAAAAGATCAAATTAAACAGCGAACAGAACAAAACTCTGTCCCAGAAAGTATCTCTTTTTAAAGGCGATATTACTCAACTGGAGGTAAGTGCAACTTGGATAACATCATAAACTTAAGCATAACAACGCGCCTGTATTGTCCGAAGGGGTAGGCAGAGTTGTATTAGTACACCTACATTTTGCTACTCGCCAGTTATTAATTTAGAAATAGTTACACCAACAGCAAAATGCAGCTATGATTAGGGCACATGTAATAGAGAGAAATTCCTTATGGAAAAACCCAATAACACTGCCGTGCTGGGAGATCAAAACTTATTTTTATTAAAGGGCGCTATGCACGCTTACAAAATATCATAGAGATAAACTAGGAAAGTGCCAGAGAGGTATGGAACGAAGCATGATAGGAACAAGAAGGGAAGATAGAATTAGCAATGTGCAATTAAGAGCAAAAACCAAATTAACCAATATCCTGGAAAAGACCTCCAAAAATGGATATGGACCGGCCACATGTTGAGAACTATACAAGAAAAATGGAGCCAAATTACAATGAATTGGTATCCAAGAGATGTTGAGGACGACAACAAATGTGCTGGGAAGATGAGCTGAAACTTACTGCTAGACCCAAATGGAGGAGAGTTGCTCAAGACAAGAAGCAATGGAAACTACTGGAGGAAATGTATGTTAGAGAATAACAAAAAATAAAAAAAAGCCTTTGCCAATAGGCACACTGAGTTGAGAGACATTCTATAGCCAAACAAATCAAAAATACAGTCATACAGATCAATCTCACCCAGTTTAACGGGCTAAATAAATAAATAAATGCATGCTTGATAATAAACTGATTGATTATGGCGCAGGTCATAATATAATAAAAAAGCTAAATTTCTTCAAAATAACATTTCGGTATCAATAATCATTTCATCATCCTACAATACATTATTTCATTATTATTATGCTTTTTGACTGAGTTATAAGCCAATATGTAAGACAAGTCACAGTTGCGAAAATTTTAAATACACAACTATATGGCCATAGCAGTAATAACAATAAAATGTCTATTGCGTCTTCTTCATGTCTTTCAAAGCATTAAATTTAGAAGGTTTTGTCTGAAAAGGCTGACAGGCGTGAATGTATAAACTTTCAGTCCAAAAGACCCCTGTACCATTTAGATAGATCAATTAACTCGGTCTATCACAGTCTGCTGCTAGCTAAATACTGAACTCCTGTTTTAAATAAAGGTATGAGTGATTAAAACTTAAATGTTTTCAGGTCAGCGCCATAGTAAATGCTGCTAATTCTATGTTGAGAGCTGGAGGTGGCGTTGATGGTGCCATACACCGAGCAGCTGGACCACTTCTACAGGTATATTAATTAGTTCTATCTTTACTAAAGCTGCAGTTTAGTACTCATTTACACCTGCATTATGCAGTTAAATGCATAATGCAGGTGCTAACGAATGCTGCAAACATTACACAAGATTAGCATAAGGAAATGAACGCTGAGTGTTTCGAGGAATGGTTTAGGGGTTTTTGTCGAAACTGAAACCCAATTCTGTAGTGGTCATGGATAATGCCCCCTACTATTCCCGGAAGATATAATCACTACCTACAGTGTCATGGATTAAAGCAAGAATACAGGAGTGGCTGACAAGCAAGAATATTCAATTTGAAGAGAAAATGACGAAAGGCCACACTTATAGACATCGTACGGCAGAACAAGGGTGCACACCGTGACGAAGTATGCTGTGGATGAGATGGCAGCGGAGCACGGAGTCACTGTCATACGCCTGCCCCCTTACAACTGCGGGCTCAATCCTATTGAGCTGGTTTGGGCGCAGGCGAAAGGATATGTTGCCAGAAACAACAAACCATTTAAAATGATAGAAGTCAAAAAATTGTTCAAAGAAGGACTTAAAAACGTTACTGCGGAAAGATGGAGCAGCTGTGTGGGTCATAGCAATAGCGACTTTTATTTTGTTTTGATTATATAGGTGGCATGCATGCATGACATCCAGCCTCTCCAAGATTCGCTTTCTGACTAAGGACGTAAAATCGGTGTTGCGTAAAAGGCCTTCTACACAATCGGAACCAACCACCAACAGAGGTCACCTTGGATGCATCAACCAAATTGGATTTCAGTATACACGGTAGTGTGGTTGGATCAACTTGTCATTGTATATGCGGAGTTATAACCTACGCTACGTTTCGAAACATGGAACCTATCTTTCAAAACATCAAAAAATTGGCATAGCGTTAACAGCTTTATGTGAGGAAGAAAAAGAAAGAAAAAAACGAATATGGATGAAACCGTGGCTAAAGGAGAGAAAAGCATTGCGTCACATAAACATTTTAAAAATAAGAGCCTTGTGTTGTGATTCACAACACAAGGTACCGTGGCGGTCGACGTTCAGGACGCCAATGGCACAGCCGAACGAGCAAACAGGCGTCCACACGATCGTAGCTCAACTCAATGACATCTATTTGCCCTTGGTAGAGAGGGATGCGCCGACAACCAAGGTGGTTGGAAGGTCACTCAGTTGACAAACCAAATATTGACATCAACCTACGTCTACACTGCAGTTGATTTTAACATCAACACTACCAAGGTGACCTCTGTTGGTGGTTGGTTCCGATCGTGTAGAAGGCTTTTAATAACGAACGTCTTTAATTAGGGGCCATGCCATGCCCACCCTTAATTCAGAGGCCTATTCACACCACTTTAACACTTTGAAGGACACTTTACGGCCATAGCAGTAATAACAATAACACGTCAATTGTGTCTTGTTAGTGTCCTTCAAAGCTTTAAGTGATATTGTTACTAACATATTGAGTATTTGTTACTTGCTAAATAAATATTTTGTCTTGCAAATGCACTGTTGTAAAGTGTAGTAAACCAATAAACTTCAAGAAAACAAGAAGTTCATTGGTACAGTTCGCGCAAAACTTTATCAGCCCTCTGAACTTGCACGCGAGTGGCTGCTAAGTATCAGGTTGGCACAAAAGTAATGAGACCCATGGTTTACGTTTTATATTTTTTTACCTTGTTTTATATATTATTATTACAATACAAAAAGCTTAGTCAATGATGTAATCACCATTAGCATCTAAGACTTCTTGCCAACGATCAGGCAAAGTTTGGATGCCTTTCGCCCAGAACTCTGATGGCTGTGCATTGAAAAAGTTGTTCAACTGCGCGTCTACATCAGAGAAATCATTAATAGGGGAATAAGGTGGGTGGGGTATCGTCTCCCAGCCCAAGTTCTCCAACTGTTGGCGAACGGCAGATGCGACATGAGGTCGAGCGTTATCGTGTAGTAAAACTACATTGACTTGCCTTCGTCGTTTTTTTTTTTTTATAGCAGCGTATAGTTTGGTGAGCTGGGTTGAATATTTGTGAGAGTTTATAGTTTCAGTTTATGTCAACCAGGTAGAGATGGTAATTGGCAGCGCGTCTAGATGTCCGATGGTAGAAGGGAGCCGGTGGAATCGGGTCGTGGAGTTCTTGTGTAATAGTATTCATAAAACAGCATGTCTTGCGCGTCTCAGAAACAGCAAAGCAGAACTTTTAAGCGATTCTTTTGACTTAGTTTCGGTTGAGTTGGTGGCGTTTCTTCTGGAGGCAGCCAAAAAGCATGAAGTGTATCGTTCTCGTAATGAATCCATGATTCATCTCCAGTAACCAGATCAGACCAAAACTCTTTACGTCGGGGTCGCAGCAAAAGTGATTGACAGATAGCCACACGGACTGCACGAATAGCGTCTGTAAGGATGTGCGGTACCCACCTAGCCAAAACTTCTCGATACCCAAGCTCATGCAGATGGTTTTCCACGCCGTGGTGACTGCAGTTAAATGCTTCCGCTAATTCACGAGTGGTAGCATCCGGATTCGACTGCAGTTCGCGGTGTAAATCGTCATCATTCACTGCGGGTGGTCGTCCAGAGCGCGGCTGACTTTCAAGGCTCCTGTCTCCTGATTTAAAACGGTCAAACCATCGGGACATCGTCGCATGGCTTGTACTTCCAGCGCTCAATGCAGTGTTGATATTGTCAGCTGCAGCCCGCGCACTGTGGCCTAACGTCCTCGTATAAGTATACTCGTAGTGTTTGAACTTGTCGCTCGTCCAGTTTTCTTCAAACTGACTAAACCGATTTTTTTTTGTGAATGGCATCTCGTAGTTGGCGTAGAGAGGCCGTGACGACTTAACCAGTCAATCATATTAAACCAATCGCGAGGGCGGCTTTATATACCCCCACAACACAAGTACTCGTACATATACGTAGAATGTTCTACAACATTCTAGAATATTATCGAAAACAATTCTTGAAATAGGAAATGTATAGAGTTTTGTAGAGTGTCTCACATTACTTTTGTGCCAACTCAATATTATTAATATCTAATTATTTTTTAACCGACTTCAAAAATGGAGGTTCTCTATTCGACCCGTATGTATGTATGTAGGTATGTGTGTATGTTTGTTTGTTTGTATGTCAACGATTTTCTCAAAAACTAATGAACCAATTTTGATGATTCTTTCAATAGCGTGATCTACACACTTTTAGAAAGGTTTTAGTGTATAATACATTAGGTATTAGTCTTATGTACGAAGTTATATGCATAAATGTACTGTATTACTAACATTTCTAAGCGGAGTTTGATAATTCTTCGTTTCGTTCGCCTAGAGCGTATGTAATTGTATAGGCATTTATCTAAAAATGGAAAAAAGAATTTACTTAAAAAAAGTAAAAACCAACTTTAAAAACCTAAAACGAATAAAATAACTTTCATAATAAAACTTAACAGCTTCTGAAGTCGGTGTCTTCAATTCTCTTTAGCTTGGCACCGACGACTTGAAGTCGGTTTATACTTTTTTTTAAGTAAATGATGAACAAATCAATTCTGTAGGTAGGCATATAGGCACTATAAAAAATGTTTCAAATCTTACAATAATGATTGTAAACTCATTATACCATGCGCGGTTTCGTACTCGGGCCTACTACGTTCAGAAGGGCTCCTAAAAGTATGAAAGCTGTACGGGGGAGTAGCAACGGCATCTTGAAAATGATAGCGGATAGGTTGGACGCGTCTGTGTGCAACAAATTCATCAAACTACATATGAGAGGTGCAGTTTGATGTATCAAAATGTCACTTTATATTTATCAACCTACTAACATAGCTTTTAAGTATTTTGTGACTAACATTATGGACCATCATTGTCTGTCAATAAACATTTTTTTTTAATTTATTTTATAACGTTTAACACATACTGTAAACTACTCTTTTTGCTACAGTATTGTTTAAAGTGTTACCCAATAAATGCAGAGTAGAGCAATATCAACCTAATCAAAAATGAACATTTTGTACGCCCCAATACTCCTAAAGCAGTGAAAAGTTTGCGTCAGCTATCTATCAACTTATTTTTTATCCATCCCTGGTATTGACTCATACAATTTTATTACAGGAGGAATGCAACACACTTAAAGGATGTCCAACGGGAGAAGCCAAGATCACCTGTGGCTATAATCTGCCAGCTACATGTAAGCAAAATACAATACACGCATAAATTCTTACAAATATACAGGGTTATTGGTAAAACACCAACAACCTGTTAAGGGGTCATTGTACTCATCATTATGAACAACTTTTACATAGTAGTATTAGTAGTAGTATTGTTGTTCGGATGTTTGCATAATTCGTCAAAATGTATGTACTTAACAGCAGATTTTCTTTTCGCGATTTCAGGTTTGGTCCCATAGTAAAAGTTGTTCACAATGATGAGTACAATGACCCCTTAAGAGGTTATTGGTATTTTACAAATAACCCTGTATAAATTCTGATTCTGATTTTAAAAACAAAACAATATTCTAGTAGGTATGGTATTTCTAGGTACGTAATCAGTACATAATTGATAACCTTTATTCTTAGCTGTAGATTACTTGCTCTGGCCTGTGTGGAAAATCTGAAATTTTATGTTATTTAGGTGTATGTTTACATGTTTTTTTTTTTTTAATATTTGTGGTTCCTTTTACCTACTATGTATTTATATGCAGATGTAATGAGCGATTGGCTTTCTAAATAGGCATGCCTGATAACAAAAGCAACTTGCATTAAATTAATTATGTGAGAAGGTGAAACAATTCCGTTGACCATATTATACGTATAACACAGCACATACAAAAGTACTATATTTCCCTCTAAATTGCTTAACTTAATCAAATGGTAGGTACAGACGTCAGCACATCAAGCTACCCGAAACTGTAAAATTTTCCCAATCAACCTTGAACCTAATGGTTTAGCGATAACGTTGAAATTCTATTATAAAAATTTGACAGATTGTAGTATCTTGATGTGCTGACGTCTGTACAACACAAACCACCATAAATAACTATTTCCCTTTCAATTCCTTAACTAATTAATATTATTAAAATTACAGACGTGATCCACACCGTGGGTCCTCAAGACGGGAATGCAGAAAAACTCAGAAAATGCTACGAGAACTCCCTTGCTTTCCATAAATCACACAAGCTGACATCCATAGCATTCCCTTGCATTTCTACTGGCATTTACGGCTTTCCCAACCGTTTGGCAGCCCACATCGCTCTCAGTACTGCTCGGAAGTTTCTTGAACAGAATCAAGACATGGACCGTATCATCTTCTGTCTTTTCATGCCTGTAGATGTTGAAATCTATGAGACATTAATGCAGATGTATTTCCCTGTACATGAATGAAATTATAACGATGATGCTAGGTCTGAGTAGATAGAGAGGTACTTTTATTTGCCATCAGCTCAAATAATAATTTCTCATTTGAGATATTGCATTAAAAGTAAAACTGAAATTATGGATTTTTGTGAAGTCTGCCCATAAAGTCTGAATAAAATATACTATCCTTGGGTTTGTTCTCTTAATTCGATGTTAGAAGGTACTGTAATACCATATTTTTTGTGATATTTTTCTAAAAGTTTTCATGTTACTTAATATAACTTTTGTTGAGTATCTTGTCAGATAAAAGATTGTTTCTTTTTTTTTGTATTAAAAAAATATTACGTAAATACCGAGTTTTAGTAGCACGAACGTGGATGCAAGCCCTCCTCAACAAACGCAGATGGAAAGACGTAGAAAATATGCATGCCTTTTTTGTACTAAGATTCATATACTTAGCAATCTTGGTAAAAAATAAATGCAATATCCATGGGGTGCGCTAAGGTAGCCCACGAAATTCTTTTTTAAGTTTTTAGGGTTCCGTACCAAAATGGTAAAAAGGAACCCTTACGGTAGGACTCGGTCTGTCTGTCTGTCACAGCTAGATATCTCAAGAACTACTAATGCTATCAACTAGAATTTTGGTATAGTTTTAGATGACGTTTGCCCAATTATTTTGCAAATAAGAAAGAAATAAAAATGTATATATTGATTATTGGAGCTACTAGGGTATGTGGGGTATCATATGAAAGTCGCTGTTTGCACATTCTCAAACATTTTTTTAAGCCGCTTAGTTTTCGACTTTTGATGAAAAATGTAAATAAAAATACCGTCCCCCCCCCCCCCCCCCCCGCCTTATCTCCGAATTTTGGATAGAGAAAAATCTGAAATTATTCGGTGTGATAGAAATTTATGTAAAGAATACAGAAAAAATAAAACGTCTGTAAATAGCACACTTTTTTATATATGACTAGAAGCGTCCCGCGGTTTCACCCGCGTAAGTCTCGAACCTGTGGGAATATCGGGATGAAAAATATTCTGTGTTAATCCAGGTTATAAAACTATCTGTGTGCCAAATTTCATGAATATCTGTTCAGTAGTTTTAGCGTGAAAGAGTAACAAACATCCATCCATCCTCACAAACTTTTGCATTTAATGCATTTATAATATTATTATAGTAGGATAGGAAGGTGCGCTAGTCCGACTCGCTCTTAACCGCCTTTTTTTTTTGAGTTTGCTAGTCAGTATTGTTTGTATGTTGATTAAAGTATGATTCACTACCGTAACATATATGTGTTTACAAAACTATACTATAAGTATCGGTAATACAACTGCTTAAGGCGATACCAAAATAAACAGAGGGCTTTTTCGTAACCATTTATTTCACTATTACAGAAAGTATGGATTTAGTTTTTGGATATATGTTTATTGACTGTATGATTAAAACTCTGGCTGAAGGAAAACGCAATTGGGTTAAATTTCCTCGATAGAATTTAATTCCGAAAATACCTCTATGTTTTTAATTTTTTTTCTGTAATTCTAAAATCCTAAGTAATTTTATTGCAAAATTGCATTCAAAATGTGCGTATTAGGTAATTGAAAACTCTGACTGAAAATATTTTTGATAGACAGCTTAGTTTATTTTTAAACAATTTTTATTTGGTTTGGCGCTTACGTTGTTATATTTTGGTTCCAACGCTTTGTTGCGCTCTCTTTTTTCGCATGGGGAAGTAATTGACTCTGTCACTGTCTTATTCCCGCCCAGTTCGCCTGCGACCTTTGTCAGTATTAGACCTGTGTCGGTTCCTTCCGAAATCGTGATTACATATTTTTATCCCAATTGTTTTTGTTTAGTGTTTCATATCAGTATTTCTCAAGTGAACAAGGTTTTTACATTGCCGCTATGGGGAATAAGTATAAAAGACAACGTACAGTAAACAAATCCCGACAGTTGGAACGCCTGAGGGAACATGCTCGTAAAATGACGGACAATAAAAAGTAAGTACCTATACATGACTTTATAATAATTACATACTGAGTAAGTGAATACTTGCCTGACTCGATTGATTATAAAATTGTGGAAGAAGCGAAAGAGGTATGTCACGATCGTGACCAATGGCGATCAGTAGTATCTCTGTCCACCCCCTTGGGAGACAGGCGTGAATCTAAAAAACTGAAAAATCAATCCTTAGTCACACACCACACTCATACACCCATGATTGTTCGTTCCAACGTGATGAGTGGTGATGGTGAGCCCTATCGCCGTTTTTCGATCATAAATACAAATGGTTTTTAGGGCATGCGTAGTTTTGTTACGATGTTTTCCTTCACCATCCAGCAAGTGGAAAGCTTTAGGTGTGAATTCTAAGACTATAAAATGTACACATACATTCCAAAAAGCTCACTGCTGCATGCCCGACCAGGGATCGAACCTGGTTCTCAAGATTGAGAAGCCAACGTTTTACCGCCTGAGATACCACCGCTTATGATATTATTTTATTTCTTATAATTGAATATTTAGATACCAGTTTTATTTTACAGAGCAAACCGATCCTCAAAACATAATAAAAGCGACAAAATCACACTGCCGGAACAACAAACCTCGGACTATACGGACCATTCGGAAAACAGAAAAATAGAGTCGCCATTATCATTTTTAAATTTGGACGATCAACAATTTGTAACTACTAAGTTGTTGGAAAAAAATGGGTAAGCAAATTGTTTACTTCCTACTAGCTTCTGCCCGCGACTTCCTTCGCGTGAAATTTCGTGTTCCCCGACCCACCCTGTCGCACCGTATCGCCTGATCGCTCTATTACTTCGTTTTCGCTTAGCGTTCTTTTTGACTTTTTTCTCTTTGCTCGGCTCCTAAAGGTGATGTTAAATAGTTTTTCTCGAGAATTTGGTTATTAAATGCATACATTTTTTTTCTGCTGATTAGCGCGTTCAATCAAAAAAAAATTTAACACACACACACACACTTTTTATAAATTTATTTTTTTGTTTTTCAAAATGGTTTCATAATGGGCGACATTTTTTACTGTCTTTAAAAAAAATTAGGGTATAATAGAAGAACGGAGTAGAAGCCTATGGCATAACTAGTTTTTTTTTTCTGAAAAAACAAATAATGATAATATCGAAATTCAAATCATAGGCACCCTGCGTAGTGCGTATGATTTGAATTTCGATATTTTTAAACGATCTATAAAGTTTTTTCAAAATTTCTGTTTGTATTATTCTAGTTTACTTCAAATGTGTAGTGTTTATTGATACAGCAATTTCTGTCTAATCTATTGAAAAAAACAAAAAAAAAACTAGGTATGTCATAGGCTTCTACTCCATTCACCTATTGTAGCCTATTTTTTTTTCAAGACGGTAAAAAAAATCATCCAGTATAAATGTAATGTTGCCGTGCTAGTGTTTAAACTAACATGAAACTCATTTTACCTAATCCAGTTAACCGATTGTTGCGCATGCGTCGCCATTGTTGATAAACAGACGTTTTTTGCAATTCAATATATATGTATAATAATAGTTATATTTATTTTTAGAACAAGAAATATTTCAAGGAAGAGGCAGCATGAAGGTGATTTGGAGCATTCACTCAGTGAAGATGATGAGCCTCTACCATATGAAATAGAGATGGACAATAATGATGTGAGTTACCTTTCTTGAAGGCTCCAACAAAATAGAGTAAAACGAACTCTTCTGTGTAAAACGAACACTGGTAGTTGCATGTCTGTTCGTGGAATAACAAAAAAAAAAAAAAAAACGTTTGAGCCAATGGATCTGTAATTGGAAATAATAATATAATATAATAATAATAATATCATGGGACATTTCACATACGGTCATGTGATCCCAAACTAACTTTTTTTTTTGTACATAACAGACATGTTCATGCACACAAATGTTTGTCCTGGATGGGAATCAAACCCACGATCTGCGACATCATAGGCGGTATCTTCACCAACTACGCCAGCTGACCTGTCAAATAAATTACTCTTAAATGCCGAAAAAAATTGTCAAATTGTCTTCAAGCAAAATTTTAATATAAAGGAGCTGAAATTGTAATGTTTTCAGTGACTACTGGATTAAATTGTTATTATTTATCTTGTTTCAGAATATAATAAACAGCAGTGTAAGCGGTCATAGAATCATAGACATAAGTATGTTTTTTAATAGACTGCTTGAAATATCACAACACAAGTCACTGTTTGAGTGCGGCTTACATACTATACAACTAGTATTAGAAAAACAGTCTGGCCTAACATCGGTATTTTCATTTGCTTGCTTACTATGTAAGAAAGTTTTCACTGTACAGAATTCATCAGAGAATTTAAATAAAATGGCAGTTACGGGGATAATAACGTCGGGCTGTGGTAACGCTCAATTAAATCAATTATCAGCATCTCTTGATTTACCAGCCTTGACAGATTATAGATATAAAAAAGCCCAAGACGAGGTTTTTGATGAATGGGAAGTGACAGCGTGGGAGGAGATGAAAAAGGCTGGAGAGCGTGAAAAAGAAGCAGCTTTGAAAGAAGGAAGGGTCACCAAAGATGGAATACCTATAGTTGACGTCATCTTAGATGGTTGCTGGTGTAAACGTTCGTACAAAACCAATTACGCCGCATTATCCGGTGCTGCAGCCATCATTGGGAGGCGGTTTGGCCAAGTTTTATATATGGCTGTTAAAAACAAATATTGCTGCATTTGTGCCAGAGCAGAAAAAAGGAAAGAGGAGGCTAAGCAACATGAGTGCTTTAAAAATTTTAGTGGAGCTTCCACGTCAATGGAATCTACGATCATTGCTGAGGGATTTAAAACATCAATAGAGATGCATGGACTTATTTATGGAAGATATATCGCAGATGGCGATAGTAGCACTTACGCAAAAATTTTGGACACAAGGCCGTATCATTCCATTACTGTAGAAAAGATAGGCTGCAGAAACCATATTTTAAGAAATTTTTGTAACAAATTGCAAATTTTAAAAACAGAAACAGCTTATAACTTAGCAGAACGTAAATTGTTGACAACTGAAAAAATTATGAGCACACGCAAGTACATCTGTGATGCCATCGATTACCACGGTTCTCAAGATAATAAATCTGAGGGTACAACGAACTTACATAAAGATGTGACAATATCTGTTTGTCATGCATTCGGATCCCACGAAGAATGTAATAAAAACATATGCAGCGAACAAACAGTAAATTATAATAAAAATTTATTTAACAGCCATCTTTGGCAACGGATTAGATACTTGGTAGGGAATGTTGCGTCACAGGCAAGAAGTTTAATCGAAAATGTGGCTAGCAATGTCGTGGAAAGATTCAAGGGAGTGGTGGCGAAATTTGTTGGCGGAAAGAGGGTGAATTATGCTCTCAAGCGATCTTACCAAGCAAGAGTTGCCGGAGCACTTGTGTCATTTAACTCTGGCAAAATATCGACCACGGTCCATAAAAACATTCACCAACGAAGTCCGTTAGCAAAGGTCAAGAAGTACGAAGAAGCAGTGGAGAATAAAAGAGAATATAACCGGACTTTGAAAAGAAAGAAAAATCGTAATTTGGTATGTAGGAAGATAAATTTCGACTACGGAGAAAATGTTAATAAGCCTGATATGGATACTGAAACTTATGAGCTTGCGAAATCAACCTTTCTAAAAAATTTAGAAAAAAACGGAGGAAGAACGCAAAGAAATAGAGCAAAGGACGATATTGCAAAGTCACAGTGGGGAATGGCTAGAACTACGGCGAAATCTGTTAACTGCTTCAAATTTCGGCAAGGTAGTTAAACGAATAAAAACCAATAGTTGTGCCAGTACAGTAAAAAACATGCTGTACAGGCCAAATATTGACCATGTGGCCTCCATAAACCATGGAAAGAAAAATGAGAAAGTTGCATTAGAGCAATTATCAAGGCTAATAAATCAAGAAATACAAGGATGTGGGCTATTTATAGATGAAACCTACTCATTTCTTGGTGCAACGCCAGACGGCATCACAGATGACATGGTGATAGAAATTAAATGTCCAATAGCACCATTCAAAGTTGGAATCGAAGCTGCCATTCAAGAAGGAAAAATGCATTTTTGGCGTTGTAATAAGAAAACAGGACAGGTTCAAGTAAATTAAAAATCCGACTGGTATTTACAAGCCCAAGGCCAAATGCACATATGCAAAAAAGACAAATGCTTAGTAGCAGTTTGGTATGGTGAAGACAAAATAAAAACACAAATCATTTACAAAGATGACAAATTCTGGAAAGAAAAAATGGAGCCAAAGTTATTATCTTTTTATTTTGACTGTCTCTTACCTGAACTGGTAGATCCTCGGTACACAAGAAATCAGACGATCCGTGATCCAGAATATGTAATTAACAAAAATAGGCACAAGGATACAAACAAAGAAAATAAAACAGTCACAACAACAGGAGGAAATGTCTCTGATGAAATATTGAATGAAGGCGAGAGACATGTATTTCAAGAAAACAGTGTAGATGTAATATATTTTAAAAATTATTAAATAAATCTTATCCATTTTATCATACTCTGATTTTTATTCTTAAGAAAATATCCATCACAAAATTTAATTCGTTAAATAATCTTTAATTAAAAAATTACGTAGTTTTGGAACAACTTTTGTTGTTGCACATTTAAATTTGAAATTTGGTTGTTTTAAATAAAATCATAGTAATAATAACACTATTAGGTAATTACAAAGCTATTTTAAAACAAATATAGTTAGGTAAAGTTTATGTCAATAAAATCGGTGTCTATAACGTAATAAATAATTTGAATATAAAATAATAAAACTATAGAAGGACTCAAAATGTGACGAATTTCAAGCGAAATAGGTATGTCAGGATCGTAGGCAATGGAAATCAGTTGTTTTGCCTACCATCGTGGGAGAGAGGCGTGAGTATGTACCTAACATTCTATGAAAACATTTATCTACAGATCGTACTGTAAAACTTTCCCAAAGAAACACTTGGAGAGCGAATTCGTTTTGAGTTTTCCTAACAAACGTTTTGGTCTAAGTGATTTTTTTAGTGACTTTTCTTTTCTTAGGTCAATATGAACATTTATTTGTTTGTTCCCTATGGTGCTATTCTGTACAAATCTCACCGTGAAAACTTAGGTGAAGTGAGCGTGAAGTGAGCGCTCACTTCAAGCTCACTTCACATACGTTTTCACGGTGAGACTTTTACAGAATAGACCAGCTGTTCATTTACACACGTTATATTCTTGTTGTCATTCTTATATTAATAAAGCAAAATACCAAATAATAATATAATTAATAAGTTAGTTTCATTCAGAGAAAAAAAAAACAAATGTATTTCTGGCGACTCCATTCGCCTTCTCTATTCTAAAACTTCAAAACCCAGGCTCGCTCGCGGTAATAATACGCTAAGAAATTATATTACACAAAAGAATAGGGTGACCCGGGAATCCCCATGTCATTCATATCCTTGAGTAATACGTATAACCACAGTCTAAAAATCATACAGTCGTCCAACGAAGACGTCTAGACAGGGCAATCGTGCGGGGTGTGAGGGGCGAGACGCGGGTAAGCCGATCCCGAACTGCGAACAAAACGATGTCAGTAGTTCGGGATACGTCATTCAGGGCCGACAAGTGTTTATTTTTTATTTAAAATGGTGCATGCAAAGTGTGCTGTGAGTGATTGCAAGTCTTCATCTTACATAAATAAAGATCTGCGGTTTCATCAGCTTCCACGCACAGAAGTAAGGTAAATAAATCTGTTTTGTTATTGTAGAGTACATAAATAATTTTATTTGTAATGTCGTGCCACGTTGATAACGCTAATAAAATGGTCGACCGGCGCACGGTAAAAAAAAAATGTTAATAGGTTATCGCACACGGCTTCCATCTGTTTGGAAATCCTACTAATATTATAAATGTGAAAGTGTTTGTTTGTATGTTCCGTGTCAAGATGGTGGACTTTTTTATTACTTACTAAGGGTGAATTTCGAGATGGTAGACCTAATTTTTTATAGTATGATATGGGTGTCAACTTTGAGTCTAATTGGGGTGCTTGTTACGAAAAAGCCATCCTTTTAGAAATCCAAGATGGCGGACGTCATATTTTTTATAAGTTGATATGGGTGTCAATTTTGAGTATAATTGGGGTGCTTATTAGGAAAAAGCCATCCTTTTTGAAATCCAAGATGGCGGACAACGTCATATTTTTATAATTTGATATGGGTGTCAATTTTGAGTATAATTGAGGCGCTTGTTACGAAAAAGCCATCTTTTTTGAAATCCAAGATGGCGGACAACGTCATATTTTTATAATTTGATATTTGTGACAACCCCGGCCGATGCGTTACTGTCTAGACGATGTCGGCATTTTACACAAGATCAAAGGCGTCGTCCTACTGTATGATTTTTATACTGTGGTATAACCGAGGTATTTGAAGAAGTTTGAAGAATATAACGCATTTTATACGTATTCTTTAATAAACATACTTTTGTTTTAAAAAAGTAATTATTTGACTACTCATTCGTAAATTATTTCTTTGCTACAGAAGTACCACTATTTATATTAACGCGTGACCTTGAACGAGTGTCGGAGGCCTAGTCTCACCTTTCGGAGTTTCCAAGTAATTTAAAAAATGTTATATCTGGGTGCGTTATTGACGAAATCAAGCAGCCAAAAACAGCACAATACAATATATATATTATGCACTTTGCCATACTAAGTAAGTACTTGTACTTATTTCAATGAATATATGTCACAAATCGCACGCATATTTGTCACAAGGCGCGTAGGTATGACTGGCGTTCCGAATTTGTATGAAGATAGAATATACTGTAGATAACTTTACCGTGCTCGTGACTCACACGCGCGGTGCGTTTGCGATGTATTCAAGCAGGGGCTCGCCGCGCGCGGGGTGTCTTCTGTTAAGCCACACCCCTAGAGCTATGATTTATTTTTTACGTATCACCTTAAGTTATTGTACTATAATCTACGTCTCTCTAAATCTAGACTAAATGAACTTAGAGAATTGTATTGATGATTTTAATGATTATAATTCTACAAATACAGATTTATTACGGTCGCGAATCATATTCAGATCAACATACAACCTGATACTGACCTGCAAATTGCAAAAAAAAACGTAATAAAATTTGAATTTCGCGGGCTACCTAGACCATTCGCCCTACTGGCACAAACTCGGCTTATCTGCTACTGAGAAAAATCGTGATAGCAAAAATAATAACACACTTTGTCTAACTTGAGAATCGAACTCACGAGTTCTATTTACCCGACCGCGACCTACTGAATTCGAGCCTAGAGCTCGAATTCAGTAGGTCGCGGTCGGGTAAATGTGTGACTTTGAGAACTCATTTGATATTTCATAGACAAAAGTTACGCAATCTGTGTTTATTGACAGAATGTCAAAATCAGGAAACGAAAACGTCATAGACAAACATTATCAGTCGATGTCACTTGTTCTATTTCTCGATTTGTTTTGGAAATAATAAAAATAAAATCTATATACTAAACCAAAAGCTTATCTAAGAAATTTGCTTTTAAACCCATAAAACTAAACCTACTATACAAAAAATAAGTTTGCGACTGCGTGAAGAAATGTAACATTGTGAGACTCAAATGATTTGAGACGTAAATATCAACAATGTCTTCAGCGTTAGAACATGAGGATTTGGAGAATGTGGCGCTCGTTAGAATGGAGGACGTGCAGCCTTCAAGAGACAGGATAGACAGGAGTGTAGACATACACATTCCTGCTGCAGGCGAAGAAATCTTCGAGTATTGTATTGATGACAAAGTGGAGTATGAGAATGAGTGCGAAATTGATGATGATAGCGACTCGAATATTGGCAGTATGGTGTCCATTCAGTCTGAGGAAATGGTTGAAGAAGAAGAGGAAGACAGCGACCCTGAAGAACTGATTGTTCCTGAGGTTTTGGAGGTACCTATAGAGACAAATGTACCTACGGTGAGCTTGTTATTTTCGCGCCCTTGACTGCTATTGATTTTGTTGCACTATTTAGTATGTTCAAAACTTTTGTTTAGAATTTTAGGATTTCTTGCAGCTGGATTGCTAACTCATATGGTTATTGGTTTTTTGTTTTTAGTAAAACTTAACATTTATCTCATAACATTCACTATTGTATCATTTTAGTGTTTTGCCTTTATCAATAGTGTAAATTAAGCTTTAAATCCCTGTTTTATTATGCAAGTTTGAGTTCTAGTAGACATACACATACATACAAGATTAATTCATTTCAAATGTTTTTTTTCTGTACTTATATAGCCTTTGGTGCACTTATTTAACTTCTTATGATCACATTTCTAAAACCTTTGCAACTTTGTTTGATGACTGTAATATTTCTTCCACCAGAAAGCCAGCGAGTTGAAGACCGAAGTCAAACCAAACCAATCAGACAGTTGGCCCACGCTAGAAATATTACCAGGTGGCGTTATCAAGAATGCGGTTGACTGTGAAACATTTACTGCTAAGACAGAAAGTAAACCTCCAGGGAAGGGAGAGATGATGTACGCTTGTGCAAAGTGCTCACAGGTGTTCAAATACCTCTTCTGCTTAGTGAAGCATGTTAAATGGCACGAAGATCAGAATAAACTGATGAAAACTCCGCATTTAAGAAAAATGAGTGAGTCTTTATTTGTTTCTTTTTCCTGCTGGTGTCTGGAAATTGTTTTCTTTATTAATATTTACTTACTGTGCGATTTAATCATCAAATTACTTGACTATCACTAATACCTAAATTTTAAAATTATAAATATGCCTGTTTTTAAAATTTTTTTTTTCAGTTTGGTAATTACTGAATACCAATTAAATAATAAAAAATACTATTGTCTAAATTAAAAAGTCACAGCTTTTTAACTATTCTTAATTATAAATGGGAATTATTTTACTTTTAATTATCTTTTAAATAATAATATGCAACAGGAAATTGATCTTCCTTATAAATTCTTATATGTATATGGCCATATTGTGGTAATTGTGGTGTCAAAATCTTAACAAATGACAAAAAAATAAAATAATATTAAGGTAAGTAGTTTTTCAATACTCATTAAATATGTTGATAATTATTTTATAGATCCACCAAATACTGCTGTGTATTTTTGTTCTGTATTTCAGGAATAAATCAATAAAACACCGCAGATCACTTATACTCGTGTAATGGCCGACAACCAACTAACTTACAAGCCTACCCACACATATAATAAATATCAAAAACACCACATTCCTCCACTACTATTTTAAACATACTTGTTATTAAAACTTATAATTTAACTGTTTCCTAGTTTTTCTCATCGGATACCGGCGGACAACTTGAGGTTCCTGAGGTATTACATTGTTTGAATGAGGCTGACTTGAGTCAGGAGTCTCAGGAGAGCCTGCGTCCACAAACTCATCATCCGAGACCGTTCCAATTCTCTCTTCCCCATCCTCTCGCGCAGGAGACGTGGGGGAGGTAGAAACCCGCGCCGGTGATGTCAGGACCGGTTCAGGTACTGAACCAGCATCACGCTCGTGTGACTGACTGGTCATTATAGGGGAGCAATCTCCAAACACACTGACATCATCACCCGGTTCAAATAATGAGTTTCCTTTGTACGCCAATAACTGATCGACATGTTTTCTTACAATTACTTTTTCATCTGGAATATACACTGAATACATTCGTGATCCTAAACATTCTTTTACTATGCCCTGTTTCCAAATATGTTTAGTACCGTTATTGAAATATTGTTTTAGTAATACCTTGTCGCCTACTGAGAAAAGCACACTTCTTTTCCCACCAAATTGTTTACCTTGGTTCACTTGTGCTTTCAAGACATTCGTTTGGGCCACAGATGACGAGGATGTTGTAGTTTCTTGTGATGGTAATCTTATCAAATCGAGTCTGCACCGCAAAGGACGTCCAAACATCAATTGCGCTGGAGAAAATCCAGTAGTCATATGTATTGTGTTTCTATAATCGAACAAAATTTTATTTAAAACTTTCACAAATACTTTTTGTGTTACATTATTGTTTAAAATTGCTTTTAAACCATTTTTTATGGTTTTGACACTGTTCTCTGCCTGCCCATTTGACATAGCATGATACGGCGCGCCCGTCAAGTGTTGCATTCCGTTTAGTCTGCAAAACGTCTCAAATTCATTTGAGCAAAAATTGGTAGCATTGTCTGTAACCAAAGTACGCACTAAACCAAATCTGCTGAACATCTCGCAAAGTTTACTAATAATGGATTCACTATCTGTTTTTTGCATACAAAAACATTCCACCCATTTTGAATGAGCGTCCACCGCAATTAAAAACTGTTTACCCCCTAACATAAACATATCTAAGTGAACGCGTTCCCAAGCGCGCTCTGGGTATGGCCACGGTGCTAACGGTACTTTAGGTGGGTTATTTCGGAGCGTGTTACAAACACTACATGATCCTATTTTTTCTTCAATGTGTTTGTCAATGCTGGGCCACCACATACGCATTCTAGCTTCGGTTTTGGTTTTGACTACACCAAAATGAGAATTGTGCAACTCATTAAGAAGTCTTTCACGATAACGTGATGGAATCACGATTTTATGACCCCGTAATATACATCCATTCTCCAACGCCAAATCCAACCGACATAAATAAAATGGACGCAATTCCCGGTTCGTCACTTTTGTAGGCCAACCGTTTTTTATATGTACTATCACCTTTTGCAATACCTCATCGCGGTTGGTTTCATTTCGGATATCATTCAAAGTCAAGGGTAGTAAAACAGATTCACCTATAAAATTAATATACCGTGACTGATCTATTTCCTTACCTACTTCCAACTCATTTGACTGGGTAGGCACAGACCGCGATAAGTAATCTGCCACGTTTTCCTCACTCTTTACATATTCGATAGTGAAATTATATGCCGATAGGAACAAAGCATAACGTTGTAATCTGTTTGCTGCTAAGACGGGCACACCTTTTTCCTTTCCAAAAATCGACAACAGCGGTTTATGATCCGTTCGCAATACAAATGGCACCGTACGGCCATATAAATAATGATTAAATTTCTTAATCCCGAATACAATTGAAGTAGCTTCCTTCTGAATTTGCGCATAGTTCTGTTCGGATTTCAACAACGTACGCGAAGCATAGGCAACCACGCGCTCTGAGCCGTCAGGCTGTTTCTGTGCGAGGACCGCGCCCAGGCCGGCCGGGCCGGCGTCGCAAGTAACGACCGTCGGGTACTCCGGGTGGTAGTGTGCCAGCACGCGATCAGAGGACAACTCTTTCTTTATTTTTTCGAACGCTTCAGACTGATGTTTACCCCACTCCCATTCCATACCTTTTTTCAATAACTTGTTTAGGGGACTAAGTACCGATGATGTATTCGGAACAAAACATCGGTAATAGTTCACCATCCCTAAAAATGACTTTAATTCATTTGCGTTTTTAGGTGGTTTGCATTTATTAATAGCTTCGATTTTACTGTTGGATTTATGCAGCCCGTTCCTATCTATGACATATCCAAGATATTCCACCGAGCTTTTGAACAATTCGCATTTATCATATTTTACTCTCAAACCTGCTTCTTGCAATCTTTTCATCACGAGATCCAACCTTTCTATATGTACCATCCTATTAGGAGCAGTGATTAAAATATCATCTAAATAAATACATACGCCGTCGATGTCGCCTAATAACTGTTCCATAGTACGTTGAAATATAAAGGGTGCATTTGCTAATCCAAATACTAGCCGCGTGTACCTATATAGACCTCTATGCGTGTTTATACAACACCATTTCTTTGAATCATCGAGTTCGAGTTGAAGATAAGCCAATTTTAAATCTAGCTTGCTGAATTCTACCCCGCCATGAAGCTTAGCAAACAAATCTTCGATCCGAGGCAGTGTATAATTGTCTAGGTATAACGCTTTATTTAACGTTACTGAAAAATCTCCGCAAATTCGGACGTTTCCGTCGGGACGCAACACTGGAACGATGGGTGTAGCGACGTCTGAATGATCTACTTTTTCTATTATACCTGCTGCCAATAATCTATCCAATTCCTGCTCAATTTTTGGTTTTAAAGCTAGCGGTACGGGCCGAGGTCTAAAAAACTTCAACTGTGCATCTGGTTTAATTTTCAAATTTACCTTGTACTTGTTAAACCTGCCCAACTCATCTCTAAATAATGTTGAATATTTTTTAATTAACATTTCCCCTGAGTTGTCACGTATTACATTGTTACAGTTTAAGCTACATAAATGTATACCAAACAACCTCATAAAATCGCGGCCCAAAAGAGGCAAACGTTTCTCGTTTGTTTTAATAACAAAAAAACATATTTGGTTAGTGCGGCCTTCGTAGGCTTATAGACAATGACAAACAACCCATCGGCGCAATTTTTACTCCTGTATAAAAGTTAAAAATCTCCTCGCACGGCTGTAAACGATATTTGCTATTGTTACCGCCCCCGAACAGCTGTTCATATATAATAGCTGGTAAAACAGAGACAGCACTGCCACAATCAATTTCACATAACATTTCAATGTTATCTAACTTGACTTTACGCGAGATGGGCTGATCCATAATAGTGCTTTTTATATTAAATAAATTATAAATACCTTTGTCAACAACATCATCGTCACCCGTTCCCAAGAAGTTGCTATCACTTATCTTAGCCTTGCACACTCTTTTTAGGTGACCTTTTTTGTTACACTTCTGACAGGTATAATTAACAAACCGACACTTTTCTTTCGAGTGATTTTTGTACCCGCACACTTCACAACTCTTAGACACTCGCGAATTATTATCGTTAGAAGACCCGCTCGGTCGCTGCAGCGCGAACACAGGCTGCGCCTGCGCCGCCTCCGCGGAGCTCGCGCCAGCCGTGCCGGCCGCGTCGTTGCCAGCTCGCGCGGTTTGCAAAGCAATGCGCGCACACCGTACGCTCTGCGCCATCTCCAATGCCTTATTGAATGTGAGGGTTTCAATGCTTTCTGCGAACAATTTTTCTTTTTCCTTGGTATTTTCTAATCCTAAGACGAACTTGTCGCGTAAAGCAGTGTCTAACTCGGTCTTGAATCCACAATACTGTGCCAAATTGCGCACTCGCGCCGCCCATTCGGCTAGATCTTCCCCAGGACGTTGTTCCGCCTTGTAAAAACTGTACCTTTCAGCGAACGTACTCTTTTTTGCTTGGAAATGGACGTTCAATGTTTCTAACAGTTTTTTATACTCGACGTTGTCCAAGTTTTCTGGAAATACCAAATCTCTTGCGACGCGGTAGGTATCTTCCACCAGCGCGGTGAGTAGAAAAGCTCGTCTTCTCATTCCAGACTTATCGGTTTCGTCTCCAATGTCGTTCGCCGTGCAGTACTGGATAAAACGACTTTTAAAAATGCTCCACTCTTGTACGCGGTGATCAAATGAGAGGTTGCCGCCAAACGCCATATTAAATGAATTTGCGAGCTCCGTGGGCATTGAAAAACACTATTACTAGTGACACTATCAATTACACACACGTGAATAACGCCTCGTCGCCAATTGTTCTGTATTTCAGGAATAAATCAATAAAACACCGCAGATCACTTATACTCGTGTAATGGCCGACAACCAACTAACTTACAAGCCTACCCACACATATAATAAATATCAAAAACACCACAATTTTACTTCTAAAACGTGTTTTATTTTAATTGCCACTTGCCACAATATGGCTTTTGGTTGGTCTATAATCTTGAAGAAAGTTTAAGGAAACAAAACACAAGCATTAAAAAAAAAAAACATGGGCAGTCATGCGGTCTGCCGACAGAAGTGGAAATGTAAATAGCTACAGTTATACTGTTAACTTTAGCATTTTAAATCATCATCTTTAGGGTATTCACCTTAGCCCATGAGTTCCCAACCAGCAGTGCGCGCTCCCCTTGAGAGGCGGTATCTCCAAAATAAACTATTTTTTAAGGCGAAAGCGCCAGGGTAGCCTGAGAAATTCAAATTTTCTTACGTTTTTTGCAATTTGTAAATAACTATTAGGTTGTAGGTTGATCAAAATATGGTTATATGACAAAATATGATGATTGATACGATGACCGTAACAAGTATGTATTTACACAATTATTATTATAATAATTAAATTCATCAAACTCAAACTAAGCAATCCTATTGAATGACTATTTCAGGAAATCTTGACATTTCAGTATTGTAATAACTTAAGAAGTTATATTACTGATTCTAATGATTATAATTCTGTAAATACATATTTGTTACGGTCGCGAATCATACTTTAATCAACATACAACATAATACTGATTGGCAAATTGCAAAAAACATAAGAAATTTTGAATTTCGCAATTTCGCGGCCTACCCTGACGCTTCCCCATAAGTATACGTTCTTGGTATTAGAAAAGGTTAAGGCTAGATGCCAAAACCCAAGCGTTTCATAATACTTACACTCCATTTGAAATAAGATTAGACATTTAAATATTTTTTTTTTACAGTCCATTCAACCGATTTTGACTTCTATTGTGTTAGTGGCATGACAAATGGCATCTGCAGTAAACAGTCGATATCGTAACCACGTTTTTTCTTTTAACACATTCACTGCTGAATTATTTGGCGAACTTGCTCCAAGTGCTGCTTTATGATACACTAAACCCTGTGCGGCAAACGCTCATGCGCGCCCAAAAAATACTTCGTGTGGTGCTATGAGCGCGCATGCGCGATTGAAGAAACTCTACCCAGTGCGGCTGGGCACATATGTACGCCGTTACAAACTTATCCCAAGTGCGGCGAGACGCTTATGTGTGTTTGAAAATTTTCCCATTTTTTATGAGTCATAAAACAATTACGCCAAGAACAATAGAGATGCACAAAAAACCCACAGGTGCGGCGCGCCGCATTCGAAGGAAGTACATAAATTGTATGGACACGCATATGCGCCGGTAGCACATGGTGAACGTTCGAAAATCGTACATGCGTGTCGGCCGCACAGAACGTGTTAATGCCATCCTTATGCCTACGGACTAGAAGTCAAAATCGATAGAACGGACTGTAAAAAGATTTAGTTAAATGTCAAGAGCTGTACAAGGAGCTTTATCTTTTCAGCATAGGTTGACGTAATAAGTTTTCTGTATGAATGGACAAAAGAAAGCCGAACCTATCTCATTCCGCTCTCTCTTGCATTCTGCATTCTCTTAATGTTACTGGTTTCCTACAGAAGTCGGCAAAGTAACTCTGTATAATTAATCCAAAGGACCAACCTATCCAAAATGGTACAATTTTTTTCAAGTTCGCTTTGCTCACTCTTTCATAATGCATTCTCGTAATCCTTGAGTTCTTTTGCATAACTCGACAGAGTAACTAGGAGAGCGTAGTGATTTTAAAAGAAAGTTAGGAGGGGGGGGGGGGTTTGAAGGTTGGGAGCCAAAGAGAAACAAACCTAATGTTGATTGAAATAAAACTTATTGTTGAAAATAGTAATGTACTTTTATTAATTAAATGAATATTGAGTTGCCAACATTGTTGCCTAAAATGAAAACTGTTGTATCTATTTATTTATTTTCAGCACCACTAGAAGAAGAGTTCGTTTTAGTAAAGAAAGAGAGAAGTGAACTGGATCAAAAATACAAAATGCAGAAAATCGAAGTTCTAGCAAGGTGGGTATCTAGAGTAAGATTAATGAAAATGTTCAAGGAGTACAGTGTTTATTTCTTCTTTGTTTCTTTTTCAGAATCGCAGCAGCAATAGGGAAAATAAATAATGCAAGAGAAATTTTTAATAAATAGTTACATGATATAAATTCTTCTTTTTATTTTACTATTATCGTCATCTTCGGCCTTTAGATAGCAGTACACTGCAGGATAAGGGCCTTTGAAATATAGGCGTACAAACGTTGGATTCCCAAACCTTGGGAATCCAAAGTTTGTATGCCTATATTGCTACTACTTGGAACCCAAGGTAATATTACTGCTAAAATCATCATCAGCTTATAGAAGTCCAGCAGCTGCGTCTCTCCAATCGTAGTATCGTACGCCTCCCTTCGAATGGCACGACGTCGGTCAATAAGAAAACGTGCCAATTCCTATTGTTTTTAAATCATTTGCGATTGGTTGTAGCAAAACTGACATCTATAGTATAGACTATAGATGTCAATTTTGCTATGGAGTAGTAGTAGTTCTGTAGTCTACAGACAGTCCGGCCCGTCGAGAAAATGCGTTCCTGACAAATGTCATTTGGACAAATTCTAGTAGTAATAAGGATCAAATTCGCAAAACATATTCGTTAGTAGTAGGTATGTACCTGACAGGTGTGAAGAACGCATTCTCTCGACGGCCGGACTGTAGTTGTAGTGTGTCCAACATTATAATGTCGCCGTGCATTGAAAACCTAGTGATTACAATAAACGTTGTTTTAGGGTCAGTTCAGACAACGGAAAAATCCTCGCGCAATTTACTGGCTCCATTGAAAATAGGACCGTATTAACATAGCCTAAAGTATAAAATTTGTTCTAAATATGCTTTACGAGGATTTTTACACAACAAATAAAGAAAAAATAAAAAGAAAAACAAGGAAATTTCTTCTTTACGAGTAGGTACTTCACTGCCCGGCGACGACATTTTTGACCGATTCCAAAGCATCGAACCAAAGAATATACGACAAAGTATCCAGCCGCCAACATACATAATTTTATATCCAAAATCTTTTCATCTATTTCAGAGAAAATTGTACCTGAAGAATACATTTGTCTGCACACAGGTAGGAAGAAAGTAATGTTACCAGACACGAAAAAGAGCAAACGGAAACAACCAAAGAGGCTAAAGTCAAAGTCATAACTTCAAAAGTTTATTTATGGTTATTTTTTTTGTTAAAAAACGTATATTTCGTCCACACTCCATCGCTATCGAATTTGGTACAGTCAGTTTCAAAATTGGAACCATTTTGTCTTTACATCACTCAAAGGTTGACTGGTAGAAAATGCCTAATGCAAAGTCCACCTATGTGAATTTTGTATGCTTGAAATACTAATAAATTAACAAACAGCACCACTGATCTGAACAAGGACATTAAACTATCCTCCTTATTTAAAAACGCTGTTTAATATTAAGTTATGATTAGTGTCTGGTCAACCAATCTTTTACGTGAGGGCTGTTTCATTTTGTCACCTCTCTCCCTCACACGTGACCAAATTTTTAAGAATGTTAAATGAAAAGATGCTTTTTTGAAAAAGTGTATTCAATTAGCGAACTAGTAAATAATATTAATTTAATAGGTAATTATTAAAAACACATTTTTATGTCATTTATTTCAAAAACATCAAAAACTGATCATAATATTTTTTGAGCTGATTTCATTACTTAACACAATAGAAATGTGTTTTAATAATTGCCTATTAAATTAATATTATTTATTAGTTCGCTAATTGATTACATCTGCCTAGCCTTTTCCCAACTATGTTGGGGTAGGCTTCCAGTCTAACCGGAATACCAGTATTTTACATGGAGCGACTGCCTATCTGACCTCCACAACCCAGTTATTGAGTAATACGATACCCCTTGGTAAGACTGGTTGTCAGACTTTCGGGCTTCTGACGACCCGTAACGACTGCCAAAGATCCACGAATGACAGCCGGGACCAACGGCTTAACGTGCTTTCCGAGGCACGGAGGAGTCTCGGTATGTAAAGATGGTCACCCGTCTACGGACCAACCCCGGCAAGCGTAGCTTAACCTGATGGATCGACCCGTGCGGCTGTTATTACTTAGCCACGAGCCAATCCATTTTACAAAAAGACATCCTTTCATTACTTAAAAATTTTTGGTCCCGTGTGAGCGAGAGAGGTAACAAAATGCGATAACTCTCTTAAACGTCTCTTAATTTTAAGCAGGGGCGTAGTTATCGCCGTATCAATGGTACGGTGCCCGGCGGCTAACAGGGGCTCCCGGCCAAAAATTCATAAAACGTTATTTATCCACAACCTCAAATTCTTATTGATAAAAGGCCAGACCAGAAGAAAATATGAAAAACAACGTAATTTGTAAACAAATTAAGTTATTTTTCATATTTTCAAGCTACAGTCTAATTTACAAGTAGGTATTTCGTAAAATCACAGAAAATCTAAACTATCCGAATCCGGATGCTCCAATTTTCGAGCTCGGCCGTGCATTCTCTTAGTAGTCACAATAAAAATTTAACCTTTTTCCGGTCCAGAATGCTACAATTTTCGAGCTCGCTTCGCTCGCTATTGCATTCTCTTAGTATGATCATTATTACAGATTTGCCTTTTACGTCGGTGTGCTATTTTAGATATTTTGTAAAAACAATACCCGCCTTCGGAGCTTCGCTGCAGTCAGGTAAAAAGGGCCCCCAACAAATTTTGATACAGGGCTCCTTTAGGACTAGCTACACCACTGACTACGTCACGTTAATACATAAGGAGATGAATCTCAAGAACACATTTACACAAGAGGTCTTTTAGAAACACCGTGAGTTGAATGCCAACAGTCGGTCTGGCCTGGCCAAATTTTTATGGAATTGAGATACAAGTTGAATTTCCTTAGTTCTATTGTTCTGATCATTTTGAACAGTCTGTTTGTCTCTATATTTTTGAAGCTGACTGCACAATCAAGAATTTTTTGTACCTACATCATAATTGGATATTTACCTGTACCTGGTCGACCGAGCTGTGGTCGGGTGAAAATAGAGAAAACGAATTCTCAGACATGAGACCTACCTAGATCGATTTTTCGCCCCCCCCGTGAATCCCTGAATTGCAACTTATCGAAATCGTTAGCCGTTTTCGATAACGTGATTACACACATGTATAAATATAATAAGCACGCTGTTTTTTTATTGGCTAGGGAGCTGCCACTATAGTGTTGTACTCATCATTATGAACAACTTTTACTATGGGACTAAACCTGAAATCGCGAAAAAAAATTGCTGTTCCCTACATTTTGACGAGTTATACACACACATATATAAATATAATAAGCACGCTGTTTTTTTATTGGCTAGGGAGCTGCCACGATAGTGTTGTACTCATCATTATGAACAACTTTTACTATGGGACAAAACCCGAAATCGCGAAAAAGAAATTGCTGTTCCCTACATTTTGACGAGTTATACGCGGACATAAATGTAGGATTTTTTCTCGATTCAGTTGTCCCATAGTAAAAGTTGTTCATAATGATGAGTACAACACTATCGTGGCAGCTATCTAGCAAAAAAAGCAGCGTGTATATATATACAAATATTGCTCATTTAATAGATGTATTTATGTGTGGTGTGGATGTATTTACAATTTCAAATTACGGATTTTGGATTCACATGATACATTACAGTACCTACCCCATGTACTTACATACAATTGATCTGTATAGTTGCAAGAAATATATTTAAAAGACGCTCCGGAACCCAACTTGATATCATTCATTTTATGCATTTAAAATATATAAATTTATGATGAGGCATCATAGGGGTATTTGGCCAGCCTCTTTTGGTTTACTACTTAGCAAAAGGCCTCTAATGTTGTGGGTTTGTGTAAATATGTAATCTCTTTTCTTTCTACTTGGGCCAGAAACTCGATGCCAGAAAATTCGGGAACAGGACAGCGCACATTGTGCTATCCCTTTCACTCGTAAGCGTTAGGGTCAGGCATAGTGAAGCGTAGAGTTTTTACAAGCTTTTATTTAACTTGCGATTTTCGTATGTATGTAAGTTGTCCTTATCAAAATTTACAAGTCAAATTTGACCAACTTCCCGGTGTTCGATTGAGCAGAAAGGCATACGTATGTAAAATCGGTGACATTGCAATATTTTGGTACCATCGAGCTGATCTGAAAATGGCCACAGGAACGTAGTAAGAAAACGACGCAACCCTATTGAGTTCAGGCTCGTTTAATTCGTCTTGACAAGGACTGGTCCTAGATGATATCCCGACTAATAAAAGCTTGTTTAAAAAAAAATCACTTATTATCCAAAATTTAGTTATCTTTATGTCGTTGCTTAGCGACAGCTGTTATGCAATATATTGTTGTACGTAATATTTCTTAAATAATATTACCTGTCTTAAGTACACACCTACATTTTAAACTACAACTACAACGTCCAAAATTCAGTGCGAGAGTTTTAGAGAGGATCTATGCAGAAAAGTTTGAAAACAAAGAAAATAAACGATGGAAGAGCGAGCGAAGCGAGCTCGAAAATTTTACGTTGATACGCTTATATTTTGCATACGCGCCTCCAACTTTAAACTGCCTCTTTGTTACTGAACACACATTTTGGCCTTGTTTGGGATTTAATTTAGAATCATAAAGAATAAAGAAGTTTCACAAGTTATTAAATTTGTAAAACTTCTTGCGAGGCCCTTTCAGGCGCAAAGCCGTCAGCAGCGGTCGCCGACGCGACAATATCGCCGCCATTGCGCGTCACCGCGACATGCTATGTTTTACGTTTTCACTTGTGACAGCAGTCCCCATGACTGCCATTTTTTTAAATTCACAAATACTTATTGAGGTAAATAATCAAAATCCCTTTTTTTTTTGAGATGGGTTTGCTCTTGACTCGTCTAGGTCAGAGGTGACGGAGACAAAATCGATTTATTTATTTATATTCTAATGATTTATTTTTCAAAACTACTGATTACTGATTATTCAAAAATCAACCCTGTCGGGGCAAAAAGGGGGGATTGAGTTTATATGAGAGATCTTATTTCTACAGTTTAGAAACTACAGACTGCACAAATACTTTTTTAGGTGAACAATAAAATATGGTAATGATTAATTTCAAAACGTGTGTTTGTGTTGAAGTCCGGAGGGGAAAGTACGTTTTACCCCTGATGAAGTCGCGGGCGAAATGCTAGTTCTCCATAAAACCAAACAACAGCAACAGCCAAAAAAATTATATGAAACTGGTAAAAATGAATTCATTGTACGATTTTCACAAGATTCCTTTTAGCCGTCAAAACGATTCGTAAATATGTGATATTCTAAACCTCTTAAGGAGGAAGCGTCAGGGTAGCTCGCGAAATTCAAATTTTCTTACGTTTTTTGCAATTTGCAAGTCAGTATTAAGTTGTATGTTAAATAAAGTATGATTTGCGGCCGTAACAAATTTAATATGTATTTACAGAATTATAATCATTAGAATCAGTAATCCTTAAATGTCAAGATTTCATGAAATAGTCATTCATTAGGATTAAAGAGTTGTATTGATCACTGTAATGATTCTGATTTTGTAAATAGATACTTCTTACGGCCACAAATTATATTTTGATCAACGTACAATCTAATACCGAGTTGTAAATTGCATAAAACGTAAGAAAATTTGAACTTCACGACCTTGACACTTCCCCCTTAAAGCAAAAATTCCCAAAACAGGTTTTAGGTCGATTAGTCAAAATCTATATAAATAAAAATCAATTGCCGAATGTATGTACTTACACTTCAGAACGGTTGCACCTATTTGGCTAATTCTTATTTTGTTGTTTGTAATTATCAGGACAAGGTTTGTCTGAAAGAAAATGTTTGAAAAGTTGCCGGGAAAATTTGAAAATTCGGGAAAACTGAAAGTGCATTTTCTATGGGAATTTTGTATGAATTATTGAAATTTTGACAGAAAAACGTTCGTCGGGTCAGCTAGTTAAATATAAAAATGAAAAAGTAGCTCATTTATTAGATCATAATTGAAATGATATTTCATGTTGTGCATTAAAACTTATAGAAATACAGTATTTTAACTGTAAAATAACGTCTGTAAAATCACGTAAATCGGCGAAATCTGCAAAATTTCATATACGACCTCTTAAGATTGATTTAAACTATGCGTAGGTAAGAATAAATAGTAATTGGAAGTTGTGTGTTGGTAATTTGGAAATACATCTAGGAAACAAAGTCAATTTCTTAGGTGTATACAATGTAGGGATGTATGAATACGGCGATGTTTACAGATCCCTACGCAGAGTTGTTTCTCTGGCCCGTTTTATCGGATGCGTTTCCGAGTGTGTGTTGGAATTGCACAATTTAATTCTATCCAGCCCTTTCCAATATCGGACAACCAAGCGTACGATAACGTACCTACAAGGTCAAATTAAATTAGCTAACGAAACTGCAGACGTAATGGGTATCAATATTTATACATGATAAAAAGAAAATAAATACATTTGTGGTCAACATATAATTGTACTTGTATAAACTTGAAATATCACTTAAAAATCTGTTCTTTTTTGTGTAAACTTCACAGGCATAATGGGTATCATGATAATACAAAAATAAAATACTGATTTTATAAACGAATACCTCAAGAAGGTATCTACGCTTTGGGTTTTGGTGATTTGGTTTGCGGAGTTTCGCTAGCTAATTTAATTTTACTTTTTTTTAATGTATTTAATTAAACTCAATAAAGTTGTTTCATTATGTGTACGGTCCTAGACCACATGATTAAATTCATGTGGGTTAAAACTCACTGTGCTGGCTGCCTGATGCATCGAGTTATTGGCCCAAATTTCAATAGAATCGCATTCATAATGGCAACACTTCACATGGGCGTATTTGTACAACTAATTCCGTTATTTGATTTATGCAAAGTGACTTCTATCTCAATAGAAATAGGGCTTATTAAGTACTGTTCAATTAAAGCCAATATTTGTACAAATACGCCAAGGTAAAGTGCCAGCATAATATCAGTTCACACTTTCTAAAATTCAATATATTCCGTGTTTCTCCCATAATGTATGTTTCGAGTGTGTTACGTAGGTGTGTTTTTACAGTGTAGATCAGTTGTCTATGTAGTTATAAGAATAAGAGTAATATAATATACTTATTGCGTTGATATAAGGTCGAGATTTATACCTAAACATTACTTAGCACGTACATTGGCTAAGCGTTATTCCTGTCACTGTCGAACTACAAGTGCAAGACAAAGACGGGAACAAGTCAAAGCACGAACAAAGTACGATTAAAATTTTCAACGCAGGGGTTTCAGAATCATGTACTGAATCCATGGTAACAGATTGTGCGTCATGTCTCTGCCACCTATATCGCAGGCTTACAGTTTGTCCACCGCACTGGAAACGGGACGTCAACGAGAAACGAGATTATTCGGCCTTAGTAAATGTACTGCCGCTACTTCGGCGCCGTCATCTGTTTTCTCGTTGACGTCCCGTTCTCGATGCGGTGGACCAACAGTGTTAGTTTGCGTTCGCATCGTGAGAATGCGTTCTTGACACCTGTCAGTTTTTAAAAAAAGGAGAAGGTTCTCAATTCGTCTGTATGTTTGTTACGCGATTACTCAAAGACGGATGGACCGATTTGGAAAATTCTTATTTTTTTTTTTTTTTTTTGAAAGGTGGTACCATGAAGGTGGTAATATAAATTTTATTAACTTTGCTTGGGTAGTTTTTGAGTTGGCTTCAATAATGCGTGTTTTTCCCACTTAGTTTATGCGGATGATGTTTTAATAACTTCCTATCATTGTTATTTACATAGCAGTGGTATGCGAATTTGTGTGGGGTAGGTACCACAACTAAAAAGTGAAAAATAAAAACTTTTTAGCTAAAAATAAAACCGACTTCCAAAATAAAACACTACAAAGTGAAAAATATCTTTAATTTCGGAAACCGGTGGCAAAAAACGAAAATACAAAACCAAAGACACCGACCTACCGAAATTAAAGATATTTTTTGCTAAAAAGTTTTTTATACTGACGAATATGTGTTTTGCAAATATCGATGGCTCCTAAGTATACTGAATCAACTGTACTTTTAATAACTTTAAAGGAAGGCTATAAAAAGAGCAAATGCTTATTAATAAAATAATATGAAATTTATTTTGCACTGCTAATAGGCCTTATTATATTCAATTCACTATGACTAGCTATTTTTCTTGATTGTATTAACATTTTAAATATAACCATTCGCTATTTTTATCGCCTTCTTGTAAAGTTATTAGAAGTACAGTTGACTCAGTGTACTTAGGAGGCATCGATATGATCCTTATTACAACTAGGAATTGTCTGACAGGTGTCAGGAACGCATTCTCTCGACGGCCGGACTGTAAAGTTTCTAAGCTCGGACTTACCATCAAGTGAATAATTAATTATGAAACTCGCTCGCGATTTTATCCTCTAAGCTCGGGTCTTCGAATGGTCTAATAAAGTCTATTGTGTACTAAATAAGGTGTTTAATTCAATGTTACCGTGGTAAATGTTCTCTAGAATGATTTATTAATAACAATATCAATGTTCCACTATCAATCAATGTATCCCTGCTTTGCTCCCTCTAATGATAATAATAGTAACATTCTACATATCAATGACATTATAATTGTTTCAATTTTTCCGTAAGTAGCGCTGTCGTCGTCGTATTAGTTAGTATTTAAGATAAAATCATGAGCGAAATGAAATCGAAATTTTGTATTTAGGTACATTTATTCCTATTTTTTAAAGAAATTTGTTCAATTACCCCTGTATTTAGGGTAATATTCGGCACGATTGTTTTTAGAAAATTAAATATCAAAAATGTCTTATGGTGGAGTGCAATCAATACAGGTTTTGGACAGTTTGTATTTTTACTTTTAGCAAGTGTAGACATATTTTATTCGCCTACTTAGACCGTTAACGAAAGTGTTATAGCCGTCATTGTTCGGTTGCCAAAAAGAGATGGCGCTATTCGCCTTGCGTATCCACGGAACAGAAAAAAACTGAAACTGCAATGCAACAAAATTACTATAGGAACCGTTGTCGCCAAACTCAAATAAACCGATAATCATATAATGCACTACAAATAAACAATTCGTTTGATTTGTCGTTTTATTTTAGTCAAAACTAGCATAAGTCACAGATCCTACATCTGGAAATAAACCTTCATGCTCTATGAATAAAATTTATTTTGCTTTAGTGCAGAAAGTATTTACAACGTTTAGTTATCTAAAGTCAAACTAGATTCGATTGACAAGTAAATTCCGCTACTCTACAATAAATGGCAGTATTCTCAGTGGTCGCAATTATAAATTTAATTGCGTTAGCCATAAGGTTGTCATTCGTGTCATAGGTCGATATATCTATTGCTACTCGACCAAGGCCACACCAGTGCAGTAACATATTGAATTTTGAATTACAATGGCGCCGATTCCCTTGTTTACAAACTTAACTAATTTAAGTTCTGTGCATCTTTTTCTATCTACTTCATTAAGAAAATAACAGAAGATAAATATTAGTTTAGTCCTGTCAAATTAGTCAGCGCCTGACATAAATTGACGTTTTTTTAGTAGCCAATTTATAAGGAGTATCTTAATTTGACAGGATCAAACTAATATTTATCGTCTGTCCTTTTCTTAATGAAATAGAAAGCAAAACATGTACTGAACTTAAATTTAGTTTTAGTTTATGAACAAGGGAATCGGCGCCATTATCTATATCCGATTTCTTGTTTAATTCAAAAGAATAAGTCTTGTTGAGAGTTCATTAAAACTGTAGGAAGAATGGCGTAGTATTATTGATATGATATCTTTACGGTCCTTACATTCATATACGAAATACATATTTTAAAAGATGGTAAAGATAAATATTAGGATTTTTTGCCCTTTGTATGGCGCAAAGGGCAAAAAATCCTAATATTATACTTATCTTTTTAAAGAAAATTAATTTGAAATTATTTTATCCACTAAACTTCCCAAACCACTCTAGTGGGGTTGAGTGAACTTAAGTGAAAACGGTGAACTGTCCAGTGGCACTAGAGTGGCGTTGAAATATTTCGTCGCCTTGGAGGCCAATGGAGCTAAGCCACAGAACTACACTTCTGAGTTATGGATGTTTAAAAAATAAAGGATGCGGGTAAAAACAATTATTTTGACATAAACCAGTGTCATATTGTAGTAGAGGATTCAAATTTTTACCCTAGAGTCCTAGACTATTAAAACGTGTAACTATTGAATGCTATAATTAAAAATTACCAAAATATCATGGTTTTTAAGTTATGTGGCTTAGCTCCGTTGGCCTCCAAGGCGACGATTGGTTGTGCTGTTATTGAGGCGGGAATGATCTTACACACTGAAATGTTCGGCTGGTCAATGCAATGCAACGTCTTAAGCATTATCAAAAATATAATAATTACGTTATTATGTAAAAGTTTGATTACATTTTTGCTATAAAGCATCTACGCATCCTAATACACCTCTTATAAGAAATTTCGTGTATGAATGTTAGGCAAACTTATATTTGTATTGTAATGTTATATAATAAATATTAAATGACTTATCTTTTATCGATATCTATCGATAAAACCAACATCCGACCCGACTACATCACTATTTGAGTTCGCTACTCAATTATTGATGTAGTACTTACGAGAATGAAATAGTGAATACAATCAATCCAAAATAAACTTTATTTTAATCGTATTAGTTTGATTTTAACTAGACGTTCGATTAAATTATAAGTAAATTTAAATTAACTAAGATTTTATTAGACTACAAATAAAATCGTACTTTTTTAGGGTTCCGTACCACAAAAGGAATAAACGGAACCCTTATACTTTATAGGGTCACTTGCGTGTCTGTCTTATCCGTCTGTCACTATTTAAGAAAATATACGAAAATTGACCATTCTCCCACCCTATCTCCAAAACTACCAAGCCTAAAATTTTGAAATAAATAAAGAAAATAGTTATATACCTATAGATTACAGGAAAACTTATAAGAAGACTAAACACAAAACAAACTTACATTTGCAGTTGGAATGTATGGGAGAACATGTTTTTCAACTATAATGTTAAGTTTGTCCTTGGGATAAATTCATCCCAACTACGGAACCCCTTATTGTGCGTGGTCCGACACGCACTTGGTCGGTTTTTTCTCCTACAGTCATTTTTTCACTCCAAAATGGAACAATATGGCATAGTTATGGAAAAATAAATTTGTCGCGAAACTGGCAACTTGACGCGATGTTCGAACACGACTCGGACCTAGTAAGCGTAACAGCGCTTATTTGTGGCACGCTTGCACTCCTACTGTTTTTTCTGTTCCGTTCATATATCTCTCTTCCTTTCACTGAAACAATGATGACTAACAATTGTATGTATTTTGATAACGCATAGGAACAGTCGAATATCTTCTGAATTCTTGAATATACCTTATTTAAAATTTGTCTCGAATAGTCGTAATACAGGGTGTTTGGCGCATAGACCCGACACAATTTTTTGTGAGATTGGGGGGGGGGGTCATTTGCTAGGTTTCACCCAAATACCCCCACCCCATGCACCGGACAACCTGTATAACTTTGAATTTAAGAATCACTTCAGTGCATATTATCAGAATATCTAGTTATTAACCAATGTTGTTGTAGTATTGTATTCATGTGTTATGTGTTGTATATCGCTCAAAACTACATATTCTGGGTGCAGTTAAATTAGCTAGCGAAACTCTGTAGACGTGATAACAAGACGGTAAAAAAAATCACCAGTATAATGATACCTTCATTATACTGGATTATTGTTTACCTTCTTGAAAAAAATAGGGTACAATAAGTGAACGAAGTAGAAGCCTATGTGGCATTACCTAGTTTTTTTTTTTTTTTTTCAATAGCTTAGACAGAAATTGCTCTATCAGTAAACACTATACATTTGGAGTAAACTAGAACAATAAAAACAGAAATTTTGAAAACTTTATAAAAATAACGAAATTCAAATCATACGCACTACGCAGGGTGCGTAGTGCGTATGATTTGAATTTCGCTATTATTATTATTAAAAAAAAAAACTAGTTATACCATAGGCTTCTACTCCGTTCCCCTATTATACACTATTTTTTTCAAGATGGTAAAAAGAGTCACCCAGTATAAACATGTTAAAAGAATGATTTGATGATTTTTCAGCCTTTAAACACGATAACATACTTCAAGTAACTAAACTACCAGCGGTCGTTAAACCCAAAAAATTATCATGGAATCATGTTTAGATACCTATCGATACCCAAATGTGGAGCGTCGCTAGTGAATTTAATTTGTCCCTGTATTATTATAGGATGTTTGTTATGTATCAACTGTGTTTTTGTTTCTTTAAGTTATATTTGAGTTGTCGTCTAAGCATTATTAATTATTATTTTTCGTTACAATTTGAAGTAATCATCGGTATTTTAAATATGAGCTGTTGATCATAATTTTACCCAATCTGTAGATAGCTACCGAGTGATTTTTTTTTTTGCTTTTGACTATAGTCTATACAAATTCTTGAATCCACAAATAATACGAATTTTCAATTGCCGATGCTCACTTCAAGTTTCATAAATATTTAAAAATTTATTGTAGATTAAAAATTGTATTATTTTGGTTCGAAGGGGCCACTTATTGTTAGTAAATTAATAGTTAAAAAAATCTATCGTCTGTTGTGAATTTAAAGCATTTTATTGATTTTTAAACAATAAACTTTTTGATTTTTACGGTGCTTATTATTTAAAACATGAACAAGTTCTAAATCTACAAATGCAATTTTAAGATAGTAGCAGTTATACAACAATTTTATTGCCGTTTTTCATTACACAGAAACAACCCGTGGGAATTAACTAGGCACCCCGCTTCCACGCACAGGAGCCCCGCGTTCGCCTTGTGCGATCAGTAGCGATAGCATATTTTTGATGTGACGTCACAGCGCCAAGTAGCTTGTTAACTAGCACGGGTTGCACTATCGTTTTCGTATATTTAGATAAAAAACGAATTTCGATCGAGCTTTTCATTATAACTGCAATTAAATAAACGTAATGGAAAGAGCCGATCCCTACTTAAAAAAAAAAATAACCACAATAAGTACAACTTTGCTTTAAAAGGACTAATCGAATCGGACAATTTCTTTACTCCAGAAGTTCATCGTTTCTGTGCGCTTTTATTCTGCCATTTTCTTCCTAAAACTATTAAGTCTAATTTCTTTTATAGCTACATCATCAGTCTTTGCAATCCCTCGATTTCCTTTTTCTTCGTATCTAACTTTTCTTTGTCAATAATTTGAACCCACTGCGGTGCGCGCGTCAAGTAATGTCCACTCGCAAACTTTGCTTCTAATTTCGATAAACTGTCTTCTAGCCTCTTGATTTTCTTCTCCAGTTTAAGCTTAGCTGTAAATATTGCTAAATCAAGATCTTCACCAACTAATTCCACTTTTACTTCAGTGTTTTTATCCAAAACAGCCCTTACATAATTTTTCTCGACGTCTGTTTTAAATTTAACCTCGCAGCAACGCGACAGATTCAAAAATACCGGTTCATTTTTTTCTATATCTCGTTTTAAAGTCTCATCAACGCTCTCAATGACTATCGCAGGCCTTAATTTATTGGAAATATTATACAATCCCTTTACTTCTCTGACTAGATAGATAAAGTTCAAAAATGTATTGACTCGTCTCTCGGAGGTGATATCCTTCCATTTTTGAAAGTCTTTGTATTGCGGGAAATCATAATACTTATTATCGGCGTCCACAAAGTCATGTATGATGCTGTTTGAGAAAGTGGGTACTTTCGGAATTAGTTCTTCTGTCAAATAGATCATGAAAGGGGCGAGGCACCTTAGCGACGTGTTTAGAACAGCCGATAATGTATGCGCGTGAGCGAACGCCACTGAGCAATCCGGACAGTCCATCCCTGGTTTAGTAGCCTCCAAGTAAATGTCACAGAACTCGTTATACATCAAAGTCCTAATCGCTTTGGTTGCTAAATGAAACTCATAGTTCTCCATAGCGTTATTAACTATTTCTACCATATGAGCCAACCTGCTGAGGATCCATCTGTCGAAGTACGTTAGATCATCTGCATTCAATTCGAAGTCCATAGGTAATCGTAATTTTTCAAGTTTTGCGTAAGACATCTGTGTGTATCTCACGCTTTGCCAGATTTTATTGCCAAAGAGTTTGTTCGCGTTGCACATCGCAATGTCGAAATTCACGAAATGCGACTTTATATCCTGAGACAGCAGAGTGAATCTTAACGCGTCAACTCCACATTCAGGTATCCCTTTTGTAGCCGAAAAATTATCTTGATGATATGTCAGTGCCTTGTCCATTTCAGCCAAACTCAAAATTCCGTTTTTATTCATTTGTATGGTCTTATCTCTAAGGTTCTCCAAACTAATGCCGTCTATAACATCCAATGGATCTATTACATTCCCTCGACTTTTGGACATCTTCACCCCTCTACCGTCGCAAATGACTCCATGTAATAGAACCTTTTTGAACGGTACTTCTCCTGTTAATTCTAAGCCGAGAATCGCCATTCTGTGGACCCAGAATCCCAATATATCGTGTCCTGTGGCCATTAAGTCAAGAGGGTAAAACTGGTTGAAGTCTTTATTCTGAGTAGTATCAGGCCAACCTAACGCCGCAAACGGATATATTCCTGAAGAGAACCAAGTATCAAGAACGTCAGGATCTCTTTCAGCTTTAACCATATCTGGCAATGTTCTTAAATATACTGAAGCCTCATTTCTGGCCTCTGTGTCATTCTCCGCGGCTACCCACACTACATTGTGATTGTGGGTACATTTATAGGCCGGAATCTGATGACCCCACCACAGCTGTCTAGAGATACACCAATCGCGAACGTCTCCGGTCCAGTCTAGCCAGTATTTGACATACTTTTCAGGTTCAAGAACCAACTGGCGAGATTGAACCATCTCCGCGGCTCTCTCGTTAAGTTTACGACAGGATAAGAACCACTGTTCCTTTGGGAGATGGTCAATGATGGATCCCGTTCGACTGCAAGTTGGTAAGGTCATATCATGTGGTTTGATCTCCTTCATAAGTCCCAAAACATCCAAGGCTTGTACCACAGCATCCCGGCAGTCATACCGTTTCATACCAGTAAAAGTTTCAGCATTCTTCATGATCCCATCTTCGTCGATAACTTCAAGTAGAGGAAGGTTGTTCATTTTGGCTATTTCGTAGTCTGTTTTGCTGTGCGCTGGCGTTAATTTTACGGCACCCGTTCCGAATTCGGGGTCGACCCTGTTGTCGAATATTATAGGTATATCAACATTTCTAAAGGGATGCCATGCTCGCTTACCTACCAGATGAATGTACCTGTAATTAAAGAAACAAAAGCATTAAACTGACATCCTAACTAATATTATAAATGCGAAAGTAAGTTTGTTTGTTTGTTTGTTACCTTTTCACGCCTAAACCACTGAACCAATCATCCTGAAATTTTGCATACGTTGTCACGTGTACAGACACGGACATAGGGTACCTGTCATCCCGAAAAAAGTACTGTTCCCGAGGAAAATCTCAATAACGTTCTTATGATAATAAATGGCGCCACGTGACTTCCGAATCTTGATTGAATTATTTTTATATAAACTTTAGTTTTATTTTTTTATTTTATTAAAGTACAGACGCCAGCAGGTCAACCTACCCGAAACTGTCAGATTTTCCCAATCAACCTTGAACCTAATATCTTAGCAATAAAGTCGAAAATCTATTAAAGAAATCTGACAGATTGTAGTAGCTTGATGTGCTGGCGTCTGTACCTAATACATTTTGTGAGGCTAGCTAGAGTGTCGACAGACCGGTTTTTCATCCTCCAACTATCCTAACTAATATTATAAATATGAAAGTGTGTTTGTTTGTTGACTTTCACGCTAAAACGGCTGAATGGCTTTGGGTGAAATTTGGCACGTGGGTAGACCATGACCTGGAGAAGGGCATAGGCTACGAAATAGGAGGCAACAGCTAGTTTTTAAATAAATATAATAACTGAGGTGGCTCAAAAGGCAGTACAGCTCAATATGTTTGTCACATGAACATGTCGAATGAGCTGTGGGCTTGCATATTTATTTATTTGTGCACAATTTATTACCTTAAGTATACTGTTGACATTACAATATAGTACCTGGCCGACCGAGCACTGCTCTGATGAAAATAGTAAAAACGAATTTTCCCAGATATGAGACCTAGGTAAATCAATTTTTTGCCCCTGTAAATTCCTATATTGCAACTTTCATCTAAATCGTTAGAGCCGTTTTCAAGAACGTGATTACAAAATATATATACATAATATACAAATATTGCTCATTTAATAGTATAGGATAAGGCTACCAGTAACAGCCACAATACCCCCACGTACTAGTTAATATTGTATTACAGTGGAGTATTATTATTCTTCATTGCTGTGTGTGACCCATAGAGTACCAAACCAGTGAGAATTTAAGATATTAAAGCTCCTTAGGAAAAGAAATTAGAAAAAAAACGACAAACTTGCAATAATTTATCAATGCAAAAAATATCACAAGACCTGAGACAGCGAATCGGAGTCGCCACAGACCAAGAAAGAATTGGCGGGACGAATTGAATGTCAATATCAATAGGAGTTGGAAAAACGAAACACAAGATAACGACAGATGGAAGGAATGGAGGGAGGTCATTGCCTACAAGAGGGCAGCCGAGGACCATTTTTAAACTAAAATTTTTGTAAATTAGCTATGAAATAATTCACCAATTTACCTTTCATCATTAGGATGTACAGCAATTCCAGTATCACCCAACATAGTCTCTGGCATGGTGGTAGCCACGACTATCTGCTCATCAGAATCCAACACCATATAAGCAAAATGGTATATCAATCCAAACTTAACTTTTTTCTCATAACCTGGGACCATAATCTCTTTCGGTCCATTTATAGTGACATTTTCGACCTCTATATCAGAAAGTGTGGATTTTAATGCACTGCACCAGTTAACTAGGGCCTTCCTGCGATAAATGAGACCTTTTTTGAATAGTCTTATGAAAGCAGTATTGACAGCTTTTGTGTGCTTTTTGTCCAATGTGAAGGTTTGTCGAGACCAGTCCAGGGAACAGCCAAGGGTCTTCAATTGATTGCATATGGCGTCGCCATGTTTTTCCTTCCATTTCCAGACTTCTTCAAGGAACTTTTCCCGCCCAATGTAGTAGCGGGTGATGTCTTGATTTTTTTTTAGATATCTTTCTACTACACCCTGGAACAAAAAATGGTTGATGTAATCGTATTTTTTTAATAAAATTATAAGTTACATAACATCACGCCTGGTTTCCCCCTATGGTTAGGCAGAGGTGTACCTGTAGCACACCCACATTTCGCCAGTTATTTTTTAAAGTCCCATCCATGTAATAAGGGGGGTGAGCCTTTTGCCATCAACCAGGCAAAACTCCAGCCTCTAGGCTGCTACTGAGAAATTCTAGATTGATTTTATAAGTAAATTGATCATAATTATAAGATGCTAGGTGAATATTTTTTACCCAGAAAATCTGGATGGTGGTTGTTTGTTTTATCCAATTTCACATTATCTTACCTCTTTCAAATTTTACACCATTTTTTTACAGTCCGGCCGTCGACGGTCGGACGGTAAAAAAATGGTGCGTTCCTGACACCTGTCAGTGACAAAACACATATTTGTTAGTATGAAACTGACAGGTGTCAAGATCGCATTCATTCGATGGCCAGATTATAGCAAATCTGGAAACTCAGAAACTCAATCAAAGATTTAAGCCACGTTATTTGCTGTTGCCGCAATGCTGGGTAAAGGTTCCTTTTCTCCTTACAAACCTCTCTATCCTATGCGATTTTTGCCGTGTAGACATTGCTAAATGCTGATTTTTCTCAGGTTTTTCACAGATTTAAAATCATGCACCTTTATCTGAGGAATAAATATTTCGGTTTGACAGCTTTTGTATAGGAAATATGTCAAGCTGTCATATTTATTTTGCAAATATTGTTTTCTGACTATTGTCTCTGCCCTAAGCCACATTATTAAAAAAAAAAATTGTTATTACCTGTGTAGCAATCCCAGCATGGTCTATACCTGGTACCCATAGAACATTGTGGCCCGTAGACCTCTTGTGCCTTACTATCACGTCTTGAACTGTGCAAGCTAATGCATGACCTAGAAATAAATAATAGGTAAAGTTAACAAGCTATTTGGGATACAGGCAATATAGTAAAAATATTCAATATTTCCACTACACTGCCAATTGTTCATTTTTATTGTGTGGGTAATTTTTAAAGTATATGGCATAACTGCATAAGTATTTATTTATTTACTGAGACGATTTGTACAACTTGAGGAAACATCCAATATTTCTTTATTAAGTACTTATAATTATGCAAGTTTAATATTAATTCTCTAATCTAGATGATGGTGAAACCCGCATCAAATTCTGTTGCGTAGTTTAGAACAACTTTACAATGCAACTTTAATTTAAATATGTATAGAAGAGAGTGATGTAATAGTTGACTATTGAAGACGTTGTGTGTGTGTGTGTGTGTGTGTGTGTGTGTGTGTGTGTGTGTGTATTTAACCTGGGTCAAATAAATAGTTTTCCTTTCTTTCTTTACTCAGCACATTAGTGGTACAAACTTAAGAGAATACATTATGAAATACAGGGTGTCTCATAAAGGCCGGTGACAACCGCTGTGCTGACAACATATCTCAGGTGTCGGTTTTTAAAAACTTTCTGAAGAAGAGGTCGGCAAATCGACGCAATTTTTTCTGAAATGTTTGTCCTCAACTCGGCTAAATTTTGTGGGGCATTATTATATACATTTGACTTAAGGTAACCATGAAATTGTGTTTCCGGAAGTATTAAACCTCTGGATCCACGAGAGTATGGTTGCATTGCTTGGCGCCTCACCAATATTCTGCAATCGATAGTGAAGTCGAAATAGACGACACACGCGAATGAGCGAACGACCGTTCTCGAAAAACGCGCGCACACAAAAAGAGCGTTGCTCTCCCGTGTACCTACGGCATGATACCAACCAAAAATTGTCGAACCACGCTATAGATAAACCATTATAAAAATGAACGCCCCTCCACAAAACGTGATTATTTCAATTGCGACACTGGCCCTTTAGGGGGTTGTCAGCAGGTAGGTATGTATGTAGGGGGTTTATAAATAACAAGAGCTCCAAGATAATTTACACTTATTATTTATTGCCTAACTTCCGTGGCCGTATCAAATCTTGATTGCAGAGGATAGCAAAGGGTAGGGAACACTGGCCTGAACCGTCTCCAAGGCGACGATGGTCCCGTCTCCGACTGCCCGCAACTGTCAGCTCCAGTTCCAGATTCAGTGTAGGTTAGCAACTTCAGAGTAGGGTAGGCGTGAGTCACTCCGCAGCAGAGGATCTTCAGCAAACGTCCTCTTCGACGTTAGAACCACGACGTGGCGAAAGGTTGTAGGGTAGACTAGAATCCTGGAAATCCAGACAGAAAGGGAAGCGTAGGCAAGCTGTCGGAACCACGTGTCGAAGGTCCAAAGGTCACAGTGTCCCAGATAGGAAGAATACAGCAGAAAGCTAGTTTTATGAAGTTCTAGAAACACCTTACAAATAGCACTTCTAATAAAATACATGGAAACTTACCCTAGAGGGATTTCGCGACGTACGAGTATTTAGCAAAATTATTTAGGTGCGGTCAGGAGCGAGTGACACAGCTATCACCTCAAGCGCTCACAATTTGACTAGTCATCGTCTTTCCCCAACCCAACTGAATCGACACTCCGCTACGCTCTAATGTTATTTAATTTTTTAATGCTGTATAAGTGTTAGGTTTACTTATAAATATTATACTAGGCTATTTTTAACTATTTTAGGCTATTTTAAACTTAAAGTGTACATAGGTTTGTTATTATTAAGTATTTTTTTTATTCTAGACTCTTTTAAATTGTAACTTGCAAGGTGCAACGTTACACAATGTGTGAGAGGAAATACTTATTGCAACACTTTGTGCGTGCGGCGACTTTATTGTAAATATGAACTCGTCGCCGCACTTAGAGGTCAACTAATCGTGCGATCAGTCCAGATACTAGCATTGTACGACGGGGAGCGTGCGCTTTATATGGAAAGACACGTTCGCTCTGTCGCGCGTTCGTTTCATTGTTTCATTTCAATCGCATTTAATTCTGGGTGATAGGTGGAAAGCCGTAAGACATCAAAATCCTTGCTCCTTATAAAATCGTCAATCTTGTAGATTACGTGTTGGGCTTTGTAGTTCTTTATTATATCGTACAATTCCAATTTAAGAAGAGATTCATCAAATCCCTTATCCCTGAGCCATTGCTGCATATCGGCTTTCTTTGTAGATTGCGTCGGTAGTCGTTCAGTCCGTGTGTTGTGATAAGATGCATTGTCTAAGACAATGACAGAGCGCGGAGGTAAATTGGGTAGCAATTTTTCATTTAGCCACTTTACATAGTTATCATAGCTCATATTTGAATGATAATCACCAGCTGTTGAGTTGGCCTTACTAACCAAAGAAGCATTTTCAATAAAACCATCCTTGGTTCCCGCGTGCACTAAAATGAAGCGAGTGCCTGTGCAAATTTTTTTTGAAAACGGAGTGCTTTCCTTTTTTTTGCCCAGGTGTTGTTTCGCACGTGTGTCAAAAGGACGTAGCTCTCATCGGTGTAGACAATGGGCCGACTTTGAGAGCGGTACTCTGTTATATTTTTTAAATATTTTAAACGCCACATTTGTATATCATGACGCTCCGTCAAGACTTTACGGTTGTTCTCTGTTTTGCGCCACTTGTAACCTAATTTCAATAGTAACTTGCGAACAGTTTCTAAACAACGTTTCAATCCGATTTTTTCATTCAATGCTGTTCTTAAGTTAGCTAATGTTGGAATTTCTTTATGGACAATATGGAAATCTTGTACAGTACTTACTGCGAACCACATCGGCTGTAAAATTATCTATATCCACTTTATTATCTCGCTTTCTCCTTTTCTTCATAGGTGAAGTGAATTTTGATGAAGTGGATGGCAATTCCTTCTCTTCTTTTAATAATCTTTGAACTGTTTTTTGGCTAACACCCGTAGCTTCAGCTGTACGCCGTGTTAGGTCTCGTAAATGAGACAAATCACAGTTGTGTTCCATGAATGATTTAGTAAATTCATATTGTTCTCGCAGAAAATGATAAACACTAGCTATCATGTTTCGACCCTAAAACAAAATGTAATCAAAATAATTAAGAAATATAAACATTTTACAACACAAAAAAAACATTCATTTTATAAATACTGCTATTTTAAGTATCTTTGTATAAAATTTTAATTGAAAACGTATAAATAAATATTACCTCACTATGGATAACTCTTCTTCGTTTTGTTGCCATGCTGACCTTACTCCGTGAAACAATTTGGCGCGAACAAAAAACATTACTGATCCGGACCGTGTCCCGATCGACACTGAGCGCTCTCGAGGTTACGCACACAAAAACAATGTGCATGTGCACGCTTGGCAACATTCATAGCCAAACGGACTTTGTGACATAGAACATCGGTAATAATTTGATTTTTGCTGACGTAAGTTATTAAAGTTTTCAATAAGTAAATATTTTTCCAAAACCGGCTAACGGCATTTGAAATACTCTGGCAGAATAAATCATCTGTGGACCTGCTCCAGTGCGTAAATGAGAAAATCAACGAAACGAGTTTAATATTATTTAGCAAGCGTAATATCGAAAAACGTATTGTTTAACAAATTTAATCGGTTTTGTCTGGCAAATTTTTACAGAAATTTGTTAATTACCCTTTATTATGCACAGAGTATCTCTGCAACTAATGGGTTTCTGCGTTTAACCGATATTGGCAGATGACAGAACTGAAAAACTGAATCGATTGGTACTTTTAACACATAATTGACTAAAATTGCAGATAATCGGTTTTGGCAGCATGACGGCGATATGAGGATCTATTAGGGCTTCCAAGCAAATATACAAAATTTTATAGATGTATGTTTGTATGTATGTATGTTTGTCCACGCATATCTCCGAAACTATTGATCGGATCGTGATCATTCTTTTTTGTTGGCTTACATTTACTCCAACTTAGGGCACAGTGAAACTTTCATTAAAATCGGTTTAGTAGTTTTCAAGATAATGGAAGATGACCAGGTAAGTGCTTATTGGTCCTCAGTAATGGAAATAGTTAGGATGACCTAGCTTTCAACATTTATCTAATTGAGCATGGGTGCTACTACATGATACTTTCTGATGGTCTGATGATGACCAAGTAAGTGCTTATTGGTCCTCAGTAATGGAAATAGTTAGGATGACCTAGCTTTCAACACTTATCTAATTGAGCATGGGTGCTACTACACGATACTTTCTGAAGATCTAATGATGACCAGGTAGGTGCTTATTGGTCCTCAGTAATGGAAATAGGATTACATTTAGATAAATATTGAAAGCCAGGTTGGCTTTCAATATTTATCTAAGTGAGCATGGATGCTTGACATGATACTTTCTGAAGGTCTGATGATGACCAGGTAAGTGCTTATTGGTCCAATTGCAATAGTTAGGATGACCTAGCTTTCAACATGTAAGTGTGACGGCCTGGCTTATTGATACGAGCTACGGGTGTGGTGTCAAAGGGAAAACATCTTAAAACCTTGGTCAAATTCTAGTGCAATAGTTATAACAAAACCATTAACTACTTATTACAATCAAATATTTCAGTTTTTACTAAAAACTAAATATTACGAAATAAAAATAATTTAAAAAAATTAAATCGACTTCAAAAAGAAACAAACTCAAAATTATGAAATAACTTTAATTTTGGAAGTCGGTGGTAAAAAACTAAAATACAGATCCCAAGACATCGACTTCCGAAATTAAAGTTATTTCATAATTTTGAGTTTGTTTCTTTTTGAAATCGATTTAATTTTTTAAAATTATTTTTGTTCATTTATTTACTCATTTATATGAATTTTGTAATAAATGTAATTTCTGTACTTCTCCTTAGCGTGTCGAAGTATAGAAATAAGCGGCTATATACTTTACGAGCTCACAAGAGGGAATGGCAGTAATTTTATGAAGACCAAGTATTGCCACAAGCTAGATGGTGGGCTTGCAAAGAAACCTAGTTCGGAGTAGATTCGATGGCATCACCCAGGATATGGACTACAGCAGTCTACATGGTGAACTCATGAATCAGTTGATGCCTTCGGAGTGAGAAAAGCGAGTTATCAAAATAAAAAAACTAACCTAAATGTAGTGTTCCTGTGACATTTGGAGGAGGTAGCACCATGCTAAAATTAGGCTTTGGAGTCAGATTCGCAGCTGTAAAAAGATTGATCTTCTCCCAGTTTTCATATTTCTGTTTTTCTACGTTTTTAGGCTGATAGGCAGTGGCAGTAATATTTGGTTTTCGAACCAAGCTTGTAGTACATGTTTTGAGCCTTTTTTGTATGTGCAGATGCGGCAGTTTAGAATTTAAATTTAATCGTATCATTATGGATTTTTCAAATAACACCGAAATTCTACATTATAAACGCATTTTAAGAAGCAATGAAGCATAGAATTTATAAATGCTAAGAATTAAGAAACTGAAAGACGGAGACGTCCGATTTGACGTTTCTCATTATACATCACAGAACATACAATATCTAGAGGAACTTTAGGTATAAAAGTTCCTTGTAGAGAGTTATATAGGGTCCGCCAGATAACTTTTTTTTTTTTTTTGAAAATGCTATAATAAAAAACTACTGAATATTTTCTCAAATTTCTTTTTTTATTTGAAAGTACAATCCTTCCGGTTAATAATGAAAAATAATTTCATTCAAATGGCTGCCTCGGCTGGCTATGCAGTAGCCTACACGATCGGACCAATTTTTAAGCACGTTATCGATTGTGTGCAGCTGTATTTCACCAATGGCTTCACGAATATTGTTCTTTAAAGCGTCAATTGTCTCTGGCTTGTCGGCGTAACACTTATCTTTGACGGCACCCCACAAATAATAGTCCAACGGTGTCAAATCGCAGTTCCGAGGTGGCCAAACGACATCAGCTCTGCGGCTGATAATGCGATCTTCAAAAACAGGGCGCAAAACATCGAGTGTAGCTTCGGCTGTGTGGCATCAGTGGCATGTAGCGCCATCCTGTTGAAACCAAATGTTGCCAATATCCTCCTCTTCAATTTTTGTGAACAAAAATTCGTTCAACATGGCCCGATAACGATCGCCATTGACTGTAACGGCCACTCCTTGCTCATTTTCGAAAAAAAAATGGCCCAATTATGCCTCTGGACCAAAATCCGCACCAAACAGTGACTCGTTTTGGGTGCGTCGGCTTTTCAATGTATGCGTGCGGGTTTTCTGTGCCCCAAATGCGACAATTTTGCTTGTTTACATACCCGCCAAGATCAAAATGAGCTTCATCTGAAAAGATGATTTTTTTGGCAAAATCGGCATCTTCTGTAAGTCGATCGCAGGCCCACTTAGCGAAGCGAAAACACATTGGATGGTCAGTTGGCTTCAACTCCTGAACCAATTGGACTTTGTATGGCGTCATACCAAGGTCTTTATGCAAAATTCGTCTCAATGATGTCTCCGAAATGTTCAATTGTTGAGAACGACGGTGAATTGATGTTGATGGCGCTTCACGCACACTTTCTGCCACAGCAACAATATTCTCGGGTGTACGCACTGTTTTTGGCTTTTCACGCTTTCGTTTATCGATGATGATGCCAGTTTCTTTCACTTTTTTCACGAGATAACGAACATACGGAGCTGACGGTGCTTCTCTTCTTCCAAAATCCGTACGCAATTTTCGCACACATTCTGCAACATTACCATGATTTTCAAAGTAATGTCGCAATATTTCCCAGCGTTGTTCAAGCGTATACACAGCCATATTCGTTCAGCGGAAGGATACATTTTTATGTTAGCATAATTCGTTTAAATGTACTGAATAGCAGATTTTTTTTTTCGCAATTTCAGGTTTGGTCCCATAGTAAAAGTTGTTCATAATGATGAGTACAATGACCCCTTAAGAGGTTGTTGGTGTTTTACCAATAACCCTGTATTGCCGCCATATCTTTTTAAGAACGTCTACGTAAGATATCGAAAAAAAAAATTATAATCCTAATTAATTACTGTTATCTACACACCAAAACCATCGGGAAGAAAACTGACAACTTTTGCCAAGAGTGTCGCTGGTAACGCTTGACTCACAGAAAATGACGTTAGCTGTCAAATTACATACAAAACTTGTTTACAAAAATCTTTGGACGGCATCTGACAAAAAAGTGCCGCGTTGTGTTGTAATCGGTTGTAATAACAATGGAAATCATTCATGTCCTAAGGACTTATGATTTAAAAAAAAACCATGGGAAAGGCAAAGATACGCAATTTTACAGCTTGTAAAAATTCGTAAGCACCAAGTTTCAATTTATATTGGAAAAATGAACTCAAAAACTCGATTTAATCGTGGATTAATATTCCAATAAGACGTTATTACAATCTTTGGTTCATTGGTTGGGTTCTTTCATTTTTACTTTTTTTTCTTTTGCTTCGCTGTTTGTGCATTTAGCCATCTAAACCTAAAAATCGAATTAAGATATCGATCGATAATCGAAGAGATAAAAATGTAAATAAAGGTGTTGCCGATTTTAAATAATAACCTCTGCCGAAAAGTAGTATAACATAGTGTTAAAATTGTAGTCATATCTTAAACATTTAAATATAATATTGCACACAGTTTTCAACTTTAAAGTGACGTAAGCTACGATCTAAGAATAAAATATAACTGTTTGAAATAAAATCGTGCAAATTATTTTTATGCTACTGGCGATAAGGCAGTGGTCTTAAACATTTGGACTTCATTTAGTGTTTTCAATTTTTGAAATCGGCCAAATCAGTCGAACTGTTCTCAAGTGATGATGATACGACGACGCTTGCAATACCCTAATATTACATGCGGCAACAGATTTTTATTAAAAACAAATATATATATATATATATATATTTTAATAACTGTATCGACTGTGGGGAGTTTCCTGATTTTATGAAATATAGTAAAATAATACCTTTGCTTAAATCAGGTCCCACAGGTCATCAGACACCACTAATTATAGACCTATTTCAGTACTACCTACGTTACTGATGTCCGAAATGATCCGCGGGCGAACCGAGCCGAGCGCTGCTGAAATTGAGACGACCGGCGGGCCTTAGAACGAAAAGTAATATTATTATTAAGGCGAAAGCGTCAGAGTAGCCTGCAAAATTCAAATTTTCTTACGTTTTTTGCAATTTACAAGTCGGCATTAGGTTGCATGTTGATTTGAATATGATTCGCAACCGTATCAAATCTGTATTTACAGAATTATAATATATATATATCCAATCCACATCCACATAAAACCTGAAAATTGCAAAAAAAAAGTAAGAATATGAATTGCTTAATTGATTGACTTACCCGTAATGCAATAGATGCAATTTTTGAAAAATAATTAGGTCAAGGGATCAAGGCTATAGTTCAGGGCCAGCGGCGCCTGTTTGGGAAACTAGTTGTAGTCAGTAATAAGGAAAGCTCATTTAAACAAAAATGTTAATTTCAACTCACCAAACGCTCAAATATTGGACTCGAGCTCAGTATCAACAATACATATTTATTAAAATTAATAGTTTCAAAACCTTGTACTGGTAATCATATCCATAAATACATAGTTTCGGTTTTACGTATTTGCTTACAGACTCTACTTTATGGGTTCGTTGCCGTAGTGTTGTACCCACAGAGTGTACCCACATAATTATATTCCCTAAAGAGGTTGTCAAGTGTGTGACCGTTAGCGCGTTCTAACATTAGGTCGTTTTTTGACTAAATAAAATCGATGTACAGAAATGTGATGATGTATGATGTACAGATGTAATGAAATGTATTGTACTGAAAAATCGAATTAAGGGGCTGCAGCGAATCGTATGACAATTTTAGCGCCAATGCCGCATGACGATACGCTTACGAGTCGACTACGCTTACCATTCGTGTGCGAAGGGCCTATCGATTCCTTACTTTTATTAATCGTAAACAGCAATACAGGCTGAATATTTTTTTTGTCATATCTCGGGACCCTGGGGCCCCGGACCTTTGGAAGGCTTACGAGGGGCGGGGCCGAAGCCCATTAGCGCAGTCCCCTTAGACAATTTTAAGTGATGAGGAAGCACCAACCGACGATTATCCCTATATGTACAGACGCCAGCAGGTCAACCTACCCGAAACTGTCAGATTTTCCGAATCAACCTTGAACCTAATGCTTTAGCAATAAAGTCGAAAATCTATTAAAGAAATCTGACAGATTGTAGTAGCTTGATGTGCTGGCGTCTGTACTATGCAAGTGCGCCCAAGGACAATCCCCGGTTGGCGCAGGACTATTGCAGAACGTGGAAACAAAACCTATTTAGTTATGGGCTTGGGTGGCTATAGTGGATTGGGTAACATGAACTATGGAAGAACTATGTCCCTGACCAATGTTATATAATTATACATGGATAAAATGGCAGGGGATGACTTGCACACTCAATAATAGGCCCCCGGTAACGGTCGCTAACACAAAGTGACGTAGCGATAAGGGGGCAACACATTCTGAGGTGCTTGAGGAGTGGAGAGGTATTGCACGGCTATCAGGACAATCCCGGAAGTACGATCAAGTACGGTCAAGTACGGACCAGCACTTTACTGGAATACTTCCTTCCTCCAAGCACATTTGCTCTTACGAATCTCCGCGATAAGCAAGCCAGCCAATAAAAGCAAGATAGAGGTGGGAGCTCTGTTCCTCGTCAGTGTTCACTCCTGTCGGTCAATAAAGGCATGCCAGAGGTGAGGAACAAGACCTCCCGGGAGATAGAGTCCGTGGGGTTGCTACTGCCCAACAACTCGCAACTCACAGCTGCCCTGCGAGTTTATGCATTTCTCTTGGTCTGGCTTCTTATTATTATTATATTACTAACTTTTGCCAGCGGCTTCGCCCACGTCTATGTCGGAAATACTATCTGTATACCAAATTTAATCCAAATCCGTTCAGCCGTTTTTGCGTGATTGAGTAACAAACATCCAAACATACAAACTTTCACATTTATAATATTAGTAGGATTTCCCTGCTCTCTCTCTTTTTTATCAGTTGTTCTATTTTTCTTTTTCTTTTCCATGCAACCATTCCCAAGAAAGTGAGAGCTGGAACGTAATTTTCTTTGACATTTACCAATACCTACCAAAGAGATTAAAATTATACTAGCTAGTATAATTAAAGGTCTTTGACCAATACCAATTACGTTCCGTTTTGTTTTAAAAAACACCAGTTGGTCGTACAAAAAAGAAACCAAAATAATTAATAATTTTATACTACACAAAAATTACAATCGCATACAATCAGAAATCTTATTGTAGAAGCCAAGGCATGCTTTTTCAGACATCTCCAAGTCTTGGACAACCGTTAAATTTTCAAACTTCAACAATATTGTAACGTAATGGGCGTAATGGGAGTCGAATTGGAGTCCATTAGGTAGTCCATTGAAACTGACAGTAATAGTAGTGTTGCCTAAATATTATTTTGCCGTGTGTTTTGGGAATTTTCCCTTTGAACTTTCCAGGACTTCCCTTGACATTCAGTACCATATAAAAATATTTAGGACCAAGCAGAGGGGAATTTACTTTTTTTCTAAATGGGTGCCCGATCCCGAAGTGAAGTTTCCCCACCCGAAGTGTCAAATTTCATAAGAGGGTTGTATTTATTTATGTCTTCTGTCATAAATTCATAACTTCGATTTAATCTCTGTATGTATAAACAATAACAACAAAAAAATTACAACAATTACTGACCTCCGTTGCTTATCTATTAATCTCCAAGCATCCGTGGTGGTGGTGCACTACGTAATCTATCACGCTTCTATCAACAAAGCGGACTTTTAACCCTTGTACTAGCGATATGCACTATCATTACTACACTTTTATCTACCCACGATTAAGCATTGATCATTTTCCTTGGCACGATTAAAAAAATGTTCGAAAAAAGTATATTGCGTTATTTGAATCCTTTCCTAGTAGTGAGGGAGTATGTTCGGAAACCAATTGAGGCTTTCCTTGTGAACCAATACGTAGGATATAAGAAGAAAAAAGATGAAAGTTTATCAAGTGTAAAGGAATTGATGTATAGGGTCGCTATTGTGACTTTATTCGTGACTGTTATACTGTGGTTATCAATTTTTATGTATGTGGGCTTTTATAATATCTATATGCCGAATGTTACTCATGTGCGGCCAGTGCATTTTCAGTTCAAGTAAGTTTTTTTTCATTAATATGATACCAATACTTAGTGATAAGAAATTAATCTTGGTTCTATGTTATTGGGTTTGGTTTCCGCACTTAATCCTTCAAGTGGACCATTGTGTGTGAATTAATCTTGGTATTTCTTCTGTTAGTTAGTATGGGCCTGATTTATACATAATATTTCATATATTAGCTCAGCGTGTTAGTAGAATGCTACCAAAAACATGGCATGTTACAAATTAATTGGTAATCATAGTTTGTTGTGATATTTGAGCAAGGAATGTGTTATGGCTATAGTTTACTTCTAAAACACCAAAAATAAGAAGCATTAATAATTTAAATAAAGAAACAGTAGTAAGTAGAGAAAGTGGTTTTAGTAAAAATATACTTACAAGGTGTATTTTTTTTCCTAGATTTTAACATATACAAAATTAAATTTCAGACCATGTGAAGACAAGGCAGGAATATGCTCATATCCATATGCTTATGTGCAGCTGACGAAAGCCAGCAACATCCTAATGCCAAAGCAGCCATACAGGATCAAACTCGCACTTGAAATGCCGGAGTCTCAGGTCAATAAAGACTTAGGTGGGTACATCATTCTCAGTTCCTTAGACTTAAAAGGATAAGTTATTGGGTTATAAAATAATCTGCAGACCAAAGTCAACTTTCGGAGTACCTAGCTAAATACAGTTGAATATTCCTTTAACGACGCTCTTATACGATCGTGCGTTCAACTTTACAAAAATATTTTCGCGCCGATATCGCACTATCGTGACATGGTGTTTTCTCAGGGGGGAGGGGGCGGGATTTTTTTTATTATTTTTCTAGGATGACTTTGGACATGGGTACTTAGAATATAAGATCGAAAACAAGCTACGCAAGACTTTTTTTCCCGGTCTTAAAGGGATATGAATATCTTCCAGTTTTATGCAATTTATATCTTCTGTCTATAGCTTACTGTCCAAATTCCAATGCTAGGTAACGACCTAACCAAAGCAACTTCAAGTAACCTTAGAAATAAGCAAATAGAAAGATGTTATTTGCTTTATGTTATTTGATAAGCAGCATGCTTGAGCAGTGGTGACCCAGTGGTAACAACTGCAAATTAAGAGGGTCGTAGGTTCAAACCCTAACAGGCACTTTACTTTGTGGAAATAATTTCATCACCACTGCTCTCAAAACGGTGAACGAATAGTTCAGCTCAGTAATTTTGGAACTAAGGGGGAGGGGAATGGTCAATTTTCGTCTATTTTCTTAAATAACTTTAAGGCACTTTATTTTAAAATTATAAAAAAAATATATATTTAAGACTATCACACACTTGATATGTCACACGGTACAGTTTGCAAAACTTTTTAGGGTTCCGTACCTCAAAAGAAAAAAAACGTTACCCTTATAGGATCACTTGTGTGTCTATCTGTCTGTCACAGCCAATTTGCTCCGAACCTGATGAACCGGTTATGTTGAAATTTGATACACGTATGAATTTCTGTGACCCAAATACAGATGTGTAACGTAAATAAATGAATTTTGAATAAGGGGTCGATTTTGGGGGGCAAAAAAAAAGCTTTGCAAACTGTACCGTTTAACATATCAAATGAAAGGGCTTATTGTGAGGGTCTAAAATATATTTTTTTTATAATGTCTTATAAATTGTTTTAAAGTTATTTAAGAAAATAGACGAAAATTGACCATTCACCCCTTATCTCCAAAACTACTGAGCCTAACATTTTGAAAAAACTACAGAAAATAGTCCTATACCTATAGATTACAGGAACACTTAAAAGTAGTCTATGGTCTTAAATTAACATGGTAAATCTCTCAATATTGTGCATACAAACTTACATTTGCAGTTAGAATGTATGGGAGAACATGTTTTTCAACTACAATATTAAGTTTGTTCTTGGGATAAATTCAACCCAACCACGGAAACCCTTCATTGTGCGTGACACGTACTTGGCCGGTTTTTCTTTCTAATTTGCCCTCCAAAATTGACCCTCTTATTCAAAATTCATTTATTTACGTTACATGTCCGTGTTTGGGTCACAGAAATTCATACGTGTGCCAAATTTCAACTTAATTGGTCCATTAGATTCGGAGCAAATTGGCTGTGACAGACGGACAGACAGACACGAGTGATCCTATAAGGGTTTCGTTTTTTCTTTTTAAACCAAAAAAAAAAATGCTTTGGCTAAGACATGTATGGCTTAAAATGCTCTAAATGGTGTCAACTCTCGTATCACCCTCTAAAGCTTTGCGCCCAGCTTCCAAATACCCTGTTTAATACCTACCTACCTATTTAACACGTTCTGTGCGACAGACACGCATGTGCGATTTTCGAACGTTCACCATGTGCTACCGGCGCATATGCGTGTCCATACAATTTATGTACTTCCTTCGAATGCTGCGCGCCGCACCTGTGGGTTTTTTGTGCATCTCTATTGTTCTTGGCGTAATTGTTTTATGACTCATAAAAAATGGGAAATTTTTCAAACACACCTAGGCGTCTCGCCGCACTTGGGATAAGTTTGTAACGGCGCACATATGTGCCCAGCCGCACTGGGTAGAGTTTCTTCAATCGCGCCTGCGCGCTCATAGCACCACACGAAGTATTTTTTGGGCGCGCATGAGTGTTTGCCGCACAGGGTTTAGTGTATCATAAAGCAGCACTTGGAGCAAGTTCGCCAAATAATTCAGCAGTGAATGTGTTAAACTATAACAGTTAGGGCCAACGCACAGCTTGCGAAGAACAACCTGGTTTTCACTGCCTAACAAATGTCAACCATGTGAATATTGAAATAAAGATTAAAATAAACGCGTGCGTTTCGCCTGATGTGTTCGACAGTACTTAAGTCTGAAATGCATGAGTTAATAAATATTAAAATATATGTCGTTATATTGCAGGTATGTTCATGGTTTGCGTTCAAATGCGCGCTAAAGGCGGATTTTTAGTCTCCTCGTCATGCAGATCTGCTATGATCAGATACAGGTATACTAACCATAATATTGTCATACCAGTTGCTACCCGCGACTTCGTTTACTATTCACTATTACTTCCTTTTCGCTTAACGATTTTCCTATTTTTTTTCTTTATGCTGGGTCTAAGCGTGATCTTAAATAGTATAGCCTTCCTCAAGAATAGGGCTATCAAATGCAACTGCTAGTTCCAGAGATTAGCTCGTTCAAACAAAAAATCAATCAATCTGCTTAGCCTTTTCCCAACTATGTTGGGGTCGGCTTCCAGTCTAACCGGATGCAGCTGAATACCAGTATTTTACATGGAGCGACTGCCTATCTGACCTCCACAACCCAGTTACTGGGTAATACGATACCCCTTGGTAAGACTGGTTGTCAGACTTTCGGGCTTCTGACGACCCGTAACGACTGTCAGATCCACGAATGACAGCCGGGACCAACGGCTTAACGTGCTTTCCGAAGCACGGGTCTCATTATGTAAAGATGGTCACCCATCTACGGACCAACCCCGGCAAGCGTAGCTTAACCTGATGGATCGACCCATGCGGCTGTTATTACTTAGCCACAAGTTCCTCAGCGCGTTCAAACAAAAAAAAAAAAAAAAACGATTTATTATTGACGTGGTGGCGACCGTCGCAGACGCCGAACGCCCCGCGCACCGCACCCTCCGCTGCCGTCATAGTGGTGTGCCATGCGCGTTGTTGCACGCGGTATGGTACGGTTTTTAACACATTCTCTGCTTAATTCTTTATGCAAACGCTTTTTTATGCTACACCCTTACCGACCCTTTTTTTACGATGTTTTCGAAACAATAGAGATGCACAACGAACGCACATGTGCGGCGCGCCGCACTCGAAGAAAGTTATGAAAACGCGCATGTGCGTCTGCCGCGCCTAATGTATTAATAATGGTGCACGCGATGTGTATAGATTGTTCTGTTTTATAATATTTAGCTGGGCAAGATCAGAAAAGGCCCAAAACGTCCAAAACAAGAAAGAAAATGTAGGTAAGCAAGAAAGAAAAGAGAATGTAAAAGATTTTTTACAAAAAATAATTAATTAAAAGAATAATACCTCATTTCTTCGTATAAATATTCGTAATACCGACTGGTGTCCGCAACTCCACGTCAACGCGCGTATTGTGCGTACATGTGGGAAAATCGATTATTCGATCCACCCCAGCCCCTCAACGAAGGCCAGCGACGCCTTGTTGTTAATAACAATCTCATGGAGGGTACCTGGGTTACCGAAGTACTTTGCCCTGTATGTGGCGATCACCGGGCAGTTTAACAGCACATGGGCTGCTGCCTCGTCGTCCTCCGTGCAGGCCCTGCACAGCGACTGTCTGTGACTCCTATGACAAAGAGGTGTTTATTAAATGACCCGTGGCCAGTTATAGCTGCTGTAACTGTACGCAGCTGTTATTTAGTTAATTGGAGAACCTGCTTTGTGAGGCGGCCAACAATTGTAGGGACTGCTTCCTTAGCTTGCCTTCACTCAACCTGGTCATAGTTTCGTCGTATCGATACCAAACTTCAACTCTCAACGCGTTTTACCTAAATACTTAACTTTTAGTCTACACCTGCCAAGCAGTGTTGGGCAAAATTTAGTCTGTTAGTTGAATATTGGAGCCGATTTCCTTGTTCACAAACTAAAGTAAATTTAAGTTCAGTGCATCTTTTTCTTTCTATTTCATTAAGAAGTGAACAGAAGATAAATATTAGTTCGTCTTGTCAAATTAGCGCCTCACGTAAATTGACGTATTTTTAGTAGCCAACTTTTTAATCACGTCTAAACTTGTATAGGGAGTATCTTAATTTGACAGGACTTTACCAATATTTATCATCTGACCTTTGTTTGTTGAACTTTAGTTTGTGAACAAGGGAATCGGCGCTAATGGTTGAATACATCAATCATGATTGATGTCTAAAGATTGATTAGTTTTAATGTAGGTCAAGTAATCATGATTAAGGGGGAAGCGTCAGGGTAGCCCGCGAAATTCAAATTTTCTTACGTTTTTTGCAATTTATAAGTCGGTATACGTTGTACGTTTATAATATTATAATTTGCGGTCGTAACAAGTATCTATTTACATAATTAGAATCATTAAAGTGATCAATACAACTTTTTAAGACCAGGTAATCCCAAAAAATGACTATTTCATGAAATCTTGACATTTTAGGATTATGCTAACTTCTGGGCACGCCACAATTGCGGCGATAAGTCCCCTCTTTGAGGAGTGGTTGGAGAGGCGTCACGGCGCGGCGTCCTCACCTTCCGCCTGACGCAGGTCCTCACCGGACACGGTTGCTTCGGGAGGCTCCTGTTCCGGATAAGGCGGGAGGAAACGCCCGGGTGATACCATTGTTTGGATCGCCCGGAGGACACAGTGGAACATACGTTGGAGGTCTGCCCGGCTTGGGCAGAGCACCGCCGCGTCCTCGCGGAGGCGATCGTCGGCGGCGATCTCTCGCGTCCGGCCCTGGTACAGGCCATGGTACGGAGCGAGAGTGCATAGGAAGCCGTCACCTCCTTCTGCGAAGCAGTAATGCTCGCGAAGGAGGAGGCTGAACGCGTGAGGGAGAGGCAATCTTTGCGCCCTCACGCCCCTAGTCGCCGCAGGAGACGCCCTGGGCGTCGGGAATCGATAGCCGATTCCCGGCCACCGTAGGCGCGGACTTGCGGATGGCGAGCAATGGATAGCTCGCCGTCCGGTAAGGACCAGGCCCGAGTCGACGGCGTGTTGTGTTCCACGCGCGCCTCAAAGAGATGTCAGCACTAGCTGAAGGGGTCCGCTAAGGCCGATGCCCGCCAGGGTTGCGGGTTGTTCGAAAGAGTTACCGTGGCCCTGGCACAGGCAACTGAAGGAACACGGGTGGGTTTTAGTCAGTAGAAGTCTGACACGCCCTCCCGCTCCACCCAGAGCGGGAGAAGTTATTTGATGATTTCCCATCCAAAAAAAAAAGGATTATACTAACTTAAGGAGTTGTATTACTGATTCTAATGTATATAATTCTGTAAATACATAATTGATACGGCCGCATATCATACTTTATTTAACATTGTTCTACATATATATATGTAAAGTCGGGCTCATAATCCCAAAATCATTGAGCAGAGATTTAGATAACATCAGGTTATAAAGCCACAGTTGGTAATACTTTGGGTTTATTCCGTATACGGATGCTACCGAAAAAATGGAGCACCGATCTTTATCAATTCTAGGGCCACTAATCTCTTTTGAACATGTAAACTTAAAGATATTATTATGACAAGCTGTAAAGTCAATCATTACAGCGTACTACTCGTATGATGTTACCTTACATGTTCCAATACTTAAATAAGTTTATCAGAAGCATCAGTCATAAAGTCATGATTAAAACTGACGATTACTACTGCTGACTGACTAATTGCTTTAGTAATGATTATGAATAAAATCTTCAATCATGATTAAATTAGTCATGATTTAATTAGCCATGATTGTTGATTGACAAAAAAAGTTGATTTGCCCAACAATGATGCCAAGTAACGATTCCAACGCGCGAAGGTTTAGGCTTCAAGCAACTCACTTTTCAGGGCACTTTTGACATCATGCGAGGACATTGATAATTACCCTTGATCCCCAGATCTTTGCTGCATCATATAATGCGGACGTTCGTATATTCGGTGCTGTATCTCGGTGGAATAGAAGAGGAGAAACAACAGCTCAAGGTGGAACTCTTCAGTGACTTTGAAGATGATCCGGTTAGTAAAAAATCATCTCTTACCTACTTATATTTGAATTTAGTCTTAAATATTTACTTATTCAGTTATGGAACAATAATTTCAATGACACACATGACAAAGTTCAAATTCCATTGCAACCAAAAAAAGTTTAGGACCTTTTTTACCCGACTGCCAAGGAAGGGTTTTGTTTTTCGCGCGTATCTTGTATGTTTGTAAATTTCTTTTTATAAAATAACAAACGTTCGCTCAAAAATATACTTACCTAAGTAAATTATTATCTCTGGTTATAAGCCTTAAATCCTTGTTCCAATACACACACCATTGTTGTTACCATTTAAATTCTAATTTTAGTGATTTGTAAAATAAGTTATTTTAAGAATGTTGAATCAATCAATCAATCAGCCTAGCCTTTTCCCAACTATGTTGGGGTCGGCTTTCAGCCTTACCGGATGCAGCTGAATACCAGTATTTTACGTGGAGCGACTGCCTATTTAACCTCCACAACCCAATTACTTTGACTTTTGGGGTTCTGACTACCCGTAACGGCTATCAAAGCGCATGACCAAGAGCTTAACGTGCTTTTTGAGGCACGGAGGGTCTCGATATGTAATAGATGCTCACCCATCCACGATCCTACCGCGAAAAGCGCGAACAGCCGCATTAGTCGATCGAAGGTTAAGGTATAACCTTCAATCAGTCTTGGGCATTAATCAATTAATTTGTCAATTATCTTGTTAATTGACTAAAACAGTAATTGCAATTAAATTAATTACAATTAAATTAATCGCAATTAAACTTTTAATTGCACTTTGCAATTAAATTAATTTGATTAACGTATGTCAATCGTAACTCACAATTAAAATAATTGCAATTAACTTTTTTAGTTGTTTTATGAAACAATTAAAACTAACAATTAACTTTATGTATCAAAACGAAATTAGTAAAAGATTTAGGAAAATTAAGCTGTAAGTCTCAGACGAACAAAAAAGTGGTCAAAGGCTGTAACTATAGCTTAATTTTTCTAAATCTTTTTTTGTCATTGTCATTGTCTGTCTAATCAAGTTTAATAAAAGGTATTGATGATTATTTGAATCGGTATTTTATTTGTTGCCGACATGTGTATTTAACCACAAGAATAGATGGGGGGAGGGGGGCACAATTCTACTACCCGGAGCCACACGGTTATATTATATATTTATATATACCGGCTGTATATTATAGGTACAGCAGTATTTTTTTAATTGTTACTTTTAATTAAAATTCACAAAACAATTGAATATTAATTAATTGTTAATTGTTACTACTACAGTTAACAATTAAATAATTGTTAATTGTAATTTTCCACAATTACAATTGATTAATTGTTAGTTGTTGTGGTTACATTTACCAATTAATCAATTGTTAGTTTTTAATTGTTCTTGCAATTAAAATTTGCCCAACACTGCCTTCAATCGACTAATGCGGCTGTTATTATTTAGCCACGAGTGAATGTAGAATGTTGTCATGAAGAAGTTGCAGCTGAAACTAAACTTATCTATGTTTTTCGAGAGTAAGTAGGTATGTATGTATATATGCCTATTTAATTGGCACGCTCTGTAGCCTAAACGGCTTGATGGATTTTAACATATGAGGTGTCGTTAGATTCTTCTTAATTGTGGGAGTGACAAAGGCTATACACTATAATATTTATATATTGTATCTGGAAATACGAAAAAGCGAGGGGAAGTTTTTTTTTTATATAAATTACAACAACATTGGTATTAAATAAAAGCTAGTAATGAATCAATTCCAAATATATCGTAATTAAAACTAAAAAGATTGAAATAAAAAAAAAAACAAAAAAAACCCGACTGCAAAAACACATAACTGAAAAGAGAAAAACAAGCATTATAATATATTGAATTTTGGTATCGCAGGCGGAGGCAAACCAATAACATGAAATATGATGTAACTTTTGTTTGCAGTCGGGTTTTTTGTTTATTTTAATATTTTCTTATTACTGTCCCGGAATCAGTCTTCAATCGGTCTTCTACAGATTGTACTTTGGTGAGTGTGCCCAAGAACTCCACGACCTGATTCCCCCTGATGCCCCCTTCTACCATCGGACATCTAGACACGCACTGCCAGTTACCATCCCTACCCAGTTGCTATTCCACCAATTCGCACTAAGCGTTTCCAAATGTCTTTTAAAATGCGCACAGCAAAAGAGTGGAACTATTTCTGTGTTTCCGAGCGCATACAACACTAATCTCTTCAAAGTGAGAGTGAACAGGCTTCTTCTGGGTAAGCTCACTCCATCGTCGACTTTGTCTCTGTCACCTCTGACCTAGACTAGAGTCAAGAGCAAACCCATCTCAAATTAAAAAAACTGGTCAAGTGCGTGTCGGACCACGCAAAATGAAGGGTTCTGTAGTTGGGATGAATTTATCCCAAGAACAAACTACACATGTCCATAAATGTCCATAGTTAAACGAAAAGGATCCAACCCACATTACTTAAATTGTAATTTATAATGTTAAACCTTAAATTGTAATTTATAATGTTAAACCTTAAATTGTAATTTATAATGTTTCTTTTTATTATTATTATTATTATTATTTTTTTGTTTTGACATTTCTCGGTTATTATTATTTTAATTTTATTGATGACTTGTAATGTGTAATTGTAATATTTTATTAATTAATTCCATATGTATCAAATATTTTATAATTACACATGTATGCATATGGACTGGTTCCGAAATAAATGAATTATTATTATTACACCTAATGTGGGTTGGATCTTTTTCGTTTAACTATGGACAAATGTAAATTTGTACGTACAATATTGAGAGATTTACCATGTTATTTTAAGACCATTATTTTTTTTTATTATTAAGAAAAAAAAAAATTAGGACACACCGTTTTCGAGATATAAGCAAATGAAGACAATTTTTTTTTTTTTTTTATGGATAACCATGTACATATACTTCGCGGCCGTCGAGTAGTCTGTCTTTAGCATGACGATTACAAAATCAAATTGTCTTCACTACTAGACAATTATTAGTTGTCAATATGATTTTGACAGTTGGGATTGAAAACTTTCTTCGGAAATAGTCTACATAAAAAAGGACGTAAACAAAGATTGTTAGAAACGAAAGACAAAATGACAAATCATAGAAAGATTTCTACGGTGCGATGTCAAAAATGGAGCAACTAAATGTTACTTTGTATAGAAAGATATGTGTCTACTCTTCGTAGAGATAAACAGCGGTCATGCTAAGCCTGCTGGGCCACCACTGCTTTCTCCCTATTATAGAACTATATAACTGGCGAAGTGTGGGTGCACTTTTCGCTGAAAACCAGCGCCGTGATTTTGTGCCTTCTTGCACGGGCCACGGAATTATGCTAAGCGTTAGCCGTTTCACGTGGTAGTGACGCATATTTCCGTCAAGGATATTATTTTTAGAATAAATACCCTCTTGTTTTTGTTTTTAGGCTTCTGATAAACAACAATTTTATGTATGAACACTTTCACGTGAATAAACAGTTTTCTCTTTACAACTGTGCCTTCAGTGAATACAAGGAGTTATGTTTATGCGTTCATTTTATAAAATTTTCAGGAAAAGCCCGCAACTGACGCGTATGTGGAACTCCAGTCGCGTTTCGCCGAGGTATACTCGAGTGAGTTGCACATTCAAGCGCATTTCACCGGGCTGCGATACCTCATGTACAACTGGCCCAAGATATCTGCCGTGTTCGGTGAGTTTAAATAATATTAACATTCTCGAGACCAATGGCCTGAATTTCGGTCACGGTATCCAATCTCAAAGGGGACTATGTAGGAGATATTATACAGGGTCAAATTAAATTAGCTAGCGAAACTCCGCAGACGTGATGGGTATCAAACTATCAATATCTAAACATGATACAAAAACATTTTTCCAAAAATACAATCGACTTCCAAAAAATCACTACAAAGTGAAAAAACTAATTTCGGGAGCCGGTGTCTTTGGATCGGTATTTTAGTTTTTTTTTCAACCGACTTCCGACAATGAATGTTATTTTTCATTTTGTAGTGTTTTTTTTTGGAAGTCGGTTGTATTTTTGGGAAAAGTTTTTATTTTTCACTTTTTAGTGGGTCAATTTGTAATTTATCTAAGTTACAATAGCCTGATGTGAACTGTTCATCACCTCTGCTCATCCTTTACCTTTTGCGAAATATTGCTTTTCCCGATGCAGAGACGTTCATTATTGAGGAGTTCTCCTGGTAAGTACCAGGAGAATTGGAGCTTATGGTGAAGTCACCATCAGCTCCACTTCACAAATGTATTGTAACGAGCATATTGCTTAGCAACTATTATTAAAGTACCTAATCGAATCGCAACCTGTGAAATATTATGTCATTCAGATCAAACCCGCCCGCTCAAAAAAATATATTATGCAATTGTTAGTAATTATTGCGTCATAATTATTTGTCCAGCTAGTAGCGTGGTCATTTGTTGTTCATAATTTGTAGTGATCACTGTTGTTATGGCTTCGAACGTAAATACAGAAGGAAGAAACTCCATCGACATCGTCGCGCAGCGTCCAATTGTGAAGTTTATGTTTCTGGAGGGACTCACAGCGGCCGAAGCCCATCGAAGATTGGTCAGAGTGATGACGTCTAATGCACTCTCTCCAACTACAGTAAAAGAGTGGTACCGGCGCTTCAGGGCTGGGAACTATGATGTTTTGGAACAACGTGGAGGTGACCGTAAATCTGGACCTGAAACTGAGGAACGCTTGAAGGTAATCCAAAATGTTTTCCAGGAGTCTAGAGCTTGGTCAATTACCTCGCTGGCGGCTCACCCTGGCATACCTAGAACCACTTGTTATGAAATTATAACGAAAATACTCAAAATGCGCAAAATTAACGCAGTGGGTACCGCGCGAATTGACCCAAGACCAGATGCATCAGCGTGTGGACTACGCAAAAATTAATTTAAGTGCATATAATCAGCAACCAAGCCGTTTAAAGCATACATTGACTATTGACGAAACCTGGATCAGCCTATACTGATAACCTGAGAAGGACCAAGCCAAACAATGGCTTTACCAGGGCGAAACACAACCAACAGAGGCACGAGCAGAAAAGTTTGGACTTAAGTTCCTGTTGGTGCTAGCGTTGGACTACAACGGCAACTGCTATTATGAAATATTGGGTCACAACGAAAAAATGAATCACCAACGCTATATTAAATTTTTAAACAATTTAATGATTATTATCATTAGAACTTAAAACGGGATATTTACCATGTATATTAATTGATTTGAGTTTCCGATATTTCGGCACTGTTGCAAGTGCCATGATCACGGATAAACTGAAGTTATTGCGGGTTGATGTTTACGAGCAGACAAAACGGTCTACCCTCTTTCTTGTTCGTTTAGTGCGATTGACACCGCTACCATTGTCACTTGTTACACTCACAACTCGATTCTGTTCTCGACACACAAAACTCACTGTGTCCGCTCGCGAACTTTTTTCGGTAATATCGGAAACTCAAATCAATTAATATACATGGTAAATATCCCGTTTTAAGTTCTAATGATAATGTCAGTGACCATGTCAGTTTAAAAACTTAATTTAATGAATAGTTGGGCTCCGAACCGTAAGCACTCAGTGTGGCTGTTGGATGACTATGCTCGGCCTCACCGTCACTCCACTGTGGACGAGTGGATGAGTGCACGCCACACTGAACGTTGGGTTCAGCCCGACATCAGTCCGTGTGACTATGGGTGCTTCCATCAGTTAAAGCGCAACATAGGCGGCCGTGTTTATTCTGACCTTGGATCCTTACGCGCTGCCCTAGACATGGATATAAAGGCTGGCAACGAAGATGGAAGATACCAGTCCGTTAGAAAATTACCTGAGCGCTGGCAAGCAGTTATAAATTCTAAAGGCGATTACCTCTAGCTTATGTTGCTATAAATATAAAATGAAACAAAACAGTTTTTGTTTTATTTGAATTTTAGTGTGGGCGGGTTTGATCTGAATGACCTAATACTTATTGTTGAGTAGTTCCGGTGGCCATCTGTGAACTTAATCATCAGTTCCACTTCACTAAATGGTGCTTTCCAAGACCAAATGCATGAGTTACTATAAAAAATCAAATCGATATAAATGTGCCTTCAATATTTGAAGAGTTCCATCGATTGCTACAGGATCCCATCATCAGTTTCTGACCTGATGACAATGGGAACAACTAGAAAGTATACCCTTTCAAATAAAAAAAGAATGTTTCAAATCGGTCCAGCCGTCTTCGAGTAATTGCGGAACATTTATGTACATAAAAAAAAGATTCTGACGAACTGAGAACCCCCTCCTTTTTTTTTGTCGGTTAAAAAAACGATTAATTTGATGATGTTTTTTTTTGGGATCATCAACCGCCCGCCGGTAGTGTTCCTAACCTGGTCACTTAAAATATCACTTTAAAAATCAGTTTGTTTTTTGTATAAAGTTCACAGACGTGTTGGGTATCGATATCTCAACACGATAAAACAGACTTTATCAACTCAGTAACGTGCGGAGCGTTCCGTATTCAGTTGTGCAATGAATACAGACCGAAAAGTACGAGAGAGACAAAGCGAACTTGCGGCCAGTAGTCTCTTTAGTGGTACTACAGGTATTGGCCGGACAGTCGCTTTGTCTCTTTCTAAAGAGCGATAACTTTTATGAGGCTAATGTCTAGTTTACAGAGCCTAGAGAGCCTAGAGCCTATAGAGTAGCTGCAGTGCAGCAACTCGCACTGTGTAAACACCAAGGCAAGCCCAGCTACTGACATGCGAGTACACAGTGCGAGCAGCTGTCTACTGTCTAGTCAGCAGCTCGCACTGTGTAAACACCAAGGCAAGCCGAGCTACTGACATGCGAGTACACAGTGCGAGCAGCTGTCTACTGTCTAGTCAGCAGCTCGCACTGTGTAAACACCAAGGCAAGCCGAGCTACTGACATGCGAGTACACAGTGCGAGCAGCTGTCTACTGTCTAGTCAGCAGCTCCCACTGTGTAAACACCAAGGCAAGCCGAGCTACTGACATGCGAGTACACAGTGCGAGCAGCTGTCTACTGTCTAGTCAGCAGCTCGCACTGTGTAAACACCAAGGCAAGCCGAGCTACTGACATGCGAGTACACAGTGCGAGCAGCTGTCTACTGTCTAGTCAGCAGCTCGCACTGTGTAAACACCAAGGCAAGCCGAGCTACTGACATGCGAGTACACAGTGCAAGCAGCTGTCTACTGTCTAGTCAGCAGCTCGCACTGTGTAAACACCAAGGCAAGCCGAGCTACTGACATGCGAGTACACAGTGCGAGCAGCTGTCTACTGTCTAGTCAGCAGCTCGCACTGTGTAAACACCAAGGCAAGCCGAGCTACTGACATGCGAGTACACAGTGCGAGCAGTTGTCTACTGTCTAGTCAGCAGCTCGCACTGTGTAAACACCAAGGCAAGCCGAGCTACTGACATGCGAGTACACAGTGCGAGCAGCTGTCTACTGTCTAGTCAGCAGCTCGCACTGTGTAAACACCAAGGCAAGCCGAGCTACTGACATGCGAGTACACAGTGCGAGCAGCTGTCTACTGTCTAGTCAGCAGCTCGCACTGTGTAAACACCAAGGCAAGCCGAGCTACTGACATGCGAGTACACAGTGCGAGCAGCTGTCTACTGTCTAGTCAGCAACTCGCACTGTGTAAACACCAAGGCAAGCCGAGCTACTGACATGCGAGTACACAGTGCGAGCAGCTGTCTACTGTCTAGTCAGCAGCTCGCACTGTGTAAACACCAAGGCAAGCCGAGCTACTGACATGCGAGTACACAGTGCGAGCAGCTGTCTACTGTCTAGTCAGCAGCTCGCACTGTGTAAACACCAAGGCAAGCCAAGCTACTGACATGCGAGTACACAGTGCGAGCAGCTGTCTACTGTCGTCAGTAGCTCGCACTGTGTAAACACCAAGGCAAGCCGAGCTACTGACATGCGAGTACACAGTGCGAGCAGCTGTCTACTGTCTAGTCAGCAGCTCGCACTGTGTAAACACCAAGGCAAGCCGAGCTACTGACATGCGAGTACACAGTGCGAGCAGCTGTCTACTGTCTAGTCAGCAGCTCGCACTGTGTAAACACCAAGGCAGGCCGAGCTACTGACATGCGAGTACACAGTGCGAGCAGCTGTCTACTGTCTAGTCAGCAGCTCGCACTGTGTAAACACCAAGGCAAGCCGAGCTACTGACATGCGAGTACACAGTGCGAGCAGCTGTCTACTGTCTAGTCAGCAGCTCGCACTGTGTAAACATCAAGGCAAGCCGAGCTACTGACATGCGAGTACACAGTGCGAGCAGCTGTCTACTGTCGTCAGTAGCTCGCACTGTGTAAACACCAAGGCAAGCTGAGCTACTGACATACGAGTACACAGTGCGAGCAGCTGTCTACTGTCTAGTCAGCAGCTCGCACTGTGTAAACACCAAGGCAAGCTGAGCTACTGACATACGAGTACACAGTGCGAGCAGCTGTCTACTGTCTAGTCAGCAGCTCGCACTGTGTAAACACCAAGGCAAGCCGAGCTACTGACATGCGAGTACACAGTGCGAGCAGCTGTCTACTGTCTAGTCAGCAGCTCGCACTGTGTAAACACCAAGGCAAGCCGAGCTACTGACATGCGAGTACACAGTGCGAGCAGCTGTCTACTGTCTAGTCAGCAGCTCGCACTGTGTAAACACCAAGGCAAGCCGAGCTACTGACATGCGAGTACACAGTGCGAGCAGCTGTCTACTGTCTAGTCAGCAGCTCGCACTGTGTAAACACCAAGGCAAGCCGAGCTACTGACATGCGAGTACACAGTGCGAGCAGCTGTCTACTGTCTAGTCAGCAGCTCGCACTGTGTAAACACCAAGGCAAGCCGAGCTACTGACATGCGAGTACACAGTGCGAGCAGCTGTCTACTGTCTAGTCAGCAGCTCGCACTGTGTAAACATCAAGGCAAGCCGAGCTACTGACATGCGAGTACACAGTGCGAGCAGCTGTCTACTGTCGTCAGTAGCTCGCACTGTGTAAACACCAAGGCAAGCTGAGCTACTGACATACGAGTACACAGTGCGAGCAGCTGTCTACTGTCTAGTCAGCAGCTCGCACTGTGTAAACACCAAGGCAAGCTGAGCTACTGACATACGAGTACACAGTGCGAGCAGCTGTCTACTGTCTAGTCAGCAGCTCGCACTGTGTAAACACCAAGGCAAGCCGAGCTACTGACATGCGAGTACACAGTGCGAGCAGCTGTCTACTGTCTAGTCAGCAGCTCGCACTGTGTAAACACCAAGGCAAGCCGAGCTACTGACATGCGAGTACACAGTGCGAGCAGCTGTCTACTGTCTAGTCAGCAGCTCGCACTGTGTAAACACCAAGGCAAGCCGAGCTACTGACATGCGAGTACACAGTGCGAGCAGCTGTCTACTGTCTAGTCAGCAGCTCGCACTGTGTAAACACCAAGGCAAGCCGAGCTACTGACATGCGAGTACACAGTGCGAGCAGCTGTCTACTGTCTAGTCAGCAGCTCGCACTGTGTAAACACCAAGGCAAGCCGAGCTACTGACATGCGAGTACACAGTGCGAGCAGCTGTCTACTGTCTAGTCAGCAGCTCGCACTGTGTAAACACCAAGGCAAGCCGAGCTACTGACATGCGAGTACACAGTGCGAGCAGCTGTCTACTGTCTAGTCAGCAGCTCGCACTGTGTAAACACCAAGGCAAGCCGAGCTACTGACATGCGAGTACACAGTGCGAGCAGCTGTCTACTGTCTAGTCAGCAGCTCGCACTGTGTAAACACCAAGGCAAGCCGAGCTACTGACATGCGAGTACACAGTGCGAGCAGCTGTCTACTGTCTAGTCAGCAGCTCGCACTGTGTAAACACCAAGGCAAGCCGAGCTACTGACATGCGAGTACACAGTGCGAGCAGCTGTCTACTGTCTAGTCAGCAGCTCGCACTGTGTAAACACCAAGGCAAGCCGAGCTACTGACATGCGAGTACACAGTGCGAGCAGCTGTCTACTGTCTAGTCAGCAGCTCGCACTGTGTAAACACCAAGGCAAGCCGAGCTACTGACATGCGAGTACACAGTGCGAGCAGCTGTCTACTGTCTAGTCAGCAGCTCGCACTGTGTAAACACCAAGGCAAGCCGAGCTACTGACATGCGAGTACACAGTGCGAGCAGCTGTCTACTGTCGTCAGTAGCTCGCACTGTATAAACCAGCCATAACGCTCAGTCCATTCTCTATGTACAGTCCGGCCGTTCAGAGAATGCTTTCACTTTCAGACACCTGTCAGTTGGACAATTTCTAGTTGTAATACGGATCAAATTCTCAAAAGACATATTCGTTAGTATGAATCTGAGGTCTCAAGAACGCATTCTCTCGACGGGACGAATTTTCACTTACACTCAAGCGCACGTCCGTAATAATAATTTGAACAATGCTGTCAAGTAAATGCGTCTTTATTTCGTAAGAAGTAAGGGCGGTTTTGAAAGTCTTACTTCTGATGTTTGTTATGTGCATGAACAAGTATTTAATGATTTTTTTTGTTTGTTTCAGGTATCTGCACAAACTTATTCTTTGTTTCGTTGATTTTTATACTTAGTTGGTACCATCTGCAGGACGGGTTACCCGACTTTATCAAAGTGAGTATGTTTTATAATTTATTCTAGCTTTTGCCCGCGGCTTTGCCCGCATGGGTGTCGCAAATTATCCCATAGAAACGTACTACCAGGACAAAACTATCCTATGTCCTAATCCAGGTCATGGTCTACCTATTTGTCAAATTTCATCCAAATCCGTTCAGCCGTTTTAGTGTGAAAGCGTGACAAACAAACAAACTCAATTTCGAATTTAAGTTAGGATTAAGCCATAAGTGGGAGGGAGCGCATAATATGTGCTGTCCCGCTCCCCCATGTTATTGTATAGCAGCAAGATTTTGGCTCAACAATATTATTATTGTGTAACTTATATTCTTAACTCTTCAATTCCCAGTGCCACTTGTAGGTGACAGAAGTTTATTTTTCTTTTTCTACGACAAGGAATTTTTATTTTTAATTTCTTCCTGTCCTTTAGTCTTTACTTTACACAACACTCAGTGATCCCCATGGAAATAAAGAGTTGTAGTTTTTTTTAATGTATATTTCTGTCCTAACTAAATGTATCTAAGCTATTCTATTGAAAGATATAGGAAAAATGATTAACTTAGACATGGGAATTGAAGAGTTAATAGTATTTTCCTTTTGTTTTCAGAATAAGTTCCGTTCGGAGATTAAGACTGAAGAAGACGAAGGCAAAGCATTTATTGGGAAGATCAAGTTGGAAACAGAAGGTAAGTTGCCTTAAGTAAGGGAGATCCGTCAATGTAGCCCGCCAAATTCAGAATTTATTGGGAGTCAAGTTGGAAAGAGAAGGTAAGTTGCATTAAGTACGGGAGATCCGTCAAATGTAGCCCTTCAAATTCAAAATTTATTGGGAAAGTCAAGTTGGAAAGAGAAGTAAGTTGCCTTAAGTACGGGAGATCCGTCAAATGTAGCCCGTCAAATTCAGAATTTCTTGGGAAAGTCAAGTTGGAAAGAGAAGGTAAGTTGCCTTAAGTACGGGAGATCCGTCAAATGTAGCCCGTCAAATTCAAAATTTATTCGGAAAGTCAAGTTGGAAAGAGAAGGTAAGTTGCCTTAAGTACGGGAGATCCGTCAAATGTAGCCCGTCAAATTCAAAATTTATTGGGAAAGTCAAGTTGGAAAGAGAAGGTAAATTGCCTTAAGTACGGGAGATCCGTCAAATGTAGCCCGTCAAATTCAAAATTTATTGGGAAAGTCAAGTTGGAAAGAGAAGGTTAATTGCCTTAAGTACGGGAGATCCGTCAAATGTAGCCCGTCAAATTCAAAATTTATTGGGAAAGTCAAGTTGGAAAGAGAAGGTAAGTTGCCTTAAGTACGGGAGATCCGTCAAATGTAGCCCGTCAAATTCAGAATTTCTTGGGAAAGTCAAGTTGGAAAGAGAAGGTAAATCAAAATTAGTAAATAGTATTAACCTGGTGCATCAAAATATTCAAGGTTTTCTCAACAAAGATTTAGAAGTAGAATTATTTATGAATTTTAACAGTATTGATATTCTTTGTATAACAGAACATTGGCTTTAAGCCACCAGTTTATGTTCAATTTTAATTATCACCAGGTTGGTAGTTCGTTCAGCAGAGTAAATGCTATACATGGTGGCTCATTAATTTTAGTAAGTAACCAGCTGAAATTTAAAGACCGTAAGGATATTGTGAGCCTATCTGTTGAGCGGACAGTTGAAATAGCTTGTATAGAATTGGAGCAATTTATTGTATTAAGTGTGTACAGGCCCCCTTCAGGATTGTATGACTGCTTTGAAAAGGTAATGGATGAAGTGTTACACAAGATATGTAACTCAAATAAATCTATTATCATTTGTGGTGATTTTAATGTTAATTTATTAGAAAAGTCAGGTTCTTGTAGTAAAATAATAAGTCTTTTTCAGTCATACAATCTTGTAAACCTATTTTTGGAGCCCACAAGAATAACCCCTACTAGTGCCACATGCCTAGATAATATTTATACAGATGTTATTCCAAGCCATAAAGAAATTATAAATTTACTAGATTCTGATCATTGCGGGCAAAGGATTACTATCCAAAACCAAAACAAAAAAGTGGCTAAAAAGGATATCATTGTTAACCCCAAAACTGCAAGTCGCTTGGAAGCTTTTAAAGTTAAACTCATTAATAAATTAACAGTTTTGGCTAATCATACTGATCCTAATGATCTGTATGATGATTTTTTTAATATGTACTGTCAACAATTTAATCTCATCTTTATTCCCAAGACTGTCTCGGTTAATAGTAACGCGTCTTTCAGTGATTGGGCTACCATTGGTATTCATAAAAGTAGAACACGGCTTTATGAACTATACAATGAAAGGTCTTTTGTAAACACTGCTGAATTTAATTTATATGTTAGAAACTATTCAAAATTATTTAAAAAAGTTTGTTGTATAGCCAAGTCGCGTTATTTGAGTTCGAAGATTAAAAACAGTAGTAATGTAATTAAAACGACTTGGAATATTATTAATAGTGAAACGGGAAGGTCTAATAACCGAAGTGCTGACTACAGCCTGTCTATTAATGACAACATAATAAAATCAGACTCACAAGTCGCCGCGGCCTTTGAAAATTTCTTTTCAGATATTCCCGTTTCAACTACTAAATCCCTAAACTCATCAACTTCTGTTGCTGAGTCTTTGCTTAAGGAAAATGTTAATGCTTGCGATTCGGAATTTAATTTTGAACAAATTACCTGTAGAGACATAATTAAAACCTTTCACACTTTAAATGTAAAAAAGACAGCAGATCTGTGGGGTAATTCTGTAGAAGTTGCTAAGTCTATTATTGACATTGTAGCACCTACTTTAGCTCTTATCTTTAATAACTGTATCGACTGTGGTGAGTTTCCTGACCTCATGAAATATAGTAAAATAATACCTTTGTTTAAATCAGGTAGTACATCAGACCCCACAAATTATAGACCTATTTCAGTACTACCTACGTTTAGTAAAATTTTTGAGAAATTAATTTTAGACCAATTGCAAAGATTTTTTAATAAACATAAATTATTACATAACAAGCAGTTCGGTTTTACAAAGGGTCGTTCAACTACTGATTGTTGAACTTTTAGGACATATTTATAATGCATGGGAAGACAAATGCGATGCCTTGGGCATCTTTTGTGATATGTCCAAGGTATTCGATTGCGTTCTTCATGAAACGTTAATCAGGAAACTCCGCTATTACGGGATCCGGAACACCGCTCTGGATCTTCTTACTTCATACTTGAGTAATAGGATTCAGAGCGTTGACGTTAATGGAAAAAGATCGCCCGGATCTATAGTAACAATGGGGGTCCCACAGGGCTCGATTCTTGGTCCTTTCTTGTTTCTTATTTATATTAACGATTTGCCCTACCTCATTAAGGATAAACATGATATAGTTTTGTTTGCGGATGATACTTCACTTTTGTTTAAACTTAAACGTCAGCAGCTGGTTACTGACGATGTAAACAGAGCGATCTCAAAAGTAGTTCACTGGTTCAGTGTTAATAATTTACTCCTTAATGAAAAAAAAAACCAAATGCATTAAGTTTACACTACCTCACGTTAGGCAGGTGAAAACTAACGTGTTGATAAGGGGCGAAGAGTTGAATCCTGAAGATAGCACAGTATTCTTTGGCTTAACTTTGGATGCTAAGCTTCAGTGGGGCCCACATATAGATAAATTGTCAAAAAAGCTAAGCTCCGCAGCATACGCTGTTAGGAAAATTCGTAATTTAACCAACATAGAGACAGCCCGTTTAGTGTACTTTAGCTATTTTCATAGTATAATGTCGTACGGTATTCTGTTGTGGGGAAATGCAGCCGACATTCAGACTATCTTCGTTTTACAGAAAAGAGCTGTTCGATGCATTTATAAATTAAGTCCGAGACAATCTCTCAGAGAGAAATTTAAGGAGATTAATATAATGACTGCCTTCTCAGTACATTTTTGAAAATCTTTTATATGCCCATAAAAACATTAAATTGTTTAAAAAATACAGTGATATCCACAATATAAATACTAGGAACAAACACAAATTTGTTGTACCTCCAACAAGGCTCAAGAAACTAGGTGGGTCATTCAGGTGTCAATGTATACGCTTTTATAATAAACTTCCAAGCCACGTTCAAGATCTGAGCCTTAATAAATTCAAATCATTCATTAAACGCAAGTTGTGTCAGAAAGCTTTTTATACCGTTAAAGATTATATTGAGGACAAAAAGGCTTGGGATTGAATTGCTCCAATTTTATTTTATATTATTTTTATTTTTGCATACTGAATGTTGACATTAATATTTACTTCGTAAGTATTATATTATTTTACTTTATTGTGAATGTGAAGACTATGTAGGTCATTGCTTTTTTTTTTTGTTTGTTTTATTTTTTCTCTCAGTTATTTTTAATCATGGTCTGGCAGTTTGAGTAATTTATGCGGCCTACCCCAATGTCCTTTCTTTGGTATTGTTCGTCGAATCGTTGAGCTCCTTAAGTTCTGAGTTGAGCTGCGCGATTACTGACAAATGCGTGCACTGACTGGACAGGTCCTCTCAATCTGTGTGGTTCTTTCCTCAAAATACCATTTCAGACACCAATCTACATGGTCTTCACATGAAGTGACCAAGATTATGTCTGGACTTTATAAAGAGACTGTGACCTCTGAGTTTGTTTCGGCCTTTCTTCTCAGAGTAGTCAGATAGGAAATGCCGACCTCATCTAGTTTAAAAAAAAAAAATTGACTTGTAAAAGTGTTTGTACAAACCTACTTACAGAAATAAAAATCATTTCTCATTTATCATCATTTATCATTGCCTTAAGTACGGGAGATCCGTCAAATGTAGCCCGTCAAATTCAAAATTTATTGGGAAAGTCAAGTTGGAAAGAGAAGGTAAGTTGCCTTAAGTACGGGAGATCCGTCAAATGTAGCCCGTCAAATTCAAAATTTATTGGGAAAGTCAAGTTGGAAAGAGAAGGTAAGTTGCCTTAAGTACGGGAGATCCGTCAAATGTAGCCCGCCAAATTCAGAATTTATTGGGAAAGTCAAGTTGGAAAGAGAAGGTAAATTGCCTTAAGTACGGGAGATCCGTCAAATGTAGCCCGTCAAATTCAAAATTTATTGGGAAAGTCAAGTTGGAAAGAGAAGGTAAGTTGCCTTAAGTACGGGAGATCCGTCAAATGTAGCCCGTCAAATTCAAAATTTATTGGGAAAGTCAAGTTGGAAAGAGAAGGTAAGTTGCCTTAAGTACGGGAGATCCGTCAAATGTAGCCCGTCAAATTCAAAATTTATTGGGAAAGTCAAGTTGGAAAGAGAAGGTAAATTGCCTTAAGTACGGGAGATCCGTCAAATGTAGCCCGTCAAATTCAAAATTTATTGGGAAAGTCAAGTTGGAAAGAGAAGGTAAGTTGCCTTAAGTACGGGAGATCCGTCAAATGTAGCCCGTCAAATTCAAAATTTATTGGGAAAGTCAAGTTGGAAAGAGAAGGTAAGTTGCCTTAAGTACGGGAGATACGTCAAATGTAGCCCATCAAATTCAAAATTTATTGGGAAAGTCAAGTTGGAAAGAGAAGGTAAATTGCCTTAAGTACGGGAGATCCGTCAAATGTAGCCCGTCAAATTCAAAATTTATTGGGAAAGTCAAGTTGGAAAGAGAAGGTAAGTTGCCTTAAGTACGGGAGATCCGTCAAATGTAGCCCGTCAAATTCAAAATTTATTGGGAAAGTCAAGTTGGAAAGAGAAGGTAAATTGCCTTAAGTACGGGAGATCCGTCAAATGTAGCCCGTCAAATTCAGAATTTCTTGGGAAAGTCAAGTTGGAAAGAGAAGGTAAGTTGCCTTAAGTACGGGAGATCCGTCAAATGTAGCCCGTCAAATTCAAAATTTATTCGGAAAGTCAAGTTGGAAAGAGAAGGTAAGTTGCCTTAAGTACGGGAGATCCGTCAAATGTAGCCCGTCAAATTCAAAATTTATTCGGAAAGTCAAGTTGGAAAGAGAAGGTAAGTTGCCTTAAGTACGGGAGATCCGTCAAATGTAGCCCGTCAAATTCAAAATTTATTGGGAAAGTCAAGTTGGAAAGAGAAGGTAAATTGCCTTAAGTACGGGAGATCCGTCAAATGTAGCCCGTCAAATTCAAAATTTATTGGGAAAGTCAAGTTGGAAAGAGAAGGTAAGTTGCCTTAAGTACGGGAGATCCGTCAAATGTAGCCCGCCAAATTCAGAATTTATTGGGAAAGTCAAGTTGGAAAGAGAAGGTTAATTGCCTTAAGTACGGGAGATCCGTCAAATGTAGCCCGTCAAATTCAAAATTTATTGGGAAAGTCAAGTTGGAAAGAGAAGGTAAGTTGCCTTAAGTACGGGAGATCCGTCAAATGTAGCCCGTCAAATTCAGAATTTCTTGGGAAAGTCAAGTTGGAAAGAGAAGGTAAATCAAAATTAGTAAATAGTATTAACCTGGTGCATCAAAATATTCAAGGTTTTCTCAACAAAGATTTAGAAGTAGAATTATTTATGAATTTTAACAGTATTGATATTCTTTGTATAACAGAACATTGGCTTTAAGCCACCAGTTTATGTTCAATTTTAATTATCACCAGGTTGGTAGTTCGTTCAGCAGAGTAAATGCTATACATGGTGGCTCATTAATTTTAGTAAGTAACCAGCTGAAATTTAAAGACCGTAAGGATATTGTGAGCCTATCTGTTGAGCGGACAGTTGAAATAGCTTGTATAGAATTGGAGCAATTTATTGTATTAAGTGTGTACAGGCCCCCTTCAGGATTGTATGACTGCTTTGAAAAGGTAATGGATGAAGTGTTACACAAGATATGTAACTCAAATAAATCTATTATCATTTGTGGTGATTTTAATGTTAATTTATTAGAAAAGTCAGGTTCTTTTAGTAAAATAATAAGTCTTTTTCAGTCATACAATCTTGTAAACCTATTTTTGGAGCCCACAAGAATAACCCCTACTAGTGCCACATGCCTAGATAATATTTATACAGATGTTATTCCAAGCCATAAAGAAATTATAAATTTACTAGATTCTGATCATTGCGGGCAAAGGATTACTATCCAAAACCAAAACAAAAAAGTGGCTAAAAAGCATATCATTGTTAACCCCAAAACTGCAAGTCGCTTGGAAGCTTTTAAAGTTAAACTCATTAATAAATTAACAGTTTTGGCTAATCATACTGATCCTAATGATCTGTATGATGATTTTTTTAATATGTACTGTCAACAATTTAATCTCATCTTTATTCCCAAGACTGTCTCGGTTAATAGTAACGCGTCTTTCAGTGATTGGGCTACCATTGGTATTCATAAAAGTAGAACACGGCTTTATGAACTATACAATGAAAGGTATTTTGTAAACACTGCTGAATTTAATTTATATGTTAGAAACTATACAAAATTATTTAAAAAAGTTTGTTGTATAGCCAAGTCGCGTTATTTGAGTTCGAAGATTAAAAACAGTAGTAATGTAATTAAAACGACTTGGAATATTATTAATAGTGAAACGGGAAGGTCTAATAACCGAAGTGCTGACTACAGCCTGTCTATTAATGACAACATAATAAAATCAGACTCACAAGTCGCCGCGGCCTTTGAAAATTTCTTTTCAGATATTCCCGTTTCAACTACTAAATCCCTAAACTCATCAACTTCTGTTGCTGAGTCTTTGCTTAAGGAAAATGTTAATGCTTGCGATTCGGAATTTAATTTTGAACAAATTACCTGTAGAGACATAATTAAAACCTTTCACACTTTAAATGTAAAAAAGACAGCAGATCTGTGGGGTAATTCTGTAGAAGTTGCTAAGTCTATTATTGACATTGTAGCACCTACTTTAGCTCTTATCTTTAATAACTGTATCGACTGTGGTGAGTTTCCTGACCTCATGAAATATAGTAAAATAATACCTTTGTTTAAATCAGGTAGTACATCAGACCCCACAAATTATAGACCTATTTCAGTACTACCTACGTTTAGTAAAATTTTTGAGAAATTAATTTTAGACCAATTGCAAAGATTTTTTAATAAACATAAATTATTACATAACAAGCAGTTCGGTTTTACAAAGGGTCGTTCAACTACTGATTGTTGAACTTTTAGGACATATTTATAATGCATGGGAAGACAAATGCGATGCCTTGGGCATCTTTTGTGATATGTCCAAGGCATTCGATTGCGTTCTTCATGAAACGTTAATCAGGAAACTCCGCTATTACGGGATCCGGAACACCGCTCTGGATCTTCTTACTTCATACTTGAGTAATAGGATTCAGAGCGTTGACGTTAATGGAAAAAGATCGCCCGGATCTATAGTAACAATGGGGGTCCCACAGGGCTCGATTCTTGGTCCTTTCTTGTTTCTTATTTATATTAACGATTTGCCCTACCTCATTAAGGATAAACATGATATAGTTTTGTTTGCGGATGATACTTCACTTTTGTTTAAACTTAAACGTCAGCAGCTGGTTACTGACGATGTAAACAGAGCGATCTCAAAAGTAGTTCACTGGTTCAGTGTTAATAATTTACTCCTTAATGAAAAAAAAACCAAATGCATTAAGTTTACACTACCTCACGTTAGGCAGGTGAAAACTAACGTGTTGATAAGGGGCGAAGAGTTGAATCCTGAAGATAGCACAGTATTCTTGGGCTTAACTTTGGATGCTAAGCTTCAGTGGGGCCCACATATAGATAAATTGTCAAAAAAGCTAAGCTCCGCAGCATACGCTGTTAGGAAAATTCGTAATTTAACCAACATAGAGACAGCCCGTTTAGTGTACTTTAGCTATTTTCATAGTATAATGTCGTACGGTATTCTGTTGTGGGGAAATGCAGCCGACATTCAGACTATCTTCGTTTTACAGAAAAGAGCTGTTCGATGCATTTATAAATTAAGTCCGAGACAATCTCTCAGAGAGAAATTTAAGGAGATTAATATAATGACTGCCTTCTCAGTACATTTTTGAAAATCTTTTATATGCCCATAAAAACATTAAATTGTTTAAAAAATACAGTGATATCCACAATATAAATACTAGGAACAAACACAAATTTGTTCTACCTCCAACAAGGCTCAAGAAACTAGGTGGGTCATTCAGGTGTCAATGTATACGCTTTTATAATAAACTTCCAAGCCACGTTCAAGATCTGAGCCTTAATAAATTCAAATCATTCATTAAACGCAAGTTGTGTCAGAAAGCTTTTTATACCGTTAAAGATTATATTGAGGACAAAAAGGCTTGGGATTGAATTGCTCCAATTTTATTTTATATTATTTTTATTTTTGCATACTGAATGTTGACATTAATATTTACTTCGTAAGTATTATATTATTTTACTTTATTGTGAATGTGAAGACTATGTAGGTCATTGCTTTTTTTTTTTTGTTTGTTTTATTTTTTCTCTCAGTTATTTTTAATCATGGTCTGGCAGTTTGAGTAATTTATGCGGCCTACCCCAATGTCCTTTCTTTGGTATTGTTCGTCGAATCGTTGAGCTCCTTAAGTTCTGAGTTGAGCTGCGCGATTACTGACAAATGCGTGCACTGACTGGACAGGTCCTCTCAATCTGTGTGGTTCTTTCCTCAAAATACCATTTCAGACACCAATCTACATGGTCTTCACATGAAGTGACCAAGATTATGTCTGGACTTTATAAAGAGACTGTGACCTCTGAGTTTGTTTCGGCCTTTCTTCTCAGAGTAGTCAGATAGGAAATGCCGACCTCATCTAGTTTAAAAAAAAAAATTGACTTGTAAAAGTGTTTGTACAAACCTACTTACAGAAATAAAAATCATTTATCATTTATCATCATTTGTCATTGCCTTAAGTACGGGAGATCCGTCAAATGTAGCCCGTCAAATTCAAAATTTATTGGGAAAGTCAAGTTGGAAAGAGAAGGTAAGTTGCCTTAAGTACGGGAGATCCGTCAAATGTAGCCCGTCAAATTCAAAATTTATTGGGAAAGTCAAGTTGGAAAGAGAAGGTAAGTTGCCTTAAGTACGGGAGATCCGTCAAATGTAGCCCGCCAAATTCAGAATTTATTGGGAAAGTCAAGTTGGAAAGAGAAGGTAAATTGCCTTAAGTACGGGAGATCCGTCAAATGTAGCCCGTCAAATTCAAAATTTATTGGGAAAGTCAAGTTGGAAAGAGAAGGTAAGTTGCCTTAAGTACGGGAGATCCGTCAAATGTAGCCCGTCAAATTCAAAATTTATTGGGAAAGTCAAGTTGGAAAGAGAAGGTAAGTTGCCTTAAGTACGGAAGATCCGTCAAATGTAGCCCGTCAAATTCAAAATTTATTGGGAAAGTCAAGTTGGAAAGAGAAGGTAAATTGCCTTAAGTACGGGAGATCCGTCAAATGTAGCCCGTCAAATTCAAAATTTATTGGGAAAGTCAAGTTGGAAAGAGAAGGTAAGTTGCCTTAAGTACGGGAGATCCGTCAAATGTAGCCCGTCAAATTCAAAATTTATTGGGAAAGTCAAGTTGGAAAGAGAAGGTAAGTTGCCTTAAGTACGGGATATCCGTCAAATGTAGCCCGTCAAATTCAAAATTTATTGGGAAAGTCAAGTTGGAAAGAGAAGGTAAGTTGCCTTAAGTACGGGAGATCCGACAAATGTAGCCGTAAATGTATTCAATGGGTTAAGGGTACGGTAAATAAATAAATAAATAAGCCCTTTATTCTGAAAAAATCTAACATTTACACTTAAGAGCCCCACGAAGCATGCGTAGTTCATACAAACGAAATACCAAAATAATTTGTATAATAATAATTTCCACCTCCACTTCTGTTGATCGATTCGCATGAGTATGTCGGGGAGTTTTGTCATTGTCCCTAGATCGGTTTCGGTTTCTAATCTTGTCCTGACGTTTATAACAGGTCATACTCCTCTCCATTGCTCTCTGTGCTACAGCAAGTTTTCTCTCAATGCTTTTGTGAGGATCCAGGTTTCGCATCCATATGTTAGGCAAGCTAATATGCAGGTGTTGAATGTTTTTCTTTTTATTGTTTGTCTTTGGAATTCACTATCTCCTTTAACGACCAGTACTTTTTCCAACCTTTTGCGATCCTGTAGACCTAGACAAATAGCATTCGCTTCGGAGCGATTCTATTTCTACAATCGCTATCGACGTATTTCTATGGAAGTCATCATTGGATGCCGTCAATTCGTTGACCTATAATTTCGATAGCTTATGTCAAACCCAAACATTTTTGGCTTTTCTACTAGCGTCATCGCTGATCGAATGTTACTTTGTCTAGGCCCGCTGAGGTTAATTTCTTTCATCATTTGATCTTCTATATATTTTTTCTCGATTACGACGTTTATCGCATGGACAAAGTTGTTCAATTTGATGGTCTGTACCATACCCTCAAAGACCACACCCTTCTGACACCCTGTACAGTATGTAATCGGATTTTCTGCAAAAAGTGAACCTCGTAGCTAAACCTTTTCGAACACGTTCAAAATCGCGCTATTTATTACCCTACAGTTTGATACTCCCGCCCGGTTTAATTTCTCTACGGGTTCATAAGACAAATGAACCAAGTTTACCTGGTACTTCATGAAAGGCCTAAACTGTCGTCCCATACCTACTAGAACAGTTATTTGAAAATATTGTAAAAGCCAATAGGGATGATGACAATTTTTTTTTGTCCGTCATGTAGATTATTAAAAAGTATTGGACACGTATTTTTTCTTTTTCTACGTAATTAAAAGATTACGGCGATATATTGAGTTAATTAAAATGTGGCATGACGTCACGCCTTGTTAGATTTTATAAGTAGAAGTGACGTAGCGAGTAAGTATTTTTTTATTATTATGATAAAGAAAAAAATACGTGTCTAATATTTTTTTTAATTATCTGACTGACGGTCTAAATAGATCTTTTTTTTTACCCAGGCATCACCCTTATTACTTTTTAAAGAGTTACCGTGGAGTTTCTTGCCGCCTCTTCTCCACAGGAAACGACCAATTGGTACCGTGCACTTAGCTTCTGACGTTACATAAGTGCATGGGCACTTAAGGGTAGGTTTATGTAAAATAAAATATTTTGATTTTGAAATATTTTTTATTGTTTCTAGATTCTGCTTCGTACTTTGAAGAAGACGCTCTTCTGAAAGAGTTCCAACAAATCGAATCGAAAGAGGAAACCAAGAAGACTTAATTGTGATTTACGATATTATATTATTTTAATATTATTAGTACCTACTTAGAGATATTTTATAGTTATTTATGCAACTGTTGTATAATAAGGGGAATGACACGAATGTAGGTTTATATAATAGTATCACATGAGTGTTTTAATATGTAATTATGAATCTACAGTTGCATACAAGACTTTATCTACACCCATGATAAAAATAAAAACCCCCTCTATAAAAGGTTCTGAAACCATAGGAGGTGTTGTAAGAACTCGTATGTAAATATGTAAATTCATGGAAAGTTTAATTGCCGAGTATCTAATACAAACAATGTATAGGTAATAATATATTTTTTTTTTTAAATTACGGCGCTGTGGTAGTGAAACGTGAGTGCATGAAAGTGTTCTTTTTTTGAAATTCATAAAGATACCACGAATTGAGTAGTGAGAATATGCCTGTTTGATGAGTAAGGGATCGAAAAACAAAGGAGTTGCATAATGAAATTTAGTATAACATTATAACACTCGTTTGATGATATTATGGTTACTATGACACTGGTTGTTTTAATGTTGGCAATAAGCTAACTGTTTCAGAAACTTTTTTAGAGGATTTATAGCATGGGTGTAGATAAACGAATGTATCTGATGGGGAAAAATACTGAAAATACACTTGGATGAAAACGAAATATAGGGTGACTTGTTGTTTGTTATGTCATGATAACAAACAACTTTTACTATGGGACCAAACTTGAAATCGCGAAAAAAAATTGAGCAGCTCCCTACACTTTGACGAGTTAAGTGAACATAGGGAAAAGATGAGTGAATGTATGGGACAGCTGATTTTATTTTCGCGACTTCAGGTTTGGTCCATTAGTAAAAGTTGTTTGTTATCATGAGTACAATCATGTGTTTAAGTATCGGTCACTAATTACCAGTCTCTCTACATACAAAGCTAGATAAATAGTAAGTGTAGTAGTACAAATATTTCTTTGCCCTAGCATTTATTTTAACCTGTCTGATTTTTTGTGATGAAAAGTGCCATTTTGTTTTTATACAGGGTTATTGTTTTAAAACTTAAATTAGCTAGCCAAACTCCGCGGACGTGATGGTTATCGATATCTAAACAAACACAACACAAACACAAAATAAAATAAATAAATATTTGATAAAATAAAGATTTGATGATTTTTTTGGGTCAATGACTGCTTGTAGTGAATTGATAAAATCTGTTTTATCGTGTTGAGATATCCCATCACGTCTATGAAGTTTATACACAAAAAAAAACTGATTTTTAAACTGTTATTTTTAGTGACTACACTACCAAAAACCTGTTGATGACCAAAAAAAATATCATCAAATGAATTTATTTTTTGTTTTATCAGGATATCGATACCCGTCACGTATGCGGAGTTTCGTTAGCTAATTTAATTTGACCCTGTATAGAGATGAAGCTCAATAGTCTGACAATCAAACCAAGGGGTATCGTGTTACCCAGTAACTGGGTTGTGGAGGTCCGATAAGCAGTCGCTCCATATAAAATACTGGTATTCAGCTGCATCCGGATAGCCTGGAAACCGACCCCAACATAGTTGGGAAAAGGTTAGTCAGATGATGATAAGGAAAACTTTATCTCTGTATTAAAAATGCAGATTTTATTTTTAGCCGTTTCGGAGTTAAATGTACAAATAGGCATTTATATAAGTTACCACTCGTTTAATAGGTTCTAAATGCATTTTTAAATTCAATGAGGTTTTCAGTTTTTGACCCTATAATCTAAAAATGTCGTTATGGTATAAGTGTATAATTAACACCCAGTAGGTCGGGAAATAACCTTAGACTTACGAGTGGTAGGTCGTGGGTTCGAACCCAGACAGGCGCTTTACTTTGTGTAAATAATTTCATCACCTCTGCTCTCAAAATTGTGAAGGAAAACATCGGCATGTCCTAGAACCAAAAATTCGAAGACATGTGACATCTACCAACCCGCACTGGGCCTGCGTGGTGGTTTACAGCCCACTCCCTCACCGAGAGGAGGCCTGTATCTCAGGACTGGGAACGTGACGTGACGTGGAAGTGGCTGATTATGATAAGTTAAAATGTGTCTTAAGGGGGGGGGGGGGGGGGGGTCTTAACATATTCATTCATAGCATTCCTTAACTGTACATAAAAATCCCGAGAATGATTGGCAGACAACGCACAACTAAAACCACTGAAGATAAAAATATAATATTATTTAGATTTGTGGGATCTCTCCAGCAGGCTTAGCACGAGAACCGTAGTGAAGAGTTTTGTCGACGGAAAAATAGACAAAAATGACGTTTCCGTGTAGAGAGTATAAAGTTTTCTACTGTATAAATCTACATTTTTGGATGTTTAGATTTTAAACCCACTTGATGGTATGTATTTCTAAAAAAACGGCTTATTGCAGGTAAAAATATTTTAATATATGACTGAAAAATGTATTTTAAAATTGTATGTTTAGTGCCTTCGCAAAAAGCAATTTTGCATGACATTTCAATCCGCTTTCGATGTTGTTTAGATAATAATATAAATAAATGTTATAATGAAGGGAATTCAATGTGATAGATAGAAAAACATGAATTGTTCTGTATTATGCTCTTTTGTGATTTTTTGATATAGGAAAGTAAGTAAATGTTTTACTATAAGTCGGACAGAAAATGTACTTAGCGCGAAGGTGAAACACGATTTAAAATTGGGATACTCACCACTTTGGTCACAAATGAGCAAAATATATTTGATCGTGTCTATAGAATGCCAGGGAAATCTATAAATGTATTGAATGCAAGATATTTATGGAATTAATAATGTGATAAAATATTTTTTATTTTGGAATTAGAAAATAAATATTGATGTTGTCTATAATCTTTGTTTTGTTTTCACCATCTCATTCTGCTGTCGCCAATTCGCGTTTCCCTTTCTGTTTAACCCTTTAACCGCCGACACCGTAATATCACGGGCTCTGAAGATAGTGCCCGAACGCCACATACGTAATATTACGTTATTTTGTTAAAACAGTTCTTAGTGCGCACAAATTGCGTACAAAATTTGTCAATTTTACGATTTAGGATGTATCTTTATTGATAAGGACATTTTTTCTATGTTTCGAATGATAAATGTTGTGAATTTTGAGGTTCAAATGCAGTGTGATCACTGCTTGTCCCTACCTGTATCGCCAATCACGTAATTTGACGGGTACTAGGGATGGGCGAATTCGGAACAATAAACAAGGCACTATTGAAATTATCATTTCTACTGAAAGTGAGTACTTTCATTAGAAATAACCATAATGTTACTCTAGTACAAGTATTTATTTATTTATTATACAATAAAGTGTATTAAAGTTTAAAATGTCGGTATTTTTACGATGAAAAATATAGAAATATCGATAACGCAGAACCTCACTAGTGCAGACAGTCACCGGTCGCCGTCACTGTATTTTTACGTGTGGACCAAATAGATTCAAGGTCAAATTACGCCATATTGTCAGTTGTCCCAGCGCCTTCGCCGTGAAATCACGGGAAAGCTTTATCGAACTGCATAATAGTAGTGTTGTAGGCGCTTATCGTTTTATCATATACAAATGCTGGAAGACGAACAGTTGTTAGAACGAATAGAATAATGAATTACCAAGTTACGACAGTTCTACAGATAGTGATGTTGATTTGGTAAGTTTATGTATTTAATTTTTTTGATCAGAGACCGAGTGACCCACAGAATGTATACTTCGCGTCTTTAATAGCTTTTGAGCTGGAAAGTGTGCGGCCAGAGATTCGCTCAGAAGTTTCCATGAAAATAATGAATTTAGTCAGAAGAAAAACGAAGAACGTGCCCATCTCCTGAGTATTAATATAGTAGATTGATTGAAGACCGATTTAAATATTGTAAAATTAATAATAAGTAATAATAAAACATTGATTATGATTCAGACTTTCATTTTTGTTAATAAATAAATAATTAATGCATCGATATTAGTAATTCCCAACACTGTTCCAACTTATACCTAAAGTGACGTGGCGCTGGAGGTAAGTCAAAGGTAGCAAATCTTGACGGTTAAAGGGTTAATTGGAGACACCGGTTGCGTTAAATCATTACGCTTTTTTAGCACGGCATATGCTCACCAACACCGCGCCAATAGGGAATATGCAAGTATTTTATAAAAAAAATAATTCGATAGCTTACATAGCCTCAGACAGAATAGTAAAAAAAATATTCAACCCCAAAACAATATTACTTAGTAAAAATAGCCTACCGTCACGATTTCGGCACTCTTAGTGTGACGTCATAGTATATGACAACAAACCAGAAATCGCAAACATATTGACATTTTATTGTTGTCAGACTTTTATGTAACACTTGCCATGGCGTCGCTTTTGAAATATTTGAATTTCCCAGTTTTATTTGCACTTTTTAAAAATTCATTTCTTGCTCAAAAAGAAAATATAATCAAAAATATTGATCGAGGCATAATTCTGAAGTAATACAGTTTATACATATAAAAAAAAAAATTGAGCCTTGAATCACATACATATTCCGTATTAAACACTGTTTAGTAATCGAATCGACTAACCTTGTTTTTTTTTTTTACAAAACAGAGTGCTGTTTAATGTTTGTCTACCTCTATGGTTTGTCTATAGTCAGTGTTGGGCACATTTGAATTATTTTTTTAATTGTAGAGGCAAACAATTACAATTTTTATTTCAACTAAATTAATTGCAATTAAATTAATTCAATTATTTTTTAATTGTGAAATGCAATTGAAATCAATTGCAATTAAATCTATCAATTATGGTTTACAATTAATTCAATTGCAATTGAAATTTTATTTGCAATTAAATTAATTGTTTTAAACAATTAATATTTAATTTAACTACGTATTTGATGACATACATACATACAATCACGCCTGTATTCCCCGAAGGGTTAGGCAGAGGTGTACCAATGTACACCCACAGTTCGCCGGTATATTTAGGTCCCATGTAATAGGTGGCGAGCCTATTGCCATTAACCGGGCACAAATCCAAACTCCGAGCTGCTACTGAGAATTTCTTAGAAAAACCCAATAACACTTTTTGCTCGACCTGGGAATCGAACCCAGGACCTCTAGCGTAGCAGTCGTGGTTAGGACCACTTAATGTAAAATAATATGGCAGGAGTCCATAGTGTGCACACTGCACGCCCCGCATCCCCCCTTCGTCTTGTGCGCCTCACTCGCTCCTCAATATTTCTTGTGTTAGTCTACCGCTACTAACGCTGACTGCTGTACGTGTCGCAACTTGATTGTGTCGCGCGCGCACTCACGCAGAGCGAGTTACAACACGAGTCACGTCATTCAGTACGTTTTGGTTTTGAATGTACATACCTACTACGTGTGATTTGAACAATTCATATACCTATTTTACGGATATTTCTACAACTTCCTAAAAACTTATTAGTTATGGATGAAGATGATTATAGTAATATGTCGTCAGCGTCAATTAATATTTCGGACACGGACAATAATGATTCGTTGGATCGAGAGTTGCAGTCTTTGGGCTCAAGTACATCGACGACTTCGCTACCGCGTCTTGGACTACTTGACGGTACATTTTTTAAATATATACCAGAGGAATCAACAGCGCATAAAATCACAGCTCTGTGTACTAAATGCTTGCCTAGTACTACTAAAGTCAGAGGATTTGATAATTGTACATCTAATTTTCTGAGTCACCTCAAACGGAAACATGGACAAGATTGCGTCAATGAATATAAAGCACATATAAAAAGAAAAAAAGAAGATAAAAGGAATACATTAGTTCCTGGCAAAAAATCGAAGAAAAGTGGAGAAGTCAACTCATATACTCAAGAGGATTTTGTACAAAATATTATTGAGTACTTTATTCACTCTATGATCCCATTGAGATCTGTAGAAAACCCATACTTTTTAAAAATATTCACCAATTTGCAGATATCTGATAAGGGTTTAAAACTTATAAGTCGTCGAAGTTTGAGTCGCCGTATAAATATTTACTATGAGAAACAAATGTCTACTATTAAATCGGAATTATTGGATGTTGATTTCGTGTGCACAACAACAGATATCTGGTCTGGAAAGAAGAGAAGCTTTTTAGGTATGACAGCACATTGGATAACAAAAGATTTGAAACGGCATTCAGTAGCATTAGCATGTCAGCGGTTCAAAGGAACTCATAGTTACGACCGCATTACTGATTTAATTAAACACATTTACACAGAAATTTGGTTTGACCGGTACTAAAGTAATTGCATCAGTTACTGACAACGGCAGTAATTTTGTTAAAGCATTTCGCACTTTTGGCGTGCAACTTACTAACATCAGTACTAGTGAAACCAATGAGCCGGAAGATCCTGTGTCTGAAGATACAGATGTAGAATCCGATTCAAGTCTGGACGAAGGAAACTCAGAAGATTTTTTTTTGCCTGCCCATCTAAGATGTTGTGCGCATACTTTAAGCTTATGTGCTACTGTTGATGCCAATAAAATTTTGACTAACAAAGGGACTCCATTATGTGATATACATGCTAATACAATAAAAAAATGCAACTCTCTATGGAATGCTGCCGGCCGCCCAAAAACAGCTGAAATTATAGAAGACATATTAAAACACACATTGAGTCGACCGGGTGAAACCAGATGGAACAGCCTGTATGACGCACTTCAACAAATTTTGTCAATCCAAGAAAAGAATTTGCAGCTGCATAGATCTTTAAATATTACAAATCCTATAAAATATTTCGAATTTGATTACTTAAAAGAATATTTGATCTGTGCTGCACCAGTAGCAGAAGCATTGGATATCATGCAAGGTGAAAACAATACCTATTTTGGTATTGTACTGCCATGTCTGTTGGCTTTAAGAAGAAAAATCCAAAAAATTGAAAGAGGTGGCGATTTAGTTTACTGTTCACCTTTGATTGAGACTTACAGAATAAGCATTGAAACTAGATTTAAACAGTATTTTGATCTTAACACTGCTGAGGCAGAGCATGCAGCAGTAGCTGCTCTTTCTTATCCTCGTTTTAAGAATAAGTGGCTATCTTGCTTAACCAGTCAAGACCGAACTAAAGTACAGAATCTTTTTAAAACCGCTATTTCAAAAGAACTCAATGAAGAACCCCAACAAAATAAACCAAAAAAAAGAAATAAAGAAAATATTTTTTTTGAATTCGATTCTGATTCAGATTCAGATAATAGTAATTATTCAGCACTTACAGCATCTACTAATATGAACACCCCAAAAACAATGGCTGAATTATTGATGTTACACTTCTTTGCTGAAGAAAGTGAAGAACTAAATCTGCTGAATAGATATCCTGAAATAAAAAGAGTTTTCATAAAATATAACACACCTTTACCAGCTTCCGCCGCAGTGGAGAGACTTTTCTCTTTTGCTACGATGACAAATTTGCCAAGAAGTCATAAATTAACAGACCAAATGTTTGAAAAGAGGGTCGTGTTGAAGTGCAATCTTAACTATTCAAAGAAGACATAAATAAGAACAAAACAAGAACAAATGAATAGTTCTCTCTCTGAACAATCATGAACTATGCTTAATATGAAAACTGATTTAAATAAAGGTTGATTTATAAAAGTTATTTTCTTTGTATTTAAAACTACGGTTATCCTTGTTTCCTTGAACCAGCCAATCCTGAATTATTCTAGTTAGGTACCTGTGCTACACTTTTACATAATGTTCTTGCTTAAATCCAGGCTTTACATTCCTTTGAGAATATTAAGGAGAATGCTCTTGTATTGTTTGCATTATGTTTTTCAGTTACTGACATTTATTAATTGTTAACTGTAATTGTAAACCTGTACCAAACAATTAACAATTAATCAATTGTAATTGCAAATTTTTACAAGCACAAATAATTTAATTGTAATTGCAAAGTTTTACAAGCACAATTAATTAATTGTTAATTGCGATACGTTACAATTACAATTAATTATTTTAGTTGTTAGTTGCAACTAAATTTGGCAATTTAATTGTTAGTTGTTAATTGTTTTCACAATTGATTTTTGCCCCACTCTGTCTATAGTCATTCATTAAAGACTTTTAATTGACCTTGACCGTGACCTTGCCCGGAGTGTCTGAAGGATATAAAAAACTTTTTTACAAAAAATTAAACCGACGAAAAAACTGAAAAGTGAAAAATAAAAACCTTTTAGTCTAACTAAACTCCAAAATTAATTTAAATTACACTTTTTGAGCCGGCGCCAAACAAACAAAGAAGCAAATTAATTACGTAAAGCGTATAAAATGGTCTATTAGCTTGATAGATCTTCGTTGAATGTCTGTTTGGCGCTAAGGGCAGGTTGAAAGTGCGGGAGGGACGGACAGGAGGGTGAAAGTAGGAGACGACATTTGGTATCGACAATATCTAAAGGGGGAGAAATGGTTGCCCGATACTATAGTTGACTCGTCAGGGCCAAGCAACTATAAGGTACTAGACAGTAACGGTAAACAGGTGCATAGACAAATCGATCAGCTTAGGCGTAGGATGAGGAGTTCTCTGGTAGTCCCCACGGAGTTGTCACGTTCGCCGGAAATTTCAGCTCCTAGGTTAGCACCAACATCGCCCCTCGAAGGCCGGAGGTCTCGATGGCGCCGTCGTCGCCTACACGGGAGACTGCGTCGTCATCGCCTCAGAAAAACGAACAGACCGACCGAGACAAAGTGGCAGTAGAGTTCTTGACACCACCGTCCATTCCTGGGCCGCCCCAGTCTCGCCCCGTTAGAAAATGTAGGTTAAACCAAGATGTTAATTATACTTCTTATATTATACTTTATAGTCTTGCCATAAATATTGTCACGAAGAAAAAAATGTTTTTTTTTTATTGCAAATAATATTTATTACTTTTACAGTTTCACAGTTTAATACATAAATATAAAACAATTTAAAATATAAAAAGCTCAGCAGCAGCACAGCGATTCGGTTCTCTTTATCACCCCACTCCATTTTAATATCGCAAAAAATTGTACAATGTATTGGCGCCGAAATTAGAAAACTCAATGAACAATCGTAGATATAAAAATGACAGATTCCAAATTCAAATGTACCTAATATATTTCTTATTTTTAATTGTAACAGTATTTATGGCCAGACTGTGTATTATGTAAGGAGGTTGGTTATGTTATGGCCTTAGTTAAAAGATATAATTTTATCATTAAGTATTAGATGTAATTGGTTTAGTCGGCTAGGTTAGGTTAGGTTTTAGTGGTGGAGGGATGTAATGTAGGTAGGTGAGGCGCCAGCCGCAGCCGACAGTCCGCAATATACCTACCTTCTCACCGAGTGCCTGTGTTTTATTACGTATCTCCCGCCGGAACATATATCATAGGTACCACTAAACATAAGTATTTAAAACGGGATATTTACCATGTTTTTGTTTTTAAAAAGATAGTAAGTATCCCGTTTTAAATAACTTAGTAGTGAAAATAACCATGTCTATAATATATCCAACTTTTAGAGAATTCTGATAATTATTTTCGGAATTCTCTAGTTTTATGATGAGGGATTGATGGAGCACCTGGGACCACTTTGGTCCCAGGTGCTCCATCAAACCCTACCTAGTAGTTCAAGGGCCGATTCCACTGGTAATATCAAAGTGAGAAGTTACTACCTTGAAATAAAATAAAAAAAAACAGCCAAGTACGTGTCGGACCACGAACAATGATCGAAGGGTTCCGTAGTTGAAAAGAATTTATCCCAAAAACAAACAACTTTGTAGTTGAAAAACACGATAAATTTGTAAACCCAATTTTTTCTTATGTGATAAAATTACAAATTCACGATTTTCGGACTTTTTTCTTTACTTGTGCTGTGAGACCTTGCTTCTTCACAAATTTCATGATTCTAGGTCAACGGGAAGTACCCTATAAATTTTGATTCACTTGAGAGTGTGGAAATATACGTTTTTTTGGGGCACATACTGCCATATCTTTTTTTTACGTTAGCTTAGAAGTTTGATTTTTCACAGCTTCAAGGGACTGTAGACGAGTTTTTAATTTCAACTTGATAACTCCACGCGTTCCCGAGATAAAGGGTCTTGACAGACAGACACGGACAACAATGTGATCCTATAAGGGTTCCGTTTTTTCCTTTTGAGGTACGGAACCCTAAAAAGATCAATCAAAATCGGATCTCATAAGGCGGAGATAACCCGTAGCCACCTTATTGGAGGAAGTACCCTTCCAATCATAAATCCCCGACGACAAGAAAATTCTATAAATTCGTAAAACCTGTAAGTACTAAACTTTGTAAGTTTCGTCCAGACCGCTTGTAAAATACAACCTGTAGAAGAGTAGAGCAACAAACTAACAGACGAAAGCAAATTTTACCAGACTTGAAGCAGAGGCATCGCTCGCTCGCTCAATAAAACACAAAAATTGCATTTTTTAAAAGATTTTATTACCATAAAGAAGTTTACATTCGTTATGATGGGCATATAATATTTACAACCAAGACTTGTAACCTTATAATTATGGCAATGCCATACAGTGCCCGGGCATAAACAAAACACATAGTGGGTGAGGACGAGTCACACAGGTGTGTGTGACAGAGATGACTCTACAATGCCGAACTTTTTCTTCAACTCGATTTGCTATACAAGGTATAATTTTAATCACCGTTATCCTCTTAAGGGGTCATTTACTCATCATTATGAACGATTTACTATGGGACCAAACCTGAAATCGTGAAAAGAAAAACCAGCTTTTCCCTATGTTCGCATAACTCGTCGAAATGTAGGGAACAGCTAATTTTTTTTCGCGATTTCAGGTTTGGTCCCATAGTAAAAGTTGCAGTAGGGGAAGACCCCTTAAGAAGATAACGGTGATAAAAATTACGCCCTCTATTTACGGCCGGGAACTGTATTATTACTACCTACTACTAACTGTATTATAACTACCTAAAGTTAGGATTTTCTAGAAGTGCGGTGGATACCACATACGCAATGCAGACGTCACTGAAACGTTATTTATGCAATTAAGTTGATGTTTTTTACTTGGAGAGTATTAGTGACACCGTAAAGTCAAACCCCGCTGTCCAAAGATTTAAATCGGTAGATTTGCCCTCACACGAAAAAGTGTACAAAGTGAGAAGAGTGAGCTCACATATTATTAAACAGCGTTTCCATGACAATCATGTCATGAGTGTGTCAGAGGTGTCCAAACGAAACAGAAACGCGACTATCTTTTGATGCGGTAGGACGAATCTAAGGATTTATATCTTTACCGGTGCCATCATTTTCATGAAAGCCGTCACTGCGGCCGTTAAGTGCGGCCATCGCTCTTCTAGGAAACCGTCGCTTTTCTTACTATTTTATAAATTTTAGTGTGGCCTCCATACATTGGCATGTCTTTTAAAAACAGACTGAATTCTAGCCTTGTTTGGCTTTACCAGTTGCGGCTGAATTTTACAAATTTTTAGAAATATTTTATTAATTCATCTATTTTACTAATTTTCATTAAAGGGGAAGCTCCATGTAGCCCGCGAAATTCAAATTTTCTTAAGATTTTTTTTTTATCTATTATATATTATTATTTATTTATTTTTGACATTACATAACTTGACATATAACTTGACATATAATAATAATTTATTCCATTTAATTGACACTAACAATTATGTTGGTAATCATTTATATTTGACAAAAGATAGATTTTTTATGGATAGGTACTATCTTTCAAAGTATTGCAAAAGACAGTTAGCTGTGTCGCTATCATATTATTTTTGTATTACAGCCAAGAATTTGGCTAAACAAGTTGCTTCTATTGAGCAATGCCATGACATTTTATATCATTCATCCAATAATTTGGTATCCAAAATTGACATTGGTAGTAATTTAAATTAGAAATTAAGACAATAGAGGCATCCTCTAGCAATAATGTACAGAAATGCAAGAATAAATCAAATAAAATTTCAAAATTAGTAAATAGTATTAACCTGGTGCATCAAAATATTCAAGGTTTTCTCAACAAAGATTTAGAAGTAGAATTATTTATGAATTTTAACAGTATTGATATTCTTTGTATAACAGAACATTGGCTTAAAAGCCACCAGTTTATGTTCAATTTTAATAATCACCAGGTTGGTAGTTCGTTCAGCAGAGTAAATGCTATACATGGTGGCTCATTAATTTTAGTAAGTAACCAGCTGAAATTTAAAGACCGTAAGGATATTGTGAGCCTATCTGTTGAGCGGACAGTTGAAATAGCTTGTATAGAATTGGAGCAATTTATTGTATTAAGTGTGTACAGGCCCCCTTCAGGATTGTATGACTGCTTTGAAAAGGTAATGGATGAAGTGTTACACAAGATATGTAACTCAAATAAATCTATTATCATTTGTGGTGATATTAATGTTAATTTATTAGAAAAGTCAGGTTCTTGTAGTAAAATAATAAGTCTTTTTCAGTCATACAATCTTGTAAACCTATTTTTGGAGCCCACAAGAATAACCCCTACTAGTGCCACATGCCTAGATAATATTTATACAGATGTTATTCCAAGCCATAAAGAAATTATAAATTTACTAGATTCTGATCATTGCGGGCAAAGGATTACTATCCAAAACCAAAACAAAAAAGTGGCTAAAAAGGATATCATTGTTAACCCCAAAACTACAAGTCGCTTGGAAGCTTTTAAAGTTAAACTCATTAATAAATTAACAGTTTTGGCTAATCATACTGATCCTAATGATCTGTATGATGATTTTTTTAATATGTACTGCCAACAATTTAATCTCATCTTTATTCCCAAGACTATCTCGGTTAATAGTAACGCGTCTTTCAGTGATTGGGCTACCATTGGTATTCATAAAAGTAGAACACGGCTTTATGAACTATATAATGAAAGGTCTTTTGTAAACACTGCTGAATTTAATTTATATGTTAGAAACTATTCAAAATTATTTAAAAAAGTTTGTTGTATGGCCAAGTCGCGTTATTTGAGTTCGAAGATTAAAAACAGTAGTAATGTAATTAAAACGACTTGGAATATTATTAATAGTGAAACGGGAAGGTCTAATAACCGAAGTGCTGACTACAGCCTGTCTATTAATGACAATATAATAAAATCAGACTCACAAGTCGCCGCGGCCTTTGAAAATTTCTTTTCAGATATTCCCGTTTCAACTACTAAATCCCTAAACTCATCAACTTCTGTTGCTGAGTCTTTGCTTAAGGAAAATGTTAATGCTTGCGATTCGGAATTTAATTTTGAACAAATTACCTGTAGAGACATAATTAAAACCTTTCACACTTTAAATGTAAAAAAGACAGCAGATCTGTGGGGTAATTCTGTAGAAGTTGCTAAGTCTATTATTGACATTGTAGCACCTACTTTAGCTCTTATCTTTAATAACTGTATCGACTGTGGGGAGTTTCCTGACCTCATGAAATATAGTAAAATAATACCTTTGTTTAAATCAGGTAGTACATCAGACCCCACAAATTATAGACCTATTTCAGTACTACCTACGTTTAGTAAAATTTTTGAGAAATTAATTTTAGACCAATTGCAAAGATTTTTTAATAAACATAAATTATTACATAACATGCAGTTCGGTTTTACAAAGGGTCGTTCAACTACTGATGCCGGTGTTGAACTTTTAGGACATATTTATAATGCATGGGAAGACAAATGCGATGCCTTGGGCATCTTTTGTGATTTGTCCAAGGCATTCGATTGCGTTCTTCATGAAACGTTAATCAGGAAACTCCGCCATTACGGGATCCGGAACACCGCTCTGGATCTTCTTACTTCATACTTGAGTAATAGGATTCAGAGCGTTGACGTTAATGGAAAAAGATCGCCCGGATCTATAGTAACAATGGGGGTCCCACAGGGCTCGATTCTTGGTCCTTTCTTATTTCTTATTTATATTAACGATTTGCCCTACCTCATTAAGGATAATCATGATATAGTTTTGTTTGCGGATGATACTTCACTTTTGTTTAAACTTAAACGTCAGCAGCTGGTTACTGACGATGTAAACAGAGCGATCTCAAAAGTAGTTCACTGGTTCAGTATTAATAATTTACTCCTTAATGAAAAAAAAACCAAATTCATTAAGTTTACACTACCTCACGTTAGGCAGGTGAAAACTAACGTGTTGATAAAGGGCGAAGAGTTGAATCCTGAAGATAGCACAGTATTCTTGGGCTTAACTTTGGATGCTAAGCTTCAGTGGGGCCCACATATAGATAAATTGTCAAAAAAGCTAAGCTCCGCAGCATACGCTGTTAGGAAAATTCGTAATTTAACCAACATAGAGACAGCCCGTTTAGTGTACTTTAGCTATTTTCATAGTATAATGTCGTACGGTATTTTGTTGTGGGGAAATGCAGCCGACATTCAGACTATCTTTGTTTTGCAGAAAAGAGCTGTTCGATGCATTTATAAATTAAGTCCGAGACAATCTCTCAGAGAGAAATTTAAGGAGATTAATATACTGACTTTGCCTTCTCAGTACATTTTTGAAAATCTTTTATATGCCCATAAAAACATTAAATTGTTTAAAAAATACAGTGATATCCACAATATAAATACTAGGAACAAACACAAATTTGTTGTACCTCCAACAAGGCTCAAGAAAATAGGTGGGTCATTCAGGTGTCAATGTATACGCTTTTATAATAAACTTCCAAGCCACGTTCAAGATCTGAGTCTTAATAAATTCAAATCATTCATTAAACGCAAGTTGTGTCAGAAAGCTTTTTATACCGTTAAAGATTATATTGAGGACAAAAAGGCTTGGGATTGAACTGCTCCAATTTTATTTTATATTATTTTTATTTTTGCATACTGAATGTTGACATTAATATTTACTTTGTAAGTATTATATTATTTTACTTTATTGTGAATGTGAAGACTATGTAGGTCATTGCTTTTTTTTTTTGTTTGTTTTATTTTTTCTCTCAGTTATTTTTAATCATGGTCTGGCAGTTTGAGTAATCTATGCGGCCTACCCCAATGTCCTTTCTTTGGTATTGTTCGTCGAATCGTTGAGCTAGTTGAGCTGCGCGATTACTGACAAATGCGTGCACTGACTGGACAGGTCCTCTCAATCTGTGTGGTTCTTTCCTCAAAAGACCATTTCAGACACCAATCTACATGATCTTCACATGAAGTGACCAAGATTATGTCTGGACTTTATAAGAGACTGTGACCTCTGAGTTTGTTTCGGCCTTTCTTCTCAGAGTAGTCAGATAGGAAACGCCGACCTCATCTAGTTTTAAAAAAAATATTGACTTGTAAAAGTGTTTGTACAAACCTACTTACAGAAATAAAAATCATTTATCATTTATCATTTATCATTTATCATTATCAGTATTAGTTTGTTGATTAAAGAGCGACCGTAACATATATGTATTTACAAAATTATAATCATTAGAATCAGTAATACAATTCCTTAAGTTAGTGTAATTCTAAATGTCAAGATTTCATGAAATAGTCAATCATTAGGATTATATGAACTTAGAGAGTTGTATTGATGATTTTAATGATTATAATTGTACAAATACATACTTGTTACTGTCGCGAATAGTACCTATTCAGATCAACATACAACCTGATGCTGACCTGCCAATTGCAAGAAACGTAAGAAAATTTTAATTTCGCGGACTTTCTGGAACTTTCGTTTCGCCTTAAGATACAATTTATTATAATTGTAAATGGTCTTTCTACGTATACTTTATTCAATAAATATCGATATTGGTATATAATGATTATGCATTGTGGCTTATTTTATGTACAGTCGATCTCGTAAATGCTTGACCTCTTCTGACATCATCTTCATCGGCCTAGCTTTCTACCGAATATGTTGAGATCGGCCTCCAGTCTAACCGGATCCAGCTGAATACCAGTATTTTACATGGAGCGACTGCTTATCTGACCTCCACAACCCAGTTACTGGGTAACACGATACCAATTGGTAATACTGGTTGTCAGACTTCCAAGCTTTGTTTTGAAAACAATTTCCAGTAAATTAAAACTTTAGTAAAGTTGAAACTACCTAGCTGTACACAGTACAAATAGGTCATGTTGTTTTATGACATGCAACTGACATTCATACTTGGGTGATAAAGCAAATACGAGGTTGACTACACCTAATTCAAAAATGTCTGAATGATATATAAAGGGGTTTTTATATACAGCGTGCCGCTTTAATGGCGACATTAATTTAACACACGTGTACTGTTTCGCGTTTTCGTTTTATGAGGATGTTGATGATGTTATTATTTATTGATGTATTTACAATTTTTTCAAATAGCATCTTGGAGCAACCTGTTCTTAAAAAACTGTAGCGCATAGGTCATTTCTCGGGGTCGCGGATCATAACATAACATCGCATCAATGAAATTAAAACGTATAACGTGCAAATAGTAGGAGAATTAAAGAAAAGAGAGAGCTTTATTATTTAGTTTGTTAGAAAATTTTAATTATTCAATTTATTAAATTCGTATATTGAAAAATTAAAATTTTATCGTACTATCCTATCCTACTAATATTATAAAACGGAAAGTTTGTGAGGATGGATGGATGTATGTTTGTTACTCTTTCACGCAAAAACTTCTGAACGGATATTGATGAAATTTGGCACACAGATAGTTTATAACCTGAATTAACACATAGGATACTTTTATCCCGATATTTCTACGGGTTTGAGACTTACGCGGGTGAAACCGCGGGGCGCTGCTAGTCTTAATATAATTTTTATGATTACTGGCCACTAGCCCTACCCGTGTGTTAAATTAATGTTGCCATATGGAATGAGTAAAATGTCGTTTTGAGCATGAATGTCGATGACTAAAAGAGTAGCGGAAGACCAAAGAAGCGATGGATGGACTGTGTGAAAGATGATATGGCTAGAAAGGAAGTGACTACCGAGATGACGACTAAGAGAGAAGTATGGAAGAAAAACACATGTTGCGCCGACCCCAAATAAATTGGTATTAGGGGCAGGAGAATGATGATGACAAATGGTTTTGTATAGCACCATTTTGTGGCAGTTCATGATATGTTACTTATCTAAGATGAGTGAAAGATAAAATCTAACAATGTAAAAATAATGTATAAATAACAAATTACTTGACAGAAGCTTTTGCAGGGAAACTGTTTCGATTCGTAATAAGAAAGTGAAGAAATAATCTCATAATGGTGCCGATCCTGTTGTGCACAAACTAAACTTAGTTTAGGCTATTGCTAACTTTTTTTTTTCTGTAATAAAACATGAAAGAGACGGACGTAAATTAGAGCTGTCAAATTTAGTTGAACTAATATTTCCATACAAAGGAGATGTTCCAAAATGTATGGACCTTGGGCCAGGTACGTGTACACTGTACATAAAAATAGGGAAATACATTTAAAACAGTTTACAACTGTCCAATTTCTTTAAAATGGCTTTGTTTGCTGGTAAACCACAATTAATTTTACATGAAATTGCAACACACAACAAAAACCCGTCATGGCAGTAAGCTGTCATTTTGATTGATTAATGACGTTTGACATGTTTAATACTCAAGAAAAGGACTGAAGTGACGTTGTCGTCACAGCTGACAGTCCTCTTTCTATGATCAGTGGTCGATCTATTGTTTACTGTCATTGTTTGTATGCGCAGTAACTAAATCGGTGAGACGCCATGTTGAAAGTCGATAAAAATAATTGATAAATATTAATTCCCTACCACAACAGTATACATTTAAATGAATTATCTGTATTTTCCCGAATTCTACGGATTTTCATCTTTTTTTTTGAGGTAGTGTACACAGAACTGGCCCATTTTGAAACATCTCCTTTAGAGGACACGTAAAAACATGTCGACTAAAAGCACGGTGAAGCGCAAGGCGTAAACTAGTTTGACTAGATTGATTTAGTTTGAAGTTAGTTCATAGCTACAGCCGTCCTTTTCTCGCGCTGCCTGTTTGTAAAAGATAGCGATTCTCTAATTTTAGTTTAGTTATTGAACAAGAGAATTGGCTTCAATGGCAGTTTTGGGGCACCTTTGCTATTTATACAAGACGTTTCGACGATTCCCCTGTGTTGCCAGAGCTTAAAACTTTTGCTTCAGAATTACGTATCGGACCATTACCGCAAACTTATAGGTTTTTAGCTAGATTCAGCATGTTTTTTTTTTATTTAAAGAAACTCAATAATTTTGCATGATATTACAATAATTTAAAAAAAAATACTTGTCTATTCCCAACCCCTCTTTGACACATGCAATATCATAAATTTTTTTTTTACTAATTTTAATAATACCTTAACAATAGGAACCGAAAGCTAAAATAATGTAGTTACAACCTTTAAGTAAAGTACCTACACAACTTTATTTATTAAACTCCATTTTGAAATAAGATTACACATTTATGTAAACCTTTTTTACAGTCCGTTCAACGATTTTGACTTCTATTGCGTTGGTGGCATAACAAATGGCATCTGCAGTAAACAGACGGTATTGTAACCACGTTTTTTTCTTTTAATGCCATCCTTATGCATACGGAATAGAAGTTAAAATCGATTCAACGGACTGCAAAAAGATTTACTTAAATGTCAAAATGGAGTATAATTGAAACACAACTCGAAAAATTAAAAATAAAATTCCTAAAAAGTAGGTTCTCTTTTAGGTGATTGCCTCCCAGTTTCTGAAAATCTTGTCAATTCAAACCTCATGCCAACTTGATTGCAAAACATAACGACACGCCTGTAACCCCCGAAGGGTTAGACAGATGTGCACCTACAGTACACCCACACTTCGCCAGTTATGTTTAAGTCCCCTGTAATAGGGGGCGAGCCTATTGCCATCAATATGTACACAAATCCAGACTCCAGGCTGCTACTGAGAAATTCCAGATGGAAAAACCCACACACAATACTTTGCCCGACCTGGGAATCGAACCCAGGATCTCATGCTCAGCTGTAGCGCTAGCAACCACTAGTCCAACGAGGCAGTCCCTTGATTGGTCACCCAATGGTAAACATTAAGATTTGACAGTTTTTAATTGACTAGTATTTCAGAAACAAAGGACATAACGCAAATAATACAATAAGACAGTTAAATGCGCGTTTTCACTGTTGGATTTTCCACTTTCGGTGCAAAACAGAGCGTTGAAAATCCAACAGCGCGCTTTTATGCGTTCATTCAAATGGAAATATCTTTAATTTATATTTACGTGTTCTCTTGTGCAAGCAAAAAAGTTAAAACAGTTTTAAGAAGTCCCAGAGCCAGTTTCTAGATCGAAAATTATTTCGACAAATTGTCAAGCGCGCGTGAGCTGCTGCGATTCCGAGCAAACGACCTTGAGCATTCCGTCCTTCTTCCACACGCCCCTTTATCACAGAATTCACACAATTTTTGAAAAAAGATTAATAAAAAAACAAAAGCGTTCTTTTAAAATAAAATTAAACGTGAATTATTTAGTACATTTTTAAATTGTCTATCCATTGGTATAATTTACCAAAAGATGCATGCAATAAATAATTTTAGTCATTTTTTTACGAGGAGATTTTAAATGTATTTATACACATACAAACAAATATGAACGTGCAAGTGATGATAAGATAACGAACATTGATAATGTGCTTTTAGATGTAGTTTATTTCTCTTAATTAATGAGTTAATAGCCTCTGAATAACGCACTATTGCAAGGTTTTGCTCGGGGTAGCGCCTTAATAAATCATTCAACCAATCACAGCAGTTTTCGCGCACTTGAGAAATTGTCACATTCATTTTGCGAAAATTTTCTTTCAAGAAACTGGCCTTTAGTGCATTTTATGCCTTAGCTAACAAAGAATAGGTTTCATTTTACAAAACAATGTTTTTTATTTACTGCTTTATTTGCAGAACCCTAAAGGCCAGCGCGCAGCTGTGATTTATAGTCGGCCGATAGTTTAGTATACGCGTAAAATACAGCATACATGTGCGCGCTGCCATATACAGGATGTAGCGTAATTAATGGATAACCCTGTATCTGCGGGTGAGGGACCCCGAGCCCTATAATATAAAATAATTTGCATTCCATGGAAGTGCACAGTTAAATCGAACGGATTGTATTTCCATACTGATTCGCAGAACGATCAAACAATCGGCCGACTAAAAATCACAAGTGCGCGCTCGCCCTAACAGTCACTCCGTTGCCGCGTTGACGCAAATCTTTACAACCAAATACAAAACATGCATTAGATTTGACATAGGCAAGGCTGCGCTCGGCATAGGCTTTCAGAAAACGAGAGTGATTCTCATAACAGCAACATGGAAATTAATTAAATATAAAAAAAAAGTTATATAAAAATTACATTTGTATATAAACATTACTATATTATTTTTACCTAAAGCAACATCTTTTGTTTTGCAAATACATAATTATAATTAACATATAATTGCTTTTATTTTGTGCTAAGCGGAATAATAATATTTTATATGTTTAACACAAAAGTTAACATAGTTATGATATTATTCAGGCCTTGGATAGAAAAATAGGACACTATTACCTATGCTTGTAGGTTTATCAAGAGCTATTCATGTCCAAGTCGTTAACAAATCCCACTGACTGCAGATAAATACGATTATAATTTAAATCTGGATACATGTATAATTATTTAAATACAGACATAATTATTTGAAATGTTATTTTTGATGAATTAGATCAGGGGTCGGCAACAAGCGGCCCGCGAACCGCTTCAGTGCGGCCCGCGAGGTTCACAAACCGAAAACGATGTATGTAGGTAGTTTCACATTAGACTGTAGTTAGGCATAGAGATACGGGGCGCCCGATATGTTAGGACAGAGAGGAGGCGAGCAACCGCAAAATATTATGTATATGTTACTGCTAAAAGCCGAAGTGCAGTTACACCAAGTTTTAGTCGTCTACAACGAATTTAATGATCGTCTTTAATACATCCTGACCTACTTAACCTACTTTAGTTGTAGCCGGTTAAAAGTACGTGTGCCGTGTGCCGGTTAAATGTACATTTGGATTTTTAACCCTGGCATATAAAATGAAATGTGGCCCGCACTGATTGCCTGGCAACATTTGTGGCCCTCCACTAGCATAAGGTTGCCGACCCCTGAATTAGATGAAACATGCTGAAATATTTGAATTTCGTACGGGTCGATTTCTCAATTTTCAGATATCTTTTAACTGAGGAATAAAAAATTAAGGTGTGACAGGTTTTTGTATAGAAAAGATGTCAAACCGCCATATTTATTCATTAGATTTGTCAGACGATTGAAGAATCGGCCCAGTGTTTTTAACTGGTGAAGAAAACAGTTAATTTATATTTGATAGACAATTTTATTGACGCGTGTGCTCGAAAAACGCTGTATGGCATATTTTCAGAAAAAGCTATTTAATGATGGAACAATGCTGTATGGCAACACTGGCAACGTTCGGAAATTGTTATTCGATGGTCTAGATGACTAACGTAAAATTTTTAACATTTAAATGCCAAACGGTAGAGCATGCTCATTTAGTTAATTTGGCATTTAAATGTTAAAAATTCAAAATTTTGCACTTAGCTCGTTTGTCTTCTAGACCATGGATATAAAAATGATTATAATTCTCTTCCTCAGTAATGTGCCATATAGCGTTGTTAGAGCACACGCCTCAATTTACGAAATCTATAAATGATACAATGATACACAACTAAAGAAAAGATAGTTACTTGGGATAGATTACGAAAAACAAAAAAAAAATGAGACCTGGATGTGAACTAAAAATCATAATTATATTTTATTTTTTTATTTATTAAATTATTTTGAGAGCTTGTTACTAATGTAAGTTTAAAGATAAGTAAATTAAGATAGTGTTTTATTAAGCTATCAACAAGGGACAAAGAAAATTAAAATTTTTCAAATTCTTTATTAATATGTTTTGATGCAGTTATGAACGTTTTTAACGCATTCTGGTGACATGATTTTTGCCTACCCATTTTTAAACAAAAATTTAAATTATATATTAATAAGTTTTTTCAGACCAAAAAGTGAGGTGTTGGTATAAAAAAAATTGCGGAATAATAAACCTGTTAGCAATAATATTTTGAGAGATTAAATTCTAACTTGGCATTTTCAATTTTTATTTCGAATACATTTTAAATCCCTATTGCTAACCATTTTAATACCAACCATTGCTGATATATTTAAATTCAAATTCAGAATGCATACTCAAACTTACGTAATTTATCAAAGTGACCGTTTTGCCGCCATATTGCTTTTTCTTCAGTTGTAGATTAGCTTGCAGTGGACGCGTATCGGGATAATTCAGGTAAGACCATGCCAACTGCCTGGAAGAATTGTGCAATCTAACATGAGCTTATTAACAACACCGTCCGGTGGTAGGAAAATGGATAGGAAGTGTAAGGGAAAGGTAAAGGAGGGGTTAGGGTTTTAGAAAGTTATGATATTATGCAACTAGTTACTACGTAAGAATATTATCAAAGTAGTATAAGTAAGTCAGTTACATTAAAAAACACAATAGAAATAGTGGCATGTTTTTTCTTAACAAATCGGTGTGAACGGATACGGTAAGGAGCTATGTTTTTATTTGTTCAAGATCGAGGACTGCTAAAACTGCTAAAACCAAATCTATCCGAGTCATAATTAGGATGATAAAGCGAAATTAAGACAGGGATTAAATAGGGTAAATACTACATGGCAGTGGCTGGGTGGCAGGAAAGAGGGTAAGGGTAGGAGTTAGGGTATGGGTAAAAAAAATTGTAATGGTTAGGCAGGGTAATAACTTAATCCTTACTCATAAGGGTTAGGGCAAGTGTAATGAGAGTACGGGTAAAAGGGGGCCCGATTCGACTCGGATAACAATCTTCATTTGTTACAAAACTAATGAAGCATTTGCTTACAAAAAAAGAAAATACATGACAGATGTTTAAATTAAATATTCGAAAACATTATAAATAGGAAATAATTTAAAACACTTAAAATTTTTGGTCAATTTTAATAAATAATTAAAGATTAAACAAAGATTATACAAAATAGGTGAAATACCTAGACTCCCAGACTTAAAATGGAAAAAGAAACTCTTCCTGAACTAGAAAACGTAGTATAATCTTTGCAACATCATCACTACCCTCAAACGGCCTATTATTAAGTAAAAACACTATGGCAAGAGAAATCAGAGCGTAGCAGAACAGAATAGAGTAGAAATAATAATAGTAAAATAATAGGATAAGAGTAGACGTAACGATAATGACTAGATCGCAGAGTGGATCAAATTTTACCTCATTTTCAGCTCTTTCTTCATCACTCTGGTATTGGACATCCAGTTCGGAACTGTTTACGCTATTCTCCCAGTCTTCGGAAGATTCTACTGATGATGCGTCCAGGTCCATTTCTGCTAAAGTAGAAAGTTTCTTTCAAATAGCTTGTTTATAAAAACTACAATGTTTTCTTTTATAATGTAAGTTTGGTGTTATGTCGAGGGGCTCGTGGCTAAGTAATAACAGCCGCACGGGTCGATTATCAGGTTAAGCTACGCTTGCTGCGGTTGGTCCGTGGATGGGTGAGCATCTTTACATACCAAGTCTCCTCCGTGCCTCTGAATACTGATAGTCTACGCGTCGTTAGAAATGTCCGAGTAAAACTCTCAATCGTTAGAAACAAATAGTTTATGAAATATGATTTTTTTAAATCGAGGTATTTTTATCCGGATTTTCAGAAACAAAAATAGGTATAACTCATAAACTGTAAGATATGCTTGAAAATTGTTTAGACAAAATGTGTTAAGCTATCAATAGCCCATCTATTTGAGCAGTCTGAGTAGATCTAAGTCCATTTCTTTCAATGTTATTAAGGAAAACGGATTTTCGTTTTTTTTTTCTCGGTAAGTCCACGGTATTATAAATTTTTTTTGGTATGAAATGCTTCTTCAATAACTCATCTACATTACCTTCTAATGTGCGAGAGCGACGGCAATACATTTGCAATACATGTGCGAGCGATAGAAATAAGTAATGCGGGGTCATTGTACGAAATTCATTCTGCTTCGCGACCGGGCTTTATATGAGAATAGCTCATGCTGAGATTAAAATATTAGCATGTCGGCAAGATGAGCGGACCTGACTGTCTAGGAACTTACCAACCTAGTGAATGTCTTGCGATTCACTAGGTTTGTCAGTTGCCAACTCCAGCAGCCTAGTCCGGTACAAATGCCTAGTATTGGTCCAATTGTTGGTACTGGTCCTGATGTTGGTTTTTGGTCCAAATATTGGTAACAGGTCGAAATGTTTGTTTTATATTTTTAATCCAAAAGTTGGTGTAAAAGTAACTTTCTTCTTACCAATAACCATAGGCTCAGCATGCCTATTGGGCGGGACAGCGGGCAGCCTAAGCGCGGTCGCGTTGATAGCCAGCGCCTGCGCACCGTGGCGACTACTTGTCGACTGTTGTAACGACGGGTCCTGTAGATTCAAGTCACTTGATGGTAGCTCTTCGGCATATCTTACTAGGGGGTGTTCCTGGGGATAGAAGTTTTTACTAAATAAACCTTCTTCGGGAAAAAACTGGGGAACATAATATTTTGACGTTAGTAACATCACATAAAATCACGCCTTTTTTTAACCGACTTCAAAAGGAGGAGGTTCTCAATTCGTCTGTATGTTTTTTTTTTGTACGTTTGTTACGCGATTACTCAAAGACGGATGGACCGATTTGGAAAATTCTTTTTTTGTTTGAAAGGGTGGGAACCTTTACTTCCTCGGTGGTCCCATATAAATTTTATTAACTTGGCTTGGGTATTTTTTGAGTTAGCTTCAATAATGCGTATTTTTACCACTTAGTTTATGTGGATGATGTTTTAATCTATGCGGATGATGTTTTAATAACTTCCTATCACTGTTACTTACATAGCAGGTAGTGGTATTCGTATTTGTGTGGGGTAGGTACCACAACTAAAAAGTGAAAAAGAAAAACTTTTTAGCAAAAAATAAAACCGACTTCCAAAACAAAATACTACAAAGTGAAAAATAACATTAATTTCGGAAGTCGGTGGCAAAAAACGAAAATACAAAACGAAAGACACGGTTTTATTTTTTTCTAAAAAGTTTTTATTTAACCGAAGGGTTGGGCAGAGGTGTCCGTGTATACAGAGTGAATTATTCAAGTGGGCGTGCAAGGCCAAATCCGAAACTATGAGGGATAGCAAAAAGTACTCAAAGGAGACTCGGGCTCGATTTTGATGAAAACTAAAACTGCGTCATTAGATTTTTGAAAAATCAATATCAAGGTTTGATAGGTAGATAACATAAGAAAAATAAAAAAAGTATTTTGTTAAAAACGAGCTCTTTCCTTTACTTTGCCGTATGTCATTACTTCCCAGAATACGATCCTTATTAGCGACACTATCGAAAGGTGTAATGTAATGTAAAACAGTGTTTTTTTTTTTCAAAATGAACGGGTTCGATTCCTGGCTAGAAATATTGAGTTTTCAAAAATCCAACGATGCTGTTTTAGTTTTCAACAAAATCAAGCCTGAGACTCCTTTGAGCGATTTTCGCTATTCCTCATAGTTTCGAATTTGGCCATCCACGCCCAATTGAATGGCCATCCCATTCCCATCACAGTATACCTACATACCCACATTTCACCAGTGGCCTTAGCATGACCGCTTGTCTATCTCTACGAAGAGTAGACAACGGCGTTCAATCTTAGTACAAAAATCTAGGGACAGTGGGCTTAGCATGGCCACTTGTCTATCTCTACGAAGAGTAGACAACCTTTTCTATACAAAGTGATATTTCTCCGTTTTTGACATCGCACTGTAGAAATCTCGTAGATCAACACAAAAAAGTCTCGTAAAACGAAAAAGGACCTAGACAAATCTAGGTCCTTTTTTGTGTAGACTATTTCGGAAGAAAGTTGTCTAGGGTAGTGAAGACAATTTGATTTTGTAATCGCCATGCTAAAGACAGTAGAAAACTTTCTACTCGACGGCCGCAAAGTATAATACGGTTACCTAGAAAATCATTACTTTTTCTCTTCTTTTGCTTATATCTCGAAAACGGTGTCCTATCGCAAAAATAATGAAAATTTTGCCCCTTTTACAAAATCCGTAAACCCATAATAAAGCTCTACATGTAGGTAATAATTTTTCATATTTTCCATACAAAAAGTGAAAAATTCCATATAAAACACGTTGAGATTCGCATCGCCTTCGCAGTTGTATTATATGCGTGACTTAATATTTGTAAAAATTGTGAATTAAACAGAAAAAAAAATCCTATGAAAAAACAAAGAATTCTGAGAGGAATTATGTAAAAAAGTGAATTTCATAAAAGTGTAGTTGACTCTTTTTACTTTGTTGCCGTCGTACTGTCTACACGGTAACGTCATTTTTCACTTTGCCCGACCTGGGAATCGAACCTAGGACTAGGACCCCATGCTCAGCAGTAGCACTTGTGACTAACGAGGCAGTCAGACCAACGAGGAAGTCTTACCAACGAGGCAGTCTGACCAACGAGGAAGTCTGATCAACGACGCAGTCTGACCAACGAGGAAGTCTGGCCAACGAGGAAGTCTGGCCAACGAGGCAGTCTGACCAACGAGGCAGTCTGGCCAACGAGGAAGTCTGGCCAACGAGGAAGTCCGGCCAACGAGGCAGTCTGACCAACGAGGCAGTCAGACCAACGAGGCAATCTGACCAACGAGGAAGTCTTACCAACGAGGCAGTCTGACCAACGAGGAAGTCTGATCAACGACGCAGTCTGACCAACGAGGAAGTCTGGCCAACGAGGAAGACTGGCCAACGAGGCAGTCTGACCAACGAGGCAGTCTGGCCAACGAGGAAGTCTGGCCAACGAGGAAGTCTGGCCAACGAGGCAGTCTGACCAACGAGGCAGTCTGGCCAACGAGGCAGTCTGACCAATGAGGCAATCTGACCAACGAGGCAGTCAGTTTGTAGAAATTGGTTATTGGTTATCCCAGCTACATAGGAGAAAGTTTGTGGTCTAATCCACAAACTTATCGGGGCCAAAAGTGGAGCAACCACTTTTTCAAAAATGGCATCCATTTTATCCGTAATAGGGCGACCAGAGCGACGTGCATCTTTGACATCAAAATTTCCGGATTGAAAACGCTTAAACCAAATTTGTGCTACTCTCACAGACACTACACTAAGTCCATAAACATCGCAAATTTTTTTCGCGGCATTTTTACCTTTTTTATAGTAAAATTTTAAAATGTATCGAATTTCTTCGTTAGATTCACTCATCTTGACGGTACGAAAAACAAATGAAAATCACACATTTTCCTAATTTGAATTTGGAATTATGTTCTTTAAAATTTAAACTTTCAATGATACCAAAACCAGCCAGATACAAATATATAGCCAAAGAGATTTTATTACAAGTTCATACATACTATAATGCGAAAAGACTTTTTCCCCAACCTAATATTAATGATATGGTAATTGTTAATAAATAATAAAATAATAACAAATAATACATTAAAAATACTTAAATAAAATAGCAATAATAATAAATTAAAAAATATAGCAATAATTCATAAAAATTCAATAATTCATGATCTCCTAAAACAAGGCTTCCTCTCTCCTACCCTTTTGCTGTGCCCTACAGGGTCCATAATGATCTCAATTATATAGAACTTACCACCTAAGTACACATTATGGTAAAGCAATAAAGATATTGAGTATTGAGTATTAGCTGTTTATCTTCCACTCAGAAATCATACTTAATTTTACCTTACACCACACCCACAAGTTACAACATATATTATCATCCAACCTTACACACCTCCCAATACTCCTCTACCCTCATACACACACCCTCACATCACACCACACTTTCAAATACATCACATCAATAAACTCAACTCCTTCTGACACCGATGTTTGTTGGTTAAATTTTATTAATAAAACTTCTATTGAATAAATACATTTTTTTAGGATGTCTTAGATTCTACTTTTAAAACAACATTGTTTAGCATTTAATGGACGGTTTGATGCCCCCCATAACACAGGAATTTCCTAGTATGGGGGGTCATTAATCTATTTCTTGTTTATTGTTTTATAAGTAATAATAATAATAATAATAATATCCCGGGACATTTTCACACACGGTCATCTGATCCCAAACTAAGCAGAGCTTGTGCTATGGAAACCAGATAACTGATATACTACATACATTACTTTTTTTTTTTTGTAAATACATACTTATATAGATAATTACACCCAGACTCAGGACAAACAGACATGTTCATGCACACAAATGCTTGTCCTGGATGGGAATCGAACCCACGACCTGCGACATGATAGGCGGTACCTTAACCAACCACGCCAGCAGGCCTCAAGTGCTCAGTATGTGTCTTCTCTTCTCCGGTAATGTTGAAAATCTATTAAAGAAATTTAACAGATTGTAGTAGCTTGATGTGCTGGCATCTGTACATTCAATGCAGAGGATCGTCAGATAATTACTCAATATTATATAGGTACTTACAGGATGAGCTATTTCACAAATGGGATTCATACGGAGGTCGATCATCTCGAGGACCGAAAGGTAACTTGTGTTGAACTCCGACGGAAGGTACAATATCTGCGAATAAAAACATTTTACATTATTTCTTACCAATATTATAACACAACACAGCATCACGCCAGTAATGCCCCGAAGGGTGAGGCAGATGTGAACCTGTAATACACCCACATTTCCTCTGTTATGTTAAATTCGCACTAAGCGCTTCCAAATGTCTTTTATAGGTAATGCGCAGCAAAAGAGCGGAACTCACTACCTGCGTTTGTGTTTCCGAGCCCAAACAACCCTAATCTCTTCAAAGTGAGAGTGAACAAGCTTCTTCTGGGTAAGCTCACTCCATCGTCGACTTTGTCGCTGTCACCTCTGACCTAGACTAGAGTAAAGAGCAAACCCATCCCAATTTAAAAAAATCCATGTATTAGGGGGTGAGCCTATTGCCATCAACCGGACATCAAACTTCGGGCTCTATTGAGAAATTCCTGATTGAAAAACCACTACGTAACACTGCCCAACCTGTGATACGCACCATTTATCAGCTGGGACTCCGGTTTTCTTTGTATGAGAAAGAGTCGTTCGTTATTTACTACGCGAGCTCAGTACGGATATAGTATGTATGTTTATTTCACTAAGCGACACGCGCTTTACTTGTGTTTATCAAGTATACAAACACGCTGTGAATGTGTGCGTGCAGACGAGTAGCGTCAGCACCTAAAACACACACACACACACACCTCCGACTGCGCCCGCGTCTCGGGCGTTACCGAGAGCTCCTGCACTTACATACACATTCACAGCGTGCTTGGTAAACACAAAGCGCATTTTAAATTTTTGGTTCTAGGACGGAGTTGAGAAAAACGATCATGTTTTCTCACGACGTTTTCCTTCATAGTTTTTAGAGTAGTGATGAATCAAGTTAAGCGAAGTGCTAGCCTGCCGGTTGGGGTGCGGTTTGAACCTACTAAAAGCTAGTGTAGTATACAATAATGTTATCATCAAATCATATGCAGAGTTGTCTCAATATAAAATAAAAATATCTATAAATACAAAGGTTATCAATTGAAACGGCTTATGATGATTACTCGTTCAATAAAAACGCGAGTCATTGCACTGTTGACATATTAAACTACAATGTTTATAGTCTACTATAGCTTTTACCAGCGGCTTTGCCCGCGAGTATATTGGAAATTATCCCAGGGGAACGTACTACCAGGATAAAAAGTGTCCTATCCTAATCCCGGTCTACCCGTGTGCCTAATTTCATCCAAATCCGTTCAGACGTAGTAACGTGAAAGCGTAACAAACTAACTCACTTTCGCATTTATTATATTAGTTAGGAAGTTAGGATAGGATTAGGATTGGTACTCTTTACTGCATTCCTGCATTGTTTTTAAGGGGTAATGAAATCGTTTGGAATATAAAGGACTGCCTCGTTGTTCTAGTGGTCGCAAGCGCTATGCTGAGCATGAGCTCCTGCTTGGATTCGATTCCCAGGTCAGACGAAGTATTATTAGGTTTTTCCATCTGGAATTTCTCAGTAGCAGCCTGGAGTCTGGAAATGATAGGATAGGCTCACCTCCAATTACATGGGACTCGACATAACTAGCGAAATGTGGGTTTACTATAGGTCTGCCTAAGCGTTCGGGAATTACAGGCGTGATGTTTTGTATGTTACGTCATATTCGTTATTCATAGCGTAATCTGTGTGAAAGGAAAGATTTTTACTACGGTATTTAAATTGGTAGTTCACAAATCATGTCACACTGTAAGGCTACTGATATGACACAGTCCTTCTCTGTGAGATGCCCACAATTCACCATGCGGACCCCATGGGTTAATTTATTTCATTATCTACCACTGCTCTCAAAAGAAGGCAAACTTCGTGAGGTATTCGGCATGAGACATGTGACATCCACAAAGTTGGTAATTGGTATGGTAAAATGTTTTCTTTTTCTCGATTCCGGCCGTGGTTCAGTCTATGGTCGGACGAAGTGCAATACCAACGCGGTCAAAATGTACCGGGGCCAAATTTCTAAATTCTAAATGTTAATCAGAATTACCTTTAATATCATATCAGTCTTGTAATTGCCTCACTGCAGGGCAAAGGACTCTTCTCATACAGAGAATGAGAATCGACCAGCATGCTTGCCTAAGTACAGCATTCCGACAAAATTAAAATTCTAATTACAAAAACTGAAGTCAAACCCGAGTCTAAGTTGTCAATTTTGTATTAACAACTTTACCGTGTTCTGAATAAAGTTCATAATACAATAACGAGTTCAACGGTTTGGGCTTGGACTAAAGTTAGAACTGGTTTTGTAATAAGATGGTTAAAGTCCAGCGCCCTAATTGCGTAACACACTATCGATGGAAATCTGAATCATTTTGAAGCAAATTGCTAAACCATTGCTTCATATGTTCGAAAATTTTGTTTGCTCAACAATGTAAATAACGCAATTAATGTTGTTGAACTACCAAAATGAAACCGATTCCGATTGATAGTGTGTTAAGCAATTAGGGTATTATAATTTGCAGTCGTAACAAGTATCTATTTACATAATTAGAATCATTAAAGTGATCAATACAACTCTTTAAGACCAGGTAATCCCAAAAAATGACTATTTCATGAAATCTTGACATTTTAGGATTATACTAATTTTAGGAGTTGTATTACTGATTCTATTGTATGTAATTCAGTCTGTAAAAACATATTTGTTTACGGCCGCAAATCGTACTTTATTTAACATACAACTTAATACTGATTTGCAAATTGCAAAAAACGTAAGAAAATTTGAATTTCGCGGGCTACCCTGACGCTTCCTCCTTAAAATCAATCAACGCAGCCTGTCGCAGCCCACTGCTGGACATCTCTCCCAGGCTGCGTCACAACTCCCAGACCTCCGCCTTCCGCATCGTTTGTCCGAGCCACTCTTTAAGGTCGTCGGTTAATTTAGCTAGGGGGCGTCCCACGCTACGTGTGCCGATCGCGGTCTTCACTCAAAGACTCGGCCGTCCAATGTTCAGAAAATCATTTAGAGCATTTCAAGTATTATGGAATTGAAGAAATGAAGAAGTTACATTGGTACTTGCCTGGTTTCGAACACATTCACGTGGCCCAGAGGTCACGGGGCCTAGTTTTAAAAAGTGGGTCCCTTAATACATTAGGCGCGGTAGACGCACATGCGCGTCTTCGGACGTTCACCAGGTGCTTGACGGCGCGGTGTCTACACCCCAAGATATTTTTCGCACGCACCCGAGCTTTTGCCACACAGGATTAGTGTAACATAAAGAAGCGTTTGCATAAATTTCGGTAAGAATTAAGCAGATAATGTGTTAATTCTTAGCGAAATGTATGCAAACGCTTCTTTATGCTACACTAATCCTGTCCGAAGAAAGATATGTAAATTGTATGGACGCGCATACGCGCCGTCAAGCACCTGGTGATCGTCCGAAAACGCGCACGTGCGTCTGCCGCGCCTAATGTATTAACCTCCAGGCCCTCACAACATTTTAGGTGCAAATAATTTAGTCCACAAAATTATACTATTAAAAAGCCCCATGACCAACTGGAAAAACTAATTTGGACTACACAACGCAGTTTCTCGGCGAACTGTCTGCTTTTGTTTTTAAATGTTGAAAAAAACATTGGCTAAAGGGCATTCAATGTTTTTTTCCTGTTTCGTGATAGTGTTTGCTAACACAAAACTTATAAGTATTCACAATCAATCAGATCCGAAACAACTATAATAATTTCATAAGGTATAATAATAGGGTCATAATCATTTTTCATTTTATTTATTTCTGTAATTGTCCGTGACATCACAGCGGGCGCTATCAGAATACCAGCGCTGCGACACTTACTTTTAAATGTTGCAGCATCATGCTGAGATAGAAGCCTTTTGACCTCGTACGGGAATGTTTTTATTATTTTTATTTTACTTTTGTTCAGCTTAATTTGTGATCTTCCTGTGCGAGTCACAATAAATACTTTTCTTTCTTTCTTTTCTTATTTTTTTTTTTGCAGCAAGAAAAACGAAGCAGCGATAGCAGTTGAGCAGTCTGCACCGACCTTGTCTTCAAATTAACAAATATTAGTACCTATAGTCCGGCCGTCGAGAGAACCTATCTTGGAAAATTTCTAGTAGTAATAAGGATCAAAGTCGCAAAACACATGTGGCAGTATCTACATCGCCACATGCGAACTACGCATCTCACTGACGTCACGCAAAATCCTGCATCGCGCAATCAGAGTTTACCGCGCGACTTGCATATATACAACGTCCCGACATCAATCGTCGGGCAGTAGCCCACCAGACAGAACACCCGTCTGGTCGGAGGATCCTCCCTTTTCTATGGAGGATGAGTGAACTTTATACCCTGTTCCTCATACCTCTATACTATATTCGTTTGTATGAAACTGATAGGCTGGTGTCAATAACGCATTCTATCGACGGCCGGACTGTAAGCCTTGTTATACCTAGACAGTCGTCCCACAACTAGGCGATGTCAAAGTAGACCGAATAATAGCTCGGCGAGCTATGGAACGACATCGAACTATGCTTGGAGATTCTTAGAAGGACAAAATCCGATATGAAATTATCCGGAATCACCGGCACAGCTTGCTTGAAGAGGCAGAGGGCTGACCAATTCTGACGAAGGTCTCGAGGGACCGATGTTCGTAGGAGCCAACAAGTCCTTGAGAATCACGGGACCTTGCTCGCTAAATAAACACTTCCACACAATAGGCATAACGGACAGTCCTCTGTGCAGGGCCTGCATGGAGGCTGAGGAAACCGTTGCGCATATGCTGTTTGAATGCACAGGCGTCACCCAGATTAGTACAGAATCCCTTGGGTCACCCAGATTTTTTGTAGATGTTGACAACAGACCAGGAGACATAATCAACTTCTGGAGGGAAGTGGGTTGGTTGGAATAATCACCGACGGACGTCATGGCCCACGTACAATGGTCCACCTGAAGGACTAAGTGCGGAAACCAAACCATAGAACATAGAGGCAACCGCGAGTCGCCAACCGGTAACCATAGCATGAGAGGCTCTCCAGTTAGATGGATAGAATAGAACAGGCGGTAAGGACAACCTAGTGACTAGATGTGAAAGGCAGAAAACTGAGCGAACCGAGTCTTGTGGTGCAACTACTCTGAAAGAAAAGAAAGGAAGAAGAGTATTTATTGTGACTCGCACAGGAAGACACCCATTACAGTCCTGCCGTCGAGAATATGCGTTCTTGACATCGGTCAGTTTCACCGAATATGTGTTTTGCGAATTAGATCCTTGGAAATTGTGCAACTGACAGGTGTCAGGAACGCATTCTCTCGATGGCCGAACTGTAAGCTAAACACAATCATATAAATATAAAAATATATATATATATATAAAAAGAAGCCTACACGAGGCCAAAAGCCAAAATTAGGTTAACTACATACTATAGCACAGGGGTGGCGAACCTCTATACATCTTCGTGCCATTTTTTACAGAAAAATACCTATTGAATATGGTCATGACGTACCAGCAAACAATCTAGTGACTTCTGGACAAAAACTATATACATCTATTATCATACAGTAATGTTAACATTAACAGTTTTATAAAGTCAGTATTTAAATGAAATAACAAATATTGCGACATCTGCTATTGCAAACTAGATGACTTATTTAAATGCTTCAATATTATGCCGTGCCCAAATTATTCATTGATGGCACGCGTGCCATTGGTTCGCCATCCCTGCTATAGCAGATAGTAGGTGAATTCGTGATTTCAATCACGCCAAAAATATTATAGGTTGAAATTAGTACCCATCTATCGTCATCTGCCTAGCCTTTTCCCAAAGATGTTGGGGTCGGCTTCCAGTCTAACCGGATGCAGCTGAACACCAGTATTTTACATGGAGTGACTGCCTATCTGACCTCCACAAACCAGTTACTGGGAAATACGATGCCCCTTAGTAAGACTGGTTGTCAGACTTGGGCTTCTGACGACCCGTAACGACTATCAAAGATCCACGAATGACAGCCGGGACCAACGGCTTAACCTGCTTTCTGAGGCACGTAGTTATCTTGGTATGTAAAGATGGTCACCCATCCACGGACCAACCGTGGCAAGCGTAGCTTCACCTGATCTATCGACCCGTGCGGCTGTAATTACTTAGCCACAAGCCCCTCAGTACCTATCTATCTATAATAATAATAATGCTGAAGAGTTTGTTTTGTTCGTTTGAACGCGCTAATCTCTGGAACTACCAGTCGGATTTGGCTATTTAACATCACGCTAGGACCCTTAGGAGCCGAGCAAAAAGAAACAAAGTCACATACTAAGCGATAACGAAGCAATGCGATGCGACGGGGTGGATCGGGAGGACAAGAATTTTTACGCGGACGAATTCGCGGGGCTTCTGCCTGCGACTTCGCGTGAAATTTCTTTCTTTCTTTTTCTTCGACTTGTATGAAATACGTGATTGCACACACAAATATATGAATGCGGAAGAAATATGTGTTAATATAATCATATTCAAATATGCAACGTAGGTTGTCATTGTACCAATTATGTGGCGCGAAGGTCGCTCGAAGGCAAATTGATATAATAAATTCAGGACAATCATAGCGAGTTGTTAGTTACATAGCCATTAATCTTGGTAAAACGGTCTGACGACTCAACTTACGTCGGTACGGAGCATATTTGTATGGCCAACAAATGGGTTTCTTCCCCTTATCAAAAAGTGAATAAAGAACGATTTATTGACGAGCTATTGGAGGATTTTTTAATTTTATAGTTATGTAGCAATTTAAGTTATATTTAAATTAATTAATGAGTATGAAATTCACGCTTGATAAACGCTGTCTGTGTCGAATTTTATACTTTAAGTCAATATAGATACAGTTACTTATTCAATGAAATTTAAAAAGTGCTCGAGCATCCGCGAGAATTTTTCCGTTTGGTGGTAATCATAGATATAATAAATTATATTTCTGTGGTGGTAACAAATCCTTTGGCGCACATTGCGCTCTTTCTAAACAGTGAACGAAACTGTGACGTCACACTCGGGTCGGTGACGCTGAATCGGGTATTCTCGACTCCAGTCTTTAGTCGTCATCAGTTTTTTGTTTGTACCAAAAATATAAACATTTAGGTGTGGTATGATAAGGATAACACGTCACTTGGTGTGAGCACCTTTGATACCTTATCACAGCTATGTCTATTATTTTGAAGTAATAATTTTTACAACTGTTATTAGAACCATTAGGGAGGTTATTATGAGCAACTAGCTTTCGCCGGCTTCGCCCGCATGGAGGTCGATAATTAACGAACGTACGTTACGTACGTTTAGGAACGTACTACCGGGATCCTATGTGTTAATCTAGGTTATAAACTATTTATTTCATCCAGATCCGTTCAGCCGTTTTTGTGTGATTGAGTAACAAACATCCAAACTTTCTCATTTATAATAGTATAAGTAGGAAGTAGAATAGGATTGAAAAAGATAACGGGCAGTCATTTAATTTTTCGGCGGTTGGTAAGTTAGTGCGACACTAAAACATAAACAGTAATTAAAGAGAACATTGATCGGTTATTTCATCCTATAATGTCAGTACAAAAAACACTCAAGTAATGGCAAATTAATGGCTAGTACCTAAAAATGTTGAAATGGGCAGTTAGATAAATAGTACGGCAGTTCATAGGTTACGTTGGAATTGTAAACAAACACGCGCGAGCCAAATTGGTCGCAGTAACTAAGCTAGGGCACCCCGACCAAATGGGTTAGGTTAGGTTAGAACTGTGACCAACCGCGCGCGAGTCAAATTGGTCGCAGTAACTAAGCTAGGGCACCCCGACCAAATGGGTTAGGTTAGGTTAGAACTGTGACCAACCGCGCGCGAGCCAAATTGGTCGCAGTAACTAAGCTAGGGCACCCCGACCAAATGGGTTAGGTTAGGTTAGAACTGTGACTGGGCCTGGAGGTGGCCCTCAACAAGTCGGGAGGCCATCGCGTTCCATGGCCCCCGACGGGCGCCGCCACCGGGATCACACATTGTGGTCGGAGGGTCTCGAATCGCTGTCGAGTCAACCATGAAGTACTTAGGACTGGTGCTCGACAGCCGGTGGGACTTCGGCCCCCATTTTCGGCGGCTGACGCCCAAGTTGATGGGCGCGGCGGGCGCGCTCGCAACGCTGCTTCCCAACCTGGGGGGCCCGAGCACCGCCTGTAGGCGGTTGTACTTGGGGATCGTGCGATCCATGGCCCTGTACGGGGCCCCGGTGTGGGCTTCTGACCTGACGGCTGGCTGCATCGCAATACTGCGTAAACCACAGAGGGCGATGGCCATCAGAGCTATCAGGGGGTATCGCACGATCTTCTACGAGGCGGCTTGTGCACTGACCGGATCCCTGCCCTGGGACCTAGAGGCGAGAGCCCTCGCGTCTCTTTACCGATGGCGCGAGGAAGTGCGAACGCGGGGCGGTGAACCGATGCAGCGAGAGTTCGAGCATTGTCGGTCACAGCTCCGCGAGGTTCTGGTGACGGAATGGCGGAACAGGCTTCTGCGCCCTACTGTCGGCCTTGCTACCGTCGAGGCGATCCAACCAGTGCTGGGCGAATGGCTCGGGAGGAGGCACGGCTCTCTGTCGTTTCGGGCGACGCAGGTGCTTTCGGGGCATGGCTGCTTCGGGAAGTACCTGTGTCGCATAGGCAGGGAGCCGGACGCTCGGTGCCATCACTGCGTCCACTGTCGGGAGGACACGGCGTGGCACACACTGGCAGAGTGTGTCGCATGGGAGGAGTCGCGCCGTGCCCTCGTATCAGTAGTTGGAGCCGACTTATCGCTACCGGCCGTCGCTCGTTCTATGGCCGGGGGCGTCGAGTCGTGGGATGCGGTGATCTCCTTCTGTGAAACGGTGATTTCGCAGAAGGAGGCTGCGGAAAGGGAGAGGGAGATTGAAACCACTCTCCCGATCCGCAGCAGGCGAACTAGGCGTCGGCGGAGGGCGGACAACGCCATCTTCCAGCCCCCGTAAATAGGTCCGGAGGGACGGCGGACTCGGGGACGTCCGCCGCCCCTCACCCAGCAGGACCCGAGGCGGCAGCACGTAGTGTTCCACGCGCGCCCCTAATGGACGTCGCGGGGGGAGTTTCACACCTCACCCCCCGCGGGCCTGAGGTGGCCCGCAATGGCGGGCCGGCACTAGCAGGGAATCGTGGAAGGCGCACAAGTTCCCATGATCCCCGGTCCAAGTGTGGGAAGGGAACACCGGGGTGGTTTTTAGTCAGTAAGAGTCTGACAGACCCCTCCGCCCGCCCCAGGGCGGAGGACTTCCATGAGGATTTTCCACCCCGGAACAAAAAAAAAAAGGTTAGAACTGTGACGAACCGCGCGCGAGCCGAGCGAGCGAAGCGAGTGGTGCCGCGGCAGCGGCTTGCGAGCGGTACTCCAAGTTAGATTTCTTACCGACTAATCCCGATTTGTTAATTGCCCACACGTAACTGCCCGTTCAGTCATTTTACTGCTTAATTGTTTATTTAATTACCCATTTAAATATTTCTTATGACTCATTTTTATTTAGTTTCCTGCTCAGTTTTTACTGGCGAAACTTGTTAAAACATGCATTTTGTAATTTTTAACTTACCAAAACTACCATAAACAACTGCCGCTTTGAATCAGTGCCATTATTTATAGTTTGACCAAGACCGCTGTACCGCGCCTTAGGAATTTGCGGCGAGGCGGGGTGCAGCGCTGGCGAATGAGTGATGGGACGCCATGAGCGTTGACGAATGAGCGGCCTGCACTGTCCCCCGTCTCGCCGCGCACAAACCTACGGCGCAGTACAGCGGTTATGGTCAAACTATAGTACTATTATTTATTCTGTACCCACAAAATTTTATAACCTGCACACGTTACTTATAGCCGTTTCTGTTTTAAGAAATGCGCAGGATATTGACGGCTAGCCTCACGGACAACTAAAAAGAAACTTGTGGTGAAGAAGATTCTGTAAAAAAAACCACACAACCATACATTGTTAAGTTTCGTCCGACACGCACTTGACGTGCGTGTCGGACGAAACTTAACAATGTATTTGAAAAACATTTTCTCCGATACATTCCAACTGCAAATGTAAGTTTGTACGGACAATATTGAGAGATTTACCATAAGACCATACATAGACTTCTTATAAGTTTTCAGCCGATCTCTAACAATGTCACCGTGAAAACTTGAGGTGAAGTGAACTTTCAATAGTGTCAATGTCAATCCTATCTGGCCGATTGACAGCTCACTTCAATGCCACTTCACCTAAATTTTTACGACTGGACTCTACGTGTAAGAATATTCGCATCGGTCGTGACCTTCAACCATCAATTTAGCCGTGACTGCATTGGTTTGACGGTGCGTTTAGCGCAGTAGCTGAGCGATTGGCTATCGTGATATATATATATATATTTCGATCCCCGCATGAATGAATGAAATGCACCGACCCCAGCGTGGTTTGACCAGGCACGATTACGCGAATGAACCCAAAGATTCACAGTAGCCCCTTACCCTAATTGCGTAACACACAATTAAATCTGAATCAATTTAAACCACATTGCTAATCCATTGCTTCGTATGTTCGAATTGTCTGCTCGTCCACGTAAATAACGCAATGATTGTGGTTGAACTGTCAAAATCAAATCGATTCCGATTGATAGTGTGTTACGCAATTGCCGTGCAGGTTACCGACAAGATACGCAGTCGCTCCATATAAAATACTAGTATTCAACAGCATCTGGTTAGACTGGAAACCGACCCAAACATAGTTGGGAAAAGGCTAGGTCATCACCTATGATATGACCAGACCTACAGATATTTCTGATAATATATGTAGGGCATGTATATACGAGTATGTGCGAGGTTGTGGCCTGTGGGTTCCAAACCGGAACCATGCAGCATCAACCATGCAGCACCCAGAACCATGTCGCGTATTTTAAAAGATGACTTAGGACTTGCAGCCTATAAGAGACGCACTGGTCATTTGTTAACTGATAATTTAAAAAAGAATAGGGTGGTAAAATCGAAACAACTACTGAAGCGGTACGCAAAGGGAGGTCACAGAAAAAATTTCTTTACGGATGAGAAAATCTTTAAAATTGAGCAACATTTTAACAAATAAAATGACCGTATTTATGCTCAAAGCTCTAAGGCAGCTTCCCAATTAGTCGACAGAGTGCAACGTGAGGATTATCCGACTTCAGTGATGGTTTGATGGGGTGTTAGCTATGAAGGAGTGACTGAGCCATATTTTTGTGAAAAAGGTATCAAAACATCGGCACAAGTGTATCAAGATACCATTCTTGAGAAGGTAGTTAAGCCCCTTAATAACACCATGTTCAATAACCAAGTATGGTCCTTCCAATAAGACTCGGCGCCGGGTCATAAAGCTCGGTCCACGCAGTCTTGGTTGGAAGTGAACGTTTCGGACTTCATCAGAGCTGAAGACTGGCCGTCGTCTAGTCCCGATCTTAATCCGCTGGATTATGATTTATGGTCAGTTTTAGAGAGTACGGCTTGCTCTAAACGCCATGATAATTTGAAGTCCCTAAAACAATCCATACTATATTGGCAGTGAAGAATTATCCCATGGAAAGAGTGCGTGCTTCTATTGATAACTGGCCTCAACGTCTAAAGGACTGTATTGCAGCCAATGGAGACCACTTCGAATAAGCTTTTTATATTTTAAATTGTTTTATATTTATGTATTAAACTAACACACTGTAAAAGTAATAAATATTATTTGCAATAAAACAAAATTTTTTCTTCGTGACAATATTTATGGCAAGACTAGGTATACTAATAATAAAGCTGAAGAGTTTGTTTGTTTGAACGCGCTAATCTCTAGAACTACCAGTCGGATTTAAAAAAATCTTTTCGCATTTGATAGCCCAATTCTTAAGAAGGGCTATAGGCTATTGTCATCACGCTAGGACTCTTAGGTGCCGAGCAAAACGAAAACGAGTCAGAAAGAACGCTAAGCGAAAACGAAGTAATATCACGGGCAGGTGATGCGATGGGTCGGGGTGGGTCGCGGGAGCAAGAAATTTCACGCGGACACGGACGAAGTCGCGGGCAGAAACTAGTCAATAACAAAATATGGGATTAAATATAATGATCACCATAAAATACTTTGATACCCTAAGCTTTTTGCACTTCAAATTGTATTCAAACACCAAATGTAGTAAATGATCACCAAATCTAGTAAATGATCACCAAATCTTAACGAGCGAATTATTGCGTTAGGTTAGGTTAGGTTTTTTTTTATTTTATTTGTTTGATTTGCTTTTAATGTTCTTTCTAGGTTAGGTTAGGTTAATAATGATTAGTTTGTAGTCTAGGATAGCAAGATGTTAAACATTTTGTTTATAATTTCACAATAAAATGGAGTTTTAACTTTGGTGATCATTTACTATTTTTGGCAGTATTTTACTTTATTTGGTGGTAAGTTAAACATAAGCCATAAAATATTAGGTAAGGTTACCTGATTATTATTGAGCTGCAGGAACATAAGGTCGACGCACTTGAGTATGGACAGCGGGAACTCCTTCACCCTATTGTTTCTGAGGTTGCAGTGTACCAAGGCCTCCATATCATTCATGTTGCTCGGTAATGTTTCTATGAAGTTGTTCTCTAGCGTCAACCATCTGAAATGTTAAGATTTTTATAGGGTGTATCATCATCATCTGTCTAGCCTCTTGCCAAATATGTTGGAGTCGGCTTCCAGTCTAACCGGATGCAGCTGATACCAGTATTTTACATGGAGCAACTGCCTATCTGACCTCCATAACCTAGTAGCCATGGGTAACATGATACTCCTTCGTAAGTCTGGTTGTCAGACTTTCGGAATTCTGACAACTCGTAACAACTGTCAAAGATCCACGAATGACAGCCGGCACCAACGGCTTAACGTGCTTTCCGGAGCATGGATGCGTCTTGGTATGTAAAGATGGTCACCCATCCACGGACCAACCTCGGCAAACGTAGCTTAATCTGATCGATTGACCCGTGCGGCTGTTATTTACTTAGCCACGAGCCCCTTTCATAGGATATACTTAAATAAAATGAAAAAAAAAAACAACGTCACGTCTGTTTTTCCTGAAGATAAAAAATATAATACAATATTTATAATAGCTACGAAACTAAAAAATATGGTTTAATCATGGAAATAAATAAGTGCAAGTGTTGCGTTTTCCAAAGTTTTACAAAATTTAAATCAAAGTACAATTTTTTTTCAGTCAAATACCTAGATCATTGTATTTTATAATTTTATTATTTTTAACAGTTACTCTATAGTAAATAAAAACAATTAATTGTAATAGTGCAAACAGAAAATAATTGATAACAATGTAATTTTTTATGAGTAAATACCAAGATAAGTGTCAAAAAACATCATAGCTACTACATACTTATAAAAACCAACAATCTAGTTAATTGACTGAAAAAGAAATACGTAGTCTGGTCATATGTTTTGTCACATATGGAAAGTTAAATAACTGACACAATGAGTTACGCACTACAACCATTTATACATCAAATGAAAGCGTATATAATACAGATTTACACCACATTAAAATTATTCGAAATGTCCTCCTCTTGCTTCGATACAAGCCTTCAATCTGCAAGGACAGTCATCAATCGAAGCACGCACAACTTTCATGTCAATAAAGGCGACTGCTTTAATCAGGGATGCTTTAAGTGACTCGCAAGTTACGATGGGGTTTAGTGCAGAGGTGAGGTTTTCCTCTAAGTGCTGCCATATTTTGTAATCCAAGAGATTCAAGTCTGGACTGGATGAGGGCCAATCCTCATGCCTGATAAAGTCGATTCCACGGGTCGTGAGCCAGTTTTGGGTACTTTTCGCCTTATGAGCCGGCGCAGAATCCTGCTGGAATACCCAGTGCTTGTTTTCGAACATTGTTTGTGAAAGAGGTTCCAAAATTTTTGTTAGGACTGTGTTTTGATATACAAGGGCACTGGTTTTCACTCCTTTTTCACAAAAAACACCTCTGTTGGGCTCAAATAGGCATTCATGGTTTGGCTTGGGGTGTCCCAAGCCAAACCATGAATGCCGAAGGATGATGACCACGCTGAACACGTGGCACACGTCTGCTCGCTTCTTCACTAGAGTGTGCATACACTTTATCATTTTGTTTGTTGAAACTCTCCTCAACATTAAAAATTTAATCGTCTGACAAAGTATTTCGCGGTATTTTTTTCCCGCGTACTGCCTTAACAAAACCCGGCTTCTTTCGAGTCTGATTTTCTTCAGCCGTGCGTTAAGAAGATGTGCTGTTTTTTTTTTCTATAAGCACCCAGTCCTAGGTCTTCATTTAACACCCTTTTAACAGTAGTTCTGCTTAGTCCCATCTGCAGAGCCAATATTTTTTGCTTGCAGACAGGACTGCTTTGATGACTGCTGGAGTCCGAACAGTACGAGGTCAAGCGCTCCTTTGTCTATCTTCTAATCTTGAATCTTCTCAGAATCGTTTGATAGTTGATAAATAAATCTCAGTGGAATTTTCAAATTTTTTCATGCAATGCAATTACTGTGACTCTATCTTCTTTGCGCGTCCACTCCATTTTAGAAAATGAACAAAATTCCAGAAACCCTTTGTTTTTATTTTATTTAACAATTCAAATTTCGGATGCCCATAATATTTTCCTCAGCTTGCATTCTAAATTCGAAATTTTACCATGTGACAGAACTTATAGCCCGACTATGTAGTACTTTGATGTAAATTTAATAAAATAATCACCATTTAATAGTTACAATTTCTAGAAGGTTACAAAATATACTTTTAATTTATAAATTGTACAAGAATATTCTTAAATGTTCAAAAATAAATAATAATGTGGGAAACAATTAAAAAAATATATCTTAATAAAAAATTAATTTGTATTTTTATAGTGTTTTAACCTTTAACTACCGACCTATACGTCTCACAGACGTAATAAATTTTAATTTTGAAATATTTCTAAAATCACGCCACCTTCAGCGTCGCCCTTCCCGCTACCTTTCTCCCTCCGCGTCGCAAGCCATCGGTCGACGCTGCGCCCGCAGCGAGTGCATACGTCTCCGTATTGAAGCGATCGACGTCTCACAGACGTAAGTACGGTGTTTATGTACTAAATTTCGTACGTCTCTTTGTCGTCACCTCGGTATTCATGTGTGGTAGCTTATAGTGTCTGATTGACGTCACATCGGCTTTAAAATTATACTTTTAATTGCAGAATGCCTAAAAGGAGAAACATCACGTCTAGTGAGCGGAAAAAACCTGCAAATGATGACGGTTCAGTTCCCGAGAAGCCTCCGAAACTGCGAAAACAGAATAGGCGTTTAGAAGATAAAGAGATATGTGAAAATCTCATAAACGAGAGTGAAGACAACTGTAGTGATTTTGACGACGATGTAGGCGATCCTGATTTTATTTTAGAGAGCGATCACAACACGGAATCCGGACAATCCGATGATAATGATGTTGAGGTCGCGTATCTCCATGTTGAGGAAGTTTCGGAGAAGAACTCGACGTTGGCCTATGACTTTGTTTTACAGGTTGATAGATATGAGCGGTGTTAATACTTATGTATTGTACAACAAGTGCACAAACAAGGGCGACATCAGTCGTGGCCGATTTTTACTCCTGCTGGCACGTGAATTAGTCCTCCCGGAAATGAAATTACGCGTCTACAATGATAGGATCCCAAGAGAATTGCGGCTAAGTATCGAGCGAGTTATTGGACCCGCCGATATGCCCGAGTCTCCACCACCAAAAACTTATCAGAATCCAGATTCAGGTGTTAAAAAGACATGTGCAATCTGAACCAGTCGGTTGAAAAGGCGAACGAAGTACTGTTGCTGCGAATGCAAGAAACCAATGTGACTTACTTGCTGCCTACAAATATGCATTGACTGCAAACGTACGTAGTGAATGTACCAAATATTCGAGGGCTGTCATTATTTTTATTTTTTAACTAAGAAGTAAGATTTATGTTTTATTTTGATAATAGTTTATAGAAGATAACATATTTTAAGTTCATTTGTTGTTAATTACTTAATTTTAGAGAAAAACGAGACTGAAGTAAGTCCTTAAAATTTAGTGCCAAATAATTGTGATCTCTCGAATAAATGTTGATTTTACCTGAAAAATAGCGTGTATTTTTTTTTTATTCTTCAGTTTGTTACCTCAAACACCAATCTTTTTAATGTATAAAATAGAAAAATGTAGCATGCAAATACACATTTTATTTCAGTACTTAAAGTTTGACGTCTCACAGTCGTCACGTCGGCGTAAGTGCTACGTTTAGACCAGGTCGGCAGCTAAAGGTTAAATACATGTGCTGCCCAGACATTCGTAGGAGTTTTAAAGTTAAGTAGTTTTTGTTATTTAAAGAAAATAGACGAAAATTGACCATTCCCCCTTATCTCCGAAACAACTGAGCCTAAAATACACTTATACAAAATAGTACTTATACAAAAAAATACAGAAAATAGTTCTATACCTATAGCTTACAGGAAAACCTATACATAAGAAGTCTTTAAATAAGAAGTCTTTAAATAACATAGAAAATCTTTCAAAATTGTGCATACAAACTTACATTTGCAGATGGAATGTATGGTAGAACATGTCTTTCAACTAAAATGTTAAGTTTGTTCTTGGGATTTTATCACAACTATGGAACCCTTAATTGTGCATGGTCCAACACAATACTTGGCCAGTTCTTTTATTGTGATTTTTTGTTTGAAAGACCAACTTGACCAACTAGATGGGTCTTGGCATAAATAACAAAAATGAAGTAACAAAATAATAAACAAATATATGAATGAATAATATTCACTACTTAACTACTTACATAATTTATTATTTATGCTCAGTCTTTTTGAGAACAAAGGAAAATCAGCATAAATAATAAATTAAAATATTAAGTAACAAGTTCAGTACCTATTTGACAAAAGGTTAAGTTTAGGCCCAAACAAACAACTGTGCCAAGGTATTATCTAGACTCTAGAGATAAATATTATTAAAAACATTTGACTCTGACCCCAATTATTATGAAATAGTTTAACAAATTAGATAAAAAGTTTAAAAGGCCAAATTCAAGGTTTTATCTGTATTTCTACTTGAGTAACCTTGACCAGAGTACACAAATAAGTATGTAGTTAATTTTAATGACACACTAAGAGGTCATGTTTATCCTAAAAAAAGTAGAATTTGAACACTTGAAAAAAAAAAGATAAAAATCTTTGTGTATGTATTTGCCGAGAGTAATTACTTACCTATACTTTATGTTAAAAATTAAACAAACTTCTATATAATGAATATGTTACACAAGAATTAGAGAATATTTTGTCATTATAACTATAGAATCTTACCTCAGTTTTGATAACTTGGTAATTTCTTCAGGTAAAGTTACTAGTTCATTGCCTCTTGCACCAAAAGTATCCAGTTTTGCCAACTTCCCTATTTCTTTCGGTATCTCCCGCAACCCTATTCTGTTGCACCAGAACGCTTCAAGGTTCTCAAGCTCACCAATCTCCGGAATTAACACTTTTAGAGGATTATAACTTATGTTTAAGTTCACCAAGTTTTTTAAATGACCTATCTCTGGCGGGAGGTGCGTAATATTGTTATAGTCTAGGGTCAACGTTGTCAGATTTATTAACTGTGTTATTTCTTGAGGAACAATTGTTATTTTATTTCTATGCAAGTAAAGATGTTCCACATCTGAACAGGTGTAAAGCAAATCGGGTATTTCAATGATTTCGAACGCGTTCAAACTCAGCCGGGATTTCTTTTTGGCTATGGCCTGTTCAATAAGGGCCAGTATATGGTTTTCACGGATAAATTTTAATATTAAACTCATTTTTGTATCTATTTCTGGTTACATTTCTATTGCGTTTTTGAATTTGTTGTGAATGTGACAGGACAGGTGTGTCTGTCTGGTTCGCAAGATTATAGATGATAAATAAACATCTGGGTCTGTAAACAAAACATGAAAGTGGGATGTGTAGATGCCCTTTGTGCTGCGAGAAAGAGATAGAGTAATAACATCGTTAACATTGCAATAAAGATCTGGAACGTTTCTTTGACATTACATAATTCAATGTGTTGCTGTATCTATAAATACTATTTCTACTAATCAATAAATAAAGTAGTCGTCTACCCATGACAGAGTGACGTGATTTATACAGTGAAATGATTTATATGATTGCTTTGAGCAACAGTTTTTTTTTATATTATTGCTCAGTGTTTAGTATTCTGTTCTAGTATTGAATTAATAATTTGAAACCTGTACGTATCAAAGTATTTGAGTGTAATGGATCGTAACTACTGTATCGATTATCCGCGGTAATTGTGAAAATGGCTGGCTTTTATCGCCGCTTTAATAACTAAGTGGATACAACTATAACATCAATAATATAAGTGGAACAAAATATGTAAATCGATGATTTTTCTTTAGTGGAACTATAAATAGACGTTGTGTTCAGTTAGTTTCATATGAATGGGAAGGGATTAAATAAATTAACATGCAGTCATATATTTTTAAATACATATTTTTGATCATTTTGATTATACAGTGTTATATTGTAGACGCTAACGGTAAGAATTTACATTTGTAAACATAGGCATTATCAATCCAAACAAACATTTTTCTTCTTTGTTTATTCGTTCGACAAATAAACTTACAAATACTACTTTGACCTTGATTTAACTTAGCTAATGAGCAATGATTAGGTTTTACTCACACGCACAGCATTTATATTCATAAAGTGAGTGTTTTGGAAAAGCACGCACCTTGAGCTGTTGTCATTTTATTTTAATTATTGTTATGTAGGTACCTACAGCAAAGTATCAATGAAAAAATACACGAAATAGAAGTTTATATAGGTATATGTTTTTAATACAGCTATTTCATATTTTTTTTTCAAAATCGTAATATGATGATTTATTGCTGGCTAGGTCACTGATCAACTGATTAATAGATGATGAACCGACTTTAATTACATCTTTTCAGCATCTCAAAACAAGAGCTCTCATCATCTCCGAAGGTTAGGCGACGATGGTTACTTCAAATCCAAGCCATCATATCGATCTTTTCAGCCAGTATCCATCAGATATCACAAATCGACGTATCCTAGAGCTGATGATCGATCCGACTATGACATAACTTCTTATGATACGGAGTATGGTGGCGTTGTATCAAACTTTACGTCTTCCATTTACGATGATAATCCTCAGTTGTATCCTAACCCAGAGTTTGTGTCGCGGAGTAATCAGGGTAAGTAATTTTTTTTTTACATGAAGGTGTCTGATAAAAAAACTTTTTTGCAAAAAATAAAACCGACTTCCAAAACAAAACACTACAAAGTAAAAAATAACTTTAATTTCGGTAGTCGGTGGATTTGGTTTTGTATTTTCGCTTTTTGCCACCGACTTCCAAAATTAAAGTTATTTTTCACTTTGTAGTGTTTTGTTTGGAAGTCGGTTTTTTTTTGCTAAAAAGTTTTTATTTTTTTTATTTCACTTTTTAGTTGTGGTAACTACCCCACATAAATTCGAATACCACTACCTTCTATGTAAATAACAGTGATAGGAAGTTATTAAAACATCATCCAGATAAACTAAGTGAGCAAAATACGCATTATTGAAGCTAATTCGAAAACTACCCAAGCAAAGTTAATAAAATTTATATGGGACCACCTTGGAAGTATACCCTTTCAAACAAAAAATTTTCTAAATCCGTCCATCCGTCTTTGAGTAATCGCGTAACAAACATAAAAAAACATACAGACGAATTGAGAACCTCCTCCTTTTTGAAGTCGGTTAAAAAACATACAGACGAATTGAGAACCTACTCCTTTTTACGCCGGTTAAAAATACGCAGCGGTGCAATAATTCCGATTAATTAAGGATATCCTTTTTTAATAAACAATTCCTTTTTCCTTCACTGCTTTATAGTCCCTTATAGCGACAACGAATTGCAAAAACCACATTTAAAGAGTTTCAACAAATCATGTCAACTTTAGGACACTACACTCAAATTATGACATTATTCATTTTGGCAGTAATAAGCAAGACCGCAGACAACAAAGTAGATTCGGAGTCAGATCTACCAGATGACTCCTTAGCTGATGCAGATCTGAAGGAACACAATATTATAGACAGCGTAACGTATCTGTATGGCTTCAACAACTGCCACGGAGTCAGAAACGAGTGGATGATACTGGTGAGTTTATGTAGATGACATATTCAGACTAGACTTTCCTTATGAAAAAAAAACCGGTCGAGTGCGTGTCGGACCACGTACAATGAAGGGTTCCGAAAAGAATTTATCCCAAAATCAAATTTAACATTGTAGCTGATAAACATGTTCTCCATTGACATACGTCACGGTCAATTCTCCAACTGCAAATTTAAGTTTGTAATCCTAATTTTTTTTTGTGTTAAAAAGTGATATACTTAATTACAAATTAACGATTTTCTGACTTTTTCCTTTACTTACTGTGAGACCTTGCTTCTTGCCAATTTTAATGATTCTATGTCAACGGCAAGTACCCTATAGGTTTTGAGTTACTTGCAAGTATCAAAATATGTCGCATAAATAGCCATATTTTTTTGCGTTAACTCATACGCTTATTTTTTTAGAGCTCCAAGGGACTATAGACCTTCTTATTTGATATTAATTTCAACTTAATATAATCGTTCCTGAGACAAGGGTCTTGACTGACATACAGACAGACCGGGGGGCTGAAAAGTTTTGAGCCTAGGGATGGGTCGCGGAACTGAGACATGATGATGTTTATGGATTAATTACTAAAAGCGGAATGATGCTAATGACATGAAACTGTATTTATACTAAAGAGGGTATTCGCAAATTAGTGAAATGAAAATGATTTATTTGCCAGAATATAGGTACTTACATAATAATATGGTAAAATAGTTAATTTTAGTTTCACTATATTCGACTTATCAGTCGTGCAAATATTTCTAGTAGGTACATGCATAGTAATATGCGTGAGACAATAAGGACACTTGAAGGTACTTAGGCTCAAAACTTTTTGGCTCCCCTGGTAGATGTTTCTTATCAGGACATCAGCACTTTGGTCTGGGAGCGTTTTTCTTTGTTACCTTGTAAAAAAAACAAAGGGCAATCCATCAGAAAATCCTCTAAAATCGCCCAGTAAGCCCCGCTACTACCTGCTAGCATGAGATATTTAGCTATTCGACAGTATATGAAGCTGTTTTGAATAACCCTTAACTTTCTACCAGATCTTCATCACAAGTGGCATAGCCGTGGTCCTCCTCATCAGCGCGGTGATGTGGCTGATGTGGAGCGAATACGCGGCTGAGTTCCGTCGCAGCAGCAAGTTATACCCCATCAATATTAACTTGTGCTGCTGTTTAGCTGCGTGCACTGTTATTTATGTACAAGCAGTTATGGTGAGTAATATTTTCTATAACATTTATATACGTAGTACCTAATATAAATAGTGTAACTCATTTTAATTCCGTAAACACAAATAGTAATCAAGACCCCATGAAAGACAAAACCAGTCAACTTAAAAAAAAAAATTAACTGTTTTCTCTTCACTCTCCAGAAAAGCCTAAACCAACGAATAACTTTTAAATGGAACGTTATTATGGTTTAAAATGAAAACCACCACTAGTGTGGATAAGTATTACTTGTGGCTTAATTTATTGCATATATGTGGTTTCCATAATGTAGGTACCTATATGAGAAAAGTTAGCTGGAACCTACCCAGGTTGTGAGAAAGGACATAATAATAATATTCTGGGACATTGTTCACACGTGGTCATTTGATCCCATACTAAGCAGAGCTTGTACTATGGAAACCAGTTATCTGATATACTACATACACTACTTTTTTTTTGTAAATACCTAGTGTTGCCATAAATATTGTCACGAAGAAAAAAAAATATTGCACATAATATTTATTATGTTTATAGTGTGTTAGTTTAATACATAAATATAAAACAATTTAAAATATAAAAAGCTTATTTGAAGTGGTCTCCATTGGCTGCAATACAGTCCTTTAAACGTTGAGGCCAGTTATCAATAGAAGCACGCACTCTTTCCATGGGAAAATTCTTCACTGCCAATCGTATGGATTGTTTTAGGGACTCCAAATTATCATGGCGTTTAGAGCAAGCCGTACTCTCTAAAACTGACCATAAATCATAATCCAGCGGATTAAGATCGGGACTAGACGACGGCCAGTCTTCAGCTCTGATGAAGTCCGAAACGTTCACTTCCAACCAAGACTGCGTGGACCGAGCTTTATGACCCGGCGCCGAGTCTTGTTGAAAGGACCATACTTGGTTATTGAACATGGTGTTGTTAAAGGGCTTAACTACCTTCTCAAAAATGGTATCTTGATACACTTGTGCCGATGTTTTGATAACTTTTTCACAAAAATATGGCTTAGTCACTCCTTCATAGCTAACACCCCACCAAACCATCACTGAAGTCGGATAATGCCCACGTTGCACTCTATCGACTAATTGGGAAGCTTCCTTAGAGCTTTGAGCATAAATACGGTCATTTTGTTTGTTAAAATGTTGCTCAATTGTAAAGATTTTCTCATCCGTAAAGAAAATTTTTCTGTGACCTCCCTTTGCGTACCGCTTCAGTAGTTGTTTCGATTTTACCACCCTATTCTTTTTTAAATTGTCAGTTAAAAAATTACCAGTGCGTCTCTTATAGGCTGCAATTCCTAAGTCATCTTTTAAAATACGCGACATGGCAGAACCATGTCGTTATTGGTGCTATCTTTATCTCCCGAGATAAAATCATTTGCTTTCGGACAGGATTTCTTCGAATTCTTTCCCTTACAGCTTTGACCACCTTTTTCGTACGAACACTACGTGGACGGCCAGATCTTTTTCTGTCTCAAACAGAGGAGGTCTCATTGTACCTATTAATAGCCCGGTACACAAACATTTGACTAATACCAAGCGTATGGAGAGTTTTGAAAATTGCAGTTGGCTCCATACCAACTTTGTGTAATGCAATCATAGCGATTCGGTTCTCTTTATCACCCCACTCCATTTTAATATCGCAAAATATTGTACAATGTATTGGCGCCAAAATTAGAAAACTCAATGAACAATCGTATAAAAATGACAGATTCCAAATTCAAATATCTTTCTTATTTTTAATTGTAACAGTATTTATGGCCAGACTATGTATATTATAATATACCTATACTGACAGGCCAGATGGCTTGGTTGGTTAAGATACCACCTGCCATGCCGCTGGTCGTGGGTTCGATTCCCATCCAGGACAAACATTTGTGTGCATGAACATGTCTGTTTGTCCTGAGTCTGGGTGTAATTATCTATATAAGTATGTATTTACAAAAAAAAAAAGTAATGTATGTAGTTTATCATCTGGTTTCCATAGTACAAGCTCTGTTTAGTTTGGGATCAGATGACCGTGTGTGAGCAATGTCCTAAGATATTATTATTATTATTATTAATCCTTTATGAAAGAAAAATAATGTTTTAAATTATTACACAACTCTCTCAATAATCCTTCGCTTCTTTCCACAGGGCGTATCATCCCCCTCTCAATGTGAGAGGATAGCTCTGCTCCTGCACTACACGCACGTATGCTGCGCGATGTGGATAGTGGCGCTAGCGGCGGCAGTCGCAGAGTACTGTGCGTGTGACACTCTGCTGCCGCTGAAGTACAACTATCTGCTGGCTTATGGCGTGCCTGCTGTGGTTGTTATGGTATGGTTATAGATAACTTAATATTATTTTGAATAGGTCAAAATATTGTTACTATGTTGATAAGATATGTAAGGAAGCTACTACTACAAGTAGAGCGTGCCTGCTGCTGCAGTTACTATGGAAGCTACGTGTGAGTAGGCAAAGTAAGACGTATTATTTGATTGTGCAACTAAAACAACTTCTTCATACCTCTGCTACTTCGTAGCTCACAAACGAGCCTAGAAGTTAGATGAAAAATGTTAGCATCGAGAGCCAAGCAATGCCCAAGATTGTAAGTTTAGACAAAGCTTTAATTTGTTGAAGATGTAATGGTTTGATTTGCTGCCATACATTTAGGATAGAAGTTTCTAACATACCTCCACTTTTGTTTTAGTTCAACTACGCTCTTTCAATGGAGCACTATGAAATAAAGCACTACTGCTGGATGTCTATAGAAAAAGGCATGGTCATGGGTTTCATGGTACCAGCCATGATTTTAATCCTTATAAACACAGCAATCATCATCTTGGGCTTACAAAGCGTCAATAAAAAGCAAGCAGAAACTCTAACAGCGAAAATACAGGAATTAGTAGACCATCACATAGCTAATTGGCCTAAAACAGATCAAATGGATGATAAAAATGGCAGTATTGATACGTTAGATAATATTTACACGCCAGGCAGTAGTAGGAAGAATACGGATAGTTCAGAAACTCTGGACAAAGATTATAATGGGAGTGAGGATGATTGCCATTATGTAAACATGGCAATACCGGGGGAGAACGGCGACACTGGCAGTGAGGTGAGTTGCCATATAAATTTTAATAATTATGGCAATTTTTGGAACTTACCCAAAATAGTGCTACACTAGCAATGAAAATCATTATCATTCTCCTGCTTCTTACCCCAATCTATTTGGGGTCGGCGCAAGATGTCCCTTTTTTCCATACTTCTCTATTAGTTATCATCTCGGTATCGGTAGTCACCCCTTTCTAGAAATATCATCTTTTACACAGTCCATCCATCGTTTCTTTGGTCTTCCCCTACTCTTATAGCCATCGACATTCATACTCAGAATTTTCCCCACAACATTTAACTTACTTACTGATATTACCTTTACCTATTTCAGCCCAATTTGGCTCAAGCTGCAAAAGCCTTGCATGATAAGAGTCTCCTCAATATGTTATACATGGACAATATTTCTTGGAAATGGAGCTGGAACACTGAAGGGAATGAATTAAAGACATATTTGAACTTATGTCTTGTATTGGAGCCATTCTTTGCCATTAACTGGGTGATGGGAGTGGTTGCTATAGAAAACGCGGCGCATTGGTCTACACCGACGATTTATTTAATACTCGTCGTTGTAATGGTAAGTTTTTAATTTTTTGAAAAGGTAAGTTACATAAGTTAAGGTAAACTTCGTAAGAAAGGGTAAAACGAGAACGAGCGTAAAAAAAATAAAGGAGTTTGATTGAAACATTTTATAGTTATTTTTGTACACCTCGCTGCAGGTTCGGTCCTTTCTTTCGTTTGCGCATTCTATACCAATTATGTGTGATTTCAGTACGTTTACCTTACAACGACGATATGTACAACGCTGCCGATCGTAAAGCCGAAGACCACAGCGCCATGCTGCGAAGCTGTTATAAGTGAACCTACACTAACAAGAAACAGGTACATAATTTTCTTACAAAGTACAAAAACAAAAATGACACCAATAGCCGAGGTAAACTACTGGCTGGAATGCAGGCAGTTGTGGTTTCCATGTGTAATATTTAACAACGGTTGTTGGTTACGGGATTTGATTATTCCGCTATTCCACATTTTTTAAATTCCGTTAGTCGATACTCGAGAAGATAGGAAATAAAATTAACTACTTAATAAAGAAATATTTTCTTACAGGACAACAGACAGTATTCCTCTACTGGACCCCACAATTCAGCAGCCAATAGTAACTCCAGCACCTGCGGATACCATAAGTACTATCAGTATTTAATTAATTAAAAATACCATGACTTGGTTTAGACAGGTCAGTCGTACAAACGAGTTTACTCGTCACGAAATACGATTGAAAATCGTTCATAAGATCGGTTCTGTTTTTGCGGGTAGTACGCATAATTATTTAGCACTGGTTCCCTAATGTGTCTCAGATGACGAAGCGAAATAACCCTCATGAGCTTGAAGAGAAAAAAGACGGAATGCCCAGTGTCATGCCATCGCTATAATTTACAGAAACGTTAGAAAAATCTATAATTATTATAATTGCCGCATGCATCCATTTGATGTTGAAAGGCATTGCTTGCTAAAGTATCTTCGGAATAGAGTGTAGTAAAAGAAAATGATTTTGAGAAAGTTGGCAATCAATATCAGGATGAGTAGGTACCGAGAAATAAAGCAAGTCGCTTTAGCCGAAAGAAAGTCAGATTTCTGTGGGATTTCCAGTCTGCATTTAGATGAGTGTCAATAGAAAAACTATAAATATTCTTTAACATTTTTATTCTTACTCTCGGTGTTTATTTTATTACATATTTACCATTTCTGTATCAGTCTGCAAGATTTCATTAAAATTCTACTAGTGATTCTAAAATTTTGCACTGGTATCACAATTTAAAATTGATTCTTTAATCTTGCCAGATTTTTTTTTTCTATAACTGTTTTTTATATGGTGCTACAAAATTACTGGTTGTTGCCAATTTTGGTTTTTCACCCGTAACTTTTAGTTATTACAAAGCGCTATGTTTTAGCTACTATTGTGTACTTACAACAAAGCTAAAGGCTTGGGGGCACGATAAAGGATGCCTTACAAACTCAAGAGCTTTTAATTTGTTGGTGTTCTTGTTTTTGAATGTGTAAGTTGGTATTTTAGAGTTAGAATTAAATGTAAAGAAAAATGACGGCGTATTTTCGTCACAATGTGACTTTTTAACTGTTAGGCTGTGTTTATGCGACAATGCGCAATGGCGTTGCATTTAAAAAGTAGCTACATCACTGTCGCATAAATGGAGTCTGAATCTCAATTCATATCATTACACCACGCTAATATAGATTTAAATAATGATGATGATGATCTTTACAAATAATCAATGAAAGAATATAAAAATATTATATCGAAGTGGTATGAATTGAGGTTTTATTCTTAGGGCCAACTGTAATGAGGAATTGTGTCTTCTTATCTTAATTATAACTAAAATATGTCTTATTATTCATATCTAAATAGTGTTATGTACGAGTAGGTACTGAACCCTGAAAAATTCAGAACAGTATAATTCTCTCCCAAGAAATGCATTTAGAATTTAATCATTAAGTAATATAATTCTTAAATGTGATTCATAAAAAGGAATTTTAATAAGAATAATTGGTTTAGATATAATGTGTGTTAAAAAAGTTAATTCAATTCAATTTCAAATAATTAGATAAAAATGGCGTAGTTTTGGAATTTATATGCTTCTGATTTATTCTGGGAGTTTTATGCCTATTAGTGATAAAATATCAATAAAAGCAGAGACAAAATATAACACGCACAATAATACATTTTAAACTACCTACTTAATTTAGACGCTAAGTTCTACTGATCTGCTCTGCATCTGGACAAATATAAAATAAATTCTGTAGATCTGACGAATGCATGTATAAAAACTTGAAAAGGCATATTACAGGAACTTATGGACGCTAGTGATGGCACCAAACACGTAGCCGAATTCTGGGCCGAGTCCATTTAGATTGACATCAAGAAGTAGGGCAATAATTTTAAATGCCACTGCTTTTATTGGTCTAAATTCAAAAAGATTAGGTTACCGACTGTAGATTTCATAATCTATCATAAGGACTTTTCTACCGCAAAGTTTACTAGAAATAAGTTATTAACTCTAGAAGTCTATATTCATTGAAATCTCATTCATAACGATAAAACAGTTTCGACTCATGTGCATGGTCAGTGCTGACAATAACATAATTACCTATATTGATAATTCTACGTTTATATTATGCGCTATATGGAATATTATTATCACACCATGGGCGAAGCAGGAACATAAGCCTCCTCTTAAAATATGATTCTTATAATTTGAATTCTAGATGTTATGAAGAATCAACAAAGACAATAACTTGTAAAAACAGACACTGCCCAGGGAGTTAGCTAAAATACTTCTGTTCTAGCTACTACGCCCATGTTATATTTTATATGATTTTATACAACTTTGGCTGAAGAGATATCGGTTTTGTCGTGTCGGTCGGTACGGTGTGTTCAAACAGAATTAATTCAGATCAGCAACTTTTAACTATGAACTTACTCAAGGGTAAAACTGAGATTCGTTTTTGTCGCATCGTACCGACTGCCGACCGGTATTAAAAGCTACGGCCTATTTACACATGCTCAGTGCTTCTGAAAATGTAGTGTCCTATCATGATCACGAGTACAAGAAATCCTTATCAAACTTTGGAAGCTGTAGGTACTCGGGTCGCACAAAATCTCATTGCAAATAGGCCTACGAATATTTTAAAACGATAACTAGCAACACTGCTGCGACAAAAGCTAGCGGTTGAGCGGTTGCCATTAATTTAAAAATGTTGCCAGATAAAAAATAATACCGATTCGGGGTAAAATATTTTTGCTAAGGTTCTAATAAAATATTTAATTTATAATAAGTAAAAAAGAACTGCCTGAATTACATATTGCTTATTCATTGTATGAATATTGTATAAATGTTTAGTTGTGTTATGTTAGTTATGTGACTATAATGATTACCTACATTACCTCTGTTATATAGAAATGTCTACGGCAATAAAAAATATCAAATCTCGTCAAAATAAAATATAAATTTTTGAAACTTACTACTTTGATTGTAGTTAAGATTTCATTTGTGATAGAAGATAGTGATAGCAATATTGTTGCCACGATGAGTTTTAATAAATGTTTTAAAATATCATTAAGTACTCCTTTTGTTTTATTTAACCTATCCACGGGAACCTACCTGTTCCTAAGATGTGCTCGTAGATAGGGCTGATTTTTCAATAGTCAGATATCTTTTATCTGAGAAATAAATATGACAGTTTGACATATTTTATTTTTTGTTTTATTTGAAATGGGGTTGCTCCTGACTATAATCTAGGTAAGAGGTGACAGTGACTACGATGAAGTGAGCTTACCCAGAAGAAGCCTGTTCACTCTAACTTTAAAGAGATTCGGGTTGTAAGCGTTCGGGAACACACACGCAGGTAGTGAGTTCCACTCATTTGCCGTGCGCATTATAAAGGATGTTTGGAAGCGCTTAGTGGGAATTGGTGGGATAGCAACTAGGTATGGATGATAACTTGCAGTGCGTCTAGATGTTCGATGGTAGAAGGGGGCCGGTGGAATGAGGTTGTGGAGTTCCTGAGCACACTCACCGAAGTACAGTCTATCGAAGATCGACATGCAGGCAACCTTGCGGCGATGAGACAAGCTGTGAAGCTTAGCATCCACCAGTTTTACGTCGCCAATGAGCCTCTTAGCTCTGCGTTCCACCGACTCAAGCGCAAGGAGTTGGTATTTGTTTCTTTAATAATTAGGCAACATCTGTACTTAACCTACCTATGTTCAACAAATAAAGAATATTTGTATTTGTACTTGCATTTAGCTGAGCCATCCCAGAGGTGGCTGCAACACTCCATGCAGTATCGTACTTGCACTTTATAAAGGGTGAAAAGCTGTCCAGGCGTAAAATATCGCTTCACTCTGTTTAGGATGCCCAGTTTTTTGGCCACGTTTGGGCTTTGTGCTCGATGGTAGCGTCGAAGTTGAGACTGGATGTCAACCGAGTCGATCTGTTACAGGAACAGATGTAACCCGAAAAGTAGGAGTTTGGTCGAAACGACTCATTTTAGCGGTGAAAAAACACGCCTGTGTTTTGGTGGTGTTAAAAGAGACCAGATTATCATCACCCCACTGGGGTCAAATCTATCCGCTCTACCATCGCCTCTGTCAAGGAACGAAGAACTAGTATCTCTCTGAAACTGTACGGTCATCTGCGTACCCAACAATACCAGGCTGAAGTAGGTCATTGATGTGCAGCAGGAAAAGAGTTGCAGAGAGAACAGACCCCTGAGGAACTCAATAGCTATGAGCTTAGAGGAGCAGCCGACAGCGACTACTCTGATCGATCGTTCACTAAGGAAGTCTGATATCCAGCTACAAAAACCAGCTTGGATGCCATAAGCCAGGAAGCTTGCTGAGAAGACTTGCGTGCCATACCTTGTCAAAGACCTTAGAGATAGCAAGCGATACAGCAAGTGCTTCGCTGTGTTTCTCGATGGCTTCGCCCCAGCAGTGCGTGACTTACACAAGGAGATCACCAGGTGACCGTCCTCGGCGAAAGCTATATTGACGGTCACTGAGGAGATCGTTGTCTTCAAGGTAGGTCAGCAACTTACAGTTCAGTACCCTTTCCATAACCTTGCACAGTATGGAGGTAATGGCGATCGGCCGGTAATGGGCAAGGTTTGCACTGGTTGTACATTAGCTAGCCGAGATTTCAGCACCGTTCTTTTTTCTAGAGAGAGGCGGAACAAGCGTGTCAGCACAGGATACAGTTCAGGCGCACACTGCCTCAACACTCTCGCTGGAATGCCGTCAGGCCCGCTAGCCTTGTTCACGTCTAGACTGCACAATACTCTTCGGACCTCTTTTGTATGAACTGCGATCTTCGGCATCGAAGAGTGACAACGAGGTACAGTAGGTGGTTGCTTGGAGCCAGCGTCCAGACGCGAATTACTTGCAAAGAGAGATGCAAATAGATCTGCCATCCCATTTGCAGAGTAACCCATCAGGTTTCATCATTGGAGGTAAGGTGGGACGACTGCTTTAGACAGGGATCAGAACTGTTTACTACCCGGAGAGTGCGATTGGTTCTTTTCATCGCGCGAACCCTACGTATCTACTCTAACTTTGCGGTCGCGGGCCTTGACCCAGGCTTGGTAGGCAGACCCTTTTCGGGACTCAGCATGGGCGCATTCTGCATTATACCAAGGCCGAGATTTGTGACCGAGCGCGATGTTGGAGAATGGAATAAAATACTCCACCCCCAGCCGAATCACGTCCGCAACCACGACAGCACAGCACGAGGGGTCACCCGAGGAGAAGCGCACATGCCGCCATGGATAAGACGCAAATAGTGCCACATCTCATGCCAGTCTGCTGACTCATATCGCCATACTCGACTCTTGCCTCTAGGACTCGTGCATCTGGAGGAGAGCAGGTCGACACGGATTTCACCAGATAGTGGTCAGACGTTCCCAGCGGGGCTGAGAACAATACTGAATGACTGTCCGGATCAGTTGTCAGCAGAAGGTCCAAGCAATTGTGTGCATGGTCGTTAACATCTGGTACCCGCGTTGCCACATTTACCAGCTGGGTTAGATCTAGAGTTAAAGCAAACTTGCGCGCCTCTAACCCGGCATGGTCAGTTTTCTGGTACGGTAACAACCACTCTTTATGGGCATTGAAGTCCCCCAGAAAAATGAGCTTCGCTGTTGGGTACCATTGCTGGGCTATGTCGGTCGACTACACAGTTGTCTCCTGGTCACCGCTGCGCGATCGGTAGTCAGTTAGTCACCGATGTATCGGATCAGTTGTCAGCAGAAAGTCCAAGCAATGCGTCCACAAGTAGCCATATGACAGAAAAACCCGATTTCTCAAAGCAATAAAAAATTTCTATACAAAAGCCGTCAAACCGCCATATTTATTCCGTATATGTTTTTGACGATTGAAAAATTAGCCCACAGTACCTACGTATATTATATCTATGGGCGTGCTACACACTTTCAGTCGACACATTTGATTCGGTCGTATTTTTTGAACAACAAAGTATTGGGTTGGTGCTGATCGGCATCTACCAGTTGATTTTTACTTACCGCCAGGCTCGCCTCTAAGCCGCACGCTGTGAACGAGATTTTACAGTCCAGCTGCGCCGACCTGAACAAGGTCAGTTTCCACCAAGCGAAAAGAAATCCTCGTGCATCCTACATACTGACCACTCATTCACTCCAAGGGCAAAAGTGCGCTTCGAACGTGGTGGCGCCGTGGAGCATCAACATAATGCTCGAGGATGTTCGAGGCTGCGTGAGTATGCTCGAGGCTACGCGCTGAAACCCAATATAAAAAATCGGTAAATATTAAAAATCGGTCAAATAGAAAACGAGTAAAACGTTTTATGCTGTTCCTGAAAACATAGGTATTTTGTGTTGTGCCACCCTTTATATATTAGGTTGGGGAAAAAGTCTTTTCGCATTATAGTAGGTATGTATGAACTTGTAATAAAATCTCTTTGGCTATACTATTTGTATCTGGCTGGTTTTGGTATCATTGAAAGTTTAAATTTTAAAGAACATAATTCCAAATTCAAATTAGGAAAATGTGTGATTTTCATTTGTTTTTCGTACCGTCAAGATGAGTGAATCTAATGAAGAAATTCGATAGGTACATTTTAAAATTTTACTACAAAAAAGGTAAAAATGCAACGCAAGCCGCGAAAAAAATTTGCGATGTTTATAGACCTAGTGTAGTATCTGTGAGAGTAGCACAAATTTGGTTTAAGCGTTTTCAATCCGGAAATTTTGATGTCAAAGATGCACGTCGCTCTGGTCGCCCTATTACGGATAAAAATGGATGCCATTTTTGAAAAAGTGGAGCAAGATCGGCATATCAGTAGTTACGACGTAGCTGAAGAACTGGAAATTGACCACAAAACAGTTTTGGCGCATTTGAAAAAAACTGGGTACACAAAAAAGCACGACATTTGGGTACCTCACGAGCTCACTGAAAGAAAGCTAATGAACCGTGTACTCATTCGTGATTCTTTATTACGACGTAATGAAACCGAACCATTTTTGAAGAAGCTGATAACTGGTGATGAAAAGTGGATCACGTATGACAAGAACGTGCGAAAAAGGTCGTGGTCAAAGGCCGGTCAGGCTTCACAGACTGTGGCGAAACCCGGGTTAACTCGCAACAAGGTGATGCTGTGTGTGTGGTGGGATTGGAAGGGCATTATTCATTATGAGCTGTTACCACCAGGCAGGACCATCGATTCTGAACTCTACTGCGAACAACTGATGACATTAAAGCAAGAAGTTGAGAGAAAGCGGCCGGAATTAATCAACAGAAGGGGTGTGGTTTTTCATCATGATAACGCTAGACCTCACACATCTTTAGCCACTCAGCAAAAATTAAGAGAGTTTGGCTGGGAGGTGTTAATGCATCCGCCGTATAGTCCTGACCTTGCACCTTCAGATTTCCACCTGTTTCGGTCTCTTCAGAATTCTTTAGGCAGTGTCAGGTTAACATCACGAGAGGACTGCCAAAACCACTTGTCGCGGTATTTTGACCAGAAGTCCCAAAATTTCTATAGCAATGGGATCATGTCCCTACCTACAAGATGGCAAAAAGTTATCGAACAAAATGGTACCTACATACTTTAGTTAAATGTAAATAAACTATATTAAAAAATGTTTTGAATTTTCTTAAAAAATGCGAAGGAACTTTTTCCCCAACCTAATAGATGTGCGACATATCTACTACACTAATATTATAAAGCTGATTGTTTGTTTGGTTGAACGCGCTAATCTCAAGAACTACTAGTTCGAATTGAAAAATTCTTTTGGTGTTGGATAGCCTATTTATCGAGGAAAACTATAGGCTATATAACATCACGCTAAAACTAATAGGAGCGGATCATCAATGAAAAATGTTCCAAAAAACGGGGAAAATTATTCCTTTCGAGCGGTTCCGTAGCGTGCGCTGCGTAAACGGTTAAAGTTACGCAAAAAAATCATGTATGACGGAATTGTTCCTCTTAAAAAGTTCTAAAAAAAAGTCCGCGATAGCATAAGTCTATCTTTTAACGTTAGCTCACTATAACTTTTTTAATGGTGTTTGAACGCGCTAATCTCCGGAACTTTGCATTTGATAGTCCAATTCTCGGGGAAGGCTATAGGCTATTTAATATCACGCTAGGACCATTACGAGCCGAGCAAAACGAAAAAAAGTCAGAAAGTACGCTAAGCGAAAACGAACCTAATAGCGCGGGCAAGCAATGCAATGCGACGGGGTGGGTCGCGGGAGCAAACTGTCACGCGGACGAAGTCGCGGGCAGAAGCTAGTACATATTATTATGTAGATTTGCCGTCATTTCTGTGATACACCCTTTTTTTTTGGATGGGAAATCATCAAATAACTTCTCCCGCTCTGGGTGGAGCGGGAGGGCGTGTCAGACTTCTACCGACAAAAACCCACCCGTGTTACTTCAGTTGCCTGTGCCAGGGCCACGGTAACTCTTTCGAACAACCCGCAACCCTTGCGGGCATCGGCCCTAGCAGACCCCTTCAGCTAGTGCCGAAATCTCTTTGAGGCGCGCGTGGAACACAACGCGCCATCGACCCGGGCCTGATCCTTACCCATTGCTCGCCATCCACGTGTAATACTCCCTGGCCGCACCACAATGAAAAGTTAAAAAAAAAACATGATTCTAGATAAATCGTACCACTTACATATTAAACGGTACGTGTAATGAAAAAAAAAGTACCTCAACGAGTAAGGGTGCCTGTCCACAGAAGCGGAGCGAGGCTGCGGAGTGTAGAAATATTAATTGTTAATATTTTTACCCGCTTCGCTTCCATGGACAGGCACCCTTATGAAATATAATTAAGTTTTAATGGCGCGGCTTTCGTAAATTCGGCGCACCCGGACTTAGTATACACTAAAGTACTACTGTACAGAAATTGTTCTTCTCCGTATGCTATAAACAGATTCCAAAATTTACTTAAGAACATAGCCATGCGTTGGTGGCGCAGCCAAAATTCAACCATTAGTCACCATTTTTAACCATTGGCTGACTACGGATCAAAAAAACCGGACCTTATGGTTATAAATGTAATTACATATTTGTTATTGCCGGGAATCATATTTTCGAGACACCGTTTTAATTCAGCAGCAGCATTGTATTTTTTTTTTGAGGGACCACGGGAAATAAAACCAGTCAAGAGCGAGTCGGACTCGCGCACCGAGGGTTCCGTACCATCATATATATAATAGGTTGGGGAAAGTTTCTTCGCATTTTTTAAGAAAATTCAAAACATTTTTTAATATAGTTTATTTACATTTAACTAAAGTATGTAGGTACCATTTTGTTCGATAACTTTTTGCCATCTTGTAGGTAGGGACATGATCCCATTGCTATAGAAATTTTGGGACTTCTGGTCAAAATACCGCGACAAGTGGTTTTGGCAGTCCACTCGTGATGTTAACCTGACACTGCCTAAAGAATTCTGAAGAGACCGAAACAGGTGGAAATCTGAAGGTGCAAGGTCAGGACTATACGGCGGATGCATTAACACCTCCCAGCCAAACTCTCTTATAATTTTTGCTGAGTGGCTAAAGATGTGTGAGGTCTAGCGTTATCATGATGAAAAACCACACCCCTTCTGTTGATTAATTCCGGCCGCTTTCTCTCAACTTCTTGCTTTAATGTCATCAGTTGTTCGCAGTACAGTTCAGAATCGATGGTCCTGCCTGGTGGTAACAGCTCATAATGAATAATGCCCTTCCAATCCCACCACACACACAGCATCACCTTGTTGCGAGTTAACCCGGGTTTCGCCACAGTCTGTGAAGCCTGACCGGCCTTTGACCACGACCTTTTTCGCACGTTCTTGTCATACGTGATCCACTTTTCATCACCAGTTATCAGCTTCTTCAAAAATGGTTCGGTTTCATTACGTCGTAATAAAGAATCATAAATGAGTACACGGTTCATTAGGTTTCTTTCAGTGAGCTCGTGAGGTACCCAAATGTCGAGCTTTTTTGTGTACCCAGTTTTTTTCAAATGCGCCGAAACTGTTTTGTGGTCAATTTCCAGTTCTTCAGCTACGTCGTAACTACTGATATGCCGATCTTGCTCCATTTTTTCAAAAATGGCATCCATTTTATCCGTAATAGGGCGACCAGAGCGACGTGCATCTTTGACATCAAAATTTCCGGATTGAAAACGCTTAAACCAAATTTGTGCTACTCTCACAGACACTACACTAGGTCCATAAACATCGCAAATTTTTTTCGCGGCTTGCGTTGAGACTGAGTCACACCATAAGGGTTCCTTTTTACCATTTTGGTACGGAACCCTAATAAACGGAATGAATTTCAAAGTAACTGAAACCACATCCAAAATATTTTAAGGTTAGTCATATCGTCATCTATTGCAAAACTTGATCATATTCTGGCTGACTCATCGATGCGTCACACTCACACAGAAAGCATGATGTTAAAGGAACATTCACATAATGAATAAAAAATAAAACAACTAATATTCTCTTATATCGAGTGTATTTCTGGATAAATCGGTTACAAAATACTTATCCAACGCCCGCCATGTATCGAGCCTTAGCTCAAGCTTACATCCTTTAGCAAGATGAATCTCAAACGAAACTAGGTGACCATATAAAAACGTACATTCTTTATATTACAATCTAATTAGTATAAAAGCCGACCGGCGTTCGCTTACCAGTTTACATAAAAAAAAGATCGACAAGTACGCTGTATTTAAATTTAGTTTGAGCTTAACTTACTCTTTAGTTATTTTATAGGAAAAAATATATATAATAATTACTATAATTTAAATTATTACATAAAGATTCCTTAATCGCTTTTTCGCGGAGTCGGCCGTGGGTTTACAGTTGACTGTCCGACTACTGCCGCTCCAGAGTAGAATCGACTGCAAAAGCTTAAGGATTGAAACAATATATAAAAAAAACCCATGCGAAACTGTGGATGGCACCGCGGGCCGCCTGACAATACTGACTAAGACCACAAAGAAGAAACTTCATGCAGTGGTGCAATGTCAAGTGACGTTGTCCGACTGCATGTAGTCGAGCTGTGGCGGTTGAAGGTTGTTTTCTTGGGCGGCCGCGATGCGCCGCACATCGGTCGAGGTGATAAATGCTGACTTATTGGCGGTCGGTGGCGCGCAGCTTCTCTTCAACAGCCTCCTGCGAGGCCTCCGAGAGGTCGGTCGCTTGGATGTACTTCTGTACGCCCACCAGCGACTTCTTCAGTGCGTCGAACGAGCTGGGGACAAAGAAGTACCGTATTTTAGTAAAGCACGGAAAAATAACTTCGTTCGTATAACATAGGTTTCCATATAGACCCACATCCAATACCATCCCAGACACTAATCTGCATGGTCCTCATATGACCTGACCAAGATTATGTCAGCACCCTAATTTCACACTATTGATCGAAATCTGAATCATTTTGAAGCAAATTGCTAATACATTACTTCATATGTTCGAAAATTTTGTCTGCTCAACAACGTAAATAACGCAATGAATGTTGTTGAACTATGAAAATGAAGCCGATTCAGATTGATGGTGTGTTACGCAGTTAGGGTACTGGACTTGTAAGAGACTGTGACCTCTGAGTTTGTTTCCGTGTTTTCTTTCTCAGAGTAGATAATTTATAACCTACTAGCTTTTGCCAGCAGTTTCGCCTGCGTGGCTGACGGAAATTATCCCACGAGAACATTCTACAAGGATAAAAGTATGTGTATTGTATTGTATGTTAATCTACGTTATAAACCATTTGTGTGCCAAATTTCATCTAAATCCATTCAGCCGTTTCAGCGTGATAGCGTAACAAACAAACACTCAATTTCGCATTTATAGTATTAGTTAGGATTACGTCAGAGTTGGATTTACAGAAATAATCATTCAATTATTATTAGCGATATACAAGAGTGTAATCAACACACGGCCACTTCGACAGCGTTATTGTTGGCCAGCGTTTTTGCACAAGAGGTGAGGCATTTTTTGCGATGTGGCTCCACAGTCGCACTGTGGCTCATCAGAGTACCTCCACCCGACTAAGTTGTACTTGAAGCCGCCCACCTGACTTTTTAGATGGTTAAGGGATTAAGAAGATATCAAACAAAGAGAAATTGCCAATGAAAATATAAAATTCACACGTAAGGCATGAATTTCAAGTATGACTACGTCATGCCTGATAGCATTTACAATTAGTTATCATGTCGATAAGGATATCTTGGTTCTTAGTAAACATGATTCGATTATATGCGTCATCGAACGATTTGAGTGTAGGGCGCGGTCGTAAAACAATAACGTGAAGAAAAAATAAAGCGTAAAAGTAATATTTAAACCTGAATAGAATGTTACATAATATATTTTATCTACTCTCATATCGTAAAATTCGAATTATAAACTTCAAAACGAGTTTATATTGACTTACTTTATAAACACAATACCGAAACTTAAAAATATAATAATCCTACTAATATTATAAATGAGAAAGTTTAGATGGATGGATGTTTGTTACTCAATCACGCCTGAACGGATCTGGATGAAATTTGGCACAGAGTCTGGAATAGCACATAGGATAGTTTTTATCCTGGAAAATATACGGTTCCCGTGGAATAATTTCCAATATCCACGCGGACGAAGCCACTGGCAAAAGCTAGTATTATATTATTTTAACACTTTTTGTCTAACAAAAAAAAATGTTATAAAACATTTTTTTACCACTACAATACAGGGCACTAAGGAGATTCCATCATTTTTCATTCCATTTTCATCAAGTTTTGATTCCAATTTTTACATGTCTGTGGCAGCGTTGCTTTAGCTTATGCGCGGTGATGTGCTGGGTTTTGGCGCCATTCATACGTTGGTGTACTGAATTTCGTGGGAAATTATTTATTTAGGTTCGATCGAGTCAACTACGGCTCGGTTTTTAAACACACACTCGTGTTTTGATACCCATCATTATGCAACAGTTTCATAAACTACTATTTTAAACGCATTAAGAGCAAATGGAATCTTTGCATAGAATGCAGTATAAATAAATTGATAGCAAACAGTCAGCTTTGCAAAACTGTGCTAACATAGCCTAGGAACTGAAAATTATAAGAATTATTAAAAAAAAAAAAAAAAATTAAATTGGTTTTCGACCCAATCTCCCACAACAGTATTGATAACTACCGTCACATTGGCTCATAAAACAATATTTCCGTACAGTAACTCGTAAACACTCGCTATATATAATTTTGTGTTTTTTGGCAACTGTGTGCAAGGACTCTAGTTTATTATCACCAGATTACGTCTGGAACGACTAGAGAGCGGTATCTATACATATTATGAACTAGCTTCTGCCCGCGACTTTGTCCGCGTGAAATTTCTTGTTACCCTCCCCGCGCTAAAAAAAAGTTGGAAAGAACGCTAAGCGAAAACGAAGTAATATCGTTTTCGCTTAGAGTTCTTTCCAACTTTTTTTTTCTTTTTGCTCGGCTCCTGCGGGTCCTAGCGTAATGTTAAATAGCATAATTATAGTCTTCCTCAAGAATTGGACTATCAAATGCAAAAGGAATTTTCAAATCCTACTGGTAGTTCCAGAGATTAGCATGTTCAAACATACAAACTCTTTTAAGATAATGTCGCTTTTCGGATTTTGATGCGGGTTTCACCCGTCATTTAGAAAATTTATTTCGGAAAGTTTATATGTAGATAGATTAATATTTAACTTAGATACAGCACTGAAATCGTTGATGTTTTGACATGTCGCCATATTAGAAGATTGCATCCGTCTGAAGCAGTGGCGGGTCGCTAGTATAGATATACATATATGTATTATTTCTGCAATTCTGTCACAGCGAGAATAAAATGAGCATTTCAGTGTACAATTATCGCGTGGCGTATATCATAATTGCTTTGGGGTGATGACGTATGTTTATTGTCACATGTGGTCGCCCACAGCAGCCACGGCTTAGACTAGTATTTTCTCTGAAAAAGCTTGAGCCAAGTTGGCAGCTCGTTATAATTATTAAACACGGACGCTAATCCTAGTATTTGAACGGCAGTTGCTGTGTAAAGTATTGCTCTGGCTTCTACTAATTGATGAGACTCAATGATGGATGATTTCTGACGATTCTTCAGTTCAGTACGATGGTCGCACCCACAACGGTACTAACATTGCTAAACTTAACTTTTGTAAAGCTTGTGTCAACAGAGGATATGAACAGATACGATCTTGTTATCAGTTTGATAACAGTTATTGAGAGGTCTTTGTTTTATAGTGGTCCAATTTCTGATAGCTTCACATAACAGAAATCTAGGCAATCATCAGCCTATACGTAAAGTTCCCACAGCAGACATTCAAGCCTTTTCTTTCTGCAAGTGAGAAATGGCCCGTTATCCACCACACGGGCCCAGTGCAGTTTGGTGTAATATGGTAAATAGATACCTGGAGTACAACATCTTCTTCTTGACCTTAGCGGTGTCGGGGCACCACGACATGAGGAAGAGCTTCTGTTTCTTACTAGCCTCTGACGTGCCCTGACACTGGTGCGTGTACTCGAAGTCGAAGAGGCCATATCTGGAAAATTTCAGGAAAAAATTGTTTTAGAAAACTTCTTCAATTAGCATTTTAAACAAAATGTCGAATGCCGCCATTTTTTTTTTCAAAGTTTCATAGATATTTTGAGCATGTCAATTCAGGATGTATAATATAAAACTGCAAGTCATGCACGCAAGACTTTTAAATACACGTATTTTCTTCGGTTAATTTTGACATGCTGGATTGTGGTATTGCTGCAAAGAACTAAAAGTTCTCCTAAAGAATTGCTTGAATTGACCATTCTACTGTTGACTTATTATTTATCCACGATTGTCCGTCCCACTGCAGGGGAATGGCCTCCTCCTTCCTACCTCCTCTCGGTTTGAAGAATCCAGCAGGTAGAAGGTGCCAAGCTTGTTCTGACATCATCTGAGCCTGCTGCGACGTCGCTTAACTTATATTTAAACAAGCTTTTGTTTGGGAATTTTTCTGGGATAAAAAGTTGTCTATGTCACTCTCAGGCCTATAAGCCTTGACGAAAAATCACGTCGATCAGTTGCTGCGTAAAAGAACGACAAACCAACACTTTCGCATTTATTTAGTAGGATAGAAACTAAAATACTTAATTACCTGCACTCTCCAGTGCCGCCCTTCTGCAAATCCTCAAGGAACTGATCGTACTCAGCATTGCGTTCGCCGACGGTCTCGACGTCGATCTGTTTCTCATCGCGGATATAGAACACCACGTAGCGGTGTTTCTTGTCCTTCTTTATTTCCTCGTACGTCGTTTTACAAGCGTCCGAAACTGTCACACCTGACGCCTGGAAAGTAGATGGCGAATTAGTATAATTTTAAGGAAAGAAAGAGCGTCAGTAAAAGACAAAATAAGAAATTGCGACAGTGGTCTTAGAATATCGTATTCTGTTTGGACTAGTCCAAATACAGGGATTTACTTATAAAACGTTGCAAAGCCAAATAATGATATTATGATTAACGTCTTCTGCTTAACTATAAATGTTTTAACATGTTTCTTAACTATATCAACGTTTATATAAAGGAGACAATATTCTAATCCAGAGTGAAACTCATTGTAAAAGAGCTCTTCCAGGGAAGAATCTTTTTATGCTATCCAGCCTAGCATTCCTTTTGCTGAATGCATTAATTTCATATGCTATATATTTCATGCTTAAGAGATTACATTATTTCGAGTGGTAAATTACGAATCGCAGAATGTAGCGCAGGGGCGTTTCCTAAAAAAAAATTTTAAGTCGGAACCATTGCCAATCGACTAACGTCAGCTTAATATGTGAATTAATTTCCGATCACGTAATCTTTATTAAAAGCCAGTGCTAAATATATATTGTTTTGTTTAAAATAGACGAAGAAAATGTTTACGAATAAACGATACGGACGTTTAAATGAATAAGTGAGATACCTTTGGAAAGAAAGATCAAAGATAAATTCTTACACACCGTTAGTGAGCTAATGAAATATTTAAAGAGATTGCCCGCACGGGTAGAGCGAAGAATCCTTTAATATCGAAACTCCAGCATTCTTCACCGAACTGTTCTGACGACTAAGCACATACAACCCTTTTCAAAATATACCACCATATTATATATAGACAAATATGGTTTCCAGACAGTAAATTTCGGACTCAATTTTGTTGGATGAATAAAATTAGTAACTTTGTAACGGCACCAACTCTCTGCATAGTTCACGCCTTGGTAAAAAGATAAGGCAACAAGCAAGGTGGTAGCTGGTGGGGCTAGCTAATAGCCCCGGGGCCCCGGCTATTTGTTACGTTATAGAATGTGGTATTTCGCTTTTTAAACAACACTGGGCTGACAGCTCCAGAAGTGCCGGAAGAAACTTACATCGTATCAGCATTTGTGGATGTTATTTCAATGCCGCATATCATCATATACAGGGCTATTTTTTAAATCATTATCTAAATTTTCACAGGGTGTTCTACCCATGAATATGAACAACTTTCACTATGGGACCAACTCTGAAATCACGAAAAAAAAAAATCAACTGTTTCATACGAAAGTTCTATACCTACTCGACCAAAATGTATGAAACAGCTGATTTTTTTTTCGTGATTTCAGAGGTGGTCCCATAGTGAAAGTTGTTCATATTCATGGGTAGAACACCCTGTGAAAATTTAGCTAGTGATTTAAAAATAACCCTGTATATTAGATACTGACCATCATCAGCCTAGCCTTTTCCCAACAATGTCTAACCAGATGCAGCTGAATACAGTATTTTACATGCGACTGCCTATCTGACCTCTGTGATATTAGTTACTGACCAAGGGTGATTTATTTTTAGAGGACCTGTTTTAATGTCATCACGACACTTTCCACCATTACTTATACGGAGCTAGCCATAATCCTTGCAAAATCGTCTGTAAGACCTCGACTTAACGCGAAAGCGTCAGGCTAGCGCGCGAAATTCAAATTTTCTTACGTTTTTTGCAATTAACAAATCAGTATTAGGTTGTACGTTAATCAAAATGTAATTCGCAGCCGTAACAAGTATGTATTTACGTAATTATAATAATTAAAGTGATCAATACAGCTCTTTAAGACCAGGTAATCCTAATGAATGACTATTTCATGAAATCATGACATTTTGAGGACTATACTAACTTAAGGAGTTGTATTACTGATTCTAATGATTATTAATTCTGTAAATTATACCGGATGTGCATGTGCCTATACTCCCACTGCGCATGGGACGAGGTAAGGCGCCTAAACGTTATTCGCCCTAACGTGTATCGGAACGTCTTGTTACGGCCGCGAATCATACTTTATACAACTTAATACTGACTTGCAAATTGCAAAAAAACGTAAGAAAATTTGAATTTGGCGGGCTACCCTGACGCTTTCGCCTTAAGTTTAAGAGGTCATACGGTAGTACCACCAAAGCCACACGATGCATGACATGAATGTGCGCTACTTAAAGATGAATGCACAATCAATTACAACTAGGGCGTTCCCTGGACTATTGCCAGAGAAACGGCGAGATCAAGAAGATGTTTCATAGTTTGAGCATCGTACTAAATGCTATGCTATTCGTTCCCACGTTGTTAATGTTAGAGCGAAGAAATAAATGTTTCTTTGAGTCATTTCAGCAGAATATTTTATCTTTACGCGAGTTTATCGGGTTGACCTGCCCATAAAGATTGACGAGGAAATGAAGTACATTTTTAATAATCCCATTAAAAGATTGTTTGAAGAATGATCTTGCAACTTTATGCAGTGTCCAGTTTATCAATGTGAAAAGGCTACAAAATGCGTCGTGCTTTTGCTGTTTTTTTTTTTTGTGGAAAGCACTCGCATCATAACATTAGTGATACCAGTTAGAACAGTGCATCATGCGGTTCTATCAGCTACGTCTTTCATTTCTACATAATTAACTCAAAACTACCTCAAACTAACTAATAACAAGATCTACTACCGAAAATGTATTCCGCTAGCAAAATGTCCATTAAAAATTCAAAAAGCAACATTTCCTGTGGACCTAAACTCCGCTTGAACGGAACTAGTCAATAGGCATGAAATGGATGCCTATTGTCTCAGGCGACCAGCCAACGGTTTTTAAATAGACTCGCGTAGATACGTCTGGCGTCATTTAGATGACGTTATGGAAGAGACATATGATTCTAGTGTAGTTGTAAGATTTGTGAAGAGATTAGTGTGGCTTTATTTTTTTTTCATAGTAAATTAACAGAAAATGTTATAAAAGAGAAAAACATTTATTCAACTAAGGACCGTTTTCCTATTATCTATTGACCCAAAGAGTAGAAAGTGATTTTCGAACAAGAATTAAGCCGTAAAAAATCAATGGACCGTGAGACACAATTTTATTTTTCTTTTTCTTTATATTTTGCGTACTCGGCAATTAATTGCGTTCATTCTTGCGATAGTGTTATTTTTTAAGTTTCACTTATTTGTTCAGTAAATGACCGTTTATCGAATTCTTTATTACATCAATAAACTAAAAGGTATTTTCACTCATTAATTAGCAGAAAGTATAAACGAAAACAAAAGTAAGTAATTTTGTTAAATCGTCAATAAATTCAGAGAGATATTATCTTATAATTTTGCCAGAAGCTCGGGTCACTGCAAAATAAATGATGTAAGTATGTGGGTAGTCTAAAATAATCTGCGTTATATACGGAGGCAGCTGTTGTCGCATTTCATTCGGTTCTATTTCAATTAAACACAAGGTTGATGCAGTTAGTTCTAAAATATTTAACCTTATACACTGCATTGTAGTCATTTTTGTAAAATATGTACAGCCTTGGCCAAAAGTATTGAGCACCTTACAAATTTCGCTCGTTCACGGAAAGTATGGGAGTAAACCAAATCTATTGTTGAAGAATTTTTTTGTCGGCCATTTACAAAGGTTTAAACAATGACCCACGCCGCACAGCTAGCAATAAAACACCTGGGTGCAATAAAATGTGTTTTTTACAATTTTTGTATTTATTTATCAGTTCGCTACCATCGCTCGTTGTGAACACATCCAGTGATCTAGTGCGCCTTTTGTATTTTATTTCAGAAGTTTTAAGTGTTATCGTTGCAATATGCCAAAACAAAACGAACTTTCTTTAGAAAAACGTGTGCAGATACAGCTTCTGTATGAGCAAGGGAAATCACAAGTAGAGATTTCTAAAACTGTGAAATGTTCGCGCGGATCCGTGCAATATGCTATTCAGCGATTCTCTACTACCGGATCACATGAAAATAGACCGAGAACCGGGCGCAAACGCATCACCACAGACCGTCAAGATCGTCAGTTACTGAGAGAGTCGTTAAGAAATAGGAAAAAAACATCTTCAGAGCTCGCTGCTGAGTTGTCGGAACAAATTAAGAAGCCAATTTCTGCTCGAACTACTCGCAGAAGACTTCAAGAAGCTGGTCTGAAAGGCTGTAAAGCTAGGAAGAAGCCATGGCTCTCCGATAACAACAAAAAAGCTCGATTGAAATGGGCTTTAAAACACCGAACTTTCACCGCTGAAGATTGGTCAAATGTTGTTTGGTCAGACGAATCAAACTTTGAGGTGAGTAAGTCAATTTAATGCCCTGATACAATTTTATAAAATGTTTTAAAAACCAAACGCATAATTGAATTTATTTTAGTTTTACGGAACTCAATATTTTTCTCTTTATTGCAGATTTTTGGTACACCTGGTGTGACCTTTGTGCGTCGCCGTGTGGGCGAAGAATTTAAGCCAGAGTGTGTGATCCCCACCGTTAAACACGGTGGAGGCAGCATAATGGTCTGGGGTTGCATGACCGATTCTGGAGTTGGCGAATTGTTCGTGTGTGAGGGTCGCATGGACTCTACTAAGTACATAAATGTACTAGAAACTGCATTACTGCCTTCATTCACGAAACTTTTTGGCGACACGAATATGGATGGTGTCAAATTCCAGCAGGATAACGCGCCATGCCACAAATCTGCACGCACTATGAGATGGTTTCGGGAAAATAACACGGAACTGCTTGACTGGCCAGCTCAGTCTCCAGATCTGAACCCCATAGAACATTTATGGGGTTTATTAAAGCGCAGGGTTAGGCGCCACAAAATTAACAACAAAGAAGATTTAAAACGCTGCCTGCGCCTAGAATGGAACTCGATTACTGTTGACGACTGTAAAAAACTTGTTAACTCTTTACCAAAAAGAATTTCTGCCGTAATTAAGGCAAAGGGTGGACCCACAAAATATTAATTTTCTATTAATAAATAGTAAAATAAACCCATATAAAACGTTTTGTTTTATTTCTATTTGATACTCCGCATAAAACTGAAAGATATCATGGGTGCTCAATACTTTTGGCCAAGGCTGTAATTCTTTTGCCAACATGAGTACTTAGATTGGTGAAAAACTTTTTAGCAAAAAATAAAACCGACTTCCAAAACAAAACACTACAAAGTGAAAAATAACTTTAATTTCGGTAGTCGGTGTCTTGGGTTTTGTATTTTCGTTTTTTGCCACCGACTTCCGAAATTAAAGTTATTTTTCACTTTGTAGTGTTTTGTTTTGGAAGTCGGTTTTATTTTTTGCTAAAAAGTTTTTATTTTTCACTTTTTAGTTGTGGAACCTTTTTTTTTTTTTTGTGGATGGGAAATCATCAAATAACTTCTCCCGCTCTGGGTGGAGCGGAAGAAGGGCGTGTCAGACTTTTACGGACTAAAACCCACCCGTGTTCCTTCAGTTGCCTAGCCAGGGCCACGGTATCTTTTTAAAACAACCCGCGACCCCAGCGGCATCGGCCCTATTGGACTCCATCTTTTGCTGACATCTCTTTGAGGCGCGCGTGGAACACAACGCGCCGTCGACCCAGGCCTGGTCCTCACCGGACGGCGAGCTACCCACTACTCACCATCCGCAAGCCCGCGCCTACGGTGGCCGGGAATCGGCTATCGATTCCCGCCGCCCAGGGCGTCTCCTGCGGCGACTGAGGGCGCGAGACTGCCTCTCCCTCACGCGTTGCGCCTCCTCCTTCGCGAGCATTACCGCTTCGCAGAAGGAGGTGACGGCCTCCCATGCACTCTCGCTCCGCACCATGGCCTGGACCAGGCTCGGACGCGAGAGATCGCCGCCACCGATCGCCTCCGTGAGAACACGGCGGTGCTCTGCCCAAGCCGGGCAGACCTCCACTGTATGCTCCACCGTGTCCTCTGGGCGATCCACACAATGGTGACACCCGGGCGTTTCCTCCCGCCTTATGCGAAACAGGAACCTCCCGAAACAACCGTGTCCGGTGAGGACCTGCGTTAGGCGGAAGGCGAGGACGCCGTGGCGCCTCTCTAACCACTCCTCAAAGAGGGGACTTATCGCCGCAATTGTGGCGTGCCCAGCGCTGGGCTGCGACAGTCGCACTCTCCATGTCGCCATGAGATCCCGCCGGAGCTCTGTCCGCTGTACCGTGATTTCTCGCGGCAGCGGCGTTACGCCCCGGCGTTTCGCCTCCTCGCGCCACTCCCACACGTGCGCGAGGACTTTCGCCTCCAGATCCCACGGCGGCAATCCGGCAAGGAGGCTCGCCGCCTCACCGGAGACCGTGCGGTAACCCCGGACTAGCCGAATGGCCATGACCCTCTGGGACGCGTTCAACCGGCGGACTGGCCGCAGCCTCAGGGAACGCGCCTAGTTGTGGAACCTACCCCACACAAATCCGAATACATAATTGAGCACAATAAGTGTAGATATAGCCATGTAAATAACAGTGATAGGAAGTTATTAAAACACCATCACATCATCCACATAAAATAAGTGGGAAATATACGCATTATTGAAGCTAACTCAAAAACTCCCTAAGCTAAGTTAATAAAATTTATATGGGACCACCTCGGAAGTATACCCTATCAAACAAAAAAAGAATTTTCTAAATAGGTCCATCCGTCTTTGAGTAATCGCGTAACAAACATACAAAAAAAAATACAGACGATTTGAGAACCTCCTCCTTTTGGAAGTCGGTTAAAAAGTACAGTTGATGAGAAATTGAGAACATTCGCTTTAAATCAATTTTACGGTTCGTTTTATCAACTGATTTCCTTTATTTATTTAACCATTTATGTACACACAAATAAACAGACATGAATAAAGGAACAGAAAAATACGTACAAAGGTGATGCTTATTTCTAAAGAAATACCTGCGATAGGACAGAGGATAAAAAGAGATGTCGATACCGTGTTTGCTATGAGAAATACTTATTAAAAGATAAAAGAAAGTTTATGGCAATGGTGTTTAGATAGGTCTTCACTGCTATTATCTAGACAGGGATCTATTTATCTGTAAATGCATTCAATTCTTATCATATTTCTACCACAACACAATGACATTCTTGAAACATTAATATTCATACAAGTATATTAATCACAGTGAGCACAACAAAGCCGTTGTACCTCTGACATATCGATAACACAGAGGAAGGAAATAACAACCTTCCTTCCTTAACAAAACTGTACCAAAGAATCGCAGACACCTTTCAACCTTTTCCAAACTACCCAGATACAAAACGAAATCTTATTTCAATACACATAAAGTCTATAACATTTCGTGAGGGTAAATGTCATCTCATGACTCACCGGGAATGTTATCATCATTTATCTGAGGTCGGGCTTCGGAGCACAAAATGTAATGTTTCCATACATTTTAAATAGGTATAATTTGTTCTACCCATTTGTTTTGTTTGTACAGGTGGTTCTCGGTTCAATGAGTAAGGTTTTATTGCGGGATCAAGTGGGCTTGGTCTAGAGTTGTTTAGTCAACAATACTGTGTAATGTTAGAAGTGACTATTTAATGCCTTGACCTAGTCCGTGTCCGAGATAGACCTTGTGGTCGATCGCTCTGGCTGGATATAGTACGTAATTAATACTGGTAGTGAGACTTGGATTACATTTGGAAAACATGTGATAAATTCAGACATATTTCGGCCGTAAGTAACGAATTTTGGGCGTAGATGAGACAAACTGACACTAAATCAATCTGCCTAGCCTTTTCCCAAATATGTTGGGGTCGGCTTCTAACTGGATACAGTTGAATACCAGTATTGTATATGGAGCGACTGCCTATCTCACCTTCATAACCCGGTAAGGGTAATACGATACCCCTTGGCAAGAATAGTTGTCAGACTTCCGGGCTTCTGACGACCCGTAACGACTGTCAAAGATCCACAAATGACAGCCGGCGGGACCAACGGTTTAACGTGCTTTCCGAGGCAAGGAGGAGTCTCTGTATGTTAAGATGTCCAAGGACCAACCCCGGCAAGCGTAGCTTAACCTGATGGACTGACCCGTGCGGCTGTTATTACTTTAGCCACGAGCTCCTCAGACAAGCTGACACTCATCTACAAAATTATTACAATGCTTTCAGAATTTTAGATAGTTTTGAATGCAAGCTGAAAACATTTTCTCGCAAGGGATTGTTCATAAGTTCGTAGGTACCAAAGTATAATTTTTACAAACGGACGTTGACTTCCAACTCTCGGCAAAAAATATTGATGATTCACCGTAAAAAAAAATCTCTAAACGAAACCATTCAACACTTTAACAAAACCGTAACACTGTCTTGCTAGAGGGATCTAAAAGCGACAGTCCCCCGCGTGGTACGGTAAAAATAGCCCTAGTCCACACCCGCTGAAGACATTGGCCGTAGCACAATCTAATAATACGTCGGTGCATGAACTAATAAGACACGTGCGTAGTAATCCTTTGGGGATGGGACATGTTTAAGTGTAGCTTTGGCTATAAAAATTCCGACTTTTTGGAAAGACCAGATCACTTTTGGGAAATTGAGGAGAAAAATTTAAGGTGTTCACTTCATTTTAGATGACTTGTTGGGTTCTCCAGGGTTCAAAGGCTCTTCAAATGAGTTATAACCTATTTTGCTACGCTCGGTGTCGGGGCCTTGGGTGCAGTTGTGAAACCTAAATACTTCGATTTTTGTCCAGGTTTTTGGAAATCTATAGAAACTACCTCAGTGAAACAAGTCCCAGGCGTTTGAAGAATGAATGTGAACTGTGAGCACGCCCATTCTTTATTAACGACTACAATGAACCTATTCTTAGCGCAGTATAAAAGCGAATCTATTTCAGTATCTAATATCTGAATGTTGTCTTTGTTATTGCATTTCTTAATTTATAACGTGTAAACCTCAGTAACATTTAGATGAGTACATTTTCATTGTAACGATCGTGAACGTCACCCAACTTTTCCATCGTAAATTATTTCGCAGGGTTTTACAAAATCATAGGCAAACGGATCGGTGATCTCACAGTATGATTATTATTTCCACAAAGGAGGATGGTGTTGCAATTTCATCTGATTCATTGGGTATCAATACTGCCGTCATAAGGAAAAAAGACGTATCTGATTTTTTTTAGAAATAAAGAGTTATTTACATATTCGGAATCAGCAGAAAATACGCATCTACGTTATTTTAACGTTATTAAAAACCTAATAAGTCCTAATAAGTATTAAAAGACGCATCTTCTTTGGTATTTTGTACTTCATAAAATATTTTTTTCTTCATTTCAATATTTTCCTTACGGCGGGAGAATAGGTTTGCTCAGGCTTTCGTAAGGCAGACTTTTGTCCATGTTGAACGTGCTTCTGACCCGCCCGGAATTAATATCTAATTTCATTCAAATCCGCATTTTGTTTTTACTTATTGATCACCGAAATAATAATAATTATATACTTCGCTTCAACATTCACTGATCACTCTTCATAATTTATATTCACTCCGGCGAGCTAAGAACGGTTTCTAATTTAGCAATGCCTATTGAATATCAAAAGGTACAATAACTTACACCTCCTTGACCTTTGCAAACTGGGCTATTTTCATCTTTGTGGCGTTGTTGCACCGCTGAATTTTAAGGCTTTGTGGCGTTGTTGCACCGCTGAATTTTAAGGTCACAACCCTGGTTAGAATTGGACCACCTACTTATCTTTTGGTTGGTCTTTATATTCGTCAAAATCACTGCTGATCTATGAGCTAAGCCGGTGAGTCAACTGTTTAATCTGACGGCTTCGTCACTTCCCGCTTACACAGAAAGAATAAACTCGCAAAACGTTATCGAATGTATTCACAGCACGTTTAGCTAATCACCATAATATATACTTGCATTATTTCTGCTTGAGTGGGTGCGTTTCCTAGACTGCACCATTTTGCCGCATTAGGCGAGATTATCGCCATGCAATCTTGCGGCACTACGGCAGCCGATCGATTGGCCGTGGTTCAGTACTGCATTTCAGAATTCCCGGCAAGCTTTTGAATTATTTATTAGCTTCTATTCAGTTTATATGGCCTTTGAAGAGCCTTGAGTTGAGAGAGATTGGTGAGGCCAGTGCCTTGAAGATGTTTCTGTATGTTATAGGAAGTAGACGATTTGAAAGCCTTGGAAATTGTGGAATCGATTGACTGAAGCCAGTTAATCTTTCAAGAACGCAATTTTGCTAGAATTATTTATCTGTCTGGTCTTGAAAGTACTACAAAAAATAGTTCATGCACATCTCGAACTGCTTGAAAATCTCGAATTTACTGAGCATACGAAAAATAACGCTAGTTTCAGAAACGGAGAAATAACACGATTAATCAAAACTGTTTTCAATTAACGCCAATTTTCTGCAACTTAAATTAGAAATTGCTATACGAGAGATTTTTGTCCTAGTTACAATAAGATCGACTCTCACACAGAATTAAAAAAATATATGTAAGATAACGCTACAAATGCTCGTATATCTGTTCATGTCATGTTTCACACATGAATTAGCTCTCATTACATTCATTTGTTCTGCAACTAAGCATTTCAGTTTTTTCTAATATTACAGAAGACGCGGATAGAATCAATGTTTTTCAATAACACGAATCTTGCTCGGTAACAAGTAATAAGGCAATTACGTTCCATGCAAATGGTAATAAAAGCAGTCATTTAGACAACTACTATTTTTCCCAAATGTTTTCTTCGAGAAAAGAAGTACTGTATGTAACATTACGGAATGTACCTATTCGGCATTCCTAGGAACCTCTACAATAGACTATGCCCGCCCCCTTTCTCTTGACCGACTTTTACAAATGGTGCAGGAAGATTAGCATCTTAAAAAATCTGGTTGGTAGAAGCAATAGCTAAATTTTTTAGCCGTGAAAGGTAAAGGTAAACCCAGTTGATTTTCGATTAGAGTACGCTTGCATCAAAGAATAATTTGCCAGTAGCAACGAATTTGGTTTTACACAATGTAACGCGTATCATAGCAGTGACGCCAATCGGTACAGAAAAAATATACTACCCACATGTAATTTATTGTCGTCCGACCATCTCGGCTATTCCTGAACATTTGATTAAGCTTTTGCTTGGTTGGTAGCGCGGTTTTTGGAGCAACACACAATTCTGTAAACATTAATCAGAAATATTTTAGAGTATATTTCGCTGTTACATAAGAATGGTGGGTTTTGATGTGTTGGCATTTGGCGTGTACTTTGAAATGTTATTAAATTAAAACTCATTAAATCAGCTCAGCAACTCTCAAGCGTCAGTTTGTCTAATCTTTACGATTTTCATTATTCTAGTTAACAACTGAATTCAGATTTCTGCAAAAATATAAGTTGGTTTCGTCTCGATACTCTTGATAGAGGCAACTTCAAATGAGACCACTTGAGATAGGGCATATGTTAACTATCTAGCTATCACTATCGAAAAACAACGTTTTGCAATTTCTTTTTTCTTTTTATACAGTTTCGAGGAATATTTATTTAACTATTGCCTTAAACTCTAGTTATTTATGGCAAACTAGTCTAGTAATTTGCATTAATGACGCATACTGACCGAAGTATCAATAAATTAATAATCTACTCCACTATAGCCAATCATTTAAGTTTGACGTAGGTTTTTGTGGTACGTTTGACACAAATTCTTTGAGATTTCTGGAGCTTAGTAGTATCTTGCTCTAGACCACCACAATCCACCCAATGTTGAGTGTAGGTCAGTTCCTTCAATCTTGGGCCTCCCGCATCCAACTCTTTCCTGCTACTTACTTGAGCAAATCGCAGCTTAGCGTCTACCAAATTAGTCTGTTATTAACTTTTGAGTTTTTACGTACCATTAGATGAATCAATAATTGGTTGGCGGACGTGGTCACGTGGATTCCACTATTACCTCATATTCTTAAAATAGTCGAAATCAGGAAAATGATTCAAATTGTTGCGGTCGTCACAAATATGCGGACAATGTTGGTTAGAAGGACAAAATTGATTGAATTTTAGAAATGATACCACCATACAGCAAACAGGTACCTAAACGCCCAAATAATTTTGATGGAAATACCACGGTACGATAATAATTGAAACGAATAGAAAAAATCGGCAGTGAATCATTTTCAGAATTACTGTGGATCTCTACAATGTGCATTATTATGCCGTGGAAACTGACTAATAACATCGTCTGGCGATCAAAAATGTATTCAGTAACAAACATGTAAAGGAAGTTGAGCTTAGTTGTGAGAAGACTACCGATTACTGCTCGGAATGTTTCAGTATGAAATTGGAAATGTCGTTTTTGCCATTCCGATTTATTATGTAACTTTACTCTTTCCTGGTCGTGGGTTCGAACCCAAGCAGGCGCTTTACTTTGTGTAAATTATTATTCATCACCATTGCTCTAAAAACGGTGAAGGAAAACATCGTGAGGAAACCGGCATATCCTAGAACCTAAAATTAGAAGACGTGATATCTACCAACGCGCACTGGGACCGCGTGTTAGATTACAGCCCACTGCCCCTCGAAGAGAGGAGGCCTGTATGTTTGTCAAAAAGTTGCAATTTTACGAAAGACAAAGTCTGAAGATGATACAGTAAAGGTTCACCTTGATTAATTTTTAAATTAGCCTAGCAGCAGTTCACCTCTTAAAATAGACAAGAAAACTGTGCATCGAAGCAAACAATATAATTTCCATACTGTCTCCTTTTAGTCTGCCTCATTACATTATAATCGCCGCATAAGTATCAACGCGGGCGGCATTGTCCTATAAAAAAACTGCTGTGAAGGTCAACGACCTTAATGTTAGTCGGTTAAGTACAAATGTATGCGTCACTGGCTGACTCAGGTGACTTGCGAATGTACTGATGAGTAAGTTATGGTTGACTGGACTAGGTACGCCATTTATCTTTACGTATTTCATTAGCGATGAGACGAATGTAATGGTACCTACCTACTTGGGACACGGTTTGTGGGTAGTCGGGATATCGACGTTAATCCGGCTATTTGATGGGAATCAGTTTGTTAGACCGTTAATAGCCGATGATGATGATACTATCTGGTCGATTTTGGCCAATGTGACAGCATTATATGGCTTCCGGTGGATGCGAGCTCGACAGCAACTCTGTGCTTTCATGAGACTACATATACCTACCCACCGTATTCATCCAACATTGCCCAAAACGGACACCGTTAGATGAATACTGTATTACTGGATAACACTATTCCGACGCATCTAGCTAAAACGCTAGAAGCTGAAGTAGAATAGAGACAAATAATAATATTGTCAAATGATTAATTCCTGAAAACATCACTGCAAAATGAGACTGCTTATCAACGCAAAAACTACCTCAACACATTCCTCCATTTTATTTTTACGATAGCGCGAGATGTTTAGCAAGTAACTCCAGTTTTCGTCCTCGGAGATCCCCCTCACGCTCAGTAACAAAATACAAACGGGGAGTTTCGGCAGGGGGCGAAGTTGTTCCAACTTAGCGATTCAATCTGCTTGCTACCATTGTCCGTTACAATTTGAAGGCTGATTGTCAACTGTTTATTTTATAATGAACTTGCTGTGCCCACAGGCTCGGCTAGGTGGCCTAAAATCTGGCCAAAGAACATCGCTTGGCTGGCCAATGTTCTCAACACCTGGGTTTTAGAACATTTTAGTCCACTCGTATTTTCTCATTCGAGTTTGACGTGTTTCTCCAGTTACGTATAAGCTTACTAAAGGCTAGGCTGAAACACGATGCGTTTTATCATATTGTAAAGATCACTAAGCTTGTGATCTCAACCCGTGCGCGTAAGCTCTAAATAAGAAAATATAATATTCCATGTCTAATTGAAATTCAAATATCTTTTTGACAAGTACCGATTTATAAACCTGTTAGGAATAACTAGTTTTGCCTTCTTTCTTTATTGTGTTGTCTATTTTGTTGACTAAAGCCTGGCTTAAAGCTAAGTCATATTAGAATCATTAGTGTCAACTCGAAGTGAATTCTAAGTCACACTCCGAACTTAGTGTAGAGAGAGATATGAACGATATACAAGGTGTAATTTAAATAACGCACAACTTCTAAAGGGGTCATTGTTACTCATCATTATGAACAACTCTTAACAAGGGACCAAACCAGAAATCACGAAAATAAAAAACAGCTGTTCCCTACATTATGACGAGATATGCAAATATAAATGTACGGAACAGCAGATTTTTTTCGGGATTTCAGGTTTGGTCCCATAGTAAAAGTTGTAAATGACCCCTAAGAGGTTGTGCGTTATTTTAATTACTCCTTGTATGGTGTAATTTCGATAACATTATCATTCATGTCTCAGAGGAGTTGCGTTTTGGAGTATGAATAGATTTTGCTCTAACAACAACGTATGAGTGGAAACATGATTATCGCCATCTAAAATGGACGATGACTCAAATGGCAATTTACATCAAATTACAAACATACTCAAGTTTCGATAGAGCGATAAATTACCGATAAGGGAACGATATTATCGTAACTAATTGATTTTACATATTGGAATAAATTAAACCTTAGTACTGAAATGCGCGTAGTACTGGTTACTGCCATTTGGTCTGCCTAGCGAGTTTAAAGCAGACTGAAGACAGACAATAAATGAAACTCCTTGAACTCTGCTGATTATTTATGAACCAATAGCTGGATTGCTTTTGAGATGAGAACATCTAAATATAACAAGCTAATATACTGTCATGAATATGCAAATTCTTTTGCTATCAGCTTTCCTAGATAATGTGAAAAGTGTGCGCACAATCGCCTCTTTAAAGTGACGTCATGAAATTACCATTACTTGTATGTTTTACAAAAAATCTTTACGCCTTCATATAAATAACTCATTGCATCATGGAAAATAGATTCAGAAAAGATCTATCATTGCATTTAAGCCATTTATAATCGCAAACAGATCAGACATCTGTCATACAGCTAATAAATTAAATACATACTATACTTAGAGAAAGTCTAGACTTCCAGCACGGTCTAAACATTACGGAATGACTCACAAGATGTAATGTGACTCATGGTACGAGTTTTTATACGCTACTGACCGTATATGGTTAGAGAAACTTCATTTGTCAATGGAGCTAAAAGGTTTACTTATTTAAAGCTTTTCTATAAAAGGATGAAAGGTATTAAGGTGATGTTTTCGTTTCCTTAGTAACGCATCATGATGTAATTTGGAGTTTGGACTAACATTATTTTGTAAGTGTTGAAAGTTGCTATTATTTTGCAGCTAGGTCATATGAATTTGTAGGTCAGTTTTGTGTACGTTATACGAAAAAACAATGTTCCTATTGGTTTTAGTTATATGGTTGCATAGCATTTTAAACGCGAAGCATTATTTTATTACGATAAAAGTTATATCAAAGCTGTTTGGATGTGTCCAACAATTTAATGAAGCTCTAGACAGGCTGAAACTATTAATTTACGCATATTGTTGATGATTATCAATAAAGTACTTAGTTCTGAATTCAAATTATTATACACGATAAATCTAATAATTGATGAACATGGAAATAAAGCATTCGTTTGTATTCGGAAATGCGATGATTGCTGAGGGACATTAAGAAAAGTTGTACTGTATGTGATTGTAAATCAATCCACTGCTAGCTTAGGCCTGTCCTAGGTTACGCCCTTACATGATGCTGTGTCAGTTATCGAATTAAAAAGTTGTCATAGTTGGTATGAGTTAAAAATCTGTACGAATGTTAAATCACGATTATATGGAATTATCAATGAACTAACATTAATCATTACATTCAATATCCTACTATGTACTGATTCACAAATTCGGCATGTGCGGCACACATCATGGACAAAATTTTATTATCATTTTAAATCTTACATCCTTCCTACCACTTTGGTGTAAATTGGAGCAGAAATTCAGATATGGTTTTTATGTGGTTTGAAGCATCCGTCTAGCCTCATAGTGGAGGAATAAGATCCATGTTTTATTCCTATTGTGTATGTAGATAGTAGTATTATTCTTCAAACTCCTTGCATTTATTCATCTATAAAATTACCAACATTAATAATTATTTGTCCCTGCTTAGTATTCATCTCACTACTTATTTGTTAGTAATCATTGACTAACTTTCTAATAAGATTTAGTGAAAAAGTGCATCAGTTTTTCATTGCTCTATTAGCCTGCTTCAGGGTTTGTATACATATATAGCACATTATTTACCAGAAAAATTGTATAATGGAACAGAATTTGTATGAAATTATCAGCCAAATAAGGCAACAAGAAGTTGAGAGGTGTTGAAACAAACCACAAGTTTCTTCATTATTATTAACTAAAATGAAACTTGCAATGCACCCTCTTCAGATACTGGCACTCAAAAAAGGACAGCTGTGTAGTTTAAAAGTATAAAATCAAAAAACCAGTGTGTGGGTTTTGTAAACACTGATGTTAAAATTATTGTCAAGTGTCAGAGAGAGATAGAATTGCTCACTCGCCCTTTAGATTGCACAGGAGTGAAAGAGCAATGAATGAAATAGTAGGTCTTGGAATATTTTGGTGCTATTTAGAGGGATGATTATGAGTAAAATTATTATGGAAGCATCTAATTATGACTATACTATACAATCATGCCTAAATGGTTAGGCAGAAATGTACCAATAGTACACCTACATTTCTCCAGTTATGTCGAGTTCCATGATGTGATAGCTGTACTGTGTATAATTTAAAATCTGTATGAATGAATGAAATGCACCAACCCCATTGTGGTTGGTGGCAGACTCGTTTACAGACACCATTGCATATCAATGAGTAGACCGTGGCCACGATTATGGTGGGGAAGACGTGCCCTTAGTATATGGAAGGATTATTAGAGCCGTACTGTTATATATATGAATGGAGGAGCTTATGGCTAAGTAATAACAGCCGCATGGGTCGATCCATCAGGTTAAGCTATGCTTGCCGGGATTGGTGACCATCTTTTCATACAGAGTCTCCTCCGTGCCTCAGAAAGCACGTTAAGCCGTTTGTACCGGCTGTCATTCGAGGATCTTTGACAGTTGTTACGGGTTATCAGAAGCCCGAAAGTCTGACAACCAGTCTTACCAAGGGGTATTGTATTACGCAGTAACTGAGTTGTGGAGGTCAGATAGGCAGTCGCTCCATGTAAAATACTGGTATTCAGCTGCATCCTGTTAGACTGGAAGCCAACCCCAACGTTGGGAAAAGGCTAGGCAGAATGACTGTTATATTTATCTATGTGTATATTTTAATGTTGATGATGCAGCCAGGTTCTGTCATAATTATGGTGGCTAGATCAATATATTGGTTGAATTAAATATAAGATGCCTATTTGCCTCTGTTCAGCAATAATCCCTATATTTTATAGATACCTAATAGTTTTGGTAGTAATTATGTCAACCATGCAGGACTGTAATGGCAGTTACACATTTATGGTAGCAATCAGAGCAAAGGCTATGACTAAACATTATAATTGTGTACACTACTGTTATTCAACTGGGTGACACAGCAATATTTAATATCTTTTGGCAATAGTATTGCATAGGTCCAGAGGCAGATATCATCATCTACCTAAGTTTTTCCTATGTTGGGAACGGCTTCCAGTCTATCCAGATGCAGCTGAAGAGCAGTATTTTACAAGGAGTATCTGTCTATCTGACCAGAGGCAGTATTTAGATAATTATCTAGTTTGATTTGGTCCCAACATTGTAAAGAAACAGTTTTACCAATAGGGACCATTGTGTGTGTTGCAACATTGTTAGAATAAGGATAGGAGAAAATTCATTAGTCAGAATTAATTATCTTGATGGTAAAGTTAATTAATTGGAACCTTATTTCTAGTCTTAGCTTGGTAGGCATGTTTTTATTTTCTTATTGGAAATACTGGTCAGTAAACTATAATGATTAAAATGTTACACATAGTAATGCAAGATGATTTTACATATTTTCAATAAAATTATATATGCTCCTGTATTAAGAACATACTCAGTCATAAACTACTTTTAGTAGGATAGGAAGTTGTTCACAAATTATACTACATATATCTATATTGTTGTTTTATACTAATTATAGGATGTGAGATAATTTCTGTTCAATATTTTCCCTAACAGACACACAATTTACATTTTGTTATAGGGTTTTTATCATAGTTCGGTAGCGTTTCAGCCAATGCGCCGTATTATTAGCAGGAAAACTACAATGATAAGAAAATTAATCCTTTAATACAGTTTGATATCTGCAACTAGGTTTGGCGTAATGCCATCTTGTTGGACCTTATTGATTAGTAGTAGAGACCAATTTTGTGCGTTGCAGGTATCTGTCAAAATGTCTGATACAGCTAGATTTTCGTCAATAGAATTGAATAAGTAACGACCTTGACATTGCCAGGCCAATACCCCCGGCTCATTTTTATAATGACTTATCACCGGCTGCGGTATTCAGACGCGCCTATTCGCCCCAAAATAGACACGAAATGTATGTGACAAGCAGTGCCGCGATCACTATGCCTTATATGGTCAAACGCAAGTGCGATTGCGCGACGATGCATTCCCTGTAAAGTTCGTTGCCCCCGGCACGCTACACAGCACTGATAACTCATCTGGCCACTACATCTAGCTCTACATCCCCCAAATATCATACATCACCGCATACGGCACTCCTGACTCGTCTAAAAAGGCGTTGCAGGAATAACCTTTCAAACGTACGTGAAATCCAATACCGGCCCATCACGGCGCAATGGTCACTCATCATGTCGCCGCAGCCCGACATCTCCGCGATCATAAACTCCAAAACACAACACGTGGCATCAAATCACTGAACGGTGACAACGATTTTTACGAAAAGGCGTGCAAACTGCAAACTCGGCGGTGGGTTGTGCGAAATATGGCGGCACCGGTCACTGAAGAGCGATTTCCCGTGAAATTGCGGCATTCCGATACGTAATTCATCACTCTCGTAATGTAAAAACACAACGCGGCTGTTATGCACTGTAATTTATTTTCTTCACTTACCATTTTTTGATGTTATACACGTAAAAATTTCACCACTAACTTCACCGACACCACGACAACGGCGACCGGAACGACACTGTTCGGAATGTTGGCCAACCCTTTTTTACGACACCCAATGAGCGCATGCGTCAAACTGATTGATAAAATCAATACAATGTCCTTTTATAACAATGACAAATTCAAACAAATCAACACAAACAGAGCAATTTAAAATTACACTCTTGTTTTTTTTTATTACTATTTTCAGGTACTATAGGGAAATTAATAAAAAAATGTTATTTATAAGTGGCAGCAGCAAGGTGACAACTTTCAGGAAAGTATACTAGCAAGTACTCTGTTGGACTACGCGATAAAACATACTGAGTACTCGAATAAAAATGTTATTGATAAATAAAAGTCACTCCAATGTAGGTAAGATTAGATATCTGAAAACACGACACTTCGCTGAGCCAAGGATAAAAATACTTTTCTGCAATCAACTTAAGTGAGTCACTGATGACAACAGCGCCTCAGCCAATCAGATTTCAGTATTCAACAAATGCCCATATACGGAGAGACGGAAACAGCCGCAAAATGGCAAATGACGTTGGAAATTGCGCGCGATTTAAGTTTTTTTTACCAAACTTTTCAAAAACAAAATGTACGTAAATCTCTTTACGTGATTTTATTTTTGACCTTGACTTACCTGCTATCTTAATTACACATCAATTGAACATGGTTATAGTTTTGTTTTCTTTACCATTTATGGTAATGGTAGTGACATTTCGAATAATTATGTTTAAAACATAATCATTGCGCTGCTAATGATGCGACTCGGAGATTTATCTATATTTTACATACAAATAATTCGAATGATAGAATTCAATTATATCATCTATTCTATTTTGATGGAATTCTCAGTACTTACTGCGAACAGTAGATAAAAAAATTTATGTCTGGCATTACTTGTCCTGGAAAACCGCTAGGCAGCTGTACAGTACTATCTCAGACCAAATAAAATTATTTGGTCTGAGAGTACTATTTAGTTTGTTTGTTAATATTTATATCTGATCTGTATTCAACACTTGTAAAAGATGGATGGAAATTTGGACAGAAATAATTTCACATTCTGGGGTATCCTCAGTTGTAAAAAAGTAAAGGCATACAGGATTTTTTTTTTAATTTGTGATGGGTTTGCTCTTGACTCTAGTCTAAGTCAGAGGTGACAGAGACAAAGTCGACGATGGAGTGAGCTTACCCAGAAGAAGCCTGTTCACTCTCACTTTGAAGAGATTAGGGTTGTATGCGTTCGGAAACACAGACGCTGGTAGTGAGTTCCACTCCTTTGCTGTGCGCATTATAAAAGACATTTGGAAGCGCTTAGTGCGAATTGGTGGAATAGCAACCAGGTAGAGATGGTAACCGGCAGTGCGTCTAGGTGTCCGATGGTAGAAGGGGGCCGGTGGAATGAGGTCGTGGAGTTCTCGGGCACACTCACCGATGTACAATCTGACAAACAGGCAACCTTGCGGCGATGAGCCAAGCTGTGAAGCATGGCATCCACCAGTTTTACGTCGCCAATGAGCCTCTTAGCTCTGCGTTCCACCGAGTCAAGCGCGGCTAGATATATAGATGGTACTTAGCTGATCCATCCCAAAGGTGACTGCAATACTCCATACAGGATCGGACTTGCGTTTTGTAAAGGGTTAAAAGCTGTCCAGGCGTAAAGTATCGCTTCACCCTATTTAGGAAGCCCAGTTTCTTGCCCGCAGTTTGGGCCTTGTACTCGATGGTGGCGCCGAAGTTGAGACCAGATGTCAACTCCATGCCTAGGAGCTCAAGTCGATCAGTTACAGGAACAGATGTACCCCGAAAAGTAGAAGTTTGGGCGAAACGACTCTTTTTAGCGGTAAAAAGACGCCTGTTTTGGTGGCGTTAAAAGAGACCAGATTATCATCACCCCATTGGGAGACAAAGCTTAAGGTCAAATCTGTCCGCTCTACCATGGCCTCTCTCAAGGAACGAACTTCGGCCCCGCTGGTTTTTGCGCTGGACAAGTATCTCTCTGAAACTGTACTGTCCTCTGCATACCCAACAATACCAGGCCGAAGCAGGTCATTGATGTGCAGCAGGAAGAGGATAAACAATCTATACGAGCCACATAGCTCGTACAAATTTTTCTGCTAAAATTGTATGAAATGACTTTTTACAGCTGGGCAAAGCCATCCCATTATTTTTTATGCGATAATTTGATTAAAAGATTGTCATTATTTTAGCCTACATGGAATAGGTATGGCAAGAAAAAGGAGTTATAATAAAAAAAATATTTTTATTACCTACTTATCATAAAAACAGCTACAAGACCTTTGTAACATACAGTTATTATTTTCCTTAAAAATAACAATTTTATATAGTCAAGAAGGGCAAAACTTGTCAATTGATAAAATATATCTATTAATGCTTGATTTTGAAGACATGGGCTTGGGACCATGTTATTTTAAGACCATATACTTCTTATAGGTTTTCCTGTAATCTATAGGTATAGAACTACTTTCTGTTTCTGTTTCTTTATTTAAAAATTATAAAAAAAAAAATTAAGACCCTCACAGCAAGCCCTTTCATTTGATATGTCACACGGTACAGTTTGCAAAACTTTTTTCTTTAGTTTTCTTATTTGCTCCCAAAATTGTCTAATAAAAAATAAAAAAATTCAACCGTCCCTAAGGGCCGGTTTTTTGATCCGTATTTAACTCAACCAATGGATGGGAAACTAATGGATTAATTTTGGCTAAATGTGTTTGCCAAAATGCCATCAGTTACTATTTTTTAACATGAATGAGTTAACATGAATACATTCATGTTTAGCCTTTCACATTTAGTCAAAATTCAAATATTAGTTACTATGTTTAACCATTGGTTGAGTTAACTACGGATCAAAAAACCGGCCCTTAAGACGGCAATAGCGGTAGTGACCCACCTACATTTTCTATAATTTTTTATTTCAAAAACACACAAACATAAAGTCCGTTAACGTTCTGAATTAATATGTATCGTGATCCTGAACATGTTCCAATAACGAATAATATTTTAAGTAATCTGTGGAAAATGTTGTGCGTAGTATATTAAAAATAAATAATGATAATGTTTGTAAATTCAAATTTGTTTATTCGTGTATGTTTGCATGAGCAAAAGATGTATGATCTTATATTCAATAATAACACATAGGTATACCATTTTATGTTTAGCGTATAATCCGAAAGAAAAATGTATGGACGGCTCATCGGAGCATCCTCCTTAAACAAAAATAACATTCACTGCACCGCCGGTCACTGAAGAGCGATATACTACTGTTAGTTTTTTCTTATAAAAAAAAGAAACACCAAAAATAGTTTATTGTTTGGGCCTACGGACAGATATTGGGGAAAGGGCAATGACCGCTATGCTATGCTAATACGCAACAACTTTTGTCAAGCCATAACTACATGTCTCAACCAACGTACAGTCAACGTCAAGTCCACTTACTCCGCAATGACCATTATCGCCTGCGCTATACGGGCTGCCAAAGTTGCCAATGTGTAGTATTGTCAAACGTTTTTATAGAAGAAGGTCATAAGTACAACTAATATTGCTATGCCACAGTTTTGTGAGATTGCTAGTCGACTTCCGACTGTTATAGTACATTACGAATTCCCCATATACTTATGATATATTTATCTTATACATAGTGTACAAATTGCTCATTGTCATTTGCCCCACGTAACCGACAAGTCCCCTCTTTAAAAATGACATATTTATCGTAAGTCATAACCAGAGATCGGAATATATGTAGAGCATAAATGCCTAAACTTCGAGGAAAGAAGTAACCGTAGGGTAGACTAGTAGTGGACAACACCTCCTATAATTATACAAAATGGAGGATTATTTTGATTTAATCGACATTTTTATCATTCCGGGATTTTATAGGAGGTATTATCCACTTTTGTTACTTCTTTCCTCGAAGTTTAGATATTTATGCTCTACCTATTCCAATCTCTAGTCATAATCAGTAATCGGATAATCGGGCGCTTATATATCTAAACTTTTTCCCACGAAAGAATAAAATGGACATTCCTTTCTGAATAAATAAGTAATCGCGGGTCCCCGGGATTAAACAATGATGAAAAAACCACTATAACAAACTTAATGAAATTATAGCAGTGGTTATTTTGATTTAGTATCTTTATTTAATTCAAAACAAATGGAATATCAATAAAAAAATGTTAATGTGCACAATGTAGTCAAGTAGTGGAAAATGATTTATCTATCTAACAGATTAGTGATCGAATCAACTAATTTATTGTATTTTATACGAACAGAAGCGATTCTGAAAGGGGGGAATTAAGTGAACTTTAGGTATATTAGCGCCCGATTTCTCCGAGATCCGATCATTGGTTTCACCGAGATTTTGACGGACCTATACAACGATATCACTTATACATAGTATACAAATTGCTCATTATCATTTGCCCCCAGGTAACCAACAAGTCCCCTCTTTAAAAATTACATATATTATCATAGGTCATGTCACACGCCTGTATGAGTAAAGCAACAGAATTTTCGAGATGTAGACGGACCTATACATCTACGAATTCCCCATATACTTATGATATCTCTTATACATAGTGTACAAATTGCTCATTGTCATTTGCCCCACGTAACCGACAAGTCCCCTCTTCAAAAATGACATAGCATATGTACTGTCACATGCCTGTATAAGTAAAGCTACAGAATTCTCTAGATGCTGACGGACCATCTTCGTTGGTGCGTTACGTTCGAGACAGGTGCAGAGGTCGGCTACGGTGTAAGCTGCAATACGGGACACGTGCTTCTTGCGTTTGCTTATTGATTGGGTTAATCTGTAATATCAGAATAATGTATATTAATGACGTTTTGATTTAATATAATTGGATTAGAAATGATGACAAATTGTTATAATTTTTAACCGACTTCCAAAAGGAGGAGGTTCTCAACGTCTGTTTTTTTTTTTTTTTTTGTTACGCGATTACTCAAAGACGGATGGACCGATATGAAAAATTCTTTTTTTATTTGAAAGGGTATACTGCCGAGGTGGTCCCATATAAATTCGGTGTGGAAGTCGGTGGACAAAAACGAAAATACAAAACCAAAGACACCGACTACCGAAATTAAAGTTATTTTTCACTTTGTAGTGTTTTGTTTTGGACGTCGGTTTTATTTTTTGCTAAATAGTTTTTTTTATTACATAACAACATCACGCCTCCCAAAATTTTTCCCCAAAGGGTTAGGCAGAGGTGAACTTGTAGTACACCCACATTTCGCCAGTTATGTTTAAGTCCCTTGTAATAGGGGGCGAGCATATTCTGCAGCCGTAAGGAAAAAGGACGTATCTACAGGAATACTGAAATTGAGGAAAAAAATATTTTGTCCTGTTTAATACATTAGGCGCGGCAGACGCACATGCGCGTTTTCATAACTTTCTTCGAGTGCGGCGCGCCGCACATGTGCGTTCGTTGTGCATCTCTATTGTTTCGAAAACATCGTAAAAAAAAGGGTCGGTAAGGATGTAGCATAAAGAAGCGTTTGCATAAAGAATTAAGCAGAGAATGTGTTAAACTATAAGATACAAAAGGCAGATGAGTCTCTTAATAGTAAGAATTATTAGATTTTCGTCAAGTTTACGCCATTTAAAAAATACTGGTAGATGCGTATTTTTTTGCTGATTCCGTATATGTAAATAACTCTATTTCGAAAAAAATGTCAGATACGACTTTTTTCCTTATGACGGCAGTGTTGCCATCAATCGGACACGAATCCAGACTCCGAGCTGCTACTGAGAAATTCCTAATAGCAAAACCCAGTAACATTTTGCCCGACCTGTGAATCAAACCCAGGACCTTATGCTCAGCAGTAGCGCCTGCGACCACTATAGGCACTAAGGCAGTTTTATTCTTTCCCAAAAAGAGAAAAGTTGAAAAGAATTTCTATTTTCACAGGGTCTTCTACCTATGAATATGAACAACTTCCACAATGGGACGAACTCTGAAACCGCAAAAAAAAATCTGCTGTTTCATACAAAAGTTTATTACTCGACTAAAATGTATGAAACAGCAGATTTTTTTTTCGTGATTTCAGAATTGGTCCCACAGGGAAAGTTGTTGATATTCATGGGTAGAAGACCCTGTGAAAATTTAGCTAGTGATTTAAAAAATGCCCTGTATAGTCTCCGGCTCTGAAAATCCAATTTTATTTTTCCAATGCTATTGGATGTCAAATTAAAGCAGTTAGAACCCGCCAAAAGATTCAACGGTGAATCTGAAACAGCCTAGCGGCGACGTCGTTAAGAGATGACCATCCATTGATAAATATCACCTGTCTCTCCACAATTCTTTGCCTACTATAGGATGAACCTTCCATATCCTATGAGCACGGTCTTCCTTACCATTATCGTGCCCCCTCGATATGCAATCGTCTCTGTAGCCCCATGAAAAAACATGAGGCTACATGGACTAGTATGAATTTGTGTTCATTCGAGTAATCAAGTCTGTTAAAACCACGCTGGGGTCGGTGCATTTCATTCATTCATGCTATTGGATGGCAAATAACAAACGGCCCAGCTGTGGGCCTGGTACGAACGCGCGGAGTAAAATAACGTTAATTCGAACGATTTTTGAATTGGCAATACTCGTTTCGCACATAACATTTATTTAATTTGTGTGTCAACAATCTGCCTAGCCTTTTCCCAATTATGTTGGGGTCGGCTTCCAGTCTAACCGGATGCAGCTGAATACCAGTATTTTACAAGAAGCGACTGCCTATCTGACCTCCACAACCCAGTTACTGGGTAATACGATACACTTTGATAAGTCTGGACGTCAGACTTTCGGGCTTCTGACGACTCGTAACGACTGTCAAAGATGCACGAATGAAAGCCGGGACCAACGGATTAACGTGCTTTCCGAGGCACGGAGGGGTCTTGGTATGTAAAGATTGTCACCCATCCAAGGACCAACCGCGGCAAGCGTAGCTTAACCTGATCGATCGACCCGTGCGGCTGTTATTACTGCTCATAGCAAGACTGCTTCGTTGCGCTAGTGTTCGCCGCGCTATAAGCTACAACCCTAATCTCTTCAAAGTGAGAATGAACAGGCTTCCTCGCTCACTCCATCGTCGACTTTGTCTCTGTCACCTCTGACCTAGGTACATCTCTGCCTATCCCTTCGGCGAATACAAACGTGTCACGTGATATTATGTTATTTGTAAATAAGGCACATCGATTTGTAGGAAAAGTTTGTGTTACGTTTGTGAGTCTTTTGCCCGTTTTCACCAACTCAAAGAGACACTTAAATGAATCCCTAAATAAAAGTGAACTGTTGGATTATCAACGCTAGGCTTAACAGCGCCGAGAGTTGAAAATCCAACAACGCAATAATATTTAGTGATTCATGTAAGTGTCCCCATAGGGTTGGTGAAAATAGGCATTTGACTAAAGTTCGGTGTGTAATATTAACGCCTGGGGTGGCTGTATGATGTCTCATCTTCTGGAGATGGGCCTCACCAATCTGCCTAGCCTTTTCCCAACTATGTTGGGGTCGGCTTCCAGTCTAACCGGATGCAGCTGAATACCAGTATTTTACATGGAGCGACTGCCTATCTGACCTCCACAACCCAGTTACTGGGTAATACGATACCCCTTGGTAAGACTGGTTGTCAGACTTTCGGGCTTCTGACGACCCGTAACGACTGTCAAAGATCCACGAAAGACAGACGGGACCAACGGCTTAACGTGCTTTCCGAGGCACGGAGGAGTCTCGGTATGAAAAGATGGTCACCCATCCACAGACCAACCCCGGCAAGCGTAGCTTAACCTGATGGATCGACCCGTGAGGAGATGGGCCTCACCAATGGTACGAAATTCAGCTGGATTTTTTCAACTCGAATCCAGCTGTTACCCGCCGCCCTGCGAAGACCGTCGCTCTACCTAGCCTTAGAGTGTCCTAACTATCGTCTTAAGACGTCTGTGTCGTCATAATCAGAGATCGGAATAGGTAGAGCATAAAAACCTAAACTTCGAGGAAAGAAGTAACAAGAGTGGATAATACCTCCTATAAAATCCCGGAATGATAAACATGACGATTAAATCTCGGGATTTAAGAAATTGTGAATTATTTTGAATACATTCGTAAAAATTAAATATTTATAGTTTATAATAAATAATTCGCAATTTCTTAAATCCCGAGATTTAATCGTCATGTTTATCATTCCGGGATTATATAGGAGGTATTATCCACTCTTAATTCTTTCCTCGAAGTTTAGGTGTTTATGCTCTACCTATTCCGATTTCTGGTCATAATAAAAAAAATTTAAAACCTTTAAAAAAAGGAGAAGGTTCTCAGTTCGTCAGAATCTTTTTATATAAGTAACATACTTCTCAATAGAATGTGCGATTTCGGCTAGTTTTTCTTCTATACTCCTTTCTACTTGCGCGTGCGTCGTAGCTCGTTCACAGAGCGCCGATATCAGAGCCCTATAGCACTGCATGTAGCATGGCCATCTGAAATAGAGATACGTGAAATTGGTTACTTAAAAAAAAGAAAAAGAAAATACGTTTATTTGCGATAAACATGACGCAAAGAAATAAAATAACAAAATAAAATAATTAAAGAACAAGTTTGGGGAAAACATGCGTCACATTCACGCAAAACGGCCGTCGCTCAGCATAATGCCGCGACCCCATACTTGTATATCTATCATTGTCATCTGCCTAGCCTTTTCCCAACTATGTTGGGGTCGGCTTCCAGTCTAACCGGATGCAGCTGAATATTAGTATTTTACATGGAGCGACTGCCTATCTTACCTCCTCAACCCAGTTACTGGGTAATACGATACCCCATCGTAAGATTCATTATCGGACTTTCGGGCTTCTGACGACCCGTAACGACTGTCAAAGATCCACAATGACATGAATGACAGCCGGGACCAACGGCTTAAAGTGCTTTCCGAGGCGCGGGGTGGTCTTAGTGCGGATTTCACCAATGAAACTGAATGTGATCAGCACATAAACCACGTGTAAGAGCTGTCAGTGTCATTATTTTCTTTGGAATATTGACACTAACATTTGTGATTCTTTATTACGACGTACTGAAACCGAACCATTTTTGAAGAAGCTGATAACTGGTGATGAAAAGTGGATCACGTATGACAAGAACGTGCGAAAAAGGTCGTGGTCAAAGGCCGGTCAGGCTTCACAGACTGTGGCGAAACCCGGGTTAACTCGCAACAAGGTGATGCTGTGTGTGTGGTGGGATTGGAAGGGCATTATTCATTATGAGCTGTTACCACCAGGCAGGACCATCGATTCTGAACTCTACTGCGAACAACTGATGAGATTAAAGCAAGAAGTTGAGAGAAATCGGCCGGAATTAATCAACAGAAGGGGTGTGGTTTTTCATCATGATAACGCTAGACCTCACATCTTTAGCCACTCAGCAAAAATTAAGAGAGTTTGGCTGGGAGGTGTTAATGCATCCGCCGTATAGTCCTGACCTTGCACCTTCAGATTTCCACCTGTTTCGGTCTCTTCAGAATTCTTTAGGCAGTGTCACATCACGAGAGGACTGCCAAAACCACTTGTCGCGGTATTTTGACCAGAAGTCCCAAAATTTCTATAGCAATGGGATCATGTCCCTACCTACAAGATGGCAAAAAGTTATCGAACAAAATGGTACCTACATACTTTAGTTAAATGTAAATAAACTATATTAAAAAATGTTTTGAATTTTCTTAAAAAATGCGAAGAAACTTTTTCCCCAACCCCAGTAATTAGTCAAATATTGGGCAGCCCCAGTAAGTTACATTATTACTTGTGTCGGAGCTGTTTCACTCTTCACTTAAATATAACGTCCACCAACCCTCATTAGGTCCGTGGACGGTCGTGGTGGATTACAGCTCACTCCCTCTCACAGTGGCGTGTTGCCAGATGACCTACGACACTGAAACGTGATCGCTCTCAATGGGCCTTATTAGAAGGCTAAAAGTCATCCAAAGGGCAATGGAGAGGGCTGTGCTTGGAGTTTCCCTACGCGATCGAATCAGAAATGAAGAGGTCCGCAGGAGAACCACGGTAACCAACATAGCCCGAAGAATTGCCAAACTTTAATGGCAGTGGGCAGGTCGCATTGCTCGCAGAACCGATGGCCGAGAGAGGACCCATGACGTTGTGAAGGCCGCAGGAATCCGCTGGATGCAGGAAGCACAAAACCGGTCGAAGTGGTGATGCTTGGGGGAGACCTATGTCCAGCAGTGGACGTCTTTCGGCTGAAATGATGAAAGCGCCTGCTTGGGTTCGAACCCACGAGCTACACTCTTGACCTAACTCGAAAGTCGCGGTCGTTACCTCTGGACCACCATTGCTCTTATCTCAGTAGTATCCAAGAAAATTGATTTAGACCCTGGTATTGGCTCGCCCCCGTGAAAGTGGTGTAACAGCGACCGATCTTTTCTCTAATCTGTTAGAGTCTTTATAATGGAATATGATGGACGTGATGAAATGATTTAGGTTCCTTCTTTATGGAATATTAGAGATGGATGTGATGAAATCATAAAGGTTCCTTCTTTATGGAATATTAGAGGTGGATGTGATGAAATCATAAAGGTTCCTTTTTTATGGAATATTACAGATGGATGTGACGAAATCATAAAGATACCTTCTTTGTGGAATATTAGAGATGGATGTGAAGAAATCATAAAGGTTCCTTCTTTATGGAATATTAGAGATGGATGTGATGAAATCATAAAGATACCTTCTTTGTGGAATATTAGAGATGGATGTGATGAAATCATAAAGGTTCCTTCATTATGGACTATTAGAGATGGATGTGATGAAATCATAAAGGTTCCTTCTTTATGGAATATTAGACATGGATGTGAAGAAATCATAAAGGTTCTTTCTTTATGGAATATTAGAGATGGATGTGAAGAAATCATAAAGGTTCCTTCTTTATAGAATATTAGAGATGGATGTGATGAAATCATAAGGGTTCCTTCTTTAAGAGGCCTATTACGTTTTGACCGTGATTTTTGCGTAAAATGGCTAACTTTGCGTTCTTATTCTGAGAAATTAAAAGACTTCGAAAACTTTGACCTATTGAGTGATATAGTTATTAGTATAGTTTATATAGGCCTCACTTTTCGCGTTTTTTTCTTATCTATTTATACAGGGCGTATCAGACCATCAAACTACTACTTTTCCTGGGGACCAACACCGTAATCGAGAAAAAAAAATCAGTTGCCCCGTACAAAACTTCAATACCTACTTGACCAAATGTATGGGACGACAGATTTTTTTTCATTATTACGATGTTGGTCCCCGGGAAGAAGTTGTTCAGTTTGATGACCTGTTCCACACCCTTAAGTTTAATCACTCCTCTCTGATACACCCTGTGTAAAACCAAAATTCCGAAGCAAGTTTTTTACAAAATGCGCGACGACATTTTTTGAGCTCGTGCATTGACTAAAGCAAATGAAATGGAAAATATATAATAATATCTGTTAAATAGTGGTTTAGTTGATAGCGGCCTCAGAATTTTGAAATAGGTATGGAATATCTATAAAAAAAACCCATTCAAAACCATAACACTACTAAAAACGATTAGAATTAAAAAAATTGAAACTGTTAAATTGCTAAATAATGCGATGCGTCGCCATGCTTCAATATACCTAATCTGTCAGAACGCAATTTTGTGATTGGCCACTTAAAATAATATTCATCTTCAGAATAGCGTATACTTAATATTATAAATGCGAAAGTAAGTTTGTTTGTTTGTTTGTTACCTTTTCACGCCAAAACCACTGAACCGATCATCCTAAAATTTTGCATATACGTTGCCACGTGAACAGAAAGGGACATAGGGTACCTTTTATCCCGAAAAAAAGTACTGTTCCCGAGGAAAACAACAAAAACGTTCTTATGATAATAGATGGCGCCACGTGTCTTTCGAATCATGATTGAATTATATTGTTATAGAAACCGCTGGACGGATTTGGATGAAAGGCACATGGGTAGATTACGACCTGGATTAGGACATAGGGCACTTTTGATCCCGGTAGTGCGTTCCCGTGCGATAATTTCCGACAATCACGCGGGCGAAGCCGCGGGCAAAAGCTAGTAGTGTATAAATAACATAGATTAGCTGTGGACTAATAATAATCGTAGTAATTAACAAACCTGTCTTCTAAAACCTCTTCCCTAGCCAGTAGCAAGTGATTCAGTACCGCCACGCAGCCTTCAAACAGCTTGAAGAAAGCTTCCCAAGATACGTCGAACCTCACGCCAGACTTAGTTCCTAGCACGTAGTGGATTAGATGCTGCACTTCAAATGTTATGTCCACGAAGTTGTAGTCCAGGGATATCTGGAAACATACACAAGGCTTTTGAAGTGAACCTTTTTAGGCGGCGATTTGATAATTGGACGAAAAATGAGAGTGAAATTTCAAAGACGCGTCATGTTTAGGCACATTTCATTACATGACTCATGAGAGAGAAGAAAGATGTAACTGTCTCATAATCTTTATTTTTAAGACGTTTCACTTCTAGCACGTGTACGGTGCAGAACTAGCATTTTTTTTAAACTTCTCGCTGTTCCTTTAGAAAAACTTGAAGGAAAACATCTTCAGCCGGGCTAACATGACAAGCGCGAGATCGCTCTTTTTCTCGATTTGTCGAAATTTGTCTACGATTCTGACGTTATTATAATGCCTAACATGACCGTTAGACTCAAGTAAACTTGAAAAATACACATTGACACTTCTTTATTTCGTGACGAGATACTGATGTAGCAAGTTATTAAAAACATATCATATATCATATCATCAACATAGGCTTGAGGTTCCGTCTCATTCATTCGATTTTACGCATGGAATTAGTATGTACTATATTTATTTTACGTCCACCTCTTTTAATTTATGTTAAGTTCTTTGTGTAACTGACTTTTTTGATTAAAATTAAAAGTTTTTCTTTGGCATGCCAAAATTAAAATACAAAATGAGGGAAATGAAAATTAGTGGCACATAATATACTCACTAGATATACCAAGATCCCTCCGTACCTCGGAAGGACGTTAAGCCGTTGGACCCGGCTGTTATTCGTGGATCTTTGACAGTCGTAACGGGTCGTCACAAGCCCGAAAATCTGATAACCAGTCTTACCAAGGGGAATCGTATTTCCCAGTTACCGGGTTGTGGAGGTCAGACAGGCAGTCGCTCTATGTAAAATATATTCAGCTGTCGGCCCCGACATAGTTGGGAAAAGGTTAGGCAGATGATGAATATACTCACTAGATAATAACTACAATTGACAAATAAGCCAACGATCACAATTTGACAAAGCGAAGATTGTTATAGTAACAATCACCATAAAACCCATGATATTGCAAATTTTGTTAATCACCACACTTACCAAAAGTTTTCTGATAAATATGCAGCTGGAGTTGATTTTGCTATTATAACCATAAAAAACTAAACGTTGTTATTAATACTTTGTAAAATAAAATTATAACTAAAATAAGTACAATTATGAAACTGTCATGGTACTTTGGAGTTTTTTTTTTTTTTGTAAAATAATTTTGTCTACTCATCTCGTCGTCAAAATCAACGATGACTAAATGGCAGAAGAATCGCAGATTATCTCATGTTAAGCTGTCAAAACTCGAGATAACTTAGGTGTCATGTTAGGGTTTGTCGAGAAAACATCAACTTTGACAGAACGAGTCGAGTATTTTGTATAGGAGCGCTGTCAAAATTCGAGAAAAGAGTTGCGCTGTCAGAAAATTAATCACGCGAGAGTGAGTAATTGTCGCGTGTGTCATGAGCCCTGCAGGAATCCGGCATGTCAGACTGACAGATGACATGGACTGTTTAGGCCGATCCAGTGTTCTCCAAGACAGCCCGGTGATCATTCGACGTCGATCGATGGTGTGAAATTCACTAGTAACTATCGTCCAAATCGATCATTATAGGAGTTAGGACTGGTATCATAACTAATATTATAAATGTGAAAGTGAGTTTGTTACGCTTTCACGCTAAAACAGCTGAAATTTGGCACATGGGCAGACCATGACCTGGATTTGGATATGATACTTTTTACCCTGGTAGTACGTTCCCGTGGGATAATTTCCGATCTCCACGCGGGCGAAGCCACGGGCAAAAGCTAGTTACGAATATTCCCTGCTTTTGCTGTATGAAACTACACGGCTTATTGTTAAATGCAGTGGTAGATAAATAATCAGCGAGGGTTACAGGTCTCCTGCATGCAAGAATTATTTTTATGGATTTGTGTAAGGTACAGAAATATCTGTAATTTCTGTACCTTACACATAGCACAAATATTTGAACCTGTATCGTACGCTGTTCTACATTTATTTGTGTAGAACAGCGTTTTTTCAACGAGAAAATGGAAATATTTTTCGTCTCCTTATATTTCTCTTATTGCTAGAAGGGGCTGATTTAAAAATTCTAACAGGCAGCAAACTTACCTTTTTCGCCGCCAAAAGTATTTCAGACAACGAATCCAAGTCCAACCTTACAATTTCACAAATATCATCATCAACTTTTATAACTTTCACAACAACATCTTCAGTAGAAACTTCTTCATTTATCCTGGCAGCACTATCTTCAAACTCATAGTGTTGCCTCATCCAGTTTCTCAAATTCTTACAAGCGCGGTACATTAATTTTGACATGGCAACACATTTTGGGCCCACTATGTTTGCTTTGAGGCATTGTGACCATAGATATTTGAATACTTTTCGTGATGTTATTTCTGTTTTATTGTCTTTTTGAATTAGTGTTGGTTTCTGAAATTATAATTAAAAGCAATGTTTTAAAAGTGCGATTATATTTGCGCTAAACACTGGCTGAAAATGCAAGTGGAATTACAGCAAAGATATGAAATGCTTGGCTGAGAGGTTTTCCAATTGGGGTGCATTATGACAGCCTACAGAAGTGACTATACTTACGTGAAATAAAATATATTTTGAATTTGAAGTTCATGGAGCCGTTACCATCTTCTTTACCAGCTGTTTTTACCACGGCAAACTGTTATTCTCATGGTGTCTCAAACGTAAGTTGTGCGTGGGCTTAAGGCAAAAGCTCTAAGTAGCCCGAGAATTCTAATTTTCTCACGTTTTTTGCAATTTGCAGGTGAGTATCAGATTTTATGTTGATATGAACATGATTCGCGAACGTAACAAATCTGTCGTGTAAATCTGTATTTACAGAATTATCATCATCTTCCTGCCCTTATCCCATGTTACTTGGGGTCGGCGCAACATGTTTTCTTCTTCCATTCTCCCCTGTCAACCGTCACACTATCATTCACTCCCTTCTCTTTCATATCATTCTTTACACATTCCATCCATCTTTTCTTCGGCCTTTACAGAATTATAATCATTAAAATTATCAATACAACTCTCTTTAGTTCATATAATCCTAATGAAGACTATGAAATCTTCATATATAGGATTTCACGAACTTAAGTAGTTATATTACTGATTTTTTTATTTTTTTTTATTTGTGATGGGTTTGCTCTTGACTCTAGTCTAGGTCAGAGGTGACAGAGACAGAGTCGACGATGGAGTGAGCTTACCCAGAAGAAGCCTGTTCAATCTCACTTTGAAAAGATTAGGGTTGTATGCGCTCGGAAACACAGACGCAGGTGGTGAGTTCCACTCCTTTGCTGTGCGAATTATAAAAGACATTTGGAAGCGCTTAGTGCGATTTGGTGGAATAGCAACCAGGTAGGGATGGTAACTGGCAGTGCGTCTAGATGTCCGATGGTAGAAATGGGCCGGTGGAATGAGGTCGTGGAGTCCTCGGGCACACTCTCAAAAGTACAATCTGTAGAAGACCGACAAGCAGGCAACCTTGCGGCGATGAGCCAAGCTATGAAGCTTGGCATCCACCAGTTTTACGTCGCCAATGAGCCTATTAGCTCTGCGTTCTACCGAGTCAAGCGCGGCTAGTTGGTACTTGGCTGATCCATCCCAAAGGTGACTGCAATACTCCATGCAGGATCGGACTTGCGCTTTGTAAAGGGTCAAAAGCTGTCCAGGCGTAAAGTATCGCTTCACCCTATTTAGGATGCCCAGTTTCCTGGCCGCAGTTTGGGCCTTGTATTCGATGGTGGCGCCGAAGTTGAGACAAGATGTCAACTCCATGCCTAGGAGCTCAAGTCGATCAGTTACAGGAACAGATGTACCCCGAAAAGTAGGAGTTTGATTGCTATGATTATAATTTTGTAAATACATTTATGTTACCGTCACGAATCATACATTAATCAAGATACAACCTAATACAGACATGCAAATTGCAAAAAAAACGTAAGAAAATTTGAACTTTCGCAGGCTACCAGGAGCTTACCTCTTAACGGGCAAAAAACATATTTAAAATTTTATCAACTATACGCCAAGAAGAATAGGGTAAAAAAGGGATTTTATCAAGCACCTATGACATTTAAAGAGTTCATAACACATGTAAAATGAAACTTGCCTTCAAAACCACCAAATTATTAAGATCACCGACAAAGTTCGTCACATAACAATCCACTGACGACAATTCACATACAAACTTCAACGTAGTCCCCATTTCTTCTAAGCAGTTACTACTAATCCTTGTCTTATCTTGTTCTAATATTAACCTTGATTTAATGCTTCGCCAAATTTGTAGAAAAAGCTTATCTTTTTCTTGGAAAATGGAGTGTGTTTCTAGTTTCTTTATGCGTCTTAGCACTACGCTTAGCAGTTGTATTGCGGAGTCAATGTGTTGAGGTTTCGAGTCGGCGTTTTCTATTGTTTTTATCTGGAAAATACGTAAGAAAAAGTTTATAAGATGGGTATGTGTTTTTTGGTTATGTTTAAAATGAGTCTACGAATATATATATATTTTAATTAAGAAAGAACCTTTTGTTCTTTCTTAATTAAAAAAGCTGCTGCTTCTCTATTGTAACCATGCTAGAGTCTGGCCACACTAACTCTGTCATGGAATAAATGGGCAACCACAAAAAGTTTTATATATGGTATACTAAAAGTTGACGTGAAGTAGATCTAACGATTTTGACTTTATAATTTTGTATAATAGATTATTTATCTAAGAACATTTTTTCGAATACTCATACGCCTGTTCATGTTGTTTACAAGAAGATCGTGTCTAATTGCAACATAATGAAGCAAAACAATAAACTTTGTGGTCATGCCGCATGTCCACTCACTGTGAAATTAATAGGTTTTTAACCAGTACTTGTCATTTGTAAATTCCAGATAAAATAAGTTAAGAACTTTTGATATCAAAAACATAAAAAAAACCCACTAGTATCAAATTCTTTCTTCCGTAGTACAGACGGTGTTGCCATCTATAGAATTTCAAATTTCACCATTTTTTCGCTTATGCAGAGAGAGCGTGGACAGCCAGACTCTACGATAAAGAATATCTTTAAATAGGTAACTGACAAATATTTTTACTACGGCTCGAACAGCCAATACAAAATAAAAAGACCAGGCGAATATGTTGGGTGCAACACAACACAACATAACGTCGTCTATATTACACGAAGGGATAGGCAGAATTTGAGAAAGTGGAGTCGAGCCCGGTGTGTAGTATGGCTGAATATTAAATTGTTAATACTTACAGCGTTTTGTACAAAGAACTCTAAAGCAGTCAACAAGCACTCCAAATTTTTGACATCATCCCCATCTGTAGCATCGCAGTACCTTGAAAGAGTCAAAGAATACGCCACCATCGCGTTCAGTGTTGCTACGCTACTCTCAGATTCTACCACACTATCTTCAGTGTTGCTCACATCATTTTGTGAAAAACTACTATTTCCAAAGTCGATGTTTTTGAACGATTCCAATAAAGCTTTGTGTAGCTTTTCTTGTAAGTCTGCTAATATTGATCTAAAGGTACTGGCAGTAATGGCTTTCTTCTGTTTGACTATTGAGGGTAGAATTAAGCAAGTGATTTGGAATACAGGGTCGTTAAATGATTCCATGTCTGCAATAGTTTTCTTATTTTTCTTCAATAGCTTTTCAACTATATTTTTGACTTGGTCACTGTCGATACGAACTTTTTTCACTGCCAGTTCAAGAAGGCTTTTGATGATTAACAAACTATTTGGTGTTTTTATTTTCAATGTTAGTAACTCTAATAGAGAGTTGTCTTTGAAATTGAAAATAGAATCTGCAGGGAATATCTGGTATAAGTCTGGTCTTTGGAGACTCAATTCGAATATGCTTTGTAGCACATAATCAATATTGCGTTTGAGTTTCTTGGCACTTGAACATTTCTTGATTGCCAGCATAACAAAAATCGCTACCAATTGGTAGTTTTCTTCTAAATAGTGGATTGGCAATTGTTTGAATATGTTTACAGAGTTTTTAATCACGTCTTGTGTTTCTGAATTTATACTTATTTCATTGAAATAATCGATGATTGCTACTTCTTTTGTGAAGGAAGCCATATTGAAATCAGATTTGCCTAACATTTTGCTCAATGAATCTCCATTTTCAAAGCTCTTAGCTACATTTTTAGCAGTTTCTAGTACTAGCATGTTTAACAAATCTCTGTTACTAGTTATATAATCAATTTTCAGCACATCCAAGTCAGGATCGGCCAAGTAAAGTTTGACCAAACATTTGGCCAACATTTTAATATGTGATTTATCTAAATCTGTGAATAATATTTTGCAGAAGTAAGTGTTTTGTAAAAGAGATGGGTTGGTGTTGATTTGTTTGATCAAATGTGTTTTAGTTGATACTATTGTTGCATTTGGGTTTTCTTGTTTGTTTCTTATTGACAGTAGCTGCAGAGCCATAATTTTTGCTAAGAGTAGGTTGTCCTGAAAGACACAATACAATAAGATTGGTTGTGTAGATTTCACTCAATTTCTAAGTTCAAAGAACGGCATCCTAACTAATATTATAAATGCGAAAGTGAGTTTGTTTGTTTATTAAGATTTCACGCTAAAACGGCTGAACGGATTTAGATGAAATTTGGCACAAGGGTGTACCATGACTTGTATTAACTATAAGACACTTTTATCTTACACGCACGCGCGCGAAGACGCTGGCAAAAGCTAGTTATAAATAAATTGTTAAACCATTGGCACGTTGTATCGAAAATAATTTAAAGATGGAGAAACCCTTAGTATGATTCTCTTCATGAATTTTCGAAAAGCGTATTTTTCTTGAAAAGCCATACAAAAATCTCCAGTGGCTTCAACAAAATGTTGTTTATGAAAAATAAATACAATAAGAATAATCCTCAAAACTTACCAAAAATACAACAGCTTCATCATCCTCAATCTTCGCAGCGAGCGATGTCCATTGCTTGCTGCTCAAACAAGGCAACAATACACTAAGGTCAAAAACCTCAGATGCATTATTACTGTCAGGAGATATTTCCAATTTCACATTACTGTATTTTATGTTCAGGAGTTTTAGTTGAGCAAAACTTTGACATAGCTTGAGGAATGATATTATTAGAGGTAGATTCTGAAATGTAATACATGCATGGTATTTACACGCACGTACAGTTAGTCCACAAAAATAAGTATACTATATCGACAAAAATTCATTTAATTGTCTACAATATTTGTTCCATAATATTGAAAACACTAAATATATTATACAAAATCAATCAATCAATCTGCCTAGCCTTTTCCCAACTATGCTAGGGTCGGCTTCCAGTCTAACCGGATGCAGCTAAATACCAGTATTTTACATGGAGCGACTGCCTATCTGACCTCCACAACCCAGTAACTGGGTAATACGATACCTCTTGGTAGGGATGCCCGATTTTTTGCTTTGAATCGATTTTCTGGATTGTAACCTAGTGAATCGATTCACGATCTTAATCGTATTGATTAATTCGATCTTACTCGATCTCGGAAGATCGTATCGTAATTTTATAAAAAATATGAAAGTACCATTGTGATGACGTCTGAGATGTTTTTTTTTAATTGGTAGTATTCGTTTTAACTATCTGTTTACACAATTTACATTGTCCATCCGTGTCACATATAATAAAAAATGTCCAAACGTTTGATTTTGTTGGCGGGGCCATATTAAAAAGTTCTTTAAAATAATAGGTCTCACTCACAGAATAGATAGAACTCTTCCTATTGCAGTAATACTTACAAAGAATGAAAGAAAACAAAATCAGAGAATGCTAACATACCCGCTACCCGACAATAAAATTAACAAAATATTATCTTTTGAATAATGTAAGTGGAAACTAATCTCATTCAATGTTTATGTAGGTAATCTTACTTTGTTGTAGTTCGTACGGTACGTTTCGGTTGACGTTTATGTTATAGTTGATACGATCTTGGAGCATACGATTCAATCTGAGCGAAGATCGCATCCTACTGAATCGATTCGAAAAATCGGTAGATCGTATGGCCATGAATTGATCCGCTGGAAGATCGATTCAGATCGGCCATCCCTACCTCTTGGTAAGACTGGTTGTCGGACTTTCGGGCTTCTGACGACCCGTAACAACTATCAAAGACCCACGAATGACAGCCAGGACTAACGGCTTAATGTGCACGGAGGAGTCTGGGTATGTAAAGATGGTCACCCATCCACGGACCAACCGCAGCAAGCGTAGCTTAACCTGATGGATCGACCCGTGCGGCTGTTATAACTTAGCCACGCGTTTCTCCCAAAGTACACATTAATTAATACAGTATTCATCATCATTCTCCTGCAATTATCCCAATTTATTTGGGGTCGGCGCAACATGCCTTTTTCTTCTATACTTAAGACTCATTGCAGTATTTTTATCTCACGAAGCGACACGCACTTGTGTTTACCAAGTGTACAAACACGCTGTGAATGTGTGCGTAAGCGCAGGTGCTCATACCGTCCGAGACAATGGCGAATTCGGAAGTGTGTGTGCGTGTGTGTTATGCCCTGACGCTACTCGTCTTCACGCACACATTCACAGCGTATTTGTACATTTAGTAAACACAAGTAAACCGCGTGTCCCTTCTTGAGATAAAATACTATGCACTATTATGGAACACAAATTGTAGACAAGCAAATGAATTCTTGTCGATGTATATAAGTATATTTTTTTGAGGCTGACTGTACATGATCATAATCTAACATAGACAACGCTTGAAATTTGTCGTTGTCAGGTCAGTTTTTCAATTTAACATTAAGAATAAGTACTTGGTGCAGAATCATAAATAACGTTAAGGGCGCACCGAGCTTTTGCTCTGTCTTTTTCTTTACGTGTAAAGAGTAAAGAAAATAACCACACTTTTGCACTTTTTCAATGTTTTTTTAATCATATTTGCTCTTAAATACTATCGTGTATAAACGCTCCAGTCATCTAGGCACTTTAGTTTAGTAAATTAATCATAATATCAAATTACTTATATATATAAAAAAGTACAGAAATAGAGAAAAATCGTGTAAACTGCCTGCTAGTATATTATATCCCCAATAATACTAATATATTTCCATATATTGTAATTTAATTGTTTACTACTTCAAACAACGGTTATAAAAACGTGTTTGTGTGTATGTATAAAAAGCATGGTGCGCTGTTTATGTTTCGACTAGAGTATTAATAAAGAGTCTACAGGGAAGACGATGTTTGGGTACGTCTGGTGCACCAAGCGCTGTCAGCTCTACTATCAACCTTGCTAACCAGATAATCTTTTCACCACAACTTGAGCTATCCGCCCGTCAGATGAAAATGAAAAAGAAGAAGAATATACTTACATAGCTAAGCTTTAAAACACACACTCCGAACTTGCCCAAGCATTCCTCCTCGAACTTAGTGTACAAATTCCAGAAGTCCTCAGCTACATTCATTGGAACGGTGTGGTCCGCCATCTTGTTATGTTGCAAGAATGACGACAAAATGGCTGACAGTACTTCTGTTAGCACTATGATTGAAGGACCTGGAAAATTATAGCATACATTTTACTTAGCAGCTGTGGCAATGTTTGCTGGAAACTTTTGGGTGCTTGTGGGCGCGTTTTGTATTTTCGTTGGCAAAACCAATACAACTGTTTCGTCGAGTTCGATTACCAGGTTGAATAAAGCGTAATAGGGTTTTTCTCTTAAAAGTAGCAGGCTGGAGTATAGAACTATGCCCGGTAAATGGCAATAAGCTAGCCCCCATTACGTGGAACCAGCTAGACTACCGGAACGTGGGAGTATTACCTTCTTTCTATCCTCCGCGATTACACCACCGCCAAACCATTCCAGAAAAAAAGTGTGATCATGATCATGCATAACAAAAAAGGATGGGCAAAAAGCAGTACTTACTGACAAATCCTTCTTCCAACATCATCAAGCAATGCACTTCTAAATCCTTCTGTAGGGACTCCAAAAGCTCCTTATTTTGTCTGAACATCAATTCAGAAGTCAACTTTCCATACAAAGCTACAGATTCTTCAGGAAATAAATCTGATCCTGTTATTAATTTACTCTCTAATTTTTCAAAATCTACACCATTTTCTTTCGCCTCTTTCACATTTTGTTTCAGTACAAACTGCTCAGTGTTGCCAGCTTCCAAAATGTATTTTACTGATGGTAGAATTTGGTTTATAAAACGAGTTCCTCTGCTTAGTTTGAATAATATTTCTAATAAACAATTCATTGTTTCTGTGTAAGATTCCGTTATATTTAAACTGTTTTTCTTTGCTGTCATGATTGGAGGTAGAATTAGGTTGATTTTCTGCTCTATCAATACAGGATCTAATTTCAAGGCTGTTTTTATTATTTGTAATGTAGTCTTGTCTAACTTTCCTTCCAGTTTTAGCTGACCCATCATGACAGCTTGAAGGAATGCGGTGAAGTTCTTTTTTATTTCAACTTTTGATATTTTTTCGCCGAAAGTATCAGTCAGGCGCACATTAATATCAACTTCGTTCTTTAATAAAACCTCAAGCATATTTAAAAAGAGGGTTCTCTTAGTTTTAGCGTCATTATCTTCTAAAATGGATGATAGATTCATAGCTGGGACTATAAAACTCTGTTCCATATTCAAAACATTAGCTACCATAATGTAAAAAGCAAAAACAATCTGATTCTCTTTTTGAAATGAACTCACAAACACATCTATGAAATTGTGTAAGAATTTCGAATCATTTTCAGACCGATTTTTGGGGAATTCAAAGAATGTGTTCATGATTTTGATTACCGATTGTATGTTATCCCCCTTTTCAGCTATTAATTCTTCAATGTTGTCTTTACGAATTAGAGTTTGTAAGAAGCTGATGAAAAAGGTCTTCTTGTTGATGGGAAACAAAATATTCTGACACACATCCGCAGCAGATTTTCGACATTCTGTGTCTAGGAAACTGAAAATAGTTTCCAGATTTTCACCATTCAACAATTTGATGATAAATTCCAATTTCTTTTTGGATTCTCTGTAGTATTTTATAAAGTTGCTCAGAATTTTTTGAGTCAATTGTGTGTTTGTGTCGTCATTTCTTAGGAACTGTAATAATGTAATTGTTATAATAAGATAGTCATCAATTTGTAAGCAAAGTTGTGGTAAGATTTTGGGGTTCTCTAGAAATGTTGAGATGTACTTTATGTCCGCAGTTTGTAGTGGGTTCCGCTGTATGTATTGTGATACAATCTGAAATAAGAGACACACACAAGTTTAGTTACAGGTAGTGAGATCATAAGTATTAAAAATTACAGCTTCATGAAAGGATATTACGTATAAATCCCAAGTAGCTTAAAATGTAAATAAAATCCCTTCCAACATCAATTGAGTGAATCCTGATATATTTATAGCTCCACTGTTTATCATTCAATTGTCTGTCCAATAGTATGTATGAGATGCCATAAACATTATCAATAATTAATCAAACATACCTGTATCAATTTACTCTTCAGCTCACTAGTCAAGTCATCGACTGTTGACAGCCAATCAAGCACGTTCTTCAGCTCGTCACTTTTTAATTTATTCTTCTCGGTCAAGGTATGAAGCCATTCACCCACAATTCTCTCTTTAGGAGCGGTGGGGAAGTGGTGGGATTGCACCACATTTTTAGCGAGACAGAGCCGCTTGGGTAGTGGTGTCTTGTCATCGTCTAATCGACGCTTTAATTCTGGAAAAATAAAATTTGTTGAGTTAGTAGTATTTACTGTATAGTTAGCTTGTGGTTAAGAGTAATAAAAGCCGCACGAATCAATCCATCAGGTTAAGCTACACTTGTCACTTGGATGGGTGACCATCTTTATATACTGAGACTTCTCCATGCCTCGGAAAGCACGTTAAGCCGTTGCTCCCGGCAGTCATTCATGGATCTTTGACAGTTGTTATGGGTCATCAGAAGCCCGAAAGTCTCACAACCAGTCTTACCAATGGGTATTGTATTACCCAGTAACTGGGTTGTGGAGGTCTGATAGGCAGTTGCTCCATGTAAAATACTGGTATTCAGTTGCATTCAGTTAGACTGGAAGCCGACCCCAACATGGTTGGGAAAAGGCTATGCATATTGATTTAGTAGTATTTACTTATGTATTCATTACGATTTTACGATGTAAGAGCTGTATATTGAGCTCAACCAAATAATATCACGTTATGCAAGGTCTGTGAAGTGTATAAGCCGGGAATTATAAACCAAAACAGTTGAGTAGGTACGGTGTCTTCAAAGAGTATTGATTGTTCATTGTAATGGAAATGAACTGATACCTTACACAACATTAGTGCAGAGGATTATAATCTAAACATTCTCGCTTCTAAATACCAATTTAAATATAGATGTGAACTTTCCTGATAACGTTTAAACATTTAGCAGGCGTTGAGGTTATGTTTCACAAAAACCATTTATAGCCATTTTAAGAGTAAAGTCTTACCATTCAATGGATTCAAAGACATGTTAAATAAAACACAATAACTATAAAAAGTACAATTTTTTAAAGGACATGCATTAGAACATTAAAAAGCACTGTTCTATTCGCATGCTGTTTTGTTATTATTAGACGTTTTGATACTGCTCTGCTCTCTCTATTCATTATGTCACTTTTCTCAGAAGCAGGTTTTTATAAAACGTATTAAAAAAAAAAAAATTGATAATTTATTATTGCTATAAAATTTGTGTCAGATGTAAGATGTGTAGGACAGGTAGATAAGCCATTAATTCTGTTTGATAATATTGCTTCGTTGTTGAAATTAAACGCAATTTAATGATAATCAATTCTTCACTTATAATAGCAGTTATAAGCCATAGCCAGTAAGTCTGATATTGTGATGATAGATGATGAGAGCGCCGCCGCGCCGTGCAATGATGGTTGATATTGCTCTCTCATTACGAGAATCTCGTAAAACCCGAGAAAGATAAAAAATCAAGTACACGAGGTTGTCGACATGACATGTGAAACGTGGACTCTGCAATCATTGAACCAATAATCGTTATTGTTAGTGGTCTAATAGCGGAGAGCCTCGACCAACACCTCAGAACACTCATTACGCAAGAGCTTGATTCAGAAAGCAGTAGTGTACTCCTGGACACGGCAGGCATAGTGAGGTGGTTCCTGTCTTTACAACCCTGCACTAGCAGCTTAGACCATGTTTTTTATAAAATTATTTTAAAAATACAACGGGGCATATTTTATTTCTTAATTTTAATTGGAATGAACAATGTTTTGAACGAAAATATTTAGCAAAAGTAAGATCATATCCACATGCTCGATAGATGGCGTTAGTGGAAAAATTAGAAGTCGCTATGGTTTCGTTACCGCGCGGTGTATAAGTATCCCAGCCCGCTAAAATTTGTTACGTTTTTGACGACCTCTGATTATAGAAATAAGATTTATCTTGAGAGGGAGCTGATTGGCCAGTCTGGTCAGCGCCCACAGAAACTAAAACTATCAATAAACTGGGGATGGATGGACATGGATGGAGCTCGTGGCTAAGTAATAACAGGTAACAGCTAGTGTTGGGTGGGTAGGACAAGCAAAAGCAATTTCAATCAGTTTGTATGAGTAACTCATTCGACTTGGCGAGGAAGAAGTACATACTGTACATAGTGTTGTAGGACATACAAGAGTCCCATACAAAATGATTGAATGTCCCAACACCTCAAAAAAATATTTTGTACCGCTTCATTGTGACATACAAATGAATGAATCTCGAGCTTAGACATGGGTCGGATTAGGTAAAAACGACACCTAATCCACCTAATCCTAGTATTTAAACCCTAATCCATTTACCTAATCCGAATATTTATTCAATAAAGCCGCTGGCCTGTTACCGATAGTATCGTATGTGGATTGGGTAAGAAATATTCGGCATGGAGTATGGACATTCCGTTTCTGATATAATATTGTGGAACGGATTATATTTCGGTTTTATGGGCAAACGGTACTTAAAGTCAAAAATATAGTTTAAACCGGGGATCCAAGAACATGCATAGTGAAAAAGTGCGGCTTCGGTCCAAATTCTGGAACCGCCTACCGTTATAAACCACCTAATACTAGGATTAGGTGGATTAGGTATCGTTTTTACCTAATCCGACCCATGTCTATTGCTAGAGCATTAACTAGTTCAGTGGTATTCTACATAGATGGCGCTGGCAGCAGTGCTAATTAAACTTGAAACTTATTCTTCACACATTAAGGTACGGAATATCTTCTGTGTAGACTGTGTATGAATATTTTGTGCCATACCTAATCCTCGAAGCTTTGGATTAGGTACGGACTCGCATCGAAAAATACCTAATCAACATACCTAATCCAATATTTATGCCTCACGTCTACTCGAGCTGGCGAGTGAATGAGTGGTGACGCCTGACGATGCTATTTACTTTATTTTAGGCACAAATATTCAAAATCAAAAGTATTTATTCAAACTAGGCTGAGAATCAGCATTTTTTGAACGTCAAAATTACATAAGACTGGCCCCCAAAACGCCCGCCCTTCACCACTCCCTAGTGCTTTAGCTGGGGAGAAGAAGTGGCGCAACAAACTCCCCAGCAGCACAGCTGTCTATTCAGTTAAAAAAAAAAAATGAATGTATACAACACTGCGCATAATAATTTAGGTACATTACGCAACACAAAATATTAAATTAAATTATTTGCTATGAGTAAGCTAGCACACGCCAATATACCAAAAAAAAAAAATCTAAACTAGGGTGAGATGTCCAACAGTGAACCAGTGGTACACATTGAGCCACCCTTCCTATTTTGTAAACGCGACGTTGCCAAACCGTGTCGTAGACACGAAAGGACTCAGTTGTAACCGCGCCGCCCGCTTCCCAGTCGCGAGCGAGCTAGCGCTAAAGACGCCCGTGTGGCGGACCGCATTATACTTTACGGCGACAAAACAAAATAAAACGGAAGTACTATCTTTTCTTATTACTTCTGTTATGTATAGTTTTTCTGTGTGACATTTATTATACTTATTATGGTGTTTATTGGGGTATCATATAAAACTGAAATAACTACGGGAACTCTTTTTGTTTGTTTTTAACATAACCTTAAATATTGAATGGTGGGTGTAGTACGCAGTGAACCACGAACGTAGATTGAACGGTGAACCGGTTCACTGTGTACCACCTCTATATTGCTACTTTATGTGGGTAGGTTTTGAATTTTATACGTAATTTATATTGAGTGGAAACATTACATTGTATTATAATGTTATTGTTTCAGCATGGGGCGAATTAAAACAGCGCAAAGGAAAATTGGAGGTCATACAAAAGAAGAAATTTTGCAGAAGTTATTATGAAGTTATTTTATCTGAAGACTTTCCACCGCTGCGTAGAAAACCCAAAGCGGATAATTTTGTAATTATTTTGATTGAATCAGAGAAAAAAAAGATAAAATGCTATTATGTTGCGAAGATTCTTGTTGATTCTCCTGAAGCTGAATATGACTACTCCGTTTCGTATTTAAAATTAAAAAGCAAATTTTATCACACATTTTGTGAGCCTATAGAGCCAGATAATGCAATGGTTACAAAAAATTATATAAAATATATATTACCGAACCCCAAGGTAGACGGCAGCAGTCGCCGAACAGCAACGTTCAAATTTCCAATTAATCTATCTCTTTTGAACTTCCCTTTTTGATTATTAGATGCTTTTTCTTTTGAATTTTTGTTTTTTTGTGTTTTGATATAAGTTTTTCTATCGTAAGAATAATAATTGTAATTATTAAGACTGATTAGTACAAAGTTGACTGAGCAATTGATCTCTGTGAGCCTAAGATATTTGTTAATTTTTTTATAACATTAAATATTTTAAACACATTGTTAAAAATATTTAGATTTAATCAAGTTGATTATTTGGTAACATATAAAAAAGACGTTTTATTGCTTTACCTTTAGTTTTGTAGCATAAATAGTCATAATTTACTGTAAAATAAATAGGATGGTTCACTGTGTACGTGTTGGTTCACTGTTGACCTAGCCAGTGGTTCACAGTGTCCCACGAGGTGGACTCAGTGAGCCATTTCCCGTCTTTAAAAAAAACTTAAATATATCCTATCCTGTTACGTTTGGGTCTAAAATTAATATGCTAAATTGAAGTCAGATACATGAGAAGTACTTTAGTAAAAAAAAATCTTTATTATGTTTAGAAACACTTCAGCTTTGAATGTGCAACTTTTTCATGGTTCACTGTTGAACACCTCCCCCTATAATTTTCGTCAATCTTCTCAACTACGATGCGTTTGTTGTAGTCATACATGTCCCAGTAATATGATATTTTTCGATACTAACCCTCATACTTCTAAGCTCGGCTCAAAGCTTGGTATATGTTTTGTGTTAATTAGTTCTAGTTCAAATGAGGTGGGGACAATGTCACATTATTGGTACAATGTCCCACCTCATTTGAAGTGGTACAATGTACTACCTCGCCAAGTCGAATGAGTTACCCGCAATGTTTTGATGTATCACGTTAAGGTGCTTATAATCGAAAAACTGCACTGTCGCTTGTTGTTCATCCATATTGTTAATTTTTCCGGCTTCTGTATTTACGAAGGTATTTTCACGTATGTAGTCCGGCTATATCTTGGAAAATTATTTGCATGCCGTAATTATTTACTGATCCTGTATTTTGTCGGTACGTTTTAAAGTCCCACGTAAGGTTCTTATTCGAATCAATGAAGTAGTCGTGTGCTAAAATGTCTTGGTATAGCAAATTATTAAAATTTTCTACTCTCATGTTATACAAAGTAGTAGTACAATGTCTGTAGGTGCAGAGAACAACATTTTGTGTGTTGAATTTTTTCGAGTACTTTTCTTGTGTGGAGAATGATACTAGAATATTCCTTAGTAGATATGAAGTCTGTTTCACCAATTAAAATAATACAGAAGTCGTTCATAGTGAATTTCTTTAGCTTTGGTTTTAAGTCGCGAAACATATTATTTATTCCTGAGTATGGCGTTAGCTAATGACATAATTCACAATTGTCAAACTTATTCTCTGCAATTGTACGTATTTTATTATATTTATTATCGCTTATAATACAGATTTTACTAAAATTTTCTCCGGGTCTTCATTATGGCTTTTTGTATGTAGGATTGCTGGTGATACCGCAGATTCTTCCTTAGATGACCCCCTAGTATCCATTGCAATTGTTTGAGTGCCCTTACTATTTTTCTTCTTGTCAGACGTATTCACTTGCTCCGTTTGTGTAACTTTGCTAAGTAACGATTCCCTTTTTTTGGAGTAGAAGATGTTTGTCTGGTTTTCTTAGTAAGAGTGTTGGTGATTTTTTTGTAAAGTTCATTTTTCTTTTCCAATTCCTGGTTTGACTGTTTAAGGTTAGTATTTTCCAATGTGAGTATCTCAATTTCTTCTTCTGCACTACTTAATTGAAGAGTTAGTTTCTCAACTTGTTCCTTTAGTTTAGACATTAGTTCGTGGTCATACGTGTCGTCATTGCACCTCCCGGGTAGACTGGTTGTGGTGTCATCAAGTGTTTCGTTTTCAATTTGACTGATATTACTTTGTGAGTCTGACATTGAACGAGTACGACGAGTGCCTCGACGAACACGAAGTGGATTCGTACTTTTTACGTGACACTGTGACAAAAAATCTGCCAGACAAACAGACCAAAATTCTAAAAATGGTAGAAACGTCATCTGTTGCACAAGTTATTCTTTAACACCCCAACAATTTTTTTTAATATTTTCAATGTACAGAAACGCATCGTCTTCAGATTTATTATACACATATGTATAGATTTAAGATGTGGATAACGTCGTGAGCTACATTTAATATGGAATCTCTATTTTTTATCACTACCTGTTTGTTAAGATATCTGTGTGACTGTTTGTTTTCCCGAATTAAATAAATAAATACTACGTTTGTAGTCTTAGTATCCGCAGCCAAAATACGTATACAGAGAGACAGGACACGTGACGCAGGACAAGCGATTACAGTTATCCGTGTGAAAAGCAGTTCGTGTTGAAGCCGATATCCGCAGCCAAAACAGCGATTTGGACGAGTCCAAACTCATGGACGTTTTTTGAAATTGCAAAAAAATCGTGACATTGAAATACTCGAGCGCGTCGGATTAACCGACTTCAAAAAAGGAGGAGGTTATACAGGATGAAATAGAATTCATGGGCGGACGCCCAGTGCTAAGTGGATACTTAAGGGGTCATTGTACTCATCATTATGAACAACTTTTACTATGGAAGCGAACGTGAAATCGCGAAAAAAATTCAGCTGTTTCCTACATTTTGATGAGTTATGCCAACATAAAAATAAATAATAATAATATCCTAGGACATTGTTCACACACGGTCATCTGATCCCAAACTAAGCAGAGCTTGTACTATGGAAACCAGATAACTGATATACTACATATACTACTTTTTTTTTTGTAAATACATACTTATATAGATATTTACACCCAGACTCAGGACAAACAGACATGTTCATGCACACAAATGTTTGTCCTGGATGGGAATCGAACCCACGACCAGCGGCATGGCAGGTAGTATCTTAACCAACCACGCCAACTGGCCTGTCAAATGTAGGGAACAGCTGAAGTTTTTTCGCGACTTATATTTGGTCCTTTAGTAAAAGTTGTCCATAATAATAAGTTCAATAACCCCTTAAGATGATGCTCATGAATTCGATTTCATCATGTGTTCGTCTGTATGCATATATTTTGTATGTATGCTCATCGATATTTTCGTTAATTGTAAACCGATTTTGAAAATTCTTTTTTCATTTGGTAGAAAAAGCTTGCGCGCGGGTCACATATAAATTTAATTAATTTTGCTTGGGTAGTTTTTGAGGTAGGTTCGATAACACGTATTTAATCCACTTTATGTACCTTGATGATGTTATAATAAAGGGTCTTTCAAATAGGGCGGGTCGATGTTGACAGTTTGTGGGGGCCATGTTGTTTTGGCGGCATCTGTCAAATGCGTTGCTATTTCTTCAGTTTATTGTATGTTCTGTGCTTCAGTTACTGATGCCAAATCATCATGGCAAATTACACGATTGAGCAGCACGTCCAAATGATAAAACTTTATTATCCAAATGAGTGTTCGTTAGTGCATTACGTCCATTTTACGGCAGACGCGGTGGCCCTTCAGAGTCGACTCTCCAACGTTTGGTGACCAAATTCGAGACGACTGGTTCGATAAACAACCAACCAACACCCTTACGTCAAAGGAACGCCAGATCGGGCGAGAACATCGCTGCTATCCGTGAGAGTGTGCAGGAGACTCCGAGGCAGTCGGCTTTTGGCCGTGCACAAGAACTCGGCCTTTCGCAGACTTCAACTAGGCGAATTTTGCGTCGGGACTTGGGCCTACACCCGAACAAGATCCAACTGACCCAGGAGCTCAAAGTGAATGACTATAGACAACGCCGTTTGATCGCTGACTGGGCTACAGAACGTTTGGAAGAGGACCCCGATTTTGGCCGACAAGTCATCTTTAGCGACGAGGCGCATTTTTGGATGAATGGTTTCGTTAATAAGCAAAATTACCGTATATGGGACGACCAAAACCCACATGAGGTTCACCAGGCGGTAATGCATCCACAAAAAGTTACTGTTTTTGCAGATTTTGGTCCGGCGGCGTCACTGGTCCGTACTTCTTCGAAAACGATGATGGCGAGGTCATTATTGTCAGCGGCGAGCGCTACAGATCAATGATTAACAATTTATTTTGGCCTGAATTGAACGATACACAGCGAGCGACACAATGGACATTCTGCATGAACGGTTCGAGGGTAGGCTTATCTCTCGCAGAGGTGACGTGAATTGGCCACCAAGATCATGCGATTTGACCCCACTAGACATTTTCTTGTGGGGTTTTCTCAAGTCGCAGGTCTATGCCAATAATCAGCAATCAACCGATGCCCTGAAAGTCAACATAACGCAGGCCATCGCTCAGATTCAGCCGGATCTATGCAGTAGAGTAATTGAAAATTGGACCTCTCGGATCCGTGCCACCGTTCGAAGCCGCGGTGGACATTTGAACGATGTCATATTTCATAAATAATAGCATAAATGGGCCTTTCAAATAATAAAATAATTTCTTTAATATCTCACAAACAGCTTGTTTTATTTAATTTCAACATCGACCCGTCCTTGTTGAAAGACCCTTAACTTCCTGTCACTGTTGTTTACATAGCAAGTAGCGGTATGCGAATTAGTGCGGGTGTGGAGTAGTTAACATAACTACTTAAATAGTGAAAAATAAAAAAAAAACTGTTTTACAAAAACAAAAAAACAATCGACTTCCGAGTTATTTTTCACTTTGTAGTTTTTGTTTTTCCGAACTGAAAAACAAAGACTGCAAAGTGAAAAATGGCTTTGATTTTGGAAGTTGGTGGCAAATCTAAAGTACCTACAGATCCAAAGAGACGGACTTCCGAAATTCAAGTTTTTTTTTAGCCAGTGCTTGCTATTTCCTTTATTTCATATATAATACGTAAGATCCTTAATAACAATATACGAGTGTAACACAACTATGCACCCGAATAATTCAGAGTGTTTCTATTTACGTTTCCTTCTGCAAGTAGTACGAGGACATACTTCTTTTAGTAAGCTCTGTAAAGTGGATGATATTGAATATCCAACATACCAGGCTGCTTGCAGCGCACGTCATTTATTAGATGGAGATCAGCATTGGGGTGATGCTTTAGCCGAAGAACGCGTCAGTGATAGTCCATATCGTTTGCGTCATCTGTTTGCCATCTTACTGACCTTTTGTGGATTAGCGGATGCTGGGCAGTTGTGGCAAAAATATCAAAATAAATTTGCTGAAGATTTTTTGAGCAGGAATAGCAGCCACATTGTTGTCCGGAGGAAAAACCGCACATACAATGTACAAAATGCCCATCAACTTGGAACGAACAGAGAGCCCGGTTTGCATTGTTTCACGCAATAGCGATACAGCTCGGAGTTTACGCGATTGTGTCATAACAATTTGGGACGAGTGCACGATGGCCATCCCGCAAGGCTGTGGAATCAATAGACCGAACTTTGCGGGACATAAGGCAAAATTACCGGCCGATGGGAGGCATTATGGTACTTTTTTGCGGTGATTTTAGGAACCAGAGCCGATAAAATTAGTGCTTGCCTAAAGTACGATTCTATGGCGCAATGTCATATCAACTCATTTGAGTATAAATATGCGAGCTCATCTGGGAGGGAACCCAAACGCACAAGAATTTTCAAATTTACTTTTGAAATCATGGTTGATTAATTGATTGATTTGAAAATTGGTGACGGCACATATCCTGCACAAGATGGTAAAGTATTTTTGGTGGAGAACCTATGTTGTTCCATTGCTTCACAGCTGGAAGTCATTTATTCTGTGTATGGGAATCCCATAGATCAGGAACCACGCTGCCGCTTGGCTGTGCCAATGAGCTATTTTGACCCCCCGCAACCACCAAGCGGCAGCAATAAATACAGAAATATTGGCACATGTTTCTGGGGAAAGTAAGCAATATACTTCGATAAACACTGTTGCGGAAGAAGAAGACGCCACACACTATCCAGTAGAGTTCTTAGAATCTCTTAACACACCCGGACTTCAAGCACACAAAATTTGTTTAAAAGTCGGTGTGCCAATTATTATTCTTCTCAGAAATTAAAGTCCTTTGCAACGGCACTCGGCTTATAGTCACCAATCTCCAACACAACGTCATTGAAGCCGAAATCTTAACAGGTTGCGGCGCCGGTGATGTAGTTTTTATTCCCAGAATTCCCCTCATTCCTAATAATTTCCCGTTTAATTTTAAACGTGTGCAATTCTCCGTCAGCCTATGTTACGCCATGTCCATTAACAAAGCTCAGGGCCAGGCATTGTCCGTTGCGGGGGTGGATCTTAGTTTGCTTTTCCCACGGTCAACTTTATGTAGGTCCTTCGCGTGTGAGCAACCCTTTTTTTTTTTTTTTTGGGAAATCATCAAATAACTTCTCCCGCTCTGGGAGCGGGAGGGCGTGTCAGACTTCTACTGACTAAAACCCACCCGTGTTCCTTCAGTTGCCTGTGCCAGGGCCACGGTAACTCGACTCGACTTTCGAACAACCCGCAACCCTGGCGGGCATCGGCCTTAGCGGACCCCTTCAGCTAGTGCTGACATCTCTTTGAGGCGCGCGTGGAACACAACGCGCCGTCGACCCGGGCCTGGTCCTTACCGGACGGCGAGCTACGCGTGTGAGCAACCCTAACCAACTTTTTGTGTACGCTCCTGATGGTTCCACCGTTAACATTGTACATACAGAAGCATTTTCCTAAATAACATAAGTTTTTTGGCTGCTTCTTACTAGGAAAAATCACCAGGCCTGGGCGAAAGAGTATCCCTTTTTAAATGGACACCCTTTCAGCAACGTTATGGATCTTCTCTAAGCGGCACATTACTGTTTTCTGTCAGCCACGCGAACGAAGTCGCGGGCACAGCTAGTAATAAATAAAGCTCAAACAGAGGCGGGTCGCTATTATAATTTAATATCAACATGGCTAAAAACTATAAAAACATTACCTAAAATAAAAAATACAACCCGTTTCTTTTGCGGTTCCTGTACAACCTACACGTTCGGGCCGGAATCTTGTTTCCTGTTTCGTAACCGGATCCCAACCGGAACTGTCCTTCGTGTTGTTCCGGACTAGACTCCTTTGTTAGGTTAGGTTGTCAAAATACACAAAATACTAAAGTGATTGATTGAAAACTATAATAAGTAATAATACAGAATTATTGGTAAAACACCAACAACCTCTTAAGGGGTTTGATTTTGACGAATTATGCTAAGATAAATGCACTGAACAGCTGATTTTTTTTTTCCCGATTTCAGGTTTGTTCCCATAGTAAAAGTTGATCATAATGATGAGTACAATGACCCCTTAAGAGGTTGTTGGTGTTTTACCAATAACCCTGTATATTCTTTTGACATAAAAAGTACACAAATACAGGTTGACACTTATTTTAAGTGCGGAAATAGCCAGGTACAAAATGATTGATCAATGAACGCCATGCTAGGAAAGGGGCCATCCATCCGTCCAATGTGGATTTTATAAAATTTTACAATTTAGTAGGATTACAAACGAGGGTTTAAATAAATTAATAACAAGGAAAAGGGTGAATAGATTTGTGTGGCGGGCGTGTGTTGTTTGTGTGACTGTAGTTGTGTATGTGTAAGTGTAGGTAATATGAGTGAGTGTAGGTGTGTATGAGTGAGTGGGTGCCTGATTTGTATATGTTATGGTTTGAGCTCAGACCAAATAAAAAAGTAAAGACGGACCTCTGCGAACAGAGAAGTGAGGCCAGTTTTCTAAACATGTGGTGCGTGGGCCGGTGTTGCCATGATAATTCAAATTACCCTAAAATAACGTTACGAATTAATAACGTTAAAAATAACGTTATAACATGATATAAAGTGTCCTGGGTCAGCAGTCTCGACATAGATAACGACGCTGTCGCAAACTTTTGACCATTCTCGATTGATTTAATATTGTATATTGTATTTATTAATAATAATAAAGATATAATTGAAACATGTTAAAAACAATCGATTTCGATGGGAGTGTCCTTTGAGTTTCTTGCCAGCTCTTCTCCATGAGATCTACGTTTTGGAAAGGGCAACTAGCTTCAACTTTCTGACTAACTGACCGACTCTTTGATAAATCAAAAGTGCCTGTAATGGGTTCAATTGAAATAAATAGTTTGAGTTTGGGAACCAATAAAACTTTAGTCCATCTTTTTAATTTGCTATTAAATTATTGAACCGATTTTGAAAACATGAATATGGGATGAGGCCACCTTTGAGATACATAATATGTCACCGTAAAATTGTGAAAACCATTAGATTAGAAACTATCTCGTTAGATTGTAATTCGTCAAAAAATTGTAAAATGCTCCAAATATGGCCAAATTCGTTTGGTCGCAAGAGAACTAACACAACCTAACTGATCCTGTTTGGGATCGGTTAGGTTGTGTTTGCCTTACCTAACGGTCCTACGAACCTACGAGTTTACGATTTTTCGACCGATTATAATCTCGCGAGATAGATTATAATCTAACGGGTTTCATAATTTTATGGTGGCATATATGACCTATTTAGGGAAAAAATAATCATAAAAATCGGTTCACAAATGGCGAAGATATCGCGTCGCGTAGTCATAAACTTTTAAAAAATACAGTCGAATTGAGTATTCTCTTCGTTCTGTGAAGTCAGTTAAAATGCACTGACCATCTTAAAAAACGAGTAACGTAACGTTGCGTATCACATTATTACCCAATAATAGGGTAAATAACAACACTTCACACTGGCAACACTTGTGTTAAGCAATAACCTCAAAATTTTATTTTGAATTATTTAAAATTATTGGTTTCCAAATTACTTACGTGTGATATGTGATTCCATCCTGCTTTTTATGTTTTACGGAGTGATTCGTACACCCTTTCACAACACGATTCGGCATTTTCACTGGCAAACTCCCACGAGCCGCGATAGCTAGACTGACAAGCCAAGACGTAATTACGTTGTACGTGTGTGCGTGTAATAGTGTATGTACACGGCGAGACGTAATTTTACGGCCTCACTTTGCTGTTCGCAGAGTTCCGTCTTTACTTTTTTATTTGGTCTGAGGGTTTGAGTAATTCTTCCGTGTCGTCATAATTTAGGGTGAGCAGATATTCTTTAATTTTTTTCTTTACATTGGAATTTGTTCAAACAATTAATGTTTAATTTAAATTGCAACTATACTTATAGATTTGTATGATTAGTTTCTTGAGATTATTAGTAGGTAAATAAATACAGAAAAATGTACTTGCATTGCATAAATTTACCTTTAAAGTCACAGTACACTGTATTAACTCCTGCTAGTTCGACTATGATGAGAAAGAGCGGAGCCTTCTAATACAGGCATTGTTTGAAACACGTTTGAATGTAATATAAGTTCCTATTTGTCACAATAAACTATTTTGTATTTGTATTTTTGTAACGTGTTGTACAGTTTATTGTATAGTAATGTGCTTAAGTAGCGGTTATGCCGATGTTGAGAACACCGTCGCGTCGTAGATTTTTACTGTCGTCGTTTGTGTCAGATAAAATATTTAACAAGGGTTGGGTGAAGAAACCATACCACCCACCAGACGATTATATCTACATAATAATATATCTCGCAAGCCAAGAGCAGTGGATTATCCCCCATATATTATACAGTCTAAGTGGTTTCATAGATTTTAAAAATGGATCAAATGTATGTTTTCATGGGCATCAACGGCCTGCGCCTTGAGGAGTATGTAGCTGACTTCAGACGTATTGCCACCAATTATGGCTGACAATAAAATTGTATGACCTCATATTATAAATTTTATTCCTAGCGTTAGGTAATTGTTCTTGTAGGTATAGGTAGGTTAATTCAATGTTTATCTCAAATGGATAAAATTGGACAGTACGGTAGGCCTATTTTATCTAGTGGGGGCGTAGCTGATGTAGAGGCTTTCATATTATGTGGGTTAGCATAAAACCTTCACCAGTTTAAAGGCTAGAATTCAAGACAAACATTGAGGAGAAAACAATTAATAGATTTTGATATGTCAGGGAGTCAGCCGGCCACGAGCCGAAGAACTTGATAAAAATGTTGTATTGAAGATAAAATACTAGCTGAACCAGCGAACTTCATACCGCCTTAGCAGCGCCACCTACCGAGTCCAATTGTGTTTTCAAACCATCCAGGAACCCATTGAAAAATACACACAAAATTTTATCCAAATCGTTCCAGCCGTTTAGGAGGAGTAAGGTGCCAAACACACGTACAGAAGGATTATATATGTATACAAGGTTGATATGAGCGAGCGGCGTTTAATCAAACCCCATATACTTTGTATCATTTTCAGCCTCTACATTAAAAATCAGATAAATAGAAGCAATAGTTTAGTCACAGGTTATTTCTTTTTTGTTTTTACTTTGTTGAAACACGTTGTATCTGCCCTAACAGCTGACTAAGTACCAACGCATAGTTATCTAGGGTCATATACCTTAAAACGACAGATTTTTTGCGGCGTTGTCGCTCTGCATCGTAGGTAAGTTTTCAACACAAACAAGGAATAAATACACACATTTGCACTCTTATTAAAAGAGTAACCGATCATGCTAAACGTCTCCCTCTAAGCGGGTGGCTGGTACTTGTAAGTAGGTTACGTTTAAAATGTTTACTTTTTTTTTTTAGTGCGACGACGTTAGTTAACCGGGGCATTCCGGGGTGCATGTTACGTAACACGAAAGTGCCGAATGCTCCTGCGCTGCGCGTGGTTATTGTCGCGCACGCGCCTTATTGTTAATGATTGTTTGTTAGATAAGACACTGAACTTAGGACTATTTATAGTGATAGTGCTTATTTTGTGTTGTTGTGACAGGATAAGGAACTTATTTTAGTGTTTTAGTTTTACTATTGTGACAGGCCCCGTAACTTTAGGTATTTAGTGTTTTAGTTTTGCTATTGTGACTGGAACAGTGATAGTTATTAATTATATCGTAAGTACCTACGAAAGACATTCATAATGCCTCGTGCTACATACACTGCGGCAGAATACTCTGACATGATATTTACGTCGTTATAATTTGTGTGTGCAAACGGCAGACATATCGAACATTTAAAGATTTAAAGTGTTGTGTTGAGAATTACTGTGTGCGTATGTACTATACTGACATTAAATTATTATTATTCTTTATTGTGCTCGTATCTTCAAATACTCCACATGTTGCCTACTTACCTACTTCAAACCCGGCCAGCCGCCCCGCTTTGTCTAACTGCTAGGCGCCACACGTGCTTGGCGACGCGACGTTTCCGTTTTGTTACGCAGGTCAGTGGAAATCTGTACAAGGGATATTTACATTTTAATTCTATTACTTAGCTATTTTATTTGTTCGAAAAAAGCTTTTTCTTATTTTTCACCTAAACTTTTTTATAATATTTCTGAGTTAACACTATGCACCTATATTATAATTATGTGGTTTGATTTAATGCCTCTCGCTCATATCAACCTTGTATAAGGATATTAGAGTTCCTAGTGAAAAGTTTATTATTTATTTAGTGTAGATCCCAAAGGAAGTGAAGCTCCCTCAGGCTTTTACAGTACCTACTAGCTACTATTAATAAATTATTCGACAATTAATCAACTCAGCCTATCGCAGTCCACTGCTGGACATAGGCCTGTCCCAGGCTGCATCACACCATCCTGTCCGCATCCAGTCTGTCTGAGCCACTTTTTAGCGGGTGGTCCCACACTGAGCTTGCGGATACGCGGTCTCCACTTCAGGACTTCGTCAAATATGACCAGACCACTGCCACTTCAGCTTATTTACTCTGCAAGCTATGTCAGTATCTTCAGTCGTCAGTTTCATTTCAGATCCTTCAAAGAAACTCGGAGCATAGCCCGCCATAGCGCTTTGAGTGACAACAGGTATTAATAAAAAAATTACAACCATAAAAAAAAAAAAACAAAATTACAAATTCATTTTGTATTGCTATTTCCTACCATCATTATTGGATATAGCATTTTTGCATGCAGGTCTATTTCCAGCTATGGGTTAGGTACCAGATTAGTGCTTACATTCCGTCTATTACTGAAAATTGTTAGGTATGTAGGTACTTACAACAAACAACAATTTCCACACGTCTATGTTATTACGCAAGGCCTTGAAAACAAACTGCAGTTACGGATATATCCAACAGACAATAATATGAGGAATCCAAGTCTGTTAATTAGTTCTACTGTTATCTTAAGAAAGTAAAATAAAAAGTCATCCATATAAAACGGCTTTTTACCTCCTACTAAATCCTTTCAAAACACAAAAAAAAAAAAAAACTCCAGACGTCTAAATCGAATCACGATAACATCTAAATATGAAATGAATGAGCAAAAGCGATTCATTCATAAAAATGTCAGCCATTTTGTGAAAGGTTACTTAAAAAACGAAATATATTCTGTCACGGTCGGGACGCGTCGCTAAATAGGCCAAGGAGAAAATTTGCGCAGGCGCGAAAGAATTGATTTTCCCATACCATGACGTCACGAATACAAGATGTCTGCCGCTTGAACAAGAGAAGCTCACTATAAAAATTTTAAAATAAGAAACAGGAGCTACAGTTAGTAAAAGGACGTCAGATGTAACAAGTTTATGCCAAATTCTTCAGTGACTGATGATAAAGAGGGATTCATTTACACTAGTTCATAGATAAATGATATAAAAACGCGTGTGTTTAGTTAGACAGTGATACGGTAGCTAAGGAGATGGTTTATCGTATAGTACAGAAGAATTTCCTGACGATGTTCGACGTTACTACTACAATGCCGGTCAAGCTTATATGTTTATGTGAGTAGAATATTCAGATTAATTCCTTTTTTAACTTAAACTTAAAATATTATCAAAGAATTGAGCGAAAAAATTTAATTTACTATTGTTATTTTTTGTCTACAAGTACAAATATACGACAAAAGTGGAACGGAAATTTCCCGTCGGCAAATTCATGATTGGAAATTCAAAATATGTAAAAGACTAGGTACTCGTTCCATAGATTCTATCTAAAAATATTTCTTCTTTTTGTCAAAAAGCAACATGGTGTTTCAATATATAGCTAAAATATTTTTTCAATTCGAGTAGTGTTCGTTCCAAGGGCTGAATAATTAGTAAGATCAATTAGCGTGAACATACATTACACACATTCCTTTGTTACACGATCTACGTGTTTTTATTTTAATTAAAATCAAATTAAGAGTTCCGTTATCGCGTGCTTTCTTTAATTAACGTGTCGAAAGAGTATTGTAAGAAAAAAAAATGTTGTTTGAAAAAGTATACGACCTTTTTGGTTACGAGTTGTTAAAGAAAACATTGGTTTTAGTACGGTAGTAAATTGTATGGAGGAAAATGGAAGGAAATTATACTTAGCGTGAAGTATTTTATCCCTGTAATTTAGTTATTAATCAGTTTTTCTAATTAATATATACGAAAACGAGAATGTAAGATCTTTTTTAGATTAGCACTTTGTTTTTTTTTTCCAGTTAGGTATTTATAAGTACGAGGAGTTATATGTTTTGCTTAGTATTAAAGTGTAATTTTCTTGAGCCCTATAAGCCTAGGAAACAAGTCTTAAAATATTTATCTGTGTATGAATAGTTAGAAGAATATTTTCAAGGGCGCTTAAAATCTTGAATATATGCGTTATTGCTTCAAGAGAATTTTTAGTAACGTGTTTCTTCTTGTAATTGAATAATTATCTCTTTGTAATTGAATAATCATTACTTTACTACTACTATACTACTATAGTCGTAAGCCCAAAATTATGACAACCAGTCCTAACAAGGGCTATCGTGTTACCCAGTAACTGGGTTGTGGTGGGCTCCATACCTACTAGTATTCAGCTGCATCCGGTTAGACTGGAAGCCGATATCAACATAGTTGGGAGAAGTCTAGACAGATGATTATAATTAGTCCAACGCAAAGATATCGAGGAGTTGCCTCGACCAAAGATACACGTGGATCGTGGTGGTGTCTGTGGATGGGTGACCATCTTTACATACCGAGACTCCTCCGTGCCTCGGAAAGCACGTTAAGCCGTTGGTCCCGGCTGTCATTCGTGGATCTTTGACAATCGTTACGGGTCGTCTGAAGACCGAAAGTCTGACAACCAGTCTTAGCAAGGGGTATTGTATTACCCAGTAACTGGGTTGTGGTCAGATAGGCAGTCGCTCCATGTAAAATACTGGTATTCAACGGCATCCGGTTAGACTGGAAGCCGACCCTAACATAGTTGGGAAAAAGGTTAGGCAGATTGATTGACATTACTTTATTAGTCCTTACAGCGTTAAGGTGCAGGGAGCACCTTAACGCTATAAGGTTCCTTCCGGGAGCATTCGCCTGTAATGTAACAATCCAAGATTCCACTGTAGCGTCTACGGCTTTGCAAGTAGACTGCTCAGGTCGTCAGCTGCTAGGTAGTGGAGAGAGATCATTGAAACCAGCAGGATAGGTTAATGCATGTAATTAAATAGGTAGAAGTATCACGGCTAGGTTACATTACAAGCGAATGCAGGAGCATTCGCTTGTAATGTAACCAATGTACATGGTTACATTACAAGCGAACAGCTTTACATTACATTGGTTACATGTAACCAATGTAATGTAAAGATTTTTATGACTTAAGGTGCTCCCTCACCAGGAGGTGAGGGAGCACCTTAAGTCATAAAAATCTTTTCTTCCTGGAATGAGATCATTTCAATGAAAGTTGAAGAAGAACAATGATTTTTTCTTGCAGTTTAAAAAAAAATGTTCAATTTTAAATACGGACTAATTCATATTATTACGTTTATTATTGTTTTTCCATACAAAACATTTTAAAATATTTTTTGAATAAATGCATAATATATAATATTTGTATATATAATTCATAAACGCTGTTAATAAAAGTATTTTTAATAAAAAACATTACAACACAGCCTTCTGAGTTACATTCAATTTGAATTATTTAAAATAATTACTCTTTGCTTTTTCGGAGGCCTCTGCTTTTTTGGAGGCCTAAATTAAAATCTAATGTCATTACATAGTACCCAGGCGGCAGTACTGCCCATTCACCTTACATAATCTTTTAGCGTCGTTTCTCACGATACCCTCGGGAAGACATTCCCCGACTTTCTTTGTATAATCTTTCTTCGTACATTTTTGATAGAAAATCTTGACAATATTCAACGTAAAGTTTATTTTTAAGAGGCTCTTGTCGGGTCAAGGGATACTAAGTGGATTTTATCGTGTTAACTGATTTTCGTAGCGATGGCTACGAAGGCTAGAAATTTTTGCTACGCACTGCTACGGTGCTTATAGATGTTCGTAGCGATTGTCTACGTAATCTGTAGATCGCAGCCATTTTCTACAGGGTTTTGTTAAGGATATCTAAATAAGGCTAATAGGTGTTTGTATGTGGAAGTGACGGTGCATAGATGTTCGTAGCAAATGTCTACGGATTTTTTCGTAGCGGAGTTTTCGTAGCATATGCCTACGAATGCTAAAAATCGGATACGTACTTAGAAAAAAATAATGTGTCCGGTGTCCGCGGTTCGTCCGCACTCTGTCCGAGCCAGGGTGACAGATCTTTGAGTGAAATAATGCATAGTTAGTAGTTTTAAATTTAGTTTTTACTAGATTATTTGTATAAGTAACAAGCGCTTACAAATTGTAAAAACACAAAATTATGTATGTTTGAGCATTAAAAAAAAAACATAGTCATGGGTACTGCTGACAGAAGTGAACACTTGATAGCACAACACGTCACATTAGCATGTCGCGAGACGCGTGATGCGTGACGCGTCATAAGATTTTCCCCTATCAAAAATCGCTTAACGCGCCTAAAGAAGTTTTCACTTCAAAAACAGTCGTATTTATTTTGAAATAATTTCAATCAATCAATTTTGGTGCAAACTGTTAAAAACAGGATACGTTTTTAAGCAGTGCGCAAATTTTCACAGAGTGTTCTACCCATGAATATGAACAACTTTCACTATGGGACCAACTTTGAAATCGCAATAAAATAAATAATTACAATACCTACTCAACCAAAATGCAGACAAAAAAGCAAAAAAAAAAGAGAAAAAGCACAACAGCAGATATTTTTTCGTGATTTCAGAGTAGGTCCCATAGTGAAAGTTGTTCAAATTCACTGAAAAAATAATTCTGTGAAAATTTGCGCAAAGATTTTAGAGTTGAGTAACTTTCTAATGACAGAAGATATTTTTACCATTCTATTTAATCCAATGACCAATTGTGTCTTTCGTAATGATTTAGTACGATATATTGACTATATATCTTCGAATACCATCAGAAGTTACTATAGGTACGTGCGTCCTTTGAGAGGGTCACCTTCAAAATCCATTAACAATGGACTGCTTTATTATGTGTGAATAGAGAATAGGACTTGTAGGGCTTGTTTCATAATGTAATTTATCCGTGAGTAGCCCTACTCACAACAATCAATAGAACTAGACAATAGAAAATACATTAATAAGAGCCGCACTGGTCGATAGATCAAGTTAAGCTACGCTTGCCACGGTTGGTTCATGGATAGGTGACCATCTTTACATACCAAGACCTCTCCGTGGCTCGGAAGCACGTTAAGCCATTGGTGCCGGCTGTCATTCTTGGATCTTTGACATTCGTCCCAAAAGTCTGACGACCATTCTTACCAAGGGGTACCTATTGTATTACGCAGTTGCATTAGGCAGTCGCTCCTTGTAAAATACTGGTATTCAGATGCATCTGGTTGGACTGAAAGCCGACCCCAACATAGTTAGGTAGATGATGATGACTTGAAGGTGACAAAATTTGCCTTTTCGCTCGCTCGCTATTTCTAAAATCGATTATTGATGACATCACGTGACATGAGAAATCTCACACAAATTAAAATCAATAGGTTTTCAGAAACTGAGGATAAACTCATCATTCTCTGCTTCTATTAATTGTTCGCCTAGAATTTTCTCATACAGACAAAAATCCCACACTCTATTCGGGCATGTACCGTAAAAATAAACCTTACATTGTATGTCTGTAAGAGGCAGGCGCAAACAATAAAAACCAAGCCGCTTTTTAATTAAAAAAAAACCAACAGCCAGTATCATGATGAGGAACAAAGAAAAGTTGAGTCCAACATGGTCACCTGTTGTTGCTTCTTTGAAATTGAATCACGCTCCAGTTGACACGCTGTGTAGAGAAGTTTCTTTATTCAGCTCTGATTGGATACTAGCGAACATTAGTGTAGTGTATGTGAATAATAATGATGATTCTGTCGTCTCATGCGTACACGCCGCACAGTGTAGTAGGGCGGGGACTGGGGCACATCCCTTTTGACTTTGCTTATGGCTGCGAGCCGGGACGGACGTGCTTGCTGTGTGTAAGCAGGGAGCCCATACTTCAGAATACAGGCCAGTTGGCGTGGTTGGTTAAGATACCACCTATCACGCCGCAGGTCGTGGGTTCGATTCCCATCCAGGACAAACATTTGTGTGCATGAACATGTCTGTTTGTCCTGAGTCTGGGTGTAATTATCTATATAAGTATGTATTTACAAAAAAAAGTAGTGTATGTAGTATATCAGTTTGGGACCAGATGACCGTGTGTGAAAATGTCCCAGGATATTATTATTTATTATTATTATTAATATGTGATATAACCAAACAGTACAATTAGGTTAACACTATGATTGTGGCACTAAATATTACTAAATAGCTTAGGCATGCCTAGCCATCATTTTTTACTATTTCTGGCTCTTCTGATACAGGGTCACCTAGTACAAGAGCCATGGCTACACATATCCTGCCAAGGTTGCGGGTTGTTTGAAATAGTTACCATGTATGGTTTAAAAATCCGTCGAGTCAGATAAGAGCTTAGCTGTGAATAAAATCCCGCCAGGGTTGCGGGTTGTTCGAAAGAGTTACCGTGGCCCTGGCACATGCAACTGAAGGAACATGGGTGGGTTTTAGTCAGTAGAAGTCTGACACGCCCTCCCGCTTCGCCCAGAGCGGGGTAAGTTATTTTCCCACCCTAGAAAAAAAAGGGCTACTCAGATGTTTGTGACTTTGAAGTGTAAATAAATAAATTGTTAGTATTATGCCATTTTAGGCCTTTTACCAAGTATTTTAGCTTGAATAGCAGACTGATCAAATAGTTAGCGGTAATATAGTTCGACCAACAGTTCGTATCTTCTATCAATAGAAAAGCTAAACATTTTTACATAAAAAGCAGACTGTTTTACGAAGAACTAAGAAGAAAGTTGAGTCTAATATCGTCGGGTATCTTTGCTGCTATAAATTAAATCACGCTCCAGTTGTCACGCTGTGTAGAGAAGTTTCTTTATTTAATTCTGATTGGAAACTAGCTAGCATTAGTTAAGGATCACTTTGAGACTAGAATTTACTAAAACTAGCATAGCTCATAGCCAACTGTCGTTTTGATTCTAGTGTATTGTTTCTTGAATAACACTGATCATAAGAGGCTGGTCAGAGATACTGGTAATATGATTCGACCAGTGGTCTACACATATCTCTTAATTATAGTGGCATATCTATTCATAGAAAAGCAAAACTTTTTAACAAATAAAAAATAACGATTTTGCGAGAAAGAAGAACAAAGAAGAGTCGAGTAGAACATCGCCGGCTGTTGTTATTTCTTTCAATTAAATGAAGCTCCAGTTATCACGCAGTCTAGAGAAGTTTCTTTATTTAGTTTGGAAACTACCTAAATAGGGAACTTGCTAAAGCTTAGATTAGAATTTGGCTAGAATGTACCATTCGTACATGTCATCCTACGTCAATAATGCGTCGAACAAGATCCTATTTCCAAGATATTAAAACTCGAGTCACAACATTCAAAGCCTGATCTGGTATTAATATATGATTTAATTATTTTTTTCACTTTTGACATCTATCCGTGTAAATAAAATGGTTCTAGAAAATGTGATCGTTTTACGAGGAATTATGAAGAAAGTTGAGTCCAACTTGGTCGGCTATTGTTGCTACTTTGAAATTGAATTATGTTCCAGATATCACGCTGTGTAGAGAAGCTTCTTTATTCAGTTCTGACTAGAAACTATTCACTATTAGTCTAGAATTTACTAAAACTCGCATCTTCGTTTTGTCGTCTTGATCCAAGCTATTGTGTCTTGAATTACAGACTGATCGTATGGCAGCCCCATCAGAGATACCGGTAATATACAGTTAGTAGTTATTGTGTTTCCAGTATCCGTCGACTCGTTTTCATAAATTAAAATAGAACAATTTTGCGAAGAACTATGTTGTGGCTGTTCTTGCTACTTTGGAATTAAATCACGCTCCAGTTATCACGTCGTGTCGAGGAGTTTATTTATTTATTATTTGATTTCAGTTCTGGTTGACAACTAATTAAGAACTGGTTATCACTAGGATTAGGTCACTATATGTTGGAGTATAGCACTCTAGAACAGACCTTCGCCGTCATTCAGACTTATACCATCAGGTTTTTACAAAGTGCTCACGTCATACCTTGATGAAATGTGGATGTTAACAGACGTAAATAATATTTGGATTGACCAGTCTCCCTTATATTATATTCAAAGAAGAACATAGCTTTTAAAAATCAGAAAACTAACCATTCTGTGAGAAACTACGAAGGAAGTTGGTCGCTGTTGTTGCTACTTTGATATTAAATCTGTCACGTTCTGTATTTATCGTCTGGTTTCCGTTCTGGGTGAAACCTCATTTGAGTAAAACTGTTTCTTAGGTTAAACTTGGGCGTGTTTTATGACATAGTAAGAGGCGACTTTAAATAAAGAATGTCGTACGTCTTTAATTAGTGCTTTCATTTGAATGTTTGAGTTTGAGAGTATTTTATTAGACAGATGACATCTGTTCTAGTTGCTTGTGTTGTCTATTTATATAAACTCCTTTTATTTATTAAATAAAAAACCGGCCAAGAGCGTGTCGGACCACGCACAATGAAGGATTCCGTAGTTGAGATGAATTGAAAGTAGTTGAAAAACATGTTCTCCCATACATTCCAACTGCAAATGTAAGTTTGTACGCACAATATTGCGCACATATTTACCATGTTATTTTAAGACCATAGATTTCTTTATTTATAGAAATATTTTCTGTATTTTTTTCAAAATGTTATGCTCAGTAGTTTCGGAGATAAGGGGGGAATGGTCAATTTTCGTCTATTTTCTTAAATAACTTTAAAACTATTTATTTCAAAAATATAAAAAAAAATAATTTGAGACCCCCACAGTAAACCCTTTCATTTGATGTCACACGAGACAGTTTGCAATCTTTTTTTTTTAAATTTTCTTATTTGCCCCCAAAATTGACCCCATATTCAAAATTCATTTACGTTACACGTCCGTGTTTGGGTCACAGAAATTCATATGTGTGCCAAATTCAACTAAATCGGCCCATTAGATTCAGAGCAAATTGGCTGTGACAGACGGACAAACAGACACACGACTGATCTTATAAGGGTTCCGTTTTTTTCTTTTAAGATACGGAACCCTAAAAACACTGAAATAACAGACAGATTCCGTAACAAAGAAACGTTGAGTCCAACGCGGTCGCTGTTGTTGAAACTTTGAGATTAAATCACGCTCCAGATGCCACGCTTTATAGAAGAGAAGTTCAGTATCATATATTGTTCTAAAAGCAGAGATTTTTATTGTAGAATTTATGGCACAACGTATTTAATTTTCCAGTACAACATCGTTTTAACTCGACAAAATAATGTTGCAAAGAAAAAAAAAGCTCAAAAATCATCGTACTTGCAGTAAACACGGATGAAAACCTAATTTATTCAAGACGGCATAAAATGTGCTTTAAAGTTACGAAAGACAACCTTCAAAATCGGCCTAGCAACACGTTTTCTGTAATAATTACAAATTTTTCTCTCTGTAAAATAGGTAATGCAGTGGTAAAAAACATTAGCCAATCAGAGAGGTGTGTTAGCGGTCCGGAACTGACTTACGTGCGCTTAATGCCAATTTTAGTATCGCCATTAATAGAGGCTACTTTAATACATTCGGTAAACAAAGCCAAAAATATCTTTGAACAAAATAACTTTTAATAATTCTCCACATGTTCACTTCAACAATCGACATTACACTACAAAACCTCTAACAAAAAAGTAGGTACATTGCACAACCAAACACGTTCCGTCGGTACTTTGAAATAGAATCACGCTCCGAATACCAACACGCTGTGCGCTCAACACTTTTCGTCTGTCTGTTATTATTTTAATATTACGTGAACGTGACAGGTTCTCTCTGATATATTAGAGAGATTCTGAACAGCGTGATAGCTGTCATTCTTAAAGAAATAGGCGGTTAGTACTCCTAATATATCAGAATAACAAGCGAAGGGATACAGTTATAAAATTGTTGGTAAGTAGAAGTTTAAAATAAGTACGAAGTTAACGTATTCATTTGTTTCTCGGCTCATTTGAGATTCTTGGTAATAAAGTCGTAATAATACATAAGTACAATACGCAACACAAACATTAAATTAAATTTAATTATTTGCTATAAGAAGAAAAGAAAAAAAATCGAAAAATCGAAAACTATATTCAAGCAGAAATAAAAATACAAAACTAAAAACGTAAGCAGAACTTTATACCTAAATAAAAGCCTCCAGTAATAAAGGGCGTGCCCACTTACATACATGTAGTCGTAAGTATCTCATGTGGTCGCTAGCGCTACTGCTGAACATGAGGTTTTGGGTTTGGTTCCCGGGTCGGGCAAAGAGTTATTAGGTTTTTCCATCAGGAATTTAAGAGTAGCAGCTTGGAGTCTGGATTTGTGCCCGGTTGATGGCAATAGGCAATGGTGCAATGGCATTATAATAATGCAATGGTTCAATATAATAATGCATTCAGGATATTGATGGGGTTGCCCCGCTTCTGTAGTGCGTCAGGGATGTTTGCTGAAGCTCGAGTCGACTGTTTTTATACAACGATGAGAAAACGATGTGCTTCCCTGGTGCGCCGCGTGCGGGCTAGCCCCAACCTTATTTTGAGCTGCGTTGCGAGCAGACTTGATTGTTTGTATGTGGGTCGCTGCTGCAGGCTGTCCACCTCGGTGGTAGGCGTGTGGCAGTGACTCGCATGTATTCATGGTTTTTTTAGGTTAAATGATTAGAATATGAATACTAACATAGGGGTAAGGAATATTGTTACTAACATAATTGAGTCTTGTTACTTGTAAATAAAGATATTATTATTATTATTATTATACATAGTCTAATGAATAAAGAAATATCACACGAGAGAAAAATTTGTAATTATTACAGAAAACGTGTTGCTAGGCCGATTTTGAAGGTTGTCTTTCGTAACTTTAAAGCACATTTTATGCCGTCTTGAATAAATTAGGTTTTCATCAGTGTTTACTGCAAGTACGACGATTTTTGAGCTATTTTTTCAGTTTAAATAAATAAATAAATATCTATATAAGTACGTATTTACAAAAAAAAAAAGTAGTGTATGTAGTATATCAGTTATCTGGTTTCCATAGTACAAGCTCTGCTTAGTTTGGGACCAGATGACCGTGTGTGAAAATGTCCCAGAATATTATTATTATTATTGGCTCGCCCCCAATTACATGGGACTAAAACATAGCTGGCGAAATGTTGGTGTACTATTAGGTACAGCTCTGCCTAACCCCTCGGGGATTGCAGGCGTGATGTTACGTTACGTTATATACATGGGATAGATGTATAACACCCACAATTCGCTAGTTATGTTTGAAGGCAACAATTTCTATGCCTTCCCCTTTGAGAAATACAGACGTGGTGATATGTTTTATGTACAAAGTTTATATTTTAAGATGTAGGTAATAATTTTGTTGATTAGTTGGAAGATTTATTATTATTTATACAACTTGTAAGCTAGTCTGTACCGCTTCTCTTGACTTACAAGTCTTACAAGCCGCGCGGTTTTATTAACCGTCATCAAAAAGGGAGGTCCTGTATTCGACTCGTATGTACCTATGTTTTTATGTCCGCGATTTTCTCAAAAAGTAATGAATTATTTTTGATGATTGTGCATACTATACTTTCAGGAAGGTTTAAATATACTTGTTAGGTAATTATTCTTACGTACGAAGTTATATGCATAAATGTACTGTATCTCCGGCATTTCTAAGCGGATTTTGATGATTCTTCTTTTCGCTCGTTGTGTATTCAACTAAAAATGGAAAAATAAATTTACTTAAAAAAAACCGAGTTCAAAAACCTAAAATGAATAAAATAATTTTCATAAATTACTTACAGCTTCTTGGTGTTTCAAATGTCAATGCATCTTAGCTTGGCACCGACTTCAGAAGCTGTTAAGTTTTAATGAGTTATTTGATTCGTTTTAGGTTTTTAAGTCGGTTTTTACTTTTTCTAAAGTAAATTTTGTTAATAAAGACCAGTCCATATTAAATCTACTCAGCGCTTTACGTCACCGGAATAATTAAACAGCTAATTAATTATTACGTAGTTTTTGGTAAAGACAAGTTTGCTAAAGGGAATAAGTAAGCAGATTTATGTAGTCAGAAATATCCTTTTTTGGGTTTTACTGGAGAGGAGATTTGAAAGGCGAGGTTATCAAACTGTTGTTTTTAGATAATAGTATATGTGAAGCTGTTGAGTATTAAGATCTTACATACTTCACGCCTGAATTCCTCGAAGGGTTGGGCAGAGGTGTACCATTAGTGCACACACATTTCGACAGTTATGTTTTAGTTCCATGTAACATGGGGCGACCCTATTGCCATCGACCGCAGGCACAAATCCAGACTCCGGCCTGCTACTGAGAAATTTCAGATGGCAAAACCTGCCCGACCCGGGAATCGAACCCAGGACCTCATGCTTAGTAATAGCGGTAATAGTGCTAGCGACTTCCAGACCAACGATACACTTTTTTAAACAGTGCGCAAATTTTCACAGGCTGTTCTACCCATGAATATGAACAACTTTCAGTATGGGACAAACCCTGAAATCACGAAAAAAATAATCAGCTGATTGATTTCAAAATTAAATACCTACTTTTTTTATGTGATATCAGGGTTGGTCCCATAGTGAAAGTTGTTCATATTCATGGGTAGAACAGCCTGTGAAAATTTGCGCAATGCTTACAATATAGTCCTAAAATTTGGCAACTAAATAAACATTGACAAACCAAATTAAAGACAATTGTAACAATTATTCGACCCTTATTTTAGATCCAAAATTACCTAATTTCAGTAACACTTCACAAAGAGGCTTATGTTCACATGTGGAATCCAAATTAAGTGATGGTGACATTAGGGGAGCAGCCAGATTACTGTTTAGTAGGGATGTGGTGGCGCCATACTCTCCAGAAACTCTTTCAGCCCTGGAGAGTAAACATCCGGCGCCTGCGGATGGTCTCACCTTCCCCGACCCCCTCTCCCTCCCGATCCGGATTCAACTCCTTTCAATGTTACTGCCCCACAGCTGACTGCAGCCGTGAGCTCCTTCCGAAGTGGTTCCGCCGGTGGCCTCGACGGCCTGACTCCTCAGCATTTAAAAGATCTCTTGAGTTCAGGTGCCGGGGAAGCTGGTGAGTCGCTTTTGAAGGAGCTTGCGGCTCTAATTAACCTGATGCTCAACGGCAGTGTGAATGATGCCGTCGTCGATGTCTTGTACGGGGCCAACTTATGTGCCCTGCGCAAGAGGGACGACGGCATTCGTCCTATTGCCGTTGGGTACCTATAGGCGTACGGCAGCAAAAATATGATGCAAATTGTACGGCGAAATTCTAACCAACAAGTTCCAGCCCCTACAGCTTGGCTTTGGATCCAAAGGGGGCTGCGAGGCTGCCGTACATGCCCTATCCAGTTTTTTAAATGCCAGTAAAGGTGAGGTCATCCTCAAGGTTGACGTTAAGAACGCCTTCAACTCCGTTAACAGGGACACTTTGTTGGCTGAAGTAAAAAAAGAGTTACCAGAAATTTATGGTTTCATGTGGCAGTGCTACAGGCACCCGTCTAAATTATTATATGTGTAAAGACAACGTTCTGGAATCTACAGTCGGATGCCAACAAGGTGATCCTCTCGGGCCAGTCATTTTCAGTTTGGCTATCCATCCCATAATACAAAAACTAAATTCAAAATTTAACGTGTGGTATTTGGATGATGGAACACTAGGAGGTGACGTAGACACTGTACTAAAAGATCTTGAATTCCTTAAGCAGCAGTTCCAATCCATCGGCCTTGACCTCAACAACTCCAAATGCGAAATTTGTCTTTGTGACAATACCGACAGACAATCGACTATACAAAAATTCAATTCAATAGCCCCAGATATCAAAGTTTTGAAAAAAAGCTCACTGCACCTTCTAGGTTCCCCAATTTTCGAAAACAGTTTTTCACCATTCGTCGACGATAAAATTAAACATTTTAACGATATTTCAGATAGACTTTCAAAAATTAATTTACATTCGGCATTCACCCTTATCAGATATTGCTGTTTTGGTCCAAATTTTATGTATTTTCTCCGCTCTTCCTCTTTATGAAAGCAGCCACAACTTTTAGACAAAATCGATCATATTATTCGAAGCACCCTAACATCAATTTTAAATGTGGCATAGGACGACCGCGCGTGGTTGCAAGCTACACTACCCATTCATTTTGGTGGGCTCGGCATCCGCAAAATTTCTAGTATAAGCCTACCGGCGGCGTTCCTGTCCTCGGTCCACAGCACCGAAAAGTTAACTACAAGAATCTTAGCCCCTTCTCAGGTTGACTCTGAAGTGCCGTGTTTTACCGACGCGGTGAATGCCTGGAAAGTGGCTTGCCCGGATACGGTTCAGCCCGAGAACCCGTCTTCCCAGAGACAGTGGGATGAGCCGCTCTGCAGGTTGGTACGGAATAAACTTATTAATACGTCCACCAATACTGCTGAGCGTGCCCGCCTGTTGGCTGTGGGTGAATGGGAGTCAGGTCTCTGACTTCAGGCTCTACCGTCACCCAACATAGGTACTATGCTGAGTGACACCACATTCCGGCTCGCTACATGTTTGCGTGTGGGTGCTCCTTGTGGGGCTCCACATCGCTGTCAATGCGGTGAAGGAGTCGACTGCCTCGGACACCATGGACTATCCTGCAGCAAGAGCGCTGGTCGGCTGGCACGGCACGCCAGCATTAACGACATCATCCGTCGGGCTCTTGTCACCGCCGGGGTGCCGGCTGTTTTGGCTTCCAACCCAATGGCTTGGCACGCGACGGTGGGAAGAGGCCAGACGGAATGACCATAATGCCTTGGAAGTTGGGTAGGCCTTTGGTGTGGGATGCAACCTGTGTCGACACCCTCGCGCCATCCTATCTTCTTAGCACGGCGGGTTGTGCTGGGGCGGCTGCTGCAGGAGCAGAAATCCTCAAACGGCGCAAATATAGCAACCTTATTGGGAGCTATATGTTTGAGCCGTTTGGGGTTGAAACTCTAGGGCCTTGGGGTCCGAGTGCTCATCGAGTATTTCGGGACATCGCCAAGCGGTTGGTCGACTCTTCACGGGACCAGAGGGCTGGCCTATTTTTTTTATCAGCATTGCCATCCAACATGGCAATGCTGCCAGCCTTTTGGGCACTTTTTCCATTGACAGCGATAGGGACGAATTTTTTGATGCCCTATGAGCTCTTCCCCTTTTTATTTTTATGATTTTTTATACACTTGTACATAATATATATATATATATTTATTTTTAGCATATAGTCCTGTATATTCAGAACTAAATGAAATTTATTCTATTCTATGGCTATCAATGAGAGACCCAAATTGGTAGCACTTAACTTCAACGATTTAATTAACTAGAAATGTTTAAAAATATATATCTACATATTTTAATGTAATTTAAAAGCCATTTTCGTACAAAATATATTATGTATACTAGCTTTTGCCCGCGGCTTCGCCTGCGTGGTTCGATAAGTATCCTATGTTCTAATCCAGGTCATAGTCTACCCATGTGCCAAATTTTATCCAAATCCGTCCAGCGGTTTGAGCGTGAAAGCGTATCAAACAAACAAACTCACTTTCGCATTTATAGTATTACTAGCAGCGCCCCGCGGTTTCACCCGCAAAAGTCTCGTACCCGCAGGAATATGGGGATAAAAATTATTATATGTGTTAATCCAGGTTATAAACTATCTGTGTGCCAAATTTCATCAAATCCGTTTAGTAGTTTTTGCGTGAAAGAGTAACAAACATCTATCCATCCTCACAAACATTCGCATTTATAATATTAGTAGGATTAAAAACCAGTCTATCGACACTCTGAAGTTCTAGACTCACAAAATGTATTAGATACTTAAAATTAAAAACAAAAAAAAAACTTTACACACTACTAAAGTTTCTATAATAATATAATTCAATCATGATTCGAAAAACACGTGGCGCCATCTATTATCATAAGAACGTTATTGTTGTTTTCCTCGGGAACAGTACTTTTTTCGGGATGCAAAGTACCCTATGTCCGTTTCTGTACACGTGACAACGTAAATGAAAAATTTCAGTTTGATCGGTTCAGTGGTTTAGGCGTGAAAAGGTAACAAACAGACAAACAAACTTCCTTTATTAATAAAAACTAATAACATAATAGTTATGATTCTAATGTTTTATTTTTCGAAGAAATTCCCAGTAGGATTATACTTTTTTGGCACGGGACAGTAAAACTCCCTTTCAAACTATGTTGAACTGTCGTGGCGTCCCATTAAAGCACAAAGCAGACTCGTTTCCCTTTCACATAAGGGGATCCTTCAGTTCCCACGTGCGTAGTCAACGCGTAGTAGCTACGAAACGCTACGTGCTACGGTGCTACGACGACGCTACGAACATTTGTGGTGTTTATTCGCAATCCGGTTGTGTTTTTGGGAAATTTTACACATAGTAAACCTCTTTTTGTGTATTTACTCACGTTCCATGGTTGCTATACTCTTTATCCAAGGGGAAATCATTTGTAGCTAGAAAACCGAGATTTTGATAACAACCATTTTTCTTTCTTTTAGGTGGGCTGCCATTGCATAGTCACTAGTAGGCTGATATTTTTGAGTGTGTTAGTCTTTCGTTTCATAATAATATTAGTTTGTAGGGTTCCGTACCTCAAAAGGAAAAAAAAAAACGGAACCCCGAGAGGATGTGTGTGTGTCTGTCTGTCTGTCCGTCTGTCACAGTTAATTTGCTCCGAATCTAATGGACCGATTTAGTTGAAATTTGGTACACATATGAATGTATGTGACCCAAACACGGACGTGTAACGTAAATAAATTAATTTTGAATAATCAATTTTGGAGTCAAATAAATAGTTGGGTCAATTTTGGAGGGCAAATAAGAAAAAAAAAGTTTTGCAAACTGTACCGTGTGACATATCAAATGAAAGGGCCTACTGTGAGGGTCTCAAATATATATTTTTTGTAATTTTAAAATAAATATTTTTAAAGTTATTTAAGGAAATAGACGAAAATTGACAATTCCCCCTTACCTCCGAAACTACTGAGACTAAAATATAGAAAAATAAATATAGAAAATAGTTCAATACCTATAGATTACAGGAAAACCTATAAGAAGTCTATGGTTTTAAAATAATATGGTAAATCTCTCAAAATTGTGCGTACAAACATTTACACATGGAATGTATGGGAGAACATGTTTTTCAACTACAATGTTAAGTTTGTTCTTGAGATAAATTCATCTCAACTACGGAACCCTTCATTGTGCGTGGTCCAACACGCACTTGGCCGGATTTTTTTTAATAGAATCGAATAAATTTTTATTGGTGCTGATTCTCTTGTCACAAATGCGTCTAAACTAGACTAAAAATCACAAAAAATTTGTTTATTCCTGTCAAACGCCGATTTCTCATTCTAAAATTGACTAAAGTGACAAAACTTAACTATATTATAGTTTGACAACACTAAATTGCATAATGATAATTAGTTTAGTGAAAATGGCAATTTTGCTATTCTGAATTTGACGTTTTTTCACCTATGTCAAACTAAATCTCACTATTTTCACGACTAAAAAAGTGTGGAATAAAATTTGTTGTCATGAATGAAACAGCACTGTAATTTTTTTTCTTTTCTTTTGCTTATATCTCGGAAATGGTGTATCCTATCGCAAAAATAATGAAAATTTCGACCCCTTAAAACCTTTGACTCCTAGTTCTGCTTGACCTTTCGAAGTTTCTAGTAATTGGCGTCAATTATTAACTGTAGGCCGCACTGTAATTATACGCAGCCTACGTAGGCACATATTAATACAGATAGGACACTCCGCAAATCAGGAGCTCGTGGCTAAGTAATAACAGCCGCACGGGTCGATCCATCAGGTTAAGCTACGTCTGCCGGGGTTGATCTGTGGATGGGTGACCATCTTTTCATACCGAGACTCCTCCGTGCCTCGGAAAGCACGTTAAGCCGTTGGTCCCGGCTGTCATTCGAGGATCTTTGACAGTCGTTACGGGTCATCAGAAGCCCGAAAGTCTGACAATCAGTCTTACCAAGGGGTATCGTATTACCCAGTAACTGGCTTGTGGAGGTCAGATAGGCAGTCGCTCCTTGTAAAATACTGGTATTCAGCTGCGACCGGTTAAACTGGAAGCCGACCTCAACATAGTTAGGAAAAGGCTAGGCAGATTGACTCCGCAAAATCATTTAAATAAAAAGACTGGTCAAGTGCGTGTCGGACCACGCACAATGAAGGATTCCGTAGTTGGGATGAATTTATCCTAAGAACAAACTGTAATGTGGGTTGGATCTTTTTTGTTTAACTGTGGACCAATGTAGGTTTGTACGGACAATATTGAGAGCTTTACCATGTTATTTTAAGACCATAGACTTCTTATAGGTTTTTCTGTAATTCATAGCTATAGAATTATTCTCTGCATTTTTTTTTCAAAAATTTAAGGTCAGTAGTTTCAGAGATAAAGAGGGGGAATGGTCAAGTTTCATCTATTTTCTTAAATAACTTTAAAGTATTATTACAAAATTAAAATAAACCATTATTTTAAAATTATAAAAAAAAAATATTTGTGATTCTGACAGTAAGCCCTTTCATTTGATATATCGCACATCGTACAATTTGCAAATATTTTTTTTAATTTTCTTATTTGCCCCCATAATTGACCCCCATATTCAAAATTCCTTTATTTACATTACACGTCCGTGTTTGGTCACAGAAATACATACGTGTACCAAATTTCAATTTAATCGGTCCATTAGATTCGGAGCAAATTGGCTGTGACAGACGGACAGACAGACACACACACATCCTCTCGGGGTTCCGTTTTTTTTCCTTTTGAGGTACGGAACCTTAAAAAGCGACTCTTGCTACGACACAATAAAGTGCAATTCAGATGGCACAACGCTTATTACCTACAGTTATATTCGCCTATAAGTTGCTTCTCCTTCTGACCGCGGCAGTCCTACTGAATTGGCCCAGTGAGATAGGCCCGCCGCGTACTTGTAGCTTCATACCTAAACTGCGGAGTGTCCCATCTGTATTAATCTGTGGCGTATTTCACAGATGGTTATAGCGCGTAGGTTGTTAGTGCTATCGCTTTTGTCCAGTTTGTGTAGCCGTTAGTACCTCGTGTACCTAGTTAGCATGACATACACATCAAGTCTATGTTCTCTGAAGGGGTAGCCAGAAGCGTTTGTTTAGTACACGCACATTTCGTCAGCAATGTTTTTAAGTACTTTATTATTAAATTCATTGTGTAGCACTGAATGAACATTTAATTTGTTTCATACAACCTAAATCATGTCGGGGTCACCAATATAAAACTTTTGTTGGGACGTGATTTAGGTTCTATGAAATTAAATGTTGATTCAGTGGTACACAATGAATTTAATAATAAAGTTACTAAAACTAAACACGGTTTATAAACAATAACTAATATTAGGATCATTATGAAATGACGCGAATGACGTGAGCCATGGATAGTAACCGACCGTGTGGTGTTGTCGTGACGTCGACTATATTCGAACTTAGTAGACGTGTGACGTCATAGGTACTTAAGCTCATGTGTGCATGTGTGGGTACCATACCACTACACATGTAACAGGGAGCTCATGAGCGAGGAGCTCATGGCTAAGTAATCAAAATTAAAAAATCAAAAGTCATTTATTCAAACTAGGCTGAGAATCAGCACTTTTTGAACGTCAAAATTACATAAGACACTCTCCCAAAACGCTCGCCCTTCACCACTTCCTAGTGCTTTAGCTGGGGAGAAGAAGTGGCGCAACAAACTCTCCAGCAGCACAGCTGTCTGTTCAGTTAAAAAAAAAATAAGCTATATAACAATGCGCATAATAATTTAGGTACAGGTAATAACAGCCGCACGGGTCTATCCATCACCATAAGCTACGCTTGCCGGGGTTGGTCCGGGGATAGGTGACCATCTTTACATACCGATACTCCTCTGTGCCTCGGAAAGCACGTTCAGCTGTTGGCCCCGGCTGCCATTCGTTCATCATTGACAGTCAGAAGCCCGAAAGTCTGACAACCAGTCCTATCAAAGGGATATCGTATTACCCTGTTCCTGGGTTGAGGAGGTCAGATAGGCAGTCGCTCTATGTAAATACTGGTACTCAGCTGCATCTGGTTAGACTAGAAGCCGACCCCAACATAGTTGGGAAAAGGCTAGGCAGATTAATTGTAACAGGGGTCGAGCCAGGGCGAGACCATTGCTATTAACGTGGCACGAATCAAAGTTCTCCAAGAAATTTCTGATAGATCAGGAAGATAGTCTATTAATTGCAACCATGATTCATCTATAACTAGTGGTCGCCCAATTGTCGAAATTCGACCATATATTCATTATATAGTTTCAATCAATTGAATAGTTTTATTCACGTGACAGTGACAAACAGGATGCCATGAAACAATGTAAAAAGAAATAAATGTAAGTCGAAGCAAAGAGGCCACATATCTGTACCAACTGTAATAAACTTCAAAAGTTTTGACAGATCAACAAACATGGCGTCATTACACGTCATACAGACAGAAGTACGGAAGCTGGGAGGGGAGGGAACTGTCAAATGAGATATGTGAACCACAGACAATACCAAAGACATAAGGTTAGGATATTTTACTTGAAGATTACCTTACCAGCACATATTATATGCGCGTCAAACGCGTGGTAGTGTGTGTAATGTTTATTTCATTTATTTATTTATTTCTAATGCATATTATATAAAAATATTAGCTTTCAGCACTCCTTCTCCATGTAAACTTTAACTGTGCCAAAGAACAATGGCAGCTTCCCATACATTGTTTTATTTGAAATTAAATCACTACGTCTTGAAATCAAAAATACCTTATTTAACTCAGCGTCATTTTCTGAGCTGGTTTGTGCAACATTTTTTGTTAGAGAAGGGTCAGATAATAGATATTCAGTGTTGAACTTTTGAACAACATAAGACAGAGCCACAGACTACATAGAGATACAGAGCACAAGCATCTGGTCTTCTGGTTAAGTTGTAAACTATCAACGGTTGTCAATGTCAACCACTAATAAATATTTTTTTAAGACTTTGAATACTAGTCTTTTTAGTCCAGAATTGCCATAACATTTGATATTTTTCCTACTTTGCTGCAATACTTATATGTAAGGAAGAACACAATAAACTCAAATATACAACAAAATAAATGAAAAATAAAGCTTGAAGCTTGCTTTGAAGTCTTTCGAATTTCATCTAATGTGTTCTCCATGTTCAAGTAGGCGTGCTTTATCGGGTAGAAAGGCAGTATGTCAATAAAATATTACCTGTCACAATCACTCCACTTCTAATTCTCCATAATTCAATCAAACACTTCATAAAATAATTATAGATCGCTTAGATTAAGAGGGATGCGATTAAAATATGACCTCCACCGCCCACGAGTTCATTTCTCGTTTTACAAGATGGCCGCCTCACCAGTTCTCGATGTTCGTTTTTGAGGTTGACATTTGTACAACATGTCAATTGACAGTCTAGAAAAGCGGAGGTGGCGGCATATTATTTACTCCATGTAAATAAAATAACAAACTAAAAATGATAACAACACCACGACAATTATGCAGTACCTACTATTTAGGAAAATAAACATAAAATGGCAATTTTAGTATTGCCAATCCAACCAACAATTTCCTAACCTTTTAGAACGAAGTAGTCAAAAAACTGTTCATTAAATATAATTTTTTATTTGGCCTTAATTCGATAATATGATAGCATAAAAGAACATAGATAATTATTTGAATTTCTTTTGTATAAGTGTCACTTTTAGACGTCCAAATTTATTTCAAATAAGAATTCGCCATCGTTCTTTCATAGTCCTCCGTCCGCGTAATTTTCGTAAAAAGGGGTACAATGTTTTTACTTCACGTATTAATAACATATATTATATACCATAATAATGATAATAAAACTGAAGAGTTTTTTTTTTGTTTGAACGCGCTAATCTCTGTAAGTACCAGTCGGATTTGAAAAAATCTTTTTGCATTTGATAGAACAACTCTTGATGAAGGTATAAGCTATTTAGCATTACGCTAGGACCCTTAGGAGCCGAGCAAAAAGAAAAAGTCAGAAAGAAGCGAAAACCAAGTAATAGCGCGATAATACGTGATGCGACGTGGTGGGCCGGGGGGGGAAAGAAATTTCATAATAGTCAGAGGTCAAAGATCATCGAGTTGCGTCGCGTTGAAATTCACAACCCACGCGTCACATGAGATACGAGACTTGCTATAGTTTCCTTGTTTATCTTTATTTAAAACCTGTGTAGGTCATGGCTACTTACTCTTCAGTCAATATAATTATGATCGCCCGCAGGTTTGATCGTTGTACGTCCACTGAAGTGAAAACAACATTGTTCAGAGCATATTAAACATCGTTTCTGCACGAGCAGCCTGTGGGTCTCATACACGCGCGGACTGTACAACGCCTGGCCTGTGCAATATAATAATGTATTCAGGGTGCTGATGGGGCTGCCCTGATCCTGCAGAGCATCAGGGATGTTCGCCGAGTCGCAAGTAGACTGTTTCTATTCTATTATGCGAAAATGATGCACATCCCTGAAGCACAGGGTTCGAGGTAGCTCCAGCGGCATCCTGAGGGCATTCGCGCAGAGGTTCGATTGTCAGTATCTGTACCATTGCTGTATCACGTACTGAGCAATCGATGTCTGTAATATGTTTAAGTGGTCTTTTTGTATGTGATTGTTTTTTAAATTTTGTCGTTTTTGTGCCTCTCTTTGATGGTCAAAACAAAAGTTTAATTTTTTTTAATTCGTTTATTAATTTTTTCCATATAAAATATATTTTTAAATATTTCTTAAAAAATATTTAAAAAAAAAACATTTAAAAATATAAATTACTAGCTGTTGCCCGCGACTCCGTCTGCGATCCAGGATGAATCCAGGATGATGAATGGTCTACCCATATGCCAAATTTCATCCAGATCCGTTCAGCCGTTTCCGCAAAAAGTTACTATAATAATATAATTAAATCAAGATTCGAAGGATACGTGGCGCCATTTATATTATTAATAAGAACGTTATTGTTGTTTTCCTCGGGAACAGTACTTTTTTTCGGGATGAAAGGTAACCTATGTCCGTTTCTGTACACCTGCAAACGTATATGCAAAAGTTAAGGGTGATCGGTTCAGTGGTTTAGACGTGAAAAGGTAACAAACTTACTTTTGCATTTATAATATTAGTTAGGATTTTATTAACATAGATGTAGTAAACAAGAAAACAAATATACATTGCTTGGCTATTAGTTTTGTGATAGTTGACGTTGCTATAATACAGTTTCTACGAGTGGCCACACTCGAATTTTAAGTCCAGTGTAGGCAGTCAGCCCCGCTGCCTTGCTGACTGGCTTGCTGCCTTCTGTCCGTGACATCAACCGCGTAAAATTCACATAATTATCCTATGATACTCGGCAATACTAGCTTCTCATTAGTGAAAGAATTTTCGAAATCGGATCTCAGTAGTTCCGAAGATTAACCTCTACATACAAACTCACAAATTTTACATCTTTATAATAACAGCGACTTCGTCCGCGTCAAATTTCTTGTTACCGACCCACCCAGTCGCATCGCATGGCCTGGGCCTGTAGTCTCGACATAGATAGCGATCGCTATACGACCGAGTTCGGTCGCAAAGTCCTAAGTGGGGTTCCTAGACGGTCCAAATTGCATGACAAACACGACAAAATCACATGCTTGTCAAGCAATTTTGACTATTTAGGTACCCCACTAGGACTTAGCGACCGAATTCGGTCGTATAGCGATCGCTATCTATGTCGAGACTGCCGGCTCTGCCCGCGCTATTACTTCGTTTTCGCTTAGCGTTCTTTCTGACTTTTTTCTTTTTGTTCGCTTGCTAAGGTTCCTACCGTAAAGTTAAATAACCTATAGCCTTCCTCATGAATTGGGTTATGAAATGCAAAAAGAATTTTTAAAATCGTAAGACTAAATTATTTTTTTAGTTTATATTTTACAACAAACATACAAAAAAATTAAAACTTTCTCTCTATAATATTAGTTAAGATTTAGAATAGTATAGATGGGCTATTCTCATAAAACATAAATTAAAAATTAAAAAAAAAAAACCCACGACCGAAAATTATTACTCGTACATGAAAAAAACTTCATGAAAATAAAAAAAAAAATTCAAAACCGACGACATAAGATACAATATTATTAATAGCCGTCGTGCGTAACCTATATTGTAAAATAAAGCTACTGGCACAAACTACTTAATATGTACCTACAGTCTACAATATAGGTTACGCACGACGGTTATTAATAATATTCTATCTCAACTCATGAGTTTTTGAAAATTTTTATTTGAATTGTTTTTCATGTCACAATTTTCCGTCAACTTTTTAAATATAATTTTAATATTTTTTTAGTTAAGAATATGTTCAGGAATACAAAGCCAAACACCATTTCAAACTCGGCCTAGTCGTTTCCGAGAAAAATGTTAACAGACACACAAACAAACACCTCTTACTCGTACCCCAAACGCATGTCCCGTCTCCGTAGCCGTCGTGAGTAAAAATACATAGATCCTACTTATACGAGAGACATAACGCAGATGTGGTTCTAGTTTTTCTCAGGTAAATATTGAACGTCACTTCTGCATGTGCCTATTTACTTACCATCTTCAGCCTACAGCAGTCAGCTGCTGGACATAGGCCTCTCCAGTTGCACGCCATTCAGAACGATTCTCAGCAACTCTCATCCAGCTGCTACCAGCCACCCTACGATGATCGTCGCTCCACCTAGCCTGGGCGCGTCCTACCTTACGTTTGCCGATTCGCGGTCTCCGCACAAGAATACGTCTACCCCAACGGTCATCGGTTCTACGGCTTATACGGCTGGCAAATTTATCTTGCTTATTCTGTGAGCTATGTTGACAACTTTGGTTCTCTGCCGGATCACCTCGTTCCGGATTCGATCCCTGAGAGAGACTCCAAGCATAGCCCGTTCCATAGCTCGCTGAATTTATGGATCAGCCATACCGTGAGTGACCACGTAATTAATTTACCTGTAACTAGAAAAAATTAGAAGCGCTGGAGTAGCCACAGGTTTATCAAATAATCATAGTAATTTAGCAGTTTAAGTCTAGAGTTTCATAAAATTATTGAAAAAAGATTTAGGTTTATAAACCTACAGTCTTTTTTGGATTCACATCGAAACGTGACAAACTTTGTTCACCAAATCCATGATTCGTTTGTTGACAGAAAATCAAGAATACCAATATGTTCCCAAACGTACGTTACATTCCTCCAATATTGGCACAGCGCAGCGTGCCAAAAAAGAACAAATGACTACGCCAAACATTTGTCGGACAACTTTTAAATTGAATCACGCTCTGGATATTGTGTCACGCTGTTCTGAACTTTTTAACGGCGCTTCAGCGTGACATTGGAGCTGTGCCATGTTAATATATTTTTCATGAACGGTTGACATTACACAGAACTTTTCACCGCTTTAAGTTTAGAGTCAAAGTTCAACGAAAAGATTTAAAAAGAAACATTAAATTAATAAAAGAAGAAGTTTGTCTTTAAGAGTCATTACTATGTATTTTTAAAACGAACGACAGCAAGACTGAAATAAAACGCTATGAATATCTGTATGTGGGTCGTGCGATATGGATATATGGGATGTAGTTAAGTAAGTAAACACACTAATTCAAACACAGTTGTTACCTCATACAGCCTAAAGTACTGACCAGCAAATGAAGTGTCGCTGGTTTAGTGTTGAATCGAAATGTTTCCTAGGCCAGAATTTAATTTGTTAGAATTTTTTGTTTTCGTAGCCGATTAGTTTACCCCTTGTTCTTATTTCCACAACAGGAAATCGTAAAAAAAATACAGTTTGAAACTGGTTCAACTATAAAGGCATTCAGAGCTTTTCATCTGCCGTTATTGTTGCAAAGTTAACCAACACGATATAATATTTCATGAAGTTTTCCCTCATTGTCAAACGAAATCTACTTCTCTCATGTCCACGAGCGTGAGCCAGCAATAATAGCTCCATTCTCCACCCCCTCAAATGTTAAGATGGACGATTTTTCCACCCACCCTCTTGAAGTAAGACTTTTTATTAGGGTCCACTCAATATTTTTACGCCCTCAAACTCTCATATTTTTTCAGTCCATATAAGTAATAAAAATACCTAGGCCCAAAGATGACCCTTTAATATTAAACAGCTATGGCTCAACGGAACCTATAAACGTGAAAGTAACTCTGTCTGTATGTCGGTTACCTTTTTACGCCTTGACGGCTGAACGGATTTCGATGATTGGCACATGACGCGGATTAGGACAATTTTTTTAACCCGGTAGTACAGTGGCGACCGCGGCATCTACATCGCCTCGTAAGAATTACGCATCAGAATGACGTCACGCAAAATTCTACATCGCGCAAGTAGAGTTTACCGCTCGACTAGCATATATACAACTAGCTTTTGCTCGCGGATTCACCCGCGTGGAGGTCCGAAATTGTCTCACACGAACTTACTACCGTGATAAAAAGTATCCTACATCCTAATACAGATCACAGTCTACCCATGTACCAAATTTCACCCAAATCCGTTCAGCCGTTTTAGCTTGAAAGTGTAACAAACAAACTCACTTGCGCATTTGTAATATTTGTTAGGATAAGGATAGGATGTCTCAACCACAATCAAAGGACAGTAGCCCACCAGGAACAACACCTGTGGTCGGAGGATCCTCCCTTTTCAATAGAGTGAACTTTACACCCTGTTCCTCCTTCCCGTGGAATAATTTAGGACCTCCACGCGGGTAAGGCCGCGGCAAATTCTAGTATTTCATATTTGTTACATAAGCATACTCGTATAAGAATCAATAAGGGATGGTCTTTTCTTTTGTGTTTTTTTATCTTTGATCCTGATTCAGCTATCTCAAGGGTTGAAAGCAAATATTATGTAAATTGTGATCTACTTAGGACTTAGGTACGTTACTGGATTTGGGTTGACAGAGTATTTATTCGGTTCTGTGTGTTCTTATCAGAGATCGGAATAGGTAGAGCATAAATACCTAAACTTCGAGGAAAGCAATAACAAAAGTGGATAATACCTCCACTATAATCCCGGAATAATAAACCTGACGATTAAATCAATATAGGTTATGTAGTCATCAAGACCGACCGCGCAGTGGCGCCCTCATCGTTTGTTTTGTTATTTCTTTTTATTTAAAAAGAAAATGCAGAAAATAAGGATATTGTTAAGTTTTATTGTAATCATTAAAACGGGAAATGGTGGCCACTTTTTTCCGTTTTAATGATTACAATAAAACTTCACAATATAAAACTACTGTTTATAATAATAATAACGCATAGTCTTGTGGAGTACAACTTAACATGCTCTTACTTAACTTAGAGAGTTGTATTGATGATTTTAATGATTACAGTTGATTCTATAAATAGGGACCTACATACTTGTTACGGTCGTGAATTATTAACATACCAACAAGCAATTTACAAAAAAGATAAAAAAAATTGAATATCGCGGGCTACCTCTGGTTTCGCCTTAAATGAGAAGACCCTGCACAACCGTGAGGTATATGCAATCTCACGGAATACTTAATACTCTCGATTTAAGAAATTGCGAATTATTTATTATTTACTATAATTATATAATTTGTTACGAATGTATTGAAATAAATAATTCACTATTTCTTAAATCCCGAGATTTAATTGTCAAGTTTATCATTCCGGGATTTTACCTATTCCAATCTCTGGTTCTTATTCTTAAAGATAATCATGCCCTTATTCGACCAGTAAGTAGGCATCAGTCTATAGAATGACCTTTCGCCAGCTAGGTATGTTGTAAGTCTAAGGGGACGAGTTTATGGCATTAGGTGGGTAAAAATCCAGAATCCAAGGGAAAATATTCTATGACTCTCTGCCTGACCCAGGCACGAACCCATGACCTCAAGCTCGACATTCGCTTGCAGCCAATGAAGAATAAAATTTATATTTCTTTCTTCTTCTTTTCTTTTTTTTTTCTTCTTAATAATAAATATAGAAAACAGCTCGATATTTGCCCAACATTACTTCCTTTTTTGTGTTTTTTGTTTCATATTGAGTTTTTCCCTCTGAAAATGATTCAGATTTTGCTTGACAGTGTGTTACGCAATTGGGGTCTAAATTTGTGCCGGATTGATGGCAATAGGCTCGCCCCTAAGCTTGTTACATGGACTTAAACTAACTGGCGAAATGTGGGCGTAGGTACTATAGGTACACCTCTGTCTAACCTTTCGAGGAATAAAGAAAAGAAAGAAAATAAAGAAAAATAAGTTTATTTGTCACAAAAATACGTGCATACAAAAAGATAATCAACTCGAGTAATACGAAAAGAAAAATAAAACAAAATAGATCTACATAAGAGTTACGAGCTCATAACAAAAGTCGGCAGCTGCTGGCACGTCATGACTGTGACAAGAAGGCTTCCACTCAGCATGATCGCTGATTTTCAGTGGTCACCCGAAAAAGACGAACGGAAACCAAGTCAGGTTTAACGAGTAGTATACATGAATAACAAAATAAAACAATACAAACAGTACTTAGAATATTATAATGCAATTATACTCACTTACAAAGTTACAACCAATTATAAATGAATAAATATTATTAAATATCAGGCGAATAAAGGCGTGATATTATCTGTTACTCGTGGCTAAGTAATAACAGCCGCACGGGTCGATCCATCAGGTTAAGCTACGCTTGCCACGGTTGGTCTGTGGATGGGTGACCATCTTTTCATACTGAGACTCCTCCGTGCCTCGGAAAGCACGTTAAGCCGTTGGTCCCGGCTGTCATTCGTGGATCTTTGACAGTCGTTACGGGTCGAAGCCCGAAACTCTGACAACCAGTCTTACCAAGTGGGTATCGTATTACCCAGTAAGTGGGTTGTGGAGGTTAGATAGGCAGTAGCTCCATGTAAAATACTGGTATTCAGCTGCATCCGGTTAGATTGGAAGCCGACCCCAACATAGTCGGGAAAATGCTAGGCAGATTGATTGATTATCTGTTACTAGCTTTTGCTTTGGCTTCGCCCGCGTGGATGTTAGAAATTATCCCACGGGAACCGTACATTTTGCCGGGATAAAAAGTATCCTATATGCTATTCTAGACTATATCTTTGTGCTAAATTTCATCCAGATCAGTTCTGGCGTGATTGAGTAACAAACATGCAAACATCTTCACAAACTATCACATTTATAATATTAGTAGGATTACTTCCTTCTAATAAAGAACTATATCACAAATGTACATAAATAATATTGAATACAAAAGTAATGTATTTTAATAGCATAATATACGCGTAATTTACTGTAATGTTTAAAAAACAATCTACCTGATGAATATTTTATGTCCGGCGCAAATGATATTTTGATGAGAATTTTTCCTATTATAATAAAATATAATATTTATATTCCTATTATAATAAAATATAAGAATATTATAGAATATTTTTTGTTGGGGACATTTTAATATGGGTTTAGATAAGAACATAAGAATTTTATCACTGGGTTGGTTTGTGAAGGTCTCTCTCTACCCCTTGTTTGTGCAGCAAACTGGGTAAGTCACACTCTTACTCTTAAAATGCATAGGGGACTACAGGACCTAAAGCGCGGTCACTGTCGGACTGCATAGAAAAGAAAGAGAAGCGTGATGACACAACGCGGGTAACTTATTGCAAAATATGAAGCAATTATCTATCAACAAAAAATCGATTGATTGGACTAAAAAATTAAAATACTATTACGTTAATATGTTGTTTGTAGAATAATCTGATAAAAATTAGGATTATTGCATGTAAGTACTTATATTACTATGGTTATTAATCGTTAAAATATTTTTTTGAGGTATCTTCGTGGTATTTTTCTATCGTATCAAATTAGTTGTGTTATGTTTTCAACACACTATCTAACTAGCATGTCTCCGTAGAGCGAAAAGTCACTAAGTAACTAAGTCACTAATTAAGACAAATTAATATACTGAAGTTTCACCGGCTTCATAAGGTTCATAACTCATTTGTTGGGCTTGGTATATCCTTTTATAACAAGTTACCCTCTTCTTTGCTAGATTTGTCCTTCAATGCGTTTAAAGCTAAAGTAAATTCTAACCTTTGTTCAAAGGCATACTATTCTATCAACGACTATTTAAACGATAAGAATAGTTGGTCGCTGTGATTAACTCAAGACGATATTTATGTTCTTTCTCCAGAATTATCTTATCTTCTGACAGGTTATATGAGTTCATATGATTATTATTTTTTTTTTTACTGTAAAAATCAATTTATTTTAATTTTATTTCTATTTATCATTGACATAATCTACTCATTACAATGTTTTTTTATGAGTGGTCGACAATTGATCATATTATTCTTGCCTGAGCAACCGGCAGCAAGTTCGTCTTGCTCCCTTATATGTCACTGCTTGCGGTAGCGTTGGGGGTCGGTTTGCCTCCTTCCCTCAAATATGGCGAGGCGGGTAATGGCTGATCTTTGCGTTATGCTCGTGAATGGGTGCTGCTTGTGGTGACTGGTCGTCTTGCTGACCTTGGTTTTGTTATTGTTATTAGTAATTAACTCTTGTTTTGTTTATTTTACTTCGATGGTCCTAGTTTATCATTTGTGAGTTCGAGTTTCGGCTTCATATACGGATATATGTAAGTGGGCACATCCTTTATTACTGGAGGCCTTTATTTAGGTATAAAGTTCTGCTTACGTTTTTAGTTTTGTATTTCCATTTTTGCTTGAGTATAGTTTTCGATTTTCTTTTTTGGTATACTGGCGTGTGCTAGCTTACTTAAAGCAAATAATTTAATTTAATGCTTTGTGTTGCGTAATGTACCTAAATTATTATGCGCAGTGTTGTATAGATTGATTTTTTTTTAACTGAACAGACAGCTGTGCTGCTGGGGAGTTTGTTGCGCCACTTCTTCTCCCCAGCTAAAGCACTAGGAAGTGGTGAAGGGCGGGCTTTTTGGGGGACTGTCTTATGTAATTTTGACGTTCAAAAAGTGCTGATTCTCAGGCTAGTTTGAATAAATGATTTTTGATTTTGATGAATATCATATATTATTCTGATTGTTTTTCCTGCAGTAAATCATATATTTTTAGGCATTATAAAACTTGCGTTTAGTTGCGTTTAGGTCCTGTTTCTGTTTTCCAAATCAAGGTAATAACGGTTAAAATAACGGTTAACATCGATAATTTCTTTCACATCCCGATATGTCCATTGCCATGTGTTTATCAAAGTCAAGCACGTCCGCGACGACCAATCAGCGTAAAGTATGAGGCCATTTCCACGAGTTACCTCTCGCGATAAATTAGACAGTGAAGTCGCCAAATTCAAAGTGTTTTTTTATTTCAAACTCCGGTACGTTTCGCTATTTTATATCAGATAACAGTATTTCTATACTATAAACTGTTTTTTTTTAGCTTAATCCTTTATTTATATATTATTTTTATTTATATTTTAATAACCACAATCTCCTACACGTGTGGTCGTTTAACAAAAACAGTCTCTCCATGTAAAATTCTGGTATTCATTTGCGTCCGGTTAGATGTTGGGGTCGGCTTCCAGTCGAACCAGATACAGCTGGATACCAGTATTTTGCATGCCTATCTGACCTCCACAAACACCAAATACTGGGTAGCATAATACCTCTTGATGAGACTGGTTTTCATACTTTTGGGTTTCTACTACCTACCCATAACAACTGTCAACAAAGATCTACGCATGACAGCAGGGACCAACGGCTTAACGTGTTTTCCGAGGCATGAAAGAGTCTCGATACTTAAGTAATGGATGCTCACCCATTACGAACCGACCGTGGCAAGCGTAGCTTAACCTTCGAGCAACCCGTGCGGCTGTTATTATTTAGCCATAAGCCCCTAAAAAAACAGCCTAGAAAAAACATTAGCAATAAATTGACATTATGATAGCAGATAAAAAGAATCGTTTTTGATAAAATAGAATCGTTTTTGTGAAACTGGAAGTTAGTATACGTACAGACCGTTCACCGTTATTTTATCTCTGACAGCAGTAATCTAACAGCATCCTTATTGTTAACTAGAATAAAGATCAATTTGATTTTGACAGACTTGTCAGTGGCAGCAACCCAACAGCGACCTTATTGTAACAAGCATAAAGATCAGTGTGATTTTGAGATCATATGTAATATAACTGAACGGTCTGTAGAAAGTAGTTTCATATTCATTTGTTTTTGTAATATCGAAATGTGTCGCACGTTTAGGCTTAGGGCGGGTTTTTTGACCCGTAGTTAACTCAACCAATGGTTAAACATAGTGAGTAATGGTTGAATTTTGGCTAAATGTGAAAGGCTAAACATGAATGTATTAATGTTAGCTCATTCATATTAAAAATAGTAACTAATGGCATAACTCATTCATGTTTAGCCTTTCACATTTAGCCACAATTCAACCATTAGTTAGTATTGGCTTTAGTCCATATTGACCTTTTATTAACGGCTAAGAATAGATTTATAGAACCGTTAAGTGCGTTCGTAAATTATTTATCAGTTTGGTCAATAAAAGTTTTATGTCTCTTGCTTGCCTGACATTGTTTTAGTGTAAATTATAAAACACTTCAGTGCCATTTTGTGTACAAAGACTGCGGTAATAAGGTTCAATTTTAGATGACTTTTACGGGAAGCGTGGGATCGTAAGTAACTATACGCAGATAAAACTAACTAAAGCCAACGAGAAGAGATAAATTTCATGCTTTGGGATTAAAAACTTTAATTTAACTGCGTATGGTTCAGTTTCAATTGCAACATAAACTATTTTATTACTTTATATTGATAAAGTTTTGTCATTCAAAAATCAATTTAGCGCTCTTCAGTTTAAAGTTGATATTTGTATAAGTTTTGTTTTATTATTTATTTTGGCAATAGTAGAGCTATTGTGAAGAAGCTCGTCCGAGAAATTACTACTACAGTAGCCACCAAAAAATTTGGCAAAAAAGTGTTTTTTTTTTATATTTCTATGGCAGTACGGAATCCTGTTGCGTGATTGGTCGCATCAAGTACGCGTCCAATCATGCAACAGGATACTGCAATTCGCATCCCCATTGTTTGCCAACTTGCGTGGCGAAGACTGTAGGTAACTCTAACTGTACCTCTTTTTGAAACCAAGCAGCATTGCCAGGTTCAGCACCCTAATTGCGCAACAAACTATCAATCACAATCTGAATGATTTTGAAGTATATTGTTAATCCATTGCTTCACATGTTTGATAAAATTATCTTCTCAACAACGTAGATAACGCAATGAATGTCGTTGAACTGTCAAATTTACACCCATTCTTTCTGTAAGTGTGTACAATTACCCCGCTGATTTGAAGGGTAGGTTTCAGAGAGCATTGTCTTTGGTATGGCAACTCATCCGCGATGCCTCTAGTGTTGCAGACGTCTATGGCCACTGTGTGGCTGTGACCACTTACTATCAAGCTATACATACAGTAAAGCATATTGTGAAAATTCAGAAAAACTATAACAGTTTATAAATATTTTGTTAGGTATGTACCTTGAAACTTTCAGTTAAATAGAAATCGATAGCGTCTCTACCAGGAAACCCGGCCGACGCCCGTTGTAAACTGTGGCAGGATACGGGGAGTATCCTCCTACTTACTATCTACCACGAACGGAGCATCTCCCTGCAGAGTGTAACCTTTCGTGGTCCTCTTGGAAGTCGCTGACCCGTCTCCGGATAGAAGTGGGAAGATGTAACTCCAATCTGGTAAAGTGGGGCTACCTCGATGGAAGGCAGCAGGGTGTGGATGTGGAGCTATGTCGCAAAATATGTTCCACCTCCTATCCTGCCCTCTGTGTCCCAAAGCATGCAGCCATAGTGACATCTGCGCTGTCACCGACAGCTGCGGGTGACGAAGTCTTGAGTCAACAAGTTCTGAAATACAGTCGTACCAGCGACGCGAAGAAGAAGATATTGAGACATTCTTTTCTTATAAAATCTATGAATAGTCATACAAAAATCTTCAGTCATCATGATCAATCACCGAATGTCAGTCAAAGACGCAACTCCATTCACCCTATGCGAAGGTACCTACGACATACAGCCTCATACGTCACATGGGAGGAGCAATTTGCATGTTGACGTCGTCACGGACCGCTTATATTCCCGCCACGCCAAGACGAAAATATCTGAAACATTTTTATTACCTGTGGTATTATTAGTGTTACGAGGGCTTAGTTCAGCGGCAGCCATTTTATAAATAGTCATCAATTAAATTCGAAGAGGCTATTTTACGTTCGCCCGTTCTAAAATGTTATTTTTGTTGCTTTATTTAAAGAAATATTTGGTCTGTAACGAAATCGTTGTTATATTTAGAGGTTCATGACGTGTATATTGTAGAATTTAGGTACTTACTAATTTAGGTTAGGTCCACCACTTAAATTCTAAAATTGTTATTATTGATTTAAACCCGAAATGGTCCATAGTTTTAGGGAGTACCTAAGCCAAATTAGACATAAGTATTTGAGACAACCGTTATTTAGGTAGATTCCTATCCATAAATAAGGAAAAACCTGGGTAGGTACTTTGTCAGAGTAAGAATTTTCTTTATTGCTTTCTTTCCCGATATACACGTACTTATCGCAGAGAAGCTATAATCTTTTGATAAACTTAGGAGATTTCTTGCGGTTTAGTGTCGCGCTGTTGCAAGATCAACATTTAAGTAAATATTTTCATATTGTAACACAGTATTTACTGTCCTTTTGACAGTTATATGACATTTGTATTTGTGTGACATTTGTTTTATTGTCACTTGTGCGGGAAATAAAATCACTTCTTCACAGTTCATGTTCTTGTTCTAAGCGACATGTAGCCGGTATAAGTTGGAGCTGTCCTTCGACCAGTGTCGTGCAGGAGTATTATTGAGTAGTCTTTCACCGCAACATCTATAGCCGCCGCCACCGACCCACAGCCATTGCCTTACAGGTAGCCCGCGAAATTCAAATTTTCTTACGTTTTTTTGCAATTTGCAAGTCGGTGTTAGGTTGTATGTTAATTTGAATGTGATTCGCGACCGTAACAAAGCTGTATTTATAGAATTATAATCATTAATATCATCAATACAATATACAAGCTAATATAAGCCTTGGCCGCCTTTAGGCTCAATATAAACGGAACCCTGAGCAAAGACTCCAGGGTTAAGCACATACGCATTAGGGAGGATGCGATCAAAAGACGGCCAATGATCACTCCGGTATCACCGGATGCCGACCTACCTCTGTCGAGTGGTTGAGGCCTATTTGACGGATAGGGCCGTCATCTACCCCGGTCATCAGGGAGAGTGGAACCGGCGAGAGATGTCGTGCGGTGTCCCACAGGGATCGGTCCTGGGGCCGCATTTGTGGGACATCGGGTACGACTGGGTGCTGCGCGCCGACCTCCCTAGCGGCGTCAGCGTGGTATGTTACGCTGACGACACGCTGGTCCTGGCGCAGGGGAGGTCGCACCAGGCGGCGGCTGAATTAGCGACACGCGGGGTTGCGATAGTCGTTGAGAGGATCCGGCATTTGGGACTCGAGGTGGCCCTGCACAAGTCCGAGGCCATGTGTTTTCATGGTCCTCGCAATGCGCCACCGTCGGGTTCCCAAATAACGGTAGGAGGGGTTCGCATTGGAGTCGAGTCGACGATGAAGTACCTGGGACTCGTCCTCGACAGCCGGTGGAACTTCGTGGAGCATTTCCGACGTTTGGCTCCCAGACTGGAGCGGGCTGGGGCTGCCTTGAAGCGGCTCCTGCCCAATCTAGGTGGTCCAAACGCCTCCTGCCGGAGGCTTTACGCGGGGGTCGTGCGGTCCATGGCCCTTTACGGGGCACCGGTGTGGGCGCGTTCCCTGAGGCTGCGGCCAGTCCGCCGGTTGAACGCGTCCCAGAGGGTCATGGCCATTCGGCTAGTCCGGGGTTACCGCAAGGTCTCCGGTGAGGCGGCGAGCCTCCTTGCCGGATTGCCGCCGTGGGATCTGGAGGCGAAAGTCCTCGCGCACGTGTGGGAGTGGCGCGAGGAGGCGAAACGCCGGGGCGTAACTCCGCTGCCGCGAGAAATCACGGTACAGCGGACAGAGCTCCGGCGGGATCTCATGGCGACATGGAGAGTGCGACTGTCGCAGCCCAGCGCTGGGCACGCCACAATTGCGGCGATAAGTCCCCTTTTTGAGGAGTGGTTAGAGAGGCGCCACGGCGTCCTCACCTTCCGCCTGACGCAGGTCCTCACCGGACACGGTTGTTTCGGGAGGTTCCTGTTTCGCATAAGGCGGGAGGAAACGCCCGGGTGTCACCATTGTGTGGATCGCCCAGAGGACACGGTGGAGCATACAGTGGAGGTCTGCCCGGCTTGGGCAGAGCACCGCCGTGTTCTCACGGAGGCGATCGGCGGCGGCGATCTCTCGCGTCCGAGCCTGGTCCAGGCCATGGTGCGGAGCGAGAGTGCATGGGAGGCCGTCACCTCCTTCTGCGAAGCGGTAATGCTCGCGAAGGAGGAGGCGGAACGCGTGAGGGAGAGGCAGTCTCGCGCCCTCAGTCGCCGCAGGAGACGCCCTGGGCGGCGGGAATCGATAGCCGATTCCCGGCCACCGTAGGCGCGGGCTTGCGGACGGTGAGTAGTGGGTAGCTCGCCGTCCGGTGAGGACCAGGCCCGGGTCGACGGCGCGTTGTGTTCCACGCGCGCCTCAAAGAGATGTCAGCAAAAGATGGGGTCCAATGGGGCCGATGCCGCTGGGGTCGCGGGTTGTTTGAAAAAGATACCGTGGCCCTGGCATAGGCAACTGAAGGAACACGGGTGGGTTTTAGTCAGTAAAAGTCTGACACGCCCTTCCGCTCCACCCAGAGCGGGAGAAGTGATTTCCCATCCACAAAAAAAAAAAAAGCCAATGATGGCATCAGCCTGCGACAGAGCCCCGAAACAACATTACTTTCAAAAGCATTACAACATAATACTCACGGAAGAACAGTATGACTACTCGGGCCCGAAAGAGCTGAGAGTTTACACCGACGGGTCAAAGACCGACTCCGGAACCGGTGTCGGAGTTTTCTCGCACGACCTCAACTTAAACATATCCAGACCGCTGGGAATGTTCAACACTGTCTTCCAGGCAGAATGTGTGGGCATTATTCAAGCGGCGTATGCCATAGAGGCCAGTAGAGTTACGGATACCCATATACGTATACTCTCCGACAGTGTCTCAGTACTCCAAACCATAGAGAAAAAATATATTACTTCAAGATTAATACTAGAATGTCACAATGCGTTAGAACGAGTAACGGTATTTAACCGCAATACAGTGACACTGCAATGGATAAAAGGACACAGTGGGTCTTTGGGTAACGATGCAGCGGACGAACTTGTTAAGAGGGCATCCAGTGCGTCAGTCTGTGGACCCGAACCAATCGTACCCATCCCTTTCAACCAATTACGCAGGTGGCTGCAAGAGTTCACCCAAACACAAGCAGAAGAGTGGTGGTCCTCGACACCAGGGTGCAGGCAGTCCAAGGAGGCTATGCCAAGTCTAGATGGCAAACTAACCAGGCGACTTTTATGCCTGGAGAGGAATGGCCTGCACCTGATGACGGGGACCATCACAGGACACTGCTCGCTGAACAAACACTTTTACACAATGGGCATAACGGACAGCCTTCTGTGCAGAGCTTGCATGGAGGCTGAGGAAACCGTTCCGCATGTGCTCTTCGAGTGCACAGGCGTTACCCAGATTAGAATAGAAACTCTCGGGGCACCCAGATCTTTCACAGATGTTCTGAACGGACCAGAAACCGTGACTAACTTCTGGAGGGAGGTGGGCTGGTTGGAATAAACACCGACGGCCGCCATGGATCACGTACAATGGTCCACTTGAAGGATTAAGTGCAGAAACCAAACCCAATAACATACAACCTAATACTGACTCGCAAATTGCAAAAAACGTAAGATTTGATGACATTTTTCAAAAAGTTAGATGACATTTTTCCGCTTCAGATGTGATACTATTCACATTATGATTTAAAATTCTAGTTTCAAATGTTTGAAATGTACCCTATAACGTTTTTATTGAATAATTCATCTACAATTATCATAACAAATAATTAGGTAAGTAATCCCTTAGCATTTACCTGTTTTTTTTAATTTGAAATCATAATGCGGCATCACAGCTGAAGTGGATAAATGTCAACAACTTTTGGGGGCACTGTACGTATGATAGCTGTGGAGGCACGCAGATAACATAACGTCCTTCTCTCAACATTTCTGAGGCCTGAAAAACTAATCAGCATAAAAAGATAGTAAACCTTTTTACATTAAACTTATTTCATCTCTGATATTAAAGTTCAGCTATAAAACGACAATGTATAACTTAAGTTTCTGAATTAATAAAGGACCTAAGTTCGTCCAAGAATAATGACTATGCTTAAAAGTTTTTTAATGTTACATAATCTCGCGCTCTCTCTCGTTTGTATAAATTCCTCGGAGGTGTTTTCAGAGGTCTATGGTCCTCCCACATTTCGCCAGTTATGTAAGGCGACAGCGCCAGGGCAGCCCGCGTAATTCAAATTTTCTTACGTTTTTTGAAATTTGTAAGTCAGTATTAGGTTGTATCTTGATCGAAATATGATTCACGACCATATCAAGTACCTATATTAAACCAACCATATTAAGTACATAAATCTAATCATTAAAGTCATCAATACACCTATTCAAGACCAGGTAATCCTACATGAAATCTTGACATTTGAGGATTATAATAACTTAGGGAGTTGTATTACTGTTTCGAATGATTATAATTATGTAAATACATTTTTGTTACGGTCGCGATTAATACTTTAATCGACATACAACCTAATACTGACTTGAAAATTGCAAAAAAAGAAAACGTGCGAAAATTTGAATTTCGCGGGCTACTTTGGCTCTTCCCCTTAAAGTCCCAATTAATAGGCATATTAATTGCTTCGTTTTATTCTAGCATACTGCTACCAACTGCGTGAGCCAGATACCATCCCTCTACACTCGAATATACTAAAAATCCGTTGCTTGTGGAGACAATGAAATAATATTGTTTTAATACATTTCACCCTTGTAATACACGTTTATCCTAGCATGGGCTCATTGATCATTTATTTTGTACCATGATACTTGCAGGCTGAAATTAAGTGTCAAACTAGCTGTTCGTGCGCGGCGTCGCCCTTGTGAACTTCGTTTCTCTATCTCCAGTGGTTTAGGCTGCGTGTTGTCTGTTTTCATACAAAAATACCATCCAAATTTCCGAAATTTCCGTTGAATTTTCAATAAAATATCTGTCATACAAACTTTGTTCTGACAATTACAGACACAACAAAAAAGAATTAGCCAAATACCAGTAGGTGCAATCCTTCAGGCGCTTACATTCGGCATTCGGCAGCTGATTTTTTTTCGCGATTTCAGGTTTGGTCCCATAGTAAAATTTGTTTATAATGATGAGTACAATGACCCCTTAAGTGGTTGCTGGTGTTTTACAAATAACTCTGTATATACAGGACAATTTTGTAAGCAGTGCGCAAATTTTCACAGGTTATTCTACCCATGAATATGAACAACTTTCACTATGGGACCAACCCTGAAATAGCGAAAAAAAAATCAGCTGTTCAGTACATTTTGACGAATTATGCCAACATAAATGTACTGAACAGCTGATTTTTTTTCGCGATTTCAGGTTTGGTTCCATAGTGAAAGTTGTTCATATTCATGGGTAGAAAAACCTATGAAAATTTGCGCACTACTTAAAAAAATATCCTGTATTTAAATAAAATATATAGCTGATTTTCCCCTTTTTTGAATTCCGATTTGGTCCCATAGTAAAAGTCGTTTGTTATATAAAAGGAACAACAGGATTTTTGTTACATATTGTATACATATTACTAAATTACTTACTCTTTTAAAATAAAGCTTGGCAATTTCAACAATCGTTTTGACATTAGCATAGTAGCTACATAAGGGTAAGTGACCCCAAAATGACTAGCACCGTTCCACCAATTTTGTCACGGAACACGAAATCTTTTCAGGACGACACGACAGATAGATATCATAACGCGAAATAATAAAAAACAACGGTCGTAACCTCTTCACTTTCGTAAGTATTATTCGGCCATTTTAACGCCAACCAACCCTATTTATGTAAAGCCACGTTTTCACTTAGGTAGTGCTGTTTCCTAAAAGCGACCGGCAGATGCATGAAAAATTGTGTGAAAAATGTATGAATTTGAACTTCGATTTGAACCTAATTCAATCCGAAATCGAACTCATTTGTTTTTAAAGTAAATCATCGCGGATATGCAAACTTTACTTTCATAGCTTTGCAGCTTCTGGGAAGGACTTCAACTGTTTTCCTTCATTTGTTTTATAGAATTTTGGAGTTCATGGAACAAGAACGTTTCCCAACGAGAAACTACTATAGAATACGTACAGTCACGAATCGGGATTGTTGAGCCACTATGTTTATGTTACACGAAGCCGCCCGTTTTTCTTTTTTGAAAAGTCACATGTCAAATTTGACGGGCGGCATTCGTGTAACACAACCAAGTTAAGACGATAAGCAAGTGGCTCAACAATCCCGGCTCGTGACTGTACTTAAATTACGGGTATACTTACATAATTTCACTCCGCACATAGCACTTCTCACGACACTAATAATTCGCGTATTTATCTAGTCTGCTCGACGTCGTCCATATGACGTCACTGCAGGAATCCAGCAGAATATCGCGTCAGGTATATTATTTGCCTGACACAATGCTGGACTCCCATTTGGTGCAACCTTGCAACACACACCACACTTTGTATATTCATTAAGGGTCCCCAACACGATAAATTGCAATTGTCAATATTTACGTGATTGATACACATTGATGCACAAATTGATCGTCTACCATATGTAATAGAAGTAATGGACAATATTAGGTACTACAAGAGAAATTGATGGTAATTGATCGTTTCGGGAACCCCTATTTTGACTAAAGTGTGCCATAGCCATAGCCAATAGTGTCACTTTACTTATTATTTATTTTTTTGTTCGTCTAGTGGCCACAAGCGCGATCGTGGAAACGTGAGGTCCTGGATTTTGAAACACGGGTCAGGCAAGGAGCTTTTATTTGCCTCTTTCTATTCAGGAAGATATAATACTTTTTACTAAACACGATTACAGTTTATTTAATTACATTCTTAGAGGGTCTGAATGAGCCCGGTTAATGACAATGGGCTGTTCGTACTAGATTATAGGTTTAACTGGTGAAATATGAGCATTTCAAACACGGCTGCCTACCCGTTATTGGATACAGCAGGCGTAATGTTACGTTACGTTTAAAAAACCGGCCAAATGCTTGTCAGACCACGAACAATGAAGGGTTCCATAGTTGGGATGAATTTATCCCAAGGACAAACTTAACATTGTAGTTGAAAAACATGTTCTCCCATACATTCCAGCTGCAATACAATATTGCGCAGAGATTTACCATGTTATTTTAAGACCACGGCTTTCTTACAAGTTTTCCGTAATCTGTAAGTATAGAACTATTTTCTTTATTTTTTTTTTTCTAAATTTTATGCTCAGTAGTTTAGGAGATAAGGGAATGGTAAATATTCGTCTATTTTGTTACATAATTTTAAAATCGTTTATTTTCGAATTATAAAATATATATATATATATATATATATATATATATTTGAGACCCTCACAGTAAGCACTTTCATTTGATATATCACACGGTACAGTTTGCAAAACTTTTTTTTTTACTTTTCTTATATGCCCCCCAAAATTGACCCCCATATTCAAAATTAATTTACTTATGTTACACGTCCGTATTTGGGTCACAGAAGTTCATAAGTGTACCAAATTTCAACTTAATCTGTCCATTAGCTTCGAAGCAAATAGGCTGTGACAGGCGGACAGACAGACAAACAGCCAGCCAGACAGACATACAGACACACAAGTAATCCTATAAGGGTTCCGTTTTTCCTTTTGAGGTACGGAACCCTAAAAATAACACTACTGAATGAAATGTCAACTGGATGAGACTCGCACAAAACAGGGAAGCATGGCCCAAAAGGCAAGAGGCCTATACTCAGCTTTGGGTGGAATAAGGCCGTCAGTCAATGGTAATAATGAAATAGAAGTGAATTTATTAGATTTACAAATGTACATAACAAAGAGAATTAAACCAACAGTCATTGGTACGTAATGTACAGACGCCAGCACATCAAACTACCCGAAACTGTAAAATTTTCCCAATCAACTTTGAACCGAATGCTTTAGCGATAAAGTTGACAAAGTCTGTACGTGGCTTGGCACGCGACGATGGCAAGAGACCGGGCATCATGTCTTTATTTCCATGGAAGATGGGTAGGTCTTTAGTGTGGAATGCAACGTGTGTCAATACTCTTGCGCCATCCCATCTTCCTGGCACAGCGTGCTGTGCTGGCGCCGCTGCTGCGGCTGCGGTAAACCCCAAGCGGCGTCAATTTCCTTAGTTATTAGTAAATAGCTGTTGCCTGCGGCTTCGCCCGCGTGGTTGTCAATATTTTCCTATTTAAATCGGATGTTTAATTTTTTTGCGCGGAACCCTAACTTTTTTCCCAAAATAAAAGTAGACTACCTTATAACATCAGCTATCTTCCAGTGAAAGACACTTCAATTTTATTTATTTGTATGTATAGATTATATTTTGGGCCGTTTGAGGTTGAAGCCCGAGGGCTTGGATCCCACGGCCCGAGGGCCGTGGGGTCTTCACTTCACTTCACTTCCGGTGACCCAAGGGCTGGCTTTTACCTTGGCCAGAAGCTAAGCAATGGCATGCAACGTGATAATGGGTCCAGTCGACAGCGACGCGGATAAATATTTCCGACGCTATATTTTAGTTTGTGAATAGTTTTGTTAAGATAGGATATAACTTTGTTATTTTTACCTTTATTTCCTTTTTATACATATTATATAAATTATATTTAGAAATATTAGAATAAAAAATAAAAAGGAACATTTAAAAATATAAAAAAAATAGTAGCCCACCGGTATCGGGAACAGGGTCCAAGCTACCGGCGGTCAGGGCTCCAGAGAGAGGAACCTTCTAACAATGCGAGCCGTGTCCAGAAGTACCGCTTTCTGAACCAAGCCCTTCATCCAGTTGCCCAACGAGAGCCTCCTTAGGTGCTGGTTTCTGAACCAAGCCGAGGCCCATAGCAATTAAGCCATTGGCTGATACGACTATCGGCACAATGATCGCTGAGTTTATTTTTACTATTGTTAATTGTATGATGAAATTAATTGTCAAACATTCACTCAAAACAAATAGTTCGTTGGACAGTTAAATGAAAATGCGGCTGAAAGCATAAATAACCAAGCAACCGGGGCGGTGGTTGTGGTTGCCAAACCCGTTAGAACTGCGGTTACCGTATCCAGTTGGTCCATTCACGTCAATTAACGTTTTGGAATCGTTAATGAAACGCCGCGCCGCGAATTTAGGCAACGACATAAAGTCGCTTTGAATTTTTCATTAGGTGGATTTGCATTTTATATTTAGGGTTGTGTTCACGATTTTCTTTGGCGTGGTTGCTGGTTTCGAAATGTGATCCTGCCTTTGGGGTCGGGTTTAAAAGGATTTCTATTTAGATGGGGCAGGAAATGTAAATATGTCACAGTAAATTCTGCCTCCTTGGTCCTTGGTCGCTGAACGAGGTCCTGGATACAATTCACGGGTCCAGCAAAGTGTTTTTACAAGCTTTTATTTAACTTGAAATGTTCGTATGTAAGTTGTCCTTTTTATTTGCAAGTTACATTTGACCCACTTCCCGGTGTTCGATTGAGCTGAAATTTGGCATACGTATTTAAAATCGGGGACAATGAAATATTTTGGTACCATCGTGCTGATTTAATGATGGAGCCGGAAGGTGGCCACAGGAACTCAGTAATAAAACGACGTAACTCTATCGAGTTTGGGCTCGTTTGATTCGTCTTGACTCTGGTCCTAGATGATATCCAGACTAATAAACACTTGTACATTTGTTCCATCTAGAATTACTCAGTCGTAGCCCTGTGTCTGGATTTCTGCCCGGTTGATGGCAACAGGCTCGCCTGCTATTACATGGGACTTAAACATAACTCTTAATAATACAAATTAAGCTTTTTTATGTGTGTAATATACGTACGAAGATTAGGTACCGACTCTGTCCCACAAAATCAGGGACCGGTCGCAGGGGGACCAAGGGTGCCTAGACACGGCGTCGTCTGGCGCCCATGTGCTGGCATAGCTGGTTTGATGGGGGGTGCTCCCCAGAGGAGGGTCCGGTGACGGACAGACGCGGCGGGTTCGCGGTGAGTGCTAACGCGTGCCCGTGTTGCCGCCACAAGCGGCAGAGGAGGACACCGTGGAGTTTTAGTGGGTTGGAGTCCCACATAACTGCACTATCTCCCCGTGGTAGTGCAGTATGCATGAGCATATCTCCACGCAAAAAAAAGGTTACGCTAGTTATGGTCATTCCATACAAACATGGTACATTTTTCCATACAAACGTGGTACATTTTCCATACAAACGTGGTATGGTGATTACTCGTCTATTTGACGGTGTAGTTTCAAAACTAAGAATCATATCAAATGTTTCGTCATTATCTAGTCGAAGAAGAAGTTATGAGCGTCGTAACTTCCATAATTCAACACTAATTACTACTAAATAATTACCAATTTCTTAATTCCCAATATTTAATCGTCATGTTTATCATTCCGGGATTATATAGGAGGTATTATTCACTCTTGTTACTTCTTTCCTCGAAGTTTAGGTATTTATATTCTACCTATTCCGATCTCTGCTCATTACTTTTGTGCCAACCTGATGCTATATAAATAAAACGAAATAAATAGATAAATAAACTAAATAACACGCATATTAGCCACGGCCACGCCACAAACGAGTTCCAGCCGCGGTCTAGTGCAACCTTAAGCTTCCATAATAAGAGGTTATCGGGACGTGTTCTCTATACCCCTCTAAATCGGGACGTCCTGCGCTCATTAGAACTCGTAACAGCACTAATTGCAACTTTAAGCCTGGTTTCCACCGCGAGCGGAGCGGACTCATTAAGGACTCCGTTTCACACGCAAGAGTAAACTGCATACTTGTATTTCCACCAACAAACAGTCGTCAAGTACGCAGTTCACTCTTGCGAGTTAAACGGTGTCTTTAATGGGTCCGCTCCGCTCGTGGTGGAAACCAGGCTTTTCTGTAGCAGTAATGACTTTCCATTACATTGAGTCATAGAAGAGCGGTGGCCGCCACATAGCGTCTGCAATTTATCGACGAATGACGTCACTGAAACGTTATTTATGAAAGTAACTTGATATGTTTTTTTTTTTTATTTATTTGAGATGGGTTTGCTTTTGACTAGTCTAGGTCGGAGGTGACAGAGACAAAGTCTACGATCGAATGAGCTTATCCAGAAGAAGCCTGATCACTGTAACTTTGAAGAGATTAGGGTTGTATGCGCTCGGAAACACAGAGACAGGTATAGAGAGTTCCACTCTTTTGCTGTGCGCACTATAAATGACATTTGGAAACGCTTAGTGCGAATTGGTGGAATACTCGTAGCAACTAGGTAGGGATGGTAACTGGCAGTGCGTCTAGATGTCCGATATGAAGAAGAGGGCCGGTATAATGAGGTCGTGAAGTTCTTGGGCACATTCACCGAAGTACAATCTGTAAAAGACCGACATGCAGACAACCTTGCGGCGATGAGCCAAGCTGTGAAGCTTGGCATCCACCAGTTTTACGTTGCCAATGAGCCTCTTAGCTCTGCGTTCCAGCGAGTCAAGTGATGTGTTTTCCTAGAGAACGTTTCTTGACAACGTAAAGTCAAGCCGTGAATGCGGCCGTTATGTGGCGGCCACCGCTCTTATAGTATAGGAAACCGTAGCATTACAAATCTATGGTATGCCATGAAACGAGCCTACCTCCTTTCAAGGTAGCTATGATTCATCGTCATCATGCTGTGGTTAGAGCAATATTGGCCCAGTGGTAATTGTAATGCTTAGATGGTTTGGTCATGTTGAGAGGATGAATGAAAGGCGACTAACAAAACGTCTTTACAAGGCAGATGTGGGTGGAAACACCGGGTGGGGGACGCTCTAGGAAGACATATAGCGACCTTATTGGTGATGTTCTTTAGAAAGGTCAGGTGCGTAGTACTCGCAACCGGCGTGCGTGTATGACCAGATGTATGAACGTAAACGAGGCAAAAGGAGTATATAAGGAATTATCCTTTACGTTTGATCATTTTACGTTTTATATATACAATTTATTTATTTAACATAAAACGGCCAAGGCCAATTACATTAGTTAAGATATTAAAACATTATTTAAGTACAATAATAAAAGTATACAACTACTCGACAGTCATACGCTCTTTTCACAATACTCCAGACATACTGACAAGATCTTCTTCCATTCATCCGCGAACACATCACATTCAGGCTTAGCGTCCAAGAGAGCGTTGAGCGCAGTGAGTGTGCGAGGGACAGGAGACTGGGCTCGCGCGACAGTTCGACTCCGAGGCACGGAGAACAATCTGTGCCTCCTGTTACATTTCTTTATAGTAAAAACGTACGGACCTAGTTTTTCATTATACCTAAATAAAAAGATTATATACAAAAAATATGAAAATTAGGCTATGTTTACGGGGAGAAAAACGTTATCGCTTTTTGTATGGAAATTAACGAGATTTTTCTTGTACTCATCATTACGAACAACTTTTACTATGGGACCAAACATGAAATCGTAAAAAAAAAAATCTGCTGAGACCTAACTCGTCAAAATGTAGGGAACAACTGTTTTTTTTTCGCGATTTTAGGTTTGGTCCCATAGTAAAAGTTGTTCATAATGCTGAGTATAATGACTCCTTTAGAGATTTCGTGTATGAATAGATAGACCTTATATACAGTTCTTATTCCAATCTTGCAGTTGTCATTCGCACATTCCCGGCTGTCATTCGTGGATCTTTAACACGACTGTTCTGTAACACTGGTCGTCAGAAGCTCGAAAGTCTGACAACCAGTCTTATCAAGGTGTTTCGTATTACCCTGTAACTGGGTTGTGGATGTCAGATAGGCAGTCACTCCATGTAAAATACTGGTATTTAACTGCATCAGGTTATACTGGAAGCGGACCCCAACATAGATGGGAAAAGGCTAGGCAGATGACAATTTATTTATTTAATTTAATTAATTTGTTTTTTATAACAGCTTAAACTACCATTACAGGGTTTACCCTAATACGACAGTTAAGAACTTAAACTAATAACCTAAGCTAACTATATATGAACTTACAATAACCAAATTAGATAAAAATAAAATAAAATAAAAACTAACAAGATTACTAATTTATTGACGGGCCAGTTGGTGTGGTTGGTTATGATACCGCCTATCATGCCGCAGGTCGTGGGTTCGATTCCCATCCAGGATAAAGATTTGTGTGCATGAACATGTCCGTTTGTCCCGAGTCTGGGTGTAATTATCTAGTATGTATTTACAAAAAAAAAAAATAGTATATCAGTTATCTGGTTTCCATAGTACAAGTTCTGCTTAGTTTGGGATCAGATGAATGTGTGTGAAAAATGTCCCAGGATATTATTATTATTATTTCAGGTCTGTGCTTCTATCCGTCTCTAATTTACACCAGCACAATACATGACCTTAAAAAAGTTACATAAATCTTCTAAGTTCACGTTAATTACTAAAAACCTAGTCTAGCTCACAAAACACGTACAAACTTGGATCCATCGAGATTCTTGTTCGTCGGTGTTAATGAGATCTGTTTGCGAACCGGATCGAACTGGACGTGACCGAATCTAATCGGGTTAGGCGAAACAAACTTTTATTTTCGACCTAGCACTCTACTGCTACTTATTTATTATTCTCGAATCTCCTGATTCTATATGAGAATAGTTCTCGTCGTGGTGAAAAGATTAAGCCAATTGGCAAGACTTTAAGGCACCCACGAAGCATGCGTAGTTCATACAAACGAAATACCAAAATAATTTGTAAATCAAATATATTATTAAGGTAGTGTGTACGAGTATTTATTCCGATTGGATTATAGAATATCTAGGTTCCCAAACATATATTTTGAAAGGATACAGATTTGAAGACGAGATATGAGGAATTGAAAATTTCTATAGAAAACTTATTTTTCTCATATTTCCTGTTTAAATCAATGTTATTATTTGGGAACCTAGATACTCTGTAATCCAATCGGAATAAATACACTCTACCTTTATAATTATAAAGGTAGAGTGTATTTATTCCGATTGGATTTTGATTTGATTTGGTGTTTGATTTACAAATTATTTTGGTATTTCGTTGGTATGAACTACGCATGCTCCGGGGGCGTCTTAAGGGTAAAAGGATTCAACCCCCATTAAGTGTGTTGTGGGTTGGATGTTTAATTAGGGACATATAATAATTGATATACAGGGTGGCAGGGACATCGACGCGCAACCAGTTAAGCCTGCACCACACTCGCGAAGTTACTTCGACGGTCGAAGTTGAAAGCTGTTAAAACGGTTGCACGAAGCGAACCGAAGTGTCCTTCTGCACTCTCGTATTCGCTTAAATTCGATCAAACTTCGCGAGTACTGTAGTGCAGTACCTACCAAAGATTGACATGATTCTGGACCCCCTTTGCGTTGAAATTCGTCGGTTATTTAAAAAAAAATTGCTGTTCCATACATTTGACAGCGTATGTCTAGGTATTGCATTTTTGTAGGAAACAGTTAATTTCTTTTTAATAACTGACGATAAATTTCAACGCATCTGGGCGGGTCCAGAATCATGTACTGAATCCATGGTAAAAAGATGTGCATCGATGTCCCTGCCACCCTGTATAGAAATTAAGAAGAAGAAGGAAAAGGAGGAAGAAGAAACGTGTTGCGCCGACCCCACGTAGCATGGGACGAGGCCAGGAAGATGATGATGATATATTATACCTGCCAGAGGAACACCATATGGAACGGTATACGATATACGATATTTGCAATTGGTATAATAAGAATATACGTCAGATTTTTTTGGACCTAGGGCCATATCCGCCGATGTCCTTCAACACAAGAATAGCAGGCGAATTTGTTTCAACGTGTGCTACATTGCATATTCCGTTTCACTAATATGTACGCGTTAGGTATAAAAGCTTTTCCATACAACGACGTGCGGCGGCGTGAGGAAACGCATGTGCTAGAACCAAAAGTTCGAAGACATGTGACACCTACCAACCCGCACTGGGCCCGCGTGGTGGATTACGGTCCACTCCCTCTCACCGAGAGGAGGCCTGTGTCCCAGCAGTAGGCTGATTATGCTAAATAAATCAAATGACAAATACGTCATCGTGTGGTTCTCAATGTAGACACATCTTTAACGAAGATTAAAATCAAAGTTTATCCCAAAAACTATTCTTTTAAAACTTCCAACTAGAACACAGGGCACGTACTTCGTACGTATACAAAGTTGGATCCATCCAGATTCTGTGCTCGTAAATGAAATTCGTCACTGAACCGAAACCGACTCACGTGACTTGCTGTCGAGTTATAGACAACAAACAACTCATTGTTTTTTTGTTGTTTTTCCCTATTACATCGTTGTATCGGGAATTGGCTCTCGACCTCTGAAAATAAAAGGTATTTTGTTAATTTGTTGGGTGGCTCGCTCTGTTTGTTTTGTTATTGAAGCCACAGTGAAACTCTTTTGTTTTTGTTTTTAATCGGTCTCTGAACAATGGAACGTGAATTTAAACGTTTGTCCGTTGCCCTTGAATTGGGAACTTTTTGTTGACGACGTCTTGTCTGTATAATTATGATTATTGTGAATGAAATATTATATATTAAACATTTTTTTTTTATATGAACCGTCCGTGATTCCAGCAACGATAGCATTATCTATGGTTCTGATTATAAGAGGTGCTTGTTAAGGAACTAAAAAAAAATGCATGATTGAGGTTTCGTATGTGAAACTTAAATAAATTCTATCACCACAGAAATATTTTCTGTCACCAAGGGACGTGGGTAAATTTCCATAGTCTTGACAGTTTGCAAAGTTGGTATCACATTAGCAATCCCTGGGGATATCTCCCCTTTCTCTGAGAAGGCTCGAAGAATTATTTGAAAAGTAATATCTCAAAAAAAAGTTTTGTGGAGCTAACGACTTTTTGATGTTGTCCTCATCTATACACTCCTATGGTTTAGGTAGTTCTATATATAAAAATTAAATTAAATTAATAAAAAAACACTTCTGGTTAAGGCGAAAGTACCAGGCCAGGGTAGCCCGCGCAATTCAAATTTCCTTACGTTTTTTGCTATGATTGGCGCTCGTAACAAGTATTTATTTACAGATTTATAATCATTAAATTTATCAATGCAACTCTTTAAGACCAGGTAATCCTATTGAATGACTATTTCATGAAATCTTGGCATTTGAGGATTTTGATTTTTTTGAACCTAAGGAGTTGTATTACTGGTTCTATTGATTATAATTCTTAAATACTTATTTGTTACGGTCGCGAACTAAACTTTAATTAACATGCAACGTAATACTGACTTGCAAATTGCAAAAAAACGTAAGAAAATTTGTATTGCGCGTGCTACCCTGGCGCTTCCCCCTTAACGCAGTTACAGTGTTGTACTCCTCAATTTTGCATCATTATAAATTCGTTGTTTATCTGTCTTCTTGGGCACTACAATAGGCAGATTACATAATATTATATTATTATTATATATCTAACTAGAAAAATGTGATCAAGTGAAAGTGAAAAATGTGACATCTACGAAGACTAGTTTAAGAATAAATGATACAATTTAACATAGGTACATTGTTGGCCGCGTCAGATGGTACCAACCCAACAGATGTCAGATGTCACACATCATATGCGACTACTGTAAGGCTCGCTCATTTTTTTATGAAATTATTTTTGTTAGAGCACCCAAACATGACCTAAAATAAATTCTTCAAAATGTGTGACAGACAGACTAATCCCGTTTAAGGGGGAAGCGTCAGGGTAGCCCACGAAATTCAAATTTTCTTACGTTTTTTGCAGTTTGCAAGTCAGTATTAAGTTGTATGTTAAATAAAGTATGATTTGCGGCCGTAATAAATATGTATTTACAGAATTATAATCATTAGAATCAGTAACAACTCCTTAAGTTAGTATAATCCTGAAATGTCAAGATTTCATGAAATAGTCATTCATTAGGATTACCTGGTCTTAAAAAGTTGTATTGATCACTTTAATGATTCTAATCATGTAAATAGATACTTGTTACGGCTGCAAATTATATTTTGATCAACATACAATCTACTACCGACATGTAAATTGCAAAAAACGTAAGAAAATTTGAATGTCGCGGGATAAACTGACGCTTCCCTCTCTGCGATGTTTTTACTGTGGGTTGCAGAGCATTTTCCGACGAAACATTTTCTCGTTTTATTTTTCAACGAAAAACTGACGTTTGTTCGTTAGTTATGTAATAACTTTCATATTTTATGCAAGAGTTCAATTGGCGAATCAACGCGTTATTTATTTACGTTGTATTCCATATTCGTATTAGCAATTATTCTTCATATACAGGTGATTTTTTTAAGTGAGCGTGGATGGCCAAATCAATGGGGTCTCGTTCATCAAAACCAAGCCGATTTTGAAGAAAAAGAAAAACATACTGTATTTATACACCATTCAATAGTGAAGCTAATAAGGATCGAATTCTGGGCATTAATGAATGACATACGGCAAACTAAAGGAAAGACCTCATTTTTAATAAAACACGTTTCTTTTTTTATTTTTCTTATCTTATCTACCTATTAAACCTTGATATAGATTTTACAGAAATCAAATGATGCAGTTTAAGTTTCATCAAAATCGAGCCCGAGACTCCTTTGTGTACTTTTCGCTATTCTCATAGTTTCGGATGTGGCCGTCCACGTCCACTTGAAAAGTTCACTCTGTATACTACAATATTATAAAGATATAAAATATGTTAGTTTATATTTTGGGGTAGGTAATCTTCGGAACTTCTGATCCGATTCCAAAAAATATTTTATTACTGGGAAGCTGCAATTTACAACAATTTTTTTAGCTACAATTTTATTATTGGCGAGTGTCATAGGATATATGTAAGTACTTATTTTATGGTAGGTAACATAATACATTTTAGACGGACGAAGTGGCGATAGATTGAAGATGCGTTTTTGTTTCAATTTTGTAATTGGTTTTTCTATTCGCTGGCTTTCTCTAAGACCAAAGGACAAGCAGAGGCATCCAACGTGTCCACCAACCACGTGCCAGTCTTTTGAGCACTCCACCAGTCGACAGTGATGCTGAGGAATATATTGAATTATTATAATTATGTATTGAACGGCTCGTAGCTAAGCAATAAACAGCCACACGGGTCGATCTTCGAGGTTAAGCAACACTTACCGAGGTTGGTCTCTGGATGGGTGACCAATATAACATTACATCCTACCGAGACCTCTCGATGCCTCGGGAATCACCTTAAGCCGTTGGTCTCGTCTGTCGTTTGTAGATCTTTGGCAGTCGTTACGGGTCGTCAGAAGCCGAAACGTCCGACAAAGTCTTACCAAGGGGTATCATGTTACTCAGTCAGGTACTAGGCTGTTGAGCAGTGGCACCATGGCAAATACTGGTATTCCGCTGCATCCGGTTAGACTGGATCCTTAGGCTGAGAAAAGCAAGGCAGATATAATGATTCAATCCGTCCAGCCTTTTCCCAACTATGTTCGGCTCGGCTTCCAGTCTAACCGGATGCAGCTGAATACCAGTATTTTACATGGAGCGACTGCCTATCTGACCTCCACAAACCAGTTACTGGGTAATAATCCTTGGTAAGACTAGTTGTCAGACTTTTGGGCTTCTGACGACCAGTAACGACTGTCAAAGATCCACGAATGACAGCCGGGACCAACGGCTTAACATGCTTTCCGAGGCACGGAGGAATCTCAGTGTGAAAAGATGGTCACCCATCAACGGATTAACCCCGGCATCGGCACGCGTAGCTTAACCTGATGGTTCGACCCGTGCGGCTGTTATTACTTAGCCAGGTCATCTTAATTTAATGTATAAATACTACTAATACTTAAAACTATTATTATCCATAGCAAAATGTCAAATGTGTGTGTGTGTGTCTAATACAAATAAACTCGTAATCTGAATTGCTAAATAACCCACAGCAGTTGTGTATAAGCCACCAATCCTGTTGCTCGTTCTGCCTATAAACTTTTCCACAATGAAATAACTAGCGTAGTGAAGTGCAACGACCGTCAAAAATATCGATAGTTATGAAAAAAATTTTTTAAGTGTTCTTTGTTTGTGGATAAACGCATAATGTTTTTCTTGTTACTCACGAAATATTTCAGTAAGTACTTTTCATTAATTTCAATAATAACCAATGTTAACGCTAATTGTTTTTATAATATATCTTAGACTCAATTTCGGTACCAATGCTTAAAATATTACCCGTACCCTAATTGCATAACACACTATCAATCGGATTCGGTTTCATTTTGACTGTTCAATAACATTCATTGCGTTATTTACGATGTTGAGAAGACATAATTTTCGAACATGTGAAGCAATGGATTAGTAATTTGCTTCAAAATGATTCAGATTTCGATCCATAGTGTGTTACGCAAAATTTGTGTTTAAACTGCATCATTTTCCTTTGTATATTTTGAGTAAACTAGTATTCGTCCAGTGGTCCAATTTCGAGCATATAAAATTTGTAGTTTCAATAGTTTTATTCATGTGACAGTGACAAATAGCATGACATGACGTAATGTAAAAATAAATAAATGTAAGTCGAAGCAAAGAGGCCACTTATTACATGCGTGTCAAACGCGTGGTAGTGTGTAATGTTTTTTTTTTAATTAATTTCATTTATTTCTAATGCATATTATATAAAAATATTAGCTTTCTCCACGCCTTCTCCTTATACACTTTAAGTTTAAGTTTTTATTCATGTTATTGAAAAAAAGATGATTCTATAAACAAAAAGTGTATGTCATCATCTGCCCAGCCTTTTCCCAACTATGTTAGGGTCGGCTTCCGGTCAAACCGGATGGACATGGACATGGAGCGACTACCTATCTGACCTCCACAACCCAGTTACTGGGTAATACAATACCCCTTGGTAAGACTAGTTGTCAGACTTTCGGGCTTCTGACGACCCGTAACGACTGTAAAAGATCCACGAATGACATTCGGGACCAAGGGCTTAACGTGCTTTTCGAGGCACGGAGAGGTTTTGGTGTGAAAGATGGCCACCCATCCACGGGCCAACCGCGCCGAGCGCAACTCAACCTGGTCGATCGACCCGTGCGGCTATTATTATTACTTAGCCACAGGAAATGTGTATGTACCAAATACATAACGGAATGCAATACAAACGAAACAAATATGAACGGAAGTTACCGTACATTCTCAAAACCATAACGTCCCAACATAACCTCAAAAATCTATTACTACACGGATGACGAAGCACTTTTGATAATTTAATTAATTCGCCCCAACACAAAGATGTTTTGTACTAAAACCAGACTGGTATCATTAATCATTCGCTTTGAATTCGCTTCTGAATGTGAGGGCTTTTACGGAAAATATTAATCTTACGATAAGCTTCTTGTTGAATCGCAAATCTAGGTCACACGTATGTATAAGACAGATTATGCCCTTTACAGTGTGGCAGACATAATGAAAAAAGAACATTTATTTTGTCTTGAGACATGTTATATCATAGTAGCGTAAGGTTAGAAGATTGTTCGTATAGAAAAAGAGCGGTTTGTTAAGTTGAAATGCTATGTTGTTGAAATATCATGTTTATTTTTAGAAAACCACGTTTTCAGGCTTATGGAATTATTTTCTCTCGATCAACCAATGTTTCATGTCCGGATTCTGAGGTTTTTAAACGGAGTTTATCCATTAAATAGTGATTATTGGTTCGAAATCGTGATTCTGAACACATCGTTAAGGAAGAAACTAGCTGAAAAGTCGAGTGAATTACTATCGAGTATTTATCTGAGGACCTCAAAAACCGAGTGATTTTGTCGAATCAGTAGCAATCAAGAGTTTAATTCCGTTTAAGAATTCTTCAGAAACCAGCACCCTAATTGCGTAACACACTATCAATCGGAATTGGTTTCATTTTGACAGTTCAACAGCTTTCATAGCGTTATTTACGTTGTTGAGGAGACAATTTTTTCGAACATATGAAGCAATGGATTAACAATTTGCTTCAAATGATTCAGATTCCGACCGATAGTGTGTTACGCAATTAGAGTGCATGTGTGATTTAACTGAAGTTTAATTGAGGTAGATTAAAAGTTTGACTGTCGATATTTTCAATGTTATCGATAAAAAAACCCATCTCTAAGCAAATCAACGCTATTATATGCACTTGACCATCTTTTCTTGTACACAGTGTATAAGATTACGAGTCTAAAGTCTTTGACATATTCACTTTAATATTCGTTTTAAATTATTGGAAAAACCTGTAAATGTGTAGTAACTAACGTGATTGAAATGAGTTTGTTTGTGAACTTGTGTTGTACAATACATTAAAAACCAACACTTTGGGGAATGTAGGTCAGCGCTGTTTTTGGTGGCACTAACACTAATGTGGTTACCAGTAGGGGGGGCCAGTGAAACATGATAAATGTCACGTTAAATCTATTATATGGGATGTTTAGTAAAAACAGTAAACAGCCGGTCTATTCTGTAAAAATCTCACAGTGAAAACTGAGGTGAAGTGAGCTTGAAGTGAGCCGTCATCCCACCTGATACTAGGGATTGACACTATTTACAGCCCACGCTTACCTCACCTAGGTTTTCACGGTGAGATTTGTACAGAAAAGCACTGCAGTAAGGTATCTTTAAATCGGAGTGCCATTAGAAGCATTTCAATTAAACTGCGTAAAAACAGGGACGATTAGTTAAACCAGTGAACAAACAGGGACGTTCAATTAAATCACTATCCAAATAGGGTTGTCTAGTTAACTCTAGAGGATTATTAAATAAAGTGCGGTGTGTATATGTATATCTATGCGGTGTGTGTTGGCAGTGTTGTTGGTGTGCTCAGTTCAGAGCCTACAGCTGGACAGCCAGGCGTCCACGAGGAGGCCGAGGGTCACCAAGTACAGCAAGACTACTGTCGCGCCTGGGGGATCTACGGTAAGACTGTGTTACGTCAAACAAACTTAAGACGAAAGCATAGCCCGCGAAATTCAGATTTTCTCACGTTGTTTTGCAATTTGCAAGTCAGTATTAAGTTGTATGTTGATCAAAATGTGAATTGCGACCGTACAAGTATGTATTTACAGAATTACAACAATTAAAGCCATACAACTCTTTAAGATCAGGGGTCGAGTATTGAAGGACTATTTCATGAAATTTTGACATTTGAAGATTATACTAAATTAAGGAGTTATATTACTGATTCTAATTATTATAATTCTGTAAATACATATTTGCGAATTATACTTTAATCAACTTTCAACCTAATGCTGACATGACATGCAAATTGCAATAAGCATAGTGTATGTCACCGCGTAACTATGAATTTTATTAGTTTATAATCTATCAGTATTATTTCCGTTAGATTAGATGATACACTGTCGAAAAATTGTGAACTGCAACAAAACATTATTTACCTACAATTTATCGCATTATTTTTCTATAGTTTATTATAATATATCCATGGGAAACCGACAAATTGTAAACAAGTATCAAAGTTTTAAACGTAACGCACCTTGCGCTAGATATTAAATAGCCTGCCTAGCTGAGAGCAACTTGGAAGTAGCGCTCGCCGGCCGCTGCCGCGGAACCGCCCGCTTCGCTCGCTCGGCTCGCGCGCGGTTGTTCACACTTCTAACCTAACCTAACACATTTCACACAGTTCACATTTTTCGACAGTTTATAATCTAAACGGTGATAATACCGATAGATTATGAGCTAATGGTTCTCAAAATTTGATGACATATTGTAGATACGAATACGCCAGAAAAAAAAAACTGTCAAATTTACCCAATCAACCTTGAACCTAATGCTTTAGCGATAAAGTTGAAAGTCTATTAAAGAAATTGGACAGATTGTAGTAACTTGATGTGCTGGCGTCTGTACCTACACCTTATCGAGTGGATGGAACGTACGAGTATGCTAAGATCGGAGCATTTTCAATTTGCAGGAAGCGGTAACAGAAAGAAGTTTGAACACTGCAACATATCGACTCCTGGGCAGGGATGGTGAGACCTGCATCCTGCTGATGGTGGACGCCCTTCTAGATATATCATACGTCACCAAACTCAATGAGAGAGCCGTGAGTACAGAATGATTTACTTACACTACGGCCGACGTATCTTGGCGAGTCTGAACACAGCCTCTCCGAACTTCCGCGCATGTTCTCTCACTCACACTTGCCTCATGTCACCATTTGGTTCCTAAAAAATGTTATTGCGCAGCCTTCTGCGCGAAGTTCGGACTCGCCAAGATACGTCGGCCGCATTGTACTAAGATATTTCTTAACTTTCATTTGAGATGGGTTTGCTCTTGAACTTTAGTCTTGATTATAGTATGATGGGTCGTACAATCGAAGATGTAACCAGCACACCAATTGCGTACGGTAAACCGGGGTTACTTTGATACTACGGGGTTACTTTGATATCGACTTTCGACTTATGAAAAACATATTTTTGTAATATCTACAACGCCTTACTATCAGTAGTTGGCACTTCTGATAGTTTCTTTTTTAATAAGGCGTTGTAGATATTACAAAAATATGTTTTTCATAAGTCGAAAGTCGATATCAAAGTAACCCCGTAGTATCAAAGTAACCCCAGTTTACGGTACCACACTTTCAATCAGGATTTTGAAATAAATTACTAATCCATTGCATTCTATGTTTGAAAAATTCGTCTTCTCGACAACGTAAATAACGCAATGAATGTTTTTGAATTGTCAAAATGGGCGTTGGCACCGATTCCCTTGTTCACAAACTAAATTTAAGTTTAGTGTATCTTTTACTTTCTATTTCATTAAGAAAAAGACAGATGATAAATATTAGTTTAGTCCTGTCAAATTAAGATACTTACTCCATAGAGAAGTATAGACGTGATAAAAAAATTGCCTACTAAAAATGCATCAATTTACGTCAGGCGCTGACTAATTTGACAGGACTAAACTAACATTTATCTTCTGTCCTTTTCTTAATGAAATAGAAACGAAAAGTTGCAATGAACTTAAATTTAGTTTAGTTTGTGAACAAGGGAATCGGCGCCAGTGTCTGTTTGTGTGTTACGCAATTACCCCACAGAAATCGCAAAATATTTCGGGATTTAGAAGCAGAAAGCCTTTACCCAGCAATGCAGAAGCACAGTTTTAGTCTGTTCCAGAAAAAGTCACAATTTATTTATTTATTTAACCATTTATGTACTTGTACCTACATGGGCTCGTAGCTAAGTAATAACAGCCGCACGAGTCGATCGATCAGATCAAGCGACGCTTACCGCGGTAGGTTCGTAGATATGTGACCTTTACATACCGAGACCCCTCTGCGCCTCGGAAAGTGCGTTAAGCCGTTGGTCCCGACTGTCATTCGAATCTTTGACAGTCGTTACGGGTCGTCAGAAGCCCTAAAGTCTGACACCCAGTCTTACCATGGCATATCGTATTACCCAGTAACTGGGTCTTGGAGGTCAGATAGGCAGTCCATATAAAGTACTGGTATTCAGCTGTATCCGGTTAGACTGGAAGCCGACCCCAACATAGTTGGGAAAAGGCTAGGCAGATGATTGTACACAACAAGAAAGGAACAGAAAAATACGTACAAAGTTGATGCTTATTTCTAAAGAAATCTCTTCCAGCATACCTGCGATAGGACAGAGGATAAAAAGAGATGTTACCTACATTTCTTTTTCTCTTCTGTCATTTCTAGACACCGTGTCACCATGACGCAATGTTGTCTTAGATACCTTCAGAAATAAATCGATATCTTCTCGAACTGCTGTGAAAATTGTGATAATATTTAGGGACTGTTAAAATGCATATATGGCGGAAAATATAAATAATTTTACATTTAAAGGTTGGTCCAAATAGTGATGTCCAAAAGGAAAATCTAAATTCCTCATACTCAAGGGGCATTCGATTTTTTCTTGGCGGAGTGTATTTTTCAGATTTTTTTTTTTGTGAAATGTAAGTAATATTCAAGACGATCATGTCCCAAAAAAACAATCTGAAACCCACTACAAAAAAGATATGAATTTTTAAAGCTCCACCGGAAGAAAACTGTAAACAATTACAAAAACAAAAACAACTCGATCGCTGAATATACATGGGGTATTTTCGAATAGAATGATCAAAAGGATACTGTTCCAGTTTCTTCAAAATTATCATATTTCCTCAATTTCATATCTCTCAATGCTTACTTACTTGAAGTTGTCGTAAAACTCTTTTACGACCATCGTACCTAGCACGTTGGCTGCCATACGTGTATACTCGTAGTAACTTTTTTATATTGCCTGCCACCGTTGCCATCGTACAAAATTGTAGGTACGAGTATACAAGTACCCAAAAAAAAATCTATTAAACTTCTTTTTCTGATTAAATAATATTTTACTTCAAATGCCAAACAATTTAACGCCGCCCTCCTTCTACTGCCTCTCTTCTAGAATTCGTTACATATCGCATAAATCAACTATGAGAATACTCGTAGTTGGCAGTGGAGCTCCAGATCTTCTACTACGAGTATACTCATAGGTTGGCAGTCAACGTTCTAGCATTAGATTCATGGCCTACGTAGAAGATTACGAAACATCTCTGGTGGATTATAATTTTCTTGAATCGACTTTTACTAGGGAGCTGTGGCGGCGCAGTGGTGACGGCAGCGACTTACGAAATGTAGGTCATAGGTTCGAACCCTGACAGGCGCTTTACTTTGAGCAAATTATTTTCATCACCACTGCTCTCAAAACAGTGAAGAAAAACATCGTGAGGAAACTGGCATGTCAAAATCAAAACCAAAAGTCATTTATTCAAACTAGGCTGAGAATTAGCACTTTTTGAAAGTCAAAATTAATTAAAACGCCCGCCCTTCACCACTTTCTAGTTCTTTAGCTGGGGAGAAGAAGTGGCGCAACAAACTGTCCAGCAGCACAGCTAGACAGCTGTTTTAAAAAAATTTTTAACTGAACAGACGTTCAGTTAAAAATTTTGACTCTACAACACTGCGCATAATAATTTAGGTACTTACATTACGCAAGACAAAACATTAAATTAAATTATTTGCTCTAAGCAAGCACAAGCCAATATACAAAAAAAAAAAAAAACGAAAACGATACTCAAGCAGAAATAAAAATATGAAACTAAAAACGTAAGCAGAACTTTATACCTAAATAAAAGCCTCTTTATTACTTAAAGGGCGTGCCCACTTACATAATTATCCGTATATGAAGCCGAAACTCGAAGTCACAAATGATAAAGTAGGACCATCGAAGTAAAAATAAAACAAAGAGTTAATTATTAATAACAAAATTAATTTTTCAAATCCGACTGGTAATTCCAGAGATTAACCCCTACATACAAACAAACAAATTTTACCTCATTATAATTAATCCCCGACGCAAAAACATGTAGCCGTACATGTAGTCATAACTCGAAGTCACAGATGATAAACTAGGACCATCGAAGTAAAATAAACAACGAGTTAAATTACTAATAACAAAACAAAACCAAGGTCAGCAAGACGACCAGTCACCACAAGCAGCACCCGTTCACGAGTATAACGCAAAGATCAGCCATAACCCCTCTCGCCATATTTGAGGGAAGGAGGCAACCCGAACCCCGACGCTACCACAAGCAGTGACATCTAAGGGAGCATGACGAACTTGCTGCCGGTTGCTTAGGCAAGAATAATTATGATCAATTTATTGTCGAGCTCACTTGCTAACCACATATACCACTCATAAAAAAAACATTTTAATAAGTAGATTGTCAATGGTAAATAAAATTAAAATAAATTGACATTTACAGTCAAAGAATATAAATAATTATATGAACTCATATAAGTCAGAAAGTAAGCTAATTCTGAAGAAAGAACATAAACAGCGATCAACTATTCTTATCGTTTAAGTAGTCGTTGATAGAATAGTATGCCTTTGAACAAAGGTTCGATTTTACTTAAGCTTTAAACGCATTGAAGGGCAAATGTAGCAAAGAAGAGGGTAACTTGTTATAAAAGGATATACCAAGCCCAACAAATGAGTTATGAACTCTATGAAGCCGGTGAAACGGAGCACTCGGTGTCCTCGAACGAATCAAATCAAATCACAAACGAAAACAATCTACCAACCAGCACTGGACCCGCGTGGTGAATGATTTCGGTCCACTCCCTCTCACAGAGAGGATGCTTGTGTCCCAGCAGTGGGAACATTATAGGATGATTATGCATGACTTTTACTATCCCTAAGACAGAACGATATATTTCAATTCTTAGTCAAGGACCACAGAGACTAACATTTGTAATATAAAATTGAAATAACTACCGAACTTTCCAGAATCTTTTAGAGCATAAAATTTTATGTGTGAACTTTGAACGTATAATTCAAGTAATACACGGTGCTATGTAGGTGGTTTTAAGTAATTAACCTTATAGCTTAAAGTTCAGTAAAGGTTTTAATTAATTAGCGTGTTTTAATAAACTTTTGTTGTAGATATCAGGGGCGTAGGTAGGTATGTACGAGTATCGTCATAGGGATAACATGTACGTGAGAGGATATTATGAACTATGAAAGGATTTAATGATTATGAATAGAGTTTTCAACTTGTACCAGCTTTATGCTCAAGCATGAATGTTTATTTGAAATTATTCTTTGATTCATATCTCCAAACGGCTAGGCGGCTGGTTGACACTTTCCGTGTTTACCTTGGCCAGAGACTAAGCTTTGCCATACAACTTGGCAATGCCGCCAGTCTCTTGCGTACAGTACCAGTCGACAGCGATACGGATGATTATTTCGACGCCATAATTTATTTAGCTGGTAGTTTTAGTTAAGTGCCATAAATATTGTCACGAAGAAAAAAAAAAAATTTTTATTACAAATAATATTTATTACTTTTACAGTGTGTTAGTTTAATACATAAATATAAAACAATTTAAAACATAAAAAGCTTATTCGAAGTGGTCTCCATTGGCTGCAATACAGTCCTTTAAACGTTGAGGCCAGTTATCAATAGAAGCACGCACTCTTTCCATGGGAAAATTCTTCACTGCCAATCGAATGATTTTTTTTAGGGACTCCAAATTATCATGGCGTTTAGAGCAAGCCGCACTCTCTAAAACTGATCATAAATCATAATCCAGCGGATTGAGATCAGGACTAGACGACGGCCAGTCTTCAGCTCTGATGAAGTCCGAAACGTTCACTTCCAACCAAGACTGCGTGGACCGAGCTTTATGACCCGGCGCCGAGTCTTGTTGGAAGGACCATACTTGGTTATTGAACATGGTGTTGTTAAGGGGCTTAACTACCTTGCTGCCGCTTGGTCGTTGCGGAGGGTCAAAATAGCTCGTTGGCACAGCCAAGCGGCAGCGTGGTTCCCGCTCTGTGGGATACACGGAAGAAATGAGTTCCAGCTGTGAAGCAACGGAACAACATAGGTTATCCACCAACATTTCTTTACCCTCTCGTGTGGGTTATGTGCCGTCACCAATTTTCTAAAGTAAATTTGAGAACTCTTGCACGTTTGGGTTATTGGTCTCGCATATTTAAACTCAAATGAGTTGATATGACATTGCGCCATAGAATCGAACTTTAGGCAAACACTAATTTTATCGGCTCTCGTTCAGTATTATCGGGAGTGTCTACCTAAAATCACCACAAAAAAGTACCGTAATGCCTCCCATCGGCTGGTTATTTTGCCTTATGTCCCGCAAAGTTCGGTCTACTGCTTCCACAGCCTTGTGGTTTGCCATCGTGCACTCGTCCCAAATTCCCGCGCCAAAATCCGTTCCGTTGCCAAAATCGCGTCAAACCCAAGCTGTATCGCTATTGCGTGAAACTTTGCAAACCGGGCTCTCTGTTCGTTCCAAGTTGATGGGCATTTTGTACATTGTATGTGCGGTTTTTCCTCCGGGCAACAATGTGGCTGCTATTCCTGCTCAAAAAATCTTCAGCTAACTTGTTTTGATATTTTTGCCACAACTGCCCAGCATCCGCTAATGCACAAAAGGTCAGTAAGATGGCATAAAGATGACGCAAGTGATATGGACTATCACTGACGCATTCTTCGGCTAAAGCATCACCCCAATGCTGATCTCCATCTAATAAATGACGTGCGCGGCAAGCATCCTGGTATGTGGGATATTCAATATCATCCACTTTACGGAGTTCAGTAAAAGAAGTAGGTCCTCGTACTACGTGCAGAAGGAGACGTAAATAGTAACACTGAATTATTCAGATACACAGTGTACACTCGTACAATCACGTGTTTCTTGAAAACTCCAGGCTCGCCTTCCAGAGCAATTCCACGTCTTCTACGGTTAAAAACACCTTGCTTCTTGTAGTACAGTCTTGAGCACTAATATGTATACACGGAAAACTTTTAAAACTGATTTTCTCCTGCTGTATTGATTATAATTTCATAATGTTACAAACATAACATTTTGGAACCCATACTATTATGAAATAGGTCTTATCTCAAAGTTGCAATCGTTATTACACGAGAAAAACAATTTTGAATTTTGTGTTCGGGATACATATTTGTGCTCGTGACTGTACGTGTAATATGAAGGAACCTCGTTATACAGAAGGGATTTCGCGTAATTATCTGTTTGGCAGAGTCGAAAGAATTCCATCAAGGCAGTTTGTCCCGGATTGTCTAACCTTTCAGTGACATTTTCGCAATGTATCGCTTTAAGTTTGCGCGCGAAGTATGCGAAAATAACCACACTAAAACAACACACGATTTAAAAAACCTACCTGAGTTTACGTTAGTATCATTTCGGTTCAATAGATGTCGTTGTGTGTATCTACGTTACGTAATGAAAAGTTCTTGTTGAACATCAAAGATTGGTTAATATCTTTGGAATCAAAAACTAAATGTTACTCCGAGTTATAGACAATATTCGAGTATAAAAGTTAATCCTATTGGATTCGTACTTTTTACGTGATACCGGAACAAAAAATCTCCTACAGACAAACAGACAAAAAATCTAAAAATGGTAGAAATGTCATGTGTTAAAACCCCACCAATTTTTTTTTATATTTTCAATGTACAGAAACGCCTTCTCTACAGATTTATTATATGTATAGATTAGGTAGGTAATAAGCACAGATTAATACAGATTGGACAAATAATAGTTTATATATACATAGTTTAACGCGTGGGTCGATTAAACTGATAATGAAGAAGTACTAGTAGGTATTTTTGGAATAATAGGTATAAAATGGCTATTTTAAAGATTCAATAGCCAGCTTTTGAATTTTAAAGTGTGTAAGCCCGAAAATAAGTCGATGAAGTGGACTTTAATCATATTATTGTAACTTTCTACTTACAGGATGCGAATACTTTCGTCCCGAACAACGCCAACGTGGCTGGCGTGTGTAAGGAGAGTGATGCAGAAACACTCCTGATAACCTTCAAAGACTTTGCTCTAGAGTTCTCGTTTTCTAAAGTAAGTGTTCCATATTATTTTTTTCAAGTATAGGTAATGGCTAGTTTACACAGTGCGAGTCGGTCTACCGAGTAGCTGCAGTTCAGCAACTCACACTTGCGAGTTGAACAGTAGCTCGCAACTTCAACATTTTTTGTTTTCACTAGCCTGCTCGCCTGCTGATCCATCACTTGCATGGCAGCAGCTCGCATCGTTTGGACGCTTTTGGCAGTAGCTCGCCAGTCAGTCGCAAGAGGATCCTGTATAATCTTTCCAACCATACAGCTCGCTACAGACTAGCCAGCTACTCTCATAATAAAAACAGCCAAGGCGAGCCGACCTACCGACATGCGAGTAGGGCGAGTACACAGTGCGAGCAGCTGTCTACTGTCTAGTTAGCTACTCGTACAGTGTAAACCAGCCATTACACGACTGTTTTAGTTTAGTGCGAGATAGCTTTGGAGATCACCAAGAAACAATCTTATTTAAAGGGGAAGCTCCAGGTAGCACGCGAATTTCTCTTGGGTTTTTTGCAATTTGCAAGTCAGTATTAGGTTGTATGTTGATTAAAGTATGATACGCGACTGTATCATTTATGAATTTTATAATAAAGGGGCGTGCGGAGGGAGCGTGACAGAGCGGGTCAGAGCGGCGGGAAAGACAAGGATAGAACGCTCAAGGTCGTTTCCTCGGGGAAGCGGCTTAAGATACCGTGTTTCAGACAGCTAAAGCTCACTTGACAAATCGCATTCAAACTGTTTTCGACCGCTTGAATCCTCAAGCCCAACAACCTCAAAAGTACCTGCGAGGCAATTGCTTAACACACTATCAATCGGAATCGGTCTCATTTGACAGTTGAACAACATTAATTGCGTTATTTGCGTTTTTGAGCAGACAAATTTTTCGAACATAATGAAGCAATTGATTAGCAATTTGCTTCAAAATGGTTCAGATTCCGATTGATAGTGTGTTACGCAATTAGGGTGCATTCATGCTCTCATTTTCCACCTCTCTCTTCCAGACACCCGGCGGCGAACGCTGGTACGCCGACAGCCTCCGCCTCACATACAACTCCAGCGCACGCATCCTTGAACACGCAGCCAACCAGGGCCGCAAGGTCACCCTCAGCACAGACTCGAGGGAACTCCTATTCCCTACTCCCGTCGGGAAGTCGTACTCATGTCCTGAAGAAACTGTTATCGAGTTGGCGGAGGAAGATGCTAAGTGAGTTATGTTTATCATAGTTTTCTTTTGGGTTAGGATTTAGATTACAAGAAGGAGACTAAAAAGCTGCTAACTAGGTACTTGTAAAATATCTCGGTATTAGGTACTTTAGACCGGTCGCTAACTTACAAAAACAATTGCCAAAATGTAAAACTGAAAGTACATGCCAGAAATAACTTACTACGCCGCTTAACATCCACCTGATGGACCGTCTCCCCAAGTCCGGCGAACAACTGGAATGGCGTTTAGATTTTCTGGTGGTGAATATGCCAAGTATGGCACCGTTCCGCCCATGCCTACCTAGTGAACACAGCTCTAAATGAGACGTGATCAGTAGTGGTTGCCCAGTACGAATGCTGCACTGACTGGAATTGTGCCTCCAGAAATTCGTAGGACCATAGCCAGAGGGCAAAGCTCAGTGCCCTTAAAAGCCGTAACAGTTTTCTCGTCTCAGTGCCTCTAAAAGCCGTAACAGTTTTCTTGTCTCAGTGCCTCTAAAAGCCGTAACAGTTTTCTCGTCTCAGTGCCTCTAAAAGCCGTAACAGTTTTCTCGTCTCAGTGCACCTAAAAGCCGTAACAGTTTTCTCGTCTCAGTGCCTCTAAAAGCCGTAACAGTTTTCTCATCTCAGTGCCTCTAAAAGCCGTAACAGTTTTCTCGGGCGCAGGTCCACCTAATGGCTTTGCCTCTACAGCCAGATGTGATCGCTGGTGGGAGCTGCTTAAACCTGACAGTTTCATCGAGCCATCTGAGAGCATTCCACCTGGGCACACGTTACCATGGCTGACATGGAAATCTCTAAATATACTGCGAACCCATGTCGGTCGTAGCAAAGCGAATCAGATCGACTCGGCCCTCAAGTGTATTATGTGGCGTGTCTCCCTAGACAATGGCCCACCATCCATCTTGCGCCGCATGACCTGTCACCTGTGCACTTGAAGATCTTGACTGCGTCAGTAAACGGAGTTCGAGTGGCAGAACTTTGGGCTAAACATAATATTTGAATATTCACAACCTTATTTGCCACCGATATGCTAAGACGAAGACTCGTAAATAATGACAATCATGAGGAGATCTTAATTCAAATCACCACAAATATTTATTGCCTTCATGCTAAAAAGTGTTGTGATCGAAAAAAAAGGTCCTATCATAGCGACGGTACTCCTTAGCTTAGAGTTATGTAGGTACTCTCATCTCAGTTTATGTACTGATAGTGGTACTTTCATCCACCAGTCAATTTTTGTTTTACAGAGTGATCGTCAGCCATTGTGATCGTGCTGTCATTTGTAGATTTTTGACAGTCCTTGCGGGTAGTCAAAAGCCCCAAAGTGTGACACCAGTCTTACCAATGGGTATCTGGAACTGGGTTGTGGATATCAGAGAGTCTGCATCCGGTTAGACTGGAAGCCGATCCTAACATAGTTGGGGAGAAATCTAGTAGATGATGTTGTCAGCCATCGTGAATTTGATTACTTGTTGTACCCTGGCAAATCTATCTGGATCTAGAATTATATTCATAAAACAACTTATTACGCTTGCCGGGATTGTCTGTAGATGGGTCACCTTTACATACCTACTGAGACTCCCCGTGCCTCGGAAAGCACGTTAAACCGTTGGTCCCGTCTGTCATTTGTGGATCTTTGACAGTCGTTACGGGTCGTCAGAAACAGCCCAAAAGTCTGACAACCAGTCTTACCAAAGGGTATCGGATTACCCAGTAACTGGATTGTGGAGGTTAGATAGGCAGTCGCTCCATGTAAAATACTGGTATTCAGCTGCATCCGGTTAGACTGGAAGCTGACCCCAACATAGTTGGGAAAACGCTAGGCAAATTGATTGTCCTGTAGCTAAATAACCCACTATCTCTTCCAGCCCCGCCACAATCCACCGCGCAAAGCTGTATCTCCGCGAGATGCGCCTACAAGCGTTCATGTACAAGCGCGGTGGAGAGTTCGGGCCCCCGTGGGCATGCGCGCGCGCGGCCCGCGCCCGCGCAGAAGCTGCGCCGGTGGCCGTAGGGGCCGCACTAGCGCTGGCCACAGCCGCCACGCTCTGCGCGTACGCCGCCTGGCGCTACCTCAAAGTCAAGAAGGTACAGTATGATACTATGGAGTAGGCGGCAGACACCGAAATTTTTTGTGGGTTAAAAATATTTTTTGGAATTTTTTAGGGTTGTTTTAGTAAAGTAAAATGTTGGTAGAGTAATTTTTGGATTTTTTTCAATAAGTAGATTCTCAGTTGTACAAAAGATTTATTAAAAAAAAAACAGATTTATTATAATAATATCTATTATGACATTTGAAGTAATGTACGTGATTTGAAGATAATAAATAAAAGAATACTTAAATTTCATCATGTTAGATAAATTGACTCTAGATAGTACATCTAAATTCACAAAAAAAAAAAACAAAATAATCTAATTAAAATATTTTTTTCTTTTCAAGGTAAACTTCTTTACACTTAAATGAAAGTGTATTTCCAATAAAATTAAAATTTCCCTTTTATTCTTAAGTTTATCTTTTTTTATTGTTTTCAAATCGAAATATACCTTTTTACCTTTGAATTTAAATATTCTCTCAGTTTATTAAAAAAAAAAAAAGATTTTACCGAAAAAAAAAAATTTGTAAAAGCGAGTTTTGAAGTAGATCGTTGATATAGTGAGATCTATAAAGATTGTCTTGTATGCCAAGTGGTTTTTCTTAGTGCGGTAGACCAAACTGTTGTTATGTGTAAGAACTAAGAATCAAGTGAGATTTATTAATGATATTGTGAATTGTTTAAACTTTTGCACATATTTAGGGGACTTGAATAATGAAAAATACCTACTATTGAGTCGCAAAGAAAGAAAATTTAAATTTTATATACCTACCTACAATGACATACCTACATATCAAAATACCTAGATATATACAAGGCCTACATATCTAAAAAGCATTTTAAAAAGTAAAAAAATAAACGACGGAAAAATGGCCCCCTAAATATGTCCACAAGTGTATGTCATCATGAGATACTTGTAACAGTACGTTTTTGTAATAATTCTAGAATAATGTTGTCATATTTTTGTCAATTTGTAACGGACAAGGAAAAAAATCGAAAAACGAAACGGAAAACGGTGGAGTGGAATTATCATGTGAATGTTTTTCTTATATCTTAAACTGTTATTAGTACAAAATGTCTTTTTCTTAATAAGAATAAATATTTCAAACTCTAAAAAGTTTAGACTTATTATAAAAACGTAATTCGCGCGCAAAAATATTCACTTTGTTTGACTTAAAGTGATGCGCGTCTTATCGATAGGATACTCGATATTGTCGACATTAGAATAGTTACAGTACCTAAAAACTATTAATCAAATAACTGTTTTATATTGACGTATATTCAAGGAATCTCTCAATAATCAGAAAATATTAAGTGACTGTTTAAAGATGTTGTTAAAGGTTTGTATGATGTAAAAATGTATTTAATCCCCATGTAACCCCAAATAACCTAAATAGGATAGGTTTATGAAATTGTAACTTATGTTAAAGAGAAAATTGGCTTACATTATAATTTGAAATATCTTTAGAAATAGTTTTTTAGAATAATTTTACTATGGTAGCCAGGATTATTAGAATACTAGAAAAAAAATCATTGATTAACATTGAGCTGTAAGAAACTGAAACACTTTTGTTTCGTTTTTCCAATTTAGAAAGCTAATAGCTTTCGACACTGAAAAACCTAAACAATTCAGGTCGTCTAGTTTCACAAATCAAATCAAAGAGAATTTAAGTGTAGACATTATAGCTTGAGATCTCAAAAAAGAGCTAAAATCAAGTTACTTGTGCAAGATGGTGCATTTTGCCTTTTCTGAAAGAGCATCAGCTACAGCAAATTATGTTATAGAATTGAGAAAAAAGGCTTATTTAGCTAATCCTGGCTATGTCTATTTAAATCATACATTAAGTTAAAGAACTCGAATTATTTAAACATTATAGTCATAGTTTGATCGATCATTACTCATAAATACATATCAAAGGATAATAAAATATACTTTTTAATTAAAAATATCATTGTAATTATAATAAAAATATATTAATTTGTGATTGTTTGCGGTGTAGTTTTATACTACATTCGTCATTACGTGTACAAGCAATAAGTACGTTTTTATTGAATGCCGTCATTACGACATTGTGGCTGAATAGATGTTGTATTTGTGCGCAAAACTTGGTCTTCACTAGTGTTTCTTATAGTTTTAAGTGATTAAATTTAAGTAAACATGTGTAGATACAAATTATATTACTTTTTAGCTGGTAAAGGATCTTTTGTGTTTATTTTACTGTTAAAGGCGACTTTTAGTGTAACTTTACATTTATTTGTAAGATAAATAATAGTATCAGTCTGCGTTTAATAGTTTTTCAACTCGGAATATCTATTGTCGATCTACCTCTACAATCTTCCATACTATATTTTTTTCTAAACGTTTTAGTTTTCTACAGCTTGCATAGAATAGGCGTATATTTTTAAAACTATACCTTTTAGCGTTTAAGTTTGTATAGGAAAGATATATTTTAGAGTAATGGAGATATTTTTTAATGATATTATAATCTCTAACACTAGTACCAAGTTTTGCTAGTTAAGATTCGCTGTGTGTTACGCTTCATGTTAAAGTCGAAAGACTTATATTATTTACTACTAATACTCATCAATTACTACACATATCGTTTATTAATAATATATAAGTTAATGTGGAAATGCGTTTGTGATCATTGTTGTATCATAAGTTATAATTTGTATGGAGTTAGGGCTAGTTTAAGTTAGTCTTATAGTCCCTTGTAATCGCTTAGCTGTACATAGCTTTTGTTTGACAACAGCTCCTTGCTTTTTTTGTATATTTAAATTTTTCGATATATTTATTACATTACAATAGCTTTTCTCATTCTATTGTATTGTACATATATATTTCTTGACTAAGTAAGCCACTTTTCGAATTTTTCGATTTGGATAGCACTGTTTCATCTTCAAAGTTTTACTCTTTTATAGAGCTCGACATGAGATCGTTTTTGGGCTTGGAGATGCTGACAGAATTTTAAAATGTGGGTTCCTAATTTTTTATGCACAGCAAACAGCTATGCCATTTTTGCCGACTTAGATGATTTAGTTTTCGCACAAAACCATAATTTAAAAGAAACACAGATAATAAGAATTACAAAGAAAATGTCGGAAAAAGCCAATGTTGGTCGGGCTCTAACTATCTAATAAAAATAAATTAAATTCATTTTGAGAATTCTGATGTTTCTGAAAACTTTTTCTACTAGATGAGAAAATAAATAAAATATAATTCTATTTTCCTAATATTTTGTATTGTATTCCTGTAGATTTTTTTCCTCAATAGTTTGGTAGCATAACGTACATATCGGTGCATTTGTATTAAATGATATTGTACTAAAATATTAAAAGCCATACGATTTGTCTTCCAGTAACTGATCTATATCAATAGCGAGTATTGTAGCTTACTATATACATAATTATGAATATAACGCAAAGGTGGTGAAATTATGGATTTATTGTTCCTCTCTAACTCTTCTCTCAAGGTTTAAAACCTTTAGGAATGATATTTCATGCACATTAAATCCGAAAAGTCGCTTTTGAAAAATTAAATAAAAAACACCAACATTATTAAGTATAATAATATTTAATAAAATCATAATAATCACCACCGATTAATATTTAAGTGACATATCTCAAAATTATTGTAATTTAGTGCGTTCATTTATTGAATTGTCTTTATGAATAAATGACGACAAAATAATTTTTTGTTTCAGTTATAATTTATTGAAGACGTCCCCCCGTACTGATAAAACATTTCATCGTTAAAATTATAGACACGTTTTTATCTTTCTACTCCACATCACTAGAACAGCCTATTTGTATTTACCGCCATCTAGTAGATGCGACAGATACTTTGTCACAATATTGGTTATTTATTCAAAGCATAGATGGCGTTATACGCCCTAAACTGCTTACCCTACCGCCAGATAATTTATTAATAACTCGACGGATTGTAATTTGACTATTTGAGAATAAAAGAGCATTGATTGTGACTACCGGCCTTGTTCACTGAGCGTTGACGTCGTCAGCGATTTCAAACCATTGGTAGGTAGTCTAGTTTCAAACTCACTACTATTGAGTGCCCATATGTATAGGTAGTTCTAAATAGTTAGGGATGCAATCTCGCGAGATTTTGGTGAAGCTGAGATCGCGGGAGATCCGAAAAATCATACTCGAGAGCCCTTTTCGAGTTCTCGGCGAGAGTGGTGATCTCTTTGTATTTTTTTTTTTATAATTGTCACAATAATAATTATAATACTTAAGCGACCCCACGGAGGGTCCGTGGGGTCGCGTGGGGTCGCCCCGGGAGAAGTCCGGGAGAAAAATCTCCCGGGAGAAGTCTTGTTCTTCACCCCTTTTTTTATTTATTTTTTTTTTTGCGTGGAGAAATGCTCATGCATACTGCACTACCACGGGGAGATAGTGCAGTTATGTGGGACTCCAACCCACTAAAACTCCACGGTGTCCTCCTCTGCCGCTTGTGGCGGGAACACGGGCACGCGTTAGCACTCACCGCGAACCCGCCGCGGCTGTCCGTCACCGAACCCTCCTCTGGGGAGCATCCCCCATCACCGGCGCACAAGAACACCTTGCGCACCGTGATCACCCCATGGACCAAACCAGCACATGGGCGCCAGACGACCCCGTGTCTTGACAGCCTTGGTCCCCCTGCGACCGGCCAGGTCAGTAGCCCGGCCGCCTACTACTTTTCGGCCGCAGAGGATAGGGAGAGCGGCCAACGAAATACCGACACTCCTCCTCCCATGCGGCCCCACCGCGCCCTCCATCAGACGGTGGCGACCCCGTCAAGGCTGCGGAAGGTAGGGAGAGCGGCGCACCGCAATACCGGCACTCCTCTCCCGCCGCGGCTCCAACCCTCAGCCGCGATGCCTCCCATAAGACATCGCGGCCCGCCTCAGTTGCGATGTCGCCCAAGCGGCACCGCAACCTACCTGTTGGCCGCTACGTCGTCGACTTCCTGGAAAAAGCCCTGACGAGCGGCCCCTCCTCGGGTTCCTCTTCGCTTCACCGTGGGTGACCAAGCCACGACTACTGAGCCCCCCCCCCCTCGACAATGCGGGAACCCCCGGGGGGTTGTTCTTCACCCCTGGCTTGCGTTTATTGGCCGGCTTGAGTGGAGATTCGCAAGAGCAAACATGCTCGGAGGAGGGTGCTGCTTGTGGTGACTGGTCGTCTTACTGTCCTTGGTTTTGTTTTGTTATTAGTAATTAACTTTGTTTTACTTCGATGGTCCTAGTTTATCATTTGTGAATTCGAGTTTCGGCTTCATATACAATCTTCTTATATGTAAGTGCGCACATCCTTTATTACTGGAGGCCTTTATTTAGGTATAAAGTTCTGCTTACGATTTTAGTTTTGTATTTTTATTTCTGCTTGACTATAGATTTCGATTTTTTTTTTGTATATTGGCGTGTGCTAGCTTACTTATAGCAAATAATTTAATTTAATGTTTTGTGTTGCGTAATGTACTTACTTAAATTATTATGCGCAGTGTTGTATAGATGCATTTTTTTTTTTTAACTGAACAGACAGCTGTGCTGCTGGGGAGTTTGTTGCACCACTTCTTCTCCCCAGCTAAAGCACTAGGAAGTGGTGAAGGGCGGGCGTTTTGGGGGACTGTCTTATGTAATTTTGACGTTCAAAAAGTGCTGATTCTCAGCCTAGTTTGAATAAATGGCTTTTGATTTTGATTTTTTGGAATGAAGTATTCCAGTAAGAGTCTGGTAGGGTATCTTGACCGTACTTCCGGAATTGTCCTGATAGCCGTGGAATCCCGTCCACTCCACTCCTCACGCATCTCCGGAAGTGTTGCCCCCTACTCGCTACGTCACTATGTGCTAGCGACCGTTTCTGGGGTACCCATTATTGAGTGTGTAAGTCACCCCCTGCCATTTTATCAGTATATAATTAACATTGGTCAGACAGGGACCATAGTTCTTTCATAGTTCCCAGTTACCCAAACCCATAGCCGAATATGTTTTGTTTCCACGTTCTGCAATAGTCCTGCACCAACCGAGGGTTGTCCTTGGGTGCACTTGCATAGTGCATATAGGGATAATCGTCGGTTGGTGCCTTCTCATCATTTAAAATGGTCTAAGAGCCTCTGCGAGTTAGCTTCGGCCCCTCGTACGCCTTTCAAAGGTCCGGGATCCCAGGGCCCCGAATTAAAAGAAGGTTATAATACTTAATTGTTAGGAAAATAATAAGTTTGATTTATTTTTTAATAATCATTTATTATAATAAAATAATGTTTTTTTTTTGTATGAAAATTAAACAATAGATTACCGTACCTAAACATCCTCTGCTTCGCTTCTGCTCGTTCAATTTTCACCGAGATTGAAATCTCGGCAAATATAGCCGATTTTTCGCGAGAACGAAATTGCATTACAATAGAGATTCTAGAAAGAAGAGAATTGGTGCTCAGTTTGTAAAGTTGACAGAGACCCTACTGAAGTGTATCTTTAAAAAGAGATTCATAGCTTTACATTGCTGATTACGCTACCTGTCAAGTGCCAAACTAAACCGAGCCCCAAACAAGAGCGGGTCTAAGAGGGGGACAATGAGTTTACCTACTATATCTTCAGCATCAGTGGCGTAACTACTAAGATTCAAAGTAGTGCAATCAGTTCGTACTCGAGCCCAGAGGTCTGCTAAGCCAACAATGCACCGGCCTAGAGCCTCAGTCTGCCAGAGGATTTCAGGATAACAAATAATGATAAAAAGATAGCGCGATCAAAGGGTCCTCGTGCGTCCAGAGTTTATACAGCTTTCCTGAACTCATGAAAAATATGTAGCTAATAATATTGTGAATCTATGAATGATTAAAAGAAAAACTAACCAAACCAATTCGATGAGGGGTGCTAAAATTATTAAGCTCGCTTTGGTCGCTCTTGCAGCCCAACACCCTAACTGCGTAAAACACTATCAATCGGAATCTTAATCATTTTGAAGCAAATTGCTAATCCATTGCTTCATATGTGTTTACTCGCATAAGGCCGTTCTAAAAAAATACAAAAAAAAATAATACTTATATCCAAGGAAGTAAGTACCTACATAAGAATTTTTAGAAAAAAATTAACTTTTTACGTTCTTGTTCACCACAACCACGACTAATGAATTAATTCCATCGGTTATTTGTTGTTATAATATTGTACGTTGACGATGCCGACAGGGGGCAGTAAATAGTGTCACTAGAGATCGCACAGTGGGTACTTTTTTTGTAATCGTATCTTAGGTACTACTTGGGATATATATATTTTTTTATTTTTTTTTAGAACGGCCATAAGGTCTATTATATGCTATTTCAAGGTTATCAATTCTTTACCGGACATTCTGTATACGTATAGTAACTACAAAGCTGTCGATAATGGCACAAAGGTAAAATAATTGTTATAAAAAAAAAAAACTCAATAAAAAACATTTATTAGAAAAACCCCCTTGACGTTTCATTTTACAACGACCAATTTGTCACATCACCTGTAGTGAGGGGAAAACAAATCACTAGGGATGATCCCTAGTTGATTACGGATAATTATACACGCGCGCTTAGACGTATGTTGTAATAACCCTAGGGATGAGGGAGGGTAATCGTAAATTAGGCGTAAAATTTCGCGCTGTTTTTTGATTAGGTATTTGTTTTGGTTTGTAATAAAAGAGGTCATGTGAAATTGAATCATAATAAAAAAAATGAAATGTGCAGGTTACCGGTGCCTCCTACATCAGCTACATATTCACTGATGCATTGCTAACATTATACACAAAATTGAATGATACAATTGTTCACGTTTATGATTTATTTAGTTTAGTTTTAGGGGTCCGTACATCAAAAGGAAAAAAAACGGAACCCTTATAGGATCACTCGTGTGTCTGTCTGTCTGTCCGTCTGTCACAGCCAATTTGCTCCGAATCTAATGGACCGATTAAGTTGAAATTTGGCACACGTATGTATTATTATGACCCAAACACGGACGTGTAAGGTTAATAAATGACTTTTTAATATGGGGGTCAATTTTGGGGCAATTAAGAAAATTAAAAAAAAAAGTTTTGCAAATTGTACCGTGTTACATATCAAATGAAAGAGCTTACTGTGAGGGTCTCAAACATATTTTTTATAATTTAATTATGTTTTAAGTTATTTAAGAAAATAGACGTAAAGTGATCATTCCCCTTCTCGCCAAAACTACTGAGCCTTCGTATAGTTCTATAGCTATAGATTATACAGGAAAACTTATAAGAAGTCTATGGCCTTAAAATAATATAGTAAATCTCTCAATTTTGTGTGTACAAACTTACATTTGTAGTTAAAACAAATCCAACTATAACAATATTCTGTTTCATGTTTAAATATTCACATACAATGTAAATTGTTCCCGAATAAATAAAATAAAAATAAACTACGAATCCCTTCATTGTGCGTAGTCTGACAGGCACTTGGCCGGTTTTTTAATCTAAATTGAAGCAAGAGATGGATGAATGGGATTAATGATCATAATTATGAAACAGTTCATAAAGTGATGAGCAATTTTAAATTTCAGTGTTTATCAGTGGAAACTTGTAAATGGCCTTCAGTTTCATATTGTCTAAGGACATTGTGTACGTTAGCTGTAAGTTTCCCGAATAAAATAAAATAAAAATGCTAAGCGATGAAGCAGTCGATTTAGCACACTTGCTTAAAAGATGGTAAGTACTGAAGATGTACAAGACGGATAATCTTTAGGGTTCCATAACCTATGGGTACCAAACGGAACCCTATTACTCCGCCTCCGCTGTCCGCCCGTCCGTCTGTCTGTCAGCGGGCTGTATCTCATGAACCATAATAAGCAGATAGTTGAAAATTTCAGCGATTGTGTATTTCTATTGCCGCTATAACAACAAATAAAATAAAGTTAAAAATTAAAGGGGTCCCCATATAAGAAATGTGTTTTTAAAACATAAGTATTAAAAAATATATATGTAGTGTTAAAAATTATACGGTGCTATATTACCTTTGTGTGCAAGTTCTCCAAAGAAGCTGCACTGAAAATAGCGTGAAACAACTATATGTAAGGCTGGAAAAGAGATAAACTGAAAGTGGCTTTTTTTTTATTTGTGATGGGTTTGCTCTAGACTCTAGTCTAGGTCAGAGGTGACAGAGACAAAGTCGACGATGGAGTAAGCTTACCCAGAAGAAGCCTGTTCACTCTCACTTTGAAGAGATTAGGGTTGTATACGTTCGGAAACACAGACGCAGGTAGTGAGTTCCACTCTTTTGCTGTGCGCATTATAAAAGACATTTGGAAGCGCTTAGTGCGAATTGGTGGAATAGCAACCAGGTAGGGATGGTAACTGGCAGTGCGTCTAGATGTCCGGTGGTAGAAGGGGGCCGGTGGAATGAGGTCGTGGAGTTCTCGGGCACACTCTCCGAAGTACAATCTGTAGAAGACCGACAAGCAGGCAAACTTGCGGCGATGAGCCAAGCTATGAAGCTTGGCATCCACCAGTTTTACGTCGCCAATGAGCCTCTTAGCTCTGCGTTCTACCGAGTCAAGCGCGGCTAGTTGGTACTTAGCTGATCCATCCCAAAGGTGACTGCAATACTCCATGCTGGAAAGAAGGAGAAAGACCTCTGCGCAATACTGCCCAATGGTAAGATGTTGGTGCCGATTTTGTTGTGCACAAACTAAACTTAATTTAAACTCAATCTGCCTAGCCTTTTCCTAACTATGTTGGGGTCGGCTTCCAGTCTAACCGGATGCAGCTGAATACCAGTATTTTACGTGGAGCGACTGCCTATCTGACCTTCACAACCCAGTTACTGGGTAATACGATACCCCTTGGTAAGACTGGTTGTCAGACTTTCGGGCTTCTGACGACCCGTAACGACTGTCAAAGATCCACGAATGACAGCCGGGACCAATGGCTTAACGTGCTTTCCGAGGCACAGTGGAGTCTCGGTAAGTAAAGATGGGCACCCATCCACAGACCAACCCCGGCAAGCGTAGCTTAACCTGATGGATCGACCCGTGCGGCTGTTATTACTTAGCCACGAGCTCTTTAATTTAAACTATTGCTAACTTTATCTCTCTAATAAAACAAGAAATAGACGGAGGTAAATTAGAGCTGTCAAATTTAGTTGAATTAGGTACTAATGTTTCCATACAAAGACGACACGTAAAAACATATCGACTAAAAACACGGTGAAGCGCAAGGCGTAAACTAGTTTGACATATCTAATTTAGTTCTTAGCTATAGCCGTCCTTTTCTCGCATAATCGCACTGCCTGTTAGTAAAAGATTGCGATTCTTTAATTTAAGTTTAGTTATTGAACAAGAGAATGAGCAGCAATATCTACTGTATGGGTACATATCTTTTTGTATTGACCTAAAAAATATATTTCGAGACAAACTCGAAACATTTTTAACCAGAGCCACGCTCCAGTATACACCACGTATACAAAGTCATTAAATCTAACAAAGAGCTAATTCAGGCAGACTAATAATAATTTATGGCAACACCGCCGTCCCCGGAGATTCAATTAAATTCATTAGCGAGCACAGATTATATTGTAGGGGTCGGGTAACAATGTTGCTATACCAAATAATTGTCTGCAAGTAATTGCGCGTTGTTGTCGACAAATTGGAATGTTATTTTGTTGTCTATCCCTTTTTACAGAATTTAATATTTTTCTTTATTTTTTTACAGTCCGGCCGTCGAAAGAATGCGTTCTTGACATCTATCAGTTTCATACTAACGAATATGTGTTTTGCGAATTTGATCTTTATTACTACGAGAAATTGTCCAACTGACTGGTGTCAGAAACGCATTCTCTCGACGACGCTACTGACTGTCTCTAAATGCCCTATACACGACACTAGTTTCTCACAGCTGGAGGAGCTCGTGGCTAAGTAATAACAACCGCACGGGTCGATCGATCAGGGTAAGCTACGCTTGCCGGGGTTGGTCCGTGGATAGGTGACCATCTGTACATACCGAGACCCCTCTGTGCCTCGGAAAGCACGTTAAGCCGTTGGTCCCCACTGTCATTCGTGAATCTTTGATTATCGTTACAGGTCGTCAGAAGCCCGAGTTTCTGACAACCAGTCTTACCAAGGGCTATTAATTGTATAGCTGGGTTGTGGAGATCAGATAGGCAGTCGCTCCATATAAAATACTGGTATTCAGCTACATCCGGTAAGACTGGAAGCCGACCCAAACATAGTTGGGAAAAGGGTAGGCAGATGATGATGTGTTTTTCAAAGCTAGGATAGCAAGCTAGAACCTTGGTATACTATTCTGCTTGCTGATCTGGCTTAGCACATGCTAGTGATGTTTACATGACGCCTGATAGTTTTCGCTCAACGCCACTAGAGGGGACTGGTTTTGTGAATGGATAAAGTACTTACTCACACTGCCAGACCAAAAAATGGTAAGATGGTATTTAAAGTCCGGAGTCGAGAGAATGCGTTCTTGACACCTGTCAGTTTCATACTATCGAATATGTGTTTTGCTAATTTGATCCTTATTACAACTCTCTTTCTCTCTCGACGGCCGGACTGTAGTAGTACAGACGCCAGCACATCAAGCTACTACAATCTATCAAATTTCTTTAATAGATTTTCAACTTTATTGCTAATGTAATAAGTTCAAGGTTGATTGAGAAAATTTGATAGTTTCGGGTAGCTTGACGTGCTGGCGAGCCCTCACAAAAAGCTCTCTAGCTAATAAAACTAAGCAACAATATTTTTTCATGAATACCTTTTCAGTTTTTTACAAAAAGAACCCAAGTTTTAACCTTTAATTAAGTAAATTAACCTAACCTGTGTAATGTGCGGTGTCGACTAGCTACACCCCGCGACTTTGCGCCACTGACAGATTTATTGTCACAAAAAATAGACAAGCAAGGACTTTCTTTTTGTGAAGAATTGTGTGGATATGAGAGACTGTTTTGCAGATTAGTTGGTACACACGGCTATACAGGGTGTAAGTGTAAACAGTATCAACCTTTTAAGGGGTCATTGTACTCATCATTATTAACAACTTTTACTATGGGACAAAAAATCAGCTGTTCCCTACATTTTGACGAATTATACGATCATAAATGTACTGATCAGATGATTTTTTTTCGCGATTTAAGTTTTGATCCTATAGTAAAAGTTGTTCATAACGATGAGTACAATGATCTCTTAAGGTGAAAGCGTCAGGGTAGTCCGCGAAATTCCAATTTTCTTAAGTTTTTTGCAATTTAGAAGTCAGCATTAGGTCGTACGTTGATCAAAATGTAATTCGCGGCCGTAACAAGTATGTATTTACAGAATTAAAATCATTTAAGACATCTATACAACTCTATAAGACCAGGTAATCCTAATGAATGACTATTTCATGAAAACTTTACATTTGAGTATTATACTAACTTACGGAGTTGTATTACTGATTTTAATGATTATAATTCTGTAAATACATATTTGTTACGACCGTGAATCATGCTTTATTCAACACACACCTACTGACTTGCAAATTGCAAGAAAAACGTAAGAAAATTTGAATTTCGCGGGCTACCCTGACGCTTCGCCCTTAAAAGGTTGCTACTGTTTACACTTACATCCTGTATATCAAGCTATACATATACATCCAGTGTAAGCAGTAAATCTCGATCTCGCATTGTATAGGATTCCCGTACAATGAGAGGTCAGCTTATACTGAAAATGTATAGCTTGATATGTTGCCCTGTTGTACCAACCTAGTTTAGTCGAAGGAATAGAAAAGACAGTGGATGCCGTATCGGTGGGGCTTGACGCTAAATAATAACTGCTCAGCAGTGGAGGTCAGATAGGCACTCGCTCCATGTTAAATACTGGTATTCAGCTGCATCCGATTAGACTGGAAGCCGACCCCAACATAGTTGGGAAAAGGCTAGGCAGATTTTTTGTTGAAGATGCAGTTGATTGTTCGATTTCTGCCGCAATTACAAACTAGTAGTTCTGCGACGAGTAGACCTCGCGAGCACAAACTTTTTGCAACAATTAATATAGGTAGTAGGTACCACTAAAGTTATTTAAAACGGGATACTTATATTTACTGTTTTGTTTTATAGAATCAGAATCAGAAATATTTATTTGAGTTATAGGTACAATTGATGTAAAATGGTAGGTTTTTATCAGATCTTTACCAAATTTTTATTAAACCAACTTAAAGTTACTACCTTTCAAATAAAAAAAGAACCATCGACATCGGGTCTCATAAGGCGGAGATATCCAGTAGTCCCCTTATTTGCCTCTTTTTGGAGGAAGTACCCCTCCAATCAAAATTTACCGGCGACAAAAAATTCTATAAAGTCGTAAAACTTGTATACCAAGTTTCGTCCAGATCGGTTGTATAATACGACCTGTAGAGGAGTAGCAACAAACTGACAGACGAAAGCAAATTTTGCCAGACTTGAAGCAGAGACGCTTTGCTCGTTTCGCTCGCTCGGTCAACAAGTTCAAACTACCTTAGACAAGGATAAACGAGTCAGTTTAGATGTGACTTTCACTTCACTTCTCTCTTCTTCACTTTGCGGGTCACTAAACGCCCACAGGCGTAGTAACAATAATATATACACATATATTGTGTTTCGTTCTTCAGCGTCCTTCAAACGAATAATTTCAGATATCACTGAATTACGGTTAAAGAAAACTTTATGCGAAAATTTGGAATAAATCAACCAAATGCTTGTTTTTAAAAGTTGACTACTACTTTCCGCCATATCCACTTGATTCCAAAGTTCCACCCTTCGCCATTGATTTAAAAAACAACTCGGTAGCTATAATGAGGTGTCGTGTGACAAAAAATCCAAAATAAATTCTTGAAATTGCTGCGTTTTTAAAATAGTCTTCGTAAAAACGTTTGAGGAATCCGAAGGGATATGTTTGTTCATTTTTTGCCACCAATTTGTCATATTTGTGTCAAAATTGACGCATTTTTGGACATTTTGACAAAATATTTTGTTTTTAGAGTAGACAAGAGGAAGTCTGAAAACTGCACGGGTAACTGACTGTCATGGTATGGGCATGTGATGCGGAGGAATGAGGAAAATGTCGTGAGGAAAGTTTTGAGCATGATTGTGAAGAGTAGGTGAAGATCAAATAAACGATGGATGGACTGTGTGAATGATGATATGGGTAGAAATGAAAGGGGTGACTTGACTAAATGGACATGTTGCGCCGACCACAAATAAATTGGAGGGCAGAAGAATGATAATAGTAAAGAAGGAAAATTCAAGTTATGAAACAGTCATAGTCATAAACCAAAGAGGACTGTTTCTAGCTAGCTGACATATTCCCACGCAATAGACTTGACAATGGGCAACTTTGCCACCAATCCGCTAAGACGACCGTAACGCGCAAAAGCGTATACTGTACATTTCCCAACGATGTTGGGAAAAGGCTTCCAGTCTAACCGGATGCAGCAGTGCAGCTGAATACCAGTATTTTACATGGAGCGACTACCTATCTGACCTCCACAACCCAGTTACTGGGTAATACGATACCCCTTGGTAAGACTGGTTGTCAGACTTTCGGGCTTCTGACGACCCGTAACGACTGTCAAAGATCCACGAAAGACAGCCGGGACCAACGGCGAGGCACGAAGGAGTCTCGGTATGAAAATATGGTCACCCATCCACAGACCAACCCCGGCAAGTGTAGCTTAACCTGATGGATCGACCCGTGCGGCTGTTATTACTAGCCACGAGCTCCTGATATGTTTGAGCAAATAAAAAATCTTATCTTATCTTCGTTTTGTCACCTCTCTCGCTCACACATGACCTTTGAAAAGAAGCTTACCTATTTGAAAAACGTAATCAATTAGCGAACAAATAAATAATATTAATTTAATAGGTCATTATTAAAAACACATTTTTATTGAGTAATTTATTTAAAAACATGAAAAACAGATCATAATGCTTTTTGAGCTGATTTCATTACATAACACAATAGAAATGTGTTTTTTTTTTATAATTACCTATTAAATTAATATTATTTACTAGTTCGCTAATTGATTACATTTTTCAAAAAGGCATTCTTTCATTTAATAATTTTAAAAATTTGGTCCTGTGTGAGCGAGAGAGGTGACAAAACGAAACAGCCCTCTTTAGTCCGTAACCTAATTAATAGCTACTACTTAGTTAGTCACAATTTACATTAGGACAGAAATACTTTGAAACAATAGAACAGGCATCACGCTCGGCTTGTGAGCGACGTCGCGTGAAATGTAACTGTCACATATTAGCAAGAATATGATACGAAAACATGCTATTTATAACATTTCTAATGATTCCGTTCAGTAACGGTGAGGCCAAACCAGCGTAATGTTTTGAGCTGTGAGTCGCGTAAAATGAGTCGCAGAACTTACGCTGCATTCGATTTCATACTAAAGTCCTGAAATGAGATGAACTCATTTTGCGCCGCCGTGTGGTACAAACGGGGGTCAACCACCTCCTTTTAAAGCAGTATTATTTTAAGGTTACTTTAGTCTGAGAAAGAGATGGAGCTATACAGAACGTCTAGCTCCTTCTCTTTTACCAACCCACAATTAAGATTAAAATAATACTGCTTTAAGAGGTGGTGGTCTAGCTCTAGGACTTTAGTATGAAACCGAACCCGGCGTAAAATCCGCAACTCACAGCTTAAAAAATTATGCTCGTTTGGCTTCACCCTAAGACGTAACGTAATAAAATTGACGACATACATAATAGGGGCTCGTGGCTAAGTAATAACAGCCGCACACGGGTCGACCGATCAGGTTAAGCTACGCTTGCCGTGATCGGTCCGTGGATGGGTGAAGCCAAATTCTAATCTTTACATACCGAGACCCCCCCGCCGTTGGTCCCGGCTGTCATTCTTGGATCTTTGCCTGTTGTTACGGGTCGTCAGGAGCCCGAAAGTCTGACAACCAGTCGTACCAAAGGGTACTGTATTACCCAGTAACTGGATTGTGGAGGTCAGATAGGCACCCGTCCATGTAAAATACTGGTATTAAGCGGCATCTGGTAAGACTGGAAGCCGAACCCAACATAGTTGGGAAAAAATCATAATCAAAAGTCATTTATTCAAACTAGGCTGAGAATCAGCACTTTTTGAACGTCAAAATTACTTAAGACAGTCCCCCAAAACGCCCGCCCTTCACTACTTCCTAGTGCTATAGCTGGGGAGAAGACGTGGCCCAACAAAAAGGCAAAAGGCAAAAGGCTAGGCAGGTGACGATGAATTGACGACAAACATAATAATTAATAAATCCAAATTCATTGTTTGTTTGTCACAGGTTATCAGTTGTTATGAGTATTACGTAATAAAGGATCGCTGTAACATTCATACATATAAGATCAAGGTTACTGAATCGCCACTAACCTCGACATCTCGTGAAATCATCACCCTTCGGCATTCATGGTTTGGCTTGGGGTGTCCTATTTGGTTCCAACGGAGGTGTTTTTTTGTGAAAAAGGAGTGAAAACCAGTGCCCTTGTATATCAAAACACAGTCCTAACAAACATTGTGAAACCTCTTTCACAAACAATGTTCGAAAACAAGCACTGAGTATTCCAGCAGGATTCTGCTCCGGCTCATAAGGTGAAAAGTACCCAAAATTGGAATCGACTTTATCAGGCATGAGGATTAGCCCTTATCCAGTCAAGACTTGAATCCCTTGGATTACAAAATATGGCAGCACTTAGAGGAGAAGTTCTGCGCTAAGCGCCATCGCAACTTGGAGTCACTTAAAGCATCCCTGATTAAAGCAGTCGCCGATATTGTCATGAACATCGCGCGTGCTTCGATTGATGGCTGGCCTTGCAGATTTATTAATGTTTAATGTTTGTTCCATATTTATTTAACATTAAAATCGTTATTCGTCCTAAGTCAACGTCCATCCCATCATTCGTCATGCATTAATATAGTTCTGTAGGTGAAAGCAAAAGGACTTTAAGTGACATTTTATAAATTATTCAGTAGAGCTCATTAAATCCAACATAAGTGGGTGTGTATATCCATCGGACAATGTTGACATAATTATATTTTGTTTTAGTGTATTTTTTTGTATGTACGATTTGATTTAAATAATTGATTGACTTATTAATATGTAATATTGACATTGAATATTTAATTTAATCTTTATAATTACTATATATCTTCATTTCTATTGTTTTTGCTATTAATTGAATTATTTTGTTTTGTTAATTTGTATATGTGTAGCTGACTATTTTATTACTATTATGCTTTATGGATTGATTCTGAATTAAACGTTTTTATTATTATTATTAAAGATGTCTATACCCGAAATTAGATATTAAAATCGACCGTGTATAAAAAGTAAGATAAGATAAGATAAGATAAGAATTATTTATTTGTTTAAACATGGTATACATACAAGAGCATGCAAGATATTATATCGTTTGAAACCAATCATGTTTAGCCGATACTTAATCGGCGTACAAATATTTCCATAACATTGAAAACAATTAACAATAAGAAAATCGAAAAATTACCAAGACTACGCATTTTTTTTTATAATTTAGAAATATTGTGTATTAGAGATTATTATTGTTATATTGTCAAAAAATCAAAATAAGTTAAAAACTATAATGTCAATCAAATACTAGAAAAGTGTCAAAGTTACTACATGTATGTCAAAATTAAATTAGTTAGATTAAATTTACAAAATTGATGTCAAAATTACAAGATTAATGTCAAAATTTAAACCATTTATGTCAAAAATTACATATAACTTAATTATTAGTGTCAGGAAAAAGATAACATTATTTAATCAAAAACTTTTTCGGCTAGAAATTCGGAGACACTAATATGCTTTTTGAGAAAGGAACAGTTTTAATTGACGCTTGAATGCACTACTATTTAGCTCCTTCCAACGTTTAGGCAATATGTTAAATATAGTAGGCGCCATGCAGACAATACTTTTGCGCATGAGTGCTGTTTTTGCTGGATAGACACGAAGAATGGTCATATCCCGTCTGTTCCGCTGTACAACGTCCTGTAGACGTGGAAACAGATTGGGGTTTGTTTTAACAAACATTGCGGTTTCGAGGATGTACAGACAGGGAACAGTTAATATCTTGTACCTTTTAAAATATGGTTTACATGTATCAACCGTTTTTAGCCCAAACATAGATCTAATGCATCTCTTTTGTGCCTTGAAAACTGTGTTAGCGTCGGTAGAATTTCCCCAAAATATGATACCGTATCTTAGGTGAGACGCAGCTAAGCCATGATAGGCCGTGATCAAGGTTTCTACATTCACCACTGCAGCTAGAGAGTGCAATGCAAATGCAGAACTACAAATTTTTTTGCAAAGGTTTTCGATTTGTGATTTCCAGTCAAGTCTTTTATCAATTATTAGTCCAAGGAATTTAGCCGTATTTACGCGTTCAACATTTTTATTATCTATATTTATGTCCATATTTTCTGTAGCCAGTCGTTGGCTAAAATGTATGATTTTAGTTTTATCTAAATTAATCTTTAAATTATTATTATTTAACCAATTTATTATAGATGTCAACGTATTGTGAATGTCAAGTTTATATTGGATCATGTCATTGTTTTTACTAGAAATTGTCACCGTGCTAGTAAATAGTGTATAATAAATAATTAGTGGGTGTACCATTTGATCAATACGGGTATACTGAATAAGAATTATTGAACATACAAAAATGACAAAAAATGGACTTAAGGTCCTTTAGCTTTCACCTACAGAGTTGTTCATTCACAATCAAATAAAAAGATTAAGTAATATGTACAGACGCCAGCACATCAGGCTACAACAATCTGTCCAATTTCTTTAATAGATTTTCATCTTTAACTCTAAAGCATTAGGTTCAAGGTTAATTGGGAAAATTTTACAGTTTCGGGTAGCTTGACCTGCTGGCGTCTGTACATTGATTTCATACTAATTAAATTATTCATTGATGTCATTAAAATTAAATTACTCATATAACGATTGGTAAGTTCACGTTATAAATCGCGTGAAATGATTTTGACAAAAATACAGGGTTATTTTAAATTAGCTAGCTAGACTCCACAGACGCGATGGATATCGATACCTAAATATGATAAAATGAAAAATAAAAAGATTAGATTATTTTTTTGGTAGGTCAACAATTGCTGTTAGTGTAGTCACTGAAGTACGAGAGAGAGAGAGAAAAACTGTTTCCCAGTGCTTTATGATAAATTAATGAATGAGTGAATCACGAGTAATCACCATTCCTTCATTCATTCATTCATCATCATCATTGGTCATTGTTTCTTCTCTCAGTTAGTTTTAATCATGGTCTGGTAGTTTGAGAAATTGTGAAAAAATACCCAAATGTCCTTTCTTTGGTATTGTCAGAATCCAATTATCAGGTTGGTGGAAAAATATTGCACAAGAAATTGTAAATTACTAGAATTTTCCGGAATATATATATAAATATATATAATAGTAATAGAATATATATAATAGTATTGATCTGGGATACGTAAGAACATTGTAGAAGGTTCTCGTTTGAGTATATAACTTTTATAGAGTTGTCCAATTTGAAAACTTTTTGTTTTATTCGGAATATCGTTCGTAAACAATCAACAGATCCTCGTATTTAGACTCAACACAGAACATTCCATCTAAAAGATGGAAGGAAGACATTTTTCATCATTATATCGCCATCTTTAAGTTCAGATTACAATACAGAATAACTTCACATGAAAGATAGAAGTAATTGTGATACAGGAGACCTGTTTATCACCCGTGTCGTCTTACCTACATACCTAATGATGAGTTGTCGTCATGAGGAGGTGGGGTAAGCAGACATGTATATGTGTAGGTATTGCGTTTCAAAACTCTAATTGCTGATGTAGCTCACACGGCTACCAGGGTAGTCGAAATTTTCAGGTCAAATAATTATGATTCACGACCGTAGCAAGTACCTACGGATTTACATAATTTTAAATATTAAAATCACCAATACAAATCTCGAAGTTCAAATTACCCTATTGAAAGACTACTTACCTATTTCATGAAATCATGACATTTGAGGCCAATTCTAACTTATAGAGATGTATTGATGATTCTAATGATTATATTTCTGTAAATACATACTTGTTACGGTCGCGAATCACATTTTGATGAAAATAAATCTCGCGGGTTACCTTAGCGCAACCCTCTTAAAGCTCCAGGTAGCTCGCGAAATTAAAATTTTCTTACGTTTTTTTGCAATTTACAAGTCAGTATTAGGTTGTATGTTGATTGAAGTATGATTCGCGACCATCTTATAAGTACTTACAAAATTATAATCATTAGAATTCAATAACACAATTAAGGGGGAAGCGTCAGGCTAATACCGGGAAATTCAAATTTTCTTACGTTTTTTGCAATTTGCAAGTTGTATGTTAAATAAAGTATGATTCGCGGCCGTAACAAATATGTATTTACAGAATTATAATCATTAAAATCAGTAATACAACTCCTTAACTTAGTATTCACAAATGTCAAGATTTCATGAAATTGTCATTCGTTAGGATTAGGTACCTGCTCTTAAAGAGTTATATTGATCACTTTAACTATTATAATTATGTAAATACATACTTGTTACGGCCGCAAATTATACTTTGATCAACGTACAATCTAATACTGACTTGCAAATTGCAAAAAACTTAAGAAAATTTGAATTTCGCGGGCTACCCTGACGCTTCCCCCTTAATTTAGTATAATCCTAAATGTCAAGATTTTATTAAATAGTCATTCATTAGGATTATATGATCTTAGACAGTTGTATTAATGATTTTAATGAATATATATAATTCTATAAATACAGATTTTTATACGGTTACGGTCGCGTATCATTTTCAAATAAGCTTTCGCCTTAAATGGAACTGGGCTGGCCACATCTGTCGAATGCCGGAAGAGATGGAGCAAACGGCAACACGGCAGGCCCTGGAGGAGATGGCGGTTTTTTAAATTTTATAAATGGCATCTCGTAGTTGGCCTAGAGAGGCCGTGGCTACTTAGCCGGACTATCCTGTGGCTGCCTTAAGCGAACTCAAAGCCTCTAGCCAGGGGCATAAACTTACAGACTAAGCGACTACACGCTAAGGGCTCCCCCTGTGGGGAACGAACCTCAGCTTAGGGCGTCGCTGGGGGGAGGACAGCAAGATGGGACAGGCTGGATCAAATTAGAGTGATTATTATTGAACGGGGAGTTTAAAGCTACTGGCTCAGCTTGCGGGATGTCGCTACGCCCCCGTAAGGGGGCGCGGCGTGCGGCGTCGGGGCATGGCCCCCCGACCGCGAAAGCCATACGGTGGCCCGTAACCACGGGCCCCTCATTGTGATCGCCGCTGGCGAATGGATGGTTGGGCGTGCGGCATACACGCCCATGTAAAAGAGGTGTCTGAAATTTGTGTCTGTAGGCACGCCACGACGTTGATGCCCAACGCCGCTTGTTTCACCGTAAATCGGCGGACAACCACTACCGAGTGAGACCCCCACCTACATGGGGGAAGCCCAGCAGATGGCATCCAGCGACAGATTTACGGACTCGACGTTCCTACAGAAGGGGTGTATGGCCCCCCTCACCTCCCCGTTTTCAGGTCAAGCCGAGCCCGGGTGGTGAGAAGGGACCGTGTTCTGAGTGTGTGGGCGGTATTGTACTGTGTAACACCGCCCGGTGTATACGCGAGTCGCCCGCCCGCATAAAAAGAGCCGCGACATCGTGTGTGAGTTGGGTGCCTGTATAGAGGTGAATGTCTGTTGTTTGCTACGTGATACGCCTATATTAACCTAGCACGCGCCACGCAACAGATGCATGTATTTGTTTGGAGTCAGTGTCACAAGTGAGCCGCGTGTAGACTGAGAGCGACTCACTCGGAAGTCCAGTCCGGTGGTGGGGTCAGTCGTCCGCAACTAGGTCGCGGGGCAAGGGCCTCCTCGCGTCTGGGGGGCGCGTATGCCAGGGCGCTATCTGCTTGACATGAGGCCAAGCGGATGCGTCGGCACGCGCGAACATCCCCTTCGCGAGGCGCCGCACAAACTCATCCAGGCTCTCAATCCGGAGGTCCCTCTGAATGATGTCGTTCCTCACGAAGCGAGGAGCGTCCACGATAGTCCGCAACGCAAGGTGTTGCTGCGTGCGGAGGAGCTTGCGGTTCGTCTCGCTCGTGAGGGCGAACCATGCAGGGGCGGCGTACGTCAGTATTGGGCGCACGTACAACTTGTACACGCCCAACTTGACGCGCGCCGGGATGCGGGACGAGAGCACTGGTCGAAGGAGGTTGCGGGCGACCCTACCTTGTGCGACAACATTGCGGACGTGTGACCCCATTGTGAGCCGACGGTCGATGGTGACACCCAGGTACTTGACCCGGGGCGACCACTCGACGTCAGCTCCCTGCAGCTTCAAGGGTGGTGGGAGAGGCGCGGACCCGGTCACCATCGCCTGCGTCTTACCCACGTTGACCGACAGCCGCCACTTGGACAGCCACTCGGGAAGCAGGTTGAGCGCGCGCTGCATCTTGACCGCCGCGTACTTCGCGTTAAGCGAGGTGGTAATGTACGCGGCGTCGTCGGCGTACAGCGCGAGCATCGCGTCCGGAGTGGTGGGGATGTCATCGGTGTAACGTGAGTAACACGCCGGCGACACGCAGCTGCCCTGCGGCACACCGGCGAGCACCGGGCGGGCGCTTGACAGCGCCCCGTCGACCACCACCCTGAAAGTCCTGTTTGAAAGGAAATTAGAGACCACCATTACAACGCGACGGGGCGCGTCCGAGGTGGCTAACTTGTAAATGAGGCCGTCGTGCCACACACGGTCGAAGGCCTTCTCCATGTCGAGGAATACTGCAACCGCGTATTCCTTTTTGTTCATGGCCGCCGAGAGGTGGTGCAGTACCCTCGACAGCTGAAGCGTCGTGCTATGTTCCGCCCGAAACCCGAACTGTTCCGGCCGTGGCGAGATATGTGGCTCGAGATGTCGCAGCAGGAGTGCTTCGAACACCTTGGAGATAGTCGGCAGCAGCGTGATTGGCCGATAGCTCTCCGGCTTCAGGATGTTTTTCCCCGCCTTGGGCAGCATAATGACGCGCCCCTCCTTCCACGAAGCAGGAAAGGTCCCCGTGCGCAGTATCCCCGTGAACAGGCGCGCCAGCGCCGCTACCGTACGGAACGGCAGGTGGCGCAGCACTGTGTTGGTGATACCGTCGGCACCGGGGGCCTTCTTCGGCTTCGTCCTTAGGATGGCGCGTCTGACTGCCCCAGGCGAGAAAAAGATGGCGTCCTCCTCGGGAGCTATCGGCGTGGCGAAGTAGTCCCCAAGGAGTTTCTCGACCGCTGCGACATGCTCGGTGTCGCTGGTCGGGTTCGGGCAGAACTGACGCTCCAGGTGTTCGGCGAAGACCTCCGCCCGGTCCTCCGCTACATACTTTAGCGCCCCGTCGCTGTTTAGCAGCGGTCGCACCGGGGCTGGGGTGTTCGTCAGCTGGCGGCAAAGTCGGTGCACTGACGGCCAGCTGCCTGTCGCGGCGTCAATGCGTTCCTCCCAGCCCGCGGCGGTGTGAGCCTGGAGCTCGGCCTTTACCTTCTCCGCGAGACGGTTCAGTTGCGTTTTTAACGTAGGGCATCTCAGTTGTTGCCACTGCTTGCGAAGGCGCCTCTTCACGGCGATCATTGACCTAATATGCGCCGGCAGGGGCGGCAACAGCACTCTCCCCTGCGGCTGCGTCGTCGTCGCCGCTTCTAAGGCGCTTTGGATGCAAGCAGTGACATCCTCCGCCGTCTGGTCCACGTCCGCGGCGGTAGTAATAGGCCGAGTCGGCGTGGTGGTCTCTAACTTCTCTTCAAACACAGTCCAGTCCGTTAATCGACGTGGCGCTGTGGGCTTCAGTCGGGTCGGCATACCCGATAAGACGACGAGCACGGGCTGGTGGTCTGACTGTAGCTCGTCGTCTATCACTTGTTGTGTGGCCTGACAGTGTAGCCCTCGGTGGACTACGATGTCCAGCACATCCGGTGTGTGGGTGGTGGCGTCCGGGTAGTGGGTTGGCGTCTCTGGGCCGGACACCGTGTAGCCGAAGGCTTCCGCGTCCGCGAAGAAGCGGGCCGCGGGCGGCTTGTAGCATGCGTAGATGTTGATGTCCTCGCCGGCCACGTGCAGCTGAACACTCAGCGCGTAAAATGTGCTGAGCGACGGCAAGGGGAGTTCCTGGTGGACGACTCTTCGCCTCACAAGTACCGCCAGGCCACGGTATCTAATGTTATGAGCCGACCGTTCATCCTTCCTGTAAGCGAGGTATCCCGGGAACCTGACCCTGTCCTCGGGTCCCAGGAGCGTCTCGCTTATGAGCGCCACGTCGATGTCTTGGTCCCTCAGGAGATGGCGGAGGGGGGCGACCTTATCCCTTAGGCCGCGAGCGTTCCAATGTAACACCCTTAACGGCCTAGCCATGGTACAGGGTGAGAAGTGTGGCCAGACCGTCAAGGATGACCGTCTCGATATCTTGACCCTGCCTGATGGCCTTGATGAGGTCCATCAATAATTGTATGGCGCAGGCCGTAAATTCTTTTTTGTGAGCGCCGGCAGCGCCACCACTCTGGTTTTGGGGGAACTTTCTAGGTTCCACCTGTTGCCGCCGCGACGTGCTGGCGCTGGCGTCGACAACGCCGGCGGCGGTTTTGGGTGGTTCCCCCGGTGTCCGCTGCGCTATGCCGGCGCTAGCTGTACGTTGTTCCCCGCTGTCTTTGTGTGTGGCCTGCGCCCCATCTGAGGCAGGGCCGGCCTCTGGGATCTCTTCCGGGGTCGCTTGGGGCTTGGGTTTCTTACCCTTTCCTTTTCCCCCGCGTCCCTTCTTCCTCCGCCTAGAGGAGGAGGCTTTGGTCCTGTCCGTGGGCCCGTTGGCTGCCGCCATCAGCGTCATGCCTTGGGCCTCTTCTGGCCTCATCTCTGTAGGCCTCTCTGTGGCCTCTTGGGCCCGGCGTGTGGTGGCCGTGATGGCGGCAGTCCCCGCTCGCTTGTTCCGGATCTCCGCCTGGAACACGGGGCACTTGATGTTGCACGCGGGGTGCGGGCCACCGCAGTTGACGCAGGTGGCCGGCTCGTCCCGCGGGCGTGGGCAGTCACGTGCCGCGTGCTCGCCCCCGCATCGAACACAAGCGAGCGGTCGGTGGCATTGGTGCGAGCTGTGCCTGAAACGCTGGCACCTGTGGCATTGAGCGGGCCCACGTTTGCCTCTCCAGGCCTCAATCTTGACACCACGCATGTGCATAAACACGGTGGTGTCATAGATGGCCCGGACGTCCGGAGTCTTCTTTAGGATGGCGTGGAATACACAGCCGGGTCGTCCTTGTGCGCCTTTGATGTGGCGCACATACTCCGGCTGGTACCCCATCGTCCGGAGTTCCTCCTCTATCTCCTGGGGATTGGTGTCCGCTGGTAGCCCCCTTAGGCTACCTTTAGGTTTTTGTCCGCTGGCAGCGAGTAGGCAAACCAAGAGACGCCGCTGTCCTTTTCCAGGCCAGTCAGGTACCTCTGGACCAGCCTGTACTCTTCCTCCGAGTCGGGGGTAAAACGGACCCCCGTCCCGTACGGACGAGCATTAGGAGGCCGGCCCAGCTTGGCGCTGATGGCCCTGAAGTGAGCGGCCCAGTTGGGGAGCCTCTCCACTACCAGCGGTGGGTAGCGTGGCTTCTTCCCCGGCTTCTTCGTCGTCGTCGCCGTCGTCGTCGGCGTCGTCGTGGCGCCGGGGGCGATAGCGGGGGGTAACACAGAAACAGAGGGGGCAGGGGGTAAATTTGAAGGACTTACCCCTGCGGTCGTCATTTCCGGTGTCGGTGTCGGAGTCGGCGGAGGCGAGCGCACTGCGTCGGCGAAGGTGGGCGACGCTGGTTCGCCCAGGTCCAGCCGCTTCGCCTTCATGGTCGTTTCGCCGGAGCTCCTCCTGCGATGTTTCCTTGGGGGCCTGGGTTCGGCGAGCGCAAACTCGAAGCCAAACCCAAGCGGGGTGTCGGCTCCTCCCACGGTGGGCCGGGCATCGGCTCGCGGTGTCGTGTCCGAGGACACGTCGTCGCGACCGGACCCGGCCGAGCCCGCCGATGCGAGCGACATGCTCGATCCCGCACGCGATGAGCATGCCGACAGCATGGCGGGCGAATCGTAGGCGGAGGTGCGGGGGGGCGCCGGCGACGCCGGCGCCTGCGACGCAGATGCCGGGCCCGCCAGCGAGAAGCGGGGACCGGGTGCGGCAGGCGCGGGCGGAGTCGCGAAGCGCGGTAGTGGCGCGGCGGAGCGCACGGTGGACGCGCGGGGGCGCGCAGCCGGGGCGGGAGCACTCGCGGGCGGCGCAGCGGTGCGCGCGGCTTGCGATGCGGCGGCGCGCATGACGGGTGGCGCGGCGGCGCGCGTGGTAGGCGGCGCGGCGGCGCGCGAGGTAGGCGGCGCGGCGGCGCGCGCGGCGGACTGCACTGCGGTACGCGCGGTGGACGTCGCGGGTGCAGAGGTGCGGGCGGGTGCGGTCGCGCGCGTGGGTGGTGGTGCGCGGCTGGTCGACGCGACAGGCCCCGGGGCCTGTATTGGTACCGGGCGGAAGCTAGCGGGGCGCACGGGCACCTCCCGCTGTCGGCTCGACGGCGGCGTCGGCGAAACGCGCACTTGCGTCGACGTCGCCAGCGGATCGGCAGCTACTGCAACCCCCGTTCCCCCCCCTCTTCGTCCCTCCTCTTCTTTCCTTCGTTGCGATGTCCCAGCTGTCGGTGGAACGGTCGACGCGTCGCCGATGTTCGGCAGCGACATCGCCCGGTCCAACGCCGGCTGGGCCTCCGGGGACCCGGCATCGCGGCCCAACGAGCCGCGCGTGCCGGGTTTCGGCATCGTGGTAGGCGTGGCTTTTCCGCGACCGCGGCGGTGAGCAAGCTCACCGAGCAGCCCGGTGGCTCCCTCTGTGCTTACACAAGCGCCGGCTGGTACTAGTGTAAACACAGAGGAAAAACAAATAAAATGACGGTCCGCGCGAAACAAAAGTACCCACACACGAACTTGCAAGAGATCTTGTGTGGACGGCCACGAGCTGATCCAACTGGCTCAGCTACGCCACCAGCTGGCACTTCATACCCGAGCAAGGAACGGGGGGGGGGGGGGGGAGCAAGGGACTGGGGGAGGAGATGGCGGGATGTACTCTACTTTTTTATAAAGGTTGGCAACAAACAGCAGTAGAGAGGGGTAAGTGGTAGGAGGGAAGGGAGGCCTTCTGTCCCCTGTGGTAGTGGGACACAAACGGCTGCTAACCTCTCCATCTATACTAATGATAGAGAAAGAGTTTTTATTTGCTTGTACGCGCTACTTTCTGGAACTACCAGTCAGGTCTTTTTGCATTTCATAGCCCAATTCTTGAGAATGGCTATAGGCTATTTAACATGACGCTAGGACCCTTAGGAGTCAAGCAAAAATAAAAATACCGGTCATGAGCATGTCGGACCACGCACAATGAAGGGTTCCGTAGTTGGGATGAATTTACCCCAAGAACTTTTTACAAGAAACTTCTTAATATTGTAGTTGAAAAACATGTTCTCCCGTACATTCTAACTACAAATGTAAGTTTGTTCGCACAATATTGAGAGATTTACCATGTTGGTTTAAGACCATCGACTTCTTATAGGTTTTCCTGTAATGTAGGTATCGAACTGTTTTCTATATTTTTTTTACCAAAATTTTAGGCTCAGTACTTTCGGAGATAAGGATGGGAGGAATTGTAAATTTTCGTCTATTTTCTTAAATAACTTTAAAATGGTTTAATTTAAAATTATAAAAAAATCACTCCCTTTTATTTGATATGTCACACGGTACAGTTTGCAAAACGTTACTTTTTATTTTCTTATTTGCCTCCCAAAATTGGACCCCATATTCAAAATTCATTTATTTACGCTACCCATCCGTGTTTAGGTCACTGAAATTCATACGTGTACCAAATTTCTACTTAAATCTTGCCCAAATAGATTCGGAGCAAAGTAGCTGTGACAGACGGACAGACAGACAGAGAGACTCACGAGTGATCCTATAAGGGTTCCGTTTTTTCCTTTTGAGGTACGGAACCCCTAAAAAGAGTCGGAAAGAATGCGAAGCGAAAACAAACTAGCGCGGGCAATTATTATTTGCGATGAAACGGGGTGGGTCGTGGGTTACATAACTAGTCATGAAGAATCAAGTAGGTAGCAAGTAGGTAAATAATCTCCACAAGTCCACAGGATTTCTTTGATAGCTACTGTTTAGTAACTATAGTAAGGATCAAATCATAAAATTGTAGATAAACCAAATGAAACAAATGCATGCCAAATGACGTCACTACACATTGTCAATTTCAAAAATTCTCGAGGCGTTCCATTTTCAAAGTTTTTTTGCACGAGATTTTAATCTTGTTCCAGATTCAATGCATTCAGAAGTTGTCGCAAATGTGCGATAATCCTCATTATAATCCTTAGGATTATTGTGAAGGATAAGGTCGATTTTGTCAAGAGCTACCTCTATCTAACATTCGGTGATGATCTGATCTGAAGATAATGGCGCCGATTCCCTCGTTCACAAACTAAACTAAATTTAAGCTCAGTTGTATCTTTTTCTTTCAATTTCATTAAGAAAAGGACAGACGATAAATTATAGTTTAGTCCTGTCAAATTAAGATACTCCCTAGACAAGTTTAAGCGTGATTAAGACATTGGCTTCTAAAAACACGTCAATTTACGTCAGGCGCTGACTAATTTGACAGGACTAAACTAATATTTATCTTCTGTCCTTTTCTTCATGAAACAGAAAGGAAAAGATGCACTGAACTTAAAATTAGTTTAGTTTATGGACAAAGGAATCGGCGCCATTTAAAGCAGACTGTGACTTCTGAGTTTGTTTAGGGTTTTTCCTCTCAAAGTGCCTACCTACCTATCTTTTTAGGGTTCCGTACTTCAAAAGGAAAAAACGGAACCCTCATAGGATCACTCGTGTGTCTGTCTGTCTGTCTGTCCGTCTGTCAGAGCCAATTTGCTCCGAATCTAATGGACCGATTAAGTTGAAATTTGGTACACATTTCTGTGACCCAAACACGGATGTGTAACGTAAATAAATAAATTTTGAATATGGGGGTCAACTTTGGGGGGGCAAACCTTATAAGAAAATTAAAAAAAAGTTTTGCAAACTGTACCGTGTGACATAACGAATGTAAGGGCTTACCTACTGTAAGAGTCCCAAATGTATATTTTTGTATAGTTTAAAAATAAACCATTTCAAAGTTATTTAAGAAAATAGACGAAAATTGACCATTCCCTCCTTTATTTCCGAAAGTACTGAGCCTAAAATTTTGAAAAAAATATAGAAAATAGTTCAATACCTATAGATTACAGGAACAACATCGTAAATCTCTCAATATTGTGCGTACAAACTTATAATTGTCCACAGTTAAACAAAAAGAATCCAACCCACATTAGGTGTAAATGGGGTTGGATCCTTTTCGTTTGACTATGGACATTTGTAGTTGGAATGTATGGGAGAACATGTTTTTCAACTACAATGTTATGTTTTTCTTGGGATAAATCATCCCAACTACGGAACCCTTCATTGTGCGTGGTCCGAAACGCTCTTGACCGTTTTTTTTAATATCTTGGCTTTAACCGCGACGCGGTTATGCCAGCCTCGCTCGTGTTTTACAAATTAATAGAAAATTGGTAATAACTAAGATTTTAACTTAGTTAATTTAACAATCAAGTAATATAACTTAATAGCTAATTTGGATGTAGGATTAGACAAAATCAGATTAGACATGCCAACATCCCCAAAACTCTCCGTTCTGGCCCAACCCCAACTCCGACCAATCCCAACCAATTGTCAAAAAAGCTAAGCTCCGCAGCATACGCTGTTAGAAAAATTCGAAACTTAACCAACATAGAGACAGCCCGTTTAGTGTAGTTTAGCTATTTTCATAGTGTAATGTCGTACGGTATTCTGTTGTGGGGAAATGCAGCCGACATTCGGACTATCTTTGCTTTGCAGAAAAGAGCTGTTCGATGCATTTATAAATTAAGTCCGAGGCAATCTCTCAGAGAGAAATTTAAGGAGATGAATATAATGACTTTGCCTTCTCAGTACATTTATGAAAATCTTTTATATGCCCATAAAAACATTAAATTGTTTAAAAAATACAGTGATATCCACAATATAAATACTAGGAACAAACACAAATTTGTTGTACCTCCAACAAGGCTCAAGAAAATAGGTGGCTCATTCAGGTGTCAATGTATACGCTTTTATAATAAACTTCCAAGCCACGTTCAAGATCTAAGCCTTAATAAATTCAAATCATTCACTAAACGCAAGTTATATCAGAAAGCTTTTTATACCGTTAAAGATTATATTGAGGGCAAAAAGGCTTGGGATTGAACTGCTCCAAATTTTCTTTTTTCTCTTTCTATTTTTGCATCCTGAATGTTGAGTTGACATGAATATTTACTTTGTAAAGTATTATATTATTTTAATTATTGTGAATGTGAAGACTATGTAGGCTATGCTTTTTTTGTTTGTTTCATTTTTTCTCTCACTTATTTTTAATCATGGTCTGGCAGTTTGAGTAATTTATGCGGCCTACCCAAATGTCGTTTCTTTGGTATTGTTCGTCGAATCGTTGAGCTCCTTAAGTTCTGAGTTGAGCTGCGCGATTACTGACAAATGCGTGCACTGACTGGACAGGCTCTCTCAATCTGCAAGAACCACACAGATTGAGAGGATCTGTCCAGTCAGTGCTCCGCATGTGCATCCGCTTAGAGCGGACAGATTTGACCTTAAGCTTTGTCTCCCAGTGGGGTGATGATAATCTGTTCTCTTTTAACGCCACCAAAACACAGGCGTGTCTTTTTACCGCTAAAAAGAGTCGTTTCGCCCAAACTCCTACTTTTCGGGGTACATCTGTTCATGTAACTGATCGACTTGAGCTCCTAGGCATGTCCTAGGCATGGAGTTGACATCTGGTCTCAACTTCGGCGCCACCATCGAATACAAGGCCCAAACTGCGGCCAAGAAACTGGGCATCCTAAATAGAGTGAAGCGATACTTTACGCCTGGACAGCTTTTGACCCTTTACAAAGCGCAAGTCTGATCCTGCATTGCAGTCACCTTTGGGGTGGATCAGCCAATTGGTACTTGGCTAGCCGCGCTTGACTCGGTGGAACGCAGACCTAAGAGGCTCATTGGCGACGTAAAACTGGTGGATGCCAAGCTTCATAGCTTGGCTCATCGCCGCAAGGTTGCCTGCTTGTCGGTCTTCTACAGATTGTACTTCGAATAGTGTGTCCGAGAACTCCACGACCTCATTCCACCGGCCCCTTTCTACCATCGGACATCTAGACGCACTGCCAGTTACCATCCCTACCTGGTTGCTATTCCACCAATTCGCACTAAGCGCTTCCAAATGTCTTTTATAATGCGCACAGCAAAAGAGTGGAACTCACTACCTGCGTCTGTGTTTCCGAACGCATACAATCCTAATCTTTTCAAAGTGAGAGTGAACAGGCTTCTTCTGGGTAAGCTCACTCCATCGTCGACTCTGTCTCTGTCACCTCTGACCTAGACTATAGTCAAGAGCAAACCCATCACAAATAAAAAAAAAGCGTCTTGGTGTTTTTGCTCTCCGACCAGCCGTTTGTCGTAAAAACGATGTAGAAGGAGGGTGAATATTTGACCTTTAAACCGCCGTCATTACCTTCCGCCAAAAGTTGATGAAAGAGAATATCGTTAATGAAATATTTCATCAATTCCCAGAATCTGCTTATGGACCAGAATCAGGAATTGCTGAAATATTTCATTAAATATATTCTCTTTCATCAACTTTTGGCGGAAGGTAATGACGGCGGTTTAAAGGTCAAATATTCACCCAGGAATCCTTTTATAAAGGCGTCAGGGACTTCGAAAATTGTGTCCACCGCTTCTATTGGATGAAATTGCTTGAAGCGAACTGATGGGCCAACTCTCGCAGGATCGCCTATTCAGTTTGACTTCTCCAGTAAGGCTTGTCATCCCGTAAAATCGTGGTCACTGTTACTGGACTGCATACAAAAGAAAGAGAAGTGCGATGACAAAAATGCTGGTAATTTATTGCAAAATATGAAGCAATTATCTATTTGCAAAAAAAAAAAATTGATAAAGTAATGACATGAAATCATTCCTTATTATTTGTAGAGAACTGTATAAATATAAGAACACGTTTAATGAAAATTGTAGGAGTGATATGGTATAAACTAGAAAAATAGACTTGGATTTAGGTTTTTTTTTCTTTAGTTTTACATAAAAACTAAAATAGATTTCAGGACAAATGAAATCACTTTTTATGTATTGTAGATTACTGTATATTTTTTCTATCAAAAATATGCTATAGTTACTGTAAAAACTTTTTAGCAAAAAATAAAACCGACTTCCAAAACAAAACACTACAAAGTACAAACAAATAACTTTAATTTCGGAAGTCGGCGGCAAAAAGCGAAAATACAAAACCAAGAAATTAAAGTTATTTTTCACTTTGTAGTGTTTTATTTTTTGCGGTTTTATTTTTTGCTAAAAAGTTTTTACAGTAACTATAGCATATTTTTGATAGAAAAAATATACAGTAATCTACAATACATAAAAAGTGATTTGAATTACAATACATAAAGATTGATTAAAAGACGGTTTTATTTTTTGCTAAAAAGTTTTTATTTTCACTTTTTAGTTGTGGAACATACCCCACACAAATTCGAATACCACTACCTGCTATGTAAATAACAGTGATAGGAAGTTATTAAAACATCATCATATCATCCACATAAACTAAGTGGAAAATATACGCATTAATGAAGCTAACTCAAAAACTACAAAGTCAATAATATTTATATGCGTGGTCGCATATAATATATAAAAAAAAATACGTGTCGAATTGAGAACCTCCTCCTTTGTTTTCGTCGGTTAAAAATAGGATTGTTTGCGAATCAAACGTGGATAGAAGTTTGCATGTGATTGTGAACAAAGTCCAGCTAGTCCAATTAAAACAATTTTACACCCTTCAAATTTCGAACTACAATAAATCTCCGTCGCGTCACGCTAAACATTTTTTTTGTAGAAACCATTCAGTTGGGCAAAGGCGTGACGCTGTTAATCCTCAGTTAGGCCTGTTACACAATGACGCGGTTGACAAATGAACACCCCCATTGTTACTGCGCAATAGGTTTTATAGTGATTTTATCGGCATTTACTGGAATATAGTAAATTGAAATAGGTTTATAGAATTTTGTAGATTATTATTTAGAGATTAACCCTCATAAATAAAATAAATAAATTTTAATTAAAAGACGTTTAACTTTAAACCTCAAAAATGTATAGTTAAGACGAGTATTATAGTCGCGAAATGGTCGTTTTTGAGAGCCTAATGCATTTTAATCAGCCTACAGAAAATTCCAGAAAAAAAAAAATATAATGAAACTATGATAAGTATTGTTAAATCTGAGCATTTGAAAATTTTAAGCAACATTAAATACCTATCTATATGCTTCTAAACTACAAGTGATATATTCACGGCTTAGCGACGATAATATTGGAAAATTACCTAACTTACAACTGTGCATTTTTTATTTTAAAATAATAATATTTTTTTACAAAACAAAACTTTTTTTTTATTCTTTATTAATAAGGGGTTTTTAGCCACACGGATACGTCAACCCCATTGTACAGACGCCAGCACATCAAGCTACTACAATCTGTCAGATTTCTTTAATAGATTTTCGACTTTATTGCTAAAGCATTAAGTTCAAGGTTGATTGGGAAAATCTGACAGTTTCATGTAGGTTGACCTGCTGGCGTCTGTACCTTATACTCTATTTACACACAACTATACACCTGTATTTATACTATATATTACTACACCACTATCCTCCACAACTATACATAATACTATGAAAATAGAAAAGAGAATCATTGCCTAGACTTCTTATTAAACCACAAATTATGCGTTTAGTCCTTTCTGATTTAGGGTATGCCAAAATATTTTGGATAAGTCCAACATCCCACATGTTTAGTTTAAACTCCCTAGCCAAAGATTCCCTTTCGTCCTTGTTCTTATCACATTCCATCAGCAAATGTTGCACATCTTCAATTGTATTACATGTCTCACAATTAGGCGATGTAGCCTTTCGCATTAAGAAAGCAAACTTTGCCGATGGAAAGCGGCCAGAACGAAGCCTTCATAAGTCCTAGTTAAACATTTATCATCAAACCAGGGCTCACGAGGTGGCTCGTTTTGAATGACTTTATACCAAATGCCTTTTTCTTTGGATATTTCATTAAAATATTGTTTCCAAGTGTCGAAACACACATTCTTAAACCTGGAGAAATATTCCCAACAATCGGACATAAATGAGGTAACATTGCCCGGCAACTTTAACAGAAGAAATTTAGAAATATTCACTAGCAGGTCCGTGGGCCGGCGGCGATAAGTCCCCTCTTTGAGGAGTGGTTAGAGAAACGCCACGGCGTCCTCACCTTCCGCCTGACGCAGGTCCTCACCGGACACGGTTGTTTCGGGAGGTTCCTGTTTCGCATAAGGCGGGAGGAAACGCCCGGGTGTCACCATTGTGTGGATCGCCCAGAGGACACGGTGGAGCATACAGTGGAGGTCTGCCCGGCTTGGGCAGAGCACCGCCGTGTTCTCACGGAGGCGATCGGCGGCGGCGATCTCTCGCGTCCGAGCCTGGTCCAGGCCATGGTGCGGAGCGAGAGTGCATGGGAGGCCGTCACCTCCTTCTGCGAAGCGGTAATGCTCGCGAAGGAGGAGGCGGAACGCGTGAGGGAGAGGCAGCCTCACGCCCTCAGTCGCCGCAGGAGACGCCCTGGGCGGCGGGAATCGATAGCCGATTCCCAGCCACCGTAGGCGCGGGCTTGCGGACGGTGAGTAGTGGGTAGCTCGCCGTTCGGTGAGGACCAGGCCCGGGTCGACGGCGCGTTGTGTTCCACGCGCGCCTCAAAGAGATGTCAGCAAAAGATGGGGTCCAATAGGGCCGATGCCGCTGGGGTCGCGGGTTGTTTGAAAAAGATACCGTGGCCCTGGCATAGGCAACTGAAGGAACACGGGTGGGTTTTACTCAGTAAAAGTCTGACACGCCCTTCCGCTCCACTCAGAGCGGGAGAAGTTATTTGATGATTTCCCATCCACAAAAAAAAAAAAAAGGTCTGTGGGCCGACTGTATGTCGGTCGACGACTATTACTCACCTTAAAAGGCTTAAACAGACGCCAATCATAACAACGTTTATAAATAAGAGGGAAAATGTCGTAAGAGTTGATAGTACTCTACGTTCATAGCTTCATAGTACACATATACCAATTCTTTTTTTTTAAATTCGTCACCATTTTTTTCATACCTTTTTTTGTGACATCTTGATCCTGTTGGGCAAAGGCGTGCCAGTTAATCCTACGAGTGTCACGGGAGCAACACAAAGCGACAACAGACCGCGGGTGCAAATGAACAACCCTATTGTGAACACTTGCAAGCGATGCAATAGGGTTGGCGAATAAGTTTTGTTGCATTAAAAAAAAAAAAAACATTTCTTTATTCTTACAGCTTAATTGGAGTTTTACACTAAAGCCGAACTTACATTACAACATCAATTAAGTTTTAAGTTTCAATAACATCACAACTTGTTTCATAAAGCAATTCTGTACCTCAAAGGTATACAACAGAAACTCCACTTCTTTTTGAAAATCATGTTTCTTGCACCATTAAAATCGCAAGAACCAGTTCTACATAATGGTATAAGACCTTAAGTCCTATGACAACTATGAAAAGAAATATCTAATCGTATGTATGACATTAAATCCACTAAAGTTTAATGGGTATAGGACCTCAAATGTTGATAAGATTATTTACTTCTACGCTTTGCGCGAACTAATGTTGATCAATGGAGTATTATGTGTCCTATATATAGTATAATCCTAATCGTAACTAATATTGTAAATGCGAAAGTAAGTTTGTTTGTTTGTTTGTAACCTTTTCACGCCTAAACCACTGAACCGATCATCATGAAATTTTGCATACGTCATCATTCATCCCCATTCAAAAAAGCTAGTACATAATAATTCCATCCAATAATAATAAATATACTGTTGAGTTTATTCCAAGATCTTTAAAGCAACTATTTAAAACAACTGAGGTTCATAAATTAGTGTCGTGAAGTCTACAGTATCACCGAAATCATGGCCCCGTAAGCAAAGCAAAGCTTTATTTTACTATTGTACAGACGCCAGCAGGTAAAGCTACCCGAAACTGTCAAATTTTCCCAATCAACCTTGTACCTAATGCTTTGGCGATAAAGTTTACAATCTATTTAGGAAATTTGACAGATAGTAGTAGTACAATATTCTATATATAGGTACTCCTAGTACAAGATGCCAGGGCTACACAGATGTTTGTAACTTTGAAGTGTTAATAAAATAAATTATTATTATTATTGTTTTATGATAAATAAATGATAAATGATTTTTATTTCTGTAAGTAGGTTTGTACAAACACTTTTACAAGTCAATCATGTTTTTTTTTTTTAAACTGGATGAGGTCGGCGTTTCCTATCTGACTACTCTGAGAAGAAAGGCCGAAACAAACTCAGAGGTCTCTTATAAAGGCCAGACATAATCTTGGTCACTTCATGTGAAGACCATGTAGATTGGTGTCTGAAATGGTCTTTTGAGGAAAGAACCACACAGATTGAGAGGACCTGTCCAGTCAGTGCACGCATTTGTCAGTAATCGCGCAGCTCAACTCAGAACTTAAGGAGCTCAACGATTCGACGAACAATACCAAAGAAAGGACATTGGGGTAGGCCGCATAAATTACTCAAACTGCCAGACCATGATTAAAAATAACTGAGAGAAAAAATAAAACAAACAAAAAAAGCAATGACCTACATAGTCTTCACATTCACAATAATTAAAATAATATAACATATAATACTTTACAAAGTATTCATGTCAACATTCAGGATGCAAAAATAGAAAGAGAAAAAAGAAAATTTGGAGCAGTTCAATCCCAAGCCTTTTTGTCCTCAATATAATCTTTAACAGTATAAAAAGCTTTCTGATATAACTTGCGTTTAATGAATGATTTGAATTTATTAAGGCTTAGATCTTGAACGTGGCTTGGAAGTTTATTATAAAAGCGTATACATTGACACCTGAATGAGCCACCTATTTTCTTGAGCCTTGTTGGAAGTACAACAAATTTGTGTTTGTTCCTAGTATTTATATTGTGGAAATCACTGTATTTTTTAAACAATTTAATGTTTTTATGGGCATATAAAAGATTTTCAAAAATGTACTGAGAAGGCAAAGTCATTATATTAATCTCCTTAAATTTCTCTCTGAGAGATTGTCTCGGACTTAATTTACGAATGCATCGAACAGCTCTTTTCTGCAAAACAAAGATAGTCTGAATGTCGGCTGCATTTCCCCACAACAGAATACCATACGACATTACACTATGAAAATAGCTAAAGTACACTAAACGGGCTGTCTCTATGTTAGTTAAATTACGAATTTTCCTAACAGCGTATGCTGCGGAGCTTAGCTTTTTTGACAATTTATCTATATCTGGGCCCCACTGACGCTTAGCATCCAAAGTTAAGCCCAAGAATACTGTGCTATCTTCAGGATTCAATTCTTCGCCCTTTACCAACACGTTAGTTTTCACCTGCGTAACGTGAGGTAGCGTAAACTTAATGCATTTGGTTTTTTTTTCATTAAGGAGTAAATTATTAACATTGAACCAGTGAACTACTTTTGAGATCGCTCTGTTTACATCGTCAGTAACCAGCTGCTGACGTTTAAGTTTAAACAAAAGTGAAGTATCATCCGCAAACAAAACTATATCATGATAAAGAAAAAAAAGAAAGAGGAAAGAAAAAGAAAACGAAAAGAAAAAGAAAAGAAATAGCAAGAAAAAAAGAAAGAGGATTTATATATTCCCTTTAAAGTTGCCTTGTTCGGCATGCAAGTAGGTTAATTTTCCGTTAGGTTTAGGATTTTTTATCCTCCAGCTCTATATATCAATCCGCGCGCCGCTCCTCGGATACTCCAGAATACATTGTTTACCTGGATTCATTTTAAACCCGGCAATACATTCCCGTGGGATATTTTCCGACATCCACGAAGGCGAAGCCACGGGCAAAAGCTTGTTCTGAATAAACAATATGATTTTCAAAGTATCCTAAAATCATTGAAAGCCTTCCCAGTGCCAACCCTAAACCTAAATCGTCAACAATGAGTATTAGATCGCTAAATCGAACGTTAACAATGAACTATTGCGCATTTGTCCCCCGCGGACACGGTACAACACTAGTGTCAAATATCACGCCCTTTTGACGTAGGTACTTGACGTAATAAATTGGCGGGTAAAAATGGCTTAGGATGTTGGGAGTGATGTCCTGTGCACATTTTGGTTTGGTATTAAAAAGTTGGGCCGCCATTTTGGATTGACATTTCACGGGTTTGCAGTTCTGTAACTGGATATGCTGAGTATCAAAGAAGGGTTCAAACTTGGCTGAAATAGAGCAGTGAATGTATAAAAGGACGCGTTCTCTTATGGTGTAAAAACTGGAGACATTGATTGGGCAAATGTTAGTGTTTCTAGGGTCCTTCCTTATCCACGAATGTGTCCTTACAGTGGCATTAGTCCAAGGGTTATTTTTTTTTTTTTATTTGGGTTCCGTACCAAAATGGTAAAAAGGAACCCTTATGGTGCGACTCAGTCTGTCTGTCTGTCACAGCTGGATATCTCAAGAACCACTAATGCTATCAGCTTGAAATTTGGAATAGTTTTAGATGACGTTTGACCAACTATTTTGCAAATAAGAAAGAATTTTTTTTTTTGCAACAGGGACTGAGCATGTAGAGAGCGTTGTTTGCACATTCTCAAACATTTTCTTATTTTTTTTAGGCCACGTAGTTTTCGACTTTTGATGAAAAATGTTAAAAAAATACAGTCCCCCCCCCCCCTATCTCCGAAGTTTGCATAGAGAAAAATCGGAAATTATTCTGTGTGGTAGAAGTTTATGTAAAGATTACGGGCAGATATGTTACTACCGTGCGTTTTCTGAAGACTAGAAAGTGTCCCAATTGGGGCACATTGGGCTATTGTCTTTAGTGCGCGTCAAGCGAGGCGTAATAATAATAAAAAAACACGACCCTCTTTTTTTGGGACATTGAGCAGGCCCAGATTTTAAACGTTAGTTTCTAACTTTCTATGAACGTAACACATCTTGTGTGTAATATCATTGATTACAGGAACAATAAAGCGATGTCACTAAATAGCACAGTTTTATTTTTAATAATGATGGTACGGAACCCTCGGTGCGCGAGTCCGACTCGCTCTTGACCGGTTTTTTTGAGATGGGTTTGCTCTTGACTGTAGTTTAGAGGTGACAGAGACAAAATCTACGTTGGAGTGAGCTTGATGAAGTAGTGAGTCAATATTATTTTAGAAATGATTTACCTACTGTTAATTTTATTCGATGCTTTTACCCGAAGAGTGCCAAACGGAACCCTTTTACTATAGCCGCCACGGAATAATAAAAACAGGCCTCAGTTGTCCGTCCGCCCGTCCGTCCGTCTATCTGTCAGCGGGCTGTATCTCATAAACCGTAATAGGTAGACAGTTTAAATTTCCACGGATTATGTATTTCTATTGCCGCTATAATAACAAATAATAATAATAAAATAAAGTTAGAAATATATGGGTCCGTAAGTTTACAAGAAACTTGATTTATTTAAACCAAAGTATTTTTTAAAATAATATTGAGTCCGAATCGCACTGGGCCGAAAAAATCAGCTGTTCCCTACATTTATGTTCGCATAACTCGTCAAAATGTAATGAACAGCAAATTTTTTTTTGCGATTTCAGGTTTGTTCCCATAGTAGAAGTATAGTGTAATAAAGTGTACCTAGTATAGTAAAGTAAGTATAGTAAAAGTTGTTCAAAATGTGCGTTATTTAAGTTACACTTTGTATTGTAGATAAGTCCAGGATTCCTCACGATGATGTTACTTACTAGAAATAACCAACCAAATAAATTAATAGAAACCCAGAGCCAGCCAAGACATTCTTTCACACGCCAAATACTAACAGATTAAACCAATTGTCGAACTAAACAATACTGGCAATCTAAATCCGATCGCCGTCCGTTTCCACAAACATTGTGATATTATTAGTGATATGGTGAGCTGATAAAGGATTGTCCTCACTCAACATGTTTCCCACATGATGGGGTATGTGATATGGAAGCTTTGAAGGAAGTAGCGTTTTTTGGGATTAGGCGAGGGTGGTGTGGTGATTTGATGTAGTTTTGATCTAACGTTAGTTGGCGACCTTCTTTTTTTAAGTTTTTTGTTTTTTATGTTAAAATATAACCTAAAAAACTAAAACTATTAAAAAAGTAAAATAAATTAAAATTCCGCCGCATCGCTGTCGATTGGTAATGTACCCAAGAATGCTTAGCCTCTGGCCAAGGTAAAAGCCAGCCCTTATGGGTCACGGGAAGTGCCAACCAGCCGTTTGGAGATTTCGTTGGCGATGTAATATTAGCCCGCAGGTTTACAATTCTAGGCATACTGACAAACGTTCTACACGTGCAGCTTGTGGGCGAAATATACCTCAGAGCCTACAGCGTCTTTCGCGTACAGTAAAATAATGGGTTTAGGATGTTGATGAGGCTTCCGCGCTTCGCAGATGTTCGCGGAAGCCAATGTTGATGATTTTCGTGCCATTATGATGAAGAGAACAACGTCAATAATGGGTAGGTTGCGCGGAAGCTCCAACAAACATTATTAGACAACGTGTCTGGGTACGGAGGCACGTGCCAACATGTGTTGGGCCCATAGAGCAACACGGACAAACAAGGAAAACATCGTGAGTAAATCACAGGTTACTAATATGTAGCAAGCTAGAGTGAACCAAATATATCCTGGGACATTGTTCACACACGGTCATCTGATCCCAAACTAAGCAGAGCTTGTAGGTACTATAGAAACCAGATAACTGATATACCTACCTACTACATACACTACTTTTTTTTTGTAAATACTCGTATGTGTATAGGCTGGTTTCCATACGATGTAGACTGCCCCTGGCTGGAGGCTTTGAGTTCGCTTAAGGCAGCCACAGGATTGACCGGTTAAGTAGTCACGGCCTCTCTAGGCCAACTACAAGATGCCATACAAAAATTAAAAAAAAACGATGTAGACGATATAGAAGAAGTACTATTGTAAGGAGAGCACATAGAATCAATCTGCCTAGCCTTTTCCCAACTATGTTGGGGTCGGCTTCCAGTCTAACCGGATGCAGCTGAATACCAGCATTTACATGGAGCGACTGCCTATCTGACCTCCACATCCCAGTTACTGGGTAATACGATACCCCTTTGTGGTAAGACTGGTTGTCAGGCTTTCGGGCTTCTGACGACCCGTAACGACTGTCAAAGATCCACGAATGACAGCCGGGACCATTTCCGAGGCACGGAGGAGTCTCGGTAGGTATGTAAAGATGGTCACCCATCCACGGACCAACCCCGGCACCTGATCGATCGACCCGTGCGGCTGTTATTACTTAGCCACGAGCCCATCACGTACTATTGTAAGGATAGCACATAGAAATAAATACAAAATCATACAGGCATGCATCATTGTAAAAGGTGACACCTACATTTCAACTCTCCAAAAACACGTTTTCATACCAGTTTTAATCCCAAAATCACTTTTTTAAGTATCCGTTATAGTAACCCAACACCTAAACGCACCTGATATAAATACTTAATTCTCATTGGTCGATATTTACTAGGGGGTGAGTTTGCCGCGTCCTGATTGGGTGACGACAAACGGGGGTGGAACCGTCGTTTGGTGTCAGATAACAACCCTTATTAAGTGAGATTCGAGTGATTTAGGGATTTCGATGTAGAAGGGTGCTGGTTCAAAATGTTTGGATAATTAATTTTAAGTAGAGAATCAGTTTTAACTATCCTAAGCTCTGGAATAGTAGAGAGCTTCTTGTCAAAAAGCTTGTTCGAAACATTGATTTATATAAAATAGGGATTCGAAAGCCTTTAATTCAAGGTTTTTGTACAGTCAAGATAAAAGGAAAGAAAAACAAGAGAAAAATATTTTATTTGGGACACGCACAGGAAATACAAAAAGTATATAAAAACCGGTCAAGAGCGAATCGGACTCGCGCACCGAGGATTCCGTACTATTATATATTTAAAAACAAAGTGTGCTATAAGTTTAAAATAACACTAAGCACTATATCATGTAAAGCTCTGGGGGATACGACCAGAGACTAGGTCATTTTTTGCCCAAAGAATTAGCATTGCCATTCAACTTGACAATGCTGCCAGTCTTCTGGGCACGTTTCCGGATGACACCGATGCGGACGAGTAGGTAGCTACTTCGACGCCAAAGTGTCCTTTTGTTTTTGTATTTATTTGTATAGTTACTTAGTTATTTAATTTAATAGCTACCTAGTGAAAGAAAAGACGAAAAATTGCTAATTCTGCACAAACAAAACGCACATTACAAAAAAGGACATAAAATACACACATTCAAATTCAAAAGCCTCGTATTCAAGTTGACAATTACTTTGCCCATTGCCTAATGTCAGGGCCAGGGACCAAAGACAATTTACAATACTGTGAGAGTCTTTACAATGTGCACACATCAACGGAAAAAATATTTTTAAAAATCTAAAAAAAAAATATTGTTTGCCTGCTAAAGTATTTTTGTACGTAGCAGCAAGGCCTTTTTTTAACAGCTGATAGGAAATGTTGTGATTAGAGTCATAAACGTGGTATTTTTACTTTTAGAAAGCTAATACGATGTAGAATAATTTAAAGCAATAAAAGATGTAGGTAATAGTCATAGAACTTTATCTTAGAATTAGTACTTTATCTCAGTGGTAATAGTGGGTTTTATTGAAAAAAAAAAAAAAATACAATGATTGTAAAAACTGGTGAAAAAAATACCAGATTTTTGTCAAAAAAAACCCCCTTAATTCTCAATTGAGGGCAGTTTTTATTTAACTTTTTATTTTCAATCATAACTGAGTTTGTTTTATCGTGATAGATCGTGTAGTTTAAAAGTTACAGCAGCGCACAAGCAGCAGCAGCAGCAGCGAACAAGAACAAGAACAAGAATTTTAAAAATGCTATAAAAAGTTTAATTTAGTTTTTGATTTATAACCCCCGACGGAAAAAGAGGGGTGTTATTTTTAAATACTTTTTCCGTCGATAAAATTAAGCATAGTTCCCTCATTTCGATATTTGCACATTATAAAGACACACACTGTATACTGGATATTTTTTTTTTTGCCGTCTTGAATAAAATAAATAGGTGAACGGAGTAGAAGCATATGCCATAACCTAGATTTTTTCAATAGCTTAGACAGAAAACGGTAAAAAAAGTCACCCAGTATATATATATATTGCCTATGTGTTGTAGTGTAGATAGTTATTTACACAAATAAATATAAGTAGTAAAGCTCTCATTTGTTTATAGTCATCATCATCATTAGCATTTCAGTTTCAGCCCAGAATAACTTCTGCTGGGTATATAGGCCTCTCTTTTCTTCTACCATACTTCCCGGTTCCGAGCTTCTCTGAACCATTGCTTTCTTTGGCCACCATTCGGTCAACGCTTTCCTCCATCGGCCATCTCCGCGTCCAGCCAGATATTCTATAGTCCCTTATTTAAAACACAAACAATAACAAAAATGATCGTTCGACATAACAATTTGTAATGGCGCCAAACCTAACCTCAAAAGACCGCCCAGAGTGACAGCTAATTTGGCGGCAAAAGGAACCGCTCTGTGCTTGAGACGATGTTATTGTAAACAAAGTATTTGATACTGTAAACTATTGTAATCTTAGATAAGCAAGTAGGTTATGTGCGGTGATTTGACCTTTTTTGTTTATAGTTTTAAATAAATAAGTTGGTAAGAGTGACAGTTTAGGCATTTCATTTGTTCCGTAATCAAACAATGCCAACGGGACTCTATTACTAAGCCCATCAGCCCATGGCATCTGTCTGTCCGTCTATCACAGGGCTGTTACAGAATACGTGTTCACTACACTCATCACAGTCATCACTAGGCTTGCCAAGTCTCCCGGAATTCCGCGATTCTCCTGGAAAAAGGACATTAGATTTTAAAATCTCCCGGCTCCATGAACACAGCTAAAATCTCCCGGAAAAACTTATTACATTCACTCTATCGTTCCCTATCACAAACGCCGCCTTGAGACGTGTAAACGAAATGTGGTCGAAAAGTCGTAATCGGTTGAATGGATCGCATGTAAAATCTGAAAGACACATGTTAAGAATTGTATGATTTTATCGTTTCTAATCAAAAGGTATTATCATTATAAGCTGTTAACCGGATGCAGCTGAATACCAGTATTTTACATGGAGCGACTGCCTATCTGACCTCCGCAACCCAGTTACTTATTAATACGATACCCCTTGGTAAGACTGGTTGTCAGACTTTCGGGGCTTCTGACGACCCGTAACGACTGCCAAAGATCCACGAATGACAGCCGGGACCAACGCCTTAGCGTGCTTTCCGAGGCACGGATATGTCTCGGTATGAAAGATGGTCACCCATCCACAGACCAACCCCGGCAAGCGTAGCTTAACCTGATGCATCAACCCGTGCGGCTGTTATTACTTAACCACGAGCTCCTACGAGTGTAAAAAATACAACTGTAAATAAAAAAAATATTTTTCTTTTTTCACGTCCCGGATTTCTGATTAACTGAGTTTGCATCTACCCAAACCCATCCCCCATTAGATACCTACACTACACATTATACAGACAGGATTGTCATAATTGGCTAGCTATAATACTCGATATACAAGGTGTAAGTGTAAACAGTGGCAACCTTTTAAGGGGTCATTGTACTCATCATTATGAATAAGTTTTACATTGGTACTAAACCTCAAATCGCGAAAAAAATCAGCTGTTCAATAGGTCTTTTTTTTTTTTTTTTTTTTTTATTTATTTATCATCTAAACTAAAGAATACAGGATTACTTATTACATAGCAACCAAAAACCACTAAGGTTTAAACTTGTGCTACGAGTATCATGAGTCTATCTAGGTACATTTATATTTGCATAATTCGTCAAAACGTAGGGAACAGCTCAGTTTTTATTTCGCGATGCAAGTTTGGTCCCACAGTAAAAGTTATTCATAATGTTGAGTACAATGACCCCACTGATTGCCACTGTTTACACTTACATCCTGTATAAAGTATAAACATGATAAGTAAAACAAAATTTTATTACTCGTACTTTGACGATTTTTTTGTGGGTCATCAACCGCTAGTTAATGTAGCCACTTGAAATATCGTTACCTTTTTCTCAGTAGCAGCCCTAGCCTGGAGTCTGGATTTGTGCCCGGTTGCTGGTACTACGCACATTATTATTATTATCAAAAGCTTGTGATTGCCACTGCAGGGCCTCCCTACTCTCTTTCCACTTCTCTCTGTCTAGAGCTGCTAAGGACCAGTTCTTGTTGAAGGAGTCTAGCTCGTCTGGGCCTGCCGCGGTGTCTCTTGCCATTAAGAGGGACCCATTGGGTCGTAAGTTTGGCCCATCATTGGTCGTCTGACATGCGGCAGATGTGTCCAGCCCTATTCCACTTTAGCGTGGCAGCTTTCTAAGTGATATCAGTTATCTTTGTGATGGAATGGAACGGATGGTCGTATTCCTAACTCGGTCTGTTAATTTGATACCCAGAATACTCCGTTCCATAGTCGTACAATTTTATTAAGATCGTATTAATTACTGATATACTCTCCTTCTTCATCTACAACTCTTGCCCAACGCCCCGGTAAACTTTGAATCCCATCCATCCAACAATCCTTTGGTTTTGAATTAAAAAACTCTTCTAGGGTATTTTGAAGGTCGGTTTGATCATCAAACTGTTTATCGCGTAAATAATTTTTTAAAGCCCGAAACAAATGGTAATCAGATGGAACTAAGTCTGGTGAGTATGGTGGATGGGTTAAGACTTCCCAACCTAGCTCTGAAATAGTTTAACTAATTTAGCTATGTGTGGCCGAGCGTTATCATGAATAAGACGAACATGTAAACGTTTTCGCCGCTTTTGTTTAATAATTGCAGACAGATTTCGTAGTTGTGACGAATAGGTCTCTGCGTTTATTGTGATGTTAGGCGAAAAAAGCTCGTAAAACAGCATACCTCAGAATCCTACCAACAACAGAATAAAACTTTTTTCTCAGTATGGGTTGGTTTGGGAGTTGGTTTTGGTTTCTCGTCTTGAGGTAGCCACTGGCCGTTTCGTGTATGGTTATCATACAATACTCAGCTTTCATTTCCAGTAATTATTTCGCTGAAAAATCCTTTTTATGTAGATGAAGCAACAATGAAAGGCAAATAGAAGCTCACGTCGCCTTGTTGGACTTACTGAGTTCGTGGGGTATCCAAGATGATAAGACTTTTCTGTATCCATATTTCTTAAAGTGTTCAAGGATGGTGGGATGGCTACAGCCGAGTTCATCTGCTAACTGTCGTGACGATGTATTGGGTTTCATTCGTAAAAGAGATCGCAGTTCTTCGTCGTTAACGTCTGTTGGCCGGCCGGACCTAGGTTTGTCTTCGAAGGTTATATCACCGGAACGGAAACGTTCAAACCAACGTGATATTGTCGAATGATGAACCACAATTGTGTCGCTTAACTTCCAACTCTGATAAATCCAATTCAGAGATTTTTTAAGATTTTGTCGTCAAAAGAAACGGAAAAAGAAATGCTTGTAAACAATTTTATCAGTTGTGTATAAATCCGCATGGTTCTTGAGAAATAAACCGTTAAAATCATAATATTTTATCTAAGTCAGATAGATCCATGAGACAGTTTTTTTCAAATGTAGTTAAGTCCATGAGAGCCAATCAGGTAATTGCGTTTGTTCAACATGGCCGTCAGTCCACGTAAACTCTGCGACAGTAACACCGTTCACTCCCGCTTTTTATTGTTTCTTTTTATTATTTGGACAGTTCCCATGGATAATTCCATTAAAATTGTGTCACCAAGTAAGGCCCGCAAGTGCCCTAATATAAAACTTAGCCGTAAGAAAGAGGAAAGAGCGAAAATTCCGTAAGTTTAAAATACCTATACCTATGCGTCGTTTGGAATCTTGGGTTGGCACTAGTGTTGTGTTACAGAATGATTTGGATATAATAATAAGTATGTAAGGATATAATATTGAGTACATTAATTATATTCTCCGATCAGATTTGTGTAGGTATATAGGATCATGTAAGTTTTAAAATATAAGTGGTTTGTGGAGTTGGTCGTTGATATGTTTTGCAATTTTGCTTATTTTTTATATGCACTTTATATAATTAAAAATATAATTGTTAACGTCCGAGAATATTTATTTATTTAAATGATATAATAAACTAACATTAATATTTTTATTAAATTTTAACTCTGGGGCAAATAATCTCACTGAACTTCATTTTCAAAACAGTCTCTCGCATCGCATTTAGCTTCGTTTTAAATTATTTCTGTCTTATAAATAAACTCCTTTTACTTTTGTTTGCATTATTTTTTGGTTGGTCTTGCCTGGTCGCATTTTGCGTTACGTAATAAATAAAACTAAAGCTTTGATGTATTTTCAGATGTTCAACCAATCAACCACCAATAAAACCGACATGCGGACATAAAACCAAAGCTTATCAATGTAGCAAACTTAGCTCAAACGATATCTTATTCTTTATAAAATTGAAATATTATAAAAAAAGTGCTTAACAGTGAGAACGTGATAGGGCGACCAATGCACGAAGAAGAAATTGAAGAAGATGACTCGGAAGAAATATTGAATTTTGTTTAAAATGATTAAATTAGATACCTCCTATTTTTGTAAAATAAAACTGGATTTCCTTATTTTGTTTGTATTATTTTAGTTTTATTCAGTTAGCTGCTACAAATTAACTGTCGATAGTGGCAGGATGTGGTAGTGACTTCGCCACTACCACATCCCTAGTTCTAATCGTGTTTTTTCAAATCCAGATAAATCCGAATCCATTAAATCAAAATTCTATAAATCCACACTGAGTTTTTTCAAAGATAGATAAATTGCATTCCATTATATCAAATGAAGGTAAATCCAACCTAAATATTACATTTTTGAAAGAATGAGTGAGTTAAATACTGAATTGGCTAAACAGGATCGTTTTCTTCAATAATGTTGCCATAATAAAAAAATACTGTGTTTTAATTCATGAAATTAAGACTATTAACACTTTTTTTTTAAATATCTCCTAACAGGGTAGAGTGGATTTATCCGAGTTTGAAGTTAAGCGACACAATTGTCGAGTGATGAACCACACACTGCACATATTAGTAGCAGCAGATCTTGCAGAACGTCCCTGTAGAAATTCGTAGAAGGCAATCGCTCGAAGTGCACTCTGATCCATCTTTTCTAACACTACCTGATCGAAACGAACGGGCCCTTTGACATGGAAGCTTCTCGAATATTTCCCAAGGTTAACATTTCCCAAGGTCGAATGATCTCGAACTGCTTTCCAATAAATAATATTTAGTTGAGCACTAAAGTGTCGCAAGACTTTTTTACCAACCCAATATATTATATTATATTATAATACATGGGATTTAAACATAACAGGGGTAATGTGTTTGTAGGTTCTCCTATGCCTAACCCTTTCCTTGGTACTACAGGCGTGATGTTATATAATTAGGTACCTATATTATCTCAAATCACATCACATTTATTTCTACAATAGAAACAAAAGTATTGTTTATTATGAAACTGTAAACCCAAATATTCAGGTATAATAAATAAATTGTTTGTGTGACAATATTAACTTAATGCGTAGATACCTACATGTAATTCGAGTACCTACGTGCTACAAGTACTGTAGGTACCCACTCATAGGTACTTAGAAAAATATTGGTGTCATAGTTACCTAATTTATTCATTGATTTTTAGGGTTCCGTCCCTCAATAGGAACAAACGGAACCCTTATACACCGTCACCATCATTCATTAGTTTTTTTTCTTTTTACCTTTTGTCACTCGTGTGTCTGTCCGTCTGTCACAGCCAATTTGCTCCGTATCTAATGAACCTATTTTTTTTTATTTCTTATTCATTTATTGCATTTATTTCAGTAACTGGGCTATATGTACAAGCTAACACTAAAATATAATATATAGGTACATATATTAGATATGTAGTACAAGTATATAAAAAATAATAAAAATAAAAAAGGTGAAGAGCTCATAGGGCATCAAAAAATTTGTCTGGAAAAAGTGCCCAAAAGGCTGGCAGTATTGCCACGTCGGATGGCAATGCTGATTCTTTGGGCTAAAAATAGGCCAGCCCTCTGGACCAATTAAGTTGAAATTTGTTACTTACACATATGAGTTTCTGTGACCCAAACACGGACGTGTAACGTAAATAAATGAATTTTGAAAATGGGGATCACATTTGGGGGGCAAATAAGAAAATTAAAAAAAAGTTTTGCAAACTGTGCCGTGTGACATATCAAATGAAGGGCTCAACACCGTAAAAAAATCAATGCACGTTGCTGAACACTCAAAATGAAACCGATTCCGATTGATACTGTGTTACGCAACGTAAACGACTATAGAAATCCGAAACCAAATACCTACCTTAGTTTGAAGCGGACTTTTACATAATAAAATCCCACATAAACTAAATTAAAACAGCAAACATAACATCATCGCACAATATCGTGGGAATTGTCCTGCTACAGCAAAAATATATTTCACAACATTCAAGTTCAAACTTTGTGCTTATTTTACTAACTTCATGTTTATCAATGGTGTAAGGTATTAGTTGGCAAAAATACAGGAAACATCGTGTGAATGAACGCTTGTTATTATGAGTAAGAAGCCTTAATACTTGTAAGTGCTTTAGAAGCAGTTTTGAATGTTATTAAAAGATGTAAGTAAGTACTTTTGGTGTCGACTAATAAGGTGTTTTAATTTTGTTGGGTCAAAGTTATGATAAATAACTCATACAATATAAAAAAATATAGTTTATTTGCACCTTCACTTACAAATATACATAGTTTACAATAAAAATAGGCCATGAGGGAAATAACGTACTGGTAATTTGGTCCTACTTTGCTCCTCTACGTGTAATTATGCTACTGTTCTGTAAAATGTTTTCGCCTATTCTACGTTAAAAATTTTGCAACAATTAATTAAATTATGAACGCATCCGTTTTTATCCATTTTTTCGTTTTTACCCATATCTCACCAATTTATATCATCCAAAATAGCAAAACATATTATAACTGGAGCAGAGTTTGAATTAGGAAAGCATTAATTTGCTCCAACAGCTTTAACAATGGAGATTACATAGAAACTATATCTAGGAGCAAAGATACCCAACACCATGGGTAATTTTGCTCAGTATTATTTGTCAAAAATAAATTCATAATATACTTCATAATATCTATTTCCCTATATAAATACTTGTCAAATAAGCTATATATCCATAAAATAATACATTAAGTAAATTGTATAGTTGATTTTCTAAAAATAATCATAATTTTCAACATTTGGAGCAAATATTGGAGCAAAGTAGGACCAAATTACGGTACCTAACTATAACTTAATATCTTGTTATATAGGTCTCAGCGCCCAACCTCGATTTTATCATTATAGAATAGCCGATGTTGTTGTGCCTAGCAATGTAGAATTAGAGAATGTTTAGGTGCAAAACTAAAATTAAAATTAACAAAGTAAAAAATAAAATAAAAACAGGGAAGGTGTATTGGTAAGTGTAGAGGCACAGATTACTAAATACATAGTTACCTACTACGTAAGTAGAGGTGCGTGAGAGCGTGTGCATACTTGGGTGTGCGTCTGTGTGTGTATATGTGTGGGGTGGTGTGTTTGCAGCTGAATGCCTGTTAACAAAGTAAAAAATAAAATAAAAACAGGGAAGGTGTATTGGTAAGTGTAGAGGTGCGTGAGAGCGTGTGCATACTTGGGTGTGCGTCTGTGTGTGTATATGTGTGGGGTGGTGTGTTTGCAGCTGAATGCCTGTTAACAAAGTAAAAAATAAAATAAAAACAGGGAAGGTGTATTGGTAAGTGTAGAGGTGCGTGAGAGCGTGTGCATACTTGGGTGTGCGTCTGTGTGTGTATATGTGTGGGGTGGTGTGTGTGCAGCTGAATGCCTGTTAACAAAGTAAAAAATAAAATAAAAACAGGGAAGGTGTATTGGTAAGTGTAGAGGTGCGTGAGAGCGTGTGCATACTTGGGTGTGCGTCTGTGTGTGTATATGTGTGGGGTGGTGTGTGTGCAGCTGAATGCCTGTTAACAAAGTAAAAAATAAAATAAAAACAGGGAAGGTGTATTGGTAAGTGTAGAGGTGCGTGAGAGCGTGTGCATACTTGGGTGTGCGTCTGTGTGTGTATATGTGTGGGGTGGTGTGTGTGCAGCTGAATGCCTGTTAATTAAACATGGAGCGACCCGAGCGACTGCCTATCTGACCTCCACAACCCAGTTACTAGGTAATATTGGTTGTCAGAATATTTGGGTTACAACGACCCGTAACGACTGTCAAAGATTTACGAATGACAGCCGGGACCAACGACGGTTCGGAGGCACGCAGGAGTCTTGGTATGTAAAGATCACCCATCCACGGAACAACCGCGGCTATTTTTGACGGTTATTTGACCATTATTAGTCATTATTAGTCATTTTAGCTTTTCGCATGTCTTTGGACCTAGGGGTCCCGGACCTTTGCAAGGCGTAGTACATACGAGAGGCGAAGCCAACTCACAGCGGTCCGTTAGACGCTTTTAATGAAATGAGGCACTAACCAACGATTATCCCTGTACGCACTATGCAAGTGCACCCAAGGACAACCCCCGGTTGGTGTATTACTATTGCAGGAGATAATAATAACCTGGGACATTATTCACACACGGTCATCTGATCCCAAACTAAGCAGAGCTTGTACTATGGAAACCAGATAACTGATATACTAAATATACTACTTTCTTTTGTAAATACATAATTACAGATAGTTATATATATATACATATAGATAATTACAAACAGACATGTTCATGCACACAAATGTTTGTCCTGGATGGGAATCGAACCCACGACCTGCGGCATGATAGGTGGTATCTTAACCAACCACGCCAACTGGCCTGTCAAGATATTGGATGAAGGAGATGGAAACAAAGATATTGGAATATGTGTTTGGATGGTTGTCCGACTTTTGGGGTTCCGACTACTCGTAACGACTGTCAAAGATCTAATGACAGCCGGGACCAACGGCTTAATAACGCACTTTCCGAGGAAAGGAGGGTCTCGATATGTAATGCCACTTATCCAAGAACCGACCGCGGCAAGCGTAGCTTATCTAACTTTCAATCGACCCATGCGGCTGTTATCATTTAGCCACGAGACCCTCTATTTAGCGACAGCCTAGAAAAACTTAGGAACGTCATAATGTAACGTGACGTTTGAGAATCAGTGGTATTTACTTATGCTACGATGACTGAAATGGTTTCAGAACGAGGTAGTTTCAGAGCAGCTGAACGAGACACAATAGAAGTTTTATTGTTATGATGTATATGGGCATTTAGTGTCGTTCAAACAGGTAATCATAAAAATTCTGCTTTTCCGTAAGACCACCTCAGCTTCAACAGAAAAAAACTTTTTAGCAAAAAATAAAACCGACTTCCAAAGCAAAACACTACAAAGTGAAAAATAACTTTAATTTCGGTAGTCGGTGTCTTTGGTTTTGTATTTTCGCTTTTTGCCACCGACTTCCGAAATTAAAGTTATTTTTTACTTTGTAGTGTTTTGTTTTGGAAGTCGGTTTTATTTTTTGCTAAAAAGTTTTTATTTTTCAATTTTTAGTTGTGGAACCTACCCCACACAAATTCGAATACATAATTGAGCACAATAATTGTAGATATAGCCATGTAAATAACAGTGATAAGAAGTTATTAAAACATCATCACATCATCCACATAAAATAAGTGGGAAATATACGCATTATTGAAGATAACTCAAAAACTACCTAAGCAAAGTAAATAAAATTTATATGAGACCACCTCGGAAGTATATCCTTTCATACAAAAAAAGAATTTTCCAAATCGGTCCATCCATCTTTGAGTAATCGCGTAACAATCATACAAAAACGAATTGAGAACGTCCTCCTTTTTGAAGTCGGTTAAAAAAAGGCCGATAGGTCAGTTGATTTCAACTGGCTAAAAAGTTGACACACTTTTTAGCCAGAGCTAGCAACTTCACAGTATGGTTCTAAACGTCTAAACTCTAAAGGGTTTATTTAAATAAATAGGGCGACTGGTAATTAGTGACCGATACTTAAACACATGATTGCACTCATAATCATAATCATGATCATAAATCTTTATTTATCTCAACATCTTATTACAGGCACAAGTTATTAGAATGCACAATCTTAAATAGAGGAGGGTCCTGAGTTACAGATCACCCGGCTCTTTTAGATACTTAGGACAAGTTAAATTTACAAAATGGTTATCATGATAACAAACAACTTTTATCATGGGAACAAACCTGAAATCGCAAAAAAAAATCAGCTGCTCCCTACATTTTTACGAGTTATGCCAACATAAATGTAGGGAACAGCTGATTTTTTTCGCGTTTTCGGGTTTGGACCCATAGTAAAAGTTGTTTTAATAGTGAGTACAAGTATCGGTCACTAATTACCAGTCCTATAGATGAAACTGTAGCGGCCAATAATTAACTGGAATTAGCTGTCTAATTCGGAACTATCGGTATCGACCTGAATAAATTACCTACTAACAAAAGGCATATGGTAGCATTTAACTTGTCTCTAAAGTAGTCAACTAATTAGTAAACCTTTTTGTGTGTTTTAGATGTCAATAAGTGGATGTAACCACTATCGTCTTTGCCTCAGGTTTCATCTGTTCGCCGTCGGTCTATTTGTAAATCCTTATCATAATTAAGAGATAAAGAGCTCGTGGCTAAGTAATAACAGCCGCACGGGTCGATCCATCAGGTTAAGCTACGCTAGCCGGGGTTGGTCCATAAATGGGTGCCCATCTTTACATACCGAGACTCCTCCGTGCTTCCGTGGAAAGCACGTTAAGCCGTTGGCCCCGGCTGATCTTTGCCAGTCGTTACGGGTCGTCAGAAGCCCGAAAGTCTGAGAACCAGTCTTACCAAGGGGTATCGTATTACCCAGTAAGGGTTGTGGAGGTCAGATAGGCAGTCGCTCCATGTGAAATACTGGTATTCAGCTGCATCCGGTTAGACTAGAAGCCGATCCCAACATAGTTGGGAAAAGGCTAGGTTATTTTAAGACCATAGACTTTTTATAAAATTTCCGTAATCTATAGGTATAGAACGGTTTTCTGTATTTTTCTGTTATTTTTATAATTTATTGAATTTTGGTATCGCAGGCGGGGGACAAACAAAAGTTAGATACTTACACCATATTTCAGGTTATTATATCTTCAAATTCAATAGATTATAATACTTGTTTTTAGGGTTCCATACCCAAAGGTTAAACGGGACCCTATTACTAAGACTTTGCTGTCCGTCTGTAACCAGGCTGTACCGATCTCATGAACCGTTAGACAGTTGAAATTGAAAAACAGATGATGAATTTCTGTTGCCGCTGTAACAGCACATACCAAAAAAAAAGAATTGTAACGCCTCGTCATGTGTTCAGCCAACTCCAAGCCAACGCCAAGTCAACGCCAAGCCAACGCCAAGCAAACGCCAAGCCAACGCCAAGCCAACGCCAAGCCAACGCCAAGCCAATGCCACTTCACGACATTTGGAGCAGAAATTGTCAGCCAAGCCAGCGAGTGACCATTAGTGACGTCACATCCGGCCGCCGAAGTGTATAAGTAGTCGGACCGCTCATTTGGCGGGAACATTTTGCTGTCGTACATGAGATAAGTCGAAACTCTGTTCAACTGTATAAAAATATAAATAAATAATTGTGATTATTCGTCAAGTGTGAAATCAATTACTGCTTTCCCGTTTCATTCAGAAGTGGGATATAAAGCGAAATCGCCCTACTGCATCTGTTGGTCGTGGAATCCGTCCGCCTGGCTGGAGTTAAGAAGAGCAAGACCATATTAGTGAAGATGAAGAATTCCCGCCGCCACCCGCGAGAAAACTACTCAAAAGTTTGCTAGAAAACGAAGTGGGTAGGGCGATACACAAACTCTACGACGATATTTTACCGCTCAACTAATTCAAAGGTCATCGTGCAGCGTCCCTTATCCCGGAGTTTGACCCCGAGGGAGAAGAATGGACAGTGTTGGTATGGCTGGAAGAAAATTGACGAGCTGGGAGACAGGCTGGAGCGACAAAGTAAAATCATTTCACCTTCAAGATAAACTCCGTGTTCAAGCACGTAAATGGTACAACAGACTCGATGAATAACTTTTACTGGGACGAATGGAAATGCATGCTAGCAAGAGCATTTCCCAAACATCGTGACTTCAGTGCTTTGTTAGACGAAATTATGAACCGGAAGAAGCTCCCGAACGAAAGAATGACTAAATATTACCAGGATAAAATCGCCATGTGCTTTCGTTGTAACCTGTCTGACACTGCTAGTGTTTCGTGTAAAATCAGAGGATTACCTCCTTCATTACAACCAAACGCACGGGCTTTCCAATGCCAGCGTCCAGATGAACTGTACGAAGCCTTCCTCTGTGCCCTCAACGATTATCGCTAACCAACATTCGAAGCACGTGACAAGCCGAAAAAGGACGCTAGACAGCTGCCGAATCAGGATAAGAAAGTGAACCCTGAGACCGACCCCTGTCCGCGTTGTAAGAAGACTGGTCACATCCTACGGAATTGCTCATTACCTGATCAACGCATTTGTTTCAAGGGTGGTGTGCAAGGTCATATTGCCACCCGCTGCCGTGGATCTTCAACTACACATGCCAAGATGTCTGCCGAATCGAACAGCAACGTCAAGGAAGTTAAGCTAGTGCAAAATTACAATGAAATTTACAAGAAGGTCGTGAAGCCACGTAACTCCAAGGTGGTGAGGGCCTCATGAAGGTTATCAACACGGGCACCAAGGACATCGAGCGGGAAGCCAGCCAGATCCTCGCACGAGCAGATAGCTGCAACGAATCGGTGACCCAAACAAGCCGGGTGAGTTCAATCCATTATTGTCTTACTTGCCCACTATTTTGCCAAATAAGCCAAATTATTCAGTCACTAGTTCCTCTAATCAATGTGGCCTTACAGTCCTGTCTGCCTCGGTCTTAACAATTAGTAAAATCAGTGATAGTACAGGCGGGGTACCTATATCCGAAATCAGTATGGGGAGTTTAAATGAAAACGAGCGTGATAGTTTAATACATTTATTATTACAATATAAATACACCTTTGCAATTGGCACAAAAGATCTCGGTTGCACCAATTTGTTACATATGAAAATAAAACTTACCACCCAGCACCCAATGTATCGTCAGCCTTATAGGTTATCGCACACTGAACAACAAATAGTTAATTCTAAAGTTCGTAAATTACTTGATGCCGGTATTATTAAAGAATCCGAATCCGATTATGCCTCTCCAGTAAAGAAAAGAACGGTGATAGTCTGTTATGTGTGGATCATCGTGCCCTTAACTCGGTCACTATAAGAGACAGATTTCCGTTGCCGAACATCGACGATCAGGTTTCAAAGTTAGTCGGTAAGAAATATTTTACGAGCCTCGATATGGCTAAAATTATCATCAACTACAAATTGCACACGAAGACACTCACAAAACTGCATTTATAACACCTCAGGGCCAGGGCCATTATGAGTATTCGCGCATTCCGTTTGGTTTAGCAAATGCTCCCTCAGTTTTCATGCGAATGATTAGTATAATTGTCGATTCCATTCGTTCCCAAACGTCGCAAACAAACAGTTCAACTAGCGAAATTCTGGCATTCATAGATGATCTATTACTACCCTCGGTTGATTTTAGTTCTGGTATAAAAATGTTAGAATCGGTGTTGCAAAAGTTTGAATCTGAAAATCTAAAATTAAACATGGGAAAGTATTCTTTTTTTACAAGAGAAAGTGACTTATTTAGGGCATGAAATTTCTCATGAAGGTGTGCAACCAGCAGAACCAAAATTGATTGCAGTTTCGCATTTTCCTGTACCGAGGAATGTACATGATGTACGTCAATTTATAGGCCTTTGTAGTTACTTTCAAAAATGTATATACAAATTCGCGGTTATAGCTCGCCCTTTAACAGAATTGACTAAGAAAACAATACCGTTGGTATGGAGTGATAAACAAGTCGATAGTTTTAACGCTTTAAAAAAAATGTTTATGCTCTAAGCCAGTGTTAGCTTTGTATGACCCTACGTTAGACATAGAAGTTCACAGCGATGCATGCAAATTAGGAATAGCAGGAATTTAATTACAAAAACAGTCTGACGGTACTTTGCGCCCTGTTATGTATTTTAGCCGAGTGACGGCTAGGGAGAAAACTATGTATCATAGCTACGAGCTAGAAACATTAGGAGTCGTGGAATTATAGTAGGTTAAAACGTAAAGGTAGTCACCGACTGTACCGCCGTCCGAGCCACTCTCACTAAACACGATATTATACCTCGTATCGCAAGATGGTGGCTGTTAATTCAGGAATACGATATCAGTGTAGAATACAGGCCTGGTGAACGAATGAAACTTGTCGATGTGTTAAGTAGGAACCCAAGAGATGCTGTAAATATTAATCGTTTAGAAGTCACTGATTGGTTTTATACGGTTCTATATCAAGATGATAAATAAAAAAATATTAGTGACCAATTAAAAGCCGGGTCGACTGAACGCGATATAATAAACAATTACGTGTTGATAGATGACAGGTTATATAGGAAGACGCTCAGTGGTAATCGACTTGTAGTGCCTGAGGCAGCTAGGTGGAAAATTCTTCAACTGCACTATGACGAAATAGGGCACGTAGGATTAAAACGATGCACCAATTTGATTAAGTGATTTTTGGTTCCCAAAAATGACACGGTTCGTTCGTAAATATGTAACCTCTTCTTTAAGTTGCGCTTATGGAAAGGGAGATCATGGCAGAAAGGAAGGCAAGTTACATCCGGTTTCTAAGCCAAATGAACCGTTTAGAATGATACATAAGAAAGGTTAGGAATACATGTTAATTATAACTGATGCATTTTCAAACGTTGTTATTGCAGAGTGCAGTCGATCAGTTAATTCAGTAGAAACAATTATAATACTCAAAAGAATGTTTTCGTTATTTGGCTAATCCGGATAGAGTAGTAACTGACCATGGCAAGGCATTTACTAGTAGATATTTTAAGAAATTCGCGGCAGACAAACAATTTAAACATACGTTGAATGCAATTGCGTGCCCGCGTGCCAACGGGCAAGTTGAGCGCACCAATCGCACCATACTAAATGCCCTACGCGCGACTGACCCTAGTGAAGCCGCTAATAGCTGGTCTAACCGTCTACCCGATGTGATCTGGGGAATAAATAATACTTTAAATGAAACTACCGGGCTTAAGCCTTATGATTTAATGTTTGCACGTAGTGGTAGGCCAGTGTGTGATGTAACCATCCCAGATCAAGTACCTGAATCGACCCAGGTCAAGCGTAGCAAGGCCAGTGCACGTATCAATAAAACTAGCGCTAGGATGAAACATAATTTTGATAAACGTCGTAAAATTTGCCATGTTTATAAGAAAAGAGATTTGATTTTATGGACGCAGGCACCTACTAGCAGTACTGCTAAGGTCAACACAAAGCTAGATGACTTGTTTTCAGGCCCCTATATAATAACTAAAGTAGTATGACAGATACAGGATCAGGAGCATTAAGGGTTTAAGGGGCTACAAAAACTTTACGGGGCTTGTTTCAGCAGATTCTCTGCGACCTTATCGTAGCATAGCTCCTGTATCTGACAGTGCCAGCAGCTCTGATGACCAGCTGGAGACGGAAGACTTAATCGATCTAATAAAAAGTTAAAACAAAATCGTGTGCTCCATTGCGGGAGCAATTGTTGCAGGATGGCCGATTGTAACGCCTCGTCATGTGTTCAGCCAACTCCAAGCCAACGCCAAGTCAACGCCAAGCCAACGCCAAGCAAACGCCAAGCCAACGCCAAGCCAACGCCAAGCCAACGCCAAGCCAATGCCACTTCACGACATTTGGAGCAGAAATTGTCAGCCAAGCCAGCGAGTGACCATTAGTGACGTCACATCCGGCCGCCGAAGTGTATAAGTAGTCGGACCGCTCATTTGGCGGGAACATTTTGCTGTCGTACATGAGATAAGTCGAAACTCTGTTCAACTGTATAAAAATATAAATAAATAATTGTGATTATTCGTCAAGTGTGAAATCAATTACTGCTTTCCCGTTTCAGAATACAATAAATATTTAAGGGGATCCCATACAACAGACATGATTTTTGCCGTTTTTATAGATAATAGTACGGAACCCTTCGTGCGCGAGTCCGACTCGCACTTGGCCGTTTTTCTCTTAAACTGAAAAACTTAGAACGTTTTAATGTAACGTGTCGTTTGAGAATTAGTAGTATTTTTTATTAAATAGTTACATTATCTGTCTTCCAAAATAAAAAAGTTTAAAAATAAACTGTCGAAATACGTTCTTTTGTCACTTTTTAAGAGAACATAAATTTTGCTCTTAGTACGTTTGTCTTCTAGACCATCGAATATTTGCGATACTAAACATTTCTGTATACCGTTAGTTATTTGAGATTGTACACTTTTAATGCGAAGAGACGATATACTACGCTAGCAATGACTGCGATTACTCTGGCGGCTGGCCCCATCAAAACCGTTGCTACGTTCTCTCTGCCGACGGCACCGGCGGTAAGTCGTGAACATACCATAGTCTGTTCGGAGTACATTAGGTGTAGTGTTCCCACGACTGGATTCCAGGTAAGACTGCCGTCAGATACTTGACACCAGGAAAACTGTCCATATTGCACATTGATGGTATTACACGGTATCACCTTTTTTCAATTGTCACAATAATGAACTGTTTTGAAATGCGGTTAAATTGTTATGTCTTCAAATAGATAATAGAAAGAAAGGAGATATTATACTGGGTGACTTTTTTACCGGCTTGAAAAAAATAGGGTATAAATAGGTGAACAGAGTAGAAGTTTACCTAGCTGTTTTTTTTCGAAAAAAAAAAATTCGAAATTCAAATCATACGCACTACGCATCCTGCGTAGTGTATGACTTTAGTTTCGATATTTGTTAACGATCTATCAGGTTTTTTTTTTCAATATTTCTGTTTTTATTGTTCTAGTTTACTTCAAATGTGTAGTGTTTATTGATAGAGCAACTTCTGTCTAAGCTATTGAAAAAACAAAACCAAAAAAAAAAACTAGGTATGTAGGCTTCTTACTCCGTTCACCTACTGTACCCTATTTTTTTCAAGACGGTAAAAAAAATCATCCAGTATATTCGTGGCTTTCAAAGCGAAAGTTTTGAAGGCCGTTCCTTGCAGTGGATATGCTGGTATTATTTTTATTATACTGGGTGTAATTTTAATCACCGTTATCCTCTTAAAGGGGTCCTTGTACTCATCATTATGAACAACTTTTACTATGAAACCAACAAACCTGAAATTGCGAAAAAGAAATCAGCTGCTCCCTACATTTTGACGAGTTTGCGAACATGAATGTATGGGACAGCTGATTTTTTTTCCTGATATCAGGTTTGGTCCCATAGTAAAAGTTGTTCATAATGATAAGTACAATAACCCCTTTAAGAGGATAACGGTGATAATGTAATAACACCATGTATAAAGTAATACGTACCTACAGAATGTTTTTTAGAATTTAATGAATATATGCACTTCCTAAAGTTGAAGGAGCTCGTGGTTATGTAATAACAGCCGCACGGGTCAATCCATCAGGTTAAGCTACGCTTCCCGAGGTTGGTCTGTAGATAGGTGACCATCTTTTCATACCGAGACTCCTCCGTGCCACGGAAAGCACGTTAAGCCGTTGGTCCCGGCTGTCATTCGAGGATCTTTGACAGTCGTTACGGGTCGTCAGAAGCCCGAAATTCTGAGAACCAGTCTTACCAAGGGGTATCGCATTACCCAGTAACTGGGTTGTGGAGGTCAGATTGGCAGTCGCTTCATGTAAAATACTGGTATTCAGCTGCATCCGGTTAGACTGGAAGCCGACCCCAACATTGTTGGGAAATGGCTAGGCAGATTGATTGATGCTCTTCCTAAAGTAGTATTAACTTCTCTGCGTCAATTAGTAACATGATTGTAAGTTGTAACACCTCACATAGGATTGCGATTTTTTTTTTAACAGAAATCGAGGAAGGAAAAAGGATCGGTGGAATTCCTATGAAGGCTAACTTGAATATCTGGATCTGTGCTCGGCTGATGGCAATAGTCTCACCCCCTACAACATGCGACTTAAAAACATAACTGGGGAAATGTGGGTGTACGGTACACCTCTGCTCAACCCTTTCGGGCTATACAGGCGTAATTTTATTTTATCTGAACTCTACTTGATTTCTTGGTAGGAGTGCCAAAAGCAAACCTACATAAAAAAAAAAAAATTAAATCGACTTCAAAAAGAAATTACTTACTTAGGTAACTCAAAATTATCAAATAACTTTAATTTCGGTAGTCGGTGTCTCGGGATCTGTTTTTTGCCACTAACTTCCGTATATAAAGTTATTTTTCATAAATGATAAAATGATAAATGATTTTTATTTCTGTAAGTAGGTTTGTACAAACACTTTTACACGTCAATCATGTTTTTTTTAAACTAGATGAGGTCGGCGTTTCCTATCTGACTACTCTGAGAAGAAAGGCCGAAACAAACTCAGAGGTCACAGTCTCTTATAAAGTCCAGACATAATCTTGGTCAGTTCATGTGAAGACCATGTATCAATTCAATCATTATCAATTTCATAATTTTGAGTTCATTTATTTTTGAAGTCCATTAAATTGTTTTTTATTTCGTAAATTTTAGTTTTTGTAAAAACTAGAACATTTGTTTGTAATAAGTAGCTAATAGTTTTGTTTTAAAAATGCACTAGAATATGTCCAAGGTTTTGAGATGTTTTCCCTTTGACTCATATCAATAAGCCAAGCCATCACAAATACACGTAAGTAAGTCCATTATCTTGAAAACTACTAAACCGATTTTGATGAAACTTGCACTGTTCCCTTAGTTGAAATAAACGTAAGCCCATGAAAATAAAATAGTCACGATCCGATTAATAGCTTCGACAAACAAACATACCTACATACAATTATAAAATTTTGTATATTTATTTGGAAGCCTTATTAGATTATCATAATTATGTGAATATATTGCAGTTGCAATAATATTACATACCTACATACGTGTCGAATTGATAACCTCCTTTTCTGAAGTCGGTTAAAAACAGAATTCCTTTGTTATATGGTATTCTGATTTTGTTTGGGTTGTGAGTGACTATTGTAATTTTTGCACACATAGGTCGCATTTCTGAATTTCAGCGACGCACGTGATTTCGTATAGTGGCCTCTGGTACCATACAAGGGCACATTAGTTCTAACAATTTCATATTAACAGCACCTTTATGTCGTAGGAGTAAGGGCGGTTTTCGTAGTGTAATCGATACCACTAATATGCTGACTACATAGGTAGGTGGTCATCATCTGCCTAGCCTTGTCCCAACTATGTTGGATCGGCTTCCAGTCTAACGAGATACAGTTGAATACCAGTATTTTAGATGGAGCGACTGCCTATCTGACCTCCACATCCCAGTTACTAGGTAATTATGCCTATTTTTAGGACCTCATACATACCCAATACTAGAGGGTATTGGGTAATAATAAAATGAGGTCCTAAAAATAGGGCTACAAAAACTATTTTACTAACGATGTTTGACTTAACCGAAGCTCGTGGCTAAGTAACAACAGCCACACGGGTCGATCGCTCAGGTTAAGCTACGCTTGCCGCGGTTGGTCTGTGGATGGGTGACCATATTTACATACCGAGACTCCTCCGTGTCTCGGAAAGCGCGTTATGCCGTTGGTCTCGGCTATCATTCGTGAATCTTTGACAGTCCCTATAGGTCGTCAGAAGCCCGAAAGTCTAACAACCAGTCTTACCAAGGGGTATCAAATTACCCAGTTACTGGGTTGTGGAGATCAGATAGGCAGTCGCTCCATGTAAAATACTGGTATTCAGCTACATCCGGTTAGACTGGAAGCCGACCCCAACATAGTTGGGAAAAGGCTAGGCAGATTAATTTGTTTTGTTTAAACCGAAGCAAGAGAGGTTTTATTGGTCCTTCTATCCACATTAGCGGGGTGTTGTTTGTATGTGTTATTTAGGTGTCGAGGGTAAAAAACGGGTGATTAAATACAAGGATGTGACACAATAATATATTACATTGAATGACGCAGCTGCTTACGTTTCACCCGCCCCCGAGCTATGCTTTGTTGTTCCAAAACTGGCCTCAACGGTCTCGCTGGACCCCTGCACGGTCTGGCTAACCAGGAGGTACTCATATGGTAGGAGAAACTGCGCAAACAAGTTGGCGATGACTTCACCGAAGAAGGACTGAAGGAGTTCATCTGGAAGACCCTCAGCTCCGGACAGGTCTTCCCCGGTTACGGACACGCTGTCCTCAGGAAGACTGACCCTAGGTTCACACGCCAGCGTGCATTCGCCCTGAAGCATTTGCCCAACGACCCTTTGTTCAAACTGGTCGCCGCCGTCTACAAAGTAGTGCCCTCGATCCTAACAGAGCTCGGCAAAGTCAAGAACCCGTGGCCCAATGTGGACTCCCACTCTGGTGTCCTCTTACAGTATTACGACCTGAAGGAGATGAACTACTACACGGTGATGTTTGGCGTGTTCCGAGCGCTGGGCGTGCTCGCTCAGGTGATCTGGTCGCGCGCGCTCGGCCTGCCCATCGAGCGAACCAAGTCACTCACCACTGATGCACTGATGAAGCAATATGGAATGTAATCAGACCCAAAAACTTAACTAATTCGTTCAGGCTAGATTCAGTAACTTACAGTTCCATAATGTCACCATACTAATACTTATGTGTTGAGCTATTGAACGAATTTGAAAAAAGAATGAATGGGTGAAAAATGTTGTTCTATTGGAATATTCCATATAAAATTGCCAGTCTTTTAACCTTAATATAAGACATAATACGCTTTAATTTTTAATGATCAAGTGTAAAATTATTTTAGTTCATTGGTCATTAGTTCATTACTCGTTGTTTAAGTTATGTTAAAACTGCAACTTAGAATTAAATATCTACCAACCATACATCTGAAAATGTTGATTATGTTAAATAATATTCGCAACAATGTCCCAGACTTTAAAAAACACACTAGACCCTGAATGAAACCTCCGACCGCCATTTTGCAAATCAGACGGACCCAGTCGTAAAATCCCGCCTTTTTAGAGGTCAAACGTTAAAAAATAAAAATAAAAATTCAAACTTGGAACACCCGGCGATGCTCCGCCCCATCTCCCGTCTCTGTCACACATTTGCTGTCTTTGTCTGGGGCTTTGAAATGCGAGATAGCTTTTGTTATTCGAACCCACGTCTTCGTTTGGTGAGGGTGTAACTATCTTTATGAAAAAGACATTATTAATTTTTAATACGATAATTATTTTTAGTGAAAAGTGACAGTGGTTTTAATTTTAATGCTTGGACTGTGCTGAGGTGAGGACTGCATTTTTTTTTTAATACATACTTATTTGTCTGATTTGGTAGTGATAAAAAAATAAAATGTATTTATTTGTTAAATAAAAGAAAATTGTGTTTTTGTGCAATAATCAAGAAATACTGCGACTGGAATCGGTAAACCTGTTCAGAGCCTCAGGTTTCCTAACGTAGCGTAGCGTTCTGAAAACGATTTATTTGAAAACTTACATAAAATTGCCGTGATTTACCTACTTAGGTATAATATTAATTTAAATTTAAATCGAATCAAATGTAGTTCCAGTTCTTCTTTTTCACCACGTTATATCCAGTTTCGATTTTATCTAGATATTTACAGTTTCTAAAAAAAATATAGGTAAAATTTTTTTCCAAAAATACACAATAAAATACAGGATGTCAGAGAAAGGGTGTCGCCAACTTAAGGGTTTGGTACAGACCATCAAACTGACAACTTTTTCCCGGGGACCAACATCGTAATCGCGAAAAAAAAAAAATTGTCGTCCCCATTTCGTCAAGCAGTTTTGTATGGGACGACTGATTTTTTTTTTCACTATTACGATGTTGGTCCCCGAGAAAAAGTGGTTCAGTTTTATGGTCTGTACCCTTACCATTATACCACTAACCCCAACACTAAGTTGGCGAGTCGGGCGACACCCTTTCTCAGGCATCCTGTATAAATGTATAAGTACCTAATTTTATTTGCATTTTAATTAAGAACCCTTTCGTTTAATTATTTGATTTAATTTATAAAATGACTTGAAAGTAAACCTTAGGTAAGTACTTATTATTTACACTGAAATGTTATATAAAATCGATTGCACTCTTACAGTTTAACTTACGTCAGAAAATTGTAGCTGTCTACCTATGTAACTTTGGAAAACCGCCAACAAGGACCTTTTTTAAAAGGACCTATAACGAATTTTAAATTCTAAATTGTGATATGTTTAGTCCAAAACATTTCTGAGTTCATTTTAAAGAACCTATATAACATGTATATTTAGATGAGAATGCTAAGGGATCTGTGGTGTTATGCGAATTACCTATTAGAAAAAAAAAAGAGTATATAAGAGGAAGCCTGAAAGTGACACCGGTGACTGAAAAGTTGTGTGGAAATCGGTTGTCATGGTATGGGCATGTGATGCGGAGGAATGAGGAAAATGTCGGCAGGAAAGTTTTGAGTATGAATGTGGATGGATATACGAGTAGGGGAAGACCAAAGAAGCGATGGATGGACTGTGTGAAAGACGATATGGGTAGAAATGGGGTGACTACCGAGATGACGACTAATAGAGAAGTATGGAAGAAAAAGACATGCTGCGCCGACCCCAAATCAATTGGGACAAGGGCAGGAGAATGATGATGATGATGTAAATATTATAGGTACCTATAGCTGCAGTAAATTATGACCCAAATAAGTGTAGTTTGAAATAAGGGACCATTTTTAGGGTCCCGTACCCAAAGGGTAAAACGGGTATTACTAAGACTCCGCTGTCCGTCTGTCACCAGGCTGTACCTATCTCAAGAACCGTGATAGTTAGACAGTTGAAATGATCACAGATGATGTATTTCATAAAAACCAGAATAAAATAAATATTTAAGAGGGCTCCCATACAACAAACGTGATTTTTTTTGCCGTTTTTATAGATAATAGTACGGAAACCTTCGTGCGTGAGTCTGATTCGCACTTGGCCGGTTTTTTCAAATACCGAAGAGTTGTTTCAAAAGTTTGAATTAGTGCCGGTTTTTTGATCCGTAGGTAACTCAGTCAGTGGTTAAACATAGTACTTAATGGTTGAATTTTGGCTAAATGTGTTTGCCAAAATGCCATATTATGTTAGTATTTTTTCACAATTCAATCATATGTTTAACCATTGGTTGAGTTAACTACGGATCAAATAACCGGCCCTTAGTTGAGACGTAAGTAAAAAAATAAGTCATTGTAAACTAATTAGAATCTATACTTTCCTAGCTGGTAAACAAACAAAGTAAACAAAAAAAAAAATAAAACAAACAAGGGAACAAACTAAGTTCTTCCATGTAAATATTATTATTTCCTCAGCACTAAACTTCAAGATTATTCGTAATTGCGCCATAGCATTTGGTCTTCCGTCCTCCTAGTAAGATGATCAACATCAAAATCAATCAAAAGTCATTTATTCGAACTGGGCTGAGAATCAGCACTTTTCGAACGTCAAGATTACGTTAGACAGTCCCCCAAAACGCCCGCCCTTCACCATTTCCTAGTGCTTTAGCTGGGGAGAAGAAGTGGCGCAAAAAACTCCCCAGCAGCACAGCTGTCTGTTCAGTTAAAAAAAAAAATAATTCTACACAACACTGCGCAAAATAATTTAGGTATTCGCAACACTAAACATTAAATTAAATTATTTGCCGATAAGTCAGCTAGCACACGCCAATATACAAAAAAATATATATATCGAAAACTATACCCCAGCAGAAATAAAAACACAACTAAAAAAGTAAACAGAACTTTATACCTAAATAAAGCCTCCAGGCATATAGGGCGTGCCCACTTACATATAGCTATAATGTAGCCGTAACTCAGACAATATAGATAGGGGCTAGTGGCTAAGTAGGTACAGTTCGCGCAAAATTTTATGAGCCCTCTGAAGTTGCATGCGAGTGGCTGCAAAGTAATTAATAGCTCGAGGTTTCACGGGCTATTTTGCGGCCGATATTCAGATATAATCATAATATAATCTACTCTATAACTGAGATAGATACTATTGATTCTTAACCGTCGATAGGCCACATTTTCATAAAAAATATTGATACATTTTTTTACAATGTTCTTTTTTCGAATAATGAAACTTTGAAATGCTCTTCTGTAAGTTACAAAAATGTCGCTTAATACAAATAGCACGTGAACCCTCGAGCTAATTATTTTTGTGATGAACAAATCATTGCTGTAGGTAGGCATATATGTAGGTAGGCACTATAAAAAAATATTCACATCTTATAATTAGCGTCACGTAAGTTTGCCGCTCTGAAACCAGGCTTTCCGATGCGCATGGCTAGTCTGCTGCCGTTTTAGTTTAGGTATTGACTACTGCGCAGCCATTTGTAGCCAACTTCAGAGCGGCAAACTTACATGACGCGAACTATACAATAATGATTGTGCACTCATTGTACAGTCGAGTTCACTAATATATTAGCAGTGACAATGTTTCAAAATATTGTAAGCGCTAAAATGATCATATAGTTCTATCGAAACTTGGACATCATTAATATGTTATCATATAAACTGTTCAGTAGTTAAGTACTTATGTTACAATAGTGCAGCCAAAAATATCTGACTACTCTTCGCAACATAAATATCTAAATACTCTAATTTCAATATATTTGGTGCAACCAATATGATTCCTAAATGTCTATGTGCTTTAAATATTCAACTAAATGACCTTTATCACTAAATTTATTTTTGCTTGCCGGAGCAGAAGTACGATGCAATGTTGCCGTTTGTAATAGGACTTAATACTAACCTTGCAACTAGGAGTCAAAAATTGCCTACAAACGTAATAAATACATACAACTTCTAACTCTTATAATATATCTCATTACGGACTGTTTTTGGGATATGCATTTCAAGTAGATAATTTCGTTTGTTATACTTACTATATTTGGTCGATGGCCGCGAGAAAAAAAAAAAATTTTACCATCTACGCCGATTACGCCGATGACGCCGCGGCGCGCATCTCTTGTCTATGTAGGCTATTAGCAACTCATGATGCTATCCTTATCCTTGAAATAATTGGTTATCTTATTAGAATATTATTCTAATGAGATAACCTGACTCGCTGAGGGTGGCACGTGTGTTGGATCATTTAGCTCCCTTCAAAATGATTGAGCTGAATGGTGCTAATCTATGCGTCAGGTTCGTGTATCATACCATCATTAGGGACTGGTCATCTGTTAGCTGACAGGGCTTAATTTAATTAAATTTTTGAATTATTTTGTTTTTTTTTTCAATCTTTTTATTACGGACGCTTTTACGTTATCACATGTATAATTTTAACATGAATGATGTAGGTAACCATGATATTTTGATTTAAAAGAGTGTCCGTGCAATTTCTTGCCGGTACTTCTCCATAGGTACTACTACTACGCGTTGGAATGGGAAACTAGCCTTATCTTTCTGACTGACCGAGTCCTTGACAATTCAAAAGTGCCTATAATAGGGATGATGACTAAAAATGATTTTTTGTCCGTCATGTAGATTATTAAAATATATTGGACACGTATTTTTTCTTTTTCTACGTAATCAAAAGTTTACGGCGATACATTGAGTTAAAATGTGGCATGACGTCTTTTTTTTTTTTTTTAAATGGCATCTCGTAGTTGACTTAGAGAGGTCGTGACTACTTAACCGGACTATCCTGAAAGCCTCCAGCCAGGGGCATAAAACTTACAGACTAAGCGACTACACGCTAAGGGCTCCCCCTGTGGGGAACGGGCCTCGGCTTAGGGCGTCGCTGAGGGGAGGACAGCAAGATGGGACAGGCTGGATCAGATTAGAGTGGCATGACGTCACGTCTTCGTAAATTTTATACGTAGAAGTGACGTAGCTAGCCCCTACTCCCGAACTTTAATGCGAGTTATCTAAGTCATTTTTTATTAATATTTTTAGCGATCAGAAGTGAAAAACAAATAAAAAAAACAATTACAAACAACCTAAAACTAATTTATTTCAAAATAGACTTATTTTTAACACTAATTCCACTAATCATCAAAATTCGAGCAATCACAAACAACCGTTAATATTCAACACAAAAATCACAACCAATCGAAAAACCACTAAAAATAAAATATGGCACGAACTTACTGCAAAATAGCTTAGGTACAGACAACCTTACCGTTCGTAGACGTAGCAACAAAAAGGACCGCACTCGATCGAGCGCTTGCTTTTATATGAATCGGTGAGTACCGCCACTACCCACAATAAGTTCGGCTTATACGGCCTCTCCTGATCGTGCGCCGTCCTCGGCTGCACATGAAACTCCTCCCTCGGAAGCACTGGCAGGTACGGCGAGAGTTTTATCGCCGTCTTCGTCTGAATTGGTCCCGTCTGTACTCGAAGCACCAAGAGGACCAGCAAAAGCATCTGAAGGCTCACCAGCATCGTCAGGGTTGTCGTCATTGCAATCTGTATGAGAAACAAGTGGTTAATTAAACGTGACGACATACACCTTTGCCTATTCTGTCGTTCATCACGCGTACAAGGCCCTCGTACAAAAATACACTTTCACAACCCAAATTAAAGTACTTCGCTTTCAAGAGTATGCATACATCTTCGCACATCATATCTCACTCATACTCATACTTGAACTTGTACAAGTTCACCCGTTAAAAACGAGTCAACCAGGACTGCGCCTGCCAGGACAACACCTGATGCGTGTCAGAGAACACGACTTCCGGGACAACACCCGATGCGCATACACAGTACGCGACTTCCGGGACAACACCCGATGCGCATACATAGTACGCGTCTTCCGGGTCTACACCCGATGCGCATACATAGTACACGTCTTCCGGGTCTACACCCGATGCGCATACATAGTACACGTCTTCCGGGTCTACACCCGATGCGCATACATAGTACGCGTCTTCCGAAACCAGGCACTCCAGGACGCTAGCCTTGGGAGCGCGCTGAATCTGGACCGCACCAGCCACCCGTTCCAACCAGGAAGGCAAACATGCCTCACACTCACGCGCACGCATACACAACACGTGCATTACTTGAACATAAAAGAAAACATTAATAGGTTCGCTTGGAACTTACTTTCAAAAAATGCAGCACAGCTCTCAGGACACCACTCGCCTTTCCAGGGTACCATGTACTGAGCTGCGGCCTGAGTTGTCTTGCCTCTAGCTCCACTCAACAATTTCAGCTCGTAGCGATCACTTGGTAACTTTTTAGTCACACGGTATGGACCCCTCATCCCAGGGTCTAGCTTCCCAACAGACTGAGAAAACTTTATTACGAACACCTGCTCGTTAACCTGGAATACTCTTGGCGGGTGTCTTTGACGATTTACCCGGACGTTTTGGTTATCTTGATTTTTGTCAAGAGATTCTTTAGCGGAGCTCCTGCTGAGTTCCCTCATGGCTTCTCGATTTGGACTGGAGTTCTCGACGGCAACGTCGCGGATCAGCGCACGAATCACAGGAGTGGTCGCGTTGGTACCGATTAACAGGTACAAAGCTGAGTACTGCGTGGTTTTTTGCTTAGTAACATTTAAAACTAACTGAATTTTACATAAACTATCAGACCAGGTGGAACTTTTATTATTACTCTCGACACGAATCATATTAAGGACGGTCCTCACATAACGCTCGACTTGCCCATTGGAATGATGCATTTCGGGCGTTATGTAATGGATATCACAACCCATTTCAGATACCCAGCTGGTAAAAACTGACGCCTCAAACATGCGACCACGGTCACAAACTATATGTTTGGGTGTCCCAAATAAAGATACAGCGCTATTGAAAACTCGTTTCAATTCGCTTGCATCTTGTCTGTATATAGGATAGAGTAAACAAAATTTGGTAAAAGAATCGACCAAAACAAGTATAAATTTATATCCGTTGGACTCTGGTAAAGGGCCTAATGCATCAACATGAACTGTGTTGAAGGGAATGTCTGATTTTTCCCATGACGTAATAGGCTGACGAGGAGCTCTTGGAACACGTTTCTTGGAAATGCAAATTAGGCAATGGGAAGTATACTTTATAACAAATTGTTTCAGGCCAGGAAACCAGAAATGTTTTAGAATAAGGTCATAAGTTTTGTCAGCCCCAATGTGCTCGTGCTCGTCGTGAAAAACACGTAATAAACTGAGCCGGTGCCCTTTAGGGATATAGCATAGTAAGCGCGACTCTTCACCAACAGGTGAATAGCGATAATAGAGCACATCGTTCTGACACACGTACCGTCTAGAGTCCAAGAGACCATCTCTCAATTTTTGGATGAGATCGACAGTCTCGGAATCAGCCGACTGGGCCATTTGTGCCCAATTCAATGGTCTATCAATGTTATTAACCTGCAACTTTGGTGGGTTTCTGCTTAAATAATCTGCGTGACCCATCATTACGCCCTTTCGATATTCAATCGAAAAATTGAAATCCTGTAAATAAATCCACCAGCGTGCAACCCGTGGAAGGAGATCCTTCTTACGTTCGGTGGCCTTTAAAGCATTGCAATCGGTTACGATTTTAAAAGTTATCCCGATCAAGTAATGACGAAAGTGTTGCAGTGCTTTGACTACTGCCAACGTTTCCAGTTCATAAGAATGGTATTTTGGCTCCGCGCCCTGAGTGACTTTACTAAAATAAGCTATCACCCGTTTACCACCGTCCGTGTGTACTTGCATAAGTACAGCACCGTATCCTGCACTGCTGGCGTCAGTGTGCAGCTCTGTAGGAAGGTTCGAGTCAAAAATCGCAAGTATGGGCTCGCTAGTTAACCGTTTTATAAGATCTTGCCGGACGTGATCTTGATCAGGTCCCCACTCAAATTTTACGTCTTTCTTTGTGAGACGCGAGATACATGCGGTTTTTGTCGCGTAACTTTCGATATAACGTCGAAAGTAACCCGCAAGGCCTAAGAACTGGCGCACTTGTTTGACGTTACTAGGTATAGGTGCGTTAACTAGTGCCTCGATTTTGTGGGGACTCGGCCTAACCTGACCGTGACTAATAACGCGACCTAGGTACTCTACTTTGGCAGTAAGAAAGAAACACTTCCGCACGTTAATTGAGAACCCGGCTTCAGTCAAAGTCCTCAAGACATCGCGTAACAAGGTGATGCCATCATCGACTGTTAAACTCAGGATCAGCACATCATCAATATAAACCAGAACACTCCCTGCTTCTATGAATTTACGCAAGGTATTATTGATGATACGCTGATACACAGTGGGAGAATTACATAAGCCATACGGCATTTTTAAGTATTCATAGTGAGCTTCCGTAGTTACAAAGCCTGTCTTGTGGATCGAGTCCTCGTCAATAGGAATTTGATGGAATCCCGACGCCATATCTAAAGACGTGAAGAATTTTGAGCCCCCAAGCCGATCAATGTGGTCATCAATCAAGGGGAGGGGGTACCGATCCCTGACAGTAATGCTATTTAGTGCACGAAAATCTACGCACATTCTGTCTGAGCCATCCTTTTTCTTGACCAAAATGACCGGGCTTGCGTACTCAGAATTTGACTCCCTAATAATCTTTTTGTCTAATAGATCCTGACATATATCGCGAACCTTAAGTTTCTCTTGAAATGACAAACGATACGGATGGTAAGCCACAGGTACGTCACTTGTCAATCTGATGCGCATTTTGCCAGTATTCACGGTAGTGGTGGCTGTACCGGATATTAAAAACGGAGAGAACTCATCTATCACAGCCATCAACTTAGCAAGTTCTGCACCTTCGAGAGGCGTATTTATTTTTTCAGGCTCGCTAACACTCACTGCGTTTACGTTTAGTACCCTATCCGGTGTATGAGTTAGGTACTGTCCGTGTTTCGTGCGAATAAACGTGACACCATCACGATTCAGTACGTCAGTCCCTATGATAATGGGCGTATTCATACACGACGCAGGTACTATGACAAAATCTACTTCGAGCGCGATATTACTAAACTCGACAGTTAAAGTGATGTATTCGCGAGCAAAAATCTCTTTATTGCTTATTCCTTTCAAAGAACATTTAATTTGTTTACGCAAACCAGAAAAGTAATTTGCCACCTCTGACGATATCAAGGATACATTGAGTGCACCACTATCTATAAGGATGTCAACCGGAATACCCTGTATTACAGCTGTACTTATATCGTTGTTATCCTTCTCGTTTGAAAGTTCGCTACACAAGTTAACTTTACGCTGATTGCTATTGTTACTTTGAGACCCAGATCGAGCCTTAGCGAAACAGTCACTTTCTTTGTGCCCTACCTTCTTACAGAAAGAACAGACGGTTTTAGCCTTATTATTGTTATCGGCTGTATCATTATTAGCATTATACTTCTTGGGACACTTATCTTTAAAATGCCCTGTTTGGCCGCAATTAAAACATTTATTTTCAGATCTACTAAGGCCGTTAAAATTACGTCTTTTAGTCATATTACTGGGTAATGCAGACTTATCAGAGTTACGATTGTCAAATTTACGAATAGGTTTTACATAAGTAGCTAAAAAGGAAACTAGGTTTTCTGTCGTTAGGTCAGCATTGGTAGCTGCTGCGCGTACCTGAACATCATTGATACCGTAAATCACTATTTGAACCGTAAGTTCTTCGCTTAACCCTTTAACTACACGTAATCTTAATAATGAACGACGCGCATACTCTGCATATGACGAAAACTTGTCGGACGTGGTGTTTATAACCTCATGAAGAGTTTGCGCATAATCAATCTTTTGCGGACACAACGACTTAAATTCCTTAACGAAATTGGACCATGAGCGATCATTTGTGGCCCACTCGTTTAACCAGGTTTTTGCGTCCCCTTTCAAACAGTGAGCCACTCTCGAGAAACACTCGAGATCGTCCCAATGATTCACACGCCCAGCCCTGTCCACTTCGTTACACCACACCTCAAAATTATTCATAGCTGGATCAAAATTTGAAACATAATAATTGTTAGACTTGTTTTTTGTTAATACCCCCAACGCATCAACAAGCGCTTGGGTTGAGGAACCATTATTTTTAGCTAACAGGGGTGTGCTGTCACGAATTGACGGTGTAACATTCGAACCACTAGCGGTGTTTTCCTCAATAGCAGTGAGTCGCGACATAATAGTGCTTAACACATTTTTCACGGAAGTATCACGAGGGTAGGATCGAGATTTACCACGACGAAAATGTGAATTGACCGTCCGTGACCTAGGCCCTTCACGCGAACTATGATCTTCACCACTACGCGAGCGACCGCGACGTGATCGTGAACGAGTTCCACTACGACGCGACCGCGAACGAGTTCTGTCACGGCGCGAACGAGTTCTATCACGGCGCGAACGTGTCCTATAGTGAGGCGATAGTGACCCATGCCTACCGTCCTGTCGCGATTCACTGTGACCACCAGCCTCAGGGTGTGGTGGCGTCCTAGCTAGCTTTTCACGTGATTTTGACGAACGTGGCATTTTGAAATTAACGGCTGTTTGTGTAGGTATCAAGGTTGATAATGATTGTGAGCAAATAAGTTCAATCCCACTTCTGATTTTAGCGATCAGAAGTGAAAAACAAATAAAAAAAACAATTACAAACAACCTAAAACTAATTTATTTCAAAATAGACTTATTTTTAACACTAATTCCACTAATCATCAAAATTCGAGCAATCACAAACAACCGTTAATATTCAACACAAAAATCACAACCAATCGAAAAACCACTAAAAATAAAATATGGCACGAACTTACTGCAAAATAGCTTAGGTACAGACAACCTTACCGTTCGTAGACGTAGCAACAAAAAGGACCGCACTCGATCGAGCGCTTGCTTTTATATGAATCGGTGAGTACCGCCACTACCCACAATAAGTTCGGCTTATAATATAATAAAACAAAAAATACGTATCTAATATTTTTTTATTATCTGACTGACGGACTAAATAGAATTTCTTTTTTTTACCCAGGCATCATCCCTATTGGTTTATTTGATATAAATGCTTTGAGATTGACCGAAGCGAAACAACAGGCGCGGCTGCTGCCGTCGAGGCAGCCGTTCCGTCGAAACGACTTGGGATTTTTACTAGTAGTAGAGTAGTAGGTTGTAGTACCTATCTGTGCCAGTTTCCTAAGTATAGCTAGCGATAGAATTCAAGATCATAGTTTTACATCACCAGCAATCATTCAAGAGTCCAACAGAAGCGCATTCAAATTCTAAAAGTGGTGAGATTTTTTTACTGATTAATACAGATGGGAGGGACACTCCGCAGTTTAAGTATGAAACTACAAGTACGCGGCGGGCCTATCTCACTGGGCCAATTCAGTAGGACTGCCTCGGTCAGAAGGTATAAGGGTTACGCATTAAAAAGAGAGGCAACTTGTAGGTGAATATTACTGTGACCTGAATTGTACTTTATTGTGTAGCAGCAAGAGTCGCTTTTTATATAAATGATTTTGCGGAGTGTCCCATCTGTATTAATCTGTGACCAGGGTTGGTGCGAGGGTCACCTGGAATTCGAAAATTAAATGGAGTTCGGAAGCGCCGCGGTTGGACTCGAACACACGAACCTCCGTCGGCTCGTTAGTGGGTCGCTTTGGACCCCAGAATGACGACATACGACACCCTAAATTGATTATGGAAATATTTATTATGCTACCCATCAAATATTACTATGATTGTGCGTTAATTAAGAGAGTTGGATAAAAAAAAACTCATTAACGCCATTAAATGTTACATATTTAGCGCGCAAGTCTATTAATTTACCTTTATAAAAACCGAGTCTGTAAATGCGATAATCGCCATTTTGTCGATGGTAAGAAACATAAAAATTGGGAATTTCAAACATCCAAGATCCACAGGGGCAGTGAATAATTAATCATTTAATTAAGTATTTTACGAATTCATCCATTGTTCATGTTAAATAAGTAGAGGTAATGAAGTTTTTTGATATCCAAAGTTGAAATTTATTTTACTTACACCACTACCCATAGATACACCTATGCCTAATCTTTCGGGGAAAACAGGCAATATGTTAAATTTTATGCAACTGGAATAACTACGTGTACCAGACAGATAATCGAATCTCACAAAAGTATTTACCAGCACAGTCTTTCAAGTCTTTGTTCTCATCACAAATACGTTGAAAAACCTCATGAAATCACATCTAGTATACCCGAATCACTTTAGCATGGCAATAGCGGTCATTGACCCACCTAAATATTCTATTTCAATTCCTGAAATGAAAGTCCATTAACGTCCTGAATCAATGTATATCGTAATCTTCAACATGTTCCAATAACGAAAAAACAGACATACATAGTTTATTGTTTGGGTTCCTACGGAGAGATATCAGTAAAGGGCAATGACCGATATTGCCACGCTAAAGTGATTCGGGTATAGCTCCAAAATCCAAATCCCAAGAAAATCATAATCTAGATGACAACAACAGTGAGAAAACCAATATTTTTCTGCAAATTTCTAGGAAAGTCGCGCAGTTCATCGAAACCATTTTGTTATCGGTTCATGTCCGCCCGATGTCATGTTATGAAAACATAACTTCGTATTTTTACCCGACACCAACGAAAATTCTTATAAATAATTGTTAATTGTCACGGATATACAATATCCGTCGCATAGCCTGTATTCTCAGTCGAAGACATGTTTGTTTAATAATAATAAAAATACAAACGACTATAGTTTTGGTAAATAAACAGTCAATTTTACTCCTTTGCCACCTAAGTGCACATTACATAAGACCCTTGTTTTTTTTGGGAAACGTACTGTACTTAATCTTCTAGTAATAGAGGTTTTATTTATTTGTCATTTAATGTTACATTTTTATACGTCTCCTCCTTATTAAATATTCGCTCTGAAATATTTCCTGTAACTTTTGTAACTAAAAGATGATGCAGGAATTACGTATCAATAAATCTGCCTAGCCCTTTCCCAATAATGTTGGAGTCGGCATCAAGTCTAACCGGATACAGCTGAATAACTGTGTTTTACATGGAGCGACTGCCTATCTGACCTCCAAAACACAGTTACTGGGTAACACGATACCCCTTGGTAACACAGCACAGTCTTGTACGAATTACGTATGGTCTCCATAAATAGGTACGTTGTTATTGTTCTGCACGTTAGCACTACGCAAATAATATATTAGTGATTGATGGTAGGTACCATTTTGTAATTATTAATTATTTCCTGTAGATATCGGCTAGAGGTCAAGGGATCAATTTTGGTCCTTTGTCCTTTGTTTTTGGTAAAGGGTACAAAAAATATGACAGGAGGCGGCTAAAGATTGTATTGATATATGCGGGTTGTTTGAAATCATTACCGTGGCCCTGGCACAGGCAACTGAAGGAATACGGATAGGTTTTAGGGAGTAAAAGTAGACACGCCCTCCCGCTCCGCCCAGAGCGGGAGAAGTTATTTGTTGATTTCCCACCCCAAAAAAAGGTATTACCCATAATAATATGCCGTTGCCTCTTCTCATGCAGAAAAGGCATAAGCATTGTCTTGTCAGACTAAATAAAAAACTAAGACAGCGCTGTCAACAGTGATGTGAGGCCGGTTTCGTAAACATGACTGTAGGTATGCACTGAGTGAGGTGTGGTGTGAGCGTGTATATGCACAGAGCGAGGTGTGGTTTTGCGCATGCTTCACTATATTATACTGTTCGCAGCGCTATGTCTTGGTTTTTATTTGGTCTGAGGAGCATTGATCACGACACTTTTACACTTTATAACAATTTTGTTTCAGATTTCTGAAGCAGCGGGGCAATTAAGGAAAATTCTGTGATGAAATCCACAAATATGGAATCATGTTCTGACCGCCTCAGTCCATCTAGCGACTTGACCAGCGAATCAGAAACATCTCTACCACCTTTTCCATACGACAATCAAAATGGAAACTTCTATCAAGCAGAATTGAACGAAAAACAATACTTCTCTTGCAAACAAAAAGCTAGAACGGAAGAAAAGAGCCCAAAAGATGTTTACTTACAAGAAAGTAATAAAATTACATTTGAAAATTACCTCTCGCCGCCAAGAAACAAAAAGTATTTGAATTTCGAACTTAAATTGCCGCCAACCAACGACCTCTTTTCTCAAATCGAAGGCGAAGATCGGATGCGTTCAGGCTACTTCAATGAGGTGCAAGATCTAAAAAGTTGCGTTCAAAATGAAAATAATCCTAATTTATCAGAAATGAAGCTAAATCAGCAGATTTTTGATAATGTTAATGTAAATAGTGAAAGGGAGAGAGTTCCTCAGACGTATTTTGCTGAGAATGAGATCAGTAATTTGAGAAAATGTTTGAATTTTAATTCGGAACAAGTGCAGTGTGTTTGTGAAGCGCTGCAGCAGAAGGGTGACATTGAAAAGTTAGCTGCTTTTTTGTGGAGTTTGCCGCCTAGCGAGCTGTTGAGAGGACATGAAACGATATTGAGGTATGTATTTTGTTACTTGGTTTAAAGATATAGGTGAAAATCTAACTAGCATTGTAAAGTACAGTAAGTTAAATAATTCAAGAACTGTATTTTTATTGTATGTTTGCATTTAGGGCAGGCATTCAGAAAACTGAAATTGTAAGGTCATTATCCTGCTTATTATTTTATGGATTTGTCAAGTTTAATTTTTAACTGACTTCCAAAAAGGAAGAGGTTATATCGCACCTTCATTTCGAAGCCTTTACTAAACAAAAATCCTAAATTTTACAGGACAATTAATTTACGATTTTTGCATTATTATTTACCTCTTAATAAAAAAGTGATGAACTCATAACTACTCTTATGAATATTTCTGTGATTGTTTGTTAAATTATTGGTTTATTTTTAAGGTGTGTAGTCATATAATTTAATATTTTCTATAATTACGTTTTTTTAATGAAAATTTCGTTTAGTAACGATTTCGAAATAAAGGTGCGATATGTGTATGTTCGACTTTATTTTATTTTGTATGTATATCCGCCGATTTCTCCGTCAATTGTGGACCGATTTTCAAAATTCCTTTTTTATTTGAAAGGTTTTTGCTCTCGAGGTGGTCCCATTGTCACCAAGTCAGGATATGATGAGGGGATCCCTCCCCTGAAGTCGAGGGAAACCCTCAAATTTTATAGGCACACCTATAGCGATTTAAGTATTTTTTATAGTAACTCGTGCATTTGCTCTCGGAAAGCACCATTTGGTGAAGTGGAACTGATGATGAAGACTACAGACGGCCATCGGAACTACTCGAATAATAAGTATTTCACGGGTTGCATTCGATTACTTTAATATGGTTGCTAAGCAATTTATGTTCGTCACAACGCTATAAAGTGAAGCTGATGGTGACTTCACCATCAGCTTCACTTCACCATGTGTGGTGATGAGCAGTTGACATCAGGTCTTTGTAACGCAGACAAATTACAAACTGACTAATTAAAACGTGACAAAATAAAAACTTTTTTACAAAACACAACCGACTTCCAAATAAAACACTACAAAGTGAAAAATAACAAGAAGTCGGTGGCAAAAAACTAAAATACAGATCCAAAGACACCGACTTCCGAAATTAAAGTTATTTTTCATTTTGTAGTGTTTTTTTTTGGATTCGGTTGTTTTTATTTTTTGTTTGGTTGGTATCACCGAGATTTATGCCGTCGGTATTAGCAGCAAAGCTGGGATAAACTTAGTTAGGTACTTTAATTCAGTGTTTTGTTTGAATTCGTAGTGGAATTGAGGATGTTCGCTTTTATAGCTTTCTAAAATGTCGATGATTCCATAAAACCAAGTTTTTAGGTAGGTCGAATTATTAAGACATCCAACATTTATTTACCCCTATTTCTGACTATCACAGTGACTATGACACACACTGTTGTTGTGTGACTGTGTCATAATAATTAAAAATAAATAAATAAATATACAGGCTAACCCAGAAATCAACCAACATACTGTAAGTGGCGATAGCTTTGGTCAAGCCCTCCCAAAATAACAAAACATATGTTCCGTAAAATCTTATAGTTTTCGAGTTTTCAAAAAAAGAACAAAAAATATCAAAGTAACCGTCATGCGTCATTCTTTTGACTCTCGTGTGTAAATAAAATCTTTTCATTAATAACTCTTTTCATCAAAATATGATTAAATAGTTACTCTATCCGTAATTTTAAGTGATCGGATAATCGGGCGCTTATATACCTAAACTTCTTCCCACGAAAGAATAATATGGACATTCCTTTCCAAATAAATAAGTAATCCCTGGTTCCCGCGATGGAAAAATTTTGTAAAAACCACTATAACAAACTTAATGAAATTATAGCAGTGGTTACTTTTGATTTAGTATCTTTATTTTATTCAAAATATATGGATCAATAAAAAATGATAATGTGCACAATGTGGTCAAGTAGTGGAAATTGATTTATCTATCTAACAGATTAGTGATCGAATCGTCTAATTTATTGTATTTTATACGAACAGAAGGGATTCTGAAAGGCACATTATTCTTTCGTAAGAATAAAAGTGAAGTTTAGGTATATTAGCGCCCGATTATCCGATCACTGGTCATAATTTTCGAGATTTCGGACCTATACATCTACGAATTCCCCAAATAATTATAATATCGCTTATATTATATACTATGCTTGCATGTTATGCATGCATAAAAACTTCACTATTATTTGATAAATATATCAAATAATAGTGAAGTTTTTATGCTCAGATATTTTTTTTAATACATTTGAAACAGTGGCAACGAAAAATATGTATAAGATTTTGCGGTACATATGTTTTGTTATTTTGGGACTTGGGATGGCTCGACCAAAGCTGTCACCACCTATCATATGTCGGTCAATTTCTGGGATAACCTGTATATATTACACTAGTTTACAAAATTTTAATTTTTGTCTGTTGCCGCGAACTTTATGATGGTTTTTGTTTACTCGTGACGTATTATTTTCGAATATACCCTCAGAAATTTTTGTGCATCTCAAGTGATTTTATTGTTCATTTTCATCACTTAAGTGTTTTTGTTTGTTAATAACGTGCGTGTTTCCTTTTGTTAACTAAAAAACTAGAGCTGATCGATAAATTTCATTTATATATTTGAACTCAGCATGTCATGTATAGCCAACAACAGCTAGAATTTTCCCGCCAACAGATACATTGTAAACTAGTGTTATAAATAAACACGCCGGCAAAATTAGAGGAACACAAAAATAATACATTAGTTTTGAGATTTAATATCTTTTATTTATTGTTTTCGCTTCATTTGACATTATTTGTTTATTTTATGTTAGAAAAAAACAAAAATTAGTGTATGGGGATTTATTAAAAAATAAACAATAAAATGATTTATAGTGAAAAATTTTGATGTTTTCTAATGCGTAAAGACAGAGCAAAATTTAAAGAAAAAACTAAAATAAAAAGAATTAATAGCGCGTGTTGCCTCTTCTTGCCCTTACAAGGGCTTGGATACGTCCTTATGACACCTTCAATCATTTCCTGAGGCAAAGTGTCCCATTCTTCGACCAGCGCCAGTTTCAGCTCTTCAACATTAATAGGGGCTGGATTTCTTGCCCGGACCCTTCATCCAATCATGTCCCAGACATGTTCTATTGGATTCATGTCTGGCGATCGTGCTGGCCAGTCCATCTGGGTTATACCTATCTCGTTAAGGTAGTCACACACTATGTGCGTAGTGTGGGGCCGTGCGTTATCGTGCATAAACACAAAATCTGATCCTATGAGTGGGGCAAAAGGCATAACATGGGGCTCTAGGATCTCAGTTATGTACATGTGTGCAGTCAGAGAACCGCCATCGATGATCACCAGAGCGGTGCGTACCGTCAAACTTATACCACCCCACATCATAACAGACCCTCCACCGTAAGACGTTGTTTCGGAAAAAATTGCTTGATGGTAACGTTCTCCTCGATGTCTCCACATCTTCTCCTTTCCATCGACGAAATTTACACAAAAACGGCTTTCGTCAGAGAATAAAACTCGACTCCACACTTTGGCCAAATTTTGATGCTGACGAGCGAACGCTAATCTTGCAACTCGATGGCTCACCTCAAGTTTAGGCGCTTTTGCTGGCACGTATGACTTCAAACCAACTTCATTTAACCTTCTCCTCACTGTTCGTTCACTAACACGTACGTTATGCACTTCTTCCAAAAAATTTCGGGTCTTAACTTCCGTTTGACGACGATTTCTCAAAGTTTGCACCCTTATAAAACGGTCGTCTACGGCACTGGTTGCACGATTTCTGCCTTGGCCTCGCCTGCGCACGTATGATTCTGTCTGTCTGTATCGTTGCACATTACGGTGGATCACGGATACTGATACACCGAACGTTCGACTGACTGAACGGTAGGTGTGACCTTCCTCAATCATTGTTACAGCCCTGGTGACTTCAGTTGCTGGCAAATCACTCATTCTGTATGCAATACAATGTTAACTCTCCAAACAAAACAAACAAAATGAGGTAGGGCCACCATTGACTGCTTGAACCAAATTTCTTATCAAAAACACTCAGAAGCGTAAATTGTAAACAAACGCTTATGAGGGTATAATTTATGTTAGAAGGTTGAAAACTGTCAAAAATGCTCTTAATTTTGCATGAAAAAAGGGTAATCATTCAAATAACAGAACCACTTGTCGAAATACCCATATGTGTGTTCCTCTAATTTTGCCGGTGTGTGTAGTATGATTTTGTGTGTTGTCCTTTGTCTTTTGTGTGCATCAACTAAATGGTTTATCTAGCTATCATCGTCCACATTTGACACAACCTTGTCTTGATTATCATCCTTAACTCCTTAGGGCTCGAGCACTGGTAGCATACCATAGAGGTGTGTACCAGGAACTATACGCAATACTAGAGGCGCACTCATTCCCACCTCGACACCATAATGCTCTACAGAGTCTATGGTTCAAAGCGCATTATAAAGAAGCTGAGAAAGTACGGGGAAGAGCTTTGGGTAAGAATTCCTTAAATATATTTTTTTTTAAATACAAAACAAATAATACAATTGAACTTTTTTAAACATAGTAAGACCATAAGGTCTCTGTCTGTTTATCCGCATGTATCTTATATTATTCCGTATTATTCCGGGGGCCTTGACCCCCCGCAACAAGCTGGTTAATTGCATCATAACACACTTAGGTACAATAGCAATGGCTTTCAATTTTTGACTAACTCTAATTAGAATTACGTTATTGAGCAGGCGATGGATGGACTGTGTGAAAGATGATATGCCTAGAAAGAGAGTGACTACCGAGATGATGACTAATGGAGAAGTATGGAAGAAAAGACATGTTGCGTCGGTTGCATTTGGGTCGGCCAAATAAATTGGGACAAGGGCAGGAGAGTGATGATGATGATGAGCATGGCTTTCAATTTTTGACAGTTCAAAAACGGATGTTTTGCTAGAATTGAAACTCCTCAATAGTTTTTTCTTTTTTTTAATGCAAGTTGTAATTAATATTTAAGTATTTTTTACATCTTTCTGTAAGTTTGAGGGCTCATAACTTTTTTTCTAGCTAACATAAAGCAATAGTTTTATAAGAATCTGCCAAAATAAAAGTTAAAACAAAAAAAAAAACAAAATGTTGCCTGTTTTACCCATTTTTAATAAAATAGAGTTTAAAGTTAAGAAAGTGGTGAAACAAGAAGAAAGCAAAAAAAAATTGTTTAAAATATCCAGGGGGCCAGGGCCAAATAAATTAGGGCTGAGTAAGTAGCAGATGACGTCACCTATCCACCATTTTCGTATGTTCAATGTTCTGCCATATTGTTATTCCAACATAAGTGAATTTTAAGACACCAGCAAAAAGAGGGAAAACATTAAGATATCTTTATTGTATCCGCAAGGAAGTATACTAGGTCCCATATTTTTGCGTAAAATGCTTGGCTTAGTAAGAAAGCAGAAAACATTTAGATATTATATTGTTGTGTTTGAAATAAATATTTTACTTTTAGGTGCAGTAGACAAATATCGTTTAAGAAAAAAGTACCCGCTACCGAAGACAATATGGGACGGAGAGGAGACGGTGTACTGCTTCAAAGAGAAGAGCAGAAACGCTTTGAAAGACTGCTACTATAGAAATAGGTAAGATTCTCGTAAATAATCTTCTGCTTCCTATTCAAAAACCTGTAGGTACTGTGCAGGTTCTAACTCCACAGGGGAAATAGCTAGTTACAATAACAGATTAAAAGTATTATAAATATAAGATGAAACGATACAATATTCGGAGAAAATCACGCACTTCTTAATCTACACAGCCTAACTCCTAGCTCAAACCGAACAGCGGCCTAAAACAAAAACTAGAACTACCTTTTTTATTTATTTAAAAAGGCAGTTCTATACCTGCGTGAGTGATAGAATGTCAGCCAGTACAAAATAAGGTTGCCCGTTGCAATAAACCTCTACAGAACCTACCAGAACAGCAGCTACCACCAGCTCATGCTGTAGTAAACACAATAGACAGAAAGATTGGAAGAGGGGTTTAACACTGTGGATATGTAGGTGCAGTTGTGCAACCCTTATAGTTTCGCCATGTGTCCGCAGCTTAGCTCAGAGACTCTTATTACTAGTAATTTGGCATGGATAATATGGGTATACATGTTAATCACGCCAACAAATGAATGAAATACACCAACCCCAGCGTGGTTTCATCCGACTCGATTACTCGAATGAACCCAAAGATTCACACTAGCCCCTGTTGCCTCATGTTACATGGTGCAACAAAGACTAGTGCATATCAAGGAGTAGACCGGGGGGCGCGATAATGTAAAACGGGCCCTTCGGATATGGTTAAGGATTACACAGCCTACCGAGAATGCACCCTATACTATAGGGTCTCTCCATAATTCCATTGATTACTATAGGGCCTATAGTAAGCAATGGAATTGTGGAGAGGCGGGTGATATCTATGGATGGGCATATTTTACCGACGTCGTCGTCAGGTTGGTTCAGGTTCAGCTACACCAGTGAAACTTTTGGCGGCTTTTCCTCTTCGTTCCGATGAGTTGTCCGCAGCAGGGTCCAGGGCGCGGTCGGCCCGCTCCTCATTGTTATTGTCCAGCTCAGACGCGGTACAAGTTCGATCTGTAGCTCGCCGCTGTTCACCTCAGGTTGACGCGATTGCAGATTACACGCATCGGAGCGAAGCCAAGCTGCGGTCGAAGAGCGGAAGCATAATCCGCAGTCAATACCACTATAATTTTATTTTCACACACGTATTAGAGTTCAAAGTTATGTACACAATTCAGGACATATACGTATAGTGGTGGCTTCATCATCATTCTCCTGCCCTTGTCCCAATCTATTTGGGGTCGGCGCAACATGTCTTTTTCTTCCATACTTCTGTATTAGTCGTCAACTCGGTAGTCACTCCCTTTTTGGCCATATCATCTTTCACACAGTCCATCCATCGTTTTTTGGTCTTCCCCTACTCGTATAGCCATTCCATATATGAAAGTCCTGACTCAAAACTTTCCTGACGACATTTTCCTCATTTGGTAAAATAAAATCATGAAAAAAATAAATTGTCTTGAAAATAAAAATTATCATCCTCACTTTACGTTCAAGGGTATCTCCCTAGAACATAAAGTGTAGGGTATCGTTGGATAGGCCGTTCAAAAATTTTACGGGTCTGTGAAAACCATTTTTCGGTTCAGGGATCCGTTTGCGTAAGCTTTAAAGTGCAAATTTTTGTTAGAGTCAAGGTGTCGCCCCATATTTAAAAGGCTCGCGTTTGGTCCTACGATCCGTATTTGTAGCAGTAGGATAAAAGTATAAAAATAGAATGAATATGGTCGAAGTCGAGAGTACAAAGCGAACTCTTTTTCCATGAAATTGTTGTTTTTGGCCTAATCATATCCTGATTAACATTTTTTTTATATGCCTCACAAAACTTAAAAAACATCCGTGATACAAATACTTACTTAGGTATTTTTCAAAAGTCAAAATATTTCTACATTGCGAAATTGTTATTATTCAAACAAGCACAAATGTAACTCTTCCATGACGTCACAGGTACCCAACTCCTGACGAGAAGCGAGCTCTCGCACAGAAGACAGGCTTGACCCTCACACAAGTCTCCAACTGGTTCAAGAACAGAAGACAGAGGGATCGCACTCCACAACAACCCAATAGACCGTAAGTCTCTGTTTATTCATACTTTTTCGTACTTCCGGTCGTCTCTTTAGGAGTCGTTCGAAGACGTGTGATATGGAAAACAAGTTGACATGTTATAGGCTGATTCATCATAATTTTTCTCCTGCCCTTGTCCCAATTTATTTGGGGTCGGCGCAACAAGTATTTTTCTTCCATACTTCTCTATTAGTCGTCATCTCGGTAGTCACTCCCTTACTAGCCATATCATCTTTCACACAGTCCATCCATCGTTTCTTTGGTCTTCCCTTACTCGTATAGCCATCCACATTCATACTCAAAACTTTCCTGCCGACATTTTCCTCATTCCTCCGCATCACATGCCCATACATGACAACCGATTTCCACATAACTTTTCAGTCACCGGTGCCACTTTCGGACTTCCTATTACCATTGCCATCAATTTATAATTCGTAATATTAATTTCTTATTCTATAAATTCGCGTAACACCACACATCACTCTTAACATTCTCATCTCAGCTGCATGATTCTTGTTGAGGCCCAAAATTCTGATCCATACAAGACAGCAGATCTAACCATTGTTTTATAAATGCTATGGCAAACAAGCCAAATCAGCTAACCAACATCAGCTAACCAACATCAGCTAACCAACATTAGCTGAGGCCTGTGTCCCGATAGTGGCAACACCACTGTCGGGACACAGGCCTCCTCTCTGTTAGAAAGAGTGGACCGTAATCCATTACGCAGACCCATTACTCGTATAAATTAATAAATAAAATCTTTATTTTCACCAAAAGCCATCACAATTACAGGAACTTAAAACTAAGAGCATATAAGGCTTATAACTAGGTCACAATAATTTTAATTCCCTGACTCCTAAACTAGGTGTATGTGCCTGTGTCTTAAGAGTCAGCGGACTGAATTGCGGATTGGATTGCTTGGTTTTTGACCATAGAGAAAAAAGAAGTCTTTGTTTTTGACGATTGGTTTACCATTGCCAACAATTTATAATTGAGTGAATGTGACGCATATTTTCCCCAAACTGGTTCTTTAATTTTGTTATTTTATTTCTTTGCGTCATGTTTATTGCAAATAAACGTATTTTATTTCTTTTTCTTTTCTTTCTAATGACATTCAACCGGACGGTTAGAGATTACTCTGCCTATGTACATTTGCAAATAAGAGAGACATCATAAGGTGCATTGCCAATTGCTATCCTAGAGGCAACAAATGTTTTGTTTGGTTATGTACAGACGCCAGCAGGTCAACCTACCCGAAACTGTCAGATTTTCCCAATCAACCTTGAACCGAATACTTTAGCAATAAAGTCGAAAATCTATTCAAGAAATCTGACAGATTGTAATAGCTTGATGTGCTGGCGTCTGTACATTAATCAGTACCAATTTCGAACAGCAGCATTGCTTAACGTTAATTATTCATCTTTTTCTTAGAATTTAGTCCATTAATTCTTTGAACACTTATAGAATGACTTACAGGAATCAGTATATAGTTTCAAGGCTCAAAAACCGGTCTAATGCATGTCGGGCCGCAGAATGAAGGGTTCCGTAATGGAGATGAATTTATCCCAAGAACAAACTTAACATTGTAGTTGAAAAACATGTTCTCCTATACATTCCTACTGCAAATGTAAGTTTGTATACACAATATTGAGAGATTTACCATGTTATTTTGAGACCATAGACTTTTTTATAAGTTTTCCTTATGGAACTATTTTTTGTATTTATTTTTTTTCAAAATTTTAGGCTGGGGAGGGGGAATGTCAATTTTCTTAAACAACCTATTTGAGACCCTCACAGTAAGCCCTTTCATTTGATATGTCACACTGTACAGTTTGCAAAACTTTTTATTTTCATTTTCTTACTTGCCCCCAAAAAGTGACCCCCATATTCCAAATTCATCTATTTACTTTACACGTCCGTGTTTGGGTCACAGAAATTCATACGTGTAACAAATTTCAACTTTATCGGTCCATTAGATTCGGAGCAAATTGGCTGTAACGGACGGACACACAGACAGACTCAAGGAACCCTAAGAGACGAGTGGTCCTCTAAGGAACCCTAAAAATGAAATACGCCACACTTATCGACTTCAGCCAATCAGTATACCTACCTACCATACATAATCATTATTTACCACACATAAGTATAGGTACAGTCAAGCACAGAAAATTATCTCCACTACAAAACATTTTAAAGCGAGGTAGATAAAGAAAAATAAGCGAGCCTTACAGTAGTCGCATATGATGTGTAACATTTGACATCTCACCTTATTTATTTCCCTGTGGCAAAAGTACTTTCTAGTTCCATAGCAAATAGCAACATCTATCAAAGGTACGGCAACATTCCAATCCGTCACTCAAAACTTTAAGAAAAATATTTTCATTTCCTGTTACACATGTCGCGTCACAAGGGACGGAAGTCCCTTTTCACAAAATCACTCCCATAGATTGCAGGAAAGCGAGAGGAACGATATTATACATAAAAAAGAAAGAAGAAAGGAAGAAAATTTGATTATTCTGCACAAATAGGAGGCACGTTATAAAATAAACACAAAATAATACAAAGTAGCCAAGAACCTCGTATTCCAAATGATGACTTTAGCAGTAAATCGTTGTTGTATTCCACAAATCATCATTCTCCTGCATGTATCCCAATCTATTTGGGGTCGGCGAACATGTCTTTTTCTTTCATACTCCTCTATTAGTCATCTCCGTAGTTACTCCTTTTCTAGCCATATCATCTTTCACACAGTCCATCCATCGTTTATTTGGTCTTCCCCTACTCGTATAGCGATCCATTCATACTCAAAACAATGAAATTTAACTGTTGGTATATGTATATGTATACAATAAAATTTAACTGAACAGACAGCTGTGCTGCTGGGGAGTTTGTTGCGCCACTTCTTCTTTCCAGCTAAAGCACTAGGAAGTGGTGAAGGGCGACTGTCTTATGTAATTTTGACGTTCGAATAGTGCTGATTCTCAGCCTAGTTTGAATAAATGAATTTTGATTCTGATTTTGAAACTTTCCCGACGACATTTTCCTCATTCCTCCGCATCACATGCCCATACCATAACAACCGATTTCCACACAGCTTTTAAGTCACCGTTGTCACTTTCAGACTTCCTATATATACTAATTCTTATTCATTCGCGTAACAAACATCATACATCCCTCTTGTAGTTTTACATGATGCTCGCGACTGTACACACGGTGCCCTGGTAACCTTCACACTAAAAAACGTCGACACCACGTCACCAAACAATGGGGCTTTGAGTCGAAACAATAAATTGTTAAAGTTTATTTACTTAACGTTTATAATAAACTTGAGTGTGTAGGTAAGTCTGGCGTGGAAGTTTATGGACCGCAAAACGGCGAATTCAAAACCTTTAAGGCGCAGATAAGTGCCAGCGGCCTTGAGTGGTTAGCTTGCATGTTCTGTGCTGAGCACACACAACGCGTCGTACGTCCAGCCAGTAACAGGACTCGCCCATCAAGGAGCACTGTCCCAAATTAGATGTATTATTAATACACATAAAACAAAAGGTATTATATTGAAACGCGTATAAATAATTAAATTACCTCTAAAATGGTGAAGGTTTTATAAAAATATGCTTGATAGTTTTTGTTGATGCTCAGTCTTTTATCCGTGTTAAACATGATCTAAAATAGCATAGATCCTTAGCATGAGTTCAATGTTTAAAATCGTATCTAGTTAATCTGATTTTATTTTCTCACTAACTACCGCCCGCGACTTTACCCGCGTGCAATGTCGATAAAAAGTAGGCTATGTCCTTCTCCAGGTGATGACCTACCCATGTGCCAAATTTCATCCAAATCCGTTCAGCCGTTTTAGCGTGAAAGCGTAACAAACAAACAAACTCAGTTTCGCATTTATAATATTAAGTTTGGGTAGCTAAGTGGATGAAAAGGAAAACCGATCTAGACTCACACAATGTATTAGGTACTTAAACTACTAAATAAAAAATTAAAAAAAAAAAACTATTAACACACTACTAACACGAGTTTCTATAATAATATAATTCAATCATGATTTGAAAGACACGTGGCGCCATCTATTATCATAAGAACGTTATTGTTGTTTTCCTCAGAAACACTTTTTTTTTTTCGGGATATAAGGTACCCTATGTTCGTTTCTGTACACCTGACATCGTATATGCAAAATTTCAGGTTGATCGTTTCTGTGGTTTAGGCGTGAAAAGGTAATAAACAAAGAAACTTACTTTCGCTTTTAAAATATTGGTTAGGATAGTATTTTAATACAAAAGAATTATTTGGCTTAGTATAAAAAATATATTGGGCTTGTCACTTCCATTTTCAGATCGTCACAGTAGCAAAAGCCAGCACATGTTCGAATCGTGACCGTCGAAACTTTACAAATGTTTTTGTAACATTTAGAACACTTTTTTCTTCCGCAAGGGTCTGTGCATTGTCATAAACCCTCATTATGGGTCATTAATCAATGGGCACAGAACAAAGGTCAGAATTAAAAAAAATAACGCACATGTGGTCTATGGATGGCCATTATTAATGAATGACCCTGCATTATTAGAAGAATTGCCATTTTCAGAAACAGTATTCGTTATTGGGCTTAGTTAAGATTCTGTGTGTGTGGTAAATTTTATCTTCTATTTAGCATCACTATCAAAATAATGTTTATTTATTTATTTATTTAAATGCCTTAACTATCCTTACAGGTCTTAACCTAATGCGATAGCCAAGTCACACACACAAAATTAAAATTAAAGCACAAAATACATTTCAAGGTTTGTAACATAGTGTAAACAATAGTACTTTTGCGAATTCACTCCAGTGACATGTAAATATATCAATTTCGACCTGAATATAATTACTCGAGACAGAGGGGTTTTGGCTAGCAAGTTGGTCCTGGCTGATGGTACGACCAGCAGCAGTGCTGCCAGATCAAAGTACCCATTCAGCGCTAACAGAGATTCAAAAAGCGCTAGATTTTACAAAATCAGCGTATCAAAAAAGCGCTGAACGCGCAAATTTTTTTTTTCGGTTTTCGGTTTTCACGATTTCATGAAAAGTCATTCAATTGACCAATTGTAACGTATATAGATTTATTCATTATTATTCTAAAGATTATAATTCGGTAAATATCTACATATTTGTTATGGTCGCGAATCATATTTTGACAAGAGACAACCTGACACTGACCTGCAAATTGCAAAAAAAGTAAGAATATTTGAATTTCGTGGGCTACCTTTGCGCATCCCCCTTAAAACATGTCGCTAAAACACTCTCTGAGTATTGCCATCTTAGAAATCAAAACGCGCTATACTATCCGCTAGGCGCTAAAATGTTTAGTTGCGCGCTAGGCCCATTAAAAAAGCGCTAGATCTAGCGCCGAAAGCGCTGAAATGGCAGCCCTGACCAGCAGTGGCGGGGGCCATCGCCTCCACACATAACGGTCGGGTACGTATAAGTGCAACCGCTGCAGCACTCTCGGGTTGTGCTCTATGCCTCGGAGAAGCTTCACCATGTAGAACACTAGTGCAAATTCCTATTATTCCAAAAGTTGATTGTACCCCACCATACCCAGTACGAAGTAGAGTGGGGTACATCAAAGGGTAAAATGGGTATACCCCATAAAGTTTCTTGTACAGGTGGCATGTGAATTTGTTCTGGTCTCGCTCCAACATCACTGAGTACTTCGCCTCATGTGGAGCCCGTATGACATATAATCATAATAATAAGTTTATTTCAATAATTGTTTAAACAATGGATCTACACATGTCTTAAAGGATTTAATTTACCGTCCGACATTTTACTTTTTCCGGACCGTACTCATCGTTCCTAGCGTAATTACATACGTGTGCGTGGCGTATAGTTTCAAAGAACTGCGCCGCACCGATCCGAGTGAAGACGGACAAGTGCACAAGCCAATCATCCGTTTTTTTCATGCCACATCGGACCGTAAAAAATCGAACTGCCGGTAAAATTCCTGCTAGGAACGATGAGTACGGTCCGGAATGGAGAAAAGTAAAATGTCGTAATACGTAATTTTACCGTCCTATATCCTAGATATACATTTATGGCATGCCATATCGGACCGTAAAAAATCGGACTGCCGGACAGTAAACTTCCTTGTAGTGCACAAACGCCCTTAGGGTTCCATACATCAAAAGGAAAAACAGAACCCTTAAGGAACACTTCTGTCCGTCTGTATGTCTTTCAAGACACAAGTACAGCCCGTGGAGGTTTCAACTTGATACCTCTACGTGTTCCTGAGAAAAAGTGTCTTGACAGCCTGACGGATGGAGAACGAAGTGACCCTATAAGGGTTCCGTTTTTACCTTTTGAGTTTTAACCCTAAAAATAAATTAAAATAAAACATTAATTTAGCAGCCCTCGGTGTGTGAGGCGTGCACGTGAGCGTAATAAATAATGGCATGACCGTTTATGTCTGGACATTAAAAGAGACTGTGACCTCTGTGTTTGATTCGTTAGTCGGATAAGAAACACCCAACTCATCTAATTTTAAAACATAATTTATTTTTGATGTGTAAAAGTGATTTTTTGAACCTATTTACAGAGATAAATACTTATCATTTTGTCATAATTTACGGAGTTTCTCTTTTTGTTTCAGTGAAATGCTAGTGCCAGCCCAATACGCGGGACCACCAGGTGGCTTGGCACAGGGATTACTCCCAAATGCCTACTACCACCAGCTACAAGACCCAACACACTATTTACACGGAGGAGCACCGTGAATGTTGCCATATGAAAAAAATAGTTAAATGATACCAGTGAATAGTTAAATGATACTGTGAATAAAATATAAAAAGTATTAATAGTTGACAGAAAATAGACTGTGAAAAACTGTTATTTTAATTATCTTACTTTGTTGTTTTGAAAAGCACCTAATAGATGATTGTAAATAGTTATTTTACTTTAAAACTGGGAGCTGGACCTAAAGCGCGGTCACTGTCGGACTGCATAGAAAAGAAAGAGAAGCGCGATGACACAACGCCGGTATTTTTTTGCAAATATGAACCAATTATCTATGTACAAAAATCTATTGATTGAACTAAAAAAAATAATACACTATCACGTTAATATGTTGCTTGTAGAATAATCTGACAAAAAATCAGAATCGTTGCATATTGTTTTAGGAGTATGGATTTTAATCGTAATTTTTAGAGGTATCTTCGTGATTTGTTTACTATCGTATCAAATTAGTTTGTAAGTATTATGTTTTCAACACACTATCTAGCTAGCACATATCCTGAAGTAAAAACGTATTTTCTCTGATTTTGTTTACTGCAGTAGATCATATACTTTTATGCGTTTAGGTCCGTAGGTAGTGAATACTGTTAGAAATAATGCATACAACATACCTCTGCTCAAACGGCTTATATTTTCAAACTAGGAATACTACGTATATTCAAGTTTCGAATATAGAGCGCTTACTGTTTTGACCTTTAACAGCTCTGACAGCAGCAACCCAATAGCAACTTTATTGCAACGAATCTATAGATCACTGTGATTATGACAGACTTGTCACTTGAATGTAGGGTGAAGCCGAAACAATGAGAAATAGTGAAAAATGTTAGCTTGGTATTTTAGATTTTCAGATAAAACATCTGAAATCGAGATATACTACCCACTTTTCTTTACATCTTACCTCTCGAATGTCTTATGTTACACAGTTCGACATAAGAAAAAATGCTCCAAGTGTCTTAAGTCGGACAGTTACACTAAATTGACAAGTGAAAATATTAAAATGACCTTTATGATAATGTAATCCTAATACAGCTTGACAAGCTTGACAATTTCAGTCAAGTCAATTTAGTCTCCGACATTCGAGAGGAAGTACTACTACGACTATATAGTCAAATTTAAAAACCACACGTAAAGCGCAGGCTACACTGAGAACGAAGTTCGTTTAGCTTCGCTCATGTAGCTACCGTGTCCTTTCATACGTCGGTTCACATCGCGAATTAAAAGCCGAAGTATAAAAGGCGCGGTAGCTACATTACCCGGTGACCCGTCCCTTGCTCGGGTATGAAGTGCCAGCTGGTGGCGTGGCTGAGCCAGTAGCTTTAAACGCCCGTGATAATAATAATCACTCTGAATTGATCCAGCCTGTCCACTCTTGCTGTCCTCCCCCCAGCGACGCCCTAAGCCAAGGTTCGTTCCCCACAGGGGGAGCCCTTAGCGTGTAGTCGCTTAGTCTGTAAGTTTATGCCCCTGGCTGGAGGCTTTGAGTTCGCTTAAGGCAGCCACAGGATAGTCCGGTTAAGTAGTCACGGCCTCTCTAGGCCAACTACAAGATGCCATTTATAAAAAAAAAATACCCGGCGAGAAGCCCTTCAAGCCCCGCCAACGCTCGGTTAAGCAGTCAAAACTCCCGGAAGCAAATGCAACAGGTCCGCACCAAAAAAAATAAATATTTTGTGAAGCAAAACAAACTTCGTTCCCAGTGTGGCCTTTACCCGTCTACTTATTTTATTATTTTACTATTACTTATTTTATGTGAACTCAAGTTCCATAAAATTAACCTATTAAGTACCTATCCTAGTTACTTAATTATTTTTAAAACCCAATAGTTCCTAAATGCCATGCACTTTAATTTTAGTTTAATTAATTAGTACCTAATAAGTTTAAATGGTTAAAACTTGATATTATAAAAATATTGCAAGTAAAAGACATTCAGTAGATACTCAGATACTCTTGGCACATCGGGCTTTAGAGAGAGACAGCCACACGGGTTTGAGTGACAGAGGCGACGCTCTGTGAACGATGCCCGAGTTCTTATCAAAGATTGATGTGCCATATTTAGGACTGTGTTCACCAACATTCAATCTGCCGGTTAGATATTTAAACAGTTGGTTTATGTCAAACTTCCTTCCAAATTTGACATAAAACAACTGTTTACATACCTAACCGGTGGTTAGAATATCGGTGAACACATGCCTTAGGCCGCATCCTAACCGAAAGCGACCGTCACTTTTTATTCGGTGAATTGCCGGAATGCTTGGTCGTGCCGACAGAGGGCGCTTTACGGTTTTCCTTGCGTCCTATTGATCTGAAAAGCTTAAAGCAGATGGCGCTGGCTGGTCAAACATTAGTTATTTCTTTAGAGCGACGAAGTTTTCACCAAAGTTAGTTATTTTTCTTGATATAAAAATGCCTTAGTGTTGTGTTGTGCCCTTGTGCTCCTCAAGAAAGTCTTGGCACAGGTTCCCAAGCGATGAACAGTTAAGAAAAAAGTGGATTATAGCCATTAAAAGAGACAAATACAAACCGACAAAAAATTCTGAACATCTTTTTCAGGAACGTGTATGCGATTATAAATAATTTGATACAATGCTGGATTAGATATACAGGATGGAATTGAATTCATGGGTATTCTTTTATGGGTCATTGTACAGACGCCAGAACATCAAGCTACTACAATCTGTCAAACTTTATTAGATTTTCAACTTTATCGCCAAAATATTAGGTTCAAGGTTGATTGGGAAAATTTGACAGTTTCGGGTAGCGTGACCTGCTGGCGTCTGTACATTTTGAATAACTATTACTTTGGGAACAAACCTGAAATCGCGAAAAAACATAAGCAGTTCCCTACATTTTGACAAGTTTTTGGGGTATAAAATGTAGGGAACAGCTATTTTTTGTCAGTGCAGGTTTCCTTATGCACAGTTTACCTTGCTCCATAAACATAATTTAGACTGTTCGACCTCTCTACCAAGTCTTTCTTTTATTGAAATACTTTTGAATTTCTATTTCGAAGTTCATTCTTCAATCCTTTTAGATACACTCCAAGAACAGTATCTATTCGTATTTTTTTCATCAGTAAACCTTGAAATTCCTCCAAATTAAACCAGCACACGAAAAAAAAACAAATTTCCTTTGAGAAAGTGAGCTATCATGACCGCCAACCTCACTAGCTCCACCCCGCGGGAGCAATGGCGGACATCCCTGCCATTAGGTGATCGTTGCGTCCATTATGTCTTTTTGTAGAAAAGGGCCCTCTGCCGGCGCGACCACGCGTTCTGGTTCACTGAACAAAAAGTGACATATTATGGACGATTGGACCCGAAGATCGCTTTTAGCATAAGACGCAGCCTTCGGGCGACTATCGCTTTTAGTTACACGGGGTTATATGGCCGGGTTCTGTAGTTGAAGACTTTGTTATAGGTATAAGTTATTTTTTACTTTGGCTCAACGTTATTATTTTGTGATTTGTGGTCAAAATAGTGAATTGTTTAGTATCTTTGTAAATAAAAGGTGCTATTTAAGTTTCAAACCATTGTATTCTAGTCTGGAAGCGAATTAAAGTTCTATAAGAATTAAATATTGTTTTATTTGGGTTGACAAATAAAAAACCGGCCAAGAGCGAGTCGGAATCACGCAACGAGGGTTCCGTACCATCAAAAAAAAGTGTGATATTTAGAGATGTCGTTTTATTTTTCCTGTAATCTTTACGTAAACTTCTATCACATAGAATAATTTCAGATTTTTTAAATCTGAAAGATAGATTTTCTCAACGTAATACGATAAAAACGTAATAAAATAAAAAATACGGTCCCGCCTTATCTCCGAAGTTTGCATAAACTTCGGAGATAAGGGGGGGGACCGTATTTTTTTAAACATTTTTCATCAAAAGTTGAAAACTTCTTTTTTTGCAACAGGGACTGAAAGGGGGTCTTAAAAATTCTTTCTTATTTGCAAAATAGTTGGCAAACGTCATTTAAAACTATTTCAAAATTAAAGTTGATAACATTAGTAGTTCTTGAGATATCCAGCTGTGACAGACAGACAGACAGACTGAGTCGCACCATAAGGATTCCTTATTATCATTTAGGTACGGAACCATGTTCGTGAACGGGCGCCGTCAGTTGAGACTGGTCTGCTCTTAACTGCCAGGGCTTAATTTTAATCTTATAGTTTGAATTGTTTTTAAATATAAATATTTTTTTACATTGCTCTACTGCAATAAGAATAATGTAACCAGGATTTTGTAATATAGGGTGACTGGTAATTAGTGACCGATACTTAAACACACGATTGTAGGTACAGTTCGATTCAAACTTAAGGGCAGCTCGGATGTTAGCTGCGAGTGCAGGTGCACTCCATCCCAACTAATGAACCCTTCATTGTGCGTTGTCCGACACGCACTTGACCGGTTTTTTCGCGATTTCAGGTTTGGTCCAATAGTAAAAGTTGTTTGTTATGTACTCATGTGTTTAAGTATCAGTCACTAATTACCAGTCACCCTATATATCTTGATTTAAAAGAGAGTCCGTGGAGTTTCTTGCCCGTTCTTATCCTTAGAGATCTACTTACGTTTTAGAATGGGCAACAAGCTTCAACTTTCTAACTGGCCCACTCTTCGACAATTCAAGTGCCTGTGTGAGTTTGACAAAAGTTAATATCATCATCATCATCTGCCTAGCCTTTTCCCAACTATGTTGGGGTCGGCTCGACAAAAGTTAATATAGTGTACCAAATTACCTAGTATTCATTTTGTCAACACATGTATATGAACAGGGTACCTTTTTAATTAAATAGCAGTAGGTACTGCGATACGCATTATTTTATAACCAATTATGCCAAAATGTAAAACAGACCGAAGAATATTTAGTTTCTTTTTCCTCTACCTCTCTTTTTTCCTTCCAAAAATCCAAACCTCCCTGTGTGATCTCTGGTCATTTTGGCCCAGCAAACCTTATCAGATTGTCACGCCATTGCACCTTCGCCGTAGTCTACTTCAGGCGTCCAGTGAGTGAGGATCTTCGCCCATCTCCCCGTGTGCATTCGTGCGACGTGTCCAAACTACTTCCACTTCAGTTTTTTCTCCAAGATCTGCAACTTAGGTTATGAAGCGCAGGGTGATGTTTCTAGCTCGGACTTCTGTTGTTCAGTCAGTAAGTGACCATGTTACGGCGGATAGGATGCACGTGACGTCATGAGTTTTCTTTTAAGTGTTATAGGAAGACTACCTTTCATGTTTTTTAAGGGCCCAGTAGGTCTTCCAAGTATTTAGGACTAGGCTTTTGACTTTCTGGTCTTGCCTATTGTTGGAAGACACTATCTGTTTGAAGTATATGTATATTTACCTATACTCATCGACATTGAATTGAAATTGCAACTCATGTCCGTTTACCTCGAACCTGTAAGTTTCGTGCGGGTCATGACCTGTGTTTTGGATCTGTTCATTGAAAGTCCAACCTGAAGACTTGCTGCGCTCCGTTCTTGGAGCATTTCGGCAAGAAATATAAAGAGATTTAAGGGGGAGCTCCAGGTAGCCCGCGAAATTCAAATTTACTTACGTTTTTTGCAATTTGCTAGGCAGTATTACGTAGTTAGATTTTAGGTCAGGGTTAGGGTTAGGTAAGTTATATGTATTTACAAAATTATAATCATAAGAATCAGTAATACAACTCCTTAAGTTAGTATAATCCTCAAACGTCAAGATTTCATGAAATAGTCATTCATTAGGATTACCTAGTCTTAAAGAGTTGTATTGATCACTTTAATTATTATAATTATATAAATACATGCTTGTTACGGCCGCGAATTACATTTTGATCAAAGTACAACCTAATACTGACTTGCAAAAAAACGTAAGAAAATTTGAATTTCGCGGGCTATCCTGACGCTTTCGATTACATTTTGATCAAAGTACAACCTAATACTGACTTGCAAAAAAACGTAAGAAAATTTGAATTTCGCGGGCTATCCTGACGCTTTCGCCTTAAGGCGGAAGCTCTATTTTTTTTTTGCAATTTGCAGGTTAGTATCACAAAAGACCACATAGCTTGGAGACGCATGTCTGTGCTCATGATCCTCAGCATTGAGGAAACGACGAAGAAAAAGAAGACGGTCAGTATCAGATTGTATGTTAATCTGAATATTCTTAATTCGCTACCGTAGAACAAATCTATATTTATAATATTGTATTAAAATCATCTTAAGGAGTTGTATTCATGTTGTATTACTGATTATAATGATTATAATTTTGTAAATACATATATGTTACGGTCGCGAATCATACTATAATTAGCATACAACCTAACACTGACTTACAAATTGCAAAAAAAACGTACGAAAATTTAAAGGAGCTGGCCCAAGCCCCATACAAAAAATACCCAGGCTCGGCGCAAAAGTTTTGTGTTCCAGATTTTAGAGGATATTTTAAAATAATATTCCATAATATCACTATCCCTGTATCGGGTGGCTAACATTATTTTTTTTGCTCGAGAAGTTTTGTAGGCGTTCCTATTAAATTCCCATTTGTGTGGACCAAAATATGTATAATTATTTGCAATTATTGTGTAATCGCAATCGCATTCAAGATTATCTCAAAACCACAGGGGTAGGCATACATAAACAAAGTAATATAAGTATTAAGTTGATCAAAATAGATCAAATCAATTAGATGAAATTGTAATACACAGCAAAGTATACATGAAACGCTAGCGGATGACTGCGACACAGAACATATATTATACATATACCCTGACGACATGCGACTGTAATAATAATTGGTGGCTGAAAAGAAAACAAACTTGAAAAAAAGTAAAAAATGACGAAAAAATGACGTTACGAAAATTAAATATCGCGCGGATTCTGTACGTGTCAAGTTCCCGAGGCTTCATCGGTTAAGACTTTACGTTATGTACTACTATGGCTAAAGAGTTAGATTATAATAATAACCTGTACCTATGCTTATTATAGGTTTTGTATCAGTATGCTTGTTTGTAAACAATTAACGAACTATAGCATAATAAATATTTTGGTCGATAAATGAGTTTTTAATAAGAACGCCTACAAAACATTTCGAGCAAAAGAGAAAAGAATGTTAGCCACCCTTTAGAGAGATAGTGATAGTTTTAAATATTATTTTTAAATATTCTCTAAAATCTGAGATAGGTACAAAACTTTTGCGCCGGGCCTGGGTTTTTTTTGGGCCATCGCTTTTCGCGGGCTACCTGGAGCTTAATTATTTCTGAATATGTTTGATGTCCAATTATGCAGCGTAGAGTTTAATTTCACCACAGAACAGATAAAACCTCTTTTATCTGTTCTGTGAATTTCACTCTCGAAAATGTTGCATAAAACGAATAGTTTTTTTTTCTCTACATTATGAAAATTTCTTGCGTTCATTAGTTCGTCTGTTCTGCCTTCCCTTCCCCTGCCATTAAGATTGTGTTTTATTTCGCGACAATTTTTACTCTATTTTTATATTTTTAGAATACTTACTAGACCTAGAATTGTTTACTTATTTTATTATTTTAGCAGACATAAATTATATCAACTTTTAATTAACGCAGTACCTACTTAAAGTACCTACTATTTAATATAATAACTTGAGCTTCATCGCATCTCTTTAGGATTTGTAAAAAGGCAAAAAAAGCGATCAAAATTATCATTTTTACTTTAATTTCAATTGTAAATTAAATTATAAAACAATAAATGTACAGTAAAAGATCGACTAACGCACGACAGGATTATAAAATTAAAAAGGTGATAGAGCGCGTGAGGCCCAATAGGCCAGTCATGCCGCCAAAGTCAGCCAGTCAAAGCCGCGGGCGGAAGTTAATGAGAAAATCAAATCAGATTAACTAGATACGATTTTAAACATTGAACTACAACTCATGCTAAAGTATCGTTATAATAGTTCGCGTCATGTAAGTTTGCCGCTCTGAAGTTAGCTACAAATGACTGCACAGTAATCAATGGTGCCGACAGGACATAACTCTCTAACTTATTTAAAGTTATCTGTGCACTGAACACATTAGCCAAGTAAGCCGTAGGCTAACGCTGCAATCAAGAAGAGAATCGTTTTTTTTTTCACAAGAACAAAGCCACAACACTTAGTTTTTTGAACAACTGGTTCACCATGGCCACTGATTCATTCCTTTCCCAGCACTGCACTGCCCTCTAGGGTATTCTCTGTTAGGTAGTGGAATAATATATTCGTTTTCTGAAAACGGCCAAAATTCAATTATTTTACACGCTGGCTTGGGCAACATGCTGCGTACAGTTTCCAACCGTGAGGCCAGGTAAATGGAGCCACTTCCCACATAACAAGAGTCATTAGGAACCAAATACGTAAAGTTTTGGGGAAAATCTGTTTCGACGACACTGGCATGGCTTTGCGACCATGACGACCACAGAGTGCTTTTATAAAAGAGGATTGAGACGTCATTTGAACGTTTCAAGGCGCCCTCTGGCAACAAGTAAGAACAACAATCCATGCAGCATATAGGTGCCTATATAGGTACGCATAGCTATATTTTTCCTTTTAGTTAAGTAAGTTACCTACTAAAAATAAAACATTAAATACCTAGTCTTGCCATAAATATTGTCACGAAGAAAAACAATTTTTTTTTATTACAAATAATATTTATTACTTTTACAGTGTGTTAGTTTAATACATAAATATAAAACAATTTAAAATATAAAAAGCTTATTCGAAGTGGTCTCCATTGGCTGCAATACAGTCCTTTAAACGTTGAGGCCAGTTATCAATAGAAGCACGCACTCTTTCCATGGGAAAAATCTTCACTGCCAATCGTATGGATTGTTTTAGGGACTCCAAATTATCATGGCGTTTAATGCTCTAACAGTCGGCTTCGGCTCGGCTTGCTAGCCGTACTCTCTAAAACTGACCATAAATCATAATCCAGCGGATTAAGATCGGGACTAGACGACGGCCAGTCTTCAGCTCTGATGAAGTCCGAAATATTCACTTCCAACCAAGACTGCGTGGACTGAGCTTTATGACCCGGCGCCGAGTCTTGTTGGAAGGACCATACTTGGTTATTGAACATGGTGTTGTTAAGAGGCTTAACTACCTTCTCAAGAATGGTATCTTGATACACTTGTGCCGATGTTTTGATACCTTTTTCACAAAAATATGGCTCAGTCACTCCTTCATAGCTAACACCCCACCAAACCATCACTGAAGTCGGATAATGCCCACGTTGCACTCTGTCGACTAATTGGGAAGCTTCCTTAGAGCTTTGAGCATAAATACGGTCATTTTGTTTGTTAAAATGTTGCTCAATTGTAAAGATTTTCTCATCCGCAAACAAAATTTTTCTGTGTGTGTTGTGTGTGTGTGTGTGTGTGTATGTGTGTGTGTGTATGTGTGTGTGTGTGTGTGTGTGTGTGTGTTTGTGAGTGTGTGTTTTTTTTTTTTCAAAATGAACGGGTTCGATTTTGATTTTTCAAAAATCCAATGATGCTGTTATAATTTTCATCAAAATCAAGCCCGAGACTCCTTCGAGTACTTTTCACTATTCCTTATAGTTTCGAATTTGGCCATTCACGCCCACTTGAAAAATTCACCCTGTATATCTGATCATAACGTTTGTTGAATAAAACAATTTCTCCATATAATTCATCCATAGTTAAATTAAGTTTTTGGAGATTTAAATTTTCTATTAAGTTAACAATATTATCAAATTCAACATTGCTCTTCTTTATATTGCCAAGTGTAAATAACCAGTATGCGTCATTAAAATTAAATCACTTATTTACGTACTCTAAGGCATATAATCAATTTAATTACTCTAAGCTCTAAGGCTTTGTCAATAAATAATAAAAACTTTCATGTGAATATTCCTAGTCAGTTCCGGTGACAACAGTTTAGTTTTTCTGCCTGTTTCATAGCCAAATTAAAGATCTTGTTTCCGTTATGCTAATCCATCTCTAAGATTAACCATAATCAAATAAATATCTAAAATTGTTATGCAATTACCTTCTATAGACATTTTACGCAAAACAAACAAACAAAAAGTTTTGACAATGACATTGATAATGTTGACAGTTGACGCTAGGTTGCTTTCAAAAATTATCTAGAACGAGTGTTCAAGTGGCGCTGGCGACCTATCGATTCGGCACCAATCGATAACGTTCCGTTTTAAGAAAAAATGCTTACGACCAAGCTTTTTTGAATCTTAGAGAAATCAAAACAAGCGAAATAAAGTATTTTCGCGTACTTTATTTTGCTCATAAAGTATAAAGTACGTTTGCCCAAAATAGAGTACAATACTTTATTATAAAGTATGGGTGGCAACCCTACAACATACATCAGCTGATCAAGGAATACCCTAGTGAAAACTCTGGCGTGTAATCACAGCGATACGGATTTCGTCCAAAATTTTAACAATAACATGGTCTTTGATTTTTATTACTTCTGCCATTGCCATAATCAATAATAATTATTTTTATTGCCAAAAATTGCTTTCGAGTTTCTCACTAGTATTAGTTATCTGTGGCTAGTAAGAACTGCACTTGCATACGTCCCTAGAAAAGTCAAATTCATACTTGCAAAATAAATCAGATCGACAGATCGAAGTTCTTTGTTTTCATTGTAATTAGTTGAAATTAAGTAAAACAAGCAATAAAACTATTCTAAAGTGATTAAATACGATTGTACACACGTTTTGGTGCCACAACTAAAGTAATTTAAGTCTACATTGTGTCAATGACGTAACAGAGAAGGGGAGTTACAATGAGCGAAACGAAATCTTTCGTAAACTTCTCGTGTCAGCGATGTTTACAGCCTCTGAAGCTCGACGAGTCTCTTCACAACTTAGGAGAGCATACCATCGCTGATCTAACCCTCCAGATACGTCGCAACAATGAGGTCGACCTGGATATGCAGTCCACAAGTTTGGAACACTACGTCCCTCCGTTTCGCATGTCAGAGTCAGGTAACGGCGCAAATGGCTTCATGGTTATCTCTGACGGCTGGGAAACAACCTCTCTAGGCCACCAGTTACACGTCAAAGCTACTCTGTTTGATTTATTATCAAATAATTCAGATGTTGACCATCCTCTTTGCGATGAATGTACAGATACATTATTAGAACTTATGGACAACCAGTTAAGGCAGACGGAGGCTGAATGGAAGGACTACAATGATTATTTGAAAAAACTAGAGGATGACAAGGAGGATTTGAACTTGGAGGGCCTTGAAAAAGAGTTGGAAGATTGGAAACAAGAACAAAGTAGGTTATTACAAGAGTTATCCGCATTACAAAAAGAAGAACGGGCTATGAAAGAGGAGATAGAAGTGCAGGAAAGAGAAAAAGAGAGATTAGAGAATGAACAAGATGTTTACTGGAGAGAGTACACAAGATACCGGAAAGATTTAATGACAATCGAAGATCAAATGAAGTTTTATGAATGTCAACTTGCTTATACTCAGTCACAGCTAGAAAAATTAAAGAAGACCAACGTATTTAAGGCTACATTTCATATATCTGATTCTGGTCAATTTGGTATCATAAATAACTTCAGACTAGGTAGATTACCTTCAGCGCCTGTTGACTGGTCTGAAATCAATGCAGCTTGGGGACAAACAGTCCTCCTTCTGGCTTCATTAGCCAGAAAAATCAACTTTAATTTCCAACGCTACCGTCTCGTGCCATATGGAAATCATTCATACATTGAAGTATTGGAGGACCAGAAAGTATTACCGCTGTACGGTTCAGGTGGGTTCCGTTTCCTCTGGGACACAAAATTCGATGCTGCAATGGTAGCTTTTCTGGACTGTCTTCAGCAATTTAAGGAACAAGTTGAGAAGGGTAATACGGGCTTCTGTCTGCCATATCGAATAGATAAGGGAAAGATTGAAGATACAGCGTCGCCACCGCATGCATACTCAATAAAAATACAATTTAATTCAGAAGAACATTGGACTAAAGCTTTGAAGTATATGCTGACGAATTTAAAATGGGCGTTGACATGGATTTCATCACAGTTCAGTGAAGATAAACAGGAAAATCAATGAAGAATGGAAGCTCTCTATTTAAACTTTTTTTTTACATGAAACTAGACTATGTATAAATTCTTGCTGACTAAAAGATATCATCACATAAAGTGCTTGTTCACGTAGAACACGCGGGCGCGGCGGTCTTAGCGAGTTCGTGTTCACATTGGCCGCCAGGCATTTGCACGAGTGTGCAAGTTCAAACTGGTTGATCTTACCTCCGTCGCCCAGTTCGACGTGAACACACACAAACAACTTCACACGTTTGATATAGCCGCGAGCTCGCCGCACGCGCAGTCGCTAGCTTACCCGCTACTTCCACCGCACCTGCGTTTTGTACGTGAACATTTGCATATTATGCTATGTGTTTGATATTTAGTGATTTAGTGACCGCAGCCGCGAGTTAACGTGAACAAGCACTAAGGCATCCACAGGCAGGCGCGACGCGACTAGTGGAACAATTTCTAAGAATACTTCCTTTCAAATTGTAGTCGCGTGACTCCTGTCTGCGGGAGCGGAGGCTTTATGCACTACTTATGCCTGGTTTCTGAAGAATTCTTACTAATTTCTTCCTTAACACATTAACTGCCATGGGGGTCACCGGTGACCGGCACTGTTCTATTCCATTTGGGTCACCGGTGCCCGGCAAGATGGACCGATTTTCGATTGAGCTCTGTTCGTCGCCAGTCACTCGCACGTAGCATTTTTACATGTAAAGTGACCCGCGCAGCGCCCAGGAACATACCTTACCACTTGGTTTTAACGAAATGTTCAGAAACATGATATCAAACCAATAATCACTATCAAATGAATAAAGTCCATTTAAAATCCTCAGAAACTGGGCATTAGTAAAAATATTGTTCTAATTTTGTAAATAATCTTTAAAACATATTATTGCAATCCTATTGTTATTTTTGTTGTCATTAAAAATATACTGGAAATTAAGTTTTTGTTACAAACAAAATCATTAAGTTTTTTAATTGTTGTGTTTCTAATGTTCAGTACAATGCTGTGATTTCGTCTTTAATCCCAATTTGTATATAAAGTAAGTAGCTGTAGTCAATATGTAAATAGTATAATGTTATAATAAATCTATTGTGGTATCTCTTAATTATAATTATTACTCATTTTCCTTATTCATTTGATTTCCTGTATGATTGTAGCGAACGTGTAGATATGGTCATAGCGCCATCTATCTTACACCATTAGTACTAACGTCGCAGGAAAGAAGTTTGATGGCGCGTTCTTGTTGCCTCTCAATATTTTTACTAGATGGCATAGTTTTTTTTAAATCGACGCATATTTTAGATTTTTAGTAAAATTATGGTTTTATTGAATTTTCACGATGAGAATACTACCGAAGACCAGCATTTTTTTTGTTCTGATTTTTGTCCATCTATCTGTTTGGACAGATAATATTATGTACAGACGCCAGCACATCAAGCTACTACAATCTGTCAGATTTATTTAATAGATTTTCAACTTTATCGCTAAAGCATTAGGTTCAATGTTGATTGGGAAAATTTGACAGTTTTGGGTAGCTTGACCTGCTGGCGTCTGTACATAATATCATGCACATTTTCCCAACGACAAATAGCTATACTATAATTATTTAGGACCTTTCGAAAAGTATAAGAAATATTTAACTGATCCTCTAAAAACTTATTGACCTTCTAATGATGGACACTTTTTAAAGTACTTTAATGAACCTAAAGACCTTTTGCGCTATTACAGGTTACATGGAGCGACTGCCTATCTGTCCTCCACAACCCAGTAACTGGGTAATACGATACCCCTTGGTAAGACTGGTCGTCAGACTTTCGGGCTTCTGACGACTTGTAACGACTGTCAAAGATCCTACACGAAAGACAGCCGGGACCAACGGCTTAATGTTCTTTCTGAGGCACGGAGGAGTCGATATGTAAAGATCCACCAACGGACCAACCGCGGCAAGCGTAGCTTAACCTGATGAATCGACCCGTGCGGCTGTTGTTAAAACACTATTGATGTTAAATTATTATTTTCACTTGTGTATTTCACGAACTGTGACCAAATAATCGTTTTTAGGGTTTCGTATCTCAAAAGGAACAAAACGGAACCCTTATAAGATCACTCGTGTCTGTCTGTCTGTCCGTCTGTCACAGCTAGTTTGCTCCAAATCTAATGGTAGCTCCATTAGGTTCGGAGCAAATTGGCTGTAAACTAAGTTGAAATTTGGTACACTTATGAATTTCTGTGACCCAATCACGGACGTGTAAAAACTTATAAGAAGTCTATGGTCTTAAAATAACATGGTATATCTCTGAATATTGTGCATACAAACTTACATGTGCAGTTGGAATGTATGGGAGAACATGTTTTTAAACTACAATGTTATGTTTGGTCTTGGGATAAATTCATTCCAACTACGAAGCCCTTCATTGTGCGTGGTCGGACACGCACTTGGCCGATATTTTTTCTTTCTTTCTTTACCTATTGTAGTCGGCATAGAAGTATAGTAATATATACGTCTATGCCGACTACAATAGGCCCTAAATGGGTGGGCCGTGCCCAGCCCAGAATAGTCTGGTGACCACCCGACTTCCACCCCAGGATGTTTGATTACTTATTCGAAATTCTAGCTTCACACAAGAACAATTTCAATCAAATAAATTATCTACCTACAAGTACTACAACTGACAAGTCTACTAACTTATCATTACCTATTTACATACATTCCATTAAGTTACTTTTGAAGTCGCAATAAAAAATAATTTAAAAAATTAAATCGACTTCAAAAAGTAATTAACTCAAAATTATGAAATAACTTTAATTTCGGAACTCGGTGTCTTGGGATCCGTATTTTAGTTTTTTGCCACCGACTTCCGAAATTAAAGTTATTTCATAATGTTGAGTTAATTTGTTTTTGAAGTCGATTTGTTTTTTTTTATTTTGTTTATTTCGTAATTTTTTGTTTTTAGTAAAAACTGGAATATTTGTTTTGTAATAAGAAGTTAATAGTTTTGTTATAAATATAGCACTAGAACCCAATAAAAATTAAATGGTCACAATCTGATTAATAGTTTCGGAGAAATGCATAGACAAACATAAATACAAACACATACATCTATAAAATTTTGTATATTTATTTAGAAGCCATAATAGATTATCATATTTGAATATATTGCAGCTCCTATAATATTAATACATACGTGTTGAATTGATAAACTCCTTTTTTAAGTCGATTAATAAAAAAAAAATAATAAAAAATATTAAATCAACTTCAAAAAGAACTCAAAATTATGAAATAACTTTAATTGTGGAAGTCAGTGTCTTGGAATCTGTATTTTAGTTTGCCACCGACTGTTCTAAATTTTGAGTTAATTTCTTTTTGTAGTCGTTTTTTTTTTAAATTTTTTTTTTTTTCATAAGTCATTTATTCATTTGTTTAACATAGGTACAATAATAATGGTATTTAAATGTAATAAATAGTGCGCTATGCTATGCCAGAGGGCGTACAAATGCTTGTTAGTAATTAACAAATCAGGCCAGCAGTCTCAATAATTAAATAAAATAAGCCTGAACAATAAAATAAAATTAAAAAAAACACCCTTTGACGCCACACCCGTAGCACGTATCAATATGCCAGGCCGTTACGACCACGTTCAAACAAAAAAATCATAAGTAACTTTCATAATATGTAAAAAAAAAGAAACAATAGCGTCTCCACAAATGGAACAGAATCAACGCACATAACCCGAATAATTTAAGCGGGCATGCGATAGTATGACTACTACGTTTACTGAGAGTCTTTACAATTGAGATGCTTTATAACTCCTCCTGTTTATTACGACTTAATTAAAAAAATGTTTTTACGACGATTTCCTGAGAAAATATCAGTATTTACAATACAGTGATAACAATTATATATTGATAATATTAATAGTTACCGAAAATATGGAACTCCATCTTTTTTTTTGCGTCCTGGAAGTGTGATTTTCGCACTTTTTAAACGAGCACTGAGTCATGCTTACTTTCGGAGCGTTCAAATGCTACTAGAGTAAAAGTACACCAAATGTTAAATTTGGTGGACTTGTGGTGAGGACATTTTTTGCCGCTGATTGTGTATCTAGTTGTTTATTAGAGATCGATGCTTGCAACGCCTTTTTTTTTGTTTGACCAATGAATGAAGGATAAACCTTTTTTTTTAAAGTTCATTGTTTTTGTTTGACCAATGAACGAAGAATGTCGCCTAAGAAGGATGACCCTAAAGTGAACAATGTCCCTTTTTTAACTAATATATCAGTCTGTCGTTGACCCACGTATTTTATTGACGTTATTGCGAAGCGCTATTGGTGGACGAAAACAATGCAGGCGGGGTTAGCCACTGGCCCGTGCATACGAAAAGCGCCTCTATGGGGGTGATGCACAAAAATCGTTGATAGTACGTAATGCAAAATATAAACGTAGGGAACAAACGAGCTCGCGAACTCGCTCTCGCATCCTAAATTTTCTTATTTCTCCAACTTTTCTGCACAAGTCGAAAAAAGTTTCTGTTATTTTATAGGAATGGCCAAAAGAGGTAGGATGCCAACAATTTCTGATCTCGCTTCGCTCGCTCTGGCTTCCTACGATCTCCAAGTTCTCCAACTTTTCTGCATAAGTCAACAAAGTACTCTTGGATGGTCAAAATAAAATAAAAAAAAAATAAAAAATTTCGAGCTCGCTTTGCTCGCTCTTACATCTTGCGTTGTCCTAATTGTCTAACGTTCAAAAGAAAAAATCAACATATCCGTGGAGGACTCTAAAATTTTTCGAGTTTGCTTCGCTCGACCTTGCACCATGCATTCACCCTTTTCTGCATAAGTTGCCAAATATCTCTTAGTAAACTAAGTATATCAATGCACAGGAACAAAGATAACTTTTGCCCTTCTTCTCTTCTCGAGTATTGTAGCGGCGCCGCAGAAATCTCGCCCACGGTGCTGGTACTGTTTAAACCGGCACTAATGTTTCAAAGTGTTGTGTGATGTTTAGGGCTTTATTACCCATCTTTAGAACAGGGTTCCAAACTTAAAACATTATTATCTAATACTACTCTGGTAATAATCAATCAAAAATAAACACGTTCACATTCCGAAAATTGATGTTCGATTTAAACAAGTTAAAATTTATTTTAGTGCGTACGCTCAGCGTCAACTACGTATACCCTTTGGCCAGTAGCTGTAAATACCTTTTTTTTTGGATGGGAAATCGTGTCAAGCGTGTCAGACTTCTACTGACTAAAACCCACCCGTGTTCCTTCAGTTGCCTGTGCCAGGGCCACGGTAACTCTTTCGAAAAACCCGCAACCCTAGCGGACCCCTTCAGCTAGTGCTGACATCTCTTTGCGGCGCGCGTGGAACACAACGCGCCGTCGACCCGGGCCTGGTCCTTACCGGACGGCGAGCTGCGGCGACTAGGGGCGTGAGGGTGTAAAGATTGCCTCTCTCCCACGCGTTCCGCCTCCTCCTTCGCGAGCATTACTGCTTCGCAGAAGGAGGTGACGCCTTCCCATGCACTCTCGCTCGGTACCTTGGCGTGGACCAGGGCCGGACGCAAGAGATCGCCGCCGCCGATCGCCTCCGCGAGCGACTGTAAATACCTACTTTTGATAAATTCTTGAGGCAGTTCACAGTTCATTGTTCAACATGACTTTACGTTACAGCGACAAGGTACCTAATAAAGCTATTTATGAATTATGGTGCTAATCGTGCTTACTGACTCTATTTTGGTGGTCGATTCGGCTACATTGGCCATCGCATCTCAGGGGCCAGGCGCCTCCCTTGAAAATGGCGCTAGGTATGCCAATGGCACCAAAACCGGACCTACAATCATCAACATAAATCGCTATCCAAGACAATCAATGAACTTCCTTATTATAACTAAATTATATTCAATTAACATTTTTAATTGCATCAAATTAAATAGGTACCTAATGAATCCGTTTGAAACCTCATTAATATAATAATTTAAATATTCAGTCCCAAGAGCAGTTTCAAACGAAAATTCGGCAATCCATTTTCGAAAATTAACGTTAAGGCAAAAGCGTCAGGGTAGCCCGCAAAATTAAAATTTTCTTACGTTTTTTGCCATTTGTTACGACCGCGAATCATACTTTATTCAACATATAACTTAATACTGACTGGAAAATTGGAAAAAACGTAAGAAAATTTGAATTTCGCCACCCTGACGCTTCCCCTTAAAAGGACGTTTCTGTAATTACAGACAGTAGGTATCCGCTTTGTGACGTTACAAAGCGCGGGAAATGCCCAAAGGCGCCATTTTGAAAATGTTTCGTTCGTCCGTCGCATTGAGAGACGTTGCATATGAAGCTTTTGGTTTAGTGACATGTTTCTTTCTGTTTGTAAATGAATACTGTTGTACTTTCATTATTTGGAAGGTACCTACATGTATGGGAAGTATTTAACTGTTCCTCTAAAAACTTATAGACCTTCTAATGATGCACATTTTTTAAAAATAATAGCCTCTTTTTATTTTTGTGATTAAATACCATTTTCTCACAGTTGCTCGCAGTAAGTAACCTATGGTACCCCGACCAAATTGGGTTAGGTTAGCTTAGAACTGTGTCAAACCGCGCGCGAGCCGCGCGAGCGAAGCCAGCTGTGTGGCAGCGGTCGGCGAGTGCTATATCCAAGTTGGTCGCATTTACTTGGCTATTTACTATTTTTCCTTTCTAGAAAAAATAAATTTTGGTTTCACCAACCACGTGAATTGATATGAACCTCTAGAAAAAATTCTTGGGATCTAAGTAGGCGCTTAGGTACAATCGAATGTCAAGTGTCTTCGTTTTAGGATATTAACTTCATCATACATGATACTTTTCTGCCAAATTGTGATGACTCTTCCCCATAAAAGCCACTAATCCATGTTCAAGTTGATCAGAAAGAAATAATCACAGTAATTGAATATAAATGTAGTCAAGTCTAGGTTGGTTTTGGATGACATACATGGGCTGTTCCAAAAATTGTAAGTGAAATGAAAAATAGGTAGAATATGAAAAAAAGCTTAATTAAAGCTTTTCAAAATACTCCCCTCTAACCACAATGCACTTATGCATTCGGGTGAACCAGCTTTCGAAACATTTAAAAAATGTGTCTTTCCCGGTCGAAAAATCATAGGCTATGATTTTTCGACCGGGAAAGACACATTTTTCTCTGTCTAATACCTTTCTCTGTAGAATTAAAAAAAAATATTTAAATAAAGAACTATACATAGGTGGCCAATGATTTTCACCAAGGAGATTTGTATTGAAATTAGCCGTCAATTCAAAATAGTTTCAAGAATAAAGAGATTGTATTTATTCTGTGGCTAACAATTTTCGGAACAACCTAGTAGGTACCTAACTAAGTAGTTATAGCTAACTCGGTAACTAGCCTATATGGTTCCACTGCAGGGTAGGCCACACTGTCTGTCTGTCTTCTAGTGCCGGTTGGTCCTTTCGATAGGAGGCAAACCCGCCCGCCATCTTCGCCTTGACTAAACTACTATTTTCATTTAAAAAACAACTCATTCTTTGTCAGCTTCCTGATGAGATGATAAACATTTTTCTCAAAAGAAAAATGAAAAGATTTATAAAACAGCAGACATTTTTATAACAAAGGAGTCATAATAACTGAAATAAGTAGAAAAGTTGAATAAACAAGGCAGCTCGAATAAATAAGTCAATTTAAATGCATTGCAAACGCTACAATGACGGAGCTTCTGTGCTTTAATATTACTCGGTAGTTTTTTGCAGGTGTTTATAATCTAGGTAATATAAGTTAGGTTCCGTTTTGTTTTATATTTGTGATAAACGTAAGGTTGATAAAATAATGGAGATAGTTTTAAAACTACTCATTACTTACAATTGCCTTGATCATAATAAGTACTGACAATATTGTGTTGCCATCAGTTTTTACACGACTGTCCAAAAAAGGCACAATATTTTTTAAATACAATCAGACATTAAGACTGTGTGTCAACGCACCGGGAACGGGATGTCAACGAGAAACGAGATCAGTCGGTAATAGTAAACATACTATCACATTAAGATCGGAGACGCTACACTCGAAGTTGTGGACGAGTATGTTTACCTAGGACAAACTGTCTAGTTCGGTAATAGTAATAGTCCATTTATTTGTAAGAATACTGTAATAGAGTTGTTAAATGCTTTTAAAAGTTCATAATATTCTGCCGTTTCCGGCGTACAAACATATTATCAGGGTTGTGCTTAGTTTAATAAGTAGATTAACATTGAATTAAATAAATTAGTATATCATTCAAATTGAAGATTAGTCAAAATTAAATATTAATTGCGGAGATGTCAAAAAGATTAAATTAAGTCAAAGAGGTAGAGGAGAATGAAATTATTTCCTAATATTTACCTACGTCAAGTTTTCATTCATAAAATCATTAGACGAGTAGTAGCCTTTACCAAAGAGATAATTGAATAATTTGCATTTCCATTGCATTTGCATTGTCCTAAAAGGTAGGTAGGTCCAACTTTGAGAAGGGTCAATCGTCGAATCCGACTCGGCTGGGCAGCGTTCGGGAAGCTCCGCAATATCTTCTCGTTACACATACCATAGTGTCGACGAAAGTCTTTGACCAGTGCGTGTTGCCAGTGATGACTTCCAGCACTGAAACGTGGTCGCTCACAATGGGCCTTATTAGAAGGCTAAAAGTCACCCAAAGGGCAATGGAGAGGGCTATGCTTGGAGTTTCCCTACGTGATCGAATCAGAAATGAAGAGGTCCGCAGGAGAACGAAGGTGACCGAAATAGCCCGAAGAATTGCCAAACTTAAATGGAAGTGGGCAGGGCGCATTGCTCGCAGAACAGATGACCGATGGGGCCGAAAAGTTCTGGAGTGGCGACCGCGTACCGAAAGACGTAACGTTGGAAGGCCTCCCACAAGATGGACCGATGTCCTGGTGAAGGATGCGGGAAGCACAGAACCGGTCGAAGTGGCGGTGTTTGGGGGAGGCCTATGTCCAGCCTTGGACGTCTTTCGGCTGAAATGATGATGATGATGAAATATACTCTTGCTACTTCGGCGCCGTCATCTGTTTTCTCGTTGACGTCCCGATCCCGGAGCGGTAAACAAACAGTATTAAGCCCTATTTAATTAATATAGCTGATAATGCTGCTTATTTGTTAGAATATTTCAAAATTAGAATAGAATGTCTTTATTTTGCATTAAATATGGTACATAAGAGGTCTTAAATTTAAATAGTTCTACATATTTTGCTTACTTTTTCAACACGCAAAAAACACCTTAAATATAAAATTATAAAGAAAAAAACTGAGATCATGTGGTGAAAAATTATTTAAAAAATTAAATTATATAAATTACAAGTGAAAATAGTGAGAACATGTGTATTGGTATATATAAAAAAAAAAACAATTTTCAAAGTAAAAATAGAGTATTCCAGTATTGTATCCTTGGTGTCCGTACTAATGAAAAAAACATTGTATCACAAACACCAGAAAAATTGACACTTTCATTTTCACTACAGGTGCTGTTTAATAAACTTGAAAATAAATTAAAGAAACTTGTAAAATTGTCGGATTGTCAAATATTTACATGTAACCTGTCGGTTTTAATTAAATATAGACCCCTGGAAAAATGCGGGATGGTACAGTGTTTGGAAGCTGGGTGCAAAACCTTAAGGAGGTGATCTTCTTCATAGCTTCGCTCTTCACAGAGCGGTCCTGCCGGTCTATTCTGTAAAAATCTCACCGTGAAAACTTAGGTCAAGTGAGTTTGAAGGGAGGTGTCATTCCACCTGATGCTAGGGATGGGCACTATTGACACGCTCACTCCACGCTCACCTCACCTAAGTTTTCATGGTGAGATTTGTACAGAATAGCACTGCTGGTCACCATGAACTGTATCTAATCGTAGGTGTACTTGTTGTCCACCTCACGATCTCTCTCCATCTAGTTCTGATATATGACAGTCTGGCGCATTCGTTAAAAGGGCCTGCAACCACTGATTTTATTTAGTCGGTCCACCTCATTGGTGACATCCCGCATGGCCTTCGACTCTGGCCTGCACCACAAGACGCTCTATTGAGTCATTGTTCCGCCTGGAGACATGATCAAAGAACTTCAGTATTCGACACTGTACTAGTGCTGATAGACGATGTTTGATGCCGAGGACGACAGCGAGACGTTTGTGTGGAATTCTGTCCATGATACCACAAGCATCCATCATGAACACTACATTTCTAGAGCACCTACTTTTTCTTTTTCTGTTCTCGAAATGTCCACGTCTCAGCTGCGTACAGAAATATGGGGAATAGTGTACGGAGACCCTGATCTTATTGGGCTTAGTTATGTTGCGATTCCTCCATAATTTTGACGGGAAAACGTCTTTTCGCTCAGTTTACTGGTGGTTAGTTCAATATTTCTGACCGACAACAACATGTAAGATTTCAACCGCTAATAATTACGAGACTTTTAATGCTAGAGTATTGATTGAGCTTTCAAAAGACAGGCTTTTATTTAAAGCTGGATATAAATTGCCTATGACGCCACACTGCGAGAGTACGCGCATGCGCACGACCCTCTACTTTTCACTATGTGTCGAAATATCAATTCGTATAGCGCTAAAACGTGTTTATTTACATGAGTTATTCTGGTATCTTTGTCAAGAGTTGACAAAGCACTATCAGGACCTAAAGATAAACAATGGAAATATCTGACAACCATTGCCCCTCTAGCCATAGCCATACGACGTTAAGGGGGTGATAGCTGACACTGTTTAGAGCATTTTGAACCATACCTAGGTTGTTCCGAAAATTGTTAGCCACAGAATAAATACAATCTCTTTTTTGTTGAAACTATTTTAAATTGACGGTTAATTTCAATACGAATCTCCTTGGTAAAAATCATTGGCCACCTATGTGTAGTTCATTTTTAAAATATTTTTGAAGATTTTCTGTCACTAGTCTTTTGTTTGACGTCTCGCAGGAAGCTTTTCGTGCTATGATTTTTATGATTATTATAAACGAAGGTTAACCTTCAAAGAGTCTCACGAAAATTTACAAATTTGGGGAGTGTGCTCTTGCGTTAGCAACAGTTACTTGTTGGTTTTGTGAATTTAAACGTGGTCGAGAGAACCTAAACGGTGGCCCCTGACCCGGCCGAACTACAACCGCAGGGACTCATGAAACTGTCATCTGGGTACTGTGGCTATTGCAGGAGAATAGACATATTACACATCGAGAGATTCAGGCTGAACTGAAGATTGGATCACAGGTAGTTGCCACCATCCTGCATGAACACTTTAAAGTTAGGACGATGGATACCTCATTCTCTCACCGAAAAGCAAAAACCCCATCATGCTGATTGGTGCATGCTAGAAAAGTTCGAAGGAGGAACTACGCAAAACGTATACACACGACAGCTACGATACAGCTACGATCCTCTTACGAAGCAACAATCCACGCCATGGGTGTTTGAAGAAGACGGATTGCCCACAGAGGTATTTCGCGGTCGGAGCGTTAAAAAAAATTATAACTGTAAAGTGCGGTGTTGATGGTAAATGAAACTCGTGAATACCAGTGTAATACTGAGTAATGTTTCATAGGATAGTGCATAATAAATGGTTACAAAGGTGCATAGATTATAGTAATACAGATTTCAATGTAGGTAATTAATACAACCCACACATAACGGTTTTTTTCGACGCAGTGGACCAGTAGCAGTAGTTCCGCTAGAAGACCGTAGAACAGTTTCTAGTGAATGGTATTGTGAAGTTTGTCTGCCTCAAGCTTTCGGGGAAATAGCTAGTCACCAACGAGCGGTGTGCGTGGCATTCTTTTTCACCAAGATAACGCGCCCGCTCACACAGCTGTTAGAACCAAGGACTATTTGAATAGTTCGGGGGTACAAATGTTACCTCATCCTCCATACAGCCCAGATATAGCTCTATGCTTTTTTATTTCCCACGATAAAAAAATGCTTCGTTGGCGAAAACTTAACACTGAAGATGAGACCGTCGAAGAATTTCGGTGGTTATTTTTCGACCTTCCGCAACAAGATACATTTTTTAAATGTTTCGAAAGCTGGTTCACCCGAATGCATAAGTGCATTGGGATTGGAGGGGAGTATTTTGAAAAGCATTGAATAAACTTTTTCATATTCTAACAATCTTTCATTTCACTAACACTTTTTGGAACAGCCCACATGTCGGCAAGTATGTCTTTTTTATTTATTTTTAAATGCAAACTTTTAGGTTTTTTAAGTAACCGAACGAGGAGCCACACTCAAAGCTGTGTGTAGATGTCGCTGTAGTTGACTGTACCTTGTTAACCTTTCGTGACAGTAGTGTGACTGCTATTTATGAGATTTTAAAGTGTGATTCGACTAAATATGTATGTACGCGTTTATGACAAAAAGGCCGATTTGATTGAAAGGAAAACACTTAAAACATTTGAGGTTATGATTGTTTGTGAGCCTTTTTCTATACGCTACGGACTAACATTCCTATTTTTTTTTTACAGATTACATTTGTATGATCAAAACCAAAACTTTGGTGCTGACTGCGACATCCAAGACGACACCGCATACCTATGTCCACCTTCTGATACATTCAGAGACATAAATGCAGATACTCGTTTACCACTGATTAACAGACAGGCAATACAGGGAATATTTTGAAAACTAAGTACCTATATTGACTGATTAAATCGTTAGGAGACACCTTTACTACATAGATTACCTAATAATATTTTATGACACATTTATTTTGACGACAATAATTTTATTTTATTAGATAATAATCTTGATTATTTTGTTTTATAGATATAGTACCCAGCTTAAAGGACAGCTTCTTTACTAATCTAATCCTCTTCTGTGAAATGCGCAGCAGACAATCGTGCAGTACTACTTGCCTTAAAGTTTTTAATACGTAACCCCAATTCCCATTGTTTACCGCCCTTACTTTCTTTAGGAAACAAATGTACTCCTCTGATTTTACAAGTTAACGCACTACTTTGAGGCATTTTGGCCAAAATTACAGAAAATAGGAAAGCTAAACTTAGTAGATTGCAAAAGCCCATACGATTTGACAGCTAATATATCAAAACAAGGTACAGTCGATTGTGCGCCATCTATCGTGATAAAAAGTTAGCTTTCCTCCCCATCGGCTTGGAACTTGTAGACTGTTGGTATGCATACAACAGTCAAACTACAAAAAAAAAACATATCAACATTAACTAGGGTCCTACCGGCGGCAACTGTTAGAAATTGGGTTATTAAAAAAAAAAAAACTAAAAATAGCACTTAAAAATGAAAAACCTACCTCATCTAAGGTATGTATGGATCAAAATGCTCTAAATGGAATATCTAATAAATGCTAATAATCTATAAATGCTCTATATAAACCATCACCCCCTTAAAGCTTTGGCCCCCGGTTTCAAAACACCCTGTACTTATATCGTTCTGACACAGTGTGAGTGCGGTGCTCCCGACCAGACGTTGAGCCATTTGTTGGAGTGTGCGGTGTCCTTACACCTGTAGAGCGCTACTAAAGCCTTGAATAACGCGGCTACTGGGTTCAAGTAATATACAAGGTTATTGGTAAAACACCAACAACCTCTTAAGGGGTCATTGTACTCATAATTATGAACCACTTTTACTATGGGACCAAACCTGAAATCACGAAAAAAACAGTTGTTCAGTACATTTTGACGAATTATGCGAACATAAATGTACTGAATAGCTGACTTTTTTTCGCGATTTCAGGTTTGGTCCCATAGTAAAAGTTGTTCATAATGATAAGTACAATGACCCCTTAAGAGGTTGTTGGTGTTTTACAAATAACCCTGTATATATATGTATGTTACGGGTAATGCTAGATGATTGACAGACCAGCTGGCGTGGTTGGTTAAGATACCACCTATCATGCCGCAGGTCGTGGGTTCGATTCCCATCCAGGAGAAACATTTGTGTGCATGAACATTTCTGTTTGTTCTGAGTCTGGGTGTAATTATCTATATAAGTATGTATTTACAAAAAAAAAGTAGTATATAATATGTAGTATATCAGTCATCTGGTTTCCATAGTACAAGCTCTGCTTAGTTTGGGATCAGATGACTGTGTGTGAAATATCCTAGGTTATTACGAGTATTATTATTATTGATGATTGAGTAAACCTAGGTTTACCGGGGTTTACTTAGAATCACCCCACGAGTTTGGGTAATGTCCGACTAATAATTAAATATACTCACCTAGGTCTATCCAATGCTTGCTGGGTAATTTTAGAATGGTTAAACCTAGGTGTAGGCTGAAAGGTAGGTTAGGTTAGGTTAGAACTGTGAATACACAACGCACGAGCCGAGCGAGCGAAGCGAGCGGTGCCGCGGCAGTGGCCGGTGAGTGCCAGGGTCCGTTTAGGCACAAGAGAATGCTATTACCCAGCCAGTGTTGGGTAGACCTAGGTGTGTACGGGTAAATCACGAATTAATATTTATTTCAATTATTATTCGGACTTTACTCAAAAAGCTTGGGCTAAGTAAACCCGGGTAAACGTAGGTTTACTCCATCTTCTAGCATTACCCGGAACACATATAATAAAACGTTGTATGTATCATCGAATGTAAAAGAAAAAAAAAATGTAAAGATTGTAAGTAGAAATCAATGATTGCCACACATTTGGGTACATGGATGCCTTCTCTCAACTTCCACAGCTGTTTTCACATTACAGCACTTCGTTTTTCTTGCATGCTAATACCTCGCGTTCACATTATCTTTGTCTTGCAAATATTTGTATGTATTATAGTTGCAAAACTTCCGAAAAATTCTGAATAATTCCGGAATACTTCTGGGAAAGTTTCTTTAAATCAGAATTATTCAAAATGAATTTAATTAAGATTTTTATTTTTTTTGCTGAAAAATCATTTTTGCATCGATCGTCGATCGCCGCCGCCACTGCCCCTCTGTGCGCCGGCCGCTGCCGCCGCGCCAGCCGCGCACGCCCGACTGGCGACTGCCACGAGTCGTGCGTGCAGGCGATGGCGGTGCGGGGTGCGGTAAGAGGGGAGATGCTCCCCGGAGAAGTTTTCCCCCCCGCGAGAAACATTCGTACCCCGCAATCGAATGTTTCCGCCGAATATTTCGCCCGAATAATTCAATGGGAATAAACGTTGAAATATTCCCAAAGTTTCGGAATATTTCGGAATACTTCCGAAATATTCGACAGGAATGATTCGGAATTTTTCCCGCCAGTATCTATAGTATAGTATAGTTAGGAAACAACGATCGGCTGAGCTTCTGTTCTCTCGTAATAATCCGACGTGCAGTGCGGAGGACACAGGTGCTAACTTGCTCTACATGTTACTGGAAATATACGGGTACAGGGATTTAGACGTGCACGCTTTTGCTAGATCTCCAGTGGGGTGGAAAGGTTGGAAAGCATAACAGCCGACTGATACTTGTTTTCCGAGAACCTCAGATAAACTGTCAGTAGCTATTTGGTTTGACGGGGATATGATTTCTTGTTACTAGGTGTTTAGCATCGAAATTTATCAAATTAGGCAAAGAGTAAACGCGTTTTGAATGGACTGCTATCATCACCGATGTCTCTCGTTGGACAATATTTGGTTAGTTGATGTCGATACTTCTTAAAATATGGATAGATTGTGTGAGTTATGATTATTATGAAAGAAAATGAAGTGAATGATAGCGTGACGGTTGCCAGAATGGAAGAAGAAAACGTGCTGCGCCGACTCCACGTAACATGGAATAAGGGCGGGAAGATGATGATGATCTCGATAACTTCGCTCACTCGAAAACTTTTAGATTTGCCTTTTCGAGATCAAAATTCACTTACTTTCGGTTGATCTGAAACTGTATAATTATAAACAAACGATTAAGTACAGAGAAAACGTTCAGTTAATCTCTTTAAAGGCAAGCAATGAGACCACTCCTTCAATCTCAATCGTATGTTTCCACACAATTTGCACCCTTATCATACACTGGTTCACTTTTGCATATAAAAGACGACTAAACCTTTATTCAGAAACTGCTGGAATAATCCGTTTGAAACTAGGTACAAGTAGTATTAGATACTTTATAGTCTTCTTCTTGATGTAACCAATATTTTGGTAACAATATTTTGATTTAAAAGAGTGTCCGTGGAGTTTCTTACCTGTTCATTTCCATAGGTACCTACTACGCTTTGGATTGGGCAATGGGCGAGCTTCATCTTTGCGACTGACAATTCAAAAACAATGCGATAGTGCGTTATTCAGAGCTTATTAACTCAATACTCAATACTCATCTTTATTAACACTCCATATGTTACATAACAGGTGGTACAAATTACATAAAGTATAGACACAATATGGACTCGAAGGGCACAACTTAAAGAGGTTCGGAGAGAAACTTAAGAACTATGTAGTCATTACAAAAATTTTAATAATTATATTTAACATTTGGCAACATTTTTGTGTGCGTGTGTGTACGTCTCAGTATGTGTGTGGGTGAGTGCGCGCGTTTGACTCATTAAATAAGAGTAATAAACTACATCTAAAAGCACATTATTAATGATCGATAACCTATCATCACATTGTACATTCTTATTTGTTTTTATATATTATAAATACATTTAAAATCGCCTTGTAAAATAGTGACTAAAATTATTGATTGCTTGTATCTTTTGCTAAAGGTGATGTTCTGATCATTTGAAGATTACACTAAGGGATAGATAATTTAAAAATCTAAATTATTCACGTTTTATTTTATTAAAAAAAATTAAAATAAAATATTAAAAAATATTATATCTACTTCACAGTTTGGCTTTAGACGAGGTGTATGTACAGAGGGTGCAGTAAGTGCGTTAAGCTCTGTTGTAACCGAGCACATTGACAAGGAACCAAAAGCCTGTTTATATTTTAGTCCTCACAAAAGCAATGGACACCGTCTCCGTCCTAATCCCTGTGAATAAGCTGGTAAAACCTGGAATAAGAGAGACTGCGCTCAGTTTACTCAAAGGCTATCTTACCAAAAGAAAACAAAGAGTAAAAATAGGCAAGTATACCAGTGACGATGAGGATGTATCATACGGCGTCCCACAGGGTATTGTCTTAGGGCCTACCCTCTTTCTCATATATATTAATGATTTTTGCAATACGGAAGTAAAAAATGTAAAAGTATTTTCATATGCTGATGATACAACTATGGTGTTCACGAGTTCTTTTTGGCACGAGGCTAAACTGAGGGCAGAGGCAGGAATGGCTCGGGTAGCTGAATAGCTAAAAAGCATTTACTTTCACTAAACACTAATAAAACTAACTACATATGCTTCAATATCACTAACAGAACACAGCTTATTGATGACATATATTTAAAGGTACACATATGTGGAGACTTGACTACTACAGGTTTTAACTACCCATGCATTGAGAAGGTTACTAAGACTAAAAATCTAGGAGTTGTGGTAAATCAAGCAACGTACTGGTATCCCCATATTGAGCAAACTTCGTTAAAATCGTTAAAACCCTCAAACGTGTTGTTCGATGTAAAATGGTGAGCAGTAGGAGCTGTCTCATATATCTCCTCGGTTTAAAGAATATCTCCTTAATGAAGTATATGGAGTACTGGCCCAGTCTGTACTATATTGCATCCCAATTTGGGGTGGTGCAGCTAAAACAAAATTTATATATTATGTAGAACGAGCACAACGTACATTAATAAAAATTATGTATTTAAAAAATAAAAGATTGTCCACCGAAAGCTTATACCAAAATAGTGATTTACTCTCTGTTAGAAAACTGTATATAACTCAAACCGCTCATAAAAAACATAAAGCCTTACCATATAATAATAGCCAAAAATCTAAAAGGAGAAAATATTTAGTTTCCCAAATTTCTCAAACTAAAACTAGATTTGCAAGCAGGCTATTTAATAAACGTTCGCCACAACTGTACAACACAATTAATAAACGTGACTGGTAATTAGTGAAGGATACTTAAATACATGATTGTAGTACTCATGATAAAAAAAAACAACTTTTACTATGGAACCAAACCTGAATTCGCCAAAAAAAAGTCTGATGTCCCATACATTCAAGTTCGCATAACTCGACAAAATGTAGAGAGCAACAGATTTTTTTTCGCGTTTTTATGTTTGGTCCCATAGTAAAAGTTGTTTGTTATCATGAGTACAATCATGTGGTTAAGTATCCGTCACTAATTACCAGTCACCCTGTATAATAAAAATTACCGCGACCGTAAAAAAGTGTAATAGATTGTATAAAACACCTTACCTACGAGGAAACCGAGGCACTTCTGGAACACGGTGAGTAGCCGAAACTCATCACATATAATATACCATAATCTAATACACTGCACCCAACACACCACACACACATACACCACACTACTCTACATTACACTACACTACACCACACACACCACACCACCCTACACTACACCACACTACACCACACAGACCACACTACACTATACTACCCTACACCACACACACCACACCACCCTACACAACACCACACACACCACACCACCCTACACTACACCACACAGACCACACTACACTACACTACACCACACACACCACACCACCCTACACAACACCACACACACCACACCACCCTACACAACACCACACTACACCACACACACCACACCACCCTACACTACACCACACACACCACACCACCCTACACTACACCACACTATAATACACCACACAGACCACACTACACTACACTACACTCCACTACAGCACACACACCACACCACCCTACACTACACTACACTCCACTACACCACACTATAATGATAAATGATAAATGATTTTTATTTCTGTAAGTAGGTTTGTACAAACACTTTTACAAGTCAATATTTTTTTTTTTTTAAACTAGATGAGGTTGGCGTTTCCTATCTGACTACTCTGAGAAGAAAGGCCGAAACAAACTCAGAGGTCACAGTCTCTTATAAAGTCCAGACATAATCTTGGTCACTTCATGTGAAGACCATGTAGATTGGTGTCGGAAATGGTCTTTTGAGGAAAGAACCACACAGATTGAGAGGACCTGTCCAGTCAGTGCACGCATTTGTCAGTAATCGCGCAGCTCAACTCAGAACTTAAGGAGCTCAACGATTCGACGAACAATACCAAAGAAAAGACATTGGGGTAGGCCGCATAGATTACTCAAACTGCCAGACCATGATTAAAAATAACTGAGAGAAAAAATAAAACAAACAAAAAAAAAGCAATGACCTACATAGTCTTCACATTCACAATAACGTAAAATAATATAATACTTACAAAGTAAATATTCATGTCAACATTCATGTCAGTATGCAAAAATAAAAATAATATAAAATAAAATTGGAGCAGTTCAATCCCAAGCCTATTTGTCCTCAATATAATCTTTAACGGTATAAAAAGCTTTCTGACACAACTTGCGTTTAATGAATAATTTGAATTTGTTAAGGCTCGGATCTTGAACGTGGCTTGGAAGTTTATTATAAAAGCGTATACATTGACACCTGAATGACCCACCTATTTTCTTGAGCCTTGTTGGAGGTACAACAAATTTGTGTTTGTTCCTAGTATTTATATTGTGGATATCACTGTATTTTTTAAACAATTTAATGTTTTTATGGGCATATAAAAGATTTTCAAAAATGTACTGAGAAGGCAAAGTCATTATATTAATCTCCTTAAATTTCTCTCTGAGAGATTGTCTCGGACTTAATTTATAAATGCATCGAACAGCTCTTTTCTGCAAAACAAAGATAGTCTGAATGTCGGCTGCATTTCCCCACAACAGAATACCGTACGACATTATACTATGAAAATAGCTAAAGTACACTAAACGGGCTGTCTCTATGTTGGTTAAATTACGAATTTTCCTAACAGCGTATGCTGCGGAGCTTAGCTTTTTTGACAATTTATCTATATGTGGGCCCCACTGAAGCTTAGCATCCAAAGTTAAGCCCAAGAATACTGGGCTATCTTCAGGATTAAACTCTTCGCCCTTTATCAACACGTTAGTTTTCACCTGCCTAACGTGAGGTAGTGTAAACTTAATGCATTTGGTTTTTTTTTTTCATTAAGGAGTAAATTATTAACACTGAACCAGTGAACTACTTTTGAGATCGCTCTGTTTACATCGTCAGTAACCAGCTGCTGACGTTTAAGTTTAAACAAAAGTGAAGTATCAACCGCAAACAAAACTATATCATGATTATCCTTAATGAGGTAGGGCAAATCGTTAATATAAATAAGAAACAAGAAAGGACCAAGAATCGAGCCCTGTGGGACCCCCATTGTTACTATAGATCCGGGCGATCTTTTTCCATTAACGTCAACGCTCTGAATCCTATTACTCAAGTATGAAGTAAGAAGATCCAGAGCGGTGTTCCGGATCCCGTAATGGCGGAGTTTCCTGATTAACGTTTCATGAAGAACGCAATCGAATGCCTTGGACAAATCACAAAAGATGCCCAAGGCATCGCATTTGTCTTCCCATGCATTATAAATATGTCCTAAAAGTTCAACACCGGCATCAGTAGTTGAACGACCCTTTGTAAAACCGAACTGCTTGTTATGTAATAATTTATGTTTATTAAAAAATCTTTGCAATTGGTCTAAAATTAATTTCTCAAAAATTTTACTAAACGTAGGTAGTACTGAAATAGGTCTATAATTTGTGGGGTCTGATGTACTACCTGATTTAAACAAAGGTATTATTTTACTATATTTCATGAGGTCAGGAAACTCCCCACAGTCGATACAGTTATTAAAGATAAGAGCTAAAGTAGGTGCTACAATGTCAATAATAGACTTAGCAACTTCTACAGAATTACCCCACACATTTTGTACAGTCTTAAACGGTACATGTTCTGCTGACGCGGTGGCTTGCACCAAAACGTGCGTCACTTAATTACTAGGTATAAATATTCATACATATCAATAAATCAGCGAGTGCGATTACTGCTACGCGGTGACTAACATTAGAGAAAGGAATCGTCAACAGTATTACGTGTAAACACTATACGCAATAAACCTAACGGGAACAAAGTGATCTTTTCTCTTCGCGCTTCAACCTGAACAACAACAACAACTCTGCAAGTGTACGAACCGTACATTTTATGGTCCTTCGAGCCGGGACTGGTGCTATTGTGTCTCTTTACGGTAGCGGATCGGTTTAGCTGGTCTCCCAGAAGCGGGTCGCCCCAGTTAGATTGAGAAGTCGCATAATATCGTAACCGAGGCGCAAGGGTGCTGAGTTCCACTGATCATTTCAAATCAAGGAAGATAACAATTTCAAGATTTGAAACGGAGAAGACTACAAGCAACGCAGTAGCCTTCGCAACACAACGCAACGCTTTTCTGTCACCGTCAACGACGTGCCAGGAGCCTTCTAACAAAGGTAACAACAAGAAGCATCAATATGGACAAACTGGAACTGCAGTCAACGTGCTTCGAGAACATTAAAACATTATGTGGTAACTATCGCAAGGATTCCGCATCACAAAAAACTGAGGAATACTTGAAGAAACGCTTGTTGTCGCTAGAAAATCAATGGCAAGACTTCGAAAACAGGCATGCCCAACTTTTGCTGGAACTAGAAGATAAGAATATAGCATATTTCAAGGATGACATCTATGGGAAAACTAAAGAAATGTTCTTATCAACTAAAATGGACATCACTAACAAACTGGTGACTTCGAGCAAACAAAACGTGAAGTTCGATCTAGGTGGGACTTCAGAAGATGACGACACCAACAATATACAACTCTTGCTTAACAAGCAAGAATGCAATTTTAACGCGATATACCGTGCTATGTCCAAAATTGACGTAGCCACTATCTCGGAAAGATGGGAACTGGAAGACCACTTCGCAACGCTGAAATCAAAATGGGAACCCATTGATAAACTCCACTGGGAAATAGATCTCCATCTGAAAGGATCCAACGAGCATTACAACCAAATGTTCACGGACATCGAACAGAAATACGATGAGCTGAAGAGGAAAATCAACACTAAAATCTGGTCCACCGTCCATTATCAGAAATCGACACCTAAGATCGAAATCCCCGAGTTCTCAGGAAATTACAGTCAGTGGATCTCCTTCAAAGACCTGTTTCTGGAAGCAATACATAAAAACCCGATGATCAACAACGCGCAGAAAATGCAACACCTAAAGACGAAACTGCGAGGTGAAGCCGAACGCTTAGTGCAGCATCTGACCATTAGCACTGACAACTATAACTCATGTTGGGATATCTTAAATCAGCGCTACGACAATCGTCGCCTGCAGTTTACTTCATTTATGAACAACATGCTAAGTCTGCCGATCATACAACATGCAGATTCATCCAATTTGAAGAAGATGCATGACGTCATCACCGAATGCCTGAACGGCATATCTAACATTGGTATTGATACATCAACCTGGGACCCGATCATTGTGCACATCATGACACAAAAACTGGATTCCAGTACAATGAGTGACTATATGAAGGAACTCCAAGATCACAGAGAACTACAAAATCTGCACGATTTTCTCTATTTCCTCGAAACACAGTTCATGGCATACGAAACGATGAAGTCAGCTAAGAAAGCGAGTCCCACAGCTCCAGAAAAAACATCCAACTGGAAAACATTCAACAAGCAAAACCAGAAGAAGAAACATAACTATAGCTTCAATCAAAACAAAACTAACAACTATCACACTTTACATGGAAAATGCCCATTTTGCAATGGAAGTCACGTACTACGCCAATGTGACAAATTCCTTCAAATGGACTTTGGCAAACGAAATGACACAGTTTCTAAACTGCAGCTGTGCAAAAACTGTTTGTTCAGCCATGGAAATAACGAGTGCAAGTCAACGAAAACGTGCAGAGATTGCAACTTGAAACACCACACACTATTGCACGATTCTAACAAACAAAACATAACGTCATCGACTAGAAAAAACAACATTGAGCAACGCTCTTCATCATCAACTCAACAACCAACATCCAACCATCTGTTTAAGGACAACATGGAAGTTCTACTAACAACGGTCCAGCTGAGAGTTAAATCCGTAGATGGGACTTATGTAACACTACGTGCGCTACTCGATCAAGGCTCACAAGTGAACTTGATAACAGAAAACGCTGCACAAATATTACGTCTTCCTCGCAATGGGATCAACGCATCCGTATCGGGAATCGGCTCTGTTTCTAGAGAATGCAGGGGAAAACTGAAATTTACCTGTCAGTCGATTCACTCCGATTATAGTTTTGAAACTCAAGCACTTATCATGACGAAGCTAACAAACAATTTGCCTACGAGAACGTTCGAGAAAGGTGCATGGACGCACTTAGAAAACTTGAAACTTGCAGATCCTGACTTCAACGTATCTCGGCAAATCGACCTATTACTAGGCGCCGACATATACTCCGAAATTATCCTAGAAGGGGTACTGAAAGGCAAGAACAGCTCCCCAGTTGCACAACACACGCAAATTGGGTGGATTCTATGCGGCAAGATGAAACAAACGTTTGATTGTCACGCAACTTTATTTAACTTAGAGGAACTCACAAAATTTTGGGAGAGTGAAGAAATTCAAAACACGAAAGATATCCCCAAGGACGACCAGTGTGAACAATTCTATAAAGAAACTGTGAGAAGAACATCCGACGGAAAGTACATAGTCAAAATGCCTCTTGTTCCAGGCTACGAAGAGAAACTAGGCAAGTCTAGAACAATTGCAGTTTCGCAGTTTCTACAGTTGGAAAAACGGCTGGAGAAGAATGAAAAACTTTCAGCAATGTACAAACAATTCATGGAAGAGTATGCTGATCTGGGTCACATGAAACTTGCACCTCAGATACCTACTGACAACTACTTTTTACCGCATCACGGTGTATTGAGAGAAAACTCAACAACGACAAAGTTGAGGGTCGTATTCAACGCTTCTCAACAAACTACGAGTGGCTTCAGTCTGAACAATGTTATGGAAAAAGGCGCCAATTTACAAAAAGATATTCAGGCTCTTATACTTAAATGGCGAACGTATAAATACGCATTCACGGCTGACATTGAAAAAATGTATCGCTGCATTTGGATTTCAAAACAACAACAACATCTACAGAGAATTGTATGGCGGGACTCACGAAATCACAATCTTCGCGATTACCAGCTCTGCACAGTAACCTACGGAACCAAATGCGCGCCATGGCTAGCTATGCGAACACTGAAGCAACTAGCCATTGATGATGGTCACAAACATCCGGAAGCTGCTAAGATACTCATAGAAGAATGCTATGTAGATGACGTCATTAGCGGGCATAACAATCTCACAGAAGCGAAAAAACTACAACAATCGTTGATCCAACTATTAAGAGGAGGAGGCATGAATTTACGAAAGTGGACAGCCAACAACCAAGCTATAGTGGAAGACTTAAGCGAGGATCAAATTTCGACTCAAAACATGTTTGATTTTAAAGGTGAAGAATCAACCAAAACATTAGGACTCGGTTGGAACCCAACCAGCGATACCTTCCACTTTAACTGGCCGGTGGAAAACTCAAAGCAACTAACAAAGAGATCTTTACTCTCAGCCATATCAAGATTTTACGACCCACTGGGTTGGCTCTCCCCAGTGACGGTCAAAGCCAAACTACTATTCCAGAAACTCTGGATGAGTAAACTTAGCTGGGACGACGTAGTGCCCAGCAACATCGAATCTGAGTGGCTGACCCTGAAAACAGAACTACCATGCGTTAAGAAAATAACTATAAATAGATGGATTGGTGACACACAAAAATGTGTTGAGTTATTAGGCTTCTGTGACGCAAGTGAAAAGGCGTACGCTTGTGTTATTTACAGCAAAATGTTCAACAAACATGGCCAACCTATAGTAACTCTACTAGCTGCTCGAACAAGGGTGGCTCCACTGACACAGAAAACAACATTACCTAGACTGGAACTGTGTGGCGCTCAACTACTGGCTGAGTTGATGGAGAAAACCAAGCAAACGTTCTGTGGATATAACATATCAATACGGGCCTGGTCGGATTCTCAAGTTGTCCTGGCGTGGATTCAAGGCGAAACATCAAGATGGGAGACATACGTAGCCAACAGAGTTACAAAAATCAAGAGCGTCATTCCTGCAGCTCAGTGGCGTTATGTCAAATCAGAGCAGAATCCCGCAGACTGCGCATCAAGAGGTCTTTTGCCAAGCAAACTAATGAACTTCAACCTATGGTGGCAAGGCCCCGAACTTTTAACAAAGCAAGATCCGTCGGAAGATATTCCTTGCGCTTTCCAAACGAATTCTGGCTGCATAAATCACGTTCAAATCGAAAAGTCTTCACAAGATAATAACGAACATAACATAATACCTGAATTATTGAACAAATGCAGTTCATTGACACAAGTAAACAGGGTCATCGCATGGATATTACGCTTCATTACAAATATGCGCAATAAGACGAAATCGGAAACAACGTACCTAACAACAAGTGAACTAAGCGCAGCGCGTAAAAGTATCATAATTCACGCGCAGCGACTGCAATTCAATTCTGAATATAAACAACTTGTTAACAACGAAACAGTATCACAGAAAAGCACAATTTTCAAATTGAATCCCTATATAAACAAAACGGGGATTATTTGTGTCGGAGGTCGTCTGAAGCACTCAAGCTTACCCGGGGAGATGAAGAATCCGATCATCATACCACATAGAGGACGATTTACACAACTTCTTATAGAACAAGCTCATTCAACCACGTTACATGGAGGAGCTCGGCTGACGTTGACTTATATAAGACAGCGTTACTGGATCGTTGGCGGCAACCGGGCCGTCAAGAACCAACTTCGAAAATGTGTACGCTGCCATCGCTTCAACAAGACAGATGGCTATCAACTGATGGGTGACCTACCACAGCAAAGAATCACTCCGTGCCGACCTTTCACGCACACTGGAGTAGACTTTACCGGCCATGTGGATGTTAAACATAACAAGGGTAGAGGCGTAAAAACTTCAAAAGGATACATAGCCATATTTATATGCATGGTTACAAAAGCCGTTCATATTGAACTCGTGTCAGACCTTAGCACAGAAACGTTTATGGCGGCCTTCCAAAGGCTGTGTGCGAGGCGCGGCACCCCCAAACACATGTACTCTGACTGTGGTACAAACTTTATCGGCGCTGCAAAGGTACTTCGTCAAGAATTCGAAGAGTTCAAAGAACTACTGAAACCAGAACTCTTCAATGAACTGGCCAAACTGGAGGTGGAGTGGCATTTCAACGCCCCCGCCTGGCCAACTGCTGGCGGTCTGTGGGAAGCTGCCGTCAAGTCGATGAAGCACCATTTGCGACGAGTACTAGGGGACCAAAAACTAACATACGAGGAGTTCATAACAATGTTAGCAAAAATAGAAGCCTGCTTGAACTCAAGACCTCTGTGCCCGCTAACTGAAGATCCAGAAGAGTTCTACAACTGCCTCACTCCTGGACACTTCCTAACAGGAAGCCCAATATTGTCCATGCCGCTCTCGGATTACAATGACGTAAACAAGATCGATTTACGACGTAGGTGGCAGCTTATCGAGCATATGTTTCAACAATATTGGAAAAACTGGTCAAACGAATACCTTACTACTCTACAAACACGTAGTAAGTGGAACAAGCCTTCTAGGAACGTCAAAGAAGGTGATGTAGTACTGGTGAAAGAAAACAATCTGCCGCCGGGAAAATGGGTCTTAGGTCGTATACTGGAGACTCATCCAGGATCTGATGGATACGTTCGAGTTACTACCGTCAAAACTCAAGCAGGAATCATAAAGCGTCCAATAACAAAACTATCGCCATTACCATTGAGCTCTGAAATTGAGGATACCAAGGAAAACGAAAGTAACAACAAGCCTCGTCAGAAAAATGAACGGCGGAAGAGGTCAAACAATCCTACTTCAACGTTACTTATAACAATATTATCATTGTTTACATTTGTAACGGGATCTTACAGCGCCATTGATGGCACGCGCGGAACGCACACGACGACCGCTCAGATTACAACTTTGGAACGAGACCGACCCATATACTATGACACCGTCGGCAAAATGCAAGTAGTGCACGATGAATGGATACTACTGATGTACTACAATCTAACAAACTATTGGGAAGGAACTCGGCGTACTCAAACTTACTTCGAGAATATCAAAAACTTATGCCATAACACGAATCTACAACATTGTAGGTCAACTATGGAACAATTAACTCATGAAATAGAACTTCTAAATTACTATAACTCCATACTTATAAATCCCCACAAACACCTGAGCAACAGGAAGAGACGGGGCCTAGTCGACGGAGTCGGCTACATAGCTAATAGTCTGTTTGGAATATTGGACCAACAATTTGCTAAGAAATACCAAAACGATATACAATCACTGCAAACCAACGAGAACTACTTACTTGAGTTAATCAAAAATCAAACAACTATCGTGGAGCTTGAGAATCAAGTACTGAAACAAAGTGAAAACAATATTCAGCGTCAAGCCAACTCCATTGATAACTTCATCAACCAGACCAATAGGAACATAGCATCCATCGAAACGGAAATGGAAATACTTTCGGCCACTACCTACATCAACTCTGCTTCGTTAACGACGTACCTACTGATCAACAGCTTGAGGACGTTTCAGGAGATGCTGTTCAACACTCTAACTAACGTCTACCAAGGACACGTAGACGTTCATCTGATAACTCCGGTTCGTCTGATGCAAAAACTAACGGAAATATCCGGAAGCCTTCCGAAATCTTTATCGTTACCTGTTGAAAACTACAAAGAAAACATTAAAGACATTTACAAACTGATTAATGTGAAAGCACGAGTTACTGAAAATTACTTTCTATTCGAAGCTCACATTCCACTAGTAGCTAACGAAGATTTCAACATATACAAAGCTATACCTTTACCGGTAAACATCGGCATCGCTAAGGAAACCACATATGTGCAGTTATCAAACAAGTACATCGCTGTCAACTTCAAGAAGAACATTTACGTATCTGTATCCGAAGATGACTTGAAACACTGCATGCAACAAAAATCGCAGAACTTCTTATGCAATAAAAACCTGCCATCATTTAACCTACACAGCAAAAGCGCTCCGTGTGAGGCAAAACTGCTATCACATCAAAACAGCGGACCTTGTGACGTCGAACGCGCGTCATGCAAGGACACTTGGATAGAGTTACATACACAAAACAGCTGGCTGGCAATGTGCTGCGAAACGTGTTCGTTACGAATCATATGTAGCAATGACGTCACATCACAAACCATCTCATCATCGAGCATAGTGACATTATCTCAGGGATGCGTATTGCAATCCACCGACTTGACCATCTACGCTCAACGCCAATACAGCAGTCATATGAAGATGAATTATGAGTTCACAGATCCAACATTTGATACATCTATTAACAAGATAGTGAACTTAACATATCGCTATGCCCCAAATATTCTTCAGTCAAAGGCCACTAATCAAGCAATTGCAACAATTGAACAGAAAATTGTAACGCAAAGAAAAAATGAAGCTTCACTACCAACAATAACAAGTCACGACATTCATCAATATGTCATCTGTTACTCTTTACTGATGGCCGCCATCATCGTTCTACTTGTCGTGGTTGGGAGGAATCGTTGTCCGCACTATTGCACAAACAACGCGAAGAACAAAACTACGAGTCAACCACCTGAAGATATTGAACTTCAAGTTATCCGTAAACCAGAGTACCGGCAAGAAGCAGACGCAGCACAAACAACAACGGACTTGCAGCAGGAGCCTCAACCTGGGAACAGGAACATCGCCTTTAAATTTGATTGATTAATTTTGTGATGGCTTTTCCTTTCTCTTCTCGTTTGTTTCTCCTTTTGGGGTTGCCAAGATGTACAGTCTTAAACGGTACATGTTCTGCTGACGCGGTGGCTTGCACCAAAACGTGCGTCACTTAATTACTAGGTATAAATATTCATACATATCAATAAATCAGCGAGTGCGATTACTGCTACGCGGTGACTAACATTAGAGAAAGGAATCGTCAACAGTATTACGTGTAAACACTATACGCAATAAACCTAACGGGAACAAAGTGATCTTTTCTCTTCGCGCTTCAACCTGAACAACAACAACAACTCTGCAAGTGTACGAACCGTACACATTTTTTACATTTAAAGTGTGAAAGGTTTTAATTATGTCTCTACAGGTAATATGTTCAAAATTAAATTCCGAATCGCAAGCATTAACATTTTCCTTAAGCAAAGACTCAGCAACAGAAGTTGATGAGTTTAGGGATTTAGTAGTTGAAACGGGAATATTTGAAAAGAAATTTTCAAAGGCCGCGGCGACTTGTGAGTCTGATTTTATTATGTTGTCATTAATAGACAGGCTGTAGTCAGCACTTCGGTTATTAGACCTTCCCGTTTCACTATTAATAATATTCCAAGTCGTTTTAATTACATTACTACTGTTTTTAATCTTCGAACTCAAATAATAATAATAATACACCACACTAAACCACACAGACCACACTACACTACACTACACTACACCACACACACCACACCACCCTACACAACACCACACACACCACACCACCCTACACTACACCACACACCACACTACATTACACCACACATACCACACCACCCTATGACCCTGCACTACACCACACCCACCACACTACATTACACCGCACTACACCACACCACAGCACACTCCACGTACAACAACAACAACAACAAGAAATTGTGTTATCTGTTGTTAGTAACTACATTTATCAATTTAGTTGAATCAAAAATCAACAACAAAATTGAAACTAAATAATCTTAAGTCTCACAGTTCATTATTTCATAGTAACTCACAGTTAGTAGCCGTATAATACGGCAATGTTATAGAAGAGCGGAGTCTACTAATACAGGCATAAATTGCGGGTTTGTTTGGGAGGCTCCAAACACGTCTTAATGTATAATTTGCTAATTGTGACAATAAACCATAAATATCTGGTTGCTGTCTCCAAGCAACCACCTACTGTACCTCGTTGTGACTCTTCGATGCCGGAGATCGTAAGTTCATACAAAAGAGGTCCGAAAAGTATTGTGCAGTCTAGATGTGGACAAGGCCAGCGGGCCTAACGGCATTCCAGCGAGAGTGTTGAGGCAGTGTGCGCCTGAACTGTCTCCTGTGTTGACACGTTTGTTCCGCCTCTCTCTTGAAAAAAGAACGGTGCCGAAATCCTGGAAGCTTGCAAATGTACAACCAGTGCGCGAAAAGGGCGACAGTGCAGACCCTGCCCATTAGCTTCCGATCGCCATTACCTCCATTCTGTGCAAGGTTATGGAAAGGGTACTGAACAATAAGTTGCTGACCTACCTTGAAGACAATGATCTCCTCAGTGACCGTCAATATTGCTTTCGCCGGGGTCGGTAAACTGGCGATCTTCTTGTGTATGTCACACACTGTTGTGGCGAAGCCATCGAGAAACACGGCGAAGCACTTGCAGTACTGCAGTACTGTATCTCTTGACATTTTGAAGGCCTTTGACAGGGTCTGGTACGCTGCTCTGCTTAGCAAGTTTCCTGCTTATGGCATCCCAGCTGATTTTGCAGCTGGATATCTGATTTCCTTCATGAACCGTTTCCTTCATGAATGAATAGTCGTTGACGGCTGCTCCTCTGACCTTATGGCTATTGATTTCCTCAGGGGTCTGTTCTCTCTGCAACTCTTTTCCTGCTGCACATCAATGATCTGCTTCAGCCTGGTATTGTTCGGTACGCAGATGACAGTACAGTTTCAGAGAGATACTTGTCCAGCGCAAAAACTAGTGGGGCCGAAGTTCGTTCCTTGAGAGAGGCCATGGTAGAGCGGACAGATTTGACCTTAAGCCTTGTCTCCCAGTGGGGTGATGATAATCTGGTCTCTTTTAACGCCACCAAAACACAGGCGTGTCTTTTTACCGCTAAAAGGAGTCGTTTCAACCAAACTCCTACTTTTCGGGGTACATCTGTTCCTGTAACTAATCGGCTCGAGCTCCTAGGCATGGAGTTAACATTAAATCTCCACCTCGGCACTACCATCGAGCACAAAGCCCAAACTGCAGCCAAAAAACTGGGCATCATAAATAGAGTGAAGCGGTACTTTACGCCTGGGTAGCTTTTGACCCTTTATAAAGCGAAAGTCCGGTCCTGCATGGAGTATTGCAGCCACCTTTGGGATGGCTCAGCTAAATACCAACTTGTTACGTTTGACTCAGTGGAACGCAGAGCTAAGAGATTCATTGGCGTATTATGTACAACTATACGTATATAATAAAAAAAAGGGGGGAACTCATCGGACATCAAAAAATTTTTCCGCATCGCTGTCAATGGAAAAAGTGCCCAAAAGGCTGGCAGCAATTGTCACGTTGGATGGTAATGCTTATTGTTTGGGCTAAAAATAGGCCAGCCCTCTGGTCCCATGAAGAGTCGACCAGCCGCTTGGCGATGTCCCAAATATATATATTTTAGTGTTAGCTTGTACAGACGCCAGCAGGTCAAGCTACCCGAAACTGTCAAATTTTCTCAATCAATCTTAAACTTAATGCTTTAGCGATAAAGTTGAAAATCTATTAAAGAAATTTGACAGTTCAGATTATAGTAGCTTGATTTGCTGGCGTCTGTACATTGTAAACAGACACCAATGTTTAAACTAATAAACAAACCATATTAGTTTTTCTACAAAAGCTGTCAAACTTTTAAAATAAATTCCCAGATAAATGTTTTCTGGGAATTGAAAAGTCGGCCCTAAGTTCTAAAAGGCTCTAAAAAATTTAAGTTAGAAAAATGGGTTCACTTTTCCCACAAAGAAAAGCTCGGGGTATATTTTATTTTTAATTTATTCACATTAAAACCTCGGGATCCACTTGCCGGTTTATTAAATGCAAATGCATGTAAACCGGACCTTAATTATTTTAAGTTTTTAATTAGTTTGAGGCTTATTGAATGTTGATATATACTCTGATTTTTATTTGCTAGACTAAAATGCCAAAGTGACAAAAAAAAAAGAACGATCGCAGCGGTCATTTTGGTCTAGCAAATTAAAAATAAGAGTTTCGTTGCTTTTTACTCTTTCTGTTTCATCATCATTTTGATGTTTACTTTTGAAACATATGATGCTGGCCTGATATTTTGTTTTAAAATTAACTATTTCAATGGCGGATAATTTGGTTATTTATTATCAAAATTGTCATGGGATCCGCACTAAACTGCACATTTTATACATGAATATTTTATCAAACTGTTACGATATTATAACACTCACAGAAATCTGGTTAACACCTGAAATATTTGATATTGAGTTCATTGATTCTCGTTACGTGGTACATAGGTGCGATCGAGACCGTACGGCCACCAATAAAAAAACGGAGGTGGCGTCCTGGTGGCTGTGTTGAGGGGATTGCGGTCAGTTAGAATAGTTCCTCAGTTTACTCTAGAAGCTGACTTGGAGCACGTCCTCCTTAGATTTCCCAGCTCGACTAGAGGGAAGAATCAAATTGTCGGAGCGGCCTACATACCACCTAAAACACCTGAATCCATTTATGTTCAATATTTTAATCTCCTAGAACCATTACTTGGCGACACTAGCGTAGATCAGTTTTATCTCTTGGGTGATTATAACTTACCTGATATCGACTGGATTACCTAAAAATAATGCATCAGCATCGGGGCTAGTTTGTAGTGGCAATTCCTCGATTTGCGGACATCTTGGTGTATTTATGTCTTTCCTTAATGCTCATCAGTAGAACACCGTTAAGAATCCGAGTGGGAAATTATTAGACCTGGCTATCAGTAACAATGAATGCTCTGTTTCCCCCCCCCCCCACTGACTATTTACTGCAACTTGACAATCACCACCCCCCATTCTGTTTATTAATACCATTTAAACCCACCCATAAAACATGATTTGTAAGTCTTTGAAAAAGTTCAACTATTATAAAGCTAATTATGAGAAGATAAATGAAGAATTAAGTGATATTAATTGGAATGAGCAGATTGGATTGGAACACTCCATAGATGTAGCAGTAAATAAATTTTACAATCTAATTTTTAGCATAATTAAATCTTACGTTCCACTCGTCAGTTCTAAATCCTCTAAGATTCCGATTTGGGTTTCGAAATCGCTGATACATATTTATAAAAACAAGGCAAAGACCTGGGTTAAATGGAAGGTGTATCACAATATCTCTGATTATGAACAGTTCTACAACCTTAGGAATTGAACTGGCGATTTTGTTATATATCGCCATACAGCCACATTCCCTAGATTTCGTTAATCACCATAATTTTAAATGAAATTTGATTGTTTGACGTAGTCTGCATACGTATAATCGTGTAAATTAATACGCCTGAAGTGAATTCTGGCAATTTAAAAAAAAAAATCGATGAATTCGTTAAAACCGATGTACACTGTCAAAAAATAAGAAGTGGTCGGCAATAAAGACAAGAAGATTTTTTTACTTTTTTTAATTAAATAAAGCACAGCTCCTTCTCACAATCCTTTTGGGCATGCTTTCCACAATGTTTTTAATAACGTTTTGAGGAATACGTTCCCACTCTTCTGCAATGACTCTTTTTAGCTACCTGAGTTGCACTGATCTTACCCGTCTCTTTAGAACATGCCAGACATGCTCAATTGGATTGAGGTCAGCAGGACTTCGAGATGGCCAATCTAAACGACGGAAGCATGTACGCTTCCACGTCGCCAGAAAGGTGCGGGCGAGCATTGTCGTCCATAAAAATTGAATCTTCCCCAAATGCAGTCGATGTGGGTTGTGCATATGGAATTAGGACTTCCATTATGTACCGGTGTACATTTAATGTTCCATTTTCTATGAAAACTAACTTCGTACGCTCCGTCGAATTAATTGCTGTCTAAAACATAACGGAGCCAGCCCCCGCTATAAGGAGTGATTTCTTCGAAACACACTTCCGCATAGCGTTCTCGTGGTCTTTGCAGCACTCGCCGGCGTAGGTCCTCTCCACACGAAGAGATTCTAGCTTCATCAGAAAACAATACTTTAGTCCAGTCCTCCAGAGTCCATGAAGCACAGTTTCGATCAAACTGAAATCGACCAACTCGGTGCTCACGGAGTAATTTAGGGCTCCGAGCCGGGCGGTAACTCCTGATATTGGCAGCCAAAAGCTTCCTCCTGATCATCCCCAAGCTAACCTCTACTCCTCTTACTTCTTCAAAGCTCCTCTTCAGGTCCACACTTGACGCCTTACGATTCCGCAACGCCTGACTCGGTCATCAAAAAGCGGTCATCTCATGGTTCTCTGCATCGTTTTCTTCCCGAACCGGGTCTTTTTTTGACCGAACCGGTCTCTTGATACCGTTGCCAAGTCCTCTGGACAGTTGAACGACTCACATTTAGCCGCTGAGACACGTAAGTTTGCGAACAACCTTTTTCATGTAGGGCTATAATTTTACCGGCCCTTATCGCTTCATCACTCTATCAAAAAGTGGTATTTAATGTAAAAAGAAAGATTGTTTAATTTGCAGAAAATATCCAAAAAGTTATAAAACTTTAGTAATCAGTAAAAAAAATCGTTTCAGTAATTCGCGCCATTAGTAAAGCAATTTTGCAATAATCCACAATTAATTATCACTTATTTTTCTTTTGTTAATTTCAAAATTTAAATTTAGAACGTAAATAATCATGCCAGTATGCTTCAAATAACATGCCAATACATCGTCAAAAATAATAAAACCTCTTTCTTGTTCTTCTTCATTAAGGTAGAGAGAAAAAAATCTAAAGTGCCCGTTTTTTTGCAAAAGAGTTTATATTATCATATAAGGTCAGTGTTAGAATTAACATCTCTGAAGTTTTTCATTCAGGAAGATCCTCCTCGAGTTGGTTTTCAACTCCAATCAGGTTTATTCCTATCGTATGTCTTCAAAAACCGGCTAAGTGCGTGTCAGACCACGCACAATGAAGGGTTCCGTAGTTAGGATGAATTTATCCCGAGAACAAACTTAACATTGTACTTGAAAAACATTTATTCCCATACATTTCCACTGCAAATGTAAGTTTGTACGCACAATATTGAGAGGTTTACCATGTTATTTTAAGACTTCCTATAAGTTTTCCTGTAATCTATAAGTATAAAACTATTTTCTGCATTTTTTTTTTAAGTTTTAGTCTTAGTAGTTTCGTAGATAAGGGAGGGAATGGCCAATTTTCGTCTATTTTCTTAAATAACTTTAAAAACGTTTATTTTTAAAATATAAGAAAAATATTTTGAAATCCTCACAGTAAGCCCTTTCATTTAATATGTCACACGGTACAGTTTGCAAAACTTTTTTTTTCGTCGGTCCCGGGTCGGTAAAGGCGTGAGTTAACACGTCATATACAGCAATGGCGGTTTGTAGACGGACAATAGTGCTGCCACCTATGAGGAACTTTCAGTTTTTAACTCCATTGAAACAAATAGAGCAAATAAAATATTGCAAGCTAAATCCTTTATGTCTGCGACAAAACAAATTACTTACTATATCAAACAAAAAACTTTGTACTCATATTTTGAATCGACTTTGAAATCTTGACAGCGTAACGATCACTAATATAATGCCAATGTCACCACAAATAAAATGATAGAATATTACAGAAGGTTTATTTATTTACTATTATCACTGGCCCGGCCTTTTCCCAACTATGTCCAACTATGTTGGGGTTGGCTTCCATTCTAACCGGATGCAGCTGTGTAGCAGTATTGTACATGGAGCAACTGCCTATCTGACCTCCACAACCCAGTCCCTGGGTAATACGATACCTTAGGTTAGACTGGTTGTTAGACTTTCGGGCTTCTGACGACCCGTAACGACTGTCAAAGATCCACGAATGACAGCCGAGACCAACGGCTTAACCTGCTTTCCGAGGCACGGAGGTATCTTGGTATGTAAAGATGGTCACCCATCCACGGACCAATCGTGGCAAGCGTAGCTTTACCTAATCATCGACCCGTGCGGCTGTTATTGCTAAGCGTCAAGCTCATCTAGTTGATAAGACACACTATAGCAGCTAATAAACTAGATGCGTTTCAAATAGCTTGGAGCTATTAGTCCGTATCTTGAGGTAACATTTAGTTTAATTAAAATCGGGCCTCTCGGTCGAAAGTAAATTTAAAGTCACAAAATAACTTGGCTGACAAGTAGGCACATAAATACACTCGCGTGGTCAACGCCAGCGCTAGAGTATTTCAAACTGTTGATAATATAAATAATTGAACTGGGGAAGAGCGCTGATGTCTGAAATACAGATATTTTATATCTAGTCCAGACACAGATGTTCAATATCGGATCATAGAATTTAAGATTTCCAGTGTGTCAACAAATGATTAAATTGACTGTATACTTTCTGAAAAAATAAATTATTATTATTAAATAAAAAATTTATTCTCGAGACCCTGGGGTCCCGGACCTTTGGAAGGCGTACGAGGAGCCGAAGCCAACTCGCAGAGACCCCTTAAATAATTTTAAATGATAAGGAGGCACCAACTGACGATTATCCCTGTATGCACTATGCAAGTGCACCCAAGGACAACCCCCGGTTGGTACAGCACTATTGTTGTACGTGGAAACAAAACATATTGGGCTATGGGTCTGGGTGGCTAAAGTGGATTGGGTAACTTGAACTATGGAAGAACTATGTCCCCTGCCTGACCAATGTTATATATTATACACGGATAAAATGGCACGGGGTGACTTGCACACTCAATAATTGGCCCCCGGAAACGGCCGCTAGCACTAGTGACGTAGCGACAAGGGGGCAACACTTCCTAAGATGCTTGAGGAGTGGAGAGGTATTCCACGGCTATCAAGACAATCCCGGAAGTACGGTCAAGATCCCTACCAGCACCTTACTGGAATACTTCCTTCCTCTGAGCACGTTTGCTCTTGCGAATCTCCACTCAAGCCGGCCAATAAAGGCAAGAAAGAGGTGGGAGTTCTGTTCCTCGTCAGTGTTCACTCCAGCCGGCCAATAAAGGCAAGCCAGAGATGAGGGCAAGATTTCTCCCGGGAGATAGGGTCCGTGGGGTCGCTACTGCCCAACAGCTCGCCACATGCTGCCCTGCGGGTTTCTGTATCTCTCTTGGTCTGGCTCCTCATCCTAGACCCGTTCCGGCAAATTAAACTCTACCGGCACAGACCTAAAGTTTGAAGCGCGCAAGCCCCACCACGACGTCAACGTAGAGATACAGCGGTGGGGTTATTATTACTATTATTATTAATTAATATTATTTTAAGTTAGACATTTAGTAGGCAAAGTAGGTAATCATAAAAACCAGTTTATTTTTCATAATATTGGGTGGTTATTGTTTTTTTGGATGCCCTGGCTGGTAGGTACTGATAAAATTTTCTTTTAAATCTTATTTTAACTCAAATCCGGAAAGATAAAGGAGTTGCTGTTGCAGTAGCCTCCTCTAAAATAGCCGCCACGTTGCTAAATGGTGGCCGCACGGCACATTCGGTAGTTGAACAGCCAGCTCATGAGGATGCCAGTTTGCAACATTAGTAATATAAACTCTTGGTTTGGAATGAATGTATAATGTCCTATAACAAAAGTCTAATCGAGGCACTAAATCAAACTATCTAAGATATCAAGAGCAACCAAAGTATCACGGAATATATGGTGGTACTGCTAGATTTTAGTCTCTGGGGATAATGTCCGACTTCCACGCGGGTGAAGCCGCGCGCAGAAGCCAGCTATAATATATAGCTACACGAGAAAAGAGCTAGATCAAAGGAAATATGCATGGATTATGTGAAAGATGATGGGTAAGTAGGAAGTGAAGGCTGACGTATGAATGAAATAAAGACGACGTGTCCACCGATGTACCTGACAGATATTTTGTAATAATATTTCAATTTAAATTGATTAGTTCCGGTGGCCATCTGTGGTCTTCGTCATCAGTTCCAGTTCACCAAATGGTGCTTTCCGAGAGTAAATACACGAGGTACTATAAAAATGTGCCTATAAAATTTGACGATTCCCTCGATTTCCATGGGATTCCCTAGCAGGCCCACTTCAAATTTTTAAGTCAACAAAAAAAAAAAAAAAAAAAATATATATTTCTTTCTTATTTGCAAAATAGTTGAGCAAACGTCATCTAAAACTATTCCAAAATTTAAGTTGTTAGCATTAGTAGTTCTTGCGATATCCAGCTGTGACAGACGAACAGACAGACAGACTGAGCCACACCATAAGGGTTCCTTTTTACCATTTTGGTACGGAACCCTAAAAAGAGTGTCCGTGGAGTTTATTGCCCGTCATTCTCCATAGGTACCTACTATCCTTTGGAATGGGCAACTAACTTCGTCTTTTAAGAGGGCCCTTCCCGGACCGTCTATCGTCAACGTGAGCACAGTCGAAAAGCTTGTTGTTTCATCCAGCGCTAGTGGGAACTACTAACAAGCAAGTCAGAACGCGATAACATTGTACGAAAAATAGTACTGTACAATGTTAAGTTTGTTCTTGGGATAAATTCATTCCAATTACGGAACCCTTCATTGTGTGTGGTCCGACACGCACTTGGCCGGTTTTTTAGTTAGATTTTTGTCCAGATCAGATTTTTGCCAATAACTGAACCTTCTATTCTCATCTGTCACTCGGCGTCACGCTTTGAATCAGTCAAATTGACGTGACGCGTCATAACGATAACGCTGCCCCGCGTGACAAATGGCGGAGTGGGTGGTAGACAAATTGTTTGTTCGGGAGCCACAGCATTAGTTGGTTTAGAAAAATATGTTCGTATTCACTCTTTTGTCTGTATTTCCCAAGAGGGTAAATAGACATGGATCGATGGCTGTATTCAGATAATCAGTTTTATCTATAAAGGGGGCCAGAACTTTCGTACTGTAATCTCAGCCTCAATCTGTCAAAAAAAGTTGGGAGGTGTCGTGGGAACCGGGTGTGGTTGGAACCACGGAATAGAAAAAAACTAGTGGAAGTGCCCACGCAGCTATCCGGTGCGTGTCACTATTATGCGGAAAAATATGTAAAATAATAACAAGCTTCGTCAGTTGTAATAAGTCTTAATTTTGTATGAACAACTGTTGAGACTGCTCCTCTCAACATCGGGTGCGGGGTCAACGGCGAGTCACTCGGCCGAGCGGCTGAGCGTGGCTCCGAGACGCCACGCCAGTCAGCACTCAGCTGTTGCACGCCTGCGCTTACGCATTTTTATTAGCATTTTCATTTATTCTTTGCATTTAAACCGGCATTATCGTTGTAATCAAATTCTTTTTTATTCATTATACATATTTACATGTTATACAGTCCAGTCATTTTTAATTTTACTCCACCAAGATCTATCGTCGCGATCAATAACAAATTCTACTTTATGAAAAGCTAATTTGTTGTTCATGCAAAATTAAGACTTATTACTACGGACGAAGGTTGTTATTATTTTACATTTTCCCGCATAATTGTGACTCACGCCATAGCTGCGTGGGCGCGTCCACATGTTTTTTCTATTCCGTGGTTGTAACGAAGTTCCTTTCGCTATATATTATGTATTACTACAGAGCCATCTAGTATGACCTCGTACGTCTTGTATAGTCGTCTCATCTCGTATAGTTTTTAGCCAGCTAAAAACGCCATCTGACGGCCAACTCTAGCACTGCGCGCGCTCATTGGTCAAATCAAATAGCGCGCCCCGGCTTCCTGTTACACACTTCCATCCTTTTTCACGATATCACTCCCAAAGCTTGCAGGAAAGCGAGAGGACAGATGTTACACATCAAAAAGTATATTTTAGATGGCTCTGTATTAAAAAATCAAAAATTTTGATACTTGAAACTGACTGCATATCGCTTTTTCGTGACGTCACAATGTCTGCCAGTTTACTTCTACCAAAAGTCGCGTTAAAGAACTTTGTTCAAAAAAATCCTCTAATTTACTTACATTTTTGACAGTTATTGTCGCTCAGCTAAAAAAGGCCCTAACTTTAAAATAAATAGTAGTTTTATGGGCGTGGCTTATAACACCGCACGCGGGGAGAGGTTCCATCTTGTGTCGTCAGCCGTTATGTTGCCCCCACAAAGTTATCTAAACCAGGGCAGTGGCGAAAAGTGGAACTAACGAAATCACTGACCGGACTTTGGCTAAGCATTATCCTTGTCACTATCGCACACACATAATAGAAAAAAAACCGGCCAAGTGCGTGTTGGACTACGCACAATGAAGGGTTCCGTAGTTGGGATGAATCCCAAGAACAAACTTAACATTGTAGTTAAAAACATGTTCTCCATTTCATACATTCAAACTGCAAATGTAAGTTTGTACGCACGACCATAGACTTCTTACAAGTTTTCCTGTAATCTATAGGTATTGAACGATTTTCTGTACTGTTTCAAAATTTTAGGCTCAGTACTTTTGGAGATAAGGGGGGGGGGGGGGGGGAATGGTCAATTTTCGTCTATTTTTTTAAATAACTTTAAAATGATGAATTTTAAAATGATAAAAAAAGATATATTGAGACCTTCACAGGAAGCCCTTTTCTTTGATATGGCACACGGTACAGTTCGCAAAACTTTTTTTTTATTTTCTTATTGCCCCCAAAATTGACCCCCATATTCAAAATTAATTTATTTCTGTCCATCTTTCACAGCCAATTTCGGCGCAAATTGGCTATGACAGACGGACAGACAGACAGACACACGAGTGATCCTATAAGGGTTCAGTTTTTTCCTTTTGAGGTACGGAACCCTAACAAGTGAAAGTAACCACGCAGCTATGCGGCGTGTGTCACAATTATGCGGAAAAAATGTAAAATAATAACAAACTTTGCAGTTGTAATAAGTCTTAATTTTGTATGAACAACGAATAAGCTTTTCGTTAAAGTGGAGTTATTACAACTGACAAAGTTTGTTATTATTTTAATATTTTTCCGCATAATTGTGACACGCGCCGGATAGCTGCGTGGGCACTTCCGCTTGTTTTTTCTATTCTGTGGTCGCACAACTGTCAAAATAAAAGTGCAAAATAAAGACGGAAACATATCTAAGAAAAAATTGCGTGTCACGTAAAGTAAAATTAAAAACTAAAATACGATATTTATATTATTAATTAATTATACAACATGAAATTAAAAATAGTTAATTGATCTTCTACACTTACATAAAAACCAGCCAAGTGTGCGCCGGACGAAGCACAATAAAGGGTTCCTTAGTTGGGATGAATTTATCCCAAGAATAAAATAACTTTGTAGTGTTCTCCAACTGCAATCGCAAAAAAAAATTGTATGAGATAAAACTACAAATGAACGATTTTCGGACTTTCCCTTTACTTGTGCTATGAAACCTTGCTTCTTGCCAATTTCATGATTCTACGTCAACGGGAGGGTTTTGAAATATTCGCGACTTATCAAAATATGTCGCATAAATGGCCGTATTTTTTTATTGCGTTGACTTAGAGCTTGATTTTTTAGAGCTCCAAGCGATCGTAGACCTACGTATTTGATATTAATTTCAACTTCATACCTCCACGCCTTCTTTAGATCTTTAGGTTTCTTTAGGTCTTTACAGACAGATGGACGGAGAACGAAGTGTTCCTATAAGGGTTCCGTTTTTCATTTTGAGGTACGGAGCTCTAGATTGTTGTTCGTTATGCTCTAGTGAAGTTGGTGAATTTGATTCTCAATTATCATCATTTTATTGCAATTGAATTCCTGTAAAATGAATTCATTGATTGCCCTGTGCAGATACTCCAAACGTTGCAGGTACTGTTCAGTTTTGGTTTTTTAATTCTTCCAGTTTTTATAAATACTTTAAGGGGGAAGCGTTAGGGTAGCCCGCGAAATTCAAATGTTCTTACGTTTTTGCAATTTGCAAGTCAGTATTAGGTTGTATGCTGAATAAAGTATGATTCGCGGCCGAAACAAATATGTACATATTTACAGACAACTCCTTATAAATGATAAATAATGATAAATGATTTTATTTCTGTAAGTAGACACAAACACTTACACGTCAATCATGTTTTTTTTTTAAACTCGGCATTTCCTATCTGACCGACATCTCTATCTGACATCTATCTGACAGAAGAAAGACCGAAACAAACTCAGAGGTCACAGTCTTATAAAGTCCAGACATAATCTTGGTCAGTTCATGTGAAGACCATGTAGATTGGTATCTGAAATGGTCTTTTGAGGAAAGAACCACACAGATTGAGAGGACCTGTCCAGTCAGTGCACGCATTTGTCAGTAATCGCGCAGTTCAACTCAGAACTTAAGGAGCTCAACGATCCGACAAACAATACCAAAGAAAAGGCATTTGGGTAGGCCGCATAAATTACTCAAACTGCCAGACCACGATTAAAAATAACTGAAAGAAAAATAAAACAAACCCACATAGTCTTCACATTCACAATAATTAAAATAATATAATACTTTACAAAGTAAATATTCATGGCAACATTCAGTATGCAAAAATAAAAAAGAGAAAAAAGAGAATTTGGAGCAGCTCAATGCCAAGCCTTTTTAACCTTTAACCGGCTTCAAAAAGGAGGAGGTTCTCAATTCGTCTGTACGTTTTTTTTTTTTTTTTTGTATGTTTGTTACGCGATTACTCAAAGACGGTTGGACCGATTTGGAAAATTCTTTTTTTGTTTGAAAGGGTATACTTCCGAGGTGGTCTCATATACATTTTTAGCTTTGCTTGGGGAGTTTTTGAGTTAGCTCCAATAATGCGTATATTTCCCACTTATTTTATGTGGATGATGTATCACTGTTATTTACATGGCTATATCTACAATTATTGTGGTCAATTATGTATTCCAATTTGTGTGGGGTAGGTTCCACAACTAAAAAGTGAAAAATAAAAAACTTTTTAGCAAAAAATTATAAAAAAACGGAAATACTCGTACAATACCAAAGACGCCGACTATCGAAATTAAAGTTATTTTTCACTTTGTAGTGTTTTGTTTTAGAAGTCGGTTTTATTTTTTGCTAAAAAGTATTTTTGTGCTCAATATAATCTTTAACGGTATAAAAAGCTTTCTGACACAACTTGCATTTAATTAATGATTTGAATTTATTAAGGCTTAGATCTTGAACTTGGCTTGGAAGTTTATTTTAAAAGCGTATACATTGACACCTGAATGAGCCATCTATTTTCTTGAGCCTTGTTGAAGGTACAACAAATTTTTGTTTGTTCCTAGTATTTATATTGTGGATATCACTGTATCACTGCTGCATTTCCCCACAAAAGAATACTGTACGACATTCCACTATGAAAATAGCTAAAGTACACTAAACGGGCTGTCTCTATGTTGGTTAAGTTACGAATTTTCCTAACAACGTATGCTGCGGAGCTTAGCTTTTTTGACAATTTATCTATATGTGGGCCCCACTGAAGCTCAGCATCCAAATTGAAGCCCAAGAATACTGTGCTATCTTCAGGTTAGTATAATCCTCAAATGACAAGATTTCATGAAATTGTGAGTTGTATTGATGACTTTAATGATTTTAATCCTGTAAATACATACTAGTTACGGCCACGAATCATATTTTAATCAACGTACAACCTAATGCTGACTTGTAAATTGCAAAAAACGTAAGATTTGAATTTCGCGGGCGACCCTGCCGCCTTCGTCTTAAATGATAAATAATAGAAAAAGAATGTTATGTCGTTCACACACCCACGAGTCACACAGTCTAAATACCTGTTTAACACTAATTGTATTAAATAATTACTTTAAACTGCTAAACTGCTAACTTTTCTGTAAACGCAATTATATACATCACGAGTCACGCAGTCTAAATACCTATATAACACTAATTGCTATTACTTTAAATTGCTACACTGCTAACTTTTCTGTAAACACAATTATATACATCACGAGTCACACAGTCTAAATACCTATTGAACACTAATTGTATTAAATAATTACTTTAAATTGCTAAACTGCTACCTTTTCTGTAAACACAATTATATACATCACGAGTCACACAGTCTAAATACCTATTCAACACTAATTTTATTAAATAATTACTTTAAATTGTAAACATAATAATGAACATCACGAGTCACAAAGTCTAAATACCTATTCAACACTAATTGTATTAAAAAATTACTTTAAATTGCTAAACTGCTAACTTTTCTGTAAACATAATTGTATACATCACGAGTCACACAGTCTAAATGCCTATTCAACACTAATTGTATTAAATAATTACTTTAAATTGCTAAACTGCTACCTTTTCTGTAAACACAATTATATACATCACGAGTCACACAGTCTAAATACCTATTCAACACTAATTTTATTAAATAATTACTTTAAATTGCTAAACTGCTAACTTTTCAGTAAACACAATCGTTTACATCACGAGTCACACAGTCTAAATACCTATTCAACACTAATTGTGTTAAATAATTACTTTAAATTGCTAAACTGCTAACTTTTCTGTAAACACAGGTATGTACATCACGAGTCACACAGTTTAATTACCTATTCAACACTAATTGTATTAAATTATTACTTTAAATTGCTAAACTGCTAACTTTTCTGTAAGCACAATTATCTTATATTACCACGTAAATGTGAACGCACCGTTTTGAAAAAAAAAGAAAACATAAATTGATCATCGATGAGCCCAACCGGGCGACTGCGGGCGACTGATTTATGAATAAATGATAGTGATGACAATACTTTTGATAGGCAAAAGAAGGGATGGCGATAATGGGTGTGCGCTCGCAATAAAACAACGTATGTGCCAAATCGAATTGACGTCTTTTCTAAATAAACAGTATTATTAAATCTAAAACTGGTTTCCATAAACATTGATACTACTCTCAATGTTTAAAAGTAAACTCCATTGCAAAACTCATAAGCGTATATATTAAAAAAAAAACAGACTGTGAATAACTATTCCATATACTTAATAAGGTACTTGATAAAGAAAAAACCGGCAAAGTACGTGACGCACAATGAAGGGTTCCGTAGTTCGGATGAATTTATCCCAAGAACAAACTTAACATTGTAATTGAAAAACATGTTTTCCCATACATTCCAACTGCAAATGTAAGTTTGTACGCACAATATTGAGAGATTTACCATGTTGATTTAAGACCATGGACTTCTTGTAGGTTTTCCTGTAATCTGTAGGTATAGAACTATTTTCTGTATTATTTCCAAAATTGTAGGCTCAGTAGTTTCGGAGATGGGAGGCTGGGGGGGAGGTCAATTTTCGTTTATTTTCTTAAATAACTTTAAAACAGGTTATTTTAAACTTATAAAAAAAATTGGTTTGAAACCCTCACAGTAAGCCCTTTCTTTTGTTATATCGCACGGTGCCTAAAGTTTGAAAAACTTTTTTTTTTTTTAATTTCTTAATTGCCCGCAAAATTGACCCCCATTTTTAAAATTAATTCATTTACATTACACGCCCGTGTTTCGGTCAAAGAAATACATAAGTGTACCAAATTTCAACCTAATCGGTCAATTACATTCGGAACAAATTGGCCGTGACAGACGGAAAGACATACAGAAAGGCACGAGTGATCCTATGAGGGTTCCGTTTTTTCCTTTAGAGGTACGGAACCCTAAAAGCACTTTTTTTTCTTCAATATATTACCTTAATCGTTTTTCAACTACGAGGATGTCCCATCTGGTAGTGCTATGCTATAAAGTTCACTTCGAGCTTCACGCAAGTGAGCGCACACAATTCGAAAGCGAACTCATTTGTTTTAAAAGTAAATAATCGCAGAGTCATAACGAGACACCGCCCGTTCGAATTTCGAAGTGATGTTTAGAGAATTAGAGCTAAGAGAATAACAGCTCTAGGTATCAGAGAAAGCTCGTCAATTCAAAGGTGTTTTTCTTGTCCACACCGCATATCACTATCATTTCCAAACATATTAGAGTTTAAGGCAGTAAAAGTTTAGTCTAACCAGTTAAAGGCACGTAAGCAGGGCCATCAAACTCCTGAGTATTCTCAATAAATAATAATGAAGGTGGTCTATCCCATTACGTGAATCGATTAATTATGATCAAAGACTGCGAAGCGTGGAATAAGTCAGTCCATAGATATTTCGAGGGTAGCCCGCGAAATTCAAATTTTCTGTATCTACTCGTATGTTTATTGCAATTTGCAAGTCAGTATTAGGTTTTATGTTGATCAAAATATGATTTGCGACCGTAACAAGTATCTATTTACAGAATTATAATCATCAAATTCATCAATACAACTCTTTAAGACCAGGTAATCCAATTGAATGACTATTTCATGAAATCTTGACATTTAGGATTATACTAACTTATGGATTACTGATTCTAATGATTATCATTCTGTAAATACAAATATTTTTTACGGTCGCTAATCATACTCTAATCAACATAGAACCTAATATTGACTTACAAACTGCAAAAAACGTAAGAAAATTTGAATTCCGCGGGCGCTCTTGGCGCTTCCTCCTTAAATACTTGTCTCGATCGTCAAACGAATAACTCGGATAGGTACTCGTTACGAGTAGTTAGATACCTGAGAGTCTGAAGTGTGTAGTACCTAATGGGTCTAAGAATTAAGTATATCGATTTTCTCCTGCAATCGGAGATCAAATGGAAATTGTTCCAGGTTTTATTATCATTTGCCTAGCCTTTTCCCAACTATCTTGGGGTCGGCTTCCAGTCTAACCAGATGCAGCTGAATACCAGTATTTTACATGGAGCGACTGCCTATCTGATTTCCACAACCCAGTAACTGGTAATACGATACCCCCTTTTTTTTGTTTCGATGGGAAATCATCAAATAACTTCTCCCGCTCTGAACAGAGCGGGAGGGCGTGTCAGACTACTGCCTAAAACCCACCCGTGTTCCTTCAGTTGCCTGTGCCAGAGCCACGGTAACTTCGGTAAAGAGTTTGTAGGGCAGATGCCGATCCTTTCAGCTAGTACTGACATCTCTTTGAGGCGCGCGTGGAACGCAACACGCCGTCGACCCGGGCCTGGTCCTTACCGGACGGCGAGCTACCTATTGCTCGCCATCCGCAAGCCCGCGCCTACGGTGGCCGGGAATCGGCTATCAATTCCCAACGCCCAGGGCGTCTCCTGCATCGACTAGGGGCGTGAGGGCGCAAAAATTGCCTCTCTCTCACGCGTTCTGCCTCCTCCTTTGCGAGCATAACTGCTTCGAAGAAGTAGGTGACGGCTACCCATGCTCTCTCGCTCCGTACCATGGCTTGGACCAGGGCCGGACGCGAGAGATCGCCGCTGCCGATCGCCTCCGCGAGGAATACGATACTTTCGGGCTTCTGACTACCAGTAACTACTGTCAAAGATCCACGAATGACAGGCGGAACCAACGGCTTAAAGTGCTTTTGGAGGCACAGGTATGTCTTGGTATGTAAAGATGGTCACCCATCCACGGACCAACTGCGGCTATTTGACTTTGACTATTACTAGGGACATAATTAGACACTACACACTACAACTACTATTACTATTTTTTAAGCTTTTCGCATATCTCGGGACCCTGGGGTCCCGGACCTTTGGAAGGCGTACGAGGGGCCGAAGCCAACTCGCAGAGGCCCGTCAGTCGTTTTTAACAAAATGAGGCACTAACCAACAATTTTATTATCCCTTTACGCGTTATACAACTGCACCCTAAGACAACACCAGGTTGGTGAAGGACTATTGCAGGAGATGGAAACAAAGATATTGGGATATGTGTCTAGATGCCAAAGTGGACTGATTACCTAGAACTATGAAAGGAATTTGGCCCCTGCCCGATCAATGTCCCATTATACACGGAACAAATGGCAGGGTGTGATTTGCACACTCAATCATGCCCCCTCGGGAACTGTCGCTAGCACTTCGTGACGTACCGATAAGGGGGCAACATCCTGAGGTGCTTGAGGAGTGGATAGGTATTCAACGACTATAAGGATAATCCCAGACCCCGGAAGATGGTCAAGATCCCTACCAGCACTTAATATAATACTTCCTACATCCGAGCACGTTTGCTCTTGCGAATCTCCTCTCAAGCCAGCCAATAAAGGCAAGAATGAGCTCTGTTGCTCGTCAGTGTTTACTCAAGCCGGTCACCAAAGGCAAGCCAGACATGAGGAACAAGAGTACTCCCGGGAGATAGGGTCCGTGGGGTCGCTACTGCCCAACAGCTCGTCACATGCTGCCCTGCGGGTTTCTGTATCTCTCTTGGTCTAGCTCCTCATCCTAGACCTGTTCCGGCATAGTAAACTCTACCGGCACATACTGAAAGTTCGGAGCGCGCAAGCCCAACCACGACGTCAATATACAGCGGTGGGGTGATTATTATTACTATTACTTTATTATTACACATTATTAGGTACTTATCCATTAAGACTGGAAGTTTCCCCCAACATAGTTGGTAAAAGACGAAGCATTTCAGCAGCCTCTATATCTGGTTGATAAATTTTGTGTTTTCAAAATTCCTCTAAAACCCAATGTGTTAAATCATATGGATTTTCCGTGTGTGTTATTTGACTATATTGTCTACTGCTGTGCTAAAACCAAAACATGATTACTTGAAATTTTTTCGATAGAAAAAAAATCCAAAGTAGCACCGTCTATTTTAAGTTTTATACGATTATACGTAAACATTTCCTTATTGTGCAATAAAATTTGCTTTAAATCGAAGGTATTTAACTTACTTACTACTTACTAAGTTACAAATTGATTTAAGAATACCATTTTGTCATAAATCTGCATTTAAACGAAGCGCGTTTAGTTCCGGTGCGCGTGAGAGGCTTCTATCTCGTGCGTCAAACTAGAAAGCCAATTACGCCATCTCACTTACACAACGAGCTAAACCACGCTTCAATAGTCGCTGCACTTGAGTCGCCAAGCCATCACTGTAACAAAAGTATAACGTCACCGCCGCCGCGCCGTCGCTTTCGCAGACGCCAACACTGTAAAAGTATCGTTAACGGAGGTTTTAATGAGTAAGTCAACTACAAGATTTAATTACTCCCATACAAACAAATAAACTTGTACAGCCGACAGCAATATGGTAAACCGGAATAAATAGTTTTTTTAGCGTGTGTTTATTTATTTTAACTTCAAAGAATTTTATGTTACATATAGAAAAATTGTTATTTTAAGTTTTTAAGTTTTGTTGTGTGTAACTTAAAATTTACCTTAGCGTAAAAGTTCTATTAGAACATAGGTATATTATGTATGTACCTATTCTGTTTACTTTTTACTAAACTGTTTACTAAACAGGCCAAATACCTATACATAGACTGTACTTACATTAAACCACCAACTTTTACACCTTTTTCTGCAAATGAATGATTCTTTTCTTAAAATAAAACCCTGTCTCACGAACGAAATTCAATCTCCACGGCCTAAAACGGGTTCGTGTAACAGGACACAATATGGCGTCGTAATGGCTAGATAAATATCGCTTAATGCGTGCGTATCGCTGATGGGAAAACGTTTAAACACGCTTGCCTTGCGGAAAATTCAGTTTATCTTATGTGCAGGCTTTTTCTCGAAAGTAAATGGCGTGAAAAAATTTTAGGAGAAAAAAAATGTTGGTATGAATGGAACGTGGGTGTGATACAAGAGAAATAATGAAGATTTTGACGTTTTAGCTTTGGTATAAAGACGCAATTTAAAAGTTCTGATAAAAGTAAAGGAGCTAGAATGTATCGCGTGGGAGTTGACAGCTAGAAATGTCAATGTCAAAATTGCCGGCACTTTATATTGTCTGTGTCTCTTTTGAATTTGTGTGTCGTTTTTTTTTTTGCTCTATAGCTGTTACCCGCTACTTGGTCGGTGAATAGTAATTCAAATTTTCGCTAATGTTTCTTAGCATACTTATTAGGTTTTCAGCCAAATTAATCAACAGGTTTATTATAAAGTTAAAGGAAATGAACATGAAGAATAAAAGGCCCTTGCCTTTAATCAGCACCGCCGCGAAACCATAGCAGCGAAACCGCAGTGGTTCAATTCAACTGTTTCGCTACTCGAGTAGCGGAACATCATGCGGAACATCATCTGGTTTCGCGGATTCGCGGAGATGTGCTAAGGCCCTAAATTTGTCATTATTACACAAGATATCTACGTAAAACTACTCTGCTTACTTCATAACAAAAACTTCGCAGTAAAGTCATAAACTTTAGTGCCAGTTCGCTAAAATTAAAAGTTTGTTAAGGGCCGGTTTTTTGTTCCGTAGTTAACTCAACCAATGGTTAAATATAGTAACTAATGATTGAATTTTGGCTAAATGTTAAAGGCTAAACATGAATGAGTTATGCCATTAGTTATTATTTTTTAATATGAATGTGCTAACATGAATACATTCATGTTTAGCCTTTCACATTTAGCCAAAATTCAACCATTAGTTACTATGTTTAACCATTGTTTGAGTTAACTACGGATTAAAAAATCGGCCCAGCATAACAAAACACACTCCATAACTTGTTCCATATTTAACGTTTTGTCAAAACTTTCCTTCAAATTGGTGCTATATTAGACCTTTTCCTTCACATCAACGACACTGAAATTCTAACTGGCTGGCTAATTTGTCGTTTGCCATCGTTTCAAAGGTGAACTCTGCTAAACAAAATGGCACAGAAGGTCAATAAATAGTGGCTGCGGGTCTAAATGAAATAGTCTCCTAGCCGTAATTACAGTAACAATTAAGAGCGTTTATCCCGCGCGAACTGGCAACGTCGCTTTTCTACAGGTTTTTCGTGATTATTCTAATACATTTAAATCAAATTACTATTTTTTTTAATAGACTATCTAGATCGTTGCTATTTATAAGTGTGTATGCTATTTTTTACAGTTATTTTAGTATTTACTCATAAAAATAACATTGTCATTTTTTATGAGTAAATACCAAAATAACTGTTAAAATAGCATACATACTTATAAATTCCAACAATTTATTGAGTGTATTAAGAAAAAATGTAATTTGATTTAAATTTATGTATTAAAATAATTACGAAAAACCTGTAGAAATGCGACGCTACCAGCCCGCGCGGGATACATGCTTTTATGGGTCGTCAGACACTCAAAAGTCTGACAACCAGTGTAACCAAGTAACTGGATTGTGGAGGTTAGATATGCAGTCGTTCCGTGTAAAATTCTGGTATTCAGCTGCATCCGGTTAGACTGGAAGCCAAATGTAGTTGAGAAAAAGTTAGGCAGATTGATTTTGATGAAAATATTTTATGAGGTGCAATTATTTTAAGATGTCGATCCATGTCTTAACTTTGCTTGGGTAGTTTTTGAGTTAGCTTCGATAATACGTGTTTAATCCATTTTGTGTAACTTGATGCTGTTATAATACGTCCTGTCGCTGTTGTTTACGTACATAGCTAGTAGTGGTATGGTGGTGGTGACCTGTAACACCGGTTTTTCCGAAAAACAGGCGTCTCTCACAAAGGTGGAATGCAGCTGAGACATTTTTGTACACACTAACTTTAAGTCTTCTTTGTGAAGAGAGAATAAATAAATGATATGATATGATAATTATGGTATACGAATTGGTGTGTGGTAGGCACCATAACTAAATAGTGAAAAATAAAAAACTTACAAAAAAAAAAAACAACGGACTTCCTAAAAAAAAAACACAAAAAGTGAAAAATAACTTTAATTACTTTAATTTCGGAACTCGGCGGCAAAACAAAAATACTTCCGAAATTAAAGTTATTTTTCACTTTGTTTTAGTGTTTTTTAGGATTTCTTTTTTTTTTTTTGTAAAAAAGTTTTTACTATCGGAACAGACCTGTAAACCTCCGTCAAGTTACATGGGTTTGAAAAATAACTTTTTTGTTGAAATCATTCTGCATGACTGGATCTTCTGATTTCGTTTACTTATTGCCCTAATTGAGGAGCATTTTGCCCTTATTTCCTCCTTTACCGTCAGCGTTCGACCATTTTGTGTTTTTTTTTTCAACTCTTTCCGTAGTCATCGAGTAGAATGGACTCCATTCAGGGATTTACCCTAATTTCCTTTCTGATGGTCTGTTTAAGTGAGGAAAAGTGATGTAAAAGTGCTTTATTTTTTATGTAGGTTCCCTTTCCTTGTTTAAGAGGCCTATCACAAATTGCGTTTGACAGTTTAGATGTATTGAAGCACGGCGACGCATCACATTATGTAGCAATTTGGCAGTTGTAATTATGTTTATTTTGAGTCTTATATATATTTTTGTTTGTTTAAAGTATGAAATTTTAATTTCTTATGAACTAAAGTTTATTCTGGTATAATTTTTGCGTAATTTTACGTGATATGAGTATAGTAAGGAGAAATTAACAGTTAATTCTGAGCGTTTTTAGTAGTTTTATGGCTTTAAATGGGATTTTTTTTATAGATATTCCATACATATTTCAAAATACTGAGGCCGCTATGGACAAAACGATTATTTAAGAGATATTTTTATTATTTAAGATGGGTTTGTTCTTGACTCTAGTCTACGTCGGAGGCGACAGAGAGAGTCAACGATGGAGTGAGCTGATCCAGAAGAAGCCTGTTCAATCTCACTTTGAAGAGATTAAGGTTGTATGCGTTCGGAAACACAGACGCAAGTAGTGAGTTCCACTCTTTAATAGATAATTCTTTATTTGATTTGTTTAGATATTGTTATAAATTAATTTCATTGTCTTATGTAAGTACATAGTTCACTGACAGGCCAGCTGACGTGGTTGGTTAAGATACCGCCTATCATGTCGCAGGTCGTGGGTTCGATTCCCATCCAGGACAAACATTTGTGCGCATGAACATATCTGTTTGTCCTGAGTGTAATTGTGCAAGGGTGTAATTACAAAAAAAAAATAGTGTATGTAGTTTATCAGTTATCTAGTTTCCATAGTACAAGCTCTGCTTAGTTTGGGACCAGATGACCGTGTGTGAAATCTTCCAGGATATTATATTATATTATATTATTCCTCGATTAAAAAAAAAAAACAGTCGTGCATTTTAAGTAAAACTTGCTTCAGAATTTTGGCTTAAATAAACTACTATATAAATAAACTACTATATAAATAAACTACTATATAAATAAACTAGCTTTTGCCCGCGGCTTCTCCCGCGTGGATGTCAGAAAAATATACGTATAAACCTTCCCCTTGAAACACTCGATCTAATTATGAAAACCGCATTAAAATCTGTTCAGGAGTTTTTGGGATCATCGCGAACATACAGACAGATAGACAGACGCGGCGGGGGACTTTGTTTTGTAATATGTAGTGATAAGAAAAAATTGCGAAAGGCGAGGCCGCTATGTACAGTCGAGTTCATTAATATATTGGCACTGTCAAGGGTTCAAAATATTGTGAGCGTTGGAAAGCTCAATAAAGTCTATAGAACCTATAGATCAAAAATATGTCCTCATGTGAACGGTTCAATAATATATGCTGTGCATTGTGCAATAATATGTGATCATGAACGGTTCAATAATACAATATGCTGTGCATTAGGCAATAATATGTGATCACCCTTTTCAAAAATATAGTATTGGCTTTTATAATATCTGAGCAGGGTAAGCTTCTTAATTATCTCTACATGCATGGGAAAGTCAATTATTTGCTCGAACAAATAAGATCTAGTTTACATTGTTACAGAAATCACAGTAGTTTCCATTGTTTTCCTCGCGTTTGCGTTTGTTTTTAAAATGAGTGTCTTTCAATGCCGTATATTTTTCGTACATCATGGCCATTTAAGAATTGTAAAAAAATTATGTGCCATCTGTCATTTATATAGCAATACGATTCGACCTAAAATTTGATTACTTTGCCACCACAACTTTTTTATGACTAACGAAGTTGTTTGCAGTGAATTGAATTTCACGTCACGGGAAAGAAAAGAATATCATTACATTATAGTTTAAACTGTATTATTTGACAAGTATATCTAAGAAAATATTAAAGTAATATGCAACAAAATAGCACATGACTTACGTTAAAAAAAAACAAACAATATTTTATCTTAAACTAAAATTAATCTTAGTTATAAACAATTATTGGCGGCCAAATTAAAAATGATAGAACAGTTACTTAATATCTTGTGTATGATCCGTTCGCATCAATCACTGCTTGTAGTCGGGCTCTCATTGACTGTACTATATTGTGGCAATAATCACTATTTCTAAAACTATTCCAGATGTCATATGCATGAGCCTTTAAATTCTCTTCCGTGCGAGCCTCATTACAGTCCCAATTCTGTACCATTAACCCCCATAGATTCTCTATGGGGTTGAGGTCCGGGCTTTTCGGTGGAATTTTTATTAATTCCAAGTCTACTTGCTCAGCTATCCAATTTTGAACTCGTCTGGCATTGTGAACGGAACTATTATCCTGTATAAAAGTAATTCGATGATTATCAGGATAGACAATTTTTGCACTTGGTAAAAACACGTCTTTTAGAATATCTAAATAGGTATCACTCCTCATTCGGCCAGATATTTCGCACAATTCTATGGGTCCACCGGAATTTATCCACCCCCAAAACCCGATAGTAATGCGTCCACTGCGTCTATTTGGCAATACATTCTCTTCATCATATCGTGTATTGGCTGCACGATACAAAGAGATCCGCCCGTCCGCCGAAGAGACAAAAACTTTCTCATCCATGAAAGCGACGTGTTCAAAATCATAATTTAAATATCTGTTAGCAAATTGTAAACGTAACATTTTATGCCTTTCCGTTAGTAACATTTTTTTAGCTGGAATTCGGTGATGAATTCCCGCTTCATTAAGTCTTCGTCGTATAGTTAAGCTGGATACAGCCAGATCAGCTGCAAATGTAGATGTTCTGATAAATCTTGCATTTCGAACACTTTCAACCAGTTGCATATCTTGATCATGAGTTGTTTTCCTAGGTCGGCCAAAAGATACATGTTTTGTAAGATTTCCTTCTTCTTGCCACCTTTTCCACCATAATGTAACAGTATTTCTCTGTTAAAGAACGATTTTATTAAATTACCACATTAGAGATCAGAGAAAAACATGGACGAATACCTAAAATTACTTTGCTTACCGATATGCCTAATTCTTCTGCAATGGCTGATTTAGAAACACCTTCCTCACACATATAAACTATTTTATGTTTCGTATGCTCATCAATTCTATACATTTTTATTTTAAATGGGTAGGTATATTTCAATAGAATTAATATTGTATATTAAATCCCTACGTTAAATCCAGTAAATCGTAGAATTAAATCGTTGAATGACATGTGCGTCAGTTATAATTTTATTAGAAAAACATAACGTCATTTGAAGTTAATCTAGCCAGTGATAAATAATGTTGCAAACTCCTTGACCATGCAATTTTAAGATTGATAGTAAAATCATCTTTATGACGTAAGTAATAAGGTTGAATTTGAATTACATTTACTTGTTTAGATATTATTGTATTCATGTGTGCATACATAATTGTGAATCTCTACAATGTTCAGATAATATGATCTTAATGTTGTTCATATAATAATGTGCTTTTGGCTGTATACATGTTACTGAGAAAAACCAGTCACATATTAATGAATCTAAATCTTGACCACAATTTAATGATGCTTATAGTTGTCACAATATTATGATTTTTTTTGACGGTCATATATTTTTGAAGCCTGAAAGGGCCAATATATTAATGAACTCGACTGTACTATACTAATAATTATTCTCGTCCACTCAATAAGTCAAAGTTGTCGAAGTCTTTCAGTTTCTCTGAATAAGAACGCTAAAGTTGGCCATTTAACGCTAAAATCACGGCCGAAATGTAAAAGGACCCTTCACTCGACTCCTCTTTGCTTAGTTTGTCATTCCTAGCCTAGCTTCAGTTTTCTCATTCAGCTGTCCTGGTCTTCCTCTCTTATATTCTTTCCATTTGTTTTACTTTTGACATAATCACGACTATGAAGTTCCCTATTTACTGACAAGTTTTTATTTTTTTTTATTTGAGATGAGTTTGCTCTTTACTGTAGTCTTGTCTTGACAGAGACAAAGTCTACATGAGCTTACCCAGAAGAAGCCTTTTCACTCTAATTTTGAAGAAATTCGGGTTGTATACGTTCGGGAATGCGCATTATGAGGGATGTTTGGAAGCGCTTAGTGCCAATGATGGAATGGCAACTAAGTATGGATGATAATTTGAGTGTGTCTAGATGTTTGATGGTAGAAGGGGGCCGGTGGAATGAGGTTGTGGGGTTCCTGAGCACAATCACCAAAGTACAGCCTTTAGAACACCGACAAGAAGGCAACCTTGCGGCGATGAGCCAAGCTGTGAAGCTTGGCATCCACCAGTTTTACGTCGCCAACGAGCCTCGTAGCTTTGCGTTCCACTGAGTCGAGCGCAGCAAGTTGGTATTTAGCTGAGCCATCCCAAATGTGGCTGCAATACTCCATGCAGGACCGGACTTGCGCTTTATAAAAGGTCAAAAGCTGTCCAGGCGTAAAGTATCGCTTCACTCTGTTTAGGATGCCCAGTTTTTTGGCCGCAGTTTGGGCTTTGTGCTCGATGGTAGCGCCAAGGGTGAGACTGGACAAGTAACCATAGAAGCACAAATACAATACTTCATGGACGCTATGAAGTTCCTTATTTATTGACAAGTAACCATAGACGAAAACATGCAATATTTTCATGGACGCTAAAGTATAATAAATGCCTGGAAAGGTTATAGCTACGATTCTATCGCTAATCATTAAGCTTTTAAAAAAGAAAGAAAAACTGTTTATGCACGAAAAAGTAACGCACACACATACATAAAATTTATTTATTTATTTGCCTAAAAAAGAAAAAAAAAATTGTTGCCTAACATCAGCTTAAAAACATAAACAAACGCGTAACTATTTTTATTTATTTTCCTTTTGATTTATAATACATAGGTTTTAAACCGTGTAAATACATACATTTCTAATTCTAATAAATGCTGAAGTGAGTTTATCTGATGGGCCTTTTAACAGCAATGAATAATATTTATTTGTTTGAACACGGCAACATTACGGGTCATATAAACTGGCCTATTAATCTTTATAACAGATTAGTTTTATAGTAAGTACCTAGATCGAAATTATGTAACATAACATGATATCACGCCTTTAATGTCAAAGGTAAGCAGAGTTGTACGTACCTATAGTACACCCACGTTTCGCCAGTTATGTTTAATGCCCATGTAATAGGGGGCGAGCCTATTGCGAACAACCGAGCACAAATCTAGACATTGGGCTGCTAATGAGTAATTCCTGATAGCAAAACCCACCAACACTTTGCCATACCTGGGAATCGAACCCAGGATCTCATGCTCAGAAGTAGCGTTTGCGACCACGTCTGGCCTGTAGGCTGCCGAAGTAGTTGAGCCAGTGGTGTGGCCGTCAGCCGTAGTTTCTGGTGCGGAGCTCAGCGGCCGCCCGGTGCAGTCAGTAAGTGGAGATGTGGGTTCAGACCGGTAGCTAGCCGGGTACTGCGGTAGTCTATAGTCTAGCCAAAGCTGTGGTCTAACCGAAGCAGTGATCCCTGGAAACACGCAAGGGTGCGTCCGTGAGCTCCGAGGAAGATCCGGTAAGCCTCTGTGATGTGCGTAGTTTCCTAACCAGACGAGGTCTGTAGCCCCAAGACATGGAAAGGGTCAGTGGAGAGGAAACTAGCATCACAGTGGTTTACAAGATAAGAATAATAATGTAGAATGAACACAAGATAAAACACAGTTATAGCAATATACAGATTCTCCTAAGGACACTATGAGTACTCACCCAATTTCGGGGAACTATATATGCTTCAGTGACTATCGTAGAAAAAGGACTGAATTTCTCTCGTCCAGTCTATTTATAGACTTTGTGTTTCTAGCAAGTTCTATAGGTGAAAGTGGTAATGTCATAGACTAATTGGCAACTCCCACAGATAATTACTTTCTAATTAGTCGACTAAGTAATTATGATCTGCTACACTAGAACAATGAGCCAGTCACAATAATTTCTTGATCCCCAACCCACCCCGTCGCATCGCATTGCCAGCTCTCGCTATTACTTCGTTTTTGCTTAGCGTTCTTTCTGACTTTTTTTTCTTTTTGTTCGGCTCCTAAGGGCGCTAGCGTAATTTAAAAAAATCTATAGCCTGCTTCAAGAATTGGGCTATCAAATACAAAAAGAGTTTTTCAAATCCGACTGGTAGTTCCAGAGATTAGCGCGTTCAACGTGCGCTAATCTCTGGAACGACCAGTTGTATAAACAAACAAACTCTTCAGCTTTATTATTAGTATAGATAGAAGATAAATGATTTTAAAATAAAAGATCACACAATTAAACTTGGTACCGTATCGAGAGACATGTTCCATTCAATTAGTCTGTACGAGCCATACTTCACAACTGAGGACAGTTGCGGTGAACCACTTTTCGACCTTATTACTAAAGCAGTAAGGTTGAAAAGCGGAAAACTACTTCCAAGTTGGTCGCAGTTACTTGGCTTTTTAGCAATAGCCCAAGGTGCGTTCGTCGCATGAGTTACCAGCGTTCAGTACATTCGTCGCTTGCATACCAGTTCACAATTTGTCGGTTTGCCAGGGATAGATTATAAAACTATCGAAAAATAATGCGTATATAATCTCGCGAGATAGATTATAAACTAACGAAGTTCATCAGTTTTTTCCATTGAGATAGAAAAACATGGAGATGGCATTTATTCTACTATAGGAAGAATAGTTATAAAATATTTGTCATATCGACACAGACATGTCAAAAAGCGTTTTGTTTCTTTTTAACTAATCAAGAGCTGCGTATGAAAAGAGAGACACCTAAATGTTTGTCAAGGACTAAATTTGAAAACACTCATGTGTCGTCAAAATCGTGTCTTTGCGTGACCGGTCGTCATGTTGAGTGCCGAGTTTTGTGGTAGATGATTGGTAGATGTGCTGTCAAACGGTTGCTTGCTCTCGCTCTTGCACTCGCAGTTACAAACCTACGAAAGGCGGCCATGTTGAGTGCCCAATTTTTGTAGGTATGCACACTAATCTTGTGGTTAGGGCAAGTCCATAGGTTTATAAGTCAGTGTTTTTTTCAGTTCACGGTGACATATTTATTACAAACAAATGTCGAGGTATGACAGTTATGATTTGAATGTAATAATTTAATATCCCTGACTATATCTACGCCTGGTTCACATCGGGTCACTTTGCTGACTGGCCAGACTTTTATGTCGGAATTAGTTATTCCCATATTGTTCGTTACAATACAAGACAAGGGGACGTCCATTAATTACGTGAGACGTTTAAGGGGGGAGCGGGTCGACCCGAATCTCACCCAGTCTCAAGTGGGAGACCCACCGCAAGAAGCTGTATAAACTGTAGAAAAATGGGTAATTATTATAAAAAAAAACTTATTATAAAAAATAATAATGTTTATTTAAATAAACCCAAAGCAATCAAGCAGAGTTTAACGTAGGTACTTACACTAAAAATACGCATTTTGATCTCACGTGATATTAGGTGGCGGGGGGGGAAAGGTTCGAGCCAAATCTAACGACATATCTCCAAGGGGAGGGGGGGGGGGGTCGAAAATCGCCAAAATCGCGTTACATAATTAATGGACGACCCCCCAAGAAATCCTTCGTTTCCATCAAGCTACAGATAATTATAAAATCAGGCACTAGCATAAAATCAATCAATGTTTTATCTATTCTCCATTAATCATTCAATTTACCCAAAATCAGTTTCGGTTACTATCCACTTAATGCGTTATTAATTCAGTGTGTTCGCGACATGGGTATAGGAACATGGATACTTTTATTTTATACATTTGCCAACATGTGCATCCTGGTTCATCCTGTGGGTAAATTCCCTGACTTCTTTTATGATGAAGAGGTAATTATTTTCTTTTTGGCAGTTTTTTTTTTTGGCCAGTGAATATGCGCAACTCGCAGCACGCCACGATAGGACATGGCGCTGGTGGGACGAACTGGATACCGACAAAGCTGAAAGAAGGACACGCGGGCTCGCGAAAGATGGAGTAGAGGGATGCCATGCCCAGGAGTGGAACAGGGCAGGCTAGGAAAACAAATTACTTAAGGGGGAAGCTCCAGGTAGCCTGCGAAATTAAAATATTCTTAAGTTTTTTCTATTTGCAAGGCGGTATTAGGTTGTATGTTGATTAAAGTATGATTCACGACAATAACTTATAAGTATTTACAAAATTATAATCATTAGAATCAGTAATACAACTCCTTAAGTATAATCCTAAATATCAAGATTTCATGAAATAGTCATTCATTGGGATTTTATGAGCTTAGAGAGTTGTATTGATGATTTTAATGATTGTAATTCTGTAATTATAAGATTTGTTACGGTAGCGAATCATATTCAGATCAACATACAGGAATCATAGAACATACAACATAGAGGAAATGTAGATTGTCTATATGTCTGTGGTTTGTCTTTGTTCACTGGCTGGTTCTGACATCAAGCAATGGACAATTATTTCTATACTGCTTGAATACGAGTCTTTTTGTCTTATCTATTATTCTAAGGTTTTTTTGAATGCTTTGCATGTGTGTAATTACTTATTAAGTTCTGTTTTTTTTTTTTTTTGTAATGTGTGTTTTGTTTGTGCAGAATAAACATTTTTCTTTCTTTCTTCTTTCATACAACATGGAGCTTTCGCCTTAACTCATTAATTTAACCTTGGTTCTAAATCAGCCAATAAGCAAACGTCAATGTGTTTGCCTATATTAACATTGTAAGGAAACCGGCATGTCCTAGAACCAACAGATCGAAGATATGTGACATCTACCAACACGCACTTGGCCCGCGTGATTTATTACTTGCAGAGAGGAGACCTGTGTCCCAGCAGTGGGAACATTGCATACTCATTATGCTTTTGCAGTAAGTGAGCAAGCGATGGTGGTTTTTTAGATTCTTCTCTTCTCTGTATCAGAAGAGATGTATATGTATTTCTATGCAGTGGGATAAGCCAATTTTGACAATCGATTCGATTGTCAAAATTGGCTTGATGCTCACAACCACGGGTAGATAACTGGTACGGGAATAATGATATTAGGTTTTTTTTCTTAGAGAAAAAGTGGATTTATTTTCTATTTTTAGGCCCAAAAATCAAAGCAATAAGGAGAGGAGTTCGTGGCTAAGTAATAGCAGCCGCATGGGTCAATCCATCAAAGGTTAAGCTACACTTGCCGGGGTTGGTCCGTGGATGGATGACCATCTTTACATACCGAGACTCCTCTGTGGCTCGCAAAGCACGTTCAGCCGTTGGTTCCGGCTGTCATTCTTGGATCTTTGACAGTCGTTACGGGTCGTTAGAACTGTTAGAAGCCCGAAAGTCTTACCCAGTAACTGGATTGTGGAGGTCAGATAGGCAGTCACTCCATGTAAAATACTGGTATTCAGCTGCATCCGGTTAGACTATAAGCCGATCCCAACATAGTTGGGAAAAGACTAGGCAGATTGATTGAGTCAAAGCAAAAAGGGGTGATCCTTAAATGAGTTATAATATCGTCACCAAAAGAATGTCAGTTTACAACATTGAATCTCTGTTAAACTGAAATAAAAGAAAATATCTTGTCTTCCTTCTTGGTCTATTGGTCGCTAGCACTACTGCTGATCATGAGGCCCTGGGTTCGATTTCTAGGTCGGGTAAATTTTTATTGGGTATTTTCATCAGGATCTTCTCAATATCAGCGTCTGTAGTCTATGTTATATTATATTCTTGTATGTTTTCAGAATGCCGGGCACAAAAAACACAAACCTAGATGGAAACCTAAACTACCAAAAAGTGTGGTAAGAAAATTGAAACTATTCGTTATGAAAAGCAAAGAGGTAACAGTATACCGTACCTGGTTGTAAATGTCGCACATCGGATTTTAGAGAGACATCGACTTTGTATAGAAAGAAAGAAAAAGAGAGAAAAGTATTTATTCAGGCTCGCACAGGAAGACCACAAATTAAGCTAAACACAAAAAAAAAAATATAAAAAAAAAACAAAAGTAAAATAAAAATTATAAAAATAATCCCCTACGAGGTCAAAAGGCTCCTATCTCAGCATGTCGCTGCAACATTTAGCGCCCGCTATGATGTCACGGATAATTACAGAAATAAATATAATTAAAAAAAAATGGATGTGCGAAATACATTTAAAAATATAATATTTATTAAATTGGTATGACACCATATAGCGTCGTCTCTGTCACTCATACCTGTGTCACTGTCTCTTTCTAACCCCCGATGTGTCATGTTTACGCCAGAGTACTGTTCTTATGGCTAGAACAGACTGGATGACCACAACATTGTTGGGAATAAGCTAGACAGATGATGATGGGATTGATGAGTGCAGAAGGCAGAGGACCAGCACCATAATTGCGTAACACAATTTCAATCACAATCCGAGAGTTTTGAAAGATATTTCTAATCCATTGCTCCATAGGTTTAATAAATTCGTTTTCTCAACAATGTAAATGATGTGACGAACGTGGTTGAACTGTCCAAAGGAAAGACCTTGCAGCAAAGGCAAGTCCAAATTTAAAAAAAGTCAGGTTGTAAGAAAAATGGTTTATAAAAATTATTGTTTACACTAAGTTCTACGAGTTATATGGTATAATATACTATAAACATATTTAGGTACATAATAGGTTGGGGAAAAATTTTCATCGCATTTTTTAAGAAAATTTAAAACATTTTTTAATATAGTTTATTTACATTTAACTAAAGTATGTAGGTACCATTTTGTTCGATAACTTTTTGCCATCTTGTAGGTAGGGACATGATCCCATTGCTATAGAAATTTTGGGAGTTCTGGTCAAAATACCGCGACAAGTGGTTTTGGCAGTCCTCTCGTGGTGTTAACCTGACACTGCCTAAAGAATTCTGAAGAGACCGAAACAGGTGGAAATCTGAAGGTGCAAGGTCAGGACTATACGGCGGATGCATTAACACCTCCCAACCAAACTCTCTTAATTTTTGCTGAGTGGCTAAAGATGTGTGAGGTCTAGCGTTATCATGATGAAAAACCACACCCCTTCTGTTGATTAATTCCGGCCGCTTTCTCTCAACTTCTTGCTTTAATCTCATCAGTTGTTCGCAGTAGAGTTCAGAATCGATGGTCCTGCCTGGTGGTAACAGCTCATAATGAATAATGCCCTTCCAATCCCACCACACACACACAGCCTCACCTTGTTGCGAGTTAACCCGGGTTTCGCCACAGTCTGTGAAGCCTGACCGGCCTTTGACCATGACCTTTTTCGCACGTTCTTGTCATACATGATCCACTTTTCATCACCAGTTATCAGCTTCTTCAAAAATGGTTCGGTTTCATTACGTCGTAATAAAGAATCACAAATGAGTACACGGTTCATTAGGTTTCTTTCAGTGAGCTCGTGAGGTACCCAAATGTCGAGCTTTCTTGTGTACCCAGTTTTTTTTAAATGCGCCAAAACTGCTTTGTGGTCAATTTCCAGTTCTTCAGCTACGTCGTAACTACTGATATGCCGATCTTGCTCCACTTTTTCAAAAATGACATCCATTTTATCCGTAATAGGGCGACTAGAGCGACGTGCATAGGGCATGTAATATCAGAAGGTTTTCAATTCCGATACTGATTTCCGATATTAAGATCTCAGTATCGGAACTCCGATATTAATATCGGAATTTCTTTATTTCGTTAGAAATTGCACATTTTATTTATAAATTGCACAAATTCGGTATGAAGTTGGATTAAGTACAAACAAAAAACATTTTTAAATCTTATTCTTCAATATGGCTCAAATAATGCTTTTTTTAAGTATGTCTACTGTATTTATTAAATCACATATTTCTCATTAATATACAATACCTACTTATTACTAATTAAACTAATGTTGGTTTCGTACAACTCAACGTCAGAATCAGAATCGACAAAACTTCTTATAATTTAAAATGACCTATCATTGAATCTGTGGAAAGTTTATTCCGTTTCATAAAAATAGATGAAAATATTCTTTCCACATTTACAGATGAGTGTGTCAAACTCAAAACTTTAAAAACAAAAGAACACACGTTTTCAAACATGTGTGAGCCATCACCACATTTCATACAACTCACGCTTTTCCAAAAATCTGCTGTTTTTTCACTGAGCTTCTCAATTTCTTTCATATTACGAAGCAAACGCCATTCTGTATCAAGACAATAATAAACTCAATTTAAGGTGTTTCAGTGCAATTTGCTTTAACATACCATGAAGCTGAATAGCCGTATTCGCCGTGGTGCAGAATTTTGGGAAGTCCCCATGCATTGATTTTGTGTTACAGGTTTCTTTTAGTGTTGACGTATTAAGAATATTATTTTCCGTTTTTATTTACTAATATTATCTTACATTCGTTGAAAATTTAAAAATTCGGGAGACAGGATTGCTAAATCGGGATATCGGGAGACAATCACGAAAATCAGTAGATCTGCCGAGAAATCGGGAACTTTTGCAACGCTGGATTGACAGAATAAGTAAGACGTACACGCTCAGGTGAACTAGACAGACAACACTATTATACCTCTTGTATCGCATGTTTAGCGAACAGTCAACAGGAATACGGTTAAGCGCGCTGTCGCGCTCGGCACTAGGTACATAAGAGGCTAAAATATAGGTTTAATTTAAAACTCGTATAAAAAAAGAATGTTTGATATCGATATTGGATCACTCAGTATCGGAATTGTAATATCAGAACTTGCGTTCCGAGATTCCGATGTTGCGATATTCCGAGATTCCGAGATGCATGCCCTAGACGTGCATCTTTGACATCAAAATTTCCGGATTGAAAACGCTTAAACCAAATTTGTGCTACTCTCACAGACACTACACTAGGTCCATAAACATCGCAAATTTTTTTCGCGGCTTGCGTTGCTTTTTTACCTTTTTAGTAGTAAAATTTTAAAATGTATCGAATTTCTTCATTAAATTCACTCATCTTGACGGTACGAAAAACAAATGAAAATCACACTTTTTCCTAATTTGAATTTGGAATTATGTTCTTTAAAATTTAAACTTTCAATGATACCAAAACCAGCCAGATACAAATAGTATAGCCAAAGAGATTTTATTACAAGTTCATACATACTATAATGCGAAAAGACTTTTTCCCCAACATATTATTTTACTAAAGTTTTTAAGGCCCCAAAACGCCCGTCTTTCACCACTTTCTATACTCGGTTCAAACGCTCGTGGCACGCGGGGCTTTAAAACTTGGGAGCGGAGTAGCGCATATTGCGCGCTCCATTGCACTTATGGTTCTTATTGGCGGGAGTAGTGATGTTATAACTTACTTATCGATAGTGTTAGTTACCTTTTATGCGTTTAATGAAATAATAAAGCATTTAACGATTAAAAGTTGTTTAATAATAACATAAAAATGCATAACAATTTTATAGCTAGACTTATTAATAAACGCGTTTCATTTACTTAATTCACAATAACTTACATGTCAATGTTCTATAAATATTAATATAATTTACTGTTATCCTAAAAAAATCAAAAATACTAAACCTAAGGAAGAAAATTATACATAATATTTACAAAAACAATAACGATTCATAATTTAATCTAGTTCCGCACCATCTTCCTCCTCGTCATCGGAATCGCTGTCCTCGACTAAATTAATTATTAAACTATTTATATCTGATAAATGCGCCTTTTGCAAATCTGCGTCTTTCAGAGCTTCAGCATGACGAACAAATTTTGTCCAATCTTCTGTGGTCACATTTCCTATAGGCTCGTGCACCAATTTTCGACATTAGCTATTTTAAAATTTTATTTTTTGCTGCTACTTCTCCTCTCAATTGAGCCCATATCAATTCAGTTGGATAGTACTGGCAGTGATAGTGATATGCGTAATTATTGATGACTCATTTGAACGGTATGCGCCAGCGCAACCCTAAGGAATGACGTCACAAACGTGTTTTGTGGCCCCGCGTGCCATGAGCGTTTGGACAGAGTATAGTGCTTTAGCTGGGAAGAAATAGTGGCGCAACAAACTCCTATAGAACTCCTCCCTATAGAACTTTTGTTCCTGACGCTCATATAAATCGCGCGTCCAACTATTCTACGCTAGTACAAATTCGCTCACAGCAAACGCTACAGTTAGCATCGCTGTTTTGTGGACTTTGGAGGTTGATCACATACATTTGTTTTTAACGCTCGACGCTGACGCTTGCAGCGCAGAGCGAATTTGCTTTAGGCGTTGCGGCTCTGGCTTTCGGATTAGGGTTCCGTACCTCAAGAGGAAAAAGGAACCCTTATAGGATCACGGTCCATCTGTCTGTCAGTCTGTCAACACCATTTTTTTCAGGAACGCGTGGAGGTATCGAGTTGAAATTACCATCAAATACTTGGAGTTTATGTCCTTGGAGCTCTAAAAAAATCAAACTTTTAAGTCAACGCAATAAAAAAATACGGTCATTTATGCGACATATTTTGATACTCGAAAATAAATCAAAGCCTATAATGGTACGCCCGTTGACCTAGGATCATGAAATTTGGCAAGAAGTAAGGCCTCACAACACTTTTTGCAATTACAAACTTACATTTGCCCGTGACGTAAATCGATGTAGGTATGGGAAAACACGATTTTCAACTACAATGTTAAGTTTGTTCTTCTGTTAAATTAATCCCAATTAAGGAGGGTTCCTTGGACGTGGTCGACATTGAAGGGTTGACCGGTACTTGGCCAGTTTTTATTTCCATTAGAATAATCCCAGTAGAAGCCCGGTAGCTGGATTTGTGCTCGGTTTTTTGTTTTGACATGCCGTCCCGCTCCGCCCTGTGGCAGAAGTCATTTGATAATTTCACGCACAAAAAAAAAAAAATACAAAGAGGCATGATGATATTTTTTATTAAAACAAATGTAAACAGGAAATGGACACATGGCATCTTGCGGATCCCGTGGACAGTCCGGAAGTACCAGCAAACGCATTGCCGACAGTAAGTACTTCAATAACATGATTTAACTATTACATACACTCTTTTGCAAAAAACAGGCCCCTAAGGAAATATACGTTCTAAGGTCGATTTGAGTTAATTAAATGTTTAATTGTTTGACGTAGTCTGCATACTTATACTCGTGTAAACGGATACGCGTGAAGTGAATTCTGGCAATTTTTTGATTAATTTTCGATTAATTCTTTAAATCCGATGTACACGGCCAAACAATAAGAAATGGTCGGCAATAAAGACAAGAAGACTTTTTTACTTTTTTTAATTAAATAAAGTTACAAATGCAAAAACCTAATAACAAGTGTGTCCTCCTCTTGTCAAAATCACTGCTTGAATCCTTCTGGGCATGCTTTCCACGATGTTTTTAATAACGTTTTGAGGAATACGTTTACGTTCGACAAAACATCAGGAAGCTAAAAAGAGTCATTGCAGAAGCAATGACTCTTTTTAGCTCCTTGATGTTTTATGGAGCAGGTTGCACTGATCTTACTCGTCTCTTTAGAACATCTCAGACAACCTCAATTGGATTGAGGTCAGGACTTCAAGCTGGCCAATCTAAACGACGGATCCCAACTTCTTGCATGAACGCTTCCACGTCGCTAGAACGGTGCGGGTGAGCATTGTCGTCCATAAAAATGGAATCTTCCCCAAGTGCAGTCAATGCGGGTTGTGCATATGGAATTAGGACTTCCATTATGTACCGGTGTGCATTTAATGTTCCATTTTCTATGAAAACTAACTCCGTACGCTCCGTCGAATTAATTGCTGCCTAAAACATAAGGGAGTCTCCGCCATAAGGAGTGATTTCTTCGAAACACACTTTCGCATAGCGTTCCCGTGGTCTTCGCAGCACTCGCCGGCGTCGGTTCTCTCCACACAAAGAGATTCTAGCTTCATCAGAAAACAATACTTTATTCCAGTCCTCCTGAGTCCATGAAGCAAAGTTTCGAGCAAACTAAAGTCGAGCAACACGGTGCTCACGGAGTAATTTAAGGCCCTGAGCCGGGCGGTAACTCCTGATATTGGCAGCCATAAGCCTCCTCCTGACCGTCCACAAGCTAACTTCTACTCCTCTTACTTCTTCAAGGCTAACTTCAGGTTCACACTCGACGCCTTACGATTCCGCAACGCCTGACTCACAAAAAAGCGGTCATCTATTGGTTCTGTGCATCGTCTTCTATCCGAACCGGGTCTTCTTTTGACCGAACCGGTCTCTTGATACCGTTGCCAAGTCCTCTGGACAGTTAAACGACTCACATTTAGCCGCTGAGATACGTAAGTTTGCGAACAATCTTCGTCAAGTAGGGCTATAATTTTACCGGCCCTTATCGCTTTATCACTCATATCAAAAAGTGGTATTTAATGTAAAAAGAAAGATTATATTGTTTAATTTGCAGAAAATATCCAAAACGTTTTAAAATTTTAGTAATCAGTAAAAAAAATCGTTTCAGCAATTCGCGCCATTAGTAAAGCAATTTTTACAATAATCCACAATAGTCATTATTTTTCTTTTGCTAATTTCAAAATTTAAATTTGGAACGTAAAGAATCATGCCAGGATGCTTCAAATAACATGCCAATACATCGTCAAATTAATAAAACCTCTTTCTTGTTCTTCTTCATTGAAGTAGAGAAAAAAAATCTAAAGTGCCGTTTATTTGCAAAAGAGTTTATTTATCAAATCTTTTACTTATGTCAAATTTCGGGTCGCAGAAAACTTTTCTACGAATTTCCATAATTTTTAATTCATCACTCATAGTACTTTATTTGTCCATTCCTTTGTCACAAATATTTCATATAATATACAATCTAACACTAAAATATTTATATTAATTAATTAGGTGCACTTAGGTATATGAAGGAAAATAGGGAAGAGCTTATTGGGCATCAAAAAATTCGTCCGCCTGTGGGTAAAGTGCCCAAATGGCAGCATTGCCACGTTGGATGGCAATGCTGATTATTTAGCTTAAAATAGGCCAGTTCACGTGACGAGTCGACCAACTGCTTGGCGATGTCCCTAAATACTCGCTGAGCACTTATAATCGCCACATTTAGTATAATCTAATATTTATAATAAAATAATGTGTACTCTTTATTACGTACAATACGTACACCATACGAGTTACAGATGTAAATGTAGAAAAACATATAGGACAGTCACTTTAGCACAAAAAAGGGGTCAACCTTTGAAAGATAATAAGCTAAAAACTCGTAAACACCTTCAGTTTGGCTTTATAAAAGTTGTTTTAAAAGTCTCATAAAATCATGTATGTGTCGTAACGTAAGTTATTCAAGGTCAAAGGTCACAAAAATCGCTTTTTCATGATTCTCTCGGTTTATATTGCTCCAATGATACTAACAAGTTTTATAAAATTGTAGAACATAAAATTCACGACAAATTTTGTTCCAAACATTTTTTCATGAGCTCAACCGTTTTTGAGATAGAGGGCGGAGAGCGCGCTGCGCTCAGCCATACATACTGCAGTGCTATTCTGTACAAATCTCACCGTGAAAACTTAGGTGAGGTGAGCGTGGAGTGAGTGTCAATCCCTAGCATCAGGTGGAATGACAGCTCCCTTCAAGCTCACTTCAGCTAAGTTTTCACGGTGAGATTTTTACAGAATAAACCGGCTGTAGTGCAAGGTCGACCGTGAATCTCGGTGAATAATACCTTGTATAAAGTTATTAAATCATTAAAATATAATTAACAATGAATAATTTGTATTATTTATTTGTCAATACATTGTGTTTAATAACATTTTACTTAAATCTAATATATTCATTTAATAATACTTACCTAATTTGTGTAATCAAAAATTGATTAAGTGAAATACTTAAATTATTGTATATATCTCAATTATATATAAACCGAGATAATCACGTAAAGCCGATTTTTGTGACCTTTAACCTTGACTAACTTACGACGCAGACACGAGCTTTTATGAGACTTTTGAGACAAATTTTATTACGCTAAAATGAAGGTAGGAGGAGGTAGTATAGGAGTTTCCAGACGATTATCTCTCATTCCGAGATTGACCCCTAATATTACTCGACTAAATATAGGATGCCACAATGGGCCGGTCTTATCGCTAACAGCAATATTTTAAAGACAACCATAAGATGGATTTAAAGGTCAGTGTGTCTCTCTTCTTCATACACATGAAAATGCAAGGTTTTAGTAGGTATCTCTTATCGGGTCCCACGTCATTAATGTTTTAAAAACAATTTTCTTAGATTGTTTTTATACTTGTTTTTATTTTCTTAGATTGTTGTTATACTTGTATTCAACATAGACTATATGGAGGTAATCTATTGTGTAAAGATGTGTATTTTTGGTTTTTGAACTGTTTTCTTTTTATATTATGTATGTGTTCGCTTAAATTTTTTGCCCGTTTCTAAACGTGAGGACTTATTATTGGCTCACTGTTTATTATTCCATTACTATATTGTTTTAATGTAGCTGTTAGTCCTCCATATTTGTTAAATAAATAAATCATTGTTTGTTTTCCATTGCAGCCTGTGCCGCCGCGATCGTTCTATACGATTGTAAGTAAACGTGCTTCATTCAATTTAATATGCGGCTATATGTAAGTGGGCACGCCCTTTATTACTGGAGGCTTTTATTTAGGTATAAAGTTCTGCTTACGTTTTTAGTTTTGTATTTTGTTTCTGCTTGAGTATAGTTTTCAAAATTTTTTTTTTGATATATTGGCGTGTGCTAGCTTACTTATAGCAAATAATTTAATTTAATGTTTTGTGTTGCGTAATGTACCTAAATTATTATGCGCAGTGTTATACAGTGTGATTCAAAATACCCCTGTTATACCGAAAACAGTGTATTGTTTAATACACTATTAGTTATTCTGGAAGGTCGCCATGGTCATATCTCAACTTTAAATAATTTCGGTTTTCTCTTACAAAATACAAATAATATTTTAATTTTGCTATGTCGTAGCAACCCTAGATAGGCGGAGCCAAATAAATCAATGACCGCAGGCCGTAGGTATGTAGGTATTGTCGCGTCCTTTGACCTGGCAAGCTGTTGCCTCATCGCGCGAGTGAAATGATCAGTACGGTAATTATTAAGTTTGTACATACCATTTTCCTTTTCAAATCCTGCGCAGCTTTACACACGTAGGTACACGTAAGTAAACTCATAGTTTTAGCACATGAACTTATTCACAATAAGGACAACAAACACAAAAGGTACACAGAACTTAGACAGTTGTCTTGCTGCTGCAAGATTACCGTCAGTCGCACCTACACACATTATCATGTCATATTCATTGTTCGCATATTCGGTCATGATTCCTCGCAAAATTCACTGCAATCCAACGCGAAACTAGACGACATGCATCCAACTCGAAAGAATGAAGTGAACTAGCGAAATAAATGCCTAATTACTTAACTAGCCTACAATAATAAAAATGTACACAATTTTAGTGATCAATAAGATATTAAGTGAATTCCGATAATAAATAGGTACTATTTTTAAAATAAAATATTGTACCTAGTGATAGCAGTGCACCTACATTTTGCTTACGGTATTTCTGTCCCATGATGTGATAAGCGGCCAGTTAAAATTGTATTATCGAGGTTGACTAGTATTTGTAGCATTAATTACAAATCTTAGTGGTTTACCTATTTTCTGTATTTTTTAAATGATAAAGAAATAAAATACATTGCCATAATTATGAAACAAATCTAATTCCAAAATAATCGAATACAGTATCCAAAAACCCCAAAAAGATTGCCCGGTCTTAAAATAGAATCGCGTTATTATTACACATGTACGGAATCTTTTAGTGATTTTCTTTCCAAGGTGGCGGCGAGCTCAAAGGCCGCGCGTGGCGGCACGGCGGCACGCCAAAAGATTTTTGTAAGCTCAAATGATTTTGAATCTTATTTTTATGATTAAATAACTTTCAAAATCATTTCAGTTTAAAAAATCTTTCGGATTGAAGCATTTTTCAACCGATGCCGATATCCAATAAGAAAGCCGGAAGCAATGGGCGTGCAGTATAGTGTAGGAAATTGCAAGATATTGGTGGCATTTCTACCAATCGGAGGATTAAAACTGCAATTAATTCTTATAAAAATGTATTTCACCAAAGAGTAACGAAAACAGTTAGGTCGTTCGATATCTTACTTTTGAGGATAGATACCTGTTAAACAAATGGAATTAATTTTCATAGGGAGCTAATATTTATTTTATTAAACTTTTTACTAGGTATTTGTATTTTATAAAAACCTTGTAGTTGGGTTTAAACTGCAGTTTTATGCAGATGTATGTAGCTACGTCTACTTCTACTCTGCGTAGGTATTTCGCATATCATACTGGTATTCAAGACTTAATTCAATCTTGAAAAAAAAAAATCAACTTGCCTCTCTGATGCAAGAAAATTATAGGCTTTTTACTATTATGTGTTAAGTGTCTTATCTGACGCATTCATCCCTATATCAAAGAAAAGAGAATAGAGGTCAACCAAATTTAGGGTTGACTCCATCAAAAATATGAAGAAAACTTTGACATGTCGAAAGCATTCAAAAACTTTAATGAACATTGTTGGGGACTTCATCTAATGATTAATAATGCACAACAGAATATGGGGCCGCTGGATCAAAAGAGGTCTTCTGAGTCACCCTGTATAGAATCATTTTCTTTTTAACTGAACAGACAGCTGTGCTGCTGGGGAGTTTCTTGCACCACTTCTTCTCTCCAGCTAAAGCACTAGGAAGTGGTGGGGCGGGCGTTTTGGAGGACTGTCTTATGTAATTTTGACGTTCAAAAAGTGTTGATTCTCAGCCTAGTTTGAATAAATGACTTTTGATTTTGATTTTAATAAAATAATATGTTATTTTTAATATTTAATGTTATAATATACTACCCTCTGCCCGCGACTTCGTCCCGTCAGCGTGAAATTACTTGTTCCCCGACCCGCCGCGTCACATCCCGTCGACCGTCCGTGCTATCACTTATACCGCTTTTTTTCTTTTGCTCGGCTCCTAAGGGTCATAGCGTGGCTTTCCTAAAGAATTGAACTATCAAATCCGACTGGTAATTCCAGAGATTACCCCCTACAGACAAACTTACAAACAAATTTTGCCTCTTTATAATATTAGTATAGATAATTATGGTCTAGTGATCGCAAGCGCTACTGCGGAACATGCCATGAGGTGCTGAGTTCGACTCCCTGGTCGGGCAAGTTAGTGAGTTTTTCCACCTGGATTTTGTTAGTAGCAGCCTGGAGTCTGGATTTGTGCCCGGGTGATGTCAATGACCCCTTATTCAACTCAGCCTATCGCAGTCCGCTGCTGGAGTGTTACATGGGACTTAAGCGGGATACATCGATCGGCGGGATCTCATGGCGACATGGAGAGTGCGACTGTCGCAGCCCAGCTCTGGGCACGCCACAATTGCGGCGATAAGTCCCCTCTTTGAGGAGTGGTTAGAGAGGCGCCACGGCGTCCTCACCTTGCGCCTGACGCAGGTCCTCACCGGACACGGTTGTTTCGGGAGGTTCCTGTTTCGCATAAGGCGGGAGGAAACGCCCGGGTGTCACCATTGTGTGGATCGCCCAGAGGACACGGTGGAGCATACAGTGGAGGTCTGCCCGGCTTGGGCAGAGCACCGCCGTGTTCTCACGGAGGCGATCGGCGGCGGCGATCTCTCGCGTCCGAGCCTGGTCCAGGCCATGGTGCGGAGCGAGAGTGCACGGGAGGCCGTCACCTCCTTCTGCGAAGCGGTAATGCTCGCGAAGGAGGAGGCGGAACGCGTGAGGGAGAGGCAGCCTCACGCCCTCAGTCGCCGCAGGAGACGCCCTGGGCGGCGGGAATCGATAGCCGATTCCCGGCCACCGTAGGCGCGGGCTTGCGGACGGTGAGTAGTGGGTAGCTCGCCGTCCGGTGAGGACCAAGCCCGGGTCGACGGCGCGTTGTGTTCCATGCGCGCCTCAAAGAGATGTCAGCAAAAGATGGGGTCCAATAGGGCCGATGCCGCTGGGGTCGCGGGTTGTTTGAAAAAGATACCGTGGCCTTGGCATAGGCAACTGAAGGAACACGGGTGGGTTTTAGTCAGTAAAAGTCTGACACGCCCTTCCGCTCCACCCAGAGCGGGAGAAGTTATTTGATGACTTCCCATCCACAAAAAAAAAAGGGATACATCGATAAATTAAGTGTTTTTAATATTCCCACAAAGCCAAATGAGGGTATATGGTTAAATCTTTTAGATTTTCCATATGTGTTATTTGAGTATATTGTCTACTGCTGTACTAAACCCAAAACAACTTGTGTACGGTGCACGTAAAGACGCCAGCAGGTCAAGCTACCCGAAATTGTCAAATTTTCCCAATCAACCTTGAACCTAATGCTTTAGCGATAAAGTTGAAAATCTATTAAAGAAATTTGACAGATTGTAAGTACGAGTAGCTCGATGTGCTGGCGTCTGTACATGGTTGTTAAAATGAATGAATGAATGAGTTGTGCAATAAGTAGGCTCGCATCATTGCACTCAAACGCGCGACCTGCCTTAGAATGCATGACAATCAGGCAGCAGCACACAGAGCCCGGATGATGCATTCTGTATCAAAATGTAATTTAGACGCGGTTTGGGTCGGACAACTTGCATTTTTATTTCTTGATTTAAGCCACATTGGCACTCACTGACAATTCTGCCGTCATAAGGCATGATGAGTACAATGACCCATTAAAAGCTTGCCACTGTTTACACTTACACTCTGTATAATAATATAACATAATATCATGCCTTTTTTCTCTGAAGGGTTGAGCAGAGGTGTACCTATGAAAAAAGACGTATCTGACATATTTTTCGAATATTCGTATTCGGTACATTCGGCATATTTTTTCATGTTCGTATTCGGCCGAATATTCAGTTGATTTGCCGAATAATTACCGAATATTTAAATTATTGTTAATATTGAAAAAAGAACATTTTATTAAACAGTAAGGTTAACTAACTACTAAATAAGTGTGGTTTATTCCGAAAGTTGTACATAGTTTTTGTAAATGAAAGAAACACTACTTTTTGTACCAATACTTTTTGTGCAATTGACAAAATAATAAAAAGATTAAATCAAAGTCAAAAGTCATTTATTCAAATTAGGCTGAGTATCAGCACTTTTCGAACGTCTTAACTACATAAGACAGTCCCCCAAAACGCCCGCCCTTCACCACTTCCTAGTGCTTTAGCTGGGGAGAAGAACTGGCGCAGCAAACTCCCCAGCAGCACAGCTGTCTGTTCAGTTAAAAAATTTGATTGTATACAGCACTGCGCAAAATAATATAGGTATTACGCAACAAAACATGTAATTAATAATAATAATAACAACCTGGGACATTATTCACACACGGTCATCTGATCCCAAACTAAGCAGAGCTTGTACTATGGAAACCAGATAACTGATATACTACATATACTACTTTTTTTTTTTGTATATTCATACTTATATAGATAATTACACCCAGACTCAGAACAAACAGACATGTTCATGCACACAAATGTTTGTCCTGGATGGGAATCGAACCCACGACATATATCGATCTGTGGCATGATAGGTGGTATCTTAACCAACCACGCCAACTGGCCTGCCAATTTAATTAAATTAAATTCATTGCCATAAGTCAGCTAGCACACGCCAATATACCAAAAAGAAAGAAAAAAAAATCGAAAACTATACTCAAGCAGAAATAAAAATAAAAAACTAAAAACGTAAACAGAACTTTATAACTAAATAAAAGCCATTAAGGGCGTGCTCACTTATAGCCGTATATGTAGCAGTAACTCGAAGTCACAAATGATAAACTAGGACCATCGAATGATCAATTGTTGAGGTCGCTAGCTAACCACCACATTAACAATGAATTTAAATAAAATTTAAATCAAATAAACTTCAGATTTTTTTTTACCAATGAAACTAAATTTCTATGAAATTAACAATTTTAATAACACTGCTTTGAGTAACATTTTTTTTTCAGAAAATATTTTTTTTTAGAACATTTTTTTAGAACCGCCAGAAAAAAAATATTTTGTTCTGTTTAAACTATACGATATAAAGACAGACGCGTATTTTAATAGTAAGAATTATTAGGTTTTCGTTAAGTTTTCGCCAATTTAATTTAATACTAATAGATGCGTCTTTTTTTGCTGATTCCGAATAAATAAGTACCTAAATAAATCTATTTCGAAAACAATGTCAGATACGTCTTTTTTCATAGGTACACCGCTGCTCAACCCTTCATGGAAACAATGCGTGATATTATGTTATATTAATATACAAGGTGTAAGTGTAAACAGTGGCAAACTTTTAAGGGGTCATTGTACTCGTCTTCATGAATAACTTTTACTATGGGACCAAACCTGAATTCGCGAAAAAGAATCAGCTGCTCAGTACCTACATTTATATTCGCATAATTCTTCAAGATTTAGGTAACAGCTGATTTTTTTTCGCGATTCCAGGTTTGATCCCATAGTAAAATCAATCTGCCTAGCCTTTTCCCAACTATGTTGGGGTCGGCTTCCAGTCTAACCGGATGCAGCTGAATACCAGTATTTTACATGGAGCGACTGCCTATCTGACCTCCACAACCCAGTTACTGGGTAATACGATACCCCTTGGTAAGACTGATTGTCAGACTTTTCGGGCTTCTGACGACCCGTAACGACTGTCAAAGATCCACGAATGACAGCCGGGACCAACGGCTTAACGTGCTTTCCGAGGCACGGAGGAGTCTTGGTATGTAAAGATTTTCACCCATCTAAGGACCAACCCCGGCAAGCGTAGCTTAACCTGATGGATCGACCCGTGCGGCTGTTATTACTTAGCCACAAGCTCCTCCTTGATCCCATAGTAAAAGTTGTTAATAATGATGAGGACAATGACCCCTTAAAAGGTTGACACGGTTTACACTTACACTGTATATTTAATGGAAGGATGTGGGCGAGTCCTTTGCCCAGCTGTGGGCAAAGGACTCGCCCATAAAACTAATAATATAAATAATAGGTACGTTATTTTTGATTCCAGAATACAAACATCAAATCAATTGCATGAACTTATTATTTTATTTTTATCACTTCTCTTCTTTCTTCTTTTTTCTGTTCTTTTCTTCTTTTTTATTATTTTATTTTATGTTTATTCACCTACTGAAAAAAAAAATTTTCAAACAAACTAAATGGTAGTGATAGGTAAAACTATGGATTTTGCTGATCTTTGACTAGCTATAGTGACTAAATCAATAAACTATTGGATATATCTATTTGATCGTATTTTCGTATGCACACTTGGATCGGCATTAAAGAAGGAATAAGCATAATTCGAAGGTTCACGGTCTATTTGTATTAAGCGAAATGTTTGGAACTTTACAGGAGGGCATTTCAAAGTTTCCTTATTCGGAAAAAAGAACATTGTAAAAAAGTATCTATATTTTTTACGATAAAGTGGCCTTTCGACGGTTAATAATCTGTCTGTCTATTTCTGTTTTTTATGTTTTTCACTTTTTAATGCAGGTAGATATGATAATAACTTAATATCGGCCAGGATGTCGCTTAATACAAATAGCCGGTGAACCCTCGATATAATAGACCTTATGGCCGTTCTAAAAAAAAATACAAAAATATATATATATATCCCAAGTAGTATCTAAGACACGATTAAAAAAAATACTATACTAGTCACACTATTTACTGCCTCCTATCCGGCATAGTCAACGAACAATAAAACAACACATAAACAACAAATAACCGATGCCGATGGAATTCATTCCTTTGTGGTCGTGGTGAATGTAAAAAAGTTAATTAAAAAAAAAAAAAATCTTATGTGCTTCCTGGGATATAAATATTTTTTTTGTATTTCTTTTTAGAATGGCCATAAGGTGTATTTTTTACTGCCTCGTTGGTCTAGTGATTGCAAGCGCTACTGCTGAGCATAAGGTCCTGGGTTCGATTCCTGGGTCGGGCAGTGTTATTGGGATTTTCCATCTGGAATTTCTCGGTAGTCGTCTGGAGTCTAGATTTGTCCCTGGTTGGTGGCGATAGGCTCGCCTCCTGTTACATGGGACTAAAATATAGCTGGCGAAATGTGGGAGTACTGGATGTTATGTATTTTTTTTTTTTATAACAGGGCCGAGGTAATCCCATGGACCCCTATAATATGGAGGAACAGGTAAATATATCTACGTAAGACACAATAATTTAGTAACTACCTAGTGTCAAAATCAAATAATAGGTCTACCTACAAAATTGCCTATTTACAGAGAAAAAAATTAAACAATTTTTTTTAAAGAAATATTGTAGATGGTGTTTTGCCATTTTAATGGAAGTTCGTCGTTGCTTGCTGTACCTTGTCCATACACGTGTCGGTAATATTGCGTGCTGTTTGTGTTGCGTTGCTACGACGGAACTCGTATTCAAAAATAACGCGCAGGGTTTCAGGACTACCAAACAATATGGAGCTTTGTTTCAAGGTAATCATCATATCATAATCTTTAAAGATTATTCACCTTATGTTAAAGATTGAGAACTGATTGTTGTTGAGGATTGTGGTATATCATTTGAAAGATAATTTTCTTAGCTTTAAAGCTAAGAAAATTATCTTTCAAATGATATACCACAATCCATAGTTCATTGCATAAATTGTAAAAAATTATCTAGAGCAATGCGCCATGAAGTGATCCAGTTTATTGCTCGCGAGTGTAGATTACCCGGAACTTCGTAACACGTGAGATGCATAAAAACATTTAGATATTTCGGCTGTTCCTTTGAGTTTTTCCTATTTTTTTTCTTAACCCCCCCCCCCCGCCCCTAGTATTGAGGCGAACAAAACAAAACAAAAAAAAAAAGATATTCAAATCGGTCGAGCCGTTTTTGAGTTTTTGTGAGACTAACGCATCGAAATTTATATAAATAGATAGAAAGGAACAAAATTTACAGGGCCTTAGCATATCTCCGCCGCGAAACCGCGAAACAGGGAAACTGCATGATGGTTCGCTGATGTTCCCCTACTCGAGTAGCGGAACATCATGTGAGTCAGTTAAATTGAACCACTGCGGTTTCGCTGCTATAGTTTCGCGGCAGAGGTGTGCTAAGGGCCGTAAGAAAATAGAATTGATTTTTAGTTGTCTCTTCCATAAAAAATTTTAGCAAAAATAAAACCAACATCCAAAACAAAACACTACAAAGTTAATAATAACTTTAATTTCGGTAGTCGGTGTCTGGTTTTGTATTTTCGTTTTTTGCCACCGACTTCCGAAATTAAAGTTATTTTTCACTTTTTAGTTGTGGTTTACACACACACACAAATTCGAATAAAACAGTGATAGGAAGTTATTAAAACATCATCCACATAAACTAAATGAAAAATACGCATTATTGCAGCTGATTCAAAAACTACCCAAGCATAATTAATAAAATTTATATAGAACCACCTAGACCCTTTAAAAAAAAGAACTTTCCAAATCGGTTCATCCGTCTTTGAGTAATCGCGTAACAAACATACAAAAAAAAAGAATCTTTTTTGAAGTCGGTTAAAAATGTAGTTTCGTAAGGATAAGAATAAGCAAGAAACTCCATAGTTGCTCTTTTAAATAATAAATAGTTACTCTTATTACTGTATTTGAATGTCAAAACACAGTCACTCGGCAGTGTTATTCTGGAAAGTTCACTTCGAGCCACACTCGTGTGAGCGCACACATTGTTGACTACCAACTAACAAAATGATTTATGCCAAGTGACTGCAAAAGGCATGGACATAGAACCTAACGTGTCTGTATTTTTGTCAATTTGTGGGCTTATAATTCGAGAACTATTTTTTCTTCTAATATCACTGGGCAAAGGCCTCGCGCCTTCTTCCTAGGCCTGCTTCGGCGGAGCCCGCCGTTCATCCTCAGGCCCCCACCGTGTGGAGACTGTTGCCCAGCGATCACTATGCACGCGACTGACGTGACCGGCCCTATCCCATTTTAGGTCGGCTGCGTTGTTGCCTACATCCGGGTCATTATTAGAGAACTACTTATCATTATCTTATTAAGAGAAAACATACCTCGAGAAACTTATTGACCTTCTAATGATGGACACTATTTAAATTATTGAGCCTCTAAAAAGTTATTGCACTTCTAATGTTGCACACTTTTTAAAATAATTGAGCCTCTTTTTAACGTTCTGGCCTTTTCTCATAGTTGGTCGCAGTAATTAAGTTAGGATACTCTGAACAAATGGGTTAGGTTAGGTTAGAACTGTGATCTACATCCAAGTTGGTCGCAATTACCTACTTGGCTATTTGTTTGGCTTGGGGTGGTTTTAGTCAGTAAGAGTCGGACATCCATGACGATTTCCACCTATACCACAAACACAAAAAAAAAAAAAAGGTTACAACTGTCATCAACCGCGGCAGCAGCGGCGCGCTACACCTACTTGGCTATTTAATATTTTTAGGACCTTGATATAAAAATTATGTGAGATTCACAAAAAGGGGTGCAATCATTATATTAGAGTGTTCAATAATATTTTCAGGAACGCAAAATGGGAATTATTAGAGGTTTCATTAAATTCACGCCTTTTATTAATACCAATCTGGAGGACATAAATCTAATGTGAGCAGAGTACGGTCACAGTAAAAGATTAAGGAAGACAGAAGATAAAGGGTGTGAATCATATAGGTAACATACAGGGTGATTTTTAAAACATGCGACAAAATTTAAGGGGGTTTTCTACCCATCAATATGAACAACTTTTACTATGGGACCAACTAAGAATTCGCAAAAAAAAAATACCTTCCCATGTAAAAGCACATACCCGATTGGACCATTTTGTATAAAAAGGTCGAAATTTTTTTGCGAATTCCGAGTTGGTCCCATAGTAAAAGTTGTTCATATTGATGGATAGAACACCCCCTTAAATTTTGTCGCATGTTTTAAAAATCACCCTGTATAGGTACCCCTCTGAGGAATACAGGCGTGAAAATGTTGTTTTTTTCTTTCAGGAAATGGAATATAAAGACTCGCTTTTTCCCAAACCGGATGGGAAACCGTTTAATGATGAAGATAACTATGATTTGGATGAATTGGTAAGTTCATTCCTTAATAATGATCCAAATTTATACTGGGTGACATTTTTCCCGTCTCGAAAAAATAGGGTATACTAGGTGAACGGAGTTTCTACTCCTATGGCATACCTAGTTTTTTTTTTGTAAAAAAAATAATAATATCGAAATTCAAATCATACGCACTACACACCCTGCGTAGTGCGTATGATTTGAATTTAGATATTTTTTAACGATCTATAAAGTTTTTTCAAAATTTCTGTTTTTATTGTTCTAGTTTACTTCAAATCTGTAGTGTTTATTGATAGAGCAATTTCTGTCTAAGCTATAGAAAAAACTAAAAAAAAAAACTAAGACGGTAAAACTATCATCCAGTATAGTTATGTATTATTCACAAAATCCACAGCTCTTAAAAATGTTATCTAAAAACAACAACAACCAAATATGGATTTACAATTTATATCTATACAATACATGCAAAAAAAATCTTTGTTAGGAATAGCGCGCACTAGATTTTAGAATCGCGAATACACCGCGAGGGGCGTGGTGCGATTTTTTTGCAACAATTAATACACCACTAAAGTTATCTAAAACGGGATATTTACCATGTTTATTTTTTTCATCAGATCATCACCAAATTTTTACGAGACCTACTTCTCTAGATCTCACAAGGCGGAGATATCTCGTAGCCCCCTTTTTGGTGGAAGTACCCGTCCAACCAAAAACCACCGACGACAAAAAAATCTATAAATTCGTAAAACTTGTATATTAAGTTTTGTCCAGATTGGTTGTAAAATACGACATACTAGTCTATTCTGTAAAAATCTTACTGTGAAAACTTAGGTGAAGTGAGCTGTCATTCCACCTGATGCTTGGGAGTGACCATAGGTATAAGAATATTTCTATGGAATTAACATTATTGACAGCTCACTCCACGCTCACCTCATCTAAGTTTTCACGGTGAGATTTGTACAGAATAGCACTGCTGTAGAGGAGTAGCGACAAACTGACAGATGAAAGTAAATTTTGCCAGACTTGAAACAGAGACGCTTCGCTCGCTCGGTCAATTAAAGTTTTATCCATGCATATCAATCAGGGCCGTCCAGGGACATGAGCGGACCGTGCTCCGTCTGGGGCTCAAAGTATAATAATATCGGTGTGTAATTTTATAAATATGTTCACACAAATGTCCTTGTCTAGGCTGGCGACGGGACTTCAGTGCCTGCACTGTATGTGGCACGGCCCTGATCTGTAGATAGACCTTTAGGTCGTTTGAAGTTGACAGATGCAGGTGACGTTTCAAAGTTTAGTGCTAAATATATTCAGTGATTTTTAGTGCGTGTATGAGTTAAATGTAAAAGTTTCTCGCCACTTCAAGATCATTTTGATTCTAGCAAAAAATACGAAAAAAAAAGAATTAGAATTTATTTTAATGAATCTCTTTTATTTTCAGCCAAAGAGATTGACTCAGACGAACAGGGTAAGTTTATTTTCTTAAACTATATTAAAATAAAAGTATACAAAAGTAATATAATTTTTAATTTACTTATTATGTATATATGTAGTTTGTCGGTTCTTTTATAGATTATTAAAGCATATATTTAACGTCACACGATAGCCTAAACCAGAAGTGATAATCGCATTAGTGATTCAGCAGCTTCAATGTCATCATAGAGCAAGATCTCAGAGCCGCTTGACCTTACTTATTTTATTTTTTATTTATTTGAGATGGTCTAGATAAGACAAGTCAAGAGCAAACTTGACTAGTCTAGGTCAGAGGTGACAAGACAAAGTCGACGATGGAGTGAGCTTACCCAGAAGAAGGCTGTTCACTTTGAAAATATTAGGGTTGTATGCGTTCGCAAATACAAACGCAGGTAGAGAGTTCCACTCTTTTGCTGTGTGCATTATAAATAACATTTGGTGGAATAGCAACAAGGTAGGGATGGTAACTGGCAGTGCGTCTAGATATCAGATGGTAGAAGGGGCCCGGTGGAATGAGGTCGTGGAGTTCTCTTTCTTCTCACCGAAATACAGACTGTAGAAGACCGACAAGCAGGCAACCTTGCGGCGATGAGCCAAGCTGTGAAGCTTGGCATCCATCAGTTTTACGTCGCCAATGAGCCTCTAATTTTCTGATTAACAAAATGTGTGCATGGGATAGAGTAGTGTTAGTATGTACTTTGAACGTACGCATACCTGCTAGCTTGGGACGACGGCCAATTTTCAGGTATTAGGTACTAAAGATACGTATAAAAACTTTTTAGCAAAAAATAAAATCGACTTCCAAAACAAAACACTACAAAGTGAAAAATAACTTTAATTTCGGTAGTCGGTGTCTTTGGTTTTGTATTTTCGTGTTATGCCACCGACTTCCGAAATTAAAGTTATTTTTCACTTTGTAGTGTTTTGTTTTGGAAGTCGGTTTTATTTTTTGCTAAAAAGTTATTATTTTTCACTTTTTAGTTGTGGTATTCGAATTTGTGTGGGGTAGGTACCCCACACTAATTCGAATACCACTACCTGCTATGTAAATGACAGTGACAGGAAGTTATTAAAACATCATCCAGATAAACTAAGTGGGGAAAAAAACCGCATTATTGAAGCTAACTCAAAAACTACCCAAGCAAAGTTAATAAAATTTATGTGTACCTTGAAAGTATACCCTTTCAAACAAAAAAAGAATTTTCAAAATCTGTCCATCCGTCTTTGAGTAAACGCGTAACAAACATACAAAAAAAAAACATACACACGAATTGAGAACCTGCTCCATTTTGAAGTCGCTTAAAAATATTACTTGACCCAATTACGTGCTATCGAGTGAACGTTATAATGACGGACACTTTAAAGTGTAATAATTGTAACATCGTGATAGATGAAATGTTAGCATACATAAGTAATACAATCTCAGTGATTGACGAGAACAGTTTAACGAGAGTTTGTGTATCTGCGTTTTCACCAGCGGATATAAAAAAGTCAAAATCGCTGTTGTTTGACTGTGTACCGACGGATAGCAAAAGGATCACAAGGAAGAACAAAGGAAAGGAAAATCGTGAACTGGAAGACATAGTGGCCCTTCTGAAGAGCACGGATCCTGATAAAATACCAGTCTTTGTAGCACGAGACTTGAACAAACTACCCCCAATCACATTTGACCATCTAGATGTGACAAAATTACTCAAAGACATAACTTTATTGCAATCAGAGGTCAAAGATATAAAAAGTAGGTATGCAAGTCAACAGGATTTAGAAAGGCTCAAGGCGGAACTTCATACAATTAAATCGGTACCGTTGTTGTATGATGCCACCAACATAAATTCTAAACGTGGTGGGTACATTAATAATGAATCTGAACTCAGAATATCCCAACTATCACCTCAGGGATCGCCAAAATTAATTTCTGATGCAGTCTCCAGCAGCCCTGAGTGCAATAGTAGTGATATAATAAACACTGCTGCGACGGCACAAATAAACGAAACACAGATGAATGCGACATTATCAGCTGATGTGACGTCACGCGAAATTTCAGGGCAGTGCGCCGAGAAGTTTAGTACTTTTTTTATTTTTATTTGTGATGCGTTTGCTCTTGACTCTAGTCTAGGTCAGAGGTGACAGAGACAAAGTCGACGATGGAGTGAGCTTACCCAGAAGAAGCCTGTTCACTCTCACTTTGAAGAGATTAGGGTTGTATACGTTCGGAAACACAGACGCAGGTAGTGAGTTCCACTCTTTTGCTGTGCGCATTATAAAAGACATTTGGAAACGCTTAGTGCGAATTAGTGGAATAGCAACCAGGTAGGGATGGTAACTGGCAGTGCGTCTAGATGTCCGGTGGTAGAAGGGGGCCGGTGGAATGAGGTCGTGGAGTTCTCGGGCACACTCTCCGAAGTACAATCTGTAGAAGACCGACAAGCAGGCAACCTTGCGGCGATGAGCCAAGCTATGAAGCTTGGCATCCACCAGTTTTACGTCGCCAATGAGCCTCTTAGCTCTGCGTTCCACCGAGTCAAGCGCGGCTAGTTGGTACTTAGCTGATCCATCCCAAAGGTGACTGCAATACTCCATGCAGGATCGGACTTGCGCTTTGTAAAGGGTTAAAAGCTGTCCAGGCGTAGCAAACAAAGCGATTTAAAGTGGTCGGAGGTGTTATCTTCGCTTCCTTGTAAGAGTGGGGGTCAGCATAATGATGACGGGCAGTGGAAATCGGTAGAGAGTCGTAAATCAAAATTTAAGAAACGGTTATTGAGTTTGTTGGGTACGTCTAGTGATATTGACGGACGATTTAAAGTGGCTGAGTTAAAAGTGCCCGTATTTATCAGTCATGTACACAAAGACACCACTGAGAATGATATTATTGAGTACATTCGACAGAAAACGCGGGAGACTGTTTCCCTGCATAAAATAAACAAAAGAAATGACACAGAATATAATGCCTACAAGGTGCTTGTTCCCAAATATAAATTGCAAGTGTTTCTGGAGGATAGACTGTGGCCGCAAGGTATTTTATTTCGGCGTTTTGTAAGTTTTAAGCCCAATACTTTTGTGGATAATGAACATAAACAACCAACTAATGGATAGTTATAATAAATATAATATGGTTACTTTCAACTGTAAAAATGTCAAGCGGTCGAACGAAAGTATTAAGGATCTGTGTAAAAGTTGTGATATTATAGCCTTACAGGAAACATGGTTGTTGCCCGAGGAGATCTTGTACAGTCGCGACCAAAAGTCGATAAGCAAACTCACAAAGCAATAGCTTGGCGTTTAGTTTGACTTAAGACCTTCTATTTCCAAGAACATAAACATGCATAATTATTGTCGTCAACAACTGATTGTAGTTCATAATTTCAAAGTAATAACATGTGTAAAGATGACCTAGCGGTTAAGCGCGTGCAGATAGATGCGTAAATCAGTGAGCCGTGAGTTCGAATCTCACGCAGTACTTGACTTTTTGTAAGTTTTTACTTGATTGGAAGTAATGGGACAGAATTATAATATTCTTTATCTTGTTGAATGAATGAATGATATATTTATTTGCAAGAATATAGGTAGCTAAGTTCTTAAGATCTATGGGTTTCACTATATTCGGCATTTCAACCGTACAAATATTAGGTTTTATTTATACATAATAGCATGCAGTACACATAGCAATCACATAAAAAAATAATTGTAATAATAATTTCATAATATAAATTTAGATTACAATGCAGCTAATAATATTAAAATGAAATACAATTATATTCATTTAAAATAATAATTTATAATAGAAATAGCGATCAATAATAATAGCAAGAATAATTAAAATGTTTTAGTATTGTTTAAGTAATGTCAGTATGCAAATGTCATAATAATTTAGTAAACATGTTTTACATTTTATCTACACAAAATATTCATTGATGGAATAAAAACATCTCTCACACAACCAGTTATATAGCTTTCTATTAAATTCTAAATCTGTAGCACTTCTAAATTCTTCAGCTAAGTGGTTATATATTTTGACCGCCATGGTATAACAGTTTTTTTTGCATACTTTTAGCCTATTACGAGGGACTACTAGTGGCTTTTGTGCTATTTTCCTCTTTGACATAGCCTTTTCATCTTTTTCAAAAAGCGAATAGTTTTTTCTTACAAATTTGCAGGTTTCAAATATATATAGAGACGGGAGGGTAAGCAGCTTTTGCTTAATAAATACAGGTTTACAAGAGTCTGTCCACCTAAGGTTGAAAATAGATCTTACACACTTTTTTTGGGCTATGAATGCCCTCTGAGCATCTGTTCGCTTGGTCACTCATTTCGTAAAGTTAGAAAGGTAGATCATAGAAAAATAAATAGGTATTGACAATATATGTGTTATTAGAATATCCTTTCTTTGTTATGTTATTATAAATTGACTAAGTGGGTATACAACAAAAAATCATATGAACGGTTACAAAAAAACTTCTTTTATCTAGTAGGAATGTAACGTCACAATTCTCTTAAGTTTGTTAATTTTATAAATAAGTAAATAAAACGAATTAACATTTTTGTTACCATTCAGCACGACTTTTTTATTTAAACCTTCCAACACCGAAAAGATAAATTAAAAATCACAAAAATAGTTAAATAATAATACAATAACTAATATTTAACTTCTTATAAAAATAAATAATAAATGAAAATAAGCATCTAACAAGTTTTTGCTTAAAATAGAAATATATTATTATGGTTCTGAAGAACCAAAAACAGTCCAACATTGTGATTAAGATTTGAACTCAGACTTCATTGATCGTGAAACCATTGCTTAGCCCAAACAGCTACCAGCACATGTTATGTTTATGCGAATTTTAGCAATGCAATGGTAAGAACAGGTCGCCACTATGACGAGTATTCTAAATGCAACAGAAATATAATGTTATTTCGCGTAGTACGACGACATGCGACAATTCATTAGTGTGTGTTATCTGCGGAATGTTGGCTCAACACGCACACGTACTGGTTCGTGCTCGCACAGTAATTCATAGCAATGTAATCCTTAGCATGCTTATGGACTTTTGAGCGTTTACTGTACCTAGGCAATATAGATACAGAATTTGGCAGCACTGGAACATCCGCAGTGGACACCTCGGCGGGAATGCTGGTTGGTAGGCCATATGGAGGAGTAGCAATTTTGTGGCGAAAAAGTGTTTTCAGTGAGGTGTCAGTGATACACAGTGATAATCCAAGGGTATGTGCTATTAAAATTATATCTAATAATAGGACCATAATAGTAATGAGTGTTTACATGCCTACTGAAAGGGTTGATAATAAAGTGGACTGGTGAGTGCTATAATAGACATTGAGGATGTTGAATCTGTGTTTGTCCTAGGTGACTTTAACTCTCACCCAAGTGGACTATTTTTTGGCGAGTTGACTCATTTTTGTGCCGAACATGATCTGGTTTGTGTAGATGTGGACAAGTTGGGTGTGGACTCAGGCTCCTATACTTTTATAAGTGACGCTCATGGGACGTCGAGTTGGTTAGACCATTGCTTAGTCACCAAGTCTGCATTTAAGGCTGTCACTGATATTCGTATAAACTATGATACACTGTGGTCTGATCACTTTCCTCTGTATCTGGAGTGTAAATTTGATTCCATTAATCCCATATCTAACTTGTATGATGTGAATGAATATGATGTAAATTGCTAAGTCAGGTGGGGCAATAGGAATGTGAAGCAGATACAAGAATACAGGGAATATTGTCATGAGCAATTAAGATTAATTGATTTTCCTCATGATTTTATTAACTGTGGGGACAAAATATGTTGTAACCAGAATCATAAACGTTTACTGGATGAAATGTATTGTAATATAGTGGCCGCCCTCCGTGAATCTGCGAAGGCTAAATGTCGGGGAAATAGGCAACATAGAGGTAAGTGTGTAATAGGATGGAACAGGCATGTGAGTGAAGCTCATGGGACGGCCAAGCTAATGTTCCAGAAGTGGGTTGATCATGGCAAGCCCAAAACAGGAATAATATATTATGATGCAATGTCCGAAAGTAGAAAGATTTTTAAATCGCGCTTGAAGTGGTGTCAATATCATAAAGAACAAATTAAAATGGATAGGTTAGCGACACTGTGTACAGATAAGAATTTCTCTAGTTTTTGGAAAGACACTAGAAAATTGAACTGTAAGCCTGGCCTTCCCGTGAGTATTGAGGGTAATTCAGATCATAGGGATATAGCTAATGTATTTAAGGAGCACTTCTTTGTTAGGTCTCCGCTTGGTCCGTCGGTGTCGATGCTCAATACTGGGTCCCAAGGTGTGGGGTTGAACCTAAAGATTTCAGCGAAAGTTGTGGCTCAAGCTATTCGGCAAATGAAAAGAGGAAAGTCTCCTGGCCATGATGGTCTTAGTATTGAGCATCTGCAACATATTGCCTCATATTGCTCGAGTACTGGCTATGTTTTATTCGCTATGTATAAGCCACTCTTACTTGCCGGAACAGCTAATGGAAACTATTGTAGTGCCCATAGTTAAAAATAGAACGGGAGACATCTCCGACAAAAACAATTATAGGCCGATATCTTTAGATACTGTGGTGGCTAAGGTGCTTGACAGTGTGCTGGATGCGCAATTGGCTGAATTCATAGTGCTGCATGACAATCAATTTGGTTTTAGGTCACAGTTGTCGACGGAAAGTGCCATATTGTGCATGAAGCATGCTGTCAGGTACTATACCCACAGGGGCACACCTGTGTATGCCTGTTTCCTCGATTTGAGCAAAGCATTTGACTTAGTCTCTTATGATATTCTTTGGAGAAAGTTACAAGAAGTTGGGCTACCATCAGAACTTGTGAATATCTTAAAGTACTGGTATAGCAATCAAAGTAATAATGTCCGGTGGGCGGGCACCCTCTCAGATCCATATAGATTGGAATGTGGCGTGAGACAAGGTGGCTTGAGCTCACCCCGCCTTTTTAATTTGTATATAAATGCCCTGATCGAGGAGCTCAGCGGCCAGCGGGTTGGTTGTCGCATAGATGATATCTGTGTAAATAATCTTAGCTATGCGGACGACATGGTGTTGCTGAGCGCCTCGGTTTGTGGCATTAGGAAGCTGTTACAAATTTGTGAAACTTATGCAGATGGTCACGGCTTGAAGTATAACGTAAAGAAAAGCGAGTATGTGGTCTTTAGGGCTGGTACTAGGTCTCCCTCTGACGTGCCTCCTATAAAGCTGAATGGAGATGAGTTGGCTAGGGTACGTCAGTTCAGATACCTGGGTCATCTAATTACCGAGGACCTTAAAGACGACATGGATATTGAGCGTAAACGTAGGGCGCTGTCCGTGAGAGCAAACATGATTGCTCGCAGGTTTGCCCGATGTACAGATGAGGTAAAAATCATTCTCTTCAGAGCCTTCTGTACATCTTTTTACACCTGCAGCCTGTGGGCAGTCTATACTCAAAAAGCGTACAGTGCCCTACGGGTACAATACAATAATGCGCTTAGAACGATGTTACGGCTGCCTCGCCACTGTAGTGCTTCACATATGTTTGCGGAGGCGCGCATCGATTGCTTCTACGCTACTCTGCGTAAGCGGTGCGCGTCAATGCTGAGCAGAGTACGGGCTAGTCGCAACAGCGTTTTAAGTATGATAGCCGGTAGACTTGACTGCCTGTACATGGGTCGATGTATTAATGCTCACATGAGTATTGATACCTCGATTCATCATTCTGCCTCGGGTCAGGCAGGGGGCGACTAGATTAAGGTTGATTTACTAACACTAGTTATAAGTTATTTTGCTACTAACAAAAAGGATCCTAGTTATCTTAAATAAACGTTTTTATTATTATTATATTATTAAAGTCTGACTGCTGATTTTTATGTATGTTTTAGAGAATATTGTTAATAATTAATAATCAATACCGCCAAACAGTTCCTGTTGGCGGTTTTTTTCCACCAGATGCTTTAAACGACGTCATCTTATTTATTTATTTAACCATTTACACAAATAAACAGACAATAATAAAGGAACAGAAAAATACGTACAAAGGTTATGCTTATTTCTAAAGAAATCTCTTCCAGCATACTTGCGATAGGACAGAGGATAAAAGAGATGTAGACACTGTGTGTAAAAGTAGAAGAGAAAATAAAATACATAAAATCTAAAACAACAATTCAAAGCTTAACCTTCGATCGACTTGCACCTGTTATTACTTAGCCATGAGCCCTTTTAACATTAATCTACATGGGCAAGAAACTCCATAGTTACTCTGTAAGTTGGAAGTTAATGGGCTGTGCTGTGCTGTGCAGTGAATAATAATAATAATAATGCTTTATTGAAAACAAAGTAATTACACAGTTACATAAGCACACTGCCTCCTGAACTAGGTTGTTAGCCTGTATCTCAGGAGACAGTTCCCTTCCAGTTTACATAATTACTAGATTCTTACAACGTTCTCAAGTAGCTGAAACTAAATTAAATTAAACTAAACAAATAACTAAACTTAACACTAAAAGTAAATTATACATTATAAGGTTAATTTACCTGAGTGCGCACGTATTGTGGTATTCATTGTGATAGATGATATAGGTATGTGTGAGGGAGTGTGAAAGGGTGCTTGTTTATTGACACGGTTAATATGTGTGTTCGGATTAGTGATGTTGTAATGTATGTATGTATGTAGTTGTGTATGTGTATATATGTATGTATGTGTTTTGTATGTATTTAAAATGTGCGTAGGTTTGCGATTATACAATCAGTTTAGATATTGGTTAAGAGTAGGCTTTCCACTTGCTCATAATCTAGCTTGGTTATCCAATCGAGAATACTTTTCCGAAATCGTGGTTGTTTAAGTTATGACTATCCTTTGCTGTGAGTATAAATACGCGGTGCAATTGAGTTATATTGTCGTTTTGTAAAAAAAGATTTTACACGAATGTGTTTCGCTACCGACCGAGATAATAGCGAAATCAGAAGTGAGTGTGTGTGTGTTATGTGCTGACGCTACTCGTCGTCACGCACATATTCACAGCGTGTTTGTACACTTAGTTAACACAAGTAAAGCACGTGTCTCTTTGTGAGATAAAAACACTATATATACGTACAAAGGTGATGCTTATTTCTAAAGAAATCTCTTCCAGCATACCTGCGATAGGACAGATATGTTACTAAGCAAACTCCTATTTCAGTGGGCAGAGTTTAACGAATTAATAGCAGCGGAACAGGTAACTTTAATGATGTAATATAAAAATAAAATACAGCATGTATCAGAAGGGTCCACGAACAGACCGGACTGTCAAACTGAACAACTTTCTCCATGGGATCAACATCGTATTCGGGAAAAAAATATCAACTGTCCCATACACAACTTCAATAATTACCTACTCGACCGAAATGTATGGGACGGCTGATTATTTTTTCGCGTTTACGAAGTTGGTCTCATAGAGAAAGTAGTTCAGTTTGATGGTCTATACCACATCCTTAATGGATATGTTTCAAAATGGGCCAGGTCTGTGCACACTACCTCAAGAAAAAGAGAAAAGTCCGTAGAATTCGAGAAAAATACAGATAATTCATTTAAATGTATATTATTGTGGTAGGCGTTTACGTCAAACGTCAGGTTGACTGGACTGATGTCAACCTAGCGAAGCGTCATTGTCGATGGTAGTGCGGGCGGCCACCTTAAACTCACTTTTGAACGAGATGGCGCCCGCGCACCACGCTTGTAACGAATCGCTCAGAATCTTCGCCATCACACTATTTCAAGATTTTAGTTGATTTTGTATAGTAGTAATTGCTAATTACATAATTACGTCGTGATTCCTGTGAATACTGATTAAAATACGTCGATTGTAATCTGAAGCCATTTATTCCTATTTCCGCGCCAACCTACCCACATAGTTAGAAGATGATGAGTTCTGGTGAAGGGCCTCCAGGCCGTCCTGGCTCTTCAAATATGTATTATTTTTATTGACTTTAAACATGGCGTCTTACCGATTTAGTTACTCTGTGCATAAAAACAATGACAGTTAGCGATAGATCGACACTGATCATAGAAAGACGACTGTCAGCTGTCACAACAACGTCACTTCAGTCATCTTCATGAGTATTAAACATGTCAAACGTCATTAATAAATCAAAATGACAGCTTACCGTCATGACGGGTTTTTGTTGGGTGTTGCAATTTCAAGTGTAGTTAATTGTGGTTTACCAGCAAACAAAGCCATTTTGAAGGAATTGGACAATTGAGCACTGTTTTAAATGTATTTCCCTATTTTTATGTATAGTGTACACGTACCTGGCCCAAGGTCCATACATTTTGGAACATCTCCTTTGTCCACATCATGCTGGATTTTCTTATTTTTAATTTTTAAGTGTGGTTAGCTTAATCACATGTGATCTTACTAAATCTATTAAATACTTTTTTTTCTTTCTTTCTTTGGTATACGCTGTTTATTTAAATTGTTTTCAATTAAAAAAAAATGAAATACGTACAGACGCAGCACATCAAGCTACCCGAAACCGTCAAATTTTCCCAATCAACCTTGAACCTAATGCTTTAGCGATAAAGTTGAAAAAATAAATTTGACAGATTGTAGTAGCTTGATGTACTGGCATCTGTACAACAGAATGTAATGAAACATTTTCAATTGTTTTTTTTTTTTTAGAAAACCTGGGAGGGAAAGGTTATGAAAAATGTAAGTATTATTATATCTAGTATTATCTACACTTTTATTATAATTAGTACTACTAGCGATCCACTCCTGTTTCGCACGGTTTTTACGACTTGACAAAACATTGAGATTTCTTTATTATATCATGTTTAGCATTCATATTTAGCCAAAATTCAACCATTAGTTACTATGTTTAACCATTGGTTGAGCTAACTACGGACCATAAAACCGGCCCTTAGTTTAAGGAGGAAGCGCCAGGTTAGCCCGTGAAATTCAAGTTTTCTTACCACGACCGTAACAGAACGAATCAGTAATACAACTCCTTAAGTTGGTATAATCCTCAAATGTCAAGATTTAATGAAATAGTCATTCAATAGGATTACTTGGTATTAAAGAGTTGTATTGATGACTTTCTTAATTAAAATTATGTAAAAACATACGTGTTACGGTCGCGAATCATATTTTAATCAACACATAACCTAATACAGACTTGCAAATTTGAAAAAAAACGTAAGAACATTTGCATTTCGCGGGCTATCCTGACGCTGTCGCCTTAAAATTTATTTATTATACAAATAAACCTTCTGGAATAAATTATCTAAATAACGGTGAAAACCGCATCATAATTCGTTGCGTATTTTAGAAGAACATCGCGGTCACAATTTTATTTGTATTAAGTATATATTTTTTTGTACTTGCCACGACTACCGACTGCCTCGTTGGCCTAGTGGTCACAAGCGCTAATGCTGAGCATGAGGTTTTGGGTTCGATTCCTGGGTCGGGCAATGTTATTGGGTTTTTTGCATAAGGAGTTTCTCTGTAGTAGCCCGGAGTCTAAGACTTGTGCCAGGTTGATGGCAATAGACTCGCCCCATATTACATGGGAATTAAACATAACTGGAGAAATGCGGGTGTACCTTACGTATCTACTATAGATACACCTCTGCCTCACCTTTCGGGAACATAGGCGAAATGTTAAGTAATTTATTCTTTACTCGTAATGTCATGGTAAAAAGATGAATAGCCAATCACGCGTCTTGGGCAGATGTATAATTCTAGCTGAGTTAGTGACCTCCTTGCTTCAACTTCTAATTTTTATGGTTTCGTACTCGAAAGGACGTAATGGGACCACACTATGTTTCAGTATCAAAACTTTTTTACAAAAAAAAAAAAACAATCATTTAAAAAAAAAAAGAAAACCAGCTGACTTCCAAAAAAGTCACTATACAGTGAAAAATAACTTTAATTACGGAAGTCGGTGGCAAAAAACGAAAATTCAGATCCAAAGACACCAACTTCCGAAAAAGTTATTTTTCACTTGTTTTTTTTTTTGGAATTCAGCTGTTTTTTCTATTTTTTGTAAAAAGTGACTATATTTCACTTTTTAGTGGGTCAGTTAGTGGGTAAATTACAAAATTTATAAAAGTCACAATAGCCTAATGTCAACTGATCATCACCTTTTACAAAATATTGCTTTTCTCGATGAAAGAAAGAAGGAAAATATAAAATTGTTGTTTAACAGAAGCCTAAAAACAAAAAGTGGGTATCTATTCTAAAAATCATATCCTAGACCGAGATATGCGTCACTACCGCGCGAAACCGCTGAACGCTCAGCATAATGCCGCGGCCCGTGCACGAAGGCACGAATCCACGGCGCTGGTTTTCAGCGTTAGCCGGCGCGGCGTGTCGCTGTCTCAGATAGCAACAGTAAATAAAACATCAGTTACTCATTGTTCCGAGGCACAGAACCAATAATACTTACTCTCACGAGTTCTGATGTCGCTGTGGATGCACAAATAATAATAAAATTGCATATTAAAATAAATATAAATAAAAAAGAGCGTATTTTATAACCAAGTAACAATTAAATCCTAATAATTAAAAATATCATACGTATAATTAGATCAGGTCGATGCAGGGACTTCAATTAATGAGGAGTTCTCGTAGTAAGAACCAGGAGAACTGGAACTGATGGTGAAGTCACCATCAGTTCCACTTCACTGTATGCCTTGTGACGAGCATATATTGCTTGGCAATCATATTAAAGTAATCGAATCACAACCCGTGAAATACTTATTACTGAGTGGTTCCGATGGCCATCTGTAGTCTTCGTCATCAGATTCACTTCACAAAATCGTAATTTCCAAGAGTTACTATAAAAAAATACCCAAATCGCTAGAGGTGTGCCTATAAAATTTGAGGGTTTCCTCGATTTCTATGGGATCCCCTAATCAGATTCTGACTTGGTAACAATGGGACCACCTAGAAAGCATAAACCTTTCAACCAAAAAATAATTTTCGAAATCGGGCCGCAATTGAATCAAAATCAAAATATTGTATTTCACATAAACCTAAGTGCCCATCACTTATGAAACGTCAGAAGCTACCTGCACGGTTCTAATGGGTCGTGTCCTATTGGGAAGAGCCGGCAAGAAGCTCCACGGTTACTCTTTTACAAACAGGGTTGCATCTTTAGAACCGTACTGAATACGTAACCTAGCGGTTTTCAGCACATGTACTGCCCACTAAATTTAAAGTCTGCGAAATTCGTAATATTTTTTTTTTGATTCTTTGTTATATATAATTACGTGAAAACTTGCTTTGGTTTGTAAGTATAATATTTTGATTTGCTCCACTGATGTGAACACACCCTTAGTACGCGTACAGATATGTCGGCAACCGCGTTGTTTTTATTTCATACTTTAGAAGCCTTTTTAGCCTCGCATAAAGCCTCTTTTTTCTTCTGTTTACTATTTGTTAGTTTTAATGTCCTTAATTTTATTATTGCATTTCCTGTGCGTGTCGCACAGGAAATATATATATTTTTTTAAATAGTAGTTCCGATATAAGCGCGTGACCTTCTCGCGGATTCCGCGCGGCTTGCACCCGGTTGCCGCACTGTTTCCGCCGCCTCCGACCAAAAAGTTTTCAATATTATATTTAACATGTTGTACAGTGGCAGGACGACGCGCACATGTGGGCTGTAAGTAAGATTGATTAATAATTTGGAGTCTATCTGTTTGTGTGTTAAAGAGGATTATAAAGATAAATAACTGTAAACAAAAAATGGGAGAAAGGTCGGTTTGTTCCCAGAAAAGGGCACATGAAGACCAAGTGACCTGCCCCTGCTTCGTATTATGTCAAAATCAAAACATCGAGTTTTCTGTACAGTATACACGTACAGTATGTTAGGTTAAACGAGGGACTTATTGAGGGAGGTTAATCAATATTCGCTTCTCGTCGTAATTGTTAATTTCTGACGTAATTGTCCAATAAAATACATTAATCATGAACACTGAGCGCGCAATAAGTGTACTTGTAAACAGTAAAGTAAACTCGCGGCAAAACACGTGCCCATCCTGCCAAAAAGGAAGCCCGAGCGCAAAACCCGCTGACCGCAGTCTATGCGAGTGCGCCGCTATTTCCGCATGTCTAATTGCGATTCCGCGTATCCCTTTAACAACCCCGCATACTTCGTGATAAATGTGACCTGTAAACGTGTTTTGTTGAATATACAAAAATGACGTCTTATCAATATTGGGATGGGATATTGGTTGATAGTGTGCGAAGAGCCATTAGTTTGTACCGAGAGAAGTTTCCCAATCGCTTGCGCAAGGGTGCATACACGTTGCGAGACTTTTTGCGAAGTTTTTGGTATGGTTCTGTCTGTTATTTATCAGTATTTTTTTTATTGTTCTTATTTTTATTAATATCATGTAAGTATGAACTATTGTGGGTTTAATACATCCCTCGTTTAAACTAACATACTGTATAATTTACGTAATGTAGGTATTATACACGTAACTCTTCCGAAATTAATATCTAAATGACTGTTAGAGCCGCATACTTATCTAGCACCCTAATTGCGTAACACACTATCAGTCGGAATCGGTTTCATTTTGACAGTTCAACAACATTCATTGCGTTATTTACGTTGTCGAGCAGACAAATTTTTCGAACATATGGAGCAATGGGTTAGCAATTTGCTTCAAAATGATTCAGTTTCCGATTGATAGTGTGTTGCGCTATTAGGGTGCAGTTCCATACTAATATTAAAAATGTGAAAGTAACTCTGTCTGTCTGTTAGCTTTTGACGCCTAAGCGGCTGAACGGATTTGGATAGAGTTTGACCTGGTTAAAACTATCCTATGTCCATAGGATAATTTTTATGCCGGTAGTACGCTCCCATGGGATAACTTCCGACTTCACGCGAGCGAAACGGCGAGCAAATGCTAGTATTTACATAAATCTATCTTTTCAGGGTTATTCCAGACACCTTTTAGAGAGACAAAAATATGTAAGCCTCTTAACAACCTTCACTATTGACAATACAATCTTTAGGCACAGCTTACTTTTAGTGCGGTCAGTGCTCTGCATTATTTGACACTGCTCACAAAGAAGAAGAGGAGAAGAGAGGTCCGGCTATGCAGGTCACTGACCGTACTAAAAGACATAGGTAAGTAACTTGTGCCTAAAGATTGTATACGACCAAAGGGTGCCAGTACCAACAGACGGGCGCACGTTAGTGATAACAAAATGAGTATAAGGGGGAGGAGGGGGGAGGGGGGGACAAATGTTTCGTTCTCTGAGGTAGATGGATTTCTCAAGCCGAGAAAACCTTAAAATACCTTTACCTCCTATTGGCCCTAAACTCGAGAACGCGCTCCGCTTTTAGAGGACAACGACGACTTATTTTCAAATCACTAGTTAAATTTTACTTTTACTCTCTTAAATTTATTATCACGTGTGGACGCTATACTATTGCGGGTTGCCGGGAACGTCTTTCGTTAATTAGCATACTATACCTATATTATTAGGGACCAAATGGTGACACAAAGTCGAGTGTGAGTGAGAGAACATGCCCGAATTTTGAGAGAGCCTAAATTCTAACCAGCGATGATTCATTGGCGGTATTGTTCTTAGGCTATTTTTATTATTTTCATCATCTTTAAAATGGGAGGATGATGGACACTATTTTAGTTATTACAAGAACATAATATTATAATAAAAGCTATTAAGAATAAAGAGTAAATATTAAATTACTTGATTATTTTACAGGAGCCGAAGACAACTCCAGTAAGTATTTTACTAGAACAAACAAGCATCTAGTTTATTTTTAGCACTTTTTGGTAATTCCTAAAATATACTCAATTCATTCTACGACGGTTGATTTGACACCTGAGAAAAACAACAATTTACGTGTGGTATCATATTTTATGGAATAAAGTGATTTAAAAAAAAAATTAATGGCATAAAGTATAAAGTTCGTGGCTAAATGATAACAGCCTCGTGGGTCGATCGAAGCTAAAGGCGTCTACAGACTTGTGTAATGTAACGTGAGTTCTGCGTGTGGACGCACTGCGAGCATTACATGTATCGCTCGGGCTGGCGCTCGCGCGGTTCCATCAGCTTTCGGCTTCTAGCGCGAACACAGTGCTCGTTTGTATGCCGTCAGAATTCGAATCAGAATTATTTATTTTTAAAACATAGGTTAAAGGTCAAGGTCTTGTACAATAAGTATATGTTGCACTATGTCGTCTCATTGATGACATACAAATATCAACGGAGACTATATAAATTAAAAACAAACAAAATCAACTATAGAAAACAAATAAAAATATCAAAACAAAAGAAAATACAAGCATGCAATACACTGGGTTATTAATAGGTAATACATTAGTTTTATCATTTAAGTAATTGTATGGAGCTTAGTAACATTTCTCAACTTAGTAAATTTATGAAAACACTTTTTGAATTTTTTATGAGCATACTTATGAAATCGGGTATTTTATTAGAAATTTTGAGAGCGACACCAAAGAAGCTCTTTTTCAATAATTATGTATTGCATTTTGTCGTACTTTTATTTGTACACACACACACACACACACACAGACAGACACGCACACATACCACACTATTCGCATTACATTACATTACACAAGTCTGTACACGCCCTTAAGCTACGCTTGCCGCGGTCAGTTCATGGTTGGGTGACCATCCATTACATATCAAGACCCCTCCGTACCTCGGAAAGCACGTAAAGGTAGACAGTTGTTACGGGTAGTCAGAAGCTCAATAGTCTGATAACCAGTCTTACCAAGGAGTATCGTGTTGTCCAGTAACTGGAGGACTGGTATGGAGGCCAGATAGGCAGGCGCTCCATGGAAATACTGGTATTCAGCTGCATCCGGTTAGACTAGAAGCCGACCCTAACATAGTTGGGAAAAGGCTAGGCAGATTGAAGGCAGGTAAATTATATTGTATGGGACAAAAATAAAGTTAATTATGACTACAAAGAATAAAGAATTTTGTATATTTGATGTGTAACATCTTTCGCCTCGCTTTGAATCTGTGGGAGTGATTTCGTGAAAGGGATGGAAATGTGTAACAGGAAGCCAAGGAAGCGCGCGCTATTTGATTTGACCAATGAGCACGAGCGGTACTAGAGTTGGCCCTCAGATGGTACCAACTCAAACAAATGTCAGATGTTACACATCATGTAAGGCTCGCTCGTTTTTTTTATTTTCAGCGTACCATACGTAAGCCAACAAAGTACGACCCAAGCGTTGGTGTAAGTTCTCATTTTATTTTCTGTCTCCTCTCCTCTACGTTACAATATGCATCTTTCTGACCGCTTTGTGCGCTTGTAAAACCACTTATGCAAGGTGGAGATGGTAATATATCAATAAATTAAACTATATACTTATATTTTTTTTTATTTGTGATGGGTTTGCTCTTGACTCTAGTCTAGGTCAGAGGTGACAGAGACAAAGTCGACGATGGAGTGAGCTTACCCAGAAGAAGCCTGTTCACTCTCACTTTGAAGAGATTAGGGTTGTATACGTTCGGAAACACAGACGCAGGTAGTGAGTTCCACTCTTTTGCTGTGCGCATTATAAAAGACATTTGGAAGCGCTTAGTGCGAATTGGTGGAATAGCAACCAGGTAGGGATGGTAACTGGCAGTGCGTCTAGATTTCCGGTGGTAGAAGGGGGCCGGTGGAATGAGGTCGTGGAGTTCTCGGGCACACTCTCCGAAGTACAATCTGTAGAAGACCGACAAGCAGGCAACCTTGAGGCGATGAGCCAAGCTATGAAGCTTGGCATCCACCAGTTTTACGTCGCCAATGAGCCTCTTAGCTCTGCGTTCCACCGAGTCAAGCGCGGCTAGTTGGTACTTAGCTGATCCATCCCAAAGGTGACTGCAATACTCCATGCAGGATCGGACTTGCGCTTTGTAAAGGGTTAAAAGCTGTCCAGGCGTAAAGTATTGCTTCACCCTATTTAGGATGCCCAGTTTCTTGGCCGCAGTTTGGGCCTTGTACTCGATGGTGGCGCCGAAGTTGAGACCAGATGTCAACTCCATGCCTAGGAGCTCAAGTCGATCAGTTACAGGAACAGATGTACCCCGAAAAGTAGGAGTTTGGGCGAAACGACTCTTTTTAGCGGTAAAAAGACACGCCTGCGTTTTGGTGGCGTTAAAAGAGACCAGATTATCATCACCCCACTGGGAGACATCTAATGACATTCCCCATCTACATTCAAAAATTCAATCAAATATATCCAATAGTACATTCACTATAGCTAGTAAAATCCATGGAATAGAAAAAACAAGTGCCGACGCAGCTATCTGGCGGGTGTCGCTATTACGCGGAAAAATATGTAAATTAATAACAACCTTCATCAGTTGTAATAAGTCTTAATTTTGTATGAACAACAAATTCAACTTTGACAAGAAGCTTATTTGCTGTTCATACAAAATTAACACTTATTACAACTGACAAAGGTTGTTATTATTTTGTACTTTTTCCGCATAATAGTGACACACGCCGGATAGCTGCGTAGCACTTGCACTTGTTTTTTTCTATTCCGTGGCCCATCACTAGAGCTGCATGATTACTGACAAATGCGTGCACTGACCGCGCAGGCCTTCTCAATCTGTGTGGTCCTTGCCTGAAAAGACCATTTCAGATACCCATCATCATGGTCTTCACATATTCTGACCACGATTATGTCTGGACTTTAAAAGAGACTGTAATCTCTGAGTTGTTTTGGCCTTTCTCCTTAGTCAGATAGGAAACGCTGACCTCATCTAGTTTTGAAGATTGACGTGTAAAAGTATATCATTTGTACAAATCGACTTACACAAAATAAAATAATATATTACTACTACCTATTTAGTTTGTTAGAAATAATTACTTTTTTTAATTTCAGTGACTGATTGATTGTTTTATGTATTTGATAGTTCCTAAATACTCCTATGGATTAGTATTAATAAATCGCACCTTTAGTCAAAAACCGAAATAACTCAAAAAATACATATTTCGAGTTTTTACTATAAATTGAAATAATTTCGCACGGAGAATCATTCAATCCAACAGCCGAACCGATAAAGATGAAAATAACAGAGATTTCTTTATTATTTTTGTGATAAATTGTTGCCATTAAGAGCCCCACGATGCATGCTTAGTTTATATCGTACAAACGAAATACCAAAATAATTTGTAAATCAAACATGTCCTTAAGGTAGTGTGTATTTATTCCGATTGGATTACAGAATATCTAGGTTCCCAAATATATATTAAATAAGAACATTGATTTAAACATGAAATATGAGAAAAATAAGTTTTGTATAGAAATTTTAAGTTCCTCATATCTCGTCTTCAAATTAGTGTCCTTTCAAAATATATGTTTGGGAACCTACATATTCTGTAATCCAATCGGAATAAATACAAACTATCTTTAGAATATGTTTGATTTACAAACTATTTTGGTATTTCGTTTGTATGAACTATGCATGCTTCGGGGGCGCCTTAAGGTAGACAATGTCAAACTTTTAATGCGTTTTCCCACAAAATAGAAATTTTGAGTTATTACGGATTTTGATTAAAAGTGCGAAGTGATAAATGATTTTATTTCTGTAAGTAGGTTTGCACAATCACTTTTACACTATTGCCAGTGTTTTAATTTATTGTCGTATTGTCATCTCCACATTGTATGTCAGATTTACATGATTATTTTTTATCCATAGAATTATTGTCAGCAAAAAAGCCGTAACCTAGGTAGAGACTATAAGGTCTCTACCTGGGTTACGGCTTTTTTAGGGTTCCGTGGCCAACAAGTAAAGGAACTATTATAGTTTCGCCATGTCCGTCTGTCCGTCCGTCAGCAGCTTAACATAGAGACTCTTAGTACTAGAAAGCTATAATTTGGCATTAATCAAGCCAATAAAGTGGTAAAATAAAATCATGAAAAAAAATTCTATAGGGTTTCTCCTGTACACGTAAATTGGGGATGTTTTTTTTTCAAGTCTATCCCATGGTGTGGGGTATCGTTGGATAGCCAATTCAAAAATATTACAGGCCTATAAAATTATTTTTCGATTCAAGGATCTGTTTTTGCAAATTGTTGTTAGAGTAAAGTGTCCCCCCCCCCACCATCTAATTGGTTGCTTTTGGATATGTCAAAAAAATCACTGCAGTAGTATATTTATAACGAAATTAAAAGGAAAACTATCACAGAGTAATAGTCGACCATCTTAAAAAATGTACTTGGAAAAGTAAAAATTTTGTACAAATTCCATTGAAAAATTACAAAGTCAACTACAACGTTAAGTTTAGTTTTGTGATAAATTCATCCCAACTACGGAACACTTCATTGTGCGTGGTCCGACATGCACTTGGCCGGTTTTTAATTGATTAATTTTTATTTTAGTTGTCACCGTATTGGGGCGAGCCGGATGATAATCAGGTACTTAAGACCAGTGTTTAAAGCAGTTTAGTTTCATAATTAGCGATTTATTGCGTATTTTCACAACAGCCTCGTTGGTCTAGTGGTCGCAGGCGCTACTGCTGACCATAAGGTCCTGGGTTCGATTCCTAAGTCGGGCAAAGTGTTATTGGGATTTTCTATCTAGAATTTTTCATTAGCAGACCAACGTCTGGATTTGCTCGGTTGATGGCAATACGCTCAGCCGCTATTACAATGGACTTAACAATATAACTGGCGAGGAATTGTGGGTGATACTATACTTAGGTACACCTCCCTTCGGGGATTTCACACCTTACTTTACATTTTTTTTAATTGTTATTAATATTTATTTCTGCAGTCTCCAGCAGGAAGTCCGGCGGTAAGTGTGCTCTTTTCCCGTAGTAAACTGTGAGTTATGTTTTTAATATAGTAAAACCTTTATTGTAAAATTATTATCAGCCCCCGTTCCCACGGGCGTAAAAATATCGCGGCGGCATTTTATCGCGCTCTGGATTATCAACTCTCTGGAGAATTCAAAAGAGAGGGCATCCTAGTGCATCAAAAAAAAAAACACTTAGATTGTCAACTCTCGCAGTGCGTTGAAAATACAGTGCGCGAAAAAAATCGCCGATTCGAATCGATAACCGTTTTGCATTCTATGATGAGGTAAAAGCTTTGTCTAATCATATTGTGATTTACATTTTATATTTTTATATTTACATTGAAAGAACAAACCATTTTTAATCGGGTTTGTGTGTTTATTAAGTAATTAATCTAGTAGCCTTAAACTTCAGACCTTGCGCCAAATCCAGTAGTTCTGATTTTTTGCTGACTTGTTATTGATGTTGGCCCAATGAATAATCCAAGTTTGAGACCTCTAGCGCCGACCGTCACCTTGTCATAAATCGAAAAAACCGCGAAATTTTCGCCTTTATTTCCGTTTTTGGCGAAGTTAAGCCTAAAGAACTAGTTTTTCGAATACCTACGCAGTACGTTTTTAAAATAGACTAAATATGCTACGATATTAGTTGCCGCTAGATATGAATTTATCAAATCGGCGGGTTGGCTTTCCTATCTGTGAATCTGTTGAGTACCGTTCTGCGCTTGCCCGGCGACACTATCGTGTCCAAAGCTCCCAAACGTATAACAAAATCCACAAGAAACTATCAATGTATAAACTTACATTGCATAAGGTCAAGCTGTGTCTTAAGCCTTGGTTACTGTCCCTCAATTACGACGAAACAGAGCAAATTCTAAAATATCTTTCGTAACAATAGTCCTACTCTATTAGAGGCACTCTAATTCACCCCTTACTCGCCATCACAATCAACCTTTGATTGTGATGGCCTGATAATTTAATTCAATTTTCACACACACTCGCACACACACACACTTGCACACACACACATACGCACACACACACACACACACACACACACACACTCACACAAACGCACATACTCACACACACATCACTACACGCATACTCTACACAAACACCATCACAGGCCTTTTCTAACCACTTTTTATTGTTTTGTATTATTTTAGTATTTTTATTTCTAAATTGTTAATCTTATTGCATACGTTTTCAATAGTATTTCCTCCCGGGAGAGGGCTCTTGTAACACAGGTTAACCACCTAGCACAAGTGTCAGGGACTTCACACAAATTGTAATCACTCTTATGTAATAAATATTATTATTATTAAAGATTATATTATTATTATATGAGACTAGAACTGTCTCTGTAGACCCAATAGTTTCCTAGAAAAAGCCTCTTAGTATCTATCACAGTATTCTTGAGCTTAACTTTGGATACTAAGCTTCAGTGGGGCCCACATATAGATAAATTGTCAAAAAAGCTAAGCTCCGCAGCATATGCTGTTAGGAAAATTCGTAATTTAACTAACATAGAGACAGCCCGTTTAGTGTCCTTTAGCTATTTTCATAGTGTAATGTCGTACGGAGTTCTGTTGAGGGGAAATGCAGCCGACATTCAGACGTATCGCATAAGGGTCCCGGTGCCCACTGTCGGCACGACACGGTAAGGGACTTATATGCGACGAATATAAAATTATCTGAAGTGCTTGTTCACGTAAAACACATGTGTGGCGCGGTGCTCTTAGCGAGTTCATGTTCACTTTGGCCGCCAGGCGTTTGCGTGGTTTGCAAGTTCGAACTTGTTGATCTTACCTGAGGCGGCGCGTGAATAGCGCGCAGCCGCTAGTTCGACGTGAACACACACAATTTCACACGTTTGATATACTCGTAGCAGCGAGCGTGCGCTACTTCCACCGCACCTGCGTATGTACGTGAACACTTGCATATTATGCAAGTATTATGCATATCGCGCATCCGCTAGTTAACGTGAACAAGCACTAATAGTATGATAATTATAAAATAATGAATTTTCAACGGAAACGATTCCACGGTTTCCTTAGGCAATCCGCGTCGTCCTTAGGCATCATCATTGAAATTTCAATTTTATTGACATACATATACGTATTCGTCGCATAAAAATCTCTTGCCATGCCATGTCGCCAGTGAGCGCCGGTGTTAACACTGAACTTGAGGCGATGCAAGATCTGCTTCATACTCTTTTGTTGTGCAGGGACCTTGGGGCCAGGGTAAAGGACCAGCTGCTGGGATAGAACACATGAAAGACTTAAGTGGACCAGAGGAAGCTCAGGAACCATTTCCGTGGGATCCAGTTGGGGGCCAGGATCCAGTTGAGGGCAAAGGTGGTGGCCCCCCACCAGGTTTGGGTCAAGGTGCTTATGTTGTGCAAGGACCTTGGGGCCAGGGTAAAGGACCCACTGCGGGGATAGAACACATGAAGGACTTAGGGGGACCAGAGGAAGTCCAGGAGCCATTATCGTGGGATTCAATTGGGGGCCAGGATCCAACTGAGGGCAAAGGTGGTGGCCCCGCACCAGGTTTGGGTCAAGGCGCTTTTGTTGTGCAGGGACCTTGGGGCCAGGGTAAAGGACCAGGTGCTGGGATAGAACACATGAAGGGCTTAGGGGGACCAGAGGCAGGCCAGCAACCATTATCGTGGGATTCAGTTGGGGACCAGGATCCAGCTGAGGGCAAAGGTGGTGGCCTCCCACCAGGTTTGGGTCAAGGTGGGGACGAAGCCCAGTAGGCGTTTATATGTTTTATATTTAATTTATTTTTTGCTACGTGTCAGAGACTTTTGGCTTCGTACAGAACTTCTATTAATTTTTAAAACTATTTTGTTTATATTATGATCTTCTTGTGCGAGTCACAATAAGTAATAATAATAATAGTTCTTTCTTAGGAGGCCAATTCCTCGGCGGTGATCTCAACATGGGTGGTGGTCTGCCACCTGGCATGGGCCCAGGAGGCCAGTTCCCTAGTGGTGGTTTCAACATGGGTGGTGGCCCGCCCCCTGGTTTGGGTCAAGGTAGGGGTCCAGGCTCAGGAGGCCAGTTCCCCGGCGGTGGTTTCAACATGGGTGGTGGCCCGCCACCTGGTATGGGTCAAGGCCCAGGAAGCCAGCTCCCCGGCGGTGGTTTCAACATGGGTGGTGACCCGCCACCTGGTATGGGTCAAGGTGTGGGTCAAGGCCCAGGAGGCCAGTTACCTGGCGGTGGTTTCAACATGGGCGGTGGCCTGCCACCTGGTATCGGTCAAAACGGGGGTCAAGGCCTAGGAGGCCATTTCCGCGGTGGTGGTTTCAACATGGGCGGTGGTTCGCCACCAGGTTTGGGTCAAGGTGGGGGTCAAAGCCCCGGTGGTGGTTTCAGCATGGGTAGTGGCCTGCCACCTGGTATGGGTCAAGGTAGCGTTCCAGGCCCAAGAGGCCAGTTCCCCGGTGGTGGTTTCAGCATGGACGGAGCTCCACCTTCGCCAGGTTTAAAGCTTGGAACAGGTTTGGGCCCAAGAGCGGCTCAGGGCTTAGATGGAGGCTACGGCCCAGTTGGACCACCAGGCCCAGCTGGTGGTTGGATCCCAGGTAAGGGTCGGGGCCTAGCTGGGGGTTGGGGACCATTAATAGGCCCAGGAATGGGTCATGCTCCTGATGGACTACCAGGCACAGGTGGCAGTTGGGGACCAGGTGGGGGACCGAGTCCTGGAATGGGTCGGGGCCCAGGAGGACCACCAGGTCTAGAAGAACCATCGGGTCCAGGAGAACCACCAGGCCCAGGAAGATCACCAAATCCAGGAGGTCCACCGGGTTCAGGAGGTCCACCGGGCCCAGGAAGACCACCGGGTCCAGGAGTACCGCCGGATCCAGGAGTACCGCCGGGTCCAGGAGGACCACCGGGTCCAGGAGCACCACCGGGTCCAGGAGGCCAACCGGGTCCAGGACGACCACCACGTCCAGGCGGGCATCGACGTTCACAAGATCAAGTAATTATTCCTCTATTTTACAGACAGTTCGGGTATTGCAAGCACACCACGATTAAAAAAAAAATCACATTTGCTTTTTTCACTTAATTATAAATTATTATATATAATTATATTAATCATTGGAATCAACAAGTCCTTAATTTAGTATAATCCAAGATTTCATAAAATAGTCATTCATTATGATGTTCATATAACTTAGAGAGTTATATTGATGATTTTAATGAATATTTTTCTATAAATACAAATTTGTTACGGTCGCGAATCATATTCAGATCAACATATAACTTGATACTGACCTGCAAATTGCAAATAACGTAAGGAAATTTAAATTTCGCGGGCTACCTGGAGCTTTCGCCTTAAGTTCATACAATGAAACGAATAACTGCCTCGTTGGTCTAGTGGTCGCAAGCGCAACTGCTGATCATGAGGTCCTGTTCGGGCAAGGTGTCATTGGGTTTCCATTTGGAATTTCTCAGTAGCAGCCCGGTGTCTTAGGAAAAAGGACGTTTCTACAGAAATATTGTGAAATGGAGGCAAAAAATATTTTGTTCGTTTTAAAATACAAAATACAGGGTGTTTGGCGCATGGACCGACACATATTTTTGGGGGATTGGTGGGGTCATTTGCTACGTTTCTCCCAAAGATATCCATGTCCTAAGTGTGACGGTAATTGAGATATGTTTTTGTTCAGTTTTTTCTTTGAATTATTCAAAATCTCGCCTTTGAATCGTTTTTTATTTTGTTTATGGTTGTAATAAAACAAAATAACAGGCTGTCTGTTTAATATACTTTAGCTATTTTTAACCGACTTAAAAAAAAGAGGTTATCAATTCGACACGTGTATGTAATAATTATGGAACTGCAATCAATATTTATACACATATTATGATAATCTTCCAAACAAATATACAAAAATAGATAAGAATAACTATATAGCTAAAATAGACAGATTGCAAACTCATAACGCTCCCAGACTTAACAATTTAATACCCAATGTCATTAGATTTGCAACAAAAAATTGATCGTATCGAAGCAAGTTGGTCGGAAATGCTACTAAATTAATAAAGGGTCTGATTTAAGCGGTACCCCGCCACGACATTATAACGCCATTTCTATGAGCAAACCTTATCGTGCCATCCATCAATTTCTATAATTAATATACATATATAAGTATTACTCGATCGAATTTGATGGCTCAATGGTAGATATTATTTTCGACTTTTTAAATGTTCGCTTTTCTTTTTTACGTTCGGTTTTTAAATTTTAAATTTATTTTTTTATGTGGTAATTAGTGACCGCTACTTAAACAAATGATTATACTCATGATAGTAAACAACTTTTATTACCATTTCATTACCAGTCACCCTCCTATATATACAATGACATGAATATTTACTTTGTAAAGTATTATATGATTATATTATTGACAGGCCATCTGGCGTGGTTGGTTAAGATACCACCTATCATGCCACAGGTCGTGGGTTCGATTCCCATCCAGGACAAACATTTGTGTGCATGAACATGTCTGTTTGTCCTGAGTCTGGGTGTAATTATCTATATAAGTATGTATTTACAAAAAAAGAAGTAGTGTATGTAGTATATCAGTTATCTGGTTTCCATAGTACAAGCTCTGCTTAGTTTGGGATCAGATGGCCGTGTGTGAAATGTCCCAGGATATTATTTGAATTATTGTGTGTTATTGTTTATTTGTTTATTGTTTTTCTCTCAGTTTAATCATGGTCTGGCAGTTTGAGTAATTTATGCGGCTTACCCAAATGTCCTTTCTTTGGTATTGTTCGTCGAATCATCAAACAGTTCTGAATTGAGCTGCGCGATTACTGACAAAGGCGTTCCCTGACTGGACAGGTCCTCACAATCTTTGTGGTTATTTCCTCAAAAGACCATTTCTGACATCAATCTACATGGTCTTCACATGATCTGACCAAGATTATGTCTGGAATTTAAAATAGACTGTGACTTCTGAGTTGGTTTCGGGCTTTCTTCTCAGAGTAGTCCGACAGGAAACGCCAAACTCATCTAGTTTTTAAAAGTAAAAGTGTTGGTACAAACCTTCTAATACAGAAATAAATAATTTATCTTTATTTCCATATCCTGCAATAGTCCTACACCAACTGTATCCCTAACGGGCCTCTGCGATTTGGCCCCGACCCCTCGTACGTCTTCTAAAGGTCCGGAACCCCAGGGTCCCGAAATATGTCAAAGATATGTAAAAAATATGATTGTATAAAGTCAAGTATAAAAGTAATTTCAGCTACTTGGACCACAAGCAGCTGTACGTAGTTACTTTTAAAAATGGCCGCGGGACACACATCAAGAAATAATTAGTGCAGAAATATATTTTTATGTTTTGTCATGGTTTGGTATCGATACACGTCACGTATGTGAAGTTTTAACAGTATATTAAATTGATTCTGAATATTAATTTTCTTATTTTTTCCAGATTAAGGAAGACGACAAAAAAAATATAGGATTAACATATTATGACTTCATAAATCGGCCAACTCGAACACCAGAGACAAAGGCACCGCAACTGGACGATCGCTTCCTCATTCCTGGGACACATGCTGAAGATAATGTTTCTGAACAGGAAACAAACATTGACTTACTGAGATCCTTATCGGCAAAGCCAAAATCAGAACCAAGTGAGAACCACGTTCCAACTGGAACCAATATGGTCGGTAAAATTCCGGGGCCCGGCTCCGAAGGTGAATACCCCAACGGTTACCGACCCTATTACGCTAACCTAAAACAACCCGGTATGGCATCTCCCGGAGGTCATTTTGGGATGGGTCAACCACATACCGGTGTACGTTACTCAAGCCCATGGGATTACCAAGATGGTATTCAGAACGCTCTTCGGATGGGGCCATCCGGATTTGATGCTAAAGAAAGTTTTCAGCCAGGTATTTAATTGTTCTATTTTTATTAATATTAGGTTAAATTTATGTCAGTAAGAGTGTCCATCACAGCGGGCCTTATCAGAATACCAGCGCTTTACCGCGTATTTAAAATTAGCTTCTTCCCGTGACTTCGTCCTTGTGAAATTTCGGCTCCTGACCCACCGCGTCGCATCGCATTACCCGCCACATTTTTCATTTCTTTCATATAACTCTATTGGTTTACGCGGCGCATGCCAGTAAAGCTTCTAGTCGGCTTGATTTTTTCCGACATCTTCAACAATCTTCGTCATATTTCAGCCAATTTATACTAAACCATAATTAATTATACACCTAAACCTTCCTCATAAATTTATTGAATTTAATTTTTCACAAGTAAACAAACAAAATTAAATACCCTACAAAGGCGGACTTGATGCCTGAGGCATTTTCTACCAGTCAACCTTAGGGTGATGCAGAGAGAAAACATGACAGGTGCAATATATAAAGGATAGATAACACAAGCATATAAAATACAAGAATAAATACATCAATACATACATACATATAAACAGAATAAACTTTATCAGGAGAAACAACAATCAGTAGAGGAGAAAATGAAGCCAACAAATCAGTGCAGGGATGTCTCTGCCAACTTCTTACGTATATGCTCACGTATCTTCACTTTAAAAGACAACCGATTGGTTGCCGTCCTGATGTTCAGAGGGAGAGCATTCCAAAGAAACACCGCCTGGACAAAGAAAGAATAGTGAATGAAACCAGAGCGATGAGAAGGACATCGTAGAAGATGATTATGGGTGGAACGAAGATTTTTACTATGGCCAGAGCATAAGTATTGAATATGGGAAGTCAGGTAAGAAGGAGAAGTGGGTTGGTCAAGAATAGAAAACAACATAGACAGAGCTCTCACCTCTCTGCGCTGACAAATGGGTAACCATTTTAAAAGCAATCGGTGCCCGGATACATGGACATACTTACGAAGATTGAAAACTAATCGAATGCAGTTATTGAGAAGGCGGTCAAGTTTATTGAGGAGATCTGCATTCAGGTCATAGTAACATACATCACCATAGTCAATTGTGGGAAAGATTAGGGGCTGTACAAGCATTGCCTTTATGTGTGATGGGAGAAGGTTTTTCAACCGATTGAGTGACCGCAATGTTTCAGTGACTTTATTACTAACAGTCGAGACCTACTTTCGCCAGTCAAGGCAAGTGTGATATGTAGACCAAGGTCCTTATCATCGGAGCCAAACAAAATGACAGAGTTATCAAAGATGTGGTGGTACAGTTAAGCCGTTAAGGTGGTGGTTATGTTACCTTTCTTATGCTGCAAGGGCTCCCAATTATGTTAGCCTGACACTTGGCAGGGTTAACTGCCACCCCAAATCGAACAGACCAGTCCCAAACCTCACCTAAATCCTGGTTCAGCTCATCAATCGCATCGGAAATGTTATCAACATTTGCCTGGCTGTAAAGCTGCAAATCGTCGGCATAAAAAGATACGCAGTCCGAAGCACGGTGGTAATGAGATTAATAAAAACGGAGCACAAAAGAGGAGATAATATACCGCCTTGAAGGACGCCAGCTGCAAGATCACACCTAGATGACGAAGAGTCTTCGGCATGAAAAGGCTGCTGACGTCCCGGAATATAAGAGGAACACCATTCCAATACCTCCAGAGAGACCATAAGATAGGAAAGTATGGATAAAAGGACCTCGTGACTGACAGTATTAAAAGCATTGGAGAAGTTAATTAACACTAAGACGGTAACTTTAGAGTTCTCCATTCCTCGCCTTATTTCGTCAAGTACTTTAAGGCGAGCTGAAACTGTTCTGAGCCCGGGCCTGAAACCGGATTGAAACGGACTGATAAGGGAGTTGTGCTGAATAAAGTGAGAGAATTGTTTATGAACATTGGCCTCGAGCACTTTAGACAGAAAGAGAAGGACGGAAATTGGGCCAAAGTGATTAGGAAGAGAAGGCTTGGGAATATTAGGCAGGGGCCGAACAAGGATTTTACGCCACAGGGAGGGGAAAACACCTGTGTAAAGGGAGCAGACAACGATGTGGGAAATTGCAGGAAGGAGTTGATCAAGAGCCGTTACGATCATATGGCGACTGATAATATCGCAGCCAACGGCTTTGGATTTAATGAAAAGATAATCTTTCTGATCTCACCAGGGTCAACTGGGGTGAAGACAAAGGAGTTAATATTGGGACGCGTCAGACCACCAAAGGTAGTCAAAGGTTTGACATTTGGTTGGACTATTTAGAATGAGAACAGTGGAGAAATGGCAATTTAGATCGTCTAAGCCAATCGTGTTAGGAAGGTCTGAATGTCGCGATTTGCCGACGCTTAAAGTTCCAAGGAATTTCCAGACATTTTTAGATTGTGATGATCGGGTTGGGGAAGCAAACCATGCAGACTGGCTCGATTAGATGCAGGAGTTTACGGGACCGAGGGGAGTTATGGGAAAGGAAGTTGGTATTAAAATCCCCCATAACAATGTGATGTGCATACTCCGAACCCAAAGATTCAAGTACCGATTAGAAATCAGTGAAGTGATCTATGGAAGGGGAGCAATAGACGACACCAAGAACAGGTTTAGCTTCTTTGAGACAAACCTCAAGGAAAATAAACTCTGCGGATTCATTGGAAGAGGAAGAACATAGAATTTTAAAAGGAATATCACCACGAAGGTAGATGGCTCCACCACCCCCCTTCTACAGATCCGGTCATTCCGAAGAAGTACGTAACCCGGGAGCGAGTAAGTGGTTGAAAGCAGGTTAGGTTTAAGCCAAGTCTTGGACATCAGGACGGCGCGGCGTGAACATTGTTGTCCGTATACGTGACGTACAGTTCGTTCAAGTGACTAGGAATGCTCTGACCATTGTGATGGCATACGTTAAATAGTCGGCCTGTGTTTTGACTGAAATCTGGGCGTAAAAGATCACCTTAAGTGTCTGTAATAGAAATAAAACTATCATCGCCAGAAGATGCACTAGATTCGTTGGCAGAATAGAAAAATTCGTTATCAGATGTCATAAATACTATTACAATATAAATAAATATATCTATTTTAAATAATAATTATTATACTAATAATTATAAAATAATGCGAGAAAGACTACACGAATAACTGGTACGACGTTTGCATCTCTGCACCACCCGCCAGCTCACAATATCATCTATATTAGACTGCCTAATTGTGTGACTAAAAGCACTTTTTAAAACTTAACAAAGCATCAAGCGGAATAGAATAGTAAAAATACCAAAATAAAAATGAAACCATTCGTAACAAATATAATATTACGGTAAGGCAAAATTACAAATAACTCGTGAACGTATCCGATTATGAATACGCCAACCTTCGAACCCGAATCTTTCATAGTCTTAGATAATGTGTGGTCTTTGTTGACATAATTGACATTTGCGTTTACGCGTTTTACTACAAACTACGTAGTCTGTGACAAAGCTTGTTGAGGGTAAATAAAATATTCTATAAAGCGTGGGAACTAAATTCACAAGGGATTATGAGGCAATTACGTAACTAATAACAGAAGGACTACTCAAGACTTATAGAAAGAAATCACAAAGGTAAATAATTACATAGTATGAAATTGCATGCAAGCAAACTAGTAAGTTTAAACAACATGATACCACTATTGACACGCTTTGTTTTGCAGGCTATCTCCTGTGCCATGGATCTTACATGTGTATAAATCACTCCGTGCCATGGTGAAAACCGTATGAAAATCCGTTCGGTTTTTGAGTTTATCGTGTTCAAACAGACAGACAGACGTGGTGGGAGGACTTTGTTTTATAATATGGACGTGGATGGCCAAATCCGAAATTATGAGGATTAGCGAAAAGTACTCAAAGGAGTCTTGGGCTCGATTTTGATGAAAACTAAAACTGCATCATTGGATTTTTGATACTTCTAGCCAGGAATCGAACCCGTTGATTTAGAAAAAAAACGCACCTGTATTATTACACCATTCAATAGTGTCGCCAATAAGGATTGAATTCTGGGAAGTAATGATATACGTGAAACTAAAGGAAAGAGCTCTTTTTTAACAAAATACATTTTTATTTTTCTTATGTACTATTAAAATTTAACTGATTAATTGTTCAAAATGCTGACCATTGTTTTCGATACATAGCTGGGTTCGACGTCTCAAGGATTGTACTGCATTCAGCATTACAATATTATTGATTTGAATATAGAATTTGGCCATCCACGCCCACTTGAAAAGTTCGTTCTGTATAATGTGCTGAGATTGGAGGCTTTTGGCCTCTCACGAGTCTTTTTCTTGATTACTATTTTTTGTTACATATCATATAGTTTGCATTTCCTGCGCACGGTCTTAATAAAAAAAAAAATCTTTCTTTCTCCCAGGTATGACTGGTACTGGTACTCCTGAATCGAAAAACATGCAGGAGTGGCCATCAGGAATAGGGGGTGCTCCCCCACCCCCTCCGGGGCACGAGATCAGAGGACAATGGCCTCCAGGATGGGGAGATCAACCCCCAGGGATGGAAGGAGATCTTCCCGGGGGATACATGCAGGGAGGGAAATCCCCAGGGATAGGACGAGGTCTTCCCCCAGGATATATGCAGGGAAGACAATCCCCAGGTATGGTAGGAGACATTCCACCGGGATACATGCAGGGAAGGAAACCCCCAGGGATGGGACGAGGTCCTCCCCCAGGATACATGCAGGGAAGACAATCCCCAGGAATGGTAGGAGATCTTCCACCGGAATACATGCAAGGAGGGAAACACCCAGGAATGGGACGAGGACCTCCCCGAGAATACATGCAGGGAAGACAACCCCCAGGGATGGTAGGAGACCTTCCACCGGGATACATGCCTACCTCATATGAAGGGTTTCGTCGATCATTATTAGACAATGTAATAAATTCTGTTTTTTTGAGTTGTTGGGTATCGATAACAAATAAAGATAAAACGAAAAAATTAAAATAATAATTATAAAGGAGCTCATTTTTTTTTCTTACGGTGGGTGCTCTGTTCGTGGGTACTTGCGACGGACCTAAACTTTTTTTTTTGTTTATGATTTGAAATCGATACTCGACAAGTCTGTTTTGCTCCACCAGTTGTTTTAATTTGACCCCGTGTACATTTTCACTTTGATTTTTCCAGAATACCGTTGACAGGGAAACGTTGACAAGTTACCTGAAACCTCCTGGACCTTTCTCAGGAAAATCAACCCTCAGAAAAGATGGCGGCCTCACATCAATGGAAGGCCCATCGGAAGCAGAAATGATTAAAACAGCTCTTCGAATGAACCAGTTGATGGGACAATCCCCAGAAGGAGTAGGGCTTCCCCCGGGAAACTTGCAGGGAGGAGCACCCCCAGGAATGGGAGGAGGTCCACCGCCGGGATACCTGGGGGAAGGACCACCACCGGGAATGGGAGGAGGTCCTCCCCCGGGATATATGCAGGGAGGACCACCCTCAGAAATGGGTGTAAGGCCTCTCCCGGGATACATGCAGGGAGGACCACCCCCAAAATTTCAAGGAAGACCTGAAGGTCCCCCGGCTTTATCCTGGTATCCACCCAGAATGCGACAAGAACAGATGGATAGACCACCACCAGGGGTGCCGGATTACGGTGACCCTGACGACGGCGATCCGAGCTTGCGATATGGTTCACAATTTGCACCACCATTGAATAATAAATTAGTAAGTACTTAAAAAATCAAAATTTAAAATTTAAAAAATTAAAAATTTGGCCGAGAATCAGCATTTTTGAACGTCAAATTTAAATAAGACTGCAATGCTAAATTATGTTCTTATAGCAATAAATCGAAGTCACAAATGATGAAGTAGATCCATCGAAGTAAAATAAATAAACAGTTAATTTACTCAATAATAAAACCATGATCATCAAGACGACCAGTCATCACAAGCAGCACCCGTTCACGAGCATAACGCAAAGATCACAAAAAGTACCTACAAATGCAAAAGTAAATAATATGCTGAGATAGGAGCCTTTTTGGCCTCGCACTCGGCGGTCTTTTTTTAAATTTGCTAATTTCGTTATTTTTTTTTTGTTTTTAATGTTAATCTTGTCCTTTTTTACTGTTTGTATTTCCTGTGCGTGTTCCAAATAAAGTATTTTTCTTTCTTTTTAAATACCTGTACCTACCCAGATGGTTTCAAGTAAACTTAAAAAAATCTGGGAATAATTATGTTACGGTAAAGTTCGTTTTCGAAAAAAAAAACATGATATATACCATCGTGATAATACATATGATTTATTTTACAGCCATCTGGATATCAGTTGATGAAAATAGCGCAAAAGAAAATTGAGGTACGTAACGCTGACACTAGTATACAGATGCATCCGGTTAGACTGGAACCCGACTCCAACATAGTTCGGAAAAAGGCTCGTTTAATGTAATACAAATAAATAAAATGGAAGTCTCTGTTTGTAATGTCAAAATAAAATCTTTTTACTAAATGCATATGAAAGTATATACGGTACTTATAACATAAAAAAAAACAAAATATTAAAAAACTGTCTGTCTGTTTGTTTGTTCCGGCTAATCTCCGAAACGGCAGAACCGATTTTGACAGGACATTCACTGGCAGATAGCTGATGTTATAAGGAATAATAAGGGCTTTTATTTTAGAAAAAGTATTAGGTTCCACGCAGGTGAACCGACTTTCAAAAAACACTACAAAGTGAAAAATAAATTTAATTTCGGAAGTCGGTTTGACTTCCGAAATTAAATTTATTTTTCACTTTGTAGTGTTTTTTTGAAAGTCAGTTGTTTCTTTTTTTTAAAGATTCTTATTTTTCACATTTCAGTGGGTCAGTTTGTAATTTATCTGAGTTACAATAGCCTAATGTCAACTGCTCATCACCTTTTACAAAATGATGATTAAGTCATCATCAACTCCACCATATTATGCACTGTGACGAGCATAAATTGCTTAGCAACCATAAATAAAGTACCTAATCGACTCGCAACACGTGAAATACTTATTACTTAGTAGTTCCGGTGGCCATCTGTGATCTTCATCATCGGTTCCACTTCACTAAATGATTGTCTCCGACAGGAAATGCACAAGTTACTATAAAAAATACCCAAATCGCTATAGGTGTGTGTATAATATTTGAATTTCCGTCGATTTCTCCCGGATCCTATCATCAAATCCTGACTTGATGACAATGGAACCAAACAGAAAATAAAATAAACCTATTTAGAAATCAACTCCAGATTAAATTAAAATCTAAACCGTCAGTCGAAAATTCTATCTCCTTCAAACAAACGGATTGAATATAACTGCCTGTCTAATAATCAATCTGCCTAGCCTTTTCCCAACTATATTGGGATCGGCTTCCAGTCTAACCGGATGCAGCTGAATACCAGTATTTTACATGGAGTGACTGCCTATCTGACCTCCACAACCCATGTTACTGGGTAATACGATACCCCTTGGTAAGACTGGTTGTCAGATTTTCGGCCTTCTGAAGACCCTTAACGACCCTCACAGATCCAGGAATGACAGCCGGAACCAACGGATTCGCGTGCTTTCCGAGGCACGGGGGAGTCTGGGTATGTATAGATGGTCACCCATCCACGGACCAACCTTGGCAAGTTTAGCTTAACCTGATGGATCGACCCGTGCGGCTCTACTCTAGTATATTCTACCTACTGCCTCCGTAAGGAAAAATGACATATCTACAGAATTATTGAAATGGAGAAAATAAATATTTTGTCTTGATTAAACTATAAGATAGGCAGACTTTAATATTTTACATTAATATCTTATTATGTAATCTTTCGAATTGTATTGACTTCAAATTTTGACATGAAATGAAAATAACCATGAATAATAAAATTTAACTTGCGGTCTCTCCAGTGCTGGAGCCATAGCGCTTGATGGCGCGCATCTCCCGGTCTGCTCCGACTTCCGGTATCTCGGTTCACTTGTGCAAAGCGATGGCGAAGTAGACCGGACTGTTAAGCACAGAATTAACACTGGATGGATGAAATGGAGGCAGGTCACGGGAACAATCTGCGATTCCCGCATTCCCTTTAAACTCAAGGGGAAGATTTATAAAACAATGGTTAGACCTGCTGTCTTGTATGGATCAGAATGTTGGGCCATAAAAAGAATGAATGAAAGGCAATTGCATGCAGCCGAGATGAGAATGCTAAGAGGGATGTGTGGTATTACGCGAATGGATAGAATAAGAAATGAGTACGTAAGAGGAAGTCTGAAAGTGACACCGGTGACTGAAAAGTTGTGTGGAAATCGGTTGTCATGGTATGGGCATGTGATGCGGAGGAATGAGGAAAATGTCGTCAGGAAAGTGTTTAGTATGAACGTGGAGGGCTATACGAGTAAGGGAAGACCAAAGAAACGATGGGTGGACTGTGTGAAAGATAATATGGCCAGAAAGGGAGTAACTACCGAGATGACGACTAATAGAGAAGTATGGAAGAAAAAGACATGTTGCGCCGACCCCAAATAAATTGGGACAAGGGCAGGAGAATGATGAATAAAATTTAACTTGCATGCATGTGTTAACACAGTCAGGTAAATAATTATATTGTAATAAATTTATATTGTGATTTAATAGTACCCACTAAAATAATAGTTTTTTTTTTAATAATTTGTATGTCATCTGGCAAAACATAGCGCACTAACTAATTTTTAAGATCTTGTATGTAATTATTCCCTATGTTATTTTTTTTTTTTTTTTATTTGTGATGGGTTTGCTCTTGACTCTAGTCTAGGTCAGAGGTGACAGAGACAAAGTCGACGATGGAGTGAGCTTACCCAGAAGAAGCCTGTTCACTCTCACTTTGAAGAGATTAGGGTTGTATACGTTCGGAAACACAGACGCAGGTAGTGAGTTCCACTCTTTTGCTGTGCGCATTATAAAAGACATTTGGAAGCGCTTAGTGCGAATTGGTGGAATAGCAACCAGGTAGGGATGGTAACTGGCAGTGCGTCTAGATGTCCGGTGGTAGAAGGGGGCCGGTGGAATGAGGTCGTGGAGTTCTCGGGCACACTCTCCGAAGTACAATCTGTAGAAGACCGACAAGCAGGCAACCTTGCGGCGATGAGCCAAGCAATGAAGCTTGGCATCCACCAGTTTTACGTCGCCAATGAGCCTCTTAGCTCTGCGTTCCACCGAGTCAAGCGCGGCTAGTTGGTACTTAGCTGATCCATCCCAAAGGTGACTGCAATACTCCATGCAGGATCGGACTTGCGCTTTGTAAAGGGTTAAAAGCTGTCCAGGCGTAAAGTATCGCTTCACCCTATTTAGGATGCCCAGTTTCTTGGCCGCAGTTTGGGCCTTGTACTCGATGGTGGCGCCGAAGTTGAGACCAGATGTCAACTCCATGCCTAGGAGCTCAAGTCGATCAGTTACAGGAACAGATGTACCCCGAAAAGTAGGAGTTTGGGCGAAACGACTCTTTTTAGCGGTAAAAAGACACGCCTGCGTTTTGGTGGCGTTAAAAGAGACCAGATTATCATCACCCCACTGGGAGACAAAGCTTAAGGTCAAATCTGTCCGCTCTACCATGGCCTCTCTCAAGGAACGAACTTCAGCCCCGCTGGTTTTTGCGCTGGACAAGTATCTCTCTGAAACTGTACTGTCATCTGCGTACCCAACAATACCAGGCCGAAGCAGGTCATTGATGTGCAGCAGGAAAAGAGTTGCAGAGAGAACAGACCCCTGAGGAACTCCGGCATCAATAGCCATAAGGTCAGAAGAGCAGCCATCAACAACTACTCTAATCGACCGTTCACTAAGGAAATCTGATATCCAGCTACAAAAATCAGCTGGGATGCCATAAGCAGGAAGCTTGCTGAGCAGAGCAGCGTGCCAGACCCTGTCAAAGGCCTTCGAGATGTCAAGCGATACAGCCAGTGCTTCGCCGTGTTTCTCGATGGCTTCGCCAAAGCAGTGCGTGACATACACAAGAAGATCGCCAGTTGACCGTCCCCGGCGAAAGCCATATTGACGGTCACTGAGGAGATCATTGTCTTCAAGGTAGTTCAGCAACTTATTGTTCAGTACCCTTTCCAAAACTTTGCACAGAATGGAGGTAATGGCGATCGGACGGTAATGGGCAGGGTCTGCACGGTCGCCTTTTTTGGGCACTGGTTGTACATTTGCAAGCTTCCAGGATTTCGGCACCGTTCTTTTTTCAAGAGAGAGGCGGAACAAACGTGTCAATACAGGAGACAATTCAGGCGCACACTGCCTCAACACTCTGAAATACAAATAAATGATTCTGATTCTGTTTCTGATTCAGACGCGTCCTTTATTAGTAAAAATTATTAGGTTTTCGTTAAGTTTACGCCAATTTAAAAATACTGGTAAATGCGTATTTTTTTGCTGATTCCGAATATGTAAGTACTTAATTCTATTTCGAAAAAAATGTCAGATACGTCTTTTTTGCCTTATGACGGTAGTCTAAGTATATTATTAATTAACTGAACGTGTTCTCTGGAATTAATCGTTTGTTTATAATTATACAGTTTCAGAACCGATTGGATCTAGTCAAGAAGCAAGCGAGTGTAAGTGACTAATACTTTTGGAACTCGAAAAGATGAAATAGGTTCATACTAATCATCAACACTAACATTATAAAGCGGTGACTTTGTATTTAGGGGGTAATCTTAGGAACTACCCGTAATTGCATAACATAATTATTATCAATCGGAAGCTGTTTCATTTTGACAGTTCAATAACATTCATTGCGTTATTTACGGTGTTGAGAAGAAAAATTTTTCGAACATTTGGATGTTATGGATTAGCAATTTGCTTCAAAATGATTCAGATTCCGATCGATAGTGAGTTACTCAATTAGGGTGCTGATTCCGAGAATTCTTTCACTAATGCTACGGCTACATTGTTGCGATAAGGCGAACTACACTTCGCGCGCTCTCTCTCATACACCACTCGACGAATCGCTGTAAACAGAGAGCGCGCTAAGTGTTCGCTTTATCGCGACAATGTAGCCGTAGCATAATGGGAAGCTACAGTATTGTCGAGTGTCATAGAATATTAAAAAAAACCGGCCAAGAGCATGTCGGACTACGCACAATGAAGGGTTCCGTAGGTTGGATGAATTTATCCCAAGAACAAACCTTACATTGTAGTTGAAAAACATGTTCTCCCATACATTACCAAACTAACGCCGTTTTTTATTATTATGATGAAAAATCCCGGACCTTTGGAAGGCGTACGAGGAGCCGAAGCCAACTCGCACTCTTATTATAATTATTATTATTATTTAACCGTTTATGTACACACAAATAAACAGACAAGAATAAAGGAACAGAAAATTACGTACAAAGTTGATGCTTATTTCTAAAGAAATCTCTTCCAGCATGCCAGCGATAGGACAGAAAATAAAAAGAGATGTAGACACCGTGTGTAAGAATAAAAGAGAAAATAAAAATACATAAAATCTAAAGCTAAACATATAATAAATACTTAAATATATACATACTTCTAGAATAAATATCACTAAAATAACTTTGACGAAATGGAAAGATATATTGATAGTGTTCTTTCACTCTTCATTTAAAAACTGCAACAGTTTGGCAGTCCCTAATGTCAGGTGGAAGTGAATTCCACAACCGAACCGCGTGCACAGTGAAGGAGTAGGAGTAGAAGTAAGTGGAATGGGAAGGAAATTTTAGGAGGTTTCTAAGATGCGACCTGCAAAGCACATCAAAAGGACGGGCATAAGAAAAGCGTTCCCGCAAATAAGAAGGTGTTTTAGGGTTGTGAAGGATGTTAAATAGCAGACACAATATGCGAGAGTTCCTGCGAAGTCGAATAGGGAGCCACTTGAGTGTCTCGCGAAAGTTAGAAACGTGATAATACTTTTTAAGGTTAAAAACAAAACGAATACAGATATTTTGTAAACGCTCAAGTTTATTCAAAAGCTCCTCGGTGGCATCCAAGTTTGTAAGTATTTTGTGCACTGTTGTTTTTTTATGGACCCTGTTGTCTGAAATAAAGATAAATAATAATAATTATTATTACAACTGCAAATGTAAGTTTCTACGCACAATATTGAGAGATTTACCATGTTGTTTTAAGACCATAGACTTCTTATACGTTTTTCTGTAATCTATAGGTATAGAACTATTTCCTGTATTCTTTTCAAAACTTTAGGCTAAGTGGTTTGGGAGATAAGGGGGTAATGGTGTAGATGCACAGTAATTTTCGAGTATAATATGAGTTGAACTCTTAGTATCTCCCCATTATAACTGAAATAACACCGCAATCGTAGTAATTAATTTATTTGTTAATTAAGCTTTACCAGATGCCTGATCGTAACTTTGATTCGAATTTTGTATCTCAGTAATTTCTATACTTTGATCATTTATTTATTCATAAGAATTTAATTAACACATTAACTGTATTATCCTATGCTACGTCTTCCGAACCTTTCGGCCCCATCGGCCAAGTGTTCTGCGAACAATGTGCCCTGCGCACTGCCAGTTTGGCAAATTCTTTAGGCTGTGTCGGTTACCTTGGTGGAGAACATACACATTTCATATCTCATAATAATTATATAGGGTAAAATGCTGGCTCAATTTTTTTGTAAATGACCTATGCTCATTTAGGATGTGTGAACACGGTACATGGTCCTTTTGTGGACCGGAATGATGCCTGGCTCAATCTTAGGTACCTACATAGATTGTTTAGGGTTCATTGTGGAGTTTCTGTTTGGTTTCTTGGGTTTTAGTTGTGTAGCAAAATACACAACAAAAAGCTGATATATTTTTAAAATTTAACTTTATCAAGAAAAAGTGTTTACGTTATATATTTTTTTAAATTTGAATTTAAAAAAATAAAACTTTTTTTTTAATAACAAAAATTGAGTAATTCAATCCTAATGTAAGTGTAACAGACCAGGTTTGAGGAGGTCGTGGCCGCTGCAGTCAAGGGTGTGGCCTTGAAGAAGACGCAGTCTTCTAAAGACAAGGCCATACCCGCAGCCAAGGCCTCCATTATGGCGGCAGCGGAGGCTCTACTTCAAGGGCCTCCGTCGGACGGAATGTCCGAAATGCGGGCGGAGGTCGCCCGCTTGACAGCGGCGATGGAGCTTCTCCGAAAGGAGAATGAGGAGCTCCGAGCAGACCTGGCCAGGCTTCGCGGAGCTGGCGCTCAGGAGGGGGTGCAGCAGGGGCAGGGCGGCCTCGGGCCTGCAGAGGACCGAGTTCTGGCCTTGGTGCGGAAGGAGCTGGCTGCCCTTAACAACCGGTTCTCGGTCCTTGAGGGAATCGTCCTGCGGCCCCCGCTAGGCCGACCGGCGGCCTCGGGCCAGCCAAAGGCGGCTTCGTATGCCGCCATGGCTGCCACGGCCAAACCAGGGTCGGCAGGGCAGGCGAAGGGCGGGGCCGTGGCTGCGAAGGCGCCTGCGACGGCGCCTGCGAAGGCGCCCACGAAGGCGGCCGCGAAGGCGCCTGAGAGGGCCCCAGCTGTGGCGGTGACGACGCGGCTGCCCCCGCCTCCCAAATCTCCTCCGGCTGACGCCGAATGGCAGGTAGCTGGGGAGAAGAGGAAGGAGGGCAAGGCGGCAAGGTCGGCCAAGCGGAGGGAGAGGCGGCAGCGGCGCAAAGAGCGAAGCGTCGCGGCGAGGTTACGTGCCCCAAAGTCCGCAGCTGTAGTGATCACACTACAGCCGGAAGCGGAGAAGAAGGGCGTGTCCTACCACGACGTGCTCGCCAAGGCGAGGGCGGCGGTGAACCTGGAGGAGATCGGTGTTACCGAGGGCATGCGGGTAAGGGTCACTGCGACTGGGGCTCGGATGCTCGAGATCCCCGGTGCGGCCAGTGGCCCGACCGCTGACGCTCTGGCCGAAAGGCTCAGGGCGTCCTTAAATGCGGACGAGGCCCGAGTGTCCAGACCCGCCAAGTGCGTTGACTTGCGCATCCTGGGTCTGGACGACTCCGTGACGGAGCGAGAGGTGGTGGCCGCCGTGGTCAAGACTGGGGGGTGTGCCTTCGAACAGGTGAAGGTAGGCACCATCCGTCCTGACCTCACGGGGATGCGAGCCGTTACGGTGAGCTGCCCCGTATCGGCGGCCCAAAAAATAGTTGGGGAGGGCCGGAGGTTCCAGGTGGGCTGGGATTCCACGCGGGTGAAACTGCTGGAACCCAGACCTCTGAGGTGCTTCCGTTGCCAAGTGGGCAACCACGTGGGGGCAAAATGCACCTCGGAGGTGGATCGCAGCAGTCATTGCTTCCGTTGTGGTCAACCCGGTCACAAGGCCGGCTCGTGCAATGCCACGCCGCACTGCTATCTATGTGCGGCAGCTGGCAAGCCGGCCGATCACCGGGCTGGAAGCAAGGGCTGTGGTCCACCCACCAAAGCCCGGGGCAGGGGCAAGCCCTCCGCCTCCGCTACCGCCGTCACGGCCGCAGCCGCCGCCACGGCCGCCGTCGCTGCCGCCTCCACTGCCGTCGCCGCCGTACTCACTGCGGCAGGGCCCTCACAGGAGGCTCAGGGGGGGGCTAATATGGAGTGCCAGTAATGGCTCCATTACGCCTCCTTCAGGCGAACATCAACCACTGCGCCGCCGCTCAGGATCTGTTGCTCCAGAGCATGGCGCAGTGGTCGATTAACATCGCCATGGTCGCTGAGCCGTACTTTGTCCCGCCCAGTGATTACTGGGTGGAGGACCTGAGCGGCTCAGTGACCCTCATTTCGTCGGCCGCCGCCGGTACCCTGTCCCTCGAAGCCGTCAAGAGGGGACAGGGTTGCGTTGCAGCACGGTTCGGGGGGATCGTCGTGGTAGGGGTATACTTCTCCCCGAACCGAACTCTCGCCGAGTTCCACAACTCCCTTGCGGAGTTGAAAAACGTCGTCGTCGGGTTTCGTTCCCTTCCCGTGCTCGTCCTCGGGGACTTCAACGCCAAGAATGTGGCTTGGGGTTCCCGGTATACGGACACACGGGGCAGGATGGTGGAGGACTGGGCTCTGGAGACAGGCCTGGTCATCCTAAACCGGGGTTCTGTCCCCACGTGTGTGCGGATGCGGGGCGAATCAGTGGTGGACATTTCGTTCGCCAGCCCCGCTCTGTTGCCACATGTTGTTGACTGGCGCGTCATAGAGGGGGTGGAGACCTACTCCGACCACCGGTACATCCGGTTTGATGTCTCCGCCCAGACCTCGAGCGCGCCGGTCCGACAGGCCCCGCGTGGTCCGCGGTGGGCGCTGAAGAAGCTGGACCGGGAGCTCCTCCTGGAAGCTTCGATCGTGCAGGCCTGGGTGTCACCACCGGACAGGCCTGCCGACATCAACGACGAGGCGGAGTGGTTCCGGGAGGCCATGTCCGAAATATGTGACGTGGCAATGCCCCGGGTCCAGCCCGGTCGCGCCTGGCGCCAGGTGTATTGGTGGTCGCCGGAGCTGACGGCTCTGCGCGAGGCGTGCGTTGCTGCGCGGCACCGGTACACCAGGCACCGCAGGCTCCGTATCCGCCCTCCGGATACGGAAGCCATTCAGGCGGAGCTGTACGAGGGGTACAGAGCGGCGAAGACCGCCCTCCGAGCGGAGATCTTGCGGGCCAGGGATCTGGCTCGCGAGGAGTCGCTGGAGACTCTAAACAGGGACCCATGGGGACGCCCTTATAAAATGGTGCGGGATAAACTCCGTCCATGGGCGCCCCCGCTGACGCAGAGTCTCCGGCCCCAGCTCGTGGAGGACGTGGTGAGCGCTCTGTTCCCTTCGCGAGGGGAACATACTCCCCCGCCCATGGCTCCGCTTCCTGCGGTGCCCGTTGCGGACCACATCACCGACGACGACGACGATGCTCCGGAAGTGACCGAGGTAGAGTTGAGAGCGGCGGTACGTAGGCTGAGTGCCAAAAATGCCGCCCCAGGACCCGACGGCTTACCTGGAAGAGCCTGGGTTCTGGCCTTTGGGGCTCTCGGGCCTCGACTAGGGGGGCTCCTAAGCGCATGCTTGGAGAGGGGCCAGTTCCCACTTCGTTGGAAGACGGGGAAACTGGTCCTCATTAAGAAGCCGGGGCGCCCTGCGGACTCTCCGTCCGCTTACCGACCCATCGTGCTGCTCGACGAGGTGGGCAAGCTCTTTGAAAGAGTTATTGCAGACCGCCTCGTCGGGTGGCTAGTGCAGGAGGGGCCGGATTTGGCGGAGAGCCAGTTTGGTTTCCGCAGGGGGCGCTCTACGGTGGACGCCATCATGCGCGTGCGAGCCCTCACGACGGGGGATGCTGTGGCCCGGGGTGGGGTCGTCTTGGCGGTGTCGCTAGACATCGCCAACGCCTTCAATACCCTGCCCTGGAGTTGCATCAGGGAGGCACTCCGGTATCACCGGATGCCGACCTACCTCTGTCGAGTGGTTGAGGCCTATTTGACGGATAGGGCCGTCATCTACCCCGGTCATCAGGGAGAGTGGAACCGGCGAGAGATGTCGTGCGGTGTCCCACAAGGATCGGTCCTGGGGCCGCATTTGTGGGACATCGGGTACGACTGGGTGCTGCGCGCCGACCTCCCTAGCGGCGTCAGCGTGGTATGTTACGCTGACGACACGCTGGTCCTGGCGCAGGGGAGGTCGCACCAGGCGGCGGCTGAATTAGCGACACGCGGGGTTGCGATAGTCGTTGCGAGGATCCGGCAGTTGGGACTCGAGGTGGCCCTGCACAAGTCCGAGGCCATGTGTTTTCATGGTCCTCGGAATGCGCCACCGTCGGGTTCCCAAATAACGGTAGGAGGGGTTCGCATTGGAGTCGAGTCGACGATGAAGTACCTGGGACTAGTCCTCGACAGCCGGTGGAACTTCGTGGAGCATTTCCGACGTTTGGCTCCCAGACTGGAGCGGGCTGGGGCTGCCTTGAAGCGGCTCCTGCCCAATCTAGGTGGTCCAAACGCCTCCTGCCGGAGGCTTTACGCGGGGGTCGTGCGGTCCATGGCCCTTTACGGGGCACCGGTGTGGGCGCGTTCCCTGAGGCTGCGGCCAGTCCGCCGGTTGAACGCGTCCCAGAGGGTCATGGCCATTCGGCTAGTCCGGGGTTACCGCACGGTCTCCGGTGAGGCGGCGAGCCTCCTTGCCGGATTGCCGCCGTGGGATCTGGAGGCGAAAGTCCTCGCGCACGTGTGGGAGTGGCGCGAGGAGGCGAAACGCCGGGGCGTAACTCCGCTGCCGCGAGAAATCACGGTACAGCGGACAGAGCTCCGGCGGGATCTCATGGCGACATGGAGAGTGCGACTGTCGCATCCCAGCGCTGGGCACGCCATAATTGCGGCGATAAGTCCCCTCTTTGAGGAGTGGTTAGAGAGGCGCCACGGCGTCCTCACCTTCCGCCTGACGCAGGTCCTTACCGGACACGGTTGTTTCGGGAGGTTCCTGTTTCGCATAAGGCGGGAGGAAACGCCCGGGTGTCACCATTGTGTGGATCGCCCAGAGGACACGGTGGAGCATACAGTGGAGGTCTGCCCGGCTTGGGCAGAGCACCGCCGTGTTCTCACGGAGGCGATCGGCGGCGGCGATCTCTCGCGTTCGAGCCTGGTCCAGGCCATGGTGCGGAGCGAGAGTGCATGGGAGGCCGTCACCTCCTTCTGCGAAGCGGTAATGCTTGCGAAGGAGGAGGCGGAACGCGTGAGGGAGAGGCAGCCTCACGCCCTCAGTCGCCGCAGGAGACGCCCTGGGCGGCGGGAATCGATAGCCGATTCCCAGCCACCGTAGGCGCGGGCTTGCGGACGGTGAGTAGTGGGTAGCTCGCCGTCCGGTGAGGACCAGGCCCGGGTCGACGGCGCGTTGTGTTCCACGCGCGCCTCAAAGAGATGTCAGCAAAAGATGGGGTCCAATAGGGCCGATGCCGCTGGGGTCGCGGGTTGTTTGAAAAAGATACCGTGGCCCTGGCATAGGCAACTGAAGGAACACGGGTGGGTTTTAGTCAGTAAAAGTCTGACACGCCCTTCCGCTCCACCCAGAGCGGGAGAAGTTATTTGATGATTTCCCATCCAAAAAAAAAAAAAAAAAGTGTAACAGAAAGATGGAAAGAAAAAGATTATTTAACCAAACTTATACAAACATTTTTTAATAGAAGGTTTTTATTTAATACAGTACAACTCCTCCCCTGGCTCGAACACATGCGGAGATCCTCCTAGGCATGCTTGGGGATCAAGTTATCCAGCATTTCTTGCGGCAACCTGTCCCATTCTTGAATAGCGGCTTCCCTGATCTCTGGACTGTTAGCATCCCACGCGTGCTCTATTGGGTTTAAGTCGGGCGAGCCAGCAGGTCAGTCTAACCTTGTAATGTCGAATTCTCGAATTCTCGGAAAGCAGCATTGACCCGTTTAGCTCGATATGCGGGCGCATTATCTTCGACTAGTACGAATTGGTGCCCATGGTTTACTCGGAATGGTCTGACAATTCCATCAATAGCGACTGTTTTGTACCTATCTGCCGTTATGGAACGTCGATACGGGATAAAAGGTGTTCTAGTTCCACTCATAATTCCACCCCACAAGGACAGCGATTTCCCGCCTTGCTGAACGATTGCAGTGGCAGATCTTTGCCTTTCAGAGTCCCCAGGTCTTCTCCAGGTCCAGGTCCAGGTCCAGGTCTTCTTCGGTTATCTGGATGAGTACTGATTCGTGATTTCGTATAAAATAAAATAAAAATATAAACAAATAAAAAATATGGCAGTAGAATTAAAAACTACGCATTGCACGCTGCCTATAAAACGTAGATATAAATCGTCTAATTTAAAATTGCCATTGCTATATAAATATTTGAATGTGTATGCAACAAGCAGTTAAGGGGGGTGCAATTTTAAATTAAGAAACCTGTAACTGTAACCTGTTACTGATCGAATTGAGCTCACATCTGGTCTCAACTTCGGCGCCACCCTCGAGTACAAAGCCCAAACAGCGGCCAAGAAGCTGGGGCATCCTAAATAGGGTGAAGTGATACTTTACGCCTGGACAGCTTTTAACCCTTTACAAAGCGCAAGTCCGATCCTGCATGGAGTATTGCAGTCACCTTTGGGATGGCTGACGGCAACTTGCCGCGCTTGATTGGGTGAAACGCAAGAGGCTCATTGGCAACGTAGAATTCGTGGATGCCAAGCTTCACATCTTGGCTCATCGTCGCAAGATTGCCTGCTTGTCGGTCTTCTACAGATTGTACTTCGGTGAGTGTGCTCAAGAACTCCACGACCTCATTTCACTGGCCCCCTTCTACCATCGGACATCTAGACGCACAGCTAGTTACCATCCTTACCTAGTTGCTATTGCACCAATTCGCACTAAGCGCTTCAAAATGTCCTTTATAATGCGCACAGCAAAAGAGTGGAACTCACTACCTGCGTCTGTGTTTCCGAGCGCATACAACGCTAATCTGTTCAAAGTGAGAGTGAGCAGGCTTCTTCTGGGTAAGCTCACACCATCGTCGACTTTGTCTCTGTCACCTCTGACCTAGACTAGAGTCAAGAGCAAACCCATCTCAAATAAAAAGAATATAAAAAAAGAAAAAAAAAGCAAGAAGGAAAGAAATATAAAAAAAAAAAATTATAAGGTTTTTTGGTCACAGAAGTAATTTTTGAAACAACTATGTAACAACAATTTGTTAGCTGAAATTCGATGCTTTACCTGTACCTACTAAGGTATGTATTATTGTACTTTGACCAAAATTCTGTTAATTACAGGGACCAACAACTCCGCATGTAAGTTATTTTTACTGTATTTATAGGTTAGAAATAAAGAAAATTTGTTTATTCGGTTTCCTAGAAGAGCGGTGGCCGTCACATAGCGTCTGCAATTCACCGGCAAATGACGTTACTGAAATGTTTATTTATGATACTTTCATAAATAAACGTTTATTTATGAAAGTATCATAAATACCACTGGCATAGTTTTCATGACCACAGATTACTGTAGTAGTACCAAGCTACAGATACGACGTTTACTTATGAGATTAGTTTCACTTATTTGCCGTTCTGCGTTCTGCATGCTGTGGTCGCTACCGTCGCGCGTAATAAAGATGTTTTAACGGTAATACTTAGCTATCGATATAAAGTTCTAGGGAAACGACATACAGAAAAACACAGTGAAAGATGACGCACAGAAAGTCACAGTATCTATTTTTAACAAAAGGATAACAAATTTTGGTACACAGAAAGTGTTAATAATACAGTAATGTTCTGGAAGACAACCTATCAAAAATCTATCCGTCAAAACAAGAAAAGATGGTGTCAAAAATATCACAGATAACATAAATTTTAAACGCAAAAGTAGAGCAACAAATGGCGGAAACGTGAACTAAAGCTGTCAGGCCCCTGTTTACGACAGCCGTCACAGCGGCCGTCATGTGGCGGCCACCGCTGTTCTGGGAAACCGTAGCTAAGGCCAGAAGCAGAAGCCTGAAAGTCTGACGACCGAACGTTATGATGTCAGAAATTTAAATAATAATTAATATTTTATTTATTCATTTCGAATATCTCACAGTTACCTACAGTAGACGAAAGGATATTGAGATTGAGACAATTCGTAAGTTTAATTAATTACGCCTATTACAGTCATCATTCTCCTGCCCTTGCCCCAATTTATTTAGGGTCGTCGCAACATGTCTCTTTCTTCCATACTTCTCTATTAGTCGTCATCTCGGTAGTCACCCCCTTTCCAGCCATATCATCTTTCACATAGTCCAACCATCGTTTCTTTGCTCCTCCCTTACTCTTATAGCCATCCAAATTCATACTCAAAACTTTCCTCACGACATTTTCCTCATTCCTCCGCATCACATGCCCATACCATGACAACTGGATTTCCGCACAACTTTTCAGTCACCGGTGCCACTTTCAGACTTCGTTTTATGTACTCATTTCTTACGCTATTCATTCGCGTAACACCACACATCCCTCTTAGCATTCTCATCTCAGCTGCATGCAATTGCGTTCCGTTCATCCCTTTAGTGCGGGAAATACGGGAGTTGCAGATTGTTCCTGTGACCTGCCGCCATTTCATCCACCCACTATTAATTCTATGCTTAACCGTCCGATCTACTTCGCCATCGCTTTGCACGAGTGAACCGAGATACCGAAAGCCGAAGCTGGCTTCTCACGCGCCATCAAGCGCTATGGTTCCAGAACTGGAGCGATCGCTGAAATCGCCGAACATATATTCAGTTTTGGTTCTACTGATTTTCAAGCCAACATTCTCCAGCTTCTGTTGCCGTTTCTCCAATTTGCTCTAGATCACAGGTTCATCTTCACAGACAAGAACAATGTCATCGGCAAACAGCATGCATCAGAGTGCCTTTTCCGTTATATTCAACGTCAGAGCATCCATACTAAACAAGAAGAAGTAAGGACTTAAAGCCGACCCTTGGTGCAAGCCTACAGCCACACTGAAGTCGTCGGTATTGCCAGCAGCCGACTGGTCGTAGGTACGAGATTGACTGTACATAGCACGAATTAACTCTATATAATTCCAGCCAAGCCTTTCTCGTTCAAGGCTCACCACAACACATTCTGAGGTACCCTATCATGCGCTTTTTCCAGATCAAAATCACCATGTGCAAGTTTTTGTGTGCACGTCTCTACTTCACGCACAATTGGCGGAGTGCAAACGTGGCTTCTATTGTTCTTCGACCTGGCATAAACCCAAACTGGTTCGGCGTAATCTCACTCTCCTCTCGTAGTTTCTCTTTATTACTTTCGTACCTTAATACTATGTGTCATGAGCTTTATCCCTCGGTAGTTGTTGCAGTCCTGTATATCACCTTTATTCCTTGAAGATGGGCACTAGCGAACTATTGTACCATTCTTGTGGGATCTTTTCTTCATGCAACAACTTATTATATTATAACCTCAGCCACATACATATCTTCTTATAAACACATCCATACTTCTACTGGTATAACATCTGGGCCCATGGCTTTTCCATTATTCATGGTTTAAACTGCCTTTCTTACTTCATCCATGCTAATTTATCCCACCAAACCCATATTTAATTGTAGCTCTTTGAGCACACCATTTCATTTATTGTATTCGTTTATTAGCTTTTCAAAATAAATCTTCCATTGTTCTTGTATTTCGTCATCTTTCATTTTGTCATGTTTAGATATCGATACCCATTACGTCAGTGAAGTTTCACTAGCTAATTTAGTTTGACCCTGTATACTATAATCCTTTATTGGAAAACTAATTGTTTTTTCAGGACGATTTCCATGCTCCCATACGGTGGGTTAAATTAATCTCGGTAAGTTCCCAAAAAAGCATAATTTTTATTAGGGTTTCTTTCCAGAATAATATGAACACATTTTAATCGCCTCTCCAAATATTTGTTGATCTGTTATCATTTACATAAAGCATGTTTTAATCGTACTTCAATTAACTCCATATTGGTTTCCTAAAAATATTATTGAATACTCGATTATAATGAGTGCGCTTTTTTTGAACCTCAAATAGTTCTTATTGTGGGATCCTAAAAATACTAGATGGCCAAGTATTTGCGACCAACTTGGATGAAGCACTCTCCAGCCACTGCCGTGGCACCGATCGCTTCGCTTCGGCTTCGCGGCTCGCGCGCGATTTCTAACCTAACCCGTTTGCCTGGTTTTTTTCTAGCTTATTTATTGCGACCAATTAAGCTCGCGCGTGGTTGGTTACATTTCTAATCGTTTCTTTGGTCGGGAAACCTACTGCGACCAACTGTGAGAAAAGCCTAAAAGTTTAAAAGAGGCATTTATTTAAAAAAGTGTGCATTTTAGAAGCTCAAAAGTTTTTAGAGGTTTATTAATTTAAGAAAGCGTAAATCGTTAGAAGGCCAATAATTTACATAATGTATTTCGCAGCAAGTTTTGTGTGTTTCCTTTTGCGTCCTTATATACATACACGGGGGTAGGCAGAAACTACAGAACGCCACCTGCTACGATCCTTACATACTTCTTTTGCTTCGTTTACGTTCATACATCTGGTCACACACGCACGCCGGTTGCAATATTTGCCTCCACTCATCTTCATCTTTATTTATTATACGTATTTAATTTGATAATGATAAATATTGTATCCGTCTAAATAGCTTTTGCAAATACCTTTAAGTAATCATTTATACACATTTTAAGTAATCATTTTTTTTAGAAGTTACAATGGGTATAGTAACATATCCTTAAAAGATAGACATATTGCCATCGTAGACTTTTTTGTAGACCTATAAAAGAGAAACAATTCCACCATGCATTGTTTTGTTATATTATCTATGTCAAATGGATATAGGTTGTAAACAGCGTTTGTATTGAAAGCTCCCAGAAGGCTTGATTGTTTCCGACATCTTCAACAATCATCGTCATATTTCAACCAATTTACACCAATACTTAACGAATTATACACCTATACCTTCCTCAAGAATCACTGTGTCGATAGATGAAAACCGTATGGAAATCTCTTCAGTAGTTTTTGAAATCATCGCAAACATACAGACTTTGTTTGTGTTTGATATTATGTATCACTACATACCAGCATACACAAGAAATAAAAATGATAAAATATTTTATCATAACGGACTTTTAACGTTCAAATGATTTTTAGGGTTCCATACCTCAAAAGGAAAAAAACGGAACCCTTATAGGATCCCTCGTGTCTGTCTGTCTGTCCGTCTGTCACAGCCAATTTGCTCCGAATCTAATGGACCGATTAAGTTGAAATTTGGTACACGTGTGAATTTCTGTGACCCAAACACGGACGTGTAATGTAAATAAATTAATTTTGAATATGGGGGTCAATTTTGGTGGGTAAATAAGAAAATATAAAAAAATGCAAACTGTACCGCGTGACATATCAAATGAAAAGGTTAACTGTGAGGGTCTCAAATATTTTTTTTTATAATTTTAAATTATTTTTTTAAGTTATTTAAGAAAATATACGAAATTTGACCATACCCCCCTTATTTCTCACTTTAAAACTTTGAAAAATAAAGAAAATACTTCTATACCTATAGATTACAGGAAAACCTATAAGAAGTTTATGGTCTTAAAATAACATGGTAAATCTCTCAATATTGTGCGTACAAACATACATTTGAAGTTAGAATGTATGGGAGAACATGTTTTTCAACTACAATGTTAAGTTTGTTCTTGTTCTTGGGATAAATTCCTCCCAACTACGGAACCCTTTATTGTGCGTGGTTGGCCGGTTTTTTTTATTTTGATGTTTTTATTTGTAGCCAGACACAAGGGATGGTTTGGCCCGAGTGACGGTAAAGTATTTTTAAAAAATATTCTATTGCGTCTCATTACTGTCGCTCCATGTAAAATACTGGTCAATAGAGTGGAAGTCGATCCCAACATATGTAGTAGGGAAAAGCCTACCCGTTTACAAGTTGGTTTATAATTTGGTGATGGTGATATTTAGATGTTATCCGACATTCGTTAAAACAGTTACAATAACTTGACTGTGTCAACTAATATCTATTTTCATTCATTTAGGATCTAAAAACTCATCAGAATCAACAGTTTGTGATAGAGGTATGAACTTTGTTTTAAAACTTCAGACTATTGCAAATATAAAAAAAAAAAAATTAAATCGACTTCAAAAAGAAATAAACTCAAAATTATGAAATAATTTTAATTTCGGAAGTCGGTGTCTTGGGATCTGTATTTTAATTTTTTGCCACCGACTTCCGAAATTAAAATTATTTCATAATTTTGAGTTTATTTCTTTTTGAAGTCGATTTAATTTTTAAATTAATTTTATTTCGTAACTTTTAGTTTTTAGTAAAAACTGGAATATTTGATTGTAATAAGTAGTTAATAAATAGTTTTGTTAAAATATTGCACTAGAATTTGACCAAGGTTTTGAGATGTTTTCCCTTTGACACCACACCCGTAGCTCGTATCAATAAGCCAGGCTTACACGTTGAAAGCTAGGTCATCCTAACTATTTCCATTACTATAGTCCATTAAGCACTTACCTGGTCATCATGAGACCTTCAGAAAGAATGATGTAGCAGCATCCGTGTTCAATTAGATAAATGTTGAAAGCTGGGTCATCCTAACTATTTCCGTTATTGAGAACCGATAAGCATTTACCTGGTCATCATCAAACCTTCAGAAAGAATTATGTAGTAGCATCCGTGCTCAATTAGATAAATGTTGAAAGCTGGGTCATCCTAACTATTTCCGTTATTGAGAACCGATAAGCATTTACCTGGTCATCATCAGACCTTCAGAAAGAATCATGTAGTAGCATCCGTGCTCAATTAGATAAATGTTGAAAGCTGGGTCATCCTAACTATTTCCGTTATTGAGAACCGATAAACACTTACCTGGTCATCATCAGACCTTCAGAAAGTATCATGTAGTAGCACCCATGCTCAGTTAGATAAATTTTGAAGTTAGGTCATCCTAACTATTTCCATTACTGAGGACCAATAAGCACTTACCAGGTCATCTTCTATTATCTTGAAAACTACTAAACCGATTTGATGAAACTTTGACTGTGCCCCAAGTTGGAGTAAATGTAAGCCAACAAAAAAGAATGGTCAAACATACATCTATAAAATTTTGTATATTTGCTTGGAAGCCCTAATAGATCATCATATCGAGGGTTCACGGGCTATTTGTATTAAGCGACATGTTTGAAACTTTACAGGAGAGCATTTCAAAGTTTCAAAGATATGATTATAACTCAATATCGGCCAGGAAGTCGCTTAATACAAATAGCCCGTGAACCCTCGATATGTGAATATCTCGCAGATCCAATTATATTACATACATACGTATCGAATTGATAACTCCTTTTTTTGAAGTCGTTAATAATAAAAATGAGCCAAATCGGCCCATCCATTCTCAAGTGATGCGCTTACCAAGGAACAGCATTTCATTTTTGTTTATTTATACTACATAGTAATACAAAATTTAGGATATTTAGTATTATTATAGGATAGGAATTTAGGATAACAGATGTCAGATGTTTCACATCATAATAATATACGACTACTGTTAAGGATCGCTCGTTTTTTTTTTATACTTTTATAATTGTGTTTTTAGTATATACAGGGTGTAAGGGACAGCCCTCCACAAACTAACAGGGTGCATTCAGCTCCTTATTTTGAATCATATTCCACTGGAAAAATTCTCAGGAAAATTTTAATTTTCGGTTTTCAAAAACAGCAATGGATGTTGAACTACTCTAACGAACGACGCGTGAAGTCAGCTGTTCACTTTCTGCGTAGCTACAGAGTTCATCGAACTCACCGTATACCTATTACCTACCTCTCCCAACCAATAACTGACGCTCCGATTTGTGCATAAAAACACAAACAAATCAGGTTTATTGGATTCCCATAACGTTCCTGAAATAATTTCATGTACCGGTGTTTCATCTTAGTATGATATACTGAATTCCCCCTATCAGTCTGCGGAGGGCTGTCCCTTACACCCTGTATAGTGATCTTCCTGTGCAAGACACAATAAATACTTTTCCTTCTTTGTTTCTTTTCACTCTTTGTATGAAGCATACCTCTTGTATCCAGAACAAAAGAGTGTCCATAGAGTTTCTTGCCCTTTCATCTCCATAGGAACCTACTACGCTTTGGAATTGGTAACTAGCTCCATCTTTCAGACTGACCGACTTCTTGGCAATTCAAAAGTGATGCTGACACAAAGAAAGGGTCGTTAATGTACAGACGCCAGCGCATTAAGCTACTACAATCTGCCAAATTTCTTTAATAGATTTTCAACTTTTTTGCTAAAGCATTAGGTTCAAGGTTGATTGGGAAAATTTGACAGTTTCGGGTAGCTTGATGTGCTGGCGTCTGTACTTTATACTTATTTGAGTTTTAATTTTACAGGGAGAACTATACGTGCCGATTGTGGACGAGAGTATGGCTAGATTGGGGTGGATAGTAAGTATATATAAAAAATATTTAAAAAACAAAAAAAAAAAAACCGGACTGCACAAACACATAACTAAAAAGAGAAAAATAAGCACTACAATCTATTGGGTTTTGTTATTGCAGGCGGAGACAAACTTACCTGAAATATGGTGTAACTTTTGTTTGTCCGCCTGCGATACCAAAATTCAAAAGATTATAATGCTTATTTTTCTCTTTTTAGCTAAGTGTTTCTGCAGTCAGGCCTTTTGTTTTATTTTTTTGTGTCAATCTTTTTAGTTTTATAAATATTTATAATTTATTTGGAATTGACTCATTACTAACTTTTATTTGATACTATTTTTTATTTATATGTATATACAGGATATTTTTTTAAGTAGTGCGCAAATTTTCATAGGTTATTCTACCCATGAATATGAACAATTCTCACTATGGGACCAAATCTGAAATCGCGAAAAAAAATCAGCTGTTCAGTACATTTATGTTGGCATAATTCGTCAAAATGTACTGAACAGATGATTTTTTTTCGCTATTTCAGGGTTGGTGCCATAGTGAAAGTTGTTCATATTCATGGGTAGAATAACCTGTGATAATTTGCGCACTGCTTACAAAATTGTCCTGTATATATATATATATATATAAAACCTTCCCCTCCCTTTTTGTGGGTTTCCTGATACAATATATAAATATTCTATAGCCTACGTCACTCCCACTATTTAGACGAATCTAACGACACCATATGTTAAAATCCATCAAGCCGTTTAGGCTACAGAGCGTGCCAAAGAAATACGTAGACATACATACATACGTACATACATACTCTCGAAAAACATTACCCTCCTTCTGGGATAGTCGGATAAAAAATAGGTTAGACTCACAATTACGCATTACAATCAAGGTCCTATTTTAGAAAGTGAACTCTAACTTTCTACAAATAAAGTTAATTTTCCTTTCCCACAGACAGAGAGCTATAATGAAACGATCGAAATTACAACTAAACCTTATGTTGAAGAATATGCAGTTAAAATCGTGATGAGGTCAATGAACCTTAACTATACGACTCAGCAAGAATGGCTGGCCTATGAGACTATTCTTGGAGTCAAGTTCACCTTCGAACCTGAGGTAAAATTATACAATATTATAGAGATGAGCAATGGCTAATGAGATATGGCTAGAAAGGGGGTGATTACCGAGATGACGACTAATAGAGACGTATGGAAGAAAGGGATATGTTTCGCCGACCCGAAATACGATAGTATTGTAATAAGGGCCGGAGAATGATGATGAGTTATATGCTTCTCAGGCACAGATTTGTTTTTGTATCATTTAGTTTACCTAGTAAAAATGGCTACCTATTTGTCTTTTCAGTGTGCTGGCGAAGCGTGTCAATCAAGAGTAAGTTTTTCGGCGCCGAAGCGAAGCTCAAAAGGACGGCAATGATGTTTTTATTCATGTATTTTATAAAACGTTTTTGTATTCTATTTTAGTGCCACAAAACTGGATGCGACAGCACGGTAAGATTGTTTACAATTATATTTGATGTGTGAAATAAAAATGAAGCATCAGGAATCATAAAGTTGACAGATTTTGGTAATTACGAATATTTTTTTCCTTTTCAGTGTCAGGGCGATAGTTGTGCTTCTGGGGTATGTATCTATGATCTACATATAGCCGTACATGTAGTCGTACCTCGAAGTCACAGATGATAAACTAGGACCATCGAAGTAAAATAAACAACGAGTTAAATTACTAATAACAAAACAAAACTATGGTCAGCAAGACGACCAGTCACCACAAGCAGCACCCGTTCGCGAGCATAACGCAAATATCAGCCATTACCCCCCTCGCCATATTTGAGGGAAGGAGGCAACTCGACCCCCGACGCTACCGCAAGCAGTGACATCTAAGGGAGCATGACGAACCTGCTGCCGGTTGCTCAGACAAGAATAATTATGATCAATTGTCGATGTCACTAGCTAACCACATATTCCAATACCACTCATAAAAAACATTGTAATGAGTAGATTATGTCAATGATAAATAAAAATAAAATTAAAATAAATTGACCTTTACAGTCAAAGAAAATAAATAATTATATGAACTCATATAACCTGTCAGTAGGTAAGCTAATTCTGGAGAAAGAACATAAACATTGTCTTAAGTTAAACACATCGACCAACTATTCTTATCGTTTAAGTAATCGTTGATAGAATAGTAGGTATGCCTTTGAACAAAGGTTAGATTTTACTTTGGCTTTAAACGCAAACAAAATTGAATTGCTAATTCTGAATTGCTAACAAATGTTTCGATTGTTACAACCTGTTTACGCCCCGTCAGGTAGCTACGAAAGATATCGAAGGCAATGCCACCCACGAATGTCTTGCAAGGCTTGGTCCGTGGAGAGAATTAGAATTAGAATTAATTTATTTGTAAGAATGTAGTTTTACATCGTATGGTGTTAATATTTTTTAAGTTATATACATTCTACCACAACATAGAGTGTACAAATATTCAAATGTGTCAATAAATAATGTGACAAATATTATAATTAAAATAAATTTTAAGACTTGTGTTTTACAGCAAGTCCAATTTGAATTAATATTATTATAATTAAGTGTTCGTTACTTTAAAATCAATGTCAAAATTATTAAGTATATGTCATCTTAGATTTTTACAATATTCCATATATTTGCCATTGTCGTAAAAGCAATTTTCTAGTAACCAACTTGTCAGCTTTTTCTTGAACATAAGTATGGGAAGTTCCTTAAATGAGTTAAGGTAGCCAGGACCAACGGCTTAACGTGCTTTCCGAGACACGGAGGAGTCTCGGTATGTAAAGATGGTCACCCATCTACGGACCAACCGCGGCGAGTGTAGCTTAACCTGATGAATCGACCCATGCGGCTGTTATTACTTAGCCACGAGCTCCTACTACGAGTACCTACTGTATCATAATGGATGTAATGTGGCTTTACTATACACCTCTGACCTGTCAGGCTTTTGATACAGGCATGTGGCGACATCTACATCGCCACATGCGAACTACGCATCACACTGACGTCACGCAAAATCCTGCATCGCGCAAGCAGAGTTTACCGCGCGACTTGCATATATGCAACGTCCCGACATCAATCGTCGGGCAGTAGCCTACCAGACATAACATCCGTCTGAGGATGAGTGAACTTTATACCCTGTTCCTCATACCTCTATAGGCGAGTTAGTATTATAAAGTGGTGGAATTTAGCTTATTACTTTGTGTTTGTTCTCAGTGTGTGGGAGTAAGCTGCAATGCTGTTGTGAGTGATCTTTTGTTGAATACTTATTTATATTAGCAAAGGACCAAGCTCGAGATTTGCCAGCGAGCGATGGAGCGCAGTATCCTCGGAGATACTGCGCTCTAAGACACAAATCGCAGACGGCACCCAAAAAGCAGCCAAGCTCAGATGGGACTGAGGCGGACACGATTGCCGCATGTCGGATGCATTGTGGAATAAGACCACCACAACATGGGCTCCAACGGCAACGCGGAAGACCAAGGCATAGATAGCGGGACGAACTTGACGCTTATAGGAGGGATTGGTCCATATTGGCTCGGGATTGAGCTGAGGGGAGCGGAGGCCTTTACCCGGCAGTGGGATAATACAGGCTGAATAATATTACAAGATCTTAAATGTCCCTTTCTTCATATAAAAAAAAAAGAGAAAATTCAGTTTTTTTTTTATTTAATTATTTCGTATCATTTTCAGTGCCGGGGACCAGGATGTAAGGCTATGGTATGTTTTAAGTACAAACTGTGATCACTATCTGCAAAGCAAGTGATGCTTGATTTCCTTAAAATAATTCTGTATTTAATAAAAATAATAATTTTTATATACATTTCGCAAAATATCAATTTATGCTACGGCGCGTAGCTGGCATAGTCGCTACGGGCTACGAATCAGCTACGGCGTAGCAAATGCGTAAACTTATAGGTTTTTTTTTTAATTTTATTATTATAAAAAATACTTTATTTGTTGTATTTACCTACTGTGACTTTATCTGAACTAGTCACAAATCTATGATTCCGCATCAATCAAGTTGCTTAACCTGAAAAGAACGAAATAAAGATTGTTTATTCTTCACAAACAAGACATACATTACAAAAAAGACATAAAGTACACACACCAAGTAGCCAGAAGCCTCGTATTGAATAATCTGTACATATAATAAAATAGTACCTACCAAAGAATTTTGGTCCGCTTGCCTTTTTATCTGGATGTATGTTCCGGATGGGCGCAAAAACAGCTGAACGGATTTGGAAGAAATTTGGCACACATATAGTTTATAACCTAGATTAACAGACACTTATAATCCCGGAAGTACGTTTCCGTGGGATATTTTCCGACATCAACGCGGGCGAAGACGCTAGAGTTTGTTTTTTGAGATAGTGCCTAAATAGGCCAAACTAAATTATTATTTTTTATATCTTAGGATAACATCACACACGGTCATCTGATCCCAAACTAAGCAGAGTATGGAAACCAGATAACTGATATACTACATACACTACTTTTTTTTTTGTAACAACATACTTATATAGATAATTACACCCAGACTCAGGACAAACAGACATGTTCATGCACACAAATGTTTGTCCTGGATGGGAATCGAACCCACGACCAGCGGCATGGCAGGTGGTATCTTAACCCACCACACCATCTGGCCTGTCAAATAAAGTTAAAATTTGACAATGTCTATTGCTTGATGCCAGGGCAGGCCCCACCAAGACCATAGACAATACACATTGCGTAATTGCTCCGTGATACCACACTGCCAAATGATAACAAACAAACAAAACAAAACAAAATGCCGATTGCAGAGTTGATATTATAATGACCTAAAACTAGGTACTTTTATAATAAACAATAATTAGGTACCTACTAGAAAAATTAAGCGGTGCGTCGCATCTATTGCTTACAGAGGATTTAATTTATACTATGAATTAACTTTGACCTTGACAGATTGTTTTTTCCTAACTAGGTATACCACACTCACACACAAACCTCACATAGGGACCAGTTTAATCCCACACCAACACACTCACACTAACACTCCTCATAATTAACCAGTAAACCCACTCAATAAAGTCATTATATATGTTAATATTGGAATTTTACGCAATTATAAATATTTTGTAAAAACGTGTCAATCCTCCTAAAGAACACTCTCCTTCAAGATACAGGATTCTCCTAGTTTGAAGGGCAGGGGTCTTGCTCATTGTAATAGCTATACCCATAGTACAGGAACGGGAGGCAGGATTTGATTTCATTGTATTTTAATTCGTCTTTTTACAAGCAGTGTGTACGAGTATCAGGTAATAATAAAAATTTTAAACAGATCCTATAAAATGGATTGAACGAGAACAAACGCGTGCTGTGATTGGTCGCCAAATAAAAATATATGTGATGTCCTGGTGCGTCAATAGATGGCGTTAGTAGTCGCGCCAACACCCATCCCTTCTTGAAACAACAACGACGGTACCTAGGCTAGGTTTTTTGGTAAAAATAAATGATTACGTACTTACTTACTATAATAATAACCTGGGACATTATTCACACACGGTCATCTGATCCCAAACTAAGCAGAGCTTGTACTATGGAAACCAGATAACTGATATACTACATATACTACTTTTTTTTTTTGTAAATACATACTTATATAGATAATTACACCCAGACTCAGAACAAACAGACATGTTCATGCACACAAATGTTTGTCCTGGATGGGAATCGCACCCACGACCTGCGGCATGATAGGTGGTATCTTAACCAACCACGCCAACTGGCCTGTCGATATATACTATATTATCAGAAGAACAGGTCGCTCAGCAAAATGCTGTGACTTCGGACGAACCTATCGTCAACAGCCCTGAATTTCAGCAACTATCTCTCGAGTCCGTTGCGCCATTTTCATAATAGGTCACCCTTCTCTAAGTCCGTTAACGACTGGGCCCGTCCAGAAGTAGTTAAAATACAGCATATAAATGGGGCAACTGACAAATCGTGTTGTTTATTTATTTATTTATTTATTCCTCCTCTCACTGGAACCCCATACAGCAATTACACCAACGGAGCAAAAAATTACTTCATGTGCTGCTTTCCATCTATCTTGTGCGCGGTGGACATCGAACGGGCGGCGATGGATCACGCACGCTCACGCAGCGTCAAAACATTTCACCATAATTCTATAACTCCATATTGCGCACATTCTTTGCAATTTTTTTAACCCTTGATTATTTTTTAAATGAATACATTAAAATTGAAAACACGGAAAATTTTGGTAAGTCATCCTGCCTGACAGATGACATGATTATGAACATATTATATTATATTACGTCGACCAGGAAAAACTTAATTTTTATCCTTGATAGAAAATCATTTGTTATTCATTCTTAGTTCGGGCCCCGAACTAATCAATGTCAGTAAGTGATACGTAAACGCCCGTAACTTTGGCTAAAACTAAGGATTTCGAGCTGTGGGAGTAGACCCCCTCATCTGGTACTAAGGCTCTGCAAACATGTCTAATCTGATAACTAGATTAGTATTTTTTTCCTATTATATATGCGAAATAAAATTACATAGGTATCTATTTTTATACAGAGTATACCAAAAACCGACCGACATACTGTTGGTGGTGATAGCTTTAGTCAAGCCCTCCCAAAATAACAAAACATATGTTCCGCAACATCTAATAGTTTCCGAGTTTAAATTATCAAAAAAAAAAAAAAAAATAACCGCCATGCGTCACTTCGTTCATGCGTTCTTTTGACTCCCATGTGTAAATAAAATATTTTTATTAATAACTTTTTCCATAAAAATATTATTAAATAGTTACTTTATCCGTAATTACCTTTGATTAAAACAACCTTGCACGCACACACACACACCCTTTCACTCACATACACAGAAACACAAACACAGACACACAACTTGCACAAACTCACATAAGCACGCACGCACGCAACACACTCACAACACTCAAAAACTTGCACACACACACTAACAGACTTATGAAAAAACTAAAATTATTAGACTGTTAATTATTCATTAACACTTTTGTTTTGTAACTTATTACACTCGTATGATATAAAAGAGCGGCGCCTCCTGGTACAGGCATCTATTTGCTTCACCAAAGCTATCACCACCTACAGTATGTCGATCAAGTTCTGGGACACCCTGTATAAACCAAGTAATAAGATTCTTACAAGCAAGTAAACCTCAAAGTTTGCTTTTAATTTCCAGTGCATCGGGGAACAGTGTACTGCAAAGGTATTTCATTTTCAATGTATTAGTTTCCGCACATTGCTTACTAAAGTTACGTTTTCCTAGAAAAGCGGTGGCCGCTCTTTTACGATACTGTAGCTTTACTGAGAATTTTAAAATATTGTGGTACAAATCTCTGTTTTACTGTGAAATGTATTGAAAAGGGTCGTCGAGTTGTCATTGTATTTATTAGTGTTGTTATCTAGGTACACTGAAAAAAAAAATGTAATATATTTTTGATTGTTTTTTAAAGATTATCTTCTATGATGGCTGCCTATCAATTATATAAGCACTATTTTGTTCACTAAAAGACTTCAAAGCATTATTTTTTAAGCAATGTACAGGGCTTTTTTTGGTTATCAGGTGCCAAATTTTCACCGGGCTGTTCTACCCATGAATATGAACAACTTTCACTATGGGACCAACTCTGAAATCACGAAAAAAAAAAGATTTTTTAAAACACACAACTATCATCACAGGCTTACCTAATACGACCAAAGAAAAACGATGAACGAGAAGTGGAAAGGGAGAGGAGTGATGCGGGGTCGGAGTCCGACGCCGCATCGGGAGTGAAGGGCGCGAAGGGCACTTTTAAGAGACCGGAGTGCGTAGTGGTGGGGGCCGCTGGAAGGAAAGCCGCTTTCCTGAAGCGGAACCTAAATCCGGGAGATGCCCAGGAGTCTTCCTCGGACGGCGGTCTTAAATCGGCTCCCAAATATGCTCGCCGGGGCCTAGGCCGGAAGAGCAAGAGCCGGGTAAACGCCGCAACGGAGGACGGCTCAGCCGGGTCGGCCGAGGGGAGCGCCGTGGAGGCGTCTGGCGATGAGTCGGACGCCGCTGGTGGCTCCAATTCGGAGCGGGCCAGGTTTGAGGAGGTCGTGGCCGCTGCAGTCAAGGGTGTGGCCTTGAAGAAGACGCAGTCTTCTAAAGACAAGGCCATACCCGCAGCCAAGGCCTCCATTATGGCGGCAGCGGAGGCTCTACTTCAAGGGCCTCCGTCGGACGGAATGTCCGAAATGCGGGCGGAGGTCGCCCGCTTGACAGCCGCCATGGAGCTTCTCCGAAAGGAGAATGAGGAGCTCCGAGCAGACCTGGCCAGGCTTCGCGGAGCTGGCGCTCAGGAGGGGGTGCAGCAGGGGCAGGGCGGCCTCGGGCCTGCAGAGGACCGAGTTCTGGCCTTGGTGCGGAAGGAGCTGGCTGCCCTTAACAACCGGTTCTCGGTCCTTGAGGGAATCGTCCTGCGGCCCCCGCTAGGCCGACCGGCGGCCTCGGGCCAGCCAAAGGCGGCTTCGTATGCCGCCATGGCTGCCACGGCCAAACCAGGGTCGGCAGGGCAGGCGAAGGGCGGGGCCGTGGCTGCGAAGGCGCCTGCGACGGCGCCTGCGAAGGCGCCCACGAAGGCGGCCGCGAAGGCGCCTGAGAGGGCCCCAGCTGTGGCGGTGACGACGCGGCTGCCCCCGCCTCCCAAATCTCCTCCGGCTGACGCCGAATGGCAGGTAGCTGGGGAAAAGAGGAAGGAGGGCAAGGCGGCAAGGTCGGCCAAGCGGAGGGAGAGGCGGCAGCGGCGCAAAGAGCGAAGCGTCGCGGCGAGGTTACGTGCCCCAAAGTCCGCAGCTGTAGTGATCACACTACAGCCGGAAGCGGAGAAGAAGGGCGTGTCCTACCGCGACGTGCTCGCCAAGGCGAGGGCGGCGGTGAACCTGGAGGAGATCGGTGTTACCGAGGGCATGCGGGTAAGGGTCACTGCGACTGGGGCTCGGATGCTCGAGATCCCCGGTGCGGCCAGTGGCCCGACCGCTGACGCTCTGGCCGAAAGGCTCAGGGCGTCCTTAAATGCGGACGAGGCCCGAGTGTCCAGACCCGCCAAGTGCGTTGACTTGCGCATCCTGGGTCTGGACGACTCCGTGACGGAGCGAGAGGTGGTGGCCGCCGTGGTCAAGACTGGGGGGTGTGCCTTCGAACAGGTGAAGGTAGGCACCATCCGTCCTGACCTCACGGGGATGCGAGCCGTTACGGTGAGCTGCCCCGTATCGGCGGCCCAAAAAATAGTTGGGGAGGGCCGGAGGTTCCAGGTGGGCTGGGATTCCACGCGGGTGAAACTGCTGGAACCCAGACCTCTGAGGTGCTTCCGTTGCCAAGTGGGCAACCACGTGGGGGCAAAATGCACCTCGGAGGTGGATCGCAGCAGTCATTGCTTCCGTTGTGGTCAACCCGGTCACAAGGCCGGCTCGTGCAATGCCACGCCGCACTGCTATCTATGTGCGGCAGCTGGCAAGCCGGCCGATCACCGGGCTGGAAGCAAGGGCTGTGGTCCACCCACCAAAGCCCGGGGCAGGGGCAAGCCCTCCGCCTCCGCTACCGCCGTCACGGCCGCAGCCGCCGCCACGGCCGCCGTCGCTGCCGCCTCCACTGCCGTCGCCGCCGTACTCACTGCGGCAGGGCCCTCACAGGAGGCTCAGGGGGGGGCTAATATGGAGTGCCAGTAATGGCCCCATTACGCCTCCTCCAGGCGAACATCAACCACTGCGCCGCCGCTCAGGATCTGTTGCTCCAGAGCATGGCGCAGTGGTCGATTAACATCGCCGTGGTCGCTGAGCCGTACTTTGTCCCGCCCAGTGATTACTGGGTGGAGGACCTGAGCGGCTCAGTGACCCTCATTTCGTCGGCCGCCGCCGGTACCCTGTCCCTCGAAGCCGTCAAGAGGGGACAGGGTTGCGTTGCAGCACGGTTCGGGGGGATTGTCGTGGTAGGGGTATACTTCTCCCCGAACCGAACTCTCGCCGAGTTCCACAACTCCCTTGCGGAGTTGAAAAACGTCGTCGTCGGGTTTCGTTCCCTTCCCGTGCTCGTCCTCGGGGACTTCAACGCCAAGAATGTGGCTTGGGGTTCCCGGTATACGGACACACGGGGCAGGATGGTGGAGGACTGGGCTCTGGAGACAGGCCTGGTCATCCTAAACCGGGGTTCTGTCCCCACGTGTGTGCGGATGCGGGGCGAATCAGTGGTGGACATTTCGTTCGCCAGCCCCGCTCTGTTGCCACATGTTGTTGACTGGCGCGTCATAGAGGGGGTGGAGACCTACTCCGACCACCGGTACATCCGGTTTGATGTCTCCGCCCAGACCTCGAGCGCGCCGGTCCGACAGGCCCCGCGTGGTCCGCGGTGGGCGCTGAAGAAGCTGGACCGGGAGCTCCTCCTGGAAGCTTCGATCGTGCAGGCCTGGGTGTCACCACCGGACAGGCCTGCCGACATCAACGACGAGGCGGAGTGGTTCCGGGAGGCCATGTCCGAAATATGTGACGTGGCAATGCCCCGGGTCCAGCCCGGTCGCGCCTGGCGCCAGGTGTATTGGTGGTCGCCGGAGCTGACGGCTCTGCGCGAGGCGTGCGTTGCTGCGCGGCACCGGTACACCAGGCACCGCAGGCTCCGTATCCGCCCTCCGGATACGGAAGCCATTCAGGCGGAGCTGTACGAGGGGTACAGAGCGGCGAAGACCGCCCTCCGAGCGGAGATCTTGCGGGCCAGGGATCTGGCTCGCGAGGAGTCGCTGGAGACTCTAAACAGCGACCCATGGGGACGCCCTTATAAAATGGTGCGGGATAAACTCCGTCCATGGGCGCCCCCGCTGACGCAGAGTCTCCGGCCCCAGCTCGTGGAGGACGTGGTGAGCGTTCTGTTCCCTTCGCGAGGGGAACATACTCCCCCGCCCATGGCTCCGCTTCCTGCGGTGCCCGTTGCGGACCACATCACCGACGACGACGACGATGCTCCGGAAGTGACCGAGGTAGAGTTGAGAGCGGCGGTACGTAGGCTGAGTGCCAAAAATGCCGCCCCAGGACCCGACGGCTTACCTGGAAGAGCCTGGGTTCTGGCCTTTGGGGCTCTCGGGCCTCGACTAGGGGGGCTCCTAAGCGCATGCTTGGAGAGGGGCCAGTTCCCACTTCGTTGGAAGACGGGGAAACTGGTCCTCATTAAGAAGCCGGGGCGCCCTGCGGACTCTCCGTCCGCTTACCGACCCATCGTGCTGCTCGACGAGGTGGGCAAGCTCTTTGAAAGAGTTATTGCAGACCGCCTCGTCGGGTGGCTGGTGCAGGAGGGGCCGGATTTGGCGGAGAGCCAGTTTGGTTTCCGCAGGGGGCGCTCTACGGTGGACGCCATCATGCGCCTGCGAGCCCTCACGACGGGGGATGCTGTGGCCCGGGGTGGGGTCGTCTTGGCGGTGTCGCTAGACATCGCCAACGCTTTCAATACCCTGCCCTGGAGTTGCATCAGGGAGGCACTCCGGTATCACCGGATGCCGACCTACCTCTGTCGAGTGGTTGAGGCCTATTTGACGGATAGGGCCGTCATCTACCCCGGTCATCAGGGAGAGTGGAACCGGCGAGAGATGTCGTGCGGTGTCCCACAAGGATCGGTCCTGGGGCCGCATTTGTGGGACATCGGGTACGACTGGGTGCTGCGCGCCGACCTCCCTAGCGGCGTCAGCGTGGTATGTTACGCTGACGACACGCTGGTCCTGGCGCAGGGGAGGTCGCACCAGGCGGCGGCTGAATTAGCGACACGCGGGGTTGCGATAGTCGTTGCGAGGATCCGGCAGTTGGGACTCGAGGTGGCCCTGCACAAGTCCGAGGCCATGTGTTTTCATGGTCCTCGGAATGCGCCACCCAAATAACGGTAGGAGGGGTTCGCATTGGAGTCGAGTCGACGATGAAGTACCTGGGACTCGTCCTCGACAGCCGGTGGAACTTCGTGGAGCATTTCCGACGTTTGGCTCCCAGACTGGAGCGGGCTGGGGCTGCCTTGAAGCGGCTCCTGCCCAATCTAGGTGGTCCAAACGCCTCCTGCCGGAGGCTTTACGCGGGGGTCGTGCGGTCCATGGCCCTTTACGGGGCACCGGTGTGGGCGCGTTCCCTGAGGCTGCGGCCAGTCCGCCGGTTGAACGCGTCCCAGAGGGTCATGGCCATTCGGCTAGTCCGGGGTTACCGCACGGTCTCCGGTGAGGCGGCGAGCCTCCTTGCCGGATTGCCGCCGTGGGATCTGGAGGCGAAAGTCCTCGCGCACGTGTGGGAGTGGCGCGAGGAGGCGAAACGCCGGGGCGTAACTCCGCTGCCGCGAGAAATCACGGTACAGCGGACAGAGCTCCGGCGGGATCTCATGGCGACATGGAGAGTGCGACTGTCGCATCCCAGCGCTGGGCACGCCACAATTGCGGCGATAAGTCCCCTCTTTGAGGAGTGGTTAGAGAGGCGCCACGGCGTCCTCACCTTCCGCCTGACGCAGGTCCTTACCGGACACGGTTGTTTCGGGAGGTTCCTGTTTCGCATAAGGCGGGAGGAAACGCCCGGGTGTCACCATTGTGTGGATCGCCCAGAGGACACGGTGGAGCATACAGTGGAGGTCTGCCCGGCTTGGGCAGAGCACCGCCGTGTTCTCACGGAGGCGATCGGCGGCGGCGATCTCTCGCGTCCGAGCCTGGTCCAGGCCATGGTGCGGAGCGAGAGTGCATGGGAGGCCGTCACCTCCTTCTGCGAAGCGGTAATGCTTGCGAAGGAGGAGGCGGAACGCGTGAGGGAGAGGCAGCCTCACGCCCTCAGTCGCCGCAGGAGACGCCCTGGGCGGCGGGAATCGATAGCCGATTCCCAGCCACCGTACCTCTTTGAGGCGCGTTGTGTTCCACGCGCGCCTCAAAGAGATGTCAGCAAAAGATGGGGTCCAATAGGGCCGATGCCGCTGGGGTCGCGGGTTGTTTGAAAAAGATACCGTGGCCCTGGCATAGGCAACTGAAGGAACACGGGTGGGTTTTAGTCAGTAAAAGTCTGACACGCCCTTCCGCTCCACCCAGAGCGGGAGAAGTTATTTGATGATTTCCCATCCACAAAAAAAAAAAAAAAAGGCTTACCTAATACAATAGTGTCGTTAAAGTTATAGTTTTAATAGCGTACAAAGACTAGATTTACAATAATATTAAGAACAATGAAGAGTCAATCTGCCAAGCCTTTTCCCAACTATGTTGGGGTCGGCTTCCAGTCTAACCGGATGCGGCTGAATACCAGTATTTTACATGGAGCGACTGCCTATCTGACCTCCACAACCCAGTTACTGGGTAATACGATACCCATTGGTAAGACTGGTTGTCAGACTTTCGGGCTTCTGACGACCCGTAACGACTATTAAAGATCACCGAATGACAGCCGGGACCAACGGCTTAACGTGCTTTCCGAGGCACGGAGGAGTCTCGGTTTGCAAAGATGGTCACCCATCCACAGACCAACCCCGGCAAGCCACGAGCTCAAGAACAATGAAGAGTATTTTCACAAAATGCGGCCCGTGTGAATTCACTCAGAGTACAATTGAAGCAGTCAATCTGTTGTGACACCATATTGAATGCACGCAACGCGCGCGTCAGCGGCGCGAGCTGCAGCAGGCTGGCGCGAGCGGGCGGCACCCACAGCAGCGGCGGCCGCCTCCGTCGCCCCACGTGCCCATCAGGTACACACAACCCAACTGTGCGTCGAACGCCTGGGTTGTGTATTTTACCACGCAATAAGTACGTGGGGAGAGCTACTTCCCTTCTTACTTCCAGTTTATGTTAGCCTACCATGCCCAGCACAAATAGGGTAGGATACATCAGTGGATACCCTGGATACACACCATACTGCTTTAAGTACAGAAATCTCACAAATTTGTTGTGGATACGTTCTAGCATTAGTTTGTACTTGGCTTCATGTGGCGACCAGATTACGGCATCGCATTCCAAATGACTTTTTACAAGCGCTTCGTACAACGATCTCAGAGCACTGATGTTCGTGAACTGGTTTCCTAGCCGTAAGACCTGTTGTTGTATGCTTTTTTACAAACATCCGTGGTGTGCTTACGGAGATTTAAATGAGTTATAAAGCGCACGCCTAAGTCCTTAACCTCTGACACACGTTGCAGTCAGATTCCATCCATGAAATACTGATAATGACTTGGAGCGCGCGCCCGGGTAAATGATAACACCGAACATTTGGTCACATTGAAATACAACTTATTGCTACGACTCCACTCTATACTAGAAAGCAAGAAAGAAAATATTTTATTTAGGACACGCACAGGAAATACAAACAGTAAAAAGAGTATAGGAAACTAACAACATTAACATTTAAAAAACAAAACAAATACAAAATTAACAAAATATCATATAAAAATTAAAAAAATCCTGTGCTAGGCCAAAAGGACTCCTATCTCAGCATAAAGCTGCGATATCTATGTAAATACCGCAGCGCTGGTATTCTGATAGGGCCTATGTGATGCCAGGGACACACCTACGGACATCTACAAATCCATAAGGGAATATAATAAGAAAGTAAAATACACACAATAGAATACTTATAATTTAAAGAAAAAATAAAATAAAAAATAAACTAAAGACCATAAATAGAGTATTTATTAGTCGAGTCACTCTCAACGTCCGATGCTCCAACCTCGCGTGTCTATGCTATAGAATATTGTCTATACTTAGTCTGGCCATAAATATTGTTACAATTAAAAATAAGAAAGATATTTCATTTTAATTTGGAATCCGTCATTTTTATACGATTGTTCATTGAATTTTCTAATTTTGGCGCCAATACATTGTACAATATTTTGCGATATTAAAATGGAGGGGGCGATAAAGAGAACCGAATCGCTGTGATTGCATTACACAAAGTTGGTAATAGTCAAAAGTTTGTGTACCGGGCTATTAATAGCTACAATGAGACCTCCTCTGTTTGTGACAGAAAAAGATCTGGCCGTCCACGTAGTATTCGTACGAAAAAGGTGGTCAAAGCAGTAAGGGAAAGAATGTGAAGAAATCCTGTCCGAAAGCAAAAGATTTTATCTCGGGAGATGAAAATTGCACCCAGAACCATGTCGCGTATTTTAAAAGATGACTTAGGACTTGCAGCCTATAAGAGACGCACTGGTCATTTTTTAACTGATAATTTAAAAAAGAATAGGGTGGTAAAATCGAAACAACTACTGAAGCGGTACTCAAAGGGAGGTCACAGAAAAATTTTGTTTACGGATGAGAAAATCTTTACAATGGAGCAACATTTTAACAAACAAAATGACCGTATTTATGCTCAAAGCTCTAGGGAAGCTTCCCAATTAGTCGACAGAGTGCAACGTGGGCATTATCCGACTTCAGTGATGGTTTGGTGGGGTGTTAGCTATGAAGGAGTGGCTGAGCCAAATTTTTGTGAAAAAGGTACCTATCAAAACATCGGAACAAGTGTATCAAGATACCATTCTTGAGAAGGTAGTTAAGCCCTTTAACAACACCATGTTCAATAACCAAGTATGGTCCTTCCAACAAGACTCGGCGCCGGGTCATAAAGCTCGGTCCACGCAGTCTTGGTTGGAAGTGAATGTTTCGGACTTCATCAGAGCTGAAGACTGGCCGTCGTCTAGTCCCGATCTTAATCCGCTGGATTATGATTTATGGTCAGTTTTAGAGAGTACGGCTTGCTCTAAATGCCATGATAATTTGGAGTCCCTAAAACAATCCATACGATTGGCAGTGAAGAATTTTCCCATGGAAAGAGTGCGTGCTTCTATTGATAACTGGCCTCAACGTTTAAAGGACTGTATTGCAGCCAATGGAGACCACTTCGAATAAGCTTTTTATATTTTAAATTGTTTTATATTTATGTATTAAACTAACACACTGTAAAAGTAATAAATATTAGTTGCAATAATTTTTTTTTTTCTTCGTGACAATATTTATGGCAAGACTAAGTAGTCTATGACAAGCAATGAGACGCGGGCGCAGGCGATCGGCTGACAGCAGACATAATATTTAGGAAATTATAAGTGTTGACGTTTGCTACGCTATTAATATCCTGTTGCAGTACGTCATGATCATTTTTCTGTTTTATTTTAAGAACTAATTTCAAGTCGTCAGCGAATAATAATGGTATGACTACTCCCGGCAGGTCGTTAACTGTTAAAATCTGCTATTTTATACAAAAGTTCAATACCTACTCTACCAAAATGGAAACAGCTAATTTTTCTGATATTCATGGGTAGAACAGGCTGTGAAAATTTGGCACCTGTCAAAAAATTGCCCTGTATTAACAAAAAACAAAGAGACGAGAATGATCCCTGCATTCTACATTGGGACGATAATAACAATAAAAACCGGCCAAGTGCGTGTCGGACTACGCACAATAAAGGGTTCCAAAGTTGGGATAAATTTATCCCAAGAACAAGATCAAACTTTACATAGTAGTTGAAAAACAGGTTCTCCCATACATTCCAACTGCAAATGTAAGTTTGTACGCACAATATTGAGAGATTTACCATGTTATTTTAAGACCATAGACTTCTTATAGTTTTTCCTGTAATCAATAGGTATAGAAGTATTTTCTGCATTTTTTTTCAAAATTTTAGGCTCGGCAGTTTTGGAAAGAAGGGGGGGGGGGAGGGTTAAGCTCAGTTGTTTCGAGATAAAGGGGGTAATTGTCAATTTTCGTTTATTTTCTTAAATAACTTTAAAACAAAAAAAAACTTATTGGAGACTCTCACAGTAAGCGCTTTTATTTGATATATCGCACGGTACAGTTTGCAAAACTTTTTTTTAAATTTTCTTATTTTCCCCCCATAATGGATCCTCATATTCAAAATTCATTAAGTCACAGAAGTACATAAGTGTACCAAATTTCAACTTAATCGGTGCATTAGATTCGGAGCAAATTGGCTGGACAGACAGACAAACAGACAGACAGACACATGAGTGATCCTATAAGGGTTCCGTTTTTTCCTTTTGAGGTACGGAAACCTAAAAATTGATATTTCCATGATTTTTTTATGTCCATAAAAAGAAATAAAAACGCAAAAGAAATAACAATCTGTATTTTTACATCGGGACCGCGGCACCGTTCACAAAGAAATATAAACGGAAATCCATGCATGCCGCAAAATCCACAGGGTGTATTGCATTGTATGTTGAAGTGTATTGGATATTGTACATGCTGAATTGTATTGGTCATTTTTATTGGATTATAGTGCGCGGGCTTGAATTGCGAGGCCCAGGTATGTACGGATTCCAATTGTTTTTAGTATTTATATGAAAATTTTCATTTGTTTTATTTATTTTGTTCCATTTTTAAAAACAGCTCGTTGTTGCCCTATATTTGGGCTAGAGTGGTCAGAGCCTGTAAAATAACCATTAATCAAATTCTTCTTAATTGAATAGACAGCTGTGCTGCTGGGGAGTTTGTTTCGCTACTTCTTCTTCTTCGCTAGTGCTAGGAAATGATGAAGGGCACTCCTTTTGGGGGACTGTCTTATGCAATTTTGACGTTATAAAAGTGCTAATTCTCAGCCTAGTTAGAATAAATTACTTTTGATTTTGAGTAGGAAAGTAAAGAGTAGGGCAAGTAAAAGCGACAGTAATGCTTGCACTGCATAAGGTTCAAAATTCCTTGACACTTCATTGTTTGACACATTTTGCCAAATATTGGCCTGCTGTAAGAGTGAATGAATTGTAACCGCACTGTCAGTCTCTCTGCAAAATTAATACTCAGGTAAAATTAAAAGTACAATTTATGTTATAAAATGAGCTAGAGAAACTCCGCAGACGTGATGGGTGACCATATGTAAACAAGATAAGGCAAAAAAATAAATAAAGATGATTTCAAACGCAGTGCAGTTGAAATATCAGTATAAAAAATCCGTTTTTTTTTAAATGTAATCTTAACAGAAGTGTTGGGTATCGATATATTATCACGATACAACAACAAAAAAACCAGATTTCTCAACTCGTACTTAAAGTAACACACTATAAGTGGTCGTTGACTAAAAAAAATTGAAATCTTTTTTATTTTTTCTACAGTGTTGGGGTACGCATTGCAGCTCCTCAGTAAGTATTATTTTAATCTAGCTTTTGCCAGCGGCTTCGCCCGCGTGGACGTTGGAAATTATCCCACGGGAGCCAAACATTTTTCTGGGATCCTATGTGCTATTCCAGACTATAATCTATCTCTGTGCTAAATTTCATCCAGATCCGTTCAGTCGTTCTTGAGTAACAAACATCCAAACATCTTCACAAACTATCACATTTATAATATTACTAGCTGTTGCGCGCGACTTCGTCTGCGATCCAGGATGAATAGTAGCCATTGTCCTTCTCCAGATCATGGTCTACCCAAGTGCCAAATTTCATCTAACTCCGTTCAGCCGTTTTAGCATGAAAGGGTAATCAACAAACAAACACACTTTTTTTAAGGTGAAAGCGTAACAAACAAACAAACTCACTTTCGCATTTCTAGCATTACTAGCTTTTGCCAGCGGCTTCACCCGCGTGGATGTTGGAAATTATCCCACGGGAACCGTACATTTTCCGGGATAAAAAGTATCCTATGTCTTAATCCAGGTTATAAACTATCCGTATACCAAATTTCATCCAAATCCGTGCAGCAGTTTTTGCGTGATTGATTAACAAACATACAAACTTTCACATTTATAATATTAGTTAGGAGGATGAAAAATCGGTTTATCGACACTCTACACTCACAAAATGTATTAGGTACTAAAATAAAAATAAAGAACTCTTACCTCACTACTAAAGCTTATATTATAATAATATAATTCAATCATGATTCAAAAGACACTTGGCGCCATCTATTATCATAAAGAACGTTATTGTTGTTTTCCTCGGAAACAGTACTTTTTTCGGGATGAAAGGTACCCTATGTCCGTGTCTGAACATCTGACAACGTATATGCAAAATTGCAGAATGATCGGTTTAGTGGTTTAGGAGTGAAAGGTAACAAACAAACTTACTTTCGCATTTATAATATTTTTAGGATAGTAAAATTAACTACACACAAAGGAAAATTCATTCGTAACTATTATACATGATAAATCAAATCTTTGTTTGTCACACAAAATTGCTGTATACGTATATATTCATTTTTTTTAATACAAGACGTCTTCCACAAATAAATAATTTACCTACAGAAAAGAAACCCAATTTCAATTTTTAGGGTTCCGTACCTCAAAAGGAAAAACGGAACCCTTATAGGATCACTCGTGTGTCTGTCTGTCTGTCCATCTGTCACAGCCAATTTGCTCCGAATCTAATAGACCGATTAAGTTGTAATTCGGTACACATGTGAATTTCTGTGACTCAAACACGCACGGATGTGTCACGTAAATAAATGAATTTAGAATATGGGGTCAATTTTGGGAGCAAAATATAAAATAAAAAAAAGGTTATTCTGTGGGTCTTAAATATATTTATTTTATAATTTCAAAATTAATATTTTAAAGTTATTTAAGAAAATAGACGAAAATTGACCATTCCCCCTTTATCTCCGAGAACTGAGCCTAAAATTTTGAAAAAAAAAAAAAAAACAGTAAATATTTCAATACCTATAGATTACAGAAAAATGTATATGAAGTCTTAAAACAACATGGTAAATCTTTTAATATTGTGCGTCCAATCTTACATTTGCAGTTGGAATTTATGGGAGAACATGTTTTTCAACTACAGTGTTAAGTTTGTTCTTGGGATTTATCCCAACTACGGAACCCTTCGTTGTGCGTAGCCCGCAAATCTTGATAAATCTTAATTACAATATACATGCTTACACTAACATATATATGTATACATAATTAAATAAATAAAAAGGGGAAGTGCTCATTGGGCATCAAAAAATTTTTCCGCATACCTGTCAATGAGAAAAGTGCCCAAAAGTCTGGCAGCATTTCGACCTTGGTTGGTAATATTGATTATTTGTGCTAAATATAGGCCAGCCGTCTGGTCCCGTAAAGACTTGACCAACCGCTTGGCCATGTCCCGAAATACTCGACGAGCACTCGGACCCCACTTTTTAAACACCAAACGGCTCAAGCATTTGTATGGTCTATCAGAAAAGTATGGTCAAATTTAAGGATGTAGTACAGACCAAAAAACGGAACAACATGGGGCCAATATCGTAATCGATATAAAATAATTAGCTGTTCTATACATTTGTGTCGAGTAGGCATTTAATCAGTACAGGACATAAAAAATCAGAATCAAATCTCTTCCACATTACCAAACTATTCCCAGCTCCTACATTTGAAGACGACAATTTAGAGGATTAGAGGATATTTAATTAAATTTTGTGTTACAATTTTCGTCCCGAATTGGGGGGGTAAGGGATGTAAGGAAATGATTACCTACTTACATATCTATCATTTCTTTAATTTGAATATACCCGTGCTCATTGAAGCGTGTGTAATTAAGTGATGGAGAATGACAGACAAAATAGACTATTCTTATTCCTGTTGGCTTAGCACGACCGCTTGTCTATCTCTACGAAGAGTAGACATGGTTTTCTATACAAAGTGACATTTTGCTTCCCCGTTTTTGACATCGCACCGTAGAAATCCTTCTACAATTTGTCATTTTGGCTTTCGTTTCTAGCGATCATGGTCTAGGCCCTTTTTTATGTAAGACTATTTCGGAAGAAAGTTTTCTATCCCAACTGTCAAAATCACACTGACCACAGATAATTGTCTAGGATAGTGAAGACAATTTGCGTCATGCTAAAGACAGTAGAAAACTTTGTACTCGACGGCCGCAAAGTATGTACCTACGGTTATCTACAAAATCATTATATTTTTCCTCATCTTTTTCCTTTGTAAAACTCATAACCCCATAAAACTCTACATGTAGGTAATAATTTTTCATATATTCCATAAAAAAAATTAAGAATTCCATATAAAACACGTTGAGAATCGTCTCCGCAGTTGTATTTGTATGCGTGACTTAAAAAACAAAACAATTAAAATAAATAAGTAATTATGATTAATATTTGCAAAAACTGAGAATTAAACAGAAAAAAAATCCTATGAGAAAACAAAGAATTCTGAGTCGAATTATGTAAAAAAGTGAATTTCGTAAAGTGCAGTTGACTCTTTCTACTTTGTTGCCGTCGTACTGTCTACACGGTGACGTCATTTTTGTCTACTCTTCCGTCGACAAGATGCTTCTCTACGGTTCTCGTGCTAAGCTGCTGTGCGACTGTGGAACTCACTTCCGCCTAGCATTCGCGTTTTAAATGATAAATGATTTTTATTTCTGTAAGTAGGTTTGTACAAACACTTTTACGAGTCAATCATGTTTTTTTTTAAACTAGATGAGGTCGGCGTTTCCTATCTGACTACTCTGAGAAGAAAGGCCGAAACAAACTCAGAGGTCGCAGTCTCTTATAAAGTCCAGACATAATCTTGGTCACTTCATGTGAAGACACGACGTCACGTTTCACGTTTTCGGGGGCCCATTATTGAGTGTGCAAGTCACTCCCTGCCATTTTATGGATTACTCCAATCTGTCACCCTGTTTTGTCCCCTTAGAGGAACAGATCGGAAAAAAATAATGTTCTGTGCCCCTGTTAGCAACGAGAGGACAGTTCGAACTTTATTCACTCCTATCTGGGACAGATAGGAGTGAATAAAGTTGCTAACAGTGGGACAGATAAAACTTTTTTTCCGATCTGTTCCTCTAAGGGGACCAAACATAACATTGGTCAAACAGCGGATATAGTTCTTCTATAGTTCAAGTTAAGCAATCCACTTTAGCCACCCAAACCCATAGCCCAATATGTTTTGTTTCCATGTTCTACACCAACCGGGAGTTGTCCTTGGGTGCACTTGAATAGTGCATACAGGGATAATCGTCGGTTGATGCCTCCTCATCATTTAAAATTGTCTAAGGGGCGTCTGCGAGCTGGCTTGGCCTACGCCTTCCAAAGGTCCGAGACACTAGGGCCCCGGGAAATGTCAAAAACAATAATAATTAAATTATATTAATAATAATATTCAAACTTCAAACTCAAATGGTAATTAGTAAGAATGATTTTGTTAAGCCGACCAGGGCGGCATAATCGCATGTGCGACAAAGCCCTTTCAATTTGAATAAAAAAAAAAAACTTAATTTCTTTTGTTTTTTTTTCAAGTCTTTTTTTTTTCCAAGAAAATTGTTTGAGTCGATTTCCAATGGAATCGTACGACTATTTGCCAAGGTTTGCGTTTGATTCCTTCTACCGCCGTAGCAATTTTAAAATCAAATAAGAATATTGTTTCACAATACGATTTGTTTCAAACGACCAACCCACAATATATTTTCTATCGCAAAAGAGTTATGACAATATTGATCAAATATGATTGGATCCTTTGGTTTATTTCTCTCACATAAAATAAATAGGAAATACGTCGAAATCCTTCAATTTTCTGGTATAAAATGAAAAAATACTGTATTTCTTATCGTTCTATTTTATTATGCATCCAAATTCATAAAGCAATTTAGATGTTTTAGCAAGTAAACGAGCTACTTCTTGTTTATACATCATAATCATAACAAAGACGAGAACGGCTAGACCGATTATCATGGTTTTTGATTTGTTGTATTTGTCTCCGTCCCGAATAGCAGAATAACTGTTAAAACATCGGATAAATACACGAAAAACAATTATGAAGAAAATTAATTTTCTCATATATCAAATTTTGATAGAACGTCTGTCGGGTCAGCTAGTAAATAATAAAAGTGTAACTGATCATGGATGATATTTGAGGAAATCTATTATTGGGGTCTTTATTAACGCAATAGAACCCAAAACAATGATTTTTAGAATGTTTGTCTGTTGGCCTGTGCCTTTGACCGCTCTAATCTCAGAAACGGCTTAACAAATTTGGGTGCGGTTTTCACTCATGTATTGTGGTAAGCATTACATAACATTTAGTTTTGTTTTATTTCAATTGGTTTTTAAATAAGAAAGTTATGTCAGTTTGGAGACATGGAAAAAATTGCTATAGAATACCTAGCAAGTTGGACAGAAATATCTCTGTAACATACATTTTTTTTTTTTGTCATCTGTCAGGCAGGATGACATACCAAAATTTTCCGTTTTTTCAATTTTAATGTATCTATTCATTTAAAAATCATCAAGTCTCAAAAATTGCAAAGAATGTGCGCAATATGGAGTTATAGAATTATGGAGAAATGTTTTGACGCTGCGTGAGCGTGCGTGATCCTTCGCCGCCCGTTCGATGTCCACCGCGCGTAGGATGGATGGAAAGCAGCACATGAAGAAATTTTTTGCTCTGTTGGTGTAATTGCTGTATGGCGTTCCAGTGAGAGGATAAATAAGTAAATAAATAAATAAAAAAGTACTAGGATTGCATGAATTCAAGATAGTATATCAATTCAAGACACGACACGTTGTGCATAATTTCTGAGCAGTAAACCTAACAAAAAGCGTTTGCTAACCCTGGTACCCCCAGTAAAACCAACAGAGGTACGGTTACTTTCTACCATGGTACTTGATACCATGGTCAGGAAAATGTAACCGTGGTACCACTCGGATTTCAAGTTTCACTTTAACCATAAAGCGGGTTGCAGACCGCAAACTAATAAGTTAGTTTAGCTTAGCTCACATAGCTGGCGTAGTTTTTAATACTTGTGTGCAGAACTACGCAAACTAAGCTGTGTAAACTAACTGAAATAATGTGAAGCTAAGTTAGTTGTGTATTCCGATCCGGAGCTACGCGAGCTATGCTAAGCACCCCCACCCGCCAGCTATGTGAGCTAAGCTAAAGTAACTTAGCTTAGTTTGCGGTCTGCAACCCGCTTTATGGTTAAAGTCAAACATGATATCCAAGTGGTACCACGGTTACATTTTCCTAGCCATGGTACCACTGGGGGAACCACGGTTAGGGAAAAGTAACCGTGGTACCACTGATGGTTCTACTGGGGGAACCACGGTTAGGGAAAAGTAACCGTGGTACCACTGATGGTTCTACTGGGGGAACCACGGTTAGGGAAAAGTAACCGTGGTACCACTGATGGTTCTACTGGGGGAACCACGGTTAGGGAAAAGTAACCGTGGTACCACTGATGGTTCTACTGGGGGAACCACGGTTAGGGAAAGTAACCGTGGTACCACTGATGGTTCTACTGGGGGAACCACGGTTAGGGAAAAGTAACCGTGGTACCACTGATGGTTCTATTGGGGAACCACGGTTAGGGAAAAGTAACCGTGGTACCACTGATGGTTCTACTGGGGGAACCACGGTTAGGGAAAAGTAACCGTGGTACCACTGATGGTTCTACTGGGGGAACCACGGTTAGGGAAAAGTAACCGTGGTACCACTGATGGTTCTACTGGGGGAACCACGGTTAGGGAAAAGTAACCGTGGTACCACTGATGGTTCTACTGGGGGAACCACGGTTAGGGAAAAGTAACCGTGGTACCACTGATGGTTCTACTGGGGGAACCACGGTTAGGGAAAAGTAACCGTGGTACCACTGATGGTTCTACTGGGGTTACCACGGTTAACAATCGGTTATATACCTACTTACAGATTACGGGTAAAACCTATAAGAAGTCTATGGTCATAAAATAACTTGGTAAATCACAATAATGTGCGTACAAACTTACGTTTGCAATTTGAGTGTATTTTCAACTACAACGTAAAGTTTGTTCTTGGGATTGATCACAACTACGGAACCCTTCATTGTGCGTGATGGGACACGCACTTGACCGGTTTTTCTAGTAAGTCTAGCCTGTCGCACTGCTGGGCAAGGGTTCCCCCAAATTCTTCCAGGTATCTTTTTTTCCAGAGCCACCTCGAACTAGCCCTTGTGGTACGCGTCTAGATCATCACGCCACCTCTTCGTGATACATAACATAGCACCAAGCCTGTATTCTTCGAAGGGTCAGGCAGAGTTGCACCTTCAATACATGCACCCAAATTTCGCCAGATTTCTTAAGTCCCAAGTAACGAGAAGCGAGTCTATCGCAATCAACCAGGCACAAATCCAGACTCCTGGCTGCTACTGAGAAATTCCAGATGGAAAACCCAACAACACTTTTCCTGACCCGGGAATCGAACCCAGGTCCTCATGTTCAGCAGAAGCGCTTGATCAACGAGGCAGGCGAGGCTCTTCGTGATATTATTATCGTTATTGTTTTTATCTGATACAAACTTATTTTTTTTATTTATTAGGTATGTATACATACGTTGCAGTATAAAACTGGCTTATATCCGTCACCTCACACTTCAGGTCCAGTTTAAAACCAGCGTCAGGCACTAGTAGTCTGGCATTTGTGTGCATGAACATGTCTGTTTGTCCTGAGTCTGGATGTAATTATCTATATAAGTATGTATTTACAAAAAAAAAAGTAGTATATGTAGTAAATCAGTTATCTGGTTTCCATAGTACAAGCTCTGCTTAGTTTGGGATCAGATGACCGTGTGTGAATAATATCCCAGGTTATTATTATTATTATTAATTTTGCTGAACTGCGCCTTTTTTGGTGCAGCCGTGAGGCACACATATCTGTATCGTTTATTTGCATACATTTTTTTTTTTTTAAATTAGTATTGCAATCTGCTGTCTGTCATTTTTGTGTGCCTTTTAGTCTGTACTAAACAAATGTATTTTCTTTCTTTCTTTCTTTATATTTATTTTTCAGTGTTCACAATTGAGTTGTTTATACATCATGAATGGAGGCCACGGACATATTAGCAACCTCACCTGGGACGAGGCGTATCCACAATATGGCCAGAAGTTTTATAACTCAAAATCAGACGTAAGCGTTCCCGTGCAGCGGCAAGGAGAAAACTTTGGTCGCCCAACTAATGATTATTACGACGATGACAGATATTGATGAATTGTTGTAAATATTTTATTGACAGGTATTGGTAAAAGTAAAATCGTCATAAAATATCTTAAAAAGCATCCCACGCTTTTTTACGATAACATGTTTTTTTTTTCTTAATAACTCTGTTTTCTGTTTTTGAATTTATAGAAAATTATTTTTACTGTTTATTTCGGCTAGTTACAAAAACGTGTTTTTTTTTTAATTATTTTACACTAGGTATTATTTATCTATTCGCATATCAGATATACGCACCTTTAATAAAAAACCGAAATAACTCAAAATTACATATTTTGTGTTTTTACTATAAACTGAATTATTTCGCACGGAGAATCGTTCAGCCGACTCGATAACGATGAAAATGACAGAGATTTCTTTATTTTTTCGTGATAAATTGAAGCCATTAAGGTAGACAATGTCAAACTTTTAATGCGTTTTCCCACAAAATAGAGATTTTGAGTTATTTCGGTTTTTGATTAAAGGTGCGTATGCTGGAAGAGATTTCTTTCGAAATAAGCATCATATTTGTACGTTTTTTTGTTTCTGTTCCTTTCTTCTTGTCTGCAAGCAAAATTGTAGTTTCAAAATTGGAAAGGCCTGGCTATTGTCGATGTTACATTAACTGTTATACGAGTATAAATAAATATAATATTGTTAATCAAATGAAGTCTGATTGAAACCTAACAACCACTGTCATCCTATCTATTCTGTAAAAATCTGACCGTGTAAACTACGGTGAAGTGAGCTTGAAGTGAGCTGTCAATACTATCAATCCCTAGCATCAGGAGGAATCAGAAGCTCATTTCACCTAAGTTATTTAAGGTGAGATTCTTATAGCATCAGGAGTACTATTCTGTTTTCACTTCGAACCTCACTCAAGTGACCGCACACAATTCGAAATCGAATTCATTTGCTTTTAAAGTAAATCATCGCGGATTCACAAGACCCGTCGAATTTCGAAATGTTGTTTAAAGAACAACACCACTGTGGCTCTAGCAAAATGTGGAGTATAAGTAGCGTTATTGTAACATTTTGAGAGCTAGATTACATTTGGAAATCTAGGATTTGTAAGTCAACTCTCTAGAAAGAGACAAAGCGATTTGCGGCCAATACCTTCAATTACGATTTAAGTAATTAATCCGTAAACATCATCATGTCTTAGTCATCCGCGGCCCAGTCCTATGCTCAAAACTTTTCAGCCCTCCGGTTCGCTAAGATTTTTAAGCCCTATAGCAAATCAAAGCTATAGCGCTCTTAGGAGTGTTACATCCGGTGTACCGGGTAGCTGAAAAAAATTGAGCCTAGGGATGGCTGATGCTAATGACATGAAACTCAGTATTTACACTAAAGAGGGTATTCGCAAATTAGTAACTTGCAGCGAGAGACAATAATGACACTTGAAGGTACTTAGGCTCAAAACTTTTCAGCCGCCCTGGTACTAAAGAGACAGCTACTGGCCACAAATTCGCTTTGTCTCCCTCGTACTTTTCCGCCTGTATTCGCTCAGTCCATTCTCTGATGTCTACGATTACTACCTACCGATTCTCATGATATCAACTTTACGTCTTTGATCTTGATTTCGATAGTTAAGTTTCAAAATACTACATGTTTCTATTATAATTTCATGTACGGAAAATGTCGATAGCGATACGGAATTTTGAAAATCGCCAGATGAGATTCACGATCGTATTTTGTGAATCAATCAATCTGCCTAGCCTTTTCCCAACTATGTTGGGGTCGGCTTCCAGTCTAACCGGATGCAGCTGAATACCAGTGTTTTACATGGAGAGACTGCCTATCTGACCTCCACAACCAAGTTAGTGGGTAATACGATACCCCTTGGTAAGACTGATTGGCAGACTTTCGGGTTTCTGACGACCCGTAACGACTGTCAAAGATCCACGAATGACAGCCGGGACTAACGGCTTAACGTGCTTTCCGAGGCACAGAGGAGTCTCGGTATATAAAAATGGTCACCCATCTACGGACCAACCCCGGCAAGCGTAGCTTAACCTGATGGATCGACCCGTGCGGCTGTTATTACTTAGCCACAAGCTCCTCTTTTTTTCTTCTTAGCTACTAAGCTCAGATCGTATTTTGTGAATAAAAACTGAAATTAAAACTCGAGTACTTATTTGTTTTAATTTGCTTGTAATATTCCGTTACTCAACAGGTTTTTTTTTATTTGTGATGGGTTTGCTCTTGACTCTAGTCTAGGTCAGAGGTGACAGAGACAAAGTCGACGATGGAGTGAGCTTACCCAGAAGAAGCCTGTTCACTCTCACTTTGAAAAGATTAGGGTTGTATGCGTTCGGAAACACAGACGCAGGTAGTGAGTGCCACTCCTTTGCTGTGCGCATTATAAAAGAGATTTGGAAGCGCTTAGTGCGAATTGGTGGCATAGCAACCAGGCAGCGATGGTAACTGGCAGTGCGTCTAGATGTCCGATGGTAGAAGGGGGCCGGTGGAATGAGGTCGTGGAGTTCCCGGGCACACTCTCCGAAGTACAATCTGTAGAAGACCAAAAAGCAGGCAACCTTGCGGCGATGAGCCAAGCTATAAATAATAAGTTACTGCAAAAAAAAAAAAAAATAATAAGAACAGGCAGTTATGGGGACTACCGACAAAAGTCAAAACTTGACCGCTCGACACGTTACATTAGCATGTCGGTGATACGTGACGTGATGCGAACACATAAGATTTCTCCCTACCAAAAATCTTTCAACGCGCCTAAAGAAGTTTTCACTTCATAAAAATGATACTATTCATACTTTAGGAGAAAATCGCTTTATAATCTTCCAAACTTGTACATAGGTATGCAATCAATCTGCCTAGCCTTTTCCCAACTATGTTGGGGTCTGGCTTTCAGTCTAGCCAGATGCAGCTGAATACCAATATTTTACATGGAGCGACTGCATATCTGGCCTCCACAACCCAGTTACTGTGTAACACAATACAGGTACTCCTAATCTATAATAAAAAAGGTTCAAGGAGTTTCTCCGAATACAATAAAGCGAGTTGTACCAGGATTCGATAGAGTGGTTTGTTCAGGAGCGTTTGATGTTTCAAAAAATGGTTATAGGGATTACGTAGTGTTACATATGTAAGTAAACCTTTGCTTTGAATTACATCCATATGATTGTACATTGAAGTATCAATATTTAAGCAATCACATATGACCAAAGAGCTCCATGATCCTTTGTGAAAGAAATCGTGTTGTGTGGCTTTGGATAATGTTCCAACTACTGGGTCTCAGTATTACCCAGTAACTGGGTTGTGGAGGTCAGATAGACAGTCGCTCCATGTAAAATTCTGGTCTTCAGCTGCATCCGGTTAGACTGGAAGCCGACCCCAACATAGTTGGGAAAAGACTAGGCATATATAACTATAGATATAAGGCAAAAGATACAATAGAATACGCGTTCTTTGTCTCCGGTATTACAGCTAGTAACAGTGGTACATACAGAAAACTATAATACCGGAAGCAATAGGTTTACGCTTGCCGGGGTTGGTCTGTGGATGGGTGACCATCTTTTCATACCGAGATTCCTCCGTGCCTCGGAAAGCACGTTAAGCCGTTGGTTCCGGCTATCATTTATTGATCTTTGACAGTCGTTACGGGTCGTCAGAAGCCCGAAAGGCTGACAACCAGTCTTACCAAGGGGTATCGTATTATCCAGTAACTGGGTTGTGGAGGTCAGATAGGCAGTCACTCCATGTGAAATACTGGTATTCAGCTGCATCCGGTTAGACTGGAAGCCGACCCCAACGTAGTTGGGAAAAGGCTAGGCAGATTGATTGATATTTATACATTTATACTGGATGGCTTTGGATAATGTTCCAACTACTGGGACTCAGTATTACCCAGTAACTGGGATGTGGAGGTCAGATAAACAGACGCTCCATGTTAAGTACTGGTATTCATCTGCATCCGGTTAGACTGGAAGCTGACTCCTACATATTTGGGAAAAGGCTAGGCAGATGATGATGATGCTGGGTCTCAAGCCTCTTCTTATGTGAGAGAAAAACTGCAGTGCCCCCATTGTGGGTTTGTGGATGTCACAATGTCTTGATATTTTTAACCGAATTCAAGAAAAGGAGGATGTTATGCTTTCGGCGAGATTTTTAAAGCTCCCGGGGTAGTCTCATATAAATATTAACTTTGGTTGGGTAGTTTTTGAGTTAGCTTCAATAATACGTAATTAATCCACTTCATATAAGTTGATGATGTTATTTTATTTTCCTGTTACTGTTGTTCACATAGCAAGTAGTGGCACATATTATACGAATGTGTGGTAAGTACGGTCAGCAACAAAAGTCGATTAACACTGTTACTTCATAAATAAATTGACACAAAACGATTCTATAATCTGTTTTTAACATTTCATGTAACGGTTAGAGCAATTTTTTTATTTTTCCGATTAATTAAAGCATTTTGCTCAAAATTAAGATTTAGAAAACTAAAGCGTTAATCGACTTTTGTTGCTGACTGTACCGCAACAGAAAAGAGAAAAAAAAAAGTTTTTACAAAATAAACCTGCCTTCCAAAAGAACAATACAAAATAAAAATAATAATTTCGGAAGTGTCTTTAATTTTGTGTTTTTTTTTGCCACCGAATCCCTTTTTTTTTAAGTTTCTGCTTTCTCTATGCCGCTTTTGCAAGAATGCCTCTAGTGACACTCTAGCAAAGTTGGCTAGTTTACCACTAGTGGTGCCATAGATAACAAATTCGCTAAAGTGCCACAGTGGTGCTAGAGCTAGAAGAACAGCGATTTGCCAGTGAGCTATGGAGGTATATGGAGGTGGGAGGTATGATAAATGATATGGTATGAGGTATGATTTTTATTTCTGTAAGTAGGTTTGTACAAACACTTTTACAAGTCAATATTTTTTTTTTTTTTTTAAACTAGATGAGGTCGGCGTTTCCTATCTGACTACTCTGAGAAGAAAGGCCGAAACAAACTCAGAGGTCACAGTCTCTTATAAAGTCCAGACATAATCTTGGTCACTTCATGTGAAGACCATGTAGATTGATGTCTGAAATGGTCTTTTGAGGAAAGAACCACACAGATTGAGAGGACCTGTCCAGTCAGTGCACGCATTTGTCAGTAATCGCGCAGCTCAACTCAGAACTTAAGGAGCTCAACGATTCGACGAACAATACCAAAGAAAGGACATTGGGGTAGGCCGCATAGATTACTCAAACTGCCAGACCATGATTAAAAATAACTGAGAGAAAAAATAAAACAAACAAAAAAAAAAGCAATGACCTACATAGTCTTCACATTCACAATAAAGTAAAATAATATAATACTTACAAAGTAAATAAGTAGTAATAATCGATTATAGAAAATTTTATTTTTTTTCATATTTTCCATACATAAAGTGAAAAAGTCCCAGTTACATATAAAACACGATGAGAATCGCATCTTCTCCGGCGTTACGGGAAGTACAGCCTCTTCGCCCTTACGTAATAAAGCGCAAGCACCTATGCTCACCTCCGCAGCCTCGGCTTACTGGTTGATCTGCGCGACCAGCCTCGGCCGTTTTTGCTCGCATGGTGCGTGCGCCTTATTACAGCGGGCGAAGGCTCTCTGCACGCCTTCGGCTCTAAAAAAAACACTCTCGGGATAGGGCAAATAAGTAGTCACACGTGGAGTTGGGGTTGGCTAACTCGGTTCTGTGACGGTTTTAGATCTTAGGGCGGAGTTTACCGACTTTAAAACAACTGTTTATATTTTTAAACAGTTCTTTCCTTAGGAAATTTGACATAAACCAACTGTTTAAATACCTAACCAGTGGTTTGAATGTTGGTGAACACAGGCCTTAATCTATCCTAAAAGGCTGTTCGGAGGTAAAACACTAAAAAAACATAAAAATAACCGTTAAACAAAGAAACACAACACACAGTTTACTTCCAATTCCAATCCATCGTAATGGCTCCATTGTAAACACAGTTTACTTCAATGTTTGTTTCTTTATTAATAATAATAATAAGTTTTTATTTATGCTTCAGTTTACAAAAATGGGTTTAATATTTGGAGCCTCCTTTTTAGCAAACAATGCCTGTGTTAGGAGACTCCGCTCTTCCATAGTACAGCAAATTACTTAATCTAGTAACAGAACTGTTGGCACTTAAAATATCGAATAGAAATAACAGTAAAAAATTAAAATTAAGTATGGTAGTCGGAGTATGATAATTCGAGTGTGCGTACCTGTGCGTAGTGTGACTGTATGTGAGGGTGTATGTGTGTGTGTATCGGCTACTTTATGTGCTCCAAAAGTGCCTCCGTGTCATCATAGGTGAGTGTCTTCACATTTGTCACTTTTCAAAGTTGACAATGAGCTAGTGGCATTCTAGCAAGTTCGTTATATAGGGCACCGCTAGTGACAACCTAGCTAACTTTGCTAGAGTACCACTGGTGGCTCTCTAGACAAACTGATAAAATTATATATTTTTTTAAGTCATTATTTGACTCCGGACCAATGTTGGCTGAAGCAAGGAAAACCTATTTAGGTGGAGACTCATAGACGACTCCATCATGGTGTGTAATTAACACTTTCACTGTCCATGACCCACACGTGGGTCATTTTTGGTTGGAACGAGACGTCCGTGCCATACATGTGGGTCACTGCACTTTTCATACATAATGGGTTCTTACTTCGTGGACATAAAAGAAACAGTAATATTATACATGAACGCATGAGCAATTATGTAGGTAAAATAAAAAAGCAATGAGTCATCGTTTTTTTTTATTTATTTAGGATAGAATTAGAACTTACACAAAGCTTTGAAAACTGAACTAAATAAAAATTCAAAAGGGTTCCTTCAACTTTTATGGCCTCTAAGGACCTGAAGTGGTGTAAAAGCAAGTACCTCAGTACATAGGAACGAAAAAGTAAATTGGACGTGAGAGCTAATTTCGACATTTTGGGTGGACAGTGAACGTGTTAAGGTACTGTTCCACAAACGATGGGACACTTAATATCGTGACCTGCGTGTCCTGTCGTCTGCACGTTACAGGAACTGATGGACGCTACTGATAGCACCAATTCTGTACAAAATATATCACCACCGTGAAAACTTGGGTGAAGTGATGTTGAAGTGAGCTGTGAATAATGTCAATCCCTAGCATTAGGCGGATTGACAGCACACTTATACCTCATTTCACCTACGTTTTCACGGTGATATTTTTCCAGAATAGACCGCCAGTAGCTGAATTTTGAACCGAGTCTATTTAGCAATCACACCGACTCGCTAAGAAAAAGAATAATAATCGTTTTCCATATGACAGATCAGTCATCCATCATTATCATTTATACCTACAGGTAGGGGATAAAATAAAACGACAAAAGAATAATGAATAAAGTTCAATTATTTGAGGTTATTCTCGATAAACTCAAATCTGTAATTCCGCTCATTTCTTCTTTAAATATTCACACATTCGTTTACTTAGATAGTTGAACAGCTATCGAGTAGTCTAGCGTCACATTTCTATTACCATCTAATACTGGTACTGGTCAATAATTCATCATCTCTACTGTTACCAATATAACATTTATCTGGGGGCCCCCGCCAAGTCGAGCAAAACAAAGGCACGGCCTCGGCCAACGGCAAAGGCATCCTTTTCTCGAAGCCATTCGGGCCATTTTCGACCCCCTGTAAATTCGCTGTGGAAAACACTAGAAGCCTAAATTTTAAGTGACCAAGAGGGCATTATATTTATAGATATATTTCCAAATTACATTAAATTTGAACCATTAGTTTAAGAATTATTCCAAGTCAAAGTTCTTTAAATTTGTCACTGACTCACAAGCTCCAAATTTTAAACACAGTTATTGTTTAGCCTATAAAGCAAGGAAACCTCTGACATGCCGAAATTTTTGTCCCATTTTCTAGATATGCAATCTGAATATGTAACTTTGTAATACTATATAAATCGTATTAAATTGTATGTAATTACTTTTACAGTTCTCAATTAGACTTAATTGAAATTGCATATGCTCATCGCGAACAGATTCCAATATGTATAGCCTATGCTATTACGATACACAAGAGTGAAGGGCTAAGTCTTAATATTGCATTGTTGGACTTTGGTTCTTCAGTATTCACAAGCGGTCAAGCGTATGTGGCACTTTAGAGAGTGATGAGTCTCTGATTCAGATAATTTTTGTAAACAAAGAAACGTCAAGAAATGTTACTGTCGAAATGACGTGACAGTGGTACAAAACATTTTATCATAAAATTTATTACAACAAAAATAAGGAGCAACGAGATGAACAAGTAACACGATGATAATAACACAACAAAATTAACAAACCTTGATCGGGGAAAAGAAAACGAATGAATTGAAAATACCACGGGAAAAGACGCAACTTAGACGTACTGTCAAACGAAATTTGAAAATGTTAGGAACTCCTGCAGTGTTATCAGTATCATAAAATATTTCATACCAGAAAATCTCCACTTATTAATAACTTTGTTTAAAACCAAAAATTTCTAAAAATAAATACGGTGTGATAATTTTTAAATTATTATTTCCAAAATTAGTACTTAAAACAAAATCTGACCTTTTTTTCTGCCATTTTTTGGGAATTACCATTAAGAAGATATTTTTTTTTGGTCTGTTATCACCTATGTTTACAAAAATTATCTGAATAACAGACTCCGCAGAATGTCAACTTTGGTTGTATTAAAGCGCAGGAGTCTGCAATTTCTGAATATAATATGTACACGGCAACATAATCTACAATTGCCAAGTCACTCTATTTATTAATAAATAGAGTGCGTTGCAAGAGTTTTGCATTTTTGTACATGTTATGTTTTTGATGGGATTGGAGCTTACTTCTTAAGAATTGTTTTTCATATAAGGTTTCAGGTATGGAACTTTTATGAGGAGTGAAATAATACCAGCGTTAACTTAAAAGCATCACGATTTTCTGCGCACCGTAAAAGACAATGAACGCCTTTACACCTTAAAGTTGCTTTTTGTATAGCACTAATTCATTGAGGAAACCCTGCCCCTATGGTATTTTGTTTTCGTTCAAAGTCGGAATGGCACAAAAAAGCAGGAGAAAACTCCAGTTGTGTGTCGGAGCTGACTAACACACACTTTATACTTATTTAACCCTTCCGTGATTAATTTCGTCACTAATTTAGTTATTTAAAAGAACTACTTAAACCTAAAATAAAAAAAATAAAACTGTTTTTTTGCTTCTATATGACAGATCAATCGTCTATCATCTTAATATGGCCAACAGGTAGAGCAGAGATCAGCAATTAATTTCATTGGAGGACCCGTTTTTAAAAATAATATGACTGTCGCGGTCCGTTTGGTAGACGATTAGGTACCCACTAGAAACCAAGATTAAAAATAACAAGTATTTGTTTGCTTTAAACTATCGGTCTGAAGTCTGCAGTAAAGTTGGTGCAAACTAAGACTCGAAAATTTTATTCTAATATTTTTAGATTAAGTTTTAGTAATAAATTTTACTGTTTACTAAATGTCCGCACAAAATAGGTTGGCGGTCCAGATGCGGACCGCGGTCTGCCATTTGGTAACTCCTGAGGTAGAGGATACAATAAAAAGACAAACGATTAATGAATAACATTTAATCTTAGGTTAGGCTAAAGAAAAAAGCTAATGTAATTCAGTAAACTCGAATCTTGCAATTGGGTTAGTTTCATCTTTAAATAATCACCTATTCGTTTACTTAGTTGAACATCTATCGCGTAATCTATCGTCACATTTCCATTATTACCCTTATTATCATATTTTACTGGCACTGATAAAACGGATACTTTACCACTATTATCAATATAACCTTTATTATTATATTCACGACTACTATCTTTATTATTTATAGTATTCTTAACGAGATGTTTATTGCCATAATATCCATCATCAACATCATCATCATCAACTTTGTTTGGCTTAGCTGCAAGAGGTCTTTTGAAATGACTCTGGTCACCATTTGATGTCTCTTCTGATGTTGACTGAAAAAGATACACGGAAAATGCTTTTTATTATACCAGTCCAGTGCGAGTCATTCTCGCACAAAGCGTCTAAAGGTAAACGCAAGCTCAGAGCTAAAAGAAGCAAAGTAGCCGAAAGAATTGAACTTTAGAATTACTTGTATGAAATCTTATGAAACGTCGGATACCTATCCACGCTGTATCGGACGAATCGCCGGAAGAATTACTAGGAATTTCGATTCGTTCGGCGCGGTCGATTCTTAGTCTTGCGTTTATCTCAAACCACCTCGTACACTATGCGACATGCGACTGCGATAGCTCGACGATAAGCGATCTGTCGACATGCGACTATTATCGGGTAAGCGCGTGCACCGTGCGTCTACACGGTCCGACAAGTAGCGAGAGCATGCGACTCCACTAGCCTGTTCTTGCGATTTTGCATCTCGATGCTAGATGTGCTGAGTTTTGAATAAAATATAATTATGAAAATTTTCGGTCGCAGCCGCATGTCGCATAGTGGACACCACGTCTTATTACAGAACGAGCTCTACTACCTTCGAGCCAGTTATTATATTTTGAACTTTATTTCGAGCAATTTAAAGTTCCTAATACAACATTGACAATTTAAACTCCGTTCTAACGTCAGTTTTTGTATTTAGAACTTGTGTCGCAATCAAGTTCAGATTTCAAAAATGGCTCGATAGTAATAAACCTTGTTTAAGGCCGTTTGGGTTCCGTACCACTTAAATTGTTATAGTTTACGTAATTTTTCATAGAGGCCAAAGTAACACGTACTTTGTAAGCATTTCAATGGCTACCTGTTGGGGTTATGGCCCTTAGCACACCTCCGCCGCGAAACCATAGCAGGGAAACTGCAGAGTGTTTCAATTGAACTGTCTCGCATGATGTTGCACTACTCGAGTAGCGGAACATCAGTGGAACATCAGCGAAACATCAGCTAAAGCTAGGGTTTCCTATGGTCGCCAAATAGCGTCAGGACACCGTCGAATGACGTCACTGAAACGTTATTTTTAAAAGTAAATTGGTGTGTTTCCCTAGCAAGCGTTTTGTGACACCGTGAAGTCAAACCCCGCTGTCATCATTTTCATGACGGCCGTCATTGCGGTGGCGGTTATGTGGCAGCCACCGCTCTTCTAGGAACCGTAGGTTTGGGCAAAACAAATAAGTAATATTAAAAGTAGCTCACATCTTCTGAATTGTCCATAATCCATTTTTCTGGTTGCGGGGGCTTCTCGCCGGTGTAGTGAAATTGTGTACAGTTTTTACCCTCACACTGGAAAGACAGTTATATTTACATGAAGTTTAAAGGCTGGCGCAGATCACGGCGCGCCAAAACATTGCAAACATTCTTCTGGATCACTTTCGTACATTTTGTATGAGCCGTCACATGGCGCATTGCTCGCCAGGCTTATTTTTGCTGTCACTCTTAGGCGCGTCACTAGAGTCGAGGCGGCGTCAAAGCGCGGGCGCACAAGCGGCGCGCCGCATCTACATTTTCTTTAGGAATAAATGGCAGTGCAATATGAGCGCTAGAGTCGCGGCAAGGGCGAGGTGGCAGCGGCGCGGGGTTGAGGTGGAGGCGCGGCCGAGAATTTTCGGAAAGGTTCGAGAACGTTCTGTAGCAGAGGGTATATAAAGAGCGAGCCGCGCTCATTGATAGTTTGGCTGAAAATCAGGATTCAGCCCGTGGTCGACTACACAGTTCAAATTGTGAGTGATTGTGTAGGTAGTTTTTATTCGCGCGGACCGCCAATTTTATCGTTTTTCTCTGTGTTTACACAAGTACCAGCCGGCACTTGTGTAAGCACAGAGGGAGCCACCGGGCTGCTCGGTGAGTCTGCTCACCGCCGCGGTCGCGGAGGCCACGTCCACCACCATGCCGAAACCCGGCCAACGCAGCTCTCTGGGCCGCGAGGCCGGGTCCCCGGAGGCCCGCCCGGCGATGGACCGGACGACGTCGCTACCGAACATCGGTGACGCGGCGCCCGGTGTGACGCCAGCCGGACCACCAAGAGAAATTAGAAGAGGAGCTGCTGTAGCTGCTGGCCCACCGACGGCACCGGCGCCTGTGCGTGTTGCGCCGACGCCGTCGTCGAGCCGACAGCTGGCGGTACCCGTCCGTCCTACCGCGTTCCGCCCGGTGCCCATTCAGGCCCCGGGGCCAGCCGCGAACAAAGGCCGCGCGCCCGCTGCGCGCGCCGCCGCCCCACCCGCGCGTGTACCCGCTCCGGTGCGCTCCGCTGCGCCCGCCTCGCGCGCTGCCGCGCCGTCCACGTACCCCGCGCCACCCGCACCAACCGCGCGCCCCCGCGCACCCCCCGCACGCAACGCGGCGCCACCGCCACGCTTCGCGTCGCCGCCCGCGCCCGCCGGGGAAATACCTAAAGAAACGCCAGCTACGCGCACAGCCGCACCCGGCCCCCGCCTCTCGCTGGCGGGTCCGGTGGTGGCTGACAGCAATGTAGGACCAAGCACGACCCTACAGGCGCCCGCCTCACCGGCGCCCCCCCGTACCTCCGCCTGCGACTCACCCGCCATGCTGTCGGCATGTTCATCACGCGCGGGATCGAACATGTCGATAGCCTCGGTGCGCTCGGCCGCGTCCGGTCGCGAAGACGTGTCCTTGGATACGACCACGCGATCCGGCCCGCGGCCCACCGTGGGAGGATTTGAAGCTGCAACATCGCTGGGATTCGGGTTCGAGTTTCAACTTGAGCCCAGGTCCCAGCGGAAACAACAAAGAAGGAGGAGGAGCTCCAGCGAATCCGGAGTGGAGGACGCGAAGCGATACTGCCTCAACTCGCCGCGGCCACCGCGCGAAAGCGCGCCGCGGAGTCGGGGTACGCCAACGTCGCCAACCTTCGCCGACGCAGTACGCTCCCCGCCGCAGACACCTACGCCGGCCATGACAACCGCAGGGGTAAGTGTTTTAAATTTACCCTCTGCCCCCCCCCACATCTGTTACCCCCCCGGCCACTGCTTCTGGCGCCGCGACGACGACGACGACTAAGAAGAAGCCGGGGAAGAAGCCCCGTTACCCGCCGCTGGTAGTGGAGAGGCTACCAAACTGGGCCGCCCACTTCCGGGCCATTAGTGCCAAGCTGGGCCGGCCTCCGAACGCTCGACCATACGGCGCGGGTGTTAGATTCACCCCCGACACCGAAGAAGAATACAGGCTGGTCCAGCGGTACCTGACCGGTCTGGAAAAGGACAGCGGCGTTTCGTGGTTTGCCTATTCGCTACCAGCGGAACGCAACATGAAGATCGCCATACGGGGCCTGCCGGCGGATACAGACCCCAAGGAGATTGAGGAGGAGCTTCGGGCGTTGGGTTACCAGCCGGAGTACGTGCGTCACATAAAGGGGGCGCAAGGACGACCCGGCTGCGTATTCCACGCAATACTGAAGAAAACCCTCGACGTCCGGGCCATATACGACACCACTGTATTCATGTACATGCGTGGTGTCAAGATAGAGGCTTGGCGAGGAAAGCGTGGGCCCGCTCAGTGCCACCGGTGCCAGCAGTTTCGACACAGCTCGCACCAGTGCCACCGCCCGCTCGCTTGTGTGCGATGCGGGGGCGAGCACGCGGCGCGTGATTGTCCGCGTCCGCGGGAGGAGCCGGCCACCTGCGTAAATTGCGGTGGTCCACACCCCGCGTGCAACATAAAGTGCCCCGTATTCCAGGAAGAGATCCGGAATAAGCGAGCGGGGACCGCCGCCATCACGGCCACTTCGCGCCGGCTCCAAGTAGCCACCGAGAGGCCACAAGGGACGCCGGAAGAGCCCCAAGGATCGTCGCTGATGGCGGCGGCCAATGGGCCCTCAGACAGGAGCCAAGCCACCTCCTCAAAGCGGAGGAGGAAAAAGAAACGAGGGGGGAAGGGCAAAGGCAAGAAGCCAAACCTCCCCCCCCCAGCGACCCAGGAGAAAAAGGTCCCTAAGGCCGACCCTGCCCCAAGCAGGGCGCAGGCTGTACAGGAAACCAAGAAGGTTGAAGCGACAAGTGGCGCCGGCACAGTGCCGCGGCAAAACGCTGGACCTGAAAGCTCCAAGAAAGAGACGCGTGGCGGCACCACTGGCGCCACGAAACAAACAAGGGAATTTACAGCCTGCGCCATCAAACTACTGATGAACATGATCAAAGCGATCAGGCAGGGTCAAGAAGTGGAGATGGTCATCCTTGATGGCCTGGCCACCCTTCTAACCCTCTATAATGGCTAGGCCATTGAGGGTGATCCATTGGAACGCCCGCGGCCTTCGGGACAAGGTCGCCCCCCTCCGCCATCTCCTTCGGGACCAAGACATCGACGTGGCGCTCATAAGCGAGACGTTCCTGGGACCCGAAGACAGGGTTAGGTTTCCAGGTTACCTCGTTTACAGGAAGGACGAAAGGTCGGCTCAAAACGCCCGCTACCGTGGTCTGGCGGTACTAGTGAGGCGAAGAGTCGTACATCAAGAACTCCCCTTGCCGTCGCTCAGCTCCTTCTACGCGCTGGGTGTGCAGCTACACTTAGCCGGCGAGGATATTAACATTTACGCCTGCTACAAGCCGCCCGTGACTCGTTTGAGCCTATCGGAGCTGCGGGCACTTGTTAGCACACCGCAGAGGGCAACCATCCTCGCCGGGGACTTCAACTGTAAGCACCCAGCGTGGAATGCATCCAACACGAACACAGAGGGGAGACGACTCTTCGCGGACGCGGAAGCCTTCGGCTATACGGTGTCCGGCCCAGAGACGCCTACACATTACCCCGACGCAACGCAACATATGCCAGACGTGCTGGACATCGTAGTCCACCGAGGGCTACACTGCCAGATCACACAGCAAGTGATAGACGACGAGTTACAGTCAGACCATCAGCCGGTACTCGTCGTCTTATCGGGTATGCCGACCCGACTGAAGCCCACAGCGCCACGTCGACTAACGGACTGGACAGCCTTCGGAGAGAAGCTTGAGACCACCACGCCGACTCGGCCTATCGTTACCCCCGCGGACGTAGATCAGACGGCGGGTGACGTCACTGCTTGCATCCAGAGTGCCTTGGAAGCGGCGACAACGGTGCAGCCGGAGGGGAGAGGGCTATTGCCGCCCCTGCCGGCGCGCATCAGAAGGATGATCGCCGAGAAGAGGCGCCTACGCAAGCAGTGGCAACAGCTTAGATGCCCGTCTTTAAAAACGCAACTACTTAAATCGTCTCGCGGAGAGGGTGAAGGCCGAGCTCAAGGCAAACGCCGCCGCGGACTGGGAGGAAAGAATAGACGCCACTACAGACAGCTGGCCGTCTGTACACAAACTTTGCCGCCAGCTTACGAATACCCCAGCCCCGGTGCGCCCTCTGCTCAACAGTGACGGGGCGCTCAAATATGTAGCAGAGGACCGGGCGGAGGTCTTCGCCGAGCACCTGGAGCGTCAGTTCCAACCGAACCCGACCAGCGACCACGACCATGTCGCAGCAGTCGAGAAATACCTTGGAGACTACTTCGCTACGCCGATAGCTCCCGATGAGGATCCTGTCTTCTTCTCGCCGGGCGCAGTTAGACGCGCCATCCTAGCAACGAAGCCCAGAAAGGCCCCCGGTGCTGACGGTATCACAAACACAGTGCTGCGCCACCTGCCATACCGTATGGTAGCGGCCCTGGCGCGCCTGTTTACTGCGATACTGCGCACGGGGGTCTTTCCCGCCGTGTGGAAGGAGGGGCGCGTTATTATATTGCCCAAGGCGGGAAAGAACATCCTGAAGCCGGAGAGCTATCGGCCGATCACCCTGTTGCCGACAATCTCCAAGGTGTTCGAAGCACTCCTGCTGCGACATCTCCAACATCATATAGCGCCGCGTCCGGAGCAATTCGGGTTCCGGGCGGAACACAGTACGACGCTCCAGCTGTCGAGGGTACTGCACCTACTCACAGCTGCGTTAAATAGAAAGGAATGCTCGGTTGCAGTATTCCTCGACATGGAGAAGGCCTTCGACCGTGTATGGCACGAGGGCCTCATATTCAAGTTGGCCACGTCAGACGCGCCCCGTCGCGTTGTAAAGGTGGTTTCTAGCTTTCTCTCCAACAGGACTTTTAGGGTGGTGGTCGACGGTGCGCTATCCAGCGCCCGCCCGGTGCTAGCGGGCGTGCCACAAGGTAGCTGCGTGTCGCCTGCGTGTTACTCACGATACACGGACGACATCCCCACCACGGAGGAGGCGACGCTCGCGCTGTACGCTGACGACGCCGCGTACATCTCTACTTCGCTCAATGCGAAGCACGCGGCGGTCAAGATGCAGCGCGCCCTCGACCTTCTCCCCGACTGGCTGTCGAAGTGACGGCTGTCGGTGAACGTGGGTAAGACGCAGGCGATGGTCACCGGAGCCGCGCGACTACCACCACCCCTGAGGCTGCAAGGAGCCGACATCGAGTGGTCGCCCCGGGTCAAATACCTGGGTGTCACCATCGATCGTCGGCTCACGATGGGGCCGCACGTCCGCAAGGTCGCCGCACAGGGTAGGGTCGCCCGCAACCTACTCAAACCAGTGCTCTCGTCCCGCCTCCCGGCGCGCGTCAAGTTGGGCGTGTACAAATTGTACGTGCGCCCAATTTTGACGTACGCCGCACCGGCTTGGTTCGCCCTCACGAGCGAGACGAGCCGTAAGACGCTCCGCGCGCAGCAAAATCTTGCGCTGCGGACCATAGTCGACGCGCCTCGCTTCGTGAGGAACAGCGTCCTTCATCGCGACCTCGGGATTGAGAGCCTGGATGAGTTTGCGTGCCGCCTCGCGAAGGGAATGTTCGCGCGTGCCGACGCGTCTGCCTGGCCACATGTCAAGCAGATCGCGCCCTGGCATGCGCGCCCCCCTGACGCGAGGCCCCTTCCCCGCGACCTGCTTGCGGACGATGACCCCATCGCACCGGACTGGACTTCCAAATGAGCCGCCCTCAGTTTACACGCGGCTCATTTGTGACACTGACTCTATACATATACATGCATCTGTTGCGTGGCGCGTGCTAAGTTAATATAGGCGTGTCACGTAGCAAACAACAGACATTCACCTCTATACAGGCACCCAACTCACACGCGAAGTCGCGGCTCTTTTTATGCGGGCGTGCGACTCGCGTATACACCGGGCGGTGTTACACAGTACAATACCGCCCACACACTCAGAACACGGTCCCTTCTCACCACCCGGGCTCGGCTCGACCTGAAAACGGGGAGGTGAGGGGGGCCATACACCCCTTCTGTAGGAACGTCGAGTCCGTAAATCTGTCGCTGGATGCCATCTGCTGGGCTTCCCCCATGTAGGTGGGGGTCTCACTCGGTAGTGGTTGTCCGCCGATTTACGGTGAAGCAAGCGGCGTTGGGCATCAACGTCGTGGCGTGCCTACAGACACAAATTTCAGACACCTCTTAACATGGGCGTGTATGCCGCACGCCCAACCATCCATCCGCCAGCGGCGATATAAAATGAGGGGCCCGTGGTTACGGGCCACCGTATGGCTTTCGCGGTCGGGGGGCCATGCCCCGACACCGCACGCCGCGCACCCTTACGGGGGCGTAGCGACATCCCGCAAGTTGATAGTTTGGCTGTTAGTGCGTTAAAGTTCACAAAGAAATGAGTGATATTAAAACCCACGTACGACATTGTTTATTATATGAGTTTCAATCTGGGCATTCTGCTGCAGAAGCTACACGTAATATATGTCAAAGGATAGCTCACGATGCAGTCTCCGAAGCAACAACAAAGCGCTGGTTCCAACGGTTCCGCAATTACGAGTTTTCCTTAACCGATCAACCGAGGTCTGGGCGCCCCGTGGAAATAGATATCGATAAATTAAAACTATTAATCGAAGAAGATCCTCGAAGAACTACACGCGATTTGGCTGTTCAGCTCGAGTGCTCTCATGGCACAATAGAAAATCATTTACATGGTTTGGGAAAGATTTACAAATATAGTGTTTGGGTACCCCATCAATTAAGTAAAGATCAGCTGACCTACCGAGCTGAGATTTGTGTACAACTTTTATCTTTCCGCCGCACATTTAATTGGTTAGATCATCTTGTCACTGGAGATGAAAAGTGGGTTCTCTATGTTAATCACACACGCAAGCGCCAGTGGCTGGGATGTAAAGAACAGGGAAAACCAACGTCAAAAGGTGATCTTCATCCTTCTTTCTGTCTGATGGGATATACATGGAGTAATAAGCTAGGAATTCTTTCCTACTAATACTACGATTACAACAACAGTATATTGTGATCAACTCGAAAAACTGAAGCTTGACATCCATCGCAAACGTCCACAACACGACAAAATAATTTTGCTGCACGACAATGCCCGGCCGCATATTGCTAAGAGTACCAGGCTAAAACTATTGGAGCTTAATTGGGAAATAATACCCCACCGTCTATATTTGCCGTACTTAGCACCAACTGATTTCAGCTTGTTCCGATCAGTAGATTAGTAATAATTTACGAGAAAAAAGCTTTGACGATGAACCACACTTGAAACAATACATAGATGACTTCTTCAATTCAAAACCAACGAAGTTCTATGCGGACGCCATTCACTCTTTGCCAGATCGATGGCGAATGGTAGTAGAAAACTACGGTGAATATATTATTAATGATTAACAATTATTAATTTAATAAATAAATACAAATAAAATAGTTGTATGTCGCTCATTACTTATTAGCCAACCCAATAAATGCACATATTAATAGTTGATCGCTGACTGTTCACACCACGCGCGAATACTCGTTTGCCGCAGCGACAAGAGATATCAAAGTAAGTACTCGCTTAGCGACGCTTGCTTGGCGGGCAGATCACTCGCTGAGAGATTCACGCTTGGTACATACGCATACCAGCGAGTAATCGCTTGTCGCCGTCGTTCACTCACTGCTCATTGCTCACCAACTCGTTTCTAGTTGCTAGCTGTGATTTATGCGTTGCGGTGCGATGGACGAAATTGATGCAGGAGGATTTATGCAATGCTTTGCGATGCGGCCCGTCCAAATGTGCGCGAGCCTCTTTGCACTGGACTGGATACAGTTTTGAAATTCGAAATTTGAATATGTCGTAAACAATACTGCGTTGCAGCGAGGCCCGCCGCGGTTCCTAATGTGCTTTGGTGCAAAAAAAAATGGACCGGCCGTAAAAATATCGCGGCCGCGGCGGGATTTCATCGCGCCCAGGATTTGCAACCCTCGGTGTTGAGCCGAGCATTCAGTATCCAACAGAGCGCAACCCAGCGCGTCGAAAAAAACACACTGTTGGATTTTCAACTCTCGGTGCTAAGCAGTGTGTTGGAAATCCAGTGTGCGAAAAAACATCACCTCGGGATTAAATTGCCCGTGTGAACTTGAGCATCGAGAGGATAGACATGACATGCCATCGCGGACTTTTTTTAGACGACTTCAAAAAAAAAAAAGAAAAAACGGAACTCCCGTTTTTTTTTTTCATCAATTCAACAGTAATATGATAATCTATTAGGCTTCCAAACAAATGTACATAATTTTATAGATGTATATGTGTATATATTTATATGTTTGTATGTTGCATGCATGTTTGTCCACGCATTTCTCCAAAACTATTTATAAGATCGTGGCCATTATATTTTTATTGGCTTACATTTAGTTCAACTTAGGGAACAGTGCCAGTTTCATCAAAATCTGTTCTGTAGTTTTCAAGATAATGGACTAATACGGCTAAGTGTGACGGCCTAGCTTATTGATACGAGCTACGGGTTCAAAACCTTGGTCAAATTCTAGTGTAATATTTATAACAAAACTATTGACTACTTATTACAAACAAATATTCCTGTTTTTTAATAAAAACCAAAATATTACGAAATAGAAAATAATTTAAAAAATTAAATCGACTTCAAAACCAACCTAGACTAGAGTCAAGAGCAAACCGATCATAAATAAAAAAAAGAAATATCTCAAAATTATGAAACAACTTTAATTTCGGAATTCGGTGGCAAAAAACTAAAATACAGATCCCAAGACACCGACTTCCGAAATTAAAGTTATTTCATAATTTTGAGTTATTTCTTTTTTAGTCGATTTTTTTTAAATTATTTTTGTAGACCTATAAAAGAGAAACAATTCCACCATACATTGTTTTGTTATATCTCAAACGGATTAGGCAGCGTTTTCGATGAAAGCTCCCAGAAGGCTTGATTTTTTCCGACATCTTGAACAATCATCGTCAATATTTCAACCAATTTACACAAAACCTCAACGAATTATACACCTATACCTTCCTCAGGAATCACTCTCTTGTTAGATGAAAACCGTATGAAAATCCATTCAGAAGTTTTGGAGATCTTCGCGAACATACATACAGACAGACAGACGAGGCTGGGGGACTTTAATTATTGCAATCTTTAATAATTAATATTGCAACTCTGAATATTTCGTTATAGGTGTAAAAAAAGCATTTGGAAACTTTACGGAATTCTTAAAAAAAAAATCTTTTCCTGCTGTGTTCTAGTCATATCGTAAAAAAAAAAACCATATACAGACCAGTGCCTTACAATGTTCTCCACTGCACTGTAAAATAAAAATGATATATTATACGGTATTTAAAAACATAAATCAGCTGTCATCTTCATCCTCCCGCTGTTGTCCCAAATTAATTGGGGTCGGCGCGATACGTTTTTCTCTTCCTTAAACTGCACCCTAATTGCGTAATTGCGTCGGTTTCATTTTGACAGTTCAACAACATACATTGCGTCATTTACGTTGTCGAGCAGACCATTTTTTCGAACATAATGAAGCAATGGATTAGCAATTTGCTTCGAAATGATTCAGATTCCGATTGATTGTATGTTACGCAATTAGGGTGCATGTTGGCTATTTAATCACCAGCATATATAAAGGGGGCGATTCTACCCGTCTTGCTTAAGGTAAACGCACACTTAACCGCGCCGAACGAAACGAAGTTCCTAGTAAAATTCTTCCGGAGATTCGTCCTATTCGGCGCGGATAAGTGTGCGAGGTTTCAAAGGATTTCTATTTCTAAAATTCGATTCTTTCGGCTTCTTCGATTCATTTGGCTCCGATATGTGTGCGTTCACTCTTAACTACTTTTGCTTTGAAACTTTTATCCGACTCGGGGGAAACAAAAAACAAATTTCTCTACTATAGTAGAGAATTTCGATAAAAATAATAAATAATTACATAAAAGCTTTTATTTATATTTTATTTTATTTTTATTTTATTTTATTGGTTTACCAACAATTGTTTACACAGGTTCTATGATAGAGGTAACATGCAAAAAGTGTGAAAATAACAGTGCAACAATCACTTAAAGGTAAACTCCGCATGCGTTAGAGTTGTACAAGTAAAAGTATTATTAAAACTAGATTACTTACTTAACTAACTAACTTATCTAAAAGTTCAACTAAAAGTGCAACCATAGTTATAATTACACTCATTGTCTGAACTTACTTACATAAAGCTATGACATGCAACAACAAAAGGTTCACATTATAATAATTATAATGCTATAATAATTATACAAATTATACAAAGATTTACACACAGATACATCTATTTTAAAAGGTACTCGAGAAATTTGGATCTTAACTTGCACAAACTTTCAAAGTGGAGATCGATTTGGTCGCTACAGCTATTTACGACTTTGCATAACCTTGCAAAGGGGGAATTGGCGCCTAGGACTGTTCTCCTCTGCGGTGGACACAGTGGTGTAATGGGACTGCGAGGAATTCTAGAGGGAGCACGAAAATTGAAGGTGTGCAAAATCTGTGGGCAATCAATTTTATGGTGCATGACTTTGCACACAAACATTGCGTCATTAATGCGTCGACGATTTTCTAGCGAAACCATTTTAAAGTATTTCAGTCTATTACTGTACGATCGTACTTTTTTAGTTATTCCGCTAGAAAATGCCAGGTGCCATAGAAAACGCTTTTGAATGCGTTCTAGACGCAACGAGTGTGTAGCATAGTGGGGACGCCAGATCACGCTACAGTATTCCAATATGCTTCGAATTAAGCAGCTATAAAGCAAAATTTTGGTTTTGCAACACCTGAACTGTTTAGAGTTTCTTATAACAAATCCCAGCATTTTCGAAGACTTTTTTATTATATTGTCCATGTGTGGAATAAACGTTAGTTTACGATCAAACGTAACACCAAGGTCTCTCATAGTGTCCAGTTCCGCAACTTTTATTCCATCGATATAATACTCATGGGATATTAGATGATGCTTTCGCGTGTATTTAACATGATAGCATTTGCTTGAATTTAGATGCATCTTGTTGATTTGACACCATTGCACAAGCCTTTGTAGGTCGCTCTGTAGGTCAGAGGCGTCATCTTTCGATTTTATTATTTTAACTAATTTCAAGTCGTCGGCATACATAAACGCAGAAGAGAACCGAAAACAATTAGGAATGTCATTTACAAAGTAATTAAACAAAACTGGCCCCAAATGAGTTCCCTGAGGCACGCCAGAAGAGATATTTCGTAAGGTTGATCGAAAACCATTAATGACCACATAAAAAGATCTATCCGTAAGATACGAGCTTAACCAAGAAAGTAATGATCCGGTAATACCATATGCTCGCAATTTACCAATCAATATTCCATGTGACACCTTATCAAAAGCCTTGCTAAAATCTGTGTAAATGACATCGGCTTGGTGACCAGAGTCTATTGTTTGCGTTAATAACTCGGTGAATAGTATCAGGTTGGTACTTGTGGATCTAGACTCCACGAAACCATGTTGTTCTTCGCTTAAGTACAGCTTTAGGTGATTCTGAATACGCGGACAGATTAGAGACTCGAAAATTTTTGCTACGGTTGACAGGATAGATATGGGTCTATAGTTGGAAACTATGTCGTCATCGTTTGACTTGTGAATGGGAACAACTTTTGCCACCTTCCATTCCGAGGGAAAGACACCTGAAGACAGAGATTCATTGAAAATAAGTGACAATGGTTTAACCAATTCAGCAGCACACTCGTGAATAAAAATAGGTGGTATTCCATCCGGTCCAGCACCCTTATTGCAATCGAGGTTATTTAACTTCTTGTATATGGCCTCACAGTCAATAATTTGATTTGATAAACACAAACTGCAGTTTTGAAGGTTACGGAAGTATGTGTTATCATGAATATTGTCGTCATCCTGGGCAGAATTATAAACAGAAGAAAAGTAAGTTGCAAAGAACCCACATATTTCTGTTCCGTCAGATGACGTAGTGTTACCATCTGTCATCGACCTGGGATACGTGCTCGACCCCCCACGTTTAGCTTTTAAATAGGTCCAAAACAATTTAGGGTTCTGCTTGAGTTCATCCTCCAGAGTCCTCATGTAGGTATTGTAGCAGGCAGTTGCGAGGGCTTCACAGCGTTTACTGATTATCTTTAATTCTATTTTATCTAACGGGTTCTTGTAAATATTATGACGTTTTCTGATGTTATTCTTAGAATTTAACAATTTAATAAGAGTTCGATTAAACCATGGGGGGAATTTGCTATTCTTGGGTATTTTAGTAGAAATGAACCTTTTTATTGCTGCATTTATAATGTCGTAAAATACTCGCACCATACCATTGACGTCTTGCTGTCCCTCAAATAATTCCTCCCAGTTGAGTTCTTTTAAGTATTTACGAATGGGTACGTAATTTGACTTACGAAAGTCAGGCATTGGACTGGAAGTATTATATGGAAGTTTGGCTTCCTTACATAAAGAAATGGTGATAAGTAGGGGTGGATGGTGCTCATCAATGTTACATAATGAGTCAATACTTTGGCTTACTTTACAAGATGGATAATTACACAATACTAGGTCGAGTATCCGACCTGAGGCATTATTTATGGTGTTAAATTGGCTGAGCTTATTAACATGCGTAAAATCCAACAGAGTTTCGCATGTATTAGTCAGTTTGAGGGTATTATTCGAATTAAGATCCAATTTCCAGTTGACATTACCTAAATTGAAGTCGCCAATGATACATACACATGAGTCGTTAAGTTGTTCAAGGGTGGCGCTACATTTTACAATTAGAATACAGACATTATATAATCAAGTCATAAAAATATTGTTTATTTATTACCTACTAAGTTAATAGAGTAAATCAAAATTAATTAATTTCAAACTTCATTCCATTCAAAATTGGAATAAAATAATATTAGTTTAAATGTGAAGAAAACGTCAGAAATAAATAATTGTAAAATCGAATAAATTAAACATTCAAATTATGAGCAATTATTATTGTGAGTACATAAATTGAACCTAGTAGGTAGTAAAGTACTCTATTATTTCGATGCATGTATGATTGTTGTTTTACAAATCGTAGGTATATGAATTTCATAGCGAAAGTGATTCAGTATGACAGATAGAATCCCTTGACGGATGCAGGTGACTAATGTCCGGTTTCTGAGGTTTTCAAACGGAGTTTATCTATTCGATAGTGATTATTGTTTCGATATCGTGTTTCTGAACATATTGTTAAAGAAGAATTCAAGTGAATTACTATCGAGGACCGATAAACATCTGTGGACCTCGAAAACCGAGCATAAGGAAGGAATCCGCTTATATAGATAATTTTGTCGAATCAATTAAGAGTTTAAACTCCGTTCAATAGGATTGTAAAGTGCTGATACGCGGCGCGAGTCTTGGAGACAATTACCTACATTTCATACAATTATTTACATAAATATTGTTTCGGGTGATAACGTTTTCAACCCCCTAAACATTTATGAAATTAGACAATTTTGGTTTCATTACATTCAGTACATCGTAGTCTAGGTCTGTACGTTTTTCTTTTTTTTCAATTTAATTTAATTAAAAAGTTTTTATGTCAAAAATATAGATATTTAGATGCTAATGTCTTATATCGTATGGAATATTTCCTTATAATAAAAACGTACGGACCTAGTTTTTCATTATATCTACAACATTTGAAAAAAATATGAAAATTAGACTATGATTGCGGGGCGAAAAACGTTATCGCTTTTTGTATGAAAATTTACAGCTTCACAATCCTCTTAAGAATTCTTTAGAAACCGGGTATAAATCGCCAACCTGTATCGCTATCAGTTTTCAGCTGATGTTTTTTTGGGCCGTCTCTTTTCTTATAACTATCTAATTCATGCTAAACACGTTTACTGTCACATGCTCCTCTTTATTCCGTCATCATCATTTTCCTGCCCTTGTCCCATGTTATGTGGGTTCGACGATTACTTTTTTCTCTTCCATTCTCCCCTGTCAACCGTCACACCATCATTCACTCCCTTTTCTTTCATACGAGTATCAATACTCACCCAGCCCATCCATCTTTTCTATGGCCTTCCTCTACCTCTCAATCCATCAACATTTATATTCATCACTAGACATTCGTCCCCTTCCTCCTTCCTCTTCCTTATCATAATTAAAGATATTTACCATAGCTTCACAACGTGTTCCATGGCACTAAAAAATAACACAGATATAAAAAATAAAACATAGTTTGATATACCTACGGTCGTTTTAAAACTTGGGGCATGAAAACATAAAAATAGGGCTCCAGATCGAATTTCGGCCAAGACGTACCAAAAGTATCTATATATATTATTATATCGTATCGCTATAAAAAAAAAAAATCTGATAAATACCTATTACTTTACGAAATTCAAGGATACATATTAGAACATGTACATAGAAATACCTACAGTTAAAATGTCAATGTTCAAAACATCGAAAACTTAAATATCGAACGACCATAAAATCGAAAATTAAAATAACGTAAGTTTATATTGTCGGTTAGATAACCTACGGAAGAAAAAGACATGATGCGCCGACCCCAAATAAATTGGGACAAGGGCAGGAGAACGATGATGATGGTTAGATAACCTACGTCCAATATATCTAAAATCTAATTATCTACAAAAGTGACATCGAAAGACCTTAATATTTATACATAGTACATAGTATCGAATGTCCTAAATATTGATATCTATTTATGGGAAATTATGAGTGCAGCAACAAAAGTTTTCTTTAGCACCTGCAATCTAACGTCTTTTTGTATGTAGGCAACGAATTAATAGAACAGCTTCTATTATACTAATTCATCATATTTACTATTCCAACACAATATCAAAAAACCAGCGTCTAAAAATCAAATTCCAGCCTCAAAAAACGCTTTTATAGGTGCAATAATAATAGCTTCGTCGACATAGAATGCAAGAGCGAGCGAACGACACCCCGAAGTTAGGTTTGGTGACCTTGTTCATATTTATTTCTCATCTCAGTTAAGTTTATATTTAAACTGGTAGGTAGGTATTTTTAACGTAAATATAATGAAATTAAGTGTATTAAATGTTGACATTTTGAACTTAGGTTTAATGACTATCGACATTTTTAATCATTCGATATTTTAATCACTCGGCATTTCAATCTTAGACATTTTAGGCTTAGGTATAACAATTTTCGATATTTCGATACAATCGATATTTAAAATTTCGATGTTTTGAACATTGACATTTTAACTGTAGGTATTTCTATGTACCTACATGTTCTAATATGTATCCTTGAATTTCGTAAATACCTACTATTTTATTTTTCGACGTCCATATATGTACCCAAAATTCTATTGTGTTTGTTTTTTATTAATATTACCAAACTAGGAACACCATTTCTGATGTTCAATCATAAATTAATAAAACAATAGATATATTGATTATTATTGATACATCGATATTTTTCTACAATCCTAATCAGCGGAGACGAGCCTTCTACGCGGGAGATATTAGGGACTACTCACACTTATTCAGCTCCATTCGCGTTTCGCTGAACGATTTTGGTCACACTTATACAGTTCTGCTTCTATCAGCCGCGTACAGCGTCTCATTCTTATGAGAAAAGCCGTCATAGAGTGTTATCTCCGATGTAACGCTTCTATCACTTTTATTTCAGATGGCGTGGTTGGTTAAGATACCACCTATCATGCCGCAGGTCGTGGGTTCGATTCCCATCCAGTACAAACATTCGTGTGCATGAACATGTCTGTTTGTCCTGACTGAGTCTGGGTGTAATTATCTATATAAGTATGTATTTACAAAAAAAAAGTAGTGTATGTAGTATATCAGTTATCTTGTTTCCATAGTACAAGCCTTGCTTAGTTTGGGATCAGATGACCGTGTGTGAATAAAATGTCCCAGAATATATTATTTCGTAAAAATAAAATAATTATAATTACTTTACGAGATGTCCGAACTCTCCAATCCTTGCGAGCATAATGATTACGTAATAATAAATAAAATCTATGTAGGTAATGCAGGTCGCAACTTCTGGACAAGGAGTCGAGAGCCATCCGTGTACAGCGCTGTTCGACGCTGAATGCGGCGGAACAGCGCTGAATGCGGCAGAACAGCGCTGAACTCTGTCTATAGCACTCGCATGATAATAAAACATTTGTCCTCATTTTATACTTGTTTGCCGCGAAAGCTGAATAGACGCGGAAAGCTGAACGGCATCCGTTACGCGTATCCATACAAAATCATTGTTTTCTATGGGCATAAGCTGAATAGAGCTGAACAAGTGTGTCCGCAGACGCAGTTGCACTCTTTCTCTTTTAGAGAGACAAAAATACAACATGGAACTTACTTTGGCAACACAATTGTCTCCTACACACTGAAAAAGAGAAATAATGCTATATTGTCAGTATTTTAATACGGAATAATAAAAACTTTTTAGCAAAAAATAAAACCGACTTCCAAAACAAAACACTACAAAGTGAAAAATAACTTTAATTTCGGTAATCGGTGTTTTCGGTTTTGTATTTTCGTTTTTTGCCACCGACTTCCGAAATTAAAGTTATTTTTCACTTTGTAGTGTTTCTTTTTGGTAGTCGGTTTTATTTTTTGCTAAAAAGTTTTTATTTTTAACTTTTTAGTTGTGGAACCTACCCCACACAAATTCGAATACATAATTGAGCACAATAATTGTAGATATAGCCATGTAAATAATAGTGATAGGAAGTTATTAAAACATCATCACATCATCCACATAAAATAAGTTGGAAATATACGCATTATTGAAGCTAACTCAAAAACTCCCCAAGCAAAGTTAATAAAAAATATATGGGACCACCACCCTTTCAAACAAAAAAAAAATAATTTCAAATCGGTCCATCCGTCTTTGAGTAATCGCGTAACAAACATACAAAAAAAAAACACCTCCACTCCACCACCATCACTCCTTTTGGAAGTCGGTTAAAAAGAATGTTATACACAGGCTGAAATTTAATTCATAGGCAATATTTTAACCACATACTCTAACCATGATACTCATTTAGGACAACAATAACGAATATTAATATGGTCAAATTCTTAATTTTAAAAACGTGATAAGTATAACTTGTTCTTTAATTACGTAAAAAAAAAATAAAAATAATAAATTTAAACTTAAATATATTTAAATATCAAGATTTGTTACTGATGCTGCAACTTATGTTATTCAAAAGAAATGGACATCTGCTTGGCATATCGGTAACGGTAACCTTGAGAAACTATAAACAAAAAGTATTTTAGGTCGGGTTTAATACGTTGGCTGCCATACATGTCCATTACCACCATACAAAATTGTAGGTATGAGTAAACAAGTACCCAAAAAAAAAGTATTAATCTTCTTTTTCTGATTAAATAATGTTTTACTTCAAAGGCCAAGAGCTCAGTTCTTATACTACGAGAGAATACAGGACAGTTACATGGTGAATGGATCAAGTAAGCGACGGCGACGTGTGATTCGAGAAAAATTATTGGATTGTAGTGATCAAGGAACCACAGCTGACATGCCTCGACCACTTAGACGATACAGCAATACGGTCAATGTGGTCTTATACTGCGACCGAACCTCACCTCGGACACAACTTGGACACTCCATACAACGCTCGCAACCAAATGTCTCGTGTTACCCAGTAACTGGGTTGTGGGGGTCAGATAATATATGTGTATATATATACATATTATGTATACAGGGTTATTGGTAATATGTCGGCAATCCATTAACGGGATGTAGGAAAGGTCATTTACAACCAAATGACCCTTTTTGACCCATGATGCAAATGTCAACCATTTTCGAGTAATTGGGCATTTTATATTTTTTTGAAGATATTTGCGATATACAACTTTGAAAATCTGTAAAAAAAAACCAATGCATGAATTTTTTTTAAATTATTATTATCTTCTTGCTAACACTTCAATACAAAATAAGCAAATATAAAATGACAATTATCCTTAACTAGCTTTTGTGAGCCGCTTCGCCCGCGTGGATGTTGGAAATTATCCCACGGGAACCGTACACTTTTCCGAGATAAAAAGTATCCTAAGTGCTATTCCAGATTATAATCTACCTCTGTGCTAAATTTCAACAACCAACCACCACCTCTTGAAGCAGCATTATTTTAATATTACTTCAGTGTGAGAACGAGATGGAGCTATACAGGACATCTAGCTCCATCACTTTTCCACACTCAAATAAGATTAAAATAATACTGCTTTAAGAGGTGGTGGTCTAGATCCAGATCCATTCTGGTGTGATTGATTAACAAACATCCAAACATCTTTACAAACTTTCACATCTATAATATTATTAGGATAGTTTTAAATCAGAGCTACAAATCGTTACAATTTTAATAATTTTGAGCAGGGTTTTTGACTTTAAAATGATCGACTTTTGCAAAAAAAAAAAAAATGCTTGACTTTTACATATGAGTCATAAGGGGTCATTTAGTTGCAAATGACCTTTCCTACATCCCCTTAATGGATTGCCGACATATTACCAATAACCCTGTATATATATTCAGCTGCTGTTTAGACTGGAAGCCGACCCCAACATAGTTGGGAAAAGGGGCAGATGAATATATTGTTGCTGCAGATGGTTAACCAATAAAGATGGATATAAAAAGATAAATATTTAAATACAAAAAAGTTTTAAATCTCACCCAGGTTTGACATAATTTTCCTTTACACTGTAATTAGAAATTACACGCATTTATTATCACGAAAGTTCTGTTTGCCTCGCGATGGAGGATATACAACTTTACTGTAAGGGATGTTCCTGACGTCGCATCGGGCCACACACCACACCGCGATCGCGGGCTTCCCCCGCCACAGACTCGCTCGCCGACACCTTGAGCGTGCGCACACATATCGGTCGTCTCCTTAAATAAATTGTAACAGTACCTAATGAAGAAATATAGTCATTATCCAAATCAAGTAGTTTTACTTAGTCAAGACCACCAGCAGCACACCTGGAGCTTGATACTCAACAGGGATGTCAAAGTAAAATTAGCGAAATTAATTTTGAAACAAACTCACTACTCACTTTAATAAATAGTGTCCGTATCACAACTATACATAAGGAAAATTGACGTACGGGTCAATTTGCTCAACAATCAATTCTCTTGACAGTACATAATATAATATTAGAACGTGATAAAGTTCCATTGATGTATGTGCGATGCCGAGTTCAAACACGCAACCACATGCTAGAGTATTGTCTCTGTCACCTCTGACCTAGACTAGAGTCAAGAGCAAATACATCTCAAAAAAAAAAAAGTCATGGAAACGGCTTAAAAATAATAAAATTTAATAAATCACCCATGGTTTAGTTCCATCTCCTTTTGCCTGTAAAAAAAATATAAAATAAAGATTAAATAATTGTTACTTCTTTAATACATAAAAAAGGGATTCCTGAAGCAATACAAAGCATAGCTCAATACCGGAATGAATAGTGCTAATCTGTAATGTTCGCATTCGACGCATGTGCGGTGCGGCGCATGTGCACTTCGAACTTATTTACTTTTATCCGACTTCAAAAAAAGAACGAGGATGTGTTCGTTTTTTTTTTAATGTATGTGGACTGATTTTGAAAATTATAATTCGAATATTACGTAATTTTGTAAATTCGATTTTAATAGGGGAAGCTTGCGCAGTGGTCCCATATAACTTTTATTATCTTTGCTTGGGTAGAGTTTTTTTTTATATATATATATGCTTGATTGTATTAGATAAACTCAAAAAAAAAAACAACTTAGCCAGTTGAAAAAAACAATCTTTTCAGCGACTACCATAGGCTGTTTTTTATCGACTTCCATGAATGAAATCGAGAGCGGGAGCTAGTTTTAAATAATTAGGAAGTGATGCGAATATTCGCGTCAGTTTGAACACCTCCCGCGCGAAAAGTGGTATTGGGATATTCCATCTGGAATTTCTCAGTAGCAGCCTGGAGTCTGGATTTGTGCCCGGTTGATAGCAATAGGCTCACCTCCTGTTACATAGGACTTAAGGGACTACTCACAGTAATCACACTTATTTAGCTTTATTCAGCTTATGCCCATAGAAAACAACGATTTTGTATGGAGACACGTACGCATCCGTTCAGCTTTCAGCGTCTATTCAGCTTTCGCGGCATACAAGTGTAAAATGAGGACAAATGTATTACTATCATGCGAGTGCTATAGATAGAGTTCAGCGCTGTTCTGCCGCGTTCAGCGCTGTTCTGCTGCGTTCAGCGCTGTTCCGCCGCATTCAGCGTTGAACGCGGCGGAACAGCGCTGTACACGGATGTTTCTCGACTCCTTGTCGAGAAGTTGCGATCTGCATAGTACCTGCATAGATTTGATTTATTATTACGTAATCATTATGCACGCAAGGATTGAGAGTTCGGACGTCTTTGTAAGTAGTTATAATTATTTTATTTCTACAAAATAAAAGCGATAGAAGCGTTTCAGCGGAGATAACACGCTATGGCGGCTTTTCTCATTCTTACGACGCTGTACGCGGCTAATAGAAGCTGAACTGTATAAGTGTGACCAAAATCGTTCAGCGAAACGCGAATGGAGCTGAATAAGTGTGAGTAGTCCCTAAATATAACTGGCGATTTGGGTGTACTGTAAGTATACATCTCTGGCTAACCCTTTGATGATTACAAGCGTGATGTAAAAACCATGGGGATCAATATATTTTGTATGTACTTACATAAGCCACGCAATAATCTCCTTCACACTGACATAAAAAAAAAAATATTTCACGTGTAATTTTCCATCAGAAAGAAAGGAAATAAGTTTGCGGTAAAAATGACATCAATCAAATCAAGAACATTTTACACCATCATAACTCGCCTATAATGTTCCCACTGCTAGGTCTTTGGTCTCCTCTCTGTGAGTGGAAGCGAGACGTTTAATCACGCGTACCCAGTGCGAGCTGGTGTTTCGTGACCAGTCTGTCTATTCTGTAAAAATATTAGGTCTTTGCCCATGAAATTGCTGATTTCCATTATAGAAAAAAATCAAACAATTTTTTTAAAAAGAAATATTGTCGATGGACTTTTGCTATGTTAATGAAAGTTCGTTGATGCCTCTGTTATAGATATCCTGGGAACGGGAATTGATAGATTATTTAAAGGCGTTTTTCACCGCCTCGTTGGATTTGAAATTTTTCTCCGAGGCTCATTTTTAAGATCAAAATATCCAGAACGGAAGCGATCAAAGCAAAAACGCACCGTGCGTTCACTTGCCGTACCTTGTCCATACACGTCGTTAATAATGCGTGCTGTCTGTGTTGCGTTGGTGCCACGACGGAACTTGTATTCGAAAATAGCGCGCAGTTTCGATTTTTCCATGGTTACAAAGACATCCATATCAAAGAAAAATCAAACGGCGGGAAAACAAATGAACAACAGATTTTTTTTAAATGTCATGCTATATTAAAAAAATAATTTGAATTTGGTATTCTAAATAGAATGAAAGAGACCCTAGCCGGTATCAAAAATCGGCAATTTTATGGGCAAAGACCTATTCACCGTGAAAACTTTGACGAAGTGAGTTTAAAGTGAGCTGTTATTCCACCAGATGCCAGGGATTGACACTGTTGACTGCTCTCTTCAAGCTCTCTTCACCTAAGTTTTTACGGTGAGATTTTTGCAGAATAGCACCGCAGAAATAAACCCTTCCAATATCTACATACAAAAAACTTACCGTGGATCCAGCCTGCCGTCCCTCCGACTGTTAAAAAAGGCATGTTTTAATAGAACCCTAAATAATTCCTGTTTTGGTGTCCAAAAATACTAAGTAGCAAAGTAACATAAAATATAGTTTTCTATACAATGGGGTGCGGGAAGCACAGAACCGGTCGTAGTGACGGTGCTTGGGGGACGATGTCCAGCAGCGGATATATTTCAGCTAAAATAAAGAAAGAAAGAAAAAAATGTTTATTCTGCACAAAAAAAACACACATTACAAAAAAAAAAAAAACAAGACATAAAGTACACACATGCAAAGCAGGCAAAAGCCTCGTATTCAGGCAGTCTATGAGTTGACAATGTTGTCCACTGCTTGATGTCAGGGCTAGGGACGAAAAGCTATTTACGTACATTGCCTCTGTATTGCGCCACTAACAAATGACAACAAACAATCAAAACAAAAAGCCGAATTGCAGAGTCGAGAAATAACTACTTGTTTAACAAATACTTAAACAACAATAACAAGGAAAAATTAAGCTGTGCGTCGCATCTGTAGAAGAACGGGTCGTCACAAAAAAAAATTCCAAATGCAAAATGAAATGATGATGAGTCTGATCGACCGTTTCAAAAGGCGTTGGTGCCGATCCTGCTGTGCACAAAGTAAACTTAATTGAGGAGCTATTGCGAGCTATTGCAAACTTTTTCTACCTTATAAAACAAGAAAGCGGCGAGCGTAAATTAGAGCAGTCAAATTTAGTTAAACTAATATTTCCATACAAATTTTTACGACACGTAAAAACATGTCGATTAAAAACACGGTGAAGCGCAAGGCGTAAACTAGTTTGACATGTCTAAATTAGTTCATAGCTATAGCCGTCCTTTTCTCGCGCTGTCTGTTAATAAAATGATTGAGAGTGATTTTAGTTTTAAGACATCTCTAAGAGGCGCGCGTGGAACACAACGCGCCGTCGACCCGGGCTTGGTCCTTGCCGGACGGCGAGCTTCCCATTGCTCGCCATCCGCAAGTCCACGCCTACAGCGGCCGGGAATCGGCTATCAATACCAGACGCCCAGGGCGTCTCCTGCGGCGACTAGGGGCGTGAGGGCGCACATATTGCCTCTCCCTCACGCGTTCCGCCTCCACCTTCGCGAGCATTACTGCTTCGCAGAAGGAGGTGACGGCTTCCCATGCACTCTCACATGGCCTGGACCAGGGCCGGACGCGAGAGGTCGCCTCCGCGAGGACGTGGTGGTGCTCTACCCAAGCTAGGTAGACCTCCACCGTATGCTCCACCTTGTCCTCTGGGCGATCCGCACAAAGGTAACACCCGGACGTTTCCTCCCGCCTTATCCGGAACAGGAACCTCCTGAATCAACCGTATCCAGTGAGGACGCCGTGGCGCCTCTCCGACCATTTCTGAAAGAGGGGACTTATTGCCGCAATTGTTGCGTGCCCAGCACTGGGTTGCGACAGTCGCAGTTACTATGTCGCCATGAGATCCCGCCGGATCTCTGTCCGCTGTGCCATGATTTCTTGCAGAGGCGGTGTTTTGCCTCCACGCGCCACTCGCATGTGTATTCGAGGGCTTTCGCCTCCAGATCTCATTGCGGCAATCCGGCAAGAAGGCTCGCCGCCTCACCGGAGACCGTGCGGCATCCGCGGGCTAATCCGATGACCCTTTGGGACGCGTTCAACCGGCGTGCTGGTCGCCGCCCCAAGGAACGCGTCCACACCGGTGCCCCGTGAAAGGCTATGGACCACACGACTCCCGCGTAGAGCCTCCGGCAGAGGGCGCTTGGACAGGATGAATCTAGGGGAGATTGGGCAGGAGCCGCTTCAAGCACCGGCCCGCTCCAACTTGCGAAAACACATGACCTCGGACTTGTGCAGGGCCACCTCGAGTCCCAATCGCCGGATCCTCTCGACGATTATCGCAACCCCGCGTGATGTTAGTTCGGCCGCCGCCTGGTGCGAACTCCCCTGCACCAGGACCATCGTGTCATCAACGTAGTATACCACGCTGACGCCGCTAGGGAGGTAGGCGCGCAGCACCCAGTCGTACCCGATATCTCACTGATGTGGCCCCTGGACCGATCCCTGTGGGACACCACACGACATCTCTCGCCGGTTCCACTCTCCCTGATGATCGGGGTAGATGACGGCTTTGTCCGTCAAATAGGCCTCGACCACGCGACAGAGGTAGGTCAGCATCCGGTGATACTGGAGTGCCTCCCTGATGCAACTCCAGGGCAGGGTATTGAAGGCATTGGCGATGTCTAGAGACGCTGCTAAGACGACCCCACCCCGGGCCAAAGCATCCCTAGGGCTCGCACGCACATGATGGCGTCCATCGTAGAGCGCCCACTGCGGAAAACAAACTGACTCGCCGCCAAATCCGGCCCCACTCGCACCAGTCGTCCGACGAGGCGGTCTGCAATGATCACAGATGAAGCTGGACTGGTAACAAGCTGGCGGAGACGTCGTTAAAAGATGCCTATTCATAGATAAATATCACCCGTGTCTCCACAATTCCATTGCCTACTATAGGATGTATAGGTATCCGGTACGGCTCCAATAATCCTTCCATATCCTAAAGGCACGTCATCTCTACCATTATAGCACTCTCCGGTCTACTTCTGTTCTGTCTCTGTTGCACGATGTAACATTAATCAACAGGGGGTAGTGTGAATCTTTGGGTTCGTTCGAGTATTCGAGTCTGGTCAAATCACGCTGGAGTTTTTGATTGCATTCATTCAATCAAGGTATTTTTTGCATGCTGATTTAAGTAAGTAAAATATGTGGAACTAATTCATGTAGAGGTTTCATACTAGCCTAATACTAGCCTCATACTTGTAATTTATGTCAGGCCGGCAGATGTCTATGACATTCGGATGATCACTAATAAAAAGGATAGAGTAGGTTTAGGGAGACGTCAGCCCGACGTGCCCCTGGACGTATTGATAGGTGCGTAAGTTTGAATATATGAAAAGATTTTATAAAGTCTTATGAAATATATCGGAATATTAATTAAATAAAGACGGTGTATGTACTAGATTTTATGCAAAACAAAGATATATTATTTTATATGAACCTTATCAAGGTCGGAAGTTTTGCGGCCAAAATTGCAGCCACAACCAAGACCAGTCGTGGCGTGTAGTGCGCTCCATAACTTACACCCCAAGTGTAACTTACCACTGCGTGACATGCGTCGCCTTGACACTGAAATAAAAAGAAAAATTAAGAAATATATCACACTTTTTCCGTGCCTCGGAAAGCATGTTAAGCCGTTGGTCCCAGCTGTCATTCGTAGACCGTTGACAGTCGTAACGGGTCGTCAGAAGCCCGAAAGTCTGACAACCAGTCTTAACAAGGGGTATCATATTAGCCAGTTACTGGATTATGGAGGTCAGATAGGCAATCAATCCATGTAAAAATACTGGTATTTCGGAAGCCGACCCCAATATAGTTGGGAAAAAGGCTAGGCAGATGATGATTTGTATTTATTATTAGTATGCAATATGCAACCCAAAGGTATAGGTAAAGGTACTCGGCACCCACGATAGTAGCATGTACATATTTCTGCGGTGCTGCAGGCTACATTCAAGCCAAGTGAAATTTAAATTTAAATATTTTTATATACCTACATTATACGAGTAACATTGTACTATTATGGATTCCCGCAAAGTAACGTCCAATTCCATAACTTATTTTTGTATTAATAAAATCTATAAGGGGTCTTTAGATCTTCAGCCTGCCATTATCCCATGTTACTTGAAGCCAGCCATATTGAATTAATAGATGTTGTGAGCGTCCATGTTTTGCCAATAACGGCGTACAAATTTTGTAGGTATAAAAATTACATTTAATTGCATTTTACAAACAAAACAACAAAAAAACTAAACGATTAATAATTAATTTTCTAAATTTCATTAAACATTAACTTTCATTACAAAATATAAAACAAATAAATAATAATTGATGTCAAGATATTGTAGTTTGTAGTCAAAATAAATTAAATTATGTCCAGAATATTCATTATTATGCAGTCAAAAAGAATCATTCCAAAGCTAATTAAATTAAAATTTACAATATTCAATTATTATTCCTAACTATGTATATTAGAAGCCGTAATAGAAAAGTCATTTTAATTTTAAAAAATCTACAACATTGTCAAATTTACACTTTACTAACTAAAAAGTTTCCCAGCTTATTTTTGAAAAGTAACAAGGGCAGTTCTCTCCAACTTTTAGGTAATTTATTAAATATGATAGGAGCCATACAGAAAACATTTTTTCATATGAGGGTTGTTCTCGCAGTATGAGAGCATATCCTGCTGTTATCGCGCCTATTACGTGTAGTCCCACGTGATTACGTATGTGAATTTCTTTTAACAAAAACAGCCACTCCTAAAATGTACAGACATGGCAAAGTAAGTATTTTATATTTTTTAAAGTAAGGCACGCAACTATCAGTAGGTTTAATTTCAAATATTGAACGAACGCATCTATTTTGACTTTTGAGCCTTGAACACCGTGTCTTTTTCTGTTGAGTTGCCCCAAAAAATGACTCCATAGCGTAGATGAGATTCTGTTAAACCATAGTAGGCTGTAACTATTGCCTCCACACCTATTATAGACGACAATATGTGCAGGGCATAGGCAGATTTACTGATTTTCTTGCACAAGATTTCGATATGGGTTTTCCAATTCAGTTTTTTGTCAATGTGGAGCCTCGTAGTGTATATTTAAATTACTCTTACTATTGATCCGTTGACAAAAATGTATTAATTTAGTTTTAGTGAGGTTACTTTTTAAGTTATTGTCATCTAGCCACTTTACCATTAGATTTATAGAATCATTTATGTCACTTTCATAAGTATCAACACTTTTACAAGGTATCGTTATGGTGCAATCATCGGCAAATAGTGTCAGTGGGTGAGGGATGCCTTTCGGTAGATCATTAATGTATAATATAAATAAAGGAGGCCCTAGAACACTCTCCTGTGGCACACCAAACGAAACTATACGTTCTGAGGATTGAAATACAATTTCATGTTTACTTTTCATATTAATTTGGTTTATATTTGTTATTTGAGTTCTGTTATGTAAATAAGATTTAATTAGATTGTTAACATTTCCTCTAATTCCATATGCTTCAAGTTTATTTAAGAGTGTACCATAATGCACATAGTCAAAGGCCTGCGTCATGTCACAAAATACGCCACTGACCGGTTTCCTCTTATCCACGTTAATTGTAACATTATATAAAAAATCCTAAATGGCCATATTAATAGTTTTACCTATTCTAAATCCTATCTGTTCCTCACATATAATATTATGTCTAGTAGTATATAGGTATACTACTAGCGTATTATGTATATCTATGGAGTCAGCAATGAAAGGTTTGTTTTTTATTCTCCTGTTTCAGCTGTCACGTTATCATTCACTCTCTTTTCATTCATAATTATCTTTGTTCACTCGATCCAGGCAGTTTTTCTTTGGTTCTCGTAGGTCTTCAGTTATGCGACTGTAGCATAATAAACTTGTTTTAAAATAACTTACTTTTACAGCGCAAGATTTTCCTTGGCACTGTAAAATGAAAATATGTAAGTGTGATCATGAAATAAGTATTCAAAAAAGGAGGAGGTTCTCAATTCGTTGCGTATATATATAATCAGATTTCTCCGTCAATTATAGACCGATTTCGAAAATTCTTTTTTTGTTTGAAAGGATATGTTTTCGAGATGGTCCCATTATCACCAAGTCAGACTCTGATATGGGGATCCCATGGAAATCGAGGGCAACCCTCAAATTTTATAGGACACCTATAGCGCAATTTGGATATTTTTTATAGTAACTCGCGCATTTACTCTCGGACCATTTGGTGAACTGGAACTAATGATGAAGATCACAGATGGCCATCGGAACTATTTAATAATAAATATTTCAGGGGTTGCGTTTCGATTAAGTACTTTAATATGGTTGCTAAGCAATATTATGCTCGTCACAATGCATATGGTGAAGTGGAGTTAATGGTGACTTCACCATTAGCTCCAGATCTACTGGTTCTTACTAGGAGAACTTCTCAACAATTAACGTCCCTACATCGGGAAAATCAATATTTTGTAAAAGGTGATGAGCAGTTGATATTAGCTTATTGTAACTTAGATAGATTACAAAAACTGACTCACTAAATAGTGAAAAATAAAAAAAAACTTTATTGCTAAAAAAAACAACCTATTTACTTCCAAAAAAAAAAAAAACTACAAAGTGAAAAATAACTTTAATTTCAGAAATCGGTGGCAAAAAACTAAAATACAGATTCTAAGACACATAATTCTGAAATTAAAGTCATTTTTCACTTTGTACTATTTTTTTTTGGAAGTAAGTAGGTTGTTTATTTTTGCAAACAAGTTTTTTATTTCATCTCTTGCATGCTAACAATTTGTGTGGTATGCAATAACAATTTATTTACTCATGTCTGAGCAAACAAATGATTATCATAACTTATATTAGAAGTATAAAATGATAACCCACTTTTGTAGTAGGGTAAAATAGTATTTTGTAATACATTACCGCTGCAATACATTCCGCCTTGAAGCACTAAAACATAAAAAAAATCTGTATTTTATATCAGCTGAAATAAAATGCAAAATGGCAAAATGAAATGGATTCCGAATGATAGTATGCTATCATTCGGAATCCATTTCATTTTGACAGTTCAACAACATTCAGCGTTATTTACGTTGTTGAGCAGATAAATTTTTCGAATATAAGAAGCAATGGATTAGCAATTTGCTTCAAAATTATTCAGATTCCGATTGATTGTGTATTACGCAATTAGGGTGGAGCATCCTAATAGCGTAACACATTATCAATTGGAATCTGAATCATTTTGAAGCAAATTATTAATCCATTGCTTCATATGTTCGAAAAATGTGTCTGCTTGAATGCAATGAATGTTATTAAACTGTCAAAATTTCACACTGCGAAATTGTGTGTGTCGGAAACTTGGCAGGGCGACTACATCCTAGCAACGTCACTTAATGGCAAACATCAACAGCCATTTTTAACCAATCACAGATATACATTTTGGCTAATCAAATCTTATGCAGTGAAACCGTTTTAAATCATTTAAAGGTAATTAAGCCATTTAATAAGATCTGATTGGTAATTTTTAGATACAATTCAAAAGAATATCAACATGTGCTGACAGTATTGTTACAACTTATTTGAAACAACTTATTTTATTAAAATAGCAATTTAAATTCTGTCAAAATCTCTAATCTGTCAAATTTCTTTAATAGATTTTCAACTTTATCGCTACAGCATTAGGTTCAAGGTTGATTGGGAAAATTTGACAGTTTCGGGTAGCTTGATCTGCTGGCGTCTGTATTTGTATTTTTTTTTGTAAACACAATAACTAGTCAAATTATGTACTTCTACATTGGTCCCAAGCTTCGTAAGTGTCACAGATCTCATTATCCAACAAACAGTATTATAATATTTATATTTATATATTTTTTTATTTTTTTATCAAAATTAATTATCTAACACGCGCGACCATCTATTTTTCTCTATGTGTCGAAATTCCAATTCGTATAGGGCAATAACGTGTTTAGCTAGAATGTTGATTCTGAATTTCTGACGTTATTGTCAATAGTCAACAAAGCACTAGGTACTAGGACCTAAAGAGAAACAATAGAAATATTGGCCAAAATAGGGTCAAAAATGCATATGAAGTTGACATTAGCAAAATGATTTCAGATGTCGTCTCATATCGGCCGTAAATCTTGCATCATAAGGAATGCCTCTCAAACTATCATGTTTTCACGAAAATAAACGGCGCGGACTCAAACTGCGCCTACTTCATTGTTAGGGCTCCGTACCAAAATGGTAAAAAGGAACCGTTATGGTGCGACTCAGTCTGTTTGTCTGTCCGTCTGTCATAGCTGGATATCTCAGGAACTACTAATGCTATCAACTTGAATTTTGGAATAGTTTTAGATGGCAACAGGGACTGAAAGGGGTTCTTAAAAATTCGAAGTGAGGCTACTAGGGCATGTGGGGTAGGTATCATATAAAAGAGCGCTGTTTGCACATTCTCAAACATTTTTTTTTCGACTTTAGATGAGAAATGTAAAAAATAATACCGTTTCCCATCTCCGAAGTTTGCACAGAGAAAAATCTGAAATTATTCTATTTGATAGAAGTTGTATGTAAAGATTATGGGAATTAGCATTACTTAAGAGGATTGTGAAGCTGTAAATTTTCATACAAAAAGAGATAACGTTTTTCTCCCCGTAAACATAGTCTAATTTTCATAATTTTTGGAAATGTTGTAGGTATAATGAAAAACTAAGTCCGTACGTTTTTATTATAAAGAAATATTGCATACGATATAAGTTATTAGCATCTAAATATCTATATTTTTGACATAAAAACATCCTCCAGCATTTTTAATTTTTAAAATTAAATCAAATTGAAATACTAAAAACGAAAAACGCACAGACCCAGATTAATGTGTACTGAATGTAATGAGACCAAAATTGTCTCATTTCGTAAAGGTTTAGGGGGATGAAAACGTTATCGCCCGTTATATAAACGTTATATTTATGTAAATAATTGTATGAAATGTAGGTAATTGCCTCCAAAAATCGCGCCGCGTATCGGCACTTCACAATCCTCTTAATAGTATACATAGAATAGGTCTCTAAATAGCACACTTTTTTAGAAATCATCAACAAAAATTACATTAGTTCCACTATCGGTCAAGAGTTGGCGCTGACCTAAAACTGCAAAATTCTACACCGCAAGTATTATTAAAATTCTTTGATGAATATAGGCCTCGTCGGTGAAAATTTAAAAACATTTCATGTTTCGTAACCAAAATTCTCTTGACCGATTTTTTTTTTGTGTGAGTTCACTCTGCTCTGTATGGACACTTTTTCGCACGACTTAGTACGGTGAGGGCAAAACAAACGATTAAAATTTTTGTTTATGGCCATCATATACGACTGATTAGGAACATTTGTGATTTGAATATATGTATACATGCAGACACTTAAAAACACACAAACACAGAAAAACCAAAAAAGTATTTTGTTAAAAATGAGCTCCTTCCTTTAGTTTTCCGTATGTCATTACTTCCCAGAATTTGATCCTTATTGGCAACACTATCGAATGGTGTAATAATACAGTCTGTGTAGAATTGGCTAGAATTATTGATTTTTCAAAAATCCAAATGCAGTTTTAGTTTTCATCAAATCTTACTTCTCAATACTTTTCGCTATTCCTCATAGTTTCGGATCTGGCCATCCACGCTCACATGAAAAATTCAGCCTGTATATCCTGTTACTTTTTACTTTTTGTCGAAACTCTGTGCTGACAAGACTTTAGAGACGAAGTTGAAAAGTCTTTTGTGACTTTATTTCACAAATAACTCACGCCTTCTTCACATGGGATGGGGGCAGGCAGAAACTACAGAACGCCACCTGCCACAATCCTTACATACTCCTTTTGATTCGTTTACGTTCATACATCTGTACCCTAAATGCGTAACACGTTATCAATAGGACTCTGTTTCATTTTGACAGTTCAACAACATTCATTGCGTTATTTACAGTATTGAGGAGACAAAATTTTCGAACATATTCAAAATGATTCAGATTCCGATCAATAATGTGTGACGCAATTAGGGTGCTGGTAATACACGCACGCCGGTTGCGAATTCTAAGTACCTGTTCTTCTGAAGAACATCACCAATAAGGTCAGGAAACGAATACGTCATCCTAGGGCGTCCACACACACATCTGCCTTGTAAATACATTTTTTTTCATCCTCTCAACATGAACAATCCATCTAATCATACTCTTCAATGTAATTTGTGACTACATTTTATTTAAACTACACCATTGCCTTATCACATCATTCCTTAACCTGTCAAACCTCCTCCCATCCTGGCATTTATTCTACTCTCATTCCTCATTTGTTACAAATAAAGTACTTGCCTATTATAATATAATTGTATAGCACCCTTTCCTACAAAACAGTGCGAGTAAACTCTACAATAGCTACAACGATGGTCTATTGCATTAGCTCGTGTTACCTGTTATAACTGCATCTAACTGGATCCGACCGGTGTAAATCAGTTATGAGTAGGTGACGTATGTAGAAGCAATTTGAAGGCGTGTATTTTCTCTAGATTGTCAATACTTAACTCAATTTTTTAGCAGTGTTCCTGACATTTTCAGTACTCATCATTTTCTACTATTTGGAAGAAATAAAATAAAAAATGGAAGGAAATCTCTTCCTACCATGTTCGGTTCAGTTGGTATTCCTTCTCAACGTGACTCAATCTGTCTAGCCTTTCCCCAACTATGTTGGGGTTGGCTTCCAGTCTAACTGGATGCAGCTGAACACCAGTATTTTACATGGAGCGACTGCCTATCTGACCTCCACAATCCAGTTACTGGGTAATACGGTTGTCAGACTTGGTAAGACTGGTTGTCAGACTTTCGGGCTTCTGACGACCCGTAACGACTGTCAAAGATCCACGAATGACAACCGGGACTAACGGCTAAACGTGCTTCCGAGGCATGGAGGAGTCTCGCTATGTAAAATGATCACCCATCTACGGACCAACCCCGCTTAACCTGACGGATCGACCCGTGCGGCTTTTATTACATAGCCACGAGCTCTTCTTCCTTATTAATGTGACTGTTGTTTATTATTACGTACAGTCAGGGAAAGTTTATTGATAACCATGTCATTTAACAGTTAAAGAATGACAGTTCATCATCATCTGCCTACAGCAGTCTACTGCTGGACTAAGGCCTCTCCAATTGCACGCCATTCCGGTCGATTTTCGGCAAGTCTCATCCAGCTGCTAGCAGTCACCCTACGAAGATCGTCACTCCACCTAGCCTGAGGGTGTCCTACCTTACGTTTACCGATTCACGGTCTCCACTCGGTCGGTCGGCTTACCCTAACGGTCATCGGTTCTACGGGTAATATGGCCGGCGCATTGCCACTTCAGCTTGCTTATTCTGTGAGCTATGTCAACAACTTTGGTTCTCTACCGGATCACCTCGTTCCGGATTCGATCCCTTAGAGAGACTCCAAGCATAGCCCACTCACTGAGCGAATTGAATTTACGGACCACCCGTACCGTGAGTGTCCACGTTTCGGCTCCGTAAGTCATAACAGGCAGGACGCACTGATTGATGACCTTCGTCTTTAGCCTCTGTGGGGTACGTGACGAGAAGACTCGACGAAAGAATGACAATTTATTTGAGTGGGTAGATTCAATTGTGCCCGGAAAACTGAGTAGGTAACACAGTAGGTTCAGGCCAGGGTTTGGTTATGACGACTGTTATAAATATTTGTACGTTAGCAAGCATACAAAGTATGCATAGACACTATGCATCATTTTCACTTGTTCTCCAAAGTAGCGTAACCCTTTCATTATGTTATGACAAAATATACAATCACTACCCACGACTTCGTCCGCGTGAAATTTCGCCCAAACCGCGTCGCATCCTATCTCCCGCCTTCGCTATTGCTCCGTTTGCGCTTAGTGTTTTTTCTGATTTTTCATTTTTTGTTCGGTTCCCAGGGGTTGTAGCGTGATGTTAAGTGAATGGCAGTTCCAGATATCAGCGTGTTCAAACAAACAAAAAAAAAAACGAACTCTTCAGCTTTATAATTAGTACAGATAAGCGCCGACAGAGGCGTAGTTTACGTGCCCTGGCTTTTTTTTATGCTCATGCATACTGCACTACCACGGGGAGATAGTGCAGTTATGTGGGACTCGAACTCACTAAAAGTCCACGTTGTCCTCCTCTGCCGCTTTGGCGGGAACACGGGCACGCGTTAGCACTCACCGCGAATACGCCGCGGCTGTCCGTCACCGGACCCTCCTCAGGGGAGTACCCCCCATCACCGGCGCACCAGAACACATTGCACGCCGTGACTACCTCTGGGACCAAACCAGCACATGGGCGCTAGACGACCCCGTGTCTAGGCACCCTTGGTCCCCCTGCAACCGGTCAGGTCAGTGGCCCGGTCGCCTAACACTTTTCGGCCGCAGAGAATAGGGAGAGCGGCCAACGAAATACCGATACTCCTCCTCCCGTGCGGCCCCACCACGTCCGCCATGAGACGGTGGCGACCCCGACAAGGCCGGGGAAGGTAGGGAGAGCGACGCAGCGCAATACTGGCACTCCTCTCCCGCCGCGGCTTCCAACCCACAGCCACGATGCCTCCATGATGTCGCCCAAGCTGTACCGCAACCTACTTGTTGGCCGCTACACCGTCGGCTTACCGCCAAAAGCCCTGACGAGCAGCCCCTCCCCGGGTTCCTCTTCGTTTCACCGTGGGTGACCAAGCCACGACTACTGAGCCTCGACAATGCGGGAACCCATTAAAAAAAATAACGCTTGTTTGCGCGCCGATTGCTTTGGGTAAGACACGTCACACGACCATAACCATTTAGACCCGGTTCAAGTTTAAAACGTCCGGTATCCCTCCCAAATTCGATGGTAACCCTACCAATGTTCAACCTACGCTGTTGAAGCCAATTACCCGAACATGTCTGTTAATCTGTATCTGTTTTACTGTGACAATGAATAATTAGCTCCGGTGTCATTCGTCAATGGTTATTATACGTATAACTGACATAATTATTTGAGGCTGTATTTTTGAGGGTATAGATTAGGGTATAGATTATCATGTTCTTCACTAATTGTACCAATTAGTGAAGAACATGATAATCTATTGTTTTGTCATAATTATTACATGACAGGCGTGGTACAAGATGGCGTGGTTAAAAGAAAGAAAGAAAATAAAGAAAATACGTTTATTTGCGATAAACATGGCGCAAAGAAATAAAATAACAAAATAAAACAATTAAAAACAAGTTTGGGGAAAATATGCGCCACATTCACGCAAAACGGCCGTCGCTCAGCATAATGCCGCGACCCCATACGAGACAGAGCCTCAGCGCTGGTTTTCAGCGACAGCCGGCGTTGACGTAATGACGTCGACCGGTGCATCATGCAGTGGAAGTAAAAATGCCAATTAAAATTAGATAAATAAGATTATTGAATATTTTCAAAGTTTATGTAAATATAATAGGTATAGAAGTTGAATACATACATTGCGTTCCGTCAGCGCTAGCACCCACCGACTCCAACGCCGGCGCTGTGGACGGATGCATTATCTGTGCCGTGCGAGCGGCGCAGCTGTCAGAAATATTTTAGCTGTTGTTGTTTGTTTTGTCGGATAATTATATAACATGGCGCAGCACATTATATAATTTTATTGTATGATGGGATGATGTAAAAATGATGTTTTTGTGTGACTGTGTGAGTTTGTGTTAAAAATATAGATTTTATAACAAAATAAAATAAAATACTCGGCGACTCAAGATCAACCTCAGCTAGATGACAAATTAAATGGTAAGCGTGAATTAATTACATTATAGGTACCTAAGGATTCATGATTAAAATGAAATTATATTACTTTTACATAAATGAAATTAGATTGATTATAATTAATTATATATGATAAGATATACCTATTTTAAATAAAGAATTACCAAACAAACCATAGGGTGTCAGTTGAATTAATTATGTTTAACCGTGAATTTCAGAAAAATAAAATGGCGTTCCTAAGCAATAAGGATGACTGAAGTGACGCAACACCGACATCAATGTAGCCCCACTATCAGAAGAGTGTATTCTAAGCAGCCCACCAGCAGGTTGGTTAATATACCACCTGTCATGCCGTTGGTCGTGGGTTCGATTCCCATCCAGGAAAAAGATTTGTGTGCATGAACATGTCTGTTTGTCCTGAGTCTGGGTGTAATTATCTATATAAGTATGTATTAAAAAAAAAAAAATAGTGCATGTAGTTTATCAGTTATCTGGTTTCCATAGTACAAGCTCTGCTTAGTTTGGGATCAGATGACCGTGTGTGAACAATGTCCTAGGATATATATATAAGTAATTATTATCACTGACGGTGCTCAGAACGATTCGTAAATATGTGATACTCTTAATCTCTTAAAGAAAAATTTACAAAACAGTCACCGTTTTAGGTCGATTAATCAAAATTAAACAATAATAATAAAAAAAGGAGCTCATTCATTAGATCATAATTGAAATTATCTTTCATGTTGTGCATTCAAACTTATAGAAATAGAGTATTATAACTGTAAAATCACGTAAGTCAGCGAAATCGGCAAAATTTCTTATACGGCCTCTTAAGAGGCCCCCGAAGCTTGCTTAGTTCATACAAACGAAATTCCAAATTAATTTGTAAATCATTTGATTTACAAATTAATTTGGTTTTTCGTTTGTATTTTTCGCGAGATATTTGAAATTTCTATAGAAAACTTATTTTTCTCATATTAATTCATGTTTAACTCAGTGTTCTGTAATCCAATCGGAGTAAATACACACTACCTCAAGAATATATTTATATTCTTGAGGTAGTGTGTATTTACTCCGATTGGATTACAGACCACTGAGTAAAAATACTGCGTAGTAGTAAAAACACTGAGGAAAATATATAATATTAAGTATAGGTATATAAAATAAGTTTGAAGCCAATCTCCATTGATTTAGCAACCGGCTTGCAATCTTCCATTTTGAATCTAGGAGGCCCCCGGAGCATGCGTAGTTCATACAAACGTAATACCAAAATAATTTGTAAATCACAGATATGCTTAAATTAGTGTGTATTTATTCCGATTGGATTACAGAATATAATATAATATTTTGAAAGGACACTGATTTAAAGACATCTCGTCTTTACGCATGCTCCGGGGGCCTCCTAGATTCAAAATGGAAGATTGCAAGCCGGTTTCTACGTCCATGGAGATTGGCTTCAAACTTATTTTATATACTCAATATTATATATTTTTGTATTAGCTTGTATAATGTATATAAATTGGTACTAAATTTGCTAAGCAATTCATTTACCTGACTACAATATATTTACTTTATGTTATGTACTTCCTGATGTTACTCGTATTGGCATAGATATTTTGTTTCTATTCTTATGTTTTAGCCATGTTTTAGCTATTGATGTGTGCACGATAAAGCGGATTAGGGTACCAGTTTTACTAGGATATTTTGGCGTGGATTGATTGTGAAATTGTCAAACACAAAATAAGAAGGCAGCTTAGCTTGGCAAGTTAGTTCCGATTTTGGCCACTCGCTAAAATGACCTTGTAGCGTTGTAATCGGGACGAAAACTGTCAAATTAGTTCCCTGTAGATGGCGCTAAGAGTTTGTTACTTTCATTGGGGTGTCAATGGAGTTCTTTATCTTTGCCGCGAGATGGCGCTGTGAGATGCAAGTTTTGTCGCAGATTGGTCGCTTTGTCTTCAAGGTGACTTTGACAAGTGACAGCGCTCTCTTGCGGTGAAACTTCCGGGAAACAACCCCATTGCCAGTATATTAAACTTACACAGCTGTCAGTCCATATAACGTCGCTCCCATAAAAGATACTGTTAGGGGTGGTGCTGCAGGAACCGGGTTTGTCGCAACAGAAACACAGGCGAACTTTTTTAAAAGGTTTATTGGTTTGCGAACAAAGAACAAGATGGCCGCGTGCGCAAAAGTCTGAGTTTCGGGCGCGTGCGCATTGATTCGCGATTGGTGGCAGACTGGCGGGGGTCCACAGAGTGACAAGCATGTCAGCGTGTCCCGCGTCTTAACTACTACTTACTAACTACATACAACACTTTTTTAAACTATTGAGCGCGTCGCTAACATTCCCCACCCCAGTGCTGTCACAGCACTCATCAACTAGAGTGATAGGAGCGACGCGTGCCGCGGAGCGGCGCCATGTCCGGGAGCCCACCTTCACTTCCACAAGTCTGATGCGACCGTCCTTACCTGGGAACACCTCGGTGATCAGCCCCTTTGGCCACGAATTACGGGGAGAGTTCGGGTCCACAACCAATACGAGGTCACCCACTCGCAGCGGTGGCTGCTCCGTTTTCCACTTTCGCCTAGGTAGAAGGTCAGGTAAAATTTCCTTTACCCACCTGTGCCAGAACATGTCGGCCAATCGTTGACTTGTACGCCAATGCCTGCGTAAGTACAGGTCAGAACTGTCAAACGCTCCGACTACAGGTAAGTTCGACGACGTACCCAGCAAAAAGTGGTTGGGGGTGAGGGATTCTACGCCCTCCGGGTCTACCGAAACGTGCATCAAGGGACGACTGTTCACTATATTTTCAATTTCTGCTAGAAGTGTGCTCAAAACTTCGTCCCTTGGTGCCCGCTCGAGCAAAACAACTTTGAGCGACGACTTGACACTGCGAATCAGTCGCTCCCATGCCCCACCCCAATGGGGACTGGCGGGAGGGATGAAAGTCCAGTCCATCCCATTGTTGACACCCACGTCTTTCAGTAGTTCTTGATCCAGGTCCTGCATGGACCGTTGGAGTTCCTTTTCAGCGCCTTTTAAATTTGTGCCATTGTCGGAGTACATGTGACGTGGCCAACCACGTCTTGCCGCCATCCGACGCAGTGCCATAATCAACGAGTCCGTCGTGAGAGAAGGAACAGTTTCAATGTGAATAGCACGCAACGTTAAGCAGGTAAAAAGGACACCGTACCTTCTTTCTCGGCGTCTGCCGACTGTTACCTCCATCGGTCCAAACAAGTCCAGCCCACAATGAGAGAAGGGTCGCTGATAATGTGCCACACGAGACTGAGGTAAGTCCCCCATGCGAGGAACTACCGGTCTGCACTTCTTGATGCGGCACAGCATGCATTGCGACACCACGGTCTTCACGGTAGGTCTAAGTCTCACCAACCAATATTTTTCCCTTAGCAGGTTGACCACTGTTTCCTGACTTCCATGAGCTGCCTTCACGTGGTAGTGCCGAACAATCAGCCGAGCTACAGGGTGCCGGCCGTCCAATATTACAGGCCTCTTTACCTCCATGGCGACGTCTGCAGCCGCATCGATCCGACCGCCCACGCGAAGCAAGCCATGCTTGTCTAAAAACGGTGACAGAGTAAGTAACCGACTATTTTTACGTAAAGCCTTACCATTGGTAATTGCAGCTAATTCCTCAGCAAACGACTCTCCTTGTGCGTGTTTCAATAGCTGCCGCTCTGCACGTTCTATCATCTGCACGCTATAGCCGCTGCCAGGAAGACCTTTTAGCCTGTCAATAAATTTGAAAACAGCGGCTGATGCCCGTAGAAGGCGCAGCCAAGAAGAAAATCGAGCCGGATCTGGAACTGGCGAATAAGCTGAGTGTTCCTGAACAACAACTGTTACCTCCTCGCACGCCACGTCCGTTTCCGGTTGGATGACATCCCTAGGCCACGTTGCCTCATCAAAGTGCAGGAAACTTGGACCAGCTAACCACTCAGAATACAAAGTAGGATTGAAAGTTTCCCGTGTAGCTAAGTCAGCTACATTAAGCTTCGTAGGAACGTATCTCCATTCGTCAATACGTGTCAATTCGTCGATCTCCCCAAGACGGTTCGCTTCGAACGCTTTATAGGTACGCGTATTGTTACGAATCCAATGGAGAACCGTAGTGGAGTCGCACCAAAAGAATCGACGTACTGGAGATAATCTGTGTTCCTTACCAATAGTGTTAGCTAGCCTTGCCGCTAACAATGCCGCTTGAAGCTCGTATCTGGGTACTGTCATGGGTTTCACAGGTACCACTCTGCATTTACTCGCAATAAACGAAAGACGTATTTTGCCTTGTGCTAACCAGCGCCAATATGCTACCGAACACAGTGCTTTAGTGGATGCGTCACTAAATACGTGAAGTTCTAAGTTGCTATAAACAGACCCGCTTGTAGCCGAACTTGTAGCACTGCTATCGGCCGCTACGCTTTCGTAGCTCGTAGCACAAGGCTGCGTAGCACTGTGAAATGTGAGCCCCGCTTGTGGCGGCGCGAGAGTGGGATCTCCCGTCTCGCTCGCGCACGCTCCCGTCGTCGTAGCGCATGCAGACATCGCGTGGCACCTTGGAATGCGAAGTGTACTGATAACGTTAATTAGGTCAATCCATGTCACCCACCTTACGTAAATGTTATCAGGAACATTATCGTCCCATCCAATATTCAGGCGCCAGGTATCCTGTAGCAGGATTTTACCCTGAATAGTGAAGGGGGCGAGAAATCCTAAGACATCAAAAATAGACATAATAACCCTTAGCATAATCCTTTTTGTGGGTCGTTTGTTGCCCTGAGTGATATCCTTTGGTATGCGCTTCAGTGACACGTCAAACCCAAGCATATCATCTCCAGGATACCAAATAAGTCCCAGTGTTCGCTCACCTTCATATTGCTGACCGACTTTGAACTTTACTGCAGTAGAACCTAAGGTCTCCTTTGGTATGCTATTTAAAACCGCGACGCTGTTGCTCGTCCAGTTTCGGATTTCAAACCCACCGGCCCTGTGTATGTCACTGATAGTACTCACCATATCAATAGCAGTACTTTCGTCCGGCAAACTATCTATGTAGTCATCCATGTAATGTGAATGGTAAATAGCATCGACTGCGGTCGGCAAGGATGACTCATAGCGGCGCGCGTTTTTGTTTTTAATGAATTGTGCTACAAATGGTGAACAATTAGCTCCAAAAATTAAGGATGTCATGACATACGTTTTGATGTTTTCTGTAGGGCTGCATCTCCACAAAAACCTTAGCGCATGCTGATCCTCGGCGTGAATTTTAACCCTTAGAAACATGTCCTTTATGTCACCTGTTACTGCGACTTTATTTTCCCTGAAGCGCAGCATTATACCAAGCAGTGATGACAAGAGATCAGGTCCTGTGAATAAATAGTCATTAAGGCAGGAACCATCTACCTTACCTGCAGCGTCGAAGACCAGCCGAAGCTTGCTTTTGTTTGGGTTGTCTACACCGAAATGAGGTAGGTACCACGTATTCGATGTGACGTCATTTACCACCAGTTCTCGCGCGTAATCATTTTCTAACAAATGACGAACGCGTTCCTCATATCTTTTAGCAAAACCTATATCCTTTCCCATTTTCCGTTCGATACCTTTCAACCTTCTAAGCGCGTTGGGGTACGAGTCCGGCATCGTGCGACCCGACTCCTTCCAAGGTAAGCTAACGTGCCAGCGTCCATCCATGAGCACCGCTGATCGCTCCAGCTGATCGATGGCTCGCAAATCGTCAACATTCTGACGCGGCTTACCGGACACACCCATGGCATCCAATGCAAACGAACGTCGAACCTCGTCATGGATTTCTTGAAGCAGACTATCATGCGATGAAGTGTCACATACCTCCTCGTTCTCCGTGATGGTCAGGGCGGCCTCAGCGCAGACGGAATGAGCGCCGGTGGTGGCCCGGGCGGCGGCGCGCCTCCGCGCCACGCGCACCCTACCATGTACACACCAACCTAGGGGGGTAAGTGTAGCGGACGGCTCATTCACACTACCTAACACTATTTTCAAAGGTACAATTAAGTCATAATTATCTTGACCAATTAATATATCAGGTTTTGAATCTGAGGTACACAATTTATTTTTAATATTCTTAAGGTGAGAATATTTATTACAATCTATAACAGATAATTCTTGAACAGGCAAACTTAATTCCTTAACACAACGCATTCTTATATTATTATGTAACCTATCATCATATCCAGCAATGTCCACATTCACAACCGTAGATTCACATACCATCGCGTCATTAGTCCACGCTCCGATACCGTTAGGGCCGTGCACACGAATAGGTAACACTTTCAATAACACTTTATTGTCACGTTTGTCACTCGCGTTAATGTACGTTATTGTTTCCGTGGACGCGGTAAGCGCGGCTCGTTGTACGTCAGCCGACGTCGTAGTACTCGTGGCATTGTTGTTATCAGCGCTGGCGCGCTCAGGCTGTTTACTCGTAGAATAATGCAGGAGACGATGATGTTCTTCATTACAGCCGTCCTTGTCACACACAGGAGCTGAACACGTTTTTCTATCGTGTTTGGATATTAAACACTTGTAGCACAGGCCGTGTTTTTTCACATATTGCCACCGTACTTTACGTAGTGCTTTCTTAAATTGTTTGCAGTCGCTGAGATTATGTACCGCTGCGCGGCAAAACAAACAATTAGCGTTACGTTCTTCGTCTTGAACTAGCACGGTCTGTGTGCGTGTGTATGAACTTGTCTTATTCTTCTGATGCTGGTCACTTCGAAAAGTAGTAAAAATGCTTGCAGTGGTGGAAATCTTTACAGCCTCTTCATACAAAAAATCAGATAAAATCACCAACCTTGGTTTCTTTCCCTCGGTGATCATTCTATAGCTGTAGTCGGACCATTTGGAGATAAGCACTGCGGGGAGCTTGGATAGAATCATTGAGACGATGTTGACACCGTGTAGGTACTCCTCGCGTCCAACTGCTCGTACTGCTTCCACTACATTTTGCACTTTCACAGAAAACGCGACGATATCTTTCTGATATTCCTGTTGTAAGGGCTGAAGCTTCTTTATGTCTTGGAGTATTCTGGAAATAATGCAGTCGGGGTTACCAAACCGTAGCTCCAATGTCGATATCACTTTGTCAGGCGACGTGGCGCTTATAAACAATGCGGCGACTGCATCTTTCGCTTGCCCTCGCAGGCATTTTCGTAGCCTCCATAAGTTTTCTTTTGGCGTGAATTTACACAACGCCGTCGACTCGTCGTAGGCTTGTTTGAATTGAAGCCAATCCAACTGGTCACCGGAGAATTCAGGTAAATCTCTCGGTGTGCTCATGCGGCTGAGCAAACTGGCTTGAGGTACGTTGTTTGCACAGTTAGTAGAAATATCCTTCAAAGCACTTGCCAACATATGAACCGCGTTGTTAAGCACAGTCACGGAGTCACTGGGCGGTGGCAGTGGCGGGGGCGCTGCGGCGCGCGGCCGGCCGGCCACGTGCTCGGGGCATGGTGACTGTACTCGTGCATGCAGCTCACCCGTTACGATTCCTTTCTCGGGGGCTTGCTGCTCCAATAGGGGTTCTTTGTGGTTACTTTGATGGATCACCCAATCCTCCAGGTCGCTGCGAGGAAGGTCCTTCCCATCAATTAGTGAACTGTATTCCAACTGTTCTTCCTCGTCGTTGAGTGCTGCCAATTGGGCATCCAGGTTTTGATCAATGAGCTCCATCCGAATAGCAGCCTTTTGTTTAGCGGCTTCCAGCTGCAGCAGCTTTTTCTTGCTTTCTCGCGTAGATTTGTTCAATGACGCAACAGATTTTGCCGGTGTTTTCGCGGCATGAGGCAGCGGTTCCGACTTAATGCTGCTTCCTGGCACATCGGGAAACAAACGTCGCGACACAATATGCTCGAGCTGCTCAGCTTGAGTATTTTCTGTTGTTTTGTTCTGTTGCGACACCACGTGTTTCTCCTGCTCCTGCAGCATTTTTGCTCGCCGTGTTTTTACGCCAGGCGTATGAATCATTGTAGATCCGTCTCGAAGTACCACTTTGTTAGGGGTGGTGCTGCAGGAACCGGGTTTGTCACAACAGAAACACAGGCGAACTTTTTTAAAAGGTTTATTGGTTTGCGAACAAAGAACAAGATGGCCGCGTGCGCAAAAGTCTGAGTTTCGGGCGCGTGCGCATTGATTCGCGATTGGTGGCAGACTGGCGGGGGTCCACAGAGTGACAAGCATGTCAGCGTGTCCCGCGTCTTAACTACTACTTACTAACTACATACAACACTTTTTTAAACTATTGAGCGCGTCGCTAACAGATACAATGCGCTATTTTAAACTTGTGTTATTTGCTTACCTCTCCGCGACACTTCTCCCCTTTACACTGTGAAAAAAAAAATAATAGGACATAGAAAATAAAAAAGTAAAAAATTATTAAAATCGCCAATATATGTACATAATATATGTTGGTTTTTTTTTTTACTATTATTCCGAAAAGTTCACTTCGGACCTCAAGTAACAGCACACAATTCGAAAGCGAACTCATTTGTTTTTAATAGTAGTTTATTCATTAAGGGGATACTCGTAACGCTATTTTAATTGCAAGCGTAACAAGGGATTCTAGTGCTCCCTAGCGCAGCGAGCGAGCTCAGAGATAAACACACCTTTATCCCCGAGGAGGATACTCTACTTTTCACACATTCCGCGTGGGTAATAAAAAGCAATTCGATTTTGAATATCTATTTTTTTTTTTTTTGTAAAAGTTCACATACGAATTTTTAGTTGAGGTTCCAAATTCAAATCCCATTATTGACCAGCAGGTTATAATAAAATTCAGTACGGCAGGCCTCAGGGTTATAATGACTAACTTTAGGTTAGATTAGCATAACATATACTTTGACATTATCGAGCAGGTGGTGTGAAAAGTGAAATAACTGATAGGTGTACTTGATAACGACTTACCACAGCCGCAGAATCTGGACCGCGTGTCTGAAACATTTTCAAATAATTTGTTATAAATAGTGAAATGAAAGATTAAGAGCCTACACAACCTCAGCTCAAATTCTAATTTCGCCCCCACTTCCCCACTTCCCCGCGCCACCTCACTCTTTATCCTACCTATTTTACCCGATGCGCAGTGTGTGTTCTGAGCGCAAGCGACACAGTCGAAAACCGAAGCGACACTGAGTGGGGGTGTTCGGGCGGCAGGGAACAAACTTCAAGATTCCGATAGTTTAGGTAATTTCTTTTTACGGTGAAAATAATGCTAATTTAAAAAAATAAAACACATAAGACCTGCTTTATAGTTAGTTCAGTGATTATGCAAAGTTTCATGATCTAATTTGAAGTATTTTCTTAATACCAGTGGATTAGTGTTCGGTTTAGAGGTAACTTTGGATTTTTTTTCTATCGAGAAAATTTTATGGAATCGTGGTTACGTCACACATAGTACTTAACAATAATCATCAACTTTACCATATATTTATTTCAAAATTAATGCTGCAGTATTTTCGACATAACGGTGGATCATGCTAAGCCATTTGCGGTGGAATAGGCTCTTAAATAAAGGCAGAAAAAATAATTGTTAAGCACATTGGTGTCGATTCTGTTGTGCACAAACTAAACTTAATTTAAGCTATTGCTAACTTTTTCTCAATAATAAAATAAGAAAGAGACGGACGTAAACTAGAGCTGTCAAATTTAGTTGAACTAATATTTCCGTACAAATTTAGACTAAATGTAAAAAGATGTCGGCTAAAAACACGGTGAAGCGCAAGGCAAGATAGCGATTCTCCAATTTTAGTTTAGTTATTGCACAAGAGAATCGGCACCATTGACTACCAAATTAAATCATCATCTGCTAAGTCTTTTCCCAACGATGTTCGATACCGCTGGATACTAGTATCTTATATGGAGTGACTGCAAAATCAAAGCCAAATAATTTATTTCAAGCAGCCATTTTGAACGACTAACATTCTATGATAGTGGTTTGATATGGCTATAACACGTCAAATTGTACACAATTAATTTCCTTTTACGTCAGTACTGTATATTGAGTGACTGGTGAGTGACCGATACTTAAACACATGATTGCACTCATGATAACAAACAACTCTTCTATGGGAGCAGACCTGAAATCGCGAAACAAAATCAGGTGTTCCCTACATTTATGTTCGCTTAACTCGTCAAAATGTAGGGAACAGTTGATTTTTTCGCGATTTCAGGTTTGGTCCCATAGTGGTGTGTTTAAGTATCGGTCTGCTATGGCATCTAACTATGGGGAACGGCTAGTGTCTCTAACATCAACATGTTTCAAAGATTTCAAAATTGTCAACCTTAAAAACATCACAAATGCACCATGGTTTACAAGAAACTGCGAGGTTAATGAATACCTTAACCAAAACACAGTGCATCAGGAAATGAAAATCTGGGCAGAACGCTATAGAGCATGCCTACACAATCATCCGAATTCTTTGGCAAAAGCGCTTTCAAAGCCGGATCATATAAGGCGGCTGAAAAGGTAAGCTGTAATGGACCTTGCCAATGCAATAGACTTGCTAAGCAAGTTCCGATTTCGTGCTCCGGCTAGATTTCCTCGTACCCCCATTACTCCCTTGTACCCCCCTCCGCGTAGAGCAGTCCTCGGCACAAGTTCTATTGTCACTCGGCTCTGTAAACAGCTAAACGAATACAGCGATCTTTACTGACGTGCATTTTGACCCAATTGGCAAGTTCGTAATACTGCAATTCCGTTTTGAGATTGGCTGTAAATTGATTTATGTTATTTTTGTTTTTTATTATTTTTATTGATTTCATGACATTGTGATTGTGAATTTAATTTTATATTGTATTATTTTAGTTGTGCTTTTGATTTTGTTTTAATTTTTTGTATTTAATTTTTTAATTTAATTATGACTTTAATTATGTTTTTAAACTTTGATTTAAATTTTTCTTTACACTATAACTTGTAACATTTGTAATTTTATGGGGCATGCGGTGCTAACTTATAAGAAGTTGTAATACTAACCTGTGCTATAGTAATCTTTATTTTAACATGTAACAGTATAACAATTGTTGGTTCGCCAAAAATAAAAATAAATAAATAAATGCTAACTAGGACATGCAGCCATAAAATATATAGAGGGAAATCTCGCTGGGAAATCCACTCTGAACTATCAAATCCTAAAACAAATCTGCTCATAGTCCAGGGACTGATCGCATGGGCACGCCACAATTGCTCTTTTTGAGGAGTGGTTGGGGAGGCGCCACGGTGTCCTCACCTTCTGCCTGATACAGGTCCTCACCGGACACAATCGCTTCGGGAGGTTCCTGTTCCGGTTAAGATGGGAGGAAGGCGGGCTTGCGGATGGTGAGCAATGGGTAGCTCGCCGTGTGGTAAGGATTAGCCCCGGGTCGACTGCACGTTGTGTTCCACGCGCACCTCAAAGAGATGTCAGCACTAACTGATGGGGTCCACTAAGGCCGATGCCTGCCCGGGTTGCGGGTTGTTTGAAAGAGTTACCGTGGCCCTGCAACAGGCAACTGAAGGAACACGGTCTGAAGTCTGCCCAGACCGGGAGAAGTTATTTGATAATTTTCCACCTAAAAAAAAACGGGACTGATCGCAGAAGTAATAAGAAAAAAAGTATTGGTCACTATTTACCGGTCACCCTATATACCAACTATACTACTATTATCTAGTGACTAAGTAACTTCGTACATACCAAAGCTCTGCATTTATTTGCGCTGCACTGAAAATAATTTGAATTATATTAGTTGGACGGTGCTTCAATATTGAAATTAGTGTTAGTTCAATTACATAGATTTCGCTGTTAGTTTAGAGTGTCGTGAATTTTTCGAACATATTAAGCAATGGATTAGCAATTTGCTTCAAAACGAATTAGATTCCGATTGGTAGTGTGTTACGCAATTAGGGTGCAGAAGAATAGAAGATCGAATTAAATCTTTTGGAAAACATAATTATATCCTCTAGAAGATGTAGTGTGTATTTTGTACGCAAACGAAGCCTTAAATAACGCTAGGTTCGTATGGGCGTAAAAATATAGCGGCGGGATTTTGTCGTGCACTGGATTTTCAACTCTCGGTATTGTCCCGATAATTGAGAATCCGACAAAGCCCAACCTAGCGTGTCAAAAAACACACATACCCTTGTGAACCTGGGCTAACAAGCTACTTTAAATATTAAAAGTTTCACTTACAGCTGCTGACCCTTGGCGACCTATACACTAGATAAAAAGTTCAAATGATTATTATGTTTTCGGCCACAGAGCACGGAACCGCGCAGCTTCTAAAGACGGCAGTATTAACAAAATTCGTGGCTCTAGAAACGCGTTGAGCGTTCAACTTCTGTCACGGACCGTCTTCATAGCTGTCAATTTCTACAAGGCTTGCCGCACATGATCCACACGCTACAGCCACAAAACGCCGCCACTTGTAGCTGGAAATGGCTACTAAGTAGTGGTCGGTAGCCGCTGCTTTTATAACTCATTGCTAGTGTTTAGTTTAGCGGTCGGAAGTGACCTATCGTGGCGTGTAGCGACCGCCGGCGTTATCCGTGTGCGGCGAGTTCATATAAAATGTACGAAAACAACTCGGTGCCGGCGTTTTGTGGCTGTAGCGTGTGGCCCGTGTGCGGCAAGGCTAAGTCATTAGTATCGTAGTGCGAGTAAAAAGTGATACGCTTGGTTTGTATGGAAAGTGTTGACAAAGCCGCTTCCAGCAGCGGCCGCCGAGACGATTCCATACTCTGTGGTTTTCGGCTGACAAGACAGATCGAAGTCCAGGGAAATGAGTTAATTGTTGGTGCAATAAAAAAGTAAAGAAAGAGATGGAAAGAGGCTTCCCTCCTTCCTTCTCTTTCTTTCCTTTTCCTTCTGGTATGTTAAGATTTTGGAAAATGAAAGAAAAATTAAAGACAGAAACAAAAATTAGACAAAATTAATATAATTTTGAATATAGAAACATTTGATACTTACTTTAACTTCGCATTTAGGGATGTAACACTGAAAAAAAGCATAGTAAGTATCAAAATTACTGTTATCAAAAGAACCAGGACAAGTAAAAAATAAACCGACGAAAAAAGAAACTGAAAAGCAAAATATAAACCTTTTCGGCTTTATCACAAAACAAGGTTTATCTTTAGACTCAGGTTTAAAACATCAGCTATTTTATAATTTCGAACACTATTACGACAATGTTAATGTTCTAATTACAAAAACTGAAGTCAAACCCGAGTCCAAGTTGTCAATTTTGTATTAAGAACTTTACCGTGTTCTGAATAAAGTTCATAATACAACAACGAGTTCAACGATTTGAGCTTGGACTAAAGATAGAACTCGTTTTGTAATAAGATGGTTTTAGTCTAACTAAACTCACTCCTAAATTAATATAAATTATGTAAAAATTTTGCGTCGGCGCAAAACAAATAATCAACGAAGATCAATCGGATTATTCCGATCTGTCACCCTGCTTTATCCCCTTAGGGGGACAAAGCAGGGTGGATCGGAAAAAAAGTTTGATCTGTCCTCCTGTGAGCAACTGTCCCGTCGTTGCTAACAGGGGGACAGATCAAACAGGAATATTCCGATGAAAGTAAAATGATGGCAGCTCCATCATTTTACTTGGCGCTTTTATAATAATAATAATAACTTTATTTCAGATTATTCATTACAGAACATCCATATTTGTGTTAGTCAGTAATGTCTTTTATAATGCGCACAGCAAAAGAGTGGAACTCACTACCTGCGTCTGTGTTTCCGAACGTATACAACCCTAATCTCTTCAAAATGAGAGTGAACAGGTTTCTTCTGGGTAAACTCACTCCATCGTCGACTTTGTCTCTATCACCTCTGACCTAGTCTAGAGTTAAGGGCAAACCCATCACAAATAAAAAAAAAAGTACTTAAGAACTATCTTATTGTTGTTTATTGTTAATTAAAACGGAAACACCAATTTTATTAATTATCATAGAGATTAAAACAGGTATACTAAACTAAAATATTTTAAATACTAACATATAATAAAGGACACCCTAGCATACTTTCTCTCACAAAACATCAGACATACACGCATAATTCTACTCCATTCATCGGCAAACAGATCACATTCAGGATTGGTGGTCAGGAGGGCGTTAAGCATCCTTAAAGTACGACACACTGTGGTCTCAGCTCTGGCGGCAGTTTTAGATGACGGGCGGCGCAAACAGATTGTGTTGACGGCTTTGGCGATGTACGATATATTTGATGGGAACAAATAGAAAACGGAAAAGATCGTGGAGTTCGGAACTGTCGATGCGACCTCTGAGAGTTTTACAGGCTACTGTCAGCTATAGAAAGGCTCGTCAAATCTCCAGTGAGTTGAAGCCCAAAATTCCTAGGATGTAATTAGTAGGGTACATGAAAGGAAAGAAGTGAAACATCTTTTTATACAGAAATCTAAGGAAAGTTTTCTGTTACCTTCTCTAGCGATAATGTTTGACTCGCTGTCACCAGCTCCAAGCTTACTACGAACCAAAGTGGTGTACAGAATCTTAATTACATTTGGGTTGTGAAAATCATGGGCATTTCGCAATACAAAACCCAAACGCCTAAAAGATTCCTTGGCAATAGTGGAGACATAATCTCTAAATGTCAGTCCAGTATCAAAGGCCACGCCCAGGTCCTTTATTTTGGTGACACGACATTTCGATTACTTCACTACCCAATCTGTAGTTATAGTGGAATGGTTGATGTTATCGACTGTACGTCATGACGTTAAACTTACTTGTAATAAAAATGAGTTTATTGACCATGCTCCTCGCATACATAGCATCAATGTCCCTTTGTAGGAGTATGCAATCCGCGACCGTATCAATTTGAACTACTAGAACAGTTTTAGGTCATCGGCGTAGAGCAAGCATTTTGCAAACTTAACCTTATTTATAAGATCATTGATCATGATAAGGAAAAGCAGTGGACTAAGCACGGATCCCTGACTCATGCCTGAGCGGGTATTATAAGCTTCCGATTTAAAGCAACTATGTCTAACAAACAGTTTGCGGCCTCGCAGATAGTCGGCGCAAAAGTTTAGAAACTCTGACGAGAAACCTGATGCCTCCCGTTTTATTAAGAGCACGTCATTGTCAACCCTGTCGAACGCTTTGCGGGAACTATGTTGGTAAACCACAAAAATAGAGACACGTAATCAAATAGACACATGGAGTGCGATCCAGTATCTAAGGGTGCCGTGACGCGGAGCTGGGCGGAGCGGAACGGAGTGAAGATTTTGAGCACTTTGATTGGTCAATTCACGGTCCACTCCGCCCAGCTCCGCGTCAGTGGAAACGCACCCTAAGAAAAGGACCGTCTACCCGGTCCTCTATTGCGTACAGAATGCTATTGGAGCTTGCTTGGATACGGTGCAATATGGACGCTGCTCTCTTTCTCAAGATGGCATTAAAACCATCAATCTGAGCCTCCATAAACATGCCCGACAGCATCTCGGCAGCCCCAACAGCATCAATAATGATGGTTTGGCGTCGACCTTAAAAATAGTAATTTACATTAATTTAGGAGCTTTGCAGCCTATAATGTTCCCTCTGCTAGGACACAGGTCTCCTCTCTGTGAGAGGGAGTGGGCCGTAATCCACCACGCGGGCCCGGTGTGGCGTAGATGTCACTTGTCTTCGAAATTTTGGTTCTAGGACATGCCGGTTGCCTCACGATGTTTTATTTCACCATTTTTGAGAAAGGGCTCATAAAATTTATTATATTTTAGGGAAAGTAATTATACTTACTGGCAATAGGCTTGCCCCCTATTATATTACAGGGGACTTAAACATAACTAGTGAAATGTGGGTGTACCTTAGGTACACCTCTCTCTAAGTATCCTTCAGTGATTACAGGCGTGATGTTATGATATGTAATTATACATAAATGAATTACCTTTTTAACGCAGTGATCATTTAATTTGGAATTTTTGTGGCTGCTCTGCTTCGAGACTAATTCCGAGTGGTGGTGGTTCCTCTCTCTCCTGTTAATTTTCTCAACTCCTGCCGTCTGACTTGATTTCGGATAGGAATCCTAAAATGAAAAAAAAAAAAAAATAAAATAAGGAGAGTTATCGTGAACTTTTTTCTAAACGTTCCCGCCATAATCCGCTTAGCCAATAAGAGCGAGTCGAAGTGTCTAGAACATTCTAGAAGCTTCCTAAAAAACGACGACACGCGCACTTGTTTTTATCAAAAACCGTCTGACGTCCATCAACTGAGCCGCGAAAGCGATTCCTTGGTAAACAATTTATGAAGATTCTGACGCTGTGATCCCAACATTTTAATGTAAAATATCGTACATTAAATCGCCTTGTGGCGCTACGATTTTATATAAGAGCGGTGGCCGCCACATAACGGCCGCAGTGACGACTGTCATGAAAATGATGGCAGCGGGTTTGACTTTACGGTGTTAAAAAACGCTCTCATAAATAACGTTTCAGTGACGTCACCGCTCTTCTAGAAATCCGCAGCTTTTCTGTTGATTGACACAGGAGTGGGAAGGTTAAGGTTAAGCTACGCTTGCCAAGGTTGGGCCGTGGATGGGTGACCATCTTTTTATGAACAACTTTTCCTGGGACACATTTTGACGAGTTATGCAATCATGTATGTATGAGACAGCAGATTTTTTTTTCGCGAATTCAGGTCTGGTTCCATAGTAAAAGTGGTTTGTTATCATGAGTACAGTCATGACATGTGTTTAGGTATTGGTCACTAATTAACAGTGACGTTTAAAACAAAATATGAATTCCTCTTTCCCAGGGGTATTTGAAAATACGCTATGTATGCTCCGTGTTTTTTTGTAGTTTTCGTGTTATTTTTGTTATTGTAATTATTTAGCGAGACTCCTCCTTGCCTCGGAAATCACAATAAACCGTTTGTCCTGGCTGCCTTTCGTGGATCTTTGACAGTCGTTACTGGTTATCAGAAGCCCGATAGTCTGAGAACCAGTCTTACCAAGGGGCGTGGTATGACCCAGCAACTGGGTGGTGAAGTCGCTCAATGTAAAAATACTGGTATTGAGCTGCATCCGGTTAGGCTGGAACTCGACCCCAACATAGTTGGGAAAAGTCTAGGCAGATTGATTGACCCAGGAATGGGTAGGAAAAACCCAGCCACTTCATAAAATTCCTAAACTCATAATTACCAAGTCGTGATATAACTATTTTTTTTAACCTACCTCTTTTACCTTTGGCTTTACTTAAAAAAAAAAAAAAACTGATTAAAATTAAATACAATACGGCCGACGAATCATGGCACGTCTGAATATAGGCAATTCAAACTTTACGCGCATATTCACTCACTTGCCTCATGTCACGATTTGGTTTCTAAAATATGTTATTGCGCAGCCTCGTGCGCAAAGTTCAGACCGGCTATGATTCATCGACCGTATTGTATGAATGGATTGTACATTGAAGGAACACCAAAACGGTTAAGGATTACCCTTACACTTGTGATATTTTCTGATTTTGACTCCTTTCTGAATGTCTGTTCTGAAACATTCAGCTGTTTAAATTTTTTATCTGTCTCCGGAAATTTCTCCTTTTTCCTCGGTCGTGTCTCAACTGCTGCTGGCCATTGCTGAGCCATGTGGGGCTTTGGTTGTGTCCGAGACTCAATTTCTTTCAAGAATTTTTCTGAATAGATATCTGAAAGTCCAAATGCTTTCCTATCTCTAATTTCAAATGATTTACGTGGCCAGTTAATTTTAAACGATTTGGCGCGTGTTCCTGATTTCCATGGTCTGTAGGTAATTATTGCCTCATTAAAAAACTGGCAAAATACGAAGCTGAAATGATACGATGTGAATATTAGTAGGATGATTAATTTGAATGTTTTAGACATTTTTGACGATAATATTGCTTCGACCTGTCCAGTACACTGAATTGATTTCGCTATCTGTCTATTTCATGGTATGAACATTGATTATTTTTCGTTAAGAATTCGTGAAATTTCATTATACCTTGGCCATGCATGTATTCTTAGGCATATTTACTTAGAAAACTCTTTATTTAAAAATAACAAAACAAACAAAATAACAAATATCTACCAGATAACTCCTGTTATTTTAATAACAGCAGCTTGTGGCTAAGTACAATAATAACAGCCGCATCCATCAGGTTAAGCTACGCTTGCCGGGTTTGGTCCGTAGATGGGTGACCATCTTTACATACCGAGACTCCTCCGTGCCGCGGAAAGCACGTTAAGCCGTTGGTCCCGGCTGTCATTCGTGGATCTTTAGTCGTTACGGGTCGTCAGAAGCCCGAAAGTCTGAAAACCAAGATCATCATCATTTTCCTGCCCTTGTCCCAATTTATTCGCCTATGTCCAGCACTGAACGTCTTTCGACAGAAATCATGATGATATGTGGCTCCAGTCATAGGTACTATCACAAAATAATAAAAAAATAATAGAAAAATTATTTATTGATATAAAACAGTACAACAAAGTATAGGGTTCTCTGACTGCTGTGCTAGTTAGACAGTTGTCCCTACTAACTATCGGCTATTTTCTCGCTCGAGAAAGGTACAATATATATAATAGGTTGGGGAAAAAGTTTCTTCGCATTTTTTAAGAAAACTCAAAACATTTTTAATATAGTTTATTTACATTTAACTAAAGTATGTAGCTACCGTTTTGTTCGATAACTTTTTGCCATCTTGTAGGTAGGGACATGATCCCATTGCTATAGAAATTTTGGGACTTCTGGTCAAAATACCGCGACAAGTGGTTTTGGCAGTCCTCTCGTGATGTTAACCTGACTGCCTAAAGAATTCTGAAGAGACCGAAACAGGTGAAAATCTGAAGGTGCAAGGTCAGGACTATACGGCGGATGCATTAACACCTCCCAGCCAAACTCTCTTAATTTTTGCTGAGTGGCTTAAGATGTGTGAGGTCTAGCGTCATCATGATGAAAAACCACACCCCTTCTGTTGATTAATTCCGGCCGCATTCTCTCAACTTCTTGCTTTAATCTCATCAGTTGTTCGCAGTAGAGTTCAGAATCGATGGTCCTGCCTGGTGGTAACAGCTCATAATGAATAATGCCCTTCCAATCCCACCACACACACAGCATCACCTTGTTGCGAGTTAACCCGGGTTTCGCCACACTCTGTGAAGCCTGACCGGCCTTTGACCACGACCTTTTTCGCACGTTCTTGTCATACGTAATCCACTTTTCATCACCAGTTATCAGCTTCTTCAAAAATGGTTCGGTTTCATTACGTCGTAATAAAGAATCACAAATGAGTACACGGTTCATTAGGTTTCTTTCAGTAAGCTCGTGAGGTACCCAAATGTCGAGTTTTTTGTGTACCCAGTTTTTTTCAAATGCGCCAAAACTGTTTTGTGGTCAATTTCCAGTTCTTTAGCTACGTCGTAACTACTGATATGCCGATCTTGCTCCACTTTTTCAAAAATGGCATCCATTTTATCCGTAATAGGGCGACCAGAGCGACGTGCATCTTTGACATCAAAATTTCCGGATTGAAAACGCTTAAACCAAATTTGTGCTACTCTCACAGACACTACACTAGGTTCATAAACATCGCAAATTTTTTTCGCGGCTTGCGTTGCATTTTTACCTTTTTTGTAGTAAAATTTTAAAATGTATCGAATTTCTTCATTAGATTCACTCATCTTGACGGTACGAAAAACAAATGAAAATTACACATTTTCCTAATTTGAATTTGGAATTAGGTTCTTTAAAATTTAAACTTTCAATGATACCAAAACCAGCCAGATACAAATAGTATAGCCAAAGAGATTTTATTACAAGTTCATACATACTATAATGCGAAAAGACTTTTTCCCCAACCTAATATATACAGGGTTATTGGTAAAACACTAGCAACCTCTTAACGGGTCATTGTATGTTCGCATAATTTGTCAAAATGTATTCAGTACATTTTGACAAATTATGCGAACATAAATGTACTGAACAACTGATTTTGTTTTCGCGATTTCAGGTTTGGTCCCATAGTAAAAGTTGTTCATAATGATGAGTACAATGACCCCTTAAGAGGTTGTTGGTGTTTTACCAATAACCCTGTATATATATTGTAATAGTTGATCGCTGACTGTTCACACTGCCCGCGAGGACTCGCTCCACTGGTTTGTCGCTGAGTGACAAGAGCCATCAAAGATAATACTCGCTCAGCGATGCTCGCTTGGCGGTCAGAGCTCACGCCGAGTGACCAACCAGTGGACATTTCTACCTAGTGTGCACATATTATGAATTCAGAACAATTTAGATGTAAAGATGAGTTTGAATATGTACATGCTTTAGTCGACTAAAACCCCTGTGGGACTAACCGCCCCGAGCGAGTGATGCGAGTAATCGCCCGTCGCACTCGAACACTCGCTGATAAACCAGTGACAAAACTATCGGAAGTACACACTCGCTGCTCGCCAACTCGTATTCAGTTGCTAGTTCTACTCGCTACTCGTTCATCGTCGGCGGTGGGACAACTAACTGTTATGCAGGAGTCAGTGTCCTCTTGTAACATAAACACACAAATTCTGTTGTTTTATGAAAAAAAAAGGAAACAAAAACGACTTTATACTTTAAAAACCGGCCAAGTGCTTCTCGGACCACGCACAACGAAGGGTTCCGTAGTTGGCATGAATTTATCAAAAAAATGAACTTAACATTTTAGATGAAAAATATGTTCTCCCATACATCGATATACGTCACGGTCAATTCTCCAACTGCAAGTGTGAGTTTGTAATCATTATTTGCGTGAAATATGTCGCATAGCTTGGCTCATCGCCGCAAGGTGGCCTGCTTGTCGGTCTTCTACAGATTGTACTTCGGAGAGTGTGCCCGGGAACTCCACGACCTCATTCCTCCGGCCCCCTTCTATCATCAGACATATAGACGCACTGCCAGTTACCATCCTTACCTGGTTGCTATTCCACCAATTCGCACTAAGCGCTTACAAATGTCTTTTATAATGCGCACAGCAAAGGAGTGGAACTCACTACCTGCGTCTGTGTTTCCGAACGCATACAACCCTAATCTCTTCAAAGAGAGAGTGAACAGGCTTCTTCTGGGTAAGCTCACTCCATCGTCGACTTTGTCTCTGTCGCCTCTGACCCAGACTAGAGTCAAGAGCAAACCCATCACAAATAAAAAGAAATTAAAAAAATAAAAAAATAAATGGCAGTATTTTTGTATTGCGTTGTCTTAGATGCTTGATTTTTATTAGAGTTCCAAGGGACCGTAGATCACGTATTAGATATTTATTTCAACTTGATATCTCCACGCGTTCCTGAGAAAAACGATCTTGACAGACTGACAGACAGACAGGCGGACAACGAAGTGATCCTATAAGGGTTCCATTTTTCCTGATAGGGTACGGAACCCTAATAATGGACCAACAAAAACTGCTGATCCGTACCAAAACTGGGTCAAATACTCGTACTAGTCAATAAACGGGGATAGTAAAAACTGTATAATATGACTTCAAAACTCTTTTATTTATGTAGTTCCGAACTTTCGTAGTTCCGTTTTACTGGAACAAACGATTCGAAGCTCTCAAGAAGTGATGCGCTTACCAACGAACAACATTTTATTTTTATATCGGCGCAACTACTCATCGTGTTCGTCTATTTAAATAATTAAAATGATAATTTGATTGTTTGAAATTAATTCACAAAATAATGATTGATTATTACGATGTAAAATTAACATTACTACTTAAAACGTTAACAGAATAATTGTAATTTACATAGTTCAATACTTAACCTAAAAATGTGCACGTGCGACGATCCCTATAAATACGGCAGCACTGTATAAGCGCTAAGATCTCCCGACCGATCACCATGTTCGGCAAGCCGATCCCCTGGGAGACGCGAGCCAAATACCTCGGTGTGACCCTCGACCACCACCTCTCCTTCGCTGAGCACATAAAGCAGGCGCGTTCGCGCGCCGCTTTCGCTCTCGGTAGACTCCACTCAGTTCTGAATGCAGGTAGCAAATTGTCACTTAGGTGCAAATTGCGCATTTATACAGCGTGCATTCGCCCCATCATGACCTATGCGGGTTCAGTGTTTGCGCACGCAAAACCTCACCTCATTCATAGGATGCAGGCCCTCCAAAACCGTTTCCTTCGAAAGGCAACGGGAGCCCCTTGGTTCGTTAGGAACGAAATCCTCTATGTAGATCTCGATATTCCCACCATCTCCCAGTTCTTGAAACGCAATTCCAAGCGTTTCTTCGACTCAGCCACCAACCATCGCAACCCTCTGGTTGTCGAGGCGGCTAGCTATGTCCCCTCTCGTATTAGTAAGGTCCGCCGCCCCAGGCTTGTCCTCTCAGATCCCGACGACCCCATAACTCTTCTCCAGGAGAGCAGTAGGGACCGTAGGAACAAAAACAAATCGACATTCCAACCTCGCCGTCGAGGTCCCTCGCGACGACCCCGTAATAATCGTCCTCCCCCCGTCCCTTGCTCGGGTATGATGTGCCAGCTGGTGGCGTAGCTGAGCCTGTAGCTTTAAACTCCCCTGACAATAATAATTCTAATCTGATCCAGCCTGTCCCATCTTGCTGTCCTCCCCCCAGCGACGCCCTAAGCCGAGGCCCGTTCCCCACAGGGAGCCCTTAGCGTGTAGTCGCTTAGTCTGTAAGTTTTATGCCCCTGGCTGGAGGCTTTGAGTTCTCTTAAGGCAGCCACAGGATAGTCCGGTTAAGTAGTCTCGACCTCTCTAGGTCAACTACGAGATGCCATTTATAAAAAAAAAAAAAAATAAGCGCTAAGATCTATCTTGTTCGAGCCGCCGGACAGTGCGGACCTCTCTGGGACGCTGTTAGTTGAATAAACGAAGCCTTGAAACAAGTCGTGAAGTTTTGTTTTGGAAATCGAAGATGAGTGATCACCACGAAGACGATATCAGTGACGTCAGCATAGCTGACGTCACACTTTTTGAAAATACTATGGAGGTTCTTCCTCCGTCATATAGATAAGGATACATCAACACCGTCTAGGGATATTTTGTATAAAGTTATTAAACTCAAAAAATACTGGCCAGTTTTAAATTCTTTTGAAGAACGCTTATTTTGTAAACCTTTTTGAACGATTCTAAATTTGAATTTGAAAAAATAAATTAACAACAAAAGATTTACGCGGCATAATGGTAGCGAAGTCCGAAGGTTTCACAGTCGTTTTTGGCTTTTTTTTGTGTCAAATTTAAGTTTTATAACAAGTTATCGGTTAATTTCGATTTAGTGTTATTGTGTGCATCATGCAGCGGCGCCATTTAACGAGAGAGGAAATGTTAAGGGCAGTAGGCATGCTCCAAGCTGGGGCAACTCAACGGAGTATAGCTGAGGAGATTGGAACAAGACAAAACGTGATATCAAGGTTATGTTCACGTTATCGTGCTACTGGTGAAGTGGCTGAAAGACACCCAGGCGGGAAGCGCATAACCACTCAACGACAAGACCGATTTTTGCAAGTTTCCGGGAGAAGACAACTAAATGTTACGGCCATGCAGTTGGTTCAGAGGCTTCACTCAGAGCACCAGTTGCTTGTGAGTGACCAAACTATGAGGAGAAAGCTGCATGAAGCTAACCCTTATGCTCGCAGACCTCTTCGTACTCCAGCACTACGCCGAGGAAATCGTGGACGACGACTAGAGTGGGCTCGTGAACATTTGCTCTGGGAAGATAACCAGTGGTCTGTAGTGCTGTTTACCGATGACTCCCGGTTCGGTTTCCATCCCGATACACGTAGTGTACGCGTTTGGCCAGTTTCTGGTCGTGAGAGCCGTCTGCAACATCCTCAGGAAGTCCATTCATACCACGGCGGGACAAATATGGTTTGGGCGGGAATTCGTGTTGGTGGAAGAACAGACCTCGTTTGGATCAGAAACACCATGACGGCTGAAAAATACCGTAACGAGGTGCTAGTACCAATAATCTACCCCCATCGACTACAAATCGGCCAAGAATTCACGCTCATGCACGATAGCGTTATCGTGCATGAGCGTGAATTCTTGGCCGTCCGCATACAGCGAGAGTGGTGACGAGCTGGTTGCAGGAGCACCACGTATCGATCTTAGGCTGGCCCGCTCAATCGCCTGACCATAGAACACGCGTGGGACTTGCTCCAAAGAAGGGCTTTGAGGAATTTCGCTGCAAACATTGCGGCGGAAGAGCAACTTTTTTTGCATCTTAGCCGGACCTGGGACAATATCCTGCAGCAAGACTTGGATAACTTAATCCAAAGCATGAAATACCGTTGCAGGACCGTTATTAACGTCATGGGTGGTTTTACTGACTACTCATTTTTCACATAACTGTTAAAAACAGATTAATTTTTCCTTATTTTTCACTTTTTCTTGGGAAAAACATTCATTGTTAGTTTTACCATTATTTCACGTTTTTTTCTTTATTTGAATAAAAATTTGTTTAAGCAAAGAACAAAAATAGTTTTCTTTTATTCTGGAGTGTAGTCTGATAAATGGGCTTTATAAAAATATATGCATGTCGTATGTTATTTTTAATAAATTTTGTGTAAATTGAGTAAATCCAAAATATCCCTAGACAGTGTTGATGTGTATATATACAAATAAATAAAATTGAAGTGTCTGTTTGTAATGTCAAAATAACAGCTTTTTACTAAATGTATAATTAAAATAATACGGTATTTATAACAAAAATTAACATTTAAATTTTTTGTCTGTATGTCTGTCGGTCTGTCTGTCTGTTTGTTGTGGCTAATCTCTGAAACGGCTGGACCGATTTTGACGGGACTGGCACTGGCACTGGCAGATAGCTGATGTTATAAGGAGTAACATAGGCTACTTTTATTTTAGAAAAATAATTAGGGTTTCGCTCAAGAACAATAAAACCCATGAAATTATGAACAAATAGCGCGGTGGGTCAAGGTTGTTGCTGTTATTTTAATATAGGTATTGTGCATCTTACGACTTACACGCGAACAAAGTCACGAGGCACAGCTAGTTAGTAACTATTTTCTTCTTTGCCTGTCGACGGCAATCTCAATGGTCTCGGTCCAGAATTCGGCTACGTGTTTGGCGCCATCACTAGCGTCCATCAGTTCCTGTAACGTGCGGTTGACATCATCACTAGCGTCCATCAGTTCCTGTAATGTGCGGTTGACATCATCACTAGCGTCAATCAGTTCCTGTAACATGCGGTTGACATCATCACTAGCGTCCATCAGTTCCTATAACGTGCGGTTGACATCATCACTAGCGTCCATCAGTTCCTGTAACGTGCGGTTGACATCATCACTAGTGTCCATCAGTTCCTGTAACGTGCGGTTGACATCATCACTAGCGTCCATCAGTTCCTGTAACATGCGGTTGACATCATCACTAGCGTCCATCAGTTCCTGTAACATGCGGTTGACATCATCACTAGCGTCCATCAGTTCCTGTAACGTGCGGTTGACAGCATCACTAGCGTCCATCAGTTCCTGTAACGTGCGGTTGACATCATCACTAGCGTCCATCAGTTCCTGTAACGTGCGGTTGACATCATCACTAGCGTCCATCAGTTCCTGTAACATGCGGTTGACATCATCACTAGCGTCCATCAGTTCCTGTAACGTGCGGTTGACAGCATCACTAGCGTCCATCAGTTCCTGTAGCGTGCGGTTGACATCATCACTAGCGTCCATCAGTTCCTGTAGCGTGCGGTTGACATCGTCACTAGCGTCCATCAGTTCCTGTAACGTGCGGTTGACATCATCACTAGCGTCCATCAGTTCTTGTAACGTGCGGTTGACATCATCACTAGCGTCCATCAGTACCTGTAACGTGCGGTTGACAGCATCACTAGCGTCCATCAGTTCCTGTAACGTGCGGTTGACATCATCACTAGCGTCCATCAGTTCCTGTAACGTGCGGTTGACAGCATCACTAGCGTCCATCAGTTCCTGTAACGTGCGGTTGACATCATCACTAGCGTCCATCAGTTCCTGTAACATGCGGTTGACATCATCACTAGCGTCCATCAGTTCCTGTAACGTGCGGTTGATAGCATCACTAGCGTCCATCAGTTCCTGTAGCGTGCGGTTGACATCATCACTAGCGTCCATCAGTTCCTGTAACGTGCGGTTGATATCATCACTAGCGTCCATCAGTTCCTGTAGCGTGCGGTTGACATCATCACTAGCGTCCATCAGTTCTTGTAACGTGCGGTTGACATCATCACTAGCGTCCATCAGTACCTGTAACGTGCGGTTGACATCATCACTAGCGTCCATCAGTTCCTGTAATGTGCGGTTGACATCATCACTAGCTTTAATCAGTTCCTGTAACATGCGGTTGACATCATCACTAGCGTCCATCAGTTCCTGTAACGTGCGGTTGACATCATCACTAGCGTCAATCTGTTCCTGTAACGTGTGGTTGACAGGACACGCGGGACATGATATTAAGTGTCCCATTGTTTGTGGAACATCACCATATCTACACTCTAAGGCGGAGTCGCCTATGAATACCTGAACAGGTTTTCCTTGCTTCGGCCGACCTGGGTCCGTAGTCTGTTTAAAGAATTCTAGGTTACTGATAGGTATGTAACTATGTAGGTATATACGTAGAAGTTAGCGTAGGTACTTGGCTAGCAATGAAACGACCGTATATCGTGACCACTGGTTTATTACTAGAAAAACATAAGCGTTGCTCTTAGAACGGTGGGGTGGAGTGCGGGCGCGCGGGGCGCGGGCGCTTACGAGTACAAACACTGCACTCCTCCCACCTTAATTTGAAACCCTGTTATACAAACAAATAACTTATTAGTTAAGATACATACTATTACTAAAAATATTTCTTATAATTTATGACTTTCCTTGGGCGCACTGATCGACCATATCGCCGATCGTTAGTGTCATTTGTAACAGCATATGGACTGTTACACTCGGTCGGCTGTCCGGCCGGTACAGCAGTTATCTCCTGACTAGCCTCCTCCCATTCATCATCATCCTCTCCCTTCCCCCGGTCATTATCTGATAACGGTGATAGCGACGAATCGGTGGGCGACGGCGTCGGCGCCGGCCTTGCAGCCGAGTGCGCGGGTGACGACGGTAATGACTGGGAGTCCGGCTGCGATGCTGATTGTGCTGTTGTCGCGAGCTGATTCGGGACCGACGAGGATGCACCTCCAGCAAAGCCAACATCACTCACAATTTCATCAGAGCTAGTAGTGTCTGTGCACTTAATAATCTGGTCTAAATGTCTTATACATGAAGAACTACAATTTTTAAATTTAATATGAAACATTCTGTTACCAATAATATTCGTTATAGTTCCTTTCATCCAACTTGCCTTTTTAGCAGTGAACCATCTAGCCCACACTACTTCACCTAACTTGAATTTCCTAGATTTACAGAGTTCCTTATTTTCTGTTTGTAAACTACTACTAACGTGACTGGTAGGTAGAACTATGTCTAATCTGGTTCTAACATTACGTCCGAACATTAAGCTTGACGGCGTTGCGCCGGTAGTACAATGAATAGTATTCCGGTATTCGAACAAATATTTAAATAATTTATCTTGAACTAAGCGAGGGCTAAAGCTATTTTTACTATTGTTTTGTTTGATGATACATTTCAACATTTTCTTGCAAGTGCGGACTGAATTTTCGGCTTGGCCGTTACTAGCCGGGTGATAAATTGGTGAATTTAAGTAATTTATCCCGTTATTTTTACAAAACTGTTGGAATTCTGAGGAACATATCTTAATATCATTGTCAGACACAATTTCGTTCGGGATACCGAAAACAGAAAATAATTCTTTTAATTTTAATATTAACGCACTAGTGGAGGTGCCGCAATTCATATGAATGCATTCTAGCCATTTACTAAATGCATCAATAACAATTAGGTATACCGTTTGCTCTATAGACATGTAATCTATATGAATACGGTGCCAGGGAGCGGGCGGGCGCGGCCAGGGTGAGGGGGGCGCGCGGGGCGGCGCACTGCGCTGGGCCGCGCACACGCCGCAGCCCCCCACCATCCGCTCAATGTCGCCGTCGATGCCCGGCCACCACATTCGACTTCGCGCCGCACTCTTCGTTTTAACAATACCGAAATGCGCACTATGTAATTCTTCCAACATGCGCTCGCGAAATATTAAAGGAATTACGATTCTATGGCCACGGAATACGCAACCCCCGATAATCTGCAAATCCGTTTTACACATAAAAAATGGTAGTATTTGCCTGCAACTAAACTTGCGCGGCCAACCCTGCTGCATATAATTCATTACGGTTTTAATAATTTTATCATCGGCCGTAGCGCGTTGTATTCGTTCGAACGAGACCGGCTCTTGAATAGCATTCATGAACAACAGAGCGATTGGGAGGTCATCGCGCTCCTTTCGATCAGCTGATCCGCTCGATTCTAAAGATAACGGCGCGCGGGAAAAATAATCTGCCACAATATTATTTTTATTACTAATATACTGTACTTCGTAGTTGTAAGCGGATAGCATAATTGCATACCTTTGCAGTCGAAGGGCGGTGGTCACGGCAATGCCGTCCTTTTTACCAAAGATTGAGAGAAGCGGTCTGTGATCTGTTCTCAATACGAAAGGTTCTTGACAACCATACAAGTACTGGTGAAAACGCTTAATGCCGAACACCAAGGCGCACGCTTCTTTCATAATTTGACTGTAATTCTTTTCTGCTGGTGACAAGGAACGCGAACTAAACGCGATCGGCCTCTCCGTACCGTCGTTGAACAAATGTGCAAGTACCGCGCCGAGACCCGTGGGCCCTGCGTCCACGGTCACCACTAGCCGCGCTCGCGGATCGAAATGAGCCAACACGCGCTCTGAAGCTAGTTCGCGACGCACGGAATCGAACGCAGACTGCTGTTTCTTTTCCCAGTGCCATTCAACATTGTCTTTTAACAGTTCATTTAGCGGGCTTAACATTGAAGACGCGTTTGGAATGAAATTCCTATAGTAATTGATTACGCCCAGAAATCGTTTTAATTCTAGAACGTTTGTAGGGACGGGGGCTCTTAAAATCGCTTCTACCTTACTCGGGCACGTTTTAAGGCCATTTTTATTTATTTTAAAACCTAAATATGTGACGCTGTCCTGGAAAAATGAGCATTTTTCTTTTTGTAGCCTTAAACCTTGTATTCTACTTAATAAAATACGAAGTCTTTCTAAATGAAGAGTTCTGTTGGGGGCCGTGAGACAAATGTCATCGTACCAACACGACACGCCTTCAATACCGGCAACTAGAGATTCTATGGTACGTTGAAAAATAGCTGGGGCATTAGCGAGACCGTACACTAGGCGTGTATATTTGAAAAGACCTTTCGGTGTATTTATGGTTGTCAGGTCTTGTGACGATTCAGATAAACATAATTGATTATAAGTGTTGCTTAAATCTAGCTTGGAATAATGTTCGCCGCCCCCTAGCTTAGCAAAAACTTCATCGATATGAGGCAATGGGTATTTATCGATTTTTAAAACCTTATTTAAGGTGCAAGAAAAATCTCCAGCTATTTTAACTTTACCATTCTCTTTCAGAACTGGTACAATGGGCGTGGCAAAGTCTGAGAACTGTACTGGTATCAATATACCTACCCTAACGAGCCTATCTAACTCTTCCACGACTTTGTCTTTAAGAGCAAACGGTATCTGACGCGGTTTAAAAAATTTTGGCACTGCGTTTTCTTTTAAATGTAGATGGACTTCAAATTTATTAAAACGACCCAATTCATCGCGCCAAATATCTGGAAATTCATTCAAAATTTGCTGCACCTCTTGACATGTCGCTTTAACTGTTAAGTTGTTGTTACTCGTCATAGAAACTAAACTCATGTTGTACTGTGCCATGAAATCGCGACCCAACAATGGTGGACCACCTTGAGTAATTACATAAAAAGAAATTTGTTTCCTAATACCATTGTAACACACTTCATAATCAATATAACCAATGGGCGTTACTTTATGTTTAGTATAAAGGCAAAAAATTACATCTGATTTCAATAACCTGTATGATTGAAAATTTTCTTTATAAAAACTTTCTGAGATTACACTGCGTCCAGCTCCACAATCTAGTTCCATAGAATATAACTTATTATCAATAGAGATATTCACTTTAATTGGATCATAGTGGACGTACCTCAGATTATACAAATTACATTCCTTGCACTCGTGTCCGTCGCCGTCGCCCGCATCCAAATTATGCAACGAAACTTTCCCGACCTTTTTAACACTGCACACTTTTTTAAGATGACCTTTTTCACCACAAATCATGCACTTATAACCTTTGAAACGGCACTTTTCAACGCAATGACCCTTAAGCCCACACACTGTGCATCGCGCGGCCGCGGGGGCCGCCGCCTGCGCCGGACCCGGGCGGGCCTCGCCCTGCCCGCCGCGACGCTCACCAACTCGATACACCATCTCCTGCTTGATAAGTTGCTCACCGCCTTCGCCGACACAAGCTCTCGCTGCCCGAGCACATGCTGCTTCCTGAGCTATTTCTATAGCCCTAGATAGCGTCAAGGTCTTCAAGTCCTGTTCGAACAATCGATCTCTTTCCGGGCCTACCTTCAGACCTAGGATAAAACGGTCGCGTAGCAACGTATCCAGCTCCGTACCGAAACCACAGTGCACGGCGAGTCCTCTCAATCGTGCCGCCCAATCTTCGACTTTTTCACCGTCCATTCTGATCGCATCATAAAATTTTGCCCTATTGGCAAAAGTCGATCTTTTCGGCTGAAAATGTCCATTTAGTACTTGAACTAACTCGGTCCACGGTACCGTTTCTACCTCCTTTGGATGCACGAGGTTTCCCACTAGCCGGTACGACTCATCGGATAGATACGCGATTAATACTGAATTCCAGTTCTCCCTATCAATGTTGTTTAATTTTAGGAAGTTAGTCAATTTCTTGTAGAATATTTGCCAATCCTGACTTTTATAATCGAATTCGTTAACACTCCCGATGAGTTGAGACATTTTATTACACGCGCAGGTAGTTCGTCGCCAGTTGATAGGTATGTAACTATGTAGGTATATACGTAGAAGTTAGCGTAGGTACTTGGCTAGCAATGAAACGACCGTATATCGTGACCACTGGTTTATTACTAGAAAAACATAAGCGTCGCTCTTAGAACGGTGGGGTGGAGTGCGGGCGCGCGGGGCGCGGGCGCTTACGAGTACAAACACTGCAGTTACCCAAGGCAACTCATGTCCAGGTAGGGAGATCTTTAGCAGCTGTCACGAATGGTTTAGGGAAGGAAGCATTGTCTCGCTACAGCTTCAGTGTTTCTTTTGATCGTTCGCCAATGAGCGGGACTTTAAAAAACTGTTTCGGCTTTTCAGCCTTTTTGGCACAAGGATATTGTCATACAAAGGGTGTCGTGTGTCGGAAACCATTTTGGCTCGTTCGCTCTTGGAAACTAAAACCAACCGTTACATAATATAAGAACCCAACATCCTCCCCCAAATCACACTAATATTATAAAGGCGAAAGTTTGTGTGTGTGTATGTGTGTTTGTATGTTTCCTCACCTCTATGATCAAATTACTTATTTTAGGCTAGATTGTAATCTGCAGATCTCACAGATATTTTATATTAAAAAAAATTCTTGCTTCGTTCGTATGTGTTGCAATTTAGTAATGCATTTTTCAAGCACTTCCTGGCATCCGATTAAGATGAAACTTGGCATACCTATGTAACGTCGGTGACGATGCAACAAAATAGTACTATGGAGCTGGTCTGATGATGCAGCTGGAAGCCATAGTGGCCATAGTAACTCTTTAACTAAATAAGATAGTATCGTCGTGTTTGGTCTCCTCTGATTTTCTTAAAAGCTTGAGGCGTTCGTGAATGTCCTTAAAACAGTTAGTGTGCGGCCTGAGTGCACGCTCGACTCGGGCGTCCGGCGGGGCGGGGCGTGCGACGTTCGTGTTAAACACATGCAAACACTCGCGACTGTCCTGCGTGACGGCCGAGCGGTGCTTGGTAACCGCTCTTCGCCGCTTGCACACAACGCTGAACGCCCCGCTGGACGCTTTTTCACTCGAGCCGTACGCTTAAAGATAAGCCCCAAGCTTTTACGTAAATATAAAAGTTGCTAAATAGGCATGTTTAAATTTAATACTTATAATACTCGTAATTTTTACTTAGTACTTTTTAGTTTATTTATCTCGCGGCCGTTATCTGCAGTGGCCTATATGAAAAGCTTTCAATCGATTGCGTACCCAAGTAGGCCGCTATAAACACAATTTGTAGAAGTGGGAGTTTACTGACCCATCCAACAACCAATAATTATAGTGCCTCATCACCTTTTAAAATTGCCTATGGGGCCTCTGCGAGTTGGCTTAGGCCCCTCGTACGCTTTCTAAAGGTCCGGGTCCCCAGGGTCCCAAGATAGGTAAAAATAATAATAACAAGCGCAAGCCTCATCGACGTATCTCCACGTTGACGTTGTGGTGGGTCTTGTGCGCTTCTGAACTCTGGGTATGTGCCGGTAGAGTTTACTTTGCCGAATCAGGTCTACATGAACAGAGATACATGAACCCGCAGGGCAGCATGTGTCGAGCTGTTGGGCAGTAGCGACCCTACGGACCCTATCTCCCGGGAGAAATCTTGATCCTCACCCTGGCTTGCCTTTATTGGCCGGTTTGAGTGGAGATTTGCAAGAGCAAACGTGCTCGGAGGAAGTAAGTATTCCAGTCAGGTGCTGGTAGGCGTCTTGACCGTCACACTATTCCAATGAAAACCATACCGTTTCATTGATAAAGAAAAAGATTGAAAGAAAATTACTTTATTTATGTTATTTAATCGTTTGAAAATGTTTTATTCTTATGCTATGCTATTTTATTTTTTATTTTATTGCTATTAATAATCGACATTTCTATTTCTATTACATTATAATGGACATTCCTATTATATTTTATTTGTCACTTCTATTAAATTATATTGGACAGTCCTATTATATTATGTTGGACATTTAAACTCAAACCTGAACCTAAACGAACACCTAAAACTAATAAACACAACTAAAGTAAATGCAATTTAAAAAAATCAACCTACACTACAGCAGTCCATTTACACAACTCACTTACGCCATTACTCACGCACACACACACAAGCGCACACAACATAACCTACTCTCATACATCACACAAGTGCGCTCCTTCCTTCATATTTTTATTACCTTTTTGCTTTATTTTTCTGTTTTATTTAAATTAGATTATTTTAATTTTATTTTTCTTATTCTTGGATCAGTTCATCAATTGCATACCTGTTATTTATGATAGTAGAAGAGCGGATTTCACCTAACACAAGCATCTTCTTGCTTAAAAGGTGATCTCCAACTCATTGTGTGTTATAATTGTATGTAATCGCAATAAACATTTTTTTTTTTAATTTAAATTGTATTCATTGTTAAAATTTTATTTTAATTTTCATTGTATTGTGTAGTTCTTTTCTCTTTGTTTTAATATTTGTGTTTATCACCGAGCCGAAGAATTGTGAATGTTATAAATGTACGCCATTTTTGTCACGTGCATCAGACCGCTATGAAGTAATTTTTATAATATTTTTAATGTTATATGTATGTGATGTGGCAGTGATCTCCATAAATATCGGGTTGGCTAATAAGTAATGAGCGTTTTAGTTTATAATTTCTAGAATTTTCGGAAAGGTTCGAAAACGTTCTGTAGCAGAGGGTATATAAAGAGCGAGTCGTCGCCTCATGCGCGTTATTGATAGTTTGGCTGTTAGTGCGTTAAAATTCACAAAGAAATGAGTGGTATAAAAACCCACGTACGACATTGTTTATTATATGAGTTTCAATCTGGGCATTCTGCTGCAGAAGCTACACGTAATATATGTCAAAGGATAGCTCACGATGCAGTCTCCGAAGCAACAGCAAAGCGCTAGTTCCAACGGTTCCGCAATAACGATTTTTCCTTAACCGATCAACTAAGGTCTGGGCGCCCCGTGTAAATAGATGTCGATAAATTAAAACTTTTAATCGATGAAGATCCTCGAAGAACTACACTCGATTTGGCTGTTCAGCTCGAGTGCTCTCATGGCACCATAGAAAATCATTTACATGGTTTGGGAAAGACTTACAAATATAGTGTTTGGGTACCCCATCAATTAAGTAAAGATCAGCTGACCTACCGAGCTGAGATTTGTGTACAACTTTTATCTTTCCGCCGCACATTTAATTAGTTAGATCATCTTGTTACTGGAGATGAAAAGTGGGTTCTCTATGTTAATCACACCCGCCAGTGCCAGTGGCTGGGATGTAAAGAACAGGGAAATCCAACGTCAAAATGTGATCTTCATTCTCGCAAGGTAATGCTTTTTGTCTGGTGGGATACACATAGAGTAATAAGCTGGGAATTCCTTCCTACTAATACTACGATTACAGCAACAGTATATTGTGATCAACTCGAAAAACTGAAGCTTGACATCCATCGCAAACGTCCACAACACGACAAAATATTTTTCCTGCACGACAATGCCCGGCCACATATTGCTAAGAGTACCAGGCTAAAACTAACTGGCTTAATTAGGAAATAATACCCCACCCTCCATATTCGCCGGACTTAGCACCAACTGATTTCAGCTTGTTCCGATCACTTAGTAATAATGTACGGGAAAAAGCTTTGACGATGAACCACACTTGAAACAATACATAGATGACTTCTTCAATTCAAAACCAACGAAGTTCTATGCGGACGCCATACACTCTTTGCCAGATCGATGGCGAATGGTAGTAGAAAACGACGGTGAATATATTATTAATGATTAATAATTATTCATTTAATAAATAAATACAAATAAAATAGTTGTATGTCGCTCAATACTTATAAGCCAACCCAATAAATAAATAAAATAATAGGTATGTAAAAAAATAATAATAACGGGAATAGTAATAATAATAATAACAAAACGTTTATTCACACAAAATACAGAAACACATGTATAATGTACATTCATTCATTACAAGTAGCAAAATCTGTACAAAATGTATACAACCCTGTCTCTTAGACTAGGATAGCCTGTATTCTAAGAGACAGTGTTCGGCCAAATATTTTTTTTTCCATTTAAATTTTTATGCAAAAAATTTAAGCCATAATATAACATGACATACTTTTGTTTATCCTAATTATATTTACGCATAATTATTTAAAGAAAAAGGAACGTAACCAAACCAAACTTTGGTGTGCCCCTGACGTTGACCGTCTAGGGTTACGCTTTTCGGGTCAGGTAAATTAGCCTAAAAGATAATTATGTCGACATAAATAAACTGTATGCCAAAAAATATATACCAAAACAGTTATGCCAAAGAATATTAGGAAAAAAACATTATGCGAAAATAAGGTGCCTTTCAGGTTTGGTCCCATAGTTAAAGTCGTTTATAATGATTGGCCTAGACTAGAGTCAAGAGCAAATAAAAAAAAATGAAAACAATGACCACTCAAAAGGTTGTGCGTTATTTAAGTTACACCTTGTATAAATGAAAGTACTTACTTTCCTAAAAATAATTCCCACTACTCAAAATAAACCCTATTAATTTTCATTAAAATGTAATACTGAAGAGTTTATACTGTTCAGGATTCTGTTTACATTGATTAGAAGACTTTGGAACTAAGTTCTCAGACACAAAATTGTTTGAAAAGGCTTAGGAAATTCCTTAGCGTTAAATTAATTCCTTACAAAATGCAAATAGACAAGCAATTTTGTGATAAGTACAATAAGTAAAATTGTTTTATCGAAGTCGCTGTGATATCGTGTGTTTAAATAAAGCAGATTATCAACAGATGGTATTACGTAAAGTTCATTCAAGTGAGCACACAACTCGAAAGCAAACTCATTATAATTCTCCTGCCCTTGTCCCAATTTATTTGGGGTCGGTGCAAAATGTCTTTTTCTTCCATACTTCTGTATTAGTCATCATCTCGGTAGTCACCCTCTTTCTAGCCATATCATCTTTCACACAGTCCATCCATCGTTTCTTTGGTCTTCCCCTACTCGTATAGCCATCTACATTCATACTCAAAATTTTCCTATATATTATATATACTTTTCTAATAAATAACCGATGGAATTCATTCATTTGGTGTCGTGAAGAAGAAAGTAAAAAAAATAAAAATAAAATAAATCTTATGTACATACCTACTAGCTGGGATATTAAAAAAATCAGCTGTTCAGTATATTTTGACGAATTATGCGAACATAAAATGTACAGAACAGCTGATTTCCTTTTCCCGATTTCAGGTTTGGTCCCATAGTAAAAGTTGTTCATAATGATGAGTACAATGACCCCTTAAGAGGTTGCTGGTGTTTTACAAATAACCCTGTATACCTAATATATATTTTTGTATTTCTTTTAGAACGGTCATATGGTTTATTATATGCTATTTCAAGCTTAACCATTCTTTACCAGCCACTCTGTATAATAAAGAAATCTCGATATTTTGTCAAGTAGTAAAATCCGTGCGAAGCAGGAGTGGGTCGCTAGTGATTTATCATAGAAACAGAATTTGAACGAAGCTCTTAACAAACAATAAAAGAATATTCAAGATTTTCTCCAACTCCATCCTTGAATATCCTTGGTTTAAGTATGTATGTGAACAAAGTCACGGACAAGAAGAGAGGTAAGTACACTGTTTGTCCACAGCACCGGGAACAGGATGACAACGAGAAAACAGATAACGGCACCGAAGTAGCTACAGCAATGCTATTCTGTAAAAATCTCACCGTGAAAACTTAGGTGAGGTGAGCGTGGAGTGAGCTGTCAATAGCGTCGATCCCTAGCGCCAGATGGAATGACAGCTCACTTGAAGCTCACTTCACCTAAGTTTTCACGGTGAGATTTTACAGAATAGACCGGCAGTACATTTACTATAGCCGAATAATCTTGGTTCTCGTTGTTGTCTCGTTCCCGGTGCGGTGAACAAACAGTCTGGCCCATTGTACACGGCAGTGTTTCTTTACAGTACGGCGCACCGTAGAATAATCATACGGCCGACGTATCTTGGCGAGAACGAACTTCGCGCAGAACGCTGCGCAGTAGTATTTTTTAGGAACCAAATGGTAACATGAGGCGGCGTGAGTGAGAGAACATGCGCAAAAGTTCGGAGAGCTGTGTTCAGATTCGGCCGTAGTGTATATGACAAGGCAAACCACCGGACGACACATACGGCGATGGCACCGTGCTGCAGTGATATTCTGTACAAATCTCACCGTGAAAACTTAGGTGAGGTGAGCGTGGAGTGAGCTGTCTACTCGTATAGTGTCAATCCCTAGCATCAGGTGGAATGACAGTGTTGGATATTTCGGCAGAAATAAAAACATTTAAACGGAGATTTGATGGGATTTATTCGTGACAACGATTACAATTTCAAGATGGCTATCCAGAACAATATAACACCCATTAGACACAGCTAAAACCTCTAGACAGAAGGTATCAAACTCGAATGACACATGTCATGTCACACGTTGTCGTTTTAGGTTGCGTTTAGGAACCCGTATACAAATTCCAATCCAACACTGGCCCTTAAACACAAACTAAAACTATATTTCCAATATTATAAAAATAACGCTTTAGTTCTCTCTTTAGATCATTAATCATACGTAGAGTTACACAGCTAACATTAAATTCGTAAATTCATAATGTTTTTCTTTACAGAGTGATTTAGTTAATACATCAGCCAACATATCATTAGTTGATAAGTATTTTACTTCAACTATACCATCATTGACTATTTCTCTTATGAAATGTTGACGAATATCTATATGTTTCGTCCTAGAATGGAACATAAAGTTTTTACAAAGCTTTATAGCAGATTGATTATCATTAAATATAATAACTTTAGTCATGATACCAAGAATCTCAAGTAAAAGTTTTCTTACGCACAAAGCTTCTTTACACGTGTCAGACAACGCCATGTACTCTGCCTCAGTACTAGACAGTGCAACAGTACGTTGTTTTTTACTCTCCCAAGATATAACGGACTTCCCCAGAAAGAACACATAGCCCGTATACGACCTACGATCTATGTTGTTTGATGCCCAATCTGCATCAGCATAAGCTTTAATATTCATACCACTTTTCGTAAAAACCAGACCCAAACTCAGTGTACCTTTTAGATATCGTAACACTCTCTTTGCGGCCTTCCAATGAACTTCACTGAAACAATTGTTAAATTGACTCAAGTAACTCACCGCATAACTGATGTCCGGTCTCGTACAAACTGATATGTACATAAGCGACCCTACTAAACCTCTGTAATCATAAGTATCATCCTTTTGAGTATCTTTCGGTAACTTCAGACCAGTCTCCATCGGTGTTCCTGAAGGTTTACAATCTTCCATCCGAAACTTCTTCAGCAATTTTAGAATATAGTTCGACTGATTAAGACAGATTTCATTACCTTTTCTAGACAGTTTCAAACCAAGAATCTGTTGAGCTGGCCCTAGATCTGTTATATCAAATTCTTGCTTCAATCTTCCTTTAATTTTTTTCTTTTTCTTGGAACGTTGGAGAACAAAATATTATCAAATCGTCGACATAAAGTGCTATTAGCATCATTGATTGATTTTCCAACTTATAATAAACACATGGTTCAGAAGTTAAACGGCAGAAGTTCAACTTATCACATAATACCTTGTTGATTTTATCGTACCAACATTTTGATGCCTGTTTAAGACCATAAACAGCTTTGTTGAGCTTGCATACCATATTTTCACTCCCTTTAACTTCAAAACCCTGTGGTTGCTGCATAAAAACCGTTTCTTCCAGGTCTGCATTCAGAAATGCTGTTTTAACATCCAAGTGTTCAATACTCATTCCATATTCTGCTGCTAAAGCGATCAACAACCTTAGTGTGGAGTATCTCACGACTGGGGAAAAAGTTTCTTGGTAATCAACACCATATTTTTGGGTGTAACCCCTGGCTATTAAACGAGCTTTATATTTCAACAACTCACCGTTGACTCCATATTTTTTCTTAAATATCCATCTGCACGACACTGGCTTATGATGCTGTTCGCGTTCTGTCAGAGTCCAAACTTTATTTTTGATAAACGAATTATACTCATCAGTCATCGCCTTACGCCAACTATCTGATTCTGGTCCATTTAATGCCTCAGCTGGAGTTTGAGGTTCATCAGGATCACTGTATTCCATCATAGTCACGAAGTTGGTCATGAGATGCGACTCAGAAGCATCATCATAGCTACAGTCTTCTAAAGACTCTGTCTCAGAATCTTCTTCTGGAAGATAAGTTGGATCCAAGCGATTATCTGATTTATCACTTGACCTTTCACTGTCGGAATCATCTATTGTGATTGTACTCATTCTTTGTTCAGTATTCTGTGATAATCTCTTGTCATCTGATTCAGATGGTTGAATTTCATTCTGATTCAAACGTAGATCAACAGGCAGTTGTTGATCACCTATTTCTTCATGTGACATTTCTTTCTTATAAAATTTATTTTCAATGAAAACAATATCACGCGAATTTACACAATACCTAGGATTATCCGGGTCAATGAGTCTATATCCTTTAGATTCTTCATTATATCCCACAAATATGTATGGTTTACTTTTTACATCAAGTTTCTTTCTGTTCTTCACCATAACATAAGCAATACAACCAAAAATTTTTAAATGGTCAAGCTTTACCTTTATTCCGCTCCATTTTTCTTCTGGAGTTGTACCAGGAACTGCCTTAGTTGGACTTCGGTTTTTTAAATAGACAGCAGTATTTACTGCTTCTGCCCAAAATTCCATACCGAGTCCAGCATCTCGAAGCATACACCTGACCTTTTCCATAATAGTTCTATTGGAGCGTTCCGCAACACCATTTTGCTGTGGAGAATCAGGTATAGTTTTCTGATGTTTAATGCCATTAATCTTGAGGAAATCCTGAAATTTAGAACTCATGTATTCTCCACCTCTATCACTTCTAAGTATTTTTAACTTGTTTCCAGTTTCATTCTCTACAAAAACCTTAAATTCCTGAAAATGCCTAAAGGTTTCATCTTTTGTTTTCAGAAAATAAATAAAATGTTTTCTTGTATAGTCATCAATGAAACTTAATACATACCTAGCACCGCTTAAAGAGGGAGTTTGAATAGGACCACATAGGTCCGTATGCACCAAACCCAACACATGTGTAGCTCTAGTATAGGACTTCGTGGGAAAAGGCAATCTAGATTGCTTTCCTTCAATGCATGGTATGCACTGTTGATATTCAGACGCACTATAATTAATACCAGTTGCCATACCACACTGTAGAAGCTTCATGCTCCTTGCGTTGAGGTGTCCCAGACGCCTGTGCCACGTCTCTTGTGATGTCGAGTCTCCTACCGCTGCTGCTGCTACTCCTGACGTAGTTACCTTATCTTTAGTACAGCCATTGTCTGACATAGTGTCGAGTTGATAAACACCATTTACTTGAGTACCAGTAGCTAAAACATTAGAACCATCATACACAGTACATGAGGTACTATCAAAAGTAACTATATAACCCTTTTTGGTCATGGCACTGACAGACAATAAATTTGTACTTAAATTAGGTACATAATATGCATCACTTATTGTCTTTACACCTTTTTTTAAATGAACTTTCACTTGTCCTAGTCCAGCAGTCAACAATTTTTCTCCATTTGCAATACTCACTTCAACAGTTTTATTAGAAATATTGTTTACCATTTGTTTGTCATTATTACACATATGGTTTGTTGCTCCGGAGTCTATATACCACACATCACTATTCACCTTCACAGAAAGAGCAGCAATAAGAGCCTTGTCCTTTGGTTTACTCTTCGGCTTGTACCTATCTCGACCATGACTTTTACTCTGCGTCTCCTTTTCTGCTCCAGGTTGTCCTGTAGTTTGTTTATCAGGACAATTCTTCAAGAAGTGGCCAATACGCTTGCACTTGAAACATTTGGGTTGCTTCCGAGTGATCAGTGCGGTTGTACTATCCCTCTTGTCCTCTCGTCTCCGTGTCTCTTCCAACAGTTTCCCTGAGACGTGTTCAGTACTTAATTTTGTACCTGCATTTTCAATGGCCATAATCAGCGGATCAAAGTCTTCAGTTAGACCACTCAACATTATAACAGCTACGAATTCATCATCCAGTGGTGACTCAATTTCATTCAACTGATGTGAGGCTTCCTTAATTTTGTTGAGGTAGTCCTCCATCGAGCTGCTATCACATAGTTTTGTCCCAAACAAACTTCTAAGAAGACCTAATCTTCTACATAATCCGCGACCTTCATACGCCTTCTTCAGGGTATTCCATGCTTCATAAGCACATTTTGCGGAGCGAATGTATGGAATTACTGCTGGTTGAACTGATAAGGCAATTCGTGCCAACGCCTTTTCTGCCTTCTTTTTATCGTCGTTCACGTCTTTCTCAACAAATTCCCATAGTTCTTCATGAATTAACAACATTCGCATCGAAAACTTCCAAGTTGAATAATTTTCTGACCCCTTGAGTTTCTCAATGGAATTCATGTATGTTGAAGAAGCCATTTTTCAACGTTTTTCGGTGACTTGAATTTACTTACCGTTTTTCTTCGTCAATCTGTCCGAAATACAAGCGTTTTTGAGTATTAGCAACCACGCTCTGCTACCATGTTGGATATTTCGGCAGAAATAAAAACATTTAAACGGAGATTTGATGGGATTTATTCGTGACAACGATTACAATTTCAAGATGGCTATCCAGAACAATATAACACCCATTAGACACAGCTAAAACCTCTAGACAGAAGGTATCAAACTCGAATGACACATGTCATGTCACACGTTGTCGTTTTAGGTTGCGTTTAGGAACCCGTATACAAATTCCAATCCAACAGACAGCTCACTTCAAGCTCACTCCACCGAAGTTTACACGGTGAGATTTGTACAGAATCGACTGGCTGTAGTGCCACCGTGTCTGTCAACAAACATCCATAGTGATCCATACACCACCGACGATGAAACCGTAGTTTTCCACGGCAAAAAAACGTGTGTCTAGAACGGGCCTAACTACTTACTCCTTATTTTTTTCATAGATTTATATGAAAAAACCAAACAAGAACAACTTGCATACCTAATAAGAACATTCAGTTATTCCAAAGACGGAAAAAGTTTTCAAAAGATGCGAATGATACATACAAATGCGAGTTCTATAGAGGTGCGTACAAACTAGAGCATTGACAAAACATTTTATGTATTTGACGGCGCAGTAAGTGGCGCCATCTAGATTTGTTACAAAGTTACTGGAATTGCCAAAAAGGTCGGATAATAGTGACACTGGCTGGCGATAGTCACTCTAGCAGAGCAATTCTTCTGATGACCGATGATGTCAGGGGAGTTGCTGTCGCACTACGCCCATGACGAACTGCGTTATTCCGGCATAATCCTGATGATATTGAAGCTGCTGAGGCAATGTTACGATAACTACTTCTGGTAAAGGCCGTTACTGCAGTGGTGGACTGGTTGCCAAGTAGTAACAACCCCGATACAACAAGTAGTAGCTGTAGGTCGAGGGTTCGAATCCAGGCAGGCGCTTTACTTTAAGTAAATAATTCCACCGGCCCCCTTCTATCATCGGACATCTAGACGCACTGCAAGTTACCATCCCTACCTCATTGGTATTCCACCAATTCGCTCTAAGCGTTTCCAAATGTCATTTATAATGCGAACAGCAAAATAGAGCAACTCTCTACCTGCATCTGTGTTTCATAACGCATACAAACCTAATCTCTTCAAAGTGAGAGTGAACAGGCTTCTTCTGGGTAAGCTCACTCCATCGTAGACTTTGTCTCTGTTGCCTCCGACCTAGACTAGAGTCAAGAACAAACCCACCTCAAATAAAAAAAAATAAAAAAAATTCACCACTGCTCTTAAAACGATGAAGAAAAACGTGGTCAGGAAACCAGCGGCGTGTTCTAGAACCGAAAATTCGAAGACATGTGACATCTGGCAACCCGCAATGAGCCCGCGTATAGATTACAGCCCACACCCTCTCAAAGAGGGGAGGCCTGGGTCCCAGAAGTGGGAACATTATAGGCTGGTTATGGCGTCTCTAGGCGGGGTGCGGCGAATCCGTGCTCTTCCGAAACTATTGAATGCTCAAGTTAGCACCCACCTTAACAATACTTTAAGACTTTAGAAATAAACTTTTCTTTTACACATGAGTTCATATCAAAGGAGTTTTCGTTCTGTTGTTTCGAGACGAATCGCTTTCAGTATTGTTATCAAAAGAGATTTGGTTTTGACGTACACATCAATTTCTTATATTTGGTATGATTGGCTTTTGTGAACCTGGCGATATTATTTGCTTAAGTAAATCCTGGGGTTGTGAAAGTGTGTGGTTATGTGATTAAATATGAACAGGGAAAGTAAATCTATTTATTATAAGAGTACCTAGTGTGAATTTTGTGGTTAAAATTTATCAAACAGATATTTATTTGTGATAAAACTTAATTACAATATAAGTACAAGCTAACTCTAAATTATATACAGTATGTAACAAAAACCCTTTTGTTCCTTTTAGGGACGTATACATGCAAGCACATCATTGACGAAATTATAATTTAAAAAAAAAAAAGCATTGGCTAGTCGAGAGATCAAAATCAAATTATCATTTGGTCTTAAAAATACCGTGTAAACCAATATTTTTAAAGATTCATTCGTTAAAGTGATAAATAACAGCTGCCAGGGTCACGAACTTGTGTAGAAAAATTCACACCGGGCGCACCGGCACCGATCAAATGGAGTGGCGGGAACGTTCTATCTCTTTCTGGTTTCGCGTCATCACTTCATACAGATTTGCAAAGGTAAGAAATCAGTTAAGCATTACAAATATTAATAATTAAATATTCATTTGAATTATTTTTGTTGAACAGTTTTTTTTTTTTAATAAATGACTTGCTTTATTACATTACGTACGTTTATCGATTCTTAAAACGTAGGTAGAAGGAACAACAGGGTTTTTGTTACATATTGTATATTATGTACAAGTATATAATAAATAAAAAATAAATAAAAAAGGGAAGAGCTCAACGGGTATCAAAAAATTCGTCCGCATCGCTGTCAAGGCAAAGTGCCCAAAAGACTGGCATTTTTGTAGTGGTATTTGCATGACAGTTTTTTAAGGAATTTGTGGATAGAAAAGTCCTTTGTTAGTTCTGAAACATTTTCGGAATTTTGCAGTTTTTTTCCTTCCACATAATATTGGGGCCAGTCTCACATGTGTAAGGTGTAACTTAAATAACGCACAACCTTTTTGGGGGTCATTTTACTCATCATTATGAACAACTATTACTATGGAATCAAACCTGAAATCGCGAAAAAAAAATCTGCTGTTCCCTATATTTGCATAACCCGACAAAATGTAGGAAACAGCTGTTTTTTTTTTTACGTTTTCTTCTTTGGTCCCATAGCAAAAGTTACTTATTACATATTACAAACTTTTATTTAGTTTCACGTGTCTGTATCAAATCTTGCAAGTTAAATTTGACCCGCTTCCCGATTTTCGATTGATCTGAAATTTTACATGCAGATGTAAATCAGATGACAATGCAATATTATTACGACATGGAGCTGATCTGATGATGGAGCCGGAAGGTGGCCATGGGAACTCAGTAATAAAACGATGCAACCCTATCGAGTTTGGGCTCGTTAGATTTATCTTGACAAGGACGTTGGTCCTGCATGATATCCAGACTAATTTTAAAAACATTTTTTTTAATAATACACTTGTTGTACAATCAGTGTTTAACTTGAATAACGGGAACAGCTCATTTTTTTCGCGATTTACAGGTTTATCCAATGATAAAAGTTATTCATAATGATGAGTAGGTACAATGACCCCTTAAGATGTTGTGTGTTATTAAGTTATACCTTGTATAATGGAGGCGTTGTTATTCGCCAGATGAAGCTGAAATGTGTAAAATGTCGCGTGCCTGTAACGGTACCTCTACGCTTCAAACTGGAAAACAGCCACGCTGTTTAGCGGAAGTAACAGGTATACACTCCGACCGTCGAGAGAACGCCGTAGCGTGATAATAAATAGTTTCAGCAGTAGGATATTATTGGGCATTCTACCCCACCTTCCGTTCCATCGGCTCACTCCGTTCGCCTCGTCACTCTCGGTGGAGTAGAATGCCCAATAATATAAATGAAATCCACTGGTTCGGCGCCTATTCCACCCGATGGAATGATCATCTCCGTCACTCTCGGTACAGTAAAATGTCTAATACTGGTTCGGCACCTATTCCACACGATGAAACGGAAGGTGGAGTATGAATTCCTACATAGTGTAGTAAAATACTGGTTCGGCGCCTATTCCACACCAAAAGTGCGCACCGTGACTTACAGCTTAGTACGGCCGTTATTCTAAGTGCGTACGATGTGGCTATGTAGCCCCCTAGTTATCCTAACGCCCTAGCCTACCATACAAACCACACCAAACGTAGGTTACGTTGGTTTTACGTGAGGGAAGTCTGTTACCAGGAGACCTACGGGAACAGACGGAACTTGGGTAGGAATAGGGGTTTGTGTACGTCGTGCAATGTACACAGGAAATGGTTTTCTCACCGCCGATCCCACAGACTCATAGGATCGATGACGGCTAAAGGTGTCTTGGCCACAGTGAGAGGAACACTTTATTTCTAAAACTCAATATTAACTTACCGCGTTACCGTTATTTTAATTAAGTCATTCAGTCGACACTAGTTTACTTATTAACAAATAAGGGTGCTCGCTACTTGAACTGGTAGCCTAAAATTCAGGACAGATTGTCACATGTCTCTCCACAAAATTAGAGGTAGCTCATAACCTTAATAGGCTACACACTTACTCCGCTTAAGTGACCAGATTGGCTCGAGGATCATCTGAACTTTAAGTTACCCTACATTAAACTAAAATCCAGGACAGATTGTCTCATGTATCTCCACAAAAGTAAGAAATAGTGCATACCCGGAGGCACCCACACATTCTATTTTCTGTGACCAGATTGGCTCGAGGACATCCAAATTTTAATTTAATTAATTCAAACAGAGAGCACTACCTTGCTCCACTTCCCTACTAACTGTTACTAACTAACAATATATCGCTTTGTAATCGACACCAGCAGTTAGCAAGGTACCTTTACACTCGACGATACCCGCGCCGTTCTCAGTTGCGAACCGCCTGACGGCAGCGTCGGAAACCGTGATCAGTTAGTCAGCCTAATAAAAACAAGTAATACTGTTTATGCTGCGTGTGCAACACGTTTTCACAGTCGTTCTCAAAACAGTACACACGTATTGTCCGGCGTCACCGCACCGTTCTTTATCCTGAACGCTTTCATCAGACAGTTGTAACCACGTAGTGTAAATGGTATTTTATATGTGCAAGGCTGCAATCTTGCAACATGCAGTCTAAGCAGTTTTGAACTTCATTGCATCTTGAGTAGGTATGTGTGTGTGTTAAAAGAATTATAATGTTGAATGTAACATGATCGTCGTTCACGTTGTAGTATTTAATTAAATTTAGGTTTATACAGAATTGTCTAGGTACTTCACATACCTACTATGTCTTACCTAGATTTGTTGTAATCTAGTTTATATAAACTATAATAAAATAATACTTATACCTTCTTATTCTTAATAAATATTCACTGAATTCGTCTTTTATAGAACTTCCTAAATATTGTTTTCGTATTTATATTTGAAGTTTGTAATCGCTTCTAATTTATTGTGTTTCATTCTTCTAGGTAATAAGATTATATAATCTTATTTATATGAATATTTATATGATATATTTTTTATCAAGTACAACATGTATTATTGGTTGAACCATTACCCACTTCGATCGAGCGCGATTTTAACTTAGATAAAAGAGAACCCTGTGCACAACAAGATTATTTGGGAGCATTATAATAGTACCTATGCTAAAGTTAAACTAAAGTTATTATCGATAAATTAGACAACTATAAAACCATAACTCAGGCATGTGTGTTCGATTCCCACACGATACAGTTTCTTGGATTCTTTAATTGTGGTTTTAAGTGATTATTTAATAATACGAATTAAAATTTTATTTGTGAGTATTTTTAAATGAACTTATTCCACAGTAGTATTTTATGTGATTATAATATTAGTCCCGAGTTTAACTGCAACTTAACATTAACAACCACACGGATTGGTTTGTGCGTATTACAAAATGGTTTATTATCAAAATAGTTACGATTATTTTCAACTACCTACTTACTTCTTGAGTCAACTATGCTCACAAAATTTACTTTCAACGACGCGATCTACCTACGAGTTTCACCTCTCGCATAAACGTAATTGTGATGATAAAAATTCTCAACAAACATACAACAATTATTCAATTAATTATACATATTAATTCAGTATTGAGTCATAAAGAATAACAGGGATCGGGTTCACTTTGTCGGCTTTATTTTGCGGTTCTCATGAACAAATTGCAATTTAGCGAAATTGGTATGCGATCAATATGGTTCAATATGACATAAACGACATATTTTTTTATACAACTGTAAGACATGTACTTAGAGTTTAAAATTGAAACGATCTATTTTATGCTTAAATTGTATTTTTTGTGAATATAAACGAATTAATTTCAATCAATAAATTACATTCGCTCCAGAATCTTCAAAGTGACAAGTAGTACTAGCAGTACTTTAAAATCAACTTTAAAACATGTAAGTGAGTACTTCTTAATTTTAAATTTGTAGTCATAATGCACAGCTACGGACCTGGTTTTTGCCTGCCGGCTGTTGTAATTAACATGTTATATCTATCCATCGTGATTGCTACTCAGCTACGGACCTGGTTTTTGCCTGCCGGCTGTTGTAATTATCATGTTCTATCTATCCATAGTGACTGTTACTTAGCTACGGACCTGGTTTCTGCCTGCCGGCTGATGTAACTGTTCTCATCCTGTCATAAATTGATTATTGTATCTCAAAAAAAGACCTTAAACGGTTATTTGTTTTGTTATATAAAATATTAAGTACTTTTTATCTTGTGTTTTAGGTCTGACTCCGACGTTTCCCGTGTGTCCGACTACATAAAGAGCCCGCCGACTGCTACAAAGGTCGTGCCGAGCAAGAGCCAGCCTACGAAAAAAACAACAAAGCGCAAAGCTTCCTCGGTCGTGGAATTAGGATCAAGGTAGTTTATGACTATTTTTATTTTCTAAGTTATTACTTTCACATATTCTAATATAAAGTAGATTTCAATAGAGAACTTTGATTTGCAAAAATAATTTTAAGTACATACTTATTTTTCTCTCATCATAAGTTTGTATCTAGAAAAGTGTTTCTTCTAGATTATTAAAATAAAATTTAATTTGTTTACAGTAACAAGAAACCAGGGAGCACCGATCTTTTCGGTTTGGAAGACTTAGATGGCCTTCCTCCGCAGTCGGAGTTAGGTTCATCCTTGCTGTCCCGCGTCGCCAACGGGAAGGTACGACGGACAGCGGATCTAAGGGGTGCCTTCTTTGTGGAACTGAAGGTGTACCATAAAGAAGACATCATCTCCACTGCTCCTGAGGAGCGTTGGAAGAAGTCCCAAGTTGCATTAAAACTGCAATTGGATAAAGGTAGCTCGCAGTGGAACTCACTACAAAAATTCATGCATAAGGCTCACGAGTTGTTCAATGACTCAGAGCCGGTATATTATAGCGATAAGATACATTTTAAATAAGTTACACTATTAATTTAAAATTTTAATTTGAGGCATCCAAAATAAAGATTAAAACTGCAACTGGATAAAGGTAACTCGCAGTGGAACTCACTACAAAAATTCATGCATAAGGCTCACGAGTTGTTCGATGACTCAGAGCCCGTATTTATAGTGATAAGATACATTTTAAATAAGTTACATTATTCATTTAAAATTTAAATTTGGGGCATCCAAAATAAATCTTTATTTTTAAACTTAGCAAGTAATTAATTACGATAGAATGCCTTTCTGCACTGTTTGTAACATATCTGTTGAGCGCAGTCATTGGACAGGTCATCTACGCAGTACCGATCATAAAAATAAAAATATTTCATACGTTTGCGAAGGTGTTGAATTAATTCATTCTGCATTTCTAAATCGTATAGCTTCTTATAGAATTATTGATACTAATGAAAATTATTCTTTAGATTCGTTTTTTAATAACAGTCAAGAAAAAATCAAGACATTAATAAACAAATCTCTTAAGGATCATATCTGTCTAAAAATTAATTTTGAATATTTTGCTTTGTTTTTGATGGTTAAAAATGATAGTCAGGAGATGAAATCATTTGCTACAAAGAATTATGTAGTACATCAGAATTATGATTATGATTCATTAGCATCTCAGGTTAGAAACACGTTGAAAAAAAAGATAGAAGAATTTCAAGATCGTGACAGTGGGTGGACATTTTTAAACAGTTCGTATTTGGAAGTTAATGTTAACAAATACCAACCTTTGCGCGGCTCAAGCTTTATCGAGTTGCCGACATCAATTAAATCAAAAAAAGCATGTATTAATATTCATAATAAAGATAATTATTGCTTTTTATGGTCAGTTGTTGCTGCTTTATATCCAGCTAAAACTCATCCTGAAAGAGTATCATCTTACCCCCATTTTCAAAGCGTGTTAAATATAAAAGACATTCAATTTCCATTGAGTTTCTCAGATATTGCTCGATTCGAATTAAATAACCCTGAAATTTGTATATATATATATGGCTTTAAAAATAATTCCGTGATTGGACCGTTTTATAAACCAAAATCTTTGAAGAGAAAAGTGATTCATTTACTTTACTTAGAAAAAGATGATTTATCACATTACTGTCTCATTAAGGATTTACCTCGTCTTGTTAAAAATCAAATAACAAGACACCACAGTAAATTATACTTTTGTGATGTTTGTTTAATGTTCTTTGATTCATGTGATGATCTGAATTCACACAGTTGTGGAGGAGTTGCTACTGAACTACCTCCAAAGGGTTCTTTCATTCAGTTTGAAAATTATGGTAGAAAGCAATTTGTGCCATTCGTTATATATGCAGATTTTGAAACAATGCTAGAGCGGTACGACTCCTGCGAACCTGACCCAACTCAGGCGAGCACCGTTACGAGACAGCGACATGTGCCCATCGCTTTCGCTTATCATATTACATGCACTCTAGATGAAACCTATAATCGTTACGTTTCGTATCGTGGTTTGGATTGCGTTTCGAAATTTGTGAAGTCTATCTATAAAGACGCTAAAAAGCTTTATAGAATTTTAAATAATACGATTCCTATGATTTACACGAATGAGAATGCTCTCGACTTTGAAAACTCTGATACATGTCATATTTGCGAGAATTTCTTGTTTGGTGATAGGGTTCGCGATCATTGTCATTTGACTGGTAAATATCGTGGCGCAGCTCACAGTTACTGTAACCTACAATATAAAATGCCTAAGTTTCTGCCTGTATTTTTTCATAACTTATCGGGTTATGATTGCCACCTTTTCATAAAAGAATTAGGTAAAGCTCCAGGATCTATTAAAGTCATACCTAAAACAAAAGAAAATTATATTTCTTTCACGAAGTATATTCCGATTTCCGATAATGAAAGCATACAGGTACGATTTGTAGATTCTTTCAAGTTTTTAGGAACAAGCTTAGAAAAGTTGGTTAGTACAATGAAAAAACAAGAATTTAAACAATTAAAATTTTATTTTCCCGAAAAACACAATTCGATCTACTTACCCGTAAAGGAGTTTATCCGTACGACTATATGTCTCAATGGAAACTTTACGAAGATACGTGTTTACCCTCCAAAAAATTTTTTTTTAACTCTTTAACTAATGAGTCAATTACTGATGAAGACTATGAACACGCTCAGTCCGTTTGGTCAGTATTTAATATTCGTAACATGGGTATGTATACAGATTTATACCTTAAAACCGACGTTCTTTTGCTTACAGACGTGTTTGAAAGTTTTAGAAAAACATGTAAACGACATTACAATCTGGATCCCGCGTTCTATCTTACAGCACCAAGTCTATCATTCGATGCAATGCTTTTGAAAACTAGAATTAAATTAGAATTGATAAGTGATGTTCAAATTTATAGGATGATACAAACAGGTATTAGAGGAGGTATTTGTATGTGTTCCAGAAGACATGCCCAAGCCAATCATAAATACTTGGATTCTTACGACCCATCCCTTCCGAATTCATTTATTATTTATTTAGATTGTAACAATTTATATGGCTATAGCATGTGTCAATATTTGCCTCATTCGGATTTTAGATTCATGAGTAGACAGGAAATAGATGATTTGCAGTTGAACTTAATAGATATAAGCGATACTGCGGAAAACGGTTATATTCTTGAAGTTGATTTATTATATCCTACAACATTGCACATTGAACATAATGACTTTCCATTTTGCTCAGAAAAATTCGTCCCACCCGGTGGTAAGAATAAAAAATTAATACCGAATTTGTATGACAAATACCACTATATTATTCATTACATACATTTAAAAAAATGCTTGCAACACGGATTGGTATTACGAAGGATTCATCGTGCAATTGTTTTCAAGCAAAGCTGTTTTTTAAAACAATATATTGATATTAACACCCAGTTACGTCAAAAAGCAGAGTCAACGTTTGAACAAGATTTTTTCAAATTATTGAACAATAGTATTTTTGGAAAGACTCTGGAAAATAATGAGCATCGAATAGATGTTAAGTTAGCAAACAAGTGGTGTGACTTGAACAATAAAACAAAAAAGACTACTTGTGCTGAGAAATTGATCGGCAGTCCATATTTTCATAGCGCCTCAGTATTTTCTGATGATCTAGTGGCAATCCAAATGAAGCCTTCTCGCGTTATTCTTAATAAACCAATATATATAGGATTTACTGTATTGGAATTATCTAAGAGTCACATGTATGACTTCCATTATTCAATCATAAAGCCTTTTTATGGTAACCGAATTGAATTGTGTTATACTGATACGGATAGTTTGGTTTATGATGTAAATACTGATGACATTTATCAAGATATCAATGAACATTTTCTAAAATATTTTGATACCAGCAACTACGACTTAAACAACGAATTTAACTTACCAATTATTAATAAGTAAAATTATCAAAGAATTCGTAGGACTGCGCTCAAAGCTTTATTGTATTAAAACTTTAGACAAAACAATAAAGAAAGCAAAAGGTATAAAAACATGTGTTACGAAAGATTTAAATATGTTAGATTATAAAAACGTTTTGTACAATTGTAACGTCATTCGCAAAAAAAATGTTTTGTTTAAGTCGATAAAACATGAAATTTTCACTCAGGATGTAAATAAAGTAGCACTTTCAAGCAATGATGATAAGCGGTTGTTATCGATTGATAAGGTATCTACTTTAGCTTGGGGTAATGCAACTATATTTAAGTAATGAATTGCCATTATTTTTAATGTAAGTAATTACAGTAGATACATTTTTTACAATGTATTTAGATAACGTTCAAATGTAATGATAATTACCTAAAGTAAGGTCAAATAATGTGTAATGTAATTGTAAAAATTTAAATTTTCTTGGTGCCTCAAATAGATATTATTATTTTAACTGTTACTTATAACAAAATATGTATAAACTTTAGAACTTAGTAAGTACTTAATTAGTTTTAAGAGCATTTACGCGACACAGCATTTCGTAAAATTCCTAAAATATAATCTACTAACTTTTTGTGACGTATCCTGCTTAGACGTATCAAGTTTTATTAAATCATATTATTCATTTCCAAAACTTCGGACTTAAGTTTGTATGAAATGCCATGTCGCTATGTGATAAGTTTTCTTATATTGGTAGTAAATAAATAAATAGTATTTAATGGTTATAATTATATCTGTTTTATTTCCATTCCTGATTGATTACAAAGCACACAGGTTCCAACTTGATAAACATATAATGTTCATTTTTGATGACAAAGGACTCGTGCCTCGAAGTTCGCACGCGCATTGTAGAATTTGACACCGAACAGGTGCTCGGACATGTTGAAACATGAAATTGATTCACAGCGTATGGTTTTATGGAGTCTAATTACATATTTGTCACGTTCCACAGTAATATTATTGTGTAGAACGTCATTCTATCATTACACAGTCGGCCGGAGCGGTCATATCACGTTGAATAAAAACAAAACAAATTGTAAGTATTGCACAAGCTTATACGTATTTATAAAATTATTTCATAAGCTGTTAAACATAATTGTTATCAATAATTATAACTTTGTTTGTTTCAGATCATCAATAATGTGCGATTCTCCTGATTTTATCTTCTCACAATATGGTCAAGGTTGGCCAACTCCAAGTTTAAGCTGGCATGTTCCAGAGCAACAAAGACCTGAACCAACCAACAAAAAGCCTAGACCAAGACGGGAGGGTTTAAAACGGAAGGCACCTGAACATTCTATAAGTCAATCGTTCGTTATAAACAACGAAAAGAAAAAAGGTTTACGACTGATCCAGATACAAGTATTAGACATCAGTGAGCGACAAGAAGCAAGTGTTGCAAGTTCAAGTGATAATGAGAACGTGGTATTGTTAAGTGCACAATATGTAGTTAGTGAACCGGTGGACAATGTTATGGAAGAGACACAATCATTGATAAATAAAATTTCAAAGAAACTTTGTGGTGATGATTATTATTAGTAAGTAAGTAATGTATCTACCTAGTTTGTATATTCAGTAGAAATAAATAATTAGTTTAATATTGATATTATAAATTCATTTGTTAATCTGTTAGTGTAATAAAATGATTCCACATAGATCATCACAATTTGTAAATAAAAAATAAAATATTAAGAAAACTTTAAGCCCTTAGTTAGGTTCTTAGTTAAGATTCTTAGTTAATATGTAAGTTTAATGTATAAATAAATGAAATATCTAAGGTGTAAGTTTTATTGTAATTAGAGAGAATAAGTTAGAAGAAATAAAATAATTTATTTGTTAATGTAGTAGTGTATTAAAATTCTCAAAATACATCATAGTTCATAGTAGATAAGTTTCATGTACATACATAAAATATTAAATAACAAGGACAAGTGTATTTAGTTTGTAATTGTAAATAATGTGAAAACTAAATAAATAATATATTTATAATTTAAATTATCTTTTATTGACGTTATAAACATACTCCCACTTTAAATTAGCTCTAAAGAAATGTTCTCATTATAGGTTTTAATTATGTTTTCAATATTTTAAAATTAATAGAATACTTACTCAATTAAATTCATTTTATTAGAGCTAATTTTAAGTTTGTTATGTAGGTTACCCAGATTATATTATTAAATAAAACAACCTTATGTACATAATCATTTTTATTAACTGAACATTACAAAATAATTTAAAATAGATTAAATATAGACATATTATTATCAAGATACCATTTTCTAATACACACCGCATTATTTAATGCACAATTCACTTTATGGTTCACACAATTAAAATCAGTTTTATTTTTACAGAACTTTTTTTTTAATGTCGCAAAATTAGGACACCCTTTCTCACCTATATCAATAACTTCACAGTTTGCACATAACTCTTTAATCCACTTAATCTTTTCCAAACCCTTTGTAATAATTTTTTTATTTTCTAAATACGGTACGATGACATGTTGAAACTCTCTGTAGTCTATAAAGCCCTCACTCCAGAAAATTCCACGATTTCTTTCCAACCACCGCACCTGCTTCTTTTCTTCTTGAGTTAAGTAATAAAACGTATGCGGTGGTTTAACCAAGAACGTCTGTGTGTGCTCATTACTTACGATAGCCACTTCTTTGACAATAAAATTATTGTCTAAATATTTAAATCCTTGGAGTTCGACAATGATAATATCCGCGTTCATGATAACTTCTTCACTGTGTTGCTTAATGGCTTGTATTCAACAATGCAATCGTTAAGAATGAGACAGTATGCTGAAGTTTGATCTGGTATTTCTGAATCACTCTCAATTTCTACCCTTACATCCACAACTGGTCCAGTCTTCAGATTATCGATCTGTCTAGAGCAATCGATAACAAACAACGGTGCTAATTCTTTAAATTGTTTCTCGCTTAATAAATACTCCGAACAACGGTCGTAATACGACTGCTGAAATCTGATGTATTGCTCGTATAATAAAGCAATTCTGTTATTAGCGAAGTTCACATTGAGGCTTTCATACGGGAAATATGTTGAATTAAGGTACACTCGAACATCACGAACATAGCAGTGATCAAACTGCGACATGTCAGAACTTGCATTATTTTTTCTACTTGTTTGTAGTCCGATTATTACATATCGCGGTTTTTCTATTTGAGATGATGTTTTGATAGACCAGGTGTGCTTTGTAGTTCTAGGTAAAGTGGGATATTCGTATAGATCCCAGTTTCTAAATATCATCTGGAGCGGTCGATCTTTTTCCAACAGTTTTAATAAACTTATTTTTTCTTTGTCCGATACTTTCACATGGGGTACGCGCCATATGATTTTATTGATTTGAATGTCTTCCACTATTTCTCCGGTATTCAATTTTACAGCGTTCAAATTAGTGTTGCTTCGTAACAATATTAGTTCATGTCTACTATTTATTACAACTTTTTTTAAATCTTCTGCGAAACCGATGATATTCCGAAGTGGTATAGACGCAGAAAAACTTCCCCCATTAATATTTTTTATACCATCGATACTCCAACCCCAAGCTCTAGCTACTTTTGATTCATTCTCATTCATTGATATTAACGATTTCATGGTTGTAGTTATACCAGCATTTTTTATTTTATCAATCTCCACTCCGTTTAGTTCGTACCTAATATCTTGGAACAAGAAGAGTAGTCCATTGTTCGTAAAATTAACACTAGTAGCTTGCTCTTTTGAATCTTTTTTGCTAACGATAACGGTTCCTTCCAAATACAGAGTGCTGGCTGATGGTAATATGTAAAGATCCTGTTGGTTGATAGGTATGCGTATTTCATCGTTCCTGTTGAAACTTGTTACATAAGGTTTGTACGAATGAAATTCGATTCCTTCTATACTGTTGTCGTAAGTCGGAGTGGATAAAACGTCTAAGATATTCATTTTAACAATCCGATCGCTTTGAGAAATATCTTATTGTCTTTAGTTAATTTTATTTTGCTCTTAGAACGACGTCTTATTTGGTAGGTAGCTTGAGTAGAACTGGTATTTTTAATTTGTTGAGACATATATTTATTGTAGTCAATCATTTTTTCTTCTAAGATGTAAATACAGCTGTACTTCTTCACCACGCAAGTTAATTAAGCGATTGTTTATATCTAGTAGTCGGATATGTATGCAGCTTATGTTGTTTTGATTGATTGGAAAATATATTGCGTTCTTCGGGATTTCTATGATTCTGTAACCAGGTGGTACGTTGAGTGCGAATTCATGAATTATGTGACTTGGTTCACCGTTTATGTAAGAGCCGCTCACAATGTCACATTCGATCCTTACCACAGTCGTCGGTAAAATGTTGACTGGATGCTGTGACACATGCCATTTATTTGCTTTTAAGACCTGCTTATCAAACCCTAACAGTCTACTGAAAGAGTATTCTTTCTTTAAATTAACGTCTTTTGAACAATATATGGCAGTTTTTAAAGTATTGTTATTGCATTGTAATTTAATTGAGGCATCTTTTATTTCGGATTTTAAATAATCATAAATATCTTGCAATTCATAGGTGCCTTCCGGTATTTCAATAACTTCGTTTGAACCATAATAGAACTTGTTATTACTTTTATCAATATTTGGTATAGAATTAAATGTTGAAAAATGCAATAAAGCACACTCATATTCTCCATTTAGTTGCAACGTATTAGGATAGTACGTAGATAAAATTGATGAGTTTCCAGTTATCGACAAAGTGAGTGACATCTTGCAAATGATTGAAATAAAATAAAATCATTTATTTTATACATTTTTATTCCAAAAAGTCCTCAAATATTTTAAACATAAATGACCACAGTTCACAGTGTTAAATTTTTGATATCTTGTGTAGTTATATGAAACTTTACAATTCTTAAAATATCGTAACAGTTCTAATGGAGGTTTTAAATTTCCATAGCTATCAAAATAATCACAATAGTCATATACTTTTACATAAGCTACCCAATGCGTTCCTTCGTTTTTAGAATCGTCTAAGTTAACAATACCACATTCCATACGTTTCGGCTTCCTTGGCAATTGATCTTTCATATATACTCCTCGGAAATATGGGATGTCTCTTGCGTAGTATTGGATGTCTACATTAGTTAGTGCGCGATTTGGTAGCTTCTTGTTCAGTTTTTTGTTGATTTTATAAACAATCCTTTACCGTTTTTATAAGGTTTTATGTATAAACCCTTACCCACTGCTAAACCCTCCATAGTTCTATTATGTCGTTCCGTCTCTCGCAAGTTTTGTTGAGCAGATTTATAATCATTCACCGTTTTTGCAATTCCAGCTGCACCACCAGCTAAAGCTCCTAAAGCTGATAAGCCAGCAAAAATTGGAATTAAAGGTAGAACTCCACCAGTCTTCGGTATGGGGATCACTCTCGGTACTCTGATTTGGTGTAATTTGGGGCATAACTTTTTTGCAGCTAAGTAAGCCAAGTTTATTAAAGACTTACTATCCTTGGGTTTTAGCTTTTTTATTTTAGATTTTATTTTTGATACTAAACTTTTAAATGTTTTGGCACCAGAACCAGATTTCAATTTGGCTTTCATGACTTTGCTTACTAACCATGAGCTTAATTTTTCACCTTTTCCTGCATCTTTTGATTTTAGTCTCTGTTTAGCCATGTTCAAAAGCTGTAAGTCGGCTTTGTGACGATTAGGTAAATCTGTATGATTTTCATATGCTATATCGTGGTGCATACAAGCTTCGTCTAGTTTATTCACACCTCGATCGCCTCGCAACAAACGTTTATGAAGTTTAGTTCCTGGTCCGCAATAATTGTATCCAGGCAAATGAGCTTCGAACGGTAGATTATTAATTATACTGTTAACTAGTCCACCACCTTGCATTACTTAAATAATAATGATACAAATTTCACAAAGTATTTCTTTTATATCTTAATTTATTAATGAGGATTTATCAATCCAACTGTTTTCATCATTATTGAGACCTAACCATTTAACGAATAGTTTCTTTCCTTTCTTTTTAAATATTTTTTCTACTAAATAAACACCAGGATAGTTAGATTTTTGAAGTTCTTGCTCGTAAAAAGTTCCTAATATATTTTGCTTTCGTTGATCTTCTATGTGGTATGTTACTGGTATAGTTTTATTAATCTTTTTTATCGTAAAGAGTTCAGTTGACCAATTAGGAGTATAACCTTTCTCGAAATTGTGTTTGTATTTACTGATACGAACACAGTTACCTTTTTTGAACTTAGGCTTCCGCTGGATGGATACATGATTACATATGTTTTTAATATTCTCTTTTACGATGGGTTCATTCGATTTATTAACATCATTCGGTTTAATTTTAATAGTACGATGTTTTGTGTTATTATATGTATTAAATAAATCTTCTAAAGGTGTTCCTAACCAATTATAATTTCCAACGAGATTAAAATATTTGTACAAATTATTTTTAACAGTTTTAATTAGTCGCTCTACAATTGAAGCTTTTTTAGTAGAGAAAGATGAGTAATGGTTTATGCGGTACTTCTTCATTAGCGTTTGGAATGTGTTGTTATAAAACTCTGTGCCCATATCAGTTTGTAAATTAACAGGATTTTTATTGCTGCTTAGTAGTATTCGTTCAAAAGCTCGAGTTACTTCAGATTTATTTTTAGATTTTAACGGTTCTGCCCAGGCATACTTTGAGAAGCAGTCAATCACCACTAAAATGAAATTGTAACCTTTGTTATACTTTCTTAGGTTTTGCATGTCCATTAGATCTGCTTGCCACAAATCATCGATCCCTTTGAGAATAACAGAACGTCGAAGGAAGTTTCTTCGTGCCGCTTTGTGTATTTCATTTACTATTTGTTGTTTTGCCATTACTGAGATTTTTAAGTAATTTGTCTATATCTGCTTTGGAGTAAAACTTCTCTTCCAAATGAATCAAAACCTCAGGTTCCTTTACTTTTAAAGCAGTCTGAACAGACTTTTGTGCATCTAATATGATTTGAGCACGCAATGATGCAATCAGCTTATTAAATTGTTTTATCGTATCAGCACACATTCGATCTACATAATCCTTGTTCACAGCATCGTCTGATTCTAATGGAGGTCTAATTCCTCTCAATCTAGAAGACTTTAAATCAAAATCTCCACTTTCTGATTTTAACAACGCGTTATCATTGAAATTAATCAGTTCTGACAAACGCATTCTTTTATGAATAAAATGTCCAAATTTATCTATATTCATGTTTAAGGTGTACTTTATGTAAAGGCTGATGATGAACTAAACAATAGTTAATTTTTCACCTATTTATTTATAAGTTTACTTTCACGTAATTCTTCAATAATGGATATTATTTCATTATCTAATCCTGTGTTGCCGGCATCTCTAGATGCTATTAATAACTTTAACCTTTCCACCAATTCATTAGGATCATCCCAATACACAAAATCTACGTTATTTTTCCAGATTTTTGTTAATGGTAGTCCTTTACCTTTCGAATGATGACCCTGAACCGTACTTTGCAGTTTAAAAAGAGGTTTAATAACTTGTAAATATTTTTGTCCCTTATTACTTTTTATTGGTTTACTTGGGTCATTATCACGACGATGTGCATTTGTATCAAGTAACATTTTCTTATAATATTGCAAGTCATTTTCAGTAACCAAACTTAAATCAATATCTTTCTTAAGCAGTAGTTGATTTAAACCAGGCGTATGTTTGTATTTATAACCAGCCACGATGATATAACTATCGTCGATTGTTATATGAGCAGAACCTAACATCAATTTTCCGCGTTCTACTCTGACACCAAATGGAATGTCTGTTAACGCTTCTGAAGACACTGACCAGGATGATGTATCACGACCTTCACTTTTTTCAACTGATTTATACGAAGATTCACTGTTGGTGTCAGACTCCTCTACATCACTACCAATTGCGACTTTTTGCAACGTTTCGTCTCTTATCAGATCTTTAGATTCTTCATCTTCATTACTATACAGCAAAGGAGTTTGCATACTGGCTGTAGCAATTTGGTTGAGAGGCTCTGTTACAGGTTTAAAAACTGTTTCCAAGGCTTGCTTACTCTCATTCTCAACATCTCGCATTTTTCGCACCTTCTTCTTTACAGCTGCTGCAGCATCAACAATTTGTCTCTTTAAAGATTTTTCCATAATTGTTAAATGTATTGTAACCGGTTAAGCTCTGTTTGTAGAGTAATGTAAATTCAACGGTGACGTCTTAATATATACTCGTGCTCTTAATCAAAAATTACAAACGTGTCAAATTTATTTCTATAACATCCTTTATTTTTTGCACAATCTTTATTAATTACAACATAACTGAAGGGCTCACTCCATATTTTTGAACACATTTCACGAAATTCAAGCCATGTCATGTCAGTGTTGACGTGTTCATCATAAACATGTCTCATATTTCTTTCATCTTGTTTAAAAAGTATGATTAGGTTTGCGTTGTCTCTTACTAACTGCTTAGGGATTTTACTATACGTCTGATTTAGATAAAAACAATCGATGAACTTGTGTCTCCCCATAGCAAAATAATCACGCATACCACTTTGATTTTCACAAGCAACATCGTCAAATATAATTACAGAATTCGGTTTTGCGGTCTGAACACTCAGTACTTGCTCATTTTCATGATATTTCTGAAATGAAATGCCTGGTACCCGTTGCAAGACTTTTTCTAAAAAAACGTACTTGGGCTGTTGCAAGGTTTTCGAATAAACATAAACATTTTGAAATCTTAAACCATTCTCGTGTATAAGAAGACCGATTAATAAATTAGTTTTTCCACAATTTGACGGTCCGCAAATGATGCATCGTACCGATTTAGGTAATAATTCTCCATGGCGAAAACCAGTCTCCTGAGACTGAATCCAAGTTTGTTTACATGTAACGATTGCGGTTGTTTTACAAATTTCATGACGACTCCTTGAAACGGTTATATTAATAATGAGTCAATTAATGTATTACATCGACATTTATAACTCATTGTCGCTAACTCAAACAAATGTTTCAACCTAGTGGAATAGGCGCCGAACCAGTATTTTACTGCACTATGTAGGAATTCATACTCCACCTTCCGTTTCATCGGGTGGAATAGGCGCCGAACCAGTATTAGACATTTTACTGCACCGAGAGTGACGGAGATGATCATTCCATCGGGTGGAATAGGCGCCGAACCAGTGGATTTCATTTATATTATTGGGCATTGTACTCCACCGAGAGTGACGAGGCGAACGGAGTGAGCCGATGGAACGGAAGGTGGGGTAGAATGCCCAATAATATCCTACTTTCAGCCTTCAGTTTTCAGGCTTGGGCTATCAAATGCAAAAAGATTTTTTTAAATACGACTGGCAGTTCCAGAGGTTAGTGCGTTCAAAGAAACAAAAAAAAACAAAAAAAAACAATCTCTTCAGCTTGATTATTAGTATATAATTTGATTACCATTTAAAAGTTTTAGTGAGCCAACCTTAAAAGTTCTGTCATACATGATTGTTGTGTAACTTTAACCGTTTACGCAGCGCACGCAACGGCAGCTCTCAAAAAAAAAAAAATGCCCCATTTTTGCAACATTTTTCATTGATGCTCCGCTCTTATTGGTCGTAGCGTGATGTTATATAGTATACAGCCTTTCTCAATAAATAGGCTATCCAACACTAAAAAAAATTTTCAATTCGAACAAGTAGTTCCTCAAATTAGCGCGTCCAACCAAACAAACAAACTCTTCAGCTTTATAATATCATATTAGTATAGATAATTTAATTGAGCCCAATTACTACACTTTTCGTAACAAATAAGTAATTAATTTGACTTTAAATAAAAATCAATTAGGGAAAATTGAGAGAGAATTCTTGCTCACGCCGATTTCGACCAATCGACGGAGGAACACACTCATGCTTCGTCCAGTTCACGTGTGAATGAAAGCACGACAGTACTAATTTGAAGTCGTAAGTGCCAACGACAATAAGGTACCTTTTCTCGTGGACAGTCACATTTTAGATTATTACTACTACTATTATTATGCTACTACTACTCCTACTTTTCGGGGTATATCTGTTCCTGTAACTGATCGACTTGAGCTCCTAGGCATGGAGTTGACATCTGGTCTCAACTTTGGCGCCACCATCGAGTACAAGGCCCAAACTGCGGGCAAGAAACTGGGCATCCTAAATAGGGTGAAGCGATACTTTACTCCTAGACAGCTTTTAATCCTTTACAATGCGCAAGTCCGATCCTGCATGGAGTATTACAGTCACCTTTGGGATAGATCAGCTAAGTACCAACTAGCCGCGCTTGTCTCGGTGGAACGCAGAGCCAAGAGGCTCATTGGCGACGTAAAACTGGTGGATGCCAAGCTTCATAGCTTGGCTCATCGCCGCAAGGTTGCCTCTTTGTCGGTCTTCTACAGATTGTACTTCGGAGAGTGTGCCCGAGAACTCCACGACCTCATTCCACCGGCCCCCTTCTACCATCGGACATCTAGACGCACTGCCAGTTACCATCCCTACCTGGTTGCTATTCCACCAATTCGCACTAAGCGCTTCCAAATGTCTTTCATAATGCGCACAGCAAAAGAGTGGAACTCACTACCTGCGTCTGTGTTTCCGAACGTATACAACCCTAATCTCTTCAAAGTGAGAGTGAACAGGCTTCTTCTGGGTAAGCTCACTCCATCGTCGACTTTGTCTCTGTCACCTCTGACCTAGACTAGAGTCAAAAGCAAACCCATCACAGAAAAAAAAAAAAACCTATTACTATGTTACGCTACTATAGCTATGTGTTGTTGTTATTACTGTGTTATTTGTTTATGTTTATTGTGTTACTATTATTATTAGTATTATTACTAGCTTCTCTAATCCGTGACTTTGTCCGCGTGAAAGGAGATGTTTCAAAATGGGCCAGGTCAGTGTAGGTACACTACTTCAAAAAAAGAGAAAAATCCGTAGAATTCGGAAAAAAATCAGATAATTCATTTAATTATATACTGTTGTGGTAGGGAATTGATATTTATCAATTATTTTTGTCAACATTCGACATGGCGTCTCACCGATTTAGTTACTCTGTGCACAACCATGACAGTAAACCATAGATCGACCATTGATCATAGAAAGAGGACTGTCAGCTGTCACAACAGTGTCATTTCAGTCCTCTTCCTGAGTACTAAACATGTCAAACGTCATTAATCAATCAAAATGACAGCTTACCCCCATGACGGGTTTTTGTTGTGTGTTGCAATTTCAAGTGTAATTAATTGTGGTTTACCAGATAACAAAGCCATTTTAAGGTAATTGGACAGTTGAGAACTGTCTTAAATACCTATATATTTCCCTATTTTTATGTATAGTGCACGCGTACCTGGCCCAAGGTCCATACATTTCGGAACATCTCCTTTATTTTTCCCCGAGCCCCGTTGCATCGAATCGCCTGCCCGCGCGTTAGGTAAGTCGTTTTCGCTTAGCGTTGGTGCTGAGTTTTTTTTCATTTTGCTCAGCTCTTAAGGGTAGTAGCGTAGTAGTGAAATAGCTTCCTCAAGAATTGCGCTATCAACTGCAAACCTTTTTTTTTCAAATCCAACTGCTAGTTCCAGAGATTAGCGCGTTGTAACATACAAATAAACAAACTAAAAAAAAAAACAAACTCTTCAGCTTCATTAATAGTACTAGTTTCGGCCCGCGACTTCGTCTGCGTTAAATTTCTTATTCCCCCGGACCACCCCGTCGCATCGCAACGCTTACCAGCGCTACTAACTTCATTTTTGCTTAGCATTCTTTCTGACTTTTTTTCTTTTGCGCGGCTCCCAAGGGTCCTAGCTGATATTAAATATCCTAGCCTTCCTCAAAAATTGGACTATCAAATGCAAAAAGAATTTTACAAAATCGACTGGAGATCCAGAGATTAGCCCGTTCAAACAAACAATCAATAAAACAAATTCTTATAAAGTTATGTTTGACGCGGATAAACTAATGCGTTCAGCTGATGGCTGTCATTCGTGGATCTGACAGTCGTTACGGAATTCAAAAGTCCGAAAGTTTGACAACAAGTCTTGGGGTTATCGTGTTACCCAGGGGTTGTAGGGAACAGATAGGCAGTCGCTATATATACATACTGGTATTCAGCTGCATCCGGTTAGACTGGAAGCCGAGCTCAACATACATAGTTGGGGAAAAGCTAGCAGACCCTTACGGGCCTATTACACAACAAGGGTTATCTTTAGACCCAGTTTTAAACTATCGAGCCATTTTTGAACTTCAAACTCTAATTCTGACAGCGTTAAAGTTCTAATTATAAAAACTGACATCAAATCTGAGTCTATATTGAAGATTGTGGATTAAGAACTACCCGGGCTCTGAATAAAAGTTTAAAATACAATAATGAGCTCGAAGATATGGCTTGGACGGCCTTCCTAATAATGCTCAAAAGGCAGGTTTTGCTAAAACTGACATGTTTGGTACAGTATAACTCTGAACGGACAAGGATTTGGAATTATATGCCAAAGTAACTTCGATTCAGTTTGTTGTCCGTCCGACCGTGCTCTGTGGCGGACGTTGCGACATGGTTCATAATATTATTATTATCGTATAGCGCGGCGCAAGCCGACGCTCGTTAATTTGTTGCCATGAGTGATAAACTTGTGTCAAATGAAATGCTGGCGTTCCTGCAGCAGAAACTGGACGTGATGGACGAGGTGTCCGCTATCCAGATCTGTGTATCGAACTTCAGCGAGGAAGACATTACTGCTGCGAAGCTGTTGCTGTTCCGGTCGCTTAATAAAATCGACCAGATGGTGTCTCGTCGACGCGACGGACAAAGAAAAGTGTGCAAGATATCATCACGCTTCTGAAGGCTACCGATCCTGACGATGTGCCGACGTTTGTGGCGAGGGATCTGAACAAGTTACCTCCAGTCACATTCGACCACGTCAATGTTACGAGCCTGTTGAAGGACATTGTGGCCTTGAAGGCTAGTCTAGCTGATGTGCAGAGGAAGTTAGAGACATACCAGAACACCGTCGCAGACCTGCGCACATAACTCGATGAGTTGCGCAACTCTGTGGCGTTAATTGGGTCACCGGCGCGTGTAAGCAATGTAAATACGCCCCGAGGTGTCGGCTGCCGAGACACATCGGCTACGAGTTTTGCATCAGCAGTTTTGTCGCCGGCGCCGATTGCTGACTCAGAGTTGCATGCCGCTAGCGTGCCTCGTAGCCCCGCTCCCGTCCCCGCAGCTCCTCCCCGTAGCACTGCTCGATCGACGCGACTATCTGACCCGTTGGTCACTTTGAGCACTCCCACTGCTCGCCACGCAAAGCCTGCACCTGTAATGGAAACGGGCTGACGATGACGGCTTCGTGACGGTGCAAAGGAGGAAGCGCCGACAGAGTAGCTGTAAGAACCGCTGCGGCAAGGCTCCTACGGAGCCCAACGAAAAACTGCGTGCTTCGAAGCCGAATACTCCGGTGTATATTTCCCGTCTCCACTACACTACTGACGCGGAAGACATCGTGAAGTACGTGAGCCGAAGGCTGAAGTACGCGCCGAGAGTGCGGCTGCTGGAGTCGCATCGCAACGTCAACTTTGAGGCGTTTGTGGTGCGCATACCAACATGCTACCTGACTCAGGTGATGGATGAAAGCTTTTGGCCTCAGGATGTGGTATTCCGCCGCTTTCGTGGACAAATGCCACCGGGACGCACAAAGATTTAGTGTAATAGTTTTAAGTTTTATTTACTAACACATTCTTATTATCTATAGTTAGGTTAAGGTATTTATCTATGGGACTTTGTAACCTGAAAATAAATGATTTATTATTATCTTATCTCCTTTATTTATTTTTTAAACTTATTTTATTACATTTTTAAATATTTTTGTAAAAAACAAAAAAAATATTTAAAAATATAAAAAAAATAGTGATCCACCGGTAGCGGGAGCAGGGTCCAAGCTACAGGTGGTTAGGGCCCCAGAGACAGGAACCTCCTCACAATACGCTCCGTATCAAGGAGGACTGCCTTCTGAATCAGGCCCTTCGCCCAACCACCCAACGAGAGCCTCTTGAGATGTTGGTCGAGGCTCTTAGCGATAAGGCCATTGACTGTAACAACTATCGGCATAATGATTGCCGAGTCCACATTCCACATAGCGACAAACTAGTGGGTTAATTCGAGATACTTCAATACTTATTATTATTATTATAAAAAATATTTATTTATTCAACGATGACACACGGCGACTGGAGGGGGGTCCCTTTAGAACTTGTTTTATAAGAGGTTTAAATTCTACTAGCATAGCAACAGAAGCTGGTACAAAAACCTAGCATCCACTATAATCTTTCGGGTCAAACAAGGGATCGACATTTAGAAGTATCTTTATGAGACTTGGATTACTTTGTAATACTTTAGTTCTGTCACTAATAGAGTTTGGGATTTGTCCCATTGTTGTGACCAGTTGTGACAAATTGGACAAAAACTTATTGTTGTTATATAACATGATATAACGCTTGTTTTCCCCAAAGGGCTGGGCAGTAGTGTATTATAACATCTACGTTTTGCCAGTTATATTTCAGTCCCATATATTATGGGGCAAGCCTATTGCCACCAACTAAGCATAAATCCAGACTCCGGGTTATTACTGAGAATTTCAAACTCAATAACACTTAGCCCGATCTGGAAATTGAACCCAGAAGCTCATGATCATTACGCTCATGCTCATGCACTTGCTATAACTAGATCATCAAGGCAAACTGATTGAAACCGTTTCTTGTAATACTTATTTGATTTTAACGATGCATGTGTGTGTTTGGTCATGTTGAAAGGATGAAGGAAAGGCACCTAACGTATTATTACTAGGCAGGTGTGAGTGGAAACGCCGGGAGGGGACGCCCTACGAAGACATATCGCTCATCCAATAGGACAACGACGTAATTACGAATTTAGCTAAAACGTAATTACGTCATTGTTCTATTGGATGAGCGATATAGTGACCTTATTGGTGATATTCTTCAGAAAGGTCAGGTGTGTAATACTCGTGCGTGTTTGACCAGATGTATGAACGTAAACGAGGCAAAAGGAGTATGTAAGGATCGTAGCAGGTGGCGTTCTGTAGTTTCAGCTTTCTCCCGTGGAAAAAGGCGTTAGTTTATGTATGTGTGTATGTGTTATTTGGTTTGTCGGATGAAGAAATGGCTTCTATGTAATGTAAAAAGATGTCAAGTTATTCGGGGCTGCATCAAAAGAGGGTTATTGGTAAAACACCAACAACCTCTTAAGGGGTCATTGTACTTATCATTATGAACAACTTTTACTATGGAATCAAACCTGAAATCGCGAAAAAATAATAATCAGCTATTCAGATTTATGTTAGCTTACTCCGCCAAAATGTACTGAATTTTGATGCTGCAGCTGATTTTTTTTCGCGGTTTCAGGTTTGGTCCCATAGTAAAAGTTGTTCATAATGATGAGTACAATGACCCCTTAAGAGGTTGTTGGTGTTTTACGAATAACCCGGTATACCTCTATAGGTATGAGGGACAGGGTGGAAAGTTCTTCATCCTCCATAGAAAAAGGAGGACCCTCCGACCAGATAGGTGTTGTGTCTAGTGGGCTACTGCACGACAGTTGCTTTTTATTTAATGGCTTCTGGCGGTCAACCTTGTAAGTTATCAGCTGCTTTTAATCGGTCAATCCTGTGGATGCCTTATTAAATAAAAGTCTCCAGACAGGGCATAAAACTTATAAACTAAGCGATTACACGCTAAGGGCACCGCCTGTGGGGTACGGAATTTGGCTTTATAAACACAACTCTCGTAATACGAGCATTGCTTACAGTTTATAGTATGGCCAGTATATTTATTTATTTATTTATCAACTATGGATGACTTACAGCTAAAGCAAACAGAATAAAAAATATGATGTGAGACTGACAGCCAATTAAAAGTCATCACTTCTAAAAACAGATTGTAAATAAAGAGTGTGAACATCACAATACAGCTACCAAAAAAGAGGAATCAAATAGTTTAACATTACATAGGTATTCAACAAAATCTTAATTTAAAAAGCCAAGGCTCAGGCACTTTCTAGCCGAGGACACACCGGTATTGAATGGATCATTATCATGCTGTTTACACAAGTCATTAAAGTTTCTTCTTGCATGCACTATAAATGAATTCTGCCTGTAATTCGTAGAGGTAAATGGAACACGCAACGGTGCGTTCCATCGCTTCGACCTTCCGAGACCGTTAAAATAAAATTTGGAATGAATATCGAAGTTATCAATAGAATTATTGAAAATTTTAATGAATGAAATACAGTCAGATATTACTCGCCGATTAAATAAGGGCAATATATGATACTTCTTACAGAGGTTGAGGTAATTTTGGGACCTGTAGGGCACTTTCTGATGATAACACAGATACTTAATGAATCATTTCTGGATGCTCTCTAAACGAACAATGTACTTGTGATAGCATGGATTCTAGATTTCAGTCGCGTATTCTAAGCAATATACGTTAAGTGAGCGCAGGAGTCGCTATAAAAACATTAGTGGACCAGTTTATGTAAGGTCAGGTCGAGCAGATAGCGGGCCGGGGCTTGAGCATGTTTGTTTCAGGAATCGAGTGAGGGACATGCTCGATTAGATCATTGACCGACGGTTGATGTCGAGATGTTGTATATGTATGCTAATCGCCCGGATAACTTTTCTTGCGCGATGCAGGATTTCTCTGACATCAGGTTCTCGAAATCTTGATGCGTAGTTCGCATGTGGTGTTGTAGATAGCGCCACTGGCCTCTAAGGCATTTTGGGTGAGACGCAATCAGCCCCACTTCCAGCTTTGTCTGATTGACTAATATTTTGGAATGTTTGTGGTAGGTACTCTTCAAAGTCTATGTCGACACGAAAAATTAATAATACTATGCAGAAGCACCTTCTTGTCTATTGCAGAATTTGTTGCACCACTTTTTCTTCCCAGCTAAAGCACTAGAAGTGGTGAAGGGTGAGCCGGCGTTTTGAGGGCTGTCTTATGTAATTTTGACGATCGAAAAGTGATGATTCTCAGCCTAGTTTGAGTGAATAACTTTGGATTTTGATTTTGATTTTAATAGGTACCTAGAAATTGTGGTAATGAGTGAATAAGGAACTGCGAATGTAGTGACGTGGTAAAGCTATACAGGCTGTAATATTTTTGACCGTTATCCTCTTAAGGATCATTATACTCATCATTATGAACAACTTTTACTATGGGAACAAACCTGAAATCGCAAAAAGAACAGCTATGTTTGCATAACTCATCAAAATATCTGACAACCAGTCTTACCAAGGAGAATCGTATTACCCAGTAAATGGGTTGTGGAGGTCAGATAAGAATAATTTATTTACACACACACTAGTTAGGTAACATACAGACACAGAGAATACAATGAAAATAATAAACAAGCAAAGTAGAAATAGCCGTGGGCCCCAAACTAGGCTCAGCCTGTATCTTGGTGGCCCAAAATTAACATTAATAACAGTTTGAGTTGCCGAACGTTCATTGTGACACAGCTCAGCCGGACAAAACAATAATTAATAACGGAATTAACGATTGTAAAATTATAAACTTTAAAAAATAAAAATAAAAAGATGAATGTGGACATAAACATAATAAAAAATCAGAATCTAACATAAAATATTTAAATACACGACTGAGAATATGGATCGAATGACCATGCATAAATAAACACATCAGTAGCATAACCGTACAACTTTGTAGAGTGGTGAAAGAGTGTAGTGTTTGTGTAATTGTGTGTTTGCGTGAGTGTGAGTGTGTGTGCATAAGTGTGGATGTATGTGCACGTGTGTGGGTGTATGTGCGTACGTGTGCGGGAATTAGAGAAGTGGTAGGAAAGGAGCTAGTTATGTCAAGGGGCACAAGATGTTTTCTGTGTCGTCATATGTCAGGTTCCGAAGCCATGCCTTTAAAGTAACCTTGGCTTCAAATATGTTTCCAAGGATCCTTAGTGTGGATTTCTTGACTGTATTAAAGACACGAACAGGGAGAAAGAGTGAAAACCGGGTAGCAAATACCGTTCTCACTCTTGGGATTGGCAGTCTGTCAGCTCCTACCCTCCCTCTTTGGGTGTAAGTGAATTGCCTCCCTGACGCCGCAACTAGTTTAACTAGAGATTTTAGGATGTAGAGCTGTCGGACGCGCAAGCGCCTTGTACAGTTCGTCTGTAGAATACCGTCTTGGTTTTCCAAAAGAGACTTTAAGAACAGCCCGTTGAGCACGTTCGATTTCTAGCATAAAGGACTTGGCTGCGCTACCCCAGACGCCAATAGCGTATTGAAGAAGCGACTGACAAAGGGCTAGGTAGACTTTCCTGCATATATCTCTCGGAGCACTGGCACGGAGGGCTTTCATTATATATATGAACTTACGGACTTTATTGGACAGTGTCGAGATATGTTCTTTAAAAGACAAGTTCTGGTCAATTATGATGCCTAGGTATTTTACTGATTCGACTCTGACTATATCCTTACAACAGCAATTCATGTCATGACAGTATATGTTATGAATTTTAATATGATTAGAGTCCGAGGAATATTATTGCTGTATTATCTGCATAACAGATCATATCCGAATGTGGGATGGTTAACCCCACAATGCCGGACGGCATTTTGGGAATAACCGCCTCATTACTTTTCTTGAAAAACACAGCCTATTATCTGAACGTCAATACGGCTTCAGACGTGGTAGGTCCACAGAACATATCCATGTACATGGTGAATAATGTTGGCCCGAGAACACCGCCCTGGGGCACGCCAAACGTCACTGGAAGGCTTTCGCTTACACTATCCTCTATCACAACATTCTGCCGTCTATCCGTTAAGTAACTTTTAAACCAGTCCCGAGCAATACCTCTTATGCCTAGGCAATCGAGTTTTTTAGTAGTATTTGAATAGAAACTGTGTCGAATGCCTTGGCCAGGTCAAGAAACATACCAATTGACCGATGCCCCCCATCGATCTTTGACGAGACAATGTCAGTCAAGAGATCTATGGCTTGTTCTGTGGACCTACCACGTCAGAAGCCATATTGACGTTCAGATAATAGCCTGTGTTTTTCAAGAAAAGTAATGAGGCGGTTATTCACAAGCTTCTTCAAGATCTTAGACGTAACACAAAGTAGAGAGATAGGCATGTAGTTGTTAACACAGTCTTTGGAACCCTTTTTATGAATCGGCGTAATAGCGGCCACCTTCCAGCAGTTAGGAAAAGTACCCGCTGACATGCTCAAATTACAGATATGCGATAGGGGTGTACAGGTAGGGTTACAGATATGCGATAGGTGGTGTGGGCTCAGTGTAAATGGTTTAATGTACTTGAGGAGACGTGGACGGATCCCGTCAGAACCTGGTGCACTATCGTCTTTCATGTTAGTAATGATACTGTCAATTTCACAGTTGTCAGTTAGGTGAAAGAACAAAGAGTCTTTGGATCGATTTACGAGGGTAGCATCATTGCAGAGTTTGCTCTCCGTAGTCTGGAGTTTGTTTAAAATATTGAGTGCCAAACGTTTACCTACTGAGGCGAAATGGTTGTTGTAGCTATTAATGGATGAAGAGCTGTTTTCTTCGGGCTTAAGCAATTCCTGATTGTCGTTGGACTTCTTAGGAAATGCACAAATGTCCTTAATAACTTGCCAAAGCTTTTTCCGTTGGTTGCCGTGGTTTTCCAGCTCTTTGCTCTCATAATCTGCTTTGCGTTTATGAAGGATGTCATTACAAAATTTTCTATAACGTAAATATACGCGTTTTAGCTCGAGATTTAATGGCTGCGATTTTACTTGGGCATGAAGCAAATCAAGCCAGCTGTGACCGGCTGATCCGTTAAAGCTTTGTTGAACAATAACACCGCATCATTTACATCTGTTCTAGACATGACTTCACTCCAGTCCAGTTCACTAACTTCATTTGTAATCTTAGAGTAATCTATTTTTACTTTGAACCTGTTGCGTGGCTGATCGCTAACTTTTGCCTGGATAGTACCTAAGATAACAAGGTCATGGTCTGTTATGGATGATTTACAAACTAGTCCTTGTGTCAAACCTTTAGTTCGAATAAACGCGTGGTCTAAACAAGCTTCGCCTCTAGTTGGTTTAGTGATTGAAGGAAGAAGCCCATGTTCCGACAGTAGACACTGATAGGTGATAAAAGTGGCATTAGGGTTCTTATCAAGCAGGTTTATGTTCATGTCCCCTGTTACAATCACGCATGTACTTCTATTTAGACCGGTTAGTATGTTTTCTAATGAATTGAGAAACCTATCAGTATTATTAAATGAAGGAGACCGATAGATCTCTAGAAGTGAGACGTCTGAGTTAATTTTGATAGCAAGACTGTTGGCGTCATCAAACTCCGGCTCGTAAACTGAAAGAGGCCAAGTATCTCTAACGTATACAGTCACTCCACCACTTTTAATTATTACTTTGCGAGTGCGATAGCAATTGTACCCTGGTAACTGATTGACTAATGAGTTATCGTTGAGGCAATACTCAGTTAGCACTATAACATCGAATTGGCAGTCGAAACGGTGTAGTACCGTGACAAGCTCAGGAAAGTTCTTCTGTAAGCTCCTAATAATAGGTTGGGAAAAAGTTTCTTTTCACATTTTTTAATATAGTTTATTTACATTTAACTAAAGTATGTAGGTACCATTTTGTTCGATAACTTTTTGCCATCTTGTAGGTAGGGACATGATCCCATTGCTATAGAAATTTTGGGACTTCTGGTCAAAATACCGCGACAAGTGGTTTTGGCAGTCCTCTCGTGATGTTAACCTGACACTGCCTAAAGAATTCTGAAGAGACCGAAACAGGTGGAAATCTGAAGGTGCAAGGTCAGGACTATACGGCGGATGCATTAACACCTCCCAGCCAAACTCTCTTAATTTTTGCTGAGTGGCTAAAGATGTGTGAGGTCTAGCGTTATCATGATGAAAAACCACACCCCTTCTGTTGATTAATTCCGGCCGCTTTCTCTCAACTTCTTTAATCTCATCAGTTGTTCGCAGTAGAGTTCAGAATCGATGGTCCTGCCTGGTGGTAACAGCTCATAATGAATAATGCCCTTCCAATCCCACCACACACACAGCATCACCTTGTTGCGAGTTAACCCGGGTTTCGCCACAGTCTGGGAAGCCTGACCGGCCTTTGACCACGACCTTTTTCGCACGTTCTTGTCATACGTGATCCACTTTTCATCACCAGTTATCAGTTTCTTCAGAAATAGTTCGGTTTCATTACGTCGTAATAAAGAATCACAAATGAGTACACGGTTCATTAGGTTTCTTTCAGTGAGCTCGTGAGGTACCCAAATGTCGCGCTTTTTTGTGTACCCAGTTTTTTTCAAATGCGCCAAAACTGTTTTGTGGTCAATTTCCAGTTCTTCAGCTACGTCGTAACTACTGATATGCCGATCTTGCTCCACTTTTTCAAAAATGGCATCCATTTTATCCGTAATAGGGCGACCAGAGCGACGTGCATCTTTGACATCAAAATTTCCGGAATGAAAACGCTTAAACCAAATTTGTGCTACTCTCACAGACACTACACTAGGTCCATAAACATCGCAAATTTTTTTCGCGGCTTGCGTTGCATTTTTACCTTTTTTGTAGTAAAATTTTAAAATGTATCGAATTTCTTCATTAGATTCATTCATCTTGACGGTACGAAAAACTAATGAAAATCAAGAATTTTCCTAATTTGAATTTGGAATTATGTTCTTTAAAATTTAAACTTTCAATGATACCAAAACCAGCCAGATACAAATAGTATAGCCAAAGAGATTTTATTACAAGTTCATACATACTATAATGCGAAAAGACTTTTTCCCCAACCTAATATTACATGTCAGTACTTTAAAGTCAAGGTCAACCAAAAAATCCCGGCGTAACTCTGGTCTATCAATAATGCGGCAAGGTAAGGTAAGAGTTTCGTCGATTTCATCTGTTTGTTCGACTTTATCCAGTATCTATTAGAATTGCAGAAGTACAGATATATGAAACAAGAGGACTTGTTGCCGCCATTGTCCCTGTGAGAAGGTATCGACTGGGTTGACCAGTGCGTTTAAGGAGTGGTCGACTGTATGACTGATGTGAATGAGAGTGTAACTGGGTTAGTGATTTGTAAGTATACCTACTGGTTTATTCGTAGCAGGTAGTGTAACAAATTATTGTATAAATATAGATTTCCGGTGGTGAATATACTGAATAGGTCTGTGACAGTCGCTCCATGTAAAATTCAGCTGCATCCGGTTAAACTGGAAGCCGACCCCAACACAATTGGGAAAAGGCTAGGCAGATTTAAACTCGTCAAAATGTACGGAACAGCAAATTTTTTTCCCGATTTTAGGTTTGGTCCCATAGTAAAAGTTGTTCATAATGATGAGTGCAATGGCCCCTTAAGAGTATAACGGTGATTAAAATTACAGCCTATATTACCTATTTGTTGTGTGTGTTTTTTTTATCATGACAAAGAATGAAAGAAAAATATCTCTAACAGAACTTATCGTTGCAAATATGTTGGCGACAGAGGCAATTTATTATTACACAAGGTTAACACTTTGCGGGACACTACACACACACCGTACACACACTACACATCGTAGAGTACGTGCGACAAAAGACGAGGTACACGCCGAGGGTGCAGTTACTGGAATCACGCCGGAACGTAAACTTCAAGGCGTTCGTCGTGCGTGTACCGAACTGTTATCTGCCCCTCGTCATGGAAGAAGACTTTTGGCCCCAGGACGTGGTGCTCCGTCGCTTCCGCGGACAAGTTCCACAGGACAGCACAAAGTCAAGCTAGTGCAAAGTGAAGTGCTACTAACATAGTCTTAAGCCTTATTTATTAACACAAGATTTTGTTTATAAAAATATGTATGTTTAGGTTAAGGTATTTTTCTATGGGCCTATGTCGCCTGAAATAAATGGTATTATTATTATTATTATCTCCTTTATTTATTTTTAAACTTATTTTATTACATTTTTAAATATTTTTATAAAAACATTAAAAAAAAAAGAAAAAAAAAAAAACTGACTGCAAACCGGATGCATCACCCACGTTCGTCTGTCATGAGGCTGTACATTCCGCGGAAGTGCGGGGGTCGAGGTTTTTTAAATGCTAAGACCCTCCACAACCGCGCGGTGTGCAGTCTCAGAGAATATTTTCTCAAGGCTGACGTGGGTATGCACCGAGATGTAGTTGCAGTGGACAAGGGACTCACCCCGTTGTCCTTGGCTAAAGAGAACTGGCGCATACCTGTGGTGCTTAGTACCAACGACCGCAAGGAAGTATGGCAAAGCAAGGAGCTTCACGAACTTCACTTATTATTATTATTATTAAACGTCCTGCGTTATAACAAAAAATCTTTTATTGTGTCTCTTTTAGTCAATCTTTTAGTCGCCTTTTACGTACCTCAATTCTGTATACTTAACATAAACCCTGCATGCTGTAAACAAAAGCAATTTAAATTGAGAATAGGGCTTTTCACACGGAAATGCATAAAAGTACTCTGTGTGGTACGAGTACATTTTATAGCTAGCGGTGAAGCTTGAACCACAGATTATTAAATAAGAAAAGGTATGCATACAGTTTGGGAACTTAGGCTTAGCTTTTCACGTTAAGGCGAAAGCGTCAAGGCAGCTCGCGAAATAAGAATTTTCTTACGTTTTTTGCAATTTACAAGTCAGTATTAGGTTGCACGTTGATCAAATGTAATTCGCGGCCGTAACACGTATGTATTTATATAATTATAATCTTTAAAGTGATCGATACTACACTTTAATACCAGGTAATCCTAATTAATGACTATTTTATGAAATTTTGACATTTGAGGATTATACTAACTACTAATTCTAATGATTTTAATTCTCTAAGTATTAAGTTGTATGTTAAATAAAGTATGATTAAGTCTCTAAATATGTATAGATTTAATCATACTTGTATGTTAAATAAAGTATGATTAAGTCTCTAAATATGTATAGACTTAATCATACTTTATTTAACATACAACTTAATACTGACTTGCAAATTGCAAAAAAACGTAATAAAACTTGAATTTAGCGGGCTACCCTGACGCTTTCCTCTTAAATGTTTTCAGGGGTTTAGTAATATATGAGTCTAGCTCAATGTTGTTTTACCTAGATTTGGTCCATGCCTTGGTAGAAAGGTAAAACATATTACTTATTTATTTCCTTTGGAAGACTTAGGGCTAAACAAAACAGACTAAGAAATTGAAAATGTGACTGACAGCCAATTACATAAGTCTTCACATACAGGGTGCAAGTGACAGCCCTCCGCAGGCTGATAGGGTGAACTTAGTATATCATACTCAGATGACCGATACACGAAATTATTTCAGGAACGATATGGGAATCCAATAAACCTAATTTGTTTGTGTTTTGTGCACAAATTGGAGAGTCTGTTACTGTTTGGGAGGGGTAGGTAATAGGTATGCGGTGAGTTCGATGAACCCTGTAGCTAGGCAGAAAGTTAACAGCTGATTTCACGCGTCGTTCGTATTTAGTATTTCAACATCCATTTCTGATTTATTTTTATTTTAGCTGTTTTATTTAAATAAATGGAGTGCTGCGTATAAATAATGTAATTTTACTATGAAATAATATCCTGGGACATTTTCACACACGGTCATCTGATCCCAAACCAAGCAGAGCTTGTACTATGGAAACCAGATAACTGATATACATTTGTTTTTTGTAAATACATACTTATATAGATAATTACACCCAGTCTTAGGACAAACAGACATGTTCATGCACACAAATGTTTGTCCCGGATGGGAATCGAACCTACGCCATCTGGCCTGAAATAAATGAATAGTAACTAAAATAACGATAAAAAAAAAAAAAATTTTCCTGAGAAAGTTTTCGATGGAATATTGTTCAAAATAAGGAGCTGAATGCACCCTGTCACTTTGCGGAGGGCTGTCCCTTGCACCCTGTCAAACTATCAGTATAATAAAAGAAATCTGTGAGCCACTCAGTACTGCCAACAACTGCCAACATAAACAATAAACCGCCAAACTTAAAATTATACATATAAATGTAACAATACAATATAGGTGGTCTAAGCTTCTCGGGCTAACTTAATTTGAGCAATATCAAGCATCAGGTGAAAAAGTTAAGGCTGAAGCACTTTCATCGGACAAACTTGTTGTACAAGGATCGAAGTCATGCTGTTCACACACCTTATAAAAGTTTCTGCTTGCTCGCAAGGAATGAGTTCTGCCTGTAGTTAGTTGAAGCAAATGGCACACGAAGCCGCTTTGACCTTCCATGGACTTTGAAGTAAAATTTGGATAGAATTTCGGAGCTATTAATATTGTTATTAAAGGTCTATATTAACAAAACACAGTCGGAGATCTCACGACGATTAATTAGGGGTAATAAATGATATTTCTTACAGAGGTTAAGGTACTTTTCAGAGTGATACGGTACTCTTTGATGGTACTTAGTATAAGTACTTTATAAATCTTTTATGGATGTTCTCTATGCGATCAATGTATTTGTGGAAACACGGATTCCATATTTCAGACGCGCCTTCGTTTTCGTTTTGTAGCTTGTGTGAAGCAAATGGATAGCCGCATTATGAAACCCAACGTGTCAAAGCTATATAGCTTGACAACAAGATGCAATAGTCAATTAGATCAAAAGCTTTGCTATAGTCAGTATAGACGACATCGACCTGCTTACCATTAGCCATGGCGTCGGTGATAAATTCATTGAGAAGTATCAGGTTCGTAACGGTGGTTTTTGAAAGGTAGGTCAACATCTACCTTTCAAAACCCCATGTTGAGAGGAACTAAATGTATTTTTCAGAGCAGCGTATACCTGATTATAGATTATCCTGATTATAGATTGGATATCAGTCGACAATTCACTACTTACGTCAGCTTTAACTCCTTTTTTATGTATAGGCGTTATAAACGCTGATTTCCAAAGCTCAGGGACAACACAAATGTCCAGGGATTTTCTGAATAGAACTGAGATAGGATGGGCAATCGTAGGTGTACATCGTACAAGAAATTTAGATGAGATATTAGCCGGAACCGCCGCACGTATCTAACTTGCGAAGCAAGTTAGGGACTTCCTCAACATTGACTATGATGCCACAGATATCAGATGCTAGGTTAGAAAATTCAGTAAGAAGAAGGGGAGAAGAAGATGTATGACTATTGCTATCGAGAAAAGTAGAATGAAAGTATGCGGAAAATGCCTCGCAATAGGGATGATGACTAAAAAATGCTATTTTGTCCGTCATGTAGATTATTAAAATATATTACAGTTATTACTGATTCCGTATTTTACCACTATGATATTTAAGGTGAAGCTAAAATATTCAATCATGATTGTAAATCGCGGTAACATTCAAGAATGAAAAAGGACGGTTCGTCCTATGTCACCCGCGATATGCTACACCGCAAACAGTACACGTATTTTTTCTTTTTGTACGTAATCAAAAGATTACGGCGATACATTGAGTTAAAATGTGGCATGACGTGACGTCTTCGTAGATTTTATACGTAGAAGTGACGTAGCAAGCCCCTACTCCCGAACTTTAATGCGAGTTATCTAAGTCATTTTTTATTAATATGATAAAGCAAAAAATACGTATCTAATATTTTTTTATTATCTGACTGACGGACTAAATAGAATTTCTTTTTTTTACCCAGGCATCATCCCTATTTGATTCGCTGTACGCAAAGCTACGTTATTATAACTTAAAGTGCAAGTGCGTGTGAGTGTGTAAGATTGCATTTGAGTTATGACGTTTCATAACCGGGAAATAAAAAGGTTAAAATTACCTCATTTGTTTAATTACTCAACAAAAGTAACATGTAATATTCTCAAATCACCAATGAGTAGAGCCAGAATGTCACAGCACTACACGACGCAAACAATCACAAACTAGTTAACAACGCGTTTTAATACATAAGCTGCGTCGCGTACGGCAGGGCAATTGCGTAAAACACTATTCATTGCGTTATTTACGTTGTTGAGCATACAAATTTTTCGAACATGTAGCAATGGATTAGTAATTTGTTGCAAAATGATTCAGATTCCGATTGATAGTGGGTTACGCAATTAGGGCGCTAATCGCCATTGCTGTGACATTCTAGCTACTCATTGGTGATTTGAGTTTGGAACACGTTAGTTTTGACTATATACTTTAAACCTATTTGGGGTTCCCTACCTCAAAAGGAAAAAAAGGAACCCTTATAGGATCACTCGTGCGTCTGTCTGTCTGTCGGTCCGTCTGTCACAGCCAATTTGCTCCGAATCTAATGGACCGATTAAGTTTAAATTTGATATACATATAAACTTCTGTGACCCAAACACGGACCTGTAACGTACATAAATGAATTTTGAATATGGGGTCAATTTTGGGGGGTAAATAAAAAAAATTAAAAAAAAAGTTTTGCAAACTGTACCGTGTGACATATCAAATGAAAGGTGTGAGAGTCCCAAATATATATATTTTTTTTATAATTTTAAAATGAATTGTTTTATAGTTATTTAAGAAAATAGACGAAAATTGACCATTCCCCCCACCTTATCTCCGAAACTATTGAGCCTAAAATTTTGCCAAAAATAATGAAAATAGTTCTATTCTTATCTATAAATTACAGTAAAACTTATAAGAAGTCTATGTATGGTCTTAAAATAACATGGTAAATCTCTCAATATTGTGCGTAAAAACTTACATTTGCAGTTGGAATGTACGGGAGAACATGTTTTTACCCAACTACACAATCCTTTATTGTGCTTGGTCCGACACGCACTTGGCTGGCTTTTTATTTATCGGGTATAAAACGTCATAATTTAAGTATGTACAATCCCAAGTAGGTACTTTAAATTATAATAGCAAAGCTTTGCATACCGGCGAATCAATAGTGCAAGAAATTTACGACAGCAACAACTCACTGCCTGTATCCGAATATACATATTTGAAATACAGTCTGAATAGGTGTCAAATCCCTTGACTTATGATTTGAAAGCAAGTTAACTTGGGACTTAAAAATAAATGGCGAAATGTGGGTGTACTATAGGCACACCTCTGGATAACCCTTCGGGGATTACAGGCGTGATGTTTTGTTATTTTACTTGAATGAGCTTTCAAATAGGTAGACTATCCTTTATTTCCACCACACCCTTTGTTTTTTGAAGCCGTGGATTAAGTAATTCGTTCAAAGTTAATCCCTTATTTCCACACCCTGTATAAACCTTAAACATTGAACCAATTTTAAAGCAAGTTCCCAGAAAAAAGTTTTTAATCAATTTAGCTTAGCATAGCATCTTTTAATAAGGCGAAAGCGTCAGGGTAGCCCACGAAATTCAAATTTTCTTACGTTTTTTTTTGCAATTTACAAGTCGGTATTAGGTTGTACATTGATCAAAATGTAAGTCGCGGCCGTAAAAAGTATGTATTTACATAATTATAATCATTAAATTGATCAATACAACACTTTAAGACTAGGTAATTCTAATCAATGACTATTTCGAAAAATCTTGACATTTGAAGATTATACTAACTTAAGGACTTGTATTACTGATTCTAATGATTATAATTCTCTAAATAAATATTTGATACGGCCGCGAATAATACTTTATTTAACATACAACTTAAAACAGACTTGCAAATTGCAAATAACTTAAGAAAATTTGAATTTCGCGGGCGACCCTGACACTTCCCCCTTAAACGCTACAAGAGAGTTGTTTAATCACTTAACCGTAAAGGGATTATGCCTTGCCTTGATCCCACTCGTTATTTTAAAGAGAGGGTTAAACCATGGGTACACTTCTTTATAATATTATACCCGTTAAAACAATTGCTGATCTCCAATTGGTGAGTCTTTCTCAAAAATTACTTGACAGATTTTAATGTGGTCTTTTTTTATAAATACAGGGCTACGGGACTGAATTGTAAAAATTAAGGGATTGTCATTCCTTGGTTATTCAGCAATTAGGGTGCTGCAGTAAAAATCAAAGTATAAAACTGAAAACATTCAGTTTAAAATCTGGCGAATGTAATGTTACGTAGCATTGCGGTGCGTTCACACGAGCGTTGCGACTCGGTTCGCGTTAACACTGATTGACACAGCGAGCCCGTTTACACTGTACGATCTGCCGTAATAATAATAGTGCTCCAAAGGTCCGGGACCCCAGGGACCCGAGATAGGTGGGAGGAAACGCCCGGATGTTACCATTGAGTGGATCGCCCGGAGGACACGGTGGAGCATACGGTGGAGGTCTGCTCGGTTTGGGCGGAGCACCGTCGCGTTCTCGCGAGTGCTCTCGCGTCCGGCCCTGGTCCAGGCCATGGTACGGAGCGAGAGTGCATGGGAAGCCGTCGCCTCCTAAAAGGTCCGCTAGGGCCAATGCCAGCCAGGGTGGCGGGTTGTTTGAAAGAGTTAACGTGGCTTTGGCACAGGTAACTGAAGGAACACGGGAAGGTTTTAGTCAGTAAAAGTCTGACGCTCCGCCCAGAGTGGGAGAAGTTATTGGATGACAAAATACAGTGCATGCAGTGCTTTTCTTTAAGTGATAGGACATGTAAACTTAAGTTTGGAATGTATTCGTATATATTTAATAGTGTACTTGTTGTTGAAAAGCCAAATTTAATATATAAATAAATAAATGACTTCACATAAAAAAAAAAAACAGAAAGGGTCCCGAGATATGTCAAAAAATAATAATAGTGCTCCAAACCCATAGATACACTCTCTCTTTCCTCACTCTCACTGACCGCCCCATTGGTCTCTTAGTCGCAAGCGCGACTGTGGTGCGTGAGGTCCTGGGTTCGATTCCCAGGTCAGGTAAAGTAGGTCAAGTAAATCCTAATGGAAACCCAATAACACTTGTTATTGGGTTTCCATTAGGATTTACTTAGTAACAGTCCAATGTTTGGAAGTTGGCGGTATGATATCCTCGTGCCTCATCGTGTTAGTTGTGGACGAAGTACGATAAGCCGCACCTCAGTTGTAATAAACCAGTATACGCCGACCTCTTACTCCATTGAAACTCTGTACTACTCTAGGCCAACTCAAGGTCAAAGTGTTACCACTGACGTGCGACTTTCTGTACCTATTAGAACTACAGTCCGGCCGTCGACAGAAAGCGTTTTGTCCTATCAGTTCATATTAACGAATATGTGTTTTGCGAATTTGATTCTTATTACTACTAGAAATTGTCCAACTGATAGGTACACCCTCAGGAGCCGAGAAAAATAAAAAAAGGTTGGAAAGAACGCGAAGCGAAAACGGAGTAATATCGCGGGCAGGTGATGCAAGGCGACGGGGTGGGTCGGGGGAAAAAGAAATTTCACGAGGACGAAGTCGCGGGCAGAAACTAGTAATAAAATTAAATTAACTCCTTTCTTAAATATAAATGTGAAAAGCAATATTTTTTGTTGAAACAAAAATTATTCACTGGAAATAATTTGATACAGCGCACTCAGGTTTGCTATAATAGGTAAAATAAATACACGAGTAGGTGCCATAAAATAAAAGAAAAAAGAAATATATTCTGGTTATTTCACGTCGAACTGGCTAGCCTTCCACTCGTTTGGTTGCCGGAATCAAATGAAATAAACATAAAAAGTTGGTACTTTTTTCAGACTATTAGCGATGGTTTCACATCACTTGTATTCCTGTTTTTATTAACGCTTGTATTCGGAAACATATAATATAATATGTATTGTAGAGAAGACCCGTGTATTGATTATCAAGCTGACCTGTAGCGTGTTGGCTGTTTTAGTTGAGATTTCTCCACATTACGATGTTTTCATTCCCTGTTAGTATTTGTATCGAAAACTAAATTCTGCCCGTGGCTTCCCCGCATGGATGTCAGATTTCATAAGTTTTGCGCAAATCCTAGTTATTTTTCTAAAACAAAAGTAACCTGAGTTACTCGCTGTAACACCAGCTAGTTTCGGAGACAGACAATAAAATTTAGTTTTTTTTTTTTTGTTATTTATAAGTAACGTTTAATTTATACATTTAGTAAAAAGCTGCTATTTTGACATTATAAACAGACACTTGCCCAACGAGAACCGCCATAGTGGTCGAGGCTCTTGGCAATTAAGTCATTGGCTGATACAACTATCGGCACAATGATCGCTGAGTTCACATCTCACATGACACCAACTTCGCGATTTTTTTTAATCTTTTTTTAATTTTTTTTTATTTGTGATGGGTTTGCTCTTGACTCTAGTCTAGGTCAGAGGTGCCAGAGAAAAAGTCGACGATGGAGTGAGCTTACCCTGAAGAAGCCTGTTCACTCCCACTTTGAAGAGATTAGGGTTGTATGCGTTCGGAAACACAGACACTGGTAGTGTGTTCCACTCCTTTGCTGTGCGCATTATGAAAGACACTTGGAAGCGCTTAGTGTGAATTGGTGGAATATCAACCAGGTAGGGATGGTAACTGGCAGTGCGTCTAGATGTCCGATGGTAGAAGGGGGCCGGTGGAATGAGGTCGTGGAGTTCTCGGGCAATCTGTAGAAGACCGACAAGCAGGCAACCTTGCGACGAACCTACCTTTCTGAGTTTTCACGAGGTTCCCGTCATGCGGGGGACCAATATGTCAATAATCATTGCGCACCGCTCTACTCGATCCACCACCACTATATCAGGCTTATTGACAACAGTGACTGAATCAGACATTGACATCAGTGATTGAATCGATCCCAGTACAATGTGATATTTCCAATTTCGAGAACTGGGTCGGGCACAAATGTACGTGTAGTACCTATGACGCATGACACTTCTGATTCTACAAAACAAGGCTGTATTTCAGAGCAAGTTGCTGATGGATTATCCTGATTACAAGGTTGTGTCTATGCAAGTACCCTTCGTTAGCTAGACGAGAACACCCGGAGAGATAATGTGTCGGATTGATGCTACTGGACGGTGGCATGCCCGACAGATGAAGTCAACCGTGCCGTCCTACACAATAAATCTCTGGTAATTGTCCATAATTGCACACATATTTTTTTTTTATAAATTTAGCGATTTTTATATCTTTGTGCTTTGTTTATTGGGACTACCTCAAAAACTACCGCAGCAAAGTTAATAAAATTTATATGAGACCACCTTGGAAGTATACCCTTTAAAACAAAAAAAGAACTTTCTAAATCGGTTCATCCGTCTTTGAGTAATCGCTTAACAAACATGCAGAAAAAAACATACTTAGGTTCATCATCATACTCTTATTCAACATTTCACTCATAAACACTATAAACATTGACACAATCATTGCTGTAGCACAGTGGCACTCATTACATCATCATTTTCCTGACGCCATTGATGTTCAGGCTTACATAACTCCAATTCTCGTGCGATGTGGTTGGTCGGACGCATGGCTCATTTGTCAAACTGTTGCGCAATGCAAGCACAGAAAATAAAACCTATCTCAAGACACGAACGGTGACAGACAAACTTTATTGTCTCTGGTTTGAGACGCGTCGAAATGTTGCCACATATTTTATTATTTATTATATATTTTTATTGTTTTTTTAGTTACTTATTTTAATGGTCTCTGACAGCGATACACACCGCCGGCTTACGCTGAAAACCAGCGCTGTGGATTCGTGCCTTCGTGCACGGGCCGCGGCATTATGCTGAGCGTGTAGCCGTTTCGCGGGGTAGTGACGCACATTTCCAAAAACTTTATTGTGTGTACTTATGTTTTTTGTTTTGTGTGGTTTGTTATGTTTTATTATTTTGTGTTTCGTTTTTCTTGTGTAGTTTGTGTGCGTCATTTTCACGCGAAAAAACTGTTTTTCTTTCTTTCTTTCTTTCTTTCTTTCTATACAGAGAATTTAGAACCTCCACCTTTTTGAAGTCGGTTAAAAATAGTTTTCAATATAACCTTGCTGACTTGCTAAAATGTTGAAAGTTATGCCACAAAACCCGATTCTCAGCTTTCATAAAGTTGATGCATCTATTTGAATAAATGTATTATAACTTCAGACTGGCTCTAAAGTCGCAGAACACTTCATTTCCTTCACAACTTGCCACAAAATATCAAGACTTCTACACTACACTGTTCTGGTTAGCAAGGATGTCAAACGTAAGGACTTTTAATCAAGTTTATTGGTATTTAAACATATTTTAACTTCCCTAAAGTTCGTACATAATAATCTCAAAAAATAGTACCATTTGTTACGTTTTGAACCTACATTTTGAACGTAAAGAATCTATAGAAACATAAAACAAATAAAAACAAAAGAAAAGTGCTATTCTGTTCGAAAGCGAACTCATTTGATTTTAAAGTAAATCATCGCGGATTTATAAAGAGACACCTTTCGAATTTCGAACTGTTGTTTAGAGAACAGAACTACAGATTCTCTTGAAAAATGAATCATGTTATTTATAGAATATTTTTCCGCCTAGCCACCCTTGTAAGTACAATGTCGTCGCCGAACTAAAAGTCTACTAAATCATTCGCAAGAGGTATGGAGCGAAACGCTAACGCGTATATCATATGAATTTATTTCTACGCTTTGTAGCCTTTTGAGAAAAAATGTCGTATAAATCATTGGCGTCTGTCCTGTAGCTAAAATCACATCGACCATTTTCACAGATGGGAAATAAATTGGGATTTGTATCTGTTTTGTCGCGAAAGTAATGTAAACAGGACTATTGTCGAGATCTAGCGGAATGGGGGATTGTTGACCCAACCGACACTGAGTGCGACTGCGGTGCTCCAAACCAAACCATACCATGATGGATTGTCCATAGTCTACGCCACTGAGGCCCAGTTCCTCTAACTTAATATAATATATTTACCTTTTCCATCGACTCGAAATGAAGCAGAAGGACTATTAATATAATACGAGTAGTCCTTCTGCTGTATTACCTACTTGTTGAAAAGGAATAAACATGAAGTTTCTTGCCCGTTATGACTGAAATAGCAGCAACATATATTAAAGACGAAACTTGACACAAGACTCGACAAAGTATTGAAGAATATCTATACCCGAGGTGGTGGCCAGGGACCAAAAGCAATAATATTGAACTTGCCTGGGAATAGAACACGATGTCTGCGCGTTGCTGAATAAAAACGCGTATACAGGATGAATCTTTCAAGTGGGTGAATTTCTTTTTTTTATTTAGTTGAGATGAGTTTGCTCTTGACCTTAGTCTAGGTCAGAGGTGACAGATACAAAGTCGACGATGAAGTGAGCATACCCAAAAAAAGCCTGTTCACTCTCACTTTGAAGAGATTAGGGTTGTATACGCTCGGAGGTAGTGAGGCACACGTAGTTTTGATACCATGAGGAATAGCGAAAAGTAATCAAAGGAGTCTCAGGCTTGATTTTGATGAAAGCATCATTGGATTTTTGATAAATACATATTTCTAGCCAGGAATCGAACCCGTAGATTTTGGGAAAAAAACACTGTATTATTACACCATTCGATAGTGTCGCTAATAAGGATCGAATTCTGAGAAGTAATGACATACGGCAAGCTAAAGAGAGTAAGTAGAGTCTTCCTTGAGTACTTTTCGCTGTTTCTAATAGTTTCCGATTTGGCCATCCACGCCTACTTTAAAAATTCACCTGTATACACATTATTATCATAATCACATTTTCATACAAAACTATCAGATAACACACATTATAACCTCATCACGTCTGTATTCCACGAAGGGTTAGGCAAAGGTGTACCACGAGAAGAGCGAAGGAGGGAGGGGGGGTGTTGGATTGGAGTGAAGTGGCGGGTGGATGTGAGGTGTGTTGTGTGTGTTTTTGTGGTGAACTATTAAATATATAATTTGTTCATCAACAAGGCCTTTTCAAACACCCGCGCGCCCCGCGCTCTACTGTGACTGTCAATCAACACAGGTTTTGAGGTTATGTTGCCTTGTGAATAGTTGTGAGCACGAACGTCAATCCGTAGCTCCTGGTAAATGACAAAATTTTTAAGTCGTAAATGCGGTTCGACTCAAAATCTGTGTCTTCTACTCGATATTGAGTCTATAATTGCTAAAACGACATTTACACAAAATGTGGTATTACTCTGAAGATGTGTTAATTAATACACAGGAGACAGCTTGTGTATGAAAAAAAAAGGTTTACGTGTAATGTTTCGAAAAAAAAAAAAAAAACGCGCAGGGGACATGTCTTTACGGAAATACAAATATTGTTAAGGTCAGTTTTCTGATAATTTCCAAGCCGTTTTTATCGTGATAAGTTCATTACACTGATTGATGTATACAACCGCGGCATGGAAATGTTTAAGTGTGTGTTGTTTATTCACTTTTTAGTACGTCTTCTTTTATAATACTAGCATACACTAGTTTAGAAAATTTTAATTTTTGTCTGTTGCCGCGAACTTTATGTTGGTTTTTGTTTACTCGTGACGTATTATTTTCGACTATACCCTCAGAAATTTTTGTGCAGCTCAAGTGATTTTATTGTTCATTTTCATCGTTTAAGTGTTTTTGTTTGTTAATAACGTGCGTGTTTCCTTTTGTTAACTAAAAAACTAGAGCTGATCGATAAATTTCATTTATATATTTGAACTCATCATGTCATGTATAACCAACAACAGTTAGAATTTTCCCGGCAACAGATACATTGTAAACATCTGGGTTATTGAGTGATGAAGACAGTACTGCACAACCAACTGCAGTACAACTATCACCATAAGTAGTATCTGAGCATACTCAGACTGTCCAGGGCGAACGGTCTCCACAAGTAAATACCTCTGTAGACGACAATTTACCTTCTGATAACACTAGGAATCCTCGCAGACAAACTATGTTTAGTTTGGATGTTGAGGAGGATTCTGAGAGTTCAGATAGTTTTTCATCCGACGTAACTTACATTCCAGGTAGGTCGAGCCTTGACTCTGAGGACAGTCAGCAGTGAGCTAAAGCAGAGTAATGGTAGATGAGCTGCGGACTACGCTGGGGGAGGCATTGAGTGGCAGTGAGGCTAAACACTGGAGTATATAGCTATAGCAGATGAGTATAACTCTTTCATAAAGAATAAATGCTGGACAAAGGCCTCTTCTCATACAGAGAAGGCATGAGCATTTACATAAGCATTTATCGCCATGCTTGCTCAAGATGTGTTGGCGATTTCAGACTTATATTAACTATAAACTTTCATTATGTTAACTATAGTAGAAGAGGTAAAAAGTAGCAAGATTTCTTGGTATTCTAGTTAACAGCCAACTAACGTGGAAAATGCAGGCAAACGACATATGTACGCGGCTAAGTAAATCTGTCTATGCTCTTCATCTTGGCAAAGAAGGTTAATTTACAAATAGTACTTATAGCGGACCATGGCATTGTTTCCTCAGTATTGAGATTTGGCATAATATTTTGGGGCAACTGTGCTGTAAGAGAAACTATATTTAGAACTCAAAAAAGATGTGTACGATGTATGGTAGGCCTTAAAACTACTGATAGCTGTGAGCCTGTCTTCAAATCATTAAAAACCTTGACATTCCCATGCCTATATACAGGGTTTTTGGTAAAACACCAACAACCTCTTAAGGAGTCATTGTATTCATTATTATGAACAACTTTCACTATGAAACCAAACCTGAACGCGCGGAAACAAAATCAGCTGTTCAGTACATTTTGACGAATTATGCGAAAATAAATGTACTGAACAGCTGATTTTTTTTCGCGATTTCAGGTTTGGTCCCATAGTGAAAGTTGTTTATAATGATGAGTACAATGACCCCTTAAGAGGTTGCAGGTGTTTTACCAATAACCCTGTATATTTGAAATAGCAATGTTTGTCAAATGTAAACGGAAACGGACCACTCAACTTAGATCCCAATACAAAACCGTGTAGTGTACATGTGAATACAAAACAGTACTAGCAAGGAAAAGTATTAAGGGCATGGGTCCGGTTATATACGTATACCTACAGTAAAATTCCTGATAGAATTAAAAATGAAAATTTGCACAACTTTAAAAGAAAATTAAAGATTTTTTAATAAAAAATGCTACAATATTATTCAATTATTGATCTTCCTCAGTGACATTTAATTTTAATGTATGACATCATTCAATTACAACTACAAACTACACTGCAAAACTTTACTAAAAACACAGAATTATACTTATTGGGTGACACTATCATAGATTTAAAAACGGATAATCCTGTAAGGCATAAATACAATAACATGTTGTGTAGCATGGGCCTTTTGTGCGGGATCACTGAGCACACTAGAATAGCAATATCTAACAGGAAAATAAGTAAATCTTGTATTGATCACATTTACGCGCGATCCCGGACACAATACCTATTTACAGTGGCACTCGGTACCACACTGGCTGACCATCGCGCGGTGATACTCGCATGTTCTGGCGCACGAATACAGGATGTCCCTAAATACAAGACCTGCATAAATAATCATCAACTTATGAAATGTTTCGATGGAATTCATTGGGAAAATTCACAGGGTATAAAATGTCCTATAGCCCTATATAACTTCGTGTATACCCAGTTCGAAGAATGTTTTAAAAAATCAGAATATAAAACTAAAGTTAAATGTAGCTCTTTCCGTAGTAAAAATGAATGGATGAATAAAAAAATTATCAAAGCCTGTGAACATCGGGATAAATTATTCATGAAGTGGATAAAAGATTCTAATAACGTAGTCTTAAAACAAAAATATAATAAATCAAGAAACTATGCTAATACCTTAATACATAAAACTAAAAACGATAATATAAAGGATGAAATATTATCAAATAAGAGCAATATTAGACAGCTGTGGCAAGTACTTAATCGAATCACAGGAAGACTAAAAAAATCCATTGATGATGTTATATGTCCAGAATTCATTTAATAAATCTAATTTAACCACTAAAGATATTGCTAATAATTTTGCACACTCTTTTGATAACAGCGTAAAGTTAATTATTCCTAAGTGCTCAATACAATTGTTAAATAAAGCAGAGTACACAGCTCCAGCTAACGTTAGTATGCGTATAAAGCCTGCGGAGCCTGACTCTGTTAAAAAATCATTATGTCTTTGAACAATAATAAAGCCCCAGGAATAGATGGAATTAGAGCTATAGACATCAAAGTATTGTATACGAAAATCACCTCGGTGATTTCTAACTTAATTAATCTATGCATACAAACATGCAAGTATCCATCTACACTTAAAACAGGGATTGTCAGACTGATTCACAAAAAAGGAAGCAGGTTGGATTACATTTGTAAACAAATACACGAATTCTGTGAAAAAAAAAACAAAATACTAACTGACAAACAATATGGCTTTCAGTCAAAAAAGAATACCACACAGCTGCTATCAACGTTTACAGATAGTATTCATAATCACTTAGATGAAAAAAGCACGTTTTGGCAGTATTTATAGACTACAGTAAGGCATTCGATACGCTCAGACATGACCGGTTATTGGAGTGTCTTCATGACAGCGGAATTAGAGGCAAACTACTCGACTGGTGCGGAAACTATCTTGATGACAGAAAATACATGGTCAAACTCAGTGACGCGACTAGTGAACCAGTCATCGTAACGGAAGGAACGGCGCAAGGTTCGATCCTTGGGCCATTGCACTACCTCACTTATATAAATAGCCTTGTTAATGTCATAAAAAAGTGTGAGATATATCAATTCGCCGACGACACCTGCCTTGTAGCTGCTGGACGGAGTGTTAGTGATGCCCAAAGGCAACTACGAGTACAAGAGGACTTTGATTTGTTAACCAAATGGTCTCACGACGCTGGTCTTGTATTAAACGCTAGTAAGACCAAATTAATGTATATTAGTTCCAGTCAAAATAGAAGCTCTTCCTTGCCTAAATTAACAGCCCACAGTCATGAGTGTTTGCATAACAATTGCCCTAATAAAGTAGCCAAGTCTTGCAGCTGTGAGTCCATAGACCTCGTAGATAGCCAAAAGTACTTAGAGCTTACCATTGATAGCCGTCTTAATTGGAAGGAGCACATTAACGGGGTGTGTGATAAATTGAGATGTATGTTGGCTAAATTTTCTATTATAAGATGCAAAATTCCATACCAAACTTTTTTAATGCTTTACAAAGCACTGGTCGAATCTACGATAGCCTATGGTCTGTCGAGCTATGGAAGGACATATAAGACTCACCTTGATCAAATCTACACACTTCAACTGCGTATGTTAAAAGCAATTGTCCCGCATAACATTAAGAAGAACTACAAAAATGACTACCGTAATTTATTTGAATTCTGTAAAATAATATCTATACATGAAAAAACTAAATTTGCACTATTAAAAGAAAATTTCTTTAATGAGAATCTAAAAAGAACAAAAACTATAAATAATAATGAAATTAGGACTCGTAGCACCATCAATGCTAAGCTATTACTTCCAAAATATACGAATTTGCACGGCAAAAGGTCGTTAAAGTATATAATACCTTACCTTATTAATCAACTACCTATACCATTGAGGGACGAACTAACTCAGAAAAACATAAAAAACAAATTAAAGCAATATTTCGTGCAAAATATTAATACCTAATAATATATTATGAGAAGCAAAAAACCTAACCCTAAATAAATAATTTAAAAAAAATTAGGATAAATTAACTATTATTAAAAACATACTACTTTGAGGAACCTGTGTTCAAAAACATTCCTCCACCACTTTTGTTTTAAAGACGGGCGGTCAGATTGGTCACCCGTGTTTGCTCGCTAATGGTATTGGATAACTGTTACTATTTAGCTTACACCCTCTTTGCAATTTTAGTTGTTAACCAAGTACCTTCTTAATTTATATAAATGATGTAGTCGATGATTTTGGTGCACGGTAAAACTCTAATGAGTTTATGATGGCACCAATTTAAATGTAAATAATGTGTGTGAACGAATAAATAAATAAATAAATTTCTTTAACATTCTTTAAATAAGTAAGTGCTGACAATTTTCATTTTGTTACAATAACAGCGGACATTATTGTTTTTTCATACCACATATAATTTATCTAATTATCTAATCGACATTGTTTAGTGTGACTGAAAATTCTTAATGCGATAGATGATCTAATTTATTCCCTTGTGTATTCATAATACCTATAATATTAATTTCTTGTTTTAATTATATTGCATGTTTTACTACTGTTGTAGAGGCAAAATATAGTGCTCTCAATGCATTACCAAATAAGAACTTATAATGTACCTATGTTTTACAATGAATAAATGAATCTGTCTGATTCTAAATTCAGGTTTCCTCGCAATGTTTTTCCTTCACCGATATCAGTAATGTCCAAAATAAACTCCGAAAGTACTTGCCCGGATTTGAACCTCGTCATGCAAGAGTACATAAAATTAATTATTTTTCCGACTATGTTCTAGTACAAAATCTGCCTAGCCTTTTCCAGTCTAACCGGATGCTGCTGAATACGAGTATTTTACATGAAGCGACTGTCTTTTTGACCTTCACAACCCAGTTACCCTTGGTAAGACTGATTGTCGGACTTTCGGGCTTCCTACGACCCGTAACAACTGTCAAAGATCCACGAATGACAGCCGGGACCCGTTGGTTGGGAAGCCGTTGCTTAACGTGCTTTCTGAAGCACGGAGGAGTCTCGGTATGTAAATATGGTCACCCATCCACGGACTAACCACGGCAAGCGTAGCTTAACCTGATGGATCGACCCGTGCGGCTGTTATTACTTAGCCACGAGCTTCTCTTCCACGTTCTAGTAGCGGAAAAAAAAGGAAATTTGTATATTGTTCATCATTTTCATTCCATGAATGTTCAAGATGACATTACTTACATAAACCAAGACATAGGATGTGTTTACACTAATCAGATCAGTCTTAATAAAGTGTGTTGTTTAATTACGTCAGTACTCTTAGAGAAATTGCTTGCCTTGTCATGTGATCTTTATTATTCTCTCTCTCTTATAGCAAATAACTTCCTGGGCTAATAACTGCGCAAATGGGTGTATTAAAAGAGGCTCCTTAGGTACTTAATACGCAGATATATGGCAATGGCCATGAGTGGTTAGCTTGCGTGTTCTGTGCTGAGCTCACGCAACGCGTCGTACGTCCACCCAGTAATAGGACTCGCCCATCAAGGAGCGCTGTCCCAAATTAGACGCATTTTTTATTTATATTACATGACAGGATGGCGTGGTTGGTTAAGATACCACCTATCATGTCGCAGGTAGTGGGTTCGATTACCATCCAGGACAAACATTTGTTTGCATGAACATGTCTGTTTGTTCTGAGTCTGGGTGTATTTACAAAAAAAAAGTAGTGTATGTAGTCTTAGATATTTCCTTTTCCAACCTACACGGTCCGAGTGACAGTGTATAAAAAAGGCATATTCATATTCATTTATTCATGAAATATAAGCTTAACAGTTTACACCAAATCGCTTATATCTATGCTAATTCTACAAAATTAAATTAAACATTTTAAATAAAACCTCTTCGACTAACTAATTAATACAAAAACATACACACAACTAATAAATACAAAAAACAAAACGGAGTAACATAAAAATTTGTAAACAAAAAACAACTTTGAAACTAAACAATTATTTCTTCATATTTAAATAAATATACACATGTTTAGCGATTTTCCGTTGAGAGTCAAAAAATAAATCCGCCTCAGGAATATATTTTAGAAAGTCATTTATTAACTTAATTGCTCTAGCAGTGGGAGTGTGGTTGGTTCGGGGAGCACGCCATGTAGGCGGGTAGCAGAGGAGTCTATGTTGTCGTCTTACAACGCCACGCATATACTGGTCAGGAACATAAAAATTGATTGACTCTCGTAGAACGGGACTATCTATCTTATCTACTAATATTAAATAATAATTAATTATATGTGTGGATTCCCGCCTGAATTTGAGTGTGTCTAAACCCACCATTCCTGACACGAACAAAGAAGGATATAGAAAGGGGTAGTATCCATATTGACGTTTGTATAGGTATCTACAGAATTTACGTTGAATTTTTTCTATCATGATAGTGTACAATGACTCTTGAGGACTCCAAACTATTGCATTATATTCTAATTTACTACGGACATAGGCATTGTATATTTGTTTTATAGCTTGAGTGTTCTTAAACTGAGATGATAATCTGACGATGAAACCAAGACATTTATTAGCGTCTTTGCAAGTTTTAAGAATATGCTCGTGAAAACTTAATTTGTTATCCATTATTACTCCCAAATCCCGGATCGAGCAGACACGTTCCATTGACGCGCCAGCCAGATTATAATGATTTTTAATCGGATTACGGGATCGGGAAAAAGTTATTGTTTTACACTTAGAGTTATTAAATGACAATTTGTTTTTTATACTCCATTCAACCACAGCGTCAATATCATGTTGTAGCGCCTCACAATCCTTAGTGTTGGAAACAGAGAGGTACAATTTTAAATCATCAGCAAACATAAGACATTTTGCGTTAGAGATAACAGAAGGTAAATCATTGATCACTATTATAAATTGTGTAGGACCAATGGTGCTACCTTGACTTACCCCTGATCTAGTAAAATACTCTTCCGACTTATATCCTTCTAGCTTAACAAACTGTTTACGATCTTTCAAGTAGTGGGCCATGAATTTTAAGAGAGAAGTTGAGAATCCTAGTAATGCAAATTTATTTAAAAGCACATCATTATCTACAAGATCGAAGGCTTTCTTGAAATCAAAGTATGCGGCGTCCACCTGACAACCAGATTTAACTCTACTATTTATATAATCAACAAATTCTATATGGTTAGTTACCGTGGAGCGCCCAGGACGAAACCCATGCTGGCAATCACTCAATTGTCCTTTGATTTGTTTACAAATGGCGTTATTAAGAATAGATTCAAATATCTTCCCAAATACACACAATATAGCAATAGGTCTAAAGTTTGTTATATCTGTGGACGACCCACATTTAGGTATTGGGGTCACTCTGGACAATTTCCACTTACCAGGGTATAAACATTGTCTAAGCGAAAGATTATACATATATAGTAAAGGCTCCTCTAAAGCAGACAGGCAATCCTTTATTAAGAAACCCGGTATGTTGTCGGGACCACAAGCTGTTAACGCTTTTAGTCGGCGCACTGCACGCCTAAGATCCGTAGCTGTAACTTGTTCAATAGCCACTGTAGACAGGCAGCCTAAACGATTAGCCTCATCCTCCGCAGCTCTCACATCTAATGACGGAGGGGTATCATGGAACACTGAGCTAAAATATTCAGCAAACGAGTCAATGGCATTCTGTCCTTCTACGGACTTACCATTATAAGTATATGTTTTTATATGTTGCCTATTTTTACGTTTTTCCTTCACATATTGCCAAAAACTTGAGGGATCTAAACTTACATTGTTTTCAACCTTTACAATATATTTTTTAAATGCTGTATTAATGAGCTCTTTCACTTTAGCCCTATAGTATTTAAAAAGTTCCTTGTTAAACTCTAAACCATGGCATTTAAATTTCTTTAAATTAAAATATTTTAATTTTATATAATGAATAATTTCTTTGGTATACCATTTTGGATATACATATTTATTGTTTTGGGCTATTCTTTTTAAAGGAACATGCGTACTGATGACGTCATTAAGTTTATTATATAGTATATCAACAGCTAGGTTTATATTTAAGTTCTTTTGCTCAAGTAATTCGGTCCAGTCAATATTAGCGATATCAGTGTATAAGCTATGTAAATCTGCTTCACGAAAGTTCCATTCCATACTTAAATACTTTCCTGGAACCAAAGAGGGCGGATTGTTTACTCTTCTAGGAAGTGTAAGTAGTATCTCTAATGGTGGGTGGTATGCATCCATAGGGACTAAATGTTCAGTATCGTGTGAAACATTGATACTATTGGAATCAAGAGTCGTCAATACTAAATCCAGGACGCATCCATATTTATTGCTAATGTTATTGCATTGTTGCAACTTAGAATACTCCAAAAAATTATTAAATTGAGATTTGACAGTTTTATTGCACGAATTTAAATTGAAATCACCAACTATCAGAAATGGATATTCAGCATACATGTTGATTGCATTTTCCATGCATGTTAAAACGTCTAGATATTGTTTACTACTGTAACTGGGCGGCAGGTAGACGACACAGACCATTAGCCTAACATTTTTCCCACTAACAAGAGCGAACAATAATTCTTTATCATCTGTTAAATCATCTACATTTGTAACTCTTTTCATAGTATAGCAGTTCCTAGTTGCCAACAGAACACCGCCCCACCCGACATCACCTGGACGGTCCTTCCGTAGAACAACATATTCAGGAGGAAAAAGTTCCGCGTCATTAACAGAGCTATTGAGAAAAGTTTCTGTGAGGATGATAAGATCGCTTGATATTGTTCTAGTATTATTGTAAAATAAATTAGTTTTTGTACGGAGACCTCTTACATTGGCGCACTGTCAACGGGCTTTTGGTCGGGCTGGTCTGCCTGGCTTTCGGATAAAACATATCAAAATGGGCCAGGTCTGTGTACACTACCTCAAAAAAAAAAAAGAGAAAAATCCGTAGAGTTCGGGGAAACTACATGTATACTGTTTAGTGCTTCCAAAAGTACGGATTTGCTAATTACGTAACTAGTTACGCATTTTGATGCTTCAATTACGTAACTACGGAATTACGTAATTGTTTTGATTTTTTAAAGCACAATAATATCTGGGCTTATTAGGTATTTTAGAAGTAAAAAATCAAACAACTTCAAATGAAAAAAAATATTATATTAAGGAATTAAAAGTAAATTACAGATTAAAATGATAATTTTAAAATTAAACTCAAAATCAAAATCGTCAATCAAATCAAAATATTACGACTAAACTCAATCAAGAATTCAAACAAAACATGTACCTACCACGCACAAATGGTTTAAAAGTAAGAAACAATATAAAATACGGTTATTTTTCCAATCTTTGTTCTTGATAATATGATCTCATAAATGATGACGAATGCAATGTTCTGTCACCAAGGGAACTTCTTAGTTTAGAACAAAGATAGCCGGCAGAAGAAAATGCCTGTTCTGCTTCAACAATAGTAGGCATTATAGATAGTAAATAATTATAAGCTGCTGTTAGGAAAACTTCACGACCGCCGCCAGTTCTATCGTAGATACACATTTCAACTCTGATGATGGATTCAAGATCTGTGTTTACTCCAGATTTGTTTACTGTAGACATAGTTTTCTGTATTTCTTTTTCTAGTTGCTGTGCAACAGTCAACTCGTCGCCACAACCATCATTAGCATCATTGTCATCTGCTTCGGAATCTAAACTCATTTGTGTACTTGTAGGCCGTAGTAAATTTGAGCCTTTCTAATAAGTTTGCAACATATGTTCTAATATATATCCGACGTCGGTTTTGTAAAAGTTTCTGTTTCTTCGGTTTTATAATATTCTTCATTTTTATAATATTCTTCACCAGACACATTTGTTCGCCTTTCTTTTATTCTTTTTCTAAGGGATACAGCAAGCTTGTCACTGAGCTCATTGGACTGAGCATCAAGTTTATTTAACATAAACTGAAGCGCAGCATCTGCTGCTAACAAATTCGAGTCACGGCGACACAATGCCACCACTGTAGTTTTTATTATATCTAAACTATGATGAATGTTATGTAGATCTTGTATTTCTGTGTCTGTGAAACTTATATTTGATTTTAAGTCTAATAAAGCCTTAAATAAACTTGATTTCAATTTCAGAAATCGTCCAACCATATCTGATAAGCTGTTCCATCGCGTTTTGCAGTCTAGTATAAGATCAAGGCTTTTACCATGCTCTTCTAAAGAATATTTTTGCAACAAATCGGTCTTCAGTGGTGATTTTTTGAATGATTTAACAAGTTTTCTTACTTTTACTATAATATCTTTGTACAGAAACTCTGGTTCTAGAACTCTAGGTACGTCGCACCACACTAGGAAATTAGGAATTACTGCTGTATCGTGGGTGCACTCACAAACATGTAAACTAACATACACAAGACACCCAGACCCGGAACACCTATCTGTAGGTCATACAAATATTTGTTCCGTACGGGAATCGAACCCGTGACCCGCAGCGCAGCAGCCAATCACTCAACTACTGCGCCAACCGTGCCGTCAACAATATAAAATCAACTGGAGACCTGTAACACAGGTTTTCCTAGTACAGGCTCCAGTCTCTACAACATCAATGTATGTTTGTATACACAAATTATGTATTGTACCTACAAATTCTTCATTATGTGGTGGAGAAAATAAACGTTATTATTATTATTATTAACTACTAAATTATTTGTATAAACTCTCACACAAATACCTTAGGAACAAAGTAGACAAGTAAAGTAATGTTAAAATAGGTACTTACATTTTCGTTGAAGTATCTCTACTCGTGTATGGTGATATCTACTTAGAAACTTGTATTGTAATGAAAAGCTTCTGAAAACCAAGCGTCAAACTTTGCGGCACATACACAAAATCACAAAACTCAATAAATTAAGCTTAGACCAGGACAGTATCTCGCAGGTGTACGTAAGACGACTGAATACCGAGTATTGTTTCTAAATTCACGAAAGTAATGAAAAATCTAGGGAGTTAGTTCCCTTAGCTTGCTCAATCCACAATATTAAACTCTATTATCTACGAGTTAGATCAAATACTTGCGAAACACTTATAAACTTTGATTGTGTTACGTACCGAACTATCCACAAACAACGGGGATTCCCTTCGTTTCCAGATTGGTCAACAATGAACTCTATTCTATACGACTAAGAAATAAAATCTTGCGGACTCAAATTGGAAGTTATAAAATAAAGCCCGGGAATTCGGGGGATACCCACAGAAAGGGTTTTGATGTTGTCATAATGTAAGTCGTAGGTTAACCTAAATTAAGATAAATTGTAAATACACAGATAAACCCATGCCTTTTTCCCATGGAGTAGGCAGAAACTATAGAACTAAATAAATGGGTAACTAATTAATTAATATTATCCTATAGTTACGTTATTACGTACTTCAACTCTTCAGTTACGTATTTGTGAGATTTCTAAAATCTGTCCGTAATTACGTAATTGCGTAATTACGTAATTACGTAATGGAAGCCCTAATACTGTTGTGGTAGGGAATTGATATTTATCAGTTATTTTTATCGACTTTCAACATGGCGTCTCACCGATTTAGTTACCCTATGCATAAAATCAATGACAGTAAACCATAGATCGACCATTGATCATAGAAAGAGGACTGTCAGCTGTCACAACAGTGTCACTTCAGTCCTCTTCTTGTCATGTCAAACGTCATTAATCAATCAAAATGACAGCTTACCCCCATGACGGGTTTTTGTTGTGTGTTGCAATTTCAAGCAAACGAAGTCATTTTAAAGTAATTTGATAGTTGAGAACTGTTTTAAATATATTTCCCTATTTTTATGTACATATAGTGTACACGTACCAGGCCCAAGGTCAATACATTTTGGAACATCTCCTTTGCCAGACTTAAAACAGAGACGCTTCGCTCGCTCGGTCAATAATGTAGTATAAGATTTCAAATAAAGAAAAAGTGTCTGTAGTATAACATAACATCACGTGTTTTTGCCCGGAAGAGTTAGGCAGAGGTGTAGGTATCACATCATCATCTCATCATCTTCCTGCCCTTATCCCATGTTACTTGGGGTCGGCGCAACACGTTTTCTTCTTCCATTCTCCCCTGTCAACCGTCACACTATCATTCATTCCCTTCTCTTTCATATCATTCTTTACACATTCCATCCATCTTTTCTTCGGCCTTCCTCTCCCTCTCCATCCATCAACATGTATATTCATCACTCTTTGAGTCACATGCGTTTCGTCCCTTCTCATCACATGCCCATACCAAGCCAAACGATTTCCTTTCAACTTTTCTGTCACTGGCGCCACTTTCAAACTTCCTCTTATATACTCATTTCTTACTTTATCCATTCTCGTTACTCCACACATCCATCTCAACATTCTCATCTCCGCTGCATGCAATCTTTTTTCATCCATCTTCTTCACGGCCCAGCATTCAGACCCATAAAGTACGACAGCCACGGACTTATAAATTTTCCCCTTTAACTTGAGGGGCATCCGTGGGTCGCAAGTTGTTCCTGTGACCTGTCGCCATTTCATCCATCCTGAGTTGATCCGGTGCGTTACGTCTCGGTCTACTTCGCCATCTCCTTGGACAAACGACCCGAGGTACCGAAAGTCGGAACAGATCGATAAGGGCGTTCCGGCGAGAGATATGGGCACAGGACTGGATATGGGAGGAGGTGTAGGTATCACATAACGCAAGTAATGTTTAAGTCCCATTTAATAGGAAGCGAGGCTATTGCCAACAACCGCGTACACATCCAGATTCCGGACTGCTACTGAGAAATTCCAGATAGAAAAACTCAATAATAGTTTGCCCGACCCCGGAATCGAACCCAGGACCTAAAGTTCAGTAGTAGCGCTAGTGACTACTGGACCAACAAGGCAATACTATAACAAGATCAGGGGCGGCAGTCTCGACATTCTTAACGATATAGCTTTACGAATGAAATCGCTTGCTAAGTCCTAATGGAGTACTAAGACGGTCAAAATTGCTTGACAAGCACGAAAAAACCATTTATAGTTTCAAACCAGTTGTGGCGAGAACCGTTTTTTTTTTAATTTTCCTCGTTATTCAAGGTTAATTTGAAGTGGCCAATAATTGTCTTTGAAAAAACCTAACTATTACCATTTTGCCCGTCTAGGTACTCCATTAGGACTTAGCGAGCGATTTCAGTAGTAAAGCTATCGTTACGAGTGTCGAGACTGCCGCCCCTGACCAACAAGGCAATACTTTACTACATGTGGAAACTTTTAATTGGCATTATTTTGTTTAAACTATTACTTACTGTATCTGTTTAGCTGTACGTTTTCCTAAAATAAATAAAATAACATAAGACAAACAAAATGTCGTTGATTCAGTTTAAGGCGAAAACTCCAGGAGGCTCGCAAAATTCAAATTTTATTACGGTTTTTGCAATTTACAGGTCAGTATCAGGTTGTATGTTGATTTGAATTAGAAATCATCAATAAAACTCTTTAAGCTCATATAATCCTAATGAATGACTATTTCATGAAATCTTGACATTAGGATTATTTAGGATTATACTAACTTAAGGAGTTGTATTACTGATTCTAATGATTATAATTTTGTAAATACATCGTTATAGTCGCGAATCATACTTTAATCAACACACAACCTAATACTGACTTTCAAATTGCAAAAAATGTCAGAAAATTTATATTTCGCGAGCTACCTGGAGGTTCCCCCTTAAGGTTTAATGCAGAATTAACAAGTTCCTTTTTTAGAATTGAGATATCCGCTTGTTAAACAAATATTATTGTCGTCTAGGTTATCAGCTAGTTTCTGCAGTACACAAAGATTTTGAACACAAGAATAATATATTCGAATCATGAATACTGGACCATGTCATGTAGATAAGTTTGTATTTTATATAAAACAGCAGCATTTTTATTTGGTACTAACTTAAACCCGCTGTTTCGCCCACGTGGAGGTCGGAAATTATCACAAGGAAACTTTCTACCGGGATATAAAGTATTCTATGTCCTAACCTAGTTCATGATCTGACTGTGTGCCAAATTTCATCGAAATCGGTTTAGCCATTAAGACGTACCATGGTTAGATAGACAGACAGTTACTTTCGAATGTATTAGTTTAAAGTATGGATCTAGGATTCCGCGTACCGGAAGACAAAGCGTTGGAAGGCCTCCTATCAGGTGGAACAATGACCTTGTGAAGGTCGCAGGAATTCGCTGGATGTGAGAAGCACAGAACCGGTCGAATTTGCGGTGCTTGGTCCTATGACCAGCTGTGGATGTCTTTCGGCTGTAAAGATCAAGACGGTACACCCAGGTTGGTCTTGTATTAGGATACAAGACCAACCTAGGTGTACCGTCTTCATCATCATCATAATAATATTACGAGTAGTTAGGACTATCCTAACTAATATTATAAATGCGAAAATAAGTTTGTTTGTTTATTTGTACAGACGCCAGCACATCAAGCTACTACAATCTGTCAGATTTCTTTAATAGATTTTCGACTTTATTGCTAAGGCATTAGGTTCAAGGTTGATTGGGAAAATCTGACAGTTTCGGGTAGGTTGACCTGCTGGCGTCTGTACCTTTTCACGCCTAAACCACTGAACCGATCATCCTGAAATTTTGCATATACTTTGTCAGGTGTACAGAAACGGACTTAGGGTACCTTTCATAATGAAAAAAAAGTATTGTTCCCGAGGATCACAATAATAACGTACTTATGATAATAGATGGCGCCACGTGTCTTTCGGGTCATGATTGAATTACTTATATTGTTATAGAAACTTTAGTAATGTGTTAAGAGTTTTTTTTTTAATATTTTTTATTTAAGTAACTAATACATTTTGTGAGTCGTAGAGTGTAGATAGACCAGTTTTTCATCCTCCTAATTGTCCTAACTAATATTATAAACGCGAAAGTGTGTTTGTTTGTTGATTATGCTTTACGCTTTCACGATGAAATTTGGCACATGGGTAGACCATGACCTGGAGAAGGACATAGGCTACTATTCATCCTGGATCGCAGACGAAGTCGCGTGTAACAGCTAGTTATTGTATAAAACAGCAGATTTTTATTACTCATATTATTCATGATCACCCTTTAAAAAATTTGACACAATTTATGATGCACGTCAAAACACTATTGCTCGGTTTCTGAAGAATTCTTAAGCTTGATACGACAAAATTATCTATTTAAGGGAATTCCTTCCTTATGGTCGGGTTTTGAGATCGTCAGATAAACCCTCTTTAGTAATTCACTCGACTTTTAAGCTAAATTCTTCTTTAACGAAGTGTTCAGAAACACGTTCTTGAATCAATAATCACTATCGAATAGATAAACTCGGTTTGAAAACCTCAGAAACCGGCCATAAGTCTGGAAAATGCAAATTAAATCCCATTATGCGAATTACAATTCAAATTGAAATATTAATAAAAATAGTGAATGAATGGTGATTGAAATGCACCGACCCCAGCGTTGTTTGACCAGACTCGAGTGAACCCAAAGATTCACACTAGCCCCTGTTGCCTCATGTTACATGGGGCTACAGAGAACATTACTTATCAAGGAGTAGATCAGCGTATTTATCAATACTCTATTCATTCCACCGTAATCCAATAAAATGTTTTTTTTTTTTATCAATCTTTATTGCCCCACTGCTGAGGAAAGGTCGGAGCTACAGCTTTCCACTCTTCCCTGTGTGTTGGCTTCTCCGGCCAATCTCCCATAAACGCCTGGAAGTCATCACGCCAGCGTTTCCTCGGCCTCCCTCGGCGACGACGCCCGTCTTCTCGGTCCCACTGCGTGACGACTCTGGCCCGTCTATCTGAAAATGATTTAACTAGTTTGAAAAAAAAAAGAAATTATTTTATAGACAAAATAATGGTTTGCCACGTGGCTTTCACGGATTCTATAAACTAGCAAATAAACAAACTATAAACGAAGTCCTAGGCAGTAAAATGTTAGAGGTACTATAAAAGGCCTGAGAGACCTATGCTTCTTCTGGGATCTACACTAAATAAATAAAGTAATCACGCAGAACTCTAATATATTTTATATTTTTTTACAATACAGTACCGTACATAGGTACCATAGGGAGGAGACGGGCAAGAGATACCACGCAACTACTCTTTTAAATCAAAATATGGTTACAAAATATTGGTTACATCATTCATGTTGAAATTATACACGGTGAGAACGATCATCATCATCTTCCTGCCCTTATCCCATGTTACTTGGGGTCGGCGCAACACGTTTTCTTCTTCCATTCTCCCCTGTCAACCGTCACGCTATCATTCACTCCCTTCTCTTTCATATCATTCCTCACACAATCCATCCATCTTTTCTTCGGCCTTCCTCTTCCTCTTCTGCCATCAACATGTATATTCATCACTCTTTTAGTCACATGCGTTTCGTCCCTTCTCATCACATGCCCATACCAAGCCAAACGATTTCCTTTCAACTTTTCTGTCACTGGCGCCACTTTCAAACTTCTTCTTCCTCATTTCTTACTTTATCCATTCTCGTCACTTCACACATCCATCTCAAAATTCTCATATCAGCATGCAATCTTTTTTCACCTATCTTCTTCACGACCCAGCATTCATACACGGTGAGAACGATGCAGAACGTTAAAAGCGTCCGTTATAAAAAGATAAGAAAAAAAAAACAATACAAAAAATTAATTAAACTACTTGCTTGCCCCGGATTCGCACTGGTGTACTAATGAAGAAAATGAGACCAAGTCTTCCCTTTACAGTAGTACGATCAAGTAATGAAATAAAATGACATTTAAATAATGTCACAACGATAACACACTGAGTTCTATGTAAACTACTATTCATGGTATTTTTAAAAATAGCAGTTATACGAGTAATATAACGTTCTACAACATTTTTACAAATTTTTTCACATTATAACAATTTTTTTTCGGATGTAACAGCTAAAACATTCTATTCTATTTTTTATTATGGCAAAGCCAATGTCGACCATTCTGCCAATGTCTAAGTGAATTGGAAAGGCCAGTGTGCATTGATATTATAGATTAAAGAAAAAAAGATAAAAACCTTCTGGTGATGTTTCTTGTGGGTTTATAATTACTAGACTGAAACAAACAAAAAGATAAAATTATATAAATATTATAATTGTTAGAACATTAAATATACATATACCACATCCACACAGAAATAATAAACGGGGAAACAAATGATCATTTAATATTATTGTGACGGATGAAAATCATGAGCGCCACAAGCAGTTCTGGAGCGGAATATGTTAAAAGGGAGGGGAAATTAATCGGAACAGGGATCTGGACCGCTAAACGTCAATCTCTCAATTTTGTCAATATTTTTGGAGATCTTGAGAGATAGAGATCTGCTGTCTTCTGTGTGAGACAGTCACTCACTTTTCTACGTGGAGCCAAACCATTATTTTGTTTCCGTACAGTTTTTCAAACATGTTCTTTCACCTTGTACTGACAATTACAAACACAACAAAAAAGAATTAGCCAAATAGGTGCAACCATTATGAAGTGATGTACAGACGCCAGCAGGTCAACCTACCCGATCTGTCAGATTTTCCAAATCAATCTTGAACCTAATGCCTTAGCAGTAAAGTCGAAAATCTATTAAAGAAATCTGACAGATTGTAGTAGCTTGATGTGCTGGCGTCTGTACATACTTACATACATTCGGCAATTGATTTTTATTTATATAAAGGGTGTCCGGTAAAGAATGGATACCCTTGAAAATATATATAATAGACCCTAAGGCCGTTCTAAAAAATATACAAAAAAAAAATATCCCAAGTACGACTTAGGATACGATTTTTTAGAAAAAAATACTGAGCAATTTTTAGTGACACTATTTACGGCCTCTGTGTCGGCAAAGTCAACATATGTACAATATTATAAAAACAAATAACCAATGGAATTCATTCAGTAGTGGCCTTAGTGAAGAAAAATGTAAAAAAAAGTTAGTATTTTTTTCTAAAAAATCTTAGATAAGAACCGCCATAATGTCTAATAAATATGATTTTTCCAGGTTATCCATTCGTTACCGGACACCCTGCAGACTAAAATAAGCCGTGGCAGCTAAGAGATGACAAGTCTCTAATGACAACGCCACGAACATGACTCATGGATTAGCACCATTCAGCTCAACCATTTTGAAGGGCCTCCTCTCTGTGAGAGAGAGAGTGGGCCACGCGGGTCCAGTGCGGTTTGGTGGACCCCAGAAAAAAAAAAACATAAAACCTGATATAACACAAAAAAAAAACTACAGAAAAATAGATTTGCACATAATGAATGACACCTCACGCGACAAACACCAACAAATATTGCTGAACAAAGATACAAACAAAAAAGAAAGCAAAATTGCAAGGCCTCTAGGTCTAGGGCCATCAATTTTGTCCTGATGTGCACTGAAATTTTTCCGAGAAGACGTCAAAGGGAAGCGGCGGGACGGAGAGGAGGGAATCAACAGTTTCAGCAGGCTCGGATACATACTGTTTGAGTTGAGCCAGTCAGTCCCCGTCGCTTGTCGCGGGCCGTCGTGTTTCTCGTGCGTGTGTCTGTGAATTACGACTCCTGAAATTATGTAAAGAATATGTGCAGTTTCACTTTCAGTGTTATAAAATTCCCGTGTGTGTTGTAATTTTTTGGAGCTTCGTGTTTTCTTGAGGCAAAGGTAATAAATTGTTTTTTTTTTTCGAATAACTTTTTACTTGAACGGGCTGAGGGCTAATCGTGTGTGATACCATTTATATTGTTTATTATTTTAACGTTCGGTTTTTGAATTTATTGTTTCTTTTTTCTTGGTTGTGGTTTATGGAGCGGTTGTGTGTGGATTCAAAATAAGAAGGTGAGTGTTAGAATAATTATAATTATTTGATTTACTTTTTATTCGATTAAACTGACGGTTACGAATTTCGAACAAATAAAACATAATAGTGTTGATACTGAGAAACAAAATTTAAAAAAATTGCACGTGTTCCTCCCTTTCTATACGCGATGAATAGCCGTTGTATCAGCTAATATCAATCATCCATCCATCACTCGACACGTACGGAAAATGTTCACCAATTTATTGAATAAAAGAGCAATATAGACGGAATTACGAAACGTGCTTAGAGGGAGCTCCCAATTTGTAACACATGAGAGTAACATGTGACTTCGAATTGTCTTAAATATCATTATTCGGTATACTTAACATAAAACAGGTTGTAAGTGCATCCCTTTTCTGTTGTTAAAGGAGCTAGACTAATATCAGGTTTTCCTAGTAAAAAACTAAAACTTTTGTGGTCGACATCCGAGTACTAGGAAAAACCCGCACTTAAAGATTTTTTTAAGAAATTATAAAATGTATTACGGATAGTTACAATTTACTTATATTATACCTAGATAGAAAAAGCTAAGAATTTACTCAGTTTCAGTAATAAAAATAATTAAACTTAATTTTAATAATAGATTAAATTGATTGATTACATTGATTAAGGCAGCACGACAACAGTTTAGCAAAAGTCTAATTAAAAATCAAATAAAATTTTTATGCGAAAAGCCACGTAAGGATATTGGAAAGTGATCTTGTGAATCGAATAAAAGATCGAATGCCTGTCTGAAAGTCTCTAAAATCCAGGGTGCGTTCTGTTGACAAACAGCGACTCGGAAAAATGGGTCGAATTGTGAAAAATAGGCAGTACCTATTTTCCTTCGAGACTTTCTATTATTAATATTGTTTTCTTTTTGTTGCTGTATTGGATTCTCTAAACAATCACTTCAAAATTCGAACGGTGTCTCGTTGTGAATCCGCGATGATTTACTTAAAAAACAAATGAGTTCGATTTCGAATTGAGTGAGGTTCGAAGACTCAAAGTGAACTTTACAGAAATTCTGCCTTGTACTGTACTTACCTCCTTTTCTTTATGGCTGGCTTTTACACTCCATAGTATGCTGTAATACTTCTGCCGTCGTAACAAAAAAGGGCACAACTAACATTTAAAAAAAAAATGAGTTACATACATATTTAGAATCAGAAAAAAAAGGCTAATCTGCTCAATTTTTTGTAGATTTTTTTTTAATGTTAGTTGTGCCCTTTTTTGTTACGACGGCAGACTTGTTCTTAAACAGAATTTTATGGATTAAAAATAATTATTATCTGATAATAATTATTATTACATTTATTAGCTGTAAAACATGACGCAAAGGAAAAGCATAAACACAAAAAATAACTAGTTGGGCTCATCGTAATGGTAAACAAAAAAAAAAAATATATTTATTTTAGGGCTAATTTTCAATCGTCAGATAACTTTTATGGAATAAATACGACAGTTTGACAGCTTTTGTATAGAAAATATGTCAAACTATCATACTTCTTCTTCGGATAAAAGTTATCTTGACTATTGAAAAATCAGCCCTTAAACTAAACTTGTGAACTAAAAATACATTATTTCCATTCCGTCGTCAAGTTCAATTGTCAGGAAGACAATGGTGCCGATGCTGTTGTACACAAACTAAACTTAATTTAGGCTATTGCTAACATTTTCTCTCTAATAAAACAAAAAAGAGACGGACGTAAATTAGAGTTGTCAAATTTAGTTGAACAAATTTAGACGACACGTAAAAACATGTCGACTAAAAACACGGTGTAGCTTCTCACATATCTAACTTAGTTCATATCGATAGCCGTCTTTTTCTCGCGCTGCCTGTTTGTAAAAGATAGTGATTCTCTAATTTTAGTTTAATTATTGAACAAGAGAATCGGCACCGATGATGTCCTAACTATATTTAGAGTTAATTAAATGGAGTGACTCGCCCTCAGTAATGAGATGGGTCTAAACTAAGAGGTTTGGGTTTATCTATCAAGTACCTACTGGAATAAAATAAAATAATGTTAGTTGATCAATAGAGTTGAGTTAAGGTTTTGAGTTTATGAAAGGTGTAAAGTATGAGCAAAATAGTGATTGTTAGTTTTATTGTTAAGTATTTTCTTGTGTACAGTAAAGTTTAAATAAATAATAAATATGCCTATCGATCTTTCAAATTATACGCTTCAAATCATTTCGATGTAAGTGTGTATTTTCTTTGCTAGAGTTAAACACGTATTTTTTATTTTACTGCCTCATTATCCTTATGGAAATAAGGATAATGAGGCAGTAAAATAAAAAAATACGTGTTTAACTCTAGCAAAGAAATATAGATAACATTTTTACCTACTTAAAACTTATTACTAACTTATTTTTTTTTACATACTTAAAATTTTAGAAAATAATTTTTGAGTATAGTAAATAATGATAGTAAATATTCCTATTTTACTATCCTCTCACATTATTTTCTAAAATTTTAAGTAGGTAGAGTAAGGGCGGGTTACTTTGACTGTGACAGATGTTTAGAGCCATTAAATAAACACAAAGTGAGAGTGAACAGGCTTCTTCTGGGTAAGCTCACTCCATCGTCGACTCTGTCTCTGTCGCCTCCGACCTAGACTAGAGTCAAGAGCAAACCCACCTTAAATAAAAAAAAAAAAAAGTTCTACAAGTACGCGTCTATATCGCTATCTATTACTTACCGAAGGACGTATGACGTTGGGTGGTGTGGTCGCAACACTTCGGGGTATAATCGGTTGTCTCGAATTGGACCAAAGTTATGCCCTAGAGTCAAAGTAACCCGCCATTACAGGTACTCAAAAGCTTTTCAGTTTGACTACAAGACGCGCTATAGGGTCTTAGCACACCTCGGCCACGAAACCACGAAACGACATGATGTTCCACTGATGATACGTTACTCGAGTAGCGGAACATCATACGAGTCAGTTGAATTGAACTGGTTTCGCGGCGGAGGTGTGCTAAGGCCCTTATTCTTACATAAACAATCTATAAACTATCATCCTAAAAAACACATACCTACCAACCAGGTGGTTAGAAGAAAGATTTCTTCATCCGTGAAAGAAAATATGTCATGAAACCAGATCTGAGACAACGGGTCGAGAAACTCGGTGTTAAGTCAATGATGACGGATAGAATCCGTGAGCATAAGTATGGCGCAAGCGTTTAAGAGCCCCACGAAGCATGCTTGGTTCATACAAACGAAATACCAAAATAATTTGTAAATCAAACATATTCTTAAGGTAGTGTGTATTTATTCCGATTGGATTACAGAAAATCTAGTTTCCCAAATATATATTAAATAAGAACATTGATTTAAACATGATATATGAGACAAATAAGTTTTGTATAGAAATTTTAAATTCCTCATAATATCTCGTCTACAAATTAGTGTCCTTTCAAAATATATGTTTGGGAACCTACATATTCTGTAATCCAATCGGAATAAATACAAACTATCTTTAGAATATGTTTGATTTACAAATTATTTTGGTATTTCGTTTGTATGAACTACGCATGCTTCGGGGGCGCCTTAACACTAATACTTTAAACATTTACTTTAAAAAAGTAAAAACCTATTTCAACAACCTAAAACGAATAAAATAGCTTTCTTAAAAAACTTAACAGCTCCTGAAGTCGGTGCCAAAGTAAGGTGCATTGAAGAATTGAAGACAACGATTTCAGAAGCTTTTCAGTTTTTTATGAAATTTATTTTATTCGTTTTGGGTTTTTGAAGTAGGTTTTTACTTTTTTAAAAGTAAACTTATTTTTCCATTAAGTATACAATTACATAAGCTCAAGACAAACGAAAAGAAGAATTTTACTTACTACATTAGAATAATGTTTTATATATTAAAACTTTCCTAAAAGTATATAGATCACTTTAGTGGAAGAATCATCAAAATTGGTTCATCAGTTTTTGAGAAAAATGCGGACATACAAACATACATTTATACAGATCATATACATTTTACTACAGCTGGATTTTGACCAAACTTAACCCGAATACAGAGAAGTAAGACGATCAGGACATAGAATAAAAAATAAAAAACCGGTCAAGAGCGAGTCGGACTCGCGCACCGAGGGTTCCGTACCGTCACATATAAAAAAGTGTGCTATTTAGAGACATCTTTTTATTTTTCCTGTAATCTTTACATAAACTTCTATCACATAAAATAATACTGTATCTCCGGCATTTCTAAATAGATTTTTATGATTCTTCTTTTCGTTTGTCTTGAGCTTATGTAACTGTATAATTAACTTGAATTATGGAATAGTTTCAGACGACGTTTGCCCAACTATTTTGAAAATACGAAAGAGTTAAAATTATAATAAATATATATATTTTTTTTTGGAACAGGGACTGAAAAGAGGTCTTTAAAATTCGAAGTGGGGCTACTAGGGCATGTGGGGTATCATATGAACGAACGCTGAGTACACATTCTCAAAAAAATTTTCTTCTTTATTAGGCAGCATAGTTTTCGACTTTTAATGAAAAATGTAAATAAAATACCGTCCCTCCCTTATCTTCGTTCTTGAGATATCTAGCTGTGACAGACGGAGAAACAGACAGACAGACAGACTGAGTCACACCATAAGGGTTCCTTTTTAGCATTTTGGTACGGAACCCTAATAGTAGGCGCAGTTCGAGTCCGTGTCGTTTGTTTTCGTGAAAACAGATTGCAATTTCACTACGGTTTCCAATACTGCCGTAGCCATTGTATTTGCTCGACACTAGACTTAATTGGACCATTGCATTCCTTATAAAGTAAGCTTTCACCGATTATGATATATAACAAAAACTATATGAGACAACATCTTATACTTTTTTTACTAATTGCAAAAGATTTTCTTACGGTTTCTGATACTGTTGTAGCTATTTTATTTGCTCGGCACTAGAATTTTTAGACTCATTGCATTCCTTTTAATGCAAGCTTTCTTTGACTGGTTTTTTTTTTAATTTCTGAGCAGATTTACGGCCGATATGAGACGACATCTGCTATTGTCAACATCATATTAATTTTTAACCCTATTTGGGCCAATATTTCTGTTGTTGCTCTTTAGGTCCTGGTAGTGCTTTGTCAATTCTTGATAAAGACATCAGAATAACTGATCTAGCTAAACACGTTTTTGCGCTATACGATTTGATATTTGGGCACATAGTGAAAAGTAGAGGGTCGCGCGCATAGGCGTGCACTCACAGTGTAACGTCATACGCAAATTATATCCGGCCTTAAAATTGGTATAAATATGATCTATCTTTAGAATGCTCATCCGTTACTCTAGCATTAAAAGTCTCGTAGTCATTAGCGGTTGAAATCTTACGCGTTTTTGTCGGTCAGAAAACTTAAACTGACCTTCAGTACACCGAGCGAAAAGACGTTTTCACGTCAAAAATATGTAGGCTGATCATAGATGAATACTGGTTTTTACAAACTTTGACATTTATGTTTTCTGGATGTTTTCCCGACTAGATTAGATTTACTTATTCAGAAGATCAGACGAAATTTCGTAAACCAATAATAAAAAAATCTGCTGCGGATCACGGCGGGTTAAGATCTTTGATAGTCGTTACGGATAGTCAGAAGCTCTAAATTCTGACAGCTAGTCTTACCAACGGGTTTTGTGTTACCCAGTAACTGGGTTGTAAAACTTGGCTGTCGCTCCGTGTAAATGATAAATGATTTTATTTCTGTAAGTAGGTTTGTACAAGCACTTTTACACGTCAATCATGTTTTTTTTTTAAACTAGATGAGGTCGGCGTTTCTCATCTGACTACTCTGAGAAGAAAGGCCGAAACAAACTCAGAGATCACAGTATCTTATAAAGTCCAGACATAATCTTGTTCAGTTCATGTGAAGACCATGTAGATTGGTGTCTGAAATGGTCTTTTGAGGAAATAACAACACAGATTGAGAAGACCTGTCCAGTCAGTGTACGCATTTGTCAGTAATCTCGCAGCTCAACTCAGAACTTAAGGAGCTCAACGATTCGAGGCACGATACCAAAGAAAGGACATTGGGGTAGGCCGTATAAATTACTCAAACTGCTAGACCATGATTAAAAATAACTGATAGAAACAATAAAACAAATAAAACAGCAAACAAACAAAATACTGTAGTAGTGTAAAGTAGTGTAAAGGTATTCAGCTAGATCCGGCTAGACTGAAGCCGATCCTAATATATTTAGGAAAAGGCTATGGCAATGACCACGAATTCTTTTATACCTAAAGTCTCTGGCATTGCAGACTTTCGTATACTAAAGCCAACGATGGGAGATAAATACATAAAAATGCAACTTATACAAATATCAACTTTAAACTCAGATAATCTTAGTTGATATTTTAATGAAAAAAACAATCGATAATGTCATACAATAATTTTAGTTGCGATTTAAACTGTAACATACCTACGCAATTAAGACGCTGATATATGCCGACAGCCTTGAGTAGTTGGGGTAAGTTGTGATAGCTTGCGTGTTCTGTGCTGAGCTCACGCAACGCGTTGTACGTCCACCCAGTAATAGAACTCGCCCATCAAGGAGCGTTGTCCCAAATTAGACGCATTATTAATTTATTATGCATAAAACAAAACATATTATATTAAAACACATTTTCTAAGTTTTCATAAAAATAAGCTTGATAGTTTTTGCGTGATTTTCAGTTTTGTATACGTGTTAGACATAATTTTACAAATTAATTACACTATGTATTATAACGATAATCTAAAATATTCATAGAATATGTTATTAAGAAAATCTCAAATATAATATAACATATATTTTTTCCAAATCATTAAAACCACTTGTTTAGACGTAATCTTCAGTTTAAATCATTAAAAGTCGTTTATCGTCGCCTTAAGTTATTTTTTTAATCCCAAAGTATGAAGTTTATCTCGTCTCGTTGACTTTAGTATAGCACTTACCAGGGGCCGTAGTCTCGACATAGATAGCGATCGCTTTATGACAGAATTCGGTCGCAATATCCTAATGAGGTCCCTAGACGGACAAAATTGCTTGACAATTACAAAAAAAATCACGTGCTTGTCAAGCAATTTTGACCGTCTAATTACCCCATTAGGACTTTGCTACCGAATTTGGTCGTAAAGCGATCGCTATGTCGAGACTGCAGACCCTGGTCATCAGTAGGCTTAGAATGACCGGTTGTCTGAGTAGACATCTTTTTCTATACAAAGTGACATTTTGCTTCCCCGTTTTTGACATCGCACCGTAGAAATCCGTCTAAAATTTTTCATTTTGTCTTTCGTTTGTAGCGATCATTGTCTAGGCCCTTTTTTATGTAGACTATTTTGTAAGAAAGTTTCTTTCCCAACTGTCAAAATCACGCTGACCACTGATAATTGTCTAGGGTAGTGAAGACAATTTGCGTCATGTTAAAGACAGTAGCAAACTTTCTACTCTACGGCTGCAAAAAAAAAAAACAAAAATAAAATATTTTGTAGCTAACCCTATATGGGTTAGCTACAAAATATTTTTTTGTTTTTTTATTATTACTTTGTAGATAACCGTATATACCTAAAATTCTTAACCCCATAAAACTCTACATGTAGGTAATATTTTTTCATATTTTCCATAAAAAAGTGAAAAATTCATATGAAACACGTTGAGAATCGCATCTTCTCTGGCGCTACGGGCGCGACTCCGCAGTTGTTGAGCGTGACTCAGCGTGACTTAAAAAACAAAAATATGAATATTTGTAAATATTGAGAATTAAACCGAACCAAATCCTATGAAAAAACAAAGAATTCTGAGTCGAATTATGTAAAAAAGTGAATTTCATAAAAGTGCAGTTGACTCTTGCTACTTTGTTGCCGTCGTACTGTCTACACGGTAACGTCATTTTTGTCTACTCGTCCGTCGACAAAACGCTTCTCTAGGGTTCTCGTGATAAGCCTGCTGGTGTATCGTCTACTTATTCGCAAGCCAAATTTATTAAAAAATCCTAACGAAAATAAAACCTAAAACCTTCTACAGCTCTCCTACCCAAATTATTAATCTCATAAGCTGTGTGATGTTATTCACCTAACAGAGAACTTTTCTCATAATATTGTTAGTTAGAAAAGTATGATGAATCCGTAGACACGGGCTCAATAAAATAATTTAATCAACTGATGAGGTAAAATATTGGTCATTATATGCTTAAAAATACCAATAACATATCTGGTTGCGCTTCATAATTTATAGTTATTAAACTTTCTTACTTCACCTTATGGCGATTGAAGGGCATTGATTTAATAGTTCTAATTTATTAATTAAGTGTCATATATCGTTGATTTGGTGATATCCTATTGGTAGCTGCCGCTGTCAACGCGTTGAAGCTAGTGACATCTGCTGGCTTCGAGAGTCTCGTCTTAACCATGAGATAGTGAGCACGCGTCCATTTTTTGCATAAGTCGCTAATTAGCTCGGAAGCGCTCCATCTCGCCCTAAACCCTGCATTGAACTTACATGAAGTGTTATCTATATTACCTAGAACTAGACTGTGTTGTGATCCGCTGGCCAGCGCGCGTAGTGTACCTAGACTGAGCTGTTCATCCTGCACGCGGCATCCATCTGCTTCTGCTTGGGATCGCTGTATCAAAGGTATGTGGCATGATTGATAAGTTGAACTTTATCCATTGCCTTTCGTCTCATTTGTGTATTTTTTTCTCCTTGAAATTAGCACTGCTGAATCAGCAATTATAGCCTAGATTGCTCTAATAATCTAGGTTCACGCGCGTGTGACTTTACTAGGAATTTTCAAATTCTAGAGGTTATACGCACCAATATCATTACGTCTGTAATCCCCAAGGGTTAAGCAGAGATGTACCTAAACTGACGCCGTAAGGAAAAAGGACGTTTCCACACAAATATTGAAATGGAGAAAATAATATTTTATCCTGTTGAAAAACCAAAGGCAGATGCGTCTTTTAATAGTAAGGTTTTCGTTAAGTTTACGCCAATATAAAAATACTGGTAGATGCGTCTTTTTTTCTAATTCGTAAATAACTATTTCGAAAAAAATGTCAGATACGTCTTTTTTTCCTTATGACGGCATTATAGTACACCCACATTTCGCCAGTTATGTTTAAGCCCCTTATAATAGGGGGCGAGCCTATTGCCAACAACCGGGCAGAGATCCAGACTCCGGGCGGCTATTGCTTTTTAGTCACTTTCTCATGAATAAACAGTTTTTCTTTTTCTTCTTCTATTGAGAGCTCGTGGCTAAGCTACGCTGACCGGGGTTGGTCTGTGGATGGGTGACCATCTTTTCATACCGAGACTCCTCCGTGCCTCGGAAAGCACGTTAAGCCGTTGGTCCCGGCTGTCATTCGAGGATCTTTGACAGTCGTTACGGGTCATCAGAAGCCCGAAATTCTGACAACCAGTCTTACCATGGGATATCGTATTACCCAGTAACTGGGTTGTGGAGGTCAGATGGGCAGTCGCTCCATGTAAAATACTGGTATTCAGCTGCATCCGGTTAGATTGGAAGCCGACCCCAAAATAGTTGGGAAAAGGCTAGGCAGATTGATTTTTTCTATTGAGAAATTCCAGACGAAAAATCTGTTAATATTTTGTGAACTGTGGTCGGCTTTTAGTTTAATAGTCATAATCATAACCCAACCGATGTGTCGGACCACACACAATGAAGGGTTCCGTAATTGGGATGAATTTATTCCAAAAAAACTTAACATTGCAGTTAAATAAGTCATTTCTCAATGGAATTTATACAACATTTTTAATTTCCAAGTACATTTTAAGTTGGTCGACTATTACTCGTAAACTTGTAGGTAAAGCCTACTTAGCTGTGTTAGTTTTCCTAATTTCGTTATCTAGACTGAAAAGCACTCATTTATCTGGGTAGGGGGACGGGTGTATATGGAGTATGTAATATAATTATATTATTTATTAGTTCGCCAATTGATTACATTTTTCAAAAAAGAATCTTTTCATCTAAAATTCTTAAGAAGGTGAGCGGTAGAGGTGATACAATGCGACAGCCCTCTTAATAGTCGACCGTGTAGATTTATCACATTTGACAACAATGCCATTCCAACTAAATTAAAACTCTAACTAAATTGAATCTTAAAAAAAAACCGGTCAAGTGCGTGTCGGACCAAGCACAATAAAGAGCACCGTAGTTGGGATGAATTTATCCCAAGAACAAACTTAACATTGTAGTTGAAAAACATGTTCTCCCATACATTCCAACTACAAATGTCCATAGTTAAACGAAAAAGATCCAACCCACATTACACCTAATGTGGGTTGGATCATTTTCGTTTAACTATGGACAAATGTAAGTTTGTACGCACAATATTGAGAGATTTGCCATGTTATTTTAATACCATAGACTTCATATGAGTTTTCCTGTAATCTATAGCTATATAATTATTATGTGTATTTTTTTCAAAATTTTAAGTTCAGTAGTTTCGGAGATAAAGGGGGAATGGTCAATTTTCGTCTATTTTTTTTTTAATAAATTTAAAATAGCTTATTTGAAAACTATAAAAAAAATATATATTTGAGACTCACTAAGCCCTTACATTTGGTTTATCGCACGGTACAAATTACCTTTTTTTTTTAATTTACTTATTTGTCACAATTTTGGGGAAAATTGACCCCATATTCAAAATTCATTAATTTACATTACACGTCCGTGTTCGGGTCACAGAAATACATACGTGTACCAAATTTCAATTTAATCGGTCAATTAGATTCGGAGCAAATTGGCTGTGACAGACGGACAGACAGACAGACAGACACATGAGTGATCCTATAAGGGTTCCGTTTTTCCTTTTGAGGTACGGAATCCTAAAAATCTACAAAATAGCAGTTTGACCAGTCAGAGAAAATTTATTTATGTAATTTAAATATTTTTAAGTGCTCTATTGCTCATCAAATATTTTGGGACATCGCAAAGCGGTTGGTCGACTCTTCACGGGACCAGAGGGCTGGCCTATTTTTATCCCAAAGAATCAGCATTGCCATCCAACGTGGCAATGCTGCCAGTCTTTTGGGCACTTTTTCCATTAACAGTGATAGCTTGTACATATAGTCTAGTTACCGAATAATAAATAATCTTCACTAAGGTAGAAGCTTTTTAGCGGGTCAGCGGTGCGGGATCAGCATGCTTCGTATACCCACTACCGAAAGCTCACTGATTCTTAGCTGAATGGGTGACCTATATTTGGTAAGGAACCAGAAGCACCCATTTTGTAAGAAGAACACATCCTTCCCCCGTTTTTATCGCTAAGTATAAACAAACTTCGTTAATGAGGTCTCCTTTCTTGAAAACTCCACGAAATATCGATAAGTAGGAAGTGCTTCTTAATACTTTGTGAAGTTGGTCAATGATTAAAGAAAAAATGCAGGTGGTTACAACAAGGCATTCACATAACGTGTGGTATTTCGTTTTTAAACCACATGTTTTAGTTTGTTTACGATGAACGAGCTGGGAGTTCTTATTAAATCTACGCTCAAGTCACATGACTTTCACTACACTTATATTTTACATACTCCCGCATTTCAGAAACACTATTTCATGCCTTTTATATTCATTTTCTCATTTTGTAAGAACCTTTGAATATTTGAACATTGTCTAATGTCATTTGTCAGATTTTATTCCTTTATAAGTCTCCATTGTAAGCAAGCTATGGCCAAGTTCTCACTGTAGTCATTTTCGATGTCATTGGCCGTCTATTACTCCTGACCAACATCTAATTTGACGTATCTGTAAAATATTTAATATTTGTATTTCTAGAATATTTGACAAGGGCCGTCACTCAATGTCAAACAAAGGTCATTCTTCAGCAGGCTATTCCTAGCAGTATATCTCTGGCGGTCTACCAGATCCTCTCCAACTATAAATTATGTGAAGCCTACCTCAAGAAGTATTTTCTATTCAGTGGGTTCCGGAGAACAGCCCAAGTAACTTAAGAAGTATTCCTATTCGGTGGACTCCGACTTACAGTCCAAGTACGCGTAAATCGGGAGGTATCTAAAAACTGAACGTCTAGTGGTATGGCTTGAGCCCTGTCTCTACTGTTCTCCTCGGACACTGAACTCCTAGCGGTATGGCTTAAGTCACTGCCTCCTTCTCATTGTCCTCCTCGGACACATCCCAACTCGCCCGCTCGTGGTCTTCCCCGCCTTTCGGCATACGGACCATTTTTACTGCCTTTATTGCCCATCTTTGCCTTTCACCTTCCGCCCCTTCTGGGGCCCCTTCTGGGGCACTCACAAAACAAAAAACGTGACTTCACGCCCGAGCTGTTCCATGGGAACTCCAGTCCTCCAACCTACCTATGCAGGCAGTCCATGCTGGAATTGCTGCAACTTTCTGACCTTTCGGTGACTGCAAGACCCAACTGCAATTCCAGCTCCTTCCTCCGGCTGTGCCACCTGTGAGCGAACAGCCTCAGCCTTCGGCAACCCTCTGGACTGTCCACAAGCTACCTGTGGTAGACCGGACCCATCACCTCACGATTCCAGTACCCCAACATAGCTTCCCCCTCGGACAGAGGAGGTCCCTCTGTCCGAGGGGGAAGCTTCTCCTAACGGAGTGACTTAATCCCCGTCAACGGATGTTGGAGTCATATTTGCTGATCCTGTTACTGCGCGCGTCATGCGCTGCAGACCTGGTTCCTGTCATCGAAAACTGAAGCTAGTACGTCTATCTTTGTGTTTCTTACTGATCCCCTATAGTTTCTACTCTATAATTTTTATCATGTGACTAATAGTTAGCCCGGCTATTCGTTACGATAAAAACGTCCTAGGCTTAAACATGATGAGAAAATTAAAACCTTATAAAAAGCCAAAAAGCACCGAGAGGAAACCTGGACTTAAACCGAATAAAAAAAGAAATGCATTTAGTAAAAAGCTGTTATTTTGACATTACAAACAATTTGTTTATTATATGGAGTAGCCGACTCGATAGACGTTCTGTCAAAATTTCAATATGGTATTGAGTTCATACAATCCTATAGAAAAAGGCACTTTATTTTTATTCGAATGTTGCCGTTATCCAGATAACTTTCCAGTTTTTCTTTCCATAAAAGCCTAATTCGGACTACTACGACCATTTTAAAACAAAAAATAGTCAAATCGGTCCAGCTTTTCTCAAGTGATGTGCTTACCAACGAGCAGCATTTCATTTTTAGGGTTCCGTACCTAAAAACTAACCTAACTTTTTATAACAAGCTACCCTCTTCTTTGCTAGATTTGCCCTTTAATGCGTTCAAAGCTAAAGTAAAATCTAACCTTTGTTCAAAGGCATACTATTCTATCAACGATTACTTAAACGATAAGAATAGTTGGTCGCTGTGTTTTGCTTAAGACAATGTTTATGTTCTTTCTCCAGAATTAGCATAGCTACTGACAGGTTATATGAGTTCATATAATTATTTATTTTCTTTGACTCTCAAGGTCAATTTATTTTAATTTTATTTTTATTTATTATTGACATAATCTACTCATTTCAATGTTTATTTATTTTTTATGAGTGGTATTGCAATATGTGGTTAGCTAGTGACCTCGACAATTGATCATAGTTTTTCTTGCCCGAGCAACCGGCAGCAAGTTCGTCATGCTCCCTTAGATGTCACTGCTTGCGGTAGCGTCGGGGGTCGGGTTGTCTCCTTCCCTCAAATATGGCGAGGGGGATAATGGCTGATCTTTGCGTTATACTCGTGAACGGGTGCTGCTTGTGGTGACAGGTCGTCTTGCTGACCTTGGTTTTGTTTTGTTATTAGTAATTTAACTCGTTGATTTTACTTCGATGGTCCTAGTTTATCCCTATCTGTGACTTGTGAGTTACGACTACATGTACGGCTATATGTAAGTGGGCACGCCCTTTATTACTGGAGGCTTTTATTTAGGTATAAAGTTCTGCTTACGTTTTTAGTTTTGTATTTTGTTTCTGCTTGAGTATTGTTTTCGTTTTTTTTTTTTTTTTTTTTTGGTATATTGGCGTGTGCTAGCTTACTTATAGCAAATAATTTAATTTAATGTTTTGTGTTGCGTAATGTACCTAAATTATTATGCGCAGTATTATATAGAATCATTTTTTTTAACTGAACAGACAGCTGTGCTGCTGGGGAGTTTGTTGCGCCACTTCTTCTCCCCAGCTAAAGCACTAGGAAGTGGTGAAGGGCGGGCGTTTTTGGGGGACTGTCTTATGTAATTTTGACGTTCAAAAAGTGCTGATTCTCAGCCTAGTTTGAATAAATGACTTTTGATTTTGATTTTGATTTTGATTTTGATTTTGAAAGGGAAAAATACGGTAATAGATACGGTCCTTTGGAGCTCTAAAAATTCAAGCTTCTAAGTCAACGCAATAAAAATGCGGTCATTTATGCGACATAATATTTTGATACTTGAAAATAAATCAAAACCTACAGAGTACTTTCCGTTGACTCCCTACCATAAATCACTTAACGCGTATCAAGAAGTTATCACTTAACAATTTTGAGGTTTACTTTATATTACCCTTTCTTTTGTCGTATCATCTGACTTACTTCCCTACTCTGTGGTCGCACCCAACCCAATAAGGGCTTGATGGGTATACATCGAGCCCGTTTGACCTAGAAATCTGAAACTTGGCAAACTTTTAGCATAAGATTGGCATAAACTTCCCGGACTATATCAAATTATACTGTTTTAGCCAACTTTTTGTGTAGTATAAATTACAGCATTGGTTTTAGTACTTATACTAGCAGTTCTGCGAACAGTAGACCTTTTTAAAACGGGATACTTATCATATTTATTTTTTTTTTTGTATTCTTCAGATCTTCACCAAATTATTATGACCAACTTAAAGTTACTTACTGCCTTTCAAATAAAAAATAACCATCGAAATTGGATGTCATAAGGCGGACATATCCAGTAGTGTCCTTTTTGCCTGTTTTTGGAGGAAGTACCCCTGCAATCAAAAATCCCCGACGACAAAAAAAAAAAAAAAGAAAAAAAAATTGTCGTAAAACCTGTATACCAAGTTTCGTCCAGATCATGATCGTGTTTGTAGAGGACAATTTTTTTTTCTTTTTTTTTTTTTTGTCGTAGCAACAAACTGACAGACGAAAGCAAATTTTGCCAGACTTGAAGCAGAGACGTTTTACGTACGGTACTAAATAGTTATGTTCCTTACAACTAAGTTCATTATACCTTCAATTTATTGTCTAAATATAAGTACTTTATAATACCACCGTTTTTAAGATAGAGGAACAATTTTCCCTCAATTACCTCAAAAGGAAAACTCGGAACCCTTATAGGATCACTTGTGTGTCTGTCTGTCGGTTTGACCGTCTGTCATTGCTATATTTGCTCCTAATCTAATGGACCGATTAAGTTGAAATTTGGTATACATATGAATTTCTGTGATCCAAACACGGATGAGTACCGTAAATAAACGAATTTTGAACGTGGACTTCACTTTTGAGGGGCAAACAAGAAAAAAAAAATAGTTTTGCAAACTGTACCGTGTAACATACATATCAAATGAAAGGACTTACTGTGAGGCTCTCAAAGAGTTTTTTTTTTTTTGTAATTTTAAAATACATATCAAATGAAAGGACTTACTGTGAGGCTCTCAAAGAGTTTTTTTTTTTGTAATTTTAAAATACATCAGTTTTAAAGTTGTTTAAGAAAGTTGTTAAAAATTGGCCATTATTACTAAGACAAGGGGGGCCTTGTTCTCGAAACTACTGTGCCTAAAATATTGAAAAAAATACAGAAAGTAGTTATTTCACTATATATTTTTTTATAATAATTTACTATAAAGGTACTAAACATTACCTATACTTATAGATTACAAGAAAATTTATAAGAAGTCTATGGTCTTAAAATAACATGGTAAATGTCTCAATATTCTGCGTACAAACTTACAATTGCAGATAGAATGTATGGGAGAACATGTTTTTCAAATACAATGTTAAGTTTGTTTTTGGGATAAATTCATCCCAACTACGGAACCCTTCATTGTGCGTAGTCCAACACGCACTTAACCAGTTTTTTTTTATTGAGATAACTATTAAGAGAGTTTTGTTGTATGTGGTTTTGACTTCTTATCTTTATTTTATTCATTTGCTTTAATAGCGGTGATAGTTATAAAAGCATTCAGTAAAAATTTCAATTGGCTGGCTATTTCTGTTTTTAAACAACAGACGGGCTGTAGTTTTCCTCCTTGTAGGCTACAGTTTCCCTTTTATCCGTCTGTCTGTCACAGGCTGTGATAAGCAGACGGATAGACAGAAACAAATACAGACGGTGAACACTTAATACGCAGATATATGGCAATGGCCTTGAGTGGTTAGCTTGCGTGTTCTGTGCTGAGCTCACGCAACGTGTCGTACGTCCACCCGGTAATAGGACTCGCCCATCAAGGAGCGCTGTCCCAAATTAGACGCATTATTAATTTATTATACATAAAACAAAAGGTATTATATTAAAACACGTATACTAAAAGATAAATAATAAAATTATCTTTAAAATAGTGAAAGTTTCATAAAAATACACTTCATAGTTTTTGCGTGATGATCAGTTTTTATCCGCGCTAGACGTTACAATAAATCAATGACTGACATCACTGTAACGTTATTATGACCGTAAGTTTTTGACACCACTGACATTTTCATGACAGCTGTCATTGCGGTCGTTATGTGGCCGCTCTTCTAGAAAACCGTAGCTTTAGTAATACGGTTCTGTTTTCACCCTTTGGTTAAGGAATCCGAAAAATAACAAAAGAATACCAATGGAAGGTATCTCCGTATTTATTTTTTAATTTTTGAACATCGAAAGGCAGAATGTACTGGTACCGAATGGATTCTAGGAAATACCGTCCAATTTACATTGAGCCTCATTGTACCTTTTGTAGGGAGGTCAACTTATTTTAGTTACTAGTCAAAAGGCATCTTTATATCGTAATAGGTTATTTATATCGCATACGTATTACATATACAAATATATGGGAGATATAATGTCACTTTTGCGACAAAAATAACTGATAGTTTTCAAAACAAAACAAAAATATGACATGATACCGATTTAATGGTTTAACAGTAATAAATACATATATTTTATGTTGGATTTTAAATCAAAATAACTACGTTGGCAAGTATCTCTGAGGATGTGAGGATGTCATTGCCACAGAGAGTGCAATAAACGTCGAAAATATAAAGAGACATTTATCGGCAGCTCAAACACCACAAACACAATATTTATCGAATATTTTTGTGAAGTTGGTCTAGCGGTCGAAAAAGCTACTTCATTAGTAGCCCTTGCGATCACTATAAAGAGCGAGACGAAGAAGAAGACACCAACTACAAAGAAACATTTATCTATTTATATTTTCGGAATCGAACTGAGGACCTTATGCTCATTGCATAAGGCCCTGAGTTCGATTCCCAGGTAAGGCGAAAGTGCTATTGAGTTTTTCATCAGGAATTTTTCAGTTGATGGCAATAGGCTCGCCCCTCTACTTTTTCTTTTTCGCGTCGCTGGAACGACTGTATTTCAGATCTTGTTAGCCCAAGAGTCGGTGGCAGCGCAGATGTCACTTTGGCTGCATGTTTTGGGTCACAGCGGGCAGGATAGGAGGTGGAGCATAGTTTGCGACATAGCTCTACATCCTGCTGCCGTTCCGTCAAGGAAGCCCCACATTGGTTAGCCCCAGGTTGGTGATACATCTTCCTACTTCTGTACTAATTAATATAGGTATATTTCTGCCTAATTCTTCTAGGAAATAGGCTTTTATATTGTTATACAAAATTCAATACTTCCGATATTCATTCAATCTTCAAATAAATATCAAAGCATTATTCTACTATACAAAGTTCCGTATTCCTTACCGTTCCTTCGAACTTGAAATTCATTTGTTTTCTGTTACCTATTTCCTTTATATTTTCTTTGACATTCTGTAGTCATGCGATCGGAGGGATATTAGATAGGCCATTGTGAATTGGGATCGAAGTTATGTTGTTATTGGCAATTGTATTATTATTTGACATTTATAGTTTTTTAATATGAATGTGGATAGCTATAGGAGTAAGGTAAGACAAACGAAACGATGGATGGACTCTGTGAAAGATGATAATATCATCTTAAGAGAGTCCATTCATCGTTTCGATAGTCACCCTTACCCATATTATGGTTAGGGGTGACTACCGAGATGACGTCTAATAGAGAAGTCAATATCAATCAGCCTAGCCTTTTCCCAACTATGTTGGGGTCGGCTTCCAGTCTAAACGCATGCAGCTGAATACCAGTATTTTACATGGAGCGACTGCCTATCTGAACTCCACAATCTAGTAACTGAGTAATACAAAACCCCTTGTTGCTTTCCGAGATACGGAGGAGCTTCGGTATGTAAAGATGGTCACTCACCTACGGGCCGATCCCGGCAAGCGTAGCTTAACCTGATGGATCGACCCGTGCGGCTGTTATTACTTAGCCACGAGCTCCTCTAATAGAGAAGTATGAAAGATAAAAATTACTATGTTGCGCTGACCCCAAACGAGTTGGAATAAGGGCAGGAGAATGATGATTCGTAGTTCAATGTACTCGTACAATTGGAAGAGGAAAAAGACCAATTCAACTCTGGCAGTACAATTAAAACTGTCTCTAGTTAAACCAGTCAGCTTCTGTCCATACTACACTACAATATTTTGTATCGCACGAAGGTCCCTTCGTGCGCTCTTTACTTGTGGTTACTTGGTTACCAAGTGTACAAAACACGCTGTGAATGTGTGTGTAAGCACAAGAGCTCTCGGTACCGTCCGAGACAATGGTGAAGTCGGAAGTGTGCGTGTGTGTGTTCGTGCTGACGCTACTCGTCTTCACGCACACATTCATAGCCTGTTTGAGTACAATTGGTTACTTACAGTATTTTTATCTCACGAAGCGACACGCGCTTTACTTGTGTTTACCAAGTGTACAAACACGCTGTGAATATGTGCGTGAAGACGAGTAGCGTCAGCACACAACACACACTTCCGACTTCGCCGGAATACGCACGCCGCTTCGTGAGATAATAAAAATACTATTACAACTGTCTGTCTGTTACTTTTATACGCCATAAGGCGACATGTAAAAGTTAACTGAGCGGTAATAAGAAAGTGACAGAGTCAATTACATCCACATGCGAAAAAAAGAGAGCGCAACAACGCTGGCTGGAGAACCAAAATAAAAGCGCCAAACTAAATAAAAATTGTTTAAAAATAAATTAGGCTATCTATCAAAAATATGTTCAGCTAGAGTTTTCAATTACCTAATACGCACATTTTGAATGCAATTTTGCAATGAAATTTATTAGGATTTTAGAATTACAGAAAAAAATATAAAAAAGTAGAGGTATTTTCGGAATTCAATTCTGTCGAGGAAACTTAACCTAAATGTGTTGTGTGTTTTCCTTCAGTCAGAGTATTGGTCAAATAGTCAAAAAACATATATCCAAAAATTAAATCCATACATTTTGTAATAGTCAAATAAATGGTTACGAAAAAGCCCCCCAACTTATTTTGGTATCGCCTTAACGGTTGAACAGATTCAATGAAATTCGGCACACGGGTGAAGTATGGCTATCTGGATTAGGACATAGCATACTTTTATCCCGGTAGTACGTAAAAGCTAGAAAGCTAGTTCTAATATTTTTATTCGAGTGTTTAAAACATTCGGTTTTGGCTCGTTCATTAAGCAATGTCGATATGAGTGCATCGATCACATTCGCCAAATTGAATCATAAAAATATGGTGAAAATTATTCGTTGAATATTGTATGAATAGTAGTGTTTGTTTGGATATTCGCAGGTATTGATAATTTACATTGAACAAGAGATATGAAAATGACTTGTTTTGAATAATACAACAAACAGAGAGTTTGCAACTGAACGCAGTCTTTTGTTTCTTTACTTAATTAAACTAGGTAAACTAAATTGGGACTCACATTTCGCCAGTTTTGTTAAAAAAAAAGCTTTTTCCCAATTATTTGAAGGTCGGCTTGGTCTCGTGGATAAGTAATAAAAGCCGCACGGGTCGGTCCATCAGGTTAAGCTACGCTTGCCGGGGTTGGTCCGTGGGTGGGTGACCATCTTTACATACTGAGACTTTTCCGTGCCTCGGAAACCACGTTAAGCCGTTGGTCCCGGCTGTCATTAGTTGATCTTTGGCAGTCGTTACGGGTCGTCAGAAGCCCGAAAGTCTGACAACCAGTCTTAAAAAGGGGAATCGTAATACCCAGTAAATGGGTTGTGGAGGTCAGATAGGCAGTCGCCCCATGTAAAGTACTGGTATTCAGCTGCATCCGGTTAGACTAGAAGCCGACCCCAACATACTTGGGAAACGACTAGGCAGATTGATTTTTGAGGGTCGGCTTCCAGTCTAACCGTATGCAGCGGAACACCAGTATTTTTTTACATGGAGCGACTGCCTATCTGACCTCCACAACCCAGTTACCGGGTAACACGACACCCCTTCGTAAAGACTGGTCAGTCTTTCAGGCTTTTGACGACTCGTAACGATGATCAAAGATCGACGAATGACAGCCGGGACCAACGTGTTAACATGCTTTCCGAGGCACGGAGGCGTCTCGATATGTAAAGATGGTTAGGATCACCCATCCACGGATCACCTTATCGTTCAATCCGTGCGTCTGTTATTATACAGGCTGCTCGGAAATTCGACCTATTCCTTGAAAGGGGTTATACTATAGGTAATTTCGAACAAATTAAGCCCTGCCAACAAGGGGACGAAAATTAATGGTTTCCGAGTTACGGATGTTTTCAGACTGGTCACCGAAAACAAATAATTTATAAATAACACTTCTCTCTCGACAGTTATTTGTGATTTTTGTGACTGATGATAAATGAGTGATCCTTTATAAAAAAACACATGCTCTAAATTTTCATATTTTAAGAAATAAAAGGTTTTAAGTGGAAAGAAAATCTTTTTTAAATATATTTTTGAAATTTAGACGTGTTTTACTTGAAAAAAAAAAACTTTTTTTGACCACTAGTTGATAGACTTACTTTGAGCCCTCCTGATCAGAAGGTCTAAGTAGCTAAATATCCAACCGCGCGAAACTTCTAATGAGCAATATGTCTAACAATACCCTCGAAAGTTGGTAAAGGTAATACAGGCGGCTAAACACGAATATAAAATCAAATCCAATCCTGCTACTATTCCTCAAAGCTCTTAGAAAAGAAGCGCTTTGGCAAGATCGCGAATACAAGAATATGTTATTTGAAGGAAATAAGAGAAGAAAGATCGATATAATGTTTAATGCCAAATACAAAAGAGAGCTGCAAAAGCTTGAGGGCCAAGGCCAAAAAGTTAGTCCCTTTCAATTTTTAAAAGGATATTAGGCGAATAAATGCAGGGGAACTCGTGCGTCTAATATCCTAATAATATTTAAGAGGATACTAGCTTTTTAACCTAGATTTTATTTTATCAAATAAATTTCATGTAATTTACAAATTACTTTTACTTTCTATCATGAGTGTACACATTTTAAAAATGACTTTTTGCTAAATAGATGTTCTGCTATACAGACCATCTGATAGTTGAACGTTTTCACATCTTGCTAATTAGACTTACTGCTTATTAGACGTTTCGCGTTGTTGGACATTTAGCTACTTAGACCTTCTGATCATGAGGGGGGTTTGAAATGACCTCTGATATAACCCCTTTCAAGGTCGAATTTCCGAGCACCTGTATACTTAGGTACGAGCCATAAAAAATAAGACAGTATAACAATTGGTTTCCAGCCTAAAACCTTTTGCCTCGAATTTTGAGGAAAACTAACTGTACCTTTGTAAGATTATCTCGAGTTGCTTGTCTCTGTCAGTCTGTCGAGCCAATGATAACTTTTACATAAAGGATTACACGTAGTGATGTGGTGAAGTATCGGTTTTGCATTCGCGTTTGTATTTTCGCGTGGAGTATGGAATTTTTCGTTTTCATTGTTATGTTTGTTATTTGTTAGTCTAGTATGAAGAATTTGTTATATTTGTTAGAATGATTTAAAAAACATTTTTTTTTTCTTTACAACCATTTGTTTTACTTTTAATATAAGCACGCCTTTGAAGTTCCTTATTTATTGACAAGCAACCATAAACGAAAAAATGCAATTCTTCATGGACGCTAAAGTAAGAAAAAAAATTCCAAAAAAAAAAGAAAAACAACCGACTTCCACAAAAAACTACAAAATGAAAAGTAACTTTAATTCGGAAGTCGGTGTCTTTGGTTACGTATTTTTGGTTTTGCCACCGACTTTCGAAATTAGTTATTTTTCACTTTGTAGTGTTTTTTTAGAAGTCGGTTTTTTTTTTACTTTTTATTTTTCACTTATTAATTGGGGTACCCCTACCCCACACAAATTGAATACCTGCAAAATAAATTAGAACATCATCCACATAAAAAATGTGAAAATACGTATTATTGAAGCTAACTTAAACTACCCAAAGTTAATAAACTTTACATGGGACCAACTTCGAGGAATACCCTCCCGAATAAAACAAAAATCATTCAAATACTCTATAAAAAGTTATGCATGGTCATACATTTAAAAAAAATGTATTTATACATACGTGTCGAATTGAGAACCGCCTCCTTTTTTCCTCTGCCTTTAATTTTTAATTCATTTGGGTTAATAGCAATACGTAGTCTTAATCTATGTTAGGACTTAACTAATAACACAGACAGTGTACAGGTGACCAGTTACCTCACCAACGGGCTGTCATGTCTCCCGGCTATAGCGCGTAGAATGCTGCTAGGGCTGCCACGGAGTCTGTTTAGTAGCGAGGCCGCCATCTCACGCCGTACAGCATTGAAGCAGTCTGTGCGTGCCTCGACCAACATAGATGACGCGCTACAGAACCGAGGCAGACGCAACAGCACTCCAAAATGCGTTGTTATACTGGATCCGCTGAGCATTGCAGGTCTTTTGGGTGTAGCTAAACCACAAGCTCCCTGAGTACAGTGACATGCAAAATGCTTTGAATAAGCGTTATTTTAACCGCGGCTGTACATCGGAAGACGCAATGTCTTCTTTCAAATCATCCGTCACCAAGTGACCCGGGTATTTAAAAGAGTACACCCTGTTGAACCCCACACCGTTTACTAACACAGGAGGGACCGTTGACCAAGCGGTATTTTAACCGCGGCTGTACATCGGAAGAACCGGCTGGCCACCATATTATCTCTCTATATTGCGTCTTCTTTCAAATTATCCGTCACCAAGTGACCCGGGTATTTAAAAGAGTACACCCTGTGGAACCCCACACCGTTTACTAACACAGGAGGGACGGTTGAACAAGCGGTATTTTAACCGCGGCTGTACATCGGAAGACGCAATGTCTTTTTTCAAATCATCCGTCACCAAGTGACCCGGGTATTTAAAAGAGTACACCCTGTGGAACCCCACACCGTTTACTAACACAGGAGGGATCGTTGACCAAGCGGTATTTTAACCGCGGCTGTACATCGGAAGAACCGGCGGGCCACCATATTATCTCTCTATATTGCGTCTTCTTTCAAATCATCCGCCACCAAGTGACCCGGGTATTTAAAGGAGTACACCCTGTGGAACTCCACACCGTTTACTAACACAGGAGGGACGGTTGAACAAGCGGTATTATAACCGCGGCTGTACATCGGAAGAACCGGCGGGCCAGCATGTTATCTCTCTATATTGCGTCTTCTTTCAAATCATCCGTCACCAAGTGACCCGGGTATTTAAAAGAGTACACCCTGTGGAACCCCACACCGTTTACTAACACAGGAGGGACGGTTGAACAAGCGGTATTTTAACCGCGGCTGTACATCGGAAGAACCGGCGGGCCAGCATGTTATCTCTCTATATTGCGTCTTCTTTCAAATCATCCGTCACCAAGTGACCCGGGTATTTAAAAGAGTACACCCTGTGGAACCCCACACCGTTTACTAACACAGGAGGGACGGTTGAACAAGCGGTATTTTAACCACGGCTGTACAACGGAAGAACCGGCGGGCCAGCATATTATCTCTCTATATTACGTCTTCTTTCAAATCATCCGTCACCAAGTGACCCGGGTATTTAAAGGAGTACACCCTGTGGAACCCCACACCGTTTACTAACACAGGAGGGACGGTTGAACAAGCGGTATTTTAACCACGGCTGTACATCGGAAGAACCGGCGGGCCAGCATATTATCTCTCTATATTACGTCTTCTTTCAAATCATCCGTCACCAAGTGACCCGGGTATTTAAAGGAGTACACCCTGTGGAACCCCACACCGTTTACTAACACAGGAGGGACGGTGGAGGGACACTTGGTATCGGACCTGAAGCCCATGTATTTTGACTTGCTTTCATTGTATACAAGACCATGAGAAGCAGCATACAACTCGCAAATATCGAGAAGCTTACGGAGCGCACTTTTATGCGATTCGCGTCACGTGTCATGCCTGTATGTAGGTGCCTTAAAATAATTATGTGTGTGTTGAGATAATCAATATAGCGCCATACTTAAGTAATGTGGACTGGAATACTTATTAAAGTCTTATCATCATCTGCCTAGCCTTTTCCTAACTATATTAGGGTAAGCTTCCAGTCTAGCCCGGATGCAGCTGAATACCAGTTCTTTACATGGAGCGTCTGCCTATTTAACCTTCACAACCCAGTTACTGGGTAATACGCCACTCCTTGGTACGACTGGTTGTCAGACTTTCGGGCTTCTGACGACACGTAACGACTGTCAAGGATCCACGAAAGACAGCCGGGACCAACGGCTTCTCGTGCTTTCCGAGGCACGGAGGGGTCTTAATATGTAAAGATGGTCACCCATCCACGGACCAACCCCGGCAAGCGTAGTTTAACCTGATGGATCAACCCGTGCCGCTGTTATTACTTAGCCACAAGCCCCTCGTTACTCTGTCTTGTTAAAGTCTTACTATTGTCAAAATATTGTAGGTAGATACTTTTTGGGCAAAGCGCAAACTTTCGCCTGAATTCGACCACTGAAACCCGAATAGTAACTTTTACAGCTGGACAGTAAATTCGACATTAAATCTTTGATTCGCACTCATCCCAACCCTAACACACTACATGTTTCGCTCAAACGCGAATTTTCTCCGAAACTGTGTCAGTTTGCGCACCCCTTTAGGTCCGGGGGTGCGATTATAAAAGGGTAAGGGGAGAAATGGAACGCGAAGATTTAGTTCGTTCGGGAGGTAGTAAAAAAGCAATAGATTATGTCGATAGATTCACTTGTGACAGACTTTCCGAAGACTCTTTTCATAGAAATGGATTTAGCAGGACAAAGCGAGCTCCTTGGTAAAGTCCGTCTCATCTTAAAAAGTAGGTACTGCCATGCATTTTTTTATATTTTTAAGTACATTAGGTACCACTTAAAAGAGTTATACAAAATTCTAAGTATAAGTCATCTTTGTGACAAACATCACGTTGGCGAAAAAGCCTGTGTAAAATGTGAGTTTTTTTTTTATCTTGACTGTAGCTATATTTATTATATTACTTATAGTTTACGTAGAGCTGATTTTACAATAGTCAAATAACTTTTATCTGTAGAATAAATAATAATATGATAGTTTGACATATTTTCTTTACAAAAGCTGTCAAACTGCCATATTTATTCCGTAAATAAAAGTTGTCTACCGATTGAAAAACCGGCCAAGTGCGTGTCGGACTACGCACAATGAAGGGTTCCGTAGTGGGGATGAATTGATCCCAATAACAAACTTAACATTTTAGTTGAAAACATGTTCCAACTGCATATGTAAGTTTGTACGCACAATATTGAGAGATTTACCATGTTATTTTAAGACAATAGACTTCTTATAGGTTTTCTTGTAATCTATAGGTCAAAATTTTAGGCTCAGTAGTTTCGGAGATAAGGGGGGGGGGGAATGGTAAATTTTCTTAAATAACTGTAAAACAATTTATTTTAAAATGATAAAAAAATACATTTGAGACCCTCACACATTTTTTTTTAATTTTCTTGGATGCCCCCCAAAATTGACCACCGTATTGAAAATTCATTTATTTACGTTACACATCCGTGTCACCGGTCACATAAATATATACGAGTACCAAATTTCAACTTAATCGGTCTTTTAGATTCGGTGCAAATTGGCTGTGACAGACGGACAGATAGACAGGCAGACACACGAATGATCCTATAAGGGTTCAGTTTGCCTTTTGGGGTACAGAAACCTAAAAATTAGCCCAACATTAATTTTCAAAATTTTAAAAGATACAAAATTTTTAAAAGAGTAGCTCTTGGCTAAGTAATAACAGCCGCACTGGTCGATTCATTAGGTTAAGCTACGTTTGCCGCAGTTGGTCCGTACATGGGTGACCATCTTTACATACCGAGACTCTTCCGTGCCTCGGAAAGCACGTTAAACCGTTGGTGACGGCTGTTCTTCGTGGATCTTTGACAGTCGTTACGAGGCGTCAGAAGCCCAAAAGTCTGACTACCAGTTTTACCAAGGGGTATCGTATTACCCAGTTACTGGATTGTGGAGGTCAGATAGGCAGTCGCTCCATGAAAAATACTGGTATTCAGCTGCATCCGGTTAGACTTGAAGCCGACCCCAACGTCATTGAGAAAAGGCTAGGCAGATGATGATTAATTTTCAATATTTATGATTAATTGTTAGATGAGAACAGCTACCGACTGTTTATTGGTGAAGTTTTTCAGAAAGATCAGTGTGCGTAGTACCAGATGTATGAACGTAAACGAAGCATAAGGATTACGTAAGGATCGAGCAGGTGGCGTTCTCTAGTGTCTCCCTTGGGAAGAAGGCGTGAGTTTGTGTTATGTTACGAGAAGGTTGTGTAAACAAAAATTCATCATATTTTTTTTTCTTTTTATTTCATTTTTAATATGATGGTGATTGGCTAACCAATCTATAAAATAATGATATGCTTAGTTTTGTTTGGTTTCAATCTACAACAGCATGTATAGCAAAGTTTGCATCTTGAAAACTGTAGGAATTCTGCAAGCCTTTTTTGCTCACTCTACTTTATGGGTATGAACTATGCAGTTAAAAAGTAATATCTCACTTCGCCAGGTAAGGTTGATTAAATTTTCCCGCATTCTTAGCTTTTATTCATTCGTAGCTACATTGTATTCTCAAACCGGTAACCATAACTGTTTCAAAAGTACCACGGAAAGACCATAAAAACCGAGACATAAATATTTTCAGCAACGTCTTAAAATCCGGTTCGAAGGACCAATTTTGGTAAGACAAGTTCGGACCGAAGGACCAGATTCGGCAAGATTTCATTTTATGTGGCTGAGTAACCAAAATCTTGCCAATCCCTGTAATAGGCACAAAGGAGTCTATTTATGTCCTAAAATGGCATCTTTGCCCGCCTTTTGCCCACACCGACCTCAATTTGCATGTCGTTTCACCAAACATAGAGCTTTGCCCTAAATTTCGTCCTTTACATTATACTGAAGTTGGAAGTGCGAAGTTCTGATTTAATTATCACAAGCGTAGCAAAGTACATATACCTGAGATGTAATAAGATATGGGAAGTTATAAGCACCTGTATGGAACTAACAATAAGTCGTCTCAATTAAATTGTTCCATGCTTTTGAGTATGAATGGCTATAGAGAGCGGGCTTCGTCATCATTAATGAGTTTCTTGGCGGCTCTTCTCCATAGGAAACCACAAATTGGAATAGTGCGCCTAGCTCATAAGTGCCCAAGGTTTGTGTGAAATAATATATTTTGATTTACATTTTTTTGGTTTTGATTTTGATTAACAGCTGTGCTGTAAATCCTTCCTAGGATTGAATAGAACTGGCGTTAGATTATTATATTATTTTATCATGTAACGAAATTAAATGATGTTAATTTCCTGTGAGTACATCACGTACACACAAGACACTTTTACACATAATTTTTTTGGTCAATATTTTAAAAAACTGATCCATGAGAAGAAATACCGAATCAAATTCTGAGATGGTCTCTTTTAAAGCCCAAACATAATATTAGGTCTTTACCTATGAAATTGTGATTTACATAGAAAAAATCAAACATTTTTTTCAAACAAATATTGTCGATGCACTTTTGCCATTTCAATGAATGTTCATTGATGCATCAATAAATTCTTTAATGGCGTTTTTCACCGCCTCGTTGGATTTGAAATTTTTACCCGGGGCTCATTGTTGAGATCAAAATTTCCAAAACGGAAGCGAACAAACAAAAAACGCACCGGGTGTTCGGTGCGTTTTTTGTTTGTTCGCTTCTGCGGTACCTTGTCCATACACGTCGTTAATATTGCGTGCTGTCTGTGTTGAGTTGGTGCCATGATAGAACTCGTATTCGATAAAAAAAAAAAAAACTTTTTTACAAAAAATTAAACCGACGAAAAAAACTGAAGTGAAAAATAAAAAAAAACCCTTTAATCTAACTAAATTCCTAAATAAAGGTAAATGCCCAGATATGCCCCACCTCGGACACATTTTGAAAGATAATCAATAAATAGAAGTTTTTAAATAGGAATTATCCGTTTAAGTTTTGTCTCTAACTATGACGCCGTGATCGTAACAAATAAATAACTAATTTAACGTATTATCAATGTGAGTTTCACTTTCACGCGAAGCTTAGGGTTGCCCTTATATGGTAAATTTAAGCATCAGCATCATTAGATAGCTTTTATATTGATAGTGGTTTAGTTAGGGGTGGTGGTGGTGTTTGGGACAAATGATAAGCATTCATTAATAAATAAATAATATATACAATAACTGCAAAATCTTGATAGCTATCCATAAGATATAACTTCATCAATTTTTACTGTATGAAATGAAGCCCATAGCAGTTTAAACTCAGAAGGTGACTATTACTCATAAGGTTGAAATGAGTAAATATGATAACTTTGAAATGAATAATCACTGTGTTAAAAATTATGTACTTACCATTCAAAAGTAATTGTAAATGTATAGAATAAGTTTGTACTTATGAAAAAATTAATGTTATAAAATATTAAAAACTGTTTTATTTCCAAATGGCGACTTATTTTCTTAGTATAATATATAAGGTATTCATAGCAAGCTAACTATAATTCCATAAACTATTTATCAGTCTTCATTGTAGGCCACGGTGTTCATTGATGTGGGCATTGTTCTTTAAGTTACAAATTTTGAGTCGGCGCCCAACAATAATCGGAAGGGCTTTAATTATTTACTGTTGGTTAGGTTTGCATGACATAATAATTTGACATTGTGAAAAATAATTTAAAGCCATTGCCAAAGCCAGTTTACTTTTTCTTGAAAACCACACTGTATCTATATATTATAGAAGTGAAGCTTTACGCTTGTCTTATTAATTCTCTAACTTGATTTTTTACCGTACCATTCCAAATCCTTTCACTTCTAAGTACATTCTAATAAATACTGTTTGCAGAGTTCTTTCTAAACTGGTAACAAAGCTAGTCTGCAAAATTATCGTGTGAATGGACGTTATATATGGGGGCCTGTGGCTAAATAATAACAGCCGCACAGGTCGATCGATCAGGTTAAGCTACGCTTACCGCGGTTGGTCCGTGGATGAGTGACCATCTTTAGACACAGAGACCCCTCCGTGCTTCGGAAAGCACGTTAAGCCGTTGGTTCCGGCTGTAATTTGTGGATCTTTGACGTCGTTACGGGTCCGAAAGGCCGACAACCAGTCTTACCTAGGGGTATCGTATTACCCAGTAACTGGGTTGTGGAGGTCAGATAGACAGTTGCTCTATGTAAAATACTGGTAAAATGAAAATCAAAAGTCATTTAATCAAACTACGCTGAGAATCAGCATTTTTCGAACGCCAAAATTACATAAGACAGTCACCCTAAACGCCCGCCCTTCACCACTTCCTAGTGCTTTAGGTGGGGAGACGAAGTGGCGCAACAAACTCCCCAGCAGCACAGCTGTCTGTTGAGTTAAAAAACTTGACTCTATACAACAATGCGCATGATAATATAGGTACATTACGCAACACAAAACATTAAATTAAATTATTTGCTATAAGCTAGCACACGCCAATAAACCAAAAAAAAAATCGAAAACTATACTCAAGCAGAAATAAAAATACAAAACTAAAAACGTAAGCTGAACTTTATACCTAAATAAAAGCCTCCAGTAATAAAGGGCGTGCCCACTTACATATATTCGTATACGAAGCCGTAACTTGAAATCACAAACGATAAACTAGGACCATCGAAGTAAAATAAACAAAGAGTTAATTACTAATAACAAAACAAAACCAAGGTCAGAAGACGACCAGCCACCACAAGCAGCACCCGTTCACGAGCATAACGCAAAGATCAGCCAGACGATCTTCCGGTCTAACCGGATGCAGCTGAATACCAGCTGAGTAATGACTCAAGCTGGTTTTCAGCTGCATCCGGTTAGACTAGAAGCTGATCCCAGCATAGTTGGGAAAAAGCTAGGCAGATGATGATGAATGGACGTTACACATACGTATATATACATACGTACTTAATGAATGGAAGTTTGTTCATAGAACTACAAAAACTTTGTCCTATTTGCGTCCGGACTCGGCCAACGGGCAACCGTTTTATTATTATTTTTTTTGTTGGACAGCCGAACTGAAAAGGATTTTGAGGAATGTAGCGTAAAAAAATGGAATTAGTAAGTTTCAGTGAGTTCTGATGAACTTCTGGCAATTCTCTTGGTTTTGTTTTTTTATTTGTGAATCGTTTTTAGTATATTGGTCAAGTTATTTGTACTTCTATTTTTTGTGGAAAACAAATCTGTCGTATTTAGACCAAAATCATATTGGACTCGCTGCTGCGTCTTCCCTTATGCCTAGCGAGGTTCATCATCATCAGCGTTCAGGTATTACTGCGGCCTTCACCAGGTCCTCGGTCCACACCGGTACGCGGTCACCACTCCAGAACCTTTCAACCCCATCAGCCATCTGTTCTGTAAGCAATGTGCACTGCCCACTGCCATTTAAGTTTGGTAATTCTTCGGGTTATATCCGTTACCTTGGTTCTCCAGCGGATGTTTTCATTTCTGATTCGATCAGTCATTCAAGGAAACTACAAGCATAGCCTTCTCTATTGCTCTTTAGGTGACTTTCAGCCTTCTAATGAGGCCCATTGAGAGAGAACACGTTTCAGAACCATAGGGAGGTTAAAAAGACCTAAATGCAATTACTTTAATATAGATAAAGAGACGGTTTTCTAAGACTGCATCCGCAATTAATCGTCAAATGACGGCACTGAAACGTTATTTATCAAAGGAAGTTGATGTGTTTCCCTAGAGAGGGTTTTTGACACTGTAAAGTCAAATCCCGGTGACATCATTTTCATGAAAGCCGTCACTGCGGCCGTTATGTGACAGCCACCACTTGTCTAGGAAACCCACAAATAAATAGCTAATAATAATAGCAATATTCACGTGCCATAAAGTATGTTCAATTTTATTGCCATCCAACAGTTGCATGCAAGTGTTTATAATAACATTTAACGCAAGTTTTGCCATTCAACAAAATTGTATGCCACGTACAACGAGGCAATAAAATTGCAAGGTGATTATTGCCTGCAAGTTTTGCCTCATCTAAACACAGAGTTGGATGTCCTTGTACAATTGTATTGATTCAAGTATAACCCTTATTTGTGCAGCTAAATATTGCATTCAATTTTATTCAAAATCAAAATCAAAAGTCATTTAATCAAACTAGGCTGAAAATCAGCACTTTTCGAAAGTCAGAGTTACATAAGATAGTTCCCCAAAACGCCCGCCATCCACAATTTGAATCTATACAACACTGCGCATAATAATTAAGGTACTTACATTACGCAACACAAAACATTAAATTAAATTATTTGCTATAAGTAAGCACACGCCAATACACAAAAAAAAAAAAAATACAAAACTAAAAACGTAAGCAGAACTTTATACCTAAATAAAAGCCTCCAGTAATAAAGGGCGTACCTACTTACATATATCCGTATATGAAGCCGAAACTCAGAAGTCACAAATGATACACTAGGACCATCGAAGTAAAATAAAATAAGAGTTAACTACTAATAACAAAACAAAACCTAGGTCAGCAAGACGACCAGTCACCACAAGCAGCACCCGATCACGAGCATATGGCAAAGATCAGCCATCACCACTCTCGCCATATTTTAGGGAAGGAGGCAACCCGACCCACGACGCTACCGCAAGCATTGACATCTAAGGGAGCATGACGAACTTGCTGCCGGTTGCTCAGGCAAGAATTATTATGATCAATTGTCGAGGTCACTAGCTAACCACATATTGCAATACCACTCATAAAAACATTGTAATGAGTAGATTATGTCAATGATAAATAAAAATAAAATTAAAATAAATTGACCTTTACAGTCAAAGAAAATAAATAATTTTATGAACTCATATAACCTGTCAGTAGGTAAGCTAATTCTGGAGAAAGAATATAAACATTGTCTCAACAGAGCGACCATATTCTTATCGTTAAAGTAATCGTTGATAGAAAAGTATGCCTTTGAACAAAGGTTAGATTTTACTTTACGCATTGTAGGGCAAATCTAGCAAAGAAGAGGGTAGCTTGTTATAAAAGGATATACCAAGCCCAACAAATGAGTTATGAACCTTATGAAGCCGTTGAAACGTAGCACGTAATTTGTCCTTATTTCTGGTGTTAAAATTTTGGATATCACTGTTTTTAGTGGATAAATGTATAAGATGTTGGCGAAGATGAATTGTAATGCCTCCGTGAGATATGTTTAAAAAAATCTGTCAGAGAAACCCTGGCACCTGGCTGGTAAATTGCTCGAACAGCTCATTTTTTAAGTACAAATATATTTTGAATGTCAGCGGCTTTGCCCCAGAGCAGAATACCGTCCATGTCCAGCGTAAAGGCGTAAAGTGTAAAGTACTGCTCAGAACTTGTGCACAACATGTGAACAGAATACCGTCTTCACATGTAAATTGCACCGGTACGAAGCCGAGCCGGGTCGCTAGTAATTTCTGCAGGGTGTACTTTTAATCACCGTTATTCTCTTAAGGGGTCATTGTAATCATCATTATGAACAACTTTTACTATGGGACCATACTTGAAATCGCGAATAATAAATCAACTGTTCTTTACATTTCGACGAGTTATGCGATCATAAATGTAGGGACAGCTGATTACACCCAGTATATTTTGCCGATACTAGAAAGTTACAATGTTCTTAGCTTTCCGCTTAACTAAGCAATTTAATCTTCTCAGTTGGGTTTTCAATTATTTTTCCTATATTTCTTTTAAACTTACAGGTAATATTACATCTTACACTTTTAGATCGTTAGCCGCCATCTTGAAAACTAACTTTTTTATGCAATGTACTCTTTTCAAAACAATGAGCTGCGACATTTTTAATAGATTAATTTTTAACGAAGTTAACTTTGTCTTGGACAATTAAGTAAATTGGTAAATAAAAGGTTATCTTTTTGTGAAAAAGATACGCATTCAATTCGAGGATCTGATAAAACATTGAGTGTATAAAAAGAGAAAAGATAAAAGCAACATTGATGTTCTTGTCGGTTCAGAGTGCAGAAAGATGTTTATAAACCAATCAAAAGAATTATTCCTTTCTGTTTTGACTTGAAAGATTCTGAGATCTTTTAATTCGTTATTTTGTTGTTTTGTATTTGAAACACAGAAGCTCAAGGCGATAGACCAGTCGAATGTTTTTGGAGATAGGTATAAAATCCGATACATATATTAATAAATCTGCCTAGCCTTTCCAACTATGTCGACGTCCAGTCTAACCCGATGCAGCTGAATACCAGTTTTTTACATGGTGTGACACCCTAACTGACCTCCACAACTAACTTACTGTGTAATAATAATAATTAACCAGTTAAAAATCCGATGCGTAAGTATTTCGCATAATTAAAGCTGCTTGAACTTTAAAATCAATTAAATGAAGTAAAGGCGGGCTACTTTGACTCTAGGGTATAACTTTGGTCCAAATCTAGACAGATGTTTAGTGTCACTGAATCCACACAAATTTTCGCAAGTACGCGTCTGTATTGCCATCTATTAGTGTCATGATTTTTTTTATAATACTATGTTCTGGAATTTAATTGGCAACACAGCCAACTGCCATGCCGTTGAATAGCGGATGATGGGGAAAAAAGGCGGAAGCCGAGACGAACTCTCGCTTACTGGCGCAGGTAGTTCGCAGTGAGCGGTCAAACATACTCGTGGTTAAACATACTCGTAGTCGAAGTTGTTCTTATTATAATAACATATTAATCTTATAATACAGTCCACAGAACAGGTATAGTGGTTTTCTTTATATTAGTAACCGAAGTACATGTAACGTTCGGTTGTGTGGTCGCGACAATTTTGGCAGTATAAACAGTTGTCTCGATTTGGGCCCAAATTTTGCCCTAAAGTCAAAGTAACCCGCCCTTACTGTACTCGTCTCTCAAGTACATACCTTTATTATTTTGAGACAGAATATAATTTAGCAAACTAAGTGTTCGTACACACGAGCACGCGTCATCGGCAGAGGCAACTGCACGCGTTGACGGCAGTCGTCGACGCGCCAACGGCCGCCGCCGACCTAAAGCGACGCTTGCCGTTTTAGCGTGTCGCGTCCGCCATTTTGTCAGTGGACTGCAAATATTTTAGGAGTGACAAAATGGCGGACATGACACGCAATTTATTATAACAGCTACTTATTCAGTAAAAAAAAGTATCTAGTACGGAATGTACTGTTTTTTTTTTTTTCATTTGCCCGATACATAAATACAGGATGATAAAAACAGGAAATAAACAAAGAACTTACTTACAATAACCCAAATCCGTCTATCACGCAGACTTATATTCAGTCGATACGTTTGCACAAAAAATATATTTGTGACCAACAATAATAAGTAGCTAATAATAAAATATTTCTCCTTCACTTTGGATTCGTAGTTTCGGACAAGGAAAAATGTTCATCTCGATTGATTTCCGAAATGTTACACGAAAGATAAGAACATATGGTACCAGTATATTGGAAAGTTTCTATGGGTGGGAAAATACAGAAGGCCTATTCAAACCTAAGCGGTATTCGCTGCCGCTATGGGTAGATGTACATACCGCGCGGGTTTCGTTTAGGTATTTAGTATTATGTTTCGTGTTTCGTGTGTATTACCGCATACCCACTCGGTTTTCTCTACCGCAGACGGTAGCGATTACCGCTTAGGTTTGAATAGGCCCTAAAAGTAGTAAAAACTTTTTATCAAAAAATAAAACCGACTTCCAAATCAAAACACTACAAAGTGAAAAATAACTTTAATATCGGTAGTCGGTCTTCCGTTTTGTATTTTCGTTTTTTGCCACTGACTTTCAAAATTAAAGTTATTTTTCACTTCGTAGTGTTTTGATTTGGAAGCTGCTTTTATTTTCTGCTAAAAAGTTTTTATTTTTTACTTTTTAGTTGTGGTACCTACCCCACAAAAATTCGAATACCACTACCTGCTATGTAAATAACAGTGATAGAGTGCGTTTCATCAAATAGTTCCTATGACGTAATGTTGGCTCCATTGTTGTAGGATGAACACGATAGGCTGAACACGTTGTTAAAGCATGGACCTAATTGGTCCATGTCTTAAAGTTTAACAGTGGAGCCAACATTACGGCATAGGAACTATTTGATGAAACTCACTATAGGAAGTTCTTAAAACATCATCCGCATAGATTAAAATATAATCCACATAAACTAAGTGGGAAAAATACGCATTATTATACGATATTGACTAACTCAAAAACTACCCAAGCAAAGTTAATTTTATATGGGATATCTCCTTTCCAACAAAAAAAGAATCATCAAAATCGGTCTTAAACGCACATTATATAAAATAAACATAAAATACACATGTTTTTTTTTTGGGTGGGAAATCATTAAATAACGACTATCGCTCTGGGCGGAGCGGGTAGGCGTGTCAGACTTTTACTGACTAAACCCCACCCGTGTTCCTTAAGTTGCCTGTGCCAGGGTCACGGAAACCCTTTCAAACCCCGCGGACCCCATCAGTTAGTGCTGACATCTAGCGACTAGCGTGCGAGCTTCCCAATGCCCGCCGTCCGCAAGCCCGCGCCTACGGTGGCCGGGAATCGGCTCTCAATTCCCGACTCCCAGGGTGTTTCCTGCGGCGACTAGGGGCGTGAGGGCGCAAATATTGCCTCTCCCTCACGCGTTGCGCCTCCACATTCGCCAGCATTACTCCTTCGCACAAGTAGGACTAATAAGAAGCTAAAAGCTCAGTCTTCGAAAAAAGCAATATTATTGTCTATACCTTGGCAGGACAGGATAGGATAGGATTCATAATTTCTCCTAAGATACTACTAAATGAGCAATATTTTTATATCCTATCCTACTACTATTATAAATGCGAAAGTTTGTGAGGATGGATGTATGTATGTTTGTTACTCTTTCACGCAAAAAATATCAAACCAATTTTGATGAAATTTGTCACACAGATAGTTTATAACCTGGATTAGAACATAGGATAGTTTTTATCTTTATATATATATAATTATACTGCTTTTGCCGGCGGCGTTGCCCGCGTGGATGTTGGAATTTGTCCCACGGGAACCGTACATTTTTCCGGGATAAAAAGTAGCTTATGTGTGCTATTCGAGACTATAATCTATCTTTGTGCCAAATTTCATCGCGATCTTTTCCGTCGATCTGGCGTGATTGAGTAGGTAACAAAGATCCATCCATCTATACCTTCGCATTCATACTATTAGTAGCATTTTGTCTTCACGTTCGTTCTCGAAAACGGCTCTAACGATTTCGTTGAAAGTTGCACTAAATGGGTGTACGGGGGGCGAAAAATCGATCTCGATAGGGTCATTTCTGGAAAAAAAAAATGTTTTCTCTATTTTCACCCGAGCAGAGCTCGGTCGACAACGTACTAATAATAAATTAATATGTGAATATTGTATTCTTAAAAGGTAGATATTACACAGTTTACTATATATATTAATATCGGTAACCTTCTAACTTTTATATTAGTTTTATTATAAAGAAAAATAAACGTTGAGTTCTTGAAGTCGTAACTCACATAAGTTCTGTAAAGGCATCGTCACACTGACGCGGCCTAGTAAAACAATATTCGTCACGTAAGGTACTTACCGTACGCGAATTACACGATATTCGTCAGCTCTGGAAAAAGGAATTGCACGTAATTATCGTAATTTTAAATTAAAACCTTTACCACCCGAGTAGATTATAGCTTTGCTTTAATTTAGAATTTGACAGTCAATTCACACTACACACTACTAAACACATTGATTGTCAAATTCTAAATTAACGCGAGCGAAGCTGCGAGCAAAAGCAAGTTACTGATGTAGATAGAACTTAAGTTAAAATTTTATCTTAATATAACTAAAAAATGACCGGCTGTTAAATCACCATGAATTAATTCTTATTCACATTTTAGAAAATATAATTCAATCATGATTCGAAAGACTCGTGGCGCCATCTATTATTATAAGAACGTTATTGTTGTTTTACTCGGGAACGTACTGTTCCCGAGTAAAACAACAATAACGTTCTTATATGTATATGTTCGTATAGTACTCGTGCGACAACCTCCGCGGTGATGTCACGGACTGGAATTGCCTCGGGCCATTTGGTGCATCGGTCAATCATAGTGATGCAGTAGCGATAGTCATTAGAAAGACGCAGCGGGCCTACGATATCTAAATGTACGCGTTCGGTGGCGTTGTTCCAGAACAGTCTCGCTGGCCGCGCCGAACAAGGTCCGCGGTGCGCGGCGCGCGCGCACTCAGCGTGCGGCGGTAGTCGGATGTAAGACGCGCTGTATGTAGGTATGTCGCTACAAAACCTAATGAACCGTGTACTCATTTGTGATTCTTTATTACGACGTAATGAAACCGAACCATTTTTGAAGAAGCTGATAACTGGTGATGAAAAGTGGATCACGTATGACAAGAACGTGCGAAAAAGGTCGTGGTCAAAGGCCGGTCAGACTTCACAGACTGTGGCGAAACCCGGGTTAACTCGCAACAAGGTGATGCTGGGATTGGAAGGGTATTATTCATTATGAGCTGTTACCACCAGGCAGGACCATCGATTCTGAACTCTACTGCGAACAACTGATGAGATTAAAGCAAGAAGTTGAGAGAAAGCGGCCGGAATTAATCAACAGAAGGGGTGTGGTTTTTCATCATGATAACGCTAGACCTCACACATCTTTAGCCACTCAGCAAAAATTAAGAGAGTTTGGCTGGGAGGTGTTAATGCATCCGCCGTATAGTCCTGACCTTGCACCTTCAGATTTCCACCTGTTTCGGTCTCTTCAGAATTCTTTAGGCAGTGTCAGGTTAACATCACGAGAGGACTGCCAAAACCACTTGTCGCGGTATTTTGACCAGAAGTCCCAAAATTTCTATAGCAATGGGCTCATGTCCCTACCTACAAGATGGCAAAAGTTATCGAACAAAATGGTACCTACATACTTTAGTTAAATGTAAATAAACTATATTAAAAAATGTTTTGAATTTTCTTAAAAAATGCGAAGAAACTTACCTATTATATAGATAATTACACCCAGACTCAGAACAAACGGACATGTTCATGCACACAAATGTTTGTTCTGGATGGGAATCGTACCCACAACTTGCGGCATGATAGGTGGTATCTTAACCAACCACGCCAACAGGCCTTTTTTTGTGGATGGGAAATCATCACATAAATTCTCCCGCTCTGCAGTTGCCTGTGCCAGGGTCACGGTAACTCTTTCGAACAACCCGCAACCCTGGCGGCCATCGGCCCTAGCGGACCCCTTCAGCTAGTGCTGACATCTCTTTGAGGCGCGCGTGGAACACAACGCGCCGTCGACCCGAGCCCGGGAATCGGCTATCGATTCCCGACGCCCAGGGCGTCTCCTGCGGCGACTAGGGGCGTGAGGGCGCAAAGATTGCCTCTCCCTCACGCGTTCAGCCTCCTCCTTACGCCAACAGGCCTGTCAGTAGATACTGTGGTTCGAGTGTACCTAAAATAATTGAAAATTCAATGAATGCAGTTGGTATTTAGCTGAGCCATCCCAAAGGTGGCTGCAATACTCCATGCAAGATTGGGCTTTTCTAGGAAACATAAGATTTACTCTCATTTAATTCGTGTCGAAAACAACAGACACATCGCTAATATTATCAAGAAAAAACACACTACATCTAAGCATAACACTTTATTACTTACACACATCGGGCGCACCCTCGTCGCGCCGCGCCAATCTAACCAATCCCTTATTCTGACGTCATCCAACGCATGGAACATATTGCATGCACTTTACGACCACTTTTATGGACAAATAGTCGAACAACTTGAAGGCCAGAATAACCTCCAACACATGTCAATTAAGGTTGATAAATATATGGGTTTTTAGGTCATCTTGTGTAAATATAGAATTGTAAATGAAGTAAGACTGGTAAATTGTAAATCGTGATAGACTTTTGTATCGAAATACCGGTGCCATATTTGGTATAGAACAAGTAGGTATTAAATTCACAGGTATCCGTGATTGACATCAATATTCCGATCAATATACAATATGTAACAAAAACCCTTTTGTTCCTTCTACCCACGTTTTAAGAAACGGTATACTTACGTAATAAAGCAAGTCATTTATAAAAAAAAAAAAAAACTGTTAAACAAAAATAATTCAAATAAATATTTAATTATTAATATTTGTAATGTTTAACTGATGAAGTGATGACGCGGTTGTATACGTTTGAAAGTAAGCTGCGCGGGAGACTACGTAAGAGATTCGCAGGGCGGCGGGTGGCCGGGTAAAGGGGTACGTAGGCACGTGGTACCGACCCGGGGAGGGACCGTGCGCCCCGATGTACTTGTAAAATCAGATACTCTAAAAATTTTTTTCGATTTTAATAGTTATTTGACTTTGACCTCTCCACTAGCGAATGCTTAATTTTTTAAAATTATAATTTCATCAGTCCAGCTAGTAATAGGACTTGCCCATCAAGGTATTCTAATAAAACACGTATACTAAAAGACAAATAATGAAGAGTGAAGGTTTCATAAAAATACGCTTGATAGTTTTAGCGTGAATCTCACTTTTTTATCCGCATCTATATTATATAATGTAACATTAATTGTTACATGTCTTAATTCTTAATTATAATAGAAAAATAAACATAAGAAAAACTATTTATTAACTATTAATAAAAAAAAACTATTTACAATATTAAAATAAACTAAAAATGAACGCATCCTCCTGCGAAAGTTTCACGTACACCTTAATTACCTGCTTCCCCGTGGTGGACAGTAGCAGAACAACCGGCGAACCCTACCCAGCCGTTGGACCTGGCGATCGACGCGCGAGCACCCATCTCCTGCCAGTGACGTCAGGGGAGTGCTAGACCTGTGTGGAGGTTAATCGCTGTATAGGCCCTAACCCATCTATAATTCGACCCTCAGTCTACCGAACTATTTTAAAATAAATGTTCCAATTTACTGTCTACCTACCTTTCATTTGAAATCCTCCTAGGAATTCCTGTGCCTAGGTTAGGTAGGATTAAGTAGTGTAGCAGTAACTTTAGTACCGGGACAATAAATAAAAATCAATTGCCGAATGTATGTAATCGCACCGCTTCAGAACGGTTGCACCTGTTTGGCTAATTCTTTTTTTGTTGTGTTGGTAATTGTTAGGACAAGGTTTGTATGAAAGAAAATGTTTGAAAAGTTCCCGGGAAAGTTGGAAAATTCGGGAAAACAGAAAGTGCGTTTTGTATGGGAATTTAGTTTAAATTATTGAAATTTGGACAGGACAACGTCTGTCGGGCCAGCTAGTTAGAAATAAATTTAAAAATGAATTACACTCTGTATATACATAATCTAAAATATTCACAGATTAAATTATTATTAAATTGCTTTAATTTAATATATACAAGGCCATTGGCCCTGCGCCTTAAAGTTGTCGTCCCACACCAGTCAGCCACTAATCTTTAGGAAATCTAGATTTTTCAAGTGAGTCATCACTTAAATGTAAATATTTCAGTGCTCCATCAATGAAATAATCCTAAAGTCTCCCTTTACGATATTACGACTTTCATTAAGAAATTAGAGGATTATTCTTATCCGTACACCACACGTCTAAGTATTAATGGTACTACCTAATTAAATCCCCATTAGATTAGTTATTAGGGGTCCGGAAACCGGACGATGTAGTTCCAGTTTTAAGTGTCTCGCCGATGTGATATAGCCGGAATATTCTTTATATTATTATTCCAATTATTGAGGTATCTGGTATTAGATAAGTACTACTCAAAGCGCGGCGTCATTTATACTATATCCTCGGATCAGTCATTGTTATTTAATTACTAAAGGGTAACAGAAAGAGACAGTGAAATCATTTATTACAAACAATTAAAGAAACACTTTCAAAAGTCAACAATTATCAGCAACAGATAATTAGAGTGCCCTTCACAAATAAAATGTAGTTTCCCTTTTGAGAATAATTTGCAGATGAAATTCCAAGAGAAAAAGAAACCTTCGGAAAAGTTCTGCCACCATACCTATTTTCAAGAATAAGGTTGATCTGATGAAATAATAAGCACATTTTTTTTGTATTTTTTATTTCACAAAAAAAAAAAAACTCATTTACGGTGCACAAAAACCATTTTCCAAGTAAAAATATAATATTCCAGAAAGAGAAAGAAAGAATGAAATAAAAATGCGTTTAATTGGCATTACAGCATAAAATAAATACACCTTAGAACTATGGAAACATGAAATCGCACATCGGCAACGAAAGTGTCACATCACATAAAAATACGAAGTTGAGAAAAGTGACGCATTAGAGAAATTTAAAATGGAAAAAAGTGTATTTAGATTTTAATTTCCACAAAAATACTATAAAAACATTAAATAGTCTTCTTAAATATATCTTAAGTTCTCCAATATGCACTCTTAGAAATATTGTGTTGTGACTCTCTCGATGCCGATGTGCGAAATAATGATTGCAATGCCAAAAAGGCCTCAGGTCAGCATAATGTCAGATGGTAACACAAGGTATACCACCTGACGCTGATTTTCAGCTGCAACCCTCAAGAGGTGTATCGTTGATGTCTGTGCTAATAAATAAAATCATTGTATCACAAACACCCAGCGCCTTCCAAACTAGGAAATGTATTCTTTACTCCGCTCCTAGCATTACCAACGCAACTACAATACCCTATATATTTTGCAACCTTCACAGTTCCTTTACAGTTATATTACCTCTGACAGCTGCAACTTTATTGTAACAAGAATAAAAAATAAACAACTGACATCCAATAAAAACACTACAGAGTGAAAAATCGGTGCCTTTGGAGCTGTATTTTAGTCTTTTGCCACCGACTTCCGAAATTAAAGTTATTTTTAAAATACATACAGACGAACATAATATAACCTCCTCCTTTTTTCAAGTCTGTTAACGACTGTGATTTTGTCAGTGATGCAAAATCGAAGGTAACATTACTGTGAAAAGGCTACTAGCCGCGCTTGACTCGGTGGAACGCAGAGCTAAGAGGCTCATTGGCGACGTAAAACTGGTGGATGCCAAGCTTCATAGCTTGGCTCATCGCCGCAAGGTTGCCTGCTTGTCGGTCTTCTACAGATTGTACTTCGGAGAGTGTGCCCGAGAACTCCACGACCTCATTCCACCGGCCCCCTTCTACCACCGGACATCTAGACGCACTGCCAGTTACCATCCCTACCTGGTTGCTATTCCACCAATTCGCACTAAGCGCTTCCAAATGTCTTTTATAATGCGCACAGCAAAAGAGTGGAACTCACTACCTGCGTCTGTGTTTCCGAACGTATACAACCCTAATCTCTTCAAAGTGAGAGTGAACAGGCTTCTTCTGGGTAAGCTCACTCCATCGTCGACTTTGTCTCTGTCACCTCTGACCTAGACTAGAGTCAAGAGCAAACCCATCACAAATAAAAAAAAAAAAAAGGCTGTATACTTGGACGTCATCACTTTCCATCAGCTAAACTGACCTGTTTATTATCATAAAGAACCTCATTTCTAGGATCAACACACACTTCATCCGTATCTTTATACATATTCCTGATGAGGGCTCCAAAATGATGGATTGTCTCGACCTTTCCACATTAAAGACTTCGTATCTTGAAAGAAAATCAGTGTCGATTAATCATCTTTAATGATGTAATGAATGAGTGACATAGCTTTTATGTGAAACTACTTACTTGTTGAATGTTATGTCAACATATAATATTATAGATAGACGAAATCAGTGAATTTTTTTATGTAGTTACGCAAAGAAAATATCTCTTACTCTTGTCTTCGGCCGGGTAATAATATTGGAGCAACCATATTTTTTCATCTGGCAGTACTTTACGAGCATTAATTTCGAAACAAATATAATTTGAGGCGAATAAGGAACAAAATGTGGTGCGAAACAGGAATATCAATTGTGGGGCGGACTTTCTGTCATAATAACTGTCATGGCTTTTGACGTTAAAAGGCTGGTACAAAATTGATACAGTCGGCTCGCTTGATTTTTAAAAGACATGTTGCGCCGACCCCATATAAATTTGGATAAGGGCAAAAGAATGATGATGATGGCTCGCTTCATTTTTGGCCCTAATTGGAGCCTTAAACCTGCACTAAGTACACTACTCGCGAAGTACTGGTCGAAATTGACCAAAGTCTGAATGAAGCACGTGGCTATACACTCGTGTAAAGAACTACAGAACGCTTCAAGTCCTTTGACTCACGCGTAAAAACCGACAACGATCGGAAGTCGTCCGAGGCGAGCCGAGGTGGCACGAAGAGAACCGAAGAGCCCTTCTACACTCTCGTTTTCGCTTAGCTTCGATTAACTTCGTGAGTAATTTAGTACTAGTTAAACAGTGCTCGATGTGCACGGAGAGGTTGACCACTTTAACTGCACGGTTCATTTGCTTGCCAGCCACGCATCCGTGCGTAGCGTGAACGTGGATCGCAGTAGTCCCCCCGGTGGGTTCCCGCATTGTCGAGGCGGGGGGCTCAGTAGCCGTGGTTTAGTCACCCACGGTGAAGCGAAGAGGAACCCGAGGAGAGGCCGCTCGTCGGGGTTTTTCCCAGGAAGCCGACGACGTAGCAGCCAACAAGTAGGTTTCGGTGTCGCTTGGGCGTCATATGGGTACCGGTTTACGGTGCGCCGCTCTCCCTACCTACCGCGGCCTTGACGGGGTCGCCACCGTCTGATGGCGGACGCGGTGGGGTCGCAGGGGAGCAGAAGTGTCGGTATTTCGTTGGCCGCTCTCCCTATTCTTTGCGGCTGAAAAGTGGTAGGCGGCCGGGCCACTGACCTGACCGGTCGCAGGGGAATTAAGGGTGTCTAGACACGGGGTCTAGCGCCCATGTGCTGGTTTGGTCCCTGGGGTGGTCACGGCGTGCAATGTGTTCTGGTGCACCGGTGATGAGGAACGTAACGCAGGCAAAAAAAAAAAAATATTAATAACCAACTTATATTTACAGTTTGCGCCACACATACAAGTTATAGGTCCTTAGTAGTAATACACACAATCATAAAATTATATTAAATTACATAAAAACAAAATAAGATAAAAATAGATAAGATTACACAAAGTTACTAAAAATTAGATAAAATTATTAATAACAAAATACACAATTTAATTATTTACTCCAAGGAGATTGTACTGGGAGTGGTAATTGACTCCAGGTATCGAGTAGCAGTGTTCAGGAATCTCAGTTCAGTACTCGCGAAGACATCTGAGGATTCATCATATAGTATAATGTTGTTAATAAGCGTGAGGGCTAGGTACAATGGACTGGTCTTAAGAGTTATGGTACTGGTATGACGTATTGAGAATAGGGGTCGTTCGCGAGGGCGAAATGTTTCACTAATGGGTAGTAAATGATAAATGATAAATTATTTTTATTTCTGTAAGTAGGTTTGTACAAACACTTTTACAAGTCAATTTTTTTTTTTTAAACTAGATGAGGTCGGCGTTTCCTATCTGACTACTCTGAGAAGAAAGGCCGAAACAAACTCAGAGGTCACAGTCTCTTATAAAGTCCAGACATAATCTTGGTCACTTCATGTGAAGAACATGTAGATTGGTGTCTGAAATGGTCTTTTGAGGAAAGAACCACACAGATTGAGAGGACCTGTCCAGTCAGTGCACGCATTTGTCAGTAATCGCGCAGCTCAACTCAGAACTTAAGGAGCTCAACGATGCGACGAACAATACCAAAGAAAGGACATTGGGGTAGGCCGCATAGATTACTCAAACTACCAGACCATGATTAAAAATAACTGAGAGAAAAAATAAAACAAACAAAAAAAAGCAATGACCTACATAGTCTTCACATTCACAATAAATTAAAATAATATAATACTTACAATATTTATGTCAACATTCAGTATGCAAAAATAAAAATAATATAAAATTTGGAGCAGTTCAATCCCAAGCCTTTTTGTCCACAATATAATCTTTAACGGTATAATACAGGGTGTTTGGTGCATCGTGTGCCAAATTGAAATGGTCGACTGGGGGGGTCACCTTCTATCCTTTCAGACCCCTAAACACTTCTCATGCCCTGTGGCTTTTTTTTCATCGACTTTTTATTTTTTTATAAAAAAAATACCCAAATTTTGTATTCAATTTCAAAATAAAAAAAAAGTGTAAGTCGTAGACTCTGAATTTTAATTTTATTTAGACGTGTATTGTATTACAGTACTTTTAAATTCAAAATTAGTGACATTAGCCATCCAGTTTTTTTTAAATTTACTCGCAAAGTTTCGGACTTCAATTAAAGCTGTCCATGTTACAGCTATTTACATGGCTATAAAAAAAAACCAAAAGCGACCGGGATCTTCCAACTCCCTCAAAAACTCTCTAGTCTATCCTCTTGCTAGTGATGTGCCACATGCCATAAAAATCTTTTTACAACTTTGTAAATTAGCTAGAATAATTGTGAATCGAGTCACAAAATATTAAATTCCAAATTCAAAAGAAAAAAGTCTTTTTGCGTAATTGTTACTTAAGTAACAGGTAAAATTTGTTTTCTCACTCTCGCGAAGTAAAATCTATCTTCTATCTCTATCTTTCTTGCATAGCGTACCTAAACTAGTTTGAACAAACGACGAACTGCCACCGACGCGGCGACGCCGTCAATCCGTCATTCGTCAGTCAGTCGAGACATCACTGCCTCTGCTACCTGACGTGTGTGTTAGTTCACCGTACTCCGCGATTTTTTCATTTTGTTACTTTGTTTGGTTGAGTTTTGTTGGTTTTTGTTACGTTTTAACTTTTGGTGTTATTGTTAAACTTTGTTGATTTTTTGTTGTTGCAATGGCGACGTTCTCTAACGAGGAATATGCTGACATCATGATGGCTTATGGAGCCGCCAATGGTGTCGCTCGTGCAGCGCAACGAATTTACCAGGAACGTTTTCCTGGTAGACGACTACCTGGCTGCAGAGTCTTCCAAGACACATACCGACGCATACGCGAGACTGGCAGTGTCACTTTTCATGAACCAAGGGGCCATATTGTGCGACATAATGTTGAAGTGGACGAGAGAATACTGGCACTTTTTGAGGAAGACCCTACAAGAAGCATCAGAAATGTGGCAGCACATCTTGATATTTCAATATGGAAAGTGTGGAAAGTTCTTCAGCAAAACGAAAAACATCCATTCCACTACACTCCGGTGCAAGGTACGTAATTTTGAACTAACTTTAAACCCGTACACACTTTGTTTGACGATGCCTTTGTTTAGCAGGTAATGGGTATGACGTCACTACTTCCAGGTAGTGAACCAGCCCATACAAACGGTCCGACGCCGCCGGTCATTAAAAATCTCATTGTGCAATTATTTACTGCTCAACAGGAATTTAAAAGAGTTCTTTGTTTGTAGGTCTCGAGGGTGGCGACTTTGACAGACGAGTGGCATTCTGTCGGTTTATGTTACACACGGATGTGGATGATCCTAATTTCTTAAAAAGAATATTGTGGACGGATGAATCCAAATTTACCAAAGAAGGGATCCTCAATCTTCACAATCTGCATCACTGGACAAACAAAACGGAAAACCCACATGTTAAAAGGCAGAAATCTTTTCAAAGGAGGTTTAGTGTAAACGTTTGGGCAGGAGTGATTGGGAATCAGGTAGTTGGACCGCATTACCTGCCCGATAACCTCAATGGCGATAACTATTTGGAGTTCCTTCAAAATGACCTGCCCGAATTAGTGTCCGAGGTGCCCGTATTTAATGAAAATGTTCCCAAAGTATTCCAGCATGACGGCTGTCCCGCGCATTGGCGTTTGACTGTGAGGGAATATCTTGACGATGTGTTCCCCAATGCGTGGATTGGTCGCGATGGCCCTATTGCATGGCCGGCACGTTCCCCAGACCTAACTGGGCTAGATTTTTATGTCTGGGGACGTGCCAAAGAGCTGGTATACGCCACGGAGGTTCCGACTAGGGAGGTACTACTTCAACGCATTGAAACGGCGTTTAATCAAATTAAGGAGGAAATATGACTTCGTACAACAACTGTGGAAATACGAAATAGATGTCGGGCCTGCATTCGCAATAGCGGCCAACAATTTGAGCAGAATATGTAAAAAATGATTAAATAAATGTTAAAAATGCAATTATTTTTTATTTCTAGTAACCGTCCCCCCCAAAAAAGAGAGATACGAGACAGATTTTACCTTACAAGAGTGAGATAACAGATTAAATGAGTTCTTGAGGTATAATTTAAGTAAAAATATTTTTTTAAATCTTAATTTCAAATTTAGTATTTTGTGACTCGATTCACAATTCTAGCGAATTCACAAAGTTGTAAAAAGATTTTTATGGCATGTGGCACATCACTAGCAAGAGGATAGACTAGAGAGTTTTTGAGGGAGTTGGAAGATCCCGGTCGCTTTTGGTTTTTTTTTTATAGCCATGTAAATAGCTGTAACATGGACAGCTTTAATTGAAGTCCGAAACTTTGCGAGTAAATTTAAAAAAAACTGGATGGCTAATGTCACTAATTTTGAATTTAAAAGTACTGTAATACAATACACGTCTAAATAAAATTAAAATTCAGAGTCTACGACTTACACTTTTTTTTTATTTTGAAATTGAATGCAAAATTTGGGTATTTTTTTTATAAAAAAATAAAAAGTCGATGAAAAAAAAGCCACAGGGCATGAGAAGTGTTTAGGGGTCTGAAAGGATAGAAGGTGACCCCCCAGTCGACCATTTCAATTTGGCACACGATGCACCAAACACCCTGTATAGTGGGATGTATTGTAGTAAGGAGGAATTGATGTGGGTACCACGAATTAGGCAGATGAAATATTTTAGTTAAAATGGTCGCAAGAGTCCATCCTGCCTACATTTTCTTACACAACGAAGTTAATTACCTACACAAGTGTAAGTTAGCCGTGAGCTGCTGCCTTTAATCAACTATTACGGTAACTACGGGAAAAAGGGATGTTTTGAAGGGACCTGTGTTAAATTTGTGTGTTTGGTGTCCTCAACCCATATTAATGATACATCAATTAACGGTTAACTTCCCTCCCCTAGGTTTAGCGCCATCTTACATCCACAAATTGCCCAATCCACGATGTGTGAGTCAGAACCATATTTTACCCTTTTTATTAAGGTCAGGTTATTAAAACTAAACGAACGAACGTACATTCTATCCCACCTCTGCCAAATTAATTCCTTTTCTGTAAACAAAGATAGGACACTATCGTTGGTCTATTCACACTAAAAAGTGAAGACTATCAAGAAAATAACGCTCTTGCTCTTTTTTTGGTTCTTTGTTCTAAAATAAAAATAATAAAAACTTTATTGTTCAAGAGAGGATTACAAATTCAAATGGCACTAGCCTCGATACTGGTATTCCGTATCGTGGAGACTAGTCACCTTCCTCTTACAAGATTATTAGATTGTAGATAGGCACTTATGTACATAGCATCGATTAGTAAGATATCTGAGGCAGTTTACACCCACTTTAATTTTTTTCAGGTTCCATACCTCAAAAGGAAAAAACGGAACCGTTACAGGATCACTCATGTGTCTGTCTGTCCGTCTGTCACAGCTAATTTGCTCGGAATCTAATGGACCGATGGTATGACCCAACACGGACGTGTAACGTAAACGTAAAGGAATTTTGAGTGGGTCAATTTTGGGGGCAAATAAGAAAATTGAAAAACAAACTTCTGCAAATTGTACCGTATGGCATATCAAATGAAAGATCTTCCTGTGAGGTCTCAAACAGTTTTTTTTTTTAAATAATTTTAAAATAAATTGTTTTAAAGTTATTTAAAAGAAAATTTACCATTCCCCCCTCTTATCTCCGAAACTACGAAGACTAAAATTTTGAAAAAAAAGTACAGAAAATAGTACTATACATATTATAGATTACAAGAAAACCTATAAGAAGGCTAGTCTTAAAATAACATGGTAAATCTCTCAATATTATGCGTACAAACTTACATTTGCAGTCCAACTGCAAATGTAAGTTTGTACGCATGTATGGGAGAACATGATTTTCAACTACAATGTTAAGTTTGTTGTTGGGATAAATTTATCCCAACTACGGAACTCATATTGGCGCGTGGTCCTACACGCACTTGCCCGGTTTTTTTTTTGGTCCTCCACACTGAATTTCGGCCATCGCGACCATTCTCAGCGGAGACCAGCCTTCGGCGCGAGACATATTAAAGTGCAGGAGTGTGTGCGCAGACAAAGGTGCACTCTCTCTTCCCTCACTCTCATAGTCATATAAGACGGTAATCAGACATGATCGGAGAAAGATCAGGCGCAGGACTAACTACTTAACGTGCTTCCCAAGGCACGGGGGTATGACACCGCCAACTACACTTCCACTAAGAAATTCCTAATGGGAACATCCAATAACACTTTATCCGACCTGGGAATCTAACCCAGGACCCCACGCTCTTGGGCACGCCACAATTGCGGAGATGTCCCCTCTTTGAAGAGCCTGACGAAAGTCCTCACCGGACACGGCTGCTTCGGGAGGTTCCTGTTCCGGATAAGGCGAGACGAAACGCCCGGGTGTTACCATTGTGTGGATCACCCGGAGGACACGGAGCCCGGAGCATACAGTGGAGGTCTGCCCGGCTTGGGCGGAGCACCGCCGCGTCCTCGTGGAGACGATCGGCGGCGGCGATCTCTCGCGTCCGGCCCTGGTCCAGGCCATGGTATGGAGTGAGAGCACATGGGAAGCCATCACCTCCTTCTGCGAAGCATTAATGCTCGCGAAGGAGGAGGCGGAACGCGTGAGGTAGAGGTAATCTTTGCGCCCTCACGCTCCTAGTCACCGCAGGAGACGCCCTAGGCGTCGGGAATTGATAGCCGATTCCCGAGCACCGTAGGCGCGGGCTTGCGGATAGCGAGCCACTAGCTGAAGGGGTCCGCTAGAGCCGATGCCTGCCAGGGTTGCGGGTTATTTGAAAGAGTTACCGTGGCCCTGGCACAGGCAACTGAAGGAACACGGGAGGGTTTTAGTCAGTAGAAGTCTGACACGCCCTCCCGCTCCGCCCAGAGCAGGAGAAGTTATTTGATGATTTACCGTCCATCAAAAAAAAAAGGGACCCCACGCTCTGCAGTCGCGTTTGCACTGCGAGACCTACGGGGAGGTTTGCCACTAATATACCTAATTATGAAACCTTGTTACCGGACAAACAGTGCAGATGTTAGTAAATCGAAGTACGTACTCACCACGCTTTGTAGCATTTTTGGCTAATTAGAACGAGTTATGAATTGTTTGATACTTTTTGGTTTGAGTACGGTTAGCAACAAAGTATCATAAGAATAAACGGAAAAACTATAGCTAACTTAAGGGGAAAGCGCCAGGGTAGCCTGCGAAAATCCAATTTTCATACGTTTTTTGCAATTTTCAAGTCATTTTTAAGTTGTATGTTGATTAACGTATGATTCTCGACCGTAACATAAACTCGTATGTATATACACGCGCTTGCACTGCGAGACCTACGGGGAGGTTTGCCACTAATATACCTAATTATGAAACCTTGTTACCGGACAAACAGTGCAGATGTTAGTAAATCGAAGTACGTACTCACCACGCTTTGTAGCATTTTTGGCTAATTAGAACGAGTTATGAATTGTTTGATACTTTTTGGTTTGAGTACGGTTAGCAACAAAGTATCATAAGAATAAACGGAAAAACTATAGCTAACTTAAGGGGAAAGCGCCAGGGTAGCCTGCGAAAATCCAATTTTCATACGTTTTTTGCAATTTTCAAGTCATTTTTAAGTTGTATGTTGATTAACGTATGATTCTCGACCGTAACATAAACTCGTATGTATATACAGAATTATAATCATTAGAATTCGTAATAGAACTGGTTACAAATACAACTTACAACCTAATACTGACTTGGCAATGGCAAAAACCTAACAAAATTGTAATTTCGCGGGCTACCCTGGCGTTTTTACCTTAACTTAAATACTGGTATTAATTCAGGTGCATTCAGTTAGACTGGACACTTGAAGCCGATTCCAACATACGAGTAGTTGGGAAATGGCTGGGCAGAACATGATTATGATAATGAAGATGACTTTGCTTGCTTTTTGCTCGCTAAGTCGACAACTTTGGTTTTTTGTCGGATCACCTTTTCCGGATTTGATCCTTCAGGGAGACTCCATAGCATACTCCTTTCCATAGCTCGATGAGTACGTGTCAGCTTCGTAAGTCATAACAGAGGTAGGGGACTTATTGCAGACGAGCCTTTTGGCATTCTCTTAGTTCGTCGATCATCATAATATTATGCCTAGCCTTTCCCCAACTATGTTGGGGTCGGCTTCCAGTATAACCGAATGCTCCACAACCCAGATACTGGGTAATACGATATCCCTTTGTCAGACTTTGGGGCTTTTGACGACCCTTAACGACTCCATGAATCAACGATGACAGCCGGGACCAACGGCTTAATGTGATTTCCGAGGCATGGAGGGGTCTTGGTATGTAAAGATGGTGGACCCATCCACGTATCTTAACAAGAGCGATAGACTCGTGCGGCTATTATTACCTTAGTTAGCCTCTTAGTACGTCGATGTTTGGCGCAAAAAACACAATTTTCTTTCATTTCTAATGGCTCTTTACGTCATCCAAGGATGTTCCTTAATCGAGAAAAACCGGAAACGAAATATAATGTTAAAGAATTTTTCCTCACTGAAATATTTCTACCTAATATTTTGTTATTTTTCGTCACGAGCATAACACCTAGAGTCGTTTGAAACATCATCAATCAATCTGCCAAACACCGGCGGCACTGAGCATACAAAACGAATACTGAAACGGTATTTAGGTCACCACAACTTCATATTCCGTGGAAATAATAAGATGAGGATAATATCAAAACTATAACTAAGATAGAGTAAGAAATTAGTATAAAAGAGGAAGTCTAAAACTGACACCGGTGACTGAAAAGTTCTATCTCGGAAATCGGTGGTCGTGGTATGGCCATGTGATACGGAGGAATGAGGAAAATGTCATCAGGAAAGTTTTGAGTATGAATGTGGAGGATATACGCGTAGGGGAAGACCAAAGAAACGATGGATGGACTGTGTGAAAGATGATATGGCTAGAAAGGGAGTGACTACCGAGATGACGGCTAATAGAGAAGTATGGAAGAAAAGACATTTTGCACCGACCCCAAATAAATAGGGATAGGAGAATGATGTTGAATGTCAAAACTACCAGGCGATCATAACTAACAGTAATCTTGAAACTACGTCTTCAAACTGGTTATACATGCCAATTAGCTTATTGTTGAATCATAAGTCTACTGACGTTCATGTCACTCGTGATATATAACAGCAGGTTTCTCAGCCAAAGGTACTAGGGCATTAGGAATCGTGTAGAATGTCAATATGTGAGCTTTGTGTTGTTTTTTGCTCGAACATAACGCGTAAAAGTTATGCACAGTTCGTTGAACGATTGTGTTTTACGCATGTCATGTCAACTGCGATACATGCATAAAGCGCATACATCTGAAGTGGTAGGAAATCATACTTACATATATAAACTCACGCGTTCTTCCCATGGGGGTAGGCAGAAACTACAGAACGCCACCTGCTACCATCCTTACATACTACTTTTGCTTCGTTTACGTTCATACACCTGAGCTTCCTGAAGAACATCACCAATAAGGTATACGTCCTTCTAGAGCCTCCCCTCCCGGGGCTGTCTCTTTACGGCGTTAGTCATACTTGATTAAACCGTTAAGGCGAGTATTTTTTTTTTTATTAATTCACAAAGCTTGAACTGACGCCAGCAGGTCAAGCTACCCGAAACTGTCAAATTTTCCCAATCAACCTTGAACCTAACGCTTTAGCGATAAAGTTGAAAATCTATTAAAGAAATTTGACAGATTGTAGTAGCTTGATGTGCTGGCGTCTGTACAATCACAAATTCAATAAAGTGGTTACAACACAATATGTCTGATTGACATCTACTAGTTGTGAATCTAGCACGCATATTTTATGTTAAGCACTTACTATTAAAAAAAAAAAAAAAAAAAAAAAACAAAAAATGAAACGAAAATTAAAACTTCAAGTTGTGAACTTTCCCACAGATGATGGAAAAGTGTTGGAAAAGAAAAACTAAATATTAAAAAATATTATACAATTAAGGAAAAGAAAAATGAGATGTAAAAAAAAATATGCAATTAAGACTGAGTTCAGTCCTAACTGAGGCTACAGTACTAGCAGACATCTATTTCACCACGAATGGAGTTCGCAAGAGAAAGCATGCGGCAAATTGGTGAAAAATTAGATATTAGTTTGACAATGCGGCAGGATGAAAGTCCTTCGGTTAATTAAGCGTCTACTACTACGTGAGATACTAAATTTCACTTTTTCTAAAAGCTTGGGAGAATCTATTAAACCATTTATTAATTTAAACAGAAACATAAAATCTAAATAGTAGTATAGTATAGTCGTGAAATGGTCGTTTTTGACAGCCTAATGCTTCCAAGATTCTAATGATTCCAGAAACAATTTAGATAAAACTTTGATATCTATACTTCAGTCTAAGCATTTGAAAATTTTAAGCAAAACTAAATACCATGCAAAAAAATATATATTGAAATGAGGTTGTTTTCAACTTTAAATTCGCTACTGCTTCTAAACTACAAGTGATATTTTCACGGCTTATTGACGATAATATTGGCGAATCACTTATCTTGCAACTGTGCATTTTTTATTTCAAAATATTGATGATTTTTTACAAAAGGCAACTTTAAAAGCAGAAATTTAAAATATCCGCTAGCGGGTCCGTGCGACGTCTGTATGGGACTACTCATCTTAAAAGAGTAGTCTACAATACCTACTTTAAATGACAATGATAGTACATGGCAAGAGAGAATTTTCAAAGAAAATCATACCATCTTTGTTTGTTGTTTTTTTTTTACTTATTTCGAGAACGACACGTCTTTCAATATTCACTTGTTTCCAGCATACTCTTGACTACGCAAAACGCATGACGACACGATAAGAAAGATGAATTGAAACGAACCAGTGTGATTAAATATATTAGATTTTGTACTGACGCCAGCAGGTCCATCTACCCCAAATTGTTAATTTTCCCAATCAACCTTGACCTTATGCTTTAGCGATAAAGTTGAAAATCTTTTAAAGAAATTTGACAGATTATAGTAGCTTGATGTACTGGCGTCTGTACAACTTGCACACACTTATTTTACATGGTCCCTGTCTAAATGGTTCCATTCTTATTCAAAAATGGAGAGGACTGTCTTACTTTAGAATCTATTACAGTAGATCTTTTGTTCTGAAATAGTTCATTCCTTGATTGTTTTCTTTTCAGCTGTCTATTTTTGTAACAGATGTATAAACTTATCTTGAAATGAAATTAAACTAAATAAGTTCTTCTTTTTGGTTTTCTTATAAATTATCTAGGGACAGAACAAGTTTCTGAAAGTTAAGTAAGAATATACACTATCTTTTATCATATTGATATTCTATAAGTATTAACCTCTCAAGTGTCGAAGATACATCATTGGATCGTGAGAAAAACCTTTATAAAATATAAATATAATATATATATATATATATATATATATATATATATATATATATATATATATAAACTTAAAATATCATCATTAAATGGCGACAGCGTGTTTACAGTTCGTTGCGAACCTATGGGGTTCGGTTGACATTCGAGAAAACATTGACATATTGACATGAGGAGCTCGTGGCTAAGTGATAACAGCCGCACGGGTCGATTCATCAGGTTAAACTACGCTTGCCGGGGTTGGTCCATAGATGGATGACCATCTTTACTTACCGAGACTCCTCCGTGCCTCGGAAAGCACGTTAAGCAGTTGGTTCCGGCTATCATTCGTGGAACTTTGACATTCGTTACGGGTCGTCAGAAGTTCGATAGTCTTACCAACCAGTCTCACCAAGGAGTGGCGTATTACTTAACTCGGTTGTGGAGGTCAGATAGGCAGTCGTTCCATGTAAAATACTGGTGTTCAGCTGTATCTGGTTAGACTGGAAGCAGACCCCAATATAGTTGGGAAAAGCCTAGGCAGATTGATGTTGACCATATATATGTATTACAGATATATCTAAATGTAGAAGTTTTAGATAGGGTGACACAATGTTAACGCTTAAATCGATATTTAAAGACCACCTTTGGATGGATTAAAAGGAGAAGGAGAGACAATACCAAATGGTTACACCAGCATTTTCATAAGCTTGCCTCTATGTCTTCAAAAGCTGTTTCTCCTTCAGATATGTCAGGTGGTGTCTGAAAAGTTGTGTGGAAAGGGGTTGTCATGGTATGGGCATATGATGCTGAGGAATGAGGAAAATGTCGTCAGGAAAGTTTTGAGTATGAATGTGGATGGCTATACGAGTAGGGGAAGACCAAAGAAACGATGGATGGACTGTGTGAAAGATGATATGGCTAGAAAGGAGGTGACTACCGAGATGACGACTAATAGAGAAGAATGGAAGGAAAATACATGTTGCGCCGACCACTAATAAATTGGGATAAGGGCAGGAAAATTATGATAAAGTCAGTGGTGATGTGACACAGATCAGTATTACGGCGAAAAACAGCTGTTGTTAGTATTAGCGATCTCTTATCTGATGATAAGGATGTAACGTATACTAAAGCGATGGATGACACTTGTACCTCCGACCACATAAGTCACGATCAATAAAAAAGAAAGTGTGCGGTCGGGGGACCCCCGTCAGGAAAGAAGTTCCGCACTCACACACACACTCGTATACAAGGTGAATATTTCAAGTGAGCGTGGATGGCCAAATTCGAAACTATAAGGAATAGCGAAAAGTACTCAATGGAGTCTCGGGCTTGATTTTGATGAAACCTAAATAGCCAGAAATCGAACCCGTTGATTTGAAAAAAAAAAAACACACACACACTGTATTATTACATCACTCAATAGTGTCGCTAATAATGATCGAATTCTGGGTAGTAATGACATACGGCAAACTAAAGGAAAGAGCTCATTTTTTGTCAAATTACTTTTTTTTATTTTTCTTATGTTAACTACCTACTAAACCTTGATATTCATTTTTCAAAAATCCAATGATGCAGTTTTAGTTTTCATCAAAATCGAGCCCGAGACTCCTTTGAGTAGGTACTTTTCGCTGTTCCTCATAGTTTCGGATGTGGCCAACCACGCCCACTTGAAAAATTCACTCTGTATTAAAAAGAAAAAGACAGAGCGAGAGAGAAAGAGTCGCATGTAGGTGGCATAACGCTTTTTCCTTACTTGACGATTTCTACCAGGCAGGCAGGCAATGAACTTCGGTCCAAAAAAATGTAAGTTTTCGGTATTTACTAAAAATCTTTACGTTCCAGAGTTTAGATTGTTGGAATAGCTAAAAAAAAATCGGGACAAAAGGAATTTGCAAAATTATTTACAACCCAGAATATTTTTCACTTTCTGCATCACTAACCTAGCACTAACTTCAAAGTAAAAGGTAAATATTGTAAAAAACTTGGTGAAAATACACTCGTTACACAGTTTTGCGAAGATGATAACAAAATAAAGAAAAAGAAAAACTCACATTTTTACCACAATTTTCCTCCACATTACTTTAATCTAAAACAATAACACTTTTGTTAGCAAGCGTATCTGCTGATAACGCGTGGCTTATCTAGATTACATATTGAAGTGGTCCACGTTTAGGTAATAACGTAAGCGGCACTTTTGGCGGTGGCTGTATCTTTTAGTACCAGACAGTGTAATGATTATTTTTGCATAATTAGATAAAAACTTAGGTAGGCCTTGGGCGTCGGGAATTGAGAGCCGATTCCCGGCCACCGTAAGCGCGGGCTTGCGCGCGGACGGCGAGCAATGGGTAGCTCGCCGTCCGGTAAGGCCCAGGCCCGTTGTGTTCCACGCGCGCCTCAAAGAGATGTCAGCACTAACTGATGGGGTCCGTTAGGGCCCGATGCCTGCCAGGGTTGCGGGTTGTTTGAAAGAGTTACCGTGGCCCTGGCACAGGAAACTGAAGGAACACCGGAGGGTTTTAGTCACTAGAAGTCTGACACGCCCTCCCGCTCCGCCCGAAGCGGGAGAAGTTATTTGATAATTTCCCACTTCAAAAAAAAAAGGTAGCTGATAATATTTTCTCGATTACGATATTGGTCTCATGGAGGAAGTTGTTCAGTTTGATGGTCTGGTCCTTACTATGAACTAATTAATAGTTCATGATTCCGTTGTGAAAAAGGGATGGTGTTATAGGTCACGTATAGCTCCGTCTCTCTCTGGCACTGGAAAAATGATGGCATTATTTTTTCATAGTACGGCCCCTGTACCATTAAATTTGATCACTCCTCTCTGGTACACAAAGTACTCTGGTACTCTGGTACACACTACAACGTTGTACAGTACATCATTGGCAATACCCATACACCTTACGCCTCGCGCATAGAACTCAAATTTGAACAAAAATGTTACCACACGCGCGCGCCCGAGACGCTCGAACTGGAACATAAAATCATCATAACTCCAAAAGTTATTATTATTTTTTAAATTTCGATAACTTCCGAAGGTATAACTTATCTGAGCAGATTTTTTTTGTTAATATTCATAAATAATACTTTCTAGGTACACAAGATGCCCCAAAAAATCAACATTTTAGAGCCATTTTTTATTCAATAATTCCTCCGTAATTCAATTTCATTTTTTGTACATTGTAGTTCTCGTCAATATAAACATGTTGATACCTTAATTAACTACATTAACTTAGAAATATCGGCATGTCGCACTTTTCTTGAAAATAGGACCCATACAGAGCTATGGAAAAAACACTTCCAATGTTAAAACGTTCTGTCAACAAGCTTCCATAGAACACTGAAGACCTTGCCTAAACACTGCGAATAAACCGCAGTTTTTCACAGCAAGAAAAACGTGTGTGTACAAAGGGCCTAAGGGCTTACCCCTACAACCGCCAGCTAGGCACAAATTAAAACTCTGGGTTGCTGCTGCAAGTTCCAAAAGTTAGGTGCTACCCAAGACCTACGAAGCAGTAGTGAGAAAGACTGGCCTGTTAACGTGCAACTCTACCTTACCCTTTAGGGAAAATAGGCGTATTGTTATGTTATGTTCGCTCGATGCACGGAAGACGTTAAAGTGAGTTTATTTAAGTGGGAAGCATCAGGGTAGGGCTTTCTGTTCCGGTTAAAGTGGGAGGAAGGCGGGCTTGCGGATGGTGAGCAATGGGTAGCTCGCCGTCCGGTAAGGACCAAGCCCGGGTCGACGGCGCGTTGTGTTCCACGCGCGCCTCAAAGAGATGTCAGCACTAGCTGAAGGGGTCCGCTAGGGCCGATGCCCGCCAGGATTGCGGGTTGTTCGAAAGAGTTACCGCGGCTCTGGCACAGGCAACTGAAGGAGGGTTTTAGTCAGTAGAAGTATGACACGCCCTCCCGCTCCACCCAGAGCGGGAGAAGTTATTTGATGACTTCCCAACCAAAAAAAAAAAGGTAGCCCGCGAAATTCAAATTTTCTTATGTTTTTTGCAATTTGCAAGTCAAATAAAGTATGAATTATAATCATTAGAATCAGTAATACAACTCCTGAAGTTAGTATAATCCTCAAATGTCAAGATTTCATGAAATAATACATATTTGTAGTAAATAAATACTTGTTACGGCCGCGAATTATATTTTGATCGTCGTACAACCTAATACTGACTTGTAGATTGCAAAAAACGTAAGAAAATTTGAATTTCGCGGGCTACCCTGACGCTTTCGCCTTAAGGCGTACTGACAGTCTTTTTAGTCGAGCGGACTGTGGGTGTCACACACGAGCCGAGCCTACAACGTCCTGCGTGTGTAATATAACAACGTCTTCAGGATGTTATTTCGGCTGCCGTGGCGTTGTAGCGCGTCGAGCATGCTTGCGGAAGCACATACGGATGGCTTTCATGCCATTATGCGTAAGAAAGCAGCATCCTTACCGTTTACGTTGGTAACAGTCGGAATGGCATCCTGAAAATGATTCTTGCGAGATCAGACAGCCTCATCCAAAGGCACCTGGTGGACATATCTCAGGATTTGTCCTGCGGCTGATTGCGGCTGGATTTTAGAAATCTTAGGAAATCACAGGATTTTTGGAATTTTCAATAAAATAGAGTAGATTTTTCAGATCTTTTTTGTTACAAAAACAAATAATACCAAATCTTCGTTGTATAGAGACTAATTTAAAAATCAACTTTGGTCATATGAATTGCACAAATAAAATCAACACTTCAACAATCTATGAAATCTATTCTAATCATTTGTTTTGTCATATTACATCTGCGATGAACAAAAAATGCTTTTTAAAAAACTTTTGCCTTTCAACACTGTTCTATGAAATACTTCGCACGTTAAACTCTTTAAATTTTACTGTTTTAAAAGTAAAGGTCGGACTGAAGACACCATTTTAGTCGGTTTCTTTCATTCGACCATTGAGCCCCCATGATAGAAAAAACTCTTTCTACGTTTGCATTCCGTTGTGGTAGGAGGGGTGGATGGTATTCTGCACGCAGTCACGCACTGCTCTCGCGTCGTGCCGTAGGCTACAAAGCTGTAAATTACGATTGTGAGAGAATTGGCAAATTTCGAGAAAATCCCAGGTTTTTTCAATGGAATCTCCGGACTTTTAAATTTTCTATCTGGTAACCCTAGGTGGAGGTGGCTTTAGGTTTAAAACGGTAAAGGTACTCGGAGTTATCTACTAACATTACTAACCTAGCAAAGGGTTCCTCATACTTATGGCCCCACGTACCCTTGTTAAAGTTCCCAGACGATAGCGAACCCCTAAACCCGCTCTCCCCACCCTGTACAGAATGTCTAGCTGTAGGTAGTAGAAAATCATGGAAAAAAAGAAAAGAATCATGAAAGAAATTTATATAAAAATATGGTATTTTTATAAAAGTTATCAAATACAGTGTCGAAAAGAAAATTAATGTGATGGATGGGCTTGTTTCTTGTCACAAATTGAGTCGATTTTAGGAGTAATTTTGGTCAATTCCGACTCGGCTCGCTTGCCAGCTAACCAGCCGCCATTACGTAAATCTTGTCGCGAACCCCCTACCGTCAAATGGCGAACCCCTAAGGGTTCGCGGACCCCACTTTGAGTAACCCTGACCTAGCAGATAAGCACAAATTGTTACTAACTTATTTCTAACAATCTATGGACTGTGAGATATAAGTTGTGTATGTCTGAATTAAATCATTTTATTTATTTATTTAATATGTTATGTATGATACGAGGGTTGAAAGGCTATTTGTTTGAAGCGACATTTTAGACGATATTGAGTTAAGTATATTATAAATATTCGGATTCAGCGATTTTATCTGCGTCAGATGAGCTGGGTTTCGTACAATTCTGAGCACTTCTATGGCACATAAAACAATGAAATGTTAGTGCATAATTCTCAAACATGATCCGACATCAAATTTGCCATATTTTTTAAGTACTTCATTTAAGCTGTATACAAAAATACAGAATCGGAGCATAAGCCGTTATTCTCGTCCTAAAATTTCAGTTGAATGGCAGATAAAGCGTTTTTCGATATAACTTTAGATGTAAAGTCCGTTAATATATTTTGCTTTCCACTGCTATCATTATGCACTGTCGCTGCAACCAATTTGCCGTCAGCAAAATTCAATAAGACATGTCGGTTGAACCCTTTTTGCTGCAACTGTTTTGTACTCTGTCTGAAGCTTCAAACAATATATCTGTTCTTAAATCCATGATTTTTGTTTTACTTTTCTGTCCTATCTCTATTTTGTAATAAATATTTTTCTTCCTAATTATTTTTTAAAATCCGTCCGCTGATGCAGCAGCAGTAATTACAAAATTTAGTTAAAGTATTATGTAAGTAATAAAAGATTTTCTAATTAACAGAGTCTTTTTATTTATTCTTGACATAATAATTATTCACCCATTTCAATACTACAACTTCTTAACTTACTCATAAGTCTGTCATTATTATCTTGTACAATAATAATAAAAATATCCTGGGACATTTTCACACACGGTCATCTGATCCCAAACTAAGCAGAGCTTGTACTATGGAAACCAGATAACTGATATACTACACATATAACACTTTTTTTGTAAATACATACTTGACGGCGTTTACGTTAAACGTCAGGTTGACAGGACTGTCGATGTCAACCTAGCGAAGCGTCATTGTCGATGGTAGTGCGGGCGGCCATCTTAAACTCACTTTTGAACTAGACGGCGCCCACGCACCACGCTTGTGACGAATCGCTCAGAATCTTCGCCATCACGCTATTTCAAGATTAAATTAAGTTGATTTCGTATAGTAGTAATCGCTAATTACCTAATTACATCGTGATTCCTGTGAATACTGATTAAAATATGTACGTCGATTGTGATCTGAAACCATTTATTCCTATTCCGCGCTCACCTACCCACATAGTTAGAAGACGAAGAGTTCTGGTGAAGGGCCTCCAGGCCGTCCTGGCTCTTCATACTTATATAGATAATTACACCCAGACTCAGGACAAACAGACATGTTCATGCACACAAATGTTTGTCCTGGATGGGAATTGAAACCCACGACCATCGGCATGATAGGTGGTATCTTAACCAACCACGCCATCTGGCCTGTCCACCAATCAACCAATCTACAACCATGTTTTATAAAACCCTTTCCTAGACATTAACATGAGACATCAAACAACTCATTAAAAATGTTCCTCGTTGCTTAAGTAATTAAGTCAACTTGCCTATATCGTTAACAAAACCCAAATAGTTGTTAAACAAAATAGCCTGTTCCTATTATCATTGAGTTAATCATTTTGCTTTCTACTGCATAAGCACTGTAACGTCACTTAAACCATTTTGCCTGCTGCTGTTTTGTGACACTGCTGGAAGTTGAATACTTTTTCTTTACTCTAGAAATAAGGCGATACTGATCATTTTGTATTAAGCGACATTTATCTTGGGACTTATAGCTGTTTTTTTTTATTGTAAATTATACGAAAACATTAAGGGATTTTTTTACAATAAAGATCCGCGATCCCCTTTAAAGTAAGAGCTGTAGTGTTTTATAACGATTTCTTTTTTACAAATTTTGAATCTTTAAAGGGTTCTCCTATGTCTTTTAATGTTTCACACCTCGAATTTATTTTTATCATTTCACCCACTTCCAAACAAACTTGAAGATCGATTTTTCGATCATTTCGTTCACAGTAACAGAAAACGATTCTCTCGAGTAACACGCGACCACATAATATATCTAAACAGTAAACAGTTCTTGTATGATAGTGTTTCAGTGTTTGTAGATGGATACTATCTAAATGGCATCTTGCTCCTAAATAACTGTTTAAAGCGGCCTTGAGATAATGAATTAGACAAGCTATAATATGTAGAAGGTTTTATGGAGCTGGTTTCTGACGAGTCTAATCAATAGTAACTGGAGTATGCAGTGGCAGTTTTGATAATAATAGCTACTTACTACTTAGTTATTTATGCAAATTGCAAAAGGGGTATTAAACAAGGGGTATTAATAAATCGTTTTCTACAATGTCCTTCTCACCGCTCTAGTTTCATTCACTATTCTTTCTTTGTCCAGGCGGTCTTTCTTTGGAATGCGCTCCCTCTGAACATCAGGACGGCAACCAATCGGTTGTCTTTTAAAGTGAAGATTCGTGAGCATATACGTAAGAAGTTGGCACAAACATCTCTGCGCTGATTTGTTGGATTCTTTTTCTCCTCTATTGATTCTTATTTCTCCTGACAAAGTTTATTCTGATTATACATGTGTATTTATGTATATATGTATATATTGATGTATTTATTCCTGTATTTTATAGCTATATTCGTGTTATCTATCCTTTATATTGCACCTGCCATGTTTTCTCTGCATCACCCTAAGGTTGACTGGTAGAAAATGCCTCAAGCATTAAGTCAGCCTTTGTACGGTATTTGTTTTTTTTACTTGTGCATAAAGTTTTAATAAATAATAAATAAAAAAACACGAGTGTGGCTTTTTGTACATCCATGATATGAATCCTATATTACATAAAAAGTTCTGAAACCGTAGGTACAGTGTTGTAAGATCTCTATGTAAATTCATGGAAAGTTTAATTGCCGAGTATCTAATACAAACAAACTGTGTATAAGTTTTTTTTTTTTAATTACGGCGCAGCGGTAGTGAAACGCGCTTGCATGACAATGTTCTTTTTTTGAAATTCATAAAGATACCACGAATTGAGTAGTGAGAATATGGCTGTTTGATGAGTAAGAAAGGGATCGAAAAACCGGCCAAGTGCGTGTCGGACTACGCACAATGAAGGGTTCCGTAGTTGGGATGAATCCCAAGAACAAACTTAACACTGTAGTTGAAAAACATGTTCTCCCATACATTCCAACTACAAATGTAAGTTTGTACGCACAATATTGAAGGATTTTTGTTGTTTTAAGACCGTAGACTTCTTATAGGTTTTTCTGTAATCTATAGGGATTGAACTATTTTCTGTATTTTTTGGGTCACTGTTATACATATTATTATGTGTACCAAATTTCAACTTTGCATAAAAAACGCTTGCATAAAACGGCTGGACGTCAATTTTCAGTAAGAAAATAAAAATCAAATAATTATTTTGATTGAACTTTACCAAAACATGTTTATATATTATATCACACTGATAGTACAATACTGCTGTAACTCAAAATATGTCTAAGAAATGTGTTTATGAGATAATCATTAATTCAAACGTAAAATTCAGTTATTTCCGTTAAAAAAAAAACTGTACCGTACCGTATTAATAAACTTCATAAAATATTCATTTTTATAGAACCTTTATCAGGAAGTAAATAATCAATTTTTTGTCGATTCTGAAAAAAGTCACATTTTGAGTTACAAAAGTGACATTTTGAGTTACAACAGTGTGATATAATTATACTAACTTGCCCGCGGCTAAGCCCACTTGGATGTCGTAAAATATCCCACGGGAACGTACTACCGGGATTAAAGTAACCTTTGTATTAATCCAGGCAAACAATGCAGTCTATTAATTCCGTATGTAGGAAATCAGGTTACGGGAGTGAATTAAAAACAGAGACTTTGAATTTAAATAACGTTCTTTATATTTTATTTAACGTCACACAGGGAAGGTTTTGTGTCTGTCTCCTAGCACAGAGAATAGAGAAAAAGGAACGAACTGACAGCAATGGTTGGTTTTATTAAATAATTTAGTGACAGTGTTGCTATTACACAAAAATAAGAAATACCAACACCGTAAAACATTGTTTTCATATAACGATATAAGTTTATGCGGCGCATGCCAGTAAAGCTCCCAAGTAACCTTTGTGTTAATCAAGGAAAACAATACAGTCGGTTAAATCCGTAATACATTGTTTTCATATAACGATCTATTAGTTTACGCAGCGCACGTCAGTAAAGCTCCCAGTCGCCATGATTTTTACCGACATCTTCAACAATCATCGTCATATTTTAGCCAATTTACACAAAACCATTAATGAATCACTTTCTCATGAATCACTTCGTCCATTGGTGAAAATTCGATAGTTTTGAGTTTATCGCGTTCAGACAGACATACTAAAATAACATTATTCATTTTGATAATATTATCATCATAACAGTTTATTTTATGACTTTATTTTTTTTTGTCATAACTTTTGACCAAGTAGGCCGATTTTAATGAAATAAACAAATGATTATTTATTTAAATATAATAAAGAAATATGCCATCTATCTCCTTGCCATATTTTATCGAAATCCGTTCGTTTAGGCGTGAAAAAGTAACAGACAGTCAGACAGACAGAGATACTTTCGAATTTATAATATTAGTGGGTATGGATAAATCCTTACAGCATCTTGCAATACCTAGAGAAAAAAAGAAAATACGTTTATTTGCGATAAACATGACGCAACGAAATATAATAACAAAATAAAATAATAAAAGAACAAGTTTGGGGAAAATATGCGTCACATACTCAACACTTTCGCAGGCGCTTGACGTCTATAGACGTGATAACAATAAAACTTCTATGTCTCGTTTGACGTCCGAGAACCGATTAATATATAAAAGAAAAATAGTAAAACACGACAGTTAGATTTATCGCTTGCTTCACCCAACAATTTCATTTGTTCGGCGGTCTTTAGAAACTTGACAGACATTAACAACTAAAAGACGCTCTACAACCCGTCTTTATACTCCAAGCTACCCCTGTAAATTACTGTAAAATACGATAACTCAAAGGTACCAAGAGGTATCGTATTACCCAGTAACTGGGTTGTGGAGGTCAGATAGGCAGTCGCTCCATGTAAAATACTGGTATTCAGCTGCATCCGGTTAGACTGGAAGCCGACCCCAACATAGTTGGGAAAAGGCTAGGCAGATTTTTTTTGTGTTTCGTCTATTGAACAGCAATGTTCCTAGTTCAAAAACATTTATACCGGATTAACTACATAACTCCGTTTACAAACTCTACATTTATAAATTTAAACGGACGAAACGTACAATTGGCCTTATTGGACCACTCTAAGTGGGTCCTGTTGGAAAATAAACGTGGAAACTTTGACCGTTGTCGTACTATCTGTAACTTGATCCCGTAAGTGGTTTTATTGAGTTACCTCAGAGAAATGGCCTGAAAAACTAACATTGATGAAGACCTTTCAGGGTAGAATCAACGAAATGTTACCTGCTTCATTAAGATGATATATAAAAAAAACGGCCGAGCGCGAGACCACGCACAATGAATGGTTTCGTAGTTAGGATGAATTTATCCCAAGAACAAATGTAAATTTGTAGTTAAAAGAACATGTTCCCACATACATGCCAACTGGAAATGTAAGTTTGTAAGCACAATATTGAGAGATTTACCATGTTATTTTAAGACCATAGACTGCTAATTATTTTCTCTAAGCATTGGAATATTTTATGTTTTTTCTTTTTATATTTAGGCTCTGTAGTTTCAGAGAAATGGATCAATTTTCAACAATTTCCTCAATTATCTTAAAAAGTATTTATTTTTTAATTTTAAGATTTTTTACGGTGTAATTTTTTTTTCTAATTTTCTGATTTGTCCACCAAAAGTAACAGCCTTATTCAAAATTAATTTATTTACGTTAAACGTCATTCATATTTCAACGTAATCGGTCCAATATGTACAGAGAAAATTGGCTATGACTGATGGAAACAAACGAGTCATCCTTTAAGGGTTCCATTTTTTCATTCGGATCTATGGAACCCTAATAGCCAGATTGAGTAGATCGAGTCCAGTTTGAGTCTACCTTTTTTGTGTTGATAGTCGATTGAAGTCGCGGATTGGACGAAAATTTAAGAATGGTTTATCATATAAGGTTCCTTTGTTTCATAAAACACTGAACTTATGGGACAGAACAAAGTTGTTTTACTTGAAATCGCACCGTGAATCCTCTAATCACGGTACGATTCCAAATAAAACAACTTCGGTCTGTCCTGTTTTAAGCGGTCATTTACATTCTGGCAGAACTAATAACTAAAACGACCATTTGTTAACACAGGTCTTTACCTATAGATTTGCCGATTTTTGATACCGGCTAGTGTGACGATCAATACTCTTTCATTCAATTTAGAATTCCAAATTCAAATTAATTTTATAATACCTATAGTATGACATTTTAAAAAAATCAGTCGTTCGTTTGTTTTCCCGCCGTTTGATTTTTGTTTGATATCGATGTTTCTGTAACCATGGAAAAATCAAAATTGCACGCTATTTTCGAATACGAATTCCGTCGAAGCACCACCGCAACACAGACAGCACGCAATATTAACGCAAGTGAACGCACGGTGCGTTTTTGGTTTGATCGCTTCCGTTCTGGAAATTTTGATCTCAGCAATGAGCCCTGGGCAAAAATTTCAAATTCATAGAAGCGGTAAAATACGCCTTTAAAGAATTTATCGATTCTTGTTCCCAGGATATCTATCTATAGGAGATGCATTAACGAACTTTCATTAAAATGGCACAAGTGCATCGACAATATTTCTTTAAAAAAAATTGTTTGTTTTTTTTCTGAATAAATCGGCAATTTCATAGGTAAAGACCAATATTAACGCAAGTGAACGCACGGTGCGTTTTTGGTTTGATCGCTTCCGTTCTGGAAATTTTGATCTCAGCAATGAGCCCTGGGCAAAAATTTCAAATTCATAGAAGCGGTAAAATACGCCTTTAAAGAATTTATCGATTCTTGTTCCCAGGATATCTATCTATAGGAGATGCATTAACGAACTTTCATTAAAATGGCACAAGTGCATCGACAATATTTCTTTAAAAAAAATTGTTTGTTTTTTTTCTGAATAAATCGGCAATTTCATAGGTAAAGACCTAATATATAGACGTGGTTTTCCTATCTTCTGTCTAATGGAAATAATCATAAAGCCTTTGGCGGAAAAAGCGCGCAGTATACCAGAATGATGTAACAAATTAGCAGTCAGCAACGTTAGATGCGAAGCCTATGATATGCTCCTTTAATTAAGTAACGTGCTAACTTAAGGCTTTTAATCAACCACTAATTAAGGTCAAACACTCCTTTCTTATTCCCATTAACCCACAAATCATCCTTAAATAAGAATCACTTATTATAACAATGGAAAGACACAGTATTACCTGCTAAATCAATCTACTGATTGAACCGGACAAAGTCGGTTGTTCTTCATCGAAACAGAAAAAGTTAATACAACGAGAAAATACTCTCTTAGGGATTTGGGAGACATTTTCTTTGTCGACAAAGAGCCTTGTTTTCGTTTTTAAGGCTCCATACCTCAAAAGGAAAAAAAATAGATCCCTTATAGGATCGCTTCGTTGTCCGTCTGTTAGTTTATCAAGTTAATACGTCGAGAAAATACTCTCTTAGGGATTTGGGACACATTTTCTTTGTCGACAAAGAGCCTTGTTTTCGTTTTTAAGGCTCCGTACCTCAAAAGGAAAAAAAAATGGATCCCTTATAGGATCGCTTCGTTGACTGTCTGTTAGTTTGTCAAGTTAATACAACGAGAAAATACTCTCTTAGGGATTTGGGAGACATTTTTTTTGTCGACAAAGAGCCTTGTTTTCGTTTTTAAGGCTCCGTACCTCAAAAGGAAAAAAAATGGATCCCTTATAGGATCGCTTCGTTGTCCGTCTGTTAGTTTGTCAAGTTAATACAACGAGAAAATACTCTCTTAGGGATTTGGGAGACATTTTCTTTGTCGACAAAGAGCCTTGTTTTCGTTTTTAAGGCTCCGTACCTCAAAAGGAAAAAAAATGGATCCCTTATAGGATCGCTTCATTGTCCGTCTGTTAGTTTGTCAAGTTAATACAACGAGAAAATACTCTCTTAGGGATTTGGGAGACATTTTCTTTGTCGACAAAGTGCCTTGTTTTCGTTTTTAAGGCTCCGTACCTCAAAAGGAAAAAATATGGAACCCAAGATCTCTACGTTGTCCGTCTGTTAGTTGGTCAAGACCCTTTTTCTCAGGAACGCGTGGAGCTATTAAGTTGAAAATACGTAGGTCTGCGATCCCATGGAACTCTAAAAAAATCAAACTTCTAAGTCAACGCAATACAAAAATACGGCCATGTATACGATCTTTTTTACCCGACTGCCAAGGAAAGTTTAAGTTTTTCGTGCGTATCTTGTATATTTGCAATTTCTTTATTACTCGTATCTTCCAAACGGCTGGATGGATTTTACGGTTTTTGATAAAACCGTTGACTTCGACGTTCTCATAAAATTTGGCAGGAAGCAAGATCTCAGAGCAAAAGTAAAGAAAAAAGTCCAAAAACCTTTAATTTGTAGTTTTATCACATAATTTTTACTTTTTCTTTCGATTACAAACTTACATTTTGCAGTTGGTGAATTGATCGTGACGTATATCGATGTATGGGATAACATGTTTTGCAACTACAATGTTAAGTTTGTTTTTGGGATAAATTCATCCCGACTACGGAACTTCATTATGCGTGGACCGAGACGCACTTGGCCGGTTTTCCAAACTAAACCCTTACGTTTACAAATCAGTTACATTCACACGACCGCGTCAAAAGATCACTTTTCTGTTGTTAGGTACGTTGACAATGACGTTTGAAGTATTGAGTATTGTCTCGCTCATTACATAAAAATCATATCTATTTCATGTGGGATGTGCGAGCTCAGTCTTCTCAGTCAATCTGCCTAGCCTTTTCTCAACATAGTTGGAGTCGGCTTCCAATTAAACCAGATGAATCTAGCTGAATACCAGTATTTTACATGGAGCGACTGCCTATCTGACCTACACAACCTATATGGAAAGTCCTAAACAACCAAATGACCTAAACAACCAAATTGGGAAAGTGAGTTTGTTTGTTTGTTACGCTTTCGCGCGCTTTTCGCGTTCGGTAAACCATGATCAGTAGTGCTATTCTGTAAAACTCTCACGGTGAAAACTTAGGTGAAGTGAGCTGTCAGTAGTGTCAATGCCAAGTATCAGGTGGAATCACAGGTGACTTCAAGCTCACTTCACTTAAGTTTTCAACGTGAATTTTTTACAGAATAGCACTACTGGATTAGGACATAGGATACTTTTTATCCCAGTAGTACGTTCCCGCGGGATAATTTCCGACATGCACACGGGCGAAGCCGCGGGCAAAAGCTAGTACAAAATGAAAACACTGGCAATACCAATACATAGGGCTGCCGGTACGAAATAATAAAATTAAAAAAAAAACAAGCGAGCCTTACAGTAGTCGCATATGATGTGTAACATCTGACATCTGTTTGGGTTGGTACCATCTGACGGCCAACTCTAGCACCGCGCGCGCTCATTGGTCAAATCAAATAGCGCGCGCTTCCCCGGCATCCTGTTACACACTTCCGTCCCTTTTCACGAAATCACTCCCACAGGTTGCAGGAAAGCGAGAGGAAAGATGTTACACATCAAAAATACAGATATACTGTTAGCCGGCGCGGTGCGATGGCGACGATACGAAATTGAGTCACTTTTGCACCTCGGCATGGCCTCGCTCGGCCGCCGGCTAACCTATATCTGTACGAGTATATTTCGTATTTTTGATGTGTAACATCTTTTCTCTCGCTTTCCTGCAATCTGTGGGAGTTATAAGGGACGGAAGTATTGGTTTGGATCCATCAAATAAAACTTGGCATTTAAGTTAAAAAAAGTGTTTTTTTTTTTCAAACAAACTAAACAGTAGAAGATTAGATGGGTTGAGTATGGGGAAAACGTCATTAGATATTATGCAGTTTAATTTATTGTCGAATCCACTTTGTATACGTAATATACATATATATATATATATATATATATATATATATATATATATATAATATACATATATATATATATATATATATATTTATTAACTAAAGGAGTTTTTATTCAAACGTATACGCCAACCCTATCAGACCAAATAACTGTTAGACACCTTAGGTAAATATATGCTATGTAACAGGATTGGACTTATTGACTAGACATCTTCATCAGGCCACATAACCGCTTTGCAATTGCCGAACTAGGGCTCGCCAAATGCTTTTCATTAGCCCAACGTCCAAAATGTTAAGCTGCGTCTACGCTAGAGGAGCCAAGCACGAGCGGAGCACGAGCCGATCACAAATTCGTGTAGTGGGGACCGACTTACGAGCCTCGAGCGAGCGCGCTTCGAGCATTTGGTTAGTGCTTGACTGTGCTCCGCTAATTGTTGGTTTTTTTACGAACGCAAAGGGATTTGTATTGCGCTCAGAGTGCGCTTGTGGACGTGTTTTAGTAACCGACGGCTAATCGCTCAAGCCGAGCAACATGGAAACGTGGTCAGAAGATGTTTGTTTACCATTAATTGAATGATATCAAAATAATCCAATGTTATGGGACCCAAAACATGAGGATTAATAGAAAAATAAGAAAAATGATGTATGGTCTCGTATATCCCAAGACTTGGGCAAGGATATAGATATGTGCAAAAATAAAATTAGCTGCTGCAATAGCTTACTCGTCCATATTAAGCCGCGAGCACACTGCGGAAAACTACGTTCGAGGACAGTGATCGTTGTAGGTTCGTTGTACGTCCACACTTGACGCTGCGAACACGATGTTCGGCTCGTGCTCCGCTCGTGCTTGGCTCGTCTAGCGTAGACGCAGCTTTAAATGTTGCTTCTCTAATGGCTCAGACACGTTGGTTATTTTGGCCACGTTCTCATTAAGCAAATGGCAGACGTGAGCTCAGTTCGACTTCAATGAAACTTCAAGTAAAATGGTAGCTTTCAAGACGTTACCAGTGCGTGGTGTAAATTCATAGAAAAAACTTCTTTTTCTTTTTTTCTTCTTGGTGTTTTTTTCCGAGAATCCATTTTGTATTTAGAAAAGCCTGGTTTCTATGTTCAACAAGATATTAAAGATTGATATTTTGAGATAATTTCCTTATAAAAGTAGCTGTGTGCTTATTTATTAATAATAAGCCGAAGGGTCATCTCGAGGACGGTCATTTCAATTCGGTTTAGGGTTGGCAAAAATTGGACTTAGATATTTTTCTGGAACAGTGTATCCTTTGTTCCGTGCCTCGGAAAGCCATTGGTCCCGGCTGTCTTTGACGGTTGCTATGGATAACAAAGGAGACACGGATCTGCCTAGCCTTTTCCCAGCTATGCTGGGGTCTGCTCCAGTCTAACCGAGTGCAGCAGAATGTAACCAGTATGAACCACTATTTTACATGAAACGACTGCCTATCTGACCTCCACAACCCAGTTACTGGGTAACACACGATGCTGCTTGGTAAGACTGATCGTCAGACTATTTTTTTGGCTTCTGACAGCCCAAAAAAAAGTCTGACACGATACCTCTTGTTAAGACTGGTTGTCAGACTTGTGGATGTCAAATAGGCAGTCGTTGCATGTAAACTACTGGTATTTAGCTGCATTCGGTTAGACTGGAAGCCGACCGCAGCATAGTTGGAAAACGGCTAGGCAGATCGGCTGATCCAAAATCAATAACAAAAAATAAATTTACGTGGAAAAAGTAAAAACCGACTTCAAAAACCTAAAACGAATAAAATATTTCAAATTTCAAATTTATTTAATAATAATCAGGCTCTACTAGAAGATTGGACGGTGACCCCCAAACTAGGTCGGAATTGCGACACGTTGGTAGAACTTACATGATTATTGCATTACAGGTGAATATAAACTAAATTGAACTAAACTAAATGAAAATCAGTAATAAATATAAACTAAATGACTTTATACTATATAAACTAAACAAATCTAAACTAAATAATTTTCATAAAAAAAAAAAAAAACTTCTGCCGGTGCCAAGCTAAGGTGCACTGACATTGAAGAATTAAAGACACCGACTTCAGAAGCTGTTTTAGGATTTTACTTTTTTAAAGTAAGTTTATTTTTCCACTTTTAGATCAGCCATGTATGGCCAAAAAACTTAAAATTTCACTGATTTTGACTTCTTGTTGCTTTTACGTGTCAAAGGCTCTGAAACCACATCAACAAAATGATAAGTACAAATAGTGACACACTTTTTTATCTACATAATATACAAGAAAGTCGCATTTCGTTTCTGGATGTTTTATCAAGTCGTAAAATCCGTTCTTGTGTTTGACAACCCTAGTCAGTCCACTACCCAATATTATGATTTAATTTCTTTATTTCTTAGTGGATACAGTATATACTTTCAACTTCACGTTTGTTCGAATTTCAAACATTTTGTTTACAAAGACTGGTAGGTCAAAAAAATTCGAAAATTAAATTCCTGCCTTTGAACCTACTACATAGAAATAATGTTTTTTTTTTTGTTCATTGGTCTACACATAGTGGTAGTACTATTCATACATCGAGTTTCAGGAAACGCGTTAAGGCGTTTAGTTTATGCAGAATAAACAATTTTTCTTTCTTTTCTTTTTTCTTTAAAACCGTTTTGATTTCTAGTGCGTCACCTCTGTCACTCAAAAGTAACTGTGTGCTGGTGATCTGCTAAACAGGTATTCCTAGTGCAGACACCAGTCTCTCACAAATTAGCATCACATCCTACTAATATTATAAATGTGAAAGTTTGGATGTTTGTTACTCAATCACGCCAGAAACGCTGAACGGATCTGGATGTATCATAATTTGGCACAGAGATATCAAAGATTACAGTCTGGAATACCACATATTACTTTTTATCCCGGAAAAAGGTACGGTTCCCGCGCATGGCGTAATTTCCAACATCCACGCAGGCGAAGCCGCTGGCAAAAGCTAGTGCTTTATAAGATTGTCTAAATTAATATAACAGTAATAATAAATATATTTAACAGGCAACTGGATCCAATAAATTACAAAAAAAAAAACTTAAAATTTTATATGTTAGTAAACAATTTAACTTTTTTGCTATATTAGTACTTAAATTCTACTACCGACAGGTTTTATGGGCTTTCATCAGGCCTATCAGCAACAGCTTTCAGGAGGCTGCTGGAGTTCACCTTATAATTTACTGGCTGACATTCTATTTTTGAATATATCAAAAAAAAACCGCCCAAGTGCGTGACAAAGTACGCACAATGAAGGGTTCCGTAGTTGGGATGAATATATCACAAGAACAAACTTAACATTGTACTTGAAAAAGATGGTCTCCCATACATTCCAACTGCAAATGTAAGTTTGAACGCACAATATTGAGAGATTTGCCATGTTATTTTAAGACCTTAGGTCTATACCTGTAGATTTCAGAGAAAATTATAAGAAGTATATGGTCTTAAAATAACATGGCAAATCTCTCAAGATTGTGCGTTCAAACTTACATTTGCAGTTGGAATGTATGGGAGACCATCTTTTCAACCGACTTCAAAAAGGAGGAGGTTCTCAATTCGTCTGTATGTTTTTTTTTTGTATGTTTGTTACGCGATTACTCAAAGACGGATTGACCGATTTGGAAAATTATTTTCTGTTTGGAAGGGTATACTTCCGAGGTGGTCCCATATAAAATTTATTAACTTTGCATGGGGAGTTTTTGAGTTAGCTTCAATAATGCGTATAATATATTTCCCACTTATTTTATATGGATGATGTGATGATATTTTAATAACTTCCTATCACTGTTATTTACATGGCTATATCTACAATTATTGTGGTCAATTATGTATTCGAATTTGTGTGGGGTAGGTTCCATAACTAAAAAGCGAAAAATACAAACTTTTTAGCATAAAATAAAACCGACTTCCAAAACAAAACACTACAAAGTGAAAAATAACTTTCATTTCGGAAGTCAGTGGCAAAAAACGACAATACAAAACCAAAGACACCAACTACCGAAATTAAAGTTATTTTTCACTTTGTAGTGTTTTGTTTTGGAAGTCGGTTTTATTTTTTGCTAAAAAGTTTTTTTCAAGTACAATGTTAAGTTTGTTCTTGTGATAACAAGACAACATCGACAGATGTGTGATGTTACGCGAATGGATAGAATAAGAAATGAGTATAAAAGAGGAAGTCTGAAAGTGACACCGGTGACTGAAAAGTTGTGCAGAAATCGGTTGTCATGGTATGCGCATGTGATACGGCGGAAAGAGAAAAATGGCGTCAGGAAAGTTTTGAGTATGAATGTGGATGGCTATACGAGTAGGGGAAGAGCAAAGAAACGATGGATGGACTGTGTGAAAGATGATATGGCTAGAAAGGGAGTGACTACCGATATGACGACTAATACAGAAGTATGGAAGAAAAAGACCTGTTGCGCCGACCCCAAATAAATTGGGACAAGAGCATGAGAATGATGACGATCTACGTATTATATTTAAGTATGTATATGCTAACAGTCTTAAATAATAATAATAATATGTACATGTTATAATATATGTATACTGTACAAAGGACGAGAATGAAAGATATATCATCGCTTTACTTACTCAACCTCGTATCTAAAAAATCACGTTTTTTTTATTAATTCATAAATTTGATCAGCAAGCTTTGCTTTATAACTGCAACAATCTCTTATTTCAATATGCCAATGAAGATAGCCGCAATTGGATAGTACAATATCCTCGCATCTTATCGACGCCGCTAATGTAACCTGCACGAACTCGCAACTTCATTTACGAGTTTTCAACCTTAAACTTAATCAGGTAAAGTCTCATTTCGTGTTTCTGTTATGTGAAATACGAGGTTGCTGCACAGAACTTATTTGCCTAAAAAATCGTAAGAAGTGAAGTTATTGCGTATTGGAGAATGTAATGCATAACATTTTGGTTTTAAAAACTTAAAATTTTTTGATGGTTTATGAATCATAAACCATCAAACAATTTCGAAGAGTTTTTTTTTTGCTTTTGCTTATATTTATTATATTTGTGGTCACTGACTTCTAAAACTTTCATAAAACTTTTCTTCTTAAATTAAATAATTTCATTATTTCACTTCAATGACAAGTATATTCCCAAAACAATGGGACTTGTCTACTTAATCATACTTAAGCTGACATGAAACTAAGAAACTCTTGAAGAAGTTAAATCAAGATATGACTAAGTTATCCGTTGAAGTTACAGACTAAACTAAGTTTCAAACAAGTTTCTACAGTTGAAGTTGGTATTATTTGATGATTAAAGCTGTATTATTTACATGTTTAGATCTATTGTACAAGAATATTGTTCTGCTCATGCTTTTAAGGGGAAGCGCCAGGGTAGCCTGCGAAATGCAAATTCTTTTACGTTTTTTTTTGCAATTTGCAAGTCATTATTAAGTTGTATGTTGATTAAAGTATGATTCGACACCGTAACATATATGTATTTACAGAATTATAATAATTAAAACCAGTAATACAATTCCTTAAGTTAGTATAATCCTAAATGTCAAGATTTCATGAAATGTCATTCATTAGGATTATATGAACTTAGAGCATTGTATTGATAATTTTAATGATTATAATTCTACAAATATATTTTTTTCCGGTCGCAAATCCTATTCAGATCAACATACAACCTGATACTGACCTAAAAATTGCAAAAAACGTAAGAAAATTTGAATTCCGCGGGCTACCCTGGCGCTTTCGCTTTAATAACTTCAGCCCCGGACTTCGTCCGGGTGTTTTAACATAAAACATATCCTATGGCTCTCGGCAATAGTGTAGCTGTCTATCGATGAAATAATGTTTGTAATCGGATCATCAATTCCAGAGATTAACTTTTACAAAAATAAAACTTTACAAAAAAAAAACAAGCGATTTCCAAAAAATGCACTACTCAGTGAAAAATAACTTTGATTTCGGAAGACGGTGTCTTTGGTTTTATATTTTCGTTTTGTCACGGACTTCTGAAATTAAAGTATTTTTCACTTTGTGGAGTTTGTTTTGGAATTCGGTTGTTTTTTTTTTTAATATTTTTTTTTTATATGTTTCACATTTTAGTTATGGTACCTACCCCACACCAATTCATACACCACGACTTGCTATGTTAGCAACAGTGACAGGAGGTATAACATCATCAACAAGATACATAAAGTGGATTAATCGAAGAAAAAAAAACAACCGATTTCCAAAAAAAAAACCCAACAAAGTGAAAAATAACTTTAATTTCAGAAGGCTGTGGCAAAACGAAAATATAAAACCAAAATATACACCGACTTCCGAAATCAAAGTTATTTTTCACTTTGTAGTGTATTATTATTTTTTTTTTTTTTGTAAAAAGTTTTATCTTCTTCATAAATCTTTCTCCTTTCGTGGGTCTGGGGTAAGAAGTTTCTTAAGAAATAAGCAGTACCTTTGTACCCAAAAGTTTTTTTTACATCGTATCTGTATATGTTTTGCTGTGTGTACTTATCCCACATAAATAATAAAATAAATATTATATAATGTGAATCGAGTATTTTTAACGTTAAGTTAGTTCGAATCCATGCTAGGCCCACAGAACAGCGGCCGCTAACAGTTATCTATATTTATTTAGTCATAGTTTATTCAGCATTTCCAATTCAGTTTCCACGTTCTAACGCCGTATATTCAAGCCTTTACTGTTGACTGCTCTCCAATAACATTAGTTCGGATATTGTACAGGAGCGTTAAAATTGTTTCATTGAATATGGTTCTGTTAACAATAACTGGTGCTCGTGTTGGGCGAATGCGATCACTTTACTCGTTCACGGCATCAGGCGATGCGACTTGCCGACGCGACGCGACTTGCGTTTTTCGACACGCGCGCGCGTCTCCTGTTTCCGTCCGTCGCTGCGCAGGTCACGTCGCAGTGACAACCAACATCTTCTTTCATCTGTTTTCTCCGCAATCGCTGTCGCAAGACGCGTGTCGCTTGAGCGTGTAGAGACGCGTGTCGCTTGAGCGTGTAGCTCGAGGGCGTGGCCACTCTGAACTAAATCGAGAATATAGTGTAGCTGGCTAGAATGAAACGCGATTTTTTTTTATGATTTGCATTTTCGTAGTACACTATAGTATCTTAGACTAATATATGTATCGTTTTTGTTGCAGATTTCCACAAATTTTGCCACTAGCAGATAAGGTAAGCAACTTGTTATTATTATAAATATTTGTATGTATTTACAAACTTCTTTTTAAAATTATTCTTATCAATATAATGCTTTGTATTTTTTTCCTCGGAATTACCGAAAAATAATACTGTTTTTTTTTTTTTAATAAAAGCATTTTTCGTTTTCATAAATAACGATAAATCAGAATGCAAGGCATGACACGTACTAATTAGTAAACAAACTAATTATAATATGCAAACATCGCATCACCCTCTGCAAAGTAATATAATGGTAAGAAAACAGTTATTTTGTTTGGTATTCAATCAAGTAACTGATTGTTTGTGTTGAATATGGGTTTCTATTTGAAAGTAAAAATAGAATTGTGGAAGCCATTTTGCAATGTTATTTTAGTTAGTGGAATTGGGATCTAAATATACAAGTAGGTTACTGAATGATACCACAGCTAAAAAAAGAAAAAAAAAACCTTTTACAAACAAAAATCGTATGTTTTTGTTGTACTATGGACCAACACAAAAAACACGAAAAAAAATTTATTTATGTGAACAAAAAAGTATGAAACCGCAGTTTTTATTTAAAGCTAATAACTCCGCGAATAAGCTATTTAGCTACAACTCTTATGAATAAGCACGGGTGCTAATTAAATACATACATCCTTTCAAAATAAACTCACCAACCCCATGAGACCTACAAATATTTATTTTTCAACCCCCATGCGAGTTTTAATTCTGTTGGGAGTACTTATTTAACTTTGAAAGGGTTAAAAGTTATTTACTAAGCCGCTTAGGGGTAAAAAGTGCGGTAACTATGTTCGTTAGTGCTTTTAATGGGAAGTTTTGTTTTTTAAAGTTGGTAGGTGGTAGGTTTATTAACACGGGTAATTTAGAGATTATGGTACCTAGAATTGAAAAAATGGCAAAGTGTTTGTCGGACTCGCACACGGAACCCTTCACACTACATTTTGAGGGTTCCGTACCTCAAAAGGAAAAAAACAGAACCCTTATAGTATCACTCGTGCCTGTCTGTCTGTCCGTCTGTCGCAGCTAATTTGCTCCGAATCTAATGGACCGATTAAGTTGAAATTTGATACACGTATGATTTTCTGCGACCCAAACACGGACAAAAGACGTAAATAAATAAATTTTGAATATGCGGGTCAATTTTGGGAGCAAATAAGATTTTTTTTTTTTTTTGTAAACTGTACTGTACTGTATTATGAAAAAAAAATCAGAAAATAGTTCTGTATCTATAGATTACAGGGAAACTTATTAAAAGTCTATGGTCTTAAAATAACATGGTAAATCTCTCAATATTGTACGTAAAAACTTACATTTGCAGTTAGAATGTATGGGAGAACATGTTTTTCAACTACAATGTTAATTTTGTTCTTGGGATAAATTCATCCCAACTCGAAACCCTTCATTGTGCGTATTCCGACACACACTTGGATGTTTTTTTTTTTAATAATTACGTTAGTAATAAGCTCCGTGGGGTTTAAACAGTTTGGTAACCATATTCTTAAATGCTTTTTTTATTTTTTATTTGTGATGGGTTTGCTCTTGACTCTAGTCTAGATCAGAGGTGACAGAGACAAAGTCGACGATAGAGTGAGCTTACCCAGAAGAAGCCTGTTCACTCTCACTTTGAAGAGATTAGGGTTGTACGAGTATACGTTCGGAAACACAGAAGCAGGTAGTGAGTTCCACTCTTTTGCTGTGCGCATTATAAAAGATATTTGGAAGCGCTTAGTGCGAATTGGTGGAATAGCAACCAGGTAGGGATGGTAACTGGCAGTGCGTCTAGATGTCCGGTGGTAGAAGGGGCGGTGGAATGAGGTCGTGGAGTTCTCGGGCACATTCTCCGACGTACAATCTGTAGAAGACCGACAACCAGGCAACCTTGCGGCGATGAGCCGAGCTATGAAGCTTGGCATCCACCAGTTTTACGTCGCCAATGAGCCTCTTAGCTCTGCGTTCCACCGAGTCAAGCGCGGCTAGTTGGCACTTAGCTGATCCATCCCAAAGGTGACTGCAATACTCCATGCAGGATCGGACTTGCGCTTTGTAAAGGGTTAAAAGCTGTCCAGGCGTAAAGTATCGCTTCACCCTATTTAGGATGCCCAGTTTTTTGGCCGCAGTTTGGGCCTTTTAATGGGAAGTTTTTTTAACCGACTTCAACAAAGAGGTTCTCAATTCGTGTGTGTTTTTTTTGTATTTTTGTTACGCAATTACTCAAAGACGGACCGATTTAAAAGGTGGCCCCAAATAAATTATATTAACATACTTGGGTAGTTTTTGAGTCAGCTTCAATAATGCGTATTTTTCCCACAACTGTTATTTACATAGCAGGTAGTGGTATTGGAATTTGTGTGGGGTAGGTACCACAACTAAAAAGTGAAAAATAAATCCTTTTTAGTAAAAACTAAAACCGACTTCAAAAAAAAAAACACTACAAAGTGAAAAATAACTTTAATTTCGGAAGTCGGTGGCATAACACGAAAATACAAAACCAAAGACACTGACTAGAGTTTTGCTTTGGAAATCGGTTTTATTTTTTGCTAAAAAGTTTTTATGGTGTTTAAATTTGGCAATTTCTTAACACTAGTAGTTTAGAGATTATGGTACATCAAGCTATTACAATCTGTCAAATTTCTTTAATAGATTTTCAACTTTATTGCTAAAGCACTAGGTTCAAGGTTGATTGGATAAAGACAGTTTCGGATAGCTTGATGTGCTGGCGTCTGTACATTAGAATAGGAAAAATACAGCCAAGTGCGGGTCAGACTCACACACTACCTAGTTGCTATTCCACCAATTCGCACTAAGCGTTTCCAAATGTATTTTATAATGTGCACAGCAAAAGAGTGGAACTCACTACCTGCGTCTATGTTTCCGCGCGCATACAACCCTAATCTCTTCAAAGTGAGAGTGAACACGCTTCTTCTGGGTAAGCTTACTCCATCGTCGACTTTGTCTCTGTCACCTCTGACCTAGACTAGAGACAAGAGCAAACCCATCTCAAATAAAATAAAATAAATCCTTTATCGTAATTGCCCCAATAAACTATTAGGGCAAAAATTACGATCATGAGTTTGATGATAATTTCTAACAAACGCATTTAATATAGCGCAGCGAAAGTGATGGCGGGCGATAAAATGGCGTCTAATCTCTACACAATGTTGCCAATTATAAAACTGCCGCTGCATTTGGTAGAAATTATCATGAATGTACGGAATATACCCATTATCGTAATTACCCCAATGAAGGTGCATTGATGTATTTTCATTTCATGCATTAGTAACATCATTTATCTTCCTAACAATAATGTTATACAAATTAATAATAACCTATTATATAATTAATAAAATTAATAATTAATAATAAATGCGAAAGTTTGTTTGTTACCTTTTCACGTATACACCACTGAACCGATCATCCTGAAATTTTTCACGTGTACAGAAGCGGACATAGGGTAACTTTCATCCCGAAAAAAAGTAATGTTCCCGAGAAAAACAACAATAACGTTCTTATGATAATAGATGGCGCCACGTGTCTTTCAAATCATGATTGAATTATTATAGAAAATTTAGTAGTGTGTTAAACGTTTTTTTTTTATTTAAGTAAAAAATAATTAATTTGTGAATCTTAGAGTGCCGATAGACCAGTTTTTCATAATACTATAAATGTTTACAGTGAGTTTGTTTGTTACGCTTTCAGGCTAAAACCGCTGAACGGATTTGGATGAAATTTGGCACATGGGTAGACTATGCCTGGGTTAGGACATAGAATATCGGGAGGAAACGCCCGGGTGTTACCACTGTGTGGATCGCCCGGAGGACACGGTGGGGCATACGGTGGAGGTCTGCCCGGCTTGGGCAGAGCACCGCCGCGTCCTCGCGGAGGCGATCGGCGGCGGCGATCTCTCGCGTCCGGCCCTGGTACAGGCCATGGTACGGAGCGAGAGTGCATGGGAAGCCGTCACCTCCTTCTGCGAAGCTGTAATGCTCGCGAAGGAGGAGGCTGAACGCGTGAGGGAGAGGCAATCTTTGCGCCCTCACGCCCCTAGTCGCCGTAGGAGACGCCCTGGGCGTCGGGAATCGATAGCCGATTCCCGGCCACCGTAGGCGCGGGCTTGCGGATGGCGAGCAACGGGTAGCTCGCCGTCCGGTAAGGACCAGGCCCGGATCGACGGCGCGTTGTGTTCCACGCACGCCTCAAAGAGATGTCAGCACTAGCTGAAGGGGTCCGCTAGGGCCGTTGCCCGCCGGGGTTGCGGGTTGTTCGAAAGAGTTACCGTGGCCCTGGCACAGGCAACTGAAGGAACACGGGTGGGTTTTAGTCAGTAGAAGTCTGACACGCCCTCCCGCTCCACCCAGAGTGGGAGAAGTTATTAAAAAAAAAAGGACATAGAATATTTTGATCTTGCTTTCCCGTGGGATAATTTCCGACAACCACGCGGGCGAAGCCGCGGGCAAAAGCTAGTGTTGTATAACTACAAGGCGAACTTAATGCCATGTAGTGTTCTTTACCAGTTAATTTTTTTAATCAATTACCAATTCAATTCTGCTAATTACAAACCCACCGGAGTAATTATTTAATGCTCACAACAAAACGTCTTGAAAATTTTCCTTCATAATTTTCAAAGGACATTCTTCAGGTGCTTAGGGTCATGAGAGGTCCAAAAATGTTGGAGAAATCTTTACAAGCCGACGGCAGTTTTATGAAAGGTCCCTTTGATGTTTTTGACTGAAGACGTCTTAATAATTGGGTAAGGAGAAATTAATTAGGACTTCATTAGTTGATTTATTAACTTATTAGTAAAAATGCGTGTTTTGTGTAAACGTTTTTTTTTTTTGTTAGGAATTATTTTGGTTGTCTCTTCGTTGTTCGTCTGTATGTCTGTCTGATTCTGTTGTTGTGTTTGGATTACCCATCCTAGAGGTAAATCAGTTTTGCCTATCTTACGTCAAGCAGCTTTTCTTCAGTTAAAACAGTTTTTTATTAGATTTTTGCTAAAAGACAGTTTTGTTCCGACTATCGACGCCCTCATTCATTTCACAGAGCCATCTCCATTCGATTCAGAATTATTTAAAGAAAATTACGAGTTTTAAAGGTAAGAAATTTGCCCCTTTCTAGGGTTCCGTACCCTAAGGGTGCCAAACGGAACTCTATTACTAAGCCTCTGCTGTCCGTCCGTCCGTCTGTCTGTCAGCGAAATGTATCTCATGAACCATAAAAGGTAGACAGTTGAAATTTTCACAGATTGTTTATTTCTATTGCCGATAGAACAAAAAATAAAAAAGTTAAAAATTAAAAGAGGTCTCCGTTCAATAAAAATTTTGATTTTGAAAATTTGTTTTTCTTACCCTAGCATGTGGGATGTCATCGTTTAGAACTTCATCAAGTAGAATACCTAGTCTTGCCATAAATATTGTCACGAAGAAAAAAAAAAAATACTGCAAATAATATTTATTACTTTTACAGTGTGTTAGTTTAATACATAAATATAAGACAATTTAAAATATAAAAAGCTTATTCGAAGTGATCTCCATTGGCTGCAATACAGTCCTTTAAACGTTGAGGCCAGTTATCAATAGAAGCACGCACTCTTTCCATGGGAAAATTCTTCACTGCCAATCGTATGGATTGTTTTACGGACTCCAAATTATCATGGCGTTTAGAGCAATCCGTACTCTCTAAAACTGACCATAAATCATAATCCAGCGGATTAAGATCGGGACTAGACGACGGCCAGTCTTCAGCTCTGATGAAGTCCGAAACGTTCACTTCCAACCAAGACTGCGTGGACCGAGCTTTATGACCCGGCGCCGAGTCTTGTTGGAAGGACCATACTTGGTTATTGAACATGGTGTTGTTAAGGGGCTTAACTACCATTCTCAAGAATGGTATCTTGATACACTTGTGCCGATGTTTTGATACCTTTTTGACAAAAATATGGCTCAGTCACTCCTTCATAGCTAACACCCCACCAAACCATCACTGAAGTCGGATAATGCCCACGTTGCACTCTGTCGACTAATTGGGAACCTTTCTTAGAGCTTTGAGCATAAATACGGTCATTTCGTTTGTTAAAATGTTGCTCAATTGTAAAGATTTTCTCATCATAAAACAACATTTTTCTGTGACCTGCCTTTGCGTACCGCTTCAGTAGTTGTTTCGATTTTACCACCCTATTCTTTTTTAAATTATCAGTTAAAAAATGACCAGTGCGTCTCTTATAGGCTGCAAGTCCTAAGTCATCTTTTAAAATACGCAACATGGTTCTGGGTGCTATATTTATCTCCCTTATAAAATCTTTTGCTTTCGGACAGGATTTCTTCGAATTCTTTCCCTTACTGCTTTGACCACCTTTTTCGTACGAACACTACGTGGACGGCCAGATCTTTTTCTGTCACAAATAGAGGAGGTCTCATTATACCTATGAATAGCCCGGTACACAAACATTTGACTAAGAATAAGCGTATGGAGAGTTTTACAAATTGCATTTGGCTCCATACAAACTTTGTGTAATGCAATCACAGCGATTCATCTTCATCACCCCACTCCATTCGCAAAATACTGTACAATGTATTGGCGCCAACAATAGAAAACTCAATGAACAGTCGTATAAAAATGACAGATTCCAAATTCAAATGTAATATCTTTCTTATTTTTAATTGTAACAGTATTTATGGCCAGACTGTGTATAAATATAATATTTTTTTTTATCTTCAAAAATGAACAAATAAAAAAAAGTTGTCAGTTTTAGAACAATTTTTGTACAAACTTTATCGCAACAACTAAACAAGTTAGAAGTTTTAACCTTCTGTATATCATCTATCATATTATCATGTATTTAATCAACAAATATCATCTATAGGTTACAGAAAAACCTACAAGAAGTCTATGGTCTTAATATAACACGGTAAATCTCTCAATATTGTGCATACAAACTTACATTTGCAGTTGGAATTTATGGGAGAACATGTTTTTTAACTACAATGTTAAGTTTGTTCTTGAGATAAATTCATTCCAACTACGGAGCTCTTTATTGTGCGTAGTCCGACACGCAATTGGCCGGTTTTTTTTTTTTAAATTAAACTTTTTCCCAAAGTAGATTAATCAAAAAAGGGTTTACGATTAAAAAATATCTTTGTCCTTATTTCGATTATTCTCGATTCTCTGATAATCCCTTCGGGGTTGTGTAATCAGACGAAATTAATAAAAGGATTAAAAAATGTACCTTTATGTACTTAAGTTGGTAGGTACCTACTTAATTAGAAGTTTTGAATTTTTTTTGATTAATTATCGAATCATGACTTTTTGCCCTCTGGGTCGGTATGTACTTATTACTTACTTTTTTAATTTCATGTACTAATTAAATACATTTTTAAATATTTTTATAAAAAAACATTTAAAAATATTAAAAAAAAATGTGATCCGTTGGTATCGGGAGCAGGGTCCAAGCTGCCGATGTTTAGGGCTGCAGAGACAGGAATACCTCCTCACAATGCGAGCCGTATAGAGAAGTACTGATTTCTGAATCTGACCCTTGATCCAACCGCCTAAGAAGAGCCTGGAGAGATGTTGGTCGAGGCTTGCGGCCATCAGGCCATTGGCCGTTACTACAATGACAGCCGAGCTCACATTCCACCAACAACCTCGTCAGCTAAGTCGAGATATTTCATTTGTTTCTCTTTCTCAGCTGTCACAAGGTTTTCGTCATGTGGAATGGTAACATCAACAATCATTGCGCGGAGCGCTAATCGATCTATCACCAATATATCAAGTATATTGGCGACAATAGTCCCGTCAGTAATGATAGAGCGATCCCAATACAACGTGACATGGTCATTTTCGAGAACTGGGTCGGGCACATACTTGTAATATGGTACCTCGGAATCCAGAAGTTTATATTTCAAAGCAAGTTGCTGGTGAATAATACTTGGTTATGCAAGTACTCGCCGTTAGCCAGATGAGAACATCCAGAGATAATAGATATATCTGATGGACTCACCCGGTCGGTGGCATGCCCGACACAGTATGTGTACTTTTTATTATGACATGTAAGATCATAATTATAATTATTAATAAGACCTTAATGTACAAACGCCAGCAGGTCAAACTACCGGAACTGTAAAATTTTCCCAATCAACCTTGAACCTATTGCTTTAGCGATAAAGTTGAAAATCTTTTAAAGAAAGGACATTGCTCGTCGTCCATACATAGCTCGCCTAAGATCTAACAGGGAGGTGTATTTACTTTTTGGATTTTAGATAATGTATATATTCGATTGAACCTTAATTAAAACAACGGACACTTTTGAGAATTCGGAAAAAATCAAATCACTTTCGGATTTTGAGGTTATAATTACGTCAATAAAAACAATCGGTATGTAGCAATAACTTAGCATTTATTACTGAATGTAAGTACGTACTTACATTGGATTATAAATTGTAGGTAACGTTTTATTGCCACACTGCTAGGTCAGTGATAATACTCTGAACTACTGTTTCGAAAACAGCTCTGCTGCTATAATTTTCGTCATATCCCGCTGATGCTGAGTTTTAAAGACTTGCATCCTTGTTTTCCATCGAGCACAGAATGCGCGCGCCAAGTGACATTACTACCAAATGTCAAATGTTGTCATCTGTCAATTCATCAACTGTCAGTGTCGATATTATTGCTCGTTTCAAACAGCGCTTTCAATCGAGTTTTTTGATAAGCCGTATTATGGTTCCGCGACATCATAGCGGACTGTTTGTTACTAAAAATCATTATCGTATATCAAGTGTTGAGAATACTGACGCTTATCTTTGTTAAACTCTTATTAAGAGGGCTGTTACAAAGACTTGGCTGTTTAATCTATAATACCTTTGCCTATTAAAAACCTCAAATTGAACCAAAAAATAATAACACCGAGGATTATGACGGAAGTGAATACTTTTAAAATGTTTTCGAAATTAAAAAGTGTCCGTTCTATTAAAATATTTGTAATGTATATTATTAAAAGAACTAGTAATTATAGTAAATGTTTCATGCGTGTTGGTTCTTAGGCCATTTTTTTCAATGTCCTTTGACAGATTGTAGTAGCTTAACGTGCTGGCGTCTGAACCATTAAAGCAAATACATAAATAATATACTCGTATACTATATTTAAATCGTCATCATAAGATGTCTAGCCTTTTCCCAACGATGTTGGGGTCGGCTTCCAGTCTAACCGGTTACAGCTGAATACCAGTATTTTACATGGAGCAACTGCCTATCTGACCTCCACAATCCAGTAACTGGGTAATACGATCCACGACAGCCGGGGCCAATGCTTTAATGTCCTTTCTCTCAGTATGTAAAGATGGTCACCCATCCACGGACCAAACTCGGCAAGCGTAGCTTAACCCGTTGGATCAACCCGTGCGGCTTTTATTACTTAGCCACGAGCGCCCAATACTAATATTATAATACGAAAGTAATTCTATCTGTCTGTCTGTTACATTTTCACGCCTCAACGGCTGAACGGATTTCCATGAAATTTTGCAAACAATTAAACCATGATCAGGGTTAAGGCATAGAATGCTTTTTATTTTAGTAATACGTTTTTATTCCCTTGGAATAATTTTCGACCTCAACGCTGGCGAAGCAAAGTGCAAGAGCTCTATAATTACAGTTATCACGGATATTCGGATGCATATACGTATTTAGCTAAAGTTGAGCTGTTGGCTATTATGGAATGCACTTTTTTATTAAAAAAATCCCGGGATTTTGATTATAGAATTGAATGAATATTTACTCACGTTCAGGTGTTGGCTAATATGGAATGCACTTTTGTATCGATTGTAAAAATCTCGCGATCCCGTATTTGATAACTGTCCTACTTTTTGACTATAGAACCGAATGCTAGCTAATGTTTTAACATAGGCTGATAAACTGGCATAGCAAACGTCAGGATAAATAATGTTAAAAATGAATTTCAAGTAAACAAGCACACGAATGGTTATGTGATCCCGGTGTCCCTGCATTTTATAAATAAATAATACTACGTATTTAAGAAGTATCCGAGTAATTGTGCAATCCCGGATTTTCGGCAATCCCGGGATTTATATTAAGAAAAAACCAAACTATAGCTTGAAACTCACTCTATAAACCACAGAAATAAGAAAATCTGTGCTCTAAACCAACAGTTTTAAAAAACCACATCCAACTTTTTTGCGGAAACAAGCGAAAAGCGCTTTAGAAGAACCGCATGAAAACTGAATGAAAAAAGGGATTAGTAGAGGGGCGGGGTAAAGTGACATAAGTCATTAGGGTGGCTTATAGGAGCTCGTCGGTCGACTTAGCGGAAGGTATGGTAAAAGCTGCATTAATGGAGTCAACTTATGGTAGAATGGACTGATTACCTTTGCTTGCTTTACAACAGTTGTCAAAAATATACCTACGAGACGCATTATCTCATGGTGGCTAGAATTCGAAGAGCTCGTGGCTAAGTAATAACAGCCGCACGAGTCGATCCATCAGGTTAAGCTACGCTTGCCAGCGTTGGTCCGTGGATGGGTGACCATCTTTACATATCAAGACTCCTCCGTGCGTCAGAAAGCACGCCATTATTTCCGGCTATCATTCGTTACGGGGCGTCAGAAGCCCGAAAGTCTGACAAACAGTCTTACCAAGGGGTATCTATTACCCAGTAACTGGGTTGTGGAGGTCAGATTGGCAGTCGCTATCTAAAATACTGGTATTCAGCTGCATCGGAAAATGCTAGGCAGATAGATTGGCGGCTATAATTCGAATAATTAAATTAAAAAAGAAATACAAGAGCTCATTAAATTTTGACTGCAAAGTAAGTAACATCAATCACTAAGTACTTTCGTGGATTTTATGCTATTAATTTAGGGCTGATTTTTCAATAGTCAGAGAACCTTTATGAGACTTTTATCTAAAAATGGCGGTTTAACAGCTATTGTAGCGAAAATAATTATGTCAAACTGCCATATTTTTCAGATAAAAGTTATCTGACTATTTTAAAATTAGCCCTTAATGTGATAAATCGACTGATTCAGAGGAACAACGAGCATTGAACCTCACGGTTGTTTTAGGTCGCGTACCGATGCATTTTGGTGATATCGGATACTTATTACAAATTATAGGATCTCATGCTTTTTGTGAAATGCCAACTCGCAAAAAAACATGACGATTGGTAAGTGCAAATCCCTTATTTTAACTATAATAGCGATCCATTCCTGCTTCACAAGGATACGATCTACTGATGTGGCGACATGTCAATACATTGAGATTTTTGTGCTAAGTATAATATAGGGTGAGTGGTAATTAGCGACCTATACTTCTTTTACTGTGGGACCAAATTCGAATACGCAAAAAAAAAAAAAAATCAGTTGTCCCATACATTCATGTTCGCATAACTCGTCATAACTCGTCATAAATATAATAATAACATAACAGCAATTTTTTTTTTCGCGATTTCAAGTTTGGTCCTATAGTAAAAGTTGTTTGTAATCATGTGTTTAAGTATCGGCCATTAATTACAAGTCACCCCATATAATTCAAATATGGTTTATTCCGGAACAAACACACACACACATACACACCATCCCGGAATAAATTATAATATAAATGAACACAACAAAATCCTTGTATAGTTAGACTTAGAACAACTAAGCGGACAAACAGACAGACACAAAAAGCGACTTTTTTATACAATTTTTAACCGCGGCGGCCACGGAGACGGTACATGCGTTTGGAGTAAGAGGTTTGTGTGTGTGTCTGTTACCATTTTCTCTTAAACGGCTATGCCAATTTTGAAACGATTTTTTGCTTTGTATAAGTCTCATTCCTGAGCATGTTCTACAAGTTTTAAAATGTTACAGACCGCCAGGGGGCGCTACAGTTTACACGTTTCTCCAAAACGGTTATTATTTTTCTACCCAAGTAGAAATATGGCAGTTAAATATTTAAATAAATGTATTGCATTAAACTATTAAAATTTAATAGTTTAGACTTAGAACAACTAAGCGGACAAACAGACAGACACAAAAAGCGACTTTGTTTATATACAAAGTGGCGATTAGGTTATCACATTGATTGAAACCACGTATTCAGTACATGATTCTGGAACCCATTGCGTTGAAATTTTTCGTTGGTTATTATAAAAAAAAAACAGTTGTTACCTACAAAAGTGCAATACCTACGTACTCAAAATGTATGGAATAGCATTTTTTTAACCGGTAATGTCCTGAATATGTAGTTTCAATTAATGTGATAACTTAATCGCCACTCTGTATAAAATATAAATTTAAAATTAAAAAAAAAAACCCACGACATTAAAAAAATATTTATATAATATGTATATGAACTTATATCATATATAAATATGATAAAAGTTTATATACATATTATATAAATATTTTTTTACGTACAACGTGTGTACGCCAAACACAAGCGGGGTTAATAGATGGGATGTTTTTTTTTTTTACGTTTATATTATTATATACTTATGTATATAATAATATAAACGTAAAAAAAAAAAACATCCTATGGTGACCGCGGTAGTAGTTATGAACCTATGGGGTTCGGTTGACATTCGAGCATGCATTGACATGACATATGCGGTTTTTTTTATGTATATGAACGAACACTCGAGGGTTAATAAAAAGTGCGCCATTATACTAACTATTATATAGAATAGGGTTATTAGCCATCGTGCGTAACCTCTGTTGTAGAATGCATAATTATGAATTAATTAACAATAATACTGGCACATAATATGTATTCTACAATATAGGTTACGCACAATGGCTATTATTAATATCCTATATAAAGGTAGTTACTTACGAGACGTCAGTCTTCCGTTTGGATTAGATTCATGGATTTCGATTCATGGATTTCGATCCGTTCGGAATTCCAAAGCTGGATGACGTCCATTCAATTGGCATACATTTTTCACATTCACGAAACGATTTCGGAAGACGTCCACTCCATTTGGATTGATGGACGTATCGTCAATGGTCACCTTTTTATACAGGGATATTGGTAAAACACCAACAACCTCTTAAGGGGTCGTTGTACTCATCATTATGAACAACTTTTACTATGGGACCAAACCTGAAAACGCGAAAAAAAATTCAGCTGTTCAGTACATTTTGACGAATTATGCGAACATAAATGTACTGAACAGCTGATTTTTTTTTCGCGATTTCAGGTTTGGTCCCATAGTAAAAGTTGTTCATAATGATGAGTATACCCTTAAGAGGTTGTAGGTAGGTGTTTTACCGATAACCCTGTATATTGTGGTGCATATTTTATTAAACATATTACGCTTTAATGTATTTTTTATTTATTAATTTAAAGTTTTTTTCATGGCACAATTTTAGTCGTGGGTTTTTTTTAACCGACTTCCAAAAGGAGGAGGTTCTCAATTCGTCTGTATGTTTTTTTTGTATGTTTGTTACGCGGTTACTCAAAGACGGATGGACCGATTTTATGTGGATGATGTGATGATGTTTTAATAACTTTCTATCACTGTTATTTACATGGCTATATCTACAATTATTGTGCTCAATTGTGTATTCGAATTTGTGTGGGGTAGGTTCCACAACTAAAAAGTGAAAAATAAAAACTTTTTAGCAAAAAATAAAACCGACTTCCAAAACAAAACACTACAAAGTGAAAAATAACTTTAATTTCGGAAGTCGATAGCAAAAAACGAAAATACAAAACCCAAGACACCGACTACCGAAATTAAAGTTATTTTTCACTTTGTAGTGTTTTGTTTTGGAAGTCTGTTTTATTTTTTTCTAAAAAGTTTTTTTTATAGAAGAAGAAGGAGCAGCTACTGCTTTGAATCAATACGTAATAAGCTGAAAAGTAGCACAACTCATGACGACAACAACTTATAAAGAGACGTACAAAACACCATTCAATTCTCGTCAAAATAAAATCTCAAACAATAGAAACACAGACATTTTAGAGGTGTTAATTACTACTAAAACAAAAGAGTGTCGTGTCAAGAGGCTCTTTATTAGTGCCTCACGAGATGAACAGTTACAAATGATTCACTTCTATTAAGGTAAGTTTACACCAAACATTGGTTGGATATATACATACGTTGATACCGACATAGCACGGGTCAATTCATCAGGTTAAGCTACGCTTGCCGGTGTTGGTCTGTGGATGGGTGACCATCTTTACATACCGAGACTCCTCCGTGCCGTTACGTACCGTACGTTAAGCCGTTGGTCCCGGCTTTCATTCGTGGATCTTTGACAGTTGTTACGGGTCGTCAAAAGACCGAAATTCTGACAACCAGTCTTACCAAGGGGTATCGTATTAAGGAGGAGGCTGAACGCGTGAGGGAGAGGCAATCTTTGCGCCCTCACGCCCTTAGTCGCCGCAGGAGACGCCCTGGGCGTCGGGAATCGATAGGCGATTCCCGGCCACCGTAGGCGCGGGCTTGCGGATGGCGAGCAATGGGTAGCTCGCCGTCCGTTAAGGATCAGGCCCGGGTCGACGGCGCGTTGTGTTCCACGCGCGCCTCAAAGAGATGTCAGCACTAGCTGAAGGGGTCCGCCAAGGCCGATGCCTGCCAGGGTTGCGGGTTGTTCGAAAGAGTTACCGTGGCCCTGGCACAGGCAACTGAAGGAACACTGGTGGGTTTTAGTCAATAGAAGTCGGACATGCCCTCCCGCTCCACCCAGAGCGGGAGAAGTTATTTGATGATTTCCCACCCAAAAAAAAAAATGGGGTATCGTATTACCCAGTAACTGGGTTGTGGAGGTCAGATAGGCAGTTGCTCCATGTAAAATACTGGTATTCAGCTGCATCCGGTTAGACTGGAAGCCGACCCCAACATAGTTGGCAAAAGGCTAGGCAGATGATGATACCGACATAGCCCGAAGAATTCTGCCGCCATAAGGAAAAAATACAGATGCGTCTTTTAATAGTAAGAATTATTAGGTTTTCTTTAAGTTTACGCCATTTTAAAAATACTGGTAGATGCGTCCTTGTTTGCTGATTCCGAATATGTAAATAACTATTTCGAAAAAAGTGTCATATACGTATTTTTTCCATATGACGGCAGCATTGCCAAACTTAAGAGGCAGTGGGCAGGACACATTGCTCGGAGAACAGATGCTCGATGAGGCCGAAAGGTTCTGGAGTGGTAACCGCGTGGTGGAAGAAGTAGCGTTGGAAGGCCTTCCAAAAGGTGGACCGATGACCTTGTGAAAGCCGTAAGAATCTACTGGATGCGAGAAGCACAGAACCGGTCGATGTGGCGATGCTTGAGGCTTATGTCCAGCAGTAGACGTCTTTTCAGTAAAACGGCTGCAACTCAAAAATTGTAGGTCGCAGGGACATTCATCATTTTCGTTCTGCCCTTGTCCCAAGTTACTTGGGATGCCTACCACATTCCCTTCTTCCCTGTCAACCGTCACGCTATCATTCACTCCCTTCATCTATCCATCTTTTCTTTGTTCCTCCTCTCCCTCTCCAAACTTCACCATTTATATTCATCACTTTAACCCGCCTCTGCCTTCAAAGCTAGAACAGGCATCTTTTGGGCACGCTCGTTCCATCATAGACCTTATCGATCGCTTTCCATCAAGCGTGATCGAGGTCAAGAGCAGGCTCAGTCAGTAGCAAAAAGAAAATATTCATCATTGTATTAGTCCCTTTCGAAGAGACAAAGCCTGTGTCCCAGCTGTGGGAATATTATAAGCTGATTATGCCCTTTTAGTCACATGCGTTTCGTTGCGTACAGAAATCTAAATGTGACACACACGAATGTGACAATGTCGTAGGGTCTTCACTTTGTGTAAAACATTTACTCATCACTGCTCTCAAAACGGTGAAGGAAAACATCGTCAGTGATCTCACTGGACCGGAATGTTCTACAATCATAAATTCGAAGACATTGCGACATCCACCAACTGGGCCCGCGTGGTGGATTACGGCCCAATCTCACAGAGAAGCCTGTGTCCCAGCATTGGGAATATTAAACGCTGATTATGCTTATGCTACGCTAGAGGGGCTCGTGGCTAAGTAATAACAGCCGCACAGGTCGATCGATCAGGTTAAGCTACGCTTGCCGAGGTTGGTTCGTAGATGGGTGACCATTTTTACATACCGAGACCTCTCCTCGGAAAGCACGTTAAACTGTTGGTCCCGGCTGTCATTCGTGGATCTTTGACAGTCGTTACGGGTCGTCAAAAGCCTGAAAGACTGACCAGTCTTTACCAAGGGGTATCGTGTTACCCAGTAACTGGGTTGTGGAGGTCAGATAGGCAGTCGCTCCATGTAAAATACTGGTGTTCAGCTGCATCCGGTTAGACTGGAAACCGATAACATTATTGGGAAAACATGTACCAAAACCAGAACCAGAGCATTCTTTTCTTGATATTCTTGACATTCTAGTATGGATAGATCAACGAAAGAATGATCAGACACTGTTCACCCAAAAATAATTAGGTCTTGGCTCTAGCGTGGGACGGTGCACAAGTTGTACTTAGCTGATCCTTGACTCTAGATAATTAATTTGGGGATTCCTATTAATTGTCAGTTCAATTACCAAATTGTCATCGTATGATAAGATAGTGCAATTGGTTATTGCCACAGTTAGTGACTTAGCTATAAAAATTGTTAATTATTACAATAATAAAAGGAATAGTTCAATCTATCTTCAGCCTATCATTTAATTATATCTGACCCACTGCTTACAGCTAGTAAAGATAGAATGTGTATTTTCTCGATTGGTGTAAATCGGACTTTTTTCGAAAAGACGTGATTCTTTTGTCACGTATTTAGGCATTGTAATGTAACTGTCACGTTTAATGATATGCTGGGAAATAACATGATGAAATTGATCATGTGATACAATAAGTAGGTCGTACCTAAGTAGGTAGGTATATTTTTGGAACGAAGTTCTTTAACGCGGCCTGTGGGAGGAGTAATCTGACAGAAATTGTGACGTCACGAAAAAGCGTTATGCCGTCAGTTTTATGTGTCAAAAGTATTGGTTTTTGTTTTTTAGTACAGAGCCAATTAGTATAGTCTTGAGCTTTCTAAAACCTATACTAGAAAGAAAAAAAAAAACTAAAGTATTTATTGAGACTCGCACTGGAAGATCACAAGAAAAAACCGGCAAAGTGCATGTCGGACTATGCACAATGAAGGGTTCCGTAGTTGGGATTAATTTATCCCGAAAACAAACTCAACATTGTAATTGAAAAACATGTTCTCCCAAAAATTCCAAATACAAATGTAAGTTTGTACGCACAATATTGACAGATTTATCATGTTATTTTAAGACCATAGACTTCTTATAAGTTTTCCTGTAATCTATAGGCATAGAACTATTTGCTGTATTTTTTTTTTCAAAAGTTTAGGCTCTGTAGTTTCGGGGATAAGGGTGAATGGTCAATTTACGTCTATTTTCTTAAATAACTTTAAAACAGTTTATTTTAAAATTAATATATATATTTGCGATCCTCAGAGTAAGCCCTTTCATTTGATATGTCACACGGTACAGTTTGCAAAACTTTATTTCAATTTTTTTTAATTGTCCCCCAAACTTGACCCCCATATTCAAAATTCATTTATTTACACTTCCGTATTTGGGTCACAGAAATTCATACGTTTACCAAATTTCACTCTGAAATCACGAAAAAATAATTAGCTATTTCATAAATTTTGACTAAGTAGGTATTAAACTTTTGTATGAAACACATGAACTGATTTCTGTTTCGTCATTTCAGAGTTGGTCCCATAGTAAAAGTTGTTTATATTCATGGGTTCAACACCCTGTGAAAATTTGCGCACTGCTTAAAAACTGTTCCTGTATTTTCGACTACTACAAATCTTATTTATGTTTACAACTAAAAAGTACATAAAATAAAAGCTAACACGAATTTCAGGAGCTAATTACTTACTATTTAGTAACACACACACAACGCTTTGTGAACCAGTGTTAGCCCATATAGCATCAGTTTACGTCCCATGTAATAGGGGGCGAGTCTATTGCCATCAACTCAATAAAGCTTTGCCCGACCCGGGAATCGAACTCAGCAGTAGCGTCGCGACTACTAGATCAACGAAGCAATCTCTCTCTTACTTTTTTACGTCGGTTAAAATTAAAGGCAAAAATAAATCCATTTACTCATTTACTAAAATAAACACGAAAAGGTAAAATAGCTCTTAATTACGAACATGACATACCTTCGTATAAAATATTTGTTTTGTACTTGAAACAACATTTTAATAACACCGCTTGTTTATAAGAAGCACGTACTCCTTTAAAACCACTGAAAAGTCTGCATGGTTGATGGTTGCCCTAATTGGGTCACGTGTGTGTGACTCACGTGCGTAATAAAATAAAGAGGGCAGAAAAACCAGGATTTTTATTTCGCTTTAAAAAAAGAACACTTACGCAAAGATAGGGAAAATAAAAACCCAGACGGAGATGGCGGGATGAGCTGGACTCCTTTAATAAAGATTGTTCCTTGGCAGCTCTGGACAGAGAGAGGTGGAAAGAGAGTAGGAAGGCCTTTGCCCAGTAGTAGGGCAATAAGGCTAATTAAAAAAAAAAAAAAAAAACCCTTAAAAATCATAACCCTCCTTTGGCTTTGCCGTAGTCGGGTAAAAGTGTTCATACTTTTGTGAAAAGCCTTCGATTTAACGTGGTTTCAAGCTTCAAACGTTTTAATTAATAAGGCAACACACACAAATTACAAGCTGATTTTGCAAGCCCGCCATTCTTTGATGTGTAACATCAAAGAAAACAATAAATATCAAAGCCACAGAACGAGTTTCATAAACACATAATTACCAGTTATTCATGTGTAATATCTTTCCTCTCGCTTTCTGTGATTTCGTGAAAAGGGACGGAAGTGTGTAACAGGAAGTCAGCTGGGGAACCAATGAGCGCGCACCGAGCTATTGTTGGCCCAACCCATCTCGCACATAAGAAAAGTATATTTTTTAAATGTTTGCTCTTTGGATGTAAATGTTGCCGTACTTTATCTTAAAACGTTACTTATTTAGTATGGAATTAGGATATTCTTAATGTTCCTAAACTCGCCACAAAATAATAGGTCCGTTTTGACATGAGGGTGTCCCTCTTTTTCCGCTATGTTTGTCTCTCTTTGGCATATGAATCGTTATGGGCTGTCAAAATGGACCTAATATTTTGTGGCGAGTTTAATTACCATGGTGAAATGTCAGATGTCATCATATGCGACTTCTGTTTTTTTTTTTTTTTTCTTTAGATTTCTAATCTATCTGTTTTCATATGGTCTTCCTACATCATGATCCTAATTTTATTTGGGGCCGGTGCAGCACATCGTGTTCTTTCATACATCTCCAATAACCGTCATCTCAGAGTTTACTTTTTTCATAAACAGGTTGGCAGGGACATCGACGTACAACCTAATACCATGGATTCAGTACAAGATTCGTGAACCACCAGCGTTAACATTTTTCTTCGGTTATTTAAAATAAAAATCGTTTACGTTAAAAATACGTTTGCTTACATCTTGTTTCATTATATAACATAATAATCTGTGGAAATTTTTGTGGGTAGTACATATATTTATTACGTTTAATTTTAAGACAACACTATTTATGCAACTGATTGTTTTCCCAAATGTAATAAATAAAAATCTGCTGTTTCCTACAAGTGCAATACTTACCTACGAGTTCCAAATGTTGATGAAAAATTTACTCGCCGCCCTCGGCTCTAAATTTTCGGTTATTAAAAAAAATGCTATTCCATACATTTTATCCGCGTAGGTATTGCATTTTTGTAAGAAACAGCAATGTTTTTTTAATAACTGTACGAAAAATTTCAACGCCGGGACCGCTCGAATCATGTACTAAACTAAATCTATGGTAACAGGTTGTGCGTCGATTGTCCTGCTACCCTGTATAGCTTTAATAATACCATCTATCACACAATTCGATCCACCTTTTCTATGGTCTATGTGAAATGGACCTACTGCATTTTCGCGTTGTGGTGGTTATCCGACCAGGTGTCGCGTTGTACTACTGTCATTAGTTAGGAGCCCCGCAGGTCTACGACAACGTATTTGTACGGCTCGGTATTACAATGGTGTCAACACGTTCATCTAGTTCATTTTGACTGACTCGGATAATGACGTCAGGATGCTTCGCAGAGGTGAGATGAGAATGTTATTAGTATTATGTCTGTCTCGGATGTCTTAGCTAATAAGCTAATAATAATAAGTGCTAGAAAGCTGGCATGTAGGAGCTATGTCAATTTCTTCCCATTTTTAGGGTTCAGTACCTCAAAAGGAAAAAACCGGCCAAGAGCGAGTCGGACTCGCGCACCCAGGCTTCCGAACTATCAAAAAAAAAAAAAAAACCTGTGCTATTTAGAGACATCTGTTTATTTTTCCTGCAATCTTTACATAAACTTCTATCACATAGAATAATTTCATATTTTTCTATATGCAAACTTCGGAGATAAGGAACGGTATTTTTTTTACATTTTTCATCAAAAATATTCGGTCAAAAAAAAAAAAAAGAAAAAATGTTTGAAAATGTACAAACAGCGTTATTTCATATGATACCCTACATGCCCTAGTAGCCTTACTTCGAATTTTTAAAGTCCCCTTTCAGTCCCTGTTGCAAAAAAAAATATTACTTTCTTATTTGTAAAATAGTTGGGCAAACATCATCTAAAACTATTCCAAAATTCAAGTTGATAGCATTAGTAGTTCTCGAGATATCGACCTGTGACAGACAGACAGACAGACTGAGTCGCACCAAGGGTTCTTTTTCACCATCATGGTACGGAACCCTTAAAACGGAACCCTTATAGGATCACTCGCGTGTCTATCTGACCGTCACAGCTATTTTCTCCGATTATAATGCTGACGTCATAAGGAAAAAAGACGTATCTGACATTTTTTTCGAAATAGAGTTATTTACATATTCGGAATCAGCAAAAAAGACGCATCTACCAGTATTTTTATACTGGCGTAAACTTAACGAAAACCTAATCATTATTACTATTAAATAAAACGCATCTGCTTTTGTATTGTATTTTAAAAAGGACAAAATATTTTTGTCTCCATTTCAATATTTCTGTTGAAACGTCCTTTTTCTTTACGGCGGCATAATGGACAAATTAAGTTGAAATTTGGTGCACATATGAACTTCTGTGACTCAAACACGAACGTGTAACGTAAATAAATTAATTATGAATATGGGGGTCAATTTTGAGGGAGCAAATAAGAAAATTAAAAATAAAAAAGTTTTGCAAACTGTACCGTGCAACACATCAAATGAAAGGTGACTAAACAAAAATTGACTATTCCCCTCCCGTATCTCCAAAACTACTGAGCCTAAAATTTTGAAAATTATACAGAAAATAGTTCTATACCTATACATTACAGGAAAACCTATAAGAAGTCTATGGTCTTAAGATAACATGGCAAATCCCTCAATATTGTGCGTACAAACTTACATTATTTTGCAGTTGGAATGTATGGGAGAACGTGTTTTTCAACTACAATGTTAAGTTTGTTCTTCGGATAAATTCATCTCAACTACGGAGCGCTTCATTGTGCGTGGTCCGATACGCACTTGGCCGATTTTTTGACAGATAGGTTGGTATAGAATTTAGGTATATATTTAAATGAATGCGGGAACTGTAAGTAGTTTGCGAGTGGAGGGGAAAGATGTCGGCACACATCGATACACAGAATTGAGCTAGGCACACTGCACTTACCAGATCAAGCAATCAAACTGTCTTCAAATCAAATCTTCGTCAGCGTATTGATGACGCAGCACGTTGACGAGCTTTACACAAAATTGTTAATAGTTCTTCATTAGTGATTTTATGGGACCACGGTCAACATTTAAACACGCGACGAGCGGGCAGCGGAGCGGTGCGACGGCGTGTCATCAATAATTACAGACGCGATGAGCGGGGCAAGCGGAGCGGTAATCACTAGACTTGACAAATGAACCCAACTCCTCTGCAGATTGAATAGTATTGGCGCGAACATAGGACTTCAAAAAAAGGAGGAGGTTCTCAATTACTGGAGGCTTTTAATATAGGTATAAAGTTCTGCTTACGTTTTTAGTTTTGTATTTTTGTTTTTGTTTTTTTTTTATTTGTGATGGGTTTGCTCTTGACTCTAGTCTTGGTCAGAGGTGACAGAGACTAAGTCGACGATGGAGTGAGCTTACCCAGAAGAAGTCTGTTCACTCTCACTTTGAAGAGATTAGGGTTGAATGCGTTCGAAAACATAGACGAAGGTAGTGAGTTCCACTCCTTTGCTATGCGCATTAGAAAAGACATTTGGAAGCGCTTAGCGCGAATTGGTGGAACAGCAACCAGGTAGGGATGGTAACTGGCAGTGCGTCTAGATGTCCGATGGTAGAAGGGGGCCGGTGGAATGAGGTCGTGGAGTTCTCGGGCACACTCTCCGAATATTATCTTTAGAATACCGACAAGCAGGCAACCTTGCGGCGATGAGCCAAGCTATGAAGCTTGGCATCCAACAGTTTTACGTCGCCAATGAGCCTCTTAGCTCTGCGTTCCACCGAGTCAAGCGCGGCTAGTTGGTACTTAGCTGATCCATCCCAAAGGTGACTGCAATACTTCATGCAGGATCGGACTTGCGCTTTGCAAAGGGTTAAAAGCTGTCCAGGCGTAAAATATCGCTTCACCCTATTTAGGATGCCCAGTTTCTTGCCCGCAGTTTGGACCTTGTACTCGATGGTGGCGCCGAAGTTGAGACCAGATGTCAACTCCATGCCTAGGAGCTCAAGTCGATCAGTTACAGGAACAGATGTACCCCGAAAAGTAGGAGTTTGGGCGAAACGACTGTTTTTAGCGGTAAAAAGACACGCCTGTGTTTTGGTGGCGTTAAAAGAGACCAAATTATCATCACCCCACTGGGAGACAAAGCTTAAGGTCAAATCTGTCCGCTCTACTATGGCCTCTTCCAAGGAACGAACTTCGGCCCCGCTGGTTTTTGCGCTGGACAAGTATCTCTCTAAAACTGTAATGTCATCTGCGTACCCAACAATACCAGGCCGAAGCAGGTCATTGATGTGCAGTAGGAACAGAGTTGCAGAGAGAACAGACCCCTGAGGAACTCCCGGCATCAATAGCCACAAGGTCAGATTTTCTTTCTAATTTCTTAAGTCAGAGGCAAAACTAAATTACAGATCTAAAGACACCAACTTCCGACATTAAAGTTAATTTTCACTTTGTAGAGTTTTTTTTTTTTGAAAGTCGGTTTGTTTTTTCTTTTTTTTTTGTAAACAAGATACTTACAAGGTACTTTCGGAGATAAGAGGGGGAATGGTCAATTTTCGTTTATTTTCTTAAGTAACTTTAAAATGGTTTATTTAAAAATTATAAAAAAAAATCATTTGAAACTCTCACAGTAATTCCTTTCATTTGATATGTCACACGGTACAGTTTGCAAAACTTTTTTTTAATTTTCTTATTTGCTCCCAAAGTTGACCCCCATATTCAAAATTTATTTATTTACGTTATACGTCCGTGTTTAGGTCATAGAAATATATAGGTGTACCAAATTTCATCTTAATCGGTCCATTAGATTTGGAGCAAATTGGCTGTGACAGCGGAGACAGACAGACAGGAGTGATCCTATAAGGGTTCGGTTATTCCTTTTGAGATACGGAACCCATAAAAACTTTTCAATATTACCTAACACAACAGGTACACGGTATCGCCAATTTTCAACTCCATCGAGCGTGTAGCATAAGGTGAAAATTGAGTTACTTAATAATATTCTCACACATTCTCTAGAAGGTTGTGTTGTTCAATAAATTATATTAGGTACAATATTCGTTATGAGTATAAAGGGGCTCGTGGCTAAGTAATAACAGCCGCACGGGTCGATCGATCAGGTTAAGCTGCGCTTGCCGCGGTTGGCCCATGGATGGGTGACCATATTTACATACCGAGTGCGGAGGGGGCACTCCGAAAAGCACGTTAAGCAGTTGGTCCCGGCTATCATTCGTGGATCTTCGACAGTCGTTACGGGTCGTCAGAAGCCCAAAAGTCTGACAACCAATCTTACCAAGGGGTATTACCCACTGGGTTGTGGACGTCAGATAGGCAGTCGCTCTAAGTAAAATACTGGCATTCAGCTGCATGCGGTTAGACTGGAAGCCGACCCCAATATAGTTAGGAAAAGGTTAGGCAGATGATGATGAAAATAAACGAAGTTAAGTAGTAAATATACCATCTTTTCTCTGCCTTTGGATAAAAAAGGTTAGGTACTTATTAGTTAACTAGCTTTTGCCCGCGGCTTCGCCCGCGTGGATGTCGGAAAATATCTCACGAGAACGTAGGTACTACCAGGATTAAAAGTACTCTAGATATTGATAGTTAATCCAGGTAAACAATGTCTTGTCGCACTAAGTATCAGATGCTATTGCTATTGTTACTAATGATTCAAATATTATCGTTAATTCATGCAAGCCTAGTACTTTTTGTTAGGTTTACTGCTAAGAAATTGTGCACAACGTGTCGTGTCTTGAATTGACATACCTATATATCTTGAATTCATGCAATCCTAGTACTTTTTGTAAGGTTACAGAAGTATTTCTTTCCGAAGCGATTTTTTCCATACAATCTTGCATCCCCTATTCCTTATCATCCCTTAGGGGTGGGATTTCGGAAAATCCTTTCTTATCGGATGCCTACGTCATACAAAGAACACACCCTCAAAGTTTCAGGTCTCTAGGATCAGCGGTTTAGGCTGTGCGATGATCCGTCAGTCAGACATTCAGGAAAAAGCATTTTATAGAAATGTATGTAAACAGGATGACATGTGAGTAGTTCACATGCGCTGACTGATCCGTAAATTAGCAATATACACTTGTTTTCACAAGTTTTAGTTTCTAATGCTCACGTTAAGCCGTTGGTCCCGGCTGTCCTTCGTAGACCTAGGCAGTTTACAGTCGTTACGGGTCGTCAGAAGCCCAAAAGTGTGACAACCAGTCTAACGAAGGGGTATCGTGTTACCCAGTAACTGGGTTGTTGAGGTCAGGTAGGCAGTTGCTCCATGTAAAATACTGGTATTCAAGTGCATCCGGTTAGACTGGGAAAGGCAAAGCAAAGAAGTTGGCAAATGTCATAATCTTTATTGGCTGCCCAGGATGTGCCTCGTTATACAGACATTTTACATGCATTTTACAGGCATGTACTTAATTGAACCTCAAATAATTCACAAATTTCAGATTTTTCTCTGTGCAAACTTAGGAGATACGACGGAAAGGAACGGTATTTTTTTACATTTTTCATCAAAAGTCGAAAACTATGCGGCATAAAAAAAATGTTTGAGAATGTGCAAACAGCGCTCTTGCATATGATACCCCACGTGCTGTAGTAGCCACAATTCGATTTTTTAAGTCCCTGCTGCGAAAAAATAAATTTCTTTCTTCTTTGCAATAGTTGGGCAAACGTCATCTAAAACTTTTCCAAAATTCAAGTTGATAGCATTAGTATTTCTTGAGATATCCAACTGTGACAGATGGACAGACAGACAGACTGAGTCGCACCATAAGGGTTCCTTTTACAATTTTGGTACGGAACCCTAAAATAGAAGATCTCATTGGAAACCCCAAAATTTTTTAGAGGTTCATTAATTTTAAAAAGTGTCGAAGTGAAGATGTTTGGATATTTGTTACTCAATCACGCCAGAACGGCTCGACTGATATGAATGAAATTTAGCACATAGAGAGTTTATAGTCTGAAATAGCACATAGGATACTTTTTATCCCGAATAAATGTAAGGTTCTCGTGGGATAATTTCCAACGCACGCGCGGATTAATTTCCAATCCACGCGGGCGAAGCCGCTGGCAATACGTTTTTAGTGGATCAATTAAATATTTCCTTTTTTGAATTGGTTGCATTCAAAGAAATTTACTCTACTAAACACAATGAACTTATCACGTACACTTCCATCAACAAATATTTAGAATGCCACCCTTCTAGTTCCCTAACAATGAGCACACATTTCTACGTGACCCGAAAGTCAGCGGAAATTGCCGAGTGAGACCAAAACACGCATCTTATGTACGTGGTGGAGGTACTGAATGGGATAAATGTGTGGGTGGGGATGAGAGTATGAAGAAACTCTCTGTCAATTTACTGTAGTAACTTTTTGGTTGTGACAACCCCGCTGGCATATTGGGGTAATTACGATAATGGGGTAATTCCGATTGATGATAATTTCTATCAAACGCAGCGGCATTTTACATAATATATTGGCAACATAATGAATAGACGCAATTTTATCGGCCACCGTCTTTCCCTGTCTTGTCTATATAAAATCCCGCTGCGTTTGGTAGAAATTATCACCAATCGGAATTACCTCATTATCGTAATTACCCCAATAAACTCTACTCATCTTTTTCTTCCTAGGTTTTCTTTAATTTTATCACTGCTGATTGGAATTTCATTCGACAGATTTATCGTTAGGCCACATCGCATCAGGCAGCAATCGTCAATTCCTGAACATGGCTTTCTGATGCCCGTTTTGCCCCAACCCTAAGTCACACTTAAATGAATCCTAACTAATATTATAAATGCGAAAGTAAGTTTGTTTGTTACCTTTTCACGCCTAAACCACTGAACCGATCATCCTGAAATTTTGCATATACGTTGTCAGGTGTACAGAAACGGACATAGAGTACCGTTCATCCCGAAAAAGAGTACCGTTCCCGAGGAAAACAATAATAACGTTTTATGATAATAGATGGCGCCACGTGTCTATCGAATCATGATTAAATTATATTATTATAGAAACTTTAGTAGTAGTGTGATACGAGTTTTTTATTTTATTATTTAAGTACCTAACACATTTCGTAAGTCGTAAAGTGTCAATAGACCGGTTCTTTATCCTCCTAACTCCCAAAGTAAATTTACTTGCTTGAAACCTTTTCAGCCCTAAACCGCTATTCGAAATTCACGCGAGCGAAGCCGCGGGCAATAGCTAGTCCGTAAATAAAAATGAACTGTTGGATTTTCAACGCTAGGCTTAACAGCGCCGAGAGTTGAAAATCCAACAGTACAATAATGTGTGTGTAAGCGTAGGAGCTCTAGGTACCGTCCCAGACAATGACGCAGTCAGAAGTGTGTGAGTGCGTGTGTGTGTGTTATGTGCTGACGCTACTAGTCTTCACGCACCCATTCAAAGCGTGTTCGTACACTTTGTTCCTACAAGTAAAGCGTGCGTAAACAATAGTAGTACTACTGTTGCTTTGAATTTGTGCGAAAGATGGCAGCACCACGTCATGACCGTAAAACCTCTATTGTGTCCCGTTTAGCGCCAGCAAACCGATCAAATTACTCTCTTAATAAAGGATCTCCATATCGGAGAAGAGATCCTATCAGCTACAACCTTCAGAATTCCGTTGCGGCTACCACGCATTCTGCAGATCAGAGATACAGTTTTCTTGCGGATGACGGCATGAAAGCTATCTGTGCAATACAGCGCAAACATCACCGATGCACTACAGAAGCGAGGCAGCCCCAACTTCATCCTGGACATCCAGCGATCTTTTGGTGTGACTGACCCACAGATTTCCAGTATAAAAGCTTTGACAATACGCTTTAAACAACGTTATTTTCACTTGTTCAGAGCAGCGGGAGAATCTGCGGGACAGCATGTTACCTCTGACCGCCAACTGCAGTGACGCGATTGACAATATTACTACAATAGAAATTGATAGCAATTGATCGTTTCGGGGATCCGTTAGTGATAAGACCCCCTAATTTGTCACCCTAACATGTAAAATTTCTAACAGATATAAAAATTTATAATATATATAATTTTAAAATTATAATATATATATATATATATATATATATATATATCTGAGGCCCTCACAGTAAGCCCTTTCATTTGATTCAGTTTGCGAAACTTTTTTTTTGTTGCTTATATGTGTACTAAATTTCAACTTAATCGGTCCATTAGATTCTGAGCAAATTGGCTGTGACAGACGGACAGACAGACAGACATACGAGTGCTCCTATAAGGGCTCCGTTTTTTTCTTTTGAGGTTAACGCTAAAAAGGACACATGTTGCGCCGACCCCAAGTAAATTTGCATAAGGTCATGTTTATTATTCTCTTTAGTATAACATCTTATCATACCTACTGTAGTCATCAATATTAACTTTTTTGGCTTGCAACATAAGACCAGACGGTACTTACATATTATCAGAAACATTGTTCACCTGCAGTGTTTGAATCTACCAGCATTAAGGCGCTCCAGGTATCCCGCGAAATTCAAATTTTCTTACGTTTTTTTGCAATTTGCAGATCAGTATCAGGTTGTATGTTGATCTGAATATGATACGCGACCGTAACAAATATGTATTTATACAATTATAATGATTAAAATCATCAAACCAATTATCTAAGGGCCGGTTTTTTGATCCGTAGTTAAGTCAACCAATAGTTAAACATAGTAACTAATGGTTGAATTTGGGCTAAATGTGTTTGCCAAAAGGTCATTATTACTATTTTTACAATAGAGCAATTTTATTATGATCGGTGAATATCTCCTTGTTATCTAGCCAGCTTAATAATACAGTCAGTTTTAAGTAAAATTAAGGAGAATTGTAACATATTATAGTCTTTTTCTCTGTCATCTTACAACACCACCTCGCCCTTACATCCCTAAATCGCCTTACGTCCTCTAAGTCCAACCTTTGTTATTACAACCTCTTTGAGGTCAAAATGGAATCCTCCTATTGTCCTCTATAATCGGATAGGTGGGACAGGATGGTTTGAAGGATGTGTCAAGCTAGATTGAGGTCAAGTTCATGGTTTTACGAGCGAATAGTCCTATAGGTTTAAGGTAATTATTATGATACTGGCTTTTGCCAGTGGTTTCGCTCGCATAGAGGTCGGAAATTAACCCACGGAAAAGTTCTACCGATACCGGGATAGAAAGTATCCTTTGTTAATCCAGGGTATAAATTATCAGGAGGTCTTCCTGGCTTGGGCAGAGCACCGCCACGTCCTCTCGGAGGCGATCGGCGGCGCCGATCTCTCGCGTCCGGCCCTGGTCCAGGCCTTGGTACGGAGCGAGAGTACATGGGATGCCGTCACCTCCTTCTGCGAAGCAGTAATGCTCGCGAAGGAGTAGGTGGAACGCGTGAGGGAGGGACAATCTTTGTGCTCTCACGGCCCTAGTCCTGCAGGAGACGGCCTGGGCGTCGGGAATTAAGAGCCGATTCCCAGCCACCGTAGGCGCGGGCTTGGGGACGGCGAGCAATGGGTAGCTCACCGTCCGGTAAGGACCAGGCCCGGGTCATCGGCGCGTTGTGTTCCACGCGTGCCTTAACGTCAGCACTAACTGATGGGGTCCGCTAAGGCCGCTAAGGCCGCCTGCCTGGGTCGCGGGTTGTTTGAGTTACCATGGCCCTGACACAGGCAACTGAAGGAACACAAGTGGGTTTTAGTCAGTAAAAGTCTGACACGCCCTCACAGTTATTAAAAAAAGGTATAAACTATCTGTAAATCAAATTTCATCCAAATCCTATAAGCGGGATAATATCTTGAATTCATGCAAGCCTAGTAAGCACTTTTTGTTAGATTACTGCTCAGAAGTTGTGCACAATGTGTCGTGAACAGAATACCTCTTGTATGCGTGCAACGTACTACAAGGATAAAATGTATCCTATGGTTTAGGAGTTAGAAGAGTTTATTCTAGTTTGGGAGTTTATTTTGTAGTTTATTTTATTTTGTAAAGGATCGTCTTGGAATTTTGTTTCTAAGATGTTATACTTATCGGTATGAATAAATAAATAAAAAACAAAATTCTATTTTTTTTTTTTTGTTATCTGTCAAAATTTCAAATGACTAACTATTATGGTTCATGACAAACAGACGGTCTGACAGCAGAGGCTTAATATTAGGGTTCCGTTTGGCACCCTTCGGGTACGGAACCCTAAAAAAACGAACCTTACTACTGATCTTGTAACAAGTTAGATAGTTAAAGTATTCTGTACTAAGGAGATAATTTCTCGGAATTCCTTCAAAGACTTGTCATAATAATTCTCCTTTATCATTGAGAACTTGATATTTACATACAAGAGTTTTCAGGAGCTTGTAGAAATCAGCAGTAAAAAAAAAATACAAATAAAAGTGTAAAAAGTGTGTGTCTCGATGAATAAACATTTTGACAACTGTTTTTTAACGAGTTCAAAAAAAGGAGTTATCAATTCGACACGTATATATGTAATATTAATGGAACTGCAATATACTCACATAACTGACATAACTATTAGGGCTTCGAAACAAATATACAAAATTTCATAGATGTATGTATGTTTGTCCACGCATTTCTCCGAAACTGTTGTTAATCGGATCGTGACCATCCTTTTCTTGTTGGCTTATATTTACTCCAACTTAGGGCACAGTGAAAGTTTCATCAAAATCGGTTCAGTAGTTTTTAAGATAATGGACTAATACATGTAAGTGTGACGGCCTGGCTTGTTGATACGAGCTACGGGTGTGGTGTCAAAGGGAAAACCTTGATCAGATTCTTGTGCAATATATATAACAAAACTATTAACTACTTATTACAAACAAATATTCCAGTTTTTACTAAAAACTAAAAATTACGATATAACAAAAAATGAAAAAAAAAATTAAAACGACTTTAAAATGAAATTCACTCAAAATGATGAAATACTCGTAACTTTAATTTCGGGAGTCGGTGGCAAAATACTAAAATACAGATCACAAGACACCGACTTCCGAAATTAAAGTTATTTCATAATTTTGAGTTAATTTATTTTTGAAAATGATTTAATTTTTTTTTTAATTATTTTTGAGATTCAGCTCGGGTTTTATAGCCGGTTTAGGGTATTACATGTTTCAACCAAAATTAATTATTTTGGTTGAACACCTTCACATTCCGAAGATGAAATATAGAATAGAATATATATTTTTCTTTTTTTGTATCATGCTGAAGGAAGCCTTCCTGTCACAGTCATGACGTGTCAGCACCTGCCAACTATTTATTTATTGAACCATTTATTTTTTATTTACTAGATGTTCAAGAGTAACAATATGTTTAGGTGGGTGCATTATATAAGCACGCACAGTGACGCGTGCGGATTAATTTCTTATGTTATTTAATAATATTTATTCATTTATAATTGATTGTAACTTTGTAAGTAAGTATAATTGCATTATAATATTCTAAGTAATGTTTGTTTCATTTTATTTTGTTATTTATGTACAACTTATTAAGCAATGACTTGGTTTCCGTACGTCTTTTTCGGGTGACCACTGAAAATCACCGCTGTGCTGTGGGTCCCCCATAGCACAGCATCATGCTGAGTGGAAGTCTTCTTGTGACAGTCATGACGTGCCAGCAGCTGCCGACTTTTGTTTTGAGCTCGTGATTTGTATGTAGATCTATTTTGTTTTATTTTTATTTTTGTAAAACTCGAATTATTTATCTTTTTGTTTCTGTGACAAATAAACGTATTTTTCTTTCTTTTTTTATTTAACCATTTATGTACACACAAATAAGAAAGGAACACACACAAGGAAATACGTACAAATATGATGCTTATTTCTAAAGAAATCTCTTCCAGCATATATGCGATATGACAGAGGATGAAAAGACATGTAGAGCGTGTGTACGAGTAGAAGAGAAGAGAAAATAAAATACATAAAATCTAAAAATAAATATCACTAAAATAAGTAACAACTACGACGAAATGGAAAGATAGTTTTTCTCCCTCTTCTTTTAAATACTGCAACAGTTTGGCAGTCCCTAATGCCATGCGGAAGTGAATTCCACAAACGTAACGCGTGCACAGAGCAGGAGTAGGTTTAGAAGTCAGTGGAATGGGAGGAGTTTTAAGGAGGTTTCTCAGATCAAGGCACATCAAAAGGACGGGCGTAGGAAAAGCGTTCCCACAGATAGGAATGTGCTATAGGGTTGTGAAGGATGCTAAATAGCAGACACAATATCCGAGTTCCTGCGAAGTTGAATAGGGAGCCACTTGAGTATCTTGCGAAAGATAGAAACGTGATCAAACTTTTTAAGGTTAAAAACAAAACGAATACAGATGTTCAATACAATGTGAACATATATTTTTAAATTCTGAATTATTATTAATTAATGAAGTTATCTGCAGTAATTTATAATAATTTAGAATCTTATTTATTATTTTTCTTGTTTTTTTTTTTATATATGTGTAACATTATTGTGCCTTAAAATATATGAGGTGTGGCAACACACTCTTTTCTTTTCACTCCTATAAAGTCGTTTATTGTAACTCGCCATTGTTTTTTTCTTTTCTATTTGAAATACAAGTGAAATCTTTATTTTACTTTCTCTCTTTGTTTTATTCCAAACAACAGATATTTTGCAAACGCTTAAGTTTATTCAAAACCTCCACGTTGGCATCAAAATAACAGGCTTGTTTGTTGTTTCACCCCCGTTTCACTCCCTTGGGGAGTGAATTTTGAAGAAGCCTTTCTTAGTGCACTCCTAGACCTCATAAGGAACCTACGTCTCAAATTTGGAATCTCTAGACCCAGCGGTTTGGGCTGTGCGTTGATATGTCTGTCAGTCACTCAGTCAGTTTACCTTTTTGTATATGTTAGGCAATCCAGTGAAGCTGGATCGGGCAATGACTAATTAGCAGCTGGTGTATTTAAATCCAGCGCTACTAAGCTACTTTAGTCCAGCGAATACAGGACTGAACTATATAGACAGTAAAACATTGGCAAAGTGTTGATTCAGTGACTCTAAATGCCTGAGCATTGACGGCACAATTTGGTTGATTTTTATCACGTTCAACCAAACTGAAAGACACGAGAACCGTATCTGATCTGCCCAGTCTTTTCCCAAGTATATTCAGGTTGGCTTCCAGTCTAACGGGACGGATACAGAATGCTAGTATTTTATATGGAGCAACTGCCCTCTGACCACAAACCAGTTACTGGGTTGACGATACCCCTTGGTAAGACTGGATGTCAGACAGTCAAAGATCTACGAATGACTGCCGATGTGCTTTCCGAGGCACGGAGGGGTCTCAATATATGGATGGTTACCAATCTATGAAAGGACCGCGGCAAGCGTATAGCTTAACCTACAATCGACCCTATCCCTACCTATACCTATATAGCAATAGCTCGCAGAATGTATGAGATAATAGTAATATTATCTTTACCTACTATAAATGCCAGACCATTAGACAATTTTGTAGTTAGCAGTTGTGTCAAGGCAGTTTTGCGACCGTTATGGGAATAAAACTCAATGTATTAGAATTTAATGTGTTTCTATTATTGCCAGGACTCGATAAAATCTACATTTCTGTAGATAATAACTGGTTGGCTGGTTATGGTAGTTTTAATAGTACAACTTTATTATACTAAGTACCAGCCATTCCATTTCTGTTCATTTTAAGGGCCGATTTTTCGTTCTTAAAAATGTTAAAATTTGCCAAGCAGCCAAACTGTGCAGAAAGTGCCACGTTTTCCCACTAGTGATTTTTTACTTTTCAGTTTTTTTATTTTTATTTTTATTTTTAACTCCGTCGTGAGCCCGACGTATAGAGTATTTATTATTTGAGAAAAGTTGTATAAATTAGTCAATTACAGATTATCATTCGTATAAAAGGTACAATAAAACTAATGTGAGTGATCAATAAATTAATTTTAATGTTTGGCTGAACGTATATTTCGCTCGTGCCTTTTTGCAAGACGACGTGACAGCTATTTGCACATGTGCAGTAGTAGATATGCTGAACGCATCTACATAAAAAACGGCCGAAACGACGCGCTTCGAAATCTCAGTTTAGACCAGTAGGCAACAGTTCGAATGCGCGGCAGATACAAACGTACCTACTATTGTAACTTTTTTATTCTGAACTACTGTGTTCGATTCGACGCACACTTAGTAACAGATTTAATAATTTTTCAAAGAAACACATTATACAAAACCCGAGAAATTGTGCCTTTAAATAAAAAACAAAAAAATAAACAAGAGAATCGAGAAATACTAAAATGGCGGCGGCCTAGCTACAAGACAATAACGAGTGTATTGTTGTTCGGGAAATAAGATGTTAATTAAAATTGTGTTTTTTGTTCATCTTTTCTCGAATAATATTTTTTTTTTACAAGTAGGTAATCATGGCGACAATACCCTAATGTTTTGTAAAAATTGGCTGGTTAGGATATTAGGAACACACCATCTGCTTATTTTTTCTTAAGAGTAGGCAAAGGTGTTTACTGTTTAATAAGTAGGTATAAACCCACATTTTATCAGGTATGCAGGGTTATTGGTGATGTGTCTTTTTCGGGTGACCACTGAAAACCAGCGCTGTGCTGTGGGCCCCCCATAGCACAGCATGATGCTGAGTGGAAGCCTTCTTGTCACAGTCATGGCGTGCCAGCAGCTGCCGACTTTTGTTTTGTGCTCGTGATTTGTGTTTTATTTTTCTTATTGTAAAACTCAAGTTAATTATATTTTTGTATGCACGTGTGACCAATAAACATATTTTTCTTTCTTTCTTTCTTTCTTATGTGTCGGCAATCCACTATCGGGAAGCTCCAGGTAGCCCGCGAAATTCAATTTTTTTTACGTGTTTTGTGACCGTAATATATAATATATGTATTTACAAAATTATAATCATTACTATCAGTAATAGAACTCTTTAAGTTAGTAAATGTCAAAATTTCATAAAATTGTATTTCCTTAGAATTATATGAGCTTGAGAGTTGTATTGATGATTTGAATGATTATAATTCTATAAATACAGTTTTGTTACGGTCGCGAATCATATTCAGTTCAACATACAATCTGATACTGATTTGCGAATTGCAAAAAACCTAAGAAAATTTGAATTTCGGGGGCTACTTGGAACTTTCGCCTTAAGGGGACTACAGGACCTAAACACAAGTTTTATAATGCCTAAAAGTATATGATCCACGGTAGTACATTAAATTAGAAAAATATCCTTCAGGATTTAAGCTAGGTAAACAGTGTGTTGAAGATATAACTAATAGTTATAGTTTATTTGATAAGATAGAAAATAATCACGAAGATACCACTAAACATTTCTTTTAACGAATAAAAACCATACTAATAAACATGCAATCGTTCTGATTTTTTGTCAGATTATTCTACAAGCAACTTATTACCGCAATAGCGGTTTTTAAGTCCAATAAATAGATTTATTGTTAACAGATAATTGCTTCATATTTTGCAATAAATTACCAGGGTTGTCATAGCGCTTCTCTTTCTTTTCTATGCAGTCTGGCAGTGACCGCGCTGTAGGTCCTGCAGTACCCTTAAGAGGATGTAGGAAAGGTAACCAACCACATGACCCTTATGACTCCTATGAATATGTCAACCATTTTTTTTTTTGCTAAAATCGACAATTTCAGTCAAATCACCTGCTCAAAATTATGAAAATTGTAACGATTTGTAGCTCTGATTTGAAAACTTTTAAAGATATTGATTATTTTCTGATTGATTATTATGTATTGAAGTGTTAGCAAGCAGATAATAATAAAAAAATATATTTCATGCATTGTTTTTTTTTTTAGTTAGTTAAGTTACTTATCTTTAAAAAAAAATGCCTAATTACTCGAAAATGGTTGACATTTGCACAGGGGTTATGGTCATTTGTTTGCAAATGACCTCTCCTACTTCATAATCCTGTATAAGCCCAAATCCCAATATAATTGAGGACGATCTTAATGCCCATCCACCAGGCACAAATCCTGAAACCGGATTGCTACTAAAAAATTCATAACTATAAAACCCAAAATCATTGCTTCATCTGGGATTCGATCTTTGGACTATGTTTTGATCACATGCTCGGCCGATTTCTTAAACGTCCATTCAGCAAAGAACGAAGTAGTGTTATCGCACAGAAAAATAAATTAATAATAATAATAATAACCTGGGATATTATTCACACACGGTCATCTGATCCCAATCTAAGCAGAGCTTGTACTATGGAAACCAGATAACTGATATACTACATATACTACTTGTTTTTGTAAATACATACTTATATAGATAATTACACCCAGACTCAGGACAAACAGACATGTTCATGCACACAAATCGTTGTCCTGGATGGTAATCGAACCCACGACCTGCGGCATGATAGATGATAACTTAACCAACCACGCCAACTGGCCTGTCTTAAGTATACAGTACTTAATTCTGTATTAAGTACTTAATTTAGCATTAAACCAAAACTTAAATAAGCTTATTCCATTGTGGTAAAATTAAGTTAACGCCAGATTAACCAACGATCAGAATATACAACTAAAACCAAAGTTACTGAAGAAAAAGTAACATTCCAATTCCGGCAACTTTAACCAGTAATAAAAAAACTTTACCCTCATATCGACTCAACTATATTATCAATATACTGGTGTTCCGACACGCCAGAATTAGGGGTGTGACGTCAGAACAAGGGGCATAACAGACACGATACTTCTAGCACTTCGATTAGCGATTAGCGTCGCATTTCGGAATCTGTATACTGCAAATGAACGCAACACTCCACACACATTCGGATGCCAGATTTGGGAGCCTTTGTAATCTGTGAAACATGGTTCTATGTTCCTGCGCTGCGACACTTGTTTTTAAAATAAAATATTACAGCCTATAAGAAGCCTTTTGGCCTCGACAGGGCAGTTATTTTTTATTTTCATACTTTTCATATTTATATAGGATACTCATGTTTTTTTTTTTATGTTTCTATGATTGAGTTTAGTTTTGTTTGTGGTCTTGCTGTTCGAGTCCCAATAAATAACTTTTCTTTTCTTTCCTTTCCTTTCTTTCCTTTCTTTCTTTTTCTTTCTTTCCTCATTTCTTTCTTCCTTTTTACATCTCGTCGCTAATATGCGATGCAGAGTCCAAACAATTACTATAACTGCAGAGTTGTCAAAACGTTGCAGTATTAACCTCTCGAATGTCGGAGACTAAATTGACTTGACTGAAATTGTCAAGCTGTATTAGGATTACATTATCATAAAGGTCATTTTAATATTTTCACTTGTCAATTTAGTGTAACTGTCCGACTTAAGACACTTGGAGCATTTTTTCTTATGTCGAACTGTGTAACATAAGACATTCGAGAGGGTCGCACAATCGCATATGCTAAAAGTATCGTGTCTGCTATAAACCTTGCTCGATATATACCAGTGTTCCGTCACGCCATGTTACGTCAGAAATAAAAGTAGTTTTATGAGATTGTCGGTAAAGTAGTCACGATCATTATCTAGCGTTTTACGTTATGTTCGTTATCTATAAAGTTATCGGCGACCCAAATCTTTGGTCGGATTTGATTGAAGTAATTCTGGGAGTATGTAGTTATTTACGTTTTGATACAGGCGTGATGCCATTATTCGAAAGGTAATTTGTCATTATTAGATGTTTTGATTGATGGTCTTAATCTGTGATATAAACATAATGATGGGTCTCGAAGCTAGATGACGAAGGTTAAGCTACGCTTGCGCGGTTGGTTCGTGGATGGGTAACCATCCATTACATATCGAGAACCCTCCGTGCCTCAGAAAGTGCGTTAAGCCGTCGATCCCAGCACGCACTCTAAGGATTAAGTATACAATTTATAAATATCAAAACTTTGGCAAACAACATATAATACGTATACAATAACAGCCGCACGGGTCGATCGATCAGATTAATCTACGCTTGCCGCAATTGGTCCGTGGATGGGTGACCATCTTTACATACCAAGACCCCTTCGTGCCTCGGAAAGCACGTTAAGCCGTTGGTCCCGTCTGTCTTTCATAGATTTATGACAGTATTAACGGGTAGTCAGAAGCGCAAAAGTTTGACAACCAGTCGCACCAAGGAGTATCGTGTTGCCCAGTAACTGGGTTGTGGAGGTCAGTCAGATAAGCAGTCGCTCCATGTAGAATACTGGTATTCAGCATCATCCGGTTAGACTGGAAGCCGACTCCAACATAGTTAGAACTAGTCGAAACGACTTTGTTCGTTTACAAACTTCTGTCTCATTTCATGTAGTCAGAGATGGGGTTTCTAAAATATTTTAACATGTCTGTTTGTCCTGAGTCTGGGTGTAATTATCTATATAAGTATGTATTTACAAAAAAAAAGTAGTATATGTAGTATATCAGTTATTTGGTTTCCATAGTACAAGCTCTGCTTAGTTTGGGACCAGATGACCGTGTGTGAAAATGTCCCAGGATATTATTATTTTTTTTTTTTAAGTATATCTCTTAACTCAGAAGCCTCGTTGATCAAGTAGTCGTAAGCACGATTGCTTATCATGGGGTCCTGGGTTCAATCACCAGGTCGGGTAAAGTTTTCCTAAACATCATTCTCAGTAACAGCCCGCAGCCGGATTTGTGCCAAAAGAAAGAAAGAAAAAAAATGCGTTTATTGGCATTACAGAAAAAAAAGGACATGCTGGTTTCCTCACGATGTTTTGCTTCACCGTTTTAAGAGCAGTGGTGATGAGATAATGTACACAAATTGCCTACCTGGGTTCACGCTACATCCTGTATGTGGGTTCCATACCATAAACAGGATGTCGCGTCATTAATGGTTAACCCTGTATGTGCGGGTGGAGGACCCCAAGCCCTGGAATAATATAAAAAACATGGCACACCACGGAGTCGATGGGTATGCGCAATGTTTTTTTTTTTTTTAAATTATGTTTTGAAAAATTGCCACCTCTGGTCATTTTCTCGTCCACCGTGTTCACAAATGAAGGAAGTTTCACTATCTGATTTCTACATAATATTCTTAAATAAACGTGCTATAAGATGTGTATTATAGTTTTAGAGTAACTCGTGTAGTTTTTTTTTTTAATCTTAAAGTGAAAATATTGTGTTTCTGAAAATAAAATACTTTGTATCTAAAAACGATATGGAATATTGATATATTAGGTTGGGGAAAAAGTTATTTCGCATTATAGTATGTATGAACTTGTAATAAAATCTCTTTGGCTATACTATTTGTATCTGGCTGGTTTTGGTATCATTGAAAGTTTAAATTTTAAAGAACATAATTCCAAATTCAAATTAGGAAAATGTGTGATTTTCATTTATTTTTCGTACCGTCAAGATGAGTGAATCTAATTAAGAAATTCGATACATTTTAAAATTTTACTACAAAAAAGGTAAAAATGAAACGCAAGCCGCGAAAAAAAATTGCGATGTTTATGGACCTAGTGTAGTGTCTGTGAGAGTAGCACAAATTTGGTTTAAGCGTTTTCAATCCGGAAATTTTGATGTCAAAGATGCACGTTGCTCTGGTCGCCCTATTACGGATAAAATGGATGCCATTTTTGAAAAAGTGGAGCAAGATCGGCATATCAGTAGTTACGACGTAGCTGATGAACTGGAAATTGACCACAAAACAGTTTTGGCGCATTTGAAAAAAACTGGGTACACAAAAAAGCTCGACATTTGGGTACCTCACGAGCTCACTGAAAGAAACCTAATGAACCGTGTACTCATTTGTGATTCTTTATTACGACATAATGAAACCGAACCATTTTGAAGAGGCTGATAACTGGTGATGAAAAGTGGATCACGTATGACAAGAACGTGCGAAAAAGGTCGTGGTCAAAGGCCGGTCAGGCTTCACAGACTGTGGCGAAACCCGGGTTAACTCGCAACAAGGTGATGCTGTGTGTGTGGTGGGATTGGAAGGGCATTGTTCATTATGAGCTGTTACCACCAGGCAGGACCATCGATTCTGAACTCTACTGCGAACAACTGATGAGATTAAAGCAAGAAGTTGAGAGAAAGCGGCCGGAATTAATCAACAGAAGGGGTGTGGTTTTTCATCATGATAACGCTAGACCTCACACATCTTTAGCCACTCAGCAAAAATTAAGAGAGTTTGGCTGGGAGGTGTTAATGCACCCGCCGTATAGTCCTGACCTTGCACCTTCAGATTTCCACCTGTTTCGGTCTCTTCAGAATTCTTTAGGCAGTGTCAGGTTAACATCACGAGAGGACTGCCAAAACCACTTGTCGCGGTATTATGACCAGAAGTCCCAAAATTTCTATAGCAATGGGATCATGTCCCTACCTACGAGATGGCAAAAAGTTATCGAACAAAATGGTACCTACATACTTTAGTTAAATGTAAATAAACTATATTAAAATACGATCATGTCTCCGCGCATCGGTCGCTCCTACAGTGGTTGCCCATACGCCAGCGCCGACAGCAAAGGGCACTGACCACCTTGTTTTCATTTCTTGACTCTCCCTCTTCCCCTAGTTACCTAGCTTCCCATTTTCAATACATTTGCGCCAACCACAATAGAAATTTACGTTCATCTCACAATCGTATTCTTCAATGTCCCACCCACCGCACAGACTTCATTCACTCTTCCTTCTTCGTTCAGTCTATCTCTCTGTGGAATGCACTCCCCCAGGAAATCAGGATGGCAACCGACCGATTATCCTTTAAAGTTAAAGTTCGCGACCACATTCGCAAGAAACTGGTAGTATCATCACAACGGTAATGTTTCCCAATGGTTTGTCTTATTTGTTTTAGTATATTTATGTCTATTTATTGTGTTTATATTTATATATAGTTAGGTGTATATATTATATTTATATGTATCTATATCTTTATATTTAAATATATATCTATTCCTCATCTCTCGCTGTTGCACCTACCACTGTTTGTCTCTGCATCACCCAAAGGTCGACTGGTAGAAAATGCCTATGGCATTAAGTCCGCCTCTGTACATTTTGTGTGCTTAAAGTATTAAATAAATAAATAAATAAATAAAAAATGTTTTGAATTTTCTTAAAAAATGCGAAGAAACTTTTTCCCCAACCTATTACTTACCATTTTGGAATCTGAAGTAGAAAGAGAGTACTCTAAATACACATCTTAAAGCAGGTTTATTTAAGAATATTATGCAGAAATCAGATAGTGGAAATTCCTTCATTTGTGAACACGGTGGCTGAGGAAGTGACCATAGCTAGCAATTTTGTATAAAACACGTAAAAAAAGAAAAAAATGCGCATGCCCATCGATTCCGGGATTTGACAATTTTTATATTATAGGGCTTGGTCCCTCACCCGCAGGTACAGGGTTAATTACGCCACACTCTGTATGTTTTTTTTTTTTTATTGTAAAATAAATTGACTTAAAGGTATTTAAGAAAATTGACGAAAATTGGCCATTCCCCCTTAGCTCCGAAACTACTGAGCCTAATTTCTTTTTTTTTAATGCAGAAAATAGTTATAGGTTACAGGAAAACCTAAAAGTAGTCTATGGTCTTAAAATAACATGATAAATCTCTCAATATTCTGCGTACAGTTGGAATGTAAGGGAGAAAATATTTTTCAACTACAATGTTAAGTCTATTCTTTGGATAAATTCATCCCAGCTACGAAACCCTTCACTGTGCGTGGTTCGACACGCAATTGGCCGGTTTTTCTAGTCTTCTTAATATGAAATACTATTTATCTTATACATGCCATCAACTTATAAATATTGGCAAAGGTCTGTTATCATAGCCAACTGGACAAAACCTCTATAGTATTTACGTACCTTTTTATCCTTTCTCCTTTCCTTTTGGTAGTAGGCTTCAATCAGTCTGCCTAGCCTGTTCCCAATTATATTGGGATCGGCTCTCAGAGTAACCAGATGCAGCTGAATACCAGTATTTTACATGGAGCGACTGCCTATCTGACCTCCACAACCCAGTTACTGGGTAACCCGATACTCCTTGGCAAGACTGGTTGTCAGACTGTCGGGCTTCTTAATGTACGATGACAGCCGAGGCCAACGCAACGGTTTAACAATCTTTCCGAGGCACGGAGGTGCCTCGATATGTAATGGATGGTCACCAATTCACGAACCAGCCGTGCAAGCGTAGCTTAACCACGGACTGACCTGGGCTTATTGCTGCTTAACCTTGAAAATCGACCCTCACGGCTGTTTTTATTAGCCACGAGCCCCTCACGGTAGTATACTATGATTTATTTTTGACAGAAACATGCTTACGTGACCGGCTTTATTGCTAACAGCGTAATTGGCGGTTTCTGTCATTTTGTCGCCGTATATATCACGTTTTGTGGTACAAAGGATTCATTAGGAAAAGCTTTGTTGAAAAGTTGCCGCGGCAATGGTGGTTTTGGCTTTTTGTGTGTTTTGTTTTATTTATTTCTTGTTATGGTATATAGAAAGAAATAAAAGAAAGAAAGAAAAAGTATTTATTGAGACTCGCACAAGAAGATCACAAATTAAGCAAAACACACTTCAAAATATATAATCACAGATCTCGTGCTCTACACGACCTTCGGGTACATTTAAAATGCACTTAGGCAGGCTTTTCATTTTGTACGATGCCTAATCTAATAGACTTTATCTTTGACGCTGAAATCACTCATATGCACGAAGTAAAAAATCTGTAAGGTAAAAATTACGCCGTGCAATTTTGTAGTGTAATATTCTTAAGAGGGTCCAACCCGTCATACTTTTCATACAAACGCTCTTACGTGATATAGCGTTTTAACATATGTTTCTGAGACATTTTTGAACTAATAGGTATTTTGTGCACTGTATCTAGGTTTCTAACAAAGCGAAAAATTATAATTTGGAAAAATAAATTCAGTATAAGCCTCCAAAAATCTGCTTTTTGCACAATTTTTACCTAAACTTTGGCCGTTCATAATGTACTCATACATCGTAAAAGTAAAAAAAAAAACATATCGATTGAAACCTCGCACATGTAATGAAGATTCTTAATGACAATCATTTATTTCACAAACTTGTAAGGCTTGCTAAAAATCACGTATTTCCTGGAACAAGTTTCATAAAATTTCCGCACATTATTTTTCGTTCAATGTTATCGCGTTCTTTACTTGTTAGTCAACGGGCGTTGCCCTGGATGAAACAACAAGCTTTTCGACCATGCTCGCGTTGACGATAGACGGGCCCGGGAAGGGACTATTATTGAAAGAAAATTATTTTTGTTTAACACAACAACAACGAAGCGATACAAAATTAGTTAGTTACAAAAGTTATGAACATAAAAATTATAATTTTAGTATCAAATTAAAATTCTAATTAGTAATTTGAAATACTTTCAAAGTATCGCTAAACAAAATTATTATTATTTTTAAATTAACATCAATATAAAATTAAATTAAAATTTGTATTTACAAATAAATACAAATGCATTTCATGATCAAACTCTTACCTCGCTCCTCGAAATTACGCCACACAAAGGGCACCCTCCTGCCTAGTCTATTAGTGATACAGAAGTCCGGTTTGTTTTTAGTGTAGCCCAACTCAATACCGCGAGGGCTTTTTATTTTTTCGATATCGCATTCAGTTTTTGAGATATAGTTGATTTTATGACAAAAGCCCTAAAAAATTGATCGAATTTTTAACATTTTTGCGATTTTCAAGAAAAGGTTTGGACTTTTTTATTTTTTTTTCCACCATATTGTAGCCCTTGTTGATAATCGTCTTTTGAGAGTCAACTATTCATGTAGACCATAGGTTCCCAAACCTTTATGGACTACCGCCCCCTTTACAAGAAAAAAAAATCCAACGGCCCCTTAACATAATTGTTAATTATACCAATTTTATATGTCTGCCTATTATCTATTAATAATCACAAATTAAAAATGAATTCTCTCTGTCTCTCACTGTAATCGTGCCACATGAAAAGATCCAGCGCCCACTAGGGGGCGGTACCGCCCCCGTTGGGAACCTATGCTGTAGACCTAAAAGTCGTTTTCTTTCTTTCTTCTTTCTTTATACTGACTAGATTAAAACTAAAACTAAAATTTGACGTCAAAAAATTCTTCCGCATCGCTGTCGACAGGTAATGTACCCAAGAGACTGGCGACATTGCCACGTTGTATGGCAATGCTTAGCCTCTGGCCAAAGTAAAAGCCAGCCCTTAGGTCACGGGAAGTGTCAACCAGCCGTTTGGAGATTTCATTGAATAGACCATGAGCACTCGGGCTACATGGCCCAAGGGTTTCAACCCCAAACGGTCAACTGACTAGTGACTAACCACGAAGATGCCTAACTGTAACTTAAATAAGGTACAACCTCTTAAGGCGTCATTGTGCTCATCATTATGAACAACTTTTATTATGGGACCAAACCTGAAATCGCGAAAAAAGACCAGCTGTCTTTTTCTGGTTGTCAGACTTTCGGGCTTTTGACGACCCGTAACAACTGTCAAGGATCCACGAATGACAGCCGGGACCAACGGTTTCCGAGACACGGAGGGGTCTCGGTATGTACAGATGGCCACCCATCCACGGACCAACCGCGGCAAGCGTAACTTAACCTGATCGATCGACCCATGTGGCTGTTATTACTTATTAGCTAGGATTAAATATATAGCATGCAAAATTTCAAGGATTTCGAAAATGTTGCAACTTACAGAGCATCAATATAATTATCCATAAATTATTTGAAACTAGTAACTTAAATAACGCACAGGGGTCATTGTGCTCATCATTATGAACAACTTTTACTATGGGACCAAATCTGAAATAGCAAAAAAAAATCCCTACATTTTGATGAGTTATGCGAACATAAATGTTGGGAACAGCTGGTTTTTCTCGCGATTTCTGGTTTGGTCCCATAGTAGAAGTTGTTCATATTGATCAGTACAATGACACCTTAAAAGGTTGGGCATTATTCAAGTTAGGTACAGTACCTACAAGGTGTATTTACCTAACATAACAACCCACAAAACTCTCTTAAATTATATTCTGCAAAATTCTAAACATTTTATTTTTAAATTTACGTCGCAAGCTAAATTATGTTTCAGGTGCAGGCAGTCCAGCTAACAAACAACAATTCAGCTAGAATTTTAATTAATATGTCACTGGCCATTCACAAACGATTGTTACTATGTTACAAAATAATAATGTCAGACACAGTATGTTTACAAGTTTGTAGTAAACGGGAAACTTAATAACTGATCCTCTAAAAACTGATTGACCTACTAATCATGGACACTTTTTTAAATTAATGTCACCTATAAATAATTTCAGTTTTGTAAATAATTGAGCCTCTTTTAGGGTTTCGTACCAAAATGGTAAAAAGGAACTCTTACGGTGCGACTCAGTCTGTCTGTCTGTCTGTCACTGCTAGATATATCAAGAAATACTAATGCTATCCAACTTGAATTTTGGAATAGTTTTAGATGACGTTTGCCCAACTATTTTGCAAATAAGAAAGAAATAAAAATTTATATACATATATTTTTTGCAACAGGGACTGAAATGTGGTTTTAAAAACTCGAAGTGAGGCTACTAGGGCATGTAAGGTATCATATAAAAGAACGGTGTTTGTACATTCTCAAACATGTTTTCTTTTTTTAGGCCGCATAGTTTTCGACTTTTGATGATAAATTTAAATAAAAATACCATTGCCCCCCCTTATCTCCGAAGTTTGCATAGAGAAAAATCTGTAATTATTCTTTGTGATAGAAATTTATGTAAAAATTACAGGAAAAATAAAAAGATTTCTGTAAATAGCACACTTTTTTATATACAACTAACAGCACCCTGCGGTTTCACCCGCGTAAGTTTCGAACTCGTAAGAATAGAAGAGATAAAAAGTATCCTATATGTTAATCCAGGCTATAAACTATCTGTGTGCCAAATTTCATGAATGACCGTTCACTAGTTTTTGCGTAAAAGAGTAACAAACATCCATCCATCCTCACAAACTTTCGCATTTATAATATTAGTAGGATAGTAGGATAGGAAGCAGGAAGTAGGATGGTATGGAACCCTCGGTGCGCGAGTCTGACTAGCTGTTGACCGGTTTTTTTTACTTTCTATTTTTTCTCTTAGTTGGTCGCAGTCACTAAGCTAGGAACCCTGATCAAACGGGTTAGGTTAGGTTAAAACTGGCCAACGCCACAGCAAACGAGCGAGCGCTGCATCCAAGTTGGTCACAGTTACTTGGCCATTTATTTGGAAGTTCGAACACTATACTTATACGAGTACTTGTTAGGCCACAGTGCGCGGGCTGCAGCTGACAATATCACCACTGCATTGAGCGCTGGAAGTACAAGACATGCGACGGTGTTCCGATGGTTTGACTGTTTTAAATCAGGAGACAGATGCCTTGAAAGTTAGCCACGCTCTGGACGACCACCCGCAGTGAATAATGACGATTTACGCTGCGAACTGCAGTCGAATCCGGATGCTGCCACTCGTGAATTAGCGGAAGCACTTACCTGCAGTCACCACGCCGTGGAAAACCATCTGCATGAGCTTGGGTATCGAAAGGTTTTGCCTCGATGGGTACCGCACATCTGTAAAGAGTTTTTGTTTGATCTGGTTACTGGAGATGAATCATGGATACATTACGAGAACGATACACGTGCTTTTTGGCTGCCTCCAGAAGAAACGCCACCAACTCAACCGAAGCTGAGTCAAAAGAACCGCTTAAAAGTAGTTCTGCTTTGCTGTTTCTGGGACGCGCACGTGTTTTATACAATGAAACTATAAACGCTGACAAATATTCAACCCAGCTCACCAAACTATCTGCTGCTATCAAGAAAAAACGATGAAGACGAGTCAATGTAGTTTTACCACACAATAACGCTCGACCTCATGTCGCATCTGCCGTTCGCCAACAGTTGGAGAACTTGGGCTGGGAGACAATACCCCACCCACCTTATTCCCCAGACCTCGGCGAATCAAACTATCATTTGTTAAGAGCCCTGAAACAACATTTGCGGGGTAAACAATTTAATGATTTCTCTGACGTAGCGGCGGAGTTGAACAACTTTTTCGAGGCACAGCTATCAGAGTTCTGGGCAAAAGGCATCCAAACTTTGCCGGATCGTTGGCAAGAAGTCTTAGATGCTAATGGTGATTACGCTTTTTGTATTGTATTAATAATAAAAAATATATAACGTAAACCGAGTGTCTCATTACTTTTGTGAAAACCTGATAGAAGCCTGAAATAATTAGTAATATGCCAATGTCTGAAAATGTAACGTCATCTGGTTGAAATCATAATTTTAAAGTTGTTGAACGTAGTTGCTTTTCTTTAACTTTAGAAATTCTGCTGTAAACACTAATTGATTAAATAGTTTTGTTAATAGCTAGCTTTGTAGATGATGTTTTAGTTTATTCAATTGTAAAATTAATAATTTCGGAGTCTCTGAGTCATCTCTGTTTATAATTAATATCATATTGATTTTCATTAAAAGCTTATTTGGTGGAATGGGAATATTGAATCCCAGGTGTTGTCCATACCGAGGGTGAGTTTATATGCGTATATATTTCTCAATAGCCTCTACCTGCGACTTCGTCCGCATGAAATTTCTGGTTTTATCTCGGCAATACCGTAGCTTTCCACTAGTGAAAGAATTTTTCAATTCGGAATCGGATCAGTAGGTCTGAAGATTACCCCTTCATATAAACTCACAAGTTTTACCTCATCATAATATTTAATAACCAGCTTTTGCCCGCGGCTTCGCTCGCGTGGAGTTCGGAAATTAACCCACAAATACGTACTACCTATCTATCCGACTATAATCTATATCTGTGCCTAACCTCATCCAGATCCGTTCAGCCGTTCTTGTGTAATTGAGTAAGAAACATCCATGCATCCAAACTTTCGCATTTATTATATTAGTAGTGAGAAAGAAAAATAAGTTTATTTGTCACAGAAACACATGCATACAAAAAGACAATTAACTCGAGTAATACAAAAATGAAAAATAGAACAAAATAGATCTAGATACAAATCACGATCACAAAATCAAAGACGGCAGCTGCTGGCACGTCATGACTGTGACAAAAAGGCTTCCACTCAGCATGATGCTGTGCTATGGGGGACCCACAGCTTACACAGTGGGATTAGTATAGATACAAGATACAAACACTGCGAGACAAAGCACTGAATGTGTAGATGTGTAGATTGCAATAACTTTAGGTACGCACGGTGATGCCTACAGATTCATTTTTTATGTTTATCTATAATTTGTTTTTATTTATATATGTTTGGTTTAAGCTTTGTAAGAATAATTGCGTTATAATATTCTAGGTACTATTTGTTTTTTTTTTTAAATTATTTATTTACTAATTCATGTACAGATCATTTAACCTGACTTGGTTTCCGTACCTACGTCTTTTTCGGGTGACCACTGAAAAACAGCGCTGTGCTGTGGGCTTCCCCATAGCACAGCATCATGCTGAGTGGAAGCCTTCTTGTCACAGTCATGGCGTGCCAGCAGCTGCCGACTTTTGTTTTGTGCTCGTGATTTGTGTTTTATTTTTCTTACTGTAAAACTCGAGTTAATTATATTTTTGTATGCACGTGTTTCTGTGACAAATAAACATTTTTTTTTCTTTCTTTCTTTTCTTTTTTATACTCGTATAGTGAGTTACCTACTTGCAGCAAGTAGTAATATTGGCCTTACATACCTAATATAAGTAGATACGACAAATGTTTTACGGAATATTAGGTAAGTAGGTAGGTATACGTTGTAATTTCTGCGTAGTTTACCCCAATAACTTGGTATTAATAAATCTTATTTCATAAAAAAAGTTGACCATTATATATATAATAACCACTATTATTAATTTTATTGGAGGGTTGATTAACATCTTGAGCCGTGTATATTTTTATTAATTTCGATTATTGCGTCGGGCACGGCACCCTTACATTTAGTGGCACGCACTCTAAGGATTAAGTATACAATTTATAAATATCAAAACTTTGGCAAACAATATACGTATACAATGCTAAGGTTTAAAAGGTCTGTGGCTAAGTAATAATAGCCGCACGGGTCGCTCGATCAGATTAAGCTACGCTTGTCGCAATTGGTCCGTGGATGGGTGACCATCTTTACATACAAGACCCCTTCGTGCCTCGGAAAGCACGTTAAGCCGTTGGTCCCGACTGTCATTCGTGGATCTTTGATAGTCGTTACAAGTCGTCAGAAGCCCGAAAGTCTGACAACCAATCTTACCAAGGGGTATCGTATTACCCAGTAACTGGGTTGTGGAGGACAGACAGGCTCCATGTAAAATACTGGTATTCAGTTGCATCCGGTTAGACTGGAAGCCGACCACAACATATTTGGGAAAAGTTTAGGCAGATGAGAGAAGGTTTAAAAGGTCAGTTTTCCAGCCATTACATTATAGAATAGGATAGAATACTTTTATTTTCAGACAGAGTCCATAGGGTTTTAACAATTGTTGGCAACATTGCAGTCAAGAAACGTTAATCAACAGCGGTTGAACCGCGGCCGGTTTAAAATTTGAATCGCTTACAAACGCTAAACATTTACACATCCGATGGCGCCGTTGAAGAACCCTTCAACGGCGCCCTCGGACGACGGCGCCATCGGAAGTTATAAAACTGCTGTACACAAGCGAAGCGTTCTTTGCGTTTAGATTTTGAAATAGCGCACACCTCCCTAATGTTTTTTGATTTGTAAAATTATAATATTGTAATTTAAAAATATATTAAACTGTTGATTGAATTTAGTTATCTCGATGTTATTTAAAACACTAACACACACTAAGTTAATACAATTTTACTTAACATTTAGTGTTAGTAGATACAGCACATAGCTCATCTGAAAAAGCGAGCTCAGTTTTGTCATGGAAGAAAGAAAGAAAGAAAAACATTTTATTTGGGACACGCACAGGAAATACAAACAGTAAAAAAGAGCATAGGAATCTAACAAAATTAACATGAAAAAAAAATACAAAATAAAAAAAAAATACCTGTGCGAGGCCAAAAAGGCTCCTATCTCAGCATAAAGCTGGAATATTTAAATAAATACCGCAGCGCTGGTATTCTGATAGGGCCCATGTGATGCCATGGACACACCTACGGACATCTACAAATCCATAGGAGAATAAAAAGACAAGAAAATAAAATACACACAATAGAATACCTATAATTTAGAGAAAAAAATATAAAATAAAAAAATAACTAAAAACCATAATTAGTGTATTTATTAGTCGAGTCACTCCCGACGCCCGACGCTCCAACCTCGCTTGTCCATGCTATAAAAGCTGATGTAAGCTAATCCCACCCAAAATCATTACGTTGGGACCACCGAAACGGTCAACTTCATGTATGCAGTATGCAGGCTTCCGAAAATCGCTCGCCGCGTCGTCTCACACCTCAATGCGCCGATCGTCATTATTATTTTTTTTTTACTTTGCACTCGTCTGTGAAAAGCACCATGCTTCTCGGATTTAATAACAAATAATGACGGGAGAACCTTAAACGATTGGCACGTTGAGCCCTGAACAAAGGAATTCGAACAACTCGTCGTTTTAAAGTTTACTGGTCTTCATGCAATCGATTTCGGTTAGTTTAGTCACTGAAACGAGTACCCGTTGTCAACCAGGTCCTGTGATTTTGTTACATACGAGCCGTCACTGTGCGTTCTCGGCGGGCATTTAGCCGGATGTACCGATCCTCGTGAACAGTTGTAATGCGAACTCTACCTGAACCTGGCCTTCTTGGAACACTCCGGTCTCTCGGAAGCGATTCCAAGCGTTTTGTATAGATCCTCGATAATAAACCAGTTGCAAACCGATACGAATTTTCTTCTTCGATCGTTATAACGGCTCTGGTTGCAGTAATTGTGTCCATATGTCTTCGTATTCGTAGCATATTAACACAAGATGTTGTTATAACAAGATAACTAATATATTATATGCTATATGTACAGTCAACGTCTAGAAGTCCACTTACACCGCAATGACCATTATCGCCTGCGCTATACGGACTGCCAAAGTTGCCAATGTGTAGTACGAGTATTGTCAAACGTTCTTATAGATTCTGGTCATAAGTACAACTAATATTGCTATGCCATAGTTTTGTGAGATTGCTAGTCGACTTCTGACTGCTATAATATGCTATACAGGGTGTAAGTGTAAACAGTGGCAACCTTTTAACGGGTCATTTTACTCGTCATTATTAACAACTTTTACTATGGGACCAAACCTGAAATCGCGAAAAAAAATTCAGCTGTTCAGTATATTTATGTTCGCGTAATTCATCAAAATGTAGGGAGCAGCTGATTTTGTTCGCGATTTCAGGTTTGATCCCAAAGTAAAAGTTGTTAATTATGATGAGTGACCCCTTTTAGTAAAAAGTTGCCACAGCTAACACTTCCACCAAAAAAAAAAATGCATTAACCTAGTTTGGAATGTCAGCACCAAGATTTTTTATTATGGCACAGAACATTCCTTGTGCTAAGTCAAAAAATCTAGTCTCCTATAAAGTTTATCAAAAAATGAAACTACCAGTCGACCAGAAAAAATAATACGGATGTAGACAAAAAACATAGGACGAGGAGGAGAAACATAGGACATTTTCTCACATGCTGACAACGTACAAATCTATATCAGGCCCAAACATCTATGTCAGTACGAGTGCCTACAATATATCACATAATTTCTCACATTTTTCCTTAATATTTTTTTCACAAAATCCATAAACACGTATGTCTTATTAGTCGAGCTATCGGCTACACATTCCGTCATCCTCATGACGTAGTACGCCGATTTCTTTATATTTTTTCCTCGATAACATGTACAAAAAACTGTTGTGTGGTACTTTTACGCCTGACGGAACATGAAAGGAACATGAGGAGTGAAGGAAATAAGGTTCTTTTTTAAAAAAAAAGTAAAGTAGATAATATATGTAATATAGTAGGTACGTAGGTTTTTTTCGTAGAAGTAAATAAGAGGCCGTATATGAAATTTTGTCGATTTGGCTGATTTTCGTGATTTTACAGAAGTTATTTGTTAAAGGCTTTGTTTAAGGCATACTGTCAATCGTTTTACGCGAGCAGTCTATGGGTAAGTCATGCCCGTCGGGCTACCAATGTCCTGCGCGTTCCATATAACAACATCTTTAGGATGCTGATGCGGTTGCCTCCCTATTGCAGTGCTTTGCTAATGTATGCAGAAGCTCGAACGGATGGCTATCAAGTTATATTATATCAAATTATATTATATATCCGAGAAAAGGTTGCTTCTTTAGTAAGACGAGTGAGAGACAGTAGTAATGGCATCCTCAGGATGATTGCTTCCCACACAGACTGTCCGATCCAACAGAATTGGATGTGTATATCTACCGGACAATGCTGACATAATTCATTTTGTTTTATTGTAATTTATGTATGTACGATTTAATTCGATGAATATTTAATTTAATCTAATCAATAGCAAATACAATAGAAATGAAGATACATTTATATCTTCATTTCTATTGTATTTGCTATTGATTGAATGAATTAAATGCACCGACCCCAGCGGGGTTTGACCTGACTCGATTGCTCGAATGAACCCAAAGATTCACACTAGCCCCTGTTGCCTCATGTTACATCGTGCAACAGGGATCATTGCATATCAAAGAGTAGACCGGGGGGCGCGATAATGGTAGGGAAGACAGGCCCTTAGGATATGGATAGGGATTAGCGCCCATCCGGTATGCACCGTAAAATAAGCCTTGGAATAGTGGAGAGACGGGTGTTATAATATATTATATGGATGGGCTCTTTTAACACGTTAAGTGCAGCCAATGCGCATGCGCGATTTTCGAACGTTCACCATATGCTGGCGGTGCTTATGCGCGTCCATACAATTTATATCGAGTGCAGCGCGCCGCACCTGTGGGTTTTTTGTGCATCTCTATTGTTATTGGCGTAATTGTTTTACGAGTATGACTCATAAAACTCGAAAATTTTCAAACACACATAAGCGTCTCGCCGCACTTGGGACAAGTTTGTATCATAAAGCAGCATTTGGAACAAATTCGCAAATAATTCAGCAGTTAATGTGTTAACGACGTCGCCGCCAGGCTCCTTCAAGTTCAGCTTTACCAGTGAATCCTTAGGCAGGATTAAGCTGCATTCCCGACATTTTCCATGTGACTGCTGTGCTGCGTAGTTCCAGACTTCGTGTGAGGTCCCGCTACCATCATTGATTGAACTATTTTATTTTGTTAATTTTTATATGTATTGCTGACTATTTTATTAATATTATGAATAACACGTTTTATTATTATTTACTTTATTCAATCTCTTTACAAATAAATTATATTTTTAATATTAAGATAAAAACATTTAAAAATATAAAAAAATAGTAATCGACTGGCATGGGGAACAGGGTCCAAGCTACCGTTGGTTAGGGCCCCAGAGACAGGGACCTCCTCACAATACGCGACGTATCAAGGAGGACTGCCTTCTGAATCAGGCCCTTCACCCAGCCACCCAACGAGAGCCTCTTGAGATGTTGGTCGAGGCTCTTAGCGATAAGGCCATTGACCGTAACGACTATCGGCACAACGATTTCCGAGTCCACATCCCACATGGCGACAACCTCGTGAGCTAAGTCGAGATATTCCCTAGCCTTCACGAGTTTCTCGGCATGCGGGATAGTGACATCGATTATCAATGTGCGGTGCACTTGAAGCGGTAATGGGTTGCAGTATAATAAGCAAACACAACAGCTTACAGAAACGAAGAAGTATATTGTCCAAAAAGTTTATAGGATTCACAAAATAAAGATAGTACGAAAGAAGGCGAAATTTAGAGCAGAGAAAGAAAACGATAGGCACAGTTAATAGCAATTAGCACTAGGTACAAGTCTTAAAAGCCCTAGATGAAGCAAGCGTATAGGTACTAGGTATTGTCTAATAGCTAACCGGCGGCGAGTGCGAGCGGCGTGCGCTAGCGATCAGTAAGGAGTCTCGACTGCGGCGTGCGCCGCGAGAGTGAGAGAGGTAGGTAGACAAGCGCAGGCGCTCGCTCAGGCGACCGGTCCGCATTCCACAGAACCACATACAAAATATCTAATAACAAAAGTATCTGTTTGTGCGGTTGTCCTAATTTATAATTTGCACTACTTAGGTATTTAGTTAAATATGTTAGATTTAAGTGCGTATAGAATAATTACTTATACAATGTGTAAATTTAGTGTAAATACTATTTTTTGTTTGTTTATATAATACCTACTTAATTTACTAAAACCTTTTAACATAAATAAAATAATAATTATAATATGGAGGCTACGCTACACACTGATCGATCTATTACCACTATATCAGGCTTATTGGCTACAATAGTACTGTCAGTGATAATAGATCGATCCCAGTATAACGTGACATGGTTATTCTCGAGAACTGGGTTGGCCACAAGGACGTATTTCAGAGCAAGTTGCTGATGGATAATCCTTGCCACTTGGTTATGGACAACTGCATTGGCAAATGTAAGTTTGTACCCACAATATTGAGACATTCACCATGTTATTTTAAGACCATAGACTTCTTATAAGTTTTCCTGTAATCTATAGATGTAGACCAATTTGCTGTATTTTTTTCAAAATTTTAGCCTCAGTAGTTTCGGAGATAAGGGAGGTCATGGATCTTCTTTCTTAAATAAATTAAAAAAATATCATATTTTAAAATTATTAATAAAAATATATTTGAGATCCTCACAGCAAGCCCTTTCATTTGATGTCACACGGTACAGTTTGCAAAACTTTTTTTTAATTTTATTATTTGCCGCCCAAAGTTGACCCCCATATTCAAAATAAATTTATGTAACTTACATGTCCGTGTTTGGGACACAGAAATTCAACTTAATCGGTCCATCAGATTCGGAGCAAATTGGCTGTGACAGACGGACAAACAGACACACGAGTGATCCAATAAGGGTTCCGTTTTTTTTCCTTTTGAGCTGCGGAACCCTAAAAACACTTTTGTTAACTGGGGTGACGAAGTTATCTGAAAATGATATCTGTTAAGTTGGCAATGTTTAAAAAGCTATATAAAATACCACCAAAAAACCAGTTGGATTTTAATTACATAAATTGAAAGAGCATTCAACTGATTTTGTGTTATATTTACATTGTCTTGATTAATGATTAAATAGCTTGGCATCTTGAGTACGCATTACTCGTATTCGAACTTATTTTAAACCATTTTCTGTAAGTAACGGTGTTAAAATGAAAACAAATTACTAACCTACTTGCGAAAAATACAATCAATTTGAATTTCCTGCTCAATTTTTCCCATTTTACTACTATCCCTATTTCATCACACCCAAAATAAAATAAAAAAACAGAACACGGCGACAATAAACTGAATAAAACCCCGCTTTCTACATATTTTCATATAACTTGTTTTGTTTCGTCGTAAAAAGGAGATCCGAACATAGCCGATCTATCAATTGGGTACATGACGGATTTCCCGAAATGTTCCAATATATTCCGGATAGGTTCTACACGTGGCCTAGGTTAAAGTTACACTTTTGTTCAATGGATTCCTTTATCCTACGTTCAGAATTTGACAGAATTTAATCAAATATTTTTGTTTGCCTCACCTATATCCACACCTATATAATATTTTTATGTCTAAAACGGAGCTCGTGGTGAAATAGCGACAGCCGCACTGGACGATACATCAGGTTAAGCTACGCTTACCGGAATTGTGATTATTGTCAAACTGGGAATATTGTAATCATTATAAAACTGGAAATATTGTGATATTATCAAACTGGGAATACTGTGATATTATCAAACTGGGAATATTGTAATCATTGTAAAACTGGAAATATTAATTGTAATCATTATAAAACTGGAAATATTGTGATATTATCAAACTGGGAATATTGTAATCATTGTAAAACTGGAAATATTGTGATCATTATCAAACTGGGAATATTGTGATCATTATCAAACTGGGAATATTGTGATCATTACCAAACTGGAAATATTGTGATATTATCAAACTGGGAATATTGTAATCATTGTAAAACTGGAAATATTGTGATCATTATCAAACTGGGAATATTGTGATCATTATCAAACTGGGAATATTGTGATCATTACCAAACTGGGAATATTTTGATCATTATCAAACTGAGAATATTGTGATCATTATTAAACTGGGAACTTTGTAAGCAATACCAAACGAAAGCTTTGGTCTAAAGTATTTACCTAACACTAGTTTTTTGCCCGCAGCTTCGCCCGTTGGATGTCTGAAATTATCCCACGGGAACGTACTACCGGGACCCAAAGTGTTTTATGTCCTAATCCAGGTCAAGGTCAATGTGCCAAATTTCATTCAAATCCGTTCAGTCGTTTTAACGTGAAAGCGTAACAAACGAACAAACAAACTCACTTTCGCATTTATAATAATATACTAGCTTCCGCCTGCGACTTCGCCCGCGTGGTATGTCAATAAAAAGTAGCCTATGTCCTTTTCCAGCTCATAGTCTACTCGTGTGCCAAACAGAAGAAAGAAAGAAAAACTGTTATTCAGGGAGAAAATGACGCACACACATACATAAAATGTTTGCATAATATCAGTTTAAAAACATAAACATGAATGCAAACCTATTTAAAAAAAATATTATAATAAGAAGACGGAAATATTCGTCACGACCGCGCGAAACGGCTAACGCTTAGCATAATGCCGTGGCCAAGAACTTACTTTCGCATTTATAATATCAGTTAGGATTAGTTAGGATATAGATAATATTAAAGAAGTACGGATTATGTACCTTTATTATATGCTGCTGTTTTAGGCGAGTACAATTTACTCTCATGTTGAACCTAAAATATTTTTACGTGTAATGTTATTTCATGGATTTTACTTAGTGAGTGGTTAGGTAGAATTTGTTATTTTGAGCTCAGTCTGAGAAAATGGATACTAATGTATGTACCTAGGTTTTATGTAAACGAAATAAGGCGCCGTTATTTATTCTCCTGCCCTTGTCCCAATTTATTTAGGGTCGGCGCAACATGTCTTTTTCTTCCATACTTCTCTATTATTCGTCATCTCGGTTGTCACTCCCTTTCTGGCCATATCATCTTTCACACAGTCCATCCACCGTTTCGTTGCTCTTCCCCTACTCGTTAAGCCATCCACATTCATACTCAAAACTTTCCTGACGACGTTTTCCTCATTCCTCCGCATCACATGCCCATACCATGACAACCGATATCCACACAACTTTTCAACCTTAATATGACGTTATGTATATTGTCGATATACAAGGTGTAATTTAAATAATGCACAACTCATTCATCATTATGAACAACTTTTACTATGGGACCAAACCTTTTTTTTTCGGGTGAGAAATCATCAAATGACTTCTCCCGCTCTGGGCGGAGCGGGAGGGCGTGTCAGACTTCTACTGACTAAAACCCATCCGTTTTCTTTCAGTTACCTGTACCAGGGCCACGGTATATCTTTCAAACAACCCGTAACCCTGGCAGGCATCGGCCCTAGTGGACCCTATCAGTTAGTACTGACATCTCTTTGAAGCGGGCGTGGAACACAACGCGCCGTCGATCCGGGCCTAGCCCTTACCGGACGGCGAGCTACCCGTTACTACTACTACTCTCAACTCACACTTGGTACGGATACCAGCGAGTAATCGCTCGTCGCCATCGCGCACTCGCTACTCGTTTTTAGGGTTCCATACCTCAAAAGGAAAAAACGGAGCCCTTATAGGACCACCCATGTGTCTATCCGTCTGTCACAGCCAATTTGCTCCGAATGTAATGGACCGTATAAGTTGAAATTTGGTACACTTATGTATTTCTGTGACCCAAACAAGGACGTGTAATGTATATTAATGAAATCTGAATATGCGGGACTGAATTTTGGGGGCAAATAATAAAATTAAAAAATAAGTGTTGCAAACCATACCGTGCGATATATCAAAAAACTGTGAGGGTCTCAAACATATTTTTTAAATAATTTTAAAATAAACTGTTTAGAAGTTATTTAAGAAAATAGACGAAAATTGACCCCCCCCCACCCTTGTCTCCAAAACTACTGAACTTAATTTTTTTTTTAAATACAGAAATTACTTCTATACCTATAGATTACAGGAAAACCTATAAGAAGTCTATTGTCTTAAAATAACATGGTAAATCTCTCAATATTGTGCGTACAAACTTACATTTGAAGTTGGAATGTATGGCAGAACATGTTTTTCAACTACAATGTTAAGTTTGTTCTTGTTATAAATTCATCCCAACTACGGAACCCTTCATTGTGCGTGGTCCGACACGCACTTGGCCGGTTTTTAGTTGTTAGCTCTACTCGCTTCTCGTTATTCCAGCGGTGGGAACGCGGCTTACACTCTAAAAGCGAAACGCTTCAAAGCGATGTTTTGCTGCAAAGCCAAAAACTTATATGACAAAAAATGTGTACCTACAAAGCATTTTTTCTCAAAGAATGTCGTCTTCAAAGGACGAGAACCACAAATTTACTGTGGTTTTAGTCTGTTTAGTAACTTTCTCGTTCCTATGTAATGTAAGCTGGTAAGGGGTAGTTTATATTAATACGTGAAGCAGTCTTAGTACCTCTTTTAACGAAAATTGCTTGGACGGAGGAGTATGAAATTTGGCACAGTTAAAGGTTATATGGAAAAGGAGTGCAGAAATTAATATTTTTATATAATATGCATTAAAAATAAATTAAATTAATAAAAAAAAACATTACACATGCTGCCGTGCGTTTGACAAGAATAATGTCGCCACAGATAACTATAATGTGGCCCACAGGTATATATAGTCAGAGATAGATAGTACTGTACTAAGTTCGACATCTAGTTCCAAAAATATGTGCTAAGCGCTAGTGTCCTAATGTCACCTAGTGATGTCCCACAGCGTACCTACTATAAAAGCCACGATAACCATCCGGCATAGAATATCGATAGCGTAGTGATGTGTCATGGAAAATTCTTATAGGGTTAATTATATTATTTGCAAGGTTCAAAGATTATTTAGTTATGTTTAATGGATACAAATTTATCGAAAGAAATGTAAAAATAAAACGCCTTTTCAGATTTCACTTTTTTCCTCTTAGCCGTGTTTTTGGCACACACGTTTATCTATTCAATAACTGATCCTTTAATAGACCAAGAAGTTCGGATTTCACTAACACCAAATACGACAGCCACAAAGCCCTAAGTTTATCATCCTTTGGTAAATTATAAAGGCGATGAGTTTTGTTGGTTGAAGTACAACCAACAACACAGCATTTGATAGGAGCCATGGCCGCGGAGCAAAGCACCAGACCACTGCAGTATAATTCGTATCGAGCAAGGAACTTGGAATCAATCTCAACTAAAGCAATAAAGCGAGAAGAACGACTAGTACACAAACTATAACACAGCAGCACGCGAGCTTCGACACGAATGACGGAAAATCCAATCTCCAATCCGTCACTTTGACACATAGTTAAACACAACGGCCAAAATGGCTGCCAACAACATGGCTACCGAAACTAGCGCCAAGACGCATTTTTTGGAACTTAGCTGTCACACGCCTGATGTGCTCTGCTTCGTTTTTTTATTTTTACATATCGAGGGTTCACGGGCTATTTGAACGGCCACATGTTTGGAACTTTACAGGAGAGCATTTCAATGTTTCATTATTCGGAAAAAGAACATTTTAAAAAAATATCAATATTTTTTTACGAAAAAGTGGCCTATCGACGGTTATAATCAATAGTGTCTATCTCCGTTTTTAACGTTTTTCACTTTTTAATGCAGGTAGGTAACTAACTCAATATCGGCAGGATGTCGCTTAATACAAATAGCCCGTGAACCCTCTATATATATTATTTTTACATTCTATCATGTCATCCTATTTATTACAAGAATAAAACTATTGAAACTATAAAATGAATATGGTCGAATTTCGACAAATGGGCGACCAGTATATAGAATAATTTTGCAAGAAAAACAACAACTTGACGTTTAACGAAGCCGAGAATCACTGATAATATATACTCCCCGTCATTGTGATATTTTTTTTTTTCTTCTGGACCATACCTTTTTGGTCACAGATGTATGTTAAAGGTCAAAGTTGCAACTTTTTAATAATTTTTTTTTTCACAAAATTCAGTTATAATGTTATAACTTTAAATACTTACCCCCATAACTCCAATACTGGTACTGGCCCAGCACAATGCTTTGCGTGTGTTTCATTACTGTGGGTATCTTCTGGTTTTGGTTATACTGACTCTTACCAACTAAAGGAAAAGAAAAAAATAGTTCCAATAGCTTCTTTTTTTGCAAGAATAGATCCAAGATGGCGTCTTCATCACAAAAAGAATGAAAAGATTATGGTAGAACGTCTCTACCAATTACAAATTCCTACATAGCATAAAGGTAAAAAAACCGGCCAAGAGCGAGTCGGACTCACGCACATAGTTTTCCGTACTATAACAAAAGTGTGTTATTTAGAGACATCGTTTTATTTTTCCTGTAATCTTTACATAAACTTCTATCAGACAGAATAATTTCAAGGGGGGGGGGGGGGGGACGGTATTTTTTTTTAATTTTTCATCACAAGTCGTAAACTATTCGGCCAAAAATAAAAAGAAAAAAATGTTTGAAAATGTGCACACAGCGTTCTTTCATATGATACCCCACATGCCCGAGTAGCCTCACTTCGAATTTTTACGTATATATTTATATTTCTTTCTTATTTGCAAAATAGTTGGGCAAACGTCATCTAAAACTATTCCACAATTCAAGATGATAGCAAAAGTAGTTCTTGAGCTGTAACAGACAGACAGACAGACTAAGTCACACCATAAGGGTTCCTTTTTACCTTTTTAGTACGGAGCCCTAAAAAATAAACAAAAATGTCTTAACAAATCGCCTCCCAAAAGTTTTGTTTTATAAACATTCTTATCTTCAAAGTTACGCTATTCGGTGACCACTAATGTGTTGTGTAACGTCTTTTGGGTTCTGAACAACTATTTAAGGACCCTTAAACAGACAACATAAGTCTTTAAGCAGTTTAAGGATCGCAGTAAAGGTGTGTGGTAGCATAATGTAAGTTTTAGTGTTCCTAGTTAGTTCTTTTTGCCTGAATAACTGAGTAAGATTGGCTTTGTGACTAAGTAATAACCGGCGCACGGGTCGATCGATCAGTAGGCCTAGACAAATGGCATTCGCTTCGGAGCGATTTTATTTCTACAATCGCTATCGACGCATCTCTATGGAAGTTATCATGTGACATTTCGATAGCTTTTATCAACTCCATACATTCTTGGCTTTTCTACTAGCGCCATCGCTAAACGAAAGTTAGTTTGTCTAGGCCTGCAGGTTAAGCTACGCTTACCGCGGTTGGTCCGTGGATGAGTCACCTTTATATACTAAGAACTCTCCTTGGTTTCGGCCATCATTTGTAGATCTTTGACGACTGGGTTGTGGAGGTCAGATAGGCAGTCCGTCCATGTAAAATACTGGTATTCGGCTGCATCCGGTTAGATTGAAAGCCGACCTCAACATAGATACGAAAAGGCAAGTAATACTGGTTGTCAGACTTTTGGGCTTCCGACAACCCGTAACCCTGTGGTGGCCTTCACCAGGTCATCAGTCCACCTTGTAGGAGGCTTTCCAATGCTACATCTTATATACGCGGTCGTCATTCGTTTTATTTGATCATAAATTATTTTCCTATCAATATAACAACAATCAACCAGTACTTTATGATATTGACATTAAATTAATTTGAATATGCGTTCCAAAATCAAATTAATACTACCCCTACATGTCTAGATCAAATCAAACCAATAGTATTCCTTATTAATGATTAACCAACATTTAACCATTTCTGTAAGTAGGTTTGTACAAACACTTACAAGTAATAATATTTTTAAAAACTAGATGAGGTCGGCGTTTCCTATCTGACTACTCTGAGAAGAAATGCTGAAAGAAACTCAGAGGTCACAGTCTCTTTTAAAATGCAGACATGACTGGGTCAGTTCATGTAACGACCATGTAGATTGTTGTCTGAAATGGTCTTTTGAGTAAAGAACCACACATATTAAGAGAGTCAGTGCCCGCATTTGTCAATAATTGCGCAGTTCAACTCAGACGATTCGACGAGCAATACCAAAGAAAGGACATTACTCAAACTGCCAGACCATGATTAAAAATAACGTAGAGAGAAAAAAAAACAATGACCCACATAGTCTTCACATCCACAATAATTTGAACTGTTGCAGTAAGATGGTTATAGCCATGATAAAGTTAATATATAGATATTTATTTGCTTCGTCATACATACAAGAAAAGATATGCATGCAAGATGGTAACAACATGATGAGGATGGTAATACGTAGATATATCTCTAGGAATATAGTAATTATATGAAAGCAGTTAATAACTATCTTACTAGGAATATAGGGAATTAGGGGCATTCCGACCAAATAAGTTAGCACTGTGCCTAATGACGCGCGAGCCGAGCGAGCGAAGCGAGCGGTGCCGCGGCAGCGGACAGCGAGCGGCGACGTGACAGGGCCGTGACACACACAGGGCAGGCACTGAAGCTGACACGGACATGTGTGACTAGTTCCTAATAATTATGCACACACAGATTTTTTTTTTCACGGCCCTTATAATATGACAATGTGAAGATATACCTTTACACGCGGCCGGTTTCATTATCATTAACCCATTAACCGATGTCTGTTTTTATATTATAAAAGAAAGTTAAATATTTTTGGAGTTTACTCCTTAATTTTAATATAAGTCCCGCGGTATGGAAATTTTATGAGGAGTGAAATAATACAAGCGTTAACATAAAAGCGTTACGTTTTTCTGCACAACGTAAAATAAAACGAGCGCCTTTACACCTTAAAGTTGCTTTTTGTATAGCACTGATTTATTGAAGAAACCCTGTCCCTATGGTCCTTTGTTTTCGTCCAACAATAGAAAGTCAGAACGGCACAAATAACGGGAGTAAACTCTAGTGACAGAGCCTAAAATTTTGAAATAATACAGAAAATAGTTCTATACCTATAGATTACAGGAAAACCTATAAGAAGTCTATGGTCTTAAAATAACATGGTAAATCTCTCAAGACTGTACGTAAAAACTTACATTTGCAGTTGGAATGTATGGGAGAACATGTTTTTCAACTAAAATGTTAAGTTTTTTCTGGGGATAAATTCATTCCCACTACAGAACCCTTCGTTGTGCGTGCTCCGACACGCACTTGGCCAGTTTTTTTTTTTTTTTTATTGGATGGCCAAATTTCTTTTCTCCATAAAAACATTGCTCCATTTACCGTAAGCAGCATTTTCGCCACGCCTTATTGACAGAATGAACCCTGAAATCACATTTTATATGTTTGCCAAAGCTTATTTGTATCAAACTCGTAAAATATACGGGGTGTAAAGATTTCAGATTTATTTATTCTTTGTTTACGGAACTGATTTGGTTTTATAACCTCACACGGGTCACCGAACTCAAATACCTATCTATAGGTATCTTCATGACTGGAGTGAATAGGTTACATCTAGGCCAGTGGACCATCATCGACTGTATCATAGCTTACCATCAGGCGGGATAGTGGTAAAACGCGAGCCTGTCAAATACAGGGTCACATTCAATTAGCTAGCGAAACTTAGCAGACGTCGGATGGTCGATAACTAAACATGAGAAAAATAAATATCTTTATTTGGGGTCTTCGACCTTAGGTTACTTGAAATATAAATTTTTTGATGGTACCGACAAAACAAAATCTCTTAAGAATTAAGAAATATTTTTTTAAGTTCTAGTAACTTAAAAAAATATTTATATAAGTAAAACTATACTAATATTATAAAGAGGTAAAAATTATTTGTCTGTTTGTTTGTAGATCTAATTTTAGAAAAACAACAAAAAACCCGTTTGGCTTAATCGCGACGAAAACGTCTTCCGTAAACTTACAATTCCTCCACCATTCTTCAATCAATTCTAGCTGGCTTTTCAAACTCTTAACGCACATTTTTCACCCTCCATGAAAAAATATAGGTAAGTCCACCATTTTTCGTAAGTTCCTTGATGAATAACCGTGTCGTGTCATCACGTCCGATTTCCTTGCAAAGCTGCTGGAGTAGGTACTGTGATATTTAGCTGTTAATTATTTTTAATTAATCCGGCCCCTCCCTGTACTGAAAACGTTATGAAAAAGGACTATTTTACATTCTCGGCTGCACGCTTTAATTAGGAGGTGTGTTGATGAAAAGTGTGTGGTTATGTGGTATTTTGTGTTCTGATGTATAAGTTAAAAAGAGCTCGTGGCTAAATAATAACAGCCACATGGGTCAATCCATCAGGTTAAGCTACGCTTGCCGGGGTTGGTCTGTGGATGGGTGAGAATCTTTTCATACCGAGACTCCTCCGTGCCTCGGAAAGCACGTTAAGCCGTTGGTCCCGGCTGTTATTTGTGGATCTTTGACAGTCGTTACGACCCGTAACGACTGTCAAAGATCCACAAATAACTAATACTAAGACTAATAAACCAGCTGAAGTTTAGAGTACTAGAAAAGTCAGAAATCGTTTGCGACTGTTTAAATTCAATCTGCCTAGCCTTTTCGCAAATATGTTGGGGATCTTTGACAGCCGGTACGGGTCGTCAGAAGCCCGAAAGTTTGACAACCAGTCTTACCAAGGGGTATCGTATTACCCAGTAACTGGGTTGTGGAGGTCAGATAGGCAGTCCATCCATGTAAAATACTGGTATTCAGCTGCATCCGGTTAGACTGGAAGCCGACCCCAACATAGTTGGGAAAAGGCTAGGCAGATTGATCGATGCACTTCCTAAAATAGTATTAACTTCTCTGCGTCAATTAGTAACATAACACCTCACATAGGATTGTGATTTTTTTTTTTAACAGGAATCGGGGAAGGAAAAGGATCGGTGGAATTCTTATGAGGGCTAACTTGAATATCTGGATCTGTATTATTATATAGTATTAGTTAAAAACACGCAAGATAATACTATTGCACTTTTGTTTCGCAGACATCGTAAAAAAAAAATTGAGGTTTTGTGGGACCCGCTTGGAATGAAGTTCCTTTCGCTGTGTATTATGTATTAAGGCCGCAGGAATCCGTTGGATGCGGGAAGTACAGAACTGGTTGAAGTGACAGAGCTTGGCGGAGGCCTGTGTCCATCAGTAGAAGTCTTTTAGCTGAAATTAGCTTGATGATGACTAACAAACAGTGGAATAACGTCCATACGATGACGTTAGTAAGGAAGAAAGACTAGACTTTAAGAGACGTGTTTTTACAGACATTATTTAACTGTTAAAAGTATTTCTATGAGTTTTAATACACAACATGATAGCTCATTTCAATTATGATCTTATGAATGAGCTACCTTTTTATTTTTATTATGTAATTTTGACTAATCGACCTAAAACCGGCGAACTTCAGCCTTGTCTCCCAGTGGGGTGATGATAATCTGGTCTCTTTTAACGCCACCAAAACACAGGCATGTCTTTTTCTTCCTACTTTTCGGGGTACATCTCTTCCTGTAACTAATCGGCTTGAGCTCCTAGGCATGGAGTTGACATCTGGTCTCAACTTTGGCGCCACCATCGAGTACACCCCCAAACTACGGCCAAGAAATTGGGCATCCTAAATAGGTTGAAGCAAGACTTTACGCCTGGAGAGCTTTTAACCCTTTACAAAGCGCAAGTCCGATCCTGCATGAAGTATTGCAGCCACCTTTGGGATGGATCAGCTTACCAACTAGCCGCGCTTGACTCGGTGGAACGCAGAGCTAAGAGGCTCATTGGCGACGTAAAACTGGTGGATGCCAAGCTTCATAGCTTGGCTCATTGCCTGCTTGTCGGTCTTCTACAGATTGTACTTCAGTGAGTGTGCTCAAGAACTCCACGACCTCATTCCGCCGGCCCCCTTCTACCATCAGACATCTAGACGCACTGCCAGTTACCATCCCTACCTAGTTGCTATTCCACCGATTCGCACTAAGCGCTTCCAAATGACTTTTATAATGCGCACAGCAAAAGAGCGGAACTCACTACCTGCGTCTATGTTTCCGAGCGCATACAACCCTAATCAATTCAAAGTGAGAGTGACCAGGCTTCTTCTGAGTAAGCTCACTTCATCGTCGATTTTGTCTCTGTCGCCTCCGACCTAGACTAGAGTCAAGAGCAAACCCATCATAAATAATAAAAAAAGACTTTTTGGGAATTTTTGCTGTAAGAGGTTTAGTATATCACATATAATATTTATGAATCGTTTTGACGTCTAGATACGAAAAAAAAAATATAGTCTTGTGAAAGTCGTCTATACAATAAATGTATCACTTTTTACCACTTTAATATAAAATATTTGAATAAAAAAAATAACGTTGTCAAATTTTAGACAAAATGGGCAAAGAAATGCTTTTGATTTCGGCTACTTAGAACGTTAAAGTTCAAAAAATTAAAACAACACAATTATATTTCAGTTCAAAATTTCCTGAACAAAAATATGCAAAAAAATGGCAATAAAATCTTTTAAAACTACCTACATCTCGCATTATAATACTCGACCCAAAAGAAAAAGTCGCTCATTCATTAAATCATAATTATCTTTCTTGTTATGCATTAAAACTTATAGAAATACAGTATTTTATCTAATCACGTCTAAAAAACCGGTCAAGTGCGTGTCGGACTACGCACAATGAAGGGTTCCGTAGTTTGGATGAATTTATCCCAAGAACAAGAACAAACTCAACATTGTAGTTGCAAAACATGTTCTCCCATACATTCCAACTGCAAATGTTAGTTTGTACGCACAATATTGAGAGATTTATCATGCTATTTTAAAACCATAGACTTCTTATAGGTTTATCTGTAATCTATAGGTATAGAACTATTTTCTGTATTTTCTTCAAAATTTTAGGCTCAGTAGTTTCGGAAAATAAGTGGGGCGGGAATGGTTTTAAAACAGTTTATCTAAAATATTTAAACATTATAAAAATATATATATTTGAGACCCTCACAGTTAGCCCTTTCATTTGATATGTCACACGGTACAGTTGGCAAAACTTTTTTTTTATTTTCTTATTGCCCCCAAAATTAACCCCCATATTCAAAATTCATTTATTTACGTTACACGTCCGTGTTTGGGTCACAGAAATAATAATAATAATATTTATTTATTGCAGTCAAATACACACAGAAATACATATGTGTATCAAATCTCAACTTAATTAGTCCATTAGATTCGGAGCAAATTAGCTGTGACAGACGTACAGACAGATATACAGACACACGAGTGATCCTATAAGGGTTACGTTTTTACGGCCTCTTCAATTGAGGTATTACAAGTATGAATGCCACGAGGAAAGTGAGTAATTTCCGACGTAGATTCCTATTTGACAATGAATAGTTTATTTGAGCCTGTCTGTTTCCTAGACTTATGTTTGGCATGAAGGAAAAATTATGTATTTTTGATTGTTGAGTACGATTTAATGGTTCAGCAACAAAACTTATTACTTAAAATCTGGTAGAAAAAGTACCTTCCTCGACATAAGCAAAACTGTAGTTTTAGTTCTGTTTAGCAAAGCTAGTTTTCAGTTAATGAAATTGACTTTGGTTTTCACTAATTAATCGACAAACAAGACAAGACTTTTATAAATATCCTAAAACTTGTAAAAGGGTCCCTTTACAAGTTTTAGGATAATTATTAGGATAATTTTAATTGATAAATTGCAAGCGATTGATTGCAATTTATCAATTGCCATTGTAGTAATATTGCCAATCGCTTCTATTAAATTTGGTAGACGATCAATTTGCGCATCAATGTGTATCAATCACGTAAAAAATTACCATTGCAATTGATCGTTTTGGGGACCCATTAAAAATTTCATAAAAGACTGTCCCAACTAAATATCGAGCAAAACCCTATCTTAAATCGGACGTCAAATTTCGATGTTCTATTTCATCATGTCGAACGTTTCATTCCGCTCGTGTTAGCTAACTCCGTTCTGTAAGGCGCGTCGCTCACACGAGCTAGAGTCGAGGCGGCGGCGTCAAGGCGCGGGCGTGCGGTGCAGGGGTGCGGGGGTTTTGTAAAGGGGTCGAAATTTGTTTTTTCCATGAAAAAAAAAAACAAATTGTTTTTTTCAATTTTACAAAACATCAAGCGAAAATTCGAAAGAAACCTGTTTCTTTCCAAAGGATTCTTTCGTTAAGTTTTCAATGTAACATTCGAAAAAAAAAAACGGAAATAAACACAATTTGTTTTTTGCGTGAAAAAAACTAATTGTTTTTTTTTTCGGCATTTTCAACGCTACCGTGCCGCGACGCCGCCGCGATCTCGCCTCAACTTAACAGTGAGCGACGCGCCTAAGATGTTTCGTACTGGAACTCCGGAAGTCAGTGAATTTAGGGACTTTAAGATTAAAATCAACAGTCTGTTGGCAAGAATCGGCTTTAATTCCGGTGTTTTAGACTCTTGGAGAATTTGCCATAGAGTAAAATGTTTAAGGACTCATCAACAATTTTGTTTATCCGCAAATAAAACTAGAAAGCGATGAGACAGTAGACTTCGTAATTACTATGCCGCTTTCGACAACAATTTCCAGAAAATTTAAACTTTAAATTTATTTATAATGATACACCAACAGCTTTTGTCTATATCGAGGATTCACGGGCTATTTGTATTAAGCGACATTTTTGGAACTTTACAGGCGAGTATTTCAAAGTTTCATTATTCGGAAAAAGAACATTGTAAAGAAATGTATCAGTATTTTTACGACAAAGTGGCCTATCGAAGGTTAAGAATCAATAGTGTCTATCTCAGTTTATAGGTAGATTATAATCATATTATAACCCAATATCGAGGGTTCACGGGCTATTTGTATTAAGCGACATCCTGGCCGATATTGAGTTTTAATCAGTTATAATCTACCTGCATTAAAAAGTGAAAAACGTAAGAAACTGAAATAGACACTATTGATAGGCCACATTTACAAAAAATATATTGATACTTTTTTACAATGTTCTTTTTTTCTGAATAATGAAACTTGGAAAAGCTCTCTTGTAAAGTTCAAAAAATGTCGCTTAGTAAAAATAGCCAGTGAACCCTCGATATGATTATAACTCAATATCGGCCAGGATGTCGCTTAATACAAATAGCCCGTGAACCCTCGATATAATACGTCTTAAGTAGATAACAATGGCCTCAGACTTACACAGTCGCCACACACGTTAACCAGCATTCTCAGAGAAGAATTTAGAAGTTATGGAAAAATACTTCACATAAGATTAATAATGTAAGGGAAAATAAAATTACGAGACGAACAATATTGCAATTTTGCCCACTTTCTTAAGACTAAGATATAAACAATGAAAAGTCACCATCTGCCTAGCCTTTTCCCAACAATGTTGGGGTATTTTACATGGAGCGACTGACTATTGGACCTCCTCAACCCAGTTACTGGGTAACACGATACTCATTGGTAAGACTGGTTGTCAAACTTTCGGGCTTCTGACAACCCGTACCGGCTGTCAAAGATCCCCAACATATTTAGCTAGGCAGATTGAATTTAAACAGTCGCAAACGATTTCTGACTTTTCTAGTACTCTAAACTTCAGCTGGTTTATTAGTCTTATAATCCTTATACCTACAAAACTGCATCAATTGTTACCTATTAAAAAAAAACCTAAAGATTGGCATTTCTTGTTTGCCGACTGTAGTCGCATTTTTCCAAAAAAATATGAATATAAATTTAGCAATTACTTTAAGGGTAAACATTTTTACAACTGTTATTTAAACATTATGGAGGTTATTATGATCATTTGAAAAAATGAACGGGATGTCATTGAATTTTTCGGCGGTTGGTAAGTTATTTTGACACTAAAGTATAAACAGTAATTAAAGAGAAAATTGATCGGTTATTTCATCCTATAATGTCAGTACAAAAGTACTCAAGTAATGTAGTAAATTAATGGCTAGTAAAAATTTTGAAATGGGCAGTTAGATAAATAGTTCGGCAGTTCATAGGTTCGTTGGACCTGTGACCAACCACGCGCGAGCCGAATTGGTCGCAGTAACCAAGCTAGGGCACCCCAACCAAAGGAGTTAGGTTAGGTTAGAAATGTGAACAACCGCGCGCGGGCCGAGAGAGCGAGTGCTACTTCCAAAAGCTATGGAATGTTTCCTAAAAACGTTTTACTGCATCTTCTTTTTTTTATTCGAGATGGGTTTGCTCTTGATTCTAGTCTAGGTCAGAGGTGACAGAGACGAAGTCAACGATGGAGTGAGCTTACCCAGAAGAAGGCTGTTCACTCTCACTTTGAAGAGATTAGGGTTGTATGCGTTCGGAAACACAGACGCAGGTAGCGAGTTCCACTCTTTTGCTGTGCGCATTATAAAAGCCATATGGAAACGCATCTGTAACGGTTAAAGTTGCTGCCCTTCTTCTCGCCTCATCTTAATTTATCATCCTGTAATAGGTTTATGAAAACATTTAGGCCTGGTTTTGCCATATTCCTGTCACTGTCGCACAATTTTCTGACTACAAGTGCAAGATAGAGACGAGAACATGTCGTGCACGCGCTAAGTAACATTTATCAATCTGTGCCTTTAGTGCCGATTCAGTTGGGCACAAACTACACTTAATTTAGGCTATTGCTAACTATTTCTCTTTAATAAAACAAGAATGAGACGGAAGTAAATTAGAGCTGTCTTTAGTTGAAGACTAAAAACACGATAAACTCGTTTGACATCTCTGACTTCGTTCACAGCTATAGCCGTTCTTTTCTCGCGCTGCCTGTTAGTAAAAGATCTCTAATTTTAGTTTAGTTATTGAACAAGCAGAATCGGTACATGTCTTTTTTTCTGAAAAACCTTTGATCAATCATTGGCCTTCTTAGGAACGTTTAAGTCCCAAGATTAGGTCACGTAGATATCTGATTGGAGGGTAAGCAGAGCAAGTTAATTAATGCCAGTCATGGATAGTGCATCTCATTTAATTACGACATCCAGGACTGGCGATTGAAAGTAGGTTAGGTACAGTCGAATGAGCTGTTTGGTATACAGGCAGACAGGCAGTTACTTTTAAATAATGTTGTAAATATGCGGAGTAGGTGATTCTTTCAAGTACATCTCTTGTATTGTATCGGGCTAGTGTCCGCAACTCCACGTACAAAGCGCGTTTTGGCGTACGGTTTACATCTCTTAATTATCCGACTACGACAGGAGTCACACGTAATTACTCTAAGAGGATCTTACTTATATTACCTACAACTGTACTACTTCAAGCCCCATCCCGAAAAATAACGATAATATCATAACCGTTATTTCTAAGTGTTGCCAAATTAAAAATAATACATTCAGTTGCCATAATGGAAATACATTTAATAGTTGGTTACAATATTAATAATTTGTTCTTTGACAGTATTGCCACAGTGGATATTATAATGCGGTGTATTTTTTTTTTAATAAATCAAAGAAATCACGACAATAGGTCGTGCAGTTTAAGTGTGGCTCTGGTTATACGAAAACCATTGTTTTTTTTAAATATCTTTTTAGTTAGCGTTTTTGTTGTAGATAGTTGAGTTTTACACTATAAAATTAAATATTGGCAGTATGGTGGACATATGAATATTTTTGCCTGTATACCTAATAGTCTGTTCAACTGTACCTATCTAGAGTTATACTATAATTATAACAAGGACACCGACCACACCTAATATATTAAGTATTAATTATTATATGAAACATTGGTCCACTCATAGATCCTACAAATCCTGTCTAAAACTAAACTCATTATAAAAAGATAACCCATTTGTTCAAAAGCCCGTTTTGTAGGACCAAACTTACAAAAGCCATCCAAAACAGCTATGGAGCGTTGCTATGTAAACATTAAACATCCCAGAATATTCCTAATCCTAGTCCTAAATAATATTATAAATGTGAAAATGTTTGTGGCTAAAGAATTTGGAAGAAATTTAGCACATGGCTAGACCATGACCTAGATTCGGTCGTACGTTCCCGTGTTTTCGACCTCCACGCGGGCAATGCCGCCAGCAAAAGCTAGTCATTAAATAATTTCGTAATCGTGAACAAAAAGCTTAGTAATCTGTTTCTAAATATGACTCTAAAACACACATTTTTAATTCTAATATGACTGTTACAACATTCAAAGAATTCAAAACATAACTGTACCAAAATGGCAATCTACGTAAAAACAAACGGACCGTAAATAAACCTTTAAAAAATTCCATATTTAGGGCCTATACGACTCGAATTATTTTAATAGCGGCTCGACCGGCCGCTGCGAAATCGGAGTCGGTTTTGCGTTCTGGCCCCGCGTCCGCGTCGCTTCACCTGTTGACGCCCTTAGCTTTTCAAATCCCGATAAAACAAAAAGCCGGTCCTTCTAAACGAGGGTCTTAGGTTAGTCGTCCACGACACTACTCAAAAGTAACCAATTCAATCTGCCTAGCCATTTCCCAACTATGTTGGGGTCAGATTCCAGTCAACCGGATGCAGCTGAATATTAACGAATACGTACCAGTATTTTACATGGAGCGTTGCTTTCGAGTAGTGTCGTGGACGATGGGCCCAACTTGGGAACAAACTCTTTTTGTTCCCAAGTCTTTCAAAAAGTTTCGGGACACTGTCTGCGGTCAAACCAACCCAACCCTGTATTAAATTTAGCTAATCCTGTTGTACTCTGACGGTGTGCGTGACTTTGTTAACCTGGGGATCCGCTAAGATTGGCCGCCATGGCCGAGTATATTATTTCGTGTCGGATTGGCGTCCCACAGAACTATGAGAGGGAGGGAAGAGAGAGTGCACCTGTGTCTGGGTGAATATTCGAGCGTTTTAACCGCCGTCATTACCTTCCGCCAAATGTTGATGAAAGAGAATATATTTAATGAAATATTTCAGCAATTCCTGATTCTGGTCCTTAAGCAGATTCTGGGAATTGATGAAATATTTCATTAACTATATTCTCTTTCATCAACATTTGGCGGAAGGTAATGACGGCGGTTAAAACGCTCGAATATTCACCCGTCTGCGCACACGCTTGTGCACTATAATGTCTCCCGCATAGATGGCTAGTCTCCGCTAAGATTAGCCGCCATGGCCGAAATTCGGAGTATATTATTTCGTGTTGGATTGGCGTCCCATCGGACTGTGAGAGTGAGGGTGAAAAAAGGTATATATATTATTTCTTATTAACACGATATGTACTACCTATATGTAGGTATAATGCTCATTAACCTAGCAAACAAAAAATACATAAAAGTTATGCAACAGTATAGTAATACAAACGACATAAAAGAGTAACATCGTTCGTGTATTACCAGCGGCTATAAATCTCCACTCGCTATAAATACTGGATCTGGTTGTTTTGGCCCGACTAGGGCAATGCCAAAGGAGGGTTATGATTTTAACAGGCTATGTATGTATGTGTGGAAGTAATTATCTTACAGATTACGAATGACTCTGGTTATACGAAAACAGAGAAAATCGACGATATGTTTTAGTTGGCGTTTTTTCCTAGTCGGGATTTAGTTTTAAACTTTTTTTAGGTTGTAATGGAGTAGGACCATATGGGTAGGATACTACATTTGAGCTTGCACAAACACGCTATGAGTTTTTTGTAATGGAGTAGGACCATGTGGGTAGGATAATATATTTGAGCTTGCACAAACACGTTACGAGCTTTTTGTTATAAATAATGTACAGTCACGGAAATCAATTGTATAACAAATTGACACAATACGTCAATTTTCCATGCTTTAGCCTTTTAATACAACTTTCATAAAATGACAGTTGTGATATGACTTAATTTATTAAGTCACCCATAGGATAGCTCGGTTAAGCAGCCAACAACCTCCTAGGTTGACCTTGTTAATACACTTATATTTGTGCAATGAGGACAAAATCAATCAATCTGCTTAGCTTTTTCCCAACTACAAGGTGTAACTTAAATAACGCACAACGTCTTAAGGGGTCATTGTGCTCATCATTATGAACAACTTTTCGCAAATAAAAAAACAGCTACTCAGGGACCTTTATGTTTGCATGAAAATTTATAAAAATAATGGTTAGACCTGCTGTCTTGCATGAATCAGAATGTTGAGCCACAAAAATAATTAATGAAAGGCAATTGCATGCAGCTGAGATGAGAATGCTAAGAGGGATGTGTGGTGTTACGTGAATGGATAGAATCAGAAATGAGTATATAAGAGGAAGTCTGAAAGTGACACCGGTGACTGAAAAGTTGTGCGGAAATCGGTTGTCATGGTATGGGCATGTGATGCGGAGGAATGAGGAAAATGTCGTCAGGAAAGTTTTAAGTATGAATACCTATATATCCATATTCTAGTATATGGCTATACGAGTAAGGGAAGACCAAAGAAACGATGGATGGACTGTGTGAAAGATGATATGTCCAGAAAGGGAGTGACTACCGAGATGACGACTAATAGAGAAGTATGGAAGAAAAAGACATGTTGCGCCGACCCCAAATTAATTGGGACAATTGGCAACAGCAAACTTTTTTTTTCAGTTTTACCAAGGGGTATCGTAATACCCAGTTACTGGTTTGTGGAGGTCAGATAGGCAGTCGCTCCATGTAAAATACTGGTATTCAGCTGCATCCGGTTAGACTGGAAGTCGACCCCAACATCGTTGGGAAGAGGCTAGGCAGCAAACATGTTTATGCGAGCTAATTATACCATGTTCTACGCAAATAAATGATTAATTTACAATTATTATCACTTGTTTAGGCCCCCGAGACTATTATTCTACTTACTCAGAAAATATATTTATCTTCCGATCTCACTGTAGCACTTCTGTTTTATTAATGTACCAGATATTAATGCTCTAGAATTGTTGGAGACATAAAAGGGAAGCATTGTTCGTATATTTCTCGGGGCTATAAATCCTAGCGCGCAATAAATAGCCCGGACTTGTTGTTGTTGTAAAGCTACACTTCTATCAACACGCCTTGGTATAAAGTCACGTTGTAAGACGATACAACGGTATCTAAATACTAAAAAAAAATAAGGATTTTCCTATGGTAGAGTGAGATAGTAAAAGATAAGTTTGTATGTCATAGAAACAAGTGTATACAACATATGATACATACATAAACTCACGCTTTCTGCTCATGGATATAGGCAAAAACTACAGAACGCCACCTGCTACGATCCTTACATACTCATTTTGCCTCGTTTACGTTCATACATCAGGTCATACACGCACGCCGGTGGCGAGTACTGCGCACTTGACCTTTCTGAAGAATATCACCAATCAAAATCTGCCTAGCCTTTTACCAACTATGTTGGGGTCGGCTTCCAGTCTAATCGGATGCAGCTGAATACCACTAATTTACATGGAGCGACTGCCTATCTGACCTCCACAACCCAGTAACTGGGTAATACGATACCCCTTGGTAAGACTGAAGAACATCACCAATAAGGTCATTATATAGGGTGACTAGTAATTAGTGACCGATACTTGGTGCACATGATTGTACTCATGATAACAAACAACTTTTACTATGGGATTAAACCTTAATTCGCGAAAAAAAAATCAGCTGTCCCATACATTCATGTTCACATCAATCAATCTGCCTAGCCTGTTCCCAACTATGTTGGGGTCGGCTTCCAGTCTAGCAAGATGCAGCTGAATACCAGTATTTTACATGGAGCGACTGCCTATCTGACCTCCACAACCCAGTTACTGGGTAATACGATACCCCTTGGTAAGACTGGTTGTCAGACTTTCGGGCTTCTGACGACCCGTAACGTCAAAGATCCACGAATGACAGCCGGGACCAACGGCTTACCGTGCTTTCCGAGGCACGGAGGAGTCTCGGTATGTAAAGATGGTCAGCCCTCCACAGACCAACCCCGGCAAGCGTAGCTTAACCTGATGGATCGACCCGTGCGGCTGTTATTACTTAGCCACAAGCTCCTCATTCATGTTCACATAACTCGTCAAAATGTAGGGGGCAGCTGAATTTTTTTTCGCGATTTCAGGTTTGGTCCCATAGTAAAAGAAAGAAAGAAAGAAAGGTTGTGGTTTGGTCCCATAGTAAAAGTTGTTTGTTATCATGAGTACAATCATGTGTTTAAGTATCGGTCACTAATTACCAGTCACCCTTTATATGTCTTCCTAGAGGGTCCCCTCCCGGCGTTTCCACGTACATCTGACCTATAAATAAATACCTTGTGTTAGTCCCCTTTCATTCATCCTCTCAGCATTTTAATATAGAGCGATAACTACTTTGGTGGTTCATTTCAAACAAAAGGCGTTTTTAACCTTTTATTTTGTTGTAAAAAAAAGATAAATACTATTGTATTATTAAGGGTATTTACACTCACTTACCCTTAATACTAATAATATTACTTATCTTCGCGCCATTACTAACGTTAATTAATTTTGTTAAGAGGCCCACGAAGCATGCGTAGTTCATACAAACGAAATACCAAAATAATTTAGCTTAGCTTAATTTTTTTAGCTGTTCGATGCATTTATAAATTAAGTCCGAGACAATCTCTCAGAGAGAAATTTAAGGAGATTAGTATAATGACTTTGCCTTCTCAGTACATTTTTGAAAATCTTTTATATGCCCATAAAAACATTAAATTGTTTAAAAAATACAGTGATATCCACAATATAAATACTAGGAACAAACACAAATTTGTTGTACCTCCAACAAGGCTCAAGAAAATAGGTCGCTCATTCAGGTGTCAATGTATACGCTTTTATAATAAACTTCCAAGCCACGTTCAAGATCTGAGCCTTAATAAATTCAAATCATTCATTAAACGCAAGTTGTGTCAGAAAGCTTATTATACCGTTAAAGATTATATTGAGGACAAAAAGGCTTGGGATTGAACTGCTCCAAATTTTATTTTATTTTATTCTTTTATTTTTGCATACTGAATGTTGACATGACTATTTACTTTGTACAGTATTATATTATTTTAATTTATTGTGAATGTGAAGACTATGTAGGTCATTGCTTTTTTTGTTTGTTTTATTTTTTCTCTCATTTATTTTTAATCATCGTCTGGCAGTTTGAGTAATTTATGCGGCCTACCCCAATGTCCTTTCTTTGGTATTGTTCGTCGAATCGTTGAGCTCCTTAAGTTCTGGGTTGAGCTGCGCGATTACTGACAAATGCGTGCACTGACTGGACAGGTCCTCTCAATCTGTGTGGTTCTTTCCTCAAAAGACCATTTCAGACACCAATCTACATGGTCTTCACATGAAGTGACCAAGATTATGTCTGGACTTTATAAGAGACTGTGACCTCTGAGTTTGTTTCGGCCTTTCTTCTCAGAGTAGTCAGATAGGAAACGCCGACCTCATCTAGTTTAAAAAAAAATATAAAATGGTTGACTTGTAAAAGTGTTTGTACTAACCTACTTACAGAAATAAAAATCATTTATCATTTATCATTTGTAAATCAAACATTTTCATAAGGTAGTGTTTATTTATTCCGATTGGATTGCAGAATATCTAGGTTCCCAAACATGTATTTTGAAAGGACACTGATTTGTAGACGAGTTATGAGGAATTTAAAACTTCTATAGAAAACTTATTTTTCTCATATTTCCTGTTTAAATCAATGTTCTTATTTAATATAGTCCCACTGCTGGGCAAATGCCTCCCCCATTTCTTTCCATGTCTCCCGGGTGTTTTGCCTCCCTTTTTATAACTTTACATTAATAAAAACATAATAACCTTAATAAGTCTTTCCTTAACACTGACTCTCCTAACTAGTGTTTTGACTACATAATGAATAATTTCTATGACATGTGGCATACCGTTAGAAAGGGTATCAACTAATGAACTTTTTACATTAAAGCTAAGTTCAAAATGGCTCTTAGTTTTTTTTTTTTTTAACGAATTTAGAAGTTGTAAAATTTCATACATTCAATAAAATATTAAACTTTGGAAGCTTGTAAGGAATTTTATTGAAACCAGTTGTATCAAACAAAGATGTATTTGGATTTATATGACTTTGGAGAATACAACAAAATTTACTTTGTGCCACTACAGCCACGAACCAAAAAGTTATTTCGAATTAAAGGAAACATTTTGGGTATTTTTTTCATTAAAAAAAAAAAAAACATATTTAACCAACCGTTATATTTGGGACAAAGGGTATATGGGTAGAACCTAGCTAATGACCTCCCAAATCCCTGGAAAAATTGTGTCGGTCCATGCGCCAAACACCCTGTATACAGGGCGATTTTTTCAAGTGGGCGTTTATGGAAAATGGGCGTTTATGGAAAGTGGGCGTTTATGGAAAATCCGAAACTATGAGGAATAGCGAAAAGTACTCAAAGGAGTCTCGGGCTTGATTTAGTTGAAAGGGTGAATATTTGACCTTTAAACCGCCGTCATTACCTTCCGCCAAAAGTTGATGAAAGAGAATATATTTAATGAAATATTTCAGCAATTCCTGATTCTGGTCCTTAAGCAGATTCTGGGAATTGATGAAATATTTCATTAACGATATTCTCCTTCATCAACTTTTGGCGGAAGGTAATGACGGCGGTTTAAAGGTCAAATATTCACCCGAAAACTAAAACAGCATCATTGGATTTTTGAAAAATCAATACTTCTAGCCAGGAGATACGTCTACCCATTGATTTTGAAAAAAAAAAAACACACGCACTTAATTATTACACCGTTCGATAGTGTCGCTAATAAGGATCGAATTCTGTGAAGTAATGGCATACGGCAAACTAAAGTAAAGAACTCATTTTTAACAAAATAGCTTTATTTATTTTTCTTATACCTACCAGTTACCTACCAATTAAACCTTGATATTGATTTTTCAAAAATCCAATGATGTAGTTTTAGTATTGATCAAAATCAAGCCCGAGACTCCTTTGAGAACTTTTCGCTATTGCTCATAGTTTCGGATTTGGCCATCCACACCCAATTGAAAAATTCATATAATTCATACATTGTATACGTATATAAACTCGGGCTCGATTTTGATGAAAACTAAAACTGATTGGACTTTTTAAAAATCAATATTATGGTTTAACATAATAAAAATAAAAAAAGTATTTTGTTAAATTCAAAATGAGCTCTTTCTTTTGGTTTGCCGTATGTCATTACTTCCCAGAATTCGATCCTTATTAGCGACACTATCGAATACAGTGTATGTGTTTTTTTTTTTTCAAAATCAACGGGTTGTTTCCTGGCTAGAAATATTGATTTTTCAAAAACCCAATGATGCTGTTTTAGTTTTCATCAAAATTAAGCCCGAGACTCCTTTGAGTACTTTTCGCCATTCATCATAGTTTCGATTTTTTCCATCCACGCCCACTTGAAAAATTCATCCAGTTATATTTGGAATTGACTCATTACTAACTTTTATTTGATACCAATATTGTAGGTATCAAATAAAAGTTAGTAATGATGATGGTGAAATCTAATGCCCGATTCCTATATTCAACGGATCGTCATATAACAGCTACCAACAGTTTCTAAGTTACTAATAACGAGACGTAACTCAAAATGTTTCACAAAATTTTTATCCTTCATTTCCATACTTTTCGGTTACAGATCGTTATTGGTTATCCTCCCATCCGTTGGTAGGAAACAGTCGGTAGGATGACTTATGAGTCGTATTTTATAGGAACAGTTTAGACTTACGCCTGGTAGAAGTAAGTAAACCGTTTTGACAATCTGACAAAATGACAGGCCAGATGCCGTGGTTGGTTATGATACCACCTATCACGCCACAGGTCGTGTTTTCAATTCCCATCCAGGACAAATATTTGTGTGCATGAACATGTATGTTTGTCCTGAGTCTGGGTGTAATTATCTATATAAGTATGTATTTACAAAAAAAAGTAGTATATGTAGTATATCAGTTAGCTGGTTTCCATAGTACAAGCTCTGCTTATATAATATATATATATATATATATAGGAACCGGGCGGAAGTGTATTTAGTTGCAACAGCATTAAATCAAACACTTAGCAGATTTCACTAACTAAAAGATGCGATTAAATACATGACAATAAAAATTTCTCGAAAAATGTCAGTTAGGAGGTATTGTCACTTCACCGTCAATATATTGTTGCTATAATGCTAAATGAAAAGAGGGGAATGTATAATAGAATAGAAATTTAAAAAAACCGGCCAAATGCGTGTTGAACTACGCACAATTAAGGGTTCCGTAGTTGGGATGAATTTATCCCAAAAACAAATTTGACATTTTAGTTGAAAAACGTTCTCCCATATATCGATATACGTCACGGCCAATTCTCCAACTGCAAATGTGTAATCGCAAAAGAAAATTAATATTATGTGAGAACTGCAAATTAACGATTTTCGAACTTTTTCCTTTACCTTGCTTCTAGCCAAGTTTCAGGAATCAAAATATTCCACATAAATGGACGTATTTTTTTACTCCGTTGACTGAAGCTTGATGTTTTAGAGCCATTAGGTAATTTCAACTTGATATCTCCACGCGTTCTTGAGAGAAAGGGTCTTGAAAGACATACGGACAACGAAGTGATCCTACAAGGGTTTCGTATTTTCCTTTTAAGATACGGAACCCTAAAAATTACGTTCCTACTTATTTTTATGACCTTACTCACTACCAGACACATAGGACCAGAAAAAAACCATCAACTCAATACCCAGAAACTAACATTATTTAACTACACGTGTCCAAATTAAATCTGTTTAATGTTTTACTCTAACTCTAACATAAATAGTTCTAAACACACGTTCAGTTTTGTAAACAGTTGACCAGGTCTTACATCACGTTGATTCGGAATAGATCATAGCTAACTCGATTTCATGGATGTATAAGCAATTTTCAGTTGTAACTCCTGTTGTTAAAGGCTGTAATGGTGTGAAGGTTGTTGATGCTGTAATTTGTTCCATCAGGTCTGGTGTACAATTTATGTGGCGCTTGATCTGGTGGTGTATTGTCGACTTAAGCTGCGTTTACGGAAGCTGGATTTGCTTTTGCAAGCAGGATTGTCGTTTATTTGTGTCGTATTTTGTAGTGTGTCTGTCGTCTGTGGGTGACATAGATTTGGTCGTTCTGTTGTCTTGTTATTAAACCCTTCACATGTGATTTATATATACTGAAAATACATATAGGTGTCAATATGTGCTCGAATGTCAACCATTCACCATTGGATGATGGTTTTGTCCGTTTATATACGTATACAATGTATGAATTATATGAATTTTTCAATTGGGTGTGGATGGCCAAATCCGAAACTATGAGCAATAGCGAAAAGTTCTCAAAGGAGTCTCGGGCTTGATTTTGATCAAAACTAAAACTACATCATTGGATTTTTGAAAAATCAATATCAAGGTTTAATTGGTAGGTAACTGGTAGGTATAAGAGAAATAAATAAAACTATTTTGTTAAAAATGAGTTCTTTACTTTAGTTTGCCGTATGCCATTACTTCACAGAATTCGATCCTTATTAGCGACACTATCGAACGGTGTAATAATTAAGTGCGTGTGTTTTTTTTTCAAAATCAATGGGTAGACGTATCTCCTGGCTAGAAGTATTGATTTTTCAAAAATCCAATGATGCTGTTTTAGTTTTCAACTAAATCAAGCCCGAGACTCCTTTGAGTACTTTTCGCTATTCCTCATAGTTTTGAAATTAGCCATCCACACCCACTTGAAAAATTCACCCTGTATGTATATAATATACGTTTATATAAATGTAATATAAAGCAATTTTTCTTAAGCTCACCCGGGTGACGTGTCAGGTTAATAATTTTGTGTTTATGTGGTTTTGTGAATAAAACAGTAATCAAAAAACAGTAAACAGTAATCGTTCTTTCGGTGATCTTAGGGGCAACTAAGATCACTAAAAGAATGTAACGGATGATTTTTATTAACTTCAATAAATGACGCTAAGTGGTCGCAATGTAAATTACCAGCTTTGTACCTTCATATATTATGAACATCAAATATTTACGAGTAGCTTCTGCCCACGACTTCGTCCGCGTGAAATTTTTGTTCCCCCGACCCACCCCGTCGCATCGCATCGCATCGCCTGCCCGTGCTATTACTCCGTTTTTGCTAAACGTTCTTTCTAATCTTTATTTTATTTTTGCTCAGCTCCTGAGGGCCACAGCGTGATGTTAAATACCCCATAGCCTTCCTCAAGAATTGGGCTATCAAATGCAATAAGAATTTTGCAAATCCGACTGGTTCCATCAGAGATGAGCACGTTCAAACATACAAATAAAAATTACATAATCAATTTTAAATTTACCTTTCACACACAAATTCTCGGTAAGCCGTCGGTTGTCGATGGATGGACTGTGTGAAAGATGATATAATGGCTACAAAGGGAGTGACTACCGAAGAAAAAGACATGTTGCAACGACCAAAAAAAAAATTAGTGTAAGGAGAAGAGAATGATGAAATTCTTGGAGTTTCCTGGAATTAAATTCTATCTAAATTATTGTTTATAAACTAATGCTTAACACTGGTTTTTTTAGTCTAATTGAAGCTAAAGTATGTTGTTTGGATATCGTTTACTCTCGTTGAATATACACTATGTATGCGTTCATTTTGCTGCGCCATGCATGATGCATACGTATGCATAATTTCTTACGGATACAAAGAACTACGAAAACGTGGCTTCGCCCGCGTGGAGGTCGGATATTATCCCTCGGGAACGTACTACTTACCGGGATAAAATATTCCTAGGTCCTAACCCAAGTCATGGTCAAACATTAAAAATGCCAAACATTCAAATACGTTCAGACGTTAAGGCATGAAAAGATAACAGACAGACAGAGTTACTTTCGCATTTATAATATTAGTATGGAAATATGGATTGTGGCGTATGGTATTTCGTTAACAACAACTAAAATACCGTGAGATAATTATATTTTTTATCATAAAAATCATTCTGCCTAGCTTTTTTTCAACTATGTTGGGGTCGGCTTCCAGTCTAACCGGATTGAGCTGAATACCGGTATTTTACATGGAGCGACTGCCTATCTGACCTCCACAACCCACTTACACGACACCCGTTGGTAAGACTGATTTTTTTTTTTGTGATGCGTTTGCTCTTGATGATGACAGCCGAGACCAGCGTCTTAACGTGCTTTCCGAGGCACGGAGCAGCCTCGGTATGTAAAGATGGTCACCCATCCACGGCACAGAAAGGACCAGCAGAATAAATAATGGACCACTTGTAAAATGTATTAAAACAAGACTTTTAAATATACCTGTAATTCATTTGGTGTTCTTGTGGGTATTCTATTCTATTATTTTTACAGAATGTTGCACGCTTGACGGCAAAATCTTTCTATTCAATTCTTAAAGAAAAGGCAGTGCATTAAAGCAAGTTCTATTTGTCTACACTGAGATATACAAGTCACGTCACACGACACCCTCGCCTCGCTCGAATACTGGTAATCTGGTAATGAAGGAACTTATGTAAATATTTACACGGTATGCGTTATCCAATTATAATAATTCATCATCGTTCTCCGGCCCTTGTCCCAATTTATTTGGGGTCGGCGCAACATGTCTTTTTCATCCATATTTCTCTATAAGGCCTGCATTCCTCCTGCGCTGATGTCGGTCGCGCGGACCATACATTATGGTGCTATATTCTATATAGCACCACACTGCGACGCTAAAGTCAGCGGTGCGTACGTTGCTAGTTTGCTACGCGCCGCTAATCGCGCGCGTCGGTTTCGCTCGTCAGCGCCGCGTACGTCGGTCGACTGGCGAGCATGGAATTGTGCGAGCGCCCTCAGTCTGTTATCGATGATAAGCTGAGCTGCCACGCGTGCGTGACAGTCGCTATGAATATCGTACCGTAGAGCGGTCGGTATCGCAAGTACAGTATTTTATTATTTATTTCTTCGGCTAATCAGAAAGGTAGAACTAGGAGATTCTATGAAGTCTGTGAAACGACTCCGGTAAAAACATCTTTTGCCCAGAATTTATTCAATTTCAGAGCAAGCAGATTGTATAATAAAATTAACAAAATTCTTACAATTGTTCATTTGTCTAGGGTAGAATGTAATAAGAAGCTTACACAGTGGTTGTTAGGACTTGATTATGAAGAAACGGAAAAAGTGCTTACTATCTTATCCTAGTCTAGCGTTTTTCATAAATACATACCGCCACTCCTTCACACACACACACACACACACACACACACACACACACACACTAACAAACACACGCATTTATATTTTGATTTTTTTTTTCTGTTTTATTTTATTTTATTAGTACCTTTTCTTATTATTCTTTTTTACAATAGTCCTACATGTCCGTTCTATAATTTTGATAATCTCAATCTCGGCGAGGGGGGCCAGGAGTCCATAGCACAGGGTATCCTAGTTTGGATTCCTGACTCCCACAAACCTTTGTACCTCAAATAGTTATAAGACCTTTATTTTGTAAGTACTTTGTGGGAGAAAAATAAATCTTTATTATTATTATCTCCTTTATTTATTTTTTTAAACTTATTTTATTACATTTTTAAATATTTTCATAAAAAAGATTAAAAAAAAACATTTAAAAATATAAAAAAATAGTGATCCGCCGGTAGCGGGAGCAGGGTCCAAGCTACCGGTGGTTAGGGCCCCAGAGACAGGAACCTCCTCACAATACGCGCCGTATCAAGGAGGACTGCCTTCTGAATCAGGCCCTTCACCCAGCCACCCAACGAGAGCCTCTTGAGATGTTGGTCGAGGCTTTTAGCAATAAGGCCATTGACCATAACGACTATCGGCACAATGATTGCCGAGTCCACATTCCACATAGCGAGAATTTATTATTATTATTATTATTTCTCGCTGACGCACGCGACCAACCGTACGCGACCGACCGTACGCGACTGACATCAGCGTAGGAGGAATTCAGGCCTTAGTCGTCATCTCGGTAGTCACTCCCTTTCTAGCCATATCATCTTTCACACAGTCCATCCATCGTTTCCTTGCTCTTCCCCTACTCGTATAGCCATCCACATTCATACTCAACACTTTCCTGACGACGTTTTCCTCATTCCTCCGCATCACATGCCCATACCATGACAACCGATTTCCACACAACTTTTCAGTTACTGGTGTCATTTCAGACTTCCTCTTACATACTCATTTCTTACTCTATCCATTCGCGTAACGCCCACACATCCCTCTTAGCACTCTCATCTCAGCTGCATGCAATTGCCTTTCATTCATTCTTTCATCCAATTATAATAACTATTAAGAGGCCGTATACGAAATTTTGCCGATTTCGCTGATTTACGTGATTTTACATTTAAAATACTGTATTTCTATGTTTTAAAGCACTACATGAAAGATAACTTCAATTATGATTTAATGAATGTGCGACTTTTTATTTTTTACTGCCATTTTTTTTTTTAATTTTCGCATTTTTTTTTAGGAAATTGATTGATTTTGAACTGAAGTTTATTTCTGTTGTTTTAATTTTATGAACTTTAACGTTCTAAGTAGCCAAAATCAAAAGCACTTCTTTGCCCATTTTCTCTAAAATTTGACTAAGTTAAGTTATTTTTTTACTCTATTTTTTTAAGAATATGGTATAAAGTGATACACTTATTGTATAGACAACTTTCATAAGACTACATTGTATTTTTTTTTCATACCCATTTGACGTCAAAACGATTTGTAAATGTGTGATACAGCAAAAATTCACAAACAGTCGTCGGTTTTAGGTCGATTAGTGAAAATTAAAACTTGTAGAAATACAGTATTTTAACTGTGAAAACTGTGTCTGTAAAATCACGGTAATCACGTAAATCGGCAAAATTTCATATACGGCTTCTTAACTGTTTATCTATACAGGCCCGTAGCTAAATAATAACAGCCGCACGGGTCGATCGAAGGTAAAGCTACGCTTGCCATGGTCGGTTCGTGGATAGGTGACCATTCATTACATATCGAGAGCCTCTGTGCCTCGGAAAGCACGTTAAGCCGATGTGTTGGTCCCGGCTGTCATTCGTAGATCTTTGACAATCGTTACGGGTCTCAGTCTGACCAAGGGATATTGTGTTACCCAGTAAGTGGGTTGTGGAGGTCAGATAGGCAGTCGCTTCATGTAAAATAATGGTATTCAGCTGCATCCGGTTTTTAACAAAAAAAAAAAAAACAATACAAAGTGAAAAATAACTTTCATGTTGGAAGTCGATGTCTTTGGTTTTGTTTGTTCGTTTTTTATAGTTCGCGTCATGTATGTTTGCCGCTCTGAAGTAGGCTACAAAAGGCTGCGCAGTAGTCAATATCTATACTAAAACAGCAGCGCGCCATGCCATGCGCATCGGAAACCACCACCGACTTCCGTAGGTAGTGTTTTTTTTTAAGTCGGTTGTTTTTCTTTTTATGGTAAAAACGTTATATTTTTCACTTTTTCGTTGTGGTACCCCACACAAATTCGAATACCTGGAAAAGAAATTAGAACATCATCCACATAGACTAAGTGGGAAACATACGTATTATTGAAGCTAACTCAAAAAGTATCCAAGCAAAGTTAATAATTTTACATGGGACCAACTTCGAGGAATACCCTCCCGAATAAAACAAGAAGTTATGCGTGGTCCTGGTCATACGCAAAAACAAAAAAAAAACTACGTATCGACTTGAGAACCTCCTCTGGCTAGGCAGATTGAAAGTCAATCAGTATATTGATCTGAATACAAAGGCTGTTTTTTTTTTTTTTTGTGGATGGGAAATCATCAAATAACTTCTCCCGCTCTGGGTGGAGCTGGAGGGCGTATCATACTTCTACTGACTAAAACCCACCCGTGTTCCTTCAGTTGCCTGTGCCAGGGCTACGGTAACTCTTTCGAACAACCCGCAACCCTGGCAGGCATCGGCCCTAGCGGACCCCTTCAACTAGTGCTGACATCTCTTTGAGACGCGCGTGGAACACAACGCGCCGTCGACCCGGGCCTGGTCCTTGCCGGACGGTGAGCTACCCATTGCTCACCATCCGCAAGCCCGCGCCTACGGTGGCCGGGAATCGGCTATTGATTCCCGACGCCCAGGGCGTCTCCTTCGGCGACTAGGGGCGTGAGGGCGCAAAGATTGCCTCTCCCTCACGCGTTCAGCCTGTACCAGGGCCGAACGCGAGAGATCGCTTCCGCGAGGACGCGGCGGTGCTTTGCCCAAGCCGGCAGACTTCCACCGTATGCTCCACCGTGTCCTCCGGGCGATCCACACAATGGTAACACCCGGGCGTTTCCTCCCGCCTTATCCGGAAACAAAAGGTATAAGTACTGTATTGATCTGAACACAGAGATAACAACTGAAAGAGAATTAAATGGAAGAAAAATACATATATATATATGTATTTTTCTTCCATTTAAACAATTTATTTGAAGTCGGCACCATATATGGTGCCGACTTCAAATAAATTGTGATAAACCACCTACAAAACGCACATTAATAAAACAACCATTCTGTTATATACAGATTTTCGGCATCAATTTGAACTGTGAATGATAAAAAATTGAGGTCATCGTGACAAATGAGTGGTTGTTGAAAGGAAAATTTTAATGAAAAAAGTGTGTAATGTCCGATCATTTTCCATCAAATTGGGTTACACAGCGGTCAATTGACCTTTGCTACCCAAACACGGCGAACACCCTTTAAAGAATGTGAGATGGTTTATTAGCACTGGCCATAACTAGCAATAATATTATTTAAGGCCAGTCCTAATGAACATTTCTCACTTTCGATAACTATTTATAATATAATATAATATCTTACGACATTGTTCACACACGGTCATCTGATCCCAAACTAAGCAGAGCTTGTACTATGGAAACCAGATAACTGATAAACTACATACACTACTTTTTTTTTGTAAATACATACTTATATAGATCATTACACCCAGACTCAGGACAAACAGACATGTTCATGCACACAAATGGTTGTCCTGGATGGGAATCGAACCCACGACCAGCGGCATGGCAGGTGGTATCTTAACGAACGACGCCGTCTGGCCCGTCAACTTCCACGTAACTTTCGAGAATAATCTTGAAATGTGGAAAAAATAATACGACAATATGTGAAAACACCGGCTATACTGCATAGGAGTATTTCGAAACTATCAAATGTGTAAATTCTAGCATCGAAATAAAAAACCGCACAAGTGCGTGTTGGACCACGCACAATGAAGTGTTCTGTACTTGGGATGAATTTATCCCAAGAACGTTATTGTACCATACATCGATATACGTCACGGTCAATTCTCCAACTGCAATATTAAGTTTGTAATTACAAAAAAAAACCTTTTTTTATGTGATAAAACTACTAATTAAAAATTTTTGGACTTTTTCCTTTACTTGTGCTGTGAGACCTTGCTCTTGCCAAATTTCATGATTCTAGGTCAACGGGAAGTACCGTATAGGTTTTGATTTACTTGTGAAATCGCAAAATATGCGATATAAACGGTCATAATCTTTTGATTGCATTGATTTACAAGTTTGATTTTTTTCAACTGAAAGGGACCATTGACCCGAGTATTTGATATAAATTTCAAGTTGATACCTCTACGCGTTCCTGAGAAAAATGGTCTTGACAGACAGACAGATAGACGGGCAGACGGACAACAATGTAATGACACCTAATGGGTCACTTATAAATTTGTATGTCTTAATTATGACAAAACATAGCGCACCCCCTATTTTATGTAAACACCTATGTAAACACCTATGTTTCACAAATAAACTGATTGATTGATTGATTGATTGATTGAAAGTCAGTCAGAAGCGGAACGAGGCTGCGGAGCGGAGAAACGGAGAAATATTAACCGACAGGAGTGCATAAATCAGGATCCTATTGGTTAATATTTGTCAGTTTCTGCGCTCCGCAGCCTCGCTCCAATTCTGTGGACAGGCACCCTAAGGGCTCCTATTTCTTTTTGATGTACGGAACCCTAAAAAGTGATTTTTTCAAACAAACTAAATAGTAGTGATGGGCCGACTATGGCCGGTCTTTGACTAGGTTTAGTGATTAAAGTATTGGATATACTCGTAAATACATATTTGACTGACTTTTCATAAACAGACTAGGAACGTCATAAGTTAAAAGAAGTTTAATTTATAGTTGTATTGTCGTCACCATCCTATTTAATATTATAAATGCGAAACTGAGTTTGTTTGTTTGTTTATTACGCTTTTACGCTAAAACGGCTGAATGGATTTAGATGAAATTTGGCACATGGGTAGACCATGACCTGGAGAAGGACATAGGCTACTTTCCATCCTACATCGTAGACGAAGTTGCGGGCAATAGCTAGCCTTATATAAAATCTATTAAAAAATTCTAGAATGTCCCTTTTGAGCCTAAAATGGGGCTTTGATACGGATATTAGTCTTTATAGTTACCTAATTGATACGTAATCTATATTTTTTAAATAAAACTGCCCTCATTTTTGCTATAATGAAAGTTCTTCTTAGCTTATAGTTATTATACATGGTGGCTGCGACATCGACGCTCAACCTGTTACCATGGATTCAGTACAGGATTCTGGACTCCCTGAGTTGGAAAGTCTTCGTTGGTTATTAAAACAAAAATAACTGTTTCCTACAAAAGTGCAATTCTTACGCGATGAAAATGTATGGAACAGCAGAAAAATGAACCCTTAGGGTGCGACTCAGTCTGTCTGTCTGTCACAGTTAGATATCTCAAGAACTACCAATGCTATCAACTTGAATTTTGGAATAGTTTTAGTTGACGGTTGCCCACCTATTTTGCAAAGAAGAAAGATATATATATATATATATATATATATATATATATTGTTGGTTGGGGAAAAAGTCTTTTCGCATTATACATAGTATGTATGAACTTGTAATAAAAATCATTGAAAGTTTAAATTTTAAAGAACATAATTCCAAATTCAAATTAGGAAAATGTGTGATTTTCATTTGTTTTTCGTACCGTCAAGATGAGTGAATCTAATGAAGAAATTCGATACATTTTAAAATTTTACTACAAAAAAGGTAAAAATGCAACGCAAGCCGTGAAAAAAATTTGCGATGCTTATGGACCTAGTGTAGTGTCTGTGAGAGTAGCACAAATTTGGTTTAAGCGTTTTCAATCCGGAAATTTTGATGTCAAAGATGCTCGTCGCTCTGGTCGCCCTATTACGGATAAAATGGATGCCATTTTTGAAAAAGTGGAGCAAGATAGGCATATCAGTAGTTACGACGTAGCTGAAGAACTGGAAATTGACCACAAAACAGTTTTGGCGCATTTGAAAAAAACTGGGTACACAAAAAAGCTCGACATTTGGGTACCTCACGAGCTCACTGAAAGAAACCTAATGAACCGTGTACTCATTTGTGATTCTTTATTACGACGTAATGAAAACGAACCATTTTTGAAGAAGCTGATAACTGGTGATGAAAAGTGGATCACGTATGACAAGAACGTGCGAAAAATTTCGTGGTCAAAGGCCGGCCAGGCTTCACAGACTGTGGCGAAACCCGGGTTAACTCGCAACAAGGTGATGCGGTGTGTGTGGTGGGATTGGAAGGGCATTATTCATTATGAGCTGTTACCACCAGGCAGGACCATTGATTCTGAAGTCTACTGCGAACAACTGATGAGATTAAAGCAAGAAGTTGAGAGAAAGCGGCCGGAATTAATCAACAGAAGGGGTGTGGTTTTTCATCATGATAACGCTAGACCTCACACATCTTTAGCCACTCAGCAAAAATTAAGAGAGTTTGGCTGGGAGGTGCTAATGCATCCGCCGTATAGTCCTGACCTTGCACCTCCAGATTTCCACCTGTTTCGGTCTCTTCAGAATTCTTTAGGCAGTGTCAGGTTAACATCACGAGAGGACTGCCAAAACCACTTGTCGCGGTATTTTGACCAGAAGTCCCAAAATTTCTATAGCAATGGGATCATGTCCCTACCTACAAGATGGCAAAAAGTTATCGAACAAAATGGTACCTACATACTTTGGTTAAATTTAAATAAACTATATTAAAAAATGTTTTGAATTTTCTTAAAAAATGCGAAGAAACTTTTTCCCCAACCTATTATATATATAATATTTTTTTTGCAAATAATATTTATTACTTTTACAGCGTGTTAGTTTAATACATAAATATAAAACAATTTAAAATATAAAAAGCTTATTTGGAAGGACCTTACTTGGTTATTGAACATGGTATTGTTAAGGGGCTTAACTACCTTCTCAAGAATGGTATCTTGATACACTTGTGCCGATGTTTTGATACCTTTTTCACAAAAATATGGCTCAGACACTCCTTCATAGCTAACACCCCACCAAACCATCACTGAAGTCGGATAATGCCCACGTTGCACTCTGTCGACTAATTAGGAAGCTTTCTTAGAGCTTTGAGCATAAATACGGTAATTTTGTTTGTTAAAATATTGCTCAATTGTAAAGATTTTCTCATCATAAAACAACATTTTTCTGTGACCTCCCTTTGCGTACCGCGTCAGTAGTTGTTTCGATTTTACCACCCTATTCTTTTTTAAATTATCAATTAAAAAATGACCAGTACGTCTCTTATAGGCTTCAAGTCCTAAGTCATCTTTTAAAATACGCAACATGGTTCTGGGTGCTATATGTATCTCCCTTATAAAATCTTTTGCTTTCGGACAGGATTTCTTCGAATTCTTTCCCTTACTGCTTTGACCACCTTTTTCGTACGAACACTACGTGGACGGCCAGATCTTTTTCTGTCACAAACAGAGGAGGTCTCATTGTACCTATTAATAGCCCGGTACACAAACATTTGACTAATACCATTTGGCGTATGGAGAGTTTTAAAAATTGCATTTGGCTCAATACCATCTTTGTGTATTGCAATCACAGCGATTCGGTTCTCTTTATCACCCTACTCCATTTTAATATCGCAAAATATTGTACAATGTTGCGCCAAAATTAGAAAACTCAAAAAACAATCGTATAAAAATGACAGATTCCAAATTCAAATGTAATATCTTTCTTACTTTTAATTGTAACAGTATTTATGGCCAGACTGTGTATATATGTATATATATATATATATTTTTTTTTTCTGTAGTAGGTATTCAAGTTAACTTATCTTTTTGTGAACCCTTGTTTCTGTGACAAATAAATATCTTTCTCTTTCTTTCTTTTCTGTAGTTTTTCATACTTAACTGCGCTTAAAACATATAAACAAGGAAGCATTTCACGGTCGTGTTGTCGTTAATTTTTCATATAAATCTTCGGGTTTTTCCCTCGGGATACGAAGCTTTTATTAGTTACAACAGAACTCTAATAAACTCCACCAACAATTCATTTCAGAACACCCCAAAGGAATTCAAACTTTATTACATTCACCTAAGATAGATATTACAATAATTCGAAATGATTCTTTTGTTTTTTCTTCGACCGTTTTGGCATGGAAACAAAAGTAATTCAAAGAAAAGGTCATTAAGTTCGGGATTTAAGAAAAATAAAAACATCATAAAAGGAGTGTTTTAGCAAAAAGAACCATTTCTCATGAGAGATATAGGACCACTTACTGCACGGTGTGGTCCTAATGTAAGTGCCTAAGTACTTATATATTATGTTGGTAATGCTTACGGAAAATAGGAGTAAAAAGTATTTACTCGTATATTTGGATACATTGCACGAATGGTTTACTTTTTTATCTGTTGAATTTAATTTTCTTTTTTTATATCCGTGTATTTAATTTAAAATGTTAGTATCAAAAAAGTCAGAATTGGCGTTCTGATTTTTTGATACCTACATTTGAAATTTATAGCAAGACGAGCTTGACACCTACAGACAAGATTGGTGCACACTCGCTCCAGACAGAGAGGAGTGGAAAGGAGAAAGGGAGACCTTTAGCCTGTAGTAGGACAACACAGGCTAAAATAGAAAAATTAAAAATTAAAAAAAAATTCATAAGAAAATACCGAGGTGGCTCTGGAAAGTGCAGGCTGACATAATAAAATAAAAGTCCAAAGAAAATTCATTTTATAATTCTAAGCCAGGCAAATCAGATAGTACTTCTGACAACAATTCCCATTAAATTTAACCTTCACTAAGAGCCGGTTTTTTGATCCGTTGTAAACACAACCAATGGTTAAACATAGTTACTAATTAAAAACTAATCATGAATGAGTCATGCCATTAGTTACTATTTTTTAATATAAATGAGCTAACATGAATACATTCATGTTTAGTCTTTCACATTTAGCCAAAATTCAACCATTAGTTACTATGTTAAACCATTGGTTGAGTTAAATACGGATCAAAAAACCGGCCCTAAGGTTAAAACTAACTAACTATCACAAAGACAACAAATAGATCGTTTTATGCCGCACAAGTGACATTAAACCTTAGAGTGGTAAAGCTCAAAAAATTACGAGCTCGACCATGTTTTAATGAAGACACTGAATATTAAAATACGTAAGTACCTACTGTAGAACCTTTAGTAAGCTTGGTTTAACCATGCAATATTTATGATTTCAAATTACTTTATTTATTCATTTATTTATTAAGTCCGATCCTGCATGGAGTATTGCAGCCACCTTTGGGATGGCCCAGCCAACTTGCTGTGCTCGACTCAGTGGAACGCAGAGCTAAGAGGCTCATTGGCGACATAAAACAGGTGGATGCCAAGCTTCCCAGCTTGGCTCATCGCCGCAAGGTTGCCTGCTTGTCGGTCTTCTATAGACTGTACTTCGGTGAGTGTACTCAGGAACTCCACAACCTCATTCCACCGGCCCCCTTCTACATCTAGACGCACTGCAAATTACCATCCATGCCTAGTTGCCATTCCACCAATTCGCACTAAGCGCTTCCAAACATCCTTCATAATGCGCACGGCAAAAGAGTGAAACTCACTACCTGCGTCTGTGTTCCCGAACGCATACAACCCGAATCTCTTCAAAGTTAGAGTGAACAGGCTTATTCTGGGTATGCTCACTCCATTATAGACTTTGTCTCTGTCACTCCTGACCTAAACTAAAGTCAAGAGCAAACCATCTCCGCAATAAAATAAAAATAGGTTGTACACGAACCGGTTAGACGGTGACCCCAAAAGTAGGGGCTTGTATCTTGGAGGTCGGAATAGCGACATTTTCAATGTTAAGTATAGTGATTATTGTATAACAGATAAACTAAAATTAAACTAAAGCAAAATCAACCACCATAAAAATAATAAATCAAAAACAGCAAAATAAAATCATCAGTATGAGATCAATAAAATAAAATATATATGGCATAAGATTTACAAACACTAATTTGAATTTGGAAGATTAGAACATAATAGAGGATTTATGAAAAGTAAATTCTTTTAAAAACTATAATATATATATATATATATATTATAATATTTTGTTTAAACGACCCGGTAATATAATATAAGGACGAGGAGAAAAAGAAAAAGAAAAAAGCCGCTTTAAAGCTTATACATAATGTAATGAAGCTTGAATTATAACGATTAAATTACTATAAAAACAGCGTAACACTGCGAATATGATTACACAGTACAAGTAAAGAAAATAAAATATACATGAGAATTCCTTAAAAGTCGAATAAGTGGAGATGGCGTTTCAAAAGGGAACATTATACCTAATATTTAAATATGACATACTTCAGGAGATTTAGCGCAAATAATATGACATAAATTGCGACATTCTTTCAAGTTAAATTGGAGGGTAGGTACTTTATCGCGACTTTTATTTGATACTAACTTTTGCCCGCAGCTTCGCTTGAATGGATATCGGAAATAATCCCACGGGAACGCACTACTTGGATCAAAAGTATCCTATGTCCTAATCCAGGTCATGGCCTACCCATGTGCCAAATTTCATACAAATCCGTTCCGCCGTTTTTAGCGTGACAGCGTAACAAACAAACAAAGAAACTCACTTTCGCATTTATAATATTAGTTAGGATTTAATCATTTTATTTTTTTAATATATGTATAAAAGTACTACAGGTAGATAAGAGAACAGGTAGACGGATAGAGCAACAGACAGACAGACAGACAGTTTCTTTTGCATTAATTTATATAATATTGGTATGGATTTTATGTTCGAAGCTGTACTTAAAGATCAGCCGTATATAAATACAGCTTAGTGATATGAACCATCCTATTAAAAACGTTATGAGTTATATAGTCTTTCGTAATAAAGGGTCTGGTCTGTTAAAAAAGTCGTTTGGCATAGTCGGAAAATGTAAGTAGAACTTTTCATTGGTGACGTAACGAAAAAGCATCATGCCGTCAGTTTACTGACTTTTTCGGGCGTTACGCTTTTTAACCGACTTCAAAAAAGGAGGTTCTCTATTCAACCTGTATGTATGTATGTATGTATGTTTATATGTCCGCGATTTTCTCAAAAACGAATGAATCAATTTTGATGATTCTTTCACAACCGTAATCAACATACTTTCATGAAGGTTTTAGTGTATAATAATTTAGGTAATCATTCTTATGTACGAAGTTATATACATAAATGTACTGTATCTCCGGTATTTCTAAGCGGATTTTGATGATTCTTCTTTTCGTTCGTCTTGGGTTTACGTGACTGTATATTCAACTAAAAATGGAAAAATAAATTTAACACAAGCTAAAACCGACTTCAAAAACCTAAAACGAATAAAATAACTTTCATAAAAAACAACTTAACAGTTTCTGTCTTCAATTCTTCAATGTCAATGCACCTTAGCTTAGCACCGACTTCAGCAGCTGTTAAGTTTTTTATGAAAATTATTTTATTCATTTTGGGTTTTTGAAGTCGGTTTTTACTTTTTTAAAGTAAATTTATTCGTTACGTGACTATTTCTAACAGTTTACTGCTACCGCAAAAACCATTACTTCTTTTGGGATTTTACATTTTTACGACTCTTGTTTAACTTCAAACACACTTAGGTATGTACGTGCTTGATTTCACAATTGCTTGGTGCTTACAGCACAGCATGCCGCAAAATCAGCATCCCAATTGCGTAACACTTTCAATCATATTCCGAAATAGTTTGAAGGAAATTTTTAATCCATTGCTTCATTAGGGGCCAAGCAGTCGACGACTATTCGGCAAAATATTCCAATTATAATCGCCACAAAATAAATAATATAAATAAAATAATAACAACAATTTATGCTTGTTTTATAAAAGGAACTTAGGAATCAGTCAGTAGTTCTTTTTAGACAATTCGTGACACTACACACATAAATTTATCTATCTCAATTTGATTATACCGGCACAGCAAACACAAAACGAACAGCTGAAAATGTGGCCGCACGATGAGGTCGAGCGTATACGTAAGCAAGCCGAGACGAAATAGCCCGAAGACCTCCGAAAGATGAGTGTTAGAATGATGGGTATTTCCGACTAGTCGGCATTTGCAAACCGATTAATCGGCTAGTCGGCAAATATCGGCCCATCTCTATTCATTATGTTTAAAAAATTCGTCCGCTCAACAATTTAAACAACGCAATGAATCAAAGAAAGAAAGAAATAAAAATAAGTTTATTTGTCACAGAAATATGTGCATACAAATACATGGTTAACTCGAGTAATACAAAACAAAAAAAAGATCTACATACAAATCACGAGCACAAAACAGAAATAATCAGCAGCTGCTGGCACGTCATGACTGTGACAAGAAAGCTTCCACTTAGCATGATGCTGTGCTATGATACCCACAGCACAGCGCTGATTTGAATGTTGTTGAGTTGTCATAATGAATTGCATTGGCATTGCAAGTTTTTTACGCAATTAGCCCACTGGTACCCAAAAGCCGTCACGTGTAAAATCACGCCATAGTCATGACCTTTCCGGCAATGGCCGAAAAATAAAACAGACTCCCAAGTCTTCACAAATAACTCAATATAAATATACCTATTCAATTTCGCCGAAAAACGCCATAGAAACGACAAGAACCCATAAAAATGTGTAGCAACAAAACATTTTATGATTTAACTCGATAGAATCGTACACAGTTTTTATAATTAAGAAGTAACGACGCATAAATATACTTTCCCATTTTTAGGGTTCATCAAAGAGTGAAAACTGTTCCAAATTCAAATTATTTTAGTTCACATGAACCTACATTCCCATGGGCACGACATATGAAACGTTAGAAGCTAGGTGCACGGTTCCAATTGGTCATTTTCTATGGAGAATAGCAGGCAAGAAACTCCACGGTTACTCTTTTAAAACTAATTGACTTTGTCCCTATCCTACGCCGTCGGTCTGTTGCGTGTCTGTCTGTCACAGAGAGCTGTATCTTTTTAACCGTAATAGGTAGCCAGCTGAAATTTTCACAGAATAATATTATTTTTTTCTTATATGTTACGGTCAATGGCCTTATCGCCAAGAGCCACGACCAGCATGTCAAGAGGCTCTCGTTGGGTGGCTGGGTAAGGGGCCTGATTCAGAAGGCAGTCCTCCTTATATAGGAGGTTCCTGTCTCTGGAGCCATAACCACCGGTAGCTTGGACCCTGTTCCTCATGCCGGAGGATTTCTATTTTTATATTTTTAAATGCTTTTATTTTTTTATTCTAATATTTAAAAATATTATTTATATCTAAATAAATTAAATAAAGGAAATAATAATAATATATATAACCCCAACGCTGTATCTCTACGTTGACGTCGTGGTGGGGCTTGCGCGCTCCAAACTTTAGGTCTGTGCCGGTAGAGTTTACTTTGCCGGAACGGGTCTAGGATGAGGAGCCAGACCAAGAGAGATACAGAAACCCGCAGGGCAGCATGTGGCGAGCTGTTGGGCAGTAGCGACCCCACGGACCCTATCTCCCGAGAGAAATCTTGTCCTCATCTCTGGCTTGCCTTTATTGGCCAGCTGGAGTGAACACTGACGAGGAACAGAGCTCCCACCTTTTTCTTGCCTTTATTGTCCGGCTCGACTGGAGATTCACAAGAGCAAACGTGCTCGGAGGAAGGAAGTATTCCAGTAAGGTGCTGGTAGGGATCTTAACCGTACTTCCGGGATTGTCCTGATAGCCGTGGAATACCTCTCCACTCCTCAGGAAGTGTTTCCCTCTTGTCGCTGCGTCACTATGTGCTAGCGGCCGTTTCCGGGGGCCCATTATTGAGTGTGCAAGTCACCCCCTTCCATTTTATCCATGTATAATATATAACAATGGTCAGGCAGGGGACATAGTTCTTCCATAGTTCAAGTAACCCAATCCACTTTAGCCACCCAGACCCATAGCCCAATATGTTTTGTTTCCACACACAACAATAGCAGGTCTATTGTTGTGCGTGGAAACAAAACATATGGCACCAACCGGGAGTTGTCCTTGGGTGCACTTGCATAGTGCATCCAGGGATAATCGTCGGTTGGTGCATCCTTATCATTTAAAATTATTTAAGGGGCCTCTGAGAGTTGGCTTCAGCTCCTTGTACGCCTTCCAAAGGTCCGAGACCCCAGGGTCCCGAGAAATGTAAAAAAAATAAAATAACAATATATATAATAATTATTGACACACGGTCATCTGATCCGAAACTAAGCAGAGCTTGTACTAAGGAAACCAGATAACTGATATACAAACACACTACGTACATATACTATTTTTTTTTTTGTAAATACATACTTATATAGATAATTACACCCAGACTTACAGACAGACAAACAGACATGTTCATGCACACAAATGTTGTCCTGGATGGGAATCGAAGCCACGGCCTGCGGCATGATCGGTGGTATCTTAACCAACCACGCCATCTGGCCTGCCAAGTATACTGTGTTACTCTAGCATCTATCATGGCAAATAATAAAAAGAAGGAAAATACCATGTGTTTTGGCGGTACAGAACCCTAGTGCACTAGTCCAAAACGCAGGTGGCCGGTTTTTATTATTTAGAAGTAACGATGCTGAAATATACTTTTCCATTTTTTCTGGTTAATTAAGTTTGTTACGACTGTACAAATGGTTAATGGCTTCCGTGAACAGTTGGTTAATGAGTTCTGATAATAACGTCATAGATTATTATACAAAATATTACAAAAACCCTGTCGTTTAAATTATAATTAAAAAAAACTAAGCATTGGCTAGTCGAGAGGTCAAAGTCAAATAACTATTAAAATCGAAAAAAAAGTTGAGAGTATCTGAGTCCCCGGGTTGGCGCCAAGTGCCCTATACCCCGCCATCTACCCGCTGCCCTCACTTATTTAGTCTCCTGCGCAGCTTACTTTCGAAAGGATGTCGCGTCATTGCTTCATACAGAATTGCAGAGGTAAGAAATCAGTAAAACATTACAAATATAAAAATAAAAAAATATTTTAATAATTTTTGTTGAACAATTATTTATAAATGACTTGCTTTATTACGTATTTATACCAATTCTTAAAATGTAGGTAGAAGGAACAACAGGATTTTTTTATTACATATTGTATATTCTGTAATATGGGTTTTCTGGAAATACGCCTATACTTTTCTCCGGCAAAACAGACGTAGGTGACAACTAGAAAAACGATTGTGGCAGAAGAAAATATAAGAGAAAATTTCTTGGCAATCATTCTTCTTACTTTCCTAATGATCTCGAATAAGACAAATCCTAAATCTTAACCTTGAATGACCTTTCGTTGTACCCTCTTTCAGAAATTTTTGTTATAACTAGCATTGCTTAGGTTCATTTTCTTCAAAAAATCTGGTCCTTTGAGCGTCAATCAAACAAGTACCGTATTCAAGATTTTCTTTTGCGAGTCACTTGTTTTAAATCGGTGTTCATGTTTTGTTTCTTTGTTTTATTTCTGATCCTTTTTACTAACCTTAATGAAAAAACATAGCCCTTCTTTGTAGTCAGTAAATATAACTGCTAACAAGGCATCTATTGATATTTTTGTCGTAAGACTCGTGGCTAAATAATAATATCCGCACGAGTCGATTGAAGATTAAGCTACACTTTCCGCGGTTGGTTCGTGGATGGGTGAGCATCCATTACATATCGAGAGTCCTTGTCTTAGAAAACACTTTAGTCGTTGGTCCTTTTTTTTTGTGGATAGGAAATCATCAAATAACTTCTCCCGCTCTGGGTGGAGCGGGAGGGCGTGTCAGACTTTTACTGACAGAAACCCACCCGTGTTTTTCAGTTGCCTGTGCCAGGGCCACGGTAACTCTTTCGAACAACCCGCAACCCTGGCGGGCATCGGCCCTAGCAGACCACTTCAGCTAGTGCTGATATCTCTTTGAGGCGCGCGTGGAATACAACGTGCCGTCGACCCGGGCCTGGTCCTTGCCGGACGGCGAGCTACCCATTGCTCGCCATCCGCAAGCCCGCGCCTACGGTGGCCGGGAATCGGCTATCGATTCCCGACACCCAGGGCGTCTCCTTCGGCGACTAGGGGCGTGAGGGCGCAAAGATTGCCTCTCCCTCACGCGTTCAGCCTCCTCCTTCGCGAGCATTACTGCTTCGCAGAAGGAGGTGACGGCTTCCCATGCACTCTCGCTCCGTACCATGGCCTGTACCAGGGCCGGACGCGAGAGATCGCCTCCGCGAGGACGCGGTGGTGCTCTGCCCAAGTCGGGCACACTTCCACCGTATGCTCCACCGTGTCCTCCGGGCGATCCACACAATGGTAACACCCGGGCGTTTCCTTCTGCCTTATCCGGAGCAGGAACCTTCAGGTGCAACCGTGTTCGGTGAGGACCTGCGTCAGGCGGAAGGTGAGGATGCCGTGACGCCTCACCAACCACTCCTCAAAGAGGGGACTTAACGCCGCAAATGTGGCGTGCCCATAGTGGTTGGTCCTGACTGTCACTCGTAGATCGTTTGACAGCCGTTACGGGTAAGTCTGACAACCAGTCTTATCAAGGGGTATAGTATTTATTACCCATTATGAAACTGGGTTGTGGAGGTCAGATAGGCAGTCGCTCCTTGTAAAATACTGGTATACAGCTGCATCCGGTTAGGCTGTAAGCGAACCCTAACATAGGAAAATGCTAAGCAAATTGATTGATTGAGCATTGTCATATTAAATCCTTTCACATTCGCTAGAAGCATCCGTAATTTTGTCCGTAAATACTATACCAGTTTAAAATTCAAGAACCCGGGCATTATTTACCTCCACGAAAATATCTTCACTCATAACCCAAAATTCAAACAAATGACTAAGTAATTAAATCTCCTTCCGCTGTTTTCCCAATTTTATTTTTTGATCGGTGCGGCATGTCTTCTTCCATACATTTCTGTTAGCCATCATCTCAGTGGAGACCTCCTTTCTAGCCAAACTTGTCATCTTTTAAACAACTTTTTAACCGACTTCCAAAAGGAGGAGGTTCTCAATTCGTCTGTATTTTTTTTTTGTTTGTTTTTTTTTTTTTTTTTGTATGTTTGTTACGCGATTACTCAAAGACGGATGGACCGATTTGGAAAATTCTGTTTTTGTTTGAAAGGGTATACCTCCGAGGTGGTCCCATATAAATTTTATTAACTTTGCTTGGGGAGTTTTTGAGTTAGCTTCAATAATGCGTATATTTCCCACTTATTTTATATGGATGATGTGATGATGTTTTAATAACTTCCTATCACTGTTATTTACATGGCTATATCTACAATTATTGTGCTCAATTATGTATTCGAATTTGTGTGGGGTAGGTTCCACAACTAAAAAGTGAAAAATAAAAACTTTTTAGCAAAAAATAATACCGACTTCTAAAACAAAACACTACAAAGTGAAAAATAACTTTAATTTCGGAAGTCGGTGGCAAAAAACGAAAATACAAAACGAAAGACACCGACTTCCGAAATTAAAGTTATTTTTCACTTTGTAGTGTTTTGTTTTAGAAGTCGGTTTTATTTTTTGCTAAAAAGTTTTTGAGTTTATCACATCACTTTATTTAGGACATTACTGACGTCAGTGAAGGAAAATATCGTGAGGCAACCAGGACTTATAGTTAATATAAGTCTGAAATCGCCAACCCTTCTTGAGCAAGCATGGTGATCAAGGCTTGTGCCCTATCGGCTCTCAATATGAGAAGAGGCTTTTACCCTGCAATCAATCTACCTAGCCTTTCCCCAGCTATTTCGGGGTTGGCTTCCAGTCTAACCTGTAACTGGGTAGCACGATATATACCCCTTATGATCGGGGGTCAGACTTTTGGGCTCCTAACTACCCGTAACGACTGTTAAAGATCTTCGAATGACAGCCGGGACCAACAGATTAACGTGCTTTCCGAGCACTCCGAAACACGGAGGTGTCTCGATATGTAATGGATGGTTACCTATCCACGAACCGACCGCGGCAATCATAGCTTAAACTTTGATCGACCCGTGCGGCTGTTATCATTTAGCCACGCACCCCGATTTTCTTCTCTGTAATCTGTATTCCTCTACTCTTAAAACACTACAAGCAAATCACCCATACAACATAAGTAATCCCTTACATCAACAAACAAGCATAACACTAAAAACAAACGACCATATATTATTAAAACCTGTTTGCTAAATCGAGCATTAATTCCAGTCACACACCCCATATCGCTGTAACTATAGCATATTTGTTGTAGTCGCGTCGTCAATATCAATTTCCTATGACATCATTTCGTGACGTCACGTGACGTTGTCCTATGAATATCTTCCGACGAAGTGGTGTGTAGATTTAGGGTGTAAAGGATGTGTGTGTATGATGAGTTATCTATTTTGTTGATGTGAACGACAATAATTTGGGGCACGTGGCTAAATAATAACAGTCGGTCGATTCGTGGATGGGTGACCATCGAGGGCTCTCCGTGCCTCGAAAAGCACGTTCAGGCCTTTAGTCCCGGCTGTCATTCGTAGATCTTTGACAGTAGTCCACCCAGTAAGATTGTGGAGGTCAGATATTTAGCTATCTGCGGTTAAGGCGATACCAAAATAAGTTAGGGGCTTTTTCATATCCATTTAATTCACTATTACAAAATGTATGGATTTAATTTTTGGATATATGTTTATTGACTATTTGATCAATACTCTGACTGAAGGAAAACACGATTGGATTAAATTTCCTCGATAGAATTTACTCGTAATTCCGAAAATACCTCTACTTTTTTTTTTTTTTTTTCTGTAAGATTCTAAAATCCTAAGTAATTTCATTGCAAAATTGCATTCAAAATGTGCGTATTAGGTAATGAAAAACTCTGGCTGAACATATTTTCGATAGATAGCTTAATTTATTTTTAAACAATTTTTATTTGGGTTGGCGCTTTTATTTTGGTTCCAGCGCATTGTTGCGCTCTCTTTTTTTTGCATGTGGGTGTAATTGACTCCGTCACTTTATTTATTTATTTATTTAACCATTTATGTACACACAAATAAACAGACAAGAATAAAGGAACAGAAAATTACGTACAAAGGGGATGCTTATTTCTAAAGAAATCTCTTCCAGCATACCTGCGACAGGACAGAGGATAAAAAGAGATGTAGACACCGTGTGTAAGAATAAGAGAGAAAATAAAAATACATAAAATCTAAAAAACAATTCACTAAGCTAACAAAACATATAACAAATACTTAAATACATACATACTTCTAGAATAAATATCACTAAAATAACTATGACGAAATGGAAAGATAGTGTTCTTTCACTCTTCTTTTAAAAACTGCAACAGTTTGGCAGTCCCTAATGTCAGGTGGAAGTGAATTCCACAACCGAACCGCGTGCACAGTGAAGGAGTAGGAGTAGAAGTCAGTGGAATGGGAAGGAAATTTTAGGAGGTTTCTAAGATGCGACCTGCAAAGCACATCAAAAGGACGGGCATAAGAAAAGCGTTCCCGCAAATAGCACTTTCTTATTACCGCTCAGTTAGCTTTTTACATATCGCCTTAAATGCAAATACAAAATAAATACAAATTATTATTTATTGCCTTTATTGTCCCAGTGCTGGGCAAAGGGCTCCCTACTCTCTTTCCTCCTCTCTCTGTCCAGAGCTGCTAAAAACCAATCCTTATTAAAGGAGTCCAGCTCATCCCGCCATCTCCGTCCGGGCCTGCCGCGATGCTCGTAAGTTTGGCCCCTTGATCGTCTGACTAATACAAATACTTAGTTTATTTTCATTAACAAGGTTTGTACTACATAGCTAATGATTGACAGAAGTGTCCGTCCAAGCAAATAAATGCTTGTATTAGGACACTCCACTTTTCCGCAACTTAGATTTACGTAATATACCTTCACATACAAAATTATGCCAGTATTTACTATTTGTATAAGTTTGAGAAAGTAAATTAAATGAATACAAAAGAGAATTACAGAAGACTAAAAATTATGCCAGTATTTACTATTTGTATAAGTTTGAGAAAGTAAATTAAATGAATACAAAAGAGAATTACAGAAGACTAAAAATAGTTTTTATCTATGAAATGGCCGAATGCCATAGTAAATAAAATAAAAAAAAAATTTTAAAGAAATATTGTCGATGCCCTTTTGCCATTTTAATAAAAGTTCGTTGATGCCTCTGCTATAGATATCCTGGGAACGGGAATCGATAAATTCTTTAAAGGTGTTTTTCACCGCCACGTTGGATTTGAAATTTTGCCATTTCCAGAACGGAAGCGATCAAACCAAAAACGCACCGTGCGACACATGCGGTACCTTGTCCATACACGTCGTTAATATTGCGTGCGTGTGTTGCGTTGGTGCCACGACGGAACTCGTATTCGAAAATAGCGCGCAACTTCGATTTTTCCATGGTTACAGAAACATCGATATCAAAGAAAAATCGAACGGTGAGAAAACAAATTAACAGATTTTTTTTTTTTATGTCATGCTTATTATAAAAAAATAATTTAAATTTGGAATTCTAAATATATTAGAATTAAAGATATTGATCTTCACACTAGCGGGTATCAAAAATCGGCAATTTCATAGGTAAAGACTAATTTATATCAGCGTATTAATAATTATATATATTATATATATTATATATATTATATATATTATATATATTATACTAATTTATATACGTATTTTATATCAGCTTAATCAAATAAGTGTGTTTGTTATAATATGTGAGTTGGGTATGTCTGATATGTGTGTGAAGACTAAAAGCCGACCTCAACTTAGTTGAAAAAGGGTAGCCAGATGATGGACGAGAACAATTTGATTGGATTCACTAGATTGTGGGTTTACAGCAACAAATTGAATATTTTCCGAAATAGAAATAGAAAACAAAGAAATTACGTTTATTCATAATAATTATTACAAGAATTGTTTAGAATAGATAGTTTTCAAACGTCAAAAATTACATTACAGCACAGCGCCCACAAAAGCTAATCTTTTACAGACAATTTTACAATCAAGAAAATATATGAAAAGTCGCTTCCAGACTCCTGGCTGCTACTGAGAAATTCCAGATGGAAAAACTCAATAACGCTTTATCCGAACAGAGGTCCTCAGACTCGGCAGTAGCGAGCGCCACAGATTAATACAGACGGGATACTCAGCAAAATCATTTAAATAAACAGCGACTCTTGCTACAACACAATAGAATGCAATTCAGGTCGCACAACGCTTATTTTAATTTTTTTTTTGTTTCTGTTTGCTATCCGGTACGCTTTTAACGTGTACGTCCACATATTAATTCTATTATAAATTCAACATAATGATGTAACTAATTTTTTTTTTTCGTAACCGGTGCGTGCGTGTATGACCTGATGTTTGAACGTAAACGAGGCAAAAGCAGTATGTAAGGATCGTAGCAGGTGGCGTTCTGTAATTTCTGCCTAGTCCATGGATAGAAGGCCTGAGTTTATGTTTGCAACAATATAATTTAAAAGAGTGTCCATTAAATTTCTTGCCTGATCTTCTCCATAGGTACTGGAAAGGTTCCATGCAATGGACCTTATTCTTATATTGTACTGGCTGACATTTTCTAATAGAACTCCCTTTTTTTTTAAATAAATAAAAAAGGTAGTTCGTATGTTTTTTCTAGGCCGGACTTCGGCTTTAGCTAGGGAGTTATAAGGCGGTGTAGTTTTAAGAATTGCGCGATTTTAACCGAAGATTGTATTGATTTCCTTTTGATTATTATCAAACTACATATTACTCTGCATTAAACCTCTATTATTTTGAGTAGTCTTAGATCCTGAACTATCGTAACGATCCCTTTGGAAATCATCACAGTACTGTTACGGTTCCCCGAATTGGAACCGTTACTTTTCACGGGATCTATACTTCTCAAATGAATGAACTAATATTTTAAAAGAACAACGCGCCTCTCTTCCCCGGGAGGGCTGCGCGCCTCGCTGACGTCCCTCTAATTAAACTCTAAACGCCTTCATCTAAAAGTGACCGTACGAATGTCAAAATACCGTCAGTTAGAACTTTTTAGAACGGGGCGTTAATTGAACCTCTACAGTACCTACTATGCTTAGAAACGGGCTTCATATATTTGACTGACCGGCTTTTTGACTGTTCAAAATTGCCTGTAAATGGTTTAATTGAAATAAATGGTATGAGTTGAGTATGATTGTCAGAAACAGTAACGGTGATTTAATATTAGGTCTTTACCTATGAATCGGTGATATAATATTAGGTCTTTACCTATGAGATTGCCGATTTACATAGAAAAAAATCAAACAATTTTTTTAGTAGAAATATTGTCGATGCACTTTTGCCATTTTAATGAAAGTTCGTTAATACCAATGCTATAGATATCCTGGGAACGGGAATCGATAAATTCTTTAAAGGTGTTTTTCACTGCCTCGTTGGATTTAAAATTTTTTCCCGGGGCTCATTGTTGAGATCAAAATTTCCAGAACGGAAGCCATCAAACCAAAAACGCACCGTGCGTTCACTTGCGGTGTCATATCGGTACATATCGTGCTGTCTACGTATATGTTGCGTTGGTGTCATGACGGAACTCGTATTCGATCTTTCCATGGTTACAGTAACGTCGATTTCGAAGAAAAATCGAACGGCGGGAAAACAAATGACCCACAGATTTTTTTTTTTAATGTCATGATATACCTGGTATAAAATTAATTTAAATTTGGAATTCTAAATAGAACGAACGATATTGATCTTCAAACTAGTCGTTATCAAAACTCGGCAATTTATTATTTTTGACGCGAAAACGTGTTTTCGCTCGGTGTACTGGTGGTACGAGTTCAATATTTCTGACCGACAAAAATATGTAAGATATCAACTGCTAATAACTACGAGACTTTTAATACTAGATTAATGGTTGAACATTTAAAAGATAGGTCATATTCATAACAATTGACTGGCCTGTTGATCTAGTGGTTAGTGGCCCTGACTGCTATGCCGGAGGTCGTGGGTTCGATTCCCACCCAGGACATATGTTTGTGTGATGAGCATTATCATTTGTTCTGTGTCTGGGTGTAATTTATCTATATATGTATGTATTTAGAAATATATACATAAGTATGTTTATCAGTAAGTTGTCTAGCACTCATAACATGCTTAGCTTGAGGCTAGACGGCGTTGTGTGATAGTTGTGGAATATTATTATATTATTATTATATTAATTTTTGAGGTTGGATGTAATATACGTGTGATGTCACACTGCGAATGCACGCGCATGCGCGCGACCCTCTACTTTTCACTATATGCCGTAATATCAATTCGTATAGCGCAAAAATATGTTTAGCTATGTCAGTTATTCTGGTGTCTTTGTCAAGAGGTAACAAAGCACTACTAGGACTTAAAGAGAAATAATAGAAATATTGAAAGAAATATGGTTAAAAATTAATATGAAGTTGTCAACAGCAAAATAATGTCAGATGTCGTCTCATATCGGCCGTAAATCTGCTCAGAAATGGAAAAAAACCACAATCAAAGAAAGTTTGCATCAAAAGAAAAGCAATGAGCCTAAAAAGTCTAGTGGTGAGCAAATACAATAGCAACAGCAGTGCCAGAAACCGTAAGAATGTTGCAAATAGCAAAAATGTTTAAGATGTCGTCTCATAACGGCCGTAAATCTGCTCAGAACTGAATAACATCATATTCGGTGAAATCTTACTTTATAAAGAAAGAAAGAATAACATTTATTTGACACAGTTCGTGAAACACAAAATACAAATAAGAAATAAAAAAAATGGAATATGGAATGCAATGAGCCTAATAAATCGAGCAAATACAATGGCTACAGCAGTATCGGAAACCGTAGTAAAATTTCTCTTCCTCTCTTTTCACGAAAACAAACGGCGTGGACATGATCTTCGCCTACCAAATTTTTTTAGAGCTACTTTATTAGAGAGTTTATTTTATAAACTTTTTACTTGGTTTAAAATATTAAATATCAGCTGGTAGTGTTAAAGGTTGTGCGATTAAAAATAACAAAAGTAAACTCTTAACACCTATTCAAAAGCGGTTTCATTTTCAGCTATTCCAAGTAATTTTCATATAACTAAGCTTAACATTTTTATCCTACTAATATTATAAATGTGAAAGTTTGTGAAAATGTTTGTTACTCAATCACGCCAGAACGGCTGAACGGATCTGGATGAAATTTAGCACAGAGATAGATTATAGTCTGGAATAGCACATAGATTACTTTTTATCCCGGAAAAATGTACAGTTCTCGTGGGATAATTTCCAACATCAACGCGGGCGAAGCCGCTGGCCAAAGCTAGTACATAGTAATTTTTATATAACTTTCAGATTTTCCAAGCCGTTTTAAAAATATCAACGTTAATCATAGAGAGAGAGAAGTATAAATGCTCAATTCTTTTCGAACAATTACCTTTCCTTCTTCGAACAATTACCTTTCCTTCATTATGGGGTTTTCTTAGGGTTGCCACACAAAAGGTGTACTCAGTAATTTATTTTGCTTAGAAGGTTGGTAAACAATCCGATGTCTGCGTAATGAAAAAATTTTACCGTCTTTAGTCACTTGCAACTAGGGAATACAATCTTAAGTCGAGAATGGTAACTCAGGATTTCGCGTCCTAAGTCTGATGTTGAGATTATCCATTCTCTCAGCAGAAAACAAGAGATTTTTGAGATCGAGATTTGGTTAATTTTTTTTTGAAATATTGCGTGATTTTTTTAAAAACAAAATCGTTTAAGTTAATTAATATTAAAAGTACATCTATTTAGAGTAATAATGCTATATTTTTAAAAATATAAAAACATTAATAGCGTCTCGAAACACAAAAATTAACGTTTATTTAAATAATAATCATCTGAACCATGAATATATACGCAAAAAATCAGCTCATACCCACGGCGCTCACTTTGATTACATTAATTATTATATTAAAAACAGCTTCTCGAGACACATAATGTGCTTAGTCGCGGTCGCTCAGTTTCAAATTCTAAGAACGAGATTGTCTTCCCACGTGATTGAATCTCTAAAGAAGGTTTGAGATTCGAGATCTCGAGAGATCGAGATTCCATTCCCTACTTGCAACACTAACACCAAGGGGTTGGGATGTGTGTCGTGGAGTTTCTTGCCAGTTCTTCTCCATAGAAAACGACCGAATTGAAACCGTGCACTTAGCTTCAACATTTCTTATGTTCTCATATAGGTTTATGTGACATAATAGTAGTTTATGAAACTGTTGCATAATGAGGGGTATTAAAACACAAGTGTTTTAATACCTAGTTATGTGCATCTACACTCATGCAATAGATATACCTTAAATAAAAAACCAAAGTTAGCAACTTAAACAAACACAATAATGGTTCCGAAACCATAGTAACGTGGATTACGTTACTATGGTTACGGAGCTGTCATCGGTCAACTACGCATGTGCCCTAGCGCGGTCCCCATATGCAATGATAAAAATCGAATTGAAAGCTCCTTGGTCGATCCGGAGTGCACTTTAATAGAAAAAAAGTTATTTAATAGCATTATGTTGTTAATAAATCTGTATCATAATAAAACTATTTAATTTTGTTTGAGTGGTACATGCATAAAGTCTGTCATTATGGTACTATTTTTGAATTCATAATCAGAACTTTACGATGTGAGTGTAGATAAAATATTTATTTTAAATTCGAATCTAACCTTAGAACAAAAGTTGAAATGTTACGTCACGAGCTTGTAACTTCACCGGTAAGTATAAACTTCAGAGAGGAACACGTCAATGATGGTTAGTAACAATATGTACTCAACCTGAAGGCGCCAAATTCATAACCAAATTCTGGGCCGACTCAATTTAGATATCGACAGGCTTTGAAGAAGAAACTGGGTATCCAACCCATGATCTCATGCTCAGCTTTCGACCATGAGACCAACGTGGCAGTCGATGAGTTAATGAATGAATGAGTTTTGATGAGTGTTAGTGATTGAGTGTAACATAATATCACTCACTCGTCGTGAGTGACGTTAATGATAAATGATAAATGATTTTTATTTCTGTAAGTAGGTTTATACAAACCTTTTACAAGTCAATCATGTTTTTTTTTTAAACTAGATGAGGTCGGCGTTTCCTATCGACTGCTCTGAGAATGCGTTATGCTATAGGTATGATAGCAGAAGTTTTTTCACAGGCAAGTCGACTACCATTATCACTGCATATTAAGTAAATTTTGAACCAGGGTCTATTTTCATTCAGTTCAGCCACCTGGTTTTGCCAGTTTCGCGATGAAGTAAGATAAGACTGCCATTAAAAAGGGCGGGTAAATCGACGTAACATGATAATCTGGCCTGGCCTATATTTTGAGATTTTCCTTAAAGGTAACTCAATTACTTACCTACAGTTTCACGGCTTCTACGCTTGCTGTTATTAAAATTATGAAGCAGGTATATTTTATTGAGCGAATTAGGAAGTATTTTCGATAGCATGAAGTCATGAAATTGTAAAAATGATTTCCGTTTTTACTTATCCTTTAATTACATAAAATGTGGTAAGTACAAAAAATGTTTCATAATAATAAATTAACTAATTGCAAATGCACATTCCACTTAGTTCCATTCAGTATGTTAGTTTAAATGAGGGACGTATTCAAACCCACAATAATTCATGCTTACATAAAATAATAAAAAAACGAAAAAAAAAAAACTGATAAATAACAGACAGAACCATACCAAAAATTTTCCAAAAAGTCTCGCAACATGTATGCCCTTGCGTTAGCGATTTAATCTTATCGCAGAACATTTGCTCAGGTGAATGACTTTTAAGTATGATCCATTTTCCCTTCATACTTTAAATCTGGCTTAAGGCAGGCAAAAATATCTAGCTACTAAATAAAACATTAAAAAATATTCAATGCAAATGTGAATTTGTGAACCACAATAATTTAAGACAAAGATATGATGAGACAAAGTTAGTAATTACGCACTCTGGTGGTTGATGCTTGAAGTATTCAAAGATGTCTTCTTGTAGGTGCACTGTGGCTACCTTCCTCGTCCGTGGGCATGTGGGTACGGTGAACTGACCGAATGTTCGCAATCGTTGGTTGACACCTAATATAAGATTGTACGACGGAATCTGGCGGTTGGGAAACATCTCTCGGTACAAATTAATGGCTCCTCGCACAGTATCATTAGATAACGCGTAGCCACGAACCATATCCCACTATTCGTCATTGGAATATTGATAAGACGTCATTTTAGTTTATTCAACAACACGTTTACAGGACACATATATCGCGTAGTAAGCGGGGTTGCTTAAGCGATACGCGGAAGCGAAATAAGATATGCGGCAATAGCGGCGCACTCGCATAGACTGCGGTCAGCGCGGGAGTGTGTTCTGTCGGTGCATCGGAGACAATGAGACAACACAAAGGAAAGGGGCGGGGTTTGCGCACAGTTTTGGGGTTTCCTTTTCGGCAGGATCGGCACGTGTTCTGTCACGTGATTACTTTACTGTTTACAAGTTCACTTCTTGCGCGCTCTGTGTTCATGAATAATGTATTTTATTGCACATTTACGTCACAAATTAAGGTTATAAGTTATATACATATTTGAGACGAGAATCGAATACTGAATACCCTCCCTCAATAAGTCCCTCGTTTCACCTAACATACTGTATAATACATAAAGTTTGTTACTTAAATAAACAGTAACATACAACTATAGGCAAATTAAAAAAAACCGGTCACGAGCGAGTTGGACTCGCGCACCGAGGGTTCCGTACCATGGGAGGATGGATGGATGTTTGTTACTCTTTCACGCAAAAACTTCTGAACGGATAGGGGTTCGAGACTTACGCGGGTAAAATCGCGGGGCGCTGCTAGTCATATATAAAAAGTGTGCTATTTACAGACATCGTTTTATTTTTCCTGTAATCTATCTTTACATAAAATTCTATCATACAGAATAATTTCAGTTTTCTCTCTATTCAAACTACGGAGATGGGGGGGGGTCTGTATTTTTTTACATTTTTCATCCATAGTCGAAAACTCACCCCCCCCCCATCTCCATGGCTAAGTAATACCAGCCGCTCGGGTCGATCCATCAGGTTAAGCTACGCTTGCCGGGGTTGGTCTGTGGATGGGTGACCATCTTTTCATACCGAGACTCCTCCGTGCCTCGGAAAGTACGTTAAGCCGTTGGTCCGGCTGTCTTTCGTGGATCTTTGACAGTCGTTACGGGTCGTCAGAAGCCCGAAAGTCTGACAACCAGTCTTACCAAGGGGTATCGTATTACCCAGTAACTGGGTTGTGGAGGTCAGATAGGCAGTCGCTCCATGTAAAATACCATGGTATTCAGCTGCATCCGGTTAGACTGGAAGCCGACCCCAACAAAGTTGGGAAAAGGCTAGGCAGATTGATTTGAGTCGAAAACGAGGTACGATATGAGGCCTACAAAACAGGAAAAATGTGTAAGAATGAGCAAACAGCGTTCTTTCATATAATGCCCCACATCCCTAGTAGCCGTACTTCAAATTTTTAACACAAAAAAAGTAAGGGGTTTCGGGCCCTGTTGCAAAAAAAAAAAAATATATTTTAATTTTTTTCTTATTTGCAAAATAGTTCGGCAAATATCATCTAAAACTATTCCAAAATGCAAGTTGATAGCATTAGTAGTTCTTGAGATATCCAGCTGTGACAGACTGAGTCGCACCATAAGGGTTCCTGTTTACCTTTTCGGTACGGAACCCTAACTAGTAGTTTTTGCAACAATTAATATACCACGAAAGTTATTTAAAATGGGATATTTACCACGTTTTTTTTTTTTATCAGATCCTACACCAGTTTTTTAAAAACCATCGATATCAGATCTCATAAGGCGGAGATATCTAGTAGCCTCCGTTTTGCCTCTTTTTGTTGGAAGTCACTCCAATCAAAAATCCCTGACGATAAAAAAAAAATCTATAAAGTCGTAAAATCTGTATACCAAGTTTCGTCCAGATCGATTGTAAAATACGACCAGGTAGCAACAAACTGACAGACGAAAGCAAATTTTGTTAGACTTGAAGCAGAGACGCTTTGCTCGCAATAATTATTACGTAATTTACTACAACTAAATCGTGATGTTCCTTGGAAGCTTTAAATAGTAAGAAGGAAAGTCAGCACGCGTGGCCTTTGGTCTGCAGTAGGACACACTGCAATGGGTGACGAATCGAACTCCTTTTTTCCAGAAGGGAGGAAGAATGCTGTACTTATACTTGACTGTACATCTAATTTTCCTATACGACATCTTGGACTACTGTTTCAGTGAGGCACAAGTAATAGGAAGATAATAACTCTAACATATGAAGAAACAGAGCAGATTCTAGTCAGACTTACGTGAATACTTATCTTCTTAATAATAGTGTTATACCTTGTGATTGCATAGTGAGTGGCACTATCAGCAAACACACATAAACACAATAACATTCACGCGCGCACATAAACATACACACACACACATGCACACACACACTAACACATCCTCACACACGCACACACACACACACGCACACACACACAAACCTACACTACTACTAGCTAGCTACCACACACTACTATAGTCACACATACGTATACTCACAATTACACACTACACGGACCTGCTAATAAGTTACAGTTTATTGTTTTCTCTTTGTTTATTGTTTATTTGTTTTTCTTTTAAATTAGTTCATAAGTTTAATTTTATAACGTCTCAATATTGACAACTCTTAATTAAGGGAAGGAGCGAGACAACCCCGACACAAGTATTATTAATTACTTACTGGGGCTGTTTCATTCACATTTGTAAATGTAACCGTTTGAGACACAATAAACAATTTTATTTTTATTATATTTTTTTGAATAACAAAACATTCCTGTATTTCTCGAAGGGTTAGGCAGTCTCACATTTCGCAAGTCATGTTTGTGTTCCATGTAATAGAGGACGAGCCCATAGCCATCAACTAGACTCAAATGCAGACTTTGTATAACATTTATGTCTTTTTCCCTAAATCTGCCAACCCTATTCCCAACAGTTTAGCCCAACTGTTTGCGGGAGCGTGTAGTCCCTGGGCGATTAGACGCACAATTGCACACAGCGCCAGCCACCCACTTGCATACCTAGTTGCTGGTAAAGATGGCGGCTCTAGCGTGTAATTTGGTGACTCGGCTTGTTACCTAATTTTTTTTTCGGTTTGAATATTGTGTAAAAGAAATCTCACAATATATATGTCGAAGATGAGACAGACAACCTTTATTGGTTTAAAATAAAGGTTGAGCTATACCGATACCTTTATATTTTAATTTTATATTTACCGGTACCGGTATATTTTTGAGGTCTCTTAACCTTTAACTGTAACCGCTTTCACTCCCTGTTCTTTAATACTCATCTAATCTGAGGTATCTTTAAAATATTTAATATTATTTGTTTTTCCACACACACGACATTATATAAAAAACAAAAAAAAAATATTTAGTCTGAGCACCATACATGAGATATTAAGAAATAAAGAAAACCTTTACACAAATTACTAATGACTAACAATTATAAAACAGAGGCCATAATTATGATTGTAAGTGTCCTTTAGATGTGCAAATAGGGATGATGCCTGGGTAAAAAAAAGAAATTCTATTTAGTCCGTCAGTCAGATAATAAAAAAATATTAGATACGTATTTTTTGCTTTATTATATTAATAAAAAATGACTTAGATAACACGCATTAAAGTTCGGGAGAGGGGGCTTGCTACGTCACTTCTACGTATAAAATCTACCAAGGCGTGACGTCATGCCACATTTTAACTCAATGTATCGCCGTAATCTTTTGATTACGTAGAAAAAGAAAAAATACGTGTCCATTATATTTTAATAATCTACATGACGGACAAAAAAACATTTTTTAGTCATCATCCCTATTCCAGTAAATCTGGGGGATTTCATGAATTTTCCCGTTTCTATTTTCAAAGCTGTGGATTTTGTACGGAAAGCCTCCGTGATTAACACCGGACATGTGGATTGCGAGGTCCATTGTCAATTTTATATGAAACTAACTTTATCCCACGAGAACGTGCTACAGGAATAAAAGTCCCTATGTCCTAACCCAGGTCATGAACCTGTGTGCCAAATTTAATCGAAATCCGTTCAGCTGTGAAAGGACAACGAGCAGACAGACAAACATGGTTATTTTCGAATTTATAATATTAGTATGCATTAAGTATAGATAGGATAGTGTAAACTAGCGACCCGCGTCTGCTTCGTACGAGTTAAATTGGCGACATTTCAATAGATCGAGATTTCTGTGCTATGTTCCGTACCTCAAGAGGAAAATACGGAATCCTTAAAGGATCACTCGTGTGTCCATCTATCTGTCCGTCCGGTCTATCTGTCCGTCTGTCCCAGCCAATTTTCACCGAATCTAATGGAACCAAACACAGACGTGTAAAGTAAATAAATGAATTTTGAATATGGGAGTCACTTTTGCGGGGCAAATGATAAATGTTTTGCAAACTGTACTGTGTTATATATCAAATGAAAGGGTTTACTGTGAGGTTCTCAAAGAGATGTTATTTTTTTATAATTTTTAAATAAATGGGTTTAAAGTTATAAATACTGAGCCTAAAATTTAAAAAAATAAAAATAGTTTTATACCCGTAAATTACTGGAAAACCGAAGAAGAAGGAAAGAAGTATTTGGTCTTAAAATAACATGGTAAATCTCTCAACATTGTGCGTACAAACTTACATTTGCAGTTGAAATGTATGGGAGAACATGTTTTTCAACCACAATATTAAGTTTGTTCTTGGGATAAATTCATCCCAACTACCTTCATTGTGCGTGGTCCGATTGGACTCGGCCGTCTCTAAACGATGGTGAAAACGTCATCAAAAACCATTTTAGAAGGTACAAATTATCTAAGGAGTCACACAGATAGAGATGAAAAGCAACTTTGCCAACAAAGTTTGTTTGTATGCACCTACTACCTATAGATAAGATATACTAATTACTTACTGAGGCTTTTTATTTTGTTACAGATAAGCCACACTTCATCGTCTAAACAGAGGATTGGAAAAATAAAGGTAAGGAAATAGAACTATTTTTTTGGAGGGTCGTGCTCGCGAATCAGACAACATAATATAACGAGCTATTTTTATACTGAGATATAGACCAAAAGACCAACTCGATGGAAAGTGATTATTGACATTAAAGTTTGCAACACCCAATGATTTTACGACATATTTATGTTAATGCATTTCGTCCATCAATCATCTCGAGAAAAATGGTTAATTTTGTAAAAATGGAATAAAATGATGCTAATTTTAAATGTTTGATGTCAAGGTCGATAGATGGCGTTGGCGTAATGTGAACACTAAAAAATATTTTGATTAACATAGCGAGATCTATTTCGACGCCACCGCCATCTATCGAGCTTGACATCAAACTTTTAAAATTATAAACAATACCTGTTTACCTTAGTGCAAAACCGAGAATCACAAGTAGTCTATCCATTATTGCAATCATTTCCTGAGAACCTTCAGGTTACGGAGATTTTGAACGTCAAAGTTCCAACTTCTTTGACGAATTTTTATGAAAAAAAAAGTGTTAAATGTTATGAGTATGATGAATAAACTTTAAATACCCCCATGACCATACCGTTGCATGCGCCAGCAATAAAAGTCGTTTCAAAGATAAAGATAACTTATTTTTTATAACACACAAATTAAAGCATCCAAGATCTTATAAAAAGTATCTTATATAAAGTCCTTACATGTTTTTCCTATCGAGGCGTACATTTATTTTTTTTTTTCGTAGCAAGTAATTATAGTTAGTCTTTTGCGTACATTCTTCTTTATGTTCGACAGGCCGGTTGGTTAAGAAGCGCGATGACACAACGCTGGTAATTTATTGCAAAATATGAAGCAATTCACAAACAAAAAATCTAGTGATTAGATTATTTTTTTTTTAATTATAATTAATATGTTGCTCGTAAAATAATCTAACAAAAATCAGGATGATTGCATGTAATTAAAATCGTTAAAAGGATTTTTTAGAGGTATTTTCGTGATTTTTTCCCATCGTATCAAATTAATTGTATTATGTTTTCAACGCACTATCTAACTAGCTTAAATCCTGAAAAATATCATATATTTTTCTGATTTTGCTTACGGCAGTAGATCATATTTTATACTTTTAGGCATTATAAAACTTGCGTTATTTGCGTTTAGGTCCTGTAATCCTCTTAAGCTTTAAGTTTTCCTAGAAACAAATAATCGATACTCGTTATAAACTTTACATCTACTTATTTAAATAGAGTCTGACACGCACACGAAGGGGTCCGTACCATTATCTATAAAAAAAATCACGTTTGTTGTAAGGGAGCCCCCTTAAATATTTATTTTATTCTGTTTTTTAGTATTTGTTGTTATAGCGACAACAGAATATCATCATCTGTGATCAACTGTCTAACTATCACGGTTCATGAGATACAGCCTGGTGATAGACGGACAGACAGACGGATAACGTAGTCTTAGTAATAGGGTCCCGTTTTACTCTTTTGGTACGGAACCCTAAAACTGGATGTTAATTATAATGAGATTGATAAACTCCAACACCGATTGACCGATCACCATGAATGTTGGCATTTGGTTTATGTAAGTTTGTATTTTTTCATTGAGAACGTTTTTATTTTTCAATCACCACGCGGATTAAGCTGCGGCCAAAAGCCAGTAGATTTTATTTTACTCAGGAAAACGATACAAGTTAAAAACATAAAATTATCTACAACTTATACTAAAATCAACTTTAAACTCAAGAAGTCTTTGATTTTTTAATGAAATAGCTATCGATAAACGTCATAAAATAATTTTAGGTACAATGAAAACTGAACCATACGCGATTAAGTTAAAGTTTTTAATCCCAAAGCATGAAGTTTATCTAGTTTCGTTGGCTTTAGATCTGTTTGTTAAGAAGCACGTTCGAGGAAGGTTTAATTTCTGTCGCGAAGCATCAGTTTGGAGGTAGATTGTGGTTTAATTAAAGTCACATGAGACATTTTACCTTTGTCTCTAGGAAGGCAATGCATCTATTTCTCTAGAAATAGGTAAGGTACAAACCACCTCTACACACCATCGACCACCACGACCACCACACCACCACCACCACGCTACGCCACATGCCCACCACCACCACACTACCACCACTACCACAACCACCGCCACGACTACCACGTGTGTGCGTGTGTGTGTCTGTGCGCGTGTGAGGGTGCATGTGTGAGGTGTGTGTGTGTGGGTGGGTGTGTGCGTGTGTGTGTGTATGTGTGACGGTGCGCGTGTGTGTGTGCGTGTGTCGTCACGAACGTCTAGGTGAGTGCGGGTAGGTGGTTAAGGTTTATTATTCTGGTTGAAAATGTCAAAAACAATTAAAATAATGCATGGGCCAAGGTACACACATCGACAGAATTACGACAAGTAGGCCTAAGCTATCTTACGACTTCCAAGCCTACCCGTGGTCGTTGTGTAATCGTACAGCGCAGTACCTACGTAATTATGGCTCATAAAAAAGCCCATAATCTAAAATGTAAAGCCAGCCCGCAATCGGGCACCAGACACTGGGTTTTCCTCCACCCTTAATGCGAATAAAATATGCTAATTCCACAGATAATATATCGACTCCTTCACGATTCATTGAGCACCTGGTTTTGTGGATTCTCGTAACAATAAAATAAGGAATTTTCAAAAAAGTGTGCTATTTAGAGACATCGTTTTATTTTTCCTGTAATCTTTACATAAACTTCTATCACATAGAATAATTTCAAACTTTTCTCTATGCAAACTTCGGAGATAATGTAGGTACGCTATTTTTTTAACAGTTTTCATCAAAAGTCGTCAACTATTCGGCCTAAAAAAAACCAGCCAAGTGCGTGTCGGACTACGCACAATGAAGATTTCTTTAGTTGGGGGATGAATTTATCCCAAGAACAAACTTAACAGTGTAGTTCAAAAAGATGTTCTCCCCTACAAATGTGAGTTTGTACGCACAATATCGAGAGATTTACCCTATTATTTTAAGACCATAGACTTCTTATAAGTATTGCTGTAATTATAGGTATTGAACTATTTTCTGTATTTTTTTTTCAAAAATTTAAGTTCAGTACTTTCGGAGATAAGGGAGGGGAATGGTAAATTTTCGTCTATATCCTTAAATAACTTTAAAATTATTTATTTTAAAATTACAAAAAAAAAAAAAATTGAGACCCTCACAGTAAGTCCTGTCATTTCAAATGTCACATGGTACAGTTTGAAAAACTTTTTTTTATTTTCTTATTTGCCCCCAAAATTGACCCCCATATTCAAAATTCATTCATTTACGTTACACGTCCGTGTTTGGGTTACAGAAATACATACGTGTACCAAATTTCAACTTAATCGGTCCATTAGATTCGGAGCAAATAGGCTGTGACAGACAGACAGACACACGAGTGATCCTTTATGGGTTCCGTTTTTTCCTTTTCAGGTACGGAACCCTAAATAAGGAAAAAGTGTTTGAGAATGTGCAAGCAGCGCTCTTACTTGTCTTGTTTTTTTTCCGAAAAAAGTTTTTTTATTTTTCACTTTTTAGTGGGTCAGTTTGCAATTTATCTAAGTTACAACAGCCAAATGTCAACTGCTCATCACCCTTAACAAAATAATGCTTTTTCCGATGCAGCGACGTCAATTGTTGAGGAGTTCTCCTGGTAAATACCAAGACAACCGGAGCTGATGGGCGGGCGTTTTGGGGGACTATCTTATGTAATTTTTGACCCTACTATTTTGTGGTCAGCGGTCTGTCTAACAGGATGCAGCTGAGTACTAGTATTTTACATGGAGTGACTGCCTATCTGACCTCCACAACCTAGTTACTGGGTAATACGATATCATGTAATCGCCTTGTGTAAATCTTGCTCACTTGACTTTGTCATATTAATGCCTTTACTATAGGTGCCCGGGAGATAATTTAACATAAAGAGCTTTAGAATGAAACTGTAACCCAGGTATGAGTGAGAGAGACAACGATCTACAAAACAAAAAACATTAAAAAGTGAAAAATAACCAATTTCGGAATTCAGTGTTTTTGGTTTTGTATTTCCTTTTATGGAAGAACAGTGTAGGCCTGTCAATAAGTAGAAAAATAGAAAATGATCATAAAATCGAAGCATCTACGAGGGTAAAGGGCTACACGTTCTCACATTCACAAATTATAAAAGAATATAAATAACAGTAAAAAACCTATTTAAACCAAATAATATGATTTTCATTACAACTGCAACAGCTCTGAATAGATATCATGCCAATAAAAAAGCCACAAGGTACTTTTTTCATAACTAAATAAAAGTGTAAACGCCAATTTTATCGGGTTATATATAAAAGAACTACATAACATTTATTTTTTAAGGATTATTTCTTTAAAATGTTGGCTGTAACTGCGGTTAACATGGCCCATTCTGAAGTTCAATTTGCGAGAAAATTCGGTGCACAATTAATTTCTCGCTTCGGACCGTTGAACTGGCGGCCTATATCGTGGGAAATCTCATCTGTAGACTTTTCCTCTGGGGCTATGGAAAGTCCAAAGTCTACATGGAGAACTCGGGTACGATTGATGACTTGGAAGCCAACATTACTCGCGATACTCGAAATGCTCGGACGCGTCTAGAAAATTGGAACTTCAGAATAGACTACGTTAACCATAGTGTTACGGCAAAGATTTTAAAGAAATAATCTTAAAAAAAATAAATGTCATGAATGGTTCTTTTGAATGATAATAAAGATGATCCGATAAATAAACGATCTGCAGTCCAGGTTAAAACCTCTACAGTATTACCCTTTGTCTACTTTACACATTGCCTTTAACATCGTGTAATTGATATGTCAAAGTTCTAAGCATGGTCATGGTTTTCACAGGCCGACTGTACCTATCAACCCCCATGTCCCGCGTAATTGATATGTCAGAGTTCTAAGCATGGTCATGGTTTTCACAGGCCGACTGTACCTATCAATCCCCATGTCCCGCTTTGTTAAATATGATAATTTTGTTCAAAGACGCGCCCGTAATGTAGTGGATAACGAAATTAATGTATTGGCAGGCATGGCGCGTGATTTAAAGGGATTTCCTTGAGATATCGACGCCATTGTGAATGGAATAATTTATGTTTTGGAAGATATTAATAATGATTTGTGGCTGGAGTTTTTTTTCGAAACCTTCCGGTTAAAAATAGCCTCATTGGTTTCTATTCTGTTCTGTTGGAAGATAATATATATTCCGTAGTTTTTTTTTAGCTTCGTTTTGGATTTTGTGCTTAAGGTGAGTATAGTCGTGATAAATGATAAATGATTTTTATTTCTGTAAGTAGGTTTGTACAAACACTTTTACAAGTCAACCATTTTTTTTTTTTTTAAACTAGTTGAGGTCGGCGTTTCCTATCTGACTACTCTGAGAAGAAAGGCCGAAACAAACTCAGAGGTCACAGTCTCTTATAAAGTCCAGACATAATCTTGGTCACTTCATGTGAAGACCATGTAGATTGGTGTCTGAAATGGTCTTTTGAGGAAAGAACCACACAGATTGAGGGGACATGTCCAGTCAGTGCACGCATTTGTCAGTAATCGCGCAGCTCAACTCAGAACTTAAGGAGCTCAACGATTCGACGAACAATACCAAAGAAAGGACATTGGGGTAGGCCGCATAAATTACTCAAACTGCCAGACGATGATTAAAAATAACTGAGAGAAAAAATAAAACAAACAAAAAAAGCAATGACCTACATAGTCTTCACATTCACAATAAATAAAAATAATATAATACTTTACAAAGTAAATAGTCATGTCAACATTCAGTATGCAAAAAATAAAATAAAATTTGGAGCAGTTCAAACCCAAGCCTTTTTGTCCTCAATATAATCATTAACGGTATAATAAGCTTTCTAACACAACTTGCGTTTAATGAATGATTTGAATTTATTAAGGCTCAGATCTTGAACGTGGCTTGGAAGTTTATTATAAAAGCGTATAAGGCTCAAGAAAATAGGTGGGTCATTCAGGTGTCAATACACCTGAATGACCCACCTATTTTCTTGAGCCTTGTTGTATTTATATTGTGGATATCACTGTATTTTTTAAACAATTTAATGTTTTTATGGGCATATAAAAGGTTTTCAAAAATGTACTGAGAAGGCAAAGTCATTATATTAATCTCCTTAAATTTCTCTCTGAGAGATTGTCTCGGACTTAATTTATAAATGCATCGAACAGCTCTTTTCTGCAAAACAAAGATAGTCTGAATGTCGGCTGCATTTCCCCACAACAGAATACCGTACGACATTACACTATGAAAATAGCTAAAGTACACTAAACGGGCTGTCTCTATGTTAGTTAAATGGTTGGAAATGGTTGTTTTTAAGAGCCTAATAATGCTTTTAAATGAGCCTACAGAAAATTCAAGAAAAAATATACAGGGTTATTGTTAAAACACCAGCAACCTCTTAAGGGGTCATTGTACTCATTATTATGAACAACTTTTACTATGGGACCAAATCTGAAATCGCAAAAAAAAAATCAGCTGTTCAGTACATTTTGACGAATAATGCGAACATAAATGTACTGAACAGCTGATTTTTTATCGCGATTTCAGGTTTGGTCCCATAGTAAAAGTTGATCATAATGATGAGTACAGTGACCCCTTAAGGGGTTGTGTATTATTTAAGTTACACCTTGCTTAGCGCACTTATATAAATAATAATGCTGTAACTCAAAAATATGTCTATGAAATATGTGTATAAGATAATCATTAATGTTGGTGTTTTACCAATAACCCTGTATATAAAACGTTGATATGTATATTTAAATCTGAGCATTTGAAAAATTTAAGCAACATTCAATGCTATGCAAATAAAAATTTTCAAGTTTAAATTCGCTACTGCTTTTAAACTACGAGTAGAAGTCATACTTTCACGTTTTAGCAACGATAATATTGGTAAAACACTTATCTTACAACTGGGCATTTTTTTTTATTTTAAATTTTTTTAATGAGAAACTGTCATTCTCGGAACATATTGATAGAGTTAGCGCCAAGGCTTTCAAAATTTTAGGATTTGTATTAAGATCTTGCAAAATGTTTAAAAACACGGAGACGCTAAAGACAGTTTATTTTTCATATGTACGTAGTACACTCGAGTACGCCAGCCCTATTTGGTCACCATATTACAATATACACACTAGCCTACTTGAAAGAGTACAAAAGATATTCGGAAACCATCTTAACCCCTATTGTTATGATGCCTGGGTAAAAAAAAAGAAATTCTATTTAGTCCGTCAGTCAGATAATAAAAAAATATTAGATACGTATTTTTTGCTTTATCATATTAATAAAAAATGACTTAGATAACTCGCATTAAAGTTCGGGAGTAGGGGCTTGCTACGTCACTTCTACGTATAAAATCTACCAAGACGTGACGTCATGCCACATTTTAACTCAATGTATCGCCGTAATCTTTTGATTACGTAGAAAAAGAAAAAATACGTGTCCAATATATTTTAATAATCTACATGACGGACAAAAAATCATTTTTTAGTCATCATCCCTATTGTCTCCGAAAACCTCCAATGCCATATCAACTCAGCTGCAGAGCACATGGCTTGTTGACTCTCGAGGATAGACGTAAAGTTCTAGACATGTGCCTATTGTACGACATACTCAACGGACGACTTGACTGCCCAGAGTTAGTGTCACAGGTGACATTCATCACTCAGCGCCGTCGCACGCGTCACACGCCACTGCCCTGACATGCCACGAACTACGCCAGGAACTGTGTACTCACGCGCATTGCTCGAACCTATAACGCTTCATTTTGCGATGTGGACATTTTCAGCACATCCAAAATAACATTCAGGAAGCAAATTGTAAAGATTTAAAAAAAATAAACAACTCCTTTAGGCATTACCTATTACTTTAAATTTAGCTTTAATTTAATTTAGAACGTAGACTTTTTTATTTTAACATTTATTTTGGCAACTCCTCTAACAGTTTATTAGTTCTCATTTTTCATTGTCTGTTCGTAAGCTATTACACTCTTATGGTTACTCAGGAAAACCTATAATTGGCCTAACTTATATGCAATATGAAATTTTGTAAGGATCTTTTTCGTAACGCTGTTGGTTTTCTAAATACATAAATAAAAATAATAATATAACTTTTACAAAACTCAACTTTAACAGCGGAAATTTAGAAATATTTGCTAGCGGGTCTGTGCGACGACTTTAAGGGACTACGGGTCGACGACTATACTAGAGGCGAAAGTTGAAATCCTAACTTAATATTATAAATGCAAAAGTAAGAGAATGTTTGATTGTTTGTTACCTTTTCACTCCTAAACCAATTAATCATCCTGAAATTTTGCATATACGTTGACACGTGTACAGAAACGGACATAGGGTACCTTTCATCCCGAAAAAATGAATTGTTCCGGAGGAAAACAGTAGTAACATTCTTATGACAATAGATGGCGCCACATGTCTTTCGAATCATGATTAACCCTTAACTTGACAGCGTACATCGTACTGTACATACATTAAAAAAAAATATTTCTTGTTACTACTGGGGAAAAAATCGTTCTGTTTTTTACCAATAAATTGTCAATTATAGTAGAATTGGTAGAAAATTATTTCACTGTGACAACACAATAAAACACATGTCAAAATCAAAATGTCCGCAAAGCAACAAGCTGTTCGTGTGACACGAGTAAGTGTTTTATTTTTTATTAAACTTTTTGTCTCGAAACTTGGCAATGTTTTTGTGTGCTTTGATGTAAAGTATAATCAGAATTCAATTAGTGCATTTTTACGTAGCTACCTAAATACTAACTCACGCTTTTGATTGAAATAAATGAATGTACATTGCACTGCACGCTGCTAATGATACGCTAAAGTACTAACCGTAAACTATGGTAACCACACTGTACATTGCCAGGTTTACGAAGTATTGGGTTTTCGATTGTTTTGGCGGTATTCGCTCGTTTGTTTTTTGTAACGCTTTGATAGAAGGTGTTTGTTTTGACTTTGGGTTTCTGTTTTGCCTGCAGAATTTAAAACTAAATCGCTCGCACAAAATCTTGGCTTTGGTTCCTGCAAAAAATGCATGTTCTGAGGGTAGTTCTTCGTCCGATGAAGAAACCAATGTTTATATACCACCTTCTCCAGATTCCTCTGATCCACCTTCGCTAGCATCTTCGCTTGAAGCCCTCAATTTACTAGATAGTTCGACTGACTCCAATAAAGAGCAGAATGAAGTCTCTATAGACATCTATAACTTATAAAAACTTCATCGAATATTGGCGTTAGTGGTACATACCACTAACGCCAATATTCGATGAAGTTTTTCCATCACCGACTACGAGCAACTACAACATTTTACCTACACTGAACTCCATACAGTCTTTACCAACCCCTACCGTTCAACATCCGTCTCCTCAGCCCGGCACTAGCCGACAGCAGCAGCCACTTACCAGATCTAAGCGTAAAAAGACAACAAAGACGGCAGTGACCAAAAAAGTTAAAGTCAACAAATTTGTTCTAGATTATCATTGGTCCAAAGCAGTATTTCGTCACAGTGCTTGTCTTGAAGAAAACTTATATGACCTACATCAAACAGATATTGATACAGCACTAGATTATTTTTATTACTTTTTTTCACCTGACATAATTACTGACATTGTTCTTAATACAAATTTATACTCAGTGCAACAACTAGGGCGATCTGTACAGTTGACAGAAGATGAGATAAAGAACTTCTTAGCCATCCAAATGTTGATGGGTATAGTGCAGATGCCAGCCTATACAGATTATTGGGCTAAAAGGACAAGATACCCTCTCATAGCTGATCTTATGCCTCTCAAAAGGTATCAACAAATACGTCGGTATATTCACTTTGCTGATAACACCTTAGAAGACTCAGACCGTTACTTCAAAATTCGTCCCGTAATGGAAAGAATACGGCAAAACTTTTTGAAAGTCGAAGAAGAAGGAAAATATTCGATTGACGAGATGATGATACCTTATAAAGGTCGTAAAGCAGGTAAAAGAAAGCAGTATGTAAAAATGAAACCTAAAAAATGGGGTTTCAAGAATTTCGTGCGTGCGGGAGTCTCGGGTATTATATACGATTTTCTTCTTTATGGTGGCGATGACACCTTTCGTGGACTGAAATTTAGGGACAACGAAGCTTCAATTGGTTTGGGGGGCAAGGTAGTGATTGCATTGTACCAAACTATAACGCAAAAACCGGCCATTGTTTACGCTGATAACTTTTTTATGTCACCTGAACTAACGTATATACTGCGTGAAGAGTACGGGATTCTAAGTCTCGGTACTATAAGGACTAATCGTCTACGAGGCTGTCAGGAGTTATTGCCAACTGACCAACAAATGAAGAAGAAGAAACGTGGTTCTAGCGCTCAAGCTGTCTGTAATAAAAATAAGTTGGCGGTGGTAAAGTGGAACGACAATAAGGTCGTCACACTTATTAGCTCGTATATAGACTCGCACCCCATTGAAACTATCAAGCGTTACGATAAAGATGAGAAAAAGAAGGTGCACGTAGAATGTCCTCAAATTGTAAAACATTACAATAAACACATGGGAGGGGTGGATTTGGCGGACATGTTAATATCTTTATATAGAACCCCCTTCAAAAGTCATCGTTGGTACTTGGGAATATTTTCACAACTTATTGACATGTGTATCAATAACGCTTGGCTTTTGCATAGACGTGATGGAAAAAATATTATGTTGAAGGATTTTAGATTTCAATTGTTCGAAGGATTGACTAAATCAAATAGAACAGTAAAAAATATAAACGTCACAGAAGACGTAGGCGAGGATCTAAAAATCCATAAACCAGTCTCTGTTCGTCCAACAGACAGCGTCCGATTCGATGATAAGGGTCATCTCCCAGAAGCAGGGGATGAAACAATGCGTTGCAAGTATTGCAAAAGTGGTAGGACAACTGTCTTCTGTATAAAATGTAACGTACATTTATGTTTTGTTGTGGGAAAACAAAAGCGAAATTGCTTCCGTAATTTTCACACAAAATAATTAAGTTTTTTTTTGTATTTTCTCGTTTTCATTTAAATAAATAGATAATAAATATTAAAAATGTATTTCATTATCTACCTGGCAATGTGCATCACAATGTACAAACAATACAATGTCAACATTTTGGCATAATTGGCAGTGTGCATTGTGATGTACATAGTTTTTCTCGAAACCTAGGATATCTAGATTTTTATTTTTATATTTTTCGTGTCTTTTAATCATAATTAAGGCCAAATATATTAATAAATAACATTTTTTCATGTTTTTTACTTCCTGCCAAGTTAAGGGTTAAATTGGAAACTTTAGTAGTGTAAGTTTTTGTTTTATGTAAGTACCTAATACATTTTGTGAGTCCAGAGTATCGACATACCGGTTTTCATAAAACTAAAATGCGAAAGTGAGTTTGCTTGTCTGTTACGCTTTCACGCTAAAACCGCTAAACGGATTTGGATGAAATTTGGCACATGTATAGACTATGACCTGGATTAGGACATAGGATACTTTTGATCCCGGTAGTGCGTTCCCGTGGGATAATTTCCGACGTGCACGCGGGCGAAGGTTAGGGTAAAAGCTAGTCAGTAATACAATACAGCTCTGTCAGTTCAAATTACCCTATTGAATGACTATTTTATGAAATCATTAAATTTGAGTCCGATTTCAATGATTATTGTTCTATAAATGCATATTTCGCACCTTAAGAATTACAATGACATAAGTGCAAATACTATACACTCGTAAAAATGCATTTGAAACTTTATTTTTACTCTTTCCTCAATATCTTTTTTTTACGATAATGTTTATAATGTGATAATTAATATTATACAAATACCTGGTTATATGTACTTGAATGTTAGTTAAACATAATGTCTTTGTATTTTGTAGTTTAATTAATACAAATTTTCGAAATACGGGGCACCTACAGTTAAGTCATTGTTCCACTAAAATATATATAAAATACTAAAAAATAGTGACGAACAATGGCGTTAAGGTACAACATAAGTAAAATTAAAAAATATTTTTTATTACTATCTCAATAATTATATATCCAAAAAGAAAAAGAAATATTTAGAAGTTAGTGGATAACTTGAAAAAGGCGAATCGAAACCATTTTGTTTCGTGTTATAAAAAAAAACGTTAATAGGGTGCTACTTATTGCAGAAAATAAATAAAACATAGATTATAATAGAAAATTATCTAGATATTTATTTATTTTGACACAAATCAACTAACATCAGTCTTCTGAAGACATTTTAAAGACATAAAATACGTAGGTAATATTTTTTTAAACTTATTAACACTTAAAAATCACATACCTAATCAGGCGTTGTTGCTTTCAAGTCTCGCTCAATTTGACGTTGACGCTACTTCCATCTAGCGGTATTTATTGTAATTACAAAAAAGTCAATATTCCATAACCTAACCTAACCTAACTAATTTTAATGATATTTTGCACTTGCGTCATTGTAATTCTAAAGGTGCGATTTGTTGCGGGCACGTATAACTTTTTATTACCAAATACATAGACGATGCGACCAGAAACTGACCTAAAAATTGCAAAAAACATATAAGAAAATTTGAATTACACGAGCTACCTTAGGTATGCCATCTTTAAACCCTTTTCTCTATTTCTCATAGTTTAGTTTTCTTTACACATTTTATTGTGTTCTATAGGTATATTGTCTTTGAATTAAAGGTACTCATACCAACTTAAACTCACGTGCCTGGCTCACCACCCTATTCCTATTCTAACCCTGTTTGAAACTCGACCCACTAAGAATTGTCAGGTTACTCAAACGCGTATGAGATCCTGTTTCTTTGAAAAGTACTTGTACAATATGAGATAGAACATTATCACTAGAACTTAAAACGGGATATTTACCATGTATATTAATTGATTTGAGTTTCCGATATTTCGGCACTGTTGCAAGTGCCATGATCACGGATAAACTGAGATAGAACAGTTACCATCCCTACCTGGTACTTAAAGATATTTGTAACAGTACCTTAAAAGTATACATTCATAATCACGCAAATATTTCTCGAAAGGTTATGTTAAAATATTTATTTATTGACCAACTTATACAACCTAACAGTTTAAACACTGCACATATAAGTTATAGGTCATATATACATATCAGTTATAAATTATAGGTCTAAATATATTATCGGCAACGTGGCAGGCGAAGGAGGAGATGGCGGAATGAACTTGTATTTTTCCATAAGGATTGACCACAAATAGATGAATATGTAGATAGGGGTAAGTGGAGAGAAGGAAGGGAGGCTTTCTGTCCCTTGCAGTAGGACACAAACGGCTTATAATAATAATAATAATAACCCCATCGCTGTATCTCTACGTTGACGTCGTGGTGGGGCTTGCGCGCTCCAAACTTTAGGTCTGTGCCGGTAGAGTTTACTTTGCCGGAACGGGTCTAGGATGAGGAGCCAGACCAAGAGAGATACAGAAACCCGCAGGGCAGCATGTGGCGAGCTGTTGGGCAGTAGCGACCCCACGGACCTTATCTCCCGGGAGAAATCTTGTCCTCATCTCTGGCTTGCCTTTATTGGCCGGCTGGAGTGAACACTGACGAGGAACAGAGCTCCCACCACTTTCTTGCCTTTATTGGCCGGCTTGAGTGGAGATTTGCAAGAGCAAACGTGCTCGGAGGAAGGAAGTATTCCAGTAAAGTGCTGGTAGGGATCTCGACCGTACTTCCGGGATGGTTCTCATAGCCATGGGATACCTCTCCACTCCTCAAGCACCTCAGGAAGTGCGTTGACCTTGGGTGCACTTGCATAGTGCAGATAGGGATAATCGTCGGTTGGTGCCTCCTCATCATTTAAAATTATCTAAGGGGCCTCTGCGAGTTGGCTTCGGCCCCTCGTATGCCTTCCAAAGGACCGGGACCCCAGGGTCCCGAGATTTATAGAATAATAATAAATAATTGTGTAAGTACACATCTCGACTTAGCACACGAGGTTGTTTACATGTGGAATGTGAGCTCGGCTGTCATTGTGCCGATTGTCGTAACGGCCAATGGTCTGATGGCAGAAAACCTCGCACAACATCTCTCGAGGCTCTCCTTAGGCGGTTGGATCAAGGGCTTGATTCCGAAGGCACTACCCCTCGATACGGCTGCCATCGTGAGGAGGTTCCTCTCTCTTCTGCCCTAACCACCGGTAGCTTAGACCCTGCTCCCGACACCGGAAAGACCACTATTTCTTATATTTTAAAAGTTATTTATATCTCTGTTCAATCTGCCTAGCATTTTCCCAACTATGTTGGAGTCGGCTTCCAGTCTAACCGGATGCAGCCGAGTACCAGTATTTTACATGAAGCGACTGCCTATCTGATGTTCACAAACCAGTTACTGGGTAATACGATACCCCTTGGTAAGACTGGTTGTCAGACTTTCGGGCTTCTGACAACCCGTAACGACTGTCAAAGATCCACGAAAGGCAGCCGGGAACAACGGCTTAACGTGCTTTCCGAGGCACGGAGGAGTCTCGGTATGAAAAGATGGTCACCCATCTACAAACCAACCCCGGCAAGCGTAGCTTAACCTAATGGATCGACCCGTCCGGCTGTTATTACTTAGCGAGCTTAGTTTTATATCTCTGTTATAAAAAAAATGTATTTTTAAGTAAAAAATGGAATAAACGTAATAATTATGTTAAATATCGTTACGTAAAGCTTGACGTATTTGTCCAACCAAACTGAAAATAAAAATAAAAATTAATTTACGCAGAATTTCGGTCGAGCCGTCAGGTTAAGCTACGCTTGCTGGGGTTAGTCCGTAGATGGATGACCATCTTTATATACCGAGACTCCTCCGTGCCTTGGAAAGCACGTTAAGCCGTTGGTCCCGGCTGTCAACCGTGGACCTTTCACAGTCGTTACGGGTCGTCAGAAGCCTGAAAGTCTGAAAACCAGTCTTACCAAGGGGTATCGTATTACCTAGGTGGAGGTCAGATAGGCAGTAGCTCCATGTAAAATACTGGAATACAGCTGCATCTGGTTAGACTGAAAGCCGACCCCAACATAGTTGGGAAAGGCCTAGGCAGATTGATTGCGAAGTTCAGAATTTCCGAGCTTAGTTAAAACCGAGTAGTTTCGTCGTAACGATTTTAGAATTCAATCGTTAATCATTTATATTCATTTCTCTCACTCTAGCTTACTCGTCTCTCTGCGAATTCGCTCGCGTAGTTATTATTGTTTTAATGTGTGCCTAGAATCGTATATTCTCGGTTCCGAGTAGAACTATATTCCTCTGGGATAACTTTAAGTATAATTTGAGAGAAAATTGTTGCCTTGGATTTCGTGTTTCGTTAAATTAGATAGTATTTTTAGTTAGGTACTTTAAAGCGAAAGCTCCAGGTAGCCCGAGGAGTTCAAATTTTCTTACGTTTTTTGTAATTTGTAGGTCAGTATCAGGTTGTATGTTGATTTGAATACAATTCGCGACAGTAAAAAGTATGTTTTTATATTATAGAATTATAATCATTAAAATCATCGATACAACTCTCTAAGTTCATATAATCCTAATGAAATATATTTCATGAATTTTTGACATTTAGGATTACACTAAGTGGAGTTAAACTAGGTATTAATACTAATAATTATAATTTTGTAAATACATAATATATGTTACAGTCGCGAATCATACTTTAATCAGTATACAACCTAATATTTACTTGCAAATTAAAAAAAAAAAAAAACTTAAGAAAATTTGAATTTCGCGGTCTACCTGGAGTTTCCTCTGTGTACTTACCCCATACCAATTCGTATACGTAAACAACAGCGTTTTTGTAAACAAAAGTGACATGAAATATTATAACATCGTCAAGATATACGAAGAGGATTAAATACGTACCTATTATCGAAGCTAACTCAAAAACTACTCAAGCAAAGTTAAAGCAAAGTTGAAGTATATTTATATGGGACCACCGCGCAAGTTTCTTCTACCAAATGAAAAAATAACTTTTAAATCGGTCCACAATTGACAATAAATCGATGAATAAAATGATAAAAAAAAAAAACATACAGACGGACATAATATAACCTTCTCCTTTAAAAAGACTTGCATGTTTTGGGTAGGTACCTACGGCATAGAGTTAGCATTATTTTTATTTTCACTTAGTTAGGTGCGAAACCATAATCACTGTTGAGAATGAGTAAAACTACATACATATTGTTACGTATTTTATTTATTTATTTATTTCTTTGGGAAATCAAACAGTTACACAAAAGTTCCTGAATAAGAGGGCCCTTCGTGGCCCGTCTTTTTTTTTGGGTGGGAAATCATCAAATAATTTCTCCCGCTCTGGGTGGAGCGGGAGGGCGTGTCAGACTTCTACTGACTAAAACCCACCCGTGTTCCTTCAGTTGCCTGTGCCAGGGCCACGGTAACTCTTTCGAACAACCCGCAATCCTGGCGGGCATCGGCCCTTGCAGACCCCTTCAGCTAGTGCTGACATCTGTTTGAGGCGCGCGTGGAACACAACGCGCCGATGACCCGGGCCTGGTCCTTACCGGACGGCGAGCTACCCATTGCCCGCCATCCGCAAGCCCGCGCCTACTGTAGCTGGAAATCGGCTATCGATTCCCGACGCCCCGGGCATCTCCTGCGGCGACTAGGGGCGTGAGGGCGCAAAGATTGCCTCTCCCTCACGCGTTCAGCCTCCTACTTGCGAGCATTACTGCTTCGCAGAAGTAGGTGACGGCTTCCCATGTACTCTGGCTCCGTACCATGGCCTGTACCAGGGCTTCTCGATCGTCAACGCGAGCATGGTCGAAAAGCTTGTTGTTTCATCCAGCGCAACGCCCGTTGACTAACAAGCAAGTGAGAACGCGATGACATTGAACGAAAAATAGTGTGCGGAAATTTTATGAAACTTGTTCCAGAAAATACGTGTTTTTTAGCAAGCCTTACAAGTTGGTGAAATAAAAGTTTGTCATTTAGAATCTTCATTACATGTGCGAGGTTTCTATCGATATGTTTTCTTTACTTTTACAATTTATGAGTACATTATGAACGGCTAAAATTCACTTAAAAATTGTGCAAAAAAGCAGATTTTTGGAGGCTTATACTAAATTTGTTTCTCCAAATTTTTATTTTTCGCTTTGATAGAAACTTCAGTGCACAAAATACCTATTAAGTCAAAAATTTAAGATATGTTAAAGTTAAAACGCTATAATCACGTACGAGCGTTTGTATGAAAATTATGACGGGTTGGCCGCTCTTAATAGTGTATGTGTAGCTCACAACGTTATCCACTTTCTGTGGTTGAATTAATGTTATTAATTCCATTTTTTCACCTTTCTAGTAGAAATAAGTCTTCTTCATTCATATTTTGACAAACACTGGACACGACGACAGAACGAAGCCGCGTTCGGCTGCAGACAGACAGGCATGATCACGCAGGTCCCCGCGGCCCTGTGCCCGTGCCGCTCCCCGCACCGCGCTGACGCGATGGCTAGGAAGGGAACGAGACAAAGCACTGAATGTGTAGATGTGTAGCAATAACTACGCACGGTGATGCCTGCAGATTCATTTTTTATGGTTATCTATAATTTGTTTTTATTTATATAAGTTTGGTTTAAGCTTTGTAAGAATAATTGCTTTATAATATTCTAGGTACTATTTGTTTTATTTTATTTATTTATTTACTAATTCATGTACAGATCATTTAACCTGACTTGGTTTCCGTACCTACGTCTTTTTCGGGTGACCACTGAAAAACAGCGCTGTGCTGTGGGCCCCCCATAGCACAGCATCATGCTGAGTGGAAGCCTTCTTGTCACAGTCATGGCATGCCAGCAGCTGCCGACTTTTGTTTTGTGCTCGTGATTTGTGTTTTATTTTTCTTATTGTAAAACTCGAGTTAATTATATTTTTGTATGCACGTGTTTCTGTGACAAATAAACATATTTTTCTTTCTTATTTTTCTTTCTTTCTTTTCTATCCACATATTACCTATTTAAATTTTTGTACAAAAACCAACTGTATAAATGTTATTCTTTCTTTCTTTCAACTACGCATGCGAGTGTTTACATATACATAACATTATGCTTCGATTACAGTTAGTAATTTTTGGATTAGAGAATTTCGTTTGTTAGAATGATGACAATGTAAATAGATCTATGTCCGAAAAAAATGTGGTATAATTATCTGCTATACGACGTAGAGTTGCGCGAACTCCAGCATCGGTGCGGCAAGATTGGACGGCCAATATTGTGGGCGTGCACACATCCCGCTCCTCATAACAGTTCTAGGTACAACCACATAATACGGATGGGACACTCCGCAGTTTGGGTATGAATGAAGCTACAAGTACGCGGCAGGCTGCCGCGCACCGGCCGGCTGGTACCTAACTGTAGGTAATAAGCGTTGTGCGACCTGAATTTCACTTTATCGTGTCGTAGCAAAAGTCGCTTACGAGTATTATTTAAATGATTTTGTGGAGTGTCCCATCTGTATTAATCTGTGGTACAACATAAGTACATTTATTTATTAAATCAGAGCAGTCATATCTGCTGCTACATACGTCATACAGAAACATCATTTCTAGGAAATAATAATAATATCCTGGGACATTTCACACACGGTTATCTAATCCCAAACTAAGCAGAGCTTGTACTATGGAAACCAGATAACTGATATACTACATACTACATACACTACTTTTTTTTTTGTAAATACATACTTATATAGATAATTAAAAAATGGCGCCTAGACTTCGTTATAGGTTAGTTAAATACGTTTCGTTTCTACTAATAAAAGGTAAACATAAAATTATTGTTTAAAATATTCATTAGATACCAAGCGTGTTATTAACTGTCTAAAACCACACGCACGTTTTAATACTTAATAACCCATTTTTACAGTAATTATTACAAATACAATATCAAAAACTTTTCTTAAACATAGAAAATGCTATAAGGGTCACATTAATCGTTATTTTTATTATTGGTTTTTCCATGAAGAATTTCTCAGTCGCAGCTCGGAGTCTGATTTATGCCCGGTTGATGGTAATTAATATGATGTTCCGCTACTCGAGTAGCAAAAAATAAAACAAACAAAAAAAGCAATGACCTACAAAGTCTTCACATTCACAATAAATTAAAATAATATAATACTGTACAAAGTAAATAGTTATGTCAACATTCAGTATGCAAAAATAAAAGAATAAAATAAAATTTGGAGCAGTTCATTCCCAAGCCTTTTTGTCCTCAATATAATCTTTAACGGTATAATAAGGTTTCTGACACAACTTGCGTTTAATGAATGATTTGAATTTATTAAGGCTCAGATCTTGAACGTGGCTTGGAAGTTTATTATAAAAGCGTATACATTGACACCTGAATGACCCACCTATTTTCTTGAGCCTTGTTGGAGGTACAACAAATTTGTGTTTGTTCCTAGTATTTATATTGTGGATATCACTGTATTTTTTAAACAATTTAATGTTTTTTTTATGTACCCTAACACGTAGTATATGGAAATGTTGATAGTAAATTTCACAACACGATTTATGCCCACGGTGTGCACGATTGTTTGCAGGTTTCGCTGCACCGACCGGGCTAGTAGAATCGCGCGGGTTGTGGTCTCCCGCCACCTTGGTGGGCTTCGCCCGCGTGCTCTGCGATCGGTCGGCAGGTGACCGCGTCGCGTTGCAAACTTTTTAGGCCTTTTTTTTTTAATTCTTCTGTGAAGTAAGTATAACGCAACGGCTCTTTTCTGGCTTATGGCGGTCTGGGACTTAACTGAGCAATCTTATGATCGTAAATAACCGACCGTCATGCGATCATCGCCCGCCAAGTATGCGGGCAATAATCGCAACCGCGACGGCTGCGTAACTACACAAACATTCGGTCTCGTGAGTTTAGAAATAAGACAGCTGTTCCACCACCGCGGCGGCCGCAAGTTGAAATCGCTCCGTGAGCTCTTAGCCTAACCAGTAGAGCATGGATTCGGATTTAAACCCAAATTTTAAGGGCTTGCAAATCGTCGAGATTTGCCCCTTAATGCCAGTTTAGGCTCCTAACAGTATGCTGACGGATAGCGATAAGCAGTCTTTGGGTCCACATTAATTGCACCTAGTTATGCAGAAAGCAACCATATGGCACTTTTTTCCAAAAATGAGTCATACTAATTTCGAAATACAAGATTTTTTGCAAAAACAACCATGTCGATATCTCTATATATCACGGAGATATGAGTCAACAATTGCAGCCTTGTCCATACATCCATAATACAACCATGGACAGCAAAATGCTTATAACTCTGTTTGTACTTTTCCCGACATGACTGCTTTCTGCATAACACGGTCCAATTGTTAGGTGTTATCATTCATCATTCTCCTGCCCTTGTCCTAATTTATTTCGGGTCGGCTCAACATGTCTTTTTCTTCCATACTTCTCTATTAATCGTCATCTCGGTAGTCACTCCCTTTCTAGCATATCATCTTTCACACAGTCCATCCATCGTTTCTTTGGTCTTCCCCTACTCGTATAGCCCTCCACATTCATACTCAAAACTTTCCTGACGACATACTCCTCATTCCTCCGCATCACATGCCCGACAACATTTGACAACCGCTTTCTGCACAACTTTTCAGTCACCGGTGTCACTTTCAGACTTCCTCTTACATACTCATTTCTTATTCTATCCATTCGCCGACCGTAAAGACCGGAAGGAAACACAGTCTTTTGATCCTATGTGTGCAGCGTGTCACAGAAATCTGTGGTCATATTTTTACGGGTGTGGCACACACCATCAAACTGAACAACTTTAACCATCATGTTATACGTGAAAAAGTAATCAGCCGTCCCATATATTTAGGTCGTGTAGGTATTGGAATTTTATATGGGACAGCTGATCATTTTTTCGCCGCGATTACGATATTGGTCCCATAGAGAAAGTGGTTCGTTTTGATGGTCTGTGCATCATCATCTGCCTAGCCTTTTCCCAACTATGTTGGGGTCGGCTTTGCGTCTAGCCGGATGCAGATGAATACCAGTATTTGACATAGAGCGACTGTTTATCTGACCTCCAGAACCCAGTTACTGGGTAATATGATACCCCTTGGTAAGACTGGTTGTCAGACTTTCTGGCTTCTGACGACAGATCTACGAATGACAGCCGGGATTAACAGCGAGGCACGGAGGGGTCTTGGTATCTAAAGATGGTCATCCATCCACGGAGCAACTGCGGCAAGCGTAGCTTAATCTGAACGATCGTCCCGTGCGGCTATTATTACTTAGCCACAAGCCCCTGTTGGTCTGAACCCACCCTTAAATATGACTAAACCTTGCTGATACATGATGTATAATCAAATTTACGTAGCTGTGATTGCAAAAGGGATTGTGTATGGAGATTACGGCCGCAAGGGCCAAGAAACTTAATTAATATAATTGACTTTTGTAACTAAATGCATACGTATACAACGTTAAACGTGAACTCGGTAAGGTCGTGTTAGCTGTGTTAATCTGAAGATCTGGAATTGAAATTACTTGTAAATTCTAAGGGATCTGAACGGGATCTATAATGGCGCTGGCATCATCGCATTTCTAGAGGTTTTTCGTTATTATTTTATTAAATTTAAATCAAAATACTACTTTTTTCGGCCAAGCACTAGATCATTTTATTTAATAATTATTTTTAACATTTACTTTAAAGTTTTATTTTATTTTATTTGGGAAAATAAACGGTTACATATTAAAATGTTATGATAAATAACTTAGAACTAAAATGGGATTATAAATGTTTAACCTACAACATTTTCCACATAATATAAAAAATGTTAAACAAAAACGAACGGCGTGCGATAACATTAAATATGATTAAATATTAAAATAAAGCTAAACTGAAACTTATAAGGTAAAAATAAAAACAAAGAGAAAGAAGATTTAACTGAACATATAAATTAAAAATTATGGTTTTAGGGCTATTACGTTCTTAATTCTGCTAAAATTTTACGCGCAATACCTCTAAATACAAATACAAATAAAAATAAATATTAATACAAATATTAAATCGTAATACCTACTGCAAATAGAAAACAATTGACAATAATGTAAAATCGTATGTGTAAATACCAAAATAACTGTCAAAAAATAGCATACATAATTACAAATACCAACAATCTAGTGCTCAGCAGAAAAAAAAGTACTTAAATTTAAATTTATTAAAATAATCACGAAAAATCTCTATAAATGCGACGTTGCCAGATCTCCTGGGATGAACGCTCTTAAACAGCTCCAATTTCAATATTAGGCGCAAGACTTTTATGAAAAAATGCTCAAAAAAAAATCTGAGATAATTACGCCGATTCCCTTGTTCACAAACTAAACTTAATTTAAGTTCACTGCATCTTTTTCTTTCTATTTCATTAAGAAAAGGACAGATGATAAAATATTAGTGTAGTCTTGTCAAATTAAGATACTCCATAGACAAGTTCAATAAATCTGCTGAACAGTACATTTCTGTTCACATTCATCAAAATGTAGGGAAGAGCTGATATTTTTTTAGCGATTTCAGGTTTGGTCATACAGTACAAGTTGTTCGTAACGATGAGTACAATAACCCCTTAATAGGTTGACACTGTTTACACTTACAACCTTGTATATTGTTTATGTAGTCTACCATGACTTTTAATTCACATTTAGTGACCAAAACTGAATTTATAAAATTGCTAGTCTTTTTTTTTCCCTAATGCCCCACGACTTCTTTTAAACTCGATTAGAGTTCACTTTCAAGGCGGAATCAGGTCGCGATAAGTTTTTAAAAGAGCTCTTCCGAGTAGCTTCGAGCAGCTCTGATGGATTCAACTTAGAAAATTTCATTTGATATGGGAAACTTTGAAAATTGTTTTGCTCATTTTGAATCGAGAAACTGCCCCTTACGAAATAAAACGATATTGAAGAAATTATTGGTTCTCTGTATTAAATCGCAGGTGTGTTTTCTTAGCAGTATATGGGCCCGACACCAACGCTCGGAGTACCTACTACTAACTCTCTAACTTTATTAAAGGCTTTTGTGAACATGATATTTATTTTATTCGTGGCTAAGTAATAACAGCCGCACGGGTCAATTTATTAGGTTAAGCTACGCTTGCCGGGGTTGGTCTGTGGATGGGTGACCATTTTTACATACCGAGACTCCTCCGTGCCTCGGAAAGCACGTTAAGCCGTTGGTCCTGGCTGTCATTCGTGGATCTTTGACAGTCGTTACGGGTCGTCAGAAGTACGAAAGCTGACGACCAGTCTTACCAAGGGGTATCGTACTCGTATTACCCAGTTACTGGGTTGTGGAGGTCAGATAGACAGTCGCTCCATGTAAAATACTGGTATTCGGCTGCATCTGCTTAGACTGGAAGCCGACCTCAAAATAGTTGGGAAAAGGCTAAGCACATTGATTGGTGCTGATTCCCTAGTTCGAAAACTAAACTGAACTTAGCGAATTTACGTTCAAAATCAAAAGTCATTTATTGAAACTAGGCTGAGAATCAGCACTTTTCGAACGTTAAAATTACATAAGACAGTCCCCCAAAACGCCCGCCCTTCACCACTTCCTAGTGCTTTAGCTGGGGAGAAGAAGTGGTGCAACAAATTTCCCAGCAGCACAGCTGTCTGTTTAGTTAAAAATATATATTCTATACAACACTGCGCAAAATAATATATATATATATATAAGTACATTACGCAACACAAACATTAAATTTAATTTAAGTATTTGCTATAAGTCAGCTAGCATGCGCCAATATACCAAAAAAAAAAGAAGAAAAGAAAAAAAATCGGAAACTATTGACACAACAGACGAACTTATTAGAATTATGCCATGAACTTCGACGTGTTTTTTTTTTTTGTCGAAACGTGCTGACGTGTACACCACATTTGTGAGGAAATGTTTACCAACGTGTTTATCACGCCCGATATTCCCCGAAAGGTTAGGCTGATCTGTACCTATCGTGCACCCACATTTCACCAGCAAAAAAAAAAAACTAGTAAATAAACCGAACAATCAAACTAGGAAAACCTAGTAAAGTAGTAGGAGAAGATAGTACTAGTATCATCGTCATCTGCTTAGCCTTTCCCAACTATGTTGAGGTCGGCTTCCAAACAAACTGGATGCAGCTGTATACCAGTATTTTACATGGAGACTGCCTATCTAACCTCCACAATACAGTTACTGAGTAACACGATACGCCTTGGACTGGTTGTCAGACTTTCGGGCTTCTAACAATTGTCAAAGATCCATGAATACAAGAAACACTTAACGTGTTTTCCGAGGCATGGAGAGGTCTTGGTATGTAAAGATGGTCACACATCCACAGACGATTACGGCAAACGTAGCTTAACCTGATCGAGCGACCTGGGCGGCTGTTATAACTTAGCCACGAGCCCCTTTATTTTGTAGTAATCAGACTTAATACTGTGTGATAGTCTTAATATTCGCATGAAATCATAATAAATTAATAATTGACACAGCGACCTATTTTGATGATAGACAAGACACGAGTATCGATCTATTTATTACATTTGATGTGTTCGCGATTTTAGACGATTAATTAAACCCGGGTTTTCTCGCGCTTATTTTCTTTGTTGTAGATTTTAATAGAATAATTACCCTTTATTTTATACACCATATGGATAAGTAGTTGGCTAGTATGGAATGGGGTTTTGTGTTGAAAAAATCCCAGAATTCCGGGATCGACCAATTTAGAGTTCTGATTATAGAATAGAATGTATATTTACTTACGTTCAGGTGTTGGCTAATGTGGATTGCACTTTTGTATCGCAAAATCCCGGGATTCCGGGATCGACAAATTTTGAGTTCTGATTATGAATGTATAATTACTTTACGTTCAAGTGTTCGCTAATATGGAATGCACTTTTGTACCGATAGTAAAAATCTCGCGATTCTGGAATTAATAAATTTATCATTTTTGAGTATGGAATCGAATGCTAGCTAATGTTGTAGATTATCTTACTGGCATAGCAAACGGTAGAATAAGTAACTAATTTAAAAAAAAATAATTTCAAGTACTTAAACAAGCATACGAATAGATATTTATGATCCCGGTATTTTTTAAACAAATAATACCACATATTTAAGAAGTAGTTTTCATACCATGTATCCGATTAGTTATGAATTCCCGGATTTTCTGGAATCCCGGGATTTATATTAACAGAAAATCTATCCGTGATTTATATAAGATATCGATGTTTCGTAACCATAAAAAAATTAAAATAGCGCGCGAGTTCCGCGTGACACCAACGCAACACAGACAGCACGCAATATTAACGACGTGTATGGACAAGGTACCGCAAGTGAACGCACGGTGCATTTTTGGTTTGATCGCTTCCGTTCTGGAAATTTTGATCTCAACAATGAGCCCCGGGGAAAAAAATTCAAATCAAAAGAGGTGGTGAAAAACACCCTTAAAGAATTTATCGATTCCCGTTCCCAGAATATCTATAGCAGAAGCATCAACGAACTTTCATTAAAATGACAAAAGTGCATCGACAATATTTCTTTTAAAAAATTTGTTTGATTTTTTTCTTATGTAAATCGTCAGTTTCATAGGTAAAGACCTAATATTAGTAGGTATGGATTATTGGTAATAACTGGTACCTACTTAAAGACCCTAATTGCGTAACAAACTATTAATCGGAATTTGAATCATTTTGAAGCAAATTGCTAATCCACTACTTCATAAATGTTAAAAAAAATTGTCTGCTCGACAACGTAAATAACGCATCGAATTATGTTGAACTTTCAAATGAAACCGATTCCGATTGATAGTGTGTTACGCAATTAGGGTGCTGTTCTAACGTTGGAAACAATTCATCGCAAAATAACATATCCTAAGCATCTAAAGACACTTTGACATGGTACAGATGTTCCCAGGAAATCTGATAAGCTGCTGCGGATAAACTCGTTTGTCTCTGTCTTGTCGTTTATTTATCTAGTTTAAGGCACCTGTCCGTCCGCCGGCGATTAACGAGCGTCGAGTGCACGACGGCGACAAGCAATTACTCGCTGGTATGCGTACATACGCATACCAGCGAGTAATCGCTCGTCGCCGTCGGTAAGTAGGTATACGTTTGTCTCAGCGACAAGAGCTATCAAAGAGCGAGTACTCTCTTTCTACACTCTCTGTTCACTCAGAACAGTGAGAATACTGACACGCGGCGGGAGCGAGAAAATCGTTGATGGATAGTGGACAGGTTCCTTACTGTTCGCCGTAGTATTTGCGACCCAATCATACTTTTTCGAACAGTTACCTGTTTTTGGGTTAGCATCAGTTTCTGGTACCTTTCCACGCCCTGGCGGCCGAATGGATTTGGACGGAATTTAGCACACAGATAGACCTGTATTAGGACATAGGGTACTTTTTTCCGGTAGTACGAATTTCCGACCACAAGGCGGGCGAAGCCGTCGGAAAAGGCTTGTAATATTATAATGTAATGTAACTGGTACCCGAATTACGTATCTTGCAGAAGCTTAGCGACAGCAAAATTTGCGCAATAATTGTTTTTCAATCGCAAATCGGTATTATGTATCAGCGATACGTCATACTGATTTGCAACTGACAAGCTATTGAAAAGCAATTATTTCGCAAATTTTGCTATCGCTAGGCTTCTGCAAGATACGTTATAAGCCTGCGGGAAGTAGAAAAAGCCATTCCAATAAATAGATTCAGTGTTCGTCATTGCATTCATTTGCTTTTTTGGTTCATTTAGGGGTTCAACATGGTCGGGGTATAAAAATTGTAGGACTAATCCCTATCCGCACCGTGTCTGCGACTCTCAATGGTTCATTTTTTCGAATCGTCCACTTTGTACGGCTCGCCTACATTGTAAGCAAAAGTTTTATGTGATAGGATTTTGTGCTACTTTTCTAACCAAAAGCTGTGACCACCAGAAAACCAATACAAGGTATTTTATGTTGGTATTATAATTACGTACGTGTGCCGAGTGAAGTGATAATTGTTCGTTTTTATGGTTTCATACTTCAAAATGGAAAACAGAACCCTTATAGAATCACTCGTGTATCGGTCTGTCTGTCTGTCCGTCTGTCACAGCCAATTTGCTCCGAATCTAATGGACCGGTTAAGTTGAAAATTGCCCAAACACGGACGTGTAACCTAAATAAATGAATTTTGAATAAGGGGGTAATTTTTGAGGGGCAATTAAGGAGTACAGCATTTTTTTACTTGAGCATAAAGTTAGAATCCTACTTATATTATAAACTAGCTGTTCGTGCCCGGCGTCGCCCGGGTGAATTTCATGTCTCTATCTCCAGACAACACTGCTATGCCTAAACTTCTTGCTGTGTTGTCTGTTTTCATACCTACGAAAATACCATCCAAATTTTCTAAAAAACATCTGTTATACAAACCTTGTATTGATAATTACAAACACAACCAAAAAAGATTTAGCCAAACAGGTGCAATCGTTCTAAAATGATGCGCTTACATATATACAATTGATTTTTATTTATATATAGATGTGAAAGTTTGTGAAGATGTTTGTTACTCAATCACGCCAGAACAGCTGAACGGATCTGGATGAAATTTAGCACAGAGATAGATTATAGTCCGGAATAGCATATAGGATACATTTTATCTCGGAAGAGTGTACGGTTCCTGTGGGATACTTTCCAACCAAAAATAAATAAACATTGAGTCAGGGAGATTAATTGTTTAGCAAAGTTACCACCAACTTAAGGCGATGATAAACGACGTTTAATGATTTTAAAAACGTCTAAACATCATCTGCCTAGCCTTTTCCCAACTATGTTGGGGTCGGCTTCAAATCTTACCGGATGCAGCTGAATACCAGCATTTTACATGGAGCGACTGCTTATCTGACCTCCACAACCCAGTTACCAGGTAATACAATGAGACTGGTAAGACCATGGTAAGACTGGTTGTCAGACTTTCGGACTTCTGACTACCCGTAACGACTGTCAAAGATCTTCAAATGACAGCTTAGACCAACGGCTTAACGTGCTTCCAAGGCACGGAGGTGTCTCGGTATGTTAAGATGGTCATCCATCCACGGACCGACTGCGGCAAGCGTAGCTTAACCTAGTCAATCATTCCGTGCAGCTGTTATATCTTAGCCACGCGCCCCTTAAGAATATCAAGATCACTTCTAAACGAGTAATGTTAATGATTTGGAAAAAATAAATGTTAAATTAAAGAATTTTATCAATAACTTAATATGTGAATATTTTAATAATCATACTAGCCTATTATTGTCTTACTGCAGGGCAAAAGGCCTCTTCTCATACAGAGAAGGCAGGAGCAGTGATCGCCACGATTGCTTCAGACTTATATTAACTATAAGTCCAGCCCAGGTTTCCTCACGATATTTTCCTTCACCGATATCAGTGATGTCCAAGATAAACATAGAAAGTACATAGGAATTGGAAAAGTCACATTGGTATAGTTGCCGGCACGAGTCGTGAGCACAAATCCCAAATGAAATGTTGTTGCCATCGTCAGCGGGCTCTTGTATTCAGTTTTCTACCTGTACATAAATAAGCTTGATCTTATATTAACCTCATTGCCCCTGCCCGTGAACAAATCGCCGTAATAGGAAAAAAGATTTGTTAGGTTTAAAAGTTGAATTTGTGCTCACGACTCGTGCCAGCTACTATACTTACAATATTTTAGATTTTATATGAATTACATAGTAATATATTTAATTTGTAAAGTTATGTCTAACGCGGATAAAAACTGAGAATCAGGCAGAAACTATCAAGCGTATTTTTATGAAACCTTCACAATTTTAAAGATAATTTAATTATTTATCTTTTTGTGTACGTGTTTTATTATAATACCTTTTGTTTTATGTTTAATAAATCCTACTAATATTATAAATGCGAAAGTTTGTGAGGATGAATGGATTTTTGTTACTCTTTCATGCAAAAACTACTGAACGGATTTTGATGAAGTTTGGCACACAGATAGTTTATAACCTGGATTAACACATAGGCTACTTTTTATCGCCAACTTCCAACGGGTCCGAGACTTACGCGGGTGAAACTTGAGGGCGCTGCTAGTACATTAATAATGCGTCTAATTTTGGACAGCGCTCTTTGATGGGCGAGACCTATTAATGGATGGACGTACGACGCATTGCGTGAGATCAGCACAGCACACGCAAGCTGTCCACTTAAGGCCGTTGGCATATACCTGCGCCTTAAATTGTCCGTATATTCGAATCAAAACATTCTTTCTCATTTGTATAGAGTGGCTATAACACGGCAAATTGACGAAGGGTGTCAGTTTGCTTCACAATTAATTTCCCCAACTGTTCTCAAAGATCTTACAAAATTGTGACATTATCTTCCAGTTCGTCACAAACCTAAACCGATCAAATATGAACTAGCCTTAAGGGATAACGATCATACAAGTAGATCCCAGTTGAAGATATCCCCTCGAGAAAAAGTTCGGGTTACGTAATACGAGTGTGAAGAATGTAAAGACATTTCTTTGTGACGAGGGATTGAATGGTCAGAATAGCTTTGTGTGTCTGTCAGTTAAGTTTAGGGACGTAAAACTTGAGTTATTTTGTGCCAAAATATAGTCAGAGTCAATGATGTTATAAGTAAAGACGTAGATAGGTTACCTACTCAACGTTCGATGTTCAAAAACGCCACAATGTCGAACTATTAGTTGGCACGTGGAAGTAGGACGGCATGTCGTAATTACCGGGAGCGAAAAAGAGACAAGACGGCGAAAATGTGACTAATTAGCCACATTTTGACGTGCCACTTGCGGAGCGTGTATAACCTATCTACGTCTTTTTACTTATAATATCATTGGTCAGAGTAGTAAAGACGTAGGTTAACCTATTAACTGTTTTACTGGCTATGTAGAAAGAAAGAAAGAAAGAAAGAAAAACATTTATTTGACACAGTTCGTGAAACACAAAATACAAATAAGAAATTTAAAAAAAAGTTTAATCACCCTATTATAATAAATATACTGACTGCATCGAGCGTGTACAACGTAAGTTCTTGAAAACGATGCATTACCGTTGTTCTAAAAGTCGTATTTACCGCCCCTATAGCGACTTATTGAAAAAATACAACTTGCTCTCTTTGAAGTCTAGACGTAAAAAACCTTTCTAGAAACTACGTTTCCATACGATCTGTGTAACAACTCATATGATTGTGTGGATATTTGTAACAAGTTATGCTATGTTATCCCTAGAACCATTCAGGGACGTGGGGTGCGTGCACGACCTGTTTTCGCCGTCACTCCTAGTCGTACGAACGCAGGCTTGCGGGCACCTCTACGTCGCCTCACAGACAATTTCAATAAGTTTTTCACTAACTTGGATTTATTTGCTTTATCCGTTGGAAATTTTAGAAACATGTTGCTTGATACAATCAAAAATGTATGTGAATAATATTAAATCTCTCTAGTGTTCCTTACTGCTGTAATTTGTATGTATTTTATGTCTTGCACCTAACTTTTACGTTATCAATATTGTCTTTGTTTTTTTGTGTATCTGTGGAGATCGTTATTGGTTGCACATTTGTATAACTCCTTATGTTCAATCTATTTGTAACTTTATAATTTTTATAATGTGTAATTGTTGGTTCTTCCAAACAAATAAAATAAAATGTAGAAAGAAAGAAAGAATTACATTTATTTGACACAGTTCGTGAAACACAAAATACAAATAAGAAATAAAAAAAATGTTTAATCACCTCATCAATGCCTCACGGCTGCGTAAAAAAGACGAAGCGATGTGAGATACAATTATAATAGCCGCACAGGTTGATCGAAGGTTAAGCTACGCTTGCTGCGGTCGTTTCGTGGATGGGTGACTATCCATTACGAGGGCGGCACTGAAAATTTCGGGAATCAAGGAAGTGACACAACATTACTATTTAAAAATGTATTTATTGCTTTTCGAAGTATTCTCCGCGAAATTTGACACATTTTTCCATACGATGGAACCAATCATTGAAGCAACCATTCCTTTCGGAAGTTGGGGTCTCCAAAATGGCCGTTTTGTAGGCGTCCACAGCTTCTTCAGGTGATGAAAATCTCTGACCACGCAATTTATTCTTTATTTTAGGGAAAGTATAGAAATCATTAGGGCTTAGGTCGGGGCTGTACGGCGGATGGTCTAATAATTCTATGTTTTCTTGCTCTAAAAACTCTTTTGTTCTGTGCGCGGTGTGAGAACTCGCATTGTCGTGATGCGAGGATGATGCGGCGGTTGCAGTTCTCTTTACGGAGTTCAGAAACGACCTGTGGCAAACAAATGCTAGCATACCATTCTGCATTAACCGTTCTTTGTCCCTCAAGAGGAATAGTCGCAACATGGCCGGTTTTGGAAACAAACGTGGCCACCATTTTTTTTGCAACACTCCGTGAACGAACAATTTTTGTTGGCTTTAACTCATTTTCGAACACCCAAACTCGTGACTGGTTTTTTGTTTCGGGTTCGTACGCGTATATCCAGGATTCGTCACCTGATACGATGTTGTATACAGCATTTGAGGATCCTGCGTGGAATCTTTCGAGAGTTCTGACGCACCAAGTAACGCGAGCCGCTTTTTGCTCTCCACAGAGCGAATGCGGTATCCATCGGGAATACAACTTTTTTACACCTAATTGTTCATGCAAGATTATTTGTATTTGACTCATGCCAATGTCTAAAGTTGCCTGAATTTCGCGGTATGTCACATGTCGATCTTCCTCAATCAGCTTACGCACAGCATCAACGTTTTCTTGGGTGACTGCAGTTTTTGGACGACCTTGACGGGGATCATCACTGAGCTTGACACGTCCACGTTGAAATTCAGCAAACCAGCGGTAAATTGTGGTTTTGGATGAGGCTTCATCACCAAATGCAGAAATCATCCGGTCAACACACTGTTTTTGTGTTAAACCACTTCGAAAGTCATAATAAATCATCGCTCTTGAATTTTCTCGAGTCAATTCCATTTTCTCAACGACTAAACAAGTTTGACAAAACCTTGTGACAAGACCGAGAATCTTTTTTAAAATAAATAAATGGTATTCGATTTTTAAAACCAAGGAGTTTTCAATTAAAAAGATTTTAATATGACAGGAACAATGGAAATATTCCATTCCCGATACTTTTAGTGCAGCCCTACATACGAGTATCGAGGCCCATCCGTGTCTTAGAAAGCACGTTACGCCGTTCGTTGGTTCCAGCTGTCATTCATAGATCTTTGACATTTGTTACAGGTAGTCAGAAGCCTAAAAGTATGAGAACCTGTCTTATCAAGGGGTATCGTGTTATCCAGTAACAGAGTTGTGGTCAGATAGGCAATAAAATGCTGGTATTCGGCTGCATCCGGTTAGACTGGAAGCCGACCCCAATATAGTTAGGAAAAGCTAGGCAGATGATGAATTGATGTTGGTCTTATGGAGAAAGCTGTTCAGTTTGATGATCTAAACCACACTCTTAATTTTCGCTACACCTTTCTCAGACATCCTATGTATTTTAGTAAAATCATCTTCACCGTATCTGGCGACAGCGACCCGGACTAATTTTCATTCCTTTCGTGAGCTCTCTGATGACTTGAAAAACTAAATGTGGTCTTGAAAACCCTGTCACACCGTGTACAGAAGAGCTGATCACCATTATTGTAAACTTGATTTAGCCAGTTCACTTAAGTCCCATGTTATACGAGGGCGAACAAATGGAAAGCTACGAAAATTAGGAGCATCACTAAAGTGGCAGGTGATAGAGTAAAAACTAGAATACTAAAATGGAAACGGACAGGCCACAATGACGAGAGCGAAGACCGTGCAATGGACCAAAAAGTCACAGAATGGTACTCGAGGAATGAGAAAAAAGACATTGAGGAAGACAGTTGAAAAGATGAGGATGATCTGCCGAAATGTTGGTGAAGAACAGCTTAGGACAGAAATAAGAGGAGGGAAATGGACGAGGCCTATGTTGCAAGACAGCCTGACCTGGTTATAACTGATAATGAAGGGTGAACAACCACAAGACAAATTGTTATTAGTACTAATGTGACGTTTTTATGTATTAAGGTCAGAGGAAATAAACGCTATTTTTATTTTATTTATTTTAGTAGAGGGGGCGAAATAGCTAAATCAAGACGTTGATTTCAATAAATGGAATATCGTTAGGTCTGTCGTGATATTGTTTGTGTGATTCAATCGTTATATAGCTTTATGATGCATGTTTTAGGGTATATATAATATATGTGATTGTGTAAAACATGCTGATTAATTAATTAAAGCAATTAATTTTGCATTTCATAAATATTTATATAAGAGTTCTGTTTGGGACGCCTTCGCGAGCGGTCGCGTCAAACCAGAACAGCGTGCGCTATACACAACCAAATACACGAACACGTGTTACAAACTCTGGCATCGGCCGCCGAAATTGAATAGTGTGTCTTTGCTGTATTTTGTGTCGCGTAATAAATTCAGTGGTGTTGTGTGCAAAGTGCAAAAGTGATTGACTCTGCACAAAGGACGACTGCGACATCCCCAGCAAGAAAATTTGGTGAGATCCTTCCATATTATTACTAGATATTAAGAGTAAATATAGTAGTAAACTGGATTCCCCAGTAACTAAAGTCAAACAAATAGTTGTATCGAATGTTATAAATTAGTCATTAGTTCAACAAAACAAAACTGTTCCACACTGCAAGGTGCAGGACTCACGCTGGTGCGCGAGCGCCTCTCCGGCGCATCGTAGATACGTATAACACACACTTTATCGAATTGGATATTTTCGCGCTTACTCACGTAAAGTTTAAAAGATTGGCTTTAGAATCTTTAAAATAGTTACTTTAGTCATCTAATATTATTGTCTAAATACTAACGACTACTTATATACTTTTTCTGTAATATTAGCGCACGTTTTAATTTAATTGTATAACTGTTTGTTACTATTATTTCGCGGACATTTTTGTGGCTTACATGTTTATCTAGTTTTTAAAATTCTCTGGCATACCTTATATGTAATGTGTAACCGTATTATGTCCCAATAAAGTAAAATAAAAATAAAATAAAAATAATCTCCGTTATGCACACAATTATACAACCTGAACCTTCTTTTTATTGTTGAATGCCAAGTTCCAATTCAGCTGCACACTACAAAAAATTTACCCCTTAAATCATTCTTCAGAAAATTAAGACATAACGGCCCATAAATCTTACTCCAGTCTGTATTCAAGGCCCTTGTAACACATGTTAGGGTGTATTGGCTATCCTCACTAATTCTGCAAACATTTAAACAAAAACAATTTTACAATGAGTCCATTTGTAGTACCAATAAAAAGGGACGGAAATTGTTTATTTAGGGCTGTTGCTCATCAAATAAATAACTTAATGGGTTTGACACTCGACCACATGGCCGTGCGCCGAGATCTTGCAAACTATGTATCGGTTAATCGTGACGACAACAGAATTTATTTAGCACTTTTGAATAATATTCATGACTTTCTCCCTAACAGCAATCTTTCTCAGGAACAACGGATAATAAAATACATAACCGAGCAGTTTAAAGACGCGTTCTGGGGTGGTGAAGATATGTTAATCGCCGCATCCGAATTCTACCTCGTAAATGTGCATGTTCACACAAATAACGTGAACACTCTGGTGTATGCACCCACTGGCGAGCCAGTGCCTGGCAACATTCACGTCTTCTTTAAAGACCAGCACTATGATAGCTGGGTTACGATCGGCAACAATCAGTACATGAGTAACCAACAAATTCTAACGCAGAACTTATACAGCGCCAAAACACCACAACAGACAGAAAGCTTCACTAACCAGTACAACATACGAGTTGAGCAGGAACATTCCACAGAATTCCGATTTCAAATCAACAGCCCCCAATTACCTAGGCCATTAACACAGAGTGAACAAGTAGTATTGTCACTAAGTACACCAATATCGGATGTAGTCGCAGATGCCACCGGATACACCATACTCAGAAACAAGCCCTCTACCACAACTAAGTACATTTGCCCTGACTTGCGTATTGCAACCTGGAACGTCCGCGGGGCTTCCAAACCTGGCAAAAAAGATAAAATAGACTTAGAACTTACACATAGGGGCATCCACGTAGCCTGCCTTCAAGAAACCGGGATGTATGAAGGAACTTACAACTCCATACACTACGAATGGCATTTATATGCAGCTGCGGGTAAAGCACACCGGGGACTTGCAATTTTAATCAGAAAAGACGCCCAAATTGCTATAAAAAACAAGAAAAAGGATACCGATGCGATGTCATTTACTCTTATAGTAGGTATGGGAAGGGACAAGCCTGATCATCTTTATATAATCAACTCTCACGTCAATAGTTGCACCTACAAAGCAACCAGATCTTTTACGGGGTTATTAAACCTGATTAGACAAAAGCCAAGGAAATGTATGCTAGTAATACTAGGTGACTTTAACGCCCATATCGGTCGACAAGATATGCAAAGATTTCAACGTATAGGGCTCATTCACCAAAATCTCCATCATGACTTTTCCAACTACAACGGGGAAATGTTAATGGACATAGCCAATAGGGAAAAACTGCAAATAGAAACAACAAAAGCTAGGACATCATGCCGGATAACATGGTCAAAGGGCAATCAGAAATCTCAATTAGATCACATTATTACGCCGCAGGCAACAGTAAAACTCTTCCAATTTATTAAAGGGGAATGGGCCGCTAGGGGCACCTCCGACCACAAAATAATCTGGGGGCAGTTAAAAACAAATCAAATAGTAAACAAAAATCAAACCTCCAAACATAAGGCACAAAGTCAAACGCTAGATGCGAAGGAGACAACAATCGACGAGGCCAAACAGTTCAACTATAAACAGTGCTATTACGCCGCTCTAAATAGCAAATCCACCAAAACAAAATACCAAGATTGCTTAATCAAAAAACTAGGAAATATAGGAATCAATCCAACGGACATAAACATCGAAATACCATGGAATACTATAACTGGACTATTAAAAGCGGCTGCTCAGGAAACTCTGATCGTCCAGTCGTTCCACTCCAGGGACCACCGATTAGCTCTTGCTAACCTTCAAAAGGCTAAATTTTTACAAAGAAGACAACCAGTTAACCACAATAGACGTAATCATGTAAAAGAATGTCAGGCTACACTTCAAATAGTTAAATACCAAGAAGAGCAAAAAGCATGCAGGGCCTTCTTCAATGGACTGGGGAAAAAACACCCTTCAAAACGCATGCAGGTACTGTACTTATTCTACAGGAAAAACAAACAACAAACAAAACGACGTAAAAGAAACGCATACATTCCGATGTCCAAATGGGAGAAAATCCTAAAAAATTCCGAGGGCGCAGCTATACCAACGATTAGCATAAAAAAGGCAATAACCGACGCCCAAAACATAGGACCCACTGTGGATGACGTAATGGGAATAATTAACAACATGAGAAACGGGACAGCTCCAGGTACAGACCAAGTGGTGATCGAGCTTTACAAAGCGATGCCCCGAATATTACAAGAAGCGGTCACCAAACATATGAACACCGCCTGGATCCAGAACGAAGCACCTGGCACCTGGTTAGAGACAGTGCAGGTACCAATTCCGAAAAATAATAATCCTAAAGACTCTAACGACTATCGCCGCATATCGATTTGCAATACAGGTTACAGAATTTATGCTTCCTACTTACTAAAAAAAATTAGACGAAACAATAAAAGAATTAGGCAATTACCAAGCTGCCTTTTTAAACAATCGGTCAACAGATGATCACATCTTTACACTCAAGAGGGTATTGGACGAAGAATGGCGTGCTGGTACAAAGATTTATGTACTCGCTCTCGACATAGAAAAAGCTTTTGATAATGTAGACCTCAACGCACTGCGGGATATTTTAATACAAAGGACCAACAAGTCACTAGCTAACAGGATAATCAAGGTTTGCATGAATGAACGAACATACATCAAATGGTATGGCCAGCAAAGCAGCTGGATCATTAAAGGGAAAGGTGTAAAACAAGGTTGCCCTCTATCTCCTCGTCTCTTTACATTGATAATGGATGATGTCCTTAGAACACTTGAAGATGAAACACAACTAATTACACTAGATCAAGACCATGAAATTAATCTCCCCTAGTACTATCATTCGCGGACGACCTTTTCTTCATTACTGACGACCTAAAAGGGCTAGAAGGTATCGTATTCCATATTAAACCCCTACTAGCTAGTGTCGGTCTCCAAATAAATGAAACAAAAACAAAAATATTAATTAGGGATCCCATAGCCTCACAGAAATCGACCTGCGTATCCATTAATGGGATAAAGTTAACTACAGTTAATGAAATTAAATATCTAGGCACCTACATAACATCTGCTTTAAGGAGGAAAAGCACTATTAAAAAACGTTGTGAACAGGCCACTAGAAACGCTAAATCTCTAGTACCATTCATAATAAACTCAAAGATGGACTGGAAATTAGCCAGACTCATGTATCAAATGGTGATCGTACCTTGTATGACACACGGTTTGAAAGTATCGGCACTCACTAAAACAAACAGATCAAGACCGAGAAGATATGAAAGAGTTATCATGAGAGACTTGATTAACCACGCAAGGAATAAGTCAAGACAAAAGAAAATGCATGAAATCCTAGAGGGAAAAACTGTAACCAAACGCATCAAGAACCACAGGATGTGCTATCTCGCACATGTCCACAGACGTCGCGAACCGCATCTGTTACATGCCGCAATGAAGTACAAGGCTAAAACCAAAAAAGTCGGCCGCCCTATTTACACATGGAAGGACAACCTAAAGCAAGACATGATCTACTTCAATAATGAAAACAGCTTTTGGGTGGACATGGCTGAAGAACGAAATAAGATTAAAAAGGCTGCAAATGAGATCTACATGAAACCGGTAACGGATAGCAGTGAAACCTCAGACGAAGAAATTGGAAACAGCAACGTGTAATACAGCATAGCAGTGACATAAAGAGTCGAAATCGCAGTTTAACCGGCAAAAGATTCACCGGGGAAGCTGGAATAGAAGCAACCCGGCGGCGACGTCGTAAAAGAGCCCATCCATAATTATATCACCCGTCTCTCCACTATTCCAAAGCTTATTTAACGGTGCATACCGGGTAGGCGATAATCCCTATCCATATCCTAAGGGCCTGTCTTCCCTACCATTATCGTGCCCCCCGGTCTACTCTTTGATATGCAATGATCCCTGTTGCACCATGTAACATGAGGCAACAGGGGCTAGTGTGAATCTTTGGGTTCATTCGAATAATCGAGTCTGGTCAAACCACGCTGGGGTCGGTGCATTTCATTCATTCATTCATTCATAAATATTTATATAAAGTTTTCATTACTGACCTAGAACTCACCACATAATGGTAAAGCTTCAATTTATATCCTTTATCAATATCGATATCAACGATAAACTATCCAACACGAACTATCCACGTTATATTGAGAGATAAACTGGACATTTTATGATGCATTTTAAACAAGAATAACTTGGCTTTTATCATAAATATGGGGAATATGCTGCAGCTGGCAACATACGAATAGTGATTAAATTCTTGTTTCTAAACTGAACTAAACATTGGGCTCCATGTAAAATACATGTGTTCAGCTGCATCCGGTTAGACTGGAAGCCGACCCCAATATAGTTGGAAAAGCGTGTTGGTGCTCCGCTTTACCCTAAACCACAGGGAGGCCGATCTTTTGCGAAGCACCGCCGTCCGTACCGTGGTCGGCGAACATGCCGGAGGCACTGCACCGCCACGGAAGCTTCAACAAACTCCTGAACGCGTTGTTATACTGGACGCGCAAGGCATTGTAGGCCTTTCTAGTGTAATTGCTCCACAGGTTGCACGTGTATAACGTTTGGCAGTAGCTTTTAAATAGTGTGACTTTAACGTCACTTGAGCATCGTGCAAACCTGCGAGATAGCATATTACCCCTTACCGACAATGCCCTGCGCTCCCTGTCCATGTCCATGTCATCATTTAGGTTCTCATTGACCCAGTGACCCAAGTACTTAAATTTGCTCACTTGCTGTAGGACGGTTCCATTTAGTTTGATCGGAGGAACAGGGTAGGTTTTCGTCCCAGCCTTAAAAACCAGCAACTCGCTCTTTTGAACATTGTACTTGAGCCCATGGGCCATTGCATACCGTTCACAAATTGTCAATAGTGACCTCACAGAACTAATTGAGGGGCCCAGCAGTACCATGCCATCAGCATAGCTGATATTGTTCATAAAACCCCCCCTCCACTGAACAACCGACACCGGCACTGCTGAGCTCCTCAATCAGTCCGTTTACATATAAATTAAATAGAGTCGGAGAAGTCAAACCCCCTTGTCTTACTCCGCACTCCATTTTATATTCATCAGAGCATACGCCCATCCACCTGACATAATTGCTTTGGTTATCATACCAGTATTTAAACAATCGAGTGATTTCTGGGGGCAAGCTGGATTTAAGTGTCATCTTCCTCCACAGGACGTTGTATGACACCATGTCAAACGCCTTTGACAGGTCTAGGAAGCAGGCGAATACGGGTGTTCCTCTATCAGTATAATACTGGACAGTATGCTTAAGACACAGTACAGCCGATTCTGTGGACAGCCCAGGTCGGAATCCGAACTGAGCGTCGTGCACAGGGGCGTGCTGGTTTAAATGTCTGTTAAGCACACCGTCCAGTACCTTGCCCAGAGTCGTGGCCAAAGATATAGGTCGATAATTACCCTTGTCTGATGCGTCACCAGTCTTATTTTTCACTATAGGTACTACTATGGTCTTCATGAGATCATCTGGTAGGTAGTTATGACGCATACAGAAGGTAAATAACATGGACAGGAGCCTAGGCAGATGAACACCTGCATGCTGGAGATGCTCAATGCTGAGACCGTCGTGTCCCGGCGATTTCCCTCTGGTCATCTGCTTAATAGTCCTGTCAACCTCCGCATAAGTTATATTAACTGGAGGGTCGCCGGAATCGCGCTTCCCAGCATCAAGCATCATTTCGCCCACTTCCGGTTTTAAAAGGGGTTCCACTGTAAAGTGCTTCCTAAATAGGTTAGCCACGTCACGGGGCGCACTTATACCCTCCACACTGGCTGGGAGACTCACCTTTGGCTTAAGTTTGTTCGTAGATTTCCAAAACCGCCTGAAGTTTTTAGATTTGTGATGCTTGGCGATTATGTCCATCTTAATTTGATCTTTATGATTAAGGCAATATTTCAGTTTGGATTTGAATAGTTTCCTAGAGTTATGCATGGCCTCATAGAGCCTACCCGACTTAGGTTTACCATATGTACACCACTCTTGGAAATGAAATCTAGCCTTTTGATGTGCATCACGAACATGATTGTTCCAACCCGTGATGTGGCGCCCCCTCACACGTTTGCTTTTATGGCTGGATACAGACGCTTCTGTAAGCACTGTAATCAGCTCGATACAATCTATTAATCACATCTCTATGCTCAATATTGTTACACAGGTTATCTGCACACAAATTTAGTTCCTCGGGAAAATCAATATGTTTTAATTTATTGTGACATATTTTATGGTAGTTAACTATTTGTAACTGATCTCTATCCCCCCATATGACACCAATGAAAATGAAATGAAAATGCCAGAGATATTTATGCATATAACTTAGTACATAAGAATAATTACCTAATGTATTATATACTAAAACCTTCCTGAAAGTATGTAGATTACGTTAGTGAAAAAACCATCAAAATTGATTCTTTAGTTTTGACAAAATCGGAGACATACTAACAAACATACATACGGGTCGAATACAGAACCTCTTTTTTTGAAGTCTGTTAAAAAGTTCGGTCACTCGTATGTATGTGACAGTTACATTATTTACGGCCAGGTACTTTCAATTTCCACGTTTCTACTCGTCCAAGTCCTTGATTAACCTCAATAAAGTATCCTTGTTCGCAGTTATAGAGTGCAATGTATTCACCCCACCGTTTATTTGCAGTCTGAATCCCATTTAATATAATCCATTGGTCATTGCCGTCTCGATCAACGTGATTGGTAATAAACATCTGTCTTTAAATGTCTGTGTATTGGCGTGTCGGGTGACTGGGTTGTGTCAGGATAAATATTCAGCTGTACTACTTCCGAAGTGCTCTTTTTACTGGAAGAGTAGGTATGCGTAATGATATTAATTACTTCGAACCACACTCAAGTGAGCGCACAATTCGAAAGTGAACTCATTATTTTTTAAAGTAAAATTATCGCGGAGTCACAACGAGACATCGTTCGAATTTCAAAGTGATGTTTCGAGAATTACACTACCGAATTTTGTACTAATAAAAAAACTTTTTAGCAAAAAATAAAACCGACTTCCAAAACAAAACACTACAAAGTGAAAAATAACTTTAATTTCGGAAGTCGGTGGCAAAAAACGAAAATACAAAACGAAAGACACCGACTTCCGAAATTAAAGTTATTTTTCACTTTGTAGTGTTTTGTTTTGGAAGTCGGTTTTATTTTTTGCTAAAAAGTTTTCTCTACGTATATTATTTTCTCCCATACTTTCACACTATGCGACATAAGCTTTATCCCTCGATAGTTGTTGCAGTCTTGTACATCACCTTTATTCTTGAAGATGGGCACTTGCGAACTATTGCACCATTCTTATGGGATCGCTCCTGCATACAAAAACTTATTGAAGAATAAAGTCAGCCACATACATCCATCTTATATACACGTATATATCCCAGGAAGTAGGTACCTTCGTTCCTTCGGTTATTTGTTGTTAATAATATTATACGTTTACTGTGACTAGAAATTGCACAATATTTTTTTAACCGACTTCCAAAAGGAGGAGGTTCTCAATTCGTCTGTATTATTTTTTTGTTTTTTTTTTTTTTTGTATGTTTGTTACGCGATTACTCAAAGACGGATGGACCGATTTGGAAAATTCTTTTTTTGTTTGAAAGGGTATACCGCCGAGGTAGTCCCATATAAATTTTATTAACTTTGCTTGGGGAGTTTTTGAGTTAGCTTCAATAATGCGTATATTTCCCACTTATTTTATATGGATGATGTGATGATGTTTTAATAACTTCCTATCACTGTTATTTACATGGCTATATCTACAATTATTGTGCTCAATTATGCATTCGAATTTGTGTGGGGTAGGTTCCACAACTAAAAAGTGAAAAATTAAAACTTTTTAGCAAAAAATAAAACCGACTTCCAAAACAAAACACTACAAAGTGAAAAATAACTTTAATTTCGGAAGTCGGTGGCAAAAAACGAAAATACAAAACGAAAGACACCGACTTCCGAAATTAAAGTTATTTTTCACTTTGTAGTGTTTTGTTTTGGAAGTCGGTTTTATTTTTTGCTAAAAAGTTTTTTTCAAAATTCGTATCTTAGGTACTACCTGGGATATATATATTTTTGGAATTTTTTTTTAGCTGTGTCATGGCATGTGTGTCACTAATTACCAGTCACCCTTTATATCAGGTTGGCGGAAAAATATTGCCCTAGAAATTGTAAATTACTAGAATTTTCCGGAATATTTAGTATTGATCTGGGATACGTAAGAATATTGTAGAAGGTTCTCGAAGCTATCACATAAAGGGTATATACGAGTAAAGGCGCGCTAGTGAGGATTTGGTTAGTTTGTGAAAATGATTAGTGAACATCAACTTCGAACGATCATCTTTTACGAATTGCGTCAGGGACACAACGTGAGTGTGGCTACCGCTAACATCAGCAAAGCGTTCGGTGAAGGTGTTATATCGTGATGGAAAATATGCCGCTGGTTTGCTCGCTTTGCATCGGGAGATATAACTCTTGAAGATCACGAGCGATCTGGGCGACCATCCACCTTCGACGATGAGGAATTACTGCGCTGTTTAAAGGCTAATCTAAAAATAAATACGCGTGATTTGGCAGAGACTCTTGGCTGTCATCATTCGACCGTCGAGGCTCATTTACACGAACTCGGCTATCGTAAAGTAATGGCACGATGGATTCCACGTTACACCAACAACTAACTGACAGTCATCGTCAAGTCAGAGTTAGTATTTGTGAATCGCTTCTTTTTCAGCCACATCGGAAAGAGTTTCTTGAACATCTGGTAACCGGCGATGAGAGCTGGATTATCTATGATAACAACACACGGCACGCCGTCTGGCTTCCTTACGACGCAGAGCCACCAATGCAGCCAAAGCCAACTGCCAAACCGTCACTCACGCAAGCATCTTCTCTCCGTTTGGTGGGATGCGAACGAAGGGCCCACTCTTACGAGCTTCTCCCTGCGAGAAGGACGATTACGACTTCCATTTATACTGAACAGCTTCAGAAACTGGCTGACGCAATAAGCGAAAAACGACCGAGACGTGTAAATGTTCACTTACTCCGTGATAATGCGCGACCTCATGTCGCTTCGGAAACTCGACAAAAAATCGTAGAGCTTGAATGGCTCCCGGTTGCCCACCGGATTTCGTGCCATCCGACTATTACTTGTTCCGACCACTAAAGCTTTATTTGCGTGAGTAAAATTTTCAAAACTACGAAGACCTCAAAATGGCAGTGGACAATTTCTTTTCTGCACAGCCTCCGGAATTCTAGGCGCAGGGCATCAACAATCTACCAACTAGATGGGCCAGAAAAAACTTTTTAGCAAAAAATAAAACCGACTTCCAAAACAAAACACTACAAAGTGAAAAATAACTTTAATTTCGGAAGTCGGTGTCTTTCGTTTTGTATTTTCGTTTTTTGCCACCGACTTCCGAAATTAAAGTTATTTTTCACTTTGTAGTGTTTTGTTTTGGAAGTCGGTTTTATTTTTTGCTAAAAAGTTTTTATTTTTCACTTTTTAGTTGTGGAACCTACCCCACACAAATTCGAATGCATAATTGAGCACAATAATTGTAGATATAGCCATGTAAATAACAGTGATAGGAAGTTATTAAAACATCATCACATCATCCATATAAAATAAGTGGGAAATATACGCATTATTGAAGCTAACTCAAAAACTCCCCAAGCAAAGTTAATAAAATTTATATGGGACCACCTCGGCGGTATACCCTTTCAAACAAAAAAAGAATTTTCCAAATCGGTCCATCCGTCTTTGAGTAATCGCGTAACAAACATACAAAAAAAAAAAAAACAAAAACAAAAAAATAATACAGACGAATTGAGAACCTCCTCCTTTTGGAAGTCGGTTAAAAACTGCGGACCTTTTATTGTAAAATCACACAGTATTTACATTCATGAATATAATTTCTGAAGGACCAGATAATGAATATTTAAATATTATTACACGAATAAATGTTAACGTTCATTACTTTAGCCGTAATAATCTCATCAAGATATTTAATTGTACTAAAGTTGGGAAAGGTCAGTGGCCTTAAAATTAAGGTGGTTAAAATATTTGATCTGCTTAGGGTTTTTTGATACAGTAAAAAAATAATTACTGTATTGTTAGAAATAAAAAGGACAAACGTCGAATCATACCATCATCACAATTATCATGACAAACGTTAATATCGACTCTGAACACGATTATTATTATTACTTTATTTATTTATTAATAACAAGCTTATATTCACAGCTTGCACCTGGTTCAGGTTAAGCTCCGCTTGCCGCGGTAGTACCGTGGATTGGCGACCATCTTTACATACCAAGACCCCGCCGTGCCTTGGAAAGCACGTTAAACCATTGCTCCGGCTGTCATTCGCCGATCTTTGAAAGTCGTTACGGGTCGTCAGAAGCCCGAAAGTCTGGCAACCAACCTTACCTAGGGGCATCGTATTATACCTAATAAGTGGTTTGTGTAAATGTGGAGGCCAGATAGGCAGGTGCTCCATGTAGAATACTGGTATTCAGCTGCATCCGGTTAGACTGGAAGCCGACCCAAACATTGTTTGTTGGGAAAAGGCAGATGATGTGTAAGAGCTAATGGTTGTAGGCTCCGTACATTCTCTCTCTCTGCAGTCGGTCCCTCATATCTGAGGATCGTGGTCAGCTTCGGAGTTGCATCTGGAGCGGATGATCCGCCTCCACCGGTTTCTGTCCAGCGCATCCCTTACCACCGTGTAGAATTTTGAGGACGATGATTCCTTCACCTGATCGCTCCATCGTGTTAGTGAACGACCGCGCGATCTTTTGCCTTCGGTGTTCCTAACCACAATCAGTTTTTCCAAACTTTCATCGCCTCTGCGTACTATGTGGCCGAAATAGGAGAAAATGCGTTGTTGGCATATGGTCGCCAAGCGGGTTTTTGTTCGAAGCTGAGTTAAGATCGATGCATTGGTGCGTTTGGCAGTCCACGGTATTCTCAACATTCGTCTCCAGCACCACATCTCGAATGCATCAATCCTTTGCCTTTCTCGGGCTAAAATGGTCCACGTTTCCACTCCATATACTCGTAAGAAGATCGGGAATACTAGGGCTCGTATCAATCTCATCTTGGTGTTGATACCAATTCCTCTCTTCTTCCAAATGCTATTTAAGCGGGTCATAGCATCCTTGGCCATCCAAATGCGCCTTTTGATTTCGGGGACACAGCTACCATCATTGCAGATTTGCGAGCCAAGGTAGGTGTAGTAGTTGACGATGTTGATGCCAGGAATGTTGCAGGTGACATTTGATAGCTTCCCGGCTCGATCCACAGTCACTACCTTGGTTTTCGCTCTATTTACTGCAAGACCAATGTTGCCACTTTCAGTCTCGAGTCTTTGGAAATCACTCAAATCTTCCATGGATGTTGCAAGGAGAACGGTGTCGTCGGCATATCGGAGATTTGATACTCTTTTTCCACCTATAGGGAAACCCTTCTCCCAGCATTCGGTGGTCTTCCGAATTATGTACTCTCCATATATGTTGAAAAGGGCAGGGGATAATATGCAACCCTGTCTCACACCTTTTTTAGTTTGGAACATATTCAGCATTCAGTACCTATCCTAATGAAAGATTGATTCTTTGTGTTTAGACTCTGGATTAGAGCGACAAGGTGTTCAGGAACTCCCATTTCCAGTAGCAATTTCCACAGTTTGTCCCACTGTACGCAGTCAAAAGATTTTGTATAGTCTATAAAGCAAAGGATCACGGGGTTGTTGAATTCCCTGCTCTTGATTTGGCGGATGTTCAGTATCTGCTCCCGCGTTCCTTTGCCCCTGACGAAACCTGCCTGCTCTTCGGGTATCTGCCGGCTTAAAAAGTAACTAAGACGTCGATTGATAACATGCAGGAGGATCTTACTTGCATGAGATATTAACGCTATCGTCCTGTAATTTCCACAATCTTTGGATGAGCCTTTCTTGTGTAGCGGTATGAAAACCGATTCTGTCCGACTGGACATCTTCCGGTTTTCCAAATGGTGTTACATATTTCGGTGATAACTTTAGTGCCCAGTTGTCCTAGGTTTTTTAGTATTTCGGCTGTTATACCATCTTTACCTGGTGATTTCTTACACTTGAGAGCTTTGATGGCATGCTCAACTTCCGAAGTCAAAATATCAGGCTCTTCTGTAGACCATGTTATTTCAGCGTTTGTAAACTCATTCGTGTCATACAGCTCCATACAGTAATTTTTCCAGCGATCTAACACGTCAGCCACATCTGTAAGTAGACGCCCATCTTTATCATGAATGGCACAGGTCTTCGGTTTACGCGTTCCAGTCAATTCTTGTACCTTTTGAAAAAGATATCTGGATTCGTTTTTCAGGGAGTGCTGTTCGAGTTCGTGACAGATTCCGTTGATGTGGTCGTCATAATCTTTCCGACAGCGTAGTTAAACTTGGCGGCTTAGTTCTGAGTACCGCTGTTGGTCTTCAGGTGAACTTAAGCCGTTTTCCCTAAGTTCACGTCTCTCAAGGATAATTTGCGCTGTCTCTTGTGTAATAAATTCTTTCATGACAGGTTTTGCCAGCTTGTTGTCAGTAGCTGTTTTCTCTATTACCCTCTTCAGTTCTTCCCACTTACCGTCGCTATCTGTGATATCATTCGGAAAGTTTATCATTCTCTGTTCCAAGTTTTCTTTGAAGCCAGTGAAATTTATACTTTGCATGTTCGGAGCTGTTTTAGGTCTTCGTATCCTCTTTAGCCGTATTTGGACTGTTGCTACAAGGAGCTGGTGGTCGGAGCCACAGTCAGCACCGGGGAAAGTTGTGGCGTTCGTCACTGAGCTTCTCCATCTTGTCCCTATTAGTATGTAGTCACTTTGGTTCCTACATCTGTCGCCAGGGGATATCCATGTGTATAATCTGCGGATATGATGTTGAAAGCAAGTGTTGGAGATGGTAAAATTTTCTTCACAACAAAACTGTAACAGTCGCTCACCCCTATCATTACGTTCCCCGACCCCGTGCTCGCCTATGACACGACGAAGATAGTTGTCGTCCTTGGTAACTCCAACTTTGTACTCCGTGTGTACTCCGTACATTATCACTTTGTTAATGTTGGTTTAGTTATGGAGCACACAGAAAGAACTACAAGTTGAGTTTAAAGTTATATTAAAATGTAGAAGGTTAGCAAGTTAAAGTGGTAGCGATTCTTTCTCTTGACAAGTGGTTAGTTCCACAGTTATTGTCTATAGGAAAAAGTCTCTGTTTTTAATTCATGCCCGTAAGGGCGTGAATTAAAAACAGAGACTTTGAATTTAAATAATGTTCTTTATATTTTATTTATGATGATGGTTTTATTTCTGTCTCCTAGCACAGCGAATAAAGAAAAAGGAACGAACTGACAGCAGTGGTTGGTTTTATTAAATCATTTAGTGACAGTGTTGCTATTACTCAAAAGTAAGAATGGATTAATTTTTGCACATTTAAATCGACTAAATACCAACATTGTCTGACTCGAACTGAATTGCTTAAAACGTTGTTGTTATAGCTTAATATTTGTGACGCACGACATCCAAGTAGGTTGCTGCGTTCGCAAAGTAAATGTAGGTTGATGAGACCGTACATGATGAACCACGGCTTGCACCATACATGTAAGTTGTCATTACAAGGAAACATAAAGACATAATTCAGTGTCCATAATACATTTTTGGACTAAATGTCGAAGTACCTTAAAATATAACTGACGAAATGCGGATGACGTACACATACATACAAGAATAGACCTCTGCCTGACCCTTCACGGAATAAAAGCGTGGTGTTACGTCATGTAATTTAAAAATACAAAAAAGTACGCAAATGGCTCTTGAATGGCCACAATAATGGTCATCTTTTGTGAAATATGGGAGAATGAAAGCTTTCATGCATTATTACAGTGAAATATGGAAAAATGTGGAATGGAAAATTGCATATTCCGAGTACACTTATGTCTCGTATTGGTGTGTTTATTTATTTATTTAACCATTTATGTACACACAAATAAACAGACATGAATAAAGTAACAGAAAATTACGTACAAAGTTGATGCTTATTTCTAAAGAAATCTCTTCCAGCATACCTGCGATAGGACAGAGGATAAAAATAGATGTAGACACCGTGTGTAAGAGTAGAAGAGAAATTAAAATACACAAAATCCAAAAAAAAAAAAAAAAACAATTCACTTAGTAAACAAAACTTAAAATAAATACTTAAATACATACATACTTCTAGCATAAATATCACTAAAATAACTAACAACTACGACGGTACGGAAAGATAGTGTTCTTTCAATCTTCTTTTAAATACTGCAACAGTTTGGCAGTCCCTAATGTCGGGTGGAAGTGAATTCCACAACCGAACCGCGTGCACAGTGAAGTAGTAGGAGTAGAAGTGAAATGGGAAGAAAATTAGTGTGTGTTAGTGTATTCAAACAAGAAGTCACAAAAATGTATTTATTTAATAAAAATCTCTGTCGCGAGGACTTTGCCCAGCTTAGTTGGTATTTTATTCCCAAAATGTAAGTTTAAATCCTTTCGATGAAAGGTAGGCATTATTTTATTATTTTGCGTTCACAATAATACTTTTACTTTATCAACAAAACCTAGATTTAGCCCGTTACTATAATATTAGGTCTTTACTTATAAAGAGGGTCATTGGCGACGTAAATCTGGTGGATGCTCAGCTTAGCTCATCGCCGCAAGGTTGCCTGCTTGTCGGTCTTCTACAGATTGTACTTCGACTTCGAACTCCACGACCTGATTCCACCGGCCCCCTTCTACCATCGGACATCTAGACGCACTGCCAGTTACCATCCCTACCTAGTTGCTATTCCACCGATTTGCACAAGCGCTTCCAAATGACTTTTATAATGCGCACAGCAAAAGAGTGGAACTCACTACCTGAGTCTGTGTTTCCGAGCGCATACAACTCTAATCTCTTCAAAGTGAGAGTGAACAGGCTACTTCTGGGTAAGCTCTCTCCATCGTCGACTCTGTCTCTGTCGCGTCCGACCTAGACTAGAGTCAAGAGCAAACCCATCATAAATAAAATAAAAATAAAAAATTGCCGGTTTACATAGGAAAAAATCAAACATTTTTTTTAAAAGAAATATTGTCGATGCACTTTTGCCATTTTAATGAAAGCTCGTTGATGCCTCTGTTATAGATATCCTGGGAAAGGTACTCGATAAATTCTTTAAAGGTCGTTTTTCACCGCCTTGTTGGATGTGAAATTTTTGCCCGGTGCTCATTGCTGAGATCAAAATTTCCAGAACGGAAGCGATCAACCTAAAAACGCACCGTGCGTTCACTTGCGGTACCTTGTCCATACACGTCGTTAATATTGCGTGCTATCTGTGTTGCGTTGGTGCCACGACGTATTCGAAAATAGCGCGCAATTTCGATTTTTCCATGGTAATAGAAACATCGATATCAAAGAAAAATCGAACGGCGGGAAAACAAATGAACAACCGATATTTTTTCAAATATAATAATAATAATATAGTGCATACGGGGATAATCGTCGGTTGGTGCCTCCTTATCATTTAAAATTATTTAAGGGGCCTCTGCGAGTTGGCTTCGGCTCCTCGTACGCATTCCAAAGGTCCGGGGTCCGGGGACCCCAGGGTCCCGAGAAATGTAAAAAAAAAATATAATAGTATGTATTTATTGCAGTTACACACAGAAAAACACAAGCATTACACAGAAGTCTATTTAAATGCTAGTTTTGTTGAACTCTGGTACCCAAATTAAGATTTAACTTTTGTTAAGGGTACCAGGGCCCTCGCAGTTATTAATCTATTACAATTTTACATAGTTACTGAGCGGAACGTGTTCACGTGATTGATGTTGCACCTATACGTATAATTATAATTATCTGTTTGTATTGTGAATAGAGAAGAAAATAAAAATAAACACAAAATGTTAAGTATTTCATTAATATAAGCGTATAAGTATGTATGTGGGATTGTGTAATGTAAGTGTTTGTGCAAGTGGTGTGTGTGTGTGTTGTGTGTGTGTGTGTATATGAGTAGACTATGCGTGTACGTGATTGAGGTGTACGGTAATGTAGAGTATAGGTTCCCATTATAGTGTTGATAAATTAAGGAGGTTTTCAGTTTCATCATATGGTTTATTCTGAAGGTGGTTTATTTATTTATATGGTTCATTTATTCTAATAAAAAAAAGTGGAGAGTATGGTTTATTTATTTTAATAAAATTAATTTGAATTTGGAATACTATACTAGCCGGTATCAAAAATCAACATGGAAAACATGGTTGTATGTTCTATATTCCACTAAATTGGGTAAGGTGTAAACACATCTCTTAAAAAAAAACGTGTCGCACGTGTCTTAATAATTGTATTTTTTTTCTTTTTCTTTCTTATCTCTGGTGAATTCAGGCGTGACTCGCGTGACGTTATGTGTTTGTCACACGTGATAAAGCTCAACTCTCAACCTTAAATTCTTTGGAAATCTGTGTTATACACGGACAAAATTTGCTTCGTTGCTATACATAGAAAATAAAAAATAACCGGCCTAGAGCGAGTCGGACCCGAGCACCGAGGGTTCCATACTATCAAATAAAAGTGTGCTATTTAGAGAAATCGTTTTATTTTTCCTGTAATCTTTACATAAACTTCTATCACACAGAATAATTTCAGATATTTCTCTATGCAAACTTCGCAATTAAGGGGGGGCGGTTTTTTTTACATTTTTCATCTAAAGCGGAAAACAATTCGATCTAAAAAAAAATTCGAACTAAAAAAAAGTTTTTTTTTTTTTGAAAATGTGCATACTGCGTTCTTTCATATGATACCCTACGTGCCCTAGAAGTCCCACTTCGAATTTTTAAGGCCCCCCTTTCAGTCTCGGTTGCAAAAAAAAATCTTTTTATTTCTTTCTTATTTGCAAAATAGTTGGGCATACGTCATCTAAAACTGTTCCAAAATTCAAATTGATAGCATTAATAGTTTTCGAGATATCCAGCTGTGACAGACGGACAGATAGACAGACAGACTGAGTCGCATCATAAGGGTTCCTTTTTACCATTTTGGTACGGAACCCTAATTAAAGCAATTTCTAATATCTAAATGCTATTAGAGTGTCAACGAATATTTGAAAGATAACTTTTAAATAATGTACAGTAAACGCTCAAAAGTCCATAAGCGTGCTAAGGATTACATTGCTATGAACTGTGCGTGTGCCTGTGTGAGCGATGTCTCACTCAACATTCCGCAGATAAACACACTAATGAATTGTCGCATGTCGTCGTACTACGCGAAATAACATTATATTTATGTTGCATTTAGAATACGCGTCATAGTGGCGACGTGTTCTTACCATTGCATTGCTAAAATTCGCATAAACATAACATGTGCTGGTAGCTGTTTGGGCTAAGCAATGGTTTCACGATCAATGAAGTCTGAGTTCGAATCTTAATCACAATGTGGGACTGTTTTTTGTTTCTTTGGAACCATAATAATATATTTGTACTATTTTAAGCAAAAACTTGTTAGATGTTTTAAATGTTCATTTATTATTTATTTTTATAAGAAGTTAAATATTAGTTATTGTATTATTATTTAACTATTTATGTGATTTTTAATTTATCTTTTCGGTGTTGGAAGGTTGAAATAAAAAAGTCGTGCTGAATGGTAACAAAAATGTTTATTCGTTTTATTTACTTATTTATAAAATTAACAAACTTAAGAGAATTGTGACGTTACATTCCTACTAGATAAAAGAAGTTTTTTTGGAACCGTTCATAGGATTTTTTGTTGTATACCCACTTAGTCAATTCATAATAACATAACAAAGAAAGGATATTCTAATAACACATATATAATTGTCAATACCCAGATATGGGTATCTGGGTCAGCAGAGTTTATTCAAAACTAATCTATGATTTAGACGTTATGAACATGTTTTTTTAATGTAACGTCACTATGAATGTATCGAGGTTATAGCTTAAGTGTTCATTTTCTTGACGAAAAGAAGATTGAAACTAAACCTCAATTTAAGATCATTAAATAATTACGGATATGTCAATAATACTAAATATTCAGCTACAACGTCTAATTAAAAAAAAAAAATCTAGGTATTAATATTTTGTATAACCCCCATTATTTTCAATACAGTCAAGTAGACGTTTGCGCATGGACCCTACAATATTACCACATATTTCGGTTCCTCTTAAATGCAATGGATTTTTAATTGTTCTATACACCTTTCATCCCGTGACTCCCACCTTTGGACCATCAAACCCCATAGATTTTCTATGGGGTTGAGATCGGGTGATCGCGCTGGCCATGGAACAACAATTATCTCCGGGTGATTTTGAAACCACTCACGCACACTGCTCGCCCGGTGAATAGGACAATTGTCCTGCACAAATGTTATTTGTGTCAACTCATTAGCTGGGTAAATGTTGCGCACAGTAGGTAACATGACATCGTCTAATACTTCTACATAAGTAGAACTGTTGGCGCGTGGAGGAATAAAAGCCAGTTCTCCTGGCCCTGCTGCACTCATCCATCCCCACATATTAAATGTAATTCGACCTGAGTCTGTATTAGGAATTACGTTTTTATCACACCAGCGAGTGTTATCCTTGCGCCATAAATGAAGCCTACCCTTTTGACTAGACGTAAATGTCTTTTCATCTGAAAATATGGTAGTATTCCAGTCAAAATCTAAATAATCCCGTGCGAAACGTAATCGTTCTTGTTTATGTCTTTCTGTCAAGAAGGGCTTTTTAGCTGGTCTTCTATGATGCAAGCCTTCAGCGTGGAAAGCACGGCGAACAGTTTGCAATGAGGTATCGAATAATTCCGCAAAGTGTCTCGTTGGTTTGAAACCATTTGATTCATACTCGCCCACCATATGAATTCGCTGCGCCTCGCTAATAAGCGACGGCCTTCCACTTCGCTGTCGACTAGCAAGGCTACCCTCTTCCTCGTATCTTTTGATCCAGAGACTTACAGTATTCCTCTAAAACAAAAATAAAGTAATATTAGGCAGCTATAACAAAATACTAAAGAGACTCAACTTTTATATACTATACTTATATATAATATCTATAGTATATAAAAGTTGAGTCTTTGTTGATTGTTGTTGTTTGAGTTGATTTAATATAATAAAATACAAAATACTCTGCATTTAAAAATCCAATAATAAACACAAATTATTTATTTTATAGACCTCATGATGGATTTAAAAAACAATAAAAAGAATTAATCCATATGTCACCAAATAATCTTAGGTATAAATTTCAAATAAAAGATACAATTCAATACTCACATTCAGTCCAGTTTCATTAGATATTTGTGTTCTATTAAGACCACTTTTATGCAGCGCAATAATAGTCGCCCTCGTCTCAATATTAATATTTGCCTGCATTTTGAGAATAACTGCTAACCGCTATCTATTAAACCACACGTCACTAACCAACAACTACAACCAACCGACAACGTTCATTCCGATCAAGTTAAATATTCCTAAAACTCATGTCTACCTCACAGAAATCGAAATTATTTATTTAGTTTTCTATGATCTACCTTTCTAACTTTACGAAATGAGTGACCAAGCGAACAAGATAAAGAATATTATATTTCTGTCCCATTACTTCCAATCAAGTAAAAACTTACAAAAAGTCAAGTACTGCGTGAGATTTGAACTCACGGCTCACTGATTCACGCATCTATCTGCACGCGCTTAACCGCTAGGTCATCTGTACACATGTTATAACTTTGAAATTATGAACTGCAATCAGTTGTTGACGACAATAATTATGCATGTTTATATTCTTGGAAATAGAAGGTCTTAAGTCAAACTAAACGCCAAGCTATAGCTTTGTGAGTTTGCTTATCGACTTTTGGTCGCGACTGTACATGTTTTTTATAAAATAATTACATTATAAATAGTACATTACATTCAACTAAATAGTCAAATAAAAGCCCTTTTCCTCTCTCCTATTTTTGCTGTGCCCGACCGGGTCCACAATGATCATATTTTTTGTAAACCTACCACCTAATTTAACATGTGGAAGCAATAAATATATTGAATATTGAGTATAGAATACATACCTACATATAAGTATAAATATTGTGCATCAATTGATCATAACTACCGATTACGATGGTCAATGCCAGAGCACGATTATTTAATAAACAATTGTCGTGAGGACAAGAGAATATAAATCATACAGAGATCAAACTTGATACATAAAACCGTGCTGTTTTTTTTGGGGTGAATTAAGAAGCAGATATATGGCAATGGCCTTGAGTGGTTAGCTTGCGTCTTCTGTACTGAGCTCACGCAACGCGGCTTACGTTCACCCAGTAATAGGACTCGTCCATCAAGGAGCCGAGTCCCAAATTAGACACATTATTAATTTATTTTATATAAAACAAAAGGTATTCTATTAAAACACGTATACTGAAAGGTAAATAATTAAATTATCTTTAAAATGGTGAAGGTTTCATAAAATTCAGATGTTTAGTTTTTATCCGCGTTAGACATAACTTTACAAATTAATTCACTATTTAATATAAACATAATCTAAAATATTCACATTTTAAGGTATTAATTAAGAAAATCCTTTAACTATCGTGATCTTCAGTTTAAAATCATTACGATAAAAGTCGGTTATCGTCGCCTTAAAATCATGCATCGTGGGTCAATACTTGAATGTTATTCCGGCGAACTGGGTAGTTAGCTCCAACGTTACTGATGAGTAGTTGACAAAATCCATAGTAATATTATAAACGAGTAAATAACTCTTCCTGACTGTCTGTTTATTTGCCTGTACTTATCCGCCTTAAAGCGTTACGGATTTGGATGTTTGGCACACAGGTAGCCCACGACCCGGATTAGGATATAGGCTTTTTATCCCGATAGTACGTTCCAGTGAGATAATTTCCAACCTCAATGTGAGCAAAGTTGCACACATCGCCCTTCCATTTTATTACTATCGAACCAAGCTTGGTCTCTGGCTGAGTATCTATTCAATGTGCTACAATGTGTAGTCGATTGGTATAAAATCATTACAAGGACAAATAAAATTAATAAATAATGGATGTTTTAATATAAATGATGTACAACTAACTGTATTCCTTATGGGAAAATAGGCGTATGATAGGCAATTACTGATTCTACGTGGTCCTTTGAGTCGATATTAATATTATCATAACAGACTCTAATATTCTATCAATGAAAACTAATAACTTAGAGGTCTACATGGCCATCTTTCAATATAGTTATTTTCATGAAGGGATCTTTATAGGTAATATCAGTCTGTAGTGCCACAAATAGCAAAGGCCTCTTCTCATACAGAGAAGGCACGAGAATTGAGCATTACATTTTTTTCGGTACATTTCAGAGATTTCTGAATATTAAATCTTTCTACAGACAATATTTTCACTTTCAATTTTCTTTTACGGTATAACCTACGCCTGATGTTCTTCATAAGTTTACAAAATTATATATAATTTAAAGGCACCGTGTTTTGAACAATATCGTTTTATTCAGTCTTCTTTCAATCAGTATAAAATATAAAGTGTAACTTATATTGTAATAAATAGAGTTTCTTTTATTGTAAGCCAAATTGTGTTATTTCAGTCCCATATTTCAATTTAGTGCCGCCATCTGCAGAACATAAGTATACAAAATGTGATTCTTTTTCAAATACTTATTAGTCTTTCGAACTTCAGTAATACTCGAAAGACCCATATAAATTGATGGCCACTGTTTGTCATACTTTTTGTCAAAATAACGTTGTAATTTAAAAAAAAAAGAACAAACAATCGAAATTTGAAATGCTTCTTTATTAAAATTTTCTTGCGACTTGGAGATATCTGTTTTTTATTGCAGTTTTACATCTTTATGTTAATGCTTAAGGATGAAAAAGAAAGTTGCTACTTGAATAAGTGGACTCGATAAAGTGAAGTAAAATTATAGTACAAGCTTTAATGCAGAGGAGAGTAATTTAATTTAAATGACGCAAAACTTTGATCGTTCAATCAAATTATGAGAGAAAACTTTGGGGACTTTAATTTAATAATTTTGTTATGTGTTTTAACAACTGTGAGTATGCTGTGAATTTTATTTAGACCTACAGAATGCAGTCTTATTAGAATTTGCTGTGAATAACATCTCATCTGCCTAGCCTTTTCCCAACTGTGTTGGGGCTGGCTTCCAGTCCAACCGGATGCAGCTGAATATCAGTATTTTACATGGAGCGACTGCCTATTTGACCTCCACAACCCAGTTTAATTACTGGGTAAAATAATGATTAATTAGACATGTTTGAGATAATCTTAAAATTGTCATAATAGTCAACATGCTCTTTTGGAATCAGTAATTTAAAGATTTCGATATTTACTTCTGTGTTTCTTTTTTCTTTAATATTATATAATTATTTACTTTGTAAAGTATTTTATTATTTTATTTATTGTGAATGTGAAGACTATGTAGGTCATTGCTTTTTTTGTTTGTTTTATTTTTTCTCTCAGTTATTTTTAATCATGGTCTGGCAGTTTGAGTAATTTGTGCGGCCTACCCCAATGTCCTTTCTTGGGTATTGTTCGTCGAATCGTTGAGCTCCTTAAGTTCTGAGTTAAACTACGCGATAACTGAGAAATGCGTGCACTGACTGGACAGGTCCTCTCAATCTGTGTGGTTCTTTCCTCAAAAGACCATTTCAGACACCAGTCTACATGGTCTTCACATGAAGTGATCAAGATTATGTCTGGACTTTATAAGAGACCTCTGAGTTTGTTTCGGCCTTTGTTCTCAGAGTAGTCAGATAGGAAACGCCGACCTCATATAGTTTAAAAAAAAAAACATGATTGACTTGTAAAAGTGTTTGTACAAACCTACTTACAGAAATAAACATCATTTATCAAACTGTTTTCTACAACTTTTCTTTTTAGGTTTATACTAACACAGGTAAGAAAAGGTTATTTACTCGATGTTTTTAAAGACATAGACAAAAACAAATATTGCACGTACAAACAGAGTGGGGGGAGAAACACATTTCACGGTGCGCGCCCCCAAAAAGTCTCCAAAAGTTCGGGAAGCGCTGAGACACGTACGTAGCTCTGTCGCGTTAGCACAGGTGTGTGCTGTGATATATTGCGCTACAATTGTCGTACGTAGCTTTACTTATTGATTTGTATTTTAAGGCCATTGCGAGAGAATGGTGTCGTCGACTGATTTGAAAGGTTTTTTGTTCGGAAATTGTCTGTGAAGGATCGTTTAAGAAAAGAATACTTTTCAGTACATGATATAAGATCGAGGCTAAGTAATAACAGCCGCACGGGTCGATCGTTCAGGTTAAGCTACGTTTGCCGCGGTTTGTCCATGGATGGGTGACCATCACCTTTACATACCGAGACCCCTCCTCGCCTCGGAAAGCAAGTTAAGCCGTTGGTCCCTGCGGTCATTCTTGGATCTTTGACAGTCGTTACAGGTCGTCAGAAGCTCGAAAATCTGACAACCAGTCTTACCAAGGAGTATCGATTGACTGGGTTGTGGAGGTCAGATAGGCAGTCGTTCCATGTAAAATACTGGTATTCAGCTGCATCCGGTTACACTGGAAGACAACCCCAACATAGTTGGGAAAAAGCCTAGGCCGAAGATGATCATTTAAGATGTCTACTTCTGCACGTAGTCTTGCCATACTCCATAGTTATCTTGTCTTATGTCTTGGCTTAGAAACAAATTGCAACTACAGTCGAGGAGAGACCCTTTTAATGTTATTTTGATTATAACGTATAAGCGTTATCGTACATTTTGCTCTAACCTTATTAAAAAACTCAAAAGACAATATCATAAGAACCAAATTTTAATTTCTGAGAAAAATTCCAAGCTGCTTTGGCAAAAAATTAACGACATAACTCATTACAAGAAACCCAAGACATCTAGTGTACACTTACCTCAAATCACACCGCATCCCCTTGACTCGTTAAACCGCGTAAACCACTTCTTTGTAACTAATGGGAAAACATTGGCGCAACAAATCGCGGCTCTAAATGAGCAAGGATATAGGCCTGTGTTTGGCACGTCCAATACACCATCTCAAGGCAACTCATTTGTGTTGTTGGAGACAGATCTGGCAGAAGTGGATGGTACACTCATGGCACTTGACTCATCAAGTGCTACGGGGTGGGATGGCATATCAGTGAGTTTCCTTAAGTTATCTCGAGACTTTGTAGTTCCTCTCATTTGCAAATTAACCAATATTATGTGTTTTGAAACGGGCATATTTTGTGATGCGTTGAAACGATCTGTTATCACGCCTGTGCACAAGGATGGGGACAAGAGTGATGTCAATAATTATCGACCGATTTCCGTCTTACCGTCACTTTCAAAAATAATAGAAAAAAATTTAAAAAAAAGGCTCACAAATTACTTGAATAAATATAACATTCTTTCCGACTCACAATATGGTTTTTGACAGGGGCGGTCAACTCAGGACGCGGTCATAGCATTAACGTCTGAAATTACTGATAAGGTAGACAAGGGATATAAATGTGTTACGGTGTTTCTAGACCTGAAAAAAGCTTTTGACACCGTATCTGTTCCCATCCTTGTGCAGAGACTTGAGGCTATAGGGATTAGAGGCAAGGCTCTTTCTCTTTTTGATAGCTATCTCCGGGGTAGGAAACAGCAGGTTAAGGTGGGTAAAACGTATAGCAATGAAGAAAATGTTGTTTTCGGTGTTCCGCAGGGATCCGTGCTCGGCCCGCCAATGTTTCTGGTGTATATTAATGAGCTCTGTAACCTCAGTAACAGTGGGCGGAAAATTATCTCATACGCGGATGATACGGCTATTGCCTACTTTGGCGATACTTGGGAAGTAGTGCGTGATAGGGCTGAACAAGGGTTAGTGGTCATAGATAGGTGGCTCAAAGCAAACTTGTTAACCCTTTACATTAATAAAACAAATTAGATTTGTTTCTCTCCAAGTGCAAGGTCTAAGGCATGTCCTAGTTTCAATATCCGTATCCATATGTGTGCTAACAGCTTGATTCCGAATTGTGACTGTAAACCCATCAAACAAGAAACGTCTGCAAGATACTTGGGAGTTATAGTTGATGAGTGCCTAACGTGGCACTCGCATGTCGAGGTAGTTATGTTGCGTGTTCGAAAATTTATATGGATTTTTAAAAATCTACATGTGATGCCTCAAAAGACACTAAACAACATTTATATAGCTCTCGCGCAGTCTGTAATCACATACTGCCTACCCGTTTCGGGAGGGGCCAGTAAAATGAAATTTCTAGAGTTATAAAGAGCCCAAAGGTCACTTTTAAAAGTAATGTATTTTAAGCCATATAGATATCCCACAGTCGACTCATATGGAAGTAGTGGACTATTATCAGTCAGGAGACTATACCTTCTAAACATCACTTTATATTTACACAAACACCTTCCAGTTAACTCAGACAGACAGGCTAAAAGGCGAAAAGATATTGTGGCTTACTCTCCACGGGTACGTACGGTCTTTGCAAGGCGTCAGTATGTATGCCAATCAGCCTTCATATACAACAAAATTAACGCAAAACTAAAGTTCCACTGCGAGGCCTCGCATCAATGAAAAGAAGTCATAACTGAGTGGTTAACAACTCTAACATAATTATGAAGAAACAGAGCAGATTCTAGTCAGACTTACGTGAATACTTATCTTCTTAATAATAGTGTTATACCTTGTGATTGCATAGTGAGTGGTACTATCAGCAAACACACATAAACACAATACATTCACGCGCGCACATAAGCATACACACACACATGCACACACACACACGAACAAGCACACACACACACGAACACATCCTTACACACGCACACACACACACACGCACACACACACAAACCTACACTACTACTAGCTAGCTACCACACACTACTATAGTCACACATACGTATACTCACAATTACACACTACACGGACCTGCTAATTAGTCTACAGTTCATTGTTTTCTCTTTGTTTATTGTTTATTTGTTTTTTTTTAAATTAGTTCATAAGTTTAATTTTATAACGTCTCACTATTGTCAACTCTTAATTAAGGGAAGGAGCGAGACAACCCCGACACAAGTGTTATTAATTACTTACTGGGGCTGTTTCATTCACATTTGTAAATGTAACCGTTTGAGACACAATAAACAATTTTTTTTTTATGATTTTCCAACTTTTTCTGGCAATAACGAAATAGCGAAAACAACCGGCCAAGTGCGTGTCGAACCACTCACAATGAAGGGTCGTAGTTGGGGGTGAATTTATCCCAAGAACAAACTTAACATTGTCGTTGATAATCATATTCTCACATACTTTCCAACTGCAAATGTAAGTTGGTCGACTATTACTCGTTGCCTTTTAAAGCCTACTTAGCTGTGATAGTTTACCTTTTAACTTCATTATATATATTACTGCCGTGATTTTTTTTTTAATATCCAAAAACAACCATATAGATGGCAAGGCAATTGATTCTAACAGAAATTAGCACTTTAAAGCTTACTATTTTGCAATTTGCAAACAGATCCCTGAATTGAATAATGGTTTTCACTTACCCGCAATATTTTTGAACCGCCTATCCAACGACGCCCCACACCATGGGATATTCGAGAAAGAAAAACAAATCATCCCTACTTTACGTGTAGGGTTGCTATTCCACCAATTCGCACTAAGCGCTTCCAAATGTCTTTTATAATGCGCACAGCAAAAGAGTGGAACTCACTACCTGCGTCTGTGTTTCCGAACGTATACAACCCTAATCTCTTCAAAGTGAGAGTGAACAGGCTTCTTCTGGGTAAGCTCACTCCATCGTCGACTTTGTCTCTGTCACCTCTGACCTAGACTAGAGTCAAGAGCAAACCCATCACAAATAAAAAAAAAAAAAAAAAAGGGTATCCAAAAATTTATAAGGGTACCTTGTTGACTACGGAACCCTAAAAAGAGCGAGCTTATAGCATTCCGATATCCAACATTCAGAATTTTCGGGTGTTAAGTGAATCGCCACTTGTAAAATTGTCAGCATTGAAGTGCAAATTCACTTACGTTTGTGGTTTATAGGCTTCCATCTTTAACTGGACCCTCGTGACCAGTTAAAGAGGTCAGCGACACTAAACTTTTATACCACGGCCAGTGTCCGCTCGATGAAAGAAATATCAAATATTTAATTGCAAAAGAGTCTCAAAAATCTAGTTACCGAAATATATATTTTTTTTAAATATATTTTGAGCTACGACACTATTCTAGCCCGCCTAACCAGAGACAAAACAAAAAGTTTGAATGTTGTTTATTATAAAAAGGATGCCCTCTTTTACAATAAACAACATTCAAACTTTTACCCGTTAAATGGCAAGCGTTTCTCAAAGTTCTTGCACAAACATTGTAAGTTGAGTGATAAAGATGAACATTTTGACGCGTTGTTCGCTAAACCCGGTATTAGGAGGGTCCCGAATTAATTTGATTAACAAAATATTTTTGCTTTTACTCATGTTCGCTGATTATGGAGGATTTAGGAGATCATCGTATTTTTGTGTTGGGGATAATTACTTATATGTTTACTAGCCCGAGGCTTCGCTCGCGTGGAGGTCGGAAATTATCCCACGGGAACATACTACCGAGATAAAAAGTACCCTATGTTCTAATCCACGTCATGGTCTACCCAAGTGCCAAATTTCATCCAAATCCGTTCAGCCGTTTTAGCGTGAAAGCGTAATGAACAAACAAACAAACTTACTTTCGCATTTATAATATTAAGTTTGGGATTATTCTACTTATAATAGAAACCTACGTGAAAACATGATTGTAAGATTTCCGCGCCTAAAAAAAGATAGGTCTATAAAGGGTAATTTTAAGTTAGCTAGCTAAACTCCGCAAACGCGATGGTGCTCGATGTCTAAATACGATAAAAAAAATAAAAAAAAAACATTTAATTTTTTGGGAAGTCAACGATCGCTGTTAGTATCTACTTACTTGTTGACTCTCGATAATTTGAATCTCTCGATATTTTGAATATTTTTTCTGGTCCATTGAAAAATACTCGATAAATTGAATAAAATCAATGTCAATTGGTCCCCTAGGTAATTTGCAGTTGACGGAATAGTATCTTGCCCGTCAACATGCAATAATTTGAAGTCCGGGCTTCCCTACTCTCTATAATTTGAAGCGTTTATCATGCACCTATCGTTTGTTTATATACATGGACAGACCTGTCGATTGTTTACATTAAATAAGATGTGAGGGAGTTTACAGTTCACATTCCAGTCTACCTTTGAACGTTAAAGTGTTACTTGATTTTTAACCTCCCTCCCTTTTGGTTATTAAAACTCCTGTTATTTTGAACTCTAGGTAATTTGAAATTTATCTTTGGTCCCTTGAATTTCAAATTATCTAGAGTCGACTGTATTAGTTGAGCTGTTTTCTTATGTTTTATTGTGTTTAGATATCGATAACCATCGCGCCTGCGCAGTTTAGCTAGACAATTTAAATTAACCCTGTATATGAGGATAGTCATGGTCTTTGTGGGTAAAGAAAAGTAAAAAAAAGTCATGGGGACTGCCGACAGAAGTGATAACTTAAAAGCAGCGTCGCGGTGTCGCGCTGATGCAGTGACGCTAACCCGTAGGATTTCCTCCTACCAAAAATCGCTCAACGCACCCAAAGAAGTTTTCACTTTAAAAAAAAGTGGCGAATTCCTTGAGGGAAGGTCAAAACTCCATACAATACCACCTTATTCTGCCATCGAACATCTACACATACTGCCAGTTACCATCCCTACCTAGTTGCTATTCCACCAATTCGCACTAAGCGTTTCCAAATGTCTTTTATAATGCGCACAGCAAAAGAGTGGAACTCACTACCTGCATCTGTGTTTCGAGCGCATACAACCATAATCGATTCAAAGTGAGAGTGAACACGCTTCTTCTGGGTAAGCTCACTCTATCCTCGACTAGAGTCAAGAGCAAACCCATCTCAAATAAAAAATAAAGTAATACTTGTAATCAGATCTCAAAAGCCTTGTTTCAAAACATTGTTATTTAAACGCTTCTGTGCTTATCAAATTAAAAAATTAGGTAAGTTTATCGTTCTTTCTTCAAGACGAATAGAAACTGGATACTTAGAACTTAGATAACTTATACCACAGATTAATACAGTTGGGACACTCCGCAAAATCATTTAAATAAAAAGCGACTCTTGCTACGACACAATAAAGTGCAATTCAGGTCGCACAACGCTTATTACCTACAGTTATATTATAATGCTTATATTTAGTTATTACAAGTACAGTCAACAAAAGTTATATTTTTTTTATTATTACAATACTTTTTTATTATTATTTTTTATTTGAGATGGGTTTGCTCTTTATTATAGTCTAGGTCAGAGGTGACAGAGACAAAGTCTACGATGGAGTGAGCTTACCACGAAGAAGCCTGTTCGCTGTAACTTTGAAGAGATTAGGGTGGTATGCGTTCGGGAACACAGAAGCACATAGTGAGTTCCTCTCTATTGTCGTACGCATTATGAAGGATGTTTGGTAGCGCTTAGTGCGAATTGGTGGAATGGCAACCAGGTAGGGATGGTAACTTGCAGTGCGTCTAGATGTCCGATGGTAGAAGGGGGCCGGTGGGATGAGGTTGTGGAGTTCCCGAGCACACTCACCGAAGTACAGTCTATAAAAGACCGACAAGCTGGCAACCTTGCGGCGATGAGCTAAACTGTATTACTTTACTTAATAACTTTTTAAACAAACATTAAGATGAATGATGTCATAGACTCAGCACACGCAGTAACATACATTTATACCAAGAACAAAGTTAACATTGTAGTTGAAAAACATGTTCTTCCATACATCGATATACGTTACGGTCAATTCTCCAACTGCAAAAAAAAAATGTGATAAAACTACAAATTGTGCAGTGATACCTTGCTTCTTGCCAAATTTCATGATTCTAGGTCAACGGGATATTGGATTTGATTCCCTTGTGAGATCGCAATATATGCAAAAATATGCGACATAAACGGTCATATCTTTTGATCGCGTTGACTTACAAGCTTGATTTTTTCATAGCTGAAAGAGACCATAGACCGGAGTATCCTAATCCTAACTAATATTATAAATGCGAAAGTAAGTTTGTATGTTTGTTTGTTACCCTTTCACGCCTAAACTCTTATCCCCTCCCTGAATAAATCTAATCCCGTGTTTTCGAGCGCATACAACCCTAATCTCTTCAAAGTGAGAGTGAACACGCTTCTTCTGGGTAAGCTCACTCCATCGTGGACTCTGTCTCTGTCGCCTCCGACCTAGACTAGAGTCAAGAGCAAACCCATCTCAATAAAAAAAAAAAAAAATAAACACTCTGAACCAATCATCCTGAAATTTTGCAAATACGTTATCAGATGTACAGAAACGGATAGGATACCTTTCATCCCAAAAATAAGTACTGTTCCTAAGGAAATCAACAATAACGTTCTTGTGATAACAGATGGCGCCACGTGTCTTTCAAATCATGATTGAATTATATTATTATAGAAACTTTAGTAGCGTGTTAAGAGTTTTTTTATTTTTTATTATTTAAGTACCTAATATATTTTATGAGACTAGAGTGTCGATAGACCGGTTTTTTATCCTCCTAACTATAATATTATACACAAACAGAGTACAAGCCGAATTGATTGTCAAAAACTAGTTTGATATAAACAACTTGATACCTCTGCGCGTTCCTAATTAAAAAGGGTTTGACAGATACACAGACAAATAAACGGACAGACTGAAAACGAAGTGATCCTATAAAGGCTCCTTTTTTCTTTTGAAGTACGGAGGAACCCTAAAAATGATATAGTTAGCAACCGGTATCTACAGGATGAAATTGAATTCATGGGCATCATTTTAAGGGGCCATTGTACTCATCATCATGAACAACTATTACTATGGACCAAACCTGAAATCGCGAAAATAAAATCTGTGCCAATCCTACATTTTGACGAGTTATGCGAACATAAATGTAGCTTCAAATTAAAAGTATGCCCGTGAATTCAATTTCATCCTGTATATACGACTTTGGCATTGCCCAAAAGGAGGAGTCGTGTTTTTCCTGTACGACGTACGGACCTATATATTTGGTGAGTGACAGAGAGGGAATCATCTTCCGTGCAATCTTTATCAAGAGCTTAATTTATTAAATGTAACGACAACTCTACGTGATTTGATGTTGAAATTGAGGCCCAATTTCGTTTGCTAGGCCTTGGACTGGAAGCGGAAGGCATTAATAAAATTAAATTGAAATTTTAATGTAAATTTTAATGTTTGTATTGGAATTAGGAGAGTATATTTTTTGGAGTTAATTTTCTTTTTCGTAGACTAAAGAGAAAAAATACGAAATGTGGGTGTACTATTTGACGCCTCTTCCTAACCCTTCTTGGTTATATGTGTATATTATTTTTAACTTTAAGCCTGGTGATTTGAAATTTTGCGACCCTATATTCGCAAATGAATGTTCATTTAGTCCTTACAATGTCACAGATTAAGCCCATGACTCTGAAACTCTGAGGACTCTGAAATTTAAGCACATTAATGATTGGCTTGAGACTTGGAGAAATTCTCACGCCTTCAGTTCCTACCCGACTAATGTAGCATAAAAAATATAAATTACCTTTACAGGTTTATTGGTAAAACACCAACAACCTCTTAAAGGGTTTGTAATTGTATTCATCGTTATGAACAACTTTTACTATGTGACCAAACCTGAAATCGCGAAAAAAAATCAGCTGTTCAGTACATTTATGTTAGCATAATTCGTCAAAATGTACTGAACTGCTGATTTTTTTTCGCGATTTCAGGTTTAGTCCCATAGTAAACGTTGTTCATAATGATGAGTACAGTCACGAGCAATAATATGTATACACTTAGCCACTTTTAAAACTGATTTTCTTCTACTGTATTGATTATAATTTTATGTTGTTACGAACATAGCGTTTTGGAATACAAAGAATTATGAAATATGTCGGCCATCTCTAAATTGCTATCGCTATTCCACAATAAAATCGCTTTTGAATTTCCCTAAGTGTATACATATTCGTGCTCGTGACTGTACAATGACCCCTTAAGAGGTTGCTGGTGTTTTACCACTAACCCTGTATACACCTACGGTTTTTTCATGAAAAAATACTGAACCTTACAACAAAGTAAACAAAAAACAACGCGAATTGGCCTATATTCGAACAAATTAAATTTAATGCCTTCATTGGTTCGAAATGGAGGCCTAGCATTTGAGTCGGTGGCCATAAAATTCAGTGGGAAAGGAAACACGTGATAAACAAATGTAATGAGGTTTCCGTGTCAGATTTTAGCAACAAATTATTGGGTACAGTTGCGGAAATATATTATTTCTATTTGTAAAATGATTCTGGAAGAGACGTTGATTGGTAGATTTTGTGGGCTGAGAATCTGAGATTGGCACTGAGCCCACTCCCTCTCACAGAGAGGAGGCCTGTATCCCAGCAGTGGAAAGGAAGTGGAAGGTGGTTAGGCTTTTTTATGGATGGGAAATCATCAAATAACTTCTCCCGCTCTCTCGTGTCAGATTTCTACTGACTAAAACCCACACGTGTTCCTTCAGTTGCCTGTGCCAGGGCCACGGTAACTCTTTCAAACAACCCGCAACCCTAGCGGGCATCGGCCCTAGCGGATCCCTTCAGCTAGTGCTGACATCTCTTTGAGGCGCGAGTCAGAATATCTTATTATCAGCCTAAGGTGGTTAAGCTGATTATAAGATATTCTGACTTCCCATCACTGAACCGGTGTAGCGTGTGGTGTGTATCAGTGGAATGTATTAATACTTTTATGAAACACACCACACCTATGTCACCATTTCACAGAATTTCCATGCGATGGTGACATTTTCCAACAAAGAAAGAAAGAAAGAATACTACATACAGCAACATACATACAGCCTAAAAACAAAAACAAAAGCGTATCAATTCTAAAAATAATATTCTAGGCGGAAATATGCATTACTACCACGCGAAACAGCTAACGCTCAGCATAATGCCAGGACCCGTGCACGAAGGCACGCATCCACGGCGCTAGTGTTCAGCGTAGGCCGACCCACAAATGATAAATAATGTATCAAATCAGCTGGTGCGATCGTCGGCATCCGCTGCTGATCGCAATATACGTACTACTTCGGTGCTACTGTTATTTCCATACTCCTTTGTTTTTCACATACTTAGATGATACTTTCGAGGGCCTAGGCAAAGTGACATTCAGTCAGCGATAAAAGTAAAAAAAAAAACATTAATAAAAAATTAAATTGACTACAAAAGAAATTAACTCAAAATTATGAAATTACTTTACTTTCGGAAGTCGGTGTCTTGAGACCTATATTTTATTTTTTTGCCACCGACTTCCGAAATTAAAGTTTTGTCATAATTTAGAGTTAACTCCTTTTTGAAGTCGTTTTAATTTTTTTTAATTATATTTTTAATTCGTAATTTTTTGTAAAAACTGGAATATTTGTTTGTAATAACTAGTAAATAGTTTTGTTATAAATATTGCACTAAAATTTGACCAAGGTTTTTAGATATTTTCCCTTTGACACCAAAGCCGTAGCTCGTAACAATAAGCCAGGCCGTCACACTTACACGTTCGTATTAGTCTATTATCTTGAAAATCACTAAACCGATTTTGATGAAACTTTCACTGCTCCCTAAGTTGAAGTAAAAGTTAGTCAATAAAAATAAAACGGTCACAATCCGATTAATAGTTTCAGAAAAATGCGTGTACCAACATAGATACATCATTAAAATTTTGTATATTGGTTTGGAAGCTCTAATAGATTATCACATGTGAATATATGGCAGTACATACATATTAATTACATACATATCTTTACAAACAAAATTACAGATTTAGGTCCTTTTACAAGTAGACTATTTTTTCGGAAGAAAGTTTTCTATTCAAAATGTCCAAATCACACTGACAACTTACATTTTCTAGGGTAGTGAAGTCAATTTTACTTTGTAATCGCCATGCTATAGAGTCTATACTGTCTATAGTATATACAGTAGTAAACTTTCTACTCGACGGCCGCAAAGTATATACGATTATCAACAAAAGTATGATTTTACAGGAGAGCGTTTTGAATGCAAAACTGTGATAATTAATAGAAGAGAGCTATCTTATTATATTTTACAGCATTTAGTTATTAGGGCATTACTAAGAAAATTGTTAAGGCTAATATATCTACCATGTTTTAGAAAAAAATGTATTATATTTTTTTTCCAAAACACGGTAGATTGTTTTACTTTTACTTTACTTTTTTGTATAATTAAAATTAGTAAAAATTGAGAATTAAAAAGAAAAAAATCTTATTACAAAACAAAGAATGCTGAGTCGAATGTCGATAAGACCCCTTTCTATCGTCGTTGCCAAATCAAGACCTTGTATGTGCACAGATAGTACTTTTGAGAAAATCGAAAAAAAAAACACTTTATGGATAAAATATGTATGGATGGGTGTTAAACCAAATTCAGTGAATGCTTATATGGGCGCTTGGGCATTTATAAATTATTATTTTTTTTTAACTTTTATGTTATTAAGACAGTAATATATATTTTTTAGCAATTTTTCTGCACATAAGAGATTTTGACTGTTGATAGGTATATATTTTATCTCTTATGTGAAATTGGAACACAAGATTTTTTTATACCAACTAATATCTCTCATGTGCGGTCTCATGAGATATTTTTAAATTAGCAACTTTCTTTGAATCGTCACATAATCGTTTTTTATGTTTGACTATTTCTCCGAAACTAAACAGGATATGCACATCAGAGTAATTGCAAAATATAGAGGAACCTAATGTCTATCGTTTGCGAAGATAAAAGAAAAATCACCAAAGGAACACATGCAAGGTTTTGATTTGGCAACGACGCTATGGTGGTCATGCAACGGGTGCAGTTTTCAACGGAAAATTCTTAAGGGCCTATTACATTACACGATTTCTCAGACCTTGCCCGCAGCGACAGGGTAGTGTAATAAGAAACAGGGAGTCAGAGTCTCTAAACAGAGCGACCGTGTGGTTCCGACTTCCCTGCTTCCCTGCCTGGTAGGCAGGGCACACGGTAGACAGGGCCCGAGAAATCCTGTAATGTAATAGGTCCTTCAGAATGATGTAACTTTAGACATAGAAACTAAAATAGCTTCCGGTATAGTAAGTACACAATACTATATACGAACTGTAGGTACTTACAGCCTGATTCAAACTTTATGGCTGCTCGGAACATGAGGCGAATCGCTGCGCAGTAACACATTCATGTGTCAGCGGGGGTGAGGGGTAGGTAACTGCGCAGCGATTAGCGCACTTCAGAGCCGTCATTATGTTTGACGCGTACACGCAAAAATAAACACACACATACTCATACACTAACACTTTCAAAGCACCGTTTATAAATACGCTCCCTCGCTACTCGAACTCTAAATTAAATTTTAATTTATTTAAATCGAGCCTTTGAATCCATTATTTAAGTTCATTATCTCGTGTTGCGGACATTTAAATGTGTGGTGAATGAGTAAACAACATATTTAAACTGCGATGTATTCAGAGAATTTAATTAATTTCACTTGAAAACTCAAGCATATTAATGGAATACAAGGAACCTGTTTTATTTTTCTTTTGGAGACTGCAGTTGATTTGTTTTAAGCGAATACTTGTTGCTACATGAGGGCCCCAAAAAAGGTGTGTAATGTTTTCAGAGTTCATATAAATGTATAAGAATCCTTACATCATCCCGAGTGACACTGGCTATATTATTTTTTTAATTATTAATATGGCGGCAGTGTGGCTCCATTTTAAAATGTGAAAAAAAAACTGTTCATTAAATGGCCTCTTAAATTAAATAGTGTTGCACATGGCAGTCGTGTTTTTTAATATATATTTTTTTTACGTCTAATTTTGTACATCCTCTCTTGGCCATACCCTGGATATTTGTGTATGGTTAGCTATTCGTAATAAACTAATGCGCGCAGCAAAAGAGTGGAACTCACTACCTGCTTCTGTGTTTCCGAGCGTTGTATGCGCTAATCTAATCTCTTCCAAGTGAGAGTGAACAGGCTTCTTCTGGGTAAGCTCACTCCATCGTCGACTTTGCCTCTGGCACCTCTGACCTAGACTAGAGTCAAGAGCAAACCCATCTCAAATAAAAAAAATATAATAAAAAAACTGTCAGCCTAGTAGCTATATACAGGTTGTCTGGTAAAAATTCTAAAAAATCTTATGTATTTCAGATATATATATATATATATATATATATATATATATATATTGTATTTTTTTTTAACGGCCATAAGGTCTATTATATGCTATTTCAAGGTTATCCATTCTTAACCAGACACCCTGTATAATGCGACCGTCACACGTCGAGACTAATTTCCTTCGTTCAACTTTTAGGTTTAGCGAGAAATCTGTAAATTAATTGTTTATCTGTGATTATAATACTGAATAGGTAACTTAGCTTGCAACTGAAACGTTTAAACAAAGTGTAAGCTTAAACAAAAACAACCAATCAATCATTTAATTCACACTATGTCAGCGCTATACTGATTACCACGCCACAATACCGACCGCAATGTATAAATAACACTCGTAAATAAAACGTTATTTTCTACTTAAAGACACAATACTACCCACAAAAAAAAAACTAACTAACTCCGCAAACTTGGAGAAACTCTACAAAATACTATCCGAATTATAACTACTTAAAACTAAAACTAATTTGCAGTCCAAATATTTGAAGGCGCCTTTGGGGCACAGCATATAGGTACAGAAGACCGACTCCATACGAGTGAACACGCACGCACACATAGACACGCTTCACGTACAGCGAGTGCAAGCGCACTCACGAGCGGCATTTGTTTGAGAGATAGATTTTGAAGCCACGCCTCTGCCGCAATACCGTAGCAGCGAAACCGCATTAGTTAAATTCAACGGCACCTCTTCTTTTCGCATAACGTTTTTTTTTCCTAATATTCTTGTCATAACTGTTTTGGTATAATTTTTTTGACAGGCCAGATGGCCTGGTTGGTTAAGACACCACCTGCCATGCCGCTGGTCGTGGGTTCGATTCCCATCCAGGACAAACATTTGTGTGCATGAACATGTTTGTCCTGAGTCTGGGTGTAATTATCTATATAAGTATGTATTTACAAAAAAAAAAGTAGTATATCAGTTATCTGGTTTCCATAGTACAAGCTCTGCTTAGTTTGGGATCAGATAACCGTGTGTGAACAATGTCCCAGGATATTATTATTATAATTTTTTTGCATAATAATACTTTGCCCTAATTGTTTTTGGCATACAGTTTATTTGTGTTGACATAATTATCTTGTAGGCTAATTTACCTGACCAGAAAAGCCTAACCCTAGACGGTCGACATCAGGGGCACACCGAAGTTCGATTTGTTTAGGTTCCTTTTTATGCTTTAAATAATTATGCCTAAAAATGTTAAGCGTAAATATAATTAGGATAAACAAAAGTATGCCATCTTATATGATGGCTTAAAATTTTATGCAAATGGATAATGAAACCAATTCAACTGACTCGCATGATGTTCCATCATGCATTCACTTTCATCATGCAGTTTAGCAGCGGAGGTGTGATACTCGCCTGGAGAGCCGATTTTTTAACTTAACGTCGTTCTAACTTAACAGACAGCTGTGGTTCTGAGGAGTTTAGTGTGCCACTTCTTCTTCCCAGCTAAAGCACTAGAAAGTGGTAAAGGGCGGGCGTATTTTGACGTTCAAAAAGTTGCTAGTTCTCAGCCTAGTTTAAATAAATTACTTTTGTACCCGTCTATTTTGTGTTTGTGGTTTGTCTAGGCCGTTGCTTGGTCTTACCTTTATAACACGGTACTAGTGGGTAGTTCGTAGTTTGACAACAAACAAGCCTAATTGGGTTCCAGTGGTTTAACAAATATTTGCTTGACTGTTACACCGGTTTTGTTTGCACTGAATAAGTCCTTTGCATATGTCTTATTTGAGGGATACGAAACTTTCTGAATAAATAGAGAAAGGAAAATACAGGGTGTATGTAAGAGACAGCCCTCCACAGACTGATAGGGTGATTTCAGTATATCATACTAAGATGACCGGTACGTGAAATTATTTCAGGAACGTTTTGGGAATCCAATAAATCTAATTTGTTTGTGTTTTTTGTACACAAATCGTAGCGTCTGTTACTGGTTCAGGAGGGTAGGTAATAGGTATGCGGTGAGTTCGATGAACTCTGTAGCTAGGCAGAAAGTGAACAGCTGATTTCACGCGTCGTTCGTTAGAGTATTTCAACATCCATTGCTAAAACATCCATACACCCATAGCTATATTATTTTAGCAGTTTGATTTATATAAATGAAGAGCTGCGTACAGAGAATGTGGTTTTACATTGAAATAAAGGAACAGTAACTGCAAAAACGATAAAAAAACAATCCTGAGAAATTTTTCGGTGGAATATGATACAAAATAAGGAGCTGAAAGCACCCTGTTTGTTTGCGAAAGGCTGTCCCTTACACCCCGTATAAATATAAGCTTCGCCCGCATGGGTTTTGGAATTTTGCTTCGCTATTTCCTTGCCCATTTTCCCCCTTTAGGGCGAAATTTCCAGAAATTGTTCGTGAGTGAAAGCTTACACTAAAAAAGTGCCCCACCTATTCTTTCCACTATCGTATAGGGTTTGTGTTGGTATTTCAGTCAGTTCTACAATGGTATAGGAGGATTCTAAGAAAATGCTCAATGAAAGAACACAATAATTCATACTAAAAATAGATCGTAATTATTACTTTTTTTATTAAAAAAAAACTTTTTTACAAAAAAAAAAAAACAACCGACTTATAAAAAAATCTCTAGGTACATACTAAGTGAAAAATAACATTAATTCGGGAAGTCAGTGTCTTTGGATCTGTATTTTGGACTGAAACATCGAAAATAACGGGTGTAAAAATATGCAAAACTTATGCAATGATAAATAAAGCAGTGTTTTCTTTAGGGTACCGTACCTCAAAAGAAAAAAACAGAACCCTTATAGTAGACTCTTGTGTCTGTCCGTCTGCCACAGCCAATTTGCATCAAATCTAATGGATAGATTAAATTAAATTTTGGTACACGTATGAATTTCTGTAAACCAAGCACGGACGTGTAACGTAAATAAATGAATTTTGAATATGGGGGTTAATTTAGGGGCAAATAAGAAAAAAAAGTTTTGTAAACTGTACCGTGTGACATATCAAATGAAAGGGCTTACTGTAAGGGTCTCAAATACGTTTTTTTTTATAATTTTAAAATACATAATTTTAAAGTTATTTAAGAAAATAGAAGAAAATTGACCATTTCCTCCTTATCTCCCAAGCAACTGAGCCTAAAATTTTGAATAAAATACGGAAAATAGTTATATACCTTTAAATTACAGGAAAACCTATAAAAAGTCTATTGTCTTAAAATAACATGGTAAATCTCTCAACATTTTGCATATAAACATACATTTGCAGTTGGAATGTATGAGAAAACATGTTTTTCAACTACAATGTTAAGTTTGTTCGGGGGGTAAATCATCCCAACTACGGAACCCTTCACTGTGCGTGGTCCGACACGTACTTGGCCAGTTTTTTCACTATTTCAGAGTTTCTCCTATAATAAAACTTGGAAACTTGGCCCTGAAAGATAACCAAGGTATCCAAAGTCAATCTGTACAATATCGAGCAGAAACGTTGTCCGACGCGTAGCTGCTAATCAGCTACGCTAACAGCGGTATCAATTAAATTAAATATTATAAACACTAAGCCCGCATTATACCTAGATAGTTAATTAGGACATCAATTTAAACTAGATTAGCAATTATTGGAATTACAAGTAATTCTAATAATTGCTAATCTAGTTTAAAGCGAGAGTTTACGAGTCAATAAATACGTAGTTTGATTCAACTCATCGAATTGGTAAGTACCAATAATCAATCAATCTGCCTAGCCCATTCCCAACTATGTAAGGGTTGGCTTCCAGTCTAGCCAGAAGCAGACCTATACGGGATAGAAAGTGGAAGCGAACCCTGGAGGCCATTATTGATACTATCCACTTTTTCTCAATGTAAACATTAGATTTTTGTATGCACCTACTTTCTGAGCTTGGTAGGCGCGGGCTTGCGGACGGCGAGCAATGTCCGGTAAGGACCAGCACCTCAAATGCATAACACATTATCAATCGGAATCGGTTTCATTTTGACAAAACAACAACATTCATTGCGTTATTTACGGTGTTTAAGACAAATTTTTCGAACATATGACGCAATGGATTAGCAATTTACTTCAAAATGATTCATATTCTGATCGATAGTGTGTATTTCTAATACCAACGCAATTAAGGTGCAGGCCCGGATCGACGGCACGTTGTGTTCCACGCGCGCCTCAAAGAGACGTCAGCACTAGCTGATGGTTTCCGCTAGGGCCGATGCCTGCCAGGGTTGCGGGTTGTTTGAAAGAGCTACCGTGGCCCTGGCACAGGCAACTGAAGGAACACGGGTGGGTTTTTTGTCAGTAAAAGTCTGACACGCCGAGCTCCGCCCAGAGCGAGAGAAGTTATTTGATGATTTCACACAAAAAAAAAAATATCTCGGACTTTACTGACACCGGTCACGGTGAAAAAACCTTTAGAAAACCTGGACTTATAGTTAATATAAGTATGAAATCTTCAACCCATCTTGAGCATGAAAAAGCGTGGTGATCAATTATCGTATCTTCTTTGTATGAGAAGAGACCTTTTCCCTGCATTGGGGGCAATAATAGGCTGAAGTAAAACTGCAACTTTGAAAAGTCGCTTGCCTGAACCGGGAATCGGGTCAACTCAAATAACACCTGTATATTTAAGGCATCAATCGATAGGGTCATATAAGAACCCCTTAAAGAAATACAGGCCTGTGTTATTAGTACCTCTAATTACCGTCTAAAAGAACTGAAATAGTTATCTAAGTATATTTAAGTACATAAAAGCTAATTTACTTTATCCTAGCACTTAAGGTCTTAAGGGGAGGCAGTGCCTTCAAATTTTACGAGTACTTTGGCTGGGAGCCAAATTAGGTTATCCAGTCTCATATATTTGTGTCAAAAAATTACTGTGGGTTGTTTAAATTAAAATTTGAATAGTTATTATAATAATAGAGGAGCTCGTGGCTAAGTAATAACAGCCGCATGGGTCGATCCATCAGGTTAAGCTACGCTTGCCGAGGTCGGTCTGTGGATGGGTGACCACCTTTTCATACCGAGACTCCTCCGTGCCTCGGGAAGCATGTTAAGCCGTTGGTGCCGGCTATCATACGTGGATCTTTGACAGTCGTTACGAGTCGTCAGAAGCCTGAAAGTCTGACAACCAGTCTTACCAAGGGGTATCGTATTACCCAGTAACTGTGTTATGAAGGTCAGATAGGCGGTCGCTCCCTGTAAAATCTTATTATTCAGAGGCATCCGGTTAGACTGGAAGCCAACCCCAACATAGTTGGGAAAAGGGTAGGCAGATTGATCTGCGGGATAATTGCGTAACACAGTCACAATGGCAATGCCTTTTATTTTGACAATGCAACAACATTCATTGCGTCATTTACGTTATCAAGCAGATAAATTTTTCAAACATATGCAGCAATGGATTAGCAACTTCCATCAAAATCATTCGGAGCTGCTTTCATGAGTGCGGGGTTAAGTTCTTATTCATCCTTTTGACAACCACAAAATTGAGAAGGTATGGTAATTTTTTTTTTTTTTGTGAATGATTTTCAGGAAATGTCCAAGCTCGCAATACAATGTAGCATGTGCAAAACTACACCTCACTCTGTGCATACACGCTCTCACGCATACATTTACACTAAACTACAATTAAACTACACCTCATTACGTACACACATGCATATAAATAATTTTTTTATGGTTTATTAATTTTATTTTAAGTTTATTTTACATATAAATTTTAGTGTTAATTTTAAATTATTTTAATAATAATTTATTTATATTTGTAGTAATTAATATTAAATTATTTAAGTAATTAAGATTTAGTAATATTTTAATTAATAACAAATTTTGTGCCAGCAGTTGCGGTTATACAAAAGTTAAATTAAATTTTATTAGTAATTAATTAATAAAATTATATTATAATAAAAATTTTAAAATATTAGGTGAAATTTTAATTTAATAAAATTTTATAAAGTTAATTATGATTTAATAAATTTTATAAAAAACTAGGATTAGATACCCTATTATTAAAATTTAAAATTAAAATACTAAAATAGTAAATAATTATTTATTGAAACTTAAATAATTTGGCGGTATTTTATTTCTTTTTAAGGAATCTGTTTAATAATTGATAATCCATGAATAAATTTACTTAATTTATAATTTTGTATATCGTTGTTAAAAAAATATTTTTGACAGCCCTATGTCTTGGTTTTTTATTTAGTCTGAGACCGGGTAGGAAATACCGAAAAGATTTCTAAAGATATCCGTCTCGTCCTGGCATGAATCTTAATCCTTTATGAAACGTCTGAGAACTTTAACTGATATCATTGGCTAGTAAAATACTGCTGCGACCTATATTTTTTCATCTGTAAAAAAATAATTTTCCGGGTGAATAATTTTTTGGTTAGGTTATTCTGTATTTTTTGTAATGATACCGTATTTTTAACCGACTTCAAAAAGGAAGAGGTTCTCAATTCTTCGGTATGTTTATTTTTTTATGTTTATTACGCGGTTACTCAAAGACGAATGAACTGATTTGGAATTTTAAAATGGATTTAAAAAAAAAAATGCGTTATTGTTTGAAAGGGTGGTATATAAATTTTTTTAACTTTGCTTGGGTAGTTTTTGAGTTAACATCAATAATGCGTATTTTTCCACTTAGTTTAGTGGATGATGTTTTAATTTATGCGGATGATGTTTTAATGACTTCCTCATCATTCTCATTCTCCTGCCCTTGTCCCAATTTATTTGGGGTCGGCGCAACATGTCTTTTTCTTCCATACTTCTCTATTAGTCGTCATCTCGGTAGTCACTGCCTTTCTGGCCATATCATCTTTCACACAGTCCACCCATCGTTTCTGTGGTCTTCCCTTACTCGTATAGCCCTCCACGTTCATACTCAACACTTTCCTGACGACATTTTCCTCATTCCTCCGCATCACATGCCCATACCATGACAACCGATTTCCACACAACTTTTCAGTCACCGTGCCGGTGTCACTTTCAGACTTCCTCTTACATACTCATTTCTTATTCTATCCATTCGCGTAATACCACACATCCCTCTTAGCATTCTCATCTCGGCTGCATGCAATTGCCTTTCATTCATTCTTTTTATGGCCCAACATTCTGATCCATACAAGACAGCAGGTCTAACCATTGTTTTATAAATTTTCCCCTTGAGTTTAAGGGGAATGCGGGAGTCGCAGATTGTTCCCGTGACCTGCCGCCATTTCATCCATCCAGTGTTAATTCTGTGCTTAACAGTCCGGTCTACATCACCATCGCTTTGCACAAGTGAACCAAGATACCGGAAGTCGGAGCAGACCGGGAGAAGCGCGCCATCAAGCGCTATGGCTCCAGCACTGGAGAGACCGCCGAAATCGCAGAACATATACTCGGTCTTGGTTCTGCTGATTTCCAAGCCGACATTCTCCAGTTTCCGTTGCCATTTCTCCAATCTGCTCTGGATCTCAGGTCCATCTTCACCGACAAGAACGATGTCGTCGGCAAATAGCATGCACCAGGGTGCCTCTACCTGTATGTCCGCTGTCAGAGCGTCCATAATTAACAGGAAGATGTAAGGACTTAAAGCTGACCCCTGGTGCAAGCCTACCGCCACACTGAACTCGTCGGTGTTGCCAGCAGCCGACCGGACGTAGGTACAAGATTGACTGTACATAGCACGAATTAACTCTACATACTTCCCGGGCAAACCTTTCTCTTTCAAGGCCCACCACAAGACATCCCGAGGTACCCTATCATAATAATAACTTCCATATCATAATAATAAATATGCGCTACAAATGAATAGAACACAAATCTAGTTGAAAATGGTTGGAAAATTCGACAATTTTCCTGAAGAAAATTCCAACGTTTTTCAGTCATAAATCATGGTCTGAAGCTACTGTTTAAGTTTTTGCCAACCTGTCAATTACACGGTGTATTTTACTTGACGTTTAACTTCACACATTGACCAAATACAATATTAGGGGTCTCCGAAACGATCAACTGCCATCGATTTTTACTATAGTAATATTGACAATCGCTTAAATTGCACTTAGTAGACGATCAATTTTGGCATCAATGTGTATTATTCACGTAAAAATTGTCAATAATGCAATTGATCGTTTCAGGGACCCTTTAAAGATGCCTTTCAAAGAGCTTTGAACTGAATACCCTTCTGATAATAATCACATGGAGAGATAAAGGCCTGAATCGAGGTCACGCAATATCCTACGTGCGAACTACAAAATGGAAAGGTACAGAAGGTCGGCTCTATGCAACGAGCGAAAACGCAAGCACACCTAGACACGATTCACATTCAGTATTTTTATCTCAAGAAGCGACGCGTGCTATACCTGTGGTTACCAAGTGTAAAACAGGCTGTGAATGTGTGTGTAAGCGCAAGAGCTCTCGGTACCGTCCGAGAAAATGGCGAAGTCGGAAGTGTGCGTGTGTGAATTATGTGCTGACGCTACTCGTCTTAACGCACACATTCACAACGTGTTTGTACACTTGGAAACACAAGTAAAGCGCACGTCGCTTCGTGAGATAAAAATACTATACAGCGAGTGCAAGCGCACTCGCGACCGGCATTTGTTTGTTCTTACGTATAGTCTAACATATCTGACCCTCCTTGAGGAATACTGAATTTAGACCTTATTGCAATCAAGATTATGCAACTTTTCATTATGTAGGTATATTCGAACAGTAAGAAATACTAATTCCGTGATAAGTTTTAACTTGTCTACTACTTCTTCTTAGCTTCTTGTGATTGTGCAATATTAAGCTTTATGAGATATGTTCTAATTCTAATACTTTAAAGTATTGCGATTAAATAAGGTGGATCCATAGTGGTAACCCGCAAAATTCAGATTTTCTTGCGTTTTTTGCAATTTGAATGTCAGTATCAGGTTGTATCTTGATCAAAATATAGTTAGATTTGTCCTCTTTTGATATGATTTCCGAAATCAGATCAAAGAAGAACAAATCTAACTTATTGATAGTGTATATCGAGGGTTTACGCGCTATTTGTATTAAGCGACATCCGGGCCGTTATTGAGTTATAATTTACCTGCATTAAAAAGTGAAAAACGTAAAAACATGAGATAGACACTATTGATTCTTAAGCGTCGATAGGCCACTTTTCCGTAAAAAATATTGATACTTTTTACTATGTTCTTTTTCCGAATAATGAAACTATGAAATTTTGAATTTGACAGTTCCAAAAATGTCGCTTAATACAAATAGCCCGTGAACCCTGGATATGTATTGATGATTCTTATGGTTATTGACCGAGCGAGCGCAGCGTCTCTTCTTCAAGTCTGACAAAATTTGCTTTCGTCTGTCAGTTTGTTGCTACTCCTCTACAGGTTGTATTTTACCACTTACAACAGATCTTGGCGAAACTTGTTATACAGGTTTTAAGACTTTTTATAATTTTTTTGTGGTCGAGGATTTTTTATTGGAGGGGTACTTTTTCCAAAAAGAGGCAAAACAGGGGCTACTGGATATCTCCGCCTTATAAAATCCGATTTCGATGGTTCTTTTTTTACTTGAAAGGTAAGTAACTTTAAGTTGGTCTCATAAAAAAATGTTGAAGAACTGATGGAAAAAACCTGGCAAATATATATCCCGTTTTAAATAACTTTACTGGTACTTTAATTGTTGCAGAAAAGTTTGGGCTCGCGAGGTCTACTGTTCGCAGAACTACGAGTAATAGAATTATGTAAAGGGATATTATTAATTGCACATCAAATAAACAATGACCTATCAATTTATTTCCATCATTTATATACTTTTTACATCAAAAAAATACTGACTGCACAGAAAATTAACCAGAGCGTACATACATAATACTCAGACTCATAGCAAAATGACATGGTGACTAATATTAACTCCGAGGTTAGGTTTGGTTAGGTTACTTTAAACCCTTTACACATAAATAGGAACTCCGTTCTAGGATGCAAGAGCGAGCAAAGGGCACGAAGGGTAAGATAAAATAATTTGTTTTCTCAAGAATGATAAAAGGTAAGGTAATAAGGTTTAATGTGCGCTAGTCATTATTAGCGCATTAATAAAAAAGCTTTATTGCGGTGCGCCATTTGAGTTGAGTATTTTGCTGTGCAATCAGTAATTTTGATTGGAATTCGGATTATTTTTGGATACAAAAAGTAATATTTTGATTTGCGTTTAAATACTACCCTTATGTAAATTCATATTTGTTATACTCGCGAATCATATTTTGATCCACATACTATGTATATGACACTGACCTGCAAATTGAAAAAACGTAAGAAAATTTGAATTTTGCGAGCTACCACTGCGGACTGCACTTTGTTTTGGTTTAGTTGTCAAACGGTGGCCCGGATATTTAGCAGATTGCGCCTGCTTTCGCTCAGCAGACCTTCTGTACCTACCTATTTTGTGTGCAAACTTTGAACCAGTTAAACTCCAAAACACGCAAATTATCCGCTAAGGAGATTTCAACTTTGGACAAGTGTTCTTGGTGGCCGAATAATTATGTAAATTGGGATTTAATTTAAGTTAAACCACTCTAAAAACCGACGCAGCCGAAGAGTTGGGACTCTCAATGTCGAATGCTAATTAAGATTGCGAATGAAATTGTCTTGTCGGTAGTTTAAAGGTACACTTATGGAACGAAGCGAAGGAGCCGAAAGAATCGAATTTTATCCTATGTGACCTCGCACACTTATGCGCCCGAATCGGACGAATTTGCGTTCACCTTTATGCGTATTAATTAATGTATGTGTCGTTTTGGCCAAAAACCATCCCAAAAACCATAATTACCATACATTTGTGTCGAGTAGGTGAGGAGCATACATTTGTGTAGAGGAGAGGAGCTTGTGGCTAAGTAATAGCAGCCGCACGGGTCGATCATCAGGTTAAGCTACGCTTGCCGGGGTTGGTCTGTGGATGGGTGACCATCATTTCATACCGAGACTCCTCCGTGCCTCGGAAAGCACGTTAAGCCGTTGGTCCCGGCTGTCATTCGTGGATCTTTGACAGTCGTTACGGGTTGTGGAGCTCAGATAGGCAGTCGCTCCATGTAAAATACTGGTATTCAGCTGCATCCGGTTAGACTGGAAGCCGACCCCAATATAGTTGGGAAAAGGCTAGGCAGATGATGATTATATATTTTACATGGATTTCACGGGGTGAGACATTTTATCGTTTTTAATATTATAAATGCGAAAGTAAGTTTGTGTGTTTGTTTGTTACCTTTTCTACGCCTAAACCACTGAACCGAAAGTCTGACAACCAACCAAGGGGTATCGTATTACCCAGTAACTGGGTTGTGGAGCATATAGGCAGTCACTCCATGTAAAATACTGGTATTCAGCTGCATCCGGTTAGACTGGAAGCCGACCCCAACATAGTTGGGAAAAGGCTAGGCAGATTGATTGATTTGTGTCGAGTAGGTTTTGAAGTTTTTTATGGGACAATTTTATAATTTTTTCTCGATTACGATGTTGTTCCTATATGGAGAAAGTTGTTCAGTTTGATGGTCTGTACTACACTCTTAAGTAAACCACAGGTTTCTGATATATGCTGTATATTTATTTTTTATGGCTAATCAAATATGCTGAAACAACTTAGAACTTAGAGAATTCAAACTTCAAAGGCCTGTATAAGTACATTCTGTAATGTGGCCTTGGCCTCTCCGTACGGTTTTCGAGCACAACCTAGCTTCTTAAAGCCTCTTATAGCCTCTTAAGTGTCGATTTAATTGCAATGTAATTTCCTCGCCTGTGTTTTATAGCCTGCGATTCCTGGCATTTTATTTTTATTAGCAACTATGGTTGCGTACGTGCGTATCGCTTTAAATGTTTTTGTTAATGTAGAGAGCTAGAGCTGTGTTACGCTTAGATTTATGATAATGAATGAAATTAAAGGCTATTCTTAGAATAAATTAATTATTTTTAGTTGCGTTTTTAAAAGATAACGTAACGATAAGCCAGGGGCACATTGCTCGCAGAACAGACAGCCGATGGGGCCGAAAGGTTCTGGAGTGGCGACCGCGTACCTGTAGACGTAACGTTGGAATGCCTCTCACAATGTGGACCGTAGGAATCTGCTGGATGCGTGAAGCACAGAACCGGTCGAAGTGGTGATGCTTGGGGGAGGCCTATGTCTAACAGTGTGCAGAAATGATGGTGATGATGATGATGATGATGATGATGAATGTAACAGTACCATTTTATTTTTTCACAAATAATATATTATGAAATTCCCGATTTACATATAAAAAATCAAACAATTTTTTTAAAGAAATATTATCGATGCACTTTTGCAATTTAAACAAAGTTTGTTGATGCCTCTGTTATGGATATCCTAGGAACGGGAATCGATAAATTCTTTAAAGGCGTTTTTCACCGCCTCGTTGGATTTGAAATTTTTCCCTGGGGCTCATTGTTGAGATCAAAATTTTCAGAACGGAAGCGATCAAACCAAAAACGCACCGCGCGGTCACTTGCGGTACCTTGTCCATACACGTCGTTAATATTGCGTGCTATCTGTGTTGCGTTTGTGCCACGCCGGAACACGTATTCGAAAATAGCGCGCAACTTCAATATTTCCATGGTTACAGAAAAATCGATATCAAAGAAAAATCGAACGGCGCGAAAACAAATGAACAACTGATTTTTTTTAATGTCATGCTATATTATAAAATTCATTTGAATTTGGAATTCTAAATAGAATGAAATAGGTATATTGATCTTCACACTAGCCGGTATCAATGATTGGCAATTTCATAGATAAATACCAGTTGTTATTAGCTACTCACACTTTATTTTTCTTACCAGACTACTTTTATTACTGAATTACTATTACTGAATGGTTTCACCTATAAAGCCCCATTACACGGTATAAGGTTCTTGCCTGTGCCATACAATCAGATTGTAGCAACAAATGACTGATTCGTCTACACACTTTTAGACTGTGTAACTTCAACTAAAGCCTGATTTAATGGCCTATGACTTACCATAAGTTGACTAACAATAACAGTTGATTTATAAAGTTTTTTTTTTTTTGTAATATTTTATGGTACGCTCGGAGAAGGAGCTCGAGGCTAAGTAATAATAGCCGTACGGGTCGATCCATCAGGTTAAGCTACACTTGCCGGGGTTGGTCTATGGATGGGTGACCATCTTTACATACCAAGACCACGAAAGCACGTTAAACCGTTGGTCCCAGCTGTCATTCGTGGATCTTTGACAGTCGTTACGGGGCGTCAGAAGCCCGAAAGTCTCACAGTCTTACCAAAGGGTAGGTAAGGTATTACCCAGTTGTGGAGGTCAGATAGGCAGTCGCTCCATGTAAAATACTGGCATTCAATTGGAAGCCGACCCCGACATAGTTGGGAAAAGACTAGGCAGACTGATTGGTGTAAATAGGGCTTTATGGTATGCCGCATCAATTAAATCGCATCGTTAAACTAGGCTTTATGTTTGTATAAACTCACTGAATGCTAAGTCTGTAACCTATAAACTTGACATTGGCTAAATGCACAAAACGAGCGAAGCCAAAAAAAAAGACAGATTTCTTTTTTTTTATTTTTAACCATTCGTCTTCATCTCAGCACTTATAAAAGAAAGTCCAAAATAAGTACAAAGTTTTTTCTTTAATCGATTTCTTGATAAAAACCGTCCATTCGAGCCAATTTATCACACTCAATACAGTCAACACGCCTTATCGTGACAAAAACCTAACCCCAACTGAACAGAACGCGTTCCCAGAATATACACGGATTGGGTTTTCCTTTACCTACCCTCTATATTGAGAGTTTGAGAGCCACTTATAATTGAACATGGGTTCAATATAATTAGGCTGAAATTGACGGCTGTATCGTTGGTATATTCGCTTGGCAGTTCGTTAGGGTTTTGGCAGTTTGGCAATTTTCCTGCTTTTCTGTGGGGTAGAAACATTTTGTTTATATGTGTTTTTGTTAATAATGTGGTTAATTCAGCTTTAGGGTTATTCTACATAGGAGCACATAAAGAAATGATAACCATTTTCTTTCTTTTCTCTAATGGGATTTTTTAAGCTTTATGCTTATTGATTAAAAAAACCGGCCAAGTGCACTTCGGACTACGCACAATGAAAGGTTCCGTAGTTGGGATGAATTTACCCAAGAAAAACTTAATATTGTAGTTGAAAACCATGTTCTCTCATACATTCCAACTGCAAATATAAGTTTGTAGGCATACTATTGAGAGATTTACCATGTTATTTTAAGACCATAGACTTCTTATAAGTTTTCTGTAATCTATATGTATAGAACTATTTTCTGTATTTTTATTTTTCAAAATATTAGGCTCAGTAGTTTCGGAGATAAGGAATGGTCAATTTTCGTCTATTTTCTTAAATAACTTTAAAAGAGATTATTTTAAATTTATAAAAAAAAGATATATATATATATACCCCCGTATTCAAAATTCGTTTGTTTACGTTACACTTCCGTGTTTGGGTCACAGAAATTCATATGTGTACCAAATTTTTACTTAATCGGTCCATTAGATTCGGAGCAAATTGGCTGTGACAGACGTCCCGACAGACAGAAACACGAGTGATCATATAAGGGTTCCATTTTTTCCTTTTGAGGTACGGAACCCTAAAAGTTATGAGGATTTTAATTTTAATGCAGTGAGTTTATCTATAAAATCTTCATATATTTTTATATCTATTTAAAACACTGTACACAGAATCACTGTAAAGGAAAACATTGATTCAAGCAAATGTGGCGATCAAAAAATCAATCTGCCTAGCCTTTTCCCAACTACTATTACATGGAGCGACTGCCATCTGACCTCCACAACCCAGTTACTGGATAATACGATACCCCTTGGTAAGACTGGTTGTCAGACGTTCGGGCTTCTGACAACCCGTAACGACTGTCAAAGGGCCACGAATGACAGCCGGGACCAACGGCTTAACGTGCTTTCGGAGGCCCGAGGAGTCTCGGTATGAAAAGATGGTCACCCATTCACAGACCAACCCCGGCAAGCTTAGCTTAACCTGATGGATCGACCCGTGCGGCTGTTACTACTTAGCCACGAGCTCCTCCAAATGTGGCGATCAAAACTATTAATTAAGTCGCTTATTATGTACTATAACATAAACTATATCTTACCCACAAAATCCGAGTTACACCCTGCTGGTACATGAAATTACTAATCTCGAAATTTCGCTATACTTCCACGAACCCTTCCCTTCCCTTACTACGAACAGCAAATAAAGGGCTCATATTAACTGAAACGTAGTAACTTAGCCTTAATCTCAGGACTTAGTGGTGAAGATTAGCGGTTAGCGAATATACAGCTTTATTGCTTTAGTTTGTACGTATAATTTGTGTTGTGGAACTTGTTGTTACGGCGGAGACGTTAGGAGTGAGTGGTCATGTATAATATATATACATACATATCTGTAGGTGAAAGCTAAAGGACCTTATGTCACATTTTATAAATTATTCAGTAGAGCTCATTAAAGATGTCTATAGGTACCCGAAATTAGATATTAAAATCGACCGTGTATAAAAAGTAAACAGTGTATCTTTGTAGAAAAAAAATATGATTATGAAGGTTTATTAAACTATTATATTGTGATATTTTTTTTGATATATATTGTTCCTTAAGGCTGTAAAAATAAAAATGGACTTAACGTCCTTTAGCTTTCACCTACAGATATATCCTTATCAGTGGCGTGCACAGACTTTTTAGACAGGGTAGACAGAAAATTTTAAAAGCCAAAATACTTACTGCATATTGGTTTTGGTTCGTCGTCTTGTCGATTAAATAATGACGTAGGTAATAGCCACCTCAAATATCCATACATTGACTGATTTTATAGACATATCAATCCTTTAGTTTGTACTAATTGCAAATCCGGTGTACAACGACCTTTTACAATCACTTGTTTTTTATCACCGAATGATAGTTTTGAAAACGCATCATTTTTTATTTTCTCTATACACACACCACCTGAACAACTTTCGCAGTGAATATTATCCATTTTTCACACTATTATCGACGTTAAACTCTTTAAATACCAATTATTATTTCTCACAACACAAATCAAAACGAATCAAAGAAACAATATGGCCACGTCATGGCCAGTATAGTCACAAACTCGGAGATAGTGCAAAAAATAATACGACAAAAAAGAAATAGTGTAAGCTAGGATGCAATATAAATGAAACAATGCCACTTTTTAAAATAGTTGTATAGCTAATTTCGGTTCGGAAAACATCGGACAATTTCGTAATTTGTCGTGTTCTGAAAAAGACACTGCCTATTCTGTACGGTTGTGTGCGTTATTGTGACATTGTGTGCTACGTATTTATAGGAACGCACACCCATTCAATTCGCATGGCCACGAGAGCACACATATAAACATTTAGACTCGAATAGTTTGTGTCTTTCCCGAGGCACTTCTGGTACTCAGGTCGTCGCGGCGCTAGTGCCGCGCAATACAATACTGAACGAGCTTGCTTGGAGCGACTGTTTGTTGATTTTTTTTTGTTTATTGTTAGTAAGTAGGTACTCGTCGGACTCGTAGATAAAATAATAATAGATATCAGAACAAGATTATACTGAATTATGTAGGGTAGGCAGTGTCTTTCTGTCTTTATGAAACGCACGCCACTGATCCTTATGACATGGTGGATGAAACATAGTGACTCAAACTTTTAACATATTGTATTCAGTACATTCATTTTTTGGAACGAAGTTCTTTCAGGGCGCGTTCTCACTATGTCGTGACGATAGATCATCGTGTCGTTTCTTTGGTATTAATTTATCGTTGGACCGAAAGTTTAACGTCACTATGTCGTCACTGCAAGAAAACAGTCGTGGACGACAGTTAATCTTATCGTCCTATATGTGAACAGCTCCATTTAAATACACAAGCCACGACGCTTTAAACGACACGATAATCTGTCGTCACGACATAGTGGGTACGCGCCTTAACGCGGCTTATGGTAGGAGTCAAGTGGCAGAAACTGTGACGTAACGAAAAACGCGTTATGACGTCTTTACCAAGTGTCAAAAGTTTTGTTGTTGTTTTTTAAAAGATAAAATCTTTTGACAGTTGAAACTTTAGACCATACTAGATGGCTCTCTGTTACTATACACAGAGCCATCTAGTGTGTGGATATGCAGCGTAAGGAACTTCGATTCGACCGGGTGTCTTACGACATCTCCCGACTTCTTTTTTGTACGGAACAGCTGATATTCTAACCAAATAGCACTTTTTAACCAACTTCATAAAAGGACGAGGTTTAATGCTCGTCTATTTTTAATGTACATAATATATTATATTCACCGATAATTTCATCAATATTGTGGATCAATTTTGAATATATGCCAGTCGTGCGATAAACTCTGCTTGCGCGATGTAGGATTTGTGTGACGTCAGCTTTTTGATACGTAGTTCGCATGTGGCGTTGTAGATGCCGCCACACTTGAATCAATTGTACAAAGACGTGAAGCGTTAGACGAGGAAAACTTGCATGCAATAATCGCCTTGCAATTTTATTGCCTGGGTGTAAGTCTCATGCAATTTTATTGAATGGGAAAACCATGCATTCAATTGTTTTATGCCATTTTATGGAAATTGCACGCGTGAAAACACTTGCATGCAATTCTTGATTGGCAATGTTAACGTGCTTTTTGGCATGCGATTGTTATTGTTCTTGAACGTTCCCTAAACTATAGTTTGACCATAACCGCTGTACCGCGCCATAGGAATGCGCGGCGAGACGGGGTCAGTGCAGGCCGCTCATTCGTCAACGCTCATGGCGTTCCACCGCTCATTCGCCAACGCTGTACCCCACCTCGCCGCGCATTCCTAAGGCGCGGTACAGCGGTCTTGGTCAAACTATAGTACCGTGTAAAGGCACTAGGGAAGGCTAATCAGTTTAATTTAACAAGACAAAATAACTAAATCGTATTCCACTCTACTTAGCAATTTAATTATTTAAAAGCCTAAAATGAAATAAATTAATTTACAAATACTAACGAAATCAGGCAACTCTAAACCTTTTATAATTGCTTGAGTACCTTTCTATTTCGCGGACTGGTACCAAAAGTGTGTTAAGTGATAAAATGACACTTTTAATTATAAAGTGATAAGGGTTAATTACTTTGACCTTCGTATTTAACCTTTGAATGCAGAGGGCAAAGTGGTACTTTTTTGTTTTCTGTACTGGTTTTGAAAATGGGTAAGTTGGTACTGGGAAGTGAAACTAGGGAAAAGGGGTACGCCTGGTTATAGAAAGAGGTTGTGTTTTAATGTCAGGAAAAATGTTAGTGACGTCATTATCATCCAGTAAACATCACCATCATTATCTAAGGCTTTAAAGCCGCGGATGGGCTTTAGCCCGATCAAGTTAAACGTGACCTATTTCCGGCTATTTCTCGCCAATTTCTCACTCCAACAGTTGCTAAATCTTGGTCTACGCCATCCAACCATCTGAGCTAGGACCGCCCTCGACTTCTGCGGTCATCCGGTTTACTATTCAGTAAACGTTTAAGTGCTCTAGTTTCGCCCATTCTTGAGACAAGTCTTGCCCATCAAAGACGTCCTATTTTGATAGTTTTTAGGGTTCAGGAAAAAACGGAACCCTTATAGGATCACTCATGTGTCTGTCTGTCTGTTTGTCTGTCCATCTGTCACAGCCAATTTGCTCCGAATCTAATGGACCGATTAAGTTGAAATTTGGTACACGTATGTATTCTGGTGTCCTGAAATACAAGTTTAGGCGTCGTTTAGGCACCAGTCTCCCACAAATAAACATAGTGATAATTTTCAATCAAATTGCATGTTTAGTTTATAAGTAGGTATTATTTGTGGAAGGAAAATAAACATTATTATTATTATTATTTATGTGACCCAAACACGGACGTGTAATATAATTTAATGAATTTTGAATATGGGGGTCAATTTTGCGGGGCATATAAGAAAAAAAAAAAGTTTTGCAAACTTTACCGTACGATATATCAAATGAAACGACTTACTGTGAGGGTCTCAAATATATAAATATTTTATTTTTTTATAATTTTAAAATAAACTGTTTTAAAGTTATTTAAGAAAATAGACGAAAATTGACCATTCCCCCCTAAGCTACACTTGCCGTTGTTGTTGGTCAGTAGATGGGTGACCATCTTTACATACCAAGAGCACGAAAGCACGTTAAGCCGTTGGTCCCGGCTGTCATTCGTGGATTTTTGACAGTCGTTACGGGTCGTCAGATGCCCGAAAGTCTGACAACCAGTCTTACCAAGGGGTATCGTATTACCCAGTAACTGGGTTGTAAAGGTCAGATAGGCAGTCGCTCCATGTAAAATACTGGTATTCAGCTGCATCCGGTTAGCAACCAACTATGTTGGGGTCGGCTTCCGTAGTTGGAAAAAGGCTAGGCAGTTTGATTTAGTTACAATTATGGTGCAACCCAGCCTTACACTGAACCTTAGCATGGTTTCATACCTATATATAACAGCTACATTATCTCTAAAAAAAAATAAGGTCGTCGAGATCAAGAGATAAGGTCACGATATCATAGAAGGGTCACAGAGGGTAACTAAGGGATTGGAAACTATACGTGAGAGTCAACCCAACGGGAACCGCTTGGTTATATGACTACTATTGACCCTTCTAGAAGAGAGATGAAATTATAATTCGTATGCGATACAAGTTGGGGTCCCTTAATATTATATTAGGCTAGGAATGTGGCGGAGCGGCCTCTGAAATACTAATTTGGGGGCACTGTCAGACGGCTGTACCATAGAGAATATTTTAAAAACTTGCGTTTCTGATTCGATTCTTCTGTAGTTTAGGGTACTTGTAGGTCAAAAAGTATCATTATAAATTATGTATATACTAAAATACCGGCCAAGTGCGTGTCGAACTACGCACAATGAAGGGTTCCGTGGTTGGGATGAATTTATCCCAAGAACAAACTTAACATTGTAGTTGAAAAACAAGTTATCCCATACATTCCAACTGAAAATGTAAGTTTGTGTGCACAATATTGAGAGATTTACCATGTTGTTTTAAGACCATAGACTTCTTATAGGTTTTCCTGTAATCTATAGGTAATGAACATTTTTCTGCATTTTTTTTTTTTCAAAATTTTAGGCTCAGTACTTTCGGAGATAAGGGGGGAATAGTCAATTTTCGTCTATTTTCTTAAATAACTTTAAAATGGTTTATTTTAAAATTATAAAATAAAATATGTTTGAGACCCTCACATTTGATATGGCACACGATACAGTTTGCAAAACTTTTTTTTATTTTCTTATTTTCCCCCCAAATTGACCCTCATATTCAAAATTCATTTAATTACGTTACACATCCGTGTTTGGGTCACAGAAGTACATAAGAGTACCAAATTTCAACTTAATCGGTCTATTAGATTCGGAGCAAATTGGCTGTGACAGACGGACAGACAGACAGACAGACACACGAATGATCCTATATCCTATCTATCCTAACCTGTGTTTCCGAACGCATACAACCCTAATCTCTTCAAAGTGAGAGTGAACAGGCTTCTTCTGGATAAGCTCACTCGATCGTCGACTTTGTCTCTGTCACCTCTGACCTAGACTAGAGTCAAGAGCAAACCCATCACAAATAAAAAAAATAATAACAATAAAAATAAGGGTTCCGTTTTTTATTTTGAAGTACGGAACCCTAAAAAGGAACTACGTCTGCAAAATAACTGCTTTGCAGTTTTGCAGACGTAATATACGTATATATACGCAAAAACTAAACTTAATTTAGGCTGTTGCTAACTTTTTCTCTGTAATAAAAAAAGAAAGAGACGGACGTAAATTAGAGTTGTCAAATAGTTGAACTAATATTTCTACACAAATTTAAATGATACGGAAAAACTAGTCGACTAAAAAAACGGCGTAGCGCTAGGTGTACTAGTTTGACATCTCTAACTTAGTTCGTAGCTATAGCCGTTCTTTTCTCGCACTGCCTGAAAGATTCTCTATTTTTTCTCTAACTTTAATTTAGTTATTAACCGACATCAAAAGAAGGTTCTGTATTCGACCCGTATGAATGTATGTAAGTTTGTATGTCTGCGATTTTCTCAAAAACGAATGAACAAATTTAGATGATTTTTTTCACTGACGTGATCTACATACTCTCCGAAAAGTTTAAGTATATAATAAATTAGGTAATTATTCTTATGTACGAAGTTATATGCATAAATGTACTGTATTACTGGCATTTCTAAGCGGATTTTGATGATTCTTCGTTTCGTTCGTCGTGGGCTTATGTAATTGTATAGGCGTTCAACTAAAAATGGAGGAGCTCGTGGTTATATAATAACAGCCACACGGGTCGGTTAAGCTACGCTTGCCGGGGTTGGTCTGTGGATGGGTGGTCATCTTTTCATACCGAGACTCCTCCGTGCCTCGGAAAGCACGTTAAGCCGTTGGTCTCGGCTGTCATTCGAGGATCTTTGACAGTTGTTACGGGTCGTCAGAAGCCCGAAAGTCTGACAACCAGTCTTAACAAGGGGTATCGTATCACAACTAGGATGTGGAGGTCAGATAGGCAGTCGCTCCGTGTAAAATACTGGTATCAGCTGCATCCGGTTAGACTGGAAGCCGACCCCAACATAGTTGGGTAAAGGCTAGGCAGATTGATTGATTGATTCAACTAAAAATGGAAAACTAAATTCACTTAAAAAAAAGTAAAAACCGACTTCAAAAACCTAAACCGAATACTTCACTTCTTCAATGAACCTTAGCTTGGCACCGACTTCAGAAGCTGTTAAGTTTTATTAGGAAAGTTATTTTATTCGTTTTAGGTTTTAGAAGACGGTTTTTACTTTTTTCTAAAGTAAATTTCTGAACAAGAGAATCTGCGCCATTATCTGTTCTGTGATTTACACCGTAGCGAGCCGCGTCGTCGGCAGGGGGCGCTGAGGAGTTAAGCAGGTACAGAATTCAATCATCTAATCTAACGATTTTGACAGCTCCAAGCGCAGAGGTAGAAAAATCGAGTTATACCTACCTACGAATTCTAACTTTTCCTTATTTTCCTAAGAGCGTTTATTTGGCGCGGGCTGGCAACGTCGCATTTCTACACGTTTTTCGTGATTATTAAAAAAACCGGCCAAGAGCGTGTCGGGCCACGCTCAGTGTAGGGTTCCGTAGTTTCCCGTCCGTAAAAATATAATAAAATATGTAAACGAAGTTAAAAAAAATGCTTGCATATACGATTATACTATAAACATAGTCCAGAAATTATTTTGTACAACTTTTTGTCTTTTTTGTACAAAAACTGTTGTTTCCATCAAGTTCAAAATAATTTTCCTAGAAAGTCCTTATAAAGTTCCACTTTTCAGATTTTTTTCATATTTTCTAAACTTATGGTTCAAAAGTTAGAGGGGGGGGGGGACACATTGTTTTTTACTTTTGGAGCGATTATTTCCGAAATTATTGACATTAACAAAAAATGATGTTAGTAAACCCCTATTCATTTTTAAATACCTTTCCAACAATATATCACACGTTAGGGTTGAAATTAAAAAAAAAAACACTTTACATATAGAGGGGCTACCCTAATAACACATTTTTTTCCAATTTTTATTTTACCACTTTGTCGGACAGACAGACATGGCGAAACTATAAGGGTTCCTAGTTGACTACGGAACCCTAAAAATGAAGCGAAATTACTATCTTTCAGCCAAGCACTAGATCGTTGGTATTTATAAGTAAGTATGCTTTTGTTTTACAGTTATTTTGGTATTTACTCACAAAAATTGAAATATAGACAATAATGCCAATTTTTCGAACTACTGCTTGGCTGAAAAAATAATAGTAAGTAGATTTAAATTTATTTAAATAATTGCGAAAAACCTGCCCGCACGGGATAAATGCTCTTAAAGTGAATGTAAACTTCGGTGGGAAATCTCGATTTCAATTAAAACGCAGTGAGTGAAACATTTTGTAACTGAACTAAACGATCGGAAGCACAACTTGCAGTCAGTACATTCTGGGGACTAATGTTCGTTCCTTCACTGAAATCCTACTTAATATCATATTATAAATTCGAAAGTTTGTGAGGATGGATGGATGTTTGTTATTCTTTCACGCAAAAACTGCTGAACGGATATTGATGAAATTTAGCACACAAATAGTTTATAACCTGGATTAACACATAGAATACTTTTTATCCCGATATTTTTACGGCTTCGTGACTTACGCGGGTGAAACCATGGGGTGCCGCTAGTAATTAATGAACTTAACATAACACCAGGCCTTGTTTTTTCCCCGAAGGGTTAGGCAGAGATGTAGGTACCTATAGTACACCCAGGCTGGCCCCCTTTTACATGGGACTCAAATAGTACGCTTTGCCAGTTACTTGAATTCCGTGTAGCCAGCGGGCACAAATCCATACTCCGGCAAACTAATTGCGTAATACACTATCAATCGGAATCGGTTTCATTTTAACAGTTGAACAACATTAACTGCGTTATTTACGTTGTCGACCAAACACATTTTTCGAACATATGACGCAATGGATTAGCAATTTGCTTCAAAATGATTCAGATTACTATTCATAGTGTGTTACGCAATTAGGGTGCGGGCTGTTACTGAGAAATTCTAGATGGAAAACCACTTTTCCTGACTTGAAAGGACCAAAAAATAATTCATTCCTGGTCGAATTTGTTATTTTGATTTTCAATCTATATTTCGTCCGGTTTGTGTGTCAATTTCAACTCCACAAAAAAAATACGTTCAATAAAACTTCCAATATTCCATTTACGATTTTAAAATTCCTTCACGCAACAACGAAATCTGAACGCTTGAACTCATTCCTCGTTCAATACCGTCCACTAATCAAATATGGAACGCTCCATTATGCTCCTTGAATTGTTCTGCGAACACGGAGTGCGGCTAGTGAACAACGAACGACATCATTCATTCAGTCGTTCAATGGCGGCCGAATCGAGCGCTTGATTGGAAGTGACATAGGTAACTCAGTGTAATGTAGTAGCGTAACTTTTTTGATTGATGTACTGATTATCTTGTTTGCGTCAATTTTTTGGTTTGTAAGAAAATGGTGCCGATTCTCTTGTTCAATAACTAAACGAAAGAACACGAACGTGTTCCCGATCGGTTACAGTTACAACACGAATCTCTTCAAAGTGAGAGTGAACAGGCTTCTTTTGGGTAAGCTCACTCCATCGTAGACTTTGTCTCTGTTACCTCTGACCTAGACTATAGTCAAGAGTAAACCCGTCTCAAAAAAAAAAAAAATAGAGAATCTAAGCTAACAGGCAGCGCGAGAAAAGGACGGCTATAACTATGAGCTGACAAGACAAAAAAGTTTTCACCTTGCGCTTCACCATGTTTTTAGTCGACATGTTTTTAAGTGTCGTTTAGATTTGTATGGAAATATTAGTTCCAAGTAAAGACAGCTCTAATTTACGTCCGTCTCTCTCTTGTTTTATTAGAGATAAAAAGTTAGCAATAGCCTAAATTAAGTTTAGTTTGTACACAACAGAATCGGTACCAATGTTAAGTGGAAGGACTAAAACTAAGACTAAACTGAACTAATTTTAAGTTTTACCGCTAGCAATGTTATTTTAAAGCAGACGTAGATGGAACTCGCACCGACCAGGGAAGCATGTCATAAAAGAGAGGAGGCCGATTATACTCAGCAGTGAGTGGAACAAAGCTACCGATGTTGATGATGATGATGAATGTTCATCATCATCTGTTAGCCTTTTCCAAACTATGTTAGGGTCAGCTGCCAGTCTAACCGGATGAAGATAAATATCAGTAGTTTACATGGAGCGACTGCGTATCGGACCTCCACAACCCTGCAGTTACTGGGTAACACGATACCCCTTGGTAAGTCTGGATTTTCTTACGGGCTTCTGACTACCCGTAACGACTGTCAGAGATCTAGAAATGACAGACGGAACCAACGGCTTCACGTGCTTTCTGAAGCATGGAGGACCGACCTCGGCAAGCATTGCTTTACCTTGAAGATCGACCCGTACAGCTGTTATTATTTAGCCACGGGTCACACTTTTTATTTCACCTAAAGATATAAATAGCTAGCTCCTGCCTGCGACTTCTTCCGAGTAGAAGAAACATATCCTATGGCACTCCATAATAGTGTAGATTTATATCAGTGAAAAATTGAAATTTTACAAACTAACTTTTTACCTCTTTTAGGCGGGTATCACACCTCCGCCGCGAAACCACAAAACCGCACATGATGTTCCGCTACTCGAATCGCGATTCGAGTAGCTGAACATCATGAGTCGAACTAGAGTTGAACTACTGCGGTTTCGCTGCTATTTCGCAAGAAAGAAGATAAGAAGGTAAAAAGATTTTTATTATTGAGAACCTGCTACTACCATATTTTAAGAAAGCGTCAGGGTAGTCCGCGAGGCTTGCGGACGGTGAGTAGTGGGTAGCTCGCCGTCCGGTGAGGACCAGGCCCGGGTCGACGGTGCGTTGTGTTCCACGCGCGCCTCAAAGAGATGTCAGCAAGAGATGGGGTCCAATAGGGCCGATGCCGCTGGGGTCGCGGGTTGTTTGAAAAAGATACCGTGGCCCTGGCATAGGCAACTGAAGGAACATGGGTGGGTTTTAGTCAGTAAAAGTCTGACACGCCCTTCCGCTCCACCCAGAGCGGGAGAAGTTATTTGATGATTTCCCATCCACAAAAAAAAAAAAAAGGGTAGCCCGCGTAATTAAATTTTTCTTACGTTTTTTGCAATTTACAAGTCAGTATTAGGTTGTAAGTTGATCAAAATATGTTTCGCGACCGTAACAAGTATGTATTTACATAATTTTAACCATTAAAGTCATCAATACAATTCTCTAAGTTCATATTACTCTACGGAATGAGTATTTCATGAAATCTTGACATTTGAGGTCTTTTCTAACTTACAAAGTTGAATTACTGATTGTAATGATTATAATTCTGTCGGTCGCGAATTATATTTGAATTAACATAAAACCTAATAGTGACGTACCTGCACATTGTAAAAAAAAAACTTAAGAATATTTTAATTTCGCGGGCTACCTTAGCGCTTCCCCCTTTAGAACGTAAAAATACGAATAAAAATGTGTTGTAACCCCTAAATTACCGTGAAAAGGTACCTAACAGTACTAATGAGTTTTTAATGTTTCTAAATTACTGTTTATGAGACCACCGTAATAATGTAAATTAACAAATGGCGCTCATACCCATACACCTACCTAATTTAAATGAAGAATTATGAATCCTTAGAACATCTTGCAGTTTATCAGATACTAGCTGTTTCCCGCGACTACTTCTACGTATAATAATAGCCTATGTCCTTCTGCAGGTCATGGTCTACCCATGTACCCAAGTTCATCCAAAATAGGGCATCCTAAATAGGGTGAAGCGATACTTTACGTCTGGACAGCTTTTAACCCTTTACAAAGCGCAAGTCCGATCCTGCATGGAGTATTGCAGTCACCTTTGGGAAGGATCAGCCAAGTACCAACTAGCCGCGATTGACTCAGTGGAACGCATAGCTAAGCTCATTGGCGACGTAAAACTGGTGGATGCCAAGCTTCATAGCTTGGCTCATCGCCGCAAGGTTGCCTGCTTGTCGGTCTTCTACAGATTGTACTTCGGAGAGTGTGCCCGAGAACTCCACGACCTCATTCCACCGGCCCCCTTCTACCATCGGACATCTAGACGTACTGCCAGTTACCATCCCTACCTGGTTGCTATTCCACCAATTCGCACTAAGCGCTTCCAAATGTCTTTTATAATGCGCACAGCAAAGGAGTGGAACTCACTACCTGCGTCTGTGTTTCCGAACGAATACAAACCTAATCTCTTCAAAGTGAGAGTGAACAGGCTTCTTCTGGGTAAGCTCACTCCATCGTCGACTTTGTCTCTGCCACCTCTGACCTAGACTAGAGTCAAGAGCAAACTCATCATAAATAAAAAAATTAAAGAAATCCATTCAGCCGTTTTAGCGTGAAATCGTAATCAACAAACAAGCAAACAAACACACTTTCGCATTTATAATATTGGTTAGGATAGTTAGGAGGACGAAAAATCGGTCTACCGACACTCTAGACTCACAAAATATATTAGGTACTTAAATAAAAATTTAAAAAAAAACTCATAACTCACTACTAAAGTTTCTAAAATATTTATAATTTAATAATTCAATCATGATTCCAAAGACACGTGGCGCCATCTATTATCATAAGAACATCATTGTTGTTTTCTTCGGGAACTGTACTTTTTTTAGGGATGAAAGGTATCATATGTCCGTGTCTGTACATCTAACAACATATATGCAAAATTTCAGGACGGTCGGTTCTGTGGTTTAGGCGTGAAAAGGTAACAAACAAACAAACAAACTTACTTTCTCATTTATAATATTAGTTAGGATAGTTAGGATATAAGGATTACTAAAATAAGTACCTTTTGCCCTCTTTTTACAGGATTTTCGATAATGAATGGATAACGTTAAAAGTTTTTGTTTTTTTTTTTTAATAGAGGAAAAAACAAAAACAAATTTTTTTTGACACTTGAAAATGATGACATATCGCTTTTTGTGCCGTCACAATTTCTGCTAGTTTACTCCTACCACAAGCCGCGTTAAAGAACTTCGTTCCAACAAACATTCTACTTTTAAAATTATTTCAGCCTACTACTTTTCTCAAAACAGTTACACCTAGCCTCTGTAACAGCTTGGAAGAATTATGATCATGGCAGCATGTCTCACTCTGCCCGGGACACAACGTGCCCTCGAGATGTTTACCAAACTAAGTAAAATTAAAGCAATCTATTGCTCCGGGGACAGCCAATTTACTTCAGTTGCTGTAGGGTTGGCGATTACTTCTTTTTTTTTTTTAAATAAAATATTTACAAAAAATGGTCTTTATTTATTATTTTATTTTATTTATTCGGGAAAATAAACAGTTACACATTAAAATCGTATACTAAGTTATAAATACACAAGAGTTATAAATGTGCGCTGTTCTAATCTGTTAAAACAGAAAAGTAGTTTATAGTGATCATTAGACATAGACATAGAATCATAAAATAGATAAAAAGAGAGGAAGATAGAATGAGTAAAATTATTATAATCTGAAATTATTTTGTGGGTAAGATTTATAAATTTTTGAGCAGACACAGAAAAACATCGATGTCTTCAAAAAACTTATTGTATTGATTGATAAGGCGGCATAGTAGGGGTGCTCGCAAGCCTGCGTTTTTACGACAAGAACTTGCTGAAAGAAAGAAAGAAAGAAAAGTTAACAGACTTTTCTTTCTTTCTTTCTTTGTCTTTTCGAATAATAGTTGCCATGTCATCATTATTAAAACTTTGTGCATTAATATAACCTCTATGTTTGGGGATAATTGGTGGCTAAGTAATAACAGCTGCTTGGGTCAATCGATCAGGTTAAGCAATGCTTGCCGCAGTTGGTCCGTGGATTACATACCAGGACCCCCCCGTGCCTCAGAAAGCACCTTAGCCATTGGTCCCGGCTATCATTCGTGGATCATGAAAGTCGTTATGGGTCGTCAGAAGCCCAAAAGTTTGACAACCAGTATTACCAAGGGGTATCGTATTACCCAGTAACTGGGTTGTGGAGTTCAGATAGGCTGTCGCTCCATGTAAAATGCTGGTATTCAACAGCATCCGATTATGACAATAATTTCTTCAAATCTTACACGAAATTGGCAAAAAATTAGGTAACTGACCGATAGTCAGCTACAGGGACTGTTCATAGTTGATTCGGTTCATTTATTCTAACAGGAAAACTTGGTACTTTACTGATCCCACTAAAAGACAAAACACAATCCCACTATCATTTATCTTTCTGTGTTTGTATTTCTTCCCATGACTGCACCAGACCAGTTGATAATACAAGACGTATAGCTCTTCTTATCTCTTCCTCTTCATTACATATTCTTTCTTTACGTATTCCTTTGCGATTTTTGGTTGAATGATAAAATTTGTTTTATTATGGATGTTCCAGCCAGGACCCACCGGGCCTCTCACGGGCCCATAGATGATAGGCCGACAAAACCGGCTATCCGGACTAGAACAAATCGGACGCGATACGCGCCAGCTAACCCTACTTATACCTAAACTTACCTCTGCTTCGAGTCGATATCACTCCGTGACCACTCGCAAGTTTGAGTTAGTGTGTAAGTGTATTGTGAGTGTTTGTGAACCTTGCGATGGCCTCGCAGCAGGATCCGGGCTCTCCAAGACGACCCGTCTTCCTCAGCTCGCCGACCGACCACGCCTTGCTCACACCACTTCTCGTGCAACTTATAGTCCAAACACAAGGCCTCGGTGCTCCGTAGTAGCACACCCGATACGAGGCAAAACCGTACCGATTTCTAGTATCTAAATTCCCGGGCGCCCGCGCAAATGACTCCCAAGTAACCTAACCTCAAAGCGCGCGCATACACTCAACCCGGTTCCACAATCTCCCGTATTATTATTATACTCTTTGTCCACAATTACGACTCATTTTTATGACGCGCACAGCGCCTACTACCGTCCCGCTCGTCCCGCATAGTGGCATCTCGCTTGCGCTGCCGACCGAACACGACAGCGGCCGGACCCACACGGCGCGGTAGTATCTGTACTAAAGGCTTGATTTCAAACAATGGAACTTCAAAAAATGTGGTTCTCTATTCGACCCGTATGTATGTATGTATGTTTGTATGTCCACGATTTTCTCTAAAAGTAATGAACAAATTTTGACGTGATCTGTGTAGTTTCAGGAAGGTGTTAGTATATAACACATTAAATAATTATTCTTATGTATGAAGTTATATGCTTAAATGTATTGTGTGAATGAAGGCATTTCTATGCGTATTTTGATGATTCTTCTTTTCGTTTGTCTTGGGTTTATGTAATTGTATATCTATTAAACTAAAAATAGAAAAATAAATTTACTTAAAAAAAGTAAAAACCGACTTCAAAAACCTAAAAGGAATAAAATAACTGTCATAAAAAACTTAACAGCTTCTAAAGTCGGTGTCTTCAATTCTTCAATACACAAGCTTGTCACCTTTGCTGTTAAGTTTTTTATGAAAGTTATTTTATTCCTTTTAGGTTTTTGAAGTCGGTTTTTACTTTTTTTTTAAGTAAATATATTTTTGTAGTAAAAAATCTATGGACTAACAACGCTTCGCTTGTATTTCACTCCTCATATTTTTCCATACCGGGTGGCCTTATATGAAAATCGATTCTCACGGAGTAAACTCCAAAATCTTTTGTGTGGAAACCCTAAGCTGCAACGCGGACACCGGGTCAATTCCGTCGTTTACTTATTTTAATAAAACTCCGCAGACGTACAAATTTCATTTTATTAGCACACTCACACAAATATACAGTACGTATATGATAAGACTAATAATAACAACGAATACTGAAATAAATAAATAAATACCAAATAATAATAACTATGCATGTAGGACACTAGTCCTACTGTCCCGTGTTATTATTATTAGCCTAGGAGAATTATGCGTGTATTTTATAGTGTATGTGTAAGTAATTGTAGGCTATATGGCATTTTATTTTATAGAAGTTTAATCAATCTAGTGAACCTGGAAACTTATTATTTTGGTATTGCCCTAACTATTTTGTGTATAACTATTAAGGGGCAAGCTCCAGGTGGCCCGCGAAATTAAAATTTTCTTACGTGTTTTGCAATTTGCAAGTCAGTATTAGGTTGTATGTTGATTAAAGTATGATTCGTGACCGAAACATATATGTATTTACAAAATTATAATCATTACAATCAGTAATACACTTCCTTAAGTTAGTATATAATCCTAAACATCAAGATTTCATGAAATAGTCTTTCATTAGGATTATCATGGACTTAGAGAGTTGTATTGAGGATTTTAATTATTAAAATTCTGTAAATACAGATTTGTTACGGTCGCGAATCATATTCAAATCAACATACAACCTGATACGGAACTGTAAATTGCAAAAAAAAACGTAAGAAAGTTTGAATTTCGCGGGCTACCTGGAGCTTTCGCCTTAAGGTTTTTGTTGCACAAATGTGATTTGCCTAATAAGAGTTCAGATAGCAATGGAGCCAATGAAAACATAACCATTCATAAAAAATAATGCTCTATTATTTTACAAAGTGCAGATCTAAAGAACTTGTCAGTTTATTTCAATATAATAAGAATTGGAGTCTGGTATCGTTTTATTGACCGAGCGAGCGAAGCGTTTGTGCACCGCCTGAATGCACGCTCGATTCGAGCGTCCGGCGGGGCGGGGCGTGCGACGTTCGTGTTAAACACATGCAAACACTCGCGAGTGTCCTGAGTGACGGCCGAGCGGCGTTCGGTGAACGCTCTTCGCCGCTTGCACACAACGCAAATTATATTTATAATATTGACATGTTGTTGGCCCGCCGTTCGATTTTTCTTTGATATCGATGTTTCTGTAAGCATTGAAAAATTAATGGAAATTGCGCGCTATTTTCGAATAAGAGTTCCGTCGTGGCACCAACGCAACACAGACAGCACGCATTATTAACGACGTGTATGGACAAGGTACCGCAAGTGAACGCACGGTGCGTTTCTGGTTTGAAGAATTTATCGATTCCCTTTCCCAGGATATCTATAGCAGAGGCATCAGCGAACTTTCATTTAAAATGGCAAAAGTGCATCGACAATAGGAAATATTAAAAAAATAAAGATTTTTCTCTATGCAAATCGGCAATTTCTTAGGTGAAAACCTAATATTTTAAAACCGTCAAACAAGTCTAGACATAAATAGTAACTATGCAAAACACGTCCTAAAACACGGTCCTTTAAGCAATAAGATGTCTCAAGCGAACGTGCTGCCTTCAAAAGTCGAAATACGACTTCGTGGACTTTTATAGTCCGTGTTTATAGGTGCATCCTTAAAACCTATAAAGTGAGTTGTAAGTTGTTAAGGGTAAAAGTGGCATATGAAAACTTAAGTGTGTGGCCATTTTGTATTGCACAGGTACATAATTAGTGTTAATTGTTTATGGTGTAGTTTAAGTTGATATTGCACTGTGCATTTACGTTGCATAGGATAGAACAGTACTAGGGCATTAAAATGACATCTTACCTTACCTCCTTACTCCCGACAGCAAATAACAGTCGAAATAATTTACGTCTTCACATCTCTTTGAAATGTCAAAATTTTCCGATTTTTGATTTGAGAATAGAATATAGAGGATTCCGTCGATATATTACAAAGCAAGTTTATTCGAAATAAGAAAAGCATATAATTATTATAATATTATTTTATAAAATTAGTGCTGGTTTCCGTTTTTAAATGTTTTTTTTTTTTTTTTTTTTTTTAAGAGCACTATGTTAAGAAATACCTAAGAATAATAAAATGTAACCCTCAAACATTTTCTATCATAAAATTTACCACTGTGTAGCGTTCTCCATAAACGAATCTTAACAATCGCTTCCGATACTGAATCGAACGGTTGTGAATAATTTTGCTGATCTGGAAAAGATATTTGTTATCTGATCTGTTTTGGCATTATAATTATTTGGATCCGTAATCGAATCCATGACTCATCTGGTCTACTGCGTGGAGTAGCTTTATTTTATTTTATTTTATTTCTTCAAGATAACAAACAATTGCGCAATGCATAATATTTAGATACAGATATTTTATAAAACACTTAAGTAATCACGCAACCAGCATCGTTATCCACAAATTAATACAACAGTAAAAGTATTATGAGCAAGATCCAAGCAAACTTAGCAAACAATTATTGTCTATCATATAATAACTAGGTTTAGTAAACTAACATATTACAAACTAGATGTGTGAATATAACAACTAAAACTATGTGGTAACTATTTGAAGGGTTTTTTTATGAATACTATTCTTATACTGTGTGAGTGACAATGCAAATATGTCAATATCAGCAAAATGATCGTTGTAACTTATCATTAGTCGACGTAATGGAGCTCGTTCTCCTGCGTTGGTTCTGCACCACTTCGGCGCGAATAGACTATGAATGTAAGTATCACGAATACGTTGGGAGCGACTAGGTATGCGAAGGTATATTTGGTATATTTGGTTTATTAGGTTATTACAATCAAATTTATTGTGACAAATCTTGTATAAGAACAATTGATCATGATACAGTCTCCTTTCTTTAAGAGTTGTCAGGGAAAATTTATCTAGAAGCGTGTGAACGTAGCTGATCGATCGAGCGAAGAGTCTCTGCTTCAAGTCTGGCAAAATTTGCGTTCATCTGTCAATTTGTTGGTACTCCTCTACAGGTACGTATTTTATAACCGATCTGGACAAAACTTAGTATACAGGTTTTACGATTTTATAGATATTTTTTGTCATGGGAGATTTTTGATTGGAGGGGTACTTCTTCCAAAAAGAGGCAAAAGATATCTCCGCCATATGAGATCCGGTTTCGATTATTCATTTTTATTTGAAAGCTAGTAACTTTAAGTTGGTCTCATAAAAATTTGGTGAAGACTGATAAAAACAAAATAATGTAGCAGCTATGCAAGCTATGAGGTACTTTGAAATAAAAGACGTGTCCTTCATAGTGAACGGCTTAAGATGAACTGTATTTTTATTTAACAACAAACATCTCCTTATATATTGTTCGCGGCGCTTCAAGAAAACGCGGAGTAGCTGGTCTTCCATCTAGAATATTCAGCGGCGCGCGGCATTCTTCGAGAAGATGTGGCGACACGGATCGTTGTTCTAGAAACAGTCTCGCTGGCCGCGTCGGCTTTGCTCCGCGACGGCGCTCAGCGCGCGCTCACTCAGCGTGCGGCGGTAGTCGGACGTGAGACGCGCTGTATGTAGGTATGTCAGCGGCGCTACAATAACATTGTAAATATCCCGTTTTAAATAACTTTAGTGGTAAATATATTTATTGTTGCAAAAAGTTTGTGTTCCCGAGGTCTTCAGTTCGCAGAACTAGTAGTATTTATTTCGACTGTGGTCGTATCAAGATCAAAATCAAAACCTCAAAATCTTCTGTCACAAAGTAAGTTTAGATGTGTCCACTACACGTCTAAACTTAGTCAATTTTAACTTAACCTCAGAGTATGTAATAAACTAAGTTTAGTGACAAAGTAACGGTCGATTTGACACGGACTGATCAAAGTTACGCTCAAATTGATACTGGGAATTATGTGGTTTTATTGTCTTTGGGATCCCCTGACCCTTGGTTTGGATGGCGTGTTTCTGTGGTTGCATTTGGAATGATTAAATACTAAGCACGAGTATCGAAATGATGAAACGTAGTGATATATGCGCAACACAGAGGCAATGTAAATGGTTTTTGGTCTCTGGTCATCAAACTGTCTTTGGTCATCAAGCAATGGACAACTTATAAACTGCTTGAATACGAGGCTTTTGCCTGTTTGTATATAATTTGCATGTGACGTCACACTGCGAGTGAACGCGTATGCGCGCTACCCTCTACTTTTACCTATGTGTCGAAATATCAATTCATATAGCGCAAAAACGTGTTTTGCTAGATCAGTTATTCTGGTGTCTTTGTCAAGAGTTGACAAAGTACTATCAGGACCTAAAGAGAAACAACAGACATGTTATCCAAAATAGGGTTAAAAATCAACATGAAGGTTTCATATCGGCCGTAAATCTGCTTAGTAAAAAAAAAAACTCCATTCGAAAAAAGCTTGCATCAAGAGGAATTCAATGAGCCTAAAAAATCTAGTGTCGAGCAAATACTGTCACTATTGGCAGAGTCAGAAACCGTAAGAAAATCTGTTGCAAATAGCAAAAAGTTTAAGATGTAGTCTCATATCGGCCGTAACTGAAAAATATCATAATAAGTGAAAGCTTACTTTATAAGGAATGCATTGAGCCTACTAACTAGTGTCGAGCAAATTACAATGGCTACGGCAGTATCGGAAACCGTAGTAAAATTTCAATCTGTTTTCAAGAATACAATCGGCGCGGACTCGAACATTGCCCACTTTTTTAAGCATTCTAAGAGTTAATTTGGGGAAATATTGTCAAGGTCACACGAATAATATTGAGGATGAAACGTTGGTACTGTGGAGATTATAGCCTACTTGGTGTTTCCATGCAACCTCCGCGAATTTGTTATGATATAATGGAATAAGATTATGATACGTAAACACTAATTTCCGTATTAAAGTATATTATGAAATAATTGGGAGATCGGCTTGAAAAGCTGACAGAGCGCAGCATCATTTAAAAAACTGTCGGACCCGCACAATGAAGGGTTCCGTAGTTGGGATGAATTTATCCCAAAACCAAACTTAACATTGTAATTGAAAAACATGTTGTCCCATAAATCGATATACGTCACGGTCAATTCTCCACATGCAAATGTAAGATTGTATTCGCAAAAAAAAAAATATGTAATAAAACTACAAATAAACGATTTTCGGACTTTTCCTTTACTTGTGCTGTGAGACCTTGGTTTTGATTTATTTGCGAGTATCAAAATATGTCGCATAAATGGCCGTATTTTTTTATTGCGTTGACTTAGAAGTTTGATTTTTTTAGTATTTGATTTTACCTCCACGCGCTTGTGAGAAAAGGGTCTTGACAGACTGACAGACAGACGGACGACGAAGTGATCCTATAAGGGTTCTGTTTTTCCTCTTTATGTACGGAAAGATGTAAAGCAGACTCTAGGATTCTTTAAATATTAAATTAGTCTTTTATTCGACGACTTGGTAAATATAAGGAAGCGGAGTCCTTATATCATCTACTGCAACACAGTGGCCAGTAATTTTATCTTCCATGCCGATTTAAACCAAATATTCAACAACGAACGAACAAAGCGGACATATCCCACGGCAATAAAAACCACATAAACCCCACACAATAAAACAATGACAACCCCTTATTTTAACCATAAATCACGAAGAAAACATCCTCTTGACATTCCCGCCCAAAATACCGACGCCATTACGAATCAACCGCCAAAAAAAAAATGGCGGCCAAACTTAAAAACAACATTTCGTAAATCGAATTTGATGAATACGGACGATTACAATTACTTTTTTCGATTGCTCTGGGGTATCGTAAATGTAACATTGAGGTCAGACGTCGAAAAAAGAGTGACAATTTAATAAGCTCTATTGTTGTAAAAGGAAGGACCGCAGAGTACAAAATAACAGCTTGTTAATTGGAAAATAATATTTGTTTTCGTGAATTTTGTTTGGTGGTTAATTTTTTGAATGACTTGACAGGTTTTTTGACGTGAAAATGTCTTATCGCTCGGTGATTGGTGGTAAGTTCAATATTTCTGACCAAAAAAAACATGTAATATTTCAACCGCCAATAACTACTTGACTTTTAATGCTAGATTAATGTTTGAGCATTCAAAAGATGGGCCATATTTGTGAAAATTTCAAAACTGGATTTTATTTGTCTATGACGTCACATCACGAGTGCAGGCACATGCGCGCTAACCTCTATTTTTCACTATAACGTCGAAATTCCAATTCGTATATCGCAAAAATATGTTTAGCTAGAATGTTAATTCTGGCTTCATTGTCAAGAATTGATAAAGCACTACTGGCATCTAAAGAGAAACAACAGCAATATTGAACAGAGTACAGTCAAAATGCTATGAAGTTGACAATATCAAAATAATTTCAGGGGCCGTCTCATAATAAAATAAAATAAAAAAAAAAAACAGCCGAGGAAAGCTTGCATCATAACAAATGAAATAAGTCTAAAAAGTCCAGTGTCGAGCAAATCCCTGTCATTAGGTTAGGCTAGCATAAAGCTGTGACCAAACAATCTGCCTAGCCTTTTCCCAATTATTGGTAGTTGGCTTCCAGTCTAACCGGATGCAGCTGAATACCAGTATTTTACATGGAGTGACTACCTATATGACCTCCACAACCCAGTAACTGGGTAATAAGATGAGTCAGAAAAGATGGTCATCCATCTACGGACCATCCCCGGCAAGCGTAGCTTAACCTGATGGGTCGACCCGTGCGGCTGTTATTACATAGCCACGAGCTCCTCTACAGCTGTGACCATACGTTTTCACAAAAGTAAACGTCGCGCACTCGAACTGCGTCTATTTAATTGTTTGTACAATTAGGCCGTATGTCAATTGGGCACGCCACAATTGCGGCGATAAGTCCCCTCTTTGAGGAGTGGTTGGAGAGGCGTCACAGCGTCCTCATCTATCGCCTGACGAAGGTCCTCACTGGACACGGTTGCTTCGGGAGGTTCCTGTTCCGGATAAGGCGGGAGGAAACGCCCGGGTGTTACCATTGTGTGGATCGCCTGGAGGACACGGTGGAGCATACGTTGGAGGTCTGCCCGGCTTGGGCAGTGCACCGCCGCGTCCTCACGGAGGCGATCGGCGGCGGCGATCTCTCGCGTCCGGCCCTGGTACAAGCCATGGTACGGAGCGAGAGTGCATGGGAAGCCGTCACCTCCTTCTGCGAAGCAGTAATGCTCGCGAAGGAGGAGGCTGAACGCGTGAGGGAGAGGCAATCTTTGCGCCCTCACGCCCCTAGTCGCCGCAGGAGACGCCCTGGACGTCGGGAATCGATAGCCGATTCCCGGCCACCGTAGGCGCGGGATTGCGGATGGCGAGCAATGGGTAGCTCGCCGTCCGGTAAGGACCAGGCCCGGGTCCACGGCGCGTTGTGTTCCACGCGCGCCTCAAAGAGATGTCAGCACTAGCTGAAGGGGTCCGCTAAGCCCGATGCCCGCCAGGGTTGCGGGTTGTTCGAAAGAGTTACCGTGGCCCTGGCACAGGCAACTGAAGGAACACGGGTGGGTTTTAATCAGTAGAAGTCTGACACGCACTCCCGCTCCACCCAGAGCAGGAGAAGTTATTTGATGATTTCACATCCACAAAAAAAAGCCGTATGTCAATGTTAACAAACTCTACACTAATAAATAATAATCTGACTCGTTAGACTGTGTCTTACAAATTTTTCTATATTGGCCAATGAGGCCCGAGTCGCTGACGTCTCCCTAGAACTAACTCTATCAAAGTGACCGTCCGAATATTAAACTTACTGCCAGCCTGATATAAATACACGGGCTTTAATAAAACATCAACAGTATTACTTTAGGCCAGCTCCAGCTCCAGTTAAAAGTGTCACGGTGTGTGAGCGACTGTACTATAATTTTTATGGGCCAGCATTTAATAAATGGTGTTATTTCTTAAAACATTGGCGACGTAAAACTGGTGGATGCCAAGCTTCATAGCTTGGCTCATCGCCGCAAGATTGCCTGCTTGTCGGTCTTCTACAGATTGTATTTAGGAGATCTCATACCACCGGCCCCCTTCTACCATTGGACATCTAGACGCACTGCCAGTTACCATCCCTACTTGGTTGCTATTCCACTGATTCGCACTAAGCGCTTCCAAATGTCTCTTATAATGCGCACAGTGAAAGAGGAACTCACTACCTGCGTCTGTGTTTCCGAGCGCACACAACCCTAATCTCTTCAAAGTGAGAGTGAACAGGTTTCTTCTGGGTAAGCTCACTCCATAGCCGACTCTGTCTCTATCGCGTCCGACCTAGACTAGAGTCAAGAGCAAACCCATCATAAATAAAAAATAAAAAAGCCGTGGCAGGTAAGAGATGGATGACCAATCCCTATCAACGGCTCCCGTTCATGAACCTGACGTATGGATTAGCTCCATTCAGCTCAACCATTTCGTCATTCATTTAACAACTCAAGACCAGTACTGTGTACCGCCCGTTTAACTAAAAAGGGGTGGCTCCTTGAACAAACGACTATCGTAAAAGGCGACTAAGAGGTTATTTTGAAAGAACAGGTAGGAGCTTCCTCCTAAGGTACTGCTAATGGGATATTACGAGTATAAGCGAATGGGTAATGGTTCACTAGGCAGCCAACTACATTATAATGCTTATAACAATATTCTTTTTAAATTATTAAATAGTTCTTAGAGATGTATCTACTAGTCCCGGTTAGTATGACGTAGAATTATGCCTTTTTTTGTGGATGAGAAATCATCAAATAACTTCTCCTGCTCTGGGTGGAGCGGGAGTGCGTGTCAGACTTCTACTGACTAAAACCCACCCGTGTTCCTTTAGTTGCCTGTGCCAGGGCCACGGTAACTCTTTCGAACAACCCGCAACCCTGGCGGGCATCGGCCCTAGCGGACCCATTCAGCTAATGCTGACATCTCTCTGAGGCGCGCGTAGATCACAACGCGCCGTCGACCCGGGCCTGGTCCTTACCGGACAGCGAGTTACCCGTTGCTCGCCATCCGCAAGCCCGCGCCTACGGTGGCCGGGAATCGGCTATCGATTCCCGACGCCCAGGGCGTCTCCTGCGGTGACTAGGGGCGTGAGGGCGCAAAGATTGCCTCTCCCTCACGCGTTCAGCCTCCTCCTTCGCGAGCATTACAGCTTCGCAGAAGGATGTGACGGCTTCCCATGCACTCTTGCTCCGCACCATGGCCTGTACCAGGGCGGGACGCGAGAGATCGCCGCCGCCGATCGCCTCCGCGAGGACGCGGCGGTGCTCTGCCCAAGCCGGGCAGACCTCCACCGTATGCTCCACACCGTGTCCTCCGGGCGATCCACACAATGGTAACACCCGGGCGTTTCCTCCCGCCTTATCCGGAACAGGAACCTCCCAAAGCAACCGTGTCCGGTGAGGACCTGCGTCAGGCGGAAGGTGAGGGTGCCATGACGCCTCTCCAACCACTCCTCAAAGAGGGGACTTATCGCCGCAATTGTAGCGTGCCCACGCAGAATTATGCCTGTATTCCCGAAGGAGTAAGCAGATTGAGATGAGACAGCACACAGACATTTTGCCAGATTTTATTTCTTTTCTTAATGCCATCAAGCGAGCACAAATCCGGGTTGCAACTTGCAACTGAGATTTTTTTTTTTAAACAAATAATCGTTATTGAGTTTTTGCCCGACTTGGAATCGGACCTACGCTAGACCACTAGATCAATGAGGCAGTTAATCTAATATTTATACCTAACTACGGCAAAGCTAAAGGAGGGTTATGGTTTTAAAAGCCTATGTATATATGTTTTTATGTATGTACGTATGTTCATCTGTGCCCTCATTACTCCTAAACTACTCGTCGTATTTTGACAAACGAGGTATCGTTGGAAGCGTCAAGTTGTTCTGCGCGTTATATGCTATATGACGTCACAAAATAAATGAAAAAAATTAAGGCTAAGATATCGTGTTTGGTATATAATGAAAGGTCAAAAGGAGTACTTTCTGAAAGTATGGCTATCTATGATTAGTTTATTACTTATACAAAAACCCCAAATTTTACTGTTGAATTTTCCCAAACCAAGAAATGGGTACGTGTAAATCCGGAGTCACACGTAATCTTTTCGATTTATGACATGACATGTGACTCCGGATTTTTAATTTGTTTTTCTGTGATGTCTTGTTTATACCTTTTTATTTGGCGTTTGTGTCGTAGTTGAGTTTTTTGTTTGTTTTATTTTTCTCTCGGTTATTTTTAATCATGGTCTAGCAGTTTGAGTAATTTATACGGCCTACCCAAATGTCCTTTCTTTGGTATTGTTAGTCGAATCGTTGAGCTCCTTATGTTCTGAGTTGAGCTGTGACAAATGCGTGCACTGACTGGACAGGTCCTCTCAATCTGTGTGGCTATTTCCTCAAAATACCATTTCAGACACTAATCTACATGGTCTTCACATGAACTGACCAAGATTATGTCTGGACTTTATAAGAGACTGTGACCTCTGAGTTAGTTTCGGGCTTTCTTCTCAGAGTAGTCAGACAGGAAACGCCGACCTCAACTAGTATTTTTTTTTTTTAATTAGAGGAATATTTATAAGAAGTCTATGGTCTTAATATAACATGGTAAATCTCTCAATATTGTGCGTACAAACTTACATTTGTAGTTGGAATGTATGGGAGAACATGTTTTTCAATTACAATGTTAATTTTGTTTCTTGGGATAAATTCATTCTAACTACGGTACCCTTCATTGTGCGTGGTCCGACACGCACTTGGCTGTTTTTTTCTTTTTTACTTTCTTAGTTCTTAAATTACGTTAAAACGTCTAAAGAACAAAGTTAACGAGCAACGTTTTACAATAATCACACAATTACTTCTCAGACCTAAATCAAATTATCCAGTCGACTACTTTACCTAACTACATTTTTCTACACTGTGTCAAATAAACAAACAAAAAGCTGCATCCAGCTCTAGCGTCTAAGTAAAGCATTCAAGCGTCTAATGCGATTAAGCGAAAAAGCGCTGTAAGTTACCAAGACTGGCGCTTAATCCTTGGAAATCTATGGTAGGTAATTTGTTCGGACAATCGCGTAAAAAACTTCGATGTTAGCAGACTGGAGTAAATTACGTTAGTCTGTGCAATTGATGCCAAAGGAATGTTTTGTGTGACTTTTCTGTACTTTATTTAACTGCTTTTTTTTAGCCCGCGAAATTCAAATTTTCTTACGGTTTTGGCAATTTGCAAGTCAGTATCAGATTATATATTGATTAAAGACTGATTCGAGACCGTAACAGATACGCAGTTATAGAATTATAATCATTAAAATCAGTATATAAGTCCTTAAGTTAGTATAGTCCCCAAATGTGAAGATGTCATGAAATAGTCATTCAATTGGATTACCTGGTCTAAAAGAGTTGTATTGATGACTTTAATTATTATAATTCTGTAAATACTTTTTGTGGCCGCGAATCATATCTTCAACCCTTCACGTGCGTAGTCCGACACATACTTGGCCGGTTTTTCATTCGTGTTATTGTCTATGGGTCTATTTCATCTCGATGATCGACTACAACTAAAACTAGGTAGTGTTTCAGAAAACTTACTAGTATTTTTAACAAGATTTTATTTATTTAGTTTCTCCTCTTCCGGTGTCTGTCTGTAATCGAAACTTGCAAGTTAAATTTGACCCACTTCCCGGTTTCCGATTGAGCTGAAATTGTGCATGCATATGTAAATCGGATGACAATGCAATATTATTATCACATAAAGCTGATCTGATGATGTAACCGAAAGGTGGCCATGGGAACTCAGTAATAAAACGACGCAATCCTATCTTTGGGCTCGTTTGATTCGTCTTTCAAGGTCTCTGGTTCTCAGTGATATCCAGACTAATAAAAGCTTGATTATTATTATTATTTTTAATAATGCACTTGTATATTCTTCATATTTAATAAGCGTGTTTTTTTTTCTTGTTACAGGTCTATTCTGCAACGATCAAGGTCTAAACCAACAAGGTAAGAAAATTATAATTATAGTAAAGCTGTTTTATCCCAAAATATGTATCAAATTGCATTCCGTTAAATAATTAAATACTGTTTACATACATACACATACATAAACTAACGCCTTCTCCCCATGGCACAAACTACAGAACACTGTCTGTTTCGATACTTACAGACTCCTTTTGCCTCGTTTACGTTCATACATCTGGTCATACATGCACTATGATTGCGAGTACTACGCATTTGACCTTTCTGAAGAACATCACCAATAAGGTCACTATTATGTCTTCCTAGGGCGAGCCCTCCCGGCGTTTCCACTCTCTGCCTTGTAACTTTTATACATTTTATTCGTAGCCTTTCATTCATCCTCTCAACATAACCTAACTATTTAAGTATACCCTTTTCAATTTGTGTTGCTACTTCTTCTTAATACTAAGTAATTTATGCGTGTTTTATACACACTTAAACTACGTACATCTTATCTAAACAGAATTACATTTTGACCCTTTTATAACCAACTACCCTGCTAGCTCACAAAAACAATGTAACTACTTTATAAACTTAGCAAAAACAAACACATTATCATTATCATTTCACGGGCTATTTGTATTAAGCGACATTTTTGGAACTTCACAGGAGAGCATTTCAAAGTTTCATTATTCAGAAAAAAGATTTTTTTTGTAAAAATAGTTGCGATATTTTTTTAAGAAAAAGTGGCCTATCGACGTATAAGAATCAATAGTGTCTATCTCAGTTTTTTACGTTTTTCAGTCTTTAATGCAGGTAGATTATAACTCAATATCGGCCAGGATGTCGCTTAATACATTAGGCGCGGCCGACGCACATGCGCGTTTTCGGACGTTCACCAGGTGCTTGACGGCGCGTATGCGCGTCCATAAAATTTACATAACTTTCTTCGAGTGCGGCGCGCCGCACCTGTACGTTCGTTGTGCATCTCTATTGTTTCGAAAACATCGTAAAATAAGGGTCGGTAAGGGTGTAGCATAAAGAAGCGTTTGCATAAACAATTAAGCAGATAATGTGTTAATACAAATAGCCCGTGAACCCACGTATTGTTAAACAGTTTTAACATGTTTGTAGTATCCTAAAAACAAAGTTTCTCGTACTTCGTAAAATATTAAGAGAGGTTAATGGGAATATGGACTTTGAAGTCATTGTATTGTATGTTTTGTTTTTAGGGTTCCGTACCTCAAAAAGAAAAACGAAACTCTTGTAGGATCACTCGTGTGTCTGTCTGTCTGCCCGTCTGCCACAGCCAATTTGCTCCGAAACTAATTGAAATTTGGTACACAATGTTTTTCTGTGTTCCAAACACGGACGTGTAACGTAAATAAATTAATTTTGAATATGGGGGTCAATTTTGGGGGCAAATAAGAAAATTAAAAAAGAAAGTTTTGCAAACTGTACCGTGTGACATATCAAATGAAAGGGGTTAGTGTGGGGTCAGGTCTCAAATATATATTCTTTTATAATTTTAAAATAAATCATTTTAAAGTTATTTAAGAAAGTACACGAACATTGACAATACCCCCTTTATCTCCGAAAGTACTAAGCCTAAAATTGTGAAAAAAAAATCAGAAAATAGTTCAAATCCTATAGATTACAGTAAAACTTATAAGAAGTCTATGGTCTTAAAACAACATGGTAAATCTCTCAATATTGTGCGTACAAACTTACATTTGCAGTTAGAATGTATGAACATGCTTTTCAACTACAATGTTGAGTTTGTTCTTGGGATTCATTCCAACTACGGAACCCTTCATTGTGCGTAGTCCAACACGCACTTGACCAGTTTTTTTTTTGTTTGTCTATTTTCTCGATCTACTGCTAAGCTAAGAATAATGTATTAATAATAATAATAATAATAATGTTGTAGGACATTGTTCACACACGGTCATCTGATCCCAAACTAAGCAGAGCTTGTACTATGGAAACCAGATAACTGATATACTCCATACACTACTTTTTTTTGTAAATACATACTTATATAGATAATTATACCCAGACTCAGGACAAACAGACATGTTCATGCACACAAATGATTGTCCTGGATGGGAATCGAACCCACGACCTGCGACATGATAGGTGGTATCTTAACCAACCACGCCATCTGGCCTATCAAATAGGTAGGTACTAAACTCGCCACAAAATAATAGGTCCGTTTTGACAGCCCATATCGTTTCATATGCCAAAGAGAGAAAAAAATAGCGGGACAAAGAGGGACACTCTCATGTCAAAACGGACCTATTATTTTGTGGCGAGTTTACTAGTCGATGAGGAGATGTTTAATAAAAACTAAGCTTCATTGTAGCGTTGTGATGAGGATTTTCAACAAAATTAATATTCAGGCAGCTAACTACAGCTTCTTTTTAATTTCTTTTGCTTATGTTGAGTAGTCTAGACTAGATAGTTTTTTGCAGTGTGTCTCTTGTTACTATTGGTCGCCCAATTGTTTATTCCCAAAGGTTTATGTGTCATCTGCCTAGCCTTTTCCCAACTATGTTGGGGTCAGCTTCCAGTCTAACCGTTGCAGCTGAATACCAGTATTTTACCTCCTATCTGACCTCCATAACCCAGTTAGTGGGTATATACCCCTTGGTAAGACTGGTTGTCAGATTTTCAGAATGTCAAAAGATCCACGAATGACAGCTGGAACAAACGGCTTAACGGGCTTTCCGAGTTACAGAGGAGTCTCAGTATGTAAAGATGGTCACCCATCCACGGACCAACCGCAGCAAGCGTAGCTTAACCTGATGGATCGACCTGTGCAGCTGTTATTACTTAGCAGTGAGCTCCTTTAATATACCATTTTGGTAAAAAGTATCCATGAAACTGCTGCTCTTCTGAAAAATAAAACGTTTCCAGCTCCTGGAATACGAGCCTATTCCACCTCAAATGGCTTAGCATGATCCTTCGCTATGTCGAAAATACTATAGCATTAATTTTGAAATAAATACATATATGGTAAAGTTGAGGATTAATGTTAAGTACTATGTGTGGCGAAAACACGATTCCATAAAATTTTCTCGATAGAAAAAAAATCCAAAGTTACACCGAACAACCGATGGTATTCAAAAAAATACTTCAAATTAGATCATGAAACTTTGCATACTAACTGAACTAACTATAAAACAGGTCTTATGTGTCATCGAGCGACTGCTTATCTGACCTCCACAACTTAGTTACTGGGTAAAACGATACGCCTTGGAAAGACTGGTTGTCAGACTTTCGGGATTGTGACGACCCGTAACGACTGTCAAAGATCCACGAATGACAGCCGGGATCATTGGCTTAGCGTGCTTTTCGAGGCACGGAGGAGCCTCAGTATGTATAATTGTACACGGACCAACCCCGGCAAGCGTAGCTTAACCTGACGGATCTACCCTTGCGGCTGTTATTACTGAGCCACGAATTTTGAGAACATTTTAATACTTATTAAACATCGTCCAAACTAAGCGAAGTAGGTAGGGGTGGGTCGCTAATACTAAATCTTTAAAAAATATTTCTTTTGGGAAAAAAAACTTACCGTTGGAATTCCAACCTTTAATTTGGCTTAATTGACTTAGCAATATTTCAACGCTAAAAGTATTTTCTTGTAGTCAGTAATTAAAGCATTGTATTAATTAAAGCACTACGGTATTATTAAAATGCCTTTCTCAGTACTCCTTTCTTTTAAATACAATTAAACTATTTAGAATAGGTTTCTGCGAAAATAATTTCATACATTAATTAATATCAAAGTCTAAAACATTAACTTCGACTTACTAACAATAGTAGATACTAGAAATTTTATTGTTTGTACAAATTCATTTATAAAATGAGAAGGCGAAATCTATTCCATATTCCAAACCATTTTTCTCTAGTACCTAAATTATAATTTGAGATAAATCTTAATAACATTATTACTGTATTGCTTACAGTAAAATATATACATTATCTACAAATATATAATCTATATATATAAAAATGTATCGCCGAAATTTATGTACGAGCATAACTTCTGAACGACTGCACCAAATTGGATAGTTCTTTTTGTGTCGAGTTTGTAATTGTCAGGACAAGGTTTGTATGAAAGCAGGGAGAGGCAGCCTCACGCCCTCAGTCGCTACAGGAGACGCCCTGGGCGGCGGGAATCGATAGCCGATTCCCGGCCACCGTAGGCGCGGGCTTGCGGACGGTGAGTAGTGGGTAGCTCGCCGTCCGGTGAGGACTAGGCCCGGGTCGACGGCGCGTTGTGTTCCACGCACGCCTCAAAGAGATGTCAGCAAAAGATGGGGTCCAATAGGGCCGATGCCGCTGGGGTCGCGGGTTGTTTGAAAAAGATACCGTGGCCCTGGCATAGGCAACTGAAGGAACACGGGTGGGTTTTAGTCAGTAAAAGTCTGACACGCCCTTCCGCTCCACCCAGAGCGGGAGAAGTTATTTGATGATTTCCCATCCACAAAAAAAAAAAAAAGGTTTGTATGAAGGCAAATGTTTTAAAACTTGCTGCGAAAATTGGAAAATTCAGGAAAATAAAAGTGCATTTTCTATGGGATTTTTGTATGAAATATTAAAATTTTGACAGGACAACGTTTGTTGAGTCAGCTAGTAGAAAATAAAAAAGGAGAAACGCTCATTGGGCATCAAAAATTCGTTCGCATCGCTGTCAATGGAAAAAGTGCTCAAAATGCTGGCAGCTTTGCCACGTTGGATGGCAATGCTGATTCTTCGAGCTAAAAAAAGGTCAGCCTTCTGGTGCCGTGAAGAGTCGACCAATCGCTTGGCGATGTCCCGAAATATTCGATGAGCATTCGGACCCCAACGCCTTAGTGTTTCAACCCCAAACGGCTCAAACATATCGCTCCCAGTAAGGTCTTTACGCCTTTTGAGGTTTTCCGCACCCGCAGCAGCCGCACCAGCACTGACGTTGACCTAAATAATAACTGAAATCATATTTCGTAGAAATTTTCGCAAACTCGGAAATAATATTATGCTAGGCTTTGTGAGAACTTGACTACATAAAGCGGGGTTTACATTCCCATACTAGTACCAGGAAACTGACATCTGTAAACTTCTATTGTTCTGGCACAACTTTACAAGAAATAGCTTCGTCCTTAACTGCCTAGCGTTTTCCTATGTTGGGGCCAGCTTCCAGTCTAACCGGATGAAGTTGAATACCAGTCATTTATATGGACCCCCTTGGTAAGACTAGTTGTCAGACTTTCAGGTTTCTGACGACCCAAAACGACTGTCAAAGCTTGTCTATTTTCACCCTTAAGATTCTTGTCAGCGTTTGATCCCATCTCAAAGCAATTGTTTTGCTCCTTAAAGCAAACACTATTAAATCTAAACAGATGAATCTAGACTTAAGTTAACACTAATTTTCAACTGAATGGCCTGGATTTAGTCTAGTCAGTTGTTTCAGAGAGCTCTTGAACAAGGTGTAAATTATTTGGAACATTGCCGAGGTACTATTTAAAGCTACAAGTTGTCTGCTTAATTCTTCGTGAAAAACTGACTTAGTGGAAATTAAAGTGGTTTTATTTTCATACGTTGCTGTAAATAATATAAAATGAAGTCGTCTTTTGTGTGTCTGTGTATGTGCTTAGTATATTTAAACTACGCGATAGATTTTGCTGCGATATCCACCATTTTTTATTTTTTGAGAATTTACTCCTACCTACGGTGATCGAGTGGCAGACGTAAGAAAGCCACTGTGAATCCTAATCTACATACAAAGATTTTATTATCAGCTTACAAAAACCATCTTTGCGTCAAAAAATGAGAGAAAGAAGACAAATCAGAAATCAGAAATATTTATTTGTAAGTTATAGGTACAGACGCCAGCACATCAAGCTACTACAATCTGTCAGATTTCTTTAATAGAATTTCGACTTTATTGCTAAAGAATTAGGTTCAAGGTTGATTGGGAAAATCTGACAGTTTCGGGTAGGTTGACCTGCTGGCGTCTGTACAATAGATGTAAAATGGTAGGTACAGTTCGCTACAACCAGCCATTAATGGCATACAAAAAAAAAAGTTTATAAATCAGTGAGTGAATTTAAATTAGGCACACAATTATAGTTAAATTTATCTTCTCTAATTGTGTTCGGAAAAATAACATATGTATTAAAAAAAATAATGATGAAATAACAAAAAAAAAAAAAAATGACAAGTATAATAATAAAACATTCGTAACACAATAATTATAAAAAAATCAATTGCAAAACAAAGATATAAAGAGAATAAGATGAAGATGAGTTTAACGGAGACGAGAGTGATGACGATGATAATGATAGAGATGAAAATGAACATAATGTGGAGTTTCCTCAAACAGTAGTTTGTGGTGGTCAAACATATCCTGACGATGTACACCAGCACATCAAGCTACTACAATCTGTCAGATTTCTTTAATAGATTTTCGACTTTATTGCTAAAGCATTAGGTTCAATGTTGATTGGGAAAATCTGACAGTTTCGGGTAGGTTGACCTGCTGGCGTCTGTACAAGTGGTAGTATAGCCATTATATTTAGTACCCCAGAGATTACCTTCTATAGGTAAACTTACAAACTTTTCCTCTTTATAATATTAGTATAGAAGTAAGTTGGCCAGAGTGAAGTGAGAAGTAAGAGAAGTGAGAAGTAAGACAGGCCAGATGGCGTGGTTGGTTAAGATACCACCTGCCATGCCGCTGGTCGTGGGATCGATTCCCATCCAGGACAAACATTTGTGTGCATGAACATGTCTGTTTGTTCTGAGTCTGGGTGTGATTATATATATAATAATGTATTTACAAAAAAAAAGTAGTATATGTAGTATATCAGTTATCTGGTTTCCATAGTACAAGCTCTGCTTAGTTTGGGATCACATGACCGTGTGTCAACAATGTCCTAAGATATTAAGTTGGCAATATACTGGTACCGATTCTGTTGGGCACAAACTAAACTTAATTTAGGCTATTGCTAACTTTTTCTCTCTAAACAAGAAAGAGATGGTCGTAAATTAGAGCTGTCAAATTTAGTTGGAACTAATATTTCCATACAAACGTTCTCTAATTCTAGTTTAGTTATTGAAGAAGAGGATCGGCATAATTGTCAAAATATCTTAGTTTTTAAGTACTAAATAAGTAGAAAGAAAATACTTTATTACACATAAGTCAACATCGTCACCTGCCTAACCTCTTCCCAACTATGTTGGGGTCGGCTTCCAGTCTAACCGCATGCAGATGAATACCTGTATTTTACATGGAGCGACTGCCTATCTGACCTGTGGTTAATACGATACTCCTTGGTAAGACTAGTTGTCAGACTTGCGGGCTTCTGACGACCCGCAACGACTGTTAAAGATCCGCAGATGACAGCCAGGACCGACGGCTTAACGTGCTTTCCGAGGCACGGAGGTGTTTTGGTATGTAAAGATGGTCACCCATCCACAGACCAACCCCAGCAAGCGCAGCTTAACCTGATCAATCGACCTGTGCGGTTGTTATTACTTAGGCACAGGCCGATCCATCAGCTACAGGCCGTATTTCCTGTGCGTGTCCCAAATAATATATTTTTCTTTCTTTCTTTACTAGATGTAAGCGAAGTTTTGGAACACACCTATTAGGAAGAACAACTTGGATTTCATTCCAAGTTTTGGCAAAGAGCCTGGAACTGAAATTGTGCCCGTAAATCAGTGGGAATTCGTTGCATCGACACCTGACTGGTAGCCGTTGGAATTGCTTTTTTATCTTTGACAAGAGAAACGTTTTCGAAAATGTGTTCTTTATTATGTTATACTGGCTTTTGCCCGTGGCTTCGCCCGCATGGTAGTCAACTAAGTTTAGTAGACAACCTTGCGGCTATTTATAATGATAAAACATACTCTATGGCACTCGACCATAGTGTAGCTTTCTGTCAGTGAAAGAATTTCGCGAAATCGAATCAGTAGCAGTATCGGACTTAATGCCATAGGCTTTTTCTACAAGTGCACCTTTGGGTGATGCAGAGACAAACATAAATGTATGTATGGTAGTGCTATTACGAAAAATTGAGGAGTAAATATTTCTTTAAATATATTACACATATACCTATTACTAACTATAAATATCAGTCTACACAATTGCTCATTTGTCAGGTTAAAAAATAAACAACGTAGTGCTTATGAAGCTTTTTATTAACTATGTTTAAAAAACCGCTGAATGATCACCAATAAGTCGACATAATATGGCGATCGAGTGGCAGACGTAAGAAAGCCACTGTGAGTCCTAATCTACATACATGGATTTTCTTATCAGCCCACAAAAACACATAAGAGAAAGAAGACAAAAGAAAGAATTAAAGAGAATAAGATGAAGATGAGTATAACGCTGACGAGAATGATGACGATGACAATGATGAAGATGAAAATGAACATAATGTGCATATTTATATATTTAAATCATTAACACTATGTACTCGTTTAGACGTGGAGGAGGAGCTTGTGGCTAAGGAATAACAGCCGCACGGGTCGATCCATCAGGTTAAGCTACGCTTGCCGAGGTTGGTCTGTGGATGGGTGACCATCTTTTCATACCGAGACTCCTCCGTGCCTCGGAAAGCACGTTAAGCCGTTGGTCCCGGCTGTCATTCGTGGATCTCTGACAGTCGTTACGGGTCGTCAGAAGCCCGAAAGTCTGATAACCAGTCTTACCAAGGGGTATCGTATTACCCAGTAACTGGGTTGTGTAGGTAAGATAGGCAGTCGCTCCATGTAAAACACTGGTATTCAACTACATCCGGTTAGACTGGAAGCCGACCCCAACATAGTTGGGAAAAGGCTAGGCAGATTGATTGATTCGTTTAGACGTGAAATTCAGTTTAAAATCATTAAAAGTCGGTTAGCGTCGCCCTGCCGAATTGTGTGCGCTCACTTGAGTGTGACTCGAAGAGAACTTTACAGAATAGCGCTACTCTGTAATGTCTTTCTATGTCGTGATCGAGTTATATAACGACCCACAAAATAATATCAAACACTCTAAATCAATTACCTTAATATTAAACTCCCCTGTAATATTGGTCCAGCCGTGCTATAAATCATATTATATACCATTATGTCACATATTAGTACAAGCCAAAATAGCCTCTAAGCTCATACAGGTAAGCTGGAATCGTTCCAAAACCGCGAAACGATAACATAAAATGTAATTTTACGTCCCACAAATACTTATGAACGTGGGTAAATCTTGCAGAACGTGGAAACTGTTCGTAGAGGCAAAATGTTTCTGTTTACTCTGTATTTTCTGGAACGTTCAGTTTGGCATTCCCTTTAACCGTGTGTATGAATTTGCAATAAGTGTTTTTATGACAATTAACCCCACCAGTTGGCGACATTTTAACAAGAAGACTTGAAACTGATTGGGCGGTGTTGAGTTGACTGGCACGGCAGATGTGAGGGTGTAGGAGAAGCACCATACTCCTAGCTCCATACTCCATACACCATACTCCTAGTTTCATGTGCTGTGCTTAACAGAGGGTCTACTATGCAAAGCTATGAGGTCTTTGCTTCATTATTGGTAAAGATACAAGAGTCTTAATTTTAACTAATAACAGTCCGTAAATTAATGGAATACATACACACAAATTAATTCCAAACTAATAAGGAAGTAAGTTCAAAGTGAGAGTGAACAGGCTTTTTCTGGGTAAGCTCACTCCAACGTCGACTTTGTCTGTCAATAAAAAAAATAAAAAAAGCCACCGGGGATTACAAGTGTGGTGATAACTTTATGTTTATTTTAATCTTTCAATTCTCTGTCTTGCAATTTTAGAGATTATTAAATTTTGCATTTCTTGAGCAAAAACATGAACAGTCTGAACCTATATTTCTATGAAAATAATGGGTTTAAAAACCAGCGAGCTTTACAGTAGTCGCATATATTATGATTTGTTGCATCTGACCTTGGTAATAAGAAATATTAACATTATATCCTAAACAAAAGATTCAGGTATTCGAATAGTTATTTATCTATGGCAAAAGTACTACGTAGTTCCATACCAAATGAGCAATGTTTTAAGGTACGGCAACATTTCAATCCAAAGAGCAAACATTTAAAAAATATACTTTTCTTATCTGTGAGATGGGTTGGTACCATCTGATGGCCAACTTTAGCGCCGCGCGCACTCATTTGTTCCCCGGCTGACTTCCTGTTACACAATTCCGTCCCTTATCACGAAATCACTCCCACAGATTGAAGGAAAGCGAGAGGAAGGATGTTACATATCAAAAATGGGTAATTATGTGTTTGTGAAACTCATTCTGTGCCTTTGATTTTTATTATTTTTGAAAAAAGAGAAAAAGAAAATATGTCTGTTTGCGGTAAACATGATGCAAAGAAATAACACAACCAAATAAAATAATAAAAGATCAGTTAGTGGTGGTGTGTAGTTTCAAAGAACACATACATAAGCTCACGCCTTCTTCCCATGGGGGTAGGCAGAAACTACAGAACGCCACCTGCTACGATCCTTACATACTCCTTTTGCCTCGTTTACGTTCATACATCAGGTCATACACGCACGCACCTGACCTTTCTGACGAACATCAACCAAAATGTCACTATATGCCCTCCTAGGGCGTCTCCTCCCGGCGTTTCCACTCACACATCTGCCTTGTAAATACCTATTGTTAGTCGCTTTTCATTCATCCTCTCAACATGACGAAACCATCTAAGCAAACTCTTTTAAAAATGTTTTTCTTTTCAGGGTTCTATACCTCAAAAGGAAATCGGAACCCTTATAGGATCACTCATCCCTTGTCTGTCTGTCACAGCCAATTTACTCCAAATTTACATTGACCTATTAAGTTGAAATTTGGTACACCTATGAATTTCTGTGACCAAAACACGGACGTGTAACGTAAATTAATGTATGTGGAGGTGAATTTTGGGGGGCAAATAAGAAAATAAAAATAAAAATTGTACCGTGTGACATATCAAATGAAAGGGCTTACTGTGAGGTTCTCAAATGTATTTTTTTTATCATTTTAAAATATATTTTTTTTAAGTTATTTAAGAAAATATACGAAAATTTACAATACCCCGCTCATTATTTCCAAAACTGCTTAGCCTAAAATTTTGAAAAAAACAATTTAGAAAATAGTTCTATACTAACTGGTCTGAAAATAACATGGTAAACCTCTCAATATTGTGCATACAAACTTACATTTGCAGTTGGAATGTATGGGAGAACATTTTTTTCAACTACACAGCAAAAGAGTGGAACTCACTACCTGCGTCTGTGTTTCCGAACGTATACAACCCTAATCTATTCAAAGTGAGAGTGAACAGGCTTCTTCTGGGTAAGCTCACTCTATCGTCGACTTTGTCTCTGTCACCTCTGACCTAGACTAGAGTCAAGAGCAAACCCATCACAAATATATAAAAAAAAAAAAAACAATGTTAAGTTTATTCTAGTTCCTGGGATAAATTCATCCCTTCATTGTCCGTAGTCCGACACGCACTTGGCCGGTTTTATTTTTAGTTCTTGGCAATAAAGGGCTTTTCATGGCTATTCTTATCGCTGACACCCGATCTTGTAGAAAAAAAAGATTGTAAAAAAAAAAGATTTTCACCTTTTCAACATACAAATCTAAAAGTTCAACAAACGGTCACTAACCTTTAAGTATCAAAGGGATTTCAACTCAGATCTAAGCAAAGTTCACTAACTTACAAGCATTTGTTTATTTTATGTCAGATTTAAGCAATTTCCAGTAACTTACAAGCATTAGGTATTATGTTTATTTTAGACTAGAAGCTTTTAAGCTGTAAACCCCATTTTGTTGTATGCGTCAAATGTATAAGAATATTAAAAATTCTCTATGCTAATATATCTCCTCTAGCATGGCAGGAAGTGTTGCTCCTCTGTCGCTAAGTCACTATGTTTTTTTTTTTTTTTGATCTTTATTGATTTAATTGGGGTTTTTATCCCAATGGATACGCCAACCCCATCATGCCTTATACAGATTACTACGATACAATGGTTTCCTTTTAAATTAAAAGGAGAATCTTAATCAATATAGTACACCAACTCGCTAAATCTTTTAGCCACATCTGACTTCGGTTGTGCTAAAATTGATTGAATTAAACCTACCTGAGATATATTTAAATTAAACTCATTGATTAAATTTCTCCTTTCCTCTTGGTTCTTGACGCAATCCATCAGCAGATGATGTACATCCTCGAGCACACTGCATGTGTTGCAGTTGGGAGAACTTACTTTCTTCATGAGAAATGCAAACTTTGCTGATGGATAGTGTCCAGACCGTAACCTTAGAGCTAACTTCACATAACTTCTACTTAACCTGCTACTGTCAAACCAGGGCATTTGGGGGAGCTCATTTTGAACTGTTTTGTATCATATTCCTTTGTCTACTGACTTACTGTTAAAATGTTGTTTCCAGTTATTAAAACTTTTAATTTCTTACGTCACTATGTGCTAGCGACCATTTCCGGGGGCCCATTATACACATAGAGTGTCCGAGTCACCCCCTGCCATTTAATCCGTGTATATACCATTGGTCAGGCAGGCGACATAGTTCTTCCATAGTTCAAGTTACCCAATCCACTTTAGTCAACCAAACCTATAGCCCAATATGTTTTATTTCCACGTTCTGAAATAGTTCTGCATCAACCGGGGGTTGTCCTTGGATGTACTCACATAGTGCATAATAGGGATAATCGTCGATTGGTGCCTCCTTATCATTTCAAATTGTCTAAGCGGCCTCTGCGAGTTGGCTTCGGCCCCTCGTACGCCTTCCAAAGGTCCGGGACTCCAGGGTTCCCAGATAAGTAAAAAAAAAATAATTATATATACATAATATAAAAAACTACCGACTTTCAAGAAGAACACTTTTTGTTACAACGTTATGCGTAAAATCATACCCGGCCCTACCAATTTAGAGTTCTGATTTTAGAAATATTTACTTACGTTCAGGTGTTGGCTAATATGTAATGCACTTTTGTATTGGTTATAAAAATCCCGGGATTTATACTAAGAAAAAAAAATAAGAAGCCGTTGCCATAGTTTCTCAGCAAAAAATTAACTTTAGGCAATTAAGCATCCGATTATCCGATCTCTAAATATAACCTTACATCTATGGGTGTTGAACTCGGATCACTACAAATCACCCTTCTCACTACACACTCGTAAAGATGGCGATTTGTATTGTCTTATAGCCAATAAATACAACGGGAATCTGAGATACTGTGTTTGAGAATATTCTAAGATAGAGTTTTCAGTCCATTTATGATAAGGAAATATTATTATTTGACTGATCTTCTAAAAACTTTTGACCTTTTTCTAATGATTTAAACTTTTTTAAACTAATGAACCTTTAATAACTTTTTGGACTTGATGATGCAAACTTTTTTAAATAATGAAGCCTCTTTTTAAATTTCTAGCCGTTTCTTACAGTTGATCGCAGTAACTACTTCTGTATACATCTATTTTGTGACTGTATATACTTATACACGGTGTAAGGGACAGCCATCGGCAGACTGATAGGGTGAATTCAGTATATTATACTCAGACAACCGGTACAGTCACGAACCGGGATTATTAAGCCAATAGCATATCATCTTAACTTGGTTGTGTTACACTAATGCCGCCCGTGAAATTTGACATGTAACATTTCAATAACGAAAAACGAGCGGCATTCGTGTAATACAACCAAGTTAGGATGATATGCTAGTGGCTCAACAATCCCGGTTCGTGACTACAGGAAATTATTTCAGGAACGTTATGAGAATCCAATAAGTCAGACTAGTCTACAAACTGGAGCATCTGTGGTTGGGAGAGCTAGGTAATACTCGTAGGTATGCGGTGAGTTCGATGAACTCTGTAGCTAGGCAGAAAGTGAACAGCTGATTTCACGCGCCGTTCGTTAGAGTATTTCAACATCCATTGCTGATTTTTTTTTTTTAATATATTTTAGCTGTTTTATTTACATAAATGAAGTTCTGCGTACAGAGAATGTAACTTTACATTAGGACAAAGGAATAGTATCTGAAAAACGATAAAAAAATTGCTAAGAAATTTTCCTGTGGAATATGACTCAAAATAAAGAGTTGAATGAACCCTGTTAGTTTGCGGAGGGCTGTCCCTTACATCCTGTACATAGCCTATCTGTAGAGGAGAACCCGAGGTGAGACCTCTGTCCAGTTGCAGTGCGTCAGTTAGTCTTCGATTTTCGCAGCTTACGGACGTGGTCCAAAGCAGTGAAAATCAAGTCCTCATAGATACTTGAAGTTTTAAAATTTTAATGGTTTTGTAAAAATGCTATTACACACTTTTGTAGGAATCCTGATTGACAGTTTTTTTTTCTATGTGTAATCAAAATTCAAAGAACATTTACATTCAAATAGTGAAATTAACTAAAAAGAATCAATAACGATCCAAAAAAATTTAAATAATAATGCTCAGTTGCGGCGATACTCTAAAACGTACTTGATCCCTAGCCACTTTTGATGTGTGCATGTTGGCGTCGGCTTCCAGTCTAACCGGATGTAGCTGAATACCAGTATTTTACATGGAGCGACTGCCTATCTGACCTCCACAGCCCTGTTACTGGGTAATACGATACCCCTTGGTAAGACTGGTTGTCCGACTTTCGGGCTTCTGACGACCCGTAACGACTGTCAAAGATCCACAAATGACAGCCGGGACCAACGGCTTAACGTGCTTTCCGAGGCACGGAGGAGTCTCGGTAGGTAAAGAAGGTCACCCATCTAAGGACCGACCCCGGCAAACGTAGCTTAACCTGGTAGATCGAGTCGTGCGGCTTTTATTACTTAGCCACGAGCTTGTGTTTGTTATTTTGTCGACAATTAAGTAACATAAAGATATCTACACTTAAAACTTTCAACAACCAATAAATTGTCAGGTTCGTCCTTCGCAAGAACACGTTATCTCAAAAACAAGTCGTAACTACAGAAAAAGCAGTTATTTTTAGCAGCTATAACGAACGTATCCGTTATTCGCAACGGTTTAACTACTTTTTAACTGTATTGACTGAGTTTTAGAGTATAACAACTGGTTTACGTAGGAGTCGTCAAGAATTACGAGAGGATTTGGAAATATACGGCTTGCGTTGTAAGAGAGCGGGCCCGCTTAGAAAAATATCCTACTCAAGTCAAGGTAAATTGTTTGGATTTTGAAAGAGAAATATTTTATTTTAATGTTGCTCTAAAAACTGATTGACCTTCTAATGACGAAAACTTTTTTAGGAATGGAAACTGTTTTTAAATTTCTGGCATTTTCTCACAGTTGGTAACGTATCTAAGCTAAGGCAACTCGCCTTACCCATTTGGGGTTAGGTTAGGTTAGAACTATAAAGAACTGCGCGTGAGCCGAGCGAGCAAACCAAGGCTGGGTGCCGTGTCAGCGGCCGGCGAGCGCTACATCCAAGTTACTTGGCTGTTTAGTTTTTTTGGGACCCCAAAATACAGGGTGTAAGTGTAAACAGTGTCATCTTTTAAGGGGTCATTATACTCGTCATTATTAACAACTTTTACTATGAGACCAAACCTAAAATCGCGAAAAAAAATCAGCTGTTCCCTACATTTTGACGAATTATGCGAACATAAATGTACTGAACAGCGGATTTTTTTTTGGGATATCAGGTCTGGTCTCATAGTAAAAGTTGTTCATAATGATGAGTACAATGAACCCTTAAAAGGTTGCCACTGTTTACACTGAACACCCTGTACGTATTAGAGATTCACAAAAAGAGGCGCAATCACTATATAAGAATGTTCAATAATATTTTTAGGAAAGCAAAATGGGAGTCATTAGAGACTCGATTAAATACAATATGCTATAATTTAACGTACATAATTACCTACGGAGGCACGCGCTATTCCCGCCTCCATATGTTTTCTTTAAGAAGATTTTTAAGATTCATTTTACAGTGTGATAATACTGAATATGCTATAATAATGTAGATCAGACAGTACAGGATTTTATGATTTTTGCACGAAAATGATTGTAGGTTGACGGGATTTACTTTGAAGTATTTGACGAGGGACAGATAAAAAAAAATGTTTATTGAAGAAAGTCAAACTCAATATATCAATATATCTGCCTAGCCTTTTCCCAACTATGTTGGGGTCGGCTTCCAGTCTAACCGGATGCAGCTGAATACCGGTATTTTACATGGAGCGACTGGCTATCTGACCTCCACAACCCAGTTACTGGGTAATACGATACCCCTTGGTAAGACTGGTTGTCAGACTTTCGGGCTTCTGATGAGCCGTAACGACTGTCAAAGATCCTCGAATGACAGCCGGGACTAACGGCTTAACGTGCTTTCCGAGGCATAGGAGTCTCGGTATGAAAAGATCACCCATCCACAGACCAACCCCGGCGAGCGTAGCTTAACCTGATGGATCGACCCCTGCGGCTGTTAAACTACTTACTAAAACAATTTTATATTTATAACTAGGTGGCTATGCTACGCACAATACATTGAAACCCTGATCTCCAAACTAGAGGTATCCATAGAGATCAGTGTCCCTCCGCAGCAAAGTCATATTTGTAATTCATTGGTAAAGTATTTCTTAACTTATTTAAATAAAGAAAAGAAAAAAAAATATAATAAAAACCATTAGACAGAATAAAATATTTATATTATTCTCATTTACAATTTTGTGTGAGTGTGGAGTGAGTGTGTATGTGTATGTGTGGGGGGGTAGGTGTGTGTTTATGTATGCGCGTGCGTGCGCGTGTGTGCGTGAAGACTGGGTGTGCATGTGTGAGGGGGGAATAATTTGAAATAAAATGCATAAAATTTTAAGGTAGACGGCCTAAAAGAAGATCCTCAGTGTTTTGATGAGTCAGTTTTGACACGTACTTTTTTAATGCGAGTTTGCATTCATATTTTGTTTTTGAAATAGTTTTAATTCCTTGTTTAAATAATTATACACTTTCATGCTGTTGATATAATACTGACGCCTGGCGAAAGATGTTCTGTGAGTTTCTAGTGAGAAAATCTTATGCCTACCAGCTGGTTCAACGAGGGTGCAGGAAGAGTGTTTTCGGAAAATAAGTAAGTAAGTATATTCTCTGACTTTCTTTTTTAAGTGAAATTAGGGGGAGAAACGATAAATTATATTCATCATCGTCAGCCGTCCAGCACTCCACTGCTGGCCACAGGCCTCTCCAATTACACGCCATTCCGGTCGATTCCCGGCAACTCTCATCCAGTTGCTACCAGCCACCATGCAAAGTCGCTCCACCTAGCCTGAGCGCATCCTACCCCAACATACATCGGTTCAACGGCTAATTTGGCCGGCTCATTGCAACTTTAGCGTGCTTATTTTGTGAGCTATGTCGACAACTTTGGTTCTCTGCCAGATCACCTCTTTCCGGATTATATCTCTCAGAGAGACTCCAAGCATAGCCCGTTCAATAGCTCACTGAGTGACCTTGAATTTATGGACCATTCGTACCGTGAGTGTGCATGTTTCGGCTCCGAAATTGCGACGAAATAAAAAACACTTTTACACGTCATGATATGACACACACGTACGTGACGTAACACTCATGACTGTTCTATGTTGTTGGGTTTGGTTTCCGCACTTCATTGTACGTGAGCCATGGCGGTTGTCGGTGGTTATTCCAACCAGCCCACCTCCCTCCAGAAGTTGACCATGGCTTCTGGTCTATTCAGAACATCTGTGAAAGATCTGGGTGCCCCGAGGGTTTCTGTTGTAATCTGGGTAACGCCTGTGCATTCAAAGAGCACATGTGCAACGGTTTCCTCAGCCTCCTTGCAAGTTCTGCACAGAGGGCTGTTCATTATGCTCGTTATGTGAAAGTGTTTGTTTAGTGAGCAGTGTCCTGTGATGGTCCCCGTCACCAGGCGCAGGCCATTCCTTGATGAGTGTTTTCTGACTATTCTGTGTATATAAAATACGGTGATTCTGTGCGAGAATTTGTCTTGGCCCAGAGGATAATCAGCCCATAATATCTCAAGTACAACGTTGCGATTTAGAAACTGATATTTTTACCGATGAGGATTTCACAACTTAACCAATATTAGACACGATTCACATAGGTGTGGATTCCCAAACTGTGGCTTCTCAAACGCCACCTTCCAGCTGACTATGTTGAGCCTGCATATAAGCTTCCAGCAAGCCACCTACTGCCATGGCTCTTGTCGTGCTCTTTGTGCAATGACACCTGCGCTATGGAAGACTTTTGCAAGGCCAAAGGTAACGCTGTCAAAGTGGCCGAATTCTGGTCGAAGCTTATTTAAACCATATAAACGAAATCATCGATCCGACGAAAAAGAAGAAGAATAGGTTAAAGAAATGTTTAGTAAGGAAATTACCAGAAATTATCCGACCCTTCTATAAATGAGAAGAGGCCATTTCCATGCAGTTTAGGGGACTACAGGGCCTAAAGTGCGGTAGCTGGATAGAAAAGAAAGAGAAGCGCGATGACACATCGCTGGTAATTTACTGCAAAGTATGAAGCAATTATCTATTTACAAAAAATCTTTTGATTCGACTAAAAACTTAAAACACCTTAATATGTTGCTCGTAAAATAATCTGACAAAAATGACTTTTTTTTAATATTGATGATTTTTAATCGTTAAAAGAAATTTTTAGAGTTTTTTTTTTGCGATTTTTTCTATCGTATCAAATTAGTTGTATTATGTTTTCAACACACTGGCTAGCATATATCCTGAAGAATATCATATATTGTATTTTTTCTGATTTTGTTTACTGCAGTGGATCATAATACTTTTAGGCATAGTCCCCTTAAACAGACTGATATTAGGAGCGTTTACAAAATCAGAAAAACATGCAAGAAAACGTTTACAAAGTCTACGTTCAAAAATAAACTACGTTTTACGACTTCGCGCACTATTTTAATAATCTTCTACTATGTATTTTTTCGCAGTTAATAAGTGTTTTAACTGGATCTTCTAAATATTAGTTTTATGTCTAAATGTATAGAAATAGTTTTGACATGACTCCGGAGTTGAACCTTGAGAAATGAGTAAGATCCGACGAACGGTTTATTAATAAATTGGTAGTAACGTTAGCATAAAAAATAATGAGATGGTTGATTTATCGATAATGTTTTATGAACAATCTCCTGCTTATTAATTATTATGTTGAAAAATGTAACGGTTGTTGAGCATTTAATGAAAAACTCATCCTGGGGATTAGGTATGGTATGTTATCTCACGAAGCGACCCGCGCTTTACATGTGCTTACCAAGTGTAAAACACGCTGTGAATGTGTGTGTAAGCGCAAGAGCTCTGGGTACCGTCCGAGACAATGGCGAAGTCAGAAGTGTGCGTGTGTGTGTTATGTGCTGACGCTACTCGTCTTCACGCACATACTCACAAAGTATTTGTGTACACTTGGTAACCGCATGTAAAGCGCCTGTCGCTTCTTGAAATAAAAATACTCTATTAACAGTACCTACTTATTGTATATATTTAACGACGCAGCATGGGGGTTTTCATCACCATCGGGATCGTGCATGGTGTTTCTTCGAAATTAATGCATTTACTTTTCGCACAGGCTTGTAATTTTGTAACGTCAATCTCCAATTTCAAAAATAGAGGCAGATGGCCAAGATAATCATTGATTTGAAAACGTGGTGAATTCGTTGCAGAGAGTCGTCCCGCTCAAACGCATCACACTTTTATGTTGGCTAACCTGTTAGCACGCAGCCGTGTACCAACCCAACTTTCATGTTGGCCAACCTGACAAACGTCAAAGCTAGTGTTGCCAGCCCAGCTACGACCTCACCCAAGCTACCCGCTTGACGTATTCGAACAAACAAACTAATTCGATTGATGGTTGATTTTCAATCGGCGATTCAACTGTCAGAGGTGGCGCCACTGGGCTCACTCTCCGACATATTTTTGGTGCAGCATGTTGTGTTCCATACTTACAGGCACATGAGACCTGTAATTGTATGGAACGACGCAACTTTTTCAGCAAATTACTTCACTCTGTGAAAAAGTTGATTGAAATTAATTTGATTTTGATGATAGAGTTACCAGCTGGGGAGTTACCTATGATGTAGTAAAAAGTACAGAGAGATAAACTTTTATATTACATTTTAAAGAATTTAAAAAAGGATTGAACCTTATACCCCTTTGTACAACAAATCACTCAACTCAAGGCATTTATTTCAATTAAGCCAATTACAGACACTTTAGAATTGTCAAAGAGTCGGTCAAATAATCAGAAAGTTGAAGCCCATTCCAAAACGTAGATCTCTATGGAGAAGAACGGGCAAGAAACTACAAGAACACTCTTAAATCAAGATATTACCAAATCCTGGGTACAATGTTCTTGTTGCTTCTAAATGTGAAAACAATGTAAAAAAAAAAATCAAAACAATTCAAAATATATAACATTAAAAGTAAGATTAGATGACCAGTCTCAACTGACGACGCCCGTTCACGAACATGACGCGTGGATCAGCTCCACCATTTTGTAGCGACACTAAACATATTTAGCGCTCAACGAATTTAAAACATCTTTCTATTTCGATCAATCGTTCGAAGATGACGGAGACGGAATGATGTTTTCAAAAAGTAATTTGTGGTGAAAGTTGGCATTAATGGAGTGAGCCACCCGTCGCCATGTTTTTTAATGTATTTAAATTTCAATGAAACGGCTTCCATATAAAAATATTTGAACCCCATAACTGATTAATTTTCTTAGCAAAATAATAAAACCATATTTTTTGTCCAATCGCGTATCGGTAAGCGTAGTGTGGGACGTCCCCCAGCTAGACGACAACCTGAAAAAGGGGGCTGGGCCAGACTGGATGTGGGAAGGCGGATGACTAGGTGTTGTGGCGCAGCCTGGAAGAGACCTATCTCTAGTAGTGGACTGCGATAGGCTGCGTTGATATTTTTTATCTGCTGCATTAAGTAATTTTACATTTTCATAATTTTAATCATTTCTATACTAAGGCCCGTTTCCACCATACGAATAAACATATCTAACGATATAAACACGAAACGAAACATATCTATAAACTGTTTAAAACATCAGTCTGTCCTAAGTACTTTCAAATAATTGACAGAAATAGAACGATGTGATTTGTAGTGGAAGTGAACCATTTTTTTCCGTGGAGAAATGATCATGCATACTGCACTACCACAGGGAGATAGTGCAGTTATGTGGGACTCCAACCCACTAAAACTCCACGGTGTCCTCCTCTGCCGCTTGTGGCGGGAACACGGGCACGCGTTAGCATTCACCGCGAACCCGCCGCGGCTGTCCGTCACCGGACTCTCCTCTGGAGAGTACCCTCCATTACCGGTGCACTAGATGCACGCCGTGACCAACCCTGCACTAGATGACCCCGTGTCTAGGCACCCTTGGTCCCCCTGCGACCGGTCAGGTCAGTGGCCCGGCCGCCTCCCACTTTTCCGCCGCAGAGGATAGGGAGAGTGGCCAACGAAATACCGACGCTCCTTCTCCCCTGCGGCCCCACCGCGTTCGCCATCAGGCGGTGGCGACCCCGCCAAGGCCGCGGAAGGTAGGGAGAGCGGCGCACCGCAATACAGGCACTCCTCTCCCGCCGCGGCCTCCAACTCTCAACCACGATGTCGTTGGATTCCTGGAGAAAGCACTGACGAGCGGCCCCTCCTCGGGTATCAATTTTTGTTGTGTAATGAAAAGTTATCATCCAAATTTTCACCAACTTTTTCTGCCGTCGCTACATTGTATAAAAGATGTTCATCTCTCTGCTAAACACACTGATTGATTGACGTGTACCAGTAAGCAAATAGCCTCGTTGCTAATCGAATGATCAAGATTAAACCGCGTTTAAGATATTCATAATTTGTTATTTCTACCTGACGACTGCAATGCAAGGACGCGTCCTAGATTAATGTGACTTATAAAGTATTGCGATTGTAGAATACAGTCGGAGAGAGTTTAGTATTTGGGGTGACTGGTAATTAGTGACCGCCTTCATACGGGCTCGATCTACTAATATTATTAAAAAAAAAAAAAAATGTGTTACTGACCAAAAAATAATAATTAAAGGCCTTTTTGTTTAACTTGTTGCTTGTTGGTTGGTTGGTTGGAGTTATGCAAGCTAATTTCGGACTACTTGGTATAATTATCAGATTTGTTTGTATAATCTTTCGGTCCTTACGCAGTATATTTTAGTAGAGGTCATCATGATACTTAAACACATGATTGTACTCATGATAACAAACAACTTTTACTATGGGACCAAACCTGAAATCGCGAAAAATATCAGCTGTTCCATAAATTTATGTTCGGATAACTCGTCAAAATGTAGGGAACAGCTGATTTGTCCCGGACTAAGTATTGGTCACATAATAAAGGTTGTTTGTTATTTGAGTATCGGTAACTAATTGTATATGTAAAGAGAAGAAGGAAGATGGAAACATTTTTGTACTACTCATCATGCTCCTGGCCTTATCCTCTTTTTTCCATACTTCTCTATTAGTCGTCATCTCGGTAGTCACCTCCTTTCTAGCCATATCATCTTTCACACAGTCCATCCATAGTTTCTTTGGCCTTCCAAAGAAACTGAGAAACATTCCTAATCAAAACTTTCTTGACGAAATTTTCCTCATTCTTCCGCATCACATTCCCATACCATGACAACCGATTTCCACACAACTTTTCATTCACCGGTGCAACTTTCAGACTTCCTCTCATTCTCATTTCTTACTCTATCCATTCACGTAACACCACACATCCCTCTTAGCATTCTCATCAAAGCTGCATGCAGTTGCCTTTCATTCACCCATTCATTCTTTTTTTTTTTAATATTTTGTATTTATTTTGTTTTTTTGTTTTAATGTTAATTTTGTTAGTTTCCTATGCTCTTTTTTACTGTTTGTATTTTCTGTGCGTGTCCAAAATTAAAATATATTTCTTTCTTTCTTTCTTCTTTCTTTCATCCCTTTTGTGGCCCAACATTTTGTACTACTGCTAGTACCTACAAAAATGTTTTGTGACATTTTCATGAATGAATTGACCATCTAGTGAAATACCTGTACCACCATGACCCTTGTAAATATACGTACAAATGATAAATAAAGAAACAAAACAATCACCTATCCCTTTCCCTCTCTCCCGCGGAGTTTTCTTAATAACTTGTGTGACCACCAACTGGAATCATAGCCACAAGCTGCCACGTAACTTAATAACTTAATTAAGTACGTGGTATGTTGGGTTATTAGATTTTTCCCCTTTTCATAGGAGTTTCGTTATTAAAGTAAGTAAGGATTAGTGATGTAGTTTCTTTGGAAAAGATTAGAGGAACTCTTGGTTGCTTGGATGCGTCTTTTGTGATCTTTTTCATTACTTTACAGTAATTTTCAGCATATTGGAATCCACTTTTATTGTACCTAGAGGTTGGAGGTACTTTTAAAGGGTCCACGAAACGATCAATTGTAATTGTCAATTTTTACGTGATTAATACACATTGATGCGCAAATTGATCGTCTTACAAATGCTTGTCTTTTATGAGAATAATCGATTCAAATCGATTATTCTCATAAAAGACAAAAAAGCCACTTAAATGAGAACAGACAAGAAACATTCAGTATCAGTAAACTTTTTTATGTAACCGTCACCAAAGTATATGTGCTATTTAATAATCTACCCACAGATATAAAAAGGTTTAACTCTCTCAGCAGGTTTAAGTCTCGGCTATCCAAAGACATAATTGAAAACTGCTTTGACTAACGTCCTCCATACTTAAGAGTTGAACTACTGAATGAGTATAGAATATTTTTTATAGATTAATTATAATGAGTACATAAAATTCTTCTATATTGATTCAGCAGTTCAACTCTCAACCATTAAAGTATGGAGAACGTTAGTCAAAGCAGTTTTCAATTATGTGTATTTGGATATTTCATAATGTAATCCTCTTTCTAACGTAATTAGTGCTTCTAATATATAATTGTTGGTAAAACAAGTAGACTTGGTCGACAAAGTATACGTTTAGTAATTTGAGATTTTGCAATAAATGATAAGTTAGTGTGGATGCTTTTGCCTATATTTTTTCTAATCAGAACGCAAGAATTATATGTGTAGAGTTGTTTGATGTTCATCTAAGAGGAGGGACTATGACTCCTGAGATACAAGTATTTTCTTACTTAGTTTAGGAGTCAAATTGTTCATTTATATTTCTATTGTCCACCGTTGTACATCTATACTATTACCTGTTTTATTCCTGTTCAATGTTACTATGTGTGAAATGTACAAATAAACTATTATATTATATTATATTTTCCTTTTTTTACTACCATAGAAATTGATGTATTCCACACGAAGTATTCCGTGCAAAATTTAACACTACTTACAGTTTTTTTAATAATTTATTTTAAAATCACATTTCTTGTATGGGGCACCCCTTTAATTTTCAACTTTATTTTATTTTTATTATTCGTTTTTATAGCAGCCATAGTAGTAGATACTCTGTGAAAATTCCAAGTCTCTAACTTTTACGGTTCAAAAGATAAAGCCTTGTGACAGACGGATGGACGAACAGCGGAGCCTCAGTAATAGGGTCCCGTAGACACCCTTTGGGTACGGAGCCTTAAAAATGGAGCTGTATCGTTTGAATAGTTCCAGTGCCCCGAAAAGCTGGAATTCCTGTCACTGGCGTTTAAGGTAAAATTTGTTTTATTCTCATCGGGACATACAGATGCCAGTGTTTTTATTTCAATTCAATAAAGGAACACGCTGCCACAGAATTTTTCCATGAAACCAACAGCCATACGACAGCTTAAATACCGTCAACTTATAACGTTACCACAGCTGGGACACAGGCCTCCTCTCTGTCAGAGGGAGTGGGCCGTAATCTACCACGTGGGCCCAGTGCGGGTTGGTAGTTGTCACTTGTCTTCGAATTTTTTGTTCTAGGACATGCCGGTTTCCTTACGATGTTTTCCTTCACCGCCAAATTGTATGAATAATCTTATTCATATCTAAATATAAAGGTTCCGTTTTATTTTGCTTTTGAGCTACGGAACCCGAACTAGCTGTTTTGACATTTATAAAAATACTGACGTTTATGATGCTAACAAGAACTGAATTTAATGCATTTTAATTAAAAGTTCCAAAAGTACATTTGTACATTTTAATCAGCGTTAAATTGCAGCATTCGCTGTGTATTTACATTTCAAAGAGTTCTAACTAGAGTTAAAATAATGTAAATGTATATTTTATGTTTCCCAGAAACATCGAGTTCTCTGACAAAATGTATAAAGGAGACTGGCGAGAAGCGAGTAGAGTTAGCAACTAGAAACGATTTGGCGAGCAACGAACAGCAGCGTGGCGACGAGTGGTTTAGTCGCTGCTGCAGAACTACCCAGTTTTTTGTAAACTCTTTTCTAACGATCTGGCATGGAAGTCCTACTAATAGAGGTATGAGTATGAGGAACAGGGTGTAAAGTTCACTCATCCTCCATAAAAAAAGGAGGATCCTCCGACCAGACGGGTGTTTTGTCTGGTAGGCTACTGCCCGACGATTGACGTCGGGACGTTGTATATATGCAAGTCGCGCGGTAAACTCTGATTGCGCGATGCAGGATTTTGCGTGACGTCAGTGTGATGTGTAGTTCGCATGTGGCGATGTAGATGCCGCCACATTACTAAAAACAGAGTTTGGGCCTAGAAAACTTACTTTTATCACTACAAAGTAGACTCCTGGCCGACACTAGTTAAATCAATTTTATTTCATCCCATCTCACAATATTATTACAAACATATTCTGCAAATAATTATGGTGGTGTATGGTGTTTTGCCCCAAAACAAAAAGGTCTCGCTTCAACGTATTAAGTCCATATTTATTCCTCTTATAATAAATTCAATTTATTTCACCCTCATCAGAATCAAATTGATTGGGATTGCTCATTTATTAGTCCTCATATTTTATTTCCCATGTGGATTTCGGGTAGAAATTGGTTACATCCCTTTCTTCATCATTTTTCCTTCCCATGGGTTAACAGGACTTAGGAAGGCGACATATTTTTGAAGGTCCGATTTATCGGACACTGACTTAAGGCTTAAACACGAATGAGGTCACTATATATAATATGTCTTCCTAGGGCATCCCCTCCCTGCGTTTCCACTCACACCTGCTTTGTAAATACCTTTGTTTAGTCGCTTTTCATTCATCTTCATAACATGACCAAACCATTTAAGCATACTCTTTTAAATTTTTGTCACTACATACGTTGCTTTATCGCAGGGTAGCGTACCTAGTAGTGAAGCTAACCGGGAGTATAGCCTCAAGGTCGTTCAGATTTACGCACCGACCTCGGCACACTCGGATGACGAAGTGGAGGACATGTTCGTGGACATCTCCAAGGCCTTGTATTCCATCACTAGGGCCTACTACAACGTTCTCATGGGGGATTTTAACGATAGCTAAGCTTTGATTTAACTATTCCTATCTTTTTCTCGCACATAATGTAAGAAGCGAAATATAATCGATACCTTTTCTTGTGTAAATGAGCCTCATTATTCAAATTAATAATGGTCGAACTGGCCGAAAATATTCCATCGTATTGCCCAACGGTCAAACAAACATCAAACTACATTCTATTTTTAAAAATCCAATACAAACAGCCGCCACATTCCTTGATTAAATTTTAAATTAAACGTTATTATGGTGAGGGAAGTCCATTTAGTTCACGTCAACCCAAGTACTATGCATAATGGAAGATTGCGAACAGATTATTGGAAAATTCTTGAATCTAAAAATCTCCTTTTTTTGCCTAGGATTTTATCTGCTTCACACGGTTAGATAGTCACGGAATGTAAAATTAAAAGTTAAAACTAGGTAGAACTTTTTTTGTTTTTGTCGTCGTTCCCATTTCGATCTTTAGGTATCCGTACCTCAAATGGAAATAAAACGGAATCCTTATAGGATCACTTCGTTGTCCGTCTGTCTGTCTGTAATACCCAATACCCTTTTTCAATACCCTTTCCCAAAGGGTACCTTTTTTTGTGTCAATACCCTTTTTCGCATGAGCGCGTGGAGGTATCAAGTTGAAATTAATATCAAATACGTAAGCCTATGGTCCCTTGGAGCTCTAAACAAATGAAGCTTCAAGTCAACGCAGAAAAAAAATACGGTCATATAAGCGACATATTTTGATACTAGCACTTAAATCAAAACCTATTGGGTACCGTTGACCTAGAATCATGAAATTTGACAAGAAGCAAGGTCTCACAGCATAAGTAAAGGAAAAAGTCCAAAAATTTGTTATTTTACCACATAAAAACCGGTCAAAAGCGAGTCGCACTCGCGGACCGTGGGTTCCGTATCATCACATAGGTATTAAAAAAAGTGTGCTATTTAGAGACATCGTTTTAATTTTCCCGTAATCTGTACATAATCTTGTATCACACAGAATAATTTCAGATTTTCTCTATTGCAAACTTCGGAGATAGCGGGGGGGGGGGCACGGTATTTTTTTTTCGTGTTTCATCAAATGTCCAAAAATATGCGGCCTAAAAAAGAACAAATGTTTGAGAATGAGCAAAACAGTGCTCTTTCATATGATACATACCCCACATGCCCTAGTAGCCCCACTTCGAATTTTTAAGACCCCCTTTCAGTCCCTGTTGCAAAGAAAAAGCAACTTTTTATTTCTTTCTTATTTGCAAAATAGTTGGGCAAACGTCATCTGAAACTATTCCAAAATTCAAGTTGATAGCATTAGTAGTTCTTGAGATATACAGCTGTGACAGACGGAAAGACAGACAGACAGACAGGGTCTCACCATAAGGGTTCCTTTTGTACCATTTTGGTGCAAAACCCTAAAAATGGAGAATTGACCGTGACGTATATCATATTATTGACCTTTATAAGCGTGACTTATATTGTGTAAAATTAAAACGTTTAAATCTACTAAAGTTATAAAGTACCTACTTTACATTATTCAAGATTTAATAAAGAAAAATAAACTTGTCCCTTCTCACTTCGCAATAACTCGACCTTGGCTACGGCCACTTAGGCCCAAAGGCCATAAGATAGCCCGCGAAATTATTACTCGGCAAGGTAAAATAAATTGAGTAAAAATATTGAAGAAACGCCGAATAAATTACCCTTTATTCCCCTGAGGGGAAAAAACGATTTTAAAATAAAAATCTTTTTTCTTTTTAGGGCTGTAACCTCTATTGGTCTAAGTTTGATTTTATTATGGGTAGTGGCCGACAAAGATGAAAGAATACAAAACCGGTCAAATGCGTGTCGGACCACGCACAATGAAGGGTTCCGTAGTTGGGATGAATTGTTGGGATGATCCCAAGAACAAAGTTAACATTGTAGTTGAAAAACATGTTCTCCCATACATTCCAACTGCAAATGTCAATTCTAATATTTTTATTTGTAGAACATAGGTAAACAAAAAGTACAGATGTCAACCCACATTACACCTAATGTGGATTGGATCCTATTCGTTTAACTATGGACAAATGTAAGTTTGTACGCACAATATTGAGAGATTTACCATGTTATTTTAAGACCAAAGACTTCTTATAAGTTTTCCTGTAATCTATAGCTATGGAACTATTTTCTGTTTTGTTTTTTCAAAATTTTAAGCTCAGTAGTTTCGGAGATAAAGGGGAGAATTGTCAATTTTTGTGTATTTTCTTAAATAACTTTAAAACGGTTTAATTTAAAATTATACAAATTATATATATTTGAGACCCACATAGTAAGCGCTTTTATTTGATATGTCACACGGTACAGTTTGCAAAACTTTTTTTTATTTTTTTTTATTTCCAATTAAAATTTATTTATTTACGTTACACGTCCGTGTTAGGGTTACAGAAATACATATGTGTACCAAATTTCAACTTAATCGGTCCATTGGATTTGGAGCAAATTGGCTGTGACAGACGGACAGATAGACAGAGAGACACACGAGTAAACCTATAAGGGTTCCGTTTTTTCTTTTTGAGGTACGGAACCCTTAAAATATGAAAGAATTAAGCAAAGGCAGCAACATCCATTTTTTCAATTATAGCAACTTTGAATGCAGTTTGTAACAAAAACAGCAACATCTAGAAAATAACCGTTGAAATTATAGGTTTGCAGCATAAACAGCAATATCCCATTGTTTACCGCTATTTTGGTATAACTGGATTTTGCTGCCTTTCTATAGTAATAAAAAGCGGACGAGTGTTTTTTTTTCTTTTTGTTTGAACGCACTAATCTCTGGAGCTATCAGTCGGATTTGAAAAATTGTTTTAGCATTTGATAGCCCGACTCTCAAGGAAGGTTATAAGCTATTTATCATCACGTTACGACACCCAGGAGCCGAGCAAAATGAAAAAAAAAAAAAAACAGAAAGAACGCTAAGCGAATACGAAATAATTGCTCGGGCAGGCGATGTGATGTGTCGGGGTGGGTCGGGCGAACAAGATATTTCACGCGGACGAAGTCACGGGCAGAATCTAGTGCTTTTATATGACTCATTTACTTTTTGGACCGACTTCACAAAAGAAGGGATGTTTTCAAGTCGTATTCGAATAAGTTTGTCCATTTCTATCTAACAAGTATGTCTATGTTCGGAACGGAAAATTACCGCAGTTGTGAAGTATTGTGTACATGATAACTCGGCGAACTAACGTAGTGTGTCATCATCATTCATCATTCTCCGGCCCTTATCCTAATGTATTTGGGGTCGGCGCAACATGTCTTTTTCTTCCATACTTCTCTATTAGTCGGCATAGCGGTAGTTACTCCGTTTCTAGCCATATCAACTTTCACACAGTCCATCCATCGTTTCTTTGGTCTTCCCGTACTCGTATAGCCATCCACATTCATACTCATAACCTTCCTGACGACATTTTCCTCATTCCTCCGCATTACATGCCCTTATCATGACAACTGATTTCGACACAGCTTTTCAGTCATCGGTGTCACTTTCAGACTTCCTCTTACATACTTATTTCCTATTCTATCCATTCGCGTAACACATCAATTTGATAAATCACTACATATTAGTAAACAAAGGCCCCCACCGCGTCTGTCTGTATGTCTGTATGTTCGCGATGATTTCAGAAACTACTGAACGGATTTTAATGAGGTTTTCATCAATAGATAGAGTGATTCAAGAGGAAGGTGTATACTTATAGTTATCCGGCAAAGCCGCAGGCAAAAGCTATTAGTTATTAATTTGATTATTTGACTGCCTTGTTGGTCTAGTGGTAGCAAACGCTACTGCTGAACATGAGGTCCTGATTTCGATACCCGGGTCGAGCAAACGGTTATTGAGTTTTTCTATCTGAAATTTCTCAGTAGCATTCGGAGACTACATTTGTGCCCGGTTGATGACAATAGGCTCGCCTCCTATTACATGGGACTTAAACATAGCTGGTGAAATGAGGGTGTACTATAGGTTACACCTCTGCCTAACCCTTCGGAGGATACAAGCGTGATGTTATGTTATGTATTGTTAAATTTCCTAACTATAAAAAAATACAAAAAAATATATATATCCCAAGTAGTACCAAAGTAATTTGTGGTCGTTGTGAAGTAGAATGTAAAACAGTTAAAAAATAATCTAAAAAATATTATGTAGGTACCCTTCCTGGGATATATTTTTTTGTATTTTTCTATTAAAACGGCCATAATGTCTATTATATGGTATTTTAAGGTTATCCATTCTTTACCGAACACTCTGAATGTGACACCCATTCCTTAATCAAATAAAGACTGGGTGTGTCTCAGCAGCAATTATGTAATTGGTTATAAGAAGCCCGGGAAACTTGACACATGAAGCCATTTTCTTTTATTTTTAGAACTGGCCGGAAATTAAAAAGTTTTGTTTTATTGTCTATGCTTTGTTCTTTTTTGCGACTTTTTCAAAACAGCCAGTATTATCGTGGCAGAAAGTAAAATAAAAAGCTGCACTTTATACATTACACAATTTTCTGTTTGTTATTTCTTTGTAGACAACTTGATAGTTGTATTTGTCCAGCTTTAGACTGTGATAAGCAGATTGACTGCTTGATTTAAGCAGATATTATGACGGCATATAAACTATCTAAAACATAAATTCAATTCTCACCTTCTTGGCTTAATATCTTTGCAACTAGATCAACGCTATATGCCTCATCCTCATCTGCCTTTTCCAACTTTGTTGGGGTCAGCTTCCAGTCTAATCCGATGCAGTTTAAAACCAATATTTTACATGGAGTGACTGGTGCATTGTTGAATTGCCAAAATTAAATTACGAATGTGTAAGGCAATTAGAGTATAGGTCGATATAGTTGGTAAGTAAACAGAGTCAGGTACTAACTTTTCACTGAGTTCAAAACAAAATAACAAAAATATCTAGCCATAACAAAAATAGACACAAACAAACCGTCATATCAGAAATAAAGCGCTTTATTCATAATCGCACCACACAAGTTTGACGTCTGACCGACCGTCGAACATTGACCCATCATCCCTTCAAACACATTAGAGATTTATTTAAATCCGCGGCTCAATGTTCTTTGGTCGATGAAAGATTTTTATCTTTCGACGTCACTGGATTTTAGTATTTGGATTTCGTAAAATATGAATTCATTCGTTCTGTTGATGGGAATATCTAGTATATAGATTAGGTATTTCGTGGTCTAAATTTAACTGGATTCATAGTTAGAAAAATAAGGTAACATGGTCTTCAATCACATTGGCTTTGTATGGGGATGTCATGTAGAAGGAGGTAACGCATGGTTCTAAATGAGTGATGAATATAAATTTTTAAAGATGGAGAGGAAGGCCAAAGAAAAGATGGATGGGTTGTGTGAGGAATTATGTGAAAGAGAAGGGAGTGAATGATAGCGTGACTGTTGACAGGGGAGAATAAAAAGAGAAAACGTGGTGCGCCGACCCCACGTAACATGGGACAAAGGTAGAGAGATGATGGTATTTCATCACCATACTGTGTACTAATAATCTAGGTGTGTATTATTGTTGCTATAATTTTATTAATCTGTACCTACCTAAACCTTCTTAAAATATAATAAACCGGCCAAGTGCGTGTCGGACTACGCACAATGAAGGGTTCCGTAGTTGGGATGAATTTATCCCAAGGACAAACTCAACATATATTCCAAGTGCAAATGTAAGTTTGTACGCACAATATTGAGACTTTTACCATGTTATTTTAAGACCATAGACTTCTTATCGATTTTCCTGTAATTATAGGTATAGAACTGTTTCCTGTATTTTTTTTTAAAATTTTAGGCTCTTTCGGAGATAAGGGGGAATGGTCAATTTATGTCTTAAATAACAATGAACCATTTATTTTAAAATAAATAATATTTGAGATCCTCACAGTAAGCCCTTTCACTTGATAGATCTTTTCAATACTAGTGTGCCTAAATTAAAGAAGGCTCTTTGCAATCACTTCTTCGACAAAATAACGTAGTCCTTGCATTATATACGAATATACAGAACGCGAAAATTACACTGTCTGCTACCTAGTATAATGTTAATTGTTATTCTACGTGTGAAAACTTGTAATTGGCCATCATCTTGTTTTAAACTTAGCAACTATTGTGTCTGATTAGCTGTAAGTTTTCCAAAAATAATAAAATAAAATATATTGCACAGTACAGTTTGCAAATATATATTTTTTTATTTTCTTATATTGCTCCCAAAATTGACCCCCATATTCAAAATTCATTTATTTACGTTATACGTCCGTGTTTGGGTCACAAAAAATCATGTGTACCAAATTTCAACTTAATCGGTCCATTAGATTTCGAGCAAATTGGCTGTGACAGACGGACAGACGGACAGACACGCGAGTGATCCTACAAGGGTTCCGCTTTTTCCTTTTGTAGTAAGGCACCCCAAAAATATAAATATTTAAATGGACAAAAACCCTAATACCATTCCTGGAAACAGAAAAAAATATTACCTGAGAAATAAGTGGGTTTAAAAACACAAATCGTGCACAAAAACCCAGACTTTTTAGAAGAATTGTCTGTAAGCAATAAAAATATTTAGAACAAAAGAAAAGAAAAATAAAGAAAATACGTTCATTCGCGGTAAACACGACGCAAAGAAAACATACAAACACAATTCTGCAACCCTATGTGAGACAGAGCCACAGGGTTGGTTATTAGCGACAGCCGGCGTTGACGTGATTAATTCATTCAATAGCCAACCGTTGATAACTAATTAGTTTTTCCATGGCATAAACTCTCCATCAATTATGTCTGCCAAACAATACGGTAACCATCTTTAAAAACTATAGACTCAACACTACTCTAATAATCTCCCTGCCCTTATCCCTTGTTACGTGGGGTCGGCGCACTTGTTTTCTTCTTCCATTATCCCCTGTCAACCGTCACGCTATCATTTACTCCTTTCTCTTTCATATCATTCCTCACTCAACCCATTCGTTTCTTCGGCCTTCCTCTCCCTCTCTATCCATCAACATTTATATTAATCACTCTTTTGATTACATGCGTTTCCTCCCTCCTAATCACATGCCCATGCCAAGCCAAACGATTTCATTTCAACTTCTTTGTCACTGGTGCCACCTTCATACTTCTCCATATATACTCACTAGATTTTGCCCGCGGCTCCGACCGCGTGGAGGTCGGAAATTATCCCACGGGAATGTACTACCGGGATAAAAAGTATCCTATGTCCTAATACAGGCTATGGTCTAGCTATGTGCCAAATTTCATCCAAATCCATCCCGTCGTTTTAGAGTGAAGTGTAACAAACAAACACAATTTCGTATTTATAATATTAAAGTTAGGATTTCGTACTTTATCCATTTTCGTCACTCCACACATCCATCTCAACATTCTCATTTCGGCTGCATGCGCACTACTCCATAGGCGATCAAAGCCCTGTCTTATCCCCTCAAGCTGAAAGTGTGTCAACAGTCTTCTAATCCCATGATCCAGATTTCAACCACCAAATAAATAGCTACAGAAGGTCGGCTCCATACAACTAGCGAAAATGCACACACACATAGACACGCTTCACGTACACTCGCGACCGGCATTTGTTTGAGATCGCAGTAGGTACGCGTCTATGTGTGCGTGTACCTGGTTTTGCCCGTTGGAGCTGGCCTTCTGTAGCTTTCTATTTAGTAGTACAACCGTCTAACGAGGCTCTCGCCCGACAAGTATCGAAGCGGATACAATGGACTTTTAACAGGGGATTAATATTCAAACCTAGTCCCTTGTGGGTAGGTGTAATTTAACCTATATTTGTGAAGTTTTATAGGGATAGGGATAGTTTGTTGGATGATATTATACAGAGTATTAGAAGTCTCGTAGTTACAGAAAAATTATAAGCAGTGATCATTTATTGGAACGAAGTTTTTTATCGCGGCTTGTGGTAGGAGTAAACTATAAGAAATTGTGACGAAACGAAAAAGCGATATGCAGCCAGTTTACAAAAAAAATAAAATAATAATAAACCGACTTCGTATAGAAATTAACTCGAAATTATGAAATAACTTTACTTTCGGAAGTCGGTGTCATGGGATCCGAATTTTAGTTTTTGCCACCGACTTCGAAATTAAAGTTATTTTGAGTTCATTTCTTTTTGAAGTCGAATCAAGGAGAAAGTACAAAATACTAGCAATATAGGAAGGTACAAACTAGAAATACTACCACTACCAATCGGTTGTCTTTTAAAGTGAAGACACGTGAGCATATGCGTAAGAAGTTGGCGGAAATATCCCTGCGCTGATTTGCTGGATTCATTTTCTCCTCTTCTGATTGTTATTTCTCCTGACACAGTATATTCTGTTTATAATGTATGTATGTATCGATGTATTTATTCTTTTATTTTGTAGTTATTTTCGTGTTATCTATCCTTTATATTGCACCTGCCATGTTTTCTCTCTGCATCACGGTAAGGTTGACTGGTAGAAAATGCCTCAGGCATTAAGTCCGCCTTTGTACGGTATTTGTTTTTTTACTTGTGCATAAAGTTTTAATGAATAAATAAATACTAACTTTTTTTCCTATAAAAACCTCTAAAAGAGCTACAAAAGTGGGTACTCAACAATAAAGTTACCTACTGATGAAGATACAACTGCATATGCGAAACAGCTTGTTTTATTTTTTCTTTTCATGAAGTGTAACTAGGAATCAGAGATTGCTATTAGAAAAGAACAAGTAATACCAAATTACACTGATATCGGGTCGCAGCAAGCGTCCACGTCTTCTCTCCGCGGCGGTCGGTAGACAAGTGCAACCTCCCCCACCCCCACCCCCCACCCCGCCTCACAATCACGCGCGTGCGCTGCTAGAGACGACAGAGTTATACACAACTATAAATTAATGTCTATACACTACATAAAGAATTTTCAACAAAATCGATTAAAAATCCAGTCCCGAAAATAGCAGGAAGAAATATCATGATAAAAAAATTCCGACGCCCGGTAATGATTCTACTCTTATGAAGTTGGTAATTGTACCAACTTCATAAGAGTAGAATCATTACCGCGAAATCCCAGAAATGAGATAAAAAGCTTCTAATGAAAAGTTCTTCCGGGGAAAATTATATAATAAAGTATGCCCACGAAAATCACGATGAACGATGTGGCCAATATATGTAGGTATATAACAATCAATCTGCCTAGCCTTTTCCCAACTAAGTTGGGGTCGGCTTCCAGTCTAACCGGATGCAGCTGAATATCAGTATTTCACATGGAGCGACTGCCTATCTGACCTCCACAACCCAGTTACTGGGTAATACGATACCCCTTGGTAAGACTGGTTGTCAGACATTCAGGCTTCTCACGACCCGTAACGAATGTCAAAGTTCCACGAATGACAGCCGGGACCAACGGCTTAACGTGCTTTCCGAGGCACGGAGGAGTCTCGGTATGAAAAGATGGTCACCCATCCACAGACCAACCGCGGCAAGCGTAGCTTAACCTGATGGATCGACCCTTGCGGCTGTTTATTACTTAGTCACGAGCTCCTATGTATATAACATTATATATATAATACTATATGTATATAACATTGAGGCATTTATTTGTCGGCCTTATATCCTACTAATATTATATCTAATTGCGAAAATATGTGAGGATGGATGTATGGATTTTTGTTACTCTTTCACGCAAAAACAACTAAACGGATTTTGATGTTTGGCACACTAATAGTTTATAACCTGGATTAATACATAGAATACTTTTATCCGTATATTCCTACGGGCTCGAGAACTACGCGGGTGTAACAGCGGGGAGTTGCTAATACTTATTTAAGCGGTAAAATAATTTGAACAATACGCATACATACAATGAAATACGTAAAATAAGAGAAGTTTTTGGCAACGGCCTCAAATTCCAGGACTTTATTTATTCTACAGATAAAACCCAATTAAACTTTGATTAAATTAATTTAATCTAACATGATAACAAAGTACAAAAAGCGGCCAAGTGGGAGTCGGACTCGCATACGGTTCCGTACAGTTGTACAATATTATAACACTACATATTTTTTAATACTATAGTAAATAAAAACTTTTATATTGTTGTTATAGCGGCCATAGTACTTACACACTTTGAACATTTCAAGTGTCTACCTATTACGGTTCAAAATATACTACAGCCCTGTGGCAGACAGCCGGGCGGACGGACAGCGGAGCCTTAGTAACTGGGTTCCGTTGACACCCTTTGGGTACGGAACCCTAAAAAACCGGCCAAGTGCGTGTCGGACCACGCACAATGAAAGGTTCCGTAGTTGGGATGAATTTATCCCAAGAGCAAACTTAACATTGTAGTTGAAAGACATGTTCTCCCATACAATACAACTGCAAATGTATGTTTGTCCGCACAATATTGAGAGATTGACCATGTTATTTTAAGACCATAGACTTCTTATAAGTTTTCCTGTAATCTACAGGTAAAAACGATTTTCTGTATTTTTTTTTTTTAATTTTAGGCTTAGTAGTTTCGGAGATAAGGGGGGAACGGTAAATTTTCGTTTATTTTCTTAAATAACTTTAAAACAGTTTATTTTAAAATTATAATATATATATTTGAGACCCTTACAGTAAGCCCTTTCATTTGATATATCACTCGGTACAGTTTGCAAAAGTATTTTTTTTTAATTTTATTATTTACAAAATTCATTTATTTACGTTACGCGGTCGTGTCTGTGTCACAGAAATTCATACGTGTACCAAATTTAAACTTAATCGGTCCATTACATTCGGAGCAAGTTGGCTGTGACAGACGGGCAGACAGACAGACACACGAGTGATCCTGTAAATAAGGGTTCCGTTTTTTCCTTTTGAGGTACGGAACCATAATAAAAGTTTATTCTATTCTATTCGTTTCATGTAAACTTGACGTGGTTACCTCATAAAAATAACCGAAACAATGAACGAACCCTAAAAAGTTGTGTGTAAAATGAGGCCACTGAATACAATACCGTAAAACACATGGCCTCAATTCTCCAGTCCTGTACACGCCCCTATTAACTTTGACAAGAGCCCCAGTGATTGCTGACAAATTATTACTGCAAGATCTCTCACAAAGAATTCGCGATTATTATGCTCCAGAAACATTTAAAAGGATCAGGGTTTTAATGTGTTTGCGATTTTTTTTCCAGAGATTTCCGTCAGCCTTGGAAATAGCTTTAATTGTATTCCCGAGTCTTATTGGGGGTCGACGACTTCTTTTTTAAGAAGTTTTTGAAGGTCGTTGAAGAAAGTTATAAAGTTATAACTTATAAAGTTATAACGGGTCGATCCATCAGGTTAAGCTACGCTTGCCGGGGTTGGTCTGTGGATTGGTGACCATCTTTTCATACCGATATTGCTCCGTGCCTCGGAAAGCACGTTAAGCAGTTGGTCCCGGCTGTCATTCAAGGATTTTTGACAGTCGTTACGGGTCGTCAGAAGCCCGAAAGTCTGACAACCAGTCGCTCCATGTAAAATACTGGTATTAAGCTGCATCCGGTTAGACTGGAAGCTGACCCTAACATAGTTGGGCTAGGCAGATTGATGTATTGAAGAAAGTTATAACTTGTCTTTCATTTTTGCTGAGTTCCTGTTTATTGAGAGCCTGATGATGCCCGTTGGTGACTGGCTCGTTGGTCTAGTGGTAACAAGCACTACTGGTTCTGGGTTCTATTCCCGAGTCGAGCAAAGTATTATTGGGGTTTTTTGTCAGGGATAATATATATAAGTACCTCCTTGATACCTATGTTTCGAAGTTGAGAATATTTAATATTTATTTTAAGAGGATTGTGAAGCTGTAAATTTTCATACAAAAAGCGATAACGTTTTTCTCCCCGTAAACATAGTCAAATTTTCATAATTTTTTGAAATGGTGTAGGTATAATGAAAAACTAGGTCTGTACGTTTTTATTATAAAGAAATATTGCACACGATGTAAGTTATTAGCATCTAAATATCTATATTTTTGACATAAAAACTTCCTCGAGCGTTTTTATTTTTTTTTAATTAAATTATATTCAATTACTAAAAAATAAAAACGTACAGACCTAGATTAAGATGTACTGAATGTAATGAGACCAAAATTATCTCATTTCGTAAAGGTTTAGGAGGGTGAAAACGTTATCGTTCGAAACAATATTTATGTAAATAATTGTATGAAATGTAGGTAATTGCCTTCAAGACTCGCGCCGCGTATCGGCACTTCACAATCCTCTTAATAGTTTAGCTAGCGTATAGGTGAAAAAGTGTAAATTACGTAGGTAATAATGTTAATAAAGAAGGAGCTACGTCTGCCAACAAACTGCTTTGTAGTTTGGCAGAGGTAATAATGTGTTTTTCAAAAAACTTTTTTTTTTTTTAATAGCAGCCTGGAGTCTGGGTTTGTGCCTGGTTGATGATAATAGGCTCGCCCCCTGTTACATGGGGCTTAAACACAACTGGCGAAATGTGGGTGTACTGTGTAGATAGGCTTCTGCATTACATTTCGGGGATTACAGGCAAGTTATTATGTTATATTAAGTAATAACCGGCCAAGTGAGTGTCGGACTACGCACAATGAAGGGTTCCTTAGTTGGGACGAATTTATCCCAAGAACAAACTCAACATTGTAGTTGAAAAACATGTTCGCCCATACATTCCAACTGCAAATGTAAGTTTGTATGCACAATATTTACAGATATACCACGTTATTTTAAAACCATAGACTTTTTATAGATTTTCCTGTAATATATAGGTATAGAACAATTTTCTGTATTTTTTCTTTCAAAATTTTAGGCTTAGTATATAGTTTCGGAAATAAGGTGGTCAATTTTCGTATATTTTCTTAAATAAATTTAAAACGATTTATTTTAAAATTATAAAAAAAAAATCTATTTGAGACGCTTCCAGTAAATCCTTTCATTTGATATGTCACACGGTACAGTTTGCAAAACTTTTTTTTTTTTTATTTGCTTGTTACTCAAAATTCCAACTTAATTGCAGCCAATTTGCTCCAAATCTAATGGATCTACCATTAGATTCGGAGCAAATTGGCTGTGACAGACGACCAGACAGACAGACACACGAGTGATCCTATAAGGGTTCCGGTTTTCCTTTTGTGGTACGGAACCCTAATAAACGTTTATTCTTTTCTATTCATAACATGTAAACTTGACGTGATTACCTCATAGAGTGAAACATACCGATTCCTATTTCGAGTAACCATCCGTCATTCTGACTTACGTATTCCAGTGCGTAGGTGTAAGTCATAATATTATTCGTACGTTCTTAAAATGGCTCGTAATAAAATGCCTATAAAATATGGATAGGCCCTAAAGTAAGTTTATGACGCCTTAATAGGCTTTTATTGAATCGTCGTGATAATATTATTATATGGGTAAAGATGGTTAAGGTTTTTAAGGTAAAACGACTAGCTTTTGCCTGCGGCTTCGTCCGCGTGGTGGTCGGAAATTATCCCACGGAAACGTGCTACCGGGATAAAAATGATCATATGTGTTAATCCTGGTTATAAATTATCTGTTTGCCAAAGGAGATATTTCAAAATGGGCCAGGTCTGTGTACACTACCTCAAAAAAATTTAAAAAATCCGTAGAATTCGGGTAAAATATAGATAATTTATTTAAATGTAGTCTGTTGTGGTAGGGAATTGATATTTATCAATTATTTTTATTGACTTTCAACATGTCGTCTCACTGATTTAGTTACTCTGTGCATATAGACAATGACAGTAAACCATAGACTGATCATAGAAAGAGGACGGTTAGCTGTCACAACAGTGTCACTTCAGCCCTCTTCTTGAGTATTAAACATGTCAAATGTCAATAATCAGTCAAAATGACAGCTTGCCGCCATGATGGGTTTTTGTTGTGTGACGCATGTTGTTTAAATTTGATTGTTAAGTCTATGACATGTATTATGATCCATCTGACAGTTTTTATTTTTAAACTTTTGTGGTATTCTGAATTTATTTTATTTTATTTTTCTTTTTTGTGTAGTCATAATAATTTTTTAATGTTATTTTAATAAGATTAATAATAATAATATAAATATTTGCACACTTTATTAGGTAATGATACAGAGTACTTTATATTTATTTGTAACATCTGTTTAAACAAACCTGTATTATGCAAATAAATAATTTGATTTGATTTGCAAATTGCTAATCCATTGCTTCATACATTCGAAAAATTTGTCTTCTCATCACCGTAAATAATGCAATGAATGTTGTTGAACTTTCAAAATGAAACCGATTCAAACTGATTGTTTATTACACAATCAGGGTGCAGGTCCAAGATAAAAGTACTTAAATACCACACGCTCGACATTACATGTAGAACTGCTAACCAACATCTGCTCACCAAAGAATTGCAACAGAAATTGATGTTCTAGATACCTAAATAACAGTCGATTTGTGTTAATATATGGCGTATTCTGATTGATATTATTATTATTATTTTTTTATTTTATTTTTTTATTTGTGATGGGTTTGCTCTTGACTCTAGTCTAGGTCAGAGGTGACAGAGACAAAGTCGACGATGGAGTGAGCTTACCCAGAAGAAGCCTGTTCACTCTCACTTTGAAGAGATTAGGGTTGTATACGTTCGGAAACACAGACACAGGTAGTGAGTTCCACTCTTTTGCTGTGCGCATTATAAAAGACATTTGGAAGCGCTTAGTGCGAATTGGTGGAATAGCAACCAGGTAGGGATGGTAACTGGCAGTGCGTCTAGATGTCCGGTGGTAGAAGGGGGCCGGTGGAATGAGGTCGTGGAGTTCTCGGGCACACTCTCCGAAGTACAATCTGTAGAAGACCGACAAGCAGGCAACCTTGCGGCGATGATTCTTTGGTGTGCTGGAATCCACTGCAAAATAATGTTATTTTCCACATAGTCAATAAACACAGTATACAGATAGACGTACAATTTCGATTGTCAATTCCTGTATCCAAATCTCTATAATAAATAAATAGTTTTAATTCTTTCTTGCATTATTTTTAAACAAGCGAAAAGTCCATGGGTTCATAAGCTACCGTACATCTGCAGCAGCCTCGAACAATATCTTCGCACATTGCGTTAAAATCTAACGGAATAATTAACACAACATCCTTCTAGAGTAAATGCTGTGTCACCTTGAAGATTCCATATTCATTATAATCCTTCAATTACAAGGAAAGCAGAAATAGCAATTTCATGCAATTCTAAAGAAAAGAAAAGAAAACCGGTCAAGTGCGTGTCGGACCACGCACAGTGTAGGGTTCCGTAGTTGGGATGAATTTATCCCAAGAACAAACTTAATATTTTAGTTGAACATGTTCTCCCATACATTCTAACTACAAATGTAAGTTTGTACGCACAATATTGAGAGATTTACTATGTTTTATTTTTTTTAAGACCATAGACTTCTTATAGGTTTTCCTGTAATCTACAGGTATAGAAGTATTTTCTGTATTTTAGGCTCAGTAGTTTCGGAGATAAGGGGGGGGGGGAATGGTAAATTTTCGTCTATTTTCTTAAATAACTTTAAAACAGTTTGAGTCCCTCACAGTAAGCCCTGTATAGTGCGGGATAACAAATGAAAGGGCTTACTGTGGGAGTAAGCCCTTTCATTTAATATGCCGTCCGTGTTTGGGTCACAGAAATACATACGTTCACCAATTTTCAACTTAATTGGTCCATTAGACTGACAGACAGACGTTTTTTTCATTTTGAGGTACGGAACCCTAAAAAAGTACTTCGACGCATGTCTGGAGTTTACTCCATATGTACGATTATCTTTGAATATAATGGATAGATTGATCGCTACAATGAAGACTAGCCGAAAATAAACAAAACAATGAAGACTGGTCGAATAAAATTCTAGGCGCAGTACGAGTCCGTGCCGTTTCTTTTTGTGAAAACAGATATCCGATATGGCTGTAGCCATTATATTTGCTAGACACTAGACTTATTACGCTCATTGCATTCCTCATAAAGTAAGCTTTCATCGATTATGATATGTTTCAGCTCTGAGCTGATTTACGGCCGATATGAGACGACATCTTAAACTTTTTTGCTATTTGCAACAGATTTTCTTTTTTCCTATTTGCAACAGATTTTCTGACACTCTGCCGTAGCTATTGTATTTGCTCGGCACTAGACTTTTTAGCTCATTGCATACCTTTTGATGCAAGCTTTCTATGATTGCGGTTTTTTTTTCATTTCTGAGCAAATTTACGGCCGATATGAGATGACATCTGACATTATTTTGCTATTGTCAGCTTCATATTAATTTGTAACCCAATTTTGACCAATATTTCAGTTGTTTCTCTTTAGGTCCTGGTAGTGTTTTGTTAACTCTTGACAAAGTTATCAGAATAACTGATCTAGCTAATTACAGTTTTGCCTTATACCAATTGATATTTTGACACAAATAGTGAAAAGTAGAGGGTCGCGCGCATGCACGTGCACTCACAGTGTAACATCACACGCAAATTATATCCGGCCTTACAATTGTTATAAATATTACCTATCTTTTGAATGCTCAACCATTGCTCTAGAATAAGAAGTTGTTTTTCCTAACGGAGACGAAGATAAAAACCCCGTGGGAGGTGGCGTACCTCAACTACCTGGGTTACTCTCTTGAACACAAGTTCAAGAAGCAAGCTAGGGTCTGTGTGTATGTTCGCGATGATATTTGTTGTCGTCGTCTCCATTGCTTTGAGAAATCGGGTTTCTCTGCCATATGGCTACTTGTGGATACTGGCGTGGAGAAATATCTCTACATCGGTATCTACCGATCGCATAGCGGTGACCAGGAGACAATACAGCGCTCTTTAATTTCCTCGTGGAGTCGACTGACGTAGCCCAGCAACGGTACCCAACGGCGAATCTCATTTTTCTGGGGGACTTCAACCCCCATCATAAAGAATGGTTGTACTCATACCAGAAAACTGACCATGCTGGGTTGGAGGCGCGCAAGTTTGCTTTAACACTAGATCTAACCCAGATGGTGAATGTAGCAACGCGGGTACCGGATGTTGACGGCCATACACCGAATTGCTTGGACCTTCTACTGGCATCTGATCCGGACAGTCATTCAGTATCGGTCTCAGCCCCACTGGGAAAGTCTGACCACTGTCTGGTGAAATCCATATCGACCTGCTCTTCTCCAGATGCGAGCCCTAGAAGCACGAGGCGAGTATGGCGATACGGGTCAGCAGACTGGGATGAGATGCGGCACTTTTTTGCGTCTTATCCATGGCGGCAAGTGTGCTTTTCCTCGGGTGACCCCTCGTGCTGTGCTGACGCGGTTGCGGACGTGATTTGGCAGGGGATGGAATATTTTATTCCATTCTCCGACATCCCACTCGGTCACAAATCCCGGCCTTGGTATAATGCAGAATGCGCCCACACTGAGGCCCGAAAAGAGACTGCCTACCAAGCCTGGGTCAAGGCCCGCGACCGCAAAGTTACAGCGCGTAGGATTCGCGCGAAGAAAAGAGCCTTTAATTCTGCCGCCAAGTTGTGCAAGCGGGTTTTACGTAGGGCACGTTTTGACCATGTCGGACGTATCGGGGCCAGGCTGGCTTCCCCCCTCCGGGTAATAAACAGTTCTGGTCCCTGTCTAAAGCGGTTGAAACGAGCTTCTGTCGTCCCACTTTACCTCCTATGATGAAACCTGATGGGTCGCTGGCTCACTCTGCAACTGAGAAAGCAAATTTATTTGCATCTCTCTTTGCAAGCAATTCACGTCTGGACGCTGGCTCAAAGCAACCACCTACTGTACCTCATTGTGACTCCTCGAAGCCGGAGATCGCAGTACACATTAAAGAGGTCCGAAGAGTATTGTGCAGTCTAGACGTGAACAAGGCCAGCGGGCCTGACGGCATTCCAGCGAGAGTGTTGAGGCAGTGTGCGCCTGAACTGTCTCCTGTATTGACACGTTTGTTCCACCTCTCTCTTGAAAAAAGAACGGTGCCGAAATCCTGGAAGCTTGCAAATGTACAACCAGTGCCTAAAAAGGCGACCGTGCAGACCCTGCCCATTACCGTCCGATCACCATTACCTCCATTCTGTGCAAAGTTTTGGAAAGGGTACTGAACAATAAGTTGCTGGTTTTCTGCCCTGGAGGCCATTGTCCTGCGCCCCCCGCTATCGGCGAGCCGGCCGGCCTCGGGCCAGCGGAAGGCAACCTCATATGCCACCGCCGCATCTGCCACCACTGCGACTGCCACTGTTGCGGCTGCCACCGCCGCGGCTGTAACCACCGCGGCTGCCACGATCAAACCGGGATCGTCGGGGCAGTCAAAAAGCGGGGCCATGCCGGTACCCGTCAGGGCCCCAGCCCTGGCGGCGAGTCAGTCACCCCCACCTCCTATATCTAATCCGGCCGACGCCGAATGGCAGGTAGCCGGGGAGATTCGGAAGGCGGCTAAAGCAGCAAGGGCGGCCAAAAGAAAAGAGAGGCGGCAGCGGCGCAAGGAGCGAAGCGTCGCGGCTAGGCTCCGTGCCCCGAAGTCCGCAGCTGTAGTGCTCACACTACAGCCGGAAGCGGAAAAGAAGGGTGTGTCCTACCGCGACGTGCTCGCCAAGGCGAGGGCGGCGGTGAACCTCGAGGAGCTCGGCGTCGCCAATGGCATCCGGATAAGGGTCACTGCGACTGGGGCTTGGATGCTGGAGGTCCCTGGTGCGGCCAGTGGCCCGACCGCTGACGCTCTGGCCGCTAGGCTTAGGGCGTCCCTAAATGCGGATGAGGCCCGAGTGTCCAGACCCACCAAGTGCGCTGACATGCGCTTCCTGGGCTTGGACGACTCTGCGACGGAGGGAGAGGTGGTGGCTGCCATCGTTGGTGCTGGGGGTTGCTCTGCCGCACAGGTGAGGGTAGGCACCATCCGTCCCGACTTTACGGGGATGCGAACCGTTACGGTAAGCTGCCCCGTGTCGGCAGCCCGGAAAATAGTCGGGGAGGGCCGTAGGCTCAAGGTCGGCTGGGTGTCCGCGCAGGTGAAACTGCTGGAACCCAGACCTCTGAGGTGCTTCCGCTGCCAGGTGGGCAACCACGTGGGAGTTAAATGCACCTCGGAGGTGGACCGAAGCAGTCACTGCTTCTGCTGCGGTCAGCCCGGTCACAAGGCCGACTCGTGTAATGCCACGCCGCACTGCTTTGTATGTGCGGCAGCTGGCAAGCCGGCCAATCACCGGGCGGGGAGCAAGGCCTGCGCTCCACCCGCCAAAGCCAGGGGCAAAGGCAAGGCCTCCACCACCACCATCACCGCTGCAGCCGTCGCCACTGCCGCCGCCGCTGCCGCCTCCACTGTCGTTGCCGTCGTTACCACCGCGGCAGGGCCCTCACAGGGGGCCCGGGAGGGGGCTTATATGGAGTGTCAATAATGGCCCCATTACGCCTCCTCCAGGCGAACATCAACCACTGCGCCTGCGCTCAGGATTTGTTGCTCCAGAGCTTGGAGCAGTGGTCGATTAACATCGCCGTGGTCGCTGAGCCGTACTTTGTCCCGCCCAGGGATGACTGGGTGGAGGACCTGAGCGGCTCAGTGACCCTAATTTCGTCGGCCGCCGCCGGTACCCCGTCCCTCGAGGCTGTCAAGAGGGGACGGGGCTGCGTGGCAGCACGGTTCGGGGAGATTGTTGTGGTAGGGGTATACTTCTCCCCGAACCGAACTCTCGCCGAGTTCCACAACTCCCTTGCGGAGTTGAGAGTCGTCGTCGTCGGGTTCGGTTCCCTCCCCGTTCTCGTCCTTGGGGACTTCAATGCCAAGAATGTGGCTTGGGGTTCCCGGTATACGGACACACGGGGCAGGATGGTGGAGGACTGGGCTCTGGAGACAGGCCTGGTCGTCCTAAACCGGGGCTCTGTCCCCACGTGTGTGCGGATGCGGGGTGAATCAGTAGTGGACATTTCGTTCGCCAGCCCCGCTCTGTCGCCGCATGTGGTCGACTGGCGCGTCATGGAGGGGGTGGAGACTTATTCCGACCACCGGTATATCCGGTTTGACGTCTCTGCCCAGACCTCGAGCGCGCCGGTGGCCCCGAGTGGTCCGCGCTGGGCGCTGAAACAGCTGGACCGGGAGCTCCTCCTGGAAGCCTCAATCGTGCAGGCCTGGGTGTCACCACCGGACAGGCCTGCTGACATCAACGACGAGGCAGAGTGGTTCCGGGAGGCCATGTCTGAAATATGTGACGTGTCAATGCCCCGGGTCCAGCCCGGGCGCGCCTGGCGCCAGGTGTGCTGGTGGTCGCCGGAGCTGACGACTCTGCGCAAAGCATGCGTTGCTGCACGACGCCTGTACACCAGGCACCGCAGGCTCCGTATTCGCCCTCCGGATACGGAAGCCATTCAGACGGAGCTGTACGAGGGGTACAGAGCGGCGAAGGCCTCCCTCCGAGCGGAGATCCTGCAGGCCAGAGGTCTGGCCCGCGAGGAGTCGCTGGGGACTCTGAACAGGGACCCGTGGGGACGCCCCTACAAAATGGTGCGTGACAAACTCCGCCCATGGGCTCCCCCGCTGACGCAGAGTCTCCGGCCCCAGCTCGTGGCGGATGTGGTGAGCACTCTGTTCCCTTCGCGAGGGGAACATACTCCCCCGCCTATGGCTTCGCCTCTTGCAGTGCCCGATGCGGACCACACCGCTGACGACGATGACGATGCTCCGGAGGTGACCGAGGTAGAGCTGAGAGTGGCGGTACGTAGGATGAATGCCAAAAATACCGCCCCAGGACCCGACGGCTTTCCTGGAAAAGCCTGGGTTCTGGCCTTGGAGGCTCTCGAGCCTCGACTAAGGGGGCTCCTAAGCGCATGTTTGGAGAGAGGCCAGTTCCCACTTCGGTGGAAGACGGGGAAACTGGTTCTCATTAAAAAGCCGGGACGCCCTGCGGACTCTCCGTCCGCTTACCGGCCCATTGTCCTGCTCGACGAGGTGGGCAAGATCTTTGAAAGAGTCATTGCAGACCGCCTCGTCGGGCGGCTGGTGCGAGTGGGGCCGGATTTGGCAGAGAGCCAGTTTGGTTTCCGCAGGGGGCGCTCTACGGTGGACGCCATCATGTGCGTGCGAGCCCTCACAACAGGGGATGCTGTGGCCCGGGGTGGGGTCGTCTTGGCGGTGTCTCTAGATATCGCCAATGCCTTCAATACCCTGCCTTGGAGTTGCATTAGGGAGGCACTCCGGTATCACCGGATGCCGACCTACCTCTGTCGCGTGGTCGAGGCCTATTTGACGGACAGGGCCGTCATCTACCCCGGTCATCAGGGAGAGTGGAACCGGCGAGAGATGTCGTACGGTGTCCCACAGGGATCGGTCCTAGGGCCACATCTGTGGGATATCGGGTACGACTGGGTGCTGCGCGCTGACCTCCCTAGCGGCGTCAGCGTGGTATGCTACGCTGACGACACGCTGGTCCTGGCGCAGGGGAGGTCACACCAAGCGGCGGCCGAGCTAGCGACACACGGGGTTGCGATAATCGTCGAGAGGATCCGGCAATTGGGACTCGAGGTGGCCCTGCACAAGTCCGAGGTAATGTGTTTTCATGGTCCTCGGAATGCGCCACCGTCGGGTTCCCAAATAACGGTAGGAGGGGTTCACATCGGCGTCGAGCCGACGATGAAGTACCTGGGACTCGTCCTCGACAGCCGGTGGAACTTCGTGGAGCATTTTCGACGTTTGGCTCCCAGACTGGAGCGGGCCGGGGCTGCCTTGAAGCGGCTCCTGCCCAATCTAGGGGGTCCAAACGCCTCCTGCCGGAGGCTCTACGCGGGGGTCGTGAGTTCCATGGCCCTTTACGGGGCACCAGTGTGGGCGTGTTCTTTGGGGCGGCGACCAACCCGCCGGTTGAACGCGTCCCAATGGGTCATGGCCATCCGGCTAGTTCGGGGATACCGCACGGTCTCTGGTGAGGCGGCGAGCCTCCTTGCTGGATTGCCGCCATGGGATCTGGAGGCAAAAGGCCTCGCATACACATGGGAGTGGCGCGAGGAGGCAAAACGCCGGGGCGTAACTCCGCTGCCGCGAGAAATCATGGCACAGCGGACAGAGCTCCGGCGGGATCTCATGGCGACATGGAGAGTGCGACTGTCGAAACCCAGTGCTGGGCACGCCACAATTGCGGCGATAAGTCCCCTCTTTGAGGAGTGGTTGGAGAGGCGTCACGGCATCCTCACCTTCCGCCTGACGCAGGTCCTCACCGGACACGGTTGCTTCGGGAGGTTCCTGTTCCGGATAAGGCGGGAGGAAACGCCCGGGTGTTACCACTGTGTGGATCGCCCGGAGGACACGGTGGAGCATACGGTGGAGGTCTGCCCGGCTTGGGCAGAGCACCGCCGCGTCCTCGCGGAGGCGATCGGCGGCGGCGATCTCTCGCGTCCGGCCCTAGTACAGGCCATGGTACGGAGCGAGAGTGCATGGGAAGCCGTCACCTCCTTCTGCGAAGCAGTAATGCTCGCGAAGGAGGAGGCTGAACGCGTAAGGGAGAGGCAATCTTTGCGCCCTCACGCCCCTAGTCGCCGTAGGAGACGCCCTGGGCGTCGGGAATCGATAGCCGATTCCCGGCCACCGTAGGCGCGGGCTTGCGGATGGCGAGCAATGGGTAGCTCGCCGTCCGGTAAGGACCAGGCCCGGGTCGACGGCGCGTTGTGTTCCTCGCGCGCCTCAAAGAGATGTCAGCACTAGCTGAAGGGGTCCGCTAAGGCCGATGCCCGCCAGGGTTGCGGGTTGTTCGAAAGAGTTACCATGGCCCTGGCACAGGCAACTGAAGGAACACGGGTGGGTTTTAGTCAGTAGAAGTCTGACACGCCCTCCCGCTCCACCCAGAGCGGGAGAAGTTATTTGATGATTTCCCACCCAAAAAAAAAAAAAAAGGCGTGTCTTTTTACCGCTAAAAAGAGTCGTTTTGCCCAAACTCCTACTTTTCGGGGTACATCTGTTCATGTAACTGATCGACTTGAGCTCCTAGGTATGGAGTTGACATCTGGTCTCAACTTCGGCGCCACCATCGAGTACAAGGCCCAAACTGCGGCCAAGAAACTGGGCATCCTAAATAGGGTGACGCGATACTTTACGCCTGGACAGCTTTTAACCCTTTACAAAGCGCAAGTCCGATCCTGCATGGAGTATTGCAGTCACCTTTGGGATGGATCAGCTAAGTACTAACTAGCCGGACTCGGTGGAACGCAGAGCTAAGAGGCTCATTGGCGATGTAAAACTCGTGGATGCCAAGCTTCATAGCTTGGCTCATCGCCGCAAGGTTGCCTGCTTGTCGGTCTTCTACAGATTGTACTTCGGAGAGTGTGCCCGAGAACTCCACGGCGTCATTCAATCGGCCCCCTTCTACCATCGGACATCTAGACGCACTGCCAGTTACCATCCCTACCTGGTTGCTATTCCACCAATTCGCACTAAGCGCTTCCAAATGTCTTTTATAATGCGCACAGCAAAAGAGTGGAACTCACTACCTGCATCTGTGTTTCCGAACATATACAACCCTAATCTCTACAAAGTGAGAGTGAACAGGCTTCTTCTGGGTAAGCTCACTCGATTGTCGACTTTGTCTCTGTCACCTCTGACCTAGACTAGAGTCAAGAGCAAACCCATCACAAATAAAAAAAAAATAAAAAAAAAGAAGTCTCGTAGTTATTAGCGACTGAAATCTTAAATGTTTTTGTCAGTCAGAAATATTGAACTTACCATCAGTACACCGAGAGAAAAGAAGTGTTCAGGTCAAAAACAAAACAAGTATAGTAGCTGGCACGAGTCGTGAGCACAAATTCAACTTTTAAACCTTACAAAACTTATTTCCTATTACGGCGATTCATACACGGGCAGGGGCAATGAGGTCAATATGATATCAAGCTTATTTATGTACAGGTAGAACACAGAATACGAGAGCCCGTTGACAACGGCAACAACATTTCATTTGGAATTTGTGCTCACGATTCGTGCCGGCAACTATACTACTTTACCAAAACAATTAGGCGCATGACAGGAATTCGGTTTCGGTGCCCGCACCCCGCACCTATCCCCGTACTTCCTGTAGTGACATGCAGTCCTATACTTGCTTTCAGCAGTGATGAACAGTGGTGATTGATATTGTAACTTCATAGCTGTCATGCGCCTAATTGTTTTGGTCACGTGGTATACACATACATAATTTTAGAGTGAAAGATACGCAAGGTACGTGGCGCAGAAAAATATAACGCTTTTGAATTAACGCTTGTAGTATTTTCACTCGTTATAAAATTTCCATACTGAGGGCCTTATATGAAAATCAAATTGAAATTATAATTATATTATAATAGTTGATGAAAAAAAAAACTTCCTAAATTGTCAGATTGCTGGATTGTCGCCTCATCGCCTGTCACCTGTCACCTTTATATAGGCAATAGGATGTCGCCTGTGAAAGCTATTTGAATGTATTTTCTTAGGTTCAAAGGCCTCTGACCATAACTTACGTGGTTAAAAGACAATTTGGCCTACAGCCAAAACGAAATCGGAGAATCCAGTTTCGTTAAGGTTTTTTTCAGTGCTAAATCAACCAAATAATGTATTTGTAGTAAACTTTTGTGCTTACTTATTGTTGCGAAGATGTAAACAGTAGTAAAACGGGATTAATTAATCATTGTTAGCGACAAATGTACGAACAACCTTTTACTTTTAACGGCGCTTTTTCTCGTTTCGCAAAATACGAACAAAGAGCCTTTACAAACATATATTTCTTTTAAGACTTAGCTGAAAAGGTAGATCAGCGGGGTAATTGCGAAACACATTACTAATTGTTTATTTTTACAATTTCACAAAATTCACCGTGTTATATAAGTTGGCAAGCAGGTGAATTTTTCAAACATAAGAAGCAATGTTTCTATAATTGGCAATCATGTCATTAATTTATTTCTTTTATACTTATAGATTATTTTCTGTTTTGTAAATGTGCCTATAGATTTCTTGACCATTTTCTATTTTGTTAAGTACCTAGTACTTGTTGAAAGGCCTACACTGGCCTCCTATAGCCTCGGTGCCTCCACCACAAGTCATCACTTTACTTCGGGATCTATACTAATAATAAATAGAACTGATCACGTTTATAGACATGTATTTTTTCAATATTATATATTTTAAAACCAACGCGCCTACATTGGTCAAGCAGGCCCGTCCCGCTGACGTCTCCTTAAACTCTAAACGCCTTCTTCTAAAAGTGACCGTACGAATGTCAAAATACCGTCAGCGTGATCTTTTTAGATCGGGGCTTGGATGGAACCGAAATTCAAAAAAACTTTTTCCAAAAAAAAAAAAATACTACCGACTTCCAAAAAAAACATTACAAAGTGAATAACTTTAATTTCGGAAGTCGGTGTCTTTGGATCTGTATTTTAGTTTTTTTTCCACCGACTTACGAAATTAAAGTTATTTTTCACTTTGTAGCTTTTTTTTTGGAAGTCAGTTTTTTTTTTAACTTCTTTTTTATTTGCTACTTTTTAGTGGGTCAGTTTGTAATTTATCTATGTTTACAATAGCCTAATGTCAACTGCTCATCACTTTTTACAAAATATTGCTTTTCCCGATGTAGGGACGTTATCTGTTGAGGAGTTCTCCTGGTAAATACCAGGAGAAATGATATAACTGGCGAAATGTGGGTGTACTATAGGTACCCCTCTGCCTAACTCTTTGGGGATTACAGGCGTCATCATCATCTGCCTAGCCTTTTCCCAACGATGTTGGGGTCGGCTTCCAGTCTAAACAGATGCAGCTGATACCTAACCAGATATCTAACCAGATGGAGCGACTGTCTATCTGACCTCCACAACCCAGTTACTGGTATAGAGGTATGAGGAACAGATTGTAAAGTTCAGTCATCCTCCATAGTAAAGGGAGGATCCTCCGACCAGACGGGTGGGCTACTGCCCGACGATTGACGTCGGGACGTTGTATATATGCAAGTCGCGCGGTAAACTCTGATTGCGCGATGCAGGATTTTGCGTGACGTCAGTGTGATGCGTAGTTCGCATGTGGCGATGTAGATGCCGCCACACTGGGTAATACGATATACCTTGGTAAGACTGGTTGTCAGACTTTTGGGCTTCTGACGACCCGTAACGACTGTCAAAGATCCACGAATGACAGCCGGGACCAACGGCTTAACGTTTTTCTGAGGCACGGAGGATTCTCGGTACATAATCATGGTCACCCATCCACGGACCTACCGCAGCAAGCGTAGCTTAACCTGATCGATCGACCAGTGTAGATGTTATTACTTAGCCACAACCCCCTCTCTATTATAAATATTTTTTGAGAGAAAACCTTTAATTTAGCCAGTTTATTAAGAAACTTTTGCTAGTAATTTCGCAGTTGTGGAACTTTCAAAAACTATTAAAGACCTTTGGAAAAAATGGACGTGATTTGAAACTAGGAATTTTGATACAACCAGAAAAACTTGACATCTGACTACACACACAGTGATCCTTTTAGTTCCCAGTATTTTTTTGTGGAGGAAAGAATGAGGGGTCTACGTAAATTGGTCCTACGCCTCAGCACTTTTCACAACAGACTCCATTTTGCCATGTCAACGTTATGGAAATAAGGATATGGGAAAATAGAATATTGAACGAAAAAATGTGAATATGGGCAAAATTATGGATCGTACTAATATTTCTTAGGGGATTTGTAACTAAATGTATCTATAAAAGTTTGTATATCGAATCTTGCAGACAGAATTTTTTGAGTAGGTATCTCATATCCTTCAGGCGAAAGCGCCAGGGTAGCCCGCGGAAATATTTTTTTCTTGTACTTCTTTTGCAATTTTCAAGTCAGTATTAGGTTTTATATTGATCGAAATAAAATTCGCGACCATAATAAGTATGTATTTACAGAGTTATAATCAATACAGTCATCAATACAACTCTTTAAGACCAGGTAATCCTAATGAAATCTATACGTTTCAAGATTATACTAACTTACAGAGTTGTATTGCTGATTCAGATTATTATAATTCTGTAGGTACAGACGCCAGCACATCAAGCTACTACAATCAGTCAAATTCCTTTAATAGATTTTCAACTTTACCGCTAGAGCATTAGGTTCAAGGTTGATTGGAATAATTTGACAGTTTCGGGTAGCTTGACCTGCTGGCGTCTGTACATACATATATTTTATGCTTACAAATTGCAAAAAACGTATGAAACGTCGTAGGAGTAAGCAGAGTTGTACCCATTTTAAAACCAATTTCGCTGATCATGTAATAACTCCCTTTTAATAGCAGGCCTATTGCCACTAACCGAGCTCAAGTCCAGAATTCAACTAACGATCGAGAAATCCACATTTAGTCTGACCTAGAAATTGAACTCAAAACCCCAGGCTTGTTAGACTTGATCATCGAGGCATTTTTGTAAATAAGCTTAAACAGGCAGTTACATCGGGCAAGTCTTTGCAATGGGGTTGTTTTCCGGAAGTTTCACCGCAAGAGAGCGCTGTGTGTTTGTCATTTGTCAAAGTCATCTTAAAGACAAAGCGCCCCAACCGCGACAAAAAAAAAAAAAATAATACACTGAGCAAAGTCTCGCGGTAAAATTTCCAGCAAAGAACTCCATTGAAAAAATACAGTGATATCCACAATATAAATACTAGGAACAAACACAAATTTATTGTACCTCCAACAAGGCTCAAGAAAATAGGTGGGTCATTCAGGTGTCAATGTATACGTTTTTATAATAAACTTCCAAGCCACGTTCAAGATCTGAGCCTTAATAAATTCAAATCATTCATTAAACGCAAGTTGTGTCAGAAAGCTTTTTATACCGTTAAAGATTATATTGAGGACAAAAAGGCTTGGGTTTGAACTGCTCCAAATTTTATATTATTTTTATTTTTGCATACTGAATGTTGACATGAATATTTACTTTGTAAGTATTATATTATTTTAATTTATTGTGAATGTGAAGACTATGTCATTGCATTTTTTTTTTGTTTGTTTTATTTTTTCTCTGTTGTTTTAATCATGGTCTGGCAGTTTAAGTAATCTATGCGGCCTACCCCAATGTCCTTTCTTTGGTATTGTTCGTCGAATCGTTGAGCTCCTTAAGTTCTGAGTTGAACTGCGCGATTACTGACAAATGCGTGCACTGACTGGACAGGTCCTCTCAATCTGTGTGGTTCTTTCCTCAAAAGACCATTTCAGACACCAATCTACATGGTCTTCACGTGAAGTGACCAAGATTATGTCTGGACTTTATAAGAGACTGTGACCTCTGAGTTTGTTTCGGCCTTTCTTCTCAGAGTAGTCAGATAGGAAACGCCGACCTCATCTAGTTTAAAAAAAAATATTGACTTGTAAAAGTGTTTGTACAAACCTACTTTCAGAAATAAAAATCATTTATCATTTATCATTGGGAGCTGAATGAAAGTAATAAATGCGCCATCTACGTGGAACTAATTTTATAGTTCTCTTCGCCATTGTGGTTACCTATGAGGACTTCATAATAGCAAGCTATTTACAGCAATGCTGATTGTAAATATATGGCAAAAATTGCTTACTCAGTATTTTAAGAGGATTGTGAAGAGGATTGTGAAATGCCGCAATTACCTACATTTTCTTTTTGAAATATTGTTTCGGGCGATAACGTTTTCACCTCCCTAAAGATTTACGAAATGAGATGATTTTGGTATCATTAGATTCAATACACCTTAATCTAGGTCTGTATGTTTTATTTTTAGTAATTCAGTACAGTTTAATTAATAAAAAATAAAAATGCTTGAGGAAGTTTTTAAGTCAAAAATATAGATATTTAGATGCTAATAACTTAAATCTTACGCAATTTTTCTTTATAATAAAAACTTACGAACCTAGTTTTTCATTATACCTACAACGTTCACAAAAATTTTGAAAATTTAGACTATGTTTACGGGGAAAACCTTATCGCTTTTTTTTAATGAAAATTTACAGCTTCACAATCCTATCCTCCCAGTAAACACCAAGTAACCATCACAGTTCTTTTAACGACCCGCTGAAGAGGATAACCATCAAATATTTTCTCTTTCATCCTATATCAGTTCAAAAACTATAAACTTGAAGTATCTACTGCATAGTTATTCAGCCAATAAACAGACTTGTTCATGAATCTAATCTGACTTTTATATGAGGCACGTGATGTACAGTACAAACATAAAATAAATAGGTACAGAAGGTCGGCTCAATACCATAGAACGGCGCAGGTGCACGCACATTCAATTCAATTCAAACTAGGGTCACCATATCCCATATATACTATTAATTGGTATATATATATATAATATAGATAATTATTCGAAAACAGCTCTTACGATTTCAATGAAAGTTGCTCAATTTCTGAAAAAAAGGAAAACGTTTTCTCTATTTTCATCCGAGCAGAGCTCGGACTACCAGGTACTGCTTCTGCTGAAACGCTGACCGGGACATTTGGAGTAGAAGTAGATACATTTTGATGTGTGTTTTTTTTTTTGGAGAAAAGGGGTTTTGTTTTATATTTTTTCTCTGGCGCAAGCGCAAGATACTTCGATGACTAAGTATCTTAAAATAACGGTGATTTTCCAAAAAGAACTCAGGATGCAACAGCAAGCGAAGCGAGCTCGAACATTTGATCACTTCGGATAGGCTAGGTATTCTTTTGACCATTCAAACAAAAGTAAGAGTTACTTTGATGACATACAGAAAAGTATTAGAATTTAGAGTATGTAAACAGCTAAAGAGTGGAACTCACTACTTGCGTCTGTGTTTCCGAGCGCATACAACTCTAATCTCTTCAAAGTGAGAGTGAACAGGCTTCTTCTGGGTAAGCTCACTCCATCGTCGACTTTGTCTCAGTCACCTCCGACCTAGACTAGAGTCAAGAGCAAACCCATCTCAAATAAAAAAAAAGTAAAGTTCAAGAGCGAGCAAGTGAGTTCGAAAATTTTTGCATCCCACCTCGGATAGGCTAGGTACGAAGGAATTTGTGGTCAATTAAACGCGCTCTATCTTCGAAACCAGGACAAACGACTTATTGACCGGTACCGTATACAACGCTTCAAACCGGAATATGCCCCGGTGTACTGGGACGTATAGCAGCCCTAACATAAACGCACACGTTCGGGCAAAATGCCGATCGCGAGTGCACTTGCACTCGATGTACGTGAAGCGTGTCTATATGTGCGTGCGTTTTCGCTCATTGCATGGACCTAGCCTACTATATCTGTCTAGTTTGTGGTATGGATATTTTTTCCGACGTAGATTTTTAATGCTTTGTTTAAAAATATTTCTGGATTTTTGCTAGCCGCTGCTGCTTCGTAGTAATAAGGATTGACGCGAATGTGGGTTTGGCATTAGCTTTACAGCTCCAAAACTACTGGCTTGAATGCGGCGCAATTTAATTTCTAGAATAAGCTTTAGAAGAAATCAACCTATCTAAACTCCTTATATTTTGTTTTCCATTAATGTCAATGGTGAGTATTGGTGCCCCAGTGGTATTTGCCCTGACTTACAAGTTGTGGTTCATGGGTTCGAACCCAAGCGGGCACTTTACTTTTTGTAAATTATTTTATAAAAACTGTGACAGATAACATCGTGAGGAAACTGGCAGGTCCTTGAAAAAAGTTGAAAAACCGGCCAAGAGCGTGTCGGGCCACGCTCAGTGTAGGGTTCCGTAGTTTCCCGTCCGTAAAAATATAATAAAATATGTAAACGAAGTTAAAAAAAAATGCTTGCATATACGATTATACTACAAACATGTCCAGAAATTATTTTGTACAACTTTTTGTCTTTTTTGTACAAAAACTGTTGTTTCCATCGAGTTCAAAATGATTTTCCTAGAAAGTCCTTATAAAGTTCTACTTTTCAGATTTTTTTCATATTTTCTAAACTTATGGTTCAAAAGTTAGAGGGGGGTGACACATTGTTTTTTTACTTTTGAAGCGATTATTTCCGAAATTATTGACATCATCAAAAAATGATCTTAGTAAACCCCCATTCATTTTTAAATACCTTTCCAAAAATATATCACACGTTAGGGTTGAAATTAAAAAAAAATCACTTCCCACTTTACATATAGGGGGGGCTACCCTAATAAAACATTTTTTTCCAATTTTTATTTTACCACTTTGTCGGCGTGATTGATATACATATTGATACTAAATTTCAGTTTTCTAGTGCTAACGGTCACAGAGATTAAGCGAGGACGGACAGACGGACGGACAGATAGACATGGTGAAACTATAAGGGTTCCTAGTTGACTACGGAACCCTAAAAAGACATCTACAAACCCGCATTGGGCCTACCTAGTGGATTTTAACGCCCACTCCCTCTCATCGAGAGGTGGCCTTTGTCCCAGTAGTGGGGAAATTACAGGCTGATTATAATAAGGATTGAAGCTGTCAAATTTCTTTAATAGATTTTCAACTTTATCGCTAAAGCATAAGGTTCAATCTATCAAGGTTGATTGGGAAAGTTTGATAGTTTCGGATAGCTTGATTTGCTGGCGTCTGTACATGTCTTCTGTCATTTTATGTGAAAGAAACTTTACATAATAGACTTCAATCATAATCTCATGTTACTCCTGTTCATAAACCAAACGCTCTAAATCCCGGGCTAGCACTATACATACGTAATCCCGTTCAAACTTCCCGGAGTTTCGGGAACTATAATCCCGCATGGATAACAGCCCTATGGATTTCATATGAAGCATTAGAATTTATGGACTTTGCAACGATTGAAAGATTTACATGAAACTGTAATGCTTGGGATTTAAATTACTTATACTTAGTGGGTGTTGAGGGTTCTCTTGTATAACAATAAATAGCGATCAATGATTTGCCTGGCGTAATTCTCATAAGAATAATGCCCGTTTTCATTAATACTAGACAAAATCCTAACTAATATTATAAATGCGAAAGTGTTGTTTGTTACACTTTCACCACACTAAAATGGCTGACGGGATTTAGAAGAAATTTGACACACGGGTAGCTCTTTTCTTTTGCGTGGAGAAATGCTCATGCATACTGCACTACCACGGGGCCACGGGCCTGGGGAATCATTTCTATACTAAGGTCCGTTTGCACCATACACAATAAACACATCTAACACTAAACTGTTTAAAACATCAGTCTGTTTCAAATACTTTCAAATAATTAACAGAAATAGAACGATGTGATTTGTAGTGCAAGTAAACCTTTTTTTTCCGTGGAGAAATGCTCATGCATACCACGGGAAGATAGTACAGTTATGTGGGACTCCAACCCACTAAAACTCCACGGTGTCCTCCTCTGCCGCTTGTGGCGGGAACACGGGCACGCGTTAGCACTCACCGCGAACCCGCCGCGGCTGTCCGTCATCGGACCTTCCTCTGGGGAGCACCCCCTACCACTGGCGCACCAGAACACATTGCACGCCGTGACCACCAAACCAGCACGTGGGCGCTAGACAACCCCGTGTCGGCACCCTTGGTCCCCCTGCGACCAGTCAGGTCAGTGGCCTGGCCGCCTATCACTTATCGGCCGCAGAGTATAGGGAGAGCGGCCAACGAAATACCGACACTCCTCCTCCCCTGCGGCCCCACCGCGTCCGCCATCAGACGGTGGTGACTACGGCTACGGAAGGTAAGGAGAGCGGTGCACCGCAATAGCGGCACTCTTCTCTCGCCGCGGCCTCCAACCCTCAGCCGCGATGCTTCCCATACGACATCGTGGCCCGCCTTAGTTGCGATGTTGCCCAAGCGGCACCTGGGAATAGCCGTGACGAGCGGCCCCTCCACCGGTTTGCTTCACCGTAGGTGACCAAGCCACGGCTACTGAACCCCCCGCCTCGCCAATGCGGGAATCCACGAGGGGTCACCTGGGTAGATCTGGATTAACAAATAGGATACTTTTAATCCCGGTAGTAAGTTCCCGTGGGATATTTCCCGACATCCACGCGGGCGTAGTCGCGTGCAAAAGCTAGTTCTTAAATAAACGCGCGCTGTTGGATTTTCAACTTTAAGGTGTCTGCCAGTGTTAGTGAAAATGGGCATAAAAATACGGTCACACGACGTTGCCAACTTTACGATATTCTACACTGAAGTGTTGGCATCTCACGGAATGTTTTATACATACTCGTACAACTATATTGGAACAGGTTGATGTTGCCTTGTGATTATGTGTGATTCCATTCATAATGTGATACAATTATAATGGACGTTGAGAGATAAAAGAAGCAAACAATTTTACCGAAGAATGTATGTAGGTCTCAATTACGTTGGCTCGAGGTATGTATGGCTTTGTTGGAGGCTTTGCAATAGAAAATGGTTGCTGCATCCTTGCCAGGGTTGGTCCGTGGATGGCCTCAGAAAGCACGTTAAGCCGTTGGTCCCGGCCGTCATTCGTGGATCTTTGACAGTCGTTACGGGTCGTCAGAAGGCTGATAGTCTGACAACCAGTCTTACCAGGGGGTATCGTATGATATTAACAACTTTACTGGGTTGTGGAGGTCAGATAGGCAGTCGCTCCATGTAAAATACTGGTATTCAGCTGCATATAGTTAGAGACTAGAAGCCGACCCCAACATACGTAGTAGGTAAAAGGTTAGGCAGATTGATTGGTTGCTGCCTCCTATCTTGGCTGGTGCATAAATCCGAATTTAAAATGTCCCATATGTCTTTGTGAATTTCACCCCGGTACATAGCGGTACCCATACCATGCGTACTAGAACACAACAATGCTTTTTGGCTCTAGAAATCCATGGTGTTCTGTAGGTACATTTCCAGACTTGGCAGACAAGACACAATATACGACGGCCTAGTACTCTCCATATAGATATTTAGCCTAGCCTTTTCTCAACTACGTATGTTGGAGTTAGTTTTCAGTCTAACTGGATGCGGCTGAATACCGTTTTTTAGATGGAGGCACTGCCTATCTTATCTCCACAACCCAGTTACTGGGTAACACGACACCTTTGGTAAGACTGGTTGTCAGACTTTTGAGCATCTGACTACCCGTAACGTCTGTCAAAGATCCACGAATGACAGCCGGGACCAACGGCTTTTTGTTTTGGGAAATCATCAAATAACTTCTCCCGCTCTGGGCGGAGCCTACCGCTCCGCCCATGTCAGACTTTTACTGACTAAAACCCACCCGTGTTTCTTCAGTTGCCTGTGCCAGGGCCACGGTAACTCTTTCGAACAACCCGCAACCCTGGCAGGGGGACCAACGGCTTAACGTGCTTTCTGAGTCTCGATATGTAATGAATAGCCACTTAAATCCACATACCGACCGCGGCAAGCGTAGCTTAACCTTAGATCGACCCGTGCGGCTGTTATCATACAGCCAACGAGCCCCTTACTGTCAATATAAAAAGAAATCAAGTCCATCTAGGTGGGTACTTCGTATTTTTTACCAAACAAACAACAACATACAAAAAAAAAGCGGCGAAGTGCACGTCAGACTCGGACACGAAGGGTTCCATTCAATCATACAATATTACGACGAAAAAAATTTGTAGGCGCAGTTCGAGTCTGCGCCGCTTGTTTTCGTGAAAACAGATTGAAATTTTACTGCCGTGGTTATTGTATTTGCTCGACACTAGATTTATAGGCTCATTGCATCCTAATCCTAACTACTTTATAAATGCGAAAGTAAGTTTGTTTGTTTGTTTGTTTGTTTGTTACCTTTTCACGCTTAAACCACTGAACCGATCATCCTGAAATTTTGCATATACGTGGTCAGGTGTTTATCCCGAAAAAAAAATACTATTCTCGAGGAAAACAACAATAACGTTCTTATGATAATAGATGGCGCCACGTGTCTATCGAATCATCAAACTATTAAAGTTTCGGGTGTTTAGTAGTGTGAATTGATATAAAGCCGCGGACAAAAGATAGTTCCTTATAAAATAAGCTTTCACCGATCCCATCCCTAACTTTTTGCTATTTGCAACAGATTTTCTTACGGTTTCTGACAATGCCGTATCGGTATACCGCCGTTTACCCGAATTTTATTTGCCCTAATATCATTTGCCATAATAGTCAACAGCCATAATATCATACGACATAATATTCATTTGCCCTACTCTCATTTGCCATATTAGTCACGTGCCAGAATCATTGTTTCCCATAAAGTCACTTACCATAACATCATTTGTCATAATCATTGTAAGCCCTAATTATCACATGCCATAATTATGATATGCCATAACATAATTTGCCATCGACATTGGGTGTGTAACGGTTGTTTATATCAAGAGAAATTGGATGCAATTGGGACTTTAGGGCACCCCGACTCGGACAGGTTAGGTTAGAAGGGGATGGCGGGGTCGTGTGAGCGAGTGAAGCGAGCGAATAGACCCCGCCATCCCCTTCGTGGTTATTTTTTTATAAACCACACAGAAGTAGGACCTAGCCCACCATCAACCATGCACAGAATAAATAAGTTTATTCTTATTATACCAAACATTGCGCACCCATCGACATCGACAGCCAGAAAGCTAATAAGTAGGTAAGTATTAGAATTAAAAACAAGTTTAATAATCAAACTATATAATTATAATTAGGTAGTACAATTTCTTTTTTAATGCAAATACAAATTTCATGCTAAAGCACGCAAAAATTCTATGCCATTTAAATATTATGTCTAATAATTATTATGGCACATAAAAATAAGGCAAACAATACTTATGGCATTCGTATCTTATGGTATCTAAAATTCGGGCAATTAAAAGTATGTCATATGTCTTTTAGGGCAAATGAAACATTCGGGCAAATGAAATTCGGGTAAATGAAATTCGGGAAAATGATGATTATGGCATATAATCTTCGGGCAAACAATAGACAACCTGCCGTATCTATTGTAATAGGTCATTGCATAAGTAATGATGCGATTGTACTGTCATCGAACACGTCCTAACAAGTTTACCTTTTGTCTTTTGTTTCCTTTGTTTCTATAATTCATTTCGTAGAACACACTCCTCAGTAGTGTGATTTGTGCTCATCCGCCTTATAGACAAGCTAGATATCGCGCAATTTTTTTACAAAAATGAGTGAAGATTCGTTACATTTCCGAAACGTTACGTTGTATGAGTTACTTAAAGGCTCAAGTGTTCCGACAATGAAAAATGGGTTGTATATACAGGACACGTCAGGACCGAAGTTGGCGGAAAAAGGGTGACGTCGCATTAGCTTCAGCCAAAAAAGATTTGCATCCGCGTAAGGTCATATTGTCTCTCTGGTGGGATTGTAAGGCGTCATATATTACGAGTTGCTTTCATCGCATAAAACGATTGTTTCTGATAAATTTTGCCAGCAGTTAGATGAATTAAATCAGAATATCATTGTCGAACGGTCAGTTTTAGCAAACAGAAAAAGAATAATTTTTCGTCAAGATAACGCACGCCTACATATTTCATTTCAGACCCAACAAAAACTAAGAGAACTGTGTAGGAAAATCCTTTTAATCTCCTGATATCGCGCCATTGGATTATGATCTATTTCGTTGTCTACAGTTTGAATGAAAAAAAATTGATAACGAAAAAGTGATCAAAATTCACTTAGATGATTTATTTGCGAACAAACCCGCCTCCTTTTTTAAAAAAGGGATCTATATACTGACAGATCGCTGGAGACCTGTTACAGAAAACGAAGACAATTATATAATTGATTGAATAAATATATTTGTATTATCAACGTTTTTCAATTTAATTCTTTAAAATCGTATCATTATTTATGCAATGACCGAATATTTGCTCGACACTAGACTTTTTAGGTTCATTGCATTCCTTTTGATGCAAGCATTCTTTGAATGGGGATTTTTTCATTTCTGAGCAGATTTACGGCCGATATGAGACGACATCTGACATTATTTTGCTATTGTCAACTACTTATATTAATTTTTAACGCTATTTTGGACAATATTTCTGTTATTTCTCTTTAGGTCCTGGTAGTACTTTGCCAACTCTTGACTACCTACCCTACCTACACTAGAATAACTGATACGAATTGATATTTCGACACATAGTGAAAAGTGAAATAAAAGAGGGTCGCGCGCATTCGTCTGCGCTCGCAGTGTGACGTCATTGGCAAATTATATCCGGCCTTAAAATGGGGCCGGCCGGTAAAAGCTAATCATAGATGGCGCTGCCATAGGTAGGCCTCTTGTCATAGACTTTGACCGTACGTATGCTTGCAAGAGTGATTTTAGTTTTACGTTTTATGAATTAAAATATATGAAAATTGTGCCTTTAATGACGTATGGCGAGTCAGTGAGTTCAAGGAAGAGTTAAAGAAATCCGGCGCCTCTTTACGAGGAAGGAAAACTGACTAGATCGTAAGGTAAGGTGCATGTTTTGGATTCGCTTCTTTAACGTAGTATTTACTAATTATATAAATATACCTAATATATAAAAAACTTACTGATTCATTGTCAGTTAACAAAAGCTCTGTAGAGGACAATCTTAAAATATTTGATACTAGCTTTTGCCCGTGGCTTCGCCCGCGCGGATGTTGGAAATTATCCCACAGGAACCGTATATTTTTCCGGAATAAAATGTATCATATGTGCTATTCCAGACTATAATCTATCTCTGTGCTAAATTTCATCTAGATTCGTTCAGACGTTCTGGCGTGATTGAGTAACAAACATCCAAACATCTTACAAACTTTCACATTTATAATATTAGTAGGATTTGTGTTGTTCACGATATGTTTTTGTTATCAATGAATCAGCTGATTGGTATTCTAAATCTTGTCACACATGAATTTCTACAATTGCAGAGATTTTAACAACAGTACATTCCTCATGGTGAACCTGCAGTGGTACAACATCATCTAGTCTTTGTGATGTTGAATGATTTTCTTGAAACAAACTTTTTTCTGCAATTGCGAGCTCTAAGACGTTCTTCTCTGGATAAAGCCTGTTATTCCATAAGAACATAGAAGTAGTAGGACTTTTAAAAAAGTTGTGTAGATGTTCTACCCCCTGTAAAATAAATAAAACAAATACTTTTAAGGCGAAACACTTAAGTAGCAAGATTATTAAAACATTATTCAGACATCGGACCTTAAGAGAATATTATTTACCTGTATATTTACAGAATTTTTTGTGGTCACTCTCCTTGAAATGTTTTTTACGTAACCTCTAGTGGCTTTTAGGTACGAAATCAACACATCTTATTGGTTTCAGCCACAGTTGTTTGATTTTAGAGTCCTTTGAAAAATGGTGGATTCCCATCACCGAACAATTGGGTACGCTACACTGCGTCATTTCAATAAAATAAACAAAAAAAACATATAATAATAGTACAAAAACACCACTGTTTTGGGAGCGATCTAAGCTAGCGCCATTTTGACAGTTGCCAGCCCCATTGTTACAAATACGAGTATGACCTAACTTTTGAATGATCAACCATTACTCTAGCATTAAAGTCTCGTAGTTATTAGCGGTTGAAAACTTACATGTATTTGTCGTTCAGAAATATTGAATTACCACCAGTACTCCGAGCGAAAATACGTTTTCACGTCAAAAACACGTTTCTTGTATGGGCACTTACTTTATGGCTTTTACTTTATTTTATTTTTACTATTTGTTTTTATAGCGACATAAGTAGCCGCTTATTTGATGGTGGTACGAAAATCATACCAGATTATTTTGTTGTCTCTGGTGTGAAACAGCCCCCACGATTTTTTCTAATAATAATAATAATAATAATAATAATAAATAATAAGACGAAAACTACCACCTACTAACTACTGAACACGGAGAATAGAAGACCAAACACAATGCTGACGAGAAGTCGGGCACGACGAAACACACGCCCAACATCTTCGGGTTCGTCGCTCAGCTCCGCCTCGCAGTTGCCGGAACCTGCTCCAGACGTGAGTCCAGTGATACCGGCTGCTGCAGTTGCGTCGAGCTCGAGTGACGAATACTTCTCGCCGCCGACAACACCACCACCATTACGTCGGCGCGGAAGAGGCCGACCACCGGCCAGCTTAGGACTCCGAGGCCCATCGGCCTCTGATGGGGTCCCCGCTGCCGGTGGAAGTGTGCAGCGCATGAGGTGGACACAAACCATCAACGAAAATGTCATGCGCGCATACTTTGGGGCTACAGAGGGGGGAAGTAACTTGACTGCGTATCGTGGTCGGATGCTCTCTCTGTTTCAGGTGCTTGAACCAGCTGTCAACGTGTCGGCGCAACGACTGTCGGATCAGGTGCGGGTCATCCAGCGTAACCATATGCTGGATGACGTCGTACTTGATCGACTACGTCTCGAATCACGGAATAGCCATGTTACGCCTGCTTCGCCACTGGTCGCGGTGCAACAACCCAGTGCCTCACCGCGACCCGACCGCGTTAGTGATGAGGATGATGACGGGGCTATGTCCGTGAGTTCCCAATGCAATGTACGATTGAGGAGCGCTCTGGAGGATGCTTTCCGGGAGTACCGTTCCACTCCGCCTGGGCTTAGACCACGTTTACCTCGTTTGCCCATGCACAAGAAAAATAAGGCGCTGGTGTGTGCTCTAGATTCGCAGCTGTCAAATTATTTTGACGGCAGCAAAGACCTCACCGATACCCACTCGATCTTGTACTGTGCTGCTGTAGCGGCATGTCGTGTAGCTCATGTTAAATTTCCTAACAGTGACAGAGCTCCACGACCAAAACCAGCTGTACCAGCTTGGCAGTGCAGGATTGAGCGTCGTATTGGTGAGGCTAGAGCACTCATCGGCAAGTTAATCTGCTTCAGGCAGGGCAATACTCGCCCTAGAGTGATGCGCTTTGTGAGGCGGGCGTTCTCTGGGATGGATATTAGTTCTCGAGATTACTTGACCCGCGTCACAGAGCGTATCGACTTCCTGAAGCAGAAGATCTATGCATGGGCAAACCGTATTCGTCGGTACAGGCGGAGAGTGGACCGGTACACTCAGAATCGCACATTCCGGAGCGATGAAAAGTGGGTCTATAGGGCTTGGGAGCGACCAGACCATGGTGTGACCGACACGCGCTTCCCGGATGATGACGCCATGTATTCGTTCTGGCGAAGCATCTGGTCGGTGCCTGTCAGTCACACCGAAGGTGATTGGACTAGGGAGATCGAGCGAACGTGCGATCAAATACCAGAAATGGAGGCACTTACCATCAGCCCCGAAGATGTAACTTGTGCAGTCCGTCCGTTACCTAACTGGAAATCCCCAGGGCCGGACGGGCTGCACAACTTTTGGATAAAATGCTTCCATAAGTCGCACGCCCGCTTGGCATCCCAGTTCCAGTCAGCCTTAGAGTCGGGGTCGCTGCCCCAGTTCCTAACGACAGGAATAACCCACCTGCTCCATAAATCGGGTAGTACTGCGGAACCCAAAAATTATAGACCGATCACTTGTCTACCGACGGTCTATAAAGTTCTTACATCCATTTTGAGAGCTAAAATTAACAAACATATAGACAATAACTCCATCATGTCTGCCTCTCAAAATGGATGTAGGAATGGATCCCGCGGTACTAAGGAGCTGCTCCTCATAGATATGGCCATTAACCAACAGGTTCGTCGTTCCCGAAAGGATCTGTCGACATGCTGGATAGATTACAAGAAGGCCTATGACTCGGTGCCACATACATGGCTCATGAAGGTGCTGGAGTTGTATAAAGTAGATGCAACTCTGCGGACCTTCCTGATGTCGTGTATGGGGCAGTGGAGGACAGTCCTTCGCTATCCAGGATGTCTACATATCCAGAGGAATAGCGAGCCGATAAGGATAGAGCGAGGTATATTTCAAGGCGATAGTTTGAGTCCACTTTGGTTCTGCTTAGCCTTGAATCCTCTAAGCACACTGTTGGAGGATTCAGGTCTAGGCTATCGATTGAGAAGAGGTGGTCAGGTTATATCTCACCTTCTTTACATGGATGACTTGAAGCTTTTTGCCCCCAGCAATTTTCAACTGATGGAGCTATTGAAGGTAACCAAAACTTTCAGTAGTGCCATCAGGATGGAATTTGGTGTGGACAAATGTGCGGTCATGCATGTAAAGCGGGGGAGGATTTTGGAATCCGTAGAAACCCAACTCTCGGATTCCATACACCTAAGACCCCTCTCCTCACTCGAAACTTACAAGTATTTGGGTATGTCGGAAGCGTTAGGCATCAACGCTGCTGACATGAAGCAATCGCTGAAGGAGCGCTTCTTTAACCGCCTGAATAAAGTATTTAATAGTCTTCTATCAGGCGGAAACAAGGTGCGCGCCTTCAACGGTTGGGTCATGCCGGTTTTGATGTACTCTTTCGGTATACTCAAATGGACTCAAACAGAACTAGACGCCTTGGATAGAAGGGTCCGCACACTGCTGACTGCAAATCGGATGCATCACCCACGGTCATCGGTGATGAGACTGTATATTTCGCGGAAGTGTGGTGGTCGAGGCTTCTTAAATGCTAAGACCCTGCACAACCGTGAGGTATGCAGTCTCAGGGAATACTTCCTAGAAGCCGACGTGGGGATGCACCGAGATGTGGTCTCAGTGGACAAGGGCCTCACCCCGCTCTCCTTGGCTAACGAGAACTGGCGCAAACCTATAATATTAGATACTAATGACCGCAGGGAGGTATGGCAGAGCAAAGAGCTTCATGGGCGCTTTTACCGGGTCCTACATGGGCCTGATGTAGACCTCTTGGCGTCCGTATCCTGGTTGCGATTCGGTGATCTCTTTGGTGAAACCGAAGGTTTTATCTTTGCGATTATGGACGAAGTTATAATGACGAACAACTACCGGAAATATATTGTGAAGGACGGCACGGTTGACATCTGTCGGGCATGCCACCGTCCGGGGGAATCTATCCGTCACATTATTTCTGGCTGTTCTCGTCTGGCTAACGGAGACTACTTGCATAGACACAACCTTGTAGCCAGGATTATCCATCAGCAACTTGCTCTGCAATACAATCTTGTGGAATCGGAAGTACCGTACTATAGGTATGTGCCCGACCCAGTTCTCGAAAATGGCAATATCACGTTGTATTGGGATCGATCTATCATCACTGACAGGACTATTGTTGCCAATAAGCCAGATATAGTGGTGATAGATCGAAAAGAGCGTCGCACAATGATTGTTGATATAGCGGTTCCGCATGACGAGAACCTCGTGAAAGCTGAAAAAGATAAACAGATTAAGTATCTTGATTTGGCTCGCGAGGTTGTCGACATGTGGGATGTGGATACAGCAATCATTGTGCCGATAGTTGTGACAGCCAATGGCATAATATCGAAGAGTCTCGACCAACACCTGAGGAGGCTCTCGTTAGGCAGCTGGATCAAGGGCTTGATCCAGAAAGCGGTACTTCTGGACACGGCACGTATTGTCAGGAGGTTCCTCTCTCAGGAGCCCTGACCACCGGTAGCTTGGACCCTGTTCCCGATACCGGTGGGCTACTATTTTTTATATTTTTAAATGTTTTTATTTATTTTAAGTTTTTATAAAAATATTTAAAAATGTAAATCATATGTATATAATAAGAAATAAAGGAAATAATAATAATATTTATTGCATAATCAAGTGACAGCCATACAAGAATTACAATTAAAATCTACAATCTTTGATATTAATTAGATGAGATCGGTATTAGGTACATCTTATGGGCACTTTATAACAAAGTCAACATATAGGTATGAGATGTATTGTAGGCCTCGGCTATCATTAGACTGATTAGCCCTAACCTCTCGTACTAGTAAAAACTGTATCACGAGCGGTTAGTGTTCCTCGTCCTCAGAACAGCACAATACTTACAAGTCCTCACTCGAGGTGTGAATAGTGCGATGTACAAACATTTATTCAAAAGATCCTGCAAATGGTTTAATTGAAATCGGTGCACTGCCTTTGATTCTTTTTAAAAGATTCAACGAACTGTGGTGGTTGTTGTGTTTTGTTATTACGTTTGTGTTTGACATATACTGATGTATTTGTATGAGTGCGGTTGTTGTGAGCAGGTGAGTACGTGTTTCTGTGTGTGTGTAACTATTTACGTGATTTTTTGTAGTTATTTATGTTATTTATTTATGTGCCTACTTTCAGAAGGTCTTCGGTATTATTGTAGTCTAATGATTTTAGGAATTTATCTACAGCTAATTTGCATGATTGTTTATTGAGATCTATTAACTTTAACTTTTTGCTTACTTTGTTATATATACTAGGACCGAGATAATTGTGAAATCTTTGTGCAAAAAATATGTTATATTTGGGTGTTTTATAAACTATATCTGTTCGTCGTCTTGATGTAAAATGTGGCTTGACTTTATGTTGTGAGAGTATCTGTAATTTAATATATAGTTTCCGTACTGTAAGGACATCCAGTTCTGAATATAGTTGTTTTGTGGGGTAAGTATATTTTTTACGCGACAGTACTTTAAGGATCATGCGTTGAGCTCTTTCCACCAATATCATACTGTTTTTAGAAGTACCACCCCAAATATTCAGCCCATATGTTAGCGTAGATTGGCATAGAGCAAAATACACATTCAGTAGTGTCTTAACATCGCATGAATTCCTAAGTATTTTGAATATATAAATTAATTTTCTGGCACGATTACTTATGTTAACAATGTGTTCTTTCCAGTTTAAATTTTGGTCCACAATTACACCAAGATACTTGATGCTGCTTACTCTGGTGATTGAACTGCAATGGCATGTAATTATATTGTCACAAGTGTGAGTTTGGATTTTAATGGAATTTGGGGCAGGTTGAGTTTTAGCGTTTATAGTAAATGTGATAAATTTTGTTTTGTCTATATTGAGCGTTAATAAATGATTGTCTAGCCATGAAGTTACCAAAACAAAACCTTCATTTGCTGCTTCACTCACGTCTTTCCATGTGTTAGAGTTAAAAAGTAGAACCGTATCATCCGTATCATCTAGTAGGTACTTTGAACTCTGTTCCCTCATTATTAAGTAGTACTATACAATAGGGTATCACACTCATTTTTGAAATGTGTCTCAATTAGATTCTATAGTTCTAATAAACTAATAAAAAATATAATTTTTTTATTCAATCGACAAGTGCCATAGAAATTGATTTAAATTTTACATTTTCAAATTTCGCGCGTAATTTGACGCAGTGGACGCCATATTATTGCTCTGTGGTCATGACGTCAGTTGGCTGTGTAAACAAATGCGCTGATATTTTGTATGTTAATTGGATAATTGTTTATAATTTAAAAATGAGTGAGTGATTCTACACGTTCGTGCGCTGTCCCTGTTTGCAAGAATAATAGTGTAAAAATAATAAAAGTATGTACAAAGTGTGCTTTACACGCTGATCAGTTGACAGTTGACACTTTTTAGTTTTCACAGCCTTATGACGTAATTAACATAGCGGATTGGCGGCTACTAGGTATTACGTAGTGTTATAAACAAATTTAAAAAACTGATAACTTTGAATTGAATTCTAAAATTTATTTTGTTATTTAATGAACTAAAACTAACATTTTCCGACTGTTTTTTGCCTAAGCTATCTCAATAACATATTTTTAGATTTTTTCTCGTATAGAGTAAAATACCCTATTCCATAGCACGAAGTAGCGACATTACATTTACTCAATCAATCTGCCTAGCCTTTTCCCAACTATGTTGGGGTCGGCTTCCAGTCTAACCGGATGCAGCTGAATACCAGTATTTTACATGGAGCGACTGCCTATCTGACCTCCACAACCCAGTTACTGGGTAATACGATACCCCTTGGTAAGACTGGTTGTCAGACTTTCAGGCTTCTGACGATCCGTAACGACTATCAAAGATCCACCAATGACAGCCGGGACCAACGGCTTAACGTGATTTCCGAGGCACGGAGGAGTCTCGGTATGAAAAGATGGTCACCCATCAACAGACCAACCGCGGCAAGCGTAGCTTAACCTAATGGATCGACCCGTGCTGTTATTACTTAGCCACGAGCTCCTACTTAGCCATTACATTGACTGGCCTTAGTCAATGTAATGGCTAAGTAATCTCGTTCCTCTTTGACGTTCCGTTCCCAGTGTGGTGGACAGTCTTTGGTTACGGAACCCTAAAAATATTACAGAATATTCGATTCCCATAACAACAACATTTCCTACGATAAGTAACTACTTTCAAAACCCACTTTCTATGATATAGGATAAAAAGGAGCTAGTGGAGTCCTCGAAGGATTCAATAGTACCTTCGAAGTGACAGTTGGGTCCTTAGGTAAAGGCGCGCAAATCCCCTAGCTGCCTGTTATGACAATGTGTGTTTGGAAAAGGGATGGTCAAGCGTGTTGTGAAGTTTTTGGGTTCTGTAGGAATTTGTTTTTAGTACAGCAATATAATAAAGCTAAACAGTTTGTTTTTTGCTTGAACGCGCTATCTGGAACTATCAGTCTGATTTAAAAAAATGCTTTTTGTATTTGGTAGCCCAATTTAGGAGAAAGAGAGGCTATTTAACATCACGCCTTAGCCGAGCGAAAAGAAAAAAAAACTAGCCAAGAGACTCGCGCACCGAGGATTCCATACCATAAAAAGTGTGCTATTTAGAGACATCGTTTTATTTTTCCTGTAATCTTTACATAAAATTCTATCACATGTAATAATTTCAGATTTATGCAAACTTTGAAGTTAAGATGGGGTAAAGGTATTTTTTTTTTACATTTTTCATCAAAAGTCTAAAACGCGACGTTCCTACAGATAGGGTGTGTGGTACTCCCCCCGGTTTCCAGGGCTAGCCGAGCCCAGACCAGAGGAAGGGACCGTGTTCTGGGTGCAAAGGCACGCAATTCCCTTAGCTGCCTTATATACCCAATTGTGATATGGGCTGATTTTGACATAGACGAAGGTGCTTCATTATCATTTAAAGGTTAAGAAGTATAAAACGATTTCGTTCCAAACGAAATAAAATTATTTCAACAAAATTCATTCTTGGAATGGCTTAATGACAATAAACTATGTGTCAATATTTCAAAAACCAGATTTATGACTTTTAGGTTCTATAATTCGAAAGAAATAGTATATGACGTAAGAGCCGATGGCCACCCTATCGAGTCAACAGAAGAATAAAAATTCCTTGGTTTATTGATAGATCAGCATTGCAACTGGAAAAGCCACATAGATCTCGTGTGTAGTAAAATTTACAGATTCGTATTTGCACTAAAGAAATTAAGGCGAATTACAAGCGAAAAAGCAGCACTGACAGCATGTCACGGATATGTCGCCTCCGTACCACAGATATTACAATACTACGTCCGTACTCAGATATGGTCTTTTGGTTTGGGGAAACTCCACAAATACAAATAAGGTGTTTCTCGTTCAGAAAAAGTGTGTAAGGGCAATATGTGGCGTTGGACCTTTAGAATTGTGTCGTCCATTATTTAAAAGACTTGGTTTACTAACTATCACTAATCTGTATATAATGCAAATCGGAGTATTTATTAAAGAGCATCCAGAATTATTTGAAAATTTGGGAAAAACAAAACTGTACCCTAGCAGGGATCCGACAATGCTTAGAACAACCTGCTGTAAAAGTTCTTTATACAGGGTGTCCGGTAATGAATGGATAACCTTGAAATGTCTTATAGTATAACTTATGGCCGTTCAGAAAAAAAATTGAAACAAAATATATCATAAGTAGTACCTAAGTTATGATTTTTTTAAAAGAAAGGTCTAATTTTTTTTACCTTGTTTTACTTTTATGAACACTACGATCAGAAATGAATGGATTCCATCGGTTTGTTGTTATTTTATTATTATACACGAACTATGCTAATAGATAAACAGTCAATAGTATGACTAGCTATTGCACGTTTTTATTAAAAAATTAGCAGATTAATTAATTTTAGAAAAACTTTGCAAAATTTATTTTTTAAACTATGTTTAAACATCTTGGGTATAAAAAAAATGTATGAATACATGAGTGGCCAATAATTTTAAAATAATGTCACTTTCAAGTAGATTTTATAATGGTACAATTCATAAATGTATCTACAATAAATAGTGAATTATTGCGATTAATGTAGAAAAGGAGAAAATTTTACTAAATATCAAAATTTGTAATATGGGAACATTTTTTAAATTTAATTGTACCTGAACTTTGGGGATTAATAAAAAACAACATTTAACATAAACAACACTTTATTATCATTCGTTTATAATAAATGTTCAAACTGCCGGCCTCCCACTCTTATGCAGGCCCTACATCTACGGATAAATGATCTACGGAGCAGTCTTGTGTACCGTCGTTCACTAATTTTTGATGCGGCTGCTCTGACTCGTCTTCTTAATTCTTCTAAAGACCTTATAGGCTTACAGTATACTTCCTCTTTAAGGCAGCCCCAATAAAAAAAATCCAATGGATTTAGGTCCGGTGAACGTGGAGGCCACAAAATTGGCCCTAGCCGCCCGATCCATCTATCTGGGTACGTGTTATTTAAAAATGCACGAACAGATACAGCATAATGCGCAGGACAGCCGTCATTTTGCAACCAATATGACTCCCTCAGCTCCTCGGGCACTTCTTCTAATAAATTGGGGAGATCATTTTGAAGAAACTCCAAATAACTTTGCCCTGTTAAATTCCCCGGTAATTCAAATGGCCCGATTATTATTCCACTTAATATTCCAGTCCAATAATTGATTTTAAATTGGTATTGGGATCTATCTTCACGCATAAGATGGGGATTTTCTAATTCCCAACCGTGTAAATTATGAAGATTCATGTATCCATCTCTTTTGAATGTTGACTCGTCGCTCCACAGAATTTTATTAAAAAATTGCGGGTCTTCTTCGATTTTTGCCAGCATTTGTCGGCAAAAACGCAATCTAGCTGCATAATCTCTTGGTTGGAGAGTTTGCACGCGTGTAACGTGGTAAGGGTGGAATTTTTTTTTTTTCAAAATATCGTGCACGGTCGATTTTCCGATACCTGTGCGTCGAGCTATTGTTCGTGTAGAGGTAGAAGGATCGTTTTCGACTTCCTCAAGCACGGCTTCTTCTACATCAAGACGAGCGATTCTTCCACTGCTTGTACCACCGACACCACTACCAGGCAATCTTCCTTCGGAGTAACAACCGTGGACACGAATAAATACGCGGTAGTCTGGGTGGCGCGCATTAGGGTATCTCTCCCTATAGAGCGCTGCAGCTGCATTTGCGTTACCTCTGCATTCTCCATAAATGTAATGCATATTTGCATATTCTTGTGCCGTATACTGACGTGGCATTTTGATACACAAAAACACAAAAGTCCAGTTTAGTCCAAAAACAAACCAAATCGTCGCAAATATCACCAAACAAAACAAGTCCAAATCAGTAAGCAAAACGAATAGTCCAATAAAATAGCCACGTGGTCGTTTTAACACTGATTCAAAGTAAATCACGATAATTGCAAACGGAAACTAAATAAACACATGCGAAGTCGAGCAAGTCGAGAAACGCACTAAAAGTATGAGTGCTTACCTGATGTTTTACATTTATTTCCTCTCTCTCGCACCTAGCCGATTCAGACCCTCTTTGTCTAACATAACACAAAAGAATGACAGCACGGCGTGCGCGCAGGTAGCAAATATGAAGGTCACACGACCCATTTCACGCTTTTAAAGTAACTATTTTAATCATTATGAGTATTTGTAAATTTCTGACAATTTGGTTTCAATACGCAATTTTTATTCACTACAAATTCCTTAAATGTATTTTTGATTAATCTTCAGTGGTCAGAAGCAATTTAATTTAAAAAAAGTTCCTACATTACTTTTGACATTTGGTAAAATTTTCTCCTTTTCTACATTAATGGCAATAATTCACTATTTATTGTAGATACATTTATGAATTGTACCATTATAAAATCTACTTGAAAGTGACATTATTTTAAAATTATTGGCCACTCATGTATTCATACATTTTTTTTATACCCAAGATGTTTAAACATAGTTTAAAAAATAAATTTTGCAAAGTTTTTCTAAAATTAATTAATTTGCTAATTTTTTAATAAAAAAGTGCAATAGCTAGTCATACTATTGACTGTTTATCTATTAGCATAGTTCGTGTATAATAATAAAATAACAACAAACCGATGGAATCCATTCATTTCTGATCGTAGTGTTCATAAAAGTAAAACAAGGTAAAAAAAATTAGACCTTTCTTTTAAAAAAATCATAACTTAGGTACTACTTATGATATATTTTGTTTCAATTTTTTTTCTGAACGGCCATAAGTTATACTATAAGACATTTCAAGGTTATCCATTCATTACCGGACACCCTGTATAAAAAAAAAAAACTGTAGTATGATGGCTATACGAATCTTTAATAAAATACCAAAATGTATAAGCGAGCTTCGATTGATAAGATTATTTAAGATCAAGTTACGAGAATGGTTGTTAGAGAAATGTTATTATAACTTAAATGATTTTTTAAATGACAAGAATGACTCAATAAAAATATTGAAATGATAGATACAATGGTTACATATTAAAATGCAAAATTATATTATCAATTGAATTATGAAATTTTTAAATACCGATGAATGTAATTTTTTTTATTTTTTATTAATTAAGAGTGTATGCGTGTAATAATTAATGTATTTATGATCTATATTATTATCTGTAACGCTCCATTTATTGTATATCATCTAATATTTGTATACCAATTAATGGTGAAAGATGTTGAACTATTGTTTATTGTATTTAACATCCTCAATACCATGTTTTTGACAAATAAATTACTTTGACTTTGACTTTTGACTTTAACTTTTTCGTTATTTTTAGAGTTCCGTACCGAAAGGGTAAAACGGGACCCTATTACTAAGACACCGCTGTCCGTCTGTCACCAGGCTGTATCTCATGAACCGTGATAGTAAGACAGTTTTCACAGGTGATTTGTTTCTGTTGCCGCTATGACAACAAATACTAAAGAACTGAATAAAATAACTATTTAAGGGGGCTCCCATACAACAAACGTGATTTTTTTTTTGCTGTTTTTATAGATAATGGTACGGAACCCTTCGTGCGCCAGTCCGACTCGCACTTGGCCGGTTTTTTATACACAGTTAATAAAAGCTTAAAAAAAAACTGTGTGTGGCAGCTCCAACGCACAAATGGATTTTACTCCTTATGTACTATTGTCTTTGAATATAATGGATAGATTGACTGCTACAATGAAGACTAGCCGAAAATAAACAAAACAACGAAGACTAGTCGTAAAAACAAAACAAGTATGCATGTACACATACATGATTTCAAAGTGAAAGGTGGGCAATGTACGTTGTGTAGAAAAACGTAACGCTTTTGAGTTAACGCAAGGAAAGAATCGATTCTTAAGGAGTTAACTCCAAAAACTCTAATTGCCATTCCACCAATTCGCACTAAGAGGTTCCAAACATCCTTCATACATGATGTAAACAGAGCGATCTCAAAAGTAGTTTACTGGTTCAATGTTAATAATTTACTTCTTAATGAAAAAAAAAACCAAATGCATTAAGTTTACGCTACCTCACGTTAGGCAGCTGAAAACTAACGTGTTGATAAAGGGCGAAGAATTGAATCCTGAAGATAGCACAGTATTCTTGGGCTTAACTTTGGTGCTAAGCTTCAGTGAGACCCGCATATAGATAAATTGTCAAAAAAGCTAAGCTCCGCAGCATACGCTGTTAGGAAAATTCGTAATTTAACCAACATAGAGACAGCCCGTTTAGTGTACTTTAGCTATTTTCATAGTGTAATGTCGTACGGTATTCTGTTGTGGGGAAATGCAGCCTGCTCAGTACATTTTTGAAAATCTTTTATATGCCCATAAAAATTATAAATTGTTTAAAAAATATGAATCATTCATTAAACGCAAGTTGTGTCAGAAAGCTTTTTATACCGTTAAAGATTATAATAATATTGAGGAGGACAAAAAGGCATGGGATTGAGCTGCTACAAATTTTCTTTTTCTCTTTTTTTATTTTCGCATACTGAATGTTGACATGAATATTTACTTTGTAAAGTAATATAATATTTTAATTATTGTGAATGTGAAGACTATGTAGGTTATTGCTTTTTTATTGGTTTTATTTTTTCTCTCAGTCATTTTTAACCATGGTTTGAGTAATTTATACGGCCTACCCAAATGTCCTTTCTTTGGTATTGTTCATCGAATCGTTGAGCTCCTTAAGTTCTGAGTTGAGCTGCGCGATTGACTTGTAAAAGTGTTTGTACAAACCTACTTACAGAAATAAAATCATTTATCATTTATACATAATGCGCACGGCAAAAGAGTGGAACTCACTGCCTGCGTCTGTGTTCCCGAACGCATACAATCAGAATCTCTTAAAAGTTAGAGTGAACAGGCTTCTTCTTGGTAAGCTCACTCTATCGTAGAGTTTGTCTCTGTCACTTCTGACCTAGACTATAGTCAAGGACAAACCCATCTCAAATAATAATAAAAAAATCGCTTATACATTCTGTCACATAATTCGTCACAACGCGAATATATTATAGATAGGTACCTACCTAATTATATGATCGTTCATTCCAATGATACAATTAGAACGAACGTTTATAACTTCTGCCTCATTTAACGAACACAAGTAAATTATTTCTGCCTCATTTCTATCCATAGACAATTAAGTACGCTAAATTGAACGGACGAATAATTTCGTGTTTAGCTGATAAATAATCATTTTATGTAGCTACCCGAAACTGTAGGTAATAAGCGTTGTGCGACGTGAATTGCACTTTATTGTGTCGTAGCTAGAGTCGCTTTTTATTTAAATGATTTTGCAGAGTGTCCCATCTGTATTAATCTGTGAGTAGATCGAGATTTTTTTTTTCTTTAATGTCAATGTTTTACGGTGGGACGAACTTGACGCTTATAGGAGGGATTGGCCCTTATTGGCTCAGGATCGAGCTGAGTGGAAAAAGGGAAAGGGTGATATTTGCTCTACAGTGGGACAAAACAATGTTGAATATTATATTTTAATGTATTGCAAAAATATAAACCTTCCAAAATATCGTATCAAAATGATGGTGAAAATCACATCAGAATCCACTCGTTGCATAGTTTTGAAGAACATCGCGGGCGCACTGACAGACACGAAGAGCGATTTTAATATACGAGGTGAATTTTTTAAGTGGGCGTGGATGGCCAAATTCGAAACTATGAGGAATAGCGAAAAGTATTCAAAACGAGTCTCGGGCTTGATTTTGATAAAAAATAGAACAGCATCATGGAATTTTTGAAAAATCAATACTTCTAGCCAGGAATCGAACCCGTTGATTAAAAAAAAAATACTGTAAGATTAAACCATTCGACATTGTCACTAATAAGGATCAAATTCTGGGAAGTAATGACATACGGCAAACTAAAGGAAAGAGCTCATTTTCAACAAAATACTTTTTTTTTATTTTAAAAACTTTTCTTATGTTATCTACCTATTTAAACCTTGATATTGATTTTGCAAAAATCCAAAGATGCAGTTTTAGTTTTCATCAAAATCAAGCCCAAGACTCCTTTGAGTACTTTTCGCTATTCCTCATAGTTTCGGATTTAGCCATCCACGCCTACTTGAAAAATTCACCTATATACAGGGTGAAATTGAGTTCATAGGTATCCTCTTAAAGGGTCCTTGTACTCATCATTATGAACAACTTTTACTATGGGACCAAACTTTTTTTTTGTGGTAAATTATTAAATAAATTCTCCCATTCCAGGCGGAGCGGGAGGGCGTGTCAGACTTCTACTGACTAAAACCCACCCTTGTTCCTTCAGTTGCCTGTGCCAGGGCCACGGTAACTCTTTCAAACAACCCACGACCCTGGCAGGATAGGACCAAACCTGAAATAACAAAAAAAAAATCTACCGTTCCTTATATTGTGACGAGTTATGCTAACATAAATTTAGGAAACAGCTGAATTATTTTTCGCGATTTCAGGTTTGGTCCCATAATCAAAGTTGTTCATTGTGATGTATATAAAATGACCCCTTAAGCCCCTTGATGCCCATGAATTCAATTTCATCCTGTAATATGTATAGACAAGGTTTTGGACGAGGTTTCGCTGTAGTGGTCTATCCCACAGTATAAATAGCCTTTGTCCGTTTCTGCCCCATAACATATCTGCATAAAAAAGAAACCGGTCAAGTGCGTGTTGGACCACGCACAATGAAGGGTTCCGTAGTTGGGATGAATTGACAAGAATGAAAAAACAAGAACAAACTTAACATTGTAGTTGAAAAAGATGTTCTCCCATACATTCCAACTAAAAATGCCATACGAAAAGGATCCAACCCACATTAGACCTAATGTGGGTTAGATCCTTAATGTGGTTAGATAACCTGGACAAATGTAAGTTTGTACGCACAATATTGAGAGATTTACCATGTTATTTTAAGACAATAGACTTCTTATAAGTTTTCCTGTAATCTATAGCTACAGAATTATTTAATGTATTTTTTAAATTTTAAGCTCAGTACTTTCGGAGATAAAGGTGGGAATCGTCAATTTTCGTCAATTTCTTAAATAACTTTCATTGAGAGACTCTCACAATAAGGCCTTTCATTTGATATATCGCACAACACAGTTTGCAAATATATTTTTTTAAATTTTCTTATTTGCCTCCCAAAATTGACCCCCATATTCAAAATGCATTAAATTACATTACACGTCCGTGTTTGGGTCACAGAAATACATACGTGTACCAAATTTCAACTTAATCTGTCCATTAGATTCGGAGCAAATTGGCTGTGTATAAGGGTTCCGTTTTTTCCTTTTGAGGTATGGAACCCTAAAAAGGACACACCAACAAATGAACGTTCACATTCATAATATTGTTTGGTTGCGTCAGTGTTAAGATTTGGAATCATATTTTGGGGTAATTGTAGTGAGAGGAAGGAGCCCGTGGCTAAGTAATAACAGCCGCACGGGTCGATCCATCAGGTTAAGCAACGCTTGCCGGGGTTGGTCCATAGATGGGTGATCATCTTTACATACCGAGACTCCTCCGTGCCTCGGAAAGCACGTTAAGCCGTTGGTCCTGGCTGTCATTCGTGGATCTTTGACACTCGTACGGGTTGTCAGAAGCCCGAAAGTCTGACAACCAGTTCATACCAAGGGGTATTACCCAGTAACTGGGTTGTGGAGGTCAGATAGGCAGTCGCTCCATGTAAAATACTGGTATTCAGCTGCATCCGGTTAGACTGGAAGCCGACCCCAACATAGTTGGGAAAAGGCTAGGCCGATTGATTTTTGTAGTGAGAGGGAGGAGATTTTTAAGGCCCAGAAACGGTGTGTTAGATCTATGTCAAACCTAAAAAGCACAGACAGCTGTCAACCTGTGTTTCGGTCTCTGAGAATACTGACTTTACCATGTTTGTACATACTGGAGCTGGCAATTTTCGTAAAAACCAATATAAACTTATTTCCTTCACTGGTATTATAATCACCCCTTTAGATCACAATACAAGAACTTGCTACATTCGGGTAATTACAAAACAACACTGTTGAGGAAAAGTATTTTAACAATGGATCCTGTCATTTATAATAAAATACCTCATGGTTATAAGGGTTATTCTATAAACATTTTTAATAGATTTAAAAATGTAACTGCATTACTTTTAGACAAATGTTATTACTCAGTGAAAGACTTTCTAAATGACGTGAATTTATCCCGATTATGATTAATTGCAAATTTGACTATGTAAGACTTATGTACCTGACTATAATATCATTAAGTAATTGACTTCACTATAATTTCTATTTTGTTTTGTTGACATTATTTTGTTTCTAGGTATTAATATTTTAATGTATGTAATAATTTTCACGCCGTAAGGTAGACTGTAGCCGAACTTACTAAATTATGTACAACATTTTATACCTGTACGTACATTCATAGCAAATAAAGTTCTGACTCTGACTCTGAGGATTTTAAGTGCCACATTTCGCCCTTACTCGGCGATTTCTGATACGCCGAGTTGTTAAGGCTCGTGATTATTATTATAATTAGCTGACCCGACAAATATTGTCCTGTCAGAGTTTCAGTAATTCATACAAAATTCACATAGAAAATTCCCTTTCAGTTTCCCAAATTTTCCTAAATTTTCCCGGCATCTTTTCAAACATTTTCTTTCATACAAACCTTGTCCTGACAATTACAAATATAAAAAAAAAAGATTTAGCCAAATAGATATAACCGTTCTGAAGTTATGTGCGTACATACATTCGGCAGTTGATTTTTATTTATATACAGTATGTTAACCAACAGAGGGCGTTCCCGTTAACCCGCAATAGTATAGCATCCATACATGCTAAAAAAAATATTACCATTCGAAAACAAAATGGTTTTTATTTTTTTTAATATTAAAATATTCACAAAAAATGCTAAAAATATTCACTAAAATATTCAAAAAAATATAAAAATATTCACTAAAAATAAAAACTAAATTGCGATGTTTCCGTCCTTCAAGTACGCGTGTACAGAGTGTTTCTTTTACGTATCAATTTAACATTTTTAGTGAATATTTTAATATTAAAAAAAATAAAAACCATTTTGTTTTCGAATGGTAATATTTTTTTTAGCATGTATGGATGCTATACTATTGCGGGTTAACGGGAACGCCCTCTGTTGGTTAACATACTGTAGATGTACAAAATACCGTTAAAATTATGTTTTTCTAACGACTGAGCAAAATCATAAAAGACCTATCTTTTAGGTACCTATTCAAGTCTATCAAGAACATTAAACCAACAATGAACCTTCAAATTCCGTAAAAAAGAAGAATACAAGACCGTTATAAATAATGAAAATAGGTAAATCTAAATAATACCTTTAGAGGTATTGTTGTGTTTCAAGAGAGACCGAGCAAGGAAACATGATTTTTATTACCTCAGTAAAAGCTGGGCTTTCCATTTAAACCGAATTCCTAATAAAATGTTTTATACCCGCTCGTCTGCTTATATTTTCTAATGGGGTTTTGAATACAGGATGTACTAGAAAGATGTGGTCTTTAAGGGTGTGGTACAGATCATCAAACTGAACAACTTTCTCCATGGGACTGTAGCATCTATGTACGTTAGGTATTGTGGCAGCTATACGTGCTATGAGGTACTTATAAATAAAAGACGTGTCCTACATAGTGAACGGCTTAAGATGAACTATCTTTTTATTGAGTACCATACATCTACTTATATATTGTTCTCCGCGCATGCGCGAGCGCGTGCGCGGAGTCGGATCGGATGTGAGACGCGCTGTATGTAGGTATGTCGCTACAGGACCAACATCGTAATCGTGAAAAAATTATCAACTGTCCCATAGCAAACTTCACTCGACGCAAATGTATGGGACTGGATGGGATTTTGATCCCATGGAGAAAGTGTTCAGTTTGATGGTCTATACCATACCCTTAAATTTGACCAAACCTTTCTGGTACACCCTGTATTTTATAACGGCGCAAGATAGCCTTGACCAGAAGTGTTCATCGTATGTGGTTCAGCAGTTTCAATATCATCACTCTGCCAGAGTGACTGTCACCAGCCAGTGTCACTCTTAACCGACCTTTTCAGTGATTCCAGCAACTTCGTAATAAAACTAGAGGCGCGGCGCCACTTGCTGCGCCTTCATATAAATCGAGAATATATATATATATATATATATTCTCGATTTTGTGGTAAATGCATTCTTCTTGTTATCCAAGAAATTATATAGGCTTAGACTGAAATCAAATTGAAATAGATAATTTATTTAAATTTAAGCATTTTTAGACACCATAGCTTAAAACTTAAGCTCACAATTAAAGAAAGAAAGAAAGAAAGAAAGAAAGAAAAGAAATAAAGTATTTATTGAGACTCATACAGGAAGATAACAAATTAAGCTAAACACACTTAAAAATAAAAACAAAAGTAAAATAAAATCATTCCCGTACGTGGTCAAAAAAAAAATAGATGTGTGAAATAACATATAAAAATAAAATATTTATTAAACTGGTACACACGCCAGCACATCAAGCTACCCCAAAATGTCAAATTATCCTAATCAACCTTGAACATAATGCTTTAGCGATAAAGTTGAAAATCTATTAAAGAAATTTGACTTGATGTGCTGGCGTCTGTACCAATTTAATAAATATTTTATTTTTACATGTTATTTCACATACCTATTTTTTTATTTTATTTTATTACTTGAAACCACCAGTAACACGTATTAAAAACTTACAGACGGACGAACATAATACCATCATGTGTCCTTGGTATAGCACCCTTTATTCATAATTGCCATTATTTCAGCTGGCAAACAATATACTTCGTGTTTTCAAAATGCAAAACACAAGTTTGTAAAACGTCAAACTATTCCGCGATTGTTTTCAACCAAAACTCACAGTTACGGAAGTCAGACTGCCGTTATTCTGAGTATTTACGAGTAAAATCCTGGAATTCAGCCGCAAGTGTACTGAAAGCCAACCCCAACACTAGAAAAAGAAAAAGAATTGCATGATGAACGTTTTCCTTACGTTCCCGCGGAACTCTAAAAATCGCAGCAAATGGAACTTTGTTCGGAACGCGCATTAGCTACATAAGCGAGATTTATTACATTACACTGGGGGTCAAAAAGCGTGCACTACACTGTAAAACATTGGTTCCCAACCAGTGGTCCGCAAGAACTAAAATATGGTATATATAAAATATGGATTTTAGAGAATATGCAAGCTCAAAAATCGTATTGATGCAAACCGAATTTAATATTCTATTACTTACACAATAGTACTAATTCGGGAAAGCCGTCCTTAGCACTAATATTAACATACTCGTAATTAAAAATACTAAAAATGTATCACCCTAGAATAAAATGCAAGTTACTTTTGAGTTTAACGAGTATTTTAAAACTTTAGCCTAAGTAAAAATTTAATTGAGCGGTGGTGGCCCAATGGTAACGGCCCCACCTTACGAGTCTTAGGTCGGGGGTTCGAACCCAGGCAGGTGCTGTCCTTTGTGTAAATAATGTCATCACCACTGCTCTCAAAAAGGTGAAGGAAAACATCTTGAGGAAACCGACATGCACTAGAACGGAAAATTCTAAGACATGTGACATCTACCAACCCGCACTGGACACGCGTAGTAGATTAGAGCGCACTCCCTCTCGAAGAGAGGAGACCTGTTTCCCAGCAGTGGGAACGTTTTAGACTGATTATGCTACAGTTTATTTTTCTGGAACCTTTCGGCCTCTGCCGCAACAAATAAATTAAAAAGGTCCTTGATGAACAAAGGTTGGGAACCAACTGCTGTAACGTACCTTAAAATTATAATACACTGTAAGCCATGAAAAACACACTACATTTTATAGTTTACATTGTCTTTTTTGTCCGGCCACTAGATAAAATGCTTCGTTGTATTTTTATATTTTCGACTGAATGGACATTTTTAGGCTTCCATTTTCTAACTCAACTGATTTATGGCTGACATTTTTTATTTATGACACAGGACGATTAGGCTTCAGATTGATTAATGAAAAATGTAGTGTGTATGCTGTTGAATATTGAATGGACATCAATAACTTTTTATGTTTTTACATCAAATATGCTAAATTGCCAATTTGGGTGCTCCTGTTTGGTCACTTTTAATCGACTTCAAAAAAGGAGGAGGTAACTTTAATTTAGAAAGTTGGTGGCTAAAAACGAAAATATAAAAGCGAAGACACCGACTTCCGAAATTAAAGTTATTTTTCACTTGGTAGTGTGTTTTTTTTATAGTTCCAAAAAAATGTTTTACAAAATACCTAGTGTAGCACAACAAATTAAAATTGTAGCGTTAATTAAAGCTATGACAGAAAAGCAGCTGCTACAAATAACTAATCACTAAAATATCCATCCACGTCCAGTCTCATCTATCTTCTAGATATTATCCATGCTTCTATACTAACACTATAAATCCAAAGTGTGTCTGTTTGCCTGTTTCTTATGTTTTTTCCCGTTAAACTGTTGAACTGTTTGTGATGCATTTTGGTTTAGAGATAACTTGAACTAGAACAAAGACATAGGTGAACTTAAAAAATCTCTTAGGAGAGACTCACGCAGTGGGAGCCAGAAGACGGGCGTTGTCGCCGAGGGAGGCTTTATTAAAGCCATTTGTCTACTGTCACGTCAACGGGATGCCAAAGAGAAAGAAATGACGGCGCCGAGTAGTGATACACACATTTACTATGACCATAGACTGATACAGATGGGACACTCCGCAGTTTAGGTATGAAGCTACAAGTACGCGGCGGGCCCTCGTCACGGGGCCAATTCAGTAGGACTGCCGCACGCCACTGGGTCGCACGTCAATTCAATAGGTACTTACGTGCCGCGTCGCGTCGCCCGTTCGTCGCACGATATTTAAACGAAAATGCTTAAAATTAAGGCAAACTTATATTGCATCGCATTTGGCTGCATAAATAATAATAAGGATCCGAACCTCACGTTTTTTTCACTTCTAAAGGAAACCGAAAGGTAAAGAAATGCACGTCTACCTGTAAATAATTAGTAATTAATTAGGTACCTACTGAATGTTTACATTTGCTATTTTTATTTATGTCACCCGTATTTACGTAGTTAGAATATTAATTATTATTATTATATTATAGTTATATACTTAACCCCTACCTATAATATAATAATAATTTCTCTTGCAACAAGGCGTGGAAGATAAGTACATAAAACTACTCTACAATACATACACCAACAGCTGTTCCAAGGTGAGGCTAGAAAGAGAAGGAAACGAATTTCCCATCGAGAAGGGCGTTAGGCAGGGCGACCCACTTTCACCTAAAGTTTTCTCAGCTGTTTTAGAGTCAGTCTTTAGAAACTTAGATTGGGAGGGAAGAGGTATTAAAGTTGATAGGGATTACCTGAGCCACCTTCGCTTTGCAGACGACATTGTAGTTTTTTCAGAAAACTCTACCGATCTGGAAAATATGCTGAAAGAACTAACACGTTAAAGCAAAAAAGTAGGCCTGACACTCAACAAGGATAATACCAAAATCCTCACAAATGGTGAAAGAAAAATAATTTCAGTAGAAGGCAACATCATAGAGTATGCAGACGAGTACATTTACTTAGGTCAAATTAAAAAAGCGCCTGTGTTCCAAACCTGTTTTGGCCTTGTACGATCCGACCTTATGTATATAAATACACACCGATGCTTGTAAGTCAGGGATAGCGGGTATACTATTGCAAAAACAGTCAGATGCAACTTTGCGGCCGGTTATGTACTTTAGTCGAGTAACTTCTAAAGAGGAAAGTATGTATCACAGTTATGAACTGGAGACACTCGCAGTAGTCGAATCGCTTCGTAAGTTTCGCGTATACGTGGTAGGGAAGCATGTAAAAATTGTCACTGACTGTACCGCCGTGCGAGCTACCCTAACAAAGCGTGATATTATTCCACGGATCGCGAGGTGGTGGCTGTCGATTCAGGACTACGACATAAGCGTTGTATATAGACCGGGTGAGCAAGTGAGACACGTTGATGCACTAAGTAGAAACCCCATTGAGGCCGTAAATGTAAACCGCCTAGAAGTCGCAGACTGGTTCCTGACGGTTCAATCACAAGATGAGAGGTTAAAAAACATTATCGAGCAACTTAGAAGTGGCATCGCGGGACTTGATGTAACAAAAGTTTTCGTGTTACTAGGTGATAGGTTGTACCGAAAGACCCTTAATGGCAATCGTCTCGTGGTCCCTGACGCAGCTAGGTGGAAGATTGTTCAGATGCACCATGACGAAATAGGGCATGTAGGCTTAAAGCGTTGTATGGACCTCATCAAACAGGACTTTTGGTTTCCTAAGATGTCGCGATTCATTCGGAAATATGTAACGGCCTGCTTGCATTGTGCTTATGGTAAAGGGGTACATGGGAAAAAGGAAGGCAAGATGCACCCTATTCTTAAGCCCTCCGAACCCTTTCGAATGATCCACGTAGATCATCTAAGTCCATTCTGTAGGACGAAAAAAGGTCATACATATATGTTAGTTATTACAGACGCATTCTCTAAATTTGTTATCGCGGAGCCGACTCGCACAGTAAATTCAGTCGAAAGTATCAGAGTGTTAAAACGAATATTTAGTTTATTTGGATACCCCGATCAAGTAGTAACTGACCATGGCAAGGCCTTTACAAGTAGGTACTTCAAAAAGTTTAGAACGGAAAAACAGTTTAAGCATACATTGACAGCTATTGCGTGCCCTCGAGCTAATGGTCAGGTGGAGCGTACAAATAGAACTATTCTCAATGGATTACGTGCTACGGACCCAAGTGAGGCGGCGACTAACTGGACTAATTGCTTACCTGATGTCGTGTGGGGCATTAACAACACCGTAAATGAGACTACTGGCTTTAAACCTTATGATTTAATGTTTTCGCGTAGTGGTAGGTCAGTTTGCGATGTATCTATCCCGGGACGTGTTACCGAGTGTACTCAGGACAAACGCGCTAAAGCTAGTGATCGGATACGCAAGGCCGGCGCTAAGATGAAGCACCATTTTGATAAACGCCGCAAGAACTGCCGCGTATATAAGAAAGGTGATTTGGTACTCTGGAGACAGGCTCCTGCTAGCAGTGCTGGTAAAATCAATACTAAATTAGATGATCTGTATTCTGGCCCTATATTATAACTAGAGTGGTAGGCAATGACAGATACGGAATCCGAAGTATTAAAGGTCTGAGAGGATATAAAAAGTTCACAGGATTGGTTTCTGCCGATTCCCTGCGGCCTTACCAAAGTGTTCCTTCCGTGTCTGACAGTGCCAGCAGCTCTGACGAACATTTAGAAACTGAAGATTTAATAGATCTGCTAGAAAGCTAACTATTTCTGTGTTCCTATTGCGGGAGCAATTGTTTCAGGATGGCCGATTGTAACGCCACGCCACATGCCAGCCTTGTAATTGTCCCGCCACGCCAGCCATGCCAAAGCCAAGCCCGTGGAAGCAGCCATGCCAAAGCCAAGCCCGTGGAAGCAGCCATGCCAGCGGAAACAGCCGAGCACCGCCAAAATAAACATAATTATGGAAGCTTCATTGACTCGGCGCCACCATCGTGCCGTGGCGCCACTATCTGCGGTTGCATTGCGCCCCACCCATCGGGAAAGGGTTGATGCCTTTAAATAGTCCGGGAGCTCATTTTTGTGGGCATTCTGTATCGTATACTAAGTAAGAACGAAAGTCTGTCTAAATTAGTACTTACCTAATAAATAGTTTGATTGGAGATAGTGTTTCTATTCCCTTCTGTTTCAAATGCTAAACTTCGAAGAGAAAATTACAAGTAGCGATGACAGGTTCACATGAGTGGCTGGCTGTTATTGTGTGTGCATGGAGTGGAGAAGGTTCGAACCTCTCAGTGCATTCGACTCTTTTTATTTTTTCGTTATTATTTATTGAGTTTCATTAATATAATGACAATAGGGTATAGAGGGTAAAAATAAAGTATAATAGGCAATTTAATAAAAAAAAAAAACACTATTTTTCATAGGAACTTTAATTGAGATATTGATAACAACCTTAAAAACATAAACATATTCCAAACTTTGTAATAACTTTGTATTTTATTTATTACAAACTTTGGAATATGTTGTCGTGTTTGTTCGTAAATAATTTTTGGTTGCTACTAAAATATAATGTTTAAGGAGCTCGTGGCTAAGTAATACTGGTCTTCTGGTTCTCTTGGATGTATCCGTCTGAGCTGGTAGCCACCTTGCTCTCCCGTTCACTGATCACTTGAAATTAAAGTTTATTTCTATTGCGGATGCGATGAATTTAGACTAAAAAAACGTGTTTTTCGCGGTGAGATGAAACGCGTCCGGACGGCGCGGTTGCAGTTTTACATCTGACAGCCGTCATTAGCTGTCACTGGATCCTCTAAAGCCCGTGACACACATGTCCGCGGTAGCAATTAAATGCCTATGACAGGACTACAGACACCTTTAACACCGCCCACAATTGAAAAAAAGTAAGGGGCGATAACTTGCCACACCAGAATGAATTTATTAGGTTTGCCCCTCTTCCTTTAAAATCCTTCGGATTGTAATCTTCATGAACTGAACTGGCTTAATGAAAATCTTAAATTTATTCAGTGACAGACAACGCACAGATTTAATCGCTGAATCTAGAGGCATGAAATTTTGCTCAAGAGTGCTTAATTATGCTTTCGTCTTTCAGTTTGTTGCTACTCCTCTACTTGTTTTAGAAGTTGGTATACAGACTTTGCGACTTTATAGATTGTTTTTTTTTTTTATTTGAAAGGTAGTAACTTTAGGTTGTTCTCATAAAAAATTGGTAAAGTTATGAATCTGTGAAGAAATATCCCGTTTTATAAAACTTTAATGGTACATTAATTTGACAGGCCAGCGGGCATGGTTGGTTAAGATACCGCCTATCATGTCGCAGGTCGTGGGTTCGATTCCCATCCAGGACAAATATTTGTGTGCATGAACATGTCTGTTTGTTCTGAGTCTGGGTGTAATAATCTATATAAGTATGTATTTACAAAAAAAAGTAGTGTATGTAGTGTATCAGTTATCTGGTTTCCAAAGTACAAGCTCTGCTTAGTTTGGGATCAAATGACCGTGTGTGAAAAAAAAATGTTGCAAAAAAAGTTTGTGCTCGCGAGGTGTACTGTTCGTAGAACTACTAAAATATGTATAACAAAAGTGAGCACGAAGGAAGTATTTTTGAAAATGCATGTATGGAAGTTCGTAATTTTTATCTATGGGAAATCCCATCAGGCACACAGCTTGTATCCTACAAATTCATTAAACCATCTGCAGTATAGCTACGGTACATACATCCCCCGCAGGGTGTTACAAAAATGATACCATAAAACAGCGGGGTGCTTATTACATCTCTATGATACTTCCACGCTTAAGGGTTACTCATAATAATAGTTATGAGTTATGGATCGGTTAAGAGAAAATTACTCGGTTGTTTATAAATCGATCACTCACCAAACGGGATAGTAAGTAATGTCTTTTTGAAAGAATGCAATTTTGCAGTTTTTTGCCTGAATCTCTTATCACTAGCTTCTGCCCGCGACCTTGGCTGAGGTCTTCTCAATTGGGGCTTCATCATTTGCCGGGATAAAAGTACCCTAAATGTTTTTTTTAATATTAATAATAATAAAACTTTTAATTCAGATTCAATCCATAAAGCATAATAATAATGAAATAGTCACACATATAAAAATTAACAAAATAAAATAATTCAATCAATAGCAAATACAATAGAAATGAAGATATATAGTAATTATAAATATTAAATTAAATATTCAATGTCAATATTATATAATAATAGTCAATCAATTAATTAAATTAAATCGTACATACAAAAATTACACTATAACAAAATAAAATTATCATTAGAACTTAAAACGGGATATTTACCATGTATATTGATTTGAGTTTCCGTGATCATGGCACTTGCAACAGTGCCGAAATATCGGAAACTCAAATCAAGTAATATACATGGTAAATATCCCGTTTTAAGTTCTAATGATAATGTCAGTGACAATGTCGGTTTAAAAATAAAATTATGTCAGCATTGTCCGATGGATATACACATCCATCCACTTATGTGAGATCGGACAGTCTGTGCGGGAAGCAATCATCCTGAGGATGCTATTGCTACTGTCTCTCACTCGTCTTACTAAAGATGCAACCTTTTTTCTAATTATAGCTTGATAGCCATCCGTTCGAGCTTCTGCAAACATTGCGACGCACTGCAATAGGGAGGCAACCGCATCAGCATCCTAAAGATGTTGTTGTATCTCGGGACCCTGGGGGTCCTGGACCTTTGAAAGGCGTACGAGGGGCCAAAGCCAACTCGCAGAGGCCCCTTCGACAATTTTAAATGATGAGGAGGCACCAACCGACGATTTTCCTGTATGCGTTATGCAAGTGCACCAAGGACAACCCCCGGTTGGTGCAGGACTATCGCAGAACATGGAAAAAGAACGTACCTATTGGGTTATGTTTGGGTGGCTAAAGTGGATTGGGTAACTTGAACTATGGAAGAACTATGCCTGACCAATGTTATATTATACACGGATAAAATGGCAGCGGTGACTTGCACACTCAATTATTATAATTATTAGCCTTTATTGTCTCACTGTTGGATAAAGGCCTCACTACTCTCTTTCCTCCTCTCTCTGTACAGAGCTGCCAAGGACCAATCTTTATTAAAGGAGTCCAGCTCATACCGCCATCTCCGTCTGGGCCTGCCGCGATGTCGTTTGCCATTAAGAGGGACCGTAAGTTTGGCCCATTGATCGTCCGACATGCGGTAAATATGTCCAGCCCAATTCCATTGAATTTGTTTAATCCAGGCTAAATTTCATCCAAATCCATTCAGCTATTTTTGCGTGATTGAGTAACAAACATACAACATTTCACATTTATAATACTAATAGGATCTATATCTTTACTTAAGGCAAACTAAAGTCGTTTTTCGGGTCTGCTTGTGACTGCGTTGGTCTTATAAACAACGCAACAGATTTTGATGCGGTTTTCACCATCGTCTATAGTATTTATTGCGGTAGGTTTATATGTAAAATACATGATCATGAGAGAACAGTATGAAATCTCCAAAACTAAAGGTGGTTTTACATCGGCGAGACGAGGCGTGGATGGGATGGGCGAGAATTAAAATTTGTATGGCATTTATATCCACTCCCTGTCCATCTTTGGTGCGAGGCGAGAATTGAAATATTTGTTAGTACAGTATTGAACTTTATTGCTCTAAGAATAGAGTATTTATTTACTTTATAAAACGGATATACAAATCTCGCACCAGCCATCGAGGACCTGCATGGTCTCTCTCAGTCAAGTGCTGTCTTGCGATGGCTCGCGCTGGCACGGGCCAGATCGCTCCGACCATCGCGATACATCGCTTCATAATTTACTCGACAGCAGAAAGCGCGGTACAGCGATGGACATCTTTCAGTACAAAGGGGTAAGCGTTATTTCAATTCTCGCCCATCCCATCCACGCCTCGCCTCGCCTGTGTAAATCCACCTTCACTAAGCTTGCCTGGTACCGAGCAATGGAAAATTTCTGTATGCGAAACAGACTTTGCCCTGAAGTAAGCCAATCAAATCCGATATCAATAATTCAAAACATTTGTAGCAACCCTAGCTAGATTTCCCCCAAAGGCAGGCGGTTATTACTGACAGTCGCTTGTCAATCTACGCTGAAATCGGGCAATCTGGATAACGCAGTTAGAATTATTATGAATGCTTAGGAGGCCTGTTTTGATGAGATAGATTCTGGATTGCTGGTTTAGTATTCTAGAATAGTTTCAAGCATGATTTGAAATCTGTCGGGTTTGTAATCCAGATTTATGTTTCGGCATTATTGTAGAATATAGACAGTGATTCAGGCAACAGGATGGACCCTAGCGTGTCGGACCACGCACAATGAAGAGTTCCGTAGTTGGGATGAATTTATCCCAAAAACAAACTTAACATTGTAGTTGAATAAGTAATTTTTCAATGGAATTTGTACAAAATGTTTACTTTTCCAAGTACATTTTATAAGTTGATCGACTATTACTCGTTATCTAGTAAAGCCTACTTAGCTGTGATAGTTTTCCTTTTAACTTCGTTATATATACTACGGCCGTGAATTTTTCACATATCCAAATACAACCATTTAGCTGGTGCCTCCCAACCAGCTAAATGTTGGCACTTGACTCTAACTAAATTTAGCAAATCAAGGCTTAATTTTCCGCAAACGGATCCCTGAATTGAAAAAGGGTTTTCACAGACCCGTAATATTTTTCAATGGCCTATCCAACGTTACCCCACACCATGGTATAGACGAGAAAACAAACATCCCACTTTACGTGTACAGGAGGTACCCTAAGAAACTTTTTTTTCATGATTTTATTTTACTACTTTGACGGCGTGATCAATATGTATATCCAGGCCAAATTATATATTTCTAGTACTAAGAGTCTCTGAGCTAAGTTGCGGACGGACGGACATGGCGAAACTATAAGGGTTCCTTGTTGTTTATGGAACCATAAAAATTACTGATTCTCAGCTTAATTTAAATATATGATTTTTGAATTTAAAATCGAAAATATGCCACCCAATACGAGGCACTATCTAAAACACTCCACTCAAAACTAACTCCCAATAAGACACCCTCTTAACATATCAGCTTGCAAATCATAAAGCTATAACTCTTGGATGTCCCTAGTTGCTATAGTTCTCCTCGACATCAAACTAGTCTTCCAACGTCATAAATCCTTGTTACCTCAGTGCTGTAGTAACTTTTATGGCAGCACAGAAGGTATCTTTGCATATTTTTACGATATTGCGCTCTCATTGGGTACTAGGACATACCTGAAAGTATATCTGCGTTAAAAAAAATATCTTCAATAAACAATTTTTTTTTTTTTAGATTTTTTGAGATCAATACTTTTTTCAGCTATATTTTATTTTTAAAAGAAGAGCAAACAGTTACATTATAAGAGCTTACAATTAAATTATTTAATTATATAACCCACAACGCTGTCCACAGGTAGACATAAGAGTTTAGAAGCAAAAACAAGTGTAATCGCTAGGAGTTAAGGCGTTTTAGTAGCAATACGTGCGGTAATAGTTGTATAGTAGTTGCTTTAATAGAGTTATTTAAACTTTAGTTAGGATAACGTTATAATATAAAATATGAGCTTAGTAAGTTAGATGATTTTCAGAAAGGGTACACACATGGGTTTTATTCAATAAAGAGGATCGGATGAGGCTTTTGAATCTACTCATTGTACAATTGAAGATGTCAGTATTTTCAAAAGTTCTGTTATATGAGTAAACCATACGGTGGACAGGAGAGCGCTCGCCAGAATTCGTTTGGAAAGGGTTCACCCCAAAAAGAGTACCTGTGCGCCTCTGAAGTTTTTTTTTTTTTTGTTTTTAGATAAGAAGACGTAGTGTATGTAGTATATCAGTTATCTGGTTTCCATAATACAAGCTCTGCTTAGTTTGGAATCAGATATGACCATGTGTGAATAATATCCCAGAATATTATTATTATTATTTATACAATTAAATTTGTTTCTAACAATTTTATATAAAATGATAATAATGCTTTGTCAAAATTAATAAAAAATAAATTAGAAGTAATCGTGATCGAATCAGAAATGAAGAGGTCTGCAGGAAAACCAAGATAACCAACATAGCCCGGTGAATTGCCGAACTTATGTGGCAGTGGGTAGGGCATATTGCTCGCAGAACAAATGGCCGATGGGGCCGAAAGGTTCTGGAGTGGCGACCGCGTATCGAAAGACGTAACGTTGGAAGGCCTCCCACAAGGTGACCGATGATCTGGTGAAGGCCGCAGGAATCCGCTGGATGCGGGAAGCAAAAAACCTGTCGAAGCTTCGGTCGGCGCCTGAAATGATGATGGTGATGAATTAGAAGTATAAGTATACTAATTACAGCCACCATAAATGCTATCGAAACAGAGTCATGATAGTTGAAACAGCACCATAATAAGCAATTTTGGTGAAGAAATTGAGTAAGTGAAAAATTTGTTCGCAACGACAACGACAATTCTCTTACGAAACGCAAAGATTCTAAAGTTAAACAATAAATAACGCAGTACATAACGACTCAAAATAAACCCACAACGCAACATCTATTCTTGCACACCCATCAATATTGTTAAACAAACCATATTTACATCATCCGGCCAGAATTAGCGAAACAATTGATTTAGTCTCATCGATTTAGTAAGGCCTCGGCCAGAGTGAAGAAAAACCGCGGGAGCTGAGGCGGGTGTGACGTATTGAACAAAATGAAGAAGCCGTTTCTATCCATATTGAAGTGGCAATGGCGCGACAGGACTGCGAAAGCACACAGAGCACAGAATCGCAGCGCCGGCAGCATCTAGAAGCCACCCTTTTCCCAACTATATTGGGGTTGGCTTCCACTCTAACCGGATGCAGCACATGAAGTGACTGCCTATCTGACCTCCACAACTTAGTTAATGGGTAATACGATACCCTTTGGTAAGACTGGTTGTCAGACTTTCAGGCTTCTGACGACCCGTAATGACTGTCAAAGACGCAGGGCTTTACGTACTTTCCAAGGCACGGAGGGGTCTTGGTATGTAAAGATGGTCACACATCCACAGACCAGCCATGGCAAGCGTAGCTTTACCTGATCAATCGACCCGTGCGGTTCTTATTACATACATTACCTACAAGCAGCATCTAATGAAGGCTCAATGCACTTTTGACGCTACAAATTTTATTAGTACCAATAAAATTTGTAGCGTCAAAAGTTCATTGAACGCATAACTTCTGTCACGGACCGCTTTCAAAGCCACCAGTTTATATAACTCATTCGTGTCGTAGTGCGAGTAAACGGTGACACGCTTGGTTTGTATGGAAAGTGTTGACTTGCCGCCTCTAGCAGCGGCCGCCGAGGCGACTCCGTACTCTGTGGGACTGCGCGACCCACAGAGCGACAATGGTCAAAACGACAGTGGTCTTTATCTTCATTTCAATAAAGTTGCTGTTAGATTGCCGCCATTGACATGTCTGTCAAAATCAAAGTGAACTTTAGTTTCATTACAATAAGGTTGATGTTGTTGCCGTTCAGAAGTGTAATAAACGAACGGACTGTAGTATGCGAGTCAAGGATCTATACAATACTGAATGACTTTGATAGGAAGGCGTTGTTGGTTAACATTTGCAGAGACATTTTATTGACAGCACAAGATGGCGGTGTTATAATCTTTTACACCATTAATTTTATTTTTGACATAATGTAATCATGCCTATGTTCCATATTTATTGACGAAACAATGCAATACTGCATTGACGCTGTTTTTATTTACATTTTTCTTTAAAATATAATACGTATCAGTGTGTTAAATCGATTAAATCGCCTTCATAAATATAGTCGATTGTTATAAGAAATCGAATCGGTAACGCATTAGGACATCACTAATTGATTAGTACTCGAGCTGTCCAAAGTGAAATAAATGATTGGAAAGATTATAGTTACGGTTTTGTCCACGAGCCAAAAGAACCTTGTAACGTTGTGGATAACAAGCGCTTGTCTATTGGTTTACCCTGTGGACTCATTTACTGTACGTCTACCCTCTCCAGTACTCGCGTTATGAACTGAGTCGTCGGGCAATAAATGTCAGTAGCAATAAGAATGTGTACTATGACGTACATCACTATGGCGCTCCATAAGCTCCATAAGTGCGAGCGAGGCAGAATAATAGCGACGATTCACTCCTTAAAAGGATTGAGCAGCGCCGATACGCGGCGCGAGTCTTGGAGGCAATCGCCTACATTTCCTTTTTGAAATATTGTTTTGGGCGATAACGTTTTCATCCCCTTTACGAAATGAGAACAATTTTGGTCTCATTAGATTTAGTACTCCTTAAATCTAGGTCTGTACTTTTTTTTTAATAATTCAGTTTAATTAGCTAAAAACTCTAGTTTAGCTTAACTAAAAAAAATAAAAACGCCGGAGGAAGTTTTTAAGTCAAAAATATAGATTTAGATGCTAATAACTTATATCGTACGCAATATTTCTTTATAATAAAAATGTACGGACCTAGTTTTTCATCATACCTACAACATTTCCAAAAATTATGAAAATTAAACTGTATTTACGAGGGGAAAAACGTTATCGCTTTTTGCATGAAAATTTACTGTTTCACAATCCTCTTAACGCGGCGACTATAGTGGGCTCTACTGCCCGCTACAGCAACTTGCGATGCACTGTGGCCATCTAATCCCCCCTGCCACCGTGCCCGCTACCACCTTGTCACTTAGGTGCAAATTGCGCATTTATACAGCGTGCATTCGCCCCATCATGACCTATGCGGGTTCAGTGTTTGCGCACGCAAAACCCCACCTCATTCATAGGATGCAGGTCCTCCAACACCGTTTCCTCCGAAAGGCAATGGGAGCCCCTTGGTTCGCTCGGAACGAAATCCTCCACGTGGATCTCGACATTCCCACCATCTCCCAGTTCTTGAAACGCAATTCCAGGCGTTTCTTCGACTCAGCCACCAACTATCGCAACCCTCTGGTTGTCGAGGCGGCTAGTTATGTCCCCTCCCGTATTAGTAAGGTCCGCCGCCCGTGGCTTGTCCTCTCAGATCCCGACGACCCCATAACTCTTCTCCAGGAGAGCAGTAGGGACCGTAGGAACAAAAACAAATCGACATTCTGACCTCGCCGCCGAGATCCCTCGCGACGACCCCGAAGTAATGAAGTGCCAGCTGGTGGCGTAGCTGAGCCAGCAGTTTTAAACTCCCCAGATAATAATAATCATTCTAATCTGATCCAGCCTGTCCCATCTTACTGTCCTCCCCCCAGCGACGCTCTAAGTCGAGGTTCGTTCCCCACAGGGAGAGCCCTTAGCGTGTAGTCGCTTAGTCTGTAAGTTTTATGCCCCTAACTGGAGGCTTTAAGTTCGCTTAAGGCAGCCACAGGATTGACCGGTTAAGTAATCACGGCCTCTCTAGGTCAACTACGAGATGCCATATAACAAAAAAAGCCCGCTACCGCCCATGTCATCGCGCGTTCACCCTGCACGAGGCCTTAGACTGATCACTTTTGTTGCATTTAGCCATCACACTAAATATTATATAACGGACATCGGCAGTTTAGTCAATAACTAATATATTTAGTTGCGTGCCAGTGAGCTAAATAGATTTGGCACTAAATATAGGTCGACATGGTTCTACCTAACTGAACGTGGCGAAACAGAGAACTAATTTAAAATGTAGTAAATTTTACAAGCAGCACCGTCAAATCGTGTTTAATTTCAGTCCGAATAATTTATTTACGATAATAATAGTAAAAGTATTGCACTTTATTTATAGTATAGTAAAAATTGATGGATTTGAAGAAAAGAATACAAGATACTTTAGCAGAATACACATGAACAGAAAAAGGAAAAGGAAAAAGAATGACAATTGACAGCACAAGCCAGAGACAACTAATGAACGTAGACAAGATGATTGCGTTCCGTTTACATTTCTAACAAAAGTATAGTAAAAGTATTACACCATAGCAATTTCAGCATAAATACATTTTGTTATTACTAAATCTAGCTTTTGCCCGCGTGGATGTCAATACTTCCCTATTTCAATCAGATATTGCCCACAATTTAATGTTTTTTTTTGCGCGGAACCCTAATTCTTTTCCTAAAATAAAAGTAGCCTATGTTACTCCATATAATATCATCTACTCGTATCTGCTAGTGAAAGTACCGTCAAATCGGTCCAGCGGTTTCGGAAATTAGCTGAAGCAAACAGACAGACAAAAATTTTGAAAATTGTTTTTTATTATAAGAAACAGACATAAATCTACACCTTCATATGCATTTAGTAAAACCTGTTATTTTGACATAAAAAAACAGAAACTTAAATTTTATATATTTGTATAGATGTACAGTCAACCGTAAGTCAATTGTAACCCTTTGATCTTCAGCTGGTCTAGGGCAGTACAGAACAAGAGGCCAGATTATACTGGACTTGTTATCACTGACATGCGGGCTACTGTATGAAAGTATTTTCGTAAAAGTTGAGAAATCTCATAGACATCTTAAAAAAAAAATGCAAAGGCAGACATAATTAAAAATATTTAAATTATACCTTCAGGGTTCTTAAAAGGAATCTGTAGAAATCTTGTAACCTTCTGCGAAAAGTAACATAAAAATGTTATTAAAGAATCTTTAGGCTATTTTCCCGTGAAAAACAAAACAACAGCAAAAATGGAAATGGATGGAAATGTTTTAAAACAACAACAAACGAGGTTAATTGACCCCGCCTGTAGCGGATTAAAAAATTAAGAAAATCTGCCCAAAACCTTTGTTTATTTTTTGTATCGTGGAGTTTCTTGCCGACTCTTCTCCATAGGAAACCATCAATAGCGTTGTTTACTGGAAGCTTCGCCGCAAGAGAGCGCTTTGTGTTTGTCACTTGTCAAAGTCATCTTAAAGACAAAGCGACCAATCGGCGACAAGAAAAAATACTTAGCGCCATCTCGCGGCAAAGTTTTTAGCAAGGAACTCCATTGACAACTCAATGAAAGTACATACAGTTTTCTTCCCCATTGGAACCGTTCACCTAGCTTCTAACGTTTCATATGCCCTTGTAGGATATGTGAACTAAAATATTTTGATTTTGAACCGTCTTCAAAAAAAAGTATGGTCGTAGTGGTCGGGCATTTAAGGTGCAACATACAAAATCAATAAAAAAACGATGCCGACGAATTTTTTGATGCCCTATGAGCTCTTCACCTTTTTATTTTTATGATTTTTATATACTTGTACATAATATATATATGTTTTAGTGTTAGCTTGTACATATAGTCTAGTTACTGTTTGAAATAAATTTTATCTGTTCTGTAAAAAAATAATTTTAAAAATTAAATCGACTGCAAACAGAAATGAACTCAAAATTATGAAATAACTTTAATTTCGGAAGTCGGTGGCAAAAAAACTAAAATACAGATCCAAGACACCGACTTCCGAAATTAAAGTTATTTCATAATTTTAATTTTTTTTATTATTATTTTTTAATGATTTTGTATGTTGTAGGTACATAGGTACTTTTTGGGCTAGATTACAAGTTCAAAACCTGACATGCCTGTAATTTGCCATAATGTACTTTTCATGGTAGGTATCTATGTTATCGGGTTTGGTTTCCGCACCTAGTCCTTCAAGTGGACCATTGTACTACAACAGTCAGAAGTCGACTAGCAATCTCACAAAACTATGGCATAGCAATATTAGTTGTACTTATGACCTTCTTCTATAAGAACGTTTGACAATACTACACATTGGCAACTTTGGCAGCCCGTATAGCGCAGGCGATAATGGTCATCGCGGTGTAAGTGGACTTCTAGACGTTGACTGTACGTGAGCCATAGTAGGTAACATCACGCCTGTAATCCCCGAAGGGTTGGGCAGAGGTGTACCTATAGTATACCCACGTTTAGCCAGTTATATTTAAGTCCCATGTAACAGGAGGCGAGCCTATTGTCATCAACCGGGCACAAATCCTAACTCCGGATTGCTACTGAGAAATTCCAGACAGAATAACCCAATAACATTTTGCCCGACTCGGGAATCGAACGCAGGACCTCACGCTCAGCATTAGCGCTTGCGACCACTAGACCAACGAGCCAGTGTTAGTATTAGATATCAACATGTTAAAATCAATCTGCCTAGCCTTTTCCCAACTATGTTGGGGTCGGCTTCCAGTCTAACCGGATGCAGCTGAATACCAGTATTTTACATGGAGCGACTGCCTATCTGACCTCCACAACCCAGTTACTGGGTAATACGATACCCCTTGGTAAGACTGGTTGTCAGACTTTCGGGCTTCTGACGACCCGTAACGACTGTCAAAAATCCACGAATGACCGCCGGGACCAACGGCTTAAAATGCTTTCTGAGGTTCAGGAGTCTCGGTATGAAAAGATGGTCACCCATCCACATCTCAACCTCGGCAAGCGTAGCTTAACCTGATGGATCGACCCGTGTGGCTGTTATTACTTAGCCACAAGATATTAACATGGAACTTAGTAAGGGACACTTTACAAAAATCATTTTATTGCCTATTCTTGCTAATCTAGCAAGTCCCAACCAAATACAAAATCACAGCTTAAAAATTCACAAATAAGCAGACCCCCGTGTATAGTTGGCGGCACGGAACTTGAATGCTGACCTTCAATTATTTTAAGCGATTTTGGACCTTACTCTCGAGACAATACGTATGCGCAAACAACCCCCACCACTCCATCGAGCGCTCAAGATTCGTGCCGCCAGGTATACCCTTTACGTTTTTGCGCTCTCCTGTAAAATTTCGTTTTAATTACTTACTAGGTTTTGAAATAGGGCAGCCGAAAGGCACTTGATATTTTTATGTTGGAACGAAGTTCATCTTTTGGAATAATCGCTTTCGCATATCATTAAGCTCCTCACACACCTAGCTATAATATATATTAATACTAGCTGACCCAAAAAACGTTGTCCTGTCAAAATTTCAATAATTCATACAAAATTCCCATAGAAAATGCACTTTCAGTTTTCCCAAATTTTCCAATTTTCCCGACAACTTTTCAAACATTTTCTTTCATACAAACTTTGTCCTGACAATTACAAGCGCAACAAAAAAGAATTATCCAATTTGGTGCAGTCATTCGCAAGTTATGCGCGTACAACATTTCGGCGATTCATTTTAATATATATATGTATAGATAGATTAATATCAAGGGTTCACGGGCTATTTGTATTAAGCGACATCCTGGCTGATATTGAGTTTTTATCATATCTACCTGCATTAAAAAGTGAAAAACGTAAAAAACGTAGATATACACTATTGATTATTAACCGTCGATAGGCGACTTTTTCGTAAAAAATATTGATACTTTTTTACAATGTTCTGTTTTCCGAATAATGAAACTTTGAAATGATATCCTGTAAAGTTCCAAACATGTCGCTTAATACAAATAGCCCGTGAACCCTCGATATTAATTATAGTTAGGCATAGTACAATATATTTTCTATATTAATTTTCGAGTGACCGCACACGCAGCTATGATATATTGCTGTGACGTCACCCACCTATTCCGTAATTCATATTATTGCATAACAGTAGTCGCATATGATGTGTAACATCTGACATCTGTTTGGATTGGTACTATGTGACGGCCTACCGGCATTGATCAATCAAATAACGCGTGCCCCGGCTTCCTGTTACACACTTCCGTCCCTTTTCACGAAATCACTCCCAAGATTTCAGGAAAGTGAGAGGCATAAACAATATGGAGCCCTAAGCTGTGACCCTGCTCCGGACACCGAGGAAAGATTTTTTTTTTGTTTTTTAAATTTTTTTATACTCATTTATTTTAAGAAATATTTAAAAATGTAATGAGAAAAAAAAGCGACATACCTAATAATATATTTGACGGGGCGCTTCGATATTTAAATTAGTGTTAGTTACACTTCATAGATGTCGCTGTTAGTTTGGAGTGTCGTGAACATGAATTATCTGTGTCTGCTACGTCATATCTGATCACACGACACTCTCACACAACACCGAGTGCTAGTGCTCATTAAAACGATAACTGACAGGCAGTATGATTGGAGACTCGGTCAGGATCGCACAGAGGTGCTACGCGTTAGGTGGTGTCTTAATAGTGTGCTACCTACATATTTCGTTATTTTATTCTAAAGGTCCTTTCCTGATGATTATTTTAAAAGGGAATTACGATTGAAATGATAAAGTGAATGTGCTATAACTAGTACCTCTATTTTCTTCGCCCGACAATCTACGCCTACCTGCAAAGATCCAATTAATATCGCTGATGAGGGCCCAGTTCCTTCATATTTATAAATGCCTGTAAAACATCTACATAAACATTGTTATTAATTTGTCTTCATCTGAATATTATGCAGTCTCATTCTTTATTTTTTCTCTGATATAAACGCTCAGATAATAATAGGGTAGGTAGGTATTTTCTGTTTGACATCTTTATTTTCCTCAAACGTCAATAAATCCTTTAAATAGATTTCTTGTTTTGTGAATATTTTTATCGTGGAAAACAAAACACAATCATTGTAGTCATATTTGCTTTTGGGAATTATGACATATTTACGTATAGAAATAATTATTTTAGAATAGCTTTTGCCCATGGCTTTGCCCGCGTGCATGTTGGACAATATCCCCGAATTACACTGGATTAAAAGTATCCTATGCGTTAATCCAGGTCATAAAATATTATATCTGTAACTCAAATTTGAATAATAAACATCGAAACATCCAAGCATTAAAACTTTCATATTTATACTAATAGATGTATTAGTAGGATCGAACATTTGTATATTGCTGAAAATAGGGCTTTTTATAAACTGGATACAAAGGTCCCAAAGAAATTGCTGTGATAGCCCTTCGCAGCAAAATTGGTGATTGTCTATAATGATTGCTCTGGGCAAAAGAAAATGCTAATGTGTTAATTTTGTATTTTTTTGTTATTTAAAGATAATTTTGTTAGTTTTATATGCTCCTTTATTACTGTTTGTATTTCCTCTGTATGTCCCAAATAAAATATTTTTCTTCTTTTTTTTATATATATATTTTTTTTAAATGTCTAAAAATAATAGGGTAGGTATTTTCTTTTTCACGTACATAGTTATTTGCCCTCAAATGCCTATAAGTCCGTTAAATAGATTTTTTGTTTTGTGATTGTTTTTTGGCTAAGGAGGAGCTTGTTGATAAGTAATAACAGCCGCACGGGTCGATCCATCAGATTAAGCTACGCTTGCCGGTGTTGGTCCATATCTGACGATAGGCCGTCGCTCCATGTAAAATACTGGTATTCAGCTGCATCCGGTTCCCGACATAGTTGAGAAAAGGTTTTTCATAAACTTACAACTGGTTTACAGGTCCCAAAGAATTTCCCAAATTGCTGTAGGTAATAACTATGCAAGGCAGAATTGGTGATTGCTCTGTAATATAAAATTCAGCCTGAATTGTCTCACTGCAGGGCAAAGGTCTTTCTTTCCTTTCCTTTTTCCACTCAACTCGATCCTGAGCCAATATGGACCAATCCCTCCTATAACCGTCAAGTTCGTCCCGACATCTACGCCTGGGTCGACGGCGATGCCGTTGGACGTTTTCCGGAACCCATGTTGTGGTGGTCTTAGTCCACAATACATCCGACATGCGGCAATCGTGTCCACCTCAGTCCCATCTGAGCTTGGCTGCTTTTTGGGTGACGTTTGCGATTTGTGTCTTAGAGCGCAGTATCGTGTTCCGTATTCGGTCATTAAGTCGAACTCCGAGGATACTACGCTCCGTCGCTCGCTGGTAAATGTCGAGCTTGGCTTAGCTCGAGATTGCTCTGGACATAATAGAATGCGATTTTTGTTATTTTATCATAGTAGCCTTTTATGATACCACGTAATGATGATGATTATTTTTGGAACGAAGTTTTTTAACGCGGATTTAGTAGGAGTAACCTGGCAGAAATTGTGACGGTAGTAGGAAATGGTAACATAACGAAAAAGTGATAGGCCGTCACTTTCAAATGTTAAAAAATAGAACTATCTAGCCATCTAAATAAGCTCTGTATTAAAAAACCAGACAAGTGCGTGTGCGAGGAGCTCATGGCTAAGTAATAACAGCCGCACTGGTCGATCCATCAGGTTAAGCTACGCTTGCCGTGGTTGGTCTGTGGATGGGTGACCATCTTTACATACCGAGACTTCTCCGTGCCTCGGAAAGCACGTTAAGCCGTTGGTCCCGGCTGTCATTCGTGGATCTTTGACAGTCGTTACGGGTCGTCAGAAGCCCGAAAGTCTGACAAACAGTCTTACCAAGGGGTATCGTATTATCCAGTATCTGGGTTGTGGAGGTCAGATAGGCAGTCGTTCCATGTAAAATACTAGTATTCAGCTGCATCCGGTTAGACTGGAAGCCGACCCCAACATAGTTGGGAAAAGGCTAGGCAGATTGATTGCCAAGTGCGTGTCGGAGCACGCACAATGAAGGGTTCCGTAGTTGGGATTAATTTACACCAAGAACAAACTTACCATTATACGTAGTTACATTCCAACTGCAAATGTAAGTTTGTACGCACAATATTGAGAGATTTACCATGTTATTTTAAGACTTCTTATAGGTTTCCCTGTAATCTATAGGTATAGAACTATTTTCTGTAATTTATTCAAAATTTTAGGCTCAGTAGTTTCGGAGATAAGGGGAATGGTTAATTTTCGTCTATGTTCTTAATTAACTTTAAAACAGTTTATTTTAAAATTATAAAAAAAAATCTATTTGAGATCCTCACAGCCCTTTAATTTGATGTGTCACACGGTACAGTTTACAAACTTTTTTATTTTTTTCTTATTTGCCCCTAAAACTGACCCCCATATTCAGTTCATTTATTTACGTTACACGTCCGTATTTGGGTCCAAATTTCAACTTAATCGGTCCATTAGCTTCGGAGCAAATAGGCCGTGACAGACGGACAGACAGACAGATACACTAGTGATCCTATAAGGGTTCCGTTATTTTCCTTTGAGGTACGGAACTCTAAAAACAAAACATTTGACACTTGAAACTTTAGACCAGGTTCTGTAACAAATATTCAGGGAAAATTTTAAATCGCTAGCTAAATGTTCACAGGATGTACTACCCATGAATATGAATATCTTTCACTATGGGATCAACTCTGAAATCACAAAAAAATCTGCTGTTACATACAAAAGTTCAATACCTTGGTACTCAACCAAAATGTATGAAACAGCAGATTTTTTTATGATTTCCGAGTTGGTCCCATAGTGAAAGTTGTTCATATTCATCGGTAGAACACCCTGTGAACATTTAGCTAGTGATTTAAAAATAGCCCTGTATAAAGAAAGGAACTTCGTTCAACCGGGGGTGTCCCACACCTCCCAACCTTTTTTTACGGGTTTTCTCGTGTCAGCTTGACGTCCGATATACTTGTAGCCTTGTTAAAAATATAATCCAGTCAGCAATTTTTACAGCAGAACACACTTTATGAGCCCCATTTTATATTTCTTGCTGATATACACCTTTGCAGAGAGTCTACAGGTTTTAGTATCTTGGTCATATAATGACTCCCAACCTCAAAGAAGAAGAAACCTCAAAGATGAATATTCGATGAAGAAGTAAAGGCCATTCCGGGTCTTTACAGTACTATAGGGACATCTCTGCCTTACCCTTCTGGGAAAGCAGGCTTGCAGTCACGGTAGGTTATGCTAATGAGACTGTCTCAACCTAACAACATTACAGATCCAGTCAGACAGTCTAAAGTAGGTACCTAATGATCCACTTTAGGGAAACAGAAAATTCAAAGTGAGCATTTTTAATATTGTAATGTCTGACACTTGAAGTAGAGCATACTCCCACGTGTACTGTTAGAGGGAGACGGAATATAATTAATTGTTCGCACTCTTCATTTGACTTGGGTGTACTTAACCAGTACTCGCTCGAACATACTCTTCGTTCTGGTGCAAGGTGTAAGCACCAGCGGTTAAAGTATTTTACGGAATATAAGTTACTAGCCCGTGACTTCGTCTGCGATCCAGGATAAAAAGTACCTAACCTACGTCCTACTCCACGTCATAGGTTTACCCATGTGTCAAATTTTATCCAAATCCGTTTTGCCCTTTTTTGCGTGAAAGCGTAACAAACAAACTCACATTCGCATTTCTAATATTAGTTACTACTTACTTTATGGGTAACAGCAATTCACTAAGTTATTCCACTTTTCAACGCCCAATATTATTCCAAAATTGCGATTGTCAAAAGACAGTGTTCTGAGTTTTCAAAAGGCCGTGCATTATTTTCAAAAGTAACACCAAGAATTTAAAAAAACTTTTTAGCAAAAAATAAAACCGACTTCCAAAACAAAACACTACAAAGTGAAAAATAACTTTAATTTCGGTAGTCGGTGTCTTGGGTTTTGTATTTTCGTTTTTTACCACCGACTTCCGAAATTAAAGTTATTTTTCACTTTGTAGTGTTTTGTTTTGGAAGTCGGTTTTATTTTTTGCTAAAAAGTTTTTATTTTTCACTTTTTAGTTGTGGAACCTACCCCACACAAATTTGAATACATAATTGAGCACAATAATTGTAGATATAGCCATCTAAATAACAGTGATAGGAAGTTAGGAAACACCATCACATCATCCACATAAAATAAGTGGAAAATATACGCATTATTGAAGCTAACTCTAGAAACTCCCCAAGCAAAGCTAATAAAATTTATATGGGACCACCTCGGAAGTATACCCTATCAAACAAAAAAAGAATTTTCTAAATCGGTCCATCCGTCTTTGAGTAATCGCGTAACAAACATACAAAAAAAAAATACATACAGACGAATTGAGAACATCCTCCTTTTGGAAGTCGGTTAAAAAAAAACCGGCCAAGTGCGTGTCGGACCACGCACAATTCATTGTACGTGGTCCGACGGTGGTCCGTGCGGGTTTCGTAGTTGGGATGAATTTATCCCAAGAACAAATTTTATATTGTTGTTTAAAACATATCCTCCCATACATTCCAACTGCAAATGTGAGTTTGTAAACACTAAGTTGAGAGATTTACCATGTTATTTTGATACCATAGACTTCTTATAGGTTTTCCTGTAAGCTATAGGCATAGAACTATTTTCTGTATTTTTTCAAAATTTTAGGCTTAGTAGTTTCGGAGATAAGGGGGGAGAATAGTAAATTTTTGGTCCATTTTCTTATATAACTTTAAAACCATTTATTTTAAAATTATAAAAATGTCTATTTGAGAACTTCACAGTAAGCCCTTTCATTTGATATGTCACACGGTACAGTCTGTAAAACTTTTTATTTTAATTTTCCTATTTGCCCCCTAAAAGTGACCCCCATATTCAAAATTCATTTATTACGTTACAGTTCTGTGTTTGGTTCACAAAAAATCATAAGTGTACAAAATTTCATTTTAATCGGTCCATTAGATTCGGAGCAAATTGACTGTGACAGACGGACAGACAGACAGACACACGAGTGATCCTATAAGGGTTCCGTTTTTTCCTTTTGAGATACGGAACCCTAAAAAGAAATCTAAACGGGTACAACTATAATAGATTACTTTATTAAATCTCATTCAACACCCAATGCTCTTCCTCCTTTCTCCTACTTGCTCTATGCTGTGGCCGACAGGGTCCATAATTGTGACTTATATAATTATTTCCCAACCAACTATGTATATACATTATGGTACGCAATAAACAATTGAGAATTGAGAATTAAATACACATAAGGTCCTTCCTAAATCAATCAATCAAAATGCCTAGCCTTTTCTCAACTATGTTGGGGTCGGCTTCTAGTCTAACCGGATTCAGCTGAATACCAGTATTTTACATGGAGCGACTGCCTGACTCCACAACCCAGTTACTTACCTCCACAAACCAGTTACTGGCTAATACGATACTCCTTGGTAAGACTAGTTATCAGACTTTGGGCTTCTGATGACCTGTAACGACTGTCAAAGTTCCACGAATGAAATGAACCACTCGTACCCATCCTCTTCAACCAATTACGCAGATGGCTACAGGAGTCTGCTTAGATGGCAAGCTAACCAGGCGATTATTACGCCTTGACAGGAATGCCCTGCGCCTGGAGTCGGGGACCATCACAGGACACTGCTCACTAAACAAACACTTTCACACAATGGGCATAATGAACAGCCCTCTGTGCAGAGCATACGTGGAGGCTGAGGAAACCGTTCCGCATTTGCTCTTCGAATGCACAGGCGTTACCCAGATTAGAATAGAAACCCTTGGGGCACCCAGATCTTTCACAGTTGTTCTGAACAGACCAGAAGCCGTAATCAACTTCTGGAGGAAGGTGGGCTGGTTGGAATAACCACTGATGGCCGCCATGGCTCACGTACAATGTGGACCATCCACTTGAAGGACTAAGTGCGGAAACCAGACCCAACCCTCCTTAGAACATAGATCCAAGAATGACAACCGGGACAACGGCTTAACGTGCTTTCTGAGACACGGAAGAGTCTCGGTATGTAAAGACGGTCACCCATCTACGGACCAACCCCGGCAAGCGTAGCTTAACCTGATGGATCGACCCGTGCGGCTTTTAATACTTTGCCACGAGTCTAGCAAGGTCCTTAACATTCACTTATTAGCATTGGTTCGATTAGCATTTATTATGCTGTCATCCGATCACAGCTGTCCAGTTATCAAAGTCATTTGTCAGCTTGTTATTCAATTTAAACCCATTGTTGGTACCTTTTTTCTATTAATAAATTCTCATGGATATCCTCCATCTGTGGAAAACGTAGGATTATGTCGGATTCCTACCGACTACCTACACGCGGACGCCTAAGCTAACCCTACAGATATTCACGCTTTAAACTCAACTCTCCCCGCTTCAGCCTATAACTTACGTCCAAAATCACGGCCGCCGTCTCTTTAAGTTGCTAAAGTAAATGTTAGTCTTCAATTTGCCGTGTCTTCTTTGTCTCCAGTTACTTTACCGAAGTTATCGGTGCTGTTCAGTAATAATGACTCGATCGCCTGTTTATCAGCGGAGGAATAAGGGTTATACTATACCTACTGTGTGGGTTTTGGATGCTGGGTTAAAATTAATAATTAAGACGCAGGCCTTGAGTGGTTGGGGCGGCATAGCTTGCGTGTTCTGTGCTGAGCTCACGCAACGCGTCGTACGTTCAGCCAGTAATAGGACTCGCCTATCGAGGAGCGCTGTCCCCAATTAGATGTATTATTAATTTATTATATCAAAACACGTATACCAAAAAAAGAAATAATTAATTATCTTTAAAATGGTGAAGGTTTCATAAAAACATGCTTGATAGTTTTTGCGCGATTATCAGTTTTTAACCTCGTTAGACATAACTTTACAAATTAATTACACTTACGTATGTAATATGAACATAAACTAAAATATTCACTTAGTAAATTATTAACAAAACGCTCTATTTTTTTTCCAAATCATTAACACTACTCGTTTAGACGTGATCTTCAGTTTATTTATTTATTTGAAAGAAAGAAAAACAGTTTATTCGCGTGAAAATGACGCACACAAACTACACAAGAAAAGCGAAACACAAAATAATAAAACATAACAAACCACACAAAACAAAAAACATAAGTACACACAATAAAGTTTTTGGAAATGTGCGTCACTACCCCGCGAAACGGCTACACGCTCAGCATAATGCCGCGGCCCGTGCACGAAGGCACGAATCCACGGCGCTGGTTTTCATCGTAAGCTGGCGTATTTAAGATGGGTTTGCTCTTGACTCTAGTCTAGGTCGGAGGTGACAGAGACAGAGTTGACAATGGAGTGAGCTTACCCAGAAGAAGCCTGTTCACTCTCACTTTGAAGAGATTAGGGTTGTATGCGCTTGGAAACACAGACGCTGGTAGTGAGTTCCACTCTTTTGCTGTGCGCATTATAAAAGTAATTTGGGAACGCTTAGTGCGAATTGGTGGAATAGCAACTAGGTAGGGATGGTAACTGGCAGTGTGTCTAGACGTCCGATGGTAGAAAGGGGCCGGCAGAATGAGGTCACAATCTGTAGAACACCGACAAGCAGGCAACCTTGCGGCGATGAGCCAAGCTGTGAGGCTTGGCATCCACCAGTTTTACGTCGCTACTGAGCCTCTTAGCTCTGCGTTCCACCGAGTCAAGCGCGGCTAGTTGGTACTTGGCTGATCCATCCCAAAGGTGGCTTCAATACTCCATGCAGGATCGGACTTGCGCTTTGTAAAGAGTTAAAAGCTATCCAGGCGTAAAGTGTAACGTTTAATATCATTAAAATTCGTTTATTGTCGCCAAAGAGTGAAGTGAAGAAAATATTAGACTGGGCGGTACTGGTGTGAGGAAAGGAGAAAGATAATGATTTTGGATGATTGAAATTGTACAGACGTGATGGGTATCGATATCTAATCATGATATAATAAAAAAGATATACCTGCAGTCTTGGATCAACTTTACGCAACGGGCATACAACCCCATGCATGTTCAACGATGCTCTGAGGGCAGTGTCGAGAAAACCTCGGTACTACAAGGCTTCCGCATTGTTTAGGGATGCATCCATTGACGATTTTTTTTTGTCGTAATAGGGAAATACTGCATCGATGATGAGTAGGGTCCTTGGTAGCTTTCATAGAGTTACCATGCTACTAAAACGTGATAAAGGGAACAAGATGGCGACGCTGCCATAGTAGCCGGGACACTCAACCGGAAAAATGTTTCGACTACCGTCGTTTGAACGTTAGCATGCAAAGTCGATAGACCATTTACTATGTACTATAGTTTGACCAAGACCGCTGTACCGCGCCTTAGGAATGCGCGGCGAGGCGGGGTGCAGTGCTGGCGAATGAGCGGTGGGACGCCGTGAGCGTTGGCGAATGAGCGGCCTGCACTGCCCCCCGTCTCGACGCGCAAATACCTACGGCGCGGTATAGCGGTCTTGGTCAAACTATAGGCAGGTTTGACAGTTGGTTTGTCAGAAGCCAAAAAGACCGACAACCAATCTTACCAAGCGGTATCCTTACCAAGTTACTGGCTTGTGGAGGTCAGATGGGCAGTCGCTTCATCTAAAATGTTGTGAAAAGGCTAGGCAGATTGATTGAGGAAACGCAATTTAAATGTTGTTTATTATTTTGAGTATCTTTACACTATTATTGTTGCACACTTTACAACACTGGAGTATAACATAATATTAACACCTAATGCATTATGAATATTATTATTGCCTAACTGGCGTTTTGCGTTATGCTAAGCTGTATGTTTTCTACACTATGCTTTTAGAATTGAGAGAGTAAATTGATCGTTGATAGATTTATAGGTTCGTTCTTAGATGAATAATTTATAAACGATCGATAAATTGATCGTTTTTAAGCAGCTTTTCAACTGACTGACAAACAATGCACACCACAGAGCACAGACTCGTCCAGAAACGGTAGTTCTAATAAAGTTCGCGGTATGTTAAACGCAAAACTTCTGCACGGACCGCCTTCAAAGCCGTCTGTTTATGGGTTAAAATGCAATAAATTAAGGGGGATGCGCTAAGGTAGTCAGCGAAATTAAAATTTTCTTGTTTTTGCAATTTGCAGGTCGTCTGATTTCCGAAATCAGAACAATCCGGAGGAAATCTAACTTAGACAGATGTATTGTAGATTTTTATGGTTATATCTACGTAAATACATATTTATAATAATAATAATAGTGTTTTATTTCAGGCAAAATACCCATATACAAAAAATATAATAAAGTAAACAATAAAAAACTTTTTAGCAAAAAATAAAACCGACTTCCAAAACAAAACACTACAAAGTGAAAAATAACTTTAATTTCGGTAGTCGGTGTCTTGGGTTTTGTATTTTCGTTTTTTGCCACCGACTTCCGAAATTAAAGTTATTTTTCACTTTGTAGAGTTTTGTTTTGGAAGTCGGTTTTATTTTTTGCTAAAAAGTTTTTATTTTTCACTTTTTAGTTGTGGAACCTACCCCACACTAATTCGAATACATAATTGAGCACAATAATTGTAGATATAGTCATGTAAATAACAGTGATAGGAAGTTATTAAAACACCATCACATCATCCACATAAAATAAGTGGGAAATATACGCATTATTGAAGCTAACTCTAAAACTTCCCAAGCAAAGTTAATAAAATTTATATGGAACCACCTCGAAAGTATACCCTATCAAACAAAAAAAGAATTTTCTAAATCGGTCCATGCGTCTTTGAGTAATCGCGTAACAAACATACAAAAAAAAAAACATACAGACGAATTGATAACCTCCTCCTTTTGGAAGTCGGTTAAAAATTAAACTTGGAGGTATGTATGATGACCCATTGTCTTCAAAAACATAGTCTTTTTGTCATTTTTTGTTCTCGCTTTGGTGAACAGAAATCTAGTGCACAAATATATTATTGTCGCGAATCATATTTTCATAAAGATACTGACTTACACTGACCTGCAAATTGCAAAACTTGCAAGAAAATTAGAATTTTGCGGGCTACCACAGCGCAATCACCTTAAGCCACCAAATGTTTTGTTTTTATATTTTTTTTTTTTTTGCAGTAGGTAACATTTTTATCCATTAAAATCTTCGGAATTAAATAATCCATCTAACTGAATGCATGGAATTAGAAAGTACTACTTAATAGTGGTGGAACAAGGTTCAAACTTAAAGCAGATTTGCGTGGGATATAGAGTGACATCTACTTAAAAATAAAAAGTGTGGATGGTGTTCATCCCATTCTCTGGCAAAAATTACAAAAAAAAAAAAAATGTTTGATAAGTGATCTATGCCAAAGTTTTGGGCATGTTTGAACTTTCAATTATTAACACAGTACAGTCGCATTGTAAATCATTGGCTTCAAAAGATTTAATCTGGGATTTCTCAAAAAAAAAAAAAATCTAACCCAACTCTAAAACTACTAAACTTCGGTACAACATTATTGGTGGTTTAATTTGTTGCATTTTAATTAAACTATGACGTCCTGCAAGGAATACATCGAATTACCAGTAATTTGTGTCGTAGTGCGAGAACCAGAACAGTGACATGCTTGGTTTGTATGGAAAGTGTTGACAATGCCGCATATAGCAGCGCACGCTGAGACGACTCCGTACTTTGTGTCACTTTTGTAGGAACTCTCAACTCAGAAATGAAACAAAGATTGTATAAACTATGACGTCCTGCAAGGAATACATCGAATTACCAGTAATTTGTGTCGTAGTGCGAGAACCAGAACAGTGACATGCTTGGTTTGTATGGAAAGTGTTGACAATGCCGCATATAGCAGCGCACGCTGAGACGACTCCGTACTTTGTGTCACTTTTGTAGGAACTCTCAACTCAGAAATGAAACAAAGATTGTATAAACTATGACGTCCTGCAAGGAATATGTCGAGTTACCAGTAATTTGTGTCGTAGTGCGAGAACCAGAACAGTGACATGCTTGGTTTGTATGGAAAGTGTTGACAATGCCGCATATAGCAGCGCACGCTGAGACGACTCCGTACTTTGTGTCACTTTTGTAGGAACTCTCAACTCAGAAATGAAACAAAGATTGTATAAACTATGACGTCCTGCAAGGAATATGTCGAGTTACCAGTAATTTGTGTCGTAGTGCGAGAACCAGAACAGTGACATGCTTGGTTTGTATGGAAAGTGTTGACAATGCCGCATATAGCAGCGCACGCTGAGACGACTCCGTACTTTGTGTCACTTTTGTAGGAACTCTCAACTCAGAAATGAAACAAAGATTGTATAAACTATGACGTCCTGCAAGGAATACGTCGAGTTACCAGTAATTTGTGTCGTAGTGCGAGAACCAGAACAGTGACATGCTTGGTTTGTATGGAAAGTGTTGACAATGCCGCATATAGCAGCGCACGCTGAGACGACTCCGTACTTTGTATCACTTTTGTAGGAACTCAACCTCAACTCAGAAATGAAACAAAAATTGTATAAACTATGACGTCCTGCAAGGAATACGTCGAGTTACCAGTAAATTGTGTCGTAGTGCGAGAACCAGAACAGTGACATGCTTGGTTTGTATGGAAAGTGTTGACAATGCCGCATATAGCAGCGCACGCTGAGACGACTCCGTACTTTGTATCACTTTTGTAGGATCTCAACCTCAACTCAGGAATGAAACAAAAATTGTATAAACTATGACGTCCTGCAAGGAATACGTCGAGTTACCAGTAAATTGCGTCGTAAATGATAAATAAATGATAAATGATTTTTATTTCTGTAAGTAGGTTTGTACAAACACTTTTAAAAGTCAATATTTTTTTTTTAAACTAGATGAGGTCGGCGTTTCCTATCTGACTACTCTGAGAAGAAAGGCCGAAACAAACTCAGAGGTCACAGTCTCTTATAAAGTCCAGACATAATCTTGGTTACTTCATGTGAAGACCATGTAGATTGGTGTCTGAAATGGTCTTTTGAGGAAAGAATCACACAGATTGAGAGGACCTGTCCAGTCAGTGCACGCATTTGTTAGTAATCGCGCAGCTCAACTGAGAACTTAAGGAGCTCAACGATTCGACGAACAATACCAAAGAAAGGACATTGGGGTAGGCCGCATAGATTACTCAAACTGCCAGACCATGATTCAAAATAACTGAGAGGAAAAATAAAACAAACAAAAAAAAAACCTAGTAGCAATGACGTAGTGCGAGAACCTAAACAGTGACATGCTTGGTTTGTATGGAAAGTGTTGAAAATGCCGCATATAGCAGCGCACGCTGAGACGACTCCGTACTTTGTGCACTTTGTAATGCTACAATACAATTACATAATCTTATTGACACACACTCGTTTAAAAACTCACCCTGTATCTCGCTTTAAGAATCATCTAAATTCTTGTTCATATTCTACACTCGATAATCTAAACCCACCGTACTGTTCCTCCCGCTCTCAAAGGCAGAATTAATAGATGAAATTTTCGCGATAACATTCACGCTTGTTATCTTTATTAAAGTCAATATGGAGTCAACTATGCGTTTGATAAAGTTTGTAGCGTAATTGAGTTTAGTTTTAATATGGAAGTTTAGTATTCAGCAAGATAGTTTTTTAGTAACGGCACAAATTAATACAGACACTCCGCAAAATCATTTAAATAAAAAGCGACTCTTGCTACAACACAATAAAGTGCAATTCAGGTCGCATAACCCTTATTACCTACAAGTTGCCTCTTTTTCTATTCTGACCGCGGCAGTCCTACTGAATTGGCTCAGTGAGATAGGCCCGCCGCGTACTTGTAGCTTCATACATAAACTGCGGAGTGTCCCATCTGTATTAATCTGTGGTAAGGGTGAGCAGAAACAAGGGTTTCTAAACAATAACTTGATATACATACATAAACTGGCTGGCGAAGCGCGTGGCTAAGTAATAACAGCCGCACGAGTCGATCCATCAGGTTAAGCTGCGCTTGACGGGATTGATGGGTGACCATCTTTACATACAGAGATTCCTCCGTGCCTCGGAAAGCACGTTAAGTCATTGAACCCGGCTGTCATTCGTGGATCTTTGACAGTCTTTACGGGTCGTCAGAAGCCAGAACGTTTTTTTTTTTTTATTATTATTCTCCAACATACATTTTTTTTTTTGGTTTTTACAATTTTACACGCCAAACTTTCCAGTTTGATGGCGAGTTGCGCTTGTTCAATTAAAATAATAAACTAACCTTAAAACTACCAACTATACACTATTTCACTCAAGGATCAGTCACCCCGGCATGGACAGACCGCGGACGAGCCGCAGACACCGGACACTGACAGATTCAAATAACCTACTCATCTGGAGGTGTTCGTGATCGGAGCCACGTCCGCAGTCTGCCCGCGGCGGCCCAACAAACCCTTGTAGTGAATCACAGATTACTTAATGAAAACATACATAAGTATATATATACACAAATTCAAGCCCTCCACCCATGGGGGTAGGCAGAAACTACAGAATATTGATGATACTAAGGCACACCTCCGCCGCGAAGCCGAAGATATAACGTCTGACAACCAGTCTTACCAAAGGGAATCGTATTACTCAGTTACTGGGTTGTGGAGGTCAGATAGGCAGTCACTCTATGTAAAATACTGGTATCAGCTGCATCTGGTTAGACTGGAAGCCGATCCCAACATAGTTGGGAAAAGGCTAGGCAGATAGATTGATACAGACATACACTCAAGCCTTTTCATGGGGGTAGGCAGAAACCACATTACGCCACTGATCATAGACGCACCCTGGTTGCGAGTACTACGCACCTGACCCTTTTATGAACACCCCCAATAAGGTCACTATATATCCTCCTAGGGGGTCCTGCCTTTTAATAATTGCGGCTAATAAATAACCTTTAATAATAGTTATGTAATATCCTATAATAACCTGAGACATTTTCACACACGGTCATCTGGTCCCAAACTAAGCAGAGCTTGTACTATGGAAACCAGATAACTGATATACCTACTACATATACTACTTTTTTTTAAAATACATACTTATATAGATAATTACACCCAGACTCAGGACAAACAGACATGTTCATGCACACAAATGTTTGTCCTGGATGGGAATCGAACCCACGACCTGCGGCGTGATAAGTGGTATCTTAACCAACCACGCGAACTGGCTTGTCAATGTAACCCAAGACCAAAACTGAAATAAAGTAAAAAAAAGGTGAAGTGCGTGTTGAACCATGCACAATGAAGGGTTGCGTAGTTGAAAAAAAAATTATCCCAGAATCATCTTAACAATATAGTTGAAATACATGTTCTCCCATACATCGATATACTCGGTCAATTCTCCAACTGCATATGCAAGTTTGTATTGGTAAAAAAATAATAATTTATGTGATAATACAAATTAGTGGACATTTTCCTTTGCTTGTGTTATGAGACCTTTCTTCTTGCCAAATTACATGATTATAGGTACCCTATATATTTTGATTTAGTTGCGAGTATCAACATTTATCAACAAATGGCTGTATTTTTTTTATTGTGTTTACTGAGAAGCTTGATTTTTTTAGAGCTCCAAGGGACTATAAATCCACATATTTTATATTAATTTCAACTTAATACTTCCACGTATTTCTGAGAAAAGGGGTTTTTATAGACTGACAGACAGACAGACGGACAACGAAGTGAACCTATAAGGGATTCGTTTTTTCCTTTTCAGGTACGGAACCTTAAAAGCGTCCGTTTCATTAATTATGATAGCATAGATATTGTATTTTTGTATAAAACAGTAATTATAGTAGTAATTATAGTAGTATAGTTCACACTTGGTCCCATAAAAGTTCCGTGAAAGTGGTTTTAATTTTTTAGTAGTAGCCTTGAAAGGATATGTATAATTTTAAAAGTCAGCTTTTATGGGCATTGTCCTTACCGTGATAAAAAAAATGTAGCTCGATAAAAACAAGGTAGTGGGTCTGTTTCTCCAGGATGCTCTATCATGAACGTGACTTTGATCTACCAGGAAAATATACAACAGAAACACTAATCTAAATTAACTCCTAAAACAATAATATACCGACCTCCAACTGTTTGCATAAAGCTAATTACACACAGTGGCAGCGCGAGATGGATCGTCTAAGTTGTACAACTCGCTTGGTGGCAACTGGGCCAAAGTTCGGGCAAACTTGCCCGAGCAAAGGCTATTAGGAATGGTTTTATTGTATGTACCTGTGTATAAAAGCTTGTAAGGGGGGAAATAAAGTTTGTTACAAATAGGTCTTCTGGCCCGTCGAAGAATAAAATTGACTATTTTTTTTTTGTGTTTGGTTCTAAATGTTTGCACTATTGTTTTATGTTATAGGAATTTTTATTTACCCATAGCTTATTTAGGTTCCAAGTTAATCAAGTCAGCTTTGCTTTAAAAATGGCAGGAAAAATTTTATGCCTTGCACGAACGCAAATACTCGTATCTCTCATAATACTAACTTAGTTTTAAGACTTTATTCATATCTATGGGTAATGTACTCATCATTATGAACAACTTTTACTATGAGACCAAACCTGCAATCGCAAAAAAAATTGGCTGTTCCCTACATTTTTACGAGATATGCGAATATAAATGTAGGGAATACCCATGAATTAAATTTTATCCTGTAGATATGAATAAAGTTAAAAAACGTTTTAATTTTAATTAAAAAATCGTTCGAATTAACGTCGTCGCGCGTTCGTGCTAAAACTAGAAAGACTTAGGCTTTACGAAGACTGCGGTGGACGCTACATAGCGTCCGCAATTTACCGTCGAATGACGTCACTGAAACATTATTTATGGCAGAAAGTTGATGTATTTCCCTAGAGAGCGTTTTTTGACACTGTATTGAAAAACTCCGCCGCAATCATTTCCGTGACAGTCATCACTGCGATCGCTATGTGGGGGCCATCAATCTTCCAGGAAACCGTAGCTGGCCTCTGTAAATTATAGTACTTACTGAACATTGAAACTCAGTGGCCTGTAGCACGTACAATACTATTCATGCATTATTGTGAGTGACGTAGCAGATAAGGGTCAACCTATTTAGGGTAAGTTAGACCCCTGGAAACAGTCATTTGAAGGGTGAAGCGCCTTTATTTGTTTACATTGTGATGTAATGTATTGTGTATTGGATAATGTGTGGTTCATATAACTGTATAATCAACGTGAGTACCAATGTTTTATGTATGTACTAGCTGTTGCTTGCGACTTCGTCTGTAATCCAGGATGAATAGTAGCCTATATCCTTTTCTAGGCCATGGCCAACCCATGCACCAAAATTCATCCAAATCCGTTCAGCCGTTTTAGCACGAAAGCGAAACAAAAAAACAAACAAACAAACTCACTTTCACATATAGGGTGACTGATAATTAGTGACCGATACTCAAACAAATGATAGTACTCATGATAACAAACAACTTTTACTATGGGACGGAAGGACTTTTATGTAAGGATATATATATATTTGGGGAGGGGTTGGATATCCCCTCCCCGCATGAGGGAAGTTTAGGTAATGCATAGCTTTTTTTTATGAATTAAAAACATCTTATTTTGAGGTTATGTTTTGTTAAGTTTTGGGTGAAAAATTAGTATCGTTGGAGGAGGTGGTAGGGGGTGGCAGGGTTACCTCTCACCTGGCCCTCCCATGAATGGTAACGCACCCGTTCTTGAGAAAAACAAATTATTGTAACCTAACCTCAAAACACTTTAAAGTTGCTTCTGCAACGTCTCCGGCGCTGCGGGAAGTGCAACCCCTTCGCCCTTGCGTAACAAAGGATAGGCACCCATGCTCACCCCCGCAGCTTCGTTTTGCTGCCTCAGCCATGAACAAGCTCGAACGGCTGCCTATACTTTGTTACAGCGGGGAGGCTGCCCTCCCTTCACGCCTCCGGATTTTTGACGTAAAAACGTCATTTCGCTCGGTATACAGGTGGTGAGTTCAATATTTCTGACCGACAAAAATATGTAAGATTTTAACTGCTAATAACTACAGGACTTTTAATACTAGAGTAATGGTTGAGCATTCAAAAGATAGATAAAATTTGTAACAATTTTAAGGCCGGACATAATTTGCGTGTGACGTCGTACTGTGAGTGCACGCGCATGAGCGCGACCCTCTACTTTTCACTATGTGTCAAAATATCAATTCGTATATCGCAAAAACGTGTTTAGCTAGATCAGTTATCCTGGTGCCTTTGTCACGAGCTGACAAAGCGCTACCAGGACCTAAAGAGAAACAACAGAAATTTTGGCCAAAATTGGGTTAAAAATTAATATGAAGCTGACAACAGCAAAATAATGTCAGATGTCGTTTCATATCGGCCGTAAATCTGCTCAGAAATGAAAAAAAAGAGTCCAATCGAAGAAAGCTTGCATTAAAATGAATGCAATGAGCCTAAAAAATGTAGTGCCAAGCAAATATAATAGCTACGGCAGTGTCAGAAACCGTAAGAAAATCGTGAGAGTCCGATCCTGCATGGAGTATTGCAGCCACCTTTGGGATGGATCAGCTAAGTACCAACTAGCCGCGCTTGACTCAGTGGAATGTAGAGCTAAGAGGCTCATTGGCGACGTAAAACTGGTGGATGCCAAGCTTCATAGCTTGGCTCATCGCCGCAAGGTTGCCTGCTTGTCGGTCTTCTACAGATTGTACTTCGGTGAGTGTGCTGAAGAACTCCAAGACCTCATTCCACCGGCCCCCTTTTACCATCGGATATCTAGACGCACTGCCAGTTACCATGCCTACCTAGTTGCTATTCCACCAATTCACAGTAAGCGTTTCCAAATGTCTTTTATAATGCGCACATCAAAAGAGTGGAAATCACTACCTGCGTCCGTGTTTCCGAGCGCATACAACCCTAATCTCTTCAAAGTGAGAGTGAACAGGCTTCTTCTGGGTAAGCTCACTCCATCGTCGACTCTGTCTCTGTCGCCTCCGACCTAGACTAGAGTCAAGAGCAAACCCATCTTAAATAAAAAATTAAAAAATCAATAGCAATAATTTATTCCATCACTTCGTTTCGAATCGTTCGTTCCGGTGAAACGGAACTACGGAAGTACCAGTAACCAAATAAGTAAAAGAGATTCGAATTCATATATTTTTTTACTATCCTCGTTTACTGACTAGTATTTGACCCTGTGTCTGTACGGATCAGCGGTTTTTATTGGTCCATAACTGATTTATAGTTCAACTAAATCGTATTATTCTGGGCTATCGTCATCTTTATAGTATTGAGGTCTTTGACATGATTTTAATGCAATTATATGAGAAACTGCCTTATTGGTTTAGTGGGTAGCAAGCGCTACTACTAAACACGAGGTCCTGGGTTAGATTCCCAGGTCGGGCAGTGTTATTGGGTGCTTTCATCACGAATTTGTTACAAAACTATTAAACTGGCGAAATATTGGTGTACTGTAGGTGTACCTCTGCCATTTTTTTTTTATCGTGTGGAAATCCTCATGGATTTCCTCTGTCAGACACGTACTGGCTAAAACCATACGGTGTTCTGCTGCTACCTTTAGCCGGGGTGCTGGAGTGTTTGCGCATTTCGTCACGTTCCCCCGGCTAGGTGTAGGCCCGCATGGATTCATGCGGACCCCGTCACCCTCAGCCAGTCATATTCGGCCGCAATTTCTATAGAGACAGGCGCGCGCCGCCGTCTCGAGTCTTTCACTGTTCCGGCAACAAACTCCCTAAGTCTGTCTGCACAACCCTAAGGCGGCTGGAGACCGTTCCGTGCCCTCCAGCGCCCGGTGAGTCTGCTACGGATTAGAAGGGTGGTTGTATCATCCCTCTGCCTTTCCGCCGCCTCCTTCGCGACCATCACTTGTTCGCAAAAGGAGACGACGGTGCCCCACGCGCTCTCACTTCCAACTGTGGACTTGACCATGACCGGAAGCGAGATAGTATCCGCTGCATTAATCGCCGCGACGAGGTCACGGCTTTGCACTGCCAAGCAGGGCATTCCTCAAGAGTGGGTGTACCTTTGCCTGAGTGAACGGCCTGAGTACACGCTCGACTCGAGCATCCGGCGGGGCGGGGCGTGCGACGTTCGTGTTAAACACATGCAAACACTCGTGAGTGTCCCGAGTGACTGCCGAGCGGCGCTCGGTGAACGCTCTTCGCCGCTTGCACGCAACGCTGAACGCCGCGCTGGATGCTTTTTTCACTCGGGTCGTACACTAACCCTTCGCGGTTTTATAATAACTTCTCTTGTAATCGAGCTCCATTCACGCCAGTCGCAGCACAATGTACTCTCAATACTTAGAAGTATTACGATATTGTTTTGTGAAAATTAAAGGGTTTGTTAATGTTAAGATAGTCTAGATCAATGAAACGTTCCAACCAAGTTTTAATTAAGTAAGATATTGGTAGCTTCAAGTAGCCTGAAAGTTTAAGCATCGGTTTCTTAAGATAGGCTACAGGTTGCAATGGCGACCGCGTACTGGAAGAAGTAGCGTTGGAAGGCCTCACACAAAGTGGACTGATGACCTGCACGTGTAGGTGACAAGGTTTTGTCGACGGAAGAATAGACAAAATGACACATTGCCATGCTTAGACGCGTAGAATGGGCAGAAATATTTGTACGATCTGGTATTTTGTCTATACTTATACCTATACCGTCGACAAAACCCGTTTCTATATTGGTCATGCTATGCGTGCTGGTCAAGCCCGCAGGAATTCGCTGGATGCGAGAAGCACGGAACTGGTCGATGTGTCGGTGTTTGGGGGAGGCCTTGTCGGCAGTGGACGTCTTTCTGCTGAAATGAGGGTAATGATGAGGATGGAGGTTCATAAACCTGTAAGAAGGATACGACTTCAAGAACAGAGGGAATAAAAGTTTTAAAAGCCGCAATAACCCAAATTACTAGATACTAAGCGGATCGAAGAGCGGACCTTACCTATTATTACTATCGACATCGACGTGAACCAGGTAACGTGGAGGGGCTTGTGGCTAAGTACGTAATAGCATCCGCACGGGTCGATCGACCAGGCTAAACTACGCTTGCCGCGGTTGGTCCATGGATGGGTGACCATCGTTACATACCAAGACCCCTCCGTGCCTCGGAAAGAACGTTATCTTTGACAGTCGTTACGGGGCGTCAGAAGCCTGAAAGACTGACAACTAGTCTTCCAAAAGGGTATCGTAATACACTGGATATTACGATACCCTTTTGGAAGACTGGGTTGTGGAGGTCAGTTAGGCAGTCGCTCCAAGTAACATACTGGTATTCAGCTGCATCCGGTTAGACTGGAAGCCGACCTCAACATAGTTTGGAAAAGGCTAGGTAAATGATGACGTTGCCATGAACTAGGTACTCGAATAAAGCATAAATTATAAGTTAGAAGGGCTCGTTTATAAAACAAATGAATGAAATTAATTTAATATTCGACTGTTCAATTGGAAACGTCTGGCTGGATTTCTGCGTTACGGGACTAACTCGATTATAAATAGTTGTTCCGAAAATAATGGCTTCTACAAATAGTATCTTGTAGTAGGTACTACCCCAAACAATCCCTTTATCGCAAAGCTACCCTCTCTTTTGTTATTTTCATCCCAAAATCAGTATATTGTATCGCAGACTAATCTAATGCTATTCTGTTTTATTTCAGGTAATTACAGCCAATCCTGTCTGGAAGGTGAGGTCAATGCCCTGTGCATAGACAAAACATAGACAAGGTAGACGGTATTAAACTGTGTTTGCTTTTTGCTTTTCGTCATAAACGGTTAAAGGGTTTAGTAAAAAGGTTGACGATCTCTTTGGATTTATAAAGATAGTGACGGTAAGTACTTACGTCTGAGAAAGATTTCGTCTCTGAAAATTGAAAATGTTTTATGATATTTTAGTTCAAAAGAGTGTTGGGTAGCGTGACTTTGCTTGCGTTGTAAGTTTTCAATTTTCAGTCATTGTTTCTAAAGTATGTAATTTACCGTTTTTCCGACAACTTTTTGGTCATGAAGAAACCGATTCCCACATTTTCCAACCGTTAATTAATTAAAACTTATGGGGTCCCCGAAACGATCAATTGCCATCAATTTCTATTGTAGTAATAATCAATCACATCATTTTTTTTGTGTATTGGCGTATGCTAGCCGACTTAATTTGATTTAATGTTTTGAGTTGCGTATTGTAATAATCCGTAAATTTTGGAATCGTTGGGATTGCTCGTTCCAGACAGGAGGTTACGGTTGGGACCGAGGGAGGCACTTTTTAGGGTTCCGGCAACCCGTACAAACTTATTAAAGTTTGCACCGGTGATTCGTGCAATAAGAATCCTTAATGGTGTCTCTCGGCGTTTGGACATATTTTCTTGCTCTTTGGCGGAATTCCAGAGGGCGACACTTACTATGTTGTCCGCTGTGTAACTTGTGCTTCTACCCAGATCCGCTACCTGGGACTGGACAATCTGAGCAATCATGACTACTTTTGTTAGCTTGGGTATTACCTGTTACAACAAATGTATGTGTTAATTAATAAAATAAATAAATAAATTATTATGCGTACTATTGTACAAAACAATAAAAAAAAAAACCTTACAAAAACCAAACAAATTTTACAAGTTCCTAATCAATTTTACTAAACTTACAATTTTTATCTGAACAGACAGCTGTGCTGCTGGGGAGTTTGTTGCGCCACTTCTTCTCCCCAGCTAAAGCACTAGGAAGTGGCAAAGGGCGGGCGTTTTGGGGGTCAATCTTATGTAATTTTGACGTTCGAAAAGTGCTGATTCTCAGCCTAGTTTGAATAAATGACTTGATTTGATTTCATTTGGTAGAAGATAAATTTGCGCATCAATCACGGAAAAATTGACAATTGCAATTGATCGTTTCGGGGATCGTTAAAATAATAATAATAATAATATCCTAGGACATTGTTCACACACGGTCATCTGATCCCAAACTAAGCAAAGCTTGAACTATGGAAACCAGATAACTGATAAACTACATACACTACTTATTTTTGTAAATACATACGAGTACTTATATAGATAATTACACCCAGACTCAGAACAAACAGACATGTTCATGCACACAAATGTTTGTCCTGGATGGGAGTCGAACCCACGACCAGCGGCATGGCAGGTGGTATCTTAACCAACCACGCCAGCTGGCCAGTCAAAATATTAATACACCGTCCTGTGTTGCCTGAAGTGGTAAGCAAAAGTGATTCTACAGCAAACGTCTGGTACACCATATTTCACCAGCTTTTTTAACAAGCTCCTCTTTGGTCTAGTGGTCGCAAGCGCTCAGGTCCTGGGTTCGATTCCCAGGTCGAGCAGTGTTATTGGGTTAGTGTGTTTTGGCAATAGGCTTGCTGCCTATGACATGGGACTTAAGCATAACTGGCGAAATGTGGGTGTATTATAAGTACACCTCTACCCAACGTCTCGTCTGGCAGTTTGAGTAATTTATGCGGCCTACCCCAATGTCTTTTCTTTGGTATTGTTCGTCGAATCGTTGAGCTCCTTAAGTTCTGAGTTGAGCTGCGCGATTACTGACAAATGCGTGCACTGACTGGACAGGTCCTCTCAATCTGTGTGGTTCTTTCCTCAAAAGACCATTTCAGACACCAATCTACATGGTCTTCACATGAAGTGACCAAGATTATGTCTGGACTTTATAAGAGACTGTGACCTCTGAGTTTGTTTCGGCCTTTCTTCTCAGAGTAGTCAGATAGGAAACGCCGACCTCATCTAGTTTAAAAAAAAAAAAAAACATGATTGACTTGTAAAAGGGTTTGTACAAACCTACTTACAGAAATAAAAATCATTTATCATTTATCAACTCTTAGGGAAAACAATGTGTCATGTGATGCTCCTCTTTACCCCATGTACTCCCATACATTCCAATTGCAAATGTAAGTTGGTCGACTATTACTCGTTAACTTTAAAGGTTCATATTACTCAAACGGATCCCTGAATCGAAAAATGGTTTTCACTGACCCGAAATATTTTTGCGTGCAAGGGAGGGCGTAAATACAAAGACGAATGTCATACAGACAGTAGCTGTAAACATTTGGTTTTATAGGAATTTTAAAAACATAAAATTTAGACAGGCCATTTTTTTTTTTATTTTTATGAATGGCATCTCGTAGTTGACCTAGAGAGGTCGAGACTACTTAACCGGACTATCCTGTGGCTGCCTTAAGAAAAACTCAAAGCCTCCAGCCAGGGGCAAAAAACTTACAGACTAAGCGACTACACGCTAAGGGCTCCCCCTGTGGGGAACGGGCCTCGGCTTAGGGCGTCGCTGGGGGGAGGACAGCAAGATGGGACAGGCTGGATCAGATTTGAATTATTATTATCAGGGGAGTTTAAAGCTACAGGCTCAGCTACGCCACCAGCTGGCACATCATACCCGAGCAAGGGACGGGGGGGAGGACGATTATTACGGGGTCGTCGCGAGGGACCTCGGCGGCGAGGTAGGAATGTCGATTTGTTTTTGTTCCTACGGTCCCTACTGCTCTCCTGGAGAAGAGTTATGGGGTCGTCGGGATCTGAGAGGATAAGCCTGGGGCGGCGGACCTTACTAATACGAGAGGGGACATAGCTAGCCGCCTCGACAACCAGAGGGTTGCGATGGTTGGTGGCTGAGTCGAAGAAACGCTTGGAATTGCGTTTCAAGAACTGGGAGATGGTGGGAATGTCGAGATCGACATGGAGGATTTCGTTCCGAACGAACCAAGGGGCTCCCGTTGCCTTTCGGAGGAAACGGTTTTGGAGGGCCTGCATCCTATGAATGAGGTGAGGTTTTGCGTGCGCAAACACTGAACCCGCATAGGTCATGATGGGGCGAATGCACGCTGTATAAATGCGCAATTTGCACCTAAGTGACAATTTGCTACGTGCATTCAGGACGGAGTGGAGTCTACCGAGAGCGAAAGCGGCGCGCGAACGCACCTGCTTTATGTGCTCAGCGAAGGAGAGGTGGTGGTCGAGGGTCACACCGAGGTATTTGGCTCGCGTCTCCCAAGGGATCGGCTTGCCGAACATGGTGATCGGTCGGGGGGGGAGTCGAGTGCGACGCGGTCTCAGAAAGAGAACCGCTTGACTCTTGTCGGGATTGACCTCGATTCTCCACTTCCTATTCCAGGCGCCGAGATTATCGACTGCGGTTTGGAGGGTGCGAGATATCGGGTGTTGGTCCCTGCCCGAATAGTAAATGGCCGTGTCGTCTGCGAACAGAGCTAACTGCGCCTTTTTACTTTTCGGGATATCGCTGGTGAACAGCGTGAAGATGAGGGGAGCGAGCACTGAGCCCTGTGGGACTCCTGCACGGATGGGATGGGGGGAGGAAAGCGCTCCTTCTATGCGATAGCGAAAGGTGCGATTCGACAAAAAGTCTCGTAAGATGAGTACGAGACGATCCGGCACGCCAAGTTGGTAGAGCTTATATAATAAGCCGTTGTGCCAGACTTTGTCGAACGCTTTCGCTATATCAAAGAAGACAGCGCCCGTCATCAAACCACGTTGGAAGCCAACGCTTATGTGTTCGATGATGCGGTGGACCTGATGGACGCAGGAATGCTGCGTTCGGAAACCAAACTGCTCGTTAGGGATGAGACCCTTTGTCTCGGCATAGTCTCTGAGTCGCTTATAAATAAGCCTCTCATAGATTTTGCCGAGCACATTGAGCAGACTGATGGGGCGGTAACTAGAGGGCTCAGCCTTGGGCTTACCGGGCTTGGGGATGCCAATTACAGTGGCCTCTTTCCATGCTTGAGGAAAGATGTTGTTGCTCATGGCACCATTGAAGATGGTGACCATGAGCATTATAAGGTGGGGTTAGACAGGCCAAATGGCGTAGTTGGTTAAGATACCACCTATCATGCCGCAGGTCGTGGGTTCGATTCCCATCCAGGACTAACATTTGTATGCATGAACATGTCTGTTTGTCCTAAGTTTGGGTGTAATTATCTAAGTATATAAGTAAGTATTTACAAAATAAAGTAGTACGTATATATAGGAGCTTGTGGCTAAGTAATAACAGCCGCACGGGTCGATCTATCAGGTTAAGCTACTCTTGCCGGGGTTGGTCCGTAGATGTGTGACCATCTTTATATAGCGAGACTCCTCCGTACCTCGGAAGTTAAGCCGTTGGTCCCGGCTGTCATTCGTGGATCTTTGACAGTCGTTACGGGTCGTCAGAAGCCCGAAAGTCTGACAACCAGTCTAACCAAGGGGTATCGTATTACCCAATAACTGGGTTGTGGAGGTCAGACAGGCAGTCACTCTATGTAAAAGACTGGTATTCAGCTGCATCCGGTTAGACTGGAAGCCCACCCCAACATAGTTGGGAAAAGGCTAGGCAGATTGATTGATTTTGATATTATTACTATTATAAAAAAAAAAATATCGATGTATCCCCTTAAGACGCCCACGAAGCATGCGTAGTTCATACAAACGTGTATTTATTCCGATTGGATTACAGAAAATCTAGGTTCCTAAATATATATTAAATAAGAACATGTATTTAAACATCAAATATGAGAAAATTAATTTTCTATAGAAATTTTAAATTCCTCATATCTCGTCTTCAAATCAGAATCCTTTTAAAATATATATTTGGGAACGTAGATATTCTGTAATCCAATCGGAATAAATGCACACTGCCTTAAGAATATGTTTGATTTACAAATTATTTTGGTATTTTGTTTTTATGAACTACGCATGCTTCGGGGGCGCCTTAATATGATTGTATACCCATGCCAACTTACAGCTTTCTAGTACTATAAGTGTGAAATGTGCACACACGTTACGGCTATTCCTTCTAAGTATACCTACTAGCGTGACGCTATGACCACACTATGACTGACCTCGATACGACATCGACAATTGATTATTCCGATATGTAGGTTTATCGACAAATTCACTACATCCTGATAGACGTCATAAAAGAAGCCGTTGGCTTGTCAGTTATTGTCTAGGGTGGCTATGAGTAAGGATTTTTGTGGGATAAATGGGGTAAAAAAAATGTTTTTTAGGTTATTTTGTAGTCTACATTTTGATTAGTCATAATCACAATCTTTTATTTTAAATAACAGTAATTAAGTTTCTTAATACATAATGAGACATTTGACAAGCAAAGCTTTACAATCTATTAAATACTAGAGTAGGTATATAATTTATATCCATTGGCATGGTTTAAGGGAGAAGCTCCAGGTAGCCAGCGAAATTCAAATCAATCAAAGTACATATCGAGGGTTGACGGGCTATTTGTATTTAGTGACATGTTTGGAACTTTATACTTTCAAAGTTTCATTATTCGGAAAAAAGAACATTGTAAAAAAAGTATCAATATTTTTTTACGAAAAAGTGGCCTATCGTCGCCGTCGGTTAAGAACCAATAGTATATATCTCCGTTTTAACGTTTTTCAGTTTTTATTTATTTATTTATTTTATTTTATTGGTTTACCAACAATTGTTTACACAGGTTCTATGATAGAGGTAACATGCAAAAAGTGTGAAAATAACAGTGCAACAATCACTTAAAGGTAAACTCCGCATGCGTTAGAGTTGTACAAGTAAAAGTATTATTAAAACTAGATTACTTACTTAACTAACTAACTTATCTAAAAGTTCAACTAAAAGTGCAACCATAGTTATAATTACACTCATTGTCTGAACTTACTTACATAAAGCTATGACATGCAACAACAAAAGGTTCACATTATAATAATTATAATGCTATAATAATTATACAAATTATACAAAGATTTACACACAGATACATCTATTTTAAAAGGTACTCGGTGTGCATGTTCATGCACACAAATGTTTGTCCTGGATGGGAATCGGACCCATGACCTGCGGCATGATAGGTGGTATCTTAACGGCCAGGATGTCGCTTAATACAAATAGCCCGTGAACCCTCGATATGTATTTAGTCATCAGTGCAACACTATAAGACCAGGTAATTGAATGATTATTGAATGACTATTTCATGAACTCTTGACATTAAGGATTATACTAACTTAAGGAGTTGTATTACTAATTCTAATAATGATTATAATTTTGTAAATACTGTTACGGTCGCGAATCATACGTTATTCAACATACAACCTAATACTGACTTGCAAATTGTAAAAAACGTAAGAAAATTTGAATTTCGCGGGCTACCCTGGCGCTTCCCTCGACTTAACGACTCGACTGCCGGAAATGCGGATCTACGCAACACACAGTGATTTTTTAATTATTTCTGTAATTACAACATTCAACCGGGTAATAGTTGTATTTAACATGCTTATTGTATTATTCTGATGACTTTATTATTATTATTTTTTAAGTTATTCTGAAAAAAATCTCAAAAAGTTGTAATATCCAGGCTGTGTTAATTAATCAGTTTTCTCGCTTTTTTTCCAATTAAAGATCATTGTTTTGTCCAATATTTGATAATCATATGTCTAGCCTTTTCCCAACGATGCTGGGTTCGGCTTCCAGTCTAACCGGATGCAGCTAAATACCAGTATTTTACATGGAGCGATTGTCTATCTGACCTCCACAACCCAGTGACTGGATCGGGTGGAAATGGTGTGAGGGAAGCGTTACGGGTCGTCCGAAGCTCGAAAGTCTGACAACCAGTCTTACCAAGGGGTATATGGGTAATACGCTTTACCCCTTGGTAAGACTGGTTGTCAGACTTTCGAGCTTCGGACGACTCGTAACGATTGTCAAAGACCCAAGAATAACAACCGGGACCAACGGCTTAACGTGCTCTCCGAGGCACGGAGGAGTCTCGGGATGTAAAGATGGTCACCCATCCACGGGCCGGCCCTGGCAAGCGTAGCTTAACCTGATCGATCAACCCGTGCAGCTGTTGTTACTTAGCCACAAGCTCAATTAACTAATCTTGCAAGTCAATTTAAAAAGCCTATTAGAAACATCCTGTCACGCAAATTCAGCTCCTAATGACCGTTGAAAACAGTCCTTCCAACGATAAAAGTAAATGATCTTGAATTAGTTCCCATAATAGGACAGGTACTAGTCACAGGCAAACGCTTTTGACAGCGGCTTCGCTTACGTGGAAGTCGGAAATTAACCCACGGAAACGTACTACCGGGATAAAAAGTATTCTCTATGTTAATTCATGTTATAAGCTTTTTTTTTTGTGGATGGGAAATCATCAAATAACTTCTCCCGCTCTGGGTGGAGCGGGAGGGCGTGTCAGACTTCTACTGACTAAAACCCATCCGTGTTCCTTCAGTTGCCTGTGCCAGGGCCACGGTAACTCTTTCGAACAACCCGCAACCCTGGCAGGCATCGGCCCAAGCGGACCCCTTCAGCTAGTGCTGACATCACTTTGAGGCGCGCGTGGAACACAACGTGCCGTCGACCCGGGCCTGGTCCTTACCGGACGGCGAGATACCCATTGCTCGCCATTCGCAAGTCCGCGCCTACGGTGGCCGGGAATCGGCTATCGATTCCCGACGCCCAGGGCGTCTCCTGCGGCGACTAGGGGGTGAGGGCGCAAAGATTGCCTCTCTCTCACGCATTCAGCTTCCTCCTTCGCGAGCATTACTGCTTCGCAGAAGGAGGTGACGGCTTCCCATGCACTCTCGTTCCGTACCATGGCCTGGACCAGGGTTGGACGCGAGAGATCGCCGCCGCCGATCGCTTCCGCGAGAATTTACCTCACCTGATAATCGTCACCCAGGACCTCGTGGAACATGGGTATAATAACGTAAAGGTTCGTTGTTGGTATTCATCAAATAGTTATAAGCTTTGTGCCAAATTTCATCGGAGGCATAATACTAATGATTCAAATAATATCGTTAATTCATGCAAGCCTAGTACTTTTTGTAAAGTTACAGAGGTATTTAATATCTTTCTGATGCGTCTGAGCGACGTACCTTACTCATAAAAATATCTCTAAATTTTTGCAAACAATTTATACTCGTATGTTACTTCCTGACAAATTAGCTTTGGTGAAAAAATGTTTAAAATCGTTCCAGTTTCGGAGCTTATTCGGTATAAACAAACAAAAAAACTTTCCTCTTTATAATATTATTATTAGCATAGACAAACTCCTTGAGTCTGAGTCTCTATTGTGAACTTTTCCGACACCGTTCTATTACTGCCTTTGTTTTATAGACATCAGTGCCGATTCTCTTGTTCGTTAACTAAATGAAAATTAGAGAACCGCTATATTTTACTAACAGGCAGCGCGAGAAAAGGACGGCTATAGCTATGAACTGAGTTACAGATGTCAAACTAGTTTACGTATTGCGCTTCGCTGTGTTTTTAGTTGACATGTTTGACATGTCGTCTTTTGTACCATTAAATACCATTGTAGTATCCAGACTACCATGGTAGTCGAAAAGTTTTCCCGGTTGAGTGTCCCGGCTACGAGTACTATGGCAGCCTCGCCGACTTGTTCTCTTTAAAACGTTTTAGTACCATGGTAACGAACTAAGTTAGAGATGTCAAACTACGCCTTGCGCTTCGCCATGTTTTTAGTTGACATGTTTTTACGTGCCGTATTGTATGGAAATATTACTTCAACTAAATTTGACAGCTCTAATTTATGTCCGTCTCTTTCTTGTTATATTAGAGAGAAAAAGTTAGCAATAGCCTAAATTAAGTTTAGTTTGTGCACAACAGAATCGGCTCCAATATCTTTGATATACAGTTAATTTCACACTGGTGGAAATTAATCTGGAAGAGTTTGGTGTGAAGAAAGATAGAGAGGAGGTTGCAATAGAGAGTTATTTTGATGGTGGAACGTTTTGGGAGATGATATCGATAAGGACATCCGGATATCTGGAGTATAATTTCTAGCTTTATCCATCTAAAATTGTAGTGTTTCTAACTTTAGTGTCGGCCCAGGTTCGCTCGGATGATTTTTTATCGTTCACTGAATTTTGAACCGTCAGTGTTGAGACGAGCATTGAGAATCCAACAGAGTGAATCCCAGCGCGTCAAAAAAATACACTGTTGGCTTTTCAACTCTCGGCGCTGAACATCATGATTCTCCTGCCCTTATTCTAATATATTTGGGGTCGGCGCAACATGTCCCTTTTTAGGGTTCCGTACCAAAATGGTAACAAGGAATCCTTATGGTGCGACTAGTGATGGGTCGAGAGAATAATCTCACGGAGATTGTTCTCCGATCGAGAATATTCTGCAGTATTCTTTTCGACGGAGAATATTATTAAAATTGAATTCATTTAAAAATAGTGGTTAATTGTAATGGACAGGAGGCAATAAATGTAACTGCCAATACAATGACCCAAAACATGTTAAATTACAAAATCGATGTCTGTTCCGAAGAAATCGTGATTATTATTTTGTTTTTTTTTTTTCATTTTATTACATCATTTTATTTTTTTACTATCATCGAGTTTGTTATAATGCAGAAATCCTAATTTATCATCAATACCTTACGAAATTTTAAGAGAATTTAAGAGAATAGATTCGAGAATGTTCTCGCTCAGGAGAATTTACTGAGAATTTAAGTTGTGGAGTAGATTATTTTGACGTCATCTTCATAAAACGTAAAACTATTACTATAAATAAAAATAGATTGATATAACTTAACAGAAAAGTTCTCGTTAGGAGAATATTCTCGGGAATTTACCATCACTAGGTGCGACTCAGTCTGTCTGTCCTTCTGCCACAGCTGCATATCTCAAGAACTACTAATGCTATCTACTTGAATTTTGGAATAATTTTAGATGACGTTTGCCCAACTATTTAGCAAATAAGAAAAAATAAAAATATTTTTTGTAACAGGGACTGAAAGGGGTCATAAAAATTCGATCTGGGGCTACTAGGGCATGTGGGGTATCATATAAAAGAGCGCTGTTGGCATATTTTCAAACCTTTTTTCTTTTTTTTTTAGGCCGAATAGTTTTCTACTTTTGATGAAAAATGTAAAAAAAATGTAAAAATAAGTAAGGGGGAAATATCTCCCTTATTTGCATAGAGAAAAATCTGAAATTATTCTATGCGAGAGGTGTTTATATAATGTAAAATGAAACGATGTCACTAAATAGCCCACTTTTTTTTTGATGGTCCGGCGCGAGTCCGACTCGCTTTTGGCCGGTTTTTTCCATACTTCTCTATTAGTCGTCAACTCGGTAGTCACTAGCCATGTAATCTTTCACACAGTCCATCTATCGTTTCTTTGGTCTTCCCCACTCTTATAGCCATCCACATTCATACTTAAAGCTTTCCTCACGACGTTTTCCTCATTCCTCCGCATCACATGCCTATACCATGACAACCGATTTCCGCACAACTTTTCAGTCATCGGTGTCACTTTCAATCTTTCTCTTATTTTATCCATTCGCGTAACACCACACATCCCTCTTAGCATTCTCATCTCAGCTGCATGCAATTGCCTTTCATTCATACCTCTTGAGGCCCAACATTCCGATCCATACGAGACAGCAGGTCTAACCATTGTATTATCTTCCCCTTATGTTTAAGGGAAATGCGGGAGTCGCAGATTGTTCCCGGGAACTCTCGGCGCTGAGCAGATGTGTTGAAAATTCAGAGCGCGGAATAAATCGCTCGTGGATAGGAGGGCTTATAGAAATTATTTCTGGTATATGTTAACTAGCTTTTGCCCGCAGCTTCGCCCGCGTGGTTATCAGAAATTATCCCACGGGAACGCACTACCGGGATCAAAAGTATCCTATGTCTTAATCCAGGTCATAGTCTACCCATGTGCCAAATTTCATCCAAATCCGTTCAGTGATTTTAGGGTGAAAGAGTAACAAACAAACTCACTTTCGCATTTCTTTTCATTTTGTCTATCGACACTCTAGACTCAAAAAATGTACATGTACAGTCAGAAGTCAGAAGTCGACTGACAATCTCACAAAACTATGGCATAGCAATATTAGTTGTACTTATGACCAGAATCTATAAGAACGTTTGACAATACTACACATTGGCACCTTTGGCAGCCCGTATAGCGCAGGCGATAATGGCCATTGCGGTGTAAGTGGACTTCTAGACGTTTGTACAATAGTGACTAGAAAGACACGTGGCGCCATCTATTATCATAAGAACGTTATTGTTGTTTTCCTCGGGAACAGTGTACTGTTCACGGACATAGGATACCTTTTATACCGGAAAAATGTATTTTTCCGGTATAAAAGGTATCCTATGTCCGTTTCTGTACACGTTACAACGTATATGCAAAATTTCAGGATGATCCGTTCAGTGGTTTAGGCGTGAAAACGTAACAAACAAACAAACAAACTTACTTTCGCATTTATAATATTAGTTAGGAAGTTAGAATTGCACACTGTTGGCTATCTGGATGAGTTTGGTGTGAAAAAAGATAGAAGGTTTCAATAGGGGGTTATTTTGATGGTCTTTATTGGCTTTTACATTGTGTAAGAAAAAAATAAAAAATGTTTAGATGGTGGAACGTTTTGGGACATGAATATCAATAAGAACATTTGGATATCCAGAGAGTTATTTTTGGCTGCCTAGTTTTGTGTACCTAAAATTGTTAGGTGTTAACTGATTTTAGTGTTATTAAAAAATAATACTAAAATTGATAAATACTTAACAATTTCCATTTACCTTTCGAATTTCAAAGTGATGTTCACAGAATAGCACTACAGATTCGATCGGTCATTATTTGCATAGCCTTCTACCATCTAGCTTCCAATATAACTGGATGCAGCTGAATACCAGTTTTTTACAAGGAGCCACTGCTTATCAGACCTACACAACCCAGTTACTGGGTAATACGATACCCCTTAGTAAGACTGTTTGTCAGACTTTCGGGCTTCTGATGACCCGCAACGACTGCCAAAGATCTACGAACGACTTTCCGAGGCACAGAGGGGTCTCTGTATGCAAAGATGGTCTATCCAGAGACCAACCGCGGCAAGCGTAGCTTAATCTGATCGATCGACCCGTGCGGCTCTTATTACTTAGCCACGAGCCCCTTTCAATTAAGTAAACCTGCAATTCAATTTAAAAAGCCTAAGAAACATCCCGTCACGCAACTTCAGTTCCTAATTACCGATGAATACGAGGTGCATTCAATAAGTACCTAGCCTCATCGCCAGAGGGCGCTGTAGTTTCAAAAGAGTTTTACCACAGTGTAGCACATTCTTTTTTAATTCTTTTTTCAAATTTTCATTCCAATCCCTTCATTTGTTTTAATTTGACAATTTATGGAAGCGAACGTGTCGATCGGTTTTACAAAAATGGAAAAAGAGCAATATCGTTCGGTGATTAGATTCCTAGTTTTGGAAGGAAAAACGCGCATCGAAATCAAAGAGCGCTTGGATGCTGTGAACGGTGACTCATCTCCATCGATGGCCACCGTCAAGAATTGGTTCAACGAGTTTGCACGTGGCCGTACGTCGGTTTTTGATTAACTACGTCCAGGTGCACCGAAAACAGCTGCTACGGAGGAAAACATTAAAAAAATCCATGATCTCGTATTGGCAGATCGCCGATTGAAGGTTCGGGAGCTAGCTGAGACTGTAGGCATTTCAGAAGGAACAGTGCATCATATTCTTCACGAGGAACTCGGCATGAGAAAGCTGTCGGCGCGATGGGTGCCGCGTTTACTCACACCAGAAAACAAGCGCAACCGTGAGACCACATCGGAGACGTGTTTGGCGCTGTTTAAGCGGAATCCAGCGGAGTTTTTGCGTCGTTTTGTGACCGTCGATGAAACCTGGATCCACTGGTACACACCAGAGACCAAGGAGCAATCAAAACAATGGATCCAGACCGGGGAACGTGCTCCAAAGAAGGCAAAAACTGTAAAATCGGCCGGAAAAGTTATGGCCACCGTTTTCTGGGATTCACAAGGTGTGATCTACATCGATTACCTCGAGAAGGGTAAAACAATTACAGGGCTTTACTATGCCGATTTATTGGGCCGATTCGACGCCGAATTAAAGAAAAAACGACCCCATCTGGCGAAGAAAAAAGTGCTGTTTCACCACGACAACGCACCGGTTCACACGTCTGCCGTTGCCATGGCCAAATTGGTCGAATTACGCTACGAATTGCTGCCCCATCCACCGTATTCTCCAGATTCGGCCCCTTGTGACTTCTTTCTGTTTCCTAATCTGAAAAAATCACTCGCCGGGAATAGATATGGATCAAATGAGGAGGTCATCGCCGCCACGGAGGCCTATTTTGCAGAGTTTGACAAAAACTATTTTTCGGACGGGTTAAAAAAGTTGCAGCATTGCTGGGCTAAGTGTATCGAACTAAAAGGAGACTATGTTGAAAAATAAATTGCCACTTTTCCAAAATTTTCGTTTACTTTTTGTAGGCTAAGTATTTATTGAATGACCCTCGTACGAGACCCAACAGATTCGATCACTATTAATTTAATTGAATATTAATTAATACTTCGGTCAACACAAGAGTTCATAAAGACCTTGTAGGTACAGATACTGACGGATCGAAGTAACCCACGCTTCAACTTGTGTTGAACAGTTCAGAGTTCAACTACGAGTATTATGATTAACAAACTTTTGGTAAAGCATACTTGTTCAGTTGAAAGGTTAATATCCGAAGATAAGCTTTGACTTTCATCTCGTTAACTTATCGATATTGAGGCGGGAAGAGTGGCTTTGTTATCTCAGCAAATATAGATTTTTAGTTAAATTAATTAATTAATTTAACCATTTATGTAGACACAAATGAATATAGGAACAGAATAATATGTACAAAGGTGATGCTTATTTCTAAAGAAATCTCTTCTAGCATACCTGCGATAGGACAGAGAATAAAAAGAGATGTAGACACCGTGTGTAAGAGTAGAAGGGAAAATAAAATACATTAAAATCTATAAAAAAACAATTCACTTAGCAAACAAAACATATAATAAATACTTAAATATATATGAAGTCTTTCGACTATCACCAGAATGGTTAGACATCTTTGGGTAGGCGTGGATTATTGGGTAGGGAGACAGTATTCCAATAAAATCACTATTGCAATAATCACTTCACTTATAATTCTCGATAGTACAATCAATAATTCCACAAATTAGTTACGGATAACTAAGATTAAAGTTGATTAAGACGTAACGTCCACCGAGCACGTGGCTGCGTGCGCACTTCACTACGGCTCAACACTCACTGTCACTTTTACCCGATGGCCGCCTCTCCATTGCTCGGTGTTCGTTATGGAGATTGACATAAGGTGACAGCTGACGTACTGAGAAGCAGATGAGCCAACATATACATACTTTTAGAATAAATATCACTAAAATAACTAACAACTATGACGAAAAGGAAAGATAGAGTTCTTTCAATCTTCTTTTAAATACTGCAACAGTAAAATACAGATTGTTAAGAAAAATCGCCGGGAGGGGACGCCCTAGAAGGACATGTTTTTTTTACTAGTCTGCGCTGTTCCACGCCTGGGCAAAGACCTTGCTCCAATCCTGCCAAATTTCGCGAGCCTGTGCGTCCGCTTTCCAGTTTTGACGGAACCTATCCAGCTCGTCCCGCCATCTCCTGCGTGGTCTGCCGCAACCCCGCCTCACTGTTTCAAGACATCAGTTCTTTGCTATTTAGTCCAATAGTTTGTCAGGCATGCGGCAGACATGCCTGCCCAGTCCCATTTAAGTTGAGCAGCCTTTTGAGCCACTTTAGCTATCTTTGTTTTGAACACGATCCGGTAATTGAACGCCTAGTATATACATATACTGCGCTCCATTGCTCGTTGGCAGACCTTGAGTTTGGACTTCTGCATGTTACTCAAAGACCAAGTCTGTGGCCCATATATTAAGACGGGAAGAATACACATGTCCATGAGCCTGCGTTTCAGTGCCATAGCAACTCACCCTTGAATAGTTCCTTCATGGACCAGTAGTTCTTCCAGACATTTTCCGTTCGTCTTGCGATTTCTTTGGTGTTGTCTCGCCTTTAAAGAGACTACTTGGTCTAAGTAAAGGCGGGAGTATTGTCTCCCGTCTACTTTTATGCTTATAAATCAATCAATCTGCCTAGCCTTTTCACAACTGTGTTGGGGTCGGCTTCCAGTCTAACCGGAAGCAGCTGAATACCAGTATTTTACATGGAGCGGGCTGCCTATCTGACCTCCACAACCCAGTTACTGGGTAATACGATACTTGGTAAGACTGGTTGTCAGACTTTCGGGATTCTGATGACCCGTAACTACTGTCAAAGATCCACGAATGACAGCGGGTACCAACAGCTTAATGTGCTTTCCGAGGCACGGAGGATTCTTGGTATGTAAAGATGATCACCCATTCATGGACCAAACCCGGTAAGCATAGCTTAACCTGATGGATCGACCCGTGCGGATATTATTACTTAGCCACTTATTTACTTAGGCTGACCTATAATACACCCACATTTGGCCAGTTATGTTTAAAGGTGAACGCAGACCTGGCCCGCACCGCACGCGCCGCAGTTGCCGCATTTAAATTCTAAATGAAGCTCTTTGCAATCTCGCACACCCACTCGTACACTCGCCGCAGTCGCCGCAGTGCCATTAACAAAAGCGATGACTGCGGCGACTGCGATGCGTGCGGTGCGGCCAGGTCTGCGTTTACCTTAAGTCCTATGGAATATGGGGCGAGCCGATTGTCATCAACAGTCACTGAGAAATTCCAGATGGAATAACCCAATAACTCTTTACCCGATCCGGAAATTAAATCCAAGCCCTCAAGCTTAGCAGTAGCGCTTGCGACCACTAGACCAACGAGGCAGAAACTTCTCATTTTTCCTAATTTCTTCAAAACTGTCCCAAGTTTTCCAAAAAGTGTCCTCACACGCGTACACGAGTCATGTCCTCAAGACGAGCGTGAGTTGATTAATACCCAGGGACGAGTACAAACGAACTACCCTGGAGATAGTGGCGGACGGGGAACTAAGATCGCTTGAGGACTGGATGTGGCAATTCCGTTGAAAAACACTTTTAGATAATATATCAAATCAAAATCTTTATTTCGAGCGAAGACTCATATAAGGTTAGTAACATTGTCCTTAAAACTAAGTAGGTATTTGTAAACAACATGATACAATGTCACAAGTAACTGACATACATTTTTACTAAACGTTTCCAAATGTCTTTTATAATGCGCACAGCAAAAGAGTGGAACTCTCTACCTGCATCAGAGTTTCCGAACGCATACCGCGCAACGCAACCCTAATCTCTTCAAAGTGAGAGTAAGCTGGCTTCTTCTGGCCTAGGCTAGAGTCAAGAGCAAACCCATCTCAAATAAAAAGTATACTTATGGGAGTCCACGATGTCAGTTATCATTCTCATGACTCGTGGTGCTGCGCGCTTGCGCAATAAAATGTAAAAACAATCTACACGTGACGCGGCAAACATCCCTGACGCACTGCAACGCCATGGCAACCCCATCAGTTTTCGGAACGCGTTATTAAATTGGACACAAAGGACTCGATACGACGCGACGCTTGCGAATATTTCTTCCAAAAGAGGCATGTGTTAGTATATTGTATACATTACAGAATGTAAAAGATGAATACTAGAAAATAGAAAATAAACAGGCTATATCCCACTTCTGAAGTGTAAGAGATGATTACTCTTACTGTAGAACAACTAGTTTAAATGGATCTTAAAGTCGTTACCCCAACGTCATAAAGTATAGACTGCATTTACGATACCTCAGGGAATAGTTAAATAACATGAAACACCAAGATATACAGTCATTCATTTAATATCTTTGTCAAAATAAAATTGAATATCCACACCATACCATCACATCTCCTATTCTCCACATAATATCACTATTTAGTTAGTATTCTAATATTTACAATAAAACTAATAGGTTACCTTAATTTACAGTAGATCTCAAACTATTCTAACCCACAGCCACTTGGAACGTCGTTCCACGTCCCCCTTATATGCTGGCCCCAAGCAAATCGGCAGAGTCAACTCCCGCCTTCTCAGCCGTCATCTCCAAACGTCATTTTTTTAAATTAGTGATGCCAGTATAAGAAATACAATGTCTCTATAATCGACTAAGACAATTTAACGATTTATCAATATTATTTCAAAACCTAACAAGAATGCTCTAAAGAGGGTCACCTGCAAAATATATTGATAAACACATGCTGAACATCATGCCTGTGTTTCTCAGAAGGAGGACGCGGGTATTGCGTCTACTTTTTTTATTCGTAAATATTAATGTTACCCCAATTTTATCCAATAAGTATAACTTTTTAATATAAGTATAAGTTTTTGACCTGTTGATGAAATAAAAGTTTATTCACGCAAACTTAAAGAGCAAAGCAATCTGGTCATTTCTTATATCTAATACTTTAATTTAAATAAATTGCGAAATTAGTTTTAAGATTACTAATAAAGATTTGAAATTGAGACTACCTCCTACGATTTTACCATTTATTTTGGAACGAAAAATGAAAGTAAAAATAATAGTACCGTTTATATTTTAAAGGCGTTACTCTCTTAGCGTTGAGTTTACAAAGGGTATCAATATCGTCATGAAATCTATTTGAAATAAAACTCTTCTGTACGTTTTAGTAATCGCTTTTCAAACCAGAGTTTCTACCGTACTTACTTTTATTTGATACTTGAGTAAGGATCATAGTTAACTGGTTCTTGTTGATAGGCCTACATTGTACTCCCATACCTATTAACACTGTTATTTGAAAATATTGTAAAAGCCAACTATTTTTAAAAGAGAAACCGTGGAGTTTCTTGCCGCGTCTTCTCCATAGGAGACGACCGATTGGAACCTAGCTTCTGACGTTAATAAGTGTCCATGTAGGTTTATGTGAAATGAAATATTTTTATTGTGACGCATATTTCCGGACTATTCCCCATTGAGCACCTATGCATTTTGCACCAACGGTATTCCCATTTGTGAATACCTTTGATGCAAAATGCATAGGTGCTCTAAAAATAGGTGCTCAATCGGGAATACTCCATATTTCCATCTGGTATATTATTTTTAAAATTGATACCCTTTTGTTTTTGTTTTTAACCGACTTCCAAAAGGAGGAGGTTCTCAATTCGTCTGTGTTTTTTTTTTGTTTTTTGTATGTTTGTTTCGCGATTACTCAAAGACGATTGGACCGATTTAGAAAATTCTTTTTTGTCTGATAACCCTATCAGACAAAAAAAGAATTTTCTAAATCGGTAATTTATATGGGACCACCTTGGAAGTATACCCATACTTCCGAGGTGGTCCCATATAAATTTTATTAACTCTGCTTGGGGAGTTTTTGAGTTAGCTTCAATAATGCGTATATTTCCCACTTATTTTATGTGGATGATGTGATGGTGTTTTAATAACTTCCTATCACTGTTATTTACATAGCTACGAGTATATCTACAATTATTGTGGTCAATTATGTATTCGAATTTGTGTGGGGTAGGTTCTACAACTAAAAAGTGAAAAATAAAAACTTTTTAGCAAAAAATAAAACCGACTTCCAAAACAAAACACTACAAACTGAAAAATAACTTTAATTTCGGAAGTCGGTGGCAAAAAACGAAAATACAAAACCCAAGACACCGACTACCGAAACTAAAGTTATTTTTCACTTTGTAGTGTTTTGTTTTGGAAGTCGGTTTTATTTTTTGCTAAAAAGTTTTAGGCTAACAAAAATTGTATGTATGTTGCGTCACTTTCACGTGAATAAACATTTTTTCTTTCTTTGATTGAATTGATCTTCTAAAAACTTTTTGCACTTCTAATGAATGACACACTTTCCCTTTTCCTAATACAACAAGAACAATATATTTGATTTAAAAGAACGGGCAAGAAACATAATGGATTTCCTTGCCCGTTCTTCTCTACAAGGTGTAACTTAAATAACACACAATCTCTTAAGGAGTCATTGTACTCATCATTATGAACAACTTTTACTATGGGACCAAAACTGATATCGCGAAAAAAAAAACAGCAGTTCAGTACATTTATGTTCGCATTTTAATTCGTCAAAATGTACTGAACAGCTGATTTTTTTTTTCGCAATTTCAGGTTTGGTCCCATAGTAAAAGTTGTTCACGATGATGAGTACTATGACCCCTTAAGAGGTTGTGCGTTATTTAAGTTACACCTTGTATATGAACCTACTACGCTTTGGAATGGGCAACTTGCTTCATCTCTCTGACCGACCGACCCCTTGATAATTCAAACGTGTCTGTTATTGGTTTAATTGTAATAAATCATCATGATCATTGTTTATCAAAGTAGTGTGCTAAACCTTGAAAACCGTGACACGCGCCGTCAAACAAAAAATCTCATCGTTCTGTTTCATTTGTTTACTCGACATCGGCGTAAGTTGCTCTTTTTCTTGTGTGAATGCGACAAAAGACGTTAGTTTGTCTATAGCATTCTCTGTCTACGATAAAATGAATCGAACTGCATAAAAATTGCCATACAAGAAAAATGCTGACTTATTCCCATTGGTAAATAACCGATTCATTTGCCTTTCTTGTAATTATGTAATTGTATGCTGTTTGAGTTTATCTGCATCTTTTAAATGATAAATGATAAATGATTTTTATTTCTGTAAGTAGGTTTGTACAGACGCCAGCAGGTCAACCTACCCGAAACTGTCAGATTTTCCCAATCAACCTTGAACCTAATGCTTTAGCGATAAAGTCGAAAATCTATTAAAGAAATCTGACAGATTGTAGTAGCTTGATGTGCTGGCGTCTGTACAAACACTTTTACAAGTCAATATATATTTTTTTAAACTAGATGAGGTCGGCGTTTCCTATCTGACTACTCTGAGAAGAAAGGCCGAAACAAACTCAGAGTTCACAGTCTCTTATAAAGTCCAGACATAATCTTGGTCACTTCATGTGAAGATCATGTAGATTGGTGTCTGAAATGGTCTTTTGAGAAAAGAACCACACAGATTGAGAGAGAGATTTTTTTACAAGTATCTTCTTAGCTTCTTGACCCCTGTAACTATTACGGTCGTTCGTCAACCCCAGAGAATCTAAACTAGCTACAAAATTTATTACCCAAGCTCCAGTGCTTCAGTTTTACGAGATCCAACGTGTAATACGATTGTGAACTTAACTTGTTCAGTTCACCGCGTTTCAATTGGGAAGTTTCGTATCGGATGGGAAATAATTCCCATTTGTTACGCCGCTGTTGCATTTGTTGATGAATATGATTAATGTGACTGAAATTGAAGTATGAATACCATTACAAAGACTGGCGCGGTTATTGTCCAATTATTGTTGGTGATAAAAATTACGTGAAAAGTGTTAGACTATCCATTAAAAAAACCGATCAAAAGTAAGCATTACATTATAACATTAGCATAAAAATGCTTGAAATCTGTCTGTCTGCCTAGCCTTTTCCCAACTATATTGGGGTCGGCTTCCAGTCTAACCGGATGCAGCTGAATACCAGTATTTCACATGGAGCGACTGCCTATCTGACCTCCACAACCCAGTTACTGGGTAATTCGATATCCCTTGGTAAGACTGGTTGTCAGACTTTCAGGCTTCTGATGACCCGTAACGACTGTCAAAGATCCACGAATGACAGCCGGGACCAACTGCTTAACGTGCTTTCCGAGGCACGGAGGAATCTCGGTATGAAAAGAAAAAAAAATATATAAAAATGCTTGAAATCAAAATACATAAAAGTAAGTAAGTAAATGATCCTCTAAAAACTTATTGACTTTCTAATGATGGACACTTTTTTTTTTAATTAATGGACTTTTAATAATAATAATTTTATTTATGAGTACCATGTTCAATACAGAATAAAATATTTGTGTTAGTAACTACATACTTAACAATTATGTTAGTAAACAACAAACGAAATCAAGTAGACACATGGAGTGTGATCCAGTATCTAAGAAAAGGACCGTCTAACCGGTCCGCTATTATTATTAACTTTTTGCCAAATAGTAAGTAGTAGCTAAAAGTACATAATTACATTTTGCGTTTTTCGGTGTGCTAAACGGTTATACCAAATCAAAAAACTTAGTTTCTTGAACCTCTTACAAAAGACTCATTATTATACTCCCGACTAAAGTACCGACTACACTAAACGAAAAAAAAAAATCCCAGTCGACAAAACTGTCTACTTTTCATCCTAATCGGCTTAGACAAGGACTCTCAACGAACTAATCAGAACTTCAGTCGATTTAATCTTTACAAAGATAATACTGAGACATTCTTAAGTCTATTTTCCTAGCACGGCGGCGTACCGATTAGTATTCTTTAGTTGTACGAAAAAGCGGCCAAGTGCGAGTCGGACTCGCAGACGAAGGGTTCTGTACCACCGTACAATATTTAACACTACATGTCGACGCTTGAAATGCAATATTTTCCAAACGACATGTTGGCAACTTTACACTAGAGCATTTTAAAGTTGTTTTTTGTAATTTGTAAAAATCGCAATAAAATTTTAAATGCTGTTTAAAGGCGTAATAAACTGGCATTCAAAGATGTCGCTTGGTAATTCTTGCCTTTCAAGCGTCGGTATTTTTTTACATGCTTTAGTTAAAACAAAAACATGTTTCTTGTATGGGGTTATTTTTATTATTTGTTGTTATAGCGGCTATAGTAGTACACACTTCTTCGTCTACCTATAAACGTTTTAAAGATACAGCTATGTGACAGATGGATGGACAGATGGATGGACAGACGGATGGACAGCGGAGTGTAATAGGGTCCCGTTGACACCCTTTGGGTACGGAACCCTATAAAGAAGTCTTGTTGCTGAAGACGTTACTGCTGTTTTCAGTTGTAAAAATCAACTGTAAAGGTTTCTGGTATTTTATTGTATACATAGTAGGTAATTTTGTCTTGAGAATTTTGTGGCTTCACTATTTGGCGGGATGTAGTATTTTTTTTAAGTTTAGAACATCAGGTTTTTTTATTTGACTTTATTTAACGTTGTATACAGAAAAGTGTTGACTAATATTACAAAGAGGTCTTATTTCATGTCACGTATAATAGCGGGAGAGCCTATTACTATCAACCGAGCACAAATCCAGACTCCAGGCTGCTGCTTAGAAATTCCAGATGGAAATCCTAATAACACTTTGCCCAACCTGGAAATCGAAGCCAGGACCTCATGCTCAGCAGTAACGCTTGCGACTACTAGACGGACGAGAGCACGGCTTGATATACAACTCGAAGAAAAGTGAGCTTCCTGTATTTGAAGCGCCTAAGCATCAGCTGCGCAGTGTTCCGCCCATAACTCTCAATGGCGTACATCTAAATGTTGTCAATAGCTTTAGGTACCTCGGCCACATTGTCACGAGCGACCTAAGGGACGATGGAGATATAGAGACGGAGCGTAGGGCGCTGTCTGTGAGGAGCAATATGCTTGCCCGCAAGATCGCTCGTTGTACTACAGACGTCAAAGTAACTCTCTTTAAGGCGTTCTGTCAATCGTTTTACACGAGCGGCCTGTGGGTGTCATATACGCACCGAGCCTACAACGGTCTGCGTGTTCAATTTAATAATGATTTAACATTCAGGATGCTGTTGGGACTGTCATAGCTAGCATGCTAGCCAGAGACTACATTTGTATAGCAGGAATTTCTATTGCATGGCAATCAAAATTTTTAACAATTTACCCCCACGCATCAGAGGATTGCCCACTAATAAAGGACATTGAAAAAATAAATGGCCTATGAACCAACACGCATGAAACATTTACTATAATTACTAGTTCTTTTAATAATATACATTACAAATATTTAATAGAACGGACACTTTTTAATTTCGAAAACATTTTAAAAAGTATTCACTTCTGTCATAATCCTCGGTGTTATTATTTTTGGTTCAATTTGAGGTTTTCAATAGGCAAAGGTATTATAGATCATACAGCCAAGTCTTTGTAACAGCACTTTTAATAAGAGTTTGACACAGACAAGCGTCAGTATCCTCAACACTTGATATACGATAATGATTTTTAGTTACAAACAGTCTGCTATGATGTTTTGGAACCATAATACGGCTTATCAAAAAACTCGATTGAAAGCGCTGTTTGAAACGAGCAATAATATTGACACTGACAGTTGATGAATTGACAGTTCACAACATTTGACATTTGGTAGTTATGTCACTTGGCGCGCGCATTCTGTGCTTGATCTGCGTTTGCGTTGGTTGCATCAGCGGGATATGACGAGAATTATAGCAGCAGAGCTGTTTTCGAAACAGTAGTTCAGAGTATTATGACTGACCTAGCAGTGTGGCAATAAAACGTTACCTACAATTTATAATCCAATGTAAGTACGTACTTACATTCAATAATAAATGCTAAGTTATTGCTACATAGTGAATGTTTTTATTGACGTAATTATAACCTCAAAATCCGAAAGTGATTTGATTTTTTTCGAATTCTCAAAACTCCATACTTAAGACAGACTGTGGAGTCTGTCTTAAGTATGGAGTTTAAGAAATAGTGTATAAATAAAGACTCACCAGACCCCACAGTTAAACCATTACTACGGTTTTGTGGGGCTTGGTATATAAGCTTTTTTCAAATTGTGAACTTATAATAAATAAATAATAAATAACATAGAAAAGTATACATTTTAAAACAAAAAAATAATTTTTCAAATCGGTCAAACCGTCTTTGAGTAATTGGGGAACATACATTTAAAAAAATCCAACGTACTGAGAAATTAATCCTGTTTTTGAAATCGGTTAAAAATGAAAACCTTGTACATACGAGTACGTGGGCTGTTCCAAATATTGATAGGGAAATGAAAAATTGTTAGAATAAAAAAAGTTTATTTAAAGCTTTTCAACCCAATGCACTTATGCTTTCGGGCAAACCCGCTTTCATTTAAAAAATGTATTCGGTGGTTATTTTTCGAACTCCCCGGTCCAAAAAACAGCCAAAATGCTTCGATGGCCTCGTCTGCAGTTAAATTTTCGCCTACGAACCATTTTTTTTTACCGTGGGAATAAAAAATCGCATGGAGCTAAATCTGGACTGTACGGAGGATGAGGTAACATCTGTACCCCCAAATTATTCAAACAGTCCATGGTTCTAGCAGCTGTGTGAGCGGGTGCGTTATCTTGGTGAAAAAGAATGCCACGGACACCGCTCCTTGGTCGCTCGCTATTCAACTCTCCGAAAGCTTGAGGCAGACAAACTTCGCAATACCATTCACTAGAAACTGTTGTACGGTCTTCTAGCGGAATTACTGCTACGGGTCTACTGCGTCGAAAAAAAAACTGTTATTATTTTTTCGTTAGCGCTCCAACCGCGAACAACCTTTGTGGGCAACTCGTCTTATTCAAACACCCATTGCGTGGATTGTTGCTTCGTAAAAGGATCGTAACTGTAGATCATTTGTAGGGATGTAGGATACGTTTTGCGAAGTTCCTCCTTCGAACTTTTCTAACATAAATTTGCACCAATCAACACGACGGGATTTTGCTCTTCGGTGAGAGAATGAGGTATTATTCATCGTGAAGCAAGCTTCCTAATTTTAAGGTGTTCATGCAGGAAGGTGGAAACTGCCTGTGATCCAATCTTCAGTTCAGCCTGAATCTCCTGATGTGTAATGTGTCTATTCTCGCTGATGACATTTTCATGAGTTCCTGCATTTGTAGGTCGGCCGGGTCTGAAGACATCGTTTAGGTTTTCTCGACCACGTTTAAATTCATGAAATCAATAAGTAACTTGCTAATGCAGGAGCAGACTGCCCAAATGCAGTTTGTAAATTGTCGGGAGATTCCTTGAAGGTTAACTCTCGTTTATAATCATAAAACATCATAGCACGAAAAGCTTCCCCGCGAGACGTCCATTGTTGCAAACAAAAGAAGAGTGAAAGATAATGTTTAAAAATATTAAAATAAAAGAACTACACATAGGTGGCCAATGATTTGCACCAAGGAGATTTGCATTGAAATTAGCCGTCAATTCAAAATAGTTTCAAGAAAAAAGAGATTGTACCTATTTATTCTGTGGCTAACAATTTTCGGAACAACCTAGGTATAGTAGGTTATTTACCCCTAGTTCTGATTTAGCTACAAAATAGAGCACTGCCCAATTCAAATACACTACGAGTACTAACTTCACCAAAACTTGTTGTTTCTAATTCAAAAGCCACTCATTTGCATTGGCATTGATAGACTAAATTCAATGGGTATAGTATTGAAGCCATTGACAGTAGTTCCGATGCCTATTGAGAGCTGAATAATGAGGGTTTTATCCAGAAGACTGATAGACCCATTCGATGTTAAAACAAAAGGTGAACGGTGAATAAAGGCTACACAGGTCTCTGGGCATTTTAAAGGATAGGATTTATTTCATTTCACGTCGAGTTTGGTCCAATAAAGCAGGTAGTAGGTTCCCTATTGATGAGATTTTTTAACCGAATTCAAAAAAGGAGGAGGTTATATAATATGTTCGTATATATGTTATTCATCGATATTTTCGTCAGTAAATTGTGGACCGCTCCCATTAAAATTTTATTAACTTTGCTTGGGTAGTTTTTGAGTTAGCTTCCATTATACGTATTTAATCAACTTTGAAAAACAACCGGCTTCCAAAAAAAAAAAAACACTACAAAGTTAAAAATTACCTTAATTTCGGAAGTCGGTGGCAAAAAACTAAAATCTAAAGACACCGACTTTCAAAATCAAAGTTATTTTTCACTCTTACCTCGTGTTTTTTTGGAAGTCGTAAATAATAATAATAATATCCTGGGACATTTTTCACACACGGTCATCTGATCCCAAACTAAGCAGAACTTGTACTATGGAAACCAGATAACTGATATACTACATAAACTTTTTTTTTGTAAATACATACTTATATAGATAATTACACCCAGACTCGAGACAAACAGACATGTTCATGCACACAAATGTTAGTCCTGGATGGTAATCGAACCCACGACCTGCGGCGTGATAAGTGGTAACTTAACCAACCACGCCAACTGGCCAGTATAGTCGAGTAATGTACGTTACATTTGTTGAGTAAGAATCAACGTTTGATAGTTATTTCTTTCTGGTAACAGTCAGTTACTGTGTTAGATGTAGATTATATTACTTTAAAATCCATAATATTATTTAAAGGAGATCCGCAAACAGTCTTAATAAATTAGGCCTCAATAAACAAAAATAAAATAATTTGGGTTTGCAAGGGGTAATATTAATATATTGCCCTGTGCAATTAGTTTTTCGATATAACATGGGATATGAAAATTAAAAAAAAAAAACTTTATTTCAGACCGTAGTCAATAAACCCCATTATCATTTGTTCCCGTTCTTTTATTAGGTTATGAGTTTGAGTGACAGACATCTTTTCAACAAGAGGTGAAACTTACAATATCAAAAGGCAAAATCGGAGTCAGGCAGTTACAATTGTCTAAAAACACAGCAAGGGTCGGTAATTAGATGTAGAACACAAAATAAACATAAAAAGTAAGTCCGCAACACGAGCGAGAAACGTTATGACGGCAATCTGTTGTTGACAACCGATTGATTGACAGCCGTATCGAGTGTTGCAGTTCACGAAAATGCAAATCGATTTTTCTATAAAATCATTAAAATAACATAACAACAACGAAAAAATACTCTATCTTTAATCATTGTTCCGAAATAAACTCGAATAATACTTTTTTAAGTGAAAATAAATATAAATCGAATATTATAATACAAATCTTTTAATGGGAAAAAACAATTTTATTTAAAAATAGCATAATATGGCAACACCAGTTGTTATTAACACAACTGCAACGCAAGGAATACACTAATTGCTTTTTTTTAGAAATTCCTTTTTCCTAGGTTTTATTAGGAAATGATAAATTAAAGTAGGGCTTATAATTATTTAAATATTTTTTCGAATGGTCTAATACTTTGTCTATCAGGGCCAGGAATTGCTGATCTCCTTTATTTTACTTTTGAATTCTAATAAAATCATCATTAAAAAACTAATTTTAATTAATAATGTACTTTTTCACTTAATTCTTTTTAAAGAAAAGAAGTGAGTAATGGAAGAAACAAAACATTTGATACGACATAACCCTAAAAAATGGAATGTATCTTTTTACACTAAATTAGTTACAGACGTATTTAATGACATATCCTATAACTCACGTGTGAAGGTACCTATTTATTTAAAGTTTATCATTTCGGAGAGGTGAAGATCTCTCTTCTCTATAATACATATAAGTATAGGTAGGTATACACCTATAGTCTTTGACTATATGCCATACTGTTGATTGTGAAATATGCATGATGTATCCACATACAATCTAGAAATGTGAGCAATATTACAATATTAATACACAATTATCAATTTATTAATGCGCATATGTGGGAGCTCGTGGGTAAGTAGTAACAGTCGCACGGGTCGATCCATCAGGTTAAGCTACGCTTGCCGAGGTTGGTCTGTGGATGGGTGACCATCTCTTCATACCGAGACTCCTCCGTGCCTCGGAAAGCACGTTAAGCCGTTGGTCCCAACCGTCATTCGAGGATCTTTGACAGTCGTTACGGGTCGTCAGAAGCCCGAAAGTCTGACAAACAGTCTTACCAAGGGGTATCGTATTACCCAGTAAACTGGGTTGTGGAGGTCAGATAGGCAGTCGCTTCATGTAAAATACTGTTATTCAGCTGCATCCGGTTAGACTGGAAGCCGACCCCAACATAGTTGGGAAAAGGCTAGGCAGATTGATAATGCGCATAATATATGTATTAAATGTTTAACTATTATTGAGCAGATAAATCAAACTTCTAGGTTAACTGTCAGCAAACATGTTTTGTAACGCAAAACCTTTTAGAAAAGTGAATTGAGGGTACAAATTAATTAGATAAATCAGCCGTCAGATTACACAAATAAATAATAATAATAATCTGTTTCAAATAAAATCAATCAATCTGCCTAGCCTTTTCCCAACTATGTTGGGGTCGGCTTCCAGTCTAACCGGATGCAGCTGAATTTGAAATGACCAGTATTTCACATGGAGCGACTGCCTATCTGACCTCCACAACCCAGTAACTGGGTAATACGATACCCCTTGGTATGACTGGTTGTCAGACTTTCGGGCTTCTGACGACCCGTAACGACTAACAAAGATCCACGAATGACAGCCGGGACCAACGGCTTAACGTGCTTTCTGAGGCACGGAGTAATCTCGGTATGAAAAGATGGTCACCCATCCACAGACCAACGCTGGCAAGCGTAGCTTAACCTGATGGAACGACCCGTGCGGCTGTTATTACTTATCTGTTTCAAATAATGGAGCTAAAATTATGAGTGCTCCATCGTATAGTGCCAAGTAAAAGAGACCGCGCGCCCGGAGCGAGTCGGTCTCCTCCCCACCGCGAGCAGCAGTGGTCCGATGTTGACGTCACGGCTAGCTAGACGGCACTTTGTAGTTCCGGTCACCACACACAAGGCGCTCGCGCCACGAAGTTGCCAACAGAAGCTAACGGGCACAGTGCACTTAGCACTTACAGGAAGGCTTTTTTGTGTCTCTGATTGTACAGAGTCCGTAACTCTCGGTAACATCACAACACTTTTAGAAAAGCGGTTTTAAACAATATTGAATAATCATGAAATGGATCCACATCACAAAAGTAAACTTTGCGATTTCTAGGCTCAGCAATTTCAATCTCCGGTAGCATATCGTTATCGATATTATCTATAACACCAAAAGTCGCTTCATTGCTGTTCATCGCAAAATTAAACGCAAAATGGTCGAGTACTCAATTCTTAAGTAAAGAAAAGGGTGACTATTACTTGGCTAAGAATTCTAATCTTTGGCAGTTCTAACTTTAAGCAATTACTAAACTTTTTTTTTGCTATTTCTGCTTCATGGCAATCTGTTCTGGGAACAATAAGCCACTTCTTTGAATGATATTTATCTGTTTTAAATGTGTTCTACGAGAGTTATAAACTGGTGAGAAATTTATTTCCAGCGAACTCTCTTTGTCTCATTGTGGGAATCTTTTCATGAGGTTAGGAATGTCATGTCTCTTTAGCGGGGTATATTGGAGTCCACCTTTCCCGCTCAGTGTCTGGGCAAGTTCATTCACGAATTACTAAACTAAAGAATAAAAATCGTTACTTGAGTAATTACGTTTACAGAAGCAATCACTTTTACTTGTTTAGAAATACGGGAGTAAATCCAGCACCCTAATTTGGTAACACACTATCAATCGGAATCTGAATCATTTTAAAGCAAATTGCTTCTTAATTTCGAAAAATTTGTCTGCTCAACAACGTTAATAACGCAATGAATGTTGTTGAATTGTCAAAATGAAACCGATTCCAACTTATAGTGTGTTACGCAATTGCCCCGCAGGTCAGGACTATAAATAACATTTTTCTTAGGGCTGATTTTTCAATAGTCAGATAAAAAAATAAAATATATAATATGTATTAGGCTAAGTGTTCTAGAAATAAATAAATAAAAAAATAAAAAAAACTTTTATCCGAAGAATAATAAATATGACAGTTTGACATATTTTCTAAGCAAAAGCTGTCAAACCGCCATATTTATTCCATAAATTAAAGTTATCTGACGATTGAAAAATCAGCCCTTAGTACGGTCTGTTTTTTAATCTCGAAGACTAATTTGACAGGTGCAAATGTCAAACTATGAAATGAAAAAATGATACATGGAACATTTCAAATGTCAATTTAGTCTCCGAGATTAATAAACAGACTCTAGACTACTATTTCGTCTAATCTTTTAAGGATCTTCAAAATACCAGTATTTTACATAGAGCGACTGCCTATCTGACCTCCACAACCCAGTTACTGGATAATACGATACCCCTTGGTAAGACTGATTGTCAGACTTTCCGGCTACTGACGACCCGTAATGACAGTCAAAAATCCACGAATAACAGCCGGGACCAACGGCTTAACGTGCTTTCCGAGGTACGGAGTAGGCTTGGTATGTAAAGATGGTCACCCATCAACGGACCAACCCCAGCAAGTGTAGCTTAACCTGGTAGATCGACCCGTGCGGCTTTGATTATTTCTGTAATAATTATAATGCTTGGCAGAAAGATTTATGATCGCAATTCTAATAAAGACTGTTACCTAATTCCTTATAATAGTTTTTTTTTTTGGGTAGGAAATTAATGAAATCATCAAATAACTTCTCCCGCTCTAAGCGGAGCGGGAGGCCATGTCAGACTTCTACTGACTAAAACCCACCCGTGTTCCTTCAGTTGCCTGTGCCAGGGCCATGGTAACTCTTTCGAACAACCCGCAACCCTGGCGGGAAACAACCCGCAACCCTGGCAGGAAACAACCCGCAACCCTGGCAGGAAACAACCCGCAACCCTGGCGGGAAACAACCCGCAACCCTGGCAGGAAACAACCCGCAACCCTGGCAGGAAACAACCCGCAACCCTGGCAGGAAACAACCCGCAACCCTGGCGGGAAACAACCCGCAACCCTGGCGGGAAACAGCCCGCAACCCTGGCAGGAAACAACCCGCAACCCTGGCAGGAAACAACCCGCAACCCTGGCAGGAAACAACCCGCAACCCTGGCAGGAAACAACCCGCAACCCTGGCAGGAAACAACCCGCAACCCTGGCAGGAAACAAAGCGCAACCCTGGCAGGAAACAACGCGCAACCCTGGCAGGAAACAACCCGCAACCCTGGCAGGAAACAACCCGCAACCCTGGCAGGAAACAACGCGCAACCCTGGCAGGAAACAACGCGCAACCCTGTCAGGAAACAACCCGCAACCCTGGCAGGAAACAACCCGCAACCCTGGCAGGAAACAACCCGCAACCCTGGTAGGAAACAACGCGCAACCCATTTATACATATTATTTATACATATTACATTTGTGTACATGTAATTTTCTACACTAGAACAGATATCGTAAAATGGACTACTTTCCTCCTCCCCCCGTACATAACACATTTGTGAAGGGAACGAAAACGCTTACAGAATCCTGAATAATGATCACAATAAATTGTTCATAGAAAAAACCGGCCAAGTGCGTGTCAGACCACGCACAATGAAGGGTTCCGTAGTTATAATGAATTTATCCCAAGAACAAACTTTTAACGTTGTAGTTGAAAAACATGTTCTCCTATATTCTCCAACTGCAAATGTAAGTTGGTCGACTATTACTTATTACCTTGTAGCTGTGATAGTTTTCCTTTTAACTTCATTATACAGGGTTATTGGTAAAACACCAACAGCCTCTTAAGGGGTAATTGTACTCATCATTATGGACAACTTTTAGTATGGGACCAAACCTGAAATCGCAAAAAAAAAAACAGCTGTTCAGTAGGTACATTTTGACGAATTATACGAACATAAATGTACTGAACAGCAGATTTTTTTTCGCGATTTCAGGTTTGGTTCCATACTAAAAGTTGTTGATAATGATGACCCCTTAAGAGGTTGTTGGTGTTTTACCAATAACCCTGTATATACTATACTGCCGTGAAGTTTTTCACATATCCAAATACAACCACTTAGCTGGCAGGGACACTTGACTGTAACAAAAATACACTACACAATAGCACTTTCAACCCTATTAACCCTACCTACAAACGAATTCCTAAAACGAAAAATGGTTCACAGATCCGCAATAATTTTGAACGGTCTATCCAACGATATCCCACACCATGGGATAGACGAGAAAAAAATATAAGATTAATATGTATGCCCATGCCAATATTACAGGTTTCTAGTAATAAGTCTCTGAGCTAAGCCGCGGACAGACAGACAGACGAACAGACAAACGCATATGGCGAAACATAAAGTTTTGCTTTTTGACTACGGAACCCTAAAAAACGCCGCACGAAGTAAACAGGGAAATAAAAATGTCTGAAGATTTCCGAAAGTATTCTTGTCTTATATATTGGAAAGAGATTTTTCAAATAAGTTGCGTTGATTCTTATATTTTTTTATGTCAGCCTTGTAATGTCTAGGTATTGATTTTTATATTAAGGCACACACCGGCTTAGCAGCCGACAACCTTATAGGTTGATATGAAAAGGTTAGGGCTTGTAAAATATTATATTTTTTATGTTTAATATGCTAAGCGTCTCATCAAGGCACAAACATCCATCATGTCTGCTAATAACAGCGAACTGAGAACAGTAATTTATCCGTCAAAAGAGCATGATAGCAATGAAAAAATCCTACACGGTTATATTGTAGTGTTATATTTTCGAGACTTGCATTCGGCTTTAACATATTACTATTTGCGAAAACAAAAATACAGATCACATTCTGAAACTAATATTTGATGAATACCAACAACGAACCTTTACCTTATTATACCCATGCTCCACGAGGTCCTGGGGGACGATTATCAGGTGAGGCAAATTCTTGCGGAGGCAATCAGCGGCGGCGATCTCTCGCGTCCAGCCCTGGTTCAGGCCATGGTACGGAGCGAGAGTGCATGGGAAGCCGTCAACTCCTACTGCGAAGCAGTAATGCTCGCGAAGGAGGAGGCGGAACGCGTGAGGGAGAGGCAATTTTTGCGCCCTCACGCCCCTAGTCGCCGCAGGAGACGCCCTGGGTGTTCGGGAATTGAGAGCCGATTCCCAGCCACAGTAGGCCGTTCCACGCGCGCTTCAAACAGATGTCAGCACTAACTGATGGGGTCCACTAGGGCTGATGCCTGCCAGAGCCGTGAGTTTTTGAAAGAGTTACCGTTGCCCTGGCACAAGCAACTGAAGGAACACGGGTGAGTTTTAGTCAGTAAAAGTTTGACACGCCCTCGGCAAAGTTAGGGTCTACTATGGGCATACACCTGCCTGACCCTTCGGAAAAACTAGGCGTGATGATATTATGTGTATACCCATGGTTACCTTATTTCTATTTCAAATGTTATTATCAGATTCTAATGTTATTCTACGATCAATTTCGAAGCCATATTGTTATACGAGTCTGCTATTAGACTCGGTTTGGACTCGATGATTCTATTATTAGACTGGAAGCCAACCCCAATATATTTGAGAAAAGGCTAGGTAAATGATGATTGTTATTATCTACTATGGTTAATTAATCAAATTGAGAGCAGAAGGATATTGGAAATTCTCTCATTTCATTCAATGGCTTTCATAAAGCTTCTAACGATTATTAATTTTCAGCCATACTGGGATATTATTAAATTAAAGCCATTTCTCATGTTAATCTCAAATTTTAATATTAATACAAAATCATTCTTTATTGGGTCTGGGTCGAGTGAATTGCAATATCTCCTTTGTACCATCTGGACTGATAAAGCTACACTAGCTGCGTTCTTGGTCATTAATGAAAAATCTTAATGAATTAATATTCTATTGAAATTCATGGCAACTGGGGTCAATTTGACCCTATCCTATTAAATATTTCAGGTACTTTTAATCAGTGTTAATATTTACTTAGGTACAATGTTGATTTAAGGATTAATTCTGTATTTTGTATACCTAAGCTCAGTGTCGAGATGGCAAATGTCGCTAAAACACAAAAAAATAGTAGGCACAATTCGAGACCGCGCCGTTTGTTTTCTTGAAAACAGATTGAAATTTCACTACAGTTTCCGATACTGCCGTACCCATTGTATTTGCTGAGACCAGACTTAGTATACTCATTGTATTCCTTATAAAGTAAGTTTTTACCGATTATGATACTTTTCACTTCTGAGCAGATTTACGGCCGATACGAAACGACATCTTAAACTTTTTGCTATTTGCAACAGATTTTCTTACGGTTTCTGACACTGCAGCAGCTATTGTATTTGCTCGAAACGAGACATTTTAGGCTCATTGCATTCCTTTTGAAGTAAGCTTTCTTCGATTGCAGTTTTTTATTTCTGAGCAGGTTTACGGCCGATATGAGACACCACCTGACATCATTTAGCTATTTTCAATTTCTTATTAATTTTTAACCCTATTTTTTCGAATATATACGTTGTTTCTCTTTAGGTCCTGGTAGTACTTTGTTAATTCTTGACAAAAACACTAGAATAACTGATCTAGCTAAACACGTTTTTGCGCTATACGAATCGATATTGCGACACATAGTGAAAAGTATAGGGTCGCATGCGCGTGCACTCGCAGTGTGACATCGCACGCAAATTATATCCGGCCTTTAAATTGTTATAAATATGACCTATCCTTGGAATGCTATAGCATTAAAAGTCTCGGTAGCGATTGAATTTACCACCAATACACCGAGCAAAAAGACGTTTTAAGGTAAAAAAAAAAATTGACATAACTATTCTTTTAAATACAAGCAAATGGGAACTCCAAAATTGTATAGAAGCCAAAGGAAATTCCAAATTCCATACAAGCAAATTGGAATTCAAAAATTCTATACAATCAAATGGGAACTCCAAAATTATATGCAAGCAAAACGGAATTCCGAAATTCCATACAAGCAAATGGGAATTCCAAAATTCTATACAAGCAATTGAGTACTCCAAAATTCTATACAAGCAAAAGGGAATTCCAAAATTCTATACAAGCAAATGGGAACTCCAAAATACCTAGAAGTTTTGGAAATTCTAAATCTGAAAGCCCCACCATTTTTAAGACGTTAAATATGTTTATAGCAAATAAACAGGAGTGCTCAACGTTTTAATATCAGGTAGAGGTATTTAGTAGCGAAGTGGACTTTCACGGTAATAGCAGAAGTTGGCTCGTTAAATCTCTGGTGGGGCAAAGGGGTAAGATTTATAGCCCCGTGGCTAGTAAGTGTTTACTTTCTCAGCACTATTAACGATATAAATGGAAGTGCATAGTTCGTTGGTTTGTAGGGTTCCGTATCTCCAAAAGAAAAAACGGAACCCTTATAGGATCACTCGTGTGTCTGTCTCTCTGTCAGTCACAGCCAATTTGCTCTGAATCGAATGGACCGATTAAGTTATTTAAGAAAATACACGAAAATTAACAATTCCCCCCCCCCCCCCTATATCCGGAAGTAACCTAAAAATACAAAACATAGTTACGTAGATTACAGGAAAACCTATAAATAGTCTATGGTCTTAAAACAACATGGTAAATCTCTCAATATTGTACGTACAAACTTACATTGCCCATAGTTAAACGAAAAGGATCCAACCCACATTGGGTGTAATGTGGGTTTGATCCTTAAAAATCATGTAATTACATATATTCCAACTGCAAATGTAGCAGTTGGAATATATGAAATAACATGTTTTTCCAACTACAATGTTAAGTTTGTTCTTGGGATCATTCCCACTACGGAACCCTTCATTGTGCGTAGTCTGACACGCACTTGGCCGGTTTCTTTTAAACTAAATCGTGAATTTGTTGGATAACGTAGCATATCTTTTTAGTTTAAATGGCCGCACTAAAGATTTCGAATTCTAATCGACCTATGCCTACATAGGTCGATTAGATTTATGATAGATTCCATTTTTTCTTCTATATTGAAGCATAATCTTATCTGGCCACTATAATATCCAAATTATCTGTTTTTTTTTTTTAAATTTATTTTTTCATAAAAGAGAATTCCGTTATTTTATGTTCTTTTTATATTCTATACCCTTTTATATATCCGTGTTATATTTTTTATTTACTGAAAATTATGCGTAGCTATACGTATATTTAAAGTGGTGAGTTGTGATCTTTTTTTTCCAACACTACACGGTTTTCCCGTAAATCCTAAAGTATAAATTATTTACTGCAGGAAACAAAAATTAGTAAAATATATGATAAAGGTAAGGATAAATGCTAGTTAGATAGTGTATTGAAAACATAACAACTAATTTGATGCGATAGAAAAAAATCACGAAGATATCTCTAAAAATTTCTTATAACGATTAAAAATCATACTAATATAGGTATGTACATACTATCATTCTGATTTTTAGTCAGATTATTCTACAAGCAACATATTAACTTAATAGTGTTTTCATTTTTTAGTCCAATCAATAGATTGTTTTGGTATATATTTAATGCTTCATATTTTGCAATAAATTACCAGCGCTGTGTCATCGCGCTTCTCTTTCTTTTCTATTAAGTCCGATAGTGACCGCGCTTTAGGTCCTGTAGTCCCCTTAAAGGCTCTTAACCTATCAAGATATCAACAATATACAATTATTAATAACATTCTACAATATACAAATATTGAACTACTAGCAGCGACCCGCGGTTTCACCTGCGTAAGTCTCGAACCCGTAAGAATATGGGAGTAAAATATATTCTATGTGTTAATCTAGGCTATAATCTATCTGTGTGCCAAATTTCATCAAAATCCGTTTAGTAGTTTTTGCGTGAAAGAGTAACAAACATCCATCCATCCTCACAAACTTTCGCGTTTATATTATTGGTAGGAAGTAGGATAGGATTCGCAACAGTAAGCTCTAAATCATCTGTAAACTTGTTCCATGGTTCAGTTTGCAGACAATACAGATAGACGGACTGTTTGCTCTGTTCGGTGTTTGAGAGTTTGCCTTTGTCAACGAGATGCATCTGCGTGTACAGTAACTTTAAGCGTAGCAATTGCAATTTACGTGATGTTATTACTAGCTCGCTTGGCTTTATTGTTAGCGAGATTTTTCTATTAAATCTGCACAAACTACTTACATAAAAAAACAGTTGAGTAGGTGCAGTTCGAGACCACGTTGTTTGTTTCCGTGAAAACATATTATTGAAATTTTACTACGGTTTACGATACTGCCGTAGCCATTGTATTTGCTCGACACTAGACTTAGTAGGCTCATTGCATTCCTTATAAAGTACCCGTTATAATATTTTTCATTTCTGAGCAGATTTACGGCCGATATGAGACGACATCTGACATTATTTTGCTATTGTCAGCTTCATATTAATTTTTAATCATATTTTGGCCAATATTTATATCGTTTCTATCGTATTTAGGTCCTGGTACCTAGAGCTTTGTCAACTTCTTGACAAAGACACCAGAATAACTGATGCAGCTGAACACATTTTAGCGCTATACAATTTTATATTTCGAGACATAGTGAAAAGTAGAGGGTCGTGCGCATGTGCGTGCACTCGTAGTGTGACGTCATAAACAAATTATATCCGACCTTAATATTGTTATAAATATGACCTATGTTTTGAATGCTCTAAAATTTAAAGTCTCGCCTCGTGTCGGTCTGAAATATTGAAATTTCTACTTACAGCAAGCGAAAAGACGTTTTCACGTCAAAAAAAAAAAATATACTGGATGAATTTTTTTACCGTCTTGAAAAAAAAAATAGAGTAGAAGCCTATGGCATACCTAGTTTTTTTAAAATAAAATCATTATATTTAAATTCAAATCATATGTGCACTACGCACCCTGCGTAGTGCGTATGATTTGAATTTCGATATTTTTAACAATCTATAAAGTTTTTTCAAAATTTCTGTTTTTATTATTCTAGTTTAATTTAAAAGTGTAGTGTTTATTAATAGAGCAATTTCTGTCGAAGCTATTTGAAAAAACAAAAAAAAACTAGGTACGTATACTACGTATATACCAAGTTTTTTTTAGTTTTACCATAGGCTTCTACTACGTTTATCTATTGTACCCTATTTTATTCGAGACGGTAAAAAAAATCACTCAGTATAAGCATTATGTCTCGCTGATGGTGGCGCGTGTGCTGGATCTTACGGTTCCCTACAAAATGGTTGAGATGAATGGTGCTTATCCACGTGTCATGTTCGTAAACGGGCGCCGTAAGTTGAGGCAGGTATTTTTTTTTTTTAATTTTATATTTTGAATTTTTCATATTTTTTATTTATTTTTAACTTGTTCTTAAAATAGTGTCCTTGGGGATTCTCGGCCATTCTTCTCCATAGAGATCTACGTTTTGGAATGGGCAACTAGCCTCATGTTTCTAACTGACCGACTCTTTGACAATTCTAAAGTTGCTGTAATTGTTTTAACTGAAATATGTAAATGCTTTGAGTTTTTGCGCCGACTTGAGAATCTTTTCCTTTTTTCGTCGGTTAAAAAAAACTTATGTTGTGTGATAACGAAGAATAATAAACGGTTGCAATTTTCCCAATAGTGGGACAGATTCGGCACATCATTTATTTTTCCCACTACACTGTCATGAGCTATTCTTCGGGTACCTGTCCTAACTTATGAAGGCACGATAGACAGTATAATAGAAAAAAAGTTTAGTAGGCGCATTTCGAATCCATGTTGTTTGTTTTCGTGAAAACATATTATCGAAATTTTACTACGGTTGCCGATATTGCCGTAGCCATTATATTTGCTCGATACTAGACTAAGTAGGCTCATTTTATTCCTTATAAAGTAAGCTTTCGCCGATTATAATATTTTTCATTTCTGAGCAGATACGTCCGATATGAGTCGACATCTGACATTATTTTCAACTTCATATTAATTTATTACCCTATTTTGGCTTATATTTCTGTTGTTTCTTTTTAGGTCCTAGTGCTTTGTCAACTCTTGACAAAACACCAGAATAACTGATCTAGCTAAACACGCTTTTACGTTGTACGAATTGATATTTCGACACATAGTGAAAAATAGAGGTTTGCGCGCATGCGCGTGCACTCGTAGTGTGACGTCATAGGCAAATTATATCCGTCCTTAAAATTATTATAAACAAACCAAACTTTTGAATTCTCAACAATTACTCTAACAATAAAAGTCTCGTAGTTATTAGTGGTTCAGACCCATGTTTATGCACGCGTTCGTAAACAAATACTTCTGCTTCTTAGGTCCATATCTATATGACAAAATTAATAACATTATCGACATACATGCATTAAATAACAAAGCATGCAAAGAGAAGTTGTTTGAGTTTATCCATAAGCTAACCTATGACAAGACCGAAAACCTCTTAATTGTACCAGTCTAGATTAAAATTTCGCACTCACCCTCCCACACACACTCATCCATCTACATTATACACAAAAGGAGGACTTTATATCACCATCTTTCTATAAATCACATTTTTTTGTTTTGATTGTTGCATACATTTGTATAATGGCCACATTTACTTGTAAGCTTATAAATGTTATAGTTATAGGGAAGAGCGCTGTTGTCTGAGATACAGATAAATTATCTAGTTCAGACACAGAGGTCTTGTAAAACATATTAGTTTAAGCTTAAATGATCATACTGTATTGTAATAAAAAGAATGTAACTGAAATTGAAATAAAAATTATTATTATGTCCTTTATTCATTTAGTAATAATTATTAATTATTACTAAATGAATTATTATGAAATTATAACCTAATTAAATTAATTTATTATTATTATTATTGTGGTTGAAATCTTACATGTTTTTGTCTGTCAGAAATATTAAACTTACCACCAGTCCACCGAGCGAAAAGACGTTTTAACGCAATAATAAATTAAGGCCTCCAGCAAGGGCATAAGACCCATAAACTAAGCGACTACACGCTATAAAGCCACCCTGTGGTGTGTACTGACCTCGGCCTAGGCGTCGCTAGGGGGAAAACCCTAACCATAACAAACGTTTGAAATAAAATATTATTCCCTGTACCTTCATTTAATGTTTTGTGTTGCGTAATGTATAATGTAAATTATTTTGCATACCTACTAATGTATAGAGTCAAGTTTTTCTAACTGAACAGATAGCTGTGCTGCTGGGGAATTTGTTGAGCCACTTCTTCTCCCCAGCTAAAGCCTTAGGTAGTGGTGACGGGCGGGCGTTTTGGGGGACTGTCTTATGTAATTTTGACATTCGAAAAGGGCAGATTCTCAGCCTAGTTTGAATAAATGACTTTTGATTTTGATTCTGCTGTGAAATAAATTGTAAATGATTCGTTTAAAATTATAATTTTCAATGAAGTACTATTCTGTATAGTTCACTTTAAATCGCACTCAAGTGTCCACAGACAATAAGCAGTTATTCGCTTCATATATATTCAATCTGCCTAGCCTTTTCGCAACTATGTTGGGGTCGGCTTCCAGTCTAACCGGATGCAGCTGAATACCAGTATTTTACATGGAGCGACTGCCTATCTGACCTCCACAACCCAGTTACTGGGTAATACGATACCCCTTGGTAAGACTGGTTGTCAGACTTTCGAGCTTCTGACGACCAGTAACGACTGTCAAAGATCCACGAATGACAGCCGGGACCAACGGCTTAACGTGCTTTCCGAGGCACGGAGGAATCTCGGTATGAAAAGATGGTCACCCATCCGCAGACCAACCCCGGCAAGCGTAGCTTAACCTGATGGATCGACCCGTGCGGCTGTTATTACTTAGCCACGAGCTCCTCAGTTATTCGCTTCATCATGAAGTAAATTAATCCCCATCACAGTTAAAATTTTGAACTACCTACGCTTTAGATTTACATTTTGTCTTTTGAATATTGATTGTTTGACGGGCCAGTTGGCATGATTGGTTAAGATACCACCTATCATGTCGCAGGTCGTGGGTTCGATTCCCATCCAGGACAAACATTTGTGTGCATGAACATGTCTGTTTGTCCTGAGTCTGGGTGTAATTGTCTATATAAATATGTATTTACAAAAAAAAAGTAGTGTATGTAGCATATCAGTTATCTGGTTTCCATAGTACAAGCTCTGCTTAGTTTGGAACCAGATGACCGTGTGTGAAAAATGCCCCAGGACATTAATATACTTTTTAAAATATCCTTCAAATAACAAAGCCAAAATAACAAACCAGTTCATATTCAAAACTAGATACGTACTCTAGCAATAACTTAATAAATTTCATAAAAAACTTAACAGCTTCTGAAGTCGGTGCCAAGCTAAGGTTAATTGAAAAATTGAAGACACCGACTTGAGAAGCTGTTAAGTTTTTTTATGAAAATTATTTTATTTTTTTTAGGTTTCTGAAGTTTTTAAAGTAAATTTATTTTTCCATTTTTATGCACAATAACATAAGCCCAAGACGAGCGAAAAGAAGAATCATCAAAATCCGCTTAGAAATGGCGGAGATACAGTTTATTTATTTATTGAGGATCTCCAACAAAAGATACACATAAACAATAGAAATTTACAATAATAAAAAATGTTCATTTACGTGTGCTCCTTCAATTACAGGAGACCACAGCATGCACATCTAACTAGGTGTAAACACGATAAAAATAAAGAAAATAACATTATGAATACAGATTATAAAATCAGAAGGACAAAAATATATAAAATTAACATATCAAGATTGAGCATTCATATTATAAATGGTGTACGAGTAGGCAGGATAAAAATAAAAATTGACCACTCGAAACTGTTTTATAATGAGGGTTTAATAACCCTCATTATAAAACAGTTTCATAAACTACTATTAATAGTTCAATATTATGGAAGAAAGGGACATGTTGTGCCGACCCCAAATAAATTGGGACGAAGGCAGGAGAATGATTAATACATAAGTAAATAAAGAACTCTCGTATTTTATCAAATAAATCATATTTTTCCTTTGACCATCATCTCAAGTCCACATAATAAGCGGTGTAATAAAAATCAGAAGCTCCGTACGTGCTGTGGATGCAATACAACGTGACTGGCGTATCAAATGGGAAATACAAGATATTGGGAAAATTCCCATTCCGTACGAAAGTGATTCTTCATGCCGCAGATATAAAGTAACTAAAGTTACATAAAAAGTGTCGTAATTCGTTTGGCTTACGCGAAACTACGAAGTTGGACCTACTAATTCTTGTTACGTGTAGTTTGTGTGTAGTTCCAAAAGAGGAACTATCGTAAGGGTCATACACATTGTCGCGAGCTTAGACGCGTGGTTTTATAATACCTGTGTTATATTGAAATTGATTTTTACTAGGTACACGTAGTGACTCGTTTTTTAGTTAGTAAGTTAGTAAATTAGTTTGTTTAGGGCGAATCTTGCAAGCTGAATTAAAACTACTTCCTCTTATCCTACTGAGTTGACATTTTACATGTGACAATGCATTTTTATGATAAGCATGCCCTGATTCTAAACCCAGGATTGTCTCCAAACTAAGGAACTCCTCAACGGTCAACAGTACAGAGACAAAATTTTATATACGCAATTAATTATGATAGTCCGTTCTAAAGTTCATCATGACCTGGTTGCTGAGTTGGTTCCAGATGAGGGGGAGCTCAACAACACAGACACCACAATTTATATACGCACCATGACCTGTCTGCTGCATTAAGGATTGACTCCATACGAAAGATGTTCTAAGCTTTCAACAGCACAGGCACGAAATTTTCAAGTATTTTTTACTAAGTACACGAAGTGAATTAGATTTCAGTTTTTTTTTTTTGTACACACTCTGAAATGCCACATTTAAACTGAAGCATTTCCAGAACTAATCACCACAGAAAATACTCTCAAAGAGAGTGTTACTCGTTTTGTCAAGGATTGAATTCCAAATCAAGACCACAGTTGTACAGACGCCAGCACATCAAGCTACTACAATCTGTCAGATTTTTTAAATAGATTTTCGACTTTATTGCTAAAGCATTAGGTTCAAGGTTGATTGGGAAAATCTGACAGTTTCGGGTAGGTTGACCTGCTGGTGTCTACATAGACCCGAAATTACGCTACTACGCCCGGCTTCAACAGTCTTGGCATAGAAGCGCATAGTCAGACACCATCATAAACATTACCACTCCACTTCACCGCAACAACGAGACGCGGAAACGCGACGCGTCAATTCGTCGCACCCCTAACCCAGTAAAACTTTCTGCAATAAAAGAGTAATATATCACGGCAACGTATTTATTCAGTGGCCTCCATCGATACGAGAACAGTGCGGTCACAACATAGGTACAGAATGTCAACTCCATACAACAATCGAAAATAGTTTATAAGTACGTATAAAGCTTATAAATTGGCTAAGTAATAACAGCCGCACAGTTCGATCCATTAGGTTAAGCTACGCTTGCCGCGTCGGTCTGTGGATGGGTGACCATTTTTTCATACCGAGACTCCTCCGTGCCTCGAAAAGCACGTTAAGCCGTTGGTCCCGGCTGCCATTCGAGGATCTTTGACAGTCGTTACGGGTCGTCAGAAGCCCGAAAGTCTGACAACCAGTCTTACCAAGGGGTATCGTATTACCCAGTAACTGGGTTGCGGAGTTCAGATAGGCAGTCGCTCCATGTAAAATACTAGTATTCAGCTGCAACCGGATAGACTGGAAGCCGACCTCAACATAGTTGGGAAAAGGCTAGGCAGATTGATTGATTGATAAAGCTTATAAACTACTAGCGATCCGCCCCTACTTCGCACGGTTTTTACGACTTGACAAGACAGAGATTTATTTAAATATGAAAGTTTAATTTAAAATAAAATTAATAAAAGAATAAATTATCTACATGATGGTGAAAACTTCATCAAGATCCGTTGTGTAGTTTAAAAGAACATGCGGTCACACAGAACAGACACGTGAAGTGCCTATTGCCCTGATTGATGATTGATTGATTTTGCCCTGGCTGGAGGCCTTAATTTATTAAGGCACCTACAGGATAGCCTGGTTAGTTTATGCAGCCGACAACCTTATAGATTGACCAGCGAGATGCCATTAAGGGGGAAGCGTCAGGGTAGAAAATTTTCTTACGTTTTTTGCAATTTACAAGTCGGTATTATATTGTATGTTGATCAAATTATAGTTTGCGGTCGTAACAAGTATCTATTTACATAATTAGAATCATTAAAGTGACCAATACAACTCTTTAAGACCAGGTAATCCCAAAAAATTACTATTTCATGAAATCTTGACATTTTAGGATTATACTAACTTAAAGAGTTGTATTACTGATTCTATTGTATATAATTCAGTAAAAATATATTTGTTGCGTCCGCAAATCATACTTAATTTAACATACAACTTAATACTGACTTGCAAATTGCAAAAAACGTAAGAAAATTTTAATTTCGCGGGCTACCCTGACGCTTCCTCCTTAAAGAAAAATCATAGACACGTTTCATGTACAGTGAGTGCAAGCGCACTCGCGACTGGCATTTGTTTAAGATCGCCGCACATACGTATCTATTATGTACAGACGCCAGCAGGTCAACCTACCCGAAACTGTCAGATTTTCCCAATCAACATTGAACCTAATGCTTTAGCAATAAAGTCGAAAATCTATTAAAGAAATCTGACAGATTGTAGTAGCTTGATGTGCTGGCGTCTGTACGTGGGTACCTTCTGTTCTGTGCCTATCTATTTTGCGGTGCGATATTCCTACATTTAGAACGTCATTGGCATTTGTAGAAGAAAGAGTAAAATTACAAGATTCATAGGTGAATATTTGCACCGCATCGCATTCATTTGTATGATACATTCAGTCGTACTTGAATTCAACCAGTTTTACCAATTGTGCAAGTAATGTTACCGAAAATAAAGACTACGCTAAAACTTAATGGAAATTGTTCTACCTGAATTGCGTCGCACGGTCGCGTCGTGCCTGTCTGCGGAAGCCTTAAAGCTAAGCTCACATTACAGCCAGGCCAGTCCGCAGTGCATCGCATTTTAATACAAAAAAAAACTTTTTACAAATAAAAGCAACCGACTTCCAAAAAAAACACTACAAAGTGAAAAATAACTTTAATTTCGGTAGTCGGTGTCTTTGGTTTCCTTTTTCGCTTTTGGCCACCGACTTCCGAAATTAAAGTTATTTTTCACTTTGCAGTGTTTTGTTTTGGAAGTCGGTTTTATTTTTGTAAAATGTCTTTATTGTTCACTTTTTAGTTGTGGTACCTACTCCACACAAATTCGAAAACATAATTGACCACAATAATTGTAGATATAGCCATGTATATAACAGTTATAGGAAGTTATTAAAACATCATCACATCATCCACATAGAATAAGTGGGAAATATACGCATTATTGAAGCTAACTCAAAAACTCCCCAAGCAAAGTTAATAAAATTTATATGAGACCACCTCGGAAGTATACCCTTTCCAACAAAAAAAGAATTTTCCAAATCGGTCCATCCGTCTTTGAGTAATCGGGTAAGAAAAATACAAAAAAAAAACATACAGACGAATTGACAACCTCCTCCTTTTTGAAGTTGGTTAAAAATAAAGACTACGCAAAACTTCATGGAAATTGTTCTACCTGAACTGCGTCGTACGGTCGTGTCGTGCCTGTCTGCGGAAGCCTTAAAGCTAAGCGCACATTACAGCCGGGCCATTCCGCAGTGCATCGAATTTTAATACAAAAAAAAACTTTTACAAATAAAAACAACCGACTTCCAAAAGAAACACTACAATGTGAAAAATAACTTTAATTTCGGAAGTTGGTGTCTTTGGTTTAGTATTTTCGTTTTTGGCTACCGAATTCCGAAGTTAAAGTTATTTTTCACTTTGAAGTGTTTTTTGGAAGTCGGTTTTTTTTTTGTAAAATGTCTTTATTGTTCACTTTTTAGTTGTGGTACCTACTCCACACAAATTAGATTTACAGCAAAATAAATTAGAATGTTCTAATTTATTTTGCATCAACATAAAAAGCGGGAAAAATACGTATTATGGAAGCTAACTCAAAAACTACCGAAGTAAAGTTAATAAATTTTACATGGCACCAACTTCAAGGAATACCCTCCCGAATAAAACAAAAATCTTTCAAATCGGACTACGCTATAAAAAGTTATGCGTGGTCAAACATAAAAAAAAATATACGTGTCGAATTGAGAACCTCCTTTTTCCCGTCGGTTAAAAAGTGCGGTGCGGCCCGCCTAGTTCCGTAGTGTGCGATGGTTGATGCAGGAGGATTTTTGCAATGCGGTGCGATCCGTTCGAATCTGGTATTGTGCCTTAAAAATTCAGCCATGTGGCAGACCAGAATCTATACAGGGTGTTTGGTGCATCGTGTGCCAAATTGAAATGGTCGACTGGGGGGGTCACCTTCTATCCTTTCAGACCCCTAAACACTTCTCATGCCCTGTGGCTTTTTTTTCATCGACTTTTTATTTTTTTATAAAAAAAATACCCAAATTTTGCATTCAATTTCAAAATATAAAAAAAGTGTAAGTCGTAGACTCTGAATTTTAATTTTATTTAGACGTGTATTGTATTACAGTACTTTTAAATTCAAAATTAGTGACATTAGCCATCCAGTTTCTTTTAATTTACTCGCAAAGTTTCGGACTTCAATTAAAGCTGTCCATGTTACAGCTATTTACATGGCTATAAAAAAAAACCAAAAGCGACCGGGATCTTCCAACTCCCTCAAAAACTCTCTAGTCTATCCTCTTGCTAGTGATGTGCCACATGCCATAAAAATTTTTTTACAACTTTGTGAATTCGCTAGAATTGTGAATCGAGTCACAAAATACTAAATATGAAATTATGATTTAAAAAAATATTTTTACTTAAATTATACCTCAAGAACTCATTTAATCTGTTATCTCACTCTTGTAAGGTAAAATCTGTCTCGTATCTCTCTTTTTTGGGGGGGGGGACGGTTACTAGAAATAAAAAATAATTGCATTTTTAACATTTATTTAATCATTTTTTACATATTCTGCTCAAATTGTTGGCCGCTATTGCGAATGCAGGCCCGACATCTATTTCGTATTTCCACAGTTGTTGTACGAAGTCGTATTTCCTCCTTAATTTGATTAAACGCCGTTTCAATGCGTTGAAGTAGTACCTCCCTAGTCGGAACCTCCGTGGCGTATACCAGCTCTTTGGCACGTCCCCAGACATAAAAATCTAGCGGAGTTAGGTCTGGGGAACGTGCCGGCCATGCAATAGGGCCATCGCGACCAATCCACGCATTGGGGAACACATCGTCAAGATATTCCCTCACAGTCAAACGCCAATGCGCGGGACAGCCGTCATGCTGGAATACTTTGGGAACATTTTCATTAAATACGGGCACCTCGGACACTAATTCGGGCAGGTCATTTTGAAGGAACTCCAAATAGTTATCGCCATTGAGGTTATCGGGCAGGTAATGCGGTCCAACTACCTGATTCCCAATCACTCCTGCCCAAACGTTTACACTAAACCTCCTTTGAAAAGATTTCTGCCTTTTAACATGTGGGTTTTCCGTTTTGTTTGTCCAGTGATGCAGATTGTGAAGATTGAGGATCCCTTCTTTGGTAAATTTGGATTCATCCGTCCACAATATTCTTTTTAAGAAATTAGGATCATCCACATCCGTGTGTAACATAAACCGACAGAATGCCACTCGTCTGTCAAAGTCGCCACCCTCAAGACCTACAAACAAAGAACTCTTTTAAATTCCTGTTGAGCAGTAAATAATTGCACAATGAGATTTTTAATGACCGGTGGCGTCGGACCATTTGTATGGGCTGGTTCACTACCTGGAAGTAGTGACGTCATACCCATTACCTGCTAAACAAAGGCATCGTCAAACAAAGTGTGTACGGGTTTAAAGTTAGTTCAAAATTACGTACCTTGCACCGGAGTGTAGTGGAATGGATGTTTTTCGTTTTGCTGAAGAACTTTCCACACTTTCCATATTGAAATATCAAGATGTGCTGCCACATTTCTGATGCTTCTTGTAGGGTTTTCCTCAAAAAGTGCCAGTATTCTCTCGTCCACTTCAACATTATGTCGCACAATATGGCCCCTTGGTTCATGAAAAGTGACACTGCCAGTCTCGCGTATGCGTCGGTATGTGTCTTGGAAGACTCTGCGGCCAGGTAGTCGTCTACCAGGAAAACGTTCCTGGTAAATTCGTTGCGCTGCACGAGCGACACCATTGGCGGCTCCATAAGCCATCATGATGTCAGCATATTCCTCGTTAGAGAACGTCGCCATTGCAACAACAAAAAATCAACAAAGTTTAACAATAACACCAAAAGTTAAAACGTAACAAAAACCAACAAAACTCAACAAAACAAAGTAACAAAATGAAAAAATCGCGGAGTACGGTGAACTAACACACACGTCAGGTAGCAGAGGCAGTGATGTCTCGACTGACTGACGAATGACGGATTGACGGCGTCGCCGCGTCGGTGGCAGTTCGTCGTTTGTTCAAACTAGTTTAGGTACGCTATGCAAGAAAGATAGAGATAGAAGAAAGATTTTACTTCGCGAGAGTAAGAAAACAAATTTTACCTGTTACTTAAGTAACAATTACGCAAAAAGACTTTTTTCTTTTGAATTTGGAATTTAATATTTTGTGACTCGATTCACAATTATTCTAGCTAATTTACAAAGTTGTAAAAATATTTTTATGACATGTGGCACATCACTAGCAAGAAGATAGACTAGAGAATTTTTGAGAGAGTTGGAAGATCCCGGTCGCTTTTGGTTTTTTTTTTATAGCCATGTAAATAGCTGTAACATGGACAGCTTTAATTGAAATCCGAAACTTTGCGAGTAAATTAAAAAAAAACTAGATGGCTAATGTCACTAATTTTTAATTTAAAAGTACTGTAATACAATACACATCTAAATAAAATTAAAATTCAGAGTCTACGACTTACACATTTTTTTTATTTTGTAATTGAATGCAAAATTTGGGTATTTTTTTTATAAAAAAATAAAAAGTCGATGAAAAAAAAGCCACAGGGCATGAGAAGTGTTTAGGGGTCTGAAAGGATAGAAGGTGACCCCCCCCCAGTCGACCATTTCAATTTGGCACACGATGCACCAAACACCCTGTATAACATCACTCCTGTAATCCCCGAATCACCCACATTTCGCTAGGTATGTTTAATTTCCATGTACCTAATGCTGCTACTGAGAAATTCCTGATTGAATAACCCAATAACACTTAGCCTGACCTGAGTATCGAACCCAGGACCGCATGCTCAGCAGTAACTGTGGCGACCACTAGACCAACAAGGCGGTACCAGAATCTAGTATTTCCAAAAACTATAGCCAGCAATCTAAAGCTCCGTTTGCAGACATTCCGACATTTGAAATTTTTTCAGAAAGCGTTTGTGAATGTCACGCAGAAAACTCTGCCAAAGCAATGTCTAGGAAATGGGATTTTTACTTGCCCCTCCGTTTTCGTTTTAAATGAATCTGAAGGGGATTTTTATTCCTTTTCCCATTATTTATTCTATTTACTTTTCTGTCGAAAGTCCTGTTTTTAATTGGTTTAACCTTTCATGCTTTTTTTTTCTGTTACAAAATTCATTTCAACAACATACCTACAAATATTCAATAAAGTAAGAATACATATAATACTATGAGTTCCCGAAACGACCAATCACAATCGATCAATTGCCTTCAATCTCGATTGTAGTAATATTGTCAATCGCTACAATTGTACTTGGTAGAAAATCAAATGGTGCATCAATTGCATCAATCACGTAATAATTGGCAATGGCAATTAATCGTTTCGAGAACCCTTTAGAGTTTAGCTAAACTTGGAATTTAAAAAAAGTCGGGAAGTGTCGTGGGGCACCTGGAACGAAGTTCCTTTCGCTGTATATTATGTGTTAATACAGAGCCATCTAGTATAAGTTTTTAGAAACTAAACACTTATACTAGATGGCTCTGTATTAAGAAAAAAAAAACTTTCGACACTTGAAACTTGAGACCTTGAAATAACTTTTTCGGGCATAACGCTTTTTCTTTACGTGACGATTTCTACCAGTTTACTCCTACCGCAAGCCGCGTTAAAGAACTTAATCCCAATTTCCAATTAATTTGTTATAACAATCGGATAACAAACTTTGAGCCCTTGGTCCCCCTGCGACCGGTCAGGTCAGTGGCCCGGCCGCCTACCACTTTTCGGCCGCTGAGGATATGGAGAGCGGTCAACGAAATACCGACGTCTGGCGCACACCAAATGTGCGTAAGGAAAAATTTTGAAATCTTAACATAATAGGTATATAAACGTAAAAAAACTATCATCGTATGGCGAAGAGAATTACTATAATCATGGTCCTATAGCGACCGCGGGCTTACAGTAGATGTGAACCTATGGGGTTCGGCTGACATTCGAGCTTCGATTAAGTTTTTTAGATGTTGTGTGCCACAGATCTAAAATAAACATTTAGCATGACACATGGCATCAACCATGTTAAAATTAAACGAGTAGATATTGGGTTATGGCCGATTTCTATATCAATTACATATAATACTTAAATAAATTAAAAAAACAAATACAATTGAATTATATTTTTTTGTGTTCATTACCTTTTTATAATCCGTGTTGTTATTTTTATTATCTGAAAATTATACATATTTAAAGTGGTGGTGTGAATTTTCTTTTTTCCAATACTACAAAAACCTTGAGTATTCGTACATTGAATTCTTACTAACTGATTGATTGGTCAAACCTTTGTTATGTTTTTTTATAAAAATATTTATCTTGCCAACCAATTCCATCGTTTGTAAAAATAAATTTTTACCTAACCTAGCTTATCAATTGAAACATCTACCTATACTCTACATTAATTAAAAAAAATATATATATCAAAACATAACAGCTATGGCTCCAGTACAGAGAAACACAATAAGCTTGATATTTATGAGTAAAACAAGCCAGACGAGAGGCGTCACGCAAATTGGATGAAACCTAACGACTGGCGATCAACATATTTATTGAACGACTATTGACACAAGCTGGCCGGTCTGCTGATGGAAAAGTTTGTTGATGTATTACTGAAACTGGGCGCTTTTTTATATGCAATGAAAATGTGTTGTATAGTTGGATTTTATATTTACTCTCTTTTCAACCATTTACTTTACTTTGACATATTAGGTTGGGGAAAAAGTCTTTTCGCATTATACATAGTATGTATGAACTTGTAATAAAATCTCTTTGGCTATATTATTTGTATCTGGCTGGTTTTGGTATCATTGAAAGTTTAAATTTTAAAGAACATAATTCCAAATTCAAATTAGGAAAATGTGTGATTTTCATTTGTTTTTCATACCGTCAAGATGAGTGAATCTAATGAAGAAATTCGATACATTTTAAACTAAAACTACAAAAAAGGTAAAAATGCAACGGAAGCCGCGAAAAAAATTTGCGATGTTTATGGACCTAGTGTAGTGTCTGTGAGAGTAGCACAAATTTGGTTTAAGCGTTTTCAATCCGGAAATTTTGATGTCAAAGATGCACGTCGCTCTGGTCGCCCTATTACGGAAAAAATGGATGCCATTTTTGAAAAAGTGGAGCAAGATTGGCATATCAGTAGGTACGACGTAGCTGAAGAACTGGAAATTGACCACAAAACAGTTTTGGCGCATTTGAAACAAACTGGGTACACAAAAAAGCTCGACAGGAGAAACCTAATGAACCGTGTACTCATTTGTGATTCTTTATTACGACGTAATGAAACCGAACCATTTTTGAAGAAGCTGATAACTGGTGATGAAAAGTGGATCACGTATGACAAGAACATGCGAAAAAAGTCGTGGTCAAAGGCCGGTCAGGCTTCACAGACTGTGGCGAAACCCGGGTTAACTCGCAACAAGGTGATGCTGTGTGTGTGGTGGGATTGGAAGGGCATTATTCATTATGAGCTGTTACCACCAGGCAGGACCATCGATTCTGAACTCTACTGCGAACAACTGATGAGATTAAAGCAAGAAGTTGAGAGAAAGCGGCCGGAATTAATCAACAGAAGGGGTGTGGTTTTTCATCATGATAATGCTAGACCTCACACATCTTTAGCCACTCAGCAAAAATTAAGAGAGTTTGGCTGGGAGGTGTTAATGCATCCGCCGTATAGTCCTGACCTTGCACCTTCAGATTTCCACCTGTTTCGGTCTCTTCAGAATTCTTTAGGCAGTGTCAGGTTAACATCACGAGAGGACTGCCAAAACCACTTGTCGCGGTATTTTGACTAGAAGTCCCAAAATTTCTATAGCAATGGGATCATGTCCCTACCTAAAAGATGGCAAAAAGTTATCGAAAAAAATGGTACCTACATACTTTAGTTAAATGTAAATAAACTATATTAAAAAATGTTTTGAATTTTCTTAAAAAAATGCGAAGAAACTTTTTCCCCAACCTATTATAAGCACGTGGATGAACTGGTGGATGCCAAGCTTTACAGTTTGGCTCGTCGCCGCAAGATTGCCTGCTTGTCGGTCTTCTATAGATTGTACTTCGGTGAGTGTGCTCAAGAACTCCACGACCTCATTCCACCGACCCCCTTCTACCATCGGACATCTAGAAGCACTGCCAGTTACCATCCCTACCTAGTTGCTATTCCACTAATCAACACTAAGCATTTCCAAATGTCAAATTTCCACAGCAAAAGAGTGGAAGTCACTACCTGCGTTTGTGTTTTTGAACGTATACAACCTTAATCTCTTCAAAATGAGAATGAACAGGCTTCTTCTGGGTAAGCTCACTCCATCGTCGACTTTGTCTCTGTCACCGCTAACCTAGACTAGAGTCAAGAACAAACCCATCTCAAATAAAATAAAAAAGCACGCCTTATATAATATTATTCTTATGTATTGACAGGGAAACACAGACGAAAAAAATGCAATACTTCATGAACGCTATGAGGTTTGGACGACAGTGCAGGACGTAGACAGAGAATGCTATAGACAAATTGATATCTTTTGTCGCATTCACACAAGAAAAAGAGCAACTTACACCGAAAATCAAAGAAAAAAAATACTTAACTGTATACAATAAAAAAGCTTAAATCTAGACAGAATTTGAATAAATTAGATTTTGGGGGTCCGGTTCTATAAAGATATGTCACCGAAAAAAAACGAGCGAGCCTTACAGTAGTCGCATATGATGTGTAACATCTGACATCTCAACTCCGTAATAAACAATATGAATATAAATAATATTACACTACTAAACCTCTCTGAAAATGGGTTGGTACCATCTGTCGGATTCTGACGGCCAACCTAGCACCGCACGCGCGCCCCAGCTTCCTGTTACACACTTCCGTTCCTTTTTAACAGACGAAAAAAAGGAGGAGGTTCCCAATTCGACACGTATATATACAGGATGACTTTCAAAAATGCGACAAAAGTTAAGGGGGAGTTCTACCCATCAATATGAAGAACTTTTATTATGGGACCAACTTAGAATTCGCTTAAAAATTTCGTCCTTCTTATACAAAATGGTCCAATCGGGTACGTACTGTTACATGGGAAGGTCAATTTTTTTTTTTGCGAATTCTTATTTGGTCCCTTAGTAAAATTTGTTCATATTGATGGGTAGAACACCCACTTAAATTTTGTCGCATGTTTTCAGTCATCCTGTATATATCATTTTTAAAGTATGACCACGCATAACTTTTTATTGAATAGTCCGATTTGAAACATTTTTGTTTTATTCGGGAGGGTATTCCTCGAAGCTGGTCCCATGTAAAATGCATTAACTTTACTTGGGTAGTTTTTGAGTTAGCTTTAATAGTAAGTATTTTTCCCGCTTTTTATGTGGATGGTGTTCTAATTTATTTTGTAGGCATTTGAATTTGTGTGGGGTAGCTATAGACGCCAGCAGGTCAACCTACCCGAAACTGTCAGATTTTCCCAATCAACCTTGAACCTAATGCTTTAGCAATAAAGTCGAAAATCTATTAAACAAATCTGACAGATTGTAGTAGCTTGATGTGCTGGCGTCTGTACAACTAAAAACTGAAAAATAATAAAACTTTTTACAAGAAAAAACAAAACAAAGTAAAAAATAGCTTTAATTTCAGAAGTTGGTGGTAAAAAACGAAAATACGAAACCAAAGACACCGACTTCCGAAATTAAAGTTATTTTTCACTTTGTAGTGTTTTTTTGGAAGTCGGTTGTTTTTTATTAGTAAAACGTTTTTATCTCGAAATCACTCCCACAGATTGCAGGAAAGCGAGAGGATAGATGTTACACATCAAAAGTAATTAAACAGAATGCTATTTATTTTCTGAGACTTACTCGTACTTTGCTTATCAACAAAACTATCATTTATCAAAAACTACCAAACTAATTTCATTTAGCTCTAAAACGTCTCAAAAATATTATCCGCCGCGAGCTAATACAATAAATTCGACAGCGCTGCGGCTCGCAACTTTAATGGCCTGGCTCGAGGCCAACTGGCCTCAATTAAGGCTTTTCGAACAAAAAGCGACATTTTTAATCGGCAGCTCTGCGAATCGCTGTCTGCGCTTTTGACTGTTGAAACTTGTTATTAGCAGTAGCATGTGGGATTGGGGAGATGAGTCTTTTTTATTGTACTTTTCGTGTGTAATCTGGATTTTGTGAATGAATGAATGAATTGATGTTTGAATGATATATTTATTGATATTATTTTTTTATTTGTGATGTGTAATGTTGCTGAAGCAGATGTCGAGGAAGGTGTAAATAAAAGGGTTTCAAAAATCCGGCCAAGTGTGAGTTACGAGTCGCACACGAAGGATTCCGTACCACCGTATAATATTTAAGACTACATATATTTAAAAATGGGGATTGCATTGGAAAGTTTTGAGTGTGAATGTTGATGGCTATACGAGTAGAGGAAGACCAAAGAAACGAAGGATGGTCTGTGTGAAAGATGATATGGCTAGAAAGAGGGTGGCTACCGAGATGACGACTAATAGAGAAGAATGGAAGGAAAATACATGTTGCGCCGACCACTAATAAATTGGGATAAGGGCAGGAAAATGATGATGATGACTTCAGTTTAAAAAAAAAACACGTTTTGATTTTATAAGAACCCCCGTTGTTGTTATAGCTGCAATAGAAATACATAATCTGTGAAAACAACGTCTACCTATTACGGTTCATGAGATACAGCCCGCTGGCAGACAGACGGACGGACAGCGGATGCTTAGTAATAGTGTTCTGTTTAGCACCATCCCGGTACGGAACCCTAAACATTAAGTAACTATCAATAAAAAAATGGCAATAAAATTATTTAGGTATTTTCTGTCTTCTGTTTGAATGACATAATGTTGAGTAAATAATGTTATATAATTGTATTTATATATGTTGTGTATGTAGGTTTACATTATCTTTAACCAAACTGTTAACTAAGTATAATAATAGTAGTGTTTTTTTAGATTTTTAAATGAAAGATCTCTAAATGAAGACTGATTCTAAGTTGTACCAAATTACTAACTAATTAAGTGTAAGTGTTATAACATGTTTAAGTTCTTTTGTTTTTTATTAAAGCAAATAAGTTTTTTTTTTAATGTTTTACATTGAAATATTTCCTATTAAAGATAAATCTGTGTTGTGCCAAGTTAAAGTAAGTAATTTTGTTAGTCACAGATAATAATGATTGTATAACTGAGATATTTATAATAATATTGCAATAAATTTTATTGGAAATTACTCATTTATCTTTTTATTAACGTAGCCTCGACATTGGCGGCTATTTAAACATGTTTTTTTTTTATACATAAAGCAGTGTTAGAATATCTGTCCATTGATTGGTTTTGTATGTCCAATATTAGAATTTCTGTCCAATAACTGTATATTTTAGTTTTTTTTTTACTTCATTTTTTATTTCCTATTAATTATTACACTATAATTTAAACAAAAGTAACAATGATGGAGTAAAACATCTACTACAAAATTTTTAGTACCTCACATATTTAGCTTCAAAAACAAACCCACAAAATAATTATTACTGTTTAAAGACACTTAAGTGTCCAATCACTAGTAGTTTACCCTAGTATGAAACTGTTGCATAATGAGGGGTATTCAAACACTCGTGTTTTAATACCTAGTTATGTGCCATTTCATACACTACTTTATCTACTCTCATACGAAATTCAGTACAACAAGACGTATGAATGGCGCAAAATCCAGCATATCCGCGCATGTACAGACGCCAGCAGGTCAACCTACCCGAAACTGTCAGATTTTCCCAATCAACCTTGAACCTAATGCTTTAGCAATAAAGTCGAAAATCTATTAAAGAAATCTGACAGATTATAGTAGCTTGAAGATTGTAGATTGTAGTAGCGAACTTTGCCGAATGAAATGTGACTTAAATATGTTACAAGACGTTATGTATGTGACTTATTATGTTACAAGGAATTTTAGAATAGACTTTTATTTTTATTTTATTTATTATATTATAGACTTTTATTTTATTTATTTATTTTATGTTTATTTATTATTATTTTTTTACATTTCTCGGATCGCGGACCTTTGGAAGGCGTACGAGGAGCCGACGCCAACTCGCAGAGGCCCCTTAGATAATTTTAAATGATGAGGAGGCACCAACCGACGATTATCCCTGTATGCACTATGCAAGTGCACCCAAGGACAACTCCCGTTGGTGCAGGACTATTGTTGTACGTGGAAACAAAACATATTGGGCTGTTGGTTTGGGTGGCTAAAGTGGATTGAGTTACTTGAACTATGGAAAAACTATGTCCCCTGCCTGACCAATGTTATATATTATTCACGGATAAAATGGCAGGGGGTGACTTGCACACTAAATAATGGGCCACTTATTATTATTATTATTATAGAACAAACAATAACCCGGAAAAGTGCAACACGTCAAAATTTACCACAAAGCACATTTAGGAAGTGTGTCTCATAAAAAACTTAATTTTTACGACTCTGTATTTACAGTTTGTGGTTGGCAGGAATATTTTAATTGCGATGACAGTGGACGCAAAGTTTTTATGAGCGAATGTTACCGTTGCAATGTTATTTTATTGTATATACGATAAGGTCAGTCTGTGTATTTCAAAGAATAGGATGGGTTTGAAAATATTTTTTTTAAGGTTCCGTACCAAAATGGTAATAAAAATAATAATAAAAAAAATTAAATCGACTTAAAAAAGAAATTAACTCAAAATTATGAAATAACTTTAATTTTGAAAGTCGGTGTCTTGGGATATGTACATATTATATTTTAGTTTTTTGCCACCGACTCAAAATTTTTTTTTTTTTTTTGGTATATTGGCTGTGCTGCTGGGGAGTTTGTTGCGCCACTTCTTCTCCTCAGCTAAAGCACTAGGAAGTGGTGAAGGGCGGGCGTTTTGGGGGACTGTCTTATGTAATTTTGACGTTCAAAAAGTGCTGATTCTCAGCCTAGTTTGAATAAATGACTTTTGATTTTGATTTCTTTTGATTTTGTAAAAGTCAATTTATTTTAATTTTATTTTAATTTATAATTGACATAATTTACTCATTACAATCTTACAATGTCTTTTATGAGTGGTATCGCAATATGTGGTTAGCTACCGACCTCAACAATTGATCATTCGATGGTCCTAGTGTAGGTAGCTTACTTATAGCAAATAATTTAATTTAATGTTTTGTGTTGCGTAATGTACCTAAATTATTATGCGCAGTGTTATATAGATTCATTTTTTTTTAAACTAAACAGACAGCTGTGCTGCTGGGGAGTTTGTTGTGCCACTACTTTTTCCCAGCTAAAGCATTAGGAAGTGGTGAAGGGCGGGCGTTTTGGGGGACTGTCCAATGTAATTTTGACGTTCAAAAAGTGCTGATTCTCAGCCTAGTTTGAATAAATGACTTTTGATTTTGCACACTTTTTTATATATGATGGTACGGAACCCCCGGTGCGGGAGTCCGACTCGCTCTTGACCGGTTTTTTAATTCGATACGTGAGTCGACGGATCCCTAAACCGAGCAGTGATAAACTTGATGGATATATGTAATATATCGAGATGATTTTCAAAATTTTTTAGACTAACCTATACAGTGTGGGGTTCTGCAAAGTTTGGGGTACAAATTTTAATGACACAAGTTTGAAAGGTCATAGATACGAGAAACTTTTTTAGAAATAGATGGTTCAAAGCTTTTTGGGTTATGATTGGCTTACCCTTTATTTCATAACATTATGTCTGTATTACCCGGCTAAGTAATAAAAGCCGCACGGGTCGATCCATCAGGTTAAGCTACGCTTGACGGGGTTGGTCCGTGGATGGGTGACCATCTTTACATACCGAGACTCCTCCGTGCCTCGGAAAGCAAGTTAAACCATTGGTCTCGGCTGTCATTCGTAGATCTGTGACAGTCGTTACTGTTCGTCAGAAGCCCGAAAGTCTGACAACCAGTCTTACCAAGGGGTATCGTATTACCCAGTAACTGGATTGTGGAGGTCAGATAGGCAGTCGCTCCATGTAAAATACTGGTATTCAGATGCATCCGGTTAGACTGGAAGCCGACCCCAACATAGTTGGGAAAAGGCTAGGCAGATTGATTACGTCTGTGTTACTCAAAGAGTTAGGCAGAGTTTAGAAGTACCTAGTACGTTATATGAGGGCACTTTAAACATTCTACGTTAGTTACTATGTGGATAATTATTTTTATTGATTAGTGTTAATAATTAAGAGGATTGTGAAGCTGTAAATTTTCATACAAAAAGAGATAACGTTTTTCTCCCCGTAAACATAGTCTAATTTTCATAATTTTTGGAAATGTTTTAGGTATGATGAAAAACTAGGTCCGTACGTTTTTATTATAAAGAAATATTGCATAAGATATAAGTTATTAGCATCTAAATATCTATGTTTTTGACATAAAAACATCCTCGAGCACTTTTATTTCTTTTAAATTAAATTAAATTGAATTACTAAAAACGAAAAACGTACAGACCTAGATTAAAGTGTATTGAATGTAATGAGACCAAAATTGTCTCATTTCGTAAAGATTTAGGGGAGTAAAAACGTTATCGCCCGAAACAATATTTATGTAAATAATTGTATGAAATGTAGGTAATTGCCTCCAAAAATCGCGCCGCGTATCGGCACTTCACAATCCTCTTAAGCTAAAAATATAATATCCTAACTTAACTAAAACTATTAAAATACTAAAATATGGCGTCGCAAAATTCATCCGCATCGCTGTCGACTGGTAATGTACCCAAGAGACTGGCGGCATTACCACGTTGTATGGCAATGCTTAGCCTCTGGCCAAGGTAAAAGCCTGCCCTTGGGTCACGGGAAGTATCAACCAGCCGTTTGGAGATTTAAGTCTGTTTTGTTATATTTTGTATAAAATTATCTGCCAGAAAAATCAGTCAGTTATTCGTGTATCATCAGACCAAAGGTAACGTGCCAAACAAAGTACAGTCGGTAACAGAAACGCCTTTTGCCAAAATCTCTGTTTTCTTACATTTTTTGTCCTAAAAAAAATAAATAATGAAACAGAATTATTTATAAGCCCCAAAGAAAATTCTCTTTAATTAAAATAATGGAGTTCTTAATATTCATGATCCAACGTACATATTTGTTTGTTGGTTTCTTTTTAATTCAAAAGTCTTTTTCTTATTTCGGAGAAATGACAAAATATCTTTGGCTATATTTTATGTTGGGAAAATGGAAAAGTGTGAATTTACTAGCCTCTTGATTTTTGTTGTTAGTGTCTAGTTAATTTGTTTTTATGTGTCTAGAAGGCTTTTTAGGTGATGAATTCTTTTGCATGTTTTCTGTGTAAGTTCTCTTTTTTAATAAAAGGACTCCAAAAAGAAGGAGGTTACAGTTCTGTTCCTCTGTATATATATATTTTTATGCATCGATATTTTCGTCAATTGTGGATTGATTTTGACAGGCCAGCTGGCGTGGTTGGTTAAGATACCGCCTATCACGTCCTGCGGGGTCGACGGTTCGATTCCCATCCAGGACAAACATTTGTGAGCATGAACGTGTGTTTGTCCTGAGTCTGGGTGTAATTATCTATATAATGTAATAATAATAATAATAATAATAAATAATAAGCTGGCAACACGAACGTCAACTAGTCATAATTTTCATACTCATCTCGTATTTTTTTATTTATTTTAGTCGCAGTTTATTTTTATTGTTTGTATACCACATACAATAAACTCTGAAAGACCAGAAGAACCAGAACCTTGAAGATCCAGAGATAATTGGCTAACCAAATGAACAAAATTTTATCAAAAACTGCAATCGGAGGTGACATCTGTCATGTCACCTCCGATAAAACAACAAGAAAATAAAGCAGAACAAGGAACGAGAAACTCATGAAAATTAAATGCAAATGTTGACGAGATCAGCAGCTCGCCGCGCACGCCTGCTACCTCCGGACTCGTCGCTCAGCTCCGCCCCGCCGCCGTCGGTACCCAGCCCCATCGAGAGTGCTGTGACACCGGCCGTGGCAGTTGCGTCGAGCTCGAGCGACGAGTATTTTTCCCCGCCGACGTCGCCAACACCTGTACGTCGGCAGGGGAGAGGCCGGCCACCGAGAAGCTTGGGACTTAGGGGCCATCCAGCCCCGAGCCGGGTCCCCGCTGCCGGTGGTTGTGTGTTGTAATTAATACATACTTATATAGATAATTACACCCAGACTCAGGACAAACAGACATGTTCATGCACACAAATGTTTGTCCTGGGTGGGAATCGAACCCACGACCTGCGGCGTGATAAGGTGGTATCTTAACCAACCACGCCAACTGGCCTGTCAATAATGTATGTATTTACAAAAAAAAAAGTAGTGTATGTAGTATATCAGTTATCTGATTTCCACAGTACAAGCTCTGCTTAGTTTGGGATCAGATGACCGTGTGTGGATATTATTATTATTATTTTGAAAATTATTCTTTTCATTTGGTAGAGAAGCTTGCGCAGTGGTTCCATATAAATTTTATGTGATATTATTAATTGCACAGCAAATAAATAATCATCTATCAATTTATTTCCATCATTTATTACTTTTTTACACCAAAAAAACTGACTGCACAGTAAATTAACCAGAGCGTACATACATAATACTCACGGCCATAGTGAAATGACATGGCGACTAATATTAACCCCGAAGTTAGATTCGGTTAGGTTTAAACCCTTTACCCGGCGAAGCGGGGCTCCGTCGACATAGGAATGCAAGTGTAAGGTACAATCATTTGTTTTTCTCAACAATGGTAAAAGGTAATAGGTTTAATGTGCGCTAGACATTATTAGCTATGCATTTATAAAAAAGCTCTACTTTAAGATAAATAGCGGTGCGCCATGAATATAAATCGTTGCTTATTTAGTTATTGAGTATTTTGCTGTGCAATCAGTAATTTTGAGTGGAATTCGTATTATTTTTGGATACAAAAAGCAATTTTGTTTGATTTGCGTTTAAATACTATCCAAATTTTATTAACTTTGCTTGGGGCAGCTTTTGAGTTGGCATCGATAATTCGAATTTAATCCACTTTGTGTATAAAATCCTGATAAAAAAAGTATTAATATCATGTATCTCTTTAATTACAAGGGACCATTGTGTACGGTTCTTGAGCGAGAAAATCGTTGACTTGTCGCTTCCTCGCCGACGGTGGGACAGCACCCTAATTGCATGACACACTTTCCATCACACTTCGATAGTTTTGAAGGATATTGCTAATCCATTGCTTCATAGGTATGAAAAATTCGTCTGTTCAACAATGTAAATAACGCAATGAACGTGAGTGAACTGTCAAAACGAATCTCATTGCGATTATTTGTCATTTTATGTATGCCACACAATTACCCCGCTGGTGCCTTAAGCCCAAACTATTTGTCCGCTACTGGAATCCACATGAGCAATACATTTTTAATGTGGACACAGTTTCCGTTTGAACTGCAGTCGCAATCTCCGTAATGTATCCGTTGTCTACCATTTTCATAAAAGCGGTGTTTTCTGTTTGTGTGCATACTCTCACACTCTGTCATTTGCCTAGCCTTTTTCCAATTATGTTGGGGGTGGTTTCGAATCTAACTGGATGCAGCTAAGGAGCGACTGGGTATCTGACCTCCACAACCCAGTTACTGGGTAATACAATACCCCTTGGTAAGACTGGTTGTCAGATTTTCGGGCTTTTGACGACCCGTAACGTTTGTCGAAGATCCACGAATGACAGCCGGGACCAACGGCTTAACGTGATCCCAAGACACCGACTTCCGAAATTAAAGTTATTTCATAATTTTGTGTTAGTTTCTTTTTAATAATAATAATAATAATAATTTGATTTCAAGCAAGAAGACTCATAGTGTTAGTAACAATATACTTACAAACTATGTTAGTAATACACTCACAAAAACAAGTCGATTTATTTTTTTACAATTATTATTTACATGGAAATTGCACGCGTGTAAACACTTCACCGTGTAAATGGGACTTTGAAGTTTTCGATTTACTGAGAATTATTGCCAGTGAAAAAAAAACACAGAAATAGAGAAATAAAGCTTACCTATACGAAATACAGTATCTGAGATCATACAGCCACATCCACTGCTCCACCCAATAAAGCTGGCTCTTTTTAAATGACTTTCTTACTTCACTATAACCCCGAAATAGAGTCTTTTGAAAACAAACTTGATTACACAATATTGCGTATTGATCACACATGACATCAGATGCGAAGGAAATAACCAATCTTGAAACAAAATGGCTTTTTTGACATACGGTATATCTATAATATAATCGGTAGGTTAGGTACAGTCAGGCTCAAAAAGGTGTATACCTCGACTTATTGCACCCTCAGAACGCGTGAGCGTGTGGGTGTGCTCTACTCTCGGTATGCCACCATGTGACAATTTTCCAACATAAAATGATCCTTACAGCCTAAGTTTAGACATTAAATCCATAAAAAAGGTATGTGATTCCACAATAAGAGATATGAAATAACAATGTGAATGTATTTTTTTATTAATTTACTTTAGTTTATACAATAAAAATTGTAATAATTGTTTGTTTACTGTTATTACATAACCTTTTAACCCTTTACAAAGCGCAAGTCCGATCCTGCATGGAAATACTCCATAAAATACTCCATAAATGATCGGCTTGAGCTCCTAGGCATGGAGTTGACATCTGGTCTCAACTTTGGCGCCACCATTGACTACAAGGCCCAAACTGCGGCCAAGAAACTAGGCATCCTAAATAGGGTGAAGCGATACTTCACGCCTGGACCGCTTTTAACGCTTTACAAAGCGCAAGTCCGATCCTGCATGGAGTATTGCAGCCACCTTTGGGATGGATCAGCTAAGTACCAACTAGCTGCGCTTGACTCGGTGGAACGCAGAGCTAAGAGGCTCATTGGCGACGTAAAACTAGTGGATGCCAAGCTTCACAGCTTGGCTCATCGCCGCAAGGTTGCCTGCTTGTCGGTCTTCTACAGATTGTACTTCGGTGAGTGTGCCCAAGAACTCCACGACCTGTTTCCACCGGCCCCCTTCTACCACCGGACCTCTAGACGCACTGCCAGTTACCATCCCTACCTAGTTGATATTCCACCAATTCGCACTAAGCGCTTCCAAATGACTTTTATAATGCGCACTGCAAAAGAGTGGAACTTACTACCTGCGTATGTGTTTCCGAGCGCATACAACCCTATATAATCTCTTCAAAGTGAGAGTGAACAGGCTTCTTCTGGGTAAGCTCACTCCATCGTCGACTTTGTCTCTGTCTCCTCTGACCTAGACTAGAGTCAAGAGCAAACCCATCTCAAATAAAAAAAAAAAAAAAAAAAAAAAAACAGTTTACAAGCATTTGTTAAACCTTAAAACATACCACATAAACCATCGCGGGTTTAACAGCGATATGGCCAGACACGGTAACTCGGTGCCACTACATTACGTACTTAGTCACCTCTCGAATGTCTTATGTTACACAGTTCGACATAAGAAAAAATGCTCCAAGTGTCTTAAGTCGGACAGTTACACTAAATTGACAAGTGAAAATATTAAAATGACCTTTATGATAATGTAATCCTAATACAGCTTGACAGCTTGACAATTTCAGTCAAGTCAATTTAGTCTCCGACATTCGAGAGGTTAAAGTAGGTAATAAACCACTAGGTAGCTACATACAAATTCCTACATTGCACTGCAATGTATAAAGTATATTTTTAATATTTACCATAGAACAGTTCTTCGCATTTATTACATTTCAGATTTCCATAGGTAGATATGCACTGCTGTCTGTTAGTTTGTCCGTAAGTGAGTCTTCACGTTTTAGAAAAATAGACGCTATGGCTTGAAATGAATCCTTTTGAATGAGTTTCCATTCATTCTTAGGATGAACCCTATTGCGTGTTGTTATCGAACTCATAACCGTTTAAAAGATATTAATGAAAAACGATGATTTTTCTGGGAAATTAATTACCATTTTTATTTCATCTCTTTCTTACTACACAGTACTTCTTTCTGTTTCTTGCACAGACTATTTTTTGTCACTTTCCCTCAAACAGCGTCACGATTTCAATTTGTAATATAATAAGCGTGTGAGGCGTGCACTTTTGAATTTTCCAAATTTTATTTTTGCCTACAATCTTTGTTTGATAATACATATTGTTATAAAGTGTAGCTACATTAAGGTATCCAATCTTCGATCCTAACTAATATTATAAATGCGAAAGGAAGTTTGTTTGTTTGTTACCTTTTCACGCCTAAACCACTGAACCGATCATCCTGAAATCTTTCACATAATATACGTTGTCAGGTGTACAGAAACGGACATAGGGTACCTTTCATCCCGAAAAAAATACTGTTCCCGAGCAAAACAACAATAACGTTCTTATTATAATAGATGGCGCCACGTGTCTTTCGAATCATGTTTGAATTATATTATTATAGAAACTTTAGTAGTGTGTTACGAGTATTTTTTTAATTTTTTAAGTACCTAATACGTCATTTGTTTATACTGTATTTTTGTGCTGCTGTTAAACAACAATGTTATGTAAGTATGTGCGTCACTTTCACGTGTATAAACAGTTTTTCTTTCTTTCTAATACATTTTATAAGTCGTAGAGTGTCGATAGACCAGTTTTTCATCCTCCTAACTATAATATTATGGATGCTAAAGTAAGTTTATTTTGCATGATTTTGACGCCCCGAACAGCTATTCTAAATTAACGCAAGCGACGCCGCTGGCAAAACGTAGTATTGTTATAAAGTGTAGCTAAATTGAAGTACCCAATACGTAATAAGCTTTGAGGCAAAACATTGAGCTAAACTCAAACTAAAATGGTTTATTATAATTAAACCAATTATAGGCACTTCTGAATTATCAAGGGCTCGGTCAGTCACAAAGATGAACCTAGTAAGTACGTTCCCAAGGCAAAGAACGGGCAAGAAACTCCAATGATAATAATAATAACCCGCAGGGCAGCATGTCGGGAGCTCTTGGGCAGTAGCGACCCCACGGAACCTATCTCCCGGGACAAATCTTGTCCTTATCTCTAGCTTGCCTTTATTGGCCGGCTGGAGTGAACACTAACAAGGAACAAAGCTCTCCCACCTCTTTCTTGCCTTTATTGGCCGGCTTGAGTGGAGATTCGCAACAGCAAACGTGCTCGGAGGAAGGAAGTATTCCAGTAAGGTGCTGGTAGGGATCTTGACCTTACTTCCGATTGTCCTGATAGCCGTGGATTACCTCTCCACTCCTCAAGCACCTCAGGAAGTGTTGCCCCCTTGTCGCTACGTCACTATGTGCTAGCGGCCGTTTCCGGGGGCCCATTATTGAGTGTGCAAGTCACCCCCTGCCATTTTATCCGTGTATAATATATAACATTGGTCAGGCAGGGAACATAGTTCTCCATAGTTCAAGTTACCCAATCCACTTTAGCCACCTAGACCCATAGCCCAATATGTTTTGTTTCCAATAGTCCTGTACCAACCGGGGGTTGTCCTCGGGTGCACTTGCATAGTGCATACAGGGATAATCGTCGGTTGGTCCCTCCTCATCATTTAAAATTATCTAAGGGGCCTCTGCGAGTTGGCTTCGGCTCCTCGTACGCCTTCCAAAGGTCTGGGACCTCAGGGTCCCGAGAAATATCAAAAAATAATAATAATATCCTGGGACATTTTTCACACACGGTCATCTGGTCCCAAACTAAGCAGAGCGTATAAAAAAAAAAAACTCGCAACTCAACTCAAAGTTTATTCTAGAAATACTACAATTTTTTTTTTTTTTTTTTTTTTTATTTGTGATGGGTTTGCTCTTGACTCTAGTCTAGGTCAGAGGTGACAGAGACAAAGTCGACGATGGAGTGAGCTTACCCAGAAGAAGCCTGTTCACTCTCACTTTGAAGAGATTAGGGTTGTATACGTTCGGAAACACAGACGCAGGTAGTGAGTTCCACTCTTTTGCTGTGCGCATTATAAAAGACATTTGGAAGCGCTTAGTGCGAATTGGTGGAATAGCAACCAGGTAGGGATGGTAACTGGCAGTGCGTCTAGATGTCCGGTGGTAGAAGGGGGCCGGTGGAATGAGGTCGTGGAGTTCTCGGGCACACTCTCCGAAGTACAATCTGTAGAAGACCGACAAGCAGGCAACCTTGCGGCGATGAGCCAAGCAATGAAGCTTGGCATCCACCAGTTTTACGTCGCCAATGAGCCTCTTAGCTCTGCGTTCCACCGAGTCAAGCGCAGCTAGTTGGTACTTAGCTGATCCATCCCAAAGGTGACTGCAATACTCCATGCAGGATCGGACTTGCGCTTTGTAAAGGGTTAAAAGCTGTCCAGGCGTAAAGTATCGCTTCACCCTATTCAGGATGCCCAGTTTCTTGGCCGCAGTTTGGGCCTTGTACTCGATGGTGGCGCCGAAGTTGAGACCAGATGTCAACTCCATGCCTAGGAGCTCAAGTCGATCAGTTACAGGAACAGATGTACCCCGAAAAGTAGGAGTTTGGGCGAAACGACTCTTTTTAGCGGTAAAAAGACACGCCTGCGTTTTGGTGGCGTTAAAAGAGACCAAATTATCATCACCCCACTGGGAGACAAAGCTTAAGGTCAAATCTGTCCGCTCTACCATGGCCTCTCTCAAGGAACGAACTTCAGCCCCGCTGGTTTTTGCGCTGGACAAGTATCTCTCTGAAACTGTACTGTCATCTGCGTACCCAACAATACCAGGCCGAAGCAGGTCATTGATGTGCAGCAGGAAAAGAGTTGCAGAGAGAACAGACCCCTGAGGAACTCCGGCATCAATAGCCATAAGGTCAGAAGAGCAGCCATCAACAACTACTCTAATCGACCGTTCACTAAGGAAATCTGATATCCAGCTACAAAAATCAGCTGGGATGCCATAAGCAGGAAGCTTGCTGAGCAGAGCAGCGTGCCAGACCCTGTCAAAGGCCTTCGAGATGTCAAGCGAAACAGCCAGTGCTTCGCCGTGTTTCTCGATGGCTTCGCCAAAGCAGTGCGTGACATACACAAGAAGATCACCAGTTGACCGTCCCCGGCGAAAGCCATATTGACGGTCACTGAGGAGATCATTGTCTTCAAGGTAGTTCAGCAACTTATTGTTCAGTACCCTTTCCAAAACTTTGCACAGAATGGAGGTAATGGCGATCGGACGGTAATGGGCAGGGTCTGCACGGTCGCCTTTTTTGGGCACTGGTTGTACATTTGCAAGCTTCCAGGATTTCGGCACCGTTCTTTTTTCAAGAGAGAGGCGGAACAAACGTGTCAATACAGGAGACAGTTCAGGCGCACACTGCCTCAACACTCTCGCTGGAATGCCGTCAGGCCCGCTGGCCTTGTTCACGTCTAGACTGCACAATACTCTTCGGACCTCTTTAATGTGTACTGCGATCTCCGGCATCGAGGAGTCACAATGAGGTACAGTAGGTGGTTGCTTTGAGCCAGCGTCCAGACGCGAATTGCTTGCGAAGAGAGATGCAAATAAATTTGCCTTCTCAGTTGCAGAGTGAGCCAGCGACCCATCAGGTTTCAACATAGGAGGTAAAGTGGGACGACAGAAATTCGTTTCAACCGCTTTAGACAGGGACCAGAACTGTTTACTACCCGGAGGGTGCGAAGCCAGCCTGGCCCCGATATGTCCGACATGGTCAAAACGTGCCCTACGCAAAACCCGCTTGCAGAACTTGGCGGCAGAATTAAAGGCTCTCTTCTTCGCGCGAACCCTGCGCGCTCTAACTTTGCGGTCGCGGGCCTTGACCCACAATACAATAGACGTACACAAATACCTTTATGTGGGTGATAATTAACTTTTACACGGACTCTTCCCCTACATAAAGATAGGTAATGGCCTAAAACATTCCGTCTCTGTCACAGAGTGTGGTAGGGCAACACAAGCTTGAGACTATAATAAAGGATTCTCAAGATCGCTGTTAAGGATCCGCGAGGGAACAACTGAATAACTCTTATCTCAGTTCAGGTAAATTGACAAACAATTGGTAGCGCTCTTAAAATGAATTAAAATCTTAACAAAGCTAACTCAAGACGCTACCGTGCATATGAATATTATAATAACTGGGTCGATTCCCTAGTTCTGTACATAAGGCCTAAATTCAGTATAGTTATAATTAACAATCTCTCTCTCTCTCTCTCTCTCTCTCTCTCTCACTCGAGATGAGTGTAAAACATTATGATGGAGCGACTCTTAGGGCTCTTAGACAGGCAACCCGAGATGGAATAACCACAATTAACAGTCACTATAACCTCTCAACTAGTCTCTCAATTAGCAGAACAAAAACCCTTGATATGGAAACCCAAATATGCAAATGGGGTTCCGACGTTGGTAGTGCGGCCTACGGGCTAGGTATTCGACGAAACAAGATCGCGTGTCATACCTGCAGCTCAACGTCTCCGACACGCAAGCCGTACATGTAAAGCCTTCCTTTAATGGGGAAAACGCCCACTCAGAACCACGTGTCAGAACTCAAACTGTATTCCGCTCGATCATAGATCCTCATCAAACACTCCCGTCTATTCTGATATCTCCAGGTTTAAGCCAGGTCAAATCAGCTAACCAATAACCAATCTAATTGCAACGAGGTCTCAAGGCTTCAGCGCAGGGACAGAACATGTTGTAAAATACTTACAGCTTAAATCACCATCATCAATCTGAAATCCATTTGGATTAACTGCACCCTGTTTAGAATAATACCGGGGCAGTAATATTTCTCCGCTACATGAGCAGGAAAAAAATATCTCCATCCACACTTCGTGGCGTGGCCAGGATAAAAAAAATGTCTCCTTCCAGAGACTCCCAACTTCCGCTCATCCTTCTACAAGCTTTGACCAGAGACAACCAAACACCCATCAGCAGAGTCTAATCGATATCCGAAATCGATCACAATAATGAATTTTCTTAACCAGCATTACGATTATAATATGCTGGAATTAACTTAGGGATAATTATTATTAATTTTAATTATATATTATTTGACCAACAATTCATATTAGAATATCAATTGTAAAAACTAATATTGAAACAATTGAACCTAACGCCATCTCTATTGCCGTAATGGAAATAAGGCCAACTATCGATGACATTAGCTTCGTTTCTTTTTTTTTACCAACAGACGTCGCTAACAACTATGTAATTTTTGCAACGTCACAGTATGTATACAACAATAATGGCGTCCGAAACCGAAATAAATAAAAAAAGTAATATGAGTGAAAATGACCCTACCCCCTTTATGAAAGTCAGTCCTAAAATTACTAAATAGCCAAATGATAGCGACCAACTTGGAAGTAGCGCTCGCCGGCCGCTGCTGCGGCACCGCTCGCTTCACTCGCTCGGCTCGCGTGTATATGGTCACAGTTCTAACTTGATCAGAGTGCCCATTAAGAATTGGAAGCCACACCAATCGCCAATCCAGCTGAACGTCAATCAGCCGTAATAGAAAAAAGCGCCTTTATCTATTTCGGCTAGACGTTATTTATTAGGTTGGGGAAAAAGTCTTTTCGCATTATAGTATGTATGAACTTGTAATAAAATCTCTTTGGCTATACTATTTGTATCTGGCTGGTTTTGGTATCATTGAAAGTTTAAATTTTAAAGAACATAATTCCAAATTCAAATTAGGAAAATGTGTGATTTTCATTTGTTTTTCGTACCGTCAAGATGAGTGAATCTAATGAAGAAATTCAATACATTTTAAAATTTTACTACAAAAACGGTAAAAATGCAACGCAAGCCGCGAAAAAAATTTGCGATGTTTATGGACCTAGTGTAGTGTCTGTGAGAGTAGCACAAATTTGGTTTAAGCGTTTTCAATCCGGAAATTTTGATGTCAAAGATGCACGTCGCTCTGGTCGCCCTATTACGGATAAAATGGATGCCATTTTTGAAAAAGTGGAGCAAGATCGGCATATCAGTAGTTACGACGTAGCTGAAGAACTGGAAATTGACCACAAAACAGTTTTGGCGCATTTGAAAAAAACTGGGTACACAAAAATGCTCGACATTTGGGTACCTCACGAGCTCACTGAAAGAAACCTAATGAACCGTGTACTCATTTGTGATTCTTTATTACGACGTAATGAAACCGAACCATTTTTGAAGAAGCTGATAACTGGTGATAAAAGTGGATCACGTATGACAAGAACGTGCGAAAAAGGTCGTGGTCAAAGGCCGGTCAGGCTTCACAGACTGTGGCGAAACCCGGGTTAACTCGCAACAAGGTGATGCTGTGTGTGTGGTGGGATTGGAAGGGCATTATTCATTATGAGCTGTTACCACCAGGCAGGACCATCGATTCTGAACTCTACTGCGAACAACTGATGAGATTAAAGCAAGAAGTTGAGAGAAAGCGGCCGGAATTAATCAACAGAAGGGGTGTGGTTTTTCATCATGATAACGCTAGACCTCACACATCTTTAGCCACTCAGCAAAAATTAAGAGAGTTTGGCTGAGAGGTATTAATGCATCCGCCGTATAGTCCTGACCTTGCACCTTCAGATTTCCACCTGTTTCGGTCTCTTCAGAATTCTTTAGGCAGTGTCAGGTTAACATCACGAGAGGACTGCCAAAACCACTTGTCGCGGTATATTGACCAGAAGTCCCAAAATTTCTATAGCAATGGGATCATGTCCCTACCTACAAGATGGCAAAAAGTTATCGAACAAAATGGTACCTACATACTTTAGTTAAATGTAAATAAACTATATTAAAAAATGTTTTGCATTTTCTTAAAAATGCGAAGAAACTTTTTCCCCAACCTATTATTACGCCGTATTATACAATTCGATTGCGTCATATTTTGAGGTTGACTGTACCTGCCTGTGTTGGAATCGGTGTCCATGTGGCGTAAAGTTAAAAGGAAATGAGAAAACCTTAATTTGAATCGTGGATTGAGTTTTTGAGATAAGAAAATCTTTTTGATCGTTTTTCAATTATTTTCAGAGAAGACAATGACAATAAATGTCATTCATTTGTTTTTATGATGACAAACAACCGGTCTATTCTGTAAAAATCTTACCGTGAAAACTTAGGTGAAGTGAGCTTGTAGTGAGCTGTCATTCCACCTGATGCTAGGGATTGACACTATTGACACACCACGCTCATCTCACCTAAGTTTTCACGGTATGCTTTTTACAGAATACTGCTGGATTGTTTGTGTTATCCACATTAGTACCTTCTCTACCTACTATGCTAACATTAGTTCGAAATTAGCCACTGAAAGCCAAAGCTAAAGGTTTCTCAATTAATTACTATTACTATAAAGGTCAAAGGGGTATCTATATTAATGTAGGTTACTTATTTAGGGACTAGAATATTAAAATACATTATTTTCACAGTAAAATATCAAGTAAAATAGTATTTTGATTTTATCTCACGTAGCACACGCGCTTTACTTGTGTTAATCAAGTGTACAAACACGCAATGAATGTGTGGATGAAGACGAGTAGCGTCGGCACATGACACACATACGCACACGCACACGCACACTTCCGACTTCGCCATTGTCTCTGACGTGGACAGTACCGAGAACTTCTGCACTTACGCAAACCTGCACTTACGCAAACTCACCACATGTACAGCGCGTGTCACTTTGTGCGATGAAAATACTGTACCCTTTTAAATCATTATACGACTCAAAAATTCTATTAGATAAATAATATTAGTTGAAAACACACTAGAAGTTTTAATATTAAGAAAAACCTGCCAAGTGCGTGTCAGACAATGAAGGGTTCCGAGGATGGAATGAATTTATTCCAATAACAAATTTAACATTGTAGTTGAAAAACGTGTTCATTCCAAATACAATTTTTTTTTTTTTCAACATTTTGGGCTCATTGGTTTCAGAGATATGGGGGGAAAGGTAACTTTTCGTCTATTTTCTTAAATAACTTTAAAACTATTTATTTTAAAGTTATAAAACAAAATCTATTTGAGACCCTTACAGTAAGCCCTTTCATTTGATATGTCACACCGTACCTACAGAATGCAATTTTTTTTTTAAATTTTCTTATTTGCTCCCCAATAATGAACCTCATATTCTAAATTCATTTATTTACGTTACACGTCCGTGTTTGGGTCACAGAAATTCATACGTGTACCCAATTTCAATTTAATCGGTCCATTAGATAAAGAGCAAATTGACTGTGACAGACGGACAGACAAACACGATGCTCCTATAAGGGTTCCGTTTTTTTCCTATTTAGGTACGGAACCCTAAAAATATTGAATAAAAATAAATGTTATTTTGCGAAACTAATCTACTTCGGTCAACCTTTTGAGTGAGTTGTCAACCATATTAAAAGTAAAAGTATGTTTAGTGTTGTGAATCTAGTACAGTGTCAAAGTGATCGGTTAACGGCAATAAAAATAACGCTTGTAAATAAAGAGATACTGCTCTTTTCTATATACATGCCTACGGATTCGACTGATAATCTTATTGAGTTTACCAATTGCCTAGGGGAAATAGTGTCCATTATAGAAAATTGTGGTATTGAATCGGTGTTTATGTTAGGCGATTTTAATGCACATCCTAATCAGTTATTTGGATTAGAAATGCAAAATTTTTGTAATAACCAGAGTTGGATATGTGCTGATATGATGTCACTGGGGGAGGGTTCGGACACGTACACTTTTGTCAGTGATGCGCATGGTTGTCGAAGGTGGCTTGACCACTGCCTAGTAACAGAGGCGGCTTGGAAATCGATTAGCAACGTCAGTGTAATACATGATGTGTACTGGTCGGACCATCTACCAGTGGCGTTTGAATGTAATTTAGAGTTGGTCATACCAAAAATTACTTTAGTAAATAAAATTGATAATAAAATACTATGGGGAGAACGGAATAAAAAACAAATTGAATTGTATAAACAAATATGTAATAGTAAATTAAGACTGATAGACTTCCCAAAAGAGTTAAGATTTTGTGCTGATAGAAACTGCAATGAAAACAGTCATAGGAAAGTCATTGATCAATTGTATAGTGACATTGTTAAATCTATGACCGAGGCAGCGACTCTGAGTAGGAATAACAGAGAGGTTCGGAAGGGCGGCTATATCCCTGGTTGGAACCAATATGTTAGGGACTCTCATTGGGAGGCTCGTACTCACTTTAGGAGATGGCTGCTTAATGGAAAACCAAATTCGGGACCTGTCTGGGAGGCTATGACTGACAGTAGGAAAACCTTTAAGAAAAACCTTAAGTCTCTTCAGAATAATCGGGAACAGGTAAAAATGGATGTGCTGGCAACCCATCATGATAATAAGTCGTTTAAACAGTTTTGGAAGCAGACCAATAAACTTAATCCGAGGCCGAGTCTCCCGGTGAGTGTAGAGGGCAAAGTAGAAGCAGTTGACATTGCCAATATTTTCAAAAACCACTTTCAGACACACTCTATGGTTTTACCACTAAAAGGGATGCTCCATACTGCTAGTCCCTCACCAGATGAGCCTGTTGGTGTAACGTCAAAACAGGTCTCATGGGTGTTACGGAAAATGGTGAAAGGTAAGTCTCCTGGACACGACGGAATCAGTGTGGAGCATCTGAAGCATGCTGGCCCTCATCTGTGTAGAGTGTTGGCAATGTTCTACACTTTTTGTATCAGACATGCCTATTTGCCAGATGATATGTTGAAAGCAGTTGTAGTTCCAATCGTAAAGAACAAGACAGGAGATATTGGTGACAAACAGAATTATAGACCCATTACTTTAGCCACTACAATGGCAAAAGTGCTTGACGGTGTGCTGGACAGTTATCTTGCTCAATATGTGACACTCGAGGATGCCCAATTCGGTTTCAGAGGGGGTCTCTCAACTGAGAGTGCGATTTTAGTTCTTAAGCACACCGTCAGGTATTATACTGACCGTAAAACGCCTGTCTATGCCGCCTTTTTGGACCTCTCTAAGGCATTTGATCTGGTCAATTATGACAAATTGTGGGCCAAACTGAGAGACAACAAAGTGCCAGAGGGTATAACGGGGACTTTCGAGTACTGGTACAGACACCAGACTAATTTTGTAAGATGGGCAGACTGCATGTCAGATCCCTATCAACTGGAATGTGGTGTTAGGCAGGGAGGACTCAGCTCCCCTACATTGTTTAACATATATGTTAGGGAGCTGGTGCGTGAGCTCAACAACACCAGTGTAGGCTGCTCCATAGATGGTCGTATAGTTAACAACATTAGTTACGCCGATGATATGGTATTGTTGAGCCCATCGATAAGTGCCCTGCGCAAGCTCCTAGGGGTGTGTGAGGCGTATGCAGAAGCACATGGATTGACATATAACGTCAAAAAAAGTGAGTTGCTAGTGTTTCGGGCGGGGCAAATGAATCCTTCATTTGTACCGCCTGTGACGCTACGAGGGGTGGCACTAAGGCGAGTGTCTCAGTCTGTGTACCTAGGACATGTTGTTAATGAAAGCCTGACTGATGACCTAGATGTAGAACGGGAACGCAGGGGGCTCACGATTCGCAGTAACATGCTGGCTCGCAGGTTTTCCAAAAGCTCAAAGGCAGTCAAAACAACTTTGTTTAGAGCCTACTGCCAATCATTTTATACCTGCAGCCTGTGGGCCAATTGCACGCGGCGGGTTGTGAGTGTTCTGAGAGTTCAGTACAACAACGCCTTCAGGATGTTGATGGGACTGCCTCGCTATTGCAGTGCGTCAGCAATGTTTGCAGAAGCGCATGTCGACGATTACTATGCCATAATTAGAAAAAGAGCGGCGTCGCTGATGCGTAGAGTGAGAGACAGTCCCAACAGCTACTTGAGGGCGGTTGCAGAGCACGTAGAGAGCCCTATATGGAGGCATTGGATTCGCCTACATACAGGATAATTTTAATTTTACTTTAGTTTGTTTGCTTTTGTTTTAGTATTTTGTGTATTACTAACATAGTTCGTAAGTACCTGTGTATTACTAACACTCTATGGACTATCTTGGTCTGAAATAAATTATGATTATTATTATTATTATATTAGGATTATTTTTCTTTTCAGAACCTACCGTTATATTTTTATTCTCCGAAATAATTTCGAATTTTTCTTAATGCTTAAGAACCTAAGCATCAAATATTTATTTCGTTGTATGTCTGAGGTCTTGAAAGGGTGTAATTTTCATGTCGAACTTTTTATCTTTGCCAATTAATCTCCTCACAAAAGAATACAAACTCTTTGGAATAAACAAAACTTGTTCCGAAAACTGGGATCAAGAAACATCAGCAACAAACAAGCCAACGTTTGTTCAGATGATTGGAATACTTACCAATTAATAGCCGAGTTGGTACTTTTGTACAAATAAACTTTAACCCTTACAAAGGTAAAGAAAGGTATTTCAGGTAAAACAAACAAGATCGAAAACTCTGAACAGAAGCAATCGAAGTTTGAAAGAACCTTGCTGAATTTAGCGGGTTAGCATTTTTAATTAGCATTGTAGAGTTTAAAACGAAAGTTAAGAGGCAAAGGACTCAAGAGCCTCGTTGGTCTAGTAGTCGGAAACGCTACTGCTGAACATGAGGTCCAGGGTTCGATCGATCTAGGATTTCTCAGTAGCAGCTCAAAGTCTGGTTTGGACACAAAACCAACGGCCCCCTATTACATAGGACTTAAACATATCTGGCGAAATGTGGGTGTACTAAGGGTACACCTCCGATATTTTAAACTTTGACTAGCCAGATGGCGTGTTTGGTTAAGATACCACCTGCCATGCCGCTGGTCGTGGGTTCGATTCCCATCCAGGACAAACTTTTGTGTGCATGGACATGTCTGTTTGTCCTGAGTCTGGGTGTAATTATCTATATTGTATTTACAAAAAAAAAAGTAGTGTATGTAGTTTATCAGTTATCTGGTTTCCATAGTACAAGCTCTGCTTAGTTTGGGATCAGATGACCGTGTGTGAACAATGTCCTAACGTATTATTATTATTAATTAATAAGTGTTAACCGTGCGAACCTATGTAATTTGTTTCCATATTTTTACATAAAAAACAAAACTAAACTAAAACTAACTAAAATAAACTTAATAATGTACGTTCGAGGAGTTTGTAAGGATGCGGGGGCTGGAGCAGATGGGCGCGGGGCAGGGGAGCGCGGGCGCGCGACGTGAGCCAATCCGCGAGTAGTCGTCCATGTTATCAAGACAGCACGCATGTATACCCTCCTCGTCCGCGACATTTCAAAAATCTATATTTCTCTTGGTTTCTTCATTGCCTCCCCTACAATTAGGATACTCCTCTATGATATCTTTAATTAATAGGATATAATTGTTACTTGTTTATACAATGTGCTCTTTTTTATTTCTCATTATTTTATTTTAATTTTAATATGCAATTATGTTATTCTTGGTGCGCGCCGTGCCGAAACAGCGTCTTTTTGTGTCCACAGCGCCCTCAGAAATCGTGAGAGTTTATTTATTCTGTGCCTCGGAACAATGAGTAACTGACGGCAGCGATACGCCGGCTTACGCTGAATACCAGCGCCGTGGATTCGTGCCCTCGTGCACGGGCCGCGGCATTATGCTGAGCCGCGCGGAAGTGACGCATATTTCCGTCGTCGTTAGAATAGATACACACTTGTTTTTGTTTTAAGGCTTCTGATAAACAACAACTTTATGTATGTGCGTCACATTCACGTGAATATTAAGCTTTCCTTTCTTTCTTTCTTTCTCTGCCCACCCCTTCGAGGAATACAGGCGCAACTAAACTCGAAAACCACTTCAATTCAAGTATGTACTCTAAGTTAAATGTAACTTGTTACAAAGCCCGCGCCAGAACACGACCACTTCCCATTCAACCATATTCCCTCTCCATTCTTTCCAACAACATAACAGCCATAATTCACCTTCGGAAGCACGCATTATCATTCATCTTAATCCCTCCTATCTCCTTACGCATAAATTCCAAACTACGCATCCAAACTTTTGACACAATCCCCTCTCCTGTCAAAAGTTCTCTGACATCTGAAGTGTAAGTAATCGAGACAGAGGATCGATTATGGGGAAGCCAGAATCAATTCCTGTAGGTAGTTATAAAAAAAAAATTACAAACCCGAAATTAAAGTTATTTTTATTTTGTAGTTTTTTTTTTGGAAATCGGTTGTATTTTTTTTTTTTTTTTGTAAAAGTTATTTTATTTCAACTTTTTAGTTATGGTACCTACCCCACACCAATTCGTATACCACTACTTGCTGTGTAAATAACAGTGACAGGAAGTATTAAAACATCATCAAGATACCTATACAAAGTGGATTAAATACATATGTATTTAATCCACTTTGTATAGGTAGCGAAGCCAACTCAAAAACTACCCAAGCAAAGTTAATAAAATTTATATGGAACCACTGCGCAAGCTTTCTGATGAACATACATTAAAATTTAGAATCGTCCTTTTTCAAGTTAACTAAAAACCGGGAACAAAACCCAAACGTCAAACTCTCAGAATATAATGTTAAGAAACCCTTCGTTCTTTACATTTGATCGTACAAAGTCGAGGTGACATATGATTGGATCGAAACGTAAGTAACCTGTCACTATCTAACCTACTATGGGTCGCCAGATCCAATATATTTGTAAATTGAACACTCCACGAGATTGTGATAGAAAAAAATAAAAAAAAATGTGTTTTTATATGCTTTTTTCTTCATGTAGGTTAACATCAGTCAGAGATATACTACTACACTATAGGTCCTATCTGTCTGTTCCATAAATATCGGATAAAAGTGTAAACAAACCAAGTTCAGGTAATTTTTTTATCCCCTCCCTAAAGGGAATTATTAACACATTCAATACAGTATTTAGAAGTTTTCAACTTTATAATATCTTCCCAATTTTTTCAACAATTTTAAATTATAATTAAAACATCATCGACAAAAAAGCCGGTCAAGAGCGAGTCAAACTCGCGCACCGAGGGTTCCAGATGATTGTTGGTAAACCTAGATGTTATTTGGCTTATATATGTGAGACTACTATTTAACCGTGTCTAAGTAAATTTGTAAGGTATAAACTTTAAGGAAGAAATCAATTAAACAAATACCTCCAGATACAATACTAAATTTATTCTAGAAATACTACAATAGAGTTACACAAACACCCTGAGTGAGTGATAATTAACATTTACACGGACTCTTCCCTTACATAAAAGATAGGTATTATCTCTAACACAACCCGTCTCCGTAAACAGGTTGGTTTAAGGCAAATACTGACACGTGACTATGATAGAGGATTCTCATGATCGCTATTAAGGATCCGCGAGGTGAAAATTGAATAACTCTTAGCTCATATTAGGTAAATTGACAAACTGTTGGTAGCGCTCATAAAAGGAATTTAAATCTTAACAAAGTTAACCCGAGACGCTACCACATGAATATTATAACAACTGGGTCGGTTCTCTAGTTCTGTACAGTAAACGCTCAAAAGTCCATAAGCATGCTAAGGATTACATTGCTATGAACTGTGCGAGCACGAACCAGTACGTGTGCGCGTATGAGCCAACATTCCGCAGATATCACACACTAATGAATTGTCGCATGTCGTCGTACTACGCGAAATAACATTATATTTCTGTTGAATTTAGAATAACTCGTCATAGTGGCGACCTGTTCTTACCATTGCATTGCTAATATTCGCATAAACATAACATGTGCTGGTAGCTGTTTGGGCTAAGCAATGGTTTCACGATCAATGAAGTCTGAGTTCGAATCTTAATCACAATGTTGGACTGTTTTTTGTTTCTTTGGAACCATAATAATATATTTCTATTTTAAGCAAAAACTTGTTAGATGTTTATGTGCATTTATTATTTATTTTTATAAGAAGTTAAATATTAGTTATTGTATTATTATTTAACTATTTTTGTGATTTTTAATTTATCTTTTCGGTGTTGGAAGGTTTAAATAAAAAAGTCGTGTTGAATGGTAACAAAAATGTTAATTCGTTTTATTTACTTATTTATAAAATTAACAAACTTAAGAGAATTGTGACGTTACATTCCTACTAGATAAAAGAAGTTTTTTTGTAACAGTTCATAGGATTTTTTGTTGTATACCCACTTAGTCAATTCATAGGTAATAACATAACAAAGAAAGGATATTCTAATAACACATATATAATTGTCAATACCTATTTAGTTTTCTATGATCTACCTTTCTAACTTTACGAAATAAGTGACCAAGCGAACAAGATAAAGAATATTATATGTCTGTCCCATTACTTCCAATCAAGTAAAAACTTACAAAAAGTCAAGTACTGCGTGCGATTTGAACTCACGACTCACTGATTCACGCATCTATCTGCACGCGCTTAACCGCTAGGTCATCCTTACACATGTTATAACTTTGAAATTGTGAACTACAGTCAGTTGTTGACGAAAATAATTATGCATGTTTATGTTCTTGGAAATAGAAGGTCTTAAGTCAATCTAAACGCCAAGTTATTACTTTGTGAGTTTGCTTATCGACTTTTGGTCGCGACTGTACATAAATCCCTATCAGGACTTTAACTAAATATTCAGTATAAAAAGTTATAATAACCAATCTCTCTCTCATCCGAGATGGATGCTAAACATTGATGATTTGCACGCTTATAATGTTAAGCATAAACATGTATGCGCTATATTTAATTTTGTAACATCTCTTATACCATGTTTTTATGCAAATAAATGATCTATCTATCTATGATAAAGCAACTCTTAGGGCTTGTAGATAGGCAACCTGAGATGGAATAACCACAATTAACAGAGTCACACAGAGCCACAATTAACTAGTCAATCAATTAACTCTCAATTAGCACTCAACAATTAGCAGAACAAAATCCCTGAGAAAGAGAAAGATAAAGACAAGCTTGATATGAGACTGGGATTCCCACGTTGGTAGCGCGGCCTTCGGCCTAGGTCTTCGACGAAAGAAGATCGCGTGTCATACCTGAAGCTCAACCAGCTTTCTGACTCGAGGACCAATAAGTATAGCGTTCCTCTTATGTGGAAGTAGCTCACGAAGTCTACGTGCCAGATACAAACTGGATTCCGCTCAATCATAGATCCGACATCAAAGACTCCCGTCTATCCTAGTATCTCCAGGTTTAGGCCAGGTAAACACAGCCACCTGTAACAAATAACCATTCTAATTGCAACGAGGTTTCAAGGCTTCAGCGCAGGGACAGAAAATATTGTAAAATACTTACAGCTTAATACGCCATCATATATCTGATTTCCATTTGAATTGACTACACACCGTCTACAATAACACCTAGAAAGTAATATTGCTCAGCAGCAGATGCGGGGAAAATCTCTCTCGATCCACGCATCGCGGCGTGGTCAGCTTGAAAAAAATGTCTCTTCTCCGACTTACAACTACGTCATCAAGTTCTCGCAGCTTCGACCAGATATAACAAAAAAACCCATCAGCAGAGTCTAATCGATATCCGATATCGATTACAATAATCATTTTCCATAACCATCTTCACAATTAGATGCTGGTAATAACTTTGGGATAATTCACTGCGTTACACGATTTTGGTACCCTCTTAACTGATAGCTGGAATGAATAGGTAATGAGTCACAGATGAAATGTTCCAAACATATGTGGTATCCATCACGTCTAGTTTTCGAGGTACAGTCAATTATATCGTAGGAATACCTTTACTTTGGAAAAGTTGTTTGTTTTTATCTCCTTTATTAAAATATGATGTAAAAAAAAATTATAACTACCCTGTTACCGCTTTCGATGTATTGTACTTTTTAAATATTTTGTTTTGTTTAGTAATCGTTTCCATTCGATAACGTCGACATCTTTGTGCATATTTTACTTGAAAATACAAAATTAATACTGGACTAAGTGGTCGTCGCAACTGCTCAAATGCACCAAATAAGTTTTGTTACGTTTGCGGACAGTATATTGTGAAATCACAAACGAAAAATGTTTCCGAAAAAGTGAGAAGTGCATATTTACTATATTTTGGACGTGCTATTAATCAAGATAAACCATGGATACCAAAGTTTTTTTGTGTTTCGTGCTATGCTACTCTCATATCTTGGTTCAATGGGAACAAGACATCAATGCCATTTGCCATACCAGCTTTATGGCGGGAACCTAGTAATCATTTTAATGATTGCTACTTTTGCATGACTGACATACGTGGTTTTACAAAGAAAATCAAGCACAACATCAAGTATCCTGACGTTCCTTCAATGTCGAAACCAGTACCTCACAGTGAAGAAATGCCTCCTCCTTTACCTCCCTCCAAAAATGAAATTGAGGTTCCAGAAGAACCAGATTTGCCAAATGTTGTAGAATACAGTGAAGAAAGCAGCGAAGACCCCGAGTTTTTACCTTCAACAAGTTCTCTTGGCCGTCCACATCTGATAAATCAAAATGAATTGAATGATTTGATACGAGACTTAGATTTATCAATTAGGCAAGCTGAATTACTAGGATCTAGATTAAAAGAGTGGAATTTGTTGGCTCCTAACACAAATGTATCTGTGCAACGAAAACGTAATAAGAAACTGGCTTCATTTTATTCAAATTTTGAAAACATATGTTACTGTAACGATATCGAAACTTTGATGAGTGAGTTGAACATTCCTTACCAAACACAAGACTGGCGTTTATTTATTGATGGTTCAAAAACAAGTCTGAAAGCGGTATTGCTTCACAATGGCAACAAGTATGCATCAGTACCAATAGCATATTCAACTGTTTTAAAAGAAACATATGAAAATATGAAATCAATATTAAATTTAAAAAAATACAAAGATTACGGCTGGAAAATATGCGCTGATCTCAAAGTTATAGCTATTTTGCTCGGATTACAGGGTGGATTTACTAAATACTGTTGTTTTCTTTGTATGTGGGACAGCAGAGCCACAGAAAAGCACTATACTACAAAAGTATGGCCAGAAAGGTCAGAGTTTGTTTGCGGAAAATCTAATGTGAAACATATACCATTGATAGATCCTAAAAATGTCATTTTACCTCCCCTCCACATAAAACTTGGTTTGATGAAAAATTTTGTGAAGGCTATGAATAAAGAGGGAGATGGATTTTTATATTTAAAGACAGTATTTTCAAAATTAAGTGATGCAAAACTCAAGGAAGGGATATTTGTGGGACCGCAAATACGCACATTGATGAAAGACCCAAATTTCGACAAAAAGCTTACTAATAAGGAACTTGACGCCTGGTTATCACTTAAAGCAGTTATAAAAGGGTTTTTAGGGAACCACAGAGCCGAAAATGCGGAACAGCTGGTTAACGACATGTTAAAGGCATACGAAAAGTTGGGTTGCAGAATGTCATTAAAAATTCACTTTCTTCATTCTCATTTTTCTTTCTTTCCATCTAATCTTGGTGCGGTCAGTGATGAGCAGGGTGAGAGGTTCCACCAGGATGTAAAGAAGCTTGAGGAACGATTTCAAGGTCGTTGGGACACAACCATGCTAGGTGATTACTGTTGGCATTTAAAACAAGAAGATCATTCAGAGCACAAAAGAAAAAGTTAAATTTTCATGATATTTTGTATTAAAATTTTATAAAATGGCTTTTTTTGAGTTTTTTTTACCTAAATGATAAAATAAACTTGATGAATGTAAAAAATTCTGGCTGATTTTATTAGATTTCTTTAAAATATGTTTTTGCCTTTTAATTTTTAATATAAATTGGCACATTCTTACAGAAGAAAAATGAGACGTGATGAAAAGAAAATTTGTATGTATGTTTAATAAGCGATAGGTATAAATAAGAAAACATGACATTTCAAAGCGGGTACTCAAAATTTTTTTTAATTTGTAACGCAGTGTTATTAATCAATTATCAAACAAATAATGTTAAAATATCAATTGTAAAATCTAATATAGAAAGAATTGAACCTAATGCCATCTCTACTGCCGTAATGGAATTAAGGCCATTAGATTAATCAATGACATTAGCTTCGTTTCTTTTTTTACCAACAGACGGGGCTGGCAACTATGTAAATTTTGCAATGTCACAGTACCATCATAATTATATAAAAAAGTGTGCTATTTAGAGACATCGTTTTATTGTTCCTATAATCTTTACATTAACTTCTATCACACAGAATAATTTCAGAATTTTCTCTATGCAAACTTCGGAGATAAAGGGGAACGGTATTTTTTTACATTTTTCATCAAAAGTCAAAAACTGTGCGGCTAAAAAATAAAATAAAAAAAAGGTTTGAAAATGTGCAAACAACGTTCTTTCATATGATACCCCACTTCGAATTTTTAAGACCCACGTTCAGTACCTGTTGCAAAAAAAAAAAAAAAAATTCTTTCTTATTTGAAAAATGGTTGGGCAAACGTCATCTAAAACTATTATAAAATTCAAGTTGATAGTATTAGTAGTTCTTGAGATATCCAGCTGTGACAGACAGACAGACATACAGAATGAGTAGCACCATAAGGGTTCCTTTTTACCATTTTGGTACAGAACCTTAATATAGGTTATATTGGGGCTTGTAGCTAAGTAATAACGCATGAGCCTCACGGGTACATCGCGGTTGATTCGTGCCCCTCCGTGCCTCGGAAAGCACGTTAAGCCCTTGGTCCCGGCTGTAATTTGAGGATCTTTGACAGTCGTTATGGGTCGTCAGAAGCCCGAATGTCAGAGAGGCAGTCGCTCCATGTAATGCATCCGGTTAGACTGGAAGCCAACCCCAACGTACTTGGGAAAAGGCTAGGCAGATGATAATAGTGGGCTATAATTATTTGTTTTTAATTTTTTTTATGTATTTTATTATCCCTTCTACTCTTACTCTCTGCATATTTTTTATCTACGTTCCTATCGCAGGTATGCTGAATAAGATTTCTTTAGAGATAATGTTTCTTCTTGTCTGTTTATATAAATGGTTAAATAAATAAATAAAAATTCTGAAATCGCCAACCTACCCGACCTGACCTAGCGTGGTGATCAATGCTCGTGCCTGAATAAATAGGTCTAAGAATAGGTCTTTGGCCTGCAGTGGTAAAAAATAGGCTCGTTTATTTTTAGGGTTCCTTACCTCAAAAGGCAGGAAACGGAACGCTTCCGGTCTGCCTATCTGTCCGTCTGTCACGGCCAATTTCCTCCGAATCTAATGGACTCATTAAAGTTGAAATTTCGTACACGTATACGTATACGTGTATTTCTGTGACCCAAACACGGACGTGTAACGTAAAGACATGAATTTTGAATTTGGGGGTCAATTTTGGGGGACAAATAAGAAAAAGAAAAGTTTTGTAAACTGTACCGTGTGACATATCAAATGAAAGAGATCACTCATGTGTCTGTCTGTCTGTCCGTCTGTCACAGCCAATTTGCTCCGAATCTAATGGACCAATTAAGTTGAAATTTGGTACACGTATGTATTTCTGTGACCCAAACACGGACGGCATATTAAATGAAAGGGCTTACTCCCACAGTAAGCCCTTTCATTTGATATCCCGCACTATACAGGGCTTACTGTGAGGGACTCAAATATATATTTTTTTTATAATTTTTAAATAAATCATTTTAAAGTTATTTATGAAAATAGATGAAAATTGACCATTCCCCCCTTATCTCTGAAAGTACTGAGCCTAAAATTTTGAAAAAAATACAGAAAATAGTTAGTTAATTAGATTACAGGAAAACTTATACGAAGTCTATGTTCTTAAAGCAACATGGTAAATCGCTCAAAATTATGCATACAAATTTACATTTACTGTTGGAACGTATGGGAGAACATGTTTTTCAACCACGATGTTAAGATTGTTATTGGGATTCATCCCAACTACGGAACCCTTCGTTGTGCGTGGTCCGACACGCACTTGGCCGGTTTCTTTATTACAAATCTAATAACTACAGTGAACAATACAGAATGTTGCTCTTATCGCGTAATCCCTTGGCTGGGTATAAACAATAAAACTTAACAATGAACGGAATGTCACCTGTATTGAATAATATTATTCTATTATTGTGGATTGCTGGTTACTTAATTAGTATTGTGTTTTAGCTTCAGTGGTTATTGACAAGGGCGTTGGTTTGTGCTCCGTGCTGTGAACTGCTGAGTTGAATAAATGTACAGACGCAAATTTTCCCAATCAAACTTGACCTAATTCTTTAGCAATAAAGTTGAAAATCTATTAAATATATTTGACAGATTGTAGTAGGGTGATGTGCTGGGGTCTGTACATTACTCAACAAAGTCTAGGGAAAAGTAATTAATTTAATGTTAACACTTTTTATGTACAGACGCCAGCACATGAAGCTACTACAATCTGTCAAATTTCTTTAATAGATTTTCAACTTTATCGCTAAAGCATTAGGTTCAAGGATGACTGGGAAAATTTGACAGTTTCGGGTAGCTTGATGTGCTAGCGTCTTTATGCCAATAGATATTTTACATTAAAATATATTATTTTATCAACATTTTTGCAGTTTATTTTTCGTTTGAAGAACCCTATGTCAAAATATCCAAGTCGAATAGAGAAACTTTTACCTTTTTTTGTTGTCTATCTTATCATCATTCTCCGGCCCTTGCCCCAATTTATTTAATCGTCGTCATCTCGGTAGTCACACAGTCCATCTACCGTTTCTTTGGTCTTCCCCTACTCGTATAGCCCTCCACATTCATACTAAAAACTTTCCTGACGACATTTTCCTCATTCCTCCGCATCACATGCCCATACCATGACAACCGATTTCCACACAACTTTTCAGTCACCGGTGTCACTTTCAGACTTCCTCATACATACTCATGTCTTATTCTATCGCTTTATTGTCTATCTAAAATACTAAAGGTTTTTTCTTTCTTTGCAGTTCGTCATCATTACCAGTCATCATTTTAACATTAAAAGTAAGTTGCATGCATTTATTTATTATTTTTGGTTCCTTTTAAAATGCTCGTTATATTTCGAATTAAATTTTTATGGAAAGACAATTGGAAAAGATACCAGGAAAATTCGGGAAAAATGTAGGTGCTTTTTCTATGGGATTTTTAAATGAACGAAAATACTATAACTAAACTATATTTGCAGAATTTTAACATAATCGCGTAGGTATAACAGGCGAAATCCTTTTATCGTAATAACTTCATTTACCCCCCCCCCCCCCTCATATAACCCCTTTCAAACATCCACATAAACTGCTAGAAAGTACCTACTTTCTGCCTTCTGAAAAGAATAGCTTTAAAACTGAAGAAAAGCGTCTTAATGGAAACAAATCGAGACCGTTTTTATTATCATTACCTCGTCTCGATTAGTGTGCTATAGTTAGTAACCTAGGAGCTGGTGGCTAAGTAATAACAGCCGCACGGGTCGATCCATCAGTTTAAGCTACTCTTGCCGGGGTTGGTCTGTGGATGGGTGACCATCTTTTCATACCGAGACACCTCCGTGCCTCGAAAACCACGTTATGCCGTTGGTCTTGGCTGTCATTCGTGGATCTTTGACAGTCGTTACAGGTCGTCAGAAGCCCGAAAATTTGACAACCAGTCTTACCAAGGGGTATCGTATTACCTAGTAACTGGGTTGTGGAGGTCAGATAGGCAGTCGCTCCATGTAAAATACTGGTATTCAGCTGCATCTGGTTAGACTGGAAGTCGACTCCAACGTAGTTGGGAATAGGCTAGGCAGATTGAATTAGTAACCTTTACTTTCCTACTTTCATATTAAGGCCCATTTGCACGTGCCACAAGCAGCGGTAATGTGAGAATAGTGTAGCTGCTTTCTGCAGTTGCGTTGTAAAAAAAAAAAAAAATTAGGTAAAGACCCATAATCAATACACACAAAAACTTTTTTTTTCCAAAAAAATCAACCGACTTCCAAAAAAACACCACCTAGTGAAAAAATCTTTAATTTCGGAAGTCGGTGTCTTCGGATCTGTATTTTACTTTTTTGTCACCGACTTCCGAAATAAGTTTTTTTTTTTTTCACTATGTGGTGTTTTTTTGGATATCAGTTGATTTTTTTGGAAAAAAAAGTATTTTATTTTTCACTTTTTAGTGGGTCAGTTTGTAATTTATCAAATAAATACAAAATATTTCTTTTCACGACACAGGGACGTTAATTGTTGAGGAGTTCTCTTGGTAAGTATCAGGAGAACTCCACATCACCAAAAGCATTGTGACGAGCATAAATTACTTAGCAACCATTATTAAAGTAGCTACGTAATCGAATCGCAACCCTTGAAATACTTGCAAATGCACGAGTTACTATAAAAAATACCCAAATCGCTATATGTGTGCCTATAATATTTGAAGAGTTCCGTCGATTTCTCAAGGATCCCATTATCAGATCCTGACGTGATAATAATGGGAGCAACTAGAAACTAAAACACAAAAAGAATTTTCCAAATCGGTCCAGCCGTCTTCGAGTAATCGGGGAACATATATAAAAAAGAAGATCCTGACGAACTGAGAACCTCCTCTTTTTTTTTAATTCAGTTAAAAATAAAACAAAGAAAGAACATAAATTATCAATTTGTCATCATGATTTTTAACCCTTGGCATGTGAGTTATGTATTTATACAATAAAATAAAATCATGACAATATGTGCTCGCATGTCAACCGAAACCCATAGGTTCACAACTACGAGTACTGTTAGCCCGCGGTCGCCATTGGATGATGATATTTTACGTTTATATACAGGTGAATTTTTCAAGTGGGCGAAACTATGAGGAATAGCGAAAAGTACACAAAGGAGTCTCGGGCTCGATTTTGATGAAAACTAAAACTGCATCATTGGATTTTTGGAAAAATCAATATCAAGGTTTAGAATAGGTAGAGCGACTCGGTGTTTTTGCATAAACCCTATCTTTTCCCAGTAAGATTGAGAAATTTTGTCACCATTGTCTAATTATCCGTGTTATCGTAATATCCCTAGGATATTCACGAAAATTCGAATTATGAAATCATCCTACAACATCTAAATATTATTTATAGAGATTTCTCATTCGCACACCCGTATGTGGGTAACACGTGTCAGGGATATATGTTTATTACATTCAAATTAATTATTATTTGTGGTTGCATTATCGCTAGTAGTTGCGATGCGGTTACGTTGTAGCTAGTGTTTGCAGACTGATCGACTCCGACTGTGACAGTGTCGTCGCATTGTTTGCGTTGTGGCTGTGACTTTGCTTGATGAGGTCGGTATCGCCCAAACGGTTGATTTTGACAAGCAATTGTGGTCCGTGTGAATAGATTATTCATTTTCGTAAAAAAATGCGCCCGTCCACGTGGTGTGGCTGTGGTACGTGTGGTAAACCCAATAGGGAATTCAGATCGTTAATGGTATAGTAGGTACAGTCACGAGCACACATATGTATACACATAACAAAATTGTTTTTCTCGTATTATAACAATTGCAACTTTAAAGCGACCTATTTCATAATAGTATGGGTTCCAAACTGTTTTGTTTGTATCAATATGAAAATAAGTAATAACAGCCGCACGGGTCGTTCCTTCGGGTTAAGCAACGCTTGCCGGGGTTGGTCTGTGGATGGGTGACCATCTTTTCATACCGAGACTCCTCCGTGCCTCGGAAAGCACGTTAAGCCGTTGGTCCCGGCTGTCATTCGTGGATCTTTGACAGTCGTTACGGGTCGTCAGAATCCCGAAAGTCTGACAACCAGTCTTATCAAGGGCTATCGTATTACCCAGTAACTGGGTTGTGGAGATCAGATAGGCAGTCGCAGTCGCTCTATGTAACATACTGGTATTCAGCTGCATCCGGTTAGACTGGAAGCCGACCCCAACATAGTTGGGAAAAGGTTAGGCAGATTGAATATGAAAATAGAATCAATACAGTAGGAGAAATCAATTTTAAAAGTTGCTCAATGTACACATATTAGTGCTCATGATTGTACGGGGTAAGAAAAAATATTCCTTGTCTTTGTATAGGTGTCTATTACATCGTCATTATGGACCTTGTCGGGCACTACAAAACAGTAGGGGAGAGAGAAAGCTTTGAAAAACTTGGGTTATCTTATCAGTCTTCTAAACTAAAACTAATATTAGGTTTTTACCTATGAAATTGCCGATTTACATAGAAAAAAAAACAATTTTTTTTTAAAAGAAATATTATCGATGCACATTTACCATTTTAACGAAAGTTCGTTGATGCCTCTGCTATAGATATCCTGGGAACGGGAATCGATAAATTCGCCTTTTCACCGCCTCGTTGGATTTCCTCGGGGCTCATTGTTGAGACCAAAATTTCCAAAACGGAAGAGATCAAACCAAAAACGCACCGTGCGTTTACTTGTGGTACCTTGTCCATACACGTCGTTAATATTGCGTGCTGTCTGTGTTGCGTTGGTGCCACGACGGAACCCGTATTCGAAAATACCGCGCAATTTCGATTTTTCCATGGTTACAGAAACATCGATATCAAAGAAAAATAGAACGGCGGGAAAACAAATTAAGAACAATTTTTTTTTTTAAATTATCATGCTATAAAAATTAACTTGAATTTGGAATTCTAAATAGAATGAAAGATCTTCAAACTAGTTGGTATAAAACATTGGCACTTTCATAGGTAAATACCTATTATTATATATATATAAGAGTTTTTTGTAAATACACAGTCTGGCCATAAATACTGTTACAATTAAAAATAAGAAATATATTACATTTGAATTTGGAATCTGTCATTTTTATACGATTGTTCATTGAGTTTGATACGTTTTTCACAAAAACATGGCTCAGTCACCCCTTCATAGCTAACACCCCACCAAACCATCACTGAAGTCGGATATTGCCCACGCTGCACTCTATCGACTAATTGGCAAGCTTCCTTAGAGCTTTGAGCATAAATACGGTCATTTTGTTTGTTAAAATGTTGCTCAATTGTAAAGATTTTCTCATCCGTAAACCAAATTTTTCTGTGACCTCTTTTTGCGTACCGCTTCAGTAGTTCTTACGATTTTACCACCCTATTCTTTTTTAAATTATCAGTTAAAAAATGACCAGTGCGTCTCTTATAGGCTGCAAGTCCTAAGTCATCGTTTAAAATACGCGACATGGTTCTGGGTGATATCTTCATCTCCCGAGATAAAATCTTTTGCTTTCGGACATGATTTCTTCGAATTCTTTCCCTTACTGCTTTGACCACCTTTTTCGTACGAACACTATGTGGACGGCCAGATCTTTTTCTGTCACAAACAGAGGAGGTCTCATTGTACCTATGAATAGCCCGGTACACAAACATTTGACTAATACCAAGCGTATGGAGAGTTTTAAAAATTGCATTTGGCTCCATACCAACTTTGTGTAATGCAATCACAGCGATTCGTTTCTTTTTATCACCCCACTCCACTTTAATATCGCAAAATATTGTACAATGTATGGGCGCCAAAATTAGAAACCTCAATGAACAATCGTATAAAAATGACAGATTCCAAATTCAAATGTAATATCTTTCTTATTTTTAATTGTAACAGTATTTATGGCCAGACTGTGTAGTTTACTATAATAATACATATTATATATGTTAGCACTTATTTTGTGTCGTTTAAATATTCGTTTATCCTATAACAGCATTTTATAATATTATAACCAGCCAAGTGCGTGTCGGACCACGCACAATGAAGGGTTCCGTAGTTGAGATGAATTTATACCAAAAACAAGCTTAAGAATGTAGTTGAATAATTAATTTTTCAATGGAATTGTTACATTTTTTTTTTTTTACTTTTGCAAGTACATTTTATAAGTCGGTCGACTATTACTCGTAAACTTGTAAAGCCTACTTAATTTGGTTATATATATTACTGCCATGAATTTTTTGCAATTTAAAGCTTAATTTTGCGCAAACGGATCCCTGAATCGAAACATGGTTTTCACAGAGCCGTAATATTTTTGAATGACCTATCCAACGATACCCACACTATGGGATAGACGAGAAAACAAACATCCCCACTTTACTTATACAGCAGGTAGCCCAAAAAACTTTTTTTTTGAATATGTATATCCATGCCAAATTATAGTTTTCTGGTATTTAGAGTCAGCTGCGGACGGACGGACTACGGAATCCAAAAATTGTTTAAGTTTTTATGGTTTCCCAAAAGGGAAAAAAACGGGACCCTTATAAGATCACTTCGTTGTCCGTCTGTCTGTCTGTCAGTCTTCTGTCAAAACCCTTTTTTTGGAAACGCGTGTAGGTATCAACTTGAAATTAATATCAAATACGTAGGTATGGTCGGTTGGAGCTCTAAACAAAATTAAGCTTCTAAGTCGATGCAATAATAAAATATGGCCACTTTTGCGACATATTTTGATACTCGCAAATAAATTAAAACTTATAGGCTACTTTCCCGTTGACCTAGAATCATGAAAGGCAAGAAGCAAGGTCTCACAGCACAAAAAAAGAAAAAGGAACTTTTATGACATTAAAAAATGTGATTAAAACTTTTATTTGGAGTTAGAGAATTGAGCATGATGTACGTATATCGATATAGGGAGAACATCTTTTTTAACTACAATGGTTTTGGGGATAAATTCATCCCAACTATTCCGTAGTTGGGATGAATTTATCCCCAAAACCATCTTCCTTGTGCGTGGTCCGACACGCACTTGGCCGGTTTTTTTATTAATTCAGGTAGTTTGTTACTTATTTAGATTTAATTTAAATTAATATTTATTTATCCCGTTGAAAGTCGTTGTATTATGTGTATAGTAAAAGCTTTGAAAACGACGGCCACTTGTCTAGGCCCTTGGCATACTTTGAAATCAAATATGAGTAAAATTTCTGGAAACATTTGATGTTAGAGATTATTCTAGATTTATTCTATTATTACATTTTTTATTTGAGATGGGTTTGCTCTTGACTCTAGTATAGGTCGGAGGTGATAGAGACAAAGACGATGATGGAGTGAGTTTATCCAGAAGAAGCCAGTTCACTCTCACTTTGAAGAGATTATGGTTGTATGCGTTCAAAAATAGTTTAGAATATGAAGAGTGGCTCGTGGCTAAGTTATACCAGCTGCACAGGTCGATCGATCAGGTTAAGACGCCTCTGTAGCATGCGTAGTTCATATAAACGAAATACCAAAATAATTTGTACATCATACATATTGTAAAGATAGTGTGTATTTATTCCGATTGGATTACAGAATATGTAGGTTCCCAAATGTATATTAAATAAGAACATTGATTTAAACAGAAAATATGAGAAAAATATGTTTTCCATAGAAATTTTAAATTCCTCATATCTCGTCTTCAAATCAGTGTCCTTTCAAAATATTTATTTGGGAACCTAGATATTCTGTAATTCAATCGGAATAAATACCTACACACTACCTTAAGAATATGTTTCATTTACAAATTATTTTGGTATTTCGTTTGTATGAACTACGCATGCTTCGTGGGCCTCTTAAGCTACGCTTGCTGCGGTTGCTCCGTGGATCTTAATACCGAAACCCGCTATTGGTTTTGGCTGTCTTTAGTAGATCTTTGACAGGCTTATAACGGGTAGTCAGAAGCCCGAAAGCATGACAACCAGTCTCAGCAAGGGATATCGTGTTACCCAGTAACTGGGTTGTGGAGGTCATAAAGGCAGTCACTCCATGTAAAGTAGTGGTATTCAGATGCATCCAGTCAGACTGGAAGCCGACCAAAACATAGTTGGGAAAAGGCTAGGCAGATAATGTCATTTTTGGAATATGTGAAACCTACCAAAAGGCCATGAGTTTTGATCTACCTTTTATTTGAACATAAATAACCTAATCTAAACCAAATTACGGCAGTTATAACAGAAGGATTAGTGCCAAATTGCTGCCTTTTGGCAAAATGCCGGCCATATTGCCATATTGGCAGGAGTACTGCATGCCAGGGGTGACAAAGTTAATCCTCAACGTGACATAACTGCCTCGAGTGTAATACACCTGGCTGATAGATTGCTTTGCTAAAGCATGTTTTAATGTTTTTAAAGCGAGTTTAATTTAAACAAACGGTACCGCCAATGTATGTTTAAATATGAATAATTCGGTTGTCCCATTTCAAAACCTAGTAAGGGACACTTTTTATAAAAATCGTTTTATTGCAGAATCTTGCTAACCTAGTAAGTCGCTACCAAATATAAAAACAGCGTTAAAAACTCACAAATAAGCAGAAATAATATACAGACCTCGTTATCGTCGGGGCAAAACAAGGAATATGTGACACATACAGCTATTTTCAAGTTTATTGACATAGTCAGACATGTGACAGTTGCCTGTTTTGAATTGAAAACACTACGAAATGTCATCGCATCTGGAGCAACATTGACACAATTGAAAAAAAAAAAAATGCTAAGCTGACTATGGGCCGATTTTTCAATCGCCTGATAACTTACTCGTATCTGTAGAATAAAAATGGCGGTTTGAGACAATTATTTTCTATGCAAAATCTGTCAAACTGCCATATTTATTCCTCCGATAAAGCTAATCTGACGATTGAAAAATCAGCCCTTAATTATTATACCAAATAAATTTATAAATTTACAGTTGTGCGAAATATACACTATCATATAGTCGGAAGACCATAAACGATTCCAACGGTGACGACAGCTCATTGGAAGACATGTCCGACTAGTTATTATAAGTAGGTACACTTATGTACTTATCAATAAAACAACATGGGAATTGGTTCATTATTTTCATTATGTAGGCAATGATCGTGTAGGAACTTTAATTTCGGTAGTCGGTGTCTTGGGTTTTGTATTTTCGTTTTTTGCCACCGACTTCCGAAAATAAAGTTATTTTTCACTTTGTAGTGTTTTGTTTTAGAAGTCGGTTTTATTTTTTGCTAAAAAGTTTTTATTTTTCACTTTTTAGTTGTGGAACCTACCCCACACAAATTCGAATACATAATTGACCACAATAATTATAGATATAGCCATGTAAATAACAGTGATTGGAAGTTATTAAAACACCATCACATCATCTCCATAAAATAAGTGGGAAATATACGCATTATTGAAGCTAACTCAAAAACTCCCCAAGCAAAGTTAATAAAATTTATATGGGACCACCTCGGAAGTATACCCTATCAAACAAAAAAAGAATTTTCTAAATCGGTCAATCCGTCTTTGAGTAATCGCTTAACAAACATACAAAAAAAAAAAAAAACATACAGACGAATTGAGAACCTCCTCCTTTTGGAAGTCGGTTAAAAACTAGTAGGTACTGTCGGAAAGTCTGTTTTAGTTTGATTGACACTTCGGTTTAATTAGTCTATGAATTCTTTATGCCCCGAAGTTAACGAGGTCTGATAATATATGTATTTAAGCATCGAAAACTAGTAAGCCCCATTCACCGTTCCGTGACCACTTTTTGTTTTGCGCTCTTTTGTAAAATTTCGTTTAAAGTCTAGGTTAGTCTAGGTTTTGAAATGGGGCAGCCGAATTGTGGATCACTTTTTGATTCTGATTTATGTATTTTATTTTTAATGGGTATGTACAGTAAACGCTCAAAAGTCCATAAGCATGCTAAGGATTACATTGCTATGAACTGTGCGAGCACGAACCAGTACGTGTGCGCGTATGAGCCAACATTCCGCAGATAGCACACACTAATGAATTGTCGCATGTCGTCGTACTACGCGAAATAACATTATATTTCTGTTGAATTTAGAATAACTCGTCATAGTGGCGACCTTTTCTTACCATTGCATTGCTAATATTCGCATAAACATAACATGTGCTGGTAGCTGTTTGGGCTAAGCAATGGTTTCACGATCAATGAAGTCTGAGTTCGAATCTTAATCACAATGTTGGACTGTTTTTTGTTTCTTTGGAACCATAATAATATATTTCTATTTTAAGCAAAAACTTGTAAGATGTTTATGTGCATTTATTATTTATTTTTATAAGAAGTTAAATATTAGTTATTGTATTATTATTTAACTATTTTTGTGATTTTTAATTTATCTTTTCGGTGTTGGAAGGTTTAAATAAAAAAGTCGTGCTGAATGGTAACAAAAATGTTAATTCGTTTTATTTACTTATTTATAAAATTAACAAACTTAAGAGAATTTTGATGTTATATTCCTACTAGATAAAAGAAGTTTTTTTGTAACCGTTCATAGTATTTATTTGTTGTATACCCACTTAGTCAATTCATAATAACATAACAAAGAAAGGATATTCTAATAATACATATATAATTGTCAATACCTATTTAGTTTTCTATGATCTACCTTTCTAACTTTACGAAATGAGTGACCAAGCGAACAAGATAAAGAATATTATATTTCTGTCCCATTACTTCCAATCAAGTAAAAACTTACAAAAAGTCAAGGTACTGCGTGAGATTTGAACTCACGGCTCACTGATTCACGCATCTATCTGTACGCGCTTAACCGCTAGGTCATCTTTACACATGTTATAACTTTGAAATTATGAACTACAATCAGTTGTTGACGACGCATGTTTATGTTCTTGGAAATAGAAGGTCTTAAGTCAAACTAAACGCCATGCTATTGCTTTGTGAGTTTGCTTATCGACTTTTGGTCGCGACTGTACAATCCTCACCTCTCATACACGAGGTTGTGGTTTCAAATCCGGGCAAGTACCAATGCATTTTTTTCAGTTCAAATGTACGTTCTGAAGTTATCTTGGACATTACCGATGTCGCGTTGGTGAAGGAAAGTATCGTGAGGCAACCAAGTCTGAAATGGCCAATCCGTCTTGAGCAAGCGTGATGATTAATGCTCGTGCCTTCTCTGTACGAGAAGAGGCCTTTGCTCTGGAGGACGATAATAGGCTGCTATTATTATTATGGTTATGTACAAAAGTGAAGTAAGCTTTGTGTATGATATAACAAAACAAAACTCATGTATTGTGCGTGCATGCAGAACCTTTAACAACCAGTGTAAGCAGCACGATCTTGATCCCTTTACCACCAGTGTGGTCACAGTCAGAAGACGCCTAAGCCTTGACTTCTTTTCAAAAATAAATTAAACTGTACCAAGTTGTAATTCGTAATTGTACCATTGTCTATCTCATTGTGTTTAATGTTGCCTTATTTATGTGATTATCTGTTATATTTATATTCAACATAGACTATATGGAGGTAATCTATTGTGTAAAGATGTGTATTTTTGGTTTTTGAACTGTTTTCTTTTTATATTATACTTCGTATCTCTCCCGAAGATGATTACAGTTTACATGCAGCAGCACGCGAGATGATGCTGTCCTAATCACACTTTTAAAGCTATTTAAATGCTTATAGAATTTATTTTAAGTAAATAAATATCAGAAAGAAGGTAGTGTATTGACTATTTTCCCCCACTGGAGTGCAACCCAACGTCTCGGTCGCCGTCGCAATCCTTGACTCATTACGTGATTTAGTGTTGTCCGACTCACACGTATATTTGCTCGTCTGGAAATAACCTTCATTGCGTTACACTATGGGAAAAAGAAAGCGATCTGATAAGGACGACAGTGACGGTGTCAAAAAACTACTCAAAAAAGTGAAAAAGTTAGTTAAAAAACGAAGAAGAATCTCTTCATCGTCATCGGAGGGTGAACCAGCGTTATCTCCTTCGCACTCACTACCGCACGATTTAACCAGTGATCTAGAAACACAAGGTAAGTGAATAGACAAAATACCTAAACCTTATTGTTCATCTACCGCCTTGAAACTGCACATAAATTAAATAGGTACCTACAATACATTTACAGTGATACTAATATCCCGACGTGTATCGTGTGTGGATGCCTAATGCCTAGCCATTTAAGTGGCATAAAATGAATACTATTCATTGTGATATATCCCGACTTTTATCATGTGCGGGTATGACCATTATACGTTTACCTACAACACCAAACTTTAAAATCCCGACGTATATCGTGTGTGGAATGCTGTGGAAGAGTCATAAAATGAATGTATTCATTGTGATATCCCGACGTTTATCGTGTGTGGATACTATGACCGTTATACTGTTTACATACAACACCAACTTAAATATCCCGACGTACAGCGTGTGTGGATAAAGTACCTACTTATGGTAGGTACTTACAAATATTTTACTTCTTTGCAGATGAGATCCTAACTAGTGCTGTACCGTTAGAAGGAGAAGGAGCAGCACATCCTGATGAACTAGACCCGGATATTTTGCAATTGTTAGGATCAGACCCTACACTAAACAAATCGTTTGGAGAAAATTTACACAAGGATTTGGCCTCGCGATGGAAACACGTCTTAATTAACGGTGTCACTAAAGAGGAAAAAGTTGATCTCCAAAAACAGTACCTACCTGCAGAAAATTGTATATACATGAAGGCGCCTACGCTAAATCCCGAGTTAAAATCCGCACTGTCTGATTCCAACATTAAAAAAGATTCATACAGTGAGCAGAAACAAAATCAAATGGCCAGTTGTATCTCAGCAATCGGCAAAGCATTGAATGTAGCCTTGTCACAAACCGAAACCATTCCACAAGAGGTTATAAAAATACTCAGTGATGCAGGTCGGCTGATGTGCGATACGCACTACAGAGAATCTCTGTCTAGAAGATTCACTATCATAAATTCCATAAGTAAACAAAAAAGAGAAATAATAAAAAACACTAAAATAGACGATTATTTATTCGGTTCTAACTTGTCTGATTATCTAAAATCTACCAAGGCCATAACAATGTCTGCCTCAGAACTGAGATTCACCGCAAATACTGGAAAATTCAATCAACAGCGTAATCAGCCGAATACTTCTACATATCGTCAAACTGGTACTTTAAACGCACGGGGGGCACCGCGGGCACCAGCCGCCGAGCCGCGAGTGTACCCCAACCAGACTCGGCGCCAGCCACCACCGCCGCCACGGGATCATCGCCGCGCGCAGACGGCCACACGCGCACGGACGGCCAACTACTCAGCCCGACGCCGCTAATCATTTCGTCACAGGTAGATAAAAATAATGTACCTATAGCTGGCAGATTACAACATTACTTTTATGAATGGCATCATATTACTAATGACAAAACTATCCTGTCTTGGATTACAGGATATCAAATACCATTCCTTTGTGAACCACACCAGACAAACATACCTAAAAGGTCATACACGCGCACAGAAACTAACATAATTGATAATTGTGTTTCTGAGCTATTAGAATCAGATTTTATTTCTCCATGTATCCCTTGTAAAAAACAATTCGTTTCACCTATATTTACAGTACCTAAGCCTAATGGAAAACATCGTTTCATTCTTAATTTAAAAAAATTGCATAAATTCATTCATGTTGACCACTTTAAAATGGAAGACTATCGCACAGCTATAAAATTAATTGATCGAAATTGTTATATGGCAAGCATAGACTTAAAAGACGCGTATTTCTTGCTCGCAATTACCAAAAGCGACAGGGTCTACCTTCGTTTTAGTTGGAACTCAGAAAAGTTTAAGAATCAATTATTCGAATTTAACGTTTTGCCGTTTGGACTCTGTACGGCACCTTACGTGTTCACTAAACTACTGAAACCTGCATTACATTATTTACGTTCATTAGGTCACCTATCAGTAAACTATATAGATGATTTTTTATGCATCGGTAATTCTTATGAAAGCTGTCTTATTAACGTAGAAGCTACAAAAGGATTACTATTAAAATTAGGATTTTTAATTAATGATGTTAAAAGTAAAATTTACCCAAGTAAAAAATGCCTTTTCCTGGGTTTCTTATTTGATTCAAGGGACATGTCCCTAACATTACCTATTGAAAAGAAAAACCGCATAAAATTAATGTCAAACAAGTTGCTACATACAAACAAATGCACAATTAGAGAACTAGCTAGATTTATAGGTCTGTTAACGACTGCATGTCCCGCCGTAAAATACGGCTGGTTGTACACAAAGCTCCTAGAAAGAGAAAAAAATTTAGCACTAAATTGTTCTAACAATTACAATAAACACATGATAATACGAGATTACCTAAAAAATGATTTACTTTGGTGGAAAGAACACATTGACTTCTCATTTTGTTCCTTTCAAACAAGTGATTATACCCTTGTAATATTCAGCGACGCCTCGACCACTGGTTGGGGCGTAGTTTCCAATAACCAAACCGCCCATGGACATTGGAATCATTCCCAATTATTATTACACATAAATACTCTTGAATTACTTGCTGCCTTTTATGGTTTAAAAATCTTTGCATCACACCTTAAATGTTGCAATATCTTACTCAGAATAGACAATACTACAGCAATTGCGTATATCAACAAAATGGGAGGTATACAATTCACACATCTAAATAACATTGCACGCGATATATGGCAATGGTGTGAAAAACGCAGTATACATGTTTTTGCTTCTTATATCCAATCCAAGGATAATTTAATAGCAGATTTTGAATCTCGTCAGGCAATTAATATAGATACGGAATGGGAACTAGCAGATTACGCATTTAATAAAATAACACTTTCACTCGGTATTCCACAATTCGATTTATTTGCAAGTAGTCAGAATCATAAATGTAACAGATATTCTTCGTGGAAATTAGATCCAAATTCCGAAATTATCGATGCATTCACATTCAACTGGAAAAATATACAATTTTATGCTTTTCCTCCCTTTAGTCTTATCTCAAAAGTCTTACATAAGATTAAAAATGACAAAGCAGAAGGAATTGTAGTGGTGCCATATTGGCCAACTCAGCCCTGGTACCCAGTCTGGTTACAATTACTTACCTCGAAAGTATTGTATTTTAAGCCTGACAAAAATTTATTATTTTCCTCTTTCAGGGAGGATCATCCTCTCCACACGGATCTCACCCTGATGGCAGGGAAATTATCCGGCAGTCGCTGCTAAGGCGCGGAATACCCAACGCATCTCTCGACATAATGATGGCTTCTTTCTCCCAAAACACGCTGAACCAATATAATTCTTCACTAAAGTCATGGTGGCTATATTGTAATGGTAAAGGATTAGATTACGGTGATTCCAATACTACTCAATTAATAGAATTTCTGACTTTTAAATTTAATTCAGGTGCTAGTTACAGCACACTTAATAGTTATCGTTCAGCGTTATCAATACTGTTAGGTCAGGAAGTGACTTGTAATAACTATATAAAAAGGTTCTTTAAAGGGGTCTATCGCATAAAACCACCCGCACCAAAATACCACACCACCTGGAATCCCAATCTCGTGTTAAATTACTTAACAAATTATTTCCCAAATGATTTACTTACACTAAAAGATTTGTCTTTAAAAACTGTAACTCTTTTAGCACTAGCATCTGCACAGAGAATGCAGACTTTAAGTGTAATAAAAATAAAAATTATTACTTTTGATTCAGAAAAAATTCTAATTAAAATCGAAGACTTAATAAAAACCTCAAGGCCAGGCGCTTACCAACCATTGATTATATTACCATACATTATAGAAAATCCTAAGGTTTGCCCAGCTTTAACACTCAAACACTATATAAATAAAACTGCTTGCTTACGTTGTCAAGAAGATTATCTATTTATAAGTTATCAAAAACCACATAAAAAAGTGGGTTCTCAAACTTTGTCTCACTGGGTAAAACACATTTTAGAAAACAGTGGCATAGATGTAAAATTGTATGGTGCGCACAGTACAAGGCACGCGTCCACATCTGCTGCTCGTAGAGCAGGTGTCAATCTGGAAGCTATTCGAAAGGCCGCAGGCTGGACTGAATCTTCCCACGTTTTCCAAAAATATTATAATAAGAATGTATCTACCTCTAATGAAACTGAATTTATAGATGCACTCTTTAGATGATTATATACTATTCTTATAAGTTCTATGATAAGATAAGTTTGTTATGTTACAGTGATTAAAACATAATAAATAGTATTTATTGATCGCTTTAATGTTTAATTTTTTCGATGCTCTAAACATCTGCATGTAAACTGTAATCATCTTCGGGAGAGATACGAAGTATAATTAAAAATCAAACGAACTTACCTTGTGAAGTTTGATATCTAATTATACGAGTGTCTTGACCGAAGATGATTACACTCCCTCCCCCCCTGATAGTCCCATGACCTATCGAAAAAATGTAGCTCTAAAAAATGAGTCAAGGTTTGCGACGGCGACCGAGACGTTGGGTTGCACTCCAGTGGGGGAAAATAGTCAATACACTACCTTCTTTCTGATATTTATTTACTTAAAATAAATTCTATAAGCATTTAAATAGCTTTAAAAGTGTGATTAGGACAGCATCATCTCGCGTGCTGCTGCATGTAAACTGTAATCATCTTCGGTCAAGACACTCGTATAATTAGATATCAAACTTCACAAGGTAAGTTCGTTTGATTCTTAATTATTTAACTATTTTTGTGATTTTTAATTTATCTTTTCGGTGTTGGAAGGTTTAAATAAAAAAGTCGTGCTGAATGGTAACAAAAATGTTAATTCGTTTTATTTACTTATTTATAAAATTATTAACAAACTTAAGAGAATTGTGACGTTACATTCCTACTAGATTAAATGATTTTTTTTGTAACCGTTCATAGGATTTCTTGTTGTATACCCACTTAGTCAATTCATAATAACATAACAAAGAAAGGATATTCTAATAACACATATATAATTGTCAATACCTATTTAGTTTTCTATGATCTACCTTTCTAACTTTACGAAATGAGTGACCAAGCGAACAAGATAAAGAATATTATATTTCTGTCTCATTACTTCCAATCAAGTAAAAACTTACAAAAAGTCAAGGTACTGCGTGAGATTTGAACTCACGGCTCACTGATTCACGCATCTATCTGCACGCGCTTAACCGCTAGGTCATCTTTACACATGTTATAGCTTTGAAATTATGAACTACAATCAGTTGTTGTTGACAAAATTTTGCATGTTTATGTTCTTGGAAATAGAAGGTCTTAAGTCAAACTAAACGCCATGCTATTGCTTTGTGAGTTTGCTTATCGACTTTTGGTCGCGACTGTACAATCCTCGCCTCTCATACACGAGGTTGTGGTTTCAAATCCGGGCAAGTACCAATGCATTTTTTTCAATTCAAATGTACGTTCTGAAGTTATCTTGGACATTACCGATGTCGCGTTGGTGAAGGAAAGTATCGTGAGGCAACCAAGTCTGAAATGGCCAATCCATCTTGAGCAAGCTTGGTGATTAATGCTCGTGCCTTCTCTGTACGTAACAAAAGTGAAGTAAGCTTTGTGTATGATATATTTAAGTGGAATGTAAATTTGACATCTATACTTCTTACTAAAGGGGCTCGTGGCAAAATAATAACTGCCGCACGGGTCGATCGAAGGTTAAGCTACGCTTGCCGCGGTCAGTTCGTGGATAGGTGATTATCCATTACATATCGAGACCCCTTCTTGCCTCGGAAAGCACGTTAAGCTGTTGGTCTCAGCTGTCATTTATAGATCTTTGACAGTCGTTACGGGTAGTTAGAAGCCCAAAAGTCTGTCAACCAGTTTTACTAAGGGGTCCATAGCGTCAATAGAAACACTGAAAATTTCAACTGTCTGTCTATTACGGTTCATAAGATGCAACCCGCTGACAGACAGACGAACGGACACCGGAGGCTTAAGGTTCAGTTTGGCAACCTTTGGGTACGGAACCTTAAAAAGATAAATTTTTGCTTCAATGTTTCCATATAGTTGCAACTTTTACATTTATGTAAATGAAGTGAAGTGTTGTACAATGGCCCCCAAAAGTTTTAACTTCACTGTAACTGACGTTTTGAACTTTCTGCCTGAAACTTTTGTTGCCCACTGTACTTTGCTCTCGTTTTGTTTTACCTATATTATTTTGTTCACTGCTATGGAAATTTGGGTTAATTACTTTATTTTGTTGTATCTAATCTAATGAGTTTGACAGCGACTTTTTAATTTAAAATAATTTTTATTTATCCTGTTGAAAGTCGTTGTAGATATAGTAAACTCTTTGAAGACGATGGCCACTTATCTCTGCCCTCGGCATACTTTGAAATCAAATATGAGTGAAATTTCTACACACAAATAACGATTTTTTTTTTTACATTTTATGTTAGAGATTATTCTATTAATCTTTATGTTTTTTTTTTTTTTGAGATGGGTTTGGTCTTGACTCTAGTCTAGGTCGGAGGTGACAGAGACAAAATCGTTTAAGCTTTTGGAGGAGAGGAGCGGCTAGTGGCTTACTAATAATAGCCGCATGGGTCGATCGCTCAAGTTAAGCTACGCTGCCACGGTTCGTCCGTGGATGGGTGACGACCATCTTTACATACCAAGACCCCTCCGTGCCTCGGAAAGCACGTTAAGCCGTTGCTCCCGGCTGTCATTCATGGATCTTTGATAGTCGTTACGGGTCGTCAGAAGCCCGAAAGTCTGACAACTAGTTTTACCAAGGGGTATCGTATTACCCAATAACTGGGTTGTGGAGGTCAGATAGGCAGTCGCTCCATGCAAAATACTGATATTCAGCTGCATCCTGTTAGGTTGGAAGCCGACCCCAACATAGTTGGGAAAAGGCCGGGCAGATGATGACTGCGTAAACCAGAAATTACGAGCATCGGGATCCAACTCGATCGAGGAGCTCTCGGGGATTAAGTAGGATCACAATGTAGTATGTATGGCAGGTACCACAGACCGGGTACACAGAATAGGTACAAAAGGTCGGCTTCAAACAGTCAGCGAAAACGCACGCACACATAGACGCGGTTCACGTACAGCGACCGGCTTTTAATCTGTACAGTATTTTTATTTCATGATGCGACAAGCGCTTTACATGTGGAAACACATTCACAGTGTATTTATAACGCTGTGAATGTATGCGTGAAGACGAGTAGCGTCAGCACATAACACACCCACGCACAAACACACTTCCGACTTCGCCATTGTCTCGGATGGTACCGAGATGTCGTGCGCTTACACACACATTCACAGCGTGTTTGTATACTTAGTAAACACAAGTAAAGTGCGCGTCGCTTCGTGAGTTATAAATGTCATACTAAAACTTAAACAAACTTGCACCCTAATTGCGTAACGCACTATCCAATCGAAACCTTTTTTTTTATTTGAGATGGGTTTGCTCTTGACTCTAGTCTAGGTCAGAGGTGACAGAGACAAAGTCGACGATGGAGAGAGCTTACCCAGAAGAAGCCTATTCACTCTCACTTTGAAGAGATTAGGGTTGTATGCGCTCGGAAACATAGACGCAGGTAGTGAGTTCAACTCTTTTGCTGTGCGCATTATAAAAGACTTTTGGAAACGCTTAGTGCGAATTGGTGGAATATCAACCAGGAATATCATTAAATTGCTAATCCATTGCTTCATATGTTGGAAAAAGAAGATGTTTGATTTTGGGCTACCACCATTGTACACTACATAGATGAATAGGAAAAAAATAGGGATTTTCATAAAAATACAAACAAATTAATTTGAAGAGAAGTACAGGCGTACATAAATGATTATTTGGGAAGTTTTCAATAAGATTTTTAACAAACCCTATTTTTATGGTGGCCATAACAGTTGTGCTTGACAAGACGTTTGACGACTTTGACAGTTTTAAGTTTCGTGACGTGACGTCTTTCTTTGACAGTTTGACTTTGTCTTTGAATACGTGGAATCGATTGAATGAATTGGATATGTTTCGGAGTTTTTAGTGATTGTTTTTGTTTTGCGACAACAGATTACTACTTCGGACATTGATTGATTGCTTCTCTGTTGACCTCAGCCTTGTTATATCGAGGGTTCACGAGCTAAATTGTATTAAGCGACATCCTGGCCGATATTGAGTTATAATCATATTGAGTTATAGTCATATTGAGTTATAATCATATTGAGTTATAATATGGTTATAATCTATCTTTAAACTGAGATAGACACTTTTGATTCTTAACCCTCGATAGGCCACTTTTTCGTAAAAATATTGATACATTTTTTTACAATGTTCTTTTTTCCGAATAATGAAATTTGAAATGATCTCCTATAAAGTTCCAAAAATGTCGCTTAATACAAAATAGCACGTGAACCCTCGATATGGTTTCTGATTCGCCTGTGATTTGGATTCCGTCGTGTATGAATAAGAATAGTTAACTACTCTCACAATAACTTGCAGTTTTCTGGTACTACACAGCTCTCCTGTGAATTATCGAAGTCTAGGGTATATTGATAGGCATTAGCTTTGGGCATGTTCGCGAGCGTCCGCATAGACTGTTTTTTATGCCAGCATGCGCAAGAGGGCGACCTCGATAGCAAGTAGAGTGCGGAGCAGCGGCAACAGTCTTCTTACCGTTGTTGCCAACAGGTTGGACGGGCCTTTCATGCAGCACTGGCAGGCCTTACATGCACCCGAATATCGGGCTTGGGGCAGGTAGAATTGTTAACCAGTTACCAATATTACTATTACTATGAATCTGACATCTTTATATTTTTTGACATTTTAATTATTATTATTATTTTTCTTATTATTATTTGGATTTTATTTAGTCACAATTTTATTTCTGATTTTATCTGTTTTTAGTTTGATTTATATGAGTGTATAACTATGGACTAGTACTAAGTCTGAAATAAATAAATTATTATTATTATTAAACAATGAAACACCAGGACAGTTTGATAAACATAATAAGTTCAAGCCTTCGTTTCTTGCTCATCTTGACACCGATATAACCAACCGTTTAAATAGTTAATATAAGATGTACTGCCACAATCGAGTAAAATAACCTGTAGTCCTGTTTTATTATTGTAACTATAACAAAATCCAAGTATTTTCGGGATTCATGTTTTTTTTTTTCACAAATGTTATTATATAGACAAGACGCATAAATCATATATTATGTCATTGTCATAATGACATTTCGCGTATCGCTGATCCACCATATTTATTTTGTGTTGCTCTCCTTGACCGAATTAATTATAATTATATATTAAAATGAAGTCAAATTATAGAAAATTAACATTAAAAAACGGTTACTATATTGTATAGCGATATTTACATTTATCGTTCATACTCCATACATTTCTGGAACATCTCCTTTGTCTGCTCGACAACGTAAATAACGCAATGAATGTTGTTGAACTGTCAAAATGAAACCGATTCCGATGGATAGAGTGTTACGCAATTTACGCAATTAGGGTGCTGTTCAGGTTAAATCCTTACACAATCACTCACTAAGTGACACATTCATCTCTATTTAGAAGGTTTAACTTTATGTTTTTGACAGGCCAGATGGCGTGGTTGGTTAAGATACCGCTTATCTTGTCGCAGGTCGTGGGTCGATTCCCATCAAGGACGAACATTTGTGTGCATGAACATGTCTGTTTGTCCTGAGTCTGGGTGTAATTATCTATATAAGTATGTATTTACAAACAAAAAAAAAAGTAGTGTATGTAGTATATCAGTTATCTGGTTTCCATAGTACAAGCTCTGCTTAGTTTGGGATCAGATGACCGTGTGTGAATAGTGTGAACAATAATTATATTGTTGTACTTAATTGTTAAATCGTCGGCGAAGGTTAAGGTTATAAAAGAAAACCTCATTTGTCAAATGAAAAAACCTCATAAAAGTGATTTAAAATTGGAATTTCGGGTTTAATGGTATATTGTTGAAATTGTTAGAGACGACGAAAATTCAGGTTACAAAAGAACACCTCAATTGTCAAATGAAAAACATCTTAAAAGTGATTTAATTTAGAATTTCGGGTTCAAGTATTCAAATAATGAAATCCAGTTACTCAATTTGTAAGTGGAACTACAAATTGGCATCTACAGGGACGTTTTCGGACCAATTTGTTTAAATTTTGTTCAAATGGTTTTGGAATAGACGTGTCGTTGTGTGCAGGCGTCGCTCGTGGTATAGAGCCGACCTTCTGTGCCTGTCTAGTTGGTGCCGGATATAGGTCGGTAGGAACGTTTAATAGGTGTTTAATCCAATCCAGCTTAAGTCCGGGACACTTCTCGATCAGTGCTTTTTGTTTTTTGGAGCAGTAGTAGTAAAAGTAGACTATGTTACATTTGAATTTGCTTTTTCCCGCGGCGCCGCCCGATTGGATGTCGGAAAATATACCATGGGAACGTACTATCGGGATTAAAAGTGCTAATCCAGGTTATAAACTATCTGTGTACCAAATTTCATTATATTCCGTTCGTGCGTTGCCATAGTTAGATCGTTTTATGAAGAATAATTTAGTAATACTTTTCATCTCTATTGGTACGCAGCGCACACCAGTAAAGCTCACAGTCGGCAAGATTTCAGACGCGGCGGGGGAGGGGGGTGGGGTTCTCTTTACACGACTGCCACAAAAAAGGAGTGTAATGTTTTGTAATATGTAGCGATGTAATTTCGTATGAGAGCTCCTGTATTTTTGGATCTTGGAGACCAAAAGTAATGGTAAACGCTACTATACTCGAATCACTTTAACGTGGCAATAGCGGTCATTGACCCACCTAAATTTGCCAGCATTCTTTATTTCGAAAACTGTTTACTATGAAGTTTGTTAACGTCCTGAGTCAGGATCTATCGTGATTCTCAACATGTTCCAATGACGAAAAACCATACATAGTTTATTATTTGTGTTTCTACGGAGAGATATTAGGGAAAGGGCAATGCCCGCTATTGCCACGATAAAGCGATTCGGGTATATTAAACAGATTATTAACATTATTATTAAATAGATTTTCAAATAGATTTTGTTTTAATTATGTACCAGCTTCTGCTCCCGACTTCGTCCGCGTGAGATTTCTTGTTTCCCATCGCGTCGCATCGCATCGCCTGCCCGCGCAGTTACTTAGTTTTCGCTTGGCGTTCTTTCTGACATTTTTTCTTTTTGTTCAGCTCTTTTGGGTCGTAGCTTGATGTGATTAAATAGCCTATAGCCTTTATCAAAAATTGGGCTATCAAATGTTCTATTGTTCCAAAGATTAGCGCGTTTAAACATACAAACAGAAAACAAACTCTTCAGCTTTATTACCTATTAGTATTAGTATAGATAAATTATGTAGATCAGTTTTTTTTTTAAGAATATTTTGTGTATTTTATCTATGGGCCTTAGTTGCCTGAAAATAAATCAATGTTGTTATATCACTAGCTTTTGCCCGCGGCTTTGTTTTAAAAATAAACCTTTCCGTGGTTCTTTAGATAATCGCGAACATACAGACAGACAGACAGACGCGGCGCGGGACTTTGTTTTATAATATGTAGTGATCTTAGATGAATGTAGAGGTACTTAGATCGGATAAAAAGACGCGACCTTCATTGTGGTCGATTTGATTTACCTATGAGCTGTTATTTTTATCACTGGAATAGGACAGGCTAAATTATCTTGCAAAATATTTTCATAGAAAAGGTACGTTTCACTTTTTGATTTATATGGCAGCTATATCTGAGATTCAGATTTTATTTTGTAATCAAATACTTTTAAAATAAAATCTTTTTCAAGTTTAAAGTTCTCAGCTTTTCTAACAACATTTTCATAGCACTTAACCAGATACCGTTGACACGTACTTGCGGTTTCTCAAACAAACTTACAAAGCAATTTATATGGTGGACAGTTTTAAGTATCACTATAAACCTGTCTAGACACGCTAGGTACAGTCAGCCTCAAAAAGATCTATACAGGATCAAATTAAATTAGCTAGTGAAACTCCGCAGTCGAGTATCGGTATCTAAACATGATAAAACAAAAAAAAAAACAAAATAATTTCGGTCAGTAATAAATAATAATAATAATAAATAAATAATAAATATAAATTAAAAAATATTAATTTTTCTATTTTTTTATATTTTTAAATGTTTTTTTTTTTAATTCTAATATTTAAAAATATAACTTATATGTAAAAAAATTGAATAAAGATAATAAATAAATAATAAATATAAATTAAAAAATCAGTTTTTTTATGTAAACTTATCAGACGTGATGCGTATCGATATCTCAACACGATAAGACAGATTTCATCAACTCATATTTCAAGAAAAAACACTACCAGGGATCATTGACCTAAAAAAATCATAAAAACTCGTGTATCGTGTTTATATATCGATACCCATCACATCTGCGGAGTTTCGATAGCTAAGTTGATTTGATTGACAAGGATTTGGTGCGGCATCTACAACGCCACGTGCGAACTTCTCTCACTCTCTGATGTCACGCAAAATGCTGCATCGCGCAAGCAAAGTTCGACGCGCGACTAGCATATAATATAATATCCCCACGTCAATCGTCGGGCAGTAGCCCACCAGACAACACTCCTGTCTGGTTGAAGGTTCTTCTCTTTTCTATGGAGGATGAAGAACTTTACATCTAGTTCCTCATACCTCTATAAATTAATTTAATGGTCGACAATCTGTCTTCCATAATATTGTGTCATGTGTAGCCACAAAACAAGGAGGAGCTCGAGGCTAAGTAATAACAGCCGCACGGGTCGTTCCATCAGGTTAAGCTGCGCTTGCCGGGGTTGGTCTGTGGATGGGTGACCACCTTTTCATACCGAGACTCCTCCGTGCCTCGGAAAGCACGTTAAGCCGTTGGTCCCGGCTGTCATTCGTGGATCTTTGACAGTCGTTACGGGTTATCAGAAGCCCGAAAGTCTGACAACCAGTCTTACCAAGGGGTATCGTATTACCCAGTAACTGGGTTGTGGAGGTCAGATAGGCAGTCGCTCCATGTAAAATACTGGTATTCAGCTTCATCCGGATAGACTGGAAGCCGACCCCAACATAGGTGGGAAAAGGCTAGGCGTGTGTGTAGCCACAAAACATATTACTCAGTCAATCTGCCTAGCCTTTAACCAACTATGTTAGGGTCGTTTTCCAGTCTAACCGGATGCAGCTGAATACTAGTATTTTACATGGAGCGACTGCCTATCTGACTTCCACAACCCAATTAATGGGTAATACGATACCCCTTGGTAACATTGGTTGTCAGACTTTCGGGCTTCTGACGACCCGTAACGAGGTCAAAGATCCACGAATGACTGCCAGGACCAACGGCTTAACGTGTTTTCCAAGGCAAGCGTAGCATAAATTGATTGTTTGACCCATGACAAAACATATTACTCATTGGGTACTTGATTGTAGCTACACAATGATACAGTTCCCATCATCAACATCACTGGCAGCCTTGTTCCACCTAGTGCTGAGTATAAGCCTCCTCTCTTTTGTGCCTTGCTTCCCTGGGCTGTATCTCATCCAGGTATTCCCCGCGATCTTCTGCAGGTCGTCCAACCCACCTGGCCGTCGCCGGACCACCAACACTCCTTCCACCGTATCTCGGCAACCATTCCGTTAGGGCTCTGCTCCATCTGCTATCACCACGTCTAGCCAAGGGTCCAATATGACTAGTATTATGGAACACAAATTATAGGCAATCAAATGAATTCTTGAATGATTTATTTGCCAGTAAATAGGTATATATACGCTGCTTACATTCAAAGGGGCTGTAAGTCGAAAAGTCATTGTTTTACAGGAGAGCCCGTCAAAGTTTTGATGGCACCACCAAAAATATTTATATATAAGATTTTTGCTTTAAAAACGATTTGTTTTTTTTATTTATTAATTGTGCCCATTTTGAATTTGAAGCAGCTTATGATACGGTGTTCGTGGTTCCCTGGTAGATTTTTTGTGGTTTCGATTTATACATATTTTTAACGCTGACTGTACTATAATCGACCACTGAACCATTGCTACTTGACAGCACTATCATTTGAAAATACGGTCCTTGAACCTGAGGTTTAAAACATGATGTATTGCTTTTAGAAATGTATAAAAAAGTATAGAAATTGTCTTTCATTCATAGTGTCTAGAGCTCCTTTTAAATAATATCGTTTGGGATAGTATAGGTACTACGATCAGAATATATTTTAACCACCAAGGAACATTGCTGTGGTAAGCAATGCTATCCTGTAAAGTTCACGTCGCACCTGACTCAAGTGAGCATATTTGTTTTTAATGTAAATCATCGTGGTTTCACAACGAGTCACCGTTCGAATTTCGAAGTGCTGTTTAGAGAATGACGCGATCTTTGGAGTTTCCGAGAACTTCAATTGTTTTTATTCATTTGTTTTACAAAATTTTGGATCGCATGGAACGTAGTTGAAAAGCACACAGTACACTAGGCGACCACTGCTCTCAATGTTTCAACAAACTCCTTAAATTAACTTCTCCTCACACAATGACGCTCCCAGAAAAATATGTGGTTAGGTACCCAACTTAGTCCACATACAATATTTTATTTAGGCTAAAAGCAAAATATATCGTTATTAAATCCTCAGCCATTTCTCCTGACACATTACTGAAATTATTCACGAGAACATATTTCTTTTTCAAACATTCCGAGCTCATTTCTTACGGTGGTAAGAAACATTAACATTTATTTCCCATGCCTGGGAAAAAGTTAACAAAATCGTCCTATTTACAATGCTAATGTAACAACGTCTCTATTCAAATTCTTTGGACAAATTGAATGTATAATTTTTTTTTTTTTTTTTAGAAAAGAAAAGTAAGAAATAAATGTTACACTGCCGCCGAGAGTAAATCTTGGATTCGATTCTTGGGTCGCGAATGAGTTTTGCAGTTTTTGTTAGAATATTTCTAATGCCTCAATCTGCCTTGCTTTTTCCCATCGATGTTGGAGTCGGCTTCCAGTCTAACCTGATGAAGCTGAATACCAGTATTTTACATGGAGCGACTGCCTATCTGACGATCACAACCCAGTTACTGGGTAATACTATAACCGCTAATTACACATGGGATGAAATTCATCCCATTTTTTTATTTAAGTAGTGGTTCGTGGGAGTAAAGTCATCCCACGCAAATCTGCTTTTGGTTTGAACCTTGTTCCACCACTATTAAGGTAACGTACATTACTATAAAGCCCTACTCACTAGCATTCTAAGAAACATTCGGCGGTCACAAAATTCCAAGAAGCTACGATGCAAATCAGTTTTGTTTACAAGATTCCCGCGGGTGGGGCGCTCAACGGTTTTCCCTGCACGCGGGTGAGCACAGCGGTTCAGCACAGGCGGTTAGGACTTGGTAAGAATGGTTGTACGATTTTCGAGCTTCTGTCAACCCGTAACGACTTTCAAAGATCCACGAATGACAGCCGGGACCAACGACTTAACATGTTTTCCGAGGCACGGAGGACTTTCGGTATGTAAAGATGGTCACCCATCCACGGACCAACCCCGGCAAGCGTAGCTTAACCTGACGGATCGACCCGTGTGGCTGTTATTACTAAAGTATAGAAACACGCTTGGGTTAGATATAGGCAGAGGTGTATTTATATAGTACACCCAAATTTCAACAGTTATGTCTAGGAGGGTACCTACTGAACGCGCAGTGGCGCCCTCATCGTTTGTTTGGTTATTTCTTGTGAAAAGTTTAATAAAAAACCGGTCAAGTGCGTGTCGGACCACGCACAATGTTGGGTTCCTACGGAAAAGAATTTAAGTATCCCAAAAACAAACTTAACATTGTAGTTGAAAAACACGTTCTCCCATACATCGTTAGACAACATGGTATATCGACGTATCCTCCAACTGCAAATATAAGTTTGTAATCGCATAAAAAAATGTATGTGATAAAACTACAAATTTACGATATTCGGACTATTTCCTTTAATTGTGCTATGAGACCTTGCTTCTTGCCAAGTTTCATGATTCTAGGTCAACGGGAATTTATTTGCGAGTACCAAAATATTTCGTATAAATGGCCGTATTTTTTTTATTGCGTTGTTTTAGGAACTCGATCTTTTTAGAGCTCTATGGGATCGTAGACCTACGTATTTGATATTAATTTCAACTTGATATCTCCATGCGTTTCTGAGAAAAAGGGTCTTGACAGACTGCCAGACAGACCGACGGACCACGAACTGATCCTATACGGGTTCCTTTTTGTTTTTTTGAGGTACCGACCTTAAAAGGTACCCATCATTTGGTTTTTAGAGGATCAGTTAAATATGTCCCGATCACATATTATGGCATAGGTATGAATGTGTATGACGTAAACGGAATCTGTCAGGATCATTAGGACAAGCATAAATTTTTTCACAACTGTGACATACGCCTCCTCTCTGTAGGAGGGAGTGGGCTCCAACACTTTATAAAGCCCAAGTCCAATCCTGCATGGAGTATTGCAGCCACCTTTGGGATGGATCAGCTAAGAGGCTCATTGGCGACGTAAAACTGGTGGATGCCAAGCTTCATAGCTTGGCTCATCGCCGCAAGGCTGCCTGCTTGTCGGTCTTCTACAGATTGTACTTCGGTGAGTGTGCCCAAGAACTCCACGACCTGATTCCACCGGCTCCCTTCTACCATCGGTCATCTAGACGCACTGCCAGTTACCATCCCTACCTAGTTGCTATTCCACCAATTCGCACTAACCGTTTCCAAATGACTTTTATAATGCGCACAGCAAAAGAGTGGAACTTGGACTACCAGCATCTGTGTTTCCAAGCGCATACAACCCTAATCTCTTCAAAGTGAGAGTGAACACGCTTCTTCTAAGTAAGCTCACTCCATCGTCGACTTTGTCTCTGTCACCTCTGACCTAGACTAGAGTCAAGAGCAAACCCGTCTCAAATAATAAAAAAAAAAAAATCGCGGGCTCAGTGCGAATTGGTGGATTTCATATGTCTTTGAATGTCTGGCGGTGGACATGTATTTAAAACTATCAAACTCTTTTTCTTAATCTATCATCCCCATTTTAGATAATACAGTTAAAATCAGTTACAAGTCCATCTTTACATACACCCTCGGAATGTTGGTCCCAGCTATCATTCGTCGATTTTTACAGTTGATAGTCGTTACGGGTCATCAGAAGCCCGAAAGTCTGACAACCAGTCTTACCATGGTGTATCGTGTTACCCAGTCACTGGGTTGTGGAGGTCAGATAGGCAGTCGCTCTATGTAAAATACTGGTATTCAGCTGCATCCGGTTAGAGTGGAACCCAACCCCCACCTTGTTGGGAAAAGGCTAGGCAGATGATGAATATCAGTTACAAGTCAAAATTAAAATGTATTATTTTAATCAATTGGAATGGAAAAACAAACAATGATATAATTGGGGATGAAGCAGTAATTGTTATTGGTTATTTGTTATTTCTTTGCCAATACCTTTTTTTTTTTTTTTTTTGTGGATGGGAAATCATCAAATAACTTCTCCCGCTCTGGGTGGAGCGGAAGGGCGTGTCAGACTTTTACTGACTAAAACCCACCCGTGTTCCTTCAGTTGCCTATGCCAGGGCCACGGTATCTTTTTCAAACAACCCGCGACCCCAGCGGCATTGGCCCTATTGGACCCCATCTTTTGCTGACATCTCTTTGAGGCGCGCGTGGAACACAACGCGCCGTCGGCCCGGGCCTGGTCCTCACCGGACGGCGAGCTACCCACTACTCACCGTCCGCAAGCCCGCGCCTACGGTGGCCGGGAATCGGCTATCAATTCCCGCCGCCCAGGGCGTCTCCTGCGGCGACTGAGGGCGTGAGGCTGCCTCTCCCTCACGCGTTCCGCCTCCTCCTTCGCGAGCATTACCGCTTCGCAGAAGGAGGTGACGGCCTCCCATGCACTCTCGCTCCGCACCATGGCCTGGACCAGGCTCGGACGCGAGAGATCGCCGCCGCCGATCGCCTCCGTGAGAACACGGCGGTGCTCTGCCCAAGCCGGGCAGACCTCCACTGTATGCTCCACCGTGTCCTCTGGGCGATCCACACAATGGTGACACCCGGGCGTTTCCTCCCGCCTTATGTGAAACAGGAACCTCCCGAAACAACCGTGTCCGGTGAGGACCTGCGTCAGGCGGAAGGTGAGGACGCCGTGGCGCCTCTCTAACCACTCCTCAAAGAGGGGACTTATCGCCGCAATTGTGGCGTGCCCAGCGCTGGGCTGCGACAGTCGCACTCTCCATGTCGCCATGAGATCCCGCCGGAGTTCTGTCCGCTGTACCGTGATTTCTCGCGGCAGCGGAGTTACGCCCCGGCGTTTTGCCTCCTCGCGCCACTCCCACACGTGCGCGAGGACTTTCGCCTCCAGATCCCACGGCGGCAATCCGGCAAGGAGGCTCGCCGTCTCACCGGAGACCGTGCGGTAACCCCGGACTAGCCGAATGGCCATGACCCTCTGGGACGCGTTCAACCGGCGGACTGGCCGCAGCCTCAGGGAACGCGCCCACACCGGTGCCCCGTAAAGGGCCATGGACCGCACGACCCCCGCGTAAAGCCTCCGGCAGGAGGCGTTTGGACCACCTAGATTGGGCAGGAGCCGCTTCAAGGCAGCCCCAGCCCGCTCCAGTCTGGGAGCCAAACGTCGGAAATGCTCCACGAAGTTCCACCGGCTGTCGAGGACGAGTCCCAGGTACTTCATCGTCGACTCGACTCCGATGCGAACCCCTCCTACCGTTATTTGGGAACCCGACGGTGGCGCATTCCGAGGGCCATGAAAACACATGGCCTCGGACTTGTGCAGGGCCACCTCGAGTCCCAACTGCCGGATCCTCTCAACGACTATCGCAACCCCGCGTGTCGCTAATTCAGCCGCCGCCTGGTGCGACCTCCCCTGCGCCAGGACCAGCGTGTCGTCAGCGTAACATACTACGCTGACGCCGCTAGGGAGGTCGGCGCGCAGCACCCAGTCGTACCCGATGTCCCACAAATGCGGCCCCAGGACCGATCCCTGTGGGACACCGCACGACATCTCTCGCCGGTTCCACTCTCCCTGATGACCGGGGTAGATGACGGCCCTATCCGTCAAATAGGCCTCAACCACTCGACAGAGGTAGGTCGGCATCCGGTGATACCGGAGTGCCTCCCTGATGCAACTCCAGGGCAGGGTATTGAAGGCGTTGGCAATGTCTAGAGACACCGCCAAGACGACCCCACCCCGGGCCACAGCATCCCCCGTCGTGAGGGCTCGCACGCGCATGATGGCGTCCACCGTAGAGCGCCCCCTGCGGAAACCAAACTGGCTCTCCGCCAAATCCGGCCCCTCCTGCACCAGCCACCCGACGAGGCGGTCTGCAATAACTCTTTCAAAGAGCTTGCCCACCTCGTCGAGCAGCACGATGGGTCGGTAAGCGGACGGAGAGTCCGCAGGGCGCCCCGGCTTCTTAATGAGGACCAGTTTCCCCGTCTTCCAACGAAGTGGGAACTGGCCCCTCTCCAAGCATGCGCTTAGGAGCCCCCCTAGTCGAGGCCCGAGAGCCCCAAAGGCCAGAACCCAGGCTCTTCCAGGTAAGCCGTCGGGTCCTAGGGCGGCATTTTTGGCACTCAGCCTACGTACCGCCGCTCTCAACTCTACCTCGGTCACTTCCGGAGCATCGTCGTCGTCGTCGGTGATGTGGTCCGCAATGGGCACCGCAGGAAGCGGAGCCATGGGCGGGGGAGTATGTTCCCCTCGCGAAGGGAACAGAGCGCTTACCACGTCCTCCACGAGCTGGGGCCGGAGACTCTGCGTCAGCGGGGGCGCCCATGGGCGGAGTTTATTCCGCACCATTTTATAAGGGCGTCCCCATGGGTCCCTGTTTAGAGTCTCCAGCGACTCCTCGCGAGCCAGATCCCTGGCCCGCAAGATCTCCGCTCGGAGGGCGGTCTTCGCCGCTCTGTACCCCTCGTACAGCTCCGCCTGAATGGCTTCCGTATCCGGAGGGCGGATACGGAGCCTGCGGTGCCTGGTGTACCGGTGCCGCGCAGCAACGCACGCCTCGCGCAGAGCCGCCAGCTCCGGCGACCACCAATACACCTGGCGCCAGGCGCGACCGGGCTGGACCCGGGGCATTGCCACGTCACATATTTCGGACATGGCCTCCCGGAACCACTCCGCCTCGTCGTTGATGTCGGCAGGCCTGTCCGGTGGTGACACCCAGGCCTGCACGATCGAGGCTTCCAGGAGGAGCTCCCGGTCCAGCTTCTTCAGCGCCCACCGCGGACCACTCGGGGCCTGTCGGACCGGCGCGCTCGAGGTCTGGGCGGAGACATCAAACCGGATGTACCGGTGGTCGGAGTAGGTCTCCACCCCCTCTATGACGCGCCAGTCAACAACATGTGGCAACAGAGCGGGGCTGGCGAACGAAATGTCCACCACTGATTCGCCCCGCATCCGCACACACGTGGGGACAGAACCCCGGTTTAGGATGACCAGGCCTGTCTCCAGAGCCCAGTCCTCCACCATCCTGCCCCGTGTGTCCGTATACCGGGAACCCCAAGCCACATTCTTGGCGTTGAAGTCCCCGAGGACGAGCACGGGAAGGGAACGAAACCCGACGACGACGTTTTTCAACTCCGCAAGGGAGTTGTGGAACTCGGCGAGAGTTCGGTTCGGGGAGAAGTATACCCCTACCACAACAATCCCCCCGAACCGAGCTGCAACGCAACCCTGTCCCCTCTTGACGGCTTCGAGGGACAGGGTACCGGCGGCGGCCGACGAAATGAGGGTCACTGAGCCGCTCAGGTCCTCCACCCAGTAATCACTGGGCGGGACAAAGTACGGCTCAGCGACCACGGCGATGTTAATCGACCACTGCGCCATGCTCTGGAGCAACAGATCCTGAGCGGCGACGCAGTGGTTGATGTTCGCCTGGAGGAGGCGTAATGGGGCCATTACTGGCACTCCATATTAGCCCCCCCCCCTGAGCCTCCTGTGAGGGCTCTGCCGCAGTGAGTACGGCGGCGACGGCAGTGGAGGCGGCAGCGACGGCGGCCGTGGCGGCGGCTGCGGCCGTGACGGCGGTAGCGGAGGCGGAGGGCTTGCCCCTGCCCCGGGCTTTGGTGGGTGGACCACAGCCCTTGCTTCCAGCCCGGTGATCGGCCGGCTTGCCAGCTGCCGCACATAGATAGCAGTGCGGCGTGGCATTGCACGAGCCGGCCTTGTGACCGGGCTGACCACAACGGAAGCAGTGACTGCTGCGATCCACCTCCGAGGTGCATTTTGCCCCCACGTGGTTGCCCACTTGGCAACGGAAGCACCTCAGAGGTCTGGGTTCCAGCAGTTTCACCCGCGTGGAATCCCAGCCCACCTGGAACCTTCGGCCCTCCCCAACTATTTTGTGGGCCGCCGATACGGGGCAGCTCACCGTAACGGCTCGCATCCCCGTGAGGTCAGGACGGATGGTGCCTACCTTCACCTGTTCGAAGGCACACCCCCCAGTCTTGACCACGGCGGCCACCACCTCTCGCTCCGTCACGGAGTCGTCCAGACCCAGGATGCGCAAGTCAACGCACTTGGCGGGTCTGGACACTCGGGCCTCGTCCGCATTTAAGGACGCCCTGAGCCTTTCGGCCAGAGCGTCAGCGGTCGGGCCACTGGCCGCACCGGGGATCTCGAGCATCCGAGCCCCAGTCGCAGTGACCCTTACCCGCAAGCCCTCGGTAACACCGATTTCCTCCAGGTTCACCGCCGCCCTCGCCTTGGCGAGCACGTCGCGGTAGGACACGCCCTTCTTCTCCGCCTCCGGCTGTAGTGTGATCACTACAGCTGCGGACTTTGGGGCACGTAACCTCGCCGCGACGCTTCGCTCTTTGCGCCGCCGCCGCCTCTCCCTCCGCTTGGCCGACCTTGCCGCCTTGCCCTCCTTCCTCTTCTCCCCAGCTACATGCCATTCGGCGTCAGCCGGAGGAGATTTGGGAGGCGGGGGCAGCCGCTTCGTCACCGCCACAGCTGGGGCCCTCTCAGGCGCCTTCGCAGCCGCCTTCGTGGGCGCCTTCGCAGGCGCCGTCGCAGGCGCCTTCGCAGCCTCGGCCCCGCCCTTAGCCTGCCCTGCCGACCCTGGTTTGGCCGTGGCAGCCATTGCGGCATACGAAGCCGCCTTTGGCTGGCCCGAGGCCGCCGGTCGGCCTAGCGGGGGCCGCAGGACGATTCCCTCAAGGACCGAGAACCGGTTGCTAAGGGAAGCCAACTCCTTCCGCACCAAGGCCAAAACTCGGTCCTCTGCAGGCCCGAGGCCGCCTTGCCCCTGCTGCACCCCCTCCTGAGCGCCGGCTCCGCGGAGCCTGGCCAGGTCTGTTCGGAGCTCCTCATTCTCCTTTCGGAGAAGCTCCATGGCGGCTGTCAAGCGGGCGACCTCCGCCCGCATTTCGGACATTCCGTCCGACGGAGGCCCTTGAAGTAGAGCCTCCGCTGCCGCCATAATGGAGGCCTTGGCTGCGGGTATGGCCTTGTCTTTAGATGACTGCTTCTTCTTCAAGGCCACACCCTTGACTGCAGCGGCCACGACCTCCTCAAACCTGGCCCGGTCCGAATTGGAGCCACCAGCGGCGTCCGACTCATCGCCAGACGCCTCCACGGCGCTCCCCTCGGCCGACCCGGCTGAGCCGTCCTCTTGTGCGGCGTTTACCCGGCTCTTGCTCTTCCGGCCTAGGCCCCAGCGAGCATATTTTGGAGCCGATTTAACTCTGCCGTCCGAGGAAGACTCCTGGGCATCTCCCGGATTTAGGGTCCGCTTCAGGAAAGCATTTTTCCTTCCAGCGGCCCCCACCACTACGCACTCCGGGCTCTTAAAAGTGCCCCTCGCGCCCTTCACTCCCGATGCGGCGTCGGACTCCGACCCCGCATCACTCCTCTCCCTCTCCTCTTCTCGTCCATTGTTTTTAGTTGGTTCCATATTTGTTCCCACGAGTAAAAACTTTATCACTGGCTCAAAACTGTGGTTCGCACTAGAGATTAATTTAGCTACCCATTAATCAAGCTACCAACCTCCCTCACGGTGCGCCGCCGCTTGAAGGTTTGGGGTAATTTTTTTATAGAGGTTTTCTTCCTCGCGGTCCGGGCGGTTAAGCCAAGACCCTCGACCCCCGTCAAAAGTCAGAGACATGACCTTGAACAATCTTCGGGGCTACGAGACTAACGGTGGCAGAAGGAAATGACTTCCTCCTGCCTGCCCGGCGGCAGGGTTAGTGCACACCGAGCCCGCTCTTACTCCGCCGCTGTGCGTCTCTGCTTAGAGCAGAGGGACACACGTTGGAGCGTACCTCCGACAGGATATTGGCATACGGGCAACAAAACCCCTTAGGCACACGTGCCTAAGGGGAACCATTGCCCGCACCCCAGGGTGCACCGTCCCGGAGACTGGCCTTCCCCCCGGACGTATCCGTAAGGGAACTCCAGCCCACGGGCACTCGGGGAGGTTTCCTGTCCACGCACCCCTTCTTTGCCAATACCTGGCATAGTAACCGAATAATTGTACAAACATTGTCAATGGTTCATGAAAATGTAGGGTTGTGGTTCCCTAGTAAATTATATTATGTTCAAGTATAGTATGTATAAACTATAAACACTAGGTACTAAAATAAATGACTTGCTGCTGCTTGTGGTGACTGCTCGTCTCAACAAAATAAAGCCAAGGTCAACAACCTTGGTTTTGTTATGTTATTAGTAATTAATTCTTTGTTTATTTTACTTCGATGGTCCTAGTGTATCATTTGTGACTTCGAGTTACGGCTTCATATTATCTACAGATATATGTAAGTGGGCACGCCCTTTATTACTGGAGGCTTTTATTTAAGTATAAAGTTCTGCTTACGTTTTTAGTTTTGTATTTTTATTTCTGATTGAGTATAGTTATCGATTTTTTCGATATTTTTTTCTTTTCTTTTTTTTTTGGTATATTGGCGTGTGCTAGCTGACTTATAGCAAATAATTTAATTTAAATATTTTGTGTTGCATGATGTACTTTTATTATTTTACGTAGTATTGTATAGAATCTTCTTTTTTTTAACTGAACAGACAGCTGTGCTGCTGGGGAGTTTGTTGCGAAACTTCTTCTCCTCAGCTAAAGCACTAGGAAGTGGTGAAGGGCGGGCGTTTTGGGGGACTGTCTTATGTAATTTTGACGTTCAAATAGTGCTGTTCCTCAGCCTAGTTTGAATAAATGACTTTTGATTTTAATTTTGAACTATACGTTGAAGTTCGTCAAAGTACTTGTCCGCATCGCTGTCATCCGGAAACATGCCCAGAAGACTATCAGGATTGCCACGTTGAAGGGCAATGCTAATTCTGTAGCCAAAGAACAAGCCAGCACAGAACGAGCAAGGTTACGTGAAGCGCCGTGACGCGAGGCGTCGTCTTCTGTTCTGACATTCAAAGACAAATAATTTCAAATACCTAGGCACTTAACTAGAAGGCCCCTTTGAACCGATGTCCAAATTCACAAGGAAATTGAATTGATTGTAGTTGCCCCTTCCAAAAGGTCGTTTCGTATGGAGAAGAATGGACAAGAAACTCCACAGTTATTCCTTTAAAATGTTTTACGATGTTTATAAACATTAATTATATGATTATAATTACATGTAAAGACCAACCTAGAATAAAATTACTAAACCACAGTAGGTACTCAATTAAATAACGTTAAAATAGCGTAAAAAGTTTGACATTTCTCAAAACACGTATCTCTTTACTACCCATGTTGAATAAACATTAAGTATGTGTAAGTACTCGACAAACTAGCTCCTTTACTAACAAGTTAAATATTTTGTACGCGGCGAGGCGCTGCCGGGCGTACTGAAAAGTTGCGGCGTATTTTCCCAGTGGGTACGCGGCGTACTCAATGGGAATTTGAATAAAACCGTTTTAGTAGGAGTGGTCTTTTATTTAGTTAGTTGGAATTCTGAGCTGGTATAGTGAAGTTGTTGAAAAGAGGAATTATGCGCTTGTGGCTGTGGCTAAGTAATATCAGCCGCACGGGTCGATCGATCAGGTTAAGCTGCATTTGCCGCGGTTGGTCTGTGGATGGGGATCTTTATATACCGATAACCCCCCTGTGCCTGAGAAAGCACTTTAAGCTCTCGGTCCCGGTTGATATTCGTGGATCTTTGACAATCGTGACGGGTCATCAGAAACACGAAAGTCTGACAACCAGTCTTACCAAGGGGTATCGTATTATCCAGTAACTGGGTTGTGCAAATCGGATAGGCAGTCGCTCCATGGTCATGTATTGTACCTATGGACATTGATTATAATAAAAAAAACTGGCAGTACTAAAAATATAATATGGCAACACTGTGGTGGCATTTTTATTTTCTAACAACACCAGTGAGTGGCGTGACGCTATCGGTGTTGTGTGCAGTGTGAGGCCATGTTGGAGATAGTCTGAAATGTCCATAGGTACAATACATGACTACTGATATTCAGTTGCATCCAGTTAGACTGGAAGCCGACCCCAACTCAGTTGGGAAAAGTCTAGGCAGATGATGCAGATGACTTAAAAGAGGACTTATATAACGGAGAACCTTTTTGCCTTCCTGGATAACTAATCATGCCAGCGGAAGAACCCAGGAGTCCAAATGGCATCACAGATTTCGTCACGGAGTTGAGGAGCAATACCAGCCTCACGACACGCTCGACCGTCAACCTTCGTGTTCAAAGCTTTGGCGACGTTGACCCATGTCTTACTCCGTGACGACACTGTTTGACGGCCTCTGCAACCTCATTACACTGGCTAAGGGCCAGTGTAAGGAGCATCCTGAGGAGAAAGGACAAAACCCTTATCTGGGAGATGAATGGAAGAGAGGCTACGGTCAACGTATACCGTGTTAAGCCAGCATACCTGGACTCTGAAACCGGTTTCCTTCACAGTTCCCGATCCAGTTTCTCCTTCCGCACACCTAACTTCCCCCACGCTAACTATATCATCTCTTTCAGGCACTATCACCACCAGAACAGGTAGCAGACGGATTATAATAGGTTGGGGAAAAAGTTTCTTCGCATTTTTTAAGAAAATTCAAAACATTTTTAATATAGTTTATTTACATTTAACTAAAGTATGTAGGTACCATTTTGTTCGATAACTTTTTGCCATCTTGTAGGTAGGGACATGATCCCATTGCTATAGAAATTTTGGGACTTCTGGTCAAAATACCGCGACAAGTGGTTTTGGCAGTCCTCTCGTGATGTTAACCTGACACTGCCTAAAGAATTCTGAAGAGACCGAAACAGGTGTAAATCTGAAGGTGCAAGGTCAGGACTATACGGCGGATGCATTAACACCTCCCAGCCAAACTCTCTTAATTTTTGCTGAGTGGCTAAAGATTTGTGAGGTCTAGCGTTATCATGATGAAAAACCACACCCCTTCTGTTGATTAATTCCGGCCGCTTTCTCTCAACTTCTTGCTTTAATCTCATCAGTTGTTCGCAGTAGAGTTCAGAATCGATGGTCCTGCCTGGTGGTAACAGCTCATAATTAATAATGCCCTTCCAATCCCACCACACACACAGCATCACCTTGTTGCGAGTTAACCCGGGTTTCGCCACAGTCTGTGAAGCCTGACCGGCCTTTGACCACGACCTTTTTCGCACGTTCTTGTCATACGTGATCCACTTTTCATCACCAGTTATCAGCTTCTTCAAAAATGGTTCGGCTTCATTACGTCGTAATAAAGAATCACAAATGAGTACACGGTTCATTAGGTTTCTTTCAGTGAGCTCGTGAGGTACCCTAATGTCGAGCTTTTTTGTGTACCCAGTTTTTTTCAAATGCGCCAAAACTGTTTTGTGGTCAATTTCCAGTTCTTCAGCTACGTCGTAACTACTGATATGCCGATCTTGCTCCACTTTTTCAAAAATGGCATCCATTTTATCCGTATTTTATAGGGCGACCAGAGCGACGTGCATCTTTGACATCAAAATTTTCGGATTGAAAACGCTTAAACCAAATTTGTGCTACTCTCACAGACACTACACTAGGTCCATAAACATCGCAATTTTTTTTCGCGGCTTGCGTTGCATGTTTACCTTTTTTGTAGTAAAATTTTAAAATGTATCGAATTTCTTCATTAGATTCACTCATCTTGACGGTACGAAAAACAAATGAAAATCACACATTTTCCTAATTTGAATTTGGAATTATGTTCTTTAAAATTTAAACTTTCAATGATACCAAAACCAGCCAGCTACAAATAGTATAGCCAAAGAGATTTTATTACAAGTTCATACATACCTACTATAATGCGAAAAGACTTTTTCCCCAACCTAATATTATTATTAACGCTTCAGTAGTGTGTTAAGGGTATTTTTAACCGAACTATTATTATAAATGCAAAAGTGAGTTTGTTTGTTTGTTACGCTTTCACGTTAAAACGGCTGAACGGATTCGGATGGAATTGGCAACACGGGTAGGCTGGCTAGTATAGCCAAAGAGATTTTATTACAAGTTCATACATACTATAATGCGAAAAGACTTTTTCCCCAACCTAATATTTAGGGACATCCTAGATTTATAATTTTTACCTTATAGTTTTGTTGGATAAAAACTGACAACATAGCTGGTCTTGCAGATGTCTATTGTTTATGGTAAAAAAAAGAACCATACTTATCGTCACAGAACAGTACAGTAGTTTTTGTACCTTTTCCAATAAAAGCGCGTAGGTACTTTCGTGTAGATTCCAGACGCAGGAGCTGGATTCCAATTTGCTACGCACGAGAGCATTAAATATTATTTTGATGGCATGTGTGGAGCGAAAATCGCGGCAATTACGCAGAACAAAACCCAACCTCTGGCAGGATTCCTTAGCTACCGTAGCAATGTGGTCGTGGAAGTTGAGCTGAGCTTTCGGTCGAATGTGACTCTAAAGTATTTTATGACTGTTGTTTTCATGATAGTATTGTTTTTTTTTTAATTGTATTCATAATTTACTGGGAGCCGCATTCGACCGAATGTCATTGCGAAGCGTTTGGAGGAATTCAATTCCATGTTGTTGTCTAAGCTCCACTTATATATTGCATCTAAGTTTTGCTGCAGTGCTAAAAAGTCACGCTCGGAGTTTATTTCTAGGTACAATTTCAAGTCATCGGCATATAATAGACATCTTGCGTGACGGAGAACTTGGGGAAGATCATTAATCATGATTAAAAATAACAAAGGCCCCAAAATTAAGCCCTGACTTACTCCGGAACGCGTGTGGTAGGTGCCTGATTCGTATTATTGTAGATTCGCTATAAGTATGGCAAAAATATTTGAAGAGTTCCCTCAATTCCACATGAATTCTATCATCAGAACTGGATTTTGATAAAAATGCGACCAATCTGGAAGTATATCCTGTCAAATAAAAAATGATTTTTCGAAATCGGTTTATAAATGAAGGAGTAATCAGGTAACAAAAAAAAAAATACAACCGAATTGATAACCTCCTCCTTTTTTCAAGTCGGTTAAAAAATAACTTGAAAGTGCAAGAACCCAATCTCCATAATAATTATTACCAAAGAGAATTAGTTTGTAATCTAGTTAACAAGAAACAGATTTAACAACGTGATCAGAAAGACAACTTCATAAGTTTATAAAACTCAAATTGCTTGAGGTGAATACGTATAATAGAGTCAGGTAGTCTTTGAGTATGAATAAGACAATCTATACTAATTCAATAAAGCTAAAGAGTTTGTCTTTTTGTTTGAACGCTCTAATCTCTGATTTGAAAAACTCGTTTTACAATTGAAAGCGCTTTTTTTGCCTTACGAATTAGATGGGAAAATCGATTATTGGATTCACCCCAGCTCCTCAAAGACAGCCAGCAATGCTTTGGTGTTACTGACAACCTCACAGAGGGTTACCGAAGTACTTTGCCCTGTATGTGGCGATCATCAGACAGTTTAGAAGCACGTGAGCTGCTGTCTCGTCGTCTTCCATGCAGGCCCTGCACAGCGAACTGTCTAGGACTCCTATAACAAAGAGGTGTTTATTTAATGACCTGTGGTCAGTTATTGCTGCTGTAACTGTATACAGCTGTTGTTTAGTCAGTGGGAGAACATGATCCGGAATTGCTTCTTTAGCCTGCTTATAGCCCTTGAAGAAGGTTATAGGCTATTTTTGATTAAGCTACGATAGTCAAGAGCCGAGTAAGAAGAAAAAGAAAGCACGCTAAGCGAAAACGAAGTAAAAGTACGGAGTGAGCGATGTAGTGGGAAGCGGTTGGTTGGGGGAACAAGAAATTTCACGCGGACGAAGTCACTGGCAGAAGCCAGTTTATGGAGCTACTGCTCTACGGAAAAGTCCAGGGAGACTATGCCATCCTTAGATAGTAAACTAACCAGGCAATTATTACACCTGGACAGGAATGGCCTGCGTCTGGTGATGGGGACCATCACAGGATACTGCTCACTAAACAAACACTTTCACACAATGGGCATAACGGACAGCCCTCTGTGCAGAGCTTGCATGGAGGCTGAGGAAACCGTCGCGCATGTGCTCTTTGAATGCATAGGCGTTACCCAGATTAGAATAGAAACCCTTGGGGCACCCAGGTCTTTCAGAGAATATATTTTATAATGCACACAGCAAAGGAGTGGAACTCACTACCTGCGTCTGTGTTTCCGAACGCATACAACCCTAATCTCTTCAAAGTAAGAGTGAACAGGCTTCTTCTGGGTAAGCTCACTCAATATTCGACTTTGTCTCTGTCACCTCTGACCTAGACTAGAGTCAAGAGCAAACCCATCACTAATAAAAAATAAAAAGATGTTCTGAACAGACCTGAAGACGTGATCAACTTCTGGAGGGATATGGTCTGGTTGGAATAACTACTGACGGCCGCCATGGCTCACGTCCATTTGAACAATATAGAATACGTCTACGGTGGGCCTAGTTGAAGTAGTTGCTATGCCGGTCACGTTAGTATAAAGTTTTGGGCAAATAAATTGTTTTTGGGTTGAAAGGAGTTGATTAGAAGCAATACCTTTTACTCTAAGTTAATACTTCAGCCAACAATTTACAAGCAGCAAACAATTGTAGCATCTCAATAAAGACTATGTATGTTGAAAGACGAACTTTTGTCATTTTATAAAAACCGGCCAAGTGCGTGTCGGACCACGCACAATGAAGGGTTCCGTAGTTGGGATGAATCCCAAGAACAAACTTAACATCGTGGTTGAAAAACATGTTCTCCCAATGTAAATTTACTGTTGGAACGTAGAGATGTCGGACTTCTCACAATGAAGGGTCATTGTGAGTAGTCCGACATATCTAACTCCATCTTCTCTCCTAGAAATAAAAGTCTTACATATTAAAAAATTAAGATTTCAATACAAAACCGGTCAAGTGCGTGTCGGACCACGCACAATGAAGGGTTCCGTAGTTGGGAAGAATTAATCTGAAGAACAAACTTAACATTGTAGCTGAAAAACGTGTTCTCCCATACATTCCAATTGCAAATGCAAGTTTGTACGCACAATATTGAGAGATTTACCACGTTATTTTAAGACCATAGACTTCTTATAAGTTTTCCTGTAATCCATAGGTATACAACTATTTTCTTTATTTTTTCAAAATTTTAGGCTCAGTAGTTTTGGAAATAAGGGGGAATGGTCAATTTTCGTCTATTTTCTGATATAACTTTAAAACAATTTATTTTAAAATTATAAAAAAAATGTATATTTAAGACCCTTACAATTACATTTGATATGTCACACGGTACAGTTTGCAAAACTAGTTTATTTTTATTTACTTATTTGCCCACCAAAATTGTCCTCTATATTCAAAATTAATTTATTTACGTTACATGTTCGCGTTTGGGTCACAGAAATTCATACGTGTACCAAAATTTAACTTAATCAGTTCATTAGATTCGGAGCAAATTGGCTGTGACAGACAGTTAGACAGACACACGAGTGATCCTATAAGAGTTCTGTTTTCCTTTTGAGGTACGGAACCCTAAAAATTACAAAAAACGGTTGTCGTTCTCTATGAGCTCATTACCGCTGTTCAAGCCTTGTCAAAATAATAATAAAAATATTAATGACGGGAATAATTAAGTATATGCAAAAATACTACATCACACCATAAAATGTACCCAAAAATAAACCAGCCATATTTCTTTTATTTGGCTACTTACCTGGAAAACCATTAAATACCAAAAATAATAGAAGCTTTTTTTGAAAGCTTCAACGTAATATCGTCTAAAAGGAAACTGTAAACGCGAAAAACACGGAAAATCTGAAAATAAAAATCATTTATTTTCTGTTTTCAAAACCCTTCCGTTACCACAGTAACAGATCGAAAGGTGAAATTCCCTTAAAATAATTGACTTAATTAAAATCAACCTCATTCATTCGTGTTCCAAAATTAAACCACAATGTAGATAGTTACAGAAGGTCGGCTCTGTACAACGAGCGAATACAGGCACACGATTCAATACCTACTGGACCGAATTATATGGGACGGCTGATATTTTTTTCTTGATAACGATGTTGGTCCCATGGAAAAAGTTTTCAGCTTGATGGTCTGTACTCTTAAATTTGATCACACCTTTAAGATTCATCCTGTATACACCGTAAGGACTATTCTTGCTTGCAGCGCTCGGACGCTATATTAACGCTTGCTAACAGATGTGGTCATCCTCTGCACGGGATATTTTTTGACGGTGTATTATACAATATGTAAGAAAAAACCTGTTGTTCTTCCTACCTAAGTTTTAAGAATCGGTATACATATGTATACGTAATAAAGCAAGTCATTTATAAAAAAAACTGTTCAACAAAAATAATTAAAATAAATATTTAATTATCAATATTTGTAATATTTAACTGATTTCTTCCCTCTGAAATGCTGCACGAAGCGATGACGCTAAACCAGAAAGAGATAGAACGTTCTCGCCACTCTCTTTGATCGGTGCCACTGCGCCGGTGTGTATTTTTCTACAGAAGTTCGTTCGACATTGTCAGCTGTTGTCACTTTAACGAACGATTCTTTGAAAATGTTGGTTTACGCGGTATTTATATGCACAATTGATAATTTGATTTAGACCTCTCGACTTGCCAATGCTTAATTTTTTTTAATTAAAATTCATCTATATTGTGCTTGTAGGTAAATGTATACGTCCCGAGAAGGAATAAGAGGGTTTTTGTTACATATGGTATAGATGTTCCTTTCTCCCATGGTACTTGCAGAATACGTAGGCTTGATGGGTGTTTTTACACTGTGTGCGTTTTCGCTTATTGTAAGGACCCGACCTTTTGTACCTATCTATTTTGTCGTAAAACCCTCGTTTACCAATTTTATCATAAACGAATGTTTTCTCCGATTAATAAGACAGAAGGTTCTAATTAATTATTTCTAACAAAGAAGGCGAATTAATGAGTCTTCGACATTTTCGTAATGAATTATGTTTAGAAACATAATTAATTAGGTACCTATCTACTCGACCATACATTTGTATAGAAGAGAGTTGTTTACTTTGATGGTGTGTACCACACCCTTAAATATGCCCATACATTTCTGATACCACCTGTATCTGTGAAAAAAGTAGGTTAACAACAAGTATCTAGAAAACACAGAAACTTTTAGTGATTTTAACACTACTAATAAAAAACAATAAAGAAAATTAACAACCACGCACGTGCAACGTCCATACTTTACTAATAATAAAGCTGAAGAGTTTATTTTTTTGTTCTTTTATTTGTTTGAACGCGCTAATCTCCGGAACTGCCAGTCGAATTTGATAGCGCAATTTTTGAGAACAATTTTTAACGTCACGTTATATGGCCCTTAAGAGTCGAGAAAAAAGAAAAAAAAAAGTCAGAAAGAAAGCTAAGCGAAAACGACGTAACGGAGGGCACAGCTCTAGGATATATGTATTTTATGTAAAAACGTAATTTTACGTGGATGGAAGTCGCAGCCAGAAGCACCTTTTTCTGCAAAGAAACTCCAATATTCTTAGAAATAGAATAAACAATGCACTTCGTTAAATATTCCTGGAACTCAATGAATATTTTCAAACCACTTTACTTTGAATTTTAATTAATTATGCAGAATAAACAGACAATAAACATCGCAAAAGTTAATTAGTTCGTGGTCGTATTTAAATTATTATGATAACGTGTATTTTATCTAGTTTTATTGAAATAACAATTAGTTATAGCGTTATTATGAAATGTCCAACTCTATCTGCTGGGGAGTTTGTTGCGCCACTTCTCCCCAGCTAAAGCACTAGGAAGTGGTGAAGGGCGGGCGTTTTTGGAGGACGTGTTATGTGATTTTGACGTTCGAAAAGTGCTGATTCTCAGCCTAGTTTGTCTTTTGATTTTGAATGACGTAATGTCCAATCAATTAAATAAATCCTATTTGAATGTGATGTTATCACAAACGATAAGGTCAAATTAAATTAGCTGGTGAAACTCCGCAGACGTGATGGGAAACGATATCTAAACATGAAAAAGCAAAAAATATTTTTTTTGCTTTAGCATGTATAGATAAAAGTAATGTTGGGGTCCGCTTTCAGTCTAACCGGATGCAGCTAAATTTCGGTACTTTTATATAGAGCATCTGCCTATCTGACCGCCACAACCCAGTTACTGGGTAATACGATACCCTTGGTAATATTGGTTATCAGACTTTCGGGCTTCCGACGACCCGTAACGACTGTCAAAGATCCACGAATGACAGCCGGGACCAACGGCTTAACGTGCTTTCCGAGGCGCGAAAGGGTCTTGGTATGTAAAGTCCACGGACCAACTACGGCAAGCGTAGCTTAACCTGATCTATCGACCGTGCGGCTGTTATTACTTAGCCACAGGCCCCTCCTCTCCTTCAAAATCATTATTATTTCTGAATAATGAAAAGGTTCTTTGTTTCCTCATAAGAAAGGGCAATTAGGTAGCTATGTACCTTCTTCTTACATAAAGATTTATTTAACGGATATATGTTCAGTCGTTATTTATTTTATTATAAAGAAAAGGAGAAATAACAATAAAATCTTCTTATAAAAATGTTTCGGGCTCATAGGACCGTGTACATACCTCGTGCTTTTGGCGCTGTTTGCTTAGTATTGGGTCATAAACGAGTTCGATGTGTTTCTTCAATTATATATTACTAACTTTTCCCCGCGCTTCACCAGCGTGGTGTCGGAAATTATCCCACGGGAGCGCACTACCGGGATCAAAAGTATCCTATGTCCTAATCCAGGTCATAGTCTACCCATGTGCCAAATTTCATCCAAATCCATTCAGCGGTTTTAGCGTGAAAGCGTAACTAACAAACAAACTCACTTTCGCATTTATAGTATTATGAAAAACCGGTCTCTCGACACTTTAGACTCACAAAATGTATTAGGTACTTAAATTTAAAAAAAAACTTAACACCCTACTAAAGTTTCTATAATAATTCCATCATGATTCGAAAGACACGTGGCGCCATCTATTATCCTAAGAACGTTATTGTTGTTTTCCTCGGGAACAGTACTTTTTTTCGGGATGAAAAATACCTTGTGTCCGTTTCTGTGTACGTGACAACGTATTTGAAAAATTTCAGGATGATCCGTTTAGTGGTTTAGGCGTAAAGAGGTAATAACTTTCGCATTTATAATATTATAAGAGCCGGTTTTTTGATCCAAATTTAACTCAACCAATGGTTAAACATAGTAACTAATGGTTGAATCTTGGCTAAATGTGAAAGGCTAAACATGAATGAGTTACGCCATTAGTTACTATTTTTTTAATATGAATGAGCTACCATGAATACATTCATGTTTAGCCTTTCACATCTAGCCAAAATTCAAGCATTAGTTATTATGTTTAACCATTGATAGAGTTAACTACGGATCAAAAAACCGGCCCTAAGTTAGGAAGAGTTAGGATTAGGTCGAATATCCTTCTAGAGCGTCCCCTCCCGGCGTTCCCATAATCGAATTTACAAAAATGTGTATTTACTAACCTCTTGACGACATTATTAAACCAAAAAAAAAAAAAAAAAACATAAAGTTCAAACAAATAACTTTCCTGTATGTGATAGTAAAAACACAAAAGCGATCAGATGTCAAGCTAGCCATCCATTTTGTTCGTCGCATCGCGCACGATCGCTTATACAACCAGACCTTAATTAATATGGAAACTGAGCTGAAAAATACACTTAATTGGTGTATGTGCTGCTGCTGCCTTTATTAAAATGTTAAAAGGTGGAAAATAAAAAAAAATATTTCCGAAAGGAAAGAGTTCATTATTCATCTGAGAGATGTTTATTAGATACACCCATATTTCGCCTGTCAAGTCCCTTGTCCTTACAAGAGCGAGTATTTACTTATTCAGTTGGAATTGTTTATCATTTGATTGATATTTGTTTTGGGACTTAAACAAACTGAAAGCTTTACTTATTAAATCAATGCTAAGCGGGAAACTAAAATCAAATCAAAGCAAATTGTATTTACCGCTACAGAGTGACCAGTATACCTTGAAACTTCATATCGACGCCATTTGTAAAAGCAACTGTCAAGTGTCAATCTAACGTCAAAATCAGTGCATTTAAGGATGAAGCGTCAGGGCAGCCCGCGTAATTCAAATTATCTTACGTTTCTTTTTGAAATTTACAAGACAGTATTAAGTTCTTTGTTAAATAACGTATGATGAGAGGAGCTTGTGCATAAGTAATAACAGCCGCACGGGTCAATCCATCAGGTTAAGCTACGCTTGCCGCGGTTGGTCCGTAGATGCGTTTACGACTCCCATTGTTACTATACATCCGGGCGATCTTTTTCCATTAACGTCAACGCTCTGAATCCTATTACTCAAGTATGAAGTAAGAAGATCCAGAGCGGTGTTCCGGATCCCGTAATGGCGGAGTTTCCTGATTAACGTTTCATGAAGAACGCAATCGAATGCCTTGGACAAATCACAAAAGATGCCCAAGGCATCGCATTTGTCTTCCCATGCATTATAAATATGTCCTAAAATTTCAACAGTTTCAGTAGTTGAACGACCCTTTGTAAAACTGCTTGTTATGTAATAATTTATGTTTATTTAAAAATCTTTGCAATTGGTCTAAAATTAATTTCTCAAAAATTTTACTAAACGTAGGTAGTACTGAAATAGGTCTATAATATGTGGGGTCTAATGAATTGAAACAAAGGTATTGTTTTACTATATTTCATAAGGTCAGGAAACTCCCCACAGTCGATACAGTTATTAAAGATATAGGATCACTCGTGTGTCTGTCCCAGTCAATTTGCTCCGAATCTAATGATTAAGTTGATATTTGGTACACGTATGAATTTCTGTGACCTAAACACGGACGCATAACGTAAATAAATGAATTTTGAATATAAAGGTCAATTTTGGGGGGCAAATAAGAAAATAAAAAAAAGTTTACAAGTGTGACATATCAAATGAAAGGGCTTACTGTAAGGCTCTCAAATATATTTTTTTTATAATTTTAAAATAAATTTATTTAAAGTTATTCAAGAAAATAAACGAATTTTAACCATTCCCCCCTTATCTCCGAAACTACTGAGCCTAAAATAAAAAATACAGAAAATAGTTCTATACCTATAGATTAGACAGGAAAACTTATAAGAAATTTATGGTCTTAAAATAACATGGTAAATCTCTCAATATTGTGCGTACAAACTTCAGTTTGCAGTTGGAATGTATGGGAGTACATGTTTTTCAACTACAATGTTAAGTTTGTTCTTGGGATAAATTCATCCCAACTACGGAACCCTTCATTGTGCGTAGTCCGACACGCACTTAGCCGGTTTTTTTTACTTTGTAATTGTTGCTGTTGTGTTAAAAGGCCTCGTCGAACAAATCTTTCTTGATTTATTTTTATAAGCTTCGTCTATTTTCACTGAAGATGTGGATAATATAGGGTGAATAGCGCAAAGATGTCAAAGAAACCATGAATTCAATATTTTAGATAAAACTAAAATAGTTTTTTTTTTTTACAAAAACAATCCACCCCGTATAATAATGAACCAGTGCGCAAGCAACATTCACCACAGCAACATTCTCATATAGGGTGTAGGAAGGAGACCTTTTATAGGTATGTACGAGTATGTGTTTAACCATAAAATAGAAGAAGCTTCGTCTTGTTTGATTAATATTATACTGTGAGAGTATATACTGTGATTAATATTATACTGTGTACTGTGAGAGGAATTTATGAAAGTGTTGTTAGACGATTTTATATTTTCTCTTTTATGTGATGTGTATATACAAACTTTGTGTTTAATTTTTGTAATTGGTTTTAAACCGGCTTAATTAAATAAATAAATAAAATTATTTTTGTCTTTGTTGGGCATAGTCCTTTGACCTGTCTTCCATTGCAAATGATTATACCTACAACTCCGTCCCTAATTGCGTCCCAAAGTCAGTCAATTTACAAATACAGAGTATTTAATCTTCATGTTAAACATTCCCCCACCATTTACTAGCGCTTCCAAACTTATATTTGTGTTGCCAACAAAATAATTATTTATATTGAAAAGCTCGCTGTTCTCCGTTTGAGTTTTAGGCAATTAATCTTGAAATGTATTTAATCGAACCTCTACCAATTCCCATTTTACACTGCTAAAAATACTATTGAACACTAATTTTGTGAACCTCAAATGGACCTAGTTATGCAGAAAGCAGCCATATGGCACTATCTCCAAAAAAATGTTATAAACACAGTAAGTACTAATTTCGAGAAATAAGATTTTTTGCAAAAACAGCCATGTCGATATCTCTATTTACTCGTATCGCAGAAATGTGATCCGTCAACTGCAGCCTTGTCCATACATCCATAATGCAACTATCGACAGAAAAATGCTTATAACTTTGTTTGTATTGTACTTTTCCCGACATGGCTGCTTACTGCATAACACGTTCCAAATAATTTTTATTTTGGAATCCTTAAAAATACTAAAGTCACAGTTCCAACGTAACCTAACCCGTTTGATTGGTGGAGTACCCTAGTTCCTGCGACCAATAAAAATTTAATAGGAGGCTCAACTCAATTATTTAAAAAAACCGGCTAAGTATGTGTCCCATACATTGATATAAGTACGAGGGCGGGTCAATAAGTCCGTGACTTTTTGAATTTCTGACCTCTTTACTGAAAAAGCAACACTACTCCTGTCAACAGGCATCTGTCAGTTGACTCCTGTCAAAATTTGAACTTGCTGCGTCAGTTAGTTTGTGTTTGACAGCTATCTTTATCAGACTACCCAGTAATTTGAGGAAAAAATGGAAAAAAGTGAATTTCGTTTGCTTATTAAGCATTATTTTTTGCGAAAAAAAACCATTACCGAGACCAAGGCTAAGCTTGATAAATACTATGGGGACTCTGCACCATCGATTTCAATGGTAAAAAAGTGGTTTACTGAATTTCGTTGTGGCCGTACAAGCACTGAAGATGCCGAACGTCCTGGACGCCCAGTTGAGGTCTCTTCACCCGAAACAATCGAAAAAATTCACGATATGGTGTTGGCCGACCGAAGATTGAAAGTGCAAGAGATTGTGGAAGCCGTAGGGATCTCGCATGGCTCAGTGGTTTCAATTTTGAATGATCACTTGGGCATGAGAAAGCTTTCCGCAAGATGGGTGCCGCGTTTGCTCACAGTCGACCACAAACGCAATCGTGTAACAACTTCACAGGAAGGTTTGGCGTTGTTTAATCGCAATATGGAGGAGTTTTTGCGCCGTTTTGTAACCGTGGACGAAACATGGATCCATCACAATACACCAGAGACCAAACAACAGTCAAAACAGTGGGTTTCTAAGGGTGAATCGGCGCCAAAGAAGGCCAAGGTGGGTTTGTCAGCCAATAAAGTTATGGCGACTGTTTTTTGGGATGCACGCGGTATAATCCACATTGACTACCTTCAAAAGGGAAGAACAATCAATGGGGAATATTATGCCAACTTATTGGACCGATTCAATGACGATTTGAAAAAAAACCGACCTCATTTGGCCAAGAAAAAAGTTCTTTTCCACCAAGACAATGCAAGGGCGCACACATGTGCAGTTGCCATGGCAAAAATCCATGAATTGGGCTATGAATTGCTCCCTCATCCGCCCTATTCTCCAGATTTGGCTCCGAGTGACTACTTCTTGTTCCCAAACCTGAAGAAATGGCTTGGTGGAAAAAGATTTGACTCCAATGATGAAGTCATCTCTCAAACAAAGGCCTATTTTGAGGACCTCGACAAATCATATTTTTTGGAAGGGATAAAAAAAATTGGAGAAGCGTTGGACAAAGTGTATAGAGCTCAAGGGAGACTACGTTGAAAAATAAAATGATTTATTTATCAAAAAATCTGTGTTTTATTCCAAAAGTCACGGACTTATTGACCCGCCCTCGTACGTCACGGTCAATTCTCTAACTGCAAATTTAAGTTTGTAATCCCAAAAAAAAAAATGTGATAAAATTAAAAATTTTCGGATTTTTTCCTTTACTTGTGCTGTGTGAACTTGCTTCTTGCCAAATTTCATGATTCTAGGACAACGGGAAGTACCCTATAGGTTTTGGTTTATAATACTTGCGAGTATTAAGAGGATTGTGAAGCTGTAAATTTTCATACAAAAAGAGATAACGTTTTTCTCCCCGTAAACATAATCTAATTTTCATAATTTTTGGAAATGTTGTAGGTATAATGAACAACTAGGTCCGTCGGTTTTTATTATAAAGAAATATTATATACAATATAAGTTATTAGCATCTAAATATCTATATTTTTGACATAAAAACATCCACGAGCATTTTTATTTTTTTAAATTAAATTAAATTGAATTACTAAAAACGAAAAACGTACAGACCTAGATTAAAGTATACTGAATGTAATGAGATCAAAATTGTCTCATTTCGTAAAGGTTTAGGGGAGTAAAAACGTTATCGCCCGAAACAATATTTATGTAAATAATTGTATGAAATGTAGGTAATTGCCTCCAAAAATCGCGCCGCGTATCGGCACTTCACAATCCTCTTAAAATATGTCACATAAATGGCCGCATTTTGTGCTAGCTTGTGTGGGCGATGCGCCTAAGGCTGAGGCTACATTAGGCCGCGACGCGACCAGCGATACATGAGCGATTAAAACAAGTAAATGAATCCTCACGTATATGGCTACACCGTACATCAAATATTACTAGCGATCTTTGATTTCTTTATGCGATAGGAACAACATTACTGAAATCACGGCATCGGCTACATCAACATATGAGAGAAATTGAAGCGAATATACGCCGGAATTTCGCTTGTAATGTTGCCATACAATGTTTTTCTCGTTTCGCTCTTCCAGTCGCATCGCAAATCGCTGCCTACTGTAGCCTCAGCCTTAGACGCTTGATTTTTAGAGAGCTCCAAGTATCAATCAGTCCTCATATCAATATTTCCAGAGATTACCTACCTCTTACAAACAAACAATTTTATCTCGTCATAATATTAGTATGGAAGTTTAGAAGGGCTGTCGCATTTTGCCATCTCTCTCGCTCACGCGTGACCAAATTTTTTAAGAGTTTTAAATGAAAAGATGCTTTTTTGAAAAATGTAATCAATGAGCGAACTAGTAAATAATATTATTTTAATATGTAGTTATTACCTAAAAATAATATTTATTTTGGCATTTATCTCAAAAACAGATCATAATACTTTTTCAGCTGAGAAATGTGTTTTTAATAATTACCTAGATATTAAATTAATATTATTTACTAGTTCGCCAGTTGATAACATTTTTCAAAAAAGCATTTTTTCATTAAACAATCTTAAAATTTTGGTCCCGTGTGAGCGACAGAGGTGACAAAATGCGGCAGCCCTCTTAACAGTTTTTTTTTTTGTGTCATTTGATCAGTACAAATTAATACAGGGTCAAATTATACGTGATGGGTATAGATATTGCGTTTGGACATCGTTACCTATCACGTCTGCGGAATTTCGCTAGCTAATTTAATTTGACCCTGCCTAAAAGACTGTATTTCAAGGCTCAGCTTTAGCTGAGTATGTTTACAGCCAGCTATAATAATTATTATACGTCACGTTTCCGCTTCCCAATAATAATGAATTTCCCATTTCGACCACAGACACTGAAATCACATTAATCATCAACGTGTCCCATCTCTTCGAAATCCAATCAAGAACAAAACGCAAACTGAATTTAAATCTTATGACCAAAGCATAAGGTTTAAAATTTAATAACGTTAACGAAGTTGTTTTTGAGATTGAGTTTCCGTTAATTAATATTATACTTCTGGAGTGTTCATTTGTTAATTATATCTGAGGTTTTGTTTATGAAAATATTTTGTGACTGTGGTCTGCACCTGGTGTTTAACCACTCTGAATAAAAAATTATATTACGTGTTTACCTATGAAATTGCCGATTCACATATAAAAAAAAACAAACAATTTTTTCAAAGAAATATTGTCGATGCACTTTTGCCATTTTAATGAAACTTCGTTGATGCCTCTGCTATAGACATCCTGAGAACGGGAATTGGTAAATTCTTTAAAAGCGTTTTTCACCACCACATTGGATTTAAAATTTTTCTCCGGGGCTCATTGTTGAGATCAAAATTTCCAGAACGGAAGCAATTAAACCAAAAACGCGATGCACTGGCGGTACCTTGTCCATACACGTCTGTCTGTCTGTGTTGCGTTGGTGCCACGACGGAACTTGTATTCGAAAATAGCGCGCAATTTTGATTTTTCCACGGTTACAGAAACATCGTTATCAAAGAAAAATCGAACGGTTGGAAAACAAATGAATAACAGTTTTTCTTTTTAATGTTATGCTAGATTATAAAATTAATTTGAATTTGGAATTCTAAATAGAATGAAATATATTGATCTTCACAATAGCTGGTATCAAAAATCGGCCTTTTTGGTATCAAAAAAGAAAGACCTATTTTAAAGATAAGAAAATGACGTATAATCTGTTCCAAATTCAATCAATCAATCTGCCTAGCCTTTTCCCAACTATGTTGGGGTCGGCTTCCAGTCTAACCGGATGCAGCTGAATAACAGTATTTTAAGTTACGCGAACATAAATGTATGAAACAGCAAACTTTTTTTGCGATATCAGTGTTGGCCCTAAAAGTTTTTCATAATAATCGGTAAGCGTAGTGCGGGACGACCTCCAGCTATATGGGCCGACGACATTAACCCTTCACATGTGAGTTATGTACAACGTGTTTTTTTCTTTAGGATGTTAATGAGACATCATTTTGAACAACTTTTACTATGGGACCACATCTGAAATCCCGAAAAAAAAATCAGCTGTCACATACATTTATTTTCACAAAACTCGTCAAAATGTAAGGAACTGCTGATTTTTTTTTCGCGATTTCAGGTTTGTTTCCATAGTAAAAGTTGTTCAAAATGATGGTCTCATTAATACCCTAAAGTTATGGTATAAAAAAAAAAACACGTTGTGTTTTACAACAGTAAAAGTCACTCTTTGTAAGAGGAGCCTGGATGGTTTTTGTGCAAGCATATGCAGGGCGAAAAGTTGATTGATAGCTGAGTAGGTGCGGCATGATGAAAGAAAACTGAATAGATATTTCATATTGAAAAGTTTCAGATACGAGCCCCGTGGTCAGGGATCCACTTTTAGATTTCTATAATGGACCAAAAATAACGTGATCTTTAGAGCCAGTGATTTTCTTATAATCGTGTGATCGTGTAATTCAAATATAAAAAGAAAAAAAGAAAGAAAAATGTTTATTGTGCAAAACAAAACGCACATTACAAAAAAACCGGCCAAGTGCGAGTCGGATTCGCGCACTAAGGGTTCCGTACTATAAAAACGGCAAAAAAATCACGTTTGTTATATGGGAGCCCCCTTAAATAATTATTTTATTCTGTGTTTTAGTATTTGTTGTTATAGCGGCCACAGTAATACATCATCTGTGAAAAATTCAACTGTCTAACTATCACGGTTCATGAGATACAGCCTGGTGACAGACGGACATACAGACAGACAGCGGAGTCTTAGTAATGGGGTCCCGTTTTACCCTTTGGGTACGGAACCGTACACACATGCAAAGCAGACAAAAGCCTCGTATTCGAGCAGCCTATGAGTTGACAATTTTTGTCCATTACTTGAACGTCAGGGCCAGGGACCAAAGACAATTTACATTACCTCTGTGTTGCACCACTGGCAAATGACAACAAACAATCAAAACAAAAACAAAATGCCGAATTGCAGAGTCGAGAAATAACTAATTTTAATAATAAACAAACTATAAGAACAAATTAACCTGTGCGTCGCATTTGTGCAAGAACGGTTCGTTGCTCAGCAAAATGCCGTGACGTCGGACGAACCTATCGCCAACGCCGCTGATTTTCAGCAACTACCTCGAATGACGTAATGACGTCCCCCTTTGTGGCTAATAACTCGGGCAATAATAGCAATCAAAGCTATTTGATTCGTTGATTTAGAGATGGTTTTCGCCCTGCATAATAATTATTCTTGCTTAAAAGCCCTCTGGGCTCCCCCCTACCATCTTATCAGCTTATCAAACACAAAAGGAGTGTCTTTTCCGGCTAATCTAATCAGAAGTTCAATTTACTCCGCCATTTTGACTCGTTCAAATAGTTCGGAGTTGATTGAGTCGGTTGTGTTAGGTAGGTATCAACTCGACCAATCAACGAGTTCCGTTTTGTCCTTTTTATAGTACAACGCAATTAGCATGGTACGAACCTAGCGAGTATCGATAATTGTCACTGCACTAGTGTTGAATGATAAATTGGGTGTTTCTTTGCGTCGCTCTCTAGTGATGTCAATTTGTGAACGTAATAATGAATATTGCTTGTTTATTTCATATTTGCAGCATTTTTCACTTATTTTGCTGTAAAAAGGATCAATTCTTTTCGTCTTACATAGGTACTCATAACATAACCCCACGCCTGTAATCCTGGAAGGGTTGGGCAGAGGTGTACCGATAGTACACCCACATTTCGCCTTGATCACACGTACCGAAAAATGGGCGAGACAGTGCTCTCTGCAGCTGAGTGCTCGATACGTGTAAAAACATCACTGAACACACGGCCGAGTAAAGGGCGAGAGAGTCACTCGGACCTCGTTTTATTTACGAGACCGAATTGTTCCCACCCCCGTGCTTTCCCGCACTGTCTCGCTTGCCCACTGGACAGATATGAACATGCACTCGGTGCGTACTCGCCACCTCGGCCCACTCATGTCACTCGCAGCACGCTACCGTTTTTTTGTGATTGTATTTTCATGTTTTTGAGTTCTTGTTTGCTAAAAAATACGTCCACCCAACTCTCTCGACCTAGTATCATTTTGCCGTCTCGCCCATCTGCTCGGTAAGTGTGATCAAGGCATTACAGTAGTAATTCTTAAAAACATAATAGCCAACTTGTCAGAGAAAAAAAAAACGAACCAACTCGAATATAGAACGAACACGTTCGAAAATAAAAACACAAAGTTTGACCCTCTACTACAGAGGTAAACACTTCTGTTTCACGAAGATAGTCTAAAATAGTCTGTATTTAGCTTGTAAAAGTAGTTAATTTCTATGCTAAAAGCACCAGCACTGCGTGAAATTGCCCTACAAGATGCTAGCAATGCCAGAGGAGGCCGTGACGCCGTCGCATTATACAGTTAGCGCGGGAAATTGCTGTCGGCATTCGTTTTGGCGCCAAAACACAGGGTTACCAGCGTTCAATTTTCGTTCCATGCTCAAACTTTAATGGGAGACTTGTTTTGTACAGTCTGTTATTTTAGAAGCTCCTTGTTGGTAGCTATTCAACTCGGAATTACGTGATTTTAAATGCACTTTGTAATTTTGGAAATTATGGAAACCCAACAGGGTTGTTGCCAAAAATGTCAAAATCACAGTGATCTTTCTTGTTGTTGTAATAAGGTTCCTGTTGGATTGCTGTCATTGACAACTCTGTCAAAATCACAGTGATCTTTATTGTCCTTGTAATAAGGTGCCTGTTAGGTTGCTGCCATTGACAAGTCTGTCAAAATCACAGTGAATTTTACTGTCGTTGTAATAAGGTGCCTGTTGGGTTACTGCCATTGTCAAGTCGGTCAAAATCACAGTGATCTTTATTGTCCTTACAATAAGGTTACTATTGGGTTGCAGCTGAGAGGCAAAATAACTATGAAAGGACTGTTTGCTCACAGTGAGTCGTGGAAATTACGTTGCAATAGGTTTCATGTAATATTGTGATAATTAAAATTTACACAATAATTCTTAAAGCTTTTAATTTTTCTAACCAACGCCAATGTTTAGTCCTTTTACCTAATAAAATCGTTAGTTGGTAAATTGAACCGTAACAAAATACTTTTATTTTTAAAGACGGCAACCCTAATCCGGGCCAGTCGCTAATGAACACAGATTATACTAAACAGTTTGCGCGCCCAGCATCGATATTAGAACATTATGACTCGACTAAACTCTACGGTTTTACAATTTTTTTTTTTTTTTTTTGTTAACATATTTGTAGCGGCCTATGAACCTAATAATATTGCTGTTATTTTCGAGGGATAGTCTCTTTGTTAGTGGTCTAACAATCGAAAATATGTAGTCTGAAAATATCACAGGTAAGATATGATGTTACATAACAATTCGGTCGCAACTATTTTTACCACGGTATATTTCATAATGGCGGCGATTTCCTTGTTCTCAAACTAACCCAAATTTAAGTTCATCTTTCTATTTGTTTAAAAAAATGACAGATGATAAATAGTAGTTTAGTCTTGTGAAATTAAGATACTCCATAGACAAGTTTAGACGTGATTACGAGTACAAAATTGCCTACTAAAAATACGTCAATTTACGCCAGGCGCTGACTAAGTTGACACGACTACACTAATACTTATCTGCTGTCCTTTTCTTAATGAAATAAAAAGAAAAAGATGCACTGAACTTAAATTTAGTTTAGTTTGTGAACAAGGGAATCAGCGCCAATATCTTTTTAATATACTAAAATATTATGAGGTATTATTTTTACGAGAAAATAAGCTGGATTTTCCCGTAAAATTAATACCTACCTCTAAAATCTCGTCGAAAGCTGTCCATTTATGATCAGGAATATTTGAAATTTGAATATCTTTTTACACGGTAATTATCTGAATATATACCGTGTAAAAAGATACAAATTACGTACCATGCTAAAATTCCTGATTTCGAGAAACGTAAATTATACAGCAAAATGTATTAGATGAGTCCGTGGATGATATTAAATTTTTCTACATACTTCCTTGACATAATATTTTCATTATGACATTAAATACCTACAATTCTAATTTCAAGTATGTATTAGGGGCTTTTGTGGTCAGGATATTAATTTAGATTTGTTACAGTTGTAATGACAATCATGTCATTTGGTTTAAATATGTTTTTATTTTTATTAAGTATTTTAATTTATCTTTTCTAAAGATTCTTTTACATTTTGATAATGTGAGAACGTTGTAGGCTTAATAGACTGTTGACAGGCCTACACTGTCCTCCCATACCGTACCTCCTGACAGGCCAGATGGCGTGGTTGGTTAAGATACCACCTATATGCCGCAGGTCGTGGGTTCGATTCCCATCCAGGACAAACATTTGTGTGCATGAACATGTCTGTTTGTCCTGAGTCTGGGTGTAATTATCTATATAAGTATGTATTTTCAAATAAAAACTTTTTAGCAAAAAATAAAACCGACTTCCAAAACAAAACTTTGTAGTGTTTTGTTTTGGAAGTCGGTTTTATTTTTTGCTAAAAAGTTTTTATTTTTCACTTTTTAGTTGTGGAACCTACCCCACACTAATTCGAATACATAATTGAGCACAATAATTGTAGATATAGCCATGTAAATAACAGTGATAGGAAGTTATTAAAACACCATCACATCATCAACATAAAATAAGTGGGAAATATACGCATTATTGAAGCTAACTCAAAAACTCCCCAAGCAAAGTTTATAAAATTTATATGGAACCACCTCGGAAGTATACCCTATCAAACAAAAAAAGAATTTTCTAAATCGGTCCATCCATCTTTGAGTAATCGCGTAACAAACATACAAAAAAAAAAAAAAACATACAGACGAATTGAGAACCTCCTCCTTTTGGAAGTCGGTTAAAAAAAAGTAGTTTATCAGTTATCTGGTTTAACACTGTAAAAGCCAATTATTTTTAAAAGAGTAACCATGGAGTTTCGTGCCGGCTCTTCTCCATAGGAAACGACAAATTGGAACCATGCACCTAGCTTCCGACGTTTCATGCCGTACCCATGTAGGTACTTACGTTTATGTGAAATAAATTATTTTTATGTTGATTTTTTTTTTATAATTCAGCCTACGGCTACCGACTGCAGGAGAGAAGCGGCGACCATTGATCACAACGTTTCCTTGTGCGCTGTGCGCGTTAAATGAAAATTGTTTTTTAAACTAATCAGGAGGAGCTCGTGGCTAAGTAATAACAGCCGCACGGGTCGATCCATCAGGTTAAGCTACGCTTGCCGAGGTTGGTCTGTGGATGGGTAACTATCTTTTCATACAGAGACTCCTCCGTGACTCGAAAAGCACGTTAAGCCGTTGGTCCCGGCTGTCATTCGTGGATCTTTGACAGCCGTTACGGGTCGTCTGAAGCCCGAAAGTCTGACAACCAGCCTTACCAAGGGGTATCGTATTACCCAGTAACTGGGTTGTGGAGGTCAGATAGGCAGTCGCTCCATGTAAAATACTGGTATTCAGCTGCATCTGGTTAGACTGGAAGCCGACCCCAACGTAGTTGGGAAAAGGTTAGGCAGATTGATTTTTGTTTTTAAATTAATCTTCTGATCTTTTTGTCAGTACAATATACTCGTACGTATATAGTAAGACACAGCCCCGATGGTCTCGTGATAGCAAGTGATGCTGCTGAGTGTAGAGTCTTGGGTTCGAATCCCAGCCCTCTTGTCCCATGTCAGAAGCTGTGCCGCAACACCCTGTACTCCGCCTTCCGAATTCAGTCTGTCCCAGCCACCTTAGGCAGTCGTCCGTACCTGGAGAGCGTCCTACTACGCTTACCTATACTCCAGGATTCATCTGCTTCACCTGTTTATGTTTTAGAGCAGACGAATTTTTCAAACATATGGATATGAATTCTTTAGATTGTGTTTGAAAATGTGTTAAGCAATTGGAGTGCTGAGCCGATGGTTTATTATAATGGCGTGATACCTGGAACAAGAATTATCATCTTCCTGCCCTTAAACCATGTTACGTGGGGTCGGCGCGGCACGTTTTCTTCTTCCATTCTCTCCTAAGAAAATGGATAGAAGACATTGGATATTACACACACGTGTTTTGGTATTTTTTTTTTCTTGGTTGATGCCGATTCTCTTGTTCAATAACTAAACTAAAATTAGAGAATCACTATCTTGTATTAACAGGCAGTGCGCGAAAAGAATGGCTACAGCTATGAACTAAGTTGGAAATGTCAAACCAGTGTACGCCTTGAGCTTCGAGTCGACATATATTTACGTATCGTATAAACTTGTGTAGAAATATTAGTTCAACTAAATTTGGCAGCTCTAATTAACGTTTGATTATTTCTTGTTTAAATAGAGAGAAAAAGTTAAATCAATCTGCCTAGCCTTTTCCCAACTATGTTGGGGTCGGCTTCCAGTCTAACCGGATGCAGCTGAAAACCAGTATTTTACATGGAGCGACTGCCTATCTGACCTCCACAACCCAGTTACTGGGTAATACGATACCCCTTGGTAAGACTGGTTGTCAGACTTTCGGGCTTCTGACCACCCGTAATGACTGTCAAAGATCCACGAATGACAGCCGGGACCAACGGCTTAACGTGTTCCGAGGCACGGAGGAGTCTCGGTATTTAAAGATGGTCACCTATCTACAAACCAACCCTGGCAAGCGTAGCTTAACCTGATCACAGAGAGAAAAAGTTAAATAATATCCCTAAATTAAGTTTAGTTTGTGCAGAACAGAGTCGGTACCAATGTAGCGTGAAGGTAGATTTCAAGCTATCAATCATTCCCTTTTCTTTCATATCATCCCTGGGATAGATAGATAGAATACTCTATAAAATGCACACCATAAACATTTGAGTGACACAATGGCCGGTCTTAAATCGCTAAAAGCAATCTTTTACAGACAAACTTCTCAATTTCTCAAAGTTTCAACTTTCTTCTTGAAAGAATTATACACTCAAATACTTTTACAAATCGCTTTACTGCCACTTAATACCTTAAAGTAACTGAAGACCACTTTAAAGTCATCCATGGGTTGCCACAATTAAAAAGGATAAAATATTTAAAAGTAACAATGTTGCAACCCACAAAAAATATTAGTTAAATAGTAGATTATTGTGTATGCTAACAGTCTTGGAGTCTCATCTTAAGAACTCACCCTGTTTATCAGAACACCAGGTTAAGTTTAGACGTGGCTTAACTTAAAACACCAGACTTTGACGCAACTCAAGTTTCTTGACCAGGAGACCCATTTGCACTTCGTCCGGGTAACTAGTTAGCGATGGGTTAAGCTTCAGAGCTGGATACCAAAGTTTTGGAGCTCAAGTTTAGTAACTTTGATACTTATTGCAATAGAGGATGGTAGAAGTGGCTTCCAAGTTGGAGTAACTTGCATATTGGTACTGAGATTGGTACTTAAGTTATAAAATTCGCTCTCGTGTGAGTAATACGCCTTTCGAATAGGTTATTTATGAGATTTATTTTTACTCTACTACGAAGAAACAGAAAGGCGGGTTATGATTTTGTCTGGTACGCATGTATGTATGTATGTTCATCTGTTCTCAAAACTTCCAAACTTAACTTCGAAATCTTATTTGTCATAATTTGACAAATAAGATTTCGTTGGAAGCGTCTAGATTTTCCGCTGCTTATAGGCTATGTGACGTCGACGTGTGTGTCGTGTGAATTGAATATGGCGCCCTCTAGAGGATATAAAGTCATGAACTCTAAAAAAAACTTGATGATGTCGTGTTGGGTATCAAATGAAAGGGCTTAATAAGCCCATTTCAAATATGTATATACTAGCAGTGCCGCGCGGTTTCAGCCGCGTAAGTCTCGAACCTGTAAAAATATCGGGACATAAAGTATTCTATATGTGAAACTAGGTTATAAACTATCCGTGTGCCAAGTTTCATCAAAATCCGTTTTGTAGTTTTTGCGTGAAAGAGTAACAAACATCCATCCATCCTCACAAACTTTCGCGCTTATAATATTAGTAGGATATTGTTAGCTGTTGCTCCCGGTTTTGATTGCATGCACTCGATAATAGGGATGATAAAATAAATTATGTTTATTCCGTCAGTCGGATAATAAAAAATAGACACGTATTTTTTGCTTATAAAAAATCTTATTAATAAAAAATGACTTAGATAACACGCATTAAAGTTCGGGAGTGGGGGCTCGCTACGTCACTTCTACGTATAAAATCTACCAAGGCGTGACGTCATGCCACATTTTAACTCAATGTATCGCCGTTATCTTTTGATTACGTAGAAAAAGAAAAAAATACGTGTCCAATATATTTTAATAATCTACATGACGGACAAAAAAAAAGTTTATCTAATAATAATAAACTAGGTATATATACAGTATGTTAACCAACAGAGGGCGTTCCTGTTAACCCGCAATAGTATAGCATCCATACATGCTAAAAAAAATATTACCATTCGAAAACAAAATGGTTTTTATTTTTTTTTAATATTAAAATATTCACTAAAATATTCAAAAAAATATAAAAATATTCACTAAAAATAAAAACTAAATTGCGATGTTTCCGTCCTTCAAGTACGCGTGTACAGAGTGTTTCTTTTACGTATCAATTTAACATTTTTAGTGAATATTTTAATATTAAAAAAAATAAAAACCATTTTGTTTTCAAATGGTAATATTTTTTTTAGCATGTATGTATGCTATACTATTGCGGGTTAACGGGAACGCCCTCTGTTGGTTAACATACTGTATATATATATATATATATATATATATATATGAAAATGAATTGATGTTCGTTTGTGTCGCTAAAACTCGAGAATCGCTGGACTGATTTGGCTAATTTTGATCTTGAAATATTTGTGGAAGTTCAGGGAAGGTTTAAACTGTGAGAAACATAAATAATAAATAACGGAAAATACTAAAAATGGCAATTTAATTTTCCAACACAAACTGTTTCTAGGTGTGAAACATTTGATGTCTTTGTCAAATATTTATAGGTGCGTTCAGAAATTTGTCTGTTTCATAATATGAGGTCCGATCTCTTTGGTCTGTTTAGTTGGAATACAAAACAGTTCTGTTTCAGTAATAAAAAAGTGTAAAAGTGTCAGTTGATTGTCGAAAAAAGAAAATAAATAAATGAATTTCAAGACGATCATTAAAATCTGTCATCAGTTTGTCAGTGCGTGAGAACTTTATTTACTGTTATTGTTATATAATACCAAGGAGAAGACGACCTGACATAGGTCGTGCTGGCCATGGTACGTTATCATAAACTGGAAGTAGGAAGGGAAGTAGCTCTCGCCACATACTTATTTAAGATTATGCGTGGTAAATTACACATCCCAGGGGTTCTACGCACAGTTGGGTTGTGTGTACCTGATGGGCACGTGGGGCGACGGAGGCGGCCGCCGCTGCTGTGGGTGCCGCCCGCTCGCACCAGCCTGCTGCAGCTCGCGCCGCTGACGCGCGCGGTGCGTACTCTCAATATGGTGTCACAACAGATTGACTGCTTCAATTGTACTCGGAGTGAATTCACACGGGCCCCAATTTGTAAAATTACTCTTCATTTTTCCTAATATTTTTGTAAATCTTGTTTTTGTACGCTATTATTACTATAACATTAACTACACTATTGCATTAGGTAAGCTTGTAATGATAGTTGTGTTTTTAAAAATAAATAAATAAATGTGCTAAATTTCACCAAAATCCGTTCAGCCGTTTTAGCGTGAAAGCGTAACAAGCAAACACACTTTCGCATTTATAATATTAGTTAGGTTATGTAAAATATACCTGGGCCTGCAGTCTCGACATAGATAGTGATCGCATTACGATAGAATTCGGTCGCAAAACCCTAGTGTGGTAACTAGAATGTTAAAATTGCTTGCCAAGCGTGTGATTTTTTCGTGTTTGTCATGAAATTTTAACCGTCTAGGGACCCCACTAAGACTTTGCGACCGAATTCGGTCGTAAAGCGATCGCTTTCAATGTCGAAACTGCAGCCCCTGAGGGCCTAGACAAGTGGAAATCGCTTCCAAAGCGTTACGTATTCCTAAAAGCCCCCGTACACAGGCGCGACGCGATTCTGGTAGAACCATTTCCATGAAGTTTTCATAGAAATTGCTTTACTAGAGTCGGGTCGCGCTATCGCGTCGCGCCTGTCTGTGGGAGCCTTAAAACAACTTTCAAACAGATTGACACAAGCTTTTTCAGTAGCTCATGACATGTCAGTCACATAATTTATACTTATTTGACTTTTCCATCATCTTTATCGCTGACAGAATGTCACTTTGTCTAGACACGCAGACATTCTTATTAGGTAGATATTTAAACACTTGGAACAGTTATACTTTAGTTCATAACGTCACATAAACATCACGTTAAACATCGCCCCGAAAGGTTAGGTACGATCGACAAAAGCTACGCCTTTCCAATTTTGAAACAAAAAACCCTGCGGTTTTTTCAATGAATCAGGGCCCCAAGTCTGCTATTTTTATTAATTCGTCATTCCAACACGATCCCATTGTCATTTTGCTAAAAGTTCGTAATCTGCTAAATTCATAATAGTCGATCATTGGTAGGTCAGTGGTCTCGTAATAGAATCGTGGTACTGATCAAAGGAAAAATTTTAGCAGATTACTGCATACGTCAGTCTTTCATTTGTCATTATAGAATAGAATAGAATAAACTTTATTTCGAGCCAACTCATATATGGTTAGTAACATTGTTTTTAACATTATGTAAGAGATTACCATTTTAAGCCATTTCTTTCAATGGAGTGTCAGTGGTTGACCATTGGAAAGTCATAATGACGCCATTATATTAGTAGATTACAAAACTTGTCAAAATCAACAATTATGCAATCAATGACAGACCATTCTGACACTATTGTAATAGGTAGCAGACTTGAGGCCCAGTGTACACAAAAATAAGTATTGTGAGGTGTAAAGGCGTCCGTTTTGTCGATAGTACCTATAGTAAACCCACATTTCGCCACCAGAATAGTCCGCGCAATTCAAATTTTCTTAAGTTTTTTGCAATTTGCAAGTCGGTATTAGGTTGCATGGTGATTAAAGTATGATTCGTGACCGTAACAAGTATGTATTTACAGAATTATAATGATTAAAATCAGTAATACAAGTCCATAAGTTAGTATTAGGTTGGGGAAAAAGTCTTTTCGCATTATAGTATGTATGAACTTGTAATAAAATCTCTTTGGCTATACTATTTGTATCTGGCTGGTTTTGGTATCATTGAAAGTTTAAATTTTAAAGAACATAATTCCAAATTCAAATTAGGAAAATGTGTGATTTTCATTTGTTTTTCGTACCGTCAAGATGAGTGAATCTAATGAAGAATTTTGATACATTTTAAAATTTTACTACAAAAAAGGTAAAAATGCAACGCAAGCCGCGAAAAAAATTTGCGATGTTTATGGACCTAGTGTAGTGTCTGTGAGAGTAGCACAAATTTGGTTCAAGCGTTTTCAATCCGGATGTCAAAGATGCACGTCGCTCTGGTCGCCCTATTACGGATAAAATGGATGCCATTTTTGAAAAAGTGGAGCAAGATCGGTATATCAGTAGTTACGACGTCCAGGACCATCGATTCTGAACTCTACTGCGAACAACTGATGAGATTAAAGCAAAAAGTTGAGAGAAAGCGGCCGGAATTAATCAACAGAAGGTGTGTGGTTTTTCATCATGATAACGCTAGACCTCACACATCTTTAGCCACTCAGCAAAAATAAAGAGAGTTTGGCTTGGTGTTAATGCATCCACCGTATAGTCCTGACCTTGCACCTTCACATTTCCACCTGTTTCGGTCTCTTCAGAATTCTTTAGGCAGTGTCAGGTTAACATCACGAGAGGACTGCCAAAACCACTTGTCGCGGTATTTTGACCAGAAGTCCCAAAATTTCTATAGCAATGGGATCATGTCCATACCTACAAGATGGCAAAAAGTTATCGAACAAAATGGTACCTACATACTTTAGTTAAATGTAAATAAACTATTTTAAAAAATGTTTTGAATTTTCTTAAAAAATGCGAAGAAACTTTTTCCCCAACCTATTATTTATATAATTTTAACCATAAAAATCACCAATACATCTCTGTAAGTTAGATTTTCGAATTAGAGTCGCGAATCATATTTTGATTAAGTTTTTAAATGCATCCTATAAATATTTAATCTGTATTCAGTCATGCATTTAGACTACACATAGATTTTGATTGTAATTTTTACACGTTTCAAAGTGAAATTATTATTTACGGCACATCAAAACAATAGTTTAATTTGGAATAACTTTTTTAAAGGTCTATGAATGTTTCTAAAATAATTTCAAAATTACGTCAATTACGGGGTAAGTGGGTAGCAAATAACTTTTTATTCGAATCCAATTTTAAAACGATTGATTTTCAATATGAACTGTTTGTAAGTAGATTTAAAAAAAGCTTGAATTTCAATTTCGAATATTTTAATCAATCGTTGGAAATTCGAATTATAATATGTTCAAATAAAGTAATTTGAAACATTATCTAATTAGCTCCTAACCTATTTAAGGCACAGATAAATGCCAATGCCCATGAATGAGAGGAGCTCGTGGCTAAGTAATAACAGCCGCACGGATCGATCCATCAGGTTAAGCTACGCTTGCCGGGGTTGGTCTGTGGATGGGTGACCATCTTTTCATACCGAGACTCCTCCGTGCCTCGGAAAGCACGTTAAGCCGTTAGTCCCGGCTGTCTTTTTTAGATCTTTGACAGTCGTAAAGGGTCGTCAGAAGCCCGAAAGTCTGACAACAAGTCTTACCAAGGGGTATCGTATTACCCAGTAACTGGGTTGTGGAGGTCAGATAGGCAGTCGCTTCATGTAAAATACTGGTATTCAGCTGCATCCGGTTAGACTGGAAGCCGACCCCAACATAGTTGGGAAAAGGCTAGGCAGATTGATTGATTGCCTGTGAATGGTTAGCTTGCGTGTTCTGTGCTGAGCTCACGCAACGCGTCGTACATCCACCCAGTAATAGGACTCGCCCATCCAGGAGCGCTGTCCCAAATTAGACGCATTATTAGTGTATTATACCTAAAACAAAAGTTATTTTAATAAAACACGCAAACAAAAAGATAATCAATTAAATTATCTTTAAAATGATGAAGGTTTCATAAAAAAATACTCTTGATAATTTTTGCGTGGTTCTCAGTTTTTATCCGCGTTAGACAAAACATTACGAATTAAATACACTATCTATTATATTAAGCATTATTCTAAAATATTCACTCATTAAGGTATTAAGAAAATGTTCTAATATACAACACTACTCGTTTAGATGTGATCTTCAGTTTAAAATCATTGAAAGTCGGCGTCTCTTTAAAACCCAATAATTGTGCTTTACCCAAGTTATTTTTTATTATAAACATCAGTATTATACGAAAACATAATTAATTCAAATTTCATGGAAAAGAAAGTTTAGATTTGAATATTCTAATAAATCATCTAAAGTTTAAAATGGAAAAACATGAATTAGAATAAATAACAATACTTATAGAATAGGTAACTACTAGGAGGCGTACCTTGTGGCTAAGTAATTATAGCTGCACGGGTCGATCGATAAGGTTAAGCTACGCTTGCCGTGGTTGGTCCGTGGATGGGTAGCCGTCTTTACATAAGCCGTTGGTCCTGTCACACGTGACTTATTTACAATTAAAAAAAAACCGCACAAAGCATGTCAATTTGTGCTCGAATGTTAACCGAACTCCATAGGTTCACAACTAATGTAAGCCCGCGGTCGCCATTGGATGTTGGATTTTACGTTTATATACAAGGTGTAACTTAAATAACGCACAACCTCTTAAGGGGTCATTGTACTCATCGTTATGAACAACGTTTACTATGGGACAAAACCTGAAATCGCAAAAAGAAATCAGCTGTTCAGTACATTTTGACGATGCGACCATAAATGTACTGATTTCAGATTTGGTCCTATAGTAAAAGTTGTTCATAATGATGAGTACAGGGTTATTTAAGTTACACCTTGTATATACACATATGATATACGTTTATATACATAATTATACAAAGAGATTTTTCTGTGTGCATTCCACGTGTGAAGGGTGTGTTCTGGGCACAGATTACTAATATGTAGGTTCTGGGCCTGCCCAAAAATGTAAATATCTCACCTCCGCTCAAATAGTGTCACAATTCAAAAAAATTAAAATTCTTTTATAAAGTACCATTCCTTTCAGAAATTGTAAAAATCTTATGTCAAATAGTGTCATGTCTATAGTTTAATTTGTTAGTTTTTTGATTTATGACCGGAAAAGTAAAAGTTAGAATAAATTTCAAGCGCCTTTTTCTCGACAGTTTGCTTTTTTGACTTACGACACTATTTGAGCGGAGGTGCGATATGTAAAACATCAATGTTGCTAGCTGTTCTAGTGGCTTCGAAATTTTAATTTTCCAGGATGGCAAGTATCCAACTATTATACTCAAAGTTACGCCACTGCTTCATTTGAATCTCTTTGGTGTTTCCACTTATTTTAACCGGCTTCAAAAAAGCAGGAGGTTCTCAGTTCATCGTAAAGTTTAATGTTTTTTTTTAGACATAGAATTTTCCTAAATAACATTATATAACATAACATCACGGCTGTAAATTCCGACGGGTTAAGCGGAGGTGTACTTTAGTAAACCCACATTTTGCCAAGCGCTCGTTCTAAAAGCCTCGCGTATTCTGACACACATTAAAGCCAAATGCAACATTCATGAGCTTTAGAAACTGTTTGTGGTACGTAAACGCAAGATTGTGAAGTAAAAAAGTGGACGATTGAAAGAGAATGGTGCTTAGAGCTCAGATAGGACCCTGTTAGGGTTACTATCCGTCCCTAGATTTGTCAGGACATGCCTGGCGTTTTTGCCCCCCATTCGGACCTGGTCCAGTCTTGTTATTTTTGTTTGTCTTGTGCTTTTCGACATCATCAACATCTGCCTCACCTTTTGCCAACTATGTTGGAGTCAGCTTCGAGTCTAACTAGATGTAGCTGAATATCAGTATTTCAAATGGAATGACTGCCTACCTGACCGCCACAACCCAGTTACTAGGTAATACGATATCCTTGATAAGACTGGTTGTCAGACTTTCGGACTTCTGACGACCCACAACGACTGTCAAAGATCCAGGAATGATAGCCGGGACCAATGGCTTAACGTGTTTTCCGAGGCACGGAAGGGTCTCAGTATGTAATGTCAGTGTGAGTCAAAGTAGTTTTCGACGCTGATTTCCATAATCGCAGTTACTCGATTTTGGATTATTTTGAGTTGTGCCATCCTTTATCTCCTCCTCCTCGCTTCGGTTTCCTCAATGCTGCGAGTTGTAACCACCTCCTCGCAGCAAGAGTATGTTGTGGATCACTCTACGCCATCTGTTTCGATCTGCCGCCGAGTGTGAAGCATCGTGGACCGTGGTGTCAAGAGTGGTGCGGATCTGGTCGGTCCAACGTGTCAGGCTTCTACCACGTGGTCTTTTCCTTCCCTTTTGCCAGTGACTGTCGTCACTCTTTCTGGCAGTATAGCCAAAGTATTCCAAGATCCTACGTAGGCAGATGGTAGAAAGCCTTGTCTGTATCTTCAGTTCTTGCAGGATCGACACGTTAGTGCGATGTGCTGTCCAGGGAAACCCCAGCATCTTTCACCAGCACCACATTTTGAAAGCATCGATACGGTTGCGATCGGCTTTCATCAGGGTCTATATATCAAGGTGTCCGCTATTTTGAAATTTGTCTATAAAAAAACAGCTATATAATTTTACTGGGTTGGCCAAATATAAACCCGCCATCTTATTTACAATTTCACGGAATCGTAAGAGGGTTCTGGAAACGTCCATAGTTCGGCTATATAAGAAGAGCAGGCTCGCGCGACCTCAACTGTCGAACAATAACTTCGATACGATTCGGACGATCGACAAAAATGGACATTTCTCGAAGAGAACTTAGGCTACTTCTACTTCATGAGTTTCGTCTGGGTCACAAAGCGACGAAAGCCGTGCAAAATATTTGTAGTACGATGGGAGAGAATGTCCTCTGTTACGACACAGCAAAACTATGGTTCCAGAAGTTTGGTGTAGGTAACTTTAACAACGACGACGACAAGCCCCACCCTAGAAGACCACCAGCAATTGATATTGACGTTCTAAAAAAATAATTGAAGATGAACCAAGATCTACGGTGCGTGAACTATCAGAGCGTCTTCAGTGCTTCCATGGGAAAATAGATAATTATCTCCACAAACTTAATATAACTTGGAAATATGGAATGTGGGTGCCGCACGACTTAACTCCTTCTCAACAACAACAGCGAGTCGACATATGCATGCAAAACTTGACATCACACAGGAACTTCGAGTGGTTACGCAATCTTATTACCGGCGACGAGAAATGGGTCTTCTATGTAAATCATACCCGCAAGCGTCAGTGGCTTAGCGTCGGTCAGAAGGCAGTACCAACACCGAAACTAGACAGTCCCCAAAAAAAGTTTATGCTGTGCGTCTGGTGGGGAATTACGGGAATAATATACTGGGAACTTTTACCACCTAATACTACAGTTACTGCGGATATCTACTGTGTCCAGCTTGACCAAGTATCTAAAAATCTGAAAGGAAAACAGGATAGAATTTACTTTTTGCATGACAATGCCAGAGCACAAATTTGCAAGAAAATTCGTGAGAAAATACACTTGGATGGACCATCCCTCTTATTCGCCAGACATTGCGCCAACCGATTACCACCTATTCAGGGCTTTATCTAATTACTTACAAGAAAAAAAATTTGATGACGAACACCAACTAAAATGTGACCTGACAAACTTTTTTGACGAAAAACCGAAAGCCTTCTACGAGCGCGGTATTCTCACACTGGCAAATCGTTGGCAGCAAGTTGTGGATAACGACGGTCAATACATTAATGAAAAGTAGTTGTTAATTTAAAAATAAAATTTATAATAAAGTTTTCTGAATAATGGCGGATTTATATTTGGACAACCTAATATTATAATACGTACTACGCTACTTACAAAACTTATCCCGTCATGTTTCAAACACACGGAACAACAAAAACATCCTACATATCTTTAAACCGTCCCAGAACACAACTTCAAAAGCTCACATAGAATACGTTCAAAGCATCAAGTTCTCTTAAAATATTCACACAAGTCTACAAACTATAAAATTGTGTTGCCAGATAACATTTACCAACGTGTGAAACTGTATGCCACAAAGTTACTTATAAAGGATAGCAACACTCCACTATCTGGCTTGCAACTTCAAATTCCCTCGCGTGAAATGGAACGTCGCTTCCAAAGACTATAGAATTCTGTTTGAATGGAGGGAAGTTTAGTGTTACATATTGCTGACGGATTTTAAAGGTTTTAGTTTAATTTAGACGTATTTTTACTTATTTTGAAAAGCATTGTTTTGTGCGTTATCTCTTTGGGGTTTAAAAACAAAATTAGTAGCAACACTTTAAATATTAACCCGTTGAACGCCGAAGTTACCCGTCGAATCACAAGCAGTGGCCTCCAATTTAATTTTTAACCAAAAAGTGCCCTCGAAATTTAAAAATAATAAAGTTACTTTATATACTTTTTTATGCCTTGTTTTATTAGAGATGCCAAAGAGAATAAAAAAGTTCATTCGAGGAGGCCAAATAAAACAGATTACCATATAATCTGGAAGATCTACAAAATAATATGTAGTCGGCCTCTGCCATTATCACTAGCTACATAATATTGTGTAGTAGGCATTATTGATTTGAAGTAATGTCTTAAATATACATATATGCGTTATGGTAAGTTGAGATACCAAGTTCACATGAGTAATTTAAATCGGTTGGGGACGGTAAACGAGACATAATAGAAGTTTTATTTTTATGACGTCTGTAGACGTCAAGCGCCCATATAAAAGGACTGTAACTGCGGGCCTTAGCATACCTACTAAAACGAACTATTTAGCTCGCTGCAGCATATTTCAATTGTTATGTAAGTATCCCAAAATGAAAGAAACATTACGGAACCCAATTACATACTTACTAATAGGCCAAGGCCAGTTTCTTGATTGTCAAGCGCCTGTAAACTACACCGATTTGTTTAATGATTTGGATTTATAGCCAGCACTCTAATTGCGTAACACACTATCGATTACAATCTGAATGATTTTGAAGCATATTGCTAATCCATTGCTTCAAAAATGTTCGAAAAATTTATCTGCTCAACATCGTAAGTAAATAACGCAATGAATGTTGCTGAACCGTCAAAATGAAACTCATTCCTACTGCAATGACGCCTCTTCACAATCGGCGATCATAGACGATTACTTGAAAAACTAAATTAAACTACTGAACGGATTACAATAAAATTTGGCATGGAGATAGATGGCATCCTGGGAAAGGACGTAGGCTACTTTTTGTCTTAAAAAATAATCCTAAAAAGGGCGATGAAGGGGATGAAAGATTATGATCGGCGATTGTGAAGAGGCGCCATAAGTGAGTTACGAAATTACCTTGGTAATGTTTCAACAAACTTTTATTTTTACGTGAAAAATCGGGGTAGGAAGGTACTATTATTAAAGCACTATGCTCAATTTAGAGAATAAGGGCACTGGCTCTAATCGCGAGATTACCCCCAATATAAAGCCGTGACCCAAAAGCTAAACTATCCGAGCGAAGTAAAGACATTTTTCTTAACACAACAAATTAAACTGCTTTATATTCTAAGGCAGTTTGGAGTCGTTTCAAACCATTTCTCAGGCCTAAGAGGATTGATGTCCTCGACTTTCTATTAGCTTCGTAGGTTGTGAATTTTGATGGACCTATCTTGTTTAAGAGGACTTTTGTTTCCGTATCTAAGGATATTAAAGTACGAATTTTACATATTTACTTTGTAAAGTTTTATATTATTTGAAGTTTAGATGTATGATTCATTAAGGTTTTGTGTAAATTGGTTGAAGTATGGCGATGATTGTTGAAGATGTCGGAAAGGATCATGGCGACTGGGAGATTTCCTGGCGTGCGACACGTAAACCAATAGAGTTATATGAAAACAAAAAAAAACAATATATGAATATTTTAATATTGTCTAATGTCATTTTTGTCAGATGTTATTCTTTTATAAGCAAGCTAAGTGTTCAAGGTCAAGTTCTCATTTTAGAAGTCACAGACCGTCTTTTTTACTCATCTATTCTGACGTATCTTTAAGATATTAATATTTGTATTTCTAGAATATTTTACAGGTGCTAATAAAAAGGGCCGTCACTCAATGCCAAGGGTCAGTTTTCAGCAGTCTATTCCTAGCAGTGTATCTCTGGCAGTCTACCAGATCATCTCCAACAGTAAATAATGTGAAGCCTCACGAAGTATTTCCTATCCGGTGGGTTCCGGAGAACAGCCCAAGTAACTTAAGGAACACTCAAGAAGTATTCCTATTCGGTGAACTCCGATTAGCAGTCCAAGTACGCGTAATACAGATAAATCAGCAGGTCTCTAAGAACTGAATATCTAGTGGCATGGCTCGAGCCCTGTCTCCTGTTCTCCTCGGATACTCTGAACTCCTAGCGGTATGGCTTAAGTCACTGCCTCCTACTCTATTGTCCACTTTGGACAGAGGGACCTCTAAAGTTCCTCTAACGGAGTGACTTAGTCGCCTTCAACGGATGTTGGGGTCATATTTGCTGATCCTGTTACTGCGCGCGTCACGCGCTGTAGACCTGTTTCCTGCTATCGAAAACTGAAGATATCTTTGTGTTTTTTATTGATCCCCAATATTTTCTATTCTATAATTTTTATCATGTGACAACTAATAGCTCCGGATTTACGTTACAACTTCGCTAAAAGTTTGATAAAACTTTGCTTAGGTAGTCCTTAAATGGTTTCTCGTTACGTTTTTCCGATCAAAATGTCGCGAACTTTCAGTTACGATACCTATCCCAAGAGAAAATGAAGGGACGGGTCAAATATTTATTGAAATACATTACATAGAGTTTGAAAGTAATATAAAAATTGGGTTACTACCTGCGTTACTACTCTCTTAGTCTAGGAGTCAGCAAGTTCAGATATTTATGTTCCAATGCAATCTTCAACATACATAACATAAAAGGTAACGACAGCACGTGATGAGAAAGTCTGAGGAAATAGGCAAGGAGCCAGGTTTTCTTTCGAACAAAATGAAAGGGTAAATTAATAGGAATATTTTCTTTCTTGAAATATGAGGATAGAAAGACATAGACATTATCCATACTCGTCACCTGCCTAGCCTTTTCCCAACTACATAGGTTGGGGTCGCTTTCCAGTCTAACCGGACCCGACGTGTATTCTTCGCCTTAGCGAAAGCATTCGACTAAGTCATTCACAGCACATTGTTATAAGCTTTACAACTCGGAGAGCCAGACCGTCTTGTGGTCATCTTACGACACGTTTTGTCGAATCACACCTTCCGTTATCGCATCGAGGGTTCACTTTCCTCCCTTCACTCCATTCGCGCGAAAGTGCCTCAGGGCTCCGTGCTATCTCCCCTCATCTTCACGCTGTTCACCAGCGACAATCTCTAAGTCGCAGCCCAGAGTATTTGGAATTTCTCAATAGCAGCTTGGAGTCTGATTTTGTGTCCAGTTGATGACAATAGGCATGGTGAAATGTGGGTGTACTATAGGTTAGCTTCTGCTCAAGCCTTTGAGGAAACAAGGCGTGAACATATTTAAATAATAATAAGGTAATCTGTTTTATAGAACTAAAGTGGAACTCGTGGTTTAATTACAGCTGCGATTAATCGGTCGGTAAGGTTAAACTCTGCTTGTAGGGGTTCAACTATATTGTGGGTCAGTTTGTAGTCTAACCGGATGCAGCTGGATACCAGTATTTTACATACAGCGAATAATTTTACAGTATTTTACATCTCTAATTTCATATATTATACATACATACATAAATGACTATTTTATGAATTCTTGACATTTGAGGATTATATAACTTAAGGAGTTGTATTACTCATCGTAATGATTATGGAGTAAAAAAAAAAGTTATTTTTTACGATCGCGAATCATACTTTAATCAATATACATCCAGACACTGAGCTGCAAACTGCAAAAATTGTAAGAAAATTTGAATTCTGCGGGCTACGTTAGCGCTTCCCCGTTAAACCTTCATTCAATTCTAGCAAAATTTGCTTTCCTCTGTCAGTTTGTTGGTACGAGGAGTACAACCAGATTGGTTGTATTTTATAACCAATCTGGACGGAACTTGGTATACAGGTTTTACGACTTTGTAGAATTTTTGTGTCGTCGGGGATTTTTGATTGGATGGGTACTTCCTCCAAAAAGGGGCAAAAAGGGTGCTACTGGCCTTATGAAATCCGATTTCGATGGTTCTATTTTTATTTAAAAGATAGTAACTTAAACTTGGTCTCATAAAAAATAGGTGAAGAGCTGATGAAAAAATAAAACATGGTAAATATCCCGTTTTAAATAACTTTAGTGGTATATTAATTGTAGCAAAAAAGTTTGTGCTCGCGATGTCTACTGTTCGTAGAACTACTAATATTTTTGGCGGAAAAAACAAAAGTCACTCCATGCAAAATACTGATAATCAGCTGCCTTTGATAAATTGAAAAGAAAGAAAGAAGAAAAGAAAAATACTTTATTTGGGACACGCACAGGAAATACAAACAGTAAAAAAGAGCATAGGAAACTAACAAAATTAACATTAAAAAATTAAACAAAATAAATACAAAATATAACAATAAAAAATCCCTGTGCGAGGCCAAAAAGGCTCCTATCTCAGCATAAAGCTGCAATATTTAAATAAATACCGCAGCGCTGGTATTCTGATAGGGCCAAATTGGAAGCGAACCCCAAAATCATTACTGTAAAGGAACAAGCAAATGATAATCTACTAAATAAATCTCTCAGTAATCTGGCTTGCCTCATTAATCTGTCGTTTCAATGTGCAAAAGCGAAATGTTGCGGGCGACAGAATCTGAAGTACCAATACATATGCAATTATGCACTACCCTTTGCTGAAATTAATTAAATATTAACAATATCGGGAGTGCTACAGGCAATTATCGAACGTTGATTGAGCGGTTAATAATAAGTCTTTTTTACCTATGATATTACCGATTTTTGTTACCGGCTAGTGTGAAAACCAATATCTTTGATTCTATTTAGAATTCCAAATTCAAATTAAATTAATATAGCATGACATTTAAAAAAATCATTTGTTCATTTGTTTTCCCGCCGTTCGATTTTTCTTTGATTTGATATAGATGTTTCTGTAACCATGGAAAAATCGAAATTGCGCGCTATTTTAGAATATTAGTTCCGTCGTGGCACCAACGCAACACAGACAGCACAGCAAGAGAAGGCACGGTGCGTTTTCGGTTTTATTGCTTCCGTTCTAGAAATTTTGATCTCAACAATGAGCCCCAGGAAAAAAATTCAAATCCAACGAGGCGGTGAAAAACGCCTTTTAAGAATTAATCGATTCCCGTTTCCAGGATATCTATAGCAAAGGCATCAACGAACTTTCATTAAAATGGCAAAAAAAAAATTGTCGATGCAGACAATTCTTTTTTAATATTTTTTCTGCGTTAATCGGCAATTTCATAGGTAAATAGCTAATATTTGGTTGGTATTTAAAACGTCATAACTATCATCATTTCAGCCAAAAAACGTCCACTGCTGAACATAGACCTCCCCAAGCACCGGCACTTCGACCAGTGCTGGGCTTCCCGCATCCAGCGGATTCCTGCGGCCGTCACAAGGTCGTCTGTCCACCTTGTGGTATGCCTTCCAACGTTACGTCTTCCGGTACGCGGTCGCCACTTCAGAACCTTTTAGCCCCATCGGCCACTGCCACTTAAGGGGGAAGCGTCACAGCAGCCCGCGAAATTCAAATTTTCTTACGGTTATTGCAATTTGCAAGTCAGTATTAAGTTATATGTTGAATAAAGTATGATTCGCGGCCGTAACAAATATGTATTTACAGAATTATAATCATTAAAATCAGTAATACAACTCTTTAAGTTAGTATAATCCTCAAATGTCAAGATTTCGTGAAATATTCATTCATTAGGATTATCATTAGTGATTTTAATTCTATAAATACGTACTTACTAGTTACAATCGCGAATCACATTTTGATCAACGTACAACTTAATACTCACTTGTAAATTGAAAAAAAAGTTAAGAAAGTTTGAATTTCGCGGTCTACTCTGACGCTTTCGCCTTAATTAAATAAATATAACATAACGCCTTGTACTGAGGGTTAGGCGGAGGTGTACCTATAGTACACCCATATTTCGTCAGTTATATTTAAGTCCCATGTAATAGGGGGCGAGACTATCGCCATTAACCGGGCAAAAATCCAGACTCCTGGCTGCTACTGAGAAATTCCGATGTAAAACCTCAATAACCAGGGACCAGGGAATCGAACCCAGGACCTCATGCTTCGCAGTAGGGCTTGCGACCACTATAGACCAACGAGGCAGATGTAAAAATAGTCTCCATAAAAGGCGCATATTTGAATGTGGACGTCAGGCGCAGGCGGATAGTCAGTTAAAGTACAACTTTGACTTTTCGAAAACTAATGGACCTATAATGTTTCCACTACTGCGACAAAGAACTTCTCTCTGTGAGAGAGAGTTGGTAATCTACCACGCGGGCCTAGTGCCCGAGTTATTGGATCTCACATTTTATCGAATTTTTGGTTCTAGGAGGTGCTGGTTTCCTTACGATATTTTCCCTCACTGTTTTTGGACCACCTGTGTAATATACTCACAAAAGAAGACATTATTCAAGTCATGTGTTATACGGGAATGCTCCTCTGAGTTTGTCAGAAGACAAACTCAGAGGAGCATTCCCGTGTGGCGGTTATAACATACTAGCCCGCGACTTCGTCTGCGATCCAGGATGAATAGTGACCTATGTCCTTCTCCAGGTCATGGTCTATCTATGTGCAAAATTTCATCCAAATCGGTTCAGCCGTTTAACATAAAAGAGTAATCAACAAACAAACATATTTATAATAAACTTCCAAGCCACGTTCAAGATCTAAACCTTAATAAGTTCAAATCATTAATTAAACCCAAGTTGTGTCAGAAAGGTTGTTATACCGTTAAAGATTATATTGAGGACAAAAAGGCTTGGGATTGAACTGCTCCAAATTTTCTTTTTCTCTTTTTATTTTTGCATACTGAATATTGACATGAATATTAACTTCGTAAAGTATTATATTATTTTAATAATTGTGAATGTGAAGGTTATTGCTTTATTGTTTGTTTTATTTTTCTCTCAGTTATTTTTAATCATGGTTTGGCAGTTTGAGTAATTTATGCGGCCTACCCAAATGTCCTTTCTTTGTTCGTCAAATTATTGAGCTCCTTAAGTTCTGAGTTGAGCTGCGCGATTACTGACAAATGCGTGTACTGACTGGACAGGTCCTCTCAATCTGTGTGGTTCTTTCCTCAAAAGACCATTTCAGACACCAATCTACATGGTCTTCATATGAACTGACGAAGATTATGTCTGGACTTTCTAAGAGACTGTGACCTCTGAGTTTGTTTCGGACTTTCTTCTCAGAGTAGTCAGACAGGAAACGCCGACCTCATCTAGATTTAAAAAAAAAAAGATTGACTTGTAAAAGTGTTTGTGCAAACCTAGTCACAGAAATAAAATCATTTATCATTTAAACAAACACACTTTCGTATTTATAATATTAGTTAGGATAGTTAGGAGGATGAAACACCGGTCTATCAATACTCTAGACTCACAAAATGTATTAGGTACTCTAGGTTTGCTGTTTGTGAAAATAAAGCCCCCGTTGAACTTGATGATACCTAACTTATTGGCAACTTAACTGATATTATGTTACACGTTACAATAATTATTAGAACATGTGACAACCCTAAGTGCAGTAGCTGGCTAGTTTCTGAAGACTGCTAGGCTATCGAAGCAGGAACTAGTCGTACTAAGGAACAGAGCTGGTTGCGTGGCTACCGGGCTCAGAACCTCTAGCTAGTGAATGACGATTTGTTCGAAGAAAGCTCTGCTTATAAAGGCGGATAGTTGACATATGTGTGCACAATATTTACACGTAGTCGTCTGTAACACCCTACTAAAGTTTCTATAATAATAATATAATTCAAACACGTGGCGCCATCTATTATCATAAGAAGGTTATTGTTGTTTTCCTCGGGAACAGTACTTTTTTTGGGATGAAAGGTACCCTATGTCCGTGTCTGTATACCTCACAACGTATACGTATATATATACAAAATTGCAGGATGATCGGTTCAGTGGTTTAGGCGTGAAAAGGTAACAAACAAACAAACTTACTGTTGGATTTATAATATTCAAGTTAGGATTATGTATGTAATCACAAAGAAAATTGCGGGCAAAGATGTTGATTTCTTGCCTATAACTAGAGTTTTCTCTACGTGTACAAACAGCGTCACTATATGAGATCCCTCACGCTTTTAAATGTCTTAGCGATATCACATATTACATTGAATTTGTTACGACTATCCAAAATAATATTTGGTATCGGTGCGTTGGTTGATGGCGCTGTGTGTACCAATCAAGAGTTTCATAATACCTATTGGTATTATGAAACTCTTAAGGCACCACTTTCAATACCTTTTCCCTTCGAAATATACACACTTTGCTAACTTACACCTACTTAAAGCCGACACACCTTTCCAACAAAACAGCTGCGTCACGCATCACAAACTTTAATTCACCGTGACAGATTTGAGACCATTTTCCAACACTGTTTAGAATTTCAGATGAGCGTAAACGATTTCGCGTATTAGTTCGCTTGGCCCTTGCTAAGTGATGAAGTTTTTCCGACGACTGATAAAATATGCTGGGGTAATATATTGAACGCGATTTTGTTTTGTTTTTGTTGTTCTTTTAGCTCACAGATGCCTTTTGTTTTTGGAACACGATTTTCAAATCGTCTGTAATTTTCTTGATAATTTGCAATTTTCCCGACCGATGTTTTCCTTGATGCCTCTATAGGTACCTATTGTGTACCTTAACCTGAGGAGTTCATGTCCATGGATGGGTGACCACCTTTACATACCGAGACTCCTTAATGCCTCCGGAAAGCACGTTTTAAGTCATTGGTCCCGGCTATCATTCGTGGATCTTTGACAGTCGTTACGGGTCGTAAGTCCCGAAGTCTGAGAACCAGTTTTACCAAGGGGTATCGTATTACCCAATTACTGGGTTGTGGAGGTCAGATAGGCAGTTGCTCCATGTAAAATATTGGTATTCAGCTGGCTAGACAGGAAGCCAACCCCAACATAGTTGGGAAAAGTCTAGCCAGATTGATTGAGTGCCTTAACCTGTCTTAAATAAAAACTTATATAAGTAAACGTAATATTTTCTTCTTTATTAAACCCCCAATTCCAAAAAGGAAACCTCATTATTCAAAGTTAAAAAAAAGTATATATTTAAGTATGAAAAACACCAAATTACGAGTTGACCCCCTCAAAAGAAACCTTATTAATTTTCCAACTGCTGGCCTAAATTGGAGCTTCATAATATGGGCTGAAATCAACTTCATAATTTCAGCTCGGAACTACCCACCACTGGGTATGGCCTCCCATTTTTTGAGTTCCGTACCAAAATGGTAAAAAGGTACCCTTACGGTGCGACTCAGTCTATCTGGCTGTCTGTCCGTCTGGTCACAGCTAGATATTTCAAGAACTACTAATGCTATCAACTTGAATTTTGGAAAACTTTTAGATGACGTTTGCCCAACTATTTTGCAAATAAGTAAGATTTTTTTTTTTTGCAACAGGTACTGAAAGGGAATCTTAAAAATTCTAAGTGACTAAAGACTACTAGGGCATGTGGGGTATCATATGAAAGGAGGCTGTTTGCACATTCTCAAACATTTTTTCTTTTTTTAGGCCGCATAGTTTTCGAATTTTGATGAAAAACGTAAAAAAATACCGTTCCCCCTTATCTGCGAAGTTTGCATAGTGCAGAATCTGAAATTATTTTATGTGATAGAAGTTTATGTAAAGATTACAGGAAAAATTAAACGATGTCTCTAAATAGCACATTTTTTTTAAATATATGATGGTACGGAACCCTCGGTGCGCGAGTCTGACTCGCTCTTGACCGGTTTTTTCTGCCATACCTACTTCTCGGTTCTGTGGGTCCCTCATCCAGATTTTTCCCGCGACTTTGACGATATATCATCAACCCAACGCACTTTTGGACGGCCCTAGTTTCATTGACCTAAATCATAATATATCATCGTAAATAAATTCATATAGATATGTTACTACGTCTCGTCTCATGTTTATTTTATTAGCCACGTAGTAATAAAATAATCATAAACTTCTTTTCTCGTTCGTTTACTGTCGCGTCTAATATATTATTGATAACGAATAGCTACGAAACTAAAATTCCCAGCCTTGTGGGATTTTCCGAATCCAGCCAAGTGATCTGTCAAATTACAAGATGAGAACACTGTCATATCTGGCGTAATATTGGCTAAAGCTATACCTCTGCTCATCGGGGAAATAAGGTGTAATTTTATGTTGTAATACTATCAAAAAAAGTTTTGGTCTTTCGGTTACTAATGGTTGTTGTTAGGTTAGTTTATGCTTTACTCATTTTCCTAAATCATGATACGTCTTACTTTGTCAAATGTCCGTAACTGCGAAATTGTTGAGAAATCTTTTTTTATTTCATTTGTCTTTATTTGATCCAGTTTTATAAGTAAGTAAGTACCTAAATGATTTATTTCTTAACAATATACTTTGTGTAGAAAGTAATAACAGAAAATAGAAACAAAACCAGTACATAACAATCGGCTAATTACAATATATTTATAATTATTATTTACGAATAATTTTATATCCAAAAAAATAAAATCATAAAAAAAGAAAAAATAATAGTCAAAATTCCATTATAAAATCATTGCAGTCAAAGAGAAATTAATAATAAAATAGATTGAAGCATTCATCACTTGGTACCAGCGTATTGAAATAGATAGGTACGTCAAACCACAGATAAATTTGGGAAAATGACACCACTCAAAATTCCACTCCACTATCCATTTTCAGCTTCACTAAATTAATCCAAACTTATAGCCTTACCGAACGTTAATATAAAATACTAGTAAATATCCGAACGAAAATCCTCGTTCATTACAGAAAGTTTTCCCAACTATCGTAGCCGATGGGAATAAAATTTTACTGCATTTCCATTAGCTACGCGTCGTATTATTAAAAAAAAGTCGGATGCCCAATGATATGAAAAACGAATGGAGCCAGTGTCTTATAACTTTCGAAGTTCATTCATTCATTCTGTTCATTCATTGACCGTATCATGGGGTCTCAACTAGAACAAATTATAATTAGTATCGAAAAAATAATCATAGATGGCAGCATAGGCAACAATTATGAAATTAACAACCAGTAATAAGCGTTATACGGCAGATTTTGGCTGAAGTAAGATTAGTAAAAATCAAAACTTCCTTGTTTAATGTTGATTTATCTATTTGCACTCATATTTCACGTATTTTCAACAAAAACGATACATTAAGCCTTTTACTTCAATCCGAACCAAATAGTATGTTATAAACAGTTCAAAGTAGCCTTCCGTCATGCATTTTGTTTTAGAGCTCTTTGCAATAGATGGCGTTTTATTAAACTTGTCATCACTTTTACCGCCACGAAATAGAAAAAAACCGGCCAAGTGCGTGTCGGACCACGCACAGTGAACGGTTCCGTAGTTTGGATGAATTTATCCCAGGGATGAAAAATATGTTCCCTCATACATTCCAACTTTTGGAATGTATGGAAGGCATTCCAACACCAATGTAACTTTGTACGCACAATATTGAGAGATTTATCATGATATTTTAAGACCATAGATTCTAATAAGTTTTCCTGCAATCTATAGGAATAATATAACTACTTTCAGTATTTTTAGGGTTCCGTACCTCAAAAGGAAAAAACTGAATTGTTATAGGATCACTCGTGTGTCTATCTGTCTGTCTGTCCGTCTGTCACAGCCAATTTGCTCCGAATCCATTGGACCGATTAAGATGAAATTTGGTACACGTATGTATTTCTGTGACCCAAACATGGACGTGTAACGTAAATAAATTAATTTTGAATATGGGGTCAATTTTGGGGGGCAAGTAAGAAAATAAAAATAAAGTTTTGCAAACTGTTCCATGTGACATATTGATCAAATGAAATGTATTACTGTGAGGGTCTCAAATATACTTTTTTTATAATTTTAAAATAAATCATTTTAAAGTTAATTAAAAAATAGACGAAAATTAACCGTTCGCATCTCCGAAAGTACTAAGCCTAAAATTTTGAAAAAAAAATACAGAAAATAGTTCAATACCTATAGTATGTATAATGTATGGAAGAACATATTTTTCAACTACAATGTTAAGTTTGTTCTTAGGATTCATTGTGCGTAGTCCGACACGCACTTGGCCGGTTTTTTATTTCAAAATATGCTCTGTTGTATCGGAGATAGGGCGAAATGGTCAATTTTCGTCTATTTTCTTAAATAACTTTAAAACAATTTTAAAATTATAAAAAAATATAGATTTGAGACCCTCACAGTAAGCCCTTTAATTTGATGTATCACACGGTACAGTTTGCAAAACTTTTTTTAATAATTTTCTTATTTGCCCCTAAAATTGACCCCCCATGTTCAAAATTCATTTATTTATGTTACACGTCCGTGTTTGGGTCACAGAAATTCATACGTGTATACAACTTAATCGTTCCATTGGATTCGGAGCAAATCGGCTGTGATAGACACACGAGTGAGCCTATAAGGGTTCCGCCTTTTTTCCTTTTGAGGTACGGAACCCTAAACACAAGTGAATGTGCCCACGCAGTTATCCGTTGTTGCTGTTGTGTCTCACAATTATGCGAAAACAATGTACAATAATAACATCTCTTCGTCAGTTGTAATAAGTCTTAATTTTGTATGAACAACAAATTCAACATCGACGAAACAAGCCCGCTCGTGCTCTACCGGAGTGCTAAAAGGGAATCCCCAGTGTGCGTCAGAATGGCTGGTTGTCTGTGGCGTTGGTCTATGAGAGTCGATTCGAAAATTGCTACATAATTGCTTATATTTGCTACATATAATAAATAATTGCTACATAGGATATATATATTTAGAAACAAAATATTTTTTTTGACCAGCAATCCTGACGTTTGGTTGGCTGGTCACCTCCTAGTTTAAAGTCAAGCATGCAGAGTTTCCTGAAATGTATTGCGTCAATAATTGCTACATATTTACTTCATTTATCTAATTTAGTTGTAACTTCAAACATATGTTAAATAAAGGATGTAGCAATTATTTAAATTATCCCAAGGAAAAGTGCCTGATAAAATAATAAAGGCAAATTTAAATCATTACTACATCCTTTATTTAACATAATTATGTTTGAAGTTACAACTAAATTAGATAAATGAAGTAAATATGTAGCAATTATTGACGCAATACATTTCGGGAAACTCTGCATGATTGACTTTAAACTAGGAGGTGTCCAGCCAAACAAACGTCAGGATTGCTGGTCAAAAAAAATATTTTGTTTCTAAATATATATCCTATGTAGCAATTTTTTTTTATATGTAGCAAATATAAGCAATTATGTAGCAATTTTCGAATCAACTCTCATAGACCAACGCCACAGACTACCAGCCATTCTGACGCACACAATCCCCAACGTAATTCTTTGTTACATTTTTTATGATATTTCTACTGTGGCTGTAAGTAGCAAAATTGCTACTTACAGCCACAGTAGAAATATCATACAGTATTTTATCTTCATACAAACGGTCGGAAGGAGGTATTTTGCTTTTTCCACCGAGTAAAATAACTAGATTAATAAATAAATAAGTGGATAGGGTGAAAAAAGTGACACACGAGTGACCTACCTGAGCTCGCGTTAAAAAAAAACTAGTAGGTAGTTTCCTAAGCTAGGCTATCTACTTACTTATAATATGTACTTAGGTACTTACTGAGTTAGACGAAATATCGTTAGGAAAAGATTATGAGAGCAATAAATGGTAGGTAACTACGTAGTAAGATTAACATTATAATTTACTTTTATAAGTAAGATTTTGTAGTAGGTAGTTAGAAGATTTGATTGCTGTAGGTAGCGCACACGCGATGAGATGGTTGATAATAAATAAGGATTGCAGAGCGGTTCGACATCGGAAGGGTGACGAAAAGAATTATTATTTCGAGTTGCTCCGTACTGTAGGTAATGAGGACGTTAATAACTAAGCTGAGATGAAAAAAGATATTTAATTTCTCGTCAGCTGTTTCTTGCATTTTGGCTAAGTTGGTAGGTGTTAAAGTTTGTAATAATTGGAGTTTGGTAACCATCGACGACAGCAGATTATTTTTAAAAATAAAAGATATAATATTTACAATCACAAAACTAGAAATAAACTCAAGCAAGTGATGGTGGTATGTAGGATGAAATTAAAATACTGTAGGCGGGCAGCCCTATCGCGTGTTTACGTACCGCGCGGCTGTAGGTAGTTATTTGGAGAACAGGGGTTGAGTCACATACTGTATGATATTTCTACTGTGTGATATTTGCTGGAGACACAATGTTTTCATTTGTCATGTTTTTGTGCTGGTAGGTAATAAAAAAATGTGGCTGTAAGTATGTACTGATCACTTTATAACGTTCTATCAGTATTGTTATGTACTTGATTGAAGTATTAAAATATTTTTATAAAAATATTCCGTTCGTTTTTATTTTATTTATGTAGGTAGGTACTTCATACCACAGCTTGTACCTACTTGTATTGTTTCTGCCTACTCATAATACATATTTACCTATTTAATTTCATTTCCTTGCCGCAGTAACAATAATACCGGTTAAATTACAAGCAATTTTATAGTTTTGATTGATATGAGTAGATAATAAAATTTAAAAACATGAATACCTACTTATCGTAACATTCGCATGGCGACCACTTAGATTTTAGTAAGTTACCGCGGACATAAGCAGATAATAAAATTAAGCGCGTTTAGGAAAAAACTCATTTACAGCTGCACGAATTATTATGTACCTATATGCCGCATGGCGTAAAAATAAAATATAATTATTTGGCTTCGCAAACACGTCGTTTCCTACAAAAGCTAAAAATGCTAGCTCAATCATCAATCACACAAACGAAACAATTACGCCAACTCAAGATAATTTTTGTCCTTGAGCGCACGGTACGATTACGACGACATACTCGATGTGAGATGGAGAATCTATGTATCGATGAAACCTAGTGTCTAGGCAGACTCCTAGATGGTGTTGTAAAACTACAGTATCTGGTAATTAGTGAGTCGCTGATGCAGCCATCTGTTATAAATTGAAGGGAAAAAAAATAGCCAGCTCAATAGCCAGACTTAGGGAGGTGTCATTTCTTTGTATGGGATTGGGTATCTGTACGTAGTATTGTAATATCTGTGACCGTATGATGGCTTTTATGATTGAATATATAAGAATATAGACTACAACATCGTCTGTCGGTTGAAGTAATTTATTATGTACAATAATATCATGTCTTATACTCGTATGTATTGCTAGGTATTTTCTGTTATACAGAGTGCATTGCAGAGTAAGCAAATCATCAATTTAAATTCTATGAACCGCTGTCTGCTGAGTGGTTTATAATTTATATGTATTAGGATATTTGGGACCAGACTACATAACGGCCACTTAGTCAAAGAGAAAGCTTTTATCTGACTAAGATAGTTGTATTTTGATATCACGAAGTGTATTTTATCTAAACGGGGTGACTGGTAATTTGTGACCGATACTTAAATACATTTTTGTGAGGAGCTCGTGGCTAAGTAATAACAGTCGCACGGGTCGATCCATCAGGTTAAGCTACGCTTGCCGGGGTTGGTCTGTGGATGGGTGACCATCTTTTCATACCGAGACTCCTACGTGCCTCGGAAAGCACGTTAAGCCGTTGGTCCCGGTTGTCATTCGTGGATCTTTGACAGTCGTTACGGGTCGTCAGAAGCCCGATTGTCTGACAACCAGTCTTACCAAGGGGTATCGTATTGCCCAGTAACTGGGTTGTGGAGGTCAGATAGGCAGTCGCTCCATGTAAAATGCTGGTATTCAGCTGCATCCGGTAAGATTGGAAGCCGACCCCAACATAGTTGGGAAAAGGCTAGGCAGATGATGATGATGATGATGACTTAAATAGATTTTTGTACTCATGATAACAAACAACTTTTATTATAGGACCAAACCTGAAATCGCGAAAAATACCTACCTACCCTACATTTTGACGACTCCAATTTCAGGTTTGGTTAAGTAAAAGTTGTTTGATATTATGAGTACTATCATGTATTTAAGTATCGGTCACTAATTACCAGTCACATTTGCTATTTTCTACCAGTTATTATTGATAACTAGCTTTTGCCAGCGGCTTCGCTCGCGTCAAGTTCAAAATCGTACAACTGGGATAAAAGTAGCCTATATGCTATTCCAGGCTATAATCAATCTCTGTGCCAAATTTCATCCTGATCCCTTCAGCCGTTCTGACGTGATTGAGTAACAAACATCCATTTATCCATAAATCCAAACTTTCGCATTTATAATATAGTATAGTAGAAAGTAAAATAGTTAAGAGGATGAAAAACCGATCTATCGACACTCCAGACTCACAAAATGTATTACGTACTTAAATTTAAAAAAAAAAAGAACGTTATTGTTGTTTTCCTCGGGAACAGTACTTTTGTACTGTACACCTGACAACGTATATACAAAATTTCAGGATGCTCGGTTCAGTGGTTTAGGCGTGAAAAAGTAACAAACAAACTTACCTTTGCATTTATGATATTAGTTAGCATGCAAGCTAAATATTCCCTGTAGTGTTCTAAACTTCTGTACCCGACCTCATTATGGCTACTTAATAAAAGAGAGAGTTTCATTCAGACATAAATTAATTGTATTTTGATATGCAAAATGTATCTCATTTACATATTACTTGCTATTTTGTACAAGTAATTATTGATAATACAAGCTGAATATTCCCTATAGTATTCTAAACTTATCTCAAATACTAACGAGTGTCGTGAAATCGAGAGACAGCTCTAATGTTGGCAGAGATATCTTTTATTAAAGCGTTGTGGAGTAAACCAAGGTTTCGCAGAAAATATGATTCGCTAGCAGTACACTTGCATTTCCTCGGAAAAGGGATGAATAATTGAAAAGGCATTTTGACTTTTACTTTGCAGAGCGCTCGCTAGAGTTATTTTATTACATATATAAATTGAGTGTTTACAAAAAAACACAAAGGATTTAAAAAATTTGATTGTATTATTTTACGTGTTTAAAGCCTACTTTTTTTTGGTTACCTTTTAAACCTCACTAGGTGAGCAATGACTGGCCCCGTCTATAAAATGATTTTCAATTTTGCTAGAGGTATATGCCGCATCATCGTTTTATCTCATCTGTGGATATAATAAAGAGAACTAATAGAAACACATTTTTATCTTTCCCAATGAGTATGCTTTTAATAGAAAAGTTTAGCGTAGTCAATGGGAAATATGGGAATAGTAATTGGGTTTCTAACAAAAAAGTCTGTGCGTTTTATTAGTGACTAAAGAAAAGAGAGCGCTTCTATAGAATAAAGTATGTTAGTATACAGACACAATACGTAAGAGTATCAATGGGATAAGAAATATTCCTCGATAAAATTGCGGCGACATCTACAAAAGTTCTGACGTCACACAAATCCTGCATCGCGCAAGCAGAATATTCAGAGGCTATAAACTCATACTAATAAACTACATCTAAAAGCATATTATTAATATTCGATATCTTATCATCACATTGCATGTTCTTATTTGTTTTTATTATTACGTATATAAATACATTTAAAATATCCTGGTAAAAAAGTGACTAAAATGATTGATTCCATGCATCTTTTGCTAAAAGTGAGTTCGTTCTTTTGAGGATTAGGAATTACATAATGGATGGAGATAATTTAAAAATCTAAATAGTTCATTCGTTTTATTTTATTTGAAAATATCGCTTATTCTTTTTTTATTAAAATTACTCCTGTGAATTATGTGATAAAGGGGCGTGGACTGAGCGGCGGAGCAGAGAAGGACCAAACGCTCAAGGTCGTTTGGTCGGCGTAGCGCCTTTAGGTCATCAGTATATCTAGCTAGTGGCGTCACCTGTTTATGTTTTAGAGCAGACGAATTTTTCAAACATATGGATTATAAATTTTCTACAAAATTCTTCGGATTGTTATTGAAAATGTGTTAAGCAATTGGGGTGCTGAGCCGATGTAATAATGGCGTGATACCTGACACAAGAATTATCATCTCCCTGCCCTTGTCCCATGTTACGTGGGGTCGGCGCAGCACGTTTTCTTCTTCCGTTCTCCCCTGTCAACCATCACGCTATCATTCACTCCCTTCTCTTTCATATCATTCCTCACACAATCCATCCATCTTTTCCTTGGCTTTCCTTTCCCTCTAGTCTCCATAAATCAATATATTTCATATTCATCACTCTTTTAGTCACATGCGTTTCCTCTCATGTCCATACCAAGCCAAACGATTTTCTTTCAACTTTCCTGTTGAAAGGAAACTAGCACAAGAATAATATACTGTAATTTTTGTTTTATCTATATAATATACGAATCATGTTTTATTTTGTTTCAGGAACGGGAGTGAAAAAATTCCACTAGTAATACGTAAGTAAATATTTAAAGACTTACCCCTATTTTCGTTCAGACTTAAAATTCTAATTTCACGAAAGAATTTCAAATTACTGGCAACCAAACCGAATTAAAAACAGATTTTCCAAAATCACTCAGCACACAAATTAGAACTCACAATTTTATTACCAATACCCAATTAAAAGAGCATTTCCGTCCAAATCTAAATACAAAAATTCCCAGAAAAAAATACATTCTCATCGCGCCCAGAGATCTAAAAGCTACATAGTATAAAAATTCCGCTGTAAAAGAACATTTTCAACCAGTTAACATAATTTATGTGGTTCCCCAAAAGAATTCTAAATAAAATATTTACTATCCGTCTGTCAGAAAGATCGTAAAACGGGCAAGAAAACGAAATTAAAAAAGCTACCGCATACTAAATTAGTAAGACAAGATTTATATGGCGGTTTTATGTATGGATTGGTTTGCTTATGTGGTGAAAACGTTTAAGGAGTAGCTGCTTTTAGATGGACTTAGACAAAAACCTTTTAAGATTTTAGCGACTTTGAGTGCGGTGATAGTCTGTGTAAGGTTTATTCCTGATTTAGGAAGCACTAATACATGCGACCGCGAGTAATTTTGACTATGAGCTGGCCTAGCGTAGTAAAGCGCCCTAATTGCATAACACACTATTAATCGGAATCTGAATCATTTTCAAGCAAATTGCTAATCCATTGCTTCATATGTTCGATAAATTCGTCTGTTCAACAACGCAATTAATGATGTTGAACTGTTAAAATTAAACCGATTCCAATTGATAGTGTGTTACGCAATTGCCCCGCAGGGTTTCAATAGAATAAGTGGTTTTGTTACAAATGACGTGTGATCTCCTGTACATTACAGATAAAATAAAATAACACACAGAAAAGCCAACGGATTTCAAAGTGAAGCGACTTGAATGTGCGTTATTATAGTAAAGGAGATATTTCAAAATGTATGGAGCCTAGACCTTGTACACTATGCTTTAAAATAGGGAAATACATTTAAAATAGTTCTCAACTCTACAATTACTTTAAAATAGTTTTGTTTGCTGGTAAAAGAAAAGATTACACTTGAAATTGCAACACAACAAAAACACGTTATGGCGGTTAGCTGTCATTTTGATTGATTAATGACGTTTGATATGTTCAAAGAGACTGAAATTTCACTGCTGTGACAGCTGACAGTTCTCTTTCTATTATCAATGGTCGATCTATGGTTTACTGTCATTGTTTTTAAGCACAGAGTAACGAAATCGGTGAGACGCCATTTTTAAAGTCGATAAAAATAATTAATAAATATGAATTAACTAACACAACAGTATACATTTAAATGAATTATCTGTATTTTTCCCGAATTCCACAGTTTTTTCTCTTTTTCTTTGTGGTAGTGTACTACCGTGTGTAGCAACCCGGCACCTCCACCACTTGTGACGATTCCCAAAGAGATCATCACTTTACCCTGGGATCTAGACTACTTGAAATGATAGAGGAGGGAGACAGAATAACTGTTTTACTATAATCAAGAAGGAATCAATACAATCTTCGAATAAAATAGTTCACACTTCTTTAATTATACCGCCTAGAGCCCTAGCTAAAACCGAAGTCCGGATTGGAAGAAACATACAAAACTCTTTTTTTAATTATTTAAAAATAGAGTTTTATACTGGCGCGAATAGCCGAATGTCAGCCAGTACAATATAAGGTCTTAACCTTCACGGACTTTGGTCCATTGCATTTCTATGCAATGGACCAAAGTCCGTGAAGGTTACTAGAACCTGTTACTGGTGAAGGTACTAGAACCTCACCTAGCCCATTTTGAAACATCTCCTTTCTAACGTGACGGAATTATCGTGGACGAAAATTGTCCATAGTTGAACGAAAAGGATCCAACCCACATTAGGTGTAATGTGGGTTGGATCCTTTTCGTTGAACTATGGACAATTATAAAAGCGTCTTCATATATTTCCATACATTTTACTTTCCTGTGTTATTGTGATGCCGTTACGTAATTGTCACGTCATTTCACGTTAAAAATTATAAAGCGCACAATGTCACAGATTGTAAGTGCCTTATGACATTGCCCTCTTAGTACCACCATAATGCGTAGATGCACTATTTAAAAGAAAGAAAAAATCATTAAAATAAAAACGCTTTGCTAACACGATACGTCCACGTTCCTCGTAAACTCTACTGAGGCCCAAAAAGATGGTCGACCCGGCAAATTAATGAACTTTTCAGATTATCCGCAAAGCCCATCGAATCTGATTTTATCAGAAGTTTTGATTCTATTCCCAATACTTTTAATGTGTTTCATAAATTTTTTACAAGGCTTTTATTTCATAGGATTTTTAGTCATATATTTTTGTTTTAACGTTTTAAAGGCTAGACTTTAAATAGTAAAAACCACTAAAGTTTTTGAAATTAAATCTAGATTAAGATGACTGCTTAAAAATATTCTTAGAAACTTGCTTAGTAGATGGACTTATAAAATATTATTTTAATAATTTACGATAGTAATCAGTGTTTATTTTTTCAATGTACAGACGCCAGCACATCAAGCTACTACAACCTGTCAAATTTCTTTAGTAGATTTTCAACTTTATCCCTGAAGCATTAGGTTCAAGGTTGATTGGGGAAATTTGACAGTTTCGGGTAGCTTGATGTGCTGGCGTCTGTACAAACGCCAAACCATGTCAAATACAGAGTGAAATTGAATTCATGGGCATCCTCTTAAGGGGTCATTGTACTCATCGTTATGAACAACTTTTACTATGGGACCAAACCAGAAATCGCGAAAAAAATCTGCTGTTCCGTACATTTTGTCGAGTTATGCGAACATATATGTAGAGAACAGCTGATTTTTATGCCCATGGGATGCCCATGAATTCAAATCCATCCTGTATAGATTAAATATCGACTACTGTATAAAAGGAGGAGACGTCAATACAAGAATAAATTAAACTTCTTCTAATGACGTTCCCAGTCTGCATATAAACATTAAATCAAATACCTTTATCCAAATTGTTTAATCACTGTAGTCTGCAAAAATTAAAATCAAATACTTATATCCAATTTATTGTTTAGTCACTATAGGTGATTGGCAAAACCCATAGTCAGCTATCACCAACTACTATTTAATTAGTTTGAAAAACACTATTTTTAACCGACTTCCAAAAGGAGGAGGTTATCAATTCGTCTGTATGTTTTTTTTTTTTTGTATGTTTGTTACGCGATTACTCAAAGACGGATGGACCGATTTGGAAAATTCTTTTTTTGTTTGAAAGGGTATACTTTCGAGGTGGTCCCATATAAATTTTATTAACTTTGCTCGAGGAGTTTTTGAGTTAGCTTCAATAATGCGTATATTTCCCACTTATTTTATATGGATGTTGTGATGGTGTTTTAATAACTTCCTATCACTGTTATTTACATGGCTATATCTACAATTATTGTGCTCAATTATGTATTCGAATTTGTGTGGAGTAGGTTCCATAACTAAAAAGTGAAAAATAAAAACTTTTTAGCAAAAAATAAAACCGACTTCTAAAACAAAACACTACAAAGTGAAAAATAACTTTAATTTCGGAAGTCGGTGGCAAAAAACGAAAATACAAAACCAAAGACACCGACTTCCGAAATTAGAGTTATTTTTCACTTTGTAGTGTTTTGTTTTAGAAGTCGGTTTTATTTTTTGCTAAAAAGTTTTTTTTCATTCCGATGTTATTTGATAGTTTCAAAATAATCTTATCAATTATTGTCAGTGCTTTCATATTTTACTATCTAACCCGGCGTGCGTTGCAATGCCTTTTCTTTTTTGTTTAGGAACCTTCTCCGGCACGCACATTACATTTTACCAAAGTTTCATTACAATCGGTCGAGCCATTTTCGAGTTTTGCGACATTAACGCACAGCAATTAATTTTTATATAGTATAGAAGAATAGCTGACCCGCTAGACGTTATCCTCTCAAAATTTCATTATTTTTTACAATTTTTTTTTAAATTTGAGATTGGTTTGCTCTTGACTATATTCTAGGTCAGAGGTGATAGAGACAAAGTCTATTATGGAGTGAGCTAACCCATAAGAAGCCTGTTCACTCTAACTTTGACGAGATTCGGGTTGTATGCTTTCGGGAACACAGACGCAGTTTGTGAGTTCCACGCTTTTGCCATGGTCATTATGAAGGATGTTTGGAAGCGCTTAGTGCGAATTTGTCGAATAGCAACTAGGTATGGTTTGTAACTTGCAGTGCGTCTAGATGTTCCGTGGTAAGTGGTCTTTTATGCCACCTCTTTATTAGAACAGACAAAATAAATATAAAATATATTGAAATCGGTCAAGCTGTTTTTGAGTTTTAGCGTGACTAACGAACAGCAATTGATTTTTTTATTGAGTGGTAGACTGTACGTACGTATGTATAAGAAGATGATCGTGTCCACATTTTATATATAGTTAAGTACGTACTTGTTGAGGATACCCAGAAACTAAATTTGTTCCAGAGAAAGATAACATTTTACGTATTCTCACAAGAAAACACATCACAAAGAAAAAATTCAATAAAAAATTCTTCTATCTGTTTACACGAACTTTTATATTTAAAAACATCATAGCGATACAAAATACATAAGTACGTAATAACGCACGTCATATAAACATAACAGGATTTTACGAAAATGGCAAAACATTCCCGTATTCGTTTCATTGCTTTTGTTTTGACATATATCAGGTTTGACATATATCTCAGGGAATATGCCAAAGAATATTGTCGACTATTACGGATTTACCTACATCGCTTTCGTTGAATAGATTTTTGACCGAGTGAGCGAAGCGTCTCTGCTTCTAGTCTGGCAGAATTTGCTTTCTGCGTGAATGTGACGCATATTTTCCCCAAACTTGTTCTTTGTTTTATTTTGTTATTTTATTTCTTTGCGCCATGTTTATCGCAAATAAACGTATTTTCTTTCTTTTTTCTTTCTTTCTTTCGTCTGTCAGTTTGTTGTTACTCCGCTACAGATCGTATTTTACAACCAGTCTGGACGAAACTTGGTATACAAGTTTTACGAATTTATATAATTCTTTGTCATCGGGGATTTTTGATGGAGGGGAACTTCCTCCAAAAATGGGCAAAAATGGGGCTACCGGATATTGAGATCCGATTTCGATGGTTCCTTTCTTATTTGATAGGTACTTTAAGTTAGTCTCATAAAAATTTTATGATCTGATGAAAAAAAAAAACACGGTAAATATCCCGTTTTACATAACGTTAGAGGTATATTCATTGTTGCTAAAAAGTTTGTGCTCGCGCGGTCTACTGTTCGCAGAACTACTAGATAAGCTTGCATTCCGTAAAGCTAAACTTTTCTGCTAACCTCCACTACATCCACTTGTAAAATAATAAAACCAGGAAGAGCCGAAAGACAATAAAAACTTACACTCCGATTTAGACTTGAAAGAAGACGAAGACGAAGAGTCAACTAGTTTGAAAGTTATATCTAAACTTCTTCTGTCTCTTTCATGCAATTCCTCTTATGAACTCCGCGAATAAAATCATTTGTTACTCTGTATGAATCAGATCTTTTCCCTAAGGTGCATAGCCGAAAAACATCTAGCAAAGCAAAAGAAAGACTACTGTGCTTTCGTTGACTTGGAGAAGGCCTATGACAGTGTGTGGAGGGAACAACTGTGGTCGACACTATCCATGTACGGTGTGGACTGGTGCTTGGTACGCGCACAGAAATCTTTATACAAGGATTCCAATGCTTGTATTAGGTTAAATGCGGCATACACGAACAGATTCTGCATATCGACGGGTGTTAGACAGGGTTGTATAGCGTTACCGTGGCTGTTCAATTTGTACATGGATCCGAACATCTTTGTTCCTGCATATATACTACCTAAAGGTAGAACACTGATTCACTGACTGATAAAATTATTACAGATATCGAACGGCTATCACTAACATAATATCTGCTATATTATTTTAGTGACAGCCGTTAACACACCGGATTTCTTATTAACAGTCACATAACCTTTTTTTTATAACCATAGAAGACAGAAGAGGCCTAAACTTCACATTTTTCTGTTTACGTTATTTATTTATTTATCCTCCTTATAACTATCATTACAGGTTTCATTACCTAATGCGATAGTACGGTCTCATAAAATGCATTAATTAGTATTAAAATTATCACTCTAAGATAGTGTAACTTTTTAAAGCAGATCATCAGAATTAAAAGGTCCTCACGTTTAAAAGTACAAAAATAAAGACTTTGTCAAGCGTTCATTGTACACTTTCTAACTAAGTGTCAGTTTTTTTTTTTTTATTATTAAGAAATTTTACAGTTTTAGTATAACCTTTTTGTTATCTAATCAAATATAAAGCAATGGTGCTAATGGCTCCCTCTAGCGGGAGCAATTAGCAGTAAGGTTCCCTATTGTCATAGAATATTTACGTTTTGTGGTGATTTTGTTGGCATCAAAGTTAAGAAACTTTCCAGGTTTTAAACAAATGTAACCTGTGGGCTTAGCATGACCACTTGTGTATCTCTACGAAGAGTAGACAACCTTTTCTATACAAAGTGAAGTAGAAATCCTTGTAAAAATTTGTCATTTTGTCTTTCGTTTGTAGCGACCTTTGTCAAGGACCTTTTTTATGTAGACTATTTCAGGAGAAAGTTGTCTAGGGTAGTGAAGACAATTTGATTTTGTAATCGCCATGCTAAAGGCAGTAGATAACTTTCTACTCGACGGCCGCAAAGTATATACCGTTATCTACAAAATCATTTTATTTTCCTCTTCTTTTGCTTATATCTCGAAAACGGTGTGTCCTATCGCAAAAATAATGAAAATTTCGACCCCCTTAAAAAGACCCATAAACCCCTAAAACTCTACATGTAGATAATAATTTTTCATATTTTCCATACAAAAAGTGAAAAATTCCATATAAAACACGTTGAGAATCGCATCTTCTTCGACTCCGCAGTTATATTTATATGCGTGAATTAATATTTGTAAAAGTTAAGAATTAAACAGAAAAAGAAATCCAATGAAAAAACAAAGAATTCTAAGTCGAATTATGTAAAAAAGTGAATTTCGTAAAGTGCAGTTGACTTTTCTACTTTGTTGTCGTCGTACTGTCTACACGGTAACGTCATTTTTGTCTACTCTTCCGTCGACAAGATGCTTCTCTACGGTTCTCGTGCTAAGCCGGCTGATCTCACAACCTTTAATCAAAATTGCACAGCATGTCAAAATGAGGAAAAGAGGGTATGGGCCGTAATCCACAGATGGTGGATGCAATCAAAATCGATGATCATAAAATTCGATAAAAACGTTTTTACATCATTCATCATCATTCTCCTGCTCTTCTCCAAATTTATTTAGGCTCAGCGCAACATGCCTTTTCTCCCATGCTTCCCTATGAATCGTCATCTCGGTAGTCACCCCCTTTATAGCCATGTCATCTTTCACACAGTTCCATCCATCGTTTCTTTGGTCTTCCCCTACTCTTTATACTCAAATCATTCCTCATGACATTTTCGTCATTCCTCCGAATGCCCATTATGCCCATACCATGATAATATTGATTTAAACATAACTTTTCACGTTTATCCTACCTCCTACTAATATTATAAATGCGAAAGTTTGTGAGGACGGATGGCTATTTGTTACTCTTTCACGCAAAAACTACTGAACGGATTTTGATGAAATTTGACATACCAATAGTTTGTAACCTGGATTAACTCATAGGATACTTTTTATCCCCATATTCCTACGGGTTCAAGACATACGCGGGTGAAACCGTGGGGCGCTGCTAGTATAATATATCATAACTAATACAGTAATACCCTTTATAGTCCACATAACGTCTGCACCAGACTAACAGCCAGTTTTACCTTCATATCCATATTGTTTTCTAAAGGCAAAGGTATTCTTTTATTATTCCGCAGTTGTCAGGCTCAGGGCTGTTTTCCCGAACCTCTTTTGTTTTCTATGCGCCTGGTACTTTAATTATTCATGCTGGATGACAATGCTTCGCAAAGTTATGTTTAGTGAACTAGAGTTGACGGTAAATAATGTTTTTGCGAGCTTTTTGTAAGGAAAGATTGTCAGTTTATATTTGGTATGTTTAGAAACAAGATTTTAGGGTTTATTGAACGAGCGAGCGAAGCGTCTCTGCTTCAAGTCAAGGCAAAATTTGCTTTCGTTCGTCCGTTTGTCGATACTCCTCTACAGGTCGTATTTTACAACCGATCTGGACGAAACTTGGTATACAGATTTTACGACTTTATAGATTTTTTTTTTTGTTGTAGGAAATTATTGGAGGGGACCACATCCAATGAAGGGTTCCGTAGTTGCGATCTATTTGTCCCAAGAACAAACGTAATATAAAAACATGTTCTCCCATACATTCCAACTGTAATAAGTTTGTACGCAAAATATTGAGAGATTTACCACGTAATTTTAAGACCATGGACTTCTTATAGGTTTTTCTGTAATATGTAAGTATAGAACTATTTTCTGTATTTTTTTCAAATTATAAAGCTTAGTAGAATCGGAGATAAGGAGGGGGGAATGGTCATTTTTCGTCCATTTTCTTAACTAACTTTAAAACAATTTATTTTATATTTATAAAAGACATATATTTGAGACCCTCACAGTAAGCCCTTTCATTTGATATGTAACACGGTACAGTTTGCAAAACATTTTTTTTTTTAATTTTCTTATTTGCACCCAAAATTGACCCCTATATTCAAAATTCATTTATTTACGTAACACCTCCACATTTGGGTCACAAAAATTTATATGTGTACCAGATTTCAACTTAATCGGTCCTTTAGATTCGGAGTAAATTGGCTGTGACAGACACACGAATGATCCTATAAGGGTTCCGTTTTTTTCCTTTTAATGTACGGAACCGTAAAAAGGGGCAAAAAGGGGACTACTGGATATCTCCGTGAGATCCGATTTCGATGGTCCTTTTTTTATTTGAAAAATAGTAATTTTAAGTTCTCGTGAGGAGCTCGTGGCTAAGTAATAATAGTCGCTCGGGTTGCCGGGGTTGGTCCGGGGTTGGGACGGGTGACCATCTTTACATACCGAGACTCCTCCGTGCCTCGGAAAGCACGTTAAGCCGTTGGTCCCGGCTGTCATTCGTGGATCTTTGACAGTCGTTACGGGTCGTCAGTAGCCCAAAAGTCTGACAACCAGTCTTACCAAGGGGTATCGTATTACACAGTAACTGGGTTGTGGAGGTTAGACAGGCAGTCGCTTCATATAAAATACTGGTATTTAGCTGCACCCAGTTAGACTGGCAGCCGACCCCAACATAGTTGGGAAAAGGCTAGGGAGATTGAGTAACTTAAGTTGGTGTCGTAAAAAATTGGTGAAGATTTGATGAATCAAAAAAACATGCAAAATATAAAATAGTGATATTCTCATAGAAATAATCAAGATTGACTGACTTATTTCTTTAGATGATTATCTTCAAGTGATAGTGATATATAAGTGTCTGTTATTTGTAGAAAAAAAGTTTGTGCTCGCGAGGTCTAACGTTCGCAGAACTACTAGTTTTACATTTTTTTAAGTCTTTTCTTTGTGATAGTTAGGCATATGAATGAATGAATGAATGCAATGCACCGACCCCAGCGTGGTTTGACCAGACTCGATTATTCGAATGAACCCAAAGATTTACACTAGCCCCTGTTGCCTCATGTTACATGGTGCAACAGGGATCATTGCATATCAAAGAGTAGACCGGGGGGCACGATAATGGTAGGGAAGACAGGCCCTTAGGATATGGATAGGGATTATCGCCTACCCGGTATGCACCGTTAAATAAGCATTGGAATTAATAATAATAATGCGAGTATTTGCACAGGCATAATCAAGTAGCCAGGATTATCCATCAGCAACTTGCTCTGAAATACGGCCTTGTGGACTCTGAGGTACCGTATTACAGGTATGTGCCCGACCCAGTTCTCGAGAATGACCATGTCACGTTATACTGGGATCGATCTATTATCACTGACAGGACTATTGTAGCCAATAAGCCTGATATAGTGGTAATAGATCGATCAGTGCGCCGCACAATGATAATCGATGTCACTATCCCGCATGACGAGAACCTCGTGAAGGCTGAGAAGGAGAAACAATTGAAGTATCTCGACTTAGCCCACGAGGTTGTCGCTATGTGGAATGTGGACTCGGCAATCATTGTGCCGATAGTCGTTACGGTCAATGGCCTTATCGCTAAGAGCCTCGACCAACATCTCAAGAGGCTCTCGTTGGGTGGCTGGGTGAAGGGCCTGATTCAGAAGGCAGTCCTCCTTGATACGGCGCGTATTATGAGGAGGTTCCTGTCTCTGGGGCCCTAACCACCGGTAGCTTGGACCCTGCACCCGCTACCGGCGGATCACTATTTTTTATATTTTTAAATGTTTTTTTTTTTTTAATGTTTTTATAAAAATATTTAAAAATGTAATAAAATAAGTTTAAAAAATAAATAAAGGAGATAATAATAATAATATTCCACAACTATCACACAACGCCGTCTAGCCTCAAGCTAAGCAGAGCTTGTGTTATGAGTACTAGACAACTGATAAACATACTTATATATTTCTAAATACATACATATATAGATAAATTACACCCAGACACAGAACAAATGATCATGCTCATCACACAAACATTTGTCCTGGGTGGGAATCGAACCCACGACCTCCGGCATAGCAGTCAGGGCCACTAACCACTAGTCCAACAGGCCAGTCATTGTGGAATTGTGGAGAGATGGGTGATATAATTATGGATGGGCTCTTTTTACGACGTCTCTGCCATTCTCCTTCAAGTTCAGCTTCACCAGTGAATCCTTAGGCAGGATTAAGCTGCATTCCCGACATTTTCCATGTGACTGCTATGCTGTGTAGTTCCAGACTTCGTGTGAGATCCCGCTTCTATCCGTTTCTGGTTTGTTGTAATTCTCGCTGGTAGTAGCCCTCTCAATCTTGTCGCTCCTCAGTCGCGTCCATCCGCATATTGTCTTGTCGAAGTAGGTCACATCAGCAATGGATTTATGGCGAGACGGTTGACATTAATCAGTGGATGGGCATCTCCCAACGATGCCGCCTCCCGGCTGGCACAGGTCCAGCCTCACCGGTGAAACTTATGGTGGGGTTAAACTGCTCGCTCGACTCCTTTCTTCTTCGCACCGATGAGTAGTAGCAGCAGAATGTCCAGGATGCGGTTGGCCCGATCCTCGTTATTTATGCCCAGCTTCGACCCCAAACAATGCAATTTTTGTTACTATTCAAAGTTCGACCTGTAGCTCGCCGCTGTTTGGCTCAGGTTGACGCGACTGCAGAAGTTACAGTTCTCTAGCTTAACTTTATGCACACTATTACATAATATAATAAGACTAAACTCCGACACTCGGACAAAAATCCTGTCGTAGCGGCACCGGCGCCGGCGCCCCGCGCCCCCTAGTGGCCCTTGAGTTCACCCTAGTCTTTGTTCAGAATGCGCATTCATAAATAAATCACCTCACCACTTACAAAAAACACTTTTGAACTCCGATTTTAGGACACAGGAACATAAACACTGCACGTAATATAATTATCGTATTTATTTATATAGTTATTTATTAAAGATCACCAAGAGCTGTTGGTATTTCCCTCCGTTTTGGTCACCCCGCTGCTGACCATCGAAACTTTAACCATTAACCTTTTTATTATGTTTACTATTTTTAAAATTTGCAAGTAGCAGATAGCCCCGGCTATCTGTTACGTTACAACATTCAACATTGGTTTACATGAGTTATGTAAGGTATTACTGCTAATGTATACACAAATTATAGGTGTACATAAAATTATCAATTATAATTGAGACACACGCGTTATATTTGAAATCGCACGACGCGACCGGATAAATTTTTGGGGTGTTCAACACATATTGTATTGTTTTGTGATGACAAAAAAAGTTCAAGTTATGAGCTCTGTTACAGCCTTTGTTTCGTTTATTTGGAAGCCGAACTCATAAGACCATTGAAGATGTTTTGTTCGGAGAGTAACATGTGCAGTCTATTTATGTCCCTGCTAAGCTGCATTATTACACGTTGCTGTTTTAAAAATCTTCGTTTAAGGTATCATGCTATCCGCTTCAGGCTTTTTGTAAATCTCGTTGGCGGCCTTCTTGATCTTATTTCTTCAGCCGTATCCACCCAAAAGTTGATTTCATTGTCGAAGTAGGTATCGCCAAACTTAAGGTTTTTCTCCAGATTTGGGTTACTCTTTAAATATTAGTCAATGATATTATATTAAAATGTGGCAGATATAATACTCCCGCGCGCTTTGTGAAGACTCGGAAGTCTTTCGACCGCGCCAAGCAAGTCGCAACAATAAAAAACACGACCCTCTTTTCTAGGGACATTTAGCACGAACAGATTTTAAACGTTAGTTACTATGAACGTAACACATCTTTTTGACACATTTTGACTCTGATATTAATTTATTTATTTGGCGTGACATAGCCCCAAATAAACTGTTTCCGTCCCTTTTTATTGGTACACAAATGGAGTCATTGTAAAATTATGTTTCTGCCCAAATGGTTGCAAAATTGTTTAGAATGACGAACACACTCCAACACATGTGGCGTCTTGAAGACAGACTAGTGCGGGATTTATGGGCCGTTATCAAAATTGGTTGGAACGACCAACACATGTGTAATAAGTTGCCTCTAGTTTTAAACTTTGACAGGGGTGAGATTTACGAGCCGTTTTCGCTTTACAATTTGGGGTAAATTTTTTGTTGTGTTGCAAAATAATGTTTAGTTTAACACTCGCTAGTCTGACATCCCACAGAAAGGCGTCATGTTTCCGGCACCCGGCGCGATAATCAGGCAACAAACAACCAGGCAATTAAACTACTTATTTCCTGGGAATTTAGTCTAGAAGTAATATTAACATGAAATAAGCTAGAAGGCTAGTCGATGTAAGAAGTATTATGGGGAAACAGTTTCTGTACGAAATCCAAATCAATTACGTTATTTTTGTTAGAGTAAAATAGAATTTTCGTTTATCCAGCCTTATAGCCTTTGCCCGCAGCATCGCCTGCGCAGACGTCGGAACACCATACGTACAAACCCCTCTCGAATCACTCCATCTACTGACGAAAACCGCATCAAAATCAGCCCAGCAGTTCTCGAAATCATCATGAACATTAGACAGACAGACAGACGCGGCAGAGGACCCCGCTCCACAATATGTAGTGATAGTGATGAAGACACCATCCTACAGCAATTAATTCAGAGTAAATTTCGAATACTCGCGTGACTCGAGCTTTGAAGGTTCACCAGAAGGTTTCACAGTGACACACAAGATTAAGACCGAAGATAGCTTCAATTTAACACTGAAAACGCTGTCACATGCCATATTATTTCCTTAAGTATTCCATATTATTTGATCATGACCCTAGGCCATCCGGCCCAAGGTAATAATCAAATAAAATGGAAGGATCTCACCAAATTTGCTGCGGTGTCAGAGCCTCCTTGGCAGAAACAGTAACAGGTGCGGACGCAGTCCACCCCACTTTTGCAAACACTTTGCACACAACACCACAGGATTTCATTTCGCGACACAAAATACCCGTGCACCGTACAGGTAGTAGATACACGAGTTAGCACATACCTAATAACTAATCAAACTAGTAGGGACAAAATATTGTGGCCCATGTGGCACGCCCGCCGCATAGACCCTTAGCAAAATAAAAAAAATAAAATGACGGAGCGCAGCGCGACCGCTCGCATCGACGTCTCCCGAACCAATCTTTTCTTTGTGATAGTTAGGCATATAAAGAAAAAAAAAAGAAAGACAGAAAATGGTTTATTCTGCATAAACAAAACGCACATTACAAAAAAAACAGACCTTAATAAGTAATACGGATGATGACTAAAAAATGTTTTTTTGTCCGTCATGTAGATTATTAAAATATATTGGACACGTATTTTTTCTTTTTCTACGTAATTAAAAGATTACGGCGATACATTGAGTTAAAATGTAGCATGACGTCACGTCTTCGTAGATTTTATACGTAGAAGTGACGTAGCGAGCCCCCACTCCCGAACTTTAATGCGAGTTATCTAAGTCATTTTTTATTAATATGATAAAGCAAAAAATACGTATCTAATATTTTTTTATTATCTGACTGACGGACTAAATAGAATTTCTTTTTTTTTACCCAGGCATCATCCCTATTACACACATGCAAAGCATTAAAAAAAAAAACCTTAGAATAATACATAAGACAAAAAGACTCGTATTCAAGCAGTATAGAAATAATTGCCCATTGCTTGATGTCAGGGCCAGCCAGTCACCACAGACAAACCACAGACATATAGACAAACTACATTTCCACTGTGGTGCGCTCTATGTAGTCTCTGGCTTCTCCACTGGCATATGACAACAAACCAAACAAACAATCAAAACAATAACAAAAAGCCGAACTGAATAGTCGAAAAATTAAATATATAAAGAACAATTTAAACTGTGCGTCACATCTGTGCAAGAACCGGTCGTTGCTAAGCAAAATGCCGTGACGTCGGACGAACCTATCGTCATCGGCACCCACCCATAGTCATATTATACACCTCTGTTTCTTCAGGAAACACAGGCGTGTTATCATCACCTTTGTATTCCCGAAATTGTTAGCCTGGGGCGTAACCATACATTTCGCCAGTTATGGTACGGATCCAGCCTATTGCCATCAACCGGGCACAAATTCAGTTACTGAAAAATTCCAGATGTAAAAACCCAATAACACTTTGCTCCACCCAGGAAACGAACCCAGAATCTCACGCGACGTAGTCCATACAATGTTCGTAAAAAAAAAAAAAACTTACATAGCTATTGTTAGTATATACAGTGTGTAGTCGCATCCAGTGCCGCCACATCAGCGAGTCCCAGCGGCCCACAAACATACGTACGTTGCCAAGGAAAAGAAACGAAGTCTGCCTATTATAAATAGGTCCTCGTAAACGAAATTATATAAGCCTCAGTAAATGACAAAACTAGTAATATGCTACCTTTTTGCTTACTGAACCAAACTAATACGTAATGGCGGCGTAGTACAAAACAAAAATAACTACTGACGACAAAAAGATAACAGTGGCTTAGATATGCGGCAGAATGGTCTGTTTTGGGATTAAGGGTTAACATAAATAACTGACCCTTGTTTTTTGAACTGGATTGTTTTGTTGCTACCTTTTTTTTTTTGTAATCGACTGTCTTTTCATTTGAAACGCATAATACACTCACACGCAACTCCTTTTGCACGCTTCTTAACACCTCACACGAGTCCTTAAATATTATGTTTAGTTTTCTAAGTTTCTATTGCAATTTTTTCTTTGTATAGTTATTAAATTGTAAATCCGTAATTGGCTGTAATATTAGTACTATAAATGTGTTAAGGTATTTTTAAGAGCTGTGGATTATGTTATTAATAAATAAATACTAAAATAGATGAAACAAGTTATAGGAAAGTTACCACGACCGCTTCTGTATTTGAGATGGGTTTGCTCTTGACTCTAGTAGTCTAGTTAGTTGGTCGGAGGCGACAGAGACAAAGTCGACGATGGAGTGAACTTACCCAGAAGAAGCGTGTTCACTCAAACTTTGAAGAGATTAGGGTTGTATGCGTCTGGGAACACAGACGCAGGTAGAGAGTTCCACTCTTTTGCTGTGCGCATTATAAAAGACATTTGGAAACGCTTAGTGCAGTGCAGTGCGTCTAGATGTCCGATGGTAGAAGACTTGTATAAAATATGTTTTTTTTTCCACAAAATACTTTCCCAATACCTACGGGAAAAAGGATTTTCTCTTTACTACGCCTTTCAGGTGTAATATAGAAAAAAATCGGCCAAGTTCGAGTCGAATTCAAACAGTTTCGTACCAGCATACAATATTTAACTCTACATTTTTTTAAACGCCGTAAAAAAACACGTTTCTTGTATTGGGAAAGCTCAATTTTTAACTTCAATTTTTTTAAGTGGCTATTACGGTTCAAAAGATACAGCCCTGTGACGGACGGACGGAGAGCGGAACCTTAATAATAGGGTTGGTACTCTTTGGGTGCGGAACCCTAAAAAAAACTTTAATTAAGTTGAAGTTTTCAGTGTGAAAGTTAGTTTTATGACAAACTAGCTTTTGACAGCGGCTTCACCCGCGTGGATGTTGGAAATTATCCCACGGGAACCTTACATTTTTTTCGGGATAAAAGTATTTTATGTGCTATTCCAGACTACAATCTATCTCTGTGCCCAATGTTATCCAGATCTGTTCAGCCGTTCTGGCGTGGTTTAGTAACAAATATCCATTCATCCAAACTCATTATAGTAGGATTAAACTTGAACTCTCAAAATAGTGGGAAAATTTTAGAGTATTAGTTCGACCTAATTCTGTCAGCTCTTATTTGCGTTACTTTCTTTTGTCATATCAAAGTAAGGGATTGCAATAGCTAGGCTTAGAACAAAAGAAAATACCTACGTGTATTTGCGATAAAACATGACGCAAAGAAAAAACAGGCCAAGTGCGTGTCTGACCACGTACAACGAAGGGTTCCGTAGTTGGGATGAATTTAACCCAAGAATAAACTTAACATTGAAGTTGAAAAACATGTTCTCCCATACCTTTCAACTGCAAATGTAATTTTGTACGCAATAATGTTGATAGACCGTGTTATTACCATGTTATTTTAAGACCATAGACTTCTTATAATATTTCCTGTAATGTATAGGTAAAGAACAATTTTTTATATTTTTTCTTTTAATTTTAGACTCAGTAGTTTTGGAGTTACGGGGAATGGTCAATTTTTGTTTATTTTCTTAAATAACTTTAAGACAATTTATTTTAAAATAATAAAAAAAAATAGATACGGTAGAGTTTGCAAAACATTATTTTTTAATTTTCTTATTTGCTCCCAAAATTGACCCCATATTCAAAATTCATTTATTACGTTACACGTCCATGTTTGGGTCACAAAAATTCATAAATTTTTGGTTGAGTAGGTATTGAATCTTTGTATGGAACAACAGATTTTTTTTTCGTGATTTCAGAGTTGGTCCCATAGTAAAATTTGTTCATATTCATGGGTAGAATTTGATATATCGGACAGTACAGTTTGCAAATATATACTTTTTTATTTTCTTATTTGCCTCCCAAAATTGACCCCCATATTCAAAATTCATTCATTTACATTACACGTCCGTTTTTGGGTCACAGAAATGCATACGTGTACCAAATTTCAGCTTAATCGGTCCATTAGATCCGGAGCAAATTGGCTGTGACAGACAGACAGACACACGAGTGTTCCTATAAGAATTCCGTTTTTTCCTTTTGAGGCACAGAACTCTAAAAACACAAAAAAGAACAAGTTTGGGGAAAATAAGCGTCACATCCACGCAAAACGGCTGTTGTGCGTAGACAGCATTAAATGCTAAGCTTTATGCCTAGTTAATGCAGCGTCATCTATTTCTCATTAAGTTTCCTATGCCCTCCACTATTACCTTTCAAGTCTTATTTCACAAAGTATGTTCCTATACCCCATAAACCCAAATATAAAGATTGTATTTCATAAAAAGGATCGTACCCATATCGTACAGGGGCTATTTGGTTCGACAGATGCAAGTAATCGCTACTGAGACTCTCTAAATGTATAAATTATTAGGAAGGGTCAAGTGAAATGAGGGACCGACGAGATCCTTGGGCCGTAGGTTGTAAGATATTTTTAATCAAGTTCACAGAAGTGGCTCGCTCAAGTTTCCAAGATCCTTCGTAATTCTCAAAATTATTCTGCTACTCTATCTTCCTGTCATCAAGCATCGTTCTACGCTTATTCACGTTTACAGTAATGGGTTGACTTTAACCCTGTTATCAGGTTCTTTTTTCAAATTTTTACTAAGACAATAAAATGTCACCACAATTTAAACACGAGCTACCAATAAATCGCCAGTATCTACTCTCATATCGTAATTCGAATTATAAACTATAAAACGAGTTTATAATGACATACTTTATAAACGCAATACGGATACGACTGAAAACATAACACTCCTTTTTTGGGCAGTCGTGTAAAATTAGAATCATATTATTTTTTTCTAATGGAACGCATATGCGAGGCGTGCCAATTTTATAGCATTACAAAAAAGTTTTGCTTCCAATTTCTACTTGTCTGTAGCAGCGCCCGCTTTAGCGGTGATGAGCTGGCTAGCGTCAGTTTTAGCGTCATTCATACGTTTTTTTTTTTTTTGACTTAATTTCGTGGAATTTTTTTATTTAGGTAGGTTCAGTCTCAATGTATGAGAATAGATAAAGTAGTGTATGAAACTGCACATAACTAGGTACTAAAACACTCGTATGATATTATTAAAAACCTCGCCCTAATGTTTTAATAACCCTCATTATGCAACAGTTTCCATCGCCATAGTCAAACAAATCCAGCTCGATATAAGTCAACAATTCAAGACTGCACAAAGAAAGCCGAAGCGCCAAATTGTGCAACATGTCTGCGCTTCAAAAAACCCGCTAGCCACAAAACGGGAGATCTAGATTGCCCAGCTAAAAAATCTGCCGAAAACAGGTACATCAACTCAATCGATTATGAAGGCGCCTAAGAGCGCCACATACTTGTTTTTATTTTAGACTTTATTTTTTATTTATTTAATTTTTATTATATTATGGATAGTACCTTAATTACGGATATAGATAACACTTTTCAAACTGTTTCAAAGTCATGTAAGGTTGAGGACTGCAGACAATATCTTTCCGTGTATCAAAAGTCACTAACCATACTAACCCAAAACATTCGTAGTATTTATAAGAAAATAGATAGCTTTAACATTTTTCTTCATAGACTTAACTTTAATTGTGATATAATAATACTAACCGAGTGCTGGTTATCTAATCGCGGGGATAACCTCCCAGTATTACCGGGGTATAACGTATCATTTACCAGAATCAATAACAATCAAAATGATGGTGTGGTTGTCTATTCAAAAGATTCTTTAATGGTCACAGTCGAGGAACCTAATCTACACAACTGTAAGAGTAATTGCTTAATTATCAAAATTGGTACAACCGCGGCAATAATTGCTATATATAGATCCCCTTCTGCTAGAAACTTGGATGATTTCATGCTTCCTTAAACCAATTTTTTCAAGCAGTAGGCACTTTTAAGAATGTAATACTAACAGGAGATATAAATATAAACATTAACAATGATAACTGCAATGCAGGGGTCCAAGACTATCTTAATATCTGCTCATTCCATGGTTTTATGTCCGCACATACACTGTCTACTCACCAAAGCGGTTCCTGTCTCGATCATATGATAATCAAATCCAGTTTTTCGTTTATTACGCTTGTTACTAACTCTACAATTACCGACCATCACGCAGTTTTACTGGCCCTACACTTAACGCTTCCTAAGCAAAATCGCCCACAGACCAAAACGCAACTAAACACAAACAAACTTGAATATGATTTATGCAACATTGATTTTAACCCAGTTTTCAAAACACCTGACGCTAATATTGCTTTATCGTACGTAATAAAACATGTTCAATCAGCTATATTACGCAACACGACTGTTGTTACAGTAAACGAGAAAAATTATAATATTAAGCCTTGGATTACTCCTGGCCTAATTCGGTGCATAAGACAGAGAGATAAACTTCATCAAAGATATAGGAGAAACCCAGATAATCTCATCACTAAAGTCACCTATACTAGATACAGGATTTTTTGTAATAACCTCCTAAAGGATTTAAAGAGAAATTACGATAAAAATGTATTAAATAGAGCAGGAAACAATAGCAAGCAACTTTGGAAACATATTAAAAACGTCACCTATATGTCAAAACGGCGCGAATCAAATTCGAGTTTACTGCTTTCTAATCCTTCACCTATCCTGGCAGCCAAAGAAGTGAATAATTTTTTCGTAAATGTTGGGAAAACTCTTGCTGAGCAAAATACAAAATCTGACTGTGTTCAACCTTTTTCCCAAAAGTGTCAAAATAGACGTACCCTAAAATCTTTTGCCTTGCTAGATACCGACGAAGACGAAATTACCCAAATAATCTGTGGACTAAAAGATGACTGTGCTGTTGGATGGGATAACATTAGCAATAAGACCCTTAAACTCTTTAAGCACATCCTTGTTCTTCCCTTAACACATATTTTTCGTATGTGTCTTTCTGAAGGCATTTTCCCTAAATGTCTAAAAAAAGCAATTGTAATTCCTATCTTCAAATCCGGAAACGAAAGACCTAGTTAACAATTATCGACCAATATCACTACTCCCCTCAATATCTGAAATATTAGAAAAAATTATAAACAGTAGGCTAGTTAACTATCTAGAGAAAAATGAATTCTTATCTCCTGCGCAATTTGGTTTTAGAGCCAAATTATCCACAGCCGATGCAGTGCACAGTCTAACAGATTATGTCTCAGAAGAACTGGGTAAAGGAAACCAGACCCTGGGGATCTTCCTTGATCTGGCGAAGGCTTTTGACACAGTCTCCGTTTCTACGCTTTTGTACAAATTAGAGGGCTTAGGAATAAGGGGAATGCCGCTGAAACTTTTTGCTGACTACTTAGGCGATCGTTATCAATGTGTTAAAATTGACAATATTATTAGCGAAGAGCAAAAAAACACAGGTTTTGGTGTTCCCCAGGGAAGCATTTTGGGCCCCACCCTTTTCCTGATTTATATTAACGATTTGTGTAGTTTAAATATTAAACAAGGCAAAATTATATCGTATGCAGATGACACGGCGTTAATTTTCACAGCTAAAACAAACAGCGAATTGTATGAACATGCTCAAATAGGTTTCAATACTAACTAACTGGCTTCAAAGCAACTTACTAACATTAAATGCCGACAAGACAAAATATATTCACTTCTCCATCCGCAAACCGCACTTTAATATTACTAACTCTCATCTGTATGCCCATCATTGCGGACTCCGCTCAGTCAGCATATGTAAGTGTCCTTCTATCCTCAAAACTTGCAACTTAAAATATCTCGGGGTTCAAATAGACGAGTCGCTCTCATTTAGACCACATATTGACAGTTTGGTTACAAGAGTGCGCAGGTTAATTTTTGTGTTTAAAAAATTGCGAGCAATTGCAGATAAAAAACTAATATCACAGGTTTACTTGGCCCTAGGTCAATCTGTAATACAGTACTGTATTACTTCATGGGGTGGAGCACCAAAATCTTACTTACTACCTCTTGAAAGAGCACAGAGAGCCATTTTAAAAGTAGCAAACTTCCATCCCTTTCTCTATCCTACAGATCTGCTATATAAATCCTGTAACGTGCTGACTGTTCGCCAGCTTTTTATAACGCACTTGGTATTAAAACAGCACACCATGCTCTCCTATAACACTAAAAGTACTAATAAGAGACGGAATGATATTGTATGTGAGTCAAACGCATCCTCTAAATATGTTTTTGTAAATAGATTTTATACATTTTTAGGCCCATTTCTGTACAACAAATTAAATAGGAAATTAAGTATGTATAAATTAAGTAATTACGACTGCAAAAAGGTTATTCTGCAATTTTTACTTAGCATATCATACAGTGAGACAGAGGATTTACTTGTTGTATGTAAATAAAACATGTTAGTCTTTTAAGTTAATATTAGTTTCTATTTTAGTCTTCTCCATTGTTAATTTTATATTTTTTAAATTTTGAGCACTTTTCTAGCCTGAAACATAGGTTCTACCTAGTTCAGGCAAATGAGCAACTGTGCCCTCTATAATTTTTAAGTTATGTTATTGTAAATCTGCACCATTTTTATAAATAAACGATATTATTATTATTATTATTAATTGCACACTATTTGAAGACTATTTTAATATTTTTTCCAATTGATTTTATTCCTACTTAAACGAATTATATTAGTGTGAATTAAGTTGATTTCAGAATGATTAGCATTATTGAAAAAGTCATAAAAATATTTGAAGCTGTAGAGCGAACTGAGTTGTTTTACCAAAATTACATGTTTGTTTAGGTGTTTGGAAACTAAATCGCGAACGCAGTATAGCTTGAACATCGGCCAGTATATCTATAGCAATCCACTGCTTTACCTGCACCTCCAATTACGCACCATTGAGCTCAAGCATTGACCAATATCATCCCTCCAGGCATTCGAAACATCGTATAAAATTATGAAAATTAAACTTCTCCACATCTGTATGGATGATGTAATCCGCTACTATCAGTATGTTCATGTATTATTAATCCCTAATAATCCTGGAGCGTGTAGCGATATTACCCGCATTGGAAAATATGATTGATGGCTACACGTGGTTGATAGATTTGCCAGATATCGCGAAGACGCTTGCGTAAAATCTTTTTAGGTTTGAAAATACTTAAGAAAAAAAAAACATCACGATGAATGTCAAAGTGGAAATCTATTGGGCAGTCGCATTGTAACTCCAGAGGCTTAAACCGTTGATGCTACGGAAACCAAATAAGTAGAGAAAAACTGAAAGTTTTGGACTATGTTGCAGAAACAATAAAAAATAACTGTATATGTGTATATAGGTGACTGATAATTAGTGACCGATACGGAAACACATGATAAAAAACAACTTTTACTATGGGACCAAATCTGAAATCGCGAAAAAAAATCAGCTGTCGCATACATTGATGTTTGCATAACTCGTCAAAATGTAGGGAGCAGCTGTTTTTTTTTTTTCGAGATTTCAGGTTTGGTCCCATAGTAAAAGTTATTTATTATCATGAGTACAATCATGTGTTTAAGTATCGGTCACTGATTACCATACCCTATAATATATTTTTATTTTGTCGACTCACTAGGTTAATAAAAATAATCATTTCAATAGTCAGGGTCACGTAAGTTCAAGTTCCAGTATCAGATTTCTCGGTACTCACTTTTTTAGAATAGCAATCTAGAACAAAAATGTATTTTTCTCAGTCTGAAAAATAAACAGTATATCTAATTTATTCCCAGCTTACCCAAAGATATAAGACCTAACTGAAACCAACGGATATAACATGAAGACAGACATATTACCTACTTCCAGCGGTAGCGAAACATCAAGATGAGCATGTGATGAATAAATGTACCGCTATTTGAGACGGTGGAATTCGTTTTTAGGATAAAGAAATACGAATACACCACAATGGCGATGTTTCTACTTTTAAGAAAGTTTATTGTAAGGAGAATAGAAAGTAGCATTTATTGCTTATTAACAGGAAAAGTTCTCTAACAAAAACAAAAAAAAAAAAAACCTGAATGGGAAAATTCTGGTTACGATCGTAAATTTTATTCCTATTTCGCAAAATTTGATTAAAAAAAAAGAACAATCTGTATTTTAGTTTTTGCCACCGACTTCCGAAATTAAAGTTATTATTTGTAGTGTTTTATTAGGTAGTCGGTATTTTTTATTTTTCTTTTTTGGAAAAAAGTTTTTATTTTTCACTTTTTAGTGGGTCAGTTTGTAATTTATCTAAGTTACAATAGCCTAATGTCAACTGCTCATCACCTTTTACAAAATATTGCTTTTCCCGATGCTGGGACGTTAATTGATGAGGAGTTCTCTTAGTAAGAACTAGGAGAACTGTAGCTGATGGTGAAGTCACCATCACCATATGCAGAATTACTTTAAAAAATACCCAAATCACTATAGGTATAAAATTGGAGGGTTTCCCTCGATTTCCATGGGATTCCCTCATCAGATTCTGACTTGGTGATAATATAGAACCACTTTGAGAGCGTACCCTTTCAAACAAAAGCATAATTTTGCAAATCCGTCTATTATGACGGAGTTATGTCCGAACATACATAAAATATATATACCTATATATCCAAATTGAGGACCTCCTCCATTTTGAAAGTCGGTTAAAAATTCGCATTAACTGGAAAATGTAAAGTGAATTGTGAAACTGAACGTAGATTCTTATACAGCATTTATGTCTACAATATACATATATGTATGTATATTGTATACCTACAGAAATCCAACTGTAATGAGTCTGATACTAGGTCACTGAATAACTGATATACCCATCATCATCTTCCTGCCCTTATCCCATGTTACTTGGGGTCGGCGTAACACGTTTTCTTCTTCCATTCTCCCCTGTCAACCGTTACGCTATCATTCTCTCCCTTCTCTTTCATATCATTCCTCACACAATCCATCCATCTTTTCTTCGGCCTTCCTCTCCCTCTCCATCCATCAACATGTATATTCATCACTCTTTGAGTCACATGCGTTTCGTCCCTTCTCGTCACATGCCCATACCAAGCCAAACGATTTCTTTTCAACTTTTCTGTCACTGGCGCCACTTTCAAACTTCCTCTTATATACTCATTTCTTAATTTATCCATTCTCGTCACTCCACACATCCATCTCAACATTCTGATATTACCCAAGTCTATATTACCCAAAGATAGATAATACTGCCTTCAGTCAAAGCCCACGGTTATGTAACTCTCTCATGTTTCAGCGAGAAACATGAGATGAATAAACGAGTTTGACTTCGCGTGCTACTGGAGATAAAAGAATTAATTTATTACGAAGCCTTCTTTTTTCCTTTTTTCCCCGCAAAATAAGGTAGGCTACAACCGTCTGTTTTATTTTATAGGCTAGGTTAGTAAAGTAAGAAATAATGAAAGAAAAATCGGTTTATTTGTCATAGAAACACGTGAATGCCACAGGATAAGTTGCCTCGAATAATAACGAGAAATGAAAATCATTCTATAATCACGAGTACAGAACAGAAATAGTCCGCCAATGCACGTCGTGAATATGACAATAACGCTTCCACTCAGCATGATGCTGCGCTATTGGAGACCCACAGCACAGTGTTGACTTCCAATGGTCAACCTAAAATGTCGTAGTACGACGTAGGCATATTCGTGGTGACCTAGGTTTTTGTTTTGTTAGCCTATTCCGTTCTTCTTCGTCTCGCGACCGTACGTTTCATCTTTCCAGTTTTTTATGGAATTTTTCGTTTTCTGAGGCTACTAACCTATTTAAAGAAAGAAAGAAAAATATTTTATTTGGGACACGCACAGGAAATACAAACAGTAAAAAAGAGCATAGGAAACTAACAAAATTAACATTAAAAAAAAAAACTAAATAAATACAAAATATAAAAATAAAATATAAAAAATGCCTGTGCGAGGCCAAAAAGGCTCCTACCTCAGCATAAAGCTGCAATATTTAAATCAATACCGCAGCGCTGGTATTCTGATAGGGCCCATTATATTGTTTTAAGTAGTGGCGCGGTTGGCGTAACAGCTGTGTGATTCGCTTCTGTGCTGCGAGTCACGGGTTCAGCGTAGCTTAATGATTTGAACGAGACACAATAGAAGTTTTATTGTTATGACGTCTATTAGCCGTTTAGTGTCCTTGAAAGCGTTAGTCACTGAAACGATCAATTGCAATAGTTAATTTTTACGTGATCGATATATGCACATTGATGCTCAAATTGATCATCTACCAAATGCAATTGAAGCGATTGCGATTGGCAATCGTACTACCAATATAACCTGACAGAGACAGAGTTATTCCGAGAATCAAACCAGCATGGTAATAGCGTATCACATTTACATTCACATATTTACATGGCCATTCATTTTGACAATTCAACCAAATTCATTAATAAATGATAAATGATTTTATTTCTGTAAGTAGGTTTGTACAAACACTTACTCGTCAATCATGTTTTTTTTTTAATCTAGATGAGGTCGGCGTTCCCTATCTGACTACTCTGAGAAGGAAGGCTGAAACAACCTCAGAGGTCACAGTGTCCTATAACGTCCAGACATAATTTTGGTCAGTTCATGTGAAGACCATGTAGATTGGTGTCTGAAATGGTCATTGGAGGAAAGAACCACACAGATTGAGAGGACCTTTCCAGTCAGTGCATTCGTTTGTCAGTAATCGCGTAGCTCAACTCAGAACGTAAGGAGCTCAACGATTCGACGAACAATACCAAAGAAAGGACATTTTCGTAGGCCGCATAAATTACTCAAACTGCCAGACCATGATTAAAAATAAGTGAGAGAAAAATAAAACAAACAAAAAAGCAATGACCCACATAGTCTTCACATTCACAATAATTAAAATTATATATTGCTTTACAAAGTAATATTCATGTCAACATTCAGAATGCAAAAATAAAAAAGAGATAAAAGAAAACTTGGAGCAGCTCAACCCCAAGCCTTTTTCTCCTCAATATAATCTTTAACGTTATAAAAAGCTTTCTGACACGTTGCGTAATTACGTTGTCGAGCAGACGAATTTTTCAAATATTTGAAGCAATGGATTACCTGAATACTTTTATATAAAATCCGGAGTATGATTAAAAGTGTGTGACGCAATTGGGGTGCTGATTAGTGGTATTAGTACCTTGCGAAATAGTTTGTAGTGTTAGTGCAATATTAACCCTAGTCATGTTGAGAGGATGAATGAAAGTCGACTAACAACAAGTATTAACAAGGCAGATGTGAGTAGAAACGCCGGGAGGGTACGTCCTAGGAAGACATATTAGGTCTTTACCTATGAAATTGCCGATATACATAGAATCAAACCTTTTTTTTATGAAATATTGTCTATGCACTTTTGCCACTTTATTGAAAGTTCGTTGATGCCTCTGCTATCGATATCCTGGGACCGGGAATCGATAAATTCTTTAAGGTGTTTTCATCGCCACGTTGGATTTGAAAATTTTCCTCGGGGCTCATTGTTGAGATCAAAATTTCCAGAACGGATTCGATCAAGACAAAAACGCACCGTGCGTTCACTTGCGGTACCTTGTCCATACACGTCGGCGTCATTAATATTGCGTGCTGTCTGTGTTGCGTTAGTGCGACGACGGATCTCGTATTCTAAAATAGCTCACAATTTCGATTTTTCCATGGATATAGAAATACGATATCAAAGAAAAATCGAACGGCGGGAAAACAAATGAAGAGCTGTTTTTTTTAATGTCATGCTATTATAAAATTAATTTGAATTTGGAATTCTAAACATAATGAAAGATATTGATCTTCACTGTAGCCGATATCAAAAATTGGCAATTTCATAGGTAAAAGACCTATTATAACGACCTTATTGGTGATGTTCTTCAGAAAGGTCAGGTGCTTAGTACGATCCGCGCAAAAAATTAAAACCCATGAAATTGTGATCACTTCACACCAGTTCTTAATAATTATGTTCAGTTTTCTAAATTTCTGTTGCAATTTTTTTGTATAGTTATTAAATTGTGAATCTGTAATTGGCTGTAATAGTAGTACAATAAATGTGTTAAAGTATTTTTAAGTGAGTAATAAATAAATAAATAAATTCGAATCAAATAGGGAAGTATTGACGTCCACGCGAGCGAAGCCGCGGGGAATATAGTGATGTAATAAAACTGTGCTTACCACTGCGATCAATCTTCAAAAGTTTTTATTGATAAATTTATCCCATGGGAACATAGTACCGGGATAAAAAGTATCCAATGTTGTTAAGATGTGAAACGTAACAAACAGAGTTACTTTGGCATTTGTAATATTACGAGTAGTATGATTTTGGTAAAAAAAAAAATAACTGTAGATTAGATTGGGCTTAAACTACAGGTAAAAAACATGCCCGAAGCTTATATGTTTAAAATAGAATAGATAGATATATAATAATAATTTCAATTGACTGTTCTGAACTTGTTCCAAAATTGGAGATACGTACTAATCAGTTGGGGCTGCGACAGCGACCGCTTCTACGTGTACCTTATGCAAACACTAATCATAGGCGTAATGCATTTTTTCTGAGAGCCAGTCGCAGTTTTAATGAATGGAGACGGGGAATTCTGGGCCTGATTGTAATAAGTTGAGGTATGGTTTAAAAAAAGGTTTATATTTTTCTATTTCAAAATCTGAAAAATCAGCCCAATTTACAATCTGGGAATTGAGAAATTCAAAAATTAAGTTTAAGCTGACGAATAAAATAAAATATCAATTAAATTATAATTAAAGTAACATAGCTCATGATATTAAAAAAAAGCTTTAACCAGATGATTGATTAAATTAAAATAGTTAAATCTATTAGAATTAACTTATTATATAGTTTAAACAAATTAAATATCTACATATACTAAAGATAAATCTTAAAATCAATTCATGTATGTTAATCGATTATTGTATTTTTAGTCTGTGCTGACATCCATAACATTGACAGACAGCTGTGACACTCACTCACTCGTTTCGTATCGTTTAGTGCGTGTACGTTTTGAGTGTGTTTCCTCCCACGTTTTATTGATAATTTCCTCAACCCCTGCTTTTTTCTACGGACTTCTGATCTTGCTTCTTGTACGACCCTTGCTACCATACCGGACATGGAGAACCCCGCTTATACATTGGACTTGGACTTGTTATTTTGGATTTTACGACCGGCCTACCGATTGGATATTGACACCATGGTTCGTTGTGTAAATTGTGGCATAGCGACTAGTCGCTGTAATACACTAGGTCATCGAGCTTTAGATGTCGAAATGATATTAGCAGTGATTCGTCAATGGTGTGCACCACAATCTGTAAGTACTTACTCATTTCCTGTTTTTTAGCTCACCAGCATCTACCATGCTGCTCCCACTCTACAAATATAATTAACATCCTAAATAAAAGAAACAAATGCCGTTGTCACTGCAAAAATCAGTTGTTAAGTGTAGGTTGATACATAACCTCACTTTTACAAAATCTCTTATAACTCAGCTCTCAGAATGCTAAAATCCGCAATTTTTTTAGTGATGGTTCGATTATATAGTAGCTACCAATTGACACCAATTTCATCTTTTTACATCCAGGCCCAAGATTGTATGAAAGCGTATCCGTCTCCTTTGCTGTGAACAAGACATTGACCTTTTTTGCACTAATGCAAGCACACTAAGGAAGTTCTTAGCAAAGCCATTTTTTGTGCAAGAGGCATCTGCATGCACTTGGACCTTGTCCAGATTGGCTTAAAATTTGAACGAACTAACTTTGAGGGAACACCTAAATGGAATAAAATAGATAAGATGTAACTTGGGCTATGGGAGAGTAATGATGTGTGTATTTATCTGTGGCAGCTTGTAATTAGCAATTTAGTTATATATATATTGTTATTATAATGTCTGTAAGCCTTCTGCAAATAAATAAATAATTTGTTTGTGAAACATGGTACTCGTAGCTAGCTACATACAAAAATCCGAAAAAAAAATTGGTAACTAGTGCGCTATGTTTAGCCAATTATGACATAGGTAACAAACTATAAAATGAGTATTATAAAATAAAAATGAATTAAGAAAATAGAGAAAAAATGACTGTGTTATTAAATGTTAAACATACATTTAATAACACAGTAATTTACATATAAAAACAAAAATCTGATCACATATATTTTTAGCTTTATTTTGATATTTAATAATTAATAGGTACTCCACTGGTGCATAATATACTTTAATATTGTACAAGTACATATATACCTATACCTATAAGTCGGGTTTTAGTTTATGTCTTGGTTTGGCTTTCAAACTCGCCCAAATTTAAACTCGGGATTTATGTAATAACTGTTAAATATTACAAACTCTTACGTGTCAATCAATCTGCCTAGCCTTTTCCCAACTATGTTGGGGTCAGCTTCCAGTGTAACCGGATGCAGCTGAATACCAGTGTTTTACGTGGAGCGACTGCCTATCTGACCTCCACAACCCATTTACTGGGTAATACGATATGCCTTGGTAAGACTGGTTGTCAGACTTCCGGGCTTCTGACGAACCGTAACGACTGTCAAAGATCCACGAATGACAGCCGGACCCAACGGGTTGATATGTTTTCCGAGGCACGGAGGAGTCTCGGTATGTAAAGATGGTCACCCATCCGCGGACCAACCCCGGCAAGCGTAGCTTAACCTGATGGACCTGGCGGCTTTTATTACTTAGCCACGAGCTCCTCGTACGTGTAATAAAATGATATAAGTACCTCAAGAATTAGTTTTAAGCAATGTAGATAAATTGTCGATTACAAACTCTAAGTATGATAAGATGAATCGGTTTCAAGAATCGGTTTTTAAAGCAACCGATTTTTTCCCATCACTGCACAAATTGTTTTGATAGCTGTCAAATCGGACTTCTTAGATTGCGTTGGTTATAGTCATCAAATACCTAGTTTAGGAACAAACACATAAAGTGATTACCAATCCGCCAGATACCAGTTTTCAATCTTATCCTTAACGGTTAAATATCAGAATTTTGGATTATCAATACATAATAATTGAAAGATCATTTCGTCTCCAAGGAACTTTAAACATAGCTTCCGAGGCCCAAAATACAGACTAACTGTCTAATTTGGGGCTCACTGGTAACCTAGCTGTCGGTAATATTAGCTCTTTACCTATGAAATTGGCGATTTACATAGAAAAAAATCAAACAATTTTTTAAAAAGAAATATTGTCAATGCACTTTGGCAATTTTAATGAAAGTTAGTTGATGCCTCTGCTACAGATATCCTGGGAACGGGAATCGATAAATTCTTTAAAGGCGTTATTCAACGCCTCTTTGGATTTGAAATTTTTCCTCGGGGCTCATTGTTGAGATCAAAATTTCCAGAACGGAAGCGATAAAACCAAAAACACACCTTCCGTTCACTTGCAGTACCTTGTCCATAAACGTCGTTAATATTGCGTGCTGTCTGTGTTGCGTTGGTGCCACGCCGGAACACGTATTCAAATATAGCGCGCAATTTCGATTTTCTCCATGGTTACAGAAACATCGATATCAAAGAAAAATCGAACGACGGGAAAACAAATGAACAACATTTTTTTTTTTTTATATATCATACTATATTATAAATTTAATTTGAATTTAGGATTCTAAACAGAATGAAAGAGATTGATCTTCTTACTAGCCGGTATCAAAAATCGGCAATTTCATAGGTAAAGACTTATTATTTTAAGCTATTCATGTCGTCTTAACTTGTTGTTAACCTGTAAACCTGTTTACCTAGACAATAAACTATTTACTAGTTTCGTAAAATTCAGTCCTACCTTACTGGATTTATTCCAAATCCAGTAAGGTAAATCGTGCAATATATAATATAAACAATATATAAATATGACTTAAAACCTAATATATAAATACTTATATTAAATATAAATACCATAAAGCAAATGATACGATTTTAATGATACTATCTTAATTATTTTTTTTTTTTCTCCTTAACAAAAAGCGCCTTCATCCTCTCTCCTATTAAAAATTAACTTTGCTGTGCCCGACAGGGTCCATAATTGATTCGATGTTTTAACATACCAACTGTTATCATCATCTGCCTAGCCTTTTCCCAACTATGTTGGGGTCGGCTTCCAGTCTAACCGGATGCAGCTGAATACCAGTATTTTACATGGAGCGACTGCCTATCTGACCTCCACAACCCAGTTACTGGGTAATTCGATACCCCTTGGTAAGACTGGTTGTCAGACTTTCGGGCTTCTGACGACCCGTAACGACTGTCAAAGATCCTCGAATGACAGCCGGGACCAACGGCTTAACGTGCTTTCCGAGGCACGGAGGAATCTCGGTATGAAAAGATGGTCACCCATCCACAGACCAACCCCGGCAAGCGTAGCTTAACCTGATGGATCGACCCGTGCGGCTGTTATTACTTAGCCACGAGCTCCTCTTACCAACTGTTATATGTACACATTATGGAATGCAATAAAATTGAGTATTGAGTATTCAACAGGCGTTAAGGTATGTCAATCATAAGTTTCTGACCTCCAAAAAACCCTTCAAAATACCTGTACGGCAATTTCGTGGAAGAGAGACCTTTCAGTTCCTTCACCCTCGGTTACTACGACAACCATTGTCTTGACAACGGCAGCGAGTAAACTGGTTGTACATTTTAGGATACACTTATCGAGCTTTGACAAAGTTCTGTGTTGCCGCAACAAAAATTGTGGTAATAATAAAAAAATTGGTTTAAATTTATACTAATATAATAAAGAGGTCTGTGAGTTTGTATGTAGTGAGTAGTCTTCAAAACTACTGAATTGATCGCGAACATTATTTCACTAATGGAAAGAGCGGTGGTGTTCCAGTGGTACCTAACGGTCTCTACTTACGAGTTTGTAGGTCATATACAGGGTGGTGACGACATAACGACATTGAATGAATATACGATCCGCACTAGTCAACCAAAACACTTTACCATTACCAAATTAGGTATTACATCAAAATTCAAAAATCTAATTTTTCAAACAAACTAAATGCAAAACTAATCAGAATTTAAAACAACATCCTTTATAATATTGTCTACTAACCTCATCTGACCTTGTAGGCACTGCACGTGAGAGCGGCAACGTCGCACCCGTTTCGTCCGTTTTAGGCGCAGTTTCATTCATGTAAGTACAATGTACAAATCAAATGGCGCGCGGCATTTATCCCCGCTCCGCTCTCCGCTTGCCGCCCGCCAGCAGGCGCGACTTTTCTATCAGTAGCTTCACGTTTTAAAAATATTTTAAAAACATTTAATTAAACATTAAATCAAAACTTACTTCAAACATGGTACACTAAATTAAATTTTTAATTGCTGAATTTGTCCACCATTTACTCGTAACACACATGTGACAATGTCTTGTGATATTGTTTCTTACTTTCCTTAACAAGTCACTACTCTGCCGTCCCTAAGAAAAGTGCAATAACTAGGTCAAACCTGATTTCGAGAAAAACCCGGGAAAAGATTATATTTTAGTTTTGATTGTATCTCCATCACTATACATGGTATCGGATTGAAACTTTCACTACATGATATATAACAGTGTAGAGAATATTATGTGGTACTTAATGTTTGTTCCCGCATGTATTCCCTATATAAAAACCAATAAATACAATAATGGTAAGTATTATTACTATGTAGAAATAATGTTTACTAGTCATAACCGCAACAAGTAACCTATTTATTGCACTAATGGTTAGGAAACCAACATGATGCATTTTTGACTAGCAATTCATTTTTTTTTTTAACTGCTTCCTAACCAATTGTGCATTAAGTTTCTTATTTATTGCGGTTTTCATTAGTAAGAGACAAGTTTTAAACGCCAAAGTCTTAACTTGTTACCATTATAAAAACAGAGATGTTACACTATTATGTCAAATACCTATGAATAAACAGAGATATTTTACCCCTTACCGATTTAGCATGAAACTGTTTTCGGTAAAGTCAAGTCTACTCATAATATCTGCGTTCAGTTGTTTTTAAAATAATGTGAAATCGGTTATAATTTGATGAATAAAAAAATAATTTATCATATTAAATCTTTTTTATTTCTAACTAAAACAGTACAATCACAATGGGAATCACTTCGCTATTTTACTTATTAATTCTGGTTTATTAGCCACCATTTAAAATTCAACGGTTACTACAATTAAATAACAAACATTTCAAAAATTTATTCATTTGTCAAAATGAATCTTAATAGTAGTTAAAGTACACAATCGTTAATATTAAAAACAAACTTAAAAAAATGTAATCTACTTTTTTTATTTTAAGGCACAATTTGAGATCAATGTTTTTATCAGTGTAACTTATAATTATAACTAATTAAATATTTTTAGTCTAGGTTCGAAGCTCGGGACGTTTCAGGTAAGTTTAACCAAAAGCCTCTCCTGGTTTCAGGCATCAAAGGTACTAAGTCTGCTATTATTCTATCTTTTCGTTCTTTTGTTATTCCTCTCGATGAATTTTTGTTTGCAAAATTAGGAAAGCATTTGTTTTTAATTATTTTGACTTGTAGAAAATCTAGTTCTTTCCAATCAGACACGTGAGTAGCTCTTTGCTTTATGGTAAATGCTCCTCTTTCGGCTCTGACTGCCATGATGTCTTTTAGATAGACTCTAGGTTCCATGTTTCGAATTTTATGCTGAGACGACACATCCTCATAACTGTAAAAATCGGATACTGTCATCACTTTTACTATGCTTCTTTTTGAATTGGCCATTTTTACCGAATCTACAAAGTCATCAAAATCATAAACTTTCTTTTTCTTTTTTAATGCCATTTCAACCTGATGGTGAAAGCTATCAGCCGACATGAACGTATGGCCTGGTTCAAAATATTTGACGGTAATTGATTCGGCAGCAATCAGCTGACTATTTACTATGTTCACCAGAAAACACATAAACGCCCAGTTTTTGTTTTGGGCCGCGCAATTGTCGGCCCATACAACGATATGTTTCATGTCGCGTTCATGTATAAAAAACGATCTGAATGCTGAAATGATATCTTCTTGGCTTCTACCAGAGACAGTTTCATTCCAAAGCACTGCATAAGGAACATTTGTACCATTACTACCTCCAAGTGGAACGAAACTTTCGTTGAATGTAATAACACGAGGACAAAATATCGCTGTTTTATATTGATCCATTCGTGGCAACATGATTACTTTCTGTAGATCTACAGAAAAGTATATGGAGTCTTTGTCGGTAAGACCTTGCTCTTTGTCTCGTTGATATTCCTCTCTGGATTCCGTGTATCGTGACTTATGTTTACTGTTTTGGATACAGAGGTCACAGTTTTCCCGAGAACACCCAGTATGCGATTTAAAGAGAGCACATTGCTCACATTCTGCATGACCGAGATGAGCAAAGGAAATATTCATTTCTTTTACAACCTTTCGATATGTTTCAAAAGAGACCGACATATTGGGATATTTTTCAATGAAGCATTGATGCATCATTGTTACATTGATGTCACTCAGCAGATAAAGTTTATTAGGGGCATGTTCGCGACGGTAATGAGAAATTGTTGGATTAAAACTTTGTATATGATCCTTGATTACGTCCCTGTCTATGACATTTTGGCGTTTGTATGATCCTCGTTTATCTTTTTGATTATCAACTTCCTTACTTAGTGCCGAGTGAATATGTCTGTTATTTTGTGGGTTGTAACCAAGTGTCGTTAAGAAAAAAGTTTTGCAAACATCAATTTTTTCATGTTTGACTTGAAAATGATAGTAATACGAAACATCTCTTCTCTTATTTCGACCTTCCTTAGTAGTTCTTGTTTTTATTTCCTTCGATTCGACCATTCCTTTAATGAATAAACCTCTAGACTCCCAATCTAATCTTATGTACCGATCATGTATTTCTCTTCTAATTTCTTTAGAAATCTTAGTCGTGCATTTTTTACGACATTTACCATCACACGGTGGTTTCAGTGACAGCTTTTCATCAGCATTTTCTTTTTTCTGTCTTTGTCGATCCGCAAGGGATATATCAAATCTACGTCTTTTCCTTGGCAAGCCCGCTTTAGTCAGTCCTTTCTCATTCTCAGGTATTACGCATTCTTCTACTTCACTATTTTCACGTTCAGTCTCCTCACGTTCAATCCCCTCACGTTCAATCTCCTCACGTTCAATCTCCTCATGTTCAATCTCCTCACGTTCAATCTCCTCACGTTCAATCTTCTCACGTTCAGTATCTTCATGTTCAGTTTCTTCACGTTCAATCTCCTCATGTTCAGTGTCTTCATATCCAGTCTCCTCACGTTCAGCCTCCTTACGTTCAGTCTCTTCATGTTCAGTCTCCTTACGTTCAGTCTCCTCACGTTCAGTCTCATCATATTCAGCCTCTTCACGTTCTGCTTTTTCACGTTCAGTCTCATTATGTTCAGTCTCATTATGTTCAGTCTCATCATGTTCAGTCTGTTCACGTTCTGTCTTTTTGCCTCTAGTTTCTTTATGTTCAAGTAAATTTCTTCTAATACAAATGGGTGAATCAGAATCTGAATCTGAAATTATAAAATCAGGGATATAGTCTTTATCAATGACACTATCGTCGGAATCTTCAAAATAATTTACAGGTCTGTTCATGTTTTCACATTCTTCTTCGGAGTTTGGTAGGGTTTCATAGCACTTTAGAGAATGTCTGGTAACGGTTGTTTCAAAAGATTTGACTTTTTGAACAGTAGACGGTTTAATTATTGATGGCCTTGGAATCAACTGATGGCTGGTAGGTTCAGCTGAAGAAACATGTGGTTTTAAGTTTTGATTTCGCGAAATAGCCAAAGAAAGAATTTTATCTCTTCTGGACATGGTGTTGCCTGAAAAAAAGAAATATTATGCTTAGGGACAAAAAATCAACAGGCATAAAGAAAGCATAAAACACATAAAACACACACTGATAAATATAAACAAACATAATAATACTGAGTACTGCCTCAATGGTCAAGCGGTCACAAGCGCCTAATTCTCGTGCCGGGCAAGTGTTATTGGATTTTTCTATCGAGAAAATCTTGACATTGCCAACTACCTATTACAAATGGCTCTTAACCAGCGTGATAATACATCCACTACGCTACCCTAGTGTGGAGTAGTAAACTATACTTATATTCAAGAACTTGCAGGCTTATTATAGGTTTTCTTACTTTTCCATTCACGGTCAGAGATCGTGTCAATGAAAACAAAAATAAAACTTTGGAAAAGTTAGTGATGAGTACCTACCTGAGATTGAATCAGAGTGACTTGAAGTCTAAAGAGAGATGCCACACGAGTGTTGCTGGTGCGCTGTGACGCCTGAGCGGTGACGCTACGAAGTTCTATTATATATAAACGCTTACATATTAATCGTTTTAATCCGTTGGACCGGTGATTTATCTTACAAAATACTATTCATCAAAAGCTTGCACAGTATTGTATCTCTTAAAAAAAAAGGAAGTGATAACGTAATAATCGCAAAATGCAATTAAATTACCGGTAGAAGCGCCACGAGCTAGTTACCTACGCGAACGTCGTGTCGTCGTCGGTGCGTACCTAACTACCTACACTCCGCCGCGACCGGCGCGCGGCGCGCATTTTGCATTGCCAATCAAATGGTGTATAAAACGATGGAGCGTGGTCAACGGCCGTGTGGCATTTCTCTTCAAAGTTATATCAACATTTAAGTACATTACAGAGATTACTTCTAATAGCAAGTTTTTAGTTACCTATATGTGCCTATATCATTCTTCTATTTTGAAGCAAAATAATATAATATATTTTGTTAGTCAGCGAATAATTAGGTAATTAAAACAATGTGTGTGTGTCTATTAATAACTAAATAAAGTAACACACTAATAACATCATAGCGTATTAATATCCGTGATATGTAAACATAATATTATTGTAATATTAAATACGTTAGGTACTTACCGCCCAAACTGGTCGCACGTGCGTGTGTTCGTCCGACTCGATGTAAGCGAGCGCCGCGACTGACATTTGCACGAAATATTTTACTCCCCTCGTACCCCCTCACCTCCTGGTGCTAGTTATAAACGCAATAAATAGTGAATTTATTGCAATTTATTTCGCATAGGTATACTGTATTCGTTTAATCTTCCTACAAATAAATGCAATATATCTACTTACTAAATCAATTTTAGTATTCATCCCATAATTATTAATAAGGTCCCTTAAGATAACTGCAATAACTCAAGCTTATTGTACTTATAACTAGTAAATGAGAATCACAAGAAACGAAATATGGTAGTTATAAATGCAATAACTGTACTTATTGCACAAATAATTAGCACATTATTTAATACCGAAAATAAGGATCCGTATCATATCTGCAATAACTCAAACATATTGCACTTATAACTAGTCAATGAATATTCCAAATGACGAACTATGCTAATTATAAATATAGTAACTATACTTATTGCAGATATAGTTAGTAAAATTACTAAATAGCGTAAGTAAGTTATTCCTATCTATAGTTATTTCGGTCTTGATATGTAAATCATAAAGCATCGACCTAGATATTGCAGTTAGACTTAGTATTAAAACCGGCTACGTCATAGATACGTAAAAAGTGTCTAAAAAGAATATATAGATCTCGTTCTGCTAATTCCGAATATGTACTTATCTCAATTTGGTGCAAAACTTGAGTTATTGCACTTTTCGTAAGGACGGCAGTACTGATAGCCATTGCTTTTAATTTATTAAAAGCGTCAATAATTCTGTCTAGCAGTTTCTCTACGGTATTCACATCACAAGCATAAACCTCATTTTTGATAAATCCCCAAACTTAACTTACAACGAAATAACAGCAAGTAACTATCACACTATTGTTTACACATTAGGTAGGTACCGTAACCTACCAAACTCTACTACACTTAAAACTTATACACAATCGAATTATCTGTCAATAACACAGCAGTAAAACTATTAAAGCTCTGCACTGTATGAAATTGCAACAAAACAATTTTCAATTTTACACAAAATCAATAATTATTGTAAATGCGCTAAAACCACTCTTACGAATCGAAATTTAAAAAAAAAAACACGCTCTCACAAGGGTAGCGCGTCACGCACTAGACAGTGAATGAGTGAACCAGGAACAAATTCCAGGGAAAACCCTACATGTATTTCTTTCCTTTTCTTCATCGATCTGATCGATGCTTTTCTTAGACAATAAATCTTTTGAATGCGGAAGTGTTTACGAACTATTGTTGTTTAAACAAAAACTTACTTTGTTAAGACAAAAACGTCGAACTGGCAACCTTGCTGTCTTCTTAGTTTTCGAAACGAAATGCGCCTCGGCAATCTTTGTTTGCTTATGATAATAGGAATTTTATCGTCATGGTTATTAGGTCTAAATTCAATCAGCAATACAATACAATATTGTATTATTTCCGAGTAGCGAGCCGCACCATTGCATTTGGTTTTGTTTTAGCAAGTAGGTAAATGAAATTGTTTTGATGTGAATGACCTGAATGAAACTTGCGTGGTATTCACATCATGTGTTAAAATTGTCAAAGGAAAAACAAATTCCTGCGGCTATACCCTTGATTATAATTTGATAATTTTTGGTATACGTACTACTACCGCGATACTCAATATATTTTTTCAATTAATGTCGTATTCTCCCCAACACCCGATATTCGAACCTTGACAAGCGCTTTACTTTGTGTAAATTATTTCATCAGCACTGCTCTCGAAACGGTATAGGAAAATATCGTGAGTAGAGATGGGTCTCTTATCCGGTAAAAACCCGAACTTTGGGTAAATACCCATTAATACTCATTTTTACTTTTCCAATTTTAATTTATACCCGATAAAAAAAAAAATAACCAAATTACCCGCCCATCTCTAATCGTGAGGAAACGCAGACACATGTCCTAAAACCGAAAATTCGAAGATATGTGACATCCACCAACCCGCACTGGGCCCGCGTGGTGGATTACGGCCCACTCCCTCTCACAGAGAGGAGGCCTGTGTCCCAGCAGTGGGAACATGTCTTTGCTAATGGAAAGCTTAAAGTATTTCCGAGTGTCATGTGATATATTTTATATTATAATAAAAACTTTTTAGCAAAAAATAAAACCGACTTCCAAAACAAAACACTACAAAGTGAAAAATAACTATAATTTCGGTAGTCGGTGTCTTGGGTTTTGTATTTTCGTTTTTTGCCACCGACTACCGAAATTAAAGTTATTTTTCACTTTGTAGTGTTTTGTTTTGGAAGTCGGCTTTATTTTTTGCTAAAAAGTTTTTATTTTTCACATTTTAGTTGTGGAACCTACCCCACACTAATTCGAATACATAATTGAGCACAATAATTGTAGATATAGCCATGTAAATAACAGTGATAGGAAGTTATTAAAACACCATCACATCATCCACATAAAATAAGTGGGAAATATACGCATTATTGAAGCTAACTCAAAAACTCCCCAAGCAAAGTTAATAAAATTTATATGGGACCACCTCGGAAGTATACCCTATCAAACAAAAAAAGAATTTTCTAAATCGGTCCATCCGTCTTTGAGTAATCGCGTAACAAACATACAAAAAAAAACATACAGACGAATTGAGAACCTCCTCCTTTTGGAAGTCGGTTAAAAACAAGAAATTTCACGCAGACGAAGTCGCGAGCAGAAGAGGCTTACGCTGAAAACCACCGCCGTGGATTCGTGCCTTCGTGCACGGGCCGCGGCATTATGCTGAGCGTTTAGCCGTTTCGCACGGTAGTGACGCATATTTCCAACAATTTTATGTACTGTTTTTTTTTTTTTTGTTTGGTGTTTTGTTGTATTTTATTATTTTGTGTTTTGCTTGTGTATTTTGTGTGCGTCACTTTCACGTGAATAAACAGTTTTTCTTTCTCTCTTTCTAAGAGTCGTAATCTCTCAGCATACATTTACATATTTTTTCCAATATTTCCCTCAGTTCGACAGACAAAAAATACCCGATATCATCTTTCTTTCTGACAATTATAATCTCATCAAATAACTTTATACGTCTTCAGAAATGATTCATGAATGTTTTTGCCTACTTTTATACTTTTGGTACTCCGAAAATGTTTTTGTTGCGGGTACTTTGATATTCAGAAGGTGAAGAATACTAAGAGGACTGTCACGTAATAACGATTCTGACCGACTGCCCCAGAAGGAGGGCCAAGTTTTTTTTTATATTATGTATGTATGTATATCTATTTCTTAGGCATGGTCTATAGCCTAAAAGACGTCATGGATTTTAACATAATTATGAGGTGTCGTTAGATTCGTGCCTCGGAAAGCACGTTTGTACAGTCTTTACGGGTCGTCAGAAGCCCGAAAGTCTGACAACCAGTTTTACTAAGGGGTTGTGGACCTCAGATAGGCAGTCGTTCCATGTAAATACTAGTATTCGGCTGCATCCAGTTAGACTGGAAGCCGACCCCAACATAGTTGGGAAAAGGCTAGGTAGATAATGTGTCGTTAGATTCGTCTTAATTGCGGGAGTGACATAGGCTATTTACAATATTTATAAATTGCATCTGGAAATACATCATGTCTCGGAAAGCACGTTGAATTGATCCGCAGTGGTAGCCCGCTAAATTAAAATTTTCTTGAGTTTATGGCAATTTGTAGGTCAGTTTAAGGTTGTATCTTGATCAAAATGTAATTCGCGACAATAACAATATATATAATATATATATTATATATATAACATATATATATTATATATATATTATATATAATATATATATTTATATAATTTTAACCATAAAAATCACCAATACATCTCTGTAAGTTACATTTTTCTGAATTTGAATTTCGCGGGCTACCTTTGCGCCTTAGGCCATTGGAACCTCTAATTCGTATATCTTTGACAGTCGCTACGGGTAGCCTGAAGGCCAAAAATCTGGTAACACCCTCCAATTTGACCACACCTTTCTGGTACACCATGCATGCTAGTATTATTGTGGAAGAACCCTAATTTTCGGTACGTAGAAATTTATTATTTAATTAAAGTTCTTAAGACCATTTTTGTGGGCTCAAAGCATGCGGCGTTTTTAATCGTTTTGGTTTTTTAGGGTTCCGTACCTCAAAAGGAAAAAACGGAACCCGTATAGGATCACTCATGTGTCTGTCTGTCTGTCCGTCTGTCACAGCCAATATGCTCCGAATCTAATGGACCGATTAAGTTGAAATTTGGTACACATATGTATTTCTGTGACCCATATACGGACGTGTAACGTAATTTAATGAATTTTGAATATGGGGGTCAATTTTGGGTGGCAAATAAGAAAATAAAAAACAATATTTGCAAACTGTACCGTACGATATATCAAATGAAAGGCTGTGAGGGTTTCAAATATTTTTTTTTTATAATTTTAAAATAAACTCTTTTAAAGTTATTTAAGAAAATAGACGAAAATTGACCATTATTTTATCTCCGAAACGACTGAGCTTAAGATTTTGAAAAAAAAAATACAGAAAATATTTCTATAGCTATAGATTATAGGAAAACCTATAAGAAGTCTATGGTCTTAAAATAACATGGTAAATCTCTCAATATTGTGCATACAAACTTACGTTTGTCCATAGTTAAACAAAAGGATCCAACCCACATTAGGTGTAATGTGGGTTGGATACTTTTCGTTTAACTATGGACATTTGTAGTTGGAATGTATGGGAGAACATGTTTTTCAACTACAATGTTAAGTTTGTTCTTGGGATAAATTCATCTCAACTACGGATCCCTTCACTGTGCGAAGTCCGACACGCACTTGACCGGTTTTTTTTTTTTAAGTCTAACTACTTATACCTACTGTTTAAGACGTGTATTACTTTTTCCGCACTGCACTATTCTCTTAGAGTAGAATACATCGAGTACACGTATCCAGGTACTAAGGGTAACAAAATCTGCATAGCCTCTTCCCAACTATGTCGGCTTCCAGTCTAACTGGATGCAGCTGAACACCAGTATTTTACAAGGAGCGACTGCTTATCTGACCGCCACAACCCAGTTACTGGGTAATACGATACCCCTTAGTAAGACTGATTGTCAGACTTTCGGGTTTCAGAGGACCCGTAACGACTGGCAAAGAGCTTAAGGTAATTGCGCTAAGGTAGCCCGCGAAATTCAAATTTTCTTGCGTTTTTTTTTCCAATTTGCAGGTCAGATTTGCTCCGGATTCGTCTATTTCCGAAATCAGACGAATTCGGAGCAGGTGTGAGTGTGACTGCCGGGACCAACGCGTTGACGTGCTTTCCTAGGTACGGAGGAGTCTCGGTATGTAAAAATAGTTACCCATCCACGGACCAACCCCGCAAGCGTAGCTTATCCTGATGGATCGATCCGTGCGGCTGTTATTACTTAGCCACGCGCTCCTCACATATATTTTTTTTTGTATATCGGATCGCATATTTTTTTAACAGAGAATTACTTTAGACAATGGAATTACGTTATTTCTCGGTAACTTAATTAAAAAAAAATAACCCCCCAAATTATAATTTCAATGTTAACACTATTTTTGTTAGAACTTTTATTAAAAACAACATTTATTCTACAATTTCCATAAAAGTTCATTATTTTTACGTCCACACTGTAACTCTTTTCCTGAAAAAACAAATCTATTTCTTTTTACAAAAATAACCATTTGTGAAATATTATGAAAACGAGAGTTAATTAAAGCCGCTCTACACCGAAAAGAAACAAAAAATTCTGTCTTTCTTGTTGTTTTATCTGTGCTAGCTTTTGTCTTTCGTATTCTCCTTTCCATTTTGTTACCGGATTTTTCGGGACCTGTCAATGACATTTCATAGAATTGTTAGCGCGTCGAATTCGAATATTTTATGTTCGATCAAAATCATATCGAATCAAATATTTTATTAGAATATTAACAGAGTACCGATCGCGCAGTGATGACCTCATCGTTTGTTTGGATATTTCGTTTATTTTAGAATGAAAATGCAGAAAATAAGCATGTTACGTTGTGCTCCACCAGACGTTATTATTATTATTTACAAACAGCAGTTTTATATCGTTAACTTTTATTCTGCCGTCATAAGGTAAAAAAACGTATCTATCACCTTTTAAACAAATAAATAAAATTGATGTGTCTGTTTGTATTGTCAAATCTGTTATTTTGACATTAAAAGCTGTTGCTTTTTACTAAATGCATATGTACGGCACTCGTGGCTAAGTAATAACAGCCGCGCCGATCCATCAGGTTAAGCTACGGTTGCCGGGGTTGGTCTGTGGATGGGTGACCATCTTTTCATACCGAGATTCCTCCGTGCCTCAGAAAGCACGTTAAGCCGTTAATCCCGTCGGTCATTCGTGGATCTTTGGCAGTCAGAAGCCCGAAAGTCTGACAAGCAGTCGATCTTACCAAGGGGTATCGTATTACCCAGTAACTAGGTTGTGGAGGTCAGATAGGCAGTCGCTCCATGTAAAATACTGGTATTCAGCTGCATCCGGTTAGACTGGAAGCCAACCCCAACACAGTTGGGAAAAGGCTAGGCGGATTTACGGCACCTTTAACAAAAAAAAAAAAACTATTTTTAAAATTGTTGTCTGTCTGTCTGTTTGTTCCGGCTAATCTCCGAAACTTTCAGTAGCAAACAGCTCATGTTATAAGGAGTAACTTAGGCTACTTTTATTTTAGAAAAAGAATTAGTCTTCCGCGCATGAAAAATAAAATCCAAGAAATTATGAACAAATAGCACGGACAGGTAATGCAACGCAGCGGGACACGGGAGACGAGGGAGTTTTATTTTAATTTAATGTGGTTGTTATTTTAGTATATCGTGTATCTTACGACTTCCACGCGAACGAAGTCGCGGGGCCCAGCTAGTTACTTGTATTTCTGTAGAAATGTCCTTTTTCCTTACGGTGCGCGGCAGTATTGTAATCCTTAAAACGGAAAATAGTGGCCACTAAGCTTCGTTTTAAGGATTTCTTACAATAACATTTTTTTAAAGCCCGCATCGCGCTGGTGGGGCAGCCTCCGCCCATTGATAAAATGCCGACTAGCCGAGGCTGCGGAGGCGAGCATAGATGCTTGCGCCTTATTACGCAAGGGCGAAGAGGCTGTACTACCTGCTCCAAATTTGATTTTATTCTTTTATTTTTGCATACTGAATGTTGACATGACTATTTACTTTGTACAGTATTATATTTTTTAATTTATTGTGAATGTGAAAACTATGTAGGTCATTGCTTTTTTTGTTTATTTTTTCTCTCAGTTATTTTTAATCATCGTCTGGCAGTTTGAGTAATCTATGCGGCCTACCCCAATGTCCTTTCTTTGGTATTGTTCGTCGAATCGTTGAGCTCCTTAAGTTCTGAGTTGAGCTGCGCGATTACTGACAAATGCGTGCACTGACTGGACAGGTCCTCTCAATCTGTGTGGTTCTTTCTTCAAAAGACCATTCACATGAAGTGACCAAGATTATGTCTGGACTTTATAAGAGACTGTGACCTCTGAGTTTGTTTCGGCCTTTCTTCTCAGAGTAGTCAGATAGGAAACGCCGACCTCATCTAGTTTAAAAAAAAAAGACATGATTGACTTGTAAAAGTGTTTGTACAAACCTACTTAAAGAAATAAAAATCATTTATCATTTACCCGTATAGCGCTGGAGAAGATGCGATTCTCAACTTGCTGAGAATCGAAGATATTTTTTTCTCGGCGCCTGTTGTTTATTCTACCCAAAAAAAAGTTAAGTAATATAAAAAACTACGACTGTTTCTTTTTTCTCGGCGCCTATGATTTTGCGCACTTTGGGGTTTTCAAAAATACACTAAAAAGGTTCACTTTAAAACTGAACCCACAAAGCGTGTTCCATAATTCTATAAATATCAGCCCGTGCACTGCGCATGAGTTAACGTAATTACCCCGGTTATGTGTTTACCAACGCTTTGAGGGTTCAACGGGTAACCCTATTACTATCTCTTGGTGCTTTTTAACATCGTTGCTGATACAATTAATTTCCTTGGCAAAGTAATTTTGTTTAGTTATTCTATAAAGGTGAATGTGTGGATTGGAATGTGAGAGAATGCCGTAGGTAGGGAAATATTTAACATATCCTGTAAAAAACTTATTGACCTTTTAGTGATGGACTTTTTTCAATTAATGAATCTGTTAAAAGATTTTGTGCACTCCTATTTATTAATTGAGCCTCTTTAGCTTTCTAACGGTGCCACGGCAGCAGCGGCTGACGAGCGTACATCGAGATTAGTAGCAGTTAGTATTTTAGGACCTTAAAAATACATCAGGTATCATTTAAGTAAATGAAAAACAGTAAAGAAAATTGCAATCACTTTATAAGAGTGTTCAAATTTTTAGGAGAACAAAATGGGAATTATGAGATGTTTAAATAAATACATAAAGGAAGGGCTTTTGTTTCTCCTTCATGTAAAATCATCATCTGCTCAGCCTTTTCCCAACTATGTTAGGGTCGGCTTCCAGTCTAACCGGATGCAGCTGAATCCCAGTATTTTACAAGGAGCGACTACCTATCTGACCTCCACAACCCAGTTACTGGGTAACACGATACCCCTTGGTAAGACTGGTTGTCAGACTTTCGGGCTTCTGACGACCCATAACGACTGTCAAAGATCCACGAAAGACAGCCGGGACCAACGGCTAACGTGCTTTCCGAGACACGGAGGAGTCTCGGTATGAAAAGATGGTTACCCATCCACAGACCAACCCCGGCAAGCGTAGCTTAACCTGATGGATCGACCCGTGCGGCTGTTATTACTTAGCCACGAGGAAATATGTAATTTATTATTTAAAGTCTTATTGACCTCGTAGTGTAGGTGTGTTTTTTTTTAATAAAATAAATGGGCTTTTTTTATCTTTCTGACTTTTTTCAAAGTTGGTCACCGTAACGAATTTAGGGGGTGGGGGAAATGGGTGAGGTGGGTTACCTAACGGTAAGAACTGTGACAAACCGCACGCGAGCCGAATGAGCAAAGCGAGCGGTGTCGCGGCAGTAATCGGCGAGGGCTACAAGCTATATCCAAGTTGGCTGGTTCATCACAGTTTAGGCTATTAAGTATTTTTAGGACACCAAAATAGGAATCGTTTGAGGCTCTCAAAAAATGCACATTCAATAAATTAAATTAGATTATTCATTATTATTTTCAAGAAATCAAAATGCCAACTCCTTGGGGTTTGATTAAATACCGTTTACAAAAGCACGTTGACTGGTTGTTTTTATTTTTAGATTATCGTATATTATAATCATTATTTATCGTGCAAAGAATTACACAAACTCACGTTTCTCTCACTCTTACCATTCCACAATGAACGAAAAGGACAGTAAGAAATCTTGAAGCGGCTAATTTGTAATACCAAAATGGCATCAGCACAAATTAATTTTTGGGGATGTTCACTTAATTTCGAAACTCATTTTTTCAGCCATCTTCCATTTTGCCCAATTTGCATTTAAGTAGATTAAATTCATCTTTATCAAATTTAATATAGTTAGGGTTTAAAAAATAAGTTATAAAATTATGGGGATGGCCAATTAGGGAAAGCTTGGTTAAGAAGGCATGTTTGTATTCGTAAGCCCGAAACAACAACCAGTCTTACCAAGGGGTATCGTGTTACCCAGTCACTGGGTTGTGGGGGTCAGATAGGCAGTCGCTCCATGCAAAATACTGGTATTCAGCTGCATCCGGTTAAACTGGAACATAGTTGGGAAAAGGCATGTTCAGAAAAGCAATAAATAGTCTTATGGCAATTATCGGAACTAATACGATAGATACTGGATAGATATAAATAAATAAATTAACACGATAGAGGTTAACAACATTCCATCTATGGACTACAGCGCTGCGTCTGCGGGACTTGTGTCCTGGTAAGCTTTTTTTGTGAAACTTCCTAGGAAACGTAGGTATTTCGCTTACACTAGCTACCTACTTCGCCCCAATTTTGGATTTGGGAAAGAAGGTACTGTACTTGCTTTGGGCGGCCCGCACTAAATTCAAATATATGGCGTTGTAAGAGAGCGTTTACGGACGCGCGATTTTATACGCGTTTGCTTGAAACGCAGGCGGAGCCCGCGGATAGCATCAGCGCGTCGCATGCGACTTTTATCGCGGCGACGCATGCAACATTGGAGCTAGCTATTCCTGCAATTCTCCGTTCTCAGTAAAATGTATCGACAACCGCGGCGGGGCCCGCGGCATCCCACGCCCCGCGTCTTCGTAAACAACATCGTACATTGCCATATGTTTGAGTCTGCGCGTGTGAGAACGCGGGTAGCTGCACGAGTCACCTCTCCGTAAACGGAAAATCGTTCAACGCGTCACGAGACGTTACGCAAAACGCGTCGATGACGCGCCGCGTCTCCGTAAATCAGCCCTAAGCGATCGGCTACAAGTGAATTAAATTCGTATATGATATTAATATTGGATAATTATATTCCTATAAAGAATTACTTTTAGGGTTCCGTACCTCGAACGGAAAAACGGAACCCTTATAGGATCAATCGTGTGTCTGTCTGTCTGTCCGTCTGTCTGTCACAGCCAATTTGCCCCGAATCTAACGGACCGATTAAGTTTAAAGGTACATCTATGAATTTCACTGACCCAAACACGAACGTGTAACGTAAATAAATTAATTTTGAATATGGTAGTCATTTTTTGGGGGCAAATAAGAAAATTAAAATAAAATGTTTTGCAAACCGTGTGACATATCAAATGAAAGGACTTACTGTAAAGGTCTCAAATATAAATAATATCTTTTGTAATTTTAAAATAAACTGTTTTGAAGTTATTTAAGAAAATTGACGAAAATTGACGATTCCCCCTTTATCTCCGAAACTACTGAGCCTAAAATTTTGAAAAAATACAGAAAATAATGTTTTATACCTAGGGATTTCAGGAAAGCTTATAAAAAGTCTACTGTTTCAAAATAACATGGTAAATCTCTCAATATTGTGCGTACAAACTTACATTTGCAGTTGGAATGTTGTTCTTGAGATAAATTCATCCCAACTACGGAACCCTTCATTGTGCGTGGTCTGACACGCTCTTGGTCGGTTGTTGTTTATAGGAACCGAGCGAGGGTTTTTGTTTATTTTAGTAGGTTTCATTTATTTACACCGCTTTTAACGCTCTGTGGATTTATCTTGCTACCTAAGGTCTCTAATGGCTGACTTATTAATAATAATGACTTGTTTTATTGTATATAATATTATGTTAACATTTTGGAATAATACCAGTCGGAGATAACGAAGTTAAAACACACATATATTATCGGGTTGGCTAATAAGTAATGAGCGTTTTAGTTTATAATTTCTAGAATTTTCGGAAAGATTCGAGAACGTTCTGTAGCAGAGGGTATATAAAGAGAGAGTCGCGCTCATTGATAGTTTGGCTTTTTTTTTTGGATGGATGGTTTGGATGATTTCCATCAAATAACTTCTCCCGCTCTGTGTGGAGCGGGAGGGTGTGTCAGACTTCTACTGACTAAAACCCACCCGTGTTCCTTCAGTTGCCTGTGCCAGGGTCACGGTAACTTTTTCGAATAACCCGCAACCCTGGCGGGCATCGGCCCTAGCGGAGCCCTTCAGCTAGTGCTGACATCTCTTTGAGGCGCGCGTGGAACACAACGCGCCGTCGACCCGGGCCTGGTCCTTACCGGACGGCGAGCTACCCGTTGCTCGCCATCCGCAAGCCCGCGCCTACGGTGGCCGGGAATCGGCTATCGATTCCCGACGCTCAGGGCGTCTCCTGCGGCGACTAGGGGCGTGAGGGCGCAAAGATTGCCTCTCTCTCACGCGTTCAGCCTCCTCCTTCGCGAGCATTACAGCTTCGCAGAAGGAGGTGACGGCTTCCCATGCACTCTCGCTCCGTACCATGGCCTGTACCAGGGCCGGACGGGAGAGATCGCCGCTGCCGATCGCCTCCGCGAGGACGCGGCGGTGCTCTGCCCAAGCCGGGCAGACCTCCACTGTATGCTCCACCGTGTCCACACAATGGTAACACCCGGGCGTTTCCTCCTGCCTTATCCGGAACAGGAACCTCCCGAAGCAACCGTGTGAGGACCTGCGTCAGGCGGAAGGTGAGGGTGCCATGACGCCTCTCCAACCACTCCTCAAAGAGGGGACTTATCACCCCAATTGTGGCGTGCCCAATTGATAGTTTGGCTGTTAGTGCGTTAAAGTTCACAAAGAAATGAGTGATATTAAAACCCATGTACGACATTGTTTCAATCTGGGCATTCTGCTGCAGAAGCTACACGTAATATATGTCAAAGGATAGCACACGATGCAGTCTCCGAAGCAACAGCAAAGCGCTGGTTCCAACGGTTGCGCAATAACAATTTTTCCTTAACCGATCAACCAAGGTCTGGGCGCCCCGTGGAAAGAGATATCGATAAATTAAAACTATTAATCGAAGAAGATCCTCGAAGAACTACACGCGATTTTGCTGTTCAGCTCGAGTGCTGTCATGGCACCATAGAAAATAATTTACATGGTTTGGGAAAGACTTACAAATATAGTGTTTGGGTACCCCATCAATTAAGTAAAGATCAGCTGACCTACCGAGCTGAGATTTGTGTACAACTTTTATCTTTCCGCCGCACATTTAATTGGTTAGATCATCTTGTCACTGGAGATGAAAAGTGGGTTCTCTATGTTAATCACACACGCAAGCGCCAGTGGCTGGGTTGTAAAGAACAGGGAAAACCAACGTCAAAAGGTGATCTTCATCCTCGCAAGGTAATACTTTCTGTCTGGTGGGATATACATGGAATAATAAGCTGGGAATTCCTTCCTACTAATACTACGGTTACAGCAACAGTATATTGTGATCAACTCGAAAAACTGAAGCTTGACATCCATCGCAAACGTCCACAACACGACAAAATATTTGTCCTGACTTAGCACCAACTGATTTCAGCTTGTTCTGATCACTTAGTAATAATTTACGGGAAAAAAGCTTTGAAGATGAACCACACTTGAAACAATACATAGATGACTTCTTCATTTCAAAACCAACGAAGTTCTATGCGGACGCCATTCACTCTTTGCCAGATCGATGGCGAATGGTATTAGAAAACGACGGTGAATATATTATGAATGATTAACAATTATTAATTTAATAAATAAATACAAATAAAATAGTTTACTTATTAGCCAACCCAATCAATTATAAAGTCTACTCATAACAGCCGCAACGGACGATCGAAGGTTAAGCTAGGCGTGCCGCGGTTGGCCCATGGATGGGTGACCACCCATTTGAGACCCCTCCATGCCTCCGAAAGTACGTTAAGTCTTTGTTCCCTCTCGCTGTCATTCGTAGATCTTTACATTTTCTCTCTATTCAACGAGACAGTCGTTAAGGGTATAGACAGACCCCCAAAAGCCTTACGAAGGGGTATCGTTTTACCCAGTAACTGGGTCGTGGAGGTCAGATAGGCAGTCACTCCATGTAAAGTAGTAGTATTAAAGGCTAGGCAGACTGACAAGACTGAGATAACGAAGTTAAAACACAACTTTTATCTTGTAAAGTCTGGGATTATATCAACAAAGTGGGTCATTAATGCCCGTTTCACCAATCCTAACTGACACTCAAATGAACTGTTGAATTTTCAACTCTTGGCGCCGCGCCTAGCGTTGAAAATTCAACAGTGTAGGTTCTTTTATTCAGGGATTCATTTAAGCGTCACTTCGGGTCGGTGAAAACGGGCATAAATCTTATTATCACAACAGCTAAGAGGCTCATTGGCGACGAAAAACTGGTGGATGCCAAGCTTCATAGCTTGTCTCATCGCCGCAAGGTTGCCTGCTTGTCGGTCTTCTACAGATTGTACTTCGGAGAGTGTGCTCGAGAACTCCACGACCTCATTCCACCGGCCCCCTTCTACCACCGGACATCTAGACGCACTGCCAGTTACCATCCCTACCTGGTTGCTATTCCACCAATTCGCACTAAGCGCTTCCAAATGTCTTTTATAATGCGCACAGCAAAAGAGTGGAACTCACTACCTGCGTCTGTGTTTCCGAACGTATACAACCCTCATCTCTTCAAAGTGAGAGTGAACAGGCTTCTTCTGGGTAAGCTCACTCCATCGTCGACTTTGTCTCTGTCACCTCTGACCTAGACTAGAGTCAAGAGCAAACCCATCACAAATAAAAAAATAAAAAAAAAAAACATAATATCACGCCTTGTAATCTCCGAAGGGTAAGACAGAGGTATACCTTCAGCAGTACCTTAAGAACAATGGTGGTCCAGTGGTAACGGCAGCTACTTACGAGTTGTAGGTCGTAGGTTCGAACCCAGGCGGGCGCTTTACTTTGTGTAAATAATTTCTTCACCACTGCTCTCAAAACTGTGAAGGAAAACATCGTAAGGAAACCGGCATGTTCTAGCACCAAAAATGTCGGAGACTTGTGATATCTAATAACCTGCACTGGGCCTGCGTTGTGGATTACGGCCCACTCCCTCTCATTGAGTGGCGGCCTGTGTGGTAGTGTTGGGTAGGACATACAAGAGGCACTTCAAATGTCCCATACAAAATGATGGAATGTCCCAACACCTCAAAAAAATATTTTGTACCGCTTCACTGTGACATATAAATGAATGAATCTCGAGCTGGCGAGTGAATGAGTGGTGACGCCTGACGATGCTGACGCGACATGAGGAGTGAGCGTGTGAAAGCAAAGCAAGCGATTGTCGTTGTCGGTCGAATTCGAATGTCGTCCTATCTTCGTAAGTCGCGACTAATTGCATGTGTGCGGGCTGGAGAGTAAACCCTAAAGAAGTAGTTGAGTACTTCTCGTAGGACGATTGAATGAAGTGTAAGTGTAATTTGTCTGATGGTGTCGTGTAGGTTCGGTCAATCGGTCGGTCGACGAACGGACCAATGAATTAATTGTCATTCAAATTCACGTCGTAAGCTATTTACTTTATTTTAGGCACAAATATTCGTCATACTTCTCAACTACGATGCGTTTGTTGTACTCATAGTCATACATGTCCCAGTAATATGATATTTTTCCATATTAACCCTCATACTTCTAAGCTCAACTCAAAGCTTGGTATATGTTTTATGTTAATTAGTTCTAGTTCAAATGAGGTGGGGACAATGTCACATTATTGGTACAATGTACTACCTCGCCAAGTCGAATGAGTTACTCATACAAACTCATTGAAATTGCTTGTCCTACTCAACACTACTGTGTGGAACATTATCTATAGGCTGATTATCCCTTCAGTACCTACACCCACATTTCGCCAGTTACCCGGGTATAAATGCTGACACCGGGGCTGCTACTGAGAAATTCTTGATGGAAAACCCAATAACACTGCCAACCCCGGAATCGAACCCAGGACCTCATGCTCAGCTGTAGCGTTTGCGGTTGCGCTTATAAATCTTATTATTATAATATCCTGGGACATTTCACACACGGTCCTCTGATCCCAAACTAAGCAGAGCTTGTACTATGGAAACCAGATTACTTATATACTACATACACTACTTTTTTTTTTTGTAAATACATAGGTACTTATATAGATAATTACACCCAAACTCAGGACAAACAGACATGTTCTTGCACACAAATGTTTGTCCTGGATGGGAATCGAACCCACGACCTGCGGCATGATAGGCGGTATCTTAACCAACCACGCCAACTGGCCTGTATTGTTGGTTAATAAATAAAACTAAAATCACTAATGTGTCTGTTGAGCTTGGGAATTTGGCGATACCACAGGTTAATACAGGTGGGACACTCCGTAAAATCATTTAAATAAAAAGCGACTCTGCTACGACAAAATAAAGTGTAATTCAGGTCGCTCAACGCTTATTATCTACAGTTATATTCACCTACAAGTTGCCTCTCTTTCTATCGCGTAACTCTTATACCTTCTGACTCGTTAGGGTTGTCTTCTTTTACGACGCGGCGTGTGAGTGAGTATCGAACTGACCGTGCGAGCATCGGGCCCGAGCGGCAGCCCGCACTGAATTGGCCCGGTAAGTCGAGCTCGCCGCGTACTTGTAGCTTCATACCTAAACTGCGGAGTGTCTCATCTGTATTAATTTGTGGCGATACTGAAAAAAATAACAGAAAACTTGTTCATTCGAACTTCTACGAGTATATAAATAAGCCATAATAAGGCCATAAAGTGCGATGTACAAATATGTACTTACTTACTTAAAATCCTTTTATTGTTATTATTTGAGATGGATAGTTGCTCTCGACTCTAGTCTAGGTCATGGAGTGAGCTTACCCAGAAGAAGCCTGTTCACTCTCACTTTGAAGAGGTTTGTATGCGCTCGGAAACAAAGACGCAGGTAGAGAATTTCACCACCGGTACATCCGGTTTGATGTCTCCGCCCAGACCTCGAGCGCGCCGGTCCGACAGGCCCCGAGTGGTCCGCGGTGGGCGCTGAAGAAGCTGGACCGGGAGCTCCTCCTGGAAGCCTCGATCGTGCAGGCCTGGGTGTCACCACCGGACAGGCCTGCCGACATCAACGACGAGGCGGAGTGGTTCCGGGAGGCCATGTCCGAAATATGTGACGTGGCAATGCCCCGGGTCCAGCCCGGTCGCGCCTGGCGCCAGGTGTATTGGTGGTCGCCGGAGCTGGCGGCTCTGCGCGAGGCGTGCGTTGCTGCGCGGCACCGGTACACCAGGCACCGCAGGCTCCGTATCCGCCCTCCGGATACGGAAGCCATTCAGGCGGAGCTGTACGAGGGGTACAGAGCGGCGAAGACCGCCCTCCGAGCGGAGATCTTGCGGGCCAGGGATCTGGCTCGCGAGGAGTCGCTGGAGACTCTAAACAGGGACCCATGGGGACGCCCTTATAAAATGGTGCGGAATAAACTCCGCCCATGGGCGCCCCCGCTGACGCAGAGTCTCCGGCCCCAGCTCGTGGAGGACGTGGTGAGCGCTCTGTTCCCTTCGCGAGGGGAACATACTCCCCCGCCCATGGCTCCGCTTCCTGCGGTGCCCATTGCGGACCACATCACCGACGACGACGACGATGCTCCGGAAGTGACCGAGGTAGAGTTGAGAGCGGCGGTACGTAGGCTGAGTGCCAAAAATGCCGCCCCAGGACCCGACGGCTTACCTGGAAGAGCGTGGGTTCTGGCCTTTGGGGCTCTCGGGCCTCGACTAGGGGGGCTCCTAAGCGCATGCTTGGAGAGGGGCCAGTTCCCACTTCGTTGGAAGACGGGGAAACTGGTCCTCATTAAGAAGCCGGGGCGCCCTGCGGACTCTCCGTCCGCTTACCGACCCATCGTGCTGCTCGACGAGGTGGGCAAGCTCTTTGAAAGAGTTATTGCAGACCGCCTCGTCGGGTGGCTGGTGCAGGAGGGGCCGGATTTGGCGGAGAGCCAGTTTGGTTTCCGCAGGGGGCGCTCTACGGTGGACGCCATCATGCGCGTGCGAGCCCTCACGACGGGGGATGCTGTGGCCCGGGGTGGGGTCGTCTTGGCGGTGTCTCTAGACATCGCCAACGCCTTCAATACCCTGCCCTGGAGTTGCATCAGGGAGGCACTCCCGTATCACCGGATGCCGACCTACCTCTGTCGAGTGGTTGAGGCCTATTTGACGGATAGGGCCGTCATCTATCCCGGTCATCAGGGAGAGTGGAACCGGCGAGAGATGTCGTGCGGTGTCCCACAGGGATCGGTCCTGGGGCCGCATTTGTGGGACATCGGGTACGACTGGGTGCTGCGCGCCGACCTCCCTAGCGGCGTCAGCGTAGTATGTTACGCTGACGACACGCTGGTCCTGGCGCAGGGGAGGTCGCACCAGGCGGCGGCTGAATTAGCGACACGCGGGGTTGCGATAGTCGTTGAGAGGATCCGGCAGTTGGGACTCGAGGTGGCCCTGCACAAGTCCGAGGCCATGTGTTTTCATGGTCCTCGGAATGCGCCACCGTCGGGTTCCCAAATAACGGTAGGAGGGGTTCGCATCGGAGTCGAGTCGACGATGAAGTACCTGGGACTCGTCCTCGACAGCCGGTGGAACTTCGTGGAGCATTTCCGACGTTTGGCTCCCAGACTGGAGCGGGCTGGGGCTGCCTTGAAGCGGCTCCTGCCCAATCTAGGTGGTCCAAACGCCTCCTGCCGGAGGCTTTACGCGGGGGTCGTGCGGTCCATGGCCCTTTACGGGGCACCGGTGTGGGCGCGTTCCCTGAGGCTGCGGCCAGTCCGCCGGTTGAACGCGTCCCAGAGGGTCATGGCCATTCGGCTAGTCCGGGGTTACCGCACGGTCTCCGGTGAGGCGGCGAGCCTCCTTGCCGGATTGCCGCCGTGGGATCTGGAGGCGAAAGTCCTCGCGCACGTGTGGGAGTGGCGCGAGGAGGCAAAACGCCGGGGCGTAACTCCGCTGCCGCGAGAAATCACGGTACAGCGGACAGAACTCCGGCGGGATCTCATGGCGACATGGAGAGTGCGACTGTCGCAGCCCAGCGCTGGGCACGCCACAATTGCGGCGATAAGTCCCCTCTTTGAGGAGTGGTTAGAGAGGCGCCACGGCGTCCTCACCTTCCGCCTGACGCAGGTCCTCACCGGACACGGTTGTTTCGGGAGGTTCCTGTTTCGCATAAGGCGGGAGGAAACGCCCGGGTGTCACCATTGTGTGGATCGCCCAGAGGACACGGTGGAGCATACAGTGGAGGTCTGCCCGGCTTGGGCAGAGCACCGCCGTGTTCTCACGGAGGCGATCGGCGGCGGCGATCTCTCGCGTCCGAGCCTGGTCCAGGCCATGGTGCGGAGCGAGAGTGCATGGGAGGCCGTCACCTCCTTCTGCGAAGCGGTAATGCTCGCGAAGGAGGAGGCGGAACGCGTGAGGGAGAGGCAGCCTCACGCCCTCAGTCGCCGCAGGAGACGCCCTGGGCGGCGGGAATTGATAGCCGATTCCCGGCCACCGTAGGCGCGGGCTTGCGGACGGTGAGTAGTGGGTAGCTCGCCGTCCGGTGAGGACCAGGTCCGGGTCGACGGCGCGTTGTGTTCCACGCGCGCCTCAAAGAGATGTCAGCAAAAGATGGGGTCCAATAGGGCCAATGCCGCTGGGGTCGCGGGTTGTTTGAAAAAGATACCGTGGCCCTGGCATAGGCAACTGAAGGAACACGGGTGGGTTTTAGTCAGTAAAAGTCTGACACGCCCTTCCGCTCCACCCAGAGCGGGAGAAGTTATTTGATGATTTCCCATCCACAAAAAAAAAAAAAAAAAAAAAGGTAGAGAATTTCACTCTTTTGCTGTGCGCATTATAAAAGACATTTGGAAACGCTTAGTGCGAATTGGTGGTATAGCAATTAGGTAGGGATGGTAATTTGCAGTGCGTCTTGATGTCCGATGGTAGAAAGAGGCCGGTGGAATGAGGTCGTAGAGTTCTTGAGCACATTCACCAAAGTACAATCTATAGAAGAAAAATCTAGGTACTATTATGTCAAAAAAATCGCCGGCTACCTAAAAAAAATAGCAATTAAATTCTTAATTAGAAATCTATAAATATCCAAATTTGAAACAAGAAAACTTGAGCGAAAGTTTGTATACCTACAAAATGTTTGCCTCCGTATCCAAACTTTTTACATTTTTAGGGTCCCGTCTATAACAGGACAAATGGAAACTTTATAAATTCACTGAAGTTTGCAGACAGCTGTGACGGGCGTAGATTTGTTTTTTTTAACGGTTTATAAAAACAAAAAAAAGTAAAGTTAAATTATAAAATAATATTGTGGGCGCAGTTGGAGTCGGCGCCGTTTATTTTCGTGAAAACAGAATGAAATTTTACTACGGTTTCCGATACTGCCGTAGTCATTGTATTTGCTCGACACTAGACTTAGTAGGCTCATTGCATTCCTATAAAGAAAGCTTTCATCGATTGTTTTTTTTTTTTTGTTCTGAGCAGATTTGCGGCCAATATGAGACGTCATCTTAAACTTTTTTGCTATTTGCTGCAGAATTTCTTACGGTTTCTGACGCTGCCGTCCCGTAGCTGTTGTATTTGCTCGGTACTAGACTTTTAAGGCCCTTTGAATTCCTTTTGATGCAAGTTTTCTTCAAATGCGATTTTTTAAATTTTCTGAACAGATTTACGGCCGATATGAGACGACATCCGACATTATTTTGCTATTGTCTTACTTCATATTAATTTTTAACCCTATTTTTTCCAATATATCCATTGTTTCTCTTTATGTCCAGGTAGTGCTTTGCCAACTCTTGACAAAAACACCAGAATTACTGATCTAACTAAACGGGTAGTATTTAAACGCAAATCAAAATATTACTTTTTGTATCAAAAAATAATCCGAATTCCAATCAAAATTACTGATTGCACAGCAAAATACTCAACTCAAAATATATCTAAATAAGAAACAATTTATATTCGTGGCGCACCGCAATAAAGCTTTTTTTACCCTTCGTGCCCTTTGCTCGCTCTGGCATCCTAGAACGGGGCTCCTATTTATGTGTAAAGGGTTTAAAGTAACCTAACCAAACCTAACCTCGGAGTTAATATTAGTCACCATGTCATTTTGCTATGAGTCTGAGTATTATGTATGTACGCTCTGGTTAATTTGCTGTGCACTCAGTATTTTTTTGATGTAAAAAAGTATATAAATGATGGAAATAAATTGATAGGTCATTATTTATTTGATGTGCAATTAATAATATCCCTAACTAAACACGTTTTTGCGCTATACGAATTGATATTTCGACCATATTGAAAAGTAGAGGGTCGCGTGCATGCGCGTGCACTCGCAGTGTGACGTCACATGCAAATTATATCCGGCAATATAAATATAAATATCACCCATCTGTTGAATGCTCAACCACTACTCTATTAAAAGTCTCGTAGTTATTAGGTAGCGGTTGAAGTCTTACATGTTTTAGTCGGTCAGAAATATTAAACTTACCACCAGCACACAGAGCGAAAAGACGTTTGTGACGTCATACGTATAAACTTTGTGTGGTGGACTGTATTTGGGTGTGTAGAAATAAAAGATTTCTTCCTTTTCTTTCTTCTTATTTATTCTTCTAGAACTGGAGGCCAACTGAATGTGAATGAACTGCTTGACTGCGACTACTCGACTACTCCTACATTCTTTTTTTTTTTTTTTATATAAATGGCATCTCGTAGTTGACCTAGAGAGGTCGAGACTACTTAACTGGACTATCCTGTGGCTGCCTTAAGATGACTCAAAGCCTCCAGCCAGGGGCATAAAACTTACAGACTAAGCGATTACACGCTAAGGGCTCCCCCTGTGGGGAACAGGCCTCGGCTTAGGGCGTCGCTGGGGGAGGACAGCAAGATGGGACAGGCTGGATCAGATTAGAATGCTCCTACATTCTTTTTTTTTATATATAAATGGCATCTCGTAGTTGACCTAGAGAGGTCGAGACTACTTAACCGGTCTATCCTGTGGCTGCCTTAAGAGAACTCAAAGCCTCCAGCCAGGGGCGCTCCTACATTCAAAAATGGCCTGTTTATATATAAAATCCTCCTGTAGCTCTGACCAATCAGGTTACTGCAATTTTGCACACGGCCCTATTCTAGATTGGTCCAGCCAATCAGAGCGCTCCAAGTTTGCACACGGCACTAATGTGCGTTTTGTATGGGAGCATACTTTACAATTTGTTTTTTACTCTATGCTATCCCGTACAATCTAATTCTTATTTTCTTGTATAGGAATGTTTTTAAGTTGACTATATACAAAAAACCTTATCTTACATCTAAAAATTACGATTTTCTAAAACGGTTCTCCTTAAGGTAAAGTTCTTACACTACTTAAACTACATGGCGCCATGGCACAAGTGGCGCCGCCTGCTGTTGGGAATGCGTAACTGACAAACTTTTGCATTAAGCTCGGCGTCCGTTACACTTTGGGTGAATCATATTTTAAAGTAGATGTCATTAGTAGGAAGTTCAGCGGCTGGCAATAGAAACATTGATGGAGGAACGTGAAAACTTGAGTCCATCAATGTAAGTGTTGCGGCCTTGCAGCCTTGGTGTAAAAATCAAAATTTTCTTAGTGGACTGTATCAGGGGCGGTTCGGTGATACAAGTAGCCGCTAATAGCACATTGGGATAAAATTCATCCCATTTTTTTTTATTTAAGTAGTGGTTCGTGGGAGTAAAGTCATCCCACGCAAATCTGCTTTTGGTTTGAACCTTGTTCCAACACTATTAAGGAGTCCTTTCTAATTTCATACATTTAGTTTGATGTACTATCTATTTCCGAGGAATTTGAGGTACGACAACCCTCTATGCGACTAGTCAATCGTCTATGGAAAGATTATTTTTAGTTTGTAAATCTGCAAATCTTTTTGTAAACAAAAGGTTTTTGTTCAAATTGGAATGCTTGTAATTAATGAAAATTGTATTAAGGTAAGTGGATTTATTTATGTTTCGTAATAAGAATAAACACACCATGCATTTTAAACCATAAAACATATAGGTCATCGCTTGTTTTTTTTTACTAGTCATTTCTTTGAAAGTGTAACTAAAAATTGTTTTGTTATTTTTTACAACCAATTTAGAAAATGAAAACAAGTCATACTTTCAAACGAAACGTACATTACTATAAAGCCCTACTCACTAGGATTCTAAGAAACATTCAACGGTCACAGAATTCCAAGAAGCTACGATGCAAATCGGTTTTGTTTACAAGATTACCGTGGGGCTGGATGACATAATCGGGTGAGGCGCTTTTCCCCGCGCGCGGGTGAGCACAGCGGTTCAGCACAGCGGGTAGGTGTTTTGGTGGTGTGGGAAAATGATGATGGTACCTGCGTGATGAGCTATGGCAGAGACACGGTGAGAAGGATTTCCTCAGCCACGTGGCGGCGCTGCTTCTACCATGTCACGTACGGACGAGAATCTGCACTTTCCACAACATACAGACACGCACTTGCACAGTCTCATAACAATCTTCGTTCTTCGCGGTGAAATATGAGTCCTTTCTGACTTTGGGCTTATTTTGACCCACAAGCGTCGATGTCGGTTAAGCAACAAGCGCGGTTTTTTCGACGGCAGCGTTTTCGCCATCGAAAATCTCCTTTCTCGCTCTCGCTCAGGCATTATAAGGATTACGGAAGGAAGAGGGAAAGCGGAAGGAAACTTGTATCATACAGATACTAATAAAATTAGAGTTGCCAGTAATTAGGCATGAAATATACTAGATAAATTATGGCGTTAACGGTAACCTTACTCTTGAAATCCATCCCAATCTCGATCGTATTCTAATCCGATCCAGTGTCAAATCCGATCTTCAGAAAATTGGCACTCTTGAACGAAATCTAGATTGAGATTGAAATCGCATGGGATAGCCATACACATCAAAATGTTAATAACCAAAAATATAATTATTGAATAACTCGTTAAGTCTATTAGGCAATAAATTTGTTCTGATATTTATTTTAACTTAAGTAATCATATATGTGGTCTTTGTTTGCATTTGTAAGTATTTTAACACTAAATCTTTAGGCAGCAATAGCTCATTGTGTATGTCATTGCCTACGTTACATTAAAAAGAAACTTCTCGCGCATTTGTCATCTGTCATCCACTGTAAAACTTATTTAATTATTATACTCTTTTAACTCTCAATCCTACCACGAACCCCGCATTTGAATATAAATGCACCAAACAACCTTAGTATCAGCCAAGTTGATAACTACATTAACAGTTACAGTTAAAAAAGCTAAGCTCCGCAGCATACGCTGTTAGGAAAATTCGTAATTTAACTAACATAGAGACAGCCCGTTTAGTGTACTTTAGCTATTTTCATAGTGTAATGTCGTACGGTATTCTGTTGTGGGGAAATGCAGCCGACATTCAGACTATCTTTGTTTTGCAGAAAAGAGCTGTTCGATGCATTTATAAATTAAGTCCGAGACAATCTCTCAGAGAGAAATTTAACGAGATTAATATAACGACTTTGCCTTCTCAGTACATTTTTGAAAATCTTTTATATGCCCATAAAAACATTAAATTGTTTAAAAAATACAGTGATATCCACAATATAAATACTAGGAACAAACACAAATTTGTTGTACCTCCAACAAGGTTCAAGAAAATAGGTGGGTCATTCAGGTGTCAATGTATACGCTTTTATAATAAACTTCCAAGCCACGTCCAAGATCCGAGCCTTAATAAATTCAAATCATTCATTAAACGCAAGTTGTGTCAGAAAGCTTATTATACCGTTAAAGATTATATTGAGGACAAAAAGGCTTGGGATTGAACTGCTCCAAATTTTATTTTATTCTTTTATTTTTGCATACTGAATGTTGACATGACTATTTACTTTGCAAAGCATTATATTATTTTAATTTATTGTGAATGTGAAGACTATGTAGGTCATTGCTTTTTTTGTTTGTTTTATTTTTTCTCTCAGTTATTTTTAATCATCGTCTGGCAGTTTGAGTAATTTATGCGGCCTACCCCAATGTCCTTTCTTTGGTATTGTTCGTCGAATCGTTGAGCTCCTTAAGTTCTGACTTGAGCTGCGCGATTACTGACAAATGCGTGCACTGACTGGACAGGTGCTCTCAATCTGTGTGGTTCTTTCCTCAAAAGACCATTTCAGACACCAATCTACATGGTCTTCACATGAAGTGACCAAGATTATGTCTGGACTTTATAAGAGACTGTGACCTCTGAGTTTGTTTCGGCCTTTCTTCTCAGAGTAGTCAGATAGGAAACGCCGACCTCATCTAGTTTAAAAAAAAAATATTGACTTGTAAAAGAATTTGTACAAACCTACTTACAGAAATAAAAATCATTTATCATTTAATAATTAAAATAAAACCTATTACCTTATTAATTAGCAATCAAACAAAATTAATAGCAGTTGAAAAAAAACTTAACAATTATTAATTTTACCCCAGGCAATGATAATAATGACCCAGCATTTAAAGGTTATCTACAAAAGTTAGCAAAACGAAAATGTACAGGACATTTACATTTTTGATAAATGATGGTTATAAAAATGGCGTGTAATGGTTTATTTTACAAAAAACTGAGTTATCACTTTTGCTTATCATAAAATGAAATATAGGATTGTATGAAAAAAGGGGTTCCCTCTATCTGGCAGAATCTTGATGCTCCGAAATTTATTTGGCATAACACACTTGGCATAATCTTCTACGAATATTTTTAAGGGGGAAGCGTCAAGGTAGCCCGCGAAATTCAAATTTTCTTACGTTTTTTGCAATTCACAAGTCGGTATTATATTGTACGTTGATCAAATTATAATTTGCGGTCGTAACAAGTATCTATTTACATAATTAGAAATGGCAACAAATTAACGAACGCCGGCTTGCGCCGCGCTATACGATAATAATAATATTATGAACCATGTCGCAACGTCCGCCTCAGAGCGCGGTCGGACGGATATAGTATATTAAAACATTTATACATTAGTATTATATGACCTTGGAGAGTTGTATTGATGATTTTAAAAATTATAGGTTAGTATATTAATACAGATTTGTTACGGTCATGAATCTAATTGATCAACATACAACCTGATACTGACCTACAAGCAAGCTTATGTCACTTCAACGTTATGTTTTAGAATAATGTATTGGGGAAATTATATGAATAAATCATATTTTTTTATAATAATATTTTTTTATTAATTTTGCTTTCAAAGCTCAAAAGAAGTAAGTGCGTGCTGTGTTTAAGCTGAAAAAGACTAACAATTATGTTCCGTTTATTAAGAAATATAAACTTCTTACTTTACTCTGTTTATACATCTACGAGACAGCAGTATTTGTAAAATCCAACCTCCATTTATTTCAAACATTGAGATCAAAGCGATGCAAGTGAATTTGAATTTACAAATTGCAAAAAGCGTAAGAAAATTTGAATTTCGCGGGCTACCTGGAGCTTTTGTCTTAAAAGCGTTTTTTCCAAATAACAGGTCTCAGGAACGCATTCTCTGGACAGACGGACTGTAGACGTCAAAACGAATATTAAAAAAAATTGTGATTACTTTCGAATTTAACTCACGCTAAGATTGTAAATTTCATCGAAATGTCTACAGTGTGATCTTAAAAGGGTTTTATCCAACTGACAGGTGTCAGGAACGCATTCTCTTGACGACGACGACGACGGCCCGACTGTAACTTATAATAAACCATTCTAAAAAAAAACTAATTATTTGAGATTTTAATTTACGCTAAGTTTGTATGTTTCGTCACAATGAAATAAATTAAATCCCTTCAGCCGTCGATGATCCGACGATCGGTCCTTATCAAAAAATCAGAACTGTTATTTATTTAAATGATTTAGAACAAGTTTTTAACAACAAACTGGGAAAAATTCGCTCACTCTGATTTCAACTTACTATTAATGATACATTACAAGACAAAACTGTACTAACGCATGTTTAATAAGTTAGCTTATTTCAACACCATTTCAACGACATAAGTTTTATGTACAGACGCCAGCAGGTCAACCTACCCGAAACTGTCAGATTTTCCCAATCAACCTTGAACCTAATGCCTTAGCAATAAAGTCGAAAATCTATTAAAGAAATCTGACACATTGTAGTAGCTTGATGTGCTGGCGTCTGTACAACTACCATACAAAACTTTAGAGATATCGTCATTTTAATCACGCGTGCCGCTAATGCACGAGGTCAGCCAAGGTCCGATAAAATAAGTGAAACAGATGCGCGGATTTCACAAAATGGCGTCGACAGAGGAAGTGGTATGACAGTAACTAATTGAAAATTTAAAAAAAAATGCAGATCTCGTGCTCTACACGTCCTTCGGGTACATTGAAAATCCACTTAGTCAGGCTTTTCATTTTGTACGATGCCTAATCTAATAGATTTAGACCTAATAGATTTTGCATCGCCTTGGAAATAATAGAGCTCAAATGCACGAAGTAAAAAATCCGTAAAGTAAAAATTACGCCATGCATTTTTGAACTTTAATGAAATATTCTTAAGACTATTTTTAAAGAAAATCATTTTTTGTTTAACACAACAATAACGAAGCGATACAAAATATTTATGAACATAGAAATAATAAAGTTCTGTAACACGCATACAGTGCCATCTAGTGTAACTTATCTAAAGCACTACGATGATTGGCTTCATAAACTAGAAGACAGCAACTATAAACAATCCCTGTAGACAAGTGACGGCATCTACAATCTTCGTGTGCAACAATCTGCGCAAGCGCTACAACTACAGACGACTATGTGTAAATATTGTGCACACATATGTCAACTATTCGCCTTTATAAGCAGAGCTTTCTTGGAACAAATCGTCATTCACTAGCTAGAGGTTCTGAGCCCGGTAGCCACGCAGCCAGCTCTGATCCTTAGTACGACTAGTTCCTGCTTCGATAGCCTAGCAGTCTTCAGGAACTAGCCAGCTAGGGGAGGTCTGAAGGGCGATAGCCACGCAGTCCCTTTCATCCCTCCACTTAGGGTTGTCACATGATATAATAATTATTGTAACGTGTAACATAATATCAGTTAAGTTGCCAATAAATTATCATCAAGTTCAACGGGGCTTTAATTTCACAAACAGCAACCCTACATTGGCGCCCAACGTAAATAATCTACGGATACCCACATATTTGGATGGCTAACTTTACATTAGCGCCCAACGTAAATAATCTACGGATACCCACATATTTGGATGGCTAACTTTACATTAGCGCCCAACGTAAATAATCTACGGATACCCACATATTTGGACGGCTAACTTTACATTGCCACTGACAACATAAATAGTCTACGGATATTCACATATTTGGACGGCCTACCCTCAAATTTTGAACGGCCTACTTTCAAATTGTATGGAGTACCTACATACTTACTAAAGTTACTGGAAAATGTCAATCACTATGTCGCAAGACCAGTTCACTGCGTTAATGAACACGATTACTTCAACTCAAACTACCAAGTCTGGTAAAAGTTTTGCAAGTTGTTCCAGAAAATATGAAGGTGAAAGAGACTATAATAAGGTGGAAGAGTTTATAAACAGTATCTCAGTGTACAAAAAAGTGGAACATATTTCCGATGAAGATGCGTTAGAAGGATTGCCGTTATTGTTAGGCGGCACGGCAGCAACATGGTGGCACGGTGTGAAAGCAGACATTAAAAAGTGGAATAACGCGTTGGATGCAATACGATCAGCGTTTGCTCCGAAAAAGCAGCCACACGAAATCTACTTGGAATTGTTCGGCAAAAAGCAAACTACTGAAACGATCGACGAGTTTGTTTGTATAAAACGTGCGCTTCTTTCACAACTGCCATCTAAACGCAACAGAGAAGAGGAACATCTCGACTTCGTATATGGTTTGTTGAAACTGAGTATCAAAAAGGAAATCGCCAGAACCGATTTCAAATCGTTTACAGAGCTACTAGAAAAAGCTCGCCATTTTTGCTCGCCAAGTTTGGAGAAAGAATCGCAAACAACTACTTCTTCAACGGGAGAACGTTATGATAAAAAAATAAAACGTTGTGCATTTTGTGGAAAGAAAGGACACACAACTGAGGAATGTCGAAAACGCTTGGCAGAGGCTAAAAAGCAACCAGCCGTGACAGCTACAGCCACCGAGACTACAAAGGTATCGTGTTATGGATGCGGTGAAGCAGGTGTATTCAGGAGTAACTGCAAGAAATGCCAGAGTAAAGAAACTCCACCAAAACCGGTTGCATTTTACGCAGTGGATACCACAGAGATAGTGCAGGACCATGTTAAAATACCTACAATAGAAATCATCTGTAAAAATGAAAAAGGTTATGCTTACATAGACACAGCTGCAAGAACGAGTGTGGCAAGCGTGCAGCTGTACAAGTTGTTCATCAGAAGTGGAGCCACGTTCAACGAGAAAAAGGCTGACACAATCCTAGCCGATGGAACGGTTCAAACCCGGAAACTACTAACCACAGCCGTGGACATCATAATTGGTGGACGTTCCCTACCTATAACGTTCACAGTGATACCCGACGCCACTGACAATCGTACTCTACTCGGCATTGACTTCTTAGAAGCGGCGGGAATAGTACTTAACTTGCCACAACGATTTTGGCACTTCATAGATGAACCTCGAGAGTTGCACTGTTTTCTGCAATTAAAAAATGAGAAGATTCCCTTGAAGGCAGCTGAATGCCTAACATTTGATTCAGGCCAGTCAAAACCAGAATCTCTATCAAGCTTTATGCAGTGGGCCAATGAACTGCACATGATTTCTCCTATACCACAAACACCGTCACCGCTAAACAATTTTGAAGACAGTCCACCGCCTAAGAAAGCTGCAAAATGGTCACTTCAGAAGTTAGTCACACCGCCTCGTCCTGTCCGTCCTCGCGAACCAGCGGATGAAGCATCGCAAAGGGATCCACGCATTGATTATGTAACAATAAATCAAATGTCATTATATTCTTTTGATATTTTATTACGCTCCTGTGAAGGAAAACTATTATCTGAAGTTGAAAAGTCAGATTTCAACCAATTGCTAACTACCTATAGCGATATATTTGATAAAAACACTAAACCAACACCATTTATCTTGCATAGAATAGACACAGGTACTCATCTACCTATAGCTCAAAAGCCATACAGATTATCACCACACAGACAGGAGCAATTGAGACAAAAATTAGATGAAATGCTAAGCAATGATATAATAGAAGAATGCGATTCACCCTGGGCAGCTCCTGTTATCATGGTCCCTAAAGGTACAGACGACATCAGAGTTTGTATCGATTATCGGCGACTCAACGAAATAACAAAACCAGATAAATATCCATTGCCACGGATTGACGATCTATTACACCAAGCAAAGGCAATGCCATACATGTCTACAATCGACCTTCAATCAGGTTACTGGCAAATAATGGTACATCCTGAAGACCAAGACAAGACCAGCTTTGTCTCACCGTTTGGTACGTTCCGTTTTAAACGCATGCCATTTGGGTTACGGAACGCACCCGCCACGTTCCAGAGACTAATAGATAAATTCATTCAAAGTTTAGGAACGAGATCAAAGTGTGTTCTGTCATATTTAGACGATTTGATCATACGATCAGCCACATTCACAAAACACATTGAGGATTTAAAGGAAATATTTGAAAAACTAAGAGAATTTAACCTAAAAGCTAACAGGAAAAAGTGTAAATTCATTTGTTCCGAGATTAAGTATTTGGGACATCTAATAGTTCCAGAAGGAATTAAAACAGATCCGGAAAAGATTTCAGCTATAGCGAATTTATCAAAACCAAACAATATAAAACAATTGATTACATTCCTACAAACTGCTTCGTGGTATCGAAGATTTATAAACAACTTCGCAGACATAGCTCGACCACTAACAAACTTAACTAAAAAGAAAACAAGTTGGGAGTGGAAAAATGAACAACAAGATGCCTTTGAAAAACTAAAAATAGCGTTAACTACAGCCCCAGTACTGAAGCAAGCAGAATGTGATACTCGTTTTACAATCAAAACAGATGCAAGTCAATATGCAATTGGAGCAGCTTTAGTGCAGGGGGAGGGCGAAAACGAACACCCAGTTGAATATGCAAGCAGACTTCTTACACCAGCGGAATATAATTATACTGTGACTGAAAAAGAAGCCTTAGCAATTGTTTGGGCTGTTTCAAGATTTCGAGGTTACATTGAAGGTACACAATTCATTACAATCACTGACCACCAACCATTAAAATGGTTAATGAATTTGAAAACACCAACCGGTCGCTTGGCCCGTTGGGCACTGCAACTACAGCCCTATAACTTCAATATACAATACACACCAGGACGTACTAATGTTGTGGCAGACACACTATCAAGACCACCATGCACACATGACAATGAAGAATGTAATTTATGTTATGTAGAAATTGAATTACCAAAATATAGTGAAAAGCAAATACGTGAAGAACAACTAAAAGATGATGAGCTCAAGATAATAATAAATGAACTTGAACAGGAAAAACAGTACACTGCAAAATTTGCTCCACGCAGAGATGGTCCTTATGTTGTCATGAAGAAACATGGAGCATCCACATATGAGGTAGCAAATCCAAAGGCACCAGAACAATCCATGGGAAAATATCATACTTCAGCAATATGTAAATTTGAACAAAGAGATGACAATGTGCCCAAACCATTAAATCCCATAAGAAAAAGAGGGAGACCAAGGAAAGTGGAAGCTGATCCTGGTACTCTGTTGGGACGACTATAGAGTACCAGAGGGGGAGAATGTAACACGCATACAGTGCCATCTAGTGTAACTTATCTAAAGCACTACGATGATTGGCTTCATAAACTAGAAGACAGCAACTATAAACAATCCCTGTAGACAAGTGACGGCATCTACAATCTTCGTGTGCAACAATCTGCGCAAGCGCTACAACTACAGACGACTATGTGTAAATATTGTGCACACATATGTCAACTATTCGCCTTTATAAGCAGAGCTTTCTTGGAACAAATCGTCATTCACTAGCTAGAGGTTCTGAGCCCGGTAGCCACGCAGCCAGCTCTGATCCTTAGTACGACTAGTTCCTGCTTCGATAGCCTAGCAGTCTTCAGGAACTAGCCAGCTAGGGGAGGTCTGAAGGGCGATAGCCACGCAGTCCCTTTCATCCCTCCACTTAGGGTTGTCACATGATATAATAATTATTGTAACGTGTAACATAATATCAGTTAAGTTGCCAATAAATTATCATCAAGTTCAACGGGGCTTTAATTTCACAAACAGCAACCCTACAGTTCTAATTAATAAATTGAAGTATTCGCAAAATTTTGAATAAAAAAATTAACATCATTATAAAATTAAATTAAAATACGTAGGTATTTTTTACTAATAAATACAAATACATTTCACGATCAAACTCTTAAACACTCCCATAACACTTAGCGACGTGACGCGCATCTAAGGAGCGCGCTCCCCGAAATTACGCCACACAAAGGGCACCCTCCTGCCTAGACTATTAGTGATACAGAATTCCGGATCTTTTCAAATGTAGCCCAACTCAGTATCCCGAGGGTTTTTTTTTTCATTTTTTCGATATCGCATTTAGATTTTGAGTTATAGTTGATTTTATGACAATACAGACCTTAAAAAATTGATAGATTTTTTACATTTTTGCGATTTTCAAAAAAGTTTTGACGTTTTTAATTTTTTTTTCACCATATTATTATATTGTTTACCATATTGTAGCCCTTGTTAATGCGCGTCTTTTGAGACCTCAACCATTCATGTAGCCCTAAAAGTCACAACACCAAGGCGATGTCACTCCCTGAGCGAAAATGGGGCTATACGAGTACTAAGCGATTGAAAAAAACATTTTCAATGTTAAAACCTACACACATTCTATAACAAAAGTATCGTGACAATCAAAATTTTACACTTTTTTTTGGTGTACGAGTAGCTAGCTCTATTTTGCAATCGGCAAGTGTGCATAATATAACTAGGGTTGCCAACCATACTGGTAAAAACAGTATTATACCTACTGATTTTCACTCTAAAATAGTGTTTACTGTTCAACAAAAATAAAGTACTACTAATATTCTACTACTGATATCCAGGGCCATACCTACATAAAATGTTTTCATATAGGCACTACGTAGGTCCTCATAAAGATCGGATATTCTTATAGTAACGTTAGGCTTACGAAGCCTTCAAAATTGGTGCTAAATGGATAAGTTGCGCAGGTAGTAGCTACTAATCTTGTAACTTATGTATCTACGAGTATTTAAAACATTAAAAAATACTTAAAATCCTACTTTAATATTATAAATGCGAAAGTTTGTGAGGATGATTGGATGTTTGTTACTCTTTTACGCAAAAACTACTAAACGGGTTTTGATGAAATTTGGCACAAATATAGTTTACCACCTGGACTATATCCCTATATTCCTAAGGGTTTACTAGTAATGTTATAAATATGAAAGTTTGTATATTTGGATGTTTTTTACTCAATCACGCAAAAACGCCTTAACGGATTTGGAGGAATTGTGCATACACATAGTTTATAACCCGGATTAACACATAGAATACTTTTTATCCCCATAATCCCACGGGTTTAAGACTTCCGCGGGTGAAGCCGTGGGGCGCTGCTAAAACTGTTGTTATTTCCGAGATAATTTTTATTTTCCCACTTTGATCATAATAATTATTATACTTTATTTCTTGTACAAAAAGGATGGCAACCCTAAGTACAAAAATATATACCGACACAGAATTAGGAATTTCATTAAAACATACCTAAGCAACCGTTAAATCAAAATATAAGGTCCAATTTCCAATTGACGTAACCTAATTTATGTGTGACCCTTATGGGATAAGTTTCGCGTCGCGGTCGGAATCCGGCTTGCTTCCGATTCGGTCCTGGGTCGGAATTGAGCCCGCGAGTAATTTAATGTTGGCACTAAGTTCGACGGCGTGTGATAAGACGATGTTCCTACATGCTATTTTACGATAATGCTTATTTCTGTAATGCTTTTAAACATGTTGCTGAAAGTAATAATTTATCGATAATTATGATCATCCCAGATTTTTTGTGTTACAATACGGCCGATGCATCATGGCCGGTCTGAATATAGGCTCGCCGAACTTTCGCGCATGTTCTCTCACTCACACTCGCCTTATGTCAACATTCCCAAAAATGTTATTGCACAGCCTTCTGCGTAAAGTTTGGACCGGCCATGACACATCGGCCGTATTGTAATTCTCTAAGCATCATTTCGAAATTCGAACGGTGTCTCGTTGTGAATCCACGATGATTTACTTCAAAAATACCAACATCCGAATTGAGAACCTCCTCCTTTTTTAGAAGTCGTTTAAAAAACAAATGAGTTTGCTTTCCAATCGTGTGCGGTCACTTGAGCTTCGAAGCTGCATTTATAATAAAGTTAGGCCAACGAAAGCTGACCACGAATAATTTTCTATACTTTTAGTTTGGCAAGATATTAGGACTCACAAAATTGTCACATTGACGTTTCGTACTTGAGTATAAACAGTTGTAGCCAGTTGTAGCATTTCGTTCAAAAAATCAAAAAGTACGCTGTTAAAGTCTGACAAGAGTTTATAACATTACCATTCGGGTTGAAAGCAGAAAAGTACAAGCAAGCCGTGCGATTTTCTCGATTATTACTAAGAATTCACGAACGGCTTAAAGGAAGGTCTGACCTCGAAATAGATGAATGGATTCAAGATATCATTCCTCTATTCGACACTGACGAAAAACTCGAGAAACATTATATTATATAATATAACATTAACATTATATTATATTATATAATGTAATTAATGAAGATAAGATAATTTCGAAACGGCAGTACCAGAAGCTGACCTCGAAGATGTTCACCTACAATATATATATATCCCTGACTACATACATGAGCTCAGAACGGAAAAAGACTATTTCAAGACAGAGTTTCTTTACTGGAACGACATTATATCTCAGAAGGATTCGAAATTATACGACAAAAAAGTGAAAGACGAAGTTTACACGCACAAAACAGTCTTGAAGAATTTGGATAAAATGTTACAAAAATTAAAACCAAGTTCTGAAAACCAAACTCATTTTTCGCAGTCGCTCGATCGGGAACGCGATCAGACTTTTGTAACTTCTATCAAGGAGAATGACAGTGACGATAAACCATTTGAAGATATGACAAAAGCAGTAGAGGCATATAACCGTAAAGACTTTCTCCAATTTTCCTGTATGCGATATATCCACGGTATGGAGAGTTCAGAATACGGCCATCACGTAAAGATAGCTTAAAATTTATGGAAGAAGATTCAGATTAAAGGCCGGCACACACTTGGCGAGGCGCAGCGCAGCGCGGTTTTTACTGGCAAACAAATATCGACCTTGCAATCGTTGAAAAAAGTTGAGAATAAATAAACTCATTAGCTCGAGAGCACATCTAAGCGGAAAGAAGCGCGCGTCTCATGTTATTTATTCTCGACTTTATTTTTAAGCACGCAATGTTGATATTTGTTTCTAACATTTGTTTTTTTTTTTTGAGGCATTTAGAGCCAGTTTTGATTGAAAACAAAACCACTAGTCGCGGTATTTTGACCAGAAGTCCCAAAATTTCTATAGCAATGGGATCATGTCCCTACCTACAAGATGGCAAATAGTTATCGAACAAAATGGTACCTACATACTTTAGTTAAATGTAAATAAACTATATTAAAAAATGTTTTGAATTTTCTTAAAAAATGCGAAGAAACTTTTTCCCCAACCTATTATATCCTATGATACTCTGCCATACCGTAGCTTACCATTAGTGAAATAATTCTCGGAATCGGATCAGCGCCCTAATTGCGTAACACACTATCAATCGGAATCTGAACCATTTTGTAGCAAATTGCTAATCAATTAATTCATATGTTCAAAAATTTGTCTGCTCGACAACGTAAATAACGTTCATTACGTTATTTACGTTGTCGAGCAGACAAATTTTTGTTAAACTGTCAAAATGAAACCGATTCCGATTGATTGTGTGTTACGCATTAGGGTGCAAGTTCCGAAGATTACCCCCTACATATATTCTCACAAACAGCTCTTTATAAAAGAATGAATGGAAGGCAATTGCATGCAGCTGAGATGAGAACTTTAAGAGGGATGTGTGGGCGTTACGCGAGGACGTCTGAAAGTGACATCGGTGAATGAAAAGTTGTATGGAAATCGGTTGTTTTGGTATGCGCATGTGATGCGGAGGAATGAAAAAAAAATATCATTAGGAAAGTTTTGATAATGTATGTGGGATGGCTATCCGAGTAGGGGAAGGCTAAAGAAACGATGGACGCACTGTGTGCGAGATGATATGGCCAGAAAGGGAGTGACTACCGAGATGACGACTAATAGAGAAGTATGGAAGAAAAAGACATGTTGCGCCGACCTCAAATAAATTGGGACAAGGGCTGGAGAATCATGATGACACATAGATGGAGTAGATGCTCTGAATTTCACGTCAGCAAATTAATAATATGACTTTATTTGCATTAAATAACATCACACCCGTGTTCCACGGAAGGGTAGGTCGACGTGTGTCAGTGATGTGAGTGATGAGTGCAGTGTGATGTCAAACCCACATTTCGCCAGTTCCGCTGCCCCATTTTTACAAAAATCGTTTTATTGCATAATCTTGCTAACCTAGAAAATCCCTACCAAATACAAAAACCGGTCAAGTGCGTGTCGGACCACGCACAATGAAGAGTTCCGTAGTTGGGATGAATTTATCCCAAGAACAAACTTAACATTGTAATTGAAAAACGTTCTCCCATATATTCTAACTGCAAATGTAAGTTTGTACGCACAATATTGAGAGATTTACCACGTTAATTTAAGACTTCTTATAAGTATTCCTGTAACCTATAAGCATAGAAATATTTTCTGTATTTTTTCAAAATTTTAGGCTCAGTAGTTTCGGAGATAAGGGGGGAATCATAGCGGGAATGGTCAATTTTTGTCTATTTTCTTAAATAACTTGAAAACAATTTATTTTAAAATTATAAAAAAATATATATTTGAGACCCTAACAGATAGCCATTTCATTTGATATATCACTTTTTTTTTCTTTTATGCCCCCAAAATCGACCCCCATTTTCAAAACTCATTTATTTACGCTACACGTTCGTGTTTGGGTCACAGAAATTCATACGTGTACCAAATTTCAACTTAATCGACCTATCAGATTCGGAGCAAATTGACTGTGACAGAGGGTTAGACAGACAGACACACGAGTGATCCTATAAGGGTTCCGTTTTTCCTTTTGAGGTAAGGAACCCTTAAAACGACACAAAATATTCTTCCTCTCCACCACATTACATCCATTCTTAGCTAAGTAAACTGTAAGTTTAAAGTAAGTACAGTCTTAGACTGTACTTACTTTGAAGTTAGACAGCTGTTCAGAAAAAAGCCAATAAATAACCTTTTGCTTAAACTACCCAGACCGGTGCAGTTTAAGTGCTTGAACAGTTAGCTATTAGTACAAAAAAGTAAGTAATTAAAATAGTAAAGTGCTTTTATTTTTTTACTCTTGTTTGAGCTAAGTACCTGCAAAAGGAAGTATAAAATATAATCCACATATAGAGGGGCTCGTGGCTAAGTAACACGGGTTGCTGTCGGTCCGTCGATGGGTCCGGGACCCATAACATACCGAGACAATTTTTGGGTGGGTTAGATGATCAGCATATTAAGTTGTATAGTCACATTTTAGTGGGGATCGTGGTTAATAGCAGCTGCATCGATCGATTTTCCAGGTTAAGCAATGCTCATCGAGGCCGGTTCGTGGATGGATGATCATCCATTACATACAGAGACCCCTGCGTGCCTCGAAAAGCGCGCTAAGCCATTTGTTCCGGCTTTCATTTGTAGTCTTTGACAGTCGTTACTGTTATTCGGAAGCCTGATTCTGACAACCAGTCATACCAAGGGGTCAGATAGGCAGTCGCTCTATGTAAAATACTAGTTTTCAGCTGCGTCTGGTTAGACATCCAGTCTAACCAGACGCAGCTGAAAACTAGTATTTTCCGATCCTAACATAGTTGGAAAAAGGCTAGGCAGATGATGATGAGATTGGCAGGGCACAAAATAAAATTTATAATTTATGCCATGTTTTTCTTAAAAACATCTACAAAGCAGCAATTCTACCGACTTCGCATTTTTAATTAATAATTGAACCCTTCGAAAACAAAGTCAATGTAAGCAGATGATTGAAAGAATTATAACAACGTTAACAAACTCTTCAGAACAATGCGTAGGCAGAATTAATTAATAAAAATTGTTTCAATATTTTTGTTGGCAGCATCCTGTTTAGATTCGAGAATATTATGTAGCTAAAGTTAATACAACATAATTTGATTTCCACACGAATCAAAATACATATTTGAATAACCTAACATATTCTACAGATGCAATTTTTTCATTTTTTATCGTCTTCAAAAAAGGGGTTCTATTAATAGTTTCTTCACCAGAGGCGCTTTCTGTGAACCGAGGTATCTGGAAACAGTGGTTTCTATGAACAAAGTTTACGGCAAAAAGTGATATTTAAGGACAGTGATCTCTGTCAACAGTGCTTCCTATGTACCGAGATGTCTACGAACAATGTTTTCTATCAACAGGGTTTTCGGCAAAACGTGCTGTCTGGGAATAGAGATTTCTATTAGCTTTGCTTTCTGTGTGTAGTCATATCGTACAAGCTTGTTTTCTTCTTCATCTTTGGTTCCACGCGACCCGTATGTATGTATGTAAGTTTGTATGTCCCCGATTTTCTCAAAAACTAATGAACCAATTGTGATGATTCTGTCTCTAGCGTGATCTAGATACTTTCAGGAAGGTTTTAGTATATAATACATTAGGTAATTAAACTTATGTACGAAGTTACATACACAAATGTACTGTATCTCCGGCATTTCTAAGCGGATTTTGATGATTCTTCTTTTCGTTCGTCTTGGGCGTATGTAATTTTATATTCAACTAAAAATGGAAAAATAAATTTATTTAAAAAAAGTAAAAACCGAATTTAAAAAACCTAAAACGAGTAAAATAACTTTCATAAAAAACTTAACAGCTTCTGAAGTCGTCGTAGTCTTCAATTCTTCAATGTCAATGCACCTTAGCTTGGCACCGACTTCAGAAGCTGTTTATTTTATTCCTTTTAGCTTTATGAAGTCGGTTTTTACTTTTTTTGAATAAATGTTTAAGCAATGAAATCAAATGGAATTGATTATTGTTTAAATAGGATACCGGAAATCACTTTAACACGTGTTCGGGCATTGTGAAGTCGTAAAAACCGTGCGACACAGCGGTGGCTCGCTACACCTGCTACTTTCTAGTATCGTAGTATTGTAAATTAAATTAATTAATTTAAGAGGATTGTGAAGCTGTAAGTTTTCATACAAAAAGCGATAACGTTTTTCTCCCCGTAAACATAGTCTAATTTTCAAAAATTTTGGAAATGTTGTAGGTATAATAAAAAACTAGGTCCGTACGTTTTTATTATAAAGAAATATTGTATACAATGTAAGTTATTAGCATCTAAATATCTATATTTTTGACATAAAAACTTCCTCGAGCGTTTTTTTTTTTTTTTTTTAATTAAATTAAATTGTATTACTAAAAAAGAAAAACATACAGACCTAGATTAAAGGGCATTGAATGTAATGAGACCTATTTTGTCTCATTTTGTGAAGGTTTAAGGGGGTGAAAACGTTATCGCCCGAAACAATATTTATGTAAATAATTGTATGGAATGTAGGTAATTGCCTCCAAGAATTGCGCCGCGTATCGGCACTTCACAATCCTCTTAACTCTTTGAAATCCTAAGCGCAAACGATGTAATAGCGCAGGCAGCGTTGCGATGCGACGGGGTAAGTCGGGGTAACACGAAATTTCACGCGGACAAATCGCGGGCAGAAGCTAGTCATGTAAATAAAAATGCAGCTGCAAGGAAAACGTGGTTGAATAGGAGTCCAATTACATAATGTTCGTAGCTGAGTTAAGAGAACTCTTCACATAAAATGTTGCTTCTGTTAAGGGTAAGATTAAGAGGAAACGCGGTCACGTAGTCGTTGGGGTTCATTCCATTCTAACGTTCATAGGTTCCATTGTTTATCTTCAGAAAAACCGAAACGTAGCGAATAAAATATAACTATCGACCAACAGATATTGATTTATTTTTCTACCTTATTATTATATATTGACGCACTAATTCCGTCATTTAAGGCTGAAATTTTTTGAGCTGTGAGTCGCGTAAAATGAGTCCCGGAATTTACGCTGCATTCGGTTTAATACTAAAGTCCTGTTTGTGCCACATACACATACACACACACACACACACACACACACACACACACACACACACACACACACACACACACACACAGCGATACAGGCACACGGCACAATGAGATCTCGTTTAAAGAGAACTCATTTTGCGTCGCCGTGTGGCACAAACAGGACTCCAGTATGAAACCGAATGCAGCGTAGAATACGTGAATCACAGCTCTAAAAATGTCCCTACGATGTTTTGTTTTTTGGCAAAATATTTTTTTTTTTTTTCTAAAATAAATGTAATTACGCCAAAAATCCTCACTCAAGTGAGCGCACACGATTCGAAAGCGAATTCATTTGTTTTAAAAGTAAATCATCGCGGACCCACAACGAGACACCGTTCTAATTTCGAAATGATATTTAGAGAATTTCTGACTCGGTCAATAGGTACGTACTACGAGTAGGTTTAGTAAAATAATGCTGAAATGTATCTTAAAGGTTCGGTCCTCATAAGTACTGAAATTAAAATATTAGTAGCATCCCGGAGTCTGGATTTATGCCCGACTGGCTCGCCCCATGTTATATCTTTTCCCAACGATGTTGGGGTCGGCTTCCCGTCTAACCGAATGCAGCTGAATACCAGTACCTATTTTACATGGAGCGACTGCCTATCTGACCTCCACAACCCAGTTACTGAGTAATACGATGCCCTTTGGTAAGCCTGATTGTCAGACATCTCGTGTTTCTGACGACTGTCAACAACTATCAAAGATCCACGAATGACAGCCGGAATCAGCAGCTTTACGTGCTTTCTGAGGCACGGGGGTCTTGGTATGTAAACATGGTCAATTACCCACCAACCGCGGCAAGCGTAACTTAACCTGATCGATCGCTCCGTGCGGCTGTTATTACTTAGCCACAAGGCGCTCCATATTACATGGGACTTTAAACATCATCATCTGATGTCCTATGTAATATGGGGCCCTAGCCTTTTCCCAGCTATTTTGGAGTCGGTTTCCAGTTAAACCGGATGCAACTGAATACCAGTATTTTACATGGAGTGACTGCCTATCTGACCTCCACAATCTAGTTATTGGTTGACACCGGACATCATATACACCTTGGTAAGACTGGTTGTCAGACTTCTGGCGACCCGTAACGAGAAAAGTCAATGATCCGGGAATGACAGCCGGGATCTACGGCTTAACGTGCTTTCCGAGGAATGGAGGGGGTCTCGGTGTGTAAAGTTAGTCACCCATCCACGGACCGACCGCGGACAGTTGAAATGTAGGTTTACATTATTATGGCAGGGTATGCTGGAACCAATATTGTAAAATCTATTGTACAGACGCCAGCAGGTCAAGCTACCCGAAACTGTCAAATTTTCCCAATCAACCTTGAACCTAATGCTATGACGATAAAGTTGAAAATCTATTAATGAAATTTGACATATTGTAGTAGCTTGATGTGCTGCCGTCAGTACCATATCCTAACAAAAAAACATCTTTGACTTTACAATAGGTACGAGTACATCTCAGTCCAACCGTCGGTGAAACAAGTCTTGATATGTTACCTAGCATATTAAGTAAATGTTGTTCTTCCACATCTTAACTAATATTATAAATGCGAAAGTAAGTTTGTTTGTTTGTTTGTTACCTTTTCACGCCTAAACCACTGAACCGATCATCCTGAATTTTTGCATATATGTTGTCACGTGTACAGAAACGGACATAGAGTACCTTTCATCCCGAAAAAAAGTACTGTCTCCGAGGAAAACAACAATAACGTTCTTATGATAATAGATGGCGCCACGTGTCTTTCGAATCATGATTGAATTATATTGTTATAGAAACCGCTGAACGGATTTGCATGAAATTTGGCACATGGATAGACCTGGATTTAGAACATAGGGTACTTTTGATCCCGGTAGTGCGTTCCTGTGGGATAATTTCTGACAACCACGCGGGCGAAGCCGCGGGCAAAAGCTAGTTATTACATTTTTTTCCAAGTGTTTTATTTAAAAAAAATGTTTGATTATCCATGCAATAAAATCCTCTTACGAAAATGCCACCCACGTAAAAACGTAAGCAGATTATTTTATTTGTGGAAATGTAATGCTTGCTTCCTTTATTTATTTTTTTACACCGTCACATCATTTCACTGTTTATTTAATTGAAGGTTCTGTGGAAGTCTTAACTTCCACTGCGGGGTAGCTAGCTACAGATAATACATGGTGACGCAATTTATGTTTTATAATTATTTATTTATTTATTTAACCGTTTATGTACACACAAATAAACAGACAAGAATAAAGGAACAGAAAATTACGTACAAAGGTGATGCTTATTTCTAAAGAAATCTCTTCCAGCATACCTGCGATAGGACAGAGGATAAAAAGAGATGTAGACACTGTGTGAATTATAAGTTGAGACGATACAAAATTCTGAGAAAAACACGCAGTTCTTTAATCTACCCTGCCTAACCCCTAACTCAGACTGAACTGCGGCCTAAAACAAAAAAACCGGTCAAGAGCGAGTCGGACTCGCACACCGAGGGTTCCGTACCATCACATTTATAAAAAAGTGTGCTATTTAGAGATATCGTTTTATTTTTCCTGTAATTTTTACATAAACTTCTATCACACAGAATAATTTTAGATTTTTCTCTATGCAAACTTCGGAGATAAGGGGGTAAAGGTTTTTATTACATTTTTCATCAAAACTATGCGGCCTAAAAATAAAGAAAAAATGTTTGAGAAAGTGCAAACAACGCTCTTTCACATGTCCTACTAGCCTCACTTCGAATTTTTAAGACCTCTTGCAGTCCCTGTTGCAAAAAAAGTATATATAATATATATTGTTTTATTAACCGACTTCAAAAAGAGGTTCTCTATTCGACCCGTATTTGTAAAAAAAATAAAAACTTATAAACCAATTTTCTCTTTAGCGTGATCTAGATACTTTCATGAAGGTTTGAGTATATAATAAATTATTTCATTTCCTTGCGAATTTTGATTATTCTTCTTTCATTCGTCTTGGGCTTATTAATCGACTTCAAAAGGAGGTTCTGTATTCGACCCGTATGTATGTATGTAATTTTATCATTAGAACTTAAAACGGGATATTTACCATGTATATTAATTGATTTGAGTTTCCGATATTTCGGCACTGTTGCAAGTGCCATGATCACGGATAAACTGAAGTTGTTGCGGGTGGATGTTTACGAGCAGACAAAACGGTCTACCCTCTTTCTTGTTCGTTTAGTGCGATTGACACCGCTACCATTGTCACTTGTTACACTCACAACTCGATTCTGTTCTCGACACACAAAACTCACTGTGTCCGCTCGCGAACTTTTTTCGGTACTCTTGCGGTCTTTACACAATTGGACCACTGGATTCCAGGCTCTCGACAATTGAAACCCATCCTCACGGTTGAAGTTCTTATATTTAGTAATCTCAATAGCTTCTCTCACCAGTCTAGGTATGTAGTGACTTTCTGTCGAGATGACCTGAGGGTTATGTAACTCAATCCAGTGGTTGGATCCGGATTCTATAAGATGTTGAGCTATGGCCGATTTCTGTGTGTCGTTGTTTCTCACCGCCCTTATATGTTCCGATATTCTACACGCCACAGTCCGCTTTGTCTGGCCAATATACGACCTTCCACAGCTGCAGTCTACCTTATAAACACCGGGTTTTTCCAGGGGGAAGTTGTCTTTCGGCGAACGCAGCATCTGACATACTTTCTTGAACGGAGTGAAAACAGTTTTTACGGCATATTTACAACCCCGGTGTTTATAAGGTAGACTGCAGCTGTGGAAGGTCGTATATTGGCCAGACAAAGCGGACTGTGGCGTGTAGAATATCGGAACATATAAGGGCGGTGAGAAACAACGACACACAGAAATCGGCCATAGCTCAACATCTTATAGAATCCGGATCCAACCACTGGATTGAGTTACATAACCCTCAGGTCATCTCGACAGAAAGTCACTACATACCTAGACTGGTGAGAGAAGCTATTGAGATTACTAAATATAAGAACTTCAACCGTGAGGATGGGTTTCAATTGTCGAGAGCCTGGAATCCAGTGGTCCAATTGTGTAAAGACCGCAAGAGTACCGAAAAAAGTTCGCGAGCGGACACAGTGAGTTTTGTGTGTCGAGAACAGAATCGAGTTGTGAGTGTAACAAGTGACAATGGTAGCGGTGTCAATCGCACTAAACGAACAAGAAAGAGGGTAGACCGTTTTGTCTGCTCGTAAACATCCACCCGCAACAACTTCAGTTTATCCGTGATCATGGCACTTGCAACAGTGCCGAAATATCGGAAACTCAAATCAATTAATATACATGGTAAATATCCCGTTTTAAGTTCTAATGATAATGTCAGTGACCATGTCGGTTTAAAAACTTGTATGTAATTTTGTATGTCCGCGATTTTCTCAAAAACTAATGAACCAATTTTGATAATTCTTTCACTAACGTTATCTGCATATTCTGAGGAAGGTTTTAATATAAATTCATTACATAACTATTCTTATGTACAAAGTTTTATGCATAAATGTACTGTAATACAGGCATTCCTAAGCGGATTTTGATGATTCTTCGTTTCGTACGTCTAGGGCTTATGTAATTGTATAGGCATTAACTAAAAATGGGAAAATAAATAATAATACTTTAGAAAAGAATATAAAAATAATACTTTAAAAAAGGTAAAAACCGACTTCAAAAACCTAAAACGAATAAAATAAGTTTCATAACAAAACTTCTCAGCCACCGACTTCAGCTTCTGAAGTCGGTGTCTTCAATTGTTTAATGAACCTTAGCTTGGCACCGAATTCAGAAGCTGTTTTATAAAAATCAATTTATTCGTTTTAGGTTAGGTTAGGTTTTTACTTTTTTTAAAGTAAATTTATTTCTTTCTTATTTGCAAAATAGTTGAGCAAGCGTAATCTAAAACTATTCAAGTTGATAGCATTATTAGTTCTTGAGATATCCAGCTGTGAGAGACAGACAGACAGGCTGAGTCGCACTATAAGCGTACCTTTTTACCAGTTTGGTACGAAACCCTAAAAACACGAACTACCTTTTTAATTTATTCAAAAATGCAGTTCTATTCCTGCGTGAGCATTAGAAAGTCAGCCAGTATAGTATAAGGTAGCCTATTGCATGGAACCTTTACAGTACCTTACGAAAAAGGTGTTATAATGGGCAGTATGTCTGGTCTATAAATTCAAGAGTGCTCAGCGAGCTATGGACGCCAGGCATAAGCAGCTGCGTCGGTGTGACGCATACATAATTAAATTACTTTGGCTATAATGGCTACAGTGTGTGTGTATCATCATAATTTCAGCCGAAAGATATCCACAGTCACTGCTGAACAAGCGTTGCCACAAGGACCGATCATTGTCAAAAGTATCAAAAAATCTGCCTGCCTTTTCTGACCTCCATAACCTAGTTACTGGGTTGTTAAAAAGAGCTGCTGAGACTCCAGAACAGTACCAAGATCGGTGTCAATAGCATGCTGAGTAGCGCCTCAACGGACTGCAGAGACACCAAAACAGTCCCAAGATGTGCGTCAACAACACGCTGAGTATCTGGCACCTCAACGAGCTGCTGAGGTTCCAGAACAGTACCATGATTGGCGTCAGTAGCATGCTGAGTATCTAGCGTTTCAACGGTCTACAGAGACACCAGAACAGTCCTATGCTCGACGTCAACTGCATGCTTAGTAATCTGGCGTCTCAACGGGCTGCTGAGATGCCAGAACAGTAATAAGTTTGGCGTCAATAGCATGCTGAGTATCTAGCGTTTCAACGGTCTACAGAGACATCAGAACAGTCCTATGCTCGACGTCAACTGCATGCTTAGTAATCTGGCGTCTCAACGGGCTGCTGAGATGCCAGAACAGTAATAAGTTTGGCGTCAATAGCATGCTGAGTATCTAGCGTTTCAACGGTCTACAGAGACATCAGAACAGTCCTATGCTCGACGTCAACTGCATGCTTAGTAATCTGGCGTCTCAACGGGCTGCTGAGATGCCAGAACAGTAATAAGTTTGGCGTCAATAGCATGCTGAGTATCTAGCGTTTCAACGGTCTACAGAGACATCAGAACAGTCCTATGCTCGACGTCAACTGCATGCTTAGTAATCTGGCGTCTCAACGGGCTGCTGAGATGCCAGAACAGTAATAAGTTTGGCGTCAATAGCATGCTGAGTATCTAGCGTTTCAACGGTCTACAGAGACATCAGAACAGTCCTATGCTCGACGTCAACTGCATGCTTAGTAATCTGGCGTCTCAACGGGCTGCTGAGATGCCAGAACAGTAATAAGATTGGCGTCAATAGCACGCTGAGTATCTAGCGTTTCAACGGTCTACAGAGACACCAGAACAGTCCTATGCTCGACGTCAACTGCATGCTTAGTAATCTGGCATCTCAACGGGCTGCTGAGATGCCAGAACAGTAATAAGTTTGGCATCAATAGCACGCTGAGTATCTAGCGTTTCAACGGTCTACAGAGACACCAGAACAGTCCTATGCTCGACGTCAACTGCATGCTTAGTAATCTGGCGTCTCAACGGGCTGCTGAGATGCCAGAACAGTAATAAGTTTGGCGTCAATAGCATGCTGAGTATCTAGCGTTTCAACGGTCTACAGGGACACCAGATCTGTCCTATGTTCGACGTCAACTGCATGCTTAGTAATCTGGCGTCTCAACGGGTTGCTGAGATGCCAGAACATTAATAAGTTTGGCGTCAATAGCATGCTGAGTATCTAGCATTTCAACGGTCTACAGGGACACCAGATCTGTCCTATGTTCGACGTCAACTGCATGCTTAGTAATCTGGCGTCTCAACGGGCTGCTGAGACGCCAGAACAGTAATAAGATTGGCGTCAATAGCACGCTGAGTATCTAGCGTTTCAACGGTCTACAGAGACACCAGAACAGTCCTATGCTCGACGTCAACTGCATGGTTAGTAATCTGGCGTCTCAACGGGCTGCTGAGACGCCAGAACAGTAATAAGATTGGCGTCAATAGCACGCTGAGTATCTAGCGTTTCAACGGTCTACAGAGACACCAGAACAGTCCTATGCTCGACGTCAACTGCATGCTTAGTAATCTGGCGTCTCAACGGGCTGCTGAGATGCCAGAACAGTAATAAGATTGGCGTCAATAGCACGCTGAGTATCTAGCGTTTCAACGGTCTACAGAGACACCAGAACAGTCCTATGCTCGACGTCAACTGCATGCTTAGTAATCTGGCATCTCAACGGGCTGCTGAGATGCCAGAACAGTAATAAGATTGGCGTCAAAAGCACGCTGAGTATCTAGCGTTTCAACGGTCTACAAAGAGCAGAATAGTCCCAAGCTCGAGGTCAACGGCACGCTGAGTATCAACGAAATCTCCAAATGGCTGATTGACACTTTCCGTGACCCAAGGGCTGGCTTTTACCTTGGCCATAGGCTAAGCATTGCCATATAACGTGGCAATGCCGCCAGTCTCCCGCGTACATTAGTCAACATAACCAGTCGACAGCGATGCGGACGAATTTTTCCACGCCATATTTTAGTTTTTTAATAGTTTTAGTTAAGTTAGGTTATTATATTTTTAACTTACTTATACATATCCATGTAATGAAATAAATTATTATTCGTTACTGGACAATATAATACAAGACTGGTTGTCAGGCTTTTGGGGTTCTGACTTCCCCGTGACGGTTGTCAGTGATCTACGAATGACAGCCTGGACCAACGGCTAAACGTGCTTTCTGAGACATTGAGGGGTCTCGGTATGTAAAGATGGTCACCCATCAACGGGCCGACCTCGGCAAACGTAGCGAAGCTTAACCTTCGATCACTTCGCTAAGAATTCTACTCTAAATATTCTTTATTACTTTAGCTTTGTTCTTTAAGCCCATAAATTATCAGGTACCTAAAGACCACGCTGTATTAAATATTTAAGACCTTCAAGACGTAGTTAATGAATTAATTCTTTGAATATTTTCATCTAGAAGTCTGTAGCTAAACTTTATACCAGGGTTGCCTCGAAACGTAAAGCAAATATTATTTTTATGCCAATATATGACTAACCTTCTTAACAACTCAGAGGAGCTCGTGGCTAAGTAATAACAGCCGCACGGGTCTATCCATCAGGTTAAGTTACGCTTGCCGGGGTTGGTTCGTAGATGGGTGACCATCTTTACATACCGAGACTCCTCTGTACCTCGGTAAGCACGTTAAGCCGTTGGTTCCGGTTGTCATTCGTGGATTTTTGCCAGTCGTTACGGGTCGTCAGAAGCCCGAAAGTCTGACAACCAGTTTTAGCAAGGGATATCGTATTACCCCATAACTGCGTTGTGGAGGCCAGATAGGCAGTCGCTTCATGTAAAATACTGGTATTCAGCTGCATCCGCTTAGACTGGAAGTCGACCTCAACATAGTTGGGAAAAGGCTAAGCAGACTGATTGATTGCTTCTTTACTACTCAGCTTAGCAAACTGGAAATATTCCCCTACGATTGCACACTGTAGCTGTCCTGAAAAGTTAATATATTTTTGAGCATAAGCAGTTCCCACTGTTGTGACACAGGTCTCCTCTCTGTGCGAGGGAGTGGGCTATAATCCATCACGCGGGCCCAGGGCGGGTTGGTAGAATTTACATATTAACATTTTTGGTTCAAGGACATGTTTTCTCACAATGTTTTTCTTCGCCGTTTTGAGAACAGTGGAGAAGAAATAATTTACACAAAGTAAAGAGCTGTGGGGCAAACTATGACCCACCTCCAATCCTGCCGGCTGTGCCCCAAAAATGCAGCCATGGCGACATCTGCGCTGCCGAAGTTTTGAGCCAAGAAATTTAAAACATTGTCGTGCTGTCGAGATGACGAAAGGAGAAGAAGTGGGACAGTAATAGGTAGGAAAAGAAAAATTCCTGGGTTCCTATGACTTACCAACTTGTAAGGCATAGGTAGATATCTACGACTGAAAAAGAAAAACCACCTCATACTTCTCAATATATGAATCCAATCTTCATCTAAGATTTACTCCAAAGTTGGTAAATCTATTGGCTCACCCAGCATTATAGGGTGAATATTTGACCTTTAAACCGCCGTCATTACCTTCCGCCAAAAGTTGATGAAGGAGAATATCGTTAATGAAATATTTCATCAATTCCCAGAATCTGCTTAAGGACCAGAATCAGGAATTGCTGAAATATTTCATTAAATATATTCTCTTTCATCAACTTTTGGCGGAAGGTAATGACGGCGGTTTAAAGGTCAAATATTCACCCTATAAATTCAGGTAATGCTTTTATTTTTATCAAAACGGTCTAGTTTTGTTTGTGGTCTGCGACAAACAGTTCCTAGCTTAGCTATGATATAAAAAAAAACGAAAACAAAACATACTGAAGAAGAAAAACCGTCTCATACTTCCCAATATGTGAAGCCAATTTTAAAACTTCCAAGTTTCTCACCAATGTTGGTAAAAGTATTGGGATCGCCTATCATGATAAATTTAGGCAATGCTAAAAAATGTCTAGTTTTCCTGGCTGACGTGTTCCTGGCTGTAAGTAACAGAAGTAAAAGAAAAAAAACAGTAAGAAAGTTTTCGTCCGACAACCTTTATTAGCCATTATTAAAAATGTAAAACTACGAGCTTCCCCTTAACCAGTGGCTGGAGTACAGAGCAAACTAACTCGCAGCAATTATTAAGTACCTATAAGGTTCCGCGGCATATTGCGTTTTACAGCTGCGCCTTAATAACTAAAGCCGTTGCTCTTTACTACGGCAACTTTTTTTTTTGTGTGTAAACTGTTATTGGTCTTGATGTGAAGCCTTGAAGCCTGTGGCTAAGGAGCGGCCAGTGGCTGAGTAATAACAGCCGTACGGGTCGATCGATCAGGTTAAGCTACGCTTGTCGCGGTTAGTCCGTGGAAGGGTGACTATATGTACATACCAACACCCCTCCGTGCCTTGGAAAGCACGTTAAGCCGTCGATACCGACTGATATTCTTGGATCTTTGAGAAGCCTGAAAGTCTGACAATCAGTCTTACCAAGGGGTATCGTATTACCCAGTAACTAAGTTGTGGAGGTCGGATAGCTCATTAGCATAGCAACATAGTCGGGAAAAGGCTAAGCAGATGATGAAGTTATTGTTCTTGATGGTATGCAAATTGTAATTTGATTTCCAGGCATCCATAGCCTCGGTGAAACAAGGCACATCAAAATTAACCAGTGTGGAGGCTAGGATTTTCCTGATTTATTTCTCAGTGCCGTAGAGCGAGGATATGAAAGCCGGTAAACTAATACTAGAAATTTTGCGGACGCCGAGGCCTCCCATACGGATGGGAAGAGTAGCTGGTGTCCAAGCTCGGTCGGTATATATATAGTAGGTCGGTAAAGTATATATATAGATAACTTTGTCCAATTTGTGTAAAAGTAATTTGGTTAGTACAATATTGCATTAGTATTTTCATAATAGCGTACAGGGTAGACCGTGGACTAATACAGTCTATTCCGTAAATTTGGATTGATTGCATATTTATGCCATAGCAAAAAAAAATTTTTTACACAACAATCAGACATCAGCACATAAGTGGTTACCTACCTATTAAACATCAGCTTCTGCCCGTGACTTCGTCCGCGTGAAATTTCTTGTAACCCCGACCCACCCCGTCGCATCGCATCTTCTGCCCGCCCCTATTACTTCGGATTTGCTTAGCGTTCTTTCAGACTTTTTTTCTTTTTGCTCGGCTCCTTCAGGTCCTTTTTTTTTTGTGGATGGGAAATTATCAAATAACTTCTCCCGCTCTGGGTGGAGCGGAAGGGCGTGTCAGACTTTTACTGACTAAAACCCACCCGTGTTCCTTCAGTTGCCTATGCCAGGGCCACGGTATCTTTTTCAAACAACCCGCGACCCCAGCGGCATCGGCCCTATTGGACCCCATCTTTTGCTGACATCTCTTTGAGGCGCGCGTGGAACACAACGCGCCGTCGACCCGGGCCTGGTCCTCACCGGACGGCGAGCTACCCACTACTCACCGTCCGCAAGCCCGCGCCTACGGTGGCTGGGAATCGGCTATCGATTCCCGCCGCCCAGGGCGTCTCCTGCGGCGACTGAGGGCGTGAGGCTGCCTCTCCCTCACGCGTTCCGCCTCCTCCTTCGCGAGCATTACCGCTTCGCAGAAGGAGGTGACGGCCTCCCATGCACTCTCGCTCCGCACCATGGCCTGGACCAGGCTCGGACGCGAGAGATCGCCGCCGCCGATCGCCTCCGTGAGAACACGGCGGTGCTCTGCCCAAGCCGGGCAGACCTCCACTGTCCCTTCAGGTCCTAGGGTGATGTTAAATAGTCTATAGCCTTCTATAAGAACTGGGCTATAAAATGCAAAAAGAATTTTTCAAATCCGACTGGTAGTTCCAGAGATTAGCGCGTTCAAACATACAAACAAACTCTTCAGCTTTATTCTAGATTAGAAAGAAAAAAAGAAAAAGTATTTATTGAGACTCGCACAGGGAGAGCACAAATACCACTTAACAAACAAAAGTAAAAATAAAACAAATATATAAAAATATTCTCGTACGAGGATAAAAGGCTCCTATCTCATCATGATGCTGCAACATTTAAAAGTAAGTGTCGCAGCGCTGGAAGTTTAAAGCTAATTACCCGACAATAATTATTTTAAAAAACTTATCACATCACTTGATTATGAATTAGGTATAGCCATGTTTGCACTCGGCTTAATTCACTAAATATTTCACACGCATGTGTTCCATCCTAATAATACTTTACTAAAATGAACTAAGTTAGAAACTTTACGTGCCCAAGTTATTACTTAGGTACCGAAGATACTCGTTACTCTTGACAACTTAAGTTTAATTATAAAATTCCGCTCCTGAGCAATTAGTTGGGACAATTTTGTTATATTATAACGTTGGTTGGAACCATGTGTGATATATTCATTATGCTCTGGCCATAGTAAAAATCTTCGTGCCACCAACAATCGTCTTCTAGGGTGTCCTTCTCACCGCTCTGGTTTCATTCGCTATTCTTTCTTTACCATGCGGTCTTTCTTTGGAATGCGCTCCCTCTGAACATCAGGATGGCAACCAATCGGTTGTCTTTTAAAGAATAGATACGTGAGCATATACGTAAGAAGTTGGCAGAGACATACCTGTGCTGATTTGCTGGATTCATTTTCTCCTCTACTGATTGTTATTTCTGCTGACACAGTTTATTCTGTTTACGTATATGTATGTATGTATACCTATATCGTGTTATTTTCGTGTTATCTATGCCTCCTGTGTCACCTGCCATGTTTTCTCTCTGCATCACGCTAAGGTTGACTGGTAGAAAATGCCTCAGGCATTAAGTCCGCCTTTGTAAGGTATTTGTTTTTTTACTTGTCCATAAAGTTTTAATAAATAAATAATAGAGAGGAAGTGATTGAAAATTTGAAAATCTTGATAGAAGGTAAACTTGCTTTTAGTATCTGCTTTTTAATTTTGTGTCGTAGATTTATGTGTATGTCGTAAACAAGCACATATTCTTTTTCGCGTTTTAAACATCTTTTAAATAGATTAAGTTTTGGAAAGGAGAGTAAATGCGGGAAATAAAGTATGTCGTGCTATACATGCGATGGTGACCAACCGGTTGATGTCCAAAAAGGCTCGACTGGCTCGCAACGGTATACTACTATATATATAAATATATATATATATATTATCAACTATAAGTATCAGTAGTAGTAGTAGTAGTATCTATAAAGCTGAAAAGTTTGTTTGTTTGCTTGAACGCGCTAATCTCAGGAACTGCTAGTAAGTACTCAATAATGTTGAGTTTTGAATACACACTACTTCTGCTGTCATGCTTTCGTGTCATTTACCGACCTTAAATCTACCACGGCTAACGTGATAGATTATGAGGTCACAAAACCTATATACCGTGTTCAAAATATAGTAATGTGGTAACATTAACCTTCGGTGAGTGTGCTCAAGAACTCCACGACCTCATTCCACCGGCCCCCTTCTACCGTCGGACATCTAGACGCACTGCCAGTTACCATCCCTACCTGGTTGCTATTCCCCCAATTCGCAATAAGCGCTTCCAAATATCTTTTATAATGCGCACAGCAAAAGAGTGGAACTCACTACCTGCGTCTGTGTTTCCGAACGCATACAACCCTAATCTCTTCAAAGTGAGAGTGAGCAGGCTTCTTCTGGGTAAGTTCACTCCGTCGTCGACTCTGTCTCTATCGCCTCCGACCTAGACTAGAGTCAAGAGCAAACCCATCTTGAAAAAAAAAAAAAAACTTTACTATAGATTGAACGCGCTTATCTCTGGAACTACCAGTCGGATTTGAAAAAATCTTTTTGCATTTTATAGCCCAATTCTTGCGGAAGGCTATAGGCTATTTAATATCACGATATGACTCTCAGTGGCCGAGAAAAAAAACAAAAAGAACGCTAAGCGTAAACGAAGTAATCGCGCGGGTGGGCTACGCTAGGCCATCGCCTATATCGCTAGGCTATCGACGGGGTAGGTTAAGAAAACTCGCGGACGTAGTCGCTGGCAGAAGCTAGTTAACTTATAAAGCCAACAGAATACCCAGCCACGTGTGTCATATCTACCTATTGCGTATTAAATTAACTAACAGGTGTCTTAACTAATCACATATGACACTAACACGAGATTATCTAGCCATCAATTTGTCAGAATTATGGTCTGAAGTGGTCATCAATGCAATCAATGAGACGTCATACTTGCAGCTTCCAATCTTAATCCAATTTTGTTACTAAAGCATCTGTATGGTCTACTAGCTTTTGGCCACGGCTTCGCCCGCGTGGTTGTCCGAAATTATCCCACGGGAACGCACTAACGGGACCAAAGTAACATATGTCCTAATCCAGGTCATAGTCTACCCATGTGCCAAATTTCATCCAAATCCGTTCAGCGGTTTCTATAATTCAACCATGATTCGAAAGACATGTGGCGCCATCTATGATCATAAGAAGGTTGTTGTTGTTTTTCTCGGGAACAGTACTTTATTTCGGGATGAAAGGTACCCTATGTCCGTTTCTGTACACGTGACAATATTTAAGCTAAATTTCAGGTTGATCGGTTCAGTAGTTTGAACGTGAAAAGGTATCAAACAAACAAACAAACTTACTTTCGCATTTATAATATTAGTTAGGATTTCTTAATAAAATAAAAATAAAATTTAATTGACTCCGGATAAAGCCTATGGTGACTGGTAATTAAGTGACTGATACTTAAACAGATGATTGTACTCATGATTTCAGGTTTTGGTCTCATAGTAAAAGTTGTTAGTTAACCTTTTACTATGGGACCAAACCTGCAAACACGAAAAAAAATCAGCTGCTCCCTACATTTTGACGAGTTAAGCGAACATAAACGTAGGGTACAGCTGTTTTTTTCCGCTACTCGAGTAACAGAAAAACCATGCGAGTCAGTTGAAAGGAACTACTGCGGCTTCGCTGCTATTGTTTCGCAGCGGAGGTGTGATAGGGGCCTAAATATATACATATAATAAATTAAAGTCGCTTATCCGGTCTGTCTGCGTGACCGCGTTGTTCTTCTAAACTGCGCAATGGAGTATGAAGCGGTTTTCGCCGTCATTTAGATAATTTATTCCTGAAGGTATGTGTATAATACATTAATATTAAACTTACATATAATAACGAAATTTCGATGTTTTGTCAAGTCGTAAAAACCGCGCGAAGCAGGGGCTAGTCACTAGTTTTTTTTTTTATATAATCAAATCAAATCAAATCATTTATTTCGGATAAATATCCATAGCAAAACCACACGCCACAATACAAGACAAAAGAGAAACAAAATAAAATCGCACTTATAAAATTAAAATCAAAATTAAGACAAAATATTAAAAAATAAAACTAAAAATAAAATTAGAAATGAAAAATTCAAATTAAATTAATTAATTTATATAATAATTAATTATAATCATTTATTTGACAGAAAATACATTCCAAATAGTTAGTAACGATAACGATAATCGTCGAGCTCTTGTCACCGCCGGCGTACCAGCGGTGTTAGAACCAAACGGCTTGGTACATGACGATGGCAAGAGACCAGACGGCATGACGTTATTGCCTTGGAAGGTGGATAGGCCTCTGGTGTGGGACGCAACCTGCGTCGACACCCTTGCGCCATCTCTTGTTCCAAGCTCGGCGTGCTGTGCTGGCGCCGCTGCTGCGGCTGCTGAGACCCTCAAGCGGCGCAAATATTGCAACCTTATGGGTAATTATAGTTTTGAGCCTGAATGGTAAAACTGAAAATCTTCGATTATAAGGCAAACAGCTGTATTAAATCACTATTAAACTTAGTAACATGAATTGGTAAGAAAATGGTAAACTATATAACTAAGTGATTGGTCAAATGTAGGTATGGTAAAATGGTATTGGTAATGGTTTTGAGTCGGGGTGTCTCTAATGAGATCGGAACGCGAACTGCCCCACATTTTGGTGAACGAGCGAATGTGCATACTTGCGTTCGATGCAATTATTCATTTTCGCTGAGTGTTCGATAAAAACTCGAACAATAGGTCTTTGCCTATGAAGTTGCTGTTTTAAAGTACTGGACATTTGAAATGTAACTTATGTATGACTGGCAAAAGTGGGTGCCGTACGAACTGAATGATCGCCAACGCGACGAACGCGTTGAGGTATGCCTTGTGTTGCTTAACAGACACAAAAACGAAGGGATTTTGAACCGCATTGTCACTTGCGATAAAAAATGGATTCTTTCTGATAATCGTAAGCGGTAATAATGTTGGTTAGACCCTGGTTCAGCGCCTAGGCAATGGCCCAAACGAAAACTTACCCCTAAAAAGTCATGGTCACTGTTTGGTGATGTGCTGGTATAATTCATTACAGCTTCTTACCAAATGGCACCAGCATTACTGCGGATGTGTACTGTGTGGAAGAGGAACTGGACACAATGATGGAGAAGCTCGCATATATCCGGCCAGCCTTGGTTAATCACTCGTCCCCGCTGCTCCTATATGACAACACTCGACCTCATATGGCACAACAGACGGTCTCTAAGCTACAACAGCTAGGGTTGAAAGTTTTGCATCATCCACCGTATTCACCAGACCTTACGCCGCCAGACTTTTACTTTTTCCAAAATTTGGACAACTCCTAGGCAGGGAAAAATTCAATATCCGAGAGGCAGTACAAAATGCCTTTGAAGAGTTTGTAGGCTCCCGCACACATGACTTCTTCAAGAAGGACATTGACAAATTACCACTTCGCTGGCAGAGATGCATCGATAGCATGGGTGCATATTGATAGAAAAGAAAAATATTTATATAAAAATGACTTTAACTTTCTGCATACTAAACGGCAATTTCATAGGTAAAGACCTACACACATACATAAATAACTTACAAACGAGTGTTAGTACATACATTTGGCAATTAATAATAATGTCAAACTCATCATTTATATTATCAGGGAGGCGACACGCTTCCACATGAATCGACTTGCACAAATAAAAATTAAAGTTATATAGCCCTATAATATCAACCCCAAATACCCCCAAATACTCGTATTTGAACAATTAAACTTCCAAATCCCACTAAATAATCAACGTATCAAAACTTTAAATAATAATCATATAAAATACACAAGAAAATCCTTTCAAAATGAACACAACTTATTAAATCTAAAAAATTAATTAAATCTGATTATATCCATTAACTGACAGAAACAGGACGCGATAGGGTTAATACATTATTTTGCCCTAAAAGAGTTGGACTCCATTATCGAGGGACATTACAAGGTAGATAATAATTTCTTAGGCTATTTACAAATCAACACGGTTTTGTAATCTGTTATGAAAATGGAAATAGACCCTGTTGCGAAAATGGAGATGATATGTCATAAAATTGAGCAAATATTACCTATAACACTCGACAACCACTCTTTAGAAGTCGCATGTAAACTAAAGGCATGTCACATGACTTCTTGCTTGAATCGACATGCCGAGAACAGTGCCAACTTGATTTTCACGAGGGAAAAGTATGGAACGACGATCACGAATGCGTGATACGCGAGAATCGCCTTCCTGTTACGTAAGGTAACATCATCAAGTTTTGCGTAAAACATTTGCAATAAAACTCCGAAGGATTATAATTATGTTATGCAATTAGGCAGCTGGAGACAAAAAAAACTTTTTAGCAAAAAATAAAACCGACTTCTAAAACAAAACACTACAAAGTGAAAAATAACTTTAATTTCGGAAGTCGGTGTCTTTGGTTTTGTATTTTCGTTTTTTGCCACCGACTTCCGAAATTAAAGTTATTTTTCACTTTGTAGTGTTTTGTTTTAGAATTCGGTTTTATTTTTTGCTAAAATGTTTTTATTTTTCACTTTTTAGTTGTGGAACCTACCCCACACAAATTCGAATACGTAATTGAGCACAATAATTGTAGATATAGCCATGTAAATAACAGTGATCGGAAGTTATTAAAACATCATCACATCATCCATATAAAATAAGTCGGAAATATACGCATTATTGAAGCTAACTCAAAAACTCCCCAAGCAAAGTTAATAAAATTTATATGGGACCACCTCGGAAGTATACCTTTTCAAACAAAAAAGAATTTTCCAAATCGGTCCATCCGTCTTTGAGTAATCGCGTAACAAACATAAAAAAAAAAAAAAAATACAGACGAATTGAGAACCTCCTCCTTTTGGAAGTCGGTTAAAAATAGGTGAACGGGTGCTGCTTGTGGTGCCTGGTCGTCTTGCTGACCTTAGTTTTGTTATTGTTTTTAGTAATTAACTCTTTAATTATTTTACTTCGATGGTCCTAGTTTATCACTTGGGACTTCGAATTACTGCTACATATACGGCTATAATTATTTAAGTGGGCCCACCCTTGAAGCCTGGAGGCTTTTATTTAGGTATAAAGTTCTGTTTACGTTTTTAGTTCTATATTTTTATTTCTGCTTTATAAAAAAAAAAAAAAAAAAAACTAGACTCAACTACTTTTTTTTTATATATTGGCATGTGGCTAGCTGACTTATGGCAATGAATTTAATATAATTTCCTATTTTGTTGCGTAATGTAACTAAATTATTTTGCGCAGTCCTCTAAACAATCAATTTTTTTAACTGAACCGACAGCTGTGCTGCTGGGGAGTTTGTTGCGCCACATCTTCTCTCCAGCTAAAGCACTAGGAAGTGGTGAAGGGCGGGCGTTTTAAGGGACTGTCTTATGTAATTTTGACTTTCGAAAAGTGCTGATTCTCAGCCTAGTTGAAATAAGTGACTTGATTTTGATTTTGATAGCTGGAAACAAAAATCTAAGACATATGACACCCACGACCCCTGCAGGACCCCGCCGTGATGAACTATGGCCCAATCATTCTCACAGACAGGAGGCCTGAATCGCAGTAATGGGAACATTATAGGCCGATTATGCTAACAAAACTCAATCAAAATACATGAAACATGAAATTGTTTAACAAACATGAACATTAAATAACAACGTATAGGCAATATCGCCTGATTATCTAAAATAAGCACTATTAGCTTGTGTAAACTCTGTTTACAACCGAGGTTAATAAAACATTATTTTATGTATTACGTACGAGGCTCGATTTACTTTCATTTGTTGCTATTAGTACCTACATGGTAAAGGCGAGGGGCGAGGGAATGCGATATGGAATCTATTTGTGGTTCATAAATATTAATGAGAGGATTGTAAAGCTGTAAATTTTCATACAAAAAGTGATATCGTTTTTCCCCCGAAAACATGTCATAGTCTAATTTTAATAACTTTTGGAAATGTTGTAGGTATAATGAAAAACTAGGTTCGTAAGTTTCTGTTATAAAGAAATATTGGGTACGATATAAGTTATTAGCATCTATTTATCTATATTTTGACTTAAAAACTTCCTCGAGCATTTTCATTTTTATTTGTTTTAATTAAACTAAACTGAATTACTAAAAAAGAATAAGAAACAGACCTAGATTAACTGAATACTGTGTACTGAATCTAATGAGACCAAAATTGTCTTATTTAGAAAAGGTTTAGGGGGGTGAAAACGTGTCCGCCCGAAACAATATTTTAAAAAGGAAATGTACGTAATTGCTTCCAAGACTGGCGCAGCGCATTGGCACTTCACAACCCTCTTAAAAGGAATGATAATCGTGAGGAATTATATAAAAGAAAGAGAGAGTGAATGATAGCGTGACGGTTGACAGGGGAGAATTGAAGAAGAAAACGTGTTGCGCCGACCCCAAGTAACATGGGATAAGAAAAGGCAGATGATGATGAACTTGTATTGAATAAGTTTTATTAGGCTTTTGTTATAGCGATTAACATCAAACCAAGTCAAATAATGGAATAGAGCAGTGGTGGCCTAGTGGTAACGGCCCTGACTTACGAGTTGTAAGTCGTGGGTTCGAATCACAGACACAGACACAGACAGGCGCTTTACTTTGTGTAAATAATTTCATCACCACTACACCGTCAATATGGCTTTCGCCGGGGACGGTCAACTGGCGATCTTCTCGTGTCTGTAACGCACTACTGGGGTTGAAGTCATCGAGAAACACGCAGAAGCACTTGCTGTATCGCTTGATATCTCGAAGGCCTTTGACAAGGTATGGCATGCAAGTCTTGTCAGCAAGCTTCCTGCTTATGGCATACCAGCTGGTTTTTGTAGCTGGATATCAGACTTCCTTAGTGAACGATCGATCAGAGTGGTTGTTGACGGCTGCTCCTCTGAGCTTATGGCTATTGATGCCGGAGTTCCTCAGGGGTATGTTCTCTCTGCAACTGTTTTCCTGCTTCACATCAATGACCTACTTCAGCATGGTATTGTTGGGTACGCGGATGACACTACTGTTTCGGAGAGATACTTGTCCAGCGCAGAAACCAGCGCCGATGAAGTTCGTTCTTTGAGAGAGGCCATGGCAGAGCGGACAGATTTGACCTTAGGCCTTGTTTCCCAATGGGGTGATGACAATCTGGTCTCTTTTAACGCCTCCAAAACACAGGCGTTTCTTTTCACCGCTAACAGGAGTCGTTTCGACCAAACTCCTACTTTTCGGGGTACATCTGTTCCTGTAACAGATCGGCTCGAGCTCCTAGGTATGGAGTTGACATCCAGTCTCAACTGCGGCGCTACCATCGAGCACAAAGCCCAAACTGCGGCCAAAAAACTCGGCATCCTAAACAAGGTGAAGCGATACTTTACGCCTGTACTGCGATGGCTCAGCTAAATACGAACTTGCTGCGCTTGACTCAGTAGAACGTAGAGCTAAGAGGCTCATTGGCGACGTAAAACTGGTCTGGTGGCCCGCGTGGTGGATTACAGCGCATTCCCTCTTACAGAGAGGAGGCCTGTGTCCCATCAGTGGTAACACTATGTGTAAACTGCCGTCATAAGGAAAAAATCTGACATTTTTTTTCCGTAATAGAGTTATTTACATAGTCAGAATCAGCAACAAAAGACGCATCTACCAATATTTTTATATTGGCGGAAACTTAACGCAAACTTAATAATTCTTACTATTAAAAGATGCCATTGTATCTGCCTTTGTATCTTGTATTTTAAACAGGAGAAAATATTTTTTTTCTCCATTTCAATATTTCTGTAGATACGGCGGCGGTATAGGTCGATTATGCTATTATGCTTATGCTAACGGTATCAACCTTTCAGAAATTCTGTAATTATGTCTTCGGAACTACTGATCCGATTCTGAAAATTCTTTCACTAATGGAAAGCCGAGTGTCAGAGGATAAAATCCAATTGATTTTATGTTTGTAGCGTAGCCTCCATATTATAATTATTATTTTATTTATGTTAAAAGGTTTTAGTAAATTAAGTAGGTATTATATAAACAAACAAATAATAGTATTTACACTAAATTTACACATTGTATAAGTAATTATTCTATACGCACTTAAATCTAACATATTTAACTAAATACCTAAGTAGTACAAATTATAAATTAGGACAACCGCACAAACAGATACTTTTGTTATTAGATATTTTGTATGTGGTTCTGTGGAATGCGGACCGGTCGCCTGAGCGAGCGCCTGCGCTTGTCTACCTAGCTCTTTCACTCTCGCGGCGCACGCCGCAGTCGAGACTCCTTACTGATCGCTAGCGCACGCCGCTCGCACTCGCCGCCGGTTAGCTATTAGACAATACCTACAATACGCTTGCTTCATCCAGGGCTTTTAAGACTTGTACCTAGTGCTAATTGCTATTAACTGTGCCTATCGTTTTCTTTCTCTGCTCTAAATTTCGCCTTCTTTCGTACTATCTTTATTTTGTGAATCCTATAAACTTTTTGGACAATATACTTCTTCGTTTCTGTAAGCTGTTGTGTTTGCTTATTATACTGCAACCCATTACCGCTTCATGTTAAAACCACAAATTTCACGCGGTCGATGCGGCGGGTATTATAATGGTGTCTTATATCCCTTAAAATATAGTACCTGTTCTTCATCACGTTGGGTTAGTAGGTACTTATAAGATTTAGCAAGGTTCAAAGTTTCACTGTGGCTGAGTGATAAAGGTATTAGAATCTATCCATAAAGCAAGGGCCCGGATTAACTTGGAACTTTATACCCTTTTAAGATCTTCAAGAAATGGTGGCACTATTTCTAGCTGTTACGACTTAGTTGTGACGATAAACGCTCTTAAAACAGTGGGTTTTTACATATTTTTTATTAAAATAATAAAAAAATATGTAAAAACCCATTGTTTTAAGAGCGTTTATCCCGCGCGGACAGGCAACGTCGCATTTCTAGAGGTTCTTGTGGTTATTTTAATAAATTTAAATACTTTATATATCATCACTAAATAATATTGATTGTACCTATGCATATTTTTCTAAAGGTAACGTTCTAATCATTTGAGTATTACCTGAATGGATAGATAATGGTCTGCCGGGACGTCAACATCGATGTTTTTTTAATGTATTTGCATTTCAAAATTAAAAAGGACTCTTTGTGATTTATTTTTTGATCACGTAATTAAGCACATGTTTACTTATGATACGGTTGACTGGTAGAAAATGCCTCAGGCATTAAGTCCGCCTTTGTACGGTATTTGTTTTTACTTGTGCATAAAGTTTTAATAAATAAATAAATATGTATCTACAGATTCAATTTGCGAATTACGACCAAATTCACCCAACATATTTATTTTAGTATTTCAATTTCATGTAAATTACTTCCGACATACAGCCTTGGCCAAAAGTATTAGGCTCCCTCATAAAACACGTGCACCTAATAAAGTATATAAAAACAAAGCTATCTGTTAAACAATAGCCCATGAACTGTATTCAAACGTTAATTAAAACAATAGATAAAGTATTTTGACGTGCCATAAAACACCTGATCCATAATTTGTGGTTTAAATGTTTGTGGGGTGCCTAATACTTTTGGCCAAGGCTGTACAACAACAGCGCTACTGCTGAGCACGACGTCCTAGGTTCGACTCCCGGGTCGGACAAAGCGATATCGAGTTTTTCCATTTCAGATTTCTCAGTAGACGCCCGGAATCCGGAATTGTGCCCGGTTGATGGCAATAAGCTCGCTCTCTATTACGACTTAAGGCGCTACCCCGAGCAAAACCTTGCGTTATTCAGAGTCTATTAACTCATTAATTAAGAGTAATAAACTACATATAAAAGCAACTTATTAATGTTCGATATCTTATCATCACATTGCACGTTCTTATTTGTTTTATGTGTTGTAAATACATTTAAAATCTCTGTAAAAAGTATACCTAATAAATTATTGATTGTATGCATATTTTTCTAAAGGTAACGTTCTAATCATTTGAGTATTACCTGAATGGATAGATAATGGTCTACCGGGACGTCAACATCGATGTTTTTAATACTAGCATTTCAAAATTAAAAAGGACTCTTTGTGATTTATTTTTTGATCACGTAATTAAGCACATGTTTACTTATGATACGGTTGACTGGTAGAAAATGTCTCAGGCATTAAGTCCGCCTTTGTACGGTATTTGTTTTTACTTGTGCATAAAGTTTTAATAAATAAATAAATATGTATCTACAGATTCAATTTGCGAATTACGACCAAATTCACCCAACATATTTATTTTAGTATTTCAATTTCATGTAAATTACTTCCGACATACAGTCTTGGCCAAAAGTATTAGGCTCCCTCATAAAACACGTGCACCTAATAAAGTATATAAAAACAAAGCTATCTGTTAAACAATAGCCCATGAACTGTATTCAAACGTTAATTAAAACAATAGATAAAGTATTTTGACGTGCCATAAAACACCTGATCCATAATTTGTGGTTTAAATGTTTGTGGGGTGCCTAATACTTTTGGCCAAGGCTGTACAACAACAGCGCTACTGCTGAGCACGACGTCCTAGGTTCTACTCCCGGGTCGGACAAAGCGATATCGGGTTTTTCCATTTCAGATTTCTCAGTAGACGCCCGGAATCCGGAATTGTGCCCGTTTGATGGCAATAAGCTCGCTCTCTATTACGACTTAAGGCGCTACCCCGAGCAAAACCTTGCGTTATTCAGAGGCTATTAACTCATTAATTAAGAGTAATAAACTACATCTAAAAGCAACTTATTAATGTTTGATATTTTATCATCACATTGTACGTTCTTATTTGTTTTATGTGTTGTAAATACATTTAAAATCTCTGTAAAAAATAATACCTAATAAATTATTGATTGTATGCATATTTTTCTAAACGTAACGTTCTAATCATTTGAGTATTACCTGAATGGATAGATAATGGTCTGCCGGGACCTCAACATCGATGTTTTTAATACTAGCATTTCAAAATTAAAAAGGACTCTTTGTGATTTATTTTTTGATCACGTAAACTAATTGATAACAATTTACGCTGTTTTAAGCACATGTTTACTTATGATACGGTTTTCACTTAAAACAATGTCTACCTTCTCCATTTTTTTTTTAATATGCTCATTTCTTATTAATTTTATTATTCTCAATCGTGCAAAAATGTTTACTTAGCTGTAAGTTTTCCAAAAACTTTAAAATAAAATAAAATAAATAATTTAAAATCTAAATAACTCACGTTTTATTTTAATCCAAAAGTTTTATCACTATTCTTTATTTATTAAAATAATTCCAAAAAAATTGTGATTTCTATGATAAAAAGGCGTGCGGAGTGAGTGGAACAGAGTGAGACTGAGTGGCGGGACAGAGATTAATGACCGAACGCTCAAAGTCGTTAGGTCGGGGTAGCGCCTTAAAAATAACTGGCGAAATGTGGGTATACTATATGTACACCTCAGCCTAACCCTTCTAGGATTACAGGCGTGATGTTGTTACGTACATGAAACTACAAATATCAAAATAAAATACTTTATTATTATTATTGAACGTAATAGTTCAACTCTAACTATCCTAACTAATATTATAAATGCGAAAGAAAGTTTGTTTGTTTGTTACCTTTTCACGCCTAAACCACTGAACCGATTATCCTGAAATTTTGCATACGCGTTGTCAGTTGTACAGAAACGGACATAGAGTTCATAAAAAAAAAGTAGTTTTCCCGAGGAAAATAACAATAACGTTCTCATTATAATAGATGGCGCCACGTGTCTTTAGAATCATGATTGAATTATATTATTATAGAAACTTTAGTAGTGCGTTAGGAGTTTTTTTTTTTTTTATTTTATTTAAGTACCTAATACATTTTGTGAGTCGTAGCTATTCTAAATTAACGCGAGCGAAGCCGCGGGCAAATGCTAGTTTTAAATAATTAATCAACCTTTAGCCAGTGCCCGGTAATTGGTAAATTAATTATCACTTACTGTCCAGTAATTTAATTATGCCCGAAAATAATAATTAAGAACATGATTTACGGCCACCAAATTATTAATAATTAATAACGTTGCATAATAAATGTTGTTCTGAAGTTCTGATATTTAAGCCGATTTGAAAGCGTAGATTTAATCATTTTAATACCCCATAAGTTTGCTTGATAAATGATAAATGATTTTTATTTCTGTAAGTAGGTTTGTACAAACACTTTTACAAGTCAATCATGTTTTTTTTTAAACTAGATGAGGTTGGCGTTTCCTATCTGACTACTCTGAGAAGAAAGACCGAAACAAACTCAGAGGTCACAGTCTCTTATAAAGTCCAGACATAATCTTGGTCACTTCATGTGAAGACCATGTAGATTGGTGTCTGAAATAGTATTTTGAGGAAAGAACCACACAGATTGAGAGGACCTGTCCAGTCAGTCAGTTAAGGAGCTCAACGATTCGACGAACAACACCAAAGAAAGTACATTGGGGTAGGCCGCATAAATTACTCAAACTGCTAGACCATGATTAAAAATAACTGAGAGAAAAAATAAAACAAAAAAAAAGAAAAACCTTCATAATTATTCAGGAAAATGTTATCGAAATTTTGTCTTTATTCAATGGTTTTTAGGTTCATAATATTATATGTTAGGCACTTGGCCCACCGCCAACGATGAGCGAGAAGCGAGTAGAGTTAGAAACTAGAAACGAGTTGGCGAGCAACGAGCAGCGAGTGAACGACGGCGACAAGCGATTACTCGCTGGTATGCGTATGTATTGGGTTGTCCCATAAATCTATGCCAGTCAAAAGCAATTTAATACGTAATGTGTTTTTATTAATAAAGCTACATTTAATCAATTATGTAATCTCCCTCATTATCAACTACAGTCAGTCACCTACTGGGCAAAGTTTGAATACCCTTTTCCCAATAGGAGAGGCTGGGTCTCAAAAAAAATTACCAGTTCAGTATTAAGTCTCACAGAAATTTCAAACTTTTTGCCCAGTAATTTGCGCATTTGAGAGCTCAAAATAAATTAAATTCCGTAGGTGCAAGGTCCGGGCTATACGATGGATATGGAACAGTAAACCATCCTAGCTCTTCTAGCTGTTTATGAGTTAACTTGGTGCAATGAGGTCGCGCGTTGTCATGCAAAAGTTGGACTCCCAAGTCGTTTCGTCCGCTTAGTTTGTAAAACCTCTGCTAGTTTGCGAAGCTGCTCCGTGTACAGGTTAGCGTTGATACTCTGATTAGTTTCGAGAAGTTCCCAGAAAATCATTCCTTGCCGATTCCTTGACAAATGGCCACACGAATGGCCCGGTCGTGGTCGGTTAATGCATGAGGTCATCGTGACATCACTGTACGGTATCCCATTAACTTGAGGTAACGATCTATGGTCGTGCGGGATTGTCCAAGTGCCTTCTCTAAATCACGCGTACTGTAATCTGGATGTAGCGTAAGTTCGTGGAGCAAAGCATCTTCGCCGAAGCTGGTGGGTCGGTCTCAACGAGATTGGTCTTCGCAGCTTATATCGCCGTTGTCAAAGCGCTTATACCAGAAGCGAACATTCCGATCACTAGTAGTACCCGGTCCAAACGCGTTGTTAATCTTCTCAGCCGTTTCTATCGAAGAGGTGTTAAGTCGATGCTCATATAATATGATAGCTCGCAGTTGATGTTGATCCATTTTCGCTAACTACTGATCGCCGCTTTGCGCTCGCGCCTATTTATACCCCCACCCTAAAGGGTACTATTCCTTACTAGCAGGGACTAGAACTTTCTCAGGCCAGCTCCAGTTCAAATAAGAGAAAAATGCGAGTGCTCTGCCCGCCAAGCGAGAGTCGCTGAACAAGTACTCTCTTTGATAGCTCTTGCGACAAACGAGTACTCGCGTGCGGTGTGAAAAGCAGCGATCAACTATTAATATAATGCATCTCTTTTGTTTACACGGAATGTATATCTATTGTAAGTTTCATATAAAGCAACTGTTTCATATAGAAGAGCGGTGGCCGTAACATAGCTTGTTTTTTCTTTCTTTAATTTACCGTCGGATGACGTCACTGAAACGGTACTTATGAAAGTAAGTGGGTGTGTTTATCTAGAGAGCGTTTCTTGACACCGTAAAGTCCAACAGAGCTGCCCAAAGAATTAAATCGGTAGATTTGCCCTCACCGTGCTTAGTCATGAGAAAAAGTGTCCTTACTTAGAATAGTGAGCTCATACATGATTTAAGGCCCGTCCTCCCTAAAATGCGGTGAAACTAAGTAACTTTGTGTCCATTTTTTACAGTAACTATAGCATATTTTTGATAAAAAAAAATATATAATAATCTACAATACATAAGAAGTGATTTCATGTGTCCAGAAATCTGCTTTAGTTTATATAACTAAAGAAAAAAAAAGGTAAACCCAGGTCTATTTTTTCTAGTTTTTACCATATTACTCCTACAATTTTCATTAAAAGTGTTCATAAATTTACACAGTTCTCTACAAAATAATAAGAAATGATTTCATGTCATTACTTTTTTTAAATTATTTTTATTTGATTTTAAATTAATTTACAAAGCAAATCATTAGCGGCAAATTTATGCTGCGCCCCGCTCTCGCCCAAAATCTCAGTGCGGGGCGAGACGTGTTGCTGGACGGACCTGTGCCGCGTTGTGTGACGACCTCCTCGCTTCGATAAACATTGTTTTTTTTTGTGAATAGTGTAGCCACACGGACAGAGTTTCATTTAATTTTTGGTATCTTACCTACCTTATACGTGACTATATTTTTTTCGTGTGTGAATACATCCTTTACTTTGTTAATATTAGTGTATTCAGTGTGTTTTATTATATTATAGTAAAAAAAATTAACAATCATTTTCTAAAGCATAGTGTGTTCAAGATGGGAAGTAAACAAAGACAAAAAAACGAAATCTCAAAAAATTATACAAAAGAAGGGGACAGAGATTACAAGAGTAAGTTTCCTATTTCAATTAGGTACATTGAAATAGGAAACTTACTCTTGTAATCTCTGTCTCCTTCTTTTGTTGTTTCTAGTACCTACTTCAATTCATATTTTGGTAATTTTCATGTTATGTATTATAGGTAGGTACTTAATTAACCAAAGAATAAGTAAATATTCCCTATCCCTACTACAAAATCCCACCTACAAATGGTAGGTACTGTCCAATGGTCTCTGCTGGCTGCATCAGATCGTGCGGGGAATATCTGATGTTTGTCTATCCCTTATCATCCTATCAAATTCATTTTAAATACAAAAGATTTTGACGGTAATGACGACATTCCTTCAAGACACGGATAGGGCTAGCGGCCAGTAACAATTCGTAAATTGAAAAAAATAAACAAATTTCAAACAAACTAAATAATAACGAAAATTAGTATAGCCCTATGGTGTCTCCAAGATACTATTTTAGAAAAATGTAAATAAATCAATAAATATTAACGTTTAATGAAATTAAAATATCCTTATAAAACGAGAACGTGGAACCGTATACGTGTGTTGATTTCATGCCGCCATTGCAGCGCCACGTTGTATAATTCAATGTGTAGATGTAAATGGTGTGAAATCTTCCGGGCTACCAGTTCAGTTAAGTGTACCTCAAGGTTCAATACTGGATCCATTCTTGTTCTTAGTGTATATCAGTGACTTACCATTCTATTTAAAGGGTATCTGTGACGTTGTACTGTTTGTAGGTGACACCTCTCTTATTTTTAAAGTAGACAGGAAGAGACAAGATTTTGACGACGTAAACACTGCACTCTCAATGGTTACAGATTGGTTTGCCTTACCGAATGTTAGAAATCTAGGACCCAACATCATTTTAGATAGAGATGCTTTAAACTGTGGACTCGGCAGTTTTTCTGGGTATAATAGTAGATGCCAAACTTCAGTGGGGCCCACATATATCAAGCCTAGCGGGAAGGCTCAGTTCAGCCGCCTACGCTGTCACGAATGTAAGACAATACACTGACGTTGATACAGCTAGGTTAGTCTATTTTAGTTATTTTTCATAGCACTATGTCATATGGTATTCTGCTCTGGGGCAAAGCCGCTGACATTCAAAATATATTTGTTCTTCAGAAACCAGCTGTTCGAACAATTTACCAGCTCGGTGCCAGAGTTTCTTTGAGAGATTTTTTTTAAACATATTGGTATTCTCACGGTGGCATCACAATTCATCTTCGCCAACATCTTATATATAAGACAAAATATACATTTATACACTAAAAACAGGGATATTCACAATCTTAACACCAGAAATAAGGACGAATTTAGTGCTCAATTTCACCGGCTTCATAAGGTTCATAACTCATTTGTTGGGCTTGGTATATCCTTTTATAACAAGCTACCCTCTTATTTGCTAGATTTGCCCTTCAATGCGTTTAAAGCTAAAGTACTTTACCTTTGTTCAAAGGCATACTGTTCAATAATCAACTAATCAAAAGACGTCCAAATGTCAGTTGCGAAAATCTTGTTAAATACCTTTTATACAAAGACTGTATTAGTCATGTAAAATCTATAAAACACGGAGTTGACAACGAAAAAATCGCTTTAGAGCAATTATCAAAACAGGAAGGGATTAAAATACAACCGTGTGTGTGGTTTGTTTCTGGACGAACGATTGCCCTACATAGGCTCTAGCACTGACGGAATCTGCAATGACATGACAATTGAAGTAAAGTGCCCTATTTCAGCCTACCAATTCAACTTTGAAGAGGCTGTAAGAAAAAATTAAATGAAAATGGCAAAATATAACCATAAACAAAAATCACAACTGGAAAAAAAAACAAAGACCAAAGCAAGTAAAACTATTAACAATGGCGGAGCAACAGAAAAGATGGAAACAGGGAAGAAAATGGGACAGCGAAACAACACGATCCTCTCAACATACTTGCTCATAAATGATAAAAAAACGAAGGAACATGATGAGGTAGAAAACTAGAAAACAAACACCACGAAAAGGAAGTACACGGATTTCCGTGTACTTCCTTTTTTGTTCATTTGAACACTGGCAAGAAAGAAAGCAAGATTCAAATAAATGAAGAAGATACAGAAAATACTTTTTATTACTCTACTGACTTTCCGAATGCTTCAATTCAAGAGTTCGGTAATATACGAGTAAGCGATGATGAAGAAGTTCAAATAAAAAGAAGAAAACATTGACCGAAATTCAATGAAATTTTAATGAATTTTGAGTAATCTGTCAATAAACAAGTTAAATATTGGTTTTCTTTTTGACAAACAACAAAAATGTTATGATGCACCAGCAATGCCCGCAACTTCGTACGTGCAGGCATTGAAATAAATGATGATGCCGATTGCTTTTAGCTACTAATATTCTTGGTTCTTGAGCATATCCACTAACAAAATGAAAAAAAGACCTACAAATTGATCTTGTCTTATAGTACCTACATTTTTGTTTGTGGAGTAGGCTCTTTCGCTATCGTCTAGTTGTACCTCTAGGGTTTAATATCAGGTCCTACATAACATGAATTTAATATCATATACAGTGTTCAAAATCCCTTACCCTTTTTTTCGTTCGCTTTTTAATTTCATCTCTGTGCTATACAGATAAGACGCTATTTTATAAAATTATAAATAAATCAATAAATAATAACGTTTAATGAAATTAAAATATATCCTTATAAAACGAGAACGTGGAACCGTATACGTGTGTTGATTTCATGCCGCCATTGCAGCGCCACGTTGTATAATTGTTAACTGGTAGAAATGTACATACTTTTATTTCAGAATGTGATTGATGTGACTAATAAAGAAATATCTAAACAAGATGTTTTATGTGTTGCCACTCCTTAAAGATTGTAAAGTTAATTTTTTAATACCTTATATGTAGGTATTTATAAAAACATCTGCGGTCTTACTACAAAAGGTTTAAAAACATGTTCAACGCATGTCTAACGTCAAACTCCATACATAAAAAACATAAAATACGCGTTGAACATGTGTTTAAATCTTTTGTAATAAGACGGCTGTTATTTATTAATTACTCTATGTCGCACGCGGCAGTAATCGTGTACACCCTAGCGAAGCATCGCGCGCGATGTTTAGGTTCGGGTGGTGCGGGGAGTAGTACTAAGCTCCGCCCACACACGCAAGGTCGTTGGCGCCGGTAAAAACCTTAATAACGTTTCCATAAAAATCAAGTGAAGTCACTGGTCATTGTGTGTCAGGGGTGTCAAAACGAAACAGTAACTTGACTATCTTTTGACGCGGTAGCCCGCGAATCTAACGATTTAAATCTTTGCCGCTACCATCATTGTTATGACAGCTGTCACTGCGACTATTAGTGGCAGTATCTATTACTATACCCTATGGCGGCCACCATTCTTCTAGGAAACCGTTGCTTGTCGCTCACGACGCTTCCAAAAAGTAACATTATTACAAACGTAAATTCTCACGTATAGCCAGAATATCATAATAACACTATTACTTTAATGGCACACAACGCGACTTCCTAACGTGTTGTTTGTTAAAATACTTAACTAAGAAGCCCACAAGATTAAAAGTACATACTACCACCAATGGGTACCTAAAACACCAAATGGTTTGCCAATTTGTTGATAACAAAAGACGCTAAGTTTGAAATGTTTCAAGTGATATTACGAAATGCAAATATTGTATTATCTGTGGTTTATTACTGTCACTATAAAATATTATCTCCAAGTGAAAAAAAAATATATTAAATAAACCAATGCCAAGTAGTTTTAAAAGAAACGTATTTTCATTCTACAACAGATATGCTTATCATTTTATATTTAGTTGTCAGTAAACTTGATTCTGCTACTGAACGCAAGTGAGAGAACTGCAGAAGCTCACTTACCTCTGATTCTAACAAAACCTCTAAACCTTTAAAACCAGAAGACTTATTAACGTTTTTAAACAATAGCTCTGACGTGTTAGACTTGAATAATTCAGCATTAATGACACCACCAACCATATCCTACAAACTAATCACAGTAAACACGAAAAAACACGTAATTGATGCGCAAATTGGTCGTCTACCAAATGCAACTAAAGTAACAATAAGTAACAATAAATTGATAGCATTTGATCAATTGCAATTAATCATTTCGGGGAAGACTGCTTGACGGTAGAATGAAGTTTCTGGTCAAACAAGACTCAAGCAAGCATTTTTTTTAGTTTTTTTTTTACCAAATCTTGTACAATTTAACACGGGATCTACATTAAAAGTAAAAAAAAATAGTAGGCGCAGTTCGAGTCCACGCCGTTTGTTTTCGTGAAAACCGATTGGAATTTTACTACGTTTTCCGATACTGCCGTAGACATTGTATTTGCTCGATACTAGACTTAGTAGGTTCATACGTATTACATACACTGTTACTGGGTTATGGAGGTCAGATAGGTAGTCGCTCCATGTAAAATAGTGGCATTCAGCTGCATCCGGTTAGACTGGAAGCCAACCCCAACATAGTTGGGAAAAGACTAAGCAGGTGATGATGATAGAGTTAGTAGGCTTAATGCATTACTTATAAAGTGAGCTTTCACCGATTATGATATTTTTCAGTTCTGAGCAGATTTACGGCCGATATGAGATGACATCTCTAACTTTTTTGCTATTTGCAACAGATTTTTTTTATGGATTCTAACAATGTCGTAGCTATTGAATTTGCTCGGCACTAGACTTTTTAGGTTCATTGCATTCCTTTTGACGCAAGCTTTCTTCGATTTGGGTTTTTTCATTTCCGAGCAGAGTTACCGCCTATATGAGACGACATATGACAAAATTTTGCAACTTCATATTAACTTTTAACCCAATTTTGGCTAATGTTTCTGTTTTCGACTCTTCTGACTTCTTCTCTTCTGACAAATACACCAGAATAACTGATCTTACCAAGTTTTTGCGCTAAACGAGTTGATATTTCGACACATAGTGAAATGTAGAGGGTCGCGCGCATACGCGTGCTTTCGCAGTGTCACATCATAGCCAATTATATCCGGCCTTAAAAATGTTATAAATATAACCCATCTTTTGAATGCTGAACCATTACTCTAGCAATTATAGTCTCGTAGTAATAACTACGAGACTATAATTGCTAGAGTAATGGTTGGAACCGCTAATAAGCGGTTGAAATCTTACATATTTTTGTCGGTCAGAAATATTGAACTTACCACAACAAAAAAAACTATTTGTCCAAATAATCAATTCCATTTTTCCTTTAAAAAAAACTAATGTTGCATTTTCCTTTGCCCACAGATACGCACAAATAGACGTTACAACCAACATGTCAAAATCTACAAGATAGCGCCAAAAACAAAAACAAGATGGCCGACAAAGACTGGGTTGACTACTTCGGGGATTTCAACTCGACGAAACAAATCGTGGATGGAGACAGCACAGATTTAGACATCTCAAAGATAAATTATAATTACTATGACAATCAGACTGGGTATCCAGGATATTCGAATTTTAGCGCCGACGACTTCTGCCAATCGAATCATTCGCATTTCTATTTGAATGTGACCTGCGAGTTTCCGATCAATTATGCTGAGCCTATGTATGGGTGAGTACCTTTTATGCCACCTGTTTATTTGTAGGGTTCCTGTTTCGTTTTGAGGAACGCCTCTAAACGAAACAGGAACCCTTATAGGATCACTTTGTTGTCCGTCTGTCTGTCTGTCAAGACCCTTTTCTCAGTAACGCGTAGAGGTATCAAGTTGAAAGGAGATCCGCAAACAGTCCTAATAAATTAGGCCTCAATAAACAAAAATAAAATAATTTGGGTTTTCAAGGAGTAATATTAGTATATTGCCCTGTGCAATTAGTTTTTCGATATAACATGGGATATGAAAATTAAAAAAAAAAAACTTTATTTCCGACCGTAGTCAAAAAACCCATCATTTGTTCCCGCTCTTTTATTAGGTTATGAGTTTTAGTGAAAGATTAAAAGTACTTTGCCAGGTTCTATCTTTTCATTAAGAGGTGAAACTTACTTACAATATCAAAAGGCAAAATCGGTGTCAGGCAGTTACAATTGTCTAAAAACACAGCAAGGGTCGGTAATTAGATGTAGCACACAAAATAAACATAAAAAGTAAGTCCGCAATACGAGCGAGAAACGTTATGACGGCAATCTGTTGTTGACAACCGATTGATTGACAAGTGACAGCCGTATCGAGTGTTGCAGTTCACAAAAATGAAAATCGATTTTTCTATAAAATCTTTAAAATAACATAACAACAACGAAAAAATACTCTATCTTTAATCATTGTTTCGCAATAAACTCGTATAATACTTTTTTAAGTGAAAATAAATATAAATCGAATATTATAATACAAATCTTTTAATGGGAAAAAGCATTTTTATTTAAAAATAGCATAATATGGCAACATCAGTTGTTATTAAAACAACTGCAACGCGAGGAATACACTAATTGACTTTTTTTTAGAAATTCCTTTCTCCTAGGTTTTTTTAGGAAATGATAAATTAAAGTAGAGCTTATAATTATTTAAATATTTTTTCAAATGGTCTAATACTGTGTCTACCAGGGCCAGGAATTGCTGATCTCCTTTATATCAAATACTCGTGTATTTGCAGTGGAAGATTTGACTGTGACGTATATCAATGTATGGGAGAACATGTTTTTCAACTACAAATTTTAGTTTGTTTTTGGGATAAAATCTTTTCAACTACGGAACCCCCTATTGTGCGTAGTCCGACACGCACTTGGCCGGTTATTGATTTCGTTGGTAACTATTTTCTCATTACCAGCTGTAGGCCAGGGGCAAAATCAAAGAGCTGTTCAAAGTGGTCACCATCAGCACCACTTCACCATATGCATTGTGACGAGCATAAATTGCTTAGCTTAACTTTTTATTGCGTAGTTCCGATGGCCACCTGGATCATCCACTTCAGTTCCACTTCATCAAATGGTGCTTTCCGAGAGCATGCACGAGTTACTAAAAAATACCCAAATCGCTATAAAAAATGACTATAAAATTGAGGTTTTCCCTCGATTTCCATGGGATTCCCTCATCGGATTCAGACTTGGTCACAATCGGTCCACCTCGAGAGCATACCTTTTCAAACAAAAAAAGAATTTTCAAAACCGGTCCACAATTGACGGAGAAATCGTTGGCAATAAATTAAAAAAAAAACATAAAGCGAACATATATACTCCTCCTTTTTGGAAGGCGGTTAAAAAAGTGCCTTTAATAACAAGATCTTGAAATATGTCCTGAAAAAATCTTACAATAATACTTAAATTACGGAACTAGAGCACTAGTTTATGAATGCATCTAAAATATTACATTTCTCAGGAGATTTACTGAAACTCTAACGTAACTGAAAAGCTTTCATGAAATGAGCACAGATACGCTTTCATCTCAATTAGATAAACAGGGAGTTTTACTTCAAAATCCTTTTCATGAAGAAACTTAGTTAAAAAGAAGTTTTATTTTTTGCTATTTTCGCTAAGAATGAGGGTATCTTGACGTTTTTGTCAGGTTTAAAACCTCCTTAGTTTAAAGGGTTGTTAAATAAAATTACATGAATACTTTCATTTTGATTATTAAAATAACCCATTTACTTATCTTCTAAACAAATAAATAAAATTGAAGTGTCCGATTGTAATGTCAAAATAACAGCTTTTTACTAAATGCATATGTAAGTATATACCGTATATACTTATATAATATGCATTTAGTAAACTGCATTTAAAAAACTTATAACAAAAAACTATTCTTAAAATTTTTGTCTGTCTGTTGGTTTGTCTGTCTGTCTGTTTTTCCGGCTAATCTCCGAGACGGCTGGACCGATTTTGACGAGACTTTCACTGGCAAACAGCTGATATTATAAGGAGTAACTTAGGTTACTTTTATTTTAGAAAAATAATTAGGGTCCGCGCAAGTTTACCTAATAAAACATGGGATGCAACGCGGCGAGTCGGGGGACGAGGGAGTTTTATTTTATTAAAATGTGGTTGTTATTTTAGCATATCGTGTATCTTACGACTTCCACGCGAACGAAGTCGCGGGGCCCAGTTAGTTTAACAATAAATAGGTAATTATATGTATTATGGATTATTATACTGTGCAATTTTTAAACCACTACCCAAATTTTCTCAGGGTGTTCTACCCATGAATATCATCAACTTTCACTATGAGACCAAATCGGAAATCATGAAAAAGTCTGCTGTTTCATATAAAAGTTCAAAACCTAATCGACCAAAGTGATGAACGACACAGCAGATTTTGTTTTTGTAATTTCAGAATTGGTCATATAGCGAAAGTTTTCACATCCATGGGTCGAACACCCTGTAAAAATTTGGGTAGTGATAACAAAATTGTCCTGATTATTAAATAAAATCCTTTTTGTCCGTGAATATATCCTTTAAAGACACTTTAAACGCTTTAATGTTTTGAAGTATTGTTTTTTTTAAACTAAATATCTAAGTGATCTCGTGAAAAAAATGTCGTGATGGCCCAGTGGTTACCGCCTCACGAAGTTGTGGGTTCAAATCCGGCCAAGAAGTCCAATGTAACTTTTTCAATTCATATGAACTTTTGAGTTTATCATTGACATTACCGTCATCGGTAAAGGAAAAAAACATCGTAAGAAAATCAGAACTTAAAATAAGTCTGGAATCGCTAACCTGTCTTGAGCAATCGTGGTGATCAATGCACGTGCCTTCTCTTTGCCGTCATAATAAAAGGCTCCTGGTATCATTATTACTAAGTAATCAATCAGTTGAGTTGCAGGGTATACTTTGAAGTTCCACTTTCACTATGTGAACAGTGAACTGTTCACAGCAAAATGGCTAGACGGTAGAAACAGATGCCTACCAATTTACTTAAGTGTTTCCTGGACGAACGCTTACACAGTGAGAAAATATTTAATTCCAAACAAATTACCTATATTTGTTCAAGCATTTTGTTGGGACCTTATATTTTTCGTCTTCAGACACCATTCTGCATAACCAATTTATACCTATACCAAAACTACATGGTTATTGGTACAACACCAACAACCTCTTAAGGGGTCATTGTACTCATCATTATGAACAACTTTTACTATGGGAACAAACCTGAAATCGCGAAAAAAAAAGTCAGCTGTTCAGTACATTTATGTTAGCATAAGTTCGTCAAAATGTACTGAACAGCTGTTTTTTTTTTCGCGATTTTAGGTTTGGTAACCCTGTATAATATAATTCCATTTTTTTCCACAGCTACATCGCGCCCTTCCTCTTAGCAACAACCACAGTGGCTAACACCCTCATCGTGGTAGTTCTCTCCCGGCGTCACATGCGAACCCCCACCAACGTAGTGCTGATGGCCATGGCTCTGTGCGACATGTTCACAATGCTGTTCCCGGCCCCCTGGCTGTTCTACATGTACACTTTCGGCAACCACTACAAGCCACTGAGCCCCGTCAGAGCGTGCCAGGCATGGAATTATATGAATGAGGTAAGTCAGCTTTTTCAAATGGTCATAACTCTTGTCTCCTGATGCAAAGCTACATGTACTTTTCTGATCCTATAAAGAAGAATCCGTACTTTTAAAAAGTATTCATTTTATTTCTGTACATTCTGGGTAGGTATCAGGCTGGTACAATTATTGGCCATCTCTATTGAAGGACTATTTTCCAAAAACGAGTATGTATTTGAATTGTCGTGGTTTTGCAATATATCAAAAAAAAGTAAAAATGTGACCGTAATATTGTTTGCCAGGTTTAAAAAAGTTTCAAAATATGCCTACGGTAATAATATTATTTTGAATAAAAGTGATAAGCAACGGCAAACGTAACAAAGTGCTCAAATGTCTACAATTAAGTAAAATAATTTAAGTACGAGTATGAATAGTAGGCACGTTATAATGATTATATCTCCACGTAGTTTTCCTTTGCCGTCATATCAGCCAACTTCCCCACATAATTCCACATACCTAACCTATAATTCCACATCAAACGACATGCGAAGGAAACTACTCACACGACGGTTATAAATTGCACTTAGTAAAGTTTAATTAGGTTCTATGTTTAGCTTTGTTGAGACCTACTTAGGCCCTAGTTCTTAGTAGCGTGTAACATGCTAGTTTCAAGTATGTTTTATTAATAGTTGTTTTGCTTGATGGGGAAACTTAAATTGAGTATAATGGGCAACAATTACGAGTATACAGAATGACTTTGAAAACAACCGACCAAATTTAAGGGAATATTCTACCCATCAATATGAACAACTTTTACTATGGAACCAAATAAGAATTCGCATAAAAAATTAACCTACTCGTGGAAAAGTAGGTACATACCCGATTGGACCATTTTGTATAGGAAGGTAGAATTATTTTTTTGCGAATTACAAGTTGGTCCCATAGTAAAAGTTATTCATGTTGATGGGTAGAACACCCCCTTAATGTCGCTTGTTTTCAAAGACACCCTATGTAACTGTCAACTCTCTGTGCGTCTCCCTGAGGAACCGTCCGGTAGACTTAAGCACAATGTTTTTCCTCTGGAACGCCATAGGACTGCCTTTGCCAAACGCCAATTCTATGTTTCTAGCATAAAAATGTATAACATCCTAAATAAAAAGTTACAAATTTATTCTTACTCAACATTTCGTTGTAAAACCTTACCTACTTAAAGATTATCTCCAAACATTAAATTATGATAGTACGGAGGATCTACTACTGGGTAATTTACAGTGATACCGAATTATAAATCTTTACGTGCACACCCACACACTATACCTACACACACACACACACACACACACACACACACACCCTACATATACACTACACGTTCACCTACAGTTACACTTACAAACTACACACACGCTTCATCATACACGCATAACCATGTATCATTTCTCTTTTTTATTTTATTATTTTATCTTTATCTTAATATAAATAATAATTCTGTTTTCTACCATTAATTGTTAAAACTATTCCAAATTACTGAAAATGGCTCTAAGTTGCTACGGAGAATCACTGACTCCTAAGTCACAAGAACTTACACCTAGTTTAGGAGTCAGAGTATTTAATAACTGACCCTTGTAATTAAGCCTTTTATGTGTTACTTTTGTAGTATATTGTTAAGAGCTTTAGGTGAAATAAAGAATTTAATTTAATTTAACTAGAGAATGCCAGACGAAAATGAAAAGGTAAGAGCTTATTTCCAATAGCCAGGTTCAAATCTACACTCCGGGTTGATAGTGAGAATTTCCTTCCAGAAAACCCCGTTAACACTTTGCCCGACCTGGTTATCGAACCCCAGGACCTGCAGTCGTGACATGGATAGCGATCGCTTTACGACCGAATTCGGTCGCAAAGTTCTAGTAGCGTCCCTAGACGGTCAAAATTGCATGACAAACACGAAAAATTACATGCTTGTCAAGCAATTTTGACTGTCTAGTTACCCCACTAGGACTTTACGATGGAATTCGGTCGTATAGCGATCGCTATCTATGTCGAGACTGCAGCCCCAGGACCTAATGCGCATCAGTAGCGCCTTTGACCACTAAATCAAACAGATACAAATGTTGTCAAATAATTGTAAAATCGTTGCAATAACTAAACATTTTCAAATCAACATCGTTCATTTCCTTTATAATAATGAACAGATAATAAATAATCCTTTTCACTGAAACGTAGTTAAAATAAATTATATTCACAGTAATTAAAATAGAAATTGAGACATTTGTGGACCATTTAAGACATTCGGGGACATTTCGGGACATTAATGATAAAACCTATTGCTATCATTAAAAGTTTATTTGCTTAAATATTTGTTTTATATTTATTTACTCAGGAGTTAAAGCAATATTTGGATAGACATATTTTATCGTATCTATGTTTGTTTATCACTAGCGACCCGCCCGTGCTTCGCATGGTTCTTACGACTTGACGAAATATCGAGATTTCGCATATAAACCTTTCAGAATAAATTATCTAAATGTCACACAGACAGACACTAAAATATGTAAATAAAATTTAAAAAAAAAAACGTTGAATTTGACTTTGACTTTATGTATCTATATGTTGCAGTCAGCTGGTTTAATTGGTCGCCTAGCCTTTGGCTGCCGCGGCTTCACTCGCTCGGCTCGCGCAGTTGGTGACAGTTCTAACCTTTTTTTTTTGTCCGAGGTGGAAAATCCTCATGGATGTCTTCTGCCCTAGGACGAGTGGAGGGGTCTGTCAGACTCTTATTGACTAAAAACCACCCCGGTGTTCCCTTCCCAAACTATGACCGGGGATCATGGGAACTTCCACGATCCACGATCGACAGTTCTAACCTAACCTAACCCATTTGGTCGGAGTGCCCTAGCTTAGTTATTGCGACCAATTCGGTTCGCGCTTGGTTGGTGACAGTTCCAACCTTTTTTTTTTTGTGATGGGTTTGCTCTTGACTTTAGTCTAGGTCAGAGGTGACAGAGACAAAGTCTACGATGGAGTGAGCTTACCCAGAAGAAGCTTGTTCACTCTAACTTTTTTAAGAGATTCGGGTTGTATGCGCTCGGGAACACAGACGCAGGTAGTGAGTTCCACTCTTTTGCCGTGCGCATTATGAAGGATGTTTCAAAGCGCTTAGTGCGAATTGGTAGAATGGCTACTAGGTATTGATGGTAACCAGCAGTCTAGATGTTGGATGACAGAAGGGGGCCTTTGGAAAGAGGTTGTGGAGTTCCTGAGCACACTCACCGAAGTACAGTTTATAGAAGACCGACAAGCAGGCAACCTTGCGGCGATGAACCAAGCTGTGAAGCTTGGCATCCACCAGTTTTTCGTCGCCAATGAGCCTCTTAGCTCTCCGTTCCACTGAGTCAAGCGCAGCAAGTTGGTATTTAGCTGAGCCATCCCAAAGGTGGTTGCAATACTCCATGCAGGATCGGACTTGCGCTTTATATAGGGTCCAACCTAACTTGTAATTGAATGTCATTCAGGCCGCTATAGTTGAACGGCCGCCGTTTACTTAAAAGGCTAGGCGGTTAAATGAATGGCTATCTAAATAAACCAGTTGGTTGTGACATATACAACATATCCCAGAATTGACGCACACCACTAACACCCCAATTAAAATATTATGTTATAATCATAATACATACAATATTTTTTTTAAGGTTCCGTGCCAAAACGGTAAAAGGAACCCTTATGGTGTGACTCAGTCTGTCTGTCCATCTGTCACAGCAGGATATGTCAAGAACTACTAATGCTACCAACCAACTTGAATTTTGGAATAATTTTAGATGACGTTTGCCCAACTGTTTTGCAAATAAGAAAAAACATTTAAAATAGCCCTTTCCCCCCCCTTGTCTCCGAAGTTTGCATAGAGAAAAATCTGAAATTATTCTATGTGATAGAAGTGTAGGTAAAGATAAAGCGATGTCTCTAAATTGCACACTTTTTTTTAATATATGATGGTACGGAACCCTCGGTTTTGTAGTAATATAACCTTCTTCTGATTATTCTTTGCATTAAGTTTTAAATATAAACAGTCTATGTTCAGTTGTTTATAAAGTTGGTTTCCTGTCTCTAAATAGAACACGTTTTATTAAATATATGATGGTACGGAACCCTCGGTGCACGAGTCCGACTCGCTCTTGACTGATTTTTTAATTATGTATCAAACATCAGAATTAACCCTGGATGGATGAAATGGCGGCAGGTCACAGAAATAATCTACGACTCCCGCGTTCCCCTTAAATTTAAGGGGAAGATTTTTAAACACAATGGTTAGACCCGCTGTGTTGTATGGATCAGAATGTTGGACCACAAAAATAATGAATGAAAGGCAATTGCATGCAACTGAGATGAGAATGCTAAGAGGGATGTGTGGGCGTTACGCGAATAGATAGAATAAGAAATGAGTATATAAGAGGAAGTCTGAGAGTGACTGAAAAGTTGTATGGTAATCGGTGGTCATGGTTTGGGCATGTGATGCGGAGGAATGAGGAAAATGTCGTCAGGAAAGTTTTGAGTCAGGACATTCATATATGGATGGCTATACGAGTATGGGAAGACCAAAGAAACGATGGATGGACTGTGTGAAAGATGGTACTCGTATGGCTAAAAAGGGAGTAACTACCGACATGACGACTAATAGAGAAGTATGGAAGAAAAAGACATGTTGCGCCGACCCCAAATAAATTGGGATAAGGGCAGGAGAATGATGAATGACGATGATAAAATATTGTTTATGTATTAAATTTGCTATACCGATCGTAGGAGAAAATTGTGGTCACATTACAAATTTACGCACGCACACAGTCGCACACGTGTACGGGTCTAACGTAGTAGGTAGTTCGTTCATTTTGGTTTGTTTTGACTGTACAGCGGAAGTGTTACTGTAATTTACGTACCTAGTTTTAATTATTTTTGGGATAAAATCCTAAATAATAATAATAATATTATAAATGCAAAAGTGATTTGGTTTGTTTGTTTGTTATGCTTTCACGCTAAAACAGCTAAAAGGATTTGGATGATGTTTAGCACATGGGTAGACCATGTCCTTGACTAGGACATAGGATACTTTTTATCTCGGTAGTGTACGCTCTCGTGGGGTAATTTTCGACATCCACGCGGGCGAAGCCGCAGGCAAAAGCGTCCATTTTGGTTGGCTTTGACTGTACAGTGGAAGTTGACTGAAGACTGTAATTTACGTAGCTTAAATTATTTTTGTGATAAAAAAATACGTAAGTATATTAAAAATTATAGAAATCGTTTCAGTAAACGATTCTGAACAAACTACTTTCATAGCATATGCCTAGCCTTCTCCCAACTGTGCTGGGGTCGGCTTCAAGTCTAATCGAATGCAGCTGAATACCAGTATTATACATGGAGCGCCTGCCTATCTGGCCTCTACAATCCAGTTATTGGGTAATACGATACCCCTTGGTGAGACTGGTTGTCAGACTATCGGGCTTCTGGTGACCCATAACGACTGTCAAAAATCCACGAATGACAGCCGGGACCAACGGCTTAACGTGCTTTCCGATGCACGGAGGGGTCTTGGTATCTAAATATGGTCACCCATCCACGGACCAATAGCGGCAAGCGTAGCTTAACCTAATCGATCGACCTGTGCCACTGTCAGCATGCATAACTGCGAGTCTCATGCTACAGGGAAATATATGAATTAGAATAATTGTAATTAAGTATAGGTACTAACATAGTGACGTAAGCTGTATTACTAACTAAGAGATAGGGAACAAGTGTCTGAAATAAAGGTTTATATTATATTATTATTACTTAGCCACGAGTCCCTCTTTCATAATGTGCACAAATTCAATTACACATTGTATTTATGATACTACGTATGCTTGAATCACGACACTCGTATGGCTGATGTCGCACCGCGGGCGAGGAAGCGACTAACTATCGGCTATTTTCTCGCTCAAGAAACGTAAACGTATCTATAGTAAGATATACATTCCGTGTAAACAAAAGAGATGCATAGTTGATCGCTGACTGTTCACACTGCCGGCGAGGACTCGCTCCACTAATTTGTCACTAAGTGACAAGTGCTACCAAAGATAATACTCGCTCAGCGATGGTGGCTTGGCGGTCAGAACTCACGCCGAGAGACCAAACAGCGACCGAGCGAGTGGCGCCAGCGACAAAACTATCGGAACTACACACTCGCTTCTCGGTGCTCGCCAACTCGTTTCTAGTTTCTAGCTCTAATCGCTTCTCGCTCATCGTTTGGGACAAGTACCTAAACACTCTCAGGATTTGCCATGATTTTCTACAAATTGTAACTTACAAAGGATTTTTTGATAAACAAAAACAAGTTTAAAAATATACTTGTGAAACAAATTAAATAACGACACTAATAACCCGTAATTAACACGTGTAGTTTTGATGGAGTATTCCCGTTTGAGCACCTATTTTTGGAGCACCTATACATTTTGCACCAAATGACCTTTGGTGCAAAATGCATAGCAACGCAACGGGAATACTCCGTTTTGATAAACACATATTTGTAATAATGATTTTTTTTAATAAGTTTTGATAAACAGGGCAGTGATCTTCAGTTTAAGAGTCGTGTATTAGTGCCTTAACAGCAGGACCGTTTCTGTCATTCTTTTGCCACCATATTCTCACCATCAAAATACAAACTATTCAAATCAAATTTCACTATACCCATTTCCTCCACATCAAAAGCGCGTGATTTTCACTTTCACACCCACTGCTTATATTAGTCGCACACATATCACGGTTGAGTTGAGTTGACGCGATAATCTGGTGCCGATATTGCAGCGTGCACTGTGCCGTAAATAGTCGCCACCCTGCAACGTGATCGTATCACGCTTGATCGCCGGTATTTGGAATAACTTGTCACGCACATTCTGTGTTCTAACACTGCACGATATTGTACGATGTAAATTGCGCAAAGAATTATTAGGTCCTTACTTAGGAACTACTTGATTTTTAAATTTCGGGGGGAATTGAAAATGTATTTAAACGATATTATTATTATAACTTTCGGGGGAAAACAAAAACGGGGAGAGTCAGTAGTAACGGGGCAGTCAATTCGGTTTTTCCATTAGAAATTTTATAGTAACACCCCAGATTTTGGAAGTTGGTGATGTGATAAGGGTCCAGGCCTTAGAACGCACGTTAAGGCTTGTCATACTGTAAAATCGCGGTCACTGTCAGACTGCTTAGAAAAGAAAGAGAAGCGCGACGCTGGTAATTTATTGCAAAATATGAAGCAATTATCTATTTACAAAAAATCTATTGATTGGACTAAAAAAGTAATGACATGAAATCATTCCTTATTACACTTTTAATGAAAATTGTAGGAGTAATATGGTAAAAACTACAAAAAATAGACCTGGATTTAGGTTTTTTTATTTAGGTCTTTAAACTGAAATAGATTTCAGGACGAATGAAATCACTTCTTATGTATTGTAGATTACTGTGTATTTTTTCCTATCAAAAATATGCTATAATTACTATTAAAGATCGTCACAAAGTTATTTAGTTACGCCGTATTTTTTTATTTGAGATGGGTTTGCTCTTAGCTTTAGTCTAGGTCGGAGGTGACGAGACAAAGTCTACGATGGAGTGAGCTTACCCAGAAGAAGCCGGTTCACTCTAACTTTGAAGAGATTCGGGTTGCATGCGCTCGGGAAAACAGACCCAGGTAGTGAGTTCCACTCTTTTGCCGTGCGCATTATGAAGGAATTTACAGAGGACAAACCTTAAGCCGTTGGTTGGCCCTGCGCCTGATCTCTCTCCGGTTGGGTCGGATTGCCGTCCCAGCGGACTATGAGAGGAAGAGAAGAGAGAGTGCACCTGTGTCTGCGCGCACACTAGTCTACCATAATATCTACCGTGTCAAAGGCTGGTCGCCGCTGAGATTGGTCGCCATGGCCGAACTTCGGTCTGGAGGACTATATTTTTAAAAAAATTTAAATTAAGATAAAAATTAAGTATCTTGAAAATAGGCAATGTTGTCAATATCATGGTTTCCTCACGTTGTGCTTTACTCTGCAACTCTGCTAAGAGTAAGTTTCACTTAATAAAAGTACTAGTCAGGTTGAGGTTTCGAAACCTCAACCTACACATGGCTATTAAAACTCTTCAGGGAATTTTCACTTTTATTAAGATGGTCTAAAAAATGTAAGTTCTGAATGAGGCCATGGACGAACAAAAAAAGTTAGACAGATTCTCGCTACCAAAAAACTGTGTCGCGCGTGAACGCACGCACACATTCACACATTAGTCGGCCATTACCTTCGATCACTAATTATTGATCGAAGGCCATTACGCACGATAAAGTCAACACTCACACATAAACTAATATTCAAACGGGACTTAATTTTGTTTTAGCGCGTTTCGTCTGATTTTTTTTGTTCGTCCATGGAATGAGACACATATTTTTGGTAAAAGATTCCTTTACTCCACAAACCATACTCATCTGTTATTCCATTCTACTACAAACTAAGCAAACGGGCAATGCTGTCGATTAATTTGTCGGTGGTTAGTCCTTTGTACCGGCTGCCAAGCTTGGCTTCACCATAACTAGAAACTCAGATGCCCAGTTATTGATAATCAACGCTGTGCGCATGTCTTAGAACAATTACAAAGGGGAAGTTGAACTGGGTTCTATTAAGGGAAAGTAGGTACAAGAATCAATGTTAAAGTATATTCATAGTGAATAGTTGCCTCGTTCATCCAGTAGTGGTAAATGACGGGTCTATTTTTTTATTTATTAAAACTTTATGTATAAGTAAAAAAGCCGGTCAAGAGCGAGTCAGACTTGCGCAGCGAGGGTTCCGTAGCATCATATATTTAAAAAAAAAGTGTGCTATATAGAGACATCATTTTATTTTTCCTGTAATCTTTACATAAACTTTTATCATATACAGTAATTTCAGATTTATCTCTATGCAAACTTCGGAGACAAGGGGGGAAAGGGCTTTTTTTAAAGTTTTTCATCAAAAGTCAAAAACTATGCGGCCTAAAAAAAAAGAAAAATGTTTGAGAACGTGCAAACAGCGCTCTTTCATATAATACCCCCTTTCAGTCCGTTGCAAAAAAAAATTCTTTCTTATTTGCAAACGTCATCTAAAACTATTCCAAAATTCAAGTTAGTAGTTCTTGAGATATCCAGCTGTGACAGACTTAGTCGCACCGTAAGGGTTCCTTTTTACCATTTTGGTACGAACCCTAAAAACACTGTACAAAGGCATACCTACTGCCTGAAGCATTTTTACCAGTCAACCTTAGAGTGATGCAGAGAGAAAATATAGCAGGTGCAATATAAAGGACAGATAACTCGTATAAGAATAAGTACATACATACATACATAACAGAATAAACTTTGTCAGGAGAAATAACGATACATAGAGGAGAAAACGAATCCAGCAAATCAGCGCTGGGATGATTCAGCCAACTTCTTGCGAAAATAAAGACTCATAATTTTAATAAAGACTGCCTCGTTCATTCAATGTATCGCCGTAATCTTTTGATTGCGTAGAAAACGACAAAATACGTGTCCAATATATTTTATAAATCTACATTACAGACAAAAAAAAAATTTTAGTCATCATCCGTATTACATGAAAGTCATACAACGATTAGGAAATCTTGTGAGATGATGGATACCATCACGCCTGTGAAGTTAACACATACAATAACTGATTTTTTAAACTGATATTTCAAGTACACTAACTGCAGTTGATCAATCCATAAAAAAACATCATCTTCAGCTCCTAGGCATGTAATTGACATCTGCTGGTCTATTCTGTAAAAATCTCACCGTGAAAACTTAGGTGAAGTGAGCTTGAAGTGAGCTGTCATTCCACGTAATGCTAGGGATTGACACTATTGAGCGCTCACTTCACGCTCACCTCACTTAGGGATTGACACTATTGACCGCTCACTTCACGCTCACCTCACTTAAGTTTTCACGGTGAGATTTGTACAGAATAGCACTGCTGGTCTCAACTTGCGCCACCATCGAGTACAAGGCCCAAAAAACTGCGGCCAAGAAACTAGGCATTCTAAATAGGGTGATGCGATACTTTACGCCTGGACCGCTTTTAACTCTTTACAAAGCGCAAGTCCGATCCTGCATGGAGTATTGCAGCCACCTTTGAGATGGATCAGCTAGCCGCGCTTGACTCGGTGAAACACGGAGCTAAGAGGCTCATTGGCGACGTAAAACTGGTGGATGCCAAGCTTCACAGTTTGGCTCATCGCCGCAATATTGCCTGCTTGTCGGTCTTCTACAGATTGTACTTCGATGAGTGTGCTCAAGAACTCCACGACGTCATTCCAGCGCCCCCTTCTACCATCGGACATCTAGACGCACTGCTCCCTAGTTGCTATTTCACAAATTCGCACTAAGCGCTTCCATGTCTTTTATAATGCGCACCGCAAAAGAGTGGAATTCATTACCTGCGTCTGTGTTTCCGAGCACATACAACCCTTATCTCTTCAAAGTGATAGTGAATAGGCTTCTTCTGGGTAAGCTCACTCCATCCTCGACTTTGTCTCTGTCGCAAGAGCAAACCCATCTCGAATAATAAAAAAAATATCATCAAATTAATCTATTTTTTGTTTTATCATGTTTAGATATCGATACCCATCACGTCTGCGGAGTTTCGCTAGCTAATTTAATTTGACCCTATATACAGGGTGTCCGGTAATGAATGGATAACCTTGAAATGTCTTATAGTATAACTTATGGCCGTTCAGAAAAAAAATTGAAACAAAATATATCATAAGTAGTACCTAAGTTATGATTTTTTTAAAAGAAAGGTCTAATTTTTTTTACCTTGTTTTACTTTTATGAACACTACGATCAGAAATGAATGGATTCCATCGGTTTGTTGTTATTTTATTATTATACACGAACTATGCTAATAGATAAACAGTCAATAGTATGACTAGCTATTGCACTTTTTTATTAAAAAATTAGCAAATTAATTAATTTTAGAAAAACTTTGCAAAATTTATTTTTTAAACTATGTTTAAACATCTTGGGTATAAAAAAAATGTATGAATACATGAGTGGCCAATAATTTTAAAATAATGTCACTTTCAAGTAGATTTTATAATGGTACAATTCATAAATGTATCTACAATAAATAGTGAATTATTGCCATTAATGTAGAAAAGGAGAAAATTTTACCAAATGTCAAAAGTAATGTAGGAACTTTTTTTAAATTAAATTGCTTCTGACCACTGAAGATTAATCAAAAATACATTTAAGGAATTTGTAGTGAATAAAAATTGCGTATTGAAACCAAATTGTCAGAAATTTACAAATACTCATAATGATTAAAATAGTTACTTTAAAAGCGTGAAATGGGTCGTGTGACCTTCATATTTGCTACCTGCGCGCACGCCGTGCTGTCATTCTTTTGTGTTATGTTAGACAAAGAGGGTCTGAATCGGCTAGGTGCGAGAGAGAGGAAATAAATGTAAAACATCAGGTAAGCACTCATACTTTTAGTGCGTTTCTCGACTTGCTCGACTTCGCATGTGTTTATTTAGTTTCCGTTTGCAATTATCGTGATTTACTTTGAATCAGTGTTAAAACGACCACGTGGCTATTTTATTGGACTATTCGTTTTGCTTACTGATTTGGACTTGTTTTGTTTGGTGATATTTGCGACGATTTGGTTTGTTTTTGGACTAAACTGGACTTTTGTGTTTTTGTGTATCAAAATGCCACGTCAGTATACGGCACAAGAATATGCAAATATGCATTACATTTATGGAGAATGCAGAGGTAACGCAAATGCAGCTGCAGCGCTCTATAGGGAGAGATACCCTAATGCGCGCCACCCAGACTACCGCGTATTTATTCGTGTCCACGGTTGTTACTCCGAAGGAAGATTGCCTGGTAGTGGTGTCGGTGGTACAAGCAGTGGAAGAATCGCTCGTCTTGATGTAGAAGAAGCCGTGCTTGAGGAAGTCGAAAACGATCCTTCTACCTCTACACGAACAATAGCTCGACGCACAGGTATCGGAAAATCGACCGTGCACGATATTTTGAAAAAAAATAAATTCCACCCTTACCACGTTACACGCGTGCAAACTCTCCAACCAAGAGATTATGCAGCTAGATTGCGTTTTTGCCGACAAATGCTGGCAAAAATCGAAGAAGACCCGCAATTTTTTAATAAAATTCTGTGGAGCGACGAGTCAACATTCAAAAGAGATGGATACATGAATCTTCATAATTTACACGGTTGGGAATTAGAAAATCCCCATCTTATGCGTGAAGATAGATCCCAATACCAATTTAAAATCAATTATTGGACTGGAATATTAAGTGGAATAATAATCGGGCCATTTGAATTACCGGGGAATTTAACAGGGCAAAGTTATTTGGAGTTTCTTCAAAATGATCTCCCCAATTTATTAGAAGAAGTGCCCGAGGAGCTGAGGGAGTCATATTGGTTGCAAAATGACGGCTGTCCTGCGCATTATGCTGTATCTGTTCGTGCATTTTTAAATAACACGTACCCAGATAGATGGATCGGGCGGCTAGGGCCAATTTTGTGGCCTCCACGTTCACCGGACCTAAATCCATTGGATTTTTTTTATTGGGGCTGCCTTAAAGAGGAAGTATACTGTAAGCCTATAAGGTCTTTAGAAGAATTAAGAAGACGAGTCAGAGCAGCCGCATCAAAAATTAGTGAACGACGGTACACAAGACTGCTCCGTAGATCATTTATCCGTAGATGTAGGGCCTGCATAAGAGTGGGAGGCCGGCAGTTTGAACATTTATTATAAACGAATGATAATAAAGTGTTGTTTATGTTAAATGTTGTTTTTTATTAATCCCCAAAGTTCAGGTACAATTAAATTTAAAAAATGTTCCCATATTACAAATTTTGATATTTTGTAAAATGTTCTCCTTTTCTACATTAATCGCAATAATTCACTATTTATTGTAGATACATTTATGAATTGTACCATTATAAAATCTACTTGAAAGTGACATTATTTTAAAATTATTGGCCACTCATGTATTCATACATTTTTTTTATACCCAAGATGTTTAAACATAGTTTAAAAAATAAATTTTGCAAAGTTTTTCTAAAATTAATTAATCTGCTAATTTTTTAATAAAAAAGTGCAATAGCTAGTCATACTATTGACTGTTTATCTATTAGCATAGTTCGTGTATAATAATAAAATAACAACAAACCGATGGAATCCATTCATTTCTGATCGTAGTGTTCATAAAAGTAAAACAAGGTAAAAAAAATTAGACCTTTCTTTTAAAAAAATCATAACTTAGGTACTACTTATGATATATTTTGTTTCAATTTTTTTTCTGAACGGCCATAAGTTATACTATAAGACATTTCAAGGTTATCCATTCATTACCGGACACCCATATCTGCATAGATAAATAAGAAAGAAGGTTTAAGGCAATACAGATGTGATGTTATGGCATGTAGGTACCTAATCCTACTAATATTAAAGTTTGTGAGGATGGATGGATGTTTACTACTCTTTCACGCAAAAACTACTAAACGGATTTTGATGAAATTTGGCACACAGATAGTTTATAATTTAAGTTAATATATAGGGTACTTTTTATCCCCATATTTCTACAGGTTAGAGACTTACGCGGGTGAAACCGCGGGGCGCTGCTAGTGTTTAAATATACATACATTCCTAACAACATTTTACATGGTACATACAATATCAACAATTCGCAAGGGGTTCGCAATGATAACATATTACTACAAATTCTATCGCTACGGGAGTCGGCAAATAGTGCGGGGTTGATATCCAATATGCAGTACAAACGATGGTCTCCGCCGATTATATTGAAAACTAGACTTGGGCCACTGTCGATATTTCGATGAAATATTATGTTGGCTTGTTGGTCTATGGTTGTTGGTGGCTGTGGTCGCAAGCGCTACTGCTGAGCGTGAGCTCCTGGTTTCGTTCCCGGGCAAACTATTATTTTCCATCTGGAATTTCTCAGTACCAGCCCGAGAGATCTATTACATAGATAAACATAACTGGCGAAATGTGGAAGTACTATAGGTACAACTCTGCCAGCTGCCTAACCCTTCTTTGAATAGAGGCGTGACGTTATGTAATTTTTTCGATGAATTCATTTTGCGCTGTAGCATGGTGCGGCTGACAGATGTCAGTCGCATGACTAGGTCAGTGACATTATTCAATTCAATTTTATCGATAACGATTCTCACAGCAAAAATCTCGGTCTCATTATTATAATTTAAAAAATTTATTTGATATGATCTTATTATTATTTAAAATATGTAGGTATTTAATTATTTATAAAAAAAAAAATGTTTTTCTTTTTCGTGGTAACATTTTTGCCAGGTGGCGCGGTTCGCCGGCGGCCATTTTGCGTCAGTACGAGTGCTATGTCTATCAACAAAAAATTAAAAATACTTACAGTAAACTTCTTTTTCTATAAAAAAATATCGACTATCCATCATAGCAAAACATCCTATCACTCATTATGTCTATGGCGTTACGTTACACGCTTATCACTTTGTTTAATTTTTCTTTCAGTTTGATTTTATTTGTAGACAATAACATTTTGGCAGGGTAAATTTATTTACTTTACTACAGTTATTACTGATTCCGTATTTTACGACTATGATATTTCGGGTGCAGCTAAAATATTAAATAATGATTGTAAATCGCAAAAGAACAGCAGTGCTATTCTGTACAAGGCTCACCGTGAAATCTTAGGTGAGGTGGGCGTGGAGTGAGCAGTCAATAGTCTCAATCATCTAAGTTTTCATGGTGAGACTTTTACAGAATATACCAGCTGTAGTGATACTCAGTAAAAATCTCACCGTGAAAACTTAAGTGAAGTGAGCTGTCAGCAGTGGCATCTTGTGGAATAACAACCACACTTCACCTAAGTTTCACGGTGAAATTTATACAGGATAGATCGTTTGATGCCAGGGATTGATACTATTGACAGCGCATTTAAAGCTCACTTCACTTAAGTTTTCAAGGTGAGAATTTTACAAAATAGCACTACAGTTCGTCTAATGTCACCCGCACCATGCTACAGCGCAAACAGTATATAGGGTAATTGCTGTAGTAATTGGCCACGCTTTAGTAACTGGCCACTCATAAAAAAAGAGGTAGAAACAGGGAGAAGAAGCAAGCTCATAAATGCAAAGGACAAAAAAATATTTCGTTCTTTTCATTTATGAGCTTGCTTGCATTACCTTGTTTCTACCTGTTTTTTTTTTGAATGGCCAGTTACTAAAGCGCGGCCAATTACTACAGCAATTACGTTATAGTTTTTCGAGATTTTTACACAACAATATAGAAAAAATGTACAGAAACGCTGTCCTAGTTCACATGCTTCTTCTTTATAATATACTAGCTTTTACCCACGGCTTCGTTCACGTGTTGGTCGAAAATCATCCCCAGAGACTGTCTACAATCACTGTCTAGCAGTACCACCATTATTATATTCCGTGATACTTTGATTGCTCTTGATGTCTTCGATAGTTCTATTTAGTGCTTCGATCACACTTTTGTAGGATATCGTACATTCATTCCCGACCAACAGTTTACATTGCTGCAAAATTCGTCCCCGCTCGCTGTTGTTACTAATGTTACAAACTGGCATTTCCTCATGAGCTAAGTTTAATGGTTGTTCAAATACCAAATGTGCCGTTCGGCCACCATTTGGCAACGTGGTGGGTATTCCAGAGGAGACTACTGCAACAACAACTAATTTATCTATCGAGATTTGGGTTAAAATCAGATTTAAAAGAAAACTTCATCAGTACCTCCCAGGGCATCCAAAAAAATAAACAAACCACCTTCACCGCTCGCGATTTTTCGAATAATATTATAAAAATTAAAAAAAAAAACAGATTTTATGATTCTAAATGTCTAACTTAAAAATACTTAATATTAATAAGTTTTGAAATACTCTAACGTCTTTGACCACGCTAGTGTTCGTGTCAGCCAAGTTATTTTGTGCCTGATTTTAATGAAACAAAGACTAAATGTTACCTCAAGATGCGGACTATGACAATATTTCCAATCCGTTAAATCTCAGGAAAAAAAGTAGGTACGTATACAAACCTTTCAATATTACCTACATGTGAATTTTAAAATCATCCCTTATGGTACTCCCCTTATGGGGTGATTTTACAAAAACGCTGAAACATTTACTCTTTATTTCTTACCAAAAGTTTAAATTTGAATTTTTATATCCTTAACTTCAGAAATCATGGGTTTCCCGATACAAACTTTCATCCCCTAAAATAATCCTACAGGGGGCGATCCCCCAGTAGGATTAATTTTAAGACAAAATGCAGCCTAAGTATGTCTGTCCCCAGAATGCCACCTATCTCCTTGCCAAATTTCATCGAAATCCTTTCAGCGGTTTAGGCGTGAAAACGTAACATACACACAGACAGACAGAGTTACTTTCGAATTTATAATATTAGTAGGGATTTTCCTAATCAAATTGAATAATAGAAAAGTCTATAGCAGCTGTAAAATATAATCTGTGCCAAACATTTCCTCAAAAAAGATACCTGTGATATGAAACTTGAGTGAAAACTTCGTGTATACGAAAAAGGCACTTTACAGGAGGAAGAAAAGTATGTCTGTATAGTCTTTTAGTGTGCAATTTGAATACATTTTCAGATGCATAAGATACATATTTCATTTTCTTATCGTAAAAGCGTAAAATACGAGCTTTCCTTAACAAAAAAAAAAAAAAACATTTTTCAAAGTTTTAGTTTAGACGAAATTATCAGGTTGCGGATTTCGAGAAGTGTCCTTCATTTCGAATTTTTGTGAATTTGTAGAAGTGCAGATAACTGATATACTTCATACTACTAACCCACGCCATCTCCTTTATCAATGAAACATTATTCAATAAAAATCGATAATTATACTTTTTAATCCATTTTATTTCGTTGCCTTATTTAACTATAACTTATAATAATAAATCACCCTTGCAGTGTATGACAAATAATCATCAAGAAAGTCTTAGGCTGCCATCAGACGAACTGCTCCGCAACAACCGCACGCAGTCGATATATTCAACTGCAGTACGTTTGACTTCGTACAGTCGTGACTTCAACTTCACGCGGTTGATCGCTAACCGTATACAGTTAGTGCGCAGATCACGCGGTCGGCTGCATATTTTATATACCTATATAATAGTTATAACTATTTTATAACCATAACAAAAAATCCATACTTTTTTCATCATCAAAAAAATAACTGACTTCAAAGAAAAAATATTGTTCTTTATTAGACATGTGAGAGGTATGCGGAGAGCCATGAGCTCAGATACAAGGTGAAAAAAAGTGAGGTACTAGTCTTTAAGGCAGGCACTAAAATATAGCCGATTGTACCATAATTAAAACTTTGCGGTAATCCCTTATAGCAAGTCACATCCTTCAAGTAAAACCTTAAAGACAACCTGGACATGAGCGTGAGCGCAGAGCGTTGGCTGTCCGCTGGTTGGATTTGCGACATGTTCGACTGGCGTAAAGGCTACGCTGTTTAGAGCGTATTGTCAGTCGTTTTATACGTGCAGTCTGTGGGTCAGCTATACGCAGAGGACAGCGCTCTGCGTGTCCAATATAATAATGCGTTCAGGGTGTTGATGGGGTTGCCGCGCTTCTGTAGTGCTTCCAGCATGTTCGCTGAGGCGGCAATTGATGGTTTCCACGCAATAATGCGTAAGCGATGCGCCTCCATTATGCGCCGGGTACCCCCAACAACATCCTGAAAACCATAGCGGACAGGTGGGATAGCCCCATGCTGCGACATTGGATATGCCTACATACCAGTGGGGCGTAGGTGTAATTAAATACTTAAACTAACTACACTAGTTTCTATGTTTTTTTTTTTGTATACTAACCAATCAATGGACTCTGTTTGAAATACAAGATTTTTATTTTATTTATTTATTTAAAAAATACGTTAATTTAATACCAAAATAGTTTCGTAACTGCGAGAGTCGCAGTTACGAGCGCGTGGCGACGCTGTTGGCGTGGCGACGCGATTAGATGTTTCACGTCAAAAATCTAAATGTTGGTAAATTGAAAACCTCGTATGTTCATTTGCCAGTTTTTCAAACTCCTCATAGATGGCGTTACACTTTACTAAACTTTTTTTTTGTGTGAAACTAGGGCGTGCGTGGCGAAGTTTTCTTTCCAAAAATGTAATAAAATAAAAAATCCCAAAATTGCATTCCCATTGCGTAGCGAAAATGCTATAAGTTTCGCAAAAAAATAAAAAGCAAAATTTTTAATAATGACAGTACATTCTGGTAACTACGAAAGACGACGACGAACATTATTGTGATATTTAATTTATAATGTAACTTACGTTTTGGACAAATAAATGATCTTGTATCTACTCGTAAAAAAAAAAAAAGTTTTCTATTACAGGCTTTAAAAAAATTGGCTTAGCTCAGCAGTGGGACAATGTAGGCTAACATTTAAAAAAATGGGCAAGTGTAGTCGGACACGAAGGGTTCCGTACCACCGTACATTAACATTACGTTTTTTACTTTAGTAAAAAAAATGTTTTTTGTATTTAATCTTTTTTATTGTTTTTTTTTTTTTTTATACCGGCAACAGAAATACACTCTGTTAAAATTTCAATTGTCTACCAGTTACGGTTCATGAGATACAACCCGCTGACAGACAGACGGACGGAGTGGAGGCTTAGTAATAGGGTTCCGTTTAGCATCCTTCGGGTACAGAACCTTAAAAAGAGGTCCTGTTTTTAAGTACTCGATAAAATGGACTGCCCGATCACATCACTATGAACTGTTGATTCGTGTCAATGGGTATTTATAAAAAATGTTTGCGATCCCTCCCTTCAACGTTCGTTCCGCTCGAATTAAAGCAAAGTCAATATTACCACTACCAAATGGACTTAAATGACTTTTTTAGGGTTCCGTACGTCAAAAGAAAAAACGGAATCATTATAAGATCACTCGTGTGTCTGTCTGCCTGTCCGTCTGTCACAGCCATTTGCTACAAATCTAATGGACCGATTAAGTCGGAATTTGGTATGAATTTCTGTGCCCCAAACAGGGACGTGTAACGTAAATCAATGAATTTTGAATAAGGGGGTCCCTCCCATTTTCTCTAAAATTTGACTAAGTTAAATATTTTTTTCCTCAAAAATGTTATATAAAAGTGGTAAAATATGATGCATTCATACTCTTTGAACCTCAAAACTATTCGTAAATATTATGTGATATTCTCAACCACTTATAACAAAAATTCACAAACCAGTCGCCGGTTTTAGGTCGATTAGTCAAAATTACATAATAAAAATAGAAAAGTAGCTCCTTCATTAGATTACAATTGAAATGATATTTCATCTTGTGCATTAAAACTTATAGAAATATAATATTTTAACTGTAAAATAATAATAATAATAAATAATAATAATCACGTAAATCAGTGAAATCGGCAAAAATTTCGTATACGGCCTCTTAATAAACCACTTTATTTCGGAAAGATTTAAAAATGTAAGTCAATTAGATAACTTAAAAAGGTGTAAATAACTTATTTGTAATAACTTGTACCTAAATAACTTATAAAGGGTACCTCCCAAGCGCTCCAATATTTGTATGGCGTGCAAAATAAAACCATCATGGCTAAAATATATGTAGATATAATTTGTGGAACTTATAAAAAAAAAATAAAAAAACACCACCCCTGTTTTCCCCTAAGAATTAGGCAGACCCCAATAAAAAACAGTGTAAAATTTATTATTATAAGATAATAATAGATATCTACTGCACCGACTTCACAAACTGTTTTAATACAATGCAATTATAACATCATTTCCAAACACGTAACTGTTCATGTTTGAGTGTTTTCATTCTCTTAATATAATCAAAACTCAGCTTAATTCAAATCTACTCTTCCAAACATTATCATTATCATCACAACCAATCTCTTTCGTAATAAGACTTTAAAATAACCTACTCGGTTATACCCAGTTACCCGGATTTCAATCAATCCGGGTATCAATATTCTTCCAATCGCATTGTGTTTGGGCTTTGAATAATAGCATTGTGTTGTAACAATGTGGGTAACTCTTACCCGGGTATTTGGTATTGGCTATCTGGATGCGTATTAACAAATGTTCGTTATCTTATCTCTTTATGCGTGGGTGAAGTCAGTTATTTTATCTATCAACTTTTCATCTCACCAGCGTATTAATGTCCTACTGTAGGGCGAGCATCAGGTTAAGCTACGCTTGCCGGGGTTGGTCTGTGGATGTGATTTTTTCAATTCCTATGTATACATTCATATGGAGGAGCTCGTGGCTAAGTAATAACAACCGCACGGGTCGATCCATCAGGTTAAGCTACGCTTGCCGGGGTTGGTCTGTGGATGGGTGACCATCTTGACATACCGAGACTCCGCCGTGCCTCGGAAAGCACGTTAAGCCGTTGGTCCCGGCTGTCATTCGTGGATCTTTGACAGTCGTTACGGGTCGTCAGAAGCCCGAAAGTCCGACAACCAGTCTTACCAAGGGGTATCGTATTACCCAGTAACTGGAGGTTGTGGAGGTCAGATAGGCAGTCGCTCCATCAGCTGCATCCGGTTATACTAGAAGCCGACCCCAACATAGTTGGGAAAAGGCTAGGCAGATTGATTGTAGGGCGAGCAAAAGCCTCTTCTTATAAAGAAAATGAACGAGCATAGATCACCATGCTTGCTCAAGACGTTTTGGCAACTTCAGGCTTATATTAAAGTAGCTGACCCAACAAACGTTGTCCTGTCAAAATTTCAATAATTTTTACAAAATTCCAATAGAAAATGCACTTTCAGCTTCCCGAATTTTCTTTCATACAAACCTTGTCCTGACAATTACAAACACAACAAAAAAAGAATTATCAGTGCAGTCGTTCGGAATGTATGCGCGTACATACATTTCCGCGATTCATTTTTATATATACCTATAGATAGATAGTTCAGGTTTCCTCATGACGTTTTCCTTCACCAATGTGTTAGCCATTGTTATTATTTTGTTAAGCAATGCTCTAAATATTATTTATTTTTATAAATAAGATATTTGCAGTTTTAATATTTTACCTAGATCGTAAAGTTGTAACAATGTGCCCAAGTGAAATAATTAAATTAATAATTAAATAGTTGTTAAACTGACTTTTGTCGGTTGGCGCCCACTAGCATGTCAAACTGTAGCCAACGTGTATAACCTCATTTGGGAACATGGCGGTCGAGCTTGAACACTTGCAGAGTGCATGGTGCAGACGTATTTGGTGTATTTAGAAAGTGTTATCAAAATGTAGTAGTGGTATAAAACCGATTATAAAGATTATTGGAATACAAATGTCAGTAATCACCATCTGCCTAGCCTTTTCCCAACTATGTTGGGGACGGCTTCCAGTCTACCCGGATTCAGCTAAATACAAGTATTTTACATGGAGCGACTGCCTTTGACGTCCACAACCCAGTTACTAGTTAATACGATACTCATTGGTATGACCATTTGTCAGCCTTTCAGGCTTCTGAGGACACGTAACAACTGTCAAAAATCCAAGAATGACAGCCGGGACCAACGGCTTCACGTGCTTTCCGAGACATGGAGGAGTTTCGGTATGTGAAGATGACCAATCGCGGCAAATTTAGCATAACCTGATGGATCGGCCCGTGCGGCTGTTATTACTTGGCCACGAGCTCCTAAATATCATCCTATAATGTAATCCAAATAAACCTTTAGCAAACTTGTCGCTGCAACTAAATGCAATTTCAGTTTCGTGGGACAGGCTGAATGTCTATTAAAACGCAACTGAATTCGAAATTCGAATTCGGTGTGCTACAGACTAAACGTGTTTCGGTCGGCATTAATCGACACAGACTGGCGGTTAAATCGATTAAATGTACCTAGATATATGTTCCGGAAAAAGGCCGCTCGGCTTACCCACACATACTGCGGCTAGGCCAGACGGTAAAAAGTCGACCAGGTGCGTGTCGGACCACTAATTTTACTTATATCAAGTCGATTACAAAATCAAATTGTTTTCACTTCCCTAGACAATTGTTCGTTATCAGTGTGATTTTGACAGTTTGGAATAGAAAACTTTCTTCTGAAATATCATCATCTGCCTAGCCTTTTCCCGATGATGTTGGGGTCGGCTTCCAGTCTACTACGATGCAGCTGAATATCAGTATTTTACTCCATGTAAAATACTGATATTCAGCGACTGCTTATCTGACCTCCTACAACTCAGTAACTGGGTAATACAATACCCCTTGCAAAGACTGGTTGTCAGACTTTCGGGCTCCTGACGACCCGTAACGACTGTCAAAGATCCACGAATGACAGCCGGGACCAATGGCTTAACGTGCTTTCCGAGGCACGGAGGAGTCTCGGTTTGAAAAGATGGTCACCCATGACTTTCGGGCTTCTGACGACCCGTCCACGGACCAACCGCGACAAGCGTAGCTTAACCTGATCGATCGACCCGTGCAGCTGTTATTGCTTCGCCACAAGCCCCCGACTTTCTTCCGAAATAGTCTACATTAAAAAGGACCTAGACAAAGATCGTGTCTTTCGTTTCTAAAAGACAAAATGACAGATCTTAGCAGGATTTCTACGGTGCGATGTCAAAAAGGGAAAACAAAATGTCACTTTGTATAGAAAGAGATGTGTTTATACATTCTTCGTAGAGAGAGAGAAAGAAGTAGAGAGAGAAGTGTTCATGCTACCCGTGCTGGAAACTATTTTGAAGGATGAATATTATTTATCTATGACACAGAAAACCCTTTCGTCTTTGGAAGCCACTTCTATTTTGACGAAGGTTTAAGACGGTTAATTTCACCCGGTTATTAAGTGGGTCGTAAAATAGTAGGTCTCAGTGCTAAAGAGTTAACATTTGAGACCGAAATCGACCAACTAACTAATATTTTCCTCTATAAATCAACTTCACCCTAAAATTTTTCTAGATTTTGAGCAACAACTGACTAACTGCATGCCCCTAATTTCCAGCTAGAAACAAACCAAAATGTTCGATATTAGTACAGGAAAATTTTAAAGTCCCTGTCACATTTTCCACCGCATATTCTTTTAACATATCCTTGCCATAGACTACCAGAGCTAAGCGCTTTAGCTCTACAAAACAGAGTTCTGATAAAAGTACAGATTTCTAAAAAAGAAACGTCTGGAATTCCTGACTGATTCTCCACAAAGGAAGGTACGGAATGCCTAGGATTGTTTCACACTCGAATTAATTTTGTTCAGTCTTTAATTTATTGGGTTAACTATACTACTTTGATCTGTATAATATACTGGACAGTGCCTTCCCAACGCAAAAAAATACATTTATGACAGATTAACTAATCCAGCGTTACTTTTTAGTGGCGCATCGCGTCATAAGAGTTAAAATGTTAATTACTTAACTCCGAGTTTACATTCTTTACATTTATTCATTTAACCCAACTAAACGTGCAAGTGGGCCTTTGTGGAATTTATGGCAATTAACACGCTTTTAATTATTTAATCTAACATTACATGGCCTACAAAATTCATAAACCTTCCTTTCAACTCCAGTCGGCTAAAATGTCACCCAAACTGATACAAAGCGAATAAAACCTAGCCATAGCTCAGTTCCAATACCGTTTGAGCGTTTGAAAGCACAAAATCCGATATTTTCACACTGAAATCCGCTAGCAACTTGCGGACTCGGCAAAAGCGGGAACAAACTTCTCTTGCAGTTTGAAAAGACTGTTTCCCAACAAAATTGTTCGGAGAATTTTTTTTATTGACTGTAAAAATAAGTTTGTAACTTTTGTATAATCGGTCCTTTAGTGTTTGCGAATTCAAAAATTGTGTTTCCAAAGAGACGGGAAATCTGAAGTTTGAGTCTACGACTTAATATCGCAGTTTGTTGCAAAGCTAAAGGAATTCTTTTTTTCGTTGTAAGATTAATAAAACCCAACAGTTTTATTAAAGTTTTAGTTATTGTTTTTCTTAGTGGCTAAGTAATAACAGCCGCACGGGTCGATCCATCAGGTTAAGCTACGCTTGCCGGGGTTGGTCTGTGGATGGGTGCCCATCTTTTCATACCGAGATGCCTCCTTGCCTCGGGAAGCACGTTAAGCCGTTGGTCCTGGCTGTCATTCGTGGATCTTTGGGACAACCAGTCTTACCAAGGGGTATCGTATTACCCAGTAACTGGGTTGTGGAGGTCAAATAGGCAGTCGCTCCATGTGAAATACTGGTATACAGCTGCATCCGGTTACACTGGAAGCCGACCCCAACATAGTTGGGAAAAGGCTAGGCAGATTGATCTATGTTTTTTAACTGCCTTTCAAAAAAGGAGGAGGTTCTCACTTTGTGGCGTATATAATTAGGGTACCGTACCAAAATGGTAAAAAGGAACCCTTATGGTGCGACTCAGTCTGTCTGTCTGTCTATCACAGCTGGTTATATCAAGAACTACTTATGCTATCAACTTGATTTTTGGAATAGTATTAGATGACGTTTGCCCAACTATTTTGCAAATAAGAAAGAAAGTTTTTTTTTTGCAACAGGGACTCAAAGGGGGTCTTAAAAATTCGAAGTGGGGCTACAAGGGCATTTGAGTTATCATAAGGAAGAGCGCTGTTTGCACATTCTCAGACATTTTTTCTTTTTTTTTAGGCCTCATAGTTTTCGACTTTTGATGAAAACAGGGCGGAACGGTATTTTTTTTTTCTCCGAAGTTTGCATATACAAAAATCTGAAATTATTCTGTGTGATATAAGTTTATGTAAAGATTACAGGAAAAATAAAACGATGTCTCTAAATAGCACACTTTTTTTAATATTTTTTATTATGGAAACCTCGCTGTGTGAGTCCGACTCGCTCTTGACCGGTTTTTTTATGTGATGTACACCGATTTCTCCGTTAGTTGTGGACCGATTTCGAAAATTCTTTTTTTGTTTGAAAAGGTATGCTCTCAAAATGGACTCATTGTCATCAAGTCAGAATCTGATATGGGGATCCCATGGAAATCGAGGGCAACCCTCAAATTTTATAGGCACACCTATAGCAATTTGGATATTTTTAAAGTAATTCGTGCATTTGCTCTCTGAAAGCATCATTTGGTGAAGTGGAACTGATGATGAAGACCACAGATGGCCATCGAAACTACTCAATAAAAAGTATTTTAATGAAAATGAGACGTGAACAAGACTTTTTACAACTACACCCAACCCGCACAAACTACGGAAGAAAAACTATCGTTTACGAAGGATCTAAAATATTTAATAAATTACCGAGAGAATCGAAATCCAAAACCATTTTTAAAAACCTACTTAAACAATTTGTATTAAAAAATTCACAGTCCCTACAATAGTGTCGAGCCACATCCAGTTACCGTTTATCTATGTTACACGGAAACTTGTTTACATGTATCGAACGAACATTTTGTCCACAATAATTTGTAATCTACCCTCAAAACATTTACAAAATCGACGTCTAATTTTTGTAATACCCCCAACTTTTTGTTCTTTTTAAGTATTTAGTTTTAATATTCTCATGTAAGTGAATAGTGTAATTCTTATGAGAATAAATGATCTTAAACCTCTATTTCACGGGTTGCGATTCGATAGGTACTATGTAATATGGTTGCTAAGCGATTTATGCTCGTCACAATGCATGTGGTGAAGTGGAGTTAATGGTGACTTCATCATCAGCTGTAGTTGTCCTGGTTCTCACTAGGAGAACTCCTCAACAATTAACGTCCCTGCATCGGGAAAAGCATTTTTTTAAGCAGTTGACATTAGGACTGTAACTAAGATAAATTACAAACAGACCCACTAAAAAGTGAAAAAAAAAAAAAACAACAGTCTTCCAAAAAAAAACACTACAAAGTGACAAATGACTTTATTTTTTTGTTAAAAAGTTTTCTTTTTTCTTCAAACATCTCGGAACCCTGGGGTCCCGGACCACTGGATGGCGTACGAGGGGCCGAAGCCAACTCGCAGAAGCCCCTTAGATAATTTTAAGTGCTGAGGCACCAACTGACGATTATCCCTGTTTGCGTTATGCAAGTGCACCCAAGGACAACCTCCGGTAGGTGCAGGACTATTGCAGAACTTGGAACAAAACATATTGGGCTATTGGTTTGGGTGGCTTTAGTGGATTGGTTACCTAGAACTACATAAGGTGCTCGCGCAAGTTTTAGTAATATGTATTGACGACCGCAGTTTTTGAGCAAATCTATCCTTTCTCTCTCCTACTCCTCATAAAACGGAACGAGATGGAATGATTTTCAGGCGCGCCAAGGCAGTGGCGCATTCCGCGTTCAGTTCTTCCGCAAACCGCTTATACACACATTACACCGCTTCGCTCCGCGCCGCAAATAATTCGCTATTATATCAAGAACTCAAAAACTCTTATTTATAAGTGTTGGCCGACACAAGTGTAACATTTAAAGATCAGAATGCATAGTGAAAGAGATGAAATTCATCACCACGAGAGACGTCTGTTTCATCTGGAGGTCCAAGTAAGTCCAAACCTAATTTCTTCTATATCCCCTTTTGCTCAATTTCTGTATGTCGTTCAATACTTCCCGCAAAGTTATATACCTACCCGAAGCCGCTTCAACTGATTCTACAGGAGGACTATGTCCCCTGCCTGATCAACATGCTAGGTAATACATGGATATTAAGTTAGTTATTAAAATTATTTCTTTGCAATAGGTTTTCTAGCGAGAACTACAGGACGGTTGTTGAGACCATGAAACTGCTGCTCGCAGTAGGAGGAAAGTTGCAATCCACGTCGTACCAGGCATTGAGAGAATACGACATGAGAATTCACTCGTCAGCTTTGGTGAGGAAGATGCCAAAGAGGGTCGTCTACTAGCGCGACCAGACACTGACTTATCTCCTGATCCATTGATGCGCCACGTAGACTCAAATGTTTAACACTTTCGCTGACGTCTCGACCAGAGGCGTATTTTTGTTCGTGTTTGATATCGCGCTACGCCCACAGACGGTTAACTTTACTAAGTCAAAACAGACAAAAGGCCTATAGCCGTGTAAATTTGCGTACATGACTAAGAAGCCACGTGATCTAGTGTCGTATTGCACTCATTTAAAATTTTCTAGTGTCACGGCAAAAAATACTGGTATAAAAAATACCATATTACAGGTACCTTGACTTGTTTTTTGACGACAGTACGGCTGTAGGCGTCGTCTTATTTTGTATGAAATTTTTTAGTGTCATTTTCAGAATGTGAACTTCATCTCAGTGTCAGGGAAAGTGTTAATATATGTATTTCTGTTGAAATGATGACGAAATGGTTTTTTAGTTTGAAAAATGTTTAGGTTGTGGTAGGAGTTGATTGGTAGAAAATTTACATGGAACCTCATTCTTTCAAATGACCGCACACAATGCGAATGAAAAAAAAAATCAAAAAATAAAAACTAAAAATTTAATCGTTTTTTATTACATCACAAAAGGTGTGACAAGTAGAGTATTCTCCTCGGGGATAAAGGAGTCTTCGTCTTGTTGAGCTTTAACCCCTCGCTGCATTCAGGATTCTAGTCTTAACACCCTCGCTTTGTTCAGGAGTTAACTTGGAACTTCCTCGCTGCGCTCTGGAGCACTAAAACCCTTCGTTACGCTTGATATTCAATAGCACCCCTAACATAAGACTCTGCTTCATCCCCCTCAGTGAATAATCTGCTATTAATTATACAAAACTGACAACTCAGTCTAGTGCTAAATTGTGAGCTTTGTATTAAGAACTGTGTTTCGATCACAGTGAGGTTCGTATTACAAATACTAGCTCGATGGTTTAAAGAGTTTAAGCCATAGCTGTAAGATTTATGTGGCTTAAACTTAAACCATAGACATAAATAATGGACTGAGCATTGCGTTCAGTTGTGCAGCGAATACCGACCGAGAAGTACGACAGAGACAAAGCTAATTTGCGGCCAATAGTTGACTCTTTAATAGTACTACAGGTATTGGCCGCAAATTCGCTTTGTCTCTTTCTAGAAAGTGGTCACTTTTATGAGGCTAAGGGCCGGTTTTTTGATTCGTAGTTAACTAAACCAATAGTTAAACATGGTAACTAAGGGTTGAATTTTGGCTAAATGTGAAAGGCTAAACACGAATGTATTCATGTTAGCTCATAGATATTAAAAAATAGTAACTAATGGCATAACTCATTCATGTTTAGTCTTTCACATTTAGCCAAAATTCCACCATTGGTTACTATGTTTAACCATTGGTTGAGTTAACTACGGATCAAAAACCGGCCCTTACGCTTGATTCAATTCTCTATATGATAATAATATTCTCTATGGTTTAAATCATGGCTAAAGAAAAAAGTTTTGTAAAAAGTATTACAAAACATGTAAAGGTTCACTAAGGATGGATGACCATATTTACTATATACCGCGACTCCTCCGTGCCTCGGAAAGCATGTTAAGCTGTTGGTCCCGGCTGTCATTCATGGATCTTTGATAGTCGTTACGGGTCGTCAGAAACCCGAAAGTCTGACAACCAGTCTTACCAAAGGGGTATCGTATTACCCAGTTACTGGGTCGGGGAGGTCAGATAGGCAGTCGCTCCATGTAAAACACTGGTATTCAGTTGGATCCGGTTAGACTGCAAGCCGACCCCAACATAGTTGGGAAAAGGTTAGTTAGATTGATTGATTGTAAAGGTTCACTAAGAAAAGATTTTTTAAAACAGCGCCATAAAGGTTTTTTTTTTAATTTTCATCTAATTTCCATCATGATATAATTTTAAACCTCTTACAAAATTCCATCTACCACACACAATATATTATCTGTGAGCCTCTGGAGGATTCCGATATTGGCTGTCAGGGTATTATAGGCTGTATAGGCATCGTCTTTGTGCCTCCAGTTTAGCCAGCTGAATGCCTCGCAGATAAGACGTAATCTGGCTTGAGGTAGGAGGTCTATTTGAATATTAATTCTGCAATATGTCTCTCAAATAGTCAGGGTAGGATATTGTAATTGTTTGAAGTGTCTTGGTTTATTAATGGCTGTTTGTTGCGATACAAAATGAGTATCGTATTACCCAGTTACTGAGTTGTGGAGGTCAGATACGCACTCACTTCATGTAAAATGCTGGTAGTCAGCTGCATGCGATTAAACCCGAAGGAAATCCCATTGGAAGCCGACATCAACGTAGTTGGGAAAGGGCTAGGCAGATTGATTTTATTGGGATACAAAATGATGGGTTAGGCCTACCTATGTTTTTATAAACGTTTTAGCACTATGATTTTATTATTGTACTAGCTAAAAAGGCTTGGGATTGAACTGCTCCAAATTTTCTTTTTTCTCTTTTTATTTTTGCATCCTGAATGTTGACAATAAGAATATTTACTTTGTAAAGTATTCTATTATTTTAATTATTGTGAATGGGAAGACTATGTAGGTAATTGCTTTTTTTGTTTGTTTTATTTTTTCTCTCAGTTATTTTTAATCATGGTCTGGCAGTTTGAGTAATTTATGCGGCATACCCAAATGTCCTTTCTTTGGTATTGTTCGTTGAATCGTTGAGCTCCTTAAGTTCTGAGTTGAGCTGCGCGATTACTGACAAATGCGTGCACTGACTGGACAGGTCCTCTCAATCTGTGTGGTTCTTTCCTCAAAAGACCATTTCAGACACCAATCTACCTACATGGTCTTCACATGAAGTGACCAAGATTATGTCTGGACTTTATAAGAGAATAATATATAATATAATATATTTATACTTTTACTTTACTTTTTACCTCTGAGTTTGTTTCGGCCTTTCTTCTCAGAGTAGTTAAATAGGAAACGCCGACCTCATCTAGTTTAAAAAAAAAAATGATTGACTTGTAAAAGTGTTTGTACAAACCTACTTACAGAAATAAAAATCATTTATCATTTAGCTTTTGCCCGCGGCTTCGCTCGCGTTAATTTAGAATACTGTAGCGGTTTAGGGTGTGAAAACGTATCAAGCAAACAAACTTACTTTCGCATCTAAGTTAGGAAGATGAAAGACCGGTCTATCGATACTCTACAACTCACAAAACGTATTAGGTAATTTAATAAAAAATAATAAAAAAACTCTTAACACACTTATAAAATTACTATAATAATATATTTCAATCATGATTCAAAAGACATGTGGCGTCATCTATTATCATAAGAAAGTTATTGTTGTTTTCCTCGGTAACAGTACTTTTTTTCAACGTATGAACAAAATTTCAGGATGATCGGTTCAGTGGTTTAGGCGTGAAAAGGTAACAAACAAACAAACAAACAAACTTACTTACGCATTTATAATATAAGTTAGGATTATAAGAGAGTTTTATTTGTTGGGCTCATGGATAAGTAGAAAGAGTCGCACGTGTCGATCGGTCAGGTTAATCTACGCTTGCCACGGTCAGTCCGTGGATGGGTGACCTACTTCACATACCGCGAACCCTCCGTGCCTCGGAAAGCACGTTAACCCGTTATTCTCGGCTATCATTCGAGGATCTTTGACAGTTGTTACGGGTCGTCAGAAGCCCAAGAGTCTGACTACCAGTATTACCAAGGGGTATCGTATTACCCAGTAACTGGGTTGTGGAGGTCAGTTAGGCAGTTGCTCCTGTGTAAAATACTGGTATTCAGCTGCATCTGGTTAGACTAGAAACCGACCCCAACATAGTTGGCAAAACGCTAGTCAGATTGATTGATTTGAGTTTTTAAACACAAATGCTACATCACTACACAAACAGCCAGATCCGAAACCACTAGGTACTTGTAAGCCATACAATTATTTACCGCGCTGTTCTGTAGAGCATCCCATTGTGTGCTTTTATAATTTGTAACGTGGCGATATTATCGTGGACGTCCACGTCACTATATCACAGGGAAATAAATGTACGAAGACACTTTTAAACTTCTGTCTGAGCACGTATTTCCATACATTTTATGAAATACCTACACCAGACATGCTAGACATTTATTATTAAAGCGCACATTCAGTAACTTTTCTGTATCAACCATGCCGACGACAAATCAGAGCGTTGATTACGGCTTTATTTTGTTTTCTTAGGACAATAGATACTTTACCAGTTAAATTTTACCAATGAAGTGGTTTCAATTTGCTGATCGCGTTCAGTTTCATTGGTGAAAATCAGCACTTAGTAACGTTTGCACGTTTTATTATAATCAAGCAAGGTAAGAATGAAAAGACCAGACATGAAATCAAAGGACATGAATTTCCACATGGTTCAAAATGATATCGTCCAAAATACAATACCAAAAATTCCATAAGCCAAAAAATTCTAGAGCCTGCACTTCTTCCTTGAAAGTCTCGCCAAAGCTACTCGCGTCAAAAGCACAATTTCCTTCGGGAACCGCCGCGCCGCCGCCGCGCCGTCTCAAGTCACGGAAATAAGTGCCGACCGTACCTGTGTCGTCACAGAGATACTGTCTTGAAGATACTAGTTAAAAAAAACTAATTTTTAAGTACTGTTTCTGTAAAGTTCACTTTGAATCTGAGAACCCTCACACGAGTGACCACACACAATTCGTAAACGAACTCATTTGTTTTTAAAGTAAATCATCGTGGATTCACAAAAAGGCATCATTTGAATTTCGAAGTCATGTTTAGAGAAAGGATTCCCACTGCAAGGCGACGATGTCTACCGTTCGACTTTCAAAATGATGTTTGAAGCAATAAAGCACTGAGATTTCTATGTGAGAAAAAAAAATCATGAATATAATTTTAGAATTTAGTTCTCATGAACGTTGGATAAACTAAAACGATTTCCAACTTATACTAGCATACAACGAGGATTGAATAAAGTTAGAACTATCAAACTATGTTGAATAAACATGGCCAAACTTTAGATGTCACCTGAATTTATAAAGCCTTAACGTGGCCGAAATAGCTAGGTAACTTTTCTTTTGTTTGATAGCTCGCAAGTTATTTCATCTCTTTAGTTTAGTTAATTAGTAAAACATATTTCCAGCGTTTCAATCGAGCTCGAGTTTATAAAGTAATAATAATAATAATAAAATAATAAGCTGGCAACACCAACGTCAACACGTCAAAATTTATTTTCATATATTTTCAGTTTTATATTATTTTCAGTTTAATATTAGTCGCAGTTTTTTTATTTTATTTCCTGAGAAAAACCCACACGCCACTGCAAGAAAAAATAATCAAGATAATTTAAATACAGCAATTACCAAAATGTACAAAATACATAAAAAACTGCCAAATCGGAGGTGACATTTGTCATGTCACCTCCGATAAAACAATACAAACCCAAATGAAAATAAAAAAATGTTGACGAGAGCAGCTGCAAGACGAGCACGCCTACCACCTCCGGACTCTTCGCTCGGCTCCGCCTCGCTGCCGCCGGTACCCAGCCCCACCGTGAGCGCTGTGACGACACCGGCCGCGGTAGTTGCGTCGAGCTCGAGCGACGAGTATTTTTCCCCGCCGACGTCGCCAACACCTGTACGTCGGCAGGGGAGAGGCCGGCCACCGAGAAGCTTGGGACTTAGGGGCCATCCAGCCCCGAGCCGGGTCCCCGCTGCCGGTGGTTGTGTGCAGCGCATGAAATGGACTCAACAAATGAATGAGAACGTCATGCGCGCATATTACGGGGCTACAGAGGGGGGAACTAACCTCACTGCGTACCGCGATAGGATGCTGTCTCTGTTCCAGGCGCTTCAACCAGCCATCAACGTCTCGGCCCAACGACTTTCGGATCAGGTGCGGGTTATCCAACGGAATCACAGATTGGACGACGCCGCGCTTGATAGGCTGCGCTCAGAGGTACTGAGCAATCGTATCGTCCCTGTCCCGTCACAGACCGCGGTGCAACCTCTAGTCAGTGACATAACCCAACCGCGGTCTTATGTTAATGATGAGGAGGGGAGCGATGAGATTGTTACGGTAAGTAGCCAGTGTAACGAACGATTGAGGAGCGCGCTGGAGGATGCGATTCGGGAGTTTAGAACTGCCCCCGTCCAACTTAGACCACATTTACCTCGCTTGCCTATGCACAGAACGAATAGGGCGATGGTGTGTGCCTTGGATTCGCTGCTTGGTTTTTATTTTGAAAGCAGCGAAGATCTCGTAGATACGCACTCGATCTTGTATTGCGCGGCTATTGCGGCGTGTCGTGTAGCCAATGTCAAATTTCCAAATTGTGACATAGCTACACGACCAAAACCCGCTGTTCCAGCCTGGCAGTGCAGGATCGAGCAGCGTATCGAGGGGACCAGGGTGCTCATCGGCAAACTATACTGCTTCAGGGAGGGCAATACTCACCCTAGAGTGATGCGCTTTGTGAGGCGGGCGTTCTCGGGGACTGGAATCAGTCCTCAAGAATATATGTCCCGTGTCACAGAGCGCATTGACTTCCTGAAGCAGAAGGTCTGTGCATGGGCAAGCCGTATCCGTAGGTATAAGCGACGGGTTGAGCGGTATACCCAGAATCGCATATTCCAGCGTGATCAAAGGTGGGTGTATAGAGCATGGGAGCGACCTGAGCAAAATGTGGCAGATGTATGCCGCCCGGATGATGATGCCATTAGCATATTCTGGCGTAACATCTGGTCGGTGCCCGTTTGCCATACTGAGGCTGAATGGATGCGGGATGTTGAGCGCGTGTGTGACGCCATACCGGAGATGGAGGAAGTAATAATTACTTCCTCCGATGTAGCCAGTGCAGCCCGCCCGATACCGAACTGGAAAGCTCCGGGACCGGACGGACTGCACAATTTTTGGCTTAAATGGCTGCAAAGTACACACGCGTGCTTAGCATTGCAATTCCAGTCGGCCTTAGAGTCTGGGTCGCTGCCACAGCTCTTTACAACAGGAGTTACCCACCTGCTCCATAAGTCAGGTGATGCCACGGAACCCAAAAATTATAGGCCGATCACTTGTTTGCCGACGGTCTATAAACTTCTTACATCCATTTTGAGAGAGAAAATTAATTCTCATTTAGAAAAGAATTCTATTATGTCTGTCTCTCAAAATGGATGTAGGAATGGGTCCCGCGGCACCAAGGAGCTACTCCTCATTGACATGGCCATAAGCCAACAGGTCCGTCGATCCCGAAAGGATTTGTCGACATGTTGGATAGACTATAAGAAGGCCTTTGATTCGGTGCCGCATACATGGCTCTTGAGGGTGTTAGAGTTGTACAAAATTGATACAACTCTGAGCATCTTCCTAACGACGTGTATGGGGCAGTGGAGGACGGTTCTTCGCTATCCAGGATGCCGACAAATTCAGGGGAGCAACGAACCTATTAGGATTAAGCGGGGAATATTCCAGGGCGACAGTCTGAGTCCACTGTGGTTTTGTTTAGCCTTGAACCCTCTTAGCACTCTGCTGGAGGGTACAGGGCTGGGCTGTCCTTTGCGGAGAGGGGGTCAGGTAATATCCCACCTGCTTTATATGGATGATTTGAAACTGTTTGCCACCAACAAATTGCAACTGCTGGAGTCACTAAAAGTAACTAAAACTTTTAGTGATTCCATCAGGATGGAATTTGGTGTAGATAAATGTGCAGTCATGCATGTAAAGCGGGGCGGGATTGTGGAATCTGAGGGACTACAACTCTCAGATTCTATAAACCTGAGATCACTCCGCAACTGATACCTACAAATACCTGGGTATGTCAGAGGGGTTAGGCATTAACGGACCTGACGTGAAACAATCGTTGCAGGAGCGCTTCTTCGGTCGCCTGAAAAAGGTACTTAATAGTTCTTTGTCAGGCGGCAACAAGGTGCGCGCCTTTAACGGTTGGGTCATGCCGGTCCTAATGTACTCCTTTATGCTAAAGTGGACCCAGACGGAACTAGACGCCCTGGATAGGAGAGTCCGGTCACTGTTGACCGCAAACCGGATGCATCACCCACGTTCGTCTGTCATGAGGCTGTACATTCCGCGGAAGTGCGGGGGTCGAGGTTTTTTAAATGCTAAGACCCTCCACAACCGCGAGGTGTGCAGTCTCAGAGAATATTTTCTCAAGGCTGACGTGGGTATGCACCGAGATGTGGTTGCAGTGGACAAGGGACTCACCCCGTTGTCCTTGGCTAAAGAGAACTAGCGCAAACCTGTGGTGCTTAGTAACAATGACCGCAAGGAAGTATGGCAAAGCAAGGAGCTTCACGGACGCTTTTTCCGGGCCCTTCATGGGCCCGACGTAGATTTCTTAGCGTCCATGGCCTGGCTACGCTTCGGTAACCTCTTTGGGGAAACCGAAGGTTCAGTCTGTGCAATTATGGATGAAGTTATGCTAACGAATAACTACCGGAAGTATATAATGAAAGACGGGACGATCGACATATGTCGGGCATGCCATTGTCCCGGTGAGTCTATCAGACATATTACTTCTGGGTGTTCTCGTTTAGCTAACGGCGAGTATTTGCACAGGCATAATCAAGTAGCCAGGATTATCCATCAGCAACTTGCTCTGAAATACGGCCTTGTGGACTCTGAGGTACCGTATTACAGGTATGTGCCCGACCCAGTTCTCGAGAATGACCATGTCACGTTATACTGGGATCGATCTATTATCACTGACAGGACTATTGTAGCCAATAAGCCTGATATAGTGGTAATAGATCGATCAGTGCGCCGCACAATGATAATCGATGTCACTATCCCGTATGACGAGAACCTCGTGAAGGCTGAGAAGGAGAAACAATTGAAGTATCTCGACTTAGCCCACGAGGTTGTCGCTATGTGGAATGTGGACTCGGCAATCATTGTGCCGATAGTCGTTACGGTCAATGGCCTTATCGCTAAGAGCCTCGACCAACATCTCAAGAGGCTCTCGTTGGGTGGCTGGGTGAAGGGCCTGATTCAGAAGGCAGTCCTCCTTGATACGGCGCGTATTGTGAGGAGGTTCCTGTCTCTGGGGCCCTAACCACCGGTAGCTTGGACCCTGCACCCGCTACCGGCGGATCACTATTTTTTATATATTTTTAAATGTTTTTATAAAAATATTTAAAAATGTAATAAAATAAGTTAAAAAAATAAATAAAGGACATAATAATAATATCTAAGTGGCAGAATTTTGAATTGTTTTTAAGTAAAAAAAATAAAGTTAATAATAATAATAATAATAATAATATCCTGGGACATTTTCACACACGGTCATCTGGTCCCAAACTAAGCAGAGCTTGTACTATGGAAACCAGATAACTGATATACTATATATACTACTTTTTTTTGTAAATACATACTTATATAGATAATTACACCCAGACTAATGTAAATAATATGTAACTAACTTAAACAAAGTAGGAGTTAATGTGTTTTCTATTCCTGTTTTGTCATCCCAGTCAGTCAGTTCCTTCAACACCATAATCAAACACCATATTTAGCGCTAAACTTATAAGTTTTAAGTAGCATAATTCTGTCTCTATCATCTCCAAAGCGTTGACTGAAACCAAACAATGTTTTAAACTAGTTTAGCGCTAAACGTATTTAAAGTATCATTCTGTCTCTATCATCCTCAAATGGCGGCCCGCCTGGCGTGGTTGGTTAAGATACCGCCTATTACGTCGCAGGTCATGAGTTCGATTCCCATCCAGGACAAACATTTCTGTGCAGGAACATGTCTGTTTGTCCTGAGTCTGGCTGTAATAGGGATGATGACTAAAAAATGATTTTTTGTCCGTCATGTAGATTATTAAAATATATTGGACACGTATTTTTTCTTTTTCTACGTAATCACAAGATTACGGCGATACATTGAGTTAAAATGTGGCATGACGTCACGTCTTGGTAGATTTTATACGTAGAAGTGACGTAACAAGCCCCCACTCTCGAACTTTAATGCGAGTTATCTAAGTCATTTTTTATTAATATGATAAAGCAAAAAATACGTATCTAATATTTTTTTATTATCTGACTGACGGACTAAATAGAATTTCTTTTTTTTTACCCAGGCATCATCCCTATTATCTATATAAGTATGTATTTACAAAAAAAAAAAGTAGTGTATGTAGTATATCAGTTATCTGGTTTCCATAGTATAAGCGCTGCTTAGTTTGGGATCAGATGGCCGTGTGTGAATAATTTCCCAGGATACTTTTATTATTATTTCCTTTATTCCTTTCCTAAATGGTTGTCTGAAACCGAGAAATATTTTAAAATAATAATAATAATAACCTGGGACATTTTCACACACGGTCATCTGGTCCCAAACTAAGCAGAGCTTGTACTATGGAAACCAGATAACTGATATACTACATATACTACTTTTTTTTTTTTGTAAATACATACTTATATAGATAATTACACCCAGACTCAGGACAAACAGACATGTTCAAGCACACAAATGTTTGTCCTGGATGGGAATCGAACCCACGACCAGCGACATGATAGGCGGTATCTTAACCAACCACGCCAACTGGCCTGTCGAAAATAGTTTAGCGCTAAACGTATTTAAAGTATAATTCGGTCTGTTTGGTCTTCAAATGGTTGATTGAAACCTAACAATGTTTTAAATTAGCTTAGCGCTAATCTTATTTAGTGATATGTGGTACAACCGGGCCTTAGACCACGAAACCTCACGATATTATCTTAGTCACCATACTTGGCGAAACAAATAAATAAACGTATACCTTTTATAATGTTTGTAAGTATGTGAGCATCATGTATCTATCACATAATTCATTTATGTATCATTGCTTTATTTTAAACCGACTTCAAAAAAAATGAGAAGGTTCTCAGTTCGTCGGAATATACAGGGTGTTTTTTAAAACATGCGACAAAATTTAAGGGGGTGTTCTACCCATCAATATGAACAACTTTTACTATGGGACCAAACCTGAAATCGCAAAAAAAAATCAGCTGTTCAGTAGGTACATTTATGTTCGCTTATTTGGTCAAAATGTACTGAACAGCTGATTTTTTTTTGCGATTTCAGGTTTGGTCCCATAGTAAAAGTTGTTCATATTGATGGGTAGAACACCCCCTTCAATTTTGTCGCATGTTTTAAAAAACACCTGTATATATTTTTTTTTATGTATTTTCCCCGATTATTCGAAGACGGCTGGACCGATTTGGAAAATTCTTTTTGTGTTTGAAAGGGTATACGTTCTAGTTGGTCCCATTGTCATCAACTCAGAATCTCAGAATCCTGGAAAAATCGATGGAACTCTTAAAATATTATAGGCACGAGTATTTTTTATATTAACTTGTGCATTTGGTCTCGGAAAGCACCATTTAGTAAAGTGAAACTGATGATAAGATCACAGATGGCCACCGAAACTATTCAACAATAAGTATTTCACGGTTTGTGATTCGATTAGGTACTTTAATAATGGTTGCTGAGGAATTTATGCTCGTCATAATGTATATGGCGAAGTGGAGCTGATGGTGACTTCACCATCAGCTCTGATTTTCCTGAGAACTCCTTAACAATTAACGTCTCTGCATCGGGAAAATCAATATTTTTTAAAAGGTGACGAGCAGTTCACATTAGGCTATTGTAACTTAGATAAATTACAAACTGCCCTACTAAAAAGTGCAAAATAAAAACATTTTTCCAAAAAAACAACCGACTTCCAAAAAACACTACAAAGTGAAAAATAACTTTAATTTCGGAAGTCGGTTGGAAAAAACTAATAATAATTAAAATAAATAAAGGAGATAATAATAAATGTTTTTTATAAAAAATATTTAAAAACGTATTTAATAAGTTTTTAAAATAAATAAAGGACATAATAATAATAATCATTTATTTGCAGACATTGAAGTCCATAGAATTAAATTAATTGACATTGACAAATAAAAATAACACAATACACACACATAAAAATCACAAAATAGGTAATAACAACATAATAGTAATAAAGATAAAATAAAATAATAATAATAAAATAAATGCACGTACAGCTATCTAACCAACCTGTGCGTGCAGTCTCACCCATCGACCAAGCATCGGGCAGTCCCACCGGTCACTCAATGCTCTCAACATGCCGTGGGTGCTGGTATCTGTTCTGTGCCGGAGAGAGGCGCATCGTTTTCGAATAATGGCATAGAAATCATCCACTCTCACGCATCACGCAGGGCGCTGTATGCCTTCTGCGTATACTTGACCCAAAGGCTGCAGGTGTAAAAAGTTTGACAGTAGGCTCGAAAAAGCGTCGTAAGAACACCGTGCAAACCTACGGGCCAGCATATTACTTCGAACAGACAGCGCCCTACGCTCTCTCTCGATATCTAAATCGTCGCACAGGTCCTCAGTGACTAAAATACACATCCAGCAGACACTTCCGAAATTAAAGTTATTTTTCAGTTTTTTGTGTTTTTTTTTTTTGTGGTCGTTGGTTGTTTTTTTTTTAATTCTTTTTACCTATTGTAGTATTGAATTTTTATTCTTAGTGTATCGTCTACACATGTGATCATATAATTAATGTATACACAACATTGTAACGGTGGAATTTCTTGCCCATATAACTTCTTACGAAACGACCTTTTGGAAGGGGCCACTACAAACAGTTATTTTATTTTTTGTACATTTTGACGTTTAAAAGTGCCTTTTATGTGCCTATTTTAAATAACTAACTGGCTAACCTTCTTCTTCACTTGTCTCCAGGTGATACCAGCGATGTTCCACACGGCAAGCATCTGGCTAACCTTGGCGCTGGCCGTCCAACGGTACATCTACGTCTGCCACGCGCCGGTAGCAAGAACATGGTAAGTTATATTATATATATACCTACATACTCGTATATAATAGGTTGGGGAAAAAGTTTCTTCGCATTTTTTAAGAAAATTCAAAACATTTTTTAATATAGTTTATTTACATTTAACTAAAGTATGTAGGTACCATTTTGTTCGATAACTTTTTGCCATCTTGTAGGTAGGGACATGATCCCATTGCTATAGAAATTTTGGGACTTCTGGTCAAAATACCGCGACAAGTGGTTTTGGCAGTCCTCTCGTGATGTTAACCTGACACTGCCTAAAGAATTCTGAAGAGACCGAAACAGGTGGAAATCTGAAGGTGCAAGGTCAGGACTATACGGCGGATGCATTAACACCTCCCAGCCAAACTCTCTTAATTTTTGCTGAGTGCCTAAAGATGTGTGAGGTCTAGCGTTATCATGATGAAAAACCACACCCCTTCTGTTGATTACTTCCGGCCGCTTTCTCTCAACTTCTTGCTTTAATCTCATCAGTTGTTCGCAGTAGAGTTCAGAATCGATGGTCCTGCCTGGTGGTAACAGCTCATAATGAATAATGCCCTTCCAATCCCACCACACACACAGCATCACCTTGTTGCGGGTTAACCCGGGTTTCGCCACAGTCTGTGAAGCCTGACCGGCCTTTGACCACGACCTTTTTCGCACGTTCTTGTCATACGTGATCCACTTTTCATCACCAGTTATCAGCTTCTTCAAAAATGTTTCGGTTTCATTACGTCGTAATAAAGAATCACAAATGAGTACACGGTTCATTAGGTTTCTTTCAGTGAGCTCGTGAGGTACCCAAATGTCGAGCTTTTTTGTGTACCCAGTTTTTTTCAAATGCGCCAAAACTGTTTTGTGGTCAATTTCCAGTTCTTCAGCTACGTCGTAACTACTGATATGCAGATCTTGCTCCACTTTTTCAAAAATGGCATCCATTTTATCCATAATAGGGCGACCAGAGCGACGTGCATCTTTGACATCAAAATTTCCGGATTGAAAACGCTTAAACCAAATTTGTGCTACTCTCACAGACACTACACTAGGTCCATAAATATCGCAAATTTTTTTCGCGGCTTGCGTTGCATTTTTACCTTTTTTGTAGTAAAATTTTAAAATGTATCGAATTTCTTCATTAGATTCACTCATCTTGACAGTACGAAAAACAAATGAAAATCACACATTGTCCTAATTTGAATTTGGAATTATGTTCTTTAAAATTTAAACTTTCAATTATACCAAAACCAGCCAGATACAAATAGTATAGCCAAAGAGATTTTATTACAAGTTCATACATACTATAATGCGAAAAGACTTTTTCCCCAACCAAATATACATATATATATATTGTTACGAATCAGAAGTGCAATAAGTTAAGGAAAAATAAACAATCTTTAATTCCTTTGAATTTTACTTTTACAGAAATTATAAAATTATATCAAAATAAACACTGTAAATATTAATCAAATAGAAATCACACAAACCAAAAGGAATAATCAGTCAATCAATCTACCTAGCCTTTTCCCAACTATGTTGTGGTCGGCTTCCAGTCTAACCGGATGCAGCTGAATATCAGTATTTTACATGGAGCGACTGCTTATCTGACCTCCACAACCCAGTTACTGGGTAAAACGATACCCCTTGGTAAGACTGGTTGTCAGACTTTCGGGCTTCTGACGACCCGTAACGACTGTCAAAGATCCACGAATGACAGCCGGGACCAACGGGTTAACGTGCTTTCCGACGTACGGAGGAGTCTCGGTATGTAAAGGTGGTCACCCATCCACAGACCAAAAGGAATAAGTATAATAGTAAAACAACTTAAAATAACCGAAAAAATCAAGCACACGATAATGGTCAGGTAACACGTCCGGTCCGAGCGCCGTCCAAGAAATAAAAAAGGGCCGTTGCCGCACCGCGCGTCTCCTTTTTAACACGTTCACTGTCCGTGACCCACATGTGGGCCATGTTGGGTTGGAATGAGACGTCCGTGCCATACATGTGGGTCACCTCACTTTTCATACATAATGGGTTATTACTCCGTGGGCATAAAAGAAACATACTAGACACATAGTAGACTAGTATTATACATGAACGTATGAGCAATTATGTAGGTAAAATATAAAAGCAATGAGCCATCGAATTTTCTTAATTTATTTAGGACTTACAAAGCTTTGAATATTTAACTTAAAAATAAATTCAAAAGGGTTCCTTCAACTTTTATGGCCTCTAAGCACCTGAAGTAGTGCAAAGGCAAATACCTCAGTACATAGGAACGAAAAAAGTAAATTTGACGTGAGAGCTAATTTCGACATTTTGGCTGGACGTGTTAAGCGACTTCAAAAAGGAGGAGGTTCTCAATTCGTCGGAACCTTCTTTTTTATGTATGTTCCCCGATTACTCGAAGATGGCTGGACCGATTTGATTTTTTTTTTATTTTGTTTGAAAGGGTATACTTTCCAGGTGGTCCCATGATCATCAAGTCAGGATCTGATGATGGGATCCTGGAGAAATAGAGGGAACTCTTCAAATTTTATAGGCACACTTGAAGCGATTTGGGTAGTTTTTTGAAGTGGTCCCATTTCAATTTGGTGAAGATCTGATGAAGAACTTCGGAGATAGGTAACGGAACTCCTCAATAAATGATAGCAAAAGGCCTGGGATTGCTGAAATCTCATGTCTGTCTATTGTTTCCACCAGTTCGTAACATAACATCACGCCGGTACGCTATGAAGGGGTAAGCACATGTGAACCACTAAAAAGTAAAAAATAAAAACTTTTTAACAAAAAATAAAACCGACTTCCAAATCAAAACACTACAAAGTGAAAAATAACTTTAATTTCGGAAGTCGGTGGCAAAAAACGAAAATACAAAACCAAAGACACCGACTACCGAAATTAAAGTTATTTTTCACTTTGTAGTGTTTTGATTTGGAAGTCGGTTTTATTTTTTGTTAAAAAGTTTTTATAACCTTCAGTTGACAGCTGATCGCCTGACTTCTTTAAGGTGAAAGCGTCAGAGTAGCCCGCGAAATTCATATTTTTCTTACGTTTCTTGCAATCTACAAGTCAGTATTAGGTTGTACGTTGATCAAAATATTATTCGCGGTCATAACAAGTATGCATTTACATAATTATAATCATTAAAGTGATCAATACAACTCTTTAAGACCAAGTAATACTAATCAGTGACTATTTCATGAAATCTTGACATTTGAGGATTATACTAACTTAAGGAGTTGTATTACTGATTCTAAAGATCATACTTTATTTAACATATAAATATTAAGTTGTATGTTATATAATATAATACTGACTTGCAATTTGCAAAAAACGTAAGAAAATTTGAAATTTCACGGGCTACCTTGATGCTTTCCCCTTCAGATGTCACTTCGCCTTCCGTTACCAACAATATGATGATTTAGCTAATTATGTGTTCAAATCAATTATTTTATTCTTTCTTTCTTTTTCGTGTGGTTAGTGACCTGATGTCAGACTTTTATGCCACCCATGGGCCTCTGTCTGTCTTGGCTTCAAATGCCGTCGAGAAAAACCGTTCAGCCATGTCCACACGGGTTTCTTCATGGTGTTTTTCTTTTCTTTCTCACTTTTTTAAGCAAATAATAAATAATTATACAATAAAGTCAAAGAAAAGAAAAAAATGAGGTGCGTGCCTTGGGTTAGTATTCTAGACCTATGACTTAGCACTCCGACGGTCTTACCACTAAGAAAGAAAGAATTATTTTCTAAGCAAAAGATCTAGTAGAAAGAGTAATACACGAGCTCCGTAAATGGGACGTGCAAACTTGGCTAGTTAGCCAAGTTACAATTCTGCCGTCGTAAGAAAAAAGGGCACAACTAACATTAAAAAAAAAAATCTACAAAAAATTGAGCAGATTAGCCTTTTTTTCAGATTCTAAATATGTATGTAACTCATTTTTTTTTTAAATGTTAGTTGTGCCCTTTTTGCTTACGACGGCAGAATTGTCTTGTCTTCTTCATCTTCTGATAACTACCTACGACATGCCGTCCTATTTCCACGTATCATCTAATATAGTGTGACATTCCGTTTTTGAAGATTGTATGGTGGGTGTCTTTTTAGGGTTCCGTACGTCCATTTCGTATTATTATTGAACCGCTTTCATATATATATTATAGCTATATCCCTAGAGATAGGCTTCAACCATCTTACAGTGACATAGACATTTGTTTAATAGGAAATTTTTGAGTTTTCTAACGAAAATACACAGAGTAGCTTCACGAGCAGGGTAATTGCGTACACTTACCATTTATTTTGACAGTTCAACAACATTCATTGCGTTATTTACGTTGTCGAGCTGACAAATTTTGCAAACATTTATTTATGAAGCAATGGATTAGCAATTTCAAAGGTATTCTCATTTGAGAATACCTTGGTTGCTAAATGCATAGGTGCTCCAAAAATAGGTGCTCAAACGAGAATAAGTACTCCTTCTTTTTTACGGGTCGTTTAGTAGGAGTTTAAGAAATTGTTGCATAATGAGAGGAGTATTTAAAACACGAGTATGTATAGTAGGTATCACACGAGGGTTTTAATACCTAGTTATGTGCAGTTTTATACACTACTTTATCTACTCTCATGCAATAGGTAGTTAAGGACCTATTTAAATAAAATAACAAAGTTAGCAAAAGTAAAGAAACACAATAATGGCTCCGAAACCATAGTAATACGAATCGCGTTATTATAATTACGGAGCTGTCTTCGGTCAACCGCGCATGCGCCCTAGCGCGGACCCCATATACAATGATAAAAATCGACCTGAAAACTAAAAACGAACAAAATGTCCTCCGTATTAAAAATTCATTTATTCATGTTACACGTGTTGTGTTTGGGTCACAGAAATTCATACGTGTACCAAATTTCAACATGATAGATTCGAAGCAAATTGGCTGTGACACACGGACAGACAGACAGACACACGAGTGATCCCATTAGGGTTCCGTTTTTTCCTTTTGAGGTACGGAAACCTAAAAGATCTGGGTACTTCAAATCTTCGAATAAACAATGCACACATTTTGCCGACCCTGCAGTCAATCTCAGAACCCCAAACTCACTAGATGCGATTACATTCAACGTGTTGTTGTATTTACAACTGAACGATGGATTTGGAAAATGTATCCTATAACTAATATTATAAATGCGAAAGTTTGTTTGTTACGCTCTCACGCTAAAACGACGGATTTGGATGAAATTTGGTACATGGGTAGACCATGACCTGGAGAAGCATCAAGCTACTACAATCTGTCAAATTTCTTTGATAGATTTTCAACTTTATCGCTAAAGCATTAGGTTCAAGGTTGATTGGGAACATTTGACAGTTTCGGGTAGCTTGACCTGCTGGCGTCTGTACATGGGTTACTTTTCATCCTGAATCGCAGACGAAGTCGCGGGCATAATAACATTCTCTTGTCTTATCCCAAATCATTCGAGGTCGGCGCAACATTATTTTCTTCTTCCATAATTCTCTATTTAGTCGTCACTCAGCGGCGGCGATCTCTCGCGTCCGGCCCTGGTCCAGGCCACGGTACGGAGCAAGAGTGCACGAGAAGCCGTCACAGCCGTCAGCAGTAATGCTCGCGAAGGAGGAGGCGGAACTCGTGAGGGAGAGACAATCTTTGCGCCTTTACGCGTCTAGTCGCCGCAGGAGACGCCCTGGGCGTCGGAAATTGAGAGCCGATTCCCAGCCACCGTATGGCGAAGTTTTGGCTTGAGAGATCTTGATAAGGACCAAGCCCGGGTCGACGACGCGTTGTGTTCCACGCGCGCTTCAAAGAGCTGTCTGCACTAACTGATGGGGTCCGGTAGGGCCGATGCCTGCCAGGGTCTCGGGTGGTTTGAAAGAGTTACCGTGGCCCTGGCACAGGCAACAGAAGGAACACGGGTGAGTTTTAGTCAGTAAAAGTCTGACACGCCCTTCCGCTCCGCCCAGAGCGGGAGAAGCTATTTGATGATTAACTCAAAAAAAAAGTCGACGTCTCGGTAATCACCTCGTTTATAGACATGTCATCTTTCACACAGTCCATCCATCGTTTCTTTGGCCTTCTCCTACTCTTGTAGCCATCGACATTCATGTAAACATTCCTCACGATGAATATTATACTATAGGTTATTGAGGACGAATATTTGACGAAAATTAAAATGGTGGAAACCATTTTAATTTCCGTTAAATATTCGTCCTCCTAAAACCAACGTCATATCTACAGTCCACGCGCGAGCTCCGAGGAATCGGGGGCTCACAGAATTATTTTGATAATTATATGCATCTTTTGCCACGCGCGCTCCTTTAATGAATTATGAAATAATTCTATGAGGATAGTATGTGCTTGAAAACCACCCGCTTCCTCAGCCCCCGATTTCTTGGAGCTCGCCCGCGGACTGTTAAGTATAGGCAAAGCTACAACCTTCTCTTAAACACCCTTCCCGAATCTGAATTATTGATATTTCGCCTTGCGGCTTTCTGATACCTATAAACTACTCATGTTCGGTTATTGTGTTGTTCATTATAATCAAAGTAATTATTCATTAACACAGCATCCGAGTAATATCTGACGTCACATCAGCCGGAAATCATTCGCTATCATAACATAAACCTCCCTTTGAACGCGTCAAAGCATTTACTAAAATATAACGCGTAATACATATATATGTGAAAGCTGTTGTGGTAGGGATGGGATTAATATTCGGCTTTGTGTTCTAATAATATTCGGCAGTGCGTAGTTTTCGGTTTAGGTACTACTACTACACTTCAATGTACTCTTGAAAGGCTTTCACGCATTAGGTGGATCTTAAATCATGGAGCTTAAAAGTATTTTTTTTTTTTTTTATTATTTGAGATAAGTTTGCTCTTGACTCTAGTCTAAGTCAGAGGTGACAGGGACAAAGTCGACGATGGAGTGAGCTTACCCAGAAGAAGCCTGTTCACTCTCGCTTTGAAGAGATTAGGGTTGTATGCGCTCGGAAACACAGACGCAGGTAGTGAGTTCCACTCTTTTGCTGTGCGCATTATAAAAGACATTTGGAAGCGCTTAGTGCGAATTGGTGGAATAGCAACTAGGTAGGGATAATAGCTTGCAGTGCGTCTAGATGTCCGATGGTAGAAGGGAGCCGGTGGAATGAGGTCGTGGAGTTCTTGGGCACACTAACCGAAGTACAATCTGTAGAAGACCGACAAGAAGGCAACCTTGCGGCGATGAGCCAAGCTGTGAAGCATGGCATCCACCAGTTTTACGTCGACAATGGGCCTCTTAGCTCTGCGTTCCACCGAGTCAAGCACAGCAAGTTAGTACTTAGCTGATCCATCCCAAAGGTGGCTGCAATACTCCATGCAGGATCGGACTTGCACTTTGTAAAGGGTTAAAAGCTGTCCAGGCGTAAAGTATCGCTTCACCCTATTTAGGATGCAAAGTTTCTTTGTACTTGTTGGTGGCGCCGAAGTTGAGACCAGATGTCAACTTTATGCCTAGGAGCTCAACGTACTACATGAATTCGAGGTAGGAAAAGGTACTTTCTTGCATTGATTTTATTATTTCTATGACGGATTAAGCAAAGTCTCCTCTGACTGTATCAACTTTGTAGGAATTATTCTTTAGAGGTCGTAGAATCAGAGATCTTTTGATAAAGGCTTACTTTTGTTTGATTTAATTATCCAACCACTTATACATACAATGTAATAGAGTGTTCAATTTTGTACGGGATTTTTTTTTTGTACGAAATTTAACGATACAAGTTTTTTATCTAAAATCCACCCGTAAAGAGTCACGGGTTAAACCTTACACCAAACCAGGAAGTTGTACATAAATATACAGTAATCATTAATATCACATGATCCTCAAAACACGCTATCAGCCTTCCCTTAGACCTGCCAGGGTTGCGGGTTCTTTGAAAGAGTTACCGTGGCTCTGGCACAGGCAACTGAAGGAACACGGGAGAGTTTTAGTCAGTAGAAGTCTGACACGCCCTCCCGCTCCGCCCAGAGCGAGAGAAGTTATTTGATAACTTTCCACCCCAAAAAAAAGCCTGCCCTTTGAACTTTCATTCTTTCATTCTCCTATATGTAGCCGAAACTGTCGGCTTACCACGAAAATTTTCGGTCTATTTGTTTTCGACCAGACCCGCATTCCTCCCATCCCTACGAAACATTGTATGTCAGACATGTAGTGTATACTTAGTAATTAGTATCTAACAGAATGCTTGGAATGTTCACTGGACGTGGTAGATATTCTGATAGAATATCACGCCAGTATTATGTGAATTTGTAGATAGAGGTGTACCTACAGTACGGGATCATTTCTCCAGTTAGGAATGTCCCATGTAACAGAGGGGGAACATTTTGCTATTAACTACTTAATCAACTACTAGAGAAAATAACATGTAATTGCTTTAATGGTTTGCTGAAAATAAAGTTTTTTATTTTTATTTATTTATTTGTGCACAATGTACAGAAGTCACTGCAGGTCAAGCTACCCGAAACTGTCAAATTTTGAACCTAATGCTTTAGCGATAAAGTTGAAAATCTATTAAAGAAATTTGACAGATCTACTAAGCTTGATGTGCTGGCGTCTGATACTGTTGACATTATGATATACAGAGTGTTAGGTTAAACGAGGGATTTACTTTAAGGGGTCATTGTACTCATCATTATAAACAACTTTTACTATGGGACCAAATCTGAAATCGCGAAAAAATCAGTTCAGTACATTTATGTTCGCATAATTTGTCAAAATGTAGGGAGTAGCTGATTTTTTTCGCGGTTTCAGGTTTGGTCCCATAGTAAAAGTTGTTCATAATGATGAGTACAATGACCCCTTAAAGTAAATTGACAGGCCAGCTGGCGTGGTTGGTTAAGATACCGCCTATCATGTCGCAGGTCGTGGGTTCGATTCCCATCCAGGACAAACATTTGTGTACATGAACGTGTCTGTTTGTCCTGAGTCTGGGTGTAATTATCTACATAAGTATGTATTTACAAACAAACAAAAAAGTAGTGTATGTAGTATATCAGTTATCTGGTTTCCATAGTACAAGCTCTGCTTAGTATGGGTTCAGATGACCGTGTGTGGAGTATTATTATTCGTCATTGCTGTGAACTATAGAGTAACAAACGAGTGAGAACTTAACATATATTATAAAAGCTCCTTAGGAAAAAGTATTAACAAATGAAAAACTTACAATAATTTAGCAATGCACACTTAACTCTTTTGGCTTATTTATTTATTCAATTAGTCTTACGAGCTAACAGATTTGAATCCAAAACGCCCATACGATTAATTTTCTTACAATTCAATTATGGCTTAATATGTTACACATGCTTGTCACCCAAATGGTCACTTTGAGAGAAGACGTTTAGGGTCGGTTTTTTAAACAATGGATAACATAGTAACTAATGGTTGAATTTTGGCTAAATGTGAAAGACTAAACATGTATGAGTTATGCCATTAGTTACTATTTTTTAAGATGAATGAGCTAACATGAAAGAAAGAAAGAAAAACAGTTTATTCACGTGAAAGTGACGCACACAAAATACACATGAATAGCGAAACACAAGATAATAAAATATAACACACCACACAAAACAAAAGCACAAAAAAAAAACATAAGTAGTACAATAAAGTTGTTGGAAATATGCGCTTAACGCTCAGCATAATGCCGCGGCCCGTGCACGAAGGCACGAATCCACGGCGCTGGTTTTCAGCGTAAGCCGGCGGTGTGTATCGCTGTCTGAGACCAGTAAAAACAAATAAAATACGTTGAGATAGATGAATACATTCATGTTTAACCTTTCACATTTAGCCAAAATTTTAGTTACTATGTTTAACCATTGATTGAGTTAACGACGGATCAAAATACCGGCCCTACACGCCCTGTCTCAAAGTGACAATTTGAATGTCATAGACACTGCCAGCCTGATATATTAGACAAAGGCTTGAATTAAACCTCTACACTACTTACACCCACATTTCGGAAAGCCAAAAGCTGTCACCGTTAGCTTTGTGTAGTTTGGACCGACAGAAAGAATTTATAAATTATAGTTTAAAAAAAAAACACGCTTTAATATCATTAAACAACTAAAAAGAAAAAAAATAAATTTCAATATAACAGTAGGTAAAGTGATTAACGAGAAACCTAATGTCATTGTAAAAAAAGCGTGGGCTGCTCGATATTAATTGTTTTTTTTTAGGGTTCCGTAGTCAACTAGGAACCCTTATAGTTTCGCCATGTCAGTCTGTCCGTCCTCGCTTAATCTCTGTGACCGTTAGCACAAGAAAGCTGAAATTTGGTACCAATATGTATATCAATCACGCCGACAAAGTGGTAAAATAAAAATTGGAAAAAAATGTTTTATTAGGGTAGCCCCCCTATATGTAAAGTGGGAAGTGATTTTTTTTTTATTTCAACCCTAACGTGTGATATATTGTTGGAAAGGTATTTAAAAATGAATAGGGGTTTACTAAAATCATTTTTTGATAATGTCAATAATATCGGAAATAATCGCTCCAAAAGTAAAAAACAATGTGTCCCCTCTAACTTTTGAACCATAAGTTTAGAAAATATGAAAAAAATCTGAAAAGTAGAACTTTATAAGGACTTTCTAGGAAAATCATTTTGAACTTGATGGAAACAACAGTTTTTGTACAAAAAAGGCAAAAAGTTGTACAAAATAATTTCTGGACTAAGTTTGTAGTATAATCGTATATGCAAGCATTTTTTTAAACTTCGTTTACATATTTTATTATCCTGAGCGTATCTTTTTTCAAACAAAAAAAATATTATTAAAATCGGTTCTCGCAATCCAAAATTACCACCGAAAACTTCTGGCATGTCTATGTATGCAGGAGCGCAGAGCGCTGCTGGAGCGCGAACATAATGGATACCCACCTTTAAACTCATAAGTGGGAACACTTATTGTGACGAACGGGAAACTACAGAACCCTACACTGAGAGTGGCCTGACACGCTCTTGGCCGGTTTTTTTTTTTTTTTTGACTTAGTGTAAGAATGTCGTACTAAGCACCCCACGATTCTTTTACAATGACATTAAGTTTCTCGTTAATCACTTTATTGTTATATTGAAAATTTTTACTTATTTTATTTTTTTACTTACTTTATTTTTTACTTTTTAGTTATTTAATGGTATCAAAGCGTGTTTTTTTTAAACTATAATTTATTTTTCATTTTTTACTTCGATCTACTACAAAAGCGTGTTTTTTAAACTATAATGTATTTCAAGAAAAAAAAAAAGTGGTTTTTCCGTTTTTTGCGCATGTTACTTTGAAAAATTAACGAAAGAATTCTTTGGAAAGAAACTGGTTTCTTTCGAATTTTTCGCTTCATGTTTTGAAAATTAGCAAAAAAATAAAGATTTTTTCACGAAAAACAAATTTCGACCCTTTTACAAAAACTCCCACAGCGCCCCAACCCTCCCCGCCCCGCCCCTCTCTCGCACCGCGCCATGACCCCATCAGACCGTGCGGTCTGATGGGGTCATGACCCCCCCCTTCCCCCACCTCCCCCAACTATTTTGGGGTCGGCTTCCAGTCTAAGCGGATGCAGCTGAATACCAGTATTTTACATGGAGCGACTGCCTATCTGACCTCCACAACCCAGTTACTGGGTAATACGATACCCCTTGGTAAGACTGGTTGTCAGACTTCGAGCTTCTGACGACCCGTAACGACTGTCAAAGATCCACGAATGCCAACTGGGACCAAAAGTTATTCATCAAAATGTAGGGAGGAGCTGATTTTTGTTTTTTTGTTTGTGCTTCTAAAAATAACATCAAAAACCTTCATAAACCCTTCAGAACCTACGTATATCTCACTTCCTTATATCCTCCGGCATTTTATGATAGCTCTTCGCTATCAAAGAACAATGGTGCCCGAAGTAAGGACCTCGTGTGACACTCGACCTTCCTTTGTTTCGAGCAAGTCACTAAAAGAGAGCACAATATTACGACGCCTCTGTACCTAACGTTGGTATCGCCCGCAGCTTGGCCAGCGTGGATATCAATACTTCCCTATTTGAATCGGATTTTGATCACAATTTCATGGGTTTTTTTTTGCGCGGGACCCTAATTCTTTTTCTAAAATAAAAGTAGTCTAAGTTACTCCTGATAACATCAGCTATCTGCCAGTGAAAGTCCCGTCAAACTCGGTCCAGTGGTTTTCTTAGTTTAGCCGGAACAAACTGACAGACAGACAAAAAATTTAAAAATATTTTTTGTGTGCCTTATTGCCTTATTTATTGCCTTACAGGGTGTAAACAGAGTCTTTGAAAAAAAGTTTTTTTTTGTATGTTCGATCTTAGGATGTTTTAGTGAAACACGCCTAAGTATCAAATAGATCTATTATTATTTAAAAAATAAGAAGTTAGTCATAATCAATCATCGTCGATTGTCATTTTATTCTCCGGGGTCTGCGCTTTCACCAATGTCGAGTTGAATCTACCTTTTGAATGGCCTGGCCCTTTTATGAAATAAAAAACATTTTTAGGGTTCCGTTCTCAACAGGAAAAAACGGAACCCTTATAGGATCATTCGTGTGTCTGTCTGTCCGTCTGTCACAACCAATTTGCTCCGAATCTAATGGACTGTAATTTGAAATTTGGTACACGTATGTGTTTCTGTGACCCAAACACGGATGTGTAACGTAAATAAATAAGGCAAATAAGAAAATTAAAAAACAAAGTTTTGCAAACTGTACCGTGTTACATATCAAATGAAAGGGCTTACTGTGAGGGTCTATATATATATATATATTATAATTTTTAAATAAATAATTTTAAACGGATTATCTATAACCAGTTGTATCCCGCTCTTGCTAACTCGCTCAGTTCTTTCCAGCATGGTTTTTTGAGAGGACGGTCTACCACTTCAAATCTCATTTTATTTAACGATTTTATTACTAGTGCTATGGATGACGGCAAGCAGGTCGATGTGGTTTACACTGATTATAGCAAAGCATTTGACCGGATTGACCACGACACCCTGATAAAGAAGCTAAAGTGCATAGGTATTCATGGTGACCTCCTGAGATGGTTCGCATCTTATATCGATAATAGGTCTCAGGCAGTAGTACTCAATAACTACATGTCTAGATGGGTATCTGTGCCCAGCGGAGTGCCCCAGGGTTCGCTGCTTGGTCCCTTCTTGTTTGTGGTCTATGTAAACGACATCGATCTGTGTCTGCACTCATCCAAATTATTATGCTTCGCTGATGACATGAAAATCTTTGCCATGATCTCATCGCTCGAAGATGGGTTAGCACTTCAGGCTGACCTGTGTCGTCTTGATGAGTATTGTCAGGCTAACAAACTGGATCTTAATCCATCTAAGTGCTCTGTTATCACTTTCACTAGAAAACGTGCAGTCCTAGCTACCTCTTATACTCTATCGGGCCAAACCTTGCCGAGGTGCGATACTGTTCGTGACTTGGGCATCCACCAAGATAGTAAGTTAATATTTGACAGACACATTGACGCCATTGTCAAAAAAGCTTCTAAACTGCTTGGGTTTATAATGCGTCTTTCTAAATGCTTTCTAGATGCTAAAACACTAAAAATTTTGTATTGCACTTTTGTTAGAAGTCACCTTGAGTATGCATCTCAGATTTGGAACCCACGTTATCATCAGTACATCGACCGCATTGAAAGTATCCAAAGACGTTTTATTAAATATCTTTGCTACCATCAAAGGATTCCATACCATTCAATTGACTATCTCCGACTCTGTAAAAAGTACCATTTGTTGCCACTTGAAGATAGGCGTAAGATTGCTGACTGTTTGTTTCTGTTAAAGATATTAAACAATAACATTGACAGTCCCGAGCTATTATCTAAATTTTATTTCAATGTGCCAAGTAAATCATTTCGTTTTAATCCGCCTTTACGTGTACCTTATACTTCTACGAATTATAGGCAGAATAGTTACATTGTGCGTGCAGTTAAGCAGTTCAATGAAATATGTAAGCGTCATGACTTGGATCCATTTATGACTAGTGTGGCGTCAGCTAGAAGGTGCTTAACTCTCAATTTTTTCAAATAGCCACTTAATCATAAATTTGCTTCGATTATTACTTTTCCAATTTTATAATTTGTTCACCTTAAATTGAAAGCCAGATAGTTTTAGACAAATATGTATGTAAACACATAAAAAAAAAAACACAATGTATTGCGTATTGCTGTTGTATGCTCACTTTTAAATTTCAATCTATTTCTATACGTGAAGACTTGTAATTGGCTTCCTGTTGACTATTGTTTCCTTTTTATTAAGTTTGTTTTAGCTGTAAGTTTTCCATAAATAAATAAATAAATAAATAAATAAATAAATAAAGTTATTTAAGAAAATAGACAAAAATTGACCATTCCCTCTCCCCCTTATTTCCGAAACTACTGAGCCTAAAATTTTGAAAAATATACAGAAAATAGTTCTATACCTATAGATTACAGGAAAACCTATATGTCCTAAACCTATAAGTCTATGATCTTAAGATAACATGGTAAATCTCTCAATATTGTGCGTCAAAATTACATTTGCAGTTGGCACGTATGGGATATCATGTTTTTCAACTACAATGTTAAGTTTGTTCTTGGGATAAATTCATCCCAACTACGGTACCTTTCATTGTGCGTAGTCCGACACGCACTTGGCCGGTTTTTTTTTTAATGGTGGTTTAGCACTGCCAATTTATCCCGCTTTTTATGGCGAGAGAGGTTTTCTATTTAGTATCCTTGAAAACCTTCAACAGATAGACAGCTGACGGTTACCAGCGATAATGGCGTCATATACAGGGTGGTGACGACATAACGACATTGAATGAAAATACGATACCCACTAGTCAACCAAAACACTTTACTATTACCAAATTAGGTATTACATCAAAATTCAAAAATCTAATTTTTCAAACAAACTAAATGCAAAACTAATCAGAATTTAAAACAACATCCTTTATAATATTGTCTACTAACCTCATCTGACCTTGTAGGCACTGCACGTGAGAGCGGCAACGTCGCACCCGTTTCGTCCATTTTAGGCGCAGTTTCATTCATGTAAGTACAAATGTACAAAAAAAATGGCGCGCGGCATTTATCCCCGCTCCGCTCACTGCTTGCCGCCCGCCAGCAGGCGCGACTTTTCTATCAGTAGGTTCACGTTTTAAAAATATTTTAAAAACACTTAATTAAACATTAAATCAAAACTTACTTCAATCATGGTACACTAAATTAAATTTTAATTGCTGAATTTGTCCACCATTTGCTCGTAACACACACGTGACAATGTCTTGTGATATTGTTTCTTACTTTCCTTAACAAGTCACTACTGATAGCCATTGCTTTTAATTTATTGAAAGCGTCAATCATTCTGTCTCGCAGTTTCTCTACGGTATTCACATCACAAGCATAAACCTCATTTTTGATAAATCCCCAAACTTAACTTACAACGAAATAACAGCAAGTAACTATCACACTATTGTTTACACATTAGGTAGGTACCGTAACCTACCAAACTCTACTACACTTAAAACTTATACACAATCGAATTATCTATCAATAACACAACAGTAAAACTATTAAAGCTCTGCGCTGTATGAAATTGCAACAAAACAATTTTCAATTTTACACAAAATCAATAATTATTGTTAATGCGCTAAAATCATTCTTACGAATCGAAATTAAAAAAAAAAACACGCTCTCACAAGGGTAGCACGTCACGCACTAGACAGTGAATGAATGAACCAGGAGCAAATTCCAGGGAAAACCCTACATGTATTTCTTTCCTTTTCTTAGACAATAAATCTTTTGAATGCGGAAGTGTTTACGAACTATTGTTGTTTAAACAAAAACTTACTTTGTTAAGACAAAAACGTCGAACTGGCAACCTTGCTGTCTTCTTAGTTTTCAAAACGAAATGCGCCTCGGCAATCTTTGTTTGCTTATGATAATAGGAATTTTATCGTCATGGTTATTAGGTCTAAATTCAATCAGCAATACAATACAATATTGTATTATTTCTGAGTAGCGAGCCGCACCATTGCATTTGGTTTTGTTTTAGCAAGTAGGTAAATGAAATTGTTTTGATGTGAATGACCTAAATGAAACTTGCGTGGTATTCACATCACGTGTTAAAATTGTCAAAGGAAAAACAAATTCCTGCGGTATAACCCTTGATTATAATTTGATAATTTTTGGTATACGTACTACTACCGCGATACCCAGTATCTGAATTCAATTAATGTCGTATTATCCCCAACACGCTGTATAATTATAGTTTGACCAAGACCTGTACCGCGCCTTAGGAATGCGCGGCGAGGCGGGGTGTAGCGCTGGCGAATGAGCGGCCTGCATTGTCCCCCGTCTTGCCGCGCACATACCTACGGCGCGGTACAGCGGTTATGGTCAAACTATAGTTTTGCCTGTTCCTTCCTAATGTCACAGTCTGTCAGTGTTAGATTTTTATCCGGTCTCACATGTCAAGAAGATTGACATAACGACGTAATAATTATATAATGCAGAGTATGCAAAGACAAAGACGAAACAACTCAACACCAATTGGACTCAAAGTAAATCATGGAAATGTTTTATATCGTGTGACATACATAAATAGAATAAAAATAAGACTGCTAGGTGTGAAGTCCTGGGATCGATACCCAGGTCAGGAAAAGTGTTTAGGATTTTCCAGTGGGATTTATTTCAATAGCAACCCTCTGGATTCTTACCCGTATAGTTGGAATAGTCTCACCTCGTGGTAATGTTAGGAATAATAAACATCAAAATAGTCTTCAATTCCATTCGTCTTTTCGATAACCATTTCGTAACTTTTTATTTCTTTTTAACCAGATGATTCACTAAAAAACCAGGCAAGTGCGTGTTGGACCACGCACAATGAAGGGTTCCGTAGTTCGAATGAATTTCTAGTTGAAAAACATGTTCGCCAATACATTCCAACTGTAAATGTAATTTTGTATTCACGATATTGAAAGATTTACCATGTTATTTTAAGACCGTAGACTTCTTATAGGTTTTCCTGTAATCTATTGGTGTAGAAGTATTTTCTGTATATTTCTGTTTTCAAAATTTTAGGTTCAGTATTTTCGGAGATAAGGTTAGATTAGGGAATGTTAATTTTTTTCAATATTCTTAAATAACTTTAAAACAATATGTTTTATAAAATTATAATAATAAAATATTTGAGACGTTTCATTTGTCACACGGTACAGTTTACAAAACTTTTATTTATGAATTTTCTTATTTGCCCTCAAAAGTAAATAAAGGAATTTCGAATATGACCCCTTTCATATTCAAAATTCCTTTATTTATGTTACACGTCTCTATTTGAGTCACAGAAATGCATATACATACCGCATTACAACTTAATCGGTCCATTAGATTTGGAGCAAATTGGCTGTGACAGACGGACAGACAGACACACGAGTGATCCTATAAGAGTTCCGTTTTTCCTTTTGAGGTACGGAACCCTAAAAACCAGATTCCCAAATATGTAAAAGTAGAAACATAACATAAACAGTAGTCGATGGGTTCTGTGAAGTCATAAAACATTCTTTCAGTTTGGTGTGGCGGTAAAAAGCCGTAAAAACAACATAAAACTATTTATAGTTTTAATTTACTGTTCATGTTTACGTGGCCAACAGTGCAGGTAGATCGGTTTGCCTGTCTGTGTGTTAGGGATTTTATTACGGAAACAAAAGTGGCGACTAAATGTGCCCGCGGCTCTTTTTAACCGACTTCAAAAAAGGAGGTTCTCTATTCGAACCGTATGTATTTATGTATGTATGCAAGTTTGTATGTCCGCGATATTCTCAAAAACTAATGAACCAATTTTGATGACTTTTTCTAGAGAAAGAAAGTAGTAATAGGACCAAGTTGATAACATCAATCTGCTTAGCCTTTTCTTAACTATATTGGGGTCGGCTTCTAGTCTAACCGGATGCAGCTGAATACTAGTAGTTTACATGAAGCGACTGCCTGTTTGACCTCCACAACTCAGTAACTGGGTAATACGATACCCTTTGGTAAGACTGGTTGTCAGACTTTCGGGCTTCTGACGAGCCATAACGACTGTCAAAGAGCCACGAATGATAGCCGGGACTAACGGCTTCCGAGGCCCGGAGGAGTCTCGGTGTATAAAGTTGGTCACCCATCTACGGACCAAACCCAGCAAGCGTAGCTTAACACATTCTCTGCTGAATTCTTTATGCAAACGCTTCTTTATGCTACACCCTTACCGACCCTTTTTTTTACGATGTTTTCGAAACAATAGAAATGCACAACGAACGCACATGTGCGGCGCGCCGCACTCGAAGAAAGTTATGAAAACGCGCATGTGCGTCTGCCGCGCCTAATGTGTTAAAAGTTTCTACATTATAGAATATTGTCAATTTTTTATGAGTAAAGACTAACTATAAAAACATAGCAATACCTACGATTTATAGAGTGTATTAAAAAAAGAACCTGTACAAATGCGACGTTGCCAGCCCGCGCGGAATAAACGCTCTAACTTTCCGATGGATAGACCCGTGCGACTGTTATTACTTAGCCACAAACACCGAGCTCATGGCATAGAAAAACGAAATTATACAGGGTGATTTTTAAAACATGCGACAAAATTTAAGGGGGTGTTCTACCCATCAATATGAACAACTTTTACTATGGGACCAACTAAGAATTCGCAAAAAAAAAAAATTACCTTCCCATGTAAAAGCACATACCCGATTGGACCATTTTGTATAAAAAGGTCGAAATTTTTTTGCGAATTCCGAGTTGGTCCCATAGTAAAAGTTGTTCATATTGATGGGTAGAACACCCCCTTAAATTTTGTCGCATGTTTTAAAAATCACCCTGTATATTATACAGACGCCAGCACATCACGCTACCCAAAAATGTCAAATTTTCCCAATCAACCTTGAACCTAATACTTTAGTGATAAAGTTGAAAATCTATTAAAGAAAGACTGATTGTAGTAGCTGGATGTGCTGGCGTCTGTACTTTAGGTACACCTCTGCCTAACCCTTCAAGGATTACAAGCGTGATGTTATGTTATGTGTTTAAAAAGTTAAATGGAGTCGATATTTCATAGCTGACCCCTGAAAAGAAATGGCGAAACAAACTCTCAGGCAGTCTCTTTTAAAACTTGGTCAGGCTCTAAGAGGACCACGTAGATTAGTGTCAGAAATGGTCTTTTGAGGAAAGAACCACACAGATTGAGAGGACCTGTCCAGTCAGTGCACGCATTTGTCAGTAATCGCGCAAAGACCCATACAGATTGAGAGGACCTGTCCAGTCAGTGCACGCATTTGTCAGTAATCGCGCAGCTCAACTCAGAACTTAAGGAGCTCAACGATTCGACGAACAATACCAAAGAAAGGACATTGGGGTAAGCCGCATAAATTACTCAAACTGCCAGCTGAGAGAAAAATAAAAGAAACAAAAAAGCAATGACCCACATACTCTTCACATTCACAATAATGCATAGATCAGGCATAGTAGCTTGTCGCTTGCTGAAACAGTCGCTTATGTTTTAAAACAAATGTACAGGGACTCTAATACATAAATACATGGCAGAGTTAGTATTTTATATTTCCTAAAGAATGGACGACATGTCTCTATTTGTTTCAACCCATATATAGCTCTTAAACACTTTTTAGGGTTCCGTACCAAAATGGTAAAAAGGAACCCTTATGGTGCGACTCAGTCTGTCTGTCTGTCACAGCTGGATATCTCAAGAACTACTAATGCTATCAACTTGCATTTAGGAAAAGTTTTAGATGACGTTTGCCCAACCATTTTGCAAATAAGAAAGAAATAAAAATACGATTTTTTTTTACAACAGGACTGAAACGGGTTCTTAAAAATTCGAAGTGGGGTTACTAGGGCATGTGGGGTATCATATGAAAGAGCGCCGTTTGCACATTCTCAAACATTTTTTTTTAGGCCGCATAGTTTTCGACTATTAATGAAAAACGTAAAAAAAAAATACCATTCCCCCTTATCTCCGAAGTTTGTATAGAAAAAATCTGAAATTATTCTATGTGATAGAAGTTTATGTAAAGATTACAGGAAAAATAAAACGATGTCTTTAAATAGCACACTTTTTTTAATATATGATGGTACGGAACCCTCGGTGCGCGAGTCCGAGTCGCTCTTGACCGATTTTTTTTTTTTTAATTACGAATGCTTGATCAATCTCCGCACAACGACCCCACAGGATAATACTTTACCTTAGAGTGGAGGTTACATAGCCATGGAAAGCCGTTATTGCGGCATTTCTAGATACCTCGCAGCTAATACGCCTCAAAGGGTATATAAAATTATTTATTTTAACACAAATGTCATTTATATGATTCTTCCATGAGCAAAATTTTTGTAAATTTATTCCAACTTAACAGAATCAAAGTAAAGTCGTTCAGAGAACAAGAAAACAAGTCAATTTTATCCGCTACCCTGTTGAGCGTGCACAACGCGCGCGTCAGCGGTGCGCACTGAAGGGATTATTCCGAACTGTCACCCTGCTTCGGAATCGGAAAAAAGTTTGATCTTTTCCCCTGTTAGCTACGAGGGGACAGTTCGAACTTTATTCACTCCTATCTTTTTATTCCTGTTTGTCCCCCATAGAATTTACTATAATATTAATTCATAAGTAGGATATTATTGGGCATTCTACCCCACCTTCCGTTCCATCGGCTCACTCCGTTCGCCTCGTCACTCTCGGTGGAGTAGAATGCCCAATAATATAAATGAAATCCACTGGTTCGGCGCCTATTCCACCCGATGGAATGATCATCTCCGTCACTCTCGGTGCAGTAAAATGTCTAATACTGGTTCGGCGCCTATTCCACCCGATGAAACGGAAGGTGGAGTATGAATTCCTACATAGTGCAGTAAAATACTGGTTCGGCGCCTATTCCACACCAAAAGTGCGCACCGTGACTTACAGCTTAGTACGGCCGTTATTCTAAGTGCGTACGATGTGGCTATGTAGCCCCCTAGTTATCCTAACGCCCTAGCCTACCATACAAACCACACCAAACGTAGGTTACGTTGGTTTTACGTGAGGGAAGTCTGTTACCAGGAGACCTACGGGAACAGACGGAACTTGGGTAGGAATAGGGGTTTGTGTACGTCGTGCAATGTACACAGGAAATAGTTTTCTCACCGCCGATCCCACAGACTCATAGGATCGATGACGGCTAAAGGTGTCTTGGCCACAGTGAGAGGAACACTTTATTTCTAAAACTCAATATTAACTTACCGCGTTACCGTTATTTTAATTAAGTCATTCAGTCGACACTAGTTTACTTATTAACAAATAAGGGTGCTCGCTACTTGAACTGGTAGCCTAAAATTCAGGACAGATTGTCACATGTCTCTCCACAAAATTAGAGGTAGCTCATAACCTTAATAGGCTACACACTTACTCCGCTTAAGTGACCAGATTGGCTCGAGGATCATCTGAACTTTAAGTTACCCTACATTAAACTAAAATCCAGGACAGATTGTCTCATGTCTCTCCACAAAAGTAAGAAATAGTGCATACCCGGAGGCACCCACACATTCTATTTTCTGTGACCAGATTGGCTCGAGGACATCCAAATTTTAATTTAATTAATTCAAACAGAGAGCACTACCTTGCTCCACTTCCCTACTAACTGTTACTAACTAACAATATATCGCTTTGTAATCGACACCAGCAGTTAGCAAGGTACCTTTACACTCGACGATACCCGCGCCGTTCTCAGTTGCGAACCGCCTGACGGCAGCGTCGGAAACCGTGATCAGTTAGTCAGCCTAATAAAAACAAGTAATACTGTGTATGCTGCGTGTGCAACACGTTTTCACAGTCGTTCTCAAAACAGTACACACGTATTGTCCGGCGTCACCGCACCGTTCTTTATCCTGAACGCTTTCATCAGACAGTTGTAACCACGTAGTGTAAATGGTATTTTATATGTGCAAGGCTGCAATCTTGCAACATGCAGTCTAAGCAGTTTTGAACTTCATTGCATCTTGAGTAGGTATGTGTGTGTGTTAAAAGAATTATAATGTTGAATGTAACATGATCGTCGTTCACGTTGTAGTATTTAATTAAATTTAGGTTTATACAGAATTGTCTAGGTACTTCACATACCTACTATGTCTTACCTAGATTTGTTGTAATCTAGTTTATATAAACTATAATAAAATAATACTTATACCTTCTTATTCTTAATAAATCTTCACTGAATTCGTCTTTTATAGAACTTCCTAAATATTGTTTTCGTATTTATATTTGAAGTTTGTAATCGCTTCTAATTTATTGTGTTTCATTCTTCTAGGTAATAAGATTATATAATCTTATTTATATGATATATTTTTTATCAAGTACAACATGTATTATTGGTTGAACCATTACCCACTTCGATCGAGCGCGATTTTAACTTAGATAAAAGAGAACCCTGTGCACAACAAGATTATTTGGGAGCATTATAATAGTACCTATGCTAAAGTTAAACTAAAGTTATTATCGATAAATTAGACAACTATAAAACCATAACTCAGACATGTGTGTTCGATTCCCACACGATACAGTTTCTTGGATTCTTTAATTGTGGGTTTAAGTGATTATTTAATAATACGAATTAAAATTTTATTTGTGAGTATTTTTAAATGAACTTATTCCACAGTAGTATTTTATGTGATTATAATATTAGTCCCGAGTTTAACTGCAACTTAACATTAACAACCACACGGATTGGTTTGTGCGTATTACAAAATGGTTTATTATCAAAATAGTTACGATTATTTTCAACTACCTACTTACTTCTTGAGTCAACTATGCTCACAAAATTTACTTTCAACGACGCGATCTACCTACGAGTTTCACCTCTCGCATAAACGTAATTGTGATGATAAAAATTCTCAACAAACATACATCAATTATTCAATTAATTATACATATTAATTCAGTATTGAGTCATAAAGAATAACAGGGATCGGGTTCACTTTGTCGGCTTTATTTTGCGGTTCTCATGAACAAATTGCAATTTAGCGAAATTGGTATGCGATCAATATGGTTCAATATGACATAAACGACATATTTTTTTATACAACTGTAAGACATGTACTTAGAGTTTAAAATTGAAACGATCTATTTTATGCTTAAATTGTATTTTTTGTGAATATAAACGAATTAATTTCAATCAATAAATTACATTCGCTCCAGAATCTTCAAAGTGACAAGTAGTACTAGCAGTACTTTAAAATCAACTTTAAAACATGTAAGTGAGTACTTCTTAATTTTAAATTTGTAGTCATAATGCACAGCTACGGACCTGGTTTTTGCCTGCCGGCTGTTGTAATTAACATGTTATATCTATCCATCGTGATTGCTACTCAGCTACGGACCTGGTTTTTGCCTGCCGGCTGTTGTAATTATCATGTTCTATCTATCCATAGTGACTGTTACTTAGCTACGGACCTGGTTTCTGCCTGCCGGCTGATGTAACTGTTCTCATCCTGTCATAAATTGATTATTGTATCTCAAAAAAAGACCTTAAACGGTTATTTGTTTTGTTATATAAAATATTAAGTACTTTTTATCTTGTGTTTTAGGTCTGACTCCGACGTTTCCCGTGTGTCCGACTACATAAAGAGCCCGCCGACTGCTACAAAGGTCGTGCCGAGCAAGAGCCAGCCTACGAAAAAAACAACAAAGCGCAAAGCTTCCTCGGTCGTGGAATTAGGATCAAGGTAGTTTATGACTATTTTTATTTTCTAAGTTATTACTTTCACATATTCTAATATAAAGTAGATTTCAATAGAGAACTTTGATTTGCAAAAATAATTTTAAGTACATACTTATTTTTCTCTCATCATAAGTTTGTATCTAGAAAAGTGTTTCTTCTAGATTATTAAAATAAAATTTAATTTGTTTACAGTAACAAGAAACCAGGGAGCACCGATCTTTTTGGTTTGGAAGACTTAGATGGCCTTCCTCCGCAGTCGGAGTTAGGTTCATCCTTGCTGTCCCGCGTCGCCAACGGGAAGGTACGACGGACAGCGGATCTAAGGGGTGCCTTCTTTGTGGAACTGAAGGTGTACCATAAAGAAGACATCATCTCCACTGCTCCTGAGGACGTTGGAAGAAGTCCCAAGTTGCATTAAAACTGCAATTGGATAAAGGTAGCTCGCAGTGGAACTCACTACAAAAATTCATGCATAAGGCTCACGAGTTGTTCAATGACTCAGAGCCGGTATATTATAGCGATAAGATACATTTTAAATAAGTTACACTATTAATTTAAAATTTTAATTTGAGGCATCCAAAATAAAGATTAAAACTGCAACTGGATAAAGGTAACTCGCAGTGGAACTCACTACAAAAATTCATGCATAAGGCTCACGAGTTGTTCGATGACTCAGAGCCCGTATTTATAGTGATAAGATACATTTTAAATAAGTTACATTATTCATTTAAAATTTAAATTTGGGGCATCCAAAATAAATCTTTATTTTTAAACTTAGCGTGTAATTAATTACGATAGAATGCCTTTCTGCACTGTTTGTAACATATCTGTTGAGCGCAGTCATTGGACAGGTCATCTACGCAGTACCGATCATAAAAATAAAAATATTTCATACGTTTGCGAAGGTGTTGAATTAATTCATTCTGCATTTCTAAATCGTATAGCTTCTTATAGAATTATTGATACTAATGAAAATTATTCTTTAGATTCGTTTTTTAATAACAGTCAAGAAAAAATCAAGACATTAATAAACAAATCTCTTAAGGATCATATCTGTCTAAAAATTAATTTTGAATATTTTGCTTTGTTTTTGATGGTTAAAAATGATAGTCAGGAGATGAAATCATTTGCTACAAAGAATTATGTAGTACATCAGAATTATGATTATGATTCATTAGCATCTCAGGTTAGAAACACGTTGAAAAAAAAGATAGAAGAATTTCAAGATCGTGACAGTGGGTGGACATTTTTAAACAGTTCGTATTTGGAAGTTAATGTTAACAAATACCAACCTTTGCGCGGCTCAAGCTTTATCGAGTTGCCGACATCAATTACATCAAAAAAAGCATGTATTAATATTCATAATAAAGATAATTATTGCTTTTTATGGTCAGTTGTTGCTGCTTTATATCCAGCTAAAACTCATCCTGAAAGAGTATCATCTTACCCCCATTTTCAAAGCGTGTTAAATATAAAAGACATTCAATTTCCATTGAGTTTCTCAGATATTGCTCGATTCGAATTAAATAACCCTGAAATTTGTATATATATATATGGCTTTAAAAATAATTCCGTGATTGGACCGTTTTATAAACCAAAATCTTTGAAGAGAAAAGTGATTCATTTACTTTACTTAGAAAAAGATGATTTATCACATTACTGTCTCATTAAGGATTTACCTCGTCTTGTTAAAAATCAAATAACAAGACACCACAGTAAATTATACTTTTGTGATGTTTGTTTAATGTTCTTTGATTCATGTGATGATCTGAATTCACACAGTTGTGGAGGAGTTGCTACTGAACTACCTCCAAAGGGTTCTTTCATTCAGTTTGAAAATTATGGTAGAAAGCAATTTGTGCCATTCGTTATATATGCAGATTTTGAAACAATGCTAGAGCGGTACGACTCCTGCGAACCTGACCCAACTCAGGCGAGCACCGTTACGAGACAGCGACATGTGCCCATCGCTTTCGCTTATCATATTACATGCACTCTAGATGAAACCTATAATCGTTACGTTTCGTATCGTGGTTTGGATTGCGTTTCGAAATTTGTGAAGTCTATCTATAAAGACGCTAAAAAGCTTTATAGAATTTTAAATAATACGATTCCTATGATTTACACGAATGAGAATGCTCTCGACTTTGAAAACTCTGATACATGTCATATTTGCGAGAATTTCTTGTTTGGGGATAGGGTTCGCGATCATTGTCATTTGACTGGTAAATATCGTGGCGCAGCTCACAGTTACTGTAACCTACAATATAAAATGCCTAAGTTTCTGCCTGTATTTTTTCATAACTTATCGGGTTATGATTGCCACCTTTTCATAAAAGAATTAGGTAAAGCTCCAGGATCTATTAAAGTCATACCTAAAACAAAAGAAAATTATATTTCTTTCACGAAGTATATTCCGATTTCCGATAATGAAAGCATACAGGTACGATTTGTAGATTCTTTCAAGTTTTTAGGAACAAGCTTAGAAAAGTTGGTTAGTACAATGAAAAAACAAGAATTTAAACAATTAAAATTTTATTTTCCCGAAAAAACACAATTCGATCTACTTACCCGTAAAGGAGTTTATCCGTACGACTATATGTCTCAATGGAAACTTTACGAAGATACGTGTTTACCCTCCAAAAATTTTTTTTTTAACTCTTTAACTAATGAGTCAATTACTGATGAAGACTATGAACACGCTCAGTCCGTTTGGTCAGTATTTAATATTCGTAACATGGGTATGTATACAGATTTATACCTTAAAACCGACGTTCTTTTGCTTACAGACGTGTTTGAAAGTTTTAGAAAAACATGTAAACGACATTACAATCTGGATCCCGCGTTCTATCTTACAGCACCAAGTCTATCATTCGATGCAATGCTTTTGAAAACTAGAATTAAATTAGAATTGATAAGTGATGTTCAAATTTATAGGATGATACAAACAGGTATTAGAGGAGGTATTTGTATGTGTTCCAGAAGACATGCCCAAGCCAATCATAAATACTTGGATTCTTACGACCCATCCCTTCCGAATTCATTTATTATTTATTTAGATTGTAACAATTTATATGGCTATAGCATGTGTCAATATTTGCCTCATTCGGATTTTAGATTCATGAGTAGACAGGAAATAGATGATTTGCAGTTGAACTTAATAGATATAAGCGATACTGCGGAAAACGGTTATATTCTTGAAGTTGATTTATTATATCCTACAACATTGCACATTGAACATAATGACTTTCCATTTTGCTCAGAAAAATTCGTCCCACCCGGTGGTAAGAATAAAAAATTAATACCGAATTTGTATGACAAATACCACTATATTATTCATTACATACATTTAAAAAAATGCTTGCAACACGGATTGGTATTACGAAGGATTCATCGTGCAATTGTTTTCAAGCAAAGCTGTTTTTTTTTAAAACAATATATTGATATTAACACCCAGTTACGTCAAAAAGCAGAGTCAACGTTTGAACAAGATTTTTTCAAATTATTGAACAATAGTATTTTTGGAAAGACTCTGGAAAATAATGAGCATCGAATAGATGTTAAGTTAGCAAACAAGTGGTGTGACTTGAACAATAAAACAAAAAAGACTACTTGTGCTGAGAAATTGATCGGCAGTCCATATTTTCATAGCGCCATCATAAATCCTTTTTATGGTAACCGAATTGAATTGTGTTATACTGATACGGATAGTTTGGTTTATGATGTAAATACTGATGACATTTATCAAGATATCAATGAACATTTTCTAAAATATTTTGATACCAGCAACTACGACTTAAACAACGAATTTAACTTACCAATTATTAATAAGAAGGTTCCAGGGTTATTTAAAGATGAAATGGGTGGTAAAATTATCAAAGAATTCGTAGGACTGCGCTCAAAGCTTTATTGTATTAAAACTTTAGACAAAACAATAAAGAAAGCAAAAGGTATAAAAAAATGTGTTACGAAAAATTTAAATATGTTAGATTATAAAAACGTTTTGTACAATTGTAACGTCATTCGCAAAAAAAATGTTTTGTTTAAGTCGATAAAACATGAAATTTTCACTCAGGATGTAAATAAAGTAGCACTTTCAAGCAATGATGATAAGCGGTTGTTATCGATTGATAAGGTATCTACTTTAGCTTGGGGTAATGCAACTATATTTAAGTAATGAATTGCCATTATTTTTAATGTAAGTAATTACAGTAGATACATTTTTTACAATGTATTTAGATAACGTTCAAATGTAATGATAATTACCTAAAGTAAGGTCAAATAATGTGTAATGTAATTGTAAAAATTTAAATTTTCTTGGTGCCTCAAATAGATATTATTATTTTAACTGTTACTTATAACAAAATATGTATAAACTTTAGAACTTAGTAAGTACTTAATTAGTTTTAAGAGCATTTACGCGACACAGCATTTCGTAAAATTCCTAAAATATAATCTACTAACTTTTTGTGACGTATCCTGCTTAGACGTATCAAGTTTTATTAAATTATATTATTCATTTCCAAAACTTCGGACTTAAGTTTGTATGAAATGCCATGTCGCTATGTGATAAGTTTTCTTATATTGGTAGTAAATAAATAAATAGTATTTAATGGTTATAATTATATCTGTTTTATTTCCATTCCTGATTGATTACAAAGCACACAGGTTCCAACTTGATAAACATATAATGTTCATTTTTGATGACAAAGGACTCGTGCCTCGAAGTTCGCACGCGCATTGTAGAATTTGACACCGAACAGGTGCTCGGACATGTTGAAACATGAAATTGATTCACAGCGTATGGTTTTATGAAGTCTAATTACATATTAGTCACGTTCCACAGTAATATTATTGTGTAGAACGTCATTCTATCATTACACAGTCGGCCGGAGCGGTCATATCACGTTGAATAAAAACAAAACAAATTGTAAGTATTGCACAAGCTTATACGTATTTATAAAATTATTTCATAAGCTGTTAAACATAATTGTTATCAATAATTATAACTTTGTTTGTTTCAGATCATCAATAATGTGCGATTCTCCTGATTTTATCTTCTCACAATATGGTCAAGGTTGGCCAACTCCAAGTTTAAGCTGGCATGTTCCAGAGCAACAAAGACCTGAACCAACCAACAAAAAGCCTAGACCAAGACGGGAGGGTTTAAAACGGAAGGCACCTGAACATTCTATAAGTCAATCGTTCGTTATAAACAACGAAAAGAAAAAAGGTTTACGACTGATCCAGATACAAGTATTAGACATCAGTGAGCGACAAGAAGCAAGTGTTGCAAGTTCAAGTGACAATGAGAACGTGGTATTGTTAAGTGCACAATATGTAGTTAGTGAACCGGTGGACAATGTTATGGAAGAGACACAATCATTGATAAATAAAATTTCAAAGAAACTTTGTGGTGATGATTATTATTAGTAAGTAAGTAATGTATCTACCTAGTTTGTATATTCAGTAGAAATAAATAATTAGTTTAATATTGATATTATAAATTCATTTGTTAATCTGTTAGTGTAATAAAATGATTCCACATAGATCATCACAATTTGTAAATAAAAAATAAAATATTAAGAAAACTTTAAGCCCTTAGTTAGGTTCTTAGTTAAGGTTTTTAGTTAATATGTAAGTTTAATGTATAAATAAATGAAATATCTAAGGTGTAAGTTTTATTGTAATTAGAGAGAATAAGTTAGAAGAAATAAAATAATTTATTTGTTAATGTAGTAGTGTATTAAAATTCTCAAAATACATCATAGTTCATAGTAGATAAGTTTCATGTACATACATAAAATATTAAATAACAAGGACAAGTGTATTTAGTTTGTAATTGTAAATAATGTGAAAACTAAATAAATAATATATTTATAATTTAAATTATCTTTTATTGACGTTATAAACATACTCCCACTTTAAATTAGCTCTAAAGAAATGTTCTCATTATAGGTTTTAATTATGTTTTCAATATTTTAAAATTAATAGAATACTTACTCAATTAAATTCATTTTATTAGAGCTAATTTTAAGTTTGTTATGTAGGTTACCCAGATTATATTATTAAATAAAACAACCTTATGTACATAATCATTTTTATTAACTGAACATTACAAAATAATTTAAAATAGATTAAATATAGACATATTATTATCAAGATACCATTTTCTAATACACACCGCATTATTTAATGCACAATTCACTTTATGGTTCACACAATTAAAATCAGTTTTATTTTTACAGAACTTTTTTTTTAATGTCGCGAAATTAGGACACCCTTTCTCACCTATATCAATCACTTCACAGTTTGCACATAACTCTTTAATCCACTTAATCTTTTCCAAACCCTTTGTAATAATTTTTTTTTTTTTTCTAAATACGGTACGATGACATGTTGAAACTCTCTGTAGTCTATAAAGCCCTCACTCCAGAAAATTCCACGATTTCTTTCCAACCACCGCACCTGCTTCTTTTCTTCTTGAGTTAAGTAATAAAACGTATGCGGTGGTTTAACCAAGAACGTCTGTGTGTGCTCATTACTTACGATAGCCACTTCTTTGACAATAAAATTATTGTCTAAATATTTAAATCCTTGGAGTTCGACAATGATAATATCCGCGTTCATGATAACTTCTTCACTGTGTTGCTTAATGGCTTGTATTCAACAATGCAATCGTTAAGAATGAGACAGTATGCTGAAGTTTGATCTGGTATTTCTGAATCACTCTCAATTTCTACCCTTACATCCACAACTGGTCCAGTCTTCAGATTATCGATCTGTCTAGAGCAATCGATAACAAACAACGGTGCTAATTCTTTAAATTGTTTCTCGCTTAATAAAGACTCCGAACAACGGTCGTAATACGACTGCTGAAATCTGATGTATTGCTCGTATAATAAAGCAATTCTATTATTAGCGAAGTTCACATTGAGGCTTTCATACGGGAAATATGTTGAATTAAGGTACACTCGAACATCACGAACATAGCAGTGATCCAACTGCGACATGTCAGAACTTGCATTATTTTTTCTACTTGTTTGTAGTCCGATTATTACATATCGCGGTTTTTCTATTTGAGATGATGTTTTGATAGACCAGGTGTGCTTTGTAGTTCTAGGTAAAGTGGGATATTCGTATAGATCCCAGTTTCTAAATATCATCTGGAGCGGTCGATCTTTTTCCAACAGTTTTAATAAACTTATTTTTTCTTTGTCCGATACTTTCACATGGGGTACGCGCCATATGATTTTATTGATTTGAATGTCTTCCACTATTTCTCCGGTATTCAATTTTACAGCGTTCAAATTAGTGTTGCTTCGTAACAATATTAGTTCATGTCTACTATTTATTACAACTTTTTTAAAATCTTCTGCGAAACCGATGATATTCCGAAGTGGTATAGACGCAGAAAAACTTCCCCCATTAATATTTTTTATACCATCGATACTCCAACCCCAAGCTCTAGCTACTTTTGATTCATTCTCATTCATTGATATTAACGATTTCATGGTTGTAGTTATACCAGCATTTTTTATTTTATCAATCTCCACTCCGTTTAGTTCGTACCTAATATCTTGGAACAAGAAGAGTAGTCCATTGTTCGTAAAATTAACACTAGTAGCTTTCTCTTTTGAATCTTTTTTGCTAACGATAACGGTTCCTTCCAAATATAGAGTGCTGGCTGATGGTAATATGTAAAGATCCTGTTGGTTGATAGGTATGCGTATTTCATCGTTCCTGTTGAAACTTGTTACATAAGGTTTGTACGAATGAAATTCGATTCCTTCTATACTGTTGTCGTAAGTCGGAGTGGATAAAACGTCTAAGATATTCATTTTAACAATCCGATCGCTTTGAGAAGTATCTTATTGTCTTTAGTTAATTTTATTTTGCTCTTAGAACGACGTCTTATTTGGTAGGTAGCTTGAGTAGAACTGGTATTTTTAATTTGTTGAGACATATATTTATTGTAGTCAATCATTTTTTCTTCTAAGATGTAAATACAGCTGTACTTCTTCACCACGCAAGTTAATTAAGCGATTGTTTATATCTAGTAGTCGGATATGTATGCAGCTTATGTTGTTTTGATTGATTGGAAAATATATTGCGTTCTTCGGGATTTCTATGATTCTGTAACCAGGTGGTACGTTGAGTGCGAATTCATGAATTATGTGACTTGGTTCACCGTTTATGTAAGAGCCGCTCACAATGTCACATTCGATCCTTACCACAGTCGTCGGTAAAATGTTAACTGGATGCTGTGACACATGCCATTTATTTGCTTTTAAGACCTGCTTATCAAACCCTAACAGTCTACTGAAAGAGTATTCTTTCTTTAAATTAACGTCTTTTGAACAATATATGGCAGTTTTTACAGTATTGTTATTGCATTGTAATTTAATTGAGGCATCTTTTATTTCGGATTTTAAATAATCATAAATATCTTGCAATTCATAGGTGCCTTTCGGTATTTCAATAACTTCGTTTGAACCATAATAGAACTTGTTATTACTTTTATCAATATTTGGTATAGAATTAAATGTTGAAAAATGCAATAAAGCACACTCATATTCTCCATTTAGTTGTAACGTATTAGGATAGTACGTAGATAAAATTGATGAGTTTCCAGTTATCGACAAAGTGAGTGACATCTTGCAAATGATTGAAATAAAATAAAATCATTTATTTTATACATTTTTATTCCAAAAAGTCGTCAAATATTTCAAACATAAATGACCACAGTTCACAGTGTTAAATTTTTGATATCTTGTGTAGTTATATGAAACTTTACAATTCTTAAAATATCGTAACAGTTCTAATGGAGGTTTTAAATTTCCATAGCTATCAAAATAATCACAATAGTCATATACTTTTACATAAGCTACCCAATGCGTTCCTTCGTTTTTAGAATCGTCTAAGTTAACAATACCACATTCCATACGTTTCGGCTTCCTTGGCAATTGATCTTTCATATATACTCCTCGGAAATATGGGATGTCTCTTGCGTAGTATTGGATGTCTACATTAGTTAGTGCGCGATTTGGTAGCTTCTTGTTCAGTTTTTTGTTGATTTTATAAACAATCCTTTACCGTTTTTATAAGGTTTTATGTATAAACCCTTACCCACTGCTAAACCCTCCATAGTTCTATTATGTCGTTCCGTCTCTCGCAAGTTTTGTTGAGCAGATTTATAATCATTCACCGTTTTTGCAATTCCAGCTGCACCACCAGCTAAAGCTCCTAAAGCTGATAAGCCAGCAAAAATTGGAATTAAAGGTAGAACTCCACCAGTCTTCGGTATGGGGATCACTCTCGGTACTCTGATTTGGTGTAATTTGGGGCATAACTTTTTTGCAGCTAAGTAAGCCAAGTTTATTAAAGACTTACTATCCTTGGGTTTTAGCTTTTTTATTTTAGATTTTATTTTTGATACTAAACTTTTAAATGTTTTGGCACCAGAACCAGATTTCAATTTGGCTTTCATGACTTTGCTTACTAACCATGAGCTTAATTTTTCACCTTTTCCTGCATCTTTTGATTTTAGTCTCTGTTTAGCCATGTTCAAAAGCTGTAAGTCGGCTTTGTGACGATTAGGTAAATCTGTATGATTTTCATATGCTATATCGTGGTGCATACAAGCTTCGTCTAGTTTATTCACACCTCGATCGCCTCGCAACAAACGTTTATGAAGTTTAGTTCCTGGTCCGCAATAATTGTATCCAGGCAAATGAGCTTCGAACGGTAGATTATTAATTATACTGTTAACTAGTCCACCACCTTGCATTACTTAAATAATAATGATACAAATTTCACAAAGTATTTCTTTTATATCTTAATTTATTAATGAGGATTTATCAATCCAACTGTTTTCATCATTATTGAGACCTAACCATTTAACGAATAGTTTCTTTCCTTTCTTTTTAAGTATTTTTTCTACTAAATAAACACCAGGATAGTTAGATTTTTGAAGTTCTTGCTCGTAAAAAGTTCCTAATATATCTTGCTTTCGTTGATCTTCTATGTGGTATGTTACTGGTATAGTTTTATTAATCTTTTTTATCGTAAAGAGTTCAGTTGACCAATTAGGAGTATAACCTTTCTCGAAATTGTGTTTGTATTTACTGATACGAACACAGTCACCTTTTTTGAACTTAGGCTTCCGCTGGATGGATACATGATTACATATGTTTTTAATATTCTCTTTTACGATGGGTTCATTCGATTTATTAACATCATTCGGTTTAATTTTAATAGTACGATGTTTTGTGTTATTATATGTATTAAATAAATCTTCTAAAGGTGTTCCTAACCACTTATAATTTCCAACGAGATTAAAATATTTGTACAAATTATTTTTAACAGTTTTAATTAGTCGCTCTACAATTGAAGCTTTTTTAGTAGAGAAAGATGAGTAATGGTTTATGCGGTACTTCTTCATTAGCGTTTGGAATGTGTTGTTATAAAACTCTGTGCCCATATCAGTTTGTAAATTAACAGGATTTTTATTGCTGCTTAGTAGTATTCGTTCAAAAGCTCGAGTTACTTCAGATTTATTTTTAGATTTTAACGGTTCTGCCCAGGCATACTTTGAGAAGCAGTCAATCACCACTAAAATGAAATTGTAACCTTTGTTATACTTTCTTAGGTTTTGCATGTCCATTAGATCTGCTTGCCACAAATCATCGATCCCTTTGAGAATAACAGAACGTCGAAGGAAGTTTCTTCGTGCCGCTTTGTGTATTTCATTTACTATTTGTTGTTTTGCCATTACTGAGATTTTCAAGTAATTTGTCTATATCTGCTTTGGAGTAAAACTTCTCTTCCAAATGAATCAAAACCTCAGGTTCCTTTACTTTTAAAGTAGTCTGAATAGACTTTTGTGCATCTAATATGATTTGAGCACGCAATGATGCAATCAGCTTATTAAATTGTTTTATCGTATCAGCACACATTCGATCTACATAATCCTTGTTCACAGCATCGTCTGATTCTAATGGATGTCTAATTCCTCTCAATCTAGAAGACTTTAAATCAAAATCTCCACTTTCTGATTTTAACAACGCGTTATCATTGAAATTAATCAGTTCTGACAAACGCATTCTTTTATGAATAAAATGTCCAAATTTATCTATATTCATGTTTAAGGTGTACTTTATGTAAAGGCTGATGATGAACTAAACAATAGTTAATTTTACACCTATTTATTTATAAGTTTACTTTCACGTAATTCTTCAATAATGGATATTATTTCATTATCTAATCCTGTGTTGCCGGCATCTAGAGATGCTATTAATAACTTTAACCTTTCCACCAATTCATTAGGATCATCCCAATACACAAAATCTACGTTATTTTTCCAGATTTTTGTTAATGGTAGTCCTTTACCTTTCGAATGATGACCCTGAAGCGTACTTTGCAGATTAAAAAGAGGTTTAATAACTTGTAAATATTTTTGTCCCTTATTACTTTTTATTGGTTTACTTGGGTCATTATCACGACGATGTGCATTTGTATCAAGTAACATTTTCTTATAATATTGCAAGTCATTTTCAGTAACCAAACTTAAATCAATATCTTTCTTAAGCAGTAGTTGTTTTAAACCAGGCGTATGTTTGTATTTATGACCAGCCACGATGATATAACTATCGTCGATTGTTATATGAGCAGAACCTAACATCAATTTTCCGCGTTCTACTCTGACACCAAATGGAATGTCTGTTAACGCTTCTGAAGACACTGACCAGGATGATGTATCACGACCTTCACTTTTTTCAACTGATTTATACGAAGATTCACTGTTGGTGTCAGACTCCTCTACATCACTACCAATTGCGACTTTTTGCAACGTTTCGTCTCTTATCAGATCTTTAGATTCTTCATCTTCATTACTATACAGCAAAGGAGTTTGCATACTGGCTGTAGCAATTTGGTTGAGAGGCTCTGTTACAGGTTTAAAAACTGTTTCCAAGGCTTGCTTACTCTCATTCTCAACATCTCGCATTTTTCGCACCTTCTTCTTTACAGCTGCTGCAGCATCAACAATTTGTCTCTTTAAAGATTTTTCCATAATTGTTAAATGTATTGTAACCGGTTAAGCTCTGTTTGTAGAGTAATGTAAATTCAACGGTGACGTCTTAATATATACTCGTGCTCTTAATCAAAAATTACAAACGTGTCAAATTTATTTCTATAACATCCTTTATTTTTTGCACAATCTTTATTAATTACAACATAACTGAAGGGCTCACTCCATATTTTTGAACACATTTCACGAAATTCAAGCCATGTCATGTCAGTGTTGACGTGTTCTTCATAAACATGTCTCATATTTCTTTCATCTTGTTTAAAAAGTATGATTAGGTTTGCGTTGTCTCTTACTAACTGCTTAGGGATTTTACTATAGGTACGTCTGATTTAGATAAAAACAATCGATGAACTTGTGTCTCCCCATAGCAAAATAATCACGCATACCACTTTGATTTTCACAAGCAACATCGTCAAATATAATTACAGAATTCGGTTTTGCGGTCTGAACACTCAGTACTTGCTCATTTTCATGATATTTCTGAAATGAAATGCCTGGTACCCGTTGCAAGACTTTTTCTAAAAAAACGTACTTGGGCTGTTGCAAGGTTTTCGAATAAACATAAACATTTTGAAATCTTAAACCATTCTCGTGTATAAGAAGACCGATTAATAAATTAGTTTTTCCACAATTTGACGGTCCGCAAATGATGCATCGTACCGATTTAGGTAATAATTCTCCATGGCGAAAACCAGTCTCCTGAGACTGAATACAAAGTTTGTTTACATGTAACGATTGCGGTTGTTTTACAAATTTCATGACGACTCCTTGAAACGGTTATATTAATAATGAGTCAATTAATGTATTACATCGACATTTATAACTCATTGTCGCTAACTCAATCAAATGTTTCAACCTAGTGGAATAGGCGCCGAACCAGTATTTTACTGCACTATGTAGGAATTCATACTCCACCTTCCGTTTCATCGGGTGGAATAGGCGCCGAACCAGTATTAGACATTTTACTGCACCGAGAGTAACGGAGATGATCATTCCATCGGGTGGAATAGGCGCCGAACCAGTGGATTTCATTTATATTATTGGGCATTCTACTCCACCGAGAGTGACGAGGCGAACGGAGTGAGCCGATGGAACGGAAGGTGGGGTAGAATGCCCAATAATATCCTACTTTCATAAAAGTAATGCCACACATTTTATGCAACATTACATTAAATATAAGACTTGGGTTCATAATCATCTGTATTTAAATAAATTACTTTTTTTTTGTTTTTCTATCAATCAGCCACAGTCCCATAAATCACAGTAGGTATTGCAGGTATAATAAAAGGAAAGGAGATATCCCAAGTGTGGTCCCATATAAATTTTATTCAATTTGCTTGGGTAGTTTTTGAGTTAGCATCAATAATGCGTATTTTTTCCACTTAGTTTGTGTAGATGGAGTGGATGATGTTTTAATCTATGCGGATGATGTTTTAATAATTTCCTATCACTGTTATTTACATAGCAGGTATTAGAATTTTTGTGGGGTACGTACCACGAAAAATAAAACATTTTAGCAAAAAATAAAACCGACTTCCAAATCAAAACACTACAGAGTGAAAAATAACTTTAATTTCGGAAGTACAGAACCAAAGACACTGACTACAGAAATTAAAATTATTTTTCACTTTGTAGTGTTTTGATTTGGAAGTCGGTTTTATTTTTTGTTAAAAAGTTTTTATATTTAGTGTAATGTTGCTTATAATGTGTGGCATTACTTTTAACAATTAATATTATGTTAAATTCTATGGATGACTAAACAGGAATAAGCTACAGATAGGAGTGAATAAAGTTCGAACTGTCCCCCTCGTTGCTAACAGGGGGACTGATCAAACTATTTCTATTTCTTCTTAGGGGACAAAGCAGGGTGACAGATCGGAATAATCCCAATGAAGGAGGTTGATGCGCGCGGCCGCCGCTGCCTGCTCACATACTCATCTGGTACGCACAGCCAAATTGACTGTATTGTCACAATACAGTCAATTTGGCTAAAATGGGGTAAAATTTGGGGTAAAATTTGGGTAAAATTTTACCCCTCATTACATGGAACAAGTATGTAGCTAGTACTAGTTCCCACCCCGTCACACGTGAGTTATTTACAATAAAAATAACACGTAAGTCATGTCAATGTGTGCTCGAATGTCAACCGAACCCCATAGGTTCATAACTACTGTAAGCCCCGGTCGCCATGGAGGATGGTTTTTACGTTTATATATATGATATCCGTTATATAAAGAGATTTTTCTTACGCACACCCATGTGTGAGTTCCACGTGTCAGGGGAATCTCTCTCTCTTATTAACTGTGTTAAAAGCACAAATTGAAAAACTCGAAACCCAACTATGTAGCGCACATCAAGAAATTGAATTCCTTTCTTTAGAAAACTCAAACCTAAAGAAACTTAATCAAGATTTAGTCAAGAAAAATGAACTATATAAAACAGTGACTTGTAGCCCTATTAAATCTACAAAAACAACAACGCCGAATAAAAAGAAAAAACGAAATGACAAACATACACAAACTGTTGCAACTTGCTCTTCAAAATTAACCGATTTTTGTCCAATAGAACCACCGAAAAAGGAACTAACTACTCTACAAAAATGTACCAATGACAAGGAACAAAAAGCGAAAAATAAAATATGCATAATAAGCAACAATAATAAGACTAATATTGCACAAACAGCCGAAAATACTTTTGAAGGTGCATATGAGTCATGTCACTACTTGATGACGAATACAAACACAGAACACATGCTGTATAACATAGACAAAAAGTTGAAAGACTTTACACTTAGTGACTTTTGTATCATTCTAATAGGGGAAAACGACTTTAAAACTACCACTGCTTACTTTGACTTAATATTTTATATAAGGAATACATTAAGTGAAATAAAACACACAAATGTAATAATATGTACGCCAACATATAAATATGGAAGGCATTATAATATTTATAACAGTAGAATAGAAAACTTTAACAACTTACTTTACCTTGACATTTTAGCCCATGAGCATGCCTACTATCTTGACAGTAACAAAAACCTTTTATATGACTGTACAATGTTTGACAATTATACAGGTAAACTCAATAATTACGGCATGAGTATTGTATTTACAGATATTATGTATTACATTAATGACATCATAAAATATGACCTCCAAAATGACATCGAGCAAACCAAAATGAATAACTCTGTACATGTCAATAGGTCAAATAACGAGTTTTTTCGTGAATAATTTTATAAATGTTTTACATCAAAATATTGCAGGTCTCCTAACCAAGTCTGATACACTTACAGTTTGTTTAGAAGAATTGCTAAAAGATAATTTAAATATTGATGTCATCTGCGTATCAGAACATTTTATTATGTCAGGTTATGAACAATATGTGTCAATCCCTAACTACACGTTAGCTACTAGCTTTTGTAGAAATGACTCAAAACGGGGTGGGACATGTATTCTTGTTAAAAATAATCATGAATGGAAAGAAGTTCCAGACATATCTAATCTATCCATAAGTCATGTAATAGAATGTTGTGCGATTGAACTAGTTAAGTATAAAACAATTATTGTATGTATGTACAGAGTGCCAACATGTAAACGCTACGATATATTTTTTGATCGTCTATGTAAGGCTATAAAAAATTCAAAAAACAAGAAACTTATAATATGTGGCGACTTTAATGTAGACTTGCTAAAGAAAACTACTCAATTTTCTGAGTTTAAAGAAATTTGTTTAACCAATAATTTGACGATTGCAATTCAACATCCCACCAGACTTGCTAGTCAATCATGTATAGACAACATTCTACATAATGTTCAAGGGTGCAAAGCAAGTGTAGTGGAACTAGCGTTGTCTGACCACACAGCCCAAATCCTGCAATATCCTGTAGAGAAAGTATACGGTATTGATCATTGGTATGAATATAAACGTGATTACTCAGAGGATAATATAAGAAAGTTTATTGAAAATGTAAGCAAATTAAGTTTTAAGGAAGTCTTTGATTCTAAAGACGTTAACGAAGCTTACAATGAATTCCATGAAATTTTTACTCTATTTTATAATTTACACTTTCCACGTATAAAAATAAGGATCTCTAAATTTAAGAAGCCGAAATGGGTCTCAAAGGGCATAACAACATGTTGTAAACGTAAACGGTTTCTATTGTGGAATTATAGGAAAAAACGGACACACGAAAATAAATCAACATTTCAGAAATACGCTAAAAAAGTAAAATTGATTATAAAACTGACACAAAAAGCCCAAAATACATACGCAATAAAATCTTCTAATAATAAATCTAAAACTACTTGGAAAATAATCAATAAAAACAAGCATAACCAGCCCCGCGAACATATAAATGGGATAAAAATTAATGATGCATCTATCTATGACCCTAACAAAATAGTGACTCACTTTAATAACTATTTTACTGAACAAATAATACTGGAAGACAAACCCCCTGCATTCAAATGCCCTCCATCTCACATTAAATCAATTTTTATGCCACCCACTGATCCGGTTGAAATTTATAAAATCATATTTTTATTAAAAAACACTTCTAGCGTGGGGTATGACGGAGTTAAGACCAACATTGTAAAAAAGGTCGCTCATATAATCTCACCAGTACTATCACATATAGTAAACTTATCTATAGAAACAGGTACATTTCCCAATAAACTTAAAATGTCAATAATAAAGCCCATTCATAAGAAAGGGGACAAAGATAACATGAACAACTATCGCCCAATTGCATTACTTTCTATTTTTTCTAAGATCTTTGAAAAAGTCATATATAACCGCCTTTACAATTACCTTGAAAGTAATAATCTAATTGCCAAAGAACAAATGGGATTTAGAAAAAACAAGTCAATCAACTTAGCAATATATAACTTTTGCAAGCGAGTCTTGACTAATATGGATAAGAGATGTCCAACTGTTGCCCTATTTATGGACATGACAAAAGCATTTGACCGCGTTAAATTTGACATAATATTGGATAAAATCTATGCAATCGGCTTTAGGGGAAATGTACATAAATTAATAGAATCCTATCTGACTGACAGACTACAACAAACTGAAATGTCATACATTTGCCCAAAAACGAAAACTATGACAGTATATAAATCTAACCTGAGGAAAGTCAAATATGGCGTACCACAAGGTAGTGTGCTGGGGCCATTGCTTTTCCTAATATATATTAATGACATACCAACGGTAACCGATAATCCTATGACTCTCTTTGCTGATGACAGTACTATTCTCTTTGACTCGCATGATAAAAATGACATTCTTAAAAATATAAATTTGACTCTAAAAAATACAATTAATTGGTTAATAAGTAATAATTTAAAAATTAATATTAGTAAAACAAAAGCTATTAATTTTAGACAAAGACCAGCAATAGAGGATTTAAACATTAGTTGTGACGACCACACAATAGAAGTAGTAGAGTCAACAAAGTTTTTGGGATTATACATAGATAACAAAATGACATGGAAGAAACAAATAGAACACATAAGTAATAAATTAAACAGTTATTCTTTCGCTTTACGTAATCTCAGTAAAATCGTTGATATTACAACTTCCATAACTGCATACCATGGTTATGTATCGTCTACTCTTCGATACGGTGTTATTTTTTGGGGCAACTCCACTGATTTGGAAAATGCGTTCAGGGCGCAAAAAAGATGCGTAAGAGCTATATGTAACTTAACCCAAATGGACTCATGTGAGCCTCATTTCAAACGATTAAAAATATTGACACTGCCCAGCATCTACATCTATGAGATAGCACTATTTATCCATTGCAATCTAGAACTGTTTGAGTATCGCAAAAGAGAGCGTCACGCAGATAAATTATGCGTTCCACCAGGAAAAACCGCACTCTTGTCTAAAAGCTTTGTTTGCATGGGCCCTAAAATATATAATAAACTACCCTCAACTATACGCAGTTTAAATAATATAAATCTTTTCAAAAAGAAACTCCAATCTTTACTTATTGATAAGGCTTATTATTCAGTTAAGGAGTACTTTGAAGATAAAATGTAACGCAATCATTGTTAATAATTAATTAACTAATAGTAATCCTACATTTAATTGTCGATGAAATAATTGTAATCTACCCAGCATAATTCTTAATTTAATCTAATTAATTTTTACTCCTATAATTTGACCTTTTAATTTAATATCATGATGACTATTTGTAATGGACTTGACTATCAATGTGTAATTTATATTTTTAAAAGATTATGATCTAATTGTCTACATATTATGACACTATATTATAATTTGCATGCTAACATAAGCCGAATATGGTGAAACCGTACCTGTAGAACATCTTTGTAAACCTATATTATGCGAATAAACTGATTGATTGATTGATTGATTGATTGATTGATCTCTAACTTATCCAACCATTCCCAAAATTCCCATTCCCTTATGACTTTACCCTCAATAATTTGTAGAATACCTCTCTACGTCCCCTGTGAGATTCAATGTCCTCACATTTGGTGGAAGCACGGTTCGATTTCCCGACGAAATCATGTTTTTGAGATTTGGCCCGTTTGCAGACTGCAAAGTTTAGGCTTGCAAAAGACGGACTGCAGAGCAATAACCGCACGCAGACGAGATATTCAACTGCATGCAGCGACTTCGTACAGTCGTGATATCAACTTAATTCGGTCGGCTGCAGTCGTGTGAAGTCGATATTAACTGCATACAGTCTTCACGCGGTAGGCAGCCGACGGCGTGGAGACTGTAAACTGATTAAGACTGTAATCATTACATTAGAGTGTTCAATCAATCTGCCTAGCCTTTTCCCAACTATGTTGGGGTGGGCTTCCAGTCGTAATCGGATGCAGCTGAATACCTGTATTTTACATGGAGCGACTGCCTTTCTGACCTTCACAACCCAGTTACTGGGAAATACGATACCTACTCCTTGGTAAGACTGGTTGTCAGACTTTCGGGCTTCTGACACTCGTAACGACTGACAAACATACACGAATGACAGCCGGGAACAACGGCTTAAGGTGCTTTCCGAGGCACAGAGGATTCTCGGTATGTAAAGATAGTCACCCATCCACGGACCAATTTTGGCAGTCGTAGCTCAACCTGATGGAACGTCTCGTGCAGCTGTTATTACTTAGCCACGAGCTTATTCTATATAGTGTTCAATAATATTTAATAGGACTGTGAGAATTATTTGAGGTTCAATTCATAGAACGATTACTAAAAACTCAAAGAAACCCACTCAATAATTTGTATAAAAATAAAACTACACAAAGTGAAACTTTAAAGACTTGGCTCCTTGGCATGTCTTTGTGGTAACTGATCGAGGCAAATGTTTTCTTAGGCAAAAGTGCTACGTGCTACGTCTTAAGGTAAATTAAAAGTTTTTCTAGACGATTTTTAAGTTAAACCTAGCATTTACATGGTCAAATTAAATTAGCTAGAGAAACTCCACAGACGTTATGGGTAAAAGCAATTAGAAACCAGTTTTTGTTTTTTGTTTTATCATGTTTATATATCGTTACCCTACACGCCTGTGAAGTCCGTAAAAAAAAACTGATTTATTAAACTGATATTTTGATACCCTAGTATTATTTATTTATTCGTGTCGTGGGTTCGATTCCCATCCAGGACAAACATTGTGTGCATTAACATGTCTGTTTGTCCTGAGTCTGGCTGTAATTTTCTATATAAGTGCGTATTTACAAAAAATAATAATAAAGTATGTGTTTTATCAGTTATCTGGTTTCCATAGTATAAGCTCTGCTTAGTTTGGGATCAGATGACCGTGTGTGAAAATGTCCCAAGATATTATTTTTATTATTTCTTTGTTTTTACATTCGCGCTCGTTGATCCCAAAATACATTTACATTTTTATCGTGTAATATAGATATCACGTACCTCCATCACGTCTGTGAAGAGATGTTTGTGTCTGTGGAGTTTAGTTAGCTAATTGAATTTGACGCTGTATAACACCATTCTAACTTTTAATCTCGTCTTGGTGTCTACAAACATAACGTTATAATTCTGCGCCCTTATTGCGTAATACATTATCGATCGGAATCTGAATCATTTTGCAGCAAATTGCTGCATATGTTCGATTGGTTTTTGAATACTGTAATGAATGTTGTTGAACTGTCAAAATGAAACCGATTCCAATGGGGAAGAAAACTAACTTTTTATCACGACAGATGGCGCACAATCGACTGTACCTTGTTTTGATATAGTTACCTATTAGCTGTCAAATCGTATGGACTTTTGCAATCTACTAAGATTAGCTTTCCTATTTTCCATAATTTTGTCCAAAATACCTCAAAGTAGTGCGTTAACTTGTAAAAACAGAGGAGTACATTTGTATCCTAAAGAAAGTAAGGACAGTAAACAATGAGAATTGGGGTTACGTATTAAAACCTTTAAGGCAAGTAGTACTGCACGATTGTCTGCTGCGCATTTCACAGAAGAGGATTAGATTAGTAAAGAAGCTGTCCTTTAAGCGGGTACTATATCTATAAAACAAAAGAAACAAGATTATTATCTAATAAAATAAAATTATTGTCATCAAAATAAATATGTCATAAAATATACTATACCTATATATTTAGTAAAGGAGTCTCCTAAATTTTAATCAGTCAATATAGGTAGGTACTTAGTTTTCAAAATATTCTTGTATTGCCTGTCTGTTAATCATTAGTAAAGGAGTATCTGCATTTATGTCTCTGAATGTATCAGAAGGTGGACATAGGTATGCGGTGTCGTCGATGTCGCAGTCAGCACCAAAGTTTTGGTTTCGATCATACGAATGTAATCTATTAAAAAAAATTATAGGAATGTTAGTCCGTGGCTTATAGAAAAAGGCTCACAAACAACCATAACCTTAAATATTTTAAGTGTTTTCCTTTCAATCAAATCGGCCTTTTTGTCGGCAGTTGCAGCGTTCCTTTTACGGAGCTCAACTTTTAGATGATGCACAGTCATAAACGCGTACATATTATAGTCGAATTACACTTTAAAATCATATAAATAGCAGCCACACTACTGTCACGAAAGGTAAACAAGGTACAGTAGACTACAGCGACATCTACACACAGCTATGAGTATGGCTCCTCATTGATAGCGTGTTACGCAATTTGAGTGCTGGTCCATAAAAGTTCCGTAATTATAAACAGAATACACGCATAAAAAAAAAAATAGAAATTTCTCAATAGCATCCCGGAGTCTGGATTCGTACCCGATGGATGGCAATAGGTTCGCGCACTATTACATGGGACTTGAACATAACTGGCGAAATATGGGAGTACTACAGGTACACCTCTGCCTAACCTTTCGAGGATTACAGGCGTGATTTTGTGTTATAAACTAAAATAAAATTGTGACTGCGTGATGCCAAAATTATTACCTCTCTAAGAAGCCGCGATGTCCATTCATTAAGGCGAAAGCGTCAGGGTAGCCCGCGAAATTCAAATTTTCTTAAGTTTTTTGCAAAGTCAGTATTTGGTTATACGTTGATCAAAATATAATTCGCGACCGTAACAAGTATGTATTACATAATTATACTCATTAAAGTGTACAACTCTTTAAGACCAGGTTAATCGAAATGAATCTTAATCTTAATCCTAATGAATGACTATTTCATGAAATCTTGACATTTGAGGATTATACTACTTAAGGAGTTGCATTATAGATTTTGATGATTATAATTCTGTAAATACATAATTGTTACGGTCGCGAATCATACTATACGTATTTAACATACAACTTAATACTGACTTGCAAATTGCAAAACGTAAGAAAATTTTAATTTCGCGGGCTACCCTGACGCTTCCCCCTTAATGTCAAAAAATATTTATTTTATTATTAATTTAAGACACCACAGACAATAAATTACCACAGGAAAATATCGTAAGGAATCCTAGACCCACAGATTGAATATCATACCAACGGAAAGATGATCCTTTGCCCCGCGGCTCTGGGTTAACTCTCTACAGATTGCTTTTCTTATTCCCAATAATAAAAAATAAACTGGCCAAGTGCGTGTCGGACCACGCACAATGGAAGGGTTCCATAGTTGTGATGAATTTATCCCAAGAGCAAACTTATATTGTAGTTGAAAATCATGTTCTCCCATACATTTCAACTGCAAAAGTAAGTTTGTACACACAATATTGAGAGATTTACCATGTTATTTTAATAAGACCATAGACTTCATAAAGGTTTTCCGGTAATCTATTGGTATAAAACTATTTTCTGTATTTTTTTTTTATTTTAGGCTCAGTAGTTACAAGATAAGGGAAATGGTAAATTTTCGTATATTTTCTTAAATAACTGTAAAACAATTTATTATAAAATTTTATAATTTTATAATACATTTTATTTTTTTTTTTTAATTTTATAATAAATTGCACGACAGGGCTTACACGGTACAGTTTGCAAAACTTTTTTTTTAATTTTCTTATTTGCCACCAAAACTGGCCCCCAGTGTTTTGTTCACAGAAATTCATATGTGTACCAAATTTTAACTTAATCGGTCCATTAGATTCGGAGCAAATTGGCTGTGACAGACGGACAGTCATACAGACAGAATCACGAGTGATAGTAAAAGGGTTCCGTTTTTCCTTTTGAGGTACGTAACCCTAATAAATTATAAGGCTAAAAATAACCTTTATTTCCCTCCGAATTTTGATATACTTATACATTTAATACAAAAAAAAATAGTAACGAAGTCAAAACTGTACTTACATTGAATGTTTTTGAATATTAGTACTTGCTGCGAACAAATGTGCAGGGTACAAGTCTGATGCCGAAAATATACTTTTTTAGAACTTTTCGTGTATGTTCCAGATTTGTGAGATTTGCGCAAAAACGTCTGTACGAATTTGGATGAAATTTGGCACACAGATAGTTTATAACCTGAATTAACTCATAGGGTACTTTTAATCTCGGTAGTACGTTCCAGTGGAATTTTTCGATATTCACGCGGGCGAAGCCGCTGGCAATACCTAGTAAGTGATAAATGATTCTATTTATGTAAGTAGGCTTGTACAAACACTTTTACACGTCAATAATTAATTATGTTTTTAATCTAAATGAGTTCAGTGTTTCCTATCTGACTATTCAAAAACAAACTCACAGGTTACAGTCTCCTCCCCTCCGGTGTCGCGGCCATTTTGCGCGAATTAGCGCATATGTCGTGGTACTTCTGGTGACCTCGCGCGTTATAGGCACGTGTGATATCTCTAAAGTTTGTATGGGAGCTGTTTATAAAAATTATGTCGTTGAAATCATTATGAAATAAGCTAACCCATTTATATGGAATAATACAGTATTGCCGTGTTATTAGGTACTAGTAGTTCTGCGAACAGTATCTACTTATCCCTTTACACCCGAAAAAAAAAGTTGCAATATTAAAAAAAAAGTTAATTGACAAGATTTCTAGGCGTCTAAGGAAACTAAGAAAAAGGCAAAAAATATCCTGAATTTTCGAATGATCGTCGTCAGTTGCGTTCGAAAAATGAATCCGCGCGGTCATAATTTTTTTTTTTAAGTTACCCGCACTATCGTATACCGTCGGGTGCAAAGGGTTATCTAGACCTCGCGTACCGTGGTGCACAATAGCGCCATTTAGTGACCTTATTATAAAACTAACATTAATAATCGTTTTAGAGGATTCTGATCATTATTTTCAGAATTCTCTAATTTTGTGATGAGAAGGTGGTCCCAGGTTCTCCATCAATCCTTACCTAGTAGTTAAAGGGCCATTTACACTGGTAGAAGACTAAAAGTGAGCAATTTACTGCATTTTGAGGAGCTTTTCTCATCACGCAGAAGATCCTCATCAGATCTTCCCCAATTTTTTATGAAACCAACTTAAAGTTACCCTACCTTTCAAATAAAATTAGAACCATCGAAATCGAATCTCATAAAGCGGAGATATCCAGTATTCCAGTAGATAGAATAGTTTTTACCCCTTTTTGGAGGAAGTACCCCTCTAATCAAAAATCTCCGACAGTAAAAAAAAATCTATAAAGTCCCAAAACCACCGTACCAAGTTTCGTCAAGATCTGTTGTAAATTACGACCTGTAGAGGAGGAGTAGCAATAAACTGAAAAACGAAAGCAAATTTTGCCAGACTTGAAGAAAAGATGCTTCGCTTGCTTTGCTCGCTCGGTCAATTAATTATAATTGAAATCAGGAGCGAATTTTTCCCAGTTCATTTTACAAAACTGTCGTTATAATTAAAAACAAAATTAAACCATTATTTTTAAAAAAATACACTAGTTAACAAAATTAAAAAAAAATAATGGCACTGGCAGTGAATTTTATATCATTTTATTTAGTTGCAATAACTAAACGAAAAAACATATGTGTCCTTTTTTTATCACGTCAAAAACCACAGTTATCATCACATTTTATTTTCAAACTACCCACAAGTTGATTTAAAATTCATTATAAAATCTTAATGCAGTGTAGTGTTCACTTGAAATATTCGTTGTCCAAATGTCAAAAAGATTGTGTAAAGTAAATCCTGACCGTTTTTGTTACGTTTTTGGTGAATTCATTAAATCTAAGAAAGGACATTCCATAGCGGATTCACTCAAAGAAATAACTCAAAGAATTACCGACAGTTAGCTACTAATTTATTACAGGTGTATTACAGGTATTGGTGGCCTAAGAAAAGAGATACCGATACAAATAAATACAAGAAAAGGCTAAGGCAATTCATTTCAATTTAAATGTTCTCAACAGCTTTCCATCCCACGGCATAAGTCGGCGGCTTTTAGAGGCAGTTTTCGCTACGCAGCTACTAAATGCTGGAACAATATCCCTCCTCCCATAAAGTATAGTAAAAGTTGCTCAACTTTCAAATTAAAACTAAAAGATTTTCAGAATGTTCGAGCAGACATATCCGCCATATAATATTATATAATACAATTTACTTATTTCATAATGTTTTATCCATTTTATAATTTTTATTACTTTTATTATTATTATTATTTTATTATAACCAATGATTATTGTCTTGTACCCTGGTTATGTAAACTGCATATTGTAACTGCATGCACGTTTCATAGTTTAGAAGAACAACGCAGCAACTCACGATTTTGCTTTGAAGGTGCTTTTAAATATTTAGATATAGAGTTATTATTATTTTATTGTAGTTAATAACATTGATATTGAGTCTTTATTTTAGTTTTTAATTAATCACAACACATCACACTACACATGTATGTTACAACATTTCTTTTTAATTTATTCTCTAAATCTAAATTTATTATAAAACGGACACACACTTCTCTGTGTTTATTAAATTCTAGCGTATGTCACTCGTGGGTTGCAGCTGAAAATCAGCGTCACGTGGTATACCTTGTGTTACCATCTGATATTATGCTGAGCTGAGGCCCTTTTGGCATTGCAATCATTATTTCATGTTTCCATAGTTTTAAGGTGTATTTATTTTATGCTGTAATGCCAATTAAACGCATTTTTCTTTCTTTCTATTTCTGATTTTTAAAATATTTTTGTATGTATTTTTTTATGTAAATTAAAAACAATAAATACTTTAGAAACATGACGTGTTGGCTTGTTTAAATTATTATTTTTTTAAGTTCAGTGCACCTCATATGTTAAAAAAAATAGAGTCGATAGACGAGAGGTTTAAAGTCCAGACATAATCTTGGACAGATCATGTGAGGACCATGTATATAAGTGTTGGAAACGGTATTTTGACGAAAGAACCACACAGATTTCAGTGGCCCTGTCCAGTTAGTCCACGCATTTGTCAGTAATCGTGTAGCTCAACTCAGAACTTTATGGAACTCAACGACTCGACGAAAAATACAAAAGAAAGGACATTTGGGCAGGCCCGTTGATATTACCATTGTTGTGAAAAATAGCCACAATGGCTTCATGCGTATTATTAATTTATCCATCCAATTTAAGTCCCAGAGGATCAAAATGAGGCTTTGCCCTTATTTCCGCATCCTTTGAAGGTATTTAACGGCTTACTTAACACCTACAGAAAGATTTATAGTGAATAATAATTTGAAGATAGAGTGGGATTCCGGCGAATAATATTACGTATTATATCCGTGGATCATCATAGATTTATTATCGGTTCCTAAATTGTAAAAGCGGATCGTTTTCCTCACTAGTCGTAAATTTTATGTGATCGTCTAGGAACGGGTATGGCGGCCATTTATCCGTTTTATAGATTTTTTTTTGCGCCCGAACTAAAGCTGCGATATACAATGTACACGTATGCACATTATGTATATTATGAAAGTGTTCAGAATCGTTTAAAGAATCGTTTTTTTTTTTAAATAACTAGCTTTTACCATCGGCCTCCCTCGCGTGGATGTCGGAAATTATCCTGCGGAAACGTACTACCGGGATAAAAAGTATTCTATGTCTTAATCCAAGTCATGGTCTACCCATGTGCCAAATTTCATCTAAATCCGTTTACCCGTTTTAGCGTGAAAGCGTAACAAACAAACAAACTCACTTTCGCATTTATACGTATAATATTATTAAAGTTAGGATTAGGATTTTTTATCCCAAAAATAATTAAAACTATAATACAAACTCATTATTGTGATAATTGTGCCATTCATTAGACAGATTCATGAAATCATGATGGTGTCTGTTATAAATATAAGACTTGTTTGTTAGCATTCTCAAATACTTTAATAATTATTGTGATCTCATCTCAGTAAATTACGTGAGGATAATTCAATCAATCCGCCTAGCCTTTTCCCAACTACATATGTTGGGGTCGGCTTCCAGTCTAACCGGATGCAGCTGAATACTAGTATTTTACATGGAGCGACTGCCTGTGCTTAGTCGCAGCGGAAAAAAATCGAATTTTTTAATTTCAGTTAAGCAGATATTTAGTGTATGACGTCGTGTAATTGTGTATGGTAAGTACAAATTTGTGCATCCAACCATTGGGGAGCTATTGAATAAAAACTGTTTCCGCTGGGACTACGTCAGCCCAGCGGCACTTTTTTTCCTGTGGACGTACAAGACAAAAATACATTCAATAATGAGTGTGTATTTGTGTGTAAATGTGTATGTATAAATGAAATTTGTGTCATTAAACTGCGAAGATATTCTAAATGATAATAAATCACCCATCCACAGATCAACCCCGGCAAGCGTAGCTTAACCTGATGGGTCGACCCGTGCGGCTGTTGTTACTTAGCCACGAACTCCTCACGTGAGGATAATTATATTAGATTTGAAGAATTATACGTGAGGATAATTATATTAGATTTTATAAAGTAACTTACTAAAATAATTAATCTATCGATGAAAGTGAAATCTAGGAAGACTGAGCTATGCGTTACATCGTTAAAATTTTACTAGTTACCTACACTACTAGATTTTAATTGTTTGCTCTTTGTCTAATCTCATTGGATTGGAAATAAAGCAGATTTTATTCTATATATAGGTATATAAAAATGAATCGCCGAAATATATGAAAACACATAACTTCCGAACGGCTGCACCAAATTGGAAAATGCTTTTTTTGTTGTATTTGTAATTGTTAGCACAAGGTTTGTAGGAAAGAAAATGTTTGAAAAGTTGCCGGGGAAATCGGAAAATTCGGGAAAACTGAAAGTGCATTTTCTATTGGAATTTCGCAAGAATTATTGAAATTTTGACAGGACAACGTTTGTCGGGTCAGCTAGTTATTTTATATACTAACTATCATATATTAAGTACAATGACACTTGATTAACTTACTAATAGTTCATTTTGAACCAATCAATCTGCCTAGCCTTTTCCCAACTATGTTTGGGTCGGCTTCCAGTCTAACCGGATGCAGCTGAATACCAGTATTTTACATGAAGCGACTGCCAATCTGACCTCCACAACCCAGTTACTGGGTAATGCGATACCCCTTGGTAAGACTGGTTGTCAGACTTTCGGGCTTCTGACGACCCGTAACGACTGTCAAAGATCCACGAATGACAGCCGGGACCAACGGCTTAACGTGCTATCCGAGGCACGGAGGAGTCTCGGTATGTAAAGATGGTCACCCATCCACAGACTAACCCCGGCAAGCGTAGCTTAACCTGATGGATCGACCCGTGCGGCTGTTATTACTTAGCCACGAGCTCCTCCAGTTCATTTTGAACCGAAAAGCGAAAATCATCCTGATTTGATCAATCCGGCTGGATCTGGTCCGATCCGGCCGGATCGATGGGAATCCGGTCGGATCCGGCTGGACTGAAAATGATGCCGGATTGCAATCCCTAAATGAGACACTCTGCAAAACTCTATACATTTCCTTTTTTAAGTTAATTGTTTTCGATAATATTCTAGAATGTTGTAGAACATTCTAGGTACTTATGATGTGGGGGTATATAAAGCCGCCCTCGCGATCGGTTTAGTCAGTTTGAAGAAAAATGGACGAGCGACAAGTACGAACACTATACGAGTACTTGTTAGGCCACAGTGCGCGGGCTGCGGCTGAAAATATCAACACTGCATTGGGCGCTGGAAGTACAAGCCATGCGACGGTGTCCCGATGGTTTGACGGTTTTAAATCAGGAGACAGGAGACTTGAAAGTCAGCCACGCTCTGGACGACCACCCGCAGAGAATGATGACGGTTTATGCCGCGAACTGCAGTCGAATCCGGATGCCCCACCGTGCCAGCCGGCGACTGGATGGGAGGACCCGGTGGCCATATCCGGGGGGGTTCGGGCGTCCCCGCAGTCTCCAGATGAGTTCCCCGTAGGTTTGGTTGGCTCTAGTGTTCCACTTGGATCACTGAGCGGCGCCTCGACAAGTCGACTTTTTCCCCAACAACTCCACTCAATATGACACACAAAGCGAAGAAAAATAAGGTAAAACAACGGCTGCACTTCCTCCCACTAAAAGTGCATCTCACTAATATCAGGGGGTTGCACTCCAATCTCGATTCGGTCCATCACCACCTTGAGACCGAGAAGCCGCACCTGTTTTTCCTAACGGAGACGAAGATAACAACCCCGTCGGACGTGGTGTACCTCAACTACCCGGGGTACTCTCTTGAACACAAGTTCAAGAAGCAAGCTGGGGTCTATGTGTACGTCCGCGATGACATTTGTTGTCGTCGTCTCCGTTGCTTTGAGAAATCGGGTTTCTCTGCCATATGGCTACAAGACAACAGCGCTCTTTAATTTCCTCATGGAGTCGACTGACGTAGCCCAGCAACGGTACCCAACGGCGAAGCTCATTTTTCTGGGGGACTTCAACGCCCATCATAAAGAATGGTTGTTCCCATACCAGAAAACTGACCATGCTGGGTTGGAGGCGCGCAATTTTGCTTTAACGCTAGATCTGACCCAGATGGTGAATGTGGCAACGCGGGTACCGGATGTTGACGGCCATACACCCAATTGCTTGGACCTTCTTGCATCTGATCCGGACAGTCATTCAGTATCGGTCTCAGCACCGCTGGGAACGTCTGACCACTGTCTGGTGAAATCCATATCAACCTGCTCTCCTCCAGATGAGAGCCCTAGAGGCACGAGGCGAGTATGGCGATACGGGTCAGCAGAGTGGGATGAGATGCGGCACTTTTTTGCGTCTTATCCATGGCGGCAAGTGTGCTTTTCCTCGGGTGACCCCTCGCGCTGTGCTGACGCGGTTGCGGACGTGATTCAGCAAGGGATGGAATATTTTATTCCATTCTCCGACATCCCGCTCGGTCACAAATCCCGGCCTTGGTATAATGCAGAATGTGCCCACGCTGAGGCCCAAAAAGAGACTGCCTACCAAGCCTGGGTCAAGGCCCGCGACCGCAAAGTTAGAGCGCGCAGGGTTCGCGCGAAGAAGAGAGCCTTTAATTCTGCCGCCAAGTTCTGCAAGCGGGTTTTGCGTAGGGCACGTTTTGACCATGTCGGACATATCGGGGCCAGGCTGGCTTCGCACCCTCCGGGTAGTAAACAGTTCTGGTCCCTGTCTAAAGCGGTTGAAACGAATTTCTGTCGTCCCACTTTACCTCCTATGATGAAACCTGATGGGTCGCTGGCTCACTCTGCAACTGAGAAGGCAAATTTATTTGCATCTCTCTTCGCAAGCAATTCACGTCTGGACGCTGGCTCAAAGCAACCACCTACTGTACCTCATTGTGGCTCCTCGATGCCGGAGATCGCAGTACACATTAAAGAGGTCCGAAGAGTATTGTGCAGTCTAGACGTGAACAAGGCCAGCGGGCCTGACGGCATTCCAGCGAGAGTGTTGATTCAGTGTGCGCCTGAACTGTCTCCTGTATTGACACGTTTGTTCCGCCTCTCTCTTGATAAAAAAACGGTGCCGAAATCCTGGAAGCTTGCAAATGTACAACCAGTGCCCAAAAAAGGCGACCGTGCAGACCCTGCCCATTACCGTCCGATCGCCATTACCTCCATTCTGTGCAAAGTTTTGGAAAGGGTACTGAACAATAAGTTGCTGAACTACATACCTTGAAGACAATGATCTCCTCAGTGACCGTCAATATGGCTTTCGCCGGGGACGGTCAACTGGCGATCTTCTTGTGTATGTCACGCACTGCTGTGGCGAAGCCATCGAGAAACACGGCGAAGCACTGGCTGTATCGCTTGACATCTCGAAGGCCTTTGACAGGGTCTGGCACGCTGCTCTGCTCAGCAAGCTTCCTGCTTATGGCATCCCAGCTGATTTTTGTAGCTGGATATCAGATTTCCTTAGTGAACGGTCGATTAGAGTAGTTGTTGATGGCTGCACTTCTGACCTTATGGCTATTGATGCCGGAGTTCCTCAGGGGTCTGTTCTCTCTGCAACTCTTTTCCTGCTGCACATCAATGACCTGCTTCGGCCTGGTATTGTTGGGTACGCAGATGACAGTACAGTTTCAGAGAGATACTTGTCCAGAGCAAAAACCTGCGGGGCCGAAGTTCGTTCCTTGAGAGAGGCCATAGTAGAGCGGACAGATTTGACCTTAAGCTTTGTCTCCCAGTGGGGTGATGATAATCTGGTCTCTTTTAACGCCACCAAAACGCAGGCGTGTCTTTTTACCGCTAAAAAGAGTCGTTTCGCCCAAACTCCTACTTTTCGGGGTACATCTGTTCCTGTAACTGATCGACTTGAGCTCCTAGGCATGGAGTTGACATCTGGTCTCAACTTCGGCGCCACCATCGAGTACAAGGCCCAAACTGCGGCCAAGAAACTGGGCATCCTAAATAGGGTGAAGCGATACTTTACGCCTGGACAGCTTTTAACCCTTTACAAAGCGCAAGTCCGATCCTGCATGGAGTATTGCAGTCACCTTTGGGATGGATCAGCTAAGTACCAACTAGCCGCGCTTGACTCGGTGGAACGCAGAGCTAAGAGGCTCATTGGCGACGTAAAACTGGTGGATGCCAAGCTTCATAGCTTGGCTCATCGCCGCAAGGTTGCCTGCTTGTCGGTCTTCTACAGATTGTACTGCGGAGAGTGTGCCCGAGAACTCCACGACCTCATTCCACCGGCCCCCTTCTACCACCGGACATCTAGACGCACTGCCAGTTACCATCCCTACCTGGTTGCTATTCCACCAATTCGCACTAAGCGCTTCCAAATGTCTTTTATAATGCGCACAGCAAAAGAGTGGAACTCACTACCTGCGTCTGTGTTTCCGAACGTATACAACCCTAATCTCTTCAAAGTGAGAGTGAACAGGCTTCTTCTGGGTAAGCTCACTCCATCGTCGACTTTGTCTCTGTCACCTCTGACCTAGACTAGAGTCAAGAGCAAACCCATCACAAATAAATAAATAAATAAATGCTACCGGGTGAATATTTGACCTTTTAACCGCCCGTCATTACCTTCCGCCAAAAGTTGATGAAGGAGAATATATTTAATGAAATATTTCAGCAATTCCTGATTCTGGTCCTTAAGCAGATTCTGGGAATTGATGAAATATTTCATTAACGATATTCTCCTTCATCAACTTTTGGCGGAAGGTAATGACGGCGGTTAAAAGGTCAAATATTCACCCTACCACTCGTGAATTAGCGGGAGCACGTAACTGCAGTCACCACGCCGCGGAAAACCATCTGCATGAGCTTGGGTATCGAAAAGTTTTGCTCGATGGGTACCGCACATCCTTACAGACGCCAGTCGTGCAGACCGTGTCGCTATCTGTCCATCACTTTTGCTACGACCCCGACGTAAAGAGTTTTTTCTGATCTGGTTACTGGAGATGAATCATGGATTCATTACGAGAACGATACACGTCGTGCTTTTTGGCTGCCTGCAGAAGAAACGCCACCAACTCAACCGAAGCTGAGTCAAAAGAACCGCTTAAAAATTCTGCTTTGCTGTTTCTGGGACGCGCAAGGCATGCTGTTTTATGAACTATTACACAATGAAACTTTAAACGCTGACAAATATTCAATCTGCTGCTGTCAAGAAAAATTGACGAAGACGATTCAATGTAGTTTTACTACACGAAAACGCTCGACCTCATGTCGCATTTGCCGTTCGCCAACAGTTGGAGAACTTGGGCTGGGAGGCAATACCCCACCCACCTTATTCCCCAGACCTTGCCCCGTCAGACTATCATTTGTTTCAACCCTGTTGTTTTTCTTTTTCGAGGCACAGCCATCAGAGTTCTAGGCGAAAGGCATCCAAACTTTACCGGATCGTTGGCAAGAAGTCACACCATTGACTAAGCTTTTTGGATTGTAATAATAATAAAAAATATAAAACGTAAACCAAGTGTCTCATTACTTTTGTGCCAACTTGATATTAGTAGGATTAAGTTCTGCCCGTGACTTCATCCGCATGAAGTTCCTAGTTCCCCCGACCCACCCCGTCGCGTGGCATCGCCTGCCTGCGCTACTAGTTCGTTTTTACCCGACTTCCCCAGAAGCAGGGTAATCTTTTTCAAGAGTATGAATAAAAAAAATTTAAAAATATTTTTGTCAAATAAAATATAACAATCAACCTTGCACAATTCAATTGTGTTACAAATGAGCAGGTTATTATGGTTGTTACATCGGAACTGATTCACTCTGTTCCCCGTACTAGTAGAATTGTATTACGGTGGAACAGCAATGTATGTATTATATGTCTATTTCTTTGGCTTGATGGATTTTAACATATGAGGAGTCGTTAGATTCGTCTTAATTGTGGGAGTGACATAGGCTGTATAATAATTATATATTTACCTGAAAATACAAAAAAAGGCGGGGAAGGTTTTTTAAATAAATTAGAACAATACATGGTGTTCCAAGCGCCCTACAAGCGCGGTCATAAATAACTTACTTTATTAAATGAGATTTTTCTGAAGGGTAAATAATAAAAAATACTTCACAAATGTACATTAATGTTTTATTTACATAATATACAATAAACTGTACAATATGTACTGTTTATATATACATTTAAATAGTCAGTATTTGAGATTTTTGTCGGATGTAGGCTTCCTCTTCCTTAGATACTTTTCTTTTCTTGAATGCACTGCTCATTACTTCTTACTAATTCGACACATTTATTTCATTTAACCAATCTGAGTACTTATGCAAAAATTTTGATTTATTTCTTGAGACAATTTTCCAAAATCTATCAAGACTTTTACATAAACTGAGTATCTTACTATCTAAGTTCCTAATGTTTAGATTTTCCACCTCATCCAGTGAAGCTAGAATAGTTTCCAACACGTTACGTTTCTGAGGAGCACGTCCAATTACGGCAGACCAAATGTCAAAGAAATGCATACTTGAGAAAGTGCATTTAATCGAAGTACCTGAAAAACAAAAATATTTTACTTATGTTTCGTAGACCGTGCTATGCCTGAGCCCACGCAGTCGTAGAGGCTATATAGCAACTAAAGTCGCAAAAGGACGCAAAAAACCTTTTATATTTTCGAAATAGATAGTTCAATCTTTAATTTAAGATATGTGAGAGTATTCAACTATGGTTGAAATTAGTTGTAAGTCAACAATAAGTTAAATATTTGGTAGAAATCCAAAAAAATAGAAGTCAAATAAAATTTAAAAAATAGAACTAAATAGTAAGAACATACCTTGATCTAGGAAAACCATGTCACAAACAATACTCAAAAACAATGCAATTTTGGGTAGCTTGTTTATCGGTAAATCGTTATAAGTAATTAATGTGGGGGTAATTGATGATGAAATTTTTGCATTTATGACCTAAGGCGGTACCATCGTGCAATGTTGGTATCAAATAAAAGTTAGTCTAATGAGTTAATTCCAAATTCCAAATATATAAAAAAAAAACAAAATCTATAGCATATTGGTATCGCAGGCGGACAGACAAAAGTTACAACAGGCCAGTTGGCGTGGTTGGTTAAGATACCACCTATCACGCCGCAGGTCGTGGGTTCGATTCCCATCCAGGACAAACATTTGTGTGCATGAACATGTCTGTTTGTCCTGAGTCTGGGTGTAATTATCTATAAGTAAGTATGTATTTACAAAAAAAAAGTAGTGTATGTAGTATATCAGTTATCTGGTTTCCATAGTACAAGCTCTGCTTAGTTTGGGATCAGATGACTGTGTGTGAATAATGTTAGGATATTATTATATTATTATTATTATAACATATATCAGGTTATTGGTTTGTCCCGTCTGGGATACCGAAATTCAATAGATTATAATGCTTGTTTTTCTCTTTTCAGTTATGTGTTTGTGCAGTCGGGTATTTGTTTTTAAAATTTTTTTTTTTTTGCTTAGCGTTCTTTTTGACTTTTTTTTTCTGTCTGCTCAGCTCCTAATTCCCTAGCGTGATAAATAGCCTATAACCTCCCTCAAAAATTGGGCTATCAAACACAAAAAGAATTTTTCAAATCCAGCGGGTAGTTCCAGAGATTAGCGCGTTCAAACGAACAAACTCTTTAGCTTTATTATTAGTACTAGTACAGAAATAACAGCAGAAATTGTTATTAATTTCCTGTCTACAGAGCAAGTGTGTACAAAGACGAATATTAGCAATTTAAAGTTAATTGAGTGTGTTCAATTTGTACCCGCCATTTTACCGCCCGCGCCATGTTCCGCTGTGAAAAGTACTCTTTCTTACGTGCCGGTTATTGTTACACAAGCTCGCGCTCGTTTACTCAAAGGAAACAATATGGTGGAGTTGTCAAAGCTAAATAAGTGGCTCAATTAGAAATATAAATATTTATCTGATACCTAATTGGATCCTAACCTACGGTGTACAAAATTGGTCAATTACTGAATGAAAAAAGGCCAAACTCAAGATTTGCCAACGGGCAATGAAGCACAGCATAATTAAAAAAAAAAAAAGGTGGTGACCCTTTTTTTTTGGATGGGAAATCATCAAATAACTTCTCCCGCTCTGAGCGGAGCGGGAGGGCGTGTCAGACTTTTACTGACTCAAACCCACCCGTGTTCCTTCAGTTGTCTACCGCAACCCTGGCGGGCATCGGCCCTAGCGGACCCCTTCAGCTAGTGCTGACATCTGTTTGAGGCGCGCGTGGAACACAACGCGCCGTCGACCCGGGCCTGGTCGTTACGGGACGGCGAGCTACCAATTGCTTACGGTGGCCAGAAATCGGCTATCAATTCCCGACGTCCAGGGTGTCTCCTGCGGCGACTAGGGGCGTGAGGGTGCAAAGATTGCCTCTCCTTCACGCGTTCCGCCTCGTCCTTCGCGAGTATTACTGCTTCGCTGAAGGAGGTGACAGCTTCGCATGCACTCTCGCCCCGTACCATGGTCTGGGATGCAGCTGGATACCAGTATTTTACATAGTCCTGTCTGACCTTCACAACCCAGTTACTGGGTAACTCGATACCCTTTGTTAGGACTGGTTGTCAGAATTTCCGCCACCAATAGCACTATCGAATAAATAAACTGGTCATAAAGTATCTCGAACTTCATGTGAATCGGCACCATCGAAAAAAATTCAACAAAAAATTTTAACAACGCCATGTAAGGTATTTGGAATTTAAGAATTATCTATGTAGCATTTCCCCAACTATGTTTGGGTCGGTTTCCAGTCTAACCAGGTGCAGCTGAATAGCAGTATTTTACATGGAGCGTCTGTCTACCTGACCTCCACGATGTGCCACGACCCAGTTACTGGATAACACGCCCTTGATAAGACTGGTGGTCAGGCTTTTGGACTTTTTGGAAAGACAGCCAGCACCAACTGCTTTCCGAGCGAACCCATCCACGAACCGACCGCAGCAAGCGTAGCTTAACCTGCCATCGACCCGTGCGGCTGTGTCATTAAATTGTTAAATTTAACCACGAACATCTTAATCTAGACAAATGTGTAGAATTAGTTACCAAGAAGCATGTACCTACTCCATAGTAAATAGTGTTTGCCTATTTATTATTACGTGTACCGACATAGATTTTCTTTTCTGTCAATAATTTACGTGAAAAAATAAATAGCAAGAATAATTTTACCAATTACCAAGAAAGAAAGAAGAAAAAATATTTTATTTGGAAAACACATAGGAAATACAAATAATAAAAAGGAGCCTAAAAACTAAAAAAAATAACATTAAAAATAAAAAAATACAAAATAAAATTAAAAAAAACTAAAGCTGCTATATTTAATAAAATTACATAAATACCGTAGGGCTGGTATTCTGATGCCACCTACTAAAAAAACCCAAAAATATCTGCTTCGGAGAGCAAATACATAATAACTTATTCATTTGATAAGGGTGAGGTGTCAAAGAATACGTGATGTAGGAAAAGTGCTTAAAAGTACCTCGAATGCCCACGACAGGTGGAAGATACGTATACGACCTTTTGTAAGGTTTAGTTGTAGGTGTATCATTGTACCAGAGCAGGTCGCACGTCAATAATAACAAATCCAATGTAAGCTGGCACCGCATTCCATTGAAACTCCGTACCAGCTCAACGTCAAAGTGTAACCACTGACATGCAGCCTATTGTACTGGGAGTACTTTTTACAACTAAAATGTTGGGAAGGATATCTTTTATGTGCCTACTAGCTTTTGTGCGCGGTTTTACTCGCCTGGTAGCGGAAATTCTTAACGTACCAGTATAAAAAGTATCCTACGAGTATATGTTAAGAGGCTGTATACGAAATTTTGTCTATTTGGCTGATTTACGTGATTTTTAACCGACTTCAAAAAAGGAGGTTCTCTATTCGACTCGTATGTATGTATCTATGTTTGTAAGTTTGTATGACCGCGATTTTCTCAAAAAATAATGAGCCAATTTTGTTGAAACTTTCTCTAGCGTGATCTACATACTTTCATGAAGGTTTTGTATATCATACTTTACGTAATTAAACTTATGTACGAAGTTATATACATAAATGTACTGTATCTCCGGCATTTCTAAGCGGATTTTGATGATTCTTCTTTTCGTTCGTCTTGGGCTTATGTAATAGTATATTCAACTAAAAATGGAAACAAAAATTTACTTTAAAAAAAAGTAAAAACCGACTTCAAAAACCTAAAACGAATAAAATAACATTCATAAAAAACTTAACAGCTTCTGAAGTCAGTGTCTTAAATTTTTGCTGCTGTTAAGTTTTTTATGAAAGTTATTTTATTCGTTTTAGGTTTTTGAAGTCGGTTTGTACTTTTTTAAAGTAATTTTTTTTTTGCATTTCTTTTTTCATGATTTTGATTGATTTTGAACTGAAGTTTATTTCTGTTGTTTTAATTTTATGAACTTTTACGTTGTCCGTTTTCTCTAAAATTTTACTAACTTAAATATTCTTTTACGCTTAAATCTATATACCTATAAAAATGGATCGCCGAAATGTATGTACGCGCATAACTTCCGAACGACTGCACCAAATTGGATAATTCTTTTTTTGTTGTGTTTGTTTGTATGAAAGAAAATGTTTAAAAAGTTGCCGGGAAATTCGGAAAATTCGGAAACTGAAAGTGCATTTTCTATGGGTTTTTTTTATGAAATATTGAAATTTTGACAGGACAACGTTTGTCGAGTCAGCTAGTTATATATAAAAGTGATAAACCACGCATTGATTGTATAGATGACATTCACAAGAGTACATTGAAATTTTTTCATACTCATTCTAAAGAGTATGAAAAAATTTCACATAATTAGAATGTCACATAATTACTAAATCTCTTACAGCAAAAATTCACAAAACAGTTGGCGGTTTTAGGTCGATTAGTCAAAATTAAATAGGTCAAGTGCGTGTCGGACCACGCACAATGAAGGGTTCCGTAGTTGGGATGAATTAATCCCAAGAACAAACTTAACATTGTAGTTGAAAAACATGTTCTCCCATACATTCCAACTACAAATGTCCATAGTTAAACGAAAAAGATCCAACCCATATTACACCTAATGTGGGTTGGATCTTTCAGGGTCAGTAGTTTCGGAGATAAAAGGGGAATGGTCAATTTTCGTCTATTTTCTTAAATAACTTGAAAATAGTATATTTTAAAATTATAAAAAAAAAATATTTGAGACCCCCACAGTAAGCCCTTTCATTCGATATATTGCACGGTACAGTTTGCAAATATATTTTTTTAATTATCTTATCTTCTCTTATCTTATCTTTAAATTCATTAATTTACATTACACGTCCGTGTTTGGGTCACAGAATTACATACGTGTACCAAATTTCAACATAATCGGTATATTAGATTCGGAGCAAATTGGCTGTGACAGATAGACGGACAGACAGACGGACAGACAGACACACGAGTGATCCTATAAGGGTTCAGTTTTTTTTTCCTTTTGAGGTACGGAACCCTAAAAAGTAACTCACTCATTGATCATAATTGGAATTATCTTTCATGTTGTGCATTAAAACTTATATAAAGATAGTAGGTATCTTAACTGTAAAATAACGACTGTGAAATTACGTAAATCAGTGAAATCGGCAAAATTTCGTATACGGCCTCTTAATTAAGGACTAAAGGTAATCCCTTTGTGCAGAGTTTCATCCAAATTCGTTCAACCGTTTTTGCCTGCGGACATGTAACTGGATAAAACGTATCCAATAATTATATTATCGAGGACGTAATCTACCTATGTGTATATGCCAAATTTCATCGAATCCGTCCAGTCGTTTGTGTTAAAAGACAGACCGAAAAGTAGATTATAAAATGAAACAAGTTCCCAACAGAAAATACACTTATTGAGGAGACCAAATTATTGCCAATATTTCCTCTAATAAACTCATTAAGACTGCAATAAAAAATTGACGTAAATCTGAGTCGGACTGCCGACGGTCCCAATAATTTATAGCCCATAAAAATATGGTCAAGTAAAATATCACGCGAGTACTGTTTCATCCTGTTTACCAGTTTATGAGTATTGCCAGAAAATTGGAACAGACACGTTACTGGCTGGTCATAAAAAATGTGGTTTTCGAGAATTGGAGAAATTCTATGATGTCATTTATGTCATTAACCATCGCACAGAGGTAATTTCCTAAGATTTGATTTGTTGCTTATCACCATCCATAAATTACGTCACACGTTAAGGGGGAGGGGGGGTTGGGCGGTGGCAAAGTGTTACATCGTGTGGCGGGGACAAGTCATAAGCTCATGACGTCACATGTAGTAATCTAAGGTGTTAAAATTCTAGAATTCAACTCTAACGTAAAGCTTAAAATTGCAAATATGTGACGTCACACCGTCATTCAGCATCATTTCAGCCGAAAACTGTCCACTGCTCTACAGGCCTCCCCCCAGCATCGCCACATCGACCGGTTCTGTGCTACTCATATCCAGCGTTTTTCGGTATTACACCAGAGGTCATACAAATATGACCAAAGATGTCAGGAACAGGGGGCATTCCAAAAGTAATGCAATTCGTTTGACGTAATGAATTATATATTTACTTTCTACTTTCAGAAAGCACGTTAAGCCGTTGGTCCCGGCTGTCATTCGTGGATCTTTGACGGTCGTTACGGGTTGTCAGAAGCCCGAAAGTCTGACAACCAGTCTTACCAGGGGGTATCGTATTACCCAGTAACTGGGTTGTGGAGGTCAGATAGGCAGTCGCTCCATGTAAAATACTGGTATTCAGCTGCATCCGGTTAGACTGGAAGCCGACCCCAACATAGTTGGGAAAAGGCTAGGCAGATTGATTTACTTTCTACTTTCCGCCTCGCTGCTTCCCTACGACTAGGAGCTCCATGTTGTTCTCCTCATTGCTGTCTCTGTGGCGAAGTTGTCAACAGCCTCGGACACCACGGCCTGTCTTGCAGCCGAAGTGCAGGGTTTAGCGCGGCACGCGAACATTAATGACATCATCCGACGAGCTCTTGTCACCGTAGGTGTTCCAGCTGTACTAGAACCCAATGGCTTGGCACGCGACGATGGCAAGAGACCGGATGCCATGTCTTTATTTCCATGGAAGATGAGTAGACCTTTAGCGTGGGATGCAACGTGTGTCGATACTCTTACGCCATCCCAACTTCCTAGCTCGAAATCATTGTGTCACGGTATAGCTTGTTAATTAAAGTGATTGTAGGAGGAAGGCGTCGGTGTCTGTCACACAGTTAATACTAGCAGAGACATCGTCGTTTACTCTATCTTTAAAATATCTACTCAAAATTTTGTACATTGTCTTTTTGATTAGGATAGATGAATTGTATCCACATTTGATTTTCATTCATTATTATAGCTCAGCGTGCTGTGCTGGCGCCGCTGCTGCGGCTGCGGTGAACCTCAAGCGGCGTAAATATAATTACCTTATTGATAATTATATTTTCGAGTCGTTTGTGGTTGAAACTCTCGGGCCGTGGGGTCCGAGTGCTCATGGCCTCTTTAAGAAAATCTCCAAACTGCTATTTGACACTTCCCATGACCCAAGGGCTGGCTTTTACCTTGGTCAGAGGCTAAGCATTGCCTTACAACGTAGCAATGCCGCCAGTTTCTTGGGTACATTACCAGTCGTCAGCGATGTGGATGAATTTTTCGACGCCATATTTTAGTTTGTGAATAGTTTTAGTTAAGATAATATATAATTTTGTTATTTTTGTTATCTTGTAATTTACAATGTACCCAACCATGGTTACACGCTAGGCTTAAACTAGTGAGTACGTGACCCTAGCTGTTAGGGCGCAGAAAGATAACTTAAGACTAATAATATACAATATCTATACCTAATATCACGTAGGCTAGGAACTTTTTACAATATTATATTAATTAAAGTTATATCTACGTAGTAGTAAAGCAACAATATGGCACTTATTCCAAAAATGAGTTATAAACACAGTCATACTAATATCGACATACAAGACTTTTTTGCAAAAACAACCATGTCGATATCTTTATTTATCACGGAGATATGAGCCGTCAAATGCAGCCTTGTCCATGCATCCATAATGCAAACATCGACAGAAAAATGCTTATAACTCTGTTTGTACTTCTCCCGACATGGCTGCTTTCTGCATAACACGGTCCAATTAACACACAGATGTATATTTGAACTCTATTTTAACATTTTATCTTCCATAAATTCTTGGATACTGTAGTAACATTTTTTTAAGAGCAATGCTTTTAACCGAAATATACGCATAATGTTTTCGTAGACCGTATATTTTCAGGTAATTTATTATAAATTTTTATGCTTTGGTAATTCTGGGCTATTTTTGTACATTTGTAGTCTAGGTGCTGGTAGAATTAACTTGTTTTTGCGGCGCTCGTTACGTCACAACTTTTACTGCTATAAAAACTATTCACGAAAAGAAAAAATATTCATATTCTTAAAAAAAAAATTGCCTTAGAAAATCAGGTCATTACTTCGGCGCCACCCCCATAAAGAATATAATTATAACCGATGTAAGCGTCGGTACCTATTCCAAAATATCACGATTTCCGAAATCAAACTTAGAGAGAACAAATCTAACTTAGAGAGATGTATTGATGATTATTATGGTTATAATTATGTAAATACATATTTGTTATATACGCGTATCATATTTTGATCAAGATACAACCTGACACTGACCTGCAAATTGAAAAAACGTAAGCAGTTTTGAACTTCGCGGGCTACCTTTGCGAATACACCTTAATATTGAACTTGCATCATTATAATAAAGAAATATCGATGTTTTAAAACCATGCGAAGCAGGGGTGGGTCGCCTAGTGTTACAAAAAAACTCAGAGATTATTGAAAATCCCGAAATAATTTATTTCCAACGTCTATGAGACTACGACCTTCAACATTAGGCTGATATTACAAAAGCGTCGAGATTCTATAAACCTACGCTTTCTCGATTACTTATCTCGAAAACACACCGAAATCGATAAAAAAAAATGTCGAGTATTATAATGAGATGTTTTATGAATAAGGTTTGAAGACGTAAAGAGGGTTCATTACGTCTTTAAACGTTGAGGGTAGGAAATAGAAATGAGAGCTGGTGTTTATACACCCACTCGGTTTGCCAAAAATCTTATCGATATTTATTTGTTTTTCTTTTAAAAACAGTTAAGAAAAGGAAATAAATCGCCACATCGAAAATGCCTGGAAAAGCTATTGTTCCATGGAGACGCTAATGAAGGGCGATCTGCCAATCTCCCTGAAGCGAAAACTCATCGAGATGTGTATTCTGCCCGTCCTTACCTACAGTGCTCAGACCTGGTCGCTCACCGGGTCACAAAAGTTTCGCCTTGGGGTTTGCCAAAGAGCAATGGAGCGCAGCATTCTGGGTGTAAAACGAACTGACAGAATACGAAACGCCACATTGCGCTCCAAAACAGGGACCGAAGATGTAGGCAAAATGGCTGCCAAACTAAAATGGGATTCGGCGGGTCGGACCACGTGCATACATGGATAATCGTCCGTTAGTGCCTCCTTATCATTTAAAGTTATTTAAGGGGCCTCTACGAGTTGGCTTCGGCTCCTCGTACGCCTTCCAAAGGTCGGGGACCGCAACGCAATATATATAAAAAAAATATATATATAATAGTTTATTTCTCACCAGCATAGCAACAAGGAATAAAATACTAAAACATAGCATAGTAAAAGCACTTAATAATAGGAATAACATAGTCGACGATGGAGTGAGCTTACCCAGAAGAAGCCTGTTCACTCTCACTTTGAAGAGATTAGGGTTGTATGCGTTCGGAAGCACAGACACAGGTAGTGAGTTCCACTCTTTTGCTGTGCGCATTATAAAAGACATTTGGAAACGCTTATTGCGCTTATTTGAAACTAAATACGTATTTTTCGTTTCCTAACCCCTGATATTATTTCGTTTATTGGATTTCCAATTATATTAGGACCACCCACTCCATGTCAAAAAGGCAAATGTCAGATTCAGGACATCCCCCTTCTTGAGTCTTGACCCTTATCCTTTTCCCGAACAGTTACTTTTCGAATTAGATTTATATTATTGGATATATTATATTGTGTCAACATACGTATGTTGATGTAATATAATATCATATTGTGGAGCACTAGGCTAAGTAATAACAGCCGCACGGGTCGATCCATCAGGTTAAGCTACGCTTGCCGGGGTTGGTCTGTGGATGGGTGACCATCTTTTCATACCGAGACTCCTCCGTGCCTCGGAAAGCACGTTAAGCCGTTGGTCCCGGCTGTCATTCGTGGATCTTTGACAGTCGTTACGGGTTGTCAGAAGCCCGAAAGTCTGACAACCAGTCTTACCAAGGGGTATCGTATTACCCAGTAACTGGGTTGTGGAGGTCAGATAGGCAGCCGCTCCATGTAAAATACTGGTATTCAGCTGCATCCGGTTAGACTGGAAGCCGACGCCAACATAGTTGGGAAAAGGCTAGGCAGATTGATTGTGGAGCACTATTTAAAAAATAGTTAATAGATTTTACCTTTCGCCACCAGCCACCCAGACCTTCCCTGAAAAGCAGATATTATTTCCTGAAAAAGGAAGTATATTACCTGTAGCCATAACTCCATACTCCGCTATGACCTATTTCACCACCTCCTGATAAGTCCCTTTAACTTATCTGGCGGATGACTTTACAAAAATCTTTTCCACTTTTTAATTAACCGACTTCCAAAAGGAGGAGGTTCTCAATTCGTCTGTATGTTTTTTTTTTTGTAGGTATGTTTGTTACGCGATTACTCAAAGACGGATGGACCGATTTAGAAAATTAATTTTTTGTTTGATAGGGTATACTTTCGAGGTGGTCCCATATAAATTTTATTAACTTTGCTTGGGGAGTTTTTGAGTTAGCTTCAATAATGCGTATATTTCCCACTTATTTTATGTGGATGATGTGATGGTGTTTTAATAACTTCCTATCACTGTTATTTACATGGCTATATCTACAATTATTGTGCTCAATTATGTATTCGAATTAGTGTGGGGTAGGTTCCACAACTAAAAAGTGAAAAATAAAAACTTAAAAAAAAAAAACCGACTTCCAAAACAAAACACTACAAAGTGAAAAATAACTTTAATTTCGGAAGTCGGTGGAAAAAAACGAAAATACAAAACCCAAGACACCGACTACCGAAATTAAAGTTATTTTTCACTTTGTAGTGTTTTGTTTTGGAAGTCGGTTTTATTTTTTTCTAAAAAGTTTTTTTATCTAGTAGATGTAATGCCTACCTAGATCATGGACCCAAACTAACCTATTACACCAACCAACCAATTTACATTAAGCAATGCAATAACTGGAAGAAAATAATATAAAAAATATTGCTCCAAAGAAACATTGATGAGACACAGTATTACGGTTATTATTTCTTCAATTACTGCAAGCAAGGGACAATTTAATTGCTCCATGGGAGTCTTTATAGCGGCCTGCAACGACTCACATCGAGGTAAAACAGGCATGTACACTTTCTAGAAAGATCACGGATCATTTTCTTTAATAAAAATAAGATGGCTGCCATTCGCGGGGTGTTGGGTTAGGAGCATATGTCGATAAAAATGAGTATAATAATATAATATGCCCTTAAAGGGAGTATAGTCGTGAAATGGTTGTTTTTAGGGTTCCGTACCTCAAAAGGAAAAAACGGAACCCTTATAGGATCACTCGTGTGTCTGTCTGTCTGTCCGTCTGTCACAGCCAATTTGCTCCGAATCTAATGGACCGATTAAGTTGAAATTTGGTACACGTATATATGTATTTCTGTGACCCAAACACGGATGCGTGACGTAAATATATGAATTTTGAATATGGGGGTCAATTTTAGGGGACAAATAAGAAAATTTTAAAAAAAATGCGTATTGTACCGTGCGATATATCAAATGAAAGGGCTTACTGTGAGGGTCTCAAATATATATTTTTATAATTTTAAAATAAACCATTTTAAAGTTATTGAAGAAAATAGACGAAAATTGACAATATCCCCCTTTATCTCCAAATGTGAGCTCCAAACTGAGCCAAAAATTTTGAAAAAAATATAGAAAATAATTCAATACCTATAGATTACAAGAAAACCTATAAGAAGTCGATGGTCTTAAAACAACATGGTAAATCTCTCAAAATTGTGCGTACAAACTTAGTTAAACAAAAGGATCCAACCCACTCAGTTTAAGTATTGACATTTGTAGTTGGAATGTATGGGAGAACTACTATAAACTGGAGGTGAGGCGTAACTTAGCTTTAGCAAAATACATATATGAGGTGTTTCGTGGTAAATTAAATAATCCGGATATATTAGACTCGTTGAGGCTGCTCGTCCCTAACACCAGGCTGCGGCAGGCGCCGAGGGCACGGCTTTTCGACGTCCAGGTGGCTCGCACTAACGTAGGCAAATTAGCACCGGTTACAAGAGCCATACGGTTACTAAAGTGCGTCTCGCAAAGGCTTGACATTTTTAATTGTACGTTGGCGGAATTTGTGAGGGTGACTATCGAATTACTAACGAATAAATGATAATCAGGTAATCACATATCACATTATCGCATTGGGTGGTCAACCTGTTAAGATAGTGTAAGATTGTATTAATAAATAAATAAATGTTTTTCAACTACAATGTTAAGTTTTTCTTGGGATAAATTCATCCCAACTACGGAACCCTTCATTGTGCGTAGTCCGACACGCTCTTGACCAGTTTTTATCCTTCAAAGCGCTAAAGAATCGATAACCGTTCTCCAAACGCACTGTATATGCTAGTTGCGCGTCAAACTTTACTTGCGCGATGCAGGATTTTTGCGTGATGTCAGTGTGTTGCATGTGGCGTTGTAGATGCAGCCACAATAGTATAAGTTCCATGTAATAGGGGGTGAACCTTTAGAATAGGTTTAATGCTTTCGCGGATGGTAAACGAGACACAATACTTAGATGTTTTATTTTTATTACGCCTAAAGTAAAAACGCAATAACACTTTTGTTGGACCCAGGGATCGAAACCGCAGACCCCACGCTCAGCAGTCGCCTTTACGATCACTTGACCAATTGCAACGAGGCACCCCACTTTATCATCATCATCAACATCAACATTGCCAGCCTTGTTCTACCCATTGCTTAGTATAGGCCTCCTCCCCTTTGTGTCATGCTTCTCTGGTATGTGCGAGTCTCATCCAGGTCTTCCCCGCGAGGGGCTTTCTTTAGGCAACTAACTTACTTACAGTCAATCCTACTAACCTTAGATACTCGGCTAAAGTCTCTTTCGATAGGCTTCGTTTCAATAACCCTTTTGATATATCCTCGATATTAATCCACGGAATAGAAAAAACGTGGAAGTGGCCACACAGCTATCCGGCGTGTGTCACAATTATGCGGAAAAAATGTAAAATAATAACAACCTACGTCAGTTGTAATAGTTCTTAATTTTGTATGAATAACAAATAAGCTTTTCGTCAAAGTTGAATTTGCTGTTCATACAAAATTAAGACTTGTTACAACTGATGAAGGTTGTTATTATTTTACATATTGGTACTATAATTGTGACACGCGCCTGATAGCTGCGTGGGCACTTCCACTTGTGTTTACTAATCCATGGTTGGATCGAAGTTATTGGGACAACACTTATCAGATTCTGATAAGGTGTACCCTTGGTTGTTTATCTCAATATCTAGGTTGAACTAGATTTAATTTATTGGCCTTTAAACAGTTTACCTTCGTTTATTAGACTGCTTCATGAAAGCACATTATAAATTGACAAGTACCTAAGAAAAAGCTGTTCAGCTCTTTAAGAGGATTATATTTTATAATGAGTTTGCAAGGCAAATCCAGCTCAAAGATTTTGTAAGCTTCATTGGCTTCAGTTTTCCATATTAAGAGGGAATTTTCTGGTTTTATACTATGACTAGTTCTGCCCGTAACTTCCAGCCGCGTGGAAGTCAACTCAATCTACCTAGCCTTTTCCCAACAATGTTGGAGTTGACTTCTTTGGCTGGATGCAGCTGAAATTTACATGAACGACTCCACAACCCAGGTACTGGGTAATACGATATCCCTTGGTGGTCAGCTTTTGGGCTTCTGACCCGCAACGATTGCCAAAGACCCGGGACCAACGGCTTAACGTGCTTTTCGAGGCACGGAGGGATCTTTGTATGTAAAGATTGTAACCCACCCACGCACCAACCGCGGCAAGCGTAGCTAATCTGATCGATCGACCCGTGCGGCTGTTTTTACTTAGCCACGAGACCCTTTTCTCTATCCTTTTCCCTTTTCTCTATTATGTACACCATAAATTTACAGATATATTATGTATGTAGACATTTTACAAGAGTGACACAATGGGTGGTCTTTAACGTATTGAGTGTTGCATGATACTGCATAGGTTCATAAGATAAAACGCTCGATGTCAACAGATATCATGTTGCAAGTGCAAATAAACGTAAAATACCATCGTCCAATGGCGACCGTGGGCTGACATTAGTTGCGAACCTATGAGGTTCAGTTGACATTTCGAGCGATTATAAAAGCTACTAGCGATGTTTTAAAGACACCCGACCGATTACCATGTTCGGCAAGCCGATCCTTTGGGAGACGCGAGCCAAATACCTCGATGTGACCTTCGACCAGCACCTCTCCTTCGCTGAGCACATAAAGCAGGTGCGTTCGCGCGCCGCTTTCGCTCTCGGTAGACTCCACTCCGTTCTGAATGCACGTAGCAAATTGTCACTTAGGTGCAAATTGCGCATTTATACAACGTGCATTCGCCCCATCATAACCTATGCGGGTTCAGTGTTTGCGCACGCAAAACCTCACCTCATCCATAGGATGCAGGCCCTCCAAAACCGTTTCCTCCGAAAGGCAACGGGAGCCCCTTGGTTCGTTCGGAACGAAATCCTCCACGTAGATCTCGACATTCCCACCATCTCCCAGTTCTTGAAACGCATTTCCAAGCGTTTCTTCGACTCAGCCACCAACCATCGCAACCTCCTGGTTGTCGAGGCGGCTAGCTATGTCCCCTCTCGTATTAGTAAGGTCCGCCGCCCTAGGCTTGTCCTCTCAGATCCCGACGACCCCATAACTCTTCTCCAGGAGCGCAGGGGAGCCCTTAGCGTGTAGTCGCTTAGTCTGTAAGTTTTATGCCCCTGGCTGGAGGCTTTGAGTCATCTTAAGGCAGCCACAGGATAGTCCGGTTAAGTAGTCACGGCCTCTCTAGGTCAAGTACGAGATGCCATTTCAAAAAAAAAAATAATAATTAAAGACAACCTTTGAATGGATTAATGGAGAAGGAGAGTTGTCTATCAGTGAAATCGTTTTTGTAATCGAATCAGTACTTCCAGGAATTATTTCGTACAATCAAACAATCTATTGGACCCATTTTTGCAAACAAGAACTAACCTACAGTTTGAGTGAAGTTTAGTTTTAGTACATAGCCTGTTGGTCTAGTGGTTAGTGGCCCTGACTGCTATGCCGGAGGTCGTGGGTTCGATTCCCACCCAGGACAAATGTTTGTGTGATGAGCATGATCATTTGTTCTGTGTCTGGGTGTAATTTATCTATATATGTATGTATTTAGAAATATATAAGTATGTTTATCAGTTGTCTAGTACTCATAACACAAGCTCTGCTTAGCTTGAGGCTAGACGGCGTTGTGTGATAGTTGTGGAATATTATATTATTATATTATATATATTATATAGATGGCGCTCAAATCACGCATTTTATCTTCCCAAAAAAATGGTTCCTTTTTACAGACTAACAATAACAACAGAGATAACACTCACTTGTGGAACCAACCCACAATAATATACAACACTGTTTACAAAAGTCTCGTATTCTCGAAACCAACCTGGGCACTTAATCGTCAGTTATCGTTGACTCTTTTCGGTCGGAGTCGGTTACACACGGTCGGTCGGTTACGCAATACGAAAGTGACAAAATAAACAAAACTGCGGTCAAAACGATGTCAACCAGGCTGAATGCCGAAAATGTGTTTCGCAATTAGGGTACTGCTGTGGGTTATATCTTGTTTGCAAAAATGGGTCAAATTTTATCTCAAATGTAAGTTTAGATTTAAATTAAAATATCAGCAATTAGTTTAAAATGCGTACCTATGCGTAGGAGCGCGCCGCCGCTCCGCTCTATTAGACGTGCCAGCGGCTAGGACTAACCTACTTAAGTTTGCCCCTATGTCAACGATTAATATTATAACGATGTCGGAGGATATATTTGGGCAGAACCTTCCGAGATTCATTCAAATGGCACAAATAATAATAGTATTGTATTATAAATGTTGGTATGTTTATAATTGTTTTAGTAGTTTAAATTATTTCTTTGTAGGTAATTTGGCTTACAAGTAATTTTTTTTAAATTTGCTTGACTTATAACATCGCCTTGGATGATTCTGTAAAGGTGTTATAATTGTGTTTTAAATAAATAAAAAATAATAAAAAAATCAATAGTTTCGTATTAGGCAAATGCATAAAATACTGCAATTGAATTGTAAAATGAATAAATTTCTTCGATAGAGATAGGTGTCTATAACAGACAGAAAATCTTGAATAATGTTTCTCAGAATCATTCGTTTAATGCACGAATTATAAACCCCATCTGGCGAGGTGATTCTGATTTTAATGTTCGTCTGATTTGAATTATGTCCAGACCAATGATCTCTAACTTTTACGAATGATTAACTCTTAAATTATGACTGTTGAAAAACTGAAGTCTGGTTTTATATTCAAGAGTCCTTTGTAAAAAACCTTAGAAAAACTTAAAAATCAAAATTTTAACTTTAAAGGGCTTAGATTATAGAATGTCCAGATTCCGTGTTCAATACAAAACGCAACATTTATCGAGAGCAACTTTTTACACCTGTCTGAGTGAGCGCCACGCTCGCCAGTGTATTACATAACGCATTTGCGTATGTGTGCAACATGCGTGTAATACCAGCATAGAGATTACCCTAAAAATGTGGTAAATTTTAAATATAAAAGGAAGTTTTAAAAGAAAATTGTAAAGGATAAATTTTATCATTAATGTTGATAATTCGTTGTTATTTGTTCAATTTTGTGTTACCAGCTTGAAGTGGTGTGAATATAAAAGAAAAAGAACATGTGTGAATTTGGTCAAAATGAAAATCCAAGATGACGGCTGTGAAAATTTTCACATTTTTCATCATGGGTGTCGTTTTTATGGTTTTTTAGGGTGCTGAAGTCGATAGTAAGGTCAAAATATAAATCTAAATTGGCGGCTGCAAAAATTTTGTTTTTGTTATAAATCATAAGTATGAAGGAACTTCGTTCCTGACGGGGTTTCGCGACCACAAGCATTTTTACAAAATTTTGATTTTTAAGAGTAAAAAATTAATATTGTTTTTTTTTGTGTTCGCTACAACCGCATCTTTGTTGTGAATTTGAGAATGTTCAAAAAAAAAAAACATCATGCATCATTTTTTTAATTGCACTGTGAAAGTGTTCTTAACTTTTGGCTCTCACTTTGCTCGCGCCTTTAAAAAAACGGGTCTTATTACACGATGGATGTTTGTGTACGGTTATGAAATGTGTTGCAATCGATTTTCTTATTTACGCTACAAAAATCTTTAATACTTTAGCACTCGCTTTTACAAGCAATATTTTTCCTTATTTCAAATGGGTATGGTAATTAATATTACGTATTATTGGACCTATGTATAGAATTTAAATCCCTAGATTTGCCCTCACCGTAATTAATCACAAGAAAAAGTGTCTATACTGAGAAGAGTGAGCTCACACATCATTAAACAGAATTTCCATGATAATCAAGTGAAGTCACTGCGTCATTGCGCGTCAGAGGTGTCAAACCGAAACAGAAATACGTCTATCTCTTGACGCGGTAGGACGAATCTAACAATTTAAATCATTGCCGCTGTTATCATTTTCATGACAGCCGTCACTGCGGCCATTATGTGCGGCCACCGCTCTTTTAGGAAACCGTAGCTTTGACAGTCTATCCCACGAGCTGTATCTATCACCTAAACCCTCGTCGGACGAACTCGACCGATCGAACCAAACATTTGTAAAAGAAATAGTGCTAAAAACTACAGTTTTCTATTAGATCGGTGGCCGATGAATTATGGCAACGTGGTTTGACTCTATGCTGTCAAAAAAACACTCTTTAGAAAAACACACCAACGTAATTTCATAAATAAAATTTCAATGGCGTCATTCGTCGGTCAATTGCGGACGCTATTGAGGGCCACCGCTAGTCTCAAGAAACCCTAGCTTTACACCTAGTTATCAGACGATATCAGTTGAAGTAGTGTCTGCATTTAATTTCTTTTACAGTAATTGTTAGGTACTAGGTTGTGAAGGTCAGTTAGGCAGTCGCTCAGCTACATCCAGTTAGACTGGAAGCCGACTCCAACATCGTTCAGAAAAGTTCGATCGGCTGAGATCGGCCGTCGACGTACGAGCATAGTTATATGAGGGATTAAGTGTTTGCGAGCCGTTACGGTATAAGCTACAGGCCTATATCTGACACAAGAGCTGATGAAAACTCTTCATTCGTCATCTTACTTAACCACCTCTCCTTCTTCTCCAGGTGTACAATGCCCAACGTGATGAAGTGCCTGATCTACATCGGAGTGGCCGCCTTCTTGCATCAACTGCCGAGGTTCTTCGATCGCCGGTATGTGCCGCAGATCACCGTCTGGCGGGGACACTTCGAAGAAGTCTGCAGAGTAAGTAGAACGTCATTACACAACTTAAAACAAGCATAGACAAAACAAGCATAGACAAAAACCACCTATTCTGCCGCCGTAAGGAAAAGGGATGTAACTACAGAAATATTGAAATGGAGAAAAAAATATATTTTGTCCTGTTTAAAGTATAAGATACAAAGGCAGATGCGTCTTTTAATAGTAAGAATTATTAGGTTTTCGTTAAGTTTACGGCAATATAAAAAAAACTGGTAGATGCGTCTTTTTTTGCTGAATCCGAATATGTCAATAACTCTATTTCGAAAAAAAATGTCAGATACATCTTTTTTTTTCCTTATGGCGGCAGTATTGGTATCCTCCACCTGTGAACCCACGTACAGTACTGGCCAACAGACTTTAACAAAATCCCGGACCTCCTTGACTTTTTGTTCTGAAAAGGAGTTTCAGCCGTTGGCTTCACGGAACGTTTTTCATTGGTGGACATTATAGGGCCTCGTACAGGTGAGTGGCTAATCACACCGACTGGGAATCCCTTAGAGATTACATTGACAGCAACATACAAATGAATAATACTGTTGAGAATTCCAGATTACATAGAAGAGGCAACTAATTATATAACAATACTTCTGTGAAACTGAACATTTAGGAAGAAAAACTTTTTTTTTTTCGTTACCGAAATCGCAAAGCATAGGCAAAAAATGATCACTTCCCCAATTTCTTTCTAAAAGGTGCTTTGCTGTATTTTTTCACTTAAAAATAATGAGATGTTAAAAAAATCTACAAAGACAATATAAAAGCAATTATTTTTCCTTATAAGTATGGGAGATTCGGCCTAATGAGAATAATCCGATAAGGTTCTCTAATGATATCAGATCAGTATCTGTTTCAATAAGAGGGTACAGAGTGCGCGGTGGCGCCCACATCGTTTGTTTGGTTATTTATTTTATTAAAGTAAAAGAATTAACCGAACAAACGATATGGGCGACATCGCGTGTTCGGTACCCTCTTAATAATTTGCTAGCAGTATTCCTGCACTGTGTATTTATCAATATTTTCTTCCAGGGGGTACACAGAACAGTATTTTTTTTATTATTCACGCTGTCCCTCTCCTGGGCAAAGGTCTTTCTCAATATTAGTAACTTAAGTAGTAGTTTAAACCAATCACAGACCTCCATATTATAAGAATAGAACATATTATTTGCGAGTCCAATATATAGCATATAGGGCACTGTTGGGGCTGCCGCGACACTGCAGCACATCAGGTATGTTCGCTGAGGTACGTATAGTATAGATGACTTTTATGCTGTTATTCGAAAACGTGTCGCATCCCTGATGTGGCGGATGCGTGGCAGCGCCAACAGACTCTTGATGACCGTACCGGATAGATCTGATGACCTTATATGGAAGCACTGCATAAGGTCGATAGTGTTGGCTTCAATCCGTGCCCAGAAATAGTGTGTGGTCTTATGTTATTGAATGAACGTGATGAATTTATTTTTATTATCGTCTCTGACATATTTTTTTTTAATTATTCATGGACACAGGTTAGTTTATAAGTTGTTTATGTCCTTACTAACAATATTGGATTGTATTGATCTGACAAATAAATGATATTATTATTATTCCAAACACGTTAATGGGGAAGCGCCAGAGTAGGGCTACTCTGGCGCTTCCCCATTAACGCGAACTTCTAATTTTCTTACGTTTTTTGCAATTCGCAAGTCAGTATTAGGTGATATGTTGATTAAAATATCAATCGCGACCGTAACAAACATGTATTTACAGAATTAAAATCACTAGAATCAGTAATACAACACTTTAAGTTAGTATAATCCTCAAATCTCAAGATTTCATGAAACAGTAATTCAATAAGATTACCTGGTCTTAAAAAGTTGTATTGATGACTTAAATGATTATAATTCTGTAAATAAATACTTGGTTATGCTCGCGAATCTTATTTTGATCAACATATAACCTAATACTGACTTGCAAATTGCAAAAAATAATGAATTTCGCAGGCTACCCTGGCGCTTTCGTCTTGAGGCAAGTGATTGAGGTTAGAGGAAGATACGTCAGTCAACTGTCTTCCCTTTTTTATTAGGAGCACCTAAATTGTGATCTGTTATTCGGAATTCGGTGTCTTTGGTTTTTAGTGTTTTGCCTCCGATATTTAGTTGTAATATTTTTTTTGAAGGTTGTTTTTTTTTGTACTGTGTGAGTTTGTTGACATTAGGCTATTGTAAATTACAAACTGACCAACTAAAAAATGAACAACTTTTTACAAAAAAAACAACGGACTTCCAAAAAAAGACGTAGTGTCTTTTTTTGGAAGTCCGTTGTTTTTTTGGAAAAAAGTTTGTTAAAGTAAGTGCTCATAAACACGAGCAGCACGTTGCCAACGGTAGTAGCATTTGCAGCCGTTGAGTCCGAGTCCACGGCTGCCGTCGACAGAGGCAACTGCAGCTGTCAGTGCAGCCGTAGCCGCGTCCACGGCTGACGCCGACTTGTGTCGACGGCTGCAGTTGCCTCTGGCACAAGTCGGCATCAGCTGTAGACGCGTCCACGGCTGCCGTCGACAGAGACAACTGCAGCTGTCAGTGCAGCCGTAGCCGCGTCCACGGCTGACGCCGACTTGTGTCGACGGCTGCAGTTGCCTCTGTCGACGGCATCCGTGGACGCGTCTACGGCTGACGCCGACTTGTGTCGGCGGCTGCAGTTGCCTCTCGACAGAGGCCGCCGTCGACAGAGGCAACTGCAGCCGTCGACACAACTCGGCGTTAGCCGTAGACGCGTCCATGGCTGCCGTCGATAGAGACAACTGCAGCCGTCGACTACGTACCGCTCGTGTATGTATGTTCTCAAATACACGAGTGGCACGTAGCCAACGGCAGAAGCATTTACAGCCGTCGACACTTAAATATTCGGCGTCAGCCGTAGACGCGTCTGCCGCTACCGGCAACAGAAGCAATTGCAGCCGTCGACGCGTCTCTGCATTTGGCAACGTGCCGCTCGTGCATATGAGCACTTAATCATCGTGAATTCTCAATGAGACTCCGTTCGAATTTCAAAGTTATATTTAACACTACAGGCCAGAAATAAAATGGTGATAACCAAATTAGCATCCATAGCCTGACTGGTTTCATACACTGACTGAATTCAATTTAGATAATTTAATACACATACCAAATTCAAAGGCTTCAGATAAATGCAAATGTTAACGCACACAGAATTCATTATTAATCAAATGTCAAGATACAGAGTAGGCACATCAATCATTCATTTGTTTTTTAACGTTTGAATACCATTTAAAGGTTTAGAGAAAAAATGTTAGTGGCAAATGAAAAGGGCATTTTAAATAATACCTAACTTACTGGCATGAGCTATTCTTATACAGGGTTATTTTAAATTGGATCGTCAAAACACAAGAAAATACTTTTTCTCAACTCATACTTCAAGTAACAACACTGACAGCGGTCGTTGACCTCCCAAAAATAAAAACATCAAACCTTTTTATTTTATATTTTATCGTGTTTAGATATCGATACCCATTGCATCTTCGGAGTTTAGCTAGCGAATTTAAAATAACCCTGTATACGTACCACTACTATAGAATAAAATCTTTTTAGCAAAAAATAAAACCGACTTCCAAATCAAAACACTACAAAGTAAAAAATTTTCGGTAATCGGTGTCTTTGGTTTTGTATTTTCGTTTTTTGCCACCGACTTCCGAAATTAAAGTTATTTTTCACTTTGTAGTGTTTTGTTTTGGAAGTCGGCTTTATTTTTTGCTAAAAAAGTTTTTATTTTTCACTTTTTAGTTGTGGTACCTACCCCACACAAATCCGAATACCACTACCTGCTATGTAAATAACAGTGATAGGAGTTGTACATTAACTAAGTGGGAAAAATACGCATTATTGAAGCTAACTCAAAAACTACCCAAGCAAAGATAAAAAATGTATATGGGACCACCTTGGAAGTATACCCTTTCAAACAAAAAAAAGAATTATCCAAATCGGTTCATCCGTCTTTCAGTAATCACCAGTGATCGGAGTAGGTAAAGCTATTTTGGTTCAATGACCGCAAACGTTTATGTTATTAAAGACATCCCCGGGATTCGAACTGAATCTCAGAGGTACGAAAAAATAAATTGTTTTTTATTAGCAAGGATAAAAGGATGCTTGTCTTATGTTTAGGCAGTGACCGCACGACGTTGTCAAACTAACATCAGCGCAAGTTCCAATGCGCACACGCGCGATGTTGCCGCTCAGGTGTAACGCGCGATGTTTCCGCTCAAGTATAACGCGCGACATGACAAGTGGAAACAAAAGAATACAATAGCGGGCTGCGCCGCTAGAGGGACGCACCCCTTTTTGTCTCTTTCTACAGCATTTTATTTGTTTTTCGACAATAACTTGTTGAGTCACTCCATGACTTCGGTTCCCATCGGAGGAGGAGGAGGTGGAGGGATATGTGTTCGTTCATAATTCCTTAAGACTTGAATAGCTTTTTACAAAGTAATTTCTAACTTATTTAATAATATATTTTTCAAATCCCGGGATTCCGGGAGTGTCCATATTAAGACAACGTATCGCAACTACAAAAAATAGCTCTACCTACTCCGATCACTGGTAATCACGTAACAAACATACAAAAAAAAAATACGAATTGAGAAACTCATGACACGCTGCCAAATTAATGCAAAAAAGCATTACTGTGCTTCTGGGGCAGTCGGATGAAAACTCAGACGTGTACTGACCTAAATTTTTCTCTTTTCAGATCGAAATGGCTCCGTGGGTGCAAGCGATATCTCTGGACGCGTATTTCATAACATACTACGGTTTTAGAGTTCTCTTCGTTCACCTGATCCCCTGCACTTCACTAGTAGTCCTCAACGTCCTCCTCTTTAGAGCAATGAGGACTGCGCAGATCAACCGGCAAAGACTCTTCAAGGAGAACAGAAAATCCGAGTGCAGGAAACTTCGAGATTCGAACTGTACTACTCTGATGCTTATAGTCGTTGTGACCGTATTCCTCTTGGTCGAAATCCCTGTCGCTGTAGTCACCATCTTACACATTATTTCTAGCACTATTGTCGAGATTCTAGACTACTACATAGCTAACATCTTGATCCTCATAACTAATTTCTTCATCCTAGTCTCCTATCCCATCAATTTTGCTATTTACTGTGGCATGTCGAGACAGTTTAGGGAGACTTTTAAAGAGCTTTTCATCAGGGGAGCAGTTACTAGTAGGAAAAATGGTGGCTCTAGTAGATATTCTCTAGTAAACGGACCTAGGACTTGCACGAACGAAACTGTGCTTTAAATTGAGATTTTTGTAAATATTCTTGATGATGAAGTAGTTTAAGGTTTTGAAATTGGTTTTTCTTTGTCTATGTATGTACTGTTAGGGACATATCAATTATGAGGATTTTTTTTCTGGCTGTTGAATATTTCGAAAGATTTACCTTCTTATAAAAATATTTAATTTTATTTTTTCTCATTAAGTTTATACAACATTTTTAATGAAAGGCACAAGAGTTAAACGTAACAATAAGTGTGTAAAAAATTAAACGTCGATTTTCTACGAAATGCAAAACATTTGTATAAAACCGACGACCTTTAGAGTTTATACAAAAATAAAAAATGTTTGCATTTGCATTTATATTTTGCTTATTGTATAAAAATATAAAATGTATAATTTTCGGGTACTTTTTCGCGGCTGTGAGGTTACCTGATCAAATAAAAAAAATGAGGATAAATTAATTTTGGTATGTTTCAATATATTTTGTATGTTGATTAGCTGATCACATGGCCTTCAAATGGTGAGCCCCCATTTCGGAAAAGTATCATTATTTTGTAAATATTATACAAACAGTTTATTACAATTATTTAGTTCTCAATGTGCTTTTATTATTGTACAACTTCAGAATAAAACAAAAACGATTCATGATGTGTTTGTAAATTTATATAAAAATGTATTAAATATTAAAAAGTAGATAAATGTGTAAAAATGTGTAAGTATTTATATAAAATCAAATGGTACTAAATATTTATGTTGTGACAGTGATCGGTGTTTGTAATGCTTTCCTTATTTAATTGTAGAAGTATTTGAGATTAGGACGAAATAGAGTTTAACATAAGGACAAGAGATATATTATAACAAAAACTTAAATAGTTGCGCCACAGTTGCGCCAGAGTTGCGCCACAGTTGCGCTACAGTTGTGCTACAGTTGCCACACTAATACTAGAAAAGTCCTAATCTTGACAGCGACAGTCATAAGCCCTAATTTAAAATGTATACATTTTTGTAAATTGATTCGGACCATGGCGAATTGAGCATTATGTTAGGCGCATATTATTAAATTAAATAAATAAATTGTATAATTTGGTTTCATTTATTATCACAACCCTTTTCCCTCGACTGTGGTTGACTCAATCTGCCTAACCTTGTCCCAACTATGTTGCGGTCGGCTTCCAGTCTAACCTGAGGCAGCTGAATTTTACAAGGAGCGACTGCCTATCTGACCTCCACAACCCAGTTTCTGGGTATCATAATACTTGGTAAGACTGGTTGTTCGACTTTTGGGCTTCTGACAACCCGTAATGGCCGTCAAAGATCCACGAATGATAGCCAGAACCAACGGCTTATCGTGCTTTCCGAGGTACGGAGGAGTCTCGATATGTAGAGATGGTCACTCATCCACGGACCTATCTCGGCAAGCGTAGCTTAACCTGGTGGATCAACTCGTGCTGCTGTTATTACTTAGCCACGAGCTCCTCCTGAGGATAGGAATAGATCATGGAAAACAAAGGCACAGTAGCCCTTACGTCAGTGGTAATAAAACCAGTATAAGTTGGCCTTGTATTACTGGTTGGTGTTGATGCGTTCTTGACATATGTCAGTTTGAGTTTTGTCAGTTTAGTTCTGTCAGTTAACGATTATGTGTTTTGCTCATTTGATCCTTATACTTAAATAACTTACATCATCAGTACAAATAGGCGTCCACTCAATTAGCGCCATTAATTACGTAAGGCGATTTTGGCGATTTTTCGACCTCCCCACCCCCTTGATGTGATGTCGTGAGATTTGGCGCGACCCCCTAATCTCACGTGCTATTTTTCAAAATATGTATTTATTGAGTAAATACGTTAATTTGTCTTGATTGCATTGGATTTATTTAAATACACATAATTTGCTATGTTTCATAAAAAGTACTAATTTTTATGCCGTTCCTGTGTTAATTTTTTACTAACATAGTTTATAAGTGTATTGTTACTAACACTACGAGTATTGTTACTTGAATAAAATGATTATTATTATTATAAGTACAACAAAACATACTAAATATATAAAAAGAAAGAAATAAAATGCGCTTATTGGCATAAGTACAGACGCCAGCACATCATGCTACTACAATCTGTCAAATTTCTTTAATAGATTTTCAACTTTATCGCTAAAGCATTAGGTTCAAGGTACAAGGTACGTAACAAAACTGTCGATAATCCAACAGCGCGCTTTTATTAGAGGAGCTCGTGGCTAAGTAATACCAGCCGCACGGGTGATCCATCAGGTTAAGCTACGCTTGCCGGGGTTGGTCTGTGGATGGGTGACCATCTTTTCATACCGAGACTCCTCCGTGTCCGTGCAAAGCACGTTAAGCCGTTGGTCCCGGCTGTCATTCGAGGATTTTTGACAGTCGTTACGAGTCGTCAGAAGCCCGAAAGTCTGACAACCAGTCTTACCAAGGGGTATCGTATTACCCAGTAATTGGGTTGTGGAGGTCAGATAGGCAGTCGCTTCATGTAAAATATTGGTATTCAGCTGCATCCGGTTAGACTGGAAGCCGACCCCAACATAGTTGGGAAAAAGCTAGGCAGATTGATTGATTTAGGTGTCGCGATGTGTTCGTGAATACGGGTTTAGTGTACCTATTTACGTATTTAATAGATGTATATAAACACTACCTCATATACTACTGAGGTAGCTGTCACCAATTTCAACTGTCAGTTCACCACGAATAACGGGAAACAGTTGAAAGTGAAGTGGTGCTTGCAAGAGGCTTGGTGTGGTGAGATGAGCCAGTGTAGTGATATAATCACTGAATAGCAAAATAAGTGGAAGTGCCCACGCAGCTATTTGGTGCGTTCCACAATTATGCGGAAAAATATGTAAAATAATAACAACCTTCGTCAATTGTAAAAAGTCTTAATTTTGTATTCAATGAACAACATATTCAACTTTGACGAAAAGCTTATTTGTTGTTCATGCAAAATTAAGAGTTATTACAACGGACGAAGGTTGTTATTATTTTACATATTTTTCCGCATAATTGTGGCACGTGCCAAATAGCTGCGTTGGCACTTCCACTTGTTTTTTCTATTCCAAACCAGACGAGGTCCGTAGCCCCAAGACAAAGGAAGGGTCAGAGGAGAGGAAACTAGCATCACAGTGGTTTACTAGATAAGAATAATCATGTAGAATGAACACAAGATACGAGTAAAACACAGTTATAGTAATATAGATTAGTCCTAAGGACACTACGAGTACTCACCCAATTTCGGGGAACTATTTACACTTCTGCGACTTATCATATAAAAAGGCCGGATTACACTTGTCCGTTCTATTTATAAACAATTACATCTAGAAGCTTCTATAGAGAGGTGAAAGTGGTAATGTCGTAGACTATTTGACACTCCCACAGATAATTACTTGTTAGCAAATCGACTAATTATAATATGCTACAACACATTTCAAAAATAGGTGTAATACCCTATTGTGTGACCTTCACTTTATATCCTCGAAGGACGATCGAAGGTTAAGCTACGCTTGCCGCGGTTCGTGGAAGGGTGACCATCCATTACATATCGAGACCTCTTCATGCCTCGGAAAGCACGTTAAGCAATTGGTCCCGGAGTTAATATCCCAACCAGTCCTCAGCGCTTTTCCTTCACATTATTATGCGCTCAGCCAAAGTGTGGAACTCTCTACCAGCGTCTGTTTTGACGAACTAAACTTAACATGTTTATCTCGATGTGGGATCCCTCCCACATGGAGAAACGTGTTAAGTTCGTCAAAACGAAAAGTTTTCGTTTAATTTCGTTCGCCAGACACCAATACCACACACTTAGTGCGTATATTTACAAAAAAACTCACAAAGACCTCAACATCCGCGACCTCAATAAATATCAAGTAAAGTCTAAGGTGACAGAATGGCTACTTCAACAAGACTATTTACAAACAGAGTCCCTACTTACGTACATTGCTTAATAATTAATAACTTTTTATCGCTGCACACTCATAATTACACTCACCCACACCCTACACCACCCATATACACATGGGTGTGCAGTCAGTTACATACATTCACACACACTCTCCAACATTCTTGAGTTGCACTCCCTTCTTCTCCTATTTAATTTATTTATATATATATATATATATATATATATATATATATATATATATATATATATATATTATAATTTTTATAATAAATATGTTTTAGGAAAAAATACATACTATATATATAGCAAGGTACGTACAAAAGTAAGATATTATAAAACACTTAATTGGCTAACTGACACCCCTCACAAGTTTTGTTTACTTTATAAGATACCCTATAGCTGATCACTGCCTCTTAAGATACAGGTCACCCTAGTTTAAGAGGCAGGGCTCACCCAATTCATGTACAGACCTACTATTACTAGATTACAGCATAGGCAATTATGTAATACTTGTCTTTACTCTTATGTCTACCAGTGTAATAATCCATCTTTTACCTAATTGTAACAAGTACATGTTTTCTCGTCTGTAACTTATTTGAAATAAATTAATTTTATTATTATTATTATTATTATTAATTTCCTACGCCGATTTATTCCAACCTTGAGATTAGATGATACAAATATATAGATCCCAGGGCCTGCAGTCCCAACATAGATAGCGATCGCTTTACTACCGAATTCTGTCGCAAAATCATAGTGGGTGAGTGAGTGAGTGAGTTTCAAGTATTTCCAAATCTGCGGCCTTTCCAACTCCAGTGATAATTGCTAAGAGATCCTCTTGTCTTTCATTATCCTTAGCTGGTACATTACGCAATTCAACGGCCACAGATCTAGTATGAAACTGTAAGTCCTGGATTTGTTTATCCATTTGCTCAAGCAATTCATTATCCTCCTTTTTCTTCTTTTCTAAATCACACATTCTGCTCAACATCTCCTCATAATCCTTAGTGATGGAGTTCATGCCTTTTTCCAGTTCATTGGTCGTTTTCCGTATTTCAGCACATTGTTCTTTTAGCGCAGAGACATCCTTAGATAGGGACGAAAGCATGGCATTTTGTTCTGATTGCCATGAAGTCAACCTATTATCGTGGTCAGCCTTCCACGAGTTTAATACTTCCAGGAGTTCATTTTTCAAATCGAGGCAAGCGCATGACGTCGATTCAGAGGTACGCGGTTTGTTAGGTAATTCATTTGGTCGCTGTTTCCTACTGTTGCGGATAGTGACATTAGCATCCTCAGTTATTTTAGCATTCGGTGCGGGATTGGATACAGCCGGGGACTGGCCTTGTTTCGACTTCTTTGAGGGTGATTTAGGTGGAGTTCGTTGCATTTTTCGTACTTAAATGAAGCAGTAACGGTTAAAGAACAGCCAATATAGCAGCAGCAACAAATATTCAAATAAATTAGCAAGCTCAATTAATTAGTTTGCGTTCATAACATTCACATGGGTGTGTAACGGTTGATATAATAACAAAAAATCTAACGTTCACTTGACCTAATTTCAGTTAATATACTTTTGTTTAATATAACGATCAGTTGAGATAATGAATTGTTGATATAATTTCATTTTATCTAATTTCTTATGATATAATAAACATTTCCTATAATGCACATTTGACATAATATTCATGTAGTATATTATTCATTTACTATAATATTCATAATCTCTAATAACTTTTAATATAATTTAGAAAATCTGATACGATTTTAAACGCCTGCTAGTATGGTGCTAGCAAAAATGCATCGCATAAGCCACCCTCAACTATTGTAACCAGTAGAAATTGGATGCAATCTGGACTTTAGGGCACCCCGACTCGGACAGGTTAGGTTAGAAGGGGATGGCGGGGTCGTGTGAGCGAGCGAAGCGAGCGAATAGACCCCGCCATCCCCTTCGTGGTTATTTTTTTATAAACCATCCAGAAGTAGGAGCCCCGCGAAGCGGGGCTCCGTCGACCAAGCCCACCCTCGACCATGCATTGAATATTTTAAGATTGGTTAGGTGCCATTTGAGTTAGGTTAGAACTGTGACCATTAAACATGAAAATTAGGTCAAAAGAACATTAGGTCAAATGAATGTTATATAAAAAGAATATTATACATATTGAAAATTGTATAAAATGAACGTTATACTAAATGTTTTATATTAAATGAAAATTATATCATATGAAACATTAGGTCATATGAAATTAGGTTACTAAACTTATAGTGTTTGAATATTTTTTCTTTGTATCGGCTTGAGCCCCGCGAGTCTGTAAGTGCGCGCGCGAGTGCCCGCAAGCCCGCTTTCACCTCCGCGTAAATAGTACAGTCGTCATAATTGCTATCCTGCTCCTATCTCCATATCGTGACTTACCGGTTCTTGTCAACTCATCGATAGCTGCGAGTGCGCATGTGTGTAAACCTCGGTGTGCTCCTCTCAATACCACATATCATTTCAAATATAAGTATTGATCTGATTCGCAATGCAACGTACACTTCCAGCAACGGGAGCAAAGAACAATAGCCTGACGAGTGATCTATCAATGTCAGATCCGGACATTCCAAAAGCTGTATGCAGTGACGACTACGTAAACACCCAGTCACGCCGTCAACGACCTCGTTGTGACGACTCCCCAATACGGTGTTTGTGGAGCACAACCTGGAGCTAAAAACCATGCTAAAAACCTGGAAGCAGGAAGAAGAGAAGCATATGCAGAAACTGGTGGAGCAAGAAACTTCGGCGCTGGAAACACTTGTTGTTGAGATTAAAGACCTTCGTGGGCTCGTCGAAAAGATCGGTGCTACCATCAAATGCTCGATTCCTCGTCAAGATGTACTAGCCGTTCATCGTGTCCCCCACGCACGTACACAGGAAAGCAACAAACCTAAGAATATAATCGTGAAATTAGCCCCACGCGTCCTTCGCGATAATGTCTTAAGTGCCTTTCGTTTGTCTAAAAATGTTACGTCCGACCTCATCGGTATGTCAAGTACCCCCTGTAAAATGTATAATACGAGCACCTCACTGTTTATAACAAAAACTTATTTCGTGCATGTCGTGAGATGGCTAGGAAACATGAAACGCTACTGTACTTGTCAAAGCTACCGATAGCTCTAAAACATTTGCTGTACGCTGTCAACAAGATTGCGCAGTGAATCATCAGAATGAATAGCTTATTTTTTTGTTATGTTTACATAGCTATCTATTTTAAACAAAGGCTTGCACAGACCTACTGTAAAAAAATGTTTAAAACTTATATCCGATGCCTTCAGTATATCCTAATTGTTATAGTTACGAAAATCGGTTTTATATTATTGTTTTGTAATGTTTCTCGCCTTTGTTGTTCTTATACGTACGTAAACGATACTGCCCTAGATTATACTTGTATACTGCACATATCAGTAATTTGTCTACAGAACTTGTTATTTAAAACTCGCTCATTAGCTGTCGTTATTACTCATAGCCATGTACTCGTATGCAACTCAATATTATACCGCCACCCACTACGAACAGAATCCAAGCTTTTAAAAATACCCGAATCTAAAAATATTCGCATCACTTTTTTCTGTTGTTTACACCTATTTTACTTAATTATACGCAATGCTTAGTAATGATAATTTATCATTCTTTTATCAAAACTGTAGAGGGATCCGCACTAAATTGCACACACTTTACACCAACATTCTTTCCTTTGATCATATTTGATCACGTCAAACGACAAGGAAAGAATGTTGGTGTAAAGTGTGTGCAATTTAGTGCGGATCCCTCTACAGTTTTGATACAGTTCAGATAATAATCTGAGACATGGCTAACACCTAATATAATGGACAAAGAATTCATTGATGACCGCTACTTAGTTTTTAGAGACGATCGTGACCGCAATGCTACAAACAAGCGCGAGGGCGAGAGTGTTCTGATAGCCGTGCTGCGTGGACTTCAGCCTGTTAGGATATTAACGTGTCCGTCTCCCCCTGGCATCGAGCACGTTGTGATCCAAGTGCCCGCGTCGCGCTCCAACACTCACCACGTCATTAGCGCTGCCACCTCGCACACAGGATGATGTTTACTTGTCACATCTGTCCACATTAGAAAATATTCTTACGGCTCCCTGTATTGAATAATTTTATATAACCGGTGATTAAAATCTGCCCGAAATTGAGTGGTCAGGCAGTACTAGTCATGTGTGCACTCAGTCACAAAGTAATGTAGGTCGATCTGTATTGGACTTAATGGCTATTACGAATGCTTCCCAATACAACACAATTAAAAATAATTTGGGTCGTGTTTTGGACTTATTCATTAGCAATACTGAATGTCAGATACAGTCCGACATTTTACTGCTGCAGCCTGACAGTCATCACCCTCCATTTTCTGTTTTAAACTCCCTGGAGACAACATTCACACCCATGAAGCGTCATTCTACAATAAAATACAATTTCTTTAAAGCTAATTATCAAGGAAATAATGTAGAACTAATTAAGTTGAACTGGGACAAACTGTTTCTTAATATCTCAAGCGAACAGGCAGTAGATGCTTTTTATGACTATATATATGGAATTGTCAGGCTACATGTTCCACTGTCACGTCAAAAATCTTTCCCGTTTGGTTTAGCGCTTCCCTAATTAAAACTTTCAAAAATAAAGAACGCGCGTGGATAAGATGGAAAAAAACTGCGTAGGTTATCTGATTATGAAAAGTTCTCTATTCAGCGTAAACGTTTCAAACTACTTAGTGAACAGTGTTACAATAAGTACAGTCAACGTCTAGAAGTACACTTACACCGCAATGACCATTATCGCCTGCGCTATATATACGGACTGCGGCGTGAGTGATGTTCCAACGCTAACACATTAACATGTCGTATAGCATCGCTACGAGTAGTTGTAGATGTAGTCAATGCTAGACAAGGATGACAATATCAGTTACTTGTTTTTTATCGCCGTCAGATTATTTTTTTCATAGTAATGCTAAATTCCGACAAGTGAATATAAGTTAACATTAGCTAGATCGGTAACGAGGCTGCACTCGTTAATGTCTCTCTAGCTCTCTAGCTCTTGTTAATCTAGCTAATGTAAATAAAAAAACAAGTAACTGATATTGTCATCCTTGTCTAGCATTGACTACATCTACAACTACTCGTAGCGATGCTATACGACATGTTAATGTGTTAGCGTTGGAACATCACTCACGCCGCAGTCCGTATATATAGCGCAGGCGATAATGGTCATTGCGGTGTAAGTGTACTTCTAGACGTTGACTGTACTTATTGTAACACTGTTCACTAAGTAGTTTGAAACGTTTACGCTGAATAGAGAACTTTTCATAATCAGATAACCTACGCAGTTTTTTTCCATCTTATCCACGCGCGTTCTTTATTTTTGAAAGTTTTAATTAGGGAAGCGCTAAACCAAACGGGAAAGATTTTTGACGTGACAGTGGAACATGTAGCCTGACAATTCCATATATATAGTCATAAAAAGCATCTACTGCCTGTTCGCTTGAGATATTAAGAAACAGTTTGTCCCAGTTCAACTTAATTAGTTCTACATTATTTCCTTGATAATTAGCTTTAAAGAAATTGTATTTTATTGTAGAATGACGCTTCATGGGTGTGAATGTTGTCTCCAGGGAGTTTAAAACAGAAAATGGAGGGTGATGACTGTCAGGCTGCAGCAGTAAAATGTCGGACTGTATCTGACATTCAGTATTGCTAATGAATAAGTCCAAAACACGACCCAAATTATTTTTAATTGTGTTGTATTGGGAAGCATTCGTAATAGCCATTAAGTCCAATACAGATCGACCTACATTACTTTGTGACTGAGTGCACACATGACTAGTACTGCCTGACCACTCAATTTCGGGCAGATTTTAATCACCGGTTATATAAAATTATTCAATACAGGGAGCCGTAAGAATATTTTCTAATGTGGACAGATGTGACAAGTAAACATCATCCTGTGTGCGAGGTGGCAGCGCTAATGACGTGGTGAGTGTTGGAGCGCGACGCGGGCACTTGGATCACAACGTGCTCGATGCCAGGGGGAGACGGACACGTTAATATCCTAACAGGCTGAAGTCCACGCAGCACGGCTATCAGAACACTCTCGCCCTCGCGCTTGTTTGTAGCATTGCGGTCACGATCGTCTCTAAAAACTAAGTAGCGGTCATCAATGAATTCTTTGTCCATTATATTAGGTGTTAGCCATGTCTCAGATTATTATCTGAACTGTATCAAAACTGTAGAGGGATCCGCACTAAATTGCACACACTTTACACCAACATTCTTTCCTTGTCGTTTGACGTGATCAAATATGATCAAAGGAAAGAATGTTGGTGTAAAGTGTGTGCAATTTAGTGCGGATCCCTCTACAGTTTTGATAAAAGAATGATAAATTATCATTACTAAGCATTGCGTATAATTAAGTAAAATAGGTGTAAACAACAGAAAAAAGTGATGCGAATATTTTTAGATTCGGGTATTTTTAAAAGCTTGGATTCTGTTCGTAGTGGGTGGCGGTATAATATTGAGTTGCATACGAGTACATGGCTATGAGTAATAACGACAGCTAATGAGCGAGTTTTAAATAACAAGTTCTGTAGACAAATTACTGATATGTGCAGTATACAAGTATAATCTAGGGCAGTATCGTTTACGTACGTATAAGAACAACAAAGGCGAGAAACATTACAAAACAATAATATAAAACCGATTTTCGTAACTATAACAATTAGGATATACTGAAGGCATCGGATATAAGTTTTAAACATTTTTTTACAGTAGGTCTGTGCAAGCCTTTGTTTAAAATAGATAGCTATGTAAACATAACAAAAAAATAAGCTATTCATTCTGATGATTCACTGCGCAATCTTGTTGACAGCGTACAGCAAATGTTTTAGAGCTATCGGTAGCTTTGACAAGTACAGTAGCGTTTCATGTTTCCTAGCCATCTCACGACATGCACGAAATAAGTTTTTGTTATAAACAGTGAGGTGCTCGTATTATACATTTTACAGGGGGTACTTGACATACCGATGAGGTCGGACGTAACATTTTTAGACAAACGAAAGGCACTTAAGACATTATCGCGAAGGACGCGTGGGGCTAATTTCACGATTATATTCTTAGGTTTGTTGCTTTCCTGTGTACGTGCGTGGGGGACACGATGAACGGCTAGTACATCTTGACGAGGAATCGAGCATTTGATGGTAGCACCGATCTTTTCGACGAGCCCACGAAGGTCTTTAATCTCAACAACAAGTGTTTCCAGCGCCGAAGTTTCTTGCTCCACCAGTTTCTGCATATGCTTCTCTTCTTCCTGCTTCCAGGTTTTTAGCATGGTTTTTAGCTCCAGGTTGTGCTCCACAAACACCGTATTGGGGAGTCGTCACAACGAGGTCGTTGACGGCGTGACTGGGTGTTTACGTAGTCGTCACTGCATACAGCTTTTGGAATGTCCGGATCTGACATTGATAGATCACTCGTCAGGCTATTGTTCTTTGCTCCCGTTGCTGGAAGTGTACGTTGCATTGCGAATCAGATCAATACTTATATTTGAAATGATATGTGGTATTGAGAGGAGCACACCGAGGTTTACACACATGCGCACTCGCAGCTATCGATGAGTTGACAAGAACCGGTAAGTCACGATATGGAGATAGGAGCAGGATAGCAATTATGACGACTGTACTATTTACGCGGAGGTGAAAGCGGGCTTGCGGGCACTCGCGCGCGCACTTACAGACTCGCGGGGCTCAAGCCGATACAAAGAAAAAATATTCAAACACTATAAGTTTAGACTGACCATAAGGGTTATAGTTCCGGGTAAAGTATTTATTTTTAGACGATAAAAAATTGAAAAGTTTAACACACGTCCGCTCTCGAACAGGGCACGGAGCCGAAAAAAAGCTCGAATATACGCTCCATAAGAACCTTTCGATTGGATTGAGATTTTTTAAAACGAAATCCCACCTTGTGAAGCAGCTTTCGCAGACTGTTTCGCTGTCCTGTGTAATTTATTTCAGTCTTTAAGACCTCTAGTGGCTTTTTAACAGTAGGGACCTCTTTTTTAGCAGAATAAAATTCATGTACTCCGTATAACTCTCATGTCAAAATCATCAACATGCACAAATCAACTTTTACGTTTTCTCTCCTTGCCTGGTGTCCGAATTTTTGTACCAGTTTCTTCTGCTGCGTGCCCTTCCTTAACTGTTTTTGAAATTAGTCCTTGACTCACACCTGAAATATAAGATAATAAAATAAATATGTTAGTAGAAATTTGAAATCTGGCAGGTTAGTTTGCTCACTCACTTAGCAGGTTACCTATTAGATGTACGTTACCGTTACCTGCAGCAAGAATAGAAACGAATATTTCGTGGACTTTAATTTTAGTTAAGTATCGGGTAATTTATAACAAGAAAGTTGACAACACTAACCTGTCGCTGCCGAAATTCGTTTGTATATTTGATTAAATGGAATAATAGGAGACCCCGCCAGAGCGTCTTCTTCAAAAAACTTAGAATAATGTTTCGAGCATCACTTTTAATAGCTTTCGGCATATTTAACTTTATAAATTCCACCATCATCATCAACCAGAGAACCCGAATGTGGTAGACACTGACAATCGAATGACATTTCAACATGACGGACGGCCGTAGTTCCAATTTTCGCCATTTCACAGATAAGTTGGTAGGAGTATACGCACCACAACACCACACCTTTACCCGTGGAACGTCACATTTATCTAAGTATGCTGGCAATAAATTCTAAATACAAATTAATTTTATTTTAAAATTATGGAGTTCTATTTTCAAATTCAGTCATTTTTGATTTTTTCAGTCATTAATTAGTTTTGTTTTCACTACATTTGTAACTTTTTCATCAATAAGGACACGATAAATGAAGACAAACGAAAACGAAATACCTACGAGTAATTAAGGAATACGAGTTCCGTCGCGGTAACAATGTCGCACAAACGGCTCACAACATTAATTACGTGTACGGAGTGAACACTACAAACGAACGCTCGACTCGTTATTGGTTTGAACGCTTCTGACATGGAAATTTTGATCTAAAATTTGAACCCCGTGGTCACCCGAAAACAAAAGTCAGCAACGATGAACTGAGGGCGATAGTGGAAGCTGACGACACTCAATCTACGGCTGAGTTAGCAGCAGCTTTCAACGTTAGCATCAAAACAATATTGGTCCATTTGCGCCAAATTGGCAAGGTAAAAAATCTTGATAAGTGGGTGCCGCACGAACTGAACGATCGCCAACGCGACGAGCGCGTTGAGGTATGCCTTGCGTTGCTTAACAGACACAGAAACGAAGGGATTTTGAACCGCATTGTCACTTGCGATGAAAAGTGCAGTGGCGGATTTACCAGCAGGCTGAGTAGGCTGGAGCCTAGGGCGGCAGATTTTAGGGGCGGCAAATTTGCCCAATTTTTTTTGTCTTACACAAATAAAAAAAAAAATACATTATTAAATACCAAAATGTTATTAGGTCCACTCACACAATTCAATCAACGTGTAATGTTTCACCACTTAAGGCGAAAGTGTCAGGGTAGCCCGCGAAATTTTTTTTTTTTTATTTGAGATGGGTTTGTTCTTGACTCTAGTCTAGGTCAGAGGTGACAGAGGCAAAGTCGACGATGGAGTGAGCTTACCCAGAAGAAGCCTTTTCACTCTCACTTTGAAGAGATTAGGGTTGTATGTAATTCAAATGTTCTTACGGTTTTTTTTTTTAATTTACAAGTCAGTATTAGGTTGTAAATGCATATATTGAATAATGCGCCTTCAAGTTCATCCCATGAGAGCTATTTAGCAAATCAGCCTCAGTGTTAAATTGTTTCCAGAAAATGCACTATGCCAGCGGAAACTGTTTTTCGCCAAAACGGGGAAACACCCAGCAGCGAAACCGCAGTAGTTCAATTGAACTGACTCGGATGATGTTCGGCGACTCGAGTAGTGGAACATCAGTGGACCATCATGCGGTTTCGCTGCGGTGTGCTAAGGCCCTGAATAAGTCCCACACGAGCGAAGTCTGGGGAAAATTTAGTTTTGAATATAATAAAGTTCAAGTTACGACTAGACTGGCTGGCTTATCAGTCACGAACGCCATTTCCGTTTCCTTCCAACGACTCTGTTACTTTTGATGGAGATAACAAGATACCTATATACAGACATAAACTCTTGTAATTTATTTCTTTGAATTGAGAACAAAATGTGAGTTAAATTTTTCTAGAATAGATACAACAAGCTTTTACTACTTTTTATTAAGTTTTGATAAATTAGTCAGGTTAAAAAACCCGCCAAGTGCGTGTCGGGCCGGGGAGATTTACCATGTTATTTTGAGACCATAGAATTTTTATAGGTTTTCCTGTAATTTCTATTTTCTGTATTTTTTTTCTTCAGAATTTTAGGGTCAGTAGTTTAGGAGACAAGGGGGAATATTCATCTATTTTCTTAAATAACTTTAAAACAATTTATTTTAAAATATCTACTAGACACCCTTTCATTTGAAATGTCAGTTTGCAAAACTTTTTATTTTAATTTTCTTATTTGGCCACCAAAAGTGACCCCTACTTTCAAAATTAATTTATTTTACGTTACACGTCCGTATTTGGGTCACATAAATTCATACGTGTACCAAAATTCAACTTAAGGGGGAAGCGTCAGGGTAGCCCGCGAAATTCAAATTTTCATACGTTTTTTGCAATTTACAAGTCGGTATTATATTGTACGTTGATCAAATTATAATTTGCGGTCGTAACAAGTATCTATTTACATAATTAGAATCATTAAAGTGATCAATACAACTCTTTAAGACCAGGTAATCCTAAAAAAATGACTATTTCATGAAATCTTGACATTTTAGATTACACTAACTTAAGGAGTTGTATTACTAATTCTGTAAATACATATTTGTTACGGCAGCAAATCATACTTTATTTAACATACGACTTAATACTGACTTTCAAATTGCAAAAAACGTTAGAAAGTTTGAATTTCGCGGGCTACCCTGACGCTTCCTCCTTAATCGGTCCATTAGATTTGGAGCAAAGCTGTGACAGACTTACAGACCGATAGACAGACAGACACACGAGAGATCCTATAAGGCTTCCGTTTTTGCTTTTGAGGTACGGAACCCTAAAAAGTACCTACAGTAGGTGCTAAAACGTATACTTTTTACAATTTTTAAATGCCATTTTTATGTATCCTATACAGGATCGATATTTCTTTAAGCTCCCATCAAAATACAAAAGGTAAAAAAACACATAATTTTTTACAAAAAGTTCCAGAACCTTGGAGTATCCTCAGCCTGTGTATTAAAACTATCCAGCAGGGCTAACATGACAAACGCAAGATCACTCTTTTTATCGATTTGTCGAAATTTGTCTACGATTCTAACGTCATTCAAATGCCTAACATGATTGTTGAACTTGAAAAAACCACTTTGACACTTCTTTATCTCGCGACGAGAGACCGATGTAGCAAGTTATTAAAAACAAATCATTTTTATCATAGCAACATCGGCTTGAGATTCCGTCTCATTCATTCGATTTTACACATGGAATTAGTATGTACTATATTTATTTCACGTCCACCTCTTTTAATTTATATTAAGTTCTTTGTGTAACTGACTTTTTTGATTAAAGTTAAAATAAATGTTTTTCTTTGGAGTGCCGAAATTAAAATACAAAATGACGGAAATGAAAATTTAATTGACAAATGGGCTAACGATCACAACTTGACAAAGCGAAGGTTGTTATTGTAATAATCACCATAGAATTTTGTTAATCACCACAATTACCAAAAAGGCCTGGTTTTCAGTTATGTATGCAGTTGGAGTTGATTTCGCTATTATATCCATAAAACACTAAACGTTGTTAATCACAGTCTTAGGAAATGAACTGGCCATTTTAAGAGTTATATTGCGAAGGTTGGATATTGCCATACAGCCATAATCCCTAGATTTCTTTAATTACCATAATAGGCAAAATGACTGGCTATTACTGCAAGTGATGCTCATCTACGTAATAGTGCTCTCCTCCGCCAAAGTTCCTCTCGCGGCCGCCGGAAGGAACTTCGTTCCAATATATATAGTAGGTTAGAACTAAGTATTTTCATTATTATTATATCTATATCTATACATCTATACAAATAAACAGCGGGCAAGCGGGCGAAGCCGCGGGCAACAGCTAGTTGTAATATAAAATTATAACTAAAATAAGTACAATTATGAAACTGCCATGGTATAATAATTTGATTTTTTTTTTTGTGTCATAATTTTGTCTACTCTTCTTTCTCGTCGTCAAAAAATTGAGGACGACTAAAATGACAGAAGAATCGGAGATTATCTCATGTTGCAATGTCAAAATTCGAGATAACTTCGGTGCCATGTTAGGGTTTGTCGAGAAAACATCAAGTTTGACAGAACGAGTCGAGTATTTTGTATGGCAGCGCTGTCAGACAACGAAAAAATCGCAGTCAGAAAATTAATCACGCAAGAGTGAGTAATTGTCGCGTGTGTCATGTTAGTCCTGCTGGTCGCCTTCAAATAAGACAAATTCTAAGTGTTCGTTCACACAGAGACGAGAGTACATTTTTATCGCGTTTAAAAAAGAGTTTTGAGTCATTGAAATAAGGTTGGTTATTATTTTACCCTGAGCGCGTTAGGTCGGCTCTTAAGCATTCTCATTTGTGAAATGAAAAACAACCTTATTTCAATGACCCAAAACTCTTTTTTAAACGCGATAAAAATTTAACCCTATCCTTGCCCCATAACCTTCACCCACACAATATAGTTAACAGCACACAGTTATTGAGTACCAATAAACCCTCATTTACGAGTACAGTAATGAAAAAAGGTGCGGCACATGATTGCTTCTAATTCAATACACGATGTTATTGTCTCATGGGGAAGGGTGTATGCACGATGATGACATATCAAGCTATACATTTCCAGTATAAGATGGCCTCTCAATGTACGGAAAACCTATAAAATCTTCTGCTTTTCGAGTCGATAGCAAAGGTAAAATTATTATATTACTAGGTTCCTCCCGCGGCGTCGCCCAAGTGTTATGTCGATAAAAAGTAGCCTATGTCCTTTTCCAGGTCATGGCCTACCCGTGTGCCAATTTCATCCGAATCTGTTCAGCAGTTTTAGCGTGAAAGCGTAGCAACAAGCACACAAACTCACTTTCGCATTTATTTATAATATTAGTTAGGATAGTTAGGAGGAATAAAAAACGGGTCTATCGACACTCTAGACTCACAAAATGTATTAGGTAAATAAAAAATAAAAACTTAACACACTACTTAAGTTTCTATAATAATATAATTCAATCATGATCCGAAAGACACGTGGCGCCATCTGTTATCATAAGAACGTTATTGTTGTTTTCCTCGGAAACAACACTTTTTTCGAGATGAATGGTCCCCTTTTTTTTTTTTTTTTTTTGGATGGGAAATCATCAAATAACTTCTCCCGCTCTGGGTGGAGCGGAAGGGCGTGTCAGACTTTTACTGACTAAAACCCACCCGTGTTCCTTCAGTTGCCTATGCCAGGGCCACAGTATCTTTTTCAAACAACCCGCGACCCCAGCGGCATCGGCCCTATTGGACCCCATCTTTTGCTGACATCTCTTTGAGGCGCGCGTGGAACACAACGCGCCGTCGACCCGGGCCTGGTCCTCACCGGACGGCGAGCTACCCACTACTCACCATCCGCAAGCCCGCGCCTACGGTGGCCGGGAATCGGCTATCGATTCCCGCCGCCCAGGGCGTCTCCTGCGGCGACTGAGGGCGTGAGGTTGCCTCTCCCTCACGCGTTCCGCCTCCTCCTTCGCAAGCATTACCGCTTCGCAGAAGGAGGTGACGGCCTCCCATGCACTCTCGCTCCGCACCATGGCCTGGACCAGGCTCGGACGCGAGAGATCGCCGCCGCCGATCGCCTCCGTGAGAACACGGCGGTGCTCTGCCCAAGCCGGGCAGACCTCCACTGTAATGAATGGTCCCCTATGTCCGTTTCTGTACACCTGATATCGTATATGCAAAATTTCAGGTTGATCGGTTGGTCGGTTTTGGCGTGAAAAGGTAACAAACAAACAAATAAACTTACTTTCGTATTTATAATATTAGTTAGGATGTTAGCTGAGTTTGGCCCAGTAAATGGCCACGCCAATCGTCAGCGGCGTTTTTTACGTCCACAGAAGTGCAGGTGTATGGATACTTTGGACACTCCAACATAAAGGACATAATTGGTCAGGAGCACTGCATTCCCACTGGGTGCGGGTTTGGTCAATAATCCCCAATCTCGCTAGATTGTGTTTGCAGCGGGCTGCTTGGGTCCACAGTTGCTTTCCATATAGACCACTGCATGTCACGTCCTGGTAGCAGGTGCTCCTGTGGCAGTACGAAGTTGGGTGGAGGCGGGTGCTGTTTTTTCCCACAAATGTATTCTCACCTACAATGCCAGGTCAACTTATACTGGAAATATGAGCTTTATGTCTAGATCTTCTAGGGCAAGCCATAATTTAATATGGGGCACGTAAAATTGTATCTAGACAATAAAACTGTTGGTTGACCTTTCTCTTTATATGAGAATAGATTGCCCTTGGGTTGGTCGTAAGATAATGACTGTTACTGACATAAGACATAAAATACAATATGTCGTGCTAATAGGGTAGTAGAAGCCAAAATTCACGATAATTAGCAACATTAAACAACCAAAGAGACAAGTAAATATTAGCCACAGGTTTAGGCTACAGGTTCCCAACGGGGGCGTAACCACCCCCTAGTGGGCGCTGGAGCTTTTCGTGGGGGCAATAGCGGGTCCAAAGGCAAAATCACACCACCACGAGTAGCTCGATTACAGAGAGAGAGTTAATTTTGAATTTGTGGCTATTAAAGGGCGTTGGATTTTTTTTTCATCATAAAAGGTTGGGAAGCTATGGAGGCAATAGTGCACTGTGTACAATTTTATTCTGGCGTGCCAGTTCTTAAACAGTTACCGTTGAACATAATATATATGATACGTCAACCGTGTGACTGCACAGCACCATGCTCCTAAACGGATTGGTGATCAGTCCACAACTAAATTTTAAGTTAAATTGTCCATAGTTGAACGAAAAGGATCCAACCCCCATTATATGTAATGTGTAATGTAAACTACGGAAAATTGATCCGTCATACCCTGGACAGTCAGCCTCATTGTCAACCCTCAACTTAGCCTATCGCAGGCCTCTCCCATGCTGCGCCTCTACACTCTGTCCTCCGCCTTCAGTGTGCCCAGCCACCTTGTTGAGGTTGTCGGTCCATCTAGCTGGGGGTCGACCCACACTACGCTTGCCGATACGCAGTCTCCACTCCAGGACTAGTCTGCTGCACCTGTTATCGTTCCTTCGACAAACATGGCTATCCCACTGCACTTCAGTTTGCTTACTCTGCAAGCTATCTCGATAAATCCGGATTAGTTCTGGTTGTCAATCTTAGTGACTGTCAACTGTTTTGCCACTTCATGAGTTATTATTATATTATTATTGTATAGCTCTTGGGTAAAATAGGTATTCTTGTATTTATTCCGTACTCCACACATCATACCCAAACGTCCTTTCTTCGGTATTGTTCGTCGAGTGGTTGAGCCTGAAATTCTGAGTAGTTGAGCATTTTATTTAAATTTCCATTATAATATTTACATAATTTAAAAAGCTAACAATAATAATACATCATAGAACTCTTCCGTTAGGTGGTTGGATCAAGGGCCTGATTTAGAAGGCAGTACACTTCGATACGGCTCTCATTGTTAGGAGGTTCCTGTCTCTGCAGCCCTAACCAACGGTAGCTTGGACTCTGCTCTCGATGCCGGCGGACCACTGCTAAGTGCGAATTTCACCAGTTGAAATTGAACGCGATCAGCACGTAAACCACGTTTAAGAGCTGTCAGTGTCATTATTTTCTTTGGAATATTGACATTGACAGCTCTTGAACTCGGCTTAGATGTGCTGATCGCAACTCTCATTGGTGAAATCTGCACTAAGTAATGAGGAGATCAAATTAATATATTTAAGCTATTTATTAATATATAAAAACTAAATAAATCATTAAAAATAAATGAATAATCATAGGACATAAAAAATTCGTCCGCATCGCTGTCAACAGGAGAAGTGCCCAAAAGGCTGGCAGCATTGCCACGTTGTAGCCAATGCTGCATGTTTGGTCAAAAAACCGGCCAAGTGCGTGTCGGACCACGCACAATAAAGGGTTCCGTAGTTGGGATGAATTTATCCCTAGAATAAATTTAACATTGTAGTTGAAAAACATGTTCTCCCATACATTCCAACTGCAAATGTAAGTTTGTATACACAATATTAAGAGTATATATAATTTTTCGTGTGATCTATAAAGATCACACGAAATGTTTGTTATGCGATGCGATTTTAATGTTTGTTATGCGATTACTCCAAGACGGATGGACCGCCTTGGAAAATTCTTTTTTGTTTGAAAGGGTATATTTCGTTGATGGTCCCACATAAATGTTATTATTTTTGCTTGAGTAGTTTTTGATTTAGCTTCAATAATGCGTATTTTTCTCACTTAGTTTGTGGATGATGTTGTAATCTATGCGGATGATGTTTTAATACCTTCCTATCACTGTTATTTACATAGCAGGTAGTGGTATTCGAATTTGTGTAGGGTAGGTACCACAAGTAAAAAGTGAAAAATAAAAACTTTTTAGCAAAAAATAAAACCGACTTCCAAAACAAAATACTACAAAGTGAAAAATAACTTTAATTTCGGAAGTCGGTGGCAAAAAAATAAAAATACAAAACCAAAGACACCGACTACCGATTTTAAAGTTATTTTTCACTTTGTGATGTTTTGTTTTGGAAGTCAGCTTTATTTTTTGCTAAAAGTTTTCTGTATTTTTTTTTCCAAATTGTATGCTCAGTAGTTTCGCAAATATAGGGGGAATGGTCAATGTTTGTCTATTTTCTTAAATAATTTTAAAACAATTTATTTTAAAATTTAAAAAAAAATAACTATTTGAGACCCTCACAGTAAGCCCTTGCATTTGATATGTCGCACGGTACAGTTCGCAAAACTCTTTATTTTTTAATTTTCTTATTTGCCCCCAAAGTGACCCCCATATACAAAATTCATTTATTTGCGGTACACGTCCGTGTGAGGGTCACAGAAATTCATATGTGTACCTAATTTCAACTTATCGATCCATTAGATTCGGAGCAAGTTAGCTGTGACAGACAGACACACGACTGATAAGCTTCCGTTTTTCCTTTTGAGGTAAGGAACCCTAAAAAGTGAGTTGAGTTACACGATTGCACTGACTGGACAGGTCCACTCAAATCTGTATCGTTATTTCCTCAAAAGACCATCTACATGATCCTCACATGACCTGACCTGAATCTGATTATGTCAGATATTTAAAATGACTTTGACCCCTGAGTTGGTTTCGCCATTTCTTCTAGGATCTCTTCTTGGTAATCAAATAGAAAATGTCGACACCATCTAGCTTATTTTTTTTATATAACGTGATTCCGATATCCTATTTACAGAATAAACAATTACATTTCTTTTGATTTCAGGAAGACATTGCCTATCCTCTAGTCAGAATTCCTGTCACCTTTTACACAATATTACGAGATCTTTAACGGATTAGCTAGCTAACAAGCATAAAGGACATCGACCGTCTCCCATACGTCGTGCGGCCCACAATTTAACGAACCGTTCAAGTTCCAAATTAGTGTCATTTGTTGGAAGAAAATATCAGCTTTAAGCTGCCTTGGTTTCAGTTCCATTGACATTTGCATAATCAAGATATATGGGCTCGAATCTAAGCTCCTTCACCACCAATTGGTTCCAATACATACAAAATAAGATTACATTCGTACCACAAGGTATTATTGAAACGATGCTAATAATAAATAGATTATTTCTCAGTCTCGACTCAGAGGCACCGTGTCTCATAATAATTCATAGACTTCATAGCCTTATACAGTTCAATAAAGTGATTGCGGCTATCAAATTATACGATTGAGGGTTGGATTCAAATACTGAAACTATAGTTTCAGTATTTGAATCCAACAAAATACTCAACAACAAAATACTCTTTCCCCTCCAGCTACATATATGTAGCTGGAGGGGAAAGAGTATTTTGTTCCACGGAATAAAAACTAGAAAAAACTGGCTTAGTGCGAGTTGGACTCACGCACACTTTCCCTACCACCAAAACTATTATTTATTTATTTACTAGCGTCCGCCCACGGCTTCACCCACGTGGTATGTCGATAAAAAGTAGCCTATATCCTTTTCAAGGTCATGTCTACCCATGTGCCAAATTTCAACCAAATCCGATGAGCCGTTTTAGCGTGAAAGCGTAACAAACAAACAAACTCACTTTCGCATTTATACACATAATATTAGTTTTAGGATTGTTAAGAGGTAAAACCGGTGTATCAATTCTCTAGACTCACAAAAAATGTATTAGGTACTTAAATACAAAAGAAAAAAAAACTCTTAACACACTACTTACACGAGTTCCTATAATAATATAATTCAATCAAGATTCGAAAGACACGTGGCGCCATCTATTATCATAAGAACGTTATTGTGGTTTTCCTCGGAAACAGTACTTTTTTTGGGGATAAAAGGTACCCTATGTCCGTTTCTGTATACCTGACAACGTATATGCAAAATTTCAGAATGACCGGTTCAGTGGTTTAGGCCTGAAAAAGGTAACAAACAAACAAACAAACTTACTTTCGCATTTATTATATTAAAAAGTTAGGACTAGTTAGGATAGTTAATTAAAACGGTACAACACCAATCACATTAATTGACATAGAAACAATTAATTACTTTGACAATAATTATGTTGTATATTTTAATTAATTTTAATTATACAGCAAACGTTTTTATGCAGTGCGCAAATTTTCACAGGGAGAAATGAATATGAACAACTGATTGATTGATTTTGTTTTCGTGATTTCAGTGTTGGGTATATAGTAAAACTTGTTCATATTCATGGGTAGAACACCCTGTGACCTCTGGATTTGTAATTTTTTAGTCCCGCTTTCACCGTAATGCACTACCACTAACTAGACATTTTCAGTTAATATCACCTCGGTGTTGCCTTGGTGGTTGTCGAAACGTCTTGACATTACTACAAACATTGCTTGTTATATTTGAAAAACTCTCTCTAACTCAAATCTGCCTAGCCTTTTCGCAACTATGTTGCGGTCGGCTTCCAGTCTAACCGGATGCAGCTGAATACCAGTATTTTACATTGAGCGACTGCCTGTCTGACTCCCACAACCCAGTTACTGGGTAACACGATACCCCTTGGTAAGACTGGTAGTCAAACTTTTGGGTTTCTGACTACCCATAACGACTGTCAAAGATCTACGAATGATATCCGGGACCAACGGCTTAACGTGCTCTCCGAGGCATGGAAGGGTCTCGATATGTAATAGATAGTGACCCATCCTTGAACTGACCGCGGCAAGTGTAGCTTAACCTTTGATTGACCCGTCCAGCTGTTATTATTTAGCCACGAGTCCCTCCTCAAATCAAAGCAACATATGGAGTGAAAATCATTTAGATTACGATTATGGTAATGCTAGGTGTTATTAAAAGCTTTTAATACAAACCACTTATCGTCCGTGAACTTCTGATACCTCCTAAATAGCATAAGAACTTTATTTTAATGCCAACTCCTAATTACGATTAAAATTTAAAAAAAAAACAACATAATACTAACTGCATTTAATTATGAAATCATAATTAAATGCAGTTAGATAATTAAGATATAAATTTGTCGTGGATTGATGGCGCCATGGTATAACAGACAGCGCCATCTAACAATTAGTTTTGTAACAGATAATATCGTTACCAGAAACGCAAGCGCACTCTACCGCTTGGACACGTTCGTAGGTAGAGGGGATGCAGTGGGACTACTGGATGGACGGAGTGTTGCGACAGTCGAACTCCAACAGGCTTGGTAGACGCTCTGTACCAACGTGTTTGTTTCTCGTAAAAGTGTTAGTTTAAATAACATTATTGTGACTTAAATTTTCCTTCGTTCGAGTATCCACGACGGTGTCCATATCTACCTAAAACTATGTCGAATCGTGAAGAAGACCCGATGTTTCGCATCTCGGCCACCCATGATGCGACAAATTAAATACTAACCAACTACTTTTTTGTTTTCCCAAAATTCTCTACGAAAAATTAATAAATTAGTTTTATGTTCCTCTTGTAAAATTTGTTTGAAGATCTCAGAAATTTACGGACGTTATACATTTTCACAAATTATTTTATATCATATTTCGAATTTCCTAAGCACACTGGGATTTAAAACTAATACCAACATAAGATTATTCGACGTTGCCAGCTTTATCAAAGGGTTCGAGGTGGATATAATCTGATTATCTTGCCTCTACGTACATATTTCTTACATTAACTTGGGTACAAATTAAATATTAATATATCAGTTTCTTGGAATTGAAATTCAAAATTCAGAAAAAGATATCAAGATTAATTTGGAATATATCAAGATCGCAAGAACTTTAAATTTAAATAAAAGCAAGTTGTTTATCAGATATCATTCAATTGTTTATTTTTTTAGTACAGTGTTTAATTACATCTTATACTATTATTTAGGGCTGTTTTTTCAGTGCTCAGTTAACTCTTATCTGAAGAATAAATATGACAGTTTGATATATTTTCGACACAAGCTGTAAAATTGAAATATTTATTCTTCAGATAAGATTTATCCCTAAACGAGCAATATTTATATATTTGTTTAAAGTCACGTTCTCGAAAATGGCTCTAATAGTTTCGATGAAAGTTACAATATAGAGGTTTACGGGGGCGAAAAATCGATCAATAGTTAGGTCTCATGTCTGAAAAATACAAATCGTTTTCTCTATTTTCACCCGAGCAGAGCTCGGACGACCAGGTACCCAGGTACTTATGTATGGAATATGATATCTGTCGAAAGGCCGCCGTGGCTTTGATGGGCGGTGCATATCCGAGAGATCCAATTTTCGATGACTCGATCGCAAAAATCAGCTTAGATATGTCTCAGTTACAGGTAGCGGCCCAGTGGTGGTCGTGGGTTCGAACCCAGGCAGGCGCTTTACTTTGTGTAAATAATTTCATCACTACTGCTCTCAAAACGGTGAAAGAAAACGTGAGGAAACCGTCATGTCCTAGAATCAAAAATTGGTATTGTTATGTGACATCCACCAACCCGCACAGGGCCCGTGTGGTAGATAGCAGCCCACTCCCTCTCGAAGAGAAGAGGCCTGTGTCCCATCATTGGGAACCATATACGCGGATTATTGGTTATAGAATATCTTCAAGTCAAGGAAAAGTCTTGCACCAAGATTTAAGACTTAATGAATTTATTGATAACTTTGTTATTTACAATAATTAATCAGTAATGCAATCCCCAAATTATTACTATTACTCTGGCCCATCTAGTTGGTAGATTGTTGATGCCCTGCGCCCAGAATTCCGGAGGCTGTGCAGAAAAGAAATTGTCCACTGCCATTTTGAGGTCTTCGTAATTTTGAAATTTTTTCTCACGCAAATAAAGCTTTAATGGTCGGATCAAGTGATAGTCGGATGGCGCGAGATCCGGTGAGTACGGTGGGTCGGCAACCGGGTGCCATCCAAGCTCTACGATTTTTATCGAGTCTCCGAAGCGACATGAGGTCGCGCATTATCGTGGAGTAAGTGAACATTTACACGTCTCGGTCGTTTTTCTCTTATTACGTCAGCCAGTTTCTGAAGCTGTTCAGTATAAATGGAAGTTGTAATCGTCCTTCTCGCAGGGAGAAGCTCGTAATAGAGTAGGCCCTTCGCATCCCACCAAACGGAGAGATGCTTGCGTGAGTGACGGTTCGGCTTTGGCTGCGGTGGTGGCTCTGCGTCGTAAGGAAGCCAGACGAGACGGCGTGCCGTGTGTTGTTATCATAGAGAATCCAGCTCTCATTGCCAGTTACCAGATCTTCAAGAAACTCTTTCCGATGTGGCTGACAAAGAAGCGATTCACAAATACTATCTCTGACTTGACGATGACTGTCAGTTAGTTGATGTGGAATCCATCGTGCCATTACTTTACGATAGCCGAGTTTGTGTAAATGAGCCACGACGGTCGAATGATGACAGCCAAGAGTCTCTGCCAAATCACGCGTATTTATTTCTGGATTAGCCTTTAAACAGCTGAGTAATTCCTCATCGTCGAAGGTGGATGGTCGCCCAGATCGCTCGTGATCTTCAAGAGTAATAAGTCTCCCGATGCAAAGTGAGCAAACCAGCGGCTTATCTTCCATCTCGATACAACACCTTCACCGAACGCTTTGCTGATGTTAGCGGTAGTCACACTCACGTTGTGTCCCTGACGCCACTCGTAAAAGATGATCGTTCGAAGTTGATGTTCACTAATCATTTTCACAAACTAACCAAATCCTCACTAGTGCGCCTTTATATACCCTTGATGTGATAGCTTCGAGAACTTTCAACAATATTCTTAAGTATGCCAGATCAATACTAAATATTCCGGAAAATTCTTGTAATTTACAATTTCTTGTGCAATATTTATCCGCCAACCTGATACATTCCGTGTAAACAAAAAAGATGCATATATTAATAGTTGATCGCTGACTGTTCACACAGCCGGCGAGGACTCCCTCCGCTGGTTTGTCCCTGAGCGACAAGAGCTATCAAAGATAATACTCGCTCAGCGATGCTCACTTAGCTAGAGAGAGCTCACGCCGAGAGACCAACCAGCGGTCATTACTACCTGGAGTCTGAGTGCACATATTATGAATTTAGAACACTTACTAGAACTATTATTGTTTTAGCAGAGATGAGATTGGCTTTAGTCAACTGAAATCCCTGTGGGACTAACCACCCCGAGCGATTGGTGCCCGTCGCACTCGGACACTCGCTGATAGCCCAGCGACAAAACTATCAGAACTACACACTCGCTGCTCGCCAACTCGTTTTCAGTCGCTAGTTCTACTAGCTACTCGTTCATTGCCGGCGGTGGACATTAATCCTGACCCGGCACGGGAATGTGACAATGTATGGTAGGTACATACACCTACTAAGCAGTCCCGTATTTTTACACGACTACCCCAAAAAAGGAGTGTAATGTTTTTCAGGGTATGTATGTATGTACGAAAAAAAAGGTACAAAAATAATATCCTAACCAACTAAAACTATAAAAAAGTATGTACGTGAATTTCTTTATTCCACTATAACATTTAAATGCCTTAACAGATTTGGATGTATGGGTATCGTTAGAATCCTTACACACTGGCTATAAATTTTTCTTCAATTATTGCAATATGCATGCAATGTGCAATTATACATGGGTATCAAATTGAAGGCACTGATGAGCACATAAAAAAAAGTTGTCACTAAAATATATAAAATAAAAATAAATAATCCTAACTAATATTATAAATGCGATAATAAGTTTGTTTGTTTGTTTGTTACCTTTTGACGCCTAAACCACTGAACCGATCATCCTGAAATTTTGCATATACGTTATCACGTGCACAGATTCGGACATAGGGTACCTTTCATCCCGAAAAAAGTACTGTTACCGAGAAAAATAACAATAACCTTCTTATGATAATAGATGGCGCCACGTGTCTTTCGAATCTTGATTGCATTATATTATTATAACTTTAGTAGTGTGTTAAGTGTTTTTTTTATTTTTTTATTTAAGTACCTAATACATTTTGTGAGTCTAATAGACCTGTTTTTCATATTATATTTATCGTACATACAATATTTCATAAATAGGCATATAGATAATGGAGATAGGTATTAATTAGATACATGCGCATACAAATAAATATGATACTACACATACGCATATAACTAACAGTCAGTCACTTGTTCCATCATCTTCGAGTAGCTTTCCGTTGGTAGAATCCACTCAGACACTGCGAAACAAGCCCCAATAACATAAAAATAAACAATTATATCAACAATTAACTATTATTATTAAACTTACTTTATTATCTCAAGGACTTTTTCCGTATCAGCGTAGCTTCGATTTAGTAACCATTTATAAATTTTGTTTTTAAATTCAATTTTACGACAACTACCTATAATATTGATCATTTTATTCACTCTGTTAAACAATTCACCTCCTCGGAATGGGAAAAATCTTTGCACAAAAGAGTTATTGACAGCAGTTGACTCACATATTGCGTAGTTTCTTCTGGAGAGACCTATGCGCTTTCTCCTTTCTTCAGGTAAGTTGGAGTGCTGAAGCAGTACTGTTAGCAATATGTACAGCTGGCGTACAGTTAGCACTTGAGTTTCCTCATAAACTTTTGAGGTGGAGAAAAGACGAGGTTTGGATAAACTCACTTTTAGAATCATTCTTTGGGCTCTTTCAACGGTTATCATTTTAGTTTTGCATGCTCCTCCACATGTTGTGATGCAGTAACTAATGATGGATTGCACCAAAGCTTCATAAACGATCCTTATAATCTGTTTATCCGCTACATCACGAAGCTCTTTAAAGATGTAAGTGAGCTTACGTATTCGTTTGGAAAAGATTGAATGTGGTTTCCACAAGATAAATTAGCATCAATTTCGATTCTAAGATATTTAAGACATTTTGTGTTTTTTAACAAACAAACAAACTCACTTTCGCATTTATAGTATTATATAATATACACACAAACACACACTCACACACACATACACAAACACACACACACGCGTTTTCATTTTCCCCCTAACGCCATCTATCGAGATCGGGGACAACTTTCGGATGACTAATTCTTGTTATCTTCCCAGTGGGGTGACGCTAAATGATGGGATGGATCAGCTAAGTACCAACTGGCCACGCTTGAGTCGGTGGAACGCAGAGGCGACGTAAAACTGGTGGATGCCAAGCTTCATAGCTTGGCTCATCGCCGCAAGGTTGCTTGCTTGTCGGTCTTCAGATTGTACTTCGGTGAGTGTGCTCAAGAACTCCACGACCTCATTCCACCGGCCCCCTTCTACCATCGGACATCTAGACGTACTGCAAGTTAACATCCCTACCTATTTGCTATTCCACCGATTCGCATTAAGTACTTCCAATTGTCTTTTATAATGCGGACAGCAACAGAGTGGAACTCACTACCTGCGTCTGTGTTTCCGCATACAACGTGAGAGAGACTGTTCTCTCTCACGTTGTATGCGGAAGCCTGTGCTTCTTCTGGGTAAGCTCACTCCATCGTCGACTCTATATATAGAGTCAAGAGCAAACCCATCTTAAATTTTAAAAAAGAATAAAAATCTTACCCGACTGCGCGACAGGGTTATGTTATTCACACGTACCTAATAAAGAATGACTAACAATATTGTACCTATTTATTTATAACTTGAAACATACCGTTCCGATACTCGTTTAAAAGAATGTATGTATGTTATATTATGTACTAGCTTCCGCCCGCGGCTTCACCCGCGTGGTATATCGATAAAAAGTAGCCTATGTCCTTTTCCAGGTCATGGTCTACCCATGTGCCAAATTTCATCCAAATCCGTTCAGCCGTTTTAGCGTGAAAGCATAACAAACAAACAAACAAAATCACTTGCGCATTTATAATATAAGTTAGGATTGTTAAGAGGATGAATAGCCGGTCTATCGACCCTTTAGACTCACAAAATGCAAAAGGTACTTAAATAAGTAAAATAAAAAAAAAAACTCTTAACACATTACTAAAACTTCTATAATTTCAATCATGATTCGAAGGACACGTGGCGCCATCTATAATCATAAGAACGTTATTGTTGTTTGCCTCGGACACAGTACTTTATTTCGGGATGAAAGGGATGATCGTTTACTGAAACCACAATAGGTATCTAATACAATGATCAGTTTGTTTGTTTGTTCGAGACGCGCGCAGCAGTAGGATCTAGCTGACCAGGAACGGTGGAATCAGCAGGCAGCAGGGCAAAAGAATCCACATGCACCAGAGAAGGGACGAGGACGAGGCTGCGACGCCTTACTCCAAGGAGGAGTATAGCGACGGCTGCATCCGTTGGCAATGGCCTACGTCACTCCGGTAGAGGGATTGCAGGGATGATGGTGAGGATGGTAATAATAATAATAATAAGTATCAAGTATCTTGACTTGGCTCGCGAGGTTGTCGACATGTGGGATGTGGACTCAGCGATCATTGTGCCGATAGTCGTATCAGCCAATGGCTTAATTGCCAAGAGCCTCGACCAACACCTAAGGAGGCTCTCGTTGGGCAGCTGGATCAAGGACTTGATTCAGAAAGCGGTACTTCTGGACACGGCTCGCATTGTTAGGAGGTTCCTCTCTCTGGAGCCCTGACCGCCGGTGGCTTGGACCCTGTTCCCGATACCGGTGGGCTACTATTTATTTATATTTTTAAATGTTTTTATATTTTTTTATACTAATATTTAAAAATATAATTTATATATGTATTACAATTGAATAAAGGAAATAATAATAATAATAACCTGGGACATTATTCACACACGGTCATCTGATCCCAAACTAAGCAGAGCTTGTACTATGGAAACCAGATAACTGATATACTACATATACTACTTTTTTTTTGTAAATACATACTTATATAGATAATTACACCCAGACTCAGAACAAACAGACATGTTCATGCACACAAATGTTTGTCCTGGGTGGGAATCGAACCCACGACCTGCGGCATAGTAGGTGGTATCTTAACCGGGAGGAAACGCCCGGGTGTCACCATTGTGTGGATCGCTCAGAGGACACGGTGGAGCATACAGTGGAGGTCTGCCCGGCTTGGGCAGAGCACCGCCGTGTTCTCACGGAGGCGATCGGCGGCGGCGATCTCTCGCGTCCGAGCCTGGTCCAGACCATGGTGCGGAGCGAGAGTGCATGGGAGGCCGTCACCTCCTTCTGCGAAGCGGTAATGCTTGCGAAGGAGGAGGCGGAACGCGTGAGGGAGAGGCAGCCTCACGCCCTCAGTCGCCGCAGGAGACGCCCTGGGCGGCGGGAATCGATAGCCGATTCCCAGCCACCGTAGGCGCGGGCTTCCGGACGGTGAGTAGTGGGTAGCTCGCCGTCCGGTGAGGACCAGGCCCGGGTCGACGGCGCGTTGTGTTCCACGCGCGCCTCAAAGAGATGTCAGCAAAAGATGGGGTCCAATAGGGCCGATGCCGCTGGGGTCGCGGGTTGTTTGAAAAAGATACCGTGGCCCTGGCATAGGCAACTGAAGGAACACGGGTGGGTTTTAGTCAGTAAAAGTCTGACACGCCCTTCCACTCCACCCAGAGCGGGAGAAGTTATTTGATGATTTCCCATCCACAAAAAAAAAAAAGGTGGTATCTTAACCAACCACGCCAACTGGCCTGTCAAAATAATAATAGGACAATATTGTTTACACTGGGTTTAGCTCGAGGCTAAGTAATAACAGCCGCACGGGTCGATCCATCAGGTTAAGCTACGCTTGCCGGGGTTGGTCTGTGGATGGGTGACCATCTTTTCATACCGAGACTCCTCCGTGCCTCGGAAAGGACGTTAGTCCGTTGGTCCCGGCTGCCATCCGAGGATCTTTGACAGTCGTTACGGGTCGTCAGAAGCCCGAGTCTGACAACCAGTCTTACCAAGGGGTATCGTATTACCCAGTAACTGGGTTGTGGAGGTCAGATAGGCAGTCGCTCCATGTAAAGTACTGGTATTCAGCTGCATCCGGTTAGACTGGAAGCCGACCCCAACATAGTTGGGAAAAGGCTAGGCAGATTGACTGGGTTTTGGCGTGAAAAGGTAACAAACTTAATTTAAAATATTATAGTTAGGATGCAACCCGTTTTTCTCATTATAAAGTGAATAATTGTATTCTGTTTTGGAGAAATAAATGTCATACAACGGCACGGGTCGATCGATCAGGTTAAGCTACGCTTGCCGCGGTTGGTCTGTGGATGGGTGACCATCTTTACATACCAAGACCCCTCCATGCCTCGGAAAGCACGTTAAGCCGTTGGTCCCGGCTGTTATTCGTGGATCTTTGACAGTCGTTACGACCCCAACATAGTTGGGAAAAGACTAGGCAGATGTTGAAATGTCTTAAACCTTACCTATCTATGTATGTATCTTTGTATGTGGGATTCTTTATACCCTTGAAGCGTCCTAAAAGTAAAGTCTACATGGTTGCTACGACGTAGCAAACGCTACGTCGTAGCAGACGCGTAGCCATAGCTACGCCAGCGACGCAGGCAATCTAGAATAACTTGCGTTTATGAAGATGTTTCTTTAGTTATCTCAGAAATCCTATGTGTGGGAGGGTATGTGTGTACTTTCATGTACAATAAAGCATTTTCTACTTATCTACGGCGTCCCATACATTTGGATAGATAGTATTGAAGTTTTGTATGGGACAATTAGTTTTTTTTTTTTTTTTGCGACTACGATGTTGGTCACTTAGAGAAAGTTGTTCAATTTGATGGTCTGTACTGCACCCTTAAATACGACCATACCTTTCTAAAACATACTGTATAATACATAATATTAGCAATAATGCATATTATGGACACCATCGGACGATTAATTCACGCAAATACTTAAATTTGAATAATGATAGCCTATAACACATTTAAAATTGTGTTTTTCATTAGCAAACCTACCTATCTAGTAACAGTTTCTAATTACAAACACGACAAACTCCTCAAATCTCTCACAGAGACCACAACACGCTTATCGGGACGTCTAATCTACAGCGTGTGTCCGCAACACGAAGTATGAACAAATGGAGTGCCCATGTGTAGTAGGAAGGTGACCGATGATATGATTATTTATGTATGCTGTTTATTTCTGTAAGTAGACACGTACACGGACACGTAATTTTTTTGGTCAACATTTTAAATTGTGGCTGTCGCCACATACATTTTAATGACGAATATCTGAACATAAAATACCTATGTCACAAAATAAGCCTGGGTACGATAATATATGATTATGATCTACCGACCGCTGTAATTATGTAAACTGAATAACCGTTCAGTACTGAATTATAATCGCAATGATATTCTGGGGGTGTCCCCCTGAAGTGGCCTCCGACCTCCTCTTATAACCACCCCGAGCCTCACATCTGAATGCTGGTCTGATTTGGTATCATTTCTGAATCTGATCGCTGTTAGAACAATACACACACACGTCGACAACATTGGAAAATATATTATACTAAAACCTTCCTGAAAGTATGTAGATCACGTTAGTGAAAGAATTATCAAAAGTGGTTTATTTATTTTTGAGAAAATCGTGGACATACAAACATAGGTACATACATACGGGTCGAATACAGAACCTCCTTTTTTGAAGTCGGTTAATAACAATATTGCCGAGAGATAATAGCTGAAATCATCGGAAAATCTTACTGTTTGCTGCAATGGCTACAGCCGACGTCAATAGGTGACATGAATATGCTAATAAGATCTCGTTGGTCTAGTGCTCGTAAGCGTGATAGCTGAGCACAGCACCCTAATTGCATAATACACTATCAATCAGAATCTGAATCATTTTGAAGCAAATTGCTAATCTATTGCTTCATATGTTCAAAAAATTTGTCTGCTCAACACCGTAAATAACGCAATGAATGTTGTTGAACTGTCAAAAAGAAACCAATTCTGACCGATAATGTGTTATGCAATTGCCCCGCTGGTTCCTGTGTTTGATGCCCAGGTCAAGCAAAGTGTTATTGGCTTTACAATTAGGAATTGCTCAGTAGCAACCCAAGGTCTGGATTTGTGTCGTCAATAGGTTCGCCCGTATAACAGAACTATCGATAATTAGATGTGCTAATTTACTTTTGCCAAAGCCTTTGCGCATAATGAAGGATTCTGTAGTTGGGATGAATTTATCCCAAGAACAAAGTTAACGATGTAGTTGTCAAAAACATGTTCTCCCATACATTCCAACTGCAAATGTAAGGTTATACGCACAATTTATTATATTGAGCGATTTACCATGTTATTTCAAGATCATAGAAATCTATTATCTTGAAATAATGGTAAATACAAAAACCTGTGAGAAGTCTCACAGGTTTTCCTGTTATTATATAGGTATAGAACTATTTTCTGTATTTTTTTTTCAAAATTTTAGGCTCAGTAGTTTCGGAGATAAATTTTCGTCTATTTTCTTAAATAACTTTAAAACGATATATTTTAACATTATTAAAATAAACTAATTGAGACCCTCACAGTAAGCTCTTTTATTTGATATGTCACACGGTACAATTTGCAATTTATTTTTCTTATTTGCCCCCCAAAAGTGACCCCATATTCAAAATCCCTTTATTTATGTTACACGTCCGTGTTTGGGTCACAGAAATTCATATGTGTATCAAGTTTCAACTTAATCGGTTCGTTAGAATTGGAGCAAATTGGCTGTGACAGATGGACAGACAGACTGGTAGACAGACAGACACACGAGTGATCCTATAAGACAAAAGTTAGGTCATAGGTTCAAACCCTGACAGGCATTTTACTTTGTGTAAATTATGACCGGTATGTCCTACAACCAAAAATTCGAAGACATGTGACATCTACCAACCCGCAATGGGCCCGCGTGGTGGATTACGCCCCACTCCCTCTCACAGAGAGGAGGCCTGCGTCCCAGCTGTGGTAACGTTATAGGCTGATTATGAGTATATGCTTATAAGTACCATGTCATGTAATAGGTGGCCATTAACTTGGTACAAATCAATACTCGACGAAAATCGAGAAATTCCTGACGGAGAAACCCAATAAGACTTTGCCCGACCTAGAAACTGAACCCAGGACCTCATGCTCCGCTGTACCGCTTGCGACCACTAGACCACGGAATAGAAAAAACAAGTGAAAATGCCCACGTAGTTCCTACCCAGTTGCTATTCCACCAAGTCGCACTAAGCGTTTCCATATGTCTTTTATAATGCGCACAGCAAAAGAGTGGAACTCACTACCTGCGTCTGTGTTTCCGAGCGCTTACAACCCTAATCTCTTCAAAGTGAGAGGCTTCTTCTGGGTAAGCTCACTCCATCGTCGACTTTGTCTCTGTCACCTCTGACCCAGACTAGAGTAAAGAGCAAACCCATCTCAAATAAGAAAAAAAAACTATGCGGAAAAATGTAAAATAACAAGAATCTTAATCAGTTGTAATAAGTCTTAATTTTGTATGAATAACAAATAAGCTTTTCGTCAAAGTTGAATTTGTTGCTCATACAAAATTAAGATTTATTACAACTGACGAAGGTTGTTATTATTTTACATATTTTTCCGCATAATTGTGACACGCGCTGGATAGCTGCATGGCACTTCTATTAGTTTTTGTCTATTCCGTGCACAAGACCAACGACAAGTAACATTTTCAATATAATATAGTTAATCAATCAATCACTTGCTGTAACTTTGCCCTCCATTCTCGTGATACTCATCATACACATACGAACACACTTCGTGGTCTAATTACTTAATTCTACCATTTTTACCACACATACAATAATAGGGCTCGGCCTTATGACGTCACGAGTAGGTACTTCAATCAACCGATGGGGAATTATAGTTATTGGGCAGTCCTCTTTATAGACACGGTGTGGATTATATTTTATGAGGGTAGTCGTGTATTAGTTTTATTGCTTCATGTATCACATTGTTCTGTTTATGTTGGAGTAGATTTGTAGATTATTTTTTAGCTAATATGGTAATTAAGGCTAGGTTTTTAATCCGTAGTTAAGCAATGGTTAAACATATAAATACTAATGGCTGAATTTTTGCTAAATGTGTTTGCCAAAATACCATTAGTCGAAAAATGGAACTAATATAAATTCAATTTAAATTATTAAGTCGAAACAAATAAAAATTAATATTAAATGTCATTTATGAATATAATGCAATGTCCACACTCAATAACATGCAGAGGAGCTCGTGGCTAAGCAATAACAGCCGCACGGGTCGATCCATCAGGTTAAGCTGCGCTTGCCGGGGTTGGTCTGTGGATGGGTGACCATCTTTTCATAGCGAGACTCCTCCGTGCCTCGGAAAGCACATTAAGCCGTTGGTCCCGGCTGTCATTCGTGGATCTTTGACAGTCGTTGCGAGTCGTCAGAAGCCCGAAAGTCTGACAACCAGTCTTACCAAATAGTATCGTATTATCCAGTAACTGGGTTATGTAGGTCAGATAGGCAGTCGCTCCATGTAATATACTGGTATTCAGCTGCATCCGGTTAGACTGGAAGCCGACCCCAACATAGTTGGGAAAAGGCTAGGTAGATTAATTGGTACTCAATAGTATAATGTCACGATTCATTAATATTGATTCTAGATATTAAACATTAAATTATTATTGTAAGGAGTGTGCTATAAATATTATTTAGCTTGACCTTGTGCACCATATGACATAATATATATTCCTTTAAATCATAAAAACAATTTGCTTTCTAGAAAAAAAAGTTGACACAGTGGTTACAGTATCAACTTTTTTTTTAACATAATTAAAGGTAAATCTTTGAAGGCGTCTGGTAATTTATTATAGACCTTTATAGCGTTATATAAGAGTTCCTTTTGTAAAATCCGAGCCTACATGGAGGTACATGGATCAAATGTGTATGCTTATTTTTATTCCTAGGAGCTACATTTCTTTTAATTATATTTTATATAATTTCTTTGTACAAATAGGCATAAGGCTTTAATGTATGCACGGTAAAGGCAAAATATTATACTTTTTGAACAAGGGCTTACAGCTACCGGTATGTAACCAGGCTCCACAGACAAAAATTTTTTTTTTGTACCAAGACCCCTCGGTGCCTCGGAAAGCACGTTAATCAGTCGGTCTCGACTGTCATTCGTAGATCTTTAACAGTCATTACGGGTCGTCAGAAGCCTGAAAGTCTGGTGTTTGTGGAGTCCAGTCTTCGTCCAGGACACAGCTAAACCTTGACCCCAACATAGTTGGGAAAAGGCTAGCATAATGATGATAATTAAGGCTATTAAATTGTTTAAAAAATACAGTGATATCCACAATATAAATACTAGGAACAAACACAAATTTGTTGTACCTCCAACAAGGCTCAAGAAAATAGGTGGGTCATTCAGGTGTCAATGTATACGCTTTTATAATAAACTTCCAAGCCACGTTCAAGATCTGAGTCTTAATAAATTCAAATCATTCATTAAACGCAAGTTGTGTCAGAAAGCTTTTTATACCGTTAAAGATTATATTGAGGACAAAAAGGCTTGGGATTGAACTGCTCCAATTTTATTTTATATTATTTTTATTTTTGCATACTGAATGTTGACATTAATATTTACTTTGTAAGTATTATATTATTTTACTTTATTGTGAATGTGAAGACTATGTAGGTCATTGCTTTTTTTTTTGTTTGTTTTATTTTTTCTCTCAGTTATTTTTAATCATGGTCTGGCAGTTTGAGTAATCTATGCGGCCTACCCCAATGTCCTTTCTCTGGTATTGTTCGTCGAATCGTTGAGCTCCTTAAGTTCCGAGTTGAGCTGCGCGATTACTGACAAATGCGTGCACTGACTGGACAGGTCCTCTCAATCTGTGTGGTTCTTTCCTCAAAAGACCATTTCAGACACCAATCTACATGGTCTTCACATGAAGTGACCAAGATTATGTCTGGACTTTATAAGAGACTGTGACCTCTGAGTTTGTTTCGGCCTTTCTTCTCAGAGTAGTCAGATAGGAAACGCCGACCTCATCTAGTTTAAAAAAAAAATATTGACTTGTAAAAGTGTTTGTACAAACCTACTTACAGAAATAAAAATCATTTATCATTTATCATTTATTTGTTTTAAGTGTACCATAAATTGCTTTACGTGATTTAAGAAATTAAATAATTATTATTAGATCTTAATTCAGTTGTTCTTAATTATTTCTTTAAATTAAAAATATCAAAACTATATCCTATCTTAACTAAAACTATTCACAAACTAAAATATGGCGTCGAAAAATTCATCCGCATCGCTGTCGACTGGTAATGTACCCAAGAGACTGGCGGCATTACCACGTTATATGGACTAAAATATGGCGTCGAAAAATTCATCCGCATCGCTGTCACCTGGTAATGTACTCCCAAGAGACTGGCGGCATTGCTACGTTGTATGGTTAGCCTCTGGCCAAGGTAAAAGCCAGACAGTGGTTCTTTAGTTCTTTCCACTATTTATGGTAATAATCTGTGTATTTTGCACAAGTTTAATTTCTAAATACAACAAATTACGACCACTAATCCTTTGAAAATGGCAATTTAAGCATTGATTTTGAGAGGCTGAACGGCTGTTTGGGTAAGTTTTCTCGAACGAAGAAGAAACGTGCATCAATTAGTTGAGTCCAAGTTTCCTTACTTTATTTTCATTCAGAACAAATCAGTGCTGTCGGGTTTGACTGCCCATACTGGGACACTGGATACGCCTGCTTGCCACTGTGGCGTAATAATCAATAGTTTGTATTGCTTTTCTGATACATATAAGTGCCAACACTAGTTTCTAAGTAATGTGAGGCTCCACATCGCTGTCAATGCGGTGAAGGAGTCGACTGCCTCGGACACCATGGACTATCCTGCAGCAAGAGCGCTGGTCGGATGGCACGGCACGCCAGCATTAACGACATCATCCGTCGGGCTCTTGTCACCGCCGGGGTGCCAGCAGTTTTAGAACCCAATGGCTTGGCACGCGACGATGGGAAGAGGCCAGACGGAATGACCATAATTCCTTGGAAGTTGGGTAGGCCTTTGGTGTGGGATGCAACCTGTGTCGACACCCTCGCGCCATCCCATCTTCTTAGCACGGCGGGTTGTGCTGGGGCGGCTGCTGCAGGAGCAGAAAACCTCAAACCGCGCAAATATAACAACCTTATTGGGAGCTATATGTTTGAGCCGTTTGGGGTTGAAACTCTAGGGCCTTGGGGTCCGAGTGCTCATCGAGTATTTCGGGACATCGCCAAGCGGTTGGTCGACTCTTCACGGGACCAGAGGGCTGGCCTATTTTTAGCCCAAAGAATTAGCATTGCCATCCAACGTGGCAATGCTGCCAGCCTTTTGGACACTTTTTCCATTGACAGCGATGGGGACGAATTTTTTGATGCCCTATGAGCTCTTCCCCTTTTTATTTTTATGATTTTTTATACACTTGTACATAATATATATATTTATTTTTAGTATTAGCTTGTATATATTCTCCAGGTAAGGTAACTACAATATATTTGTTCGTTTCTAAGTCGTGAGTATACGAAACAAAAGATTTTACTACTACCACTTTTTTTATTTTTGATACTAAACGAAATAAAAGATTTTTATTTTTTCGTTTATCATTTTTTCAAACACACAACTTGATACTCTAAAAGAGGGTACTTACTTCAACATCAGGGCCTCTTCGAGTCTTTGTAACTAAGCACGTACTAAATCCTTCTTTTAACCTTTTTTGAAGGTCATTACAAAAATAATCCCTGTATCTTTGCACCAACCTTCAAATTAACCCAAAAATATCCTCTTTATTAACCTACCACTTATCCTTTTTACCAATAAAGCAAACCTTTCTCAGATTTAAATCCGAATCACACCCGACCTTCCTTCCTTTTTCGACAAATTATAACACTTCAGAGAGAAAGGCCGAGAATGTTACTTGAACTTTAGAAACATAAGGTATTATCATAAAGTAACATACGTCTATATTTCCTGAATGGATGTAAGGGGTAGTAGTACAATTTTGTTTCAATTTCCAAGAAAATATTTACATAATTAAAAAAAAAGTAATTAAAAATACTAAAAAACCCGCCTGCGGTAAAACTGAAGAGCTAAAAAAACTTTTTAGCAAAAAATAAAACCTACTTCCAAAAAATTGCTAAAAAGTTTTTATTTTTCACTTTTTGGTTGTGGAACCTACCCCACACAAATTCGAATACAAAATTGACCACAATAATTGTAGGTATAGCAATGTGAATAACAGTGACAGGAAGTTATTAAAACATCATCGCATCATCCACATAAAATAAGTGGGTAATATACGCATTATTGAAGCTAACTCAAAAACTCCCCAAGCAAAGTTAATAAAATTTATATGGCAGCACCTCGAAAGAATTTTCCAAATCGGTCCATCCGTCTTTGAGTAATCGCGTAACAAAAAAAATACTTTTTTTTTTTTATTTCCAGCTTTTTAGTTTTCAAATGTGAAAGATTTCGCAGATGATTTAATTCTTGCAATGAGTTTTGGTCGCGAGGGTTATTTAAATGCTTTTTTACGATTTGTCACTTCGAGTTACTTTTAACCATATAAGTTGTATATATTTTTGTAATCACCTTTTCAAACTCCTCATTTTGATACCCCACTCGATGGTATTAGAAGAAGAAAAAAAATTTGAACTTCACAATATGGCACCGCAAATCCGCCATTTTACTTTGTTTTTTTATTTTAAAGTAGCCAGTGACACTCGCGCTACCAAGACAAATCTAAAGACTTATAATTTATCGAAATCAAAAAAAATATTTAACATTCGTTTAGGAGTTACGAGGGAACAAAGAAACGGACATACATACATACAGGTCAAACACATAACCCTCCATAGTCAGGTAAAACGCTAACAGTTTTAAAATAATAAAGGAGGTGTCAGAGGGGTTGAAAAGTTTTGAGTCTTAAGTACCTTCAAGTGTCATTATTGTCTCGCGCTGCATATTACTAATTTGCGAATACCCTCTTTAGTGTAAATACAGAGTTTCATGTCATTAGCATCATTACGCTTTTAGTAATTCATCCGTAAACATCATGTCTCAGATATCTGCGGCCCATCCCTAGGCTCAAAATTTTTCAGCTCCCTGGCACACCGGTTGGTAACACTTTTAAGAGCGCTATCGGTGCTGAGATTTGCTATAGGGACTTGATTGACATGATTACTGACAAATGCGTGCACTGACTGGACCGGTCGTCTTAGTCTGTGTAGTTATTTCCTTAAAAGACCATTTCAGACACCAATCTACCAACCCACATGATATGAACAAGGTTATGTCTGGACTTTATAAGAGACTGTAACCTCTGAGTTTATTTCGGCCTTTCTTTTCAGAGTAGTCAGACAGGAAACGCCGACCTCATCTAGTTAAAAAAAAACATGATTGACCTGTAAAAGCGTTTGTACAAAGCTACTTACAGAAATAAAATATTTATCATTTATCAGGGTTTAAAAAACTTAGCGTCCCGGAGGGCTGAAAAGTTAAGGGTGCGACATAACTTGTTAGTTTATTTATTTATTTACTAGCTTCTGCTCGCGACTTTGTCCGCGTGAAATTTCTTGTCTCCCGGACCCACCTCGTCACATCGCATCGCATCGCCTGCCGCCGCTATTACTTCGTTTTTTGGTTCGTATATACAGGCCTTCCTCAAATGCAAAAATAATGTTTAAAATCCGACTGGTAGTTCCAGAGATTAGCGCGTTCAAACAAACTCTTCAGCTTTATTATTAGCAAAGATATAGGTTAGTATAGAAGATATAGATAAAGGTACAGCAACAGCTTCTAGTATATCTGCATGTACCTATCTTTAGTACTACCCGTCATATTTTTCATACAAACGCTCGTACGTGATTATAGCTTTCTAAGAAATTTTTGAACTAATAGATATGTTGTGCATTGTGTCTAGGTTTCTATCAAAGCGAAAAATAAATATTTGGATAAACAAATTCAGTATAAGCCTCCAAAAATCTGATTTTTTGCACAATTTTTACCTGAACTTTGGCCGTCCATAATGTACTCATAAATTGTAAAAGTAAACCTCGCACATGTAATGGATATTCTAAATGACAAACGTTTATTTCACAAACTTGTAAGGCTTGCTAAAAAACACGTATTTCCTAGAACAAGTTTCATAAAATTTCCGCATACTATTTTTCGTTCAATGTTATCGCGTTCTCACTTGCTTGTTAGTCAACAGGCGTTGCGCTGGATGAAACAACAAGCTTTCCGACCATGCTTGCGTTGACAATTGACGGGCCGGGAAGGGACACTCCGCAAAATCACCTAAGTAAAAAGCGACTCTTGCTACTACACAATAAAGTGCAATTCAGGTCGCACAATACTTATACCTACAGGTTGCCTCTCGTTCTAACGCGTAACTCTTATACCTTCTGACCGCAGCAGTTCTACTGAATTGGCCCAGTGAGATAGGCCCGCCGCGTACTTGTAGCTTCATACCTAAACTGCGGAGTGTCCCATCTGTATTAATCTGTGGTACTGGTAACAATAGTCTCAGACCACAGTCGCCAATTACAGGTTAACCAGTATTCTCAAAAATATGTGTATGTGTTAACACAGAAAAATAAGAATATACAACAAGATATGGCAAAATTAAGACATACAGAAATAGAAAATTACAAGACAATACAGACGCGAGACGGTATTACATTTTGCCCAATTACTTAAAACTAAGACATTAATCAACATAAAATATATAAAAAAATAAATAAAAATAACTAACTAATAAAATTATGATCATAGTAAATATTTTTGGTGTCCTAACAGACACCAAGAATATTTGCAGGAACCTTTTAACCCGACATTGATGGAGTCCAAAACGACTTTCTATTCTGAGGTCACCAACACAGAAGCCAGTGCGGTGATCAACTTACTACCTAAACGAAGATGTATTTGCGTTGCAGACAAGCAGATATTTTTACTATTTAATAATTACCAATTTACGCTCCTGAAATTAATATTGAACACCCTAATGTAACGATTGCGCCTCTTTTTATGACCTCTAATAATTCCAATATTAGGGACCTAAAAATACTAAATAGCCAAGTAACTGCGACCAACTTGGATGTAACGCTCACCACCCGCTACCGCGGGACCGCTCGCTCCTCTCGCTCGACTTCCGCGCGGTTGGTGACAGTTCTAACCTAACCTAACCCATATGGTCAGGGTGTCCTAGCTTATTTACTGCAACTAACTGTGAGAAAAGGCCAGAAAGTTAAACAGAGACTCATTTATTTAAAAAAAAAGTTTACATCATTGGAAGCCCAAAAAGTTTTTAGCGGTTCATTAATTTGAAAAGTATACATCAGTAAGGTCATCATGTTTTGTAGAGGATCAGTTAAATATTTCTCTTTTAATATTAGGAAATTCACAGTAGTAGTTTGCAATCTGGATTTGCGTCCGGTCGACTCACCGCATATCCGATAGTGACGATAGGTCTCAGTGGAGCAAAACTTATAGGTCCGAAGACTGTAAAAATATATAAAGTAGAAAAAAATTATAGCTCTGATGAGGCTCAACTATAAAAAAAAAATGTGTGCATCATTAGAAGCGCATAAAGTTATTAGAGGATCAGTTAAATATTTCCCTTATAATAAAACTTACGCATCAACTACATATATCCCTTGGCAAGTTACAAACAAGTCAACAACTAAACAAAACTAATTTATATCCCACAGTGTTACCAACATCATTCCATACAAAAGTATCAACAAAATAATCAGTTAAAGTTTTGCCTCCGAATTATTAATTGAGTTATTAACTATATAAATTATTAATTGAGTTATAACTACCCAATAGCTCTGTGATGCTTATTTATGGGTTATATAGCTTTTGACCGCGGCATCGCCCGCGTGGATGTCGGAAATAATCCCAAGGACAGGTTCTACTGGGATAAAAGGTACCCGGTGCTGGTCTACCCGTGTGCTAAATATCATCGAAATCCGTCCAGCCTTTAATACCCCGTTTACATTCAACCCATTTCCACGGCCACTTGCAAGGAAATGGGCAATAAAATGGGCAGCGCGAGTATGTAAACAAGTCACTTCCCTTGCCGTTGACGTTGCTGCTCGCCTTGTTTGGCGATCCCCGAATTCGCGATTTTTGTGCGGATATCAAAGGGCCGGCAACGCAAGCGCGAATGAGTGCTTATGTTACGTAGGTATTGCTCTCTCGCTCACTTGCTGTCTATTTTCCTCGTTCTCCATTGGCAAGATTTGAATTGGAAAGACATGTGATGCAGCATAGTATACACTCATTGCCCTTGACGTTGACACAGCAATATATAAAAATACTAGTGCAGCGCGAATGGTAATGGCAATGGCTAAATCGCCCGTGAACTTTTGAGATCTTCTATCTACCTACAAACAAATTTTACAGGAGGAACATAAAACTAATTTATTAATTGTTTTTGGAGAATTTTGGTAAACCATAAAGTAGTTGGTTAGTATTTATGTTTTTTTATTAAATCTTAATTAAATGCAGTTAGTATTGTGTTGTTTTTTTTTTTTATTTTAATCGTAATTAGGAGATGGCATTATAAAAAAGTTTCGTGCAAAAATACTAGTTAGGAGGTATCAGAAGATCACGGGCGAAATTTAAATGGGGTTGAAAGAAAAGACGTAAAAAGAAAACGAACAGACCGACAGAGTTACTTTCGCATTTATAATATTTCATCATTATCTGCCTAGCCTTTTCCCAACTATGTTGGGGTCGGCTTCCAGTAAACCGGATGCAGCTGAATAGGTACCAGTATTTTACATGGAGCGACTGTCCTAAGCATATGTTTATCTAGCTCGAATTTTTCGGGACTTAATAAATAAATAATTGTTTACAGAATACCTTTTAGATTATACACTGGCCTTCAAAACTTAATACCACACTTTTAAAATTGCAATTTCTCCTAAACAAGTCAGAGTTTGAAATAAAAAACGTCCTATAGTAAATTTATATGTATGAGTTACGCCTTATTTAATTTTTATTAACAGCTTTTCCTTTCTTACATACTGTGGCAGTTCAGATTCCACCTATGTGGAAATTCTGATTCCACTTGTGGCATAGCGGATTCAGTGGGTAGAGCAATGAGACTAGTAGTCACTTATATAGAGTTAATTTTTAGAGGGAGTAGGTTCTGGCAGTCGTAAGGTTCTTTCGTGAGGGTTGGTTTAGGTACTGCCCTGGAGGGCAACGCCGTGTCTGACCACCGTAACGGAGTGGCAGACCGGCGGCTAAAGTGAGCTGTGAATCGTAGATTTTTTATGCGGACGTCTACGAATTTTAATTTTAACCTGATGAGTACTAAACCAATGCGTCACGCCTCTGGGCGATTCATTTCGAATCGTTCTTCCCAGGGCGGTTCAAACGGCCCTTCTCAGGGCCCACCCAACGGCCCTTCTCAGGGCCAATCAAACGGCCCTTCTCAGGGCCACGCCGGCGACTCTACGGCGTCGGAAGCTGACCGCGCACCGTCTGCGGCCAGCTTGTTTAGCAGGCCAGACGAGTTGTCGGACTCCGACGACTCCAGTATGGACGCGTCGGCGGCTGAAAGCGGCTGCCTTAAGCGGAAGGGGGCCGATCTGAGGCTCGGGTCCGAGGGCTCCTCGGAGTCGGCCAGAAGCAAGCCGAAGAGGAAGTTGAAGTCTAAAAAGGCTTCGACTTCCTCTACCCACGATGTGGGCTTGGTGGACGCCGAGCGCCAGCTAGATCTGGCGAAAAGGGCGCAATTACAGCAAGACCTGGAGGAGAGGGTCGCTGCGAAGGAGCGCCAGGCGCAAATCGCCAGGTCGAGGTCTGGCTATGGTGCATCTAGTGTGCTGTATGCTGACCACTCCCTGGCGGAACTGGAGCGCATGGCGCAGGAGGACAAAGAGGAGGTCTTGGAGGTCGCCTCAAAGTCCTCCAACTTGAAGGGGACCTTCCAGAAGGCCCTCAAATGCCGGGCCGCCAGCTTGCACGGCATTGTCCTGGAGCTGGTGAAGCGGACGGCCTCGGATGAGACGCGGCAACTGCAGGCAAGGGTGGATCGCCTGCAAGCGGAGGTCAGCCAGCTACACCAGAAGCTGGCTGAGGCCACGGCCCGGCCTGCCCAACCTGCCCCAGGACCGGCAGTAGGAGGCTCCTCCTCCTCCCCTTCCAACCTTCAGGATATAATCCGCAAGGTTGTCATGGAGGAGAGGGCCTTCACCAGAGCCTGCTTCGCAGGCATCGAGGACCGGCTCTTGCCGGAAAGGCGGCTCCGACCACCGCTAGCCGGAACCTGTGCCTCTAGCAGGCTTGGCATCGGGTGCGCAGCCCCAGGCCGCGAAGCCCTCCAAGGGCAAGGGAAAAGGCAAGGGCAAGAGGACCAAGGTGGCTCCTTAAACCCCAAGCACAAGTGCGGAGGGAGCGTCTGGGTCGTCTGCCACTCCAGCAGCCACCCAGAAGTCGCAGGAGTAAGACGCCCTTCTTCCCTCCACCACCCCGTCCAACCAGTCGTGGACGGATAAATGATAAATGATTTTTATTTCTGTAAGTAGGTTTGTACAAACACTTTTACAAGTCAATATTTTTTTTTTTTAAACTAGATGAGGTCGGCGTTTCCTAACTGACTACTCTGAGAAGAAAGGCCGAAACAAACTCAGAGGTCACAGTCTCTTATAAAGTCCAGACATAATCTTGGTCACTTCATGTGAAGACCATGTAGATTGGTGTCTGAAATGGTCTTTTGAGGAAAGAACCACACAGATTGAGAGGACCTGTCCAGTCAGTGCACGCATTTGTCAGTAATCGCGCAGCTCAACTCAGAACTTAAGGAGCTCAACGATTCGACGAACAATACCAAAGAAAGGACATTGGGGTAGGCCGCATAGATTACTCAAACTGCCAGACCATGATTAAAAATAAGAGAAAAAATAAAACAAAAAAAAAAGCAATGACCTACATAGTCTTCACATTCACAATAAATAAAAATAATATAATAATTACAAAGTAAATATTCATGTCAACATTCAGTATGCAAAAATAAAAATAATATAAAATTTGGAGCAGTTCAACCCAAGCCTTTTTGTCCTCAATATAATCTTTAACGGTATAAAAAGCTTTCTGTCACAACTTGCGTTTAATGAATGATTTGAATTTATTAAGGCTCAGATCTTGAACGTGGCTTGGAAGTTTATTATAAAAGCGTATACATTGACACGTGAATGACCCACCTATTTTCTTGAGCCTTGTTGGAGGTACAACAAATTTGTGTTTGTTCCTAGTATTTATATTGTGGATATCACTGTATTTTTTAAATAATTTAATGTTTTTATGGGCATATAAAAGATTTTCAAAAATGTACTGAGAAGGCAAAGTCATTATATTAATCTCCTTAAAGTTCTCTCTGAGAGATTGTCTCGGACTTAATTTATAAATGCATCGAACAGCTCTTTTCTGCAAAAACAAAGATAGTCTGAATGTCGGCTGCATTTCCCCACAACAGAATACCGTACGACATTACACTATGAAAATAGCTAAAGTACACTAAACGGGCTGTCTCTATGTTGGTTAAATTACGAATTTTCCTAACAGCGTATGCTGCGGAGCTTAGTTTTTTTGACAATTTATCTATATGTGGGCCCCACTGAAGCTTAGCATCCAAAGTTAAGCCCAAGAATACTGTGCTATCTTCGGGATTCAACTCTTCGCCCTTTATCAACACGTTAGTTTTCACCTGCCTAACGTGAGGTAGCGTAAACTTAATGCATTTGGTTTTTTTTTCATTAAGCAGTAAATTATTAACACTGAACCAGTGAACTACTTTTGAGATCGCTCTGTTTACATCGTCAGTAACCAGCTGCTGACGTTTAAGTTTAAACAAAAGTGAAGTATCATCCGCAAACAAAACTATATCATGATTATCCTTTATGAGGTAGGGCAAATCGTTAATATAAATAAGAAACAAGAAAGGACCAAGAATCGAGCCCTGTGGGACCCCCATTGTTACTATAGATCCGGGCGATCTTTTTCCATTAACGTCAACGCTCTGAATTCTATTACTCAAGTATGAAGTAAGAAGATCCAGAGCGGTGTTCCGGATCCCGTAATGGCGGAGTTTCCTGATTAACGTTTCATGAAGAACGCAATCGAATGCCTTGGACAAATCACAAAAGATGCCCAAGGCATCGCATTTGCCTTCCCATGCATTATAAATATGTCCTAAAAGTTCAACACCGGCATCAGTAGTTGAACGACCCTTTGTAAAACCGAACTGCTTGTTATGTAATAATTTATGTTTATTAAAAAATCTTTGCAATTGGTCTAAAATTAATTTCTCAAAAATTTTACTAAACGTAGGTAGTACTGAAATAGGTCTATAATTTGAATTGGTCAGGTTGGTATTTAGTATTTATTTAATTGGTATTTAGAAGTGGTCAGGAGGGGAAAAAAGGGTAAAAAGTCGGCCTCCAAGCCCGCTGCGACTGCTCCCGCAGCCAAAAGGGCTCCAGCCGGCGGGAGGAAGCTAGTTCCTCGCAAAACCGCGGCCGTCCGTCCTAAGACGGGCTCGTACCAATGCTGATCCCACACAGCTGGGGATCAGCAACATCACGTGCCGCCGAACCCTAACCGAGGCTCGAATTTTCGAGTTCTCGGGGGAAACACGCGGCACAAATGCGGACCTCTTCGCAACAAAGTTGCAAGAGGTCATCGCGGATGCGGCAACGGTCGTCAGCCCCATTAAGACCGCAGCCTTGGAGGTGGCCGATCTGGAGGATTCGGTCACCAAAGAGGATGTGGCGGCGGCCGTTGCTGCGGCTGGAGGTTGCGACGCTGGCGCGGTAAAAGGCGGAGCCATCAGGCCCGGGCGCCGCGGCATGGGCATCATGCGCGTTGAGTGCCCAGTCGCCGCGGCTGGGGCCGTCCTTGCTGCGGGCAAAGGACGGTTATTGGTGGGACTCAGCTCGGCTGTGGTCCGACCACTTGAAGACCAGCCTATGCGCTGCTTCAAGTGTTTTGCGTTCGGCCACACCCGAGCCACGTGTCCCTCAAAGTTCGATTGGGGAGACACGTGCTACCAGTGCGGGCAAGAGGGACACAAGAGTGTCACCTGCCGCGCCACCACGCCACACTGCACGGCGTGTGCCACCAGTGGCCGCCCCGCGGACCACAGGATGACGGGCAGGAGCTGCAAGCCCCCCGTGAGAAAGGGCATAGTGCCGGCGCAGGTTCGCCCTGTTGCCACCACCGCCGCCACCGTCGTCGCCGCTGCAGCTCCAGCGGCGGTTGCTGAGGAGGGGGGTGCGATGTCGGAATAATGGTTTCCGACTACCGCATCCTCCAGGCGAACACCAACCACTGCAGAGCGGCCCAGGACCTGCTGGTGCAGGCCATGGCTGAGTGGTTGGTGAACGTAGCGGTGGTCGCCGAGCCCTACTCGATCCCCGGCAGTTGGCTGGGTGACGAGGACGGCTTGGTGGCACTAGCGGCGCGGTCCTCCATAGACTCCCCTCCCCTCTCGCTATTAGAGAGGGGACCGGGATACGTGGCCGCCGCGTGGGGAGAGATAGCCCTCGTGGGCGTCTATTTCTCCCCAAACCGCCCTCTCCAGGATTTCGAGAACTATCTTGGAGTCCTGGCCGCCGTGGACGGCAGGGCGGCGCCGCGTCAGGTCTTCGTGCTGGGAGACTTGAACGCCAAGTCGGTGACCTGGGGCAACCCGGCCACCGACGCACGCGGGCGGGCGGTGGAGATGTGGGCTGCCTCCTCTGGACTCTCCCTCTTGAACAGAGGAAGCGTCCAGACATGCGTGCGGCGTCAGGGTGGCTCAATAGTGGACGTCACTTTCGCCACCCCTGCGTTAGCCGCGCGCGTGTTGAACTGGCGGGTGGACCTCGTGGAGACCATGTCGGACCACCGCTACATCCGGTTCGACATCGCCACGAGGGGCCCCGGTGAGATGCAGCCCCTCTCGGGGCGATCACCGTTCCCGCGGTGGGCCCTAACCCGCCTGGACAGGGAGGCAGCGGCGGAGGCGGCGTTCATCCAGGACTGGCTGTCGCCGCCTACCGCCGGCTTTGATGTGGACGCCGTAGCGGGGCAACTAAGGGAGTCTCTGACCGAGGTATGCAACTCTAGAATGCCTCAGTCTCGCAGACGACCACTACCCAAACGCGCCGTGTACTGGTGGTCGGTGGAGCTGGCGGGGCTTGGAGCAGCGTGTGTGGAGGCAAGGAGGGCCTATACGCGGAGCCGGCGGCGGCGTCGACGGGACCGGGCCGACGAGGACCACCTCTATGAGCTATACATGGAGGCAAAAATGGTCCTCGATCGGGCCATCGCCGCCGCCAGAGACTCGGCGAGAGCCGAGCTGCTGGAGGGTCTCGACAACGACCCCTACGGGAGACCATATAAGGCGGCGCGCAACAAATTGCGCCCCTTTGGTCCCCCGGTTGCCGAGACCCTGGAGCCCGCATTTCTGGATGGGGTGGTTCAGTCCCTGTTCCCGTGCAGGGACAGCCACTTCACCCCGCCAGTGATGGGCCCACCATTAGGTATAGCCCCGCCAGACGACGAGGATGAAGAGGAGGCCCCTCCTGTCACGGAGTCAGAACTTGGCGCGGCGATTTTCCATATCCGCGCCAAGAAGACAGCTCCAGGCCCCGACGGCGTTCCCGCAAGGGTGGTGGCGATCGCTGCCACCCAAATGGAGGAGAGGTTTCGGGACCTCTTCAGCGCATGTCTTGCTTCTGGGAGGTTCCCGAAACCGTGGAAGGAAGGGCAGTTGTGCCTCCTTCACAAGGAGGGCCGCCCCGCAGACTCCCCCTCGGCATACCGGCCCATCGTTCTGCTCGATGAGGTCGGCAAAATGTTCGAGGGGATAATCGCTGCGCGGTTAAAGGGCCATTTGCGCGGGATCGGGCCGGACTTGTCGGATGCTCAGTTCGGTTTTCGAGCTGAGCGTTCCACGGTGGACGCGCTGGCCTGCCTTAAGGGGCAGGCGAAGGAGGCGATGGAGGCAGGGGACGGATTGTTGGCTGTGTCATTCGACATAGCCAACGCCTTCAACTCCGTTCCCCACTCCACCATCCTAGAGGCGCTCCGATTCCACGGAGTGCCTCGATACCTGCGCAGTCTGCTGGCCAGCTACCTGGAGGATCGGGCGATCCTCCTGGTAAATAGGACTGGCCAAGTCCGGCGGTACGCCGTTGAGGCCGGCGTTCCGCAGGGGTCAGTCATAGGACCTCTCCTCTGGAACGTCGGCTATGATTGGCTCCTGCGGGGAACTCTCCTCCGAGGCACGAGTGTCGTTTGCTACGCGGACGACACTCTCCTCACCGCCCGGGGGGGGAGTTTCAGGGAGGCGGCCAACTTGGCCTCGGCGGGCGCATCCTTGGTCGCGGGGAGGATCCGCCGCCTAGGTTTAACGGTGGCGCTGCACAAGACCGAGGCCGTGTTCTTCCACGGACCTCGGCAGCGCCCCCCACCTGACGCCCACATCTTCGTGGAGGGCGTCAGAATCGAGGTCAAGGCAATTGACAAAGGCAAAGGTAATTGACAGCAGGTGGCGCTTCGGTCCACATTTTAGTGGGCTGTCGTCGCGCCTGCTGAAGGCCGCGGGCGCACTGGCGTGGCTGCTTCCCAACCTGGGGGGGCCCAGCGCACGATGCCGGCAACTTTACGCTGGCATCTTAAAGAGTATGGCCCTCTACGGGGCGCCCATCTGGGAGGACTCCCTCCAAAGGAGGGAGAACGCCGCCGCCCTGCGGGCTCCCCAAAGGGCCATAGCCCAGTGGGTGGCGCGGGCCTACCGCACGGTGGGCTTCGCGGCAGCATGCGCTCTGGCCAGCACCCCACCTTGGGAACTCAAGGCGTGGGTGCTCGCCAGAGTGTATGAATGGACGGCGGGGCGGAGGGCGAGAGGAGAACGCCCCGCCCCGGAAGAGCGGGAAGCCGTCCGGCGGGAGGCGAGGGACGCCATCGTCGTCCATTGGACGACGGACCTCGCCACCGCAGCCTTCGGCCGCCGAACCCTCGACGCGATTGGGCCAGTCCTGCGAGACTGGCTCGAGCGGTCGCATGGGTTCCTCTCCTTCCGCCTGGTGCAGGTGCTGTCCGGACACGGTTGTTTCGGATCGTACCTTCACCGTATCGGGCGGGAGGAGACACCGTCGTGTCACGACTGTGGCGCGGCGGAGGACACGGCGCAGCACACTCTCGAGGTGTGCCCGTCGTGGTCCGAGCCGCGCCGCAGTCTCACGGCGGCGATCGGAACGGACCTTTCACTCCCCGGCTTGATCAACGCCATGCTGGGGGATGAGGGGTCCTGGGCGGCAGTCGCCTTCTTCTGCGAACACGTCGTCTCCCAGAAGGAGGCGGCGGAGCGCGCGCGGGAGGAAGACCCTCTCGCGGCGCCGCTCCGAAGGCGGAGGAGGGGTCGAAGAAGACGTCAGTATGACAGTCATCTCCGACTCCTCCCAGGTGGAGGCCAGCAGGCAACGGGTGCGGAGGCACCCTTGCCTGTATTGCACAGGCCTCCACCAGTGTCGGACGGGAATGGCCAGGTGTTCCCGGCCATTCCCGTAGCCCCCCTGCCTGGGGGGCATGCGGGGCCCGCCAGCTAGGCGGGCATGCGCCGGGAGGGTTGTGGAAGCAAAGGCTGAGCCGGTTTCCCATGGCCCTCCCATCACGGCGATGCGGGAACACCGCTGAGTTTTAGTGGGTATACTGCCACTCTGGCAGGGAGTCCCACATACTCCGTGTCGTCCCCCGACGAGCGGAGATGCGTAATGTCATTTCTCAGCGACAAAAAAAAAAAAAAGGTACTGCCCTGGATAGACCGCTGCGCCGACCGAGGCGCTGTGGTGGCTCGGCATGGTCAGCCTTAGTTCGGCCGTCAGCCGTAGTTGCCGGTATAGCACGGAGCGTCTGAGGTTTAGGCTGCCGGTGTAGTCAGGCCTGTAGTGTACCCGTCAGCCGTAGTTGCCGGTGTAGCACGGAGCGTCTGAGGTGTAGGCTGCCGGTGTAGTCAGGCCTGTAGTGTAGCCGTCAGCCGTAGTTGCCGGTGTAGCACGGAGCGTCTGAGGTGTAGGCTGCCGGTGTAGTCAGGCCTGTAGTGTACCCGTCAGCCGTAGTTGCCGGTGTAGCACGGAGCGTCTGAGGTGTAGGCTGCCGGTGTAGTCAGGCCTGTAGTGTAGCCGTCAGCCGTAGTTGCCGGTGTAGCACGGAGCGTCTGAGGTGTAGGCTGCCGGTGTAGTCAGGCCTGTAGTGTAGCCGTCAGCCGTAGTTGCCGGTGTAGCACGGAGCGTCTGAGGTGTAGGCTGCCGGTGTAGTCAGGCCTGTAGTGTAGCCGTCAGGTGTAGTTGCCGGTGTAGCACGGAGCGTCTGAGGTGTAGGCTGCCGGTGTAGTCAGGCCTGTAGTGTAGCCGTCAGCCGTAGTTGCCGGTGTAGCACGGAGCGTCTGAGGTGTAGGCTGCCGGTGTAGTCAGGCCTGTAGTGTAGCCGTCAGCCGTAGTTGCCGGTATAGCACGGAGCGTCTGAGGTGTAGGCTGCCGGTGTAGTCAGGCCTATAGTGTAGCCGTCAGGTGTAGTTGCCGGTGTAGCACGGAGCGTCTGAGGTGTAGGCTGCCGGTGTAGTCAGGCCTGTAGTGTAGCCGTCAGCCGTAGTTGCCGATGTAGCACGGAGCGTCTGAAGTGTAGGCTGCCGGTGTAGTCAGGCCTGTAGTGTAGCCGTCAGCCGTAGTTGCCGATGTAGCACGGAGCGTCTGAAGTGTAGGCTGCCGGTGTAGTCAGGCCTGTAGTGTACCCGTCAGCCGTAGTTGCCGGTGTAGCATGGAGCGTCTGAGGTGTAGGCTGCCGGTGTAGTCAGGCCTGTAGTGTAGCCGTCAGCCGTAGTTGCCGGTGTAGTACGGAGCGTCTGATGTGTAGGCTGCCGGTGTAGTCAGGCCTGTAGTGTAGCCGTCAGTCGTAGTTGCCGATGTAGTACTCAGCGGGCGCCGGTGTAGTCAAGTAAATGCAGATTGACTGATCAGGCCGGTAGCTGGCCGGTGCAGTGCGATAGGTCTGCAGCTGAACTCAAGCTATGATCCCCAATTTCGGTGAACTATATACGCTTCTGCGACTTATCGTATAAAAGGCCGGATTACTCTTGTACGTTCTATTTATAAACAATTACATCCAAAAGCTTCTACTTAGAGAGGTGAAAGTGGTAATGTCGTAGACTATTTGACATTCCCACAGACAATTACTTTTTAGGAAATCGAATAATTATAATATGCTACACACTGAGGGGTACCTATTCTACAAATTAATAGAACTTTAAGGCTGAATAACAGTTTGAGTATAAACAAAAGGAAATCAATACAATCTTCGGATAAAATCGCGCACATCTTAAAACTACACCGCCTAACACCCTGTGCAGCCTGGAAAAAAACATACGAACTACCTTTTTTATTTATTTGAAAAAAACAGCGTGAGTGATAAAATGTCAGGTCCATTGCATGAAACCTTTACAGTACTTTATTTCTTGCACGAAAAATAGGCAACCCACCAACGAGGAAGTCTCTTCCAAGAAATCATAAGTTTATATGAAACATTCTTAATAAAGTAAGTTATTCCGCAATAAACTGAAAGTACTTGACAAGCAACCACTTAAGTGTCATTCATTACGTAGAGTCTGCTACGCCGCTACGCCGTAGCAAGTGCTACGCTCGTAGCATTTAATTTCTTGCCGTTGAAGGTAATTTAAGTTACCTTCCAACTTTCTCATTTTCTTTGTAAATATGCAAGTAACAGAGAAGTTGTTTAATATTAAATTGCAGTTCCCGGCAAAAAATAGACAATAATTATAGTAAGAACACTTCAAAAAAGGAGGAGGTTACATCGTACACCTAGATAAGGGTAGCACAACTGAAAATACCTCTTTTTCAGGAAAGCAAAAAACGTATTACTCGTTTTGTATTTGACTGATTTAAAATACAGTATGATGCTGTATTTTATTAATGGAGATTTGTTCATAGGTGTCTTTCGAAATATTCCGATAATGCCATGCCATGCCACCCTTTAATTAGGTGAGCGATATGTTCGTTTGTATGCATGTTTTTATTTTATGTAAATTCATCGGTATTTTCGTCAATCGTGTCAATTAAAAAAAAATTATCAGTTGGTAAGTTTTATTAATATAATATAAGCTTGCGCGGTGGACCCGTATAAATTTTATTAACTTTGCTTGGGTATTTTTTGAGTTAGTTTCGATAATACTCATTGAATCTACTTCGTGTATCTTGATGATGTTTTAATACTTCCTGTCACTGTTGTTACTAACTTCCAAAAAGAACACTACAAAGTCAAAAATAACTTTAATTACAGAAGTCGCAGGCAAATACCAAAAAAACAGATTCAATGACGCTGCCTGCCGAAATTAAAGTTATTTTTCACTTTGTAGTGTATTTTTTGGATGTCGGTAGTTTTTTTTTTTTAATAAAGTTTTTTTTTTAAGTAATTACTTCTTTATCTATCTATATGTAGCTTTATTCGGAATAAAAACAAAAAGTATTGCAGCATTTCGTTTTTCTCCCGCCATCTTGTCATCCAGTAAAATCAAGATGGCGGCGATAGACACTATCGGCGTCCATCTTACAGTCTATGAATTCTATGATGGACCTTTATGCAACAAGAACCACAACTCGACCAAGCTTGATCAACTAACTTTGTGTCAGTTCGTAATAAGTTCCTCTGGTATTGGGGCCAGGAGAACCGCGGGAAACTATGAAGGAATGGAGGTAAAATCAGAGGCGTAGCTAGCCCTGTATCTGAATTTGTTGGCGGCCCTGTCTATCCGACTGCGGTGAAGCTCCATTGGAGGGTATTGTTTTTTTACAAAATTAATAATATTGGATACATTTTTATTATTTGAGATAGGTTTGCTCTTGACTAGTCTAGGTCGGAGGTGACAAAGTCGACGATGGAGTGAACTTACCCAGAAGAAGCCTGTTCACTCTCATTATGAAGAGATTAAGGTTGTACGCATTCGGAAACACAGATGCAGATAGTGAGTTCCAGTCTTTTGCTGTGCGCATTATAAAAGACATGGAAACGCTTAGTGCGAATTGGTGGAATAGCAACTAGGTAGAGATGGTAACTGGCAGTGCGTATGATACATAATTGTATTGGCTGATACTGCGGTAGCTACGCCTCTAGGGAAAATATTAGTTAAATACCGTGTCCATAATTTTGCTCACAAAGAGATTAATACAGATGGGACACTCCGCAGTTTAGGTATGAAGCTACAAGTACGCGGCGGGCCTATCTCACTGGGCCAATTCAGTAGAACTGCTGCGGTCAGAAGGTATAAGAGTTACGCGTTAGAACGAGAGGCAACCTGTAGGTGAATATAACTGTAGGTTTTAGTGTCGTATAGGTCGTGTAGGTCGCGCGGACGAATTAAAAGCAAAAGTTAGAAAGAGGTAAAACTTGTGAGTTTGTATGTACTTACGGGGTAAACTTCGGAACGTCTGATCTGGTTCCGAAAATCCATTCATTAATTAGAAGCCACAGTATTGGAGAGAGATATATTTTACGTGAACGAAGTCGCAGGGAGAATCTAATATTGTATAAACTTCCCGATTACATCGCTGATTTTAATGGCCACGCCACAGTACTCCCACGCTTTACCAGTAGGAATAGATTCATCTCACGAAACTTACCTTTTGCCTATAGGGTTCTGTTAGCTAATAGCCATGTTACCGAGGCAATTGAGGGCAGTTTTTAGGGTTTCGTATCTCAAAAAGAAAAAACAGAACCCTTACAGGATCACTCGTGTGTCTGACATATCACATGAAAGGGCTTACTGTGAGGGTCTCAAATGTATTTTTTTTATAATTTAAATTTAAATCATTTTAAAGTTATTTAAGAAAATAGACGAAAGTTGACCATTCCCCCCACCTTATCTCCGAAAGTACTGAGCCTAAAATAAAAAAAAATACAGAAATAGTTTAATACCTATAGATTACAGGAAAACCTATAAGAAGTCGATGGTCTTAAAATAACATGGTCTGTCAATATTGTGCGTACAAACTTACATTTGCAGTTGGAATGTGTGGAAGAACATATTTTTCAACTACAATGTTACGTTTGTTCTTGGGATTCATCCCAACTACGGAACCCTTCATTGTGCGTAGTCCGACATGCACTTGACCGGTTTTTTAGAAGGAAGTCGTATTGGTGGGCAGTGGCAAGAAAAGGTCATTATGCCTGACCGCTAACCTTTCTTTTTTTTTTTTTGGGTAAGAAATCATCAAATAGCTTCTCCCGGGTGAATATTCGACCTTTTAACCGCCGTCATTACCTTCCGCCAAAAGTTGATGAAAGAGAATATATTTAATGAAATATTTCAGCAATTCCTGATTCTGGTCCTTAAGCAGATTCTGGGAATTGATGAAATATTACATTAACGATATTCTCCTTCATCAACTTTTGGCGGAAGGTAATGACGGCGGTTAAAAGGTCGAATATTCACCCTCCCGCTCTGGGCGGAGCGGGACGGCGTGTCAGACAATGCTGACTAAAACCCACCCATGTTTCTTCAGTTGCCTGTGCCAGGGCCACGGTAACTCTTTCAAACAACCCGCGACCCCGACAGGTATCAGCCCTAACGGACCCCATCAGTTAGTGCTGACATCTCTTTGAGGCACGCGTAGAATACAACGCGCCGTTGAACTGGGCCTTACCGGACGGCGAGCTACCCATTGCTCGCCATCCGCAAGACCGCGTCTACAGTGGCCGGGAATCGGCTCTCAATTCCCGACGCGGGCGACTAGCGGCATGAGGGTGCAAAGATTGCCTCTCCGTCACGCGTTCCGCCTCCTCCTTCGCGAGCATTACTGCTTCGCAGAAGGAGGTGACGGCTTCCCATGCACTCTCGCTCCGTACCATGGCCTGTACCAGGGCCGAACGCGAGAGATCGCCGACGCCGATCGCCTCCGCGAGGACGCGGCGGTGCTCCGCCCAAGCCGGGCTGACCTCCACCATATGCTCCACCGTGTCCTCCGGGCATTCCACACAATGGTAACACACGGGCGTTTCCTCCTGCCTTATCCGGAACAGGAAACTCTCGAAGCAACCGTATCCGGTGGGGACCTGCGTCAGGTGGAAGGTGAGCTCGCCGTGGCGCCTTTCCAACCACTCCTCAAAAAGGGGATTTTGCGCCGCAATTGTGGCTGACCCCTAACCTATCTTTCCGTCCGTGTGACGTAATAATCCGTCAAAACAAGTGTCAAGTTCAATTTTTCGGACGGGCAAAAACACACCGGGAGTAGGGACAATTGTCAAATTGTGTTGTCATTCATTCTTCGTTCAGGCCCCGAACGAATCAACCATCCGTAGGTGATACGAAGTAGGAAACGCCCTTAACGAAGGCCAAACTACGGACTTCGTGCTTCCGACTAATCTAACATTTTACAGAACGACTCCTGACATATTCAATTTTCAAAGAATTTCATCAAACTATCGTTTCTTGGTTAGACATTTACAGAATCTTTTGAAGTGTCAAGAATTTTGTTAAATTGTTGCCGAGTTACAAATTGTAAATTCCTATAGAGAAATCAGAAATAAATTATAGGCTTTCAGGGAGAGGTAAAACATTTGAAGTACGTAGCAGATTTAAGCAAAAGAATTTTGTTACGAGGTATTTATTGTGCGAAATAAAAATAAAAAATCAATCTGCCTAGCTTTTTCCCAACATATTGGGGTCGGTTTCCAGTCTAACCAAATCCAGCTGAATACCAGTTTTTTATCGTACATGGAGCGACTGCCTATCAGACCACCACAACCCAGTTACTGGGTAACATGATACCCTTTGGTAAGATTGGTTGTCAGACTATTGAGCGTCTAACTACCCGTAACGATTCTGTCAAAGATCTACGAATGATAGCCGGGACTAACGGGGTCTCACCCATCCACGAACCGACCGGGGTAAGCGTAGCTTAACCTTCAGTCGACCCGTGCGGCTGTTTTTATTTAGCCACGAGCTCCTTATGCGAGATATAATTAAGCGATAATATTGTAAAGTGGCAATCTTCTCATCGTATGGATGGTATAGTATCGGAGCGTAAAAAGATGACACATCAAGGTTTAGAAAGAGACAGCCACATAGGTATGAGTGAGAGAGAGGACGCTCTACAGAGCCGAACTTTTCCCAACATTTTTTTAATTTTTAGGGTTCCGTACCTCAAAAAGAAAAACGGAACCTTTATAGGATCACTCATATGTCTGTCTGTCCGTCTGTCACAGCCAATTTGCTCGAAATCCAATAGACCGATTAAGAAGAAATTTGGTACACGTATGTGCCTACGCCACAGCGGCCACGTACTGTGACCCAAACACGGACGTGTAATGTAAATTAATGAATTTTGAATATGGGGGTCAATTTTGGGGGGCAAATAAGAAAATTAAAAAAAGTTTTGCAAACTGTACCGTGCGATATATGAAACGAAAGGGCTAACTGTGAGGGTCTCAAATATATTTTTTTATAATTTTAAAATAAACTGTTTTAAAGTTATTCAAGAAAATAGACAAAAATTGACCATTCCCCCCGCCCCTATCCTTATTTCCGAAACTACTGAGCCTAAAATTTTTAAAACAAATATAGAATATATAGGTAGTTCTAAACCTATAGGTTACAGGAAAACCTATAAAAAGTCTGTGGTCTTAAAATAACATGATAAATCTCTTAATATTGTGCGTACAAATTTACATTTGCAGTTGTAATGTATGGGAGAACATGTTTTTCAACTACATTGTTAAGTTTGTGTTGTTTAAGTGGTATAAATTCATCCCAACTAAGGAACCCGCTTGGCCGGATTTTTTTATTAATGGCATCTCGCAGGTCAACCTTAAAGGTTGTTGGCTGCTTAACCGGACTTTCCTGTGGGTGCCCCAGCCAGGGCATAAAACTTAAAAAAACATAAAGCGACTACACGCTAAGAGCACCCCATGTGGGGTACGGACCTCAGCTTAGGGCGTCTCTGGGGGAGCGCAGCAAGGGACAGGCTGGATCGGTTAACATTTAGAACGAATTTAAAGCTACAGGCTCAGCACGCGGGCTGGCTCGAACCGCGGTTGGGGCTGTTCCTCTTTTTCTTAAAGTCGATGCGTCAAATATGACGCATACACTAGCGGATGGCGGGGGACGACATCGAGGAGGATTTGCCGCCGGCCAGCGCTCACTGATGATTTGCGAGGACACCGTCGACACCAGCAGCCGTTGTCGAACGCGTGAACAGCGGGCGGCGTTGCGGGTGGAAATGTGGAGTACAACCCCACTTGCAGTGCCTCTCCCCGCGATCAATCCTAGTAGATTCCGGCGCATACCGTAGCATCCCGCCTCGGTATTCTCCAGCGCGCTCTTCAATACCGCAGAGAGGAATCCCCTTCGATACTCCGTGGTCGGTCTCTGAGCTTTGGATTCTTTATCTTATTACTATTAGATATGTATGAATTTACGTTGGAAAATTTAAAATCACCTGCCCTGCTGTCTGCCGATGTGCGCATGCTTTTACTACCGCATCGGTGAAAGAAATACATTGTACGGAAACCTTCACTTATACAAAAAAACACAGGAAATACAGGGTGTAAGGGACAGCCCTCCACAAACTAACAGGGTGCATTCAGCTCCTTATTTTGAATCATATTCCACTGGAAAATTTCTCAGGAAAATTTTAATTTTTTTAATTTTGTTTTTCGTTACTATTCCTTTATTTCAATGTAAAATTACATTATCTGTACGCAGTACTCTATTTATGTAAATAAAACAGCGGATGTTGAACTACTCTAACGAACGACGCTTGAAATCAGCTGTTCACTTTCTGCGTAGCTACAAAGTTCACCGAACTCACCGCATACCTATTACCTACCCCTTCCAACCAGTAACTAATGCTCCGATTTGTGCATAAAAATACAAACAAATCAGATTTATTGGATTCTCATAACGTTCCTGAAATAATTTCATGTACCATCTCAGTATGATATACTGAATTCACCCCATCAGTCTGCGGAGGGCTGTCCCTTACACCCTGTATAAGTCTGAAATCGCCAACCCGTCTTGAGCAAACGTGGTGATCAATGCTCACGCCTTCTCTGTATGAGAAGAGGCCTTTGCCTGCAGTAGGACAATAACACGCTGTTATTATTATTACTTACAGCAGATTTATTGATCACATCCTTGATTCAGAAGCTGTTTTCAGAAATCCCGTCAAACGGTAAAATAAAACCGAAATGGTTTCCAAGCTAACATAAAACGGACTATGTAAATCCAATACAATAATGTTGCAATAAATATCAACTGGCTACATCGAAGCGATACAGGCCGTAAAATGTAACCATTTACATTTTAAATGACACCTTGCTTCGGCCTGCGGCTTCGCCCGCGTGTATTTCGATAAAAAGTAGCCTATGTCCTATTCCAAGTCATCGCCTAACCGTGTGCCCATTTCGTCCGGATCCGTTCAGCCGTTTTAGCGTGAAAGCGTAACAAACAAACTCACTTTCGCATATACAATATTACTCGTAGTTAGGATAGGTACGAGGATGAAAAACCGGTCTATCGCCACACTAGACCATAGGTTCCCAAAGGGGGAGGCACCGGCCCCTAGTGGGCGCTGGAGCTTTTCGTGCGGCACGATTACAGAGAAAGAAAGAGAGAATTAATTTTAATTTGTGATTATTAATAGATAAATAATTATTTAATAAATGAAAATATAAATATATAAATGATAAATAGTATTAATTAAATTATGATTGTAGGTAATAAAAGGGTTATCGCGTTATCCTACAGTAGGTAACTGGAGGTCAGATACTCAGCCGCTTCATGTAAAATACTGGTATTCAGCATGCATCCAGTTAGACTAGAAGCCGACCCCAACATACATACTTGGGAAAAGGCTAGGCAGATGAATCAGATGATGATGATAATGTGTGGCTGCGTCAATAGTGCAACGAGATTCGGCTTGTAGAAAATTGCTACTGCCCAATCTTCAACACAACACAACAACATTCACTCAGATAAAATACTGGTATTTCTGACAGCTGCGTCGCTGTGCGCACAGATAACGCATCCGGTCCGGCGGCGTGGGAGTCGGTGCTGACGGAACAGAATGTTGTCATCTTTCAATATTATATCAGGTAGGCCCAAAAGTAATGAGACACTTGGTTTACGTTTTATATTTTTTATTATTATTACAACACAAAAAGCTTAGTCAATGATGTAATCACCATTAGCATCTAAGACTTCTTGCCACGATCCGGCAAAGTTTGGATGCCTTTCGCCCAGAACTCTGATAGCTGTGCCTCTAAAAAGTTCTTCAACTCCGCCTCTACATCAGAGAAATCATTAAACTGTTTACCCCGCAAATGTTGTTTCAGGGCTCTAAACAAATGATAGTCTGATGGGGCGAGGTCTGGGGAATAAGGTGGGTGGGGTATCGTCTCCCAGCCCAAGTTCTCCAACTGTTGGCGAACGGCAGATGCGACATGAGGTCGAGCGTTATCGTGTAGTAAAACTACATTGACTCGTCTTCGTCGTAGTTTGGTGAGCTGGGTTGAATATTTGTCAGCGTTTATAGTTTAATTGTGCAATAGTTCATAAAACAGCATGCCTTGCGCGTCCCAGAAACAGCAAAGCAGAACTTTTAAGCGGTTCTTTTAACTCAGCTTCGGTTGAGTTGGTGGCGTTTTTTCTGGAGGCAGCTACAAAGCACGACTTGTATCGTTCTCTTAATGAATCCATGATTGATCTCCAGTAATAGATCAGACAAAAACTCTTTACGTCGGGGTCGCTGCAAAAGTGATTGACAGATAGCGACACGGACTGCACGACTGGCGTCTGTAAGGGTGTGCGGTACCCACGTGTATGTAAACATCGTGAGGAAACCGCCATGTCCTGGTACTAAGGGCATCCACCAAACCAGCTGGCCCCACGTGTTGGATTACGGCTCGCTCCTGCAGAACTCTTTGGGGGAGCGAGCCGTAATCCCGACCCATGTCCCTCTGCTGAGAGCAGTGGGAATTTTATAAGTTTGCCCAGGCAACCTAAAAGATTAGGAGAGAACCTCATAGACAACATCAGGTCCAAGTACATTTCAACAATGTAATAGCATAATCAGCCTATAATCCTGGGACGCAGGCCTCGTCTCGGTGAGAGGGAGAGGGCCACAATCCACCACGCAGGCCCAGAGCGGGTTGGTAGATGTCACATGTCTTCGAATTTTTGGTTGTAGGACATGCCGGTTTCCTCACGATGTTTTCCTTCACCGTTTTGAGAGCCACTGGTGATGAAATAATTTACACAAAGTAAAATGCGTGTCTGGGTTCGAACCTATAACCTACAACTCGTAAGTCACGGCCTTTACCACTGGACCACCACTGCTATTACACCATAAGTAAAGATAAATATACTTAGAATAGAGACGGACAACAATATAATACCTAGCTCAAAATAAAAGTTACAATTTCAACAAAGGCAACGTGGGTTACATTGCCTTTTTTCGAGGAATTAGTTCTAAATCTGTATGAAATGGGCTGATTATGCAAGGCTCGTGTAAGGTATGTTACACACGGCACATGTCGGAATATGTGACGTAGTCAGTGTTACGTCAGGAACTATGAAGGATTAGGTAATAACGATCGGGTCATGTGTAACGGCATTATGTCGGTTGGATGGAGTTCAAGGTTTTTTTTTTATTTGATTGTCCTCAAAAAGTATGAAACCAGTCTTACCAAGGGGTATTGTATTACCTAATAACGGGTTGTGGAGGTCAGATAGGCAGTCGCTCCACGTAAAATACTAGTATTCATCTGCATCTGGTTAGACTGGAAGCCGACTCCAACATACTCGTAGTTGGGAAAAGGCAAGGCAGATTGATTGATTTTTGTTTACATATTGTATAACTGACGAAAAGTGAGTAGGTATACTATTTACGTCACCCTATACCTTCGGAGATTACAGGTGTGATGTTATGTTGTAAACATACAAACACACATTTGTGTGCATGAACATGTCTGTTTGTTCTGAGTCTGGGTGTAATTATCTATATAAGTATGTATTTACAAAAAAAAGTAGTCTATATAGTATATCAGTTATCTGGTTTCCATAGTACAAGCTCTGCTTAGTTTGGGATCAGAAGACCCTGTGTGTAATGTCCCAGGATATTATTATTATTATTATTATTATTATTATACAGGGTCAAAGTACTCTACTTAGAAAAAGTTCAATATTGTACTAACAAATCACATCCTCGCGCATCTACATCTTTTACACCAAAATTTTGCCCTACAAATTTCAATTCTCGCCTCGCGTGTGTAAAACCAACTTAACGCTATCATTCACTCCCTTCTCTTTCATATTCTTACTTCTTATCAACATTTATATTCATCACTCTTTTAGTCACATGCGTTTCCTCTCTCCTCATCACAAGCCAAACGATTTCCTTTCAACTTTTCTGTCACTGGCGCCATTTTCAAACTTCCCTTTATGTACAAAATTCTTACTTTATCCATTTTCGTCACTCCACACATCGTCTCAACATCCCATCACTGCTGCACGCACTCTGTTTTCATCCATCTTCTTCACGGCCCAGCATTTCGATCCATACAGTACCACAGGCGCACGCGGCTTGTAACCAATACAAAATAACCCTTACGATATATTATGTACTACAGCCGCCGCTCGCGCATTATGTATTGTGTTAAGTTTTGTGTCAGCTTTAATATTACAAAAGACCTTTCGTAAGCAATTTCTTTTTTATTTTTTTATTTAAGATGGATTTGCTCTTGACTCTAGTCTAGGTCGGCGACGACAGAGACGAGTCGACGATGGAGTGAGCTTATCCAGAAGATGCCTGTTCACTCTCACCTTGAAGAGATTAGGGTTGTATTATGCGCTCGGAAACACAGACGCAATTAATGAGTTCAACTCTTTTGCTGTGCGCATTATAAAAGACCTTAAGACCTTTGGACCTTACTGGGAATTGGTGGAATAGCAACTAGGTAGGGATGGTAACTGGCAGTGCTTCTAGATGTCCGATGGTAGAAGGGGGAAGGTGGAATGAGGTGGAGTTCTTGGGCACACTCACCGAAGTACAATCTGTAGAAGACCGACAAGCAGGCAACCTTGCGGCGATGAGCCAAACTATGAAGCTTGGCATCCACCAGTTTTACGTCGCCAATGAGCCTCTTAGCTCTGCGTTCCACCGAATCAAGTGCGGCTTGTTGGTACTTAGCTGATCCATCCCAAAGGAATTTCACCTGTATCCTGTTTGCATTTACAGACTAGGACAGGTTATTTTTGGTTCCACCCGGCAGTCGAATCCGCTACCCTTAGTTGTTCTTCAGAATAAAAGTATCACCAATCACCCTGCCTAGCCTTCACTGTGTCGGTCGGCTTCCAGTCTAACCAGATGCAGCTAAATACCAGTATTTTACATGGAGCGACAGCCTATCTGACATCCACAATCACGTAACTAGGTAATACGATACCCCTTGGTAAGACTCATAACGTCCAACGTCTTAACGTGCTTTCCGAGGCACGGAGGAGTCTTGGTATGTAAAGATGGTTACCCATCCACGGACCAACTCCGGCAAGCGTAGCTTAACCTGACCCGTGCGGCTGTTATTACGAAATAACCTTAAAATACATTACCTAGGCAAGTACAACAACTTGTACTTAAAAGCCAAACCAATAAAATAAAATAAAATAAACTTAACATTCCCACTTGACTGTAAAAGGGGCCCAGGTCTTGCTCGAGGCAATACTAACATACTCGCCACTGAGCGCGGCACTTTGATAGCCTAGAGCTATTTCGATACATACGGAAAGTACTAAAAATCGATGTCCGAGTACATTTTAAAAGAGGTTAAGTTTCAATATTATGTTGCGTTTCTGTATTAAATGGTTTTAGAGTGTGTTTCGTGACTAAGGGCCGGTTTTTTGATCCGTAGTTAAGCAATGGTTAAACATAGTAACTAATGTTTGAATGTTTACCAAAATGCCATTAGTTGTCAAAAAAACTAGCCCTAAGGGCCGGTTTTTTGATCCATAGTTAACTCAACCAATGGTTGAACATAGTAACTTATTGTTGAATTTTGGCTAAATGTGAAAGGCTAAACATGAATGAATTATGCCATTAGTTACTATTTTTTAATATGAATGAGCTAAGATGAATTCATTCATCTTTAGCCTTTCACATTTAGCCAAAATTCAACCATTTATTATTATGTTTAACCACTAGTTGAGTTAACTACGGATCAAAAAAACCGGCCCTAAGAATGTTACATAAGGGTAGTATTTAAACGCAAATCAAAAACATTACTTTTTGTATCCAAAAATAATCCAAATTCCAATCAAAATTACTAATTGCACAGCAAAACACTCCAAAACACACCAAAACACAAGCCTTTTACCATTCTTGAGAAAAACCAATTATTGTAACTTACCCTTCGTGCCCTTCGCTCGCTCTTGCATCCTATGTCGACGGAACTCCGCTTCGCGGGGCTCCTATTTCTGTATAAAGGTTTTAAAGTAATCTAACCAAACCTAACCTCGGGATTAATATTAGTCGCCATGTTATTTTGCTATGAGTGTGAGTATTATGGATACGTACGCTCTGGTTGATTTGCTGTGCAGTCAGTATTTTTGATGTAAAAAAGTATATAATTGATGAAAATAAATTGATATGTGATTATTTATTTGATGTGCAATTAATAATATCCCGTTACATAATACGTGGGGCATACTGAATGTTTCTGGAACTGGCCACTTACAATTAAAAAATAAGCAATAACGGAATTCTAAAATGAATCTCTCTGGGAATATATTATTTTTGAATTTGCGAGACTGTCATTTGTTTTTTTCATTATGGCATCCTTTAGAAAATTGTGTATCGCTGTGTCACTATTACAATTAATTTAACTCGTGAAAATTTTCGCTCAATGACAAGTCAACAAGTGAGTTGTCAGAGACTTCATTTGGCATTTGGTGGTGAAGCCCTGTCGCAGGTCTGTGTATTCGTGGTTCGGAGAATTTAGACGTGGACGTGATCATCTATGGAGATGATCACGTCCACGTCTAAATTCCTTCACGTACATCGTCATGGGACGATGTACGTGAAGGCCGGCCGGCGACTGTGGTTACACAGATACTGACAAAAAAATTACTTGTCAGCAAATTTGTGCTGTATTTGGCATTGGAATGAGCCAAGTCCAAAACATTTTGCATGTGCATCTGAAGGTTCGGAAGCTTTGTATTCGGTGGATACCGCATGATTTAACGGATGACCAGAAACGACTGCATGTCGAGTGGTGCCGTAAAATGATAAAAAATTAAAGGGCAGTCATCGGCTGTTCAAAATATCATGGCAGGTGACGAAACCTGGGTGTACTGCTCTGAACCGGAAAGAAAAAGCCAGTTGGCAGAATGGATCTTTCCTTTTGAAGAAAAGTCGAAGCATTGCTAAGAAAATGATTGCTTCTTTTTGCAGCAAATAGTGACCGCAGATTGGCATGTCAACATTTGCTTGCCCATAGTCTTAGAAAAAGTTCGCGAAAAGCGTCCTCGAAGCAACGTCATCATCATAACGCGTCATCACATTCCCCATACAACCCAGACCTCGCACCTTGCGACTTCTTTTTGTTTCTTAAAATTAAAGACAAACTTAGAGGCAGACGTTTTACGAGCCCTGAATGGCGGTGAATGCGTTCCACGAAACAATTGAAGAGGTCCATAGGGAATACTGGTCCAACTGCTTTTTACAATGGTTCCAGCGAATGCAAAAATGTATAAATTGTGAGGCATATACTTTGAAAAACTATATTATCTGATCTTATTGATCAGAATCCAGAAACTTTCAGTAGTATAAGATCTCGCCTGTATTTCCTCTTAGAAGTAAACAGAGGTGTGTTGAGATCGGCTCCTTGCAACATCGCCATGTGCTGGTGGCAGAGGTAGAGGGGTGGGGACAGCGGGGAGCACCAGTCAGCTGTTGCATGCGTCGTCGTCCACGCACGGCTGCACTTTTGAGTGAGTTTTATTAACGTTCATATTTTCTTGTTTGCCTTTTAACCGACACCGTTTTAATTTACTTTTTTAATCGACGAAAAAATATGTAGGAGGTTCTCAATTCGACCCGTATATATATATTTTTATGTATGACCACGCATAACTTTTTATAGAGTAGTCCGATTTGAAATATTTTTTTGTTTTATTCGGGAGGGTATTCCTCGAAGTTGGTGCCATGTAAAATTGATTAACTTTGGTTGGGTAGTCTTTGAGTTAGCTTCAATAATACGTATTTTTCCCACTTTTTATGTGGATGATGTTCTAATAAAAAACACTACAAAGTGAAAAATAACTTAAATTTCAGAAGTCGGTGGCCAAAAACTAAAATACAGATCCAAAGACACCAACTTCTGAAATTATAAGTAATTTTTCACTTTGTAGTGTTTTTTTAAGCCGGTTGTATTTTTTTTTCTTTTTGTAAAAAGTTTTTTTAAAGACCTATCGTCGCGATCAATGTCAATTATGATGCGGTGAGTGGACCGGACACAAATCCAGATTGCAGACTACTACTGTGAATTTCCTAATAATAAAGGGAAATATTTAACTGATCCTCTGAAAACTTATTGACCTTCTACTGATGTATACTTTTCAAATTAATGAACCTCTAAAAGCGTTTTGGTCTTCTAATGCTGCACACTTATTTCCGGCCTTTTCTATCTGATGGTCGCAGTAACTAAACCAGGGCACCCCGACCAAATGGGTTAGGTTAGAAGTACATATGACTAACCGCGCGCGAGCCGAGCAAGCGAAGCGAGCAGTGCTGCGAGAGCGGCCGGCGAGCGCTACATCCAAGTTGGTCGCAGTTACTTGGCTATTTAGTATTATTAGGATCCTAAAATGAGAATTATTTGAGGTTCGATTAAGTACTAAATTCTTTAACCGTTAGTACTAATATTTACTTTTCCCTACCAACCATATTATGAATTGAAACCATGACATCGTGGTACGCAGTCGCGCTAGCTATCACTCAACGAAGCAATTCTGCCTTATCGGGAAAAGGTGATTTTATATTCGCTTTTTTCTGCAAAAATTTATATCGTTAGATTCGTCCTACCGCGTGTAAAGATTGTCGCGTTTCTGTTGTGTTTTGATACCTTTGACACACACGATGACGCCGTGACCTGACTTGATTGTTATTGGACTAATGTGTGAGCTAACTCTAATGTATGTACTAAATACCTACGTTGATAGTGTAATAAATATCTAAATTGCATATATGATATATGCAAGTTGGCCATTGTTCTAAAATGAGAATCCCAAAATGAGACCGAGTGCACGTGTTCCCACGTGTTCTCTCGAATAAACCGAAAACAAATGATTGTCTTAATTTAAAAGAGCGGTGTTCCGTTATTTGAAACACGCTGTAATTAAAACGGTGCTATGAAAGAAACGTATTTCCTAGAATTAAACTTTTCCCTCTTCATTCGTTATTTAAAATATTGTTCGTACATGAATACTACTCCTGTATTCCCCGAACGTGTAGGCACAGATAATAGTGGACCCACATCGCCAGTAATGTTTACTTCTCACATAATACGAGGCGCGGAGCCTATTGCAATCGACTATGCGCTAATTCTGACTTAAGAGAGCCCTCCCGGCCCGTCAATCGTCGACGCGAGCATGGTCGAAAAGTTTGTTGTTTCATCCAGTGTAACGCCCGTTGACTAACAAGCAAGTGAGAACGCGATAACATTGAACAAATAATAGTGTGCGGAAATTTTATGAAACGTGTTCCAGGAAATACGTGTTTTTAGCAAGCCTTACAAGTTTGTGAAATAAATGTTTGTCATTTAGAATCTCCATACATGTGCGAGGTTTCTATGGATATGTTTTCTTTACTTTTACAATTTATGAGTACATTATGAACGGCCAAAGTTCAGGTAAAAATTGTGCAAAAAAGCAGAGTTTTGGAGGCTTATACTGAATTTGTTTCTCCAAATTTTTATTTTTCGCTTGGATAGAAACTTAGACAGTGCACAAAATACCTATTAGTTTAAAATTTTTTAGAAAGTTATGTTAAAACGCTGTAATCACATACCTACGAGCGTTTGTATGAAAAGTATGACGGGTTAGCCACTCTTAAGAACTCGTCCAAAATAACACTTCAAAGTGAATAATTTACTTTAATTTCGGAAGTCGGTGTCTTTGGATCTGTATTTTAGATTTTTGCCACCGACTTCTGAAATTAAAGTTATTATTCACTTTGAAGTGTTATTTTGGAAGTCGGTGGAAGTTTTTTTTATTTTTCACTTTTTTGTGGGTCAGTTTGTAATTTAACTAAGATACAATATTCTAATGTCAACTACTCATCACCTTTTACAAAATATGAATTGCATTTCCTGGAGCAGGGACGTTAATTGTTGAGGAGTTCTGTTGGTAAGTAGGTACCAGGAGAACTTCAGATCACCATAAGCATTGTGACGAGCATAAATTACTTAGCAACCATTAATAAAGTACCTAATCGAATCGCAACCCGTGAAAACAGTTCCGGTGGCTATCTGTGATCTTCATCATTAGTTCCACTTCACCAAATGGTGCTTACCAAGAACAAATGCACGAGTTACTATAAAAAATTCCCAAACCGCTATAGGTATGCCTATAATATTTGAAGAGTTCCGTCGATTTCACATACATAAAAGAAAAATTAAAAATAGATTCCGCCGAACTGAGAACCTCCTCCTTTTTTTGAAGTCGGTTAAGAACTATTGCATGTATTTATCTATTCCTGTACGGTAACAATTTCGCTATTTTCATTCTCCGGGAGCTATTTATTTACACCCAAAAATGCGTTAAAATTAGTGTTGAAATATAGAAGTTTCACACTCATAACTTCCAAACCAATATCTTTTTCCTATTCTGCTTCCATAGGGCTAGATAATGACGAGACAGAATGATATAATTTTTAGTTTTGAAAGTACACCATCAAACAGACGAACGAGTAATCACCATACTACATTTTTATGAAAGAAACACGACTAGCGTAACCTTAAGCCTGCTACTGAGAAATTTTAAATGGAAAATCCGATAATAATAACTCGTCCTGGACGAACCCAGGACCTTCCGCTAAACAAGTCGCTCTTACGACTACTATACCACCCAGGTAATCACAAAAAAAGAGAATTAAACTGATTTTTTGAACAGATTGAGCGACAAGATACAATGAACCATAATATACGAAATCATTACACCCAAACACGACATTTACAAATAATTTTTCAGGTTCACAATCGAAAAATCAGAATAATCACAAATTCTTTTCAATACAATTATTTCATTGTACAATTTCATAAATATAAAATAAAAAACCAAGTAACGCTGCGAACAATAACAGTGAAGCATGTGCAAAAATTGCACCTCGATATGTGCATACACGCTCACACACACACATTTACTCCAAACTACAACTAAACTATACCTCACCTAAGTGCACACATGTTTACAAAACCGGCCTCAAGTCAGTGTGTGTTGACAGCGTTGTCTTGATTTTTTATTTGGTCTGAGCGTAGGCGACTGATATTATTCCATGTGAGCAAATCTTTTGTGCTTTGTAACAAAATGAGGGTAGTTTCACAAAGTATAATATAAATATTGTTACAGCCCACATTAGCACATCAAAGGACATTTGTCAAAGTTTCTTTGCTTAGGAGTAGTTTTAGTTGTATATTTAGGAACACCTAAGAGATTTCTTTACTAGTTTCCGCTAATCAATATTTATGTTTAAGGCATTTGTCCCGGCGATGAGCGAGAAACGAGTAGAGCTAGAAACTATAAACGAGTTGGCGAGCAACGAGCAGCGAGTGTGAGGCGGTAATGAGCGGTTACTCGCTGGTATGCGTATGTGCCAAGCGTAAGCCTCTCAGCCAGTGTTCTACCCGCCAAGCGAGCGTAGCTGAACGAATACTCTCTTTGATAGCTCGTGTCGCTGCGACAAACAAGTACTCGCCGGCGGTGTGAGCAGTCAGCGATCAAGTATAATATATGTATTTATCTCTTTTACTTACACGGGACCTACAATCTTTTGTACGTTTCTTGAGTGGAAAATCGTTGATAGCTGGTCACTTCCTCGTCGGCGGAGGGACAGGTGCGTTAAGGATTGCTGGACATCTAGTTTCTATATAACAGCCGACTCTATTGCTTCGTGGGGTTACAGTCGTACAGTTCTTAAAACATCGAGACACGAGACAACATCATAAGTTGTTCCCGATTATCATACGGGGAATATTTCAAGAAACTACGCGTCGCCGCGTCGCTGTCTTATTCATCATCATCTGCCTAGCGTGTTGCCAAGTGTGATTCCATTCTAACCAGATGCAGCTGAATACCAGTATTTTCCTCCTATTTGACCTCACCCATCCACGTTCCGACTTCAGCAAACGTAGCTTATACTTGAAGGTCGACTCGTGCGGCTGTTATTATTTTGGCCTCGAGCATGGGTGACTGTTCTTTAAATATCGAGACACGAGACGATTGTCATACGTCGGGGCTAATGTTACAAGAAGCGATTTTCAATCGCACCCGCCGCTGCTGACTTAGTTCACGTCCTGAAAACAAACTTTATCTATATGTCTAGATTCTACGAAGTTCGCAGCTGCCTTATGAAATCTATAAATGTAATAGCGCCGCTTTATGGCTACCTGGGGGCACTTCCGTACCCCCGCCAAGTCGACAAAACAAAGGCACGGTCGTACCATCCTTTTCTCGAAGACGTTCGAGCCATTTTCGACCCTCTATAACTTTGTTGTGGAAAAAACTACAAGCCTAAATTTTTAGTAAACAAAAGGGCATTACATAGAGATACATTTCCGAATTACATTAAATTTGAACAAGTAGTTTAAGAATTATTGCAAGTCAAAGTTCTTTAATTTTGTCACTGACTCACCGATCATCAAATTCTAAGTACTTCTAGCAGACCCACAAGCTCCAAATTTGAACACAGTTATTGTTTAACCTATGAAGCAAGGAAAAACTCTGACATTCCGAATTTTAGTCCCGTTTTCTAGATATACAATCTGAATAAGTATCTTTATAATCCTACATAAACCCCATTCAATTGTATGAAATTACCAAGTTAGGTATTTTTACGGTTCTCAATTAGACTTCATTGAAATTGAATAAAATAGGTAATTAGCACTTTTAAAAACTTCCACGATACTGCAGATAGAGATACAAATCCATATCTACCTAATTTTTATTACACTTTTAATAGACTTAGATGCATTTACCGTCCAGACTTGTCAAAAATCAATACATCAAGGCTTTAAAAAAACCCCACAGATACAGGAGTGAGATTTGAGAAAGCCTGCAGCTGAGGCACAAGACATAATACCCGAAAAGAAAAAAGGAAGACTACCTAAAAAAGAAATGAGATCCTCCCATCAAAAACATAACATGTACAAAAATGCACAAGTCTCGCAACGCAGATTTTCTGCCGTAAAAAGTTGTGAAATCGAATGTAAACCAAGTCGATTAATTCAGTACCTACCTATCTATGGGAGCAGCTATCCAACCACTTTGTCATAAATTTATAATACCTGTTAGTTAGCTAACAACATTTTATAGTAACCATATCATCAATATTACAATTCTTTATTTCTTTAAATAGTAGAGTGACTTGGCAAATGCACACAGCAACATAATCTCCAAAAAACAAAATCTACCTACGTATAATATTGGCGCTTTGCGCTTTTCTTTGTTTGAAAGCACCTATATTATGGAGGACTATTTAAATTACCTAGTAGATTATGTTGCTGTGTGCAATTGCCAAGTCTCTCTATTTATTAAAGAAATAAAGAAATGTAATAATGATTTATGGTTACTATAAAATGTTGTTAGCTAATTAACAAGGTATCAATTTATGACAAAATGGTTGGATAGCTGCTCCCATAGATAGGTAGGTACTGAATTATCCGACTTGGTTTACATTCGATTTCACAACTTTTTATGGCTGAAAAACTGCGTTGCGAGACTTGTGTATTTTTGTACATGTTATGTTTTAGATGGGATGAAACTGACTCCTACATACATAAGAAAACGCTAGGTGGATAATTGACATTTTATTGTTTATTTATTTAATACTATAAGGACACAAATGTACAAAAGCGGACATAATGCCATAGGCGTTTTCTACCATTCAACCTTTGGGTGATGCAGAGACAAACAGTGGTAGGTGCAATAAAGAAAATTGTGGATTGATTAACATATTTCTGTAGATAAACATGTACCTGTTTAAACCTCTAAATATAATAATATAAACTTCATTATACTGGACGATTTTTTTACCATCTTGAAAAAATAGGTGAACGAAGTAGAAGCTTATGGCATACCTAGTTTATTTTTATTTTTTTCAATAGCTTAGACAGAAATTGCTCTATCAATAAACACATTTGAAGTAAACTAGAATAATAAAAACAGAAATTTTGAAAAAACTTTATAAAAAAATCGAAATTCAAATCATACGCTCTACGCACCCTGCGTAGTGCGTATGATTTGAATTTTGATGCTACATCTTTTTTTTCTATTACCCTACCCTATCCCCTAACCCTATACCCTATTTCAAGATGTTAAAAACGTCACCCAGTTTATTAATATAAGCACAAATAAATTCACATTAATACATGAATATACTAAAAGACAAACAATGGGAAATAATTACCGTTGTGATGATACTGCCAGCTTCTTACGAATGTGCTCGCGGACTTTAATTTTAAAAGCTAATCGGTTGGTTACCATCCTGATTTCCACGAGGAGCGCATGCCACAGAGTGATATACTCAACGAAGAAGGAAGAGTAAGAGTTCAGTGCGATGAGTGGGACATTGAAGAAAACGATTATGTGATGAACGTAGATTTATATTGTGCTTGACGCTAATCTAATGTACTGAAAGTGGGGGGCTAGACAACTAGGGGAAGAGGAAGAGTCAAGAAATTAAAAACCCCTTGACATGGACATTTTAAGCGATTTAAACAGATAACTACATATTATTACAGCAATATTTAAACCACGTTACCTCCAAAGAAAAACGCGCGACGAAACTACAAACGGCTGGTTGACACTTCCCGTGACCCAAGAGCAGGCTTTTACCTTGGCCAGAGGCTAAGTATTGCCATACAACGTGGCAATGCCGCCAGTCTCTTGGGTACATTACCAGACGACAGCGATGCGGAGGAATTTTCCGACGCCATATTTTAGTTTTATAATAGTTTTAGTTGTGTTAGGATATTATATTATATTAATTTTTTTTTTTTAATACCCATTAAATGTCTAAGATACGGATAGATATGTGTGACGGTACGTCTGCGGGGCAATTGTGTAACACACTATCAATTGGAATCAGTTTGATTTTGACAGTTCAACAATATTCATTGAGTTATTTACGTTGTCGAGCAGAAAAAATTATCGAACACAATTTTGAAGCAATGGCTTAGCAATTTGCTTTAAAATGATTACGTTCTCAGTGTGTTACGCAATAAGGGTACAGGTTGGTAAAATACCAGCCAACAACATTTCTATGTGAAACACTCATATTTCTTTAGCAAGATTGCATTTAAAACATGCGGTATGTATTTTAATTTTACGTTCGTACGTTTGTAGAACAGAACGGAATAATATTAGCATAAGTAGTTGAGATAGAATTAATGTTTTAATTTAATTCTAGATTTCTAGGGTAGTATGTAGGGTAAGCCAAGAATGTCTCGTGTGGTGTTTGTAAGGCTTTGCTGTATAAGTAGGATTGTGATATTTTTATTAACCACATTTATTTCCATCAACTGATTTAAGGCGAAAGCTCCAAGAAGTCCGCGAAAATCAAATTTTCTTACGTTTTTTTACAATTTGCAGGTCAGTATCAGGTTGTATGTTGATCTGGGTATTACTCGCGATCGTAACAAAACTGTATTTATATAATTGTTAAGCACAGCACACGAAACATATATCAAACAACCTGCATGCTGTGCTTAGGCGTCGTGATTAGACTCTGATAGGCGGGGGTTATCGTCGTCTTTATGCAAATTAAACCAGTACAAGTATTCACAAATATAATAAAAGGGCACGTAAACACAATTCAGAAACAAGATACACATAAAATACAATCATAATACTTACGGCAATAATCTTACCTTCGAAACACTAATTATTGCAATAATACAAACATAATTTAGATACTACAGACACGCGACTACACAGGGCTCTATTGAGCATGTCACTTAATGGTTAGGTACTTTTACTAACTAGCTTGATACATTGGAACTGTGATGGAACTAACTTTCAATTTTTTTTTTTTTTTTTTGTGAATGGCATCTCGTAGTTGACCTAGAGAGGTCGAGACTACTTAACCGGACTATCCTGTGGCTGCCTTAAGAAAAACTCAAAGCCTCCAGCCAGGGGCAAAAAACTTACAGACTAAGCGACTACACGCTAAGGGCTCCCCCTGTGGGGAACGGGCCTCGGCTTAGGGCGTCGCTGGGGGGAGGACAGCAAGATGGGACAGGCTGGATCAGATTTGAATTATTATTATCAGGGGAGTTTAAAGCTACAGGCTCAGCTACGCCACCAGCTGGCACATCATACCCGAGCAAGGGACGGGGGGGAGGACCATTATTACGGGGTCGTCGCGAGGGACCTCGGCGGCGAGGTCGGAATGTCGATTTGATTTTGTTCCTACGGTCCCTACTGCTCTCCTGGAGAAGAGTTATGGGGTCGTCGGGATCTGAGAGGACAAGCCTGGGGCGGCGGACCTTACTAATACGAGAGGGGACATAGCTAGCCGCCTCGACAACCAGAGGGTTGCGATGGTTGGTGGCTGAGTCGAAGAAACGCTTGGAATTGCGTTTCAAGAACTGGGAGATGGTGGGAATGTCGAGATCGACATGGAGGATTTCGTTCCGAACGAACCAGGGGGCTCCCGTTGCCTTTCGGAGGAAACGGTTTTGGAGGGCCTGCATCCTATGAATGAGGTGAGGTTTTGCGTGCGCAAACACTGAACCCGCATAGGTCATGATGGGGCGAATGCACGCTGTATAAATGCGCAATTTGCACCTAAGTGACAATTTGCTACGTGCATTCAGAACGGAGTGGAGTCTACCGAGAGCGAAAGCGGCGCGCGAACGCACCTGCTTTATGTGCTCAGCGAAGGAGAGGTGGTGGTCGAGGGTCACACCGAGGTATTTGGCTCGCGTCTCCCAAGGGATCGGCTTGCCGAACATGGTGATCGGTCGGGGGGGGAGTCGAGTGCGACGCGGTCTCAGAAAGAGAACCGCTTGACTCTTGTCGGGATTGACCTCGATTCTCCACTTCCTAAACCAGGCGCCGAGATTATCGACTGCGGTTTGGAGAGTGCGAGATATCGGGTGTTGGTCCCTGCCCGAATAGTAAATGGCCGTGTCGTCTGCGAACAGAGCTAACTGCGCCTTTTTACTTTTCGGGATATCGCTGGTGAACAGCGTGAAAATGAGGGGAGCGAGCACAGAGCCCTGAGGGACTCCTGCACGGATGGGATGGGGGGAGGATAGCGCTCCTTCTATGCGATAGCGAAAGGTGCGATTCGACAAAAAGTCTCGTAAGATGAGTACGAGACGATCCGGCACGCCAAGTTGGTAGAGCTTATATAATAAGCCGTTGTGCCAGACTTTGTCGAACGCTTTCGCTATATCAAAGAAGACAGCGCCCGTCATCAAACCACGTTGGAAGCCAACGCTTATGTGTTCGATGATGCGGTGGACCTGATGAACGCAGGAATGCTGCGTTCGGAAACCAAACTGCTCGTTAGGGATGAGACCCTTTGTCTCGGCATAGTCTCTGAGTCGCTTATAAATAAGCCTCTCATAGATTTTGCCGAGCACATTGAGCAGACTGATGGGGCGGTAGCTAGAGGGCTCAGCCTTGGGCTTACCGGGCTTGGGGATGCCAATTACAGTGGCCTCTTTCCATGCTTGAGGAAAGATGTTGTTGCTCATGGCACCATTGAAGATGGTGACCATGAGCATTATAAGGTGGGCGGGGAAGAGTTGGATCACCCTATTGGTAATTCCATCTGAGCCGGGGGCTTTACGGGGTTTAAGACCCTTGATTATGTCCTGCACCTCGTCTGGAGTGACGGGGGGCAGGGGACAATCAGGGTCTTCAACGGGAGGGAGGGAGGCTCTACGTTCGACTTCCGCGTCGACCTCAGAGAGGTGAGCTTGGTCTACTGGTTGGGAGCTGGGTGAGCACTGAGTCTCAAGACTGTCGGCTAGGCATTCAGCCTTGTCGACATCATCGAAAGCGATGGTCTTGTCAGGGCGGATAAGGGGGGGCATAGAGGCAGTCTCTTGGGATCTGAGCTTCCTCTGGAGTTGCCAGAAGGCTAGGTGGGTAGGCTCTAGGTCGCTCAGCATCTTATCCCAGCCAGTGTTACGCAGCTCCTCTATGCGTTTCTTTACAGATCTCTGTAAAGAGCGCATATGGGCTTTGTTCGCTTGGCAGGGAAAGCTGCTGTAGGCACGGACAGCCGCGTTCTTCTCATTCAGCAGCTCACGCACATCGTCCGGCAACTTCCAGCGATGGTCTTCCATCGCTGGAATTTCCCTTGAACAATCGTCCAGGACAGATTGTACGTGTTCTGTGAATGAGTCGATCGCGGCCGTCGTGTCAGCGATAGAGTCAAAGAGGTCGGGGATGACTAACTTTCAATCCTAGGGGACGCATATATATTAGTTTTGCACTATAACTAACGTAGCGGGTACACCTCACCCGAGTAAAACTATGACACCAATATATGTGGTTTAAACAGTAACCACGCCCCTATTTTCTCGTGCAAGTCACGACCTGTCTACTTTTCTGAGCCAGGGATAAACCCGTACGCAGTTTTGAGTTGATTCTCTGCGTTCAAGTCGCAACGTGTTTATTTCCGACGGACAAGCATAGTCTCGTGGAAAATTTATTAGATAGATGATGTTAAGCTACTAGTACATTCTTATAGCTACTTATAACTAATAGCAAACGGAGTTAGGAGTATGGTGCTTCTCCTACAATAATTATAATCAGTAAAATCATCAATACAACTCTCTAAGTTCATAAATCCTAATGAATGACTATTACTTGAAATCTTGACATTTAGAATTATACAAACTTATGGAGTTGTATTACTGATTCTAATGATTATAATTTTATAAATACATTTTTGTTATGGTCGCAAATCATACTTTAATCAACATATAATCGAATACTGACTCGCAATTTGTAATAAACTTATGAAAATTAGAAAATCGCGGGCTACCTGGAGCTTCCCCCTTAAAATATTATGCTATGTAATGCAATCTCTATCGTAAGCGAAATAATATTTCATACAAAATTCAAGAGATTATTATGAGATTATTATGCAATGAAACACTTGCAGACTTATTTATAAACGTCTCTTATATTTTAATCAATTGCTAAGCAACTGATTAGCAACATTCTTATTTATTTATTTTTATTATTATTGGTTCACAAATCGGGCAATACAATATAACTTACATACCAGATAACTTAAAGACACGCATGCACTAAAATAGTGAACACAGCATGCACAATGTACGTATATGAGCTAGTTAAACTTAATTATAAATAAGTTTATAAATAAATTGCACTAATTATTATTACTTAAATGGCTGCACAGGCTCTTCTTAATTTTAACTCTGGCCGATGCCACAGTAGATCCGATGCTAAGGTCCCAGAGAAAACATCAAAATGCTGCCCCACGCCGTTGTAGCTTATGCGCCATAAAATGGCGCATATTGTTAGGGTTTCGTACTAAAATGGTAAAAAGGAAATATTTTTTCGACTTTGATGAAAAATGTAAATATAAATACCATCCCCTCCGAAGATTACATAGAGAAAAATTTGAAATTATTCTGTGTGATAGAAGTTTATGTAAAGATTACAGGAAAATTAAAACGATGTATGTAAATAGCACACTTTTTATACATATATGACTAGCAGCACCCCGCGGTTTCACCCGCGTAAGTCTCGAACCCGTAAGAATCACTGGATAATAAGTATCTTATGTAGTAATCTAGGTTATGAACTATCTGTTTGCTAAATTTTATGAATATCCGTTCAGTAGTTTTTGCGTGAAAGAGTAACAAACATCCATCCATCCTCACAAACTTTCGCATTTATAATATTAGTAGGATAATTAGGAAGTAGGATGGTACGGAACCCGGTGCGCGAGTTCATTTCACTCTTGAGCAGTTTTATTTTATATTTGTCCAGCAATGAGGCATCACAAATGAGCGCCTATTGCATAGACGATAAATAGCTCTGGCGTGACACAGCAAGTTGAATTATCTCCAAGCAAACCTTCACAAACTACGTGGACATTGATTAACTTAAATAGTATACGATATCCGCAGTTTTCCTTCGAGAGCAATGTAGTCATACAGAAGAATTCTAACCTCGATTCATAGAGATATAAACGTTATTTAGCGCTAAATAGCTACGTTTTTCTAGAAGAATGGCCTAGCCACATAGCGTCTGCCATTTACCGGCGAATAACGTCACTGAAACTTTATTTAAGTATTAAAAAAAAAAGTTGGTGTGTTTTTCTAGAGAGCGTTTTTGACAACGTAATGTCAAACCCCGCTGCCTAAAGACTTAAATCGCTAGATTTGCCCTCACCGTACTTAGTCACGTGAAAATGTGCCCATACTGAGAATAATAAGCTAACTCATTATTAAATAGCGTTTCCAAGACAATCAAGTCAAGTCACTATGTCATTGTGTATCAGAGGTGTCAAAGCGAAACAGAAACGCGACTATCTTTTGAAGCGGTAGGGCGAATCTAACGATTTAAATCTTTGCCGCTGTCATAATTTTCATGACAGCCGTCACTGATGCCTTTATATGCGGCCACCGTTTGTCTAGGAAACCGTAGTTTTAGAACTCGTTTACGGAGTCGCGCGTCGCGTTGAGTGGCGCCGCACGCACTAAATTCAAACATAAGGCGTTGTTGAGAGCGTTTACGGAGAAGTGATTTTACACGCGTTTACTTGAAGTTCAGGCGGAGCCCGCGGATGGCATCGCCGCGTCACTGCGACTAGGGCATCCAATCTCGGTATACCGAGATCTCGAAATACCGGGATCCCGCATGATTGTCTACTCCCGCAAGGAGCGAGATTACCTACGTGTGCGGGATCTGCGGGATTTGCGGGATTGGGGAGCAGCATAAGGACGTCCTTCCTTAGGCGCTAGCCCATGAGGAGTACTGAGCTGAACTCAAAACTCAAACTCAGATCTGAGGTCGCGCTTGCGGCTAGCGTTTGTTCGATTCCGGCTGCCATTGTTTATGTTTTGATTTGTGAAGTTGCATGCATTTAATTACCTACTCTCGCGAATACTCGTGATTAGGAAATGATGGGAAGTTCGATGGGTAAGTATTTTTAACTCTCGCATTTAATGCCCTCAAGTCTATTCCGCCCACTAGTGTGGAAGGTGAAAGGGCTGTATCTGCTGCCGACTATTTAGCGTCCCATACTTATTAGATGCAGTCTGGCAGACGACACCATAGACAAGTTATGTGTTCTCCGAAAATATTTTCAGCAAGACATGGCTTAATGTTACTGAAATTCAGTATTTTCTCCTAAATAAAATTAATAAATTATAGATTATTATTTTTACCATATTAAATTTTTTTAAAACACACTCATATCTGTTTTTTTATATTTCTACTAGCTTTTGCCCGTAGCTTCGCCCGCGTGGATGTCGGAAAACTATACGTATAAACCTTCCTCTTGAATCACTGTATCTATTGATGAAAACCACATTAAAATCCGTTCAGCAGTTTTGAGATCATCGCGACATACAGGCAAATGAGCGCGTTTTATAATATGTAGTGATGCTCATATCACATACATATATGAGTGTGTTTTAAAAACTGCCTATTGAGGCAGTCTCACATAGCAGATCATGCGGCATGTATATGTAGATGTGGGATCTTGCTAATACCGAGATCTCGCGAGATCAAACATCATCAATCAATCTGCCTAGCCTTTTCCCAACTATGTTGGGGTCGGCTTCCAGTCTAACCAGATGCAGCTGAATACCAGTATTTCACATGGAGCGACTGCTTATCTGACCTCCACAACCCAGTTACTGGGTATGTGATCAAACATCAACGATCCTGCAAATTCCGAGATTACAAATAACCAGCAGGATTGGATGCCCTACTTGCGATGTTTATCGCGGCGGCGCACGCAGCATTGCGGCCAGCTGTTCCTGCAATTCTCCGTTCACGGTAAAACATCCCGCACCACGCCCCACATCACGCGCCGTGACACGCCCCGCAACTTCATAAACAACATCGTACATTGCCATATGTTTGTATTTGCGCGTGTGATGACGCGAGCCGCTGCACCCGCCGCTTGTCTGTAAACTGAAAAACGTCCGACGACAGGCCACGCCGCTCACGACACGCGACACTCCACGTCTCCATAAATGAGGCGTTAGTTAGCAATTGGTCAGTAGCTGTCAAAATTAAACACCACCGATGCACATTTTAAAGCTCGGGCCACACTGGGAACGAAGCTTGTTTGTCTAGCTTCGCTCATGTAGCTACCGCGTCGTATCATCACAGATCGGAATATAATAGCGTTTATACCTAAACTTCAAGGAAAGAAGTAATAAGAGTGGATAATACCTCCTCGAAAATCCCGGAATGATAAATATAATAATAATTTTGGTTGTATCGTGGTGTGTGAGGGTAGACTTACAGGGTCTGAAGAAAGGATACTCCTGTTGATGGTCCCAACACTTTAATGGTCCACACACTACACAACAATGTTTTTAATACAATTATGAAGGCACAATAAATAGCGAGCATGGATTTGTACATCCACAAGCACAAGCGGTAAAGTTCGGTATTATCTACAAAGCGATTTCGCGTGGGTACTTCGAGGTCGCGTAATTAGCGCAAGCAAGCGGGCGTCCGACGTATGAGGTAGGTCGTGACTAGTGACCGGTGAATACCGAATGCGCGGCGAATGTATGCGTGTGCGCATACGTCACACGACGTGTAACTTCACGCGTCTTAGGCAAAGGAGCTCAGCAGGCGACGCGCGTGTCCAGTGTACTATGAGTATGATTGCGTTAATGACGGACGGGCCGTACGGTAATCACGTATATTATAATAAATGCTACTAATTATTGTTTAGTGTTTATGTTTATAATGTATATTGTGTGTTTGTGTTTATTAGTGTAGGGCGTATAAATATATTATGTACATATTGTAAATATAATGTGAGTCACCTACATAATAATAATTTATTATACAAATCAAATCAAAACTCATTCATTCAAACACAAGTAGGTAGGTGTTGCAACCAGTACCCTTACTAAGTTATAAAATAACTTGTATTAAAGGCAGTGGTACAAGCCCATACATAGTTCAAAAGAATTGCAGGAGAACAAGTGCTTTGACCAAAGTAACTTCTGACCATAATTGCAGAATTCAGAAACAAACAAAAGACGTTTGGATTATTCGTGTTTGTGTGTGTGTGTGGTGTGTGTGTGTGTGTGTGTGTGTGTGTGTGTGTGTGTATTATGGTGGCTCTGTTTGAATGTTTGTTATGCGTGGTATGGTGATAGCGTGTGTTGTGTCGGTGCAGTTTGTGTGTTATGTTCTCAGTGATAGGGCTTAGGGTGTGTTATTATTAGAGAAATATGACGATTAAATCTCGGGGTTTAAGAAATTGCGAATTATATATTATCTAAGCTGAAGAGTTTGTTTGTTTGAACGCGCTAATCTCTGGAACTGCAAGTCGGATTTGAAAAATGATTTTTGCTTTTGATAGCCACTATAGCACTTCTTAAGGAAGGCTATAGGCTATTTATCATCACTCTAGGATCCTTAGGCGCCGAGTAAAAAGAAAAAAGAACGCTACGCGAAAACGAAGTAATTAAAAGCGGGCAGGCGATGCAATGCAACGGGTGGGTCGGCGGAACCAGGTGAACACGCGGACGATGTCGCGGGCAGAAGCTAGTTTACTATAGCTAAATATTTAATTGGTTACGAATGTATTCAAAGTACAGTAAATAATTCGAATTACTTAAATCCCAAGATTTAATTGTCATGATTATCATTCCAGATTTTAAAGGAGGTATTATCCACTCTTGTTACTTCTTTCCTCGAAGTTTATTTATATTTATACTCCACCTATTCCTATCTCTGCTTATCATACTCTACGGCCGATTTATCTTGGCAGGTCCGAACATAGACACTAAGAAGTTCCGCGCATGTTCTCTCACTTACACTCGCCTCATGTCACCATTTGGTTTTTGGTTCCTAAAAAATCTTACTGCGCATCCTTCTGCGCGAAGTTCAGGCCTGCCAAGATAAATCAGCCGTACTGTCCTTTGGTTCATAGTTCACGGTGTGAACCGAAGTATACAAACACGTATATTATTCACTATTGATCCTTCATAACAACGTTTCAGTGACGTTTTTCGCCGGTAAACAGATGCAATGTGGCGGCCACCGCTCTTCTGGGAAACTAAGTACTTGGACTAGAAAATGTTTAATACTTCTTAAAAGAGTTATTTGCAATTAATAATTATAATCATTATTATATTAATATATGCCTCGGAAAGCACGTCAAGCCGTTGGTCCCGGCTGTCATTCGTAGATGTTTGACAATCGTTTCGGGTCGTCAGAAGCCCGAAAGTTTGACAACCAGTCTTAACCAAGTGGTATCGTATTACCCAGTAACTGGGTTGTGGAGGTCAGATAAGCAGTCGGTCCATGTAAAATACTGGTATTAAGCTGCATCCGGTTAGACTGGAAACCGACCCCAACATAGTTGGGAAAAGACTAGGCAGATCCTGATGATGAATTATAATAATCAATACTATAGAGCGACATTTCATAATTCCATTTAATAATATTGAAAAATTCATCAAAACACCGAAATAGGGTAATTGCTGTAGTAATTGGCCACGCTTTAGTAACTGGCCACTCATAAAAAAAGAGATAGAAACAAGGAGAAGAAGCAAGCTCATGAATGAAAATTACAAAAAATATTTTTCGTCCTTTTCATTTATGAGCTTGCTTGCATTACCTTGTTTCTACCTGTTTTTTATGAGTGGCCAGTTACTAAAGCGTGGCCAATTACTACAGCAATTACGGTATTTGACACTACACAATTTGCAACGACCTTTCAATATGCACTCTCTCAACTTTAAAATGTGTGCGTTCAAACGTTTTAAACGTCACAGTGCAAGATCTTCATTCTTGAGTGAAACCAATTTCAAAATACGAAGTTAATCAAAAAACAGCCATCCCGTCCACTACCTTTCGGCAAGTTATTTACTTCTTCCAAAACCATTTTTATTTCTCCCGCAAGCTACCTATTATAACCGAAACAAATTATCTTTTGAAATAAATCTAGCGGTATTGCACCGCTTATTTTTAGGGTTCTCTAATAACAAAAAGGAATCTTTGAATATTCGTTGTTTTGTCAGAAAATTCGTCCATCCTCTTGCAAATTGCTAAAAAATACATGAAATATTAATGGTTACATAGGACGACTTTCATTAATGAAACTAAACGTAACAAGGACATCTAAACCGTATTCAAATTTTAATAATCCGTAACAATAAAACGCGTTCATTAGGATAAATACAGACAGACATTTTGACAGACGTTTATGCACCAAAATAATTCTAAGATCACTTAAGACCAATTGCGCGTTCATGGGTTTTCCTAAATAACTCGGAGTTAACTCAGGATTAATTAAATAATATATTAACCAACCTGCTGGCCAAAGCACCTCTCACGTGAGCAATTCGTACTGTTAACGAAATTCAGAATAGGTTGGACATTTTTTCGTGTTACTTTAGTGAACTTGCAAGAGTAAGTTTATACATAATATGTTACGAGAGCAACAATTAGTGTAATGTTATGTTTATTGTTTCTTTTATTGTTATGTTTATGTAAAACATATATTATGTATGTTAATTTTCTGTGAAGATTACACTGTCAGAATTATAAGGTTGTAGTGTTATTATGCCGTTATGAATGTGAGTCTTACTGACCATGAAATAAGGACTATTTTGCATTGGGCTGTGTTTATAAACCACTAATTTCAAAATTTGTTAGTTATAAGTAATTTGGTGTTAATGTATTGTGTAGTTATTTGTAATTGTTAGTAATAGTGATGTTTAAAATGGTTAATATTATAAGTAGGCTTAGCTATCGCATTAGGTTTCTAAACCTGTAATGATAGTTTAAGAGAGTTAAATAAATAAATAAATAATTCATCTTGCGCCACCAAGTGTTAGAGGTAAACCTAGAATTAAACCTATAAATATTTAACCCACCGCTGTGGGAGAGCTAAATCGCTAAATTCTGGGTCTAGTAAGTAATGTCAAAAGTTTTCAATAAATTACCAGCGTTGTGTCATCGCCCTTCTCTTTCTATGCAGTCCCACATTAACCACACTTTCGGACATGTCGATGGCTCCTAAGTATATTGAGTCAACTGTACTTCTAATAACTTTAAAGGGAGGCGATAAAAAGAGCGAATGGTTATTAATAAAATAATATGAAATTTATCATGCACTGCTAATAGGCCTTATTATATTCAATTCACTATGATTAGCTATTTTTCTTGATTGTATTAACATTTTAAATATAACCATTCGCTCTTTTTATCGCCTTCCTTTAAAGTTATCAGAAGTTCAGTTGACTCAGTATACTTAGGGGCCATCGATGTAATCCCCTTAAATTCCATGTATAGGGGCGAGCCTATTACCATCAACCGGACACAAATCCTGACTCCGGGCTGTTCCATATGGAACACCCAATAACACTTTTCCCTACCCGAGAATCGAACCCAGGACCGTATGCTCACCAGTAGCGCTTGCGACGACTAAACCATCGCAGCGAGGCAGTAGGTACCAATAACTAGTTATTGCTGGTGCTTTGGCCAGCAGGTTGGTTAATATATTATTTAATTAATCCTGAGTTAACTGTTAACTCCGAGTTATTTAGGAAAACCCATGAACGCGCAATTGGTCTTAAGTGATCTTAGAATTATTTTGGTGCATAAACGTCTGTCAAAACGTCTGTCTGTATTTATCCTAATGAACGCGTTTTATTGTTACGGATTATTAAAATTTGAATACGGTTTAGATGTCCTTGTTACGTTTAGTTTCATTAATGAAATTCGTCCTATGTAACCATTTCATGTATTTTTTAGCAATTTGCAAGAGGATGGACGAATTTTCTGACAAAACAACGAATATTCAAAGATTCCTTTTTGTTATTAGAGAACCCTAAAAATAAGCGGTGCATTACCGCTAGATTTATTTCAAAAGATAATTTGTTTCGGTTATAATAGGTAGCTTGCGGGAGAAATAAAAATGGTTTTGGAAGAAGTAAATAACTTGGCGAAAGCTAGTGGATGGGATGGCTGTTTTTTGATTAACTTCGTATTTTGAAATTGGTTTCACTCAAGAATGAAGATCTTGCACTGTGACGTTTAAAACGTTTGAACGCACACATTTTAAAGTTAAGAGAGTGCATATTGAAAGGTCGTTGCAAATTGTGTAGTCTCAAATACCGTAATTTTCAATAAATTACCAGCGTTGTGTCATCGCCCTTCTCTTTCATTTCTATGCAGTCCTACATTAACCGCACTCTCGGTCATGTAATCCCCTTAAATTCCATGTATAGGGGCGAGCCTATTACCATCAACCGGACACAAATCCTGACTCCGGGCTGTTCCATATGGAACACTCAATAACACTTTTCCCTACCCGAGAATCGAACCCAGGACCGTATGCTCACCAGTAGCGCTTGCGACGACTAAACCATCGCAGCGAGGCAGTAGGTACCAATAACTAGTTATTTAAACAATTACGATATGTACAGAACCCTTTGTTTTTCTGTGCAACTCGCACGCACTTAGCAGGTGTAAGGTAAGTGAGATAGTTGGAGAGGTCTAGACTAAAACTTACAAGTTCAGTGTAATGCTTAGTCGATCCTGGAGAAAACTTTTGCTTTGTTTAAGATGTAGGAAGATTTGCAGGAGGCATTATTACCCGACTACGACAAAGCCAAAGAAGGTTTTTGATTTTAACAGGCTATGTGTTCATCTGTTCCTTCATAACTCCTAAACTACTCGTCGTGTTTTCACAAACGAGGTATCGTTGGAAGCGTCGTCGTGTTGTTCCGAGGTTATACGAAAACCAATGTTATTTTGAAATCGATATTGAAATCAATGTCTGTTTATACATTTTGAATTGACTTTTCGTCGTTTTGGGTTTTGTAGTTTTGGGATTTAACTTATTTTTATTTTGAAAATTTATCTATCTTAGATTTGTATAAGTCTCTAAATCTCTGTACAGTACTATGGTACATTTAAAAGGTCTAAACAAATGAGGATACAGTTTATCACAGTCAGTCCCAACTTTGATGAACATAATTGTCACCATGAAATTATGAACTATCAAAGAAGGATCAAAACCGTGTTGATTTTTATCATGAATGGTTGTGACCACAGAAGGGCTTAGCACAGGAAGACCTTGTAAGTATAATTAAACTAAGGATATATAGTTCCATGTGGAACCAGCTACATGGAACTACTGGGAATAAAGGAGGTATTAACAACAAATTAAGTCATTAGCAACAAATTAAGTCCATTTAACTTGAGGTCAAAACTGGATGGTCACCGAGCTGTTTCCGAGCTTTTCTAACCTGTTACAAAAAAAAATGAATTATGAAAAACTACTCCACTTAATTAAGTGGAGTAGTTTTTCATAATTCATTTTTCAAAAGTATCAGTTATACTTTTCTGAAAGCTGCAGAATGAGTGATCATTAAAAAATAAAATGCTTGCCCAAAACTTACATAATCTCAGAAATCTCTCCCGAAATCTCGGAAATCGAAGAACCGACGCAGATCGGTAACTATCCAGTTTTGACCCCTAGTTAACTGGACTTAATCTGTTGCTAAAGACTACTAGTATAACCCCTTTCAAGGAATACGTCGAGTTTCCCTGTCACCGTATTTCAACAAACAAGCTCCTAAACCTTACCCCAAAATACAAAGACGGGGAAATTAATTGTGAAACAAATTGACTGACAACTTTTTTTTTTTTCCGTTTATTTTTCAATACATTTTAGTTACATAATATACAATCTTAACACCTTGTCTAGAGACCTTTAAAGGTTTATGTGACAAAGTGGAGGAAGCAAACACGCTCACAACAAATACTAAAAAATTATGTTGGCTACTTAAAGAATTGAGATGGGATGTCACCAGTAATATAATATTTTTTTAAGGTAGATTTACATGTTTTATATGTACTAGAGGCAATATTTGACTGCACAGAGTCGGGAATTTTATTTAGAGCATCAGGTAATATATATTCCCACGTTCTCCTGCCATACACATTTACAGTTGCAGGTAGTTTATATGCAGGCAAGTAATCAAGATCACGGAACTGTTTTGGTCTACTGTTTAAAGTTAAGGAGCTAATATTATTAAATTTATCCAAGATAATTGCCGACCTGAATTTATCATAGACTGACACAATTTTACAATATTTAAATAATCCGTGCTCATCATCTTTATATTTAAGTTTAATATACTTTGGCACAATAGTCTTGAGTATACTTAGTTGTAGTCTATATATTTTATCTACATAAGTTTTGTAGGAACGTCCGTAACTAGTTAGCCCATAGCTTATGACTGAATCCCCGAGAGCAAGATACAGCATGCGTAGAGTGTGGAAGGGTAGTTTATGTTTAAGGATAGCCAACTTGGCGTTAATAGATCTTAGTTTGTTACTTACACTTTCAATGTGTGGTCCCCAATTGAAATGCTTGTCTATGATGACGCCAAGATAGGTATGCTGGTCAACAGCCTCTAGGGTAGGACACGCACACATGCGTGCAGTGGGCCCGCGATGCAGGCACAGGTGGTCATGCGCAGTTACAATAGGTACATGTCTAACCTTCATATAAGGAGAGTATATATGGATAATCTTTGTTTTGCTAGCGTTGATAACCAGGCCTGCATCGTGTGCCCATTTACACAGGTCATCGAATAATCGTTGCATTACTGTTTGAGCCTCAATGATGTTTCTATGATGGGTTACCAAACACGTGTCATCGGCAAACTGGTATACAGAGTCCTCCGGAATAATATTACACATGTCATTAACGTATAATAAATACTCAGTTGGGCCAATTATTGAACCTTGGGCCTTGTTCGCGAGCGCCCAAATGCTTATTAACCTCATCAGAAAAAGCAGACAATAACTGCGAAGTGTTACGACCTTTCTGAAACCCAAACTGCTTATTATTTATGATGTTATTGCTAGACAAAAAAGTATTTATTTCATGACCTAAATACCGTTCCACTATTTTGTCTATGCTAGATAGAATAGTAATAGGCCTATAGTTGTTTATATCATTGTAGGGGCCTTTCTTGTGTATGGGTCTAATTATGCCAGTCTTTAATTCATCAGGATAGGATGACGTGGAAATACAAAGGTTTATTAGATGAGTAATGACAGGTGTTATTTCGGAATTTATACACTGTAGGTCACTAACTCGAATGTTATCTATACCCGGACCTTTTTTCTTATTCAAATGACTAATTATTTTAAAAACTAATTTCTCGTTGACTTTTTTAAATCTCATCGACACATTTGACACTTTTTGGGATGATGTGTCTTGCGATTAGATGACGACGATTAGATGACGATTAGACGATCTAGAGGTACCTCACATTTTTTACAAATTTTGTTGATGTTGTCTTCAAAACCACTAGCAAATTTGTTACTTAAAGAACTAAAGTCTTCATTAAAATGCTTCTTGATTACGTCATCTACTGCATTACACATCTTCCCACATATATTGTTAATTATTTGCCATATTTTTCTAGTGTTTCTAAAGTTTTCTGACACCTCATTTCTAATTGTGTTACTTTTAATTTTAGATATATATTTATTTGTTTTATTTCTATACATGTTATACAATAATCTATTTTTTACATTATTTTCGTCTTGCTTCCATATATCAAATAACTCGAGCTTTTTGTTACACATATGTCGCATTCTATCATTAATCCATGTACTAACATGCCTTTTGCCTAAATTAATTTTGGTTTGTATTTTACATTTCTCATAAATTTCGCTAAAGTACTTAAATTGTCCGTACATTCAAATTGCAACAGTTGTACAAATCAAATATTTTGATTCCAAAAATTTAATCCAAAGGTGCTAGTAACGATAAACTTAGCCTAATGTTAGTACTGTTTGTTTAATTTAATTAAAGCATACTGTTCGCCCATCGCATCAACACTCATCCACTGCTTCAACAATGGAGAATCCCACCTGTTTGCCAACGCGTCCAGGATGCCGTTTGCAGTGCCACGCACGCGTCTGAGCAGCGAAGCGCTTCGCTTACGGATGATTGCATAAAGCAATCAGTGTGCGCCTGAGCAAATATAGACGCGCTGCATAAACGAAACAACCCAAACAATACCTTCTATTCTCGACCAACCCACTTCTCCTTCTTACCTGACTTCCCATGTTCAATACTTATGCTCTGCCCATAGTAAAAATCTTCGTTCTACCAACAATCGTCTTCTACGATGTCCTTCTCACCGCGCTGGTTTCATTCACTATTCTTTCTTTGTCCAGGCGGTCTTTCTTTGGAATGCGCTCCCTCTGAACATCAGGACGGCAACCAATCGGTTGTCTTTTAAAGTGAAGATACGTGAGCATATACGTAAGAAGTTGGCAGAAACATCTCTGCGCTGATTTGTTGGATTCTTTTTCTCCTCTACTGATTGTTATTTCTCCTCTACCGATCGTTATTTCTCCTGACAACGTTTATTCTGATTATATGTATGTATATATGTATATATTGTTGTATTTATTCTTTTATTTTATAGTTATTTTCGTGTTATCTATCCTTTATATTGCACCTGCCATGTTTTCTCTCTGCATCACCCTAAGGTTGACTGGTAGAAAATGCCTCAGGCATTAAGTTCGCCTTTGTACGGTATTTGTTTTTACTTGTGCATAAAGTTTTAATAAATAAATAAATAAAAATACCCTAAACGCGTTGTTATATTGTATACGCAGAGTCCCGTACACTCGCTGCGTGTAGTTGACCTATAGTCTACACGCAGCGAATGTTATAACACGGCAAATTGAGATAGGGTGTCAATTTGATAAATTGCTGCTGTTAATTTAATTGGACAAAACCATTGTTCACTTTGACACGCGTAACAATACGCTGAACATTTCACAGCTCCTTGTAAGATGGGAAAGTTGTGTAACCATAGACTAGAAGCCAGTAATGTAACATCGATAGAGTTTTAATTATACGGCTACCCGCAGTGCTGCCCTATACGGGAAATAGTTACTTGGACACACGAGTTTAGTGATGACGCGATTTTTTTTTTGCTTTTGGGAACAATAACTCTTTGTGGTTTTGATGAAAGATTAAATAACATCTGCTACATTATTTTTTACACACTAAAGTTCCATTCACATGGTGCAAGTTTATTGCCTGTGGCATACCATAAAAAGGGCAATTAACTGGCACTCTCTAAACAACACGTACAAAATTGTAGCACGATACGGGCATGTTAGTTGCCATTCATAACTGGTACGATTTTATTGCACTACAATAAAATTGCAAGAACAATGAAATCGCATTCAATTCGGGCATGAAAATTTTCTATCATTCAAACAAGAGCGAACGAAATAAGATATTCCATAAAATTGAATGAAATATTTGGCAGCGCAAATATTGGTAATACTTGAATCATTATTGTACAAGTACTTGCAACTCTGTCTCTCGACGAGGCAAATCTTGCATGCAATAATCGCCATGGAATTTTATTGCCTTGGTTAAAGTCGCATGCAATTTTATTGAATGGAAAAGCTTAAATTATTGTAGATTTGCTATTTTATGGAAATCGCACGCATTTAAACACATGCATGCAATTCTTGAAAGGCAATAAAATAGAACGTGTTTTATGAAATGCGATTCCTGCTCTTGAACTTTCCAGAAACTTGCACTGTGTAAATGGAGCTTAAGTGACAGCTAAATGAATGTCCACATAAAAGTGCTGTTGGATTTTCTACGCTCGCTTCAGCGCCGAAAGTTGATAATCCAACAGTGCGCTTTTATTTAGGCATTCATTTTTCAGGCTTTTTACCAGGTTGTACCTATAAAAACCAAATGTAGATTTGAATCCAATGGTAGATAAAACGGAAGATGCAGGCTTTGTAATTTACTAGCAATTTCAGAGGTTTGTGAATCCTAGTGAATAAAATTAACTAGTTCAAGTGTATTTAATTATATGGCAAGTTATCAGTAATATTTTTCACTCTTCAAAAACGTAAAATTCATGAAACGATACAAATTCAATACGTATGCAAATGACTCGTAGCGAATCTCGTAGCAAACGTAGCAGTCAGATAAACGCATCAGTTACGCCGTAGCCTCGTAGCACCGAACCTTGATGACAATGCTTGTAATTGAGAACACACAGGACAAACGAAGTCTAAGGCACCTGTCCTACCACCAGCGATTTACGATAAGTGAGTAGCATCTAGTTGTTGTGTGTAGTTCGGATAGTTTTGTCGCTGGGATATGAGCGAGTGAGCGAGTGCCTCGATTAGAATGGCTACCCAGCCATATGTACCAAGCGAGTCCCTCATCGAGTGTTCTGCCCGTCAAGCAAGCGTTTCTTTCTTTCTTTTCTTTTATGCAGAGACAAACAGTGGTAGGTGCAATAGCAAAAATAATTATATAAGAGAATTTTTTACGTGAAAACATCTTTTCGCTCGGTGTGGTAAGTTCAATATTTCTGACCGACAAAAACATATAAGATTTCAACCGCTAGTAATAACTACGTGACTTTTAATGTCAGAGTAATAGTTGAGCATTTAAAAGATACGTCATATTTGTAACAATTTTGAAGCAAGATTTCATTTGCCTATAACGTCACATCGCAAGTGCAGGCGCATGCGCGCGACCCTCTATTTTTCACTATGTGTCGAAATTTCAATTCGCATAGCGCAAAACCGTATTTAGCTAGAATATTGATTCTGGCGAAACAACAGAAATCTTGGCCAGAATAGTGTCAAAAATGCATGTGAAGTTGACTATAGCAAAATAATTACAGATGCCGTCTCATATTAGCCGTAAATCAAGTCAGACATTTTAAAAAATCCAATCGAGAAACCGTTCATCATAATATAGTCTAGTGCCGAGCAAATACAATAGGCTAGTTTAGCTGTGACCAATAAATGGCGCAGACTCGAACTTCGCCAACTTAATTATTTTTTTTCTCGCCTACTTACACTGGACCTACAACTATTGCACGTTTCTTGTGCGATAAAATAGTTAATAGCAGTCGCTTCCTCGTCGGCAGTGGGACAAGGGCCTAATGAGACTCGGTTATGTAAATAAATGGAATGTAGTTAGTTGAGCACAACGTGACGCATACTGACAACCAATCTACATGATATGGGTGACACTCCCTTAGGGCCTCAAAGTTAATTTTAGGAACTCATGTGATTTCTAATGCCGCGTTCCCACGGCTCGTGGAGGCCCGTGCCGAGCATTCCACGGATCATCCCATACATACGATTGGACGGACGTCGAAAGGCCGCCGCAGGCTGACTGTTTCTACTGCCTGTGGTCTGGCGCGGTCTGGCCTGTGAGAAAGCGGGTTGTGGGACCGGGACATAACAGTTTGATGTGCAGTAAATCTGCTATCAAATCTCATTATTAGTTTTCATGTTGACCCAAAATAACTTTGATCAAATCTAATCACATCAGTTAATTGCAAATATGTTGTACATACAAAGGATTTTTGTGCGTATCGGACCACGCACAATGAAGGATTCCGTAGTTAGGATGAATTTATCCTAAGACTAAACTTAACATTGTAGTTGAAAAACATGATCTCAGATACATTCCAACAGCTAATTTAAGTTTGTACGCACAATATTGAGAGATTTACCATGTTATTTTAAGACCATAGACTTCTTATAGGTTTTCCTGTAAGCTATAAGTAGGTATAGAACTATTTTTTGTATTTTTTTTTTTCAAAATTTTAGGCTCAGTAGTTTCTGAGATAAGGGGGATAATTAATTTTAGTCTATTTTCTTAAATAACTTTAATTTAATTCATTTTAAAATTATAAAAATATCTATTTAAGACGCTCATAGCCTTTCATTTGATATATCACACGGTACAGCAGTGCTATTCTGTACAAATCTCACCGTGAAAATTTAGGTGAGGTGAGCGTGGAGTGAGCTGTCAATAGTGTCACCTAGCATGGAATGACAGCTCACCTCAAGCTCACTTCACCTAAGTTTTCACGCTGAGATTTGTACAGAATAGCACTGAAGTACGCAAAACTTTTATTTTTATTTTTCTTATTTGCCCTCAGAATTGGCCCCCAGCGAGGAGCTCGTGGCTAAATAATAACAGCCGTAAGGGTCGATCCATCAGGTTAAGCTACGCTTGCCGGGGTTGGTCCGTAGATGGGTGACCATCTGTACATACCGAGACTCCTCCGTGCCTCGGAAAGCATGTTAAGCCGTTGGACCCGGCTGTCATTCGTAGATCTGTGGCAGTTGTTACGGGTCGTCAGAAGCCCGAAAGTCTGACAACCAGTCTTACCAAGGGGTATCGTATTACCCAATAACTGGGTTGTGGAGGTCAGATAGGCAGTCGCTCCATGTAAAATACTGGTATTCAGCTGCATCCGGTTAGACTGGAAGCCGACCCCAACATAGTTGGGAAAAGGCTAGGCAGATGATGATGAATTGGCCCCCATATTCAAAATTCATTTATTACGTTACACGTCCGTATTTGGGTCACAAAAATTCATATGTGTACCAAATTTCAGCTTAATCGGTCTAGTAGATTCGGAGCAAATCGGCTGTGACAAACGGACAGACAGACAAAGAGCATCTTCTCTTCGAAAGAGAGTGGGCTGTACTACCACGCGGGCCCAGTGCGGGTTGGTAGACGTCACATGTCTTTGAATTTTTTGTTCTAGGACGTTGTTTTCCTTCACCGTTTTGAGAGCAGTAGTGATGAAACAAAGTAAAGCGACGGTCTGGGTTTGAAACTTTGAACCTACGACCAACAAACTTGTAAGTCGCGGCCGCTATCAGCACTAGTGTTGGTTAGTAAAACGTATAGCGCCAAAACATAACACGTTATGTGTAGAAAGCATCTAGCGTATGTTATATTGACTCTGACTTTGCGCTAGAATATAACGCCTCAACAAACTAAGCGTCTAAAAGGCTAAACGCACAGCGGGGCCAGAACGGGATCGCGTTATAGTTTTATAGTCTTTTATACAAATTTCAACACAGCGTGTCGAGTGAACTCGTACGGCAGTCGACACGCGGTATCTGTTATCTACGCTGGCCTACGCATTGTTTGTAAGCACGGCACTCGCTTGCTCGCTTGTTTATTCGTTTTCTAAATAATAGGACAGGTCCTCTCAATCTGTGTGGTTCTTTCCTCAAAAGACCATTTCAGACACCAATTTACATGGTCTTCACGTGAAGTGACCAAGATTATGTCTGGACTTTATAAGAGACTGTGACCTCTGAGTTTGTTTCGGCCTTTCTTCTCAGAGTAGTCAGACAGGAAACGCCGACCTCATCTAGTTTAAAAAAAAAAACATGATTGACTTATAAAAGTGTTTGTACACAAACCTACCTACTTACAGAAATAAAAATCATTTATCAATAATTTTGTTATTGTGTAAGTGTAACTTATACTGTAAGGTGTAAATATAATCATTCTCATGTTTCGTACGTTCGTCGTGCTATTGTAAATGTTGTGAGCTTAAGAGATAACTAGCGTGTTGCCAGATAAAATGATAACGTCTTCACGTTCAGACTGCGGCCGAGTTTGGTAACAACGTGTTATAATGATAGCGTATAAAACAACGCGCTAGAAAAATATATTTTATAGTCTATGATAAATGATAAATGATTTTTATTTCTGTAAGTAGGTTTGTACAAACACTTTTACAAGTCAATCATGTTTTTTTTTTTAAACTAGATGAGGTCGGCGTTTCCCATCTGACTACTCTGAGAAGAAAGGTCGAAACAAACTCAGAGGTCACAGTCTCTTATAAAGTCCAGACATAATCTTGGTCACTTCATGTGAAGACCATGTAGATTGGTGTCTGAAATGGTCTTTTGAGGAAAGAACCACACAGATTGAGAGGACCTGTCCAGTCAGTGCACGCATTTGTCAGTAATCGCGCAGCTCAACTCAGAACTTAAGGAGCTCAACGATTCGACGAACAATACCAAAGAAAGGACATTGGGGTAGCCCGCATAAATTATTCAAACTGCCAGACCATGATTAAAAATATCTGAGGGAAAAAATAAAACAACCTACATAGTCTTCACATTCACAATAAATTAAAATAATATAATACTTTACAAAGTAAATAGTCATGTCAACATTCAGTATGCAAAAATAAAAAAATAAAATAACATTTGGAGCAGTTAATTCCCAAGCCTTTTTGTCCTCACTATATTCTTTAACGGTATAAAAAGCTTTATTCAAAATTCAAATCATTCATTAAACGCAAGTTGACACAACTGGCGTTTAATGAATGATTTGAATTTATTAAGGCTCAGATCTTGAACGTGGCTTGGAAGTTTATTATAAAAGCGTATACATTGACACCTGAATGAGCCACCTATTTTCTGGAGGTACAACAAATTTGTGTTTGTTCCTAGTATTTATATTGTGGATATCACTGTATTTTTTAAACAATTTAATGTTTTTATGGGCATATAAAAGATTTTCAAAAATGTACTGAGAAGGCAAAGTCATATATTAATCTCCTTTAATTTCTCTCTGAGAGATTGTCTCGGACTTAATTTATACATGCATCGAACAGCTCTTTTCTGCAAAACAAAGATAGTCTGAATGTCGGCTGCATTTCCCCACAACAGAATACCGTACGACATTACACTATGAAAATAGCTAAAGTACACTAAACGGGCTGTCTCTATGTTAGTTAAATTACGAATTTTCCTAACAGCGTATGCTGCGGAGCTTAGCTTTTTTGACAATTTATCTATATGTGGGCCCCACTGAAGCTTAGCATCCAAAGTTAAGCCCAAGAATACTGTGCTATCTTCAGGATTCAATTCTTCGCCCTTTATCAACACGTTAGTTTTCACCTGCCTAACGTGAGGTAGCGTAAACTTAATGCATTTGGTTTTTTTTTTCATTAAGGAGTAAATTATTAACATTGAACCAGTGAACTACTATTGAGATCGCTCTGTTTACATCGTCAGTAACCAGCTGCTGACGTTGAAGTTTAAACAAAAGTGAAGTATCATCCGCAAACAAAACTATATCATGATTATCTTTTATGAGGTAGGGCAAATCGTTAATATAAATAAGAAACAAGAAAGGACCAAGAATCGAGCCCTGTGGGACCCCCATTGTTACTATAGATCCGGACGATAACGTGTCTATAGTTTATAGCGGATTTGAACACCACTAATAAGCACTGTTTTCTCTTGCAAAACGTAGTTCAAATAAACATATGTAGTTGAATCATTATATTGATCTTGATCTTATTTGTTGATATTTAATCTGACTTGACTTAAAAATACTTATAATGTTACTTCTCCAGAATGTAGTTTATTTCTGTAAGAGATTTGCGACTTGACTTGAGATTCGAAAATAGATTAAATTGAAAGGCCTCTATGGAAAAGGGATTATTTTACAAACATTTAGTCCTGTTTATGTACAGTCGAGTTCTTTAATATCTGAGCATGTTCATGAATCAAAAATATATAGGCAATGGTAAGTTACATAAAACTAAACAGCTTTGCCTTACTAATTGTAAACAATCTGTGACGTCATAAATATGTGACAACATTATATCAATAATATTGCTACAGAGAAATACTCTAAAAATTGTGCGCAATCCCTTGTTCATATTATTTAGGGCAAAGTTAGGTTCACAAATCAATCAATCTACCTGGCCTTTTCCCAACTATGTTGGGGTCGGCTTCCAGTCTAACCGGATGCAGCTAAATACCAGTATTTTACATGGAGCGACTGCCTATCTGACCTCCACAACCCAGTTACTGGGTAACACGATACCCCTTGGTAAGACTGGTTGTCAGACTTTCGGGCTTCTGACGACCCGTAACGACTACCAAAGATCCACGAATGACAGCCGGGACCAACGGCTTAACGTGCTTTCCGACACACGGAGGACTCTCGGTATGTAAAAGTGGTCACCCATCTACGGACCAACCCCGGCAAGCGTAGCTTAACCTGATGGATCGACCCGTGCGGCTGTCATGAGCTCATCTTAGTTAGGTTCACAAATATCTATGAAATGCAATTTTTCTATGAAAAATATCTTGACAATTTGACATGTCTCGAATTGTTGTCTTAAATTCTTTACAGAAGTACATAATTATATCCTATTGTAAACATTTTTCTTTTAAATGTTAGGTTTTCAGAAGAACAAAAATAAGAATTTAAGAATAATAAAATAAAAATGAAATACTAATGTGCTTAAAATGCTAATTTTATTTTTAAAACCGACTGAAAAGTTTTAAATGGGTAGGTATAGTCTGCGTTGACCCTAAGATTTTCTAAAACTTAATTAATTAAATAATACAGCAACTGCGCAACGTTGTCATATTGATACAGTCCTATTACGAACGGCAACACTGCATTGCACTCGTACTTGCTGCGGCAAGCAAAAATAAATTTAATGATAAAGGTCATTTAGTTGAATATTCAAAGCACATAGATATTTACGGTTACACCAAATATATTGAAATCTGGAGTATTTACATATATTTATGTTGCGAAGAGTAGTCAGATATTTTTGGCTGCACTATTGTAACATACTTATGAACAGTTTATATGATAACATATTAATAATGTCCAAGTTTGGATAGAACTATATGATCATTTTAACGCTTCCAATATTTTGAAACATTGTCACTGCCAGTATATTAGTGAACTCGACTGTACATACAACACAAAATGTATCCGGTATATACAGGGCTATTTTTAAATCATTAGCTATACTTTCACAGGGTGTTCTACCCATGAATACGCACGCCCTTTATTACTGGAGGCTTTTATTTGGGTATAAAGTTCTGCTTACGTTTTTAGTTTTGTATTTTGTTTCTGCTTGAGTATAGTTTTCGATTTTTTTTTTTGGTATATTGGCGTGTGCTAGCTTACTTATAGCAAATAATTTAATTTAATGTTTTGTACTGCGTAATGTACCTAAATTATTATGCGCAGTGTTATATAGAATCATTTTTTTTTTTTTTAACTGTATAGACAGCTGTGCTGCTGGGGAGTTTGTTGCGCCACTTCTTCTCCCGAGCTAAAGCACTAGGAAGTGGTGAAGGGCGGGCGTTTTGGGGGACTGTCTTATGTAATTTTGACGTTCAAAAAGTGCTGATTCTCAGCCTAGTTTGAATAAATGACTTTTGATTTTGATTTTGATTTTGAATATGAACAACTTTCACTATGGCACCAACTCTGAAATCACAAAAAAAATCAGCTGTTTCATACATAAGTTCAATACCTACTCTACCAAAAAGTATGAAACAGCAGATTTTTTTTTTGTGATTTCAGGTTTGGTCCCATAGTAAAAGTTGTTCATATTAATGGGTAAAACACCCTGTGAAAGTTTAGCTAATGATTTAAAAATAGCCCTGTATTTGAATACTTAAAAAACACTTCAGATCTAAGTAGAATAATAAGCACCTAAGCCTGAAGCTACCAACAGAATTTCTCTTAAAACCACAGAAAAAACTACCCTCCTGGCAATCCAAAATTGACCTTCAAACATTTGTCAATCGTAACACGTAGCACTTCACAACGAAACTTAATACGACTATCGGGAACACTCACTCGATTCCAATAATCGGTTCCCAAATCGATGTTACAATCTTTTCGTTCTTTTTTTTTTGCACGTGCCGTTTTCATTCTCTTAAAGGTGAGCGTCCACCGGTCCGCGCCGGTCGCAACGCACGCACGCAACGTATTGAAAGAGCCTATTATACGAGTATTACACGATTTCTCGGGCCCTATCTATCGTGTGCCCTGCCTACCACTCTAGGCTAGGCAGGGCGCCGCTTATCACTCGTTCGCCCTGTTTAGAGACCCTGACTCCCTGTTTCTTATTACACTACCCTGTCCCTGCGGATAGGGCCCGAGAAATCGTGTAATGTAAGGGACTACTCACACTTATTCAGCTCCATTCGCGTTTCGCTGAACGATTTTGGTCACACTTATACAGTTCTGCTTCTACGAGTATCAGCCGCGTACAGAGTCGTTAGAATGAAAAAAGCCGTCATAGTGTGTTATCTCCGCTGAACGCTTCTATCGCTTTTATTTCGTAAAAATAAAATAATTATAATTACTTTAAAAGACGTCCGAACTCTCCAATCCTTGCGTGCATAATGATTACGTAATAATAAATCAAATCTATGCAGGAACAATGCAGATCGCAACTTGTCGACAAGGAGTCAAGAACCATCCGTGTACAGCGCTGTTCCGGCGCGTTTGACGCTGAATGCGGCGGAACAGCGCTGAACTCTATCTATAGCACTCGCATGATAATAACACATTTGTCCTCATTTTATACTTGTTTACCGCGAAAGCTGAATAGACGCTGGAAGCTGAACGGATGCGTACGCGTCTCCATACAAAATCGTTGTTTTCTATGGGCATAAGCTGAATAGAGCTGAATAAGTGTGAGTAGTCCCTAAATAGGCCCTGAACGAATACGCCGACGGCATGCGTCCACTGTGTCCGGATTTTTTATTTAGTCTGAGTGTTTATGTTGTTGTCAGTAGACGTCGTCTGTCATGGAGATGACGAAGGTATTATTATTATTTGTTGCTTGTTGGCAGAAGAAGAACGTAAAACTAAACGTAGAATATATATATATATATATATATATATATATATATATATATAATATCCTAGGACATTGTTCACACACGGTCATCTGATCCCAAACTAAGCAGAGCTTGTACTATGGAAACCAGATACCTGATATACTACATATACTACTTTTTTTTGTTGTAAATACATACTTATATAGATAATTACACCCAGACTCAGAACGTATGGGAGAACATGTTTTCAACTACAACGTTAAGTTTGTTCTTGAGATAAATTCATCAAAAAATATGAGGAAGAAGGTAGCCTTGCCAGTCGAAAGCTAAGTGGAAGACCCCAGCTTCAAAAAGAGGCGCAACGACGGCACATGGTCAGCGAATATGAAACACACAAGCATTCGACACAGAATTCGACAAGTCTTTACAAACCGTTCGCCGTGCACTCCACGCTGAAGGTTTGCATTTTCGATCTACGGGCAGTAGAATATTAATATCTTGGGACATTTTCACACACGGTCATCTGATCCCAAACTAAGCAGAGCTTGTACTATGGAAACCAGATAACTGATATACTACATATACTACTTTTTTTTTTTTGTAAATACATACTTATATAGATAATTCACCCAGACTCAGAACAAACAGACATGTTCATGTACACAAATGTTTGTCTTGGATGGGAATCGAACCCACGACCAGCGGCATGGCAGGTGGTATCTTAACCCACCACGCCATCTGGCCTGCCAATGTAATAATTACTTGAATAAGCTAGTTAAGTTAACGCAACTGCTATGTCTATGGATTTGTGGCGCATAGGTTGTGACTCGAGCTCGTAGCTAAGTAATAACAGCCGCACTGGTCGATCCATCAGGCTATGTTACGTTTGTTGGGATTGGTCCGTGTATGGGTGACCATCTTTACATACCGAGACTCCTCCGTGCCTCGGAAAGCATGTTAAGCTGTTGGTCCCGACTGTCATTCGTAGATCTTTGACAGTCGTTACGGGTCGTCGAAAGCCCGAGTCTGAAACCAGTCTTACCAAGGGGTATCGTATTACTCAGTAACTGGGTTGTGGAGGTCGGTCGACAGTTTGGAAAAGGCTATGTTCTGTGGTGCTCTTATACTTTTTTTTTTTTAATCTTTATTTAAGGAGCTTGGTCAACAAGACTAAGTCGCTCCGTAAGGCTTTCTTATAATATAATACACCAATATATAAATATAATACAGTTCTTATACATGAGTAACTATCTTCTACGTATACCTATCCGGACAAGTTTATACAATAGCCTCGCTGTTTCAGACAAGGGGAATGCTAGAATGTTATTGCATCTTCCCACCTCTTTAACATCGACACCAAAGTGTATTAATAACTCAGCTCTGAGATCTTCGTTCCGGACACATTCCATCATGATGTGAAGAACGTCTTCCACTTTCCCACATTCTGTGCAGTTGGGGGTAGGAACTTTTTTCAGCTGCTCTTATACTTAAAAATCCTTCCAAAATTTAAAAAAAAATCGCCTATAATTGTCTAGACAACGGATTTCAGATTTCCAAGCAAGCAACGCCAAAGGCATGGCAAACTTGTTTCATTCAACAATCCTGCTACATCGGAAATAGAAAATGTCCTTCAAATTCACAGTGCGAAAATGTCACGTAAAATCTACTCAACAATACGGCTGCCCCGTGTTAAAACCCAGTAAGTGCTTCAAACTTATTTTGAGAGAGCGCAAAAACAGCTTACTAGGTTTTTAAATGTTGATATTCTTGTTTTAAGGGGACTGTATGACCTAAACGCAACTAAACAAAAGTATATGATCTACTACAGTAAACGAATATATGAGGATATATGCTAGCTAGGATATATGCTAGTTAGACAGTGGCGCCGATTCTGTTATACACAAACTAAACTTAATTTAGGCTATTGCTGACTTTTTCTCTCTAGTAAAACAAGAAAGAGACGGACGTAAATTAGAGCTGTCAAAATTATTTGAACTAATATTTCCATACAAATTCGGACGACACGTAAAAACATGGCGTCTAAAAACACGATGAAGCGCAAGGCGTAAACTAGTTTGACATCTCTAACTTAGTTCATACTCGTAGCTATAGCCGTCCTTTTCTCGCGCTGCCTGTTAGTAAAATATAGCGATTCTCTAATTTTACTTTAGTTATTGAACAAGAGAATCGGCACCAGTGAGTTAAAAACATAATACAACTAAATTGATACGATAGAAAAAAATCTCGAAAATATCTCTAAAAAAAATGTTTAATGATTAAAAACCATATCTACTAATATACATGCAATCATTCTGATATTTTTATCAGAACGTAATAGTGATTTAATTTTTTATTCCAATCAATAACTAGATTTTTTGTAAATAGGTAGATAATTGCTTCATATTTTGCAATAAATTACCGGCGCGGCGCTGTGTCATCGCGCTTCTCTTTCTTTTCTATGCAGTCCGACAGTGACCGCGCTTTAGGTCATGTAGGTCCCTTAGTCAGTTCCGATCACTTTTTAGGTTTTAAAATTGTCAAAGTGACCTTGAAGTGTAAGTGGAACGACGCTGGAACCAGAGTGATCTAGGGCACAAAAGTATGTTTCTGAGAAAATTAACACTTTTCAAACCGCATCAATTCTATAGTGAGATATTGTAATCCCTTGAAGAAAAAAGTACTGGGAAGCACTTAGATCAGTGTGACCTGAAAGAATTATGATTTTTCTATGTCATTGTGTAACAAATAGAAATGTCACTTAGATCACTCTGGTTCCAGCGTCGTCAAGTGACTTATCTTTTTTATTGGTTTTTAGATAGTACGTGGTAGACTTACCAGTTTTAGGGCCAATTTAATGGACCGCAAAATTAATGTGACAAATTGTCAATCGCGCGTATACTGCTGCAATTGGGTGTTGCTAAATGACTACTTTCGCGAGCTTGAATATTGTAATAATTTTCGTTCGAGAACTGACCCTTAAGCTACGGTTTCGTACAAGAGCGGTGGCCGCACTAAACGGCCGCAGTGACGGCTCTCATAAAAATGATGACAGCGGCAAAGAGTTAAATCGTTAGATTCGCCCCACCGCGTCTTAAGACAGTCGCGTTTCTGTATCGTTTTGACACCTCAGACACAAAATGGCGCAGTGACTTGTGTTGTCATGGAAACTCTATTTAACAATGTATGAGCTCACTCTTCGCAGTGTGGACACTTTTTCTTGTGACAAAGTACGGTGAGGGCAAAGCTAGCGATTTAAATCTTTGGCAGCGGGGTTTGATTTAATGTCAAATACTGATGAAAATTACCGATTTTCATAGCGCACGTTCTTTCCTAGGAAACCAAAGCTTTAGTGGTATTTCTTGGACGCAGATGTTTTTAAATTTTGGTGGGGCATACTATGAAAGTAAAGGACTCGTGGCTAATTAATAACAGCCGCATGGATCGATCGATCAGGTTAAGCTACGCTTGCCGCGGTTGGTCCGTGGACCATCTTTACATACCGGGACCCCTCTGTGCCTCGGAAAGCACGTTAAGCCGTTGGTCCCGGCTGTCATTCGTGGATCTTTGTCAGTCGGTACGGGTCGTCAGATGCCCGAAAGTCTGACAACCAGTCTTAAAATCAAAATCAAAATCAAAAGTCATTTATTCAAACTAGGCTGAGAATCAGCACTTTTCGAACGTCAAAATTACATAAGACAGTCCCCCAAAACGCCCGCCCTTCACCACTTCCTAGTGCTTTAGCTGAGGAGAAGAAGTGGCGCAACAAACTCCTCAGCAGCACAGCTGTCTGTTCAGTTAAATAAAAAAAATAAAAATATATATAATATTCTATACAACACTGTGCAAAATACATGCAAGTACATTACGCAACACAAACATCAAATTAAATTTAATTATTTGCTATAAGTCAGCTAGCACACGCCAATATACTTAAAAAAAAGAAGAAAAAAATATCGAAAAATCGATAACTATACTCAATCAGAAATAAAAATACAAAACTAAAAACGTAAGCAGAACTTTATACCTAAATAAAAGCCTCCAGTAATAAAGGGCGTGCCCACTTACATATAGCCGTAACTCGAAGTCACAGATGATAAACTAGGACCATCGAAGTAAAATAAACGAGTTAAATTATTAATAACAAAACAAAACCAAGGTCAGCAAGACGACCAGTCACCACAAGCAGCACCCGTTCACGAGCATAACGCAAAGATCAGCCATTACCCCTCTCGCCATATTTGAGGGAAGGAGGCAACCCGACCCCCGACGCTACCGCAAGCAGTGACATCTAAGGGAGCATGACGAACCTGCTGCCGGTTGCTCAGACAAGAATAATTATGATCAATTGTCGAGGTCACTAGCTAAGCACATATTGCAATACCACTCATAAAAAAAAACATTGTAATGAGTAGATTATGTCAATGATAAATAAAAATAAAATAAAAATAAATTGATCTTTACAGTCAAAGAAAATAAATAATTATATGAACTCATATAACCTGTCAGTAGGTAAGCTAATTCTGGAGAAAGAACATAAACATTGTCTTAAGTTAAACACAGCGACCAACTATTCTTATCGTTTAAGTAGTCGTTGATAGAATAGTATGCCTTTGAACAAAGGTTAGATTTTACTTTGGCTTTAAATGCATTGTAAGGTAAATCTAGCAAAGAAGAGGGTAGCTTGTTATAAAAGGATATACCAAGCCCAACAAATGAGTTATGAACCTTATGAAGCCGGTGAAATGGAGCACGTAATTTGTCCTTATTTCTGGTGTTAACATTGTGAATATCACTGTTTTTAGTGTATACATGTATATTTTGTCTAATATATAAGATGTTGGCGAAGATGAATTGTGATGCCACCGTGAGAATACCAATATGTTTAAAAAAATCTCTCAGAGAAATTCTGGCACCGAGCTGGTAAATTGCTCGAACAGCTCGTTTCTGAAGAACAAATATATTTTGAATATCAGCGGCTTTGCCCCAGAGCAGAATACCGTATGAAATAACACTATGAAAATAACTAAAATAGACTAACCGAGCTGTATCAACGTCAGTGTATTGTCTTACGTTCCTGACGGCGTATAGGCGGCTGAACTGAGCCTTCCCGCTAGGCTTGATATATGTGGGCCCCACTGAAGTTTGGCATCTACTGTTATACCCAGAAAAACTGCCGAGTCTACAGTTTTACTTACCAACGGGTATCGTATTACCCAGTAACTGGGTTGTGGAGGTCAGATAGGCAGTCGCTCCATGTAAAATACTGGTATTCAGCTGCATCCGGTTAGACTGGAAGCCGACCCCAACATAGTTGGGAAAAGGCTAGGTTAGGTCATTGCTTTTTTTTTTGTTTTATTTTTTCTCTCAGTTATTTTTAATCATGTTCTGGGAGTTTGAGTAATTTATGCGGCCTACCCAAATGTCCTTTCTTTGGTATTGTTCGTCGAATCGTTGAGCTCCTTAAGTTCTGAGTTGAGCTGCGCGATTACTGACAAATGCGTGCACTAACTGGACAGGTCCTCTCAATCTGTATGGTTCTTTCCTCAAAAGACCATTTCAGACACTAATCTACATGGTCTTCACATGAAGTGACCAAGATTATGTCTGGACTTTATAAGAGACTGTGACTTCTGAGTTGGTTTCGGCCTTTCTTCTCAGAGTGTCAGATAGGAAACGCCGACCTCATCTAGTTTAAAAAAAAAAACATGATTGACTTGTAAAAGTGTTTGTACAAACCTACTTACAGAAATAAAATCATTTATCAATATCAAAGATTTCTTTATTTGTCCCTTACTAGTTACTTGGTTTTGATATAGGGCAGCCGAATAGGCATCTACTCTATTACTCGACATCCTATTCCACGCCATAATATCGTTACAAGGGACAAGGGACCCTTGGAACAAAAAGGGGCACCTTTTACCGTTCATCCGCGCCATACAATTACAGGCCTATTTAATATACCACCTATTTACTACTCAAAAGGACCTTTTAAAAGGCTTTAAATAAGATTTTAGATACTAAAAGGTATTTAATTGGTTAGGTGGTTGAATAACTAAAGGGACTTTAGGGGTCTGTGAAATTGCAGGCTCGTGACAGTTTGCTGTGTAATTTATTCTGTAAAGTTGGCGCATATCAAAAAGACCAGGAGCAACAAACGTTATTTAACTAAATTCAATTCATTTATTGCAGCAAATATGGTAGTTACATGAAGTTTTTATATAAAATATTTAGTAACACATATTTGGCCAAGATTTAGCATGCAATAGTACAGGTTTTTACATAATTATCAATTAAATATATCAATACTCAATACATTTATTCGCATTCCACAATGTTATCTGTGCTTGTTTGTTATCTGTGCTTTAATGTATAAAATTTACAGGGACACTTGAAAGAACTCATCTATCGAATAAAAACATTCTTGTAACAACCACTTCCTCAACGCAACACTGTCAAAGATCCAAGAATGACAGCCGGGACCAACAGCTTATCGTGCTTTCCGAGGCACGGAGGAGTCTCGGTGTGTAAAGATGGTCACCCATCCACGGGCCCCGGCAAGCGTAGCTTAACCTGATAGATCGACCCGTGCGGTTGTTATTACTTAGCCACGGGCTCCTCCTCTAGAATAATTGCCAATCAATTTAAAATTAGTCTCGACTTAAGAGGCCGTATACTAAATTTTAGCGGGTAGGATTTGGACGAGGCTGGCACAGGAGCGTGGGGATTGGCAAAGTGTGAACCGAAGTATGAAAACACGCGGTAGCTACATGACGAAGCTAAACGAACTTAGCTTCGTTCCCAGTGTGGCCTGCGCTTTATGCACATGTGCTTAATTATACGACAAAGGGAAAATAATTACGATAAAGGATTTATGGTCAGTTGGCATGATCAGTTTCGTGGTGTGATTCCAATCGGATAAAAGAAAACAATTACCATTTGTCCAGTGTGCGAGTGAGATGGAGCTATAGAAGGCCGATAGCAACGTCCCTTTTTTGCAATATCAAAATCCGCTTAGAAATCGCATAGATACAGTACATTTATGCATATAACTTCCTACATAAGTTTAAATACCTAATGTATTATATACTTAAACCTTTCCAAAAGTATGTAGATCACGTTAGTGAAAGAATCATCAAAATTGGTTTATTAGTTTTTGAGAGAATCGTGGACATACAAACATACGTACATACGGGTCGAACAGAGAACCTCCTTTTTTGAAGTCGGTTAAAAACACTGGTAGTTGGTAGTATTAGTATCTTTGCGTACCGCCATAATGGTGTATCACGCATACGTCTGTTCAGTAATACGATACGGTATAGTTGTGTGGGGAAACTCTTCCGAAATGGCGAAGAGTTTCGTCGCCCAAAAAAGTGTATTCGTGCAATATTCAAAATGCAGTGGTTATATTCAAATCGCACAATCTTTTGACTGTCCCATGTATTTATATTATATTTACGAAACTGCCAGGTTTGTGAAGTCCAATCTTGAACTATTTGAACGGAAAGATAACACAAATAAAAGCAAAATTACACATTTAGATTTTGAAATGCCCGTTCCAAAGCTAGAACTTTTTCGGCGGAGCTGCGTTTACATGGCTCCCCTAATGCCTAGGTCAATTACTCAACTACCCTTCAATAAGTTTTTCGGAGCAAATTGACTGTGACAGACGGACAGACAGACACACGAGTGATCCTTTATGGGTTCCGTTATTTCCTTTTGAGGTACGGAACCTCGTATATTTTTTATATATTTTTTTTTAAAGTTATTTAAGAAAATAAGACGAAAATTAACCATTCCCCCTTTATAGAAATCTCGAAAATTTATAGCAACCCGTCACGCAAAGCTTAGGTTTTCTTCTGACCATTCTGACATAATAAAGAGTAATTTGTAGTCATATGCAGAAATGTTTTTAACTCAAACATCGTAGGATACCAGAGCGAGCGAAGCGAGCTCAGAAATTTTTGGCATCTTGCCTCGGCTAGGTTTAATTTTGGCCATTGCTATAGAAATAGCAGTAACTTTTTTCAACTTGTGCAGAAAAGTTGGAGAAATAAGAGAATTTAGGGTGGGAGAGCGAGCTCATGAGCTCGCTAATTAACGACTTCAAAAAAAGGAGTTAACAATTCGATACGTATGTATGTAATATTATCGGAACTGCGAGATATTCACATATGATGATCTATTAGGGCTTCCAAACAAATATACAAAATTTCTTTGATGTACGTTTGTATATTTGTATGTATGTATGTTTGTCTACGCATTTCTCTCTTTCAAGATAATGGACTAATACGTGTTAGTGTGACAGCCTGGCTTATTGCTACGGGCTACGGGTGTGATGTCAAAGGGAAAAGATCTCAAAACAAGGTTCTCAGTAGCAGAAATAGGATGACCCAGCTTTCAACATTTATCTAATTGAGCACGGATGCTACCACATGTTACTTTCTGAAGGTCTGATGATGACCAGGTAAGTGTTTATCGGTTCTCACAATCAGTAACGGTAATAGTTAGGAAGATCCAGCTTTCAACATTTATCTAATTGAGCACGGATGCTACTACACGATACTTTCTGAAGGTCTAATACTCTGATTATTGGTCCAGGTAAGTGATTATTGGTCCTCAGTAATGGAAATAGTTCGGATGACCTAGCTTTCATCATTTATATTCTTTTACTTATATTCTATTCAAATAAGTAAAAACATGATGGTTCTACATAGTGCCATCACTGAGATCCTATACCCGCCTTCAGATTCCACCATCAGGTAGGCGACATCAACAGTCATCTAGGTCTCCGTCCAACGATATTCTCAAGATAGCTAAATAAAAAACGATAAAAAATAAACACAATAGAAATACGAGTAATTTAGGTACTTAATAGTTTTGGAGAGCTCGGCCACGCTTCACCTTACATTTTAATAACTTCAAAAAAAGGAGGTATTAATTTGACACGTATGTATATTATTGGAACTGCAATATTTCCACTGCAATATTTTTATTAGGGCTTCCAAACAAATATACGAAATTTTATAGATGTATGTATGTTTGTCCACGCATTTCTACGAAACTATTAATCAGATCGTGACCTCCTTTTTTGTTGGCTTACATTTACTACAACTTAGGGCATGAAAGTTTCATCGAAATCGGTTAAGTAGTTTTCAAGGTAATGGACTAATACGCGTAAGTGTGACGGCTTGGGTTTTCGATACGAGCTACAAGTGTGGTTTCATCTCAAAACCGTGGTCAAATTATAGTCCAATATTTATAACAAAACCATTAAATACTTATTACAAAAAATATTCCAGATTTTACTAAAAACTAAAAATTACGAAATAAAAAATAATTTAAAAAAATTCAATCGACTTCAAAACACCGACTTCCGAAATTAAAGTTATTTCATAATTTTGAGTTCGATTCTTTTTGAAGTCGATTTAATTTTTTTAATTATTTTTTTTTTTTAACTCTGTACTCTAGTTTAGTACCTACGTTGCGTATTTGCGAATTTCATTATTTTTGTGACTTCAAAAGGAACTTAATGGATTGTATTATACAGTAAGTTAGTTGATTTCTCGGTTGTAGATTACTTATTTGATTGAAATTGTTTTTATGTGAAGATATTTAACACTAGAGTGCACGCGCAGGCTACATATGTAACCCAGCGTCTAATATTGTCGTATATAATTTTTATTTGCCGCGCTACAGCGCACAGTGTGTTATTTTGCCTTAGTTGCGGACATGTCAGTTTTATTTTTGTTCTTTATAGATTTAACCTTAATAAACCATTCTGAAAAACCCCCGTTTTTATATTTCATTTTATATAAGAGATACAAATATTTTAGTGAAATGTCACTGACCTTCTTGAAAAAGTTTTTCGTCTGTATTTCTTTAATGAAGCAAAATTTCAGTGTCTTGCAAACTATCACTTAATTGTTGGTTTAAAATGTATAAATTGTAAAAATTACAAGGCTCTAACGTAACAGGAACCGGAATGAAAAAATATTTTTTCAATTAACGAAAAAAAAATATATAAAATTAACTATTTGCGGGTCGCGTTTTTTTTTTTTGTTTTCGTAATATACTTAAGTAAAGTACCTCAACTGGAGAAAATTCTAAATATGTATCTAGCGGGACCTCGGAGATATTGAGTTTCTAAGTTTTTATTAAATTTCTATGGAAATAGGGTCGTCACAAAAAAGTAAATATTTAAATTGATTAGTTCAATCGATTAAATCAATTTATGCTAAACATGTTGTAAACGCTTATTTATGACATTTCCTCGCTGTCGGATTCAATTATGATTTCGTCAGTCGTCAGCGTAATATTTTCTTCAAAACCTTCAGATTCTAAATTATTGTAGTGAACATTGTCTGTTGTTACGCATAGGAGTTGAAGCACTGATTTCGATATAGGGGTAAAGGTTTTTTTATGTTTTTTACGTGTACTAAGTGTTAATGAGGATATATATGCATCGGACGACTCTAATGCACGGTGAAACAAATCTAGAATTGTAGTTTTCCTGTCTAATTTCCGGGTATGATGTTGTCGATCATAGCGCCAGTATTTATTCCTTGACTCGCCTGCTTGCTCAGACAACATACCTACGGGTAACGGGCTGGCGTCTATGATTTGACGGCCATGAATTAATATTTTGTGCATCGTGACAGACATGTAAAACCAATTGTATTTTTCCACGTACTTTTTAGCTACTGATTTACTACTACTTTTTAGCTACTGAGCGCAATCGTCTAGTGTATTCCTCAAGCATTACCCCCCGTTCCCGCCAGTAGCGTGCCGACTTCCGCGGCTCACGGACATCTGCAAAAATCATCCTTGAAGTTAGTGGGCTACACCTGTAGCCCGCGCGAGCGTTGGAGGAAATTAAGTGTTTAGTGTGCAAGTGGTGAATTTGAGGTAAATATGATACATTTGTTGCAGTATTACTAGAAAACGTACTGTTAATTAATTTTTAAGTGTTTGTTGTTTGTATTTATGGATTTTTCATGAAGCTTTATTCTGTTTTGTTCACTTTTTAGATGGCGGGTAACTCGAACAGATTGTGCGACGAAATACAAAGATGGCTGCTGGAGGATAATGAAGACGACGACATTTCGAGCGAAAGTGAGGAAGGCGGAGAATTCGCGGAAAAAGTGACCCGCTTGGATCTCCTCACCATTCTGATACGGAACAAGATGGCGAGGAAGACGAGAACGAAGATGAAGACGTGCCTCTATCGACTTTGACTTCCTATCAGTCTCGTAATGGTATAAAATGGAGCAAGATTGCACCGCCCACTTCAAGAACCAGATCTCACAACATTTTAGTCCGTCCACCAGGCCCAGTAGGTGTAGCAAAAGACGCTAAAACGGCTCTCCTATCATTCCTGTTGTTTTTGACGCTGATATTTGGAACGTGCTTGTTGATTCAACAAATATTTATATTGATATCATACAAAGCAAATACCAAAGAGACAGAGATGCGTCTCATACCGTCGTGATAGAAATCAAGGCACTTATAGGTATTTTATTGGTGATTGGAACTTGCCGTGCGGGGCGTAGAAATCTGAAGGACTCCTGGGATAACTCAAAAGGTACTGGCATTGAAGTGGTGTATACAACTATGTCAGAGAGCCGATTCCGATTCCTACTGCGCGCCCTCCGCTTTGATGATGTAAGAGATAGGCAAGCTCGTCAACAAAACGACCGACTAGCTGCTATACCTACGTCAAATTACGAGTATTATGTTACATAACTGTAAGAAATATTATACTCCAAGCGAAAATCTTACTATTGACGAACAATTAGTAGCATTCAAGGGACGTTGCGCGTTTGTGATGTACATGCCAAACAAGCCAGCCAAATTTGGCATAAAAATTGTTATGGTGGTGGATCTCAATCCTCATATGCCTATAATTTTGAAATCTACGTGGGGGCGCAACCAGAAGGACCCTTTCGAGAATCGAATAAAGTGTCTGACATCGTAAACCGAATTTTGAGTCCATTATTCGGCCTAGGATGTAATGTAACTATGGACAACTGGTTTACTAGTGTGCCTACATGCAAAGAACTATTGGCTCACAAGATTACAACCGTAGGAACACTAAAAAAAAATAAACCAGAGATACCTGAACTGTTCAAAACTACACAAAACAGGGAAATAAACGGATCCATTTTCGGATTTCAGCCTGATTGCACACTAGTCAGCTATGTGCCAAAACGAAATAAGGTAGTATTGTTATTGTCTACCCTCCACAATGATGATAAAATTGATGCCGCGACTGGCATTGCTAGAAAACCTGAAATCATCACATTTTATAATCACACCAAATACGGCGTCGACATTTTTGATAAAATGTGTAGACAATACGATGTTTCTCGCAACAGTCGCCGATGGCCTCTCACGCTGTTTTACAATTTTGTAAACATGGCGGGCATAAATGGCCTGGTGATATACCAGATGAATAACCCTCAAATGAAAGTGATCCGTCGTCAATACCTCCTAGAAGTCGGATTCGATCTTGCAAGACCTTCCATTGAGCGTCGTATATCCCAACAAAATATACCCAGAGGTATTAAACTGAAAGGCAGACTAACTTCTAGGATTGGCAGAACAACCCCTGCAACAAAATATGCCTATTCGGGGAGGAGTTGGTCGGTGTGCTTTTTGCAGCAGGGCTCGCGACCGTAGCACGCGCAAGCAATGCAGCAAATGTATGAGGCGTATTTGTAGCGAACATCAGGCAGTCGTGTGTCCGGAATGTATGCCAATAGACTGATTTATTAACCGTTACTTTGATAATAGATTCAATTAGATTAAAATAAACGCTTTTTGTGATAAATATTACGTTCCTAAATGAAAATAAGACTAAGAGAACTCAACCCTTCCAAATATCTGTTGATTTTTAAGAAGTTTATGTTTAAGTTTCAAATTATAATTAAGAATCTAAATTTTGTTGATTTTATGAGCCATTTTGATAAAAATAAATATTTTTAGTAATTATATGCTGTGTTTTACTCATTTTTTGCCTTATTCAGAGAAATAATTGACCCGTAAGTGGCCTACACCTGTAGCCCGCGCGTGCGCTCAAGGAGTATTTATGGGCGCGTGCACTCTAGTGTTAAGTATCCAGCCTAGAATTTCGAATCAGTAACCCAAAGATCTTATACTTAATCAAAGCGGAACCAAACATCCTGGGGTGGCCACCAGACATAGAGATTATAGTCTTTGCCACCAGACCATTCTGGGGTGGGTACGGCCTACCCGCCCCCCCTCGCCCCTATAAACGCCTATGCTTTAGGTAGATAAACAGGTATAAACAGTGTAAGTACGTAGTAGTGGAGATAGAACCATTAATTTATGTCTACATAATAAGCCCGGCTCATGATCCCTTATGTCCCTTCTAATGAAACTAGCTGTGATTGTTTACCATTAATCAAAGACGTCTTGCCGTAAATAGGCACACCGCTGACCGCAGAGACTGAAAGCTCAAAGCTGTCGATTAGTTTTATGAAATAAATATTAAAAACAGCGCCATCTAGCATCGTTGTTAACAACTACCGTTACAGATTAATTGCTACTCCGTGCTGTGTGGACGTGTTTTCAGTTATTGTAAATAGATGGCGCTCACCGCTTTGAAAGTTCTTGATTTCATATCATCACATCACATGCCTGAACAAGACAGTGACTTACACACTCATTTTTTGATTTCAAATAACAATAGAGTAAAAAATTAATTATACCATGAATGTTCCAACTATCCCTATCCAGCCTGAGATATTTATAACATGATCAATACTTCTCTGTCTACGCTTGGTGATTTACTGCTAAATATGGGTTAGCTACTAGCTAGAGGAGTAGAGTTTATTATTGTCATTCCATTAATCCACTCTCTTATTAAGTTTAATTACAAACCTTAAATAATGAATGGTCACATCAAAGGTACGTTTTTATTAGGTACTAAAAACTCCTTAATTCTCATGGTTTAATACACGCCTTGTAAGGGGGTAAGCAGGAACTACAGAACGCCATCTTCTATGTTCCTTACATACTCTTTTTGCTTCGTTTACGTTCATACACGCACGCCGGTTACGCAATACTACGCACCTGACCTAAATCATGACTTATTGTTCTACTTCTATTACTAATTAAGTAAATAAAACACACCTTATCATAAAAACCTATTTATTAACCACTATATTAAAGTATCCTCAGACCGTATGTACTCTCCGACATCAGCCTGGTGGAATACAATAGTAGCTAGTGGGTCAGCGTTTCTACATTCTGCGGTGGTTCGTGAGGCTACTCCGAATCCTATGGGGATGTCAGACATTGTGTGGACTACGACTCCATGATTTTTTGGTGTGTTCTCTGTTATGCGGCCTAGACCTGTAATAAGAAAGATAATAATTATTTTGATTAGAATATGAAGAGCAATAGACTAAAAATAGATTTAATCTTGTATGAGACAGGATCAGGAATTAAAACTTAAACCACTCATAACTAGGTTTTGTTATATAGATGCAAACACCTGTCATCATTCTCCTGCCCTTGTCTCAATTTTTTTGGGGTTGGCGCAACATTTTGCCATACTTTTCTACATGCTATATCATCTTTCACACAATCCAACCAACATTTCTTTGGCTTTCCCCTGCTCATATAGCCATCCACATTCATACTCAAAACTTTTCTGACTACATTTTCCTCATTTCTCCGCATCACATGCCAATACCATGACAACCGATTTCCACACAACTTTGCAATCACCAGTGTCACTTTCAGAATTCCCCCTGTTGCAAACACCTCCTGTAAGTGTTTTAGACAGACAATATTGTAGGCTAGGAAAACTCCTACAATATCACCTGTCTTAAAATACTGTGTAAATAAGAACACTGATTTAAACATAATATATGAGAAAAATAAGTTTTCTATAGAAATTTGAAATTCCACGTCTTTAAATCATTGTCCTTTCAAAATATATATTTCGGAACCTAGATATTCTGTAATCCAATTGGAATAAATACACACTACTTTAAGAGTATGTTTGATTTACAAATTATTTTAGTATTTCGTTTGTATGAACTATGCTTGCTCCGGGGGCCTCTTAATAAACAAACAAATCCTTACCACTCTTAATAATATGATGTCCATATAAAAACTGTTGTTCTGCCGAGGGCTTCACCCATATTTTATATGGTGCATACGGAGCAATATAAGTCAACGCAGTGATGTGGAGCCTAAATTTGTTTGTCTTCGTGAACTTTCCAAAGCATGTTCCTGCAGCTATTAAGTTATCCGGCTTCACCGTTTGTGCTAAGTGTAAGAGGCGCTCAGATATGTAGTATACTCGGTCTTTCTTCTCTCTAAAGCAGTATGTACCGTCGGGTCTGTCGATTAGGAGTTTGACATTGACTCCGATACTGAAAAATTTAAGTTTGGTGTTATTTGGAGGTTGGTGGTTGCATTGTGGTTTCTTGAAGGATTATAAAAAAGAAATGTATGTATATTGCTTATAGAAGGAGGTTTTAAGGTAATACTCATTGAGTAAGAGGTTATAATAATGTTTATCCAACGAAAACTGTGTTCTGCACATGCTGGTTCGAGCGTCATAAAGAATATTGTATTTTATGAATAAGGTAGCTTAAGATTAATAAAACGACTTACTATTTAGTTAGTTTTTCGAATAAAATTCGCGTCCTTTCCTCTGATAGCACTTTCATTTTGATTTTTAACTATTTCTTAACAATAATAAAAACACGTGCGTCTACTTGTTTTTTTTTTTTATTTCTTACGCCCGTCTACTTGTGTGCGTTTGTTGACTTTGACATCGTTTGTATCGTTCAGAAACATTTCCAATTCGAAGGTTCAAAATTCTGTCCTTCGATTAAAAAAAAAACGATTTTATTACATACAGTCAATTCGGTTGCCTTATTGGGCAACTATGCAATAAGCTTAAGTGAATATATTTTATTCTGCTACTTATCAACTTACCAAAAGACAACGCTACTCAAAAGCCAACTCAAAGAACGTGACTAATAATAAAATTACTTATATGATGGAATGTTTCCGAACGACTAAATTGCCGCACTCATGAATGAACCTTGAAGTTCACAATTCATACATAGATCGTTCAAAAATCTGATTGTTCCGATTCATTCAAGGAAATCGTTCACTAGTGGCCGGAGAGAGAGGTGGTAAGTGTATTTTGCCAATTTTGTACACTTACTCATTTTCGCAAACTATTTTGGAAAGTGTTAAAAATTACTTACCAAACAACAACGTTGAGATAACAGTGAAATAGGTTACGTCGCGTTCTGTTAGATATTTATTGAACACCATCTGTTTTTGTTTTACTTATGTGCCCCTGAAATAAACAAAAGTGAAGGCCTGACGACAACAAACAAAGTTATTCGCAGATCCGCTAACTTATTGTTTCTTCATTTTAGTTAAACAAGAAGTTTGGATGACTCAACTACCTTTAATTCATCTGTTAAGTAAAAAGTTAACAAGATCTTAGTAAGTAGTTACTTAAAATTCATTAAATTAAATAAAATCCTGTTTAGTACCTATTGCAAGATAGACCAACCTGTAATTTTTATCTTGTTTGAACGGACTTATCTGGCACAATAAGCTCTTATCGCGTAATGCACCAAATTGGATAATTAGTACTATAGGTTTCTAACAAACAGCTCTAGGCTAGAAATTCTTAGATGCCTTGAATGTCTTTTTTGCGTGTATTGGAATCGGAAATCAGCTGAACAATTAATTTTAATACATCGACCCAAATAATTTAGGTAAGTATTAGGTAGGTATGTTGTATACTGCGGCCGTAAGGATAAAGGACGTTTCTACGCAAATATTTAAATAGAGAAAAAAAAATTGTTCTTTTTAAAATTACATAATACAAAAGTCTCATACAACTTAAAATACTTTCAAAATCGACTTTACTTCAGATTTTTTTTATCGATCAAAATGTTAAATAACGTGTTTTTAACCAAAAAAGTCACTAGATCTCACATGTGTACTATATATTTTTTTACGAATTTAGATATGATGATTTCGGAAAAGGGGCCCATAATAGGTAGTAAGAGTTATTAGGTTTTCATTAAGTTTACGTCAATATAAAAAAACAACTTCACGCCTATATTCCCGAAGGGTTGGGCAGACAAGTGCAACTATAGTTTACCCACATTTCGCCAGTTATTTTTGGACCGTGTTATGCAGAAAACAGCCATGTCGGGAAAAGTACAAACAGAGATACAAGCATTTTTCTGTCGCTAGTTGCATTATGGATATATGGACAAGGCTGCATTTGACGGCTCATATTATATATCGACGTGATAAATAGAGATATCGAGATGGCTGTTTTTGCAAAAAATCTTGTATGTATGTCGAAGTTAGTATGACTGTGTTTATAACTCATATCTGGAAAAAGTGCCATATGGCTGCTTTCTGCATAACTAGGTCTATTTTAGTCCCATGTGATAGCGGGCGAGCCTATTGCAATCAACCGGGCACAAATCCAGACTCCAGGCTGCTATACTGAAAAATTCCAGATCCAGATGGAAAAATCCAATAACACCTTGCCCAATCCGGGAATCGAACCCAGGACCTCATGCTCAGGTTGCTACTACTGAGCATGAGGCTCAGTAGTAGCAACTCTAGTATACAGGTTTATTGGTAAAACACCAACAACCTCTTAAAGGGTCATTGTACTAATAATTATGAACAACTTTTACCAAACCTGAAATAGCGAAAAAAAATCAGCTGTTCAGTACATTTATGTTCGCATAATTCGACGAATTATGCGAACATACTACACACAACTTTTTTTTTGCGATTTCAGGTTTGGTCCCATAGTAAAAGTTGTTCATAATTATTAGTACAATGACCCTTTAAGAGGTTGTTGGTGTTTTACCAATAACCCTGTATACTTAAATACTTGGACCTGCAAATTGCGCCTTGGACCTAAAAAAACGTAAGAAAAATTGAATTTCGCGGGCTACCTTTGCGAAATTAATATTATTAGTAATAGCTATTCACAATTATTCGGTACGCTTCCGTGCCGAATCGATAATCAATGTTACCGAAGAAGTCCTATCTAAGCTGTTCACAAATCCGAAACCCGAAAACCTTGACAATTGGGGACAAGGCAAATCAGCGGGGCAATTGCGTAACACACTATCGATCGGAATCGGTTTCATTTTGACAGTTCAACAAAATTCATTGCGTTATTTACGCTGTCGAGCAGATAAATTTTTCGAACATATGAATCAATGGATTAGCAATTTATTTATTTATTAACTCGTCATCACTATCATTACAGGAATTTCCTAATTCAACAGTGCGGCCATAATTTTACAGTTTTCTATTATTTACCATAACATATTGTGAACATCGTGGTTTTTGTGAACTCACTCAGAGAACAAGTAAAAAGATCTATGCAGTCTGCTACATCATTAAGTACATGCAAGGTACGCGTTATAGGGGCTTTACTCAGTAGATTGGTCCTACTACTGGGCACCGCCAATAGACGTGGCCGTCGCCTTCGCAATACATAATTGTCGGGCACACACAGGTTTATTTCCTTTAATATACGAGTACCTGGGTTTGAAGTCTTGCCACGCAATAATTTAAAAATATAGGTAGCAAGAGCTATGTCCCTCCTTGTTTCCAGTTTATTGTATCCCACCATGCCTATAACAAACAAAGTTGGATACATTAATGGATAAAATGGATATACACCATACCACCTTAGGTACAAAAACCTAGTAAATTTATTTTGTATACGCTCCAGCATGAGACTGTATTTAGCTTCATGCGGAGCCCATATGATTGCGTTACATTCGAGCTGACTTCTTACCAATGCATTGTACAAAGAAGTTAGTGCAGCGGTGCTTGTAAAACCCTCTGCTCTTCTTAGGACAAAACCTAGGTTTCTATAGGCTTTTTTACAAACATTTACGATGTGATTACGAAATGCCAGGCCCGAGTCAAGGCGTACTCCTAAATCACGCACCGTTTCTGTTCTTTTCAATAACGTGTTGTCCACTCTATAGTCATATTTCTTGGGCATTTTCATCCTACTAAAAGTTATTACCGAACACTTTGACGTATTAAACACTAACTTATTCTTATTTCCCCATTCAACAACCCTGTCTATGTCTTCCTGTAAGCGCTCAAAGTCCTTTTGTTCTTTCGCAGCTAGTAGTAATTTTAGATCGTCAGCAAACAACAGGCACTTGGCATTCCTGACGACCTCGGGCAAGTCATTTACCATTATTATAAATTGAAATGGTCCTAAATTACTGCCCTGACTTACGCCTGACCTCGTAAAATAGGGCTCAGATTTGTACCCAGCATATTCTACATATTGCTTTCTGTTACTCATATGATCAGCAAAGAATTTCAGCAATTTAGGAGTGCATCCGACTGCCGCAAGCTTTGTCAATAAAATGTCATTATCGACTAAATCAGAAGCTTTTTTAAAATCAAAGTATGCAACATCGACCTGCACTCCCAAATCGACGCTAGGAACCACATATGCCATAAAATTCAGCAGATTTTTGTAGTCGTGCTTTGAGCCGGCCTAAACCCATGCTGTGAGTCGGACAACGTGACTGAAACCTGCTTTAAGACACAATGATGGATTACTGACTCAAATACCTTCGCTGGTACTGACAGCACCGCCACCGGCCTATACCCACTAACTTCACTCCCTGCTTCGCCCTTATGTACTGGTATTACTCGTGTAATTTTCCAGCGTGTAATTTACTTCAAAATAATTCAAATTCCGATTGGTAACCGAAAATGTGTCATTTTCGACTCGGAAACCGGTCGAACCTATGTCAATAGCTATGTGAATGGTTGTGAATAGCTATGTGAATGGTTGTGCATAGCTATGTGAAAGGTTGTGAATATCTATGTGAATGATTGTGAATAGCTATGTGAATGCTTGTGAATAGCTATGTGAATGTTTGTGAATAGCTATATGAATGCCTGTGAATAGCTGTGTGAATGCTTGTGAATAGCTAGTTGAATGCTTGTGAATAACTATGTGAATGGTTGTGAATAGCTATGTGAATGCTTGTGAATAGCTATGTGAATGCTTGTGAATAGCTATATGAATGATTGTGAATAGCTATGTGAATGCTTGTGAATAGCTATATGAATGCTTGTGAATAGCTATGTGAATGCTTGTGAATAGCTATATGAATGCTTGTGAAACTCACAGTGCCGGTAATCCCAAAGTCCTATTCTTCAGCCGGATTAGGTAATAAACACAATCAAAAATAACTTCATTTCAGTTACTGTTGCAGTTATAACTAGGCAACAGGGAACACGTGTTTGCACATGTGAATAACTGTATAAATAGGTACCTAACGTTTGTATGTAGGTATGTATGTATGTTGTAATGCATACGGCTTCATCCTGCACATTTGAATAAACAAATGAACTCAGTAGATTTCCTTTCAACAAGTAGGTAAGTAGAGAAGTTTATTCTAAATCGGTAATATTCTGTAAGAGCGGTTTCTGTGGCTCTGTCGGGAAGAAAACATTATGCTGAAAAATAATATAATAAGTAGTCGTAAACTGATTGGGTTTTTCAATCAGGAATTCCTCAGTAGCAGCGGAGTCTAGATTTGTGCCCGGTTGGTGGCTATAGGCTCGCGCCCTTTTATGCGGAACAAACAACTGCTGGCGAAATGTGGGTGTAGGTACAGACGCCAGCACATCAAGCTACTACAATCTGTCAAACTTTAATAGATTTGCAACTTTATCGCTAAAGCATTAGGTTCAAGGTTGATTGGGAAATTTTGACAGTTTCGGTTAGCTTGATGTGCTGGCGTCTGTACTATACAGGGCTATTTTGAAATCACTAGCTAAATTTCCACTGGGTGTTCTACCCATGAATATGAACAACTTTCACTATGGGACCAACTCTGAAATCACAACAAAAAAATCATCTGTTTCATACATTTTGGTCGAGTAGGTATAGAACTTTCGTATGAAACAGCAGATTTTTTTTCGTGATTTCAGAGTTGGTCCCATAGTGAAAGTTGTTCATATTACTTCATATTCATGGATAGAACACCCTGTGAAAATTTAGCCAGTGATTTAAAAATAGCCCTGTAGGCACACTTCTGCGTCCCGGTGTGATATTATGTTAATGATAAATGATAACTGAATTAAATGGAAAATATTCTGCAACGATGACTCGCTAAGCAAAAGAAAATGTTCGGCAAAAACATGGAAACCGCCAAAACTGTAGCCGATAAAGTAAAAACCGACTTCAAAAACCTAAAACGCTGAAGTTAATGCCAAGCTAAGGTGCATTGAAGAATAAATTGTAGACACCGACTTCAGAAGCTCAGAAGTTATTTTATTCGTTTTAGGTTTTTGAAGTCGGTTTTTACTTTTTTAAATTTATTTTTCCAATTTTAGTGAAAATACAATCACATAAGCCCAAGACGAACGAAACGAAGAAACATCAAAATCCGCTTAGAAATGCCAGATATACAGTAAATTTATACATACAACTTCGTACGTAAGAATAATTACCTATTGTATTATATAGTAAAACCTTCCTGAGATTATGTAGGTCACGTTAGTGAAATAATCATCAAAGGTTCAGATTTCGAGAAAATGGCGGACATGACATACGGTAGAAATCGGTTAAAAATAACTGTGCTCTTATTGACCAAAAGATGTTCTTACATAGTATATACTATATCTACTTTACTTACGAGCAGGTTTGATAAAAATCATGATTTTTATGTTTCTGACAGATTTTTTTTATTTTAAAAAATCTAATTAATCATGACTTATGTTTTAATAAATTCGTTTAAATGTTCACCGTACATGGTAGTTTTTGACTTTATTAACTGACAACTCTCTAAGTAAAACACTAGGATTCCCCCAAAATACTTTTATGAAAAAAATCGATTTAAATCATGATTTTTATTTTTTTATTTAAGATGGGTTTGCTCTTGGCTCTAGTCTAGGTCGGACGCGACAGATACAGAATCGACAGGGTCGAGTATTTAAAAAAAAATCACTTGGTTTAAATCAACCAACCCTGCTTACGAGGAAATATTTAAAACAAAACCTAAGCTACGTACCTAATATTATGTATTTCTTACAATAGAGCTCCTTTAGTAAGTAACCAGTCATAGAGTTATGATGACCTATCCGACAGGAAAACTATTGTAAAAATCCTGCCTAGTGGCAGGTCATGAATATTATAGACCTTAATGGTGTGTAATTGCTATTTCTGTGTACATTGTCACAATTTTATAACATAAATTATCATCTGTCTAGCCTCTTCCCAAATATGTTGGGGTCGGCTTCCAGTTTAACTGGATGCAGCTGAATACCAGTATTTTACATGGAGCAACTGTCTATTTGACCTCCACAACCCAGTAACTGGTAATACGATACTCCTTCCTTGGTAAGACTGGTTGTCAGACTTTCGGGTTTCTGATGAGGACTGACGACCCTTAACAACAGTCAAAAATCCACGAATGACAGCCGGGACGTGCTTTCCGAGGCACGGGGGGGTCTTGGTATGTAAAGATGGTCACCCAACCATGGACCAACCGCGGCAAGCGTAGCTTAACCTGATCGATCGACCCGTGTGGCTTAGCCACAGCACCACAGGCCCCTCTTATTACTTTAATAACTAATTTTATACAGGTGACTTTGAAAACATGCGACAAACTTTAAGGGGGTGTTCTACCCATCAATATGAACAACTTTTACTATGAGACCAACTGAGAATTCGCAAAAAAAATCTACCCGATTGCACCATTTTGTATAAGGTCGAAATTTTTTTGCGAATGCCAAGTTGGTCCTACGAGTAAAATTTATTAAATGTCGCATGTTTTCAAAGTCAGCCTGTAAAGGCAGTAACTAAGATTTCAAATGGGTATACCTCCTTCATCATTATTAGCCGAACGACGTCAATTACTGGACAAATGCCTCCGGTCTTGCATTTTCCACCTCTGTCTCGCAGGTCGTCGACCTTACGGGGGGCTTGCTCACGTTAGGTATCTACGACTTACTGAAAATCTTTTCCTCTTAGCACCTATGTAGCATATATTTGTCTTCTAATACAGGTAAATGTACCTACCGGTGAAATGTGTTAATAGCTTCTACTTTAAAACTTCGGGCCTTGACCTTGGCCCTTCTCTTACCCAGTGACTATAAACGGTCCATAAAAGACTATTCCTAGAGGATAAACAGTATGACCATTCCGTGTGAAATCCCACTTCAGCTATCGTGTGGCATTACTTCCTGAGACTTGAAATTAAAGCGCAGGTCACACAGAAGTCATCTCAGTGTGGCCTCTGCTTTAGTACAGTTCTTTCGCAAGTACGGAGCATCTGCAGGGTGTCCGGTAAAGAATGGATAACCTTGAAAAACATATAATAGACCTTATGGCCGTTCTAAAACAATACAAACGTACAAAAATACGTGGTGAAGAAAAATGTAAAAAAGTCAGTATTTAAAAAAAAAAAAAAACTCTTTTTAGTACGGCCATAAGTTCTATTATATGCTTTTTCAAGGTTACCCATTCTTTACCGGACCACAAAATTAGAAAAGAAGAGTGAGAGGCTCTTTTGTGCAAAATATTATCCTCAGATCAGCACATAATGGCTGCCACATACTGACCGATATTGAATGCGCTCGTGCATACAAAATAATCAGTAAACGCTACAGTTATGGGTCACCAATGAGCATTGATAATCGACAAATCTTACGACAGATAGATACTCGTAGATACCTAGCACTGAGTAAGTGAGTATCCAAGATACGTCATTGTTCAACCAATGATTCAGAAAGATGACGTTCTCAGATTATAATGCACGGCACATCTGTGAAGTTGAGATTAATATAATGTTGTTAAACGCTAATACGATTAAAAGGCATAGCATTTGCAAGGTCGATATGGACGTGGCATCTGGCTGAATGCAACAGGTGGTAGTGTTTGATAGAGATAGCACTTTAAACGATTTGAAACTGAACGCGATGAGCACATCTAAAACGCTTTCAAGAGCTGTCAGTGTCATCTTTGTTGTGGAATATTGATCACTGACAAGCTATTGAACGCGATCAGCACATTTTTAACTGAGTTCAAGAGCTGTCGGTTTCAGAATAAAAATGTTATTTGCTTGAATCGAGATGTAAAACAAATGAAATTCGTATTAAGGGTCAATTCCCACTGAAAGAGCAGCGGTCGGCAGCGGCCGGCAGCGGCTTTAATATTAAGAACCTTATCTACGTGATTAAAAAGTTCATAGTCATTTGAAGGCAATGGAGGGGCGGCGCCGCGAGAAGCAGCGCGGCGCCTCCGCCGCGAGGGGCAGCGCGGTCCCTCCTTTGCCTTCAAATGACTATGAACTTTCTTAATATTAAAGCCGCTGCCGGCCGCTGCCTACCGCTGCTCTTTCAATGGGAATTGACCCTAATTGTTTTGCAAGAATTGCGTGTATTTAAATCACGTTCATCCATCAGTTACTATTATTATAATTATTATTATATTTTTTTTAATAAATGGGGAAGAGCTCATAGGGCATCTAAAAATTCGTTCACATCGTTGTCAATGGAAAAAGTGCCCAAAAGGCTGGCAGTATTGCCACGTTGGATGACAATGCTGATTCTTTGGGCTAAAATAGGCCAGCCTTCTGGTCCCGTGAAGAGTCGACCTTTTGAGTGAGTCGAGCTTTTAGGTACTACTTGACCAAAACAATTAGGCGCATAACAGGAAATCGGTTTCGGCGCCCGCACCTCGCACCTATCCCGTAGTGACGTGCAGTCATATACTCTGCTTTCGGCGGTGATGATAATACGTACCTACACTACCCACAATACGAATCACCGTTCCGGTGTTCCCTCCCTAGTTCCAATAACTTCATAGCTGTCATGCGCCTAATTAGTTTGGTCACGTAGTATGTAATTACGACTTAACCCTTTGGGAATATCTTGGGTGCTGAAGCTTTCTGCAAAGGATTTAAGACAAACACGAGAAGAGTACATAAACGTTTGTAAATCAATTTTGCACAATCATGCAGTCACGATGTGGAGTCTTACGTCATCATTCGTCATTAAGATGACGTTATTAAGTTACAAACGAGTTTTGATACGATTATCGTTTATCGCCAAAACTGAGCCCACTGAAAATAATATTTTTTTAAATATTATTTATTATTTTAAGACGGGGCAGTAAGGGTAGGTATAGGTACGTATACCACAACCGGTGTAGCTACATGAAACATTCGCTGGAGTCCTGAACTTTTGAGTAATTGCTGTGTGGGCCGACTCGAAACTCGATTCTTGGTTCTATCCGTAGTACAAATCTGTAAAGAAATAAATAATGTTAAAACTGCCAATATTAGGCACCTGTCCCACTGCAGGCGGTTAACGAGAAGCTAGCATTAGAGCTAGCAACTAAAACGAGTTGACGAGCACCGAGCAGCGAGTGATCGACAGTGTAATGAGCGATTATTCGTACCAAGCGTGCGAGTTTCCTAACCGCCAAGCGAGCGTCGCTGAGCGAGTACTCTCTTTGATAGCTCTTGTCGCCCTTAAAGTAAGACAATACATAGATATCGAGAGAAAATAGACGAAAATTAACCATTCCCCCCTTATCTTCGAAACTACTGAGCCTAAGATTTTGAAAAAAAAAATGCAGAAAATAGTTCTATAACTTTGATTACAGGAAAACTTATAAGAAGTCTATAGTCTTAAAATAACATAGTAAATCTGTCAATATTGTGCGTACTAACTTATATTTACAGTTGGAATGTATGGGAGAACATGTTTTTCAACTACAATGTTAAGTTTGTTCTTGGGATAAATTCATCCCAATTACGGATCCCTTCATTGTGCGTAGTCTGACACACACTTGGCCGGGTTTTTACAGTAACTCGTGCATTTGCTCTCAGAAAGCACCATTTGGTGAAGTAGAACTGATGATGAAGACCACAGATAGATGGCCATCGGAACTACTCAATTTTACCTAAGTATTTCACGGATTGCGATTCGATTACTTTAATATGGTTGCTAAGCAATTTATGCTCATCACAATGTATGTGGTGGTGGTGACTTCACCATCAGCTCACGTTCTCCTGGTTCTTACTAGGAGAACTCCTCAACAAGTAACGTCCCTGCATCGGGAAAAGCTATATTTTGAAAAGGTGATGAGCAGTTGGCTATTTTAACTTAGATAAATTACAGACTGACCCACAAAAAAGTGAAAAATAAAAACGTTTTTCAAAAAAAAAAAACCACTACAAAGTGAAAAAATAAATACCTTTAATCTCGCAAGTCGTCGGTGGCAAAAAACTAAAATACAGATCCAAAGACACGATTTCGGAAAATAAAGTTATTTTTCACTTTGTAGTGGTTTTTTTTTTTAAGTTGGTTGTTTTTTTTTTTTTTTTTTAAGATTTTTACTTACAATCTTTTGTACTTTTCTTGAGCGAGAAAATCGTAGTGTTTGTCGCTTCCTCGTCGGCGGTGGCACAGGTGCCTTAAGCTCCGTAATTGGAACATTCCATATAACTACCTTATTAATCCTCAGTAGAGTACTGGCAGCATTAATTAAAAGACAGGCAGCTGACAGGCTAAAATGATTGATTGTGGTGACCGTTTATAAGTGCTGTCGTTGTCGTTTAATCGTATAAAGACATTTTATTAGCTTGTACACAAATGTAATGGCGTTCCATAAACAGTCATAAACTCTATACTCTATAGTGTTAATCCGAGTAATTAAAGCGAACGCTCCCTAGAGAGCAAGGAGGTCGCGATGACGCCATTGAAGCAAAGGGAGCGGCCTAATTTCGGTCTCTCTGTAATTCGCAAACACACCTATATTTGGCCTCGTAGGTACACCTAAAATTAATTGTTGTTTTGTTTATTTTACATTTTATTTAATATACGTATTTAGGTCACACGCTAAAAATCTCATTGTCTACCACATAATTTTAGTAGGTAAGTAATTTATAAAATTAAATGACAAAAATTTATGTTGACTCGTGAAAGGCCTTGCCTCTCATGCACGAAGTTTTGAGTTGAATCAAACTGGGCAAAAGGTACCAATGTGACTTTTTCAATTCACATAGGTACATGACTTGGATTTGACTTCACTGACATCGATGGAGTAACGAAAACCCTGCTGTTCCTTTTAGCACATGATTGTACTCATGATAACAAACAATTTCTACTATGTGACCAAACCGGAATTCGCGAAAAAAAAATCGGCTGTCCCATACATTCATGTTCGCATAACTCGTCAAAATGTAGGAAGCAGTTGTGATATTCTGTACAAATCTCACCGTGAAAACTTAGGTGAAGTGTGCGTGGAGTGAGCTGGAAATAGTGTCAACCCCATAACACCAGGTGGAATGACAGCTCACTTCACTAAGTATTCACGGTGAAATTTTTACAGAATAGACTGGCTGCTGATTTTTTTTTTCGCGATTTCATGTTTGGTCCCATAGTAAAAGTTGTTTGTTATCATGAGTACAATCATGTGTTAAAAGGAACAACAGGGTTTTTGTTACATATTGTATAGGTAAGTCTGGAATTGTCAACCTGCCTTGAACAAGCGTGGTGATCAATGCTCGTGCCTCCTCTGCATGAGGCGTTTGCCCGCTGTGGCACGGTTAATAGGCTGGTATTATATTTACACTTCAAAATTCTCTAGAACGTGCGATTAAATCATTTGTACAAAATTTAAAATGAAAAAAAAAACATTTTATTATAATTTCAGAAGTCTGTGCTTTTGGATGTGTATTTTAGTTTTTTGCCACCGACTTCTGAAAATAAAGTTATTTTTCACTTTTTAGTGTTTTGTTTTTTTTTTTTGGAAGTCGGTGTTTTTTTGTCACCTTTTAGTGGGTCAGTTTGTAATTTATCTAAGTTTACAATAGCGTAATGCCAACTGCTCAGCGCTTTTTACAAAATTTTGCTTTCCCCGATGTAGGGACGTTAATTGTTGAGGAGTTTTCCTTGTAAGAACCAGGAGAACTGCAGCTGATGCTGAAGTCACCATTAGCTCAATTTCACTACAGTGTATTGAGTATAAATTGCTTAGCAAACATATTAAAGTACTTAATCGAATCGCAACCCGTGAAATAGGCTGTGATCTTCATCATCAGTTCCACTTCACCAAATGGTGCTTTCCGAAAGTAAATGCACGAGTTACTATAACAAATATCCAAATTGCTATAGGTGTTCCTATAAAATCTGAGGGTTGCCCTCGATTTTCATGGGATCCCCATTTAAGATTCTGACTTGGTGACAATGGGACCACCACCTCGAGAGCATACCTTTTCAAACAAAAATGGAATTTCCGAAATTGATCCCTTAATTGACGGAGATATCGGTGTACATATATTAAAATATATATAAATATAGGTATACATATACGCGACGAATTGAGAACTCCTCCTTTTTTTGAAAGTCGGTTAAAAATGATGCTAATCTAATCAACACCTGAGAGCAAAACTGCAGCGTTGATCTTTAGGCGCCTTTATCTTCTGAGAATTTCACGATGAGTTCCAGCTTCGTTTGCAGAACGTGCTTTTACATGTTAAATTTGAATTTATGGGTTCGCCAGAGCAGTCTTTGATGATCCGGGTTCATTTTATTTTTAGCTACAAGTTAAACGCTAGTAAATCTACATATTTAGCCAGCGCCAGTCGTAAAAGCCCCTTTTCAAATAATATAGCAGAAAATGGCTCCATTTAAAAAATATCTAATATTATAGTATTACATAAGAAACTTCCGAAATTAAAGTTATTTCACAATTTTGAGTTAATTTCATTTGAAGTCGATTTAATGTTTTTTAAATTATTTTTTGTTTAAAAAGGTCAATTTTTTTTTGCGAATTCCGTGTTGGTCCCATACATGTCCCATACACAGATCTGAAACACACAGGTAAAAGTTATTCATATTGATGGGTAGAACACCCCCTTTGTCGTATGGAACGCAGATCAAAGAGACTCATTGGCGACGTAAAACTGGTGGATGCCAAGCTTCATAGCTTGGCTCATCGCCGCAAGGTTGCCTGCTTGTCGGTCTTCTACAGATTGTACTTCGGAGAGTGTGTCCGAGAACTCCACGACCTCATTCCACCGGCCCCCTTCTACCATCGGACATCTAGACGCACTGCCAGTTACCATCCCTACCTGGTTGCTATTCCACCAATTCGCACTAAGCGCTTCCAAATGTCTTTTATAATGCGCACAGCAAAGGAGTGGAACTGCGTCTGTGTTTCCGAGCGCATACAACCCTAATCTTTTCAAAGTGAGAGTGAACAGGCTCTTCTGGGTAAGCTCACTCCATCGTCGACTTTGTCTCTGTCACCTTTGACCTAGACTAGTCAATAACAAATAAAAACAAAATAAAAAATGTTTTCAAATCATCTGGTAAATTGACTAAAAAACATGATCGTATGTTTATAACCTGCATATTTAATGCACACCGTTAGGAATGGATCGGAGAGGAAATTTAATCACGTTTCAATTGCATCCAAGGTTAGCGAATACAATGTCCCCTATAAGTACCTACCTAAACAGTACTACCGCCGTAAGGCAAAAGGACGTTTCTACAGAAGTATTGAAATGGAGAAAAAAATATTTAGTCCTTTTTAAAACACAAAAGCAGATGCGTTATAAAATAATACAGAATACATTTTATTTTTGAAAATCATAAAAAAAACATGTCTGCTGATTTTTCTGGGATACAAAATAAGTAATACAATCAATAACTGTATTAATACCATTATTTTTTTATGTTCTTAGGCGATGTCCCGAATTCCGGGATCGTTGTCCCGTAAAAAAATATAGTCATAAGGAAGTCTCCCACTATCGTCTATGTTCCTCGAACTTTAGGTCAATTAGCACTACCTATTCCGATCACTGGTTATAATTTAATAGTAAGAATTATTAGGTTATCGTTAAGTTTACGCCCATATAACAATACTGGTGGATGCGTCTTTTTTTTGCTGATTCTGAATAAATAAGTAAAGAAAAAAATGTCAAATACGTCTTTTTTCCTTATGACGGCAGAGTAGGCATTGCATGCTGAGTCAATCCTTTTTTTTTTTTTTTTTTTGTGGATGGGAAATCATCAAATAACTTCTCCCGCTCTGGGTGGAGCGGAAGGGCGTGTCAGACTTTTACTGACTAAAACCCACCCGTGTTCCTTCAGTTGCCTATGCCAGGGCCACGGTATCTTTTTCAAACAACCCGCGACCCCAGCGGCATCGGCCCTATTGGACCCCATCTCTTGCTGACATCTCTTTGAGGCGCGCGTGGAACACAACGCGCCGTCGACCCGGGCCTGGTCCTCACCGGACGGCGAGCTACCCACTACTCACCGTCCGCAAGCCCGCGCCTACGGTGGCCGGGAATCGGCTATCGATTCCCGCCGCCCAGGGCGTCTCCTGCGGCGACTGAGGGCGTGAGGTTGCCTCTCCCTCACGCGTTCCGCCTCCTCCTTTGCGAGCATTACCGCTTCGCAGAAGGAGGTGACGGCCTCCCATGCACTCTCGCTCCGCACCATGGCCTGGACCAAGCTCGGACGCGAGAGATCGCCGCCGCCGATCGCCTCCGTGAGAACACGGCGGTGCTCTGCCCAAGCCGGGCAGACCTCCACTGTATGCTCCACCGTGTCCTCTGGGCGATCCACACAATGGTGACACCCGGGCGTTTCCTCCCGCCTTATGCGAAACAGGAACCTCCCGAAACAACCGTGTCCGGTGAGGACCTGCGTCAGGCGGAAGGTGAGGACGCCGTGGTGCCTCTCTAACCACTCCTCAAAGAGGGGACTTATCGCCGCAATTGTGGCGTGCCCAGCGCTGGGCTGCGACAGTCGCACTCTCCATGTCGCCATGAGATCCCGCCGGAGCGCTGTCCGCTGTACCGTGATTTCTCGCGGCAGCGGAGTTACGCCCCGGCGTTTCGCCTCCTCGCGCCACTCCCACACGTGCGCGAGGACTTTCGCCTCCAGATCCCACGGCGGCAATCCGGCAAGGAGGCTCGCCGCCTCACCGGAGACCGTGCGGTAACCCCGGACTAGCCGAATGGCCATGACCCTCTGGGACGCGTTCAACCGGCGGACTGGCCGCAGCCTCAGGGAACGCGCCCACACCGGTGCCCCGTAAAGGGCCATGGACCGCACGACCCCCGCGTAAAGCCTCCGGCAGGAGGCGTTTGGACCACCTAGATTGGGCAGGAGCCGCTTCAAGGCAGCCCCAGCCCGCTCCAGTCTGGGAGCCAAACGTCGGAAATGCTGCTGAGTCAATCCTGTCTAGCCAATTTGCTAGTACTTGCAGTGAGTAGTCTTTAAGTAGGTATTTGTTTTTAGGGTTCCGTACCTCTAAAGGAAAAACGGAACCCTTATAGGATCAGTCGTGTGTCTGTCTGTCTGTCTGTCCGTCTGTCACAGCCAATTTACCCAGAATCTAATGGACCTATTAAGTTGGGTACACATATGAATTTCTGTGACCTAAACACGGACGTGTAATGTAAATAAATGAATTTTGAGTATGAGGGTCACTTTTGGGGGCAAATAAGAAAATTAAAAAAAGATGTTTTGCAAACTGTGCCGTGTAACATCAAATGAAAGGACTTACTGTAAGGGTTTCAAATTAATTTATATTTGTGTTAAAATAAATTGTTTTAAAGCTATTTAAGAAAATAGACGAAAATTGACCATTCCCCCTTATCTCTGAAAATTGTGTGCCTAAAATATTGAAAAAAATCAGAAAATAGTTCTATACCTACAGATTACAGAAAAGCCTATAAGAAGTCTATGGTCTTAAAATAACATGATAAATATCTTAATACTGTTCGTACAAACTTACATTTGCAGTTCTCCCATAAATTCCTTATGGGAGAACAAGTTTTCACTTTGAATAAATTCATCCCAACTACGGAACCCTTAATTGTGTGCGGTCCGACACTCACTTGGCCAGACTTTTGATGTGTAGCCTGGTAAAAGGTCAACCTTCACCTGTCTTATACATGATGTAAGTAAGAGATACTATCGCGCAAACTACTACCATGAATTCAGTACGTGTTTCAGGATTCTAAAACCCACCAGCATTGAAGATTTTCGACGGTTATTAAAAAAAAAATCGGCCAAGTGCGTGTCGGACCAGGCACAATGGTTCTGTAGTTGGGATTATAGGAAATCAGGTTAAGGGCGTGAATTAAAAACAGAGACTTTGAATTTAAATAACGTTCTTTATATTTTATTTAACGTTACACAGGGAAGGTTTTATGTCTGTCTCCTAGCGCAGCGAATACAGAAAAAGGGACGAAGTGACAGCAGTGGTTGGTGGTTGAAAAATACCAAGACTGTCACTAAATGATGTAATAAATTACATCATTTAGTGACAGTGTTGGTATTTTTCAAAAGTAAGAATCGATTAATTTTTGCATATTTAAATCGACTAAATACCAACAGGGATGAATTTATCCCAAAAACATTGTAATTGAATATGTCATTTTTCAATGGAATCCGTAAAACATTTTTTCTTATCCAAGTACATTTTATAAGTTGCTCGAATATTACTCGTAAACTTGTAATGCCTACGCCTATGATAGTTTTCTTTTTAATTTCGTTATATATACTCACAGAACAACATCTTTTATCTGTTCTGTGTATATACTACTACCGTTAATGTTTTTACATATCCAAAAGCAACCATTTAGCTGGCAGGGGACGACGACACTTTACTCTAATAAAAATTAGCAATTTAAAGCTTAATTTTACGCAAATGGATCCTTGAATCAAAAAATGGTTTTCCTTTTCACAGACCCGTAATATTTTTGAATGGCCTATCGAACGTTACCCCACGCCATGGGATAGACGAGAGAAAAAAAACATCGCACTTTACGTGTACAGGAGGTACCAAAAAAAATGTATTTTCATGATATTGTTTACCACTTTGTCTGCTTGATTAATATGTATATCCATGCCTTATACCGAGAGTCTCTGAGCTAAGCTGCGGACGGACGGACATGGCGAAACTATAAGGGTTCTTTGTTGACTGCGGAACCCTAATAAAAACAGCTGTTTCATCGTTTTTGACCATACACTTTTGTATGAAACAGCAGATTTTTTGGTAATATATTTAGCCGACGAAAAATCTGTATGCTGGTGGTCTTATCCAGAATTATGTGGTGAATAACAGTTCGCACGTCGTCGCTATCCCTTACACTCCTTAAACCTTACAGGTTAGGGACCTACCTTTTTTATATTTGTTCCGGTGTGGAAAATCCTCATGGATGTCCCCTGCCCTGGGGCGAGCGGAGGGGTCTATCAGACTCTTACTGACGAAAAACCACCTCGGTGTTCCCTTCTTACATTTGGACCGGGATCATGGGAATTTGTGCGCCTTCCACGATCCCAGGTTGGTATAGGCCACCTCAGGCCCGAGTGGGGAGTGAGGTGTAAAACCACCCCGCGACGTCCAATAAAGAGGCGCGCGTGGAACACTACGCGCTGCCGCCTCGGGTCCTGCTGGATGAGGGGCGGCGGACGTCCCCGAGTCCGCCGTCCCTACGGGGACTGGAAGAGGGCGTTGTCCGCCCTCCCCCGACACCCAGTCCGCCTGCTGGGGGGCGGGAGAACGGTCACAATCTCCCTCTCCATTTCCGCAGCCGCCTTCTGTGAAATTACGGTTTCACAGAAGGAGGCGGCTCCCGATCATCTAACGAGCGATGGCCGGCAGTAATAGATCGGCTCCGACTTCTGATACCTATTTTCGACTAAAGTCAACATAAAGTCATAAACTGCTAGCCGGCCCATTAATTCTATGGTTTGCAAGGATCATACAAGATTTTCCAGTTCGCCAAAACTAAATACTTAGCTTGAATTACGCTGACGTCAATCAGACGGTCACGAATGATATAACACCGCAAGGTTGATCGCGTTTTGCACGTTTATTTATGTCAAAATGACCAAAACAATGCATGTTTTTTTTTTAATTTTTTTAATGTCTGGTTTGAAGCTTTACAAGAGATCTTGGATATTTTGGTAATTTGAATGCTAGTCGTCTGAAAAACTGCGATAACAAAACTACATGAAGAAAGGAATTTTGCTTAGTCATTGACGTAATTTTCTTCAAGCTAAGGAAGAAGATGATAAAGGAATACATTAGAATTTACCAATCTGATAAAGTGATGTTTCTGTTACATTTCTACTCTACTCCATCTCCTTGACAATATGCCTAAATTGCCTGTTGTCTGGACGGTACCGAAGTACCTATCTTTTGGAGGATAATTTGTATAGGTAAAATATTCTATGATTTGGTCTTCCAACGAAATCCAATGACCTACTTATGACTGTGTTTCCCGCAATCACACAACCCACCCCCAAATTAAGGAAAATCATGATTCACTTACAATATTAACGGGAACCTTCCTTTGTTTCAGATTTATAATATAAACAAAAACACGAGACTACTTCATTCGCCGTCCATTCGCTGAGAGGTGAAGACGTGGATATTTTCGGAGCTTTAACTTTGCGAGAAGTTCAGACTATACTTTGAAGTGCAGTGAAGTGCTAACCATGTTTAATTACTATCCGAAGAATTTTAAAGCCAATGGCTGGGGCTGGCATCGTACTGCCAATGCTGCAACTGCTGTTAAAGGTTTCCTTAGAGGAGAACGTGGTGAAGGGACGGAACCTTTGCTTGGAAATGGAAGTCTTTACCCTGCCCTGCCGACGGAAGACGATACTATGTTTAGTACCAACATGAGGCTGTACCCTGCCCTGCCCGCTGAGGAGTATGAAAGTGGAGCCGTCGAAGAAGTGATAGAGGAAGTTTGTGCCTCAATTAACGTAAATGCTGTGGTGAGTAGGTACTTTCATATATTTTTTGCTCTTGGCGTCGATATAATCTTTACGATGCTGTTAAAACCATGTGTTTTAGATAGCTTGTAAAATAAAATACGTCTAACATAGGTGGAGAGTTCTATCTATAGGAACACGGAAATGACGAACAAAATCTCTCTTAAATGTTTACAGTCTTCCTCTTGGCAAGTTTTACTTTTTCTTGTGAACACTTTGTTTTATTTTCCGACAAGGTTTCACACATGTCGCCGTTATGACCACGATTGCGGCGCTTGCCTTCAGGTCAATAACCGTTACAGAAAAACATAAAAAGAACGATGCTATAACTGTTTGTCTCACAAAGTAACATAAAAAAGAAATGGCTTTCTGGCAAAGGACTAATATTCTGCCGTCATAAGGAGAAAAGACGTATCTGACATTTTTTTCGAAATAGAGTTATTTACGTATATTCGGAATCAGAAAAAAAGACGCATCTACCAGTATTTTTATATTGGCGTAAATTTAACGAAAACCGTAAACTTAACCAATTCTTGTTATTAAAAGACCCATCTGCCTTTGTATCTTATGGTCGCGTCACACTGTTCCTTACTTGGTACTTCACTGTATCATCGCCCTTTAAGAATGGTGCTAGGATATCGGAGAAATAGTGGGCGTGGCTAAAAATACCGAAACATCGGAGCTCAATAGCTGTTGTCAGCGTCTTAAAAAGGACAAAATATTTTTATTTTCCATTTCTCTATATCTGTAGATACGTCGTTTTTCCTTATAGCGGCAGTATTACAATCTTAGATAAATGATAGGTCTCGCTGCGTCGAGCGCAGCAAGACCAATCATTTATCTAAGATTACAATGGAATAATGCAATGACATTTTAAAATTATGAGCATCGGTAGCCCAGATGGTAACGGCCTCGACTTACGAGTTGTAAGGTCGTAGGTTCGAACGCAGACAAGCACTTAACTTAGAAAGAAAGAAAAAGAAAGAAAAATATGTTTATTTGTCACAGAAACACGTGCATACAAAAATATAATTAACTCGAGTTTTAAAAGAAAAATACAAAAATCACGAGCACAAAACAAAAGTCGGCAGCTGCTGGCACGCCATGACTGTGACAAGAAGGCTTCCACTCAGCATGATGCTGTGCTATGGGGGGCCCACAGCACAGCGCTGTTTTTCAGTGGTCACCCGAAAAAGACGTAGGTCGTGTGACATCTACCAACCCGCACTGGGCCCGCGTGGTAGATTACGGCCCACTCCCTCTCGCAGAGAGGAGGCCTGTGTCTCAACAGCGGGAACGTTATAGGCTAATTAGGATTTTGTTATGTTTATGTAATGAAACCAACTCATTAGTAATGCTAATTATGCTGCGCTTTATTTGTTGTCTTAAAAGTCACACAAAGTTCAAGAAATCACCTTGGACTTGCCAAAGCAGGACGTATTGGATTAGACCTTCAACGCAACCTTGACTTCATAAGAATCTGTCAAATAGTAAATTACTCTAACATGCGAGCTTTCTCATTTCAATGACTCGAGAAATATAACGTTGTTAGCTTTATTCAATGTCCATATAATTTTAGATTTAATCATTTCTAGCATAAGAAAAGCTGTCAGATTTTTTTATAAGTTTTATGGCCGAACCCAATAACCAATTTTTAGTAAAATATCGCTATTGATGACAGACAATATAATTCTATCTGTCCTTACGTTCCTTTCGTTCGTTCATTCGTGTTCTTTTGTTTTGTCTGTCTTAGATTATTGGGACGGCAAAACCATAGATAGATAGATAGGTTTTTCTATCTCCAGTATGCCAAACTGGTGAAAGATAGGTTATTGGGTTCAACCGTTAATCGACACATACATATTATCATTTACATGGGAAGCGCCAGGGTAGCCTGCGAAATTCAAATTGTCTTAATTTTTTTTTTGCAATTTGCAAGTCAGTAGGTATTAGGTTATATGTTGATTAAAGTATAATTCGCGACCGTAACAAATAAGTATTTACAGAATTATAATCATTAGAATCAATAATACCTACAACTCCTTAAGTTAGTATAATCCTCAAACGTCAAGATTTCATGAAATATAGATAGTAGTAATAGTAATAGGGTAATAGGATTACCTGGCTTTAAAGAGTTGTATAATTATAATTCTGCAAATACATATGTACTCGTTGCGGTCGTGAATCATAATTAGGCTGATCAACATACAAGCTAATACTGATGTGCAAATTGCAAAAAACATAAGAAAATTTCGCGGGCTTTCCCCTTAATAACGTTTGGCATTTCCAAAACCGTAATATTTTTTTCTAAAAGTGACCGACTGGAATATCCAGTTGTTTCATTGCCCACCCTAACGGTATTAAAACATCTGGATATTCCGGTCGTCGTCCTTTATCGGGTCATTGCAACAGTTGCAGCGAAACCGGCTATATTTAAAAATGCAATATGTTGGACCACTCTGATTCAAGCAGAGACAAAACCATACCAAAAATGATGATCATGTTCTTTTTGTTTCCAAGCATACTGTGGAAGTTGTTGATGATGTAAGTATAATCTGAGTCCTATTTCTGCCAAACGTTACATGAGTTGTTTCAAAAATTGTTAGTGATATGAAAACTAGTTAGAATAAAAAAAATGTTTATTTAAAGCTTTTCAAAATACTCCCCTCCAACCCCAATGCACTTATGCATTCGGGTGAACCAGCTTTCGAAACATTTAAAAAAAATATATCTTTTGGGAGGTCGTAAAATCATAGCAAAAAAATATTAAAAAGAAAAAAATACACATAGTGGCTTAAGATTTTCACCAAGAAGATTTGTATTAACATTAGCCGTGTAGTTTCAAGATTATATTTATTTTGTGGCTAACAATTTTCGGAACAACCTAGTACCTATAAATTGTTGATTGTTTCTTGATTGCAAAAACCAATAATGAGTCTAATTACTCATTGTCGTTACTCTTACGATCGCTCGATCGTTGCAATATCATATGCAAACGGTAATTAAAGTTTACTCATATCGGTACTCTGACTAACACGGGTTTGTTTTGTTGGACATTAAAAACTGAGTCATATTGTGACGTAGATAATTTTAGCGTCGTTGACTTCTTTACGATCGATAAGCATCCCACGCCTTTTTAGTTCTTCGTCTTATTTTTTTATTTGGTGATACAGTTCTATTTCGTAATAAGTCGGGCAATTTCATTTGGGAATACCAGTTTCCTGGCATGAGTTTTTCGAAAAGTTTTCCTAAGAATAAATTTTAAAACCCACGCTAAGAAGAGACTTATTTTTATAGAGCTTAGGTTTTTATGATAAATGATAAATGATTTTTATTTCTGTAAGTAGGTTTATACAAACACTTTTACAAGTCAATCATGTTTTTCACACACACACACACACAACGCACTTTTCACAATACTAACGGATAATTATAATTATTATATGTATAACATCAATCACGTGAACAAGTTCCGCTCAGTAGCTATGTATGAAATTGTAATAGATTAATAACTGCGAGGGCCCTGGTAGCCTTAACACAAGTGTTTAATCTTAATTTGGGTACCAGAGTTCAACAAAACTAGCATTTAAATAGTCTTCTGTGTAATGCTTGTGTTTTTGTGTGTGTATTTGACTTCAATAAATAAATATTATTATTATTATTATTATTTTAAACTAGATGAGGTCGGCGTTTCCTATCTGACTACTCTGAGAAGAAAGGCCGAAACAAACTCAGAGGTCACAGTCTCTTATAAAGTCCAGACATAATCTTAGTCACTTCATGTGAAGACCATGTAGATTGGTGTCTGAAATGGTCTTTTGAGGAAAGAACCACACAGATTGAGAGGACTGCTAGGTATCTATTCTTAAACGTATTTCTTAGGTACATAGATGAGCTATAGCTCCTATAGCTCATCTCATCTCATCGCTGCACCATATTTTACGTTACGTAACTTATCGTCAAAATATCATATGCCTAGGTGACTGGTAAAAAAATTAGTTGTCCCATACGTTCATGTTCGCATAACTCGTCAAAATGTAGGGAGCAGCCGATTTTTTTTGCGATTTCAGGTTTGATCCCATAGTAAAAGTTGTTTGTTATCATGAGTACAATCTTGTGTTTAAGTATCGGTCACTAATTACCAGTCACCTTTATATTCATATCTTATCATTTCGTCGCCATCTAAGGGGTCTAGGTCATTTGTAGCCAATACCTGACATTGTTTATTATAAAGCATAATATAATTTATCATATCATTCTCATTATTCACGTTTCTCATACTTCGTATCTGTCTCAAGACCTCGAAAGCTGTTTAGTCACTTTCTCACGAGGACAACAGTCAACAAACTGCTTGAATAAAAGATATTTTAATATCTGTTAACAGCGTTTATTCAACCAGCCCGCGCGGAATAAACGCTCTTAAGGGGAAGCGTCAAGGTAGCCCGCGAAATTCAAATTTTCTTACGTTTTTTGCAATTCATAAGTCGGTATTATATTGTACATTGATCAAATTATTATTTGCGGTCGTAACAAGTATCTATTTAAATATTTAGAATCATTAAAATGATAAATACAACTCTTTAAGACCAGGTAATCCCAAAAAATGACTATTTCATGAAATCTTGACATTTTAGGATTATACTAACTTAAGGAGTTGTATTACTGATTCTATTATCCCAGCAGTGGGACACAAACTAGGCTAGCAAAAAAAAAAAAATTATTTATTAGTTCGCCAATTGATTACATATTTCAAAAAAGCCTCTTTTCTTTTAACATTCTTAAAAATTGGATCCCGTGTGAGCGAGAGAGGTGACAAAATGCGGAAGCCCTTCTTAAGGAGGAAGCGTCAGGGTAGCCCGCGAAATTCAAATTTTCTTACGTCTTTTGCAATTTGCAAGTCAATATTAGGTTGTATGTTGAATAGAGTATGATTCACGGCCGTAACAAATATGTATTCACAGAATTATAATCATTAAAATTAGTAATACAACTCTAAGACTGTAATCCTAATAAATCACGAAATCTTGACTTTTCGGTTTAAAGATTCTTTATTTAATACATGTTTCACAATATCGCACCTTTAGAATTACAATGACATAAGTGCAAATACTATACACTCGAGAAAAATGCATTTGAAACTTTATTTTTACTCTTTTCTCAATATCTTTTTTTTACGATAATATTTATAGATAATTAATATTATACAAATACCTGGTTATATATACTTTAATGTTAGTTAAACATAATGTCTTTGTATTTTGTAGTTTAATTAATACAAATTTTCGAAATACGGGGTACCTACAGTTAAGTCATTGTTCCACTAAAATATAGGTATATAAAATACTAAAAAATAGTGACGAAAAATGACGTTAAGGTACAACATAAGTAAAATTAAAAAATATTTTTTATTACTATCTTAATATGTCCAAAAAGAAAAAGAAATATTTAGAAGTTAGTGTATAACTTGAAAAAGGCGAATCGAAACCATTTTGTTTCGTGTTATAAAGAAAAACGTTAATAGGGTGCTACTTATTGCAGAAGATAAATAAAACATAGATTATAATAGAAAATTATCTAGATATTTATTTATTTTGACACAAATCAACTGACATCAGTCTTCTGAAGACATTTTAAAGACATAAAATACGGAGGTAATATTTTTAAAAACTTATTAACACTTAAAAATCACATACCTAATCAGGCGTTGTTGCTTTCAAGTCTCGCTCAATTTGACGTTGACGCTACTTCCATCTAGCGGTATTTATTGTAATTACAAAAAAGTCAATATTCCATAAGATAGTTTGTCACTTTTTACAGCGTTCGTAATACCTAACTAATTTTAATGATATTTTGCACTTGCGTCATTGTAATTCTAAAGGTGCGATATATGTATATTTACACTCAACATTGTGTAGGTATTTTTGTGCCGAATGGATAACTCTGTATGTGCGGGTGGCGGACCCCAAGCCCTATAGTATAAAAAATTGTCAAACCCCGGAGTCGATGGGTATGCGCAATTTTTTTTTTTTTTTAATCTTATATTGTAAAAATGCCACCTTTGGTCACTTCCTCGGCCACCGTGTTCACAAATAAAGGAATTTCTGCATAATATTTTTAAATAAACGTGCTCTATGATGTGTATTACAGTTTTAGAGTATGTGGTTTTTTTTTATTCTTAAAGTGAAATAAGTAAAAATATAATAAAATAATAAAAAAAAACGCTTTGTATCTACAAAAGATATGGAATATTGATATACTTACCATTTTCTTTTTTAATATGGGCAGCAACTCAAACTTAGGAAAAAAGTTTACAGAAACACAATTTTTCATGGGACGTACAATGGTCCACTTGAAGAACTAAGTGCGGAAACTAAACCCAATAGCATAGAACATAGAACACAATTTTTTTAAGAATACACAAGAATATTATGCAGAAATCAGATAGTGAAAATTCCTTCATTTGTGAACACGGTGGCCGAGGAAGTGACCAAAGGTGGCATTTTTTTAATAAAAAAAACTAGCTGACCCGACAGACGTTGTCATGTCAAAATTTCAATAATTCACACAGTTTCAGTTTTCTCGAATTTCCCAATTTTCCCGGAAACTTTTCAAATATTTTCTTTCATACAAACCTTGTCCAGACAGTTACAAACGGAACAAAAAAATAATTATCTAATATGGTGCAGTCGTTCGAAAGTTCGCGTACACATTTCGGCTATTCATTTTTATATAGATACATAAAAAATTGCGCATGCCCATTGATTTCGGGATTTGACATGTTTTTTTTTTATATTATAGGGCTTGGGTCCCCCACCCGCAGATACAGGCTTATCCATTAGTTACGCCACACCCTGTATAAGTAATATCTGGCGAAACAAGTCCATATGCAAGACCTAAAGTAAAACAAGTTTTGGATTAATTGAAACCAGTGAACTTAAAAGTTGTTTATAGCAGTTCGTATTTAACTTATCACGCGCTTTTATGTCAGGGACACGTGACATAATATTATGGTAGGTTATATTAAAATACTAGTTGTCCGCCCCGGCTTCACTAATGTAAAAAATGAGACCAAATCTTCCCTTTACAGTACGACCATGTAATCAAATAAAATCACAATTAAATAATTTCTTTATTCTACTTACTATTGCTGGTCAATCAATCTGCCTAGCCTTTTCCCAACTATGTTGGGGTCGGCTTCCAGTCTAACTGGATGCAGCTGAATACCAGTATTTTACATGGAGCGACTGCCTATCTGACCTCCACAACCCTGTTACTGGGTAATTCGATACCCCTTGGTTGTCAGACTTTCGGGCTTCTGACATATATATTCCCATAACGACTGTCAAAGATCCACGAATGACAGCCGGGACCTGGTCACCCATCCACAGACCAACCCCGGCAAGCGTAGCTTAACCTGATGGATCGACCTGTGCGGCTGTTATTACTTATCCACGAGCCCTTTAGTTTCATAGTGTAGCAATTAAAAAAAAATAGCAGGTATAATATAACATTCTACAACAAAACAACTTTCTTTTCGGATGTAACAGATAAAAAATTGTAAGAAACTGTACAACTAAACGTCAATCTGTAATTGTTTTTTTAAGATCCCTACTGTCTTCTGTCTGACTCACTTTTTTAACCAAAATTTTTCGCTTTTACGTACAATTTTTCAAACCTTTTCTTTCATACGAAACACAACAAAAAAGAATTACTTAGCCAAATAGGTGCAACCGTTCTGAAGTGATGCGCTTCCGCTTGGGTACATATATTCAGCTATTGATTTTTATGTATATGTATAGACAGATTATGGCATAACTTCGTAAATAGCGCAAGCGATAAGTAATGACTGGTCAAATATAATAATGACATCACCATCCGTTAATTTGGTCGAATTTGGGCACACTGGTCTGGTTGGTTTGGTATTCGAGCATTTGAAGCTAGGTATGCTTTTGCATAATTACATCCAGCTGCCTACCGCCCTTACCTCTGATGATGGTTTAATCATCAAACCATCATAAGAGGTTTTTATTTAACTTTAAAGCGCAAAACATTCGGAGAAACTTTCTCCCAAAGCCCTATTGGAGCACAAAGCTCCTTCAATCAACTCAGCCTATCGCAGTCTACTATTGGACATGGCCTCTCTCAGATAGTCACAACACCCTCTCCTCCGTCTTTCGCATCAGTCTGTCCCAGCCACCTGTTTTAAAAAAAAGGAAATTAGTTGATAAGTGGAATAAATCGCTGCTTTAATTTGATAGTGGCACATAACTAAATGTGTCATTTTTTTATAATAGTATATAGTTACCATTCAACACAAATTAATCTATAACATCATGTGAATAAAACTCATATTCGTATGTATAAAGGCTCGGTGGCGTGACTAAATGACGTTATCTGAAGGGTCGAAATTTAAACTGCTCTCCTGAAAAAAAGTAAATTTTCGAGATCTGTCGTTATGGAAATAAAGTAAGATGCTGATATATTCAAAGGCAAAAAGGTACCTAACGACTGGATTTTTAATAGAAATCTCTCTCTAGATGCGCAGGGCTCTTGACATCACTCGTTGAGAATGCGACTAGCAAAATAAAAAGGGTTTTATTTTTAACTCTAGTCTGTTCTGGTGGTGGCCTCGTGTAGCACCGCAGTAATTTGGGCTCGCTGTGTTTCCAAAGAAGTTTTTTTATCTGTTTTTAAGCAAGTAACAGTCACAATTTTTGAGTCAACTGAAGGATTGAAATTATGATGTTTTTTTTTTAATTTCCAGTTTGAAACCAGAAGACTTTGTTCAAAGTATTCATCCATTAGGAACCGATATACCAAACGGCATAACTATTTCTTCAAACCGTTCTTCACATGTATAAATTCTACTCTTAATAATTTGCCTAATTTTATAGCAGATTCCGAGATAGTTAAGCGTCCGTTGAAATGCTTTTAGCTTTGTTTGTTTTGGTCTAGCAAGCGAAACGGATTTACAGTGAATCTTGCTATTACTGACTGTAAAAAACTCCCACATTGCACTTTGTTTTTCTAAAGCTTTGAAGATCATAAGTAAGTCTCTGGGTTTATCTATATCTTCTTCGTAAATGTTTGTGTCTCCGGTTATGGCCTTTCCAATTGTAAAATTGAATTGATTGATTGCACAGGCTAACTCTAGATTCAAGTTACTCACCAGTCCAAGTAATCTCAAACGGATAAGTACCTACTGTTGTCTATGGACACTCATGAACAGTCATGTACAGTCAGTGGTTCAATATATATCGACCGTGCCTATTAACAATGTCGGTTCTGCAGGGGACTACTGTTTAGTCCCTACTGAACAGTGGTCTTTTTCGCAGAACTAACATTGTTAATATCATACAGATTATTTTTATCATTAGGGCAAACTTTGAACTGCCCTCAGTTCAAAGTTTGTTTTGACAGTGAAGAATTTTTTCTTTTTAATTGTAATTCGATTTATGTAAAAAAGTGAATATTAGTAAAAATGTATATCCGACATTGTTAATAGGGACGGTCGATATGTTCATCGATTATTTCGTTATTTGTTGACTGATTTTGAAAATTCTGTTTTCTTTTGGTAGAGAAAGCTTGCGCAGAAGTCCCATATCAATTTTATTAACTTTGCCTGGGTAGTGTCACTGTTATTTACATAGCAAGTAGTGGTATACGAATTAGTTTGGGGTTGGTAGTACCACAACCACATTTAAAAAGTGAAAAAAAAACACCTAATTGAAAAAAAAAACTACCGACTTCCAAAAAAACACTACACTAAAGTGAAAAATATCTTTAATTTCGGAAGTCTGTGGCAAAAACGTATACGAATTAGTTTGGAGTAGGTACCACAGCAACAAATAAAAAGTAAAAAATAAAAACTTTTTGCAAAAAACAAAACAAGCTACTTCCAAAAAAAAAAAACTACACTAAAGTGAAAAATATCTTTTACTTATTTCGGAAGTCTGTGGCAAAAACGTATACGAATAAAATTAGTTTGGAGTAGGTACCACAACCACAAATAAAAAGTGAAAAATAAAAACTTTTTGCAAAAAACAAGCTACTTCCAAAAAAAAACTACACTAAAGTGAAAAATATCTTTAATTTCGGAAGTCTGTGGCAAAAACGTATACGAATAAAATTAGTTTGGAGTAGGTACCACAACCACAAATAAAAAGAGAAAAATAAAAACTTTTTGCAAAAAAAAAACAACCGACTTCCAAAAAAAAAACACTACACTAAAGTGAAAAATATCTTTAATTTCGGAAGTCTGTGGCAAAAACGAAAATGCAAAACCAAAAACACGGGTTTTTAATCTTTAGTTTTTCACTGGAAGTCGGTTGCTTTTTTTTTTTTTGTAAAAAAGTTTTTTACTTAAATAATTTTTATGCGCGTTAATATTTACACTATTATAGACCATCATGTCTTAATAGAAGTTAATACACTCAAAACATGATTATCTACAGCCCACATGGTTTCTAAACCGGACTCAAGAGTAGACAAAATCATCAACATAATTAATTACCTACCCATTTACCTCAATTCCGTCATCGCAGTTCAAGGCTATTAGTCAATTTTCGGTCTTTTTGCGGCCACATCCTCCTGTACTAGTATTTATTGATTGTGTCCATTATGGACGAACACGTCAGCAATTGTTTAATGGCTGGACATCGTTCAGAAAAGCGGCCATGGCGGCCTTGTGCCCGTTATAGGAAATCTATGGAGAAGCTGGTTTTGTGCCAAAATTTTCTGTTTATGTCTAAGGAAAACTGGGAAAATCTTGGGAATCTAGGCTGAGCTTGACAAATTGAATGTAACTGACCGAGCGAGCGAAGCTAGCAAATCGGCTCTGCTTCAAGTCTGGCAAAATTTGCTTTCCTCTGTCAGTTTGTTGGTAGGTACTCCTCTACAGGTCGTAAATTACAACCTATCTGGACGAAGCTTGATAGGTAGGTATACGAGTACAGTTTATACAACTAGGTACTTGTAAAGAACTTTTTTGTCGCCGGAGATTTTGACTGGAGGGGTACTTCCTTCAAAAAGGGGCAAAAAGGGGCTACTGTATATTTCCGCCTTACGAGATCCGCTTTCGATGGTTCTTTTTTTATCTGATAGGTACTCATAAAAACTTGGTGAAGATTCGATGAAAAAAAAAACATAGTAAATATCCCATTTTAAATAACTTTAGTGGTATATTAATTGTTGCATGAAAGTTTGTGCTCGCGAGGTCTACTGATATAGTCTGTATAGTATCTTTATTGCCAAAATTATACATTTAAGGACATAAAATAAAATATGTAGTAATAACTTTAAGTTTACCAGTCAGATGAAGATAATCATCGTTTAGCATTGCAACGCAACAAGTTTGGACATTTTCGTCAGTAATTTCCTGCCATAATCGTAAACTGGTCTGTCAAGGCAAAATAGCCGTAGGTAGGTATTTCCATTTGGATCTACAAAAGAGACTTTAAATCGTAACAGACAAATTATCTGTGTAGGTAAAGGTCAAAATAATTGGTTCTCATGAGATGACCTTCACGGCCATATGCACAGTATGCAAACAACAGTGTAACTGGGGTATTATAACTACTGTCTTAGTTCTACAGTTCACCAACAGGATATCGCCCTATGTGATTGATGACACAATTAATTTACTCTCAAGATGCTACTCTAATAAAAATATGCTAATAACAAAATTCCCAGTAACTCAATACTTCAAATAGGAATCGTCAGACTAATAAACCCGCTTTTGCGGTCTCAAAATCTGTACTATCATTAATTCATTAGAAAACAATTGACGGTTTATCAGCTGATCTATGCTGAATAAATCTCACCGTGAAAACTTAGGTGAAGTGAAGTGAGCTGACGTCAATAGTGTCAATCCCTAGAACAGCCGATCTATTCTGTAAAATCTCACCGTGAAAACTTAGGTGAAGTGAAGTGAGCTGACGTCCATAGTGGCAATCCTTAGCAACATCCGGTCTATTCTGTAAAATCTCAGCGTGAAAACTTACGTGAAGTGAAGTGAGCTGACGTCAATACTGTCAATCCCTAGCAACAGCCGATCTATTATGTAAAATCTCACCGTAAAAAGTTAGGTGAAGTGATCTTGTAGTGGGCTGACATTCCACCTGATGCTGGGGATTGACTTGACACTATTGACAGCTCACTTCACCTTAGTTTTCACGGTGAGTTTTTTACAGAATAGATCGGCTGGTGAAATTACAGCACACTTCACCTAAGTTTTCGCGATGAGATATTTACAGAATACCACTGTTGATAATGATAATCACCGTGATAAATACGAGTAACTACGTTTAACATCGTGTGACCTAGCCAGTGTTCTGGATTCAAACAGTTAAGCTCCGTTTACACGGTACAAGTGTATTGCTTGTAGCATACCATAAAATTAAAGGTCAATTAACTGGCACCGTCTAAACAACACGTACAATTAAGTCGCGGGCGATTTTATTGAATAGCAAAACTTGCATTCAATTGTTTTGTACGCCATTTTATGGAATTGCACGCGTGTAGATAAACACTTGCATGCAATTCTTGAATGGCAATAAAATTGAACGTGTTTTGAACGTACCAGCAACTTGTACTGTGTGAACAGAGCTTTAGTCTAGTAATGTATTAAACATGTTCCCCTGACTGGACCATAATAATATGTTTATACAAGAAACTTCAATCACTGCCAGAAATACAAAAGTTTAATAGCGTGCACTGCCAGTTACGTGGTACGAACGTTCAATTAATCTTCAGGAAATGAAGAAAATTGTTTTCAAACAGGGACCTCATTAGTAATTGTTATTCTACAGCTCATATTTCAGCGGGATAACTATAAACACAATAGCGCCGATTCCCTTGTTCACAAACTAAACATAATTTAAGTTCAGTGCATCTTTTTCTTTTTATTTCATTAAGAAAATAACAGATGATAAATATTAGTTTACTCCTGTCAAATTAAGATATTCCATAGACAAGTTTCACAGTTACCTACTAAATATACGTCAATTTATGTCAGGCGCTACGCTAACTAATTTGACAGGACTAAGCCAATATTTATCGTGTCCTTTTCTTAATGAAATAAAAAGAAAAAGATGGACTTAAATTTAATTTAGTTTGTGAACAAGGGAATCGGCGCCAGTTCCTAACAATAAACAAAGAAACGAAAATCAATAATAACGTGTTAATATGTGTATTATTAGGTATTTTAGTACAATAGACTAAGTAAATTGTGCTAAATGCTTTTCCCATGTCAGCCAGAAGACATTATTTACTTACAGAGCATTAGAAAGCATCCCTGGGGTGATATTGTTGTGTTAGTTCTACGTAACATGACATTGATTTTATTTGATTACATTCATAAGTACACCTACTTTGTATGAAGCGTATAAAAAATTACGTCTTCCATAATCAATACATGAAGTAAAATTCGTGTCTAAATAGGTACTACCTACTGCATACTCATTGAGATTTTGCGAGCGTTTAAAATATGACGTTGCTTTTCTAAGTTTTGCACCAAAGGGATGAGTAATGTTTAAATTAAAATGACGCCAAGTGCAGCTGGTGCACCTACTTCCTTAATCTGGCCCTGCCATGCTAAATACTTATGTAAAAATGTCACGTAAATCCAATGAATAATGTTTAAACATTGTAGGTAATTGTAGATAGCAACTTATACGTATTCAACGTTATCACTAACTGCGGCAGAACGTAAATGCTATCATGGCAACCCAGAGTGGTTATGATCCGAGTGATTATAGTGTGATTCCTAAGCACCTGCGGTTCTCTTACACCCGTTCCCCGGCTATAAAAAGATTTAAAAAGTTTTTATTTCGATCATCATCTGGCTAACCTTTCTCCCAACCATGTTGGGGTCGACTTCCAGTCAAACCGGATGCAGCTGAATACCTACATGAATATACAAATATGTAGGTATTTTACATGGATTGACTGCCTATCCGAGCTCCACAACAAGGGGTATATGATACCCCTTGGTAAGACTGGTTGAGACTTTCGGGCTTCTGGCGACCCGTAACGACTGTCAAAGATCCACGAATGACAGCCGGAGTGCTTTCCGGGGCACGGAGGGAGGGTCTTGGCAAGTAAAGATCCATCCATCCACGGACCAACCGCGGCAAGCGTAGCTTAACCTGATCGATCGACCTGTGCGGCTGGTATTACTAACAAGCCTAGCCAAAAGTTTATTTTGATCCATTTTCCTTGTCAAGGTCATGGTCAACAGTGTTACAAGATAAATAAAATATATCAAGCTGTCTTGCGTATTTTATCATGATGTTTACCAGAGGTTTCTTTTAATTATTGAAGTTTCGAAAGATGTATTTACGATAAACGGAAACCCAAACATGTAACCAGTACAAAATCAATGCTCTCCTCCATTTTAGCGGGTGACGTCAGGCTCTGTGCTGGCAATAATCTCGCCAGTTATACGACAAAGTTCAAAAGTTTAGGACTTCATTGCATCTCCCGCGAAGTTAAAAGCTCCTCTATTTAGTCGGTTATGTTTCTGTCAGTTTCCGTGAGACAGTTTTGGGTACGGTTGTTCTCTGATTTTAAAACTTAGTTTTATTAATATTTTAATAGGAAATTAAGTCGAATCCATGTGCAATATAAAGTAGAATATTTTACTGTGCTGTGTGCTTATTCATGTGTTGATAAAGTGTATACTCGAGCATTTGTTTGTGTGATATTTGATAGGATCTTGATGTGGAACATTCCTTCGTAGATTCTTACGATTTTTCAGTGAACTTCGGCTTTTTGATGACCTCATCTATTTTGATGGAACAGTACGTCTATATCTTGCTCTAAAATTGCCGAAAAATGTCGTGTAGCAATGAAAAATAATTGTTTATAAATTTTTATCGTAACTGAAAGTGCACTAGTGACCTACATTATAATTTGCTTCTATTCCAGATATCGTAGTATTTTCGCTGCTGGTTTGTTTCTGAATGTGATCTATAAACGTTGTCATTGTGGGAATTGCATAGGGATTATATCATTCTTTTAAATTACTTTTTTACAGAGCTAAAATGTGGCCGTATGGAGTGAAAAAAACATGATGCTAAAACTAGCATACTACTTACTAGACAAACTTCTAATCTATATAATATGCTTTACATAATATTATTAATGCTTTAGTATTAATTCAGTCCACTACACTACCTAACCAATTGTAAAAACTGGATTGAAAATACCAGAATAATCAATTCAATACATATTATTAGCATATCAATTTATCAAATTAGAATAGGTACCCACTTATAAAGTTTGGTCAGATGGTCATATTAGATTATTTTCAAATAAACTTCATGATTATTATTAAGAATTTAACTTGGTATGTATCTAATTTAGATTTAACTAGTTAATTCTTACTTAACTGTGGAACTCTTCTAAAAATTATAGAAAAACAGCTGAGTTTACAAAATATTTGAGCTCTGTGCAGTTTGCATTATAGAACAACATGGATACCTAAGTGCTGTAGTAGTAATAATAGTATTAAAAATCTGTGAAATAAATACACATCCATGCTCAATTATCTTTATGAGAAAAAACTATGAGGTACTACAATTAGCACTCCTCTGCAGATGACATCACTAGAATACATTGTAATCATGTCAGGTGGCCTCCATGCAGTTTCCTGCTCAGTATTGTGATCACACACTAGAATGAATGACTGTGTCCAGTGTCTTTGATTTTTAATTTTTGAATGTTGTGTTTGTGGTCTGTGGAAGTTTGTTTATGTTATTGTATTGTTGTTTTCTATTTTTAAATACATACCTCATATAAAATTATAATAATTCTGGGTTAATTTTATTGGTATTTGTTTACTTGTTCCGTATCTCAGGTTTTAGTACTACGTATTTTAATTAGTATGGTCATTTAACTAGTTTACCTGTGTAAACAATTAACAATGCAATTAAGAACAGTCCATTACAGTTGTTAGAGTTTTTAACACAGGTGTTTAAGTTTTGTTTAGTTTAAATTGATTTGAGGACAAAAGAAGTTGTGATAACTATTACATAGATTGTTTTTGATGTGTAACATCTTTCCTCTCGCTTTCCTGCAACCTGTGGGAGTGATTTCGTGAAAAGGGACGGGAGTGTGTAACGGGAAGATGAGGAAGGGTTGAATGATTTGACCAATGAGCGCTCACGGTGCTCGAGTTGGCCGTCAGATGGTACCAACCCAAACAGAGGTCATATGTTATACATCATGTGCAACTACTGTAAGACTCGCTCGTATTTCTTTTTCGTTTTCTTCTTGACATGGTTCCTCAATGTTTTTCTCAATAATTACCTACCTACATTTTCTTACTAAAAGCTGTTTGCATATGCCTATATGCTCAATGATTTTCACAATTATAATATGGTCATTTTGAGTGTATTTTTCTTATGAACAAGTGCTGGTTCATTCAACATTTGTCAGGTGAAGAGATACATTTTCCCAATTCTGAGTCTAAATATACGAAGTTATAGTTACACTGCACAGTAAAATAATCTTCTCAAATTTTCCACACAGCCACCCCCAAAATGCCCTAGCAAAGTGACAAAAACAAAAGTTGATTGAGAGTAGTTTGTGAGTGCGACCTTGCCATGGGTCAAAATGGCGGCGTGGACTTCGGCGCCATGCTGTCAGGCGCGGGAAAGCAGCTACTCAACCAAGGAGGCCAGGCGCTCATGCAATATGGTGCCCAGGCCATAGGCAACATCATCAATGAGGTTTTTCAGAAGAAGGAGGTGGAACAGAAGAGGTTTTTGCCGAGCATTAAGAATTATAAAGTGGTAGGTGTAATTATATTTGCCTTTAATTAATCCAAATGTTACAAGTATCTTGACAGGCCAGATGGCGTGGTTGGTTAGATACCACCATGCTGCAGGTTTTGGGTTTGATTCCCATCCAGGACAAATATTTGTGTGCATGAACATGTCTGTTTGTCCTGAGTCTGGGTGTAATTATAATTATGTATATACAAAAAAAAAAAAGTAGTGTATGTAGTATATATCAGTTATCTGGTTTCCATTGTACAAGCTCTGCTTAGTTTGCGATCAGATGACCGTGTGTGAACAATGTCCCAGGATATTATATTGGCAACAGCTTTAAATTTTTAACTAAGTTTTTTTTTAGAGAAAATGAATGGATGGATAAGCTATTTGTCTGTTAGAATAGGATTTAATCTATAATATAATTTAACTTAGAAGGATACTGTCTCTACAAGGCTATCTTACAATTAGAATTCATTACTCACAAGGTGCATTACTCCCAAAAATTATCTTTACTCATATTATTGTTTTAGTGTGGGACTCGACAAAAAAGATCAGTCACCCACCTACACAGTTTATTGACTTGTGAGATGAAACATGTCTTGTGTATTAAATATTTGGTACCAAGTTCCAACCTTGGGAAGTACAAAATTATTACCAATGCCACCGTTGAAGGCCATACTATGTACTCAAGAGAGTAGTTGCCAGTTGCTTTTTAAGTTAACTAAGAAGTTAATTTAAGGAACAGCTTATGGTATGGTAAACATCGGCGCCGATTCCCTTGTTCACAAACTAAACTAAATTTAAGTTCAGTACATCTTTTTCTTTCTGTTTCATTAAGTTAGTCCTGTCAAATAAGTAGGCGCCTGACTAAAATTGACGTATTTTTAGTTGGCAATTTTTATCACGTCTAAACTTGTCTATGGAGTATCTTAATTTGCCAGGACTTAACTAATATTTATCATCTGTCCTTTTCTTAGTGAAATAGAAAGAAAAAGATGCACTGACCTTAATTAAGTTTAGTTTGTGAACAAGAGAATCGGCGCCATTGTGTTCACCTTTTTAGTTGTAGCACCAAATTAAATAAATATTTTCTTACACAATAAGTCTGCACACAATAAAAATCCACTTGTCAGGTGAATAAGACTCTTAAGGTGGTTCCTTAAGAGTCTTATTCACCTGACAAGTGGATTTTTATTGTGTGCAGACTTCAGTAAACCGGTTGTGTGTGAATCACGTTTTAAAACATAGTGAAGTGAGGTAACTTGTTTTATTTCCGGCGCTAATTCGCATCAATGACAACGTACATACCTATAGGTAACGTATGAAGGTAGTAACCAGCCATCTGAACAAGCCATAGTTAATTTTTAGGGTTCCGTACCTCAAAAGGAAAAAATGCAACCCTTATAGGATTACTCGTATGTCTGTCTATCTGTCTGTCCATTCGTCTGTCACAGTTAATTTTCTCCGAATCTAATGGACCGGTTAAGTTAAAATTTGGTACACATATGAATTTCTGTACCCAAACACGGGCGGGTAACGTAAATAAATGAATTTTGAATATTGGGGATCACTTTTGGGGGGCAAATAATAAAATTAAAAAAAAAAGTTTTGCAAATTATACCGTGTGACATATTAAATGAAAGGGCTTACTGTGAGGGTCTTAAATATATATTTTAAATATTTTTTTAATAAATTGTTTTAAAGTTATTTTCTAACATTTTGAAAAAAATCAGAAAATAGTTCTATACTTACCTATAGATTACAGCAAAACCTATAAGAAGTCTATGGTCTTAAAATGCCTAACATGGCAAATCTCTCAATGTTGTGCGAACAAACTTACATTGGAGAACACGTTTTTCAACTACAATGTTACTCGTAAGTTTGTTTTTGGGAGAAGTTGTTTTAAACTACGGAACCCTGCATTGTGCGTGGTCCGACAAGCACTTGGTCGGTTTTTTATATGCATGTTTTTGTTTATGTGTCAGTGGCAACAGGCCAGGTCCGTGGCCGTACCGTACTGAGTTACTGACTCTAGCTTCAATACTTCCGAAAGCGATCAACTGATCATACTTCTGACTTAGATCGTATATGATTGTGATTTAAGTCAATAGTATCTATTTCTAAGTACCCATGATCGAGGAAAAGAAAACCCCAATTTTGACCTCGGTCTGCTTTAAATCCACTCGTCATCATAGTCTGGATTTGTGACCGGCTGATGACAATAGGCTCGCCCCCTATTTCATGGAGTTATAGAATTATGGAGAAATGTTTTGACGCTGCGTGAGCGTGCGTGATCCATCACCGCCCGTTCGACGTCCACCGCGCACAGGATGGATGGAAAGCAGCACATGGAGTTATTGTTTGCTCCGTTGGTGTAATTGCTGTATGGCGTTCCAGTGGGAGGGTAAATAAATAAATAAATAAATAAATGGGACTTAAACATAACTGGCGAAATGTGGGTGTACTATAGGTACACCGTACACCTCACCTTATGTGTGTATAACATCAACAAAAACAGACCTCAACAATTCTCAAACCTCTTTGGTTACAATTAAACCATCATTGCGTGTACCAAGGCACTTACGTTAAGTTCAGACGACACGCCATAACAAAACCATCATTGATGATCAAGTGTCTAGCTATACGTGCTAACGATGTTTCTCAGTAGACCATATATAGCTATATTTAAATTAGCCAATAGCCATCTATCGTCTTCTGGGAAACATTAATTTAATTTAATCAGTATTACAACATGCTTGATTACAATAATTAGAATACCGTGGAATCTTTGGAAGACACACTAAGCTGCAGCTTATTGCGTGCTAGAACTTGGTCTTTTACCCGAATGCCTATGGAATTCTGCCTATCGACCAAGAGGAAATGTCGGGTACCATGCCCGTTTGCACGTCTTCAGACATATTAGTTCTTTCGCTTCGTTATACAATTCCATAGATATCGAACACAAAGCCCAAACTGCGGCCAAAAAACTGGACATCCTAAGTAGAGTGAAGCGGTACTTTACGCCTGGACAGCTTTTGACCCGGCCTTTATAAAGCGTAAATCCGATCCTGCATGGAGTATTGCAGCCACCTTTGGGATGGCTCAGCTAAATACCAACTTGCTGTGCTCGACTTAGTGGAAGGCAGAGCTACAAGGCTCACTGGCCCCGTAAAACTGGTGGATGCCAAGCTTCACAGCTTGGCTCATCGCCGCAAGGTTGCCTGCTTGTCGGTCCTCTATAGGCTGTACTTTGGTGAGTGTGCTCAGGAACTCCACAACCTCATCCACCGGCCCCCTTCTGTCATCAAACATCTAGATGCACTGCAACTTACCATCCTTACCTAGTTGCTATTCCACCAATTCGCACTAAGCGCTTCCAAACATCCTTCATAATGCGTATGGCAAAAGAGTGGAACTCACTAGCTGCGTCTGTGTTCCCGAACGCATACAACCCGAATCTCTTCAAAGTTAGAGTGAACAGGCTTCTTCTGGGTAAGCTCACTCCATCGTTGACTTTGTCTATGTCACCTCTGTCTGACCTAGACTATAGTCAAGAGCAAACCAATCTAAAAAAAAAAATAAGATCCGAATTCAACAAGTAAGACAGACGGCTTTTGTATTAAACGAGTCCGGTGGCCGAATTCGAGGAAAGCCGTCCGTCCGTCCTCTGTCTTTTTCTTTAAGTGTAAAGAGTAAAGAAAACAACCACACTTTTTTGCACTTTTTCAATGTTTTTCGTTGTTACTTTCATCATATTGCTCTTAAATAAAAAGCTATCGTGTATAAACCCTCCAGTCATCTATGAACTTTAGTTTAGTAAATTAATCATAATATCAAATTACTTATTTATATATAAAAAATAAAAATAAAAAACGTAGAGAAATACAGGAATAAATTACTCGAAAAGAGAACTTTGCGAATTTATTCTATCGAGCCAATTTTTATGAAATCGTGTTTCCATCGTGTATACTGTCTAGTATATATTCCCAATATATTTCCCTAGATTTTAATTTACCCGCGGGCTACCCTGACGCTTTCGCCTTAAAGCTTAATTTTACGCAAAGGGATCCCTGAATCAAAAAATGGTTTTGACAGACCCGTAATATTTTTGAATGGCCTATCCAACGACATGGGACAGACGAGAAAAAAAATACACTTTACATGCACAGGAGGTACCCTAAAAAATTTTTTTAATGATTTTGTTTTACCACTTTAACTACGGAACCCTACAAAAAAGTTGTTCCAAAGTACAGAATACTTCTCAGGCATTCAGGCATTCTATAGTGTTCTATGGTCCGATCTATGTTTCCTACATAGATCGGACCATAGAACACCTTGAAATAGCTTTCAAAATGAACTCGGCGCATGCCAGTTAGATGAATAATTACTATTTTTATAATTTAGCAAATAATTGTCTCATCGTCGTGAAATAACTTATGTTTATTGTTTACCCAATGTCTAAAATTTAATTAGATGCTGACTCAGTACATCCATCACTAAATTAATTATTATTAGCAGAAACCCTTGTTAGAATTACAAAGCGATAATAACAAATATTATTTATCAAGCTGGAAGTTGTAACAATAGGTCAAAAACTCACTGAATCATTTGGATTCTTCCGCTATAAGTATCGAAGACCATAAAGTACCAATTTCAGCCTATTTAGTGTTAATTTACACTGTAGTGTGCATACCGGCTATTCTAGTCTCATTTAATTCTTTCATGCTTTATACGTATTGAATGACATGTATAATAATATGAATACGAGTACTCTCCATGATATATTCTAAAGCAAGGAGGATAATAATACGCTAATAGCACCAACCTACTGTGAAGATACTGTCTCTGTCTGTATTTCAGTGAATCTCCTTTCCGGCCTCCCATGGCTATTCATTAATCCGATCTGGAGGAAAGACGGTAAGGGAAATTCAATAAAAACCTATTGCTACATAATTATGCAGTGGTTATATATGTGAACTTGAAATAGCAACAACTTCTTCTTCGTGTCGCTGGCACGACAAATATTCTAATTTTGCTGGCACATAATTTCGCCACTTCCACGGTTACCGGTGAGAGCGCAGAGGTCAATTTGGCTGCATGTTTTGGGGCACGGAGGGCAGGAGGTGGAGCATAGCAGCCACTGATGGAATGGTGACAAATTCAGAAGATAGTAGCAATGAGTAAAGTACAAAATCCGGGAGTCAATCGCCTCGAGGGGAGCCAGTATTCGTCAAGCTGGTCTAGATTGACTATCAATCAGATGTAGGTGCCTACCCCATGAAAATTGGTAATTAAGAAGTGCACTGTGTGTAGTTTACTATAAATACAAAATCCAAGACATCAATTAAAAAGGACGTGGGACATTTCCAACAAGAATATCTTTGAAAATACAAGGAATACTAGGTATTCAATTTTTTTCCTCATGCCAAAATTTGACGGAAGGAAATCTACAATAGAGCGTTAACTAATTTGCTGTTCGTATATTAACTGTAAGTGCGTTGGAGCATAGCAACCACTGATGGAATGGTGACAAATTCAGAAGATAGTAGCAATGAGTAAAATACAAAATCCAAGACATCAATTAAAAAGGACGTGGGACATTTCCAACAAGAATATCTTTGAAAATACAAGGAATACTAGGTATTCAATTTTTTTCCTCATGCCAAAATTTGACGGAAGGAAATCTACAATAGAGCGTTAACTAATTTGCTGTTCGTATATTAACTGTAAGTGCGTTGGAGCATAGCAACCACTGATGGAATGGTGACAAATTCAGAAGATAGTAGCAATGAGTAAAATACAAAATCCGGGAGTCAATCGCCTCGAGGGGAGCCAGTATTCGTCAAGCTGGTCTAGATTGACGATCAATCAGATGTAGGTGCCTACCCCATAAAAATTGGTAATTAAGAAGTGCATTGTGTGTAGTTTACTATAAATACAAAATCCAAGACATCAATTAAAAAGGACGTGGGACATTTCCAACAAGAATATCTTTGAAAATACAAGGAATACTAGGTATTCAATTTTTTTCCTCATGCCAAAATTTGACGGAAGGAAATCTACAATAGAGCGTTAACTAATTTGCTGTTCGTATATTAACTGTAAATGCGTTGGAGCATAGCAACCACTGATGGAATGGTGACAAATTCAGAAGATAGTACGAGGGCGGGTTAATAAGTCCGTGACTTTTTGAATTTCTGACCTCTTTACTGAAAAAGCAACACTACTCCTGTCAACAGGCATCTGTCAGTTGACTCCTGTCAAAATTTGAACTTGCTGCGTCAGTTAGTTTGTGTTTGACAGCTATCTTTATCAGACTACCCAGTAATTTGAGGAAAATATGGAAAAAAGTGAATTTCGTGTGCTTATTAAGCATTATATTTGCGAAAAAAAAACCATTACCGAGACCAAGGCTAAGCTTGATAAATACTATGGGGACTCTGCACCATCGATTTCAATGGTAAAAAAGTGGTTTACTGAATTTCGTTGTGGCCGTACAAGCACTGAAGATGCCGAACGTCCTGGACGCCCAGTTGAGGTCTCTTCACCCGAAACAATCGAAAAAATTCACGATATGGTGTTGGCCGACCGAAGATTGAAAGTGCAAGAGATTGTGGAAGCCGTAGGGATCTCGCATGGCTCAGTGGTTTCAATTTTGAATGATCACTTGGGCATGAGAAAGCTTTCCGCAAGATGGGTGCCGCGTTTGCTCACAGTCGACCACAAACGCAATCGTGTAACAACTTCACAGGAAGGTTTGGCGTTGTTTAATCGCAATATGGAGGAGTTTTTGCGCCGTTTTGTAACCGTGGACGAAACATGGATCCATCACAACACACCAGAGACCAAACAACAGTCAAAACAGTGGGTTTCTAAGGGTGAATCGGCGCCAAAGAAGGCCAAGGTGGGTTTGTCAGCCAATAAAGTTATGGCGACTGCTTTTTGGGATGCACGCGGGATAATCCACATTGACTACCTTCAAAAGGGAAGAACAATCAATGGGGAATATTATGCCAACTTATTGGACCGATTCAATGACGATTTGAAAAAAAACCGATCTCATTTGGCCAAGAAAAAAGTTCTTTTCCACCAAGACAATGCAAGGGTGCACACATGTGCAGTTGCCATGGCAAAAATCCATGAATTGGGCTATGAATTGCTCCCTCATCCGCCCTATTCTCCAGATTTGGCTTCGAGTGACTACTTCTTGTTCCCAAACCTGAAGAAATGGCTTGGTGGAAAAAGATTTGACTCCAATGATGAAGTCATCTCGCAAACAAAGGCCTATTTGGAGGACCTCGACAAATCATATTTTTTGGAAGGGATAAAAAAATTGGAGAAGCGTTGGACAAAGTGTATAGAGCTCTAGGGAGACTACGTTGAAAAATAAAATGATTTATTTATCAAAAAATCTGTGTTTTATTCCAAAAGTCACGGACTTATTGACCCGCCCTCGTAGCAATGAGTAAAATACAAAATCCAAGACATCAATTAAAAATGACGTGGGACATTTCCAACAAGAAGATCTTTGAAAATACAAGGAATACTAGGTATTCAATTTTATTCCTCATGCCAAAATTTGACGGAAGGAAATCTACAATAGAGCGTTAACTAATTTGCTGTTCATATATTAACTGTAAGTGCGTTGGAGCATAGCAACCACTGATGGAATGGTGACAAATTCAGAAGATAGTAGCAATGAGTAAAATACAAAATCCAAGACATCAATTAAAAACGGACGTGGAACGTTTCCAACGAGAAAATCTTTGAAGATTAATGAAGATACAATTGGAAAACTAAGTATACCTACTTACAAATTTTCCTCATGGCAAAATTTGACGGAAGGAAATCTACAATAGAGCGTTAATTGGAGTAGTGCTGTTCGTATATTAACTGTGGGTGCGTTACGATCGGTGACTGGTGAGTCAAAGTGGGGGGCGCCGATTCCAAAAATAGGCCGCGAAATTTATTTAAACGCTGGCAGGATGGGGGCACCCGGAAACTATAAAGGAACTGTAATTTAGTGTACATTTCAACAAATGCAACACTAGGCATATATCAGAATAAGAAGTTACATAGTAATGTTGAAGTTCTAAGCAAACTATCTATAATAGATGAATATCTATGAAATATAATAGATAAACTATCTATGATAGAGAGAAATGGCAGATCAATAATTGATCTGCCATTTCCATGGTATATAATGTAGTTCCATGTAAATGTACAATATCTTCCTACTCCTTCAATTTTGTAACTTCTCAAATTATTTCTTTGGTCTATCGGCGGTATAATATAACTTTCATTGATTTCTGCCTTGATCTTCCATTTTATAAATTCTTCGTCTGACCCTGCACCCTAATTGCGTAACACACTATCGATCGGAATCTGAGAAGAAAATTGCTAATCCATTGATTCATTGCTTTTTATTATTATTATTTTTTTATGTTCAAAAAATTTGTCCGCTCAACAACGTAAATAACGCAATGAATGATATTGAACTGTTAAAATGAAACCGATTCCAATTGATAGTGTGTTACGCAATTAGGGTGTTCGTCCTGTAAGATACAACCAATTCGTTGACGTTAATCATTTAATTAACGATCTACTACTTGTCCTTTCAGTTCTTCTATTAAAGTGTTATTGCTAAAGTTCCCTTTTCTATGATCATACTTGGCTGAATACTTCGCGTCCATGTCTTATCTTGTTTATAACATCAGCTGTGCCACTGTGAAGTCAACTAGTTACATTTTCCCATGACCTTTCTAGACTTGCAATTGTTCAATTTAGATCTCCGGTTTATCATTTGATCTGTTATACCTACATACATATCTCGTTCTGTATCTAGTGCATCTCGACACAGTTGGGTCGGGTTACAGTATTCAAGTTGTCTTTAGGATGTGATAATAAAAATGTTCAAGGAAGCAAAGAAGAAATAGAACATGAAATTAAATATATAAGCGAAGAAAACAATACAGAAGTAATTCTGAACGAAGCTAATGTCACAATAGAACCAGTGTAACGTGACATTATCAGCGACGGAAATTCATAAGCTGTAGATTTAAAATTTTCCTTACCGTAAAATTCTGAATGGTGAATAGTCGAGCATACATTTGTACTAGCTGAATCACTCATTATGTCTAATTAGTGCACGGTCGAATGAAGTAGGTACGAATATATGAAATGGTTTTACTAGCCACAGATTTCCAACATGAAAGAGGCGTTGACAAACATAAACGAAAGCAGAAAATACTTGCGGAGTAGTTAATGCTACAAATTTTAAATATAAATATCAGTTACAGTCTTTTAAAACGTTAGAGATAACGAGTAACATTCAAATTCAAAGAACGTACACGTATTCACACGACTATAATGATTTCAAAGAAAGGAGAATGGGCACTGAACTATGGGTTTCTGGCCAGAAGCCCAATAGCCATAAGATATACAGGGTTATTGGTAAAACACCAGCAACCTCTTAAGGGGTCATTGTACTCATCATTATGCACAACTTTTACTATGAGACCAGACCTGAAATCGCGAAAAAAAATCAGCTGTTCAGTAAATTTATGTTCGCATAATTCGTCAAAATGTACTGAATAGCAGATTTTTTTTTTGCGATTTCGGGATTGGTCCCATTGTAAAAGTTGTTCATAATGATGAGTACAATGACCCCTTAAGAGGTTGCTGGTGTTTTACCAATAACCCTGTATGTACCAATGGCTTTAGTAAGTAGCTTTTCAAGAAGAACCTTTGATAGTCACACGACTTTTGCCAATTGTTAGTCAGTTCGGTGTTAATGACCTAAATAGGTACTTGTACTTGGACACCGAAGTTAAGGAATTCTTGACGCCCAATATGCATAAGATGTACACAAATGGAAAGAGCTTTTTAGTTAGCCAGTTTGGAGTTGATGACCTAAATAGGCGACAACTTGTTAAGGAATTCTTAGCGCCCAATAGCCATAATTGATATATCAATAGATAGTGCCTTTTAAGAGAAAAAATTGTTAATAAAACGAATTAGGATGGGACGGCAATCTGACAAGACTTTGGGGATCAGGAAAAATAAATCTCATGGAAATGAACAGCTTTTATTGTGTTGTCTGGATAATCTAGTACTGATGTGGCGACTTGTCAAAACATCGAGATTTCTGTGCTATGTTTAAGTTTATTAAATTTTACTGTATTACACACATAAACCTTCGGGAATAAGTTCTCTAAATGAGCATTAAAAAACATCAACAGTGTTGATATTAACGTCACATTTAGGCGCCGACAAACTAATCATTCAAGACAAGTCGTAGTAGTCACAAATGTTCTTTTAAACGAGTTCTTTCAATGAAATATATCTTAAGAGGATCGTGAAGCTGTAAATTTCCATACAAAAAGAGATAACGTTTTTCTCCCCGTACACATAGTCTAATTTTCATAATTTTTGGAAATTTTGTAGGTATAATGAAAAACTAGGTTTTTATTATGAAGAAATATTGCATACGATATAAATTATTAGCATCTAAATATCTATATTTGTGACATAAAAACTTCCTCGAGCATTTTTATTTTTTTTAATTAAATTAAATGAATTACTAAAAAAGACAAACGTATAGACCTAGATTAAAGTGTACTGAATGTAATGAGACCAAAATTGTCTCATTTTGTAAAGGTTTAGGGGGGCGAAAACGTTATCACCGGAAACAATATTTATGTAAATAATTATATGAAATGTAGGTAATTGCCTCCAAGAATCGCGCCGCGTATCGGCACTTCACAATCCTCTTAACAATATTGAGTGTTTCGGCAGGCTTAACATTATGTCCGACTGACTCTCAGAAACATTGTTCCTAAGGCCATGCTTTAAAGTGGACGGTGACAGGTTTAAAAGATGATGTTTGCAAGGCACATAAATAATGAAAGTTAATTAATTGACGAAATACCTGAAGTTTATGAATGCTTAATTACTCATATTTAGAGTTCTGTAGCTCCTTAAAGACTAACAGTCGAGAGAAGTCGTCATTACACGAAATATTATACCCCTTGAAGAGATCTTTCCATTGGCTTATATCTTACGCTATTGGGGAGTTCGGCCGTCCGACTCTTAAAAATTTGGTTCCTAAAACGGCATCTAGGAGGCCAATGTTTTAAAATGTCCGTTTATAGGCTTAAAAGATGATGTTCGCAAGGCACAGCATTAATTAAAGTTAATTAATTGACGAAATACCAGATTTTGAATAATATTTAGTTACTCACATTTAGAGCTCTGAAGCTTCTTATGTACTAACAATCAAGAGAAGTCTTCATAATAAGAAATGTCATCCTTGACGAGATCTTTCCCAGTTTACTCGTATATACATATATCTTAACGCTATTGGGCTTCAGAGCAGAATCGCCCAATCTCCTTTAACAATTTATGGGTTGTTGGCCAGTATTTCAGAATATTTATAGTATTCATTGCTCAGAAATAAATAAATATTGACTGAATGCCAAACTTTGATGAAGGAATCTGCATACAACATAATTCATAAATGACGAAGTACAGACAGAGGTCTGTAGTTCTTTATCATTGTTGTAACTCGTTTGCAAGCCCACATCGATCGAAATTGAGTATTGACTGTTCTGGTTGCCGAAAGAAGAAGTGATGTCAATGGTGCCGATTCTGTTGTACACAAACTAAACTTAATTTAGGCTATTGCTAACTTTCTCTCTCTAATAAAACAATAAGGGCTGTGTTCACCAACATTCGATCCGCCGGTTAAGTATTTAAACAGTTGGTGAATGTCAAACTTCCTTCCAAATTTGACATAAAACAAATGTTTAAATGCCTAACCGGTGGTTTGAATGTTGGTGAACACAGGCATAAAGATATAGAAGTAAATTTGAGCTGTCAAATTTAGTTCAACTAATATTTCCATACAAATTTAAACGACACGTAAAACATGTCAACTAAAAACACGGTAAAGCGCAAGGCGAAAACAAGTTTGACATCCCCAACTTAGCTCACAGCTATAGCCGTTCTTTTCTCGCGCTGCCTGTTAGTAAAAGATAGCGATTAATTTTAGTTTACTTATTGAACAAGAATTGAGAATTGGCACCATTGTAGGTCAAATCAATAATTTTGTGAAGTGGTCTAAGCTATTTATCCTAAATTTATCGATCGATTCGGGAATTGAAGACACCCAAATATGTATTACTTGTGGCAATGTAATAACAGCCACACGGGTCGATCGATACCGGTTAAACTACGCTTGCTGCGGTTGGCTCATGGACGGGTCTTGGTGTTGGTCCCGGCTGTCATTCGTGAATCTTTGACAGCCGTTACGGGTCGTCAGAAGCCCGAAATTCTGACATCCAGTCTAACCAAGGGGTATCGTATTACCCAGTAACTGGGTTGTAGAGGTCAGATAGGCAGTCGCTACATCTAAAATACTGGTATTCAGCTGCATCCGGTGAGAATGGAAGCCGACCCCAAAATAGTAGGCAGATGAGATGATTACAGGTCAACCCGTGGCATGGGCCATTAATGGAGACAAATAATATTCATTGGCCTACAGTTTCTACTTTCGTTATGAGGGTAGCTGGTTGAAAGCCTGAAGAAACAACTCAATTCCTTAAGAAAACCTTATCACCAAATGAAGAGAGTCCATTTTCAATAACAAAAGCTCATAATGACCACAATTTGGCAAATTCAGAATACTTATTATATCATGTTAGCTATTATGTATACGAAACATATTGTTATTGTTTACAAGCCAGATAAGGTACTTACATTGAACTTGATAAAAGATAATGTTATCATCATGCCCTTGTATTTGGACTATATTGACTTTCACTCAAGATTATGATATTTAATCTTTCAAGAATTAATCAAACTGAAGCAAATGTTTAGGACAAACATGTAACTAAGGATGATGATGATCCACAAATTAATTAAAATATTACTTACTTTCAAAATAGGCATTAAAAGCTTGTGGAAGGTAGACCAAAGGAAAAAACCAGCCAAGTGCGTGTCCGACCACACACAATGAAGGGTCCCGTAGTTGGGATGACTATCCCAAGAACAAACTTAACATAAAAAAAAACATGTTCTCCCGTACATTCCAACTACAAATGTAAGTTTACACACACAATATTGAGAGATTTACCATGTTATTTTAAGACCATAGACTTAAGAAGTCTATGGTCTTAAAATAACATGGTAAATCTCTTAAACAGGTAAACCTATAAGATAGGTTTTCCTGTAATCTATAGGTATAGAACTATTTTCTGTATTTCTTTTTAAATTTTAGGTTTTCGTCTATTTTCTTAAATAACTTTAAAACAATTTATTTTAAAATTATAAAAATATATATTTGAGACCCTCGCAGCTCGCAGCAATAATAATATTATGTCACACGGTACAGTTTGCAAAACTTTTTTTTTTAATTTTCTTATTTGCCCCCAAAGTTGACCCCCATATTCAACATTCATTTATTTACGTTACACTTCCGTGTTTGGGTCACAGAAATTGGTACGTGTACCAAATAAACTTAATCGGTCCATTAGATTCGGAGCAAATTTATTGTGACAGATGGTCAGACAGACAGATATACGAGTGATCCTATAAGCCTTATAGGATCACTTGTGTGTCTGTCTGTCTACCCTTATAGTATAAGGGTTCCGTTTCTTCCTTTTGAGGTAAGGAACGCTAAAAATGAAAGTAATGTCTGAAGATATAAATGTATGTCTGTTATGAATGGAAAGCGAGTGAATGATAATATGACGACAGGAGAACGGGCCAAAGTAACAGAGAACCAGGGCAGGTAAAAGAAAAACCTGTGGGAAAAACAGCAAGAGCATCAGATAGAACGCTCATTCTCTATTGAAAACTATACGGGTATGACCCCGAAGTGCATACGTCAATGACCATGTTCATATCGTCATTAAATAAAAATGTGTACTCGCTTGAACACCGTCATTCATAATACGATTACAATGCAGATGTGTTTGACTGTTAACATTGTAGATGCAAATACAATCTTGCAATCAATAGGTAAACGTTAGTTTCTCGGATCTAACAATCGATTCCTAACGCTATGTGTTGTAGTTCATTGATTCACAATGAAAAGCTTAGTTTGTACAGAATATGAGGGGAATGGACCATTTCAATCTGTCTGATATCTACTAGTCTAGTCTTCTATATGTGTTTATTCTATACGTGTCAATAACGTTCATTTATAGTGAGGCCTTGATGTTAGCCAAGGTCTATAATGATGGTACGATCTAATTTAAAACATTTTCTGTAATAAAAATATTTCCATAGAAGCAACGCCTATTGCCTCTTATAGGCGATAAGTGTAATGTATCTTATATACAGTTGTTGTTAGGCTTAAGAATTGACAATTCTCATTGTTCTTACTTATTATTTATGAATTCGTTCTCCATTAATCCAAAATAACTTACTGTTACTATACCTTGGATACTACCTAAACTTTAGCCTCGTATAATACGTATCCAAAATCACCATTATTATTCCTTCATAGCACATCATATCCAAGCCATATCAACAGCTAGTGCGTCATCAATACCACTCGTAGTATCCACCACTAACATTCATCAATCACCAGTAACATACATAACACGAAGTGTGTCTATCCCAAATTCCCAATATACCAGTCAAATGCACAGTCGATCACACGTCAATAGTAACACTTGAACCACGAAAACCGCCTTTACTGCTTCTAAATGAATACGTTTTCAAGGTGAAACTGTGACATTTACGTACGGTTGACTGTATTAGTCACTCATACGGCGCCAAGTACAACGGACGGTAATTACATCTGCCAAAATTAACACAGGTTTTACGATATACCATATGGCATGTTTTTTATTTATTTTTGTGGGAAAGTAAAATTGGAAATTATTTGGACTTGAAGGACAGATTGTTTTGTTTATTATTAATGTCGTTTATATAGCTTTTGAAAGTCTAGAATTAGATAAAGTACGATAACGCTACTAGCATAACACGACACACGCACGCTACAGGAGTAGAGCAAGACTGTGGAGAAACATGAAGGAAATGATCTCAGAGAAAGAGTTGGTTTGTTGGTAGAAGATTGAAAGATGTCACCAGGCATCAAAGAAATGACTCAAAAATTGTGCACACAAAGAACAAATACAAGATAAAGAAATGTGTAATCACAAGATGTCATAAAGAAAAGTAAAACAGCTTGTAAACGAAGCATGAATTAAAGAATTACTCACACGCATATCCCCGTTTACAAACAACGCTATATAAAAAAGATAATTTTCATCATTATTTCAGCGGTTCCTAAGAATTTTTTCAAACACGAATACTAGCTAGTAGGTTTGTTCGTTGGCAATCTACCAAAAAATACATTGGACGCTAGGTTCATCGCAGACGTGAAATATAAACATTTTAAACTAGTATGACGCTCTGAAACTTCTTCTTATATTATACTTTACCGTGGTGAAATAAGTGTATCTGGAGAATTGTTGGTCTATACTTTACTATTTCATTTAAGACTCTTTTGGGGTTGTGAAAGTTTGGATATAAATACAACGTCATTAGCCCAAGATTCTTTTTTGTTTTCTATATTACTTTTGTCTCCGCTTTCTAAAATGCTGCAAATGTGTGCCAGCGGCTTCGCCAGTAGAGAGATGTCCGTAAATATCACACGGGAACATACACTACCGGGATTAAAATGACCCTATATGTTAATCCAGGTAAACATTGTCTTCTTGCACTGCTTATATTATAAAGAGTGTTAGGTTAAACGAGGGACTTACTTTAAGGGGTCATTGTACTCATCATTATGAACAACTTTTACTTTGGGACCAAACCTGAAATCGCGAAAAAGAATCGGCTACTCCCTACATTTTGACGAATTATGCGAATACTCGTATAAATGTACTGAATAGCTGATTTTGTTTGCGATTTCAGTTTTGGTCCCATAGTAAAATATGTTCATAATGATGAGTACAATGACACCTTAAAGTAAGTCCCCCGTTTAACCTGACACTCTGTACAACGGAATAGAAAATTACCAAGTTCCATATGTAGTTAACTTTAAAGCGAAAATATAAATCCTCTTTGTTCCTTATCACGTGGGAATTTGAAAACAAAAATGTTACTTAATTTAATTACAGGTACGGAACTTACAAAAGTTATTTATCTCTGAATGACTGAAGTGCCTTTGGCGATGGTGTAAGTCGGGATGAGCGATGATGAGTTAGCAAGGATTTTTCACCCTCTAGGAGATGATTTTCCAAAAAACGCTAAAAAAACGTGATTTTTAATTTTTACCCAGAATGCTAAATACCGATTTTCATGATACTACAAAAATGTCGATTTTCCGTACAAAATTTCATCCCGTACTTTACTCCCTTAGTTAGGGGTTAATTTCGAAAAATCCTTCCTTATTCCTTGTCTACATTATAAAGGGAACCTCTGTGCTAAATGTCAGCTTTCTAGGTCCAAGGGTTTGGGCTGGGCTTTGATAAGTCAGTCAGTCAGGACTTTTTAGATGAATTCATGATCATATCTACTCATTTCATCTTCAGCTGAAATCAATTCAATCATCGGTCATATAAGCATTTACTTAGACATTTAACGTCATTAACATACAACCCGAATCTCTTCAAAGTTAACAGGCTTCTTATGGGTAAGCTCTCTCCGTCCTAGACTTTGTCTCTGTCACCTCCGACCTGGACTATATTCAAGAGCAAATCCATCTCAAATAATAAAAAAAAAGATATCCGAATTCAACAAGCTAGACTGCCTTTGTATTAAAATCGGGTCCGGTGCCCGTATTCGAGGAAAGCCGTCCGGATACCCGAATGCGGGCTAACTACCAAAAGCATTTACGCTTTAACTGTCGTAGGTAGGTACTGCAGGTTAAAACCTCTCATATCCTTCTGGATATGAGGGGTTTGAGAGTATTCGTCATCATCACCACGGCCCACGTCAATAAGCACCATCTCAAAAATAATAAAAATAAACATATCAAATCACAACTGAATTGACTCGATATACGCCTCAATCTAAATTGAATAAAGCCTGATGGAAAATGCTTGTCACACTTTTATAATATGTTAAGGTTACAAAACATTGAAAGCCGTTTACGATCAAAGGATTTTGTAGTATAAACTACACGGTCACTCAATTTCAATAAACTTTAATTTGCTGAATTTGATAATCTCTAACCTGCTTCCACTGATGAATTAATTGAAGCATTGGAATTTGTTTCCGATGTATTTGAAACAAATGAGTTATAGATATGTAGCAGAAATTGATTCTTTCTTCAGGCCTAATTTCAAATTCATCTGCTTTGTTATTATAAGCATTACATAGACAAGCGTACGGCACTCGAGATGAGTAATGCGTTGCAAGCATCCAAAATATAGAGACACTAGACAGCATTCAGACATAGGGGAGCACCCTAGTCTAGACATTCGACCTTTTTCGCCCCCGTATTGATCACACTAAATTATTTAATGTTCTCGTTTTGAATATCGTAGCGGTGATGTCATATAATTTTACATAGAATTTAAAATATAGCTTTTAGACTTCAACATAAACAGTTCCGACTACTTAACTCAGTTAATTGGGTAATTTGTGCGTAATTGGATTAGACATTGCCATGTCTTGCCTCTTACCGCCAAATCAAGCTACTTCAACGTAATTAAAACCTTACCTACATTAAAATACCTACTGTTGCCCGCGGCTTCGTCCGCTTGGATGTCAATACTTCCCTATTTGAATCGGATTTTGTTCACAATTTCATGGGTTTTATTTTTTTTTGCTCTAATTAGCCTAAGTCATTCAAATAACTTCAGCTAGTGAAAGTCCCATCAAAATCGGTCCAGTCGTTTCGGCTATTAACCGGAACAAACAGACAGACAAAGAAAAATTTTAAAGATTGTTTTTTTTTTTTTGTTATAAGTACCGTACTTACATACTTTTATATGAATTTAGTAAACAGACACTTCAATTTTATTTAGCGATAGATTCAGACCTTTCGATTGCCTATCTGAAATATCGAATAAGAAAGGAAGACAAATTGTTTATTCTGAACCTCAAAATACATACTGCAATTGGACGTAGTTTAGGCGAAAGGACTCAACCCACAAAAAGTTATTTTTGAGTTATCGAGGTTTTAAGATTGCGTATTGAATATTGTCACATATATGGGCAAATATACTAATATCTTTGTAGTATCACGGATATTTTTGCTGAGTAAAAGAACCAACCGTTAGGACTTCTTTGGTATATATAACTCATTTATGACCATAGTGCGGATCGAGTCCTTTTTGCTTAACTACGTCCAATTATTGTTCCTCTACCTAGACAAAATAATCAGATTATTATTAAAGGTACGCAAAATAATGGCCACCAACAATACCGAAAAATACGAAGTTTCTAGTTGTGAAGGCGAAAGCTCCAGGTACCCCGAATTTTTTTTTTCACTTTTTTTACAATTTGCAGGTTAGTATCAGATTGTATGTTCTGAATATGATTCGCGACCGTAACATATATGTATTTACAAAATTATAATAATTAGAATAAGTAATATAACTCCATAAGTTAGCATAATCCTAAATGTCAAGATTTCATGAAATATTTCATGAACATTCATTAGGATTATGAACTTAGAGAGTTGTATTGATGATTTTAATCATTATAATTCTATAAATACAAATTTCTTACGGTCGCGAATCATATTCAAATCAACATACAACCTGGAGCTTCCCCCTTAAATTAAACTATTACTGCCCACGTAAAACGCGAATTTGATGTTCGTGTTTACAAATTACCTTAATTGAAAATAGAAGAACCATATTTAGGACTTCTCTAGCTAGATATTTATATACCTTATTGAGGAAAATCAGTATGAAAAATATACTTATTATTGCGGACAACCCGTTGATTAAATATTTTGCGATTAATTTACATTAGTTTAATTAAAATTGTGATATTAGCCGGCATTACATCTATAAGTTTTCCTCACGTAAGTCCCTTACGTAATTAACTTACGATTTTGCAAATCTAAACTCTCTGTAAGTAGCTTATTGTAATTTCTTCAAGTAGAAGTCAATTTATGTATGTAACTTACATAAATTTTACAGAAGCAACTTACAAGTGTATTGGCGGTGTAAGGATAGATGATTACAATAAAAAAATTATACTTTGGTGGGGGTTGACATGACATCTCGGTGCCTCTATTATAATAATAATGATGAGTTAATTACCTACTAATGGATAATTGCTATAAATATCAGTAAAGGAAATAACAATAATAATTGACATTTAAGCCCTTGTTCCCATATTGTGCGCAAATTCAGTTCACATTTTCTGTTACAAACTAAACACAGTTACATAACAGTTTATAAACTTTGACTTCCTCGTTGATCTACTCGTCGTAGCTGGACAGCTTCTGGGATTCATGCTCATGTCGAACAAGCTTTTTCCACTAGGAATTTCTCAGTAGCAACCCGCGGTCTGGATTAGTGTCAAGTTGATAGCAATAAGGCTCGCCCTCTGTTACATGAGACTTATCGTAACCGGCGAAACGTGTCTGTGCTAATACACGGTTCTGTCTACTGCTTCGGAAATACAGGCGTGATGTTTTATTATGTAATAAATAAGCTATTGCCATCATCCTAGGCACTTCATGATCTAACCTATGCGTAGTTGCATACGTAATATCTCATTACGAAACTTTGAGATAATTTTTAATGCCATAGTCTGACGTAGACTAGTGACGCACTGATTTACTACTGAAATCGAAATTGGATTTCTCAGGTTGGTTGCATCGAATCATCAATTTCCATTGTTCGTTGTCAAGTCAATAGGAAGGTAAGTAGATCACACTATCCGCTGTGTCAAACAAGTGTTCATAAGTATAATTTGCAATTGTTACAATACTTATGAAGGATGATATAAGCTTATGCGTAAGCTAGTGCGGCCTTGAATTTGCTACATATGTTATCAATAAAGCATGTTTCCGTCAATTTATCACTACGTCAACATAACTTCCGATAAAAAGTCCTTATCAGTTAAAAGTAAAAAAAAAACTATTTAAAACTGACCTGTTCCGCTGACTGACCTGACTAACCTGACTAACCTGTTCCGCTGTAGTAAATCAATCGAATTCACTGTCGAGGTGTTGTGCTAATACTACAGCGTACAACAGCAGTCAAATAACTAACACAGTAAACATAGTCAAGCCATCGATACTGTTCACCATACCTGTTAAAACCCTATTAGGTTAAAAGGCTTTTGTCCGAACTAGAAACAGAACAGTAATTATTTTTTTATGTCACCGTAGATTCGATGGGTTGATAAAAAACGGTATGTCATACACCACACCTAAGCTATTACGCGGTGTCCCTTAGGGAGTTATGTTAGGTTCTTAAATGTTCTAATTAGAAACGCTGAAAATAGCTTAGTTTAGTTTGTAGTACCGAACGTCCTAATGGTTGTAGTATGATCATATCGAGTGCTGATTAGATATCTGTATTGGTGATTTAATTGCACAAATAGATAACTAAAACGAAATGCAGTATCTACTATCACATTTGTTTATTTTGTGTTAAAATGGCAAGAAAGTACAGTACAAATACTGTTACACAGTAGTAACAGTATTGATTTGATTTTAAATATCAGTTTGACTATAATATCTGATGTGATCATGTCACATGAAATCTAAACATTTTTCCATAATCTGGCAAGAGAAACAACATAAATTCATTACCGTGCTCATAATACACACTTCAAAAAATATTTTTTTAAAGCAAAATCAACTCCTCATAAGCTTTTCAAACAAAAAGCTTCGATCGCAAATAAACACGATCCAATATCGCTTCGCTTCCAATACGCCACAAGTTCCATAGGTTCCACCATAATAAAATAATTCTCTATGGGTTTCCGCCACACACACACACGAGTTTGTCCTTATACCATCGCATTTAACATACTGTGTTATCAGTCTGTTGCCGGCAGTCAATATTTTCAGTTAATACTGTTATGAAGTGGACACGGAATATTTAGTTCAAATTGTCATTATTTTATAGTGTAGTGAACGGTTTTATTTGTGAACAAAGTGTTTATGATTATCTTTTAATATTAAGATCTGTTGAAAGTTTTACGAATGTAGCGAAAAACTAGTGCAATGAAGTTGGTATAACTATTGTAGGGTTAAAGTTCGTATGTCTAGTTTTGCTTTGTTGTTCTCTAGCATAAATATTTGAGGATACTATTGTGTATAATTATCTAAGATCGATTTCTGTGATGAATAGGATATGAATATTTACAGTCGTCAGTAAAATCGATAGAACTTATTTTTATCAAGGACGCGCGACTTCTAGTTCTCAACTGATTTATCAGTTTAATTAAGAACTAGATTTTGCTTTGTCGTGGTAATTCTTCATATATTTCGTAGGCAACATAATTTTATTTTTGAATATTACGTTAAATATTAATTTAATATACAATACAACAGTATAAAAGGAAAGGAAAAATGTTTTAAATATAGCTCTTGCCTCATGTCTGTTATCATTAAATACAGGACATTTTGTTTATTAGGTGCTAAATTTTCACACAGTGTTCTACTCATGAATACGAACAATTTTCTCTATGGGACCAACTCTGAAATCACGAAAAAAGAAACAGCTGTTTCATACATTTTGGTCGAGTAGGTATTGAATTTTTGTATGAAACAGCTGATTTTTTTCGTGATTTCAGAGTTGGTCCCATAGTGAAAGTTATTCATATTCATGGGTAAAACACAAAGGTGTGAAAATTTGGCACCTGATAAAAAATTGCCCTGTATAATCTGTTTCCGATTCAGAACAATAGTTATAGGAAAATTCTTATTCACATAAACCACATTAGTTAACATTCGAAAAACAAAGCGTTAATTTTAGCCTAATTATCCTTATCAGGCGACCTTGCACTAGAACACTGGAAACCTAGTTAACGAAATAACATCAATTTAAATAAATAGCTGCATTGAAATCAGTTACTTCCGAAAATCCGACGCATGAACACAGAAACACCAAAATGGCTAATGAAATCGCAGAAGATGATTTTGTAAAACTGACCAAAGAAGAGGTTGGATATCTAAAGACCTTTTATTCAACCACTGTTGTCTCCAACGCAACCGAAGCTTGGAAAAGGAAATCAGTTTCCATAGTATCTCCAAAATCGGGAAGGATTTTGCGAAACAAGAAAAGTTCAGAGAAAAAACCTCCAAAATCCGAGAAAAATGGCAAAGAAAGTGGTTTCTTCAAAAGATTATTCGAAGATTTCAAGAAGGCGAAAGTTTCTGATTACGCCTACCAACAATCTAACGTTCGCAGAAACAGTTCTTACAAACCTTTTTGGGCGACCAAAGTTGTGCAACCTGTTGTGGAATCTAACATAGAAGAACCAGAAATGAGTTCGAAAACAGTTGACTTAGTAGAACACAGCAATGCTGCTACTAACAGAAGTATTATTTTCGCAAAGGAAGTGATAGGATCACCTAAAGTTACTCTGAGTAATGTTAAAGCTAGTAGAGAGAGTACGCCTATGAAGAGACTCTCGTCTGTAGACCATCATAAGGAGTACAGACTGAGGATGCCTCCGAATTATAAAGGAAGCCAAATGTTTATGCCTACTGGTGAACACGTATTTTGGGTTAGTACTCTCTTTTTAACCGACTTTTAAAAAAAGGAGGAGGTTATCAATTCGTCGCGTATATTTATATATTTTATGTATGTACACCGATTTATCCGTCATTTATGGATTTCAAAAATTCTTTTTTTGTTTGAAAAGGTATGCTCTCGAGGTGGTCCCATTGTCACCAAGTCAGAATCTGATACGAGAATCCCATGGAAATCGAGGGCAACCCTCAAATTTTATAGGTACACCTATAGCGATTTAGGTATTTTTTTAGTAACTCGTGCATTTGTTCTTGGAAAGCACCATTTGGTGAAGTGGAACTGATGATGAAGATCTAGGATGGCCACCGGAACTATTCAATAATAAGTATTTCAAGGGGTGCTATTCGATTAGGTACCTACTTAATAATGGTTACTAAGTAATTTATGCTTGTAACAATGTTAAAACTAAAATGCAGATCCAAAGACACCGACTTCTGAAATTAAAGTGATTTTTCACTTTGTAGTGTTGTTTTTGGAAGTCGGTGTTTTTTTTTTTTGTAAATACGTTTTTTAATTTATTTGTTTGTCTAAATCTGAGATGTTACTTTCTTTTGTAAATTTATTGGTTTAAATCCGTGTCCATATTATGTTAGTGCTTAGAATTTATTCCTGTGGGCTTAGCATGACACTTGTCTATCTCTACGAAGAGTAGACAAGCTTTTCTATACAAAGTGACATTTCGTTTGTCCGTTTTTGACATCCCGCCGTCGAATTCATTCTACAATGAGTCATTTTTGTCTTTCGTTTCTAGCGATCTTTATCTAGGTCGTTTTTTTATGTTGACTATTTCGGAAGACAGTTTTCTATCCCAACTGTCAAAATCACACTGACCACAGATAATTGTCTAGGGTAGTGAAGACAATTTGCGTCATGCTAAAGACAGTAGAAAACTTGCTACTCGACGGCCGCAAAGTATATACGGTTATCTACAAAATCCTTTTTTATTTTTTTTTTATCTCTTCTTTTGCCTATATCTCGAAAACTGTGTGGCCTATCGCAAAAATAATGAAAATTTTGTCCCCTTTGAAAACTCTATAAAACTCTACATGTAGGTATTTTTCATATTTTCCATACAAAAAGTGAAAAATTCCGTATAAAACACGTTGAGAATCGCATCTTCTGTGGCGTTACGGGCGCGGCTCTGCAGTTGAAATACAACTAAAATATTAATTATAAAAATTGAGAATTAAACAGAAAAAAATATGCTATGAAAACAAAGAATTCTGAGTCGAATTATGTAAAAAAGTGAATTTCGTAAAATTGCAGTTGACTCTTCTACTTAGTTTCTACTTTGTTGCCGTCGTACTGTCTACACGGTAACGTCATTTTTGTCTACTCGTCCGTCGACAAGACGCTTCTCTACGGTTCTCGTGCTAAGCCTGCTGCTAAGTTTCTCGTCACGAAAGCCTTCAGTAAATGGGAATCTTGCCAAATAGGTCAAACCTAGGATTTGACTTAACGTCGCCGTCGCTAAAACTTATATCTAACTAGGTCATGCGTCTTTTTAGGGTTCCGTAGTCAACTAGGAACCCTTATAGTTTCGCCATGTCTGTCTGTCCGTCCGTCTGTCCGTCCTCGCTTAATCTCTGTGACCGTTAGCACTAGAAAGCTGAAATTTGGTACCAATATGTATATCAATCACGCCGACAAAGTGGTAAAATAAATATTGTAAAAAAATGTTTTATTAGGGTAGCCCCCCTATATGTAAAGTGGGAAGTGATTTCTTTTTTTAAATTTCAACCCTAACGTGTGATATATTGTTGGAAAGGTATTTAAAAATGAATAGGGGTTTACTAAAATCATTTTTTGATAATGTCAATAATTTCAGAAATAATCGCTCCAAAAGTAAAAAAACAATAATAATAATAATAATAATACTTTATTGATGCAAGTCCTTACAATTATGCTTAATATCTAGCTAAAGTTCTTAAAATTAATTAAGGCGCACAAAAATTTAAACCCTGACTCCTAAACTAGGAATACCTGTGACTTAGGAGTCAGGAGGGGGGGGGGACAATGTGTGTCCCCCCCCTCTAACTGACTTGAACCATAAGTTTAGAAAATATGAAAAAAATCTGAAAAGTAGAACTTTATAAGGACTTTCTAGGAAAATCATTTTGAACTTGATGGAAACAACAGTTTTTGTACAAAAAAGACAAAAAGTTGTACAAAATAATTTCTGGACTAAGTTTGTAGTATAATCGTATAGGCAAGCATTTTTTTTAACTTCGTTAACATATTTTATTATATTTTTACGGACGGGAAACTACGGAACCCTACACTGAGCGTGGCCCGACAGGCTCTTGGCCGGTTTTTTTTTTGTTTGGAACCTTGTCCGGCGCGCATACAACAACTTACCAAAGTTTCATCACAGTCGGTCGAGCCATTTTCGAGTTTTTGCGAGACTAACGCACGGCTATTGATGTTTATATAATTACATTTGCACGATTTTTTTTTTTGAGAATATGCCTGTTATAGTTCAATCTGGCTTGTTCATTGGGTTATTTACCTACGTATATACTTCACGCCGTCTTATCCTCCTATTGAGGTCCATTGACACGGCGCAAGCTTATTGCCTGTGGCATACCATAAAAATGAAGGGCTTGTTGGATATTTCGGCTGAAATAAAAACATTTAAACGGAGTTTTCATGGGATTTATACGTGACAACGATTACAATTTCAAGATGGGTATAAAGAACCAAAGAACACCCATTAGACACTACTAAACCTCTAGACAGAAGGTATCAAACTCAAATGACACATGCCATTTCACACGTTGTCGTTTTAGGTTGCGTTTAGGAAACCGTATTCCAATCCAAAAGGGCTAATATCTGGCACCGTCTAAACATGTAGGTATAATATTGTTGCACGATAGGGGCAAACTAGTTGCCGTTCAAAACTGTTATAGGTATAAAACAGAGCTCATACATTATAATTGCACCTATAATAAAATCGTACGTACAGGCACGAACCAGGATTGTTGAGCCACTAGCTTATCATCTTACTTGGTTGTGTTACACGATTGCCGCCCGTGAAGTTTGACATGTGACATTTCATTAACGAAAAACGGGCGGCATTCGTGTAACACAACCAAGTTAAGATGATAAGCTGGCTCAACAATCCCGGTTCGTGACTGTACAATAAAATCGAATCCAATTCTGGCATGAAATTTTTTAATAATTCAAACATGTAGGTAATACTAGAATCAAATGTACAGACGCCAGCAGGTCAACCTACCCGAAACTGTCAGATTTTCCCAATCACCCTTGAACCTAATGCCTTAGCAATAAAGTCGAAAATCTATTAAAGAAATCTGACAGATTGTAGTAGCTTGATGTGCTGGCGTCTGTACAAGGACGTGCTACTCTATGTTTAAACGAGACAAAACTTGCATGCAATAATCGCATGTATATTTTACAGATTACCTAATACAACTTGTTTTTTTATTTAAGTTCGTTTTTCAATTACTATTACATAGCTATAAACTAGTACTTATACCAATTAAATAAAATGTGGTGCAGATGAATCCGCGGGTCGAAACTAATGTGGTAGAAAAAAGATCCATCATGCGCCATTTTTTTAATGCGCAGGTTATTACTGTCACTTATTGTATTCTTTCGTATATTTTAATTTTTTTAATAATGTAGTTTTCTTGAGATTTCTCGAGAAACAACTTACTAATGTAGTGCAATTAAAAAGTTATTATTAAAAAAACATTATAATCAAAATGTTATTATCAAATAACATTTTCATTGAATTTTAATGCTTACTAATGTAGTGAAATTCAAATGTTATAAATATTATTAATTATTTATTAATAACATTCTAATTGCATTACATTAGTAAGTTTTCACTATGGATTTTCCGTCGAACAAAATGTACAATTTGCTTTTTTTTTGTAGATTTTATCTAACGGAATTGACAAGTTTCAAACGTCATTTTACAAAAATGCGCAAACGTCATTTTGTACTAGGTACATAATTCGTATTTTGAATATAACGCATTAGGTAATTATATTGTGTCAAAAAGTCACTAAGAGTTTCCATTCTAAACCTAGATTTTGAGACAATTACCGTGTAATGCCAAGAATTGTGATAAAATGGTAAATTAGATTTGAAAATCCTAAAATCATCCTTTAAATTAAACCATAAATCTTTGAGTCACCACATGTTTCATACCGATACTAGGTTTCTTATTCACTTGGTCAATCTCCTTTTGGTCGAATAGGTATTGAACTTTTGTATGAAACAACAGATTTTTTTTTCGTGATTTCTGAGTTGGTCCCATAGTGAAAGTTGCTCATATTCATAGGGAGAACACGCTGTGAAAAAATTGCTCTGTATAATCTGTTTCCGATTCAGAATAATAGTAATAATAATAGGAACATTCTCATCACCACATAAACCACTTTAGTTATCATTCGAAGAACAAAGTGTTACTTTTTAGTCTAATCACAGATTAATACAGATGGGACACTCCGCAAAATCATTTAAATAAAAAGCGACTCTTGCTACGACGCAATAAAGTGCAATTCAAGTCGCACAACGCTTATTACCTACAGTTATATTCTCCTACAAGTTGCCTCTCTTTCTATCGCGTAACTCTACTTTCTGACTCGTCAGGTTCTCTTTTTTTACGACGCGGCGTGCGAGTGAGTATCGAACTGACCGTGCGAGCCGGCCGGTGCCCGGCGACAAGGGTCTGCCGCGTACTTGTAGCTTCACACTTGTAGCTTTAAACTGCGGAGTGTCCCATCTGTATTAATCTGTGGTCTAATTAGATACCCAGTTAATGAAGTAACAGCCATTTAAATAAATAGCTGCATTAAAATCAGTTACTTCCGAAAATCGGTCACATGAACACAGAAACACCAAAATGGCTAATGAAATCTCAGAAGATGACTTTGTAAAACTGACCAAAGAAGAGGTTGGATATCTAAAGACCTTTTATTCAACCACTGTTGTCTTCAACGCAGCCGAAGCATGGAAAAGGAAATCAGTTTCCATAGTATCTCCAAAATCGGGAAGGATTTTACGAAACAAGAAAAGTTCAGAGAAAAAGCCTCCAACATCCGAGAAAGATAGCAAAGAAAGTGGTTTCTTCAAAAGATTATTCGAAGATTTCAAGAAGGCGAAAGTTTCTGATTACGCCTACCAACAATCTAACGTTCGCAGGAACAGTTCTTACAAACCTTTTTGGGCGACCAAAGTTGTGCAACCTGTTGCGGAATCTAACATAGAAGAACCAGAAATGAGTTCGAAAAGAGTTGACTTAGTAGAACACAGCAATGCTGCTACTAACAGAAGTATTATTTTCGCAAAGGAAGTGATAGGATCACCTAAAGTTACTCAGAGTAGTAATGTTAAAGCTAGTGGAGAGAGTACGCCTATGAAGAGACTCTCGACTGTAGACTATAAGGAGTATAGACTGAGGATGCCTCCGAATTATAAAGGAAGCCAAATGTTTATACCTACTGGTGAACAAGTGTTTTGGGTTCGTGCTCTCTTTTAATTATTTGTTTGTCTAAATCTGAGACGATACTTCGTTGTGGTCTCTTTTGTTTTTGTTGGTCTAAATCCGTGTCCATATGTTTCTTTCTTTGGTATTATGTTAGTGCTTATAATTAATTCCTGCTATTTTTCTCGACACTAAAGCCTTCAGTAAATGGGAATCTTGCCAAATAGGTCAAACTGAGGATTTCACTAACGTCGTTGTCGCTACAACTTAGTAATGCGTTATTTTTTTTTTGTTTGGAACTTTCTTATCCGGCGCGCATACAACAACTAACCAAGGTTTCATCACAATCGGTCGGGCCATTTTCGAGTTTTTGCGAGACTAACGCACGGCTATTGATTTTTATATAATTATACAGATGTTTCCAGAATGTTATAGATAATAGGCCTGTTGTATTATTTATAGTTCAATCTGTCTTGTTCATTGGGTTATTTACCTACGTATATACTTCACGCCGTCTTATCCTTCTATTATCCTGTTTTCTTAAGCTCCATTGACACGGCGCAACTTTATTGCCTGTGGCATACCATAAAAATGAAGGGCTAATATCTGGCACCGTCTAAACATGTAGGTATAATATTGTTGCACGATACGGGCACATTAATTGCCTTTCAAAACTGTTATAGTGTAAACAGAGCACATACATTATAATTGCACCTACAATAAAATCGTACGTACAATAAAATCGAATCCAATTCTGGCATGAAAATTTTCTATAATACAAACATGTAAGTAATACTAGAATCAAATGTACAAGGACGTGCAACTCTGTGTTTAGACGAGGCAAAAGTTGCATGCAATAATCGCCTTGCAATTTTATTGCCTCGGTGGTAGTCGCATGCGATTTTATTGAATGGCAAAACTTGCATTCAATTATTGTATGTCATTTTAATGGAATCGCACGTGTGTAAACATTTGCATGCAATTCTTGTATGGCAATAAAATTGAATGTGCTTTATTACATGCGATTGCTACTCGTATAATCGCATATCATAAAGCATGAACGTTCCAGAAAAAGTGCAGTGTGTAAACGGAGCATTAGGGACAAAGTAAACTAAAATACATCTCTATCTTTTAAACAAAGGAACAAGTATATTTCTTCTGCACATAATCAATTAGTTTATACGATAAGAAAACATCGTTGTAACTAAATTAAACAAACATTTTTCAAGAGGCACTTACTAAAATTGTGCTCTTTTATATCTGGCCTCGATCGAATGATTTTCAATAAATAATTGATTGAGTCATTACTTAGCCTGTGGAATTAGCATTGATGTCATTCTAATATACAGGGTTATTGGTAAAACATCAACAACCTCTTAGGGGTCATTGTACTCATCATTATGAACAACTTTTACTATGGGACCAAACCTGAAATCGCGAAAAAAAAAATCTGCTGTTCAGTACATTTTGACGAATTATGCTAACATAAATGTACTGAACAGTTGATTTTTTTTTCGCGATTTCAGGTTTGGTCCCATAGTAAAAGTTGATCATAATGATGAGTTAAATGACCCTTTAAGAGGTTGTTGGTGTTTTACCAATAACTTCTTTGCTAGTTCTTCTAATGTTACTATGTACCGATGTGAATGCATAAAATAATAGTTAGTTATGCAACTGTAGTATAACAAGGGGTATTAAAACACGAATGTGGGCTTATGATATAGTAAATATATAATAAGTAGGTAGATGATAATAGTATTACATGAGTGCATACAAGACGGACGTGATAACGTATTATAAATCGATGAACGCCGGCTGCACGCACGAAAAGTTGTCACGTTCCGCCTGAGCCAAGCGTGCAAGCGAGAGCGCGGAACAAGCGAGCGATAGAGACAGCGTTATCACGTAAAATTATCGTCCGTAAACCGACTTTACAGACAACTAATTTTTTTTTAAATTTTAATTTCTTTTTTGAAATTCATAAAGCTCCACGAATTGAGTAGTGAGAATGTGGTTGTTTGATGAGTAAGGAAGGGATCGAAAAAGCAAAGGCGTTGCCTATATACGGTGACTGGTAATTAGTGACCGTTACTTAAACACGTGAATGCACTCATGATAACAAACAACTTTTACTATGGGTCCGAACCTGAAATCGCGAAAAAAATCAGCTGTTCCCTACATTTATGTTCGCATAACTCGTGATAACAAACGACTTTTACTAATAGACCAAACCTGGAATCGCGAAAAAAATATCAGCTGTTCCCTACATTTATGTTTGCATAACTCGTGATAACAAACAACTTTTACTATGGGACCAAACCTGAAAGTGCGAAAACAAAATCAGCTGTTCCCTACATTTATGTTCGCATAACTCGTGATAACAAACAACTTTTACTATAGGACCACACCTGAAATCGCGAAAAAAAAATCAGCTGTTCTCTACATTTATGTTCGCATAACTCGCGATAACAAACAACTTTTACTACGGGACCAAACCTTAAATCGCGAAAAAAAATCTGCTGTTCCTTACATTTATGTTCGCATAACTCGTAGGAACAGCTGTTTTTTTTTCGCGATTTCAGGTTTGGTTCCATAGTAAAAGTTGTTTGTTATCATGAGTACAATCATATGTTTAAGTATCGGTCACTAATTACCAGTCACACTATACAGGTTGTCTGTTTACGGTGTAGCGAAAATTAAGGGTGTGGTACAGACCATCAAACTGAACAACTTTTTCCCGGGGACCATAATCGTAACCATGAAAAAAAAAATTGTCGTCCCATACAAAACTTCAATACCTACATGACCAAATGTATGGGACGACTGATTTTTTTTTCACGTTTACGATGTTGGTCCCCGGGAAAATGTTGTTCAGTTTGATGGTCTGTGCCACATCCTTGATTTTCGCTACACCGTAAACGGACAACCTGTATATGAAAGAGTACTCTGTGGGAGTTGCATAATGAAATTTAGTACAACATTATAACACTCGTTTGGATGATATTATGGTTACTATGACACTGGTTGTTTTAATGTTGGCAATAAGCTAACTGTTTCAGAAACTTTTATAGAGGATTTATAGCATGGGTGTAGATAAACAATGTTAGTATGTGCTAATGACCTAAATCTTGCCAAAAGTTCCTGATATTTTTGCACTCAATATCTAGTTCATTTTCATTGGTTTACACATTAAGTACAAATCATATCATAATTTTTTTTTTACAAAAACATTATCTCTCATTGTGTCCATAGTTCTGTAGTTCTATATTTGTAACAAACCTTACGTAGGAAAAAATGCCGTGTTTTTCAATTGTACGATTTCGGTCTCGATTGTAGGAAATGCTGAGTTAACTATAAAATAATATAGGTGCCTGTATTGCTTTGTAGTTTACTTAGCATAATTAAGTATTTAAATAAGTTTTAGCACAATATTTTATTTTTGAAATGTAATACATTGTTAGACGAGACTACTGCCGACAAACTGCTGTGCAGTTTGGGAGACATTATGTTTGTTTTTTTTGTTTACACCGATTTTGGAATGAATAAAAAAAATAGATATAAGTATAATTGCGGGAAAAACACGGTCGCACTGAATATCTGTAATTCAATACATATAGGCCTGAGAATGTTTCTATCGCTTTCGCCATGAGCGTTCAAAGTTATCACGTTACGTTATCAAAAACGAACTTCAATATTTCCTACAAGTGTATCATAATCTCTTCTACAATTCAACTTAATTTATCGCTTTCGCCATTAGCGTTCATTTTGTTACTAAAAACGAACTTCAATATTTCCTGCAAGTGTATCATAATCTCTTGTACCGTTCAACTTAATTTATCGCTTTCGCCATTAGCGTTCATTTCATAATCTCTTCTACCGTTCAAATTAATTTATCGCTTTCGCCAGTAGCGTTCATTTCATTACCAAAAACGAACTTCAATATATCCTGCAAGTGTATCATAATCTCTTCTACCGTTCAAATTAATTTATCGCTTTCGCCAGTAGCGTTCATTTCATTACCAAAAACGAACTTCAATGTATCCTGCAAGTGTATCATAATCTCTTCTACCGTTCAACTTAATTTATCGCTTTCGCCATTAGCGTTCATTTCGTTACCTAAAACGAACTTCAACATTTTCTGCCAGTGTATCATATTCTCTTCTAATGTTCAAATAAACATTAGTGTCACTTTGTCTTTTCGTTTTTATGCTTGTTTGCAAATGATTATCTCAACTTCGAGATTCTGCATTTAGTTACTCATCATACCCGATTTCTCAAACCAAGTGTATTTATTCGTTAAGCTGATATCAGACGCATCACTCGAGTTAAGGTTAATTTTTGTTTTGTTCACATCACACCGACAAAAATTTATAATAATCGATGTTACCAATCACTCGGTAGGCGAGTGAAATATGCTGAGTGCCAAAATGCAAAATCGTTCGATCGGTTCACTAATTAATTAATTTTTCACATTTCATTCATTTTGTGTTCAGACGTTTCACTTCGAGTGAAAGATGCCGAATAAAAGGCAAAATTATCGACTTTAGTGCTATCAATTCGATATCCTGCCATATTGCGGTTCTAAACACTGAGATAAAGTTTTTAGTATGCAATAGCTTTTTTTGATGAGAGTGTTTATCTGAAGACCTCAGAAAGCTGGCATCAGTCACTGACTTCTTTAATGTTTTATAATGAAATCCAACATAATTTACTGTAAAGATACGGATTGTGGGCGTTAAACTTGCGAGCAAGAAGACGATGCCCACACGATGCACTATTGCCGTGACCCCACTCCTATTAAAGCTTAGTCGAGCGGTTAGCAGAAACAATAGTAATAAGCAAATGCAACCCTCATTGATAAGTAACAAACTCAGGGTAGGAAGAAATCCGCAGGAGACGCCCTGGGCGTCGGGAATCGATAGCCGATTCCCGGCCATCGTAGGCGCGGGCTTGCGGATGGCGAGCAATGGGTAGCTCGCCGTCCGGTAAGGACCAGGCCCGGGTCGACGGCGCGTTGTGTTCACGCGCGCCTCAAAGAGATGTCAGCACTAGCTGAAGGGGTCCGCTAGGGCCGATGCCCGCCAGGTTTGCGGGTTGTTCGAAAGAGTTACCGTGTGCCTGGCACAGGCAACTGAAGGAACACGGGTGGGTTTTAGTCAGTAGAAGTCTGACACGCCCTCCCGCTCCACCCAGAGCGGGGGAAGTTATTTGATGATTTCCCATACAAAAAAAGGGTAGGAAGAAATTACAGGACATCACGTGCAACGTGATATTTTAAAATTTTTCATCAGCTTTATTATTTTAGCCACCTGTAACAACATAAAATATATTCTATTCTACGTTTCTTACTTGGGTTGAGGATAAGACAAACGTCAGGCGACTAACAAAATGCTTTGCCTCTTGTTAATTATCAAAATCCTGCTTAACCTTATTCCAATCGGGAATGTCGATAGTGATCTGATGATGAGATTGGGATCGTTATCATCCATAGCCCAACTTCACGCACTCCATAGGCCTCTTATTGGTCAGTCTCCACGCTCCTGTGCCAGTCTAATCTCTTAATAAATTTCGTAATATTTCTTTGAAAGCTAATTTATGCCTATTTTTCTTACAGCTAGGCGAGACTCGTCCCTCATCGTTCGGTCCGGCGACGTACCAGGACTTCAAGGAGATCAGGTCTCGCTGCGTAGCCGAGGGTAGGCTGTTCGAAGACCCTGAGTTCCCCGCAGTAGACCGCAGTCTCTACTACAAGGAGAGGCTCGATAGACCCATCACTTGGTTGAGACCTGGGGTGAGTACTTCTTTTAAAATAAGGGAGATACAACGCCAGGGTAGCCCGCAAAATTCAAATTTTCTTACGTATTTTGCAATTTGCAAGTCAGTATTAGATTGTATGTTGATTAAAGTACAGAATTATAATAATCATTAGAATTAGTAATACAACTCCTTAAATAAATATAATTCTCAAACGTTTTCGATTTCACGAAATAGTCATTCATTAGGATTACCTGGTCCTAGAGTTGTAGTGATGTCTTTAATGTTTACAATTTTGTAAATATATACTTGTTACGGTCGGTTAATCAACATACAACATAATACTGACTTGCAAATTGCAAAAAAACATAAGGACATTTGAATTTCGCAGGCCACCCTGGCGGTTTAGCCAGGGTGGCTGCCACATAGCGTCAGTCACGTATCGTGATAAAAGCGTCACTAAAACATTTATAAAAGTTAGTTGGTGTGTTTCTCCAGAGAGTATTTCATTTTGATTTTCATGACGGCCGGCCGTCGTTGCAGCCGTTATGTAGCAGCCACTGCTCTTCTATGAAACCGTAGCTTAAGTACACGTCTCGATGTCGTCGATCGACCGCAGTCTAATAGCACTCGTAAGTGTCCGTTCACACAGACCGGCTAGGAGAGGAGAGTACATTTTTATCGCGTTTAAAAAAGAGTTTTGTGTCATTGAAATAAGTTACCCCTTCTTAGCGGATGCGTACGCCATAATAACTATCTGTGTGCCAAAGGAGACGGAAACCATTACATACAATCTTGGGCCTGAATGTAACGAGATGAACATGGTGTGAATAATAGATTCCAACTTATCAGTCCTTCACTGAAAATTCTGTAAGTTTTGACAGTCCGAGAGCCTGAGTTATTAGATGTTTAGTAAAAGTAAGGTTATGGTACAATATTTAATTAACAACTGATTCCTGAAGTGCAAAAGATGTTCTTTAAACACTCATGTATATTATATATAGTAAAGAATGTTTCAAAAGTCAGGATGCAGGTAGCTGGTTAGATGAGGTTATAATTATTTTCTTAGACTGAGGTGCAAGCAATAGGGATGATGACTAAAAAATGATTTTTTGTCCGTCATGTAGATTATTAAAATATATTGGACACGTATTTTTCTTTTTCTACGTAATCTAAAGATTACGGCGATACATTGAGTGGCATGACGTCACGTCTTGGTAGATTTTATACGTAGAAGTGACGTAGCAAGCCCCCACTCCCGAACTTTAATGCGAGTTATCTAAGTCATTTTTTATTAATATGATAAAGCAAAAAATACGTGTCTAATATTTTTTTATTATCTGACTGACGGACTAAATAGAATTTCTTTTTTTTTACCCAGGCATCATCCCTATTGCCGACTCACTGACAGAATTGTTTTATCGTTTAAGGCGCGTCGCCCACACGAGAGTCTCACGCGCCCTAGTGTCGGGGGTCGTCGGCCTAGTGCATAACAGTGACTAGTTGCTATCCTACAATTCACACAGCATTTCATAGTCTCAACAATATCTAATCCACAAGGCGATGGTAAAATCCAAAATAACAATTCCGAGTCAAACGTGTGAGCGACCTTCGGTGTCCAGTGTGAAAGCAACGGTCGTACCAGGTAGGCAGGGTCAGAAATTGAAAAATTATCGGGAAAACGCATCGGAAAACACGAAACCACAGATTACTAATATGTAGCACCGAAACGAGTGAGCATGCAAGAGCAGTCGGCAACTGTCTAGTGTTAATGTCAGTCGGCTGCATAGAAATATAAAAACAGTATTTATAATCTATGATCAGCCAGTGACATGGACTAAAATATAAGACTGATTTTAAACGATATGAAATCGATACTCATTATATTGCTTTTTCAGTAATTAATTGATATTGTATTTATTAATATGACTGTAATTAATTACACTATATTATTGTATATAAGTTTATATTGTGTAATTGATTACTCAATTAATCGATAATCTCATTTCATTAGAAATTTCTTCCCGCAGACCTGCGACAGGGGGGAGTTGGATGAGACACGTAGTCACAGTGTGTAAAATAGTTACTTCTGAGCAAATCTGATATATCCTGTGTTTTTCCAGGAAATATGCGAGGACCCTCAACTCTTCGTCGAGGGCTACAGTCGCTTCGACGTGCAACAGGGCGAGTTGGGCGACTGCTGGCTGTTGGCCGCTGTCGCCAACCTTACGCTGCACAGAAAGTGAGTTACCTTACTTTTTGGATACCAATGTTGGCTCTCGCTTCCGATTATCAAAAAGAATCCATTTTTCATCGCAAGTGTCAATGCGGTTCAAAATCCCTTCGTTTCTGTATCTGTTAAGCAACGCAAGGCATACCTCAACGCGTTCGTCGCGTTGGCGATCGTTCAGTTCGTGCGGCACCCACTTATCAAGTTTTTTTACCTTGCCAATTTGACGCAAATGGACCAATATTGTTTTGATGCTAACGTTGAAAGCTGCTGCTAACTCAGCCGTAGATTGAGTATCGTCAGCTTCCACTATCGCCTTTAATTCGTCGTTGCTGACTTTATTTTCGAGTGACCACGGGGTTCATTTTTAACCGATTAAAAAAAAAACGGAGGTGATCAATTCGACACGTATGTATGTAATACTATTGGAACTGCAATATATTCACATTTGATAATCTATTAGGGCTTCCAAACAAATATACATAATTTTATAGATGTATGTATGTATGTATGTTTGTACACGCATTTCTCCGAAACTATTGATCAGATCGTGACCATTAATTTTTATTGGCGTACATTTTCTTCAACTGAGAGAACAGTGCAAGTTTCATCAAAATCGGTTCAGTAGTTTTCATGATATAATACGTGTGTGACGGCCTAGCTTAATGATACGAGCTACGGGTGTGGTGTCAAAGGGAAAACATCACAAAACCATGGTCAAATTCTAGTGCAATATTTATAACAAAACTTTTATTTACTTATTACAAACAAATATTCCAGTTTTTACGAAAAACTAAAAATTCCGAAATAAAAAATAATAAAAAAAAATTATCGACTTCAAAAAGAAATTAACTCAAAATAATAATAATAATATTTATTCAAAAATTACAGGACATAATAATTGTCAGTTTGGCTTAAATGTTAATTATATTCCTAAGACTTACGTGCCTGGACTACCTGTAATCCTTTGTTTCAGGCGAAAAGAGCTCATAAAGTGTTATAAAATTAATAAATAATCAAAGTAGGAGAAAGTTGACAAAAGACAAATAAATTATATTGAGTAGCTTACTTCTTAGTTTCTAAATTTGATAAATACTTACCGTAGGTGAGTATATAATAATATCTATTTAATTTTAACAGTTAATACATTAGGCGCAGCAGACGCACATGCGCGTTTTCGGACGTTCACCAGATGCTTGACGGCGCGTATACGCGTCCATACAATTTACATAACTTTCTTCGAGTGCGGCGCGCCGCACCTGTGCGTTCGCTGAGCATCTCTATTGTTTCGAAAACATCGTAAAATAAGGGTCGGTAAGGGTCTAGAATAAAGAAGCGTTTGCATAAAGAATTAAGCTGTGTTAATAAATTCTCTGTATCTTCGTAAGACATATTTTGGAGAGCCTTCTTTTACAATTCTTTTACAATTTGTGCAGTTCAGGGAGTAAATGTTTGCTTTCGAGTTTAGTGTATTTTTGTATGTTCGTTACGTGATTACACAAAGACGGATGGACCGATTTGAAAAATTGTTTTTTTGTTTGAAAGAATATACTTCCTAGGTGGTCCCATATAAATTTTATTAACTTTGCTTGGGTAGTTTTTGGGTTAGCTTCAATAATGCGTATTTTTCCTACTTAGTTTATGTAGATGATGTTTTAATAACTTCCTATCACTGTTATTTACATAGCAGGTAGTGGTAGTATTCGGATTTGTTTGGGGTAAGATAGGTACCACAACTAAAAAGTGAAAAATAAAAACTTTTTAGCAAAAAATAAAACCGTCTTCCAAAACTAAACACTTCAAAGTCAAAAATAACTTTAATTTCGGAAGTCGGTGGCAAAAAATGAAAATACAAAACCATAGACACCGACTACCGAAATTAAAGTTATTTTTCACTTTGTAGTGTTTTGTTTTGGAAGTCGGTTTTATTTTTTGCTAAAAAGTTTTTTTCATACAACGAATTAGACCTGCCGTGACCCATGGTTTTATGTTGTAGTTTTTGTTATTTAGCCGAGATATGGCCGTGTTCTTCTGAATTGCATGTTGATTTTTGATTAGGTACAACATACAGAACTGCGGATCAGTGGAATAGTAGACTGGGTCAAAGTCGATATTACCTTAGTCTTCTTCAAGTTTATTTACATTTAAACTAGAAATGGTGCGAGTAACTGCTTTAGGTAATTTCCTATTTAAAATAAGTAGGGTAGCACTGTAATAATAATAATAATAACCCCACCGCTGTATCTCTACGTTGACGTCGTGGTGGGGCTTGCGTGCTCCAAACTTTAGGTCTGTGCCGGTAGAGTTTGCCGGAACGGGTCTAGGATGAGGAGCCAGACCAAGAGAGATACAAAAACCCGCAGGGCAGCATGTGGCGAGCTGTTGGGCAGTAGCGACCCCACGGACCCTATCTCCCGGGAGAAATCTGGTCCTCATCTCTGGCTTGCCTTTATTGGCCGGCTGGAGTGAACACTGATGAGGAACAGAGCTCCCACCTCTTTCTTGCCTTTATTGGCCGGCTTGAGTGGAGATCCGCAAGAGCAAACTTGCTCGGAGGAAGGAAGTATTCCAGTAAGGTGCTGGTAGGGATCTTGACCGTACTTCCGGGATTGTCCTGATAGCCGTGGGATACCTCTCCACTCCTCAAGCACCTCAGGAAGTGTTGCCCCCTTGTCGCTACGTCACTATGTGCTAGCGGCCGTCTCCGGGGGCCCATTATTGAGTGTGCAAGTCACCCCCTACCATTTTATCCGTGTATAATATATAACATTGGTCAGGCAGGGGACATAGTTCTTCCATAGTTCACGTTACCTAATCCACTTTAGCCACCCAAACCCATAGCCCAATATGTTTTGTTTCCACGTACAACAATAGTCCTGTACCAACCGGGGGTTGTCCTTGGGTGCACTTGCATAGTGCATACAGGGATAATCGTCGGTTGGTGCCTCCTCATCATTTAAAATTATCTAAGGGGCCTCTGCGAGTTGGCTTCGGCTCCTCGTACGCCTTCCAAAGGTCCGGGACCCCAGGGTCCCGAGAAATATCAAAAAATCACAAATAATAATAATAATCTTTATTATCAAAAGCCACATACAATTTGTCCATCTCAACCATAACATAAAAACGCTATTATATGGATTACAACGCTATGCATTATTGAGACAGAGTGAACGTCTGTGTCTGTGCTAGTATAAACTGTGTTACAGACACAGGCGCCTTCCTCTTACATTTCAGTGTTATCGGTTATTGTTGAATTAGTTACAAGGGCAAGTGTAGGGAAATTCGACTTGAGTATTATATGGTCCAACAGTTGTCTGGAGTGGAGTGGTCCATACAGGAGCCATTTTGATATGTAGGAAACGTGTGAGCGGGAAGCAAACCATGGAAGGCGCATGGGTGAGGTATTCCTCAGCGGATGCGTCAGCATTTACTCGAAGAATATTTATATTAATATCTCCAATTAAGATGGTATTTTTAAAAGATGTCAGGTTTTTCAAGGTGTCGTTTAGAGAGTCAGTGAAATTGTTGATAATTCTAAAAGTCAATAATATCGCTAATTCTGACCCAATTGTGCGGTGGAAAAAAAAACAAAATACAGATCCCAAGACACCGACTTCCGAAATTAAAAGTTATTTCATAATTTCGAGTCGTTTTCTTTTTGAAGTCGATTTAATTTTTTTAATATTTTGTGAAGCGTTCAAACCAATAACCGAGTCGTGCGTTCGTTTGTAGTGTTCACTCCGTACACGTAATTAATGTTGTGAGCCGTTTGTGCGGTATTGTTACCGCGATGGAACTCGTATTCCATAATTACTCGTATTTTTATCATGTCCATATTGATGATAAAGATACAAATGTAGTGAAAACAAAAGACTAATCAATAAACAAATGATTGAATTCGAAAATAGAATTTCATATTTTAAAATAAAATTCATTTGAATTTAGAATTTAATGCCAGCCATACATCAATTACGTTTGAAATGGCCAGTATTGTAAAAAGGCAACTTCATAGGTAAAGACCTATTATTAGAGTGTTCAATAATATATTTAGAAGCGCAAAATGGGAATTATTAGAGATTTGATTAAATACATGCCTACATAAAGCATTATCAACCATATTATTTCTGCGCAAATAATTAGCTGCATTTTCCTGCGCCACGCTGTAGTTTTCCTCAGAAAAAGTCAAGGTCAAAACTGAATAAGTATTTATATAATAGGGTGACTGGTAATTAGTGACTGATATTTAAACACATGTTGTTTGTTATCATGAGTACAATCATGTGTTTAAGTATCGGTCACTTATTACCAGTCACCATATATAATTTTTGCATGACAGCTATAAAAAAACATGTTTGATAACGATTAAATTATGCATCATGCAGGCTTGTTATGTTATCCTAAATCCTTCAGCTGAACAAACGACAAAACTTTTATATTAGGTCTTTACCTATGAAATTGCCGATTTATACAGAAAAAAATCAAACAATTTTTTTTTTTAAAGAAATATTGTCGATGCACTTTTGCCATCAAACCAAAACGCACCTTGAACCGGTACCTTGTCCATCCATACACGTCGTTAATATTGCGTGCTGTGTGTTGCGTTGGTGCCACGACGGAACTCGTATTCGAAAATAGCGCGCAATTTCGATTTTTCCATGGTTACAGAAACATCGATAATTCGATATCAAAGAAAAATAAAACGGCGGGAAAATAAATGAACAACTGAATTTTTTTTAATGTCGTGCTATATTATAAAATTAATTTGAATTTGGAATTCTAAATAGAATGAAATATATTGATTTTCACACTAGCCGGTATCAAAAATCGGCAATTTCATAGGTAAGGACCTATTATCTGTACATAACATCACGCCTTTATTCCCGGAAGAAGGGTTAGGCAGAGATGCATATACATGACAAGTAAATAACCACACCTACTCTACTTGTTGAAACAGGACAATGATACCTGCCGTTTGACATTGATCACTGATATGCCTATTGTATTTTTATATTTGTCCTAGAAACCATATTAGGACTTGAAAAAGGCTAGATTTCTAAGAAACAACGTTGAGGTTCAAGAATTGTGCTTGATAAAACGGGCCTTCCTTTCATATCTTATCAGCAATGATACGATATTTGGATGCATATTTACCTAAAGTTGGTGTTGGCTATTATGGAATGCACTTTTGTGTCGAAAAAATCCCGGGATTCCTGTATCGACAAAAGACTGCCCATTTTAGTATGGAAGGTGGTGTCTTTTTATTTTTTCTCGTGGCCACCAAATCTTGTTTTTCTAGTACAGAATAGTGTAACAAACTAAACTTATTGGACATGCATATCTCTAAACTCAGTCCGAAATGAGATAAGAGTTAGAAGTATGTATGTATTTATTAGGTTTTTGGATGCAATTTTCGATTCCTAGGTGCAAGGTTAGTGATAAGTTGCCACAAAATAAATAGCTGTTAAATGATTTTGGCTATTTGAATATTCGGTACACCTACTCCCGTGCGTTCGAAGTCAAAAATACAATAATACAATAAAAATATACAAAAATTGCCTACAAACAAAACAAATACATACATACTAACTCTTATATCTCTTTTTGGACTGAGTTTAGTGATATACGTATACAGTGTGATTCAAAATACCCCTGTTATACCGAAAACAGTGTATTGTTTAATACACTATTAGTTATTCTGGAAGGTCGCCATGGTCATATCTCAACTTTAAATAATTTCGGTTTTCTCTTACCAAATACAAATAATATTTTAATTTTGCTATGTCGTAGCAACCCTAGATAGGCGGAGCCAAATAAATCAATGACGCAGGTCGTAGGTATGTAGGTATTGTCGCGTCCTTTGACCTGGCAAGCTGTTGCCTCATCGCGCGAGTGAAATGATCAGTACGGTAATTATTAAGTTTGTACATACCATTTTCCTTTTCAAATCCTGCGCAGCTTTACACACGTAGGTACACGTAAGTACACTCATAGTTTTAGCACATGAACTTATTCACAATAAGGACAACAAACACAAAAGGTACACAGAACTTAGACAGTTGTCTTGCTGCTGCAAGATTACCGTCAGTCGCACCTACACACATTATCATGTCATAATATTCATTGTTCGCATATTCGGTCATGATTCCTCGCAAAATTCACTGCAATCCAACGCGAAACTAGACGACATGTATCCAACTCGAAAGAATGAAGTGAACTAGCGAAATAAATGCCTAATTACTTAACTAGCCTACAATAATAAAAATGTACACAATTTTAGGGATCAATAAGATATTAAGTGAATTCCGATAATAAATAGGTACTATTTTTAAAATAAAATATTGTACCTAGTGATAGCAGTGCACCTACATTTTGCTTACGGTATTTCTGTCCCATGATGTGATAAGCGGCCAGTTAAAATTGTATTATCGAGGTTGACTAGTATTTGTAGCATTAATTACAAATCTTAGTGGTTTACCTATTTTCTGTATTTTTTAAATGATAAAGAAATAAAATACATTGCCATAATTATGAAACAAATCTAATTCCAAAATAATCGAATACAGTATCCAAAAACCCCAAAAAGATTGCCCGGTCTTAAAATAGAATCGCGTTATTATTACACATGTACGGAATCTTTTAGTGATTTTCTTTCCAAGGTGGCGGCGAGCTCAAAGGCCGCGCGCGGCGGCACGGCGGCACGCCAAAAGATTTTTGTAAGCTGAAATGATTTTGAATCTTATTTTTATGATTAAATAACATTCAAAATCATTTCAGTTTAAAAAATCTTTCGGATTTGAAGCATTCTTCAACCGATGCCGATATCCAATAAGAAAGCTGGAAGCAATGGGCGTGCAGTATAGTGTAGGAAATTGCAAGATATTGGTGGCATTTCTACCAATATTTTTTACAAATATTTTATTGGAACAAAAACAGGTTTACAACTTTTAGTGTTCGTTAACAGCTACATTAGTTTTAAAAAACTGTGTTGCAGCCATTAGCGCCCACCTCCGAGATGGGAGACGTTGGCGTTCCAACATTTATTATAAATAAACAAAATTATTATACTAAAGCAATAAAAGAAGTAGGTGTATCAACTATTTAACTAAAATATTATGGATTCTTAATTAATTACATTGAATTCCTAATATTTTTAATTATTTAAATATTTAAAATAAATTAGGTTAAGATGTTCCAGTTCTTTAATGTGGTATCTATGTGTGTATGTATGTATGAATGTATGTGTGCAGTGTGTATATGTATGTGTCTGTGTTTGATTGTATACTTAGGAAGGTTATTACAAGAGGAATATGAATGTCAGGATATATTTAATTCATAGGTAAGTGTGTGTCACCAGATTTTCTAACTCCTCATACGTCAGGCTTTGGAGCCATTTGTCCGTGAGCGCTCTACACTCCCGTGAGGTAAGTGGATAGATATTTAAAATCCTATTTACTCTGTTGTACAAAACAGGGCCAAAGAAGTGATACTGACGTTTCACCAAAACAACATTGGCCGGCTCAGTCTGGCACACTATGTCCGCCCTTCGTTTTTTTGAACCGTGATTAGGGTCAAAAGTAAGTTCCAAGTGTTTGCGTAGTATAGTGCTTAGGAAAAATGCGTGCCTCACTCTAGGCACTTTACAGAGGGTATAGAGTTCGATGGTAGGGAAACGAATAGGTTTGTGTGCCATAACTTTAAGAACTGCTCTCTGTGCCCGTTCCAGTCTAAGCATTAAACACTTACTAGACCCACCCCAAGCCGCTATACAGTAGGTTATGATAGAATGCGCCAAGGCAAAGTAAACTATTTTCAGAGTATGAAAGTTGGCGGAAGATCTTAAATTTTTAAACACAAAAATTAGTTTCCTGACCCGTGTCACCAGTGACCCGATCTGTTCATTCCACGACATAGTACTGTCGATAATAACACCAAGATATTTTATGTTGTTAGTTCGCATAATCTCATTACAGCTACAGGAAGTGTTAGTTATCGAACAGCAATGGTGTGCAGTTAGGCTGAAAGGTGAAGCCGGTAGGGATGCTGTTCTTGGCGCAAACGTGATAAATTTAGTTTTATCCAGGTTCAAGGTAAGTAGATTGCTGGTTAGCCATTTCATAACAACCTGTAGGGCAGATTCCGCATAATAGCGAGTTTCAAGCCAATTATTGCCATGAACAAGTATTACCGTGTCATCTGCGTACATTATCATTTTAGAGTTTTTTAAACTTAATTTACAGAGGTCATTTAAATAAATTAAAAAAAGAGTAGGTCCAAGAACACTACCCTGTGGGACTCCATAACTAAGTACCTCTTCATTACTGATAAAGTTACCTATCTTAACAGCCTGTGAGCGGTCTGTCAAGTAACTCTTGAAAATATCAAGAGGCAATCCCCTAATACCGATTTGTTCCAATTTAGCGAGCAAGAGGGGGACAGAGACAGTGTCAAAAGCCTTCGAAAGATCAAGAAAGATTGCCGTCGTTTTTAATCTTTCTTTTATATTTTTTGCTATAGTACCAGTTAAATCCAAAACAGCGTCTTCTGTATTTTTTCCTGATCTAAAACCATATTGATTCGCAGCGAGAATATTTTGGGAATTCAGATAGTTTAAGAGTCTATTGTTAAGAACTTTTTCAAGAATCTTTGACAGGGTAGTTAAAACGGATATAGGTCTATAGTTATTGACACTGCTTCTGTCCCCGCTCTTGTGTATAGGGTGTACGAGAGCTTTTTTGAAAACAGTGGGGAAGACCCCTGCCATGAGAGCAAGGTTAAAAACATGGCACATAATTGGAATAAGGATATGCCTAGCAGCCCTAATTAGAACAGCAGATATGCCATCCCAACCCACAGCGCTATCTAGTTTAAGACCTAAAACGATTCGCTCTAACTCTCCAACGTCCGTATTGAAGATGGCCATTGAGCTAGGATTGGCACTCGCATTAGGTTCAGAAGCAGTTTGAGGGTTGCCCAACTCAGGCGTAATTTGAGATGCTAAAGTTTTCCCCACATTTGCGAAGAAATGGTTCACTGCATCAAGTGACTGGGAGGGGTCAGCTCTCAAGGACAAAAGTTCACTTGCTGTTGATTTTTTATTTTTAAGGTTAGAAATAGATTTAATAAGTTTCCATGTCGCCTTTGGGTTCTTGTGGTGTCTTTGAAATTCTGTATATTCGTATTGGCTTTTTAATCTTTTTAGTAGGTTGTTACAGAAATTTTTATAGCGCGTATAAGTAACTTTAAGAATATAGTTGTCAGGATCTCTCTTTGATTTTCGATACATTTTATCTCGGTTACGAATGCACCTCAAAAGCCCGGGCGTAATCCAGGGTTTAATAATTCGGTTTTTACTAGAGATTATAGCAGTGCAAGTATTATTATTAACCACAGTGGAGATTAATGACACTAATTTGGTAGCAGCATTGTTTGCATCGTTGCTGTTAAGAACACATGAAAAGTCTGTTCTTTCAAGTTCGATCACGCAAGCACCTACATCAACGCGACGCGAGGTTATAACTGATTTTGGGAGATTAATTTTAAGTTTGCAGAACACTATTACTGGAGCATGGTCTGTAATAAAAGAGTCCACAACTAAAGTAATAGCAGGCTTGTTGGTCTTAATAATCGCGTGATCTAAGCAACTGTTTTTACGAGTGGTAAAGAGATGACCGGGCAGCATTCCATGCGATGCAACTATGTTCAGGTAAGTATCAGAATTTGTGTCGGCATTATCGGGTGATATATTTATGTTAATATCACCTAAAATAATAATATTCTTAAAAGTTTTAAGCGAATTTAGAGTAAGATCTAAACTGTCAATAAAGTTTTGGATATTTCTGTGTGATGGAGATCGATATAATGATACTAACGCTACATCGGAACTAAATTTGAGAATCAGACAATTAGCGCCACGAAATACTGGTGTCTCAACTGTGAAACGCATGTTACGCTTTGTATAAACGACAACACCTTCATTCTGGTTAGCATAGTCGGACTTAAAAAATTCAAAGCCAGAAATTTCAGGAAGAAAAGGGCATTTGCTTAACCAGCACTCCGATAATACAATGACGTCAAATTGTACTTTAATTCTATCTAATAGAATAAGGAGATTATTGAAGTTGGCGTTATTGCCTAGACTTCTTATATTTAGGTGGAAAAATTTTAAACCACCTGCGGTATTATTTAGGTATGTTACACATTGTTCCGGGGCACACATATATGAATTTGAGACCGAGAGATGTTCTATATCATCAGTAATGATCGAATCTTTGTCAGTCATTTGGCGATCTTAGAAATCAACAAATAAATCATAATATAATGACGAATGCGCTGACCTGGAGACGCCAGATTGGTCTGGTTCAAAGAGATTCTAATGATTACTAGATTAGCACCATAGTGAGAGAGTGTAACACAGCAAGGCGACCTGGTTATGTCATTCCTTTTGTTGTAAGTTTTGTGCGTGTGTATGAGTATGAATGTGTGTATTATGTATTTGGTATGAACATTTAGTATTTGTGCAATGAGAATTGGAATAAGTACAAGAAATAACTTCAATAAAACTAAAACAAGAAATAATTTAAATGAAAAAATTACGAGAAATACCACAAATGAAAAAAGTACATTAAATAACATAAAGGAAAAGTACAAAAAGCGCAGTCTGTAGCAATCGTTCTCATCAACCGAACCAATGCCTGGAGGAGCGTGAGACATGTGGACGTTTGGGGTACCATAGCCGACTAGTCACTTTGGATCGTCAGGTTTTGGTAGATCCAATTCATTCTTGATCAAAATATGTGCAGCCCCCTCTTTTTTGCGAAGGAAAATTTTTCCGTTGGTTACCCAGCAAAAGCGATATTCATTGCTGCTGGCAAGGTCTTTAGCCAAAAACAGGAGTCGTTTCATTTTTGGTGTAAGATTTTCTGAAACGAATACGGGTTTTGCGGGTCCACTTATATTAAGATGTTCAGTAGAAAGTTTACCATGTTTTTTATTATAGTTCTTAAACAAACTAATAAACTTTTCCTTACGAAGATTGGTAGTAAAGTCCACGATAATTGTTCTGGTGTTTGAGTCATTTGGTCCTATGCGATATAAGTCTTTCACTTCGTGAGCCTGTATGGGAGCATTTAGGACAGAACCGACCTTCATCACGGTATCTAATAAGTATTCTTTGGTCTCAGGCTTTGTCACTGGTATATTTCTGATTTCCACGCAAGATGATCTCGCATTGCGTTCCAATCGTTCGAGTTTATCCTCCAATGTTGTAAGGTACTGCGAATTGCTTTTCCGTTCCATATCAAGTTGGGCCTCTAGCTGGTCGATATGTGATTTTAAGTTATCATAGTGCTCAGATAAAGATGTGACAGACTCCTGAATTTTTGAATTCTGCAATTTTATTTCTTCCATAGATTCGTGAATTTTCCCTATTTTAGTGTTTTGTTGCTCCTTGAAATCTAGGAACATGGATTTAATTTCAGACATAAAAATTGACAGTTGGTCCTGGTCAGTTCCTAATTTCATACATTTTTGCTTATCACGTAGTGTAATGTTCGAGAAGTCACTGACATCGGTATCTTTAATTGATGTTTTATTTATTGCTGAGTCTGATTCGTAGTGCAATATGGTAGTGGATTTTTCAGGTAATGACTTTGTTGGCGACCGATGTACAGCCATATTCATAAATAAAACCAAATAAAGCAAAATTCAAAAACAGGAAGAATGAAAAAAAAAAAAAAAAAAAGAAAAGTGTTAGTGGCTGGTCTCGAACTTGAGTCCCTTCACACGGGAGGCGAGACAATTCGTAACACGCTATCTGTGCTCGAAGTATCGTTACGAAATTATAGCTCTGTGTAGAGTAACTCGGTAGTTTTTAACATGAGCTTTGGTGAATAGTTTGATATTTGTGGGTACGCACAGATTCACCAGCAAAGATTGTCACTTTTTTATTTATTATACTTTGTCTCCGTTTTAGATTAGGATTTAATGTTCACTTTGTTCACTTGCACTGATTTTTATACGTGAGATTTTACGTATGCAACTCCGAATTTCAGTATTCTTCAAGTTAAAGCAAATTATAAGGTGGCAAGATTGCTCTAAACACTTCTCCTTTAATTATCTTTGCGGAGCTCACAGAAACACGACCGTTGCTACCCAAATTTGCATGGAAGTTCCAATCGGAGGATTAAAACTGCAATTAATTCTTATAAAAATGTATTTCACCAAAGAGTACCGAAAACAGTTAGGTCGTTCGATATCTTACTTTTGAGGATAGATACCTGTTAAACAAATGGAATTAATTTTCATAGGGAGCTAATATTTATTTTATTAAACTTTTTACTAGGTATTTGTATTTTATAAAAACCTTGTAGTTGGGTTTAAACTGCAGTTTTATGCAGATGTATGTAGCTACGTCTACTTCTACTCTGCGTAGGTATTTCGCATATCATACTGGTATTCAAGACTTAATTCAATCTTGAAAAAAAAAATCAACTTGCCTCTCTGATGCAAGAAAATTATAGGCTTTTTACTATTATGTGTTAAGTGTCTTATCTGACGCATTCATCCCTATATCAAAGAAGAGAGAATAGAGGTCAACCAAATTTAGGGTTGACTCCATCAAAAATATGAAGAAAACTTTGACATGTGGAAAGCATTCAAAAACTTTAATGAACATTGTTGGGGACTTCATCTAATGATTAATAATGCACAACAGAATATGGGGCCGCTGGATCAAAAGAGGTATTCTGAGTCACCCTGTATATGCACGTCGAATAAGTTCGAAAAACAAGATTTGGTTGACGGCCGCGAGAAAATCGGGCGTTGGCTTTTAGAGTTCTGATTATAAAATCGACGTTTAGGTGTTGGCTAATATGGAATGCACTTTTGTATCGATCGTAAAAATCTCGCGATTCCGGAATTGATAAATTTAGTTTTTTTGATGATAGAATCGAATGATAGCTAATATTGTAAAGTAGGTTGCCAAACTAGTAGGCAGCAAACGTCAGGATAAGTAATGTTAAAAATGAATTTCAAGTAAACAAGCAAACAAATAGTTATGTGATCCCAGTGTCCCGGTGTTTCTTAAATAATATTTCAGAAGTCGTTTCCATAACATGTATTGTATCCGATTAGTTATGCATTCCCGGATTTTCTGGAATCCCACAAAAATTAAGAAGCCACATCCATAATTTCTGTCCCGTACGAGGCCAAAAGCTCCTATCTCAGCATGATGCTGCAACATTTAAAAGTGTCACAGCGCTGGTATTCTGATAGGGCCCGCTGTGATGTCACGGACAATTACAGAAATAAATAAATAAAATAAAATAAAAAATAGATTTGTGAGATTACATATAAAAAATAAATTTATTATATTTGGTCTCGAAACAACTGCCTGTCAGCACCCGTCGTAACGTAACATCAGTTACTTGTCTTCTTACCGTGAAAAGTTAAGTGAAGTGAGCTGTCATTCCACCAGCCGATCTATTCTGTAAAAATCTCATCGTGTAAACGTAGGTGAAGTGAACTGTCATTCCACCAGCCGATCTATTCTGGACAAATCTCACCGTGAAAACTTGGTGAAGTGAGCTGTCATTCCACCAGCCGATCTATTATGTAAAAATCTCATCGTGTAAACGTAGGTGAAGTGAACTGTCATTCCACCAGCCGATCTATTCTGGACAAATCTCACCGTGAAAACTTAGGTGAAGTGAGCTGTAATTCCACCAGCCGATCTATTCTGTAAAAATCTCACCGTGAAAACGTAGGTCAAGTGAGCTGTCATTCCCCCAGCCGATCTATTCTGTAAAAATCTCACCGTGAAAACGTAGGTCAAGTGAGCTGTCATTCCACCAGCCGATCTATTCTGGACAAATCTCACCGTGAAAACTTAGGTGAAGTGAGCTGTCATTCAACCAGCCGATCCATTCTGTACAAAACTCACGGTGAAAACTTCGGTGAAGTGAGTTTGAAGTGGGCTGTCAATAGTGTCAAACCCTAGGTGATGCTAGGGTTTGACACTACTGCCAGTCCACAAGGCTGATGCCGATGTATTCTATAAAAATATCACTGTGAAAACTCAGGTGAAGGGAGCTGCAAGTGAATTGTCATTCCGCCTGATGCTAGGGGATTGACACTATTATCAGCTCACTTCATACTCAGCTGAGCTGGTTGCTAGTTGACTTCAGACAATGAAGTTACAGAACAGAATTCATGTTAAAATAAATTAGAATTTTCATTCCTATTTCAGATTGTTCTTCCAAGTGGTGCCAGATGACCAGAGCTTCGATGAGGATTATGCCGGTGTCTTCCATTTCCGGTAAGGCGTCATTATACGTATTTCCGTATTTGATGTAATCTAAACCTTACTCTCTTACAGTACTTTTAGAGGCGACGCGCGCTTTACTTGTAGTAACAAGTACAAGTGTCACACTTGGTTACCACAAGTCTTCACGCACACATTCGTACAGTACGAACACGCTGTGAATGTGTCCGTGAAGACAGGTAGCGTCAGCACGTAATACACACATACACTCACACACACACACTTCCGACTTCGCCCGTGTTTCGGACGGTGCTGAGAGCTCCTGCGCTTACACATACATTCACAGCGCGTTTGTATACCTGGTTAGCACAAGTAAAGCGCGGGTCGTTTCTTGAGATAAAAAAAAAAAAAACTATACTTGCGTACGTAAACATCTAATAACTGTCACAAGCTGTCAAAAAGTAATCACGATTTGAGTTATATTAAATCAGCTTCTCTGTTATCTATCATATAAATAAACTGTAAAGCCCGTGTTTTTAGTCACTCTCATCTGTCTCAGATGAGTAGCATTATCAGCCTATATCTAATGTTCCCATTGATGGCACACAGGCCTCCTCTCTATGAGAGAGTGGATTTTTTTTTTACGGTTGCGATTTTGGTCCCTGGGAAAAAGTTGTTCAGTTTAATGGTCTATACCACACCCTTAAGTTGGCAACACTCTTTCTAAGACACCCTGTATTATTATTATTTTGTTTAGTTTTTTTACTCTGTCAAATGCCATGTATATTATATTGTATTTATGAAAGTGATATATTCATTCATACAGATCTTGGAGGAATTTCATCCATCATATTTCTTTATTCTTCTAGTTTCTGGCAGTACGGCAGATGGGTGGACGTAGTGATAGACGATCGTCTCCCCACCTACCGGGGGAAACTCGTGTTCCTCCATTCGTCGGAGAACAACGAGTTCTGGAGCGCTTTACTCGAGAAGGCTTATGCCAAGTAAGTGCTATTACACTAACTTTGTAGTACGGCAAATAGGACGTGGTCATAGACGACCGTCTACCCACCTACCAGGGGAGACTCGCGTTCCTCCACTCGTCGGAAAACAACGATTTCTGGAACGCTATATTAGAGAAGGCTTATGCCATGTAAATGCTATTACACTAACTTTGTAGTACAGCAAATAGGACGTGGTTATAGACGACCGTCTCCCCACCTACCAGAGGAAACTGGTGTTCCTCCACTCGTCGGAGAACGACTTCTGGAACGCTTTACTAGGGAAGACTTATGCCAAGTAGGTGCTATTACACTAACTTTGTAGTACGGCAAATAGGACGTCGTAATAGACGACCTTCTTCCCACGTACTGGGCGAATCACGTGTTGCTCCACTCGTCGGAGAACGAGTTCTGGAATGCTTTACTAGGGAAGGCTTATGCCAAGTAAGTGCTATTACACTAACTTTGTCTTTGTAATTAATCGACCTTGAAAAGAATATTGTGTCATAGTGTTTCATTATTTAAACCCTAAATCAATTGGAAAATTAACAAGAATAATTTAGTCTTATCTTTCTATTGTGCACACATACCTATTATACCAAAATGCAAAATTTATTTTTTGTCATTCGGGTCAGTTACCTACATTTTTAACTATATACAACAACTATACCATATTTAGCTAATTTTTACGTTACCAATATATTTTCCCTTTTTAGAAATGTTTGTGCAAAATTTACTTTATATACTAAGGCCGCGTCCTAATCGAAAGCGGTCGTTTCGCGATTACGCGATCGTCGTGTTCATACAACACTTTTTGTTCGGTGAACACGAACGCGTCGCACCGACAGCGGGCACCTTCAGGTTTTCCGAACAAAAAGTGACATTTAAAGGCGAATTAGGACTTTGACTTTATTAGGACTAGGTTTTACTAATAACACATTTCTAATTGCAGACTCCACGGCTCCTACGAGTCCCTAAAGGGCGGTTCAACATGCGAAGCAATGGAGGACTTCACAGGCGGCGTCACAGAGATGTACGACATCGCCGAACTGCCACCAAACTTCTTTACTATTCTCTTGAAAGCGTACGAGAGGAACTCTCTCAGTGGCTGCAGCATTGAGGTAAGCCCGTTTCCTAACTGTGTTGGGGTCGGCTTCCAGTCTAACCGGATGCAGCTGAATACCAGTGTGTTACATGGAGCGACTGCTTATCTGACCTCCACAACCCAGTTACTGGGTAACACGTTACCGCTTGGTAAAACTGGCAAATATATACAAATGACAGCCGCGACCAACGTCTTAACATGCTTTTCCGCGTCACGGAGTGATCTCGGTATGAAGTGGATGGTCACCCATCCATGGACTGACCGCAGCAAGCGTAGCGTAACCCTGATCGAACAATCCGTGCGGCTTTTACTTAGCCTGAGTCTTATAAAACAATAGTGTCATCACGAAATAATTACCAGAACAATAATAATAATGACCATATATTATAATAATAACCAGAGCTCGGATAATCGGATGCATATTTACCTAAAGAGGTGTTGGCCACTTTTGTATCAAAAAAATCCCGGGATTCCAGGATCGACTTCTTCTTCTTTCAGGATCGAGTTCTGATTATACTAAAATCGGATGTATATTTACTTACGTTCAGGTGTAGGCTAATATGGAATGCACTTTTGTATCGATCGTAAAAATCTCGCGATTTCGGAATTGATAAATTTAGTACTTTTTGACTATAGAATCGAATACTAGCTAATCTTGTAAAGTAGGTTGTCAAATTCAAGGACATTCGTCGCTGTGCTTGCCATGCGTACGGGTGTTTTTTTTTTCCATCTTCGTACTACTTGGCTATTCGACAACGGTTTCTGATTTTCATCGTGATTTGAATTTTGATTTTACTTGAACCGACGACCTTGTGCAATGAAATCCCGGGATTTATATTAAGAAAAAAAATCGATATCTAGCTAATGTTGTAAAGCAGGTTGCCAAATTGGCGCAGCAAACGTCAGGATAAGTAATGTTAAAAATGAATTTCAAGTAAACAATTACTTGAAATTCATTTTTAACATTACTTATCCTGACGTTTGCTGTCAAGTAAACAATTACTTGAAATTAATTTTTAAAATTACTTATCCTGACGTTTGCTGCGCCAATTTGGCAACCTGCTTTACAACATTAGCTAGATATCGATTTTTTTTTTCTTTAGCTAATGTTGTAAAGCAGGTTGCCAAATTGGCACAGCAAACGTCAGGATAAGTAATGTTAAAAATGAATTTCAAGTAAACAAGCTTCCAAATAGTTATGTGATCTCAGTGTCCCGGATTTTTTTAAATAAATAAAACTACATATAAGAAGTCGTTTCCATACCATGTATCAGATTATTTGTGCATTTCCGGATATTCTGGAATCCCGGGATTTATATTAAGAAAAAAAAGGTTTAAGAAGTCACTTCCATAATTTGTTAGCCAAACATTAACTTTAGTTAAATATGTATCCCATTACCCGATCTCTGATGATGGCCGATGGGCTATTTCTATTTTTATCTGCAGTTCATAATAATAAAACGTTACGTACTCTCTCTCATGGAGTATAAGTCGAGGATCTCCTTGAGTTCTGGCTAGTCCACGTCACCATCAGCGCCGGCCAGTCGGTTGATAGTACGAGTGTCTTCGAGGCCTGGCCATGCGTCCGACTGCCTTATAACGAACACATTGTAATCAAACCCTTAGTTGAAATTATACTTCTTCTAGTTTATAAGTAGCTTCTTTCCAATGTCTGTTATTTTTACTCGACTACGGCAATGCCAAAGCAGGTTTATGATTTTAATTGAAAGTTATTTACACCCATAATTTGTGGAAACATTACTAGTAATACCTTTCCCAATTATTATTGTAAAGCAAAATTGATGTAAAGGTTTTTTCAATCGGGACGCTCGAACTTTGACAGCGTATAGCGGCCATCTTGGTAAAATGACAGCTGTCAAATTTGATAGGAATATTTACATTTCACCATGAAACCCTACACATTTCAACAACGCGTTGAAATTGTACAAATTTATCAAAATCTGTTCGCCTATCGTTTCGTGGCTTTGTCATTTCGCGTGGTGGCGACATCAACTGGCCACGGAGATCGTTTGAATTAACACTGCTGGACTACTTTTTGTGAGGCTACGTGAACTCTCGGGTCTACTTACACAGAGAATTGCCGCCTTGAAGGCCAACATAACTCGCGTTCTTCATGAAATCGAGCACCATTTTTGTGAAGATGTCGTCTAACTTGGTCCACCAGGATACACTACCTGCAGCGGAACTGCGGCGGTCATTAGGCCGAAATTATATGCCGCACATAATGTCATCGAATGTCCTTTAAAATAAAAATGAGGCAACATCACTTAAACAAGTAAAAAACCCTTTATATGCTGTTGGTGTTCTGTATTAAATAAATAAACCCCATTTCTTTCCAGCCGGACCCAAACATCTTAGAAGCGGAAACCCCGGTCGGCCTCATCCGAGGACATGCATACTCAGTAACTAGAGTGAAATACGTGGACATCGAGACTCCCGGTCGCGCGGGGAAGATACCGCTACTTCGTCTGCGTAACCCTTGGGGTAACGAGGCCGAGTGGAATGGACCCTGGAGCGATAAGTACGTAGATAAATAACTTCTACAATACTCAATACATGGACAAATTGAATTAGCTAGCGAAACTCCGCAGACGTGATGGGTATCGTTATCTAAATATGATCAAACAAAATAGAAATTAATTTGATGTTTTTTTTTTTTGGGTGTAGTTGATTTTATTTTGTCGTGTTTAGATATCGATACCCATCACATCTGCGGAGTTTCGCTAGCTAATTTCATTTGACCCTGTATAACTGACGAAATATGGGTGAACGGTACACCTCCGCCTAATCCTTCTTGAAATACAAACACGATATTATTTCATGTTGAGTATTGTTTCAAAGACCCGATGCTAAAGCACAAAAAATATTTTTTATATATTTATTTGTTTGCAGATCTCCCGAGTGGCGATTCATACCTCAGTCTGAGAAGGAGGAGATGGGTCTCACGTTCGACGACGACGGAGAATTCTGGATGTCCTTCAAAGACTTCGTTAACCACTTCTCAAGGTATGTCGCGTTTGTGATTTAACACATCGGATAATCGGACGTATATTTACCTCTAGTTAATTCTGGTTAAGAAACCATGGAAGCGGATTCTTATTTTTTTTTTCTTAATATAAACCCCGGGAATGCACAACAAAAACAGTAACATAACACAACACACAACAGTTACATGGTATGGAACCGACTTCTTAAATATGTGGTATTATTTATTTAAAAAATACCGGGACACTGGGATCCCAACTATTTGTATGCTTGTTTACTTGAAATTATTTTTTAACATTACTTATCCTGGCGTTTGCTATGCCAGTTTGGCAACCTACTTACAGCATTAGCCAGCATTCGATTCTATAGCAAAAAAGTACTAAATTTATAAATTCCGGAATCTCAAGATTTTTACAATCGATACAAAAGTGCGTTTCATAATAGCATATTAGCTAACACCTGAACGTAAGTAAATATGCATTCGATTCTATAATCAGACCTCTAAATTTGTAGATCTTGGAATCCCGGGATTTTTTCGGTACAATAGTTCATTTCATAATAGTCAACACCTCAACTTTAAGTAGATATGCATCCGATTATCCAACTGGTTACAACCCTGTAAACATTGATTGCTAACCAAAGCAGCCCAGCAGCAGCGGTTTGATGATCGTTATTTTTTAGTTTGTCAAGGAGGACATTTTCTACCTCTCCTCTTGACAAAGGCTTGTGTACTTTTACGATAACCTTGAAATGAGAGGGTAATTTTAATGTATGACCTTTTTTATCAAAAGTGACTGGTAAAGATGGCTAATTTATTTTCTGGAATTAATCAACTGTTGAAATAATAAAAATCCCCCTTATCTCCGAAATTACTGAGCCTAAAATTTTTGTAAAAATACTGAAAATAAAATAACCTATAGATTTCAGGAAAACTTAAGTCTATGGCCTTAAAATAACATGGCAAATCTCTCTATGGTGCGTACAAACTTACATTTGCAGTTGGAATGTATGGGAGCACATGTTTTGCAACTACAATGTTAAGTTTGTTCTTGGGATAAATTCATCCCAACTACGGAACCTTTCATTGTGCGTGGTCCGACACGCACTTAAACGGTTTTCGTCATGGGTGTCGTTTTTATTGTTTTCGAGGGTGCTAAAGTCTATAGATGTCAAAATGTAAATACATGATGGCGGCTGCGAAAGGAGATGTTTCAAAATGGGCCAGGTCTGTGTACACTACCTCAAAAAAACGAGAAAAATCCGTAGAATTCGGGAAAAACACATAATTAATTTGCACACGATTTTTTTTATAAGTTTTCTCTACTAACACTACAATATGGATTCTCTGTTGTCTGAAATAAAGGTTTATTATTATTATTATAAACCTGCTTACACAAATTAACGTTATTTATCATTTGATGGTTAAAGTGAGATTAATAAAACGAGTATTATTTCCAGAGTGGAGATCTGTAACTTGAACCCTGACTCGCTGGATCCTGAGGAATGTCCAGAGGGCTGCACCAAGAAGTGGGAGATGTCGGTCTTCGAAGGAGAGTGGGTCCGAGGTATAATGTTAACCATTTCACCTTCTTGGTGAAAATCCTGGTAGACAAGATAGCCTTATTTATCTTATCCTAGGGCTGCAGTCTCGACATAGACAGCGATCGCTGTATGACCATACGAGTATTCGATCGCAAAGTAAGTGGGTACCCTAGACGGTCAAAATTGCTTGATAAGCATTCTTGCAAGCGAGATTTTAATGATTATAATTCTGTAAATACTTATTTGTTACGGTCGCGAATCATGCTTTATTCAACATACAACCTAATACTGACTTGCAAATTGCAAAAAACGTAAGAAAATTTGAATTTCGCGTTCTACCCTGACGCTTCCCCCATAAGTTATATTGAAAAGGACCAACTTCATTATTCTTCAGCGTAAATAAGACAACATAACTATGTCTGGCTAATCGCAAACAACTGTAGTTATTGTTTTGTTTCGCAGGCGTAACGGCCGGTGGTTGCAGAAACTCCTTGGAGACGTTCTGGAAGAATCCACAGTACACCGTCACGTTGAAGGACGTAGATGAAGGAGACAATGAAGACAAGTGTACCGTGAGTACTTTAAATTTATTGATTGTACTGCTTTACTCCGTCCGCGTTTCTGTGCGATACATAGATTTGGGGGCCAACCACCACCTCTTAACACATTCTCTGCTGAATTCTTTATGCAAACGCTTCTTTGTGCTACACCCTTACCGACCTTTTTTTTACGATGTTTTCGAAACAATAGAGATGCACAACGAACGCACATGTGCGCCGCGCCGCACTCGAAGAAAGTTATGAAAACGCGCATGTGCGTCTGCCACACCTAATGTGTTAAAGCAGTATCATTTTAGTATTGCTTTAGTGTGAGAAAGAGATGGAGCTATACAGGACGTCTAGCTCCATCCCTTTCCCACACTCAAATAAGATAAAAAATAATACTGCTTTAAGAGGTGGTGGTCTAGCTCCTGTAGAATATAGTCGCACACGCAAAGTAAATTACGTTCAAGTTTTATAAACCTCGTTGGTCTCGTGGTCGCAGGCGTTACTGCTGAGCATGAAGTCCTGGGTTCGATACCCGGATTGAGCAAAATGTTATTGAATGTTTCCATCTAGACATTCATATTTAGCCAAATTCTACCTTTGGTTACTCTGTTTAACCATTGGTTGAGTTAACTACGGATCAAAAAACCGGCCCTTAGGTGCGGTACAGCGGTATCGGTCAAAGTACAGTCACGTTATTTTAATAACACTTCCTCTTCCAGATCATAGTAGCTCTAATGCAGAAGAATAGGCGCTCCCAGCGGCACCAAGGCCTCGAATGCCTCACGATCGGCTTCGCCATATACCGGCTGCCGGACTACGGACACGTGCCCAAGCCGCTCGACATCAACTTCTTCAAGTACAACGCGTCTGTGGGGCGCAGTCAGGCGTTCATTAACTTGAGAGAAGTTAGTGCTAGGTAAGATATCATAATTCAATCTACCTAGCCTTTTCCCGACTATGTTGGGGTCGGCTTCCAGTCTAACCGGATACAGCTGAATACCAGTATTTCACATGGAGCGACTGCCTATCTGACCTCCACAACCCTGTTACTGGGTAATACGGTACCACTTGGTAAGACTGGTTGTCAGACTTTCGGGTTTCTGACGACTGTCAAAGATCCACGAATGACAGCCGGGGCCAACGGCTTCTTTCGGCTGCTTTCCGAGGCACGGAGACGTCTCGGTATGAAAATGTGGTCACCCATCCACAGACCAACCCCGGCAAGCGTAGCTTAACCTAATGGATCGACCCGTGCGGCTGTTATTATTTAGCCAACGAGCTCCTAATATATAGATATCATAATTATAACATAGAAAAAGAAAGAAATAAAAAGTTGGGAGGTGTCCAGGGAGGCCCGGTTGGAACAAAGTTCATCGTTTGGCATAATCGCTTTCACACATACAGTGTTACAGTAAAAAATAAAACACAAATTGATTTTGAACACAAATTGAGTACGGTAGTGTTATTGGACCTGCGTTTGTATATTGCGTTAAGACCAGGGGCTGCAGTCTCGACACTCGTAACGATAGCTTTACGACTGAAATCGCTCGCTAAGTCCTAATGGGGTACCTAGACGGGCAAAATGGTAATAGTTAGGTTTTTCAAAGACAATTATTGGCCACTTGAAATTAACCTTAAATAACGAGAAAAATTGGAGAACATGATTAAATAAAAAAACGGTTCTCGCCGCAACTGGTTTGAAACTGTAAATGGTTTTTTTCGTGCTTGTCAAGCAATTTTGACCGTCTTAGTACTCCATTAGAACTTAGCGAGCGATTTCATTCGTAAAGCTATCGTTACGATTGTCGAGACTGCCGCCCCTGGGCATTTCCTTGTTGTTTATAATAATATTTTGAATAATATTCGTCACATTTTAAATATCATATCTACAAGGTTGTGTCCGGTATCTGGAATCATAAGCTAAAAGAAATAGTTAAGGCATCAAAATGGCACAGAGACGCTATTGTGTTGCTTGCTAAACATAAACCATCTTCTTACAAAATGAGTTTAACTTTAGTCCAGGCCCAAACCGTTGAACTCGTTATTGTATTATGAACTTTATTCAGAACACGGTAAAGTTCTTAATACAAAATTGACAACTTAGACTCGGGTTTGACTTCAGTTTTTGTAATTAGAACATTAACTTTGTCGGAATAGTGTTCAAAATTATGAAATAGCTGATGTTTTAAACCTGAGTCTAAAGATAAACCTTGTTTTGTAAAGCCAAAAAGGTGATTAATTAAGCATGCTGCGCCCTCAAAATCCACGACGCTTGTTCTATCCATATCGTCGAACAAAAAGTGTCACTGTCTACCCACGACAGTATTCAAAAAGTATCACTGTCTACCCGCGACAGTATTCAAAAAGTATCACTGTCTACCCGCGACAGTATTCAAAAAGTGTCACTGTCTACCCGCGACAGTATTCAAAAAGTGTCACTGTCTACCCGCGACAGTATTCAAAAAGTGTCACTGTCTACCCGCGACAGTATTCAAAAAGTGTCACTGTCTACCCGCGACAGTATTCAAAAAGTGTCACTGTCTACCCGCGACAGTATTCAAAAAGAGTCACTGTCTACCCGCGACAGTATTCAAAAAGTGTCACTGTCTACCCGCGACAGTATTCAAAAAGTGTCACTGTCTACCCGCGACAGTATTCAAAAAGTGTCACTGTCTACCCGCGACAGTATTCAAAAAGTGTCACTGTCTACCCGCGACAGTATTCAAAAAGTGTCACTGTCTACCCGCGACAGTATTCAAAAAGTGTCACTGTCTACCCGCGACAATATTCAAAAAGTGTCACTGTCTACCCGCGACAGTATTCAAAAAGTGTCACTGTCTACCCGCGACAGTATTCAAAAAGTGTCACTGTCTACCCGCGACAGTATTCAAAAAGTGTCACTGTCTACCCGCGACAGTATTCAAAAAGTGTCACTGTCTACCCGCGACAGTATTCAAAAAGTGTCACTGTCTACCCGCGACAGTATTCAAAAAGTGTCACTGTCTACCCGCGACAGTATTCAAAAAGTGTCACTGTCTACCCGCGACAGTATTCAAAAAGTGTCACTGTCTACCCGCGACAGTATTCAAAAAGTGTCACTGTCTACCCGCGACAGTATTCAAAAATTGTCACTGTCTACCCGCGACAGTATTCAAAAAGTGTCACTGTCTACCCGCGACAGTATTCAAAAAGTGTCACTGTCTACCCGCGACAGTATTCAAAAAGTGTCACTGTCTACCCGCGACAGTATTCAAAAAGTGTCACTGTCTACCCGGGACAGTATTCAAAAAGTGTCACTGTCTACTCGGGACAGTATTCAAAAAGTGTCACTGTCTACCCGCGACAGTATTCAAAAAGTGTCACTGTCTACCCGTGACATTATTCAGCTATACACTGTCGTTCGTATCCCTCACAGGGTGCCGCATTCCATTCGGTTCGGCTTCATAGGGAACTAGTGGTTGCCCGCGACTTCGTCTGCGATCCAGGATGAAAAGCCCATGTCCCATGGCGATGTCTATCCATCCGCCAAATTTTATCCAAATCCGTTCAGCCGTTTTAGTGTGAAAGCTTAACAAACTCCCTTTCGCTTTTATAATATTAGTTAAAATATTTATGTTTAGTGACGAAAATATGAATATTTGTATACATAATAAAAACTTTTACAAAAAAAAAAACAACTTCCAAAAAAATAACTTTAATTCCGGAAGTGTCTTTTGGATCTGTATTTTAGTTTTTGTCGTCCTTTTATACACGCTGCTTTTTTATTGGCTAGGGAGCTACCACGGTAGTCTTGTACTCATCATTATGAACAACTTTTACTATGAGGTCAAACCTGAAATCGTGAAAAAAGTCAGGTGCTCCCTATATTAATATATGTTAACTCGTCAAAATTTAGGGATCAGCGGATTTTTTTCGCAGTTTCAGGTTTGGTCCCACAGTAAAAGTTGTTCATAATCTGAATTCCTTATACCCCTGGTATTCGAAAATGCTCCATGTATGTTTCTCGATTTTATGTAGTTTTCGAGTTATTTTTATTTTTGTAATTAATTATTTAGAGTTTTCTGCCAGTGGAGTTTCATAAATTCATATATTTTTTTTGTAGTGTGTATTTTTCAGATTTTTTTGTGACATGAAAGTAACATTCAAAACTATCGTGTTTTAGAGTTTAGAGTTATTTTTGTTTTTGTTATTACTTCGAGTTTTCTGCCGATGGAGCTTCAAAAATTAATATCTTTTTTGTAGTGTGTATTTTCCAAATTTTTTTGTGACATGATCGTCTTGAATGTTACTTTCATGACACAAAAAAAAAAAAAATGAAAAATACACACTACAAGAAAATATATGAATTTATGAAACTCCACTGGTAGAAAACTCTAAATAATTACAAAAACAAAAATAACTCGAAAACTACATAAAATCGAGGAACATACATGTTAGACATGTATGTTCCTCGATTTTATGGATGCAGCTGAATACCAGTATTTCACATGGAGCGACTGCGTATCTGACCTCCGAGCATGACATACATAATGCTTTTATCTTTTAGATTCAAACTAGACCCTGGCAGCTACGTGATCGTGCCGTCCACATTCGACCCTGACGAGGAGGGAGAGTTCTTACTGCGTGTCTTCTCTGAGAAGTGCAATAATATGACGTGAGTATTATCTATTTTAAAAACTTAAGTTACGTAGTAGGAGATGTAAAGTAAATATGTCGCAGTAAGATGGTTGTAGCAGTCATCACAGATTAATACAGATAGGACACTCCGCAAAATCATTTAAATAAAAAGCGACTCTTGCTACGACACAATAAAGTACAATTCAGGTCGCACAACGCTTTTTACCTACAGTTATATTCACCTACAAGTTGCCTCTCTTTCTATCGCGTAACGCATATACCTTCTGACTCGTTAGGGTTGTCTTCTTTTACGACGCGGCGTGTGAGTGAGTATCGAACTGACCGTGCGAGCCGGCCTGTGCGTGGCAGTTCGCACTGAATTGGCCCGACAAGTCGAGCCCGCCGCGTACTTGTAGCTTCATACCTAAACTGCGGAGTGTGCCATCTGTATTAATCTATGCCGTCATATAGTTATATCCCTAGGGATATAGATAAATACCGTAATATAGTCATATGAAAGCGGTAACGATATGGGAATCCAACAAATCTGATTTTTTTTTACGTGGAGCGACTGCCTATGTGACCTGATGTGAATGGGAAGACTAAGTGGGTCATTGCTTTTTTGTTTGTTTTATTTTTCTCTCAGTTATTTTTAATCGTGATCTGGCAGTTTGAGTAATTTATGCGGCCTACCCCAATGGTAATGTTCGTCGAATCGTTGAGCTCCTTAAGTTCTAAGTTGAGCTGCGCGAATACTGATAAATGCGTGCACTGACTGGACAGGTCCTCTCAATCTGTGTAGTTCTTTCCTCAAAAGACCATTTCAGACACCAATCTACGTGGTCTTCACATGAACTACTGACCAAGATTATGTCTGGACTTTATAAGAGACTGTGACCTCTGAGTTTGTTTCGGCCTTTCTTCTCAAAGTAGTCAGTTACGAAACACCGACCTCATCTAGTTTTTAAAAAAATATTTTTGAGTGAAAAGTGTTTGTACAAACCTACTTACAGAAATAAAATCATTTATCATTGACCTCCACAACCCAGTAACTAGGCAATAGGATACCTTGGTAAGACTGGTTGTCAGACTTTCGGGCTTCTGAAGACCCGTAACGACTGCCAAAGATCTACGAATGACAGCCGGGACCAACGGCTTAACGTGCTTTACGAGGAACGGAGGGGTCTTGGTATGTAAAGATAGTCTTACGCTGGCTTAACCCGTGTGGCTGTTATTACTTAGCCACGAACTTATATAAACATTTTTTTTTTTTTTGTTTTCCAGAGAGAATGATGAGGACATCGGTATGGGGGATGTTGATGATCGGGTAAGCTAAATTCTCCATCCACCATTCTACTACTACCCTTATCCCAATTTATTTGGGGTCGGCGCAACATGCCCCTTTTTTCCATAATTTTTCTCTATTAGCTCCCAACAACCAAGCCCTGCTTAGTTTGGGATCAGATGACCGTATGTGAATAATGTCTCAGGATATTATTATTATATGTATTATATTATTAGTCGTCATATCTATAGTCACCGCCTTTATGGCCATATCTTATTTCACACAGTCCATTGATCGTTTCTTTGGTCTTCCCCTACTCTTGTAGTCATCGACATTCATACTCAAAACTTTCCTCACGACATTTTCACAAATTCTCCATACATTAGCTTAAAACTAAGTTAACATTGCTACATGATTTCAATTACTTTTAGAAATGTAACGTCGAAATGTCAATAGTCAGTACTGTTCTTTTATGAGCTCGGTTCATATAGCTTCCCGTTCACTTGAACGCACGTATCATAAGGGAATCAAAAAGTTGTCGTTCCTTTTGTGCGTTGATAACTCGAAAACGTCGACGTTGACCATCATTATCTCATTAACACATTCAGTGCGGCAGACACACATGCGCGTTTTCATAACTTTCTTCGAGTGCGGCGCGGCGCACATGTGTGTTCGTTGTGCATCTCTATTGTTTCGAAAACATCGTAAAAAAAAGGGTCGGTAAGGGTGTAGCATAAAGAAGCGTTTGCATAAAGAATTCAGCAGGGAATGTGTTAACTATGTTGGAGTCGGCTTCCGGTCTAACCGGATGCAGCTGAATACTACTATTTTACATGAAGCGACTGCCTATCTGACCTGCACAACAGCAGTTGTCAGACTTTCGACGTCGACCGTTGATTCTAAATATAATATGTCTCGATTTCGTCGATCGACCGCGGTGTGGTTGCTCAATACGCTTTAAAAACTAGGTAATTCATATAAAATTCACATGTACTGCGCATCAGATGTCACTACATGAAACCCACATAGTACTCATCTCGCTATAACAATATTTACTCCCTAGGTTAAAGAAATAGCCCCCAACCCCGAACCAGCAGACCCGGTGCGTGACTTCTTCAACCGACTGGCCGGCGACGATGGTGAGGTGGACTGGCAAGAACTCAAGGAGATCCTCGACTACGCCATGAGAGAGGGTACGTAACGTTTCATTATTATCAGCTGCAGATAAAAATAACAACAGAAAAAAAAAGAAACAAAAAAATAGAAACACCCCATCGGTCATTATCAGAGATCGGGTAACCGAATGCATATTTCTAGCTAAAGTTATTTTTGGCTATGAAATTATGGAAGCGGCTTCTTAATTATTATTTTTTTCTTAATATAAATCCAAAGGAGTATGTGAGAATCGTAGCAGGTGGCGTTCTGTGGTTTCTGTTTACCACCATGGGAAGAATTTCTAATCTCACGCCAGTTTATAAATCCCGGGATTCCAGAAAATCTGGAAATGCACAACTAATCGGATACACGGTATGAAAACGACTTCTTATATGTAGTTTTATTTATTTAAAAAATACCGGGACACGGGGATCACATAGCTATTTTTATGCTTGTTTACTTGAAATTCATTTTTAACATTACTTATCTTGACGCAACCTACTTTACAACATTAGCTAGTATTCCATTCTATAGTCAAAAAGTACTAAGTTTATCAATTCCGGAATCGCGAGATTTTTACGATAGATACAAAAGTGCATTCCATATTAGCCAACACCTGAACGTAAGTAAATATACATTCGATGTAATCAGGACTAAATTTGTCGATCCCGAAATCCCGGGATTTTTTCAATACAAAAGTGCATTCCATAATAGCCAACACCTTAACTTTAGGTAAAAAATGCATTCGAATATCCGATCTATAGTCATCATAGAAGAGGGACAAACATTGGTGTAATTGTTTGTCCGTGTAAATAAAACTCTCAACTGCCGTGCGTGTATGACCAGAACTTGGTAATATGGGCTGGTATCCGCAATTCCACGTCAATGCGCGTATTTTGCGTACGGCACATTATAGGTATGAACGTAAAAGGATTATGTAAGGATCGTAGAAGGTGGCGTTCTGTAGTTTCTGCCTAACGCAATGGGAGAATACGTGAATTTAAGTTTATGTTAAAATAAAACAATGCACCTTTTACTTCACGGACAAAAAAAGTACACCAAGTAATAACCCTCGCTGTATTCAAGGGATTTTGAAGGAAAGTTATTCTAAATTACCTAAATTCATTCGCCGAAGTCTCTGGTGACGCTTTTAAACAAGCATTATTTACGCTTTTTTGAAAGAGCTATCAGATGTTTGCAACCAAAGAAATATTATGTACTTTGTAGTATTTGAAAAAGGTTAATTAAGTAATAAAAAAATGCCATTTTCGATGGATAATATTTCAGTAAGAAAAAATACTTATTTGTAAGTCGATCAAAATAATAATTACTCGGAGCAGGGACTTATATAAATCGATTATATACAGGGTTATTGGTAAAACACCAACAACCTCTTAAGGGGTCATTGTACTCATAATTATGATCAACTTTTACTATGGGACCAAATCTGAAATCGCGAAAATAAAATCAGCTGTTCAGTACATTTAGACGAATTATGCGAACATAAATGTACTGAACAGCTGATATTTTTTTCGCGATTTCAGATTTGGTCCCATAGTAAAAGTTGATCATAATTATGAGTACAATGACCCCTTAAGAGGTTGTTGGTGTTTTACCAATAACCCTGTATATGTTATTCATTTATTTAACACAGCTCTCACGAAATATACTAAAAATATCAATTGTGTTAATCCAAATAATAAATACATACCTACAGATTATGCTTAGAGTGAACTTAATTTAATTAGTGAGGCCTAAATTATATTATTTCAATTAATTTTTTGAGGAAAATATGTATTGTTTTATAATCAAGGAACATTCGTCAAAATCATTTTCGTTTTATCTTAACATTTTGCTTATACTACCCAAGTGTGGGGATTTATTCCTTGATTGTAGTAACAATGTTTTAATGTCAATCTATATCTCATCGCATACCTGAACAATATTTATTACTAGAAAATCTTATAAATCGTGTAAAAAAATAATCTTTTCATTTCATAGTGCAATGAGATATGAATTCGACTCTATAATAGGCAGGCCGGCATTATATAATTATTTTATAATATACTGTTCTAAAATGCCCATTTTTAAGCTTCTCAATGTGATAACGCTTTGTGTCGAGTTAAAATGCCGCTTTCGTTTCGTTATGCTTACCGTGCCAAGGTATAGTATATGTAAGTATTTTAATCTACGATAATTACTATATTTTTGTAGACTTTTTTGTTTATTTATAGATTTCTTATGACACGTAGTTTTAACTTTTTTTAGTGTACTAAAATTGGTGTAAATATTTAATTTATTTTGCATAATGTATGATTTTATTTTTATTTAATCAATGGGTATTACATGGGTATTACATTAAAAAAAAATCCACTAAAGTGCTAAGACAAAATTGTTTGCATTTAAAATCTGTCAGGAAAATACAGAGACTTACGAAAATAGAATAATACATTGAACATTTTGACTAGGCGACAAATGTAAAATGATAATTATTATTAGTAAAATGCAATAATTTCTCAACAAACTATGTACTCAATTTTATAATGAATGTGAGTTTATCCATACAGTCGTGAATTTTTGTCTTTCAACTCTATTTTTCCATTCTTTTCCTTCGAATATATCTTGAAAACATTTTTTCTAAGCGAAATATTATTCTTTTATTGCAAAATGGGCATGCTCTTGACCTCGATCTCGCCTGATGGAAAGTGATGGATGAGGTCTACGAGGAAACGAGCGTGTCCAGAAGACAATATCTATCTCACTTGCAACGGTATACATTTTAAACACGCACTATATGGATGACCTCTTCACTTAGATATAAACAAACCAAATCATACAACAATAGGACACGTATCCACCTACCCAACAGAGCTAGCTATGCGTCATGGCGCTGCGTACGACGGCGGGGGGGCCTACCCCGCGCCCCCGGGGGGAGCGGCACCCCCGGGCGGCGAGCCCAGCTGTCTGGAGCAGCTGCTGTGTGCGCTGTGCACGCCCATCTGCAAGGAAGTCGGCATTGACCTGCAGCAGATGCAGACGCAGAATAACCAGGAGTCTGTACATCTGACGCAGCCGCAACCGACTACAGGTATGGAGAAATGCTTGGAAGAAATTGGGGAATTGCTCTATATGTACCAACACATCTACGGAAAATACTCGACGGCAAGGTGGGTGTGCCTACGGATGCAATACTTGTTAAATTACCTGCGACTTGAATTAATCTACCTAGCCTTTTCCCAACTATGTTGAGGTCGGCTTCCAGTCTAACCGGATGCAGCTGAATACCAGTATTTTAAATGGAGCGACTGCTTATCTGACCTCCACAACCCAGTTACAGCGTCATACGATACCCCTTGAAAGCGAAATAAATAAGGTAATTCCTATACAAAATCAAAGGCGAACTTCCGCCAGTCTGATTTTTACGCCTACGCCAAAACGGGATGTCTAGGTTCACGGATTTTGAACGTACTGCTTAGCGCCGAGAGTTGAAAATTCAACAGTGTTTTTTTGACGTGCGACGTGATGCACTCGTTGGATTCTCAATGCTCAGCTTAACACCGAGAGTTGGAAATCAAGTGCGTGATAAAACCCCGTCGCGATATTTTTTCGCCCGTGGTACGGCGACTTACTTTATAGGTTATCTGCTATCAGTCATCCCTGACTATGATCAGATGTGTGGAAAGATGCATCACATTTTTACAGAATCAGGACCAATGTCCAAATTCTATTTAATCAGGCAGCACAATATCAGTACTTATTTTATAGGTAATTTAAAAAGTGTTGTATGCACACCGGACTTACCGTTGCGTAGTTTCCTTAGATTTATCGGTAGACACCACAAAAAATTGCTGACACTGTCAAATCTTAAGTCAAGTGATTGTATTGACTGTCATGTCATCCACAGCAGCAAATATGAGTTTAACAGTATGTTAGTTAAGTTTTGTGTTGATTATTCGCGTATTTGAACTACAGGGGGCTATAACTATTGGGCACAACACGAGGGACCAATACAAAATAGTATTGATAGCAGAAATCTTGCAAAAATAATGCATAGTACTGTATAGCTCGTCTAAGCTGAAATGACGCGCGATAGGTAAGGTTTTCTGAACTTTCTCAAGCATCAGTGTCTGAGACGCAGTATGTGGATGCCAGACACAGGCGCTGGACTCGAGTTTACTCCGAACCAGAGTGGTGTATAGGAGTTTAATAATACTGGAATTGCGAAAGTCACGAGCGTTCCTCAAGACAAATCCCAGACGCCTGAAGGATTCCTTTGCAAGGGCAGACACGTGGTCTCTAAATGTCAGGCTGCGGTCGAATGTCACTCCTAAGTCCTTAACGCTGGTGACACGAGTGATCACTGTACCCCCCAAATTATAAACATATTTTATTGGGCTCAACCCTCGACCATAAGTCATAACGCTGCATTTACTAATATTAAACAACAACTTGTTCGCAACGCTCCACTCATAGACGGTATCGATATCTTTTTGTAGGAGTTCGCAATCCACCTCTGTTCTGATCTGCGCAGCTAGTTTTAGATCGTCGGCATATAGTAGACATTTTCCGAATCGAAGCTTACAAATTAGGTCATTGATCATGATCAGAAACAGAGGCGGCCCCAATATGGATCCCTGACTCACGCCCGAGCGAGTGTAATAAGACTTCGACTCAAAGCAGCCATGCCGAACGAACTGTTTGCGATCCCGTAGGTAGTCGGCAAAGAAGTTAAGAAGACCGGATGAGAAGCCCATTGCCCCCAACTTTGCCAAAAGCACATCGTTGTCCACTTTGTCGAACGCCTTCCGGAAATCAAAATACAGAGTATCGACCTGCCTACCGGATTCCAGGCTACTGGATATGAAGTCAACATGAATCAGCAGATTTGAGTTCACGGAGCGACCAGATCGAAAACCATGTTGAGCATCAGAAAGATACATATTGGTTTGTTTACAGATAACAGTGTGAAGTATATGTTCAAAGACCTTTGCAATGGTTGATAAAATAGCGATAGGTCTGTGTTCCTCGACAGATATCTTGTCACTGGTTTTAGGGATGGGAGTAACACGTGAAATCTTCCACAGCTCTGGATACACGCCTGACTGAAGAGCTAGATTAAAAACATGACATAAAGGGGCTGCTAATATACTGTTACATCCCTTAACGATATATGCAGGGATGTTGTCTGGGCCAACCGAACTGCAGGGTTTGAGTTTGGATAAGTAGTGGGGCGCGTCAATTCAGCTCAGACGAGCTGTATTGTTCATTGGGAAAAAGAATGCCGTGTGATATTCATTTATGTTACGGCTGCTTGAATTTGCGAGATTAGACTAAAAGCAACGCGATTTTGGAATAAGCTAAATAAAATCAAAATCATTCCAAAGTTACTGTTTCAGCGGAAACAATCAAGAAATACAAGCTTGTAATCCATTGTTTTAGGAATTTTTAAGCGGAGTTTACATTATGAAACTATTGTTTTAATCACAAAAACTAGGGTTTACATCGTGAAATAGTAGCTCGACTGTTCTGTTTCGGGCTATACACCTGGTTTTTGAAAAGCTGATAAATTAAACTAACACGCTGTCATAGACAAATGATAACAATTATTTCAGCCAACTAATATGAGCAGCTAACATGAGATGTGACAGCGTGTAGTTCCACCGCTACCGCTGTACCGCGGTGCGGAACTCCGTGAACGTTGATGAATGAGCGGCCAGCAATTCCCTCCCGTCTCGCCGCGAACATACCTAAGGCGCGGTACAGCGGTAGCGGTCAAACTATAGTTGAATTTATCAGCTTTTCAAAAACTGGGTGTTAGTTAGCCCGAAACAACAGTCAAGCTAATGTTTCATGTTTAATGTTTCATAATGTAAACCACGCTTTAATGAAATATTCGACTGAATAAATAGTTGGTAGGTAATTGGAGTCTGTAACCACGTTTTGAACCAAGTCAAAAAGTAGTTTAAAATATTTGTAATATTTATAATAAGCATGATGATGACTGATGAGCCCTTGCTCATTAAAGCCTCATTTACGGAGAGACGGGGCGTCGCGCGTCGCGTTGGGCGGCGCGGCCCGCACTAAATTGAAATATATGACGTTGTAAGAGAGCGTTTACGGAGAAGCGACTTTACACGCGTTTGCTTGAAATGCAGGCGGAGCCCGCGCATGGTATCGCCGCGTCTTACGCGACGTTTATCGCGGCGGCGCACGCAGCGTTGGGGCTAGCTGTTCCTGCAATTCTCCGTTCTCGGTCAAACGTAGCGACACCCGCGGCGGGGCCCGCGGCATCGCACGCCCCGCGTTTTCGTAAACAACATCGTACATTGCCATATGTTTGTGTTTGCGCGTGTGATAACGTGGGCCGCTGCACGCGTGTCTCCTCTCCGTAAATGAGCCCTTACGGAGACGCGGCGCGTCGTGCGATGCGTGTTGCGTGACGTCTCGCGGCGCGTGTAACGATTTTTCCATTTACGGAGAGGCGACGCGTGCGAAAAAAAATGCGTGTGTAATATTTATTCATTATCTGACTGACGGACTAAAAATAGAATTCCTTTTTTTTTTACACAGGCATCATCCCTATTGTTTTTATAAACGAATTTTCTTTGCAAATTACTAATGCCTATAAGATTTTTTTCAGGTTGCCAGCGACAACGATGCATGCACAACTTTACTTTCATAATATCACTTTTTATCGAAATGGAGGGCACAATTTAAAATGTCTGTTTTTGTTATTATTTTCATGTAAATATATTTTCACAACTTTTGTTTTTATAATTTATATTTTTCAGGTTACCACGGATACAATTTTATTTTTATTTTTTGTATTGTCAAATGTAAATGTCAAATAATGCTCAATATTGTCTTGTCTATGGATCTATAAGCAATATTTTGCATTATGTCCGCTTAATGCCACTAACATTAAAAATGTAGGAAATTTCAAAAGTGTATGTTTTTGGAATTTTGTACGTTTTTACGCTTGAACGCATGTTATCGTACATCGGAAGTGAACGAAAATGGGCATTTTAAATTTATTGTTTTATTTAATTTAATTTTAAACTCATTGTAGGTAGTTAAGTCACCTCCATTTCCATAAAATTATTGTTAAGTTTTTATTTTAAGACGTGGCACTGGATTTAGACGTTATGGAACAGATTTTTGAGCTGGGTTTAGGAAGTTTGTCACTTATTTGTAGCAATCACGTGTAATAAATGTCTTGTGTCTTTAATTTTTGCAATATAATGTCAGGTAGGATATTTTACACCACAAAAAAAACCAAAACTTAAAAAAAAAGTTTACGTTTTCTGAAACAAAATGTTTTTTTTTTTTAAGTTAACCTATGTTGTCTGTGGGACAACATAGGTTGACTTTAAAAAAAACTGGGCAAGGACCTCCTCAATAGTTTTCCAGCTTTCCTTACGTTGTGCCTTCTCCAACCAATCGGTTAAGTCCAAATCGTCACGCCCCAGCGTTTCTTAGGCCTGCCTCGGTGACGACAATAATTTTATACCTTTCCAATCAATAAACTTGGGCCCAAATAGTATAATCAAAATAGATGTACTATCGAAACGAAAAAGAAGACCTTTCATCAAAATAGGTCTCTATACTAACCATTAAAAAATAACTAAATCGGCTAACCGTTTTGCTGAACTAAATTGACATACCTAAAAAATCGACTCGTCATTCCATAACTAATAAACGCAGTACCACGTCACACAGCTTGCCTTTATTCTCTATTACTTTCCTAACCTCTACAAAACATTACAGAGCTGAAAGGCCAGGGCTTCTCCAAGGACGTGTGTCGCAGCATGATCGCCATGCTAGACAAGGACGGCTCGGGAGGACTCGGCTTCGAGGAGTTCAAGAGCCTGTGGATTGATCTGAGGAATTGGCGGGTGAGTTTTAAATAATACACTAAAAGCACTTAAAGGCCTGTACTCCGCAAAGATGAAAATTTGTAGTAGAGTATTTCCCCAGGTATGTTGCATTCCCGTGTAAAAGGGAACGAGCCTTTTGGCACAAAGCCAGGCTCAGGACTAGTACTGAGGAAATATCACAAATGGGGAAAACCCAATGACACTTTTCCTGGCCTGGCTAGCGCTGCAATGAATTATTGTAATAAAAACCGGCCAAGTGCGTGTCGGACTAAGAACAATGAAGGTTTCCGTAGTTTGGATGAATTTATCTCAAGAACAAACTTAACGTTGTAGTTAAAAACATACGTTCTGAATCTGGGTGTAATTGTCTATATAAGTGTGTATTTACAAAAAAAAGTAGTATATGTAGTATATCTGGTTATCTGGTTTCCATAGTACAAGCTCTGCTTAGTTTGGGATCAGATGACCGTGTGTGAATAATGTCCCAAGTTATTATTATTATGTTTCCAACTGTAAATGTTAGTTTGTTCGCAAAATATTGAGAGATTTACCATATTATTTTAAGACCATAGACTTCTTAAAGTTTTACTGTAATCTATAGGTATAGAACTATTTTCTGTATTTTTTCAAAATTTTTGACTCAACAGTTTCGGGAGGGGAATGGTCAATTTTCGTCTATTTTCTTAAAAAACTTAAAAACATTTTATTTTAAAATTATAAAAAAATACATTTGAGACTCTCACAGTAATCCCTTTCATTTAATATGTCACACGGTACAGTTTGAAAAACTTTTTTTTTTCTTATTTGCCCCCCAAAATTGAGCTCATCCACATGACTTTATTAATCAATGATTACTTTTTCCCCGAAACCGCATCTCAAAAAGCCCTCGTGTATTATTAACCAATCAATCTGCCGAGCCTTTTCCCAATTATGTTGGGGTCGGCTTCCAGTCTAACCGGATGCATCTGAATACCAGTATTTTACATGGAGCGACTGCCTATCTGACCACAACCCAGTTACTGGGTAATACGATACCCCTTGGTAAGACTGGTTGTCAGACTACCTATCGGGCTTGTAACGAGCCGTAACGACTGTCAAAGATCCATGAATGACAGCCGGGACCACCACGGACCAACCGCGGCAAGCGTAGCTTAACCTGATGGATTGAACCGTGCGGCTGTTATTACTTAGCCACGAGCTCCTCCTGTATTATTAACCAACTAATAATAAAACGTTTTTCGTCCTCAGGCTGTGTTCCGCCTCTACGACACAGAAGGTCGCGGTGCGATCCCTGCTCACCATCTCCGTGACGCTCTGCACTCCGCAGGATACACTGTCAACGCTCACGTGCTTAACGTGCTCGCTCATAGGTAACGTATTGAATGGGTGACCGCTCTATACAATAGGACACCTACATTATTCAGTAAAAGGATTGACCAGTCAGGAAGTGCAGTAGAGTAGCGAACTGTTCAATTGGTTGATCAGGCATCTAGTTAAAAGTCTGATATTTTGGTGTAAGATACCAAACAATATGATGAACATAAGTACCGCCGTCATATGGAAAACAGACGTATCTGACATTTTTTTCGAAATAGAGTTACTTACATATTCGGAATTAGCAAAAAAAGACGCATCTAGTATTTTTATATTGTCTTAAACTTGACGAAAACGTGTTTGTATCTTGTATTTTAAACAGGACAAAAATTTTATTTCTCCTTTTTCAATATTTTTGTAGATACGTCCTTTTTCCTTACGGGGCAGAGTAGTTGGAACAGGTATTTGCTGAGAAGCAACAGAAGAAAGTAAATTATGCTAAAAAAAACGGTTTCTAAACTTATAAGTAATATTAGTTTGATACTACAGGGTCAAATTAAATGAGCTAGCCAAACTCCGCAGACGTGATGGGTAATTGATATCTAAACGACAAAATAAACAAAAACGATTTGATTCCTTTTTTGGAGTCAATGGCCGCTGATAGTGTTGTTACATGAAGCGTGAATTGGTAAAATCTGTTGAGATAATCGATACCAATCACGAAGTTTACAAAAACAAAAAAAAAACCTGATTTTTAAACTGATATTTTAAGTGACTACACTACACTGGCGGTTGATGACTCCAAAAAAAAAACATCATCAAATTAATTTATTTATTGTTTTACCCATCACGTCTGCGGAGTTTAGCTAGCTAATTTCATTTGACCCTGTACGTTTGAGACAACTGGCGCTTCATGTAAACTTTGATGATGATGTTTTGTCATTCCTGAACCTATGTTAGAGTCCGAGGCATCTGGTAAGTGTGAAGAGATATTTTCACTCAATCATTTATCGTTTACTTCAACAGATACGGCTCCTCCGACGGCTACATTCAGTTCGACGATTTCATTATGTGTTCCGTGCGACTCAAGACCATGATCGGTAAGTTTGACGTGACAATATACTTTAAGTAAATATTATTTAGTTAATGTTCTCATTGTACCTAGCTAGTGTATTGTGAGAATGGTAGGAGTAGCTAGACAATGTAAAAGTGACATTTAGATTAATTAGGTAAAAAGTGGAATGTTATAGTAGATGTCTGATAATCGGATGCATATTTACCTAGAGTTAATATTTGGCTACGAAATTATGGAAGCGGCTTCTTAATTTTTATTTTTTTCTTAATATAAATCCCGGGATTCATAGCACAAGGTCGTCGTTTCAAGTAAAACCAAAATCCCAAAATAACGGTGCAAATCAGAAATCGAATAGCCAATTAGTTCGAAAATGGAGAAAAAACACCCTTACGCATGGCAAGCACAGCGACGAATGTCCTTGAATTTGACAACCTACTTTACAACATTAGGTCAAAAAGTATAAAATTTGTCTATTCTGGAATTGCGAAATTTTTACGATCGACACAAAAGTATATTCCATATTAGCCAACACCTGAACGTAAGTAAATATACATTCGATGCTATAATCAAGTAACCTGGTCGATCCCGGAATCCTGGGATTTTTTCGATACGAAAGTGCATTTCATAATAGCCAACACCTGAACTTTAGGTGAATATGCATCCGATTATCCGATCTCTAGTTATAGTGTAGCCTGTTATGACGCCCCCGGAGCATGCGTAGTTCGTTCATACAAACGAAATACCAAAATAATTTGTAAATCAAACATATTCTAAATGTAGTGTGTATTTATTCTGATTGGATTATAGAATATCTAGGTTCCCAAATATATATAAAATAAGAACATTTATTTAAACATGAAATATGAGAAAAATAAGTTTTATATAGAAATTTTAAGTTCCTCATATCTCGTCTTCAAATCAGTGTCCTTTCAAAACATATGTTTGGGAACCTAGATATTCTGTAATCTAAACGGAATAAATACACACTACCTTAAAAATATGATTGATTTACAAATTCTTTTGGTATTTCGTTTGTATGAACGAACTACGCATGCTCCGGGGGCGTCATAACAGGCTACACTATAACTAGAGATCGGATAATCGGATGCATATTCACCTAAAGTTCAGGTGTTGGCTATTATGAAATGCACTTTCGTATCGAAAAAATCCCAGGATTCCGGGATCGACCAGGTTACTTGATTATAGCATCGAATGTATATTTACTTACGTTCAGGTGTTGGCTAATATGGAATATACTTTTGTGTCGATCGTAAAAATTTCGCAATTCCAGAATAGACAAATTTTATACTTTTTGACCTAATGTTGTAAAGTAGGTTGTCAAATTCAAGGACTTAAGATGCCCCCGAAGCATGCGTAGTTCATACAAATGAACTACGCATGCTTCGGGGGCATCTTAAGTACTTACTTCATGTAATAGTATACCCATATTAGTCTCATATTTGTAATACTACTAATTTAAATGATAGGTTGAGTTTTAGTAAAAAGATTATTTCAGTAAAAATGTTGTGTGTTAGTAGGTACGTTTTGAACTATTTAAAGTTTTAAACCAAAGTATAGCACAATGGACTGCACACACAATGTACCGCATTTGTAGTCTGAGCAATAAATGATAATTATTATAGCTACAGTTTGAACAAGACCGCTGTACCGCGCCTTAGGAATGAGCGGCGAGGCGGGGTGCAGCGCTGGCGAATGAGCGGTGGGACGCCGTGAGCGTTGACGAATGAGCGGCCTGCTCTGCCCCCCGTCTCACCGCGCACATACCTATGGCGCGGTATAGCGGTCTTGGTCAAACTATAGAATAATTCTGCTTCTATTTTCAAGTAATACTGCCAAACGTGCACACTGCATGACAAATAAATGTGTACTATTTTGCGATGATAGAATCTGAGCATACTTATTCAATATCGGGTGTAAAAAGACACTTTCCGAAGTCGAAAGCCACATATTCTACCCATTATTTGGATCATTTTTTTCCACTAGACCATACCTGGCAATCCACTGTTTCTGGAGATATTGAAGGTCAAAGTCGCAATTTTTGTTTTTTTTACGTAATCGAATCCCAAGTATTATTACTAAACTTTTTTCCAAACGAACATTACCTGAATTTTCGATTTTTCTTAACCAATTACGCATTTGAAGTTACAAAAAGGCAATGAATATAAACGCACACTACCACGTTACGATTGCCTCTACGACAACAAGCGCACGATACAATGTCACGATAAGAGAGATATAAGCTAGCCGCAGGCAGCCTTGAAAGTTCGACGACCCGTGTCTGTAACTGCTGATTGGTTTTTGAGATTTGTTGCAGTTTTTGATTTCAAAGACGTTGATTATGAGTTGCAGGCCGTTGTGTGTAATGTCGAAGAGCACGCCCTTGTAAAAACTACAAAACTTATGTCGTAAACTTCTTACAGATGCATTTAAAAATGTTTACGAAGTTTGTTATTACTGCACAAATTATCTACCTAAAGCTATCAAATCCACCTTTTGGTTTGAGCTATTTATTTACAACTTATTATTATTACAACTTATTACTTATTTACTTATTGCAAAAATAAAGATACCTACCATGTTTAAATTCATACCACATTATTCACACGAAGCCATCCTGCCAATAGTGTAATTTTTCATTGTAAATAAACGGCTTGGCAATAATTTCATAACTGCAGTTGAAGTTTGGGAGACTTCTTGTAGTATTTTCTAGACTTCGTCATTTAGGAAACGGAAACTTTTAATTCATTTCGTTCACACCCGGTGCCTACCTATGCGTACGCGAAGCCGTTTGACTGGGTTCGCGTTATATTGCGCGCAATAAAAAAAACTTTTTTTATACCTAAAAATAAAAGTCGTTTCCCAGCAATCATTTTTGCGCAAAGCTACTTAGGGCCGGTTTTTTGATCTGTAGTTAATTCAACCAATGGTTAACCATAGTAAGTAACGGTTGAATTTTGGTTAAATGTGAAAGGCTACACATAAAACTTTAATAATAAAGCTTTATTTGCCATTACAAACATACCAGAAGACCCCCATACTAGGAAAATCCTGTGTTATGGGGGGCATCAAACCGTCCATTTAATGCTAACCAATGTTGTTTTAAAAGTAGAATCTAAGACATTAAGGCAATTTCCTAAAAAAAATGTATTTATTCAATAGAAGTTTTATTAATAAAATTTAACCAACAAACATCAGTGTCAGAAGGAGTTGAGTTTAAGAGATGTGATGTATTTGAAAATGTGGTGTGGTGTGAGGGGGTGTGTATGAGGGTAGAGGAGTATTGGGAGGTGTGTAAGGTTGGATGATATGTTGTTGTATGGGTGTGGTGTATGCTAAAATGAAGTATGATTTCTGAGTGGAAGATAAACAGCTAATATTGAATGATTACAAGATTGGAGGTTTTATCAGTGTTTCTGTTTCATCATAATCTAGCGACAAAAGGTAATCTTTGGTAACGAGTCTGCATTGATGCGCGTTTAATGTGTGGATGCCAAGTTTTGATGAATGAGTTATGCCATTAGTTATTATTTTTAATATGAATGAGCTAACATGAATACATTCATGTTTAGCCTTTCACATTTAGCCAAAATTCAACCGTTAGTTACTATGTTTAAACATTGGTTGAGTTAACTACGGATCAAAAAACCGGCTCTCAGTTAGATGTACTGTCACGAGCACGAATATGTATACACTTAGGGAAATTGAAAAGCAATTTTTTCGTGAAATAACGATAGAAATGTAGAGATGCCCACCTATTTCATAATTCTATGTAATCCAAAATGCTATGTTTGTAACAACATACAATTATAATCAATACATTAGAAGAAAATCAGTTTTAAAAGTGGCTAAGTGTATACATACTATTGCTCGTGACTGTACGGTACACATAGTTGACGGCTTGGTGATGTGTCTTTTTACACCATGTACACAGTCCGTCCTTATGTATTGTCACTGGCACATAATTATGAATTTAGAACACAAAGGAAAAAGCAACAATAACATACGATTTTAAATTGTTTTATGATCAAAAAAACGTAAAAACATTTTATTAATGTTAATATTTTACGATGGAGTGGACGAAAGAGTGGAGCTTCTGGCTAAGTAATAACAGCCGCACGGATCGATCCATCAGGTTAAGCTACACTTGCCGGGGTTGGTCTGTGGATGGGTGACCATCTTTTCATACCGAGACTCCTCCGTGCCTCGGAAAGCACGTTACGCCGTTGGTCCCGGCTGTCATTCGAGGATCTTTGACAGTCTGACAACCAGTCTTACCAAGAGGTATCGTATTACCCAGTAACTGGGTTGTGGAGGTCAGATAGGCAGTCGCTCCATGTAAAATACTGGTATTCAACTGCATCCGGTTAGACTGGAAGCCGGCCCCAACATAGTTGAGAAAAGGCTAGGCAGGTTGATTGATTGGACGAAAGAAGATTGTGTAACAGTAATTACATTACAAAGTAGAAAGTATACTGTATTTTTAATTTAATGACAATACTTAAGGACTGACTAAGTATATTCGTAGGTTTTTGATATTGGTATATTGCTATCATAAGTAGCATCCCAAATAATTAAGAAGTAGTTAATGTATGTGATCGTTTATATAATCTTAATATACCGATGTAAGACGGTTCTGAAACGCAGATTTGATCAAAGATAATCAAAGATTTCTTCATAGGTCTAGTAGGTATATTACAATTGTACAGTCAACATCAGAATGAAGTGGTCTACTCCTCTTTCAATTAATAAATATTTTTGTCGCAAATCATCGTCTAAAAGCATCATGAAAACTGTGTTACACATTTAGCATTTTGCTCTTAAAAATCCTACCAACAGTAGCGACTTTGCCCATGATGTTGACTGTCCAATAAACTGTGTGCTATATATAACAAAGTTATTACAACAAATAATAACTATAACAGCGAACAACGAGCCACTCGAGAATCTCGAGCGCGAGCTGCAATGGAACAAGTGAGCGGCGCCGACCACGCCACGCACCACGTAATATATACTTACAGGAATTACGTCACTGTACCGCTGTCTCACCTACCATGGGCTGTGGGGGAATGTTGCCAGATACAAAATATTAGAAGGTGTTGTAAGGTCAAAAAGTTTGATTGTAGACATAAGGGCTAATCCAATGCAATCCAAGGGCCCGTGTGATTGTGACCTAATTTAAACTACAAAATTGCATTCAAGACGATTATGATTCAAAGAATAAGAAATAAGGAAAACCATTTGCCGAGTAGTTGGAAGCTAGACAAGTAAATTAAGAAAAGGGGTAAGATTACTGTGGATCCTGCTGAAAATGTTTTTTTTTTTTTTTTTTTTTAATTAAAAATTCTAGGGTGAGAAACAAAATAATACTGAATTATGCAATAGACAATGTTGAAGGAAAACTTTTTGACTTTAAACAGCCTCTTTTGAATTGAATTGGATATTATTAAAATACATATCCTACGCAGCCTCAGAACATATTATTGTTTGCAATAGTAGGTGGTACTTCAGAAAATCTAAAGTTCTACGTAATTACTGTAAATTGTTTGATAACTTATTGAAATATTTATGAAAACCAAAACTATTTGCAGACAGTAACCCCTCCACTTCTTTTGGACATTTTACAAGTATCTAATATTTATTAAAACGTTTCAAGATCCATAAAAAAATCCATTTTCAAAAAATACCATGTAGAATGTCCCCCGCACTAAAACGCTTACTAACTGTTAACTTGCGCGCCAAAAGAGACAAAAAACTAATATAAACAATTTGTTTTACAGATACGTTCAAAGGGAGGTCTTCAGGCGGTGATTACGCCACTTTCTCCCTCGAAGAATGGCTGAATCGCACAGTCTACTCATAAACGTTAAGCCTAAACATGCCTTATTGTTACCTAGCTAAGGCCTATTTACGCAAAATGTACATTGAAAAATTCCTACTAAATGTTGCCGTCATTTTATAAGAATTGTTATAACACTTTCCTGCCTAAAAACATAAGATGTTATTTAAAATTTATATTGGGTACAATTTTTTGCGAGTAAGTGTATGTGAGATTCATACGTCTAAGTCACAAAATATATTTTATTAATTAAGAATTAACTTGACTTAATTTTCTTTCTATACGGGTATTATATCTGTGTAATTGACTAAAATAACTAAAAAAAAAAACATATTTTTGTATTTCGCTCACTGTTTTGTGCTAAATGTTATGAATAGTCAATTCATATGTTGCAAAATAGTTTTTAATTTAAACAGTATTTTTTATCCACCGATTGTCCATTCCAATGTGCTAGAGCGTTTTGTCTATGGATCATCTATTGTCAAGACGTCCGTGTTTAGTTCTGTGCGATTAGCTATTTACAGCTTTTTTTACGTGAAAAATTAATATGTATGTTATATTACAATTTATTGCACTTCGTTGCATTGACAATGCATTTTATAATCGCTATACATTTATTTATGATGACATACTTTTGGTTAAAAAAAATAAAAAAAACATTTATTCATAATTATTTTGTTTAATTTTGTTTTTGCCATGACACACCTAACAAGTATATAAGTAGTAACTTATTTACGAATGCCTATACATGAAGTATTAATAAAACCAATTTGACAAATTGTCACCTGTCGCCTGTCAAGAGAAACTGTATATCCCTTAAATGCATCTTGTATCGAAAACGATACTACGTATTTGTATCGATTTTATCAAGTTTTTATAGGTTCTGTAACTTGAGTTGATTGTTAATATGCTATCTGTGTCCCATTACTAACTAAAAAAAATACTAACTAAAAATACTAATTAAAATCCTCATCCTATAATAAAAATATTTTTTTAGGAATAAATCTGTCATCATGCATTTAAGGGATATAACACAGAAATAAGTCAAATTGTCACAAGTCGACATATTTGTAGAATTTCCAATTAGGCCCCCGGGGCCTATTTAATAAACGTGGCTTTAATGAAATATTCTTTTCGAAATATTACAATACTGTATCTATAGACAGCAGAATGTACATTTGCTGACTACTGGGTGGTCAGAAACTGGGCCTGTGAAAACTAGGCTTTATTTGGGTTTGTTCCATTGTGAAACTTATTCATAATGATGAGTCAAATTATATTTTTGGGTTACCGATACCTATTTCAATTGGACCTTGTTTGCAAAAAGTAGATAGGTATAAAAAATAATCAGTACTTTTATAAAATTAAGCTTGAACGTAAGACATTTGCATAATCTAAAGCCTAGTTTAGTTAGTCACCCAGTCAGCAACTGTACAGTCTGCAGTCTATACAGTACTGTCACTTTCCCGACGTGTTCTCACTACTGGGCCTGCATAGGAGACAGCAACACACAGTTACTGTATTATTAGTTCAGGCCTGGTGTTTCTGACCCATTGCGTTTTTAAGAGGCTAGCAAAATGGCTGATCAGTGCGATATTATTAGGAAAAATATACGACTATTGGCATTACTCCTTGGTGAACATTTGATGGAAATTCTCAAAAGCCAGAAGAGAAAAAAGAAAAATACAAGGTGTTGGTTACAGAGGATAAATTTTGGAGCAACTTCTATGATCATGAGAGAACTGCGCACTCATGCCAATTTCATTTTCTTTTGCAGTTGATTGCCCCAAAAATTCAACGCAACCTTTATGCGAGAAGCTATACCCGCAAGAGTAAAACTAGAGATAACATTGGCTTACCTCGCCTCAGGAATAAGTTACGAAATGTTATCAATATATGTCAGGGTGTCAAACACAGCTATATCAAAACAAAGCTAAACAGTCAAAACTATTAAGAGCTACAAAGCCATTTTGAGAGAAAATAAATAAAAATATTATTATCAATCAATCAATCTGCCTAGCCTTTTCCCAACTATGTTGGGGTCGGATTCCAGTCTAACCGGATGCAGCTGAATACCAGTATTTGACATGGAGCGACTGCCTATCTGTCCTCCACAACCCAGTTACTGGGTAATACGGTACCCTTGGTAAGACTGGTTGTCAGACTTTCGGGCTTCTGACGACCTGTAACGACTGTCAAAGATCCACGAATGACAGCCGGGACCAACGGCTTAACGTGCTTTCCGAGGCACGGAGGAGTCTCGGTGTGTAAAGATGGTCACCCATCCAAAGACCAACCCCGGTAAACATAGATTAACCTGATGGATCGACCCGTGCGGCTGTTATTACTTAGCCACAAGCTCCTCATAATATTATTATTATATCAAACTTAATAGTAGGAGTATGTGATGTCATTTCGGAACGAAGAAAAACGATTTGAAAGGAAGAAAAAATCTGACTGTCCAGGCACTGTCATTGTCTAGTTGCGTTCGTATGGAGCGTGTGACGACCCAGAAGCTGTCCTTGTGGGAGTGGGGGAAGGTCAGTGGACAGTAGAAACCAAAAGTTTTGAAGTAGCTGACCGACAGCAACTGACCGGTCGGTACTGGCTCAGGTGTTTTCACGGACCCAGTAGCTGCCAGACAGAAACTGTCCAGCACTGTCCACCAGCTACTGGGCCTGTGAAAACTAGGCTTAAAGGTAGAAAATGGGTACTAGATATGATGACTTCGAAAAAGAAAAAAAACTATCCATTGATATGGATAGAATTTCCTAACAAGTGCAATTCTTTTTTTAAATGGTTAGTTGACACTATCCATTTTTTTAAAAATTGTTTAGTACAATTTTTATATTTTTAATATGAACAATGACCCCTATTGAAACAAAATAATAGTTTAGGGTTTAAGGCGTTTAAAGCGTAACGTTATGATTAGCGTGGCAGGCACGGAAATGTTTGTCTTCTATAGAAGACCGTGGCGCTCAAAAAGGTTAAGCAAGGGTCAAAATATACTGGTTTTTGTATTTTACTGTTAAATGTAGCAAAAATAAATTTCATTATTATTATGTTTGCTATATTTTGACAAATCATCTATAGATGCAAACCTTAGAGCTAATTAATTGTGTCAAATAATATTGTTCAACTAGATCGGCCTTTTTGACGCGGTTCAACATGGCGCGGGAGGTCAGCCGTTATTCCAATCACGTCAGGCCGCTGGCCACTAATGCGTATAAGACAGCATGGTACTGTGGTAACGCCATCTCTCGCTCATAGATTATTTCCTTCATTCGACGTAAATGTCTGAATAGGCGATTATATCTCTTACTCCCTCCCGCAAAAAGCACGCCTGTACCTAATTGGCGAAGGCGTGGACCTTTTCTTCGCTTCCGACTGTTGTGGCGCGTAGCCGTGACACAGCGCTGCGCGCACGCGGCTCTGCTAGTTTAAATCCGCTTCAACCACTTCCGCTAAAACTGTGATTGAACTAAGAACAACCGCCCGCGGGTGTGATCAAGTGATTTAGTGCATGAGAGACTCCTGTGATCAAGATCTGTGCTTCGAAGCAGGAACGCCGTGTCGTCGCCAATTTTATCCTGAACGCGTGCCGCGAGAGAAGACCAAAGACCAACCTCTCCTCCCATTCCTCACAATTGATCGCCCGTTCATCATCCAGTTTTCTAGGCGAACACCGCCATCCTTTAAAATACAGTCCACTTAAAAACCATTTTTTCAAATCGCCTACATAACTTAGTAATTTTCCATACCAACTGCATAGGCTGTTTGTTCACTGATGATTTCACCCAAGTGAATAAACATAATGGAAGGAATAGGTACCTACTCTAATAATTAACACATTCTCTGCTTAATTCTTTATGCAAACGCTTCTTTATGCAAACGCTTCTTTATGCTACACCCTTACCGACCCTTTTTTTACGATGTTTTCGAAAAAATAGACATGCACAACGAACGCACATGTGCGGCGCGCCGCACTCGAAGAGTTATGAAAACGCGCATGTGCGTCTGCCGCGCCTAATGTATTAATACATTAGGCGCGGCAGACGCACTTGCGCGTTTTCGGACGTTCACCAGGTGGTAATCAATATACATATATAAAACAAAGTCGGGTTTAATAATAAATAATAATAATAATAGTTTATTTCTCACCAGCATAGCAACAGGATTAAAAACTAAAACAACATAGTTAAAGCACTTAATAATAGGAATAACATGTACATTACATACTAGTAATCCAGCAGTATTTGTGGTGGTAAAGAGAGGTTAACATTGGGTATTGACTCTATCTTCTGAACTAGGCGAGGCCTGTATCTCAGAAGATAGCGCTCAGCTGACAATTTCGTACTATACATATAACCTAAAAACATTGTGTGCTACTGTTTTAATATATTAAAACAGAATGTAAATAGTGGATAAAAGTATGTGCACGCTCGCGCGTGTGTGTGTGTGTGTGTGTGTATGTGTATATGTGTGTGTGTGTGTGTGTGTGTGTGTGTGTGTGTGTGAATACGTGGTTTGTTAGAACACTTATAACTCGAGAACGGCTGGACCGATTTTCATGGTTTTTGATTTGTTGTAGGTATTTGTCTCCGTCCCGAATAGCAGAATAACTATTAAAACATCGGAAAATACACGAAAAAAAAATTATGAAGAAAATTAATTTTCTCATACATCAAATTTGGACAGGACAACGTCTGTCGGGTCAGCTAATATGAAATAAAAAACGGAGGTTGCTTTGATACCTATTTTATTCTTAAAGATAAACTTCATGTCGACAAACAAAAAAAAAATATATATTTACTTCATTGATATAAATGCTTTTACAAGTACGAGACATATTACAGTAGTAACGCGCGACGTACCCGGACGTAAAAAAGACGCAACGTGTACAAGAAAACTTGAAAAAGAGTGTCACAGGTATGAGTGACTAAAAGCACCTGTCCCTCCGCCGACGAGGAAGTCACCAGCTATCAACGATTTTCTCGCTCAAGAAACATACAAAAGATTGTAGGTCCCGTATAAGTAAAAGAGATGCTTACATATATTAATAGTTGATTGCTGATAATTCACATCTACAAGAGCTATTAAAGAGAGTACTCACTCAGCGACGCTCGCTGGGCGAGCAGAGCACTCGCAGATAGGAGTACTCGCCGGCGCCGGCGTGTACAGTCAGCGATCAACTATTAATATACGTATCCCTTTTACTTATACGTTTCTTGAGCGAGAAAATCGTTGATAGCTAGTCAGGGATGCCAAGATGGTGGCTCGTAGAGTTCCATACGCGCCTCTCTAAGACGTAACGGGTGGAGTTCAACCCCTCACTCCCCTCTATGAGACGTGAGCCGCATGGCGCTGGCCATCACCAGTCCGCGGCAGCGAGTCGTACCCTCAGCCCCCAACGCAGGTGTACGAGGAAAAAATAAAATAAAAGGTGCCCCCAAGCTCGATGTGAGATATCTACGGCTTGGTACCGTACATTCACGTCGTTTAGTTCTACATTAGATCGTTCCAGTCCTCCTCTGCGTCTTCGTCCATGCCTTCCTCATTGTGCAGCTGCTCGCCACCGTTGCCGGCGAGCGCGGCCTCAGACACTTTGTATTGGGGCATGTCTGATGAGCGAATGACGAGTTTTGCGCCGTCTGTGAAGGAAATTATTGCTTTAGTAATTTTTTCTTCTGTTGCAATAACCAGCCAGCCAAATAAAAACCAGCCAAGTGCGAGTCGCCCTCGCGCACGAAGCGTTCCGTACCAACGTACAATATTTAACACTACATATGGTTTAATGTTTTACTTTATTTTATTTTAATGAGATGTTGTTATAGCGGCAATAGAAATACACAATCTGTGAAAATTTCAACTGTCTACCTATTACGGCCTATGAGATACAGCCCGCTGACAGAAGGATGGACGGAGGGTCAGCGGAGCCTTAGTTAATTGGGTTCCGTTTGGCACCCTTTAGGTACAGAACCCTAAAAACCATCAGGAAGATTATCATGATTGTTACCACTGACCCAGAAAACTTGGAGAAATCAATGAACATAAAATAGTCACGCGTCAATTACAAAACCACGTTTTTATAAGTCGGGTTTTTTTAATGTCATGCGCTGCGTTGGCTATACGTCACTCTTTGCTAGGATTAGGTACAGTAGGTACACACCATACACAGTAATTTAACCTCCGATTTTGAATCTTTATTGTCGAATCAATAAGTTTGCTTTTAGGTTGCTACCATTGACAAGTCTGTCATCATCACAATGGTCTTTATTATCGATGTAATAAGGTTGCTTCTGAGTTGCTACCATTTTCAAGTCTGTCAAAATCGCAGTGATCTTTATTGTCAATGCAGTAAAGTTGCTTTTGTGTTGCTACCATTGAGAAGTCTGTCAAAATCTCAGTGATCTTTATTGTCGATACAGTAAAGTTGCTTTTGTTTTGCTACCATTGAGAAGTCTGTCAAAATCAGTGATATTTATTGTCGATGCAGTACAGTTGCTTTTGTGTTGCTACCATTGAGAAGTCTGTCAAAATCAGTGATATTTGTTGTCGATGCAGTAAAGCTGTTTTTGTGTTGCTACCATTGTCAAGTCTGTCGAAATCGCAGTGATCTTTATTTTCGATGCAGTAAGATTGCTTTTGGGTTGCTACCATTGACAAGTCTGTCATAATCACAATGGTCTTTATTAACGATGTAATAAGGTTGCTTCTGAGTTGCTACCATTGTCAAGTCTGTCGAAATCGCAGTGTGATCTTTTACTGTCGATGCAGTATAGTTGCTTTTGTGTTGCTACCATTGAGAAGTCTGTCAAAATCTCAGTGATCTTTATTGTCGATACAGTAAAGTTGCTTTTGTTTTGCTACCATTGAGAAGTCTGTCAAAATCAGTGATATTTATTGTCGATGCAGTATAGTTGCTTTTGTGTTGCTACCATTGAGAAGTCTGTCAAAATCTCAGTGATCTTTATTGTCGATGCAGTAAAGCTGTTTTTGTGTTGCTACCATTGTCAAGTCTGTCGAAATCGCAGTGATCTTTATTTTCGATGCAGTAAGATTGCTTTTGGGTTGCTACCATTGACAAGTCTGTCATAATCACAATGGTCTTTATTCACGATGTAATAAGGTTGCTTCTGAGTTGCTACCATTGTCAAGTCTGTCGAAATCGCAGTGTGATCTTTTACTGTCGATGCAGTATAGTTGCTTTTGTGTTGCTACCATTGAGAAGTCTGTCAAAATCACAGTGATCTTTATTGTCGATGCAGTAAAGTAGCTTTTGTGTAGCTACCATTGTCAAGTCTGACAAAATCTCAGTGATCTTTATTGTCGTTGCAATAAGGTGACTGTTGGGGGTTGCTGCCATTGAAAAGTCGGTCATAATCACAATGGTCTTTATTATCGATGTAATAAGGTTGCTTCCGAGTTGCTACCATTTTCAAGTCTGTCAAAATCGCAGTGATCTTTATTGTCGATGCAGTAAAGTTGCTTTTGTGTTGCTACCATTGAGAAGTCTGTCAAAATCTCAGTGATCTTTATTGTCGATACAGTAAAGTTGCTTTTGTTTTGCTACCATTGGGAAGTCTGTCAAAATCAGTGATATTTATTGTCGATGCAGTAAAGTTGCTTTTGTGTTGCTACCATTGAGAAGTCTGTCAAAATCTCAGTGATCTTTATTGTCGATGCAGTAGTTTTTGTGTTGCTACCATTGTCAAGTCTGTCGAAATCGCAGTGATCTTTATTTTCGATGCAGTAAGATTGCTTTTGGGTTGCTACCATTAACAAGTCTGTCATAATCACAATGGTCTTTATTAACGATGTAATAAGGTTGCTTCTGAGTTGCTACCATTGTCAAGTCTGTCGAAATCGCAGTGTGATCTTTTACTGTCGATGCAGTATAGTTGCTTTTGTGTTGCTACCATTGAGAAGTCTGTCAAAATCACAGTGATCTTTATTGTCGATGCAGTAAAGTTGCTTTTGTGTTGCTACCATTGTCAAGTCTGACAAAATCTCAGTGATCTTTATTGTCGTTGCAATAAGGTGACTGTTGGGTTGCTGCCATTGAAAAGTCGGTCATAATCACAATGGTCTTTATTATCGATGTAATAAGGTTGCTTCTGAGTTGCTACCATTATCAAGTCTGTCGAAATCGCAGTGATCTTTATTGTCGATGCAGTAAGGTTGCTTTTGGGTTGCTACCATTGAGAAGTCTGTCAAAATCACAGTGATCTTTATTGTCGATGCAGTAAACTTGCTTTTGTGTTGCTACCATTGACAAGTCTGTCAAAATCACAGTGATCTTTATTGTCGATGCAGTAAACTTGCTTTTATGTTGCTACCATTGACAAGTCTGTCAAAATCACAGTGATCTTTATTGTCGATGCAGTAAGGTTGCTTTTGGGTTGCTACCATTGAGAAGTCTGTCAAAATCACAGTGATCTTTATTGTCGATGCAGTAAACTTGCTTTTGTGTTGCTACCATTGACAAGTCTGTCAAAATCACAGTGATCTTTATTGTCGATGCAGTAAAGTTGCTTTTGTGTTGCTACCATTGTCAAGTCTGACAAAATCTCAGTGATCTTTATTGTCGTTGCAATAAGGTGACTGTTGGGTTGCTGCCATTGAAAAGTCGGTCATAATCACAATGGTCTTTATTATCGATGTAATAAGGTTGCTTCTGAGTTGCTACCATTATCAAGTCTGTCGAAATCGCAGTGATCTTTATTGTCGATGCAGTAAGGTTGCTTTTGGGTTGCTACCATTGAGAAGTCTGTCAAAATCACAGTGATCTTTATTGTCGATGCAGTAAACTTGCTTTTGTGTTGCTACCATTGACAAGTCTGTCAAAATCACAGTGATCTTTATTGTCGATGCAGTAAGGTTGCTTTTGGGTTGCTACCATTGACAAGTCTGTCAAAATCAGAGTGGTCTTTATTTTCGATGTAATAAGGTTGCTTTTGGTTTGCTACCATTGACATGTTTGTCATAATCACAGTGATCTTTATTCTCGATGCAGTAAGGTTGCTTTTGGGTTGCTAGTTGCTACCATTGACAAGTCTGTCAAAATCACAGTTGTTTTTATTATCGATTCAAAAAGGTTGCTACCATTGACAGGTCTGTGAAAATCACAGGGATCTTTATTCTCGATGCAGTAAGGTTACTAGTTGCTACCATTGACAAGTCTGTCAAAATCACAGTAGTTTATATTATCGATTCATAAAGGTTGCTTTTGGGTTGCTACCATTGACAGTTCTGTCAAAATCACAGGGATCTTTATTATCGATGCAATAAGGTTGCTTTTGGGTTGCTACCATTGACAAGTCTGTCAAAATCACAGTGATCTTCATTGTCGATGTAATAAGGTTGCTTTTGGGTTACAAGTCTGCCTAAATCACAGTCATATTTATTGTCGACGCAATAAGGTTTAAATGACAGTGATCTTTATTTTTGTTGCAATAAAGTTGCTATTGGGTTGCCGCTGTCATAGCTGTCAGAAGTAAAATAACTGTGAACGGTGTGTACGTGCAGAATTTTATGAGCTCTCGGAAGTTGCACGCGAGTGGCTGCAAAGTATATTAATAGCCAATTATTTTTGTGATGAACAAATCGATGCTGTAGGCACTATAGGTACTATAAAACATGTTTCATATCTTACAATAATTATAATCATATAATAATTGTGCAATCATTGTATCGTTTGACCGATACCACTGTACCGCGGCTTAGGTATGCGCGCGACTAAACAGCAGGGGAGCAGTGCAAGCCACTCATTCGTCAACGCTCATGCATTCCTAAGGCGCGGGACGCGGTAACGGTCAAACTATATCGCGCGGTTTGGTACTCGGGCCTACGTTCAGAAGGCTCATAAAGTTTTGCGCGTACTGTATCTGTATGCCAAAACCGGACATTGTGGCGCGATCTGTTGTGTTAGTAACACCTGCTTTCTGTAACGAAAATTATCGACGTGTCAAAATTGAATGCAAGTCAAGTGATCCGATTGGCTGTTGATAATTCAGCACAGCAGTTGACGCGTTGACAATTTCTTGGCTAATTTTTGTGATGATATTTGTTTCAGAAACCGGACGTAACTTTATCACAATTCATACATTCAGTTGTACTCTATCAAACCATTCATTTTACTTTATACATAAGCACGCCTATGAAGTTACTTATTTATTGACAGGCAACCATAGACAAAAAAATGCAATACTTCATGAACGCTATGCAGTTCCTTATTTATTGACAGGAAACCATAGACGAAAAAATCAATACTTCATGAACGCTATGAAGTTCCTTATTTATTTGCAGGCAACCATAGACGAAAAAATGAAATACTTCATGAACGCTATGAAGTTCCTTATTTCCTGCGCCCGCGTCTCATCGCTTGTCATAGACTATAGGCAATATTCTATAGCATAGACAAGCGAGGTTGAAGCGTCTGGCGTCGGGAGTTATTCGACTAATGAATACACTATTTATGGTTATTAGTTAATATTTTATTTTTTTCTCTAAATTATAGGTATTCTATTGTGTGTATTTTACTATCTTTTTATTCCCCTATTGGATTTGTAGATGTCCGTAGGTGTGTCCGTGGCATCACATGGGCCCTATCAGAATACCAGCGCTGCGGTATTTATTTAAATATTGCAGCTTTATGCTGAGATAGGAGCCTTTTTGGCCTCGCACAGGGATTTTTTATTGTTATATTTTGTATTTATTTTGTTTACTTTTTTTTAATGTTAATTTTGTTAGTTTCCTATGCTCTTTTTTACTGTTTGTATTTCCTGTGCGTGTCCCAAATAAAGTATTTTTCTTTCTTTCTTTCTATTGACAGGCAACCATAGCCGAAAAAATGCAATACTTCATGAACGCTATGAAGTACCTTATTTATTGACAGGCAACCATAGACGAGAAAATGCATTACTTCATGAACGCTATGAAGTTCCTTATTTATTGACAGGCAACCATAGACAAAAAAAAATGCAATACTTCATGAACGCTATGAAGTTCCTTATTTATTGACAGGCAACCATAGACGCAAAAATGCAATACTTCATGAACGCTATGAAGTTCCTTATTTATTGACAGGCAACCATAGATGAAAAAATGCAACACTTCTTCACTTTTGCACATGGACGCTAAAGTAAAATAAATGGTTGGAAAGATTATAATTGTTAGAATAGATTGTTTACAGACTACAACATACTTAGCACAGTGCCATCCATAGCCATAAGCGAGGCGTAGTGCGCAGGCGGAACGCTGAACAGGAGACAGTTGAACATGCGCTCCGAACGCTTGAGGCTCACGGGATGGTAGCGACGCACGAACGGAGACATTGTCTCTTTAGCGGGGAGGAATGGCTCGCCGTATATCTGTAATTTTGAAAATATGTTGTTACACTATTAGTCGAAAGTCATGCTGGCGCGACGCGTCTCGCGTCTACAATGAGCGGGAAAATAGTAATACGAGACGTTTCGTAAGGCGCCATGTACGCGCATCCGGCGTCCGCGTTAGGCGAAGAAGATTGAACTATGTACGTTTCCGCGCGTTTGCGCGTTTATAAAATTGTGTTAATTTTCGCAAAACATAAATACGTAGAATTTTATTCTCGGCCTGCAATCTGGTGTAGTAAGACCGAAAATTATAAAAATAAATATTTACTAAAAACTAATAATTAGCATTATATTCTGTACAAAAAATAACTACCTCCTTCTAAACACGAAAATGCCAATTTAGCAAAACTCGTTATTGCCCGCGCAAATAATTGGTTGGGGAAAAATTTTCTTCGTATTTTTTAAGAAAATTCAAAACATTTTTTAATATAGTTTATTTACATTTAACTAAAGTATGTAGGTACCATTTTGTTCGATAACTTTTTGCCATATTGTAGGTAAGGACATGATCCCATTGCTTTAGAAATTTTGGGACTTCTGGTCAAAATACCGCGACAAGTGGTTTTGGCAGTCCTCTCGTGATGTTAACCTGACACTGCCTAAAGAATTCTGAAGAGACCGAAACAGGTGGAAATCTGAAGGTGCAAGGTCAGGACTATGCGGCGGATGCATTAACACCTCCCAGCCAAACTCTCTTAATTTTTGCTGAGTGGCTAAAGATGTGTGAGGTCTAGCGTTATCATGATGAAAAACCACACCCCTTCTGTTGATTAATTCCGGCCGCTTTCTCTCAACTTCTTCCTTTAATCTCATCAGTTGTTCGCAGTAGAGTTCAGAATCGATGGTCCTGCCTGGTGGTAACAGCTCATAATGAATAATGCCCTTCCAATCCCACCACACACACAGCATCACCTTGTTGCGAGTTAACCCGGGTTTCGCCACAGTCTGTGAAGCCTGACCGGCCTTTGACCACGACCTTTTTCGCACGTTCTTGTCATACGTGATCCACTTTTCATCACCAGTTATCAGCTTCTTCAAAAATGGTTCAGTTTCATTACGTCGTAATAAAGAATCACAAATGAGTACACGGTTCATTAGGTTTCTTTCAGTGAGCTCGTGAGGTACCCAAATGTCGAGCTTTTTTGTGTACCCAGTTTTTTTCAAATGCGCCAAAACTGTTTTGTGGTCAATTTCCAGTTCTTCAGCTACGTCGTAACTACTGATATGCCGATCTTGCTCCACTTTTTCAAAAATGGCATCCATTTTATCCGTAATAGGGCGACCAGAGCGACGTGCATCTTTGACATCAAAATTTCCGGATTGAAAACGCTTAAACCAAATTTGTGCTACTCTCACAGACACTACACTAGGTCCATAAACATCGCAAATTTTTTTCGCGGCTTGCGATGCATTTTTACCTTTTTTGTAGTAAAATTTTAAAATGTATCGAATTTCTTTATTAGATTCACTCATCTTGACGGTACGGGGAGTTCTGTTTGGGACGCCTTCGCGAGCGGTCGCGTCAAGACAGAATAGCGTGCGCTATACACAACCAAATACACGAACACGTGTTACAAACTCTGGCATCGGCCGCCGAAATTGAATAGTGTGTCGTTGCTGTATTTTGTGTCGCGTAATAAATTCAGTGGTGTTGTGTGCAAAGTGCAAAGGACGACTGCGACATCCCCAGCAAGAAAATTTGGTGAGATCCTTCCATATTATTACTAGATATTAAGAGTAAATATAGTAGTAAACTGGATTCCCCAGTAACTAAAGTCAAACAAATAGTTTACTTATCGAATGTTATAAATTAGTCATTAGTTCAACAAAACAAAACTGTTCCACACTGCAAGGTGCAGGACTCACGCTGGTGCGCGAGCGCCTCTCCGGCGCATCGTAGATACGTATAACACACACTTTATCGAATTGGATATTTTCGCGCTTACTCACGTAAAGTTTAAAAGATTGGCTTTAGAATCTTTAAAATAGTTACTTTAGTCATCTAATATTATTGTCTAAATACTAACGACTACTTATATACTTTTTCTGTAATATTAGCGCACGTTTTAATTTAATTGTATAACTGTTTGTTACTATTATTTTGCGGACATTTTTGTGGGTTACATGTTTACCTAGTTTTTAAAATTCTCTGGCATACCTTATATGTAATGTGTAACTGTTTTATGTCCCAATAAAGTAAAATAAAAATAAAATTAAAATAATCTCCGTTATGCACACAATTATACAACCTGAACCTTCTTTTTATTGTTGAATGCCAAGTTCCAATTCGGCTGCACACTACAAAAAATCTACCCCTTAAATCATTCTACAGAAAATTAAGACATAACGGCCCATAAATCTTACTCCAGTCTGTATTCAAGGCCCTTGTAACACATGTTAGGGTGTATTGGCTATCCTCACTAATTCTGCAAACATTTAAACAAAAACAATTTTACAATGACTCCATTTGTAGTACCAATAAAAAGGGACGGAAATTGTTTATTTAGGGCTGTTGCTCATCAAATAAATAACTTAATGGGTTTGACACTCGACCACATGGCCGTGCGCCGAGATCTTGCAAACTATGTATCGGTTAATCGTGTCGACAACAGAATTTATTTAGCACTTTTGAATAATATTCATGACTTTCTCCCTAACAGCAATCTTTCTCAGGAACAACGGATAATAAAATACATAACCGAGCAGTTTAAAGACGCGTTCTGGGGTGGTGAAGATATGTTAATCGCCGCATCCGAATTCTACCTCGTAAATGTGCATGTTCACACAAATAACGTGAACACTCTGGTGTATGCACCCACTGGCGAGCCAGTGCCTGGCAACATTCACATCTTCTTTAAAGACCAGCACTATGATAGCTGGGTTACGATCGGCAACAATCAGTACATGAGTAACCAACAAATTCTAACGCAGAACTTATACAGCGCCAAAACACCACAACAGACAGAAAGCTTCACTAACCAGTACAACATACGAGTTGAGCAGGAACATTCCACAGAATTCCGATTACAAATCAACAGCCCCCAATTACCTAGGCCATTAACACAGAGTGAACAAGTAGTATTGTCACTAACCATTGATACACCATACTCAGAAACCCGCCCTCTACCACAACTAAGTACATTTGCCCTGACTTGCGTATTGCAACCTGGAACGTCCGCGGGGCTGTCAAACCTGGCAAAAAAGATAAAATAGACTTAGAACTTACACATAGGGGCATCCACGTAGCCTGCCTTCAAGAAACCGGGATGTATGAAGCAACTTACAACTCCATACACTACGAATGGCATTTATATGCAGCCGCGGGTAAAGCACACCGGGGGCTTGCAATTTTAATCAGAAAAGACGCCCAAATTGCTATAAAAAACAGGAAAAAGGATACCGATGCGATGTCATTTACTCTTATAGTAGGTATGGGAAGTGACAAGCCTGATCATCTTTATATAATCAACTCTCACGTCAATAGTTGCACCTATAAAGCAACCAGATCTTTTACGGGGTTATTAAACCTGATTAGACAAAAGCCAAGGAAATGTATGCTAGTAATACTAGGTGACTTTAACGCCCATATCGGTCGACAAGATATGCAAAGATTTCAACGCAAAGGGCTCATTCACCAAAATCTCCATCATGACTTTTCCAACTACAACGGGGAAATGTTAATGGACATAGCCAATAGGGAAAAACTGCAAATAGAAACAACAAAAGCTAGGTCAAAGGGCAATCAGAAATCTCAATTAGATCACATTATTACGCCGCAGGCAACACTAAAACTATTTCAATTTATTAAAGGGGAATGGGCCGCTAGGGGCACCTCCGACCACAAAATAATCTGGGGGCAGTTAAAAACAAATCAAATAGTAAACAAAAATCAAACCTCCAAACATAAGGCACAAAGTCAAACGCTAGATGCGAAGGAGACAACAATCGACGAGGCCAAACAGTTCAACTATAAACAGTGCTATTACGCCGCTCTAAATAGCAAAACCAAATCCACCAAAACAAAATACCAAGATTGCATAATCAAAAAACTAGGAAATATAGGAATCAATCCAACGGACATAAACATCGAAATACCATGGAATACTATAACTGGCTGCTCAGGAAACTCTGATCTTCCAGTCGTTTCACTCCAGGGACCACCGATTAGCTCTTCAAAAGGCTAAATTTTTACAAAGAAGGCAACCAGTTAACCACAATAGACGTAATCATGTAAAAGAATGTCAGGCTACACTTCAAATAGTTAAATACCAAGAAGAGCAAAAAGCATGCAGGGCCTTCTTCAATGGACTGGGGAAAAAACACCCTTCAAAACGCATGCAGGTACTGTACTTATTCTACAGGAAAAACAAACAACAAACAAAACGACGTAAAAGAAACGCATACATTCCGATGTCCAAATGGGAGAAAATCCTAAAAAATTCCGAGGGCGCAGCAATACCAACGATTAGCATAAAAAAGGCAATAACCGACGCCCAAAACATAGGACTCACTGTGGATGACGTAATGGGAATAATTAACAACATGAGAAACGGGACAGCTCCAGGTACAGACCAAGTGGTGATCGAGCTTTACAAAGCGATGCCCCGAATATTACAGGAAGCGGTCACCAAACATATGAACACAACCTGGATCCAGAACGAAGCACCTGGCACCTGGTTAGAGACAGTGCAGGTACCAATTCCGAAAAATAATAATCCTAAAGACTCTAACGACTATCGCCGCATATCGATTTGCAATACAGCTTACAGAATTTATGCTTCCTACTTACTAAAAAAATTAGACGAAACAATAAAAGAATTATTTATTGTTAAATTAAATTAAAGGGCAATTACCAAGCTGCCTTTTTAAACAATCGGTCAACAGATGATCACATCTTTACACTCAAGAGGGTATTGGACGAAGAATGGCGTGCTGGTACAAGGATTTATGTACTCGCTCTCGACATAGAAAAAGCTTTTGATAATATAGACCTCAACGCACCGCGGGATATTTTAATACAAAGGACCAACAAGTCACTAGCTAACAGGATAATCAAGGTTTGCATGAATGAACGAACATACATCAAATGGTATGGCCAGCAAAGCAGCTGGATCATTAAAGGGAAAGGTGTAAAACAAGGTTGCCCTCTATCCCCTCGTCTCTTTACATTGATAATGGATGATGTTCTTAGAACACTTGAAGATGAAACACAACTAATTACACTAGATCAAGACCATGAAATCAATCTCCCCCTAGTACTATCATTCGCGGACGACCTTATCTTCATTACTGACGACCTAAAAGGGCTAGAAGGTATCGTATTCCATATTAAACCCCTACTAGCTAGTGTCGGTCTCCAAATAAATGAAACAAAAACAAAAATATTAATTAGGGATCCCATAGCCTCACAGAAAACGACCTGCGTATCCATTAATGGGATAAAGTTAACTACAGTTAATTAAATTAAATATCTAGGCACCTACATAACATCTGCTTTAAGGAGGAAAAGCACTATTAAAAAACGTTGTGAACAGGCCACTAGAAACGCTAAATCTCTAGTACCATTCATAATAAACTCAAAGATGGACTGGAAATTAGCCAGACTCATGTATCAAATGGTGATCGTACCTTGCATGACACACGGTTTGAAAGTATCGGCACTCACTAAAACTAACAGATCAAGACAGAGAAGATATGAAAGAGTTATCATGAGAGACTTGATTAACCACGCAAGGAATAAGCCAAGACAAAAGAAAATGCATGAAATCCTAGAGGGAAAAACTGTAACCAAACGCATCAAGAACCACAGGATGTGCTATCTCGCACATGTCCACAGGCGTCGCGAACCGCATCTGTTACATGCCGCAATGAAGTACAAGGCTAAAACCAAAAAAGTCGGCCGCCCTATTTACACATGGAAGGACAACCTAAAGCAAGACATGATCTACTTCAATAATGAAAACAGCTTTTGGGTGGACATGGCTGAAGAACGAAATAAGATTAAAAAGGCTGCAAATGAGATCTACAAGAAACCGGAAACGGATAGCAGTGAAACCTCAGACGAAGAAATTGGAAACAGCAACGTGTAATACAGAATAGCAGTGACATAAAGAGTCGAAATCGCAGTTTAACCTGCAAAAGATTCACCGGGGAAGCTGTAATAGAAGCAATCCGGCGGCGACGTCGTAAAAGAACCCATCCATAATTATGTCACCTGTCTCTCCACAATTCCAAAGCTTATTTAACGGTGCATACCGGGTATGCGATAATCCCTATCCATATCCTAAGGGCCTGTCTTCCCTACCATTATCGCGCCCCCCGGTCTACTCTTTGATATGCAATGATCCCTGTTGCACCATGTAACATGAGGCAACAGGGGCTAGTGTGAATCTTTGGGTTCATTCGAATAATCGAGTCTGGTCAAACCACGCTGGGGTCGGTGCATTTCATTCATTCATAGATTCACTCGTCTTGACGGTACGAAAAACAAATGAAAATCACACATTTTCCTAATTTGAATTTGGAATTATGTTCTTTAAAATTTAAACTTTCAATGATACCAAAACCAGCCAGATACAAATAGTATAGACAAAGAGATTTTATTACAAGTTCATACATACTATAATGCGAAAAGACTTTTTCCCCAACCTAATATAACAACACGCGGCCGCGTCAACGTAGCATACTACAAGCGGCGATTGGCGGCGAGCGAAGCGTCTTCACTCCTCCCGCTTCCGCAAGTCGCCACCCTTTTCCCCTAGTCGTGCCAGCGTGGCTTTCGACAGCAATCTGTCCGTTCACCTGCATCCTTGACGATCAGTGGGCTTAGCATGACCACTTGTCTATCTCTACAAAAAGTAGACAACCTTCTCTATACAAAGTGACATTTTGTTTCTCCGATTTTCACATCACACACCGTAGAAATCCTTCTATAATTTGTTATGTTGTCTTTCGTTTCTAGCGATCTTTGTCTAGGTCCTTTTTTGTGTAGACTATTTCTGAAGAAAGTTGTCTAGGGTAGTGAAGACAATTTGATTTTGTAATCGCCATGCTAAAGACAGTAGAAAACTTTCTACTCGACGGCCGCAAAGTATATACGGTTATCTACAATATATATATATATATATTTTATTATTTCTTTTGCTTATATCTCGAAAACGGTGTCCTAACCCAACAATATTTAAAATTTTGACTCTCTTTATAAAGTCCATAACCCCCTAAAACTCTACATGTAGGGAATATTTTTTTCATATTTTCCATACAAAACGTGAAAAATTTTATATATTTCATATAAAACACGTTGAGAATCGCATCTTCTCCGGCGCTAAGGGCTCGCCTACGCAGTTGTATTTATATACGTGACTTAATATTTGTAAAAATTGAGAATTAAACAGAAAAATAATCCTATGAAAAAGAATTCTGAGTCGAATTATGTAAAAAAGTGAATTTCGTAAAAGTGCAGTTGACTCTTTCTACTTTGTTGCCGTCGTACTGTCTACACGGTGACGTCATTTTTGTCTACTCTTCCGTCGACAAGATGCTTCTCTACGGTTCTCGTGCTAAGCCGGCTGAACAACGCCTCTGATGCCGCAATGAATGTGGCCACATAAAAGGCCCCAAAAATATAGCATACAATTTTTGATACAGCAATTGAAGTCCGTAGATAGAGTCTGGCCACGCTAACTCTGCACAAGTAAAAAAAAATGCTGGAATTTGAAAATCTATAGACGGCAACAACGTCTGTACTACGAAAAAATAATTTGATACTAGTTCGTTTTTTGTTTTGATTTTGATAGGTTATTTTGTTTTTAAACGGCTTGAAGATTAGGTTTTCATTCCTCACTTATTCCACCTGGAATTTACAAATAATAAGTACTGCCTATAGTAGTTTCACATTGAGTGATTATCGCATAACCACAGAGTTTGTTGTTTTGCTTCATTATGTTGTAATTTGACACGATCTTCTTTATTATTATTCTATTATTCTTAATTATTCGGAAAAAAATGTTCTTAGATAAATAATCTATTAAGCAAAAATCAAAGGGCAAACTATCAAAATTATTAGATCTACTGACACGTCAACTTTTAGTATACCATATACAAAACTTTTTGGGGTTGCCCATTTATTCCATGGCAGAGTTAGCGTGGCCAGACATAGTGGGGCTCGTGGCTAAGTAATAAAAGCCGCACGGGTCGATCGATCAGGATAAGCTACGCTTGCCACGGTCGGTCCGTGGATGGGAGACCATCTTTATATACCGAGACCCTTCCGTACCTCAGAAAGCACGTTAAACTGTCAGTCCTGGCTATCATTCTTGGATCTTAGACAGGAGTTACGGTACGTCTGAAGTCCGGAACTCTGACAAGCAGTCTTACCAAGGGGTATCGTATTACAATAGCTGGGTTGTGAAGGTTGACGATAGGCAGTCGCTCCATGTAAAATACTGGTATTCCGTTGTGTCCGGTTAGATTGGAAGCCGACCCCAACATAGTTGGAAAACGCTAGGCAGATCAATGATTATAATCATGTAGAAAACAGAAATTGTCGAAAGCCGCATCTGTTTCAGCTAGGAATTAACCAGGTATTTTTTGGAACAATAAATAATTTAAAAAAATTCAATCTAATTCAAAAATAAATTAACTCAAAATTATGAAATAACTTTAATTTCGGAAGCTGGTGTCATGGGATGTGGATTTTAGTTTTTTTGCCATCGACTTCCGAAATTAAAGTTATTCCATAACTTTGAGTTAATTTCTTTTTGAAGTCGATTTAATTTGTTTTATTTTTAATTTCGTCATTTTTAGTTTTTAGTAAAAACTGGAATATTTGTTTGTAATAAGTAGTTAATAGTTTTGTAATAAATATTGCATTACGATTTGACCAAGGTTTTGAGATGTTTTCCCTTTGACACCACACCCGTAGCTCGTATCAATAAGCCAGGCCGTCACACTTATACGTATTAGTCCATTATCGTGAAAACTACTGAACAGATTTTGATGAAACCTGCACTGTTCCTTAAGTTGAAGTAAATGTAAGCCAATAAAAATAAAATGGTCACGATCCGATTAATCGTTTGCGTGGACAAACATACATAAGTACATACAAACATACATACATCTATAAAATTTTGTATATTTGTTTGGAAGCCCTAATAGATTATCATATGTGAATATATTGCAGTTCTCCTCCTCTCCTCCTTTTTTGAAGTCGGTTAAAAATACCACCCTATTGGTATTATTCCACCTATGGCCGAGTTGTCAGGTAATTTTTATCTGAAGAATAAATTTGACAGTTTGACATATTTTCTATACAAAAGCCGTCAAACCGCCATATTTTTTGCATAAATAAGAGTTATTTAAAAATTAGCCCTTAGTAAACTTGATGATTATAAAAAATAGTTTTAAAAAGTTAAAGTGGAAATTATCGCACATTTCTTCACCTATATTTTGGTGAAGAAAAGCGCGATCTTTTTCTGGCAGAAAAATCAACTCACCTTAACTCTGTAGGTCTGGCCCCTTTGTGGAATGAAGTGTTTGGTCACCACTTGCCTGATAATCTGTGAACAGAAACGACAATATCAAATGGATAACCCTGAGACACAAAGTTGTTCAAAATAGTAAGACTAAGACTTTATTGATAAGTAATCTACACTTCTTATACGATAGATATACCCAGAGAATACCCAGAGGTGACAGAGACAAAGTCGATGATGGAGTAAGCTTACCCAGAAGAAGCCTGTTCACTCTCACTTTGAAGAGATTAGGGTTGTATACGTTCGGAAACACAGACGCAGGTAGGGATGGTAACTGGCAGTGCGTCTAGATGTCCGGTGGTAGAAGGGGGCCGGTGGAATGAGGTCGTGGAGTTCTCGGGCACACTCTCCGAAGTACAATCTGTAGAAGACCGACAAGCAGGCAACCTTGCGGCGATGAGCCAAGCTATGAAGCTTGGCATCCACCAGTTTTACGTCGCCAATGAGCCCCTTAGCTCTGCGTTCCATCGAGTCAAGCGCGGCTAGTTGGTACTTAGCTGATCTATCCCAAAGGTGACTGCAATACTCCATGCAGGATCGGACTTGCGCTTTGTAAAGGGTTAAAAGCTGTCCAGGCGTAAAGTATCGCTTCAACCTATTTAGGATGCCCAGTTTCTTGGCCGCAGTTTGGGCCTTGTACTCGATGGTGGCGCCGAAGTTGAAACCAGATGTCAACTCCATGCCTAGGAGCTCAAGTCGATCAGTTACAGGAACAGATGTACCCCGAAAAGTAGGAGTTTGGGCGAAACGACTCTTTTTAGCGGTAAAAAGAGACGCCTGCGTTTTGGTGGCGTTAAAAGAGACCAGATTATCATCACCCCACTGGGAGACAAAGCTTAAGGTCAAATCTGTCCGCTCTACCATGGCCTCTCTCAAGGAACGAACTTCGGCCCCGCTGGTTTTTGCTCTGGACAAGTATCTCTCTGAAACTGTACTGTCATCTGCGTACCCAACAATACCAGGCCGAAGCAGGTCGTTGATGTGCAGCAGGAAAAGAGTTGCAGAGAGAACAGACCCCTGAGGAACTCCGGCATCAATAGCCATAAGGTCAGAAGAGCAGCCATCAACAACTACTCTAATCGACCGTTCACTAAGGAAATCTGATATCCAGCTACAAAAATCAGCTGGGATGCCAGCTGTGCAGAGCAACGTGCCAGACCCTGTCAAAGGCCTTCGAGATGTCAAGCGATACAGCCAGTGCTTCGCCGTGTTTCTCGATGGCTTCGCCACAGCAGTGCGTGACATACACAAGAAGATCGCCAGTTGACCGTCCCCGGCGAAAGCCATATTGACGGTCACTGAGGAGATCATTGTCTTCAAGGTAGTTCAGCAACTTATTGTTCAGTACCCTTTCCAAAACTTTGCACAGAATGGAGGTAATGGCGATCGGACGGTAATGGGCAGGGTCTGCACGGTCGCCTTTTTTGGGCACTGGTTGTACATTTGCAAGCTTCCAGGATTTCGGCACCGTTCTTTTTTCAAGAGAGAGGCGGAACAAACGTGTCAATACAGGAGACAGTTCAGGCGCACACTGCCTCAACACTCTCGCTGGAATGCCGTCAGGCCCGCTGGCCTTGTTCACGTCTAGACTGCACAATACTCTTCGGACCTCTTTAATGTGTACTGCGATCTCCGGCATCGAGGAGTCACAATGAGGTACAGTAGGTGGTTGCTTTGAGCCAGCGTCCAGACGTGAATTGCTTGCGAAGAGAGATGCAAATAAATTTGCCTTCTCAGTTGCAGAGTGAGCCAGCGACCCATCAGGTTTCATCATAGGAGGTAAAGTGGGACGACAGAAATTCGTTTCAACCGCTTTAGACAGGGACCAGAACTGTTTACTACGGAGGGTGCGAAGCCAGCCTGGCCCCGATATGTCCGACATGGTCAAAACGTGCCCTACGCAAAACCCGCTTGCAGAACTTGGCGGCAGAATTAAAGGCTCTCTTCTTGGCGCGAACCCTGCGCGCTCTAACTTTGCGGTCGCGGGCCTTGACCCAGGCTTGGTAGGCAGTCTCTTTTCGGGCCTCAGCGTGGGCACATTCTGCATTATACCAAGGCCGGGATTTGTGACCGAGCGGGATGTCGGAGAATGGAATAAAATATTCCATCCCCTGCCGAATCACGTCCGCAACCGCGTCAGCACAGCGCGAGGGGTCACCCGAGGAAAAGCACACTTGCCGCCATGGATAAGACGCAAAAAAGTGCCGCATCTCATCCCAGTCTGCTGACCCGTATCGCCATACTCGCCTCGTGCCTCTAGGGCTCTCATCTGGAGGAGAGCAGGTTGATATGGATTTCACCAGACAGTGGTCAGACGTTCCCAGCGGGGCTGAGACCGATACTGAATGACTGTCCGGATCAGATGTCAGCAGAAGGTCCAAGCAATTGGGTGTATGGCCGTCAACATCCGGTACCCGCGTTGCCACATTCACCATCTGGGTTAGATCTAGCGTTAAAGCAAAATTGCGCGCCTCCAACCCAGCATGGTCAGTTTTCTGGTATGGGAACAACCATTCTTTATGATGGGCGTTGAAGTCCCCCAGAAAAATGAGCTTCGCCGTTGGGTACCGTTGCTGGGCTACGTCAGTCGACTCCACGAGGAAATTAAAGAGCGCTGTTGTCTCCTGGTCACCGCTATGCGATCGGTAGATGCCGATGTAGAGAGATTTCTCCACGCCAGTATCCACAAGTAGCCATATGGCAGAGAAACCCGATTTCTCATAGCAACGGAGACGACGGCAACAAATGTCATCGCGGACATACACATAGACCCCAGCTTGCTTCTTGAACTTGTGTTCAAGAGAGTACCCCGGGTAGTTGAGGTAAGCCACGTCCGACGGGGTTGTTATCTTCGTCTCCGTTAGGAAAAACAGGTGCGGCTTCTCGGTCTCAAGGTGATGATGGACCGAATCGAGATTGGAGTGCAACCCCCTGATATTAGTGAGGTGCACTTTTAGTGGGAGGAAGTGCAGCCGTTGTTTTACCTTATTTTTCTTCGCTTTGTGTGTCATATTGAGTGGAGTTGTTGGGGAAAAAGTCGACTTGTCGAGGCGCCGCTCAGTGATCCAAGTGGAACACTAGAGCCAACCAAACCTACGGGAAACTCATCTGGAGACTGCGGGGACGCCCGAACCCCCCCGGATATGGCCACCGGGTCCTCCCATCCAGTCGCCGGCTGGCACGGTGGAGCATACCGGGATTTTTCGCGAGTTGGCGGGGCAGCCTTTGGCACGTGGCTGGCGTGCTACTTGGGCCCCTCTACTGACTGCGGTCGGCCAACGGCTGGCGACGTGCTTCGGATCCCGCTACCCTCCAAAATGAGTTACCCGGCTAGCTGACTCAGAGACCACAACCGGTGCCAAACAGCGCAACTGACAATCTCCTTCTCCCCCGAAGGCACTGGCACTCCCACACACCGACGGAACACAGCAAGCTGCTTGGCGCCGGACTTCGGTGGGATGGTGGTCGCAAGCCAGGCGGCCCCTTGCGGAGCCTACCACCGCTAAGTGGGATCGTTCAGCTGTACCACAGGCAAGCCTGTGGTGTCGTTGCCCGGGGTGGACCACTAGGAGGTAGATCCCAAAACCACCCCAAAAGTATCGTAGTCACGAGTATCGAGTAGTAGTAAGTATATCGGTTGTGTCAATATTTATATACATATTTAATTTTGTAGAATTAGCATAGATATAAGCGATTTGGTGTAAACTGTTAAGCTTATAATTTCATGAATAAAAGAATATGAATATGAATATCGTCAGATGATACCGGCAACCGGCGGTATATATAGTATGCGGGGTATAGCAGTGTGGTGTTTCGCGAATGGATAGAATAAGAAATGTCGGTTGCATATTAGAAAATCAAAACTTTCCTGAGCAAATTTCAAAAGAACAACGTACAAATAAGCAAAGTTTAAAATAACGACGGTCATTTGATCAAAAGTTCAGCTGACCAAAGTCTGGAATATCAATGTTTAAATTATTTATTACACTATTGACCAAATCGTTTAAAGGTCAAAATGGATTACTGTGTTAAGTACGGATCCCTAATGGATATCGCCTATCTTGCAATTCCTTCAGTTTACGCCAAGCGCATAGAAACTGCAGCGTCGACATCCGTTCAGCCACGAGCCGCTGACGCAGCGGAATTGGACATTAGCTTTAGTTATTTTTATACGTATTTTTTGTCATTCCATATTCTAGCATCGAATAGGTTTCACCAATTTTAATTGTAATAATTTTCTTTAAAATAAATTAGTTTTAAAGTAACTTTGGTTTTTTTTCGATCCACCGTCTGCAGATTACGTAATTGGCGCAGTCGGTAGGATACTCGCGGGCCGGTTCGCGAATCGCGTTACAATCATCTCATAACGATAATCACGATCGCGAGTCGCCCGGGCGGCTATCAAGTCACGTCACGAGTATCCTGAATCTACAGTAAAGCTGCGGAGCCGGTGGAGATTCCAGACATCGATTCACAGAGAAGAACCAGAGATGAAATATATGTGAGTACGCAAGAATCTTTCTCGTGTTACTTCCTATCTATTCCTAGTTACTTTTATGTCTAAGATTTTTCATCACGAAGGATCTTATCCGCGGGAACCTGTATCGAGACAGGCGCGCCGACACGTAGTTGATAATAATAGAGATTTAGACAGTGAATTAGATTTTAGTTTGAGTAGTTTATTTGAACCTAAAATGCCATACGATCCCGACGTAATTTTCAAGGCCTTACGCCTTGTGCCCGATTTTGACGGAAACCCCAATGTATTGACCCGGTTTATTAACATCTGTGACCGGATAGTATCGCAGTATGCAAGCCCCGAGCCAGGCAGTGAGTTAGGAAATCTGTGTCTCTTAAACGGCATTTTAAACAAGATCACAGGACCGGCCGCATCCACTATCAAACTCAAATGGCATTCTTGAAACTTGGGCAGGTATTAGATCAGCTCTAATTAATAACTTTTCAGACCAGAGAGACGAAACGGCTTTATACAATGACCTCTCATTGGCTATGCAGGGTAATAGAACCCCTCAGGAATTTTACGATCAATGTCAAACCTTGTTTAGTACAATAATGACCTATGTGACGTTACACGAGACTTTACAAACGACTAATGAAGCGAAGCGGACTCTTTATAAGAAAGTAACTATGCAGGCTTTCGTACGTGGACTGAAGGAACCCTTAGGCTCACGTATACGGTGCATGCGTCCAGAAACCATAGAGAAAGCTCTGGAGTTCGTGCAGGAAGAATTAAACATTATGTACCTGCAGCAACGTAATGATGTCCCAAGAGCTCAGACCGCTCAAAGCGCACCTAAAATATATAAACCATCTATTATGTCCGCTATGCCGTTTAACGCATTAAATGTTCCGCGACCCCCAATACCTAACTGGCCTACTCCAGTAGGACAGCGTGGCCCTCAACTTCAGCCTCAGGCCTTTAAATTCAATATGCCTAACCAGTATCAAAATCGCATGCCTACCCGAACACAACAGATGTTCCGTGCACCATTACCAAATTACCATCCTCAAAGTAACGTTTTTAAATTACCACCCAGGAACAATCCACCACAAAATTCAGGTCCGAAACCCATGAGCGGTGTTCAGCATTTCATTCCGAAACCATTACCCATGATGCCAGGGCATGATTGGCAAAGAAACGGGAATCCACCACCGAATAATTATTTTAAGACGCGCGAGTTAAACCTTAATGAACTTGCTTTACCAGATAGTTCTTATTATTCTGCTGACTACTACTATGAGCCAGGATATGACTACTACACGGACTGTAATGATTTTTACAATTATTTTTATGACTGTGAGTATAACATTAATATGACTGACGGTAATGCAACTTGCGATAATCAGGTAGCAGCTGATGCAGAACCACAACCAGGCCCTAGCCGTGCTAATCAGAATCAGGATTTTCAGTCGGACAAGACATCCAAAGAGCAAAAATAGACCTCAATTTACAGACTCAAAGACAGTTACCTTACATAGAAATTTCTTGCCCTCCTTTAAAGTTTTTAATTGACACCGGCGCTAACCAGTCATTTATTAGCCCCGAGGCTGTACAAAAGTTTTTCCATGATTACCCCCTCAACTATGACCCTTTCGAAGTTACAAATGTACACGGTGTTAGTAAAAATGATTATTCCATAACTCTACCGTGTTTTAACGAATTCAACGAGGTCGATAGCATAAAATTATTCGTTTACCGTTTTCACGATTACTTTGATGGCCTAATAGGATTGGACTTGTTATCCAAATGGGAGGCTAAAATAGATTTAAAAGATTTTCAATTAATAACTGCTACAAATCGTATTAAAGTATATAATTCACGCAACGTCAACCTGTATGAAGATATTATTCCTGCTAAAAGTTCCAAATTAGTTAGAATACCTATTAATGCCCCGGATGGCGATGTTTTAGTAAGCGAACAAGTTTTTTGTAATTGTATTATCCACGAGTGCCTCACCACTGTAGCTAATAGTCGTGGATATGTAGAAGTAGAAAATCCAACATCTAATGACGTCATATTTTCGTTAGACCAACCAACTCGTGCAGAATTGTTCAATGTTAAGTGCACGCAAGTTAAACAGTCGAATCGCGTAGATGATGTATTATCGCGTTTGCGTACGGAACATCTCAATGAAGAAGAAAAGGCTAATCTTTTAACACTTTGCTCTCGCTATACAGATGTATTTTACATAGACGGAGAACCATTGACATTCACTAACAAAATAAAACATCGTATAAGAACAACAGATGACATTCCTGCATATACTAAAAGCTATCGATACCCTTTCGTTCATCGGGAAGAAGTTAGGGAACAGATTTCCAAAATGCTAGAGCAAAATATAATAAGACCTTCCGATTCTGCATGGAGCTCGCCCATTTGGGTAGTGCCAAAAAAATTGATGCTTCTGGGAAACAGAAATGGCGTCTCGTAGTCGATTTTCGCAAGTTAAACGAAAAAACGATTGACGACAAATACCCCATACCAAATATCAGTGATGTCCTCGACAAATACCTCAGGACATACCAAAAACCGCATTTAATGTGGAACACGGGCATTTTGAATTCCTTCGAATGCCCATGGGACTTAAAAATTCACCGTCCACCTTCCAACGGGTGATGGACAATGTTCTAAGAGGTCTTCAAAATAACATATGCCTGGTCTATCTTAATGACATCATCGTCTACAGTACCTCTCTTCAAGAGCACATGGATAATTTGGAAAAAGTTTTCCAAAGACTTAGGGAGTCCAATTTCAACATTCAGATGGACAAGTCCGAATTTCTGAAGCTCGAAACTGCTTATTTGGGCCATATTATTAGTAGAGACGGCATTAAGCCGAATCCCGACAAAATTTCAGCAATAAAAAAATATCCAATCCCAAAGACCCCTAAGGAAATCAAACAATTTTTAGGCCTTCTAGGTTACCTACTACCGAAAGTTTATCCCCGACTTCGCTCGCATCACCAAACCTCTTACCCTATGCCTAAAGAAAGGTAGTAAAATTACTCTTAGCCCCGAATATGTCAATGCCTTCGAAAGTTGTAAAACCTTACTAACTAACGACCCTATTTTGCAATACCCTGACTTCAAAAAAGAATTTAATCTCACAACAGACGCTTCGAACGTCGCTATTGGAGCAGTGTTGTCTCAGGGACCAATAGGTTCCGATAAACCCGTCTATAGTACCATCGAGAAAGAGTTACTTGCCATAGTCTGGGCTACGAAGTACTTTAGACCTTATCTTTTCGGTAGAAAATTTAAGGTACTGACTGACCATAAACCCCTACAATGGATGGTGAACTTGAGAGAACCCAATTCACGACTAACCAGATGGCGATTAAGACTAAGCGAGTATGACTTTACTGTAGTGTACAAGAAAGGAAAGTTTAACACTAATGCTGATGCTCTCTCCCGTGTAGAAATTCATAATGAGGAAACAGATGAGATCAACTCATTGATCGAAAGCATTAAAGATCTCAGCTCTATGATTAACAACCCATCGGAGGCACCACATCCACCAAATAATTCCTCGACTAATACCGTACACACCAGCAATGAACATCCTATACTAGAAGTTCCCATTACAGATGAACCTCTCAATAAATTCCATCGACAGATTTACTTTACCGTAGTTGGTGACATAAAACGCCGACCGTCAGTAACTAAACCATTCGAAGATCATACACGAATTTCAATCCAAATTTCAGAATCCAACCTAGAGAACGATATTATCAATGCTATTAAAGAATATGTCAACCCTAAAGTCAAAACGGCCATATTAATTAATACACCGTTAGCCATGTACTCAATAGTACCTATTATACAAAACAAATTTAGAAGTTCCTCACTTAACCTAGTATTAGCTAAGACAGAAATCGAGAATGTTAAAGAATACCTTCGACAACAAGACATTATCCGACACTATCATGACGGAAAGACGAACCACCGTGGGATAAATGAATGCCATCTAGCCTTATCACGAAAATATTACTGGCCAAAGATGAAAGAACAAATCACCAAGTTCATTAACGAGTGTACCATTTGCGGTCAAGCTAAATACGACAGGAACCCAATTAGACCCCAATTTAACATAGTGCCCCCAGCTACCAAACCACTTGAGATCATTCACATGGACCTCTTTACAGTTCAGAACGAAAAATATGTAACCTTCATTGACGTCTTCACGAAATATGGCCAAGCGTATCATTTGCGAGACGGTACCGCTATTAGTATTATACAAGCACTGCTACGTTTTTGTACCCATCATGGACTACCTATGACTATCATCACCGACAATGGCACTGAATTTACAAATCAACTCTTCTCCGAATTCATACGTCTTCATAAGATAATTCACCACAAAATTCTACCTCATAGTCCAAATGACAACGGTAACATCGAACGTTTTCACTCAACGTTATTGGAGCACATTAGAATTCTTAAACTGCAAAATAAAGACGAACCAATAGTAAATCTTATGCAATACGCCATCATAGCATATAATAGCTCTATCCATAGTTTTACTAAGTGCAGACCCTTTGACCTATTAACCGGACATTTTGACCCCAGGGACCCAATCGACATAGACCTGACTGAGCACATTTTACAACAATATGCGCAGAATCATAGACAACAAATGAAACAAGTTTATGAAATCATTAACGAATCATCTCTCGCAAATCGTACAGCCTTAATTGACAACAGGAATAAAAATCGCCAGCCCGAAATAGAATATGCCCCACAACAACAAGTTTTTATTAAAAACCCTTTTGCCAGTCGCCAGAAAATAGCAACACGTTACACGCAAGATACAGTACTCGCCGATCTGCCTATACATATTTATACCTCGAAAAAACGTGGCCCTATAGCCAAATCGCGGCTTAAACATGTTCCTAAAACGAGCCAATTGTTACAGGATCCTGCTGCTACTGACAATCCATGCGATACACCCTCAAGAGATAAGACTTGAGACTTTAGCCGTTGGACCAGGACTGTTACCATACAGATTAGGATTGACCAGACTAACCACACATTACCACTCATTCATACAGTATATACAATTAACTGACATCGAAGATAAAATAAATTCCATACAGACGCAACTTACAACTTTTAGAACTAAACTTAGTAATGAAACTTACATGCTCTACGAATATCAGATTGATTATCTTACTAACAAACTTAGTAAAGTACTACAACAAGTAAAATCTTTAGAACCTGTTAGAGTCAAAAGAGGTCTTGTAGATAGCCTTGGGTCAGTAATAAAAAGTGTTACTGGTAACTTAGATTATCTAGATGCCCTAAAATACGACGAGGCATTAAAACTTTACAAAATAATGAAAATAAAATAGTGTCAGAATTCAATAACCATATAAGCCTTAGTAAAGAATGGATGTCCCAACATAGTACCATCCTAGACCAATTAACAAAAAATCAGGAAAAGGTTAATGCAACGTTAGAACTATTTGTAGAGAAAAATGCATACAGAGACTATAACTTAATAAAATTTGCAAAGTTTGCCCAAATTTTAGGAATCATAACTAATAATGTAGAAGATTTGATGTTAGAAATAATTAGATTAGAAAATATAATTGCTTTTATACGTGCGTCCAGCACTCATCATTCTATGATTGATATAGAAGTGTTAAGTTCTATGATAGATAGGCTAAAATCAATATACAAGCAAGATCAAATACTAAATTTAGAGTTACGAGAGTATTATAATTTAATAAAACTAGGTTCCTACTTTATTGAGAAGAGAATAGTAATAGTATACAGTTTTCCCATAGTCTCTAAAGATTCTTACGAGTTATACAAACTATCCATTGTACCTAATAGGAAACAACTTGCCCTTATTCCTCCCACTCCCTACATAGCAACAAACGAGAAATCATTCGTGTACATAGAGGCCGAATGCCCGAAGTACAGTAGCATCCATCTCTGTGAAAAGAAGACAAGTCATCAGATCCGAACGAAGCCTGATTGTATTCAAGAACTCATCATCAACCAAGGTCTAGAAGACACCTGCCAATTCACCAAGACTTCACTCTCCAAAGAAGCAGTAGAACAACTGGATGACCAACACTACGTTCTCTCATTGCCCCAACCGACTAAAGTACAATTAGCCTGCGGCAGAAAAGACTTTAATACTCTACAAGGAAGTTATCTCGCCACTATTCCCAAGGACTGCTATATGCAAACAACAGAATTCACAATAATTAACGGCAGCAACGAGATAAAAGGACAGCCACTAAAGCTATCAAAAATTCCTTATAACAAGATGAACCAAACATTTAATTCCACCCACATGATCGGCTTCAATTCAGTGAACTTGGAAGAACTTCACAACATCCAGAACAAACTATTAATGGAAAGCCCTATTCAGATCGACACGACTCAGCCGGTTGTCCTATATCATACAACCATACCATTTTACATTATTGTACTATGCGCAACCATACTCATTATTCTGGTAATAAGTCGCAGATACAAATGTTGGAATCTCAAAATAGATGATAAAGAGAAGCAGCAAACTCTTAAGACACATACATATGAAGAAGTGACCAGAGATACCAGAAAACGAGATGAAGTCCCAGCAACATTTTTAGTTGCTGATCTGCGGATGGAGGTGTTAAGTACGGATCCCTAATGGATATCGCCTATCTTGCAATTCCTTCAGTTTACGCCAAGCGCATAGAAACTGCAGCGACGACATCCGTTCAGCCACGAGCCGCTGACGCAGCGGAATTGGACATTAGCTTTAGTTATTTTTATACGTATTTTTTGTCATTCCATATTCTAGCATCGAATAGGTTTCACCAATTTTAATTGTAATAATTTTCTTTAAAATAAATTAGTTTTAAAGTAACTTTGGTTTTTTTTCGATCCACCGTCTGCAGATTACGTAATTACTGGATAATATATATAAAAAAACATCATTATGGTTAACAGAGTACCCCGACTCGGATAGGTTAGGTTAGAAGGCTTTAGCCTTCGTGGTTATTTTTTTTTAAACCACCCAGAAATAGGAGCCCCGCGAAGCGGGCCTCTGTCGACCTATCTTAGCGCAGGTGGTAATCAGTTACTAGTACGTACAATTGTAAATAATTTTATGATAGATTATGTAATTTGATTAGTAATGATTTGATATTTTAAAATTACATCTAGCAACTTTTGATCAGTCGTTCATTTAATGTCACATACATTGGGATTTTAATTTTTTTCTAAATAAAACATTTGGTCATTTAAATTTTGTTATTTCGTTTATTGTTCTTTTGAAATTTGCTCGAGAAAGTTTTGATTTTCTAATATGCAACCGAAATGTCAGTTGTGTGTGACAGTAAGTTTGAAAGTGACACCAGTGACTGAAAAGTTGTGTGGAAATCGGATGTAATGGTACGGGCATGTGATGCGGAGGAATGAGGAAAATGTCGTCAGGAAAGTTTTGTGTATGAATGTGGATGGCTATACGAGTAGGGGAAGACCAAAGAAACGATGGAGGGACTGTGTGAAAGATGATATGGCCCGAAAGGGAGTGACTACCGAGATGACAACTAATAGAGAAGTATGGAAAAAAAGACATGTTGCGTCGACCCCAAATAAATTGGGACAAGGGCAGGTGAATGATTGATACCGGCAACCGGCCCTAGTCCGGCCCTGTATCGACAACACATTCGTATGTGTGCGTAATGGCTACGCAGTTTCTATAGTTTGACCAAGACCGCTGTACCGCGCCTTGGGAATGCGCGGCGACGCGGGGTGCAACGCTGGCGAATGAGCGGTGGGACACCGTGAGCCTGCACTGCCCCCCGTCTCGCCGCGCACATACCTACGGCGCGGTATAGCGGTCTTGGTCAAACTATAGCAAATGTTTGGTCTGCTACTCTCTTGTATGTCTGTGGTATCGCGACGGTACTTATGCTAACATAACCATAGCATAATCAGCCTACGTTCCCACAGCTGGGACACAGGTCTCCTCTCTGTGAGAGGGAGTGGGCTGTAACCCACCACGCGGGCCCAGTGCGGGTTGGTAGATGTCACATGTCTTCGAATTTTTGGTTCTAGAACATGCCGGTTTCCTCACGATATTTTCCTTCACCGTTTTGAGAGGTGTGGTCATGAAATAATTTACATAAAGTAAAGCGCCTGTCTGGGTTTGAACCTATACCTACAACTCTTAAGTCGCTGCCGTTATCACTGGGCCATCACTGCTCTCGCTGGGCCACCACTGATCATTCGGAAACACGTAGATTACCGAAGTGCATACCTTTTCTGGTATTAACTGTACACACAAAGAACGTAACCGTCTTTCTTTTGAAGTCGAATATTTTATTTTTTTTATTTACTATGAGTTTGCTCTTGAGTCTAGCAGTGGCGTGCATTCCATACATGCAAATAAGCACTGCATACCCTGTAGTGCCATACACACATGCCCATCTAATTGTAAATGATAAATAACTATAGTTAAAAAAAAAAATATTAATCTAACTTATTCGCCATTCACTCGAACCCACATACGCTTCCAGTGTTTACAGCGCGATTTACGCGCCATCTATCGCAAGCGCAGTGAGTGAGTGAGCAAAAGCATTATTACGTCGTGCTTATTTTTCATACAACGCAAGATTTGGAATATCGTGTAGTACACATCAAAAGTGTGTCTGTGTGCGTGAAAACGTGTGCGCGTGTTCGACATTTGGAAGCACTGCTTTTATTGCAAACCGTCCAAATTGAGAAGCCGTAAAAGAACCGCCTAATTGTTGATTGCGAAGGGTTGACATTTTTTAGTCGGATTGGCTAAATGACCGACTAATTCATTCGTTCGTATTAGTTCGGAACGTAATTGCAAAGTTTTTTCGCCATATTGTTTATGTTATTCTCGGCGCAAGTGATTGACTGTCTAAGTGATTATTTAGTAAGTTTATTGTAAAAAATATAAAATTATACCTGTGAGTCCTGTGCTGGCGAAGTGTGTTTAAATTAATTAAAATTTGCAGCGTTTTCGACGTTATCTTTTGAGGAACAATTTAAATTGATTGCAGTGTGTGGGTTGGATTTATCTCAAAAAAAAGTAATGCTGCTAGTCGTTACTTTCATGAAAACTTTTATGATAATTATCACTGGCTAACAGGTTGTGTATGTACTCACAAACATATTGTACTGTTTTACTTGCATTTTGTTTACACACCAAGATAAAAAGAATGTTTGAACCTATAACGGATTAATTTTCACAATGCGGCTGCTAAACACGATTCTTCGGAAAAACATCTGGAATTCTGCTTGAAGTTCCAAACTTTTGGTAAAGGTAGAATAGAGACTAGTTTGAATAGCCAGTTTAAGTTAGATATTGAAAGGCACAACGCGAAATTTGAGAGAAATAGAAATATTTTCAAACGGTTAATTGATGTAGTTTGTTTTCTTGGTAAACAAGAATTAGCATTCCGTGGTTATGACAAATCCAGGTTCTTTTAATACGAGGGCGGGTCAATAAGTCCGTGACTTTTTGAATTTCTGACCACTTTACTGAAAAAGCAACACTACTCCTGTCAACAGGCATCTGTCAGTTGACTCCTGTCAAAATTTGAACTTGCTGCGTCAGTTAGTTTGTGTTTGACAGCTATCTTTATCAGACTACTCAGTAATTTGAGGAAAAAATGGAAAAAAGTGAATTTCGTGTGCTTATTAAACATTATTTTTTGCGAAAAAAAACGATTACCGAGACCAAGGCTAAGCTTGATAAATACTATGGGGACTCTGCACCATCGATTTCAATGGTAAAAAAGTGGTTTACTGAATTTCGTTGTGGCCGTACAAGCACTGAAGATGCCGAACGTCCTGGACGCCCAGTTGAGGTCTCTTCACCCGAAACAATCGAAAAAAATCACGATATGGTGTTGGCCGACCGAAGATTGAAAGTGCAAGAGATTGTGGAAGCCGTAGGGATCTCGCATGGCTCAGTGCTTTCAATTTTGAATGATCATTTGGGCATGAGAAAGCTTTCCGCAAGATGGGTGCCGCGTTTGCTCACAGTCGACCACAAACGCAATCGTGTAACAACTTCACAGGAAGGTTTGGCGTTGTTTAATCGCAATATGAAGGAGTTTTTGCGCCGTTTTGTAACCGTGGACGAAACATGGATCCATCACAACACACCAGAGACCAAACAACAGTCAAAACAGTGGGTTTCTAAGGGTGAATCGGCGCCAAAGAAGGCCAAGGTGGGTTTGTCAGCCAATAAAGTTATGGCGACTGTTTTTTGGGATGCACGCGGGATAATCCACATTGACTACCTTCAAAAGGGAAGAACAATCAATGGGGAATATTATGCCAACTTATTGGACCGATTCAATGACGATTTGAAAAAAAACCGACCTCATTTGGCCAAGAAAAAAGTTCTTTTCCACCAAGACAATGCAAGGGTGCACACATGTGCAGTTGCCATGGCAAAAATCCATGAATTGGGCTATGAATAGCTCCCTCATCCGCCCTATTCTCCAGATTTGGCTCCGAGTGACTACTTCTTGTTCCCAAACCTGAAGAAATGGCTTGGTGGAAATAGATTTGACTCCAATGATGAAGTCATCTCGCAAACAAAGGCCTATTTTGAGGACCTCGACAAATCATATTTTTTGGCAGGAAAAAAAATTGGAGAAGCGTTGGACAAAGTGTATAGAGCTCAAGGGAGACTACGTTGAAAAATAAAATGATTTATTTATCAAAAAATCTGTGTTTTATTCCAAAAGTCACGGACTTATTGACCCGCCCTCGTAAAGGCAATATTCTAGAAATTGTAGATTTGTTAGCTAAATATGATGGAAATTTGGAAACCCACTTACAATCAACATCGGGTGGCTCATTCACTGGGTTATCGAATAGGACCCAAAATGATTTAATTTCTAGTGTTGCGTCGGTAATTAAATCAAAATTCAGTAGCGCTTCGACCGAACGATCATTTTCTAGTCTAAAACGAATTCATACATATTTACGAAACACACAGGACCAAAACAGACTCACAGATTTGTCTATGATTGCAATTGGAATAGAACTTTTAGTATAACGATGGAGCAGTTTTTACAACGACATTTTGCAAAACTATCTGAAAAAAAGATAGGCGCGTCGATTTGATTTATAAACATTAACTTGTAGAAAGTAATCAGTTAACATTAAAGTAGTAATTTATTTTGAATTAAAATTCATTTGCGCAAAGAAAACAAAATAAACATCCCACGGCCTTTTTAAATGCCACTTTGCATATCATATGTGTCACTTATTTAGATATTCATAGTGGTCGCAAACAAACGTCATGCGAAGCCAAAGGCTCCTGTGGTAAAACTCAGGTAGGGTAGGTAGTCCTAGGGCCACCGACAGCAACAAGCTGAAACTGGTACCTAAGTTTTTTTTTAGCATGCTTGTCTGAAATCTCTGTGCACGCCACTGGACTCTAGTCTAGGTCGGACGTGACATAGACAGAGTCGACGATGGAATGAGCTAACCCAGAAGAAGCCTACAGCAAAGATTTAAACAAAGGAGTCATACCATCGGTAAGAAGGGCGTCATCTTCTTCAGTTCTTCCCTGACCTTCTTCCTTACGATCTCATCTTCTGTGTCAGTGTCTGTCACTTCTGACTTCAGGTTCTTCACATGATCAGAAACCTAGGAAAAAAAACATTCAAGTAAGGGCCGACTTTATAACCGTTAGATAACTTTTGACTCAAATTCAAATTAAAACAGCCGCACGGTTAAACTACGCTTGCCGCGGTTAGTCCGTGGATGGGTGACCATCTTATCATACCGAGACTCCCATATATCTATCTATATCTATCCTATAAATTCTTTCCAACTACGGAACTCTTCATTGTGCGCAGTCCGACACGCACTTGGCCGTTTTTTTTTTTGTTATAGTGGCAATAGAAAACACAATTTGTGAAAATTTCAACTATCTACCTTTTACGGTTCATGAGATACCTGCCTGCTGACAGACAGACGGACGGACAGTGGAGGTCTAGTATTTAATAGGGTTCTGTTTGACACCCTTCGGGTACGGAACCCTAAAAAGTAAAATTAAATTAATACTCAAATATGAGCAAACCTAGTTATGTAAAATAATTCTTTGTTTCATTTTGAGAAGTATCTAGGTCTATGTTTTTTATAGTTATTCATTGTATTAAACTCCAAAGTAAAATCTTCCACATCACCTTCTTGATAATCCTGTCCGAATACTTGTTGCAAGCTGACTGCACCTTGTCGAACGGCAAGTTGTCGATCACTGTAACAAAGAATATTATTTTTTTGACTGCATGCGAGCACTGGTTCAGCTTGAAGCAGGAGTGTGTGACCTCTGCGTTCTGCGATTAGTTTTATAGAAGCTAATACTTACTATACGGGTGCGGCGGCAACGCTGCTAGCTCCTTCTCTTGAAGCTGCGTCCTCGGCGTGCCCGCTGCGTCCTCTATCGCGTGCAGCGTGCTCAGAACAAGTTGGAAGTCTCCGAAGTGAGGGTGCATGCGGCGGTACCACTGGCTCAGCTTGAAGCAGGAGTCTGTGACCTCTGTGTTCCGTTCTGCGATCACTTTTAGACGCTCGAATATTTTCTGGCGAAGAAAATGTTAAATAATTAAACAAAAGTCGAACTGCACTTCTCTCATATTTTCTCTTTACAGCCAAACATCGTGATTTTGCTCATAAAGAGCCTCCATCTTCTATAATTCCTAACTAATATTATAAACGCGAAAGTGAGTTTGTTTGTTTATTACGCTTCCAACATGAAATTTTGGATACACGTTGGGGGAAAGAAAAGGACATACCTACCGTCCTTTCATCCAGAAAAATCTACATTAACGCGAGCGAAGCCGCAGGCAAAAGCTAAATATAAAAAAGCTGAAGAGTTTGCTTGTTTGAACGCGCTAATCGCTAATCTCAAATGTAAAAACATTTCTTCAAATCCGACTGGAAGTTAGTCGGATTTGAAGAAAAGTTTTTACATTTGATAGCCCAATTCTTGAGGCTTCATTTAACATCACTCTACGACCCTTAGGAGGCGAGCAAAAAGAAAAAAGTAATATAGAACGATGTAATAGCGCGGACGGGCGATGCGATACGACGCGGTGGGTCGGGGACCGAAATTTAACGCGGACGAAGTCACGGGCTGAAGCTAGTAATTTAATATGCATAAACATAGACCCAACTTGTTTGGCATTTTGTTCACCATCTATCTTAGTCTGGTAGCATAAAAACACCTTCATTGTGTGCATTAACACATTCACTGCTGAATTATTTGGCGAACTTGCTCCAAGTGCTGCTTTATGATACACTAAACCCTGTGCGGCAAACACTCATGCGCGCCCAAAAAATATTTCGTGTGGTGCTATGAGCGCGCAGGCGCGATTGAAGAAACTCTACCCAGTGCGGCTGGGCACATATGTGCGCCGTTACAAACTTATCCCAAGTGCGGCGAGACGCCTAGGTGTGTTTGAAAAATTTCCCATTTTTTATGAGTCATAAAACAATTACGCCAAGAACAATAGAGATGCACAAAAAACCCACAGATGCGGCGCGCCGCATTCGAAGGAAGTACATAAATTGTATGGACACGCATATGCGCCGGTAGCACATGGTGAACGTTCGAAAATCGCACATGCGTGTCTGCCGCACAGAACGTGTTAAAATAGCATCCACGAATACTTCCCGGTGAAACCTGTACGCGTAGAATCGGGTTTTGTCTATGAAATAAAAATAATAGACAAAATAACTGAATGATTTCTAACGTCTAAGCATGGCAATGTGTCATTTAGTCTATTCTTCCATCAACAAAATCTATGGTGGTCGTGCTTCGCGCGCTGGGCGGCAGACAACCCCGCTACGACGTTGCCGGGTACATAATATTTTAGAACCCCTGTTTTCTCGCAACCGGCTCGTGTGTATGACCAGATGTTTCAACGTAAACGTAAACGTAAAGGATTATGTAAGGATCATAGCAGTTGGCGTTCTGTAGTTTCTGCCTACCCCCATGGGAAGAAGGAGAGAGTTTATTTGTATATGTGTATCATCATAATATTCATAGCATTAATATTTACCTTAGCCAAGTCCTCCAGTAGTTTATGGTTAGTCTTCAAACTAACATTAAACAAGCCGGGGTACTTTGATTGCAGCTCAGTCACGATCTCGGCATTCGTCAAGGTTAGAACCTAGAAAATTGTGGTCAATATTTTTATTCACAGCCTGTATTTACTGTAATAAGTAGGAATCTGCTGGATGCAAGAAGCACAGAACCGGTCGAAGTGCCAGTGTTTGGGGGAGGCCTATCTCCAGCAATGGACGTCTTTCGACTGAAATGATGATGATGATTTACTGCGATGAAATGCGTGACTGACTGGACAGATCCTCTCAATCTGTGTGGTTCTTTCCTCAAAAGACTATTTCAGACACCAATCTACATGGTCTTCACATGAACTACTGACCAATATTATGTCTGGACTTTATCTTTGTCCGCGAGTGCCCCAGGCGCTCCAAGTATGAAGCCTATGCCAGAAAAGGCGCCGAATAGGGCTGATGAGGAGGGTTTCGTGATAGTGCAAAGGAGGAAGCGCCGGTCGCGAGCCAACAAGAACCGCTGCGGCAAAGCTCCTTCGAAGCCAGAAGTGAGCCTGCGTGCCGCTAAGCCGAACACACCGGTGTACATCTCCCGCCTGCACTACAGCACTAAGGCGGAGGACATTGTGGAGTACGTGCGCCAGAAGACAAGGTACATGCCGAGGGTGCAGTTACTGGAGTCGCGCCGCAACGTCAATTTCAAGGCGTTCGTGGTGCGAGTACCGAACTGTTACCTGCCCGTTGTCATGGAAGAAGACTTCTGGCCGCAGGACGTGGTGTTCCGTCGCTTCCGCGGACAAGTGCCACAGGACAGCTCAAGGACAAGCGAGTGAAGTGAAGCTACTAACATAGTTTTAAGCTATATTTATTAACACACGTTTTGTTTTATACTTTATATATGTTAGTTTGTAAGGTATGTATCTATGGGCCATTGTAGCCTGATAATAAATGTTTTATTATTATTATTATTATTATTATAAGAGACTGTGACCTCTGAGTTTGTTTCGGCCTTTCTTCTCAGAGTAGTCAGATAGCAAACGCCGACCTCATCTAGTTTTTAAAAAAACATGATAGACGTGTCGATATCTGGCTTGTGGAGTACTCATCTGCATCCGGTTAGACTGGAAGCCTACCCCCACATAGTTGGAAAAAGGTTAGGCAGATGATGATGAGCCTGTATTAACTTACCTTGTTGTACACACGGCTACATATCAAGTTATACAAGCTCATTGTACGGAAATATCAATAGCCTTGTCCCGACTATGTTGGGGTCGACTTCCAGTCTAAAGAGATGCAGCTGAATACCAGTATTTTACATGGAGCGACTGCCTATCTGACCTCCTCAACCCACTTACTGGCTAACATAATACCCCTTGTTTATACTGGTTGTCAGACTTTTGGGCTTATAATCTGATGACCCGTAACAACTGTCAAAGATCATTGTATGGAAATCCTATGCAATGTGAGATCAGTTTATACTGGAAATGTATAGATTGATATGTAGCCGTGTGTTCCAAGAAGATACTCCCATAGAAATGTAGGTCTCCATAGAAATGATGGTATTTTCCTGCTTTTTATGAAAATAACTGTTAACTTTTGACTGCATGAAGAGTCTTTACTTTCCTAGTATCCAATAACCATAGAAAAACCTATTTCAGATGTCAAGCAATCTATCTGCAGAGTCATCTTCAGTTTCAACTTTTCTAAATATTTTGTGAGTTTCAAAAGGTCCTTTCAAGCTAATGTAACATTACCAATAATGTAACATTTTTATAAATATGTACAACTCGTGTGCATTAACATGGCACCTGGCTCGAAAACAAGCCTCCTCCCGCTTCCCCGCGCGGGGCCCAGCTCTCGTCGTGTGAGACAAGTAGCGTTAGCATCACTATTACCGTTGCACGTATCCTTCCATTTGAGTTTCGGAGTAATTTGTTTGCTCTTACTTGCTATCGGATTTTTGTGGAGTTTTTCTTATTACGTTTGGACGTTTTATTTGTTATTGGTTTTTGTTAAGTTTTTGTTATAATAGTTACGTTTGGACGATATTCAAAAAACTAAAATAAAATTCAAAAATTTTTTGCACTCAGTACTTTAAACGTCATTATTTCGAGCCAGGTACCATGTTAATGCGCACGAGTTATAAGATAGTCTGTAAGGTATATATGTCATGGGTCTTTGTTACCCGAAATAAATGATTTATTATTATTATTACCTTCTCCGGAGCATTCTCATCAGGCAGTTTCAGTGCACGGCGCATCTTCAGAGGCATTCTCTTGGGTTTGGCAGCCAGGGGAATCTAAGACAATACCATAATAAGTTGCAACTAACTCAAAAGCCTTTTGTTTAGTTGGTGTATCAAATGTTAGACCAAGAAAGCAGTACTTTTCAACACAACAACACATATTGTGAGGTTTATGTTGCTATAGCACGAACTACCTTCACTTTCAGGCCTGTTCTCATGACTAAATAACCTCAAAACATTACAGAGAGGCATATGAACTGCCTCCAATGTGTCGTAAACAGATAATACAATGCCTTAGTTCACAATTGTACTAACTACAACATTTACAAAATTCACTTTTTTAGAGCCAAATACACTAAATGTGTTGTTTTTTAGAGCCAAATACACATGCTCTTTCGTTTGCGCCTATTGAAATACCGTTAATCCGTCTCTTTATACCAAAACGTAGTTCACAGTTGTATTAAAGTAAATTCCATTAATGTTATATTATACTAATGACCTTTATTTTTGTAAATCCAAACCAGATATACTTTAACATCTTTAACTGTTTTTAAGTTACTCAACTGCAGAAAATTTCAAAACACAAACATATTAAATACATTTTTAGCAATGTTAAAAGTATGAGCCCTGGTTTATTATTAATTGTCAATTTAATTCAATACCCATACATATTATTATCCTTCTTCTTGCCTGGTAAAGCTGAATATTTTTGAGTTTTTCACTTAATGCCTGTCAACATAACCAATCTTAGTACACAAATTATTAAATAATTAAATTACTAAAAAATTGTATGTATATTTAGTTATTTTTTAACAGACTTAAAAAAAGGAGGAGGTTCTCAGTTCATCGCAATCTGTTTTTTTAATATTTTTTTTTATATGTTCCCCGATTACTCGAAGACAGCTGAACTGATTTCGAAAATTCTTTTTTTGTTTGAAAGGGTTTACTTTCTAGTTGGTCCCATTGTCATCAGGTCAGAATCTGATAATGGGATCTTGGAGAAATCGACGGAACACTTCAAATATTATAGGCACACTTATAGCGATTAGTGAGATCTTGGAAAGCACCATTTGGTCAAGTGGAACTGATGATGAAGATCACAGATGGCCACCGGAACTACTGAATAATAAGTATTTCACGGGTTGCGATTCGATTAGGTACTTTGTTAATGGTTGCTAAGTAATTTATGCTTGTCACAATGCTTATTAAAATAACACAACACATGATTAATTAGTAATGTTGTACTAGTGCTCTTCCACATTTCAATCCGAATATGTAACATGTGGATAACGTAGTTAGTTACACACTGATATGCCTAGATTATAAGCTATTGTTAACTATGTATGGTATGTAATTGTTGGTTTTCCTTAATAAATAAAATAAAATAAAAACACTTCAAAGTGAATAACAACTTTAATTTCGGAAATCGGTGGCAAAAAACTAAAATACAGATCCAAAAACACCAACTTCCGAAATTAAAGCTATTATTCACTTTGAAGTGTTATTATGGAAGTCAGTTGTGTTTTTTTGGAAAAAGTTTTTTTTTTTAATGTTATGGTTATAGTAATAATTATTACAATATTGAAATATGATGGAGTTATTATATTAGTCTTGTGAATAGATGCCTAATTGTTTTATTATTTTACTTAGTTCTTGTCTAAACTTAACACATTCTCTGCTGAATTCTTTATGCAAACGCTTCTTTATGCTACACCCTTACCGACCCTTTTTTTTACGATGTTTTCGAAACAATAGAGATGCACAACGAACACACATGTGCGCCGCGCCGCACTCGAAGAAAGTTATGAAAACGCGCATGTGTGTCTGCCGCACCGAATGTGTTAATCTAAACTTTAAAACTCTCTTCTCAAAATTGATAATTCTGTAGTTAGTGCAATTGTGAACTAAGGCAATGATATGAAGTTAAATGTTTTTGTAGACATAAAACTTTATTTTAGTACGATCTTTTGCCAGCGGCTTCGCCCATGTGGAGGTTGGAAATTAACCCACGGAAACATACTACCGGGATAAATGATGTAATATGTGTTAATCCACTTTATAAACTATTTGTATGCCAAATTTCATCCCAATCTTAAGAAGCATAATCCTAATGATTCAAATATTATTGTTAATTCATACAAGCCTAGTACCTTGTGTTAGGTTTACTGCTCAAAAATGGTGCATAACGTGTCATTTCTTAAATTATACTATCTTGAAATCATGCAGTCCTAGTACTTTTTGTAAAGTTACAGAGGTATTTGTTTCCGACTTGCTAGGTATTTTTATAGCATTTTATTTCCATTTTTCTTAATTGACATAACTTTCTTATTTATGAACTGATTGAAATAAAACAACACTAAATGTTAAGTGAAGCTTATCACAATACATCAGTCAAAACCGCATCCAAATTGGTTAAGCCGTTTCTGAGAATAGCGCGGCCAAACGCCCAGACAAGCCGACAAAAATTCTAAAAATCAATACTTTGGGTTCTATTGCGTTAATAAAGACCCCCAATGATAGCTTTTTAAATATTTTCCGCGTACAGACAGTGATCAGTTACACTTTTATTTTAACGATAGGTAAAGAATAATATAAAATAGCTAATGCAGTACTTACATCAGGTACATGGTCCGGGATGAACGCAAAAGGTCGAAATTTCTTTGGAAATGTTGTGCTATTAATTTTCTCCACAACACGAACAGGGTCCAACTTTTCAGATAGACGCAAGTAGCATATTTTTAATTTCATCGCTCTAGCCTTTGCACCGGTCTGGGGCTGGAAGTTTAACGCTTCGAAATTGCCATTTATTGCTTTAGCCAGAACCTTTACGATGTACATCAGCGAACACTGTAAATGTAAAGGAAAAGGATATTAGAAAATGTACTCATTATTGATAATCAATTTTTATATGTGACAAAGAAACGTATACTCTTATTACCTTCTGCGGTACCTCTTTAAGTGCTATTACAGACATTGTGCTTTTTAGTTATTATTGCTTTATTTAATTTTCTCTAATCACAACGATATATTGCTAACCTGAAAACAAACCAAACAATTTTTTTTTTTTTTTTCCCCTTTTGGCAATTGAGCCGGTGTCGACTATTCTGCCAGCGTCACGTTTAGTCGGCGGTCCGTCGGCTTTGCACTTCGTGGTAGATCTACAGATGTTAGTCGCTAAAAACGAGGACACAGGTTAGTACAACATAAATAATCTAAATTACAATTATATATAAAATAAACAGTAGGTACTAAAAATACAATACATATTTAAGTATATAATTATTACGCACCAGCTACAATTTAATATGGTTGTCGTTTATAAAAGTAGTTAAAATTTTAATAATTTTGGGAGAGAAGTGTGATAAAAGGGAATGGAAGTTAGTTGGGAGAGGAATGTTGCATTTGGAAATTTTTTGATACAGGTCGAAGGATTTGGTATTCAAGGAGCAGGAAAAAAAAATATGATCTAAAGTACCTTCCGCAAGACCGCATTCGCACAGGGAACTGTCTCTAATATGGATCTTATTCAAAAACACTGGGCTACAACAATGTCCAAGTCTTAATCTACAAAGCGATGAAACAGCTCTTTTGGACAGTTTTGGATATTTAAAAAACCAAGGTTTCCGCTGGATGTCTTGCTGTATAGCTGCGTAGTAGACGCCCTTAGCTTTTGAGGTCTTATTCCACGTTTTTGTCCACGAATCGAACAATTTGGGCTTGGCACCATTTCGCAAATCGTAGTTATGAGCTACGTAGTGCTTTCGATCAGCCGGATTAGATGTGGCATACTTTGCTAACGAATCAGCGCACTCATTGCCGACAATACCCGAGTGACCGGGGATCCAGGCTATCTCGATGCCCAAGCCGTTTTGGGAGCATTCAAATAACAAGCTCTTAATTTCTACAACGATTTGGCTATGGATTTTACTATGGAGTTGATTTTGTTTTAAGGCCTGAATACTACTACGTGAATCTGAAAAAATTACTGCTTTTGTTATTTGATGTGATTTGATATAGTGTATAGCTTCTAAAATACCAATACACTCTCCTGTAAAAACTGATGCTTCCGGTGGACATTGAAAAAGTAAGGCAATTTTTGAATTTTGAAAATATACTGCTACTCCTGTACGATCTGTTGGTGATAATTTTGATGCATCAGTAAAGAAAAAATTCCATCCTTCCCAGTAACGTTTGACGGCTAACTCAAAGTCGCGTCTTGCGTTTTGGGAATTCTTTGATATACCTAATCCCAAAACGGCTTTTGGTTCGAAGTAAATCGTTTCATATGCGGCGGAAAAGACTGGGAGAATTGGATATTGATAAATAGGCGAAGAGAGGTGTTTAAGCTCTCTGTACCTATTCATCAATAGGGGAACTGATCTATTGTTCCAATAAGAAGAATTATTGAAGGAAAGGTCGATTTGCTCTAAAATTGGTGTTAAAGGATGGGATGAAAGGGAGAATACTTTAGACAGGAAGCGATCTGCCAAATACTGTCTTCTCAGATATAAGGGTGGTTCTGCACATTCAACTTGAAGCGCATTTATGGGAGAGGATTTCATGGCTCCAATAACGATTCTCAGGCACTTGGCCTGGACGCCGTCTAATTTCTTGAGCGCTTCTTTGTTGCAAGGCTCTATAAGGAAGCAACAGTAGTCTAATGCGCTCCTGGTCAACGCATTATAGACCAGTTTGAGGGTGTAGGGGTGAGCTCCCCACCACACCCCGGCCAAAGACTTAAGGACCGATACAGAGCGTTCGCATTTTTTGACCGTGTTGTTAATATGGTGAACTCCAGACAATTTTGAGTCCAGCGTTACTCCCAGAAACCTAGCCTTATCCTTGACTGGAATTATTTGTCCATCAATGTTTATATCTACTTGGGGAACAGAACGCTTGCGGGTAAAGATGACTGCTGTACTCTTTGGTGCACTTAGAGATAACCCGTGGTCAAGGAGCCACTGGTTTAGTGAAGACAGAGAGACATTCATCGATAGAGCGGCATCCTGAATGGAATTGCCAGTGACCAGTAGCGCAATATCGTCAGCATACTGAAGGATTTTGCAGTCAAAATTTAGAGATGAGGACAAATTCGCTGTATATATGTTGTATAATGGGGGACTAAGAACCGATCCTTGAGGTAACCCTCTCCATACTGTTCTTTGTTCAGAGTCGGCCCCAGGGATTCTTAGTTGTATGACGCGATTGGTGAAAATGTTGCCAATGATTCGACAGATCCTAGCCGGGATTCTCAGCTCGCGCAGCTTTTGCCTGAGAACAGGGAGGAGGACCGAATCATAAGCGGCTGATATGTCCAGGAAGACGGCCACCACAGACTCATTCCTGCTGAGGGCCAGCCGGACCGCTGAAGTGAGGATACCTACACTATCAGCAGTGCCTAGACCTTTCCTGAAACCGAACTGAGTCGTCGGAAGCAGCCTCCTGTTCTCCACCAACCACTCTAAACGATTCTTTACTAAATGTTCTAATAGTTTAATTAGTATGGACGATAAAGCGATAGGTCTATATGAGCAATGATCATTAGGGTCTTTGCCAGGTTTTAAAATCGGAATGACAACTTGAACCTTCCACTCTGTGGGAATATATCCGGAAGTGAAGCAAAAATTAGCCAAGTCCAGGTAGTATTGGTGGGTTTTTGGGCCAGCTTTAGCAATAAAAGAGTAAGGGAATCCATCCACCCCTGGTGCGGAGTCCTTAACACGGGATAGCACAGTTTTTAATTCCTCCAAGCTGAATGGCCCGTTCATTGGATCGTTAGTGTTGTCCACCTCATTGTTGCCAACACAACTGTCCTCTATACCTGGAACATACGCTGGAGCAATTTTGGAGAAAAACTGGTACCCCAGTTCTTCTGAGAGGTTGTTCGAGGAGGCAGGTACTAAACTACTCCTGAAACGTTTTATTTTCCGCCATACTACCGAAACCGGAGTGGATGGACTCAGAGAACTGCAATACTTTGACCAACCTTCTCGTTTCTTCTTTTTAAGTACTTTCCTGGATTTAGCTAATATTTGCTTGAAAGCGATGAGGTTATCCAGGTTCATATCACAGTTAACAGTCTCTTCAGCCTCATTCCTGGCCCTGACCATGTCAGTGCATTCCCTATCCCACCATGGCGGAGAAGGAATTTTACCAGATTGGGGTTTTTTGGAAGGGAAGCAATCATCTGCTGTAGAAGAGATGGCGGAGGAAAAGGACAAAAAACATTCCTGGGCATTATTCTCGTTGACTTTTGGAAGGGAATTTACTCTTAGATCTAAAATCTTTGAATATAAATCCCAATCTACTGAGTTTAGCCTATATTTTAAGAGGGGACGGCAGACTTTATTGGGAATATTTTTAGACGGGAATTCAATCATGATGGGGTAGTGATCACTTCCATAAGTCATGTCCAAGCGACGCCAGATGAGGAGGCTAGATATATTGGATGAGCAGAACGTCAAGTCAACACAACTATTACTCTGCCCTGGTGCAGATCGGCGTGTGGCACTGCCATCGTTGATGACACAAAGATCAAGATCATCCAATATATCCAGCAAGCCTATGCCAAAGTTATCACAAGTATCTGATTCCCAACGATAATGGTGACAATTAAAATCACCCATAATGAGTATTGGACCTTTAACACTGCTTAACAGATTACTAATTACCGAAAGATGTTCGAGTTGTGGGTGCGCAATATAAAAAGAAAAAAATATTTATATCCTCAGCCTTAACAGCAACAACATTTATGTTATCGCCAACAGAGGGTAGAGGAATCGGGGAAAAAGATACTTTGCTATTGATGAGCAAAGCACTCCCCCCATATCCATCAGGTCTGTCGCTACGTACATTACCAAAGCATGGCATCCTGAAATTGCTTTCAGGTAAAAGCCATGTCTCAGCAATGCCGCAGATTGATGGTTTATACTTATTAATTAAAAAGGAAAGATCAGGCTTCCTGGGAGTAATACTCCTCACGTTCCATTGAAGGAATTTCAGAGGATGGAGCATTGTGATTATAGTTCAAGATCGAGGTCAATTTTAAAGCAACGTGGTCAGGTATCGATTGAGTTGAATTTGTGAGAACAGTCATTAACATGTTTGTAATTAATTCTAAAATATTCTTCGAGTTGTCCTCCTGTCTGTAGTTCACTGGCTCGGCGGCGGCTTCTGTTGGGAAGGCGCAGCCATTTTTGGAGGGGGAAAAAGAGTAATTTTGTGTAAGCGCTTGATGAGCTTGCTTATTATAGCTAGGAGAAAGTGGGGTACGGGGTTTAGGGTTAAGGAAGACCGTTTTACGGTATGACCTTTGGGTAGTAGGTATTGGGCTCGAGGACAGGGATTGGGGTTTATTTATTGTAACCTTGTTACGTGCAGAAGGTTTTGAGACATCGGCATATGATCTGGAAACAGGGGGAAAAACCCGACTTGCCTCCGCATACGAGATCGATTTTTCCGCCATCAGAGCTTTGATGCTCTTCTGTCGGCCCAATTCAGGACAGGCACTATCATTTGCGAAATGGTTCCCAGAGCATGAAATACAAAAACCTAACTCAGGGGTGATTTCACATCCATCACCTGGATGATCTTCACCACACTTAAAACAACGTGGTTTTGACCTGCAGAGCGTACGGGTATGGCCAAACCGACAGCAGTGGTAACATTGTATTGTTGGATATGTGTACCTTTCGACCGGAAGAGCTGAGTAGAAACAATACACACGCTTGGGTAAAACTTGTCCGTCAAAAGTCACTACAACTGTTTGCGTAGGCCTCCACTCAGCTACACCGGAAGAGGTCACCTTACGGTTCATCCTCCTAGCCTTTACAACAGGACCACATCCTTCTGGGACCTTAATATTTTCAATAATTTCTTCCTCCGACCATTCAGTAGGGATATCCCTAACAATACCCATTCGTGTTATATTGAATTGTGGGATGGAGGCAGTATAATTATGTTGGGTTAGTAAATTATTAATTAGGAAACTGTTTGCATCTTGATGTGAGTTGAATTCAACAGAAACACGGTTTCTACCAATTCGTTTGACCCCATCGAGGCGTATGTTACTGACATTATTAATCGTCAAAAACATACCAAACTTGACCGGTTGTAGTACAGTGCCTGATGTCTGATTATCCTTAAGGAAAACGTGAACAATATACGGTGGATTATCCCTGGCCGTATATGAAAGTCTGCCGATTATTTTCTTGGCTATCTTAGGTGGGATATTTGTAGTAGCAGGGGGCGAGACAGCCACTCTTTTTCGATTTGGGGTCTCAGTATCCATGGGGTCTTGCGTAAGTATTTGGGTGTCATGGGGGAGAGTGACAGTCAAGACAGGGGAAAGATTAAAATGCTCATTAGGGGGGTCAGGATTAGGGGGGTCAGGGTCAGGAGGCTTTTTGGAGTTCATTTTGACGACTAATGATTAAAAAACGGGACAATCACAAATAAAAAATAAAACTAACCTTACACCAAGAATACACACAAACACTAGAATAGTCTCGATCAAGTTTCACACAAAGATTCACTAGAAATCGAAAAAATTCGTAATACGGACAAAAGCACGTGTTTAGCCTTCACCACTACCAACGAAAAATTCCAAAAAAAAAAAAAACAAACCAAAACCAAACAAATTGTCAGTGTTCGTCAGTTTTGTCCACAGACTACATCATATCCAAAGAGTAAAGTAACAATAGAGAGAAATACCGCGACAAGTGGTTTCGGCAGTCCTCTCGTGATGTTAACCTGACACTGCCTAAAGAATTCTGAAGAGACCGAAACAGGTGGAAATCTGAAGGTGCAAGCTCAGGACTATACGGCGAATGCAATAACACCTCCCAGCCAAACTCTCTTCATTTTTGCTGAGTGGCTAAAGATGTGTGAGGTCTAGCGTTATCATGATGAAAAACCACACGCCTTCTGTTGATTAATTCCGGCCGCTTTCTCTCAACTTCTTGCTTTAATCTCATCAGTTGTTCGCAGTAGAGTTCAGAATTGATGGTCCTGCCGAGTCCTGCAGAGTTGATGGTAACAGCTCATAATGAATAATGCCCTTCCAATCCCACCACACACACAGCATCACCTTGTTGCGAGTTAACCCGGGTTTCGCCACAGTCTGTGAAGCCTGACCGGCCTTTGACCACGACCTTTTTCGCACGTTCTTGTCATACGTGATCCACTTTTCACCACCAGTTATCAGCTTCTTCAAAAATGGTTCGGTTTCATTACTTCGTAATAAAGAATCACAAATGAGTACACGGTTCATTAGGTTTCTTTCAGTGAGCTCGTGAGGTACCCAAATGTCGAGCTTTTTTGTGTACCCAGTTTTTTTCAAATGCGCCAAAACTGTTTTGTGGTCAATTTCCAGTTCTTCAGCTACGTCGTAACTACTGATATGCCGATCTTGCTCCACTTTTTCAAAAATGGCATCCATTTTATCCGTAATAGGGCGACCAGAGCGACGTGCATCTTTGACATCAAAATTTCCGGATTGAAAACGCTTAAACCAAATTTGTGCTACTCTCAGAGACACTACTCTAGGTCCATAAATATCGCAAATTTTTTTCGCGGCTTGCGTTGCATTTTTACCTTTTTTGTAGTAAAATTTTAAAATGTATCGAATTTCTTCATTAGATTCTCTCATCTTGACGGTACGAAAAACAAATGAAAATCACACAGTTTCCTAATTTGAATTTGGAATTATGTTCTTTAAAATTTAAACTTTCAATGATACCAAAACCTGCCAGATACAAAGTATAGCCAAAGAGATTTTATTACAAGTTCATACATACTACTCGTATAATGCGAAAAGACTTTTTCCCCAACCTAATAGGTACTTCTTATTGAGTACTTCCGATGTCCCGCTGTGGTCTTCATCGTCAGTTGGTACTTTCCGAGAGCAAATGCACGAGTTACTATAAAAAACCATCCAAATCTCTATAGGTCTGCCTATAAAATTAGAGGGTTTACCTCGATTTCCTTGGGATCCCCTCATTAGATTCTGACTTGGTAACAATGGGACCACTTCGAAAGCATACCCTTTCAAACAAAAAAACAATTTTCAAAATCGGTCCACAATGCGGAGAAATCGCTGTACATACATTTAATATATATATATATATATTTATATATTGCTTTTGCCCGCGGCTTCGACCACGTGTAAGTTGGAAATTACGTACTACCGGATTTAAAATTATCCGAACCCAGGTCATGTCCTATCCTTTAAGACGTCAAAGATAACAAATAGACAGGCAGACAAAAAATAAATTCAAATAATCTTTTTTATACATTAAACAGATTTTTATGATTCCAAGGCCCGCTTGCACCAAAAACCGTAAAAACATTTAGCGTTGAACATATTTATTAGAACATCATTCCATCCCTGCCAATTATATTATAACACAATTCACAGAAATAGAACATTCGTTTGGTGCTAATGGCCCTAAACTAACTTAAAAAAATATATTGTATATTCTTAGAAACCAGAAGTCAGGACAGTTAAAAAAAAAATGCACAAGTATTTCCTAAAATTATTTAATTAACAATCAAAATTAATAACCGAAATTACAACAAATGATAATTTAAAACTATGACATCCGAAACTCTAATTACTGCAAATGATATAAATTAATTACGAAAATAACAATATAACGACCGAATATGAAAGTACAAGCGAGGGTAGCGATGTTCAACCGTTGCCGACCGATAATCGAATGAATCCGTTGCTTTTTTTTAAAATATGGCATCTCGTAGTTGGCCTAGAGAGGCCGTGACTACTTAACCGGACTATCCTGTGGCTGCCTTAAGCGAACTCAAAGCCTCCAGCCAGGGGCATAAAACTTACACACTAAGCGACTACTCGCTAAGGGCTCCCCCTGTGGGGAACGGGCCTCGGCTTAGGGCGTCGCTGGGGGGAGGACAGCAAGATGGGACAGGCTGGATCATATTTGAGTGATTATTATTGTCAGGGGAGTTTAAAGCTACTGGCTCAGCTACGCCACTAGCTGGCACTTCATACCCGAGCAAGGGACGGGGGAGAGGACAATTATTACAGGGTCGTCGCGAGGGACCTCGGCGGCGAGGTCGGAATGTCGATTTGTGTTTGTTCCTACGGTCCCTACTGCTCTCCTGGAGAAGAGTTATGGGGTCGTCGGGACCTGAGAGAACAAGCCTAGGGCGGCGGACCTTACTAATACGAGAGGGGACATAGCTAGCCCCCTCGACAACCAGAGGGTTGCGATGGTTGGTGGCTGAGTCGAAAAAACGCTTGAAATTGCGTTTCAAGAACTGGGAGATGGAATCCGTTGCTAAGCGCGCGCCCTCCTTTATAGCGCACCGCTTGGGCCAGGTCTTGATGAGGGAGGTCTCGCTAAGACGGCCGTTCCTGACAGCGAGGCGTCCTCGACCGCATCTTGCCTTGCGCCATCACTAGGTTCACCATCACCAGACTGGCCGTCATCCTCAGACTGGTCATAATCATCTGCAAAGTAACACATACTGTACATTTGTTTTCTTGCGTCACTTATGTGTCTGAAGCCAAAGAATAGTAAGCACTTGAACTAATGTTGCACTAATGATGTCAAGTACGCGATAGTGAGCGTGCACTCCCACCATCAGGTACCCAACTAAACAGGAAGGTTTCTTAGGTAATTGAAATGTAAATTTAAATGCTTCAGACTAGAAAAAAAAAATGTTAAGCAAAAACAGTGATTTTAAGCATTAAAACGTAAATGGAACTAAATAGCATTCCAAGCAATGGAATTCCGGACTTCCATTGGGTAGAATACTAGCCAAGATAAATAAACAGTAGTGAAGCACTTAACCAGAACAGAAGCCATGAACCATAGGTTCAGGCCAAACAGAAGTCATAAGCCAGGAGCTCAGACCTCACGGAAGTCATAAGCCAGGGGCTCAGACCAAACAAAAGCCATGAACCAGGGGTTCAGACCAAACATAAGTCATACATAAGCGAGAGACTCAGACCAAACAGAAGCCATGAACCAGGGGTTCAGACCAAACAAAAGTCATAAGCCAGAGGCTCAGACCAAACAGAAGCCATGAACCAGCTGTTCAGACCAAACAGAAGCCATGAACCAGGGGTTCAGACCAAACAGAAGTCATAAGCCAGAGGCTCAGACCAAACAGAAGCCATGAACCAGGGGTTCAGGCCAAACAGAAGTCATAAGCCAGAGGCTTAGACCAAACAGAAGCCATGAACCAGGGGTTCAGCCCAAACAGAAGTCTTCCGGTTGGTTCCCAGCCTCAAAGAAAGCGGAGCGTGCGTCAGGCGTCCACTCGCCGCGCCGCGCCAGAGCACCATATGCTCGGCAGCTGCCTGGGTTTTTTTTTCCATACGAACCAGCTAGTAGTTCCAGCTCGTAGCGATGATGTGGCAGTACACGCAGGACCTTATAGGGCCCCCGCATGCCAGAGTCGAGCTTTCCTGTGCTCTGCGATGCCTTGTTGACAAAGACATAGTCCCCAACAGCGTAGGCTCGTGGTTGTCGCCGGTTCTGGTTGGTGTATTCGTCTTAATGCCGCTGATTAGCTGTAAGTAAGTCTGAGGCACGCTGTCTCCTGAGCGTCATAAGTGCTTCTCGATTAGGGTTACGGTTCTCAAGTGCGACGTCACGCACTAGAGATCTTATTACTGGGGTAGCTGCATCAATACCAACGAGGAGTTGTATCGGAAACCGTTTGACTCCGTTAGGGGACCAAGGACATCAGTGTGAACTACTGAAAAAGGTACCTCAGGCTTCGTCCTAGATTCTATGAGTTGGCTAGGAGCGCGAGGGACTTTTTTATGTGACAGACAAACAATACAATGACCAACATATTTCTTATCCCAGAAAACCAAAAATGACGCAATATAAAATCAGTAGTTTTGTCTATTCCTATATGATCATGATCATCGTGGAACACTTAACAAACTAAGCCTCTGCCCTTTAGGGATAAAACAAAGGAGACGAGAGTCTTCACCAGTTAGTGAATACTTGTAGTACAACAAATCGTTCTTTATGAAGAACTGTGTAGGATCCAATTGACAATCCTTCAGCTTTTGCATCAAGCTTTGTGTTTCAGAATCAGCCGTCGGAGCAATCTTCGTCCAATTTCGCGGATTTCGAATTTGGAGAACAGTAGCAGGCTGTCGGCTTAAAAAGTCTGCGTGAGGCAACCTTATCGATACTCAAGCGTGAACTGGAAGTCTTGCATGTAAACCACAGGCCACACGAGGCAACAAGTCCTTTTTACGCTCAATTTCAATGAATTATGATCGGTTACTATTTGAAACTTTATGCCTATTAAATAATGCTGAAAGTGTTGTAAAGCGCGAACGATTGCCAACGTCTTGAGTTCGTAAATGTGGTAACGGTACTCGGCACCCTGCGTGGATTTACTAAAATAGCCGACAACTCGCTTCCGTCTACCCTCATGTTCTTGCAATAAAATAAAAAAAAAATCACATGCTAAGTCTTGCTTCTCGCCCCACACAAAAGGCTGACCTTTTCTAAGCAATTTGGCAATACAAGCAGTTTTAGAAGCGTACCCAGTAATCTACCTCCGAAAATAGCCCGCCAAACCCGAAAAGTTGACGAACGCCTCTTACATTAGATGACTTAGGAGATTCGATTCGACACTTTCCTTAAAAAAACAAGTTTCAATTGAATGCCCAATCTTTTTACAGAATGTGCAAGTCTTAACGGCTTAGAATTCGACTTTGTTGGTTAAAGATTAGAGCTAATAAATTCGGTTTTTGATGAAGATTTACCAGAATCCCGCATTGGTTTTTTGCTGACTTTTGAGGGCAAACGGCCTGTTTGTAACCTACGTTTCCACATGAAAAGCACACTAATCGATCATACTGCGAGACCTTGCGTTAACGCGAATCAGGGGAATTTGCGTTTGACGTGCGAACAGGATTGTTATTAACAGGTGCCACACCCTTAGGGTTTAAGTACACTGGCAGAAAAATCTACTAATTCTCTTAACTGTAGTTTTCAGCATAAGTAGCGAATTTATTAGAATTTGTACTCATGACATCGTATAGCATAGTAACCATCTCAACTTCGCGTGGGTACAATGATCGGAATTCAATTTTAAAATTAGACCACGACCGATCGTTGAGCCATGGCTTAGCCTTCCCATAAACACCCACCGATGCCTCCCAGGCATTCCCGATCGTCCCACTGACATACCTCGCGCCCACGATCGACTTCCACACACCACATGTCAAAATCATATACATTGGGATCAAAATTCGAAATATAGTAATGCTTAGATCTTACTTAAATTAGCGAAGAAAGTGCGGCCACAATCCTATCCACAGCGTCAACCCCCCACGATGTCTCAGTGGTCATGGTTCTATCCGTAGCACGTGTTTCCGTATTACCGGTAACAGGTGCCTCGGCAACCACCAAAGTTGTCAGCGGCGGAGTGGTGCCCGGATGTGACGACATGGGAGTAGACGTACGTATAGTGGTTTGAAGGCAACCGTTCCTTTAAAGCGCTCAATCGAACCAGTATTTCATTCAAAGGGTCGCGACGAGGTTTATCCCCGCGCCCATACGAACTATCCCAGCGCCTACGCGAACTTTGAGACTTTGCTTGAACGAGCGAAGATAACGCTCCAACAATCCTGTCCGCTGCGTCCCGGCTTTCTGGCGCCCGTGAACCACTCTCAATTGCACGCTCCGCCTGGACCGTGACATGCTCGCTGACCAGCGTAGACGGTTGAGAATGCTGGATGGTTGGACGCTTCGGAAAAATATTGGAGGGTGTTATTGACGGTTGAAAACTACCCTCAAGCGAATCAATTCGAGATAATTTTTTCTCCAACACATCGTCGCGCGAGCTATGGCGTACGAGCTATCACGGCGCCTACAAAAATGACCATGAGGGCTACGTGAATATTCACGATTCTTAATAGGACTATGACGCGGAGTGCGTACACATCGCCTAGATGACCTAACTCGACGCTCACGTTCATTTAACGGCGGCGTATAGCGTTCGACATTCGAACAACCCCGACGTTTAACTGACCTACTTTTATCACGACGCTGTCTACGAGAATAATCACGTTCTTTTGATCTAAGAAAAATAGATGGAAGAACGGTTAAAACGCGTGGTCAATCCCACTTCTGATCTTGGGAACCAGAAGTGAGGACAGTTTTAAAAAAAAACAAACAATGCACAAGTATTTCCTAAAATTATTTAATTAACAATCAGAATTAATAACCGAAATTACAACAAATGATAATTTAAAACTATGACATCCGAAATTCTAACTACTGCAAATGATATAAATTAATTACGAAAATAACAATATAACGACCGAATATGAAAGTACAACCGTTGCCGACCGATAATCGAATGAATCCGTTGCTTTTTTTTTTTTTTGTAGTAACCGGACTATCCTATGGCTGCCTTAAGCGAACTCAAAGCCTCCAGCCTGGGGCATAAAACTTACAGACTAAGCGACTACACGCAAAGGGCTCCCCCTATGGGGAACGGGCCTCGGCTTAGGGCGTCGCTGGGGGGAGGACAGCAAGATGGGACAGGCTGGATCATATTTGAGTGATTATTATTGTCAGGGGAGTTTAAAGCTACTGGCCAGCTACGCCACCAGCTGGCACTTCATACCCTTAACCTACCTACCTTCATACCCTTTACCTACCCCTTACGGGGGCGTGGCGTGCGGTGTCGGGGCACAGCCCCCCGACCGCGGAAGCAACACGGTGGCCCGTAACCACGGGCCCCTCATTTTGGTCGCCACTGGCGAGTGGATGGTTGGGCGTGCGGCATACACGCCCATGTAGAGAGGTTTCTGTAGTTTGTGTGAATCCGTTGCTAAGCGCGCGCCGTTCTTTATAGCGCACAGCTTGGGCCAGGTCTGGATGAGGGAGGTTTCGCTAAGAATATTATTATTAATTTTAATATGATCACCATTAATTTTTGTGATTGACCACCAATGACCGTGTTAGTGAATGTGTACGTATTAGCCAAGTTATTTTTATGACTTTAAATTATAATAACTTTTGACCAAGTGGACCGATTATAATGAAATAAAGAATAAATGTTCACAGTCCGAAATCCTTTATAACTCTTAAATAAAGTACACAAAATATCAATATTACCTACATGTAAATTTTAAAATCATACCCTATATTTTACCCCCTTGGGCGATTATTTTACAAAAACGCTGGAACATATAATCTTTATTTCTTACCAAAAGCTTAAATTTGATTTTTCATATCCCTAACTAAAGAAATGCAAGGTTTTCCATACAAACTTTCATCCCCCAAATCACCCCCTTTAGGATTATTTTTCCAACAAAAAGTAGCCTAGTAAAAAACCATAAAAACGACACCCACGTTGATTTTTAGACATTTCAACAGAGAATGATAGTATTTCAAGTCCACGACCGACGTTGGATTTTAAAATCGTTGTAGTTTTCGTAATCTGCGACCCGATAAACCATACAAACGATACCCATGTTGATTTTCAGACTTGGTCACCCCATTTCCCCCTTTCAGGGGTTGAATTCTGAATAAAACCTGAAACACTCAGGAGTACTCCTGTGAAGTTTCGAATAAAATAATCTGACTAATCGTGTTTCCCCATACAAACTTTGGACCCCCGTTTCAACCCTTTAGCACGGTCGCACGATCATTTTCGTCGGACGCACGCATCATCGTACGAGCGATGGCAATAGGACGTTGCCTTAACCTAACGGTCACCACAGACTACAAGTTGTCAGATTGTCACACTCAAACCGGTGAGTTTATTAGGTTTACAAGTCAGTGGTATACAGGGTGTGTCGTAAATAGTGGTCCAGAGTAAAGGAGTCGATACACTGTATTCTTATGTATCACATACCGAAATTTTAACCATATTCAGTTAAGGGTCTCCGAAAAAAAAAATGTTTTTTAAAATTTCTGTACCTTGCTTCACGAATTTGACTGTAGTTTCAACAAATATCAATATTTTTTAATTCAGTTTATTTATTATTACTCTTGAATATGTGCACTATAATATGCAAGCCCTTTTTTCTATTTTAAAGTCAAAGGTAATTAAAGAAATTAATTTGTTTCCAATTTCAATTCTCATCACCAGCAAATCATATGACTTTAGGGGCATATTGTGTAAAAAAAATGTACTGCACTGTTAGTGCCCATTAGTTTTAAAAATACCTCATTAAATGCAAATTACAAAATGGTAAAATATTAAGTGGTAAGACGTCAGAAAAAAAAGTTATTAGCATTCAAAACGAAAGACAGCTAAATTTGCTCAAAACATTTTTTTCGGTTAAGAAAATTACAAGTATAGCAAACTGTTAAGGATTAAACCAATAAGTATTTTATTGTAAGTTCTTTGATTTGCTTTTTAAAATAAAACATTTTTTCAAATTAACCATTTATTAAAATAATCAATACTCAATCGTCATTGTACAAAAGTTGTTGACAGTACAGGCACAGTACAGGTACAGCATTGAACCCAGATAGGGCGCAGCAATTTTAATACTAAAACAATACTACTTGAAACGAAACAATACGAAAAGATAAACCTTAAAACAGTAAATGCCTTTAAGTATTGGTATTTTTAACTCAAACTCAAAATTAAGTCGAACAATGAATTATTCATTACAATGTTTTTTACAGAACAAATTATTGTTTTAACAGAAAAAAAAAATGTTTTTACAGAACAAAAAAAATCACTAATTATCACAACTATTTTTAAATTAATAAGTTTTTTCATTGTTATTATACCAAACGTTCAAAGTGGCGACCACCAGCGGCGATGCATGCTCTGCACCGCCGAATAAAAGATCGCTTTAGCCTGCGTGCAAACCCACTTGTTTTTATCTCTTCAGCCGCTGCCTGGATTCTTTGTCGTAAATTGTTCAACTGAAGTGATTTGGACTTCATAAACTTTTTCTTTCAGACTCCCCCAGTAGAAAAAATCAAGGGGGTTAAGGTCTGGCGAACGTGGTGGCCATAAAGTTGGGCCTTGCCGCCCAATCCATCTTTGGGGATAGGTATGGTTTAAATGTTCACTTAATTCTGGATCGACATCTCTCAATAACTCTGGGAGGTCGTTTTGCAAAAAGTTTGTATCTTTCCCCATTCAACGTTTCGGGTAGCTCGAACGGGCCAATTATTTGCCCACCAATGATCCCCGTCCACAAATTTATTTTAAATTGATACTGGGATCGATCCTGTCTGATTAAGTTGGGATTTTCTAGCTGCCAGCTGTGTAAGTTGTGCATATTGAAATAACCATCTTTTTTACATGATGATTCGTCACTCCACATTGTTTTCTTATAAAATTGTGGGCAACATTTCTCTGCAAAATTGTACTCTAAATGGCCCATCTCTTGGCAACAAAGTTTGTACCCTTTGAAAATGGTAAGGGTACAGCTGATGCCTTTGAATAACACGGTGAACGGTCCTCGTAGAAATGCCCGTCCTCCGTGCTATGACACGAACAGATGTAGTTGGGTCTTCATGGACCAAATCCATTATCTCTCCGTCGTCGTACACTCTCGGCCGTCCTTCGCTGGCGCCGCCGATGCCTGTGCCGGGTAATCGACCTTCGGAATAGGCAGAATGTACTCTACTGAATACACGGTGATCAGGGTGTCGACGATCGGGATATCTTTCTCGATACAGATCTAGAGTTTCAACACAGCCACATTCGCCGTAAATAAGATGCATTTCGGCATATTCTCTCGGCGTGTACTGCGCCATCTCTAATTCGCCACTTCACTGCACGTGTTTCCAAATCATCTAGAGTTTCAAAGTCAAAATAACATAGCCAGAGTCGTAGGGTTCACCAATACAACAAGTCCAAATCAGAAGCAAATCAAAGTCCACAAAATAGAAATTTAACGGCAGAAATAACACACAAAGAGACGAGAGGCGCATGCGACGTACGGAACTGGCTAGCTAGAGGGTCTTTTTTAATTGTTCTAGTTGCTAATTAGTCTGTCTCGCTCATTCTTCAAAAGAATAGTAACAAAGAAACCGCATTCCTTCTTTATCACTCCCCATATAACTCACACCCCGAGCCCTTTTGAATGCTTTTTATTATCTGTATGGCTTATTACCAATTCCAGGAATACAATAGACCTTTTTTACCTGAGGTACAGACGCCAGCAGGTCAACCTACCCGAAACTGTCAGATTTTCCCAATCAACCTTGAACCTAATGCCTAAGCAATAAAGTCGAAAATCTATTAAAGAAATCTGACAGATTGTAGTAGCTTGATGTGCTGGCGTCTGTACGTTAAAAATATCACAATAATAGTAACTTAACAAAAAAAATATGTTTTGAGCAAATTTAGCTGTCTTTCATTTTGAATGCTAATAACATTTTTTTCTGAAGTCTTACCATTTAATATTTTACCATTTTGTAATCTGCATTTAATGAGGTATTTTTAAAACTAATCGGCACTAACAGTGCAGTACATTTTTTTTACACAATACGAGTATGCCCCTAAAGTCATATGATTTGCTGGAGATGAGTATTGAAATTGGAAACAAATTAATTTCTGTAAGTACCTTTGACTTTAAAATAGAAAAAACGGTTTGGATATGATAGTACACATATTCAAGAGTAATAATAAAAAAAACAGATATTTTTTTTTTATATTTGTTGAAATTACAGCCAATCTCGTGAAGCAAGGTACAGAAATTTTAAAAAACATTTTTTTTTTCGGAGACCCTTAACTGAATATGGTTAAAATTTCGGTAATTGATACATAAGAATACAGTGACCAGACCACTATTTACGACGCACCCTGTATGTTCCTTGTTCCTTGGTCACACAGCGCCACAGACTACATAGAGATTACTACGTACGATGCACAGCCATAGTATCTCAATGTGCACAGCACCATTGAACTATGAAAAACTATAAAAGGTCTCTCTATTCATACAGGAAATCTGTACTCATCATTATGATCAACTTTTACTATGGGACCAAACCTGAAACACACACAATAAATATCTTATAGCCGGGGAACGGGTGTAAGAGAAACGCAAGTGCTTAGGAATCACACTATAATCACTCGGAACACACAGATTACAACTCAGCAGGACTTTTGAGTAAAAGCGCGCGCACGTTCGCTCGCTGGTGGGTAGCTTACTTAACTGATTACTGACGATTACATTCTCAGAACTTACTCGAGCTTGCCCGGGCGCTCTCAGACGGGAGGCCAGGTAACCACTCTGGGTTGCCATGATAGCATTTACGTACAGCCGCACGCTATACACTCCCCCTCGAGTTCTAGAGAACGTGGGGACGTTGAGTTCAAGAGCGGGGGCTCTTGAACTCACTCAGAGGAAGCTGAACAAACTGAAAAAACATATTTTCGTGGACGCCCTCTCTGACGTTTTGGAACTACGGACGAGGAGGCGTACTATCCCGGTTATGAAACCGAGTGAGATCTGATACTTGTGACTCGGGCTCAAAGAGGAATCCACACTCTTTGCACAGAGTGCTTTTCATAAAGGGATGTGATCATGCGACTATACTGTGGAGGTGCTCCGAACTCACGCTGTGTGTTGCTTGGGATGTGCAGCGACTGCAGCGGCCAACCTCAACCTGAGCCCGTAATAGGTTGATAGATTTACATGATCTTGACCACTGCAGTGTGTCCAGCCGGCGCAGTTTTACTAAAGAGCACTGACTCCATTGCACTGACTTCCGAGGAGGTCGAGACCCAGGAGACTATAATAATCTAGACAACTTCTCTGAAAATTATTATTCTCTTGCCTATGTTGAACTTGCATGGTCAGCGACACAAGTCCAGTCTACCTGGTCTATCTGGGGGAATTTTTAACTGATTATCATTTGTTACAAATAAGTACCCTGGCGTGCATAAATCTTTAGCAAGGTTACATTCAAGGAGTAAGTATACTGTTTATGGACCGTAGTATGTTGCGTTCTGTAGTTTCTACAACACACGCCTGTTCTCCATGGGGGTGAAGACGTTAGTGTATATAGTACGTAGGATACATTTATATATCTTTTCTGAAATTTCTTTGAATAGTAGACCTACTTTTGATGAACGTCAAGATGGCGGGACCCCGCCAGGTTTTTCGAATATCATGTGACTATGATTTAATACAATATTACTACTATTTTATACTTTTATAGTAAAATTCTACACTCATAAAATTTCAAAATGTTGTACAAAGAAAGTGGTCCCGCTATTTTGATATCAAAATGACGGGACCACTATTCAGTTAATGAAAAACACACGGCGTGATCTTAAACTAAACACACCAGATTTTAATACGACAACGTTTGAATCGTTATTATTCTTTTAAAACTGTAATTTCAATATATAACAGAATGTATAACAGAACATTGACTTAAAAGCCATCAGTTTATGTTCAATTTTAATAATCACCAGGTTGGTAGTTCGTTCAGCAGAGTAAATGCTATACATGGTGGCTCATTAATTTATCCCACGGGAACCTTCTACCGGGATGAAAAGTATCCTATGTCTTAATATACTAGCTGTTGCCCGCGGCTACGCCCGCGTGTATGTCGGAAATTATCCCACGGGAACCTTCTACCGGGATGAAAAGTATCCTATGTCTTAATATACTAGCTGTTGCCCGCGTGTATGTCGGAAATTATCCCGCGGGAACCTTCTACCGGGATGAAAAGTATCCTATGTCTTAATATACTAGCTGTTGCCCGCGGCTTCGCCCGCGTGTATGTCGGAAATTATCCCACGGGAACCTTCTACCGGGATGAAAAGTATCCTATGTCTTAATACACTAGCTGTTGCCCGCGTGTATGTCGGAAATTATCCCGCGGGAACCTTCTACCGGGATGAAAAGTATCCTATGTCTTAATATACTAGCTGTTGCCCGCGGCTACGCCCGCGTGTATGTCGGAAATTATCCCACGGGAACCTTCTACCGGGATGAAAAGTATCCTATGTCTTATTATACTCACTGTTGCCCGCGGCTACGCCCGCGTGTATGTCGGAAATTATCCCACGGGAACCTTCTACCGGGATGAAAAGTATCCTATGTCTTAATATACTAGCTGTTGCCCGCGTGTATGTCGGAAATTATCCCGCGGGAACCTTCTACCGGGATGAAAAGTATCCTATGTCTTAATATACTAGCTGTTGCCCGCGTGTATGTCGGAAATTATCCCACGGGAACCTTCTACCGGGATGAAAAGTATCCTATGTCTTAATATACTAGCTGTTGCCCGCGTGTATGTCGGAAATTATCCCACGGGAACCTTCTACCGGGATGAAAAGTATCCTATGTCTTAATATACTAGCTGTTGCCCGCGGCTTCGCCCGCGTGTATGTCGGAAATTATCCCACGGGAACCTTCTACCGGGATGAAAAGTATCCTATGTCTTAATATACTAGCTGTTGCCCGCGTGTATGTCGGAAATTATCCCGCGGGAACCTTCTACCGGGATGAAAAGTATCCTATGTCTTATTATACTAGCTGTTGCCCGCGGCTTCGCCCGCGTGTATGTCGGACATTATCCCACGGGAACCTTCTACCGGGATGAAAAGTATCCTATGTCTTAATTTACTAGCTGTTGCCCGCGTGTATGTCGGAAATTATCCCACGGGAACCTTCTACCGGGATGAAAGTATCCTATGTCTTAATATACTAGCTGTTGCCCGCGTGTATGTCGGAAATTATCCCACGGGAACCTTCTACCGGGATGAAAAGTATCCTATGTCTTAATATACTAGCTGTTGCCCGCGTGTATGTCGGAAATTATCCCGCGGGAACCTTCTACCGGGATGAAAAGTATCCTATGTCTTAATATACTAGCTGTTGCCCGCGGCTACGCCTGCGTGTATGTCGGAAATTATCCCACGGGAACCTTCTACCGGGATGAAAAGTATCCTATGTCTTAATATACTAGCTGTTGCCCGCGTGTATGTCGAAAATTATCCCGCGGGAACCTTCTACCGGGATGAAAAGTATCCTATGTCTTAATATACTAGCTGTTGCCCGCGTGTATGTCGGAAATTAGCCCACGGGAACTTTCTACCGGGATGAAAAGTATCCTATGTCTTGAAAGAAAGAAAGAAAGAAGGAATAACATTTATTTGACACAGTTCGTGAAACACAAAATACAAATAAGAAATTAAAAAAATGTTTAATCACCAGTGTGTGCCTCACGGCTGCGTCAAAAATGTTCATTTCAGCATTAATGCCAGACAGATGCTGTCTGACGCTGGTTATCTAATGAACCTTTAGGGACAAGTGACGGGGAGCACACACAGTTTCAGCATACTTAAGACATAATATTTTTAATCCGCTAGGTTCGCATTGACGTGTTTGCGGATACCAGCCCGTATTACCTATTACCTACATAATATTTATATTTATACTTAAATCAATAAATAAATAAACTAAGTGGGTTCTTTGTGAATAAAAAAAAAATCTAATAGTTATATATACTTAATAATAATTTGATAATAAAAACTAAGATACAAAACAATAATAAATACTTTAGTTTTGGAGTCCTGTAATACAGGCCTAGAGCTTAGTTTAGGCACGATATTATATGTTCATATAAGTGATACATTAAGGGCGACCATATCAAGTTTCTGTTGTGAATCTATCAGATACTGCCGTAAACATGTTCTGAAAGTGTGGATAGTGCCCAGTGCCCTTAATGGTGGTGGGATATTATTCCACACCTTAGATGCAGCGTATCGGAAAGTGCCTCTGAAAGCCGCTGTCCTATGAGACTGTGTTGCCAGTTGTTGTGCACATTGCCTGGGCGCGCAATCTCGTCTACTAGCCATCCAACTAAGCTTATCGTACAAATACTTCGGTTTTTTGGACTTAACGACACCAAAAAGCAGGCACGCTAGGTGTAACTTTCGTCTCGACTTCATCTTGAGAATAAAGTGTTTGTTAAGAAATGGGGTGACATGACTTCTCGGAGGAACTGAGTAACAGAAGCGCGCACATGCATTTTGTACTCTTTGTATTAGTCGATCGGTACGAGCCAGCAAGCGCGGGCCGTAAACCGTATCAGCATAGTTTAATTTAGACAGAACAAGGGTTTCGACTAGCTGTTCGCGAAGCTTTTCGGACAAGAACGGCCTCATTTTGTAGAGCAGTTTCAGGCGATAGAAGCAGTTTCTTACGGAGTTAGCAACGTGTTTCTCAAATCTAAGGCTATTGTCCATATATAAGCCAAGGTTCCGCGCCTCATTCACACGGTCAATAGGCTCACCCATTAGAGTTATATTAAGGCTTAAAGGTATCTTCCTCAACTGCTGCCTCGTACCAAACAACATGTACTTGGTTTTCAGTGGGTTTAATGCCAAGCAATTCTCATCTGACCAGGTGGCAATTCTTTCTAAGTCGTCATTTAGGTCTCTAATGGCCGACTCATAATCATCTGGACTGAAAGATAAACACAATTGGACATCATCGGCATAAATATGATATTTGCATTTCTGAAGGCACTTTATTATATCTGCACAGTAGAGAATAAAAAGAATCGGACCCAAAATTGATCCCTGAGGAACGCCTCTTTCTATAGAAGTAAGGGCTGAAGTCAAGGTAGTACCATCCGACAAACGCAGTTCTACAAGTTGTTTCCTGTTACTAAGGTAGCTGTGGAACCATTCAATGGCATTGTCGTCAAAACCGTAGTATTTTAACTTTGACAGTAATAGCGAGACGTTAATGCAATCAAATGCACGGGAAAAATCAAGCAGCACCATCAGTGAGCACATGCCCTTATCCTGGGCTGAAAGAATATTGTCCGTAACATCAAGTAACGCCGTAGAAGTGCTGCGCTGTTTCCTAAAACCTGATTGTAGATCAGGTAACACTTCGTTCTCTTCTAAAAACCGAGTTAATTGACGGCACACTACCCTCTCCATTACTTTTGAAAGACAGGGGAGAATACTGATCGGCCGCAAGTCTTTAATTTCTGTAGGGTTTGGACTTTTAGGTAGGGGTCTAACTGTGGCAATTTTCCATTGGTAAGGAAACTTTGATGTCCATATGGAATAATTAATGATGTAGGTAATAGTTTCTAAAGTGTGCTGCAAAGTTAGAGTAAGCATACTTAAGGTTATGTTGTCGCAGCCTTCAGCATTTGATTTTAGGTCAGAAATAATAATGTGTGAGATATCGTTTTGGTCCACTGGAGCAATTGTGAATATTGCTTCACTATATTTGTGGGTCTCATAGAATGATATAAGCGACGTGCTTGCTACCGGGTTGCCAGGGACATTCAGAAATGTGTTATTTATTAGGTCTGGGCTTCTAAAATGTGGGGGAAGGTCGTGTCCTTGCTTTGAGGGTGCAAACGTGGATTTAATGTTCTTCCATAGTAATTTTGGATTATTTATTTTATTATTTATGTTGTGCCTGAAGTACGCAATTTTTTCATGATACAAGGAACATTCTACCAAAGATTTTAACTGTTTATAGTAAACTTTTTTTGGTCCTGATTTAGTATTCCTATATTTTGCTAACGCATTGTCCCGTAACCGCATCATGAGCTGGATAGTGTCCGTAATCCAGGGATACGATAATTCCTTGATACGACAAGTCTTAAGTGGCGCGTGGACATCAAACAATGATATTAAGCAGTGATTAAAGCTATCAACCATGTCATTCACATCGGTTAATTCAGAAACACGACCTATGTTTGATTGCGACAAATCCGTATAAAAACTATCCATACAGATGTCCTTCATCGGCATGTATTTGATTACATATGGTAAAAATTTGTCCCGCTTTATATGAAATTCACTGACTATAATGGAATGGCCTGTAATCGAACCAAAGGATTCCACCGTCGTGTATCTTGCCCTAAGGTCTGTGCACAGTAGGTCAATAAGAGTCTCACTCGTATTTGTGAAATGTGTCGGCATCGTGACAAGTTGAACGAGACTTACGCAATTTAAAAATTCTTGTACTTTTTTGGTTTTAGTCTCTGAATGTATGCTGAGCATGTTAACATTGAAATCCCCGAGCAATATATAATGATCACAGTTACCCAACGCAGTAAAAGTGTTCGTGATGGCATCAAGGAAGTGATCTATGTCAAACCACGGTGGCCGGTACGCTGTACCAATAGCAATTTTTTTCCCGCTTAGCGAGATTGTCAGCCACATCTGTTCGACGGAATCGAACCCGGGATCGGTCGTGCCAGTACAGATGCGCGCGTTCAGACCCCGCCGCAGATAAAACCCAACGCCCCCACCACGTCCCGCGCGAACAGCTGACGGCCGCGGAGTGTGACGCAGCCGGTAACCGGGTACGACCGGCGCGCGCCCCTCCTCTCCCGGCCGAAGCCAAGTTTCGTTTATAGCCATTATATCAAAATTATATCTGTCAATGGCACAAATCAAATCGTCATGGCCCGTACCCAGAGACCCGGCGTTGAGGAGGCCAACTTTAAGATATTTCCCACTTTTAGGCATCATGACTATAATGTATAATTAGTACTTCAGTTATAGTTAACACATGACTCCGTAACACATTTAACGCGTATTCATTCAATATCATATCAGTTATTACAGTCCTAAATAACATTATTAGTTTGGAATTAAATAGAAAAATTGTATAGGTATTTGCAAATACAGGATAGATAATAATGTGAATACGTATTAGAGTAATAATAAGTAGAAATGCAAAAAGGATTGAAAATATTGCTAGATAATAATGTAGTAGGATAATGTTATACATAATTAATATAATAAATATAATATGAGTATGTCTTAATATACTAGCTGTTGCCCGCGGCTACGCCCGAGTGTATGTCGGAAATTATCCCGCGGGAACCTTCTACCGTGATGAAAAGTATCCTACGTCTTAATATACTAGCTGTTGCCCGCGTGTATGTCGGAAATTATCCCGCGGGAACCTTCTACCGGGATGAAAAGTATCCTATGTCTTAATATATTAGCTGTTGCCCGCGTGTATGTCGGAAATTATCCCGCGGGAACCTTCTACCGGGATGAAAAGTATCCTATGTCTTAATATACTAGCTGTTGCCCGCGTGTATGTCGGAAATTATCCCGCGGGAACCTTCTACCGGGATGAAAAGTATCCTATGTCTTAATATATTAGCTGTTGCCCGCGTGTATGTCTGAAATTATCCCGCGGGAACCTTCTACCGGGATGAAAAGTATCCTATGTCTTAATAAACTAGCTGTTGCCCGCGGCTACGCCCGCGTGTATGTCGGAAATTATCCCACGGGAACCTTCTACCGGGATGAAAAGTATCCTATGTCTTAATATACTAGCTGTTGCCCGCGTGTATGTCGGAAATTATCCCGCGGGAACCTTCTACCGGGATGAAAAGTATCCTATGTCTTAATATACTAGCTGTTGCCCGCGTGTATGTCGGAAATTATCCCGCGGGAACCTTCTACCGGGATGAAAAGTATCCTATGTCTTAATATACTAGCTGTTGCCCGCGTGTATGTCGGAAATTATCCCACGGGAACCTTCTACCGGGATGAAAAGTATCCTATGTCTTAATATACTAGCTGTTGCCCACGTGTATGTCGGAAATTATCCCGCGGGAACCTTCTACCGGGATGAAAGTATCCTATGTCTTAATATACTAGCTGTTGCCCGCGTGTATGTCGGAAATTATCCCGCGGGAACCTTCTACCGGGATGAAAAGTATCCTATGTCTTAATATACTAGCTGTTGCCCGCGTGTATGTCGGAAATTATCCCGCAGGAACCTTCTACCGGTATGAAAAGTATCCTATGTCTTAATCTACTAGCTGTTGCCCGCGTGTATGTCGGAAATTATCCCGCGGGAACCTTCTACCGGGATGAAAGTATCCTATGTCTTAATATACTAGCTGTTGCCCGCGTGTATGTCGGAAATTATCCCACGGGAACCTTCTACCGGGATGAAAAGTATCCTATGTCTTAATATACTAGCTGTTGCCCGCGGCTACGCCCGCGTGTATGTCGGAAATTATCCCACGGGAACCTTCTACCGGGATGAAAAGTATCCTATGTCTTAATATACTAGCTGTTGCCCGCGTGTATGTCGGAAATTATCCCGCAGGAGCCTTCTACCGGGATGAAAAGTATCCTATGTCTTAATATACTAGCTGTTGCCCGCGTGTATGTCGGAAATTATCCCGCGGGAACCTTCTACCGGGATGAAAAGTATCCTATGTCTTAATATACTAGCTCTTGCCCGCGGCTACGCCCGCGTGTATGTCGGAAATTATCCCACGGGAACCTTCTACCGGGATGAAAAGTATCCTATGTCTTAATATACTAGCTGTTGCCCGCGTGTATGTCGGAAATTATCCCACGGGAACCTTCTACCGGGATGAAAATTATCCTATGTCTTAATATACTAGCTGTTGCCCGCGTGTATGTCAGAAATTATCCCATGGGAACCTTCTACCGGGATGAAAAGTATCCTATGTCTTAATATACTAGCTGTTGCCCGCGTGTATGTCGGAAATTATCCCGCGGGAACCTTCTACTGGGATGAAAAGTATCCTATGTCTTAATATACTAGCTGTTGCCCGCGTGTATGTCGGAAATTATCCCGCGGGAACCTTCTACCGGGATGAAAAGTATCCTATGTCTTAATATACTAGCTGTTGCCCGCGTGTATGTCGGAAATTATCCCGCGGGAACCTTCTACCGGGATGAAAAGGATCCTATGTCTTAATATACTAGCTGTTGCCCGCGGCTACGCCCGCGTGTATGTCGGAAATTATCCCACGGGAACCTTCTACCGGGATGAAACGTATCTTATGTCTTAATATACTAGCTGTTGCCCGCGGATACGCCCGCGTGTATGTCGGAAATTATCCCACGGGAACCTTCTACCGGGATGAAAAGTATCCTATGTCTTAATATACTAGCTGTTGTTCGCGTGTATGTCGGAAATTATCCCACGGGAACCTTCTACCGGGATGAAAGTATCCTATGTCTTAATATACTAGCTGTTGCCCGCGTGTATGTCGGAAATTATCCCGCGGGAACCTTCTACCGGGATGAAAAGTATCCTATGTCTTAATATACTAGCTGTTGCCCGCGGCTACGCCAGCGTGTATGTCGGAAATTATCCCACGGGAACCTTCTACCGGGATGAAAAGTATCCTATGTCTTAATATACTAGCTGTTGCCCGCGGCTACGCCTGCGTGTATGTCGGAAATTATCCCGCGGGAACCTTCTACCGGGATGAAAAGTATCCTATGTCTTAATATACTAGCTGTTGCCCGCGGCTACGCCCGCGTGTATGTCGGAAATTATCCCGCGGGAACCTTCTACCGGGATGAAAAGTATCCTATGTCTTAATATACTAGCTGTTGCCCGCGTGTATGTCGGAAATTATCCCGCGGGAACCTTCTACCGGGATGAAAAGTATCCTATGTCTTAATATACTAGCTGTTGCCCGCGTGTATGTCGGAAATTATCCCGCGGGAACCTTCTACCGGGATGAAAAGTATCCTATGTCTTAATATACTAGCTGTTGCCCGCGTGTATGTCGGAAATTATCCCGCGGGAACCTTCTACCGGGATGAAAAGTATCCTATGTCTTAATATACTAGCTGTTGCCCGCGGCTTCGCCCGCGTGTATGTCGGAAATTATCCCACGGGAACCTTCTACCGGGATGAAAAGTATCCTATGTCTTAATATACTAGCTGTTGCCCGCGTGTATGTCGGAAATTATCCCACGGAAACCTTCTACCGGGATGAAAAGTATCCTATGTCTTAATATACTAGCTGTTGCCCGCGTGTATGTCGGAAATTATCCCACGGGAACCTTCTACCGGGATGAAAAGTATCCTATGTCTTAATATACTAGCTGTTGCCCGCGTGTATGTCGGAAATTATCCCGCGGGAACCTTCTACCGGGATGAAAGTATCCTATGTCTTAATATACTAGCTGTTGCCCGCGGCTACGCCCGCGTGTATGTCGGAAATTATCCCACGGGAACCTTCTACCGGGATGAAACGTATCCTATGTCTTAATATACTAGCTGTTGCCCGCGGATACGATCGCGTGTATGTCGGAAATTATCCCACGGGAACCTTCTACCGGGATGAACGTATCCTATGTCTTAATATACTAGCTGTTGCCCGCGTGTATGTCGGAAATTATCCCGCGGGAACCTTCTACCGGGATGAAAAGTATCCTATGTCTTAATATACTAGCTGTTGCCCGCGGCTACGCCTGCGTGTATGTCGGAAATTATCCCACGGGAACCTTCTACCGGGATGAAAAGTATCCGATGTCTTAATATACTAGCTGTTGCCCGCGTGTATGTCGGAAATTATCCCGCGGGAACCTTCTACCGGGATGAAAAGTATCCTATGTCTTAATATACTAGCTGTTGCCCGCGGCTACGCCCGCGTGTATGTCGGAAATTATCCCACGGGAACCTTCTACCGGGATGAAAAGTATCCTATGTCTTAATATACTAGCTGTTGCCCGCGTGTATGTCGGAAATTATCCCGCGGGAACCTTCTACCGGGATGAAAAGTATCCTATGTCTTAATATACTAGCTGTTGCCCGCGGCTACGCCCGCGTGTATGTCGGAAATTATCCCATGGGAACCTTCTACCGGTATGAAACGTATCCTATGTCTTAATATACTAGCTGTTGCCCGCGGATACGCCCGCGTGTATGTCGGAAATTATCCCACGGGAACCTTCTACCGGGATGAAAGTATCCTATGTCTTAATATACTAGCTGTTGCCCGCGTGTATGTCGGAAATTATCCCGCGGGAACCTTCTACCGGGATGAAAAGTATCCTATGTCTTAATATACTAGCTGTTGCCCGCGGCTACGCCTGCGTGTATGTCGGAAATTATCCCGCGGGAACCTTCTACCGGGATGAAAAGTATCCTATGTCTTAATATACTAGCTGTTGCCCGCGGCTACGCCCGCGTGTATGTCGGAAATTATACCGCGGGAACCTTCTACCGGGATGAAAAGTATCCTATGTCTTAATATACTAGCTGTTGCCCGCGTGTATGTCGGAAATTATCCCGCGGGAACCTTCTACCGGGATGAAAAGTATCCTATGTCTTAATATATTAGCTGTTGCCCGCGTGTATGTCGGAAATTATCCCGCGGGAACCTTCTACCGGGATGAAAAGTATCCTATGTCTTAATATACTAGCTGTTGCCCGCGTGTATGTCGGAAATTATCCCGCGGGAACCTTCTACCGGGATGAAAAGTATCCTATGTCTTAATATACTAGCTGTTGCCCACGGCTTCGCCCGCGTGTATGTCGGAAATTATCCCACGGGAACCTTCTACCGGGATGAAAAGTATCCTATGTCTTAATATACTAGCTGTTGCCCGCGTGTATGTCGGAAATTATCCCACGGGAACCTTCTATGGGGATGAAAAGTATCCTATGTCTTATTATACTAGCTGTTGCCCGCGGCTTCGCCCGCGTGTATGTCGGAAATTATCCCACGGGAACCTTCTACCGGGATGAAAAGTATCCTATGTCTTAATATACTAGCTGTTGCCCGCGTGTATGTCGGAAATTATCCCACGGGAACCTTCTACCGGGATGAAAAGTATCCTATGTCTTAATATACTAGCTGTTGCCCGCGTGTATGTCGGAAATTATCCCACGGGAACCTTCTACCGGGATGAAAAGTATCCTATGTCTTAATAAACTAGCTGTTGCCCGCGTGTATGTCTGAAATTATCCCTCGGGAACCTTCTACCGGGATGAAAAGTATCCTATGTCTTAATATACTAGCTGTTGCCCGCGGCTACGCCCGCGTGTATGTCGGAAATTATCCCGCGTGAACCTTCTACCGTGATGAAAAGTATCCTATGTCTTAATATACTAGCTGTTGCCCGCATGTATGTCGGAAATTATCCCGCAGGAACCTTCTACCGGGATGAAAAGTATCCTATGTCTTAATATATTAGCTGTTGCCCGCGTGTATGTCGGAAATTATCCCGCGGGAACCTTCTACCGGGATGAAAAGTATCCTATGTCTTAATATACTAGCTGTTGCCCGCGTGTATGTCGGAAATTATCCCGCGGGAACCTTCTACCGGGATGAAAAGTATCCTATGTCTTAATATACTAGCTGTTGCCCGCGGCTACGCCCGCGTGTATGTCGGAAATTATCCCGCGGAAACCTTCTACCGGAATGAAAAGTATCCTATGTCTTAATATACTAGCTGTTGCCCGCGTGTATGTCGGAAATTATCCCGCGGGAACCTTCTACCGGGATGAAAAGTATCCTATGTCTTAATTTACTAGCTGTTGCCCGCGTGTATGTCGGATATTATCCCGCGGGAACCTTCTACCGGGATGAAAAGTATCCTATGTCTTAATATACTAGCTGTTGCCCGCGTGTATGTCGGAAATTATCCCGCGGGAACCTTCTACCGGGATGAAAAGTATCCTATGTCTTAATATACTAGCTGTTGCCCGCGTGTATGTCGGAAATTATCCCGCGGGAACCTTCTACCGGGATGAAAAGTATCCTATGTCTTAATATACTAGCTGTTGCCCGCGTGTATGTCGGAAATTATCCCGCGGGAACCTTCTACCGGTATGAAAAGTATCCTCTGTCTTAATATACTAGCTGTTGCCCGCGGCTTCGCCCGCGTGTATGTCGGAAATTATCCCACGGGAACCTTCTACCGGGATGAAAAGTATCCTATGTCTTAATATACTAGCTGTTGCCCGCGTGTATGTCGGAAATTATCCCACGGGAACCTTCTACCGGGATGAAAAGTATCCTATGTCTTAATATACTAGCTGTTGCCCGCGTGTATGTCGGAAATTATCCCGCGGGAACCTTCTACCGGTATGAAAAGTATCCTATGTCTTAATATACTAGCTGTTGCCCGCGTGTATGTCGGAAATTATCCCGCGGGAACCTTCTACCGCGATGAAAAGTATCCTATGTCTTAATATACTAGCTGTTGCCCGCGGCTACGCCCGCGTGTATGTCGGAAATTATCCCGCGGGAACCTTCTACCAAGATGAAAAGTATCCAATGTCTTAATATACTAGCTGTTGCCTGCGTGTATGTCGGAAATTATCCCACGGGAACCTTCTACCGGGATGAAAAGTATCCTATGTCTTAATATACTAGCTGTTGCCCGCGGCTACGCCCGCGTGTATGTCGGAAATTATCCCGCGGGAACCTTCTACCGGGATGAAAAGTATCCTATGTCTTAATATACTAGCTGTTGCCCGCGTGTATGTCGGAAATTATCCCTCGGGAACTTTCTACCGGGATGAAAAGTATCCTATGTCTTAATATACTAGCTGTTGCCCGCGTGTATGTCGGAAATTATCCCGCGGGAACCTTCTACCGGGATGAAAAGTATCCTATGTCTTAATATACTAGCTGTTGCCCGCGTGTATGTCGGAAATTATCCCGCGGGAACCTTCTACCGGGATGAAAAGTATCCTATGTCTTAATATACTAGCTGTTGCCCGCGGCTTCGCCTGCGTGTATGTCGGAAATTATCCCACGGGAACCTTCTACCGGGATGAAAAGTATCCTATGTCTTAATATACTAGCTGTTGCCCGCGTGTATGTCGGAAATTATCCCACGGAAACCTTCTACCGGGATGAAAAGTATCCTATGTCTTAATATACTAGCTGTTGCCCGCGTGTATGTCGGAAATTATCCCACGGGAACCTTCTACCGGGATGAAAAGTATCCTATGTCTTAATATACTAGCTGTTGCCCGCGTGTATGTCGGAAATTATCCCGCGGGAACCTTCTACCGGGATGAAAGTATCCTATGTCTTAATATACTAGCTGTTGCCCGCGGCTACGCCCGCGTGTATGTCGGAAATTATCCCACGGGAACCTTCTACCGGGATGAAACGTTTCCTATGTCTTAATATACTAGCTGTTGCCCGCGGATACGATCGCGTGTATGTCGGAAATTATCCCACGGGAACCTTCTACCGGGATGAACGTATCCTATGTCTTAATATACTAGCTGTTGCCCGCGTGTATGTCGGAAATTATCCCGCGGGAACCTTCTACCGGGATGAAAAGTATCCTATGACTTAATATACTAGCTGTTGCCCGCGGCTACGCCTGCGTGTAAGTCGGAAATTATCCCACGGGAACCTTCTACCGGGATGAAAAGTATCCGATGTCTTAATATACTAGCTGTTGCCCGCGTGTATGTCGGAAATTATCCCGCGGGAACCTTCTACCGGGATGAAAAGTATCCTATGTCTTAATATACTAGCTGTGACCCGCGGCTACGCCCGCGTGTATGTCGGAAATTATCCCACGGGAACCTTCTACCGGGATGAAAAGTATCCTATGTCTTAATATACTAGCTGTTGCCCGCGTGTATGTCGGAAATTATCCCGCGGGAACCTTCTACCGGGATGAAAAGTATCCTATGTCTTAATATACTAGCTGTTGCCCGCGGCTACGCCCGCGTGTATGTCGGAAATTATCCCATGGGAACCTTCTACCGGTATGAAACGTATCCTATGTCTTAATATACTAGCTGTTGCCCGCGGATACGCCCGCGTGTATGTCGGAAATTATCCCACGGGAACCTTCTACCGGGATGAAAGTATCCTATGTCTTAATATACTAGCTGTTGCCCGCGTGTATGTCGGAAATGATCCCGCGGGAACCTTCTACCGGGATGAAAAGTATCCTATGTCTTAATATACTAGCTGTTGCCCGCGGCTACGCCTGCGTGTATGTCGGAAATTATCCCGCGGGAACCTTCTACCGGGATGAAAAGTATCCTATGTCTTAATATACTAGCTGTTGCCCGCGGCTACGCCCGCGTGTATGTCGGAAATTATCCCGCGGGAACCTTCTACCGGGATGAAAAGTATCCTATGTCTTAATATACTAGCTGTTGCCCACGTGTATGTCGGAAATTATCCCGCGGGAACCTTCTACCGGGATGAAAAGTATCCTATGTCTTAATATATTAGCTGTTGCCCGCGTGTATGTCGGAAATTATCCCGCGGGAACCTTCTACCGGGATGAAAAGTATCCTATGTCTTAATATACTAGCTGTTGCCCGCGTGTATGTCGGAAATTATCCCGCGGGAACCTTCTACCGGGATGAAAAGTATCCTATGTCTTAATATACTAGCTGTTGCCCACGGCTTCGCCCGCGTGTATGTCGGAAATTATCCCACGGGAACCTTCTACCGGGATGAAAAGTATCCTATGTCTTAATATACTAGCTGTTGCCCGCGTGTATGTCGGAAATTATCCCACGGGAACCTTCTATGGGGATGAAAAGTATCCTATGTCTTATTATACTAGCTGTTGCCCGCGGCTTCGCCCGCGTGTATGTCGGAAATTATCCCACGGGAACCTTCTACCGGGATGAAAAGTATCCTATGGCTTAATATACTAGCTGTTGCCCGCGTGTATGTCGGAAATTATCCCACGGGAACCTTCTACCGGGATGAAAAGTATCCTATGTCTTAATATACTAGCTGTTGCCCGCGTGTATGTCGGAAATTATCCCACGGGAACCTTCCACCGGGATGAAAAGTAACCTATGTCTTAATATACTAGCTGTTGCCCGCGTGTATGTCTGAAAATATCCCGCGGGAACCTTCTACCGGGATGAAAAGTATCCTATGTCTTAATATACTAGCTGTTGCCCGCGTGTATGTCGGAAATTATCCCACGGGAACCTTCTACCGGGATGAAAAGTATCCTATGTCTTAATATACTAGCTGTTGCCCGCGTGTATGTCGGAAATTATCCCGCGGGAACCTTCTACCGGTATGAAAAGTATCCTATGTCTTAATATACTAGCTGTTGCCCGCGTGTATGTCGGAAATTATCCCGCGGGAACCTTCTACCGCGATGAAAAGTATCCTATGTCTTAATATACTAGCTGTTGCCCGCGGCTACGCCCGCGTGTATGTCGGAAATTATCCCGCGGGAACCTTCTACCAAGATGAAAAGTATCCAATGTCTTAATATACTAGCTGTTGCCCGCGTGTATGTCGGAAATTATCCCACGGGAACCTTCTACCGGGATGAAAAGTATCCTATGTCTTAATATACTAGCTGTTGCCCGCGGCTACGCCCGCGTGTATGTCGGAAATTATCCCACGGGAACCTTCTACCGGGATGAAAAGTATCCTATGTCTTAATATACTAGCTGTTGCCCGCGTGTATGTCGGAAATTATCCCACGGGAACCTTCTACCGGGATGAAAAGTATCCTATGTCTTAATATACTAGCTGTTGCCCGCGTGTATGTCGGAAATTATCCCGCGGGAACCTTCTACCGGGATGAAAAGTATCCTATGTCTTAATATACTAGCTGTTGCCCGCGTGTATGTCGGAAATTATCCCGCGGGAACCTTCTACCGGGATGAAAAGTATCCTATGTCTTAATATACTAGCTGTTGCTTGCGTGTATTTCGGAAATTATCCCGCGGGAACCTTCTACCGGGATGAAAAGTATCCTATGTCTTAATATACTAGCTGTTGCCCGCCTGTATGTCAGAAATTATCCCGCGGGAACCTTCTACCGGGATGAAAAGTATCCTATGTCTTAATATACTAGCTGCTGCCCGCGGCTACGCCCGCGTGTATGTCGGAAATTATTCCACGGGAACCTTCTACCGGGATGAAAAGTATCCTATGTCTTAATATACTAGCTGTTGCCCGCGTGTATGTCGGAAATTATCCCGCGGGAACCTTCTACCGGGATGAAAAGTATCCTATGTCTTAATATACTAGCTGTTGCCCGCGTGTATGTCGGAAATTATCCCGCGGGAACCTTCTACCGGGATGAAAAGTATCCTTTGTCTTAATATACTAGCTGTTGTTCGCGTGTATGTCGGAAATTATCCCACGGGAACCTTCTACCGGGATGAAAGTATCCTATGTCTTAATATACTAGCTGTTGCCCGCCTGTATGTCGGAAATTATCCCGCGGGAACCTTCTACCGCGATGAAAAGTATCCTATGTCTTAATATACTAGCTGTTGCCCGCGGCTACGCCCGCGTGTATGTCGGAAATTATCCCGCGGGAACCTTCTACCAAGATGAAAAGTATCCAATGTCTTAATATACTAGCTGTTGCCCGCGTGTATGTCGGAAATTATCCCACGGGAACCTTCTACCGGGATGAAAAGTATCCTATGTCTTAATATACTAGCTGTTGCCCGCGGCTACGCCCGCGTGTATGTCGGAAATTATCCCACGGGAACCTTCTACCGGGATGAAAAGTATCCTATGTCTTAATATACTAGCTGTTGCCCGCGTGTATGTCGGAAATTATCCCGCGGGAACCTGCTACCGGGATGAAAAGTATCCTATGTCTTAATATACTAGCTGTTGCCCGCGTGTATGTCGGAAATTATCCCGCGGGAACCTTCTACCGGGATGAAAAGTATCCTATGTCTTAATATACTAGCTGTTGCCCGCGGCTTCGCCCGCGTGTATGTCGGAAATTATCCCACGGGAACCTTCTACCGGGATGAAAAGTATCCTATGTCTTAATATACTAGCTGTTGCCCGCGTGTATGTCGGAAATTATCCCACGGGAACCTTCTACCGGGATGAAAGTATCCTATGTTAATATACTAGCTGTTGCCCGCGTGTATGTCGGAAATTATCCCGCGGGAACCTTCTACCGGGATGAAAAATATCCTATGTCTTAATATACTAATTGTTGCCCGCGTGTATGTCGGAAATAATCCCACGGGAACCTTCTACCGGGATGAAAAGTATCCTATGTCTTAATATATTAGCTGTTGCCCGCGTGTATGTCGGAAATTATCCCGCGGGAACCTTCTACCGGGATAAAAAGTATCCTATGTCTTAATATACTAGCTGTTGCCCGCGGATACGCCCGCGTGTATGTCGGAAATTATCCCACAGGAACCTTCTACCGGGATGAAAAGTATCCTATGTCTTAATATACTAGCTGTTGCCCGCGGATACGCCCTCGTGTATGTCGGAAATTATCCCACGGGAACCTTCTACCGGGATGAAAAGTATCCTATGTCTTAATATACTAGCTGTTGCCCGCGTGTATGTCGGAAATTATCCCACGGGAACCTTCTACCGGGATAAAAAGTATCCTATGTCTTAATATATTAGCTGTTGCCCGCGTGTATGTCGGAAATTATCCCGCGGGAACCTTCTACCGGGATGAAAAGTATCCTATGTCTTAATATACTAGCTGTTGCCCGCGTGTATGTCGGAAATTATCCCGCGGGAACCTTCTACCGGGATGAAAAGTATCCTATGTCTTAATATACTAGCTGTTGCCCGCGTGTATGTCGGAAATTATCCCGCGGGAACCTTCTACCGGGATGAAAAGTATCCTATGTCTTAATTTACTAGCTGTTGCCTGCGTGTATTTCGGAAATTATCCCGCGGGAACCTTCTACCGGGATGAAAAGTATCCTATGTCTTAATATACTAGCTGTTGCCCGCCTGTATGTCGGAAATTATCCCGCGGGAACCTTCTACCGGGATGAAAAGTATCCTATGTCTTAATATACTAGCTGCTGCCCGCGGCTACGCCCGCGTGTATGTCGGAAATTATTCCACGGGAACCTTCTACCGGGATGAAAAGTATCCTATGTCTTAATATACTAGCTGTTGCCCGCGTGTATGTCGGAAATTATCCCGCGGGAACCTTCTACCGGGATGAAAAGTATCCTATGTCTTAATATACTAGCTGTTGCCCGCGTGTATGTCGGAAATTATCCCGCGGGAACCTTCTACCGGGATGAAAAGTATCCTATGTCTTAATATACTAGCTGTTGTTCGCGTGTATGTCGGAAATTATCCCACGGGAACCTTCTACCGGGATGAAAGTATCCTATGTCTTAATATACTAGCTGTTGCCCGCCTGTATGTCGGAAATTATCCCGCGGGAACCTTCTACCGGGATGAAAAGTATCCTATGTCTTAATATACTAGCTGCTGCCCGCGGCTACGCCCGCGTGTATGTCGGAAATTATCCCACGGGAACCTTTTACCGGGATGAAAAGTATCCTATGTCTTAATATACTAGCTGTTGCCCGCGGCTTCGCCCGCGTGTATGTCGGAAATTATCCCACGGGAACCTTCTACCGGGATGAAAAGTATCCTATGTCTTAATATACTAGCTGTTGCCCGCGTGTATGTCGGAAATTATCCCGCGGGAACCTTCTACCGGGATGAAAAGTATCCTATGTCTTAATATACTAGCTGTTGCCCGCGTGTATGTCGGAAATTATCCCTCGGGAACCTTTTACCGGGATGAAAGTATCCTATATCTTATTATACTAGCTGTTGCCCGCGGCTACGCCCGCGTGTATGTCGGTAATTATCCCGCGGGAACCTTCTACCGGGATGAAAAGTATCCTATGTCTTAATATACTAGCTGTTGCCCGCGTGTATGTCGGAAATTATCCCGCGGGAACCTTCTACCGGGATGAAAAGTATCCTATGTCTTAAAATACTAGCTGTTGCCCGCGTGTATGTCGGAAATTATCCCGCGGGAACCTTCTACCGGGATGAAAAGTATCCTATGTCTTAATATACTAGCTGTTGCCCGCGGCTTCGCCCGCGTGTATGTCGGAAATTATCCCACGGGAACCTTCTACCGGGATGAAAAGTATCCTATGTCTTAATATACTAGCTGTTGTTCGCGTGTATGTCGGAAATTATCCCACGGGAACCTTCTACCGGGATGAAAGTATCCTATGTCTTAATATACTAGCTGTTGCCCGCGTGTATGTTTGAAATTATCCCGCGGGAACCTTCTACCGGGATGAAAAGTATCCTATGTCTTAATATACTAGCTGTTACCCGCGTGTATGTCGGAAATTATCCCACGGGAACCTTCTACCGGGATGAAAAGTATCCTATGTCTTAATATACTAGCTGTTGCCCGCGTGTATGTCGGAAATTATCCCGCGGGAACCTTCTACCGGGATGAAAAGTATCCTATGTCTTATTATACTAGCTGTTGCCTGCGTGTATGTCGGAAATTATCCCGCGGGAACCTTCTACCGGGATGAAAGTATCCTATATCTTAATATACTAGCTGTTGCCCGCAGGTATGTCGGAAATTATCCCACGGGAACCTTCTACCGGGATGAAAAGTATCCTATGTCTTAATATACTAGCTGTTGCTGGCGGCTACGCCCGCGTGTATGTCGGAAATTATCCCGCGGGAACCTTCTACCGGGATGAAAAGTATCCTATGTCTTAATATACTAGCTGTTGCCCGCGTGTATGTCGGAAATTATCCCGCGGGAACCTTCTACCGCGATAAAAAGTATCCTATGTCTTAATATACTAGCTGTTGCCCGCGTGTATGTCGGAAATTATCCCGCGGGAACCTTCTACCGCGATGAAAAGTATCCTATGTCTTAATATACTAGCTGTTGCCCGCGTGTATGTCGGAAATTATCCCGCGGGAACCTTCTACCGGGATGAAAAGTATCCTATGTCTTAATATACTAGCTGTTGCCCGCGGCTTCGCCCGCGTGTATGTCGGAAATTATCCCACGGGAACCTTCTACCGGGATGAAAAGTATCCTATGTCTTAATATACTAGCTGTTGCCCGCGGCTTCGCCCGCGTGTATGTCGGAAATTATCCCGCGGGAACCTTCTACCGCGATAAAAAGTATCCTATGTCTTAATATACTAGCTGTTGCCCGCGTGTATGTCGGAAATTATCCCGCGGGAACCTTCTACCGCGATGAAAAGTATCCTATGTCTTAATATACTAGCTGTTGCCCGCGTGTATGTCGGAAATTATCCCGCGGGAACCTTCTACCGGGATGAAAAGTATCCTATGTCTTAATATACTAGCTGTTGCCCGCGGCTTCGCCCGCGTGTATGTCGGAAATTATCCCACGGGAACCTTCTACCGGGATGAAAAGTATCCTATGTCTTAATATACTAGCTGTTGCCCGCGGCTTCGCCCGCGTGTATGTCGGAAATTATCCCACGGGAACCTTCTACCGGGATGAAAAGTATCCTATGTCTTAATATACTAGCTGTTGCTCACGTGTATGTCGGAAATTATCCCACGGGAACCTTCTACCGGGATGAAAGTATCCTATATATTAATATACTAGCTGTTGCCCGCAGGTATGTCGGAAATTATCCCACGGGAACCTTCTACCGGGATGAAAAGTATCCTTTGTCTTAATATACTAGCTGTTGCCAGCGTGTATGTCGGAAATTATCCCACGGGAACCTTCTACCGGGATGAAAAGTATCCTATGTCTTAATATACTAGCTGTTGCCCGCGTGTATGTCGGAAATTATCCCGCGGGAACCTTCTACCGGGATGAAAAGTATCCTATGTCTTATTATACTAGCTGTTGCCTGCGTGTATGTCGGAAATTATCCCGCGGGAACCTTCTACCGGGATGAAAGTATCCTATGTCTTAATATACTAGCTGTTGCCCGCGTGTATGTCGGAAATTATCCCACGGGAACCTTCTACCGGGATGAAAAGTATCCTATGTCTTAATATACTAGCTGTTGCCCGCGTGTATGTCGGAAATTATCCCGCGGGAACCTTCTACCGGGATGAAAAGTATCCTATGTCTTAATATACTAGCTGTTGCCCGCGGCTTCGCCCGCGTGTATGTCGGAAATTATCCCACGGGAACCTTCTACCGGGATGAAAAGTATCCTATGTCTTAATATACTAGCTGTTGCCCGCGTGTATGTCGGAAATTATCCCACGGGAACCTTCTACCGGGATGAAAAGTATCCTATGTCTTAATATACTAGCTGTTGCCCGCGTGTATGTCGGAAATTATCCCGCGGGAACCTTCTACCGGGATGAAAAGTATCCTATGTCTTATTATACTAGCTGTTGCCTGCGTGTATGTCGGAAATTATCCCGCGGGAACCTTCTACCGGGATGAAAGTATCCTATATCTTAATATACTAGCTGTTGCCCGCAGGTATGTCGGAAATTATCCCACGGGAACCTTCTACCGGGATGAAAAGTATCCTATGTCTTAATATACTAGCTGTTGCCCGCGGCTACGCCCGCGTGTATGTCGGAAATTATCCCGCGGGAACCTTCTACCGGGATGAAAAGTATCCTATGTCTTAATATACTAGCTGTTGCCCGCGTGTATGTCGGAAATTATCCCGCGGGAACCTTCTACCGCGATAAAAAGTATCCTATGTCTTAATATACTAGCTGTTGCCCGCGTGTATGTCGGAAATTATCCCGCGGGAACCTTCTACCGCGATGAAAAGTATCCTATGTCTTAATATACTAGCTGTTGCCCGCGTGTATGTCGGAAATTATCCCGCGGGAACCTTCTACCGGGATGAAAAGTATCCTATGTCTTAATATACTAGCTGTTGCCCGCGGCTTCGCCCGCGTGTATGTCGGAAATTATCCCACGGGAACCTTCTACCGGGATGAAAAGTATCCTATGTCTTAATATACTAGCTGTTGCCCGCGTGTATGTCGGAAATTATCCCACGGGAACCTTCTACCGGGATGAAAGTATCCTATATCTTAATATACTAGCTGTTGCCCGCAGGTATGTCGGAAATTATCCCACGGGAACCTTCTACCGGGATGAAACGTATCCTATGTCTTAATATACTAGCTGTTGCCCGCGGCTACGCCCGCGTGTATGTCGGAAATTATCCCGCGGGAACCTTCTACCGGGATGAAAAGTATCCTATGTCTTAATATACTAGCTGTTGCCCGCGTGTATGTCGGAAATTATCCAGCGGGAACCTTCTACCGCGATGAAAATTATCCTATGTCTTAATATACTAGCTGTTGCCCGCGTGTATGTCGGAAATTATCCCGCGGGAACCTTCTACCGGGATGAAAAGTATCCTATGTCTTAATATACTAGCTGTTGCCCGCGGCTTCGCCCGCGTGTATGTCGGAAAATATCCCACGGGAACCTTCTACCGGGATGAAAAGTATCCTATGTCTTAATATACTAGCTGTTGCCCGCGGCTTCGCCCGCGTGTATGTCGGAAATTATCCCACGGGAACCTTCTACCGGGATGAAAAGTATCCTATGTCTTAATATACTAGCTGTTGCCCGCGTGTATGTCGGAAATTATCCCACGGGAACCTTCTACCGGGATGAAAGTATCCTATGTCTTAATATACTAGCTGTTGCCCGCGTGTATGTCGGAAATTATCCCGCGGGAACCTTCTACCGGGATGAAAAGTATCCTATGTCTTAATATACTAGCTGTTGCCCGCGGCTACGCCCGCGTGTATGTCGGAAATTATCCCACGGGAACCTTCTACCGGGATGAAAAGTATCCTATGTCTTAATATACTAGCTGTTGCCCGCGGATACGCCCGCGTGTATGTTGGAAATTATCCCACAGGAACCTTCTACCGGGATGAAAAGTATCCTATGTCTTAATATACTAGCTGTTGTTCGCGTGTATGTCGGAAATTATCCCACGGGAACCTCCTACCGGGATGAAAAGTATCCTATGTCTTAATATACTAGCTGTTGTTCGCGTGTATGTCGGAAATTATCCCACGGGAACCTTCTACCGGGATGAAAAGTATCCTATGTCTTAATATACTAGCTGTTGCCCGCGTGTATGTCGGAAATTATCCCGCGGGAACCTTCTACCGGGATGAAAAGTATCCTATGTCTTATTATACTAGCTGTTGCCCGCGTGTATGTCGGAAATTATCCCGCGGGAACCTTCTACCGGGATGAAAAGTATCCTATGTCTTAATATACAAGCTGTTGCCCGCGGCTACGCCCGCGTGTATGTCGGAAATTATCCCGCGGGAACCTTCTACCGGGATGAAAAGTATCCTATGTCTTAATATACTAGCTGTTGCCCGCGTGTATGTCGGAAATTATCCCGCGGGAACCTTCTTTCGGGATGAAAAGTATCCTATGTCTTAATATACTAGCTGTTGCCCGCGGGGTGCGTGCAGAAAACCTCCTCGTGTGCCTGATACCTGCTCGTCCCTTATGGTTACGTTCGAGGGGAAGAGCAGTTGTCGGGCCGGTGCACCCTGGGCATGGACAATAATCTCTTCTGGAAAAGGTGTGGGAGTTTTTCGGAGAGGGTATTGTTTGTGGCGAATTTCTGCGGGCGGGGGAGTAGTATGCTCCACGTCGTTCTTCCACGTGTCCCTCTGATTTGTAGAGGGCACAGTGGAGGAACAAGGGGTGTGGGTCGCTCCTGATCGATCGACGTTCGTCGATTGACACTGGACGTGACCCTGCCGCTACGGTGCAGGCGCACCAACGCGGCTGTTGTTTCTCCCTCAAGAGCAATCTTGAGGAGAGACTTTCGGCGGGTTCGCTGAGTCGGGTTAGCCGGACAGCGAACGGAGGCATGCATAATGCCGCCGTCGGGGGCTTGGCTTAACCGCCCGGCCCAGAGGAAGGACACCTCTAAGATAAAAAACCACCCAATCCTAAGCTTTGAAGCGTGGCGAGAGGATGAGTGGCTGGTGGGGGACCAGTCGCTAGCGCTTCCCCTGTAGATACCTGCCGCACTCTACAGTATATAGGCTTACCTAGTGCAAGAGGCTCTGCCTAGGTGGACATTTACTTCCTCATTACTCGTGGGAACAAAATGGACAATGAACAAAAACTAAATAAAAAAGAGAATGACGTGCCAAATTTATTGGCGGAGGTGCCGCTTGCCGGTGACGGCAACAAGAGTCGAGGAGGCTCCCGTCCCTCAAGGGACCAAAGTATGTCCGATCAGGACTCGCGCGGGCGTTCCAAGTCCTTTGGAAAGCGTTCGCGCGATGAATTCATTCGGAATTCAATTTCGGACCGAGCGGGGTCGATGGATTTCTCCTCAAGCGAGGAGAACCTGTCGACCGCTAAAGTAACATCGGCGAAGAGAGGACGGGGTCGCGTGGTGGCGGGTGGAGCTTCCGCTCCAATACCAGGGCGCGACGTTCGGGGTCGCTTCAAGCGGCCCGATACGCCGGGAATCGGCGGGGAGAGCAACGGTGGGGTCTCATCCGAGGTCTCGACTGAGGAGCCGGGAGAGGTGACCGTCTCGCAGGTCCAGGTACGGCCCAGCGAGCCGAGCCGAGTCAGCCGATTCAGACCAGCAAGCCGAGAGGCTCGCCACGGAGGGACACCACTCTGGAGTGACCAGCCACAGAGCGGCTCTCTCAGAGTCGTCAGGTGGCGAGCCGGACGCCGCTGGCGGCTCCAATTCGGGACGAGCGGCCAGGTTTGCGGAGGTCGTGAAAGCCGCGATCAAGGGTGTGGCCTTGAAGAGGATCCAGTCCTCTAAAGACAAGGCCATATCCGTGGCCACGGCCTCTATTATGGCGGCAGCGGAGGCCATTCACTTCGGGCCTACGTCGGACGGAATGTCCGAAATGCGGGAGGAGGTCGCCCGCTTGACAGCCGCCATGGAGCTTCTCCGAAAGGAGAATGAGGAGCTTCGAGCGGACCTGGCTCGGCTCCGAGGAGCTGCCCCCCGGGAGGTACCACAGCGGGGGGCGCGGCATGGGCAGGGCGAGCCCGTGCCTGCTGAGGACCGGGTACTGACCCTGGTGCGGCAGGAGCTGGCTGCCTTCCAGAGTCGGTTTTCTGCCCTGGAGGCCATTGTCCTGCGCCCCCCGCTAGCAGCGAGCCGGCCGGCCTCGGGCCAGCGGAAGGCAACCTCGTATGCCACCGCCGCATCTGCCACCACCGCGAATGCCACTACTGTGGCTACCACCGCTGCGGCTCCGACCGCCACGGCTGCCACGACCAAACCGGGATCGTCGGGGCAGTCAAAAAGCGGGGCCATGCCGGTACATGTCAGGGCTCCAGCCCTGGCGGTGAGTCAGCCGCCCCCACCTCCTAAATCTAATCCGGCCGACGCCGAATGGCAGGTAGCCGGGGAGATTAGGAAGGCGGGTAAAGCAGCAAGGGCGGCCAAAAGAAAAGAGAGGCGGCAGCAGCGCAAGGAGCGAAGCGTCGCGGCTAGGCTCCGTGCCCCGAAGTCCGCAGCTGTAGTAATCACACTACAGCCGGAAGCGGAAAAGAAGGGCGTGTCCTACCGCGAGGTGCTCGCCAAGGCGAGGGCGGCGGTGAACCTCGAGGAGCTCGGCGTCGCCAATGGCATCCGAGTAAAGGTCACCGCGACTGGGGCCCGGATGCTGGAGGTCCCCGGTGCGGCTAGCGGCCCGACCGCTGACGCTCTGGCCGAAAGGCTTAGGGCGTCCCTAAATGCAGATGAGGCCCGAGTGTCCAGACCCACCAAGTGCGCGGACATGCGCTTCCTGGGCTTGGACGACTCTGCGACGGAGGGAGAGGTGGTGGCCGCCATCGTCGGTGCTGGGGGTTGCTCTGCCGAGCAGGTGAGGGTTGGCACCATCCGTCCCGACTATACGGGGATGCGAGCCGTTACGGTGAGCTGCCCCGTGTCGGCAGCCCGGAAGATAGTCGGGGAGGGCCGCAGGCTCAAGGTCGGCTGGGTGTCCGCGCAGGTGAAACTGCTGGAACCCAGACCTCTGAGGTGCTTCCGCTACCAGGTGGGCAACCACGTGGGAGTTAAATGCACCTCGGAGGTGGACCGCAGCAGTCACTGCTTCTGCTGCGGTCAGCCCGGTCACAAGGCCGGCTCGTGTAATGCCACGCCGCACTGCTTTGTATGTGCGGCAGCTGGCAAGCCGGCCAATCACCGGGCGGGGAGCAAGGCCTGCGTTCCACCCGCCAAAGCCAGGGGCAAAGGCAAGCCCTCCGCCACCGCCGTTACTGCTGCAGCCACCGCCACTGCCGCCGCCGCTGCCGCCTCCACTGTCGTCGCCGTCGTAACTACCGCGGCAGGGGGCTCGGGAGGGGGCTGATATGGAGTGTCAATAATGGCCCCATTACGCCTCCTCCAGGCGAACATCAACCACTGCGCCTGCGCTCAGGATCTGTTGCTCCAGAGCATGGCGCAGTGGTCGATTAACATCGCCGTGGTCGCTGAGCCGTACTTTGTCCCGCCCAGTGATTACTGGGTGGAGGACCTGAGCGGCTCAGTGACCCTCATTTCGTCGGCCGCCGCCGGTACCCTGTCCCTCGAAGCCGTCAAGAGGGGACAGGGTTGCGTTGCAGCTCGGTTCGGGGGGATTGTTGTGGTAGGGGTATACTTCTCCCCGAACCGAACTCTCGCCGAGTTCCACAACTCCCTTGCGGAGTTGAAAAACGTCGTCGTCGGGTTTCGTTCCCTTCCCGTGCTCGTCCTCGGGGACTTCAACGCCAAGAATGTGGCTTGGAGTTCCCGGTATACGGACACACGGGGCAGGATGGTGGAGGACTGGGCTCTGGAGACAGGCCTGGTCATCCTAAACCGGGGTTCTGTCCCCACGTGTGTGCGGATGCGGGGCGAATCAGTGGTGGACATTTCGTTCGCCAGCCCCGCTCTATTGCCACATGTTGTTGACTGGCGCGTCATAGAGGGGGTGGAGACCTACTCCGACCACCGGTACATCCGGTTTGATGTCTCCGCCCAGACCTCGAGCGCGCCGGTCCGACAGGCCCCGAGTGGTCCGCGGTGGGCGCTGAAGAAGCTGGACCGGGAGCTCCTCCTGGAAGCCTCGATCGTGCAGGCCTGGGTGTCATCACCGGACAGGCCTGCCGACATCAACGATGAGGCGGAGTGGTTCCGGGAGGCCATGTCCGAAATATGTGACGTGGCAATGCCCCGGGTCCAGCCCGGTCGCGCCTGGCGCCAGGTGTATTGGTGGTCGCCGGAGCTGACGGCTCTGCGCGAGGCGTGCGTTGCTGAGCGGCACCGGTACACCAGGCACCGCAGGCTCCGTATCCGCCCTCCGGATACGGAAGTCATTCAGGCGGAGCTGTACGAGGGGTACAGAGCGGCGAAGACCGCCCTCCGAGCGGCGATCTTGCGGGCCAGGGATCTGGCTCGCGAGGAGTCGCTGGAGACTCTAAACAGGGACCCATGGGGACGCCCTTATAAAATGGTGCGTGACAAACTCCGCCCATGGGCGCCCCCGCTGACGCAGAGTCTCCGGCCCCAGCTCGTGGAGGACGTGGTGAGCGCTCTGTTCCCTTCGCGAGGGGAACATACTCCCCCGCCCATGGCTCCGCTTCCTGCGGTGCCCGTTGCGGACCACATCACCGACGACGACGACGATGCTCCGGAAGTGACCGAGGTAGAGTTGAGAGCGGCGGTACGTAGGCTGAGTGCCAAAAATGCCGCCCCAGGACCCGACGGCTTACCTGGAAGAGCCTGGGTTCTGGCCTTTGGGGCTCTCGGGCCTCGACTAGGGGGGCTCCTAAGCGCATGCTTGGAGAGGGGCCAGTTCCCACTTCGTTGGAAGACGGGGAAACTGGTCCTCATTAAGAAGCCGGGGCGCCCTGCGGACTCTCCGTCCGCTTACCGACCCATCGTGCTGCTCGACGAGGTGGGCAAGCTCTTTGAAAGAGTTATTGCAGACCGCCTCGTCGGGTGGCTGGTGCAGGAGGGGCCGGATTTGGCGGAGAGCCAGTTTGGTTTCCGCAGGGGGCGCTCTACGGTGGACGCCATCATGCGCGTGCGTGCCCTCACGACGGGGGATGCTGTGGCCCGGGGTGGGGTCGTCTTGGCGGTGTCTCTAGACATCGCCAACGCCTTCAATACCCTGCCCTGGAGTTGCATCAGGGAGGCACTCCGGTATCACCGGATGCCGACCTACCTCTGTCGAGTGGTTGAGGCCTATTTGACGGATAGGGCCGTCATCTACCCCGGTCATCAAGGAGAGTGGAACCGGCGAGAGATGTCGTGCGGTGTCCCACAGGGATCGGTCCTGGGGCCGCATTTGTGGGACATCGGGTACGACTGGGTGCTGCGCGCCGACCTCCCTAGCGGCGTCAGCGTGGTATGTTACGCTGACGACACGCTGGTCCTGGCGCAGGGGAGGTCGCACCAGGCGGCGGCTGAATTAGCGACACGCGGGGTTGCGATAGTCGTTGAGAGGATCCGGCAGTTGGGACTCGAGGTGGCCCTGCACAAGTCCGAGGCCATGTGTTTTCATGGTCCTCGGAATGCGCCACCGTCGGGTTCCCAAATAACGGTAGGAGGGGTTCGCATCGGAGTCGAGTCGACGATGAAGTACCTAGGACTCGTCCTCGACAGCCGGTGGAACTTCGTGGAGCATTTCCGACGTTTGGCTCCCAGACTGGAGCGGGCTGGGGCTGCCTTGAAGCGGCTCCTGCCCAATCTAGGTGGTCCAAACGCCTCCTGCCGGAGGCTTTACGCGGGGGTCGTGCGGTCCATGGCCCTTTACGGGGCACCGGTGTGGGCGCGTTCCCTGAGGCTGCGGCCAGTCCGCCGGTTGAACGCGTCCCAGAGGGTCATGGCCATTCGGCTAGTCCGGGGTTACCGCACGGTCTCCGGTGAGGCAGCGAGCCTCCTTGCCGGATTGCCGCCGTGGGATCTGGAGGCGAAAGTCCTCGCGCACGTGTGGGAGTGGCGCGAGGAGGCGAAACGCCGGGGCGTAACTCCGCTGCCGCGAGAAATCACGGTACAGCGGACAGAGCTCCGGCGGGATCTCATGGCGACATGGAGAGTGCGACTGTCGCAACCCAGTGCTGGGCACGCCACAATTGCGGCGATAAGTCCCCTCTTTGAGGAGTGGTTGGAGAGGCGTCATGGCACCCTCACCTTCCGCCTGACGCAGGTCCTCACCGGGCACGGTTGCTTCGGCAGGTTCCTGTTCCGGATAAGGCGGGAGGAAACGCCCGGGTGTTACCACTGTGTGGATCGCCCGGAGGACACGGTGGAGCATACGGTGGAGGTCTGCCCGGCTTGGGCAGAGCACCGCCGCGTCCTCGCGGAGGCGATCGGCGGCGGCGATCTCTCGCGTCCGGCCCTGGTACAGGCCATGGTACGGAGCGAGAGTGCATGGGAAGCCGTCACCTCCTTCTGCGAAGCTGTAATGCTCGCGAAGGAGGAGGCTGAACGCGTGAGGGAGAGGCAATCTTTGCGCCCTCACGCCCCTAGTCGCCGCAGGAGACGCCCTGGGCGTCGGGAATCGATAGCCGATTCCCGGCCACCGTAGGCGCGGGCTTGCGGATGACGAGCAACGGGTAGCTCGCCGTCCGGTAAGGACCAGGCCCGGGTCGACGGCGCGTTGTGTTCCACGCGCGCCTCAAAGAGATGTCAGCACTAGCTGAAGGGGTCCGCTAGGGCCGATGGCCGCCGGGGTTGCGGGTTGTTCGAAAGAGTTACCGTGGCCCTGGCACAGGCAACTGAAGGAACACGGGTGGGTTTTAGTCAGTAGAAGTCTGACACGCCCTCCCGCTCCACCCAGAGCGGGAGAAGTTATTTGATGATTTCCCATCCACAAAAAAAAAAAAAAAAAAGGTATGTCGGAAATTATCCCACGGGAACCTTCTACCGGGATGAAAAGTATCCTATGTCTTAATATACTAGCTGTTGCCCGCGGCTACGCCCGCGTGTATGTCGGAAATTATCCCGCGGGAACCTTCTACCAGGATGAAAAGTATCCTATGTCTTAATATACTAGCTGTTGCCCGCGTGTATGTCGGAAATTATCCCGCGGGAACCTTCTACCGCGATGAAAAGTATCCTATGTCTTAATATACTAGCTGTTGCCCGCGTGTATGTCGGAAATTATCCCGCGGGAACCTTCTACCGGGATGAAAAGTATCCTATGTCTTAATATACTAGCTGTTGCCCGCGGCTTCGCCCGCGTGTATGTCGGAAAATATCCCACGGGAACCTTCTACCGGGATGAAAAGTACCCTATGTCTTAATATACTAGCTGTTGCCCGCGGCTTCGCCCGCGTGTATGTCGGAAATTATCCCACGGGAACCTTCTACCGGGATGAAAAGTATCCTATGTCTTAATATACTAGCTGTTGCCCGCGTGTATGTCGGAAATTATCCCACGGGAACCTTCTACCGGGATGAAAGTATCCTATGTCTTAATATACTAGCTGTTGCCCGCGTGTATGTCGGAAATTATCCCGCGGGATCCTTCTACCGGGATGAAAAGTATCCTATGTCTTAATATACTAGCTGTTGCCCGCGGCTACGCCTGCGTTTATGTCGGAAATTATCCCACGGGAACCTTCTACCGGGATGAAAAGTATCCTATGTCTTAATATACTAGCTGTTGCCCGCGGCTACGCCCGCGTGTATGTCGGAAATTATCCCGCGGGAACCTTCTACCAAGATGAAAAGTATCCTATGTCTTAATATACTAGCTGTTGCCCGCGTGTATGTCGGAAATTATCCCACGGGAACCTTCTACCGGGATGAAAAGTATCCTATGTCTTAATATACTAGCTGTTGCCCGCGTGTATGTCGGAAATAATGCCACGGGAACCTTCTACCGGGATGAAAAGTATCCTATGTCTTAATATACTAGCTGTTGCCCGCGTGTATGTCGGCAAATTATCCCGCGGGAACCTTCTACCGGGATGAAAAGTATCCTATGTCTTAATATACTAGCTGTTGCCCGCGGCTACGCCCGCGTGTATGTCGGAAATTATCCCACGGGAACCTTCTACCGGGATGAAAAGTATCCTATGTGTTAATATACTAGCTGTTGCCCGCGGATACGCCCGCGTGTATGTCGGAAATTATCCCACGGGAACCTTCTACCGGGATGAAAAGTATCCTATGTCTGAATATACTAGCTGTTGTTCGCGTGTATGTCGGAAATTATCCCACGGGAACCTTCTACCGGGATGAAAAGTATCCTATGTCTTAATATACTAGCTGTTGTTCGCGTGTATGTCGGAAATTATCCCACGGGAACCTTCTACCGGGATGAAAGTATCCTATGTCTTAATATACTAGCTGTTGCCCGCGTGTATGTTTGAAATTATCCCGCGGGAACCTTCTACCGGGATGAAAAGTATCCTATGTCTTAATATACTAGCTGTTGCCCGCGGCTACGCCCGCGTGTATGTCGGAAATTATCCCGCGGGAACCTTCTACCGTGATGAAAAGTATCCTATGTCTTAATATACTAGCTGTTGCCCGCGTGTATGTCGGAAATTATCCCGCGGGAACCTTCTACCGGGATGAAAAGTATCCTATGTCTTAATATATTAGCTGTTGCCCGCGTGTATGTCGGAAATTATCCCGCGGGAACCTTCTACCGGGATGGAAAGTATCGTATGTCTTAATATACTAGCTGTTGCCCGCGGCTACGCCCGCGTGTATGTCGGAAATTATCCCACGGGAACCTTCTACCGGGATGAAAAGTATCCTATGTCTTAATACACTAGCTGTTGGCCGCGTGTATGTCGGAAATTATCCCGCGGGAACCTTCTACCGGGATGAAAAGTATCCTATGTCTTAATATACTAGCTGTTGCCCGCGTGTATGTCGGAAATTATCCCGCGGGAACCTTCTACCGGGATGAAAAGTATCCTATGTCTTAATATACTAGCTGTTGCCCGCGTGTATGTCGGAAATTATCCCGCGGGAACCTTCTACCGGGATGAAAAGTATCCTATGTCTATGTTCTATGTTATTGGGTTTGGTTTCCGCACTAAATCCTTCAAGTGGACCATTGTGCGTGAGCCATAGCGGCCGTCGGGGTTTATTCCAACCAGCCCACCTCCCTCCAGAAGTTGGTCACGGCTTCTGGTCTGTTCAGAACATCTGTTAAAGATTTGGGTGTCCCGAGGGTTTCTGTTCTAATCTGGGCAACGCCTGTGCACTCGAAGAGCACATGCGGAACGGTTTCCTCAGCCTCCATGCAAGCTCTGCACAGAGGGCTGTCCGTTATGCCCATTGTGTAAAAGTGTTTGTTCAGCGAGCAGTGTCCTGTGATGGTCCCCGTCATCAGGCGCAGGCCGTTCCTATCCAGGCGTAAGAGTCGCCTGGTCAGTTTGCCATCCAGGGTTGGCATAGCCTCCCTGGACTGCCTGCACGCTGGTGCCGAGGACCACCACTCCTCTGCTTTTGTTTGGGTGATCTCTTGCAGCCATCTGCGTAATTGGTTGAAGGGGATGGGTATGATTGGTTCGGGCCCATAGACTGACGCACTGGATGCCCTCCTAGCAAGTTCGTCCGCTGCGTCGTTACCCAAAGACCCACTGTGTCCTTTTATCCATTGCAGTGTCACTGTGTTGCGGTTAGGTACCGTTGCTCGTTCTAACGCATTGTGACATTCTAGTATTAATCTTGAAGTAATATATTTTTTTTCTAAGGTTTGGAGTACTGAGGCACTGTCGGAGAGTATACGTATATGGGTGTCCGTAACTCTCCTGGCCTCTATGGCATACGCCGCTTGAATAATGCCCACACATTCTGCCTGGTAGACAGTGTTGAACATTCCCAGCGGGCTGGATATGTTTATGTTGAGGTCGTGCGAGAAAACTCCGGCACCGGTTCCGGAGTCGGTCTTTGACCCGTCAGTGTAAACCCTCAGCTCGTTCGGGCCCGAGTGGTCACGCTGTTCTTCCGTGAGTATTATGTTGTAATGTTTTTTAAAATAATGCTGTTTCGGGGCTCTGTCGCAGGCTGATGCCATCATTGGCCGTTTTTTGATCGCATCCTCCCTAATGCGTATGAGTTTAACCCTGGAGTCTTTGCTCAGGGTTCCGGTTATATTGAGCCTAAAGGCGGCCAAGGCTGCCTCCTCCCTCACAATGAGATGTAGTGGAGGCAGTCCAAGCATTGCTTGTAGTGCGGCCGTGCCTCAATCTATTGAGTAAGTATCCTATGTCTTAATATACTAGCTGTTGCCCGCGTGTATGTCGGAAATTATCCCGCGGGAACCTTCTACCGGGATGAAAAGTATCCTATGTCTTAATATACTAGCTGTTGCCCGCGTGTATGTCGGAAATTATCCCGCGGGAACCTTCTACCAAGATGAAAAGTATCCTATGTCTTAATATACTAGCTGTTGCCCGCGTGTATGTCGGAAATTATCCCACGGGAACCTTCTACCGGGATGAAAAGTATCCTATGTCTTAATATACTAGCTGTTGCCCGCGTGTATGTCGGAAATTATCCTGCGGGAACCTTCTACCGGGATGAAAAGTATCCTATGTCTTAATATACTAGCTGTTGCCCGCGTGTATGTCGGAAATTATCCCGCGGGAACCTTCTACCGGGATGAAAAGTATCCTATGTCTTAATATACTAGCTGTTGCCCGCGTGTATGTCGGAAATTATCCCGCGGGAACCTTCTACCGGGATGAAAAGTATCCTATGTCTCAATATACTAGCTGTTGCCCGCGTGTATGTCGGAAATTATCCCACGGGAACCTTCTACCGGGATGAAAAGTATCCTATGTCTTAATACACTAGCTGTTGCCCGCGTGTATGTCGGAAATTATCCCACGGGAACCTTCTACCGGGATGAAAAGTATCCTATGTCTTAATATACCAGCTGTTGCCCGCGTGTATGTTTGAAATTATCCCGCGGGAACCTTCTACCGGGATGAAAAGTATCCTATGTCCTAATATACTAGCTGTTGCCCGCGTGTATGTCGGAAATTATCCCGCTGGAACCTTCTACCGGGATGAAAAGTATCCTATGTCTTAATATACTAGCTGTTTCCCGCGTGTATGTCGGAAATTATCCCACGGGAACCTTCTACCGGGATGAAAAGTATCCTATGTCTTTATATACTAGCTGTTGCCCGCGGCTTCGCCCGCGTGTATGTCGGAAATTATCCCACGGGAACCTTCTACCGGGATGAAAATTATCCTATGTCTTAATACACTAGCTGTTGCCCGCGTGTATGTCGGAAATTATCCCACGGGAACCTTCTACCGGTATGAAAAGTATCCTATGTCTTAATATACTAGCTGTTGCCCGCGTGTATGTCGGAAATTATCCCACGGGAACCTTCTACCGGGATGAAAAGTATCCTATGTCTTAATATACTAGCTGTTGCCCGCGGCTACGCCCGCGTGTATGTCGGAAATTATCCCACGGGAACTTTCTACCGGGATGAAAAGTATCCTATGTCTTAATATACTAGCTGTTGCCCGCGTGTATGTCGGAAATTATCCCGCGGGAACCTTCTACCGGGATGAAAAGTATCCTATGTCTTAATATACTAGCTGTTGCCCGCGTGTATGTCGGAAATTATCCCGCGGGAACCTTCTACCGGGATGAAAAGTATCCTATGTCTCAATATACTAGCTGTAGTCCGCGTGTATGTCGGAAATTATCCCGCGGGAACCTTCTACCGGGATGAAAAGTATCCTATGTCTTAATATACTAGCTGTTGTCCGCATGTATGTCGGAAATAATCCCACGGGAACCTTCTACCGGGATGAAAAGTATCCTATGTCTTAATATACTAGCTGTTGCCCGCGTGTATGTCAGAAATTATCCCGCGGGAACCTTCTACCGGGATGAAAAGTATCCTATGTCTTAATATACTAGCTGTTGCCCGCGTGTATGTCGGAAATTATCCCGCGGGAACCTTCTACCGGGATGAAAAGTATCCTATGTCTTAATATACTAGCTGTTGTCCGCGTGTATATCGGAAATTATCCCGCGGGAACCTTCTACCGGGATGAAAAGTATCCTATGTCTTAATATACCAGCTGTTGCCCGCGTGTATGTTTGAAATTATCCCGCGGGAACCTTCTACCGGGATGAAAAGTATCCTATGTCCTAATATACTAGCTGTTGCCCGCGTGTATGTCGGAAATTATCCCGCTGGAACCTTCTACCGGGATGAAAAGTATCCTATGTCTTAATATACTAGCTGTTTCCCGCGTGTATGTCGGAAATTATCCCACGGGAACCTTCTACCGGGATGAAAAGTATCCTATGTCTTTATATACTAGCTGTTGCCCGCGGCTTCGCCCGCGTGTATGTCGGAAATTATCCCACGGGAACCTTCTACCGGGATGAAAAGTATCCTATGTCTTAATACACTAGCTGTTGCCCGCGTGTATGTCGGAAATTATCCCACGGGAACCTTCTACCGGGATGAAAAGTATCCTATGTCTTAATATACCAGCTGTTGCCCGCGTGTATGTTTGAAATTATCCCGCGGGAACCTTCTACCGGGATGAAAAGTATCCTATGTCCTAATATACTAGCTGTTGCCCGGGTGTATGTCGGAAATTATCCCGCTGGAACCTTCTACCGGGATGAAAAGTATCCTATGTCTTAATATACTAGCTGTTTCCCGCGTGTATGTCGGAAATTATCCCACGGGAACCTTCTACCGGGATGAAAAGTATCCTATGTCTTTATATACTAGCTGTTGCCCGCGGCTTCGCCCGCGTGTATGTCGGAAATTATCCCACGGGAACCTTCTACCGGGATGAAAAGTATCCTATGTCTTAATACACTAGCTGTTGCCCGCGTGTATGTCGGAAATTATCCCACGGGAACCTTCTACCGGTATGAAAAGTATCCTATGTCTTAATATACTAGCTGTTGCCCGCGTGTATGTCGGAAATTATCCCGCGGGAACCTTCTACCGGGATGAAAAGTATCCTATGTCTTAATATACTAGCTGTTGCCCGCGGCTACGCCCGCGTGTATGTCGGAAATTATCCCACGGGAACTTTCTACCGGGATGAAAAGTATCCTATGTCTTAATATACTAGCTGTTGCCCGCGTGTATGTCGGAAATTATCCCGCGGGAACCTTCTACCGGGATGAAAAGTATCCTATGTCTTAATATACTAGCTGTTGCCCGCGTGTATGTCGGAAATTATCCCGCGGGAACCTTCTACCGGGATGAAAAGTATCATATGTCTTAATATACTAGCTGTTGCCCGCGTGTATGTCGGAAATTATCCCGCGGGAACCTTCTACCGGGATGAAAAGTATCCTATGTCTCAATATACTAGCTGTTGTCCGCGTGTATGTCGGAAATTATCCCGCGGGAACCTTCTACCGGGATGAAAAGTATCCTATGTCTTAATATACTAGCTGTTGTCCGCATGTATGTCGGAAATTATCCCGCGGGAACCTTCTACCGGGATGAAAAGTATCCTATGTCTTAATATACTAGCTGTTGCCCGCGTGTATGTCAGAAATTATCCCGCGGGAACCTTCTACCGGGATGAAAAGTATCCTATGTCTTATTATACTAGCTGTTGCCCGCGGCTTCGCCCGCGTGTATGTCGGAAATTATCCCACGGGAACCTTCTACCGGGATGAAAAGAATCCTATGTCTTAATATACTAGCTGTTGCCCGCGTGTATGTCGGAAATTATCCCACGGGAACCTTCTACCGGGATGAAAAGTATCCTATGTCTTAATATACTAGCTGTTGCCCGCGTGTATGTCGGAAATTATCCCACGGGAACCTTCTACCGGGATGAAAAGTATCCTATGTCTTAATATACTAGCTGTTGCCCGCGGCTACGCCCGCGTGTATGTCGGAAATTATCCCACGGGAACCTTCTACCGGGATGAAAAGTATCCTGTCTTAATATACTAGCTGTTGCCCGCGTGTATGTCGGAAATTATCCCATGGGAACCTTCTACCGGGATGAAAAGTATCCTATGTCTTAATATACTAGCTGTTGCCCGCGGCTACGCCCGCGTGTATGTCGGAAATTATCCCACGGGAACCTTCTACCGGGATGAAAAGTATCCTTTGTCGTAATATACTAGCTGTTGACCGCGTGTATGTCGGAAATTATCCCACGGGAACCTTCTACCGGGATGAAAAGTATCCTATGTCTTAATATACTAGCTGTTGCCCGCGGCTACGCCCGCGTGTATGTCGGAAATTATCCCACGGGAACCTTCTACCGGGATGAAAAGTATCCTATGTCTTAATATACTAGCTGTTGCCCGTGGCTACGCCCGCGTGTATGTCGGAAATTATCCCACGGGAACCTTCTACCGGGATGAAAAGTATCCTATGTCTTAATATACTAGCTGTTGCCCGCGGCTACGCCCGCGTGTATGTCGGAAATTATCCCACTGGAACCTTCTACCGGGATGAAAAGTATCCTATGTCTTAATATACTAGCTGTTGCACGCGTGTATGTCGGAAATTATCCCGCGGGAACCTTCTACCGGGATGAAAAGTATCCTATGTCTTAATATACTAGCTGTTTCCCGCGGCTACGCCCGCGTGTATGTCGGAAATTATCCCACGGGAACCTTCTACCGGGATGAAAAGAATCCTATGTCTTAATATACTAGCTGTTGCCCGCGTGTATATCGGAAATTATCCCGCGGGAACCTTCTACCGGGATGAAAAGTATCCTATGTCTTAATATACCAGCTGTTGCCCGCGTGTATGTTTGAAATTATCCCGCGGGAACCTTCTACCGGGATGAAAAGTATCCTATGTCCTAATATACTAGCTGTTGCCCGCGTGTATGTCGGAAATTATCCCGCTGGAACCTTCTACCGGGATGAAAAGTATCCTATGTCTTAATATACTAGCTGTTTCCCGCGTGTATGTCGGAAATTATCCCACGGGAACCTTCTACAGGGATGAAAAGTATCCTATGTCTTTATATACTAGCTGTTGCCCGCGGCTTCGCCCGCGTGTATGTCGGAAATTATCCCACGGGAACCTTCTACCGGGATGAAAAGTATCCTATGTCTTAATATACTAGCTGTTGCCCGCGTGTATGTCGGAAATTATCCCACGGGAACCTTCTACCGGGATGAAAAGTATCCTATGTCTTAATATACTAGCTGTTGCCCACGTGTATGTCGGAAATTATCCCGCGGGAACCTTCTACCGGGATGAAAAGTATCCTATGTCTTAATATACTAGCTGTTGCCCGCGGCTACGCCCGCGTGTATGTCGGAAATCATCCCACGGGAACTTTCTACCGGGATGAAAAGTATCCTATGTCTTAATATACTAGCTGTTGCCCGCGTGTATGTCGGAAATTATCCCGCGGAAACCTTCTACCGGGATGAAAAGTATCCTATGTCTTAATATACTAGCTGTTGCCCGCGTGTATGTCGGAAATTATCCCGCGGGAACCTTCTACCGGGATGAAAAGTATCCTATGTCTTAATATACTAGCTGTTGCCCGCGTGTATGTCGGAAATTATCCCGCGGGAACCTTCTACCGGGATGAAAAGTATCCTATGTCTTAATATACTAGCTGTTGTCTGGGTGTATGTCGGAAATTATCCCGCGGGAACCTTCTACCGGGATGAAAAGTATCCTATGTCTTAATATACTAGCTGTTGTCCGCATGTATGTCGGAAATTATCCCGCGGGAACCTTCTACCGGGATGAAAAGTATCCTATGTCTTAATATACTAGCTGTTGCCCGCGTGTATGTCGGAAATTATCCCGCGGGAACCTTCTACCGGGATGAAAAGTATCCTATGTCTTATTATACTAGCTGTTGCCCGCGGCTTCGCCCGCGTGTATGTCGGAAATTATCCCACGGGAACCTTCTACCGGGATGAAAAGAATCCTATGTCTTAATATACTAGCTGTTGCCCGCGTGTATGTCGGAAATTATCCCACGGGAACCTTCTACCGGGATGAAAAGTATCCTATGTCTTAATATACTAGCTGTTGCCCGCGTGTATGTCGGAAATTATCCCACGGGAACCTTCTACCGGGATGAAAAGTATCCTATGTCTTAATATACTAGCTGTTGCCCGCGGCTACGCCCGCGTGTATGTCGGAAATTATCCCACGGGAACCTTCTACCGGGATGAAAAGTATCCTGTCTTAATATACTAGCTGTTGCCCGCGTGTATGTCGGAAATTATCCCACGGGAACCTTCTACCGGGATGAAAAGTATCCTATGTCTTAATATACTAGCTGTTGCCCGCGGCTACGCCCGCGTGTATGTCGGAAATTATCCCACGGGAACCTTCTACCGGGATGAAAAGTATCCTATGTCGTAATATACTAGCTGTTGACCGCGTGTATGTCGGAAATTATCCCACGGGAACCTTCTACCGGGATGAAAAGTATCCTATGTCTTAATATACTAGCTGTTGCCCGCGGCTACGCCCGCGTGTATGTCGGAAATTATCCCACGGGAACCTTCTACCGGGATGAAAAGTATCCTATGTCTTAATATACTAGCTGTTGCCCGCGTGTATGTCGGAAATTATCCCGCGGGAACCTTCTAAAGGGATGAAAAGTATCCTATGTCTTAATATACTAGCTGTTGCCCGCGGCTACGCCCGCGTGTATGTCGGAAATTATCCCACTGGAACCTTCTACCGGGATGAAAAGTATCCTATGTCTTAATATACTAGCTGTTGCCCGCGTGTATGTCGGAAATTATCCCGCGGGAACCTTTTACCGGGATGAAAAGTATCCTATGTCTTAATATACTAGCTGTTGCCCGCGTGTATGTCGGAAATTATCCCGCGGGAACCTTCTACCGGGATGAAAAGTATCCTATGTCTTAATATACTAGCTGTTGCCCGCGTGTATGTCGGAAATTATCCCGCGGGAACCTTCTACCGGGATGAAAAGTATCCTATGTCTTAATATACTAGCTGTTGTCCGCGTGTATATCGGAAATTATCCCGCGGGAACCTTCTACCGGGATGAAAAGTATCCTATGTCTTAATATACTAGCTGTTGTCCGCGTGTATGTCGGAAATTATCCCGCGGGAACCTTCTACCGGGATGAAAAGTATCCTATGTCTTAATATACTAGCTGTTGCCCGCGTGTATGTCGGAAATTATCCCGCGGGAACCTTCTACCGGGATGAAAAGTATCCTATGTCTTATTATACTAGCTGTTGCCCGCGGCTTCGCCCGCGTGTATGTCGGAAATTATCCCACGGGAACCTTCTACCGGGATGAAAAGAATCCTATGTCTTAATATACTAGCTGTTGCCCGCGTGTATGTCGGAAATTATCCCACGGGAACCTTCTACCGGGATGAAAAGTATCCTATGTCTTAATATACTAGCTGTTGCCCGCGTGTATGTCGGAAATTATCCCACGGGAACCTTCTACCGGGATGAAAAGTATCCTATGTCTTAATATACTAGCTGTTTCCCGCGGCTACGCCCGCGTGTATGTCGGAAATTATCCCACGGGAACCTTCTACCGGGATGAAAAGTATCCTGTCTTAATATACTAGCTGTTGCCCGCGTGTATGTCGGAAATTATCCCACGGGAACCTTCTACCGGGATGAAAAGTATCCTATGTCTTAATATACTAGCTGTTGCCCGCGGCTACGCCCGCGTGTATGTCGGAAATTATCCCACGGGAACCTTCTACCGGGATAAAAAGTATCCTATGTCGTAATATACTAGCTGTTGACCGCGTGTATGTCGGAAATTATCCCACGGGAACCTTCTACCGGGATGAAAAGTATCCTATGTCTTAATATACTAGCTGTTGCCCGCGGCTACGCCCGCGTGTATGTCGGAAATTATCCCACGGGAACCTTCTACCGGGATGAAAAGTATCCTATGTCTTAATATACTAGCTGTTGCCCGCGTGTATGTCGGAAATTATCCCACGGGAACCTTCTACCGGGATGAAAAGTATCCTATGTCTTAATATACTAGCTGTTGCCCGCGTGTATGTCGGAAATTATCCCGCGGGAACCTTCTAAAGGGATGAAAAGTATCCTATGTCTTAATATACTAGCTGTTGCCCGCGTGTATGTCGGAAATTATCCCGCGGGAACCTTCTACCGGGATGAAAAGTATCCTATGTCTTAAAATACTAGCTGTTGCCCGCGGCTACGCCCGCGTGTATGTCGGAAATTATCCCACGGGAACCTTCTACCGGGATGAAAAGTATCCTATGTCTTATTATACTAGCTGTTGCCCGCGTGTATGTCGGAAATTATCCCACGGGAACCTTCTACCGGGATGAAAAGTATCCTATGTCTTAATATACTAGCTGTTGCCCGCGTGTATGTCGGAAATTATCCCGCGGGAACCTTCTACCGGGATGAAAAGTATCCTATGTCTTAAAATACTAGCTGTTGCCCGCGGCTACGCCCGCGTGTATGTCGGAAATTATCCCACGGGAACCTTCTACCGGGATGAAAAGTATCCTATGTCTTAATTTACTAGCTGTTGCCCGCGTGTATGTCGGAAATTATCCCGCGGGAACCTTCTACCGGGATGAAAAGTATCCTATGTCTTAAAATACTAGCTGTTGCCCGCGGCTACGCCCGCGTGTATGTCGGAAATTATCCCACGGGAACCTTCTACCGGGATGAAAAGTATCCTATGTCTTAATATACTAGCTGTTGCCCGCGTGTATGTCGGAAATTATCCCGCGGGAACCTTCTACCGGGATGAAAAGTATCCTATGTCTTAAAATACTAGCTGTTGCCCGCGGCTACGCCCGCGTGTATGTCGGAAATTATCCCACGGGAACCTTCTACCGGGATGAAAAGTATCCTATGTCTTAATACACTAGCTGTTGCCCGCGTGTATGTCGGAAATTATCCCACGGGAACCTTCTACCGGTATGAAAAGTATCCTATGTCTTAATATACTAGCTGTTGCCCGCGTGTATGTCGGAAATTATCCCGCGGGAACCTTCTACCGGGATGAAAAGTATCCTATGTCTTAATATACTAGCTGTTGCCCGTGGCTACGCCCGCGTGTATGTCGGAAATTATCCCACGGGAACCTTCTACCGGGATGAAAAGTATCCTATGTCTTAATATACTAGCTGTTGCCCGCGTGTATGTCGGAAATTATCCCGCGGGAACCTTCTAAAGGGATGAAAAGTATCCTATGTCTTAATATACTAGCTGTTGCCCGCGGCTACGCCCGCGTGTATGTCGGAAATTATCCCACTGGAACCTTCTACCGGGATGAAAAGTATCCTATGTCTTAATATACTAGCTGTTGCCCGCGTGTATGTCGGAAATTATCCCACGGGAACCTTCTACCGGGATGAAAAGTATCCTATGTCTTAATATACTAGCTGTTGCCCGCGGCTACGCCCGCGTGTATGTCGGAAATTATCCCACTGGAACCTTCTACCGGGATGAAAAGTATCCTATGTCTTAATTTACTAGCTGTTGCCCGCGTGTATGTCGGAAATTATCCCGCGGGAACCTTCTACCGGGATGAAGAGTATCCTATGTCTTAATATACTAGCTGTTGCCCGCGTGTATGTCGGAAATTATCCCGCGGGAACCTTCTACCGGGATGAAAAGTATCCTATGTCTTAATATACTAGCTGTTGCCCGCGTGTATGTCGGAAATTATCCCGCGGGAACCTTCTACCGGGATGAAAAGTATCCTATGTCTTAATATACTAGCTGTTGTCCGCGTGTATATCGGAAATTATCCCGCGGGAACCTTCTACCGGGATGAAAAGTATCCTATGTCTTAATATACCAGCTGTTGCCCGCGTGTATGTTTGAAATTATCCCGCGGGAACCTTCTACCGGGATGAAAAGTATCCTATGTCCTAATATACTAGCTGTTGCCCGCGTGTATGTCGGAAATTATCCCGCTGGAACCTTCTACCGGGATGAAAAGTATCCTATGTCTTAATATACTAGCTGTTTCCCGCGTGTATGTCGGAAATTATCCCACGGGAACCTTCTACCGGGATGAAAAGTATCCTATGTCTTTATATACTAGCTGTTGCCCGCGGCTTCGCCCGCGTGTATGTCGGAAATTATCCCACGGGAACCTTCTACCGGGATGAAAAGTATCCTATGTCTTAATACACTAGCTGTTGCCCGCGTGTATGTCGGAAATTATCCCACGGGAACCTTCTACCGGGATGAAAAGTATCCTATGTCTTAATATACCAGCTGTTGCCCGCGTGTATGTTTGAAATTATCCCGCGGGAACCTTCTACCGGGATGAAAAGTATCCTATGTCCTAATATACTAGCTGTTGCCCGCGTGTATGTCGGAAATTATCCCGCTGGAACCTTCTACCGGGATGAAAAGTATCCTATGTCTTAATATACTAGCTGTTTCCCGCGTGTATGTCGGAAATTATCCCACGGGAACCTTCTACCGGGATGAAAAGTATCCTATGTCTTTATATACTAGCTGTTGCCCGCGGCTTCGCCCGCGTGTATGTCGGAAATTATCCCACGGGAACCTTCTACCGGGATGAAAATTATCCTATGTCTTAATACACTAGCTGTTGCCCGCGTGTATGTCGGAAATTATCCCACGGGAACCTTCTACCGGTATGAAAAGTATCCTATGTCTTAATATACTAGCTGTTGCCCGCGGCTACGCCCGCGTGTATGTCGGAAATTATCCCACGGGAACTTTCTACCGGGATGAAAAGTATCCTATGTCTTAATATACTAGCTGTTTCCCGCGTGTATGTCGGAAATTATCCCACGGGAACCTTCTACCGGGATGAAAAGTATCCTATGTCTTTATATACTAGCTGTTGCCCGCGTCTTCGCCCGCGTGTATGTCGGAAATTATCCCACGGGAACCTTCTACCGGGATGAAAATTATCCTATGTCTTAATACACTAGCTGTTGCCCGCGTGTATGTCGGAAATTATCCCGCGGGAACCTTCTACCGGGATGAAAAGTATCCTATGTCTTAATATACTAGCTGTTGCCCGCGTGTATGTCGGAAATTATCCCGCGGGAACCTTCTACCGGGATGAAAAGTATCCTATGTCTCAATATACTAGCTGTTGTCCGCGTGTATGTCGGAAATTATCCCGCGGGAACCTTCTACCGGGATGAAAAGTATCCTATGTCTTAATATACTAGCTGTTGTCCGCATGTATGTCGGAAATTATCCCGCGGGAACCTTCTACCGGGATGAAAAGTATCCTATGTCTTAATATACTAGCTGTTGCCCGCGTGTATGTCGGAAATTATCCCGCGGGAACCTTCTACCGGGATGAAAAGTATCCTATGTCTTATTATACTAGCTGTTGCCCGCGGCTTCGCCCGCGTGTATGTCGGAAATTATCCCACGGGAACCTTCTACCGGGATGAAAAGAATCCTATGTCTTAATATACTAGCTGTTGCCCGCGTGTATGTCGGAAATTATCCCACGGGAACCTTCTACCGGGATGAAAAGTATCCTATGTCTTAATATACTAGCTGTTGCCCGCGTGTATGTCGGAAATTATCCCACGGGAACCTTCTACCGGGATGAAAAGTATCCTATGTCTTAATATACTAGCTGTTGCCCGCGGCTACGCCCGCGTGTATGTCGGAAATTATCCCACCGGAACCTTCTACCGGGATGAAAAGTATCCTATGTCGTAATATACTAGCTGTTGACCGAGTGTGTGTCGGAAATTATCCCACGGGAACCTTCTACCGGGATGAAAAGTATCCTATGTCTTAATATACTAGCTGTTGCCCGCGGCTACGCCCGCGTGTATGTCGGAAATTATCCCACGGGAACCTTCTACCGGGATGAAAAGTATCCTATGTCTTAATATACTAGCTGTTGCCCGTGGCTACGCCCGCGTGTATGTCGGAAATTATCCCACGGGAACCTTCTACCGGGATGAAAAGTATCCTATGTCTTAATATACTAGCTGTTGCCCGCGTGTATGTCGGAAATTATCCCGCGGGAACCTTCTAAAGGGATGAAAAGTATCCTATGTCTTAATATACTAGCTGTTGCCCGCGGCTACGCCCGCGTGTATGTCGGAAATTATCCCACTGGAACCTTCTACCGGGATGAAAAGTATCCTATGTCTTAATATACTAGCTGTTGCCCGCGTGTATGTCGGAAATTATCCCGCGGGAACCTTCTACCGGGATTAAAAGTATCCTATGTCTTAATATACTAGCTGTTGCCCGCGTGTATGTCGGAAATTATCCCGCGGGAACCTTCTACCGGGATGAAAAGTATCCTATGTCTTAATATACTAGCTGTTGCCCGCGTGTATGTCGGAAATTATCCCGCGGGAACCTTCTACCGGGATGAAAAGTATCCTATGTCTTAATATACTAGCTGTTGTCCGCGTGTATATCGGAAATTATCCCGCGGGAACCTTCTACCGGGATGAAAAGTATCCTATGTCTTAATATACCAGCTGTTGCCCGCGTGTATGTTTGAAATTATCCCGCGGGAACCTTCTACCGGGATGAAAAGTATCCTATGTCCTAATATACTAGCTGTTGCCCGCGTGTATGTCGGAAATTATCCCGCTGGAACCTTCTACCGGGATGAAAAGTATCCTATGTCTTAATATACTAGCTGTTTCCCGCGTGTATGTCGGAAATTATCCCACGGGAACCTTCTACCGGGATGAAAAGTATCCTATGTCTTTATATACTAGCTGTTGCCCGCGGCTTCGCCCGCGTGTATGTCGGAAATTATCCCACGGGAACCTTCTACCGGGATGAAAAGTATCCTATGTCTTAATACACTAGCTGTTGCCCGCGTGTATGTCGGAAATTATCCCACGGGAACCTTCTACCGGGATGAAAAGTATCCTATGTCTTAATATACCAGCTGTTGCCCGCGTGTATGTTTGAAATTATCCCGCGGGAACCTTCTACCGGGATGAAAAGTATCCTATGTCCTAATATACTAGCTGTTGCCCGCGTGTATGTCGGAAATTATCCCGCTGGAACCTTCTACCGGGATGAAAAGTATCCTATGTCTTAATATACTAGCTGTTTCCCGCGTGTATGTCGGAAATTATCCCACGGGAACCTTCTACCGGGATGAAAAGTATCCTATGTCTTAATACACTAGCTGTTGCCCGCGTGTATGTCGGAAATTATCCCACGGGAACCTTCTACCGGTATGAAAAGTATCCTATGTCTTAATATACTAGCTGTTGCCCGCGTGTATGTCGGAAATTATCCCGCGGGAACCTTCTACCGGGATGAAAAGTATCCTATGTCTTAATATACTAGCTGTTGCCCGCGGCTACGCCCGCGTGTATGTCGGAAATTATCCCACGGGAACTTTCTACCGGGATGAAAAGTATCCTATGTCTTAATATACTAGCTGTTGCCCGCGTGTATGTCGGAAATTATCCCGCGGGAACCTTCTACCGGGATGAAAAGTATCCTATGTCTTAATATACTAGCTGTTGCCCGCGTGTATGTCGGAAATTATCCCGCGGGAACCTTCTACCGGGATGAAAAGTATCCTATGTCTTAATATACTAGCTGTTGCCCGCGTGTATGTCGGAAATTATCCCGCGGGAACCTTCTACCGGTATGAAAAGTATCCTCTGTCTTAATATACTAGCTGTTGCCCGCGGCTTCGCCCGCGTGTATGTCGGAAATTATCCCACGGGAACCTTCTACCGGGATGAAAAGTATCCTATGTCTTAATATACTAGCTGTTGCCCGCGTGTATGTCGGAAATTATCCCGCGGGAACCTTCTACCGGGATGAAAAGTATCCTATGTCTCAATATACTAGCTGTTGTCCGCGTGTATGTCGGAAATTATCCCGCGGGAACCTTCTACCGGGATGAAAAGTATCCTATGTCTTAATATACTAGCTGTTGTCCGCATGTATGTCGGAAATTATCCCGCGGGAACCTTCTACCGGGATGAAAAGTATCCTATGTCTTAATATACTAGCTGTTGCCCGCGTGTATGTCGGAAATTATCCCGCGGGAACCTTCTACCGGGATGAAAAGTATCCTATGTCTTATTATACTAGCTGTTGCCCGCGGCTTCGCCCGCGTGTATGTCGGAAATTATCCCACGGGAACCTTCTACCGGGATGAAAAGAATCCTATGTCTTAATATACTAGCTGTTGCCCGCGTGTATGTCGGAAATTATCCCACGGGAACCTTCTACCGGGATGAAAAGTATCCTATGTCTTAATATACTAGCTGTTGCCCGCGTGTATGTCGGAAATTATCCCACGGGAACCTTCTACCGGGATGAAAAGTATCCTATGTCTTAATATACTAGCTGTTGCCCGCGGCTACGCCCGCGTGTATGTCGGAAATTATCCCACGGGAACCTTCTACCGGGATGAAAAGTATCCTATGTCTTAATATACTAGCTGTTGCCCGCGTGTATGTCGGAAATTATCCCACGGGAACCTTCTACCGGGATGAAAAGTATCCTATGTCTTAATATACTAGCTGTTGCCCGCGGCTACGCCCGCGTGTATGTCGGAAATTATCCCACGGGAACCTTCTACCGGGATGAAAAGTATCCTTTGTCGTAATATACTAGCTGTTGACCGCGTGTATGTCGGAAATTATCCCACGGGAACCTTCTACCGGGATGAAAAGTATCCTATGTCTTAATATACTAGCTGTTGCCCGCGGCTACGCCCGCGTGTATTTTGGAAATTATCCCACGGGAACCTTCTACCGGGATGAAAAGTATCCTATGTCTTAATATACTAGCTGTTGCCCGTGGCTACGCCCGCGTGTATGTCGGAAATTATCCCACGGGAACCTTCTACCGGGATGAAAAGTATCCTATGTCTTAATATACTAGCTGTTGCCCGCGGCTACGCCCGCGTGTATGTCGGAAATTATCCCACTGGAACCTTCTACCGGGATGAAAAGTATCCTATGTCTTAATATACTAGCTGTTGCACGCGTGTATGTCGGAAATTATCCCGCGGGAACCTTCTACCGGGATGAAAAGTATCCTATGTCTTAATATACTAGCTGTTTCCCGCGGCTACGCCCGCGTGTATGTCGGAAATTATCCCACGGGAACCTTCTACCGGGATGAAAAGTATCCTGTCTTAATATACTAGCTGTTGCCCGCGTGTATATCGGAAATTATCCCGCGGGAACCTTCTACCGGGATGAAAAGTATCCTATGTCTTAATATACCAGCTGTTGCCCGCGTGTATGTTTGAAATTATCCCGCGGGAACCTTCTACCGGGATGAAAAGTATCCTATGTCCTAATATACTAGCTGTTGCCCGCGTGTATGTCGGAAATTATCCCGCTGGAACCTTCTACCGGGATGAAAAGTATCCTATGTCTTAATATACTAGCTGTTTCCCGCGTGTATGTCGGAAATTATCCCACGGGAACCTTCTACAGGGATGAAAAGTATCCTATGTCTTTATATACTAGCTGTTGCCCGCGGCTTCGCCCGCGTGTATGTCGGAAATTATCCCACGGGAACCTTCTACCGGGATGAAAAGTATCCTATGTCTTAATATACTAGCTGTTGCCCGCGTGTATGTCGGAAATTATCCCACGGGAACCTTCTACCGGGATGAAAAGTATCCTATGTCTTAATATACTAGCTGTTGTCCGCGTGTATGTCGGAAATTATCCCGCGGGAACCTTCTACCGGGATGAAAAGTATCCTATGTCTTAATATACTAGCTGTTGCCCGCGGCTACGCCCGCGTGTATGTCGGAAATCATCCCACGGGAACTTTCTACCGGGATGAAAAGTATCCTATGTCTTAATATACTAGCTGTTGCCCGCGTGTATGTCGGAAATTATCCCGCGGAAACCTTCTACCGGGATGAAAAGTATCCTATGTCTTAATATACTAGCTGTTGCCCGCGTGTATGTCGGAAATTATCCCGCGGGAACCTTCTACCGGGATGAAAAGTATCCTATGTCTAAATATACTAGCTGTTGCCCGCGTGTATGTCGGAAATTATCCCGCGGGAACCTTCTTCCGGGATGAAAAGTATCCTATGTCTTAATATACTAGCTGTTGTCTGGGTGTATGTCGGAAATTATCCCGCGGGAACCTTCTACCGGGATGAAAAGTATCCTATGTCTTAATATACTAGCTGTTGTCCGCATGTATGTCGGAAATTATCCCGCGGGAACCTTCTACCGGGATGAAAAGTATCCTATGTCTTATTATACTAGCTGTTGCCCGCGGCTTCGCCCGCGTGTATGTCGGAAATTATCCCACGGGAACCTTCTACCGGGATGAAAAGAATCCTATGTCTTAATATACTAGCTGTTGCCCGCGTGTATGTCGGAAATTATCCCACGGGAACCTTCTACCGGGATGAAAAGTATCCTATGTCTTAATATACTAGCTGTTGCCCGCGTGTATGTCGGAAATTATCCCACGGGAACCTTCTACCGGGATGAAAAGTATCCTATGTCTTAATATACTAGCTGTTGCCCGCGGCTACGCCCGCGTGTATGTTGGAAATTATCCCACGGGAACCTTCTACCGGGATGAAAAGTATCCTGTCTTAATATACTAGCTGTTGCCCGCGTGTATGTCGGAAATTATCCCACGGGAACCTTCTACCGGGATGAAAAGTATCCTATGTCTTAATATACTAGCTGTTGCCCGCGGCTACGCCCGCGTGTATGTCGGAAATTATCCCACGGGAACCTTCTACCGGGATGAAAAGTATCCTATGTCGTAATATACTAGCTGTTGACCGCGTGTATGTCGGAAATTATCCCACGGGAACCTTCTACCGGGATGAAAAGTATCCTATGTCTTAATATACTAGCTGTTGCCCGCGGCTACGCCCGCGTGTATGTCGGAAATTATCCCACGGGAACCTTCTACCGGGATGAAAAGTATCCTATGTCTTAATATACTAGCTGTTGCCCGTGGCTACGCCCGCGTGTATGTCGGAAATTATCCCACGGGAACCTTCTACCGGGATGAAAAGTATCCTATGTCTTAATATACTAGCTGTTGCCCGCGTGTATGTCGGAAATTATCCCGCGGGAACCTTCTAAAGGGATGAAAAGTATCCTATGTCTTAATATACTAGCTGTTGCCCGCGGCTACGCCCGCGTGTATGTCGGAAATTATCCCACTGGAACCTTCTACCGGGATGAAAAGTATCCTATGTCTTAATATACTAGCTGTTGCCCGCGTGTATGTCGGAAATTATCCCGCGGGAACCTTCTACCGGGATGAAAAGTATCCTATGTCTTAATATACTAGCTGTTGCCCGCGTGTATGTCGGAAATTATCCCGCGGGAACCTTCTACCGGGATGAAAAGTATCCTATGTCTTAATATACTAGCTGTTGCCCGCGTGTATGTCGGAAATTATCCCGCGGGAACCTTCTACCGGGATGAAAAGTATCCTATGTCTTAATATATTAGCTGTTGTCCGCGTGTATATCGGAAATTATCCCGCGGGAACCTTCTACCGGGATGAAAAGTATCCTATGTCTTAATATACCAGCTGTTGCCCGCGTGTATGTTTGAAATTATCCCGCGGGAACCTTCTACCGGGATGAAAAGTATCCTATGTCCTAATATACTAGCTGTTGCCCGCGTGTATGTCGGAAATTATCCCGCTGGAACCTTCTACCGGGATGAAAAGTATCCTATGTCTTAATATACTAGCTGTTTCCCGCGTGTATGTCGGAAATTATCCCACGGGAACCTTCTACCGGGATGAAAAGTATCCTATGTCTTTATATACTAGCTGTTGCCCGCGGCTTCGCCCGCGTGTATGTCGGAAATTATCCCACGGGAACCTTCTACCGGGATGAAAAGTATCCTATGTCTTAATACACTAGCTGTTGCCCGCGTGTATGTCGGAAATTATCCCACGGGAACCTTCTACCGGGATGAAAAGTATCCTATGTCTTAATATACCAGCTGTTGCCCGCGTGTATGTTTGAAATTATCCCGCGGGAACCTTCTACCGGGATGAAAAGTATCCTATGTCCTAATATACTAGCTGTTGCCCGCGTGTATGTCAGAAATTATCCCGCTGGAACCTTCTACCGGGATGAAAAGTATCCTATGTCTTAATATACTAGCTGTTTCCCGCGTGTATGTCGGAAATTATCCCACGGGAACCTTCTACCGGGATGAAAAGTATCCTATGTCTTTATATACTAGCTGTTGCCCGCGGCTTCGCCCGCGTGTATGTCGGAAATTATCCCACGGGAACCTTCTACCGGGATGAAAAGTATCCTATGTCTTAATACACTAGCTGTTGCCCGCGTGTATGTCGGAAATTATCCCACGGGAACCTTCTACCGGTATGAAAAGTATCCTATGTCTTAATATACTAGCTGTTGCCCGCGTGTATGTCGGAAATTATCCCGCGGGAACCTTCTACCGGGATGAAAAGTATCCTATGTCTTAATATACTAGCTGTTGCCCGCGGCTACACCCGCGTGTATGTCGGAAATTATCCCACGGGAACTTTCTACCGGGATGAAAAGTATCCTATGTCTTAATATACTAGCTGTTGCCCGCGTGTATGTCGGAAATTATCCCGCGGGAACCTTCTACCGGGATGAAAAGTATCCTATGTCTTAATATACTAGCTGTTGCCCGCGTGTATGTCGGAAATTATCCCGCGGGAACCTTCTACCGGGATGAAAAGTATCCTATGTCTCAATATACTAGCTGTTGTCCGCGTGTATGTCGGAAATTATCCCGCGGGAACCTTCTACCGGGATGAAAAGTATCCTATGTCTTAATATACTAGCTGTTGTCCGCATGTATGTCGGAAATTATCCCGCGGGAACCTTCTACCGGGATGAAAAGTATCCTATGTCTTAATATACTAGCTGTTGCCCGCGTGTATGTCGGAAATTATCCCGCGGGAACCTTCTACCGGGATGAAAAGTATTCTATGTCTTATTATACTAGCTGTTGCCCGCGGCTTCGCCCGCGTGTATGTCGGAAATTATCCCACGGGAACCTTCTACCGGGATGAAAAGAATCCTATGTCTTAATATACTAGCTGTTGCCCGCGTGTATGTCGGAAATTATCCCACGGGAACCTTCTACCGGGATGAAAAGTATCCTATGTCTTAATATACTAGCTGTTGCCCGCGGCTACGCCCGCGTGTATGTCGGAAATTATCCCACGGGAACCTTCTACCGGGATGAAAAGTATCCTGTCTTAATATACTAGCTGTTGCCCGCGTGTATGTCGGAAATTATCCCACGGGAACCTTCTACCGGGATGAAAAGTATCCTATGTCTTAATATACTAGCTGTTGCCCGCGGCTACGCCCGCGTGTATGTCGGAAATTATCCCACGGGAACCTTCTACCGGGATGAAAAGTATCCTATGTCGTAATATACTAGCTGTTGACCGAGTGTATGTCGGAAATTATCCCACGGGAACCTTCTACCGGGATGAAAAGTATCCTATGTCTTAATATACTAGCTGTTGCCCGCGGCTACGCCCGCGTGTATGTCGGAAATTATCCCACGGGAACCTTCTACCGGGATGAAAAGTATCCTATGTCTTAATATACTAGCTGTTGCCCGTGGCTACGCCCGCGTGTATGTCGGAAATTATCCCACGGGAACCTTCTATCGGGATGAAAAGTATCCTATGTCTTAATATACTAGCTGTTGCCCGCGTGTATGTCGGAAATTATCCCGCGGGAACCTTCTAAAGGGATGAAAAGTATCCCTTGTCTTAATATACTAGCTGTTGCCCGCTTGTATGTTTGAAATTATCCCGCGGGAACCTTCTACCGGGATGAAAAGTATCCTATGTCCTAATATACTAGCTGTTGCCCGCGTGTATGTCGGAAATTATCCCGCTGGAACCTTCTACCGGGATGAAAAGTATCCTATGTCTTAATATACTAGCTGTTTCCCGCGTGTATGTCGGAAATTATCCCACGGGAACCTTCTACCGGGATGAAAAGTATCCTATGTCTTTATATACTAGCTGTTGCCCGCGGCTTCGCCCGCGTGTATGTCGGAAATTATCCCGCGGGAACCTTCTACCGGGATGAAAAGTATCCTATGTCTTAATACACTAGCTGTTGCCCGCGTGTATGTCGGAAATTATCCCACGGGAACCTTCTACCGGGATGAAAAGTATCCTATGTCTTAATATACCAGCTGTTGCCCGCGTGTATGTTTGAAATTATCCCGCGGGAACCTTCTACCGGGATGAAAAGTATCATATGTCCTAATATACTAGCTGTTGCCCGCGTGTATGTCAGAAATTATCCCGCTGGAACCTTCTACCGGGATGAAAAGTATCCTATGTCTTAATATACTAGCTGTTTCCCGCGTGTATGTCGGAAATTATCCCACGGGAACCTTCTACCGGGATGAAAAGTATCCTATGTCTTTATATACTAGCTGTTGCCCGCGGCTTCGCCCGCGTGTATGTCGGAAATTATCCCACGGGAACCTTCTACCGGGATGAAAAGTATCCTATGTCTTAATACACTAGCTGTTGCCCGCGTGTATGTCGGAAATTATCCCACGGGAACCTTCTACCGGTATGAAAAGTATCCTATGTCTTAATATACTAGCTGTTGCCCGCGTGTATGTCGGAAATTATCCCGCGGGAACCTTCTACCGGGATGAAAAGTATCCTATGTCTTAATATACTAGCTGTTGCCCGCGGCTACGCCCGCGTGTATGTCGGAAATTATCCCACGGGAACTTTCTACCGGGATGAAAAGTATCCTATGTCTTAATATACTAGCTGTTGCCCGCGTGTATGTCGGAAATTATCCCGCGGGAACCTTCTACCGGGATAAAAAGTATCCTATGTTCTAATATACTAGCTGTTGCCCGCGTGTATGTCGGAAATTATCCCGCGGGAACCTTCTACCGGGATGAAAAGTATCCTATGTCTCAATATACTAGCTGTTGTCCGCGTGTATGTCGGAAATTATCCCGCGGGAACCTTCTACCGGGATGAAAAGTATTCTATGTCTTATTATACTAGCTGTTGCCCGCGGCTACGCCCGCGTGTATGTCGGAAATTATCCCACGGGAACTTTCTACCGGGATGAAAAGTATCCTATGTCTTAATATACTAGCTGTTGCCCGCGTGTATGTCGGAAATTATCCCGCGGGAACCTTCTACCGGGATAAAAAGTATCCTATGTTCTAATATACTAGCTGTTGCCCGCGTGTATGTCGGAAATTATCCCGCGGGAACCTTCTACCGGGATGAAAAGTATCCTATGTCTAAATATACTAGCTGTTGCCCGCGTGTATGTCGGAAATTATCCCGCGGGAACCTTCTTCCGGGATGAAAAGTATCCTATGTCTTAATATACTAGCTGTTGTCTGGGTGTATGTCGGAAATTATCCCGCGGGAACCTTCTACCGGGATGAAAAGTATCCTATGTCTTAATATACTAGCTGTTGTCCGCATGTATGTCGGAAATTATCCCGCGGGAACCTTCTACCGGGATGAAAAGTATCCTATGTCTTAATATACTAGCTGTTGCCCGCGTGTATGTCGGAAATTATCCCGCGGGAACCTTCTACCGGGATGAAAAGTATCCTATGTCTTATTATACTAGCTGTTGCCCGCGGCTTCGCCCGCGTGTATGTCGGAAATTATCCCACGGGAACCTTCTACCGGGATGAAAAGAATCCTATGTCTTAATATACTAGCTGTTGCCCGCGTGTATGTCGGAAATTATCCCACGGGAACCTTCTACCGGGATGAAAAGTATCCTATGTCTTAATATACTAGCTGTTGCCCGCGTGTATGTCGGAAATTATCCCACGGGAACCTTCTACCGGGATGGAAAGTATCCTATGTCTTAATATACTAGCTGTTGCCCGCGGCTACGCCCGCGTGTATGTCGGAAATTATCCCACGGGAACCTTCTACCGGGATGAAAAGTATCCTGTCTTAATATACTAGCTGTTGCCCGCGTGTATGTCGGAAATTATCCCACGGGAACCTTCTACCGGGATGAAAAGTATCCTATGTCTTAATATACTAGCTGTTGCCCGCGGCTACGCCCGCGTGTATGTCGGAAATTATCCCACGGGAACCTTCTACCGGGATGAAAAGTATCCTATGTCGTAATATACTAGCTGTTGACCGCGTGTATGTCGGAAATTATCCCACGGGAACCTTCTACCGGGATGAAAAGTATCCTATGTCTTAATATACTAGCTGTTGCCCGCGGCTACGCCCGCGTGTATGTCGGAAATTATCCCACGGGAACCTTCTACCGGGATGAAAAGTATCCTATGTCTTAATATACTAGCTGTTGCCCGTGGCTACGCCCGCGTGTATGTCGGAAATTATCCCACGGGAACCTTCTACCGGGATGAAAAGTATCCTATGTCTTAATATACTAGCTGTTGCCCGCGTGTATGTCGGAAATTATCCCGCGGGAACCTTCTAAAGGGATGAAAAGTATCCTATGTCTTAATATACTAGCTGTTGCCCGCGGCTACGCCCGCGTGTATGTCGGAAATTATCCCACTGGAACCTTCTACCGGGATGAAAAGTATCCTATGTCTTAATATACTAGCTGTTGCCCGCGTGTATGTCGGAAATTATCCCGCGGGAACCTTCTACCGGGATGAAAAGTATCCTATGTCTTAATATACTAGCTGTTGCCCGCGTGTATGTCGGAAATTATCCCGCGGGAACCTTCTACCGGGATGAAAAGTATCCTATGTCTTAATATACTAGCTGTTGCCCGCGTGTATGTCGGAAATTATCCCGCGGGAACCTTCTACCGGGATGAAAAGTATCCTATGTCTTAATATATTAGCTGTTGTCCGCGTGTATATCGGAAATTATCCCGCGGGAACCTTCTACCGGGATAAAAAGTATCCTATGTTCTAATATACTAGCTGTTGCCCGCGTGTATGTCGGAAATTATCCCGCGGGAACCTTCTACCGGGATGAAAAGTATCCTATGTCTAAATATACTAGCTGTTGCCCGCGTGTATGTCGGAAATTATCCCGCGGGAACCTTCTTCCGGGATGAAAAGTATCCTATGTCTTAATATACTAGCTGTTGTCTGGGTGTATGTCGGAAATTATCCCGCGGGAACCTTCTACCGGGATGAAAAGTATCCTATGTCTTAATATACTAGCTGTTGTCCGCATGTATGTCGGAAATTATCCCGCGGGAACCTTCTACCGGGATGAAAAGTATCCTATGTCTTAATATACTAGCTGTTGCCCGCGTGTATGTCGGAAATTATCCCGCGGGAACCTTCTACCGGGATGAAAAGTATCCTATGTCTTATTATACTAGCTGTTGCCCGCGGCTTCGCCCGCGTGTATGTCGGAAATTATCCCACGGGAACCTTCTACCGGGATGAAAAGAATCCTATGTCTTAATATACTAGCTGTTGCCCGCGTGTATGTCGGAAATTATCCCACGGGAACCTTCTACCGGGATGAAAAGTATCCTATGTCTTAATATACTAGCTGTTGCCCGCGTGTATGTCGGAAATTATCCCACGGGAACCTTCTACCGGGATGAAAAGTATCCTATGTCTTAATATACTAGCTGTTGCCCGCGGCTACGCCCGCGTGTATGTCGGAAATTATCCCACGGGAACCTTCTACCGGGATGAAAAGTATCCTGTCTTAATATACTAGCTGTTGCCCGCGTGTATGTCGGAAATTATCCCACGGGAACCTTCTACCGGGATGAAAAGTATCCTATGTCTTAATATACTAGCTGTTGCCCGCGGCTACGCCCGCGTGTATGTCGGAAATTATCCCACGGGAACCTTCTACCGGGATGAAAAGTATCCTATGTCGTAATATACTAGCTGTTGACCGCGTGTATGTCGGAAATTATCCCACGGGAACCTTCTACCGGGATGAAAAGTATCCTATGTCTTAATATACTAGCTGTTGCCCGCGGCTACGCCCGCGTGTATGTCGGAAATTATCCCACGGGAACCTTCTACCGGGATGAAAAGTATCCTATGTCTTAATATACTAGCTGTTGCCCGTGGCTACGCCCGCGTGTATGTCGGAAATTATCCCACGGGAACCTTCTACCGGGATGAAAAGTATCCTATGTCTTAATATACTAGCTGTTGCCCGCGTGTATGTCGGAAATTATCCCGCGGGAACCTTCTAAAGGGATGAAAAGTATCCTATGTCTTAATATACTAGCTGTTGCCCGCGGCTACGCCCGCGTGTATGTCGGAAATTATCCCACTGGAACCTTCTACCGGGATGAAAAGTATCCTATGTCTTAATATACTAGCTGTTGCCCGCGTGTATGTCGGAAATTATCCCGCGGGAACCTTCTACCGGGATGAAAAGTATCCTATGTCTTAATATACTAGCTGTTGCCCGCGTGTATGTCGGAAATTATCCCGCGGGAACCTTCTACCGGGATGAAAAGTATCCTATGTCTTAATATACTAGCTGTTGCCCGCGTGTATGTCGGAAATTATCCCGCGGGAACCTTCTACCGGGATGAAAAGTATCCTATGTCTTAATATATTAGCTGTTGTCCGCGTGTATATCGGAAATTATCCCGCGGGAACCTTCTACCGGGATGAAAAGTATCCTATGTCTTAATATACCAGCTGTTGCCCGCGTGTATGTTTGAAATTATCCCGCGGGAACCTTCTACCGGGATGAAAAGTATCCTATGTCCTAATATACTAGCTGTTGCCCGCGTGTATGTCGGAAATTATCCCGCTGGAACCTTCTACCGGGATGAAAAGTATCCTATGTCTTAATATACTAGCTGTTTCCCGCGTGTATGTCGGAAATTATCCCACGGGAACCTTCTACCGGGATGAAAAGTATCCTATGTCTTTATATACTAGCTGTTGCCCGCGGCTTCGCCCGCGTGTATGTCGGAAATTATCCCACGGGAACCTTCTACCGGGATGAAAAGTATCCTATGTCTTAATACACTAGCTGTTGCCCGCGTGTATGTCGGAAATTATCCCACGGGAACCTTCTACCGGGATGAAAAGTATCCTATGTCTTAATATACCAGCTGTTGCCCGCGTGTATGTTTGAAATTATCCCGCGGGAACCTTCTACCGGGATGAAAAGTATCCTATGTCCTAATATACTAGCTGTTGCCCGCGTGTATGTCAGAAATTATCCCGCTGGAACCTTCTACCGGGATGAAAAGTATCCTATGTCTTAATATACTAGCTGTTTCCCGCGTGTATGTCGGAAATTATCCCACGGGAACCTTCTACCGGGATGAAAAGTATCCTATGTCTTTATATACTAGCTGTTGCCCGCGGCTTCGCCCGCGTGTATGTCGGAAATTATCCCACGGGAACCTTCTACCGGGATGAAAAGTATCCTATGTCTTAATACACTAGCTGTTGCCCGCGTGTATGTCGGAAATTATCCCACGGGAACCTTCTACCGGTATGAAAAGTATCCTATGTCTTAATATACTAGCTGTTGCCCGCGTGTATGTCGGAAATTATCCCGCGGGAACCTTCTACCGGGATGAAAAGTATCCTATGTCTTAATATACTAGCTGTTGCCCGCGGCTACGCCCGCGTGTATGTCGGAAATTATCCCACGGGAACTTTCTACCGGGATGAAAAGTATCCTATGTCTTAATATACTAGCTGTTGCCCGCGTGTATGTCGGAAATTATCCCGCGGGAACCTTCTACCGGGATGAAAAGTATCCTATGTCTTAATATACTAGCTGTTGCCCGCGTGTATGTCGGAAATTATCCCGCGGGAACCTTCTACCGGGATGAAAAGTATCCTATGTCTCAATATACTAGCTGTTGTCCGCGTGTATGTCGGAAATTATCCCGCGGGAACCTTCTACCGGGATGAAAAGTATCCTATGTCTTAATATACTAGCTGTTGTCCGCATGTATGTCGGAAATTATCCCGCGGGAACCTTCTACCGGGATGAAAAGTATCCTATGTCTTAATATACTAGCTGTTGCCCGCGTGTATGTCGGAAATTATCCCGCGGGAACCTTCTACCGGGATGAAAAGTATTCTATGTCTTATTATACTAGCTGTTGCCCGCGGCTTCGCCCGCGTGTATGTCGGAAATTATCCCACGGGAACCTTCTACCGGGATGAAAAGAATCCTATGTCTTAATATACTAGCTGTTGCCCGCGTGTATGTCGGAAATTATCCCACGGGAACCTTCTACCGGGATGAAAAGTATCCTATGTCTTAATATACTAGCTGTTGCCCGCGTGTATGTCGGAAATTATCCCACGGGAACCTTCTACCGGGATGAAAAGTATCCTATGTCTTAATATACTAGCTGTTGCCCGCGGCTACGCCCGCGTGTATGTCGGAAATTATCCCACGGGAACCTTCTACCGGGATGAAAAGTATCCTGTCTTAATATACTAGCTGTTGCCCGCGTGTATGTCGGAAATTATCCCACGGGAACCTTCTACCGGGATGAAAAGTATCCTATGTCTTAATATACTAGCTGTTGCCCGCGGCTACGCCCGCGTGTATGTCGGAAATTATCCCACGGGAACCTTCTACCGGGATGAAAAGTATCCTATGTCGTAATATACTAGCTGTTGACCGAGTGTATGTCGGAAATTATCCCACGGGAACCTTCTACCGGGATGAAAAGTATCCTATGTCTTAATATACTAGCTGTTGCCCGCGGCTACGCCCGCGTGTATGTCGGAAATTATCCCACGGGAACCTTCTACCGGGATGAAAAGTATCCTATGTCTTAATATACTAGCTGTTGCCCGTGGCTACGCCCGCGTGTATGTCGGAAATTATCCCACGGGAACCTTCTATCGGGATGAAAAGTATCCTATGTCTTAATATACTAGCTGTTGCCCGCGTGTATGTCGGAAATTATCCCGCGGGAACCTTCTAAAGGGATGAAAAGTATCCTTTGTCTTAATATACTAGCTGTTGCCCGCTTGTATGTTTGAAATTATCCCGCGGGAACCTTCTACCGGGATGAAAAGTATCCTATGTCCTAATATACTAGCTGTTGCCCGCGTGTATGTCGGAAATTATCCCGCTGGAACCTTCTACCGGGATGAAAAGTATCCTATGTCTTAATATACTAGCTGTTTCCCGCGTGTATGTCGGAAATTATCCCACGGGAACCTTCTACCGGGATGAAAAGTATCCTATGTCTTTATATACTAGCTGTTGCCCGCGGCTTCGCCCGCGTGTATGTCGGAAATTATCCCGCGGGAACCTTCTACCGGGATGAAAAGTATCCTATGTCTTAATACACTAGCTGTTGCCCGCGTGTATGTCGGAAATTATCCCACGGGAACCTTCTACCGGGATGAAAAGTATCCTATGTCTTAATATACCAGCTGTTGCCCGCGTGTATGTTTGAAATTATCCCGCGGGAACCTTCTACCGGGATGAAAAGTATCATATGTCCTAATATACTAGCTGTTGCCCGCGTGTATGTCAGAAATTATCCCGCTGGAACCTTCTACCGGGATGAAAAGTATCCTATGTCTTAATATACTAGCTGTTTCCCGCGTGTATGTCGGAAATTATCCCACGGGAACCTTCTACCGGGATGAAAAGTATCCTATGTCTTTATATACTAGCTGTTGCCCGCGGCTTCGCCCGCGTGTATGTCGGAAATTATCCCACGGGAACCTTCTACCGGGATGAAAAGTATCCTATGTCTTAATACACTAGCTGTTGCCCGCGTGTATGTCGGAAATTATCCCACGGGAACCTTCTACCGGTATGAAAAGTATCCTATGTCTTAATATACTAGCTGTTGCCCGCGTGTATGTCGGAAATTATCCCGCGGGAACCTTCTACCGGGATGAAAAGTATCCTATGTCTTAATATACTAGCTGTTGCCCGCGGCTACGCCCGCGTGTATGTCGGAAATTATCCCACGGGAACTTTCTACCGGGATGAAAAGTATCCTATGTCTTAATATACTAGCTGTTGCCCGCGTGTATGTCGGAAATTATCCCGCGGGAACCTTCTACCGGGATAAAAAGTATCCTATGTTCTAATATACTAGCTGTTGCCCGCGTGTATGTCGGAAATTATCCCGCGGGAACCTTCTACCGGGATGAAAAGTATCCTATGTCTCAATATACTAGCTGTTGTCCGCGTGTATGTCGGAAATTATCCCGCGGGAACCTTCTACCGGGATGAAAAGTATCCTATGTCTTAATATACTAGCTGTTGTCCGCATGTATGTCGGAAATTATCCCGCGGGAACCTTCTACCGGGATGAAAAGTATCCTATGTCTTAATATACTAGCTGTTGCCCGCGTGTATGTCGGAAATTATCCCGCGGGAACCTTCTACCGGGATGAAAAGTATTCTATGTCTTATTATACTAGCTGTTGCCCGCGGCTTCGCCCGCGTGTATGTCGGAAATTATCCCACGGGAACCTTCTACCGGGATGAAAAGAATCCTATGTCTTAATATACTAGCTGTTGCCCGCGTGTATGTCGGAAATTATCCCACGGGAACCTTCTACCGGGATGAAAAGTATCCTATGTCTTAATATACTAGCTGTTGCCCGCGTGTATGTCGGAAATTATCCCACGGGAACCTTCTACCGGGATGAAAAGTATCCTATGTCTTAATATACTAGCTGTTGCCCGCGGCTACGCCCGCGTGTATGTCGGAAATTATCCCACGGGAACCTTCTACCGGGATGAAAAGTATCCTGTCTTAATATACTAGCTGTTGCCCGCGTGTATGTCGGAAATTATCCCACGGGAACCATCTACCGGGATGAAAAGTATCCTATGTCTTAATATACTAGCTGTTGCCCGCGGCTACGCCCGCGTGTATGTCGGAAATTATCCCACGGGAACCTTCTACCGGGATGAAAAGTATCCTATGTCGTAATATACTAGCTGTTGACCGCGTGTATGTCGGAAATTATCCCACGGGAACCTTCTACCGGGATGAAAAGTATCCTATGTCTTAATATACTAGCTGTTGCCCGCGGCTACGCCCGCGTGTATGTCGGAAATTATCCCACGGGAACCTTCTACCGGGATGAAAAGTATCCTATGTCTTAATATACTAGCTGTTGCCCGTGGCTACGCCCGCGTGTATGTCGGAAATTATCCCACGGGAACCTTCTACCGGGATGAAAAGTATCCTATGTCTTAATATACTAGCTGTTGCCCGCGTGTATGTCGGAAATTATCCCGCGGGAACCTTCTAAAGGGATGAAAAGTATCCTATGTCTTAATATACTAGCTGTTGCCCGCGGCTACGCCCGCGTGTATGTCGGAAATTATCCCACTGGAACCTTCTACCGGGATGAAAAGTATCCTATGTCTTAATATACTAGCTGTTGCCCGCGTGTATGTCGGAAATTATCCCGCGGGAACCTTCTACCGGGATGAAAAGTATCCTATGTCTTAATATACTAGCTGTTGCCCGCGTGTATGTCGGAAATTATCCCGCGGGAACCTTCTACCGGGATGAAAAGTATCCTATGTCCTAATATACAAGCTGTTGCCCGCGTGTATGTCGGAAATTATCCCGCTGGAACCTTCTACCGGGATGAAAAGTATCCTATGTCTTAATATACTAGCTGTTTCCCGCGTGTATGTCGGAAATTATCCCACGGGAACCTTCTACCGGGATGAAAAGTATCCTATGTCTTTATATACTAGCTGTTGCCCGCGGCTTCGCCCGCGTGTATGTCGGAAATTATCCCACGGGAACCTTCTACCGGGATGAAAAGTATCCTATGTCTTAATACACTAGCTGTTGCCCGCGTGTATGTCGGAAATTATCCCACGGGAACCTTCTACCGGGATGAAAAGTATCCTATGTCTTAATATACCAGCTGTTGCCCGCGTGTATGTTTGAAATTATCCCGCGGGAACCTTCTACCGGGATGAAAAGTATCCTATGTCCTAATATACTAGCTGTTGCCCGCGTGTATGTCGGAAATTATCCCGCTGGAACCTTCTACCGGGATGAAAAGTATCCTATGTCTTATTATACTAGCTGTTGCCCGCGGCTTCGCCCGCGTGTATGTCGGAAATTATCCCACGGGAACCTTCTACCGGGATGAAAAGTATCCTATGTCTTTATATACTAGCTGTTGCCCGCGGCTTCGCCCGCGTGTATGTCGGAAATTATCCCACGGGAACCTTCTACCGGGATGAAAAGTATCCTATGTCTTAATACACTAGCTGTTGCCCGCGTGTATGTCGGAAATTATCCCACGGGAACCTTCTACCGGGATGAAAAGTATCCTATGTCTTAATATACTAGCTGTTGCCCGCGGCTACGCCCGCGTGTATGTCGGAAATTATCCCACGGGAACTTTCTACCGGGATGAAAAGTATCCTATGTCTTAATATACTAGCTGTTGCCCGCGTGTATGTCGGAAATTATCCCGCGGGAACCTTCTACCGGGATGAAAAGTATCCTGTCTTAATATACTAGCTGTTGCCCGCGTGTATGTCGGAAATTATCCCGCGGGAACCTTCTACCGGGATGAAAAGTATCATATGTCTTAATATACTAGCTGTTGCCCGCGTGTATGTCGGAAATTATCCCGCGGGAACCTTCTACCGGGATGAAAAGTATCCTATGTCTCAATATACTAGCTGTTGTCCGCGTGTATGTCGGAAATTATCCCGCGGGAACCTTCTACCGGGATGAAAAGTATCCTATGTCTTAATATACTAGCTGTTGTCCGCATGTATGTCGGAAATTATCCCGCGGGAACCTTCTACCGGGATGAAAAGTATCCTATGTCTTAATATACTAGCTGTTGCCCGCGTGTATGTCGGAAATTATCCCGCGGGAACCTTCTACCGGGATGAAAAGTATCCTATGTCTTATTATACTAGCTGTTGCCCGCGGCTTCGCCCGCGTGTATATCGGAAATTATCCCACGGGAACCTTCTACCGGGATGAAAAGTATCCTATGTCTTAATATACTAGCTGTTGCCCGCGTGTATGTCGGAAATTATCCCGCGGGAACCTTCTAAAGGGATGAAAAGTATCCTATGTCTTAATATACTAGCTGTTGCCCGCGGCTACGCCCGCGTGTATGTCGGAAATTATCCCACTGGAACCTTCTACCGGGATGAAAAGTATCCTATGTCTTAATATACTAGCTGTTGCCCGCGTGTATGTCGGAAATTATCCCGCGGGAACCTTCTACCGGGATGAAAAGTATCCTATGTCTTAATATACCAGCTGTTGCCCGCGTGTATGTTTGAAATTATCCCGTGGGAACCTTCTACCGGGATGAAAAGTATCCTATGTCCTAATATACTAGCTGTTGCCCGCGTGTATGTCGGAAATTATCCCGCTGGAACCTTCTACCGGGATGAAAAGTATCCTATGTCTTAATATACTAGCTGTTTCCCGCGTGTATGTCGGAAATTATCCCACGGGAACCTTCTACCGGGATGAAAAGTATCCTATGTCTTTATATACTAGCTGTTGCCCGCGGCTTCGCCCGCGTGTATGTCGGAAATTATCCCGCGGGAACCTTCTACCGGGATGAAAAGTATCCTATGTCTTAATACACTAGCTGTTGCCCGCGTGTATGTCGGAAATTATCCCACGGGAACCTTCTACCGGGATGAAAAGTATCCTATGTCTTAATATACCAGCTGTTGCCCGCGTGTATGTTTGAAATTATCCCGCGGGAACCTTCTACCGGGATGAAAAGTATCCTATGTCTCAATATACTAGCTGTTGCCCGCGTGTATGTCGGAAATTATCCCGCGGGAACCTTCTACCGGGATGAAAAGTATCCTATGTCTTAATATACTAGCTGTTGCCCGCGGCTACGCCCGCGTGTATGTCGGAAATTATCCCACGGGAACTTTCTACCGGGATGAAAAGTATCCTATGTCTTAATATACTAGCTGTTGCCCGCGTGTATGTCGGAAATTATCCCGCGGGAACCTTCTACCGGGATAAAAAGTATCCTATGTTCTAATATACTAGCTGTTGCCCGCGTGTATGTCGGAAATTATCCCGCGGGAACCTTCTACCGGGATGAAAAGTATCCTATGTCTCAATATACTAGCTGTTGTCCGCGTGTATGTCGGAAATTATCCCGCGGGAACCTTCTACCGGGATGAAAAGTATCCTATGTCTTAATATACTAGCTGTTGTCCGCATGTATGTCGGAAATTATCCCGCGGGAACCTTCTACCGGGATGAAAAGTATCCTATGTCTTAATATACTAGCTGTTGCCCGCGTGTATGTCGGAAATTATCCCGCGGGAACCTTCTACCGGGATGAAAAGTATTCTATGTCTTATTATACTAGCTGTTGCCCGCGGCTTCGCCCGCGTGTATGTCGGAAATTATCCCACGGGAACCTTCTACCGGGATGAAAAGAATCCTATGTCTTAATATACTAGCTGTTGCCCGCGTGTATGTCGGAAATTATCCCACGGGAACCTTCTACCGGGATGAAAAGTATCCTATGTCTTAATATACTAGCTGTTGCCCGCGTGTATGTCGGAAATTATCCCACGGGAACCTTCTACCGGGATGAAAAGTATCCTATGTCTTAATATACTAGCTGTTGCCCGCGGCTACGCCCGCGTGTATGTCGGAAATTATCCCACGGGAACCTTCTACCGGGATGAAAAGTATCCTGTCTTAATATACTAGCTGTTGCCCGCGTGTATGTCGGAAATTATCCCACGGGAACCTTCTACCGGGATGAAAAGTATCCTATGTCTTAATATACTAGCTGTTGCCCGCGGCTACGCCCGCGTGTATGTCGGAAATTATCCCACGGGAACCTTCTACCGGGATGAAAAGTATCCTATGTCGTAATATACTAGCTGTTGACCGCGTGTATGTCGGAAATTATCCCACGGGAACCTTCTACCGGGATGAAAAGTATCCTATGTCTTAATATACTAGCTGTTGCCCGCGGCTACGCCCGCGTGTATGTCGGAAATTATCCCACGGGAACCTTCTACCGGGATGAAAAGTATCCTATGTCTTAATATACTAGCTGTTGCCCGTGGCTACGCCCGCGTGTATGTCGGAAATTATCCCACGGGAACCTTCTACCGGGATGAAAAGTATCCTATGTCTTAATATACTAGCTGTTGCCCGCGTGTATGTCGGAAATTATCCCGCGGGAACCTTCTAAAGGGATGAAAAGTATCCTATGTCTTAATATACTAGCTGTTGCCCGCGGCTACGCCCGCGTGTATGTCGGAAATTATCCCACTGGAACCTTCTACCGGGATGAAAAGTATCCTATGTCTTAATATACTAGCTGTTGCCCGCGTGTATGTCGGAAATTATCCCGCGGGAACCTTCTACCGGGATGAAAAGTATCCTATGTCTTAATATACTAGCTGTTGCCCGCGTGTATGTCGGAAATTATCCCGCGGGAACCTTCTACCGGGATGAAAAGTATCCTATGTCTTAATATACTAGCTGTTGCCCGCGTGTATGTCGGAAATTATCCCGCGGGAACCTTCTACCGGGATGAAAAGTATCCTATGTCTTAATATACTAGCTGTTGTCCGCGTGTATATCGGAAATTATCCCGCGGGAACCTTCTACCGGGATGAAAAGTATCCTATGTCTTAATATACCAGCTGTTGCCCGCGTGTATGTTTGAAATTATCCCGCGGGAACCTTCTACCGGGATGAAAAGTATCCTATGTCCTAATATACAAGCTGTTGCCCGCGTGTATGTCGGAAATTATCCCGCTGGAACCTTCTACCGGGATGAAAAGTATCCTATGTCTTAATATACTAGCTGTTTCCCGCGTGTATGTCGGAAATTATCCCACGGGAACCTTCTACCGGGATGAAAAGTATCCTATGTCTTTATATACTAGCTGTTGCCCGCGGCTTCGCCCGCGTGTATGTCGGAAATTATCCCACGGGAACCTTCTACCGGGATGAAAAGTATCCTATGTCTTAATACACTAGCTGTTGCCCGCGTGTATGTCGGAAATTATCCCACGGGAACCTTCTACCGGGATGAAAAGTATCCTATGTCTTAATATACCAGCTGTTGCCCGCGTGTATGTTTGAAATTATCCCGCGGGAACCTTCTACCGGGATGAAAAGTATCCTATGTCCTAATATACTAGCTGTTGCCCGCGTGTATGTCGGAAATTATCCCGCTGGAACCTTCTACCGGGATGAAAAATATCCTATGTCTTAATATACTAGCTGTTTCCCGCGTGTATGTCGGAAATTATCCCACGGGAACCTTCTACCGGGATGAAAAGTATCCTATGTCTTATTATACTAGCTGTTGCCCGCGGCTTCGCCCGCGTGTATGTCGGAAATTATCCCACGGGAACCTTCTACCGGGATGAAAAGTATCCTATGTCTTTATATACTAGCTGTTGCCCGCGGCTTCGCCCGCGTGTATGTCGGAAATTATCCCACGGGAACCTTCTACCGGGATGAAAAGTATCCTATGTCTTAATACACTAGCTGTTGCCCGCGTGTATGTCGGAAATTATCCCACGGGAACCTTCTACCGGGATGAAAAGTATCCTATGTCTTAATATACTAGCTGTTGCCCGCGGCTACGCCCGCGTGTATGTCGGAAATTATCCCACGGGAACTTTCTACCGGGATGAAAAGTATCCTATGTCTTAATATACTAGCTGTTGCCCGCGTGTATGTCGGAAATTATCCCGCGGGAACCTTCTACCGGGATAAAAAGTATCCTATGTTCTAATATACTAGCTGTTGCCCGCGTGTATGTCGGAAATTATCCCGCAGGAACCTTCTACCGGGATGAAAAGTATCCTATGTCTCAATATACTAGCTGTTGTCCGCGTGTATGTCGGAAATTATCCCGCGGGAACCTTCTACCGGGATGAAAAGTATCCTATGTCTTAATATACTAGCTGTTGTCCGCATGTATGTCGGAAATTATCCCGCGGGAACCTTCTACCGGGATGAAAAGTATCCTATGTCTTAATATACTAGCTGTTGCCCGCGTGTATGTCGGAAATTATCCCGCGGGAACCTTCTACCGGGATGAAAAGTATTCTATGTCTTATTATACTAGCTGTTGCCCGCGGCTTCGCCCGCGTGTATGTCGGAAATTATCCCACGGGAACCTTCTACCGGGATGAAAAGAATCCTATGTCTTAATATACTAGCTGTTGCCCGCGTGTATGTCGGAAATTATCCCACGGGAACCTTCTACCGGGATGAAAAGTATCCTATGTCTTAATATACTAGCTGTTGCCCGCGTGTATGTCGGAAATTATCCCACGGGAACCTTCTACCGGGATGAAAAGTATCCTATGTCTTAATATACTAGCTGTTGCCCGCGGCTACGCCCGCGTGTATGTCGGAAATTATCCCACGGGAACCTTCTACCGGGATGAAAAGTATCCTGTCTTAATATACTAGCTGTTGCCCGCGTGTATGTCGGAAATTATCCCACGGGAACCTTCTACCGGGATGAAAAGTATCCTATGTCTTAATATACTAGCTGTTGCCCGCGGCTACGCCCGCGTGTATGTCGGAAATTATCCCACGGGAACCTTCTACCGGGATGAAAAGTATCCTATGTCGTAATATACTAGCTGTTGACCGCGTGTATGTCGGAAATTATCCCACGGGAACCTTCTACCGGGATGAAAAGTATCCTATGTCTTAATATACTAGCTGTTGCCCGCGGCTACGCCCGCGTGTATGTCGGAAATTATCCCACGGGAACCTTCTACCGGGATGAAAAGTATCCTATGTCTTAATATACTAGCTGTTGCCCGTGGCTACGCCCGCGTGTATGTCGGAAATTATCCCACGGGAACCTTCTACCGGGATGAAAAGTATCCTATGTCTTAATATACTAGCTGTTGCCCGCGTGTATGTCGGAAATTATCCCGCGGGAACCTTCTAAAGGGATGAAAAGTATCCTATGTCTTAATATACTAGCTGTTGCCCGCGGCTACGCCCGCGTGTATGTCGGAAATTATCCCACTGGAACCTTCTACCGGGATGAAAAGTATCCTATGTCTTAATATACTAGCTGTTGCCCGCGTGTATGTCGGAAATTATCCCGCGGGAACCTTCTACCGGGATGAAAAGTATCCTATGTCTTAATATACTAGCTGTTGCCCGCGTGTATGTCGGAAATTATCCCGCGGGAACCTTCTACCGGGATGAAAAGTATCCTATGTCTTAATATACTAGCTGTTGCCCGCGTGTATGTCGGAAATTATCCCGCGGGAACCTTCTACCGGGATGAAAAGTACCCTATGTCTTAATATACTAGCTGTTGTCCGCGTGTATATCGGAAATTATCCCGCGGGAACCTTCTACCGGGATGAAAAGTATCCTATGTCTTAATATACCAGCTGTTGCCCGCGTGTATGTTTGAAATTATCCCGCGGGAACCTTCTACCGGGATGAAAAGTATCCTATGTCCTAATATACAAGCTGTTGCCCGCGTGTATGTCGGAAATTATCCCGCTGGAACCTTCTACCGGGATGAAAAGTATCCTATGTCTCAATATACTAGCTGTTTCCCGCGTGTATGTCGGAAATTATCCCACGGGAACCTTCTACCGGGATGAAAAGTATCCTATGTCTTATTATACTAGCTGTTGCCCGCGGCTTCGCCCGCGTGTATGTCGGAAATTATCCCACGGGAACCTTCTACCGGGATGAAAAGTATCCTATGTCTTTATATACTAGCTGTTGCCCGCGGCTTCGCCCGCGTGTATGTCGGAAATTATCCCACGGGAACCTTCTACCGGGATGAAAAGTATCCTATGTCTTAATACACTAGCTGTTGCCCGCGTGTATGTCGGAAATTATCCCACGGGAACCTTCTACCGGGATGAAAAGTATCCTATGTCTTAATATACTAGCTGTTGCCCGCGGCTACGCCCGCGTGTATGTCGGAAATTATCCCACGGGAACTTTCTACCGGGATGAAAAGTATCCTATGTCTTAATATACTAGCTGTTGCCCGCGTGTATGTCGGAAATTATCCCGCGGGAACCTTCTACCGGGATGAAAAGTATCCTGTCTTAATATACTAGCTGTTGCCCGCGTGTATGTCGGAAATTATCCCGCGGGAACCTTCTACCGGGATGAAAAGTATCATATGTCTTAATATACTAGCTGTTGCCCGCGTGTATGTCGGAAATTATCCCGCGGGAACCTTCTACCGGGATGAAAAGTATCCTATGTCTCAATATACTAGCTGTTGTCCGCGTGTATGTCGGAAATTATCCCGCGGGAACCTTCTACCGGGATGAAAAGTATCCTATGTCTTAATATACTAGCTGTTGTCCGCATGTATGTCGGAAATTATCCCGCGGGAACCTTCTACCGGGATGAAAAGTATCCTATGTCTTAATATACTAGCTGTTGCCCGCGTGTATGTCGGAAATTATCCCGCGGGAACCTTCTACCGGGATGAAAAGTATCCTATGTCTTATTATACTAGCTGTTGCCCGCGGCTTCGCCCGCGTGTATATCGGAAATTATCCCACGGGAACCTTCTACCGGGATGAAAAGAATCCTATGTCTTAATATACTAGCTGTTGCCCGCGTGTATGTCGGAAATTATCCCACGGGAACCTTCTACCGGGATGAAAAGTATCCTATGTCTTAATATACTAGCTGTTGCCCGCGTGTATGTCGGAAATTATCCCACGGGAACCTTCTACCGGGATGAAAAGTATCCTATGTCTTAATATACTAGCTGTTGCCCGCGGCTACGCCCGCGTGTATGTCGGAAATTATCCCACGGGAACCTTCTACCGGGATGAAAAGTATCCTGTCTTAATATACTAGCTGTTGCCCGCGTGTATGTCGGAAATTATCCCACGGGAACCTTCTACCGGGATGAAAAGTATCCTATGTCTTAATATACTAGCTGTTGCCCGCGGCTACGCCCGCGTGTATGTCGGAAATTATCCCACGGGAACCTTCTACCGGGATGAAAAGTATCCTATGTCGTAATATACTAGCTGTTGACCGCGTGTATGTCGGAAATTATCCCACGGGAACCTTCTACCGGGATGAAAAGTATCCTATGTCTTAATATACTAGCTGTTGCCCGCGGCTACGCCCGCGTGTATGTCGGAAATTATCCCACGGGAACCTTCTACCGGGATGAAAAGTATCCTATGTCTTAATATACTAGCTGTTGCCCGTGGCTACGCCCGCGTGTATGTCGGAAATTATCCCACGGGAACCTTCTACCGGGATGAAAAGTATCCTATGTCTTAATATACTAGCTGTTGCCCGCGTGTATGTCGGAAATTATCCCGCGGGAACCTTCTAAAGGGATGAAAAGTATCCTATGTCTTAATATACTAGCTGTTGCCCGCGGCTACGCCCGCGTGTATGTCGGAAATTATCCCGCGGGAACCTTCTACCGGGATGAAAAGTATCCTATGTCTTAATATACTAGCTGTTGCCCGCGTGTATGTCGGAAATTATCCCGCGGGAACCTTCTACCGGGATGAAAAGTATCCTATGTCTTAATATACTAGCTGTTGCCCGCGTGTATGTCGGAAATTATCCCGCGGGAACCTTCTACCGGGATGAAAGTATCCTTTGTCTTAATATACTAGCTGTTGTCCGCGTGTATATCGGAAATTATCCCGCGGGAACCTTCTACCGGGATGAAAAGTATCCTATGTCTTTATATACTAGCTGTTGCCCGCGGCTTCGCCCGCGTGTATGTCGGAAATTATCCCACGGGAACCTTCTACCGGGATGAAAAGTATCCTATGTCTTAATATACTAGCTGTTGCCCGCGTGTATGTCGGAAATTATCCCACGGGAACCTTCTACCGGGATGAAAAGTATCCTATATCTTAATATACTAGCTGTTGCCCGCGTGTATGTCGGAAATTATCCCGCGGGAACCTTCTACCGGGATGAAAAGTATCCTACGTCTTAATATACTAGCTGTTGCCCGCGGCTACGCCCGCGTGTATGTCGGAAATCATCCCACGGGAACTTTCTACCGGGATGAAAAGTATCCTATGTCTTAATATACTAGCTGTTGCCCGCGTGTATGTCGGAAATTATCCCGCGGGAACCTTCTACCGGGATGAAAAGTATCCTATGTCTTAATATACTAGCTGTTGCCCGCGTGTATGTCGGAAATTATCCCGCGGGAACCTTCTACCGGGATGAAAAGTATCCTATGTCATAATATACTAGCTGTTGCCCGCGTGTATGTCGGAAATTATCCCGCGGGAACCTTCTACCGGGATGAAAAGTATCCTATGTCTTAATATACTAGCTGTTGTCCGGGTGTATGTCGGAAATTATCCCGCGGGAACCTTCTACCGGGATGAAAAGTATCCTATGTCTTAATATACTAGCTGTTGTCCGCATGTATGTCGGAAATTATCCCGCGGGAACCTTCTACCGGGATGAAAAGTATCCTATGTCTTAATATACTAGCTGTTGCCCGCGTGTATGTCGGAAATTATCCCGCGGGAACCTTCTACCGGGATGAAAAGTATCCTATGTCTTATTATACTAGCTGTTGCCCGCGGCTTCGCCCGCGTGTATGTCGGAAATTATCCCACGGGAACCTTCTACCGGGATGAAAAGAATCCTATGTCTTAATATACTAGCTGTTGCCCGCGTGTATGTCGGAAATTATCCCACGGGAACCTTCTACCGGGATGAAAAGTATCCTATGTCTTAATATACTAGCTGTTGCCCGCGTGTATGTCGGAAATTATCCCACGGGAACCTTCTACTGGGATGAAAAGTATCCTATGTCTTAATATACTAGCTGTTGCCCGCGGCTACGCCCGCGTGTATGTCGGAAATTATCCCACGGGAACCTTCTACCGGGATGAAAAGTATCCTGTCTTAATATACTAGCTGTTGCCCGCGTGTATGTCGGAAATTATCCCACGGGAACCTTCTACCGGGATGAATAGTATCCTATGTCTTAATATACTAGCTGTTGCCCGCGGCTACGCCCGCGTGTATGTCGGAAATTATCCCACGGGAACCTTCTACCGGGATAAAAAGTATCCTATGTCGTAATATACTAGCTGTTGACCGCGTGTATGTCGGAAATTATCCCACGGGAACCTTCTACCGGGATGAAAAGTATCCTATGTCTTAATATACTAGCTGTTGCCCGCGGCTACGCCCGCGTGTATGTCGGAAATTATCCCACGGGAACCTTCTACCGGGATGAAAAGTATCCTATGTCTTAATATACTAGCTGTTGCCCGCGGCTACGCCCGCGTGTATGTCGGAAATTATCCCACGGGAACCTTCTACCGGGATGAAAAGTATCCTATGTCTTAATATACTAGCTGTTGCCCGCGTGTATGTCGGAAATTATCCCGCGGGAACCTTCTACCGGGATGAAAAGTATCCTATGTCTTAATATACTAGCTGTTGCCCGCGTGTATGTCGGAAATTATCCCGCGGGAACCTTCTACCGGGATGAAAAGTATCCTATGTCTTAATATACTAGCTGTTGCCCGCGTGTATGTCGGAAATTATACCGCGGGAACCTTCTACCGGGATGAAAAGTATCCTATGTCTTAATATACTAGCTGTTGTCCGCGTGTATATCGGAAATTATCCCGCGGGAACCTTCTACCGGGATGAAAAGTATCCTATGTCTTAATATACTAGCTGTTGCCCGCGTGTATGTCGGAAATTATCCCGCGGGAACCTTCTACCGGGATGAAAAGTATCCTATGTCTTATTATACTAGCTGTTGCCCGCGGCTTCGCCCGCGTGTATGTCGGAAATTATCCCACGGGAACCTTCTACCGGGATGAAAAGAATCCTATGTCTTAATATACTAGCTGTTGCCCGCGTGTATGTCGGAAATTATCCCACGGGAACCTTCTACCGGGATGAAAAGTATCCTATGTCTTAATATACTAGCTGTTGCCCGCGTGTATGTCGGAAATTATCCCACGGGAACCTTCTACCGGGATGAAAAGTATCCTATGTCTTAATATACTAGCTGTTTCCCGCGGCTACGCCCGCGTGTATGTCGGAAATTATCCCACGGGAACCTTCTACCGGGATGAAAAGTATCCTGTCTTAATATACTAGCTGTTGCCCGCGTGTATGTCGGAAATTATCCCACGGGAACCTTCTACCGGGATGAAAAGTATCCTATGTCTTAATATACTAGCTGTTGCCCGCGGCTACGCCCGCGTGTATGTCGGAAATTATCCCACGGGAACCTTCTACCGGGATAAAAAGTATCCTATGTCGTAATATACTAGCTGTTGACCGCGTGTATGTCGGAAATTATCCCACGGGAACCTTCTACCGGGATGAAAAGTATCCTATGTCTTAATATACTAGCTGTTTCCCGCGGCTACGCCCGCGTGTATGTCGGAAATTATCCCACGGGAACCTTCTACCGGGATGAAAAGTATCCTGTCTTAATATACTAGCTGTTGCCCGCGTGTATGTCGGAAATTATCCCACGGGAACCTTCTACCGGGATGAAAAGTATCCTATGTCTTAATATACTAGCTGTTGCCCGCGGCTACGCCCGCGTGTATGTCGGAAATTATCCCACGGGAACCTTCTACCGGGATGAAAAGTATCCTATGTCTTAATATACTAGCTGTTGCCCGCGGCTACGCCCGCGTGTATGTCGGAAATTATCCCACGGGAACCTTCTACCGGGATGAAAAGTATCCTATGTCTTAATATACTAGCTGTTGCCCGCGTGTATGTCGGAAATTATCCCGCGGGAACCTTCTAAAGGGATGAAAAGTATCCTATGTCTTAATATACTAGCTGTTGCCCGCGTGTATGTCGGAAATTATCCCGCGGGAACCTTCTACCGGGATGAAAAGTATCCTATGTCTTAAAATACTAGCTGTTGCCTGCGGCTACGCCCGCGTGTATGTCGGAAATTATCCCACGGGAACCTTCTACCGGGATGAAAAGTATCCTATGTCTTAATATACTAGCTGTTGCCCGCGTGTATGTCGGAAATTATCCCACGGGAACCTTCTACCGGGATGAAAAGTATCCTATGTCTTAATATACTAGCTGTTGCCCGCGTGTATGTCGGAAATTATCCCGCGGGAACCTTCTACCGGGATGAAAAGTATCCTATGTCTTAAAATACTAGCTGTTGCCCGCGGCTACGCCCGCGTGTATGTCGGAAATTATCCCACGGGAACCTTCTACCGGGATGAAAAGTATCCTATGTCTTAATATACTAGCTGTTGCCCGCGTGTATGTCGGAAATTATCCCGCGGGAACCTTCTACCGGGATGAAAAGTATCCTATGTCTTAATATACTAGCTGTTGCCCGCGGCTACGCCCGCGTGTATGTCGGAAATTATCCCACTGGAACCTTCTACCGGGATGAAAAGTATCCTATGTCTTAATATACTAGCTGTTGCCCGCGTGTATGTCGGAAATTATCCCGCGGGAACCTTCTACCGGGATGAAAATATCCTATGTCTTAATATACTAGCTGTTGCCCGCGTGTATGTCGGAATATAACCCGCGGGAACCTTCTACCGGGATGAAAAGTATCCTATGTCTTAATATACTAGCTGTTGCCCGCGTGTATGTCGGAAATTATCCCACGGGAACCTTCTACCACGATGAAAAGTATCCTATGTCTTAATATACTAGCTGTTGCCCGCGTGTATGTCGGAAATTATCCCACGGGAACCTTCTACCGGGATGAAAAGTATCCTATGTCTTAATATACTAGCTGTTGCCCGCGGCTTCGCCCGCGTGTATGTCGGAAATTATCCCACGGGAACCTTCTACCGGGATGAAAAGTATCCTATGTCTTAATATACCAGCTGTTGTCGCGTGTATGTCGGAAATTTTTTCCACGGGAACCTTCTACCGGGATGAAAAGTATCCTATGTCTTAATATACTAGCTGTTGCCCGCGTGTATCTCGGAAATTTTTCCCGCGGGAACCTTCTACCGGGATGAAAATTATCCTATGTCTTAATATACTAGCTGTTGCCCGCGTGTATGTCGGAAATTATCCCACGGGAACCTTCTACCGGGATGAAAGTATCCTATGTCTTAATATACTAGCTGTTGCCCGCGGCTACGCCCGCGTGTATGTCGGAAATTATCCCACGGGAACCTTCTACCGGGATGAAAAGTATCCTATGTCTTAATATACTAGCTGTTGCCCGCGTGTATGTAGGAAGTTATCCCACGGGAACCTTCTACCGGGATGAAAAGTATCCTATGTCTTAATATACTAGCTGTTGCCCACGTGTATGTCGGAAATTATCCCACGGGAACCTTCTACCGGGATGAAAAGTATCCTATGTCTTAATATACTAGCTGTTGCCCGCGTGTATGTCGGAAATTATCCCACGGGAACCTTCTACCAGGATGAAAAGTATCCTATGTCTTAATATACTAGCTGTTGCCCGCGGCTACGCCCGCGTGTATGTCGGAAATTATCCCACGGGAACCTTCTACCGGGATGAAAAGTATCCTATGTCTTAATATACTAGCTGTTGCCCGCGTGTATGTCGGAAATTATCCCACGGGAACCTTCTACCGGGATGAAAAGTATCCTATGTCTTAATATACTAGCTGTTGCCCACGTGTATGTCGGAAATTATCCCACGGGAACCTTCTACCGGGATGAAAAGTATCCTATGTCTTAATATACTAGCTGTTGCCCGCGTGTATGTCGGAAATTATCCCACGGGAACCTTCTACCGGGATGAAAAGTATCCTATGTCTTAATATACTAGCTGTTGCCCGCGTGTATGTCGGAAATTATCCCGCGGGAACCTTCTACCGGGATGAAAAGTATCCTATGTCTTAATATACTAGCTGTTGCCCGCGGCTACGCCCGCGTGTATGTCGGAAATTATCCCACGGGAACCTTCTACCGGGATGAAAAGTATCCTATGTCTTAATATACTAGCTGTTGCCCGCGTGTATGTCGGAAATTATCCCGCGGGAACCTTCTAAAGGGATGAAAAGTATCCTATGTCTTAATATACTAGCTGTTGCCCGCGGCTACGCCCGCGTGTATGTCGGAAATTATCCCACTGGAACCTTCTACCGGGATGAAAAGTATCCTATGTCTTAATATACTAGCTGTTGCCCGCGTGTATGTCGGAAATTCTCCCGCTGGAACCTTCTACCGGGATGAAAAGTATCCTATGTCTTAAAATACTAGCTGTTGCCCGCGGCTACGCCCGCGTGTATGTCGGAAATTATCCCACGGGAACCTTCTACCGGGATGAAAAGTATCCTTTGTCTTAATATACTAGCTGTTGCCCGCGTGTATGTCGGAAATTATCCCACGGGAACCTTCTACCGGGATGAAAATATCCTATGTCTTAATATACTAGCTGTTGCCCGCGTGTATGTCGGAAATTATCCCACGGAAACCTTCTACCGGGATGAAAAGTATCCTATGTCTTAATATACTAGCTGTTGCCCGCGTGTATGTCGGAAATTATCCCACGGGAACCTTCTACCGGGATGAAAAGTATCCTATGTCTTAATATACTAGCTGTTGCCCGCGGCTTCTTCCGCGTGTATGTCGGAAATTATCCCGCGGGAACCTTCTACCGGGATGAAAAGTATCCTATGTCTTAATATACCAGCTGTTGCCCGCGTGTATGTCGGAAATTTTTCCCGCGGGAACCTTCTACCGGGATGAAAAGTATCCTATGTCTTAATATACTAGCTGTTGCCCAAGTGTATCTCGGAAATTTTTCCCGCGGGAACCTTCTACCGGGATGAAAATTATCCTATGTCTTAATATACTAGCTGTTGCCCGCGTGTATGTCGGAAATTATCCCACGGGAACCTTCTACCGGGATGAAAGTATCCTATGTCTTAATATACTAGCTGTTGCCCGCGGCTACGCCCGCGTGTATGTCGGAAATTATCCCACGGGAACCTTCTACCGGGATGAAAAGTATCCTATGTCTTAATATACTAGCTGTTGCTCGCGTGTATGTCGGAAATTATCCCACGGGAACCTTCTACCGGGATGAAAAGTATCCTATGTCTTAATATACTAGCTGTTGCCCGCGTGTATGTCGGAAATTTTTCCCGCGGGAACCTTCTACCGGGATGAAAAGTATCCTATGTCTTAATATACTAGCTGTTGCCCGCGTGTATTTCGGAAATTTTTCCCGCGGGAACCTTCTACCGGGATGAAAAGTATCCTATGTCTTAATATACTAGCTGTTGCCCGCGGCTTCGCCCGCGTGTATGTCGGAAATTATCCCGCGGGAACCTTCTACCGGGATGAAAAGTATCCTATCTCTTAATCTAGGTTATAGACTATCTGTATACCAAATTTCATCCAAATCCGTTCAGCCGTTTTTGCGTGATTGAATAACAAACATCTAAACATACAAACTTTCACATTTGTAATATTAGTAGGATTAATGAACTATTTTAATTTTACAAAAATTAACCTACTTTAAAAAACTCGTGTTTTATGATAAATGATAAATGATCTTTATTTCTGTAAGTAGGATTGTACAAACACTTTTACAAGTCAATATATATTTTTTTTAACTAGATGAGGTCGGCGTTTCCTATCTGACTACTCTGAGAAGAAAGGCCGAAACAAACTCAGAGTCACAGTCTCTTATAAAGTCCAGACATAATCTTGGTCACTTCATGTGAAGACCATGTAGATTGGTGTCTGAAATGGTCTTTTGAGGAAAGAACCACACAGATTGAGAGGACCTGTCCAGGCACGCATTTGTCAGTAATCGCGCAGCTCAACTCAGAACTTAAGGAGCTCAACGATTCGATGAACAATACCAAAGAAAGGACATTGGGGTAGGCCGCATAGATTACTCAAACTGATTACAAAACAAACAAAAAAAGCAATGACCTACATAGTCTTCACATTCACAATAATTAAAATAATATAATACTTTACAAAGTAAATATTCATGTCAACATTGAGTGTGCAAAAATAAAAAGAGAAAAAGAAAATTTGGAGCAGTTTAATGCCAAGCCTTTTTGTCCTCAATATAATCTTTAACGGTATAAAAAGCTTTCTGACACAACTTGCGTTTAATGAATGATTTGAATTTATTAAGGCTCAGATCTTGAACGTGGCTTGGAAGTTTATTATAAAAGCGTAAACATTGACACCTGAATGACCCACCTATTTTCTTGAGCCTTGTTGGAGGTACAACAAATTTGTGTTTGTTCCTAGTATTTATATTGTGGATATCACTGTATTTTTTAAACAATTTAATGTTTTTATGGGCATATAAAAGATTTTCAAAAATGTACTGACAAGGCAAAGTCATTATATCAATCTCCTTAAATTTCTCTCTGAGAGATTGTCTCGGACTTAACCCTTCGTATGCCGGGAACGTAGATCTACGCGAGACACAACGGCTTTTTGTTTCTGAACCCGGTATACGAAAGGTTAATTTATAAATGCATCGAACAGCTCTTTTCTGCAAAACAAAGATAGTCTGAATGTCGGCTGCATTTCCCCACAACAGAATACCGTACGACATTACACTATGAAAATAGCTAAAGTACACTAAACGGGCTTCCCATGGCCCTTCCAACGTTCGTACTGTCTCTATGTTGGTTAAATTACGAATTTTCCTAACAGCGTATGCTGCGGAGCTTAGCTTTTTTGACAATTTATCTATATATGAGCGCCACTGAAGCTTAGCATCCAAAGTTAAGCCCAAGAATACTGTTTTATGTATATACATATATGTTCGCAATTTTCTAGTAAACTACTGAACCGATTTTGATAATTCTTTCACTGGTATAATCTAGGTACTCCAAGTATGGTTTTAGTGTACCTACAAAATATTAAGATGCCAATCTTATCAACAAAGTTATAGACATAAATATGACAGAGCTCCACACAACAAATTAAATAAAAAATAAAAATATGAGTAAGTAATTTTATGGAAAATTGCCTTGACTAAAAAAGGCAAATACTAAAACATTTAAAATAAAATAGCCGAATTTGAACCGTCTTCAAAAGAAGCTTTGAACTAAAAAGTATTAACTGAAAGTCATAACCGTTTATAGATTTCTATTACTTCAGAATCATAATAGGTAGACAATTTTTGTTATTTTATACTTCTTAGTAACACCTTTTTTAAAAAATCGGTTAAATAATTTTACAAATTTATATTATTTTAATTGTGTTAGTGTTCGCCGTATTTAATCAGGGCAATTTTCTATAACATTACTCGTATTTTTATTTTTTATATTCTTTAAATTAAATAATCAAATTTTCAGTTATAATGAAACTGCAAAATAAGTAATATATATATATATTTTTTTAATGATACTACTACCCCTGCGCATCTTGCCTGATAAGACCGTTTAAGAGCGTAGTTGACTCTTTTGTCGCCAACTTATTTGGCAACTACTCCATTAAAATTCTCTACAATGTTGCTGTCTACATTTTCAATTAGATCCTTGAGTGTGATGCAACATTGTAGATTAAAATATATTTCATCTGATGCCAGAGACGTGTGTTACAAATATTTTTTTATTCTTCATTTGTATTTTCACTACAAATATTTTTATCACAAGAATCATGGTGCTCAAATGCATGATAAATGGCATTCGTAATATCTTGGTGCAGATTTTTTATTTTGTCTGATTACTGTAGATTTTGTAAGCCATGATATTTTATGGCGTTACATATGTACTTTCGTATCTTTCAAATCTTATTTGTAATTATTATGTTCTTTTCTGTTACAGCATATTTTGTATCCGTTTTTAAATTTATCAATTTGTTACAAAAATTTCTTAATATGTGATTTTTGCAATCAATCTTTTCGACCGTGATTGAGGGATATGATCGAGTGTCAAGTATTTTTGCCTAATTGCTACTGTCTCCATCAGCTATGTATCTTCCATAGATAATGCCATGCATTTCTATGGACTGTTTAAATCCTTCGGCGATAATAGTGGATTCCATAGCTGTGGAAGATCCACTATATTTTTTAAAACACTCATGCTGTTGTACTATCTCATTTTGTTTTTCCACTCTAGCACAAATACAACAATATTTGTTTTTGACTGCCATGAAAAGAACTTGACGAAATCGTCTACCTATAATTGTCGCAGTGCCAGATAGTGCAGCATAATTAGTTCTATATGAACGTGTAGCCCAACAACCATCTAAGATTACATCTATTATTGGTATGCCATCTTTAGTAAGCTTTCCTTCATTGACTGCCACTTCTTTCTCCCGCTCCCCCGCTTTCCTCGTCTCTTCTCATGCCGTCACTTCCCATTCATCACATACTTCATCTTGTACGATTTTGTACCTATATTTCGACAAGGATGGTAAATCGGCAGCTGCCGAAAACTGTTTCAGTTGAGCGTTAACACAACCAGCTGACATTATCCCGGCCACCGCCATTTAATTCAACCTGTGTGTTGAGTTCTGTATTTTAAACTTTATTTTACATAATGTACAAGAAAATGTAAACTCAGATGTAAGGCCAGAAACTTTTTCGGATTCTAATTTGATGGTGGTTAGGCCACATTGGAACATTGATTCGTGACGCAATATATTAACTAATTCATTAAAAAGTAATTTACATCAACAACTCTGTGGCCACTGATGTCGGCAGTTTTGGACTCCTGAAAGAAAAAGTATAAGTCAACATGGAAAAATGATATTTATGCCAAGCTCTATAGTATAAAGTTCATAGTACATAGTAAATAAAATAAGAGAACTCACATTTTCTTCAAGTTCGATTTCGTATGGCAGTGGTTGTTGCTTCCTTTTATTTCTGCAATAAAAACGTTCATCAACATTCAAGTGGAGCTAGCATAATCAAATTCACGCAGATTTTTTTTTTTTGATAACTTTTGTTCCACGACTTTTATAAATCACAAAAAAATCAACACTTGTTGGAAAGAAAACTAAAATGTTTAAAAAAACTAAAATAAACTATTATATTAAATCACACACAATAATCCATACTTCAATAAAGATCAAAAAATTATTTCGACTAAACTCACCTTTTTTCGCAATTCAAATGCGATTCCATTGCTTTTTGTGCTCTTAGTCTGTCACACGCAGTAATAGTACTTGACGTATGACCGATGTATTGTTGACATATTTCTAACCTAAAATTAATTATAATTACATTTTAGCCTTTTTCATTAGATACACAATTATAGGTAACTTACAAAAATTAAAACAGATATTTTGTTCTAGCAAATAGAATGCTTACCCATTATTACTTTGCGAGGCGAGGATAGGTTGTAGCTGATTATCCAAATTTATGAGCGAAGGTGGCGACTTCGATTATTTGTTATTATCAGCTATTGATACTGATTTCCTGTAAAATGAGTCCATTGATAAAAACCGGTCAAGTGGTTAGGAATTTCGGATCTAACAACAAAAAAATCACAAAAGAAGTAACTCGCGAGCGCAACTCATTATTTACGTATATATCCGATGTCATCTTTGTCTTCCATCAGGCAGTGATTGCAGTCAAGAACGTGCCAATAACTGATAAAGTAGAAACTATTGTAACTATATACTTACTTATATACTTACTTAACTATATACTTACTTTTGCTCTCTCTCATTTTTTGAGCCCTCACCCTCAGGTACTCTAAACGTTGTACTTTATTTAGTTTTGGTTTCCTATTTCTTCCCATTTATATTTATAAATCATTAAAAACTCGTCACAAATAGAAACACGATACTTTATAGGTACTGTTCAGTCACAAGAAGTCTTTATATATCACTTCTACACTAATTAACTAACAATTTACTAGCTTTCACTATATAAACATTTATTAAAATCACGAAAATCCGATAGCACCGATCTGTCAAAAAATGACATAGATTTGTCGTCGATGAAGCACACCGGGCGACTGATCCAGTAAGCGAGCGAAAGTGATGCAATTACTTTTGAAATGCAAAAGAAGAGAAGGCTATAATGTGCGTGCGCTCGAAATTAAACGACGTATGTGCCAAAACGAATTTACTCCTTTTTTAACAAAATAAATTAATTAAATTTAAAACTACTTTGAGTAAACTTTAATATTATAATTATCTATGTTTTAAAGTAAATTTCATTTAATAAATCTTAAGCGTTACGCCATGATGTCGAAAAAAGTAAAAAAATAGATATAACTTTGCAATTTTTTTGTATCGAGAAAAATTCATTGAATCGTGTATTCCTTTTACATGATACTAGACTAAAGAGTCAGAAAACATATACTAAAATGTTAAATCCCTATTCCACATATTTAACAAGTTACACGAAATAGAAAAACCTCATTTTTTTCAACATATCACCTTAACCCCAAAACTACAAGTCGCTTGGAAGCTTTTAAAGTTAAACTCATTAATAAATTAACAGTTTTGGCTAATCATACTGATCCTAATCATCTATATGATGATTTTTTTTTATATGTACTGTCAACAATTTAATCTCATCTTTATTCCCAAGACTATCTCGGTTAATATATTAGTAACGCGTCTTTAAGTGATTGGGCTACCATTGGTATGCATATAAGTAGAACACGGCTTTATGAACTATACAATGAAAGGTCTTTTGTAAGCACTCCTGAATTTAATTTATATGTTAGAAATTATTCAAAATTATTTAAAAAAGTTTGTTGTATGGCCAAGTCGCGTTATTTGAGTTCGAAGATTAAAAACAGTAGTAATGTAATTAAAACAACTTGGAATATTATTAATAGTGAAACGGGAAGGTCTAATAACCGAAGTGCTGACAGCCTGTCTATTAATGACAACATAATAAAATCAGACTCACAAGTCGCCGCGGCCTTTGAAAATTTCTTTTCAGATATTCCCGTTTCAACTACTAAATCCCTAAACTCATCAACTTCTGTTGCCGAGTCTTTGCTTAAGGAAAATGTTAATGCTTGCGATTCGGAATTTAATTTTGAACATAAATTACCTGTAGAGATATAATTAAAACCTTTCACAATTTAAATGTAAAAAAGACAGCAGATCTGTGGGGTAATTCTGTAGAAGTTGTTAAGTCTATTATTGACATTGTAGCACCTACTTTAGCTCTTATCTTTAATAACTGTATTAACTGTGGGGAGTTTCCTGACCTTATGAAATATAGTAAAATAATACCTTTGTTTAAATCAGGTAGTACATCAGACCCCACAAATTATAGACCTATTTCAATACTACCTACGTTTAGTAAAATTTTTGAGAAATTAATTTTAGACCAATTGCAAAGATTTTTTAATCAACATAAATTATTACATAACAAGCAGTTCGGTTTTACAAAGGGTCGTTGAACTTTTAGGACATATTTATAATGCATGGGAAGACAAATGCGATGCCTTGGGAATCTTTTGTGATTTGACTAAGGCATTCGATTGCATTCTTCATGAAACGTTAATCAGGAAACTCTGCCATTACGGGATCCGGAACACCGCTCTGGATCTTCTTTCTTCATACTTGAGTAATAGTTGACGTTAATGGAAAAAGATCGCCCGGATCTATAGTAACAATGGGGGTCCCACAGGGCTCGATTCGTGATCCTTTCTTGTTTCTTATTTATATTAACGATTTGCCCTAACTCATAAAGGATAATCATGATATAGTTTTGTTTGCGAATGATACTTCACTTTTTTTTAAACTTAAACGTCAGCAGCTGGTTACTGACGATGTAAACAGAGCGATCTCAAAAGTAGTTCAATGGTTCAATGTTAATAACTTACTCCTTAATGAAAAAAAAAAAAACCAAATGCATTATGTTCAGGCTACCTCACGTTAGGCAGGTGAAAACTAACGTGTTGATAAAGGGCGAAGAATTGAATCCTGAAGATAGCACAGTATTCTTGGGCTTAACTTTAGATGCTAAGCTTCAGTGGGGCCCACATATAGATAAATTGTCAAAAAAGCTAAGCTAAACGCAAGTAGTATCAGAAAGCTTTTTATACCTTTAAAGATTATATTGAGGACAAAAAGGCTTGGGGTTGAACTGCTCCAAATTTTCTTTATTCTCTTTTTATTTTTGCATACTGAATGTTGACATGAATATTTACTTTGTAAAGTATTATATTATTTTAATTTATTGTGAATGTGAATACTATGTAGGTCATTGCTTTTTCTGTTTGTTTTATTTTTTCTCTCAATTATTTTTAATCCTGGTCTGGCAGTTTGAGTAATTTATGCGGCCTACCCCAATGTCCTTTCTTTGGTATTGTTCGTCGAATCGTTGAGCTCCTTAAGTTCTGAGTTGAGCTGCGCGTTTACTGACAAATGCGTGCACTGACTGGACAGGTCCTTTCAATCCGTGTGGTTCTTTCCTCAAAAGACCATTTCAGACACCAATCTACATGGTCTTCACATGAAGTGACCAAGATTATGTCTGGACTTAAGAGACTGTGACCTCTGAGTTTGTTTCGGCCTTTCTTCTCAGAGTAGTCAGATAGGAAACGCCGACCTCATCTAGTTAAAAAAAAAATCATGATTGACTTGTAAGTGTTTGTACAAACCTACGAGGTGCATTCAATAAGTACCTAGTCTCATCGCCAGAGGGCGCTGTAGTTTCAAAAGAGTTTTACCACAGTGTAGCACATTCTTTTTTAATTCTTTTTTCAAATTTTCATTCCAATCCCTTCATTTGTTTTAATTTGACAACTTATGGAAGCGAACGTGTCGATCGGTTTTACAAAAATGGAAAAAGAGCAATATCGTTCGGTGATTCGATTCCTATTTTTGGAAGGGAAAACGCGCATCGAAATCAAAGAGCGCTTGGATGCTGTGTACGGTGACTCGTCTCCAACGATGGCCACCGTCAAGAATTGGTTCAACGAGTTTGCACGTGGCCGTACGTCGGTTTTTGATGAACCACGTCCAGGTGCACCGAAAACAGCTGCTACGGAGGAAAACATTAAAAAAATCCATGATCTCGTATTGGCAGATCGCCGATTGAAGGTTCGGGAGCTAGCTGAGACTGTAGGCATTTCAGAAGGAACAGTGCATCATATTCTTCACGAGGAACTCGGCATGAGAAAGCTGTCGGCGCGATGGGTGCCGTGTTAGTAGGATATTATTGGGCATTCTACCCCACCTTCCGTTCCATCGGCTCACTCCGTTCGCCTCGTCACTCTCGGTGGAGTAGAATGCCCAATAATATAAATGAAATCCACTGGTTCGGCGCCTATTCCACCCGATGGAATGATCATCTCCGTCACTCTCGGTGCAGTAAAATGTCTAATACTGGTTCGGCGCCTATTCCACCCGATGAAACGGAAGGTGGAGTATGAATTCCTACATAGTGCAGTAAAATACTGGTTCGGCGCCTATTCCACACCAAAAGTGCGCACCGTGACTTACAGCTTAGTACGGCCGTTATTCTAAGTGCGTATGATGTGGCTATGTAGCTCCCTAGTTATCCTAACGCCCTAGCCTACCATACAAACCACACCAAACGTAGGTTACGTTGGTTTTACGTGAGGGAAGTCTGTTACCAGGAGACCTACGGGAACAGACGGAACTTGGGTAGGAATAGGGGTTTGTGTACGTCGTGCAATGTACACAGGAAATGGTTTTCTCACCGCCGATCCCACAGACTCATAGGATCGATGACGGCTAAAGGTGTCTTGGCCACAGTGAGAGGAACACTTTATTTCTAAAACTCAATATTAACTTACCGCGTTACCGTTATTTTAATTAAGTCATTCAGTCGACACTAGTTTACTTATTAACAAATAAGGGTGCTCGCTACTTGAACTGGTAGCCTAAAATTCAGGACAGATTGTCTCATGTCTCTCCACAAAATTAGAGGTAGCTCATAACCTTAATAGGCTACACACTTACTCCGCTTAAGTGACCAGATTGGCTCGAGGATCATCTGAACTTTAAGTTACTCTACATTAAACTAAAATCCAGGACAGATTGTCTCATGTCTCTCCACAAAAGTAAGAAATAGTGCATACCCGGAGGCACCCACACATTCTATTTTCTGTGACCAGATTGGCTCGAGGACATCCAAATTTTAATTTAATTAATTCAAACAGAGAGCACTACCTTGCTCCACTTCACTACTAACTGTTACTAACTAACAATATATCGCTTTGTAATCGACACCAGCAGTTAGCAAGGTACCTTTACACTCGACGATACCCGCGCCGTTCTCAGTTGCGAACCGCCTGACGGCAGCGTCGGAAACCGTGGTCAGTTAGTCAGCCTAATAAAAACAAGTAATAGGTGTATGCTGCGTGTGCAACACGTTTTCACAGTCGTTCTCAAAACAGTACACACGTATTGTCCGGCGTCACCGCACCGTTCCTTATCCTGAACGCTTTCATCAGACAGTTGTAACCACGTAGTGTAAATGGTATTTTATATGTGCAAGGCTGCAATCTTGCAACATGCAGTCTAAGCAGTTTTGAACTTCATTGCATCTTGAGTAGGTATGTGTGTGTGTTAAAAGAATTATAATGTTGAATGTAACATGATCGTCGTTCACGTTGTAGTATTTAATTAAATTTAGGTTTATACAGAATTGTCTAGGTACTTCACATACCTACTATGTCTTACCTAGATTTGTTGTAATCTAGTTTATATAAACTATAATAAAATAATACTTATACCTTCTTATTCTTAATAAATCTTCACTGAATTCGTCTTTTATAGAACTTCCTAAATATTGTTTTCGTATTTATATTTGAAGTTTGTAATCGCTTCTAATTTATTGTGTTTCATTCTTCTAGGTAATAAGATTATATAATCTTATTTATATGAATATTTATATGATATATTTTTTATCAAGTACAACATGTATTATTGGTTGAACCATTACCCACTTCGATCGAGTGCGATTTTAACTTAGATAAAAGAGAACCCTGTGCACAACAAGATTATTTGGGAGCATTATAATAGTACCTATGCTAAAGTTAAACTAAAGTTATTATCGATAAATTAGACAACTATAAAACCATAACTCAGACATGTGTGTTCGATTCCCACACGATACAGTTTCTTGGATTCTTTAATTGTGGGTTTAAGTGATTATTTAATAATACGAATTAAAATTTTATTTGTGAGTATTTTTATAATGAACTTATTCCACAGTAGTATTTTTATGTGATTATAATATTAGTCCCGAGTTTAACTGCAACTTAACATTAACAACCACACGGATTGGTTTGTGCGTATTACAAAATGGTTTATTATCAAAATAGTTACGATTATTTTCAACTACCTACTTACTTCTTGAGTCAACTATGCTCACAAAATTTACTTTCAACGACGCGATCTACCTACGAGTTTCACCTCTCGCATAAACGTAATTGTGATGATAAAAATTCTCAACAAACATACATCAATTATTCAATTAATTATACATATTAATTCAGTATTGAGTCATAAAGAATAACAGGGATCGGGTTCACTTTGTCGGCTTTATTTTGCGGTTCTCATGAACAAATTGCAATTTAGCGAAATTGGTATGCGATCAATATGGTTCAATATGACATAAACGACATATTTTTTTATACAACTGTAAGACATGTACTTAGAGTTTAAAATTGAAACGATCTATTTTATGCTTAAATTGTATTTTTTGTGAATATAAACGAATTAATTTCAATCAATAAATTACATTCGCTCCAGAATCTTCAAAGTGACAAGTAGTACTAGCAGTACTTTAAAATCAACTTTAAAACATGTAAGTGAGTACTTCTTAATTTTAAATTTGTAGTCATAATGCACAGCTACGGACCTGGTTTTTGCCTGCCGGCTGTTGTAATTAACATGTTATATCTATCCATCGTGATTGCTACTCAGCTACGGACCTGGTTTTTGCCTGCCGGCTGTTGTAATTATCATGTTCTATCTATCCATAGTGACTGTTACTTAGCTACGGACCTGGTTTCTGCCTGCCGGCTGATGTAACTGTTCTCATCCTGTCATAAATTGATTATTGTATCTCAAAAAAAGACCTTAAACGGTTATTTGTTTTGTTATATAAAATATTAAGTACTTTTTATCTTGTGTATTAGGTCTGACTCCGACGTTTCCCGTGTGTCCGACTACATAAAGAGCCCGCCGACTGCTACAAAGGTCGTGCCGAGCAAGAGCCAGCCTACGAAAAAAACAACAAAGCGCAAAGCTTCCTCGGTCGTGGAATTAGGATCAAGGTAGTTTATGACTATTTTTATTTTCTAAGTTATTACTTTCACATATTCTAATATAAAGTAGATTTGCAAAAATAATTTTAAGTACATACTTATTTTTCTCTCATCATAAGTTTGTATCTAGAAAAGTGTTTCTTCTAGATTATTAAAATAAAATTTAATTTGTTTACAGTAACAAGAAACCAGGGAGCACCGATCTTTTCGGTTTGGAAGACTTAGATGGCCTTCCTCCGCAGTCGGAGTTAGGTTCATCCTTGCTGTCCCGCGTCGCCAACGGGAAGGTACGACGGACAGCGGATCTAAGGGGTGCCTTCTTTGTGGAACTGAAGGTGTACCATAAAGAAGACATCATCTCCACTGCTCCTGAGGAGCGTTGGAAGAAGTCCCAAGTTGCATTAAAACTGCAATTGGATAAAGGTAGCTCGCAGTGGAACTCACTACAAAAATTCATGCATAAGGCTCACGAGTTGTTCAATGACTCAGAGCCGGTATATTATAGCGATAAGATACATTTTAAATAAGTTACACTATTAATTTAAAATTTTAATTTGAGGCATCCAAAATAAAGATTAAAACTGCAACTGGATAAAGGTAACTCGCAGTGGAACTCACTACAAAAATTCATGCATAAGGCTCACGAGTTGTTCGATGACTCAGAGCCCGTATTTATAGTGATAAGATACATTTTAAATAAGTTACATTATTCATTTAAAATTTAAATTTGGGGCATCCAAAATAAATCTTTATTTTTAAACTTAGCAAGTAATTAATTACGATAGAATGCCTTTCTGCACTGTTTGTAACATATCTGTTGAGCGCAGTCATTGGACAGGTCATCTACGCAGTACCGATCATAAAAATAAAAATATTTCATACGTTTGCGAAGGTGTTGAATTAATTCATTCTGCATTTCTAAATCGTATAGCTTCTTATAGAATTATTGATACTAATGAAAATTATTCTTTAGATTCGTTTTTTAATAACAGTCAAGAAAAAATCAAGACATTAATAAACAAATCTCTTAAGGATCATATCTGTCTAAAAATTAATTTTGAATATTTTGCTTTGTTTTTGATGGTTAAAAATGATAGTCAGGAGATGAAATCATTTGCTACAAAGAATTATGTAGTACATTAGAATTATGATTATGATTCATTAGCATCTCAGGTTAGAAACACGTTGAAAAAAAAGATAGAAGAATTTCAAGATCGTGACAGTGGGTGGACATTTTTAAACAGTTCGTATTTGGAAGTTAATGTTAACAAATACCAACCTTTGCGCGGCTCAAGCTTTATCGAGTTGCCGACATCAATTAAATCAAAAAAAGCATGTATTAATATTCATAATAAAGATAATTATTGCTTTTTATGGTCAGTTGTTGCTGCTTTATATCCAGCTAAAACTCATCCTGAAAGAGTATCATCTTACCCCCATTTTCAAAGCGTTTTAAATATAAAAGACATTCAATTTCCATTGAGTTTCTCAGATATTGCTCGATTCGAATTAAATAACCCTGAAATTTGTATATATATATATGGCTTTAAAAATAATTCCGTGATTGGACCGTTTTATAAACCAAAATCTTTGAAGAGAAAAGTGATTCATTTACTTTACTTAGAAAAAGATGATTTATCACATTACTGTCTCATTAAGGATTTACCTCGTCTTGTTAAAAATCAAATAACAAGACACCACAGTAAATTATACTTTTGTGATGTTTGTTTAATGTTCTTTGATTCATGTGATGATCTGAATTCACACAGTTGTGGAGGAGTTGCTACTGAACTACCTCCAAAGGGTTCTTTCATTCAGTTTGAAAATTATGGTAGAAAGCAATTTGTGCCATTCGTTATATATGCAGATTTTGAAACAATGCTAGAGCGGTACGACTCCTGCGAACCTGACCCAACTCAGGCGAGCACCGTTACGAGACAGCGACATGTGCCCATCGCTTTCGCTTATCATATTACATGCACTCTAGATGAAACCTATAATCGTTACGTTTCGTATCGTGGTTTGGATTGCGTTTCGAAATTTGTGAAGTCTATCTATAAAGACGCTAAAAAGCTTTATAGAATTTTAAATAATACCATTCCTATGATTTACACGAATGAGAATGCTCTCGACTTTGAAAACTCTGATACATGTCATATTTGCGAGAATTTCTTGTTTGGTGATAGGGTTCGCGATCATTGTCATTTGACTGGTAAATATCGTGGCGCAGCTCACAGTTACTGTAACCTACAATATAAAATGCCTAAGTTTCTGCCTGTATTTTTTCATAACTTATCGGGTTATGATTGCCACCTTTTCATAAAAGAATTAGGTAAAGCTCCAGGATCTATTAAAGTCATACCTAAAACAAAAGAAAATTATATTTCTTTCACGAAGTATATTCCGATTTCCGATAATGAAAGCATACAGGTACGATTTGTAGATTCTTTCAAGTTTTTAGGAACAAGCTTAGAAAAGTTGGTTAGTACAATGAAAAAACAAGAATTTAAACAAATAAAATTTTATTTTCCCGAAAAAACACAATTCGATCTACTTACCCGTAAAGGAGTTTATCCGTACGACTATATGTCTCAATGGAAACTGTAGTGTTTGTAGATTATATTATATAGTCCTGTCGTCTCATGCGTACACGCCGCGCGCTATAGTATGGTGGGGGAGCGGGGCGTGCTCCCCCTCCCTCACGCACTTTGCCTGGAACCACGAAGCTGGACGGACGCGCGTGCGGCGAGTTAGGCAGTGAGCCGATATCAAGTTAAGTGAACGAACAGTACATTTTGGCGACGAGTATTGTAAGTACTGTGTTTTCTTTTTTTCTGATTGAAAAAATGCGAAATTGTCAACGTTTATTTTTCTAGTAAGGAAAGGTTAGAAAGAAAACCTAATATTAGGTGCAAGTTCATAATAATTTAACATGGGTTATTTACTTCAACAAAACTTTGCTTTGTCGTTGTGGATAATTAACTTTTGCGGGAAGAAGGACATGAGTTAAATATTTATAATATACGTTGATGATAATGCATAACTTGGTCATTTTTATTTATATAAACGTGGGTAGTATCATATAGTTTTAAACATTTTTATTTTATCATGTGATAAGATCATGTTAAAACGTAAAAGGGAGTTGTTACGTAACTATGTAAACAATACCATCTAACGTCTACATTTTGTAGCTTATATAAACATTATTCGAATTACATTTTAACAAATATAGTGCTAAGTGGAAACAAACAACAACAAAAATGGTAGTTATGTATAATACAGGCATACCAATAATAAACATACAGTTAATTAGGATATTATAAATCTGTAGTTATTCTACCTACCCACTATTCTATCGGGTTCGAGCCCCGATTAAATCTGCTGATTTTTGATTATCATAACAATTAGTATTTATTATTTGAAATATGTTTTTATCGTAATTAGTTAAATACAGAGTATATGATGTCTGTTGCTTAAAACTTGAAAAGATGATGGTTTTAATGTAGAACAAAACGGTTGATGCCGTATTGTTTACATATTTCGAGTGATAAGGTGTTGATTGATGGGTTGAATTATTCTATTGATTGCGGTTACATTGCGGTCATAGGGAAGTTAGTCAGAACGGATGATGCCCGTTCATGACTAGAAGTGTTATGATCAGTAATGATTGAAGCTTTCTTAAAGGTTAGTCAGAACGGATGATGCCCGTTCATGACTAGGTAGAAGTATTATGATGAATTATGTTGGTCAGAACGGATGATGCCGGGTTCATGACTAGAAGCATTAGGATGAGTGATGATGGAAGCCTTCTTAAAAGTTGATCAGAATGGATGATGCCCTTTCATGACTAAAAGTATTATGGTGAATGTTGTTGGTCAGAACGGATGATGCCCGTTCATGACCAGAAGTATTATGATAAGTGATGATGGAAGTGGATGATGCCCTTTCATGACTAAAAGTATTATGGTGAATGTTGTTGGTCAGAACGGATGATGCCCGTTCATGACCAGAAGTATTATAATAAGTGATGATGGAAGCTTTCATAAATGTGTTTTCCGAAGTCATAGAACGGATGGTGCCCGTTTTGTGACCTATTTTGTTATTTACAGGAAGGAACTAACTTTCTTTCTAACTACTTTACCTATGATGCGATGCGAGACGACCGCGTTGTTTTGCTGGCGCTGCCGCGCTGTAGGTTATTATCACGCGGGACGGTTGTTTACATTTCTCAAAAATAAGTACCCACTTATGGGGTCGCTTATGCCTGATTTATTTATAGAAGGGAAAGGTCATACGATTAATGAATACATTTAAAAGTCATGTTTAAAATTGCTGCCTCTGGACTACGGGGGCCGGGTTCGATTCCCGGTCGGCACAGTATTGAATATAGAATTAATTATTATATTAATATATTTTTCAGATTACAAATATATACTAAATGCATACATACTGTCGAGTTATCTAGTACTAGACTAGGACTAATATTAGATTGTTTATTATTGTATCAAGCAATGATGCTCGTACAAAAGAGAACATGAGTCTCCTCCTGTATGGACTAAATCACAGGTGATGCCTGTTACATAAGTTCTAATATAATGATGTAATTATCAGCGTGATGAGTTGGACGCTGTGATGTTACCAGATGATGCCTGGTAGTCCGTGAATAGGTGACGCCTGTAAGGACTTCGTAATGCTCTTTGGTACAGGTGATGCCTGTAAATACATGATGCGATGCGACGTACATAGGTACGATGCATGGTAGTCCGGGAACAGGTGACGCCTCTAAGGACTTCGTAATGCTCTTTGGTACAGGTGATGCCTGTAAATACATGATGCGATGCGACGTACATAGGTACGATGCATGGTAGTCCGGGAACAGGTGACGCCTGTAAGGACTTCGTAATGTTACTTAGTACAGGTGATGCCTGTAAGTACATGATGCGACGCGACGTAGGTATATCATGTGATATATGGAAATTTTATACGGGTGATGCCCGTAATATGAAGTTTTGTATACGGACAACGCCCATTTACTGAAGTTTGAAGATAATTCATACAACATTGTTAGTTTAATTTGGACTATGGTGTTGAATGAATGCGGTATGAAATAAATAATGAATGTGTCAGGTTGTTAAAAGGATGATGCTCTTTTGGTGACCTAAATTAGATATTCTTTATTTGTTTTATTGTCCACATATTAAAATATGATGTCAAATCTTACCTTAGAAAAATTTGAGTGCGATGGTGAAGCAGGATCTGTTGGAGCTAGATGGGAACGTTGAATTTTGATTGTTGAATTGAACGCGAAGGGGTAGTCAATTTTAGTGACGATATTTTAGTATATGGAAAGGACAAGCAAGAACATGACAAACGGTTACAAAAAGTAATGGCTACATTAAGGACAAATAACATCATGTTAAGAGGAGATAAATGTATCTACGGAACCACCAAAGTTCAATTTGTAGGACATGAGTTGTCGGATCAAGGAATTCGACCACTAGATAAATATATATCGGCTATAAAACATTTTAGGACCCCAATCAACATTTCGGAACTACAAAGCTTTTTAGGGCTTATTAACTATATTGGGAAATGGATTCCTAATACGAGTATGGCCACCCTTACAGAACCATTGAAGCAATTGCTTCGTCAAAAATCAGCCAGAAATGCTGATATTAGGGACTCTTGGGGAAAAACTCAACAAACAGCGTTTTGTGCTTTAAAGGCTGCATTGAGTGACATACCAAATTTAGGGTACTACAATGTGGACGATAAAACGATGGTATTTGCAGATGCAAGCCCGGTCGGACTCGGAGCAATCTTAGTACAGACAAATGAAAGTGGTCCACGCATTATTGGGTTTGGAAACAAAACTCTCAGTGATTGCGAACGTCGGTATTGCCAAACGGAAAAGGAGGCTTTGGCACTGGTGTGGGCTGTGGAGCACTTCCACATGTTTCTATACGGCAAGGAATTCGACTTAATTACCGACCATTAACCTCTTGAAGTCATATTCGGTCCGAAGTCCAAACCCTGTGCAACCTGTGTACCTTTGAGGTAGGAAGAAGTAGCTTTCACGAAGGAATTCTACTCAGAGGAACTAAAATCGTTATACCAAAAGTATTGCGAAACAGAGTACTATCAGCGGCGCATGAGGGACACCCAGGTATCGTGGCAATGAAAGCGAGACTCAGAACAAAAGTGTGGTGGCCTAGATACGACCAAGATGTGGAGAGGATGGTTAAATCATGTAAAGGATGCACACTCGTGTCTGTACCTAATGCACCACACCCTTTGAAAAGAAGAGAATTGCCATCACACCCATGGGTTGATATTGCAATCGATCTTTTAGGACCATTACCATCCAACGACTATCTTTTGGTAGTAGTCGATTATTACTCTAGATATCAAGAAATAAAGATTTGTCGAGATATATCCAGTAAGGAAATGATAAAACTCCTGAGGGAAATTTTCAGTAGGCTCGGGTATCCAGTTTCCTTAATGGCAGATAACGGAAAACAGTTTGTTAGTGAACAATTTAAGTCATTTTGTAAGGAAAATGACATAAAATTATATCACTCTGTTCCGTACTGGCCGCAACAAAATGGAGAAGTCGAGCGCCAGAACAGAAGTATACTGAAACGACTACGAATATGCCAGGCTGAAAATAAAATTCACTGGAGAGAATCGTTAGTCGATTATCTGACTATGTACAATAATACCCCCCATACAGTCACAGGAAAAACACCAGCAGAGTTGTTCTTCCAGAGGAAAATCAGGGATAAGATACCTATGATCGATGACGTTGAGCATAGGAATGATGACATGGACTTACGAGACAAGGACAGAGAACAGAAGGAAAGAGGGAGAGAGTACGCGGACAGAAGAAGGAAAGCACAAGATATTGACCTAGAACCAGGAGAGAAAGTATATATCAAAGATATGAATAAAGCAAATAAACTTAGTACAAATTTTGAACCAACACAATATACAGTTAAATCACGAATGGGAGGCGATGTTGAGGTAGAAAACGAGGAAACAGGACAACGTTTGAGACGAAATATAGTACACCTAAAAAAGGTAGAAGGAGAATGGAAAGTTATAAGAGAGGACGAAACAGAAGTTCCAGAAAGAGAAGAAGAGGACTAGAAGAATTATAGTTTAAGAAGTAATAAATTAGAAGCACGAACTTGCTAACGAAGAATAAATTACTAAAATAGATGAAAATCTGATGTTATGATTTAGGCTATGCTTAAAATTAAGAACTAGGAAGCATGATGTTAGTTATAGTTGATAAATTGTCATTAGAAAAGCGAAGGAAGTTAGGAACAGGAACAAGCGAAGTGTTATGAGGTTAAATGTTAATAATAAAAGATTAATTGGGAAGTGAAGGAAGTATTAAATTAGTTAGTTATTACAAAGTGTTTGTTAAAACCAGAATATTGGAAAGATTGTTGATGCTCTTAATGTTATGCTGAATCGTAAACTTTAGTTGATTATGATATTTGAAAAGTTAATGGAAAAGGTAATGAAAAAGGTTGATCAAAATAGTTTTAAACTAAAGAGTACATTACCTTGGTGATGTCAATTAAAATGTAGAAGGTTGTTATGATGCTCAAATGAAGATGTTACTAAATATAATAAAAGTTATTATGCTATCTAAAACTTTCATTAAAATAAGGAAGAGATGTAGTGTTTGTAGATTATATTATATAGTCCTGTCGTCTCATGCGTACACGCCGCGCGCTATAGTATGGTGGGGGAGCGGGGCGTGCTCCCCCTCCCTCACGCACTTTGCCTGGAACCACGAAGCTGGACGGACGCGCGTGCGGCGAGTTAGGCAGTGAGCCGATATCAAGTTAAGTGAACGAACAGTACAGAAACTTTACGAAGATACGTGTTTACCCTCCAAAAAAATTTTTTTTAACTCTTTAACTAATGAGTCAATTACTGATGAAGACTATGAACACGCTCAGTCCGTTTGGTCAGTATTTAATATTCGTAACATGGGTACGTATACAGATTTATACCTTAAAACCGACGTTCTTTTGCTTACAGACGTGTTTGAAAGTTTTAGAAAAACATGTAAACGACATTACAATCTGGATCCCGCGTTCTATCTTACAGCACCAAGTCTATCATTCGATGCAATGCTTTTGAAAACTAGAATTAAATTAGAATTGATAAGTGATGTTCAAATTTATAGGATGATACAAACAGGTATTAGAGGAGGTATTTGTATGTGTTCCAGAAGACATGCCCAAGCCAATCATAAATACTTGGATTCTTACGACCCATCCCTTCCGAATTCATTTATTATTTATTTAGATTGTAACAATTTATATGGCTATAGCATGTGTCAATATTTGCCTCATTCGGATTTTAGATTCATGAGTAGACAGGAAATAGATGATTTGCAGTTGAACTTAATAGATATAAGCGATACTGCGGAAAACGGTTATATTCTTGAAGTTGATTTATTATATCCTACAACATTGCACATTGAACATAATGACTTTCCATTTTGCTCAGAAAAATTCGTCCCACCCGGTGGTAAGAATAAAAAATTAATACCGAATTTGTATGACAAATACCACTATATTATTCATTACATACATTTAAAAAAATGCTTGCAACACGGATTGGTATTACGAAGGATTCATCGTGCAATTGTTTTCAAGCAAAGCTGTTTTTTAAAACAATATATTGATATTAACACCCAGTTACGTCAAAAAGCAGAGTCAACGTTTGATCAAGATTTTTTCAAATTATTGAACAATAGTATTTTTGGAAAGACTCTGGAAAATAATGAGCATCGAATAGATGTTAAGTTAGCAAACAAGTGGTGTGACTTGAACAATAAAACAAAAAAGACTACTTGTGCTGAGAAATTGATCGGCAGTCCATATTTTCATAGCGCCTCAGTATTTTCTGATGATCTAGTGGCAATCCAAATGAAGCCTTCTCGCGTTATTCTTAATAAACCAATATATATAGGATTTACTGTATTGGAATTATCTAAGAGTCACATGTATGACTTCCATTATTCAATCATAAAGCCTTTTTATGGTAACCGAATTGAATTGTGTTATACTGATACGGATAGTTTGGTTTATGATGTAAATACTGATGACATTTATCAAGATATCAATGAACATTTTCTAAAATATTTTGATACCAGCAACTACGACTTAAACAACGAATTTAACTTACCAATTATTAATAAGAAGGTTCCAGGGTTATTTAAAGATGAAATGGGTGGTAAAATTATCAAAGAATTCGTAGGACTGCGCTCAAAGCTTTATTGTATTAAAACTTTAGACAAAACAATAAGGAAAGCAAAAGGTATAAAAAAATGTGTTACGGAAAATTTAAATATGTTAGATTATAAAAACGTTTTGTACAATTGTAACGTCATTCGCAAAAAAAAATGTTTTGTTTAAGTCGATAAAACATGAAATTTTCACTCAGGATGTAAAAAAAGTAGCACTTTCAAGCAATGATGATAAGCGGTTGTTATCGATTGATAAGGTATCTACTTTAGCTTGGGGTAATGCAACTATATTTAAGTAATGAATTGCCATTATTTTTAATGTAAGTAATTACAGTAGATACATTTTTTACAATGTATTTAGATAACGTTCAAATGTAATGATAATTACCTAAAGTAAGGTCAAATAATGTGTAATGTAATTGTAAAAATTTAAATTTTCTTGGTGCCTCAAATAGATATTATTATTTTAACTGTTACTTATAACAAAATATGTATAAACTTTAGAACTTAGTAAGTACTTAATTAGTTTTAAGAGCATTTACGCGACACAGCATTTCGTAAAATTCCTAAAATATAATCTACTAACTTTTTGTGACGTATCCTGCTTAGACGTATCAAGTTTTATTAAATCATATTATTCATTTCCAAAACTTCGGACTTAAGTTTGTATGAAATGCCATGTCGCTATGTGATAAGTTTTCTTATATTGGTAGTAAATAAATAAATAGTATTTAATGGTTATAATTATATCTGTTTTATTTCCATTCCTGATTGATTACAAAGCACACAGGTTCCAACTTGATAAACATATAATGTTCATTTTTGATGACAAAGGACTCGTGCCTCGAAGTTCGCACGCGCATTGTAGAATTTGACACCGAACAGGTGCTCGGACATGTTGAAACATGAAATTGATTCACAGCGTATGGTTTTATGGAGTCTAATTACATATTAGTCACGTTCCACAGTAATATTATTGTGTAGAACGTCATTCTATCATTACACAGTCGGCCGGAGCGGTCATATCACGTTGAATAAAAACAATACAAATTGTAAGTATTGCACAAGCTTATACGTATTTATAAAATTATTTCATAAGCTGTTAAACATAATTGTTATCAATAATTATAACTTTGTTTGTTTCAGATCATCAATAATGTGCGATTCTCCTGATTTTATCTTCTCACAATATGGTCAAGGTTGGCCAACTCCAAGTTTAAGCTGGCATGTTCCAGAGCAACAAAGACCTGAACCAACCAACAAAAAGCCTAGACCAAGACGGGAGGGTTTAAAACGGAAGGCACCTGAACATTCTATAAGTCAATCGTTCGTTATAAACAACGAAAAGAAAAAAGGTTTACGACTGATCCAGATACAAGTATTAGACATCAGTGAGCGACAAGAAGCAAGTGTTGCAAGTTCAAGTGACAATGAGAACGTGGTATTGTTAAGTGCACAATATGTAGTTAGTGAACCGGTGGACAATGTTATGGAAGAGACACAATCATTGATAAATAAAATTTCTAAGAAACTTTGTGGTGATGATTATTATTAGTAAGTAAGTAATGTATCTACCTAGTTTGTATATTCAGTAGAAATAAATAATTAGTTTAATATTGGTATTATAAATTCATTTGTTAATCTGTTAGTGTAATAAAATGATTCCACATAGATCATCACAATTTGTAAATAAAAAATAAAATATTAAGAAAACTTTAAGCCCTTAGTTAGGTTCTTAGTTAAGGTTTTTAGTTAATATGTAAGTTTAATGTATAAATAAATGAAATATCTAAGGTGTAAGTTTTATTGTAATTAGAGAGAATAAGTTAGAAGAAATAAAATAATTTATTTGTTAATGTAGTAGTGTATTAAAATTCTCAAAATACATCATAGTTCATAGTAGATAAGTTTCATGTACATACATAAAATATTAAATAACAAGGACAAGTGTATTTAGTTTGTAATTGTAAATAATGTGAAAACTAAATAAATAATATATTTATAATTTAAATGATCTTTTATTGATGTTATAAACATACTCCCACTTTAAATTAGCTCTAAAGAAATGTTCTCATTATAGGTTTTAATTATGTTTTCAATATTTTAAAATTAATAGAATACTTACTCAATTAAATTCATTTTATTAGAGCTAATTTTAAGTTTGTTATGTAGGTTACCCAGATTATATTATTAAATAAAACAACCTTATGTACATAATCATTTTTATTAACTGAACATTACAAAATAATTTAAAATAGATTAAATATAGACATATTATTATCAAGATACCATTTTCTAATACACACCGCATTATTTAATGCACAATTCACTTTATGGTTCACACAATTAAAATCAGTTTTATTTTTACAGAACTTTTTTTTTAATGTCGCACAATTAGGACACCCTTTCTCACCTATATCAATCACTTCACAGTTTGCACATAACTCTTTAATCCACTTAATCTTTTCCAAACCCTTTGTAATAATTTTTTTATTTTCTAAATACGGTACGATGACATGTTGAAACTCTCTGTAGTCTATAAAGCCCTCACTCCAGAAAATTCCACGATTTCTTTCCAACCACCGCACCTGCTTCTTTTCTTCTTGAGTTAAGTAATAAAACGTATGCGGTGGTTTAACCAAGAACGTCTGTGTGTGCTCATTACTTACGATAGCCACTTCTTTGACAATAAAATTATTGTCTAAATATTTAAATCCTTGGAGTTCGACAATGATAATATCCGCGTTCATGATAACTTCTTCACTGTGTTGCTTAATGGCTTGTATTCAACAATGCAATCGTTAAGAATGAGACAGTATGCTGAAGTTTGATCTGGTATTTCTGAATCACTCTCAATTTCTACCCTTACATCCACAACTGGTCCAGTCTTCAGATTATCGATCTGTCTAGAGCAATCGATAACAAACAACGGTGCTAATTCTTTAAATTGTTTCTCGCTTAATAAAGACTCCGAACAACGGTCGTAATACGACTGCTGAAATCTGATGTATTGCTCGTATAATAAAGCAATTCTGTTATTAGCGAAGTTCACATTGAGGCTTTCATACGGGAAATATGTTGAATTAAGGTACACTCGAACATCACGAACATAGCAGTGATCAAACTGCGACATGTCAGAACTTGCATTATTTTTTCTACTTGTTTGTAGTCCGATTATTACATATCGCGGTTTTTCTATTTGAGATGATGTTTTGATAGACCAGGTGTGCTTTGTAGTTCTAGGTAAAGTGGGATATTCGTATAGATCCCAGTTTCTAAATATCATCTGGAGCGGTCGATCTTTTTCCAACAGTTTTAATAAACTTATTTTTTCTTTGTCCGATACTTTCACATGGGGTACGCGCCATATGATTTTATTGATTTGAATGTCTTCCACTATTTCTCCGGTATTCAATTTTACAGCGTTCAAATTAGTGTTGCTTCGTAACAATATTAGTTCCTGTCTACTATTTATTACAACTTTTTTAAAATCTTCTGCGAAACCGATGATATTCCGAAGTGGTATAGACGCAGAAAAACTTCCCCCATTAATATTTTTTATACCATCGATACTCCAACCCCAAGCTCTAGCTACTTTTGATTCATTCTCATTCATTGATATTAACGATTTCATGGTTGTAGTTATACCAGCATTTTTTATTTTATCAATCTCCACTCCGTTTAGTTCGTACCTAATATCTTGGAACAAGAAGAGTAGTCCATTGTTCGTAAAATTAACACTAGTAGCTTTCTCTTTTGAATCTTTTTTGCTAACGATAACGGTTCCTTCCAAATACAGAGTGCTGGCTGATGGTAATATGTAAAGATCCTGTTGGTTGATAGGTATGCGTATTTCATCGTTCCTGTTGAAACTTGTTACATAAGGTTTGTACGAATGAAATTCGATTCCTTCTATACTGTTGTCGTAAGTCGGAGTGGATAAAACGTCTAAGATATTCATTTTAACAATCCGATCGCTTTGAGAAATATCTTATTGTCTTTAGTTAATTTTATTTTGCTCTTAGAACGACGTCTTATTTGGTAGGTAGCTTGAGTAGAACTGGTATTTTTAATTTGTTGAGACATATATTTATTGTAGTCAATCATTTTTTCTTCTAAGATGTAAATACAGCTGTACTTCTTCACCACGCAAGTTAATTAAGCGATTGTTTATATCTAGTAGTCGGATATGTATGCAGCTTATGTTGTTTTGATTGATTGGAAAATATATTGCGTTCTTAGGGATTTCTATGATTCTGTAACCAGGTGGTACGTTGAGTGCGAATTCATGAATTATGTGACTTGGTTCAACGTTTATGTAAGAGCCGCTCACAATGTCACATTCGATCCTTACCACAGTCGTCGGTAAAATGTTGACTGGATGCTGTGACACATGCCATTTATTTGCTTTTAAGACCTGCTTATCAAACCCTAACAGTCTACTGAAAGAGTATTCTTTCTTTAAATTAACGTCTTTTGAACAATATATGGCAGTTTTTAAAGTATTGTTATTGCATTGTAATTTAATTGAGGCATCTTTTATTTCGGATTTTAAATAATCATAAATATCTTGCAATTCATAAGTGCCTTCCGGTATTTCAATAACTTCGTTTGAACCATAATAGAACTTGTTATTACTTTTATCAATATTTGGTATAGAATTAAATGTTGAAAAATGCAATAAAGCACACTCATATTCTCCATTTAGTTGCAACGTATTAGGATAGTACGTAGATAAAATTGATGAGTTTCCAGTTATCGACAAAGTGAGTGACATCTTGCAAATGATTGAAATAAAATAAAATCATTTATTTTATACATTTTTATTCCAAAAAGTCCTCAAATATTTTAAACATAAATGACCACAGTTCACAGTGTTAAATTTTTGATATCTTGTGTAGTTATATGAAACTTTACAATTCTTAAAATATCGTAACAGTTCTAATGGAGGTTTTAAATTTCCATAGCTATCAAAATAATCACAATAGTCATATACTTTTACATAAGCTACCCAATGCGTTCCTTCGTTTTTAGAATCGTCTAAGTTAACAATACCACATTCCATACGTTTCGGCTTCCTTGGCAATTGATCTTTCATATATACTCCTCGGAAATATGGGATGTCTCTTGCGTAGTATTGGATGTCTACATTAGTTAGTGCGCGATTTGGTAGCTTCTTGTTCAGTTTTTTGTTGATTTTATAAACAATCCTTTACCGTTTTTATAAGGTTTTATGTATAAACGCTTACCCACTGCTAAACCCTCCATAGTTCTATTATGTCGTTCCGTCTCTCGCAAGTTTTGTTGAGCAGATTTATAATCATTCACCGTTTTTGCAATTCCAGCTGCACCACCAGCTAAAGCTCCTAAAGCTGATAAGCCAGCAAAAATTGGAATTAAAGGTAGAACTCCACCAGTCTTCGGTATGGGGATCACTCTCGGTACTCTGATTTGGTGTAATTTGGGGCATAACTTTTTTGCAGCTAAGTAAGCCAAGTTTATTAAAGACTTACTATCCTTGGGTTTTAGCTTTTTTATTTTAGATTTTATTTTTGATACTAAACTTTTAAATGTTTTGGCACCAGAACCAGATTTCAATTTGGCTTTCATGACTTTGCTTACTAACCATGAGCTTAATTTTTCACCTTTTCCTGCATCTTTTGATTTTAGTCTCTGTTTAGCCATGTTCAAAAGCTGTAAGTCGGCTTTGTGACGATTAGGTAAATCTGTATGATTTTCATATGCTATATCGTGGTGCATACAAGCTTCGTCTAGTTTATTCACACCTCGATCGCCTCGCAACAAACGTTTATGAAGTTTAGTTCCTGGTCCGCAATAATTGTATCCAGGCAAATGAGCTTCGAACGGTAGATTATTAATTATACTGTTAACTAGTCCACCACCTTGCATTACTTAAATAATAATGATACAAATTTCACAAAGTATTTCTTTTATATCTTAATTTATTAATGAGGATTTATCAATCCAACTGTTTTCATCATTATTGAGACCTAACCATTTAACGAATAGTTTCTTTCCTTTCTTTTCAAGTATTTTTTCTACTAAATAAACACCAGGATAGTTAGATTTTTGAAGTTCTTGCTCGTAAAAAGTTCCTAATATATCTTGCTTTCGTTGATCTTCTATGTAGTATGTTACTGGTATAGTTTTATTAATCTTTTTTATCGTAAAGAGTTCAGTTGACCAATTAGGAGTATAACCTTTCTCGAAATTGTGTTTGTATTTACTGATACGAACACAGTCACCTTTTTTGAACTTAGGCTTCCGCTGGATGGATACATGATTACATATGTTTTTAATATTCTCTTTTACGATGGGTTCATTCGATTTATTAACATCATTCGGTTTAATTTTAATAGTACGATGTTTTGTGTTATTATATGTATTAAATAAATCTTCTAAAGGTGTTCCTAACCACTTATAATTTCCAACGAGATTAAAATATTTGTACAAATTATTTTTAACAGTTTTAATTAGTCGCTCTACAATTGAAGCTTTTTTAGTAGAGAAAGATGAGTAATGGTTTATGCGGTACTTCTTCATTAGCGTTTGGAATGTGTTGTTATAAAACTCTGTGCCCATATCAGTTTGTAAATTAACAGGATTTTTATTGCTGCTTAGTAGTATTCGTTCAAAAGCTCGAGTTACTTCAGATTTATTTTTAGATTTTAACGGTTCTGCCCAGGCATACTTTGAGAAGCAGTCAATCACCACTAAAATGAAATTGTAACCTTTGTTATACTTTCTTAGGTTTTGCATGTCCATTAGATCTGCTTGCCACAAATCATCGATCCCTTTGAGAATAACAGAACGTCGAAGGAAGTTTCTTCGTGCCGCTTTGTGTATTTCATTTACTATTTGTTGTTTTGCCATTACTGAGATTTTTAAGTAATTTGTCTATATCTGCTTTGGAGTAAAACTTCTCTTCCAAATGAATCAAAACCTCAGGTTCCTTTACTTTTAAAGTAGTCTGAATAGACTTTTGTGCATCTAATATGATTTGAGCACGCAATGATGCAATCAGCTTATTAAATTGTTTTATCGTATCAGCACACATTCGATCTACATAATCCTTGTTCACAGCATCGTCTGATTGTAATGGATGTCTAATTCCTCTCAATCTAGAAGACTTTAAATCAAAATCTCCACTTTCTGATTTTAACAACGAGTTATCATTGAAATTAATCAGTTCTGACAAACGCATTCTTTTATGAATAAAATGTCCAAATTTATCTATATTCATGTTTAAGGTGTACTTTATGTAAAGGCTGATGATGAACTAAACAATAGTTAATTTTACACCTATTTATTTATAAGTTTACTTTCACGTAATTCTTCAATAATGGATATTATTTCATTATCTAATCCTGTGTTGCCGGCATCTCGAGATGCTATTAATAACTTTAACCTTTCCACCAATTCATTAGGATCATCCCAATACACAAAATCTACGTTATTTTTCCAGATTTTTGTTAATGGTAGTCCTTTACCTTTCGAATGATGACCCTGAACCGTACTTTGCAGATTAAAAAGAGGTTTAATAACTTGTAAATATTTTTGTCCCTTATTACTTTTTATTGGTTTACTTGGGTCATTATCACGACGATGTGCATTTGTATCAAGTAACATTTTCTTATAATATTGCAAGTCATTTTCAGTAACCAAACTTAAATCAATATCTTTCTTAAGCAGTAGTTGTTTTAAACCAGGCGTATGTTTGTATTTATGACCAGCCACGATGATATAACTATCGTCGATTGTTATATGAGCAGAACCTAACATCAATTTTCCGCGTTCTACTCTGACACCAAATGGAATGTCTGTTAACGCTTCTGAAGACACTGACCAGGATGATGTATCACGACCTTCACTTTTTTCAACTGATTTATACGAAGATTCACTGTTGGTGTCAGACTCCTCTACATCACTACCAATTGCGACTTTTTGCAACGTTTCGTCTCTTATCAGATCTTTAGATTCTTCATCTTCATTACTATACAGCAAAGGAGTTTGCATACTGGCTGTAGCAATTTGGTTGAGAGGCTCTGTTACAGGTTTAAAAACTGTTTCCAAGGCTTGCTTACTCTCATTCTCAACATCTCGCATTTTTCGCACCTTCTTCTTTACAGCTGCTGCAGCATCAACAATTTGTCTCTTTAGATTTTTCCATAATTGTTAAATGTATTGTAACCGGTTAAGCTCTGTTTGTAGAGTAATGTAAATTCAACGGTGACGTCTTAATATATACTCGTGCTCTTAATCAAAAATTACAAACGTGTCAAATTTATTTCTATAACATCCTTTATTTTTTGCACAATCTTTATTAATTACAACATAACTGAAGGGCTCACTCCATATTTTTGAACACATTTCACGAAATTCAAGCCATGTCATGTCAGTGTTGACGTGTTCTTCATAAACATGTCTCATATTTCTTTCATCTTGTTTAAAAAGTATGATTAGGTTTGCGTTGTCTCTTACTAACTGCTTAGGGATTTTACTATACGTCTGATTTAGATAAAAACAATCGATGAACTTGTGTCTCCCCATAGCAAAATAATCACGCATACCACTTTGATTTTCACAAGCAACATCGTCAAATATAATTACAGAATTCGGTTTTGCGGTCTGAACACTCAGTACTTGCTCATTTTCATGATATTTCTGAAATGAAATGCCTGGTACCCGTTGCAAGACTTTTTCTAAAAAAACGTACTTGGGCTGTTGCAAGGTTTTCGAATAAACATAAACATTTTGAAATCTTAAACAATTCTCGTGTATAAGAAGACCGATTAATAAATTAGTTTTTCCACAATTTGACGGTCCGCAAATGATGCATCGTACCGATTTAGGTAATAATTCTCCATGGCGAAAACCAGTCTCCTGAGACTGAATACAAAGTTTGTTTACATGTAACGATTGCGGTTGTTTTACAAATTTCATGACGACTCCTTGAAACGGTTATATTAATAATGAGTCAATTAATGTATTACATCGACATTTATAACTCATTGTCGCTAACTCAAACAAATGTTTCAACCTAGTGGAATAGGCGCCGAACCAGTATTTTACTGCACTATGTAGGAATTCATACTCCACCTTCCGTTTCATCGGGTGGAATAGGCGCCGAACCAGTATTAGACATTTTACTGCACCGAGAGTGACGGAGATGATCATTCCATCGGGTGGAATAGGCGCCGAACCAGTGGATTTCATTTATATTATTGGGCATTCTACTCCACCGAGAGTGACGAGGCGAACGGAGTGAGCCGATGGAACGGAAGGTGGGGTGGAATGCCCAATAATATCCTACTCGTGTTTACTCACACCAGAAAACAAGCGCAACCGTGAGACCCATCGATCACTAATAAACAACTAGATTTAGTTATTTTCATAGCGTTATGTCATACGGTATTCTGCTCTGGGGCAAAGCCGCTGATATTCAAAACATATTTGTTCTTCAGAAACGAGCTGTTCGTGCTATTTACCAGCTCGGTGCCAGAATTTCTCTGAGAGATTTTTTTAAACATATTGGTATTCTCACGGTGGCATCACAATTCATCTTCGCCAACATCTTATATATTAGACAAAATATACATTTATACACTAAAAACAGTGATATTCACAATGTTAACACCAGAAATAAGGACAAATTACGTGCTCCATTTCACCGGCTTCATAAGGTTCATAACTCATTTGTTGGGCTTGGTATATATCCTTTTATAACAAGCTACCCTCTTCTTTGCTATATTTGCCTTACAATGCGTTTAAAGCCAAAGTAAAATCTAACCTTTGTTCAAAGGCATACTATTCTATCAACGATTACTTAAACGATAAGAATAGTTGGTCGCTGTGTTTAACTTAAGACAATGTTTATGTTCTTTCTCCAGAATTAGCTTACCTACTGACAGGTTATATGGGTTCATATAATTATTTATTTTCTTTGACTGTAAAGGTCAATTTATTTTAATTTTATTTTTATTTATCATTGACATAATCTACTCATTACAATGTTTTTTTTATGAGTGGTATTGCAATATGTGGTTAGCTAGTGACCTCGACAATTGATTATAATTATTCTTGTCTGAGCAACCGGCAGCAGGTTCGTCATGCTCCCTTAGATGTCACTGCTTGCGGTAGCGTCGGGGGTCGGGTTGCCTCCTTCCCTCAAATATGGCGAGGGGGGTAATGGCTGATCTTTGCGTTATGCTCGCGAACGGGTGCTGCTTGTGGTGACTGGTCGTCTTGCTGACCTTGGTTTTGTTTTGTTATTAGTAATTTAACTCGTTTTTTTTTTACTTCGATGGTCCTAGTTTATCATCTGTAACTTCGAGTTACGGCTATATGTAAGTGGGCACGCCCTTTATTACTGGAGGCTTTTAATATAGGTATAAAGTTCTACTTACGTTTTTAGTTTTGTATTTTGATTCTGCTTGAGTATAGTTTTCGATTTTTCGATTTTTTTTTTCTTCTTTTTTTAAGTATATTGGCGTGTGCTAGCTGACTTATAGCAAATAATTAAATTTAATTTAATGTTTGTGTTGCGTAATGTACTTGCATGTAATTTGCACAGTGTTGTATAGAATATATATATTTTTTTTTTTATTATTTAACTGAACAGACAGCTGTGCTGCTGAGGAGTTTGTTGCGCCACTTCTTCTCCTCAACTAAAGCACTAGGAAGTGGTGAAGGGCGGGCGTTTTGGGGGACTGTCTTATGTAATTTTGACGTTCGAAAAGTGCTGATTCTCAGCCTAGTTTGAATAAATGACTTTTGATTTTGATTTTTTTGATGCACAATGCCATACAAAAATTCTCTTAAAACGGTCGCCAATTGTCTTTACCTACCTACTTCTAGTTGAAATAAATATACGTTAATGTAAATTCAACCATAAGTGCAATGTTTAAAGTTGTAGGTATTCAAAAAGCCGTTACGACCGGTGCTTGCTAGTCAACATACATCAAAACAAATTCAACCTTACTTACAATGTTTTAAAATCAGATTTACAGTGCGAAAAAAAAAACAATAGATTTTACGACCGAGGCTCACCGCTAGGACAAAGGCATGAGTAGAGTCGAATTGTCGATATTTGAATTTTAGGTATTTTATAAATTACTCCGAATTTTCACACTAAACTTTTAATTAAAAAAAAACAAATTATGTTGGTTGGGTTCATTTTTATTTTTATTTATAGCTAACATTCTAACAAAGCTAATACAGCAGTAAAATGTCTAAAAATATCAAATAATTTCAAATTACAACAGATTATTTAAAAAAATGAAGTTTCTCTCTCAAATTCAAATATCTCTAAAAGTATTAATTTTCGGCCATACATATGGGGGGTTAAATTTGTCACATTTTAGCCCCTCTATCACCTCCTGCAAGGAAGTGGTCGAGTTTCCAGTAACCCTGTATATTATTATAAAGGTATTTTTTTATAGCTTGTTAAACTTAATGTATTAAAAAAAGTGTACGTAATAAAACACATTTTATTCTCTTCTTTGGTGTATATGTGTAATCATTATATTATAATTTACCTGATTGGATCGATCACTAATAAAGAACTAGATACACAATCAGCGCAAAAAAGGTCCTTACCGAATGAATGCCCACTTGGACGGGTACGTTTGAATTACATTAACGTATATTTATTTCAACTACAATTACGTAAACACAATTGGCGACGAGAACTTTTGCATGGGATTGTGTTACTATAATATTTATAGAAACAGTAAACAAGTCTCATTAAACAAAAAAATCATAAGTAACTTTAATAATAATAAAAAAAGAAACAATAGCGGCTCCACAAATGGAACAGAATCAACGCACATAACCCGAACAGTTTAAGCGGGCATGCGATAGTATGATTACTACGTTTACTGAGAGTCTTTACAATTGAGGTGCTTTATAATTCCTCCTGTTTATTACGACTTAATTAAAAAAATGTTTTTACGACGATTTCCTGAGAAAATATCAGTATTTACAATACAGTGATAACAATTATATATTGATAATATTAATAGTTACCGAAAATATGAAACTCCATCTTTTTTTGCGTCCTGGAAGTGTGATTTTCGCACTTTTTAAACGAGCACTGTGTCACGCTTACTGTCGGAGCGTTCAAATGCTACTAGAGTAAAAGTACACCAAATGTTAAATTTGGTGGACTTTCGGTGAGGACATTTTTTGCCGCTGATTGTGTATCTAGTTGTTTATTAGAGATCGATGGTGAGACCACATCGGAGACGTGTTTGGCGCTGTTTAAGCGGAATCCAGCGGAGTTTTTGCGTCGTTTTGTGACCGTCGATAAACCTGGATCCACTGGTACACACCAGAGACCAAGGAGCAATCAAAACAATGGATCCAGACTGGGGAACGTGCTCCAAAGAAGGCGAAAACTGTAAAATCGGCTGGAAAAGTTATGGCCACCGTTTTCTGGGATTCACAAGGTGTGATCTACATCGATTACCTCGAGAAGGGTAAAACAATTATAGGGCTTTACTATGCCGATTTATTGGGCCGATTCGACGCCGAATTAAAGAAAAAACGACCCCATCTGGCGAAGAAAAAAGTGCTGTTTCACCACGACAACGCACCGGTTCACACGTCTGCCGTTGCCATGGCCAAATTGGTCGAATTACGCTACGAATTGCTGCCCCATCCACCGTATTCTCCAGATTTGGCCCCTTGTGACTTCTTTCTGTTTCCTAATCTGAAAAAATCACTCGCCGGGAATAGATATGGATCAAATGAGGAGGTCATCGCCGCCACGGAGGCCTATTTTGCAGAGTTTGACAAAAACTATTTTTCGGGTTAAAAAAGTTGGAGCATCGCTGGGCTAAGTGTATCGAACTAAAAGGAGACTATGTTGAAAAATAAATTGTCCCTTTTCCAAAATTTTCGTTTACTTTTTGTAGGCTAAGTATTTATTGAATGACCCTCGTACTTACAGAAATAAAAATCATTATCATTTATCAATAAGAAAGTGTTTATTATATTTACATCAGAAAATTTGAATTTCGCGGGCTACCCTGACGCTTTGTGTATTGAAAAAAAGTCAATTTAATATAGGTATATAGCAAAAGCTTTATTTTGATCACAAAAATAATATTTAGCTACTTTAACATAGGTAATAACTTACTTAGGTACTTTGAAAAAAAATCAACATAGGTAGTAAATAATAATTAATTAAAAAAGATTAAATCCCATTCAGTCTTTTTTAATATAAAAATAAATAATATTAAAAAAATAATAATTTGTATCATAATAATATTGTGATAACATGATTAATACAATAAATTCTTAAACTTATATGATATACATATCGCACCCTTAAAACATAAGTGGCACTATACAAAAAATGGCATTTGTTAGTAAGTATACAGACGAAATGCGCGTACTGGATACTGAAACAACATTAGTTAAACTGTTATTTTAAGCTGATCACAAAGCTTTATTTAGGTATATTTTTTTAGTTCCTTATCACCCATACAATACATTTTCGTATAGTGCCATTTATGTTCTAAGGGTGCGATATGTAAATTACATGCAGTCAAAACAAAGTCTCAAAAATCAAAGTATTTTTTATAAAATCAATATTTCTAAAAATAATAATGTCTGGCTCTTAAATCTAGAAGGCTATAAAAATAATTGTGTATAAAAATATTCTAAATCACATGATAATAATATAGGAAAGATGGTTAAGGGGAGGATGTTTGAAAGTTATTCTTATAACATTTGTTACGGTCCAATGGCATGATATCAAGGACACTTTTACATGACCTTTCAGCCCAGGGAAGGAATTCTTTAGTAGCAACTACACATTCTAAAAGCATTAAACAATCATCTTCAGCTCTATGTGCATTATAAACCTCTTTTTTCATTATCCTTTTATAAAGACTTGCTAATGTATAACTTATTTTCTCAGTTTCCTTTTTTTCCACAATTTTTGGTGGTTCCTTATATTCATCCGAATGTCTACTTGATTTTGAAGCTTCTAGTGGCATGTCAGAGAATGATGAGCACAAGGAATCTATTTCCTTCCAGTCTTCAGTGCTAACGTCTAGATCGGGCCAGTCCTCACTTAAAAGTGAATCTTCGCTTATCAATGAATTATTATCTCTTGCTAGTGAGTCTTCCTCTAACAATGACTCATCCCTAATTGGGCTTTTTGCTAATGAATCGTCTTTTCTTGTAATTGTCATGTTCGCTAAAGTATTTTTAATGACATGTTGAAAGCCAGTCAAAGAGTCAACACAAAGCAAGTCTTGTGGTAAAGTAGCATTGACCTCTAAGAATTCAGCCAAGAGGATTTTGTAGTCAAATCTGTCACCATTATGTGCAACAAGGCATGTAGGCTTGGGTAACTCGGACAAAAATGAAATAATTGTTACAATATTATCTTTGAAAGTAGGTGCATTCCTCAGTGACTCATTTGATAAGCCAGTCATTTTAGCCGCAACCGGATGTATCTTCCTCTGCGGATTGAAAAGTAAGGTCAGCTTACTAAAATAGGGGATGGCGCCAAAAGGAGCTGCTTTGATATCATTTCGTAAAGCTGCTACGAAACTTAGTTCTGTGATCTTAGTTTGGTTTCTTTCTTGATGCGGTAATCCTGTCGTTTCAATGTCAAAGAACACATAAGTTGCTATTTTGGCCATGTTTACAAGATTGTGCTGCTAACTGTACCAGACTCGACAAAGGTCGAGGCTCTGGTTTCTGCTAATGTTGAGGTTGTTTACCTATTTTGGTTATATATTTACAGTTATTGTGATTCACAAACACGACTCGGGACACTATTCTAAAGTATACTTTGAGAAATAAACACAACACATGTAACTTTTCCTGTTTCTAAGTGACAGGGTGACATCTGTCTATTCATGTCTATTCAAGTGTTACCACCACAGAACAGATACTCGGGAGGTTACCACTATATCAGAAAGGAATCAGAATTTTAGGTCCCATTTTATTTTCCAATATTATCTTTGAAAGTACGTGCTTTCTTTAGTGATTGTGATTAGTTACTTAGGATTGTGAAGGTCCAGATAGGCAGCTGCTCCATGTAAAATACTGGTATTCAGCTGCAAACGGTTAGACTGGAAGCCGACCCCAACATAGAAAAATACTACTTATGCAGATGATGATTATTTCCAATATTGTTATAATACATAAAACGACAGCTCTATCTACTTAATAAAAGCTGTTTATTTAGAGAAAAAAAAATGAACGAATAAATTCTAGTTATGGTATTGATTCCCTTCATAAAATAATAACTAAAGCAATCCCCGTCCAAATAAACTTTTTAATTATTAATATTTTTTTATGTGACAAAATTTTGCGATGCTATACTTTACCTGACTGCCCCTAAGGAGGGTAATGTTTTTCGAGAGTATGTATGTATGTATGTCTATTTCTTTGGCACGCTCTGTAGCCTAAACGGCTTGATGGATTTTAGATTTTAACAAATGAGCTGTCCTTAGATTCACCTTAAGTGTGGGAGTGACATAGGCTATATAATATTTATATGTATATTACATATAGAAATATAAAAAAGGAGGGGAATGTTTTTTATAAACAAATTGCTAACATTATTGGTACCTATCAAATGAATACTAGTAATGAGTCAATTCCAAATATACCGTAAAACCGGCTAGCTTTGCCAATGGTTGCCGAGTTTGCCATAGCCAACTTCGGAGGGAAAAAGTGTAGTTACATCTTAATAACAGTTTTTTGTCATGTTATGTCTAGGACCAAGAATCAACACAACGTTGATTCTTGGTCCTAATGTTATGTATGCCTTTATGGTAAAATTTATGAGTTAAATGGCAACACCGAATGAGATGTGGCAACCCAGCTTGTTTTTGAGATGTCATTTTCGGCGGTTACTTTTTCGAATAGAGATGGGTAGCACACTCTTTCAAAATGAGGATCGTGCGAGGCACTCTTTTTACAAAGTGTGCTAGCACACTGTGCTACCACGAATGAGGCGAGGCCGCGAGTTATGATCTGCGAGTGTGTAAGTGAGTCGCGTGTGCGGTTTGCCTCGCCGCGCGATCCGCGAGTCGGCGAGTGTGGAGTGTAGTGACGACAACTCGACACAGCACACATACGCGAGAGAGTAGGCACACGCGCTGACTAACACAGCTCGCACGAGTACGAGGGAAGAGAATTGAGAATGTTTACGTGACGTCGTCAAACGAACGAAAGCAAAAGACGGCAAAGTGAGAGTGAACAGGCTTCTTCTGGGTAAGCTCACTCCATCGTCGACTTTGTCTCTGTCACCTCTGACCTAGACTAGAGTCAAGAGCAAACCCATCACAAATAAAAAAAAATAAAAAAATATACACAAACCTTACAAACTAATATGTATAAAGTATAAAACAAAACTTGTGTTAATAAATATAGCTTAAAACTTTGTAGCTCTTCACTTCACTCGCTGGTCCTTGAACTGTCCTGTGGCACTTTTCCGCGGAAGCGACGGAACACCACGTCCTGCAGCCTAAAGTCTTCTTCCATGACGACGGGTACTCGCACCACGAACGCCTTGAAGACTAGGCTAGACTAAAGTCAAGAGCACCTTATCTCCTTTGCTTAGAATAGTAGATATTCTATGTACTGTAATTATATGTATAATACGTACAAAATGTTCTGTGTAGCTAGTCTGTGGTGTGTGCTAGCACACTAAAATAAAAAGAGTGAGTGACTCTTTTTATCCAAGTGAGTAGCTACAACTGTGGTAGCACATGTGCTGAGTTACCCAACACTATTTTCGAATGTTGGTGGCGTAAAACTTAGTGCTCCGGAACTTTTACAAAAACAAACGGGAAAAGCATTGCCTACGTAAGTACTTTTTTGATATTATGTTAGCATAATGTTCTTTAGCTAAAGAAAAGCTGATTTACTGTGCTATAAGCTACGTGTAGTTCGCAATAGGTGTTGGTAAATTCAACAACCCCAATCACAACGTCCGTGATGGTGACTTTGCCAAGTTTTGTTGGAGGTTAGGGCTGCCACAAAATTTCTTATGAATATTTTAATTAAATTGTCGTTGTAAGTACCTACTTATAATATAAGTAGGTAGGTACCCAGATATGAAATACACATTGCATGTGCTTAAATGAAGGTTGTTTTAGAAAAGGTACACAGGGTGGTGGGTAATTTAAAAAGTTTTTTTTTTGGGTCAGTTACAATTAAATATGTGAAGTGATTTAGTTATTTGCGCAAATACTGTACCTATAGCGTTGCAATTTCACAATACTTTCTATTACATGTTTTTTATTTCCTTTTCCATCTAAAATGTTGTTTCCATTGGAAATAATATTTTAGATCGTGGCAATTACTTCTTTTGACTTTCACAAGACAACCTACTTAACGACCTATATTAACGATTACCTAATCACAACGAATAATAGTGCGTGTTGATCTCACTAAAATTGATTGTTTTTTTTTTTTTAATTTTTATTAAATTGTTCCTACTATGAAAACATTTTTATTTGACAACCCTAACCCTAACTTCTTCTTACTATGAAATATTTTAGAAAGGTTGGTGAATTTGCCACCTTCTTAGAGAGTTAACTTACCAGTGCTAAATAATATAAAGTTTACACTTTTATTTTACGGGATACAGGAAGAGTGCAAATATATTACTTTTTAACCTCATAAACTCGAAAAAATTCAATTTAATTTTCATATGGCAAATTTACAAGAAGTGACGCTGACTTTGCCATATTTGTTTTTATGCTTAAAATATTTTAATTTACAAAAATGAAATAGATATTTGGTAATAATAATTATAAATTTTCATGAAACTTACTACGTCTAGGTGTAGGTTACTCATTATGTTATCATATAATTATATTTTTTTAAAGCGAATCAAACTTTTTGACACATGAAAAAGTGGCAAAGTAAGCAGGTTTGACGGTATATAAATAAAAATGAAAAGATTAAAATTAAAAAAAAAAAAACTATAAAAACAAAAACGCGAAATATATAACCAACCAATAACCTGAAATATGGTGTAACTTTTGTTTGTCCCCGTTTGCAGTACCAAAATTCTATTGATTATAATGCTTGTTTTTTCTCTTTTCAGTTACGTGTTTTTGCAGTCGGGATTTTGTTTTTAAAATATTTTTTTTTTAAATTTTTTGTGTCAGTTTGGTGAGTCAACTTACCAATTTTTAAAACGTTTTGTTGTAGCCCGCGAAATTCAAATTTTCTTACGTTTTTTTTGCAATTTACAAGTCGGTATTATATTGTACGTTGTTCAAATTATAATTTGCGGTCGTAACAAGTATCTATTTACATAATTAGAATCATTAAAGTGATCAATACAACTCTTTAAGACCAGGTAATCTTAAAAAAATACTATTTCATGAAATCTTGACATTTTAGGATTATACTAACTTAAGGAGTTTTATTACTGATTCTATTGTATATAATTCTGTAAATACATATTTGTTACGGCCGCAAATCATACTTTCACACAAAATAATTTCATGAATAGTATTTACTTTTATTTTTTTTTTATTTATTTAAAGGGCTTTGTCGCTTAGCGACCACATCGCCCAGTGCAGAAAAGTACAATATTGTTATTTTCTACCTTATGACTAACTTGTACAATTGTTTAGCCTTATCGGACACTGGAAAAGCAAGGATTGTATTACAGAAGCCAATGTTATACCTTTTATATCGTCCGAAAACATTAATGGAGTGTGTCCGTAATGAGAATACCATCATTACGGACACACTCCATCAGAATATGGAAGTCATCATCAACCACTCCACAGACATCACAATTTGGAGACAAAGCCTTCCTCATTAAGTAATAAAACTTATTTGATGGAATATGTCCGGAACGAAGTCTTAAGGCTATAGTAATTAGGTTTTTATTTAGGTCACAGTCAATCCACGGAACCCAAGAAATCTCTGGCTGGATAGTTCGATACCATATCCCTTTTTCTTTTGATCTTTCATCAAAATATTCCTGCCAAAGATCTAAACACTTACTTTTAGCCTTTCCAAAATAGTCCGAATACAGTGGAGTAATATTCATGGGAACTCCATCAACACACGCTTGTTTGGCGAGCATATCAACCTTTTCAGTATTTACTTTTATAAGTGCAACAATTACTTATAGGCTAACACAACATGCACCATTTAAGGTTTTACAATAATATTTACAATTAAAGATATTCAATATTTTTTGGTAATTCATGCGTAAGTAACAGTAATAAAAAAAAAATATAATAAACAATTCATTCTAAATAATTAAAAACAAAAACCTATCAAATCACATCTAATCATATTTGGACGTAGCATCAATATTACTTTAAGCTAGAAGAGCACCGCACTTAATAACGATGATGGAATTATAGCAGTTGCAAAATTTTTTCGCCCTACCGCATCTAAAGATAGTCGCGTTTCTGTTTCGGTTTGACACCTCTGCCACACAATGACGCAGTGACTTGATTGTCGTGGAAACGGTATTTAATAGATGTGTGAGCGAAAGGGTTCCGTACCAAGATGGTAAAAATGAACCCTTATGGTGCGACTCAGTCTGTCTGTCTGTCACAGCTGGATATCTCGAGAACTTCTAATGCTATCAACTTGAAATTTGGAATAGTTTTAGATGACGTTAGCCCAACTGTTGTGCAAATAAGAAATAATTTTTTTTTTACAACAGGGTCTGAAACAACACAACAACAGGGACTGAAAGGGGCCTTAAAAATTCAAAGTGGGGCTACTAGGGCATGTGTGGTATCATATGAATGAGCGCTATTTGCACATTTTCGAACATTTTTTTTAGGCCGAATAGTTTTGACTTTTGATGAAAAATGTAAAAAAATAACGCCCCCCCCCCCCCATTATTATTCTTTGTTATAGAAGTTTATGTAAAGATTACAGGAAAACTAAACGATGTCTCTAAATAGCACACTTTTTTATGATAGTACGGAACCCTCGGTGCGCGAGCCCGACTCGCTCTTGGCCGGTTTTATTTGTACGGTGAGAGCAAATATAGCGATGTCAATCTTTGAGGGGCGTGGTTTGATTTCATGACGGCCGTTACGTTACGGCCGCTTACCTAAGAAACCGGTAAAGCACGGATGACGTCAATACCGTCAAGCCCCGCTGGTAAACCCATTTACCACCCGATTCACGCCTGAGTGACGACGAAATTAGTGTTGATTTATTAATTACTTCATTTAAAAAACACGAATGTATTTGGAACTACAAATCCAAAGAACATAGTAACAAAATGAATAAGAATACGTCTGGTCTATTGATGCTGTTGGGAAAAATTCCGAATCATTCCCGTCGAATACTTCGGAAGTATTCCGAAATATTCCGAAACTTTGGGAATATTTCAAGGTTTATTCCCATTGAATTATTCGGCGGAAACATTCGATTGCGGGGTACGAATGTTTCTCGCGGGGGGGAAAACTTCTCCGGGGAGCATCTCCCCTATTACCGCACCCCGCACCGCCATCGCCTGCACGCACGACGGCACGACTGGTGGCAGTCGCCACTTCGCCAGTCGGGCGTGCGCGGCCGGCGCGGCGGCAGCGGAAGCGCACAGAGGGGCAGCGGCGGCGGCGATCGACGATCGATGCAAAAATGATTTTTCAACAAAAAAAAATAAAAATCTTAATTAAATTCATTTTGAACAATTCTGATTTAAAGAAACTTTCCCAGAAGTATTCCGGAATTATTCAGAATTTTTCGGAAGTTTTGCAACTATAGTCTGGTCTCCGAGACTATTTGACAACTACTACATACGCCACAACTAGGCGACGACGTCAACGGTGCGGCGACGACGTGGTCGCGGCTAGGCGACGACGTCGTCGTCCACGGTCGTCAGCAAGGCGACTACGCCGCAGCGCTCGTCGTCGATCGAGTGTCGTTGGTCTGTAAGCGCCCTTAAACCTCTATTATTACTACTAATAAGGGATGCCATCAGGCATCAGAGGGAAACTCAGTATTGAGTTTCCCTCTGATGCCTGATGGATATTATCGTCAAATAAATGATTCAAAACCATGAATACCATTTGGAATCTTGAAAAAAAAGTACATAATGAATGACGTTTCCCTATTTAACTTAGATCTCTTTGGACTCACCGTGTTTTTGATTGAAAATTAAGTGTTTTCCTGTCTACTAGATGGTAAGTGGATGAATATTCATTTATAAGAAGTTATTACTTACATCGTTTTAGACAATATTTGCACGAAATAACTTCATAAATACATTATTTTTGGGCCAAAAATGTTACGTAGACCAACGATACTTTCGGTCAGTTCTATGTTGACATCATATATTGTTTATAAATACCTACTACTTTTGTAATGGTAGGGGAGTCCAGTAGAGGATTTTGGGATTTACTTGAGCGTCGTGGGGATCTATTGGATTTTGAAGATTAGATGGTAGAAAGCAAAAAGGTTGTATGATGTATACTCTTCACCGGTGGGGGAAGCGGCTACAGGTTTTCAAAAATGGAAAAAAAAAAACTGTCACATGGATTTACTCGAGCGCGTCAGATATTGTAAAAACATCTTGACATTGAAATACTCGAGCGCGTCGCATTAATAATAATAATATATATCATACAACCTTTTTTGCTCTCTAGTAGAAAGCTGGTAGAAAGTTTCTACCATCTAATCTTCAAAATCCAATAGGTCCCCACGACGCTCGAGTAAATCCCAAAATCAGTATGACGTATCGCTGATACATAATACCGATTTGCGATTGAAAAGCAATATTATTGCGCAATTGACAAGCAATTTTGCCATCGCTAGGCTTCTGCAAGTTACGTAATAAGCCTGCGGTTAACTTAAGAACCGCTTCTTCAAGCAACAGTTTTTCAATTTTAGGTTAGTTTGCATAATAATAGTAAAATCATGCTAATGGATTATTGTTGCGTTACGCGCACAGACTACATAGATATTACGTACCTACTGGTAGCGCGTAATCTTTAGCATCAATCGACAGTCATTCAAAATATACAATGGGTCGATAGTCGATAAGGAAATCAAATGTATTGAAAGATTCCCTGTCTATTGCCAGCAGCTGCCGACTATTTTGTTTTGGGCTCGTGATTTGTAACGTAGATCTATTTTATATATATATATATATATTTTTTTTTTTACCTACTTACTGATTTAATTATCTTTTCGTATGCACATATTTCTGTAACAAATAAACTTATTTTTCTTTCTTTCTTTCTATTGTTTCTGTCCAAAAAGTTGTTATTATGGCACCTGGCCCTCCGCGAGTAGAGCTAACAATATTACTTTATATCTTATAGTGTGTTATACAACGTGTATCTGGATGTACGACATTAAATTAAAACGAGCACAATATTAGTCCATCGAAACATTTTAAAACACGAAGATTAGTACCTAGTTAATGGAAATTTTAAAAATTGCAATTTTCAAACAAAATAAATAGCAGAATCAACTACATAAAAAGTAAACACGCTTTATCTACGAAAATTCACCGACCTGTTGCGCGGCGCGGTGTGCGGCGCGGCGGCGGCCGTGCGGGGCGTAGGTAGGTACTTTAGTCGGAGTACAAAAATGCAGCGGCACAAACTCACTAAGTTGCGCGTTCTTAATTAAAAGATCACTGATTGAATGATTAATCACATAATATTAAACCACAAGCAGAATTTACATCATCAATAGAGTCAAATTTTCAAAGTGTCCACCTTACTGGTGGACACTTTGAAAATTTTGTTGCAAAATTTGTATGGTTTCCAGCGACGTCTGTTGGTATTAAAACGAAGCTAATGTCGAATTAAGCTGTAAGTTATGGCGAATTAAGCTGTAAGTATTTTACAATCTTTTCTGTCCCCGCGGATGCTTTGAGACTTGGTTGCAAATAGGTGGTTGTTACAGGTGGCAGACTATATCTAGCCTGAACCTTCAGGTTCAAAGACAGACGTGGATCCGCGATGTGGGATCGGTAATTGAGCAGAATACAGTTTGTATCTGACACGCGGCCTTCGTGAGCTGCTTCCACATAAGAGGATGCTATACTTGTTGTTCCCCGAGTCAGAAAGCTGGTTGAGCTTCAGGTTTTTGTTCTGCTAATTGATTGACTATTTGAGGGTTTAAATAAGAGTTTAGTCATTCAGTGTTGCCTATGTATGAGCCCTTAGAGTAGCTTCATCATTAAGGTGTTGCACCCATCTCGGGTGTGAGAGATTGGTTATTATAACTTTCATACTGAATATTTTGTTAAGGTCCTGATAGGGATTTAGGCCTATGTACAGGACTTGGAAATCGAATCAGTTATTATAATATTTATATGCATGGTAGCGTCTCGAGTTAACTTTGTTAAGATTTAAATTCCTTTTATGAGCGCCACCAATAGTTTGTCAATTTAGCAGATTTGAGCTAGAAATTATTCAGTGGTCACCTCTCGGACCCTCAAAAGCGATCTTGAGTAATCGTTAATTATAGTCTCAAGCTTGTGTTGCCCTAACACACTCTGAGACGGAGTGTGTTAGACCCAATACCTATCTTTCATGTAAAGGAAGGAGTCCGTGTAAATGTTAATTATTGCCCACATTAAGGTGGTTGTGTACCTTTAGTGTAGTATTACTAGAATAAAGTTTGTATTGTTACCTGGTGGTATTTGTTTAATTGATTTCTTCCTTTCAGTTTTACCTAATAAATGTTACTTGGGCACGGTTAAGAGCAGTCTCACATAAACAAACCAATAACATCTTAGGTTTACCTAAATATCTGTAACTACCAAATCCGGGCTTACACACCACTGTTGATAATGCACAGTAAGCGACATCATCTTATTAAATTTTCACGGACCGTCTTAACCAGTCCCCATCTGCCATTATTTTAAGTTTGTCGAAGGCATTAATTATTTTAGTTTTTAAATCGTTCACTTCTTGTGTGCATACACCTCGTTTTTGACGGCCCCGAAATTTTCATAAAATTATGAAATTCGCGCGCGGCTCATCTCGTGATAGAAAAAAAATAGGCGCGTGCTCTCCCCAAAGGGCACCGCTATGCACTGAGTGACCTACTTAGCGAGTCCCGAGACTTTTTGCCGAAAAATTGCGTTCACACGCACACTCGCAATTGTCTATGCACCAATGCATAATTTTCTTAAGTAATATTTCTTTTTCTTTCTAATTGTAGGATTTTGTGTGACTGGGCGGGGCGCGTAAGAGTGGAATCGATGACAGCTTTCTTTGTCTTTCAAGCATATTGAGACGCAGAGAATAGAATCCACAGAACACTAATACCATAGAATCATACGTTTTGCACAGGTTCTTGACCTTACACTGTTTACCTATTATTACGCATTCAGATTTACATCATGTTGAAAAATAGGAAAATGAAAAATAATTTCGTGTGGCTAAAGTATTTTTTGATCGATTGATTTTTTGATTATAGGTAAGAGAGAGAGAGAGAGAGAGAGAGTTTTTTATTTGCTTAAACATGTGTGTGTAGGTACATACTTAGAAAGTGCATACAAGATGATACCATAACTTAAGTAACATGTTTGTCACTACGTGACGTGCAAAATAATAGATTTATAAAATAAAATAAAAAATAACAAAATATTAAAAGTTGTCTTACTTATTATTAATGGCTTATTCAAATTATAGAATAAATTAACATTATTATAGAAATAGCTCCAAATTAATTTAATTACTTATGTCAAGACGAATTCCTTTTCATTAAGAAACTCAGTAACGCTATAATATGCTCTGGCGGTCAAAAAAGTACGAATTTTATTTTTAAACATAGATTGAGGTAGTTCTCTCCAACTTTTAGGTAGTTTGTTATAAATGACTGGAGCCATACAGTACACACTTTTACGCATTAGGGTCGTCTTAGCGGATTGGAGACAAAGTTGACCATTGTCACGTCTATTGCGTGGGAATATGTCGGCTAGACGCTTGTAGTAATGCGGATTCGACTTAACAAACACAGCCACTTCTAATATGTACAAGCACGGTAAAGTTAGTATCTTGTAATTTTTAAAATAAGGCACGCAGCTATCGGTCCTCTCAAGTTTAAACATCGCCCGTAAACATCTTTTTTGAGACTTGAATGCTGATTCTTTTTCAGTCGAGTTACCCCAAAATATTAGCCCATAGCGTAGATGGGATTCTACTAAACCATAGTACGCTGTAAGTAGAGCATCCGTATATAATACGAATGAGTGTGCGTAAAGCGTATGCAGATATTCTAAGTTTTTTACATAAAATCTAAAGTAAAGAACATAATACTCTTTACGTGGTAAATAGAAATGTCAATCGTCCTGTTCCACATTGTATATGGCTAGCAAATAAAAACTAGTTGGCGAGAAACGAGTGCGCGACGCGACGCTAGGAGTAAGGCCGGTTCCACCCGCCCCACGCGGCGGACAGCGGCCCGTCGCGGCATCTTATGCTTTGTTCAAGATTGTTCGGAAACGGTCGTTCTCGTCCGCCGCGTACGGCGTCTACACGCCGCACCTGATCAACTCGGCAACGCCCGCCGCCAGCTTTTTTAAACATTATGGAGAAAAGGTACTAAGGACGAACATTTAATAGAGCTCGTCAAATGCAACTCTATTCTGTACGATACAATAGTAAATATCAAAACTGCACCATCATTTTCTCTATTTTTAAACCTTCTTTGTTTTAGTTTCCGTTTAATTTAAATTAAAAATGTCATCATCCTCTTCTTCTTGTAGCAATGATAAAGCACGGAGTGTTCAATTCTGTCGCTGACAGAGTATCCTCTTTGACAGCCTTTGTCGCTGCAACAAACTAGTACTCGCCAGCGGTATGAACAGTCAGCGATCAACTACCTAATGTCTCTTTTACACAGGCTGATTATAATTACTTACACGGGACCAATCTTTTGTGCGCTTTTTGAGCGAGAAAATCGTTGGTAGTTAGTCGGCGATGGGACAGGTGAATAGATTACATTACAAAAGATAATAAAACAATGTTTCTAATTATTAAGTATTTTATTTATATAAAAGACTCCGTCTGATCACTACAGTCACCCCATTACAATCTACCTACTTAGATACTACGAACTTCTTATTTAATTCACTAATAGAACACATATTAATGTAATGTAACTACTTTTGTCAACAAACTAACGTAGCCGCTAGCCTGGAACTAAAGTGGATTTTGAGATAGCAAACAAAACGCGTTTGAAGTCACTGTGTGCAATGTTTATCATCAATATAATATACATTCATAATATATGTACATCTATCCGTAATTTTAGTGATAATCAAAATGCTCATAGATGGATTTAGTCAAAAATGTTACACAGGCCACTTTATTTCTAGGCTAGCCATATTAGCTTTGCTGGAGAAAGTAACGATGCATAAAAAAAACGCCATAAAAGTATTGAGAAACAATACTCAATATATTGTTTCTCAATACTTTTATGGCGTTTTTTATATATATAAATATATATTATAACGGGTCCGCCATCTAACGTTTTTTTTTTCCACCTATTGCTTATTTCGTGAATTGACGAGACTTTGACACTTCGTGACACTTAGCTCATGTCTGACTGATTTGACAGATAATTAGTTTTATCCTTCCGCTGAACGAATATGGTTGTGTATACGCTTGAACAACCCTGGGAAATATTGCGACATTACTTTGAAAATCATGGTAATGTTGCAGAATGTGTGCGAAAATTGCGTACGGATTTTGGAAGAAGAGAAGCACCGTCAGCTCCGTATGTTCGTTATCTCGTGAAAAAAGTGAAAGAAACTGGCATCCTCATCGATAAACCAAAGCGTGAAAAGCCAAAAACAGTGCGTACACCCGAGAATATTGCTGCTGTGGCAGAAAGTGTGCGTGAAGCGCCATCAACCTCAATTCACCGTCGTTCTCAACAATTGAACATTTCGGAGACATCATTGAGACGAATTTTGCATAAAGACCTTGGTATGACGCCATACAAAGTCCAATTGGTTCAGGAGTTGAAGCCAACTGACCATCCAATGCGTTTTCGCTTCGCTAAGTGGGCCTGCGATCGATTTACAGAAGATGCCGATTACGATCGATTTACGAAAAAAATCATCTTTTCAGATGAAGCTCATTTTGATCTTGGCGGGTATGTAAGCAAGCAAAATTGTCGCATTTGGGGCACAGAAAACCCGCACGCATACATTGAAAAGCCGACGCACCCAAAACGAGTCACTGTTTGGTGCGGATTTTGGTTCAGAGGCATAATTGAGCCATTTTTTTTCGAAAATGAGCAAGGAGTGGCCGTTACAGTCAATGGCGATCGTTATCGGGCCATGTTGAACGAATTTTTGTTCACAAAAATTGAAGAGGAGGATATTGGCAACATTTGGTTTCAACAGGACGGCGCTACATGCCTATAGATGCTGGCGGGAAAAATTCCGAATCATTCCCGTCGAATATTTCGGAAGTATTCCGAAATATTCCGAAACTTTGGGAATATTTCAACGTTTATTCCCATTGAATTATTCGGGCGAAATATTCGGCGGAAACATTCGATTGCGGGGTACGAATGTTTCTCGCGGGGGGGAAAACTTCTCCGGGGAGCATCTCCCCTCTTACCGCACCCCACACCGCCATCGCCTGCACGCACGACTCGTGGCAGTCGCCAGTCGGGCGTGCGCGGCCGGCGCGGCGGCAGCGGCCGGCGCACAGAGGGGCAGCGGCGGCGGCGATCGACGATCGATGCAAAAATGATTTTTCAGCAAAAAAAATAAAAATCTTAATTAAATTCATTTTGAATAATTCTGATTTAAAGAAACTTTCCCAGAAGTATTCCGGAATTATTCAGAATTTTTCGGAAGTTTTGCAACTATATACATGCCACACAGCCGAAGCTACACTCGATGTTTTGCGCCCTGTTTTTGAAGATCGCATTATCAGCCGCAGAGCTGATGTCGTTTGGCCACCTCGGAGCTGCGATTTGACACCGTTGGACTATTATTTGTGGGGTGCCGTCAAAGATAAGTGTTACGCCGACAAGCCAGAGACAATTGATGCTTTAAAGGACAATATTCGTGAAGCCATTGGTGAAATACAGCTGCACACAATCAATAATGTGCTTAAAAATTGGACCGATCGTGTAGGCTACTGCATGGCCAGCCGAGGCAGCCATTTGAATGAAATTATTTTTCATTATTAACCAGAAGGATTGTACTTTCAAATAAAAAAAGAAATTTGAGAAAATATTCAGTAGTTTTTTTTTATAGCATTTTCAAAAAAAAAAGTTATCTGGCGGACCCTTTATATATATTATAATACCTCAGGCTTAGCACGAGAACCGTAGAAAAGCGCCTTGAAAGAAGTCAGAAATGACGTTACCGTGTAGACAGTACAACGGCAACAAAGTAGAAAGAGTTGACTGCAATTTTACGTAATTCACTTTTTTACATAATTCGGACTAAGAATTCTTTGTTTTTCATAGGATTTTTTTTTCTTCTGTTTAATTCTCTTTTACAATTATTAAGTCACGCATTTAAATACAACTGCGGAGGCGAGCCCGTAGCGCCGGAGAAGATACGATTCCCAACGTGTTTTATATGGAATTTTTCACTTTTTGTATGGAAAGTATGAAAAATTATTACCTACATGTAGAGTTTTATGGGGTTATGAGTTTTACAAAGAGGGGCAAAATGTTCATTATTTTTGCGTAGCACACACCGTTTTCGCGATATAAGCAAGAGAAGAAAAAAAAATGATTTTAGATAACCGTATACAGGGTTACAGGTTAAGTCGACCTAAACCCTTTAAGAGGTGGTAGTTTCCATCATTCCTGACTGATTTGACTATGGAACCCCATACCCCAAACTTAACCGTACTCAAGTTATGGGACTTTGAAGTTTTTTTTTTATAAAAATCCAGATTTTTTGTCTTTTGTCCCCTTTTTTTGTGTTTTTTACCTCTAATGTTTTTGTTTTTGTATTTTTTGTGTAGCAGATTAGTTGCTTCATTATTTTAAATACAAAAACTGCAAGTAACTGTACCAACTGAGTCATATTAGACAATTGATTGTTAAAAAAAGAAATAAATTTGTGGAAAGTTTTTTATTCTTTGTAAGATATTTTAAAAAAAGTCTACGACTATTATGCTGCAGATGTGCTTAAAAATATCTACGGTTCTTCAGCTTCCCGATAAGGTATAATTTGCTACGGTGCTATCAGGATTCTCGGAAAAATCATCGATGAAAGACTCCCAGGTAATAGCAAAAATAACGGTATTTCGTAAAGTTGCTCGCAGCGCCTATTGTCCTGCATTCTGAGGTCCTGCAATGGGTAGCGCGTCGCGTGCGAGCGGGATATTATACAATGTAAACGGGTGCAAGAGAGAAAAGTGATTTCAAACGCCATTTTGTTGTTATTGTGTTTGGTTAGTCTGCTTACGCGATTCGTCCGTGGTAGATGCAATACTTGGTGCTCTTTGTTTTTTACTCGACTTGGCTTGTTTTTCTGGACTGTTTCCTCCTATTCGTGACTGTGCTTGTTAACTGGACCTTGATTTGTGCTTCTGATTTGGAACTGTTGAAGATGGCGACCTTTACGAACGAAGAATATGCAGATATTTTGATTTGTTATGGGTACTGCAACTGTGTATCCTTACAAGCTCGTCAAGAATACATAGCACGTTTTCCTGGCCGCCGAATTCCGGATATTAGCGTCTTCGACGGAGTTTACCGACGAATTAGAGAGACTGGCTCTGTCTCGAGGCGACGAACAGACTTGGGTAGACCACGTATTAATGATGATGATGAAGAGGAAGATAATGAGATTGTTCGACGATTTCGACTGGATCCGACTACGTCAACCAACGTTGTTGCCCGAGAACTTGGAATCTCACAATGGAAAGTGTGGTTTACCGTGCATACTGCCGGTCTCTACCCGTACCACTACACGCCGGTGCATGTTATCGAAGAAGGAGATCCTGTGAGGAGGCTGGATTTCTGCAGGTTTATGTTGAATGCAGATTTGGAAGATCCTTCGTTTTTTCGAAGAATCTTGTGGACTGACGAGTCCAAATTTGATCAAGATGGGATAACCAATTACCATAACGCCCATCATTGGGCTCCGAAAGCAGGAAGAAATCCTAATAAGAAAAGAGTAAAGGGGTCACAGAGACGTTTCAGCCTTAACGTATGGATGGGAATAATTTCAAACCATCTGATTGGGCCTTACTTTCTACCTCCAAATTTGAATGGAGACCTATGAAATTTTTTTGCGACAAGATTTACCCGATTTACTCGACGACATACCATTAAGCCTTATTCGAGACATGTGGTTTCAGCACGACGGGTGCCCCGCGCACTTTAGAAGGAGTGTCAGAGAGTGGCTGGACACTAATTATCCAAATAAGTGGATCGGGAGAGGTGGACCTACACCGTGGCCAGCTAGAAGTCCAGACTTGACACCCATGGATTTTTATGTGTGGGGGCACATGAAAAGTTTGGTTTACAATGAACCTAACCCAATAACATCTGTTGATATTTTGAGGCAGAAAATTATTGATGCTGCTAACGAAATAAGAAGAGGACTATCAACTGGGGTAGTGAAAAGTGGCTTAAGACACAGAATGCGCGTATGTGTGCGAAATAGGGGCGGACATGTGGAACATGTACTGTAAAAGGAATAATAAACTTCAATTGTTACCTATTTGGATTGTTTTATTTTGTTTTCTGACTAAAGTTAAATTTGATGCTTAAGTATCGTTATTTTTTACTACTACCTGGTAGCATATGATCAATGTTTTTGTTAAAAAAATCCAATAATACCCTGTTGTATTATACCTTATCGGAAAGCTGAAGAACCGTAGATATTTTTAAGAATATCTGCAGCATAACTGTCATGGCCTTTTTGTACAATATCTTGCAAAGAAAAAAAAACTTTTCACAAATTTATTTCTTTTTTTAACAATTAGTCGTCTAATACGACTCATTTGGTACAGTTACTTGCAGTTTTTGTGTTTAAAATAATGGATCAACTAATCTGCTACACAAAAAATACAAAAACAAAAACATTAGAGGTACAAAACACAAAAAAAGGGGACAAAAGACAAAAAATCTGGATTTTTATTAAAAAAAACTTCAAAGTCCCATAACTTGAGAACGGTTAAGTTTGGGGTATGGGGTTCCATAGTCAAATCAGTCAGGAATGATGGAAACTACCACCTCTTAAAGGGTTTAGGTCGACTTTACCTGTAACCCTGTATAATACGGCCGTCTAGTAGAAAGTTTTCTACTGTCTTTAGCATGACGCAAATTGTCTTCACTACCCTAGACAATTATCAGTGGTCAGTGTGATTTTGACGGTTGGAAAAGAAAACTTTCTTCTGAAATAGTCTACATAAAAGAGGACTACTACTAGATAAATATCACTAGAAACGGAAGACAAAATGACAAATTGTAGAATGATTTCTACGACGCGATGTCAAAAACGGACAAACGAAATGTCACTTTGTATAGAAAAGCTTGTCTACTCTTTGTAGAGATAGAAAAGTGGTCATGTTAAGGGCCGGTTTTTTGATCCGTAGTTAACTCAACCAATGGTTAAACATAGTAACTAATGGTTGAATTTTGGCTAAATGTGAAAGGCTAAACATGAATGTATTCATGTTAGCTCATTCATATTAAAAAATATTAACTAATGGCATAACTCATTCATGTTTAGCCTTTCACATTTAGCCAACATTCAACCATTAGTTACCATGTTTAACCATTGGTTGAGTTAACTACGGATCAAAAAACCGGCCCTAAGCCATCATATTTTATTTACAACCAATTGTTTAACTTGTTATATTGACATTAATTTGGATTCTGTAATCCATTCTAAGATATTAATTATACAGGGTGTTTGGTGCATGGACCAACAAGATTTTTTTGATGCTCCAAGAATCATGTTTGTATATTATTTGCAGCTAAAATAAATCCCTCTCATCTGTTTATAGTGTCATTTTCTAGCTTCAAATGAATCAATCACCAATCTTCCAAATCATCGTCATCCAGATCAGCCATATCGATTTCATCAATCATGTTTCGTCTGAAATCTTTCAAATCCTCAGCATTGAATTGCGAAATATCTTTTTCCGCCTCAGGATCGGTCTGTCCATCGATTTTGAAAGAATCTTTCTCTTTGCTTTTATTTTCTGTATTGAGATCTACATCTGCTGTAAAATCTAAATGTTCAACAGCTGTATTAACGTTTCCTCCACTTTGTTTAGATGCCGCGTTTGTAGTTTCTGTGTTGTCAACTTCATTATTGTCTTCAATGGATTTGCTGACACTCTCCTCTGTATCCTCAGTCTTTACAATCAGTGGTAGCTGTGCATGTTCAGTATTGTTGTACTTAATATTTTCTTGTTCTTCATTTGGTTCCAATTTAATGTTACCATTGGTATCTTCATCATCAACCATTTCTGTATCTTGAAGTTCATCTTCTAGTTCATTCTCACCTTGGCCATCATTCTGCTCTTGTGTGTTATTTTGGTCATTCAAGTTATCCTCGTCAAATTCATCGTCTAATTCTTCGAATTCTTCCATAATAGGATCTTCATACTTAGCCAACGAGTTTTTATCGCGATTTATTCGCGGTTTTTTGTCTTTACCAGTCAGATGGAAAGGTTTTATTGTCACTGTAGTGCCGTCTGAAATTGAATTTAAATATTAGAAAGAGTAATTTTTTAAATTAATTTAGTATAATTTATAAGAAGTTATAAGTCATCAGAATCATCTGCCGAGTCTTATCCTAACTATGTTTAGGTCGGTTTCCAGTCTAACCGGAAGCAGCTGAATACCTGTATTTCACATAGAACGACTGCCTGTCTGACGTCCCCAACCACAATCCAGTTATTGGGTAACACGATACCCCTTGGTAAGACTAGTTGTCAAGACTTTATACATAGGCAATTATTACCCAACAAAGACCGTATTTGTGTCATCAGCTACCTTGAAAACCATGAAAACAACACCCATGACGAAAAATTTGCAAATAATCGGTGGCGCCATCTTGAATTTTAATTTTGATCCCAGTTTTGTTATCAGCGACCTCGAAAACCATGAAAATGACACTCCATGTTGAAAAAAAAGAGGCGCGTAGATACACTCTAGATACAAACTTTGATGTATACTTATTATTGACTTTTTTTTTTTGAAAATCACATCTGATTGATACGTCATACAAAACTGTGCAATAAACCAACCCTTCTCCCATCCTTTCCTTAATAAGTATAAATGCAATAAAAATAACATAGTACCCACTTCTATTTTAAATATGTCTTTACGCTTACTGCAGCGTGAACCACTATGTAAACATAGATGAGTGCGTGTGCAGGACGAGCGCGTCTATCGCTGTGCGAGAGTATCGCTTCAATACCTAATTTTTCTTTCGCGGCCGCTCCTTAAGAGGTTGTACGTTATTTTCCAGCTTGTATAAACTCAACCAAGATAAGCTTAAAAAGTACATACATTGGTAAGACAGTTTAAAGGATCTTACCAACGACAATAGGTTCCATGGCACAGAGTCTGTCATGATCATCATATGTCTCACAGGTACCATAATATATCGCTGGTTTCTTCCTGACTGACTTCCTAAGGCTTGTGACGCCGTATTCGGCAAGGACGGGTGCCAGTATACCCCTGGATACGAACTTAGGCACGTTGAATATACGGAGCATTATTGGACCAACGTTCAGTATGCGTTTTGCGAGATTCACTTTCATCATCTGTGAAAATTAAATGCAATTTTATTTGAGAAGTAGCTGTGCCCTGCGACTTCGCTCGCGTGGAAGCCGTAAGATATACGAAATACTAAACTAACGGCCATATTTTAATAAAACTCCCTCGTCTCCCTTCCCGTCGCGTTGCCCAGCCCGCGCTATTTGTTCACAATTTCATGGGTTTTAATTTTTTTTTTGCGCGGAATCTCTCTCTCTCTCTTGGTCACCCACGGTGAAGCGAAGAGGAACCCGAGGAGGGGCGGCTCGTCAGGGCTTTTCCCAGGAAGCCGACGACGTAGCGACTATTAAGTAGGTTGTAGTGCAGCTTGGGCGACATCACAACTGAGGCGTCGCGAATCGTACTTTAATCAACATACAACCTAATACTGACTTGCGAATTGCAAAAAAACGTAAAAACAAATAATTTTGCGGGCTACCCTGACGCTTTCCCCTTAATATCATTGCAACATACCTTCTTAAAATCGTCAACAACGACAGTCTTAACGCACTCATCGAAGTTTTTAGACTGGGGGTTGGATTCACCTTCAAATTCACTGGCAACCTAGAATTTGAATAATATTCATTATTACTTTAATAATATTCATCATTCTGCAGACCTTATCATTTCTTATTCTATCCATTCTTGTAACACCACAGATCCCTCTTAGCATTTTTATATTTTATTTGAGATGGGTTTGCTCGTGACTCTAGTCTATGTCAGAGGTGACACGAGACAAAGTCGACGATGGATTCTCATCTCAGCTGCATCCAATAGCCTTTCATTCATCCCTTTTTGGCCCAACATTGTGATCCATACAAGACAGCAGGTCTAAGTATTGTTTTAATACGTGTTGTCACTTTAATAATATTCTAGCTACAATATGATTAAAAAGCAAAATCATTTACTGAACTTAGGACTGTGAATAAAACAGAAAAGACTCCCAGCGATTTAGAAACTTCTTGAGAACCTAATTCACATCCTTTCTTCTATTCTTCCTGGTCATCAATTGACCAGGAAGAATAGAATCGATCAAATGTGGCCAATGAGCACGCTTCATAGACGTCGCGTGGCTTAGACGGCGTCAGGCTAGTTTTATAAGATTTTTATCTCAAGAAGCGACACGCACTTGTGTTAACCAAGTGTACAAACACGCTGTGAATTTGTGTGTGAAGACGAGTAGCGTCAGCACATAACACACACACACTTCCGACTTCGCCCGCGTCTCTGACGGTATCAAGAGCTGCTGCACTTACACACACACACACTTCCGACTTCGCCCGCGTCTCGGACGGTATCAAGAGCTGCTGCACTTACACACACACACATACTTCTGACTTCGCCCGCGTCTCGGACGGTATCAAGAGCTGCTGCACTTACACACATACACACACACTTCCGACTTCGCCCGCGTCTTGGACGGTATCAAGAGCTGCTGCACTTACACACACACACACTTCCGACTTCGCCCGCGTCTCGGATGGTATCAAGAGCTGCTGCACTTACACACACACACACTTCCGACTTCGCCCGCGTCTCGGATGGTATCAAGAGCTGCTGCACTTACACACACACATACTTCCGACTTCGCCCGCGTCTCGGATGGTATCAAGAGCTGCTGCACTTACACACACACACACTTCAGACTTCGCCCGCGTCTCGGACGGTATCAAGAGCTGCTGCACTTACACACACACACACTTCCGACTTCGCCCGCGTCTCGGATGGTATCAAGAGCTGCTGCACTTACACACACACATACTTCCGACTTCGCCCGCGTCTCAGATGGTATCAAGAGCTGCTGCACTTACACACACACACACTTCCGACTTCGCCCGCGTCTCGGATGGTATCAAGAGCTGCTGCACTTACACACACACACACTTCCGACTTCGCCCGCGTCTCGGATGGTATCAAGAGCTGCTGCACTTACACACACACACACTTCCGACTTCGCCCGCGTCTCGGACGGTATCAAGAGCTGCTGCACTTACACACATACACACACACTTCCGACTTCGCCCGCGTCTTGGACGGTATCAAGAGCTGCTGCACTTACACACACACACACTTCCGACTTCGCCCGCGTCTCGGATGGTATCAAGAGCTGCTGCACTTACACACACACACACTTCCGACTTCGCCCGCGTCTCGGATGGTATCAAGAGCTGCTGCACTTACACACACACATACTTCCGACTTCGCCCGCGTCTCGGATGGTATCAAGAGCTGCTGCACTTACACACACACACACTTCCGACTTCGCCCGCGTCTCGGATGGTATCAAGAGCTGCTGCACTTACACACACACATACTTCCGACTTCGCCCGCGTCTCGGATGGTATCAAGAGCTGCTGCACTTACACACACACACACTTCCGACTTCGCCCGCGTCTCGGATGGTATCAAGAGCTGCTGCACTTACACACACACACACTTCCGACTTCGCCCGCGTCTCGGATGGTATCAAGAGCTGCTGCACTTACACACACACACACTTCCGACTTCGCCCGCGTCTCGGACGGTATCAAGAGCTGCTGCACTTACACACATACACACACACTTCCGACTTCGCCCGCGTCTTGGACGGTATCAAGAGCTGCTGCACTTACACACACACACACTTCCGACTTCGCCCGCGTCTCGGATGGTATCAAGAGCTGCTGCACTTACACACACACACACTTCCGACTTCGCCCGCGTCTCGGATGGTATCAAGAGCTGCTGCACTTACACACACACATACTTCCGACTTCGCCCGCGTCTCGGATGGTATCAAGAGCTGCTGCACTTACACACACACACACTTCCGACTTCGCCCGCGTCTCGGATGGTATCAAGAGCTGCTGCACTTACACACACACATACTTCCGACTTCGCCCGCGTCTCGGATGGTATCAAGAGCTGCTGCACTTACACACACACACACTTCCGACTTCGCCCGCGTCTCGGATGGTATCAAGAGCTGCTGCACTTACACACACACACACTTCCGACTTCGCCCGCGTCTCGGATGGTATCAAGAGCTGCTGCACTTACACACACACACACTTCCGACTTCGCCCGCGTCTCGGACGGTATCAAGAGCTGCTGCACTTACACACACATTCAGTGTGTTTGTACACTTGGTAAACACAAGTAAAGCGCGTGTAGCTTCGTATACCGTAAATGTTTCCGCTCTTATCCCATTCTTGACATTGGCGCCGATTCCCTTGTTCACAAACTAAACTAAATTTAAGTTCAGTGCATCTTTTTCTTTCTATTTCATTAAGAAAAGAACAGACGATAAATATCAGTTTAGTCCGGTCAAATTAGTCAGCGCCTGACGTAATTTTAGTACCCAATTTTTTTAATCACGTTTAAACTTGTCTATGGAGTATCTTAATTTGTCAGGACTAAACTAATATTTATCGTCTGTCCTTTTCTTAATGAAATAGAAAGACAAAGATGCACTGAACTTAAATTTAGTTTAGTTTGTGAACAAGGGAATTGGCGCCATTGTCTTTTAAGCCATGTTAGACAAAAACGGCTGGAAAATCTGAAAGCAACAACAATAATAGTCCATAACCCAAAGCCGCCAGATCTTACTTATTTTCTGATTAACAAAACTTATGGGATAGAGTAGTGTTAGTATGTACTTTGAACGTACGCATACCTGCTAGCTTGGGACGACGGCCAATTTTCAGGTATTAGGTACTAAAGTTACGTAAAAATATTACTCACTTTTCTTACAAGTCCGACTGCTGATTTTTATGTATGTTTTACAGAATAATAATAATAACAATTAATAATCAATACCGCAGACACTTCGCGATTTTTTCCGCCAGACGCTTTAAAATATGTCATCTTATTTATAGTTTGAGTCTTTAATTTTTTAATACCTCCTTAATTAAGAGGCCGCTGTTAGGTATGGGCGCGAGCGTGATAATTAGATGGTTTGTGTCTGGAGGATGTTTAACCCGAGTATCATTATATAAAAATAGACTCGGACTGTAAGTAAGACGACGTCATTTTTTTGCGAACTTGCCGCCGACAGGAAGTGTCTGGCAATGTTGATTATTAATTATTAACAATATTCTGTAAAACATACATAAAAACCAGTACTCAGACTTCAAGCAAAGTGAGTAATATTTTTACATAACTTTAGTACCTATACCTGAAGTCAGAAAGTGACACCGGTGACTGAAAAGTAGCGCGGTAATCAGTTGTCATGGTATGGGCTGTGATGCGGAGGAATAAAGAAAATGTCGTGAGGAAAGTTTTGAGTATGAATGTCGATGGCTACAAGAATAGGGGAAGACCAAAAAGATAATATGGCTAGAAACGGGGCAACTACCGAAATGATGACTAATAGAGAATTATGGAAAAAAAGGGACATTTTGCGCCGACCCCAAATAAATTGGGATAAGGGCAGGAGAATGACGAGTACCCGATACCTGAAAATGGGCCGACGGCCCAAGCTAGCAGGTATGCGTACATTTAAAGTACATACTAACACTACTCTATTCCATACATTTTATTAATCAGGAAATAAGTAAGATCTGGCGGCCCTAAGATCTTGCTCTTTAAGAGTATACTACGAAAACATACCACAATGCTCATTTCATCAATTTCGTCAATCAGCGCTTTCTGTATGTTTGGTTCCATTTTTGAGAGCAATATTTCCTCATCTTGGAATATTTGCGCGTTAGCCTTCTTTTTTTCTGTAACATTCATATAATTAAACTATTATTATAGCCACTGTTCGTGTCTCGTATCCACGTGAACGACGAACGACGACAGCTGATGCCGGGACAAAAAAAGCCAGTCAGCAAAGTGGAGATGGACTATCCAGGGCGCGCCGGACGTTAATTTAAATATCGCCATTCATGAAGGCTTGGGGCGTTTGTCCACCGCAGCCATCGGGAAGTCGCCGAGAAACGAGACTATTCGAACCGAACGTGACGTCCTGGTGATCGTGTGTCTACCGCGACTGAACTTGCCATGATGGATAAAACAAAAACCGGCGGTAGATCAAACGTGTTTGGCCCGTCACAATCTCGGGCCGAGTTCTAGCGGTCGCGCCGAACTATTTGAAACTTCAGCGGCGGGGATGACGGCGCTCGGGTGACAAACGTGCGGTAGACACGCGGAGATAGTAAATGTATGTATGCATTGATACTTCTGCGCCGTCATCTCGTTTTCGGTGACGTCCCGGTGACGGCGGCGATGAATAAACGCGCTTATATCAAGCAAAAGCGAGTGTCTAGTTTCTTTTTTTTTTATTTATGTAAATGACATTAGGTACATATTTATTTAAAAAAAAAACTGTTATATGTTTGTCAACTTGTTAAAGACTGAATAAACTAAATGTTACTCACCCTTATGTGCCTTCTTATCTGAAATAGATAAAACAAAACAATTAATTTTATTTGTTCAAAAAAAATGGGTAAATATTTAAAAAAATCTATTTTTTTTTTTTTAAAAACACCGTAAACACAATTTTCTTTATTACAAGCTACCCACAAAGGTGGAGTAATAATTTTCAATTTACCTCCTTGCGGATATGAAGGAATCACATCACCAGTCTGTACCACTGTTTTTTTTTCTACCGCAGACGTAGCACCGGATTTTTTGACAGCTGGAGTGGCTGCAAAATATCAAGTATGTTATGTTAGATTTACAATTTAGTAGAAGGAGATTACAATACGCGGCCTTTAATATGGAACATACAGCTTTAGACTGACACACAGGTACAACACGGCTACATATCAATCAAGCCATTTCAATCAATCTATTCCAGTATAAGCTGACCTCATATTGTACGGAAATCCTATACAGTGCGAGATCAGCTTATACTGGACATGTATAGCTTGATATGTAGCCGTGTGTACAATCGAGCGATGAATCATTGCCGGTCCGAACTTTGCGTAGAAGGCAGCGCATTAACATTTTTTTGGAACCAAATGGTGACATGGAGGCGAGTATGAGTGAGAGAACATGCGCGAAAGTTCGGAGAGCCTATGTTCAGATCCGCCGTATTGTATTGTATGAGTGATCGAGACGACACTAGACAATGCCGAACTTTTTCATAACGCGATGTGCTTTATTTACGGCCGGTATTTTACCAGACTTTTTTTCTTTTTATACAATTTTAATTAGCAATGTTGACGGTTATAATATGCCCCGCCCTATTTCACAAGTACAGTACATGCATAGTAAGTGCATTTACGGTACAGACAGAACAGAACTGGTCACGTCATTGTCGTGTGACGACCCGACTGGAACGAAGTTCCTTTCCATATTTCCATCTAGGATATTATTTTTGTTTTTAGGCTTCTGTTAAACAACAATTGTATGTATATGTGCATCACTTTCACGTGAATAAACAGTTTTTCTTTCTTTCGCTTTTGCACACTTGGCGAATGAAAGCTAGACCGACAAAAGTGGAACATTTTGACCTTCACGACACTTTTGTTACGAAACAAAAGTGTTCATTCGCCAAGTGTACAGAGTATAACGTGCCATAAGGAACTTTGTTCCAAAATTGCACGCACGTACCACTCGAATGAAAATATTATGTTCGAAACTCAAATTTTTAATATCCAGAAGGCAGATTTTGCGTTAATAAGACCTCTCATTAACGGAAAATCTATCTAGAAATAAGAACAATCTCATGATATCGTGTAATATCAACACGAATAATTCGCTTGACTAAATTCTTGATTTTGATGGTGAAGGCTTGAGTTTGTTTCAAAAAAATTTAATCACTCGACCATCGTCAATTAACGCATTTAAAAATCCTTTAATAACTGCTGGTCCTTATTGAAACGCAGCTCCACTGAAAAAACTAAATAATAGTTATTTCGCCCCAAAAAAGGGAGAAAGCCGCTTCAGAAACAAATCGGTGAATTGGGATAGTCTGTAACTTAATCAGTAATTTATTTAGATTCATACATTTTAGTACTTTCAGATTTTGGTGCCTTTGTCCCTGGCTCGTCTAAAGGTCTACCTTTAGATTCGTCGGGTCTGACCAAAATTCGAAACCGTTTGTGGCTATGGCCTCAAGGTCAATGACCTCCAAAGGATAGAACGATTAGGTACTACTTGGAGAAAATCGTTGAAACGAAACAGTCCAATCGTTTCGTGAATGTGCGAGCATCCGGTCAAACGGCGTAGAACCGTGAGAAGAATCTGGACGTATCCAGATTGATCTCACCATTTATGGTATATGCTATATGGCATTGAGGCGATAAACCCTCTTAGAATATGCGTAAAACGCAGGCACTGGGTCAACGTTAAAATAATTCTATCAACTTGCTTGAAAGAAGCTTGATTAAAGTCTTGCGTTCGTTTTACCACGACAAAATCAGCACAAACTGTGGGATCAACACAACAAAACATCACGCCTGTAATACCCGAAGGGTTAGACAGAGGTGCACCTATAGTACACCCACATGTCACCAGTTATGTTTAAGTCCCATGTAACAGGAGGCGAGCCTATTGTCATCAACCGGGCACAAATCCAGACTCCAGGCTGCTACTGAGAAATTCCAGATGGAAAACCCAATAACACTTTGCCCAACCCGAGGATCGAACCCAGGACCTCATTCTCAGCAGTAGCGCTTGCGACCACTTGACTAACGAGGCAGTTGCTTGGAGACGTGGATCAATGTGTCGATAATTGTCGTGACGTAAGCTTTTCACACATTAGGAAAAGAAGCAAGCCTTTTCGTCAAGAGTAGGTTCATAGAGGCATGTAGAATATCTACATACTGATGAATTTATAATAGTCAAACCGAAGACAAAGGAAAAATATGTGGATAGTAAGTTATATGTACAATGATCCAGTGATCCGTTGTGCAATTCAAGCTTTAAAGTTCGCATTGATGTGAAGTTGTTGACACCAGCCCATATTACCTACTAAGTTACGATTACCGACTTCAGGGAGTTAATAATCCAGAAAGGGATTCGTTCACAAGCAGCATAAGTAGGACTCCAGATATCCTTACCACTTTTAAAATCCCGCCGAAATCTCCCATATACAGACATCGATTTGACGATTGAAACTGTATGCTGCGACGGTCTAAATTAGATATTAGATATGTGACCGATCACAATGAGAAACAGGGCTATATCAGTGATCTTTGTCTCTGAGCGAAAAAAATTACTAACAGCAGACAGAGTTATACAAGACGTATAGCACTATCCTTTTTTCGCATTGGAACAATACCGACTTCCAAATATGGCCCCAGATATTGATCGTGGAAAGTGAAAACGAAACCTTATGAGATTTGCCATCTCATGCAGTTTTGCATAGGTAGTGGTACAAGTAATAACCACACATCTAATATTTTCAATGCTTTCTGCAAAATTGCAAATAGCACCAAGAAAAAATAACATGCAGACCGAAACGCTTGAAGAAACACAAAAATATACTAAAGTTACCTTTTTTTCCGGCGTCAGCTAGATACGATCCATTGGTCTTTATGTCCTCACAGACTTGGTTGAAAAAAGCAGTGTCACAGGAACCATTATACTTTTCTCTGTAAATATTTAACATGTCAGGCATTTTAATTTCATCATCGTCGCCGAAAAGTGCTTCCAGACGGCTCCGTATACCGCGTTTTAGCCCTGATATACACTGTTCCATTGGGATATCAGTCTTACGGTTCGGATCTTGTAAAATCTCTTTAGCAATCAAGGACGCAATCTGGTGACGCCACGTGTCTGTACGTAGTTTCTTTTTCTTTTCCAATTTTTCTTGGTCAATATTAGACAGCACCTTCGCTTGCGGGTTTTCGACCTTCTGCGCATTTTTTTTCGGGCGTTTGTTAGGAGGAACTAAATTACTTTCAGCCTTCTTTGGTTTAGGCTGTGGTTTGATCTTAGGTTGGTTGGGTTTCGAGCCATCTCGCTGTTCAGAAAATTTTCTCCAGTGCGGAGTCGAAGTGGTGACGTGTTCGCCATATATTGTGGGATTCGGTGTGAACTGACGCTTTGCAGCACGAGATAGTTCGGGTCTTCTGGTATAAAACGCGTCTCGGTCGTGTTCGCGGGGAAGTGGATTGCGGACCTGACTGGACGGTGCGTTACGAGCTGGCGGCTCGCGACCGCGGTTCCGCGCCGGCGCATCTCTTCCGCGATCACGACCCTGGTCGCGATCACGTCCTAAGTTGCGATCGCGTCCTTGATCATGATCGCGCCACTGGTCGCGAGGAGCGTCCCGACCGTGATCGCGCGAAGGTGCATCTCGGCCGAAGTCACGTCGAGGTGCATTGCGCCCAGCGTCACGTGCAGGTGGCTCCTGTCCGAAGCGCGACTGTCGGTCTCGTCCGGAGTCGTGAGCGGGCACGTCATGACGCGGACGGCTGCTGCTATCGCCAGTATTCTGCCATCTTGAACTGTTTCTGCCCTGTTGGGAAACTTGGTTCCCAGCAGATGCATTGCCAGCAAGATTCCAATCGTTCTGATCTGACCAAACGCTGGGGTTGTTGCCTTGGTTACTGAACCCAAGCGGAGACCCCTGAACATAGCCGACCATAGGCTGAGCCATCATTTGCTGCTGAGGTGACTGATACTGCGCTTGTTGTGGATAGCCATAGTTGGCGGATGCATTCTGTGGAAAAATTTTGATGATAGTAATTACAAAATGAAGGCTTCGTGAAAACTTCCAAAATCAAGTAAATGCACTTGATTTGTGGGAAGTGTTTCGGTGTCTATTACACTTGGTCAAATGCCTGCGTTGTATAGCATAAACAGCCACGGCCCCACAGCTGGGATACAAGGCTCCTGCGTTGTATGAAGTGGTTGAATAACTTTGAAGATAGTCGTTAGAAAGTGTCTTCGTGATAAATGGCGTAGACTTTAGTGCGCCGAAAAAGGCCCGAGTCGTAATGACTCTGGTCCATTTTCGAAACTAAAACCGTTGTACAAAGTGCGCTAACTTCTTCGTTGCTTCGCATTTAGCGCAGAGTGAGTTTGCGCAGATCCTGCTGCGCAAACACTCGCTTCATGTTCAGTACGGCTAAGAAGTTTAGCGCAAACAATACTTGGAAAGCTGCAACACTTTAATATTGATTTGAAGGAAAACGCCCAAATCAATTTTCATGCGCATATTATCACAAATATGCTCTAAGTTTTAGCAGACAAATGACCGAGTATTACAGATACCTCGAAGAGCATGTTGCAAATATTCTTTAACAACTAAAAATTATGGAAAAAGACAATTTATTATCTCATTCCCAAAAGTATCAGTTCTATAACAGCTAATGGTGCTCTAAGTTAAGATAATACCAGTGTATAAAACTTCTAACCTTTAGCAAAATTTGAAGACGTCCTGATTTTTGTTTTACTATAGCAGTGAATTTATTGGTTCCTATATCTGATTCATATAACTGATTGTGTCTTACAAGATTTTTGCGTCTATTATCCTTGTATCTCCTTATTGTTTATATAACCCATCTGTAGAAAGCCTTTGCATGTGCCTTATCACCATTACCACCCAAACACACAATCTTTTGGTACATACTAAGTTTTGGACAAATAAGCCAATCAAATTGATTAATCCTAACTTAATATTATAAATGCGAAAGTGAGTTTGTTTGTTACGCTTTCGCGCTAAAACGGCTGAACGGATTTGGATGAAATTTGGCACACAGATAGACCATGACCTGGGTAAGGACATAGGCTACTTTTACCCTGGATCGCAAACGAATCCGCGGGCAATCACTAGTATTTCTATAAAAATGAGAGGGTTTTCCAAACTGCTTGATATTGTTTAATGTCAGTGTTTTTGAAAATGACATTAGCAACTGTTGCAGGACTGGTTTCCCCTTTTAAGCAGTGTGCTTTTAAGCCAAAACCTATTATCACATAAGAAATGATAGGTATTTAGATCACATCATCATCATCCATTGTTACCGTCATCACAATTTATTTGAGTTCGCCAGCATGTCTTCTTCCATACACCTTTATGATTCCTCAGCATCACATGCATATAGCGATGATAATCAATTTATCAGTGTCACTTTCAGGCTTTCTCTTACATAGGTACAGACCAAGCACACATAGGTACATATCAAGCTACCTGAAACTGTCAAATTTTCCCAATCAACCTTGAACCCAATACAATTTCTTTAAGAGATTTGACAGATTATATTAGCTTGATGTGCTGGCGTCTGTACTTACAAAATTTCTAATTCTATCCATCCTCTGAACACCTTTGTAGTTAGAATAACACACACACAAACAAAATACACTACACAAACTGTGGGGTAAATTTTTCCTCACACTGTAACCCTAAATATAGTGACATATTTTCTTTTGTCTCTTTCTGCGACACGCTTTGTAGTTGTCTATAGCATTCTCTGTCTACATCAGTGGTCTCGAACGTCACAAGGCCAAATCGGTAGAGTTGCCCACAAATATCTGTATATTTGCAAACATAACAGGTAGGTAGGTAAAAAAATATCCCAAAAATTATCCCATATCATTCTACCGATATGGGATATTTTTAGGGATATTTTTTTAGTCTCGAACCTACCGAAAAATCGGTAGGTTCGAGACCATTGGTCTACATTGGATTGAGTATAATTTCCCTACATTTTTGACATTGATTGTCACTAAGAGAGATGAGATTGCCACTTGAATTTTAATGTTTTATGTATGAGAATTGACCTTCTGAAATAACATAATACATAACTAAAACTACTCAAAATTTGAGATAGATAGCATATCACATGTCCAGTTTAGCCAGTTCAGTAAAGTCTTTGCGTGTCGTATGCACCCCACCAGTTCAGACAGAATGCCTTATAATTGTTTCTGTAATAAATCCTGATCTTCAATATATTGGTACAGCAGCATAGAGATAAGTTCTGACTAACTTATCTGACAGATAATTACATACAAGCTCTATTGCATTTTGATTTATCTGGGAGATAGTGCTTAGTCAAGCAGGTCCTAAATGTAGTTTTTTATTTTAATTTTATTTAAACTTAAGTGTTAAAAACTTACCTGTGCAGTGCCATACATTCCACCGTAAGCCATGGATGGTGCATGGATGGACTGTGCTCTGCTTTGTTGCATCTCCGTGTAGCCTAACTCATAGTTAGCTTGGTATGTACTCTGCTGATAATATGGTTGCTGAAGCAGTGGTTGCAGCTGCTGGTTACTACCCAAGTCCATCACAGCGGAGGCGGCCTGTTGGTGCAATTATTGGTTTTAATTACTTATTTATGTGCAATATAAAATAAAGTGAACAATGTTTACACAAATTAGCCCTTTTGAGAAAGTAAATGTAAAGTGTGGTTTTGTCCAAGTCATCCTTGGCAATTACTCGTGTGTAATAAAATTGAAAAGCTTCTTTATTAATTGTGGCATTTGACACATTAATTATTATTTTTTTATCTGTGGCTACTTGATGACTCTGAAATGTATGAATGATTGTTCTATTGTAATGGATTGTCTCCGTTTTCTTTGTTTGGTATGGCTTCGCTTAGTGGAATGGCTCCACATTGGCCTTGTGTAAATGCCACATAAATGAGGAAAATAAAGAAAATAGAACAATTTCTAATTGTTCAATGTGGCTTGGCTTAGTGGAATGACTCTTCAATTGGCCTCGTTTAAATGCCGCATTTGTTTCATATATTTTGGTGTCATCAAGTAGCCTCAAATGAGAACCTAACATTGTTTCATTATCATTTATAACATACATACTTCTAAACGCAACTTGGAGATTCATTATGTTTGGATTACTGAGAAAACAACAATGAAGAAAATTAAATGATCTTTGAAACAAGTAAATTCCAAACCTTCTTCTTAATAGTTTCGACATACAGTTGCTGTCCTTCCACGAACAACCCATTGATCTTACGGACGAGGATAGCCGCGTCTTCCTCTTCGGCAAGCCCTACAGTCACCTTCTTCGAATTGTTGCTATCCGACGTCAAATTGTCCAATATCACGTCCTTGAATCCGCATTTTGAGAGTATGAGCGATTTCACGTCGACGTACCGCGTCTGTTAAGAGAATACAACAGAAAATAATTGGGTCTTCTTTATGGCTATAAAAAAATAAATTTCAATCGATGTTGGGTTCCCTAACTTGCCTTCGCCGGTAAATTATATATAGTCAGTAACATAATCGATCAAAAGTTATTTTATCCTGCAAATATATGTTTATTTATTATTTGTCCCGCAGTGGGATAATGATGCAACTAAATTATGTATTTATTACAAACAAACAGAAACGAAAGAAACACAGTAATAGAACTAATAGTAATAGAAACTATTAGAAAATAGAAACATGCACGCCAGGCGGCAGGCAGTAAATATTAGTCTATGGGCAGTACCACTGGTACCACAGAACACTTATAACTTTGACTAATACCACCAAGTTCAGACTCACCAAGGAACTTATATTCAATACCACAGATTCCACAGATCACGATTACTCCTAGCGGAAAGTTGACCCGAGTTATAACTCCGGCATAAAGTGTAAGGTATAAAGTTTGAAACATACAAGAATGTATTTATTGACGTAGTGAATAAGTACCTAACAATGACAATGTCACAACCATAGAGCCACGAATATCATTCGTCCACATCCTAATAAGCTACGACATATCCTGGATAAGTCGGCGTGGCTTCGTGGTGGTGCGCCCACTGCGCCTTGCTGGTGCTCCCCGAAAGACAGCCGTGGCCAGTGGGAGACCAGGTGTCTCAGCGCTGGCTTGTCGTGGAGTGCCCGCTTGATTCTGTGTGCCTGATGAACTTGGAACGATGTGCTCCATCACATTTGGATTTATATCAGGGGAGTCTTGAGTAGCCTGGTAGGAGTACCAAATTGATGGGTGGGTTAGTTGAGGCGTTAGGTGAGATGACTGGCTGATTGCTAAGTGTGGTTGATGGTGATCGCTGTCTGATAGGTGTGGAAAAAGTTAGTGAATGAGGCGTAATGAGTGAGGCAACGGGCGAGAATGAGGTGTAGACGGAGGTCTTAGTGGGTGTCCAACAAGTGTTGACGAAGGTAGTGGAGGAAGATCAGTAACAGCTGGACTGATTGAGTCTGCTAAGCGGGAACGCACATGATCTGCATGATATCTCCTCTCTACACCATCTGAAGTGTTCACAGCGTAAGAATATCTGTGCGTACGCCTTGATATTGTAGCAGGTACCCATTGGGATCCGTCTCGGGCGCGAACAAATACGCTGTCACCTGCTTTAAAAGATGGGGTTAGTTCCTCAGACTCAATGTTTGCCTGTATCTGTTTGTGTTGCAGAGTTCTTTTAGGCTTAGGCCGCGCGTTTGCCAGAGCACAATGCGACCGACGCCCAAACTTTTCACCTGGGCTCTTATCAGTGGCACTATGAGGTGATATACGGTAGGAAAATAGGAAGTTTTCTAGCCTCCTTCTCAGCGTCATGCCATCGCTAGCACTTGATGAGATTCTAGTGATGAAAGTACGAACCAGGCGTTCTGCCAAGCCATTAGTCCTTGGATGATATGGAGATGACTTAATATGTAGGATACCCTTGTCTCTGCAATAATTTTGGAATTCCCGGGAGGTAAACTGTGTCCCGTTATCCGACACCAAGAATTGTGAAAAACCAAACGTTGTAAATATAGAGTCTAACTCATCACACAGTTTGTTTGTAGTTATTTGGTTCATGGGCTTGATCTCAATCCATTTTGAGAGTGCATCTGCTAGAACAAACGAGTATTTTCCTTCAAATGGTCCCGCAAAATCGACATGAAATCTTTCCCATGGGTTGTCAGGGACGGACCAGGAGTACACAGGCAATTCAGGGTTATTTGGCCGGTTTTCTTGGCATTTACGACAGTATTTGATGTACTCTTCAATATCATCGTCGATCGATAGCCACCATACGTAAAAACGTGCGAGTGCTTTCATTGCACATGTTCCTGGGTGTCCTGTATGCAGGTATTTCAATGTAGCCTTCCTATTCGTATTCGGAATGACTATTCGACCCTGCCACATCAAAATGTTACTTTCGATGGACAATTCAGTGCATTTCCGAGCATAAGGTTTTTAGGTGTCTGAATGTGAATTTTCTCGCCAACATGTCTTAATGTTCTCCGATATTTGTTTGAAAATAAGATCATTCCTTGACGCATCCCTTATTATTTCTTCTGTCAACGCTATATCTGAAACACTTATGTTTTAGTTGAGCTGTTATTCTGTGTACTGATAATTTTAAACGGGACGGTCTCTCATCAGGAATGGGCATCCTGGACAGGTAGTCTGCTATAAAAATTAAGTTGTCCTTTTGTGAAGACGATGTCATAGTCATAGCTACCAATGATCAAAGCCTAACAAGCTTCGGTAAATTGCGCTGTGGGCCTAATACGTGAATCAAGGGTTTATGATCAGTGACGAGTGTGAATTTTGTGCCACGTAAGTATAGGTCAAACTTTTGTATGCCGAAAAATATGGCTAATGCTTCTCGATCAATAACTGAATATTTAGTTTCCGCTGATCTCGGCTTTCTTGACGCAAAAACGATAGGTTGAATTTGATCAATCGCTTTTTGAAATAATACGGCCGGCACCCACACCCTTTTCCGAGGCGTCACACACTAAAAACAACGGACGCTTCTCGTCAAGGGCCACAAGTGGTTTGGATTCACAAATCAGCAATTTAGTATTTTGAAACGCTGTATTTTCTTTATCTGTCCATAGCCACTTTTAACGCGCGCCAATTAGTACATATAGGTCCGCGCAGAAGCTGTGCAGGTGAGGTATGAATTTCTCGTAGTTTACGAGGGCAAGGAATGATCGTAGCTCTTGAGCGTTGGTAGGCGGTGTCGGTTTTGTTATTGCTTCAATCTTCGATTTAGTTGGTCGTATTCCTTCCTTGCTGATTGTGTGTCCCAGGTACTCGATATCTGTTTGGAAGAATTAGCATTTTGTTAGATTGAATTTTAAGCTAGCCCGTTGTAATTTGTCAAACACAGTAGACAGAGTTACGAGATGTTCAGTGTCATCCTTCTGACTGTAGACTGTGTTGTAGGTGAATATATTGTAACTTGTGTGTTGTAGGTAATAAGCGTTGTGCGACCTGAATTGCACTTTATTGTGTCGTAGCAATAGTCGCTTTTTATTTAAATAATTTTGCGGAATGTGGGATCTGTAATACTTTGACCTTAGGGCGTTTGTGCACTACAAGGAATTTTACTTTCCGGCAGTGCAATTTTTTACGGTCCAATATGGCACGCCGTAAATGTGTATACTAGTTTGTGCAGTATACGTAATTTTACCGTCCGACATTTTACTTTTCCCCATTCCGGCACAGTGCCAGAATGGGGAAAGTAAAATGTATGTAAGTAAAAGTAAAAAGTGTAATGTATAAATATCTACCTACCAGTAGTGTGACTCGGCCCCTGGTCTTGATATAATTACTTACAGCTGCGCCACGGTACAAATATGGACAGTATTTTATCTTCATAGAACCGGTCGGAATGCGAGTCATACCTACGCAGCTCGACTAAGTCGGCGCTAAGGCGGCAAACAGTCACGAACACAGAACACATATACTCAGGAGAAGAATGTCAACTCAATACAAAAAACTAAAGGACAAAACTGGTGCACAGACACGTCATCTCTTTTTATACCCGAGTAAATTATTGAAAGTATTTTAGCGGGAATTTCGAATCTTCCTTTTTTTTTGGCTTATGCACCTGCAAGATAACTTTTCAGTTTTCTTGCAGGTGCAGAAGCCAGCTGGGACAAAAAAAACAGTATGTGTTGATTGTAAATGTATAAAGGACAATGGGACAAAATGTATGGACTCCGTCCCCACCCTTGTAGCACTATAGTGAGTTTGATTGAATGAACGAACGAATGAATTGTCGAGAATCAGTGAAGGAATTAATGAAAACGGATTGAAATAACATATAAAAGATTTTTAATTTTTTGCTCATTTTAAATCAATTATTGACTGAAACTTAAATGCTAAGGAATGAGTCATTATGTTCAAAATGAACGGTTTATAAAGTCAATGAATCAAAAATACCTAAGTATCGAAATGAACAGTATTATAATTATGATTCATTATTTTTCTGGAGAAAGTTATAAATAAAAATACCTTTAATTATAATTAAAAATCTATATTTTCTATTCTGCATTTTCACTTTCGATTATTATTTCATCCCAGGCCCAACGAAATTCGCTAAGTGCATCCCGACACCGAAGTACCATATGGACGTAGTTATGCTATAACGTTCCAATCCACACGCAGGTCCAACTGAGTAAATCGCGTTTTTTTAATTTTGTGGTACGCTTTTTTTTGGTAGCGAGTACAACTAAGTAGTATGTATCACTTCAACTAAATAAATAAACATTATTTTATTATATTCTTGTCAAAATACCTAGCTTGGGCTCAAAAACTCAATTTTGACCACCTTGTGGATTGGAACGTTATAGCATAACTACGTCATTATTATACTCACAACATGTGCGCATGTACCAACTGTCCTCATCCCAGTCAGACAGGAATAATAGTACGCTTGGATGGCGTTTAGGCTCTGCTCGTTTGTATTTATTAATAAATATGTGTAATATATAGTATTTGATCGGTTTCGGGATAAAATGCGACCCCTTAGTAACGTACTGCCTTCCGTTTCTAGCTGATATTCGGACATTCTTGGGCTGGGAGACGTACACACTTCAATATTATAGACGCCGCCACGTAAATGTTCATTTACGTAGGAACGTGCTAGTTTTAAGTAGTACCTTCCCAAACATAAGGCATAATATTTATTGGTGAGGATGACTTCCAAAAAACGAATAATTATTTTGAATTAATAACGATCATACGTGAAAGTTTGTCAGTTATAAAGCACACGAACGTAATATTATGTTTACCTACTTATAAATATGGTTATTATTGCGGAATGTATAATTTTAGAATAGAAATATTTAATAATCTATTATACCAGGACATACAAATTGACAATTATGCTACATTATTTGATTCTAATTTAGACTTACTATACGAATATTCGATGTTTCAAAGAAAGAGTGGTCGTATTAACAATTATGCCGTTTCAAATATTTTTTCGAATCTTAAATATTATGTTTCAACGGATTGTAATTTAAATATTCAGAAACCTGCGAATGAGCCAGTGTCGAAAAAAGATCTTTTGTATTGCGACTCACCTTGTTCTTTTATATCATGTACTACTGACGTCCTCAACCAAGATTTTTTTCGTGTATAATGCAATGTGTGTATTGCATCAAAACATTAATGGACTGTTACCCAAGGCCGATGTAATGACAGAACATTTAGATACGCTCTCAAGGAATGGGATACGTGTTAGTGTTTTATGCTTTACAGAACACAATATGAAGCAAGGTGACCTTGATTTTCTGAATATACCAAATTTTGTTTTGGCTGCAAGCTTCACTAGACTTAAGCGAAGTGGTGGCGCTTGCATATTAATTAATAATCACATTAATTTCAAAGAAATAGATACTGTAAAAAAGTTCAATATTCCCAATGTGTTTGAATGCTGTGCAGTGGAATTAACTGACGATAACGTTATAATTTTGTGTATTTACCGAGTGCCCAATCCAACTAAGGTACATCTTTTCTTTGATAATTTAGCGAACATATTGCAGCAGTTTTGCTATAAAAGTAACCATAAAATAATAATCTGCGGCGACTTTAATATTGATGTTCTACAGAATACCAAAAACACTACACTGTTTAAGCAAATTTTGAAGGAATTTAATCTGAAACTAGAAATAAATGAACCTACGCGTCCTAGTAGTGGTACATGTCTAGATAATTTTCTCCACAACATAAGAGGCTGCAAAAGTGAGATTCTGGAGCTGGGTGTGTCTGACCATACAGCCCAACTTATGAAGTTCCCGGTACAACAAAAGTGTATATTACCATATTATTATATATATAAACGAGATTACAGCAAGGAAAATATTAACCTTTTTAAGAAATATATCGCCAGTCTCAGTTTCTCCGAGGTTTATGAATCTGATGACGTAAACAAATGTTTTAATTCATTTTTTGAACTGTTCAAATTAATATATGATCTCTGTTTCCCAATTGTCAGACGCAAAATTTCTACAATTACTAAACCAAAGTGGATCACACGCGGAGTTAAGCGTTGTAGTAGAACTAGGCGATCTTTATTATGGAAATATAGATTGACTCGAGACAGTGAATCAAAAATGGCATTCAAAACTTTCTCGAGAAGATATCAAAACGTTATCAAACTAACACAGAAAGCACAGAATACTTATTTTATTGGAACAAGCACCAACAAGTCGAAGGCAACTTGGAAAATTATTAAATCTATAAAACCTAACATTCCTAAAACTAATATAAATACGATTAATGTAAATGGCAAATGCATAACAAAACCCAAAGAGATAGCTCAACAATTTAATGACTATTTCGTATCCTCAGCTCAACCGAATGCTAACTATTCAAAATCAAATGTTTTTGACACTCCAGGATCGCATAAATCCATGTTTATGTCACCAACTGTACCAAAAGACATAATTACAATAATAAATACTCTTAAAAACACCAACAGTACAGGCTATGATGATATTAACACCGGAGTAGTCAAATCAGTTGCTCTTATTATAGCGCCCATATTAAGTGACATTATAAATAAAAGTATTCAGAAAGGCATTTTTCCCGATAAGTTAAAGATCTCAATAATAAAGCCATTACACAAAAAAGACGATAAAACAAAAGTTACCAATTACAGGCTGGTTGCACTGATACCAATTTTTTCAAAAATTTTTGAAAAAGTTTTGTATAGCAGCATTAACAGTTATTTAGAAAACAATAATATATTATGCAAGGAACAAATGGGCTTTAGAAAAAATAGAACTATTAATATGGCTATTTATAACTTTTTAGAAAAAATATATCATAACATGGATAACAGAAAACCAGTGATGGCAATGTTTATGGACATGACCAGGGCATTTGACCTTGTAGACCATAAAATGCTATTAACTAAGCTCGAAAGATATGGTATCAGAGGTAACGTGCTTAATCTGATAAAATCTTATTTGGAGAATAGAAGTCAAATTACACAAATTAATAAAATAAATATAAAAACCAAAACTGAGGTAGTTTATTCCTCTAGCTCTAGAATACTGTCATGTGGTGTGCCACAGGGTTCTGTGTTGGGACCATTACTTTTTATTTGCTATATTAATGACTTTCCCCAAGTAGTCGAACATCAAATGTCACTATTTGCCGACGACAGCACAGTTATTTATGATTCTGGCACTATAAAAGAAATAGAAGAGCATGTAAACAATAGCCTTATTCCTATTATCGACTGGTTAAATGCTAATAATCTTAAAATAAATCTAGCCAAAACTAAAGTTATGAATTTTAAAATTAGACACAAAGAACAATCACAGTTTCAAATAAACTATAAAGGGAATGAAATACTTGAAGCTAGTGTTACAAAATTTCTTGGACTACATATTGACAATGACATGACATGGAGGACTCAAATTGAAACTGTTTGTGGAAAGCTTAGTAGATTTTCATATGCTCTCTATATGCTGGGTAAAATTGCGAATAAGACCGCCCTACTAGCAGCCTATCATGGTTATGTCGCCTCGGCTCTGAGGTACGGCCTCATATTCTGGGGTAATGCCCCTAAGATTCAAGAAGTCCTTATAGCACAGAAAAAATGTATCCGAGCTATTTGTAAAATAAAACAAACAGAATCATGCAAGCCACATTTTCATAACCTAAAAATATTAACTTTACCGTCACTATATATTTATGAAGCCTGTATTTTTATAAAACGCAACATGAATTTATATAGATTTGTAGAAAGTAAACGGCGCTCAAAGAAGTTGCAGGTGTTAGCAACTAAAACAAAATTTCACAGCAAAAGCTTTTATGCAATGGCTCAAAAACTATACAATAAGCTACCAGGACAAGTTATCTCAAGTGTTAACATTAATGAATTTAAAAGAAATCTGTTCGAATTGTTAAATAACAAGGTGTATTATTCTGTTGAAGAATATTTAAATGACAAATTTTAATTTTAATTCCCATTTAACTAAATCTAATCTATTAAGAAACTAAATGATTGTGTTAATTTTGATTATTGTGTATTAATGAAATTCTTGACATTATTTTTATTTTGTAGTTTTGGCTCTTTTTACTTTATTTTACTTTATTTTATTTGACAATTTATCAATAATTTTATCTATATTTGACATAATTTATAATTATTGTGGTTGTACCTACTATGGAATTAGATATTTTGTATGCCTTTTGGCGGGACACAGGTCGGATCTTATTTATTATAACATCTTCTGTATGTACCCTGTGTTCACGAAATAAATGAATTTGAAACTAAATATGATGATGTCCTGCTCTGTAAGTTGAGGGAATTGTATGTTTGCAGACTCATTCAGGGACACAAATATTGCTCACTGTCTATTCACATTATGTGCAACAACATAACTGCCCAAGTTATTTACTATATGTTTTCGGTTTTGTATTCGTTCAATAAAAGTTGCAGCGTAGATACTGTTGTTAAATGGCTCTCTGAATGCGTTAAGCAGCGAGCCAGCAATACGAAAATCGGTGAAGAGGTTCGGCAAAGATTTATTAAACATTTGGTTCCGAAATATTTTATAATCGCGTTTAAAACGTTCTTTTATGGCCTCAATCACCCAACGTAGAATAGTGACTAAACGTGATTTATTGGCTTGCTCGTATGTAAGCTGAGTTGCATTGTGGTCTTTTGTAGGCGGCATGTGTGGCACATAATCGCAGCTTTCAATATCAGGTAGTGAGTCTCTAAATCCTCTGTCCAAAATGAATGTATCATTTTCGTGAAGGACATAATGAATTGGAGAGCTCACATTTTCCATCATCTGTGTCATTATCTAAGCGTCCGATGCAGAAGCGGCCTAGGGACCAAGAATATCTATAATATATCCATCCGCGCATACTAAAAGAAATGGTTAGAGTAGGTTTCTAAGCTTGTGTGAACTGTACGTCATTTTTTGAAACAGAAAATCATGCTCTTCTGTATATATACATAGGTGCCAGGACGGTTTTCCATGTATTCCCGTGTCAAAACACGTAGGTTCCGATCATTAACGTGAACGATGCGTCACATGTTCGCGATCTGTAGATTGCGAACATGTGACGCATCGTTCACGTCGTTATTCTTCCATTTTTACAAATCCAATCGTAAGCAACACAATATAATCCGTTAGCAAGTCCGAAGTTGTTTGAAATAGCAAAAACAAAACAGAAAATACACACGTGTTCACTAAGGCAGTTCCGAACAGGTACTAACTACTTTTATATTAAATATCTTTTATACTATACATTTTACAGATGAGCTGTCATACAATGAAATTAAGAGATTAATAAGGTCTTTCATATACAATAGGTAAGAAAGTGCTACACTACTGGGGACGTTTTGTCCCATGGTCCTTTATTTATTTTATCCGTTACAATAATGCAATCAGACCAATGATTCTTGTTATATAATAAACAAAAAACAGGTGACCCAAACAGACTTAGGGCCGCTTTTTTGATCCGTAGTCTACTCAACCAATGGTTAAACATAGTAACTAATGGTTGAATTTTGGCTAAATGTGAAAGGCTAAACATGAATGAGTTATGCCATTAATTACTATTTTTTAATATGAATGAGCTAACATGAATACATTCATGTTTAGCCTTTCACATTTAACCAAAATTGAACCATTAGTTACTATGTTTAACCATTGGTTGAGTTAACTACGGATCAAAAAAACCAGCCCTTAAGAGCAGCCAACCCGTTATACTTTTCATACAAACGCTCGTACGTGATTATAGCGTTGTGGACACGAATGCGCCGCAGTGACGAACGACGGTGTGACGGTTTTGTAAGCAGTAAGCGTGCGATTTGTGACAACAAGTACTTGCTTTAATATAGCAGAGAGCGATAATAGACTATATTGTGTGGTTTTTGGTTGCTTGAATTTGTAAATAACGCACCCAGAGAAAACATTTTTATATTACCTGGAAACTCCGAAAGGTAAGACTATAAACAAGTTTTTATATACCTACTACGTACGTAATTTGTTTCTTTTTTAATAGGTAAGTATTTCGGCTTTTTCACCGAGTAAAATACCTAAATTAGTAAATAAATAAGTAGATAGTGTGAAAAAAGTGACATACGAGTGACCTACTACGCTCGCGATATAAAAACTAGTAGGTAGTTTCCTAGGCCAGGCTATCTACTTACTTATGTACTTAGCTACTTACATATATTATTGAGTAAGACGAAATACCGTTATGAAATGATTATAAGAGCAATAAATGTTAGGTACCTACGTAGTAAGATTTAAGTTCATTATAATTTACTTTATAAGTAAGATTTTGTAGTACGCGATGAGATGGTTGATAATGGCATCGATTCCCTTGTTCACAAACTAAACTAATTTTAAGTTCAGTGCATATTTTTCTTTCTATTTCATTAAGAAAAGGATGGAAGATAAATATTAGTTTAGTCCTGTCGAATTAGTGAGCGCCTGACTTAAATTGACGTATTTTTAATTGACAATTTTTTAATCACGTCTAAACTTGTCTATGGAGTATCTTAATTTGACAGGACTAAACTAATATTTATCGCCTGTCCTTTTTTCTTAATGAAATAGAAAGAAAGAGATGCACTGAACTTAAATTTAGTTTAGTTTGTTAACAAGGGAATCGGTCCTAGTTCGGCCCTGTATTGACAATATTCTCTATGTGTGCATAATGGCTACGCAATTTTTAGCGAATGTTTGGTCTGCTATTCTTTATATGTCTGTGGTATTATACCTATATTTTATTTTTAAAAAAACCTACAATCACATCAAAATTGACAATCACAAAACTAGAAAGAAACTCAAGTAGGTGATGGTGGTAGGTATGATGAAATTAGAATACTGTAGGCCGGCAGCCCTATCGCGTGTTTGTGGCCGCACTACGAGTCAGCAAGCGCCTTAGTGCGCGGCTGGTAGGTATCAAACTACAAAAAAAAATAATAATAAATAGTAAAGTCTTCAGTCTTGTCGCTCGGCGTAAACGCTTCAGCAAACACTTTTTTTTTTTTTTTTGTAAAATGGCGGTAAATTATTATATTTATAAATGCGAATGAATCTGAATCAGCTATATGGCAAAGTAAACATCCACACCACAGTAACACAATTACAAGAAAATTTTTGAGCAAAATAAAATAAAGTTTGTCTTTTCTCTGATCGAAGTTTGTATTTTTAGGTGATATTTTACTCAGAATGTTGTCAAATGTTGATACGGGCTATCTAGTAAAAATATCAAATCGTCGTCCATGGTTTGTAACACCTGAAACGTAGATAGAGAATGCTATAGATAGACCGTAGACACTGTAGACAGAGACTCTGTCTACGCTACTGATGGGTAATGGAAAAATTTCGGAAGGAAAAGAAAAGAAAAAAAATATTTTTCCGAAATTTTTCCAATATTTTTCCAATACTTTTCCGATATTTTTCCAAATCAAAAAGCTGACTGTGATTAAAGATTAGAAAAAAGTAAGACTATTAATGTGTACTCTGACATCAAGCAATGAACTGACAATCAATGAATGATATCAAGCAATGAATAGACTGCTTGAATATCTACGAGACTTTTTGCTGCAGTTATTATTCTAAGGTCTTTTGCCTGCTTTGCATGTGTGTCATTACTTTAGGTCTTTTTTTTTGTAACGTGCGTTTTGTTTGTGCAGAATAAACAGCTTTTCTTTCTTTTCTTTTTTTTCTTTACTGAAAAATTATAAATATCTAATCTTTAATTTTTTTTATTTATTTTGCCATAATGTTCTCTTAATGGAAATTATATACATAAATAAGAAAGAAATTATAATGTGCACTATAAGTATGTACACAAGTAGTTCTTTTTGGCCGGGTAGACGTGAGCCGACGACGATGCGCGAAATGCACAATTGGGAAAATACCATGTGCAGATGGCGCAAGATGGCGGTTGCGCTCATTTCAACCCGCGGAGTAAATTGCGTCATTGGAATCGGTTTCTTTTTGACAGTTCAAAAACATTCACTGCATTATTTACGTTGTCGAGCAGATAATATTTCGAACATGCGATGCAATGGATTAGCAATTTGCTTCAAAATGATTCAGATTTGATTGATAGGTTGTAACGCAATTAGGGTGCTGGTCAAAAAGATTGGGGACTAATTGGACTACTGTACTTAATCACGTCCAGGCGGAGCATTATACTGAACTGTTACTTGGTCCACATTCACATGTTTTCCTTTATAACCGTCTACAAGTTTTAAAAGATAGTAAGTTTCTCATGTACGGTAGTACATATTGCAATTCTTCTAACATTAAAAAGCAAAAATCATTTTCTTTTGTCAATATTTTCTTGTTTCTTGGCACAAAAATCGGGGCATAATTAATCATACCTCTAAAATGAAAGTGTATGAATTTCATACTCTTTCATTTTAGAGGTATGATTAATTTTGCTTGTATTGCGCTGTTCTTCTACAGCTGACTTAATTTTGGCGGGTTCTTTTCCTGGGTTTGGTTGATTTTCGGGTTTGTATAACTAGATCGGTTTTTCTCTGAAACTTGTTGTTGATATAAAACCCACCAACGGAAGATTTATTGTTTGTGTAGATGCAGTAGAAAATATTGATCATGATACTTTTCGCCAGTGATGATTCGGATTCTTCAACAGAATAGATGTGTTAATGCAATAAAACCCTTTGAATGTAAATAAAACCCTTTAAACTCTGTGTTATTTTACTTCCTGAAGTCAAAATTTTACAGTAAACAATAAAAAAACACATATCACAATCACTCCACTTCTAGTTCTCCACAATTCAATCAAACGCTTCGCAAAATAATAATAGATCGCTTAGTTTAAGAGGATTGCGGTTAAAATAAAACGTCCACCGACCACGAGTTCACTGCTCGTTTTACAAGATGGCCGCCTCACTAGTTCTCGATGTTCGTTTTTGAGGTTGATATTTGTACAACAAGTCAATTAAGTCTAGAAAAGCGGAGGCGCCGACCATGTTCAGGTAGGCGTGGATTATCGGGTAGAAAGGCAGTATTTAAAAAAATAACACCTATCACAATCACTCCAATTCTTGTTCTCCACAATTCAATCAAACACTTCGCAAAGTAATTATAGATCGCTTAGATTAAGAGGGATGCGATTAAAATAAAACGACCACCGACCACGAGTTCACTGCTCGTTTTACAAGATGGCTGCCTCACTAGTTCACGATGTTCGTTTTTGAGGTTGACATTTGTACAAGTCTATTAAGTCTAGAAAAGCGGAGGCGCCGACCATGTTCAGGTAGGCGTGGATTATCGGGTAGAAAGGCAGTATTTAAAAAAATAACACCTATCACAATCACTCCACTTCTAGTTCTCCACAATTCAATCAAACACTTCGCAAAGTAATTATAGATCGCTTAGATTAAGAGGGATGCGATTAGAATAAAACGTCCACCGACCACGAGTTCACTGCTCGTTTCACAAGATGGCCGCCTCACCAGTTCTCGATGTTCGTTTTTGAGGTCAATTAAGTCTAGAAAAGCGGAGGCGCCGACCATGTTCAGGTAGGCGTGGATTATTGGGTAGAAAGGCAGTATTTCAAAAAATAACACCTATCACAATTACTCCACTTCTAATTCTCGATAATTCAATCAAACACTACACAAAATAATAATAGATCGCTTAGATTAAGAGGGATGCGATTAAAATATAACGTCCACCGACCACATGGTTGCGTGCGCACCTTACCAAAAATTCGAAGTTACCTACCTGCTCATTTTACTAGATGGCCGCCTTACCAGAGTGCTCGGTGTTCGTTTTTGACGTTGCCATTTGTACAACATGACAATTGACAGTCTAGAAAACCGGAGGCGCCGACATATTATTTACCTCATGTAAATAAAACAACAAACTAAAAATGATAACAACACCACGACAATTATGCTGTACCTACTGTATAGGAAAATAAACATAAAATGACAATTTTAGTTTAGTATTGCCAATCCAACCAACAATTTCCTAACCTTTTAGAACGAAGTAGTAAAAATTTTCATTGAACATATTTTTTTATTTGGCCTTAATTAGATAATATGATAGCATAAAAGAACACAGATAATTAATTGAATTTATTTTGTATAAATGTCACTTTTAGACGTTCAAATAAGAATTCGCCATTGTTCTTTTCGAGTTAATCAAGCCACGTAGTAGTATCCTCCCCTGCAAAATTTACTGCCCATTTTCACCCCGTAAGTATTCTTTATTTTTAGTCTTATGTATAAATAGTGAGTTTAGAGTTAATTGGTCAGCGCGTTAAAATTTTGACACACCCAATTCCCCTATAGCCCCCTAAAGGGGAATTCGGTGTGTCAAAATGGGTAGTTTAGAAAAACGAAAATTAAAAAGTTCATAATTAACATAAATATGTATTCGTGCCAAGTTCAAGTTTATTAACTCAAGGAATAAGATTTTTCATACAAACAAAAACCCCCCTTTTCACCCCCTATAAGATTGAATTTCCAATAACCCCTTCTTAGTGCTCCCCTAAATTATAAAAGGAAGCCGTGTGCAAAATTTCACGTTCCTAGACCCAGTAGTTTCAGCCGTGCCTTGATTTGTCAGTCGGTCAGTCATTTTATTCAATCAATCAGTCAGTCATTCATTCAGTCAGTCAGTAAATATGTTCAGTATAAATAAAACCCTTTAATCCATATGTTATTTTAATTCCTGTAATCAACATTTTACAGTAAACAATATTTTTCCATTATTTTTCCATATGGAAATTTTTCGGAAAAATAAACGGAAAAATTTCCAAGTTTTGAAAAATTTCCGAAAATTACCCATCACTAGTCTACGCCGCCGTAGACAGTGAATGGAATCGTATTCTCTGTCTACGGCCCGGCTAAGGGTATTAATATTCTGTGGTCTACGGTATGTGACGTTTCACAGGAAGCACAGGAACAGGTACCTTTTCCTGTGCTTCCTGTGGAACGTCATATATTACCTCACTAATTTGTGATTGAATAGAGATGGAGCCATAGACTCGTAGACCGAGAAATAGACTAATATCTAAAGCAGTGTTTCCACTTTCATGGCTTCATTTCCCCACGCCTCCCTTGAGTTTTCCCTTTTTTGGGCCTTTTTCCACTATAAAATTATTTTTTACTAATAATAAATTAGTAATATATCAATTTATGAACTGGTCACACTGACTGAGTCATGTTTGTTGGCATTAATCCATTTGAATGAATCCTGCTTTGTTAACTGATTAATGTAGTTCAAGAAAAAAGGATCGGTGGTTGAAGAAACCAGTTTCTAAAAAATGTGTACGAGCAAACGCCACATCAAGTGAGGCAAGAAAAATAGATTAGAGATGAATATACAAGTGACGAATAAATTTAACAAATAATAAATAATAATTACACACACCGTTTACAATATGATTTAGCCATGATTTCCTCTCGATTTCCCCTTTCTAGCTTTTCCCTTTTTCTTCCATTGAACAGTCTAATTTCCCCTCAAAAAGGGAACTTCCCCTTATTGTAGAAACACTGATTGAAGTGGAGCTTGGTGACACCAAGCTCCACTTCAATCACCAAGTTGGTGTTCATTTATGTATACGACTGAAAGACTTGTATCTATGGTCATGGAAAAAAATATTAAAAAAAAATTGGAGCTTGGTGTCATGGCGAACGTCCGCTTTGGTGCTCTGTTATTGTCAAATATTTGCAATGTTCATTAAAATTGTTTACCTGAATATTATAGCTCAGGATACGCTTTGAATTCTGACCAAGATATTATTTATAAAATCTTGCCAAGATGATGATAACAATTCATGGATTTCCTGCTAAAGTACGTATTTTACTTTTTTATTTTAGAGGTTATTTCATGGTTTTATATTGTTTTACTTATTTTTAAAGTTTTTGTCGTTTTGTTACAGACAAAATACCAAGATGTAAAAATATTGATAAAACAGGAGTGTAATATAAATGAATTCATCCTTGATAATCTGATCAATGATACTGATGGCACTAAGAAAGTCAGAATCGGTCTCACCGATAATACCGAAGGATATAAAGTAATGAAATTTCTGGACGGCTACCGACTGCCTGGCAATTTTGTTCTAAAAGCGGTGCCAGTTGGAAAAGCTGCCGTGAGTACATTTTCATTATCTCTCATTGAAACCTGAGGTTCTAAAATTGAAGATAAAGTTAATAATAATAAATATTTATTTGACAGATAAATAATACCCTAAGACAAGGAATAATATGTGTTGGAACTGATAGGTAGAATATTATATGACTAACAACAGTTTAACCATTGATTTTAATCATCATCTGATTACACTGCCTCTGAACTGTCAATCAAACAGAGGTCGGGGTCAGTGGGTCGTCTTAGGGGCCGAGTTTAGGAGTTGGAGGATACGCTTAGCTTACTATGTGCAGCAAAGAAAACCAATATGCTACAAAATTGTTGCACCTTTAGAATTTTAGAGACCTAATTTTAAATTCTAAGATCACACCTTTAGAATTAATACAGGACCTAATTTGAATATGAGGGAGGGAACGGAGCGAAAGGGACCTAAGTATAAGTTGGTCCCTTTTTACACCACAATAGACCTCTAATTCAATAAGAGTCGATGAAAATGTTCATGCAAGTTCGTTTTATGAGTCATAGTTGAACATCTTAAAATTTCAAATTATGTCTACAGGGTTATTAGTAAAACACCAACAATCTCTTAAGGGGTCATTGTACTCATCATTTTGAACAACTTTTATTATGGGAAAAGACCTGAAATCGCAAAAAACCGTGCACTCAGGTCGTACACTAAAGGTGCATTGTGAAGTTTCAGGGCATGGATGTTAAAGAACAGTTGAGCCAATAAGTGCATTTGTTATAGTTTTTCTGGCTCCAAAGCTTGAATTATCCTTGATGCCAATGCGTCTGGGGTAGGTAGGGCTATGTCTTTACTGTGGTAATGTTGCTTATGAAGGTAGCCTACTTTAACAGGAGAGCTTTAATAGCTTTCTGTAGATACCTTGTTATCAGTAAGGTTTATTCTTTTAATCAATATCAACAGATATTTGTTTTTATAAAATACATTACAATTGTCTTTGAATATAATAATAATAATATCCTGGAACATTCTCACACACGGTCATCTGGTCCCAAACTAAGCAGAGCTTGTACTATGGAAACCAGATAACTGATATACTACATATACTACTTTTTTTTTGTATAGACATACTTATATAGATAATTACACCCAGACTGAGGACAAACAGACATGTTCATGTACACAAATGTTTGTCCTGGATGGGAATCGATTCCACGACCTGCGGCGTGATACCAACCACGCCAACTGGCCTGTTACTTCAACATAAATTGGAGAAATGTGGATGAACTGCACACCTCTAGACATGTGCGACTTACTCAGAAATCTATAATAAGTCTAAAGTAATAAAATAAAAATACTGATAAACATTGGCTGGCCTCAAAATGTCAGTAACTTGAATTCAATTTTATTTATTTTATTTTGCTAATTTTAAGAAAACTCAAATGTAATAATATCTGTAATATTATTACATTTGAGTATGCTATAACATCATGTATAAGATGGCAAATTACAAGTTTCCACATACAGGATGGTTCATATAGTGACACCATAAAAAAAAAAAACCTCATGCCCAGCAGGCTTAGCACGAGAACTGTAGCTAAGCATCTCGTCGACGGAAGAGTAGACAAAAATGACATTACTATGTAGACAGTACAACGGCAACAAAGTAGAAAGAGTCAACTGCAATTTTACTTAATTCACTTTTTACATAATTTGACTGGGAATTCTTTGTTATTTCATTTTTTTTTTCTGTTTAATTCTTAATTTTACAAATATTAAGTTACGCATTTAAATACAACTGCGGAGGCGAGCCCGTAGCGCCGGAGAAGATGCGATTCTCAACGTTTTTTACATGAAATATATGGAATTTTTCACTTTTTGTATGGAAAATAGGAAAAATTATTACCTAGTTTTAGCGGGTTATGGGTCTCGTAAAGGGTTCAAAATTTTCTTTATTCTTGCGATAGGTCACACCGTTTTCGAGATATAAGCAAAAGAAGAGAAAAAAAAATGATTTTGTAGATAACCATATACCCTTTGCGGCCGTTGAGTAAAAAGTTTTCTACTGTATTTAGCATGGCAATTATAAAATCAAATTGTCTTCACTACCCTAGACAACTTTCTTATGAATTAGTCTACATAAAAAGGACCTCGGCAAAAATGACAAATTGTAGAAGGATTTCTATGTAAAGTCAAAAACGGAGAAACGTACCCCATGTATGTACATTCTACGATTCTTGATAGTTTTCAGAGTTATAATTATTTTTTAATTTATTGAAAATTGTATGGGAAACTTTACAAAATTCAATTTTTATTTTTATACAACTTTTGCACATTCTTTTTTTTTTTGCCAATTTCATTATTATGAAATATTCTGTCAATATTAAATAATCATCTTCCTATTAGTAATTAAAGATACATTTTTTTTATCTTGCATTAAACAATTTTTTGGTGGTACTAAAATATAATATTAAATCTTTGTTTTTATCATTTATTTCTCTTTAATTAAATATTTTAATGCTCAAAACTAGTTTCAAATACCGAAATTCCGAACAACTCCTAAAACTCATGATCAAAACAGTTTGAAGGCTGATTGAATAAAAATAAAAATAAAAAAAACTTTATTTGGCTTATAAACTATAACAAACAACCTTGCACAATTCAATTGTGTTACAAATAAGCAGGTAGTTATTTCTTTTTATAACAAAAAAGAGAAATAGTTAACTAATAATAAAACATTGAATATAATTATTATTTTCATTTCATTTCTACTACAAAGAACCAGAAAACTTTTGTAAGTTCTTCCTATAAGATGTTTTAAATAAGCAGACATTTTATCCAGAGGATCAATACAAAACCTATTCTCAGTGTCTATGTCGTATTGGGTAAACACACCTATTTATGAAGTGTTTTCACATGAATGAATTTTATATTATTATTTTTTACGTCCGCTATGTACCATCGTGGACATGGCGGTGACTGCGGTGAACTACTTTTCCTTACCTTATTACTAAGGGCCGCCATACACGGACTGCTCGTGCAGTTAGCCATTGATCAACATCCGGACCGCTCTTGCAGTCATAGGCAACAGCTTGAAGCTGCGATTTTTAACTGCTTGAGCAGTTAATACCAAGTGCTCGTCATTCAAATCAGTAGCAACATGGGTAATTCCAAATAAGTTCTTGCGATTTAATTGCACTGATTAGCGCGTCACAATCTACGTCGTCCATTTTGCTCAAGCATTTGCTGCTTGCTTGCAAGAAGCGTGTGGGCGAAAAGCGCGTACGATGTGGAATGAAGAGCGCGGGCGGAGGTAACTACGCGAGAGCAGTCGACAACTCGAGCAGTCATTGTATGCCTGGCGACTGCTTGACCGCACGACCGCCCGAAGCAGTTGCAACTGCTCGAGCGGTTTCGTGTATGTGTGTATGTAGTAGACTGTAGTTCACTATGCAGTCGCAGCTTGAGGCAGTCCATCCTGACTGCTTCAAGCAGTCCGTGTGTAACGGCCCTAAGGTACATAGCAGTACGGTTGGGTATCTTGATTGTTTAGCAGATTGACACACTATTTCAATTTGCTTAACAATCAAGTGTCTCAAGTGAATTGTGTCTCAATTAACTTAAAAATAATAACCGCATGAGGATTTCGGTATAATATGTTTTCATTAAAACAATTTTCCAATAAATAACGTAAATAATTAATTTATAGGAAAAAGCTGTTCTGATTACCTCAGGAGCTCCTCCAACTTTAGGAAGCTCTCGACAGGTGCGTTTACCTTAATTTTTGACAAGATTAGATCAAAAATAGATTTTGAATATAATTACGAGAATTGGCCTTCTGAACTGCAGCAGTAGTTTTATTATTAGGATATCAGTGACAGATAGAAAATGTAGTAATACACTAATAGCTAATTTTCGTCAATGATTTTTCAATTACAATTCAATAATGTTCTTTAAACAAAAATTGTTAGAAAAACTGGTGATACATAAAGTTGAACCCTTGTAAATAAAATGAATGTGTTACTAATTTAATTTCCTTTGGTGATTTATTGTAGGGTAGACTGGGTACGGTTGTAACATTTTTGCGTTAATCGTTCGTACAAGTGACATTTATAGGACTAACAACATAATAAACGTTTGAAATAAATCCGTATACATCTGTCTTCAAAAAGACATAACAATTAGATAGTTAAAGTCAGTAGTTTCCAGACAGTTACCATTAACTGAAATGTCGGCTACTGTTACAACTGACCCCCATACCAGGGGCGGTTGTAACAGTGAGGGGGGTCAATTGTAACACACTCAAATAAAGTACAGTGAATGCGTTTCAATCACTTTTATTGCTTATAAATGACAATCAAGTACTTACGTATTACTTAAGATTAATATGGCACCATTTAAGGAACATTAATTTGTAATCAGTCTTTTTAATCAGTCTATGACATTTTGATTTTTAAACAAGTACAACTTCTAATTAAACTAATTAAATGATATTTTAAACAAAACATAATAATGACAGTATTTAATCAGATTCACTGCAATTATGACAGATGTAATATCTATTACCGTCGGTACAATCAATGTGTGACCAAAGACGACAGGTCCCTTGGCATTGTACCCATTTTTCACCTGATCTACTATCTGAGAAGGCTTCTAGGCAAACCAGGCAATAATACTCTTCTTCTTCTGATGATGCAGGTGGTGTGTTAGCTTTCTTTCTTGCTTTTCCCTTTCCTTTACCTTTGTGTTTCATACCAGTCGATGATTCTAATACTTTTTTCTTCACTTGTTTATCTTTCAATCTTTTCTGTCGCTCTTCATACTCCTTTCTAACAGCTTCCTTTTCAGGGGTGTCTGTATAAATTGCAGATTTTTTAGTTTTTCGACCCCTATTTGCAGTTTTCCTAGGGGCAGCTTTTGGGTAGGGCCGTATTGCCTCTGGTGAAAATATTGTTTGACGGCTCGTAGACGGCTTAGGCGATGGTTGCTGATCAGGTATTTGATGGCTCGTAGACGGCTTAGGCGATGGTTGCTGATCAGGTATTTGTCTTGGTGGTGTAGTAGTCGCTAGGCCGTCAATGTTTTCAGGAATATGAATTTCAGCGTTTTGTATTGAAGCTACTAGGCTGGCTGAAGCCTCGTTCAACAACGAAGGTGATAGCGGTGGTGTTTCATCGTTAGGAGCCGATACAGGAATGTTCTGATCCATAATCACTTCTTCTATATTGTTTGGGTTTGGCCTGTCTGTCACAAATGAAGGCGAAAAGTCAATATCTTGAAATATGTCACGGTTGAAAGGGTATATTCCTGTCTTTCGAAAACCAGCCTGAATATTTGATTGGGTCAGAGCAAGTGGCATTGCGGTTGTCGTAATACCGGGTATGTCGTAAATGGTCATAGTTCTTCCTGGATGATTTCGCATCCAGGCGTCACAGGCTGTATTGAAGGCTTTTTTCAAAGGTCCGTACACAGATCGATCCAGGGGCTGGAGTTTGTGTGAGCAGTGGGGTGGAAACGATAATAGAACTATTCCATTTTCTTTACAGAAATCTAGAGAATTTATGTGTATATGGGATGAGTGGTTGTCCAAAACTAGCAAAACTTTGTGTGAAGGAGACGCATTTGTATGTTTTTTGAAATGTTTTAAGAAAATTAAGAACGTGTCATCTTGCATCCAGCCCGATGGATTGCCTGTTCCAATGGAACCCACAGGTCCATCCCTGATGAAATGTTCTTGATATCGTATGCGAGGGAATACGAACATGGGGGGAATAGCATTGCCCAACGCGTTTGCCGCAAAAGCCAATGTGACCAATGTGCCTCGCTCAGCTGAGGTAATGGCTCCTACTTGCCTTGTGCCACGTCTAGCCACGACCCTGTCGGGTTTTTGCACGGTGGTCACGCCGGTTTCATCGACATTATATATGTCTTGAGGTTCGAAATGATCACGGTCCATAACAATTTGTAGATTATTATAAAAGGTATCAACATTAGTCCTGTTGAAACTGGTCGCTCTGGACAAGCTTGTAGCTTGAACTGCGCGCACAGATAGCTCAGGGTTCCTCTTCATGAAGGATCGAAACCACTCCTCCCCAGCCCTTTCGTTTTCAACCCAAGTAGGAGGAATTTGCAAGTTGTATTTTATAGCAAGTTCATACGCCAACTTTCTTACCTCTTTTGTAGAAAGTCCGAAGTATATATCTGCAGAACGAGTCAGGTATTTGGCAAGCTGTCGTTCTTGGTCTTCTGTAAAAACTTTGTTATGCGCTCTAAATCCCATTGTTACATTTTCCAACTCCACATTACTTTCGTTCGCTGTATCTCTCTTTCGTTTGTACCGTAGCAGGGAGACATAGTTAATACCATGAGTATCTGCCGCTTGTCTCAAAGAAACTCCAGTTTTAAGATCATTGTAAGCATCTCTATATCGGAATATCTCGCTTTCTCCTCTTGAAGTCTTTCTTACGCGTTTTCTAGGCATCTGCAATGCAAAATAAAAAAATAATTAATGTTACAACCGTACCCACAAAAAGTGTTACAATTGTACCCACCCTTCCCTTTTGCCAATAAAACGATCTCAGTATCAATTCAAATTAACCTACAAAAAAAGAATATCCTGTATTTGAAACTCTAAAGTCTAATAATCATAAATAAGAACGAGCAAAACTTAGAACACTATAATAACAATAAAATTGAGGAAAGAAATCGATCAAAAATACTTACTTTTGCTTGACAAAACACAATAGGCCACTCTGTACACGTATACAGCGCGCGGACTGCGACGCAACACTGGTGATCATGTCCGAACACGTAAGCCGCGTGTCTTTCCCCTTGTACCCCTCCCCGCACGGTGAATATTTCTGCCAATATTTGAATTGTTACAACCGTACCCCGTTACAACCGTACCCAGTCTACCCTATACAAATTTAACCTGAACAAGGTTTGTTTACCCTTTCATCAGATACTTTTATAGAAACAAACATCTATACACCTGTAAGGACTATTCTTGCTTGCAACGCTTGGCCGCTATAGTAACGCCTGCTAAGAGGATGTGGTCATCGTGTGCACGGGATTTTGTTTTCAAATTGGCCAAATGCAAGTTTCTGCAATAATACCGGTCTATAGGTGAAAAAATGTAAATTATAAATTATGTCTAAATATAAACAAATGGAGCTACGTCTGTCAACTAACTGCTTTGCAGTTTGGCAGAGGTTAAAATAAAAAAAATCTGAGAATAAACACTTTTTAATATATATATTTTTTAACTAAAATTACGTTAACCAAGAATTGAACCAAGATAAACCGTATTGTTAAACCTATCTGTTACCGATTTCCCAGTAACAAAACTTCTAATACGTAATCTGACAAAAATATCAGACATTGGTACCAATTCTGTTGTGCACAAACTAAACGTAATTTAGGCTATTACTAACTTTATCTTACTAATAAGAGCCGGACTAATTTTTCCATACAAAAGACGATACGTAAAAACATGTCGACTAAAAACACGGTGAAGCGCAAGGCTCAGGCGTAGACTAGTTTGACATCTCGGTCATAGCTATTGCCGTCTTTATCTCGCGCTGCCGGTTAGTTAAAGATAGCGATTCTCTAATTTAATTTAGTTATTGAACAAGATAATCGGCACCAATGGCATAATTTAGTGGCGATATTTTATATTCGCCTAGTGTACAAAGTGTATCAAGAGTTACTGTTGAAGTTCAGGTCAATTTTAATAAAAAAATATCTGAACAATGTTATGTGAGTACGAGTGTTTAGTAATGTTTTAACTATATAATTAGCTTATCCTTGATTGATATTGTACTAATTTTGTAATCTTATTTTTAGAAAGAGCAAGGCAAGGCTCGCCCTCTTTCAAGAGAAGAGGTGAGGCTGCTTCTAAACCTGATTTCCAAACATAGGATCATAACGAATAAATCTACGAACGCCTCAAGCAATAAGATGAAGGTAGATGCCTGGAAGTCGATAGCGCTCGCGTTCGGTGTGGCGACGGGCGAGTTCCGACATGCAGCTCAACTAAGACTCAAATGGGACAACTTGAAGAAAAGCGCTAGGAGGCGTAATGTCTTTATAAAGCAAAATAATTTACTAAAGGTAAGCTGGTGTCCATAACTCCGCGTATAAGCAAGTATTTTGTGTACGGTTACACATACCGACGTATAATCTTTCGAACCGTTTATAGTTCGCGTCAAATAACTTTGCCGCTCTGAAACCAGGCTTTCCGATGCGCATGTCATGGCGCGCTGCTGTTTTAGTATAGATATTGACTACGGCGCAGTCATTTGCGCGAACTTCAGAGCGGCAAAGTTATTTGACGCGAACTATATTTTACTTTTGACAGCACAATCAATGAGGGTTTTCATGAAAATTCACGCCATCAGTTGGCGCCACTTTGACAAGAGGTCTTCTATTTCGACAATGAATATGAAATACAGGGTCAAATCAAATTAGCTAGCGAAACTCAGCACGCATTATGGGTCATTCATTCTTTTTTTTTAGATAAAGCTTATAGTCTTATACTTATTCTTTTATTTGCAGATTGGAGGTAGAAGGAGGTATATTCCACCAGATGAAACACTTGACCGTGTAGCAGCGTTGCTAGCTGGTTCCTCACGCACTGGTATTAAGGTTGAGCTTGATGATGACAATGAAACTGACATGCCAGCGTCAGAATGCAGGAATGAGACACAAGAAGACCCTTTGTCAAACAATGAGAGTTTGACATCCAGTCTTATAGCAGAAACGTCAAATGGTGGGACTTTAACATCCAGTTTCACTGCAGAGCCATCAAATAGTACTACAATACAGACTTTCACATTGAAAGAACCAGAAACTTTGCTGCAAAAAGTTGAGCTACGTGTTATGAATGATGCTGCAGAAAGTTTACAGGACAATAACACGCAAGAAAGTTCTTGTACGTAATCTGCTTATTATAATAATTTCCCTGTCATTATGACTCACAGCAATTTGTTAACTATCGCGTTTTTTGGAATGAAAAGGTTGTGCACCTTTTTTTTATGTTGTCCTCCACTGTTCCACTGCTGAGCAAAAGCCTACCCCAAATCCACCCAAGCACCCTTTTCCAGGGCCACCTCGATGCAACCTTTGGGGTACGCGTCCAACGGGCTTAGACAAAGTAACATTCGATTAGCGATGACGCTAGTACAAAAGCCAAAAATGTATGGGATTGACATAAGCTATCCAAATGTGACGTGATCATAGGTCAACGAATTGACAGCGTCCAACCAGTGGCGTGCACAGAGATTTCAGACAAGGTATGCACAGCTATACAAAAACTTACCAGTTTCAGCTTGTTGCTATCGGTGGCCCAACAACTAGGACTACCTACCCTACCTGAGTTTTACCACAGAAGCCTTTGGCTTCGCATGATGTTTGTTTGCGACCACTATGAATATTTAAATAAGCGACACTTATATGACATGCAAAGTGGCATTTAAAAAGGCCGTGGGATGTTTATTTTGTTTTCTTTGCGCAAATGAATTTAAATTCAAAATACTACTATTACTACTTTAATGTTAACTGATTACTTTCTGCAAGTTAATGTTTATAAATCTATCTCTATAATTTCATATAGTTTTGCAAAACGTCGTCGTAAAAACTGCTACATCGTTTTACTAAAAGTTCTTTTCCAATTGCATTCATAGACAAATCTGTGAGTCTGTTCTGGCCGTGTGTTTCGTAAATATGTATGAATTCGTTTTAGACTAGAAAATGATCGTTCGGTCGAAGCACTACTGAATTTTGATTTAATTACCGACGCAACACTAGAAATTAAATCATTTTGGATCCTATTCGATAACCCCGTGAATGAGCTACCCCATGTTGATTGTAAGTGGGTTTCCAAATTTCCATCATATTTAGCTAACAAATCTACAATTTCTAGAAAATTGCCTTTATTAAAAGACAAGCTGGATTCGTCATGCCCACGGAATGCTAATACTTGTTTACCAAGAAAACAAACTACATCAATTAACCGTTTGAAAATATTTCTATTTCTCTCAACTTTCGCGTTGTGCCTTTTTTTATTATTTTGCCAGATTTTAATTAATTTAAACACACTTCGCCAGCACAGGACTCACAGGTATAATTTTCCATTTTTTACAATAAACTTACTAAATAATTACTTAGACAATCAATCACTTGCGCCGAGAATAACAAATAAACAAACAATACCTATGGCGACGAACTTTGCAATTACGTTCCGAACTAATACGAACGAATGAATTAGTCGGTCATTTGGCCAATCCGACTAAAAAAAGTCGACCCTCTGCAATCAACAATTAGGCGGTCCTTTTACGGCTTCTCAATTTGGACGGTTTGCAATATAAGCAGTGCTTCTAAAACTCCAACACACGCACACGTTTTCACGCACACAGACACACTTTTGCTGTGTACTACACGACTCGCGAAATCATGCGTTGTATGAAAAATAAGCACGGCGTAGTAATGCTTTTGCCCGCACTGCGCCTGGCATAGCTGACGTTTAAATCGCACTGTAAATACGGGAAGCGAATGTGTGTTCGTGTGAATGGTGAATAAGTTAGATTAATATTTTTTTTGAACTATAAGTAGTTATTTATCATTTCAAATTAGAGGGGCATGTATGTCTGGAACTACAGGGTATGCAGTGCTTATTTGCATGTATGGAGTGCACGCCACTGCGTCCAACGATAACTTCCATAGAGATGCGTCGATAGCGATTGTAGTAATAGAATCACTCCGAAACGAATGCCATTTGTCTAAGCCTTACAGGTGGTCTCGCATCTTTAGGTTGACAAAAACCTAACTCTTCTTTGCAGTTGGGTAAAAAAGGCGACATTAGCGACATGCTTTGCGGTAGAAGAATATATTTGATATTTGAAAATTGCTCAACCTTTTCATTCCGCGAGTGCATTTCCATATGTCCTGTTTTTTCTTGTATTTCTACTAAAATACTGGTGATTTTTTTAAAGGTATTAAAAAACAAATGCTGGCTGAGGTTGAACAGCAGTCTCGAATAAATAAGAATGAAGCATTGGCTGCGTATTTTCAAGCTAAAGCAGAAAAACTTCGGTTAGAAAATGAAAAATTAAAGTTTGAAATAGAATTGTTAAAAAAAAATCATGCTAGGACCACTGAATAGATTTAACTCCCATTTTTTTTGTATAGGTACAGCAATTGGTATCAAATTGCATTATATACTTAGTTATAATTAATAACCTTAAAAAGAGTAAATAAAATACCTGAATAATATATGTTCTTTTACTTATTAACAAAAGGAAGAATACAACATTGCCAGATAGCCAAACATTGGTGCCGATTGTGTTATTCAATAAGTAAACTAAAATGAGAGAATCGCTATATTTGACTAACAGGCATCGCGAGAAAAGGACGGCTATAGCTGTTGACCTAAGTTAGAGATGTCAAACTAGTTAACGCCTTGCGCTTCACCGTGTTTTTAGTCTACGTTTTTACGTTTACTCGTATGGCAATATTAGTTCAACTAAATTTCAATTTACGTCCGTCTCTTTCTTGGCCTATTAGACAGAAATGTTAGTAATTGCCTAAATTAAGTTTAGTTTGCGCACAACAGAATCGACACCATTGTTTCAATGCCAAAACTTACTTTGAACTTTATGATAAAGCTCTCAATGTTAGTTTTAGACTAACAAAAACTATTGAAATGATCGTAAGACAACGTAAACATAGTTCGCACGAGAAAATTAAATTCTGATTAATGGACTTAAGTTTCCTAATCCCACAGCAAGTTTATTTAAAATTTTACGTAGGTACCGTAAAAAGCTGTAACTTTGGCTGGATTTTGACGTTTTTTGTTCGTATCTTTTAATGAGCTTATTATGCTTTTAATGAGTTTCACATCGATGGCTCCTAAGTATACTGAGTCAACTGTACTTCTAATAACTTTAAAGGAAGGCGACAAAAAGAGCGAATGGTTATATTTCAAATGTTAATACAATAAAAAAAAATAGCTAATCATAGTGAATTGAATATAATAAGGCCTATTAGCAGTGCAAAATAAATTGCATATTGTTTTATTAATAACCATTCGCTCTTTTTAACCAACTTCAAAAAGTCGTTTGTTACGCGATTACTCAAAGACGGATGGACCGATTTGGAAAATTCTTTTTCTATTTGAAACTGACTGACTTGCGTGGTGGTCCCATATAAATATTACTAACTTTGCTTTGGTAGTTTTTGAGTTAGCTTCAATAATGCGTATATTTCCCACTTAGTTTATGTGGATGATGTGATGATGTTTTAATAACTTCCTATCACTGTTATTTACATAGCAGGTAGTGGTATTCGAATTTGTGTGGGGTATGTTCTACAACTAAAAAGGAAAAATAAAAACTTTTTAGCAAAAAATAAAACCGACTTGCAAAACAAAACACTACAAAGTGAGAAATATCTTTAATTTCGGAAGTCGGTGGCAAAAAGCGAAAATACAAAACCAAAGACACCGACTACCGAAATTAAAGTTATTTTTCACTTTGTAGTGTTTTGTTTTGGAAGTCGGTCTTATTTTTGTTTTGGAAGTCGGTCTTATTTTTTGCTAAAAAGTTTTTTTTATTGCCTTCCTTTAAAGTTATTAGAAGTACAGTTGACTCAGTAGACTTAGGAGCCATCGACATGGTAAACAGACCTTATGCCTTGCCAGGTAGACCTCAAATCTTGCTGTTTCCGAATGACAAGCACCCAAAGTCGTAGGCAAAGTTGTAGGTAAAAGACACAACTTTGCCTAGAAGGATATCTCAATAAATATAATGTTGATCTTTTCAGTATTTTTTTTCCGTGTTCATGAGACACCATTCTTGTCCCCAACAGTTATATTATTGCCATGAAGGTAGTATTCTTTTTGCACAGCTAATGGGCAAAGTTGTAGCAGGGACCACAAACTTTCCATACAAATATATCGTTGACTCTTGTCAGAAAAATACATCTTATATTTTTAATACTTTTATTTACTTTTTTCAAAAATTAAAACAGAAATAATCACAAATGCAATGTTTTTTTTTGAAATAATGTCTCACAGTAACAAATATATTATTATATATTTATATTATTTTTTTATAAAATGGCTTCACCATAAGGTTTATTTTGAGTATGTTTGAGTGTAGTTTGAGTATTGTTTTAACTTATAATGTATTTTAAAATGAAACAAGTAGGTACTGTCCGTATGAAATAACTTTATTTCAACTGAGTAATCAGCATAATATTACGAGCCCCTGCTTTCCCATTTCATCATTATAACTGCAATAGAATTAAGACTTAGGTACTTAAATACAACACAAAATCACGTCAGTAATGTCCGAATGGTTAGGCAGATGTGTACTGTATAGTACACCACATTTTGCCAGCTATGTTGATATGAAGCTAGGCCAGCTATGAATGAAATCATATGTAAAATAAATAATTAATAATTCCGACAAGTGACAACCCTAAACCCAGGCAAAGTTGTGGCACTCAATAAGTTTCCATAATAGTGCACAACATTGCCTACTAAGTTATTTTAATGAAATCTTGTCCCTAAAATAAAAATATCCGAAAACAAAAATAATTGAAAACACATTTACTTTAGCTAAAACAGCAAAAGATACACGACACTAAAAAAATCGACCCATACCCCATAGTTGTGCGACAAACACCACCGGTGTTTGTCGCACAACTGACAGAGAACCAATGAACCATTACAAAAAATGAAAAATATGTTGCCCAGATAATGTAAAATCACTACCAAATGGTAGAAAATAAGAAACAAAATAGGCAAAGTTGGCGTTAGTTGGCTAAGTTGCAGCGTTTTACGGTAAACCAATAAAGTATACCTTTTTGTTTCTATAATATATTATTTGCTAGTCTTATGACATAAACGTTTACTTTTTAAACGAAGTCCAGTTGAGTAAATTATAGCTAATATGATTTATTGTTCCAGCTGTGTGTTGGCTTTAAATGCCAGAATATTTAAATTTGGTTTGAACAGCTTTTGCTGTAGGTACTTACTATGTACGTATTTTTTAGGCAATGCCATATTTGGCCAATATGTACTACCAGCTGTTGCCCGCGACTTCGTCTGAAATCCAGGATGAATAGTAGCCTGTGTCCTTCTCCAGGTCATGGTCTACCCATGTGCCAAATTCATCAAAATCCGTTCTGCCGTTATAGCGTGAAAGCGTAATCATCAAACAAACACACTTTCGCATTTATAATATTAGGATAGATAGGAGGATGAAAAACCGGTCTAACGACACTAGACTCTCAAAAGTATATTAGTTACTTAAATAATAATAATAAAAAAAAACTTAACACACTACCAAAGTTTCTATAGTAATATAATTCTAGTTTCTATAATAATAATAACGTTATTGTTGTTTTCCTCGGGAACAGCACTTTTTTTCGGGATGAAAGTTACCCTATGTCCGTTTCTGTACACCTGACAACGTATATGCAAAATTTCAGGATGACCTTTTCAGTATTTCAGGCGTGAAAAGGTAACAGACAAACAAACTTACTTTCGAATTTATAATATTGGTAAGGATTAGGATGATGTTAGAATCGTTAGATTTTTAAAATATTTGATGTCCCTTTTTTAACATTATGAGCCGGTGTTGTTTCACTGCCCACCCCATTTCAAAACCTAGTTAGGGACACTTTTTACAAAAATCGTTTTATTGCATAATCTTGCTAACCTAGTAAGTCCCTACCAAACACAAAAACACAGCGTTAAAATTTCACAACTAAGCAGATATAATTAAGGCGAAAGCGTCAGGGTAGCCCGCGAAATTCAAATTTTCTTACGTTTTTTGCAATATACAAGTATTAGGTTGTACGTTGATCAAAATGTAATTCGCGGTCGTAACAAGTGTGTATTTACATAATTATAATCATTAAAGTGATCAATCAATACAACTCTTTAAGTGGTCTTAAATCCTAATGAATGACTATTTCATGAAATCTTGACATTTGAGGTTTATACAAACTTAAGGAGTTGTATTACTGATTCTAATGATTATAATTCTGTAAATACATATTTGTTGCGGCCGAACAAGTAAGAAAATTTGAATTTCGCGGGCTACCCTGATGCTTCCCTCTTAAGCATCGAAAGTTTCGAAACCTAATTGCCCCATTCACTGCCCTGTGAGCACTTTACATTTTATTTATTTATTTATATATTTATTGGATCGCCAACAGAGGCTACACAATTACATTCATGTTAACATAAACTGGGACAAATACAAGTGTGCGCTTCCAATTTAGGCGACCACATCATTCACATAATAGCTAGGTATGTACAGACGCCAGCAGGTCAAGCTACCCGAAACTCAAATTTTTCCAATCAACCTTGAACAGATTGTAGTAGCTTGATGTGCTGGCGTCTGTACAACAAGTTTGATAAAGACGAAAACATTAAATAAATCGAATCATTTTTGCGCTCTCTTGTAAAATTTCGTTTTAAGTCCTTACTAGGTTTTGAAATAGGGCAGCCGTGCAGTCTCGACATAGATAGCGATCGCTTTACGACCAACACGTGATTTTTAGTGCTTGTCAAGCAATGTTGTCTAGGGACCCCGTTAGGACATTGCGACCGAATTCAGCCGTAAAACGATCGTTATCTATGTCGAGACTGCAGCCCGAGGGCAAAGGCTTTCCTTCCCTCTCCTCTTTTCTCGGTCGACTGCGTTTGCGGGCTAAACCTTTAAGGAGGCTCACCTTTATTTTACAGAAAGATAATATTTCGATTTGTTTTTTATTTACCAACTTAATTACTTATTACAATCCTTTCCTTAACTTTTATTAACTTATTTCCATATTTATGAAAACAAGTCTATTTTATACACATCCGAGAATGTAGATAAAACTTGCAGTGTTTTTTATAACACTTCATCACGCCTATATTCGCTGAAGGGATATGCAGAGATGTTCACAAGATCCACATTTAGCCAGTTATATTATAGTCCCAAAAACATGTAGGCTTTTTGTTTTACATAGTTTTCTCTTTTCAGTCAAGCCTACCACCGCAGCAGACCTTTGAATCCCGACCTAGTTACCAAAACCAGCCCAGGAATGATTACTCCAATGCACCCAGAAATGACTACATGAGTCAACCCTCAAATAACTATAACCACGGGTCTCGTGGTCCTGAGGCGTCTCATAGCCATGGTGGAATTCACGGGTCCAGTGGAATACATGGTTCTGTTGGGTCATACGGACCCGGCGGGTCCCATGGAGCCAGACCATCTCAAGGAGGGCCCCACAGCCTCGGTGTGCCACCTGTGACTGGTGGGCCCCAAGGCTCAATAGAGTCTATGAATAGGCCATCACCATGGGCTTCTGGCGGCGGAAACGGAAACCAATGGAATACGTCAATGGTGGCACAAGTGCCACAGAATACTTTTGGCTTTACTTCTCCTCAAGCTAATGTTAACCCGTCGTATGGACAACAGGTAAATATGAACTTTATTTTGTTGTTTGTGCAAAGCACTTTATGCCAAAAAACCTACTGTCGATCGTTTAAATAATATAATTTATAAAATAATGTAAATACAGTTTATAAAAATTATCGTTTCGCAAAGTACGAATAAAAAAGAATTAAAAAAAATAAAGATGAAACATTAAATACTTGTGAAAAGCATTGTAACTTTTAAGAAGGGTACGTACAGACAGCGTCACTATGTCTCGTTTCCGAGAAAAATGGTAACAGACACCCACACAAACACCTCTTACCCCAAACGCATGTACCGTCTCCGTGGCCTTCGCGGATAAAAATACAAAAAGCTGTTAGGCAGATATGTCGGATTTGAACTTGCGTGTCTTTTGCTGGGGTCGATAGTCGATGAAGCGGTGTGTACATAAGTAACATTTGAACTACGAAATCGCCGTCAATGTTAAATAGTAGACTTTTACAGCGCCTGACGTATTTATCTTATACTTTTAAATTGATTAAAACAATCTGTTAATAACAGCAACCGCAACATCAAGGTCATCCGCGGCCTGGCGGCTTCAACCAGGGCAGAGCCACAGACCAGGGTTACGGGTACACACCTAAGAGCAATGTACCTGAAGTGGTGCCGGTAAGTACTGCAAATATTGACATGAATTATAGGAATAATATCATCATTTATTCATTTAACAATATAAGATTAAATAGAGAAATTCAAGACGTTATCACAAAATGGATAGGTACTTGAAATCATAATCTTAGATAATCATCAAGTTTTGGTGTATCACTAAGTCAGTGTTATACATGACATATTTTTTACCTCATTATAACAAATGGTTACTCAAAATCAACTTAAACTTAGACATTATAGCAGTAGTATGTATAAAAAAAAAAAGATAGTTGTATAAGTGGCAATAAATGTTAATTATCTGAGGTTCTGTATTCAAGTAAAGAAAGTTGGCTCCATAGAACACACGAAAATTGCACGCACACATAGATACGGCACACGTGAAGCGAGTGCAGGTGCACTCGCGACTGGCATTCATTTGCGATAGTTTGAGATCGCCGTACATAGGCATCTATGTGTGGGCGAGCAATTGAACTCTGTACACACGCCAATACATTTGAGGGGACAAGCCACGCTCGTTGCGGCCAAGGCTTGGATTGTCGTGTCAGTTCCTTTCAAATACCCCTCCGTGTCCCAAAAGGCACGTTATGCCGTAATACCGGCTGTCATACTACGATTACGTATGACATTTACACGGGAAGTCAGAAACCCGGAATCCTGACAACCGTAATACCTCAGGTTTGCGGTTTTTACCCAGTAATTGGGCCGCGGAAATGAAACGGTTTCGTCCGTTGCTCCGCGTAAATTAATTTCTGATTTTCAGCGGTATTCGTTTAGGTTAATGCCTGCTCATTATTGCTTAAATTGCGTAATCTTAAACGTCTTCAAAAAAGCAGGCGATTGTGTCCAAAAAATAAATTACAATCATCAAAACTGCGAACCCAATAATTATAAGTCCTATTCGTCACGCCTGTAATTGTATAGTGTAGTTAACACTAATTAATGCACGACTATTTTTACTAACCACTTAAAAATAAAACCTTACTAGAAGAGTTCAATAAACAAAGGAGGTTGTTCCAAAATATTCAAACTCTAAATGATTAATATTGGGTAAACGCACGCACTGATGAAATTCTTTGATAGTGTGTATAGTGGCTGGCTGTAGTTTTAATTTATTTAGACATTGACAATCTCGTGAAACGGACTCTTCTACTACTGTATATTTTAGTGAATAACTTCTTCAGAAAATTAATAACATTTCTGGTGCATAAAAAATGGACATTAAAACTTGCTTTTCTTATGTTCATTAAAAAATGTAATATTAGTCGTGTATAAAAACAAGGTGATGCATTTCGTAAGCTCTCACAAGTCTCCACACAAAATAATATTAACTAAAATATCTAGAAGTAAAAAAAAAAAAATCTACAGAAATGCATCACCTTTAAAAATCGAGACAATTTCATAATATTGTTGTCCGTTGTTGGTAGGCAAATTCCCGATACCGCTGGGTCAAAAAAGCAGAAACTGAGACGAAAGTCCCTAAATCACCTCATACCGGTGACGACTGGCCTAGTCCTTCTTCGGCTGACGATACCCTTGACGAAACATCTCAGGATGTCCCAAATGATTTAGTGAAACAGGGCCCCGGTGAGCCTAGCAATCAGTTAGGTCCCTCCGAAACCACGCTAAGTAAAAAAGCTATAAAAAGGGAACAAGCAAAATTGAGAAATATCAAAAATCTAACGGGCGCGAAAAGAAGACGGCTCTTTTTTTGGCTAAAGCAAGGAAAAACCTTCATGGAGGCTAGAGAACTATGTGAAATCCGTGTAAATCAGGTTGCAGAGTATCCTGCTGCTAAGGCAGAAAAGAAAATGAAGGCGCGACAGGTTGCTCTACGACGAATGAGCCCTGAGAGGCAAGCAAGGGCGATAAAGGTGGACAGGCTGATAGGGCGTGGTATCCCGGGAGCCCCAGCCCCAGTGAGGCCGAGGCCGCTTGGTCCCCCCATACGTCTTCGCATTGTTGATGAGCTCGAACCAATGTCTCAAGAGAAAATCGAACAGCTTCAGGACAAAATTTTGGAACTTGTAGACGCAGAAACGGATGGAAATGGCCCAAGCTTTGTAGGTTGCTCATCACGATCTGGTTGCTTTTTACTCAGTTGTGCGAATGACCAGACGTTACAATGGCTAGAAAATCATTTGCCGAATTTCCAGCTATGGGAGGGGGCGCACATTAAAATCGTCAACCTGAGCGAATTACCTAAACCTGTGATCGGGGTTGCGTACGTACCGGATCCTAATCTGGATGAGGACGCCATTCTTAGGATGCTTAAATCTCAAAATCAGGGACTTGACTTCTCTGACTGGTGGATAAGTAGCCAGAAACCTGATCTTCCAGCTGGCCAGACTGTAACCTTTAACATCGATAAGTTCTCAGTTGAAAAGCTTGCCGAAAGAAACAACTTTGTCTACCTTGGATTAAAAAAAATAAAAATCAGACTCAGAACAAAAAATATAAAGGCGCCCCCTGGGCAGGGTACGCTGCCAATGAGGCAAATGGGTAAGGGTAAGGCGAAATTGGATATGTCACCGAAGGGGCAAAAGGGTAAGGGAAAAATGGGTATGCCGCCCAAGGGAAAAAGGGCGCCCATGGATCAAATGGAAATGCTGCCCATGCGATCAAAGGGCATGGTGCCCATGGATAAAATTGGCGTGGGGCCTATGGGACCAAGGGGTACGGCGCATATGGGACCAATGGGTATGGTGCCTAGGGGTCCAATGGGTATGGGACCAATGGGTATGGAGCCTAGGGGTCCAATGGGTATGGGGCCAATGGGACAAATGGGTTTTGTGCCAGCTGCATCGACTTCAACAGCAATGTATGGTCCCCCGAGGGGTTTCTCCTACAACCCTGGTTCTTCTCAACCGAAACATTTCGGTGGTGGTAATCAGCCGAATCATTTCGGTGGTGGTAAGAACCCCAAAAAGAATAAAAATCAGGGTAGACCTGCTAGTGTTGGCGGCCCTAATCCCAAACCTAATACAAAACCGAGTTCTAAGAAGGCTAAAAATAAGGGGCGTAGATTTCAATTCCAGGGAAATACTAACCAAGAGCAAAAAGACTGGAAGAAACCTAAAGGTCGACCTTTCTTTAACTGATCCAACATATCCGTAATCTCATTAAGTTAGTATTTAGTTTCCTTAGGACATTATCTATCTATATAAATAAAAATCAATCGCCGAATGTATGTAGTTACGTGCATCACTTCAGAATGGTCGCACCTATTTGGCTAATTATTTTTTGTTCTGTTTGCAATTGTCTGGACAAGGTTTTTATGAAAGAAAATGTTTGAAAAGTTGCCGGGAAAGTTGGAAAAGTCAGGAAAATTGAAAGTGCATTTTCTATCGGAATTTTGTATGAATTATTGGAGTTTTGACAGGCCGTTTGTCGGGTCAGCTAGTCTAAAATAGAAATACTTTAAGTAGGAAAATATGTAAATTATTGTGACGTCACTTTCAATCCTGACAATGTTAATACAGTCATGAGGACTGACGTCAGAAGTGAAAGCTATGAAATAATGTGGCACAAAACACGTCACCCATATAATGTCGGTGACGCAAACCCATAGGATTTTTCGCTACCAAAAATGCTCAACGCGCCAAAAGAAGTTTTCAATTTAAAAAATTAAGCAAACATAGGCTACGCTAAACTTGTGAGCTAAGTAATAACAGCCGCAAGGGTTGAACGATCAGGTTAAGCAACGCTTGCCGCGGTTGGTCCGTGGATGGAATCTTTACATACCAACAACCTTCCGTGCCTCGGAAAGCACGTTAAGCTGTTGCTCCCGACTGTCATCCTTGGATCTTTGACAGTCGTTACGGGTCGTCAGAAGCCCGAAAGTCTGACAACCAGTCTTACCAAGGGGTAACGTATTACCCAGTAACTGGGTTGTGGAGGTCAGACAAGCAGTCGCTTCATGTAAAATACTGATATTTATCTGCATCTGGTTAGATTGGAAGCCTACCCCAATATAGTTGGGAAAAGGCTAGGCAGTTTATGAGGCTTCACCAAACTTCTAAATCAGGTCCTATTCCATACATTTCCTCTAATACGCTACTGTCAAGAAAAGAAGATTTCTCAGCTCTAGTCGTTGACATCACCCATCATAAGAAGAATCACTTATACTTATTTTCAAGGTGTGTTGGTTATAATAACTTATATTTCTATTGTTTTTATTGTAGACAGCCTCGTTGGTCTGGTGGTTGCAAGCGCTACTGGGTGAATATTCGAGCGTTTTAACCGCCGTCATTACCTTCCGCCAAAAGTTGATGAAAGAGAATATATTTAATGAAATATTTCAGCAATTCCTGATTCTGGTCCTTAAGCAGATTCTGGGAATTGATGAAATATTTCATTAACGATATTCTCCTTCATCAACTTTTGGCGGAAGGTAATGACGGCGGTTAAAACGTCGAATATTCACCCTACTGCTGAGCATGAGGTCATGGGTTCGATTCCCGGTTCAGGCTAAGTGTTATTGGGTTTTCCATGTAGACTTTCTCAGCAGCAGCCCGGAGTCTACACGGAAAAAAACGTAACGGCTATAAATAAACAAGTTGTTGCTATTTACAATCAGCGACTAGGTTCGGAGGGAGCCTGCAGTTTGTTGCTAGAATTGAACCAGTGAACTTGGTTAACGTACATTGGTAACATTAACTCAGTTAATATATTTAAAAAAAAAGTAAATTTAAAAAAATCAAAAATCCCTACTGCGTAACGAAATAAGGTAGTTTTTATTTGTTTAAATATGGTGTACATGATACATTGCATGCATGATAATAATGGGATACAGAAAAGTTCTAACATGTTCAGCCGCATATTGTGGCATACAAAATGGCAGGCAGAGATGGTGCATAAGCCGTAATAATATTTACCAAAATTACATTTTATCATTATTCAAAAGATGGAAACAAGATGACCTAATTCTGTCTCCAATCTCATGCAGTCGGAGGCATCTTCTGAAATCTTATACTTCTATTTCATATAAATAAAAAAAATTGAAGTGTCTGTTTGTAATGTCAAAATAACAGCTTTTTATTAAATGAATATGAAAGTATATACGGTACTAATAACAAAAAAAAAACTATTTTTAAAATTTTTGTCTGTCTGTCTGTTTGTTCCGGCTAATCTCCGAAGCGGCTGGACCGATTTTGACGGGACTCACTGGCAGATAGCTGATGCTATAAATAAAAAAGAGGGTGCGCGCAAAAAATTAAAACCCATAAAATTGTGAACAAAATACGATTTAAATAGGGCATACAAAAAAAATCTGTTGTTTAGTTCGAATTATGCGAACATAAATGTACTAACATTTATGTTCGCATATTTCGTCAAAATGTACTGAACAGCTGATTTTTTTTTGCGATTTCAGGGTTGGTCCCATAGTGAAAGTTGTTCATATTCATGGGAAGAATAACCTGTGAATTGCGTACTACTCAAAAAAATGTCCTATATATATATATATACGCGGCTTCGCTCGCGTGGAGTCTATATATATATATATATATATATATATATATATATATATATATATATATATATATAGACTCCACGCGAGCGAAGCCGCTGGCAAAAGCTAGTATAATTATATACCCGTAGATTATAATTGAAAAAAAAAACAAAGCAAATTATGAAAGATTTTATATGATTAATTATTAAATTTAAATTCTATGTCTCTTTTTATTACTGATTGTTAAGCTGTGATGAAGGTAAACTATTAGCAAAGAGCTGAGATGTTCGGTTGCAAATATTGTACCAAACACTATTACTGAATGGGCCTGCTCTTGACCTCGATCTCGCCTGGTGGAAAGCGATGGATGAGGTCTACAATGGAACATAATTTTCTTATGGTCCTACTACCTCGTTGGTCTAGTACTTAGCGTTTACGACTGCGGATCATGAGGTCCCGGGTTCAAATTAAGATTTCTCAGTAGCAGCCTGGAGTTGGTGGTGTGACACTGCCGTGCCTCAAAAAGCACGTAAAGCTGTTGGTCCTGTGCCTGATCTCTCCCCGGTCGTTACGGATTGGTGTTCAAGGGACTATGAGAGTGAAGGAAGAGAGAGTTCACTTGTGTTTGTGCACTATATATCTCCTGCTTAGTTGGCTGACTAGTGGCTAGTCTCTGTTGAGATTGAGACAGGCTGCTGTGACTGAAGGAGGAGTAATCTGGTTTGTCCCGAAACCCTGCTGCTTCGCTATAGCCATTCATGGCCGTTTTGGCTGCATGACTGGTTTACATGGCAAAACATGGACAGTCGCCGAGCACCCCTAAATATGTCAACACATATAATCTTTCCAACCATTTATTTTACTTTTGATGTAAGCACGCATGAAGTTCCTTATTTAATGACGAACAAATGTAATACTTCATTGACGCTGTTATTCATTAAAATAAAATACCAATGTGTTAAATCGATTAAAACTTCTTTATAAATAATGTCGATTGTTATAAGAAAAATAAATGGTTGGATAGATTATAATTATTATTGTAATTAGGGCATCGTATAATCATTATGTTTAAGAACAACTTTATTTCTCATGAGAATTACATACATAATTCACTTACTGAGAAACAATATCTAAAACTACGATTAATAATTAGAGCGCACAGATGTACGTATATAAAATACTAAAACAAAATATCAAAGAAAAAAAAAGAAAGAAAAAATGTGGGTAAACAGATAGGTGATAACATAAACTCGACCGTAAGTTAACCAAGCACAACACAAATCATTACTACATTTATGGCACGATGTCGATAAATCACAATCGCTTTGTTTACGGGATATACTTCTCCCATGTTTTTGGAGAGTGACAATAAAGAGCAGGGCACTATGGTATGCCAGCTACTGTCATGTGTATTTTCGTTAACTCTACGAATGGTTAAACATAGTAGCTACAACATTTAGGCTAAATGTGTTTGCCAAAATACCATTACTTAGTTACTATTTTTTAACATGAATGAGTTAACATGAATACATTCATATTAACTCGTTCATGTTTAGCCTTTTGCATTTTACCAAAATTCAACCGTTAGTTACTATGTTTAACCATTGGTTAACTACGGATCAAAAAACCGGCCTTAGTCTAGTTTATGAAACTAACCAACTAATAAAACTCAATTCAAGACTTGACGACCTGCAAAAACTCACTCTTAGTTTAGTTCGGCAATGATGAAGTACAGACAGCGGTGAAAGTCGCAGAATATTTTGGAATTGTAATAATTCAGTCTCGTAAAATCTTTGCCGTCTGTTTAACGCCTACAATCAATAATGTATCTCAAAGTCTTTGACGGCTGCTTGTGATTCGCCCTAACAAAGACTCAGATTGACAAACTCGGCCGTTGATTGGTTACGGACAAGGATCGGGATCAAGATTGGGATTGAGATATAGAAAGCGGCCGTTAGTCATTCTCTGCAACTTTGTGCTAACGCCAACCAACTTATGTCGCCGACTGTACTATTCATAACACCGATATGAACCAACGCCTACCACTTTTGTGTAACTAAGTTTCAACTAAGGAAACTTCACAGCCTACACGTCAAGTGGAGACTCGTCACTCGTCTCTGAGGAGCATCGAGACTGTCGATACAAGCCTGACACATCCACCAAACCAAAGTCGCTACCCAGCGAGCCAGTCTTACCAACAGGACAAACCGGCAAGTGTAAATATCACCAATTTTTTATTTGTATTTTTAACAGCAGGAGACATATATCAATGGGTCTGTTTTTTTGACCATCCATTACATATTGAGAACTCTCCTTGTCTCGAAAAGCACGTTTATCCGGTGGTCCCGGCTATCATTCTTAGATCTTCGATCTTTGTATGAAGTCTGACAACCAGTCTTACATATCATGAATCCAGTAGTTAACTAGGTTTTGGAGGTCAGATAGGCAATCGCTCCAGGTAAAATAATGGTATTCAGATGCATACGGCTAGACTGAATACCCCAACATAGTTGGGAAAAGCCTAGGCAGATTTGTTTGTGCCACGGATGGACGCCACTGACTATTTGAAAAAACTCTCGACCCAGCGGTCGGAAATTGTCAACTTCTTCTTCTAATTACGAACTAAACATGAGCATGGATTAGAGCAAATTGCAGGAAGCATTTTAAAAAAAATCTTTTGTTAGGTGTTTGTGGGTAAGTAATAACAGCCGCACGGGTCGATCGATCAGATTAAGCTACGCTTACCGCGGTTGGTCCGTGGATGGGTGACTATCTTTACATGCTAAGAACCCTCCGTGCCTCGGAAAATACGTTAAGCCGTTGGTCCCGGCTGTCATTCTTGGATCTTTGAAAGTCATTACGGTTCGTCAGAAGCCCGAAAGTCTGACAACCAGTCTTACCAAGAGGTTTCGTATTACCCAGTAGTAACTGGGTTGTGGAAGTCAGATAGGCAGTCGCTCCATGTAAAATACTGGTATTCAGCTGCATCCAGTTAGACTGGAAGCCGACCCCAACATAGTTGGGAAAAGGCTAGGTAGATAGATGATGATCTAGACTTGAAACTAAAGCACTTCCTAAAATCTGACTGAAATAAGTATACCTTTTTTTTCATCCAATACACACACTTGAACAAGGTGTCATGAAAACCTGAAAAGGGGTCATCATTATGAACAACTCACAGTGGGACCAAACAAGAAATCGCAAAAAAAAATCAGCTCCTCCCATACCTACCCTTTTTTTAAATTGTTCCCTTTACGTCGAGTGCCGCAAGTACAGTCGGAAATAAAAGTGAATTACAGGTAATGATTTAATCAAAGTAGGTACGAGGGCGGGTCAATAAGTCCGTGACTTTTTGAATTTCTGACCTCTTTACTGAAAAAGCAACACTACTCCTGTCAACAGGCATCTGTCAGTTGGCTCCTGTCAAAATTTGAACTTGCTGCGTCAGTTAGTTTGTGTTTGACAGCTATTTTTATCAGACTACCCAGTAATTTGAGGAAAAAATGGAAAAAATTGAATTTCGTGTGCTTATTAAGCATTATTTTTTGCGAAAAAAAACCATTACCGAGACCAAGGCTAAGCTTGATAAATACTATGGGGACTCTGCACCATCGATTTCAATGGTAAAAAAGTGGTTTACTGAATTTCGTTGTGGCCGTACAAGCACTGAAGATGCCGAACGTCCTGAACGCCCAGTTGAGGTCTCTTCACCCGAAACAATCGAAAAAATTCACGATATGGTGTTGGCCGACCGAAGATTGAAAGTGCAAGAGATTGTGGAAGCCGTAGGGATCTCGCATGGCTCAGTGGTTTCAATTTTGAATGATCACTTGGGCATGAGAAAGCTTTCCGCAAGATGGGTGCCGCGTTTGCTCACAGTCGACCACAAACGCAATCGTGTAAGAACTTCACAGGAAGGTTTGGCGTTGTTTAATCGCAATATGGAGGAGTTTTTGCGCCGTTTTGTAACCGTGGACGAAACATGGATCCATCACAACACACCAGAGACCAAACAACAGTCAAAACAGTGGGTTTCTAAGGGTGAATCGGCGCCAAAGAAGGCCAAGGTGGGTTTGTCAGCCAATAAAGTTATGGCGACTGTTTTTTGGGATGCACGCGGGATAAACCACATTGACTACCTTCAAAAGGGAAGAACAATCAATGGGGAATATTATGCCAACTTATTGGACCGATTCAATGACGATTTGAAAAAAAACCGACCTCATTTGGCCAAGAAGAAAGTTCTTTTCCACCAAGACAATGCAAGGGTGCACACATGTGCAGTTGCCATGGCAAAAATCCATGAATTGGGCTATGAATTGCTCCGTCATCCGCCCTATTCTCCAGATTTGGCTCCGAGTGACTACTTCTTGTTCCCAAACCTGAAGAAATGGCTTGATGGAAAAAGATTTGACTCCAATGATGAAGTCATCTCGCAAACAAAGGCCTATTTTGAGGACCTCGACAAATCATATTTTTTGGACGGGATAAAAAAATTGGAGAAGCGTTGGACAAAGTGTATAGAGCTCAAGGGAGACTACGTTGAAAAATAAAATGATTTATTTATCAAAAAATCTGTGTTTTATTCCAAAAGTCACGGACTTATTGACCCGCCCTCGTACTTAACACATACTGTTATTAGTACGTCTATTCATGTATTAAGACGAGTACCTCCGCTATTAGACACTATGTAAATAGTCATAATTCATTATGTCAGTATGACCATAATGTATTTTGTTCTATGAACAGTCAGTTAAAAATTATTTTTAGTAACTCGATAAACATCAGTATCCTTGCAGAACAATAACCTTTAAGACTTGACGTAGAGGGATTCAACGTAAAGGGAGCAATTCCCCTTCTTCATGTTTTCAGTTATTTCAATGACACCATGTATAAGTTTGGGTCACCGTCTCTGTTTGAACTAATAAAATGACTGTTTCAGTTGACCATAATGAAGGACAACTTCCAAGGTCCGACGCAGTACAATATCATCAACCCTGGGGGCCAGTCGGGCAGTCATGCGGGACCGGGCGGGCATCAGTCGCAGTACTCTTCGACCGCGCCTTCGCCGTGGAACTCACAGGTAAAGTTGAAAAGCAGTGCGTTTATAACCCCGGTCGTCGCCAGTTAAAGTAAACACCAAATTTTTATTTCACTTGTGTTGATGCTCTTACAAGTCTTTTGACTTAAATAAGAAAGGTTAAATAAATGCACAGTTATAAGTTTTTAAACCGACATGGTCACTAACACTATTATTAGAACTGAAAACGGGATATTTATCATGTATATTAAGTTGTTCGAGTTTCCGATATTTCGGCACTGTTGCAAGTGCCATTATCACGGATAAACACGGATAAACGCGGATAAATGCACAGTTGTTCAGAATGATTGGTCAAAATTATCTTGGCCCTGTAATATCTAGGATGCCTTTTATTTTATATTCAGAAATAACCGTTTCAGAGAACACTTTAAAAAGTCAGTTTAACCAGTCAACATTCCAGTTACTCTAACCCAGCCTTCTCTTTCAGCCCCAACCAACAAAGGCACCGTTTTCAAAGCCAAGCCCAACGTCGTACGATAAACAGTACGACGATAGGAAATACATTCAATCGGACGCTAGAGATCCTAAGGCTAAAGCAATAAGACCAGAAACCCAAGATAGGACTTACAAAGACTATGAGAAGAGACGCGGTTTCTCGCCCAGGAGATCTCCTAACGGGAGGAGGGTATCTCCAGTACCCGGAAGACAGGTTCCTCCGTCAGGAAGACGGGTTTCTCCATCGGGAAGACGGGTTTCTCCATCGGGAAGGCGGGTTTCTCCATCGGGAAGACGGGTTTCTCCATCGGGAAGGCGGGTTTCTCCATCGGGAAGACGGGTTTCTCCAATTGGGAGAAGGATTTCTCCACTTGCGAGGAAGTTTTCTCCGCCTGGGAAAAGGATTTCTCCAGGTAAGCTTTTGATAATTTTATGCTGATTTGGTAATGAAGTAGAAAGAAGAGCTAAATTTAGCTTTTTGGCCTTGATTGTACTCTGTACATCATCATCATCATCACCATTGGCAGCTCTGTTCCACCCACTGCTGAGTATAGGCCTCCTCCATTTTATGCCATGCTTCCCTGGTCCGTGCGACTCATCCAGGTCTTTCCCGCGATCTTCTGTACGTCGTCCTATTTTCCATTGGTCTGCCCACGCTCCTTCTACCGTGTCTCGGTAACCAACCATTCCGTTAAAACTCTGCTCCACCTGCCATCACCACAACTAGCCAAGTGTTCTACCCACCTCTATTTCAGAGCCGCTACCCATAGTTTTACGTTTTAAACCTTAGTCCTACGTCAGATCTCTGAGTTACGGACTCGGTCTTTCAGTGATAGGCCTAACAAGGCGCGCTCCATAGCCCTTTGTGCAACTTGGACTTTCTACACAGTTTCTTTAGTGAGCGTCCATCTTTCGGATCCATATGCATGGTAGACAAGACACATTGTTCATACAATTTTAGTACTCTGTACATCTAAACATCGTCAAATATACGTGATAATTTGAGAACTTCCTCCTTTTTGTCGTCGGTTAAAAACCTATGTGATTATTATAATGTAATTCACGAGTTCTAACCCACAGTTTTATACATGTATTTTTATTTGGTACTACCAAATAGAAAACGTCTATAAAACTGTATCATATCGAGGGTTCACGGGCTATTTGTATTAAGCGACATCCTGGCCGATATTAAGTTATTATCATATCTACCTGCATTCAAAAGTGAAAAACGTAAAAAACGGAGATAGACACTATTGATTATTAACCGTCGATTGGCCACTTTTCCGTAAAAAATATTGATACTTTTTTACAATGTTCTTTTTTCCGAATAATGAAACTTGGAAATGCTCTCCTGTAAAGTTCCAAACATGTCGCTTAATAGCCCGTGAACCCTCGATATGTGTACTTAGCATATTATATTATACAAGCCGTGCGCCCGATGGGATTGCAACCAGCAAAAATAACAAACTCATCACCAATTTAATCCCTTTACATAACATAAACTGACGGCTTCTTCCCATGGGGGGGGGGGGGGGGGGGTAGGCAGAAACTACAGAACCTGCTACGATCCTTATATACTCCTTTTGCTTCGTTTACGGTCATACACGCACGCCGGTTGCGAGTACTACGCACCTGACCTTTCTGAAGAACATCACCAATAAGGTCACTATAATATCCTCCTAGGGCGTCCCCTCCCGGCGTTTCCACTCACATTAGCCTTGTGTGTGAATGAGTGGATGAATTTTCGAAAATTCGTCTTTAGTGCTCACTTTCGTAGTATAAGAAACTCTTAAACAGAATTTAGACCTTACGGATTCGGCTGTACGCTGTCTTTCAGTGAATGAATGAATTTAAGATTTCTGTTAACTAGACTTGCCTAATGGCCTTAATGAATGACCTCTCTTATTTTATTTAGAAAAACTGGCGACACTAGTTAAAAAATTGAATTGAGAAAAGAAAGAAATAAAGAATTACATACAAGGTTATTGGTAAAACACCAACAACCGGTCCTTCGAGCCGGATATTGATGATGAACTAGTCTCAAAGGTGGAAGGGGAACCAGTCTGATAGTGTCATTGTGACCCTCACGAAGCCCGAGGATTCGCATGACCTATCATATCAGCAACACCAGCTCGCAAAGTGAGCGAGCACCCCCAAAACCCTCACGAAGCCCGAGGGTTTTACATGTTTTTTTCTACAACAAGTATGAATGTGGATGGCTATACGAGTAGGGGAAGATCAAAGAAACGATGGATGGACTGTGTGAAAGATGATATGGCTAGAACGGGACTGACGAGATGACGACTAATAGAGAGGTATGGAAAAAAAAGACATGTTGCGCCGACCTGAAATAAATTGGGACAAGGGCAGGAGAATGATGATGATCTTAAGTAGTTTGAAAGTTCTAACGTTTTTAAGTTTTGGGTTCCTGTTTTTTTTTCATATAGTATTTTACTACAATACTTAAATATTATCATCTAGGATTGGTGTGTACGCGTTCTAGTTTAACATACATTTGTTGCATAACTTACAAACTTGCATTATTTGAAGGAGATTTAAGTTACTAAAATCTATGAACGCGCGTTACACTGTTTACCAGTCTACTCTTACCGCAAGCCGCGTAAAAGAACTTCGTTCCAAAAACAAGTTGGGGGAAATATGCGTCACATCCACGCAAAACGGCCATCACTCAGCATAATGCTGTGACACTATGAGAGACAGAACCATAGCGGTGATTTTCAGCGACAGCGGTTAAATAAAGTTTTTGATCTCCTTGTCACCAGACCGTCGTATACCAGCCCATCAGATTCACCCCGCCCCGCACCACCCTGGTCGCCGCGAGTCCCCGCACAAGAGGACCTCGCCACTGAGGCGCCTGGTCTCACCACCACGCAGAGCCTCGCCCGGAAGAAGAGATGACCCACAAAGGATGGCCAGGTACGTTTAGTTATTTATATTGAGTTATGTAGCATTCTAAAGAAAAGTATGCGCTTCGGTAATTTTCTGAATTAGCGCGAACTTCGCGCCACAGAGTACGTTCCCGAAACATGCACCGTGTAAATGAATTAGCGCGAACTTCGCGCCACAGAGTACGTTCCCGAAACATGCACCGTGTAAATGAATTAGCACGAACTTCGCGCCACAGAGTACGTTCCAGAAACTTGCACCGTGTAAATAGGGCTTCCCGTTTACACGGTGCAAGTTTGACGGTGAACATTGACGAGCAACAATCGCATGCCATAAAGCACGTTCAATTATTGCCGTTCAAGAATTGCATGCAAGTGTTTACAAGCGTACAATTTCCATAAAATGGCATACAATTTATTGAATGCAAGTTTTGCCATTCAATAATTGCATGCGACTTCTGTTTACACCAATAGAATTATTGCAACGCGATAATAGCATGCAAGTTTTGCCTCGTCTAAACACAGAGTTGCACGTCCTAGTAGTACAATTGATTCAAGTATTGCCCGTATAGGCGCTGCCAAATATTTCATTCAATTTTATTGAACTTCTCAAGATTTTTTTTAACTTGTTTCGTTCGCTCATGTTTGATTGATAGAAAATTTTCATGCCAGTATTGAATGCGAGATTTTATTGTACGTGATGTTTACACCTATACCAATTTTGAACGGCAACTAACTTGCCCGTATCGTGCAACAATTGCTTCAATTTTATGGTATGCCACAGGCAATAAACTTCCTTGTAAATGGGGCTTTTGTGAGGTGACTTACTCCGGTCTCAGATCTTCATTTGTCACTCAAAAGTTATGAAAAGTTTTTTTCGCAGTCGTTACCACTGGACCACCGCTGTTCTTACGTTGTGTTTAAAGCTTAGTTTTAAATATTCTGAAAATAAGTTTGCTGATCGCTCTTAACGTAAAGCAAAACAAAATATGTATACCAACAAATACAATCTTTTCAAGTAGGTACTCACCGGACCGCCCTCACCCCGATAAACTGGCCAAGTACGGACAAGATAAACTGAAGCAAATCCGGCCTGCGTACGAACCGACCACCCATGTAAGTACCTCCTGCACATGATAGCACATTACATTAGTAAGGTATATAGCTATTATATTAGGTTGGGGAAAAAGTCTTTTCGCATTATAGTATGTATGAACTTGTAATAAAATCTCTTTGGCTATACTATTTGTATCTGGCTGATTTTGGTATCATTGAAAGTTTAAATTTTAAAGAACATAATTCCAAATTCAAATTAGGAAAATGTGTGATTTTCATTTGTTTTTCGTACCGTCAAGATGAGTGAATCTAATGAAGAAATTCGATACATTTTAAAATTTTACTACAAAAAAGGTAAAAATGCAACGCAAGCCGCGAAAAAAATTTGCGATGTTTATGGACCTAGTGTAGTGTCTGTGAGAGTAGCACAAATTTGGTTTAAGCGTTTTCAATCCGGAAATTTTGATGTCAAAGATGCACGTCGCTCTGTTCGCCCTATTACGGATAAAATGGATGCCATTTTTTAAAAAGTGGAGCAAGATCGGCATATCAGTAGTTACGACGTAGCTGAAGAACTGGAAATTGACCACAAAACAGTTTTGGCGCATTTGAAAAAAAGTGGGTACACAAAAAAGCTCGACATTTGGGTACCTCACGAGCTTACTGAAAGAAACCTAATGAACCGTGTACTCATTTGTGATTCTTTATTACGACGTAATGAAACCGAACCATTTTTGAAGAAGCTGATAACTGGTGGTGAAAAGTGGATCACGTATGACAAGAACGTGCGAAAAAGGTCGTGGTCAAAGGCCGGTCAGGCTTCACAGACTGTGGCGAAACCCGGGTTAACTCGCAACAAGGTGATGCTGTGTGTGTGGTGGGATTGGAACGGCATTATTCATTATGAGCTGTTACCACCAGGCAGGACCATCGATTCTGAACTCTACTGCGAACAACTGATGAGATTAAAGCAAGAAGTTGAGCGAAAGCGGCCGGAATTAATCAACAGAAGGGGTGTGGTTTTTCATCATGATAACGCTAGACCTGACACATCTTTAGCCACTCAGCAAAAATGAAGAGAGTTTGGCTGGAAGGTGTTAATGCATCCGCCGTATAGTCCTGACCTTGCACCTTCAGATTTCCACCTGTTTCGGTCTCTTCAGAATTCTTTAGGCAGTGTCAGGTTAACATCACGAGAGGACTGCCAAAGCCACTTGTCGCGGTATTTTGACCAGAAGTCCCAAAATTTCTATAGCAATGGGATCATGTCCCTACCTACAAGATGGCAAAAAGTTATCGAACAAAATGGTACCTACATACTTTAGTTAAATGTAAATAAACTATATTAAAAAATGTTTTGAATTTTCTTACAAAATTCGAAGAAACTTTTTCCCCAACCTATTATTTGAGGCCGAGATTAATAAACATAAACTCACTCCTTCTTTCCATGAGGGTAAGCAGAAACTACAGAACGCCACCTGCTACGATTCTTACATACTGCTTTTGCCTCGTTTACGTTTATACATCTGGTCCTGCACGCGCCGGTTGCGAGTACTACGCACCTGACCTTTCTGAAGAACATCACCGATAAGCACTAAATATACGTAGTCGGGCCATAAGGTCTGTCACATAGGTAAAATATTCAAATTTAGAATGCAAGCCGAGGAAAATATTATGGGCATTCGAAATTTGAATATTTAAAGAAAATAAAAACAAAGGGTGTCTGGAATTTTGTTCATTTTCTAAAATGGAGTGGACGCGCAAAAAAGACACGAGTCGCAGTAATTGCATTGCATCGATGCGGTCACGCGCCAACTGAGATTTTCAAACTGCTGAAAATTTTGAAAATTCCACTGAGATTTATCGTACTATCAAACGATTCAGGGAAGATTTAAGATTAGAACATAAACAAAGGAGCGGTCGAACTCGTACTGTCCGGACTCCAGTGGTCATCAAAGCAGTGAAGGCGCGATTCCAACGAAATCCTGTCCACAAGCAAAAAATGTTGGCTTTGCAGATGAAACTAAGCAGAACTACTGTTAAAAGGGTGTTAAATGAAGACATAGGACTGCGTGCTTATAGAAAAAAAAACAGAACATCTTAACGCACGGCTGAAGAAAATCAGACTCGAAAAAAATGATAAAGTGTACGCACACTAGTGAAGAAGCGAGCAGACGTGTGCCACGTGTTCACCGTGGTCATCACCTTTCGGCATTCATGGTTTGGCTTTGAGTGCCCTATTTGATTCCAACGGAGGTGTTTTTTTTTTTTGTGGAAAAAGAGTGAAAACCTGTGCCCTTGTATATCAAAACACAGTCCTAACAAACACTGTGGAACCTCTTTCACAAACAATGTTCGAAAACCGGGTATTCCAGCAGGATTTTGCGCTGGCTCATAAGGCGAAAAGTACCCAAAACTGGCTCACGACCCGTGGAATCGACTTTATCAGGCATGAGGATTGGCCCTCATCCAGTCCAGACTTGAATCCCTTGGAGTACAAAGTATAGCACCACTTAGAGGAGAAGGTCTGCGCAAAACCCCATCCCAACTTGGAGTCACTTAAAACATCCCTGATTAAAGCAGTCGCCGATATTGACATGAACGTCGTGCGTGCTTCGATTGATGACTGGCCTTGCAGATTGAAAGCTTGTATCGAAGCAAGAGGAAGACATTTCGAATAATTTTAATGTGGTGTAAATCTGTATTTTATACCCTTTCATTTGATGTATAAATGGTTGTAGTGCGTAACTCTTTGTGTCAGTTATTTAACTTTCCATATGTGACAAAACTTATGACCAGACTACGTATATGTAAGGCGTATGTGTAAGGCGTCCACTCCCGGCGTTTCCACTCACATCTCATTTCCAGTTTATGTATGTACTAATAAATGGAGCTTACAGTCCTGCCGTCGAGAGAATGAGTTCTTGACACTTGTCAGTTTCATACTAACGAATATGTGTTTTGCGAATTTGGTTCTTATTACAACTAGAAGTTGTGCAACTGACAGGTGTCAGGAACGCATTCTCTCGACGGCTGCACTGTAGCACGTGCTTTGGCTGAGTGTTAAGCTCATTTCAGACTACGCTATACTATTCTGCTACATAGTACAACATTAAAAGCTATATAGCTATACTATATATAGCAGTGCGTTGACATGATGCGATATAATCGCAAGCAAATATGCTATATGGCAAGCTCAGTTGACCAGTCGTGTCGTTTCGTTCGTCTCGCTTGCGGGGCGTGCGGGCAAAGACGTTAAAATGTACTTAACCGCAAAATTAAACCATAGAACTCATTTCTTTGGTACAAAGAAATCTGGCAATACGTTCTTTGTGTGAGTCTATGGAAAAAAACTGCGTAAAAATAGAAATTAAAGTAAGAACACCTTAGAATTATATAATAAAAGTAGTACTGACAAAAGTTATTCAAAGAAACAGGACTATAAACAAATAAAAATGATACTATTTTTATTTACCCTGCATCAACACGACGAGCATTAAAAATATCTGCAACAAAATACTACAGAGCATTTGAGATAAAATAAATTTTATCGTAAAATATTAAAAAGAAGTCCGTAGTATTTCGCAGAAAATTTATGGGAATATCAAATGATCTTGGCAACAGATGAGACGAAAATCTTCAATATTATTAAACAGAAAGAACATTAAATAAGACTGGCGACAAAACCGCTGGACCACCACTTCTATATGGTTTTACTAATCCCAAGAAGATATGCTGAGTCGGCCCCAAATAAGTAAGAGGGTGACGACGATAAAGTGTCATTAAATTCTACTTTGACACATACAAATAAATAATATTATAAACTGAAAAACTTCAGGGAAAAATTGTCAAGAAGAAATGATAAAAAGTGGAACGTCGTCTTCAGCGTAAACAGTTTTATATCTGGCGAGTTACAGAGGCGTTTTGTGGATGCAGTAATAATATTATTCCGAGAACGCTTCATATCTTCGAGATAAATAAACCTGAAGTCAAGATGTTGCTATCGCGTCAAATGTTAAAAGTGATTAAATATTATTCAATGATAAACATATCCGACGACAGAAATATTTACTGTGATCAAGCTATGCAACAGATAACAAAGATATTCACGGAATACTTTTCTAGAAAGTAGTAGACAAGAAGGACTGTCTTGTGCAGCGTTTTGCCGCGTCGCCTGTACGACAAGCTCAGAATATGAAAGCCTTCAACTAATAGCTGGAATAAAAGTGGCAACAAGCAAGGCCTGTCCAGAAATACCTTGCGAGTGATTCTCGGAGGATCATTGAATAATCAGTCTAGCCTTTTCCCAACTTGTTGTCGTCGGCTTCCAGTCTAACCGGATGCAGCTGAATACCAGTATTTTACATGGAGCGACTGCCTATCTGATCTCTACAACCCTGTTACTGGGTAATACGATACCCCTTGGTAAGACTTGTTGTCAGACTTGTTCTTCTGACTACCCGTACCGACTGTCAAAGATGAACATATGACAGCCGGGACCAACGGCTTAACGTGCTTTCCGAGGCATGGCGGGGTCTCGATAGATAATGAGTGGAATCACTGAACTATGTACACGGCACAAAATGGCAGAATCGGCAACCAGAAGTAGCTAAATGTGACTTATGAGACCAATAAGAACGCTCTGAAATGATGTGGAAACATTTTCATCGTCATCATCGCTTGAATAATCGAAAGACAATCTCTGCTGACTAGGCGTCCCCCAGGACCGCCACAGTTTATCATAAACCGCCTATAATGTTCCTATTGCTGGGACACAGGCCTCTCGGTGAGAGTGAATGGGCCGTAATCCAACACGCTGGGCCCAGTGCGGGTTTGTAGATGTCACATGTCTTTAGAATTCTTGATTCTAGGACGCATGTCTGCGGTTTCCTCACGATGTTTTCCTTCACCGTGTTGAGAGCAGTGCGTGACGAAATAAATAACACAAAGTAAAGCGCCTATCAGGGTTCGAACCTACGACCTACAACTCGTAAGTCGTGGCCTTTACCACTGCCACCACTGTCGCCACAATTTATTTACACATTAAAGCGGATTTTTTTATAACAGCGCTGTATATGGAGAAGGTCTACAGAAAAAAGTTGTAAAAAAAAAACTAGAACACTATAAATTGTTGGAAGCTAACTGTAATATGTGAAGAGGAAGTGCAATTAATTTTGTGTAGAAGGGTTGACATGAAATGAAACTTCACAACATAAATGATTTATTGCGTTCATGTGGTTAAGTTTAGCTACAAAATAACAGCAAGATCAATTTGTTCTTCAATATCTAAAATGTAATCAAGCTCAACCTATACGTGAAGTGCAGACGTGAAAAATGAATGTTCTCTATAAGAATACAAAACATCAATGCAGAAACTGGATTCTGTTATGAGAGAAATACTGAAAAATCTTTTCAGATTCAAAAAGACGCATTTACAATTTTTGTCATTTTCAAAAATAGGCCCCTATAATGATGCAATTAAACACTTGCCTATAATGATGAATTTTCAAGGTTTTCCACTAAGTATAATGCAGATCCATATTGACAAACCTAGATGTTAGTATTGACAACCAGTTTACTATCAATGAATAGGTCAGGTGGAAAATACTTGCTAAAATAAGCAAGTATAAAATTTTAAACAAGACTAATATGAATATTTAATGGTTTAGTGGTATTTCTGAATGATTTATAAAAGTAGCAATTCCGTGGTTTTCTGGAACAAATAGGTGAGGAAGAATTTTATCACTTCGAGGTCCCGTTTTGATACTTATTTCTATCTATTTTTAGTTAAGTATTTATATTTCAACTACGTGTTTGCAAACTAAATTTAAATTTCCAGGCAACAAATCAAGCTATGTATTCAGGTGGTTACCGGCCCGATAACCGCGAGAATGTTCAGTATCCCATGCAGGCGGTGAGGCAAGCCGAGCCAAGGATCTCGCCTTGGCAGAGAGAGAGGGACGAAGCCGCCAGACCTATGAAGAAACAGGACGACGATAGACGTGATATGACAAGAATGCAGATAAGAGATCGCTTGCCCGACGCTGCAGGTGAAGCCAAACGCACTGTGACGCCGCAAAGGAAGTCTCGCTCGCCGATCCGACGCGACAGGTCTCCTCTGACGGACCGCTACAAAAGGCACTCTCCCTCACCCCGCTCGTCTCACTCGCCGCGCCGTTCCTGGGCGCTAGAGAAACGTAGCAGCCCTGAGATACGCGACGCCCCGCCCCCGCCCTCCTGGCCCGGGCAGAATGTACGAGATACCGACTACCCCCGAACCAGTCGCCCGAACTTCCCCGAAAGAGATCCAACCGACACAACCAAACATGTGCCTGTATGGGAACCTCGACTGCCCTTCGAGAAAACTGAAGACGCGCGCGGCAGACGTCCTGACAACACTGAACGAAGACCGTTCATCGAGGATAAAATCCGACCTGTTAAAGAGATACTGGCGAGGGAACCAGCACCTCACCCCCTACATAGCGAGAGATTCGTTCAAAGGGAAGTTCCCAAGTTCTCTCCCCGCGAAGACTATGAAGCTGAACGCCGAGATAACTACCGTCGGCGAGAAACTTCAGTTGAACGTAAGCCGCATCCGCAAAGGGAAGAATACGATACCGCTCGCAGACCGCGGGAACATGAAGACCGTCCTCATCCAGACGAATACCACCGCAGAAGGGAGCCGTCGCCCCGCCACGATAGCAGAAAAGAAGAACCAGCTAACATGAACGTCGATAAAGATTTCGAAGATATCTACAAGAGAGCATTACTGTTCAAAAAGAAGGCTGAAGAATTGCGCCGATTGGGGTCAAAGAGGAGTGAATATATGGAGGAGGAAGGCAGTAGGAGCCATCACAGCGAAAGAGAACGCGAAGAAAGACCTCAGCGTTACGACGAGCGACACAGATTCCGTGAGGAAGAACTACGAGCCAGGGAACGTGATGATAGACCGCGGGACGACAGACCGCGGGATGATGGACCGCGCCGTACCGAATATCGGCGTGATGACTACGCAAAGGAACGAGAGCTCATCGACGACAGACCCAAACGATTTATCAACAGCCCTTCCGTCAGAATCAAACGCGACAAAGCCATCGAAGAAATATGCAACAAAATTCTCGATAGACACGAGAACTTCAGACAACTCAAAGGGGAGCAGAGAAATCGGGTTATCGAAGAATTAAAACTTGCAGTTGGAAGAATAGTGTTCGATATGTTTGGCGACAACGACGTGTCGTTCATAGAGATAATTATCAAGTATCAAGCGAAGTATAATCTTAAAGAAGAGGAGAAGATATTGCAGGCAGTCATGTCTTCGCTTCCCAGTCAGTTCAGAATTATCAAGCGGCAGGCTCCAGGTATGTTTTATAACTCGAGATTCTTCTCTCGTCATATTTGTTTAGGGATTTTTTATTATTATGAAGTACGTGAGGTTTCTCCCGGTTTCAGAAAATTCTATTTAAGCTTTTGTCAAATCACCATGACAGGTGGTTTAATTTCTTGTTCCTAATTTTGCTAAAAGTCCTCAGCAGGTTAAATTGATACTAATTTGCGTTCCGCTATGTAAGATGTAAAAATAGTTCTTAAAGCTAGTTGGTTAATAAAATTAGGAATAATAAGGATAAACTAATATAATCATGATACTAAAAAAAAAGAGAATAAAATTTAAAAGAGTCTTTAACACCTTTATTGTATTATATAAATGTCGAGAACACAAAATAAATTTTTTCGTATAGGTAATATTTTAACATGGCAAATATTTCCACAGAACTGTCAGAGGTTCCTGCCAAGACCCGTCGTTCTCAGAGCCCCCACATGAAGACAGGTAGGAATCTAATCAAATCTTCATCTAATTATTATACTCTGATTATGAACTTCGACTTCACATAACTCCTCCATCTTTTCAGAATACGCTCCGCGCCCCAAATTAAGTGAATCTAGTAAGTTTGTGTACTCAATGTTGTATTTGTGCTTTACTTTCTTTATTAGATGTTTCGAACTTTTTGAAGTGGTGAAATCGTTGCTTCCGAAGTTATCAATGTTAAAATTTACAGGATGGAGCATGAATATAGGTCTACCAGAAGTGGTGACATTGCCGACCCTCGGCGTCCCGCCACCTTTGAACCCCAGTGTGGTCCCTATGATGGTGCCGGCACCATTCATCCACCCTTACGAAACTGTACCGCAGACTCCCGTGTACATGCCCGAGCCCTACCAGCAAGAGCAACCAGTCGCTCAGCAGCAACCACAGGACGAAGGCCACAAACTATACTTGTGCAAAGACGATTTCGAACAGATTACAGCTAGGCAGGCCGACTCTTTGAAAGACTTCCTCATCTCTCAAATGTTACGAGAGACCGAAATCGCTCAAGGCTGGGCGCCCGACTTCACCCTCAAAGGTTTGCAGAACACGCATCGGTACGAGCTGATCACCACAGACGACAGCACCAGGGACTGGATCGTCAACTTAGACTTTAGCGGGTTCACAGAGTTCCACGTCATCGTGTATACGAAGGAGGAGCTTTGGTACGAGCGCGCGGCCGTCTGGCTGCCCGGGCACTCGCGCTCCCGCAACATCGAGCCGCTCGATAAACTCAAACTGCAGAACAAGCGCCTCGAAGGCGTCAACATCGCCAACTGGAAGTTCGTCAAAAAGATTGTCATGCAGAAAGGAACCAGACTCTACGTCGACATGCCACCGTCGTCCGCACGCGCTCTCGAAAAACACAAGATGATGCTGAGCTACGAACTGCAGAAAGTCAACGTGTTTCTGAAAGCGGTCGCCGTCGATAAGGACGCGTTCGACGCGGGGCTCAAGGAGCCCGCCACCGTAGACGTTGCCGTAATCTCGGAAGCCATACAGAACTCACCCATGGCGTCGCTTAGTTACGACCCCTCACTCGTTAAAATAACTCTCAATGGTTGCAAAAGTCTCAGCCTTGTACAGGCGCGTAAAATTAAAGAAGTGGTCATATATCATATTTTCCGGTATCAACAACAGGACGGAACGTCCAAAACGGATTTTGTGAAATACGGATTTTTCCCTCCGAACTGTTTTGGGGTAATCCCACAAAATTCGGAGACAAAAAAGTGGTTGTTGGGGCGACATTTTGGTAAAATAGGCCGTCAGACTATAGTTATTTTAGGCGCTGAAGACGAGAACACGCGGTTCTTTAGAATGGCTGTTCTCGTGCCTAACGAGTATCAGCTAAATCCTGCAATCGTGGCAGAGCGGTTAAAGCAAAGTAATCAAGGTGTAAAGGGGATCAATTTCAATATCTGGAAACCTCTCCACATTACACCTCATAGCAAACACAAGGCTAAGTTTGAATTAGAAGTAGATTTAGACTCATTGGAGACTTTGTCGAAGATGAAGTATCAGTTAGATTACGTCGATCTTATGAATAAGTCTCACACGGCGTACTTTAACTCATCACTCGGCTATTCTCATTCCAAGTTAGAGGAGCTAATTGAAAAGTATAAGGCAGAAATGACGGATAGCTACGACATCGCTAACATGGATTTAGGCTCCGATACTGATGATGACATCATTTGTTTAGATTAAGCTTCTTCGGAAGGTAATATTTTGTTTTGTATGCACTTGTAACACATAATGCTGCAATTTACTTTGAATTATTTTGTTGAGAATGGATTTGTGTCACTGTAAAATGTCTTTGAAGAATCTATTTGTTTCAATAAATAATATACTACTTAGAAATTCCATGTTTTTTAACCATTGATAAGTCATAACGAGAGTTTGAATGCTGCATAATTATATTATGTACTTGTAAGTATAATGTTGCTAATGAAGCTATGAAGTAACATCGCTATGAAATCAACCATTGAAAAAAAAAACGCTTTTCGCTCACGACCTCGGATATTCCTGCCAATATTAGCAACTGCATTTGTAATTAACTGGTAGTAGAGATGGCTGGTCTCAAAATGCATCAGGTGAAAAACATTACCCTCCTTTTGGACTTGTGTTCGCAGTGGGGTAAAATGAGGTAAGTGTCATATTTGGTGTAGTTATCACCATCTGAATTTCTAGTATGGTCGAGAATCTCAGATCAACATCCAGTTTTTACTATTTGTTATTGATTAACGAATATTTTATTATAATTTGTTGATTCTTTTTATAGAGTTTTGACATCAACAAGGCTTAAATTTTGAATTGAATCATCATGGAAAATCAACCAAATACACGCAGAGGGTCCGAAATTTCAGAATGCTATGACAGTGTTCCGAAGATTGTGCACGGAAATGTTACGGTAAGGCCCGAATATCATTTTCCATTTACATTTTCAGCACTATCGAAAGAATGGCCTACAGAAATGCCGTCACACCTTGCTGTATTCCGAAGCCAACAACAAATTATGCAGAAGTACAATATCATATTTTGTTTTTTTGACTGCCCGTAGTTGCTTTTATAATACCTAACATTACATTGATGTTATATGAAGCGGTGTACGTCTGCTGAGAAAACATGCATGTATTCACCTCCTAGCATGTGTATCACTAAAAATTGATGTATGGAAGTCGCACCTAATGTAATCTGATACAAATCAGGTAAGTAGCTCCTGGTATCTACGCAAATATCTTGGGGCTGGCTTTTAGCCGTAACTGTCTCCAGATTTAAAAGCAACAGCATTAACACAATCAGTCTGAAATTTTTCCACCGCTGGGACTCGGGCTTCCTCTATGAGAGAGGGAGTGGTCTGTAATCTTCGACACTGGCGGGTTACAGGACCAGCAACAAAAAATAAAGTGGAATACATAAGGTTAGACAATTTATTCGTAATTTTTCAGACTTGTTTGCCTGTGACTACTTATAAATTCTCCTAGGACTTAACGAGGTCTAGGAACACCTCGATATGTGGAGAAAGCAGTATGTATTGCCTAATTTATTTTATAACCGTGATCTCTTAAAATTGTCTCGTTTCTTCTTTTGGTCAAAGCATTCGGCAAGGTGATAGCTGAGCTATCAAGGGTTCGCCCCCCTTTTTTATGCAATTTGTAATTCTGTTCGGCCAGTCTTGGGTTCCCAGAAATGATTCAGGATTGATATTTTTTTTGCTGAAACATTTCTGTTGTGTAAATTTTGGCTTCTTCTTTTTATGAGTAGGCGTTTAGGTGAACCGACAAATTCGAGAAGATTTTGTGGCCCGATGATTTCGAGGGTGCAGTGCAGAGGTGCTGCTAAAGAAATTCGTTCGGGATGTTCATAAATCCAAGGTACGCGATATCGTCATCATTGTAAAGCCTTACTTGTCTTTGTCGCTGTTTCTTTCACGTATTCGGGTCAGCTCTCAGGATTTTCAGTTTCAAATTGTTGCGAGATCTTGAACGAGGAGAAGGATTTTACCCACCTTTAAACATATTCGCAGTTACCTACGTGTTGCAGCAGTTTCCTTTCTGACTATATTATTTGCGCAGATACTTATTTATTGGTTTTTCTTCCTACATCCAGGTTTTTAAGTGTCTTTTTTTGTGAACAGTATTAAGGTACAAGCTTTTATTAATACTGATTTTGGATTTGTAAGATCTTGCTTCTTTATCTCGCGTATCGGACTGAAAATACCTCAAAACTATTAGCCAGTCAGAAAGGAGTTTGCGGGGCTGCCCAAAGCGCGCCAGATGTTACATTATTTAAGTATCGCCACTCGTGGAAGCTGTTTAATTCAACCCAAGTTCTTTGAATGTTTCCAGAATGATCTTTTAGTATTCTGCGCGTGGTCATTTCATATCCTCTAATATAGCGAATTCTGTATTCTCTCAAAACAGCATGCCTTCTGAATTGCCTAATATGTTTGTCTTGTTTAGACAGATGTTATTATAATTCCTCTTAACTTTTTCTTTCTTTTCCCTATAATCCAATTTCGTCTGTTACAGAGAAAAAACATGCCCTGAGTCCAAAGCAGCAGAGACCTCAACAATCACATAAGAGGAGGGCAATTCCTCCCAAGTTTGAATCGAAAGTAAGCACAAAGGAGACTAAAGTTGCTAAAGGTACGTCACATACAATAGACTGACTTTAAAGGCCAGCAGGGTAATTGCGTAACACATAAAAGCAATTGCTCACAATCGATTTCATTTTGACAATTCACCCACATTCATTGCGTTATTTATATTGTTGAGCAGACGAATTTTTCAAACCTAAGAAGCAATGGATTAGCAATATCCTTTGAAACGCTCGGATTGTGATTTAAAGTGTATTATGCAATTAGGGTGCTGTTTCAAAAAATATAATATAAAAAATATCCAAAAAATTTAAAATTAAATCTGCTACTTATTTAACAATGTATTTTTTTTCTGAAGGGCCAGCTAAAAGTCCTGGAGTAGCTGAAAGTTCATCTGGGTCTTCTCGAAAACGTATGTATAATTAAGTAATTAAAGCTTTGTATTTTTGTTCTCATTATGGATAGTCTAGTATCTACATTCCAATATTGCTTATCAAAATTAGACATATCGTGACATAATAACAAACATAATAAGAGGTGACATATTTGTATGCGACGATAAACGTCAAAAATCAAGTTTCATCCTAATTGGTTTCAACTTCATAATACAAATATAAATATTGTAAATGTCTTCAAACAGCGGAAATAAAGAAACAGGAAGAAGAAAAGAAGTCGGTTGCTCTGCCCGCACCGGTGGAGCCGCCCCTACAAGGTGGACACTATGAACTCAATGCGCGTATGACCAGGATGGTCGAAACTGAACTACGGGATATTATGATCAAGGTAATAATAAAACGGTCCTTATAGACATCATCACTGATCCTTTGGATCTCTCATTCAGCAGATTCTAGCAACCCGTGATTTTTATGGATATAGCAAAATTAAATTAAACAGGTTGTCTTCAAAAGACTGTTCATCTAATACCCTGACTTTCTTCCCAGCATTTCGGCAGGGAATAAGAACAACGAATTCTCCAATAGCATATTTACGACTCTGCAAGATATTTTCGCTTGATCAGAATTCTCGAAAATACATAATTTTAGTAGATGCGCAATACTGCCGTCGTAACAAAAAAGGGCACAACTAACACTTAAAAGAAATGAGTTACATACATTAGAATCAGAAAAAAAAGGCTAATCTGCTCAATTTTTTGTAGATTTTTTTTTAAATGTTAGTTGTGCCCTTTTTTCTTGCGACGGCAGAATAACTAACCGTATATAAGCTATTGTGATTGTGACAGTATTAAGTTGTATTTTGATTAAAGTATGATTCCCGACCGTAAGAAATATGTATGTACAGAATTGTATAGTCATTAGAATTACAAAAGCCGCCAAATCTGCGTTTAGGTACTTATCAATATATCAATAAATGTAAACATTTGTATAGCAATTTTTAGGCGAAAATTGAGAGACAAAGTAAGGTGTAAAAAGCTCGATCTGAAGCCGACGACTGTGAGCAAGATGGCGCATTTAAACGCATTGTATGTACCTAGTCTTGCCATAAATATTGTCACGAAGAAATTATTTTTTTATTGCAAATAATATTTATTACTTTTACAGTGTGTTAGTTTAATACTAAATATAAAACAATTTAAAATATAAAAAGCATATTCGAAGTGGTCTCCACTGGCTGCATTACAGTCCTTTAAACGTTGAGGCCAGTTATCAATAGAAGCACGCACTCTTTCCATGGGAAAATTCTTCACTGCAAATCGTATGGATTGTTTTAGGGACTCCAAATTATCATGGCGTTTATAGCAAGCCGTACTCTCTAACACTGACCATAAATCATAATCCAGCGGATTAAGATCGGGACTAGACGGCGGCCAGTCTTCAGCTCTGATGAAGTCCGAAACGTTAATTTCCAACCAAGACTGCGTGGACCGAGCTTTATGACCCGGCGCCGAGTCTTGTTGGAAGGACCATACTTGGTTATTGATGGTGTTGTTAAGGGGCTTAACTACCTCCTCAAGAATGGTATCTTGATACACTTGTGCCGATGTTTTGATACCTTTTTCACAAAAATATGGCTCGGTCACTCCTTCATAGCTAACACCCCACCAAACCATCACTGAAGTCGGATAATGCCCACGTTGCACTCTGTCGACTAATTGGGAAGCTTCCTTACGAGCTGTATAAATGAATCGATCAATGAGCACGGTGAATCAGAATGTAACAAAATTGAAAACCCAAACTCGAATAATTTATTTCGTTTATAAATTTGTCACTATCCTTCATCAGAACATTAACGGATTGCTTAATAAATCAGATATGCTTTCTGTTTGTATTAACGATTTGGCTACCCAGAACAATCCTGTTGACATACTTTGTATCACTGAACACAACATGACTCATGGTGACGAATTGTATCTAACAATACCAAATTATAAACTTGCGTCTTATTATATGAGACATAGCAGACACGGCGGCTCCTGTATATTAATTAAAAATAATCTGAAATTCAAAACTCTTAATGACATCACAAAGCTCTCAATATGTAACACAATAGAATGTTCTGCGATTGAGCTGTTGGAACATCAAATAGTTGTTCTATGCATTTACAGGCCACCTAACAACTCCGCAGGCACTATAGACAACTTTTTCACAACTCTTAATAAAATATTAAATAACGTTTGCAAACACGATAGAAAGATCATAATGTGCGGAGATTTCAATATAGATACTTTGAAGCATACAAAACTTTCCATTGAATTTACAGAAATCTTAACCAGATATAATTTAAAACTAAAATTCAATCAAATAACGAGATTTGCTAGTAAAACGTGCATAGACAACATAGCCCATAACATAAGAGCCTGTAAAGGCACTATAAAGGAATTAGCGCTATCAGACCATAATGCGCAAATAGCAAAGGTTCCAGTTAAAAAGACCTGCAACATAAAATACTGGTTTATATTAAAACGGGATTACTCTCAAGGCAACAGAGCAATATTTATAAAATATTTAAAACAGCTAACCAATAGTGACGTATATAGTTGCTTGGATGCAAATACTGCCTATAACATATTTCATGATAATTTCATTATGTTATATAATCTCTGTTTTCCTATTAAGAAAGTCAAGATACATAACAGATCTAGACCGAAATGGATTTCACGTGGATTAAAAATATGTAGCAAACGTAAATGTCAACTACTGTGGCAATATAGGCATAATCCAAATCAAACCACTAAAACTGCTTTCAAAGCATATGCAAAGAGATATAAAACTATAATTAGGCTGACTAAAAAATCTCAAAACGACTACTTTATTAAATCTGCTCTAAATAAAAACAAAGCTACTTGGAAAGTTATAAATGACATCAAAGGGAAGTATCCAAATGAAGGTGTGGCTCAATTAATTATTAATGACGCAACCATAAATAATCCCCAAGACATTGCTAGTTCGTTTAATGACTTCTTTCTTGACATCAACAAAAATAATACTAGTGTTCCCCAAGAATCAACCAATAAATTGACATATAATTCTAATTCAATCTTTATGACACCGACTATCCCTGATGACATTAATAAAATAATAATTGCTCTAAAAAATAAAAACAGTGCCGGTTATGATAACATTATGACAAAGATTGTTAAAGATGTAGCCCATATTATATCAGAACCACTTAGCTTCATTATCAATTTATGTATAGAAGAAGGCACTTTCCCAGAAAAACTAAAAATATCGGTTATTAAGCCAGTGTTTAAAAAAGGTGACAAAACTAACATTAGTAATTACAGGCCTATTGCATTAATACCTATTTTTGGGAAAATCTTTGAAAAGGTAATGTTTAACTGTCTTTATAATTTCTTTGAGGCAAAAAACATCTTAGCGCCCAATCAATATGGTTTCAGAAAAAACAAATCCATAAATGTAGCAGTTTATAACTTCTTACATAAGGTAATGATTAACATGGATAAAGGGTTGCCAGCTGTCGCATTATATATGGACATGTCGAAAGCTTTCGATCGTGTCGATCACAAAATCCTCTTAAGAAAGTTGTATGCATATGGTGTAAGAGGAAATGTGCACAAACTCATAGCATCATACCTTAGCAACAGACAACAATTCACAGAAGTAAGGAGGATAAATCTTAGTACTAAAACAGAAGAACTATATGTATCTGAAGCTAGAACAGTTGAATTCGGTGTTCCTCAAGGGAGTATTGTCGGCCCTCTGTTCTTTCTAATCTATATAAATGACATGCCTTCGGTAACAACTCATGACATTACACTGTTTGCTGATGATAGCACCGTTTTATTTGCTAATGATAATTCAACTGATTTAGAATCTGACATTAACCATACAATATTATTGATTATAGACTGGCTTAAAGTGAATAATTTAATGATTAATATTGATAAAACTAAAATAATGGATTTTAAAATACGAACTCGACGTACAGGTGCTTTAAAAATTCATTACCTAGATAGTGACATTGAGGAAACGGAAGTCACGAAATTTCTAGGACTACATATTGACCACAAACTTAACTGGAAATTTCATGTTGAGCACGTTTGCAAAAAGCTGGGACAATTTTCATATGCATTGTATAGATTAGGGAAAATAGCAAATCGGAGTACGCTGCTGGCAGCTTACCATGGTTACGTTGGCTCTATTCTCCGATACGGCGTAATATTTTGGGGCAACAGTACGGAAAAAGAGCGCGCTTTTGTTGCTCAAAAACGCTGCATCAGGGCTATATTTAACTTATGCGAAACTGACTCCTGTAAGCCTTTTTTTAAAAACAATAAATTATTAACGCTACCATGCATCTATATACTTGAGGCAGCAGTATTTGTTAAAAATAATATTCACATGTTTAACTACTACACGCGTATACGGCGTAAGGACATGCTGCGTACAGCAGCCAGTAAAACTCACCTAATGAATGAGAGCATCTTTTGTTCAGCTTCTCGCATCTTTAATAATATACCGGGGCCTATCAGAACAATTATGAAAAATGATAATTTTAAAAGGACTCTCCATAATCTGCTAGTAAACAAAAGTTACTACTCTGTAAAAGAATTTCTGTCTGACAAATCTTTACTAAAATATAGTCCCTCTCAGTCGTGATGTGCTCAATGACCCATAATATTATACACTTTATTCTATTTTTATTTTAATGATTTTACAATTTCTCATTTTGGTTTGTTGTGATTATCTAATTTTATTTTTTTATTTAATGTGTATAATTTTTGACATCCTACCTATTTTAATTTATTATGTTTGACTTTATCTTTTGAATTTTTTTTTTTGAATCTTATATGGAATTAATTTTATAATAATTTGAATTTGACATTTCCATTAATTTCCCTTTTGGTTTATTCTTTGTTTTGTTTTTTTAATTATTTTTTTTTAATTTTTAATTATTGTGTTACATTAGAAAATATAATTTGTAATAATGTTAATTTAATTAGTAGCTCGTTTAAATGTAACTATTGTATGCCCTACGGGCGGGACATAGCTGATCTAAATTTTCAAATATTTAAGAACTGTACTATACCTACCTATGATCCACAATAAACTTTTGATTGATTGATTGAGCTTTGAGCATAAATACGGTCATTTTGTTTTTTTTAAATGTTGCTCAATTGTAAAGATTTTCTCATCCGTAAACAAAATTTTTCTGTGACCTCCCTTTGCGTACCGCTTCAGTAGTTGTTTCGATTTTACCACCCTATTCTTTTTTAAATGATCAGTTAAAAAATGACCAGTGCGTCTCTTATAGGCTGCAAGTCCTAAGTCATCTTTTAAAATACGCGACATGGTTCTGGGTGCCATCTTCATCTCCCGAGATAAAATCTTTTGCTTTCGGACAGGAATTTAAAAGCGATGGCCCAAAAAAAACCCAGACCCGGCGCAGAAATTTTGTATCTCAGATTTTAGAGAATATTTAAAACTATCACTATCTCTCTAAAGGGTGGCTAACATTCTTTTCTCTTTTGCTCGAAATGTTTTGTAGGCGTTCTTATTAAAAACTCATTTACCGACCAACATATTTATTATGCTATAGTTGATTATTTACAAACAAGCATATTGATACAAAACCTATAATAAGCATAGGTACAGGTTATTATTATAATCTAACTCTTTAGTACATAACGTAAAGTCTTAACCGATGACGCGTCGGTAACTTGACACGTACAGAATCCGCGCGGTATTTAATTTTCGTAACATAATAATTTAATAATTTTTCATTTTTTTCGTCATGTTTTACTTTTTTCAAGTTTGTTTTCTTTTCAGCCACCAATTATTATTACAGTCGCATGTCGTCAGGGTATACAGGGTTACAGGTTAAGTCGACCTAAACCCTTTAAGAGGTGGTAGTTTCCATCATTCCTGACTGATTTGACTATGGAACCCCATACCCCAAACTTAACCGTACTCAAGTTATGGGACTTTGAAGTTTTTTTTTATAAAAATCCAGATTTTTTGTCTTTTGTCCCCTTTTTTTGTGTTTTTTACCTCTAATGTTTTTGTTTTTGTATTTTTTGTGTAGCAGATTAGTTGCTTCATTATTTTAAATACAAAAACTGCAAGTAACTGTACCAACTGAGTCATATTAGACAATTGATTGTTAAAAAAAGAAATAAATTTGTGGAAAGTTTTTATTCTTTGTAAGATATTTTAAAAAAAGTCTATGACTGTTATGCTGCAGATGTGCTTAAAAATATCTACAGTTCTTCAGCTTCCCGATAAGGTATAATTTGCTACGGTGCTATCAGGATTCTCGGAAAAATCATCGATGAAAGACTCCCAGGTAATAGCAAAAATAACGGTATTTCGTAAAGTTGCTCGCAGCGCCTATTGTCCTGCATTCTGAGGTCCTGCAATGGGTAGCGCGTCGCGTGCGAGCGGGATATTATACAATGTAAACGGGTGCAAGAGAGAAAAGTGATTTCAAACGCCATTTTGTTGTTATTGTGTTTGGTTAGTCTGCTTACGCGATTCGTCCGTGGTAGATGCGATACTTGGTGCTCTTTGTTTTTTACTCGACTTGGCTTGTTTTTCTGGACTGTTTCCTCCTATTCGTGACTGTGCTTGTTAACTGGACCTTGATTTGTGCTTCTGATTTGGAACTGTTGAAGATGGCGACCTTTACGAACGAAGAATATGCAGATATTTTGATTTGTTATGGGTACTGCAACTGTGTATCCTTACAAGCTCGTCAAGAATACATAGCACGTTTTCCTGGCCGCCGAATTCCGGATATTAGCGTCTTCGACGGAGTTTACCGACGAATTAGAGAGACTGGCTCTGTCTCGAGGCGACGAACAGACTTGGGTAGACCACGTATTAATGATGATGATGAAGAGGAAGATAATGAGATTGTTCGACGATTTCGACTGGATCCGACTACGTCAACCAACGTTGTTGCCCGAGAACTTGGAATCTCACAATGGAAAGTGTGGTTTACCGTGCATACTGCCGGTCTCTACCCGTACCACTACACGCCGGTGCATGTTATCGAAGAAGGAGATCCTGTGAGGAGGCTGGATTTCTGCAGGTTTATGTTGAATGCAGATTTGGAAGATCCTTCGTTTTTTCGAAGAATCTTGTGGACTGACGAGTCCAAATTTGATCAAGATGGGATAACCAATTACCATAACGCCCATCATTGGGCTCCGAAAGCAGGAAGAAATCCTAATAAGAAAAGAGTAAAGGGGTCACAGAGACGTTTCAGCCTTAACGTATGGATGGGAATAATTTCAAACCATCTGATTGGGCCTTACTTTCTACCTCCAAATTTGAATGGAGAGACCTATGAAAATTTTTTGCGACAAGATTTACCCGATTTACTCGACGACATACCATTAAGCCTTATTCGAGACATGTGGTTTCAGCACGACGGGTGCCCCGCGCACTTTAGAAGGAGTGTCAGAGAGTTGCTGGACACTAATTATCCAAATAAGTGGATCGGGAGAGGTGGACCTACACCGTGGCCAGCTAGAAGTCCAGACTTGACACCCATGGATTTTTATGTGTGGGGGCACATGAAAAGTTTGGTTTACAATGAACCTAACCCAATAACATCTGTTGATATTTTGAGGCAGAAAATTATTGATGCTGCTAACGAAATAAGAAGAGGACTATCAACTGGGGTAGTGAAAAGTGGCTTAAGACACAGAATGCGCGTATGTGTGCGAAATAGGGGCGGACATGTGGAACATGTACTGTAAAAGGAATAATAAATTTCAATTGTTACCTATTTGGATTGTTTTATTTTGTTTTCTGACTAAAGTTAAATTTGATGCTTAAGTATCGTTATTTTTTACTACTACCTGGTAGCATATGATCAATGTTTTTGTTAAAAAAATCCAATAATACCCTGTTGTATTATACCTTATCGGAAAGCTGAAGAACCGTAGATATTTTTAAGAATATCTGCAGCATAACTGTCATGGCCTTTTTGTACAATATCTTGCAAAGAAAAAAAAACTTTTCACAAATTTATTTCTTTTTTTAACAATTAGTCGTCTAATACGACTCATTTGGTACAGTTACTTGCAGTTTTTGTGTTTAAAATAATGGATCAACTAATCTGCTACACAAAAAATACAAAAACAAAAACATTAGAGGTACAAAACACAAAAAAAGGGGACAAAAGACAAAAAATCTGGATTTTTATAAAAAAAAACTTCAAAGTCCCATAACTTGAGAACGGTTAAGTTTGGGGTATGGGGTTCCATAGTCAAATCAGTCAGGAATGATGGAAACTACCACCTCTTAAAGGGTTTAGGTCGACTTAACCTGTAACCCTGTATAATATATGTTCTGTGTCGCAGTCATCCGCTAGCGTTTGATGTATACTTTGCTGTGTATTACAATTTCATCTAATTGATTTTGATCTATTTTGATCAATTTAATACTTATAATACTTTGTTTATGTATGCCTACCCCTGTGGTTTTGAGATAATCTTGAATGCGATTGTGATTACACAATAATTGCAAGTACAATAAATACATTCATCCCTACCCCCTTCAAACCGAGAAAAACGAACCTTTATCCCTCCAAGTACTCCTCATAGAACAGCCTTTGCCAAACATCAGTATCATATTCTGAGCTCTTTCATCTACAGAAAAATACATAAACACCAAAACATACTTGATCTGACAAAATGGGATATTAAACAAAAACTTACAGAGTGGCTACTTCAACAAGACTATGATCACACAGAATCATTATTAACCTACATAACCTAGCACTTGTACACTCATGTATACACGCCCAAACATACACACACATACACATACACACACACACACACACATACACACACACACACACATACATACACACAAGAAATACGTTAATTATTAACCTTATTTAATTTTTATGATTTTTGATAATTGTTTAATTGTGGGTAGATCGACAGGGTCCTCACTTGATTAATAGTTAATATTAGAACATAACTTTATGGCCGTCCACTGTCTCTTAAGAGACAGGGTATCAGAAATTGTCAACAGATGTACCGTGTAATTACATCACCATGTTCTACCATAATAATGTAGTTACATAACTTTATATATCTTGATTGTTACTATTTTTAAGTTTTGTTTTTCTCATCATCTGTACTTTCAAGATCAATAAACAAAAAAAAAAAAAAAAATATGTTTATTGCGATTACATACAATTATAACACACAATGAGTTGGAGATCACCTTTTAAGCAAGAAGATGCTTGTGTTAGGTGAACTCCGCTCTTCCACTATCATAAATAACAGGTATGCAATTGATGAACTGATCCAAGAATAAGAAAAATAAAATAAAAATAAAAAAAACAATTTATTATTATTATTAATTATACATATTTTGGTCCACACAAATGAGATTTTAATAGGAACACCTACAAAACTTCTCGAGCAAAAAAAATAATGTTAGCCACCCGATACCGGGATAGTGATATTATGGAATATTATTTTTAAATATCCTCTAAAATCTGGAACACAAAACTTATGCGCCGGGTCTGGGTATTTTTTGTATGGGGCTTGGGCCAGCTCCTTTCATTCATTATTATGATTAGCAATGAATGATCGAGTACAAAGAGTGCGTAGATCTGGCATACTAGCGCGCGGCCAATTACGCAGAATTCGAAATTTGATTATTCCTATGACATGGATGTTTGAGTTCAATGACTGCTGTTTTTTTTATTTATAGGGTTATGTTTGTGTTGTGGTTGTGAGTTATGATTTTATAAGGGCAAGCCGGGCTTTTTGGCTTCTATGAAGGTACCGCCACTATTTCAGAGAGATACTTGTCCAGCGCAAAAACCAGCGGTGATGAAGTTCATTCTTTGAGAGAGGCCATGGAAGAGCGGACAGATTTGACTTTAAGCCTTGTTTCAAAATAGGGTGATGACAATCTGGTCTCTTTTAACGCCTCCAAAACACAGGCTTATCTTTTCACCGCTAATAGGAGTCGTTTCGACCAAACTCCTACTTTTCGGGGTACATCTGTTCCTTTAACAGATCGGATCGAGCTCCTAGGCATGGAGTTGACGGATGTCAACTGTGCTCGATGGTAGCGCCGAAGTTGAGACTGGATAGTCTCAACTTCGGCGCTACCATCGAGCACAAAGCCCAAACTGCGGCCAGAAAACTGGGCATCCTAAACAGAGTGAAGCGATATTTTACGCCTGGACAGCTTTTGACCCTTTATAAATCGCAAGTCCGATCCTGCATGGAGTATTGCAGCTACCTTTGGGATGGCTCAGCTAAATACCAACTTGCTGCGCTTGACTCAGTGGAACGCAGAGCTATGAGGCTCATTGGCGGCGTAAAACTGGTGGATGCCAAGCTTCACAGCTTGGCTCATCCCCGCAAGTTTGCCTGCTTGTCGGTCTTCTTTAGACTGTACTTCGGTGAGTGTGCTCAGGCACTCCACAACCTCATTCCACCGGCCCCCTTCTACCATCGAACATCTAGACGCACTGCATGTTACTATCCATACAGTACGATTCAAACTTAATGGCGGCTCGGAACATCGTACATTCCGATGCGCAGAACGCAATATTAGGTATCAGCGGGATGTAGAGGGACGTGGCGGCGCGGCGGGGCACATCCCCGCGCGCCCTCTCTCTCGCCTGCACTCGCCATATGCGTCTTCCCCTTTATGTGTGAGTTACGTCCGTATACGGCACACCGGCGCGCATTCCTGCTTACGTACAGTCGAGCTCATAATACGTAGTTTGTTGTTTTTGTTAATTGTTTTGTTAAGTTTTTTTTTTTATTTGTTATTAACTGTTTCGTTTTCATCTTTTCGTTATTTACGTTAAGTTTTAGATTGGTGATGGTTTTTCGGAAAATACTTTGTTTTTTAGCATCGAGTTTATTATCCATGTCAGTGACGATGAATCCCATACTGACTCTGAGGAGGAATCAGATTCAAGTGAAGACGAAGGAAATAATATTTCCATGGAAGTTTCTTCCATAAGTAAATAAGTTTTTATGGAGGGCATACACCCGTATCATAAATATAAAATTAAAAAAAATACATAAAAACCTATTTTATTTTTCGTTGAACCCTCCCCGTACTTGACAAACTGACAAATAAGTACTATACAGCACTTAAAACATTCACACAACTTTCGAGTTATAAAAATAATTAAATGGAGCCTAAATGATTGTCCACTTGACTGCACCTGCACTCGCAGCTAACTTCCGAGCCGCCATTAAGTTTGAATCGAACTGTACCTAGTTGCCATTCCACCAATTCGCACTAAGCGCTTCTAAACATGCTTCATAATGCGCACGGCAAAAGAGTGGAACTCATTACCTGCGTCTGTGTTCCCGAACGCATACAACTCGAATCTCTTCAAAGTTAGAGTGGCTTCTTCTGGGTAAGCTCATTCCATCGTAGACTTTGTCTCTGTCACCTCTGACCTAGACTAAAGTCAAGAGCAAACCCATCTCAAATAAAACAAAAGGCCTGTGTCCCAGCTGTGGAGACATTATAGGCTGATTGGCAATGGGACAAGGGCAGGGGAATGATATGATATAAATATGATAAATACAAAAATTGTTACGGTCGCGAATCATAATTTGATCAACATACAACCTAATAATGACTTGCACATTGCAAAAAACCTAAGAAAATTTGAATTTCGCGAGCTACCCTAGTGCTTTCGTACATAAGAAACCAAGGGTAAGTCTATGAGAAAAGCTAATTCGATAATTAACATTGAAAAATTTTAATGTTCTAGGTGTGGCACGAACTTCCGGACAATCCATCAGACGATGCTGAAGCTCTCGTTGTTGAAAAGCTAAGGAATCAAGCTGGCGATGACTTTAGAAATGTAAGTATTTCAGATTGTAAAGCCGCTAGTACCACCAATTGTAGCAGTAGTTTGTGACGATCAGCATCAGGTGATAAGGATTATCTTTGTAGAAAACGGATGTACCGGTTACATCGTTTTCTACAGTGATAACCTTAAACTCATCATGATTCATTATGATTTTCCCCAAACCTTAAAGTATTTCAATGTTGAATCCTCTCGTGTAGTTTGTGACAATAAAATGATGATGATAGAACTTAGCAACATTAGGTTTTGATGGTCTTCAACTCCAAATACTTTTGCAATTCTAAATGAGCTTATTCTCATCATTATCCACATGAAAAACTTCGCTCTCGAAACTTTTCCTATAGCTAAGAAGTAAGAACAACGTCCTACAGCAGCATTTATGTAGTAGAGCCAGAAGTATTGTTATGTAGGTAACGTAGAAATGTCATCATCAAATCACTATCGCTCTATGAGGGTTTTCTGAAATGACGTTCACTAGATGGCAGCACTGAGACTTCAGGTCCGGGCATCTGTCAAAAATGTCATTGCGCTACTCGTAACTGAATGATGAACGAATGATGTACGTCATCATATATTTTATATTCATTGTCCAAATGGAAGACCTCTAGTCAAAGTGGCGCCAACTCGTGGCGTGAATTTTCATGAAAACGCTCATTCCGAGCTGATTCCGATGTATAACTTCATAAAATATTCATATTAACAATAAAATGACATGTATCTACATACTTCTAATAATTAATAAATTAAATTTAATGTTGTTGTTTCAGGTATTAGGCTTGAATATCACAAAGAGGTTGTTGAATGTCCACAACCCGCTATACGTAAAGGTAATAACAGTTTTACTATTGCTGTGGGTGTATTTGTAGAAAAGCAATATTAACGCTTTGAAGGACACTAACGAGACACAATAGAAGTTTAACACATTCGGTGCGGCAGACACACATGCGCGTTTTCATAACTTTCTTCGAGTGCGGCGCGGCGCACATGTGTGTTCGTTGTGCATCTCTATTGTTTCGAAAACATCGTAAAAAAAAGGGTCGGTAAGGGTGTAGCATAAAGAAGCGTTTGCATAAAGAATTCAGCAGAGAATGTGTTAAGGGTGCCTGTCCACAGCAGCGGAGCGAGGCTGCGGAGCGGAGAAACATTAACCAATAGAATCCTGGCTCCTGGAGTGGAACGGAGTTCTATGCAATCCTATTGGTTAATATTTCTCCGTTTCTCCGCTCCGCAGCCTCGCTCCGCTTCTGTGGACAGGCACCCTTAAACTTCTATTGTGTCTCGTTATTGTTTGATTTATCTATGTTATGAGCTGAAAATCAAAGAAACCTCTGCCAGTTTTTTGCTCAATGATATGAACAATTAAATAAGTTCGTTTGTTTGTAATTTTTATGATGGGTTTCGGATATTTCAAGCTTCGAAATGACCAATGTAAAGGGAATTTAGAAAACACTATTGGTTTATCTGGTTAGAATTCACGAATACTCTATTAATGCAAAAATGTTCTCGCCTTTTTTTAGAACGAAATATTTCCTACAATAATTAGTAATTCACACTTTCGTTCGATACGTTTTATGAAGAGATTAAATGGTTTGGGTCAAACAGCCAAAATCCGCGTGAACTCTCTTAAGGACCATTAAGATGCAATTTTAAAAAAGTTGGAAACTAACATCTTCGTAACCGGAAGGTTCCCGGGTATGGTCCAGTACGAAAAAATATCATAATGACTGGGAGTACACGTGACCCTCAGCTTCGTTAAGCATCTTTTTACACCCGCCATATAAGGTCTATCTATTCATACACGAAATCTCTCAGGGGCTATTTATACTCATCATTATGAACAACATTTACTATGGGACCAAACCTGAAATCACATAAAAAATCTGCTGTCGCCTACATATTGAGGAGTTATGCGAACATAAATATAGGGGACAGATGACTTATTTTTTTCGCAATTTCAGGGTTTGGTCTCATAGCAAAAGTTATACATAATGTTTTACAATACCCCTTAATACATTATCTGCTGAATTATTTGCGAATTTGTTCCAAATGCTGCTTTATGATACACTAAACCCTGTGCGGCAAACGCTCATGCGCGCCCAAAAAATATTTCGTGTGGTGCTATGATCGCGCATGCGCGGTTGAAGAAAGTCTACCCAGTGCGGCTGGGCGCATCAGTGCGGCGTTACAAACTTGCCCCAAGTGCGGCGAGACGCTTATGTGTGTTTGAAAATTTTCGAGTTTTATGAGTCATAAAACAATTACGCCAATAACAATAGAGATGCACAAAAAACCCAAAGGTGCGGCGCGCCGCACTCGAAGGAAGTTATATAAATTGTATGGACGCGCATAAGCGCCGCCAGCACATGGTGAACGTTCGAAAATCGCGCATGCGCGTTGGCCGCACATAACATGTTAAGAGGTTATGTGTTTATTTAAGTTACACCTTGTATGTATACTGAACATATTTTAATGTTCAATTTTGCTTAAATTCAACAAGCCTTGTCTTTCTAGGTCCAATTTTCGGGTAAGCCACAAAAGGTTCATCTGGGCGAATTTCTGAAGAAATATAACTTCATCGCTTTCAAGCGCATTGAAAAAACTGTCAACATGTTTGCGGCGCAAGTCAAGACTATCAGCGATTTCGACAGGATATGCAGCGCCAAAGATATTCCATGTGGTACGTACAAATGTGTTTTTGTTTATATATAAACTACTGGCGATCGTCCCAATTTTTGACTTACCTTACGATTATTAACGAAGACATCCTTTGCATATAGCGCAGGCGTTTGTCACACGTATATGCTACGAAAACGACGCGTTAACGCGACGCTAGTTTCAATGGAATCACGTCTAAAAGATGTTAGTGAAGCGGTTTTGCGACGTCAACCAACGCCAGATTTCTTTTTTGCAGGCTTAAAATTAAAAAGTACAACGATAATTGAAAAGTATATACTACAGATTATAAATAACGTGATGGTGTTGTTTTAATTTCAGGTGATATAAAAGTAACTGTAACCCCAATATACAAGTTTACTAAATGCCCTCCGAATCTTGTCACAAGCTTCTACGACCAAGAAAAAGAGGCCAGCGATGAATCAGCAGAAGCAAATGAAAAAGAAGACAAATTGGAAGAAAAAACTGAAATTATATCACAGAAAATTATAGCTAAAACGGAAACTGTTACTTCGAAACCTAAGGTAGAGGACAGTAAAAGTGAGAATTTAACAAAAGTCGAAAAAGTTGTGAGCAAACCAGTCGAAAATAAGACTGTTGTTAGTAAGCCTGCCACTGAAAATAAACCAGCCGCTGAAAAGCCCGTAAGTAAACCTGCAGTTGAAAACAAGGTTGCAGCTAAACCAATTATTGCAAATAAGGCTGCTGAGACTAAACCAGCGGTTGAAAATAAGACTGCAGCAAGTAAGCCTACCGTTGGAAAAAAGACTGCTGTAAATAAACCTGCAGTTGAAAATAAAATTGCCGTCAATAAGACTCCAGTCAAACCTGCCGTTGACAAGTCTACGGTAAACAAACCTACCCCTGAAAAGACCTCCAGTAAGACAGCTGTTCAAAATAAGACTGTCACTAATCCTTCCGTCGACAAGAAGCCCGCTGCTAAACCGGCAGTTGAAAATAAGATCGTAGTTAATAAAACCGCAGTTGTAAATAAACCTGCAGTAGAAAATAAGACTGTTGCTAAGCCATCTGTTGAAAATAAACCTCAAGTTACTTCCAAAATGAATGACACGGGAAGGATACCAGCCCCTTCACCTGTGAAAACTCCAATTAAAAGTGATGTAAAAGCTAATAAAACCAATAAGATTGATGATTACGATGAATTGGATGATCACGACATCCTTGCTCTTATGTCTGAAGGTATTGTATTAGATGAATGTAGTGGATCTGATGATGAATAGGTATATAATACTTAGTATAAAATAAGGATATTGGTACCTCAAAAACAGGACTGTCCTAGTCCCAGGTGAACGCTTAAGTTACAATTTGTTATATTTTTAAGACAAAGCTCTGAAAAAGAATATAGTTTTTGTTATCCTATCGTCACAATTTAATTATTTACTTCAATAAAACATAGATTTTAAATTATTGATGGTTTTATTTTTGCTCTCTTGAGTATTTAGTGAGTATTCTGAATTGCCAGTAAGGATAAACTGAAATTTATTTTGGCGGTTCTTGATTCTCCACGACTTCGTCTTCCACCTGAAAAAGATAATTGTATTATATTTTATTTTGTTCCACATTTTCAGGCAAACATTTAGACATGAATACGAAGCTATCGTGAAATTAATCGATAATTTGATGATTTGAAGTATTTAAAAGACTGGCTCATTCATTATTCAAGTCCTCCCTACAGGAAGTAAAGAGCTTGATAGCTTGTAATCTCTAGTACATCCTTCCATTACTAGGCATATTCAATACTGTCATAATATATTACTTAACACATTAACTGCTGAATTATTTGCGAATTTGTTCCAAAATGCTGCTTTATGATACAAACTTGTCCCAAGTGCGGCGAGACGCTTTGAAAATTTTCGAGTTTTATGAGTCATAAAACAATTACGCCAAGAACAATAGAGATGCACAAAAAACCTGTATGAAATGGTATGGACGCGCATAAGCGCCGCCAGCACATGGTGAACGTTCGAAAATCGCGCATGCGCGTTGGCCGCACATAACGTGTTAATGACTGCCATGCATAATCCACACAGAGTTTTGACAGACTAGAGAGACATTTGAGAGACTAGGGGCCATCCATAAAGTAAGTCACACGCTAAGAGAGAGGGAGGTTGCTAACCAAGTGTGACAAAGGGGGGCCGAGCCATAAGCTTTGTCTAAAGTATTAAAAACCAAAAACCCATTACCATAAAGACGCTTTCATTTGCAACGCCAACTATCGGAGATAATACTAACCATAATTCTGCACAAAAATCATCAGCATCACACACAGGAAGATTAAATACATGACTTGAATTTAGCTAGTCGTCATAACATTAGCGCTACTGGCAGCCGCCACACGTAACAGTGAGGAAGCGCGTCTCCTTTTCGGTTGAGCAGCCAATACTTTTTTCTTTTCTGCTTCAAGCATATCTGCTAAGGCGTACACATCCTTATGCGCCACCTGAAGGATGGAGATATTTGGGATAGGATGGATGTTTATGGAAGGAATCGTGAGTTTTTTTTTATCTTAACCCTAGCTAAGCATACCCCCCGCCGCTGTCTATAACAGGCGCTAGTAATAGTTAACCGGTTTCGCAGACGTGTTACTTGTGTGCGTCCATCTTTAAATTAATACATAATTATAAAGAATGTAAACTGTAAAGTTCCGCGAGTCCAACTCGCAAAAGCGAACGATAAAACTAAAAAGTATTGGCCTATTCACTTTTTTATAAATTCGACTGAATTCTTTGCTTTTTTTTAGGTTTATTTTTTAATTCTCAGTGGGGTGATGATAATCTGGTCTCTTTTAACGCCACCAAAACGCAGGCGTGTCTTTTTACCGCTAAAAAGAGTCGTTTCGCCCAAACTCCTACTTTTCGGGACATCTGTTCCTGTAACTGATCGACTTGAGCTCCTAGGCATGGAGTTGACATCTGGTCTCAACTTCGGCGCCACCATCGAGTACAAGGCCCAAACTGCGGCCAAGAAACTGGGCATCCTAAATAGGGTGAAGCGATACTTTACGCCTGGACAGCTTTTAACCCTTTACAAAGCGCAAGTCCGATCCTGCATGGAGTATTGCAGTCACCTTTGGGATGGATCAGCTAAGTACCAACTCGCCGCGCTTGACTCGGTGGAACGCAGAGCTAAGAGGCTCATTGGCGACGTAAAACTGGTGGATGCCAAGCTTCATAGCTTGGCTCATCGCCGCAAGGTTGCCTGCTTGTCGGTCTTCTACAGATTGTACTTCGGAGAGTGTGCCCGAGAACTCCACGACCTCATTCCACCGGCCCCCTTCTACCACCGGACATCTAGACGCACTGCCAGTTACCATCCCTACCTGGTTGCTATTCCACCAATTCGCACTAAGCGCTTCCAAATGTCTTTTATAATGCGCACAGCAAAAGAGTGGAACTCACTACCTGCGTCTGTGTTTCCGAACGTATACAACCCTAATCTATTCAAAGTGAGAGTGAACAGGCTTCTTCTGGGTAAGCTCACTCCATCGTCGACTTTGTCTCTGTCACCTCTGACCTAGACTAGAGTCAAAAGCAAACCCATCACAAATAAAAAAAAAAAATCTCAATTTTTACAAATATTCTCGTAAATACAACTGCGGAGGCGAGCCCTTAGCGCCGAGTAGATGCAATTCTCAACGTGTTATATGGAATTTTTCACTTTTTGTTTGGAAAATATGAAAAATTATTACCTACATGTAGAGTTTTAGGGGGTTATGGGGTTTTAAAAAGGGGGCAAAATTTTCATTTTTGCGATAAGACACCGTTTTCGAGATATAAGCAAAAGAAGAGAAAAAAAATAATGATTTTGTAGATAACCGTAGGATCGAGTGGTTGACAATGAACCAGCGGCGGTAGTACCGCGTGGTACAGAGTGAACCACGCAAATAACTCAGAATTGCGACGTTGCCGTTTGGAGCAAACTAGTTTAGGTAAACGTCTACAAGGAGCGCCCCTCCCTCCCAAGCCGACAGCGAGCTAGCGGCGTAGGCAGCAATGCGCGTGCGTTTTGTGTTTTTCCACCGAAAATAATTTATTCCAGTTCGTCCCACTGACAAAATCAGTGGTACGAACGGGAATAAAAAAATAATTATGGAATGAATTTAATATTATTTATTAAATTCCCGTTCGTGCCACCAGGGCTACAAACGGGGATACACTGAACTATCTTGACGATAGCCGCTACTGCAGTGCTATTCTGTACACATCTCACCGTGAAACTTAGGTGAGGTGAGTGTGGAGTGAGCTGTCAATAGTATCAATCCCTAGCACCAGTTGGAATGACGGCTCTATTCAAGCTCACCTACGTTTTCACGGTGAGATTTTTACAGAATATACCGCTGGAATGGCCGCTGCACATCTGTGCATCTGCGTGTATCGTATCACTGTCACAGCTAGGATAATAGTAGCAAGCTAATCACTGTGCGAAGCTTCGTCGTGATCATCGATCATGGACCTAATATCCATGGTCACGATAGACGCAGCTGCAGCCATTGCATTAGAGAAGTTTTAAAAAACACGAACTAATAACATTTTTTGGCATTTTAATATATTTACCAGAATTGTAAATTTATCTTAGAGCATTTATGCTCTAAGGAATTTATGCGAAATTACGAATTGACTAAAAATATTTGATTACTGATTAGTTTGTTTACTGCATCACTAGTTACGAGAATGGGAGATTTGTAAAATGTTGGTGTGTGACGAATTATCTTGAGACTGCAGAATAAAGGCTCTCGCAGACAGGTGCGATGCGATTTTGGACATTTCCATGATTTTTTTTTTTAATTTGAGATGGGTTTGCTCTTGTCTCACCATAAAAATTGTTCTACTAAATAATAGTCGCGTTGCGCCTGTATATGCGAGCCTTAATTCCGTACGAAATATTAAAAGTCAAATCAACATTATTGTGTGCAGTCTCCGTGTTTATTATTTGTATAATTTGTGTTTTAATTTATGTAACGAAAAAAAAAATTACGAACATTTATCTTTATCGTCTGTTTTGACATAAGTAAGGGAAGGGTACTCAGACTATAAGTATCCTGTAGACTTAAGACGGAGCTATAGCTTGTTGCCGCTCTGTACCCGTGTGTCCTCTGATATGCTTTGAAGCGTCAATCCTTCCCTAGTCACGCACACTACTACTACTACTCTAGAGCCGCACACTAACAAGAAAAGGACACGCGGCTCTCGTAATGGCGAAGCGTCAGGGTAGCCCGCGAAATTTAAATTTTCGTAGGTTTTTTTCAATTTGCAAGTCAGCATTAAGTTGTATATTAAATAAACTATGATTTGCGGCCGTAACGAATATGTATTTACAGAATTATAAACATTAGAATCAGTAATACAACTCCTTAAGTTATGATAGTATAATCCTGAAATGTCAAGATTTCATGAAGTAGTCATTTATTAGGATTAAAGGTCTTAAAGGGTTGTATTGATCACTTTAATGATTCTAATTATTTAAATAGATACTTGTTAGGGCCGCAAATTATATTTTGTTCAACTTACAATCTAATACCGTCTTGTAAATTGCAAAAAACATAAAATATGAATTTCGCGGGATACCTTGACGCTTTCGCCATAAGGGGACGGGTAGGTAGCTAAGCTAGCTTGTTTTGGTAATCTGGCAACACAAAAAAGTTTTCATAAAGTTACATGCTCTCCATAGATAACACTATACTATAAAAAAAACAACACTATACTATAAATAAAGTAACGCTCTGCTCTGTGGTTTTCAATTTCAATGGTGGATTGGATGCGGCTACTACGGCTTGTCAACCTAAATAATTTACCGAAATTTAACACGGAATTTCCTCTGTACTACGTTAAAGTATAAAATAAAATAACAAAATGCGACGCAACATGGGCCGCCGGGGTAATAACAATTCTGGAGGAGGTGGCGGTGGACCGCTGATGACCGGGCATTTACAGGTACTTAATTCAATGAAAAATACAAGGTGGCTTTAATGAATCCTATTAACCACCTTGCATTTTTCAATTACATTTACTTTGAGAAAACGCGCTTTGATATAGTGTCTATTACGGAAATGTTAATGTAACGCCATTAAAAAAACGACATTTTGAAGTCGTCATCCATTGTCTGTTTAATCGAGTAATCGAGTTCTTGCCAGCGGCAGCGGTTGCAAGTGAAAAGCATGACACAATTTCGACAATTTTTTTATTTATGTCGCCAAAATAAAGTTCTACTTATAAATAAAATAGTCAGTCAGTGGGTCGTCTTAGGGGCGGAGATAGTCAATTGCTAAAAGGCTGAGTTCAGTAAAATTGTAAAACATTGGCTAGGGGCTAGGTATTTAACAATTCATGTAGTATGATTTGCAACATAAATTGTTGTGCACTGCAAACATTGGAAGAGCCAATCGCCCTAATGTTAAAATGTATCGAATTGTAGGTCTACCAGAATACAAGCGCTGCGGTTTTTTTTTTATATCGAAGCTTTATGCTGAGATAGGAGGAGCCTCTTTGGCCACGCATCTGTCTTTTTGTTTAAATTTGTTAATTTCTTTTTTGCTTTTTTTTAAATATTATTTTTAATTGTTTGTATTTCCTATTTGCCCCAAATAAAATATTTTTCTCTTTCTTTGTATCTTCTTTCTTAGGTCTGTCAATGCACCATAATACAGGATATGTCTATAAGTCTAGTGAAATAACATAATATCACGCATATATTCTCCTGAAAGGTTAGCCAGAGGTGTATACATTTACTACACCCATATTTCGCCAGTTATGTGAAGTCTATCAGTCGGGCACAATCCATACTCCGGGTTGCTACTGAGAAACTTCAGATGGAGAATATCAATAACACTGCACCCAACCTATGAATAGACTTCATGCTGAGCAGTATTGCTTGCAACCACTTGACCAGCGAGGCAATAACTATGTCTAGTTAAATAATTTTCATCATAATATAAACTTTTCAAGAAAGTATGGAAGAAATGAAATTAATGAGAATGTTGTGCCGACCCCTTATCCGAATAAACTGGTATAAGGGCAGGAGAATGATGATGATGGTACAAACTTTTCAATGTTATGTTCCCAGGATATTGATTTGGAGTTGGAACTATTGAAACGCAAGCGCGAGATGATCGAGCAACAGCAGCAGTTGCTTGTCATGGAGCAGCAATTCAAGAGTTCATCGGTATGATACAGCATAATTTAATTAACATGACCGTTTCTTGCAGGCACTCATTTCTCTTCTTGCTCATTTACTTGGGTTTTAAGAGAAAGTAACGGAACAATAAAACTACAATGGCTAAAACATTGCCAAACATTGGGAGTCCATTTATCAGTGATTGCAAAACCAATTGGAAGTGTGTAGGGGACACACATTGAACATGGCATAATACAGCTTGAATGCCTTGAAGATATTTGCATTACTATTTCTACTAGCAGAACCTACTACAAATTTGTTGAAAAATACTAGTTTAATACTAAACACCCAGTATTGAACTTGGATATTTTAAACAACAAAGTTATTTAATTCCCTGTTAAAGTGTCATTTGTCAATTCTCCATTGTCTTCTCTTGACCAGATGTTATTTACATCTATAGTGATGAACAAATATTATATGTTATGTCATGTATGTTCTGATCCATAGGAGAATAGAATATTCTCAAAGTAAACCAAAACTATCACATTAACTTATTTATGTAATGAAACAATAATTACAACATTTTTTTTGCATGCATGGTAAATTCCAAATCTAAAAATATTTACTGAGGAAAGCGCTATCTACAGCTAGGACGTTTTTTTTAAATTCATGCATGACACAATATTTATAGCTCTGTTGAGAAAGCTCAAAGTCAAAGAATGATAATTATGGTGGTGATATGTACGACAACATTTTTCTTGGAAGGCCTTCTCAACATGTCAATATGTGTGTTGAAGTATATGAAATTTAAGAAGCAAAAACTTGCTGTGGTCAACACTTTGCTTTGTGACTGTTTTTAGAAATTGGAATTTAGCACATGTTCTCTATCTACAACAGTTACTTGAAGTGAACATAAATCTAATGTTTTTTTCATTAGACCAGTTCACCTCCAAATATGCTGAAATGTCATAAACCATTCATCTGATTAATTGATTAATTAACTTAAAAGTCGATTAGTCCCATAAACAAAGCATCAGATAATCAGATTGAATGGCTCACTAATGACAATATTTTCAGCATATTGTTAAAATGTAAATCATCACCTTTTTGTAATTGAATTTCAGAGACATTCGTACGATCAAATGCGATATGATGAACCAGAACAGCATGGTTCCAATCGCGATTTTACCCACTTGTACGAAACCGGATCCAAACATCGCAATCAGTTTGGCAGAAAACGCCAAGCTGAAAACCAATGGCAATACGACAGTGCCCCTAAAAGAATCACACCAAAAAAGAAAAATCAGTCTCAATTTAACCAACGTGGCTCGGGTACTCCAGGCTCTGGGAATTTTCGGAACCAAAAACCTACCCAAGGTTCAAAGTTCTCCCCTAAGCCTCTTATGGATGTAAAGGTTCCAAAGCAATCTATAGGTCAAAAGATCGCAAACCAGAAAGCTCCACCAAAGACGCCTAACAAAAACTTCACACCATCTAAAGTATCAAAGCCGAAAGCGCCAGCTGCTCCTAATAAAATGGCGTCTCACAGTGTCACTGAACGTAAACGTTTGGTGGCTGCTGCGACCGAATCGTCGTCTGACGGGGACATGTCGCGCATGCTGCTGCCCGACCGCGTGCCCTCGCAGCAGGTCAGCGGCCGCTTGGAACTGGCTTTGGGTGCGATCATGAAAAACATAAGGGCACTGACTGATGGCCAATCAAAATACGCTAGCGTGATACGCTCAGTTCAGCTACAGCGTGTTATGAAACAGGCTGTGCGGGAGCGTATCCGAACTGTAATGTTAGGAAAAGTAGTCGGCAGCCTGGTCGATATCCTCGCTATTTATCGAGAGGAGTTCCCTGAAGAGACAGATGTCGACATACTGAACATAGCTCTAGAAGCCGGCGGCGTCTCAGCATCAGACCAAAATCTGAAAACTAAATTTATTGAGTCAGGTAGTTATTGATTATTTTTTTACTTTTATAAACCATGCCCTTTTTATATCCCTAGTAAACATATTTTTTAAATTTTACTGACGTCAAGATCTCGGAAGTTTGTTTCGGTTTAGCTGCAAGCTAAACTTATCATTGTGTATAAATAAAAATGTGTCATGCATATTTTATTATCTATTTATGAAACATAAAAAAAAAACTATTAATATTGATCTATTGATTGTACCTAAACCTGTCTAATATGAGAATTTTTACGACAGCTTCTTTATATATTTCTTTGTCCAGCCAGAGGTCGCACAAGACAGGGAGGTATGAAAGGAACTTAATACATATAATAATGGAATCATAAAACCTTTTTCACCATATTTCAGTCTTTCATATACATAAGTATTTCTTAGTTACACATTATCAAAAAATGCGTTTTTAAAATGATAGTTAATTTGAACTTCGAAATAATATTTTGCTTGCAGGAGATCCAGGTGAATTCTTCAGAGCCAATATGACTAGCCTTCTTGAGGGAAAACTGAATGAAATGTTTTCGAAAGTGAGTTTTATACTTGTAACTATTATTTTAACGGCATGTCTTTATTTCATGGAAGATGGGTAGACCTTTTAGTGTGGGTGTCGATACCCTTGCGCCATCCCATCTTCCTGGCTCGGGAGTGCTGTGCTGGCGCCACTGCTGCGGTCGCGGAAATCCTCAAGCGGCGTAAATATAATAAATAACCTTATTTGTAATTATATTTTTGAGCCGTTTGGGGTTGAAACCCTCGGGCCGTGGGGTTCGAGTACTCATGGTCTCTAAGGAAATCTCGAAACGGCTGGTTGACACTTGACCCAAGGCTAGGCTAGACTAGACTAAGGCTAGGCCAGAGGCTAGGCCAACAACAATACAACGTGGCAACGCCGCCAGTCTCTTGGGTAGAATACCAATCTACAGCGATGCGGATGAATTTTTCGACGCCATATTTTAGTGTGTGAATAGGTTTACTTAAGTTAAAATATAATTTTGTTATTTTTACTGTTGTCAACTTATTTTAACTCGATTTATATTGTACCTTCAATATACCTACTAATAAAAATTCATTTTTAGCTTGAAGCCATATATGGCAAGGCTCCAGCAAGTGATGTTGCTCCAGCAAGTGATGTTGCTCCAGCGAGTGATGTTGCTCCAGCAAGTAATGTTGCTCCAACAAGTGATGATGCTCCAAAAAGTGATGATGCTCCAAAAAGTGATGATGCTCCAAAAAGTGATGATGCTCCAAAAAGTGATGATGCTCCAAAAAGTGATGATGCTCCAAAAAGTGATGTTGCTCCAACATCTGAAGAACAGATTGACCTTGAAAAAAGAGCTGATAATAAGGACAAAGATGAATACACCCAAGAGTACAAAGACTTTTTGAACTCTACCCTGAAAGTGTATGACATAAAACGAATCTTACCTCGACTCATGAAAAGATATATACCGGTATGCTACAATTACGGAATTACTCGTTGAAAGGTTTGTTTTCGTACACTATTGTAGGAGTTTCTTATGGCTATTTCTTTTTCAGTATGTTGTCAAGCTTTTAAATGTCGATGGGATGTACCAAGCTACGAAAGCAGCAATAACAATGAAGGCCAATGAGAAGGCGGCTAACATCTTCCGTACTAAAGGCCCTGAAAAAGGCCAGGGTGATGGTAGTACCACTGCCCCCGCTGCGCAGACTCCGAAAGATAGTCGCCAGATGTACAATTTGCCTTATTATGTCAAGGTAAGCAACAGACAAGGTTATGTTCCATAGTAGGAGCTCATCTGGCGAAGTACTACCACCTTTAGTCTGTGCGTTTGTGCGCGTTAATCTCAGAAACGGCATGTGTTGCGGTAAGCTTCAGTTAACATTTAGTGTTTATTTCAATTGGTATGATCATTATTAGTGATGTACCGACTAGTCGGCCATATTTGTAGTCGGCGACTAGTCTGCTAAAACCGCCGGCTAGTCGACCCATATTTTACTCGTATTAATATGCTTAAAAATTTAGAAGAGGGCGATTGAAATGAAATAGAAATCTTTACTGTTATTATTTACAATAATCAGTTGTACAGTTTACTTTTAGCGCAATCTAGGATAGGAATAGGGGAATCCTACATATGGCCCACTAATTAATTGCGACTTGGATCCAGAAATTAAATAAAGTAGATTGAATTAATACTTCAAAAAGAAGAAACTCTTTATCAAACAATTGCAATAGGTAGGTTTGAAGATAAGAAGCTTTTCTTTCGAACCTTTGACCTAATAATAATGAATTAGATTCAGAAATCAATTCAAAATAATAATAATACTTCCAACAAAACAGAAACGAAATTATTTAGCAAACAGTTTATAAATAGGAAAGGAAGTCTTTCTTTAACACGTTCTGTGCGGGCGACGCGCATGCGCGATTTTCGAACGTTCACCATGTGCTACCGGCGCATATGCGTGTCCATACAATTTATATAACTTCCTTCGAATGCGGCGCGCCGCACCTGTGGGTTTTTTGTGCATCTCTATTGTTCTTGGCGTAATTGTTTTATGACTCATAAAAACTGGAAAATTTTCAAACACACATAAGTGTCTCGCCGCACTTGGGATAAGTTTGTAACGGCGCACATATGTGCCCAGCCGCACTGCGTAGAGTTTCTTCAATCGCGCATGCGCGCTCGTAGCACCACACGAAGTATTTTTTGGGCGCGCATGAGCGTTTGCCGCACAGGGTTTAGTGTATCATAAAGCAGCACTTGGAGCAAGTTCGCCAAATAATTCAGCAGTGAATGTGTTAATTACTTAATTGGACCCAGAAATCAAATCAAATAAAATGATCTCTAATAATTATTAAAGTTTTATCAGTTTGGAAAAATGGAATAAAAATACCTAGCAATTCGGAAAGAAGTACCTCTGTAACCTTACAAACAGTACTAGGATTGCATGAATTAACGATAATACTTGAATCATTAGTATTTAAATGCTTCTAATAGGATTTGGATGAAATTTGGTACACATATTTTATAACAAAATTATAATTTTATTCTTAACTTTTATCTACTACTGATATACTTGTTATCCCGATAGTACGTTTTTGTGGGTTAATTTACTACCTCCGAAGGCGAAGCCGCTGGCAAAAGCTAGTTTTAAGAATATGAATGTCGCGATAATTTTGTTGACCTAATAATCTGGACTTTCAGATCATGGGTCGCCCTTCACTGCCAAAGAGGAAGGCGATGCAAGGATTCCTGACCCAGTTCAACCCAAAGTCTATAAAGAAACACAGAAGTATCCACAACTTGCTGTTTGTTGGTTTCACTGAGAAAACTGATTATGATGTCATGGTGGGAGCTGATGGAACTGTTATTGGTAAAATTACTTTTGTTATAAGATCGATAGTTCAATAGCATAATTGAACATCTCTTAACACATTCATTGTCAAACCAAAAATCTAAGTTTTCTGCAGGTGGCCCATACGGTTTTGTGCGTGGATTAACTAATCACGCAGCACGAAAACAAACGCGTGATCCAAATGGCCATGCCCCATTCCCGATAGTTCAATCCTTTCACTAGAGGCCCTTCTGCGAACAGTATCCTTTCTTATAATTATTCGATCGCGTTAACGTTAACTTACGTCAATTTGTATGGAATAATTGTGTTTCCCATTAATAGTCACCAGACGGCGACTATTAAACTCGCCACAAAATAATAGGTCCGTTTTGACATGAGGGTGTCCCGCTTTGCATTTCTTTGTATGTGGCATATGAAAGGGTATGGGCTGTCAAAACGGACCTATTGAAGTTTACGTTAACGTGATGAGTAAGTATATAAACTCGCACTAAGGCCTTAGAGCACTATGAGCGCATCACGCGACATCGCGTGAATGGCCAAATTGAACAGGAGCGCGGACACGCAACTTCGCATCATTGGCAATGAACGTGTTAAAGCTAAGCTTAAGCTCAGTCTGTTGCATACATTTATATTTTTGCCTGGTTTACTGTTAGAAGTTAAAAGTTTTCAACTCTCATATCTTTATTTTATTACTTTACAGGACGAAATACGCTCAGCGTACGAATCTGCAAAAAGGAGGGACCTCAGGAATCAAATGGAGAAAACGGTGAAAATAATGCCACTTCTAATGACGTAAGCCAGGAAGAGGTTAAAAAAGAGGGCCAGAATGACAGCGAAATTATTCGCTCCAACTTAGACGGCCAGATTTCAGACCTACTATCGTCTATAAGGAAGTCTGAGGAAAACGATAATGCTAATAAAGAAAACGGTGAAGTGGAAGAGAAAAACGAAAATAATGATGGTGAAGCTAAGCCAGAAGTTGAAGATATCAAAATGGAGGAAGGAGAGGGAGACGTTAAAAATGATGAGGAAACGACTGAAAATGCTGCAATGACTGATGAAAACCTTGAACCTCAAAATTCAGAAGCAGCTAATGAGACAGAGGAACAAAATACGGAAGTTACTGACGAAGCAAATACTGAAACCCCAGAGGTTGAGGTATCCAATGACACAGAAAATCCGGAGAAAAAGGAGCAAAACTCTCAAGACACAGAACAGTCTGATGAAAAAGTAGGAGAGTTAAAGGGCAATGCTACTGGCAGATCTACGCCGTCGCGTATGTCATCACGTCTTGCTAACGTCACACCAAGTACTATCCGCACTCGACGCGCCAGCAGGCTAGCTACGCAGAACTAGGTCTAACTATATTTTAAGCAGGATTAATAGAAGAGAATCTTTATAAATATGTTTAGCCAAGGTTTAGGGGAGGTACAAATATTTTACTAAGATATTCAATACTTTCACACTGAGCATTTCATTTCTTTATTTTATTGTTAAGAGTTCCAAGCTGAGACTTTTCCCAGGTTTTTTTTTTTGTTTAAATATAGAATAGGAATATTATGTTAATTATAATTTAATTCTACTATTAGTATATTGTTATTTTAGTTTCAATTCACAAACATTCACAAATTGTGTTATTCATTATCATCTAAACCTGTTACCGGTTCCAAATAATAAATATGTATGAACTTATGTACTTGTTTCCCTACCTACTTCAAATTACAATACAAGGTGAAACATCCCGATTGACATTCCTTAAAGGCCTATTCAAACCTAAGCGGTATTCGCTGCCGCTATGGGTAGAGGTAATACCGCGCGGGTTTCGCTTAGGTAGTTAGTATTATGTTTCGCGGCAAAAGCGGTACAGATGAATGAAAAGTAATATTACCGCATACCCACTCGGTTTTCTCTACCGCAGACGGTAGCGAATACCGCTTAGGTTTGAATAGGCCTTTATACATTAGGCGCGGCAGACGCACATGCGCGTTTTCGGACGTTCACCAGGTGCTTGACGGCGCGTATGCGCGTCCATACAATTTACATCACTTTCTTCGAGTGCGGCGCGCCGCACCTGTGCGTTCGTTGTGCATCTCTATTGTTTCGAAAACATCGTAAAATAAGGGTGTAGCATAAAGAAGCGTTTGCATAAAGAATTAAGCAGATAATGTGTTAAATCTACGTAAAAAGTATAAATCCAATGAATACTCCACAGGAAATTATTTTACAACATGTGTAGATCCGAGTACGAAAGATTGAAACTTGATTGAGAGGAGATTGAAGAAACATTGTAAGGTCAAGAACCTGAGCAAAACGTATGATTCTAATCACTGCGTCTCAATATGCTTGAAAGACAGATAAAGGTGTCGTACCACTCTGACGCACCCCGTCCAGTCCCACAAAATCCTACAATGAGGAGCCACACTCAAAGCTGTGTGTAGATGTCGCTGTAGTCGACTGTACCTTGTTTACCTTTCTTGACAGTAGTGTGACTGCTATTTATGAGATTTTAAAGTGTAATTCGACTATAATATGTACGCGTTTATGACTGTGCCTCAACTAAAAGTTGAGCTCCGTAAAAGGAACGCTGCAACTGCCGACAAAGGCAGATTTGATTGCAAGGAAAACACTTAAAATATTTAAGGTTATGATTGTTTGTGAGCCTTTTTTTATAAGCCACGGACTAACATTCCTATTTTTTTTATAGATTACATTCGTATGATCGAAACCAAAACTTTGGTGCTGACTGCGACATCCAAGACGACACCGCATACCTATGTCCACCTGATACATTCAGTCATAAATGCAGATACTCCTTTACCAATGATTAACAGACAGGCAATACAGGAATATTTTGAAAACTAAGTAGGTACCTATATATTGATTGATTAAATCTTTAGGAGAATTATTTACTACATATATTAGTTAATATAGTTTATTTTATGACACTTTTATTTTGATGACAATAATTTTATTTTATTAGATAATAATCTTGATTCTTTTGTTTTATATGTAGATAGGACCCAGCTTAAAAGACAGCTTCCTTACTAATCTAAGCTTCTTCTGTGATTGAAATACGCAGCAGATAATCGTGCAGTACTACTTGCCTTAAAGTTACGATAGATACGTAACGCCAATTTCCATTGTTGTCTGCCCTTACTTTCTTTAGGAAACAAATATACTCCTCGGTTTTTACAAGTTAACGCACTACATTGAGGCATTTTGGACAAAATTACGGAAAATAGGAAAGCTAAACTTAGTAGATTGTAAAAATCCATACGATTTGACAGCTAATAAGGTATAGTCGATTGTGCGCCATCTATCGTGATAAAAAGTTAGTTTTCCTCCCCATTACAAGGCCTTCTACACGAACGGAACCAACCACCAACAGAGGTCACCTTGTTTGAATCAACTGTGGACGTAGGTTGACGTCAATATTTTGTCTGTCAACTGAGCGACCTTCCAACAACCTTGGTTGTGGGCGGCATCCCTCTCTACCAAGGGCAAATAGATGTCATTGAGTTGAGCTAAGACCGTGTGGATGCCTGTTTGCCCTTTCGACTGCGATATTTACGTCCTGAACTTCGACCGCAACGGTGCCTTGTGTGTTTTGTGATCAAGATGGCGGCGCGCCGAGATCGTGAAATTCTGACAGAGTTTCTAGAATTATATCCTGATTTTCCCTGCTGGGGCTTGAGCTCAGATCAATATAAAGATCGAAACGAAAAAGTCAAGCTTGGGAATTACTGGCACAAAAATTAAAACAAATAGAATCCGATGCAGATGTCCCATCCACAAACAAAAGCTGTTAACGCAATGCCAATTTTTTGATGACTTCTGTTGGTGGTTGGTTACGATCGTGAAGGCCTATTAGAAAGAAATAGAAATATTCCTTACGCAAATTATGCGTTAGTGGTGCTTAAACAATTGCGACTGTGTGTGTGTGAGCGGATTTTTTTCGGCAGTCTCGGGACGGGACACTCGGTAAGGATCAACTCACATCTGTCAGCACGGAATCGCATTTTTTCATGCTCTATCCTTTTCTATCGCACAGGATTGTCATTAGCTAGGGCGAGAAAGATAATTGCGCGCGGTGGAATCGGCGATGCGTTCGCATTCCGCCGCGCGCACTTATCATTCTCGCTCTAGCAAATGACGATCCTGAGAGATAGAAAAGGATAGAGCATGAAAAAATGCGATTCCGTGCTGACAGATGAGAGTTTACCCTAATTAGGTCAGTCAGTGCATAGCTGCGCCCAGGGGAGCGTACGCACCTATTTTTAGGGTTCCGTACCTCACAAGGAAAAACGGAACTCTTATAAGATCACTCGTGAGTCTGTCTGCCGTCTGTCACAGCCAATTTGCTCCGAATCTAACGGACCGATTAAGTTGAAATTTAGTACACGTATAATTTCTGTGACCCAAACACGGACGTGTAAAGTAAATAATAATAATAATATTAATATTATTATTATTTACTTTACATACATACGACATAGGCCCATAGAAAAATACCTTAACCTAAACATACATATTTTTATAAACAAAATCTTGTGTTAATAAATAAAGTTAGCAGCACTTCACTTTGCCCTAGCTTGACTTTGTGCTGTCCTGTGGAACTAGTCCGTGGAAGCGACGGAACACCACGTCCTGCGGCCAAAAGTCTTCTTCCATGACGAGGGGCAGATTCGTGGGGCGTTCGGTACACGCACGACGAACGCCTTGAAGTTGACGTTCCGGCGTGATTCCAGTTACTGCAGCCTCGGCATGTACCTCGTCTTTTGTCGCACGTACTCTACGATTTCCTCCGCCTTAGTGGTGTAGTGCAGGCGGGAGATGTACACCGGTGTATTCGGCTTTGCGGCACGCAGGCTCATTTCGGGCACTTTAGGAGCTTTGCCGCAGCGGTTCTTGTTTGCTCGCGATCGGTTGCGGGATGGGTTGAGGGGCTCGGGCGGCGCTGCTTGGAGGCGCTGCGTGGAGGAGCCGCGGTGACGAGCACGGGGCTGCGGGGCGCTCTACAAGCTCAGCAAGCGACGGATGCGCTGGCGACGAAACTAATTACTGCCACACTGTTGCGCAAATCAGCGACGGTGTTTTAGGATGCATCTAATTTCGTTAGCACATCCGCGAGGCGGGCCTTTAGAAAGACAATGTCCTTCAGAAGGCTCGTTACATCGACGTGGTCGAAGGTGACGGGAGAAAGCTTGTGTAGCTCCTTCACCACAAACGACGGCGCGTCGTCAGGGTTGGTCTCCTTGAACAGCGTGATGATATCCTGCAGGCTCTTCTTAGTCCCGTCACGCTGGCGGGACACTATCTGGTCGCGCTTGTTCAGCACACTGAACAACAACAGCTTGGCAGCAGCTATGTCATCCTCGCTGAAGTTCGTTGCGCAGATCTGGACATCAGACACCTCGTCCATCACATCCAGCTTTTGCTGCAGGAACGCCAGCAGCTCATTCACCACAAGTTCACTGCTCATGGCGTGTAAATTACGAGCGACAGCTTGCGCCGCGCTACTCGATATAAAGAATATGCATCAGAACTATCTCCGAAACTACTGGACTTAAAATTTTGAAAAAAATTCAGAAAATACTTCTATATCTATAGATTACAGGAAAACCTATAAGAAGTTTATGGTCTTAAAATAACATGGGAAATCTCTCAATATTGTACGTACAAACTTACATTTACAGTTGGAATTTACGGGAGAACATGTTTTTCTACCACAATGTTAAGTTTGTTGTTGGGATAAATTCATCCCAACTACGGAACCCTTCGTTGTGCGTAGTCTGATACGCACTTGGCCGGTTTTTTTTTAATTTTATTTAGGAGACGATTCGCGCGCGCATTTTCGTGATTTTACGAAACATTTTAGTAGTTATTGTGATTAAATACGATTTATCATAGTGTATAGATTAGTGACTTATTTTTAGTAATTTAGTTTAGGTTTGTAAGTTTTGTAGTTGTGGACAATTTAAAAATTAAAATCACAAACTCAAAAGAATGGTAGATGGGGACTTGTTTAGACGAGTCCGTGAAAATTTAATAAGGCGATGTCGCTTGAGCGTAATGAACAACGGTGGACACTTTGAAAAGGACATGGCCAGTTTCAGCCTAGTTACTCCATGGCATGTACATTAATAGACGCCTAATTATAAATAAATAAAAATAGAAATAAAAATTATAAAACTCTTAACATTTTCGTACAACTTCTGGAAAAATATTTAAACTTAAATAGTAGTGTTGCGTTTCCGGCGTATTGAGATAACGCGCATTTTGGATAAACGTTCCATTCCCAGTAAAGCTAAAATATTAATGTTTCATCAGAGTAATATTATAAATTATTCTGACTGTAAAATGATTATTAATTATCAAAATCATAATAAACAAACATATTTTGTTAATCTCTTGAAATGCTATGAAATATTTATTTGAAATAACTTTTTTCTTGTAACAACGAAACGAAACGACATGACAGGTTCGACTTCGACAATCGCTCGACATCCGCCATATCGATCGTTTTCGTTTGACATCTCGTAACTTGCGCGTACGTTTGTTTTTTTGTTTGTTTGTAAACTGTGCGACTGCGATTATCTTTTCTCCATACCGACCATTGCTATTCTACACGGACTGATTCCATTGCCCAACGATTATCTAGTGCTTTTAAATACGGACTTGATTGTGCTTACGTTTTGGACATTGTTCACAATGAGGTGTATTAACTGCGGTATAGCTACGGGACGGCTAAGAAGACATGTTATGTCTTCGTTAGACATGCCTTTCCAAAGAATGCTTGTTCAATGGCTAACAATTCAGGTATGTATTTTTAAAATAAATTATGAAAACCTATAGATACATAAAACATGTTTTCTTGAGTTTTCTAATCAGCACAGCGAATGATTTGTGCAAGCAATTATTATTTCTACATAAACAACTGATTTTCACCTTTAAATATTTAAAAAAAATATTTATTTAGAACCTTCTTCATATTACAATAGATAAAATGTTGATATACCTAAACTAATAATCTACTTTGCCTTTCAGCTTCCAGAAGATGGACATATTTGTCACCCATGCTTTTTGCTGTTAACTTCAGAAGGTGCCAATCATAGAATACTGGGCCACACTATGGTGTGCCTTGGTTGTGGCCGATCAGTAAGGGACATAAGACATCACATTATTGAACCAGAGACGCCACTTCTACTGCAATTTTCTTTTACTGCAAGACTTCAGGTATGATTATTATTATGTGTAATGTAAAGTAATGATTTATGGAAATAATACAAAAATAAGTGGATAGCAAAAAACATAATGTTCCCCTTTCTAATAATAACTTAATAATAGCTTATATCATTTGACTTCACACCTTGGAGAACATTATGGCTTGTTGTTCTAGTGGGCAGCGATCTTGACTGTTAAGCTGAAGGTTGTGGGTTCAATTCCCAGGTTTTCCCTTGTGAAATATTCGCATAATGAGCACAAGTATTAGTGCTGTCTGTATGTTAAGTATCTATATATGTATGTATTTTTTTTAATATTTATTTTTATTAGTTATCTGGTTGCCACAGTATTAGCATTAAGCAGAGCTAGTTTGGGAACAGATGGCCTTGTGTGGGATGTCCAAAGATATCTATTTATTATGAATAACTCATAGGCATTTGCAAGGGTTTCTCATATTTTCTAATTAAGGATTTTCTTTCACCTTATATGAAAAGTGATAAATTATTATAAAATGTCATGTATATAAGTTCTGAGAGTCAGAGATGTATGTCTGATATGTATGCAAGACCGAGAAGATTTAAAAACTTTACATTCCATGTAACATTCACACCATTAAGCTATCACAAGCTATATTAGTTACATGTCAATATTATTTGTTTTAGGGAATAACAAGGAACTATGTTTGTCATCCCTGCTGGATGAGGGCTAACAGACAATTACTTCAAGATTCAGCTCGAGAAGAAACTGGTGAACCTGCAGATAACATACAAAATGAAAATGCAATGTCACCACCACCAGAGCCCCCATCTTACCTCCACCGGCTGTTTTACCACCAACTCGTAGTACTACACTAATTACATTACCTAACTATAAGCGGGCTTGAAATACCTCTGCCCATTGTGTATTTATGAGATGTTATAATAGATCCTTTTATCTAATACCTGATTTTGTAAAACGGATTTTAATCAATGATCATAATTTTTAACCGACTTCCAAAAGGAGGAGGTTCTCAATTCGTCTGTATTTTTTTTTTTTGTTTTTTTTTTTTTTTTTGTATGTTTGTTACGCGATTACTCAAAGACGGATGGACCCATTTAGAAAATTCTTTTTTTGTTTGATAGGGTATACTTCCGAGATGGTCCCATATACATTTTATTAACTTAGCTTAGGGAGTTTTTGAGTTAGCTTCAATAATGCGTATATTTCCCACTTATTTTATGTTGATGATGTGATGATGTTTTAATAACTTCCTATCACTGTTATTTACATGGCTATATCTACAATTATTGTGCTCAATTATGTATTCGAATTTGTGTGGGGTAGGTTCCACAACTAAAAAGTGAAAAATAAAAACTTTTTAGCAAAAAATAAAACCGACTTCCAAAACAAAACACTACAAAGTGAAAAATAACTTTAATTTCGGAAGTCGGTGGCAAAAAACGAAAATACAAAACCCAAGACACCGACTCATCAATCAATGATCATAATTTCTATATTCCTCGTAGTTCAAGAGTATGCGAGTCACATTTATATGCAAATCAGTGGCATGAGCTGCCCCAAATTAGTTTGTCATTTTCTTCTTTTAATGCCAGTCAAATAGAAGATAATAATCAAAATATGTAAATGTACTGGTGAATACATTAATTTTGAAAATATCCATGCAATGCCCAACCATGTGTGTCAAATCACCTGGGGCAGTTGGTGAACGAATTTAATATAAATAGGAGAATAACTATGTTCACAAGAATTGACGGTAATCTACCGCAACTGGAGAGGTTTCCAATATTTTCATATAATCAGTTGTTGTTATTCGCATTAGGGCCATACCAAGTGAAACAGGCATGATCCTATTATGGGGAACACATCAGACAAAATGGAGTTTATGAGGTGGAAGTGTGTCCAGAACTGGATCATTCCCAGGAGATGGTCCTACATACAGGAGGGAATACGCCCTATTTATTAAGGGGGCGTATAAAGTCTAGGCATACGAGTCAAAGGATATATTATACATATATTTTGTTTGATGTTGAGCCCAGCAGCAACTGCCCACTAGAATCAATTTTGGGTTACTATTGCAACTGCTTGGTCGGTAATAGGACGGTAGGGTGTTGTTGCCACGTGATGACAATGATCTGGTATTTAGGCTGGGCAAGATATCGGACGAATATTAATCCACCAGCATCATTTTTAGACGATATTTTTGTTAGAATTATTGAATATTAAATATTTTATTCAAATAAATGTTTGTTTTTATTTTAACACTGCAATCCTTTATGCCACTACCTAACCTTTTATCAAGACTTCAATTATACATGTCATATAGTACATCACATCAGACAAGAGAGAGGGCTGGATTTCGAACAATATTTTCCTTCATGGTAAAGAAAATGATAATTCAATATTAACTTGCATGATTTCTGAAGTCTTGGTAATTCTGGGTTTAAACTTGAGACTATACTTATATTTCTTAGTATGATAGTCAGATGGGACGGCGATCTGATAAGACCTGAGTGATATTACATACAAGGCCGACGACTTCACATGCATTTCCGAGGCACGGAAGGGTATCTACAAGAAAATGATCACCCATCCATTGATCATGACAACTTACCCATGCAGAATAATCTGGCTACTACTTAGTTACAGAGTCCGAGTAGGATCACGACCAAAATATGTTTTTGTTAATTTCTAAGAAATTTGAAGTTACTGGATTATGTAACTTTTACAGTTAATTTTAGAGCTTATTAAGTTCAAAATAAAGTAAAATTCGTTAATGTACATGAATTTTTACATGCTAGGCAGAGTGCCCTAAGTAAATTGGCCATCTCCTTTAAAAGTTTGACTATTGATGATGTAAATTCTGATTGTGATTTGATATTATGTGATTAATCATTCAATCAGAGATCTTTTAATTAACAATGCGCAACTTAGTGAGCTTGTGCCACTTGCATTATTATTCTCCGACTAAAGTAGGTACTTTAGTCGTACCTGTTGCGCGCCGCACCAGCACCACACAACTCCGGCGGTTTTGTGGGGCGCGGCGCGCAACAGGTACTTTTTATGCAGTCGATTCTGCTATTAATTTTGTTTGAAAATTGCAGTTCTTAAATCCATTAACCTTCGTGTTTTAAAACGTTTCGATGGACTACTACTGTGCTCATTTTAATTTAACGTCGTACATCGAGAAACACTTTGAATAATATAACATTATTCTCAATTATTTAACACATGGACGCACTTCCAGAAACATCACAGAAAATTATGATCGCCCAGACATAAAATAACAAACACTGGGAGTTATATTGGAGAAGGACTCTAGGATAGTGTAGAATTTTAGGATCAGAAGGATTTTTTGGTCAGTTATTAGGAACAAATAAGGGTATCTACCTACCCAATGACGTAATACATCATTGCCTATCCCCAGTTATCACGAAAAAGCCGGTGAGAACTCATGATAATTGGAAACTGACTTACTTACCCTCTTATTCTTAAAATCTAAATAAGGTTCTACTTTTTTATCCCTCCATTTTCATGGCAAATTTTAGCGATAAAGTAACGATATTGTTGTTCTTAAATAAGGAGATAGTTTGAAATGTTCCAAAGTTAAACAAATAATGATACGTACCATAAGCTGGTTGATGTAGTATTCGTAGGTGATGGTGTCAGTGACGGGATCCAACGCTGTTTGCATCATCTCGTCAAATTCCTCCTATTGGCCATGTAGCAGAGGGTAGCATGAAATAAAATTTGAATTAAACATGCCTGTAACCTGTATCTTTTTGTATTAGATGTTTATCAAGATTTCTAGCTTATGGAAACGTGGTCTTAGTTAGATACAGAAATATAAAACCTGAATTAATTAAACCTAATTGACCTGGCCGTTAAGACAGCGGCATACGATTAGTTCCGATTTCAGATGCGCGCCTACTATAGATAGTAGGTACTACATAGGTAGTACCTACTATCTATAGTAGGCGCGCATCTAGATAGACATAGGTCTATCTACACTCCTTTGCAACAAAACGGGCACTTTAGTCATTGGCTTTTCTATGGATAATATTAATATTTTTATTATGTCATTAGCATAAATGACAAGAAAGTTATTATCAATGAGAATATAGTTTTTAACACTTAAACCCTGGAATCGGTGTTTTAGTCAATGTAAACAGAGAGCCGTGTTAAAATTGACATTTTTGTGGGTATAATGAAATTAAGACTACGACTATTTTTATGGTATATGCAAGAGGTCGGCATATCTACGTCGGCAGAACGGTGGGCCCGAACATTATCGTCCATATAAATGGCATCTTCACAAATTACAATCAGTGCGGGTTGTGCAGGTTGACAAAGGATTTCTGTTACGTACCTTTGCGCATTTAGTGAACCATTTTCAATGAATACTCTCTCTCGTAAAACATAACGGACCCGCCACCATAAGGGGTGATTTCTTCGAAACACACGTCGGCATAGCGTTCCCCTGATCTTCGTAAGACTCGCCGACGTCGATCCTCACCATTCAGACAAATTCGAGCCTCATCGGAGAAGAGGAATTATTCTGATCTGTCACCCTGCTTTGTCCCCTTAGAGGGACAAATCGGAAAAAATATAATTGTTCTGTACCCCTGTTAGCAACGAGGGGACAGTTCGAACTTTATTAAAGTTGCTAACAGAGCAACCCCTGTTAGCAACATCAATAAATCTGTCCACATAAGGGGACAAAGCAGGGTGACAAATCGCCGCGGCGGGAGAGGAGTGCCGGAATTGCGGTGCGCTGCTCTCCCTACCTTCCGCGGCCTTGACGTGGTCGCGACCGTCTGATGGCGTACGCGGTGGGGCCGCAGGGGAGGAGGAGTGTCGGTATTTCGTTGGCCGCTCTCTATCTTCTGCGGCCGAAAAGTGGTAGAAGGCCGGGGGCCACTGACCTGACCAAGGGGACCAAGGGTGCCTAGACACGGGGTCGTCTAGCGCCCATGTGCTGGTTTGGTCCATGGGGTGGTCACGGCGTGCAATGTGTTCTTGTGCGCCGGTAATGGGGGGTGCTGCTCCCCACAGGAGGGTCCGGTGACGGACAGCCGCGGCGGGTTCGCGGTGACTCGTAACGCGTGCCCGTGTTCTCGCCATAAGCGGCAGAGGAGGACACCGTGGCGTTTTAGTGGGTTGGAGTCCCACATAACTGCACTATCTCCCCGTGGTAGTGCAGTATGCATGAGCATTTCTTCACGGAAAATAAAATGGGGTGACAAATCAGAATCATCCGAGATGAGTACGCTACTCCAGTTACCTAGTGTCCAAGAGAGGCAATTTCTAGCAATCGAGCAATCCGGTGCTTGCTAACAACTTGGGGGCCCGCGTCGACTGCGTATATCAGCCGCTAAAAGCCTCCTCCTCACTGCCCATGGGCTAACTTGTGCTCCTCGTGCCTCTTGAAGGTTTCTTTTGAGGTCTGTGTAACTGCATTTGCCATTCTTCAGCGCCTAAGTCACTAAAAAGCGGTCGTCTCTTGGTTGTGTGCAACGTTTTCTCTAGCGTTGAAAATGCCGAAAAAAACAATGTTTTTTTTTCTTTCAAACAAACAAACAAAACAAATTGTGGGTTTTTTCGCATGTTACAAAAAATATGAACAGAAAGAATCCTTTGGAAAGAAACAGGAATCTTTCTAATTTTTCGCTTGAGGTTTTGAAAAATTTTAAAAAGAACAAGTTTCATTGAAATGTTTGTTGAAATATTTTTAATAGGTGAAATATGGAAAACAAATAGGTAAAATATAATAGATCTAAAGACAGTAGAAAACTTTCTACTCGACGGCCGCGAAGTTTTTACGGTTATCTACAAAATCATTTCTTTTTCTCTTCTTTTGCATATATCTCGAAAACAGTGTGTCCTATTGCAAAAATAATGAAAATTTTAATAATTTTTCATATTTTTTATTTATTTTTAATTTGTGATGGGTTTGCTTTTGACTCTAGTCTAAGTCAGAGGTGACTGAGACAAAGTCGACGATGGAGTGAGCTTACCCAGAAGAAGCCTGTTCACTCTCACTCTGAAGAGATTAGGGTTGTATGCGCTCGGAAACACAGACGCAGGTAGTGAGTTCCACTCTTTTGCTGTGCGCATTATAAAAACCATTTGGAAAAGCTTAGTGCGAATTGGTGGAATGGCAACTAGGTACAGTTCGATTCAAACTTAATGACGGCTCAGATGGTAACTGGCAGTTTGTCTAGATGTCCGATGGTAGAAGGCCCCTTCTACCATTGTGAAGTTCTTGGGCACACTCACCGAAGTACAATCTGTAGAAGCAGGCAACCTTGCGGCGATGAGCCAAGCTGTGAAGCTTGGCATCCACCAGTTCTACGTCGCCAATGACGCCAATGAGCCTCTTAGCTCTGCGTTCCACCGAGTCAAGCGCGGCTAGTTATTACTTAGCTGACCCATCCCAAAGGTGGCTTAAATACTCTATGCAGGATCGGACTTGTGCTTTGTAAAGAGTTAAAAGCTGTCCAGGCCAAAATGTATCGCTTTACCCTATTTAGGATGCCCAGCTTCTTGGCCGCTATTTGGGCTTTGTACTCGATGGTGGCGCCAAAGTTGAGACCAGATGTCAACTCCATGCCTAGGAGCTCACGCTGATCAGTTACAGGAAGAGATGCACCCCGAAAAGTAGGAGTTTGGGCGAAACGACTCCTTTTAGCGATAAAAAGACACGCCTGTATTTTGGTGGCGTTAAAAGAGACCAGATTATGATCACCCCACTGAGAGACAAGGCTTAAGGCTTATTTGTCCCCTCTACCATGGCCTCTCTCAAGGAACGAACTTCGGCCCCGCTGGTTTTTGCGCTGGACAAGTATCTCTCTGAAACTGTATTGTCATCTGCGTACCCAACAATACCAGGCTGAAGCAGGTCATTGATGTGCAGTAGGAAAAGAGTTGCAGAGAGAACAGACCCCTGAGGAACTCCGGCATCAATAGCCATAAGGACAGAGGAGCAGCCGTCAACGACTACTCTGATCGACCGTTCACTAAGGAAATCTGATACCCAGCTACAAAAATCAGCTGGGATGCCATAAGCAGGAAGCTTGCTGAGCAGAGCAGCGTGCCAGACCCTGTCAAAGGCCTTCGAGATGTCAAGCGATACAGCAAGTGCTCTCCATGTTTCTCGATGGCTTCGCCACAGCAGTGCGTGACATGACATGTGGGGTGGTTTGACCACAGAACAGATGAAAGAGGTCTTCTTTATCTGTACTGTGGGTTTGACCTAGAGTCAAGAGCAAACCCATCATAAATAAAAAATACACAAGAAGATCGCCAGATGCCCGTCCCTGGCGAAAGTCATATTGACGGTCATTGAGGAGATAATTGTCTTCAAGGTAGGTCAGCAACTTAATATTCAGTACCCTTTCACAAAATGGAGGTAATGGCGATTGGACGATAAAGGGCAGGGTCTGCACGGTCACCTTTTTTGGGCACTGGTTGTACATTTGCAAGCTTTCAGGATATTTTCCAAACAAAAAATGAATAATTCCATACAAAACACGTTGAGAATCGCATCTTCTCCGGCGTTACGATTATTTTTAAAAGCAAAAGTTTCGAATTTGGAATTAACTTTTTTCGTACCCATACTCTTTATTAAATACCAGTTACAAAGTTTGGCTATTAAAACCACTTTAGAACTAATTGATTACCTATAATGTAGAAAAATCAAAACTGATCTCTTTTTGCAAAGGAATGTATAATCTACCTATATACTAATATGGATTCCGAACTGGTATATCCACGGAGGATGCAGTTTTAGCTTTAACAGAGCATACTATTCGGAACCTAGATAAAAAGCAAAAATGCTTAGGATTGTTTCTAGACTTTGCAAAAGCTTTTAACACTGTCTCTGTCGTCATCCTTTTAAATAAGCTGGAACGCGTAGGTGTTAGTGGTATCCCCTTAAAAATCTTTGCTGACTATCTACAAGATCGTGTACAAGTGGTAAACATAGGGGAACATGTAAGTAATAATAATAATAATAATTTATTTCAAAATAATCAGATAACAGAGATCCGTAGTGTTAGTAAAGCACCTTATACCTAGTGTTAGTATATACATAAATCAAAATAACAATTTGGGTATGAGTCACTTTGTAAAGAAGACGTAAACCAGTTCAAAATGCCTCATAAAAGGGGAAAACACATTCTCAGTCACTGTTTCTAGAATGCTGTTGCCACTGGCCCGGGTTCTAGCTGCCACAGACGCTATTTTCTTCCGCACAAATGCGTGGAAGCCGTCAGTACGGTTCTGCGTAAACTACTCTGACGCACTACAGAACCGGGGTAGTCTCAAAAGCATTCTAAAAACATTGTTATACTGGACGCGCAGGACATCTAGCGACCTTTTGGTGTAGTTGATCCACAGACCACCCGTGTCCAGACCCTGACAATACGCTTTGAAAAGCGTTATTTTTACCTGGTCCGTGCAGCGGGCGAATCTACGAGCCAATATATTACCACAGACCGCCAAAGCCGTGCGCTCCCTCTCAATATCCACATTGTCTTTCAGGTCCTCGGTAAGCATATCCCCCAGATATTTGAATTGTTTTACTCTTCTTATGCTCAAGCCATTTAGGATAAAATTAGGTGAATAATCTGTACACTTACTGGCGACCCCAAAGACCATGTACTCACATTTCTTCACGTTATACACGAGCCCATGCCTAGCCGCGTAGTCCTCGCAAACTTTTAACATCTCTCCGATAGAACCTGCAGTCGGGCCCAGCAGCACCATGTCGTCTGCATAGCTGATGCTGTTAATATTAACACCACCCACCCGGCAGCAAACACGCATACTGCTGAGCTCGACTATGAGGGCATTCACATATAGGTTGAAGAGCCTGGGTGAGGTCAACCCTCCCTGCCTCACCCCGCACTCCAACCCATAAGCCTCAGAGAGAATGTTGGACCACTTAACATGATTCGTTTAGTTAGCATACCAAAATTGCAGAACCTTAAGAACTTCTGCCGGTACATTCCTGTCCCCCAACTTGCTCCAGAGCACATCATATGACACAAGGTCAAAAAGCCCTGGAAAAATCCAGGAAACAGGCATATACCGGCGTTTTACGATCTGTATAATATTGGACAGTATTTTTGAGGCTTAGGATTGCACTTTCAGTGGACAGCCCAGGTTGAAACCCAAACTGTGAGTCGTGCAGGTCCAGATGTTTTTCCAAGCACGAATCAAGCATACTGTCCAATATTTTAGCAATGGTAGTTGCAAGAGAGATTGACCGGTAGTTTCCCTTGTTCGAGATATCCCCTGTCCTGTTTTTGACAATCGGTACCACAATCGTTCTCATGAGCTCTGCCGGTAGGTACGAGTGACTAATGCACATTGAATAAAACAGACAGGATCCTCGGCAGGTGAATACCAGCATACTTAAAATGCTCGATGCTGAGTCCATCGTGTCCGGGTGATTTACCTCCACTCATGTTTTTAACTACCGCCCTGACATGTTTCATCGAGAAATACATTACCGGTTCCACTCCCTCACGGAAGGACTCAGCACCGGTTATCGTACCTGAGGGGCCAAGGGGTGATCGCATTTTGAATTGTTCCATGAACATATTTGCAATTTGCTTTGGATCATTTCTTCCACCGACGCTCACCGGCAGCCCAGGCTTGGTATCCAGCTTACCTGTGGCTTTCCAGAACTTAAAGTTGTTTGCGGCTCTTTGCTCGGCTAAAAAATCCATTTTTAGTTGTTCACAATTCTTTTGGCACGACGACCCTTGTATATTTCCCGGGTCTCCCACATTTCTTCATATATTAGTCCAGAGGTCAGTCTATTATGTATTACCCATTCTTTGAATTTAAGCCTGGCCTCTCGGTACGCGTCTCGAACATGCTTGTTCCAGCCACACAACACTCTGCGTCTCCTTTTCTTGGACCTAATTTTGGCGCCAATACATTGTACAATATTTTGCGATATTAAAATGGAGTGGGGTGATGAAGAGAACCGAATCGCTGTGATTGCATTACACAAAGTTGGTATGGAGCCAAATGCAATTTTTAAAACTCTCCATACGCTTGGTATACGTCAAATGTTTGTGTACCGGGCTATTAGTAGGTACAATGAGACCTCCTCTGTTTGTGACAGAAAAAGATCTGTCCGTCCACATAGTGTTCGTACGAAAAAGGTGGTCAAAGCAGTAAGGGAAAGAATTCGAAGAAATCCTGTCCGAAAGCAAAAGATTTTATCTCGGGAGATGAAGATAGCACCCAGAACCATGTCGCGTATTTTAAAAGATGACTTAGGACTTGCAGCCTATAAGAGACGCATTGGTCATTTTTTAACTGATAATTTAAAAAAGAATAACGTGGTAAAATCGAAACAACTACTGAAGCGGTACGCAAAGGGAGGTCACAGAAAAAAATTATGTACGGATGAGAAAATCTTTACAATTGAGCAACATCCTAAGTCTGGGTGTAATTATCTATATAATAAGTATGTATTTACAAAAAAAAAAGTAGTGTATGTAGTTTATCAGTTATCTGGTTTCCATAGTACAAGCTCTGCTTAGTTTGGGATCAGATGACCGTGTGTGAAATGTCCCAGGATATTATTATTATTTTTTATTTTAACAAACAAAATGACCGTATTTATGCTCAAAGCTCTAAGAAAGCTTCCCAATTAGTCGACAGAGTGCAACGTGGGCATTATCCGACTTCAGTGATGGTTTGGTGGGGTGTTAGCTATGAAGGAGTGACTGAGCCATATTTTTGTGAAAAAGGTATCAAAACATCAGCACAAGTGTATCAAGATACCATTCTTGAGAAGGTAGTTAGGCCCTTTAACAACACCATGTTCAATAACCAAGTATGGTCCTTCCAACAAGACTCCGCGCCGGGTCATAAAGCTCGGTCCACACAGTCTTGGTTGGAAGTGAACGTTTCGGACTTCATCAGAGCTGAAGACTGGCCGTCGTCTAGTCCCGATCTTAATCCGCTGGATTATGATTTATGGTCAGTTTTAGAGAGTACGGCTTGCTCTAAACGCCATGATAATTTGGAGTCTCTAAAACAATCCATACGATTGGCAGTGAAGAATTTTCCCATGGAAAGAGTGCGTGCTTCTATGGATAACTGGCCTCAACGTTTAAAGGACTGTATTGCAGCCAATGGAGACCACTTCAAATAAGCTTTTTATATTTTAAATTGTTTTATATTTATAAATATTATTTGCAATAAAAAAAATGTTTTTCTTCGTTAAAGTATTTATGGCAAGACTAGGTATTTATAAATGATTTGTGTGATATGCTCCTACTAAACTGTAAAATCTTTACTTACGCTGACGACACAGCTCTTATTGTGAATGGTTGAGACTGGGATCAATCAAAGCAAAATGCAGAACATGCTCTTAAAATTATAAGGAATGGCTGTCTAATAATCTTCTGACACTGAATATTGATAAAACCCTGTTTATCCCCTATGCAATGCGAGCTGACCATCTGCCACCGCCGACTTTCAAAGTAAAAGTACACTCGTGTTCGGTTCCAGCCCCTGACTGCTGTTGCCTATACATTGCCAGATCTCCTCTCTGTGTTAAATATTTGGGCGTACATATAGATCAGAGTTTCCGTTGGCATAAACAAATAGAATCTGTCACTACTCGTGCTCGAAGACTCATAATATATTAGGTTGGGGAAAAAGTCTTTTCGCGTTATAGTATGTATGAACTTGTAATAAAATCTCTTTGGCTATACTATTTGTATCTGGCTGGTTTTGGTATCATAGAAAGTTTAAATTTTAAAGAACATAATTCCAAATTCAAATTAGGAAAATGTGTGATTTTCATTTGTTTTTCGTACCGTCAAGATGAGTGAATCTAATGAAGAAATTCGATACATTTTAAAATTTTACTACAAAACAGGTAAAAATGCAACGCAAACCGCGAAAAAAAATTGTGATGTTTATGGACCTAGTGTAGTGTCTGTGAGAGTAGCACAAATTTGGTTTAAGCGTTTTCATTCCGGAAATTTTGATGTCCAAGATGCACGTCGCTCTGGTCGCCCTATTACGGATAAAATGGATGCCATTTTTGAAAAAGTGGAGCAAGATCGGCATATCAGTAGTTAAGACGTAGCTGAAGAACTGGAAATTGACCACAAAACAGTTTTGGCGCATTTGAAAAAAACTGGGTAGGTACACAAAAAAGCTCGACACGTGGGTACCTCACGAGCTCACTGAAAGAAACCTAATGAACCGTGTACTCATTTGTGATTCTTTATTACGACGTAATGAAACCGAACCATTTTTGAAGAAGCTGATAACTGGTGATGAAAAGTGGATCACGTATGACAAGAACGTGCGAAAAAGGTCGCGGTCAAAGGCCGGTCAGGCTTCACAGACTGTGGCGAAACCCGGGTTAACTCGCAACAAGGTGATGCTATGTGTGTGTGGTGGGATTGGAAGGGCATTATTCATTATGAGCACCACCAGGCAGGACCATCGATTCTGAACTCTACTGCGAACAACTGATGAGATTAAAGCAAGACATTGAGAGAAAGCGGCCGGAATTAATCAACAGAAGGGTTGTGGTTTTTCATCATGATAACGCTAGACCTCACACATCTTTAGCCACTCAGCAAAAATTAAGAGAGTTTGGCAGGGAGGTGTTAATGCATCCGCCGTATAGTCCTGACCTTGCACCTTCAGATTTCCACCTGTTTCGGTCTCTTCAGAATTCTTTAGGCAGTGTCAGGTTAACATCACGAGAGGACTGCCAAAACCACTTGTCGCGGTATTTTGACCAGAAGTCCCAAAATTTCTATAGCAATGGGATCATGTCCCTACCTACAAGATGGCAAAAAGTTATCGAACAAAATGGTACCTACATACTTTAGTTAAATGTAAATAAACTATATTAAAAAATGTTTTGAATTTTCTTAAAAAATGCGAAGAAACTTTTTCCCCAACCTATTATATATAAAAAACTTCGTCAGTCGGCTGACACAAAAACTCAGCAAATGGTGTACTTGCCTCTATGCCAGTCCCTATTGTCCTAGTGTCTGACGGTATGGGGTGGAGCACCGACATCAACTACAGCTTGAGATTGCCCAGTGAGCTGTACTTAAGGTTATGGCAAACAGACCCTACAGGTATCCTACAGCTAAACTTTACGCCGAATGTAAGGTTCTCACGGTAAGGCAACTGTATGGCCACCAGACGCAAACACAAGTCACGACCTCTGCTAGAGACTCGAGATAGAATCAAACATAAGTAGGTGCAATCTTTAAGCCTGATCGGACAAAAACTTATTTTGCAGGTAGACACTACTTTGTCCTATGCGCAAGATTGTATAACAAGATAAACAAACATATCTTTCACCTAAATAGAATTAACTGTAAAATGAAGGTGAAGGAATGGCTCACTTCTCTAAACTATCGGGAGACTGAGGATTTGCTGGCTGGCATGTCTGGCTAATCTATAATCACATTGCTCGCACCTAAAAGCACACATCCGCAACCAATCAACTCGCACACGTACACTCTCACTACACACCCTTACAAAACACTCACCTTTCACGCTTCGTTAACTTCCCCCCCACACACACATATATTATAGCAGAGTTAAAAAATACGAAATATATTCATTGTTAGTTTTGTAGTTGTTAGTTTGCTTAGCTCTTTTGTATTAAAATAATAATAATAATAATATAATAATAATTTATCTTTTTTTTTTTCTCTTTATTTAATCCCCCACCGCTGTATCTCTACGTTGACGTCGTGGTGGGGCTTGCGCGCTCCAAACTTTAGGTCTGTGCCGGTAGAGTTTACTTTGCCGGAACGGGTCTAGGATGAGGAGCCAGACCAAGAGAGATACAGAAACCCGCAGGACAGCATGTGGCGAGCTGTTGGGCAGTAGCGACCCCACGGACCCTATCTCCCGAGAGAAATCTTGTCCTCGTCTCTGGCTTGCCTTTATTGGCCGGCTGGAGTGAACACTGACGGGGACCAGAGCTCCCACCTCTTTCTTGCCTTTATTGGCCGGCTTGAGTGGAGATTCGCAAGAGCAAACGTGCTCGGAGGAAGGAAGTATTCCAGTAAGGTGCTGGTAGGGATCTTGACCGTACTTCCGGGATTGTCCTGATAGCCGTGGAATACCTCTCCACTCCTCAAGCATCTCAGGAAGTATTGCCCCCTTGTCGCTACGTCACTATGTGCTAGCGGCCGTTTCCGGGGGCCCATTATTGAATGTGCAAGTCACCCCCTGCCATTTTATCCGTGTATAATATATAACATTGGTCAGGCAGGGGACATAGTTCTTTCATAGTTCAAGTAACCCAATCCATTTAAGCCACCCAGACCCATAGCCCAATATGTTTTGTTTCCACACACAACAATAGTCCTGCACCAACCGGGGATTGTCCTTGGGTGCACTTGCATAGTGCATACAGGGATAATCGTCGGTTGGTGCCTCCTTATCATTTAAAATTATTTAAGGGGCCTCTGCGAGTTGGCTGCGGCTCCTTGTACGCCTTCCAAAGGTCCGGGACACCAGGGTCCCGAGAAATATCAAAAAAACAATAATGATTTATTTCTTTCACAAAAAGTACTTATTATAAATTACAAAATAAATGCTATGAACAGTATTATATATACGTACACAAAAGTTTTAGCATCTGGAGCCGAACTAGGAGGAACCTGTATTTCGGCTTACAGCGCCAACACCCTCGAGTTACATTAGATAAGGGTGTCTTAAATGCTTGCATTTTACAATACCATTGAATAATAAAAAGCTATGTAATAGTGGTCTGGATATTAATTGTTAGTTTTTTCTGGTTGTTAGTGTAGTTAGCTCTTTTTTGTTAAAACTTTAATTTATTTTTAAGCAATGTTGTAAGAATAAGTTAGGCTGCACAATGTGTCTGGCAGGGAGGAACGCTGACACCTGCTGAGATACAGGACACGTCCTAATTAAGGTGTCAGGAGTTTAAAAAAATCTAGCATGTATACTTAGGCCTAATTACTATAAGGATCTAAGTTACTGAAGTAATGCATTGTAAACCCATTTTCTCTCCTTATGTATTAGGCTTGTGAAATAAATTATTATTATTATTGAATTAATAATAAAACTGAAGAGTTTGTTTGTGAACCACCAAGGTGTACGTAAGTACGTTTTCCTACTAGAAAACGAATTATTTCTTTGTGCTGCATGTAAAGTTACCGTACCTGTAAAACCAGTATTTTGGGATTACTAATAGTCGGTCCTATTACCGTGATTTACGAGCAATTTTGGCTTATGACCAACAATAGTTGATACGAAAATCCTGTTTTGCTCAAGAGATAAGAATTTATTCCTGACCTGTGTAAAAGGTTCCCCTTCTTCGAGCATGAGCTTAGTAAACCGTTCCTTAGTGATATAGCCGCGTCCTTCCTCATCGAAGTAACGGAACGCTGCCAACAACATCTCTGCACTTGCCGGGTAGTATCTACACAAAAATGTTGAATCTCATTGCAAGGATACCGCGCACGCAGTGGCGTCCTCACCGTTTGCTTGGTTATTTCTTTTTATTTTAGGATGAAAATGCTGAAAATAAGCATGTTACGTTGTGCTCCATACAACTATACGTTATTAATATTACAAACAGTAGTTTTACATTGTGTACATTTTATTATAATCCTTAGAACGGAGCTTAGTTACTGTGTGCTTACAAGAAGTAAAATAGTGGCCATTTTCCTTTTTGTGGAAAGATGATACGGCTAGAAAGGGGTTGACTACCGGGTGACGTCTAACAGAGAAGTATGGAAAAAAGGGACTTGTTGCACCGACCCTAAATAGATTGAGATAAGGGCAGGAGAATGCCTGCCTAATGCCTGACAAGTCCAAGTCACCTTGATTAAATAGAAACCCTAACCAAGTAGGCAAAAAAAAGTCAATAATAAACCTGTGTTCCGTCATAGCTTTGCTCATGTAAGGTAGAAAGTTGGCAAGTGGCACATTTCCTGTTGCTTCTTTATTTTCAGTCGCTAAAATCACCTCCTGTATCTCTGCTTCAGTTGGACAACATCCTGTAATGTAATGCAACCAATTTTATTTGTTGTTTTTTCATCGAATTAAAAAACCATTTGAGCGAACAGAGCAAGAATCCGGGACAATAATTATGCCCGTTTTCACTATTATTAGGCGATAACTAAATTAATGCCTAAATAAAAGCACTATTGTATTAATTTAACGCTGCGGTCGGCTGCTGGCAACACCAACGAGTTCAGTGAGGCTGTAGGGCACCAGGGGCTTAAGGGCAGGAGAATGAAAATTCATTCTCCTGCCCTTATCCCAATTAGTACCGAAAGTAGAAAAATCAACAGCGCGCTATTTTTTCAACTTACTAGGTTACAACGTTACTAGAGGAATTCAGTTATGGTATTCAGTATAAAAATACAAGGCTCCAGGGGCTAGTGTGAATCGTTTGGGTTCATCCGAGCAATCGACTCGAATCAAACTACGCTGGGATTGGTGCATTTCATTCATTGATTTATACATAGAGGAAGTTAAGTTAAAAAAAACGACACGAGCCGTCTTTGGGGTGAGGTGGATTAGATAGATACCTACATAAAGTGTAGGTAAACACATACCTAAAGAACGCAGGATAGTCCCAATTTCTCTGACATCAACGACTTGTTTTGCAGAATGGTCAAATACTTCAAAAGCTTCCATAATCCTCTTTTCCAAGTCGTCATTAGGGAAAACTGTAGAGTTATTTAATGTGAGCAGGTAGGTAAAAATAGAATTATTTTATTATACACAAGAATTACAACATTACCTTTATTAAAATCTTTTGGTGTAGTCATTTTTTACTTAAATTTAATGAGATTCACAAAACTATCCAAAACATGAGTCAATTTACTAAATTTACATAATATAATATCGTTTTGATTTGTATCCAGGCAACAAACCGAAACGTCATTTAGAATTCCCGCGCTTCATTCATATTCAATTAAAAAAAAACAATTGGCTCTATGCCTCATCCACGGAATTAGTATGTAAAACCTCGAAAAGTCAAAGGAATCATTATAGAGTTTTTGCATTCGCTTAGGCGAAACATTCACAAAAAAAAACATGTTGAAAACTCTGTTTTATTTTAAATGGAAGTGGAGTTAACGTCACTATTTATACAGCTTAAGTTGTTAAGGGAATCTATTGTTAAATTAGGTTCCAGTAGGGCAAGAATTTTGATACTAAGATACGGGAGTTCAATAATAGAACCAGTATTATTAGAGGAAACATTATTTTAATTAAGACCACAGCCATTAGGCTGTGTAGGTTGGGGAGAGCTAACTATCTGTTGATGACCAGCTTTGTCATAAGATGGGGAGAGGGGGGCCATGGGACCTGGGTTTAATTGCCACAGTTTTACGTTAGGACTGAGATATCGGAGTTTTGGCGATGTTGGCATAATTGCGGGAGGCTGCTGGGATAGCATTACTAGAACTGAGAAATCCATTCCCTATGCTGAGGGCATAGGGAATGGATTTCTCAGCCTTGACAATCTTAATAGCCCTCTGCCTACCATACTCGGGGTATGACCAGCTATTAGCGAAGTGATTACCCGGACAAAGCACACAGAAGGCCTCGCCCTCACAATGCTGCAACCATCACCGGAATGATCGTGGCCACATTTACTGCAGCGTGCTTTAGACCTGCATAGATTCGCTACATGTTCAAATCTGCAACACTTGTGGCATTGAATTGTCGGGTATATGTACTGCTCAACAGAGAGGGATGTGTAACAGCAGTAAATCCTACTTGTCCTTCAAATGTCAGAACACATGTTTCAGTGGGCTTCCACTCATTAACTCCGTCTCTTTGAGTTTTCCTGTTAATGCGGCGTTTCAGTATTCGCCCGCAGCCTGAGGGTACAGTCAAATAAGTTACAGCTTCTTCTTCCGTAATATCTGAGGGAACATCGGTAATAACACCCATCCTTGTGACGTTAAATGTAGGGATTGATGCAGTATAACTATATTTGGTCAACAGATTGTTTACCAGTTAGCGTCCTGGGGTAAGCGAATTCCACTGACACGGTTTCTGCCGATTTTTTTAACACCACCACGAACAATGTTCGCAATGTTGTTATTCAAAAGAAAACCAAAACTAACGGGATGTAGGGTGGTGCCAGCATTTGGTTGATTGTCTAAACGAGAAACATGCACAACATAAGGGGAAGCGTCAGGGTAGCCCGCGAAATTCATTTTTTTTTTTAAGTTTTTTGCAATTTGCAAGTCAGTATTAAGTTGTATGTTAAATAAAGTATGATTTGTGGCCGTGACAAATATGTATTTACATAATTATAATCATTAGAATCAGTAATACAACTCCTTAAGTTAGTATAATCCTGAAATGTCAAGATTTCATGAAAAAGTCATTCATTAGGATTACCTGGTCTTAAAGAGTTGTATTGATCACTTTAATGATTCTAATTATGTAAATAGATACTTGTTACGGACGCAAATTATATTTTGATCAACGTACAATCTAATACCGACTTGTAAATTGCAAAAAAACATAAGAACATTTGAATTTCACGGGCTACCTTGACGCTTTCGCTATAAGGAGCCTTATCCATTACGGAGTATTTAATACGCCCGATTTGGATGTTTTTATTGCTTGCTTCGAGAGGACGGTGTAAAAATTTCTTCGTCACTAGGATGTCTGCGTGAGTTTTGCTGGGCTTGAACGACATCCATCTCTATAATACTACAGACAACATTCGCGAATTGAGATAATGGATGCGGAGATAAAGGAGAAAAAGGAGTTGAAGGACGTGGAATATCTGGGGGGGTCAGGATCAGGGGGATTATTCTTATCCATGTTGGATAAAACGAGGCTTAAAACAATATAAAGACAGTAGGGCCAGATAAGTTTGTGGCACTATATTTTTAAAATTTTTGTAGATTGAAGAAGAAAGAAAGAAAATACGTTTATTTGCGATAAACATGACGAGATTGGGAAGAGTCTAACTGGAAGAGTCGTGTTACCCTTATAATATTATCAAATTGGTATTTTAGTCGATTATACGGTCTGTCACAGACAATAGAGTTTTGTTGATTAAAACTTGCCGCTTCCGGATCCGTTACGTGTTGTTGCGCGGCCATCTTGGTTTGGCTTGGCGCTCCGCTCGTTTAGCTGTTGTAAATTTTCACGAGTAATGTTTGGTTACACTTGATTTGCGTAATTACTGTGTGTGAATTGGAATAAAGTGATTTGTGAACAGCGCTAAATAATAAAACTGAATGATGGAACCCTCAAAGATGAAAGTTGTGGATCTAAGATCTGAGCTTGGCGCCCTCGGTTTGGACACCAAAGGGAACAAACCGGCTTTAGTTGAAAGATTGAAGAAAGCTCTGGAAGCTAAGTCAGGAAAAGGTATAACACGCTCATTGTATAATTATCACACCTGTAGGAACAATTTTGTGTACACTTTCTTGTTTCTATCCAAATTACAATCAATATTATTCGCTCAGGCACGTGTACATTTTTGGCGAATAAAAATGTTTGATGAGTTTACTACGCTTGGTTTCACAATTTTCACTTGACGTCATGCCATCATAACTCTAGAAAAACTATTGTAATGATAACAGTATTGGCTACTTATTTGGTTTGGGAGGAAATTCTTGGCTTACACCTTCATTTTTTTATGTTGTCTGTGCAATAATAACTATGATGTCATATTTTGGTGTTACTGTATTTAAAGTAACGTCATGGATGTTAGAATTTGGTTATTATTATATTACAATTTAGGCCCATAGCAAAAAAGAACTCGAAACACATCAGTAGGACCTCAACAAAAACATTGATTTTGTTCAAAGTGTCACTCGAATCATCGAGGTTATAATTTTAATGTTCACCTCAGTAATCTTATTTTGTATTGTTTTAGTTACTGTCCGACAAGTTTTCCCACAAAAATATAACAACACAAAGTACTATTTGAAGCCCTCTGACCAAATCTTAGAACTCGAGCTAGAGCTTTATAGAACCAAGGAGTTCTGACTTAGAAAATCGCTTATATACTTTGAACTTTCCTATTGCTATAGAATAATGAGATGTATTAAAAAACATCTTTTTCAGTAAGGCCATAGAAAGATTAAATAAATTAAGGTAGAAAAAACATTCAGGATCTCCACCTGACTATGACTTGTTTAAATATAGGTTTTCCGATTAAGTAAATAGTCCAATTTCTATTACTACTTGGCATATAAATAGGTGTTTGCATGTTTGACTTATCACTTAAGAGGGATGTCACATTTTGTCACCTCTCGCTCATATGGAACCAAATTTTTAAGAATGTATAATGTAATCAATTGGAGAACTAATAAATAATATTATTTTAATTAGTATTTATTAAAATGATATTATTTATTAATTTATTAAAATTATTAAAAACAGATAGTATGTTCAACCTTGTCCTAGATAACAACATCATGCCTTGTTTCCCTGAGAGTTGAAGAGTTGGGCAGAGGTGTACCTATAGTACCTACACTCACATTCTGTTAGTTATGTTGTAAGTCCCATGTAATAGGGGCGAGCCTATTAATTGCCATCAACCTGGCTTAAATTCAGACTCCAGGCTGCTACTGAAAAATGCCAGATATAAAAACCCAATATCACTGCCCAATCTGACATCTGAGAATCAAACCTAAGACCTCAGCTCAGCAGTAGCACTTTCAACCAATACAGATTGGAGACAGACTGTGTAGGTTCCGAGATTGCTAACAATAATAATGTAATGTTTTTAGTTTTATCACCAGCAAGCTACATAAATGTCTAAAAAGATAAATAGTTGGCCTTGCTGATAAAGTTGCAAAATTATAGGAATATAAAATTCATGTTTACCTTTTGTTAACTTTAATTTTCATGCAGCTGTGAAATAAGTTCAATATTTTCTACAAAAGGTAGAAGGAACAGGAAAATATGTAAATAAGTGTGTAGAAATATAATATACAGTTTTATGTTCAGCATCAGTCAGCAGAACAAATAAATGGGTATAATCTGTAAAAATAAATATTAAAAAAAAACTGCATATGATATATATATATGTATATATTAATAAAAACAAAAAAACAACTATTAAAATTTTTGTCTGTCTGTTTGTTCTGGCTAATTTCCGAAACGCCTGGACTGATTTTGACGGGGCGTTCACTGGCAGATAGCTGATGTTATATGTAGTAGCTTGGGCTATTTTTATTTTAGAAAAAGAATTGGGTTTTGTGCTAAAAAATTAAAACCATGAAATTATGAACCAAATCCAATTCAAATAGGAAAGTATTGACATCCATGCAGGTGAAGCAGCTAGTGTAATCTATAAATAATAATAATAACCTGGGACATTATTCACACACGGTCATCTGATCCCAAACTAAGCAGAGCTTGTACTATGGAAACCAGATAACTGATATACTACATATACTACTTTTTTTATTTTTTGTAAATACATACTTATATAGATAATTACACCCAGACTCAGAACAAACAGACATCTTCATGCACACAAATGTCCTGGATGGTAATCGAACCCACGACCTGCGGCATGATAGGTGGTATCTTAACCAACCACGCCAACTGGTCTGTCGATAAATTATAACGTTGTCTTGTTTAGTTTCATTTGTGCTCACTTAAAATTTCTATTGTCAATAGCTACAGTAATTTGGAATGTGGACTGGTGTTGTTGACTTAGATACCACTTTGATTACAAAATTTTACTAATCCTTATTAATATTAGAATAGAATATTGTTTAAAACTTTTTTGGGTAAAATAAAAAAACTGCAAATCAGATTCATGAAACTATTAGTAGATAAAAACACAAAAATCTGTTGTAAAAGTAGTGATTACGAAGACTTATTTTTGGAATGTAAAATGCTGCCGGTCCATGAGAGGGTAGTGATGTCAGTAGCTTTGGAACAGTATTGTAGCAATGAATTTAAAAACAATGTTATACGCACAAGATCTCAAAGGAACAATAATATGAGAAGATTTGTAGTGCCCACTTCTAATAATTATTATGGTTGAATGTGTAGAAATTTTTTAGTCCCTACTATTTTTAATAACCTTCCAGACGATATAAACAGTTGTATCACAAAAACCGCCTTTAAAAATAAAATACATAAGTACCTCTTTAATATTTTTTGTCAAAGCCTCACTGTAGAGAATAACTAAAAATAAAATAAAAAATTCTGTTTTTAAATTTAAGAAATTAAGGAATAGTTTTAATTGCATGTATGTGAAAAAGTGTCATTATAAAAAATAAATATGTTAATAGTTACAAAAAAAAAGGAGCTATGTCTGCCAACAAACTGTTTTGCAGTTTGGCGGAGGTAAATATTTATGTAAAAAAATTGTTTATGTGAATAAACACTTTTTCATTTTTTTTTTATTGTTGTAGTATGTGGTTAGCAAATAAATATTGAAAAAAAAAGTAAAATTGATAAACAGAAAACTAAACTATGTACAGTACAACAGGAATCAGAGGTTCCATTGTTTATCTTTGGAAAAACCGAACTTTGTCAAATTAAATGTGACTGGTCCAATAATTTAATATAGTAGGCCTAAGCGAGGTAAGAAGAATGAGAGAAAGAACATACTACACTATGAAGGAGAGACATTAAGCTGGACTAGACAATCAAGGAATTGGAAGGGGCTGGAGGAGGCCTTTGACAAGGGGCACACAGAGACTCAGAACTGAGATTAAATGATTGTACTTTATCTGGTTAAAAGGCTATAAATAAATATGAGGTGCTAAACAAATATTTTCAATGTTAAAATCGTTCGAATTTACGTTACGTATTAGGCCCACAAAAAGTTTAGTTGTGTCGTCATTATTAACCTGTCTTCATGTTTATTCTCAGCATTACCTGACACGTCTATACTGGACACTTCAACTGAGGAGGAGCCGGCGACTCCGAGGCGTCCGACTCCTGCCGCTCGGACGACGCGGCGATCCTCATCATCACGACTTGCTGCTACGCCAGCTAAAATACCTGTAAGTAAGCTAAACCACGTGCAAGGATCATTTGACGCGGGCCATAAATTGGAACTAACGCCGTCAGGTGGTTTTTAGGTTTCCATACCAGTAGGGTGCTAAAGGGAACCCTATTACTAAGCCTCTCCTGTCTGTCTGTCTTTCTGTCAGCGGGCTGTATCTCATGAACTGTAATAGGTAGACAGTTGAAATTTTCACAGATTGTTAATACTCTTTATTATGTACACCATAAAACTGACAGATATACACAACATATCGCTGCTTAAATTCAAAGGGGCCATAAGATGAAAAGCATTTTTTTTGTACAGGAGAGCCTGTCAAAGTTTTGATGGCACCACCAAAAATGCAAAAGGGGCAGTTGTGTGATTAGGCCATTTTTAATGCGAAAATACTGGGTGTCGTTTTCGAATATAAAAATATAAACATTATTTGATAGGATTTTGCTTTAAAAAGGATTTGTATTTTTTTAAATTATTTGTGGCCCTTTTGAATTTAAGTAGGGATATAGACAATTTACAATCAGTGTCACAATTGTGTATCTCTATTGCTACTTTATCAACAAATAATAAAAGTAAAATTTTTTTTAGCTTGTATTATGGAAACCAGATAACTGATATACTACATACACTACTTTTTTTTGTTGTAAATACATACTTATATAGATAATTACACCCAGACTCAGGACAAACAGACAAGTTCATGCACACAATGTTTGTCCTGGATGGGAATCAAACCCATGACCTGTGGCATGATAGGTGGTATCTTAACCAACCACGCCATCTGGCCTGCCACCACCACAAGAAACTTGTTTTTTTTTAAACTGTAGTATTTGGTTTTCAAATATGTAGTATTCCCTCCTGTCAGTGTTATTCAAGCACCCAAGGATCCTTGTAGCACTTTATATTAATTAGATAGATAAAGTTGACAAGTTGGACTCTGTTCTAAAGTCAGTTTTTGTATCATCATCAGTAGAGATCAAATAATCAAATGTATATTTACCTAAAGTTGGCTAAGAAATTATGGAAGCAGCTACGTTATGTTTTTCTTTTTTTATTAACTAATTGGATACTCGGTATGGAAACGACTTCTTAAAGATGTGGTATTATTTATTAAAAAAAATACCAGGATGACATAACTATTTGTATGCTTGTTTATTTGAAATAATATTTTTTTTTTTTTAACATTACATATTCTGACTTTTTACAACATTTAGCTACCATTCAATTCTATGGTCAAAAAGTTCTAAATTTATCAATTCTGGAATCGCGAGATTTTTACTATTGATACAATGCTTGTTTACTTGAAATTATTATTTTTTTTAACATGACTTATTCTGACGTTTGCTGCCAGTTTGGCCATCTACTACCTTCGATTCTATGGTCAAAAAATTCTAAATTTATCAATTTTGGAATCGCGAGATTTTTACTATTGATACAAAAGTGCATTCCATATTAGCTAACACCTGAACGTAAATAAATATCCATACGATAGTCAGAACTCTAAATCTGTCGATCCAGGAAACCTGGGATTTTTTTGATACAAATACCACAAGGGTTGGATCGAGGTGGCCCTGGAAAAGTAAGCTTGGAAGGATTTGGGGGAGATTTTTGCTCAGCAGTGAGACAGTGCAGGTTAACGGAAAAAAAGTGCATTCCATAATAATCAACACCTCAACTTTAGGTAAATCTCGAGTGAACAGGCTTCTTCTGGGTAATCCTGCTCCAACGTCAACTTTGTCTCATGTCGCCTCCGACCTAGTCAAGAGCAAACCCATCTCAAATAAAAAAAAAAAAATAACATTTATCCAATCTCTGATCATGAGTCAAAATAAAGTTTAAAATACAAAAAAATAATAATTTAAAAAATTAAATCTACTTTAAAAAGAAATTAACTCAAAATTATGAAATAATTTTAATTTCGGAAGTTGGTGTCTTGCTATCTGTATTTTAATTGATTGCCACCGACTTCCGAAATTAAAATTATTTCATAATTTTGAGTTAATTTCTTTACAAACAAATATTCCAGCTTTTTATAAATATTGCACTAGAATTTGACAAAGGTTTTGAGTTGTTTTCCCTTTGACACCACACCCATACCTCGTATGAATAAGCCAGGCCATCACACTTACATGTTGGAAAGCTAGGTCATCCTAACTATTGCCATTAGTGAGGACCAATAAGCACTTGTACCTGGTCATCATCAGACCTTCAGAAATTATAATGGTAGTTGCAACCGTGCTCATCTTATTTTCGTTACTGAGAATCTTGTTTTGAGATGTTTTCCCTTTGACACCATACCAGTAGCTTGTATCAATAAGCCAGGCCGTCACATTTTAGGTACACGTAATAACACGTATTAGTCCATTATCTTGTTAACTACTGAACCGATTTTGATGAAACTTTCACTGTGCCCCAAGTTGAAGTAAATGTAAGCTAACAAAAAGGGAATTGTCACGATCCGATTAATAGTTTCGGAGAAATGCGTGGACAAACATACAAACATACATCTTGAAATTTTGTATATTTGTTTGGAAGCCCTAATATATCATCATATGTGAATATCTCGCAGTTCCAATAATATTACATACAATACGTATCGAATTGATAACTCCTTTTTTTGAAGTCGTTAAAAAACTGGCTTGAAGGTTTGGGTTTAAACTTGTTGTGTAATGTGACAGTTAGTGCAGGAAAAGTCACAGTTAAGAATAGATTAAAAAAAAAACCTCAGTAAACATTCAATAGAGACTATGACTCCACACGGCGATATCGTCACGGCGGTAATTTGATGGTACGGACGTGCCGCGTGACTATCGCTGCGATTCTCTCCCCCGGGAAGATGACGCCTAATATTCAAAGTACCAGTTAGAGAGTAAGCCACAATGTAAGTAAATAAATAACATGCTTTTATAATACTTATCTTTGCAGCCCATACGAGAAGAACCGCCAGAACCTATAGAAGAGGAACCGAAGCTAGGCGGAGGGGCGTATTCTCCAAGCCAGGAGGATTCTGACAATGATTCACCACCACCAACTAAAAAGGTGGCACCTGCAACCGTTGCCCCTCCTAAACAGGTTGCACCACGAGAGCCAGAAAAAGTCGCTGCCCCGGAACCTGCACCAGTTGCTTCCGAAGAGAAAGCGCCACCAACACCGGTTGCAGTCCCTGAACCAGTCGCAGCCCCGAAAACGGTAGCCGCGCCTGAACCAGTAGCTGCCCCTAAACCAGTTGCTGCCCCTCAACCAGACTCGGCGCCTGAACCAGTGGTGCCTCCTGCACCCGTACCTGCACCGGTAGAGGCATCTGTTGTTGAAGAAACTGAGCCTGCTGGTGACTTAAAGTGAGTAGGAATAGTTAAAAAGTGGTTGGCGTAATAAGAACTTGGCCCTATTTAATATAACTGACAATGCAAAATTGTCACATTTTCAAACAGGAACATTTTAAGGCCAAGCGCACATTGCGGCCGTAATATGCCGCAGCGCAAGGTATTTTCAGACAAGTGCGGTGCGACTCGCCTATAGTGTGCGTTTTCATAAATAAATAAAAAAATAATTAAGCGATAAAGGAGGATATTTGCAATGCGTTGTGTTGCGGCTCGGCCCGCCACAATTATGTATTCCAATTGTCCCCGTTAACCGTGTCGTCGTCATGGCACTAGTGAGGACACTAGTCACTCCCTCGTTAAACGCGGTCAACGGATCATGGATATTGGCACTAACGAAGAGAGGCCTATGCCCAGCTCTGGGTGATGTCGGGTTGTGGATGACGATGTTCCAATCAGATCAATGTTTGAAGCCTTTAAGATTTGTTAGGTTCGTCTATTGGTCTATCATAGCCAGTAGCTTAGAACATTAGTATGAGGCCTGTATTAGAGAACAAGACTCGAGCATTACTTAAATAAAACTAGTTTAAGTATAGTCATTTGATTTAATCAAACTACTGCTTGAGTTTTGAGTGAGGTTCCATAATAAGGGCCTAAAACTTTTGAGGGTTCTTAATTTTATCAACATGTCTGAAGAATAGGAATAGTTGAACAATAAATAAGTAAGTTACTGCTCTGAATACGATAACCTAAATTGTGAGCATGATTGTGAGCGGCCTTCAAAAAGCCATTCAATATAATTATATTAAATGGCTTTTTGAAAGCCGTTATGAAAATAGCATAAAATTATTTGTGATCATAAACAGAGATTAAATAAAAGCACCAATATGGCGTAGCGATGTGACGTGTGCGATAAAATATATATTTTATACAATTACTTGTAACAATACTAACAGTATTTGATGTTTTTGTGACATCAGGTAAAAAGTAAATAACTAGATAATAATACCTAGTGCTCCATCAAATCCAACAATAATGTCAATATCATTCACAGTGACAATGTATTCTTAAAAGTTTTCAATAGTATTAATTTTTGTAATGGATGAAGCCTTTGCTCAACGCTTAAGCTTAAAATATTTCTTATTAAACCTTTACTTGAATTTCAGGAAACAATCGCCAGTAAAAGGTGGTATTGGTAAGCATGTTTTATAAATAACCTGTTAAGATTTCTTATGACCACAATATATTTTTCAGGGTAGTAAAATAAAATTCCCTTTCAGAACCAATGGAAGTTCAAGAAAATGCAAATACAGAAGCAGACGAAAAACCAGAGAAGAAGCATGATGTGGATGATAGGATGGACCATGATAGGGATGAAAAGGATGCAGACAGGGATGCCAGAAAGGATGAGGTGAGTTTTTTTTTTTTTTGAGATTTGCACTAGCTTTTGCCCGAGACTTCGCCCGCGTCGAGGGCGGAAGCTATCTTACAGGAACGTACTACCGGGATAAAATGTATACTATGTATCTAACCCAGGTCTGGTCTATATGTGCCAAATTTCATTGAAGTCCGTTCTACCGTTAAGAGGGAAGGACCAGGATAGCCGCGAAATTCAAATTTTCATATGTTTTTTTGCATTTTTCAAGTAGGTATTAGGTTGTATGTTGGTCAAAATAGGATTCGCGACCGGAACAAGTATTTATTGACACAATTATAATCATTAAAATCAGTAATACAACTCCTTAAGGCCCACTTGCACGTTTAGTTGGGTTAAATGAATAAATGTAGAGTTCGTAAACTCGGAGTTAAGTAATCAACATTTTAACTCTTGTTACGCGTTGCGCCAATTCCAATCTTAGAGTAATGGCTCTATCGTTTTATCGATCATTTTGCTAATGTCAAGGTTGAAAGAAACAAAATGTATTCGCTGAGGTTGATCGGTTATACAGCCTTAAGTTAAAACTGGATCTGTTTGAGTACAAGGACAACACAATATATTTGTTAGTATTAATCTATTGTTAGTAGCCAGACATCACAAATTAAACCCACCAAAGGCAAAGTAACACCAGACCCTAATTGCGTAACACATTATCGATCGAAATCTGAATCATTTTGAAGCAAATTGATAATCTATTGTTTCATATGTTCAAAAATTGTGTCAGGTCAACACCATAAATAACGCAATGAATGTTGTTGAACTGTCAAAATGAAACGGAGTTCGATTGATAATGTGTTATGCAATTAGGGTACTGCAGTGCTATTCTGTACAAGTCTCACCGTGAAAACATAGTGAGGTAAGCGTGGAGTGACCTGTCAATACAGGTGGAATGATGGCTCACTTCTTGTTCACTTCACCTAAGTATTCACAGTGAGATTTTTACAGAATAGACCGGCTGGTTAGTTAATCTGGCATTAGTGTTTTTGAGTTGGGAACATTGCTCTGATATGTAATCCTATCGAATATGAATGGACGGAAATTGTGTACCCATCTCTATGATACATAATACTTTCTTGTCTTTGAATTTTATAACATGAGAAATAATTTTAATCGTATTGTACTAAATAATAATAATAACCTGGGACATTGTTCACACACGGTCATCTGATCCCAAACTAAGCAGAGCTTGTACTATGGAAACCAGATAACTGATATACTACATATACTACTTTTTTTTTTTTTGTAAATATATACTTATATAGATAATTACACCCAGACTCAGAACAAACAGACAAGTTCATGCACACAAATGTTTGTCCTGGATGGGAATCGAACCCACGACCTGTGGCATGATAGGTGGTATCTTAACCAACCACGCCAACGGGCCTGTCAAATCTCCATGGAAACCACAAACAATACGTGTGTGGTTTCCATGGAGATTTAGTTTATTGAAAAACGAAAACATCAGATGGAAAAATATGTTTCAAGTTTTTTATAATTTGTATTTATTTCTAGATGACTTAATGAATATTATATTGCTTGCTGATATAGCACCGAATTTTCACTTACGTCGAACAATATAAGTTATCGGTACCTCATACCGTCAATTTATTTTGACATTACTTGCAGTAACCCAGAGTTTAGCGACTTCTTAACTCTACCGCATCGGTGGGTGGGTTAACACGTTCTGTGCGGCCGACACGCATGTGCGATTTTCGAACGTTCACCAAGTGCTACCGGCGCATATGCGTGTCCATACAATTTATGTACTTCCTTCGAATGCGGCGCGCCGCACCTGTGGGTTTTTTGTGCATCTCTATTGTTCTTGGCGTAATTGTTTTATGACTCATAAAAAATGGGAAAATTTTCAAACACACCTAGGCGTCTCGCCGCACTTGGGATAAGTTTGTAACGGCGCACATATGTGCCCAGCCGCACTGGGTAGAGTTTCTTCAATCGCGCCTGCGCGCTCATAGCACCACACGAAGTATTTTTTGGGCGCGCATGAGTGTTTGCCGCACAGGGTTTAGTGTATCATAAAGCAGCACTTGGAGCAAGTTCGCCAAATAATTCAGCAGTGAATGTGTTAATATTTAGAAGTTTAACTCTAGGTTTACTTCTAACTCTTGGTGGCGCAAGATGAATTATTTGGTTAACCCTGAATTAGCTGTTAACTCAGAGTTATCTAAAATAACCCATGAACGCGTAAGTGGGTCTAAGTTAGTCAAATGTCAAGAATTGATGAAATAGTCATTCAATAGGATTACTTGGCCCCTGGAGCATGCGTAGTTCATACAAACCAAATACTAAAACCATTTGTAAATCAAACATCTTCTTAAGGTAGTGTGTATTTATTCCGCTTGGATTACAGAATATTTAGGTTCCCAAACATATACTATTTTGAAAGGACACTGATTTGAATACTACAAGTATGAGGAATTTAAAATTTTTATAGAAAACTTATTTTTCTCATATTTTATGTTTAAATAAATGTTCTTATTTAATATATATTTGGGAACCTAGATATTCTGTAATCCAATCGGTATAAATACACACTACCTTTAGAATATGTTTGATTTACAAATTATTTTGGTATTTCGTTTGTATGAACTAGGCATGCTTCGGGGCCTCAGAGTTGTATTGATGACAGACACTGAATTAAATTCGCATTTAAAATATTAGTATAGTTCGCGTCATGTAAGTTTGCCGCTCTGAAGGGCTACAAATGACTGTGCAGTAGTCAATATAAAAACTAAAATAACAATGCCCATGCCATGCGCATAGGAAAGCCTGGTTTCAGAGCGGCTAACTTACGTGATGCGAACTATATAGATAGTATGAATTATGCTTTTAATATAGTGGTAGGCAGACTAATGTCTACAGCTTGTGAGTAAATGTCGGTACATTAATTTACGCTTTGAGTTTGCACATGATTCATTATTACCAGTGATCGGATTTTGGCGTGCAATTACTGGGATTTAACGTGATAAAATAGACCTATTTAATTTATATTAAAACAGTATAACCAGTACATGGCAAATTCGCTATTCCCGGGTCAACGGAATTATATGGCTTATCCATATTCTGATAACATTGTTAAATCCCAGTAATTGCACACAAAATTCCGATCATTGATTATTACATACAGTCAAGGTAGAATAAACATGTCTATTGTGATGTCTAAGAAGCTTGTTGGTTGTCTTAAGAAACCAGTGAAATTTTAACAAAGATGGTATTAATATAACAGTGACTATAAAAAAATCTGGAATTTCTCAGTAGCAGCCTGGAGAGTCAGGATTTGTGCCCGATTTATGGATATAGGCTCACCCCTATTACATGGGACTTAACTGGCGAAATGTGAGTGTACTTATACATAGGTACACCTCTGCCTAACCCTTCAGGGAATACAGACGTGATGTTGTTTATATAAAAACATTATTTTTGCCTTCCGTACTGAAAGCTTTTTTTGCTTTTTTTATCATTTTTGTTTTAAATCTGTCTGACATGGTAAGCATGTTCCCCATAGTTTTCCATTTGTCCTTTCTCTGTTGCCTTCTCCTACCAATCAGTCAAGAACGAGTCCACGTAACGACATAATAGCGCAATGGCGCTAGTTTCTTAGGTCTTCCTCGTTGACGAATGACGACGCATAAAAGATAATTTCAATCATCTCACCTGCCTAGCCTTTTCCCAACTATATTGGGGTCGGCTTCCAGTCAAACCGGATGCAGCTGAATACCAGTATTTTTCATTTTACTGCCTGTCTGACTTCCACAACCCGGTTACTTACTGGGTTATACGATATCCATGGGTAAGACTGGTTGTCAGGCTTTCGGTCTTCTGACGACCCGTAATAACTGTCAAATATTCAAGAATGACAGCTGCGATCAATGGCTTAGCGTGCTTTCCTAGGCACGGAGGGGTCTTAGTATGTAAAGATGGTCACCCATTCACGGTCCAATCGCGGCAAGCATAGCTTAACCTAATGGATCGACCCGTGCCGCTGTTATTGTTTAGCCACAATCCCGTAATTTAACATCAATCATCACACCAGTACAGTTGGTTTTGCTCAGAAAATATTTATTTCAACAAACTTTCCATTCAGCGTGCCCGTGTGATTACTGAAGAAGAAGAATGGGACCATTTGAATGAGCGCCTCCGCATTCGTGAGCAAGAACGCCTCGAGAGAGAACGAAAGCAGGCCGAAGATGACGCTAAACGCTTGGAGGATGTTAGAAATGTATGTAGAACTTATTATTTAGTATGACTGGCTTTGGGAAGCAAGATTGCAAAGCGGGACTAAGGGACTAACTTATAAAATTCCATTTACTTACAGCTTTTAACTTTCTTTTCACTCTGTGTTTCGGCCCCCGAATTGTGCCATTGTAAGTCTTATGCTGTCCTGCTTTAAGTGGCTTTTTGATGTGTAACATCTATCCTCTCACTTTCCTGCAATCTGTGTTAGTGATTTCGTGAAAAGGGACGGATGTGTGTAACAGGTTGCTGGGGAAGCGCGCGCTATTTGATTTGACCAATGAGCGCGCGCGGTGCTAGTCACGTAAACACAAATGACCATGGGTTATGACTTTTTGTTTAAAAATCTTATGTATTAATTATCTTACCAGAGTTGAATCCTTTACAAAGTTTTATAAGAATAACTGATAAGCACACACAAACAGAATTCTACCTGTTTATAATAATAAAAAAACAATAAAAATTTGATTAACACTTCCAACAATACGTCATTACACTGACATGACAAAGAACTCACAGATGACAAAAGTATATTTTTTAAATGTTTGCTCTTTGGATTGATATGTTGCCATACCTTAAAACGTTGCTCATTTGGTATGGAACTACGTAGTACTTTTGCCATAGAGAAATAACTATTCGAATATCTGAATAATTTATTTCAGGATATAATGTTAATGTTGTTGACTGGAAGCCGACCCCAACATAGTTGGAAAAAGGCTAGGCCAGGGATGGCGAACCTCTATACATTTACGTGCCATTTTTCCATAAAAATAATGAATGTGGCCATGACGTGCCATCGACCAATCTTAGTGACTACTGGAAAAAAACTATAGAAGGTCTATCTTATTTTTTATCCTTTTATACACGAAATCTCTCAAGGAGTCATTGTACTCAACATAATGAACAACTATTACTATGGCAACAAACCTGAAATCGCGAAAAAAAACTGCAGTTCCGTATATTTTCACGAGTTATGCGAACATAAATGTCTTTTTCGCAATTTCAGGTTTGGTCCCATAGTAAAAGTTGTTCATAATCATGAGTACAATAATCATTGTACTCATGATTATGAACAACTTTTACTATGGGACCAAACCAATCGCTTAAGAGACTTCGTATATGAATAGATACCTATACCTTATATTATTCACAAAAATACCGTTTTATATTTATTTAAATGAAAGAACAAATTAGCGCGGCTTCTGCTGTTGCAAACTAGATGAAAAGGTAATAGCTAGTAGGTAGTATCTAAATTCTTGAAATCATGCCGAACCCAAATTATTTTGTTACGTGCCATTTGTTCGCCATCCCTGGGCTATGAATGTTAATGTGGTTTATTACCAAGGTGAGATGACAGATGTATCATATGCGACTACTGTAAGGCTCGCTCGAAAAACACAATATTTTGCCATCTTGCATGCACATTTAATTTTTATTCTGTAGTTCAGTAATTGCTTGAAGTTAGAACTGTCAGGTTAGAATTCTTAGCCGAGTAGTCGCCATTTTCTTTACTTAAGAATTGAGAACTTAACCATTTTGCGTTTGATTTTGCAATGGAACGTTGGTTCTTAAGCAAGTAACATACATTACTCGACTATAGAATAAGATTTTGTAATGAAGAATTCTATCCTCAAGTAATGACTTTTATAGCGTGCGGCAGTAGATAAATGCTATCATGCCAACCCAGAGTGGTTACCCGGTCGCCCGTGTGAGGGCGCCCGCGGAAGCTCGAGTAAGTTCTCGGATTGTAATCGTCAGTAGTTAAGTAAGCTACCCACCAGCGAGCGAATGTGCGCGCGCTTTAACTCCTGAATGCTCGCTGCTTCGCTCGCTGGTGGGTAGCTTACTTAACTAACTGACGATTACAATCCGAGAACTTACTCTAGCTTGCGCGGGCGCCCTCAACCGGGAGGCCGGGTAACCACTCTGGGTTGCCATGATAGCATTTACGTACTGCCGCACGCTATACTTTACTAAGTAATTACTTAGCAGCAAGTAATTGCTTGTTTATAAATACGGGTGTTAGATAGTCAGTAGCAAAAGTAAATTTCTTATTAATATTTAGACTATCTGTATTATTTTAGTCTAACTGCAGGTCAGATATTAGTATGTTTTGTATTCTGCTCTAGCTTCTCAGATTTATTTATCGGCTTTGCTAAATGCTCACAAATCACAAAAGTGCAAAAACCAAATTCTTCTAAATTTTAACAAGTAAACACAAACTAATGCGGGTCAGCCTGCTTAGAATTTCTCCAGTTTGCTCTTCTCTGTTTTGTTTTCATAACATTATTTTTTCGGGAAATAATTTAGATTATTACATTTTTCGTGAGACATATTTTCACATCTATGAATTTATATGGCTTCACTTGTTTTCATTTCTGGTTTGACCAGCTGGTTTCGATCTCAAACGGAAATCTAATTCTTGAGCTTGAGTCATATTCGATCTCCGTTCGAGCTTGAGGCTTGTCGGGGAAGCCTGAAATAAATACATGAATAAACTAGTAAATAATAATAGGCAAAGAAATAATTGAATCATTTATCTAATTGGAACAGGACCCGGTCAAGCTGACCCGTTTGAAGCGCAAGCGCGAAAAGAAGGCTCGCTGGAGTAACTTCTACAGGGCTGTCGAAGTCACTAACGAAGTGCTTTCATTGCCTGAGGTATGTCCCACATGTAGTCCATAGAAAAATGAAGCCTACTAATAGTGTCCCAAGTTAGATAGTTCTACATGTTACAAAACATCTTATTCTTAAGAGGCCCCTGAAGCATGCGTAGTTCATACAGACGAAATACCAAAATAATTTGTAAATCAAACATATTCTAAAGGTAGTGTGTATTTATTCCGATTGGATTACAGAATATTTAGGTTCCTAGGAACCTAGATAAGGTTCCCAAATATATATTAAATAAGAACATTGATTTACACATGAAATATGAGAAAATTAAGTTTTCTATAGAAATTTGAAATTCCTCATAGCTCGTATTCAAATCAGTGTCCTTTCAAAATATATGTTTGGGAACCTAAATATTCTGTAATCCAAACGGAATAAATACACACTACCTTAAGAATATGTTTGATTTACAAATTATTTTGGTATTTCGTTTGTATGAACTACGCATGTTCCGGGGACCTCTTAAATCCACACCACAAGCATTTGATAGCGAGCATTCACATGTTGTGTTAATCCTATTGCGAGCCAATCATGCATTTGAAAACTAAATTGTAGTAATTCAAAAGGCCGATTGTCGTTCACACCTTTATTTGTGCCACAGAAACTTACCATTTCCCAAATGCTAGTAAACGATAAATGATCTTTGTAATGCATGACAATGCATGTTACTAATCAAGTAACCCTAATGTATCTATGTAAATACTTGTAAAAAGTAAAATATGGTGCATGCTTTTATAAAATAAATATGTGTAGAGTTTTTGTTATTTTATATTACAGTAACTTTTAATGTGACACACTAAGATTCTTATACAGGGTCACTTACTGTATCAGAGACGACGCCGTACAAAGCAGAACTCAAAATTAAATGTGCCATATTTAGAACCTAATACTAGTAATTTGCGTCACTATAAAGTGTCGTTTTATCCACAGGAGGTCCATGCAAATAAGGAGAAGAAAGAGTCTGCTGAAGTCAAAGTAGCAGAGCCCGAGATTGATGACAGCAAAATCACCCTCTCTTGGTGTGAGTATGTTACTGCATCATCTGCATAGCCATATCCCAACTATGTTGGGGTTGACTTTGTCTCTGTTACCTATCTCAAATAATAAAAAAAAACACACCTTGAGTCTCACAACATGCAGCTGCCGACTATGTTTGTTTTATGCTTGTGATTATAAATCTGTTACGTTTGTAATTTTTTTTTTTTTTACTATTTGACCATACTGACGTTGTCCTGGCCAAAATTCAGTACTTAATTCATACAAAATTCTTATAGAACTTCACTTTCAGTTTTCCCGATTTTTTGCATTTTTCTTTCTGTAAGATTCAAACTATTGCAAACATTTTAAAAACAAAAAAATGCCAAATTGGTCCGGCTGTTCTGAAGATCACTTGGGCTTGCCAATGAACAGCTTTTAATTTTTACTATACAGAAGGTATTATTAGAGTTAACTTATCTTTTTGTATGCACGTGTCTCTATGACAAATAAACCTAATTTTCTTAATTTTTTCCAACAGATGACAGCGACCTGAACCAATACTTGGACGTGCCCGAGTTGAACAGCATAGTGCCTCTCAGTGAAGGTGCCTTTGCACACGCTTGGGCGGGCGCGAGAGCCAGCCATGGTGTGAATGCTGGCAGAGTGTGTTATGAGGTAACACAAGAATTTTTATTTGGTTTCTTAGGGTTCAGTACTTATAAGGTGTCAAAATGTGTAACTAAGGCCGCGTCTCCTTCGCGTGTTTTTCGAAACATTAAACAAAAAACCTTGCACATAAACATTTGTTTTCATACACAAGCTGTCTCTTGCGTATTAAAATAGTATTAGATTAATAACACATTTTGTGTAGATGTCGTAGAGTTCCCTCGAGGAAGGTGTGCTATTGCTTCTAGCAATTATATACTTAATATCGAGGAGAAGACACAGATTTCGAGTCGGACCATATTTACGATTTCGAAATTTTGAGATTTACTAAAAGTTACGGTTTAATGTTCAGAATTTGTTCACAACTATTCACAAGACAATAAAATTCAACCTTCTGACAGTCGTGTGCGGTGCGCGCGGGCGTCAGAAAATGGAACTAACCCTTCCCGTCTTCACCTGCGCGAAGAATGTTTTCCATGCAGGCTCGGAAAACAAAAACATCGTATTTGCATACACAAATGTGTATGGCCACTCTTTATTTCGATGTTCTTGCGTAATGTTTCGAAAAAACACGCGCAGGAGACGGCTTAACTAAGCTTACGCTGTCTGTATGTCACATAGCTGTTATATACTTTATAGAATTCGTGTTACTATGGCCCCATCAAAAATCAATCTGCCTAACCTCTTCCCAACTATGTTGGAGTCGGCTTCCAGTCTAACCGAATGCTTGATTGCTGGATGATTCAGCTGAATACCAGCAATTTACATGGAGCGACTGCCTATCTGATCTCCACGACCCAGTTACTTGGTAACACGATACCCCTTTATAAGACTGGTCGTCAGACTATGCCATCATAATCATGGCAAATATGGCCGGCATGTCCGGTACGTGAGTCCAACTCGCACGTGGTCTTTTTATTTATCAACAAAGCTCTCCCTGCTTTACAAAGATCTCTTCATAGATTTCGATATCTCTTTTCTTGCTTCTTCTGGCCAATATGTAATGAACTAATCCTAGTTGTTTAGCCACGATAGTTTTTAGGGTTCTGTACCTAAAGGTTGAAAATAGGACCAAATTTTCTACGTATTTTGAAATGACAACAATATAACCTTTTGTGTTGTGATTGTAGGTGCGAGTCGGCACTATACTTACAACCACTGAGAGCTTGGAAAAGGAACCCGTGGGCTCCGGACTGAGAATAGGATGGTCCACTGATGACTCCCCATTGCATCTGGGTAAGTTTGCACATCGAATTCTACATTGTAAGTGTAGTGAACTAAAAAAAAAATACTTTTAAAGTTCACCACACTAAAAAAAAGCTTGCATCAAAAGAAATGCAATGAGCCTAAAAAGTCTAGTTCTGAGCAAATACAACAATAGCTACAGCAGTGTCGGAAACCGTAAGAAAATCTGTTGCAAATACCAAAGAAGTTTGGGATGTCCTTGAAGTGAATAATATTATAATCGTTGAAAGCTTATTGTATAAGGAATGCAATGAGCCTACTAAGTCTAGTGTCGAGCAAATACAATGGCTACGGCAGTATCGGAAACTGTAAAATTAGTAAAATTTTAATCAGTTTTCACGGAAACAAACCGCGCGGACTTGAACTGCGCCTACTAATATTTTTTTTAGGTAAAAAGCTAGAGCCAGAGCTATTTTTTATTGTGCGCAATGTAACGCGAACCCAGGCAACGGCCTCGCGTACTCGACCTACAGGTACTTGTGGTAGTGTACGTTTGATGTTCATTGCCTTTTTGTAACTTCAAATGCGTAATTTGTTAAGAAAAATCGAAAATTAATGTAATGTTTGTTTGGAAAAAGGTTTAGTTACACACGTAAAGTTTAGTTAAGTTTAGGTACACTTGAAATACGTTTTCGAAAAAAAAGTTAAAAAAAAAATGCGACTTTGACCTTCAATATCTCCAGAACCAGTGGTTTCAGTGGTTTATCTAGTGGATAAAAAAATGATCCAAATAGGGTAGAATATGTGGCTTTCGGCTAGCTATATGTGTAATATGTGGCTACCTATTTTCAAAGCCCATAAAATATTAACCTTCCCGTGTCTCTATATTTTAGAAATAGCTTTATTTGTTAAATCTAATCAAAATTTATTTACAACATTAAATGAAACTCGAATCACTCGGCATCGAACTGTAACTATGCGATCACAGTACCAAAACTTATTGTACACAGGTGGCTATAGAACTGCTTTATTGAAAAAAAGTATTTTGGCATGGCACCTGTAATCTATAACAAAATCCCAAACTCCATTAAAGAGCAACCTTTAAAAATCTTTAAAAATAAATTTACCTCACTGCTATTAGAATGGTGCTATTGCTCTGTAACCAACTTCTTAACTGATAAAGATTTTTAACTGTAAGTTGATACATTAGTATTGTTTAAGTAAGATTTATTTATTTATTATTGTTATAGTAAGTCAGATTTGATTCAAATTTATGTATATTTTAGAAGTAAGTAAGCATTTAAATAACATTATAGTTATAAAAATTATTAACAAGTAATAATAAGTATTTTCTAAGTTAAGCACCTAATTAATTTTTGCATGCCAATATGGCAGAATGTACAAGGACTCTATAAACCATCCATCCATCTTATTGTAAAAACCTACATTCTGTGCAAATAAATAAATATTCTATTCTAAGTGTCTTTTTAAACCCGATATAGGGTGGCTAATATTTTTATTTTTTGCGATTTCAGGTTTGGTCCCAAAATTTGTTATCATGAGTACAATCATAATATGATTGTGGCCGATACTTATACATATTATGTATAAGTATCGGCCACTAATTACCAGTAATTACTACTCGCTGAGAAGAAGAGAGATGTGTATTTCGGCGTAATTTTACTTTTTCATGATCATTTCAGGCGAAGGTGAACTCAGCTGGGGCTTTGAGAGTTCCGGCCGCGCTGTTAACAACAGCGAGTTCAAGGAGTACGGGAAACAACTCAACGAGAAGGACGTCGTTGGCGCTTACTTGGTAATTAATTGCGTATAAATAGTTGAATATACTCCTCAAATAAGGTATTGCTTGTATTCACTGTTGGTGGGCAAGGTAAACTGATAAATCAAACAGCGTCAATAGATTTATGTGTGTGTGTAGCTCAATAAGACCCAGTAATCCCTTGAGTGACAAAGGTTAGGTGGTTCAGGATGTTGGGTATGGTATATCATCTTATTTTACCTTAGAATTCAATATGATTGGTCATTTTGACATAGCAACAGGGATATGGAAATTAATTTCTATGAAATTTTCTTAACAAACTCTTGATCATCTTAATTAACCTTTTTACCACCTATTTGTACCAGGATCTAGAGTCAAATCCGTGCAAGATTTCTTACACGGTGAACGGTGCTGAACTGGGCACGGCTTACGAGTTTGACAAGGCATCGCTCAACGGCAAGCCGGTGTTCCCGCATCTGCTTACCAAGAACATTTGCTACAAAGTTAACTTCGGATATGACAGGTAAATCCATACTAATAATAAAGCTGAAGAGTGTTTTTTTTTTATTATTTTTGTTTTTATGTTTGAACGCATTAATCTGTGGATACCCCAATTCTTGAGAAAGGCTATAGGCTATGTAACATCACGCTAGGACCCTTCGGAGACGAGCAAATAGAAAAAAAAGTAAGAAAGAAGTTAGAACACTAAGCGAAAACCAAGTAATAGCGTAGGTCGGGGGAGCAAAAAATATCACGCAGGCGGAAGTTGCGGGCAGAAGCTAGTACATTATAAGTGAAGTTGTTATACTATGGTTTTATGCTATACGTTTTGTATAGAATCGTCGAAAAGTTAGGGGACTGATTTGATAGTTGGCCTAATTCCTGGTATGTTTTTGCCCGTCCGAAAAAGTTAATAAATCGGGAGGAGTAGTTCACTCCGAAGTATTGAACTACTATCTGACGGGCCCATATCTCTGTTGACGGACTTCAGAGAGTAGGCCCCCTGGTACAATGAATCAAATGGATGAGCATAAAAGTATCTTTACATCATCCTAGCCTTTTCCCAACTATGTTGGGGATGGCTTCCAGTGAAACCGGATGCAGCTGAATACCAGTATTTTGCATGGAGCGACTGCCTATCTGACCTCCACATCCCAGTTATTGCGTAATACAATACCCCTTGGTAATTCTGATAGTCAGACTTTCGTGCTTCTGACGACCAACCGCGGCAAGTGTAGCTTAACCTGATTGATCGACCCGAGCGGCTGTTATTACTTAGCCACAAGTATCTTTACATGGAATGTAGAAAATAGTACTGTGAAAATTATTTCTTTCTGAGAAAGAGTTTGTTTATGTCATCATTCTCCTGCCCTTGTCCCAATTTATTCAATTAAAAAGTGAAATATTTCTATTTGGAGTTCAGTTCCGCCATTACCTCACTAATTCTGTTTACTATTCCTCATATTCCATTCTTTCAACAGACACAACATGTTAACTAAAACGAAGACAGTTCGAAAACGCGTCGAAATTCCGGTCGAACAAGTTCTAGCAGAGAAGCGTGCGATCGAGGCCGAGTTACAGCGCCAGAAGGAAGAGGCTGCCAAGAAGGAAAGTGAGCGACGGGAGAAGGAGAAGACTGAGAGAGAAGAACGACAGAAGAAGAAGAAAGAGGTAAGATAGCGACTTGTTTGATTGTTTATTTATTTATAAAGGTACATCAACATCTCTATTTTCCATCAAGAATTTCTCAGTAGAAGCCCGGAGCCTGGATTTGTGCCCGGTTGATGGTAATATCCTGGCTCCCTATTACATGGGACTTTTAACTGGTGAAATGTGGGTGTATACTATAGGTACACCTCTGCCTAACCCTTCAGGGATTATAGGCGTGATGTTGTGTGTACACCAACAGCTTCTGTATATAATATATAGGTAACAATAAACTTACACAGTCACCAATTAGACGATATCATGATCCAGAGCACTTGGGGCAGATAGCCACACTACACTTTTCTAACTAATGTACACAAGGCTAGTCTCATGTAGTTTATTCCATAATTTTAGAAGAATAATAATTGAGAATTGCTGTCACAGATGTATGCTGCTGGTTTAATATATGCAAATGTGGGTTCAGGGATCCCAATACTAGTACAAATACATTTAACCAGTTATGTTTAAATCTCGTAATAGGGAGCGAGTCTATTGCCATCAACCAGGCACAAACCCAGACTCCGGGCTGCTACTGAGAAATTCAAGATGGAATAACCAAATAACACTTTGCTCGACCTAGGAATCGAACACAGGACCTCATGCTCGGCTTTATTTCTTTCTTTAAATTTTGCTGAAGGAAAGAGACCGTCACGCAGCTATGAGTGACAGATACGACGCTCTACAGAGCCGAACATGTTCTAAAATTCAAAGTGTATTTTCTGTTTCTTTCTTTTTGAAAATCTGTCGATTCTTTCCTTCAGGAGCATGAAAAGCAAGACCGTGAAAGGAAGGAGAAAGAGGATGCTGAGAGAAAAGAGAGAGGTGAAGAAGCACCCGAAGGAGAAGGTGAGAAAGATAAAGAAACGGAAGATAAAGAGAAAGAAAAGGAATCTGAAGCAGTTGATGAAAATGCAGAAAAGACAGATGAGCCCAAGGTGAGAGTTCAAGGGTCTAACTGTTATTTTGTTTTAGTAGGATTTGACGTTGATCACTTCCATCTGTGAACTTTTGCCAGTTAATTTAATTTGACCTTGTATAAAAATAAGCATTTGATATCAAATGAGCAACTTGAAATCATAAGAGCTTGTTCGAGCATATGATATTAGCACTATTCACAGTAAACTAAAGTTGCACAACATTGTTGCAGCAACATGTAGGGTAGCTACACACTACTTGCAACTTTTAATGTTTCGCTGCTTTTTTTATAATCATTGAGGCTCGATGATATGTTTTTATCCTGTATAGTATTTATTTCTCGTTTCATCACTTTTGTGGTATGGGGTTATCTGAGCCGGATCATTTCTTTTTACCACCTTGAAAAAAATAGGGTACAATATGTGAACGGAGTTTCTACTCCGTTCAACAAAATAAAAAACTAGGTATTGGCATGCCTAGTTTTTTTTTGTTTTTTAATAGCTTAGACAGAAATTGCTCCATCCATAAACACTACACATTTGAAGTAAACTAGAACAATAAAAACAGAAATATTGAAAAAACTTTATAGATCGTTAAAAAATATCGAAATTCAAATCATACGCAGGGTGCGTAGTGCGTATGATTTGAATTTCGATGTTGTACTAACTAGGTATGCCCATAGGCTTCTACCTATTATACCCTATTTTTTTCAAAACGGTAAAAAAAAAAGTCGTCCAGTATATTACATAAAATATTAGATCACAAGCGCAATTACGTTATTAAAATAAAAACATCGATTTTTATTCCAATTGTTATTTATTTATTTATTTACTTATTTATCCTCTCACTGGAACGCCATACAGCAATTACACCAACAGAGCAAAAAATTTCTTCATGTGCTGCTTTCCATCCATCCTGTGCGCGGTGGACGTCGAGCGGGCGGTGATGGATCACGCACGCTCACGCAACGTCAAAACATTTCTCCATAATTCTATATTGCGCACATTCTTTGCAATTTTTGAGACTTGATGATTTTTTAAATGAATAGATACATTAAAATTGAAAAAAAACGGAAAATTTTGGTATGTCATCCTGCCTGACAGATGACAGTAAAAAAGTTATCAGGTTCAAATTAAGTTACTTAGCGAAACTCGTATTGTAGTAAAAGCAGAACCAAATTTTTTCAGTTCATACTTCAAGTAAATAAACTACCACCAGTTGTGGACAAAAAAAAATCACATCATTATTTTTTGTTTAGTCGTGTTTAGTTATCGATAGCCATCACGTGTACGTAGTTTCGATAACTAATTTAATTTGACGCTGTATAACTGGGGAAATTGGGAATACTGTCCACTCTGGGCTATCCCATCAGGATCTCATTATGTATATTAAAACTTTACGTATCTTGCAGGAGAATGGTGATAAAGCTGCAGCAGAAACAGAGCAGGCGGCTGAAGTAAAGATTGAACCTATGGACGCCGAGCCTAGCCAGCAGCCCGCGGCAGATGCGATGGTGAAGGAAGAACCTGAACCCGGTTAGAACATAATTATACTACATTGTATAAAACAAAGTTGCGTTCCGTGTGCGCGGTTTGCTCTTCTAAACTAGACAATGGATATTGATGTGGTTGTTGCCATTATTTTGAGCATTTATTCCGGAAGATTTATGTGTAAGCATGTATATGTATAATAGAGGGTGGCGATTTAGTCACCTGCATCCGTCAAGGTGGTGATTCTACCCGTCATACTAAACAACTTTTGCATTATGCATTTGCATTGCACAAACACTATTTGCATTGCAAATAGTCTGCCTAATGTGTACCTATAGAAATTGTTTTTTTTTTTTCACGAATCGGCTACAAGGGTCATCCTAAACGGATGCAGGTGACTAAACCGCCACCCTGTATTTAAGATTGAGCTTGCACCACCAGTGCGAAGCCGGGGCGGAGTAGCTGGTATACCACCACCAGTGCGAAGCCGGGGCGGGGTAGCTGGTATACCATATGGTTTGCGCTGTAGCATGGTGTGTTCCGTTTCTCACTTGAATTTTACCGCAATTTACAATCATGATTGAATATTTTAGCTGCACCCTAAATATCATAGTTGTTTAATACGGAATCAGTTATAACTGTAGTCAATTAGATAAATTTACCCTGCCAAAATGTTATTCTCTACAAATAAAATCAAATTTAAAGAAAAATTAAGCAAAGTGCAGCATGTTATATTATCGCTATTTTTTATAGAAAAAGAAGTTTACTATATATATATTTTAAAATTTTTGTTTTTAGACATAGCACACGTACTGACGTAAAATGCCGCCGACGTACCGCGCCACATTGTGAAAATGTTACCATGAAAAAGAAAACATTTTTTTTTTTAAATAAATATCGGTTGTGCTTTGATAATGTTTTTGTAAGAAAAGGGTGCATAATTTTAAAATAAATTTCATAATAAGATATGCCAAGAAATTTTTAAAGAACGAGATTTTCATATTCGAATCGTTATCGATAAAATTGAATTGCATGTTACTGACCTAGTCATGCGATACTGACATCTGTCACCCGCACCATGCTACAGCACAAACAGTCTAATACATATCACACTATAGTATTTATATCTCACGACGTGACGCGCTCTTTACTTGTGTTAACCGCCTGTACAAACACGCTGTGAATGGGTGCGTGAAGACCGAGTAGCGTTAGCACATAACACACACGCATACCCAGACACACTTCCGACTTCGCCATTATCTTGGACGGTACCGAGAGCTCCTGCGTTTACACATACACATTCACAGCGTGTTCATACGCAGTAACTACAAGATGAGCGTGCGTTGCTTCGTGAGATAAAAATACTATAGGCATATAAAAAAGGCTGGCCAAAAAAAATAATAGATGTGTGGAAGATGATAATTATGTCTCACAAAGAAGTCAATTCTGTTATGACGGCTAATAGAAATATCATCATTCTCCTGCCCTTATCCCAATTTATTTGGGGTCGGCGCAACATGTCTTTTTCTTCCATACTTCTCTATTAGTCGTCATCTCGGTAGTCACTCCCTTTCTCGCCATATAATCTTTCACACAGTCCATCCATCGTTTCTTTGCTCTTCCCCTACTCGTATAGCCATCCACATTCATACTCAAAACAAAACATTACATGCCCATACCATGACATCTGATTTCCACACAACTTATCAGTCACGGGTGTCACGATTTCCATATATATGAGCTGCGTCCACACCGATATGTTTATGACTTCGTAATCTAGTCGTGCTATCGCTTATGGAAAGACGCTATGCATAACTATATCCTGTAAAGTATTTAAAAACTCATTTCACTCATGTGGTATGAGTCTTCTTAGCAGGAATATCAATATTCCGTATTTACTCTCGTGTGTTACGAAATATATGAGATGACAAGCGGAATTACATTATAAGTCTTGCGAATGCCTCGCACGTCACGCAAGAGTTTGGTCGCGGCAGCGCGAAGCAGCCTCGATTTGATAAATTTTTGTAAGCGAAGCTCATCATCTGCCCAGCCTTTTCCCAACCATGTTGGAGTTGGCTTCCAGTCTAACTGGATACAGCTGAATACCAGTATTTTACATGGAGCTACTGTCTATCTGACCTCCAAAATCCAGTTACTGGGTAATACGATATCCCTTGATAAGACTGGTCTTGGTTGTCAGACTTTTGGGCTTCTGGACGACCCGTAACGACTGTCAAAGAAAGATCCATGAATGCCAGCCGGGACCAACGGCTTAACGTGCTCTCAGAGACACCAAGTGGTATGTAAAGATGGTCACCCATCCACGGACCAACCGCGGCAAGCCTAGCTTAACCAGATCGATTGACCCGTGCGGCTGATTATTACTTAGCCACAAGTCCCTCTTGTAAGCGAAGATGCTTGGTCTTTTATTGGTAAAACATAATAGATGAGTACATAAAAACAACTTGTCACTCGCACCTTTAGCAATGAAAGTTAAAAAAAGAAAAAGCTCGAATGGACGTTCAAAAGGCAGTATTCATAATGAGTTTGTCAGGCAATGCGTGATATTTTTATCGAAATAAAAGAGTTTTGTTATATTTGCCCACAGAAGGTGAACTCGCCGAGGTGACTGAAGAACAAGTCCTACAAGGACATGTACTGGACAAGAGAATCAAATTCGTCATCCGGTAAGTTATCATTAAGTAATGTAGTAACTATCGCAGATATTCCCAAGTATTTTTTTAATTTATTGATAGGGTACATCAAGATCTTACTCACTAAAACATACACATACAAAAATTACATGATAACTGAGTCTGGGTGTAATTATCTATATAAGTATGTACGTATTTACAAAAAAAAAAAGTGGTGTATGTAGTTTATCAGTTATCTGGTTTCCATAGTACAAGCTCTGCTTAGTTTGTGATCAGATGACCGTGTGTGAATAATGTCCTAGTATATTAATATATACAGGGTGTTTGGTGCATCGTGTGCCAAATTGAAATGGTCGACTGGGGGGGTCACCTTCTATCCTTTCAGACCCCTAAACACTTCTCATGCCCTGTGGCTTTTTTTTCATCGACTTTTTATTTTTTTATAAAAAAAATACCCAAATTTTGCATTCAATTACAAAATAAAAAAAATGTGTAAGTCGTAGACTCTGAATTTTAATTTTATTTAGATGTGTATTGTATTACAGTACTTTTAAATTAAAAATTAGTGACATTAGCCATCTAGTTTTTTTTTTATTTACTCGCAAAGTTTCGGATTTCAATTAAAGCTGTCCATGTTACAGTTATTTACATGGCTATAAAAAAAAAAACCAAAAGCGACCGGGATCTTCCAACTCTCTCAAAAACTCTCTAGTCTATCTTCTTGCTAGTGATGTGCCACATGTCATAAAAATCTTTTTACAACTTTGTAAATTAGCTAGAATAATTGTGAATCGAGTCACAAAATATTAAATTCCAAATTCAAAAGAAAAAAGTCTTTTTGCGTAATTGTTACTTAAGTAACAGGTAAAATTTGTTTTCTCACTCTCGCGAAGTAAAATCTATCTTCTATCTCTATCTTTCTTGCATAGCGTACCTAAACTAGTTTGAACAAACGACGAACTGCCACCGACGCGGCGACGCCGTCAATCCGTCATTCGTCAGTCAGTCGAGACATCACTGCCTCTGCTACCTGACGTGTGTGTTAGTTCACCGTACTCCGCGATTTTTTCATTTTGCTACTTTGTTTTGTTGAGTTTTGTTGGTTTTTGTTACGTTTTAACTTTTGGTGTTATTGTTAAACTTTGTTGATTTTTTGTTGTTGCAATGGCGACGTTCTCTAACGAGGAATATGCTGACATCATGATGGCTTATGGAGCCGCCAATGGTGTCGCTCGTGCAGCGCAACGAATTTACCAGGAACGTTTTCCTGGTAGACGACTACCTGGCCGCAGAGTCTTCCAAGACACATACCGACGCATACGCGAGACTGGCAGTGTCACTTTTCATGAACCAAGGGGCCATATTGTGCGACATAATGTTGAAGTGGACGAGAGAATACTGGCACTTTTTGAGGAAGACCCTACAAGAAGCATCAGAAATGTGGCAGCACATCTTGATATTTCAATATGGAAAGTGTGGAAAGTTCTTCAGCAAAACGAAAAACATCCATTCCACTACACTCCGGTGCAAGGTACGTAATTTTGAACTAACTTTGAACCCGTACACACTTTGTTTGACGATGCCTTTGTTTAGCAGGTAATGGGTATGACGTCACTACTTCCAGGTAGTGAACCAGCCCATACAAACGGTCCGACGCCGCCGGTCATTAAAAATCTCATTGTGCAATTATTTACTGCTCAACAGGAATTTAAAAGAGTTCTTTGTTTGTAGGTCTTGAGGGTGGCGACTTTGACAGACGAGTGGCATTCTGTCGGTTTATGTTACACACGGATGTGGATGATCCTAATTTCTTAAAAAGAATATTGTGGACGGATGAATCCAAATTTACCAAAGAAGGGATCCTCAATCTTCACAATCTGCATCACTGGACAAACAAAACGGAAAACCCATATGTTAAAAGGCAGAAATCTTTTCAAAGGAGGTTTAGTGTAAACGTTTGGGCAGGAGTGATTGGGAATCAGGTAGTTGGACCGCATTACCTGCCCGATAACCTCAATGGCGATAACTATTTGGAGTTCCTTCAAAATGACCTGCCCGAATTAGTGTCCGAGGTGCCCGTATTTAATGAAAATGTTCCCAAAGTATTCCAGCATGACGGCTGTCCCGCGCATTGGCGTTTGACTGTGAGGAAATATCTTGACGATGTGTTCCCCAATGCGTGGATTGGTCGCGATGGCCCTATTGCATGGCCGGCACGTTCCCCAGACCTAACTCCGCTAGATTTTTATGTCTGGGGACGTGCCAAAGAGCTGGTATACGCCACGGAGGTTCCGACTAGGGAGGTACTACTTCAACGCATTGAAACGGCGTTTAATCAAATTAAGGAGGAAATACGACTTCGTACAACAACTGTGGAAATACGAAATAGATGTCGGGCCTGCATTCGCAATAGCGGCCAACAATTTGAGCAGAATATGTAAAAAATGATTAAATAAATGTTAAAAATGCAATTATTTTTTATTTCTAGTAACCGTCCCCCCCAAAAAAGAGAGATACGAGACAGATTTTACCTTACAAGAGTGAGATAACAGATTAAATGAGTTCTTGAGGTATAATTTAAGTAAAAATTTTTTTTTAAATCATAATTTCAAATTTAGTATTTTGTGACTCGATTCACAATTCTAGCGAATTCACAAAGTTGTAAAAAGATTTTTATGGCATGTGGCACATCACTAGCAAGAGGATAGACTAGAGAGTTTTTGAGGGAGTTGGAAGATCCCGGTCGCTTTTGGTTTTTTTTTATAGCCATGTAAATAGCTGTAACATGGACAGCTTTAATTGAAGTCCGAAACTTTGCGAGTAAATTAAAAAAAAACTGGATGGCTAATGTCACTAATTTTGAATTTAAAAGTACTGTAATACAATACACGTCTAAATAAAATTAAAATTCAGAGTCTACGACTTACACTTTTTTTTTATTTTGAAATTGAATGCAAAATTTGGGTATTTTTTTTATAAAAAAATAAAAAGTCGATGAAAAAAAAGCCACGGCATGAGAAGTGTTTAGGGGTCTGAAAGGATAGAAGGTGACCCCCCCAGTCGACCATTTCAATTTGGCACACGATGCACCAAACACCCTGTATATTACATAGTTTTAGGTATTTATTGAGAATTCATCACTTACAGTATTGCACAGCACTGCATAGAAATGATAAAAAGATGTGTAAGATACCGTTAGTTGAATGGTTACAAGTTACAAAATAAAGCAAAAAATGAGCTATGTTCACAACCAATGGGAAGTAAAAAAAAGGCTGAAAAAGAAGGAAATGGAAGTGAATTTACCCAAAAACACTGATGGACACAGATCAATGAAAGATCAAGACATCAATGATCTGGAGTCATCATACTTCACTATATGGCACCAGCTCTCTTAAAGTTTTGGTTTAGTAGTTAGTAGGTTTAGTTTTGGTTTAGGTTTTGTCAATTAAGCAAGAAGAAGATAGATTGTTAGCGAAATATTAAAGCCCTGCGTTCCAATTTGGCTTTTATTATCCTGTAAAATTTTTGATTACTACTCATATCAGCCGTGTGTTTTGGTATATCAAAATTACGTATTTACACTCGTATTTTACATGAATTAAGAAAGAAGAGCGGTTTTTATAGCTGGCATAACATGATCCAGTATTTATTTCGGGACTATACTTTGTCAAGTTTTACTCGGCGTAAACATAATCAGTTTAACACATTAACTGCTGTATTATTTGGCGAATTTGCTCCAAGTGCTGCTTTATGATACACTAAACCCTGTGCGGCAAACGCTCATGCGCGCCCAAAAAATACTTCGTGTGGTGCTATGAGCGCGCATGCGCGGTTGAAGAAACTCTACCCAGTGCGGCTGGGCGCATATGTGCGGCGTTACAAACTTGTCCCAAGTGCGGCGAGACGCTTATGTGTGTTTGAAAATTTTCGAGTTTTAAAGAATTACGCCAAGAACAATAGAGATGCACAAAAAACCCACAGGTGCGGAGCGCCGCATTCGAAGGAAGTTATATAAATTGTATGGACGCGCATAAGCGCCGCCAGCACATGGTGAACGTTCGAAAATCGCGCATGCGCGTTGGCGGCACAGAACGTGTTAATAAAGATGTAATAATAGAGAAGTTTAGAAATATGGGGCATGCTGGCCCGACCCCAGCTAAAGCAATTAGAGCAGGACAGTGATGATGATAGCATAATCAACTTATACTGTTCCCAGTTGGGGCAGAAATATGAGAGGAAGTTTAACGAGGCTAGTTAAACTTATTATTTATGAATTGTTGACAGGTACACAGTAGAGGTAGAGTTAGATGGCACCGAGGTGGACATGCTACCTGGTTTCGTGTTCATTAGTAACGGCGACATTGTGGAGGGACCCTCCCGACCGGCCAGCATCGCCGACTGTGAGGTGAGACATAAATAACTAAACTGTTATTCTAACAAATATTATAAATGCGAAAGTGAGTTTGTTTGTTTCGCTTTCACGCTAAAACGGCTGAACGGATTTGGATGAAATTTGGCACATGGTCAGACATTGGTTACTTTTTATCCCGGTAACCGCGAGCAAAAGATTGATACCAGCCTGTCTCACGCTCGCGCCAGACGGGTTGGCGATTTCAGACTATTAACTTAATAGTCCAGGTTTCCTCCTACAAAATATATACAGAAAGTACATCATTCAATCTACCTAGCCTTTTCCCAACTCTGTTAGGATCGGCTTCCAGTCTAACCGGATACAGCTGAATACCAGTATTTTACATGGAACAACTGCCTATCTAACTCCACAACCACTCAGTTACTGGGTAACACAATACTCCTTGGTAAGATTGATTGTCAGACTTTTTGGCATCTGACTACCTACCCATAACGGCTGTCAAAGATCTAGGAATGACAGCCAGGACCAACAACTAACGTGCTTTCCATCCACGTCACGCCATCCACGAACCAACCGCGACAAGCGTGACTTAACCTTCGATCGACACGTGCAGCTATTATTATTAATCCACAAGCAACTTGGAAAGTACATGACTTGAAAAGTCACATTAGTACTTGCCCAGATTTTGACCACCTCGGTAATACCTACCAATACAGGCATTAGTATAATGTGATTTATTTGTATCAGGTGATCCTCATGGTGGGCATGCCCGGCTCAGGCAAGACGTACTGGGCCAAGCAGCATGTAGCGGCCAACCCCGACAAGCGGTACAACATAGTCTCCACCGGAGCTCTCTTCGATCGCATGAAGGTATGCCACCTACCACACTGAACCACCACACTACACAATATACACATACAAACATATGGTATAGTCTGGGTTCATTTCAATGTCCGTTTACTAGTAGGTTTTGAATCTGCTTAGACCACAAAGGTCAGGAACTGTTCTAACTTTTATTTACAATATTGATTAAAAGTATTTGACACTTAGTTGTCGATAATATCACAGTAAGCCGATTTGCGGTAACTTTTTGGAAATTACTTTAAGTCGGCATGCCATGATTGTCTTCAAGTAAACATACCAAATACTGCTGATTACTTTGTAAATAAAATTTCAAACAGTTCTTATACCTTTAAATTTATTTTTATAGTTCATTTTTGTTTAAGTTATTGCAAAATAGAAATAAATCAAACTATACAGACACACAACATTCATTGTCACTATTTTACAATATACACAAAACAGTTTTATTTATGTTTTTGTTGATCACAATTTTTTTTTGAAGACCCCTTTGAGTTGTTGCGATGTTTTCTCTCAGCATTCAGGAATGGTTATCTTTACATTTTTTATTTGCTTAGCGCTTTATAGTTCTGTTAGGTTAAGTGCGCATGATATGCGGACAAGGATATATTGTATGAAAATATTCAGCCATTTTACAAACTCTTGAGGTGGTAACAAAATGATGGTGTTTGGAAAATCTGCATTGTTTCACAGCAAGGTAACAAATATAGGGTTAGTTTTCAATGACCAGCCAAATTTTCACAGATTATGAATTCACACACTCGATGATTATGAAAAATTTTCACTATGGGACCCATTCGGATATCACGAGAAAAAAAAAACTGCAGTTTTTTTTTTGTGTTTTGAAAGTTGGTCCCGTAGTGAATGTTGTTCATGTTCATTGGTGAAAATTTGGCTGGTCGTCGACAACTACTAACCCTGTATATTCGCAAGAAAAAAGTTTATTTTGTAAACGAGTTTTCAGATATTCTTAGCCAAAAATACAATCATGCGCGCGTAGCCTTTATTTATACTTATTTAATTTCATGCCGAATGACATCGCCCAAAGAATACTAGTTTGAATGGAAAGTAATGGCTAAGAAGAATAAATGTGTCGAATGAGTTTAATTTAACATGGCATTACCTCAAAGTTTCAGTTATTAATTAATTGTATACGAGAAACATAAATAAATGACATTTTATTTTCAAACACAAGACTGTACACAAACTAATAAGTTTCCCTTCCAGCGCTAGAGGTATGAGCACAATAAACCGACATCAGCTCGCAACTATAAACATTGATAAACTAATGTTCGTCTGTATTTTCAACAGGGTGCAATAAGAGCAACATTTATAAACCAAAACATTATAACAAAACAATGTTCATTGACCTTTAGCGGTCAACAACTAGCAGTGTAGTTAATATGATACCAGTGGATCGCCGACTGAAGAGGACGTACGTATACCGAGTCCCGAGTCACCAAGCAGAGTCCCTGGTATCACAATAACATATATTCCTTAGTGTAAGCTAGCCTAAGTGGTGTCTCTGCGCCTAGGTTTAGTATTGTATGAGTGTGTACGTCGACACAGGTGGACTGTAAGCCCTTCCGCGCCAGCTACGATGCAAGGTGGGACGCTATGGTGTCCAAGTGCGCTAAATGCGTGCTTAAGTTGTTGGAAATCGCGAAGGGCCGCAAAAGGAATTTTATACTCGACCAGGTGAGCAACACTCCAATTTCTATAACATTATAACTTTTGGCAGCCACACTTAATTCAGGAACAATCGAGATCGAACGACTGTTACCCCCGCGACTGTTGCGCCCTTTCACTTTTGTTTATCTATATCCATCACTATGTTCACGGACCGTTTATGTATATGTATGCCCTGTTATATAGCGTGTATCTAGCTTCGTATGCCATCTATATATCTACGCATCTTCATAAGGTACGTCCTATGTATAAGAGTAGTTAAGGCTATGTATGACGTCACCGCTTCCGCGACAACAGCGAGCTATATGTTGTATGTGTGTAGTGTAGTAGCGCCGAGGTAAGTAGAGCACGCGGGAGCGGTGGGCGGTACCTCTGCCACTGAAATAACCGCGATGGGATCTCTATTGAGCTTGTTCTAGGTGTCGAACTGCCACAAAACATTAACACAAAGTACAAAGTCACCGCTGGATATCGTCAATATCTATAATGAGAATGTTTTGCTCCACATCATAATCAACGCGGGACTCGACGACGGCGATCGACGTTATTCGCGACCGCGGTTTCGATATCGCATTGGGTAAAAACAGACGAACGTATACCCGTCGGCCCAGAGGCGGAAGTTGAGGGAATTCGACGGGTACCGGCGGGTCGCGGTCGTGATCGTGACCGACGACGAGACGTACCGCGACCGGCAGAAACGACGCGAGGAGGCCGACGGCAAGGAGGTGCCCGACGGGGCTATCGTGGACATGAAAGGTTGGTTACACTGCCTAGCCCTAAGAGCCACCCCCGCCCACCCCGCCTCTACCGCCCCTCACACGTCTCTCTGTTGTAGCCAACTTCACGCTGCCCGAGAAGTGCTCGTGGCTAGACGAGGTCATCTACCCTGAGCTGGGGGCCGAAGAGGCCCGGGTCGTAGTCGAGGCCTATCATCGGGAAGCCAAGGCCGCCGGCGTGGTTCGAGATAAGGACAAGCGCGAGCGATCTGCTACGCGCGACGCGCCGGCTGTGAAGCGACATCGCTCCAATGACAAGCGACATGGCAGAGATGATCGGAGGAACAGGGACTTTAGTAGAGGAGATCGAGGTTAGTAGCACATACATTCTATGAAAATATCTTATCTTGTCTAACTGAGATCTATAGAGTGCATGAACTCGTTTCATACATAATATAAGGTTCAGGGCTGAGGGCCTTGTGGCTAAGTAATAACAGACGCACGGGTCGATCGATCAGGTTAAGCTACGCTTGCCGCGGTTGGTCCGTGGATGGATGACCATCTTTACATACCAAGACCCCTTCGTGCCTCGGACAGCACGTTAAGCCCGGCTGTCATTCGTAGATCTTTGACAGTCGTTACGGGTCGTCAGCCCAAAAGTCTGACAACCAGTCTTACCAAGGGGTATCGTATTACCTAGTTACTGGGTAAGTCAGATAGGCAGTCACTCCATGCAAAATACTGGTATTCAGCTGCATCTGGTTAGACTGGAAGCTGATCCCAACATATTTAGGAAAAGGCTAGGCAGTTGATGAAGGTTCATATTCGTATGAGATGGCTACTGTACTTAGCTTTTCTAAAAACAGTACGCTTCATAGATGTCCACCTCAGTTTTTATCAAACAGGTATTGAATGTGAAGGTAAGATTTTAATACAACTAGACCATCTTCGTCGATAGAGAACCAAAGTCATCAATAAAACCTAATTGAGTAAGCTGAAGTGTTAATGGGCGTGCTATTTTAGCCGCAACATCTGTGGTCGTTAGGGTACATTTTTACAAGCTTTTATTTAGTTTCACTTGTACCGGTGTCTGTCTGTCTGTAATTGAATGTTGCAAGTTAAATTTGACCCACTTCCCGGTTTCCGATTGAGCTGACATTTTACATGCATATGTAAATCTGACAATGATGATGACAATGCAATATTATTATGAGGAGGAGCTGACCTGATGATGGAGCCGGAAGGCGGCCATGGGAACTCAGTAATAAAACGACGCAAGTCTGTCGTGTTTATGCTCGTTTCATTTGTCTTGACTCTGTTCTAGATGATATCCAGGTTAATAAAAGGCTGCCAAAAAAAAAAGCAATACACTGGTTTAGCTTTTATTTACTACATTATCTGCATCATTATTATGTTTCTTTACAATAAACGCGTTTATTAAAATATTATTATTACTTATTTTTTATTTAGAGTGAAGAACAAACACCATGATGCCAGTCTTGGTGAAGCAAAGATTATCACTGGCTGTGGATTTAATTCAATTGCAGAGGCTTTATGTCCAGCATATTTAGCTGAATGTGATTGGCCTTTTTGATTCACTAAACAAGCAGTAATATGAGACAATGTACGACTTCTAGCATCTTCTTTACGTGTCGATGGTTCTCTTCTTCGACGTTTTTATATTGATTGAGCCCAGTAGGTTTTGCCATACTGATCGCAGCATTAGTGGCATTCTTTAGCTCATCCGAGGTGAACTGGGAATTGCGGCACTCCAGCAAGTGGGGCATGGTCTGATCAGAAGCACCACCTCGCACTGGGTCTTGGGTGGGTCAGTCAGTAATCCCCACCTCGACATAATGTGTCTGCAGCGGCCTACTTGGGTATGCAGTCGATTGAAAGCTTTCCACAAAGGCCACTACAGATCACGCCCGGGAGGCGAATGTTCCCGGGGCTTACTAGCATAATCAGCCTATAATGACCTTAATGCTGGGCTGGGACACAGGCCTCCTCTTGTGAGAGGGGAGTGTACTGTTTTTGTTATCAATTACGCGGGCCCGCAACGCGTTGGTAGATGTCATATCTCTTCGAATTTACGATTCTAGAACGAGGTAGAGAGCCTCGTTGGTCTATTGGTCGCAAGCGCTACTGCTGAAGAGGTCCTGGGTTCGATTCCTAGATTTATCCGTCAGGAATTTCTCAGTAGAGTCCATTCGTGCCCTGTTGATGGCAATAGGTTCGCTCCCTGTTACATGGACTTATACTGGAAGGTTGAGGCAGAGGTGTTGCCGCAGCCTGGTGTCCCTAACACTAAGCTGCGGCAGGCGCCGAGGGCACGGCTTTTCGACGTCCAGGTGGCTCGCACTAACGTAGGCAAATTAGCACCGGTTGCAGGAGCCATACGGTTACTAAACAGCGTCTCGCAAAGGCTTGACATTTTTAATTGTACGTTGGCGGAATTTGTGAGGGTGACTATCGAATTACTAACAAAGAAATGATAATCAGATGATCACGTATCACATTATCGCATTAGTTGTCAACCCGTTAAGATAGTGTAAAATTGTATTAATAAATAAATATACAAGAACACCTCTGCCTCACCCTTCGGGGATTACAGGCGTGATGTTATGTAATAATAATGTTTGTTAGGTTTATCAAGATTTTGTAACGAAAGTTTGTTGTATGTATAGAGGATCGTTGGGGAGGCAGCAGCAGCTCGGGCGGCGGCGGCGGCGGCGGTGGTGGTGGAGGCCGGTGGGGCGGCTCGGGTGGGCGCGGCGGCTCGCGCTGGGGCCCGCGCGACTCGCGGCCCAATGCGCCGCCCAACGCCAACAGGTTCGAGCGGCCCTGGCAGGGAGGCCCGCCGCAATCTGGCGCGCCCGGTCAAGGGAACGGAGGCGGACGATACGAGTGAGTCACAACTAGTTTTAAGAGCAAGAAAATGAGAATTTCGCGGGCTGCCATTACGGATCCAATTTAATAGGTTAATGGATTAATGAATATTTTATTTGTGTTCGTTTCAGCAACGATTTCCGCCCCGGTTCCGGGCGCGGCGGTGGCGGGCGGGGCGGCGGCGGGCGGGGAGACCGTGGCGGGCGAGGAGGAGCGCCGCCCGGCAACGACCGCTTCGGCCGCGACCGACACAACCGACCCAACGACCGACCCGACAAGAGGCATCATCAGCCCGGTACGATTCTATACCATACTACTACTGCTGCTGGGCAAAGGCCTCCCAGCTTTCCCATACTTTTTCAATCGCCTTATCTAATGCTTCTTCCCGCCAATCAACTCGAGAACGTCTGGGTCGTCACGCCAGCGTTTCTTAGGCCTGCCTCGGTGACGACGCCCGTCTTCAGGCACACATGACCCTAGCCTTTATATTGAAGGTCAAACGACGTTTCTGACGTTCTTTTTTTTTTAAAAAGTTTGTAATGTTATAAATTGGATTACACGCACGACCCCTGTACCGTTGCATGTATACTACATAAGCACAATGATTTAGCGTGTTACATTGTTCGCGACCGTAAACAAATTTTTCATACCAAAAATAAAACTCGCTTCCAAGCAATTATTTTGGTCCAATGTTACTTAGTTTGGAATAGCTTTACAGGATGCGGACGTCAATCCTATCATTATAAATGCGAAAGTGAGTTTGTTTGTTTGTTACGTTTTCACGCTAAAACTGCTAAAGGGATTTAGATGAAAGAAAAATCAGAACCGCTTTCTTTTAAAAGAGGGCCATCGCGCGTGTGTGCGTTGGTAATTAGCAAGCTGCGCCGATGTTAGTTTGACAACGTCGAGCGCTCATTGCCAATACATAAGACAAGCTTTCTTTTATCCTGGTTAATGACTTTCAGTTAGAATCCCGGGGAATGTCCATGTTAACATCAACGTTTTCGGTCATTGAACCAAAATAGCTCTACCTACTCCGATCACTGGTTATAATATATCGATGCACGCCGGGCGCCCGACCCCATTTTTATGTCACTTAATACATTAGGCGCGGCAGACGCACATGCGCGTTTTCGGACGTTCACCAGGTGCTTGACGGCGCGTATGCGCGTCCATACAATTTACATAACTTTCTTCGAGTGCGGCGCGCCGCACCTGTGCGTTCGTTGTGCATCTCTATTGTTTCGAAAACATCGTAAAATAAGGGTCGGTAAGGGTGTAGCATAAAGAAGCGTTTGCATAAAGAATTAAGCAGATAATGTGTTAAGCCGCGCTTTTCTTGAGATGGATCATTGATCGGTTAGTGGGAACTATTTTCTTATTGGTCTTAAGTGAATTCATATAATGTTGTTGTAAAGGACTCCTTTTTTGGTAAAGGTTTGATACAAAAGTAACCTCAAAACTGAAAAGAACAAGAAAAACCCCACAAAATAAATGGATAATTTTTATGTTTATTTTTATAGATCCAGGATGAATAGTAGCTTATGTCTTTCTCCTGGTCGTGGTCTAGCCATGTGCCAAATTTCATCCAAATCCATTTAGCCGTTGTAGCGTGAAAGCGTAACCAACAAACAAACAAACACACGCATTTATAATATTAGTTATCATAGTTAGGAGGATGAAAACCGGTCTCTCTCACACTCTAGACTCACAAAATGTATTAGTTCCTTAAAAAAAAAAGAAAATACTTAATACACTACTAATTTCTTTAATAATATAATTCAATCATGATCGAAAGGCAAGTGCCGCCATCTATTATCATAAGAACGTTATTGTTGTTTTCCTCGGGAACAATACTTTTTTCGGAATGAAAAGGTACCATATATCCGTTTCTGTACACCTGACCACATATATGCAAAATTTCAGGATGATCGGTTCAGTGGTTTAGGCGTAAAAAGGTAACAAACAAACACATAAATTTACTTTCGCAGTTATAATATGATTATAGAGTTAGGATTTATGTTGTCATACAACATTTTTTTAATGCGCAACGGCGCGGCGGTCCATAGAGAAATGGGCATTCTCCTTTGGCACATGGGTAGACCAAGACCTGTTAGGACATAGGATATTCTTTATCCCCATATTCCCACGGTGCTGTCTAGTGCTGTCGCACTATATACGCATAAATGAAACTTCGTATACCTATCTAACTAGTGACGTTTCCAGTCTACAAACAAAAATTCAATTAAATACATGATAACCAATTAGTCACTAGCTAGGCGACTGATTAGCAAAACCCGTAGGACGTCCATCACCTAGTATTTAGTTTATTTGAAAATATCATTTTGTGCTTTAAATTTTTGGATTTAGGTATTCGACGATTTCAAATTACTTCTTTGCACTAGTATGACCTGTTTTTTCATTTATTGTCGTATTACCGTGCCGACATGGTATAGCGGTTATGTGATGGGTCTTATCACCATCCTTGACGCGCAGTACGGACAATGTATGGCGCTAGTATGAAGTTACAGATTTGTGACGTCACTTCTGTGATAGTGCCGTCATTGTCTAGCAATTATTTTAAAACGTTTATAATTTGGCTTTTAAAGCTTTTTCACTTTTTTTTAATATTGTTGTCTCTATTTACAAGCAATAGTTTAAAATTAAAAAAAAAACATCCCTATTGCACCGGTAATGCACCTTTCACACTGGAACTTAGCAATGCTGATTGGCGGCAGAAGAGGTTTACTGGAGAGGCCAATAAGACCGTGATTCACTTGTGTTGGCCGGTTTACATGTTAAGACTTGAGAATGATTAGATACTTGATCCCGTGCAGGCGGCGGCGGTGGCGGCGGCGCGGGCTCGTGGCAGCGCGGCGGCCAGGCGGGCGGCAACCGCGGCGCCATGCAGCAGACGCGCCCCATGCACCCGCACCGCCCCGCGCAACCCAACCAGAAGGTAATAATATGACACGCTAACCTAACTTAACACTTCATGCATTCATTGCCGAATATATAATGCAAGCATATAATGTAAGAGCATCACTTCAGAACGGTTGCACCTATTTGGCTAATTATTATTTTTTTGTTGTGTTTGTGATTGTCAGGACAAGGTTTGTATGACAGATACTTTTTGGAAAATACACTGGATAACGAAAATTCGGATAGTATTTTTATAAGACAACACACAGCTTAAACCACTGTAGATAGAGACATGAAATTCGTCCGGGTGACGCTGCGCACGAACAGCTAACCTTATAAAACATCACAATGCAATATTATTATTGGACGTATGGTGATAGGATTACCTTGGGACAGTGAGTGTTCAAAGTAATCAATAATGTGATTTGAACTGGGAACCTCAACTAAGAATACGCATTTGCAAAACTGAATGAAAAAAAAAAACATGAATCGGTTTTTATTATAGTTTGACCGCTACCGCTGTACCGCGCCTTAGGTATGTGCGCGGCGAGACAGAGGGCAGTGCTGGCCGCTCATTCTTCAATGCTCCCAGCGTCCCGCCCCCCGCGGTACAGTGGTATCAAACAAACTATACCTAGCAGAATATGTGAAAAGTAGAGTATTATCCTTGGGGATAAAAGTGTCGTCTTGGGCGACCTTGAATCCCTCGCTGCATTCAAGATTCTAGTCTCTAGATTCTAACTCTGAACTCCGAAACTACCGCCCGACATTGGACACTGATTTATCCTCTAGTGAATAATCTACTATTATTGTCGCAGGAACACAAAGAATCCAAAATCATCTTTATTGTTATTATATTAATCACTTTTGATCAACGTTGTTATTGACTTGCGTCCGAAAAATAACCGGTCTTGCGCCGTAATTCAAACGTTTTAAGAGCCATTTTTCCACCATTTCATTTACATGATCACATTTTGATTGACTTTTTTTACATGCTGTGACAGAACAATGTCGCAATGACAGTTTTGGTGGTCCGAGTGAAACGGAACAAATCTGCAACGTTTGGAACACAGACATGTTTGCGTAATTCGCGTGTACTACACAAATCAGTAACCTTTGCTATGCTTCAAATGTTTGTTCGCGAGGCTTCGTCTACCTAATTTTATAGTCCTAATGTGGAACATGCTCAACACTCGAAAGTTGGCGAACGCTCAAGGTCCGGGCTGGCTATAATATTAGCCGTAAAACCGATGACCATTGAAGTAGACGTGTTCTTGAGTGGAGACTGCGATTCGTTCGTTCGTGTTCTCAGGTTAGGTGGAGCGACGATCATCGCAGGGTGTCTGGTGCAGCTGGATGAGAGTTGTCGAGAATCGAGCATGAATAATTCGCTTGCAAGTGGAGTGGCTTATGCCCATCAGTGGACTGGTGTAGGCAGATGATGAATACTCTAAAGTAGCCCACGAATTTCAAAGGAGGATAACATCCCATGAGCTGTAATGCATGGCGTATATTTATTTTATCCTAGCATTACAAAGGGTACGCTGAATGCAGTACAGTACAACATTTTCACTACTGAAATAGGTTGTGTTTTTACTCGACTACGGCAAAGCCAAGGAGGGTTATGATTTTGATAGGCTATGTATGTAGCTATTCCCTCATAACTCCTAAATTACTCGTCGTATTTAGACAAACGAGGTATCGTTCGATGCGTCACGTTGTTCTGTGGGCTTTTCCAACGTTGGTAAGCTTATAAAAATCGGTATTAAACCATACTTGTATTGTACACAGGATGGACAGAATCAGAACCAAAATCAAAACCAACAGAACCAACAGGGATGGAACCAATGGGCTGGCGGATGGGGCGGCTGGGGCAACTGGAATCAAAACCAAGGTAAGTAACTATATCGATATACAACATTAGCTTTAGTATATGCGAAACCCGAAACACGTATCTAGTATTTTTATTTAAAGAACCTATGTACAAAATTTCTAAACTGTATCACGAAAAATGACAAAGTTATAAGCATCTTATGTTACCTGGTTGTCCATACAAAAACATGGTCACCACGCGGCGGCGTGCTGAGCCGCTCGCGCGTGCTCCCAGCATCGCGCTACGCTTGCTCATTGATAATAGGTACTAACCGCACGGTGATTGTATTATAATTAACTGGCGATAACATTTTCCATCACTCTTGCAGGCTTTGGACTGTCGTAATGGTTGGTTAAGTGCAGGTAGATATTATTATGTACTTGATTCGTAAATGCAGCCATAAGTGATAAAATGAAGTCAAAGTGGATGAAAAGTGTTAAATATCGCATTACTTAACCAAAGCGGGCTATAGGTACAAATAATAACTTTATACAATTAACCATCTTGGCGTGTTTAAAAATGTTAATCGTCACTATTTACAATAATTGACTTAATCACTATTTACTATTGACTGGCGAATGGGTTATCACGGCTAGTGGCTGTCGGAGGCCGAAAGGTACCGTAGTCCCTAGATCTTTGTGTGACAGAAAGCATTGTGTAATGTAATCCACGATGCTCTGATGCCGAATGCAAAATACAACATGGTGTAAAAATTATTGGAATCGATTCAGTTACTTATTCTGAACAAACTATATTCAGGTTTTGCTTATACTAAAAATAATGTTGTATAAGATAGTGCACTTATTTATCATTTGCTATATTGTGTTGACAAGCCTACACTGTCCTCCGATTACCTATTTGTAAACATTGTTAAGCCAGTTATTTTCAAAAAAGTAACTGTGGAATTCGGCTCTTCTGCATAGGTAATGACCCATTGGAACCATGGATCTAGCTTATAATGTTTCATAAGTGCACATGAAGGTTTATGTTGTTTAATAAAATAATCATTTGTAACGAGAAGAGATTAAAAATAACTTCTTTAAAAAAAAAAACGGCATTTTTGTCCGATCTTGTCCATAAGAATCTACGCTTTTGAACGAGCAGATGAGCGTTAACTTTCTTGATTAACTGACCGACTCTAAATTATTAAATGAAAATAAATAATGCTTTGAGTTTGTGATAACACCAGTGACAGAGTTCTAGAGATTTATTTATGATGGTTGTTTTCTTATTTGTTAGTATCTTCTCTAAAGACGTGTTAGTATCAGTGTAAGGGCCGCCTAAAGCGGTGCATAAATCGAATTCTCTAAATATGTGCTTGGAGCTGTCAAAGTCGTTTGGTTAGATAAATAAATAATAATAATAATATCCTGGGACATTATTCACACACGGTCATCTGATCCCAAACTAAGCAGAGCTTGTACTATGGAAACCAGATAACTGATATACTACATACACTACTTTTTCTTTTGTAAATACATACTTATATAGATACTTACACCCAGACTCAGGACAAACAGACATGTTCATGCACACAAATGTTTGTCCTGGATGGGAATCGAACCCACGACCTGCGGCATGATAGGTATATCTTAACCAACCACGCCAACTGGCCTGTCAGATGATTGAATTCGGCACCCACTTACCTCCTCAGCGCCCCGCCGATGCCAACGCCTCTCTACGGTCTAATTACAGACTCGTATCGTCTGCACAGTTTTTGTCATATTATTGGTTAAGTTGTTATTTTGTGTTGGACAGGCGCACAGTTTGAAAAATCGGTTTAAAGCCTCCTCCAATTGCTTCCATTTCTCTCTATTCCCTGCTAGGAATCTCGACCATTGAGTTTTAGAGATACCTAGTCAAGAGATTAATTTACGATTATTTTGTTTAGTCTTAGCCCTCTGACATCCTAGTCTTTCCTACAGGTTGGGGCAACTGGGGTAACTGGGGCAATTGGGCCAACCCGCAGCAGCAAGGCTCTGGCGGCGGGGCCGCAGGCGCGGGCGGGGCCGCCGGGGCTGCCGGGGCCGCGGGGCCCGCGCCGGCCAAGGGCGCGGCTGGCCAGCAGTGGCCCGCCAACTACACCGCGCAGCAGTGGTACCAGTGGCAGCAGTGGCAGCAGCAGCAGCAGCAGGCGGGCTGGCCTGGGGTATGGACCGCGAACCTTCAAATATTATTTCTAGAACAATCATTCTGGTGTCGTCAAGAGTTGATCAAGCACTACCAGAACCTAAAGACAGCCGATTCTTTCATAAGTCTGTACTATCTATTTACCCTCTCTGAAATTAAATTTAAAAAAAAGTTGACAGCCCCTTCCTTGCGGAGCCAGCCAACACTTGTACCCAAAAAAATTATGGCCGTAGTACCTGTGATGATAATCTATGAGAGACAACATTCATATGATCTTCTCACAATACTCCAGCTTGCTCGACGATTTGGCACACAGTCACAGTGCACAAACTATGCCTCATAGCTGTATTTTAAAAGCGATGCATATAAAAGCCTTGTATCGCAAAAATCGGCGACGTCACCTTAACAGTTTCTTATAGAAATGCTCGGGAGATTTTGCGTTGCGACGTCGCACAGCATTTGTGTTTCGGCTATTACTAGGACAAAAATTTGTTTATAATAATGCAGGCATCTAATGTGTGTTTTTGTTACAGTATCAACAAGGTAACCAGACTGGCAACGCCGCCGACGCACAGGCGTGGGCGCAATACTATCAGGTTAGTATGGAGTTCATTGTTCAATTTACCAAAGACTAGTTAAAATGTCATTTGGTTGTTTTTCAATGTTTTGGTTAAATGGTCTCATTACCAGTTATTTTAAGACAGGTTTTATCTATATTATTTCAGCTATTCGTACGTATTTGTAATTTTGCTGTAATTTTATATTATATAATTTCCATTTCCAGCCATATCACCCTTCACACAATCCATAATTTTTTTTTTTTTACCTTTCTTTGAATCTACCTGTTTAGCCCGTAATGTCCCAAGCTGGGCAAAGGCCTCCCTTTCCCACACACGTTTGTCCACTGCCATTGCGGGCCTGTCTTTTTTGTAGCGGTTAAGTTCGTCTCTCCATCTTCGTCTTCCTCTTTTTTGAATATCATGTTCATTATCTACGCTAATGAACATGCTGCTTGCGCTATTTTCCTGGGGGCCTATTACGAACTTTTAAAAAACCAGGCAAGTTCCAGGCAATTCATTTCACTGGCTGGTTTACTTTCGTATTATGATTTCGTATAATGAATTATATTATTATTCCTAATTCTGACCGACTACACGCTGGGTATAGTTTGTCAATGGCTGGCTTTTAGTTCTCTGCCGTAACATTCAGAAAAGAAAGAAAGAAGGAAAAATATTTTATTTGGGACACGCACAGGAAATACAAACAGTAAAAAAGAGCATAGTAAACTAACAAAATTAACATAAAAAAATACAAAATATAACAATTAAAAATACCTGTGCGAGGCCAAAAAGGCTCCTATCTCAGCATAAAGCTGCAATATTTAAATAAATACCGCAGCGCTGGTATTCTGATAGGGCCCATGTGATGCCACGGACACACCTACGGACATCTACAAATCCAATAGGGGAATAAAAAGATGAATAAAATACACACAATAGAATACCTATAATTTAGAGAAAAAAAAATAAAATTAAAGAAACAATTAAATATTTATCAATAGGTTATGGTTTTATTTTCATTACGTATTTTGTGATAAAAATAATAAATAGGTATTAATAAGAGATCTTTGTCAACTTATGCAGAAATAGGTAAAAAAATTTTCGAGGTACCTCGAAAAAATTTTTGGCCCCTCCTCGGATATGTTGAATTTTTTTTTTTTGAATGTTAGAGAATTAGGAAAACTCAGGATACAAGAGCGAGCATAGGGAGCTTGAGAATTTTAGCACCCCGTCACGGAAAGCTTAGGTTTGCTTTTGACGAATCTTACAGAATAGAGAACTTTGTTGACTTATGCAGAAAAGTTTGAGAACTCGGAGGTTGTAGGATGCCAGAGCGAGCGAAGCGAGCTCAGAAATTGTTGGCATCCTGCCTTGGCTAGGCCATCTTTTGGCCATTCCTATAGAAATAGCAGCAACTTTTTTCCACTTATGCAGAACATCCTGGGGTGGGCACCAGAACATTCTGGGCTGGGTACGACCCCATATACTCCCCCTAATATACCCCTATGTTCATGTTATTATTAATGAAACACTTTATTACAGAACTACGGCAACCAAAACGCGAATAGCACCGGCAACGCGATCGGGGGCAGCGAGAAAAAGTGATGTTCGCTCCGGCCAGACCCACTGCGCTCGCGTGACGTCACGGCTGAAAACACCACTATCAACGACTCCTTCATAGCCAAACTCCTCTACAGACAGCTTAGCCAACAACGATCCACTACCTACACTATGTACTCTAGAGACGATTCATCCGACGACTCTTAACGCGTATACATTAGGCTGATAATCCAACGTGTCGGGTAATCGAATAGTTCCCACGAAACTTGGTTTTATTACCGAGTTCGGCTAACCGAAAACTAATAAATACGTTACGGTTAATAATTCTTTAACTGGACATTAAGTTGGTGGAATCTACTTCGTGTTAAACTGTAACTGGTATGTTAGTGTATGATATATTGAAATAAATATGGTAACTAAACGTCGGATGATATGTCGCGCCTCTGAATAATAGCTTTAAATTGGCACTTTCGTCAAGCGTCTAGTTTCTAGTTTACTTTCAATATTTAATGAAATTCAAACGTAATAATAAACGATTTAAACAAAGCAATAAATATGAATTTTGTACGGAAATAGTCGCTTTACGATGAAACTAAGCACTATTTATTTTGTATCGTACAATTTAAGCTCAACATTAGAAGAAAAAAAAACTAGGCTAAGTTTTTTATGGAGTTTCTAAGCACTTACAATGTTAGAAAAACTTCTCCCTTCTCTAATTCCTAGCGCGCACTAGATCATTCGGCGGATAGTTTGATGGGTCTGGCAATTAATATAAGACCGTTTGTCGGCCGTTGGACCTCATTCAAATGCATGGGCCGCCTATCGACCAGATCTGTCGCTTGTCTTTATTGGTTGCGATGGATAAACGGCCTAAAGCTTTATTGGAGTGCAAAAACAGTTTAAAATCGGGCTAAAATACTCTTAGAAAATATAACACACCAATCAAACTATCAACCTACTAAGGGCCTCTATAATAAACGCTAGCAACGCGGTCATAAGACTTGCAAGTAGTATGGTAAATATTTAGTACGAGATTTCTAAAAAACTTGATGCGGAGTCTCTTATTGTATAGCTCTCGCACTTTATGACCGCGTCTGGCTATACCGATGGCATCTAGCATAGTCTGCAGTTCCGCAAAAGGTCATAAAGGTAGTCGTCGAATCGCAAACATATACAGGGTGACGGAAATTAGACCTATTACTTGAAAAGAGTTATACTACAGGTCATTAGCAACAAATTGAGTCCAGTTAACTAGGGGTAAAAAAAAACCGCTGGGAAAGTTAATACATGCATTTGTACGTTTTGGAAAGCCTATGAAACCAGTTAGTAATTTTACCAATTTGTATTAACATTTCTGAAATTAAGTTTAGGGCAAGCATTTTTTTTTAATGATCTCTCATTTTTCAGTTTTCAGAACAGTATCAATTAAACGTTTAGAGTGGAGTAGTTTTTTTTTTATTATTAATTTTTTGGTAACAAAAAAATATAAGAATCTTAACAATCCTGTTTGACCCTAGTTAATTGGACTTAATTTGTTGCTAATGACCTCTAGCCTCTCATGAAATAGGTCGAATTTCCCTGTCACCCTGTAGACATTACAAAGGTTGAATAGCTTTCGAATAATCTACTATAAGTCGCGATCGGTTAGTGTTGGAGTTTTTGATATTATGTAGACGAAACGTATAGTGATACAAATTTTCCTACAGTATTTAGGTATTACCAAAATAAGCAAGTAGGAAAATATTGCACCAATTTTAAATAGTAATAGCTTAGTTTACCTAACACTATTTTTTTTTATTTCTTGTGCAGTCGGACACTATAGTATCATTTTTTAGATACTTTTTATTTCGACCCTCGTTATTTAGATTTTCTTATTGGTGCAATATTTTTTTGATCAATGAATGTGCACAGCAGATTACATGTTTCTTGCATTATGTATTTCTTCTTTGCATAGTCGTAAAACAGTTAAGATGAATGAATGAAAGTCCTATTCTTCAGATTTTGTCACGAAATGTGTAAGTTTTTTTATGCAGTGTTGTTTTTTTTTTTGTGCAACCGACTTGACAAAACAATTTTGAAATGAGTTATTGAAACGTAGCTAATAAGAATTATTATCACGGTTATACAAAATTTAATATATATTATTTTCTGAATGTTTAGTCGGGAACTAAGTTCAGTAATGTCTAATAATGACTGGCATTTTATTTTTTAAATGATAGTTAAAGACGTTGAGTGCTGTCAGTATCTTAAAAAGCTATGTTTATAAGCACGAAACATCTCAATAGTTTTAGAATTCCGATTTATAAGTAGTACAACGGCAGGATATTGCAAATGTAGCATGTTGTAACAAACACAGTAAGCACATGAGATCAAGTGGAAGAATATTGACAGAAAATCTTTTCTGTCTGAAAATATTGCGTTATAAGTACCTAGATATTATTTGCGTTAAAGGATTTTTTAAATCAGTAAATGTCAAAGATATGCGTCGAGCTTTTGTCAATATTGTGTCAATATTCACCACTTTATGTCCAGACAAGAAGTGTCAATGTCGTTACATAACAGTAATGTTCTCTGATTTACTCAACAACATTAAATATATACCCAAATGTTTGGGATCACTGTTTATACAATTACCATTTAGGTATGGAGGTAACTTTTAAATTTTTAGCTATTTAGTATAGGTATGTAATAAATAAAATCGGGGGTTAGTAAGTAATTGTAAGTTTTTTAATGACAAGTTACACTAAGTAACTGATTTGGTGAGTGAGTGAATGATGAGCTTATAGCTTTGTGTACAAATGTTTTAGTTAGGAGTGTGGTTCCAATGTCACTACTGATAATGATTTAGTAATAAATGTATTCAATAAGAACTCTTGTTTTAATTTATATCATAAATCGAGACCCAACTTTAACATAACCGATACGCCTTCTAGCCGTAGCGGTATTTTTATAAAGTTGGGGGTCGAATCCAAAATACGTAGAGAACACGCTTAACACATTCGGTGCGGCAGACACACATGCGCGTTTTCATAACTTTCTTCGAGTGCGGCGCGGCGCACATGTGTGTTCGTTGTGCATCTCTATTGTTTCGAAAACATCGTAAAAAAAGGGTCGGTAAGGGTGTAGCATAAAGAAGCGTTTGCATAAAGAATTCAGCAGAGAATGTGTTAATCAGTCATTCTCATTGTAGTCCTGGGGGCCTAACCTGGACCCCAGGGCTCTTGGTAGGCCGCTTTGGGCACACAGACCGGCCTGACGCTTGTGCCTACGGAATAATAAACAAGGTGGAAATGCCACGCAGCGCAGCTATCGCGCATGTCACAATTATGCAGAGCTCCGCAACACTGCTTTAGTCGCGATTAGCTACACAGAGTACTGTTAAATATATACTTGCTGTGACACGTCTCGAACGTAACAAAAAAACCGGCTAAGTGCGTGTCGGACTACCTACGCACAATGAAGGGTTCCGTAGTTGGGATGAATTTATCCCAAGAATAAACATAACATTGTAGTTGAAAAACGTGTTCTTCCATACATTCCAACTGCAAATGTAATTTTGTACGCACATTATTGAGAGATTTACGATGTTATTTTAAGACCATAGACTTCTTATAAGTTTTCCTGTCATCTATAGGTAAAGAACTGTTATATGTTTTTTTTTTTTTTTTTTTGGGCTCAGTAGTGTCTGAGATAAGGGGAATGGTCAAATTTCGTCTATTTTATTATCCCTTTAACCGCCGACACCGTAATATCACGGGCTCTGAAGATAGTGCTTGAACGCCACACACGTAATATTAAGTTATTTTGTTTAAACAGTTCTTAGTGCGCACAAATTGCATATAAAATTTGTCAATTTTACGATTTAGGATGTATCTTTATTGATAAGGACATTTTTTTTCTATGTTTCGAATGATAAATGCTGTGAATTTTGAGGTTCAAATGCGGTGTGATCACTGCTTGTCCCTACCTGTATTGCCAATCACGTAATTTTACGGGTACTAGGGATGGGCAAATTCGGAACAATAAACAAGCCACTATTGAAATTACCATTACCATTTCTACTGAAAGTGAGTAATTTCATTAAAAATAACCATAATGTTACTCTAGTACAAGTATTTATTATACAATAAAGTGTATTAATGTTTAAAATGTCGGTATTTTTACGATGAAAAATATAGAAATATCGATAACGCAGAACCTCACTAGTGCACAGTCACCGTAATTTTACGTGCGGAACAAATAGATTCAAGGTCAAATCACGCCATATTGTCAGTTGCCCCAGCGCCGTCGCCGTAAAATCACGGGAAAGCTTTATCGAACTGCATAATAGTAGTGTTGTAGGCGCTTATCGTTTTATCATATACTCTAATTGTAAAAAATGCTGGAAGACGAATAGTTGTTAAAGAATAGAACAATGAATTACCAAGTGACGACAGTTCTACAGATAGTGATGTTGATTTGGTAATTTTATGTATTTAATTTTTTTGATCAGAGACTGAGTGACCCACGTAATGTATTCTTCGCGTCTTTAATAGCTTTTGAGCTGGAAAGTGTGCGGCCAGAAATTCGCTCAGTTTCCATGAAGATAATGAATTTAGTCAGAAGAAAAACGAAGAACGTGCCCATCTCCTGAGTATTAATATAGTAGATTGATTGAAGACCGATTTAAATATTGTAAAATTAATAAGTAATAATAAAACATTGATTATGATTCAGACTTTTATTTTTGTTAATAAATAAATAAATAATTAATGCATCGATATTAGTTATTCCCAACACTGTTCCAACTTATACCTAAAGTGACGTGGCGCTGGAGGTAAGTCAAAGGTAGCAAATCTTGGCGGTTAAAGGGTTAAATAACTTTAAAACAATTTATTTTAAAATTAATAAAAATAAAATACATTTAAGTCCTTTATTTTTAAGTGTGTTAGTCAATGTAAACAGAGAGCCGTGTTAAAATGGACATTTTTATGGGTATAATGAAATTAAGACTACGAGTATTTTTATGGTGAGTTAATAAAAAAAAGACATAAAAATTAATAACGAGTATGACCTCCCCTTGCACTGATTACGGCATTTTATCGTCTTGGCATGCTTTCCACCAGGCTTTTGATGGTGTACTGTGGAATGTGTTCCCACACGTTTAAGCGCCCTGGTGTATTGGGGAAGTGGTTGGACAGATGGTACTCGCCTTTATAGGAGGTCCCAGACGTGCTGAAGGGCTCCGCGCTGGCCTATCCAGACGGCGACTACCGACCTCTAGCATATAAGCATCTACGTCGCCAGAACGGTGTGCCCGAACATTATCGTCCATGTAAATGGCATCTTCACCAATTACAGTCAGTGCGGGTTGTGCATGTTGACAAAGGATTTCTGTTGATTTGAGCCATTTTCAATGAATACCATCTCGGTACGATAGCTGGAAGTTACGCCCGCCCAAAACATAACGGACCATCCACCATAAGGGGTGATTTCTTCAAAACACACATCGGCATAGCGTTCCCCTGGTCTTCGTAGCACTCGCGGACGTCGGTCCTCACCATTCAGACAAATTCGAGCCTCATCGGTGAAGAGGGATTATTCCGATCTTCTGTTCCGAAAAAATATTGATCTGTACCCCTGTTAGCAACGAGTACATCTACATATATCACCAGACAAATTCGAGCCTCATCGGAGAAGAGTACTCTACTCCAGTTACCTAGTGTCCAATTTCGCTCCGTACTAGTTCATTTCGGACAGTGAGAGTAATAGTGTTCTGTGAGTGAACTAGTTCATTATGTTAGTTCTAATAGCTCTATTCGGTCTTCGCTTTCGGTCAGCATTTCCTTAGAACACAGCTCGTCTCGCGTGTTCGGGCGATAAGCTAAAATAGACACCATGGCATTGAACTAACGTGCATCTCATCTCATCCTCGCGAATTCGTTCGGTCGGGTTGAGGATTCGGGTAGCATAGTCATTCGTTGGCTCGGCTATTCTCTCTCGTTTTCATTCGTTCACAGACATCGAATGAATTCGTATGACGTGTCTGTCAAACAATCGGTGACTGTATTTCATTTCTCGTTCTCGTTCGCACATACGATTGCGCGGTTTTCAACGCGGTTTTTGTACCGAGTTCGAAAAGAACTATTGGACCTATTAGACCGATTACAAGTCAGCGTTCGGAAACAACGTTTCTTCTAGTACAGTGCAAAGATACGGCTCCTATTCGTTCATCGTTCACGAACTACACAAGATTACAAGATAGGCAATTTCTAGCGAACCTCAATCGAGCAATCTGGTGCTCACGGAGTAACTTGGGGGCCCGCAGTAGTCGTCGTCTGCGTATATCAGCAGCTAAAAGCCTCCTCCTCACTGTCCATAGGCTAACTTGTCGCTCTTCAAGGTTTCTTTAGAGGTCAACTGCATTTGCGGTTCCTCAGCGCCTGAGTCACTAAAAAGCGGTCGTCTCGTGGTTATGTACAGACGCCAGCAGGTCAAGCTACCCGAAACTGTCAAATTTTCCCAATCAACCTTGAAACTAATGCTTGTGGTAAAGTTGAAAATTTATTAAAGAAGTTTGACAGATTGTAGTAGCTTGGCGTCTGTACAACGTTTTCTCCCAGAACCTTGCCATTTCTGAACGAAACCTGTCTTGGTATCGAGTCCAGGGTCTTTGGACGGTTTAACGTCTCACGTTCAGCTGCTGTAACGACGACGTAACATTGGCTACACCCCTCTTCCAGCAGCGCTATAATTTTACTAGCTCTTATTGCTTTTTCTGCTATTACGATCAACACAGCGTTGCAAAAGTTCCCGATTTCTCGGGAGATCTACTGATTTTGGTCATTGTCTCCCGATATCCCGATTTAGCAATCCTGTCTCCCGAATTTTTGAATTTTCAACTTAACTTCAATTTATAAATAATTCCTTAGTACGTCAACACTTAAAGAAACCAGTAACACAAAATCAATGAAAGAAGAAATATAGTAACACAAAAACTACTAAAAAGTAAGTTAAGTAAGTACGTAAGTTTTAAGAAAATTATTAAACTTACACAGCGTGCGCAAAATGCATACAAAATTAAAACATCCATTAACAAGTCGAAAACCACATGGGGAATTATAAATCAAGCAAAACTAAATCTGCCAAAAAGTTCTATCACAAGTATTAAAATTGGAAATAAAACAGAAACGCATCCGCGACATATAGCAAAAGCTTTTAATGACTTCTTCATTGATAAAATTAAGCCTATAACTCGAGATGGCATTAAAGTAACATCAAATATTCCAATATTGAATAATTCTATGTTTATGGCACCAATCACTTCCAATGACATACAGAATATAATTAAATCCTTAAAAAATACCAATAGCGTAGGACATGATGGTATTTCGACAAAAATGATTAAATATGTTTCTGATTATATTCGTGTCCATATAAGTTACATTGTTAATTTGTGTATTACAACTGGTATTTTTCCATACCATCTCAAAACAGCTGTAGTTAAACCACTATTCAAAAAAAACAACAGGGAAAACATGGGATGCTATAGACCGATTGCGCTCATACCAATTTTTTCAAAAGTCTTTGAGAAATATATCTACGAACAACTTTACAATTTTTTTGAAAAATATAACATTTTATCTGAGGAACAAAAAGGCTTCAGAGAAAATAAAACCATTAACATGGCTGTCTTCGATTTTTTGAATAAAGTCATCACAAATGTTGATAGCAAAATACCCGTGTGCTCCGTATATTGCGATATGACCCAAGCCTTCGACTACGTGGACCATAAGATTTTGCTTAAGAAGTTAGAAGCTTATGGGATTCGAGGAACCATATTAAAATTGCTAGAATCATATTTAATAAATAGGAATCAATACGTGGAAATTTCGAAGATAGATCCAAAGACTAAATGCGAATTAATATTTAGATCAAATAAACGATTAATTACGTATGGTGTACCACAGGGGAGCGTGCTAGGACCCCCGTTATTTTTAATTTATATCAATGATCTACCAAAGTAACCATTCATCACATGTTTGCATTTTCCGATGACAGCACCGTGACTATTAATAACACCAAAGATTTACAATTAGAAAATGAAATTAATAAAACCATTCGATCGATAATCACATGGCTAGATAACAATAATCTTAAGATAAATATTGATAAAACAAAATTAATGTTGTTCAGTCAACGACCAAAGGCTTGTAATATGTTAATAGAACACGGTAACAAAATTATTGAAAACATAGGTACTACCAAATTTTTAGGTTTAAATATAGATCAAAGGCTGGACTGGAAAATACACACAGAGGAATTAAGCAAAAGAATAAGCAAATCTGCTTATGCTCTCTATAAACTGTCTTCGATCTTAGGTACCGACGCTCTGCTTTCTGCATATCATGGCATCGTTGGCTCAATCTTAAGATACGGTGTTATTTTTTGGGACAACTCGTGTAATAGAGAACTAATATTTAAGTTACAAAAAAGGTGTCTCAGAGCGATGTTTGGACTAAAATGTACTGATACGTGTAAGCCATATTTCATCAAAAATAAAATATTAACCCTCCCATCATTGTAAGTACATTTATGAGGTTGCGGTATTCGTTAAAACAAACCCAAAGCTTTTTAATAACCTATCAGATACTAATACCCGAAGTCGACGGGATTATAATAGATTATGTGTAAGAAAGTCCAATACAGCACTGATGCATAAAAGTGTGTTCTGCATGGCACCAATTATATTCAATCATATTCTGCCACACATTAACACATTCGGTGCGACAGACACACATGCGCGTTTTCATAACTTTCTTCGAGTGCGGCGCGGCGCACATGTGTGTTCGTTGTGCACCTCTATTGTTTCGAAAACATCGTAAAAAAAAGGGTCGGTAAGGGTGTAGCATAAAGAAGCGTTTGCATAAAGAATTCAGCAGAGAATGTGTTAAACAATTAAATGTAAACTTATTTAAAAAACAACTAAAGAACTTTCTATTACAAAAAAGCTATTATAATATTTCCGAGTTTTTAATGGACAAAGTATTGATATAACTTTGTATTTTTATTTACCTCTATTTACATTTTATTGAATATTAAATTTTAATTTTTAGTTTCGGATTATTATTTTTTTAGTTTATTATTGATTGTATGTTTTTTCGTTTTAATAATTTAAATTTTACTGTTTTACTTGTAAATTTTGTGTTTGTGTATGTACATTTAACTAAGATTTGCACACCAGATACCTGGTAGAATATGACGGAAAACTATGTATATTACTTTTTGCCAACTTATTTTACTCGTATTCTTGCAAATAAATAATATTCTTATTCTTATTCTAATGCATGGGGACTTCCCAAAATTCCTCACACCACGTCGAATACGGCCATTCAACTTCACGGTATGTTAAAGCAAATTGCGCTGAAACACCTTGAAATAGAGTTTATTATTGTCTTGATACAGAATGGCGATTGCTTCGTAATACGAAATTGAGTAGCTTAGTGAAACAACAGAAAAATTTTGGACAAGCGTGAGTTGCATGAAATGTGGTGGTGGCTCACGAATGTTTGAAAACGTGTGTCCTTTTGCTTTCAAAGTTTTGAGTTTGCCACACTATCTGCAAATGTGGAAAGAATATTTTCATCTATTTTTATAATAACTAAACAAGAATAAACTTTCCACTGAGTCAATGATGGTCTTTTACACACAAAAATATGTATAGGAGAAAACATTCAAAGTTACTACCATTTTAGGGATTACTCGGATTGTGAACGCCTGCAGGATGACATCAACCGAGTGGTCGAGTGGAGCATCGGCAACAAACTATATTTTAATGTAGCCAAATGCTCGGTGATGTCGTTCACTCGCGCCCGGGCTCCTTTGTATTATCAATACAAAGTTGTCGACGACGTGTTGTTGTTGACAACGAGTGTCTCAGGTACGAGACTAGGGGTAATCTTCAATCAGGAACTAAACTTCCGTGAGCATATCAATAATATATGTAAGAAGGCATACAGAAACCTAGGTTTCGTACTCAGGCAGGCTCAGGGGTTTACCAATATCACGACACTCAAGGTTGTATGACGCATTAGTCAGGAGTCACCTCGAACATAGTGCAGTAATTTGGACTCCTCATGAGGCGAAATATAGTGTCATGTTGGAACGTGTCCAAAATAAGTTCACAAGACGTATTTCTAGCTGTATGGGGTATATCCATTTTACCCCTTGATGTACCCTACATTGTTTGTACTGGGTATGGTAGGGTACAACGCGTTGAAGGTGCGACGGGACTTAGCACTCGCAGCGTATATAGTGAAGCTACTGCGTGGCGGGGTGCTTAACCCGGGAGTGCTGCGGCACCTGGAGCTTTGCGTGGCAGACCAGTACGTGTGGAGGCGGCGACGCCCGCCCCTGCTTGCTGTGCCTGCAGCCAGAACCAATCTACTGGCGAGAACTCCTCTCACTAGAGCCATGCGTGTGGTGAACGAGGTTCACGAGAGGGTTGATGTGTTATGGTGGAACTTGAGTGAATTCGCACAAGTTACATTGTATATAATATGTTATTTAGATTTAGGTTAAAATTTAGGATACAGTATGTAATTTTATAGGATGTAGATTAAGGAGTTAGCATGTAAGGCCACTCTGTCGCATTGAATCGCAGATCTGTAATGGTAGTTGTAGGTAAGATTTACGTAAATAAATAAATTAATATAGATGAGAAAATGTTCACAAGAATAGCTAGTAAGAGGTGGCACCAAGACGGAAAATATACAATATATCAATCCTGAATAAATGATTGTATTGTACAGACGTCAGCAGGTCAAAGAGGGTATTAATCCGCTGTTTGCCATTGTGCATCCAAAGTTAAACATGATAATATGTTTTTGTTCCATTATTAATTTTGTCTGTGCGGAAACAGAATAGTAAAATAAAAACCATTAAAAAGTTAGGAGTCAACAATCATTCGGTTTTCTTGCTAATTTTAACGCAACTTTGGGCGTAAATACGTAAGTAATAAAAGAAGTGTAAAATCTTCAAAACACAGTCGGCACCGACAAAGTTCAATAAACTTTATTTGTGATTGACTTATGCAGTGGTTATTTCATAAACTCGATTTTCCGAAGGACTTTTCGTAATTTTTTACGCGCTCGTTTTACTATTACTAGGTTTACTTTACTACTACTATTTATTATTTTACCAGCGTCTAACTGCATATTACTGCTACTATCTCTGTCGGACACGATGCCAGGTGAGACAGCGTGCTATTTGGCCATGCCCACCAGTGAGTTGGGCCCGCGACTAGTTCAACCTTAATGGCTTTCATTCAGGAACCTAGTTAAAAACCTTACCGCGAGATGGCGCTGTGTTTTCTTGACGCCGATTGATCGTTTTGTTTTCAAAATGATTGACAAGTGACAAACACACAGCGCTCTCTTGCGGCGAAGTTTCCGGGAAACAACCCCATGGCTAGCCTGTTTTGCAAAATCAAAATGATGTTAAAAGTCTATTACTAAACAGTGAGTAAATGACGCGAATAGAACACGGTTATGGTGGACATGTACGCACAGTGCTTCAAAAGCGTGGTGACTTCATGCAACCGGCGTCTCGAATTGAACACTGAAAGGGAAATAAGCGTCAGTGCACAGCATTTTGCATGTCGCGACAAGCCAATTTAAAAACAAAGTTTTGTGTCCGTTCCCCACAGTTACCTGGAGCGGGTTCACATTAGGTCGGACCGACAGTTTTACCATTGGCGTTGCGTCGGTTCTTGCTGTTCACACTAGGCCGCCGGTTCGACCTAATGTGAACACCAAGTCGATTTACCACTGCCCGGCTCGACGCAAAGCAGTTGTGAGTTGGCACATTTACACAGAAGTGAACAATGAACGACGACGACATTCTGGTTGTCATGTGGTATTTAAATGGACACAGGAGAAAAGAAAAAGAAAATATTGGGTGCATCCGATCATTGCTGAGTGAAATGAAGTCTGAACATTTAATTTCACCTTCCATGTTTAATACATTAGGCGCGGCAGACGCACATGCGCGTTTTCGGACGTTCACCAGGTGCTTGACGGTGCGTATGCGCGTCCATACAATTTACATAACTTTCTTCGAGTGCGGCGCGCCGCACCTGTGCGTTCGTTGTGCATCTCTATTGTTTCGAAAACATCGTAAAATAAGGGTCGGTAAGGGTGTAGATAAAGAAGCGTTTGCATAAAGAATTAAGCAGATAATGTGTTAATAATAATAATTATTATTATTTGCTTAAAACACGGTATAAGAAGGTGTTTCAATATAAAGTGTGATCATACATGTTTTGCATATAATTAAAGCATGCAAAATTGTGCTGTCAACGTTAGTTTTCTAAAAACTCCTTAATACTATAGAAATTATGACCATTTAACCAGTTTAATTTAACCTTTTCACCGCCAAGCACTTCTATAGAAGTTCGGGATTTTCGTGCCACCAGCGCCACAACTTCTATAGAAGTTGTTCATTTTAATTATCTTATTAAAATAAATTTACTGTGATTAAAAGCTTTGTTTCATTTTATTATTTAAGATAGCACTGTCTACTACCCTGTTTTTTATTTTTCTACACAAAATAAGCCCTAGTTTGTCCTAAAATCGGCAAAAACAGAAACTCCGAATTTTGTTACTTTCCTCAGAACGCCAATCACTTCATATCAAGTTGGCCAGTGATGTGCCGTGAAAGGTTGATTTCACCATTGAAATATTTATAAATACAGAAAGTTACGAATATCGAAAACATTTTGAGGTCAATAAAATATGAACTTAGTTATCTACTTCATTACAAAGGATAGTAGATGAATTTCGACCTTCAGGTAGATGCCGATACGTAATTATAAAGTTGTTACTAATTCTTGTCGATAGTTATTTTCCCATCTCTACAAAACAATTGGTCGTCTATGCCCCTGTGCGCCACCGAGTGCCACGAACTACTATAGAAGTTGGTCAGTGACGTCATAGGCGTGCGGCTGTCAAGGTCACTTTGGCATAGTGCAGCACAAAATCAGATTCGCGCGCACGCATCTTTCTTTCTTTCACTTGCAAATAGAAAAATGAGTGAAGAACTTGATTCGGACGAACTTCTGAAAATTTTGCAAGGTGTGGAATCGGACTCGGAGTATTTTGTGGAGAATATTGAACCAGAAGATAATTCTGAGGTATGTCTAACTGGATGATAATAATAATGTTTATTCATCAAAGAGTAGGAATTCAATAAGTATGTAAAATGTTCGGTGAACCCAGTATCTCCAGATGCACTGTAATTACAGTAGATTTAGGTACTGTTTTTGTACTCTATACACTATTATGGTAAATACAGTGTATGAAAGCACTGTAATTTTAACTTTTTTAGAAATTCTTTTCAAAGAAAAAAAAAAGGAAACCTAATTGCAATTCGTATAAAAATCATCTAAATGGATGAAACGTAACGTTATATTGTAGATATTATGATTTATGTACCTATTCTGTGCTTATATCTACTTGGTCATATTATTATGCGGAAAGGGGAATTACCTAGCAAACTGTGTCGCTATTTCTTAGTGAAATTATGTAGTTAGATTTTAGTTTCGTGTATGGGTTTCAATTTGAGGCGTTTACTTTTAGTTAGGTTATTATGCTTATGACTTCATCATGTTTGTTTAGTTTTGTTGCGCTCACAGGTTCACTGTGCTCGTAGGGATAAACCGAAAACTATTTGGGAAAGTGATTCAAAACAGTGAACAATTCAAAATTCTGCCACTTAGATACCTACGGTAAAAAACGTTGACTGAAGTTATTAAAAAAAACACAGGAATAAACAAAAATAGAAGAAAGAAAGACCATAGACCCCATCCCTGATCAGAATCAAATTCAACGTGCCCTCAGTGCCAATAACTTGATATGAAGTTAACCTTTTCACCGCCAAGCACTTCTATAGAAGTTCGGGATTTTCGTGCCACCAGCGCCACAACTTCTATAGAAGTTGTTCATTTTAATTATCTTATTAAAATAAATTTACTGTGATTAAAAGCTTTGTTTCATTTTATTATTTAAGATAGCACTGTCTACTACCCTGTTTTTTATTTTTCTACACAAAATAAGCCCTAGTTTGTCCTAAAATCGGCAAAAACAGAAACTCCGAATTTTGTTACTTTCCTCAGAACGCCAATCACTTCATATCAAGTTGGCCAGTGATGTGCCGTGAAAGGTTGATTTCACCATTAAAATATTTATAAATACAGAAAGTTACGAATATCGAAAACATTTTGAGGTCAATAAAATATGAACTTAGTTATCTACTTCATTACAAAGGATAGTAGATGAATTTCGACCTTCAGGTAGATGCCGATACGTAATTATAAAGTTGTTACTAATTCTTGTCGATAGTTATTTTCCCATCTCTACAAAACAATTGGTCGTCTATGCCCCTGTGCGCCACCGAGTGCCACGAACTACTATAGAAGTTGGTCAGTGACGTCATAGGCGTGCGGCTGTCAAGGTCACTTTGGCATAGTGCAGCACAAAATAGGATTCGCGCGCACGCATCTTTCTTTCTTTCACTTGCAAATAGAAAAATGAGTGAAGAACTTGATTCGGACGAACTTCTGAAAATTTTGCAAGGTGTGGAATCGGACTCGGAGTATTTTGTGGAGAATATTGAACCAGAAGATAATTCTGAGGTATGTCTAACTGGATGATAATAATAATGTTTATTCATCAAAGAGTAGGAATTCAATAAGTATGTAAAATGTTCGGTGAACCCAGTATCTCCAGATGCACTGTAATTACAGTAGATTTAGGTACTGTTTTTGTACTCTATACACTATTATGGTAAATACAGTGTATGAAAGCACTGTAATTTTAACTTTTTTAGAAATTCTTTTCAAAGAAAAAAAAGGAAACCTAATTGCAATTCGTATAAAAATCATCTAAATGGATGAAACGTAACGTTATATTGTAGATATTATGATTTATGTACCTATTCTGTGCTTATATCTACTTGGTCATATTATTATGCGGAAAGGGGAATTACCTAGCAAACTGTGTCGCTATTTCTTAGTGAAATTATGTAGTTAGATTTTAGTTTCGTGTATGGGTTTCAATTTGAGGCGTTTACTTTTAGTTAGGTTATTATGCTTATGACTTCATCATGTTTGTTTAGTTTTGTTGCGCTCACAGGTTCACTGTGCTCGTAGGGATAAACCGAAAACTATTTGGGAAAGTGATTCAAAACAGTGAACAATTCAAAATTCTGCCACTTAGATACCTACGGTAAAAAACGTTGACTGAAGTTATTAAAAAAAACACAGGAATAAACAAAAATAGAAGAAAGAAAGACCATAGACCCCATCCCTGATCAGAATCGAATTCAACGTGCCCTCAGTGCCAATAACTTGATATGAAGTTAAAGAATGAGATCATGAAACAAATAGAGATGTACCCCATTCCTTATAGTTCTAATTGAGTTATGTATTAGTTTCTTTGATACTCATAAATTATACTGTTGTTTCTTATTAAGGATACTGTGAAATAAAACAAATCTGGAAATATTTAATCAGTTTTTATTTATATTCGTAAAATCAACTTTAAATCTTAACTTTACGCGTATAAATCTTATTCATCGATATGACGATATCCCCATCACTACTGTTTACTGTATATTTAGTTATACATTTATAGCTTGGCGCTCGGCGAGGCATTGCGTTTTGTGTACGTTGGCGGCGAAAAGGTTAAAGAATGAGATCATGAAACAAATAGAGATGTACCCCATTCCTTATAGTTCTAATTGAGTTATGTATTAGTTTCTTTGATACTCATAAATTATACTGTTTTTTTCTTATTAAGGATACTGTGAAATAAAACAAATCTGGAAATATTTAATCAGTTTTTATTTATATTCGTAAAATCAACTTTAAATCTTAACTTTACGCGTACAAATCTTATTCATCGATATGACGATATCCCCATCACTACTGTTTACTGTATATTTAGTTATACATTTATAGCTTGGCGCTCGGCGAGGCATTGCGTTTTGTGTACGTTGGCGGCGAAAAGGTTAACGAGTCCTCCGTGCGTACACGCTACCGAAGTAATGTACAAACTGGTGGCGAGATCGGGGAATGCGGGGGTGGGTGGGATGCGGGCGGGTGGTTTCGCCACTCAGAGCCGACAATTGTGAAAGGCGCACACGCGCGATACAAACCAGTATGCCAATATTATATCAGACCCGACCGAAATTGTGGCTGAACGTGCGGTAAATGTATCGTTGCCGACAGTTTTATCTCTTTGGGTCGCCATAATGTGAACAGTGCTATTAAAATACATAATATGCCAATATGCATCTGACACTTTTGTGCTATATATATAAATGTACTCTGTGCTTTTGTCGGCCCGACATAATGTGAAACCAGCTTCAGCCTTGGCAGCTTTAAATCGAGGGTTGAAATAAAACGTAAGATTGCAAACTTTTTACACAGTTTATTCATTCAAAAATTATATTATTGCCAAACTTTAATCTGACAATATTGTGAAAAACCGTTAAATATCGCCAATCAATGAGTGAAAAATATCTACAACACGTTTCCGACTCACCGAATAGAATATAGGCATTGATTTACTTGTATGTAACAGTGTTATATTATTTAACATCTAAATTAGTTCGTTACATCCTCATTTAGTTACCACATCATAATAAAAATAGAGACTTCTTTATCCCACACGCAAGACTAACATCAAATTGAAATTCAACTCACAACTACATATTTTCATAACTAGAAATAAATTGTACAAACATTTCAAAAGTATAGGTTTAGATAAACCATTCTAAAAATGAACGCCCCTCCACAGCGGTTACGCTCATATACAAACATACATAATTGGTATTTGTCATTGGTTGCTCAGTCACCAGCGATACATGAAAGTGGGACCACGGTGGGGTCAAGTATATAATTTGTGTTTCAAATTACAAAAAATCACAGATATCTTTTTATGCAAACTGTACCTACCCGACTTGCCCAAACGTCGAACAGCCGGATTTGTCAACCAACTAGTGTTTAAATGAAACGAACGCGCTACAGAGCGAACGTGTCGTTCCATACAAAGCGCACGCTCCCCGTCGTACAATGCTAGTACCTGGACTGATCGCAAGATCAGTTGACCTCTAAGTTGCCGCACCCACACAAGTAATGTGTTGCAATAAGTATATCCTCTCACACATTGAAATAATCAGGTTTTGTGGAGGGGCGTTCATTTTTAGAATGGTTTATCTATACCTTTTTCGAGGTTCACAACTATTCATAAGGGATAAACGTGTTACATAAAATATATTTGCAAAAAATATGGCGTTAATTTACAAATAATAAACACACAATGCACACACGAAATGTTTAGAAAAAATAAATGCGAACACTAAGTAAATAGAACTAGAATAAACTTTGGTAAATAACTAACAAGCTCGCGTGAATTATGAATTTGGTTCACCTGTGGCCGATATTATCAATTATAATAAAACAATTATGACATCAAAGTTTATTTACCAAGTTTATATAATTTATGGATAAGATTGTTTTGAATTAGAAAGGAAGCTGAGAAGTCGTTAAAACAGGTAAATTATCAAAGTAAAGCATAAGAATAAAATGAAATAGGCCATCATATTTATTATTAATTAACCGAGTTTTAATAGATGCAGTGACATTTTGATTTAAATTGTCCCAATTTCATTTTAAAAAGATGAAATAATCGGTGTGGCGGTATCTTTGGTTTAATTATGATCCAATCAAATGGCAGTCATTTATTAGTTTTTCTTTTGAGAGTTATACCTCTTATATTTTTACATATTTATTTATTTATATATTATGTTACACTGCTTCAGGGCGACTAAAGAAACTGGGTACTATTTTATTTATTGCTTCGACATACAATTGTCATGTGCTTCAAGAATTTCGTCGCATTACCTTTTGTGTAACTGAAAATCTATGATTTTTAACACATTAGGGCCATTAGGTGTATTTAAATTTAATTTACTATTTTTATTTATTTTACATGCAAGTACAGTTGCCCTTACATTTTGAAAATTATAGGTTTAAATTATATCTACCTTAAATAGTAATATTTTATAATGTTATTCAACAGTTTTAACTCTTTTTATTTGCATATTTTATTTATAGTTCCAAAATCTACAGTAATTTGTGCCGCAGTCACGGGCTGTTCAAAGCACGGCTTAAAATATTTACTTTAGAAATTGTCATGAGTCTTAGGAACTCCTTGTAACCTTAGTAATAAAATATTAGTTTATAAAACTAATGAGATGCTAATCTAGAGAAGTATAATGTGGAGAACGTTTTTAAAATAATAGAGAATACTTCGCAAATAAGACAGAATTTGCGACACAGAATTTATGTAAATGATTTAGACTCAGCTCAGATCGAAGAGGAGCGCAAAGCGGAGTATGTTTTTATGATATTGAATAATGAACCTTATGAGAAGTGTTTTAAAGAGACAGACAGATTCACTCGACAAGTAGTTTGATGTGTACGTCAATCACACAACATTGGTCTTTATGAAACGGACTATAGTATTATGCACATGAAAACAATATGACAATGTATTATGCATTACACTTCTCCTCGGTCTGCGCTGAGCCTTTGGCAGATGTCTAGACATACTTAAAAAATATAACGGCCTGATTCTCGAACGAAAATTTTCGTAAAATCAATGTGACAATGTGTCAAGCGCGAGAACTACTGTAATTGGTTGAATAATTTATCAACTCAGCTCAGTGCAGACCCAAGAGAAGTGTAATGCATAATACACTAAATAATCAGTTACATAAAGTGCAAAGTTGTGTGATCAACGTACATTTCAAACTACTTCTCGAGTGTACCTCTTGGCTTTTTAAAACACTTCTCATAAGGTTAATTATTCAAACAAGCAAGCTTATTAAGTTATATTTCTAGCTAATCGTACAAATACTATATATGCGTCCGTGCGTCACCAGCCCGTGACTGCGTTATCACACAATAATCACCTAACTAGTTATAACTTGTAAAAATGTCATAATTTGAAACACTGAGGTGAGACGTGGCACATTATAGTCCGTTACTTACACACGATACACACGTATTTCAAATAAAACACGATGCACGATTTACACTCAAACTCACGCTATTTTCTAGAAGCAGAAATTATACAGGATGTAATTGGATTCATGGGCATCCTCTTAAGGGTCAATGACCCCTAAAAATCAGCTGTTCCCTATATTTATGTTCGTGTAACTCGTCAAAATGTACGGATCAGCTCATTTGTTTTTCGCGATTTCAGGTTTGGTCCTGTAGTAAAAGGTGTTCATAATGATGAGTACAATGAATCCTTAAGAGGATATCCATGATTTCAATTTCACCCTGTAGAACGCTATGGACTACGATCCCTATAGCTATTACAAACGCTGAGTCGTAAATCATTAGGTCAATAATACAATTACCTACGCACAAACTCCTACCAACCATTTATTTTACTTTTGACATAAGCACGCCTATGTAGTTCCTTATTTATTGACAGGCAATCATGGACGAAATAATGCAGTACTTCATAGACGCTGTTTGATCTTTACATTTTTCTTTAAAATAAAATATCAATGAACTTCTCGAGATGTCAAAAGTAAAATAAATGTTTGGAAAGATTATCCTGTCGCCATAAGGAAAAAAAGAGCGTATCTACAGAAATATTGAAAAAATATTTTTTATTTATTATTAGATTTTCGTAAAGTTTACGCCAATTTAAAAATACTGGTAGTTGCGTCTTTTTTTGGCTGATTCCGAATATGAAAATACTCCATTTCGAAAAAAAATCAGATATGACTTTTTCCTTTATGACGGCAGTATAGCACTGACACTGCTCCATATGGATCGTAAGAGCGACCGAGAGGTCCGATAAAAACGAATTGTGCCTCGTAACTTTGCGTTTGTAATGGACAGAGTATAACTGATTTTGCATAGATATTGCAATATTAATTAAATAAATAATAAAATACCATAGGAAAAGTTATAAATCTGCATTATGATTATTTTGAAACTATCAAATAAATCCTAACATCGAAATTAACAAAAGTGATTTATTCCAACCAAACTAAATAGCAGTGATAGTCCTACTATGGGTTTTGTCGATCAGCCGACTAGCTATACGGACATAAACTATTGGATATACCGTAAGGGCGGGTTACCTAGGGCATCAATTTGGCCCAAATCGGGATAAATGTTTAAACTGCTATAAGCGTCGCGACCACACAACCAAACATCGTATGTCCTTCGGTAACCAATAAATGGCGATATACACGCGTACTTGCGGAACTCTGTGTGGATTTAATGACACTAAACATCTGTCTCGATTTGGGACAAAGTTATGCCCTAGGTCAAAGTCAAATCAATCTGCCTAGCCTGTTGGGGGTCGGCTTCCAGTCTAACCGGATGCAGCTGAATACCAGTATTTTACATAGAGCCTATCTGACCTGCACAACCCAGATATTGGGTAATACGATACCCCTTGGTAAGACTGATTGTCAGACTTTCGGGCTTTTGACGACTGTCAAAGATCCACGAATGACAGCCGGGACTGACGGCTTAACGTGCTTTCCGAGGCACGGAGGAGTCTCGGTATGTAAATATGGTCACCCATCTACGGACCAACCCCGGCAAGCGTAGTTTAACCTGATGGTTCGACCCGTGGGACTGTTATTACTTAGCCACGAACTCCTCTAGGTCAAAGTAACTCGCCCTTACTGTATCTGATGGAAATTTAGTGTACAGACTGGGAACGTCGTTAGATATACGCATTTTAATTTTCATTTCTATTCGAAGTATTATTCCTTTCGCTGCGGTAATGTTATTAAGTTTTTACAAAATGAAAAAAATACCATAATAATGGCATGTTTTATATATATGTAATATTATTTTAGATACTTTTTAATTGAATATTAAAAATATGACTCGCATAATGTGTGGCGTTTGATGGCATCGATCCATTTAGATATTATGATTTATAAAGTACAGAAAACAAATATAAAACGTGTAACTAAAATAATATCATCGTGTATAAGTGTTCCAATTTGAAATACGTTATTCGTTGGCGCATTGTCAAGTTCAAGGCTGAGAATATGGTTATATTACAATAATCATGTTTCGCTCATATTATTTCAAGCCAATTAATTATCCTAAACTTTCACTAACAAACGTCGTTTAATTTCTAAAGATTCTCACAAAATCAACATAATATGGCCGCGAAAAAGAATAAATTTTAGTCAATAAATTAATTTTACCTAATTTCCATTATTATATCAATGGCACTTTTGTGAAATATCAGGATCGTAGCTATGCTTAAATATAATTATGAATTAATTCCTTATCTTTCGCCACATCGGGTGGAATGATCATTATTATAATTTTATATATCCGACCGGTACTGGACTCAATAATTAGGAAATGCACTTATTTCATCTATATAAAGCCAAATTAAATTAGCTACCGAAACTCCTCAGACGTGATGGATATAAGATAAAAAAATAAAAAAAAAGAACAAAATAAGATAAAAAAAGTATGTTTTTTTATTTCAAAAACCCCTGTAAGTGTAGTCATCATCATTCTCCAGCCCTTGTCCCACTTTTCAACATGTCTTTTTCTTCCATACTTCTCTATTAGTCATCATCTCGATAGTCACTCCCTTTCCAGCCAAATCATCTTTCACACAGTCCATCCATCGTTTCTTTGTGCTTCCCCTACTCGTATAGCCCTCCACATTCATACTGAACACTTTCCTGACGACATTTTCCTCATTCCTCCGTATCACATGCCAATACCATGACAACCGATTTCCACACAACTTTTCAGTCACCGGTGTCACTTTCAGACTTCCTCTTATGTACTCATTTCTTATTCTATCCATTCGCGTAACACCACATATCCCTCTTAGCATTCTCATCTCAGCTGCATCCATTCTTTTTCAGTTCATTCATTCTTTTTGTGGTCCAACATTCTGATCCATACAAGACAGCAATTGTTTTATAAATCTTCCTCTTAAGTTTAAGGGGAATGCGGGAGTCGCAGATTGTTCCCGTGATCTGCCGCCATTTCATCCATGTGTATAGATATCGACAACCACGTCTATGAAGACTACACAAAAAAACAAATATTTTTAAAATTCAATTTCAAGTAACAGCACCCCAGCGGTCGTTGACTGAAAAAGAAAAAACCTTCTTTTTTTTTGTTTTATCATGTATAAGTATCGATTATCCATCACGCCAGAGGAATTTCGGTGGCTAATTTAATTTGACCCTATTGATAAGCTCACACAAAGGAAACTAGCTAAATAACGGTTCTTTATAAGCTAATTTGCTGCCAACCTTCAAAATTAATGACACAGAAAACATAGAATGCAATTAATATACAGACGAGTTTATATTATAAATATCTATGATTAATTTTGACCGCAATTATAATTATAACAATCTAATCACCAGAAATCGGAATATGTAAAGCATAAATACCTAAACTTCGAGGAAGGAAGTCACAAGAGTGGATAATACCTCCTCTAAAATCCCGGAATGATAAACACGACGATTAAATCTCGGGATTAAAAAAAAAAGTGAATTATTTATTTTAGTCTGAATACATTCGTAACAAATTAAATATTTATAGTAAATAATAAATAATTCGCAATTTCTTAAATCCCGAGATTTAATCGTCATGATCATCATTCCGGGATTTTATAGGAGGTATTATCCACTCTTGTTACTACTTTCCTCGAAGTTTAGGTTTTTATACTCTACCTATTCCGATCTCTGGTCATCAACGTACTGCATTCTAAATATTAAATAACTAAGCGCTTCAACTATTTGTCTTCTCTTTCTATTTATTTCTATCTCTTTTATTGCATTTGTCTTCTCTTTCTATTTATTTCTATCTCTTTTATTGCTATGAAGTTTTCGTGGAGCGCTCTCGAAATGACAAGCTTTTATCTAAGGGTGATGCCGCACGAGCTAAATTTACGCCACTGAAAGTGAGTCGCCGAAACTATACTGCATTCAGTTACATTCTAAATCACGGTTTACCACGCGGCACCAATTCAAGAGTCAAAACTTTTCGGCTCATTTTGAGCGGCGTAATTTTTGCTGCGATCCTGAGAGACACGGTATTCTTAAGGTAACACTTAAACCATTATGTCTATGTAACCCAGTAAATGCACAATGTCTAAGGGCACTTTAGTTTTATCCTGACAACGTCACACGGTTATGCGTTTTAACTGTTTAGTTAGGAGATGATTTGATACAAATACACTGTGATTTTAAATTACTTGGCATACTTTCAGAGGTGATTATCCTGACCAGTCCCTAATATTTGATTTACGACTTTAGGAAAACGATAAGTTTTGACTGAAACGTAAGTTTTCGGAACAAAGTTCCTTATCGCGGTTTGCGATAGGAATTGGCTGGTAGAAATCTTCACGTAAGGAAAATGCATTATGCCCCTCCATGCGACTTTCTCTCTCCCTCTGTCTCGTCTATATATTAAAGAAATCCAACAGCATATACATTTAACATTGGTCTCTTTCTATTATATACGTGTGTGTGCATGCGAATATCGCGTAAGGAACTTAGTTTCTGAGGGTGCTCTCCCAACCGCACACGTTTTCGTCTCTTACCTATTCTTTTATCTTATTTACTTATTTATCACCTCTTTTTATCTAGCCAGTAAATTAAAACCACAGTTTTCCTTTCAGATAAGGCAACATAATTATATCGAATATACAATACATACAATTCACCCAAATACGATACAACAGTTTTCTGCGCTTGTATCGATACAAATGTATAGTATAACCAGAGTTGACAGGCCCTTCCACACATGATGCCAAAATCTATTTCTTTGTATGAATGACGTCACATGGAGCAACTCTGACACATACAGCATGTTTCAGAAAGGCATGACCATCAAACTTAACTATTTTCTCCATGGGACCAACATTGTAATCGCGAAAAAATTATCAGCTGTCCCGTACAAAACTTCAATACCTACTTGACCCAAATGTATAGACCGTTGATAATTTTTTCGCGATTATATCGTTGGTCTTATGGAGAGAGTTGTTCAGTTTGATGGTCTGTACCACACCTTTCTGATACATACTGTATAGTTCGCGTCAAAAAAATTTGCCGTTCTGAAACCAAGCTTTCCGATGCGCAAGACATAGCGCGCTGCTGTTTTAGTATAGATATTGACTACTGCGCAGTCATTTGTAGCCTACTTCAGAGCAGCTAACTTACATGACGCGAACTATACAGGGTGACTGGTAATTAGTGATCGGTATCAGTCACTAATTATCAGTCACCCTATATATACCTATACATTTAATATATTTTAAATTAATAATATTACAATATACACACGTTCCAAAGGATTTATTTAAAACATTAACAAGAAATATTTTTTTATTCTCCCTAACTTTTTCCGTCTTACAAAAGGCAGTTTTAAAATTATCCAGTTTTATTAGTAACGCCGGAATCACAAGTACTTATACTTTGGCCAACCACATTGAAAAGAGTAAATATGAAAGAGATTCAAAGTCGACGATACCCTTTATTTCTACGCCTTATAATAGATGTGAATCAACTTGGATGAACTGAACATATAGGCATAAGTTGAACATACATCATACATGAACCGATACAGGTTATGTTAGGCCAAACGATCGCTCCTTTTTAACAAATAATGTGGTTTAATATTACAGAACAGTCTCACTAATCCGGCACTTCCGTAATCCGGTACGTCCAATAATCCGGCACCCTCCGCTCACACGTCCCACACCCCTTTTCTTCTTTCTTTTTATAAAATCCTATATTTTATTTACATTACTAAGAAATTTTCTATACAAACCAATAATCCGAACATTCCAATAATCCGGCGCACCCTACTTTTTAATAATGCCGGATTAGTGAGACTCTATGGTATTTATTTTTTATTACATCCCACAAATCCTGTTTTCTCAAAGCTAATTAATTTTCATCTGCTGTCACAACAACTAATCTGAGAGTTAACGGCAGGTTTACTGTTCTGGGGGGTAATTGCGTAACACACTTACTGATCAGCGGGGTAATAATAATTGCGTAACACATTTACTGATCAGCGGGGTAATTGCGTAACACACTTACTGATCAGCAGGGTAATTACGTAACACACATACAGATCAGCAGGGTAATTGCGTAACACACTTACTGATCAGCAGGGTAATTACGTAACACACATACAGATCAGCAGGGTAATTGCGTAACACACTTACTGATGAGCGGGGTAATTACGTAACACACTTATTGATCAGCGGGGTATTTGCGTAACACACTGATCATCGGGGTAATTACGTAACACACTGGTGAGCAGGCTAATTACGTAACACACTTTTTGATCAGCGGGGTAATTGCGTAACACACTTACTGATGAGCGGGTTAATTACGTAACACACTTATTGATCAGCGGGGTATTTGCGTAACACACTTACTGATGAGCGGGGTAAATACGTAACATACTTACTGATCTGCGGGGAAATTGCGTAACACACTTACTGATCAGCGGGGTAATTACGTAATACACTTACTGATCAGCGGGGTAATTGCGTAACACACTTACTGATCAGCGGGGTAATTACGTAACACACTTACTGATCAGCGGGGTAATTGCGTAACACATTTACTAATCAGCTGCGTAATTGTGTAACACACAATGACAATGCTTTTCATTTTGACAGTTCAACAACATTAATTGTGTTATTTACGTTGTTGAGCAGACGAATTATTCAAATATTTGAAGCAATTGATTAGCAATTTCCTTCAAAATCTTTCGGATTTTAATGGAAGGTTTGTTAGGCAATGAGGGTGCAGCCACGTGATTAGATTTTCAAAGAAGGTTGTCTTAAGCCCGTATTCTAGAATGATTTTCAAATCGATCTCGATCAATACTTCTTGCTTATTTAGATATTATGTACTTGATTCTGCCCGCGACTACGTCTGATATTTATTGTCCCCGCGACCCATTCAGACGTATCACATCGCCTGACTGCGCTATTACTTCGTTTTCGCTTAGCGTTCTTTTCGACTTTTTTTTTTTTTTTGCTCGGCTCCTAAGGGTCGTAGCGTGATGTTAAACAGCCTCTCTTCCTCAAGAATATTTTTCAAATCCTACTAGTAGTTCCATAGCGCATTCAAACATAAAACAAACTCTTGAGCTTTATTATTAGTATAGTCTATACCCAAACATAGTTTTTGGTTTTGTTTGGTTGGCTAATAGTTGTAAATATGATTAAACTGCCCTTTGCAAGACAGTAATAACGAAGTATAGAAAACGCACTTACAATTAAGAATCACGCCTATTTCAACATCTGACGGACGGACTACAATGATCTACGTATATTCATGTCAACACACACACGCATCCGCCATCTTTACTCATACAACGACAAAATGGATTTTTTTTTTTGTATTTTATATATAAACTCGATTTTCTTATTAAATATAGTTGCCTAAAAATGATAATGTATTTCAATTTAAATGAATATAATTTACGTGAAGATGTTAGAAAATTAATGAAAAATCCACTTTACATCTTAACAAATACATTATGTATTTGAAAATATTTTGTCTTTTCGCACTCACCTTAGTTTAAAAAAATAGAATCAATTTAGAGATACTTATCAACGAAGAAATAATCTTTCATTCACATATTTCCTTAAGAAAAAAAAAGGAATCAAATTTCATGCCTTTTTTGCAATTTGCAGGTTGTGTCTTGATCAAAATATGATTCGAAATTATGTAAATACATATTTGTTATTGTCGCGAATCACATTTTGATCAAGATACAACCTGACCCTGACCTGCAAATTGCAAAAAGCTTGAATTTCGCGGGCTACCACAGCGCTATCACCTTGAAACAAAAATTATGTAAACGATCAATTCCCTCACAAAGTTAAGTTTAATGTTTTAAATATTCTTTAAATATAAGTTCCTTAATAAAATAGGAACCCTTAAAATGGGGACAACACTACTGCAAATACTCGTAAGCACCGATAATAAAAACTGAGCGAAATAGTGTTGTCTCTTTCACTCGTACTGTAAAGAAAGAGACAGAACTCAGTTTTTATTGGCGCGAGAGTAGAATTAGATTAATATTATATAAAGGCCGGAGTCGCGTCGAAGCCGTTCTTAAGTCACTATTTCGTGTGTTTGTAAGTTTAGTCGATTTTTTTTAAACATACCATAGAGAAAGTCGACTATTTGTTGTTTATTTTTAACGGAATTCCGCGGCTCCGCCTCTCTAGTAACGATCGACAATGCGCCAAACCAAGTACAAACTAACGTTATTTCTAGTAGGTATTAGTTCGCACAACACTTCAACTGCTTATCTGCAACACTGCAGTACATATTCTGGAGACAAAAAGAGAAAAACATATGAATAAATTATTAGAAAAAAAAATTTACTGTCTGTTACACACTTTTTGTGGGTCCAAATCGGGATTGACATTAAAAACATTAATTGCACTTGTCGTAGGATGATTTGATGATTCGGATTTTCGCGAAAACCCTAGGGATATTGCGAAAGAGTCTCAAGTTCAAGAGTTTGAATTATGAGTAATTGCCGCTTGGCTACTTTGCCGCTTTTGATTTTATACGACTCATATAGCAGTAATATTGAATTATAAAGGCGTGTACTCACGATGCTATTGTGGCGTCTGCGGCGAGGAGGAGCGCGAGTGCGCCGCCAGCGACTGCTGCAGCGCCGCCGGAGTCAGCCACTCTCTATAGCATAGCAGTGGGGGGATTGTATTGTTAGTACAGTAGCCACCAAACAAATTGGCAAAAAAGTGGGGATGCGCAGTACTGTGTCCTGTCATACTAGTAATACAACAAAATACCTTAGTTATAGTTGGCAACAAAGTGGGGATGCGCGTATTGCACATCCCCACTTTTTTGCCTACGACCTAAGTGCGTGGCGGTTCACGTACGGTGAAGGATTAAGGGACTAATTACACTTGCTGAACGGATGCGTACGCATCTCCATATATGACTGGTGTTTTCTATGGACAAAAGCTGAATTGATAAGTGTAGCTAGTCCCTTCGTAGTTCTGATGAATATTTACGCACGCACAGCATATTAGCACAGGATATAACAACAAATTAACGATATTCGGACCTTTTCCTTTACTTGCTGTGAGACCTTGCTTGTTGCCAAATTTCTTTTCTCTAGGTCAACGGGCAGTACCTTAGTTTTGATTTATATAGGATGGCCGGAAAAGTGACGTCCAAAGAAAAAAATTAGATGGCTTATGTTGAGGGGTATCCGAATCACCCCCATGTATGTTCCGCGATTTTTTGTAGTTTTCTAGTTACGAAATTTTTTAATGATTTTCTGGAAAATGTCGCCGAATCGGTTTAATATTTTCTTTTTATGTTTGTAATTGTACTTTTATGCATAAAAGAATCAGCTTCCTAACACAAACGAAAGTTACAAAAAATTTTGTTGAGAATGAAAAATTTACATTCGAGCCAGTCATTCATGAATTTTCAAATTTAAATTAATAATCTAAAATGGGAAAAATCATCCCATACTTTCTAAGTAACTTTAAAAACTCCGCGATACTCTAAGATTTCATAGCAATCCAAAAAAGTGGTACTTAATACAGTATTATTCCCTCAAATCAGCCCTCAAAAGTACTGAGGTGGAAATTTCCTAAGATATTAAGTTGATTTAAAAAATTGCCTATTTTGTTTTTTCTATGATTTATTAAGGTAGGAAATGTATTAATTGAACAAAAAAGTATAAAAATTAAAAAAAAATCGTTTTATTTTAAAGATTATTGTCACAAAATTGTAACTATTGAATAATTTAAAACATATTAAGATGTCAATGTATCAAATTTGCCATTTAACTTTGCCATGTAACAAAGTCTTTACGTTAGATCAGACACAAAAAATCATTAAAATAAAAATTAAATTTAAAAAAATATATATTTTAGAAGGAAAACTGCACTTCCTTCTAAAAGATTTTTTTTTTAGTTCATTTAATACATTTCCTACTTTAATTATTCTTAGGAATCACAAAATAGGCAATTTCCTTTTTTTTTAAATCAAGTTACTATTTTAGGAAATTTCCACCTCTGTACTTTTGAGGGCTGATTTGAGCGAATAATACCGTATTAAGTACTACTTTTTTTGTATTGTTATGAAAGCTGTCTCGCGGAGTTTTTAAAATTACTTAGAAACTATGGGACTCCCTTTTTAGATTTTTTATTTAAAGTGGGAAATTCAAGACTGAAAGGCTCCACTGTAAATTTTTCATTCTCAACTAAATTTTTTGTATATTTCGTTTGTGTTAGGAAGCTGGTTTTTTTATGCATAAAAGTAAAATTTATAAGGTAGTAATCACAACAGAAAAAGTAGTTAAAAAACCTGCCATAAACATAAAAAGAAAATATTAAACCGATCCGGCCACATTTTCTAGAAAATCATTAAAAAAATTCGTAACTCGAAAACTACAAAAAAATCGCGAAACATACATGGGTGTGATTCGGATACCCCTCAACATAAGCCATCAAATTTTTTTCTTTGGACGTCACTTTTCCGGCCATCCTGTATAGGAGTGTCAAAATATGTCGGATAAATGCTCGTATTTTTTATTGCATTAACTTAGAAGTTAGATTTTATTACAGCTCCATGAGGAGATCTAAGTATTTGTTATCAATTTCTACTTGGCCGCGTTCCTGAGAAAGGGGGGTTTGACTGACAGTCGGACAACGAAGTAATACTAAAAGGTTCAGATTTGCCTTTTGAGGTACGGAACCCTAAAAAGTACTATCTAAGAACCGGCCAAACTAAAACAGGAAGTGGGTCTTAAATAAAATTATTTAAAGACTCTCGCTTCTTGTTTTGCTAGTACGAGTAGCAAGCACGGCAGAACAAGAAAGAAGAAAAACGACACTACCTTTTTTGGTAGAAATTTTTTTGGTAAACATAATATATTTTCTCAGAAATGCTGAAAGCCCTGACTGTTCTAGGCGAAAAATATACCTACATTAGTTGATTGCAGCTCAAGTCAATGCATTATTTATTATAGACCCATTTTCTACTAAAGCGGTGAGAAGAGAAGATTGCTGGTACAGAATCAAGGTAAGTGGCGAATAATAATGATTATAAGAAAGAGATAGCCACATGGGAACAAGGCTGGTAAAAATAAATAGGTTACATGCACTACAACGGATGTAAAAAGACTCATAAAAAGCAGCCGAGTCACTTGTACTCCCTGTCATTCTGATAATTTTGTTTGTATTGGACCATACCTGGGTATCTTCTGGTTATGGAGATATTGAAGATCAAAGTTCCAACTTTTTTTTTTTTTTACGAAAGCAAGTTTTAAATGTTATAACTAAACTTAAAATTGTTATAACTTAAAATACCCCTAATACTCTTAGCATTTACATTTTAGCCACAAACGGCATGAATAAAAGGCAATTGCATGCAGCTGAGATGAGAATGCTAAGAGGGATGTGTGGTGTTACGTGAATAGATAGAATAAGAATTGAGTGTATAGGAGGAAGTCTGAAACTGACACCGGTGACTGAAAAGTTGTGTGAAAATCGGTTGTCATGGTATGGGCATGTGATGCGGAGGAATGAGGAAAATGTGGTCAGGAAAGTTTTGAGTATGAATGTGGAGGGCTATACGAGTAGGGGAAGACCAAAGAAACGATGGATGGACTGTGTGAAAGATGATATGGCTAGAAAGAGGGTGACTACAGAGATGATGACTAATAAAGAAGTATGGAAGAAAAAGACATGTTGCGCCGACCCCAAATAAGTTGGGATTAGGGCAGGTGAATGATGAACTTAAAATGCCAGCACAACTCCGGTACCGTCGCGAGCACGCACACGCACAATGTGTTGCGTGTGTTTCATGCCGTCAACTACGATTTTTCACTAAAAAATAAAAGTAATTACCCAGCAGTAATTTTTGCTCAATGTTATGTACAGAATGTATAGGTAACGACTATTTGAAGGGTCTTGTTACACCCGTTATAAAATAAAAAGAAAAAAGTAAACGACACAATATACATTGACACTCACTTGGGGAGACACCGCTGCAGGAAGGGCACGCACGAGCTCACGTACGCCAGCCGGTTCACCCACGACGGGATGTCATGGTCGCATAGTGCCTGGAAATATATAAACAAAACATTCAATATCAAAACATGTATTTTTATTGATTAGTGATAAAAATTAAGTTACTAAAATAATATCCTAACCTAACTAAAACTCAAATATGGCGTCGCAAAATTCATCCGCATCGCTGTCGACTGGTAATATACCCAAGAGACTGGCGGCATTGCCACGTTGTATGACAATGCTTAGCCTCTAGCCAAGGTAAGCTAGCCCTTGGGTCACGGGAAGTGTCAACCAGCCGTTTGGAGATTTCGTTGAACAAACCAAAAAGATCAGATTAACAAAAATATTGCCCCATACTAAGACTAGTTAAGTAATAACAGCCGCACGGGTCGATCCATCACGTTAAGCTACGCTTGCCGGGGTTGGTCTATGGATGGGTGACCATCTTTTCATACCGAGAATCCTCCGTGCCTCGGAAAGCACGTTAAATCATTGGTCCCGGCTGTCATTCGTGGATCTTTGACAGTCGTTACGGGTTGTCAGAAGCCCGAAAGTCTGACAACTAGTCTTAACAAGGGGTATCTTATTACCCAGTAACTGGGTTGTGGAGGTCAGATAGGCAGTCGCTCCATGTAAAATACTGGTATTCAGCTGCATCCGGTTAGACTGGAAGCCGACCCCAACATAGTTGGGAAAAGGCTAGGCAGATTGATTGTGGCGAAACCTAGGTGTACTGCTTTGAACCGGAAAGAAAAAGCCAGTCGGCAGAATGGGTCTTTCCTTTAGAAGACTTGCCGACGAAAGTTAAGAATAATCGAAGCATTGGTAAGAAAATGGTTGCTTCTTTTTCCGGCAAATCAGGACATTACACCACAGTATCGCTTGAAGAGCAAAGGACAGTGACCGCAGATTGGTACGTCAACATATATCTTAGAAAAAGTTCGCGAAAAGCGTCCTCGATGCTCGAAGCAATGTCGTCCTTCACCACGATAACGCGTCATGACATTCCGCTAAGGTAACGGAAGCTTATTTGACGGCTTCAAGACATTTTTTGTTTCCTAAAATTAAGACAAACTTAGAGGTACACGTTTTATGAGCCCTGAATCGGCGCTGAATGCGTTCCACGAAGCCATTGAAGAGGTTTCTAAGGTAGACTGGTCCAACTGCTTTTTACAATAGTTCCAGCGAATACAAAAATGTATAAATTGTGAGGGCATATAGGTACTTTGATAAACAATACATGTATCATAAGTCTAATATAAGGTTTTATTTATCAGAATCCAGAAACTGTCAGTATGACCTAAGTACCATCTCGAGCCAGTAAGGCACGAAGCGCCGCATCGGCAGTAGGTCACGGGCTCTTTCAATATTTTTGAGATTAATACAGTCTTGTGTTTTTAACCTTTTCGCCGCCAACGTACACAAAACGCAATGCCTCGCCGAGCGCCAAGCCTATAAGTGTATAACTAAATATACAGTAAACAGTAGTGATGGGGATATCGTCATATCGATGAATAAGATTTGTACGCGAAAAGTTAAGATTTAAAGTTGATTTTACGAATATAAATAAAAACTGATTAAATGTTTCCAGATTTGTTTTATTTCACAGTATCCATAATAAGAAAAAACAGTATAATTTATGAGTATCAAAGAAACTAATACATAACTCAATTAGAACTATAAGGAATGGGGTACATCTCTATTTGTTTCATGATCTCATTCTTTAACTTCATATCAAGTTATTGGCACTGAGGGCACGTTGAATTCGATTTTGTGCTGCACTATGCCAAAGTGACCTTGACAGCCGCACGCCTATGACGTCACTGACCAACTTCTATAGTAGTTCGTGGCACTCGGTGGCGCACAGGGGCATAGACGACCAATTGTTTTGTAGAGATGGGAAAATAACTATCGACAAGAATTAGTAACAACTTTATAATTACGTATCGGCATCTACCTGAAGGTCGAAATTCATCTACTATCCTTTGTAATGAAGTAGATAACTAAGTTCATATTTTATTGACCTCAAAATGTTTACGATATTCGTAACTTTCTGTATTTATAAATATTTCAATGGGGAAATCAACCTTTCACGGCACATCACTGGCCAACTTGATATGAAGTGATTGGCGTTCTGAGGAAAGTAACAAAATTCGGAGTTTCTGTTTTTGCCGATTTTAGGACAAACTAGGGCTTATTTTGTGTAGAAAAATAAAAAACAGGGTAGTACACAGTGCTATCTTAAATAATAAAATGAAACAAAGCTTTTAATCACAGTAAATTTATTTTAATAAGATAGTTAAAATGAACAACTTCTATAGAAGTTGTGGCGCTGGTGGCACGTAAATCCCGAACTTCTATAGAAGTGCTTGGCGGTGAAAAGGTTAAACTTTGTAAAAACTCTTCCCGCAAACAACAAAACAGAATATGTCATCATCTCATCGTCTGCCTAGCCTTTTCCCAACGATGTTGGGGTCGGCTTCCAGTCTAAGCGGGTGCAGCTGAATACCAGTATTTTACTAAATCTAAATATGTAGTACACGAATACTGGTTCAGAAATAATGATTTTTAAACAATCGTCATTCATATTTCATAATATTGTTCTAATCTCTATTCCCTTCCTGTATCCGTCAATAGAAAGTCAAGCGACAAGTGTAGAGATAACTAGATAAGTTCGTTTCCGACATCCCGCTACCCTGTGTAGCTTTGTTATCATGGAATAGTAATACAGGTTGCATTATAAATGTTGAACGACCTTTGACACTATTTGTGTATTTAATTTAAAACTTCAACATAAGGTTAAAGATTTATAAGTTTGTATGGTATGGACACAAATGTTTATAACGCTATCTGGAAAAAGAAAACAACCTAATTAAAAAAAAAAAAAGCTTTAATTTAGGAAGTCGGTGTCTTTGATTTTGTATTTTCGTTTTTTACCACCGACTTTTGAAATTAAAGTTATTTTTCACTTTCTATTTGTGGAAGTCAGTTTTTTTTTGGAAAAAAGGTTTTTTTCTTTTAAGGGTTCCGTACCTCAAAAGGAAAAAACCGGAACCCTTATAGGATCACTCGTGTGTCTGTCTGTCTATCTGTCCGTCTGTCACAGCCAATTTGCGCCGAATTTAATGGACCGATTAAGTTGAAATTTGGTACACGTATATATTAGGTTGGGGAAAAAGTCTTTTCGCATTATAGTATGTATGAACTTGTAATAAAATCTCTTTGGCTATACTATTTGTATCTGGCTGGTTTTGGTATCATTGAAAGTTTAAATTTTAAAGAACATAATTCCTAATTCAAATTAGGAAAATGTGTGATTTTCATTTGTTTTTCGTACCGTCAAGATGAGTGAATCCAATGAAGAAATTCGATACATTTTAAAATTTTACTACAAAAAAGGTAAAAATGCAACGCAAACCGCGAAAAAAAATTGCGATGTTTATGGACCTAGTGTATGTCTGTGAGAGTAGCACAAATTTGGTTTAAGCGTTTTCAATCCGGAAATTTTGATGTCAAAGATGCACGTCGCTCTGGTCGCCCTATTACGGATAAAATGGATGCCATTTTTGAAAAAGTGGAGCAAGATCGGCATATCAGTAGTTACGACGTAGCTGAAGAACTGGAAATTGACCACAAACCGTGTACTCATTTGTGATTCTTTATTACGACGTAATGAAACCGAACCATTTTTGAAGAAGCTGATAACTGGTGATGAAAAGTGGATCACGTATGACAAGAACGTGCAAAAAAGGTCGTGGTCAAAGGCCGGTCAGGCTTCACAGACTGTGGCGAAACCCGGGTTAACTCGCAACAAGGTGATGCTGTGTGTGTGGTGGGATTGGAAGGGCATTATTCATTATGAGCTGTTACCATCAGGCAGGACCATCGATTCTGAACTCTACTGCGAACAACTGATGAGATTAAAACAAGAAGTTGAGAGAAAGCGGCCGGAATTAATCAACAGAAGGGGTGTGGTTTTTCATCATGATAACGCTAGACCTCACACATCTTTAGCCACTCAGCAAAAATTAACAGAGTTTGGCTGGGAGGTGTTAATGCATCCGCCGTATAGTCCTGACTTTGCAACTTCAGATTTCCACCTGTTTCGGTATCTTCAGAATTCTTTAGGCAGTGTCAGGTTAACATCACGAGAGGACTGCCAAAACCGCTTGTCACGGTATTTTGACCAGAAGTCCCAAAATTTTTATAGCAATGGGATCATGTCCCTACCTACAAGATGGCAAAAAGTTATCGAACAAAATGGTACCTACATACTTTAGTTAAACGTAAATAAACTATATTAAAAAAAAATTGAATTTTCTTAAAAAATGCGAAGAAACTTTTTGCCCAATCTATTATTTCTGTGACACAAACACGGAAGTGTAACGTAAATAAATGAATTTTGAATATGGGGGTCAACTTTGCGGGCAAATAAGAAAAAAATAATAATATGGAAACTGTACCGTGTGACATATCAAATGAAAGGGCTTACTAACTAATAATTTTAATAAATCATTTAAAAGTTATTTAAGAAAACAGACGAAAATTGACCATTCCCTCAATTATCTCCAAAAGTACTGAGCCTTAAATTTTGAGAAAAAAATACAGAAAATAGTTCAATCCCTAGGATAGATTACAGGAAAATTTTAAGAAGTCTATGGTCTTAAAACAACATGGTAAATCTCTCAATATTGTGCGTATAAACTTACATTTGCAGTTGTAATATATGGGAGAACATGTTTTTCAACTACAATGTTAAGTTTGTTCTTGGGATTCATTCCAACTACGGAACCCTTCATTGTGCGTAGTCCGACACGCACTTGGCCGGTTTTAGTTGTGGTATCTACCCCACACTAATTTAAATACCTGCTATTTGTGATAGCTCTAATTTACGTCCGTCTCTTTATTTTTTGGCTGGCCTGTTGGTCTAGTGGTTAGTGGCCCTGACTGCTATGCCGGAGGTCGTGGGTTCGATTCCCACCCAGGACAAATGTTTGTGTGATGAGCATGATCATTTGTTCTGTGTCTGGGTGTAATTTATCTATATTTGTATGTATTTAGAAATATATAAGTATGTTTATCAGTTGTCTAGTACTCATAACACAAGCTCTGCTTAGCTTGAGGCTAGACGGCTTTGTGTGATAGTTGTGGAATATTATTATTATTATTATTTTCTTTATTCATTTTTTTTACATATAAATTATATTTTTAAATATTAGAATTAAAAAAAAAAAAAATTAAAAATATAAAAAATAGAAATCCACCGGCATGGGGAACAGGGTCCAAGCTACCGGTGGTTAGGGTCCCAGAGACAGGAACCTCCTCACAATACGCGCCGTATCAAGGAGTACTGCCTTCTGAATCAGGCCCTTCACCCAGCCACCCAACGAGAGCCTCTTGAGATGTTGGTCGAGGCTCTTAGCGATAAGGCCATTGACCGTAACGACTATCGGCACAATGATTGCCGAGTCCACATCCCACATAGCGACAACCTCGTGGGCTAAGTCGAGATACTTCAATTGTTTCTCCTTCTCAGCCTTCACGAGGTTCTCGTCATGCGGGATAGTGACATCGATTATCATTGTGCGACGCACTGATCGATCTATTACCACTATATCAGGCTTATTGGCTACAATAGTCCTGTCAGTGATAATAGATCGATCCCAGTATAACGTGACATGGTCATTCTCGAGAACTGGGTCGGGCACATACCTGTAAAACGGTACCTCAGAGTCCACAAGGCCGTATTTCAGAGCAAGTTGCTGATGGATAATCCTGGCCACTTGGTTATGCCTGTGCAAATACTCGCCGTTAGCTAAACGAGAACACCCAGAAGTAATATGTCTGATAGACTCACCGGGACAATGGCATGCCCGACATATGTCGATCGTCCCGTCTTTCATTATATACTTCCGGTAGTTATTCATTAGCATAACTTCATCCATAATCGCACAGACTGAACCTTCGGTTTCCCCAAAGAGGTCACCGAAGCGTAGCCAGGCCACGGACGCTAAGAAATCTACGTCGGGCCCATGAAGGGCCCGGAAAAAGCGTCCGTGAAGCTCCTTGCTTTGCCATACTTCCTTGCGGTCGTTGGTACTAAGCACCACAGGTTTGCGCCAGTTCTCTTTAGCCAAGGACAACGGGGTGAGTCCCTTGTCCACTGCAACCACATCTCGGTGCATACCCACGTCAGCCTTGAGAAAATATTCTCTGAGACTGCACACCTCGCGGTTGTGGAGGGTCTTAGCATTTAAAAAACCTCGACCCCCACACTTCCGCGGGATGTACAGCCTCATGACAGACGAACGTGGGTGATGCATCCGGTTTGCAGTCAGCAATGACCGGACTCTCCTATCCAGGGCGTCTAGTTCCGTCTGGGTCCACTTTAGTATGCCAAAGGAGTACATCAGGACCGGCATGACCCAACCGTTAAAGGCGCGCACCTTGTTGCCGCCTGACAAAGAACTATTAAGTACCTTTTTCAGGCGACCGAAGAAGCGCTCCTGCAACGATTGTTTCATGTCAGGTCCGTTAATGCCTAACCCCTCTGACATACCCAGGTATTTGTAAGTATCAGTTGCGGAGAGTGATCTCAGGTTTATAGAATCTGAGAGTTGTAGTCCCTCAGATTCCACAATCCCGCCCCGCTTTACATGCATGACTGCACATTTATCTACACCAAATTCCATCCTGATGGAATCACTAAAAGTTTTAGTTACTTTTAGTGACTCCAGCAGTTGCAATTTGTTGGTGGCAAACAGTTTCAAATCATCCATATAAAGCAGGTGGGATATTACCTGACCCCCTCTCCGCAAAGGACAGCCCAGCCCTGTACCCTCCAGCAGAGTGCTAAGAGGGTTCAAGGCTAAACAAAACCACAGTGGACTCAGACTGTCGCCCTGGAATATTCCCCGCTTAATCCTAATAGGTTCGTTGCTCCCCTGAATTTGTCGGCATCCTGGATAGCGAAGAACCGTCCTCCACTGCCCCATACACGTCGTTAGGAAGGTGCTCAGAGTTGTATCAATTTTGTACAACTCTAACACCCTCAAGAGCCATGTATGCGGCACCGAATCAAAGGCCTTCTTATAGTCTATCCAACATGTCGACAAATCCTTTCGGGATCGACGGACCTGTTGGCTTATGGCCATGTCAATGAGGAGTAGCTCCTTGGTGCCGCGGGACCCATTCCTACATCCATTTTGAGAGACAGACATAATAGAATTCTTTTCTAAATGAGAATTAATTTTCTCTCTCAAAATGGATGTAAGGAGTTTATAGACCGTCGGCAAACAAGTGATCGGCCTATAATTTTTGGGTTCCGTGGCATCACCTGACTTATGGAGCAGGTGAGTAACTCCTGTTGTAAAGAGCTGTGGCAGTGACCCAGACTCTAAGGCCGACTGGAATTGCGATGCTAAGCACGCGTGTGAACTTTGCAGCCATTTAAGCCAAAAATTGTGCAGTCCGTCCGGTCCCGGAGATTTCCAGTTCGGTATCGGACGGGCTGCACTGGCTACATCGGAGGAAGTAATTATTACTTCTTCCATCTCCGGTATGGCGTCACACACGCGCTCAACATCCCGCATCCATTCAGCCTCAGTATGGCAAACGGGCACCGACCAGATGTTACGCCAGAATATGCTAGTGGCATCATCATCCGGGCGGCATACGTTTGCCACATTTTGCTCAGGTCGCTCCCATGCTCTATACACCCACCTTTGATCACGCTGGAATATGCGATTCTGGGTATACCGCTCAACCCGTCGCTTATACCTACGGATACGGCTTGCCCATGCACAGACCTTCTGCTTCAGGAAGTCAATGCGCTCTGTGACACGGGACATATATTCTTGAGGGCTGATTCCAGTCCCCGAGAACGCCCGCCTCACAAAGCGCATCACTCTAGGGCGAGCATTGCCCTCCCTGAAGCAGTATAGTTTGCCGATGAGCACCCTGGTCCCCTCGATACGCCGCTCGATCCTGCACTGCCAGGCTGGAACAGCGGGTTTTGGTCGTGTAGCTATGTCACAATTTGGAAATTTGACATTGGCTACACGACACGCCGCAATAGCCGCGCAATACAAGATCGAGTGCGTATCTACGAGATCTTCGCTGCTTTCAAAATAAAAACCAAGCAGCGAATCCAAGGCACACACCATCGCCCTATTCGTTCTGTGCATAGGCAAGCGAGGTAAATGTGGTCTAAGTTGGACGGGGGCAGTTCTAAACTCCCGAATCGCATCCTCCAGCGCGCTCCTCAATCGTTCGTTACACTGGCTACTTACCGTAACAATCTCATCGCCCCCCTCCTCATCATTAACATAAGACCGCGGTTGGGTTATTTCACTGACTAGAGGTTGCACCGCGGTCTGTGACGGGACAGGGACGATACGATTGCTCAGTACCTCTGAGCGCAGCCTATCAAGCGCGGCGTCGTCCAATCTGTGATTCCGTTGGATAACCCGCACCTGATCCGAAAGTCGTTGGGCCGAGACGTTGATGGCTGGTTGAAGCGCCTGGAACAGAGACAGCATCTTATCGCGGTACGCAGTGAGGTTAGTTCCCCCCTCTGTAGCCCCGTAATATGCGCGCATGACGTTCTCATTCATTTGTTGAGTCCATTTCATGCGCTGCACACAACCACCGGCAGCGGGGACCCGGCTCGGGGCCGGTTGGCCCCTAGATCCCATGCCGTTCGGTGGCCGGCCTCTTCTCGGCCGACGAATTGGTGGTGGTGTTGTCGGCGGCGAGAAGTATTCGTCGCTCGAGCTCGACGCAACTGCAGCGGCCGGTATCACAGGACTCACGTCTGGATCTGGTTCCGGTAACTCTGGAGCAGGTTCCGGCAACTGCGAGGCGGAGCTGAGCGACGAACCCGAAGATGTTGGGCGTGTGTTTCGTCGTGCCCGACTTCTCGTCAGCATTGTGCTTGGTCTTCTATTCTCCGTGTCATAGTTCAGTAGTGTAGTAGTAGGTGGTAGTTTTATTCTTGCATCCTGGTTTGGTTTTTATGCCAATTTTTGGGTTGGGTGAATTGGTGTAGGAACGCAAAACACCACATTATTGCATTAAAGTTTAAAAATCCAGTAGAAATTACACGGAGAAAAATTTTTTTCGACCGTCAGCTTGACAGTCGGGCCACAGATTATTATTATTATTATTATTGTTTTATTATTAGAGAGAAAAAGTTAGCAATAGCCTAAATAAACTTTAGTTCCACCAATTCGCACTAAGCGTTTCCAAATGTCTTTTATTATACGCACAGCAAAAGAGTGGAACTCACTACCTGCGTCTGTGTTTCCGAACGCATACAACGCTAATCTCTTCAAAGTGAGAGTGAATAGGTTTCTTCTGGGTAAGCTCACTGACTTACTCCATCGTCGACATTCGTTTCTGTCATCTCCGACCTAGATAGAGTCAAGAGCATATAGTAGCTGGCACGAGTCGTGAACACAAATTCAACTTTTAAACCTTACAAATCGTTTTTCCTATTACGGTGATTCGTACACGTGCAGGGGTAATGAGGGTAATATAAAATCAAGCTTCTTTATGTACAGATAGAAATCAGAATACAAGAGCCCGTTGACGATGGCAACAACATTTCATTTGGAATTTGTGCTCACGACTCGTGCCCGCAACTATACCCATCTCAAATAATAATAAATAAAAAAAGTATGTGCTCAACAGAATCGGCACCGCTATCGAAATATTACTGCATATTATGTACGTATATTATTCCGTTCCTCTCGTAAATAAAAACGTAAAGCTAACCTTGCGTGTTCACCTACACGTGGTTGCGCCGACGCCGACTAACGATCAACACAGAACTGATAATAACGCGTTATCGCTAATTGTGCTATTGTGTTCCACATAACTGACTAATAATTTGTTGTTCCTCAGTTCCGTAACTACATATGACTTGATTGTTTTAAACTTGTCTGTTTAGAGATTTACTGTAGATTGATTAGTTTTGATGAAAATTGTGAGTGATTACTATTTTGGCAGGAAAATAATTCAATCAATCTGCCTAGCCTTTTCCCAACTATGTTGGGGTTGGCTACCACTCCCGGATGCAGCTGATACCAGTATTTTACATGGAGCGACTGCCTATCTGACCTCCACAACCCAGTAACTGGGTAATGATACATACAATATCCCAGACCCCTTGGCAACTGGTTGTCAACCTTTCGAGCTTCTGACGACCAGTAACGACTGTCAAAGATCCACGATTGACAGCCGGGACCAAGGGCTTAACGTGCTATGATATCGGTTATGTTTGAGTAGGTTATCTATCATTAGTTGAAAAAATATTTGACCGAATTTCATTTCACCTAAAACTTTTCAACTATTATCGTTCCGGTTTTTTTTTTACTTCATCGAAGTCACGTCTGCCACTGTATCAGTTAACTTACTATCAATTCGATTTTTTTCGTTACTCCGACGTTTCATTTGGTCGAAAAACTTTTTACCGAAGTTACACTTAATCGAAATAACAATTGTTCTAAGTAATTTATGTTTCCGAGCATTCATTATACCACTGTTTTAATTATCATATTTTATTTAAGGATGCTTGCTTCAAGCATGCAACATGCAAGCAGCCATGCAGCATGCAAGCAGGCATATGGCAACATGCAAAGAAGCATGCAGCATGCAGACAAGCATGCAGCGTGCAAACAAGCATGCAACATGCAGCAAGCATTGTTTCTGTCACGGATCTGGCTCTGCGGGGTGTGGGCGGCGCCACGCGAGCTTATCGTCGCAGATGGTTTTAACGCTCACCACCGCAGCTTCGGCTTGCTGGCCGGCGAACCGGCCAGCCTCAGCCGCGGTGACAGACCTTCAAACCACCTGCTCCTCAGCTCGCGGGCCGCCCCACCCCTCCGCGCCTACGCGCGCTTAAATTACACTCTAGGGGTAGGGCAGACAAGACTGCGTGAAGTCGTTTTTGCAGCGATTCGTTTCTGTCACTAAATTTTGTAGCACAACATATAGACTTTTTATGACACTATTTTAATATAATATTGAAAATGCTACCAAGTAACCGGCTATATATTTGTGGCCAAATAATATTCTATTAAATGTGGTTTCGGTGTGGTGAAAATATGGCAAATAAATCATTTGGCAAATGAAAAAAGTTCAAAAGAGGTTTCGGCCAATAGCAAAAAGTTATTTTGTAAATCGGCGAAATATAGTTCGGTAAAATAATACCTATGACACATGTTATTTCGATGATCTAAAAATATGTCAAATAATGCACATAGCAAAAAAGACGTCGGTCAATAGTTTTCGGTAATGAAATTCGAACAAAAAAAAATCGGAAAAGTGATCGGTTCCCGGTTGAGTAGTATACAAGAAGTATCAGAAATTCTGATACTTCTTGTATACCATGTGGTATTCTGATTCAGAATGGTGTGGTCAAGGATGTGGTACAGACAAAGATACTGACCAATTTTCTACTACATGGGACCAACATCGTAATCCAGGAAAAGTAATCAGCTGTCCCATACAAAGCTTCAACTTCAATATCTACTCGACCCAAATGTACGGGACGGCTGCTATTTTTTATCTCGATTACGATGTTGGTCCCATGGAGAAAGTTGTTCAGTTTGATGGTCTGTACCACACCCTTGAACTTTACCACACCCCTCTGATACATACATAAGTGTACATAAACATGTGATATTTATTTTATATTAATAATACTACACACATTTACACACACACGCACACACTACATACACACGTTCCAAGCGATTTATTTAAAATATATTTTATTCTACCCAACTTTTTCATAACTCATTTGACCACACCGTTCTGGTACACCCTATATAAGTATTGAGGATGTTTTCATTCTGAAAGCTAGTTTTTTATGTTGTGGTAATTGCTCTAACATATCTCACGAAAGAGCCGTTAGTTTAAACAACAGACATAGCTTTAATTTTGTACTAAAACTAAACATCAAATTCTTGAACATTAGAATAGCGTCCTAACCTTGCATAACCTTTGGAACAGTTAGGACAATAAATCAAAAAGTTTTGTATGTTAATACCGAAGTCGCATGCATGCTAAACAGCAGCTAGAGATGTTAGGGTCATTTTTAGGTAATCCTATTATTGAATATATTAGTTATCGCATATTATGATACTATACCTATTACTGGGTATTAGTCAAATATTAGTGAACCGATTCATTATTAGCTACTCAATCTAATATTGATACCTGCGTAATATTCTCCATAATAATTAATATGAAATACAAGATTCTCGTGAATATGTTCACGTATTCCTATTACAAAAGTGAAACGGTGATTACATTATGGTGTCGCTGTGACTGGTGTGAACTTTGGTCACTACAAATATTATTATAAACTAATATCAATATTAGTTAATACTAAGACAATGCGGCAGAAACAAGTGACCATTTTTGAAAAAACTGTTTTCATTACTTGCTTACTTGGTAACCAACTCATGCAGCTTTCATAAGAAGCCCGACGTGTATAACTATGTCTCTAAAATAAACACTTTACGCATGCACAACGATAAGCAAGCAGCCAGGAACTATTCATACAATACAATATTCATCTCGCTCATTCGCCCGCCTCGGGTCGGTTAATGCGAGTCTAGCCATCTCGCTCACTTGCCAGGCGCCGAGACGTCGTCAAAGATTATTTGACTAATACCTAGTAACCTATTACTCTATATTCGCATATCCTAATATTAATATACATAGCTTGTATTATAATACCTGTACCTATTACGAATATATTAGTCACACCTCTAACAGCAGCTATTTATTATAATAACTTAACGTTAAACTTGTCGACTTTGACACTTGTAATAAATTAGATTTGGTTTGTTTGCAACTTTGTATAAAACGCCAGTCTCCTTGACCGATTTTGATGCAGGTAACTGGCAAGTGTAATGACTAAACATGGTACGGTCAGCACTCTGCATTACCTGACCCCTCTTACAAAAAGAAGAATGGAAGAGGGGTCGGCTTACTCTGGTCACTGACTGTACAAAATAAGCAAGGATAAGATTATAGAAACCATTTAAATCTAGGGGCATTATATACAAGGAGTAATTGAAATCAAAATCAAAAGTCATTTATTGAAACTAGGCTGAGAATCTGCACTTATCGAACGTTAATTTAAAATTACATAAGACAGTCCCCCAAAACGCCCGCCTTTCACCACTTCCTAGTGCTTTAGCTGGGAAGAATTGGCGCAACAAACTCCCCAGCAACAAATAACCCTGACATAGCGACAAAAAGGGTGCAGCCGTTTCTTTTTCTCTTGAATTCAGGGTTGGTCAGGGTTGATCTATTTTGTGTCTTATGTCAAAATGCATGGAATCAAAGAACCCATCATCTCCAAAGGAGACTGTGGACTACGTAGTGACCATTCTTGCCGTGGCGTTTTGGATGCTCATCGGAGGGAGGCGTTATTTGATATCCGTGTCGTAGACACTGACGCTCCTTCTTATATTTCACGCCCGGTCGCCTCTGGGCTAAAATCCGCCGAAGACGAAAAAAACCGGTCAAGTGCGTGTACCAAGCACAATGAAGGGTTTCGTAGTTGGGATGAATTTATCCCAAGAACAAACTTAACATATAGTTGAAACACATGTTCTCCCATACATTCCAACTACAAATGTCCATAGTTAAACGAAAAGGATCCAACCCACATTACACCTAATGTGGGTTGGGTCCTTCTCGTTTAACTCTGGACAATATAAGTTGGTACGCACAATATTGAGAGATTTACCATGTTATTTTAAGAACATAGACTTCTTATAGGTTTTCCTGTAATCTATAACTATAGAATTATTTTCTGTATTTTTTCAAAATTTTAAGCTCAGTAGTTTCGGAGATAAAGGCGGGGGGGGGGGGGGGTAATGGTCAATTTTCGTCTATTTTCTTGAATAACTTTAAAACAGTTTATTTTAAAAAAAGAAATTGAGACCCTCACATTACCCTTCCATTTAATATATCGCACTGTACAGTTTGCAAATCTATATACAGGGTGTCCCTGGAAGTACGGATCAAATCGAATAGGAGTGTAGGCAAGGTCATTTCCAAACTTTTAACCCTGAGAATGTTGGTGCAATTTTTTACGGTTCAAAAGTTATGAACAATTTTTGTTTTTTTCAATCACTTCGCACAGTGCTCAATGAAAAAAATCATTAAAAATACTAGCAAAGCTATCAATTACTTTTTTCTTCAAAAGGTTGTAGAAAAGTGGGCCTTTCTTTTGGTAATAATTATACGCATCTAGAAAACATGTGTTCAATAATAAAAAAACAGTTACTGCAAAGTCTTCGGTCTGGCAGAAGTTTTACTCAATTTTCGAGCGATTTATATGGGAAAAAGTTACACTAGCGAAAGTTGACCACGTATTACAAAAACTGGTCCAAGTCATAGAGATTCTTTGGAGGTATGAATCACTGGAATATTCTTAATAGCTTAAAAGTTAAAGATTTTTATTAACAAGGAGGTCGTATTTTTACAATTTTCTATGTTTCAAATTTTCATTTTTTTTAGCTTAACTAACGATTTAATTTCAGTCCCTAGGTATTTGTTACCTATCTGAACACTACTGTTTGATGTGGTTTAGGTTTAAATAATAATAAAAATAATTTCGGTAAACTTTTTGTTATCTCATGAGTCATGTTATTTGCCCTAGCTACAACCCGGAAAAAACCGTGTACCTGCTGTCTAATGACGTCATATCGGCGCTCTGGTACAATATGTATGGCGACGGAGCGAGCGCGGCGAGGTGAAAGAGGAAGTGCGAGGGGCATTGCGTTCCAACGAGGTGCTAGGAATGTGCGGGGGAAGGGAAACAAAAGATCCAGCGCCGGCGCACGTTCGCACTCAGGTAGATGTTTTAGTAACTCGCTACCAGCTTGTGACTGCACACGTACTTAATTCGGTGTTCATCAATAATTATTCTTTAACGTTATTTGGACTTTGTTTTTGCCTGTGATTTGGACACTGTTTGACTTGAGTATGGCTACGTACAACAGCCATGAATATGCAGATATGCATTTCGTTTACGGATTTTGTGATGGAAATGCACGCCAAGCTGCAAGAGTATATCGAGAGCGATATCCTAATCGGGATCGCTATCCGGATTACCGAGTATTCCAACGTGTACACTCCGCTTACGCAGATGGTAGAAATCCAGGAGCTAGGGAAGGTCGACGTAGCGTTCCAGACCTTGGAGTCGAAGATGTGGTGCTTCAGATGCTACGTGAGAATCCAATGACAAGTATTCGTCGCATGTCAAGAATGTGTGGATTCCGAGATCTGTGGTACATCGTACTGTGAGACGACATATAATTCATCCCTTTCACGTTCAACGTGTGAAAGCCCTTTTACCGAGTGATCAAGGCCCGAGAAGGGCTTTTTGTAGGGAAATGTTACGTCGCCATCGTGAAGGTTCTCAATTTTTAAAGAAAATTTTATGGAGCGATGAAACAAGTATCCGAAGGGTACATGCATAATCTGCATTTTTATGCGTGCATTAACCCACACATTGTACGAAGTGACCATTTCCAGCATCAGTTCGGAGTAAACATGTGGGCTGGAATAGTAGAAGGACAGCTAATAGGTCCTCATACTTGAGATTTCTACAGAATGACCTAAATGGTTTACTTGGGGAAGTATCACGTGAAACCCGTCGAGACATGTGGTTGTAGCAAGACGGCGCTCCCCGCGCGCATTTCTTTGGAATACTCGGTAATCCGGATAGCGATCCCGATTAGGATATCGCTCTCGATACACTATGGGGTTATTACAAAGAGATGGTGTACGAGACAGAGAGCGGAACCGACGAACAACTCCGTCAGAAAATCACATCTGCAACCTTATACATAAAAAATAATTCCCGTGCATTTAGACGAATAATACGAAATTTCATTCGGCGATGCCAGTTGTGTTTGAGAGTAAGAGGTAGGAATTTTGAACATCTATTGTAATTTCAATTTAATAATACATTACATATTAATTTCATTGTTTTATTTTATTATGCCACGTAGAAAATTTAAAAAATACGACCTCCTTGTTAATAAAATTCTTTGACTTTTAAACTATTAAGAATATTCCAGTGATTCATACCTCCAAAGAATCTCTATGACTTGGGCCAGTTTTTGTAATACGTGGTCAACTTTCGCTAGTGTAACTTTTTCCCATGAAAATCGCTCGAAAATGAGTAAAATTTTTGCCAGAACGAAGCCTTTGCTGTAAATGTTTTTTCTTATTGAACGTATGTATTCTAGCTGCGTAAAAGTATTACCACAGGAAAGGCCCACTTTTCTACAAAGTTCTGAAAAAAAAAGTAATTGATAGGTTTGCTAGTTTTTTTTTATGATTTTTTTCATTGAGCACTATGCGAAGTGATTGAAAAAAACAAAAATTGGTCATAACTTTTGAACCGTAAAAAATTGCACAACATTCTCAGGGTTAAAAAGTTTGGAAATGACCTTGCCCACGCCCTTATTCGATTTGATCCATACTTCCAGGGACACCCTGTATACATTTTTAATTTTCTTATTTGCCCCCATTTTCAAAATTCATTAATTTACATTACACGTCCGTGTTTGGGTCACAGAAATACATACGTGTACCAAATTTCATCTTAATCGGTCCATAAGATTCGGAGCAAATTGGCTGTGACAGACGGACAGGCAGACAGACACATGAGTAATCCTATAAGGGTTCCGTTTTTTCCTTTTGAGATACGGAATCCTAAAAATTAGGAAATATTCAATCGCTTGTGAAATGCGACATGCACACCCATGTTGCAACCGTCGTTGATGGAGTCTTCGCTCCACAAATGTCTACCTTCGTCAAACATCTTGGAGCCGCAATCGCTGACCGTTGGAATAGGTCCTTTAGCGCAGTGACTGGTTGGCTAAGATCAAGAATCATCATCTCTGTAAGCGACGCGTGATCATATTGATATTTTTGTATTTCAAATTGTTTAATATCATTGTATGCACCTACCTAGATTTCTGCTGATACATAATAAATCCAGGGCTCGTAAGGGCGCGGGAGACGCAGGGCGAGTAGGAGGGGGAGCACGCGCTTAGCAGCGGGCGCACCGCTGCGATTAGCAAAACATTTTTTAGTGATCTTTACCTATGACCGCGCACGGACGTATTTGTCATTGCGTCTCCCCGCCCTTCACCTTTTCGTAACACTGGTGTTTCACTGTACACGTCCACATCCCCTACAATCTTAATAATCCGTGCCACTAGCATGTTCATTCGCGGCACAATGCATACATTTAAACCAATACCCAAGTTATTCGGCTTCGACGATGGAGCAGTCCTACTTCACTAACAATAAACTCCAAACTCGATCCGCAATTACTGTCCATTCCAAAATTGCCTAGAATTTGTTTTGTTAAATTTATTTTTTCTGTTAAGTATTTTCTAATGCCGAAATCAGCCCGAAAATTGGCTCTACGGAAGTTTAAATTATTTTGAATCGAAAATTCAAGTGGTTTGGTTGGGGCATCATGTTCAGTTTTCGACTTATATTTCGGTGAATAACTCCGAAACCTGACGCTTTCGGATATTATGTTACATTACATTGTTGTTTGTATAAGTGTCCTCTATAAAAAAAAAAACCTTGTGCACCGCGATTCTGAAAAAAAAATCAAAATGGCGACCGACGTTAGGGGCACCCTCCATACAAAAATCTTCAAACCCCTTTACAATAATATTGAACTTACAAGTAATACACGAATCTCGACGTTTTGTTAGGTCTTAAAAACCACAATAAAAACCGTGCGAAACCGGGGCGGTTCGCTAGTAGTAGATAAAAAAAAATTAAATAGATAAGTGAATGACTCACCAAACAAAATGCTGAGGTGTAGTGATTGCAGTTGTTGTTCATAAGGTGATATCTGAAACAGATAGTAGATAGGCTATAGATAACACTAATTTACAATGTATCTGTTGGCGGGAAAATTCTAACAGTTGTTGGCTATACATGACATGCTGAGTTCAAATATATAAATTAAATTTATCGATCAGCTCTAGTTTTTAGTTAACAAAAGGAAACACGCACATTATTAACAAACGAAAAACACTTAAATGATGGTAATGAACAATAAAATCACTTGAGCTGCACAAAAATTTCTGGAGGTATATTCGAAAATGTCAATCGTCACGAGTAAACACAAACCATCATAAAGTTTGCGATAACAGACAAAAATTAAAATTTTGTATAGTTCGATTCAACCTTAAAGGCGACTCGGAAGTTAGCTGCGGGTGCAGACCGTGCAGGGGGCTTACTCTTCAAACTAATTTTAATTCCAATCTAAAGCCAATCCGATTCCAATATCAATTTTGCAGTCACGTGATTCAGTACTCTTGAAAACAATTTTGTCAACATTGGATTGAAATTGGGATTGCCCCGCGATTGTTTTGTTACGCGTGAAGTTAGCTATTTTACAGGCCGAAATAGTGTTGTTCAACTCATTACGATAAACGGGTAATAGGACTTTAAAATGTTTTATCCTTTAAATCACAAGGCTATTAAATAAATATGATATAAACAGTTGTTTAATTAATTAATTGTTACATATTAAATTCATTTGGGCGTAAGAAAATGATTAAAATCATAAAATTAACCATGACTTAGGCTGCGTGCGCTAGGATCGTTGCCTACACTATATAAAAAAAAAGACGGCGTATAAGTTCTCCAATTTCAAAAATAAAGTCAAGTGGTCTTAGGAATTGGTCTTAGGAATTTTAAGCGAATAGTGAATTCGAAATGTAGTTTGTTTAGAAACTTGAAGTTTGTTTAGAACAGTAACTGGTTCGCGTTTGGTTCCTTGTTAGTAAAATAATTAACTAATACAGTTAAGTGTTAGTGTACATACAGTTAAGTGGTAAGTAAAAAATATAAAATTATACCTACTTATGTTATTATTTAAAGTACCTAATGTTTTTAAAACTTTAATTAATGAAATATTTTTGTTAGTTATTTTCTTGGTCTATGTTTTAAATTATAATATGTTGTACATAATAAAAGTTTTCGCATTTGAGTTACAATGGCAAATCGTCTTAGTTACGCCCAATTAGAAGGTTTGGTAGAATTCTTGAAGCAAAACCGAGGCATAGCTAAAGGTAATTCAAAATAATGAAGTAGGTATTAATAATCATTATATACCTACAGTAATTTCATTGAAATTAATGCATATTTTTAGTATTGGTAGATCTCCTCAAACAAATCCTTATTCACTCTATAATTTGCTTTAAATTCGTCTTCATTCATAGAAAAAGCTTTGTCCGTATAACGGCATCATCCGACGCTCATCTCGTCTTTGTTTCAATTGTTTTTTATGGGAATTATGTAAAACATTGTATATTAATGCTAATCGTGCCATATGTTACACTTATTATTTACGGAAAACCACTTAAAACGCAAAACAATTTCTAAAAAGTTACACTTTAGTTATTGGAAAAATCACAATCAACAAACAATTCCAACGCAATATTAACGCAATACACAGCTGTCAAAATGAACTCAAGAGTAGCGTTTACCGCACGCCAAACCCGATCCCGATTCCACTTAGTTCCTCCTAATGGACACGCAATTCAATAACAATCTGGCGCTAGCGTCGAATTCAAGAGTACGAAACGTTAAAATTCCAATGTCGATCGGTCGGAATTGGAATCAAGAGTAAGCACCCAGGTACAGTCAAGTCGAGTATAATTTTGGCTCCATTTATTGGCTCTGGTAAGTTAGTTTTTTTATGATTTTTTTTTAAAGATTTAGCTCCATTGAGTTTGAATCGGACTATACCTGCATTCGCAGCTAACATCCGAGCCGCCATTATGTTTGAATCGAACTATAAACTAGTGTAATGTATACAGCTTGTAATGTTAGAAAATCATCATTCTCCTGCCTTTATCCCAATTTATTTGGGGTCGGCGCCACATATCTTTTTCTTCCATACTTCTCAAAATCAAGTAATTTATTCAAACTAGGCTGAAAATCAGCACTTTTCGAACGTTAAAATTACATAAGACAGTCCCCCAAAGCGTCCGCCCTTCACCACTTCCTAGTGCTTTAGCTGAGAAGAAGTGACGCAACAAAATCCCGAGTAGCACAGCTGTTCAGTTAAAAAAATACATACTTCTCTATTAGTCGTCATCTCGGTAGTCACCCTCTTTCTAGCCATATCATCTTTCACACAGTCCATCCATCGTTTCTTTGGTCTTCCCCTACTCGTATAGCCATCTACATTCAAACTTAAAACTTTCCTGATGACATATCCTCATTCCTCCGCATCACATGCCCGTACCATGACAACCGATTTCCATACAACTTTTCAGTCACCGGTGTCACTTTCAGATTTACTCGCGTAACCCCAAATGTCTGAAATGTCAGAAAGGTAACATCACGCTTGTATTTCCCGAAGAATAGGGGTACTATAGTTTGATCAAGACCGCTATACCGCGCCGTAGGTATGTGCGCGGTGAGACGGGGGCAGTGCAGGCCGCTCATTCGTTAACGCTCACGGCGTCCCACCGCTCATTCGCCAGCGCTGCACCGCGCCTCGCCGCGCATTCCTATGGCGCGGTACAGCGGTCTTGGTCAAACCATAATGTCCGTTCAAAACGTAACAGAAGAAATTCTATTTAGTCCGTCAGTCAGATAATAAAAACATATTACAACGTATTTTTTGCTTTATCATATTAATAAAAAATGACTTAGATAACACGCATTAAAGTCCGGGAGTGGGGGCTCGTGACGTCATTCCACTTTCCACATTGTCTACTTTTCCGTCAAAAAAACGCTTCTCTACGGCTGTCGTGCTAAGCCTGCAGGTGGCTACTAAGAATTTCTAATGGAAAAATGATAGTCACACTGCTGGACCCGAGGGACGGTGGATTGAACCCAGGAACAGACGATTAGAAATCAAGCTATGTTCTAATTCTTGGTTATTTTATACCTCTACTTGGTTATAGAAAAAAAGACAACAAATGAATCATTATTTGCTATGTCACTAAACAATTGAACATCATCGCGTGTGAAATATCGCCATTGAAACCCTTTTTATTCCTACATCTACTTCAAACAATAGTAGCTATACATAATATTGTATATAATATAAATTTAGAACAATAAAAGTGTCCGTCTGTCTGATCGCGATAACCTCTGGAACCAGCCGATAACATCGAGTTTTATTTAGTAAGAGAACTGTCACGCATGTTCTTCATTCACAATTTAGTTTCCAAAAATGTAAACAAATATCGCACCTTCGATCAAATACCGGAATAACTTAAAAAAAAAAAATACAATTACGTGTTTTCTTAATAAGAAATATCGCTCACTTTATTTTTATTTCTCACTTAACATCACTCTCAAAAAGAGTCAACTGTAAACTTCCCTAATTCAAAAAATCTGTTTAAAAAAAAAACATGGTATTTGAATTACAATAAAATAACTTGAACATTTTTGTTTCTCCTGAACATTTTAACTTTTTGAGTTGTTACGCTATTTTATCGAGGGTGCGATTATGTGTATTCGGAAAAATTACTTTATGAGCCCCCTCAGTCGGACAGTTATAATGTGCGCACTTGCATAATGTTGGTACATCTTCATACTGATTGGCTGAACCTATTTCACAAAAACCAATACTAATAATAATACCATTTATTTCAATAACATATTTTCAGTAAAAGACAGATCGCTATTTATGATAGACAATATAATTATAATTATGTCTTACACCTATATTTATAAACAAGTAAAAGTGATTACTTCAGTAAAAGTAACGCTTTTTATTCTACGGGGGGTGATCAAAAAGTAATGATAATCGGGTAGTTCCAGTGCACATAAATTTTTTTTTTTTTTGCTTGCTCATATACCTACTAGGTTAGCATAAAAAAATCATATAAATAGGCCACGATTCCCGGGAGGTACATTCATTTGAATACGAACAGTCGAAGTGGACATCAAAATGGAGAAAAACGAAATTAGAGCTGTCATCAAGTACCTTTGTTTGAAAAAAATGTCTACCAAAGACATACACACCGACTTAATGGAAACATTGGGGGACTCTGCTCCTCCATATTCCACAGTTGTACGCTAGGTGAAGGAGTTTAAACTGGGCAGAACATCCACGGAAGATGAACATCGCGAAGGACGCCCATCCACGTCCCTCACTAAAGATAATGTGAAAAAAGTCGAAGATGTCGTGTTGGCAAATCGGAGAGTAACCATCAGACATATAGTTGAGGTCACAGGAATCTCATATGGTAGTGTTCAAAGAATTTTCACGAACGAATTGCATATGAAAAAGGTATCCGCTCGTTGGGTGCCGAGAATGTTAACCGACGAGCAAAAGAAAAAACGAGTCGACATTTCGAGAGTGAATCTCGAAAAGTTCCAAGCAGATCAGGAAATTTTTTTGCCACGTTTCGTGACCATGGACACGACCTGGGTTCACCATTTTGACCCTGAAACCAACAACAATCAATGACCTGGAAGCGAGCTTCCTCACCGACGCCGAAGAAATTCAGTGTCAAGTTCAGTGGGAAAGATTATGGCGTTCGTTTTAGCCGGACGCTGAAGGAATAATTATGGTGGAATATTTAGAAAAGGGAGCCACTATTTCGGGCTCTTACTACATAGACCAAATAAGAAGATTGCGGGAATCCATTAAGGAAAAAAGACGCGGCAAACTGCGAGCTGGAGTGCTGTTTCACCAAGACAACGCACCAGCTCACAAAGCCGCAGTTGCGATGGCTGCCATTCAAGAATCGGGATTCGAACTGCTCGAAAAACCGCCCTATTCGCCAGATCTAGCTCCTAGTGACTTCTATCTATTTCCTCGGCTCAAGGAACACCTCCGGAGCAAGAAATTTGAAGACGATATCGTATGATGACCGCTGTTGAGGAGTTTTTGGAGGGTCAAGACAAAGATTTTTTTTTCTAAGGGAATTCTGGGTTTAGAAAAAATATGGACTAAATGTATTGACTTGTTAGGAGACTATGTAGAGAAATCAATATTTTTTTTACTATAATCGCCGTGTTTAATATTCATTATCTTTACTTTTGGATCACTCCTCGTATAGTTTAGTATTTGCTATTTGTTAGAATTCCCAAAGGTTAGAATTCTTAGCCAAGTAATAGTCACCATTTTCTTTACTATAGAATTGAGAACTCGACCATTTTGCGTTTGATTTTGCAATGGATCGTGGATTCTTACTCAAGCATTTACTCAAGTAAGTACATTGCTCGACTATAGAATAAGATTGTATAATCAAGAAAGTAATGCCTTTACTGAGAAATTACTTAGCAACAAGTAATTGCTTGTTTATAAATACGGCTGTTAGATTATTAGACGTCAAACGCATAGAGATAGATAGGTTTTTCTATCTCCAGTATGTCAAAACTGGTAATAGATAGGTTATTGGGTTCGGCCGTAAGAAGCCGACCAAACTATCGGTCGATAGAAAGTATTAGGGCGAGCACGCACTAGTGATTTTTAATCGGGCGATAGGGTGTTTGGAAGCTGGGTGCAAAGCCTTAAAGGGGTGATAGTTGTATGTGTGGTAGTTGTGTGTGTGTATAACCTTGACAGTAAAACCTAATGGTTTTGTAATAATTTTAGTAATTGGTGTAATCACTGAGGCATTTAGTTAATTACTTTGTTTATGAGTATTGCGTGTGGATGGTCGATAATATTGTGTGTTTTACCAAAACATGTTGTAATTTTTGTTTTCAATATTTATATTCGCAGTTAACATAACAAGGTTCTTTCTTTTGATTCGGTAAATAAATGACTTTCATATGTTTTTTATTATTATTTTTATTGTTGACAATTCTCGAGATCCTAAGGTTCCAGACTTTTGAAAGGCGTACGATACGAGGGGCCGAAGCCAACTCGCAGAGGCCCCTTAGTCAATTTAAAATAAGGAGGAGGCACCAAACGACGATTATCCTTGTATGCACTACTAGCTTTAGCCCGCGGCTTCGCCCGCGTGGTTGTCGGAAATTATCACACGGGAACGCACTACCGGGATCAAAAGTACCCTATGTCCTAATCCAGTTCATAATCTACCCATGTGACAAATTTCATCCAAATCCGTTCAGCGGATTCTATAACAATATAATTCAATCATAATTCGAAAGACACGTGGCGCCATCTATTATCATAAGAACGATATTGTTGTTTTCCTCGGGAACAGTACTTTGTTTCGGGATGAAAGGTACTCTATGTCCGTTTCTGTACACGTGACAACGTATATGCAAAATTTCAGGATGATCGGTTTAGTGGTTTAGGTGTGAAAAGTTAACAAACAAACAAACAAACTTACTTTCGCATTTATAATAATAAGTTGAATTTAAAAGTTAATATCAAGTTGGATGCAAGGGCATCCAAGGACAACCCCCGGTTGGTGCAAGACTATTGCAAGACATAGAAACAAAACATATTCGGCTATGGTTTTGGGTGGCTATAGTGGATTGGTTACCCAGAACTATAGAATGAATATGTCCCCTGCCTAATCAATGTTATATGTAATACATAGATAAAATGGCAGGGGTGACTTGCACACTCAATAATGGGCCCCCGAAAACGGTCGCTAGCACATAGTGACGTAGCGACAAGGGTGCAACACTTCCTGAGGTGCTTGGGGAGTGGGGAGGTATTCCACGGCTATCAGGACAATCCCGGAAGTACAGTCAAGATCCCTACCAGCTGGTCCCTAGGAGCTAGGTTAGCGAATCATTGGGAAGACTTAGTATTTATCGCGCGCTGCTAACTGCCTCAAAGAGGACGCTAAATCATGGCTGAACCAATGATCGCACTTAGTCTAATTTTGTTAAAGAATTCAAATCCCTTTGATTGTTTTTTTTTTAGATCCCTATCTTGACCGTACTTCCCTTCCTTACTGGTCTACTTCCTTCCTCCGAGCACATTTGCTCTTGCGAATCTCCACTCAAGCCAACCAATAAAGGCAAGAAAGAGGTGGGAGCTCTGTTCCTCGTCAGTGTTCACTCCAGCTGGCCAATAAAGGCAAGCCAGGGGTGAGGAACAAGTCGGGAATCGATAGCCGATTCCCGGCCACCGTAGGCGCGGGCTTGCGGATGGCGAGTAATGGGTAGCGCGCCGTCCGGTAAGAACCAGGCCCGGGTCGACGGCGCGTTGTGTTCCACGCGCGCCTCAAAGAGATGTCAGCACTAGCTGAAGGGGTCCGCTAGGGCCGATGCCTGCCAGGGTTGCGGGTTGTTCGAAAGAGTTACCGTGGCCCTGGCACAGGCAACTGAAGGAACACGGGTGGGTTTTAGTCAGTAGAAGTCTGACACGCCCTCCCGCTCCACCCAGAGCGGGAGAAGTTGTTTGATGATTTCCCATCCACAAAAAAAAAGGGGTGAAGAACAAGACTTCTCCCGAGAGATAGGGGTCCGTGAGGTCGCTACTACCCAACAGCTCGCCACATGCTGCCCTGCGGGTTATTATTTTTTTTTATTTTTTTTATTATTAGCCTTTATTGTCCCACTGCTGGACAAAGGCCTGCCTACTCTCTTTCCACCTCTCTCTGTCCAGAGCTGCCAAAGACCAATCGTTATTAAAGAAGTCCAGCTCATCCCACCATCTCCGTCTGGGCGTGCCGCGATGTCGTTTGCCATTAGGCTGGACCCACTGGGTCGTAAGTTTGGCCCATTGATCGTCTGACATGCGGCCGATATGCCCAGCCCAATTCCATTTAAGCGTGGCAACTTTCCGAGTGACATCAGTTATTTTAGTGATGGAACGGATTGTAGTATAATTTTCTTTCATAAGTTACCAGATTTTAGTTTCTATACGCACAATAACTTTGTTTCCTCAATAAAATCAACTGTATTTGATTTTCCAAACATGGTGCAATAAAAACGAAATGAAAACTTTTGCGATTGATTTGAGATGAATTTTCAAATGAATGGACCTCACATTCCGTTTGCATAACGGCGAAATGTAAGTCACCTCTGCCTAACGCTTCGCGGAATACATGCGTGATGTTAGGTAATTTTGTGTTTGTCTAAGATTCGAGTGACCCCGTAAAGGCTGTATTCGTGTCATTATTTTCTATCACTCTTTTTAAGGGGACTACAGGGCCTAAACGCAAGTGTTATATATAATGCCTAAAAGTACATGTAGTCTCTGATCTGCTGCAGTAAACAAAATTAGAAAAATATATAATATTGTTCAGGATACCTATATGATAGTTTACATAGTGCTCTGAAGACATAATAAGTACAACTAATTTGATACGATAGAAAAAATCGCGAAACTACTTCTAAAATTTCTTTTAACGATTAAAAACCATACTATTATAGGGTGACTGGTATTTCGTGACCTATACTTAAACATCATGATTGTACTCATGATAACGAACAATTTTTATTTTACTGCGGGACCAAACCTAAAGTCGCGAAAATAAAAATCAGCTGTCCCATACATTCATGTTCTCATAACTCGTCAAAATATAGGGAGCAGCTGATTTTTTTTTCAGGTTTCACCCCTTGGTAAAAGTTGGTCATAATAATGAGTACAATCATGCGTTTAAGTTTAAGTCACTAATTACCAGTCACCCTATATACAAAAAAATATATACGAAAAATCATTCAATTTTTTTGTCAGATTATTCTACAAGCAGACGAAATATGAAATTTTGCCGATTGAGCTGATTTACGTGATTTTACATTTAAAATACTGTATTTCTATAAGTTTTAATGCACAGCATGAAAGATAATTTAAATTATGATCTAATGAATCGGCTACTTTTTATTTTGCGTCGAGCATTATAATTCGAGATTTAGGTTATTTTAAAAGATTTCTATTGCCATTTTTTTAATTTTTTGGATTTTGTTCAGGAAATTGATTGATTTTGAACTGAAGTTTATATCTGTTGTTTTAATTCTATGAATTTAACGTTATAAGTAGCCGAAATCAAAAGCAGTTCTTTGGCCATTTTCTCTAATTTTGACTAAGTTAAGTATTTTTTTAAATCAAAAATTTTGTAGATGTATTTATAAGTGATGCACTTATTTTATAGAATGATGACTTTCACAAAAACATATTGTAATATTTTCATACCCTTTAAGCGTCAAAACGGTTCGTAATTATGTGATATTCTAAACCTAACAGCAAAAATTCCAAAACAATCGTCGGTTTTAGGTCGATTAGTCAAAATGAAATAATAAAAATAAAAAAGTAGCTCACTTATTAGATCATAATTGAAATGATTTTTCAAGTTGTGCATTAAAACTTATAGAAATACATTATTTTAAATGTAAAATAACGTTTGTAAAATCACGTAAATCAGCGAAATCGGCAAAATTTCGTGTACGGCCTCTTAACATAATACTTAGTGTTTTAATTTTTAGTCCAATCAATAGATTTTTGTAAACAGATAATTGCTTCACATTTTGCAAAAAAAAAAAAATACCAGCGTTGTGTCATCGATCTTCTCTTTCTTTTCTATGCAGTCCGACAGTGACCGCGCTTCCCCTTAACTTTATAATGTTTCTTACGGATGCTAAAAGTGGTAATGATATGTAGTAACACATACCTGTCACCGCGGAATTGCTTGCCTAGCTCTGCTACGAGTCGTCTCACTTCTTCTTCGCTGAAGTCCGTATAACCTATGTGTACACTTTGTCTGCAACACAAACATACATATATTACCATCAAGTTTTACATTTATTTAGTAAGTTTGTATATTTGGGAATAGATCGAATTTTTCAAACGGCGATACTGTTTTCTCCAAGTCATAGTTGTCGGTTATTAAAACTATTGTTTTCTAGACAGAAAAAAGTGTACGTCTTTTTTTGTGGGGATTGATTTATTAAAGTTTTTACAGTCCCTGTGTGCAACCAGCTACCGGCCAGTATTGCATTAATGTCGCACTGTAACTGTATTTACCTTCATGTGTATAAATTTAGTTATTATCGGGACCGATAGATGGCACCTTTTATTTGAGTCCAAAAGCTAGATCGCGGTGTTGAGATTCTCCGCCGATTATGTATGGTATTCATATAATAAGGTTTATTTTCGTACAATTTATTAATGTGACCAACAAAGGTGGAATAAACATTTGGTTACCCTATGTTAAATTTTTGAAGTCAGCCTTATAGAAAGTAGGGAACCATTCTAGTTAGTGTCATTGTGACCCTCACGAAGCCCGAGGGTTCTCATGACCTATCAATCTTCAGCAATACCAGCTCGCAAGATGAGCGAGCACCCCCAAAACCCTTACAAAGGCCCGAGGGTTTTACACCCTGATTACTGTTCTAAAAACTTTGAAGGAAACATAGTGAGGAGAAGTACGTATCCTACAACCGAAACATCCAAGTCATATAAGTGACATCCACTAAATAGCACTGTGCCAGCAGTGGAAATATTTTAGACTGATTATAAAATCAAATCTAGTATTAGAATTGATTGCCTGGCTGTACTGCTCTTCTTCTTCTTCGTCGTCACCTCAATGGTGAGAATCGTGACGACACGCAATTCCAAGTTATGGGGTCTTCTGCACTTCTGCAGTGTATATTTACCTGAATCGGAACTGTTCGCCTAACTCCCGCTCGTCTCTTGGCGTGATCTCGAACACGCCGGTGAAGGCGTACGGATGTCCCCCGTACGCCCACTCCGAGCCGTGCACCTGCACCCCACTGTGGAACACCCCGACACCTGCGCCCGCCGTGTACCTGGACGAAAAGATAATCAAATTTACTGTATTTCCAACGGAATATAAAAAAAAACAAGGTAAATAACTAATTTATTGAATTAGTAACTGAAGCACAACGTGCTCATTCATAAGGGGGAAAATTGAACAAAAGAAAAAGCAGTTCACACAAACAAACAAAGTGGCCGCAAGATTCAAATAATTTAAATGTTCAAGTAGGTTGTACTGAACACTTGCAAATAGTGTACGACCGTCATGAATTTCTTGGAACGCTATGACACTTTTATTTCTAAACATCATATTCATCTGATGATGAACGATGGTGGAGAGGCCTCTCCATCTCCAATTGTACTTACGCAATTTGACACCACCCTCGGCTACAGTGATCCCCAATCTTTTTGGCCGGGCAAAAGTGAGCGCGACCGCCATCTTGCGCATTCAGCGCATCGCCTCGCGCTTACCATCACCTTAATTTTACATTTAGCGCATCGGCTCGCGCCTACCACCACCTTAATTTTGCATTCTGTACATCGGCTCACGCCTACCATCACCTTAATTTTGCATTTAGCGCATCGACTCGCGCCTGCTACCACCTTAATTTTGCATTCTGCACATCGGCTCGCGCCTACCATCACCTTAATTTTGTATTCAGCGCATCGGCTCGCGCCTACCATCACCTTAATTTTGCATTTAGCGCATCGCCTCGCGCCTACCACCTCCTTAATTTTGCATTCCGCACATCGGCTCGTACCTACCTTAATTTTGCATTTCGCGCAACGACTCGCACCAACCATTACCTTAATTTTGCATTCTGCGCAACGACTCGCACTAACCATTACCTTAATTTTGCATTCTGCGCATCGGCTTGCGCCTACCAACACCTTAATTTTGCATTCTGCGCATCGGCTCGCGCCTACCATCATCTTAATTTTGCATTCTGCGCATCGGCTCGTACCTACCTTAATTTTGCATTTCGCGCAACGACTCGCACCAACCATTACCTTAATTTTGCATTCTGCGCATCGGCTCCCGCCTACCATCACCTTCATTTTGCATTTAGCGCATGGACTCGCCCCTACTACCACCTTAATTTTGCATTCTGCACATCGGCTCGCGCCTACCATCACCTTAATTTTGTATTCAGCGCATCGGCTCGCGCCTACCATCACCTTAATTTGGCATTCAGCGCATCGGCTCGCGCCTACCACCACCTTAATTTTGCATTCAGCGCATCGGCTCACGCCTACCATCACCTTAATTTGGCATTCAGCGCATCGGCTCGCGCCTACCACCACCTTAATTTTGCATTCAGCGCATCGGCTCACGCCTACCATCACCTTAATTTTGCATTCAGCGCATCGGCTCGCGCCTACCACCACCTTAATTTTGCATTCTGCGCATCGGCTCGCGCCTACCATCACCTTAATTTTGCATTCAGCGCATCGGCTCGCGCCTACCATCACCTTAATTATGCATTCAGCGCATCGGCTCGCGCCTACCACCACCTTAATTTTGTTTTCTGCGCATCGGCTCGCGCCTACCATCACCTTAATTTTGCATTCAGCGCATCGGCTCGCGCCTACCACCACCTTAATTTTGTTTTCTGCGCATCGGCTCGCGCCTACCATCACCTTAATTTTGCATTCAGCGCATCGGCTCGCGCCTACCAACACCTTAATTTTGCATTCTGCGCATCGGCTCGCACCTACGTTCAACCCGGCAAAAAAGATTGGGGACTACTATACCTACTCTACTCTTATCCAGCTGGCAGCCACCCTGTGAAGATCTTCGCTGCACCTAGCCTGAGAGCCGGCCGCCTGGCCGGGGCACAGCGCGCGCTGCTCGTCCCGCCGCGACAACAGCGACATGCACGACGGGAACATCGCGCAGATGCCGCACGACTGTATGTGTTACTTACCAGTTGGTCCAGTACATATCGTACACGTTGAGCACGACGGCCGCCTGGCCGGGGCGCGGCGCGCGCTGCTCGCCCCGCCGCGACAACAGCGACATGCACGACGGGAACATCGTGCAGATGCCGCACGACTGCGTGAGCGCAAGGAGACATGTTAGTGTAGGTCATGATTGTTTTATGAAGACCAGCTTGAAAGACAACCCGAAATGAACCCGACCATACTTTGCGTAAGGTCATGGCTCAAGGTCAAGGTCACCACACAGCTGCAGTACTCTCACAGTTATTTTATTATACATCTGATTTTGCATCACTGTCAAAATCAGTAATCTTTATTGTGTAATAAGCTTGTGGCAATAAGCTTGCCACTGCCAATTAGTCTGTCAAAATAACAGTGATCTTTATTTTCTTTTCAATAAGCTTGCTATTGGGTTGCTACTGTCACAAAAACTGTGATAGGACGGGTGGCTTCGCTTAGGAGCATGTAGCTTAGCTACACGCTCCTAGAAAAACAACGCATGATTACAAGCTTTTATTTAATTTCACTTGTCTGGGTGTTTATCTGTCTGTCTGTAATATAATCTTGCAAGTTAAAATTGACCCACATCCCGGTTTCCGATTGAGCTAGCACAAGCAAATTAGATAAGGACGAAATGAAATAAACATGATTTATATGGAAATTACTAGCGTACCGGGCTTGGTATTCATTGCGAAAAATTGCAATAATTGATCGAGCGAGCGAAGCGTCTCTGCTTCAAGTCTGCCAAAATTTGCTTTCGTCTGTCAGTTTGTTGCTACGCCTATACACGTCTTATTTTACAACCGATTTGGACGAAACTTGATATACAGGTTTTACGACTTTATAGAATTCTTTTGTCGTCGGGGATTTTTGATTGGAGGGTACTTCCTCCAAAAAAAAACCGGTCAAGTGCGTATCGGACCACGCACGATGAAGGGTACCGTAGTTGGGAAGAATCAATCCCAAGCACAAACTTAACATTGTACTTAAAAAAAAAACCGGTCAAGTGCGTGTCGGACCACGCACGATGAAGGGTACCGTAGTTGGGAAGAATCAATCCCAAGCACAAACTTAACATTGTAGTTAAAAAAAAACTGGTCAAGTGCGTGTCGGACCACACACAATGAAGGGTTCCGTAGTTGGGATGAATTTATTCCAAGAATAAACTTAACATTGTAGTTTAGTAAAACATTATCCCCCATACATTCCAACTACAAATGTCCATAGTTAAACGAAAAGGATCCAACCCACATTACACCTAATGTGGGTTGGATCTTTTTTGTTTAACTATGGACAATGTAAGTTTGTACGCATAATATTGAGAGATTTACCATGTTATTTTAAGACCTCAGACTTCTTAAGGTTTTCCTAATTTTTTTAATCTATAGCTATAGAATTATTTTCTGTATTTTTTTTTTCAAAATTTTAAGGTCAGTAGTTTCGGAGCTCACAGTAAGCCCTTTCATTTGATATATCGCACGGTACAGTTTGCAAATATATATATTTTTTAATTTTCTTATTTGTCCCCAAAATTGACCCCCATATTCAAAATTCATTAATTTACGTTACACGTCCGTATTTGGGTCACAGAAATACATACGTGTACCAAATTTCAACTTAATCGATCCATTAGATTCGGAGCAAATTAGCTGTGGCTTGCGTTAATTTTGGGACACCCTTAAAATAGGGAGCTTGTGCGGTTGTCTTTGCTGTTTAGGCTGCCAGTTACCACGACTAAGATAACGACCACATTGGACCCAACCTTTTAGCTATACAAGGTGGCAGGGACATCGACACGCAACCTGTTACCATGGATTCAGTACATGATTCTGACCGACGAAAAAATATTGCTGTTCCAGACATTTTGACGACGTAGCTATTGCACTTTTGTAGAAAACAGTTTTTTTTTTTTTAATAACCGATGATACATTTCAATGCATGGGGGTCCAGAATCATGTATGTCGCTGCCACCCTGTATATTAACAAAAAAAAAAAAAACCTGGATTTTTGTTAGTTTTCGAAATTATTCGAACAGTAAAAGTATTTTCGGCCAATCTACATAACAATGTGTGCTGTTTTTAATTTAACAAACCGTGTCCATACGTAACATTAACAACTTAAGTAGCGATAAAATTTGTTTCGGTCGATAAACGTAAGAAAATAATAAACATTTTAGGTCCATTTCAAACAGAGCATAACGTAGAATTCGTACAGTATAGTCTTTGACGTTTTTGCGAGAATTTTCCAAGCGGTAATCTTCAAGTTTCTAGTTCGTCAATGTTCTTCATTTTGTCTGTCCATTTTAAAGTGAAAGATTATTAATAACATTTTTAACACTTAGCAGATATTTATGTATGGTTAGGTACGTTGGGGTCATGGTTATTTTTACTTAGTATTTTGCTAAGACTTTTCCGTAACCATGGAGACCATTACCATAACCATTAAGAACGTATTTCACATTCAAATAACCACAATACTAACTTATCATCATTCATCATTCTCCTGGCCTTATCCCAATTTATTTGCGGTCGGCGCAACATGTCCCTTTTTCTCATACTTCTCTATTAGTATTAGTCATCATCTCGGTAGCCAATCCCTTTCTAGCCATATCATCTTTCACACACTCCATCCATCGTTTCTTTGGTCTACCCCTACTCTTATAGCCATCGACATTCATACTCAAAACTTTTCCCATGGCATTTCCTTCGTTCCTCCGCATCACATGCCCATACCATGACAACCGATTTCCGCACAACTTTTCAGTCACCGGTGTCACTTTCAAACTTCCTCTTATGTACTCATTTCTTATTCTGTCCATTCGCGTAACACCACACATTCCTCTTAGCATTCTCATCTCAGCTGCATGCATTGCATTTCATTCATCCCTAATTGTGGCCTAACAATCTGATCCATACAAGACAGCAGGTCTAACCATTGTTTTATATATCTTCCCTTTAAGTTTAAGCGAAATGCGAGACTCGTAAATTGTTCCCGTTACAATACTAATGTACACCAGGCAAAGTTCTGTCGTTTACATATTTGCCGCCAATTTTGAATTAAGAACTGTTCAATATTCAAATTTGTTGGAATTTAGAATATTAAAACAGTTGAAAGAATTATGATTGATGCAATTGTTTAGTTACAGCGTTGTTTTGAATCTGTGAGGTCACGTCCGAAAATGCATCTTACCACGGAACAGATAAATAAGGTTTTAACCTTATTTATCTGTTCCGTACATCTTACTAAGGAAAATGACCGTGCAATAATTTTCTATAACATCCGAAGAGGCCTAACACGGCTTCAGTGTTTCGAAGAGCTAACATCTGTATTCCACGATGAAGCCCCATGTTTGCGGGCTGCGGAACGCTGGCATTTAGAATTCCAGCGTGGACATACCAGTATTAGTGACAAATCTCGTAAAGGAAGTCGTAAATCCGCCTTCACTGAAAATAACATGGTTGCTGTGAGACAACTAATCCTCGAAGATCGTCATGTGACATAACCATTCAGAAGATCAAGCATGAGGCACAGGTGTGAGAAAGCTAGTTTCCCGTTGGATCCCGCATTTACTTTCCGACGATCATAAGGCGGCCCGCGTCAGTTGGTGTAAGAAAACTCTTCAAAGGTTCAATCGAGGAGAGTCAAATCACATCTACGACATCATCAGTGGTGACGAATCTTGGATCTATGCCTACGATCTTGATTCCAAACAACAATCCACAATCTGGGTCTTCCAAGACGAGCCAAAGCCGACTAAAGTTGTTCGCTCCCGAAGCACTTCAAAGAAGATGGTAGCTACGTTCGTGGCGAAAGCCGGTCATGTTGCGATGATAGCACTTGAAGATCGTAGAGCGGTTAACGCAGAGTGGTATACCACAGTTTGTTTACCACAAGTCATCGCCGAACTTCGAAAATGTAACCCAAAGCGACACATCATTCTACACCATGACAACGCAAGCTCACACAGCGATCGTCAAACGATTGAGTATTTGAAGCAGGAAAACTTAGAATTTCTTGACCATCCTCCATACATTCCTGACTGACCTAAGCCCTAACGATTTCTTTACATTTCCTAAAATTAAGAAAACTTCGTGGTCAAAGGTTCCAGTCCGGTGAAGAAGCAGTCGACGCTTTCAAATCGGCCATATTGAACACCCCCACTTTGGAGTGAAATAAATGTTTTATTAACTGGTTCGAGCGTGGTGAATACTTTGAAAAACAATAAAGAGCAATACGTTGATAGTTGTTTTTTTCTTCTTCAAACGACAAAGCTTAAAAGGCATGCCACGTATACACATAAAATTAATCAAAAATTCTACCAGTATTTCCTGAAAATCATGCTTTCCATCAAAATGACTCACACGCAGTTATTTTATAAACGGTAGACTAAATTATCTTTGTAAATACATGAGTTGAACTTTATGACACAGCTGAATATAGAACGATCAGCCGCTGACCGTGCGATTGCGGTAGTCTAATCGGTAGTTTCGGTGATAAGGGGATGGTTAATTTTCGTCTAAAATAACTTTAAAATTTAAGAAAATAGACGAAAATTAACAATCCCCTCCCCTTATCACCGAAACTATCGAGCCTAAATATTTGAAAAAAAAAATAGAAAATAGTTATATACCTATGTATATATTACAGAAAAACTTATAAGAAGTCTATGGTCTTAAAATAACAAGGTAAATCTCTCAATATTGTGCGTACGAACTTACATTTGCAGTTGGAATGTATGGGAGAACTTGTTTTCCAACTACAGTGTTAAGTTTGTTCTTGGGATTAATTCATCCCAACTACGGAACCCTTCATTGTGCGTGGTCCGAGACGCACTTGGCCGGTTTTATTATTTAGTTTGAGCTCAGAGATTAATCAAGAATTGACTAAAATTCCTGAATTAAGTAATGGCACCGCTCTACAGAGAGATTAACGCCGTCTTTGACGAGTCACGAGATTTTCTAATCCGATTACTAGGTTAAGCAAAGTGCAAATAAATGATGTCTCTTCTGCCCGGATTACAACTGTGTTCGTTTATCGGACACAATTCTGCAGATAAGCTGGAAGTAGATGCACAATATGATTCTATGGTATAATTTCTATGTTTACTGCCAATTTTTTTTTTTTTTTACAAACCAGACGTTCTGTTTCCAAGGCTTTTGGGTGGACATGGCTGAAGAACGAAATAAGATTAAAAAAGCTGCAAATGAGATCTACAAGAAACCGGAAACGGATAGCAGTGAAACCTCAGACGAAGAAATTGGAAACAGCAACGTGTAATACAGCATAGCAGTGACATAAAGAGTCGAAATCGCAGTTTAACCTGCAAAAGATTCACCGGGGAAGCTGGAATAGAAGCAACCCGGCGGCGACGTCGTAAAAGAGCCCATCCATAATTATGTCACCTGTCTCTCCACAATTCCAAAGCTTATTTAACGGTGCATACCGGGTATGCGATAATCCCTATCCATATCCTAAGGGCCTGTCTTCCCTATCATTATCGCGCCCCCCGGTCTACTCTTTGATATGCAATGATCCCTGTTGCACCATGTAACATGAGGCAACAGGGCAGGGGCTAGTGTGAATCTTTGGGTTCATTCGAATAATCGAGTCTGGTCAAACCACGCTGGGGTCGGTGCATTTCATTCATTCATTCATTCAAAACAGACATTCTGTTTCCAAGCACTGCAACTTCTGTAAGCCAGAATCTACAGAAGAAAGCCATGATGAATTTTTTGGGTTATTATTACGTACCACAATCATTGTCAGAGCAATTAAGGTGTAGGCAAGGAAAAGTTGTCAGTAATAGCTGCACCGCACATAAAATATGTATAAAAAAATCGCTTGGCAAATATTGACTGCATTCTTCAGGGTGTCAATATGTAAACATGATAAAGCAAAAGTAAATTAAACTTATTTTTTTTGGGTCATCAACCTATGTAGTTGAAGATTATATTCTGCCTAGCCTTTTCCCAACTATGTTGGGGTCGGCTTCCAGTCTAACCAGATGCAGCTGAATACCAGTATTTTACATGGAACGACTGCCTATCTGATCACCACAACCCAGTTACTGGGTAATACGATACCCCTTCGTAAGACTGGTTGTCAGACTTTCGGGCTTCTGACGACCCGTAACGACTGTCAAAGATCCTCGAATGACAGCCGGGACCAACGGCTTAACGTGCTTTCCGAGGCACGGAGGAGTCGCGGTATGAAAAGATGGTCACCCATCCACGGACCAACCGCGGCAAGCGTAACTTAACCTGATGGATCGACCCGTGCGGCTGTTATTACTTAGCAACGAGCTCCCTTGAAATACCAGTTTAAAAAATCAGTTTTTTTGTGTAAACTTAACAGACGTCGAGATCGATATCTAACTAAATACCATAAAACAAAATAAATAAAAACCGGCCAAGTCCGAGTCGGACTGGCGCACGAAGGGTTCCGTACCATTATCTTTAAAAACGGCAAAAAAAAATCATGTTCGTTGTATGCCTTTATTTTATTCTATTTTTTAGTATTTGTTGTTATATCGGCAACAGAAATACATCATTTGTGAAAATGTCAACTTTCTAACTATCACGGTTCATGAGATACAGCCTGGTGACATAAGGACAGACAGACGGACAGCGGAGTCTTAGTAATAGGATCCCGTTTTAACCTTTGCGTACGGAACCCTAAAAAAACACAGATTTCTCAACTCATACTTCGAGTAATAAAGCTACCAGCGGTCGTTTACCCTAAAAAAAAATCAAAATCATATCATCAAAAAATCTTTTTTATTTTGTCGTGTTATGATATCGATACCCATTACGTCTGCGGATCGCTAGCTAATTTAATTTTAACCTGTATTTTTTGAGTACATGGGAACCCCCCTTTTAGTGCTGAGTCAACTGCGAGATGTTAATAGTGCAACCCGACTAAATTTTACGGTCTCCTATACCATTTCAAATAAGATTAGACATTTAAATAAACCTTTTACATTTTTTCATCGATTTTGACTTCCATTGCGTTGGTGGCATAACAAATGGCAGCTGCAGTAAACAGTTGGTATCGTAGCCACGTTTTTGCTTTTAATGCCATCCTTAGGCCTACGAAATAGAAGTTAAAATCGGTTGGACGGACTGTTAAAAAGGTTTATTTAAATGTGTACACCCTAATTGCGTAACACACTATCCATCGGAATCTGAATCATTTTGAAGCAAATTGCTAATCCATTGCTTCAATGTTCGAAAATGTTGAATGTTGTTGAACTGTCAAAATAAAACCGATTCCGATCGATAGTGTGTTACGCAATTGCCCCACTAGTCTCATTATATTTCAAATGGAGTTGAGTCGTTAACCCAAATCATACAAATATTGAGATGCGTGGAAGTAAACGATTAATGTTTGTTTAAAGCAGTTTCTTTGAATTTCATCTGTAATTTAAAACCTTTTCCTGGTTCCTACATTTAGAATGGCTTGCAACTAAGGAAGTCATTAATGGTGTCTTGCCAAGCCACTGATTTCTAGCATTGTCAAAAGATTAAACATCGTTCATCTTTCGCAAGTTTATACAGGGTTATTGGTAAAACACCAACCACCTCTTAAGGGGTCATTGTACTCATCATTATGAACAACTTTTTGACGAATTATGCTAACATAAATGTACTGAACAGCTGATTTTTTTTTTTTGCTGCTGGTATTTGGTGTTTTACCAATAACCCTGATACAGATATTCGTCATATCATAGACAAAGTTTGTTATTGCTGTGACAGGTCACAGCTATTACCTATACTCCATCGGTTAAGGTAATTAAATAAAGGTTAAAAAAATTCGGTCAAATGCGTGTCGGACCACGCACAATGAAAAGTTCCGTAGTTGGGATGAATTTATCCCAAGAACAAACTTAGCATTGTTGTTGAAAAACATGTTCTCCCATACATTCCAAAACCCTTCATTTTGATACCCCACACGATGGTATTAGAAGAAAAAAAATTCAAACTCCACAATATGGCACCCCAAATCCGCCATTTTACTATGTTTTTGATTTTAAAGTAGCCAGTGAGATTCGCGCTACCAAGACAAATCTAAAGACGTATAATTTATCCATATCCGTTCATTCGTTTAGGAGGTAACAAAGAAACGGACATACATACATACATACAGGTCAAACACATAACCCTCCTTTTGGGCTTCGCCGCAGTCGGGTAAAAATACGTTAAGTTAAAATTTATTTTCGATTTTTACGGGAGTTTCCTCTTTGACTTTATCATTTATTCTTAAACTACTCTTCGTAGTTGTAACTCTGCTTGAGCACAATTTTTAGTTAGATTTATAATAATAATATAATATTTTGTAATATGTCTATTGTAAAGAGCCCAAGAAGACAGGTACAACTAATTAAAACGTTGCTAAATTGAAGAGCACAACTGTCACGTAGCATGACATGACAACTGTAGTGACAGGTATTACGTTTAGTCGGTTCACCACGTGACGTGGCTTTTTGTTTACCTTTATTTAGTTACCTAAACTGATGGAGTATAGATGCGAATAGTGGGAAGCTTTGGAAGCTCTGCTTTGTCCCCTTAGAGGGACAGATCGGAAAAAAAAAATTGGTTTGCCCCCCTGTTAGCAACGAGGGGACAGTTCAAACTATATTCTAGAGTTGCTAACAGGGTGACAGATCAAACTTTTTTCCGATCTGTCCCCCAAAGGGAACAAAACAGGGTGACGGATCGGAATAATCCAAGCTTTGCGCCGACACAACGATGAGGACGGCGAAAAAACTGGAACAATTTGCAAAACAATAATATGAGATTTTTTCTAATTCTGTTTGATGAAAATCTACTAAATCATTTCATATTATTTTTATCAGCAATAAGTCATAGATACGGAATATACCTAATGTAACGCAAAACTACGTCAAACTCATTACAATGTCAATAGAATTTGAACACACTGTAGATTACGGCCGGTGTAGACAGATAGCGGATTGTCAAAGATAAGATATTCTCGAAAACTGTCGCTATCCGATAAAGTGGATTTATTTCAGAAAGTATCTAATTGATATATAATAAGGTAGGTAATTGGAAAACTTTTTTGTTTTTTTATTTTTATTTAAGATGGGTTTGCTCTTGACTCCAGTCTAGGTCGGAGGCGACAGAGACAGAGTCGACGATGGAGTGAGCTTACCCAGAAGAAGCCTCTTGACTCTCATTTTGAAGAGATTAGGGTTGTATGCGCTCGGAAACACAGACGCAGGTAGTGAGTTCCACTCTTTTGCTGTGCGCATTATAAAAGACATTTGGAAGCGCTTAGTGCGAATTAGTGGAATAGCAACTAGGTAGGGATGGTAACTGGCAGTGCATCTAGATGTCCGATGGTAGAAGGGGGCCGGCGGAAGCAGGTCGTGGAGTTCTTGAGCACACTCTCCGAAGTACAATCTGTAGAAGACCGACAAGCAGGCAACTAAGGTAATTAATATTAGTTATTTTTATAACATGACCTGTGACTTTTCAGGTCGTTATCTAAACTCCCCAAAACCTAGCCTTTTCCCAACTATGTCGGGAATGGCTTCCAGTCTAACCAGATGCAGCTGAATAGCAGTATTTTACATGGAGCGACTGCCTATCTGACCGCCACAACCCAGTTAATGGGTAATACGAAACCCCTTGGTAAGACTTCTTTCTGACGACCCGTAACGAATGTCAAAGATCCATAAAAGACAGCCGGGACCAACGACTTAACGTACTTTCCGAGACATGGAGAGGTCTTGGTATGTAAAGATGGTCACCCATCCACGGACCAACCGCAGCAATCGTAGCTTAACCTGATCGATCGACCCGATAGCCACAAGCCCCTCACTGAAAGAAAGACCCTAATATTTTTTTTTTAGCTATCGCATTTGATGGTAAGAGGTCATCGCCGCCTATGAACCTTTGCAATACCAAAGGCACAGCAAATGCGTTCCAATCCCAGAGACATAGCTGCGATGTCTCATATCCCAGTAATTAAATTACACCACTCTCTGTTCCGAGTTATTTGAAACAAACTTCACAAGAGTTAAACTTCTAAACTTAAAGTAAAGCGAACCCTCAATATTTCCTCAGGAAGAAATACGCATAAACTCACGCCTTCTTCTCATGGGGTGTGGCCAAGAAACTACAAGAACGCCGCCTGCTACGATCCTTACATACTCCTTTAGCTTCGTTTCCGTTCATACATCTGCGGGGCAATTGCGTAACACATTATCAATCGGAATCTGTTTGATTCTGACAGTTCAACAACAGTCATTGCGTTATTTACGTTGTCGATCATACAAATTTTTCGAACACATAAAGCAATGGATTAGCAATTTGCTTCAATTTGTTCCGATCGAAAGTGTGTTACGCAATTAGGATGCTGGTCATACACACACGCCGCGCCGGTTGCGAGTAGGTACTACACACCTGACTTTTATGAAGGACATCACCAGTAAGGTCAGGATATGTCTTCCTAGGACGTTCCCTTATCGGCGTTTTACTCACATCTGCTTTGTAAATACCTTTTGTTAGTCGCCCTTCATTCATCCTCTTAACATGACCAGACCATCTAAGCATCATACTCTTTTCAATTTTTGTTGCTACAACAACTTTTAAACTGCAACATTGCCTTATCACATCATTCCTCCTCAGCCTATTATAGTTACACCACATGTATGTTTCGCAAGGAACGCAAAAAAAAAAGAAACAGAAAGAAATACGTGTATTTTTGAGGCTGATTTAAATTAACCGAAAAGAGGTCCAAAAGCATTAGGCCTAAGCATGAAGCTGAATTCATTTATGTTAATTAGTGGAAAAATACAGGGCTTTTCGAATTTGCCATAACAGCACGTCAAAGACGGCTCGTCAAAGGCAATGTCGAGGCCGCCACTTGCTACAAAGGCTGAACGCCTCGCTAATTACTGGCGTACAAAACTGGCGCTTAACAAGTGTTCACGCGATTTAACTAATGTTACACCTTTTTAAGGTTTTTTTCATTTTGAGAATTTATTGTGGTAGGATATATGAATAGGAGTGTGGATAAAAATGACTTTAGATAACATTGAATACGAAATCCATAAAACTGTTAAATTTTTCTATCTATACCATTAACACATCTATTCGGCATCTTTTACTTTTAATACCAAATCCCCTTATTAATAAAGTAAGCGCTATTGAAAACTTTTAGCATTCCCGATCACCCATCAATATTGAGAGCATACCTCTAAGAATCCAATTGTATGCATATATTCGTATAAAAATAAACAATAAAGTGTAACACTAGTGTAGCAAGCACTTATTCACGCGATCCAACAAACATTACCTACCATTATAGTTCGCGTCACGTAAGTTTGCCGCTCAGAAACCAGGCCGTCCGATGCGCATGGCATGGCGCGCTGCTGTTTTAGTATAGATATTGTCTACTGCGCAGTCATTTGTAGCCTACTTCAGGGCGGCAAACTTAAATGACGCGAACTATACCTGGCCAATCAATAAAATTGTTTTGTACCAATTCAGTCATAAATGGAGTAAATTGTTTTAGTTAAGTTTACCTTAGCTTACTGCTTAATAGGACACGCGAGATTTTCCTGCTCATTTTTAAATCTTGTTCAAGTTTTTCAGTCCACATTTGGACTGAGGAACTAAGTACTATGAAAAATTTTTAGTGCTTGAAATATCTTCATAGATTTCGTCATCATCACTTGTATGTACGGGGTTTATTTATACACACACCGGCAAAATTAGAGGAACACAAAAAAATGCCTTTTTTTTAAAACATGTGGGTATTTCGACAAGTGGTTTTGTTATTTGAATGCTTACCCTTTTTTCATACAAAATTAAGAGGATTTTTGACAGTTTTCAACCTTCTAACATAAATTATACCCTCATAAGCGCTTGTTTACAATTTACGCTTCTGAGTGTTTTTGATAAGAAATTTGGTTTAAGCAGTCAATGGTGGCCCTACCTCATTTTGTTTGGAGAGTTAACATTGTATTGCATACAGAATGAGTGATTTGCCAGCAACTGAAGTCGCCAGGGCTGTAACAATGATTGAGGAAGGTCACACCTACCGTTCAGTCAGTCGAACGTTGGGTGTATCAGTATCCGTGATCCACCGTAATGTGCAACGATACAGACAGACAGGATCTTACGTGCGCAGGCGAGGCCAAGGCAGAAATCGTGCAACCAGTGCCGTAGACGACCGATTTATAAGGGTGCAAACTTTGAGAAATCGTCGTCAAACGGCTGTTCAGACCCGAAATCTTTTGGAAGAAGTGCGTAACGTACGTGTTAGTGAACGAACAGTGAGGAGAAGGTTAAATGAAGTTGGTTTGAAGTCATACGTGCCAGCAAAAGCGCCTAAACTTGAGGTGAGCCATCGAGTAGCAAGATTAGCGTTCGCTCGTCAGCATCAAAATTGGTCCAATGAGTGGAGGCGAGTTTTATTCTCTGACGAAAGCCGTTTTTGTGTAAATTTCATCGATGGAAGGGATAAGATGTGGAGATATCGAAGAGAACGTTACCATCAAGCAAATTTTTCCGAAACAACGTCTTAAGGTGGAGGGTCTATTATGGTGTGGGGTGGTATAAGTTTGACGGCACGCATCGCTCTGGTCATCATCGATGGCGGTTCTCTGACTGCACACAGGTACATAACTGAGATCCTAGCGCCTCATGTTATGCCTTTTGCCCCATTCATAGGATCAGATTTTGTGTTTATGCAGGATAACGCACGGCCCCACACTGCGCACATAGTGTGTGATTACCTTAATGGGATCGGTAAAACCCAGATGGACTGACCAGCACGATCGCCAGACATGAATCCAATAGAACATGTCTGGAACATGATTGGACGAAGGGTCCGGGCAAGAAATCCAGCCCCTAGAAATGTTGAAGAGCTGAAATTGTCGCGGGTTGAAGAATGGGACACTTTGCCTCAAGAAATGATTGAAGGTGTCATAAGGAGCATGTGTAGACGTATCCAAGCCCTTATAAGGGCAAGAGGAGGCAACACGCGCTATTAAATCTTTTTATTTTACTTTTTTATTTTAATTTTGCTCTGTGCTTACGCATTAGAAAACATCAAAATTTTTCACTTCAGACCACTTTATTGTTTATTTTTTAATTAATCCCAATAAACCCAACATTTTGTTTTTTTCTTACATAAAATAAACAAATAATGTCAAATGAAGCGAAAACAATAAATAAAATACATTAAATCTCAAAAAGTAATGTATTTTAGTTGTGTTCCTCTAATTTTGCCGGTGTGTGTATTTTGACGTGAAAACGTCTTTTCGCTCGGTGTACTGGTGGTAAGTTCAATATTTCTGACCAACAAAAACGTGTATGATTTCAACCGCTAATAACTACAAGACTTTTAATGATAGAGTAATAGTTGAGCATTCAAAAGATAGCTCATATTTATAACAATTTTAAGGCTAGATATAATTTGCATGTGACGTCACACTGCGAGTGCACGCGCATGCGCGCGAACCTTTACTTTTCATTATGTGTCGAAATATCAATTCGTATAGCGCAAAAACGTGTTTAGCTAGATCAGTTATTCTGGTGCCTTTGTCAAGTGTTGGCAAAATAATGTCAGATGTCGTCTCATATCGGCAGTAAATCTGCTCAGAAATCGAAAAAAACCGCAATCGAAGTAAACTTGCATCAAAAGGAATGCAATGAGCCTAAAAAGTCTAGTACCGAGCAAATACGATAGCTACGGCAGCGGCAGTGTCAGAAACCGTAACAAAAAAGTTTAGGATGTCGTCTCATATCGGCCGTAAATCGGCTCAGAACTGAAAACATTATTATAAGTGAAAGCTTACTTTGTAAGGAATGCAATGAGCCTACTAAGTCTAGTGTCGAGCAAATACAATGGCTACGGCAGTATCGGAAACCATAGTAAAATTTCAATCTGTTTTCACAAAAACGACCTGCGTCTACAATTTTTTTTTCTAAACATGCGTGTTAATATTGTATCCGCGTTATAATTAACCAGTGCTACCTATATTTAAATACGTTAATGTATAAATATTATCGCAGTGGCAGTTTTATTTGCTTACTATTTTATTTATAGCCCGGCTTATCGGTTACTTTCTTTTGTTTTCACTGATGTAAACAGTAAATAAATTGTAAAGTATTTGCGTTATCGTCCCTATTCTCTGGTCTAGCTAGCAAAACTCCGCAGACGTGACGTGACTATAACAAACATGTATTTTACATAATTGTAACCATAAGAATTATCAATACATCTAAGTTAGATTTGTTCTTAACCGATTCGTTGCGGCTCCCGGTTTCGCAAACTTTTAGCCATGGCGGCGAACAAATATTTCATGGCGCGCCTGTCGTGTCAACCGCCACAGAAGTAGATGACACACCTAGTGTGCCATCAGCCATGTGTAAAAAAAAATATACTTTTTATGCTTTTTGCGCATGTGTAGACCTGATTAGGTTTAGTTGACATCAAAAGTTGATAGTGAACGGTCGTATAAGTGGTGTAAAGTGGCTAAATACGTGTTCTTCTACGCCGTTTCCTTGAAATGGCGGGTAAGAGACTTTTTTATGCAGATGTTGCAAACCTTTTGTCTTATTATTTTTGTTTTTTCTCATTTAATTGTGTTGGTACATTTAAATCACCCTGAAAATCTTTAGTTTTTATTAAATTAACTTTTCAGTGAATAATAACGTTAGTAAATATCAAGTAATCAAGAACCTTATCGTGGGAAAAATAGGGCATAGGTATGACTTTTACAAATATAGGTATTATTCGGCGAAACTGTTAGGCAGATCCACACAAGGTCGGAAAGTAAAGCACGTCTGATTACTAAGGATAGCAAAACAGAAGTGTTCTCAGAAACAAAAACAATACGCTGCGCTGTGCCACAGTATAAATATGGAACAGTACGGAAACTAAATATAGTTTTTTTTATGTGATGCTCTTTTAATTACTAGTTATCAGTCACGTATTTTCGGGTTGAAACGCGGTACAGTTCACCCTAAAAATGCGTGACTAGTTATTTTAATTCGATTTTTTGAGTAACATTAAAAGTAACAGCCATATTGCTTCAATGGAGCGTAGGTAATTATTTTATCGAATAGGCTTATTTTTCATACTGTTTCATATTTATACTGTCGCTGTGCTGGCTGGCCGACGAACAATAGACTGCATTTTTTGCGAACCTTTTTTTGTGCAGTTAGCGTTCGATCTGTTTCAAGCAAAAAAGTAATATGATAAATTGGCCACAAATGAGGAGAATTTACTGGTAAATTAATTTCATACTAAGTTATTTTAAAAAAAGGCAATGCCATAAGCTTCTATTTCATGTACTTATTATGCTCTATTATTTTCGAGACGCTAAAACAAAGTCACCCAGTATACTTATATATATTTCTTTTAATTCATAAAATAGTTTTATCTCGTTTTCGGGTACATAAAGACATGCAAATTGTACAAGCAATTCTGGCTGTATTTTTAATTCATGGTTAAATTTTTTTGATAAAGTTAATTGATCTAACAATAGCTTCGTTATATTTTCAAAATTATTTAATTATTCAATGATAAAAGAAGCATGTCCGTGTTTAATAATACAACGAAAAAATCTCTTGTCAAAAAGGTTTTCCACCCCTGAAAATTTCAGATTCACAAAATGTCTAGAAACGAAGGCTCTGGGCATGTACTACGTGCAAAATAATGCATCTTTTGTCTTGGATAAATCGTCAAAAAACGTAATTTGAGCAAGTTATAACAATTTTTAAATGACACGACTTGCGTGCCTTCCGCCACAAAGAAAAGAAATCGATGACACGCGTGGCGTGTCATCCGCAACGAATCGGTTAAGTGTTATGATTTCCCACGAATTCATGAATCAATCAAATCAATCTGACACTAGCCTGCAAATTGCAAAAAACGCAAGAAAGTTCGAATTTCGCGGACTATCTTTGCGCAACCTTAAGACAGAAACATGGGAAGGTGTTTTTTTAACAAAGAAATAATGTCTAATGGGAAAAACACCGCATGCAAGACGAAGTCGCGATCAGTAACTAGTTATTCTTAAAATAAAACCCAACGATACATACATACCCACATGACTTCGGAGACATTTCCCACAAGGCAGGAAACAAACACATTTATTTAGATCAAGAATAAAGACTCCTTGTTTATTGTTCTAATTTCAAGCGGTCATTCGCGCCGAATTTAACGACAAAATCAAAATTGGAACAAGAAACCTCATTGACGCGGCGGATCGAGAGTTAACACAGATGCACATGTGTCCCTGTTCTGAGCCCGTCTGTTCATTAATTGGAGATCATGACCTCTGGGGCCGAGCTCACTCAGCCTATGACGAGCTATGGGGAATATTGTGCAGAATGGATCCATATTACAGTGATTTTGAAAGATTTTGGCATCATTTTCTATGGAGAAAACGAATTACACGAAGGAATTTTAGTAGTCAAAATTACAGACCACGTTAAAATACAACAATACTGCGTTCATGGACACAAATTTCGATGAGAAATGGGAGTGGGCAGACCTTGTATGTGGAATACCAGAAAACTGCTGAACTGACAATGAATATGGGAATGATTTCCATAGGAGAATAAGACGCCGTAGAAGGGCCTAGCAAAAATGGCTAAATGAACAACAATGCTTTAGGAATGGTAACAGCAAACATGGCAGTATTTCTTGCAAAGACATTATATAAATAGGTAATGACATTATCATGCAAAAATAATTCAATATTTCATACTTATTTGGTAAGTAATTAGAAAAGTTACGAAGTTTCTAGGTCAAGACTTAGGAAGGGCTCTTTAGTATTTATAGGCCAAACAGCCCAACTGTAATAAAGAAATGTAAAATATACCTTTCTCCTGTTAGCAAGTCATTTTATAAGTGAGCCACGAGGTTAATATTTAGATAAAGCTTATATTAGCTTTTGATTGCGACTTCTTTTACCTAGTTTTCTACTTTCTAGCTCCGTGACCTAGAACCTAACCTTTACCTTTAAACGGACTTGAAAACTTAAAAAAAATGATTCACTTCTAAACAGGTCTGAGATCTACATTCCAAAAACCTTGATATTCATTGGTAGACGTTGGTATAGATCTGAGAAATGTGTTTTTAATAATTACCTATTAAATTAATATTATTTAGTAGTTCGCTAATTGATTACATTTTTCAAAAAAACATCTTTTCATTAACATTCTTAAAAAATTGGTCACGCGTGAGCGAGAGGTGACAAAATGAAACAGCCCTCTTAATAAGACTAGCTTATTCTACCTAAGTAAGGTCTGTGGCATATTTGATTTCGTAATTAATATATAATCATAATCGTTTTATTTGCAATATGTATTGGGACAGTGTTGGTCATAAGGTCAGTAATTATAATTAGGTTTCCTAATACATAGTCAGATATTTGACATGCAAAATTTTACAATATAGGAGAGTATATTTACGTCCACTGGCATGCTTTAAGTACTAGTTACTATCAATTTTTACTTTTACAATACATTCAATATTCATTATCGTTACATTACATAATGTATAAATTCATTTGTGAATAAAATCATTTTTCCAGCAGCCATAATTTGAACTTTATAAAAAAATATTATTAGGTATATCTTTAAAGTTCTATGGTATTTTATTATAGATAAGTCCAGTATGTGATAATAGTTCTTTTTATAAAATTAAGTCCTTGGTGCCCTGGGCAGAACTTTTCTATCTGGATTTCTTACTTTTCGAGGGCAACGGTCTTGAGCCTTTTTAAACAGGCTAAAGTGCTGTCGGACAAATTTAGCACATTCTAAAATATACATACTATGAAATGTAAGGAGTTTTAACTTTAGAAACAACGGTTTACAGGATTCCCATGATGGAATGCCACAAATGGCTCGAATGCATTTTTTTCTGTACCCTAAAAGCTTTATCCGCGTCTGTAGTACCCCATAGTATAAGACCGTATTGTAGAGTCGAAGCAACGCAGCCGTGATATGCAGTCAACATCGTACTCTGCGACGAGGTCTTTCGCAGAGTGTGGAGAACATAAAAGTATTTGTTTAGTTTGTTGCATACCATTTCTACGTGTGGTTTCCAAGAAAAGTAACCGTCCAATGCTACTGCCAGAAAAGTATTTTCGTCTGCCTCTAATAGATATTGTCAGTTATAATTAATAAAAAGTTTATCTCGATTACAACCATACGTATGTGCTAAATTGAACAATTTTTGTTTTATTTATATTTGCATTCAAATTATTAGAGCTTAACGAAGAAATTGTTGATTCAATTGTGTTATTAATGTCAGTTTTGTAATTATTTATATCAGTATTCGTTGATGGTGTCATAATGATCGAAATTTCTCCCAGATGCTACAGATTGACGTGCACGTGTTGACGTGTCACGCTCCCCGCGAATGCGCGGCTGCCGTGGGCCTACAGTTGTGTTTTGGTTGATCGTGTATGTAATTATCGTATGTAAAAAGTATCGTGCAACCGTGTCTTTTCATACACAAACGTCCAGTACACAGAAATGGTACGTACACTAGCAGTTTGTGGTGTTACTAGGAGCAATTCAGCATCAGAGTATCCTGGAATACATTACACAATGCTTTCCGTCACACAAAGATCTAGGGACTACGGTACCTTTCGGCCTCCGACAGCCGCTAGCCGTGATAACTCAGTCGTCAATCAATCGTAAATAGTGATTATTTCAATTATTGTAAATAGTGATGATTAACATTTTTAAACACGCCAAGATGGTTAATTGTAGTAAGTTATTATTTGTACCTACAGCCTGCTTCGTTGAAGTAATGCGATGTTTAACTCTTTTCATCCACTTTGAACTTTGGGGTTGGCATAAGGTGCATTGAATCGCATTGACTTCATTTTATCACTTACGGCTACATTTATGAATAAAGTACATAATGATATCTACCTATACTTGACCATTACGACAGCCCAAAGCTTGCAAGTGTGATGGAAAATGTTATCACCAGTTAATTAAAATACAATAGCCGTACGATTAGTACCTACTCCCAAATTAATTATTAATGAGCGAGCGTAGCGCGACGCTAGAGGAACAGCGCGCGCGGGCGGCTCGGGGCACGTGGTGACAATGTTTTTGTGCGGACAACCAGGTAACATAACATGCTTATATATAACTTTGTAATTTTTCATGATACAGTTTGAAATTTTGTACATAGGTTCTTTACATAAACATACTAGACACGTGTTTCGGGTTTCGCATTTACTAAAACTAATATTGTATACACGGATAAAATGGCAGGGGGTGACTTGCATACTCAATAATGGGATCACGCGCACTTATTATTATTATTAGTGGCGTGGTAAACTTTGCTTGCGCGATGCAGAATTTTGCGTGACGTCAGTGTCATAAGTAGTTCGCATGTGGCGTTGTAGATGCCGCCACAACGTCATGACCTACCAATAACCACAGCGTAAATTACGATACTCTTCTGTAAGCAATACTCTCACTATCAATAACATTCCGACAACATACTCAGCAGAGAAACAATTGGAGCGCTCGCTATCGCTAGCCACACAATTAAATTTGTAATAAAGTTGAAACGGTGCGAGCACGCGCCGATAACGCTATACGTATCACAATAGTAGCAGCTGAGATTGCAGAACGGTTTAGCGTTAATCATTTCCCGATATCGAATAATTTTAAACGCTTTTAGGTCACGGTGCGTTAAGAGCCTCCGAATGTGAAAATAGCTAATACGTCTGACTTTCTTAAAGGAGACTACTCTGACTGCTGAAAAAAAGGTGAAAAAGGCCAAGCATTGAAAGACCAACAATTCCTAATGTATTGTATTACCAAAGTTTAAAATTCAGGAAGGCTTTCTCTATTGTATGGGTGATTTGCAAATCATCAAATCAAATTATTTATTTGCTAGAATGCAGGTATACAAATAAGGTCGTGAAGAATTTAAGTTGAGCCATACATTCTGCCGAAGACACGTACTCAGTATCAAGTCCAATCTCTACACCTTTTGTGTTTAGATAGATGATCTACAGTTGAAGAACTACGATGAATTACGAACAGCAGATTCCACCAATTTCTAAATATCTCTGGAGTTCCAACCCGTGCTAACAGTATTTTGCCATTTTAACGACACTCTTTGGTATGTCAAAGAGGACTTAAATGTACTCTCCACAATAACCATTTCCTTACTTTTAGGGTTCCGTATCTCAAAAGGAAAAAAACCGGAACCCTTCGTTGTTCGTCTGTGTGTCTGTCAGTCTGTCAAGACCCTTTTTCTCCGGAACGTGTGGAGGTATCAAACTGAAATTAATATCAAATACATAGGTTCTATGGTCCCTTGTAGCTCTAAGAAAATCAAGCTTCTAAGTTGACTTAGATTGCGATGACGCAATAAAAAAATACGGAAATTTATGTGACATATTTTGATAATCGCAAGTAAATCAAAACCTATAGGGTACTTCCCGTTGACCTAGAATCGTGTTTGGCAAGAAGCAGGGTCTCGCAGCACAAGTAAAGGAAAGTTTTCGAAAATCGTTAATTTGTAATTTTATCATATAAAAATTATATTTTTGGGATTACAAAATAAATTACAGTTGGAAAATTGACCGTGACGTATATCATTGTATGGGAGAACATGTTTTTTCAACTACAATATTAAGTTTGTTTTTGGTATAAATTCTTTTCAACGCACTGACTGGACAGGGTGCTTACTCTTGATTCCAATTCCGACCGATCGACATTGGAATTTTAACGTTTCGTACTCTTGAATTCGACGCTAGCGCCATATTGTTATTGAATTGCGTGTCCATTAGGAGGAACTAAGTGGAATCGGGATCGGACTTGGCGTGCGGTAAACGCTACTCTTGAGTTCATTTTGACAGCTGCGTATTGCGTTAATATTGCGTTGGAATTGTTTGTTGATTGTGATTTTTCCAATAACAAAAGTGTAACTTTTTAGAAATTGTTTTGCGTTTTAAGTGGTTTTCCGTAAATAATAAGTGTAAAATATGACACGATTAGCATTAATATACAATGTTTACATAATTCCCATAAAAAACAATTGAAACAAAGACGAGATGAGCGTCGGATGATGCGTTATACGGACAAAGCTATTTCTATGAATGAAGACGAATTTAAAGCAAATTATAGAGTGAATAAGGATTTGTTTGAGGAGATCTACCAATACTAAAAATACGCATTAATTTCAATGAAATTACTGTAGGTATATAATGATTATTAATACCTACTTCATTATTTTGAATTACTTTTAGCTATGCCTGGGTTTTGCTTCAAGAATTCTATCAAACCTTCTAATTGGGCGTAACTAAGACGATTTGCCATTGTAACTCAAATGCGAAAACTTTTATTATGTACAACATATTATAATTTAAAACATAGACCAAGAAAATAACTAACAAAAATACTTCATTAATTAAAGTTTTAAAAACATTAGGTACCTACTTTAACTAATAACATAAGTAGGTATGATTTTATATTTTTTACTTACCACTTAACTGTATACACTAACACTTAACTATATTAGTTAATTATTTTACTAACAAGGAACCAAACGCGAACCAGTTACTGTTCTAAACAAACTTCAAGTTTCTAAACAAACTACATTTCGAATTCATTATTCACTTAAAATTCCTAAGACCAATTCCTAAGACCACTTGACTTTGTTTTAGAAATTGGAGAACTTATACGCCGTCTTTTTTTATACAGTGTAGGCAACGATCCTAGCGCACGCAGCCTAAGTCATGGTTAATTTTATGATTTTAATCATTTTCTTACGCCCAAATGAATTTAATATGTAACAATTAATTAATTAAACAACTATTTATATCATATTTATTTATTAGCCTTGTGATATAAAGGATAAAACATTTTAAAGTCCACTTACCCGTTTATCGTAATGAGTTGAACCACACTATTGCGGCCTGTAAAATAGCTAACTTCACACGTAACAAAACAATCGCGGGGCAATCCCAATTTCAATCCAATGTTGACATAATTGTTTTCAAGAGTACCGAATCACGTGACTGCAAAATTGATATTGGAATCGGATTGGCTTTAGATTGGAATTAAAATTAGTTTGAAGAGTAAGCCCCCAGGTCCTCTCAATCTGTGTGGTTCTTTTCTCAAAAGACCATTTCAGACACCAATCTACATGGTCTTCACATGAAGTGAACAAGATTATGTCTGGACTTTATAAGAGACTGTGACCTCTGAGTTTGTTTCGGCCTTTCTTCTCAGAGTAGTCACATAGGAAACGCCGACCTCATCTAGTTTAAAAAAAAAACTGATTGACTTGTAAAAGTGTTTTTACAAACCTATTTACAGAAATAAAAAATCATTTATCAACTACGGAACCCTTCATTGTGCGTGGTCCGACACACACTTAGCCGGTTTTTTGTACCCGAACCACCACAGCACGCCGTAACATGAATCTGGTATCAATTTAGCCCCGAATTCTGTGGGCGAAGATATCTGCAGTGCATGCATATTAGATTGAAAATTTAACTGTGCAATAACTTGGATCTGGGTCTGTAATGTTGTGCATGGTTTTACCAAATAAATAAATAATAAATAAATTGATCTAAAAGTAATGATACTCGCTTAATATATATATTTTTTGCTAGCTTATTTACCCACCAAGTCAACATAAAAAAATCATATAAATTGACCACAATTCCCGAGAGGTACATTCATTTAAATAGTTTTATTTTTTATCAATACTTTTGATCAACCTAGTATATGGCGTGCCTGCTTGCTATACCTTACAATTAGAAGCACGTAAAGTGTACTGTTTCGTACCGTTGTCTCCTAACTTGCACTAAAGAGATAAGAAGCTCGCCTTAGCTGTATTAAGGCCAAGTTATTGCAAGTCGTATTGTTGTCAGGATCTTAGGTTTATTGCATTTACTCGCAACCACTCCCAATTAGTGCGAATTTCTAGAGACAATAAGGAGAAGTTTCCTGGAAGATTAATTGGATTGACTCAAAAGGTTATCAAAATTGGAAAGCTGTATACTTTCAATCGAAATACGACCTCTCTTTGGGTACTTTCATTTGCCTAAGGAAAAAGAAGAAAATAAACACAATAACCTTCAAAACACCTATTCAATAAGGACCCTTTTCAAGTTCAGACTGTTTACAAATTTAACTCTAAACAAGATTATAAGTCTTCATGACTTTGTATACAGAAACTTCGCGAGTTCCTTTGTTGTCCCCTCATCGATCAGAGACTACATAAATAATTAATGTGAGAAACAACATGTGTAGGACCTAGAAAGCGAATGGTAACTTAATGATTCGCTCTTGACCTTTGAGCGAACTACGAACGGTCGAAGTGATGGTCCGATCATACAAACCACAACGACAACACGTGTACGGGTGCTAATTTGTATGAAAATGAACAGTTTATATATATAGTTTATATATAACATATGCTCACAACAAGACCACGACGCAGCCACAACGCAACAACCAGCGAGACCGCGCATTAGCGGCCGACCACATCGCAAATACAACAATATCTCTGTAACCACTTCGCAACTGCTACTGACAACGCAACTATATCGAAATTTTGTAGTTACCACAGCGCAACTCCAAGAAGCTGCAGCGACACTTCACAGCTTGCCCGCGTTTTGCCGCTGCGTTGTGGTAGGACAGTGGTACGTGTGATCGGACCCTTACCAGTGGTAGAGCGTGGTAACGCGATATTAACAAGTTTTCTAATGTTTCGCCAAACAAAAGTAACTGAAGACTTAGTTAAACGGCCTATCAACTTACTGGTTTGGCGGATTTACACCGTAAAGCCTGTTTATACAATAACTAAGTTTTTCAAGACTTCTTTTATTGTTTCTTACAATGATTTTTGTAATTGGTTTCCGTATACACGCGACAAATAATGTAGAATACTAATGACAGATCATTCCACAGTTCATTGTAGAGTTATTGACATTTATCTGGACATAACTTTAGATGATGTATTTCTATTAGCTATAAAGAACAAGAAATTGTGATTGTAGAAAGCGGAAGACGGTGAAAAAACAGAAAGGAAGATCGTCTAGAATAATTACTAAGAGGTATATATTTAGGTATAAAGTTCTGTTTACGTTTTTAGTTTTGTATTTTTATTTCTGCTTGCGTATAGATTTCCTTGTTTTTTTTTTTTTTTTTTTTTTTTTGGTATATTGGCTTGTGCTAGCTTAGGCATGGCATATATCTAATTTTGCATGCGTATTATAATATTAGTTAGGAAGTTAGGATTAGGATAAGTGTGCATATAAAGTAGGTAGACCCTTCGTTTACATTTACAGTTGTTTGAAATACACTTGCGTGCAAAAAATCTAACCATCCCGTTCTCTTCGAATTGATACCGGATAATTCATTAAGTTTAATTAACATTAACCTAATATATTTTATACCAAAACCTTCTTGAATGTATGTAGATACGTTAGTGAAATAAATATCAAACCATATTCATTAGTTTTTGAGAAAATCACGAACTTACGAGCATACTGATCAAATGAAGACCCTGTTTTTTAATTCGGTTAAATGCTTTATTAATTAATGACCAATAAACGAGTATTAATAAACAAAATAATGTTTTTCTCAACTTCACTAACAAAAAATGTCACCCAGTTTTTCCAAACAAATGTGAGTGATCTAAAGAATCGAGTCGATTTTGTAAAGATCATGGCTTTTATCAACGTATAGAGTATGTGTAAATAAACTTTATCTTACCTACTTTCATACAACATATAATAATTAAAATATACATTAAAATTTTTGAGATATCGTCTCAGATATTTTTTGTATATTTTTTGCACGCAAGTGTACATACAATGCTGAAGCCCGATGGTAGGTATAAAAACAAGTGGTTGAGATTTCCTATAACCCTTGATGATTCATTTTCATTACAAGAAATATATACAATTTATTACGTACGTTTACTATCTCACGTGAAGTCACCATTACAAGTAAATATATTACTATTTACTGTGACATATTATAAAGAAACTTTTTAGTAAAAAACCGGCCAAGTGCGTGTCGGACCACGCATAATGAACACCGTAGTTGGGATAAATTTATCCCAAGAATAAACTTAATATTGTGAATACATTCCAACTACAAATGTAAGGTTGTACGCACAATATTGAGAGATTTACCATGTTATTTTAAGACCATAGACTTCTTATAGGTTTTTCTGTAATATATAGGTATAGAACTATTTTCTATATTTTTTTCAAATATAAATATTTGAAGAAAATATAGAAAATAGTTAAATAGTACCGAAACTACCGAGCCTAAAGGCTCGGTAGTTTCGGTGCTAAGGGGAGGGGATGCTTAATTTTCGTCTATTTTCTTAACGTACGCACAATATTGAGAGATTTGCCATATTATTTGAAGACCATAGACTGTTGTTTGTGTACTAATACTAGCTTACATACCAAATTTCAGCTTTCTAGGACTTCAGGAAGTACCCTTAGAGTTTTGATGATCATCAGTCAGTAACGAAATATTTTTTAGATATCAATAAAATCTGAAGTAGAAGCTATGCAATTGAAGCTTTGTATGTTTAATAAGTCCACTATTGACATCATGTCACGAGAATTTTGTTTATCTGGTATAATCCAATCTTAAATTATGAGGGTTAAAAAACGACGATGCGCTTCGAGAAAAGGTAGGTATTGCCTTTGCGATTCGCTTGGCTCGTTTTGGCGGGGGCGCAGCCGTGCCCCCAGATTTTGTAAAAACTGTATTTTTAACGTGTAACACCTTTGTTTTGAGTAAATAAATAAAAAACAAATTGCCAAACAAGCACAAAGGCCACCTAGAGGTTAAATGGGCACCAGTATCAAAAGCATTTTATGAAAAGTGTATAGTGCGCTGCGCTGCCATAAACTTCTGAGAGAGACCTCTTTTCAACACTCCTTTGGAGCTGTCTAAATTGTGGTTCTGCGCCAAGACCTCTGAACGAAGCCATTTTCGTAACTAGCAAATTATTACGTCTACATTACCTAAAACCACTCATAAAAAAGGCCTTCTACGTCTGTCAGTTTCAACTCCTATTATACGATCTACAATAAGGAACTCGACTAACAAAAACGTAAACCAATATGACACTAAGCGAGGTTTTGTTTGAAAACAAGAAACCTTAATGTCGCTTGAATGCACGCTAGAATATATTAAAAGCCGCAAGGACTGATGTTAGCCAAGATACATAATTTTGTTAACTTTTGCCGTAGAACTGTTGTCGCTATTTAATGTTAATTTTTCTATGTAAAGGCGGTTTCTAAGGACTCTGTGGTGTATTGAATTTCATTAGCAAAGTTAGAACTCAATTTGTTCGTCAACTTTTCATTGCCTTGAGGAATTTTGCTTGACAAGATCGCTTTTAGCTATAAAGGAAATTTGTGAAAATTTCAAATAGCTGAAAAGGGTGTTAAATGAGAAAAAAAATCGGTTTGTTTTCTTACAAAAGCGATGGGGAACATATGAGATATCGGGAAGCTGCGCTTGCGACAACGGCTCGTTTGAATAAAAAGTTTTGTTATCATTTTTATTCCATCTTTCGGCGCAAAATCAGTGTTATTGGGTTTGGTTTCCGTACTTAGACCTTCAAGTGGACCATTGTACGTGAATCAGTACTATGTAGACCCAGCCTAATTACAATAGGCGAGCGAAAATATTCATAAACACAATTAAGTGGCTTTATTAGTTGAGTTTTCGCATGACCGCTTGCGACTAAATAATTAAGAACACTCGTGTGTTTTTACCGTTTTTACGCTAAATACTAAGCATTATTTCCCTTTGTTTCAATAAACAGTCGTTATTGTTAATTATCGCGCATTTCTAAGCGTGCAATTTTTAATGAGTTTATTTAAAGTTACCTTTTTCGGTGTCATGGTGATGTTAATTTTCTTTTTCATTTTCTCACCGATGTATTTGGAACTTTTCTCACTGAAATCTCATATTTTGTAACACTTTATGACGCACAACACATATAAATACTACCGCATCCTTTCAAAGCGTCACTGAGACTGCCTAGTGCCTTTGCTTCGTCTTCACTTTAAAAAGAACTGTGTGTTGTGCTCTCAATAGGCGGGAAATCCTGGCCAGCATATTCAGATCTCCGCCATATTAAACGCATTGACTTTTTTATTTTTTACCAGAGACACAAATACGATGGTCGCATCAATATTATCAGTTTTTTTTAATCCGCAATATACTTTTAATCTTGGAGAGGCTTGCTATCAGTAGCTGTTAATGACCAAGTGATTTCTCTTTGTTTACTTTCTACGATAGTGAGCTTAGTTGAAGGAAAGATCGTGACTGTATTTTCATGCCATACCTATAGCAATTTCATGAGAATATTAAGGGGCCTACAGGACCTGAAGCGCAGTCTCTGTCGGACTGCATAGAACATAAAGAAAAGTGTGATGATGACACAATGCTGTTAATTTATTGCAAAATATGAAGCAATTACCTAATTACAAAAAACCTATTGAATGGACTAAAAAATTAAAACACTATTAAGTTAAAATATGTTGCTTACAGTAGAATAATCTGACAAAAATTCAGAATGATTGCAAGTATATTTGTATAGTATGGATTTTAATCTTTAAAAGATATTTAAGAGGTAGGTATCTTCGTGATATTTTTTTTATCGTATCAAATTAGGTGTATTATGTTTTCAACACACTATCTAACTATCATATATCCTGAAGAATATATTTTTCTGATTTTATTTACTGCAGTAGATCATAACATTTTTAGTTTAGGCAGTACAAAACTTGCGTATAATTCCTGTAGTCCCCTTAAATAGGTGTTACTATGTAGTTCATCAAAATCGCTACGATAACAATGCGAGTTTATTTTCGAAAAAGGTCTATATCCGGGCCGGGAGGATCCGGGATCCCAAGGGTTTTCAAACCAGAAAGTTGACTCCAACCGTATTTATCACTTCGAAAAGGTCAGTCATAAGATTCGGGAATCCCGAAATAACTCGGATTGACCCGACAGCGTTCATTGCCTATTTGTTTTTTTTTACATGCTTTAGAATGGGTACACCCCTATAATAATTATGTATAACCGGAAGCGACCCTTTTTTAACGGTGCTACTGTGTGATTTATATTTGATACCCTGATTTTGTGTATAATCCTTTGTCTAAAAATAAATCCATACCTACTAGCAATAAATTACTAGTTTATCTGATAAACAGTGAAAATACATTAGCGCGGTATTATGCTACAAACAGTAATATGGTTTGTTTTAATTGAGTAAGTAGTTTTTTACTATGGGTAGGTTGTTAACAACCTTAGGAACAAGTACAGAAAACCGGAAGTATTATTCTTCTTCAGCGTGTCTTTGTTTTTTGTTTTGTGATTGGCAATTTGTGAATCTCGCAGGTCAACCTAGGAGGTTGTTGGTTGCTTAATCGGACCCTGTGGGAGCCAGGGCATAAAACTTAAACTAGGCGACCACTCGCTAAGGGCACCCCTGCGTGGTATGGAACTCGGCTTAGGGCGTCGTCTAAAGAGGACAGCAAGAGACAGGCTGGATCGGATTAACTTCTTGGTGTCTCTGGCATGGCAGTATTTTAAATCTTGTTGGCCCAAAACTTCACCACTAACACGTCGTCGTCGGTGGCGGCACAGAGGCCACTTTGACTGCATGTTTTGGGACACAGATGGCAGGACAGGAGGTGGCACGAACAGCCGGTCTATTCTGTAAAAATCTCACCGTGTAAACTTAGGTGAAGTGAGCTGTTATTCCATCTGATGATAAGAATTGACACTATTGACAGCTCACTCCACACTCACCTCACCTAAGTTTTCACGGTGAGATTTGTACAGAATAGCACTCCAGGTCTTTCTCCAGACCCACGCCAAACGGTTCTTTTAAGAGCCAATACCCGGAAGTAATATTTTCAAATTGTGTTGAAATAAAGCAGTTTAGACGCATGTCAGTATGTGATGCGCCTTACCTTACAAGGCATTATATCCGTGAGCATGGTGCTACTTAAGTCGGGGCCTTTAAGGTATGTGGGGTAAAATAGAGTTTTGATGGATCGTAGGCCCAACTATGCAAGGCTCTTATTCTTTGTATTTGCAACTCAAATTTTTTTTTTTTTAAGCGCGTCTTTTTTTTTACCTTGACCCAATGCAATTTGGGTTGCCATTGATACGCTGAGAAGAAGAAGACAGGTACGTAAATCAAGTTAATCTTCGACTCAAGCACCAGAATAAACAAGGCTATAGATGGAACTAGGGACCAGGGTTTTTGAGTTTCTTGCCCTAGATGCATTTTATATAGATGGCAACACTGTGCATGGCACCAACCTAGGTAGGTAGGTAAGAACATTGTTACTAACCAACTGATTATCTGTTATATAAATGAATAACAATAAGTAGGCAAATTTATGTGTACTGGGTTTCTGGTAATAATTATAATGATAACACCCTGATTTTTTTTTTTTAATGGGATCTAAAAAACACTATGGTACAGATTATTGTTTTGGTACCAAAACATAATTATTATATTTCAGCACATTCTGCTGTGTATAGTCATACTCATAAAATATCCAGTGATAGATGTATGATTCATATGTCCACTGTGGACTTCCCCTAACTATGATGGAAAATTAGAACACATTAAATAAGATTATTTGTGAAAAAAAATTTTGTGAAACTTTTATGCTTAAGATTACAAGAAAAAATGTACACAATAGTATTTACAAGTAAACCCAAGATTGTTTGATCTTTTATTACACATGCGCTCTAAAGTACCAATACATTATCAATTTACATTCTACAGTCAAAACATTATAAATAATATGATACTGATACAAAGACACAGAGTAAACAAAAGACAAATCACATAAAATATTGCATATAACCAACAGAATGAGTGCACGAAATACGAATGGTGCACATAAAGAAATATCAGTGCTAACTACGAAAATGGTAGTATTCTTACTAAATTTTGGTTATCGTAAGCGTCGTCCTGAGAGACAGTTGTTGTGTCTATGAGCGGGTCACTGTCCCCCGCGTGCTCCGCTCTCTCCTCCGTCCTCCGTTCTGAACGGACACGGCACGCGTCACATCTCTTCATCTCTACACATACTTCTCAACTGTGGACTGTCAATAAAGTCCTTCAGTATTATTCATTATAACCTGACATAGTTTAGGTTCTGAATGATTCGGGTGAGACCAAACCTTAACATTTCATAGGACCTATGAAACAGTATCATTGCCTACTTAATTTATTATGCCAATTTTTACACATTCTTTTTTAAAAAATAAAATAAATGCAGCAAATGAAGTCTCTACAAAGTAAATAAGCTCTATTATAGTGGTAAGACTGTAACACCTGTATTTATAAACAAGTAAAAGTGATTACTTCAGTAAAAGTAACTACTCAAGTAACACTTTTTATTCTACAGTTTAGTATTTGCTTGAAGTTAGAACTGTCAAAGGTTAGAACTCTTAGCCAAGTAATAGTCACTATTTTCTTTACTTAAGAATTGAGAACTCGACCATTTTGCGTTTGATTTTGCAATGGAACATTGATTATTACTCAAGTAAGTAACATACATTACTCCACTATAGAAGAAGATTTTATTGTGAATAATTCTATCCTCAAGTAATGACTTCACTAAGAAATTACTTAGCAGTAAGTAATTGCTTGTTTATAAATATGGCTGTAAGAGTGAGCTAAAAAAAGATAGAGACAAAATGAATACCTCATTATCACTGTCAATAAGATAAGTCTCTTCCATGACATCAAAACATTAAAAAATAATCTACATAACTTTTGTATGAAGAACTAAAACTGCACTAGTCATAACAGTGTCCAGCCATCTGTACCGATGGTATGATCACGTACGTATAAACCACTCTGGACAGTATTGGATGAAAAGATTATCTTTATATCAAGCATAAAGAAAATATCATTGTATGCAAATCAAACGTTTGACCATTAGCGAAAAATAATGACGGTAACACTACACTCATTTACTAACAGATACTCGAGAGCATGTCACCTGAACCACTACATCTAAATACCAATAAAAATAATTAAAATCTTGCCACTTACTACTGTTATTTGGCTTCTGTGGTATGCAAGTGTATTCCATAGAATTTAGACACCGAATCAAATAAAAACCTCCATCGTTCTAATGGTGTAATTGAACACTTCAACTAATTATCTTAATTACGTGAAAAGATACGAGTTAAACGTTAAAATTGGGTAAAAAAAACGAGCAATAACCCCAATGTGCTTTGCTTACTTTTGACAAATTTGACATTTAATTTATGACAATAGACCAAAAGAAAGTTTTTTCTAAAAGCCGTCAACATTTTGATAAATCACCATAACGGTCTTTCAGCCAATAGTCTGTATAGTTGCGTTCGGATTGTACGGGAATTTATTATCCGACAAAGAGGGCAACATTTTTTTAAAAAAAGTTCTACACGTCACCTTAGTGTGTGTTGGCTGTCAAGTTTGCAATTTGTGATTATTTTATGTTATTTGAAAAATTAAAAGCTAAATCAAAATGGTAATACTTTAAACAGTATTTATTATAACAAACCCACGTCTTCCAACGCTTTTTCACCTCGCTAAAGTGGTTATTCCCTAAAAATGTGCGATAGACATCCGGCTTATGTTTATAGTTTTCTGAGGTGTTCTTGTGTAATTTCAGGTGCTCATAGCGGCAACAGTGTGCACAAAGTCAGGAAAAGGTACATAACTTTACCTTTACTCTATAATTCATCATTTAAAAACTAGAATTGTAGAGAAAATTGTACATAAACATAACGTAATTTTCAGCATTGGTTTCACGTCAATTTGTGGAGATGACGAAAGCACGTATCGAGGGGTTGCTTGCTGCCTTCCCCAAGCTCATGACTGGCGGGCGACAACATACATTTGTCGAAACTGAATCTGTCAGGTGATGAAACTTGTGGCCAAGTTTATTTATTTAACTACTATTGATTATGTTTGACTCTTTGGCAGTCTGATAAGATTTCTGCCTATTATCACTACATATTATAAAACAAAGTCCCCCGCCGCGTCTGCCTGTCTGTCTTCATGTTCGCGATGATCTCAAAAACTACTGAACGGATTTTAATGCGGGTTTCAACAATAGCTAGAGTGAATTCGGGTGAAGCGGGCAAAATGTAGTTCTAAACAATTGTTGCTAAGAGGAAGCATTAAAGTAAAATATCAGTGTTTACTGATTTTAGAATATGTTTACTACTTAAAATATCTGCTGATGAAATATACTAGTAACTTTATTAACACTGTGAAGGACACTATACGGCTATAGCAGTAATAACAATAAAAATTATATCATGTCTCATTAGTGTTTTTCAAAGCGTTAAATACAAAAATAAGACAATGGTGCTGATTCTCTAGATCAATAACTAATCTAAAATTAGAGAATCACTATCTTTTACTAACAGGCAGTGCGAGAAAAGGACAGCTATAGCTATGATTGCTATGAACTAAGTTAGAGATGTCAAACTAGTTTCAGCCTTGCACTTCACCATGTTTTTAGTCAACATATTTTTACATGTCATCCAGAAATTTTACTTCCAACTAAATTTGACATCTCTAATTAATGTCTGTCTCTTTCTTAATTTATTAGAGAGAAAAAGTTAGCAACAGCCTAAATTAAGTTTAGTTTGTGCACAACAGAATCGGCACCACTGTCACTATTGACGGTAGTTTGTGAATTAAAATAACGGAAGTAGGTAACTGCCATCTACATTCCTTGTAAATCAACTAGTAAATCTGGTAAGTAGAACAGTTTGTTCTGACCCCTGTTACACAGGTATTTCCTAACAGAGTCAGTGATCATTTATTTTGTACCAGGCTGTGTATGCTTAAATTAAGAGTCACCCCCATATCTGTGTACTTTTTGTCATATAAATATATACTATACTAGCTTTTGCATGGGCAACAGCATAAAATTTCTGGATGAAAGGTGCCTTATGTGCTTTTCTGTACCCCTGACAATGTATATGCAAAATTTCATGATGCTTGGTTGAGTCATTAAGATGTGAAAGTAGTAACAAACAAACTCACTTTAGTATTTATAATATTAGTTAGGATTACTATTTTTATTAAGAATACCATCTTGGTATTTACTAGTAATAAATGAAAACCTGTCATGTCTTTCTACCTAAAAACTAACACTCCTAATATCTATATAATTATAGATATGTGTACCAGCCATTGGACAAACTGTATATGCTGCTCATCACCACTAAAGCCAGCAACATCCTGGAGGATCTGGAGACCTTGCGCTTATTTAGCAGAGTGGTGAGTATGATGACTTAAAATCATAGGCAAAAGGTGCAAGTGTTTTTGTCTATGATAGCAATTAGCAACAAAATAATAGCTTTGTTCTCCCACCTAAGGAAAATATATATTTTTTAAATCTTCGTAGCCAAGGTATATACGCTTGTTTTCTTTTTTAATATTATATTTATGATTTTTAACAAAAAGAACGAATATTTACAAATTATTTATAATGGTTTAAAAGGTTCCCATTGCTTAGATCTATTGGCTTATCTAGTGTAGAACGACTCCAGTGTTTCTCTACCGATAGACCAACAATAATCGGCAAGCATAGAGCCGACCGATCCCTACTATCCTATTCACACAAGAAACAGCAGAATTTGGTATAGCCAGTTTGGAGTACCAAAATTAAAGCAACTACCTTTAAATCAGCACAGATAGCCCACTGGAAGTCTTTGTAGTTTATTTTGTCTAAAACAAGTCTCATCACTTCATATGTTTCTTTAAAATTCGCCACAGGAATGGATGGAAGCTTGTTACCATTATTTAGAAGCACGGCTTTCAAACTGGTCTTAGAGGAGTCGATGAAAAGGCGCCATTCCGAAGGAACATGCTCATGGCCTAATTTAACCAATAGGCCGTTAACATCATTACAAAATACTAGGCCTTCCTCTTTCGAAAAACAATGAACAACAAAACTGTAACGTTTGCGATATTTACATATGACAACTCCGGGTTCGAGCAAATTCCACTGTTTAAGTCGTGATCCTAAAAGTTGAGCTTTTTCTTTCGATAGATTTAGATCCCTGGATAGATCATCGAGTCGCTCTTGGCTCACTAACACTGGAGCATTGCTAGTAGAAGGCTCATGAATGTCTGGATCTGGTTAGGTGTCAACCAACGATTGCGAACATTCGGTCAGTTCACTGTACCGACGCGGCGACGCATGCACAAGGACGAGCCACAAGAGTGCGTAATTATTAAGTTTGTCTCATCATATCTTTGTCCTAAATTACCTACCAATAAAAATAATTATCAGGTTGGCAGAAAAATATTGCACAAGAAATTGTAAATGACTAGAATTTTCCGGAATATTTAGTATTGATCTGGGATACGTAAGAATATTGTAGAAGGTTCTCTAAGCTATCACATCAAGGGTATATAAAGGCGCGCTAGTGAGGATTTGGTTATAATCATCATATATCATCAATTGTAAAGTCATATATGTAATCTCATATTGTATAGTTCTGATTATGAATTCAAAAATAGCACCATAATGACAGACTTTATGCATGTACAACTGAACCAAAATTAAAAAAGTTTATTATGATATATATACGGATTTCTTAACAACATAATGCTATAAAATAACTTTTTTTCTATTAAAGTGCACCGCGGATCGACCAAGGAGTTTTTAGTTCGATTTTCGACATTGTATACCGCGACCGCGCTAGGGCGCATGCGCGGTTGACCGATAATAGCTCTGTAACCATAGTAACGTAATCCACGTTACTTTGGTTTTGGATTGGTGGTTGTTTACTTTTTGCTAACTTTGGTTTTTCACATTCATTATGCAACAGTTTCATAAACTACTATTTTAAATCCTTTCATGTAATAGTCTGAACACAATTTTCCATGTTACCAGGTGCCAGAATACTGCACTCAGTTGACAGAGGCGGAGGTGCTGAACCAGGCGTTCAACCTGCTGTTTGCGTTTGATGAGATCGTGGCTCTCGGCTACAGGGAGAGTGTCAACTTGGCACAGGTCAGTCTTACATCATAATTTGAAGTACAGTCGGAGAAATGATTGTTTATCACATTGCGTCAATTTGCGATGTTACAGCCATTTCATACAAAAAGAAAAACAGAAGAAAAAAATATTAAAAAATTTCAAAGAATGGCAGTATTGATTTGAATATACAGACAATTGTAAGTTGGTACTCAAAAAGATAATTGATTTTCCTGACTTTATTAATAACTACGTACATATACTATAACCGATACTGCTGTGCCGCGCCTTTGGTTGTGCGCGGCGAGACTCACGGGGCGTCCCGCCGCTTATTCGTCGACGCTCACGGCGACCCGCCGCTCATTCGTCAACGTTCACGGCGGCCCGCCGCTCATTCGTCAACGTTCACGGCGGCGGCCCGCCGCTCATTCCTCAACGCATACAGCATCAAATTTTCTTACGCTTTTTGCAATTTAGTCGGTATTAGATTGTACGTTGATCAAATTTAATTTGCGGCCGTAACAAGTATCTTTTAGCATAATTAGAATCATTAAAGTGATCAATACAACTCTTTAAGACCAGGTAATCCTAATGAATGACTTGAAATCATGAAATCTTGACATTTCAGGATTATACTAACTTAAGGACTTGTATTACTGATTGTAAAGATTATAATTATGTAAATACATATTTGTTACGGTCGCGAATTATATATACTCTGTCTTACCGAATGACATCTGACTGCGCGTCGGTACACCACGCTTGGCAGCCTCCAATCTCTCTCGTTGCAACTCCTTCGCACGTTCACGCATACGATTCGCTGCTTCACGCTCTTGCGTCTAAAAAATTTTACTCTTCATTACAACATTTATTATTTCTGAATCTTTTTCCTTCATCAGGTTCGGTCATTCGTCGAGATGGACTCCCATGAGGAAAAGATCTACCAAGCTGTAAGACAGGTATGTAAAATTAAGTCATAATAATTATTCGCAACACCATAATACGCTCCAAGACAGGGTATCGCCTATGGTACTGGGCGGATCACACCTATAGAATGCATCCAAACAGATTAGTCAGGATCGTCTCGCAGTGGGTGCCTGAAAACGGGCGTCGTCAACGAGGTAGACCTAAGAAACGCTGGCGTGACGATTTGGACTTGTTCATAACCGATTGGACGCAGAAGGCAGAGCATAAAGAAAATTGGAAAAACACTGGCTTAAAGATGATACTAATGTCGCCAACTTGGCGCTATTACTTTAGTAAGGGATAACTTAAAACGTTGTTGTTTTTTTAGACCCAAGAGCGTGAAGCAGCGAATCGTATGCGTGAACGTGCGAAGGAGTTGCAACGAGAGAGATTGGAGGCTGCCAAGCGTGGTGTACCGACGCGCAGTCAGATGTCATTCGGTAAGACAGAGTATATATAATTCGCGACCGTAAAAAATATGTATTTACAGAATTATAATCTTTAAAATCAGCAATACAACTGTAAGGGAGTCGTATTGCTGATTAGAATTGGCCTCAAATGTCATGATTGCAGAAATAGCCAATCACTGGGGTAATTATGAACTAGAGACTGTGGTATTGGTAAGCTCATCCCTTGTTGACTTTGTCTCTGTCACTTCTGACCTAGACTAGAGTCAAGAGCAAACCAATCTTAAATAAAAATAAAAAAAAATGATGATTCTAATGGTTATAATTACGTAAATACATATTTGTCACGGTCGCCAATCATATTTTGATCAACATATAACCTGATACTGACCTGCAAATAACAAAAAGCGTTAAAAATCAATCAATCAATCAATTTCCAGTGGGTGCTTTCGCCTTAACTACTTTTCTTGCTGACCAAACCTTGTACAAACTTTGACAATATACAGCGTTATTGGTAAAACATCAGCAACCTCTTAAGGGGTCATTGTACTCATCATTATGAAAAACTTTTACTATGGGACCAAATCTAAAAGTGCAAAAAGAAATCAGCTGTTCAGTACATTTTGACGAATTACGCTAACATAAATGTACTGAACAGCAGATTTTTTTTTAACAGCGATTTCACGTTTGGTCCCGTAGTAAAAGTTTTTCATAATGATGAGTACAAATGACCCCTTAATAGGTTGTTGGTGTTTTACCAATAACCCTGTATAATTATGTCGTTATAGTCAAAGACGATCTTACTGCCTCTAGAACGTGCACAGAGGGCTGTACTTAAAGTCATGTCTTTTAAACCCTTCAGGTATCCGACAGTTCAGCTCATGGATGACTCTTAAAGTCATGTCTTTTAAACCCTTCAGGTATCCGACAGTTCAGCTCATGGATGACTCTTAAAGTCATGTCTTTTAAACCCTTCAGGTATCCGACAGTTCAGCTCATGGATGACTCTTAAAGTCATGTCTTTTAAACCCTTCAGGTATCCGACAGTTCAGCTCATGGATGACTCTTAAAGTCATGTCTTTTAAACCCTTCAGGTATCCGACAGTTCAGCTCATGGATGACTCTTAAAGTCATGTCTTTTAAACCCTTCAGGTATCCGACAGTTCAGCTCATGGATGACTGTCATACTTTATCTGTGAGGCAATTATTTGTCCTAGGAACAGTTTTGAGGAAGCACAGCACTCTAGAATACGACAAAGCTATAACAACAAAGCGCCTCTCGTACGTAGTATGTCAAGCCCAACGTTATCGTAGCTCCTTGGCTGCACGGCACCACAATGTGATTTGATGTCACTTATACAATAAAATAAATAAATATTGCAATATCTATCCACTCACCAGATACGAATTTTAAAAAAAAGGTATCAAACTGGCTTCAGAATAAACCATATGATGAAACTGAAAACCTCCTTAAATTATCAACACTATATTGAGAACCTATACCCTACATTACCGTACACCTCAATCACGTACACGCATAGTCTACTCACATAATTACACACACACACACACACACATACACACACAACGCACTTTTCACAATACTAACGGATAATTATAATTATTATATGTATAACATCAATCACGTGAACACGTACCGCTCAGTAGCTATGTATGAAATTGTAATAGATTAATAACTGCGAGGGCCCTGGTACCCTTAACACAAGTTTAATCTTAATTTGGGTACCAGAGTTCAACAAAACTAGCATTTAAATAGTCTTCTGTGTAATGCTTGTGTTTTTATGTGTGTATTTGACTGCAATAAATAAATATTATTATTATGTAATCCTTGCAGGGAGCAGTTTCGGCAGTTCGTCGATGCCATCTTCAGCACAATCCGAGCCGATCGCTGAGAAGATACCTACCACGCCTGCCCGTGAAACGTAAGTTCCCTAGTCTTATTTCAATAAAACGTCGTAAATTATATTATTACATTCTAACTGTAGAACTCTCGTGTTAAATTCTTACTTTATGTAAGACTAGCACCTCCTCCGCGGCTTCGTTTATTTTTATTTATAATTTAAGATGGGTTTGCTCTTGACTCTAGTCTAGGTCGGAGGCGACAGAGACAAAGTCGACGATGGAGTGAGCTTACCCAGAAGAAGCCTGTTCACTCTCACTTTGAAGAGATTAGGGTTGTATGCGCTCGGAAACACAGACGCAGGTAGTGAGTTCCACTCCTTTGCTGTGCGCATTATCAATGACATTTGGAAGCGCTTAGTGCGAATTGGTGGAATAGCAACCAGGTAGGGATGGTAACTGGCAGTGCGTCTAGATGACCGATGGTAGAAGGGGGCCGGCGGAATGAGGTCGTGGAGTTCTCGGGCACACTCTCCGAAGTACAGCCTATAGAAGACCGACAAGCAGGCAACCTTGCGGCGATGAGCCAAGCTATGAAGCTTGGCATCCACCAGTTTTACGTCGCCAATGAGCCTCTTAGCTCTGCGTTCCACCGAGTCAAGCACGGCTAGTTGGTACTTTGCTGATCCATCGTCATTCGTCCTCGTGGATTTCGTACTTTCCCCTATTTTTTTAAACCCAATCCACCCCTTTAAAAACACCGGGCAAGATCGAGTCGGACTCGCGCATCGAGGGTTCCTTACCATCATATATTAAAAAAGTGTGCTATTTAGAGACATCGTTTTATTTTTCCTGTAATCTTTACATAAACTGCTATCACATAGAATAATTTCAGATTTTTCTCTATGCCAACTTCGGAGATTCATTGGTAAGCTCACTCCATCGTAGACTTTGTCTCTGTCACCTCTGACCTAGACTAAAGTCAAGAGCAAACCCATCTCAAATTTAAAAAATAAAACCTTGGCATACTCGAGCGGTCCGTTGTCGACGGCAGCCGGTGATGTGTTGACGACTGCAATTGGATGCGCCAGCGGCTGCCGTCGACGCGTCTACGACTGCCGCCGACCAGTGTCGAATTCTGCAGTTGCCTCTGCCGTTGGCAATGTGCCGCTCGTGTATAGCCTTGTAAAATACCTGTGGAGGTTGTTCTCTGACCTCTTCTGGGGTTAACCTCGAATTTTATGTTATCTCTTATTTGTTTTCCTTCCTCAGGGCTCGCCCAGCCGGTCGATCAGCAATGAAGCTAGGTTCCCGCGGCACGGACGCGGAGTCGTTCGTGTCGCGCCTGCGCAGTGAGGGCGACACCGTGTCGGCGCTGAGCGCCGCGCCCGTCGCCGCAGACGTCGGCGTCGCCAGGCCTCCACCACACGATCATAAAGAGTAAGTAGCAGTTTCAAAAGTATTTGATGACAATGTCAACAAATGGATCTGAAAACGTACTATCGAGGAAACTTACATCTGACCAATTTGAAAACAAAACCCCGTGTACACGATGACCAGATCTGTTAGTAAGCGTTACTGTAGCGACCGAGCGCTGCACGGTGTATAGATGAAGTTCCTCGATAGTACCTGTCGATGCCAATTTGTAGAGCCACTTACAAAATGGAGTGCTTTGATTTGATTATTTGAATACTAAAACCAGAAGTACTAATTTTAAATCACCTTATACATATATCTTTTACTTGACAATAAAATTGAGGTTAATTTTATAACCTCCTTTTTCGTCTGTTTTTTTTTTTACTATTTGCTAATGTTATTGAAACAATAATTGTTGAAAAAGTGGTGATATATAAATTTGAAGTCTTCTAAATGCAGCTAAATGTGTTATTAATTCTCTTTAGTGAGTGATTACGTAAGAATTTAACCTGTTTTTTTATACTTTATAATAATTATATGACTGAGCTCGTTAGCCACGAGCTCAGTCATATAATTATTATAAAGTAATAACAGCCGCACGGGTCGATACATCAGGTTAAGCTACACTTGCCGGGGTTAGTCCGTGGATGGGTGACCATCCTTTCATACCGAGAGTCCTCCGTGCCTCGGAAAGCACGTTAAACCAACGGTCCCGGCTGTCATTCGTGGATCTTTGACACGTTACGGGTCGTCAGAATCCCGAAAGTCTGACAACCAGTCTTATCAAGGGGTATCGTATTACCCAGTAACAGGGTTGTGGAGATAGGCAGTCGCTCCATGTAAAATACTCGTATTCAGCTGCATCCGGTTAGACTGGGTGCCGACCCCAACATAATTGGGAAAAGGCTGGGCAGATTGAATAATTATATGATAAGGTATATTACTTATAGCCATTATAGCCTGAAATAAATTGTAATTGTATTATTATATTTTTTACTTTTACTTTTCAGACCTATCTACAACAGTTTTTTTTTGTTCCCAGTGTGCACTTACGTTTCGAGGAGCGACTCACTTTAGTAGCCGGCAGAGATGGCGATGTACAGAACTTTGAACTTAGCGGTAAGTGTTGCAGCTCTTAGGGCCGGTTTTTTGATCCGTAGTTAAGAGGACGAATTGGAAATTTTGGCATCAGTGATCTCTATTTTTGTCAGTAATTACGAAACGAATAAAAATATGAGTTGGTGACCTGAACAGTTCATGATGAAAACCTTATTTTGTTAGTTTTCATTACATGATTAAGTAACTTTTGTAACAGAGAAAAAAATATCAAACATACCTCTTTTTAAATAGACATTCACATTTTATGGGCAAACGTGACCGATTTTAGCCTCTCAACTTGCTCTGTAGACAAGTCTATAAATACTCCTTAAAATTGTAGAAGGAATTTCTCAAGTTATCATTTCCGACTAAATAAAATAACAAAAAGCATTTTGTCGTTTACGTCGTTTTGTTATAAGCTAACGCGCATATGCAATCCTCGCCCCGCGGAGACGCTCAGTCCCCTCTTGACCATTGTCAGCGACGGGTCTGTGCTAGTCGGCTTCCGGACTGCATCGGCGATTGCGTGATCAAATTTAGCGGTTTTATTGAATAAAAATGGGGAAAAAAGAAAGAAAGATGTTCCAAAAGGAAAAGAAGAGCATGTCTTTTAGAAAAATGTGCAAATATGACGAAAAGAAAGTAAGTTTTCATAATGAAATGTGAAGCGGTGGTAGTTTACTAAAAAAGATGACGTTCAAAAAGTCACTTTGACTGTAACTTCAATGATGTTTATTTTTGTGATAAAAAATATGTAAGTAAATAAGTAGGTTAAGTACCTATTTTGTTTTCCATTTTTTGTGCTACAATGACAATAAGAATAAGAAGAAGATTACAATATTTATCTTCTGTAAAGTGATAGTTCAATATAAGTTTTAAAAAAATATGTATATTGTGTTATATTTTAGGAAACAATCGTTGGAACAATGTTCGGAGAACGAAACTATGGAGTCGTCAACTTGCAACAAAAATAAAGAACTGACAGCTTCCTTTTTAGGGTACGTATGAAAAATTCCTAAACCTCCTAACGTTTTATAAAAGCTATAGGTATTATTATTATTACTAAAACACTTTTTCTGGTATCTTCTAGAAATGAAAACGACGCTTTACCGAATTATGCAGAGTTGCAAAATGTGTTACCCGCGTAAGTTTTTGTTGCTATGTATTTAATATTTTAATATTACAATCAATATACCTAATTCAACGATGAAGTTAAAATTAAAGGACTTCTTTTATTTTAGAAATGCTGATACTAATGACACTAATATATCACAAAACGAGGGCATTCCTGCAGCTACAGTGAGTATATTAGACAATTTTGTTCTTTATACATAACCGACGTATTAGTCCAAATATGTTATCTCTGAAGTTGGTACTAGGCCCTAATTTATTTATATTTTCAGATTAGCAGACAGTGTTCGAGTGATAAAGTTTCTACAGAAATGACAATTGAACGCCCTACTGAGGCACCAGTAAGTACTCGGTTTATAAAACACAATATTTTGTCTGATTGGAGTTGGAAGCAGGTTTCAATGGTTGCCTAGAAATGAGAACCAAAAAAAAAAAAAATTTAAACATAATCAATATCTGTGAAGTGATTGATGTAAATAAATAAATAAATACACAATGGGCAAGAAAAACATTTTCCTGCGCCATGCTATCACATTCCATGTACGATATTGATACTTATTTTTTATATTTGTTTCAGATAGAGCCGGAGGTACAAGATATAGGCCATAGAATAATAGATGTGAACCACTTTGTAACAGAACTTATTAAGTTCTCTGAACACAAGTCTTTGTTTAATTGTGGATTAGCCACATTAAAATTTGAGTCTGAACATCACGTAGGCTTGCAATCAGAATTTACATATGTTTGTTCATTGTGTGGTTACAGAAATAAAATAAAATCGTCATTGGCTGATGTAAACAAAGACGCCGTTGCTGGAGTTATGGCTGCTGGTTGTGGTCAAGTACAACTCAATCAATTTTTGTCTGGAGTAGGTTTACCCAACATGTCCGATTTTACTTACAATAAAATGCATAACGATATCTGTGATGACTGGGAAGAGACTGCATGGGATGAGATGAAAAAGGCTGGCGATAGAGAAAAAGAAGCTGCAATAAAGGAAGGGAGAGTTAATAAAGACGGTATACCGCTAATAGATGTCATTGTAGATGGCTGTTGGTGTAAGCGATCTTACCGGACTAATTATGCGGCATTATCAGGGTGTGCAGCTATAATTGGTAGACGTTTCGGCCAAGTACTATATATGTGCGTCAAAAATAAATATTGTTGCATTTGCGCTCGAGCTGAGAAAAAAAAAAAACGCCAAAAGAGCACGATTGTTACAAAAATTTCAATGGTGCGTCTACGGCCATGGAGTCAACAATAATAACCGAAGGATTTAAACAATCTCTTGACATGCATGGATTGATTTATTCAAGATTTATCGCCGATGGCGATAGTAGTACATATGCAAAAATAATAAATGCTCGCCCATATCCAGGCATTACAGTCACAAAAATATATTGTCGCAACCATTTGCTGAGGAACTACAGTAATAAACTGCTACAACTGGCCTCCAATACGCAATATATTGCAGCAGACAGGAAAAATTTAACACAGAAAAAGATATTGCGATCAAGAAAATATATTTGTGATGCTATAAAGCTTCACAAAGAAACAAAAAATGAAGATGGTTTATACATAGACATCAATGCGTCCATTTTTCATGCTTTTGATATTCATGTAAATTGTAACCGCCAATTATGCCAACATATGGGTCTAGATGATACAAATCCATTTTTTGGCAGTCTTCTTTGGCAAAAAATTAAAACAGTTGTTGCACAATTAGCTGATAAAGCACACAGTTGAATTGAAGACGTAGACAGCAATTTTGTAGAAAGATTTAATGGAGTTATAGCAAAAATGGTGGGGGTTAAACGTGTTAATTATGCTCAAAGACGTTCTTATCAGGCAAGATGCGCAGGAGCTCTGATTTCATTTAATACTGGGAAATTACTATCAACAGTTCAGCGAAAAGTTTATGGGACAAGCCCCAGATTGTCCATAAAAAAGCATGAAAATGCAATAAATGAAAAAAGGCTCAAGGCCAAACTCAACATTAGAAAAAAAAATCGGACGTTGGTACCAAGAACGCTAAATTTAGATTATGGCGAAGTAGTCGACAAACCAGACTTGGACAAAGATACTCTGGAAAAAGCAAAAAAGACTTTTGTACAAAATTTATCAAAAACTAATGAAGAACGAAAAGAAATCGAAAAAAGGACTATCCTACAAAGTGAATCTAGCGAATGGCTTGAACTTCGTCGCAACATGTTAACCGCATCAAATTTTGGCAAGGTTATAAAGAGAAAGCAGACGAATTCTTGCCAAAATTTAGTAAAAAATTTGCTTTACAAACCCAGCATCGACCATGTTCAGTCTATTAGTCACGGAAAAAAATATGAAAAAGTAGCACTCGAGCAACTGTCTTCAATGCATAAAATCAACATTAAAAATTGCGGCTTGTTCATAGATGAAAAATATCCTTTTTTGGGTGCTACACCTGACGGGATCACCACTAGTGATATGTTAGTGGAAATAAAATGTCCTATTGCACCATTTAAAAATGGCATAAAAGATGCAATACAAAATAAAAAAATGCATTTTTATAAAAAAAAAACTAATGGTGAGGTGGTTATTAACCAAAGATCGGATTGGTATTTTCAGATCCAAGGCCAACTACATATCGCACCTTGAAAACAAAAGTGGCGTTATACAAAAATTAAAGTTTTTCTCTATGTCCATTTAAAGCTTTTTTGACGCAGCATTTTGGTCAATATCTTAGCAAATAACTGAAATAAAAGACTGCAATTTGACTTTCTTACTCTAAGTTTTATATATACTGAAAATATGCCAGTAAATTATGGAGTTATTTAGAAAATCATAGTTTTGATAATGCCACTTTTGTTATCAAGGTGCGATATCTGCAAAAAAGATAGCTGTTTATTGGGTATATGGTATGGCAATAATAAAATAAAAACTGAAATTGTTAAAAAGAATGACGCGTTCTGGAAAAAAGAGATGGAACCAAAGTTGTTAAAATTCTATTACGACTGTCTTCTTCCCGAACTTGTCGACCCCAGGCACACCAGGAATAAGCCTATTCGTGATCCGGATTACGTGATTGTTCATAACAATAAAAACTCTGTGCCAGATACTTGCAACGAACAATTAGAAAAAGCAACTATTTCGGGAAAGGAAAATGCTGATTCAAATCAACAATCAGTCGTTGAATATGAGGATGTTTTTTCATTTTCGGAATTTTAATTTCTTTTATTCTTAATTTTTGTAATAATTTCTTATTACGATAATAAATATTGTATAATAATAATAATACACACGAAGTGTAATATGTGTTTTATTGTAAACTAGTTTTTGCCCGCAGCTTCGCTCCCGTGAACTGACTACTCTATCCTATCCTACCCTACTGTACCCAACTCTCCCCTACTATACCCTAATTTTTTTTCTTCATAAGAACCTTCTCCTGACAATAACAAACACAACAAAAAAAGAATTAGCGAAATCGGTTCAGTTATTCTCGAGTTTTGCGCTTACCAACACATTTTGCGATTCATTTTTATATATAAGAAGATGATATCAATGTAGAATAAATTATGTTCCTTGTTGAAATAAATAAACACACACACACAATAATTTAATACTTACAAGGAAATGGTTCCAGCCTTGGAATACTTATGTAAAAGTAAATAAAGATATTTTGATCGTATAAAATATTATAAAAAAAATATGATTTTTAAAAATATTTTACTTTAAAAAGAGATGTGCTAGTGTTTTTCAAATCACGAAAATCTTAATTTCGTTATTTAAATAACACTAGCACGTGTTAGTTTATTTCCGAAAAGACAATCAATAAAAAAAAGTCATAGGTAAATTCATAAAAAATATATAAGACAACTCTAAGGTGTCTATGTTCCGCGCCGCCACCGCCGCGCGCCGCTCGCCGGCGCCGCCCGTTGCAATGCGTACGTTACTTACCGGGGGGTGCGTGCGGGTTAAGGGGTGCGCGCGCCTGGTTTTAGAATTATTGTTAAACAATTCGTCGCCTTAACTCAATCAATGGTTAAACATAGTACTAATGGTTGAAGTTTGGCTAAATGTGAAAAGCTAAACATGAATTTATTCATGTTAGCTCATTCATATTAAAAAATAGTAACTAATGGCATATCTCATTCATTTTTAGCCTTTCACATTTTGCCAAAATTCAACCATTAGTTACTATGTTTAACCATTGGTTGAGTTAACTACGGATCAAAAAACCGGCCCTTATAGGCTACTCGTAATTTTTTTTTTTTTTAAGTCGTCAGAGGCAAAATAATTACCATAATAAAAAAAAAACTTGTCAAACGCCCAGTGCTGGGTACAGGCCTCCCCTTCTGCCATACGTACATGCATAATATACAAGAAACAACAAATCGCTGCTTTGCATGAATACCCGCACAAACCAAAATTTTGAAATTAGTGGTTTATAACACAGCCCAATGCAAAATAGTCCTTATTTCATGGTCAGTAAGACTCACATTCATAACGGCAAAACCGCCGATTATGCCGTTATGAATGTGAGTCTTACTGACCATGAAATAAGGACTATTTTGCATTGGGCTGTGTTATAAACCACTAATTTCAAAATTTTGGGTTGTGCGGGTATTCATGCAAAGCAGCGAAATATAATCAAATTTTCTATAACTTCATCGGGACTTATAAACATAATTTCTTTCGCCGAGAAACCTCCCGTGGTGGAGAACGGAGGCTTATGTATCATCGACAAACGCCAGGCCTTTCCAATTTTGAAACAATTTTGCTTGCAAATGTTTAGTGCCGTTCCGACTTTCTATTGTTGGACGAGAACAAAGGACCGTAGGGGCAGGGTTTCTTCAATTAATCAGTGTGTACAAAATGCAACTTGCAAGGTGTAAAGGCGTCGGTTTTGCCGATAGTACGTGGGACTCTTACAGGCTGAACCTCGTGGTTCCACTTACTAGCATAAGGACAAAGCGCAAAATAGTCGCGAACGCGCTCACAATATACTTAAATAAAATTCTTTAATTCATTAATTCACTGACGGACAACGCACAACCTATACCAATGGGTCTAAAAGCATATAATTTTGCACGAGAGTTCCTTATACAAGGTGTTGTAACTTAAATAACGCACAACCTTTTAAGGGGTCATTTGTACTCATCATTATGAACAACTTTTACTATGGGACCAAACCTGAAATCGCGAAGAAAAAGTGTGTGTCAGCTCCGACGCACGACTGGAGTTTACTCCTTATGTACGATTGTCATTGAATATAATGGATAGATTGACCGCTACAATGAAGACTGGCTGAAAATAAACAAAACGCAAAGACGTGACAACGCTTCGCTTGTAGGTATTTCACTCCTCATATTTTTTTCATTTCACCTATATGAAAATCGATTCTTAAGTAGTAAACTCCAAAAAACAGCTGTTCCATACATTTATGTTCGCATAACCAGTCAATATGTATGGAACAGCCATCGAATAACGAACTTTACTAGTAATCGATGGGAACAGCAGATGTTTTTTCGCGATTTCGTATTTGGTCCCATAGTAAAAGTTGTTCACAATGATGAGTGCAATTTCTTTAACCTATTGACCGCTTGGTTTTATATTATAAGAATTGACCCCAGCGTCCAGCTCATGGAAAATCGGGTCGTGCAATGAAATAAAAAAAAAAACCGGCCAAGTGCGTGTCGGACAATGAAGGGTTCCGTAGTTGGGATGATCCCAAGCACAAACTTAACATTGTAGTTAAAACCATGTTCTTTCATATATTCCAACTGCAAATGGAAGTTTGTATGCACAATATTGAGAGATTTACCATGTTGTTTTAAGATCATCGACTTCTTATAGGTTTTCCTGAGGTATTGAACTATTTTATGTATTTTTTTCAAAATTTTAGGCTCAGTACTTTCGGAAATAAGGGGGAGGGATTGTCAATTTTCTTAAATAACTTTAAAAAGGTTTATTTTAAAATTATAAAAAAAAATACATTTGAGACCCTCACAGTAAGCCCTTTCATTTGTTATGTCACACGGTACAGTTTGCAAAACATTTTTTATTTTCTTATTTGCCCCCCAAAGTTGACCCCCATATTGAAAATTTATTTATTTACGTTACACGTCCGTGTTTTAGTCACAGAAATACATATATATACCAAATGTCAACTTCATCGGTCCATTAGATTCGGAGCAAATGATGCTGTGACAGACGGACAGACAGACACACGAGTGATCCTATAAGGGTTCCGTTTTTTTCCTTTTGAGGTACGGAACCCTAAAAACGAACATAGGTTCTCACGGACCCCGCCAGGGTTGCGGGTTGATCGAATGAGTTACCGTGGCCCTGGCACAGGCAACTGAAGGAACACGGGTGGCTTTTAGTCAGTAGAAGTACCCGCTCCACCCAGAGCGGGAGAAGTTATTTGATGATTTCCCATCCAAAAAGAAAAAAAAAAGTTTCTCACGGACACGAAAACATTTTTCGTATTAATCCGACTGGGGCGGAAACTAAATGATATGTATATCTGTCGCAGATGAATTGTCAAATCAGCTGTTTTTACAAAACAGCCCCGCAGTGTGGCAATCTAATCTGAAGGGTTTTCACCTGGATTGCCTTTGCGCTACGTTTAACAAAACTGCTACCCAAGTTCCGACGCGCGACGTACATAATGCAGACTGGTTTGTCTGCAGTCATAATAAGCATTTGGTGTGACCTATACTACTGAATTGGTCGCAGTAACTAAGTTAAGGCACGCTGACCTATTGGTTTAGGTTAGATTAGAACACTGTGGCCAATCGCGCGTGAGCCGAGCGAGCAAAGCGAGCGGTGTCGCGGCAGCGGCCGGCGAGCGCTACTTCCAAGTTGGACGCAGTTACTGGCCTATTTAGTATTTTTAGGACTCTCATATAATTCTGATAACCTTTCATTTATCCTTGTTGTCCTTTAAATCATTTTACTCGTTTTATTTATATCTGTTTCGGACGCCATTATTTTTGTTATGACACACAGAGTCACAAATTTTGAACTAAAATCAAATAAAAGTTTGACATAACCTCTAATCATTGACCCGCGTTGAAAAATGCAAAACAAAGTTCAGTAATAAAATTATGAAAAACCGCTAAACGTTGTTTAGCTGTTTTATATAACGGAGTGGTTATGTAAAACAATTAAGCAATCTAACTGCGACCAATTTTTTTTTATCAGGTCTGCTGACCCTGCGCATCAGCAACGAGCAGTACGCGCGCATTCACGTGCACGTCGACAATAAGGACACCAGGCCCCTGCAACTGCAGGTAATGTAAAGACCAAGAATCCGTTTCATCCTAACTCATGTAAAGATAAAGATAATGTATTTGTCTTAGTACGTAAATAAATAAAACAACGCGTACGCATGCACGCATACAAATTAAGCATCTCTCTGTAGTCGGTCCCTCATGTCTGAGGATCGTGGTCAGCTTCAGAATTGCATCTGGAGCGGATGACTGCTCCACCGGTTTCTGTCCAGCGCATCCCTTACCACCGTGTAGAATTTAGAGGACGATGATTCCTTCACCTGATTGGTCCATCGTGTTGGTGAACGACCGCGCGATTGTTTGCCGCGAGATGTTTCCAACCACAATCTCATTTTCTTAACTGAACAGACAGCTGTGCTGCTGGGGAGTTTGTTGCGCCACTTCTTCTCCCCAGCTAAAGCACTAGAAAGGGCGGGCATTTTGGGGGACTGTCTTATGTAATTTTGACGTTCAAAAAGTGCTGATTCTCAGCCTAGTTTGAATAAATGACTTTTGATTTTGATTTTTTTGATTTTGAATCAGTTTTTCCAAACTTTCATCGCCTCTGCGTACTATATGGCCGAAATAGGAAAGTATGCGCTGTTGAGATATGGTCGACAAGCGGGCTTTTATTCCAAGCTGGGTTAAGATCGATGCATTAGTGCGTTTGGCAGTTCACGGTATTCTCAACATTCGTCTCCAGCACCACATCTCAAATTAAGAGGATTGTGAAGTGCCGATACGCGGCGCGAGTCTTGGGAGGCAATTACCGACAATTATTTACATAAATATTGTTTCGGGCGATAACGTTTTCACCCCCCTAAACCTTTACGAAATGAGACAATGTTGGTCTCATTACATTCAGTACACCTTAATCTATGTCTGTAAGTTTTTCTTTTTTAGTAATTCAATTTAATTTAATATAAAAAAATAAAAACGCTCGAGGAAGTTTTTATGTCAAAAATATAGATATTTAGATGCTAATAACTTATATCGTATGCAATATTTCTTTATAATAAAAACTTACTTTCTTTTTTTTTTTTTGTTTGTTTTATTTTTTCTCTCAGTTATTTTTAATCATGGTCTGGCAGTCTGAGTAATCTATGCGGCCTACCCCAATGTCCTTTCTTTGGTATTGTTCGTCGAATCGTTGAGCTCCTTAAGTTCTGAGTTGAGCTGCGCGATTACTGACAAATGCGTGCACTGACTGGACAGGTCCTCTCATTCTGTGTGGTTCTTTCCTCAAAAGACCATTTCAGACACCAATCTACATGGTCTTCACATGAAGTGACCAAGATTATGTCTGGACTTTATAAGAGACTGTGACCTCTGAGTTTGTTTCGGCCTTTCTTCTCAGAGTAGTCAGATAGGAAACGCCGACCTCATGTAGTTAAAAAAAAAAAATATTGACTTGTAAAAGTGTTTGTACAAACCTACTTACAGAAATAAAAATCATTTATCATTTATCATCATTTATCACTTACGGACCTAGTTTTTCATTATACCTACAACATTTCCAAAAATTATGAAATTTTGACTATGTTTACGGGGAGAAAAACGTAGCTTTTTGTATGAAATCTTACAGCTTCACAATCTTCTTAAGCATGCAGCAAGATAAAATTAATAATTTCTGTCTAAGTTGATATACATATAATTGATAAGTTAGTGTAAAGATTTTTTTAACCACAAAATACTTTAATAAATCAAACAAAGTCAAATAGTATAATTGAAGAACTTATATTGAAACATTGAAAAGTGAAACTTATGCCATTGACAATAGAATTCAGTTCCCAATATGGGCTCAAAGAAGCAGCCAGAAAATCGCTCTAGTAAAGAATGTTTTTTGAGCTACAAAGACCTTTTTACAAAAACAAAACAACCGACTTCCAAAAAAAAAACACTACAAAGTGAAAAATAACTTTAATTTCGGAAATCTGTGTTTTTTGTTTTGTGTATTTTCGTTTTTTGTTACCGACTTTCGAAATTAGAATTATTTCTCACTTTGTAGTGTTTTTTTAGAAGTCGGTTGTTTTTCACTTTTTAGTTGAGGTAGGTACCCTACCCCAGTACCCCACAGAAATTCGAATATCGGCTATGTAAATTACAGTGACAGGAAGTTATTATAACATCAACTACATAGACGTAAGCGGGAAAATACGTATTATTGAAGCTAACTCGAACATTACCCAAGCAAAGTTTATAAAATTTATACTTATGGGACCACCTAGGAAGACCCTTTCAAACAAAAAATAATTTTCCAAATCGGTCCAGCAGTCTTCGAGTAATTGGGGAGCACACATTAAAAATATATAAATAAAAAACAAAGATTCCGTCGAACTGAGAACCTCCTCCTTTTTTGAAGTCGGTTAAAATAGGTCTAATTATCGGGAAAATACGAATCCGCGTGATAAGTCACGTAGGGCTGTGTCAGAACTATCCAGTTCTGACACAGCCCTACGTGACTTATCACTTTTCATGAAAAAGTATGAAATTATTTTAAAAAATTGCTACCAAAATGATATTATACACAAGATATGTTACGTTCATAGTAACCGACGTTTAAAATCTGCTCGTGCTATGCGATACTACACCGCGTTTAGCTCGTCGCCCTTCCTGACGCACGGACTAAAGACGTTTTCGAGTCCTCACGGCGCGCGCGCTTGACACATATCTGCCTTTTATTACCAGTGACGGCCATGGGGACGGTATTTTATATATTGTATCTCACAGAAAAAACATACACCTAAACCAAACAATAGTTCGGTTTAGTTGTGTATTTCTTCAACAAAAACAAAAAAGATTTTTTTTTTTCAATAAAAATTAACCTACCTACCTAATAAAAATAATTCTTCTAGACCCACCCCAACGTCGACAAAGAAGCATTCAGAGCGAATGGCGTAATAGGCCTAAAGCAGAGCCAACGCGCCTTCCCTCTCAACAGCGACGTGGGAGTGCTGAAGTGGCGCCTCAACGCCAACGACGACAAGCTGGCGCCGTTGTCCGGTGAGCACTGACTCTTATATACTACAGTAATAGGTCTGAAGCAGAACCAACGCGCCTTCGCTCTCAACAGCGACGTGGGTTTTCTATCTGAGTATAATTTCATTATAGCGGAAGAACAACATTCACTACTGAATTTAAGATTAGCTCGAATACCTCTTAACCTGTATATTACTTGCAGTAAACTGCTGGCCGTCCGAGGGCACCGGTGGCGGCTGTGACGTCAACATTGAGTACGAGCTCGAACACGACCATCTCACGCTCAATGACGTCAACATTCATATACCGTTACCGTGAGTACCTCTTTACTACTTTCATTGTTCATCATCAGTTAACACTTCATGCGGGCGCCATTCCTGAACTTGTCAGCCTCATCAGTTCTGCGAGAAAGAAGATGTTCCAAAATGTTTGGAGCCTGGGCCAAGTCCTTGTACATAATAAAAACTTTTTAGAAAAAAAAAAATAAAACCTACTTCCAAAACAAAACACTACAAAGTGAAAAATAACTTTAGTTTCGGTAGTCGGTGTCTTTGGTTTTGTATTTTCGTGTTATGCCACCGACTTCCGAAATTAAAGTTAATTTTCACTTTGTAGTGTTTTGTTTCGGCAGTCGGTTATATTTTTTGCTAAAAAGTTTATATTTTCCACTTTTTAGTTGTACCTACCCCACATAAATTCAAATACCACTACCTGCTATGTAAATAACAGTGATAGGAAGTTATTAAAATATCATAAACTAAGTGGCAAAAATACGCATTATGGAAGCTAACTCAAAAACTACCCAAGCAAAGTTAATAAAATTTATATGGGACTACATTGGTAGTATACCCTTTCAAACAAAAAAGAATTTTCTAAATCGGTCCATCCATCTTTGAGTAATCGCGTAACAAACATATATAAAAAAACACAGACGAATTGAGCTCCTCCTCCTCCTCTTTTTGAAGTCGGTTAAAAATAGGGAAATACATTAAAACGGTTCACAACTGGCCAATTACTTTAAAATGGCTTTATTTGCTGGTAAAACACACGGAATTACACTTGAAATTTCAACACACAACACAAACTCGTCATGGCGGTAAGCTGTCATTTTGACTGATTAATGACACTGTTGTGACAACTGACAGTTCTCTTTCTATCAATGGTTGATCTATGGTTTACTATCATTATTTTTAAGCACAGAGTAACTAAATCGGTAAAACGCCCTTTTTAAAGTCGATAAAAATAATTGATAAATATCAATAAAACATTACACAGTCGTTTAAATGACTTATCTGTATTTTTCCCGAACCCTATGGATTTTTCTCTTTTTATGTTAGTGTACATTGACCTAGCCCATTTTGAAACAACAATCATTAAAAAAAAGAATAGAAAGAAAAATTGTTTATTCTGCACAAATGGACGAAAACTGACAATTAGTTTACGCATAGAGCCCTAGGGGTCTTTAGCCGGTAAAAACCCGAACTTTGGGTAAATACCCATTTCTAGCTTTATACCGGGTAAAAGTACAAAAAAATAAAATAACCGAATTACATTATAATTTTCACGTCTGTCTGCAGGGTTGCCATTTACACAAATATTCTGGACTATCTCACGATAAACTACAGTTTTATTAAAAATATATTGTATAAATAAAAACAAAATTATTACATGTAGAAGTAATAAGTACATATTATTCTTAATTTTATTTTACTAAATCGGAACTATTATTCATATTGAATACGGCAACTTCTAAATTACAACATGGAAATAAAATACTTTCCATTTCATCCCTGTCTTTCCAATTTTTTACGCACTCGCCCATCTCTAGTTACGCGTAGATGGCGCTAAGTGTTTGTTACTTTCATTCAGCTTCCAATTGAGTTCCTTGCTGAAAATTCATCCAAATCCATTCAGCCGTTTCAGCGGCAAAGCGTAACAAATTAACAAACTCACTTTCGGATTTATAATAGAACCTAGTTATGCAGAACGCTTTTCAAAAATTAGTTATAATAATTTATTTAGTTCCTTTTACAAAGTAATACATTTACTAACTTATAAATACTTAGAAGTAGTACCAAGATCTTAACAGATTGGCTTAATTACTTATACACAAACTAGTTTCAAAACACAGTCATACTAGTTTCAACATACAATTTTTTGCAAAAACAGCCATCTCGATATCTTTATTTATCACGGAGATATGAGCCGTCAAATGCAGCCTTGTCCATTCATCCATAATGCAACCATCGACAGAAAAATGCTTATCACTCTGTTTGTACTTTTCCCGATATGGCTGCTTTCTGCATAACCGGTCCAATATTAGTTAGGAATTATGATATCCCGGAATGAACGCACACCACCAAACATTCTAATTCCCAATTAGAATTAACTTTTTTTCTAATATTTCAAAAGTATAATTTTTGCACATAGCAGATTTTTGTTTGACAACGACGTTGAATCATAATAGATACACTGAATTTTTACTCTACTTAAGTTCGGAGGCAGCAGAAGATGCAAAAAAAACCAATTTTATTTAATTAATGTTTAATTAAAATTCACCAAAATTACAATTATAACTTTAATCTAGCTAATAACTAAATGTACTATTATGGTCAGCGATTGACGTAAAAGTGTCGTTCCCACCTAAGTTGAAATCGGCGGCCACCCGCGGAGACGGTATCAGCTTCGTTCGACACGAGGCAGTTGTGCCGCGTCAGCTTCTGGGTATCGCGCTATGTTGTTATGTGAATTCAGGGCGATGCACACTATAGCGATTTGCCTCGGCTATGCTTGCGTAACACCTCCCCCCGTAGAACAGCGACTATTGAAGACCTTGGTCGTAAATTGCGCTGGGAGATGATCTGTACTACTCCTCTGAGTCTCCGGAACGGTATAGATGCTGTGCTGCTGAGCCTCCTCGTCGCTGGAAGATTCTTTCTTAATCTTTATCTGTTTCAGGTGATATCTTCGGTAGATGAAATAAGCGAATTGTGCACATGCACTGAGTAGTAACACATACAGCGGTATAGTTGTATGATAGAGGCTGCCATTTTCATGTGTGTCAAAGTGTACTGGCGACTGCAGTGAAATCTCCTTATTGGTTGCGTGTAGATCATCCAAGTTGATAGAGTTGAGTTTGAACAGTGGGTATGCTGTTGGGCTAGGTGTATCTTCCTTAGGGACATCTATTATCTTCAAGGCTTGACCTTTCAATCGGTCGTTGGAGTTTGAGATGACGAACTCTGTTGTCTGAATAAAACAGTTGTGAGGAAGCATGACGAGATAACTTCCTTGCAGTAACTTGTGGAGATCTTGTTCGCAGGACAGGCGTACTTTCGTCAGAGTCGGGAGGTTGATAGTATAATGACGGTCGTCGAGTTTCTCGTAGGCTGGTTTTTGAAGAGATATTGCGACTGGTTTGCATTCGGGAAGTCTCTGCTGCTGCGTGATGAGGGTTCCAATACAGTCCGGTGACGTTCGGCTTTGTACGTTGTGTATCTCTTCACATAGATACCCCTTAGTGGACTTCGGGCATTCAGCCTCTATGTACTTGAAATCTTTCGAATGGATCGCAAGGAATTGGAAATGAGGGACGAGAATCTCATGGTTTTTGTTAGGAACTATGGATATTTTGTATAGATCATATGTCTGAGGTAGGATGATTGGGAATTTGTAGACTATAACTATTTCATTACCTATATAATATGAACCTAACTGTATGACGTCGTAATATTCACGAGCTCCTATATCTAATACCTTATCACTACCATAAAGCCTAGTTAATTTACTTATTATAGATCTAGTGGTATTTAAACTAATGACGTCATGGTGTGCTGTAGACGTCCGTATAAACGCTAGTACGTTCTGTAATTTCGATATTTCTCGCGACAGTCTCTCAACGTTGTCACTAACTATTAAGATTGTTTGTCCTAGATGAGCATATTGAATTAATTCATGATTTCCTTTCTCTAGACTTCGACTCATATTTCCGACTAAAGCTGTTAATTTATTTTGGTTATCTACCATGTTATCTATTACTTTAGAGTGCTGAGTTATCCAAGTTTTAGTTAAACTCACGTGGTTGTTAAATTCCGTTAATAATTTGTTTTCACTATCTTGAAGAGATTTGATCGCCTTATTAAAATGTATCGCATCTGTATAATCAAGGTTACCGGTTATGCTTTTAACGACAGAACCGAGACCATCTACGAGACCTCTTTTAGAACGAGTAGTTTCAAATGACTGCAATTGGTCAAGGACGGTTTGAAGCTGATCTTCTAAGTATTCGATATGAGGTTGGAATAAAGAAAGGCTCTTATTGTGAAGATCGGGACTTATCTCTTTTAATTGATTATGAACGACATTAACCTTATCTTGTAACTCCTGAAGATTTACGTGTTGCAGAAACGAATGGTAATGAGATATTATGTTACAGGGACCTAGTTTAAAGGGTAATACACCTGGGCCATCGTCAAGATTTTCAAGTTTTATCTCCTGTGTTAGAGCCGAATGCAGGAGCAGATGAAGTACTAGGAGAGTCCTGCAACAATTGGGCACTTTTAGGCACTCTCTTTAACCTGGATTTAGTAATTGGTCCACGCTTTTTGCGCGTATAAATATGTATTGGTAGGTCGGCCATGACGGTGTCATGCGTATAGCGGGGTGCTATCTTTTGTCGGGAAGCAAGGGGATTTTTCACGAATATTTGTTGTTCGGGTGAGTACTGGTTTTCCGTCTCTCTAGACTTATTACGAGCATCTATTAAATCTTTACGTTGGATTAAGCTGGACTCATGAATTAAATTATAAGCATTACTCATTTTGTTCTTATGTTCTACTGTATACTGTTGTAACAAATGGGTGGTTAAATCTATGTCCAGTGGGTCACGTGGGTGAAATGTCCCGTAATAACATCGATTGGTTTACATTTTGTCAAACTATGTATGGAGCTATTGTAAGCCAGAAGGGCATAATTTATCAGGTTTAAAATGGGTTCATTCTTTTGTTCCACCTTTAAGATACGTAGGTGTTCCAAGATTGTTGAGTGGAATCGCTCCACAATTCCATTTTCATTGGGAGTGTGGGGTGCTATTTTGTGGTGCTGGATTTTATGTAGTCTTGTGAACTCGGCAAACAGCTGGTTCGTGAACTCTGGTCCGTTGTCTGTCACTATTGTGTAAGGTACTCCATGATGGGTACAGAATTTTAATAACGCTTGCACTACACTTACTGCTGTCCCATCTCTTAAGTAATACGCTTGAGCGTACTTTGAGAAAGCGTCAACAATAGTTAGGAATTTCTCACCCTGAATAGTTAACAGGTCTAAATGGACAGTTTCAAAAGGTTTACTTGGTGGAGGGACAAGACGGAACTGTTGTTTTAGAGGGTGTCGGTCATACTTGGCCTGGCCGCAAACTGTGCATTCATTAATAAATTTAGTAATGTGCTCTTTCATTTTAGGCCAAAAGTACTTGTGAGACAGGGCTAGGTAGCATTCGGTTATGCCTCTATGATTTGTTTTACCGTCGTGATATTTGTTAATTATTTCTTGTTGCCTTAGATATTCTCTTACGTTTTCGAGTTCGATTTTCGTAAGCGTAAGATTCATGGCCGAATTTTTAAATGTCTTTTGAATTATTGGGATAACCGTATACATTGCTAATGGTGGGTTTATTAGTAGGCCTGTTTTGATTTTGGGATGGACGTATTCTTTAATAGCACTAATGACATCCTCCTCAAGATTGGATTCTGATAGTTGAACAGCGGTACGTGTGTGCGTTTCAAAGGGTTTTGTGACGGTTGGTCTCCCCTTGATATCGCCTACGACAGTGAGTACTAACTGTTTAGTAAATTTGTTAAGTGGTTGCTCTGTGATTGGGACTTCTAGAATGGGGTTTTCGCGATCGGTATGGACAGTTAAGGTGTGGGAGTTACTCGAGGCCTCTGAGGCTGTGTTTGTCCGGGAATCATCGGTTGATTGATTCTTCTCGGACGGGTTAGCAATTATTGAACTTACGTCTTCATTGTGAATCTCTAAGCGGGATAAGGCGTCCGCATTGGTGTTAAATTTGCCCTGCTTATAAACAACCGAAAAATCGTATTCTGACAGCTTTAAACGCCACCGTGTAAGTCTGGAATTAGGCTCTTTGAGGCTCATGACCCATTGCAGAGGCTTATGGTCAGTAATAATTTTGAATTTCCTTCCAAATAGGTAAGGTCGAAAGTATTTGCAAGCCCATACGATAGCAAGCAATTCCTTCTCTATCGTGCTGTAGTTAAGTTCACTTGAATTTAAGGTCCTAGAAGCGTATGCAATGGGCTTGTCTGAACCTATTAGACCCTGAGATAATACGGCCCCCAACGCGACGTTAGAAGCATCGGTGGTCAGTAAAAATTCTTTGGTGAAATCTGGATATTGCAAAATCGGGTCATTTGTCAATAATTTCTTACAATGCTCAAAACAACTTACATAATTCTGATCACAGACTATTTTAGCTCCTTTTTTTAAGCATTGGGTCATGGGTTTGGTGATACGTGCAAAATCCGGTATAAATTTCCTATAATATCCGAGAAGACCGAGAAAACGTTTAATTTCTGTAGTAGTTTTAGGTAATGGGTAATCTTTTATAACGCTAATTTTATCTGGATTCGGTTTAACTCCGTCTTTACATATGACATGACCTAAAAATTCTTTCTCCAGCTTCAAGAACTCGGACTTGTCCATCTGTATCTTGAAGTTGGATTCTCGCAGTCTTTTAAAAACCCTTTCTAGATTAATAATATGTTCTTGCAGGGACGTGCTGAACAGGATGACGTCATCCAAATACACCAAGCAGATATCCTGGAGGTCTCTCAGGATATTATCCATTACACGCTGAAATGTCGCCGGAGAATTTTTCAATCCCATCGGCATTCTCAGGAATTCATAATGGCCATTTTCTACATTGAAAGCAGTTTTGTGTATATCAGAGGGGTCTAATTCCACCTGGTAGAATCCGCTGGCAAGGTCGAGTGTACTGAAATATTGGCATTTACCTAGTTTGTCTAATATGTCCGAAATGTTAGGTATGGGATATCTATCGTCAATAGTTTTTTCGTTGACTTTACGAAAAATCTATGACAAGTCGCCACTTGGTTTTACCAGAAGCATCTGCCTTTTTGGGGACCACCCAAATGGGAGAGCTCCACGCAGAGTCCGAAGGCCTGATTATATTCTGTTCGAGCATCTTATTAATTTGGTCTTTAACTTCTTGTTTATGGATATACGGATATCTGTAACTTTTAGCATGGACGGGGATTTCATCGGTCGTTCTAATCCTATGTTTTATTTTATTTGTAAACGTTAGAGGTTCTCCTTCGAGATAAAAAACGTCAGAGTACCGGGCACATAAAGTTTTTAGATTTGCTAGTTCCTCTGGATTTAAATGGTCGGTCCGGAGGCGTCGTAAAACTTCCTCCGTACGGTTACTTAATTGATCTATCTGTTCGCCTTCTACATTAAATAGCTCGGCAGTAACGGGACGATCCATAGAGAAAATTACGTCATTAGATGATTCATTTGAAATTTGTACCCAACCTCTATTATTTTTTACGGTCGTGAAACAGTCAGAAATTAAGCAATTACTAATTATTTGGTCGGGAACGAATACATCGCCATCATGGGAATTTATAGGCAATCTCACTAATTTAGATGTCTGAGCTGGTATAATTTCTTCGTAAATGTTAGCATTGCGAGAGTCATACATAGTAATGGGTATTTCCGTGTTTCTAGTGACTAAATTTTTGTTTTTTAAGTCAATGTTAGTGCCCCAGGAATCTAATAAATCAAAACCGATTAATCCATCAAAATAGTTATGGAAGTCTAGAATGAATAAAGTGATATTTCCTTCTTCTTTAAATTCGGGAAAGTTAGGCAAAGTTATCGAATAATTATTTTTATAAACGGTACGCACGTTAGTTACTTCAAATGGGCTGTAGTTAAGAGGTACATTAGAAAAATATTTTTCAACTGCTTGCGGTGATATAAACGATTGGTTCGCCCCAGTGTCTATGAGAAATTTTAAAGGTGGGTTATGGGTTTGAATATAACCAAGTTGCCTCTGTATGTTAAAGTTTACGTCTATTTTGGCTTTTCTGGTTTCGAAGTTTGGGGAAAATTTCCGTCTTGCTTTTGATTTTCATTTCCGGTTTCGTCATTTGGTTTAATTTCTTCTACCACTGGGGTTTCGTACTGCCCATAGTTAAAATAATAGTCTAAGTATTCTTGGTAAGGGTCATAGTCCTGGTTATAGGCTGAACATACAAAATCATAATAGGGATCATAAACACAATCATAGTTATTAACTTCCCGAGTTTTAAAGTAATTGTTAGGTGGCGGATTGCCGGCTGTACGCCAATCGTGTCTTATGGGAGGTAATGGTTTAGGCACAAAGTGGGTGACGCCACTCATGGGACGCGGCGTACTATTATAGCTAGTACTTTGTTGTACGGGTACACCATTCGGAGGTCTAAAGGCATTACTCTGAGCATTATAATTTGGAGGTGGTGCTCGGAACATCTGCTGAGTCCGCGTAGGGCCACGAGGTTGTTGTAATTGGGGCATATTTTGCCGCCAACCCTGATTAGGTTGAGGGAAGAACTGTTGGGGACGCGGAAGTACAGGCATGCTATATAACTGTGGTTTCGAAGGACCGGGGACGCCCATTGTAGGGAATTGCTGCATAAACTGGTTCAGAGGTAGGTTGGAGTTAGGCTTGGGAGGCTGCTGTTTGTTATCTTTCTTACTAGACCCGCTTTCGATACGCTGCTGCATATAAAGTGTATTAAGCTCCTCCTGGACGAACTCGAGTGCTTTTTCCATCGTCTCGGGACGCATGCAACGAACCCTAGAGCCTAAGGGATCTTTTAAACCGCGTAAGTAACATTGTAGGGTCAATTTCTTATAAAGGTCTCGCTTCGCCGTAACTGTAGTAGACACAGTTTCATGCAATGTGACGTATGTCATAATTGTGCTGAACAAATTCTGACATCGCTCATAGAATTCCTGTGGGGTAGAAGACCCCTGAGTCAGTAAGGACAAGTCATTATATAAAGCGGTCTCGTCACGATGATCAGCAAAATTATTAATTAGCGCGCTTCTAATACCAATCCAATTCTCGGGAATACCGTTACTATTTATTAATCGAGCCGCGGAACCTGTAACCTTGTTTAAAATGCCATTTATGAGTGCCAAATTGGTTAACTCGTTGCCCGGTTCAGTTTTGAAATATGCGAGTACTAGTTGGTCACAAAGATTTACAAAACGGGTTAACACATTAGGGTTGCCGTCGAATTCGGGCAGAATCCGGAGCGAATTAAAAATTTCTCCTACTTTGTCGTGAGACATATTTGTATCCGGTAATACTGATTCACCTAATTGTCTATACTCGTCTATAGCAATAAGCCTATTCGACCTACTACTATCTAAACCACGATCACGCGACACTCTTGGGTGGAAAATCTTGAAAACTAATATGTAAAATTGCTAAAAAGAAATGATACACATAAAATCAATTATAATTATAACTAGAATTGAAAGGAAAACGAAAAGAATGAAAATAGTTTATAGTAAATGATAGGTAAAAATCAAGGTTAAAAATAGGACAGTAAGGACTTGAAAGATTCAAAGCACTTACAACATGGTCTTCTTTGCCGAATCGATGTCTGGATTCACCTCTGCTGGCGCCTCACGATGTATGTAGATTCAGGATACTCGAGAATCGGTAAGCCACGCGGGACTTCGGTCCGATTTTAGGGGAAATCTTGACGCGTCACGTACCTAATATACTTCGAGTATCCTACCGGCTGCGCCACTTAAGTTCGGAGGCAGCAGAAGATGCAAAAAAAAAACAATTTTATTTAATTAATGTTTAATTAAAATTCACCAAAATTACAATTATAACTTTAATCTAGCTAATAACTAAATGTACTATATGGTCAGCGATTGACGTAAAAGTGTCGTTCCCACCTAAGTTGAAATCGGCGGCCACCCGCGGAGACGGTATCAGCTTCGTTCGACACGAGGCAGTTGTGCCGCGTCAGCTTCTGGGTATCGCGCTATGTTGTTATGTGAATTCAGGGCGATGCACACTATAGCGATTTGCCTCGGCTATGCTTGCGTAACACTCTCATGTAAAATACATTGTTTATTTATTAAATTAGTTACGTATATACTTATTGTGGAAGAAAATTGTGGTCACATTACAAAGCTACGCACGCACACAGTCGCACACGTATAAGGGTCTAGCTTACTAGGTACTTCCTCCATTTTGTTTTGTTTTGACTGTACAGCGGAAGTGTGACTGTAGTTTATGCAGTTTTAATTATTTTTGTGATAAAAAAATACCTATATTAAAAATGTCAGAAATCGATTCAGTAAATATTTCTGAACAAACTACTTTCATAATGTGCATTCATTCAGTTACACATTGGTGCCAATTCTCTTGTTCAGTAAATGAACTAAAATTAGAGAATCGCTATCTTTTACAAACAGGCAGCTGGACGACTATAGCTATGAACTAACTTAGAGATGTCAAACTAGTTTACGCCTTGCGCTTCATCGTGTTTTTGGACGACATGTTTTTACGTGTCGTCTAAATTTGTATGGAAATATTAGTTTTTACGTCCGTCTCTTTCTTGTTTTATTAGAGAGAAAAAGTTAGCAATAGCCTAAATTAAGTTTAGTTTGTGTACAACAGAATCGGCACCAGTGTATGTCTTTATCCGACTGCGTCCGCGGATATGTATCTCAATTTGTATATTCTACTTTATAAAATTCCCGTTAGTTCTGGCAACACTTCAGTCGTGGTCCACCAGTGGGAAGGCAGCTACGCGCAGAAGGGGCGCACGCTCATCTGGAGCATACCTATTATCAACAAGGAGCAGAAATCTGGCAGTCTTGAGTTCACGTGAGTTACTATATTTTGTTATGAAAATGTATGAACATACCCAACAGCTAGTGGCCAAGTAATAACAGCCGCAAGGGTCGATCCATCAGGTTAAGCTACGCTTGCCGGGGTTGGTCCGTGGATGAGTGACCAGATGGTCACTGAGACTCCTCGTGCCTCGGAAAGCACCATAAGGCGAAAGCTCCAGGTAGCCCTCGAGATTCTAATTTTGTTACGTTTATTGCATTTTGCAGGTCAGTATCAGGTTGTATGTTGATCTGAATATGATTCACGACAGTAACAAATCTTTATTTATAGAATTATATTGTAGTAACATAAATATGGAATAGATTGTGTATAAATGTATTTCTAAGTATTGTGCTAATTTAAGAATCTCTAGTTAAGCTTGGCATGTAACTGTTTTTTTGTCCCTAACAAATAAAATAAAATATAATATTCATTAAAATCATCAATACGACTCTCTAAGTTCGTGACTATTTCATGAAATCTTGACATTTATGATTGTACTAACTTAAGGAGTTGTACGAGTATTACTGATTATAATGATTATAATATTTTGTAAATACATATTTGTTGCGGTCGCGAATCATACTTTAATCAACACACAACCTTACACTGACTTGCAAATTGCAAAAAACGTAAAAAAAATTGAATTTCGCGGGCTACCTGGAGCTTCCCCTTTTAGATGTTGGTCCTGGCTGTCATTTGTAGATCTTTGACAGTCGTTACGGGTCGCCAGTAGCCCGGAAGTCTGACAACCAGCCTTACCAAAAGGTATCGTATTACCCAGTAACTGGGTTGTGGAGGTCAGATAGGCAGTTGCGCCATGTAAAATACTGGTATTCAGCTGCATCCGGTTAGACTGGAAGCCGACTCCATCACAGTTGGGAAAAGGCTTGACAGATTCATTGGTAGCCGGCTTCTTATGTTTTTATTAAAAGTATTTTCATTATAAAGCCGCTGTACTTCCTTTATTAAGAACAAAGATTTATTTTAGCTAGGAAATGTGAAGTAACACAATGGGTTTGCATCCAGCAGGGAATTACCACAGTATAAAGGCGCAGATCCGCCGCGGCGCACGGATAGGCCACGCACGTGTGATAAGCGGCAGTGACGGCTTCATGAAAATGATGGCAGCGGCAAAGATTTAAATCGTTAGATTCGCCCTACCGCGACAATAGATAGTCGCATTTCTGTTTTGTTTTGACACGCAATGACGCGGTGACTTCACTTGATTATCATGGAAATGCTGTTTAACACATTATCTGCTTAATTCTTAGCGAAATGTATGCAAACGCTTCTTTATGCTACACTAATCCTGTGTGGCAAACGCTCGGGTGCGTGCAAAAAATATCTTGAGTGTAGACACCCTTACCGACCCTTATTTTACGATATTTTCGAAACAATAGAGATGCACAACGAACGCACAGGTGCGGCGCGCTGCACTCGAAGAAAGTTATGTAAATTGTATGGACGCGCATACGCGCCGTCAAGCACCTGGTGAACGTCCGAAAACGCGCATGTGCGTCTGCCGCGCCTAATGTATTAATAATGTGTGAGCTCACTTTTCTCAGTATGGGACACTTTTCTTGTGACTAAGTACGGTGAGGGCAAATCTACCAACTTACAATTTGGGGGGGGGGGGGGGGCTTTGACTTAGTGTCAAATACTGGTGAAAATTACAAATTTTCATGACGCCAAGTACGGCCGTTTTCCTAGGAAAACAAAGCTTAAGTAAATACATTTACCACGAATCGAATTTAGAAAAGCGCTCTAAATCTTTCAACTATTGACATATAAGTTTAATCCCCAATTTCTCCGTTTTAGCGTAACTCCAGCGGTACCCAACGACTTCTTCCCGCTCACAGTGACGTGGACATCCGACACGTCGCTGGCTCTCCTGAAGGCCATCAAGGTAACGCATGCAGAGGACGAGAGCGCGCCTGTGGATTACTCGCAGGAAATCAGTTTCCATCCTGACAAGTACGAGATTGTTTAGGGGGTTCAGTTGTGGCTTGGGGGCTGAAATAATGGTTAGAGTGCTACATGGATCTTTTGGCGCTTTAATGACATTGACTGGGTGGGTGGCATTCGATAAACATTAGAAAAATTGTATTAAAAAAAAAAAAACAACAGACTTTCAAAAAAGCACTACGAAGTGAAAATTACTTTAATTTCGTCTGTATTTTAGTTTTTTGCCACCGACTTCCGGAACCAAAGTTATTTTTCCCTTTGTAGTGTCTGTTTTGGAAGTCGGTTTTTTTTTTTAGTAAAATGGTTTGTTATGTTATCACACCAATTCGTATACCACTACAACTAACTATGTAAACAACAGTGACATGAAGTATTATAATTTATCAAGATACACAAAGTGGATTAAATACGTATTATCAAAACTTACTCAAACACTACCCAAGCAAAGTTAATAAAATTTCTATGGGACCCATGCGCAAGCTTTCTCTACCAAATGAAAAAAAGAACTTTAAAAATTGATGAAAATATCGTTGAACATATTTATGTACAGACGCCAGCAGGTCAAGCTACCCGAAACTGTCAAATTTTCCCAATGCACCTTGAACCTAATGCTTTAGCGATAAAGTTGAAAATCTATTAAAGAAATTTGCCAGATTGTAGTAGCTTGATGTGCTGGCGTTTGTACATAAAAAATACATACAAACGAATATATGACCTTTTTTGAAGTCGGTTTTCGTTCCAATGCTTGACGCCAAAAGATCCTTGTACAGTTATATTTTGTATGGTGACTTAGTATGGAGTAAAACCTAAAATTTCTCGAAACTGACCATGGTTTTAAATTGTTTTTTCTCTCGTGCGTGATTACAGTAAGACACTGCTTAAGCCCCAGTCAAACCAACGCGAGTGTAAAGATAAACCATTCTAAAAATTAACGCCCCTCCACAAAACGTGATTATTTCAATGTGTGAGAGGAAATAGTTATTGCAACACTTTACTTGTGTGCGTGCGGTGACTTTACTGTAAACATGGACTCGTCGCCGCGCTTAGAGGTCAACTAATCGTGCGATCAGTCCAGGTACGAGCATTGTACGGCGGGGAGCGTGCGCTTCGTATGGAACGCCACGTTGGCTGACAAATCCGGCTGTTCGGCGTTTGGGCAAGTCGGGTAGGTACCGTTTGCATAAAAGAAATGTATGATTATTTTGTGATTTGAAACAAAAAAATATTTACTTGACTGCGAAGATGCTTTTTCGTTGACGTTTTTGACCGTACTTTTGCGGTGAAATCGACGCGTGGTCCCACTGTCCAACCAATGACAAAGACTAATTATGTGTATTGCGTCTATACACCTTTCATGCATGTGAGCGTAACCGTTGTGGAGGGACGTTCATTTTTAGAATGGTTTATCTATACCATACACAAGCGAACAGCAATTTCGTTACATGAAATATTAAGACTAATATTATACATTTTCGGGGTGCTGATTTTGGATCTAAAGTCAGATTTTTTGTATCAGGTTTAGTTTTTGAGATATAATGATAACGTGTTTTTTAAAACAAAAAAATATAAAAAAACATTACAAAACAACCACTACTTATCAAATAAATATTATTATTATTTAGATTGCATGGCATGTTTCACATACCTTATAAAGCAGCCAGTACTTGTCGCGGGTGTCCAAAGGAAATCCAAAGTAATCAAAATACACCCGTTTTCACGTTTACCTACAGATATTTCTCGACGTGGACATTGTAAAAATAAAGACAGCTCGGTTTTCTGAAAGTTAAGGCGAAAGCGTCAAGGTAGCCCGCTAAATTCAAATTTTCTGACGTTTTTTTGCAATTTACAAGTCGGTATTAGATTGTACGTTGATCAAAATATAATTTGCGGCCGTAACACATAAATATTTACATAATTAGAATCATTAAAGTGATCAATACAACTCTTTAAGGCCAGGTAATCCTAATGAATGACTAGTTCATGAAATCTTGACATTTCAGGATTATACTAACTTAAGGAGTTGTATTACTGATTCTAATGATTATAATTCTGTAAATACACATTTCTTACGGCCGCAAATCATACTTTATTTAATATACAACTTAATACTGACTTGCAAATTGCAAAAAACGGAAGAAAATTTAATTTCGCGGGCTACCCAGACGCTTCCCCCTTAAGTGTTACACACTACTAGTATAAAAATATGGCCAATAGCTGTATCTCAAAAACTAGGCTGTTAGAGATAAATTGAGGGTAGAATTGAAATCGGCGACCTCGAATTAGTAAACAACAGCCAAAATTCCATGCAACAAAAAGTCTTGTTCCCATGTGTTATGAGTAGAGATGGGATAATCGGATGGATATTTACCTAAAGTTGAGGTGTTGGCTAATATGGAATGGGCTTTTGTATCGAAAAGATCCCAGGATTCCGGGATCGACCAATTTAGAGTTCTAATTATAGAATCGAATGTATGTTTACTTACGTTCAGGTGTTGGCTAAAATGGAATGCACTTTTGTATCGATCGTAAAAATCTCCCGTTTCCGGAATTGACAAAAGTACTTTTTGTCTATAGAATCGAATGCTAGCTGATATTTTAAAGTAGATTTAAGTAGGTTGCGAAACTGGCATAGCAAACGTCAGGATAAGTATTGTTAAAAATGAATTTCAAGTAAATAAGCATACAATTAGTTATGTGATCCCAGATTCCCGGTATTTTTTAAATAAATAAATCTACATATTTAAGAAGTCGTTTCCATACCATGTATCCAACTAGTACATTCGCGGATTTTCAGGAATCCCGGGTATTATATTAAGAAAGAAAAATTAAGAAGCCGCTTCCATAATTTCTTAGCCAAAATTCACTTTAGGTAAATATCCATCCGATTATACGATATTTAGTTATGATTTAGGTGGGAATATAAATCGATTTCTTCTGGTTGATAGTCACATTTTATTCGCCAAACGTTTCTGCGCAATGTACTATACATATGTTCTGAGTCACTATATTTTTGGCTAAAATCCCTGTCTGTAAGAAGTAATGTTATACATAAATGAGTCAGTTGTAAATCTACAGACGAGACATGCAATGTAGTTTTTCTATTTTATGTCTTTTGTGGTAAACATAAAGCTCGGTTTACATTGCATACGTCGCTGTAATGTTGAATTGACTTTAAATAAGATTATATTATTTAGTCTTAACTTAATCTATTATTGATAAACATAAATAAATAATATTTTTAGAATATTGTGTTAAATTTATTTAAGTTTCATTTTATATTTCAAATTATCATGTTTTATCTAACATTCCTGACTTATAGATGCCAGTTGATTAAACGAAGTATTTAAAATTCGTAAATGAAAAATATTTTATTTTGAGTTTGTAACTTATACGGTATGGAACTCAAATATATGCAATAAATTAAATCACCTACTTGTTATCGGCTTTGCTGACGATATACAAAAAATTAACGAAATCGGTCCAGTAATTCGGTCAAAAATTTGAGTTTTAATTTTGAGTAAATTTGAATACTGTAGATTGGATCACTAGATCAATGAATCAATGCTCTTGCAAACAAAAAAAAACATGATTGGCGAATAATGAATTGGGTACCATGCACCCCAGGTGGCCAGCTCGGTTGTCTAAACAAAGTGATTACTTTTACTGAATTTAATTTGTTTGAAAAATTAACTTTTTAAATTTAATTTTGCTATACTTCTGTGGACTAGTATTACTTGTAGTTTTATTTATTGTGTATATATATAAATATATGTCGGTTCCATACCGTATAACTTTTAGGGCCCGCATGGACGACAGACTTTTTAGTCGACGCAGATGTAATCGCACAAAAATACTATCGTCTTTGTGGACCCTAAACTGTTTTGCAATACCATTTGATAAGTGCACAGCAAACTGATATGGTTAGCTTTATTGTAAAAACATTGTATGAAATAAAAACTATAATAAAAAAATCATAAAAATATTATTTTATTTCGTAAATAATTTAAGATGTTCAAGTTAATTTTACATTTTTTGTTGGTTAAGTTTGCGGTCACATCGGAAACGTCTGATATTTTGGAAACTTTGGATTTATTATCTCCGCCTGTTTCAAGGGTCCATAAACTTAGAGAACTCGATTTGGATGAAAGCTGTTAAGTGTTACTTTTTACCCCCTTAAGGGGACTACAGGACCAAAAGAGCGGTCACTGTCAGACTGCATAGAAAAGAAAGAGAAGCGTGATGACACAACGCTTGTAATGTATCTATTTACAAATAATCTATTGATTGGACTAAAAAATTAAAACACTAATTACGCTAATATGTTGCTTGTAGAATAATCTGACAAAAAATCAGAATAATTGCATATACACTCGCGAGCAATAAACTGGAATCACTTCATCGCGCGTTGCTCAAAACAACTTTGTACAATTTCTATGCAATGGACTATGGATTGTGGTATATCATTTGAAAGGTAATTTGGTTAGCTTTCAAATGATATCAAAAAGATTTTAAATTAATTTAATTTGCTACCTAAATTTAGTGAACTATTGCCATAGGTCGAAGTTGTGGATGTCTAAATGAATAGGAACTAATATGAAAAGATAAAAAAAATATTTACAATTTATGTTATTTACCCCTCAATATTTTTTGTTATCCCTTGGGTCCTAATGACTCATTCGGTCTATGAAAAACCGTATACAGGCATGTATACGGTTTTTCATAGACCGAATGAGTTTCCTGATGGAATCCTGTGGGATTTCCTGCCACTCTTCGACTAAAGCAGTTTACAGGTCTTCTATCGACGCCGGAGCTGGACATCTTCCGTATCATCATCGTACCCGCCTTTTTAGCTCGTCCCACATATGTTCAATCGGATTCAAGTGAGGACGGAGGGCTGCCAGTCTAGTGTGGGAATCCCGATTTCTTCCAGGTAGTGTCACTGGTGGCAGCGGGCATTATCGTGCATTAGCAGGAAATCCATGCCAATAAACCGCCAATAAAGTAGGAGAGCAAATGGCCTAGCAGAATGTCGTTGATGTATCTTTCTGCGGTTACCCCCCCTCCCCTCCCTCCACCAGCTACGAATATCAGCTCCATTTATGCTTCAATAGAAATCCCCTCCCACATCATACAGGATACACCCCAGTTGCCACTGTCTCCGCAAAACAGCATTGTGCGAATCGCTCCCCCGGTCTCCTATAGACTCTCTGTCGACGGTCGCTACCATGCAGGCACATTCTATAGGTGTGGTTTCCATTTTCTGTTAGCTTCAGTGTTCCCAGTGACGTGAAACATTGGGCTGATGACCAATTCTCATAAACGCCCACTGTTTATAGGGTTTATAGGATTACCAAACAATATGGTGTTTTGTTTTAAAAATTGATGTTTTTTGTTTTTACGTTCCATGACATAAGGTGATGATAATAATCTTTGGTTATGATATTGAAAGAAGTTGAAAGCTAACAAAATTAACTTTCAAATGATACTACATATACCACAATCCATAGTTCATTGCATAGAAATTGTAAAAATTTGTTTTGAGCAACGCTTGATCAAGTGATCCAGTTTATTGCTCGCGAGTGTATACTAGTATAGTTTTTACTAGTTAAAAGAATTTTTTAGGGGTATCTTCCTGATTTTTTTTTTTTCTATCGTATCAAATTAGTTTTATTATATTTTCAACACAATATGTAACTAGCATATATCCTGAAGAATATCATATATTTTTCTGATTTTATTTACTGCAGTAGATCATATGATCCAAATTTTGTGCCTAAAAGTATATACTTTTAGGCACAAAATTTGCGTTTAGTTGCGTTTATGTCCTGTAGTCCCCTTAGTCATACAAAAAAAAAAAATTAAAAGACTATAAACCAATTTTAGTTAAAAACTGTTTTTGTCAATTTCTTTCGAATGTTAACTTGAATTTGAAAGAAGAAGACAAAACACTTTTTTAACTTAACTAAAATAGATTTAGAAAGCTTTTGTTAGGGTTCCGTACCAAAATGGTAAAAAGGAACCCTTATGGTGCGACTCCTCTCAAGAATTACTAATGGTATCAACTTGAATTTTGGAATAGTTTTAGATGACGTTTGCCCAACTATTTTGCAAATAAGAAAGAAATTTTATTTTTTTGCAACAGGAACTGAAAGAGCGTCTTAAAGATTCGAAGTGGGGCTACTAGGGCATGTGGGGTATCATATGAAAGAGCGCTGTTTGCACATTCTCAAACATTTTTTTTTTTAGGCCACATAGTTTTCGATTTTTGATGAAATATTTAAATAAAAATACCGTCCCCCCTCCTCCTTATCTCCGAATTTTGCATAGAGAAAAATCTGAAATTATTCTGTGATAGAAGTTTATGTAAAGATTACAGGAAAAATAAAACAATGAAATAGGATGGTACGGAACCCTCGGTGCGCGAGTCCGACTCGCTCTTGATCGTTTTTTTTTATGAATAAGGAGATTAGTATGTTGTGTGAAATTTGCACCCAGTGAATTTCGTGTCGACGTGTGCATTTAGGCGCAGATCCACCGCGGCGCACGGCCACGTACGGATGTTAAGCTTCGCTTTGCATGAAAATGTATGTGATTGTGTCCACCGCAACGGCTGCAATCCACGGACACGCTACGCATGCGTGGCTTGCTCGAGTATGGTGCATGCGGTACACATTATTCAAGAATATTAACCCACGACTATGTACAACTGTATGTGTAAAACGCGTGCGTAGCCTCTCCGTGCGCCGCGGTGGGCCACGCACGCGTGTGTAGTAGTGTAGTGGAAACGTAGACCCACGTTGTCAAACAAATGAACGCAGATAAAATGCGCCGCGGTGAGTTTGCGCCTTTTTGCCGATGTGATTAGGTACAGGCATATGAGACACTAGCTTCTGACCGCGACTTCGCCCGCATGAAATTTCTTGTACCCCCGACTCCCCGCGTAAACAGTGTCTACGACTCCCCGACTCACCCCGTCGCATCGCATCGCCTGACCGCGCTTACTGCGTTTTCGCTTAGCGTTCCTTCTGACTTCTTTTCTTTTTGCTTGGCTCCTATGGGTCCTAGCTTATACCCTTCCTCAAGAATTGGGCTATCAAATGCAAAATGGAAATATTAGTTCAACTAAATTTGACTTTTATAAAAAAAAAGTTAACAATAGCTTAAATTAAGTTTAGTTTGTGCACAACAGAATCGGCACCAATCAGCTGCAAATTGCCAAAAATGTAAGAAAATGTCAATCTCGCGGGCTACCACTGCGCGTTTACCTTAACACGAGGACCATTCGCTTGTTAGCCATCCAATAACATAAATAATGGCCGCCATTACAGGTTACCCATCGTTAGAAAATTACCAGGTGAGCGCCAAGCCGGTGGCGGAGTCCAGCTACCTTTGGATAGCGCGCGTCATACACTCGCGCTCCGCTGATGTACCGCACATGTGCACCGCTGTCTGTATTGATGAGGCCATCTTCATCACAGCTGCGCGGTGTATCTATACGTAGGTACATTTTGGATAAGTAACATATCATTATGACTATTTCATAACGGGCAAGGCAGAGGCGTACACCATGTATCTTCTCCTTGGCATGTCCATGGCAATCTAAATCGTGTCTGCCCAGAATTTAGGTATGAGTTTGGCACCTTCAATAGCTGTATAACTCACCCACTTTTCGTCTGTTGTGTAATAGGGGGTGAGCCTATTGCCATCCCGCACAAATCCAAACTACTGAGATATGTGCTAAATGTAAAAACCAAATACAGTGCCCGACTTGTGAATTTAAACCCAGGACTCCATCACATTACAATCACTAAAGTTTACTGACTATATCACCGTGGTCAAGGGCAGGCCATATTTGCCATAGAATCAATGACCGTTCGGGTAGACGTGTTCTTGAGTGGAGGCATGGGACTCAGGCTAGGTGGAGCGACGATCTTCGCAGTGTGCCTGGTAGCAGCTGGATGAGAGTTGCTGAGACTCGAGCTGAATGTCATGTTAGGTATTGAACTGTTGGACATAGGCCTCCTATGTCCAACAGTGGACTGATGTAGCCTGATGATGGAGAAGTTTTACCCCGGTCTCAACGAGAGACGCACCTACATTTTACGTACCTGAAATTAATACTTCCTAATCTGACTTCCAGTTTAAAAGTAAGATACACTTCAATAAAGTACATGTCAAGACGATTCGATGCGCGAGTATTTGTGGTGCCCTCAAAACCGACAAAGCAAATGTTTGATGACATTGGCATCATAGTGGTCGATACTAAGAAGGAGAAACGACTAACATGGGAAGTGATAGATCTGTATGCAGTGAACAGGACAGATGAATTATTTCAGTGGTTTGCAGAACTAAATAAAAACGAAAATATTAATTACAAAGTTCTCGGGTATACAATGCCAAAGGTAAATTTAAAGCGAGATTTCCTTCAATTTTTATCTGATTAGGTTGCAGACTTAGCAAGGTGAATTGGCATTCGTCCGACATTGGTGCCGATGCTCTTGTTCAGTAACTAAACTAAAATTAGAGAATCGCTATATTTTACTAAAAGGCAACACGAGAAAAGGACGGCTACAGCTATGACCTAAGTTAGAGATGTCCAACTAGTTACGCCTTGGCGTAAACTAGTTGGACATCTCTATACCACAAGTCTACAACATGTCCACTTAAAACACGATGAAGCACAAGTGCTTCACCGTGTTTTAAGTGTTTTTACGTGTCGTCTAAAGAATGGAAATATTAGTTCAACAAAATTTGACAGCTCTAGTTTACATCCGTCTTTTTCTTGTTTTATTACAGAACAAAATTTAGCAATAGCTTAAATTAAGTTTAGTTTGTTTACAACAGAATCGGTACCATTGTCTGTCCAAGGACTGGTGGCCAGCTTAGACCAGACGAGTCCTCGAGTGGAGAGGAGACCGCGCATCGGCTAGCATACCCACAGAACAGATAAAGGAGATTAGAAAGGAAATAGTTCCTGATTTGTATTAGAACGCGTGTCGCCGGTTATCTCCCACTCTTTAACTCCACTACAAGCAAGAGACCAATACGTACGCGCATTACGCACACAAATAAGCCACACGCACTTGAATCGCGATTTTGCTGTTGGTTGTCACACTAACGCAAACACTGCGCTTGACGTACACTCACACACGCGCAAAAGCAATTTATTTCTCATACATGTTACGGCGACCAAAAGGTCGATAATTTTATCGATATTTATATCGATAAAATTATTGTAATTTTGTTAGTTTAAGTTTTACAATTTTTCGCTTTAATTTCGGAAGGGACGGGGTACGAATAGTGTGGACTTCCTAAATACATATAAATAATAATGTCAAATTAAGAGGAATATCAAATGTAGCCGCAAAATTCAAATTTTCTTTCATTTTTAGGGTTCCGTACCTCAAAAGGACAAAACGGAACCCTTATAGGATCATTCATGTGTCTGTCTGCCTGTCTGTCCGTCTGTCACAGCCAATTTGCTCCGAATCTAATGGACCGATTTAGTTGAAATTTAGTACACGTATGTATTTCTGTGACCCAAACACGGACGTGTAATGTAAATTGCTTTTTTGTTTGATTTATTTTTTCTCTCAATTATTTTTAATCATGGTCTGGCAGCTTGAGTAATTTATGCGGCCTACCCAAATGTATTTGGTATTGTTCGTCGAATCGTTGAGCTCCTTAAGTTCTTAGTTGAGCTGCGCGATTACTGACAAATGCGTGCACAGACTGGACAGGTCCTCTCAATCTGTGTGGTTCTTTTCTCAAAAGACCATTCCAGACACCAATCTATAAGGTCTTCACATGGAGTGACCAAGATTATGTCTGGACTTTATAAGAAACTGTGACCTCTGAGTTTGTTTCGGCCTTTCTTCTCAGAGTAATCAGATAGGAAACGCTGACCTCATTTAGTTAAAAAAAAAAACACGATTGACTTGTAAAAGTGTTTGTACAAACCTACTTACAGAAATCGTTTATCATTTAATTAATGAATTTTGAATATGGGGGTCAATTTAGGGGGCAAATAAGAAAATAAAAAATATATATTTGCAAACTGTACTGTGCGATATATCAAATTCTACCCATGAATACGAACAACTTTTACTATGGGACCAACTATGAAATCACGAAAGAAAAAATCTGTTGTTCCATACAAAGGTTCAATACCTACTCAACCAAAATGTATGAAACAGTTGATTTTTTTTTTGGATTTCAGAGTTGGTGCCATAAATAACGTTGCTCATATTCATGAGTAGAAGACCCTGTGAAAATTTGCGCAGTGAATAAAAACTTCTCCTGTATAGATTTCAAACATGGATTTTCAGCTTTACGGCTGTATAAACCAAATACACGGCCTTATATAATAATATCCACAAAAGATGATCTAAGTGACAACATTTTAAGGTAATAATTAGGTACGCTACGCAAAACCACCAATAAAGTTTTATGAAATATAAATTATATGAACGAAGAACAAGAGAATGTTATACTTACTTCAATTCATTCTTCAACTCAACAGGGTATTCATAAATTAACATCAGCAGACAATAAATACGACCTAACAGAATTGGACGTAGTCGCCGCACACGACATGTGTTTAAAGGTACTAGAGAAATTCAAGAAGGCTAAAGGCTTCGGTGTCCCTTGCTACCATTCCTGCAGTTATGAACAGTTTAAGAAAAATAATACTAGTGTGAAATGTAAACAGTACCACGGTGTCGAAGGTGGAGCGTTGTTGGCGAGCGATAAGTTGATAGGTAAGTAAACAGTACCACGGTGTCGAAGATGGAGCGTTGTTGGCAAGCGATAAGTTGATAGGTAAGTAAACAGTACCACGGTGTCGAAGATGGAGCGTTGTTGGCGAGCGATAAGTTGATAGGTAGGTAAGTAAACAGTACCACGGTGTCGAAGATGGAGCGTTGTTGGCAAGCGATAAGTTGATAGGTAAGTAAACAGTACCACGGTGTCGAAGGTGGAGCGTTGTTGGCGAGCGATAAGTTGATAGGCAAGTAAACAGTACCACGGTGTCGAAGGTGGGGCGTTGTTGACGAGCGATAAGTTGATAGGTAAGTAAACAGTACCACGGTGTCAAAGGTGGAGCGTTGTTGGCAAGCGATACGTTGATAGGTAAGTAAACAGTACCACGGTGTAGAAGGTGGAGCGTTGTTGGCAAGCGATAAGTTGATAGGTAAGTAAACAGTACCACGGTGTCGAAGGTGGAGCGTTGTTGGCAAGCGATAAGTTGATAGGTAAGTAAACAGTACCACGGTGTCGAATATGGAGCGTTGTTGGCAAGCGATAAGTTGATAGGTAAGTAAACAGTACCACGGTGTCAAAAATGTAGCGTTGTTGGCAAGCGATAAGTTGATAGGTAAGTAAACAGTACCACGATGTCGAAGGTGAAACGTTGTTGGCAAGCGATAAGTTGATAGGTAAGGCGTGCTCAATCTTTATGTAAACAATACCACGATGTCGAAGGTGGAACGTTGTTGGAAAGCGATAAGTTGATGGGTAAGGCGTGCTCAATCTTTATGGACTTTTAAATATTTTTGGTAAAAAACACTTCCTCTCTCCCTAGACATCATTATTTCATTTATACAAGGTATCCTTTGATTTTTATATAAAAGAAGATGATCCAGACGCCAGCAGGTCAACCTACCCGAAACTGTCAGATTTTCCCAATCAACCTTGAACCTAATGCTTTAGCAATAAAGTCGAAATTCTATTAAAGAAATCTGACAGATTGTAGTAGCTTGATGTGCTGGCGTCTGTACAAAGGGACTGCCTCGTATGGTTCAGTGCAAGCGCTACTGGTGAGCATAGGGTTCTGGGTTCCATTTCCAGGTCGGCCAGTTTTATTGGGTTGTTCTATATAACGCACATCCTCCTAATGGGTCTTTGTACTCATCATTATGAACACCTTTTACTATGGGACCAAACCTGAAATCGCGAAAAAAAAATCAGCTGTTTTGACGAATTATGCGAACATAAATTAATGTTGTGTACCGGGCTATTAATAGCCCGGTACACAAACATTTGACTAATACCAAGCGTATGGAGAGTTTTAAAAATTGCATTTGGCTCCATACCAACTTTGTGTAATGCAATCACAGCGATTCGGTTCTTTTTATCACCCCACTCCATTTTATTATCGCAAAATATTGTACAATGTATTGGCGCCAAAATTAGAAAACACAATGAACAATCGTATAAAAATGACAGATTCCAAATTCAAATGTAATATCTTTCTTATTTTTAATTGTAACAGTATTTTATATATATGTAAAGATCGATCGATAAGACCGCGCATTGTGTCACGCTTATGTAAAACTAGCTGACCCGACAGACGTTGTCCTGTCAAAATTTTAATAATTCATACAAAATTCCCATAGAAAATGCACTTACAGATTTCACGAATTTTCTAATTTTCCCGGCAACTTTTCAAACATTTTCTTTCATACAAACCTTGCCCTGACAATTACAAACACAACAAAAATTAATTATCCAATTTGGCGCAGTCGTTCGGTAGTTATGCGCGTACATACATTTCAACGATTCATTTGTATATATTATATAAATTTCTACGTATGTATCTGTAAGTTTGTGTTTGGATATGGTTTACAATTGTATAAATTATAAAAAGTATTCTATTCTATAGGTATAGCGACTTGGGGCGTTTATTACCGCAACTTCGAGTTGCCTGTAGGTTTTTCTGCCGTGAATTCCGAGAACTTCTTCAAAGACTTGACGTGTGCGCGGCGGATACGGGAAGACAATGGGAAGCTCAAGAAAGGTAACTATCAACATTTGTGCGACGCGAATTAATAAAAATGATGTCATTTAGAACAGTTTTTGTTTTTATTCATCTCATGATTTTTCTAAAATCGAAGAGAACGGTCATGGGCCGTTGAAGTGGGCGGACGTCTCGAGAGCGCTCTCCGTCCGTCATAGTATTTCTGTGCGTTTCTTGGTGCGTTTGGTGCAGCGTGCGCGGCACATGTTGCAAGTTTGCAATCGATGGTGTTTCTTTGTCTTGGTGTGGTGGTGACAAATAAATAACATTGAAGCGATGCATAGGTGGGGTGTATTGGGCCTGCGTGCGTTCCTGATCTCGAGCGAGCGAGCTGGTGCCCCGAGCGGCACGGCTTGGCGCTCGTGTAGATTAATCTGGTGATATATTCCCTTTTCTTTCAAGGATTTGCTTCTCTCTGCAAGGCACACGCCTTGTCAACGTGTTCTAGGTGGAACTACGCCGACAGGCACGCAGAGCTCATTATCATACCTATAACCTACTAGTCGCTCAATCACTAGATCTAGTTCCCATATTTTAAGCTTACAGTTGTTGCAGGTCATGAAAATAGTTGTGGTATTAAGCTGGATTCCCAGTAACTAAACAAATTGAAACAAATTGTTTACTAGTTAAATGTTGCGTACTAGTCATTAGTTCAACATACCAGAGCTTGGACTGGAACCTTTTTTTGTGTCAATTCACAGCAAATCACTACACAGTTCTTTAACAGAAAGAGGCAACTTGTTAAACATGTGTCGGTCGTTCCAACCAATTTTGATAACGGCCCATAAATCCCGCTCTAGTCTGTCTTCAAGACGCCACATGAGTTGGAGTGTGTTCGTCATTCTAAACAATTTTGCAACCATTTGGGCAGAAACATAATTTTACAATGACTCCATTTATGTACCAATAAAAAGGGACGGAAACAGTTTATTTGGGGCTATGGCACGCCAAATAAATAAATTAATATCAGAGTCAAAATGTGTCAAAAAGATGTGTTACGTTCATAGTAACTAACGTTTAAAATCTGTTCGTGCTAAATGTCCCTAAAAAAAAGAGGGTCGTGTTTTTATTGTTGCGCCTTGCTTGACGCGAACTAAAGACCAATACCTACCCCAATGTGCCCCATTGGGACGCTTCCGACTCTTCAGAAAGCGAGCGGGAGTATTATATCTGCCACCATCGATATATATGTACTATGTCTGCCACATTTTAATATAATATCACTGACTAATATTAAAATTTAAAAAATAAGCCGAGGTTGGAGAAAAATCTTAAGTTTGGCGATCCTTTCTCCGAACCGAAAGTGCACAATGTAATAAGTGTAACAATAATTGGGTGTCAAAACTCAACAACGTGTCTCCACAACCATTTGGAACTGCACCTGAAAGAAACTGATACACATTTCACAATATTTCGAGTATCCGAATATGACCGGCAAAAATATTCGAATACCTAAATTTGCCGAATATTTGCAAGCACTAGCACCAATGCCGTACAAGGCCAAATCCAAAAAAGTCGGCCGTCCTATTTACACATGGAACAGTAACTTAAAGCAGGACATGATTTACCTACTTCGACAATGAAATCAACTTTTGGGTGGATACAGCTGAAGAGATAAGATCAAGAAGGCCGCTAACAAGATTTACAAGAAACCTGAAGCGGATAGCATGATACCTTAAACGAAGATTTTGAAAACAGCAACGTGTAATAATGCAGCTTAGCAGGGACATAAATAAATAGAGTAACGACTTAGATCGAGAATACCTATCTCATGTAAAGTTCACATTTGTTTTTAAGAAACGAACATTGTTTGAATTATGAATTTGTGAGTACAGTGCGTGTATAGAGGTTAAAGACGGGGTGTACTAATTTATTTATTTATTTATAATTAATTAATTACAACGGCTTGCACTAATGACAGTAATTAATAGGTAAAACTAAACATATTACATGAACAAAAACAAATAACAAGTCAGAGATCAAACATACTTAACAATAACTTTAAAAAGAGAAAATAAAATAAAATCGAATAAAATGATAACGACATACAATTTATTTACCTAACAAACATAGCTTTCACAGAACATGAGACAATTTGACATGATCACCCTGAGTGTGTCATTAAAGATGTCACATTCCGGGACTGCCTGCATTAAGGAGTTTATGCATGCGACATAACGGGGATTGCGCGCGCGACACAGTGCGAAAATGTGATGTGGCGAACAGTCGGTGTCGTCGAGTAGGCCTATGACGCAGGTAGATGTCAGGCACATAAAGTGTACACAAAATATAGTGTAGCTCTGGGGAATCTACCATTCTCCTTAAAAATTTTTTTGGCTATTAGAATCTGATCTCTGATTTTACGCACTGCCAGGGAATTATATCCTAACATCCACAGCAGGAAATGAGCAGGATACATAAATGGATAATATCCGTAAATCTTTTTATATAAAAAATGCAGGAATGCTTTCTGAACCTTTTCAATCCCTAATACATATGTGGATTCGTGGGGATTCCAGACGGCTGCAGCAAAACTTACTTCTAACTAGACAGTTAAATAATAATTTGATGACAATAGGATTATTGAAATCACGGGCATTGCGTAGGAGAAAACCTAGGCGCCTGTAAGATTCTGAAGCTAGGGCAGACATGTGTGTATGGAATGTCAATCCGCAGTCACATGTCACGCCAAGATCTCTAATGGTTGACACGCGCTTTATTTTAACACCTGCTAAGGTATAGGTGGCATGTGTAGGTTGTAACTTGCGGCTAAAGGTCATGACGTAACATTTACAGGCATTAAACATCATCATAATAAGCCTCTAAGTGTACTCCTGATCTCAGGCGAGCAAACCAGTGCCTACGAGGGTTATACTGTGTTCCAAAATCGGAGACAAAGGGTGTTGTGTTGTTTCTTTTTTTGGCGGATTTTAGTCGGGGTCTAAGTAGATTTATTAATTATTTGTGCTGAATAGTGTGCATAACTTTTAACTGTAGAACTATAACATCCTGCAATCGCGTCAACCTGAGGTGAACAGGTCGAACTTTGAATAAAATAAAAAATTACATTATTGTAAGTCGGAGCTGAACAGAAACAACGAGGAGCGGGCCGGCCGCCTCCTGGACATTATACTGTTGTCAACTCATCAGAACGAAAAAGAAACGAGTCGAGAAAGCAGTTTAACCCCGCCAAAAGCACCTGTTACATGCAGCAATGTAGTACAAGGCTTAAACCAAAAAGTTGGCCGCCCTATTTACACATGGAACGACAACCTAAAGCAAGACATGATATACTTCGACAACGAAATCAACTTTTGGGTGGATCCGGCTAAAGAAAGAAATAACATCAAAAAGGCTTCAAATGAGAACTACAAGAAACCCGAAACGGATAGCAGTGAGACCTCAGACGAAGAAATTGGAAACAGCAACGTGTAATACAGCATAGCAGTGACATAAATAAAGTCGAAAACGCAGTTTAACCGCCAAAAGATTCACCGGGGAAGCTGGACTAGAAGCAACCTGGCGGCGACGTCGTAAAAAGAGCCCATCCATAATTATATCACCCGTCTCTCCACTATTCCAATGCTTGCTCTAGGGTGCAAACTCGGTAGGCTCTTTATCCCCTCCATATCCTAAGGGCTTGTCTACCCTACCATTATCGCGCCCCCCGGTCTACTCCTTGATATGCAATGGTTTCTGTTGCACCATGTAACATGAGGCAACAGGGGCTAGTGTGAATCTTTGGGTTCATTCGATTAATCGAGTCTGGTCAAACCACGCTGGGGTCGGTGCATTTTGTAGCGACGATGTATGCTCGGCGTGCTTGCTGTGATCTGAAGCGTCTGTCATGATAGCGAGGGTACTTCCTTGAATTGGATGTGAGAGCATGGTGGCCTCTGTGATGCTTTGGCGGCACTTCTCAAAGGCTTGCTCTGTGTGATGCTGATTCTCTTTAGGCTGCTCTAGTGATGCTGATTCTTTTTGATGATGCTGATTCTCTTTAGGCTGCTCTAGTGATGCTGATTATTTTTAATGATGCTGATTCTTTTTAGACTGCTCTGATAATGCTGATTCTCTTTTGTCTGCGCCTGTGTCCACGAGGAAACGTTCGTGAGTTTTTGCGGTCGTGTACACAAAAGCGGTTACTGGTATGCGGGACACCGACGTCCCACCACGGTCGGTGTCGACCAGTTTTCCGACGTCTGCTTCCTTCTGCATGACGATTCTGCTTCTACTTGTCTCCGAAACGGCAATGGCAGCGGCATTCCCAGTTTGCGTCTCCAGGTTTTGGTGCAGCTCCACGTTGCGTTGACTGCCAGCGTGAACGGGACCAAAAAAAAAATCTTCTTACAATGTTCCGTTTAAAAAAAAACTCGGGGATTGTTCCGTTTAAAAACTCGAGTGTACGGGACACCGACGTCCGCCACGGTCGGTGTCGACTCAGTTTTGTAGCATCTTAAAACTCGGGGTTTTCCAATTGTATCACGTCGCATCACGTCGGTTTCAAAACCACAATTGTAGCATCACGTCGTAATTCATCTCGGTCTGGATCTTCCTTCCTTCGATCACGTCGGGCACGGTCGGGATCACGTCGGGTATCAAATCACGTATTGTAGCACCTTCCTTCCTTCGATCACGTCGGGGTCACCAATTGTACGTTTACGTACGTTAGGTATTGTAGCAGCTATACGTGCTATGAGGTACTTATAAATAAAAGACGTGTCCTACATAGTGAACGGCTTAAGATATATTTTGACCAGAAGTCCCAAAATTTCTATAGCAATGGGATCATGTCCCTACCTACAAGATGGCAAAAAGTTATCGAACAAAATGGTACCTACATACTTTAGTTAAATGTAAATAAACTATATTAAAAAATGTTTTGAATTTTCTTAAAAAATGAGAAGAAACTTTTTCCCCAACCTATTATTATTGTTGGTAAATAAACATTATTATTATTTATTTTTACATTTCTCGGGACCCTAGGGTCCCGGACCTTTGCAAGGCGTACGAGGTGCCGAAGCCAACTCACAGAGGCCCCTTAAATAATTTTAAATGATAAGATACCTACCGACGATTATCCCTGTATGCACTATGCAAGTGCACCCAAAGACAACCCCCGGTTGGTGCAGGACTATTGTTGTGCGTGGGAACAAAACATATTGGGCTATGGGTCTGGGTACTGATGGGTAATGGAAAAATTTCGGAAGGAAAAGAAAAGAAAAAAAATATTTTTCCGAAATTTTTCCAATATTTTTCCAATACTTTTCCGATATTTTTCCAAATCAAAAAGCTGACTGTGATTAAAGATTAGAAAAAAATAAGACTATTAATGTGTACTCTGACATCAAGCAATGAACTGACAATCAATGAATGACATCAAGCAATGAATAGACTGCTTGAATATCTACGAGACTTTTTGCTGCAGTTATTATTCTAAGGTCTTTTGCCTGCTTTGCATGTGTGTCATTACTTTAGGTCTTTTTTTTTGTAACGTGCGTTTTGTTTGTGCAGAATAAACAGTTTTTCTTTCTTTTCTTTTTTTTCTTTACTGAAAAATTATAAATATCTAATCTTAATTTTTTATTTTTTTTTGCCATAATGTTCTCTTATTGAAAATTATATACATAAATAAGAAAGAAATTACAATGTGCACTATAAGTATGTACAGACGCCAGCAGGTCAACCTACCCGAAACTGTCAGATTTTCCCAATCAACCACGAACCTAATGCTATAGTAATAAAGTCGAAAATGTATTAAAGAAATCTGACAGGTTGTAGTAGCTTGATGTGCTGGCGTCTGTACACAAGTAGTTCTTTTTGGCCGGGTAGACGTGAGCCGACGGCGATGCGCAGAATGCACAATTGGGAAAATACCATGTGCAGATGGCGCAAGATAGAGGTTGCGCTCATTTCAACCCGCGGAGCAAATTGCGTCATTGGAATCAGTTTCTTTTTGACAGTTCAAAAACATTCACTGCATTATTTACGTTGTCGAGCAGATAATATTTCGAACATGCGATGCAATGGATTAGCAATTTGCTTCAAAATGATTCAGATTTGATTGATAGGTTGTAACGCAATTAGGGTGCTGGCCAAAAAGATTGGGGTCTAATTGGACTACTGTACCTACTTAATCACGTCCAGGCGGAACATTATACTGAACTGTTACTTGGTCCACATTCACATGTTTTCCTTTATAACCGTCTACAAGTTTTAAAAGATAGTAAGTTTCTCATGTACGGTAGTACATATTGCAATTCTTGTAACATTAAAAAGCAAAAATCATTTTCTTTTGTCAATATTTTCTTGTTTCTTGGCACAAAAATCAGGGCATAATTAATCATACCTCTAAAATGAAAGTGTATGAATTTCATACTCTTTCATTTTAGAGGTATGATTAATTTTGCTTGTATTGCGCTGTTCTTCTACAGCTGACTTAATTTTGGCGGGTTCTTTTCCTGGGTTTGGTTGATTTTCGGGTTTGTATAACTAGATCGGTTTTTCTCTGAAACTTGTTGGTAATATAAAACCCACCAACTGAAGATTTATTGTTTGTGTAGATGCAATAGAAAATATTGATCATGATACTTTTCGCCAGTGATGATTTGGATTCTTCAACAGAATAGATGTGTTAATGCAATAAAACCCTTTGAATGTAAATAAAACCCTTTAAACTCTGTGTTATTTTACTTCCTGAAGTCAAAATTTTACAGTAAACAATAAAAAAAAACATATAACAATCACTCCACTTCTAGTTCTCCACAATTCAATCAAACGCTTCGCAAAATAATAATAGATCGCTTAGATTAAGAGGATTGCGATTAAAATAAAACGTCCACCGACCACGAGTTCACTGCTCGTTTTACAAGATGGCCGCCTCACTAGTTCTCGATGTTCGTTTTTGAGGTTGACATTTGTACAACAAGTCAATTAAGTCTAGAAAAGCGGAGGCGCCGACCATGTCCAGGTAGGCGTGGATTATCGGGTAGAAAGGCAGTATTTAAAAAAATAACACCTATCACAATCACTCCACTTCTAGTTCTCCACAATTCAATCAAACACTTCGCAAAGTAATTATAGATCGCTTAGATTAAGAGGGATGCGATTAAAATAAAACGACCACCGACCACGAGTTCACTGCTCGTTTTACAAGATGGCTGCCTCACTAGTTCTCGATGTTCGTTTTTGAGGTTGACATTTGTACAACAAGTCTATTAAGTCTAGAAAAGCGGAGGCGCCGACCATGTTCAGGTAGGCGTGGATTATCGGGTAGAAAGACAGTATTTAAAAAAATAACACCTATCACAATCACTTCACTTCTAGTTCTCCACAATTCAATCAAACACTTCGCAAAGTAATTATAGATCGCTTAGATTAAGAGGGATGCGATTAGAATAAAACGTCCACCGACCACGAGTTCACTGCTCGTTTCACATGATGGCCGCCTCACCAGTTCTCGATGTTCGTTTTTGAGGTTGAAATTTGTACAACAAGTCAATTAAGTCTAGAAAAGCGGAGGCGCCGACCATGTTCAGGTAGGCGTGGATTATCGGGTAGAAAGGCAGTATTTCAAAAAATAACACCTATCACAATCACTCAACTTCTAATTCTCGATAATTCAATCAAACACTACACAAAATAATAATAGATCGCTTAGATTAAGAGGGATGCGATTAAAATATATCGTCCACCGACCACATGGTTGCGTGCGCACCTTACCAAAAATCCGAAGTTACCTACCTGCTCATTTTACTAGATGGCCGACTTACCAGAGTGCTCGGTGTTCGTTTTTGACGTTGCCATTTGTACAACATGGCAATTGACAGTCTAGAAAAGCGGAGGCGCCGACATATTATTTACCTCATGTAAATAAAACAACAAACTAAAAATGATAACAACACCACGACAATTATGCTGTACCTACTGTATAGGAAAATAAACATAAAATGCCAATTTTAGTTTAGTATTGCCAATCCAACCAACAATTTCCTAACCTTTTAGAACGAAGTAGTAAAAATTTTCATTGAACATATTATTTTATTTGGCCTTAATTAGATAATATGATAGCATAAAAGAACATAGATAATTAATTGAATTTATTTTGTATAAATGTCACTTTTAGACGTTCAAATAAGAATTCGCCATTGTTCTTTTCGAGTTAATCAAGCCACGTAGTAGTATCCTCCCCTGCAAAATTTACTGCCCATTTTCACCCCGTAAGTATTCTTTATTTTTAGTCTTATGTATAAATAGTGAGTTTAGAGTTAATTGGTCAGCGCGTTAAAATTTTGACACACCCAATTCCCCTTTAGACCCCTAAAGCGGAAATCGGTGTGTCAAAATGGGTAGTTTAGAAAATCGAAAATTAAAAAGTTCATAATTAACATAAATATGTATTCGTGCCAAGTTCAAGTTTATTAACTCAAGGAATAAGATTTTTCATACAAACAAAAACCCCCCTTTTCACCCCCTATAAGATTGAATTTCCAATAACCCCTTCTTAGTGCTCCCCTAAATTATAAAAGGAAGCCGTGTGCAAAATTTCACGTTCCTAGACCCAGTAGTTTCGGCCGTGCGTTGATTTGTCAGTCGGTCAGTCATTTTATTCAATCAATCAGTCAGTCATTCATTCAGTCAGTCAGTAAATATGTTCAGTATAAATAAAACCCTTTAATTCATATGTTATTTTAATTCCTGTAGTCAACATTTTACAGTAAACAATATTTTTCCATATTGTTATTTTTCGGAAAAATAGACGGAAAAATTTCCAAGTTTTGAAAAATTTCCGAAAATTACCCATCATTAGTACACCCTAGCCCTATCGCGCATTCCATTTTTACTGTTCAGGTTGCTAAAGATTTTGGCTAAGTGCTAAAGGTTTTAGTATATAATACATTATATACTAAAACCTGGGTGTAATTTATCTATATATGTATGTATTTAGAAATATATAAGTATGTTTATCAGTTGTCTAGTACTCATAACACAAGCTCTGCTTAGCTTGAGGCTAGACGGCGTTGTGCGATAGTTGTGGAATATTATTATTTCCTTTATTTTTTATTATATACATATCGATTTACATTTTTAAATATTTTTATAAAAACTTAAAATAAATAAAAACATTTAAAAATATAAAAAATAGTAGCCCACCGGTATCGGGAACAGGGTCCAAGCTACCGGTGGTCAGGGCTCCTGAGAGAGGAACCGCCTAACAATAGGTACGTGCCGTGTCCAGAAGTACCGCTTTCTGGATCAAGCCCTTGATCCAGCTGCCTAACGAGAGCCTCCTCAGGTGTTGATCGAGGCTCTTCGATATTATGCCATTGGCTGTCACAACTATCGGCACAATGATTGCTGTATCCACATCCCATTATTATTATTATTATTATTATTATGTAATTATTGTTATGTACGAAGTTTTGCAGCATTTGTAAGTGGTTTTTGATGATTCTTCTTTTCGTTCGTCTTGGGCTTCCCTATGTAATTGTAAATTCAACTAAAAATGGAAAAATAAATTAACTTAAAAAAAAAAAAAGAAAAAACCAACTTCAAAAACCTAAAACCAAGTCGGTGTTCATTTCTTCAATGAACCTTAGCTTGTCACCGACTTCAGAAGCAGTTATGTTTTTTATGAAAGGTATTTTATACATTTTAGGTTTTAGAAGTCGGTTTTTACTTTTTTTTAAGTAAATTTTTAAAACGACAATCATAGGATTAAACCTCGAAACGTGAGTCGACGATTTGAAACGGGTTGGGTTCAGGGTTAAGATTTGATTGAGCTGCAAACCGTCATAACCACAGATCTTAAAAACAGGAGATATGAACACAAAATTATTCTGTTCCAGGAGTCGCCACTTTGCTCCTATCTAAGTTAAGGTAGGTACTAACACAAAAGCAAAAACTATAGCAACGGCACTCGAGCTCATATTTCTCCCGCACACAAAGAAACTTACACCAACACTAATAAACTCACTAACAAAACACACGCAAAAAGAGGGCGGCGCATCTACTTGTAGCTACAGACTCAGAATAAACACACATGCGCAAATTACGCGACTTGTGATGTTAAGTGGTGTAATCCTAGAAAAATGTCGATGAAATTCAGTTACCTATAATATCTGCTCTTTTGCTAAAGATTTTGACTGGGAAAATAAAATGATACAGGAGTTTCCCTCGAATATACCTACTCTATACAAGTGAAGTTTGATCAGAATTGGAATATTAACTAACTAAAGTTAGTGAAATTTAATACAACTCGAATCTAGACTAGGAGAACACGAGTAAAACTTCACATTTTTGGTGTAACTTGAGAGACACCTATTTTCGGCTGTGGACTGTGATAGGCTTCAACACAGCTCTCAGATGCACATAACATCGGCCACAGCAGTTTTCTTTCTACATTTCAATGCAAAGCATGCACATTCTGGATAAGTCAAAGTATTTGTACAATAAAACACACAAATCATAGTAAAGCACTTATATTATTAATCCAGTTACATTTTGTACAGAATTCATATAAAATATTTTAAGTACAACCTATGAATTATCTACATTAAAATTAAACTTAAAATCTGACTTTGTAAATGAAAATTTGAATTTCTTTGCACTATCTTCACTTCCTTTTTCTGTGTTAGTAACTTCAGGGTCAACTTTAAAATTGCTAGTATCTGTTTGAATTGATTCACTACTAGTGTTGCCTTCATTAACAATGGTATTGCCACTATCTACTTGTTCTGGTGCTAAACTGAAGTTGAATCTAAAAGATTCATCGCCTGTGGTTAAAAATGCAGATTTTCTCAAGAATGTAGCTTTTGGTTTTTCAGGAACATCTGATATCTTGATTTTACTGGCCACTGCAAACAAATAACCTCGTTTTATAAGAGGTTACGAGTAAAGGCTTTTGTGTTATCTTAGAATAATGAGATTGGTCCCGGACTTGAGAAAGGTAGATCCTTCTTCTACCAGTTTCCATGGGTACCTTTAGAATTATGTATGTGTGGTCACTTCCTGCCTTCATAACAACCTTTCAAGAATGTTAATTATAATATCAAGGGCTCAGCACTTACATTATGGACACATTATTAACAGTTCCTTAACATTGCTTATTTTAGTATTTTATAATGAGGAGCCATCCATAAGTTAATTACATGATATCAACTGTCAATTATGCATTTCTTGCATCAAATTATTATCTAGGACACTAGTTTAACCTTACTTTTTGCTAATTTCTTCTCTTCAGCAGCCATTTTAGCTCTATAGTCACCAAAATGTGTACGCATTAGCTGTCTCTTGCGGATGACAGGTTGGTTGTTGTTTTTTAGTACTGTTAGCACCTTCCATGCTTCTTGCACTGAAAAATAACAATAAAATATTATAAATACATATTTATGATACAAACAAATCAAATTATTGTGTAATATGGTGCAATTTAAGAGTGATTTTAGAAGATTACACACATCTTGGTTGTGTGAGAAAATCAGTAATGTCAAGAAAGTAGTAAGGCAAATGACGAAAGCACTTGTGTCTGTAATAACCAACAACGGCATTTAAACCAATGCTAGTGTGCTACTTTGCATCTATGTTGACTAGCTAGCCACCAATATGAAATTAGAAAATGAAGATGAATGACATAGTATGCGCTACACGTAAACAAACTTACTCTGCTTTTCATTGCCTTTCTTTTCGTTCAAAGACCGTTCTAACTGTTGAATACACCAGCACAGTTCAAGTTGAAATTGTCGAACTGAATCCTCGGGGTCCGCTCCATCCGATGAGTCTTTCTCTACTTTAAACGGTTTCTGTAGAGAGTTAGACTTGCCTTTAGAATGTAATTTAGTAGGTTTAGGCATGTTAATATATTTAAAACACTTTTTAATTCAATAAAACCACGTTTTGTTTTGTTTTTAACATTTGACGTGAATCTTGATCCGAAAGCTACTGCGATGTGACGTTACTTTTTTTTCGCTATTTTTTGGTTAGGGTGCGGCGTTGGTTCCGTTCAGAAATTAATAACACTATGTAAAAACTGTTCTACAATCCAATCTATCTTCTATTATTTAATAAGGAATGCCATTGTTGCGATTCTAGAACTACTTTGGACGAAAAACAAGCTATATGACATACAGCTTGGCAAAGAAAGAGTAGAAAATAATAGGGGCGCCACTGTGCTGTTCGTGTGGCAACCCGCTGCAACCGAATAGCGTACTACCAACCAGGTCTTGATAATTAGCTGTATTTTTGTTACACAAATTCAAATCAGCAAGTATTGTTTAATTGAACAAGGGCGTGTTCTCGTCATGCAACTGATTACTAACCTAAAAATAAATATTTAGATAAGTACTCTTGTGCTTACAACATTTTTTAGGAATTATTAAAAGACATTATATCGTCCACTTGCGACGACAGTGTGATATCTCGAATTTCGATTTTTCGTTTTACTGATTCGTTTTTCTTTTTGATTATTTCATTTCATTATTAATTACACTCTAATCACTTCATACGTAATAAAGCAATCATGACATCAATTTAAGAGTTTAAAGAGAGAGAGAGCATTTAAAAGTTCAAAAGTCGTTTTCTGTAAAATTACGGTTTTTGAGGTGTCACACTGTCGCCGCAAATGGACGATATTATATAACATTATTCTATTTTATTCCCATAAATCTTCCTGTATATATTCCACCCCCACCACATCCATGTATTGGCTAGAGCTGGCCGCAAACTCATCTGAGTCGTGCTCTGATTCAGAGGTACTGCTGCTATCATTTTCAAGATTTATGACTAATCGCTCTATTTCCTCATACAGAGTTAGTTCCCTCTCATAGTACTCCTCTATTTTTATTACGTGCTGGCATGCATTCTTCCAATCCTCCTCGGTAAAATCTTGGAAAGCACGTTCAGCTGCTTCCTGTAAAAAGAAAATATTTAATTATACCTGATTTCTGGTATATTTCTAATGAAAATGCTACAACAAATACATTATTACCTTGGAATCACACTCAACGTTAAAGTAGAAATCGAATTTACATTTACTTAAAGATCAAGTCATTGAAGTATCAATTAATCTAGGCGCACTATACCAGCGTAATGCAGACAAAATGTATACATAACCTATGTGCTCGATATTTATTGTTCACAAGGTACCTACTAAAACCTATCAAATACCGCTTAGCGAATAGCGCGTTTTGATTTCTAAAGGCCTAATCAAACCTAAGCGGTATTCGCTGCCGCTATGGGTAGAGGTACATACCGCGCGGGTTTCGCTTAGGTATTTAGTATTATGTTTCGCGGCAAAAGCGGTACAGATGAATGAACAGTAATATTACCGCATACCCACTCGGTTTTCTCTACCGCAGACGGTAGCGAATACCGGTTAGGTTTGAATAGGCCTTAAGATGGCCACACTCAGTGGGGGACGCGCAAAGGTATCCCGCGAAATTCAAATATTCTTACGTTTTTTGCAATTTGCAGGTCAGTGTTAGGTTAAAATATGATTCGCGATCATAACAAATACTTTAGAATAATAATTAATACATCGCTCTAAGTTAGAATTGGTCAATTTAATGACTTTTTCACGAAATCGTGGCATTTGAGACCAAAAATCAAAACCTAAAAAATATTTTGCGTGTTCAGCGCTTTTTGGATACGCTGATTTTGTTAAACCTAGCGCTTTTTGAATCTCTGTTAGCGCTGAATGGGTACTTTGATCTGGCAGCACTGTTGGTTGCGAGTATTGCGACACTAATAAAAATTAAAATTGTAACCTCAAATAATTTTACTATTTTACTGAAGTTATCACGAGAATATACTATGCCGCTTGGAAATTTCGGGAAAATAACAATTTCGTGGTAATTACTTTAATACACATCATACATTGCCTGTTAAAATTATACAGTCCATTTGTGGTGAGCCCTGTACGTTTAACTTATATTTTCTTCTTGACTATATAACTTCAACCTAATTATAATCAGCATGAATCCATGTAAATTAGGCTAATATGACATAATCAGTATCATCCAACAGTCACATTAGAAGAAAATAATGTGACTGATACTGACCTATTAGAAAATTGGACCTAACTCATTGTCGCATTGTTGTAATTTCGCTGTTTTTTGGAAAATCATTTGACCCGATCGGAGGGGCTTGAGGCTAAATAATAACAGCCGCACGGGTCGCTCGGTGGTTAAGCTATGCTTGCCGCGGTCAGATCATGGAGGGGTACCTTTACATATCGAGAACTCTTCGTGCCTCGGAAAGCACGATCAGTGGGTCGTCTTAGGAACGGAGGCACGTCCCTCCACCCCGGCAAGACCCCCGTGCCTCGGAAAGCACGTTAGGCCGTTGGTCCCCACTGTCAATCGTCCATCATTGACAGTCGTTACAGGTAGTCAGATGCCCAAAAGTCTGACAACCAATCTTACCAAGGGCTATTGTGTTACCCAGTAGAACCAGGGCTATTGTGTTACCCAGTAGTAGTTGTGAAGGTTAGATAGACAGGCACTCCATGTAAAATATTGGTATTCAGCTGCGTCCGGTTAGACTGTATGCCTACGCCGGCCAGGTAGATTGATTTGACCCGATAATCTGACAAGGCGTTTTCATTTCAACCCTTATTTATTGATTTGATTGTAATAGTGAAACATGACTTACAGGTTTGCAATAACAGTGACTGGTTTATCGTTGTTTGTGGTGGCGAAGAACTCTGTAAATGCCCATCGTTTGGAGAACATGAGATCGCGGGAACGTATGCGCAAGTCCAATCACGGAGAATATCCAGACGTGTACAGGCAGCTTTGAGTGTGAGTATTGAACCTCATAAAATCATGTTTCTTCCCCTCAAAGGGAAGGAAGAGGTGTTATGTACCTCATCATCGTCTGCTTAGCCTTTTCCCAACAATGTTGGTTTCCAGTCGAACCAGATGCAGCTGCATAGCAGTTTCTTTTTTGTGTATTACCTACACCCTCATTTTACCTGGCCTCCAAGCCCATTGTATCCATTCATTCAAATCCAGGATGCTACTGAGAAATCCATTATGGAATTTAAAAAAAAAATGATTTTGGTAAGTACCTATTCATTTTTTTGATCATAATATTTTGCTCACTTTAGCATCTCCTTGTAGCACTAGTATACTTACTGTTTAAGTTTTCTGTTTGTTTTTACTTCACATTAATAATAGCATTCTAAATTGAATGCCACAAAAAGTAACTGTATCCATTACAAGTTTAATTAAATATTGCAGGTTTTAAATCTGAGTGAGTGAAAGAGAGAAGTAAACGAATCGAGATGGCGTCGCCTGTGCTGGATGCTGCGAAGCTGCAACTTGTCCAAGAGTTAGAGATTGAGATGATGTCCGATATGTACAACCGATTAGTCACCGCTTGCCACCACAAGTGTATACCAGTCAAATATCAAGAGACTGAACTTTGTAAGTATACAGAGTCATCATCATCTGCCTAGCCTTTTCCCAACTATGTTGGGGTCGGCATCCAGTCCAACCTGATGCAGCTGAATATCAGTATTTTACATGGAGCGACTGCCTATCTGACCTCTGCAACCCAGTTACTGGGTTGCAGAGGTCAATACCCCTTGGTAAGACATGGTTGTCAGACATTCGGGCTTCTGAAAACCTGTAATGACTGTCAAAACTACACAAATGACAGCCGGGATCAACATCTTGACGTGCTTTCAGAGGCATGGATGAATTTATATAAAGTAAAAATAGGATTGGCCCCAGGACGCTTCTGGGAGACGCCGAATTTGTTACATTTATATTCAGATGAGTATCACATCCTTATTTTAAAAGTAGGTATGAAGAGCATTTTTTCATTTGGAACATTTTTTTTTTGTTTATAAAACCTGTAAACTGAATTATTTCTAAATCAACATTGTTTTACTCACTACTTTACTAAGCATCAAATTTTAATTTTCAATATATTCCTAAATATATGTGACTTTAGAGATTTCAATCCAAATGCTTTGTGTGCTTATAGGGAGAAATGCGAAACAAATCTCAGATTATACTTTTAAGTACTTTGTTAGGCTTTTTGATGGACGTTACTAAATTGTGCCTTATTTAAAATTTCCAGGCAAAGGCGAATCAGTCTGCCTAGACCGCTGCGTGGCCAAATACCTCGACGTTCACGAACGTATAGGCAAGAAGCTCTCCAACATGTCCCAAGGAGAAACCGAAGACCTCGCCAAGGTCAACTTGTCTGAGGGCAAGAAATAGTACTAGATAGAGGCGGATGACGCTTATAATGAATCATGCACAAATGTACCAGTACCTGATATTTAATGAAGCCAGTTGAAAAAATAAAGGTTTAGTTAGCTTACACCAGGAACGAAACTACGAATTCAAACAGATAATACGTAAAATTTTTCGTTTGATAGTTTTAGACATAAATTTGTTTAGTTCCGATTTAATAATGATAATAAATTATTTATTTTCAGACAACATGATCCATTTTGTTAATAAACTCGTTTGCTTTCGTAAAAAAAAAAAAAATTACGAAAGTGCCCATTTTCATGCTTGATTATTTCATTTGGTACCAATAGAAGTTATGAAGCCTGAAAACTTATCGCTCGATAAAATAATGAAATGTGCTAACACTAATAATTTTAATCTTTTTCATATAGCTAACTCGTTCTTATCTATGAAATGTGGCCCCTTCGACGCTAGCGCCATTGGTTTTGAGTGATTTATTGGAAACACATCAACAAGACTGTTATGATTATTATTCCTATTATCAATACTTAAGAAACACCTAGGTTTATATTATAAACATGATTCATTATAAGTTGTCATCCATTAGATAAAATAATAATTATGAGAAACAAATTGAATGTTCATGAAAAATTAAATGGAGATTGATAATATATCTCGGGTTGTTTCAAGGAGCAATGTACAAGTTGATACAATTTCTGTTTCTAGAATAGGTCATTCTTTATTAATATTTAGAAATGCTTTAGTCTTTGAATGTTAGTTCACTCGTTAGAAATAAAACTAATGAAATTCTATTTTTATAATTTTATTTTTACACAATTTCATGACAAGTTTTCTACAATACTATCTACAATTTATTACAAATATTAATTTATTAATCTAAAACCAGTAACACCTACTGAGTTTTCAAATGACTGATTTGGCCTATACCGAAGCCATATCCAATCGTGTAGCTCCTGAGAAGTTGAACTAATACAAAAATATTGGAGCAAAAGAAAACTACCCCTTTTAGCCATATTAGGAAGAAAACCTCTCTACCTTTGAACTCTAATAGATAAGCGTAAAACAACCATGCGCCTTGTCCGATGACCCAGATGATTGCTAATAGTAAGGCTTTTTGTCTAGTGATCTTGAACGAATGTGCCACAAGCGGTAACAGGGACAAAAACCAAACAAAATACTGTGACGTCATGACACTGTTGAACGCGACTACTACAACCGTCTGGCAAAACATAGCAAAAGGTAATGTCCTAGGATCGGCTCCATACTTTATACTCAACAGAAACAGAATCACGACTTTGAATAAACTCGTGATATTCTTCACTATGTCGAACGTAAGCTGATTCGTACTCAAATATGAATAGTAGAAGAGAACAGAGAAGTTGTGCCGTGTATCAATCCTGGAAGCGTGGTACAAGTATGTTTCGTAAAGGAAATCGTAGCCGTATAGTGCCCACATTCCATATGTCAGACTAAATAGTGTTACTATGCAGCTCAGCGCCAATATTAGTTGGTTTAAATTCGGCCATAATATCAACATACCCTCTCTCATAGTAATTTTACGAGGGATTTTAGTCACCCCCAAACTAAGGTACATGGGAAAACTAAACACTAACGGGTACAATCGTAGATGGATAGATATTCCGAGAAAAAATCCGGACAGAGCATATTTCTTTAGACCTTTCACTACATCGGTTTGCAATAAAAGTAAGGATAGTATGATTGTGAAACATGACACCGAATCTGCGTTGCCGCGAGTCGATATACCGATACTCAGAGGATTGTAGAGCCAAAGGAAGGAACAGTACATCGGGATATTAGTAGCAATGCTCTTAGGGCCTAACTGGTGTTCCACTAACGTTTTTACAGCAATCGTTATAAAAATATCGAAAGTAGAAAAGAGAATTTTCCCGAAATCTTTGCCCAAAATCATGTTAGGGACAAGAAGGTATGATAGTAATGGGCTGTACCTATAGGTCTGTCGTTTGTATGGAGAGTCTCCATGTAAGACATGCCTAGCAGCGTCCGTGAACACGGAATAGTCAACATCAGTATACGGGACATCGTAAGTTTTGTCGTGGAAATCGGCGTATAAAATCAATAACAGCCTTATAAAGAAACCGGCCACAAGGTGGTACCGAAGCGGCAAGTTTATAAATTGCAATAACTGATGCATTTTAGATCCTAGTCTTCAACTTTTTCGCGGCGGAATATAGACAACCTTTAAACTCTTCGAACTCTTTAGCACAATCGTCTTTTTTCACCGACCCTTCTTTCAGCAGCACACAGCGGGCATACAAAACACTTTGCTTAGAACACTTTGCAAATATCACAGGATACTTTGCAAGTCTTTCTTTAGCTTTAGAGATTGATTCCATATTTAATTTTAGGCCCTGCGTGGAAACGTGGTCTCTGGCTCACTAAAGTCGAACGGTTCACGCGGCCTGAAGTAAACGTCGTAGATGGGCTTCGAAAAGAATATTCCGAGACCTAAAGCAGTGAACGTGATTTGGAAAGTTCTCGGGTATCTGTAGATCCAACTTCTTTTTCCTAGAGGTTGGCTCCGACGACGACCGTCCATGCTATCTGGAAAAACTAAGAATGCATTGTGAATTTTAGCCTCTACATAATAAAAATCCTAGATTCATTCATTCACTGGCAGACAACGCACAGTCGTAAACTGCTGGGTCTAGAAGAATTTTGAATTAAGAAAGGATTTTTGAAAATTCATCCTCTGAGGGCCTTGGCACACATCCGCCGCGAAACCATAGCAGCAAAATCGCAGTAGTTCAATTCAACTGACTCTCATGATGTTCCGCTACTCAATATCATGCGGTTTAGCGGCAGAGGTGTGCTAAGGCCCTAAAGGGGTTAATAAGATAGGGGATGAAAGTTTGCAAGAAAGTTCGTAAGTTTTGCCGATAGGCGATCCTATTGAGCAGATAGCTTATGGGAATAGAAAATTTTAAGCGCTAAAACTAAAATATTTTTTAAATAATGGATGAGGGTTAGAGATTACCTTATTTACCCGGTCTGTCAGTGACCGGCGCGTAGTTTCGCGGCAGCAGGTCGTATCCTTCACAAACCAGAGAGCTATTCAGTGGCTTGAACTTTATGCAGCAATGGCGCATCGCCTCGAACACTTTGTGGCAACGGATCTCTTGGAAGTCGTTTTCTGCGGAAATAGAAAAATAACCATTATTATTTATTATTTTGGGATGCTGCTGGGACTGCCTCGTTTCTGTAGCGCATTAGGAATGTTTGAGATAAGATTAGAACAGGTTTAAAAGAGAGTTTTAAGACAATAGTGCGCAAGCGTTTAGCCATTCCAATGCGTCGCGTGCAGGATAGTACAGCAGTATCTTAAATTATTATAATTAGGGCTGATTATCCACTAGTGCGCTATTGGAACAGTGTAGGTACAGACATAGTTTTGTGTAGCTTACCTGCTGGCGGTAAGCTACACAAAACTATCAAATTTTCCCAATCAACTTTGAACCTAATGCTTTAGCGATAAAGATGAAAATCTATTAAAGAAATTTGACAGATTCTAGTAGATTGATGTGCTGGCGTCTGTACATATGGATTCTACACCATCAATTTTTAATTTATGATAAGATTAAATAATTTGTTTTTCAATCCTTACTAATGAAATATGAATAATTTTGGAATAAATTATTATAAATGCAAACGACATTTGTTCAAATAATTGATGGACATAGGCTTCCTCTCAGCATTACCACAACTACCGTTCCTGCACTTCCTGCGAGTCCCGCCCGCGACATCCAGTAGGTCGTCGGTCATGGTGGGGACTGCCTATGCCTTTTTTCCTGGACAGGACAATGCAGACTGCGCTAATTTTCTTGACAGTTAAGTGTATATCTACTAGTGCTACGTACATCTATCACTTATTCACTTGCGTTTGCATTTGCGAACTTTCCCGGATGCAGCTGAATACCAGTACCTAAGTATTTGACATAGAGCGACTGCCTATCTGAACCTCCAGAACTCAGTTACTGGGTCCTTTGGTAGGACTGGTTGTCAAACTCTTGGGCATTTGACTACCCATAACGACTGTCAAAGATCCACGAATAACAGCCGGGACCAACGGCTTAACGTGCTTTCCGAGGCACGGAGAGGTCTAGATATGTGACGGATGGTCACCCGTTCGCGAACCGACCGCGGCAAGCGTAGTTTTACCTTGGATCGACCTGAGCGGCTGTTATTATTTAGCCACGAGCCCCTTTATTTTTTTGCCACACTTGCCATAATACACAATTATACTTAATGTCGGATGTTTGTCTGGTAGAAGCTACACAAACATATTTGAACTCAAAAGATGCAGTTTTGGAGTTATTTTGCTTGAGACTTGGGCTCTGCTAGACACTAGGCCCAACAAATTATATCTACATAGGTACCTATGCCAAATGTTTACATTTACAGAGCATAACATATGGCAGTCAACAACGGACATTAAAATTAACGGTTGTTAACTATTTCGTGCAACATGTCTGGGTCATAAAATTCGTTTAATTCCAGACATCTCGGGAACTACGGACTCTCACAGCAACAGGTATTCATGGTCAGGGATGATCCTAAACGAACCCTAAGCCGAAGTTTGTTCCCCACTATGGAGTGTCTTTAATTTTTATGTCACAATTCAAACCTCAAAAATTCCTCACGCCTCAATTGTCATAGTCAAATTGTAGTTGAGGCAACACATTTGAGGACTTAGATAATTCCTAACAGGTCCCAGAACTCAGATATCGTGCAGATTTAATTTTAATCTTTGCATAAAGTGAACTGATAGAAAAACTCTATTTATACTACAAATGCGAAATATTCAGGGTGCGAAGATAGTATGCCGCAATACTTTCTCTTTCCAACATTTGTATTCACCAATAACTCATCTAGACGAATGGTTTCATGTTTGCAAATCACTGAAAATAAGAATGAAAGTTTCGGAATAACAAAGACTAGAAGGATTTGTTTTCGAAGAAATTTAAAGACGAATAAGCTAAGAAATAAATAAAACAAAACCTTTGCTGTCTAGTTCTTTTGCTTAGCCTAAAAGGAATGGCTCTCACCAAGGCTTGTTTTTATTTTTTTGTCTTGGACTATGGTTAGATTTCTGATAGGAATTTCAAAAAGGTCTCAGATGTTTTGCTTAGGTCGGGCTGTTAAATGTTATTGGATTTTACCATCAGGAATTTCTCAGTAGCATAGCAGCCCCGAGTCTCAATTTGTGCCTGATTGTTGGCAACAGGCTCAGCCCCTATTCAAATCGAATCAAAATCAAATCATTTATTTACTCGGACAACAAAGATTCATAATGTTAGTAATACCTTATAGCTATTAAATGGGACTTAAATAAACACAACTGGCGAAATGTGGCTATACTTACTAAAAGTACACCTCTGCCTAACCCATCGGGGATTACAGGCGTGATTTTATGTTATGTAAATGCTAATTCTAGCAGATTCTGCAGAGCTGCAACTGTCCTGGCTTTAAGCCAGTTCTAACGGTTACGAATGAGAATTCTTCTTCGTGCTGCTGAAGGATGATAAGCATTTTGGCTAGGTATTTGGCAGGAATATACCCCAAAATCGAAGCGTAATTGTTAGGAAACTTTTCAACGTCATAAGTAAACATAATTAAAATACCAGAACAGATAATCTACATAATCGCTTCGCCCATCGTTCTAGAACATACTACAGCTACATAAATAGTCACTAGTTACATTTAGTTCGGAAGTAAATACTCCGCCCCTTACTTCGCACGCTTATTGACGGCACATCACGAGTTCGGATGTGTAACGAAATGTAGGTATGTATAGGACGCGATAGTCAGCTGTTTAAGTGGTTTATAAACTATGGAAATAATGTACTAAGAGCATCCATTAGTTACTAATCCATACTTTACTCTATTAAATAAAAATTAAATGCTGTACGTTGGAAAGCGCATTACTTGAGAATAGTGTTGTGATTTTATCCGGATAAATACTAAAAATTGATAAATACTCATAAATATCCGTTTTTACTCGAGTACTTATTCAAAACAGCGGATAAATACTTTATACGTACAGATTTCGTTTCATGTACTGTCATTTTACAAAACAAAAGGATTGCATAAATAAAATGAAAGTCTATAAATATATTATGTTAAAAAACTGCAAGAATTCACTTGGTGATATTTGCATACATAACATTAAATAATAAAGTAGATGAAAAAGGTTAATCTTCTAATATATAAAAAGTAATGCTTGTTTGTTTGTTCGTATTTTATGCGCTACCCATACCGTGTATCCGATTGAGATGAAACTTGGTTTGTAAAAACTTGATAAAAATGGGTATTTATCCATTTCTGATAAATACTTGAATATTTATCCTTTGAGTATTTATCCCTCGCCCATCACTACTTGAGAAGGGCTGAATCAGACAATTTTTCGTTTGTTTTGTTCGTAAATCGTAGGTAATTGCGCCGATTCCCTTGTTCAAAAAGATGCACTGAACTTATATTTAGTTTAGTTTGTGAACAAGGGATACCGTAATACTTAGTGCGAATTAGGTTTTTATTGTAAGATAAATTTGTAGTTAACAAATTGTTAACTACAAATTTATCTTTGTGTTAAATGTGTAATTAACAAATTCGGGAAAACTGAAAGTGCTTTTTTGTATGGTAGACACACAGATAGACCATGTCCTGGGTAAGGACATAGGCTACTTTTCATACTGGATCGCAAACGAAGTCTCGGGCAGCAGCTAGTACTTTATAAATAAAATTATAAATGCTGAAGTAACCCTGTCTGTGTTACCTTTTCACGCCTAAACCACTGACCCGAAGGTTATAAAATTTGACAGACAGCTGGAGAAGGACATAGCGATAACAAGGCGATATCTAGTATACACATAGGTACATAGTTTTATAGTCTGAGCAGGAAATGAAGCTGTGGCTTATGAGGTTATTGTCTTGGAAATGCAATACCTACCTATGAGATGACCGCAAACATAATACCATGTCTTCAGTGGTCGCATCGGTATGAATCGGTTCACTAAAGTTTCACCAAAACTCCATTCATTTTAAAACCAACGTTTCCTATACTATTTATTTCGAAAACAATTTATTCCCCAAATGTTTTATTTTATAAACACTCGTTTTACAAACATTTATTTGGCAAACAATTTTTTTAACAAATGCATCAGATGATATTTAATCATTTTTCATTTCTCATTTAGATTAATTAGGATAAGGGTTTTTAGGATTAGGATTTTTTTAAATTTATTTATTTCTCCTATTTCTGTCTGCAGGGTTTAAAGGAACCTAACCAACCGAACCTCGGGGTGCCCCTGACGTCGACCGTCTAGGGTTAGGGTGTCCGTCATGTCTTTATTCCAAACGTTGTTTATGAAATGAAATGAAAAAAAATAATGAATTGTTTGTCAATACGTTATTAAATAAAAGTTTATCGGATAATTATTTTGCTAAGTGAAATATTTGGTAAAATTGTTGTTGTAAAATGATGAAATAACAAATAATGTTTTTGCCAATCGTTGCTTGTCAAGTAAATATTTTTGAATTAATGTTTGGTGAACTGACTGGTCACCGTACGAATCACTAGGTTTTTGGCATCGCTGGCAACGCCAGCTAAGGTTCGATTACCAGTTTGCGTTTATCGGAAAATATCATGGTAGGTAGGTACCTACATACTTGTCCTCCTACTAGGCACCTACAACATATCTCAATTTTCAATTATGTATTTAGGTAGGTACATGTAGATCGTGGTAATTTAAAGTTCTGCCTGCATAATAGCATAATCAGCCTATAATGTTCCCACTGCTGGGACACAGGTCTCCTCTCCTCGAGAGGGAGTGTGCTGTAAACTACCTCGCGGGCTTAGTGAGGGTTGGTATATGTCCCTCATGTCTTCGAATGTTTGGTTCTAGGGCATGCTGGTTACCTCACTATGTTTTCCTTCACCATACTGAGAGCAGTGGTGATGAAATAATTTACACAAAGTAAAGCGCCTGTCTGGGTTCAAACCCGTGACCTGCAACTCATCTGCACTGCTCTTACTTCTGGGCCACCACTGCTCTTTATCACTAGGCCACCACCGCTCTTTATTAGTTGGCCACCACTGCTCTTTACCACTGGGCCACCACTGCTCTTTATCACTGGGCCACCACTGCTCTTTATCACTGGGCCACCACTGCTCTTTACCACTGGGCCACCACTGCTCTTTACCACTGGGCCACCACTGCTCTTTATCACTGGGCCACCACTGCTCTTTATCACTGGGCCACCACTGCTCTTTATCACTGGGCCACCACTGCTCTTTACCACTGGGCCACCACTGCTCTTTACCACTGGGCCACCACTGCTCTTTATCACTGGGCCACCACTGCTCTTTATCACTGGGCCACCACTGCTCTTTACCACTGGGCCACCACTGCTCTTTATCACTGGGCCACCACTGCTCTTTATCACTGGGCCTCCACTGCTCTTTATCACTGGGCCACCACTGCTCTTTATCACTGGGCCACCACTGCTCTTTATCACTGGTCCTCCACTGCTCTTTATCACTGGGCCACCACTGCTCTTTATCACTGGGCCACCACTGCTCTTTACCACTGGGCCACCACTGCTCTTTACCACTGGGCCACCACTGCTCTTTATCACTGGGCCACCACTGCTCTTTATCACTGGGCCACCACTGCTCTTTACCACTGGGCCACCACTGCTCTTTATCACTGGGCCTCCACTGCTCTTTATCACTGGGCCACCACTGTTCTTTATCAGTTGGCCACCACTGCTCTTTACCACTAGGCCACCACTGCTCTTTATCACTGGGCCACCACTGCTCTTTATCACTGGGCCACCACGGCTCTTTATCAGTTGGCCACCACTGCTCTTTACCACTAGGCCACCACTGCTCTTTACCACTGGGCCACCACTGCTCTTTATCACTGGGCCACCACGGCTCTTTATCAGTTGGCCACCACTGCTCTTTACCACTAGGCCACCACTGCTCTTTACCACTGGGCCACCACTGCTCTTTATCACTGGGCCACCACTGCTCTTTATCACTGGGCCACCACTGCTCTTTATCAGTTGGCCACCACTGCTCTTTACCACTAGGCCACCACTGCTCTTTACCACTGGGCCACCACTGCTCTTTATCACTGGGCCACCACTGCTCTTTATCAATGGGCCACCACTGCTGCAAGTTCTGCCTGATGCCCAGTGTATTTGGGTAATCAAAATACCCAATCCATCACAAGAGATGAAACGTTACGACAGTTTTTCAATACCACACAATCGATTTTGAAAATATTCAAGGATTGGTTAGCATCCAGTGTTTTTGTAGACAACTGTAAAAACTTGTAGGTGCGCATCAATCAAGACTGCTGTTGTCGTTGCCAAGTCGAGTAAAAAAAACTATTTTACATCAATGCAAACATTGTTTATACCGCAGTGACAGTAGTCCGTACGTCATAAGCGGGGGACTGGCTCAGCGTTCAGCAATCCGCTTGCTGTAGGTATTGGCTTCGTGAAGGTGGAGAGGAAGAAGGGGAAGAAGCCTCCTAGTCGGAACCAGTGCGGGACCGCGCTGGCAGGACCCAATATGCCGCGTTCGGCAATACCTACGACGCAGCTCTATGTGTCTCGGCTACATCACACCACGAAGGTTGAGGAGATCGTGGAATATGTTCGAGCGAAGACCAGCTGGATCTTAAGGGTCGAGAAGTTGACGTCGCGCCACAATACGAATTTCAAGTCGTTCGTGGTGCGAGTTCTGACTCAATTTATCGAAAGAGTTTTGGCCGAAGGGTGTCGTGTATCGGCGATTCCGCGGAAGGCTACGCGACACCACGCAGCGCAATACGACGCCGTCCCTTCGTGTACAATAGTAGTGAATATTATTGTGGTTTTTATAAATATGTATGATAGTCTGTAAGGTATATAATAATATGTTATGGGTCTTTGCTACCCGAAATAAATGATTTATTATTATTATTATTATTATTGATGAGCTTAGTCATACGAGCAACTACCTAACTGATAACTCCTTGTATGGTAAAGGCATATCTTTATGAACTGCATTGCAATATGTAGGTAATGTAACCTACAGAAAAAATGTAGAATTATCGGAAGATAAAAGGGCTATGAGCAGTGGTAGCCCAGTGGTAACGACCGCGACTTACCCGAGTTGTAGGTCGTAGGATCAAACCCATACAGGCGCTTTAACATAATCATTCTAAAACGTTCCCACTGTTGGGACACAGGCGAGAGGGAGCGGGCCATAATACACCACGCGGGCCCAGTGCGGGTTGGGGATGTCACATGTCATCGAATTTTTGGTTCTAGAGCATGCCGGTTTCCTTCACCGTTTTGAGAGCATTGGTGATGAAATAAATGGGGCCGACAACTGTCAAATGGCGCTAGTAGCGCAAAGACCAATAACAAAGCAGTTTTTGTAAGGAATTAGTAGTGAATTCATAATTAGAGACAATTATTGAGGAAATGCCTAGATGTTGTGTACCAAATTGTAAAGAAACTGGAGGCCACCAGTTTCCCCGAGATGAGAAACTTAAAAATTTGTGGCTCAAAGCAATAAGGCGAGTAAGTTTGAGCCTAAAAGCGGGTCGAGAGTGTGTCATAAACATTTCAAGGAAAATGACTATGAAGAAATCGGTAAATGCTCAAGTATGTATTACTCGTAAAAGTGATTATTTTCAGTTTGAAAACTATTTCCTCTTATTTGTACGTAACCTATACCTACCTGCATCACATATCCTATAATGTAAGAAATTTTAGTTAACTTTTATAATGCGATTTAATAAAGATAAAGAAAAACAGTCTGTTCATCAAACGAACAAATGAATGGTTAATTTCCATCTTAAAATTGCGCCCATGTGCTCCACAAGGAATGGTCTTGGTCTTATGCCTTTTGAGTCTACTGGAGGTTTAGAGATCTTCACCAGATAGTTAATCCACCTTGATATACCTAATACATACCACGAAGCAAGTTTAAAGACCATAAAATTGTTAAAATATTAAGGAATTTATGAACATCAAATTACCTTTCAATGAGGTAGGTATGCTTTCCTTCCACGTAAAGAGACGCCTCTTTTTCTTAACTCTTCTTTTAACTCACATATTTTCCAAGTGCAATACATGTTCTAAATCGTAAAATTGTCAACAAATCAACGCAAATAAGAAATCCGAAGCGTGTAAATGTTATCTCACTAAATGACAAGGGTTCGTACAGTGGTGGCGCCATCTGAGATCAGCTTTCACTTGCCAGCCCCATTACACGAAGTAATGTGCCTGCCTTGGTTCGAACCCACGACCTGCGGACACGTAAGTCGGGTCCGTTACCACTAGGCCACCACTGCTCACGGGTGCTTTACTTTGTGTTAATTGTTTCATCATCACTGCTAACAAACTGTGAAGGAAAACATCGTGAGGAAACTGTGTGACATCTACCAACCCACACTGGGCCCGCGTGGTGGATTACGGCCCACTCCCTCTCACAGGGAGGAGGCCTGTGTCCCAGCCGTGGAAACATTATAGTCTGATTATGACGATGATGAAAAGGTCTATAACGAGGGCTTTATTTGGGAATTGAACCCGTCTTTCCAAGGCCCATGGTGTGAAATTTATAGGTTCTAAAGTTGTGGTTTAATACAAAGTTGGTTCTGAAGTTACAGCAAGTACCTTGTCATAGTCGCAAAAACGCTAAACTGCGATCTTAGTGGCTAATAAGTAGTAATAATGGGGTGGTCCGAACGTCGTCAGGTGTCTGTAAAAAAACAATTGGTCCTTTTCTCTCGCCATCATCATGCCTTGCCCTTATATATCCCAATTTAATAGAGGTCGGCACAACATGTCTTTCTCGTCCATACTTCTCTATGAATCTCGGTAGTCACCCTCTTTCTATCTATATCACCTTTCACAGTCCCTTCATCGTTTCTATTATATTATATTGGTCTTCCCCTATTGTTATTGCAATCCACATGCATACTCAAAACTTTCCACATTCCTCTCTGGTGATCATCTGCCTAGCCTTTTTTCAACTATGTTGAGGTTGGTTCCAGTCTAAAGAGATGCAGCTGAATACCGGTAAATTACATGGAGCACCTGCCTATCTGACTTCCACAATCCAGTTACTGGGTAATACGATACCCCTTGGTAAGACAGGTTGTCAGAATTCAGGCTTCTGACGACCCGTAACGACTGTCAAAGATCCACGAATGACAGCCGAAACCAAAGGCTTAACGTGCATTCCAAGGCACGGGGAGGTCTTAGTATGTAAAGACGGTCAAAAGTCAAAAGCAACTGTAGCTTAACCTGATCGATCGACCCGTGCGGCTGTTTTTACTTAGCCACAAGCCCCTTTTGTTTCGTATCAGCACGAATTAAAAAGAATAGGACATGACGCCCACTCAGCAATTTCAGGTGCTGACTGGCCAGAGCACGCTGGATGCTGCATCTACCACTCTTGAAGGTCAATAAAAAAAGACACCCTAGCAGTAATTGGTTAATTGTAACTTTGTAAGTACGTTATCTGCAATGATAACTGACTTATTGATAAACTTTCGCTTTCATTTTTGAATCAACAGATAAACAGCTCTCCAGTTATAATATCTCTCGCTGACAGAATACGGGTCACGGTCACACTAGAAATGTTTGCATAACCTACATCCAAAACGGAGGTATTGCGTTAACGGGCCACTTCGCGCGGTTATTGCAAACATTTGCCTTAAAGACTAGGCTGAATGAAGGGAAGGGGTTAGATGGCTATCGTAATGATAGATCGATCTACTAGGTTAGGTAACGTTCTCGCGGTTAAGTCGAAGGGATATGGGCGATAATTATTGTACCTTTGTTGTGTGAAAACGAAGTACTGTAAACATACTTTCCATAATAATTATTCGTAGTTACGGGGCCCAACTACTATATTTGCAGAACATGTGTTGTGCAGAACAGCACCCTATCAATCATAATCTGAATGATTTTGAAGGATATTCCTAAACCATTGCTTTGTATGTTCGAAAAATTTGTCTTCTCAACCACATAAATAACGCAATGAATGTTGTTGAACTGTCAAAATGAATCCCATTGCTACTGTGAGTTACGCAATTACCCCGCAAGTCAAAGTAACAGTTCTAGGTTGTGTTTTGACACTTTAATTTGACGTAGTTAAACGAAAAGGATCCAACCCACAATATGGCCGAAAATTAGTTGTGTATACCAAAACGCTCTTTGTAGTTAAAACTAAAACAATCCAAGTTAAATTCAAACGCGACATGATTGTGTTTTCATGATATTAAAGTTTTAACTACAAAGAGTGTCTTTTAACTACCTGCGTCCAATTTTGGTTTAATATTGAGCTGCTATAAAAGTATGAGCTGTTAACTAGAACTGGTTTTTAGCAGCTTTAAATAGAGACAAGTGGAAAGAGAGTAGCGAGGCCTTTAATTATAATAAGTGTTTGGTAAGCCCATGTTTCAATTTGAAATTGCAACCCATTGATGCCTGCACCCTAATTGCGTAACACACTATCAGTAGGAAGCGGAATTTTGAGAGTTCAACAACATTCATTGCGTTATTTACGTTTTCGAGCACACAAAATTTTCGAACATAAAAAGCAATGGATTGATACGCAATTAGACGCATGATAGACGCATAGATGTTACGCAATTAGGGTGCTGGACTGCTGCATGACACGATGACGCGAGAATGATTTCAATTAGAACCTCACTTCCGTCATTGACATTAGATGCGTCATCGTGATGCAACGACCTACTCACACCTATTCGCAGTATTCGCGATACACGATCAAGATTCTCTTGATGTTTGCATGATTCAATGATGATAAAGATTTCAATTTCAATGATGGAAAAGTTTCCCCAAAGAGTTGGGCAGAGGTGTGCCTTCACCCAAATTATTTATTTATTTATTTGTCCAACTTACAACTATCATTAAAGGGTAAACCTATTGCGATAGCGTACATCTCTAAACTTAATGTATTATTAACAGTGGTCGGAGTAGGTAGAGCTGTTTGGGGTGAATGACCGCAAACATTGATGTTAACATGGATATGCCTCTGAAATCCCGGGATTTTGAAATTCTCGATTGATTTAAGTGAGTTAATATGGGTAAGTGGGCAGTCATGAGCAGGTAGTAGGTGAGCACCCAAACAGCATATACTTACTTATATACACACACAGGGATCCAGGATTGGAGGTAGCTTCGTGAAATATGAATAAATTAAGTAAAACTCTACCTACTCCTATAAAAACTACTTAAACAATGGTTTTTTAATTCCGAGAATTCCCGGGATTCCGGGAAATATTTGGCATATCCATGTTATGTCCGCATGTCGCAAGTAGCAAAAACAGCTCTACCTACTCCGACCACTGATTATTAAAAATAAAGTTTATAACTTATTACAAACAATGCATTCTTTGTGAACTCACTCAGAGAACAATAGAATAGGTCCGTGTCACTAGCTATGAGATTGATTGAGAGTGCGAAGTGCACGCGTTAGTGGCGCCTCACTTAAGGCTTGGCATTACGCCGTTGACCTCGCTCAAATGGGCGTTACCGCCGAGAATGCCCCGCGCACCCCCTCATTATAATTACGCGCGAAGCGATCACTAATATTCTATTTTGCACCGCTGACTGCCACAGAGCCATGACGCGCGACGCACGCATAGGTAGCCTGTTGCATATTTCAGAGCAGTGGTGCAGAACATTTTTAGGTAAAAACTTGTATGTTGTAGAAAAACAAATACAACACTTGTGTAAATTATTATATTTTTAGAAAATATATTTTTTTAATGACTAAGAACTCATTGTAATATTACTAAAACAGAAAATGGGCGGCAGAATATAGACAGTTATTATTATTAGCTTTCCCCGCGACTTCGCTCAGAAATAAAAGTGAATAAGTTTGTACCTAAAAGTACTACTAGTAGTTGTTTTAAGTACTTTAAATATTAAAAAAAAAACGCAAAATAAATCAAGTGGAAAATCTGAGCAATATACAAATCTGCCGGCCATATGCTTGCACGAAGCTCAAATGCCATATTAGGTTCATGGGGTCCATGAACCACAATGCGTCCCATATGGTTTGTGGGCCCCATACGACCCGTGACCTCAGTTCAATTTATTATAAGTCACAAGCGGTCGTGGTCCCGGAACTTATTAGTTCAATAAGGCCGGCCACATACACAGACTGAATTCCGTTTCGGAATTCCGTTCCAAAATATCGATTCGGAATTTTCGAAGGCAGTAAATCCATACAAAATCAAGGATGTATCACACACGTACAGTAGTTCTTCGTTTATTTTGTATGGGTTTGCTGCTTTCGAAATTCCGAAATGATATTTCGAAACGGAATTCCGACTGTATGTGGCAGGCCTAATCAATTAATATATAATTATAATATACAGAGTCGTCCATTTACAGGGTCCATTTTTTTTGGTTTTGATGGTTTTTTTTTATCCATTTTTATTGCATGTCAGTGACTGATGTTGGGATTAAATTTGTTCAGGTTATACATTGACAAAAGCAAAATAAAAACACATTCAAAATTATAAATGATAAATGATTTTATTTTTGTAAGTAGGTTTGTACAAACACTTTCACAAGTCAATCATGTTTTTTTTTTTTTAAACTAGTTCTGGTCGGCGTTTCCTATCTGACTACTCTGAGAAGAAAGGCCGAAACAAACTCAGAGGCTCTTATAAAGACCGGACATAATCTTGGTCAGTTCATGTGAAGACCATGTAGATTGGTGTCTGAAATGGTCTTTTGAGGAAAGAACCACACAGATTGAGAGGACCTGTCCAGCCAGTGCACGCATTTGTCAGTAATCGCGCAGCTCACCTCAGAACTTAAGGAGCTCAACGATTCGACGAAAATACCAAAGAAAGGGCATTTGGGTAGGCCGCATAAATTACCTACTCAAACTGCCAGACCATGATTAAAAATAACTGAGAAAAAAAATTAAACAAACAAAATAGCAATGACCCACATAGTATTCACATTCACAATAATTAAAATAATATAATACTTTACAAAGTAAATATTCATGTCAACATTCAGTATGCAAAAATAAAAATTAGTAAAAAGAAAATTTGGAGCAGCTCAATCCCAAGCCTTTATGTCCTCAATATAATCTTTAACGGTATAAAAAAAAAAGCTTTCTGACACAATTTGGTTTCAAAATTCTGAGAAGTTTAATTGTCTACAACACATTTTTTTTGCATTTGCTTTTTCTACATTATAATCATCAATGTATTTTACTTCATCGTCGTCACTTTCATTTCTTTTGTTTCTTTTTGAAGATATGGGAATAATTTCTACTTACACTTCTGCATCATGTGTTGCATCATTTATTTCTTCCATATTATTTTGTTCACGCATGTTAGCTAGATTTTCTTTCTTTTCCCTTCGTTTGCTTTTTATTTCAATAGCACGACATATATATTCGGGATCTCTAATTGGCATTTTTCGTGGGTGTCGAGGGTCAACTAATTCAGGTAAAATACATTCTGTGTAAAATGTTATTAGTTTTTTTTTTCATTGTTTCTTCCCAAAAGCCGTCGTCCCTATATTTATTTATTTATTTAATACTTTAAGCACACAAAATGTACAGAGGCGGACTTAATGCCATAGGCATTTTCTACCAGTCGACCTTTGGGTGATGCAGAGACAAACAGTGGTAGGTGCAACAGCGAGAGATGAGGAATAGATATATATTTAAATATAAAGATATAGATACATATAAATATAATATATACACCTAACTATATATAAATATAAACACAATAAATAGACATAAATATACTAAAACAAATAAGACAAACCATTGGGAAACATTACCGTTGTGATGATACTACCAGCTTCTTGCGAATGTGGTCGCGAACTTTAACTTTAGAGGATAATCGGTCGGTTGCCATCCTGAATTCCTGGGGGAGTGCATTCCACAGAGAGATAGACTGCACGAAGAAGGAAGAGTGAATGAAGTCCGTGCGGTGGGTGGGACATTGAAGAATACGATTGTGAGATGAACGTAAATTTCTATTGTGGTTGGCGCAAATGTATTGAAAATGGGAAGCTAGGTAACTAGGGGAAGAGGGAGAGTCAAGAAATGAAAACAAGGTGGTCAGCGCCCTTTGCTGTCGGCGCTGGCGTATGGGCAACCACTGTAGAAGCGACCGATGCGCGGAGACATGATCGTATTTACGCAGATTGAAAACGAATCGAATGCAGTTATTGAGAAGACGGTCAAGTTTGTCGAGGAGATCTGCATTCAGGTCATAATAGCACACATCACAATAATCGATGATAGGAAAAATTAAGGACTGTACAAGCATTGTCTTCGTACTCGATGGTAATAAATTTTTCAGCCGGTACAGAGCCCGCAGCGTTCCAGTAACCTTCTGGCTTACCCTAGCGACTTGAGTACGCCAATTCAGGGTACTATCAATGTGTAAGCCAAGGTCCTTCACGTCAGTGCTAAAAGGAACGATCGTTCCATTGAAGAGAACTGGTGGCAAGGTTATACCCACCACTTTGCTAATACCACGAGGACTGCCAATGATGATCGCCTGACACTTCACTACACTGACACTATATAATATATAATATCAGTTTGTATTGCCTTATTTTCTCCCGACCATAAACCAAATAAACATTTTTCTTTTTTTGTTATGTGGAGTTGGCCTTGAACTTGGTAATACCAACTGTGATCCTTATTTATTCTAAATTTATTATTGTCTTTATTTTTTTTATAGAATGTTATTTTTTTTTTCTACTATTGCCCTTTCCAGTCCTAATTTATATGCACTTATGGCCATTTTATTTCGCATATTGTACTTTCGTCTATTATACCATCCGGTGATGCACCTAGAAATGGGATCTCTTTATCTATGAATAGGCCGCAGGGATTAACTTTTATCGAATTTTCTTTTTCTAATTGAGTTTTAGCAATACTTTCATTTTCTTGCCCATGTTTGACTAATTTGACGTGATCTATTGGGTTTTTATAAATTAAATTCTTCACCATATTAGCACAACTGATGTCATTGCGTTTTTTAATTACGTTACCGAAATTTGAAGCCGTCAGTTAATTTCTTCTTAGTTCGAGCCATTCACTTGACTCACTTTGAAGTATTGGACCTGTTTCAATTCTTATTCTTTCATCTTCAATCTTCTCTAAATTTTTCAAAAATATCCTTTCGATTCCTCTAGCATTTCCTTTGACATATCAGGTTTCGCGCAATCCTGTCCATAATTGATGGAAGAGGCGTTTTGATTTTCCAATGTTCTTCTTTTCTTCTTTGTATATTTTTTAGGTCTTATCTGTCGCTTTATTCTGTTCATTTCAAATTTATGTATTTGTCATTTTGGACTTCTACCTACAATACATTTAAGCAAGATGCTCAAAGGTTTTCTTGTGTTAAATGATAGAGCCGCAGTATTACATCTCATCTGATATTGATATTTTTGAGCAAAGTTTATCCTTTTGCCACCTATGAATTTAGCAACAACGCTATGATATCTCTCTACAGAGTTGCTGTCGACATCGTGCAAAAAAATGCGTGAGTGTGCCGCTAGCTGTGATAATATTAATTTTATTTTTTGGCACAGAGTGTTTGTATGAAAGTCTTTGTCAATATCTTCTATTTCGCCTAGTTTGCCACAAAAGTATCCTTTGCACGTGGTATGTTGGCTAAAAGCATGTTCTGCAGCAAGCATTATATCAGCATGGAGTTGCATTGCATTATCAGTATGCTTGTATTTTGCAATTGCAGTTACTACTACTTTTCGCATGGTTAATATTCTTTTCTTTGTTAGGAGTTTTATGAACCGTATTAGAAATTTCGTGTCTGTTGTAAAACTCTGCAGGTTGTTGCAAAAATTCCTCAGCAAGTGGTTTCGGCATTCAATTTTTTCTATTGTTAAATTTTCGTACGGCCTTTCTTGCAAAAGCTTTGAATATGTGTTGGCGTCACCATCTGATATAATTCTGCCATATTATATCAAATTGTGCATTTCTATGCTTTTCTTAAATCCCTCGACAATAATCGTTGACTCCGTGCCGGTAGATGGTCCTGTAAATGAAGACAAAAAGTATAATAATGTAGCTTTCAGTATACAAAACCTATATTACGGCTTTAGTTCTCTAATGGGTTACCTCTACCATTTTTATATAATAGATATTTAGTTTGATTTCAAAATAATAAGGCGAACCATTTACGTTTAGTTAATTTATAAAACAAACAAACAGCAATACGTTTCCACTTATAATATTACTAGGATTTTTATGTAAAACACATAAAATATTTACCTGTATAGTTTTTATAACAAATATGATTTGTTTGTCGAGATTCCTTTATTTTCTGCTCTAGCGCAAATGTAGCAGAACTTATTTTTGACAGCCATGAACAATATTTTATTGCTACGTTTACCAAGTATGGCTGCTGCTCCTGACAGTGAGGAATAGTTTTTCTTGTATGATCTTTTCCCCAACATCCGTCAGCAATGACATCAATTATCGGTATTCCCTTTGCATTTACTTTACCCTCTTCAACGGCAGCACATCTTTCCTCTTCAGTAGCTTCGTTCAAAGATCTTAACGCTTCAGATTCCCACGTTTTGTTTACTATATCCATATGAAAGGTGAATAATTTTTGTGAGATCTCAGGAAGTCCTAGAGTTGACGTAATTTCCAGAAGTTGCGTATGTCCACATCCTGCTGCTATTGCCCCAGCTACGGCACATGTGTTTAAATTCATTTCTTCTGGGGTGTTGTCTCCCTCTATTATAAAACTCATGTTACATAAAAGACATTTCAGTTTTAATTTATTCATTAAACCTGTCAAACGTTCAGATACGATTTCTATTGACTTTAAACCGCAGTCCAATGGTCCGTGGCTTGATATTTCATGGAGTGATTTAAAAAAATGACTGATGTTTACAATACGTCTACCATTCGATAATTCTTCAGTTCCCCTAAAACAAAGTAAAATATAAAATTCAGTTGAAATACTGATGGCTTTAAAAAATATTGTAGCTTATATCCACGTTTACTTATAAAAGGGTTACGTTAATCCAATTTTAAAATATGTCATTTGATTTGCTTATAACTTTAGGGTCCTATGAAACTCGCCAACCTCGTTACTTTTCGACTCGTTGTAGTCCGAGAGTCGCAATCTGCAGGTTACATCCATGGGGTCCAAAGAGGATGGACAAAAAAACTCCTCATACTGTCGGAATTCCGTTTCGAAACATCGATTCGGAATTTTCAAATGCAGCAAATCCATGCAAGATCAAGGATCTATCACACACGTACAAGTAGTCCTCCGTTCGAAATTTTCTCCGATTCAAAATTACGCATGGTAGTCTGTGCGTGACTTTGTATGGGTTTGCTGCTTTCGAAATTCCGAAACGATATTTCGAAACGGAATTCCGGGACGGAATTCCGACTGTATGTGGCTGGCCTAATTATTACCCTGTATTAGCAATCTGATTGCGATGAGTAATAATACAGGGTCAAATTAAATTAGCTAGTGAAACTCCACAGACGTGATGGGTATCGATATCTAAACATGATGAACTAGTTAGCTGCGACACATATACAGGTTCAAATTAAATTAGCTAGCGAAACTCCGCAGACGTGATGGGAATCGATATCTAAATATGATAAACTAGTTAGCTGCGACACATATACAGGGTCAAATTAAATTAGCTAGCGAAACTCCGCAGACGTGATGGGTATCGATATCTAAACACGATAAACTAGTTAGCTGCGACACATATTCAGGGTCAAATTAAATTAGCTAGCGAAACTCCGGCCAACGTAAATTCGTACGTGTCTAATAGTAACAAGCTATAGATTCACTGCATGCGAATCTATAGCTCGTTATGTCGTTACTGTGCCGCCGTGTCGTAATGCCGCCCGGTCGTTTGGAATCTATACCTTGTTGCCATTAAACACGTACGAATTTCCGTTGGCAAATTCGAAACGAAAACAGTTTGTCGTTCTGGCGATGAAAGGTACCTAGGTAAGTATAAGCAGCTGATAGGTAGGTACCTGCTTAGGTACGCATATTACTAATACGTACCTACCTATATCTTTTTATCAAAACGCTTGATTGCTGGTTACTAGTAAAATGTTAGATAGGTACTCAAATTACTTACCGTTTCATTCTTTTTATTCTCCTGTTGTATTTTATTTTCAAATTACGCTTAGTGCGGCTTTTTTTGTCACCCATATTGATTTTATAAATAAACTTATATTAACACAAATATTTCCTATGTAGTATTACTAACTATATACTAAAAACTACTCTAATATTTACACACACAAAAACTATTAAAATCAACAAAATAAGGTATTTGTTTACAATATTTTCTAATGGTATTGTCACCAACGAAAAAATGCGGGAAAAAGTGGTACAGGTCCGTTCAGCACTGCGTCTCGTCCCGCACTAAATTAATAGGCGACAGAGGGGTTGCTCACGCGATTGAGTGTCGATTTATGTAAAAAATAATGACTATAAATAATTAGAAAAGTTATTTAAAAAAATAAGCCGAGGATTCCCTAGGTATTGTATTGTGTAATATCATGATGACTATTAAAAAACCTAGCGATTAATAGTTTCGAAGAAAAAAGGTTTTATATTTCTAAAACAGGGGTTACTTTTCATGTATGTTAATGATATTTAAAATTATTTTTTATTTTTTTCGAAGTGAAGGGGACATGTGTTTTATTGTGTAGTTTAACATATTTTTTTTTAAAGATCATTATGGTACGGGTTATGGAGAAAAAAGGTTTTAAACTTCTTCAGTTCCAGCCTAATTTACATATAGCACCGCCTTAAAAGATTGGTCCGAGCGCGCGGTTCCGCCAACAGCCGTGGCTGTCGTCGTCGCGACACGTACCTCTCGGGTACACATAAACCTATGTGCCCTAATATGTCCGCATTATGTACCTTCCCTCTAAGTACTTTAAATATATACGATGTGAGTGCGAGATTATTTTCACCAGTCATGTTTAAGTCCCATGTAATAGGGGGGGCGAGCCTATTTCCATCAACCGGGTACAAATCCAGACTCCAAGCTGCTACTGAAAAATTCCAGACCCAATAACATTTTGCCCAACCTAGGAAGTTGAATAACTCACAATTCAGCGTTTGTAGCCTGCATGGACGCCCTTCAAACTGGAACACTATTATCATACGTTTGGATTGAACAGTCGATAAAACTTGATCGTTCATGTGTTCATCCAATATGACATAGAGGGTTCAAATAATTTGGCCGGACATGACTATTTATTCTACGGCAGTCGTATAAAGGGCCCTATTGTTGAATTGACCTATCATAAATAATATGTCAATCGATAGTCGAATTGTAACAAATGGCTTTGTGTTTTAAGGGCCATAGGAACCCAGATTATTTTCACGTTCTCACTTCTTTCTACTTGAGATTAAATAGAAGATCTTTTATGTCGATTCCTGGGTGACAAGCGACAATTTGGCGACTCAAGATTCCACGACCAGAAAATAGGTACTAACTGGATAACAAACGACTATCGTATTTTGCGGATATCTGTTGGAAACGCCGTTTATTAAAACTATACTCCATTTGAAATTAGACATTTAATCTTTTTACAATCGGTTCAATCGATTTTGACTTCTGTCCTGTAGGCATAAGGATGGCATTAAAAGTAAAAACGAGGTTACAATACCAACTGTTCACTGCTGCTGCCATTTGTCATGCCATCAACGCAATAGAAGTCAAAATCGGTTGAATGGACTGTAGAAATGGTTTATTTAAATATTAATCTTATTTCAAATGGAGTATAGAATAGTGTATTATCATCACACGTTATCAAAAAGGGGGCGGCCACCGGCCACGTTGTACAGTCACGAACCGGGATTGTTGAGCCACTAGCCTATCATCTTAACTTGGTCGTTACACGAATGCCGCCCGTTTTTCGTTATTGAAATGTCACAAATTTTAATGTCAAATTTCACGGGCGGCATTCGTGTAACACAACCAAGTTAAGATGATAAGCTAGTGGCTCAACAATCCCGGTTCGTGACTGTACCTAACTCGCTAAACGTTTTCAAGCCTACTCAATCGAGAAAAAGAACTGATCGCGTTTAAGATTTATGTATTTTTTTTATATTATATCTTTTAAAATTAACGCGCCTGCATTGGCCGAGGCGGCCCGGCAAAAAGTATAATAATTAAATAGCGAGCGGCCCGTCTCGCTGACGTCTCCCTACTCTAAACGCCTTCTTTAAAAAGTGACCGTACGAATGTCAAAATACCGTCAGCCAGACCTTTTTAGATCGGGGATTGAATGGAACCTCTTCTCTATCACCTACTTTGTAAAATTATTTTGGGAAGATTAGGTATGTCCACTACCTATAGTTAAGTATGATAATGTGATATCTATTAGTAGGTACGGTGGTTTGTCATAAGCAAACAAGACGTTTATTATCAACTAATTTCTAATGTAAACTAGCCATTAGGATCAGCGCTTTAATAGGTAATCGGCTCGCGGTGTTTTATACATAATAGGCTATAAATAACTGCTCAATCTGATAACCCCTTTAATACACACATTTAATACTTAAATCAAAATTAATAGTTAGTTGCAGAATTTCCTAAGTACTTAGGAAATGTACCTACCGTAATTTATGTAATGTTTACAGACTTTTCATTGTTATCAATTTTAGGTCTATTCTGAAAAATAACAAATGGCCCATTTGTTATTTTTACATTTCAGTGTAATTTAATTAAAGAACATTAACTAATTGCTAAGTAGCAAAATATTTATGTTACGAACTCTTCGATATCTAACCTCTTTGATGGTATGCATAAGATCAAAATCTTACCATAATTTAAAAAAAAAATGAATTTTAAATTTTCTTGTAATCATGTTTCGTTTTTTCTTTAAAGTTTTGTTTCGATTAGCGGCTTGGTATTCTGAAAATTATCATAATTTTGTTTAGTCATCTTGTTAAATCAACATCTTGCGTTAATATTCCACAAATACGAAAACATTGACACAGTCACTGCAACCGGAGCCGTTACAAGGATCCAAGAAGGAAATTCGCAGCGGTCTGTGGGTTTGCAATTGAGTTTTAGATCTATCTAAAATGCTTGAATCGTTTCCAAGACCGGCAGTATAGCAAGAAGACCAGGTTCGGGTAGAGTTTTCATTACAACTGTAAGATTCTCGTGAACAGTTCCAACTGTTCACGAGAATCGGTACATCCAAAGTGCCCGCCGAGAACGCACAGTGATGGCTCGTAAGTTACAAAATCGCCTACGGCAGACAACGAGTACTCGTGTCAGTGACCAAACTATCCGGAATCGATTGCACAAAGACCAGCAAACTTCAATACGACGAGTTGTTCGAATTCCTTTGTCCAGGGCGCCAATCTTTTAAGTTTCTGCCGTCAATACTTGGCTGGAGCATAAATCAGTGGAGCAATGGTGCTTTTCGTCGACGAGTGCAAAGTATTTTTTTTTTAATGACTATCGGCATAAGGATGTGGAGACGATGCGGCGAGCGATTTTCGGAAGCCTGCTTACATGAGGTTGACCGTGTCGGTGTTCCCAACGTAACGATTTGGGGTGGTAATCCCACCCGCTTACACGGCAAAACTGAGCTCGCTATTTTAAATTAGTGTTCCGTAACTGCTCAGCGTTACATTGAGGAAGTCATTAGGCCCCATGTGATTCCATTTGCGCAGTAAATGGGTCCTATATAGATTCATCTTCATGCAGAACAATGCCCGTGCACACACAGCTCAAGCGACCCAGTCTGTGCTGGAACTCTCAGGTTCCAAGTTTTACCGTGGCCAGCAAACAGTCCGAACGTGAATCCAATCGAGCACATTTGGGACCATCTGAGACGAAGGGGTTAGAGAGAGTGAGCAAGAGGTCTGCAACCAGCAGCAACTGATTGACGCTTTGAAAACTGCCTGGGAAGAGAGTCCAGCTAGAAAACGTGAGGCATTTGATCGAGAGCATGCATTCCAGGTTTCAGGAGTGTATGGCTAAAAGAGGATACACGTTATTAAAAAAAAAAAAAAAAAACAGAAAAAGAAATAAAAAGTGAAGAAGTTTTTAGTGACTTTCGTAGTTTGTTTTTTAAAATTATATTGTCATTTTTTATTTAAAGTTAAATAAACATGTTTATAGATAATTTATTCAAACAGTTACTGTATGTGTAAACGGTAAAGAATTAACAGTTAAAACCAAACAATTAAATAATTTTCATGGTACACCTTAAATACCAAGTGGCCCTTATTTATGTTTTGATTACTTATTATATTTTTTTTTCCTTCAATTGTTACAAATGGGGAAATACCCTAACATCAACACAAAGGTTAATTTTATCACTTATTGGTTTGATATTTTTACATTGGGTTTATAAACACTTGCACGCTAATTGCGTAATACACTATCAATCGGAATCATTTTGAAGCAAATTGCTAATCCTTTGCTTCATATTTTCCAAAAATTTGTCTGCTGGACAACGTAAATAATGCAATGAATATTGTTGAACTGTCAACAAGAAACCAATTTCGATTGATAGTGTATTACGCAATTGACCCGCTGCCCACATATCCTCATTCTCCTGCCCTTATCCCAACTTATTTGGGGTCGCGCAACATGTGTTTTTCTTTCATATAATTCTCTATTAGTTATCTTTCTAGCTATACCTATCACCTTTGACACAGTCCATCCATCGTTTATTTGATCTTCCGACGTAATATTTTTATTAAATAGAGAAGACCCTAGAGACGCGCTGGTACTCCGCGAAGACTTCAAAGACCAAACGTTGCAAATGTTTTTAATATAAAAACATTTTAATCCGGAATAGAAAGCAGCCTATTCTTGAAAGTTGATAGTCATAGTTATGCGTATACAGTACGGCCGATTTATCTTGGCAGGTCCGAACTTCGCGCAGAAGGCTGCGCAGTAAGATTTTTTAGGAGCCAAATGGTGTCATGAGGCGTGTTTGAGTGAGAGAACATGCGCGAAACTTCTTAGTGCCTATGTTCGGACCTGCCAAGATAAATCGGCGGTACTGTGCCTGACTTTGTTCTAGAACGTTACCGCTAGGATTGCTATCTCTAAAACCTGCCAACCAGAACAAGAAGTGTGAAGACCCAGAATTTTGGAGCTTTAAATCCGGACAACAGTGTTTTATATAGCTACTCAGTAAAACAAAAAATAGTTTTAATTATTATAAATGAACTTTTTGTTTATTTTCAAACAATTTTAAACTGAATTTAGTTTCTAATGAAACTAAGCATAATCTTAGTTTTAACAAACAAGTAGCCTAGTTTAATTTCGGCCGCGTATTTCCGGTAGATGTTACATCAGCCTAAAACCCGGACTACAAAATAATGTAACCCCGCCCGGACGCTCCCCGGACGCCCTTTAAACTAGGACAAATCCGGGGACACCCGGACGGATGGCAACCCTAGTTACCGCAAATAATTACACCTATCGCACTAACAACTGTAAATAGACGCACACGATTACGTAACACAATAAAAAAAACGTTTTCAGCAATTTATACATATATATTTTATTAACAATAATGTTACAATCGACATGCCGCCTTAATCTCAATAGAAACAAGATATCTTTAATATACAGTGTGATACTAAAACCAAACAATTATAATATAACACAATATTCTCAATAACTTGTATTTACTTAATTTACATAAAAATAATGGATAGAATCTACATAAATATCCATGGACAGCAGAGCCTTTCACAAACGGGTTGGATCTGTTTCTTGCATACATTTGATTATAAGGCATTTCGATATCCGCGACCATCGGCTGTAAAACTTTTAAAACTTAAACTAACGTATATACGCAATACATATTTTAGTATACTTTTTACAGACAGTTGTCTTATTAGATTCACATTGTTACTATCCAAGCTATAGCAAAATTATTACTTTTAATCATTTAAATACTTTTTCTTCGCGCCAGAATCAATGGATGTCTCACAGTAATAGTTTCCTAATATGGTGACATTACAATTGGCACTAACTGCTCTCTTGACCGATTCAATTGAAATAAATTGGTGTAGATACAATCTATGTTCGTGCATTGTTAAACAATGCTATGATATGTACAAATAACAAAGCCCAAACACATTAAATTGCTTTAACAAATCACTTTTATAATACAATTATATGTCTAAAGAGCGAGAACTCTGTGTGTGAGCTTACAAATAAAAAATTATTACTGAACATCTTCAGACCTACATGCATACTTTTCTGAGCCCCCCTTCATTTAAGGTTCGGTACATGCATTTAATTAAATCACAATCGGTTAGTTTACAGTGATTATATCAAATCATAGCCAAGCTACAATGCGCGGTAATTGATAAAAACTTTTATCAATATTTTGCTCGATTCAATATTTTAATGCCCAGAGTTCGATTTTGCTCAACAAATAGATTAGAGAAATCACACCCTAATTTTCAGTAAATGAGTTTTATACAAGCCAGTAAAATAACGAGCTCTGATAAATAACAATGGCACTTCGCGCGGAATTTAATAAAGTTTCGATTTGTTGATGGACAACAATTTGCAATATTCAAAGCTATGGAGGGATCTACGTGATTCGTTTCGGCTTTTTCATTCAATGCATATTTTAAGGTAGTTAGTACTGTACAACATAACTACGGATGAATATGATACGTATTCTACAAAGCAGATAAATTATACTGTCATAAAACTAATTTGCTAGAATCGGCTAGTAATACATATTTAAAATCAGACTTGAATTATTGTAAAATTAATTAATTATGTTCGTAAAAAGATAAGAATGGCAGATCCTGACGTGCAAAAAAATTTAAAATCTTCAAAATATACCGCAAAACTTAACTAGATAGAATATATTACGAAGCAATCTTTCTATAATAAAATTAAAGTTTTCGCGTAATGTTTTCCGACACCTACATTTTTGACTTCCCAGATATCTTAGAAATAGGTACATCTTTTAAATTTGAATATACACACTATGTATAATCACACTTTTGATAATTTTCTATGAAAACAATCTTCTATCTGACGAAATTAATGACAATGTATGTGATTTAATAAAAAGCTGCTCACCGTCAACATTTAGATCAGTGACAAATTAAATCAATTTTATGTGTAATTTGACTAATGCACTCAATTTACGTAAAAGAACGAGGGCTGCATACTTAGCGAAAACAAAGACAATGTAAAAAAAAAGTCTAGAGCCTCAGCGCTGAATAAGCAAGTCGTTTTGAAATGCTAATCAAGTTCATTGGCCCTATAATACATTTTTACCCTCTATGTACTATCATAAAATAAAAAAATTTTGGTAAATAATTTTCTTACTAAAACTGTATTTTTAGTTAATTAATATTACCTACTGATTAAATGGACCATCACAACTTAGCTTCAGACATTGAAAATATTCAACAATTACAGATAAATAAATTACACACAATTCAATGTGAGGTTTAGATAACTTTGCTTTCAACAGTGAACAAACCATTGATAAGTGCCCTGACATTAAATACCTAGACATTGTACATTTGTACTGTTTCAATGCTGGTACATTTTTATACACATGTTATAATCAAAACTGATGTGAGTTTATCATGTCTTATTGAGCTTAGTTCGAAATTCTATTTCATTATCTAAAATGTCACTTGAACTAAAAGAATTTCATTGTAATTAAAATGCCCAAACAAGCACATGTTATTTGAGTTGAAATAATAAGCCCTTACATGCAAAACCAAAGGCCTTTGACTCCAAATGATTGATATTGTGCTAAAATCTTCTTTTCACTGCTGCAATAAGGTTCCATTTTGGAAAGTAACTTACATATAATATAACAGATATCTAAAGATATTTCAGCAGCTATTTTTGCAATGATAGCAATGTACACTTACAATTTAGAGCCCATATTCCATTTAATGCTGACAGTACTCACTATGTCAATAATTTTTATTTATACAGCTCCAACATTTTAATAATAGAAATCCTGAATTCTACAACAATTTCTGTATAGAACACAGTTGTACCAACTTTTCTTTGTAGACCACAAACTGTCTGCTGAAACAACATGAAAAGTTAATAGAACTACATTCTTTTATATGATACTTTTCAAATATGAAAACATACAGTTCATATCTTCGGCGCCTGTCAAGTTGACCACGCATGTACATATTGGCTATTGACTCGGACTAGCTTCACTTTCAGGCCGGTTTAGAACAGGCTTCTCAGCGATCACTGGCTTCTCCGCAACTTGAGGTTTTTCTGCCACAAGTGGTTTTTCAGGTATCATTTGTTTCTCCACTACAGAAGGGGCAGGTTCATCATCAATTTCTTCTTCATCTAGCTGATTATTTTCAATGTGCGAATTGGACAGTTTTTTTGTTATCACATCAGGTTGATCTTGCTCCATTTCAGCAGGTCCGTTATGTTTCTCTCCATCATTCATAGATGGAGAGATTGATCTCTGCATTAGATTAGGATTGGATGGAGATACTGCCCTGTTGGAGTTGTCTTCACTTGAAGCACTCAACTGTCTTGGAATTGGATGACTTGGATGGGACAATGTTTGAGGGATGTGTGCATTATGTAATGGTAGTCTAGATTTGTCACTCTTTCTCCATAGTGTGACTTCTTGTTGTTTGAAGTAGCGCCGGTCTTCGGTGTCCATTAGCACTAGGTTTAGGTAGTACCGAACAGAGAACTTATTGTTTATATCTCTCATTGTTGGTGTTAGGTCATAACCAGCTAAGAAGACTCTTATAGGAATGCTTTCCCCTCTAACAGGGGCCCCATCCATTATTTCGTACTTTGCAACCGTTTCATTCTCTGTGAATGTGTTAGGCCCAGAACCTGTTGTTTCTCTTTTAATTATTGATATTTCCATATGTTTGATTTTAATGCGGACAAGTAGAAAATAGATTTTACCAACAATCACATCTTTCAAATGATATTTGGATTTATTGTACTCAAATTCTATGTGTAGGCAGTCTTCAATGCCTACTTCCATTTTTATAGAGTTTAGTACATCTGGGTAGCTGCACAGCGTGTGGACAGCGATGTCCACCTCCTTCACGACGTCTGTAAGGCGGCGGACGATCGTAGCTCTCAAGAAATACCTGAGTCTGACATTAGCACCCGTGTAAACTTCGTAAGGTTTTTCTACATTTGCGAACTCGAATGGATACGAGGTATGCTGTAACAGGTCACCAGGACGGGCCAACTCCTTCACTAATGATATAAATTCATGATGATTGCCTCTGTCGTAGAATAATTCAATCTGACCTATAAGTTCGACCTTGATACCTTGGTGTTCAAGTTTCGATCCGGGTTTCCTCAGGGTGACGTTCACTCTACCCGAAACGGTTTCACCATCGTAATACAACAATAACTTCTCCTTTTTGCCTTCATCCGTTTTCACTTCGGCAACCTTACGTTTGTCAGCATCATCAAATACGATTTCAATATCCGCAGTCTGTCCGAACCCGAAAAAGCTCATTTTCGCACTTATCACTTACACAATATATCGGAAACTTTTTACGTGGCTTTACAACAAAACTGTAACGATTTATTTGAGCAAAACATTGAAAAACGGCGATGAAACGCCCGGAAATCTGTGGAGGCGATTGAAAGGTTGAAGCAAAGATGGCGACTGATTTTATGTCGGCTGTCGGCGAAGAGGTTCATAAATAAAATTATAGTGAAAAAACTCACCAACAAGGCATCTCTGGAGTGCACACGCGAATTTCTTGCAAGGGTCCGTCGACATAAATAGAAATTTTAACTATTGGAATAGGGAAAGTATTTATAAATACTGAATTTCAGTCATGTGTACATAGGACAAATTTTGATGAGGCAACTCAAAATTATAAAGATCCGTGTTCACTAGTTTGTTATGTAACTTTTATTTTCTATTGTTTTATTATGTCTTTTAAATCAATTTATTAATGGCTAATATTGGGATTGATTTCAAATTGATACTTACACAAACATTTTATCCGATTTATTGTATAATCAATAATCGATTACGTAATAGTACAAATTTATTATCTGTGAACGCAAAGAAAACAGAAAACAGTGCTGCCAGTGGAATAATAGTCCTTTTTTTCATAAATGGCGGATCTCAAAATTCTCTAACAAAAGCGGGTTGATATTGTATGTGAATAAAACAACGCAAGTGAATTTAAAAGCATGGAGATTACGCGCGCTACCTTAGGAATTGCAGTTGGAATAGCTGGAACTTTGTTCCTTGGATATTGTGTGTACTTTGACCAACAACGTCGCAAGGATCCTCTTTTCAAAAAGAAGTTGAGAGAACGTAAGTTTTTATATTTATTGAATGCAAACGGCATGTACAGGCGAGTAAACGTTGTTATTATTGCGTCTTACCGCCGTTAATTTTACTGTATATACATTCTTATTTTTTTTTGTTAACCTAAAAATTTCTCTAGGAATATCGTTACAACATCATGCATGGAATCAATTAATTTTCGCTTCACTACCTATTTAATTTCAACACTGCACCACATTAAATGATAACTAAAACGTATGTGTGCGTTAATTGTGTAACTACTTAATAATACCTACATACTCTTACATAGTCGGTAACAAAATTGGTTACACTACTTTGGTGGACTGTGCCAAACATGCTTTTGCAATAGGCTAACACTATAACAATTATGACGTGTGCAGTTGTGCACACATGTGTAGATGTCTATTATAATATCTACATCCAACTTTCACTCATGAGAAGCAGCTTTTTACCAAAATGATATGAGCGAGCCCATTTATTTTATACCTTACCTTAGCGTTTTTAGTGTAAGCCAGTGTTAAGTAATTAGTAGATTGCTGCAATATTAATCTAGTGTTTACATTTCTGAGTTCTCTAGCTCCATAAATTATTCATGTCTGCAGACAGGTAAAAAATTATGTATATAAAGTCACAATAGAGTTTGTTTCTCACGAATCATATTAATATAAAGACCAGTTCATTGCTGTTATGTGCGCTGGTCTTATGATTAAACATTCTGTTGATGTTAATTTTCACTTATCATTTTTATTATGTGCATTTGGAAGTTTTATATCAGTTTATTTCACAGAAGCATGAGCAAATGAAAATGTATTAAGGGTCTTATTATTTAAGATTTTATCATTACCAAGTGGGAACCTGCTCTTTAAAAAACCATGGATTATTTAAATTGGTGAAGAAAAGATATAATATAAAAAGATTATGCAACATTAAATTATTTTGCAGCCTATATCACTATGACATGATAAAGTTAATTTATACATAAAACTTTGTCCATTACATTTATAAACAAATAATAATTACAGGCATTTACTAGGATACAAACAGAAACAATTTGCAAAACCAAAGTCTAAAAAAAAAGTAATTAAAAAAACTAAAAAAACCCGGCTGCGGTAAAACTGAAAAGTTAAAAACAAGCCCATTTTATATTAAATAAAAGTTGGAAGCAGGCGGGACTCATTTGAGTTTGATAATATAAAAATGGAATGGGTAACCCGCCTGTATTCAACTTTTATTTAATATAAAATGGGCTTGTTTTTAACTTTTCAGTTGTACCGCAGCCAGGTTTTTAGTTTTATAATTACTTTTTTTTATTTCCAGTTTTTTAGATTACAAATGTGAAAGATTTCACAGATGATTTATTTCTTGCAAGGAGTTTTAGTTTTGAGGGTTATTTAAAAGATTTTTCACATTTGTCTCTTCAAATTACTTTTAACCATATAAGTTGTATATATTTTTGTAATCACCTTTTAAAGCCCTTCATTTTGATATCCCACTCGATGGTATTAGAAGAAAAAAAAACTCCACAATATGGTACCCCAAATCCGACATTTTATTTTGTTTTTAATTTAAAATCTGAAGTAAAGTTAAAGTAAAATCTATAGTATAATTCATCCGAATCCGTTTATTCGTTTAGGAGTTACGACGAAACAAAGACCCATGAAATTGTGGACAAAACCCGATTCTAATTGGGAAGTGTTGACATCCACGGAGGCGAAGCCGCAGGCAAATGCTAGAAATATCTAAATATTTTTATTTAAACCGCGCTCAGGTCTCAACCTATCGCGCACGTGTTATTTACAGGGTTATTTTAAGTTGGCTAGCTAAACTCCGCAGACATGATGGGTATCGATATTGTAACATAATAAAGCAAAAATGAATTAATTTGATGATATTTTTGTGGGGTCATCGATCGCAGTTATTGTAGTCACTTGAAATATCAGTTTCAAAAATCAGTATTTTGTTTTTTCTAAGCCTTACAGACGTTATTGGTATATCCAAAGACGATAAAACATAAGAAAACAGTTTTCAACTCATACTGCGAGAAACAACACGAATTTAGATATAATACCTAACTCGTCTGCAGAGTTTAGCTAACCAATTTAAAATAACCCTGTATAGATAGGTGTTCAAATTTGTAATAATAGACGCGCGCAGTTGCGTCCCCTCGCGGAATTCTCCTCATTGTGGCCAGAACCAAGGTTTGGATTGGATTGAATTGTATTATAGTATTGTTTGTATCATTTGCAGGCAGACAGCAAGCCCAACAGAATGCATCTCGATCGCGCACAAACCTACCCGACATGAGTGACCATGAGGCCATGCAGAGGTTCTTCCTTCAACAGGTATCATCAATCACTATGAAAACATCTAGTAATTTCTTAAATCCACTAGCCATAATCAACGGGCTGGTTTCCCGGAAGCTTCGCCGCTAGAGAGCGCTATGAGTTTGTCACTTGTCAAAGTCATAGAAAATACACTTAGCGCCATCTCGCGGCAGTTTTTAACAAGGTACCCGAATGAAAGCTATTGAGATTGACAGTGAAATGAAAGTAACAAACACTTAGCGCCATCTATGGGGAACTAATTTGACTGTTTACTGCTTGTGCTGATGGTGCCATCTATCGACCTCGATTCACAGATACTGTCCCAAAGCAATTTTAACTTTTAACAACAGCATAAACCCGGCCTGGGCCTTACTTGTAACTGATAATGCAACATATTAACAAAAAAAAAAGAAGACAGAATTGACACATTTTTACGACAGGCGTTATTTAATGAAGAGGAAAATGTATGAAGGAAACTTCCGACAACAAGTCTAGTAAACTGTCACGCAGTTTGGCGGGTTTATAATATGTATACAAGTGTTTGGTCCAAAGTAAATGATTTATTGATTGATTGTAGAGGTTCTATTAAATAGGCCCGTGAGTACTTTTCCTCTAATGAAAAAGTTTCTTTGAGTAAAATCGGTGGTAGTGGTGTGTTCATTTGCAATAATACTCTACCACTTGATATTACAAGTGTTGCAAGACCAGAAAATAAAGTTGTTTTATTCTGTTTCTTCCAGATTCAGCTTGGTGAGGAGTTATTAGCCGCTGGCGACATAGAGGCTGGAGTCGAGCATCTCGGACAAGCCGTCGCCGTTTGTGGACAGACGCAGCAGCTTCTCAGTGTAAGTATTTATGGTTTTTCGACCTGCAACAGCGTTTGGATCTTAGATTCACCCTGTGACGTAACCAAAAATATCTTTTGCGCGAATAAACGATCGCCGCGTTGGCGAAGGATGGCGACAACGCGTTCGGGTTTACCGAACAAAATTTACGGGATGATTCGCGTTGGTTGAGAGTTTGAGCCGTGGCTTGTGACGAAAAAATTTGAACTGGAAATCTTCAGTGCAGTTGAAATGAAGATGTAATATGAGGTTCTTTGCAAGCTCAATGCGAAAATAACCATGAACAGACGCCAGCACATCAAGCTATTACAATCTGTCAAATTTCTTTAATAGATTTTGATGACAGGCCAGTTGGCGTGGTTGGTTAAGATACCACCTATCATGCCGCAGGTCGTGGGTTCGATTCCCATCCAGGACAAACATTTGTGTGCATGAACATGTTTATTCGTCCTGAGTCTGGGTGTAATTATCTACATATATAAGTATGTATTTTCAAAACAAACAAAAAAAGTAGTGTATGTAGTATGTCAGTTATCTGGTTTCCATAGTACAAGCTCTGCTTAGTTTGGGATCAGATGACCATGTGTGAATAATGTCCCAGGTTATTATTATTATTATTTTCAACTTTATCGCTACAGCATTAGGTTCAAGGTTGATTGGGAAAATTTGACAGTTTCAGGTAGCTTGACCTGCTGGCGTCTTTATATAATAATATGTTAATTTATTTAAGGATTTGGGTTTATTGCAAACAATAGGTATCTATTCCAGTTTGTGCTGCCTTTCACAGAAGATGAATGCTTTGGCTAATTTAACTTTCTTTATTCATTATAAATGATAGTAATGGACTGGATTTTTAAACTTTCTATTTGACGCCAGATCATTTTACTAAAAATCCCTTTGCCTAATCTCCAGGTACTCCAACAAACGATGCCTGCCCCTATCTTCCACCTGCTCCTGAAGAAGCTGCCCGAGGTCTCGGAGAGGCTCCGAGCATCCATGAAGGCAAGCGGTAAGGTGTTGCAAGAAGAAGACGTCGAATAAACATAGTCCACCACAGTTGGAGAGGAGAATATTTTCATAGTATATTTTCAATATCTCGCTAATCATGGAAGCTTCCATCTTTGGTCGATAGATAGCGCTACGTTGACGCCACTAACGTGACTTCCATTTACTAATTTAATTTAATATTTATTTAATATAGGCATACATACATCCTTATCGATTATTATTCTTTTGCAATTAATGCATAATTTAAGAAATTTAAAGTAATAAGTTTGATTAATTAATTTTAACTACACTAAATATCGCCTTGCGTCAATGTAGCAGTAGTTTATTGTATAAAACAATGCAACATTCTATATACATGTAACTGTTCTCTGACTGTAAACCGTTCGTCAGACATGTAACCAGTCTTGCCGACGACCCGTAGTGCCGATGTCGCGAACTCGTAATGCTACACATTGCGATCGCCACATCTTGTTAGGAAACACACATCAAGCATCTGCTTACTAGACAGATAAGTTAATTATAAAAAATCCCATCAAAGAAACTATTATTTCTAATTTTTTCATCCTAGATTAAATTGACTTTCGAATTGCAAAGCCTTGAAATTTTCCTAGTATGTGCATTGGGCTGTGATACAAAATGTGCTTGAAAATCGATCCGCCATTAGAACGTCTGTTAACTTTGCAAAGGAGGGTAGTTGGAGTAATGCAAGTTCAAGAATAATGTAGGTATTTCTTAGTGTTATTTAGGTTTTGTTTTGTGTTCACAACTGGTTAAGGATGCTTGTGAGTTTTGATTGAGATTTTATTGTGAAATAAAAGTATTGTACAATTACGTGTTTTATTTCAACTCATGCTCATATATTCAGTTATAATCCATAACAGAACATTAATATCATCTGCCTAGCCTTTTCCCATGTTGGGGTCGGCTTCAAGTCTAACCAGATGCAGTATTTCACATGGAGCGACTGCCTATCTGAGCTCCACAATCCAGTTACGGGTACCCAGATATCCCTTGGTAAGACTGGCTTGCAGACTTCCGGGCTTCTGACGACCCGTAACGACTTCAAAGATCCACGAATGACAGCCGGGACCAACGGCTTAACGTGCTTTCCGGAGGGCCTGTAATGTTCCCACTGCTGGGACACAGACCTCTTGGTGAGGAGTGGACCATAATCCACCACGTGGGCCCAGTGCGTTATAAATTATAGTGTCACTGACTCTGGCAGGGCCACCATCAGGGATTTTAATTTTGAAAATGCAAAAAATTAGTCGAAATTAGTTGCCAAATATCAGAATTAGTCGGTCACCAGTTCAAAAGATATAAGGGTTTATAGGTGGCCCTGCTGGAGAGACTCCCCAGCAGGGCCAAATTTATATCTCAAAAACTAGGGCACCTAGCGAAGATCTGTTTTCTCCCATATTTAGTCGCCAATTAGTCGGAATCAGTCGCCAAGTTACAGATTTAGTCGGTGTGTAATTAAAAAGATATTAAAGAATTCAATTTCCCCATACAGTGGTACAAGCGAGTACAAAATACTTTATGTATTTTCTAGATAGTATCTATGACGTCTTATGGAGGAATGTTTGTTTCGAATTAAATAAATATAAACTTAGTCTATAATTTCAACCCACCATAGGAAAGCTGTATTCATTACTTATAAACAAATCTACAATAATGTACGATGTATGTGTGTGTGTAATTCTAACCTAAATTAAGATAAAATAAAAACTCAACCCGTCCATACCCACAACACAACACTCACAATCACCTCAAAATACACACATCAAACAAACTTTTTCAAAATTCATTTTTATAAAATAAAATTTGATTACAATTGACAATACGTTTTCAACGTTTTAGTATTTTAAACATTATACTAAAGGTACGATATTTTTTTATTATTCTAACGTTAATTAGAGGTTAACATTGTAAACTGGTAAAACAGTTGCATGCGACTGTACATCTTGACACCAAATAGACCAAGAGCAAGGTTTAATGTTTTCAAAGAAGTTTAGGCCACTCTAAACTAGTAATTAAAAACATAAAAACATGAATTTAATTGAGAATTTATCTCTCTCGGACAAAAGTATATTACACATTTCGGCTCGAGTGGAGCCTGACTGGATGATTGGTGAAGGAGACCGACTTCTTACGGGGTCCATATTGTGTTGAGGGTCGTCATTCGCCATTGTTCAAAATAAAACTGAATTTAAATGCAAATAATTTTAATAATAAATTACAAATGATTATAAAATAATAATAAACAAAAACAATAATAAAACTATACTAATAATGGTATGATTCAGGCGTGGTACCCTGTGAATCCAAAACACTGTATCTGCAGATACAGTGTTTTGGATTAATAACGTTCATTCGATTTCTTTTAGCCTGTTTCATGGTATCGAATTCATATTTTTTTTACTTTGTATGCAAAGTACTGAGATATTACAATGCAAATTACACTGTATTTACATAAAACTACAGGCCTAAAATAGAAAAACACGGCAATTGAAGATGCAGTGTATTGCCAAAATAATCATCGCGCGTTGCAAGATACAGTGTTTTGTCAAAACAAGTAGAATGGCTAGCGCGACGCGGGCGCGCCAATCGGAAGGAGGCCCGACGATCGATCTTAATGATTATTGGTTGCGCGGCGGCGGGAATGTATTACGTCGGTGCGCTTGCCAAACCTGATATGTGCATTTTTTTGATTTTTCGTTTTTTCGCTAGATGGCATTAATTTTTATCGACACATTGATGGCAAAAACTGTTATGTGAAAATTATAACTGGAACAAAATTTGCAATATCTTATATGTGTCTTTATTAAGTCAGAAAAAACTGTCATGTGCTCAATTTGCACATAACAAGTTTGTCGATGAATTTTTTTGCACATGTCAGGTTTGTTATGCACATATCAGAATGTGACACCACGTGGACAATGGCGTGCCACTAACAAGTTTGAGGTTAAATGTAGTTAGTTTTTTTAAGAAATGATAGTTAACTGTTTAAAATTCATAAAAATATTTACAGGTGAGTGGATTTAATTTATATTCCGCATATTTTCTGACTCACGGAAACTGACTGAACGTATTTATGACTTTGTTGCACGTGTTTTGTGGCTTAACCTAAAACAATAATATAAAATTTAATATTTTTTACACTATGCACTGCTTAAGCTTGCTATTTGTGTTTTGTTTTCAGACTGATTACTCTAAATTAATATCATTAATAAAATGACTTCTCATAGAGGAAAATTGTTAGTGAACTTATGCACTGGACATGTTGTTATTGAAAAACCTGAGGAGGGTAGTTCAGATATATTTATTTCGAACGCATATGATCCAACAAGAAATGAACATCCGGGACAAGGCTATTCTTCAAATTCTCCAGAGTCATGTTCAATGGAAATGAGTACACCGTTGCCACCAATTCAGCCTTATCCTATGGTTGCATGCAGTTCCACAGACAGTGAAATTTTGTCAACTGATTTACCATTACCGGATTTGGATTTAACGCATTTTTATAATGAATCATATAATCATATACCACCACCAATTCAGCCTGGTCTTTCTGGTATTCAATGTAGCCCAAAACAAATTGATATTTTGTCTCCCAGTTCGTCACAATTCAACATAGAAAGAACAAAACAAACTTACGCAACAGTTAGCCAGATGAAATATAATGAAAATAATCACTTTTTAGATGAAACTACTGGATTATTTGTGACTAAAGTAAATTTTGTCGACACACAAACACACAGTTCTTGTTCTGACTTTATATTGGATGATCAAACAGGTGAAATGATTGAGTTGGATAATAATGTAAATGAATCTGAAGAGAACTTTGATATGGATATTTTCGATAAAAAAAGGACAGAGCATTTAATAAAGATCAGAGAGTAACGGGGAAACTATACGTTGGCAGACAAATAGAGAAAAGTCAAGATGATAAGCAGCATACCAATTTTGTTATTAAGTTAGGAATGACTAAGAAAGCTAAATTGTGTAGTCACAATACACTTGAAGCAAAAACACCTAGGACTTTTCTTTGTGCGACAAACAAAGATCAAAGGGATAATATTTTTAAATACTTTTGGAGTTTAGATTCGTGGGTCGCTAAAAAGGCTTATTTAAAAAATATTGTTCGCATGCGGCCGATTATGAGAAGGCGTAAAAGTTCTACGTCTCAACAGCTAACTAAACATATGGGATTTGACTGCTTTTTACCTAATGATGGTAATGAACCTGTTAGAGTATGTAAACATTTTTTATTAAAGACAATAGACATGAATAATGAAACACTGTGTGAATGGGTAAAATCGATTCATGAGAAACCAGCATCAAATGAAAATACTGACACAAAATCTAACAAGAAATCAAGAGTACCTGTAACAATTAAATCAGATAATGTAAAGGAATGGTTAGGTTTATTGCCAAAGGTACCCAGCCACTATTGCAGATCCAGTTCAAATAGAGTGTATGTAGGGGATACATTCAGAAACAAAACTCACATGTTTACAGAATATAAAAAATGGTGTTCCAGTAAGAATATTCTAGCAGCACAACGCAAACTCTTCTGTTCAGTATTAAAAAATGAGAAAATATCTATATTCAAACCCAGAAAAGATCAATGCGACACTTGTACTGCTTTCAAGGAAGGCAATTGTACACCAGAAGAATATGAACACCACACCCAGATGAAACAAGAAGCTTACCTCGCTAAAGAATACGCTAAATCAATGTGTTCCTCCGATGTACTAGTAGTGACTATGGACGTGCAAAGTGTTTCATTATCACCTAAATTGCAGGCTTTTGTTCAATACTACAAACAAAAACTTCAAATTCATAATTATACCCTTTATGTAAACAATGATAAGGAGGTACATTTATATGTGTGGCATGAGGGTGATGGCGGAGTAACTGCCAATGAATTTACAACTTGTTTGATAGATTTCTTAAATACAAAAATTAATCAAAACTATAAAAAAATAATACTCATATCAGATGGATGTGGCTATCAAAATAGAAACAAGGTACTATCCTCAGCTTTACTACATCTTACTAAAGAAAACAATTCAATTCAAATAGAACAAATTATTTTGGAAAAGGGGCACACAATGATGGAGGTGGATAGTGTCCATTCCACATTAGAATGTCTTTTTAGACCGCCTATTTATTCCCCGAATGATTACATAAACACTGATCTTGTGCCTTACATAATTTAATAAAACTATTTGATAATAACGCCTCAAATTTGGCTATATTTTATATTATTTATTACCTAATAGTTAAGAAGTTGAGGTTACGTACATTGTAATAGATAATAAGTTTAAATTTTTTATTGGTAGGTACTGTTTTGGTGCAGATTCAAATTTTCAATTGAGGTATTTTAAATACCTTCGTATTTAAAGCTTATCATAACGTCGCATAGAAATAATTTCGAAAGTATTTTTTTGTTTGATTTTTTTTTTTGATGTTGATTTCTTCTATTTTGTAGCAAAATAAAGATCTTTTAATTAGCGCAGAGTTTTATTCCGTAATATGTTTATTATAACATGTCATTATGAATCTATATATTATTATAAACTCAATAACAAAAAACAAAGTTCCAATGTTTAAGCACATAGCATGCATAATTTTAAAAACAAACCTCAAAGATTACCTTACATGTGCTACTTGTGCACATATCATTATATTAGCCAGCAAACAAAACTTGACATGTGCATGAAAAACAACAAAAAAAATTTTTTGCTGTCATACACGAATTGTAATACCTTTTTTATTATCTTAGACTAAATTAGATATTTTTTGCCATACTTTGTTGTATTTTTATATTTTCAGAAGATAATAAATTACGAAAAAAACAGTTTTTTTGTTGTCCTGAAAAGTTTTTCAAATGCACTTAACAGATTTGGCAAGCGCACCGACGAATTTAGCTGGTTGCTGCGCGGCTGTTGACAAGTTGTTTACGCACCGTGCCGTGAGTGACAGTTTTTGTTTGTTTCCGGAGTAATTAGCGAATTAATGTGATTTTAAGTTCTAATAATGAGTGGTTATCGTAATAAATTGTTGATAAAGTTATCCCAAAACAATGTGCAATATTATAATAACTCTAATTGTGCTACTATGGCGTCTGAACTAAACAGTGATATGCAAAAGGAGGAAGGTATAGACATGGGCACTCCAAGTCTCTGTGTACCTTATGATGACTCAAGTATAGACTGTCGTGTTATCAGTCCTTTGATCCCATTAACCCTAGATTACTACTCTACGTCGCAGAGGCGCCCGCATTTTTGATATATTGCTCTCTTTTTTTTTCCTTCGCGCGTATGGCATTCACGTTGAAGGACATCTCAATCATCGCCAGCACGTGTCGTAGAACGGTGGTTGCGTTACGGTAACTCTGCTAGTTTTTTTGATATTACTACCCTTGGCGCTCCAAAGACGTATGAGTAGCTTGTATGTAAGTTTTGCGCTATTAACCGATTCGTTGCGATGCCTAATTTCACTAACTTCTAGCCGTGGCGTCGAACAAAAATAACGTGACACTGATCAGTGCCCAACGCCATACGATTAAATGACACTCATCTGTGTCTTCAGCCATGCGGAAAAGAAAACAGTGTTTTGACATTTTTTTACGTATTCAAAGCTCGAATACTTTTAGTTTACATGTGAAATCTAACGTGAACGGTCAGGCACGTTGTTTTAAGCGATAAAAAGTGGCGAAACAAGTGTATTTGTGGAAATGGAAGGTAAGTGACTTATTTAATACAGATGTGCTCAACCTTTTCAACTTATTTTGCATTTCCTAGTAATTTGATTGATTATGAGGTATTAAATTGGGTCTAAAAATTTTTGCATAACAAATTTCAATTGTTTATAATTAAACTACGCAAATAAAAACTGCTAAGTTAGATTAAATAGTAATAATAATGATAGTAGTACTAATATATAATTATTTTATATGATTATTTGATACTAGCCGATGCCCGCGGTTCCACCCGCGTAGAATTTGTTTCCCGTTGTCCCACAGGAACCTATAATCGGAATAAAAGGTAGCCTATGTGCTATTCCAGACCAAGACTTATCACCTGTGCTAAATTTCATTGAAATCCATTCAGTAGTTTTTGTGTGAAAAAACAAAAACATCCAAACATTCTCACGGATACACAACAAATGTGAAAATTATTATTGTCAGAAAAAAATAATATTTGGCAAGATACTGATAATGTTTATTTATTGTTTAAGAATTACAGCGAAAAAGAAAGTACATTCCCGATACAGAAAATGATACTCAATGCGACGATGACGAAGAGATAGTACAGAATTCACAACGCTGGGAAGACTCAGAAAACTGGGAACAGGAATTTATACCAAACCAAAAAACATGTAAGGATACTTCAACGTACACAAAAAAAGATGGTGGACAGTGCAACATGCACAGAAAGAGATGATGGCCCGACTATATTGGACGTCCATGGATGTAAATATTTTGGCCAGTTGGTTTCAAATGAATTATTGCGCTTTAAACCATATGAAAGAAATATAAAGATGCAGAAAATATTAGATATAATAAAAAAGTAATTTTAATATCAAATAAAGACCGGACAAAAGTTAAATAAAACCAAATTTTAATTCAATTACAATTTTAATTTTAACCAAATTTTGACTTAGATGATAATATTTATTAAAAATCATTACATCAGATCCGATTAACTAACATAGAATTTCAATATTTGTGAAATTCTCTGAAACAATCATTAAGGCACAGGCCTGGGAATCCAGGGCAATCGGGACAGCCAGTTATAACAGATACCCTTTTTTTAGTTTTTGTGTAACAAACTCTGCATCTTTTTCTTAGGGTATTATTACTTCTCTTTGGTAAATTGGCGGGTAAATGTATTTTTGACTGTGATAGAGGACGAGAAAGTTCTGATACATTGGGCATTGGTAACAATTCTTGCATTACACTCTTTATAAATTTATATAATGAAGTTTTATTTGTAGTGTTTTTTGCGTTGAAAAGTAAATAACCATTCACCAAACATATTTGGATTATGTGTATTATGACTTTTTTGTACCAGCGCAGGGTCTTGTGCTCACAGCAATAATAGCTTAGCATCTGATCATGTCGATCTATTGCCCGCATATATTTATTATACTTTATTTGTACGGCCGGCTTATATTTTATTGTGCGTACACGGCGACTAGTAGTCCCTTTATAATTACTTTTGTGTTCAGTACTTATAAATAATACTTCCCGTTTATCTTGCCATTTGGTGACGACAATTTTTTTATTGTTTTGTAATATACACGATTCACCAGGCTTTAATTTGCACATTTTTAATTCTCTTGGATTTCCTATACGGTTTGGTCTTAGGGTACCAGTCACATACGTGTTTTTGCCTATTAACTCATCAGCCAACCCTACGCTGGTATAAAAATTGTCCAAATACAAAGCATGCCCTTTGTCAAAATATTTTTGCATGAGCAGATGCACCACTTTTTTAACGTGGTTTCTACCTCCTACTTGTACGTCTTGGGATCCTGCATACATGTGAATTTTTAAAGTTATACCGTTGGCGTCGGCTAAAATGTACAGCTTAATGCCGTATCTATGGGCTTTGCCTTTGATATATTGACGAAAATATAGTCTCCCTTTCCACAAAATAAGAGATTCGTCAATTGTCAACTCTCTCAATGGGTAATATACGGCGTCAACTGTCTCATTGAACAAATCGATCAAAGATTTTATTTTAAATATACTCTCCGTCCTTTCGATATCTTGTACGTTCAAAGCTCTTAAAATTAAAAAAACCTATCCCTAGACATAAATAGGCGTGGACTAAGACGGAAAAAATAATGAGTGGACCAATAGTCCACCATTCTGTTCAGCTTTATGGTGCCCATTAGTAATATTATGCCAATAAAAGTTTTTAATTCGGCGTCACTTAGATCGGTCCACTTGCTAAAGCGAGAACGTGCAGTTGTCGCTTCTACTTTCAATTTGTTACCGTACTTGTTTGTACATTTTAATATTAAATTTAAAAAGCGGGCATTCATAAATAAAAAAAAATAATCCAAAGGACTTTGGACCTCTGCGTCATGTGGCTGCAATATACTACTTGTCCCCGTAAATGGTATCTGTAACATCTGACTGGGATTACCCGGAAACCAGCCAGTTGTTTCTTCTAAAGACTCTTCCTCTGGATCTTCGTTCTGTTCATTGGCGTGAGAATCGACAATGTTTGCATCCTCGTTCGCACTTGCATCGCTTAACTCATTTAAGAGTTCTTCGTTATTCCCGGTTAGAATTCCATACAGTTCTTCGTCTTCATATAACTGTAAGCCTGGAATGTCATATAACTGCTCACTTTCTTGAGGAGACATCATTCGTTCCAATTCCACGCTTACGGGATCTATGGCCGATGATGTACCCGGAATTGGCGAACTTGGAATATCCATATATGGATTCTGATGGTACATGCCAGATGATGGTCCAGGAACTGGCGCACTTAGAAAAGGATCTACGCTAAATAATGGTTCAGGTTCCGGAGAACTCGAAGAATGGTATTCCATTTTCTTCAAACTGCAAAAGAATGAAAACTCTATTGGAAACGAAAATAAAAGAGACACGTATTTTTGGTCGTGTTTTTCATTGTGTTGTCTATTTTAATTTGTAAAAAGTACACCAAAAGAGGTTTATGGAGGTTTTAACAGTTATTTTAATATTACAGACAGACACTCCAATGTTATTTATTTGTATAGAGTAATAGACGTATAGATTATATTTAGTAATAATACTTATTTAGTTACATAATATTTATCAGTAGATCTACAATAAAATGATTTGATTTGAAAAAACTCATCATTTTATGACTAGTACGATAAGCTTATGTTATGGGATCTAGACAACCGATAAATAACTTATGTATAAAAAAGAATCTTACTTGAAGTTCACGGCAAGTAGAGATGTGTGCACAGGCTGAAGTCGCACGGAGTCCAGTTCAAAGCCACAATTGTCACAACGCAAAATCAGAGTCCACTTTACACAGCCAAAATCGTCACAAATGCAAAACCAAAATCGATAAAAACACGAGAGTCCAGTAAACAAGCGAAAGTCATCGGTAAGGTAAATAACAAGAAAAGTAAGCACGTCTGATAACTAAGGATAGTAAACCAGAAGTAATTCAAAAAACAAGATGCGCGAAAGAAAAAAATTTATACCACGTGTTGTTACAATAAACAATGGACGGTCCCGGCCGCTCCTAGACCGACCGCAAAGAGATTTAAGATACATAGAGGGGCTATGCAAAGAAATGTCATAGAACAACTGTGATCCCATGTCTCAGTGACGCCATCTAGTATGAAATAGCAAAATTAGAGCGACAATCTAGCAAACATTTATTCAAATATATTCAGCTATCGCTCGGTAGGTGGCCAGTGTTGCCAGATCCGATTTTCAATCGGTGGATTAAGGTAAATATGTTTCAATTTTTACTCTTAAACTCCTACTATATCGATCTAAGCAATCAATTTTTATAAATTAAAGTTTTGATTAGGAATAACGTTACTTTATAGGATTATTTACAAAAAACCAAAAAACCGGCCTTGGCGTGTTTTTTTTTTAAGGATTTTTTTACTTTTTGTATGGAAAATATGAAAAATTATTACCTACATGTTGAGTTTTAGGGGTTTAGGGGTATTATAAAGGGGGTCGAAATTTTCATTATTTTTGCGATAGGACACACCATTCTCGAGATATAAGCAAAAGAAAAAAAAGATACAGCACTGTTTTTGCACCCGAAGTCGAGGTGTTATGTTGGTGTGAATTTATACTCATGACAACTAATTTTATTCCACACCTTTTTAATCGCGATTAAAAATAGTCAGATTTAGTTCGATTTAGTTAGACAACCAAAATTTTAGGCGAAATACGTGAAATTCAGAATAGCAAAATTGCCATTTTCAATAGATTAATAACTCAGTGCCATCTTAGTGCTGTCAAACTAAAATATAGTTAAGTTGTGTCACTTTAGTCAGTTTCAGAATGGTAAATTGTCGTTTGACAGGAATAAACTAAATTTTAGTGATTTTTAGTCTAGTTTAGAGGCATTTGTGACAAGAGAATCGACACCATTGCTCAATGTTTTTGTTGTAAACTTATAATGAAATACAGGGTAATCATGTATTTCATTTCATTATAAATATAATCTTCTAATAATTATTATCCTCTTTTATAAAATCAATTTAACAATCATGATCGATTTTGAACTGAATGTTACTAAAATGAATCGATTATTTTGTCAAAAAATTCATTAAAAAGTGGTAACACTTAAGCTGTCATTTTACTGGAGCAATAGTAAAGCTACTCAGCAATAGATGGCGTTTATTACAAAATTAGGAAATATTCTAGAACTATCTATGAAAATTATTTAATTCAAATTACTGAGTAAATATAAATAATACATACGAAAATAAACTGAAGTTAGATCCAGTCGTTCTACCATAACGAGACTTGCAATAACGTAATACGCAACTCGGCATATTTTCAAGCTAAAGACAACCGCAGCAAAGTGATTTAGCTGCTTTACTGTAATACATTTATAATTTATTATCATATGATGATTTAATATCAAATACTTCAACTTCCAAAAAGGTTGGTGCCCCCTATTTTTTTAAAAATATTACAGTATCCAGAAACGAAGGCTACGAGCTTAATATACGTGAAAAATGAAGATAGTTTGGTTTCAGGTAAAACTTCCATAAAACTTAATTGAAGGAGTTATCATCGATTTCAAAATGACACATATCCGTGCCTGACGCCACACTTAAAAAGAAGTGATGGCACTGAAACGTGCCATCCGCAACGAATCGGTTAATAAAATTCTTCTAAAATATTTTTTTTTGTTACTTTTTTAGTTATTTTTTAGTTAATTACTTTAATTAACTATTTTTTAAGAGAAGTGTATACTTTAAGTTGTTTTTTTTTTATTATTTTTAATGAGAAAAATGTTTAATTGCCTAAGTTCCTAAAATTTGTTCCTAAGATTTATTTGATTAAAGATTTTATAATAAAAATATATAAATATTATTTAAAATTAAGTTTTTCTCTTTTTAGTAATATACACAATTATATAAACAGTTAAAACATATCAATCATACTTATAGGTTTTGAATAAAATCATTAGTCAATATGATGCGCCTCGCAGGCGTATGAGTAGTTTCTTTGTACGTCGCAACATGAGTAGTAATGTCGGGTTAAATGAATCTGACTGTCCAAGCTTGTGTGAAGAAATAGGTGAAGGGAACTACACAGAATTATTAGCTGTCGTTACGTCTTCAATTTCGCAGGAATGCTTACAAGCCTCAGAATCGATTTCCAATAACTTAGGCAGTCATCCTGAATTGCAAGTAAGTCATGATTTTGTCAAAATCACTACAAATGCTATTATAGAGCATCAACCATGTTGCCAAAATACGGACATGCGTGTCCCTACCACCAACATCAGGCAACCACGTGCAACTAGTGACATCGCCTATGACGAAATTCTACAATTAACTGAAGTAAATTGTGTGCATTCAATGAAACGTAGTATTATGAGTAATGACAAGCCAAATGATATAGAAAGCCAAGAACACATTGAAGTTTTACAGTCCAAAAAGGCAAAGAGATTGAGAGACCCGAAAGAGATTCTAAAAAATCAGAAAAATAAGCACCCAATGAAACCACCTTGCAGTAACTGTAAGAAGTCATGTACTGAACACATAGATGAATTGAAAAGAGAAGAAATACATGAACAATTTTGGAGCATGGACAGACAAAGGCGTCGCGATTTCTTGTCCAGACAGGTGGACAAGTTACCAACTGCTATCAAAACTGCTGGTTCTAACTCAAGACGATATAACACATTAGTCTGGACACTGAATGGAAAAAAAGTGTGTAAGAATTTTTTCCTCAGCACATTGGGTTATACAAATGACGAAGCCGTACAAGCGGTTTTGAAAGCAAATTTTATGTCTCGAAATCAAAATCCAAAAATAGGAGCTGCGCAAGACCCTCGAGGGCGTCACCCATCTTCAACGGCATTTTCCATGTTTTATCAAGAAAAAATGAGGAACTTCATCCTTCAACCTGTTCATTCTCACTACAACATTCAACATGCCCCTAATCGCCGTTATCTTCCAATAGGGGTTACTTTTTCCTCAATTTTTAATGATTTTAAAAGTTATTGCGAAGAAAAATCTATGGAAAAATGTAGTTAATAGACTCATGTTCATAAGATGATTAAAGAAATGAACATTTCTACTGCAGAGCCAGTACATGACATATGCACAAAATGCAAAAATCACGAAATGGCGCATAAGTCAATGCCATTTCCTTGTAATTGTCAGGATTGTATTGATTTGGCTCAGCATTTACAGAACAAAAGGAACTCGAGAAGAGACTTGAAATTGGTGGAAGAAAAGTGCAAAAATAGTGGAGGGAAGGAGTCACTTTACACAGTCGACATGCAAAAGGCAATACAAATGCCATTATTGACAACAAAAGAGTTTTATTTCTCCCGCAAACTCGTACTTTTTAATGAATCTTTTGTTCCACCAGGAAAAAACAAGACAGCGGTATGTATTATTTGGCATGAAGGTGAAAGTGGCAGGAGAGCTTATAATGTAGCTACGACTTATGCTTTTTTTCTGAGAAATTACTGCCGTGATCAAAAACATGTTTACTTTTTCCTTGACAACTGCAATGTACAGAACAAGAACAAAGTCCTTATCTCAGCTTTAGTACGATTAATCAATGATAAGATGACAGAAATTGAAACAGTAACGCTGGAGTATTTTGAGAGTGGTCACACGTTCATGGCTGCAGATACTGTGCATGCAGCTATAACCAAAAAAATCAAAAAGGCTGGAGAAATCTACGACTTTGACGATTTTGTACACAATATAAAGACGTCGCGAAAAAACATAGAAGTGGCTGTACTTAGTCACAAAGATATTATTGTCTTTTCAAATGATTCGAAGCCAGCATACCCAAAAGGTTTTAATATTCATAACCTGAAAGTCATAGAGTTTAGAAGGGGGCATCTTTCCATGTTTGCTAAGAATGATTATGATGGAGATTTTAAGGAAATACATTTCTTGAAAAGAAAGGATGCGCAAAAACTAACTGCTGAAATTGCTATTGACAAAAGCAATCTACTCCATTCATTAGCAAGAGAAGGTGAAGCCAGAGGCATAAGTGAAATTAAAAAAAGAGAATTGTTCCTGCTGTGCAATTCTATGCCTCCAACAAGGTCAGTATTTTATAAAAATCTTGTTGTATCATCTGAGCCGGACCTTGACGAACACAATGATGAACCAAACTACTAATATTCCGGTGAAACTGACTTTGTGACAGTTTATTTTAATATAAAGTTTCATTTTTTAATTTTGTTTTGCTTAACGATCAGCTTATTTAAGCTGTTACACTATCTTTAAAGAACTGTAAGACTGATTTGTAAAAGTTAAGTTTGATTAAGAGGTATGTAATGTTAAGTTTTTCTATTGATTTTCAAGTTCCTATGTGAAACTGTAAGACTGATTCTATTTTCATAACGAAGTTGAAAATGTTAATTTTTTTTATTTCATTTATTAAATTAAACAATAATTGTAATGCCGCAAGATTGATTTTGTTAATTTGACTTATGTTTAATTTTTTGGACCAAATATAAAAAGCTGTTTACTAATTTATTAAACTCGTTTTTTTTTCTATTTCCCATACATTTTGATCTATCAGTTTACTCCATCTAATAAAAAATCCGACTATTAACTACCTATCAAACATTTCTAGGTCCTATTTTACCAAGTCAATTCACTGTAACTCTAAAATGCAGTGTATTGTCTTAACAATTTCATCCTTCGCTTCTAACGGCTATTACGGCAACACAAGTTATCCACTATAATTAATTAGTTACATTGTTCGTGTATATAAAACATAGTGGGCTTGATAACTCATAAAATTACCTTTAAATTGATACCAAACACTAAATACTTTCATGAATTTTTTTTGGAATAATCTTCGAAAACTAAAAAAAATGTATTTGCTCATTTACTCAAAATCAGTTTTTCGTAGTTACAGTGTATTGGATTTACAGGGTACCGTGATCCGTGTCACAATTAGAGTTGTGGACGGGGCGCACGCTAGAATCGGAAAGACCGCACGTGCGGGATGTCGCTACGCCCCCGTCAGGGGGCGCGGCGTGCGGTGTCGGGGCGTAGCCCCCCGACCGCGGAAGCAACACAGTGGCCCGTAACCACGGGCCCCTCATTTTTTGTCGCCGCTGGCGGATGGATGGTTGGGCGTGCGGCATACACGCCCATGTAGAAAAGTATCTGAAATTTGTGTCTGTAGGCACGCCACGACGTTGATGCCCAACGCCGCTTGCTTCACCGTAAATCGGCGGACAACCACTACCGAGTGAGACCCCCACCTACATGGGGGAAGCCCAGCAGATGGCATCCAGCGACAGATTTACGGACTCGACGTTCCTACAGAAGGGGTGTATGGCCCCCCTCACCTCCCCGTTTTCAGGTCGAGCCGAGCCCGGGTGGTGAGAAGGGACCGTGTTCTGAGTGTGTGGGCGGTATTGTGCTGTGTAACACCGCCCGGTGTATACGCGAGTCGCCCGCCCGCATAAAAAGAGCCGCGACTTCGCGTGTGAGTTGGGTGCCTGTATAGAGGTGAATGTCTGTTGTTTGCTACGTGACACGCCTATATTAACCTAGCACGCGCCACGCAACAGATGCATGTATTTGTATGGAGTCAGTGTCACAAGTGAGCCGCGTGTAGACTGAGGGCGACTCACTCGGAAGTCCAGTCCGGTGATGGGGTCAGTCGTCCGCAACTAGGTCGCGGGGCAAGGGTCTCCTCGCGTCTGGGGGGCGCGTATGCCAGGGCGCTATCTGCTTGACATGGGGCCAAGCGGATGCGTCGGCACGCGCGAACATCCCCTTCGCGAGGCGCCGCACAAACTCGTCCAGGCTCTCAATCCGGAGGTCCCTCTGGATGATGTCGTTCCTCACGAAGCGAGGGGCGTCAACGATGGTCCGCAACGCAAGGTGTTGCTGCGTGCGGAGGAGCTTGCGGTTCGTCTCGCTCGTGAGGGCGAACCATGCAGGGGCGGCGTACGTCAGTATTGGGCGCACGTACAACTTGTACACGCCCAACTTGACGCGCGCCGGGATGCGGGACGAGAGCACTGGTCGAAGGAGGTTGCGGGCGACCCTACCTTGTGCGACAACATTGCGGACGTGTGACCCCATTGTGAGCCGACGGTCGATGGTGACGCCCAGGTACTTGACCCGGGGCGACCACTCGACGTCGGCTCCCTGCAGCTTCAAGGGTGGTGGGAGAGGCGCGGACCCGGTCACCATCGCCTGCGTCTTACCCACGTTGACCGACAGCCGCCACTTGGACAGCCACTCGGGAAGCAGGTTGAGCGCGCGCTGCATCTTGACCGCCGCGTACTTCGCATTTAGCGAGGTGGTAATGTACGCGGCGTCGTCGGCGTACAGCGCGAGCATCGCGTCCGGAGTGGTGGGGATGTCATCGGTGTAACGTGAGTAACACGCCGGCGACACGCAGCTGCCCTGCGGCACACCGGCGAGCACCGGGCGGGCGCTTGACAGCGCTCCGTCGACCACCACCCTGAAAGTCCTGTTGGAGAGAAAGTTAGAGACCACCATAACAACGCGACGGGGCGCGTCTGAGGTGGCCAGCTTGTAAACGAGGCCATCGTGCCACACACGGTCGAAGGCCTTCTCCATGTCGAGGAATACTGCAACCGCGTACTCCTTTTTGTTCATCGCCGCCGAGAGGTGGTGCAGTACCCTCGACAGCTGAAGCGTCGTGCTGTGCTCCGCCCGAAACCCGAACTGTTCTGGCCGTGGCGTTATGTGTGGCTCGAGATGTCGCAGCAGGAGTGCTTCGAACACCTTGGAGACCGTCGGCAGCAGAGTGATTGGCCGATAGCTCTCCGGCTTCAGCGTATTTTTCCCCGCCTTAGGCAGCATAATGACGCGCCCCTCCTTCCACGAAGCGGGAAAGGTCCCCGTGCGCAGTATCCCCGTAAACAGGCGCGCCAGCGCCGCTACCGTGCGGAACGGCAGGTGGCGCAGCACTGTGTTGGTGATACCGTCAGCACCGGGGGCCTTCCTGGGCTTCGTCCTTAGGATGGCGCGTCTGACTGCCCCAGGCGAGAAAAAGATGGGGGCCTCCTCGGGAGCCATCGGCGTAGCGAAATAGTCCCCAAGGTGTTTCTCGACCGCTGCGACATGCTCGGTGTCGCTGGTCGGGTTCGGGCAGAACTGACGCTCCAGGTGCTCGGCGAAGACCTCCGCCCGGTCCTCCGCTACATATTTGAGCGCCCCGTCGCTATTTAGCAGCGGTCGCACCGGAGCTGGGGTGTTCGTCAGTTGGCGGCATAGTCTGTGTACTGACGGCCAGCTGCCTGTCGTGGCGTCAATACGTTTGTTGGGGTACGTAGCAAGGTGTCGGAGGAGAAACAAATGTTTATGTTGAGCACGGTTTATTGTCCCACTATCAAACTGTTCTTAGTGCTAAAATGTTATTAAAATGTTAATGAATACACCCGGCTAACGCGGTAGACAAAAGTGCACTGAATGTAATATAAAATAATAAGTAAAAAGTAATAAAATTAGGTCAACGCGCCACGCCGATATTGCTAACTAAGGTGTTCGGGGAAAACACCGAACATATTCCGGGCCACGAAAGATAGGGATGCTGAGATGAAACAATGTTATGTTAGTAAATAATGGAATGATCGTAATAATAATGTTTACAAGGTGAAAACAAGCCAACTTAAGATTAAAATGTTAGTATTAACAAAGTAGAAATGATTTTAAATAAAATTAAGAGCTTATTGTTCCTAAAGGGTTCCTAGGCATACGCGGACATGCCCTATTCACCATTGCATTGTTCAATTCACCATAAATATGTGTCGCACTAGGTTGACGTTCACTCATGTTATGCCGCGCACTGACACTAGCACTGTTGACATTCACATCACTAACACTTCTGGTGGGTTGAAGCTCCATGTCCTTGGTGATGTGGGCGCGGCGCGCTCGCAGCCGCAGCCATCTGTACAGCAGCGCTCCCGCCGCCAGCAGCAGTACGCCGACCAGCATGTAGCTTACTGCATACTGATGGATGTCATGAATGGATAATGCGTCTCCTACATCCACTTGACTGTTTTTCATGTCGTCGATACGTTCATGTAGATTTTTTAAGGCGTGCTTCATCTCGCCTGAGTCTGTTACGTCTGGGATATTTTTGGAAGGCATAGTGCTGTTAATGATGAAGTTTAACTGATCCATCTCAGGTATAAAAATATCCGAACTCATATCAATTCTGTTTTGCTTTTGACTCTGAATGTTCAGAGTAAAGTCCTGACCCTTCAGCAGGCAACCTGGTTCTAAGTAAATGACACCAGCTTTGCTCAGTTGTATTATACTTATCTGTTCGCCGCAGATTACTTTGACGGCATAAATGTTGCAGCAATGGTAAAAGAATAGTGACGGGTTTGTTAATGGTGTCCATTTATTTTCACACCTGGATCTTCGTACCTTGCACTGATCTGTGTCTCGGTCGAGATCACAAAAGTTGTTCTCGTTGTTAAGATGGTATATCGGCTTTTTCCAATCGCAAATAAACTTATCTCCTTCTTGTTTACATAGTGATAGTTCTTCCGGCGTAACTGTTAAGTATGTGTCTCTTTTCAGATCCGTAGCGACGTATTCTGAAGACGGGATGAACTCTATCATAGTTTTGTTTGTCTGGTGTGGTATAGGATGTATTCTATACAACTTATATCGGTCTCTACTGATAAGTGGGAATGTTATTTGGAAGAGGAAGTATTCTTCAGTTATTCGCGCTTTAATGCTTATCAGAGAATATAGCTTTCGAATATCGTGCGGTTCAATGGGCAATGTTAGATCATCGGATAAATGCCCAGAGATAATGTTAAGTTCCTTTTGAAGCTGTTCAGGGGTAAGCAGATGAATGTTAAACTGTCCATGGTGGACATTAGTTAGAATGTCAAGTAAGATATCTTGAGTTCTTTTTAAGTTGTGCAGTAAATTACTGGCTGTTAGGGCTGTCATGGTAAATTCTTGAAGTAAGGATATATTGCTTATGTCTCGTTGTAATTTGTTTGTGTTATTATCCAGCGTAATCAGTCGTTTATTAATTATTTTATGTTGTTTTACCATGAATTCTTCTGTTCTTTTCAACAAATTGTACTCTGATTCGACAATCGACGTCTGGTTCTTCCATAAACCGGCTAAATGTTTTTCATTTTGTTGTATCATGTTGATGTCTCGGCTGTATTTTTCCGCGAATTGTTCGTCTAATACGCCGAATAGGGAATTCGCAATGTTTCCAACTGCATTGATAAGTCCTCGCCGCCGTCTGGAGTGTCCGCTTACGTGTTGCGTCATCAGGAGTTCATTATAGTATTTTAGTTCATTACACTCATGGATCAGCTGTGGGACTATCATGTTACACTGTTCGCTGCCTGTTGTTTTGCATGTTTTGTCCAGATATGTTGTTACTTTTTCAAACGCCTGCGTACCTTCCCAATACGGAGACATGTTATAGAATACCACTAGGACCCAACTGTCCTTTACTAGACTAATTTTGGATATCGGGTCAAAGTAGAAAGATTGGTCGTTGTTTAATGAAGTTATATTGTATCTGCAGTATGCAACGCTGCAGATTGACATAAAAAAGGTTAATGCCATGGCGACATACGATAACGTGGCTGTTGTCGTTTTTCTTGTTCGTTTCCTGTTATTCTGAGTCTCAGAACCTTGTTTAGCTGATCTGTCTCCTTCAGTTGAACTATTTTGTTTGTTATTTGTTTCGATTTCTACCGGTAATAATGAAAGTTTAACTACTGGTCGCTTTATGATGCCATTTTTCGTTTTCAATGACACCACCCTGACATAGCCATCATTACCGGGATGCAGATCTATCACTCGGCCCATAATCCACCGTCCAGCTGGAATGTTATCCTCGTGCACTGCTACCATGTTTCCTATTTTTAAGTTTTCCTGAGGTTTAGACCACTTTTCTCTCGCTGTTAATTGGCTCAAATATTCATTCTTCCATTTATGCCAAATCTGTTTAAAAATGTTGGTTGTTAAATGCCATCTTGTTCTCGCATCCTCCTTCGTTTCAATCACTGTTAGGTCGGATCTTCCTGTTAAAAAATGTGCCGGTGATAAATAATCCAGATCTTCAATGTTTTCTGTAAGCGAACATAACGGTCTCGAGTTCAGACACGCTTCCAGTTGGGTCAGTACAGTGGTGAACTCTTCGAACGTTAGTCTTTGTTCCCCAACCACTCTTTTCAGGTGGAACTTCAGACTGCGGACGGCTCCGTCCTACAGCCCGCCAGCGCTTGGCCAAGATGGGGCATTGAAATGCCATTGTATGTTCATTTCAGCGATTTCTGCCTGGCAACTATCCCCCAAAACTTGTTGTAGTTGATTGTACTCCTCTTGTAGCAACCTATTAGCTCCGATAAAATTGGTTCCTTGGTCACTATACAAGTTATGTGGTGTTCCTCTCCGGGCAGCCATTCTCTTAAGTGCAGCTAAGAATGCTGAACTGGTAAGGTCAGACACCAACTCCAAATGAACTGCTTTCGTAACCATGCATATGAATACAGCCACGTAGCCTTTCAATGTTTTCACGCCTCTCCCCTTGTTTGCTTTGATATTCACAAAACCTGTGTAGTCTACCCCAGTATGGTAGAACGGAGGAGCGGGGTTGGTTCTAGCTGCGGGAAGGTCACCCATCAATTGATACTGCTTCCTTGCTGCATACTTCCGGCAAGTTACACAATTTCTTAACTGTTTTTTGGTCGTACTGTACCCGCTTGTTATCCAGTATTGTTGTCTGAGGGCAGCTAAGGTCAGTCGAGGACCCCCATGGAATGTTAAGTGATGAGCTTCTTCTATGAGTAAATCTGCCAATCGACTTTTGTTAGGGATTATCTTGGGATGTTTCATTTCGTCGCTCATATTCGCGTTCCTTAAACGTCCTCCCACTCGGAGAAAGCCGCTTTCATCGATGAAAGGTTTTAAATTCAATAATTTGCTGTTTGTTGCCACATTACCATTTTTGTTTAATATTTCAATATCTGACGTAGATGCTGTACTTTGCACTCGTTTTATAATAGCTGACTTAGCTTTTCGCAGTTCTAGTAATGTCAGGTACTTCGGTAAATGTTTGCGTTGCGACTTTGGTGTCAATGCCCTCAGTACCCATGCCAAGACACGAGTTATTTTTATAAACGAATTATGTTGTAATAATAAATTATCTATTATACTGGTACTGTTAATATCTTGACTAACGTTTACCAATTTTATCCTTTTCATCTCTTCCTCTGTTTGGTAGATAGGCTGTTTTTGTTGTTTTCCGACGTCATAGGACGCTAGCCATGATGGTCCCTTCCACCATAAAGGATGTTGTAATAGTTGGGATGCTGTTAAACCTCGGCTGGCGCAGTCAGCCGGGTTGTCTCCTGATTTCACATATCGCCAGCAGTTTGCCGGCATTATCTGTTTTATTGCGTTGACTCTATTAGCCACGAAAGGTTTCCAACGCGCTGAATCTCCTTGGAGCCACCCTATGACCACCATAGAATCACACCATCCAAATATTTCGAATTGACAAGTTATACTCTGTTTGATTTTGGCGATGAGCTTAGATAGTAAATAAGCGCCACAAAGTTCCATTCGTGGCAATGTTACGCTCTTTTTACTTGGTATAAGTTTTGATTTTGCAGCGACGATTACTGTTTCCTGTTGGTGTTTTGTTCGTGCGTATACCACGCACGCATATGCTTCGATGGATGCGTCGCAATAGCCGTGCAGTTCGATGACGTCATTCTCGTTGCATAATATCCATCGAGGAATCTTACAATGTTTGATGTTGTCAATTTCCGTAATTAACTTAAGCCATTCATTATGTAAGTCATCTGACACTCTATCATCCCACCGTAGATCATGTTTCCATAACTTTTGAAATAATAATTTTAGTTTCGTGGATAAGGGTGTCAGCCAACCAAGAGGGTCATATAATTTTGATATTTCTGATAGTAAGCTCCTTTTGGTTGGTTTTGAGGTTGTTTGGGAAAAGTTGCAACGGAATGTAAATTGATCTCCTTTTGGGTTCCAGCACAAACCTAATGTTTTCAGCATGTCATTATTTTTGAAGCTATAAACGAATTCCTCTTGACTTGTTGATATGTCTCCCAATAATTGCTGACAGTTGGATGACCACTTTCGAAGATTGAAGCCTCCTCTGATTTCAAGAGCTGAATTAAATCGTTTATCAATTGTTTACCCTGTTCTATATTGAAGCAGCCGTGTACTAGGTCATCCATGTAGAAACTGTTTTCCAGGACAGCAGCCGCTTTTGGAAACTTGCATCGCTCATCCGCCGCCAACTGTTTTAAGGTCATAATTGCTAAAAACGGTGCGGCCTTTGTCCCGTATGTTACAGTGTTCAATTGATACACTTCTATAGGTTGTGTTGATGACTCACGCCAAACGATTTTTTGTAGGTGTTGATCAATAGGGTTAACTAAGATTTGACGGTACATCTTCTCGATATCCGCAGTGAACGCAAATGGATATTGTCTCCATTGAAGTAGTAACGCCTGTAGATCTTTTTGTAAATTGGGCCCTTTCATCATGACGTCATTCAAGCTGTATTTTGTGGATGTTTTGGCGGATGCGTTGAATACCACACGAAGCTTTGTTGTTGAAGATTCTTCTCTTTGTACACCGTGGTGAGGCAAGAAGCATTCGAGTGTTATGTTATTGTTTTTCTGTTCCGGTGTCATGTGGTTCAACTCGGCATATTCATTCATGAAATCCTTGTATTTTTCGGCTAAGGTTGGTTGTTTTTCTAAGCGTCGTTCCAAGTTCTTTAGCTGAGCAATAGCCATAGGTTTAGAGGACCCCAATTGCTGTTTTAATTCTTTTTTCAGTGGTACTCTAACTTCATAGCGACCCTGACTGTTTCTTCTTGTTGTTTTTGTGTAGAAGTCGATACATTCCTGATCTTCTACCGATAAGTTTGAAGGTTCTAAAATCTCCTCAACTTCCCAAAATTTTTGAATCTTCTCGATGTTATTTAGAACCACATTACATTGGTATGTTTTTACGTTACCGCATAGTAACCATCCTAGATGTGTTTGTTGAGCCATTGGCTGTTGTGAATGTTCTCCTTTTATAATTCCGCCTAGCACAATGTTAGCATAAATGTCCGCCCCGAAAAGCAAGTCAACGGGTCGACTTTTGTAGAATTCCGGGTCAGCTAAGTTAATGTTTTTTATGTAAGTCCAATTTGGTTTAGCGAATGTTTGATTTGGCAGACTTTTTATAAGCTCGTTCATGATGAGCACATCAGATTCGAATTCAAAATTGCCGTCCATAGAAGTACATTCTATGCTTATCATCCCCTTACAACTGTTTTCCTTTTGCCCCACTCCAAAGATGACTCCTTTGCATCGTCGTCTCTTGATACCTAACATCTGAGCCCCTGCCTCAGTTATGAAGGATATCTGGGACCCTTGATCAATTAAGGCTCGCATGGTTTGGTAAGTTCCATCCACACCTTTGACCTTCACCAGAGCAGTCGCTAACAATATCTCCGCCTTTTCATCTTGAGAGGCATTCACGGTGCCCGTCACGGGTACATTGCGCTTTGCGTTTTGTTTCTCAACGTTTTCCCCGCTTGACGACAAAGTTGATGCATTCGCTAATTTCGCAAATGCGTCATGTAAAATGGTATTATGCTGATCTTGACATTTTCGACAAGTTAGGTTGGAGGTGCATTGATTTCCGAAATGGCTAAATAAACAATTTGTGCAAAGTTTCAATTTGGTTGCAGTTTTTAGTCTTTGGTCGTCACTCATTTTTAAATAAGTTTTGCAATTATAAATGCCGTGTTGGTTATTGCAAAGAGGACATTTTATGTTTGATACGAGCATCGATTTCGCAACTGCTCTATTTCCGTTGCTTTTGTTGTTCGAATTGTTGTAATTATTTTTCTTATTGTTAGGTGTTTGATTTGAAGAATTGTTTTGATGAGAAGTCTTCGAGGGCACACTATCTTTACGGCGAACTGTTTCCAGGGATGTAAATTTTGTTTCAAAAAATCCTAAGAACTCCGTAAGAACCGGTAGTTCTTTTGAATTCTTCAGCGACTCTATGTAGTCTGTGTATGTTTCTGTATCTAGCTTTTGACCTAGAACGTGTACGATTATTGGGTCCCACGATGTGGTATCAACTCCTAAGTTTTTGATGGCATTAAGACATTCCAGCGTGGTGTCATGCATTCGCTTAATCTGCTGTAACGATTGCTGTTGTATATTTGGCAGGCCTAGCAAAATATTCATATGGGACGAGAATATTAATTTTTTGTTATCATACCGATGGGTGAGAATATTCCAGCACACCGAATAGTTATCGGTACTTATCGAAAGATGTTGTATAAGTTTCTCAGCTTCTCCACGAACCTTACCCTTTAGATACTGCATCTTTTGGCCGCTTGATAACGATGGGTTGTTGTGTATTACTTCCATAAATAGGTCTCTAAACGATACCCATTGGTTGTAGTTCGGTATCTCCAGTTGAGGTGTTGATTTTTCCCTGTGTGCGACTGACCACATTTTTGTGTTAATAGCCCTTTTCAGGTTGTTGAATATTTTCTCATACTTATCGTACATGTTGTTGTATTGTTCGTTCTCTCCCTCCAGTTCGATCTCGATGTCCCAATGTAGTCTGTCGATAGCTGACCATCGATCCTGTAGTGACCTCAATACGTCCTCAAATTCCCACTTATCTGAGATAGCGTCCACCTCTATGTTTGCGGTTGTACGTACAAAGGCTTTAAAATTCGCATACTGTTTTTTCAACATTTCATCTAGCTTGCTGCTTGCCTCAATGTTCGACTTCTGAGCTGTTCGGTCGCTCAGCTGTCTTGAGAAACTTGGTCCCGCCTCCTCGCCTGTTTTCTCTTCTGCCCGCGTACTCGATGTTGATGGTGACCTGTCTCGAGCTGTTGTTTGCTCACCTGCTGTAAGACTTCCTGTCTTCATGAACCGCAGCTGATACTGTTGGTTGATCAACGCCTTGGTTGACTCATACACCATACTTGTTTTTTCGTACTCTCGGTCGGTAAAATAAGGATCAGTCTTACTTACCTCCCCCTCAATTCGCTCATGATTAACCCGGTAATCATTCCAATAACTCTCCAAAGTGGTAAGCTTCCGCTTAAAGTAATCTACTGTTTTTCTATCAGCACTATCCTTCTTCAAGTTAATGCCAAGTTTTATGATGCTATCGTAGATCATTGATTGCGTTTCAATGAGTTCCGACATTGTTATAGGATGTTAAAATGCAGTCCTTACTGACTAATAATAAGGAAATTTATTACTTGTATTCTCCGCTGTTAGTACTCAGCTTCCGCTGCTACTTCACTGTTCTCTGCTCCAATGTTCGCTCCGACAGCCCCACGATGTACACACACGAATGTTTGTTACGATAGTTCAGACCTCGCACACCAAAATTCCGAGTTTCGGAAATTACGCGACGCGTGATCCGTCTCGAAGGACCAATTTATGTTGGGGTACGTAGCAAGGTGTCGGAGGAGAAACAAATGTTTATGTTGAGCACGGTTTATTGTCCCACTATCAAACTGTTCTTAGTGCTAAAATGTTATTAAAATGTTAATGAATACACCCGGCTAACGCGGTAGACAAAAGTGCACTGAATGTAATATAAAATAATAAGTAAAAAGTAATAAAATTAGGTCAACGCGCCACGCCGATATTGCTAACTAAGGTGTTCGGGGAAAACACCGAACAACGTTCCTCCCAGCTCGCGGCGGTATGTGCCTGGAGCTCGGCCTTTACCTTATCCGCGAGACGGTTTAACTCTGTCTTCAGTGTGGGGCATCTCACTTGTTGCCATTGCTTGCGAAGGCGCCTCTTCACGGCAATCATTGACTTGATGTGCGCCGGCAGGGGCGGCAAAAGCACTCTCCCCTGCGTCGTCGTCGTCGCCGCTTCTAAGGCGCTTTGGATGCAAGCAGTGACATCCTCCGCCGTCTGGTCCACGTCCGCGGCGGTGGTAATAGGCCGAGTCGGCGTGGTGGTCTCTAACTTCTCTGCGAACATAGTCCAGACCGTTGATCGACGTGGCGCTATGGGCTTCAGTCGGATCGGCATACCCGATAAGACGACGAGCACGGGCTGATGGTCTGACTGTAGCTCGTCGTCTATCACTTGCTGTGTGGCCTGACAGTGTAGCCCTCGGTGGACTACGATGTCCAGCACATCCGGTGTGTAGGAGGTGGCGTCCGGGTAATGGGTTGGCGTCTCTGGGCCGGACACCGTGTAGCCGAAGGCTTCCGCGTCCGCGAAGAGCCGTCTCCCCTCGGTGTTCGTGAGCGACGAATTCCACGCTGGGTGCTTACAATTGAAGTCCCCGGCGAGGAGGGTGGCGTGCTGTGACGCATGCAACAAGGCCCGCAGCTCGGTGTGATCCAGGCGGGCCGCGGGCGGCTTGTAGCATGCGTAGATGTTGATGTCCTCGCCGGCCACGTGCAGCTGAACACCCAGCGCGTAAAATGTGCTGAGCGACGGCAAGGGGAGTTCCTGATGGACGACTCTTCGCCTCACAAGTACCGCCAGGCCACGGTATCTAGAGTTATGAGCCGACCGTTCGTCCTTCCTGTAAGCGAGGTATCCCGGGAACCTGACCCTGTCCTCGGGCCCCAGGAGCGTCTCGCTTATGAGCGCCACGTCGATATCTTGTTCCCTCAGGAGATGGCGGAGGGGGGCGACCTTATCCCTTAGGCCGCGGGCGTTCCAATGTAACACCCTTAACGGTCTAGCCATGGTACAGGGTTAGTAGCGTGGCCAGACCGTCAAGGATGACAGTCTCTATGTCTTGACCCTGCCTGATGGCCTTTATTAGGTCCATCAATAGTTGAATGGCGCAGGCCGTGAACTCTTTTTTGTGTGCGCCGGCAGCGCCGCCGCTTTTCTCTTTGGGGAACTTTTTTAGTTCCCCCTGTTGCCGCCACGATGGCCCGGCGCTGGCGTCGACAGCGCCGGTGGCGGGTTTAAGTGGTTCCTTATTTGTCCGCGGCGCTATGCCGGCGCTAGCGGTGGGTTCCACTGTCGTTTTCTTTTGTGCGGCCTGCGCCCCATCTGAGGCAGGGCCGGCCTCTGGGATCTCTTCCAGGGTCGCTTGGGGCTTGGGTTTCTTACCCTTTCCTTTTCCCCCGCGTCCCTTCTTCCTCCGCCTAGAGGAGGTGGCTTTGGTCCTGTCCGTGGGCCCGTTGGCTGCCGCCATCAGCGTCATGCCTCGGGCCTCTTCTGGCCTCGTCTCTGTAGGCCTCTCTGTGGCCTCTTGGGCCCGGCGTGTGGTGGCCGTGATGGCGGCAGTCCCCGCTCGCTTGTTCCGGATCTCCGCCTGGAACACGGGGCACTTGATGTTGCACGCGGGGTGCGGGCCACCGCAGTTGACGCAGGTGGCTGGCTCGTCCCGCGGGCGTGGGCAGTCACGTGCCGCGTGCTCGCCCCCGCATCGAACACAAGCGAGCGGTCGGTGGCACTGGTGCGAGCTGTGCCTGAAACGCTGGCACCTGTGACATTGAGCGGGCCCACGTTTGCCTCTTCAGGCCTCAATCTTGACACCACGCATGTACATAAACACGGTGGTGTCATAGATGGCCCGGACGTCCGGAGTCTTTTTCAAGATGGCGTGGAATACACAGCCGGGTCGTCCTTGTGCGCCTTTGATGTGGCGCACATACTCCGGCTGGTACCCCATCGTCCGGAGCTCCTCCTCTATTTCCTGGGGGTCTGTGTCAGCCGGTAACCCCCTGATGGCTATCTTCAGGTTGCGGTCCGCTGGTAGTGAGTACGCGAACCAGGATACGCCGCTGTCCTTCTCAAGGCCGGTCAGGTAACGCTGAACCAGCCTATATTCGTCCTCCGAGTCGGGGGTAAAACGAACCCCCGTCCCGTACGGACGGGCATTGGGAGGCCGGCCCAGCTTGGCGCTGATGGCCCTGAAATGGGCGGCCCAATTAGGCAGCCTCTCCACTACCAGCGGGGGAAATCTTGGTTTCTTCCCCGGCCTCTTCGTCGTCGTCGTCGTCGTCGCCGTCGTCGTCGGCGTCGTCGTGGCGCCGGGGGCGATAGCGGGGGTAATGTAGAAACAGAGGGGGCAGGGGGTAAATTAGAGGGACTTACCCCTGCGGTCGTCATGTCCGGTGTCAGTGGAGGCGAGCGCACTGCGTCGGCGAAGGTGGGCGACACTGGTTCGCCCAAGTAAAGCCGCTTCGCCTCCATGGTTGTTTCGCCGGAGCTCCTCCTGCGATGCTTCCTCGGGGGCTTGGGTTCGGCGAGTGCAAACTCGAAGCCAAACCCCAGCGGATTGTCGGCTCCTCCCACGGTGGGCCGGGCATCGGCTCGCGGTGTCGTGTCCGAGGACACGTCGTCGCGACCGGACCCGGCCGAGCCCGCCGATGCGAGCGACATGCTCGATCCCGCACGCGATGAGCATGCCTACAGCATGGCGGGCGAGTCGTAGGCGGAGGTGCGGGGGGGCGCCGGCGACGCTGGCGCCTGTGACGCAGATGCCGGGCCCGCCAGCGAGAAGCGGGGACCGGGTGCGGCAGGCGCGGGCGGTGTCGCGAAGCGCGGTAGTGGCGCGGCGGAGCGCACGGTAGACGCGCGTGGGCGCGCAGCCGGGGCGGGAGCACTCGCGGGCGGGGCGGAGCGGTGCGCGCGGCTTGCGATGCGGCGGCGCGCATGACGGGTGGCGCGGCGGTGCGCGTGGTAGGCGGCGCGGCGGCGCGCGAGGTAGGCGGCGCGGCGGCGCGCGCGGCGGACTGCACGGCGGTACGCGCGGTGGACGTCGCGGGTGCAGAGGTGCGGGCGGGTGCGGTCGCGCGCGTGGGTGGTGGTGCGCGGCTGGTCGACGCGACAGGCCCCGGGGCCTGTATCGGTACCGGTCGGAAGCTGGCGGGGCGCACGGGCACCTCCCGCTGTCGGCTCGACGGCGGCGTCGGCGAAACACGCACTTGCGTCGACGTCGCCAGCGGATCGGCAGCTACTGCAACCCCCGTTCCCCCCCCTCTTCGTCCTTCATCTCCTCCTCTTCTGTGCTGCGATGTCCCAGCTGTCGGTGGAACGGTCGACGCGTCGCCGATATTCGGCAGCGACATCGCCCGGTCCAACGCCGGCTGGGCCTCCGGGGACCCGGCATCGCGGCCCAACGAGCCGCGCGTGCCGGGTTTCGGCATCTTGATGTACGTGGCCTCCGCGACCGCGACGGTGAGCTAGCTCACCGAGCAGCACGGTGGCTCCCTCTGTGCTTACACAAGTGCCGGCTGGAACTTATGTAAACACAGAGAAAAACAAATAAAACGGCGGTCCGCGCGGAAAAAATCTACCTTCACAATATTGATAAACGATACTGTTCGGTCGACCACGAGCTGATCAGACCGCACGTACTCGGCGCTCCGTCTTATAAATGCCGATCCCTTCCACAACTCGCCTGATTCACTGAGTGGTACGATGACGTCACAGTGTTCCGTTTCTTTTTATATTGCAATAATTTGCTCACGCCGACACGGCCATTCTGCTAAAAGGTCGTCCCTGACCTTATATACCACAGTATATACCACAGTATTAAATCATCACATGATTACTACCTAATAGATCCTTGCTTTCAACTCGAAACACATTTAGAGTAAGGAGGCCCCTGTCCTCAACAAACTCGTAACAATAACATCAAAAATTTGGAGGCCCCTGTCCTCAACAAATTTTGTCAGTCTCATAACACAATTGAGTAAGGAGGCCCCTGTCCTCAACAAACTCATAATAATAACATCAAAAATTTGGAGGCCCCTGTCCTCAACAAATATTGTCAGTCTCATAGAGTAAGGAGGCCCCTGTCCTCAACAAACTCAAATAGATCATTGCCAACACGGGTATGAAATGTAAGTAGTGCAACGCACCTTTACTGCAGTGCATTCACTCTTGCATCAGGACACTGGTACACTGACTATCTTGACTTTGTTCTGGGTCGGTATCTGTAGAAGATTCCTGTGGCAAGGAGGTTTCACCCTCCGACGTTAAAGACACATCTTCCGCCGACACGGCATCCTGGTTGATGCATTTTCCAGGCTTTGGTGCTAAACGTAGCTGGTCATGAGCCACTTTCTTGGGTCTTCCTTTGCCTGTTATCCTCTTAAGTTGGTAGCGATCATTAGGCAAAACTTTCCAAGCTTCACAAGCATTTGGGAACCTCAAATCGGGTCCAATTTGACTTCTGGGGTTAGTTTTAAAAAGAACTATCTCTCCTTTTTGAAATCTCTTTACTTTCGCCCCTCCTTCATCGAATCTTTCTTTGTCATTCTTTCCTCCCGTCTCAATTTTCCTTTGTACGTAGTTGTCAAGCTGATTTCGATCTACTGTGCTCTCTACTTCATTAATTAAAGATAACAATTCGGCAGGTACAGCACATTGCCTTCCAGTAAGAGCTTTAATTGGACTTACGTTTGTGGTCTTGTTCTTGGTACAGCTCATCGCCAATTGCAGGGCATCCAAACCTTTTTTCCAGTCCCTTGTCTCGTAGTTACGGATGATAATCAAACCACTTTTGACAACAGCCATTATGCGTTCGACTTGTCCGTTGGTGCGACTTACCCCAGGTGCAATAAAATGTTGATGAATACTATACTGTTCACAGAATTCTTCAAATTCAGCTTTAAATGCAGTATCTCGACCGCTTATGATTTGCTGAGGGGCTCCAAAGAGAGCCACGACATGTTTGAGAGCGCCAAGCATAGAACCTGCAGTTTTATTTGCTGCGTAAGTCAAGGTCACGAACTTCGTATAAGCGTCGACAATAACGACGACATACTCGTGCTTATTGTTTCGTTTTGTAAGGTGGCCAATCATATCAATATGAATGGTATCAAAAGGAACTGGTTTCTTTTCTATGGGATACATTTGTACTTGTTTAGCGCCCGAGGTTCTCTTACTTGTTTTGCAAATGATGCAGTTGTCGATGAATCGCCTCACTGTTGCGCTCATTTCAGGAAACCAGTAACCTTCACGAACCTTGGCGAGTGTCTTCTCCCACCCGAAGTGCCTAAGCGCAGTGTGGCAGGCATTAATGATGCTCCATTGGTAGGATTCTGGAATTACTTTCTTCCACTTCCCGCATCCGGGCTCATCCTCATGGCATTGACGCTCTAGAACGAAGTCATGAATGCGACAATCATTAAATTCCTCACCTTGCTCCAACCTTTTTATCAGATCGGCCAACTCCTTGTCACGTCTCTGTTCAATCTTGAGCCAGGTGTCAATATTCTGGGTTAGATCAATACACGCCACAGGGTTTCGGCTAAAGCAATCTGCATGCCTCACACGGCTTCCTTGGCGATACTCGACTTTAAAGCCGTAGTGTTGCAAAAACGACCACCATCTATGAATCCTGGGTAGAAGCTCATGTCTGCGAGATGACAATTTTATGGCGTTGCAGTCGGTGACAATGGTAAATGCCCTGCCATAAAGATACTGCCTAAAATGTTTAATAGCTCGAACCATAGCCAGTGTCTCAAGCTCGTAACTATGATAACGACTTTCTGGTTCTGTGGTCCTCATGCTCATGCACGCCACAACATGTTGCCGGTCATTCCTTATTTGAACGAGAACAGCACCAAATCCCGAGCTGCCTGCATCAGTATGGAGCTCGATCGCCAACCCTTCCTGAAATATGGCAAGCACTGGTGCTGATGTAAGTCCACGGATAATATCAAGTCCAATACTTTCACATTCTGACGTCCATGTAAATTTATCGTCCCTCTTGGTCAAGCTATACAAAGGAATCATACGTTCCGAAAAGGATGGTATGAAGCGCCCGAAGTAGCCAGCTAGTCCACAGAACTGTCGTACCCGTTTCACATTCGTAGGTACCCACTGGCGCCTTCTCAAGAGCTTCTACCCCTCCTGGACTTGGACGAACAGTGCCATTGGAGATCAAGTTTCCCAAATATTCAATTGATGTTTTGAAGAAAGAGCACCTCTTAGCGTTCAATGTAAATCCAGCTTTGGTTAATGCGTTTAAAACCTTGTCCAGTATTTGTAATCCTTCAGAGAACTTTTTACACTTAATCAGCACGTCATCCATACAAATAAGAATGTCTTCAAGCAGGGGTCGCAATGCTGTCATTATAGCGTGTTGAAACACTGCTGGGGCATTCATTAATCCAAACGGCATTCTGACATATTCATACAGTCCATCGGGAGTTATAAAAGCCGTCCTTGATATTGAGGCCCCATTAATAGGGACCTGATAGAAGCCCCGGGCCATATCGAGACTGATGAAATAAGTAGCCCCCGACAGTCCATCAATTTGGTCCGAAATAATGGGGAGCGGGAACTTGATGGGAATTGTGTCCCTGTTCAGTTCCCGGCAATCAGTACACATTCTATCTTCTCCGTTCCTCTTCTTTACCAGAATAACGGGGCTCGCATAATCTGAACTACTTTCTCGCACGATCCCATCAGCAATTAATTCGTTGATAATGGCCTTTACCTTCTGTCTCTCCACTGGTGCCATTCTGTAGGGCCCTCTTGACACTATCCCAGATGAATCTTTAAGTTGAATATCCAAACTTCCAGTTGTAACCCCAGTTTTGGGAATTCCAGCAATAAAAAAAGCATTGTATTCCAGTAACAAACATTTCAACTCACGTACCTCCTCCTCATTAGTCAAATCGGCGTTCAGACTGGCCACAGTGTCCTCAGTTGCTTGAATGTTTGAAACAGGCGAGCCTCTCATTACTTTAGCGCTCTGTTCAGTAACCAGGACATTCAAGCCAGTGCCTTTCACGATTTCAGCTCCAAGCATAAGATCACATGGTGTTTCGCGATCTTCGACAATATGAAACGAAATTTCAACGAAAACACCGTTTATCTCGCAAATCGTGTTGATTTTTTGGCAGGACAAAATCGGCACACCACCGCCTCCAACGCCCTTCAACAGCAAAGAACAATCTTCGCGTCCACCTGGTAGGGAACAGCTTACCGATCGTTTTATCAAGGAACGAGCTGCTCCGCTGTCATATAATGCTGTAAATTCACGGTTACCAATGCAAACGATCATTGGGGTAAGTATTTGGTCATGTTCCTGTACCAGATTGACTGTTTCAGCTGTGTCGCTCATCTTCTTAAAACATTTAACCTCAACATGGCCAAGCCCGTTGCAATAATTGCATTTGAGCTTTGGGCGTTCTATCCGAATCGCAGATGTTTCACTCAGTAATGGCCTTGGGTCATTCACTTTGTCGTTTCCCCTGTTGCAATTTGCCCGAACATGCCCAGTCTTGCCACACCTGAAGCATACCATCGATTCTTCCCGATAGTTCCCAAGCCTGGGCCGCTTGGCAGGTGGTTCGCCCTGACGTGCTTCCCGTGGCTTGATCGCGGCTGCAACAGAAATCAATTCCGGGACAGTTGTGCACTTACTAGACAACAATCGTAAGCAAAGATACTCATTATCTATGCAGCCAATAACGGCCTCGACAGCGTGAGCATCTTTGCTGCCGCTCACCACGCGTTTCCAAATATGCCAGGCCCTGGCCATTGATTCTGCTGGATTCGATGTATCAAATCTGAAGTTTCGCAACTTAAGAACATCATCGGAGCAGCGCGCTTCAGGTTCGAACGTTTGTATTAATGCTTCTCGCATCTCACTCCATACAGGTGATTTTACAAGCCACGCATCACCAATAGTCTTGGCTCGCCCTTGTAATAGACTAGCTATCTTAGTACATACTTCGTAGTCAGCCAATTCCCAGTGCGTTTTGGCTCGATCAACGTGCTCGCACCAGTCTCGAATTGGAACATCACCATCTGGATTGTAGGGTGCAATATAGATGTCGCATAATCTTGGTCTTCGCGTCGGAGCTACAGTCTGATTTATTAACCCTGCCAAAAACTCGTGATTATTTTGCATACTTGATTGCTGCTGTCGTGACAGGCTTTCCAGAATATTGGCTAGCGTGGACAGCATCTGATTTGAGCCAGAGCCATCTGTTCCTCCATGATTGAGGGCGGATGGGACCGTAGACATGTCTTGGTCGATCCCGCTTCTGATTTCGGCTCGAGTGGAGCCTGACTGGAAGATTGGTGAAGTAGACCGACTTCTTACGGGGTCCATATTGTGTTGAGGGTCGTCATTCGCCATTGTTCAAAATAAAACTGAATTTAAATGCAAATAATTTTAATAATAATTACAAATGATTATAAAATAATAATAAACAAAAACAATAATAAAACTATACTAATAATGGTATGATTCAGGCGTGATCCGTGTCACAATTAGAGTTGTGGACGGGGCGCACGCTAGAATCGGAATGACCGCACGTGGGATGTCGCTACGCCCCCGTAAGGGGGCGCGGCGTGCGGTGTCGGGGCATAGCCCCCCGACCGCGGAGGCCATACGGTGGCCCGTAACCACGGGCCCCTCATCTTGTTCGCCGCTGGCGAGTGGATGTTTGGGCGTGCGGCATACACGCCCATGTTAAGAGGTGTCTGAAATTTGTGTCTGTAGGCACGCCACGACGTTGATGCCCAACGCCGCTTGTTTCACCGTAACCCGGCGGACAACCCCTACCGGGTGAGACCCCCACCTACATGGGGGAAGCCCAGCAGATGGCATCCAGCGACAGAGTTACGGACTCGACGTTCCTACAGAAGGGGTGTATGGCCCCCCTCACCTCCCCGTTTTCAGGTCGAGCCGAGCCCGGGTGGTGAGAAGGGACCGTGTTCTGAGTGTGTGGGCGGTATTGTACTGTGTAACACCGCCCGGTATATACGCGAGTCGCTCGCCCGCATAAAAAGAGCCGCGACTTCGCGTGTGAGTTGGGTGCCTGTATAGAGGTGAATGTCTGTTGTTTGCTACGTGACACGCCTATATTAACCTAGCACGCGCCGCGCAAAAGATGCATGTATTTGTTTGGAGTCAGTGTCACAAGTGAGCCGCGTGTAGACTGAGGGCGACTCACTCGGAAGTCCAGTCCGGTGATGGGGTCAGTCGTCCGCAACTAGGTCGCGGGGCAAGGGTCTCCTCGCGTCTGGGGGGCGCGTATGCCAGGGCGCTATCTGCTTGACATGGGGCCAAGCGGATGCGTCGGCACGCGCGAACATCCCCTTCGCGAGGCGCCTCACAAACTCGTCCAGGCTCTCAATCCGGAGGTCCCTCTGGATGATGTCGTTCCTCACGAAGCGAGGGGCGTCCACGATGGTCCGCAACGCAAGGTGTTGCTGCGTGCGGAGGAGCTTACGGTTCGTCTCGCTCGTGAGGGCGAACCATGCAGGGGCGGCGTACGTCAGTATTGGGCGCACGTACAACTTGTACACGCCCAACTTGACGCGCGCCGGGATGCGGGACGAGAGCACTGGTCGAAGGAGGTTGCGGGCGACCCTACCTTGTGCGACAACATTGCGGACGTGTGACCCCATTGTGAGCCGACGGTCGATGGTGACGCCCAGGTACTTGACCCGGGGCGACCACTCGACGTCAGCTCCCTGCAGCTTCAAGGGTGGTGGGAGAGGTGCGGACCCGGTCACCATCGCCTGCGTCTTACCCACGTTGACCGACAGCCGCCACTTGGACAGCCACTCGGGAAGCAGGTTGAGCGCGCGCTGCACCTGCGGGATGTCGCTACGCCCCCGTAAGGGGGCGCGGCGTGCGGTGTCGGGGCGTAGCCCCCCGACCGCGGAGGCTATACGGTGGCCCGTAACCACGGGCCCCTCATCTTGTTCGCCGCTGGCGAGTGGATGTTTGGGCGTGCGGCATACACGCCCATGTTAAGGTGATATGTTGAAAAAAATGAGGTTTTGCTATTTCGTGTAACTTGTTAAATATGTGGAATAGGGATTTAACATTTTAGTATATGTTTTCTGACTCTTTAGTCTAGTATCATGTAAAAGGAATACACGATTCAATGAATTTTTCTCGATACAAAAAAATTGCAAAGTTATATCTATTTTTTTACTTTTTTCGACATCATGGCGTAACGCTTAAGATTTATTAAATGAAATTTGCTTTAAAACATAGATAATTATGATATTAAAGTTTACTCAAAGTAGTTTTAATTTAATTAATTTATTTTGTTAAAAAAGGAGTAAATTCGTTTTGGCACATACGTCGTTTAATTTCGAGCGCACGCACATTATAGCCTTCTCTTCTTTTGCGTTTCAAAAGTAATTGCATCACTTTCGCTCGCTTACTGGATCAGTCGCCCGGTGCGCTTCATCGACGACAAATCTATGTCATTTTTTGACAGATCGGTGCTATCGGATTTTCGTGATTTTAATAAATGTTTATATAGTGAAAGCTAGTAAATTGTTAGTTAATTAGTGTAGAAGTGATATACAGGGTGTCCGGTAATGAATGGATAACCTTGAAATGTCTTATAGTATAACTTATGGCCGTTCAGAAAAAAAATTGAAACAAAATATATCATAAGTAGTACCTAAGTTATGATTTTTTTAAAAGAAAGGTCTAATTTTTTTTACCTTGTTTTACTTTTATGAACACTACGATCAGAAATGAATGGATTCCATCGGTTTGTTGTTATTTTATTATTATACACGAACTATGCTAATAGATAAACAGTCAATAGTATGACTAGCTATTGCACTTTTTTATTAAAAAATTAGCAGATTAATTAATTTTAGAAAAACTTTGCAAAATTTATTTTTTAAACTATGTTTAAACATCTTGGGTATAAAAAAAATGTATGAATACATGAGTGGCCAATAATTTTAAAATAATGTCACTTTCAAGTAGATTTTATAATGGTACAATTCATAAATGTATCTACAATAAATAGTGAATTATTGCGATTAATGTAGAAAAGGAGAAAATTTTACTAAATATCAAAATTTGTAATATGGGAACATTTTTTAAATTTAATTGTACCTGAACTTTGGGGATTAATAAAAAACGACATTTAACATAAACAACACTTTATTATCATTCGTTTATAATAAATGTTCAAACTGCCGGCCTCCCACTCTTATGCAGGCCCTACATCTACGGATAAATGAACTACGGAGCAGTCTTGTGTACAGTCGTTCACTAATTTTTGATGCGGCTGCTCTGACTCGTCTTCTTAATTCTTCTAAAGACCTTATAGGCTTACAGTATACTTCCTCTTTAAGGCAGCCCCAATAAAAAAAATCCAATGGATTTAGGTCCAGTGAACGTGGAGGCCACAAAATTGGCCCTAGCCGCCCGATCCATCTATCTGGGTACGTGTTATTTAAAAATGCACGAACAGATACAGCATAATGCGCAGGACAGCCGTCATTTTGCAACCAATATGACTCCCTCAGCTCCTCGGGCACTTCTTCTAATAAATTGGGGAGATCATTTTGAAGAAACTCCAAATAACTTTGCCCTGTTAAATTCCCCGGTAATTCAAATGGCCCGATTATTATTCCACTTAATATTCCAGTCCAATAATTGATTTTAAATTGGTATTGGGATCTATCTTCACGCATAAGATGGGGATTTTCTAATTCCCAACCGTGTAAATTATGAAGATTCATGTATCCATCTCTTTTGAATGTTGACTCGTCGCTCCACAGAATTTTATTAAAAAATTGCGGGTCTTCTTCGATTTTTGCCAGCATTTGTCGGCAAAAACGCAATCTAGCTGCATAATCTCTTGGTTGGAGAGTTTGCACGCGTGTAACGTGGTAAGGGTGGAATTTATTTTTTTTCAAAATATCGTGCACGGTCGATTTTCCGATACCTGTGCGTCGAGCTATTGTTCGTGTAGAGGTAGAAGGATCGTTTTCGACTTCCTCAAGCACGGCTTCTTCTACATCAAGACGAGCGATTCTTCCACTGCTTGTACCACCGACACCACTACCAGGCAATCTTCCTTCGGAGTAACAACCGTGGACACGAATAAATACGCGGTAGTCTGGGTGGCGCGCATTAGGGTATCTCTCCCTATAGAGCGCTGCAGCTGCATTTGCGTTACCTCTGCATTCTCCATAAATGTAATGCATATTTGCATATTCTTGTGCCGTATACTGACGTGGCATTTTGATACACAAAAACACAAAAGTCCAGTTTAGTCCAAAAACAAACCAAATCGTCGCAAATATCACCAAACAAAACAAGTCCAAATCAGTAAGCAAAACGAATAGTCCAATAAAATAGCCACGTGGTCGTTTTAACACTGATTCAAAGTAAATCACGATAATTGCAAACGGAAACTAAATAAACACATGCGAAGTCGAGCAAGTCGAGAAACGCACTAAAAGTATGAGTGCTTACCTGATGTTTTACATTTATTTCCTCTCTCTCGCACCTAGCCGATTCAGACCCTCTTTGTCTAACATAACACAAAAGAATGACAGCACGGCGTGCGCGCAGGTAGCAAATATGAAGGTCACACGACCCATTTCACGCTTTTAAAGTAACTATTTTAATCATTATGAGTATTTGTAAATTTCTGACAATTTGGTTTCAATACGCAATTTTTATTCACTACAAATTCCTTAAATGTATTTTTCATTAATCTTCAGTGGTCAGAAGCAATTTAATTTAAAAAAAGTTCCTACATTACTTTTGACATTTGGTAAAATTTTCTCCTTTTCTACATTAATGGCAATAATTCACTATTTATTGTAGATACATTTATGAATTGTACCATTATAAAATCTACTTGAAAGTGACATTATTTTAAAATTATTGGCCACTCATGTATTCATACATTTTTTTTATACCCAAGATGTTTAAACATAGTTTAAAAAATAAATTTTGCAAAGTTTTTCTAAAATTAATTAATTTGCTAATTTTTTAATAAAAAAGTGCAATAGCTAGTCATACTATTGACTGTTTATCTATTAGCATAGTTCGTGTATAATAATAAAATAACAACAAACCGATGGAATCCATTCATTTCTGATCGTAGTGTTCATAAAAGTAAAACAAGGTAAAAAAAATTAGACCTTTCTTTTAAAAAAATCATAACTTAGGTACTACTTATGATATATTTTGTTTCAATTTTTTTTCTGAACGGCCATAAGTTATACTATAAGACATTTCAAGGTTATCCATTCATTACCGGACACCCTGTATAAAGACTTCTTGTGACTGAACAGTACCTATAAAGTATCGTGTTTCTATTTGTGACGAGTTTTTAATGATTTATAAATATAAATGGGAAGAAATAGGAAACCAAAACTAAATAAAGTACAACGTTTAGAGTACCTGAGGGTGAGGGCTCAAAAAATGAGAGAGAGCAAAAGTAAGTATATAGTTATGTACAATAGTTTCTACTTTATCAGTTATGGGCACGTTCTTGACTGCAATCACTGCCCGATGGAAGACAAAGATGACATCGGATATATACGTAAATAATGAGTTGCGCTCGCGAGTTACTTCTTTTGTGATTTTTTTGTTGTTAGATCCGAAATTCCTAACCACTTGACCGGTTTTTATCAATGGACTCATTTTACAGGAAATCAGTATCAATAGCTGATAATAACAAATAATCGAAGTCGCCACCTTCGCTCATAAATTTGGATAATCAGCTACAACCTATCCTCGCCTCGCAAAGTAATAATGGGTAAGCATTCTATTTGCTAGAACAAAATATCTGTTTTAATTTTTGTAAGTTACCTATAATTGTGTATCTAATGAAAAAGGCTAAAATGTAATTATAATTAATTTTAGGTTAGAAATATGTCAACAATACATCGGTCATACGTCAAGTACTAATACTGCGTGTGACAGACTAAGAGCACAAAAAGCAATGGAGTCGCATTTGAATTGCGAAAAAAGGTGAGTTTAGTCGAAATAATTTTTTGATCTTTATTGAAGGATGGTACTTATTGAATAAGGATTATTGTGTGTGATTTAATATAATAGTTTATTTTAGTTTTTTTAAACATTTTAGTTTTCTTTCCAACAAGTGTTGATTTTTTTGTGATTTATAAAAGTCGTGGAACAAAAGTTATCAAAAAAAAAAAAATCTGCGTGAATTTGATTATGCTAGCTCCACTTGAATGTTGATGAACGTTTTTATTGCAGAAATAAAAGGAAGCAACAACCACTGCCATACGAAATCGAACTTGAAGAAAATGTGAGTTCTCTTATTTTATTTACTATGTACTATGAACTTTATACTATAGAGCTTGGCATAAATATCATTTTTCCATGTTGACTTATACTTTTTCTTTCAGGAGTCTAAAACTGCCGACATCAGTGGCCACAGAGTTGTTGATGTAAATTACTTTTTAATGAATTAGTTAATATCGTCACGAATCAATGTTCCAATGTGGCCTAACCACCATCAAATTAGAATCCGAAAAAGTTTCTGGCCTTACATCTGAGTTTACATTTTCTTGTACATTATGTAAAATAAAGTTTAAAATACAGAACTCAACACACAGGTTGAATTAAATGGCGGTGGCCGGGATAATGTCAGCTGGTTGTGTTAACGCTCAACTGAAACAGTTTTCGGCAGCTGCCGATTTACCATCCTTGTCGAAATATAGGTACAAAATCGTACAAGATGAAGTATGTGATGAATGGGAAGTGACGGCATGAGAAGAGACGAGGAAAGCGGGGGAGCGGGAGAAAGAAGTGGCAGTCAATGAAGGAAAGCTTACTAAAGATGGCATACCAATAATATATGTAATCTTAGATGGTTGTTGGGCTACACGTTCATATAGAACTAATTATGCTGCACTATCTGGCACTGCGACAATTATAGGTAGACGATTTCGTCAAGTTCTTTTCATGGCAGTCAAAAACAAATATTGTTGTATTTGTGCTAGAGCGGAAAAACGAAATGAGATAGTACAACAGCATGAGTGTTTTAAAAAATATAGTGGATCTTCCACAGCTATGGAATCCACTATTATCGCCGAAGGATTTAAACAGTCCATAGAAATGCATGGCATTATCTATGGAAGATACATAGCTGATGGAGACAGTAGCAATTAGGCAAAAATACTTGACACTCGATCATATCCCTCAATCACGGTCGAAAAGATTGATTGCAAAAATCACATATTAAGAAATTTTTGTAACAAATTGATAAATTTAAAAACGGATACAAAATATGCTGTAAAAGAAAAGAACATAATAATTACAAATAAGATTTGAAAGATACGAAAGTACATATGTAACGCCATAAAATATCATGGCTTACAAAATCTACAGTAATCAGACAAAATAAAAAATCTGCATCAAGATATTACGAATGCCATTTATCATGCATTTGAGCACCATGATTCCTGTGATAAAAATATTTGTAGTGAAAATACAAATGAAGAATAAAAAAATATTTGTAACACACGTCTCTGGCATCAGATGAAATATATTTTAATCTACAATGATGCATCACACTCAAGGATCTAATTGAAAATGTAGACAGCAATATTGTAGAGAATTTTAATGGAGTAGTTGCCAAATTAGTTGGCGACAAAAGAGTCAACTACGCTCTTAAACGGTCTTATCAGGCAAGATGCGCAGGGGTAGTAGTATCATTAAATATATATATATATATATATTACTTATTTTGCAGTTTCATTATAACTGAAAATTTGATTATTTAATTTAAAGAATATAAAAAATAAAAATACGAGTAATGTTATAGAAAATTGCCCTGATTAAATACGGCGAACACTAACACAATTAAAATAATATAAATTTGTAAAATTATTTAACCGATTTTTTAAAAAAGGTGTTACTAAGAAGTATAAAATAACAAAAATTGTCTACCTATTATGATTCTGAAGTAATAGAAATCTATAAACGGTTATGACTTTCAGTTAATACTTTTTAGTTCAAAGCTTCTTTTGAAGACGGTTCAAATTCGGCTATTTTATTTTAAATGTTTTAGTATTCGCCTTTTTTAGTCAAGGCAATTTTCCATAAAATTACTTACTCATATTTTTATTTTTTATTTAATTTGTTGTGTGGAGCTCTGTCATATTTATGTCTATAACTTTGTTAATAAGATTGGCATCTTAATATTTTGTAGGTACACTAAAACCATACTTGGAGTACCTAGATTATACCAGTGAAAGAATTATCAAAATCGGTTCAGTAGTTTACTAGAAAATTGCGAACATATATGTATATACATAAAACAGTATTCTTGGGCTTAACTTTGGATGCTAAGCTTCAGTGGCGCTCACATATAGATAAATTGTCAAAAAAGCTAAGCTCCGCAGCATACGCTGTTAGGAAAATTCGTAATTTAACCAACATAGAGACAGTACGAACGTTGGAAGGGCCATGGGAAGCCCGTTTAGTGTACTTTAGCTATTTTCATAGTGTAATGTCGTACGGTATTCTGTTGTGGGGAAATGCAGCCGACATTCAGACTATCTTTGTTTTGCAGAAAAGAGCTGTTCGATGCATTTATAAATTAACCTTTCGTATACCGGGTTCAGAAACAAAAAGCCGTTGTGTCTCGCGTAGATCTACGTTCCCGGCATACGAAGGGTTAAGTCCGAGACAATCTCTCAGAGAGAAATTTAAGGAGATTAATATAATGACTTTGCCTTCTCAGTACATTTTTGAAAATCTTTTATATGTCCATAAAAACATTAAATTGTTTAAAAAATACAGTGATATCCACAATATAAATACTAGGAACAAACACAAATTTGTTGTACCTCCAACAAGGCTCAAGAAAATACGTGGGTCATTCAGGTGTCAATGTTTACGCTTTTATAATAAACTTCCAAGCCACGTTCAAGATCTGAGCCTTAATAAATTCAAATCATTCATTAAACGCAAGTTGTGTCAGAAAGCTTTTGATACCGTTAAAGATTATATTGAGGACAAAAAGGCTTGGCATTGAACTGCTCCAAATTTTCTTTTTCTCTTTTTATTTTTGCACACTCAATGTTGACATGAATATTTACTTTGTAAAGTATTATATTATTTTAATTATTGTGAATGTGAAGACTATGTAGGTCATTGCTTTTTTTGTTTGTTTTGTAATCAGTTTGAGTAATCTATGCGGCCTACCCCAATGTCCTTTCTTTGGTATTGTTCATCGAATCGTTGAGCTCCTAAAGTTCTGAGTTGAGCTGCGCGATTACTGACAAATGCGTGCACTGACTGGACAGGTCCTCTCAATCTGTGTGGTTCTTTCCTCAAAAGACCATTTCAGACACCAATCTACATGGTCTTCACATGAAGTGACCAAGATTATGTCTGGACTTTATAAGAGACTGTGACCTCTGAGTTTGTTTCGGCCTTTCTTCTCAGAGTAGTCAGATAGGAAACGCCGACCTCATCTAGTTTAAAAAAAAAATATTGACTTGTAAAAGTGTTTGTACAAACCTACTTACAGAAATAAAGATCATTTATCATAAAACACGAGTTTTTTAAAGTAGGTTAATTTTTGTAAAATTAAAATAGTTCATTAATCCTACTAATATTATAAATGTGAAAGTTTGTATGTTTAGATGTTTGTTACTCAATCACGCAAAAACGGCTGAACGGATTTGGATGAAATTTGGTATACAGATACTCTATAACCTAGATTAAGAGATAGGATACTTTTCATCCCGGTAGAAGGTTCCAGCGAGATAATTTCCGACATACACGCGGGCGAAGCCGCGGGCAACAGCTAGTATATTATGACATAGGATACTTTTCATCCCGGTAGAAGGTTCCCGTGGGATAATTTCCGACATACACGCGGGCAACAGCTAGTATATTAAGACATAGGACACTTTTCATCCCGGTAGAAGGTTCCCGTGGGATAATTTCCGACATACACGCGGGCAACAGCTAGTATATTAAGACATAGGATACTTTTCATCCCGGTAGAAGGTTCCCGTGGGATAATTTCCGACATACACGCAGGCGTAGCCGCGGGCAACAGCTAGTATATTAAGACATAGGATACTTTTCATCCCGGTAGAAGGTTCCCGTGGGATAATTTCCGACATACACGCGGGCAACAGCTAGTATATTAAGACATAGGATACTTTTCATCCCGGTAGAAGGTTCCCGTGGGATAATTTCCGACATACACGCGGGCAACAGCTAGTATATTAAGACATAGGATACTTTTCATCCCGGTAGAAGGTTCCCGTGGGATAATTTCCGACATACACGCAGGCGTAGCCGCGGGCAACAGCTAGTATATTAAGACATAGGATACTTTTCATCCCGGTAGAAGGTTCCCGCGGGATAATTTCCGACATACACGCGGGCAACAGCTAGTATATTAAGACATAGGATACTTTTCATCCCGGTAGAAGGTTCCCGTGGGATAATTTCCGACATACACGCGGGCAACAGCTAGTATATTAAGACATAGGATACTTTTCATCCCGGTAGAAGGTTCCCGTGGGATAATTTCCGACATACACGCGGGCAACAGCTAGTATATTAAGACATAGGATACTTTTCATCCCGGTAGAAGGTTCCCGTGGGATAATTTCCGACATACACGCAGGCGTAGCCGCGGGCAACAGCTAGTATATTAAGACATAGGATACTTTTCATCCCGGTAGAAGGTTCCCGTGGGATAATTTCCGACATACACGCAGGCAACAGCTAGTATATTAAGACATAGGATACTTTTCATCCCGGTAGAAGGTTCCCGCGGGATAATTTCCGACATACACGCGGGCAACAGCTAGTATATTAAGACATAGGATACTTTTCATCCCGGTAGAAGGTTCCCACGGGATAATTTCCGACATACACGCAGGCAACAGCTAGTATATTAAGACATAGGATACTTTTCATCCCGGTAGAAGGTTCCCGTGGGAAAATTTCCGACATACACGCGGGCAACAGCTAGTATATTACGACATAGGATACTTTTCATCCCGGTAGAAGGTTCCCGTGGGATAATATCCGACATACACGCGGGCGTAGCCGCGGGCAACAGCTAGTATATTAAGACATAGGATACTTTTCATCCCGGTAGAAGGTTCCCGCGGGATAATTTCCGACATACACGCGGGCAACAGCTAGTATATTAAGACATAGGATACTTTTCATCCCGGCAGAAGGTTCCCGTGGGATAATTTCCGACATACACGCGGGCAACAGCTAGTATAATAAGACATAGGATACTTTTCATCCCGGTAGAAGGTTCCCGCGGGATAATTTCCGACATACACGTGGGCAACAGCTAGTATATTAAGACATAGGATATTTTTCATCCCGGTAGAAGGTTCCCGTGGGATAATTTCCGACATACACGCGGGCAACAGCTAGTATATTAAGACAGGATACTTTTCATCCCGGTAGAAGGTTCCCGTGGGATAATTTCCGACATACACGCGGACGTAGCCGCGGGAAACAGCTAGTATAATAAGACATAGGATACTTTTCATCCCGGTAGAAGGTTTTCGCGGGATAATTTCCGACATACACGCGGGCAACAGCTAGTATATTAAGACATAGGATATTTTTCATCCCGGTAGAAGGTTCCCGTGGGATAATTTCCGACATACACGCGGGCGTAGCCGCGGGCAACAGCTAGTATAATAAGACATAGGATACTTTTCATCCCGGTAGAAGGTTTTCGCGGGATAATTTCCGACATACACGCGGGCAACAGCTAGTATATTAAGACAAAGGATATTTTTCATCCCGGTAGAAGGTTCCCGTGGGATAATTTCCGACATACACGCGGGCAACAGCTAGTATATTAAGACATAGGATACTTTTTATCCCGGTAGAAGGTTCCCGTGGGATAATTTCCGACATACACGCGGGCAACAGCTAGTATATTAAGACATAGGATACTTTTCATCCCGGTAGAAGGTTTTCGCGGGATAATTTCCGACATACACGCGGGCAACAGCTAGTATATTAAGACATAGGATATTTTTCATCCCGGTAGAAGGTTCCCGTGGGATAATTTCCGACATACACGCGGGCAACAGCTAGTATATTAAGACATAGGATACTTTTCATCCCGGTAGAAGGTTCCCGCGGGATAATTTCCGACATACACGCAGGCGTAGCCGCGGGCAACAGCTAGTTTATTAAGACATAGGATACTTTTCATCCCGGTAGAAGGTTCCCGCGGGATAATTTCCGACATACACGCGGGCAACAGCTAGTATATTAAGACATAGGATACTTTTCATCCCGGTAGAAGTTTCCCGCGGGATAATTTCCGACATACACGCGGGCGAAGTCGCGGGCAACAGCTAGTATATTAAGACATAGGATACTTTTCATCCCGGTAGAAGGTTCCCGCGGGATAATTTCCGACATACACGCGGGCGTAGCCGCGGGCAACAGCTAGTATATTAAGACATAGGATACTTTTCATCCCGGTAGAAGGTTCCCGCGGGATAATTTCCGACATACACGCGGGCGTAGCCGCGGGCAACAGCTAGTATATTAAGACATAGGATACTTTTCATCCCGGTAGAAGGTTCCCGCGGGATAATTTCCGACATACACGCGGGCAACAGCTAGTATATTAAGACATAGGATACTTTTCATCCCGGTAGAAGGTTCCCGCGGGATAATTTCCGACATGCACGCGGGCAACAGCTAGTATATTAAGACATAGGATACTGTTCATCCCGGTAGAAGGTTCCCGTGGGAAAATTTCCGACATACACGCGGGCGAAGCCGCGGGCAACAATAAGTATATTAAGACATAGGATACTTTTCATCCCGGTAGAAGTTTCCCGCGGGATAATTTCCGACATACACCCGGGCAACAGCTAGTATATTACGACATAGGATACTTTTCATCCCCGTAGAAGGTTCCCGCGGGATAATTTCCGACATACACGCGGGCAACAGCTAGTATATTAAGACATAGGATACTTTTCATCCCGGTAGAAGGTTCCCGTGGGATAATTTCCGACATACACGCGGGCAACAGCTAGTATATTAAGACATAGGATACTTTTCATCCCGGTAGAAGGTTCCCGTGGGATAATTTCCGACATACACGCGGGCAACAGCTAGTATATTAAGACATAGGATATTTTTCATCCCGGTAGAAGGTTACCGTGGGATAATTTCCGACATACACGCGGGCAACAGCTAGTATATTAAGACATAGGATACTTTTCATCCCGGTAGAAGGTTCCCGTGGGATAATTTCCGACATACACGCGGGCGTAGCCGCGGGCAACAGCTAGTATAATAAGACATAGGATACTTTTCATCCCGGTAGAAGGTTTTCGCGGGATAATTTCCGACATACACGCGGGCAACAGCTAGTATATTAAGACATAGGATATTTTTCATCCCGGTAGAAGGTTCCCGTGGGATAATTTCCGACATACACGCGGGCGTAGCCGCGGGCAACAGCTAGTATAATAAGACATAGGATACTTTTCATCCCGGTAGAAGGTTTTCGCGGGATAATTTCCGACATACACGCGGGCAACAGCTAGTATATTAAGACATAGGATATTTTTCATCCCGGTAGAAGGTTCCCGTGGGATAATTTCCGACATACACGCGGGCAACAGCTAGTATATTAAGACATAGGATACTTTTAATCCCGGTAGAAGATTCCCGTGGGATAATTTTCGACATACACGCGGGCAACAGCTAGTATATTACGACATAGGATACTTTTCATCCCGGTAGAAGGTTCCCGTGGGATAATTTCCGACATACACGCGGGCGTAGCCGCGGGCAACAGCTAGTATATTAAGACATAGGATACTTTTCATCCCGGTAGAAGGTTCCCGCGGGATAATTTCCGACATACACGCGGGCAACAGCTAGTATATTAAGACATAGGATACTTTTCATCCCGGTAGAAGGTTCCCGTGGGATAATTTCCGACATACACGCGGGCAACAGCTAGTATATTAAGACATAGGATACTTTTCATCCCATTAGAAGGTTCCCGTGGGATAATTTCCGACATACACGCGGGCAACAGCTAGTATATTAAGACATAGGATACTTTTCATCCCGGTAGAAGGTTCCCGTGGGCTAATTTCCGAGATACACGCGGGCAACAGCTAGTATATTAAGACATAGGATACTTTTCATCCCGGTAGAAAGTTCCCGCGGGATAATTTCCGACATACACGCGGGCAACAGCTAGTATATTAAGACATAGGATACTTTTCATCCCGGTAGAAGGTTCCCGTGGGATAATTTCCGACATACACGCAGGCGTAGCCGCGGGCAACAGCTAGTATATTAAGACATAGGATACTTTTCATCCCGGTAGAAGGTTCCCGCGGGATAATTTCCGACATACACGCGGGCAACAGCTAGTATATTAAGACATAGGATACTTTTCATCCCGGTAGAAGGTTTTCGCGGGATAATTTCCGACATACACGCGGGCAACAGCTAGTATATTAAGACATAGGATATTTTTCATCCCGGTAGAAGGTTCCCGTGGGATAATTTCCGACATACACGCGGGCGTAGCCGCGGGCAACAGCTAGTATAATAAGACATAGGATACTTTTCATCCCGGTAGAAGGTTTTCGCGGGATAATTTCCGACATACACGCGGGCAACAGCTAGTATATTAAGACATAGGATATTTTTCATCCCGGTAGAAGGTTCCCGTGGGATAATTTCCGACATACACGAGGGCAACAGCTAGTATATTAAGACATAGGATACTTTTAATCCCGGTAGAAGATTCCCGTGGGATAATTTTCGACATACACGCGGGCAACAGCTAGTATATTAAGACATAGGATATTTTTCATCCCGGTAGAAGGTTCCCGTGGGATAATTTCCGACATACACGCGGGCAACAGCTAGTATATTAAGACATAGGATACTTTTCATCCCGGTAGAAGGTTCCCGCGGGATAATTTCCGACATACACGCGGGCAACAGCTAGTATATTAAGACATAGGATACTTTTCATCCCGGTAGAAGGTTCCCGTGGGATAATTTCCGACATACACGCGGGCAACAGCTAGTATATTAAGACATAGGATACTTTTCATCCCATTAGAAGGTTCCCGTGGGATAATTTCCGACATACACGCGGGCAACAGCTAGTATATTAAGACATAGGATACTTTTCATCCCGGTAGAAGGTTCCCGTGGGCTAATTTCCGAGATACACGCGGGCAACAGCTAGTATATTAAGACATAGGATACTTTTCATCCCGGTAGAAAGTTCCCGCGGGATAATTTCCGACATACACGCGGGCAACAGCTAGTATATTAAGACATAGGATACTTTTCATCCCGGTAGAAGGTTCCCGTGGGATAATTTCCGACATACACGCAGGTGTAGCCGCGGGCAACAGCTAGTATATTAAGACATAGGATACTTTTCATCCCGGTAGAAGGTTCCCGCGGGATAATTTCCGACATACACGCGGGCAACAGCTAGTATATTAAGACATAGGATACTTTTCATCCCGGTAGAAGGTTCCCGTGGGATAATTTCCGACATACACGCGGGCGTAGCCGCGGGCAACAGCTAGTATAATAAGACATAGGATACTTTTCATCCCAGTAGAAGGTTCCCGCGGGATAATTTCCGACATACACGTGGGCAACAGCTAGTATATTAAGACATAGGATATTTTTCATCCCGGTAGAAGGTTCCCGTGGGATAATTTCCGACATAGACGCGGGCAACAGCTAGTATATTAAGACATAGGATACTTTTCATCCCGGTAGAAGGTTCCCGTGGGATAATTTCCGACATACACGCGGGCGTAGCCGCGGGCAACAGCTAGTATAATAAGACATAGGATACTTTTCATCATGGTAGAAGGTTTTCGCGGGATAATTTCCGACATACACGCGGGCAACAGCTAGTATATTAAGACATAGGATATTTTTCATCCCGGTAGAAGGTTCCCGTGGGATAAATTCCGACATACACGCGGGCGTAGCCGCGGGCAACAGCTAGTATAATAAGACATAGGATATTTTTCATCCCGGTAGAAGGTTCCCGTGAGATAATTTCCGACATACACGCGGGCAACAGCTAGTATATTAAGACATAGGATACTTTTCATCCCGGTAGAAGGTTCCCGTGGGATAATTTCCGACATACACGCGGGCAACAAGTAGTATATTAAGACATAGGATACTTTTCATCCCGGTAGAAGATTCCCGTGGGATAATTTCCGACATACACGCGGGCAACAGCTAGTATATTACGACATAGGATACTTTTCATCCCGGTAGAAGGTTCCCGTGGGATAATTTCCGACATACACGCGGGCGTAGCAGCTGGCAACAGCTAGTATATTAAGACATAGGATACTTTTCATCCCGGTAGAAGGTTCCCGCGGGATAATTTCCGACATACACGCGGGCAACAGCTAGTATATTAAGACATAGGATACTTTTCATCCCGGTAGAAGGTTCCCGTGGGATAATTTCCGACATACACGCGGGCAACAGCTAGTATATTAAGACATAGGATAATTTTCATGCCGGTAGAAGGTTCCCGTGGGAAAATTTCCGACATACACGCGGGCGAAGCCGCGGGCAACAATTAGTATATTAAGACATAGGATACATTTCATCCCGGTAGAAGTTTCCCGCGGGATAATTTCCGACATACACCCGGGCAACAGCTAGTATATTACGACATAGGATACTTTTCATCCCGGTAGAAGGTTCCCGCGGGATAATTTCCGACATACACGCGGGCAACAGCTAGTATATTAAGACATAGGATACTTTTCATCCCGGTAGAAGGTTCCCGTGGGATAATTTCCGACATACACGCGGGCAACAGCTAGTATATTAAGACATAGGATACTTTTCATCCCGGTAGAAGGTTCCCGTGGGATAATTTCCGACATACACGCGGGCGTAGCCGCGGGCAACAGCTAGTATAATAAGACATAGGATACTTTTCATCCCGGTAGAAAGTTCCCGCGGGATAATTTCCGACATACACGTGGGCAACAGCTAGTATATTAAGACATAGGATATTTTTCATCCCGGTAGAAGGTTCCCGTGAGATAATTTCCGACATACACGCGGGCAACAGCTAGTATATTAAGACATAGGATACTTTTCATCCCGGTAGAAGGTTCCCGTGGAATAATTTCCGACAAACACGCGGGCGTAGCCGCGGGCAACAGCAAGTATAATAAGACATAGGATACTTTTCATCCTGGTAGAAGGTTTTCGCGGGATAATTTCCGACATACACGCGGGCAACAGCTAGTATATTAAGACATAGGATACTTTTCATCCCGGTAGAAGGTTCCCGTGGAATAATTTCCGACAAACACGCGGGCGTAGCCGCGGGCAACAGCAAGTATAATAAGACATAGGATACTTTTCATCCTGGTAGAAGGTTTTCGCGGGATAATTTCCGACATACACGCGGGCAACAGCTAGTATATTAAGACATAGGATACTTTTCATCCCGGTAAAAGGTTCCCGCGGGATAATTTCCGACATACACGCGGGCAACAGCTAGTATATTAAGACATAGGATACTTTTCATCCCGGTAGGAGGTTCCCGTGGGATAATTTCCGACATACACGCGGGCAACAGCTAGTATATTAAGACATAGGATACTTTTCATCCCGGTAGAAGGTTCCCGTGGGAAAATTTCCGACATACACGCGGGCGAAGCCGCGGGCAACAATTAGTATATTAAGACATAGGATACTTTTCATCCCGGTAGAAGTTTCCCGCGGGATAATTTCCGACATACACGCGGGCAACAGCTAGTATATTACGACATAGGATACTTTTCATCCCGGTAGAAGGTTCCCGCGGGATAATTTCCGACATACACGTGGGCAACAGCTAGTATATTAAGACATAGGATATTTTTCATCCCGGTAGAAGGTTCCCGTGGGATAATTTCCGACATACACGCGGGCAACAGCTAGTATATTAAGACATAGGATACTTTTCATCCCGGTAGAAGGTTCCCGTGGAATAATTTCCGACAAACACGCGGGCGTAGCCGCGGGCAACAGCAAGTATAAAAAGACATAGGATACTTTTCATCCTGGTAGAAGGTTTTCGCGGGATAATTTCCGACATACACGCGGGCAACAGCTAGTATATTAAGACATAGGATATTTTTCATCCCGGTAGAAGGTTCCCGTGGGATAATTTCCGACATACACGCGGGCGAAGCCGCGGGCAACAGCTAGTATTTTAAAACATAGGATACTTTTCATCCCGGTAGAAGGTTCCCGCGGGATAATTTCCGACATACACCCGGGCAACAGCTAGTATATTACGACATAGGATACTTTTCATCCCGGTAGAAGGTTCCCGTGGAATAATTTCGGACAAACACGCGGGCGTAGCCGCGGGCAACAGCAAGTATAAAAAGACATAGGATACTTTTCATCCTGGTAGAAGGTTCCCGCGGGATAATTTCCGACATACACCCGGGCAACAGCTAGTATATTACGACATAGGATACTTTTCATCCCGGTAGAAGGTTCCCGTGGAATAATTTCGGACAAACACGCGGGCGTAGCCGCGGGCAACAGCAAGTATAAAAAGACATAGGATACTTTTCATCCCGGTAGAAGGTTCCCGTGGGATAATTTCCGACATACACGCGGGCGAAGCCGCGGGCAACAGCTAGTATTTTAAAACATAGGATACTTTTCATCCCGGTAGAAGGTTCCCGCGGGATAATTTCCGACATACACCCGGGCAACAGCTAGTATATTACGACATAGGATACTTTTCATGCCGGTAGAAGGTTCCCGTGGGAAAATTTCCGACATACACGCGGGCGAAGCCGCGGGCAACAATTAGTATATTAAGACATAGGATACATTTCATCCCGGTAGAAGTTTCCCGCGGGATAATTTCCGACATACACCCGGGCAACAGCTAGTATATTACGACATAGGATACTTTTCATCCCGGTAGAAGGTTCCCGCGGGATAATTTCCGACGTACACGCGGGCAACAGCTAGTATATTAAGACATAGGATACTTTTCATCCCGGTAGAAGGTTCCCGTGGGATAATTTCCGACATACACGCGGGCGTAGCCGCGGGCAACAGCTAGTATAATAAGACATAGGATACTTTTCATACCGGTAGAAGGTTCCCGCGGGATAATTTCCGACATACACGTGGGCAACAGATAGTATATTAAGACATAGGATATTTTTCATCACGGTAGAAGGTTCCCGTGGGATAATTTCCGACATACACGCGGGCAACAGCTAGTATATTAAGACATAGGATACTTTTCATCCCGGTAGAAGGTTCCCGTGGAATAATTTCCGACAAACACGCGGGCGTAGCCGCGGGCAACAGCAAGTATAATAAGACATAGGATACTTTTCATCCTGGTAGAAGGTTTTCGCGGGATAATTTCCGACATACACGCGGGCAACAGCTAGTATATTAAGACATAGGATATTTTTCATCCCGGTAGAAGGTTCCCGTGGGATAATTTCCGACATACACGCGGGCGAAGCCGCGGGCAACAGCTAGTATTTTAAAACATAGGATACTTTTCATCCCGGTAGAAGGTTCCCGCGGGATAATTTCCGACATACACGCGGGCAACAGCTAGTATATTAAGACATAGGATACTTTTCATCCCGGTAGGAGGTTCCCGTGGGATAATTTCCGACATACACGCGGGCAACAGCTAGTATATTAAGACATAGGATACTTTTCATCCCGGTAGAAGGTTCCCGTGGGAAAATTTCCGACATACACGCGGGCGAAGCCGCGGGCAACAATTAGTATATACTTTACATAGGATACTTTTCATCCCGGTAGAAGTTTCCCGCGGGATAATTTCCGACATACACGCGGGCAACAGCTAGTATATTACGACATAGGATACTTTTCATCCCGGTAGAAGGTTCCCGCGGGATAATTTCCGACATACACGTGGGCAACAGCTAGTATATTAAGACAAAGGATATTTTTCATCCCGGTAGAAGGTTCCCGTGGGATAATTTCCGACATACACGCGGGCAACAGCTAGTATATTAAGACATAGGATACTTTTCATCCCGGTAGAAGGTTCCCGTGGAATAATTTCCGACAAACACGCGGGCGTAGCCGCGGGCAACAGCAAGTATAAAAAGACATAGGATACTTTTCATCCTGGTAGAAGGTTTTCGCGGGATAATTTCCGACATACACGCGGGCAACAGCTGGTATATTAAGACATAGGATACTTTTCATCCCGGTAGGAGGTTCCCGTGGGATAATTTCCGACATACACGCGGGCAACAGCTAGTATATTAAGACATAGGATACTTTTCATCCCGGTAGAAGGTTCCCGTGGGAAAATTTCCGACATACACGCGGGAGAAGCCGCGGGCAACAATTAGTATATTAAGACATAGGATACTTTTCATCCCGGTAGAAGGTTCCCGCGGGATAATTTCCGACATACACGCGGGCAACAGCTAGTATATTAAGACATAGGATACTTTTCATCCCGGTAGAAGGTTCCCGTGGAATAATTTCCGACAAACACGCGGGCGTAGCCGCGGGCAACAGCTAGTATTTTAAAACATAGGATACTTTTCATCCCGGTAGAAGGTTCCCGCGGGATAATTTCCGACATACACGCGGGCAACAGCTAGTATATTAAGACATAGGATACTTTTCATCCCAGTAGGAGGTTCCCGTGGGATAATTTCCGACATACACGCGGGCAACAGCTAGTATAAGACATAGGATACTTTTCATCCCGGTAGAAGGTTCCCGTGGAAAAATTTCCGACATACACGCGGGCGAAGCCGCGGGCAACAATTAGTATATTAAGACATAGGATACTTTTCATCCCGGTAGAAGGTTCCCGCGGGATAATTTCCGACATACACGCGGGCAACAGCTAGTATATTAAGACATAGGATACTTTTCATCCCGGTAGGAGGTTCCCGTGGGATAATTTCCGACATACACGCGGGCAACAGCTAGTATATTAAGACATAGGATACTTTTCATCCCGGTAGAAGGTTCCCGTGGGAAAATTTCCGACATACACGCGGGCGAAGCCGCGGGCAACAATTAGTATATTAAGACATAGGATACTTTTCATCCCGGTAGAAGTTTCCCGCGGGATAATTTCCGACATACACGCGGGCAACAGCTAGTATATTACGACATAGGATACTTTTCATCCCGGTAGAAGGTTCCCGCGGGATAATTTCCGACATACACGCGGGCAACAGCTAGTATATTAAGACATAGGATACTTTTCATCCCGGTAGAAGGTTCCCGTGGGATAATTTCCGACATACACGCGGGCAACAGCTAGTATATTAAGACATAGGATACTTTTCATCCCGGTAGAAGGTTCCCGTGGGATAATTTCCGACATACACGCGGGCGTAGCCGCGGGCAACAGCTAGTATAATAAGACATAGGATACTTTTCATCCCAGTAGAAGGTTCCCGCGGGATAATTTCCGACATACACGTGGGCAACAGCTAGTATATTAAGACATAGGATATTTTTCATCCCGGTAGAAGGTTCCCGTGTGATAATTTCCGACATACACGCGGGCAACAGCTAGTATATTAAGACATAGGATACTTTTCATCCCGGTAGAAGGTTCCCGTGGGATAATTTCCGACATACACGCGGGCGTAGCCGCGGGCAACAGCTAGTATAATAAGACATAGGATACTTTTCATCCTGGTAGAAGGTTTTCGCGGGATAATTTCCGACATACACGCGGGCAACAGCTAGTATATTAAGACATAGGATATTTTTCATCCCGGTAGAAGGTTCCCGTGGGATAAATTCCGACATACACGCGGGCGTAGCCGCGGGCAACAGCTAGTATAATAAGACATAGGATACTTTTCATCCCGGTAGAACGTTTTCGCGGGATAATTTCCGACATACACGCGGGCAACAGCTAGTATATTAAGACATAGGATATTTTTCATCCCGGTAGAAGGTTCCCGTGGGATAATTTCCGACATACACGCGGGCAACAAGTAGTATATTAAGACATAGGATACTTTTCATGCCAGTAGAAGATTCCCGTGGGATAATTTCCGACATACACGCGGGCAACAGCTAGTATATTACGACATAGGATACTTTTCATCCCGGTAGAAGGTTCCCGTGGGATAATTTCCGACATACACGCGGGCGTAGCCGCGGGCAACAGCTAGTATATTAAGACATAGGATACTTTTCATCCCGGTAGAAGGTTCCCGCGGGATAATTTCCGACATACACGCGGGCAACAGCTAGTATATTAAGACATAGGATACTTTTCATCCCGGTAGAAGGTTCCCGTGGGATAATTTCCGACATACACGCGGGCAACAGCTAGTATATTAAGACATAGGATACTTTTCATCCCGGTAGAAGGTTCCCGTGGGAAAATTTCCGACATACACGCGGGCGAAGCCGCGGGCAACAATTAGTATATTAAGACATAGGATACTTTTCATCCCGGTAGAAGTTTCCCGCGGGATAATTTCCGACATACACCCGGGCAACAGCTAGTATATTACGACATAGGATACTTTTCATCCCGGTAGAAGGTTCCCGCGGGATAATTTCCGACATACACGCGGGCAACAGCTAGTATATTAAGACATAGGATACTTTTCATCCCGGTAGAAGGTTCCCGTGGGATAATTTCCGACATACACGCGGGTAACAGCTAGTATATTAAGACATAGGATACTTTTCATCCCGGTAGAAGGTTCCCGTGGGATAATTTCCGACATACACGCGGGCGTAGCCGCGGGCAACAGCTAGTATAATAAGACATAGGATACTTTTCATCCCGGTAGAAGGTTCCCGCGGGATAATTTCCGACATACACGTGGGCAACAGCTAGTATATTAAGACATAGGATAATTTTCATCCCGGTAGAAGGTTCCCGTGGGATAATTTCCGACATACACGCGGGCAACAGCTAGTATATTAAGACATAGGATACTTTTCATCCCGGTAGAAGGTTCCCGTGGAATAATTTCCGACATACACGCGGGCGTAGCCGCGGGCAACAGCAAGTATAATAAGACATAGGATACTTTTCATCCTGGTAGAAGGTTTTCGCGGGATAATTTCCGACATACACGCGGGCAACAGCTAGTATATTAAGACATAGGATATTTTTCATCCCGGTAGAAGGTTCCCGTGGGATAATTTCCGACATACACGCGGGCGTAGCCGCGGGCAACAGCTAGTATAATAAGACATAGGATACTTTTCATCCCGGTAGAAGGTTTTCGCGGGATAATTTCCGACATACACGCGGGCAACAGCTAGTATATTAAGACATAGGATATTTTTCATCCCGGTAGAAGGTTCCCGTGGGATAATTTCCGACATACACGCGGGCAACAGCTAGTATATTAAGACATAGGATACTTTTCATCCCGGTAGAAGGTTCCCGTGGGATAATTTCCGACATACACGCGGGCAACAAGTAGTATATTAAGACATAGGATACTTTTCATCCCGGTAGAAGATACCCGTGGGATAATTTCCGACATACACGCGGGCAACAGCAAGTATATTACGACATAGGATACTTTTCATCCCGGTAGAAAGTTCCCGTGGGATAATTTCCGACATACACGCGGGCGTAGCCGCGGGCAACAGCTAGTATATTAAGACATAGGATACTTTTCATCCCGGTAGAAGGTTCCCGCGGGATAATTTCCGACATACACGCGGGCAACAGCTAGTATATTAAGACATAGGATACTTTTCATCCCGGTAGAAGGTTCCCGTGGGATAATTTTCGACATACACGCGGGCAACAGCTAGTATATTAAGAAATAGGATACTTTTCATCCCATTAGAAGGTTCCCGTGGGATAATTTCCGACATACACGCGGGCAACAGCTAGTATATTAAGACATAGGATACTTTTCATCCCGGTAGAAGGTTCCCGTGGGATAATTTCCGACATACTCGCGGGCAACAGCTAGTATATTAAGACATAGGATACTTTTCATCCCGGTAGAAGGTTCCCGTGGGATAATTTCCGACATACACGCGGGCAACAGCTAGTATATTAAGACATAGGATACTTTTCATCCCGGTAGAAGGTTCCCGCGGGATAATTTCCGACATACACGCGGGCGTAGCCGCAGGCAACAGCTAGTATATTAAGACATAGGATACTTTTCATCCCGGTAGAAGGTTCCCGTGGGCTAATTTCCGAGATACACGCGGGCAACAGCTAGTATATTAAGACATAGGATACTTTTCATCCCGGTAGAAAGTTCCCGCGGGATAATTTCCGACATACACGCGGGCAACAGCTAGTATATTAAGACATAGGATACTTTTCATCCCGGTAGAAGGTTCCCGTGGGATAATTTCCGACATACACGCAGGCGTAGCCGCGGGCAACAGCTAGTATATTAAGACATAGGATACTTTTCATCCCGGTAGAAGGTTCCCGTGGGATAATTTCCGACATACACGCGGGCAACAGCTAGTATATTAAGACATAGGATACTTTTCATCCCGGTAGAAGGTTCCCGCGGGATAATTTCCGACATACACGCGGGCGTAGCCGCGGGCAACAGCTAGTATATTAAGACATAGGATACTTTTCATCCCGGTAGAAGGTTCCCGTGGGATAATTTCCGACATTCACGCGGGCGAAGCCGTGGGCAACAGCTAGTATATTAAGACATAGGATACTTTCATCCCGGTAGAAGGTTCCCGTGGGCTAATTTCCGACATACACGCGGGCAACAGCTAGTATATTAAGACATAGGATACTTTTCATCCCGGTAGAAGGTTCCCGCGGGATAATTTCCGACATACACGCGGGCAACAGCTAGTATTTTAAGACATAGGATACTTTTCATCCCGGTAGAAGGTTCCCGCGGGATAAGTTCCGACATACACGCGGGCAACAGCTAGAATATTAAGACATAGGATACTTTCATCCCGGTAGAAGGTTCCCGCGGGATAATTTCCGACATACACGCGGGCGTAGCCGCGGGCAACAGCTAGTATATTAAGTACTGCGACTATACAGTAGATACTTCCGTAGTACTGCGACTATAGAGTAGCAACTTGCGTAGTACTGCGACTATAGAGTAGCAACTTGTGTAGTACTGCGACTATAGACTAGCAACTTATGTAGTACTGCGACTATGGACTAGCAACTTGTGTAGTACTGCGACTATAGAGTAGCAACTTGTGTTGTACTGCGACTATACAGTAGCAACTTCCGTAGTACTGCGACTATAGAGTAGCAACTTGTGTAGTACTGTGACTATAGAGTAGCAACTTGTGTAGTACTGCGACTATAGACTAGCAACTTGTGTAGTACTGCGACTATAGAGTAGCAACTTGTGTAGTACTGCGACTATAGAGTAGCAACTTGTGTAGTACTGCGACTATAGACTAGCAACTTGTGTAGTACTGCGACTATAGACTAGCAACTTGTGTAGTACTGCGACTATAGAGTAGCAACTTATGTAGTACTGCGACTATACAGTAGCAACTTCCGTAGTACTGCGACTATAGAGTAGCAACTTGCGTAGTACTGCGACTATAGAGTAGCAACTTGTGTAGTACTGCGACTATACAGTAGCAACTTCCGTAGTACTGCGACTATAGAGTAGCAACTTGCGTAGTACTGCGACTATAGAGTAGCAACTTGTGTAGTACTGCGACTATAGACTAGCAACTTGTGTAGTACTGCGACTATGGACTAGCAACTTGTGTAGTACTGCGACTATAGAGTAGCAACTTGTGTTGTACTGCGACTATACAGTAGCAACTTCCGTAGTACTGCGACTATAGAGTAGCAACTTGTGTAGTACTGCGACTATACAGTAGCAACTTGTGTAGTACTGCGACTATACAGTAGCAACTTGTGTAGTACTGCGACTATAGAGTAGCAACTTGTGTAGTACTGCGACTATAGAGTAGCAACTTGTGTAGTACTGCGACTATAGACTAGCAACTTGTGTAGTACTGCGACTATAGAGTAGCAACTTGTGTAGTACTGCGACTATAGAGTAGCAACTTCCGTAGTACTGCGACTATAGACTAGCAACTTGTGTAGTACTGCGACTATAGACTAGCAACTTGTGTAGTACTGCGACTATACAGTAGCAACTTCCGTAGTACTGCGACTATAGAGTAGCAACTTGCGTAGTACTGCGACTATAGAGTAGCAACTTGCGTAGTACTGCGACTATAGAGTAGCAACTTGTGTAGTACTGCGACTATACAGTAGCAACTTGTGTAGTACTGCGACTATACAGTAGCAACTTGTGTAGTACTGCGACTATAGAGTAGCAACTTGTGTAGTACTGCGACTATACAGTAGCAACTTGTGTAGTACTGCGACTATACAGTAGCAACTTGTGTAGTACTGCGACTATAGAGTAGCAACTTGTGTAGTACTGCGACTATAGAGTAGCAACTTGTGTAGTACTGCGACTATACAGTAGCAACTTCCGTAGTACTGCGACTATACAGTAGCAACTTCCATAGTACTGCGACTATACAGTAGCAACTTCCGTAGTACTGCGACTATAGAGTAGCAACTTGCGTAGTACTGCGACTATAGAGTAGCAACTTGTGTAGTACTGCGACTATAGACTAGCAACTTGTGTAGTACTGCGACTATGGACTAGCAACTTGTGTAGTACTGCGACTATACAGTAGCAACTTGTGTAGTACTGCGACTATAGACTAGCAACTTGTGTAGTACTGCGACTATAGAGTAGCAACTTGTGTAGTACTGCGACTATACAGCAGCAACTTCCGTAGTACTGCGACTATAGAGTAGCAACTTGTGTTGTACTGCGACTATACAGTAGCAACTTCCGTAGTACTGCGACTATAGAGTAGCAACTTGTGTAGTACTGCGACTATACAGTAGCAACTTGTGTAGTACTGCGACTATACAGTAGCAACTTGTGTAGTACTGCGACTATAGACTAGCAAATTGTGTAGTACTGCGACTATAGACTAGCAACTTGTGTAGTACTGCGACTATACAGTAGCAACTTGTGTAGTACTGCGACTATAGACTAGCAACTTGTGTAGTACTGCGACTATAGACTAGCAACTTGTGTAGTACTGCGACTATACAGTAGCAACTTGTGTAGTACTGCGACTATAGACTAGCAACTTGTGTAGTACTGCGACTATAGAGTAGCAACTTGTGTAGTACTGCGACTATACAGTAGCAACTTGTGTAGTACTGCGACTATAGAGTAGCAACTTGTGTAGTACTGCGACTATACAGTAGCAACTTGTGTAGTACTGCGACTATAGACTAGCAACTTATGTAGTACTGCGACTATACAGTAGCAACTTCCGTAGTACTGCGACTATAGAGTAGCAACTTGCGTAGTACTGCGACTATAGAGTAGCAACTTATGTAGTACTGCGACTATACAGTAGCAACTTGTGTAGTACTGCGACTATACAGTAGCAACTTGTGTAGTACTGCGACTATAGACTAGCAACTTGTGTAGTACTGCGACTATACAGTAGCAACTTGTGTAGTACTGCGACTATAGACAAGCAGCTTGTGTAGTACTGCGACTATAGACTAGCAACTTGTGTAGTACTGCGACTATAGACTAGCAACTTGTGTAGTACTGCGACTATAGACTAGCAACTTGTGTAGTACTGCGACTATAGACTAGCAACTTGTGTAGTACTGCGACTATAGACTAGCAACTTGTGTAGTACTGCGACTATAGAGTAGCAACTTGTGTAGTACTGCGACTATACAGTAGCAACTTCCGTAGTACTGCGACTATAGAGTAGCAACTTGTGTAGTACTGCGACTATAGACTAGCAACTTGTGTAGTACTGCGACTATAGAGTAGCAACTTATGTAGTACTGCGACTATACAGTAGCAACTTCCGTAGTTTTGCGACTATAGAGTAGCAACTTGTGTAGTACTGCGACTATACAGTAGCAACTTGTGTAGTACTGCGACTATAGACTAGAAACTTGCGTAGTACTGCGACTATGGACTAGCAACTTGTGTAGTACTGCGACTATAGTGTAGCTACTTGCGTAGAACTGCGACTATAGACTAGCAACTTGTGTAGTACTGCGACTATAGACTAGCAACTTGTGTAGTACTGCGACTATAGAGTAGCAACTTGTGTAGTACTGCGACTATACAGTAGCAACTTCCGTAGTACTGCGACTATAGAGTAGAAACTTGTGTAGTACTGCGACTATAGACTAGCAACTTGTGTAGTACTGCGACTATAGAGTAGCAACTTATGTAGTACTGCGACTATACAGTAGCAACTTCCGTAGTTTTGCGACTATAGAGTAGCAACTTGTGTAGTACTGCGACTATACAGTAGCAACTTGTGTAGTACTGCGACTATAGACTAGAAACTTGCGTAGTACTGCGACTATGGACTAGCAACTTGTGTAGTACTGCGACTATACAGTAGCAACTTGTGTAGTACTGCGACTATACAGTAGCAACTTGTGTAGTACTGCGACTATAGACTAGCAAATTGTGTAGTACTGCGACTATAGACTAGCAACTTGTGTAGTACTGCGACTATACAGTAGCAACTTGTGTAGTACTGCGACTATAGACTAGCAACTTGTGTAGTACTGCGACTATAGACTAGCAACTTGTGTAGTACTGCGACTATACAGTAGCAACTTGTGTAGTACAGCGACTATAGACTAGCAACTTGTGTAGTACTGCGACTATAGAGTAGCAACTTGTGTAGTACTGCGACTATAGAGTAGCAACTTGTGTAGTACTGCGAATATAGACTAGCAACTTGTGTAGTACTGCGACTATAGACTAGCAACTTGTGTAGTACTGCGACTATAGACTAGCAACTTATGTAGTACTGCGACTATACAGTAGCAACTTCCGTAGTACTGCGACTATAGAGTAGCAACTTGCGTAGTACTGCAACTATAGAGTAGCAACTTATGTAGTACTGCGACTATACAGTAGCAATTTGTGTAGTACTGCGACTATACAGTAGCAACTTGTGTAGTACTGCGACTATAGACTAGCAACTTGTGTAGTACTGCGACTATACAGTAGCAACTTGTGTAGTACTGCGACTATAGACTAGCAGCTTGTGTAGTACTGCGACTATAGAGTAGCAACTTGTGTAGTACTGCGACTATAGACTAGCAACTTGTGTAGTACTGCGACTATAGACTAGCAACTTGTGTAGTACTGCGACTATAGAGTAGCAACTTGTGTAGTACTGCGACTATACAGTAGCAACTTATGTAGTACTGCGACTATACAGTAGCAACTTCCGTAGTTTTGCGACTATAGAGTAGCAACTTGTGTAGTACTGCGACTATACAGTAGCAACTTGTGTAGTACTGCGACTATAGACTAGCAGCTTGTGTAGTACTGCGACTATAGAGTAGCAACTTGTGTAGTACTGCGACTATAGACTAGCAACTTGTGTAGTACTGCGACTATAGAGTAGCAACTTGTGTAGTACTGCGACTATAGAGTAGCAACTTGTGTAGTACTGCGAATATAGACTAGCAACTTGTGTAGTACTGCGACTATAGACTAGCAACTTGTGTAGTACTGCGACTATAGACTAGCAACTTATGTAGTACTGCGACTATACAGTAGCAACTTCCGTAGTACTGCGACTATAGAGTAGCAAGTTGCGTAGTACTGCGACTATAGAGTAGCAACTTATGTAGTACTGCGACTATACAGTAGCAACTTGTGTAGTACTGCGACTATACAGTAGCAACTTGTTTAGTACTGCGACTATAGACTAGCAACTTGTGTAGTACTGCGACTATACAGTAGCAACTGGTGTAGTACTGCGACTATAGACTAGCAGCTTGTGTAGTACTGCGACTATAGAGTAGCAACTTGTGTAGTACTGCGACTATACAGTAGCAACTTGTGTAGTACTGCGACTATAGACTAGCAGCTTGTGTAGTACTGCGACTATAGAGTAGCAACTTGTGTAGTACTGCGACTATAGACTAGCAACTTGTGTAGTACTGCGACTATAGACTAGCAACTTGTGTAGTACTGCGACTATAGACTAGCAACTTGTGTAATACTGCGACTATAGAGTAGCAACTTATGTAGTACTGCGACTATACAGTAGCAACTTCCGTAGTTTTGCGACTATAGAGTAGCAACTTGTGTAGTACTGCGACTATACAGTAGCAACTTGTGTAGTACTGCGACTATAGACTAGAAACTTGCGTAGTACTGCGACTATGGACTAGCAACTTGTGTAGTACTGCGACTATAGAGTAGCAACTTGCGTAGAACTGCGACTATAGACTAGCAACTTGTGTAGTACTGCGACTATAGACTAGCAACTTGTGTAGTACTGCGACTATAGAGTAGCAACTTGTGTAGTACTGCGACTATACAGTAGCAACTTCCGTAGTACTGCGACTATAGAGTAGCAACTTGTGTAGTACTGCGACTATACAGTAGCAACTTGTGTAGTACTGCGACTATAGACTAGCAACTTGTGTAGTACGCGACTATACAGTAGCAACTTCCGTAGTACTGCGACTATAGAGTAGCAACTTGTGTAGTACTGCGACTATACAGTAGCAACTTGTGTAGTACTGCGACTATACAGTAGCAACTTGTGTAGTACTGCGACTATAGACTAGCAACTTGTGTAGTACTGCGACTATAGACTAGCAACTTGTGTAGTACTGCGACTATACTGTAGCAACTTGTGTAGTACTGCGACTATAGACTAGCAACTTGTGTAGTACTGCGACTATAGACTAGCAACTTGTGTAGTACTGCGACTATACAGTAGCAACTTCCGTAGTACTGCGACTATAGAGTAGCAACTTGTGTAGTACTGCGACTATAGACTAGCGACTTGTGTAGTACTGCGACTATAGAGTAGCAACTTATGTAGTACTGCGACTATACAGTAGCAACTTCCGTAGTTTTGCGACTATAGAGTAGCAACTTGTGTAGTACTGCGACTATACAGTAGCAACTTGTGTAGTACTGCGACTATAGACTAGAAACTTGCGTAGTACTGCGACTATGGACTAGCAACTTGTGTAGTACTGCGACTATAGTGTAGCTACTTGCGTAGAACTGCGACTATAGACTAGCAACTTGTGTAGTACTGCGACTATAGACTAGCAACTTGTGTAGTACTGCGACTATAGAGTAGCAACTTGTGTAGTACTGCGACTATACAGTAGCAACTTCCGTAGTACTGCGACTATAGAGTAGCAACTTGTGTAGTACTGCGACTATAGACTAGCAACTTGTGTAGTACTGCGACTATAGAGTAGCAACTTATGTAGTACTGCGACTAAACAGTAGCAACTTCCGTAGTTTTGCGACTATAGAGTAGCAACTTGTGTAGTACTGCGACTATACAGTAGCAACTTGTGTAGTACTGCGACTATAGACTAGAAACTTGCGTAGTACTGCGACTATGGACTAGCAACTTGTGTAGTACTGCGACTATACAGTAGCAACTTGTGTAGTACTGCGACTATACAGTAGCAACTTGTGTAGTACTGCGACTATAGACTAGCAAATTGTGTAGTACTGCGACTATAGACTAGCAACTTGTGTAGTACTGCGACTATACAGTAGCAACTTGTGTAGTACTGCGACTATAGACTAGCAACTTGTGTAGTACTGCGACTATAGACTAGCAACTTGTGTAGTACTGCGACTATACAGTAGCAACTTGTGTAGTACAGCGACTATAGACTAGCAACTTGTGTAGTACTGCGACTATAGAGTAGCAACTTGTGTAGTACTGCGACTATAGAGTAGCAACTTGTGTAGTACTGCGAATATAGACTAGCAACTTGTGTAGTACTGCGACTATAGACTAGCAACTTGTGTAGTACTGCGACTATAGACTAGCAACTTATGTAGTAGTGCGACTATACAGTAGCAACTTCCGTAGTACTGCGACTATAGAGTAGCAACTTGCGTAGTACTGCAACTATAGAGTAGCAACTTATGTAGTACTGCGACTATACAGTAGCAATTTGTGTAGTACTGCGACTATACAGTAGCAACTTGTGTAGTACTGCGACTATAGACTAGCAACTTGTGTAGTACTGCGACTATACAGTAGCAACTTGTGTAGTACTGCGACTATAGACTAGCAGCTTGTGTAGTACTGCGACTATAGAGTAGCAACTTGTGTAGTACTGCGACTATAGACTAGCAACTTGTGTAGTACTGCGACTATAGACTAGCAACTTGTGTAGTACTGCGACTATAGAGTAGCAACTTGTGTAGTACTGCGACTATACAGTAGCAACTTATGTAGTACTGCGACTATACAGTAGCAACTTCCGTAGTTTTGCGACTATAGAGTAGCAACTTGTGTAGTACTGCGACTATACAGTAGCAACTTGTGTAGTACTGCGACTATAGACTAGCAGCTTGTGTAGTACTGCGACTATAGAGTAGCAACTTGTGTAGTACTGCGACTATAGACTAGCAACTTGTGTAGTACTGCGACTATAGAGTAGCAACTTGTGTAGTACTGCGACTATAGAGTAGCAACTTGTGTAGTACTGCGAATATAGACTAGCAACTTGTGTAGTACTGCGACTATAGACTAGCAACTTGTGTAGTACTGCGACTATAGACTAGCAACTTATGTAGTACTGCGACTATACAGTAGCAACTTCCGTAGTACTGCGACTATAGAGTAGCAAGTTGCGTAGTACTGCGACTATAGAGTAGCAACTTATGTAGTACTGCGACTATACAGTAGCAACTTGTGTAGTACTGCGACTATACAGTAGCAACTTGTTTAGTACTGCGACTATAGACTAGCAACTTGTGTAGTACTGCGACTATACAGTAGCAACTGGTGTAGTACTGCGACTATAGACTAGCAGCTTGTGTAGTACTGCGACTATAGAGTAGCAACTTGTGTAGTACTGCGACTATACAGTAGCAACTTGTGTAGTACTGCGACTATAGACTAGCAGCTTGTGTAGTACTGCGACTATAGAGTAGCAACTTGTGTAGTACTGCGACTATAGACTAGCAACTTGTGTAGTACTGCGACTATAGACTAGCAACTTGTGTAGTACTGCGACTATAGACTAGCAACTTGTGTAATACTGCGACTATAGAGTAGCAACTTATGTAGTACTGCGACTATACAGTAGCAACTTCCGTAGTTTTGCGACTATAGAGTAGCAACTTGTGTAGTACTGCGACTATACAGTAGCAACTTGTGTAGTACTGCGACTATAGACTAGAAACTTGCGTAGTACTGCGACTATGGACTAGCAACTTGTGTAGTACTGCGACTATAGAGTAGCAACTTGCGTAGAACTGCGACTATAGACTAGCAACTTGTGTAGTACTGCGACTATAGACTAGCAACTTGTGTAGTACTGCGACTATAGAGTAGCAACTTGTGTAGTACTGCGACTATACAGTAGCAACTTCCGTAGTACTGCGACTATAGAGTAGCAACTTGTGTAGTACTGCGACTATACAGTAGCAACTTGTGTAGTACTGCGACTATAGACTAGCAACTTGTGTAGTACGCGACTATACAGTAGCAACTTCCGTAGTACTGCGACTATAGAGTAGCAACTTGTGTAGTACTGCGACTATACAGTAGCAACTTGTGTAGTACTGCGACTATACAGTAGCAACTTGTGTAGTACTGCGACTATAGACTAGCAACTTGTGTAGTACTGCGACTATAGACTAGCAACTTGTGTAGTACTGCGACTATACTGTAGCAACTTGTGTAGTACTGCGACTATAGACTAGCAACTTGTGTAGTACTGCGACTATAGACTAGCAACTTGTGTAGTACTGCGACTATACAGTAGCAACTTGTGTAGCACTACGACTATAGACTAGCAACTTGTGTAGTACTGCGACTATAGAGTAGCAACTTGTGTAGTACTGCGACTATAGAGTAGCAACTTGTGTAGTACTGCGACTATAGACTAGCAACTTGTGTAGTACTGCGACTATAGACTAGCAACTTGTGTAGTTTTGCGACTATAGACTAGCAACTTATGTAGTACTGCGACTATACTGTAGCAACTTCCGTAGTACTGCGACTATACAGTAGCAACTTCCGTAGTACTGCGACTATAGAGTAGCAACTTGTGTAGTACTGCGACTATAGAGTAGCAACTTGTGTAGTACTGCGACTATAGAGTAGCAACTTGTGTAGTACTGCGACTATAGACTAGCAACTTGTGTAGTACTGCGACTATAGACTAGCAACTTGTGTAGTACTGCGACTATAGACTAGCAACTTGTGTAGTACTGCGACTATACAGCAGCAACTTCCGTAGTACTGCGACTATAGAGTAGCAACTTGTGTTGTACTGCGACTATACAGTAGCAACTTCCGTAGTACTGCGACTATAGAGTAGCAACTTGTGTAGTACTGCGACTATACAGTAGCAACTTGTGTAGTACTGCGACTATACAGTAGCAACTTGTGTAGTACTGCGACTATAGACTAGCAAATTGTGTAGTACTGCGACTATAGACTAGCAACTTGTGTAGTACTGCGACTATACAGTAGCAACTTGTGTAGTACTGCGACTATACAGTAGCAACTTGTGTAGTACTGCGACTATAGAGTAGCAACTTGTGTAGTACTGCGACTATAGTGTAGCAACTTGTGTAGTACTGCGACTATACAGTAACAACTTCCGTAGTACTGCGACAATACAGTAGCAACTTCCGTAGTACTGCGACTATAGAGTAGCAACTTGTGTAGTACTGCGACTATACAGTAGCAACTTCCGTAGTACTGCGACTATACAGTAGCAACTTCCGTAGTACTGCGACTATACACGGTGACATTTGAATCACAGTTTTCCTAGAACAAACGTTGTTCAGACCATAGTCTACTATCATTTAATAGCATCAAAAAAAAAAAAAAAAACATCATCGGTTTTTGAAAAAACACAAAGTAGACAAAGTTAAAATAGTCCGAATTTACGTTACTCCGTACAACACAGACACCGCTTCAAAGTAGTTGCGGCGCGGCGCACGCACGAGACAGAGCATTGGGCGGTTGTGCGTACAGGGATGAATTCCAGCAGGAGTACCTACTCGTTTATTTGAAACTATTGAAAACACGTCTGGGTGCAGATAACAATGCAATGCCTGCACTAGATGTGTTTATTACAAACTATGAGAAGCATAATTTTATCAAAGGCCGCCGACAATTTTGTTTACACTACCAATAACAATAAAGAATAATAAAACAATTAATTTCACTTTGGGAAAACCATGCGACAACATTCCGAGCGCTGTGGGATTTCTAACATCTGGTTATGATTTAAAAGTTGCCTAACTATTGGTTTTCCCATGTGTCCAAAATTATTACCACGCTAACTTAAACCAAGGGGTCTGCACAGTTTTAATTATTTCCGCGTTCACCAAGACAACGGTCATTGACTCCAATTTTCCCTTCATACTTATCGGGCTTAGGACCGTCAGAAATTCTATCTAAAGTTAATTATTAATTTTGGTGAGTAACTAACTTACCAAAATTAATAACCTAAATTTTAGTTACCTACTCACATCACAGTTCAGAATGTAGGTACAAAATTGACGGCGAATATTTCAGGCGTATTTAAAAAATTGGAATCAGATTATTTACAACGATTAATTAGAATCAACTAAGGATTTACACAATTAAATAACATTATTTACACTTCCTACCTGTATTGAATTAATTGCTCAAAATGTTGTCCATTAACTTCAATACACAGACGGGCACGTTTTTGCAAATTGTCTTTTAGGCTTCGCAACGTGTTTGTATCGCGCCTCACTACTTCGAACGCACTTTCAATTTTTTGTTTTAGCTGGTATCGACTGGTAGCTTCTTCAGTGTAGACCAGCCTTTTTACCTCCGACCACAAATAAAAGTCCAGTGGAGTTAAATCGGAGAGTACATGCGCCTAGCTTCCGCCAGATTGTCACCAGCAATTGCGTAAAAACGCACCATATCCAACCACTCCACATTGGAATAGTTTGAACTCATTTTTTCAACAACACTTGTGACGTGTGCCTGTGACGTAACGTATCGGATGCGTACGCGTTCCCGCTCGAGCGATTTCAATACACTGACCAGTGACGACCGACCGCACAGTAGAAAACAAAAGAAATGGGCGGAACCGAACTTCGTGCGATTACATGTCATTGGCTAATGATTTATTTGCATTTCGGCCCGCATTGGCCGGACATCCTTGTAGTCCACGTGGACTTCTCTTATCTCTTTTGAATGCCATTTCGCTACCGCGATGAGTACTTTAATGTTACGGTAAATGTTTGAACACGTTTGAGCAACATAAGACTTATTTGAGAACGCCTAGTTTTGTTTATTTTAATTACATATTTAGTGCTATAAAATAGTAGTAGACCATGGTCTGAACAACGTTTGTTCTAGCAAAACTGTGATTCAAATGTCACCGTGTAGAGTAGCAACTTGTGTAGTACTGCGACTATACAGTAGCAACTTCCGTAGTACTGCGACTATAGAGTAGCAACTTGTGTTGTACTGCGACTATACAGTAGCAACTTCCGTAGTACTGCGACTATAGAGTAGCAACTTGCGTAGTACTGCGACTATAGAGTAGCAACTTATGTAGTACTGCGACTATACAGTAGCAACTTGTGTAGTACTGCGACTATAGACTAGCAACTTGTGTAGTACTGCGACTATAGAGTAGCAACTTGTGTAGTACTGCGACTATAGAGTAGCAACTTGTGTAGTACTGCGACTATAGACTAGCAACTTGTGTAGTACTGCGACTATAGACTAGCAACTTGTGTAGTACTGCGACTATAGAGTAGCAACTTATGTAGTACTGCGACTATACAGTAGCAACTAGTGTAGTACTGCGACTATAGACTAGCAACTTGTGTAGTACTGCGACTATAGAGTAGCAACTTGTGTAGTACTGCGACTATACAGTAGCAACTTCCGTAGTACTGCGACTATACAGTAGCAACTTGTGTAGTACTGCGACTATACAGTAGCAACTTGTGTAGTACTGCGACTATAGACTAGCAACTTGTGTAGTACGCGACTATACAGTAGCAACTTCCGTAGTACTGCGACTATAGAGTAGCAACTTGTGTAGTACTGCGACTATACAGTAGCAACTTGTGTAGTACTGCGACTATACAGTAGCAACTTGTGTAGTACTGCGACTATAGACTAGCAACTTGTGTAGTACTGCGACTATAGACTAGCAACTTGTGTAGTACTGCGACTATAGACTAGCAACTTGTGTAGTACTGCGACTATAGAGTAGCAACTTGTGTAGTACTGCGACTATAGAGTAGCAACTTATGTAGTACTGCGACTATACAGTAGCAACTTGTGTAGTACTGCGACTATATACAGTAGCAACTTCCGTAGTACTGCGACTATAGAGTAGCAACTTGCGTAGTACTGCGACTATAGCGTAGCAATTTGTGTAGTACTGCGACTAAAGACTAGCAACTTGTGTAGTACTGCGACTATACAGTAGCAACTTCCGTAGTACTGCCACTATAGAGTAGCAACTTGCGTAGTACCGCGACTATAGACTAGCAACTTGTGTAGTACTGCGACTATGGACTAGCAACTTGTGTAGTACTGCGACTATACAGTAGCAACTTGTGTAGTACTGCGACTATACAGTAGCAACTTGTGTAGTACTGCGACTATAGAGTAGCGACTTGTGTAGTACTGCGACTATAGCGTAGCAATTTGTGTAGTACTGCGACTAAAGACTAGCAACTTGTGTAGTACTGCGACTATACAGTAGCAACTTGTGTAGTACTGCGACTATACAGTAGCAACTTGTGTAGTACTGCGACTATAGAGTAGCGACTTGTGTAGTACTGCGACTATACAGTAGCGACTTCCGTAGTACTGCGACTATAGAGTAGCAACTTGTGTAGTACTGCGACTATACAGTAGCAACTTGTGTAGTACTGCGACTATAGAGTAGCAACTTGTGTAGTACTGCGACTATACAGTAGCAACTTGTGTAGTACTGCGACTATACAGTTGCAACTTCCGTAGTACTGCGACTATAGAGTAGCAACTTGTGTTGTACTGCGACTATACAGTAGCAACTTCCGTAGTACTGCGACTATAGAGTAGCAACTTGTTTAGTACTGCGACTATACAGTAGCAACTTGTGTAGTACTGCGACTATAGAGTAGCAACTTGCGTAGTACTGCGACTATAGAGTAGCAACTTGTGTAGTACTGCGACTATAGAGTAGCAACTTGCGTAGTACTGCGACTATAGAGTAGCAACTTATGTAGTACTGCGACTATACAGTAGCAACTTGTGTAGTACTGCGACTATATACAGTAGCAACTTCCGTAGTACTGCGACTATAGAGTAGCAACTTGCGTAGTACTGCGACTATAGCGTAGCAATTTGTGTAGTACTGCGACTAAAGACTAGCAACTTGTGTAGTACTGCGACTATACAGTAGCAACTTGTGTAGTACTGCGACTATACAGTAGCAACTTGTGTAGTACTGCGACTATAGAGTAGCGACTTGTGTAGTACTGCGACTATACAGTAGCGACTTCCGTAGTACTGCGACTATAGAGTAGCAACTTGTGTAGTACTGCGACTATACAGTAGCAACTTGTGTAGTACTGCGACTATAGAGTAGCAACTTGTGTAGTACTGCGACTATACAGTAGCAACTTGTGTAGTACTGCGACTATACAGTTGCAACTTCCGTAGTACTGCGACTATAGAGTAGCAACTTGTGTTGTACTGCGACTATACAGTAGCAACTTCCGTAGTACTGCGACTATAGAGTAGCAACTTGTTTAGTACTGCGACTATACAGTAGCAACTTGTGTAGTACTGCGACTATAGAGTAGCAACTTGCGTAGTACTGCGACTATAGAGTAGCAACTTGTGTAGTACTGCGACTATAGAGTAGCAACTTGCGTAGTACTGCGACTATAGAGTAGCAACTTATGTAGTACTGCGACTATACAGTAGCAACTTGTGTAGTACTGCGACTATATACAGTAGCAACTTCCGTAGTACTGCGACTATAGAGTAGCAACTTGCGTAGTACTGCGACTATAGCGTAGCAATTTGTGTAGTACTGCGACTAAAGACTAGCAACTTGTGTAATACTGCGACTATACAGTAGCAACTTCCGTAGTACTGCGACTATAGAGTAGCAACTTGCGTAGTACCGCGACTATAGACTAGCAACTTGTGTAGTACTGCGACTATGGACTAGCAACTTGTGTAGTACTGCGACTATACAGTAGCAACTTGTGTAGTACTGCGACTATACAGTAGCAACTTGTGTAGTACTGCGACTATAGAGTAGCGACTTGTGTAGTACTGCGACTATACAGTAGCAACTTCCGTAGTACTGCGACTATAGAGTAGCAACTTGTGTAGTACTGCGACTATAGACTAGCAACTTGTGTAGTACTGCGACTATAGAGTAGCAACTTATGTAGTACTGCGACTATACAGTATCAACTTCCGTAGTACTGCGACTATAGAGTAGCAACTTGCGTAGTACTGCGACTATACAGTAGCAACTTCCGTAGTACTGCGACTATAGAGTAGCAACTTGCGTAGTACTGCGACTATAGAGTAGCAACTTGTGTAGTACTGCGTCTATGGACTAGCAACTTGTGTAGTACTGCGACTATACAGTAGCAACTTCCATAGTACTGCGACTATACAGTAGCAACTTCCGTAGTACTGCGACTATAGAGTAGCAACTTGCGTAGTACTGCGACTATAGAGTAGCAACTTGTGTAGTACTGCGACTATAGACTAGCAACTTGTGTAGTACTGCGACTATACAGTAGCAACTTGTGTAGTACTGCGACTATAGAGTAGCAACTTGTGTAGTACTGCGACTATAGACTAGCAACTTGTGTAGTACTGCGACTATAGAGTAGCAACTTATGTAGTACTGCGACTATACAGTAGCAACTTCCGTAGTACTGCGACTATAGAGTAGCAACTTGCGTAGTACTGCGACTATAGAGTAGCAACTTGTGTAGTACTGCGACTATACAGTAGCAACTTCCGTAGTACTGCGACTATAGAGTAGCAACTTGCGTAGTACTGCGACTATAGAGTAGCAACTTGTGTAGTACTGCGACTATAGACTAGCAACTTGTGTAGTACTGCGACTATAGAGTAGCAACTTGTGTAGTACTGCGACTATACAGTAGCAACTTGTGTAGTACTGCGACTATACAGTTGCAACTTCCGTAGTACTGCGACTATAGAGTAGCAACTTGTGTTGTACTGCGACTATACAGTAGCAACTTCCGTAGTACTGCGACTATAGAGTAGCAACTTGTTTAGTACTGCGACTATACAGTAGCAACTTGTGTAGTACTGCGACTATAGAGTAGCAACTTGCGTAGTACTGCGACTATAGAGTAGCAACTTGTGTAGTACTGCGACTATAGAGTAGCAACTTGCGTAGTACTGCGACTATAGAGTAGCAACTTATGTAGTACTGCGACTATACAGTAGCAACTTGTGTAGTACTGCGACTATATACAGTAGCAACTTCCGTAGTACTGCGACTATAGAGTAGCAACTTGCGTAGTACTGCGACTATAGCGTAGCAATTTGTGTAGTACTGCAACTAAAGACTAGCAACTTGTGTAATACTGCGACTATACAGTAGCAAATTCCGTAGTACTGCGACTATAGAGTAGCAACTTGCGTAGTACCGCGACTATAGACTAGCAACTTGTGTAGTACTGCGACTATGGACTAGCAACTTGTGTAGTACTGCGACTATACAGTAGCAACTTGTGTAGTACTGCGACTATACAGTAGCAACTTGTGTAGTACTGCGACTATAGAGTAGCGACTTGTGTAGTACTGCGACTATACAGTAGCGACTTCCGTAGTACTGCGACTATAGAGTAGCAACTTGTGTAGTACTGCGACTATAGACTAGCAACTTGTGTAGTACTGCGACTATAGAGTAGCAACTTATGTAGTACTGCGACTATACAGTATCAACTTCCGTAGTACTGCGACTATAGAGTAGCAACTTGCGTAGTACTGCGACTATACAGTAGCAACTTCCGTAGTACTGCGACTATAGAGTAGCAACTTGCGTAGTACTGCGACTATAGAGTAGCAACTTGTGTAGTACTGCGTCTATGGACTAGCAACTTGTGTAGTACTGCGACTATACAGTAGCAACTTCCATAGTACTGCGACTATACAGTAGCAACTTCCGTAGTACTGCGACTATAGAGTAGCAACTTGCGTAGTACTGCGACTATAGAGTAGCAACTTGTGTAGTACTGCGACTATAGACTAGCAACTTGTGTAGTACTGCGACTATACAGTAGCAACTTGTGTAGTACTGCGACTATAGAGTAGCAACTTGTGTAGTACTGCGACTATAGACTAGCAACTTGTGTAGTACTGCGACTATAGAGTAGCAACTTATGTAGTACTGCGACTATACAGTAGCAACTTCCGTAGTACTGCGACTATAGAGTAGCAACTTGCGTAGTACTGCGACTATAGAGTAGCAACTTGTGTAGTACTGCGACTATACAGTAGCAACTTCCGTAGTACTGCGACTATAGAGTAGCAACTTGCGTAGTACTGCGACTATAGAGTAGCAACTTGTGTAGTACTGCGACTATAGACTAGCAACTTGTGTAGTACTGCGACTATGGACTAGCAACTTGTGTAGTACTGCGACTATAGAGTAGCAACTTGTGTAGTACTGCGACTATAGAGTAGCAACTTATGTAGTACTGCGACTATACAGTAGCAACTTGTGTAGTACTGCGACTATAGAGTAGCAACTTGTGTAGTACTGCGACTATAGACTAGCAACTTGTGTTGTACTGCGACTATAGAGTAGCAACTTGTGTAGTACTGCGACTATACAGTAGCAACTTGTGTAGTACTGCGACTATACAGTTGCAACTTCCGTAGTACTGCGACTATAGAGTAGCAACTTGTGTTGTACTGCGACTATACAGTAGCAACTTCCGTAGTACTGCGACTATAGAGTAGCAACTTGTTTAGTACTGCGACTATACAGTAGCAACTTGTGTAGTACTGCGACTATAGAGTAGCAACTTGCGTAGTACTGCGACTATAGAGTAGCAACTTGTGTAGTACTGCGACTATAGAGTAGCAACTTGCGTAGTACTGCGACTATAGAGTAGCAACTTATGTAGTACTGCGACTATACAGTAGCAACTTGTGTAGTACTGCGACTATATACAGTAGCAACTTCCGTAGTACTGCGACTATAGAGTAGCAACTTGCGTAGTACTGCGACTATAGAGTAGCAACTTGTGTAGTACTGCGACTATACAGTAGATACTTCCGTAGTACTGCGACTATAGAGTAGCAACTTGCGTAGTACTGCGACTATAGAGTAGCAACTTGTGTAGTACTGCGACTATAGACTAGCAACTTGTGTAGTACTGCGACTATGGACTAGCAACTTGTGTAGTACTGCGACTATAGAGTAGCAACTTGTGTTGTACTGCGACTATACAGTAGCAACTTCCGTAGTACTGCGACTATAGAGTAGCAACTTGTGTAGTACTGCGACTATACAGTAGCAACTTGTGTAGTACTGCGACTATACAGTAGCAACTTGTGTAGTACTGCGACTATAGAGTAGCAACTTGTGTAGTACTGCGACTATAGAGTAGCAACTTGTGTAGTACTGCGACTATAGACTAGCAACTTGTGTAGTACTGCGACTATAGAGTAGCAACTTGTGTAGTACTGCGACTATAGAGTAGCAACTTCCGTAGTACTGCGACTATAGACTAGCAACTTGTGTAGTACTGCGACTATAGACTAGCAACTTGTGTAGTACTGCGACTATACAGTAGCAACTTCCGTAGTACTGCGACTATAGAGTAGCAACTTGCGTAGTACTGCGACTATAGAGTAGCAACTTGCGTAGTACTGCGACTATAGAGTAGCAACTTGTGTAGTACTGCGACTATACAGTAGCAACTTGTGTAGTACTGCGACTATACAGTAGCAACTTGTGTAGTACTGCGACTATACAGTAGCAACTTGTGTAGTACTGCGACTATAGAGTAGCAACTTGTGTAGTACTGCGACTATAGAGTAGCAACTTGTGTAGTACTGCGACTATAGACTAGCAACTTGTGTAGTACTGCGACTATAGAGTAGCAACTTATGTAGTACTGCGACTATACAGTAGCAACTTCCGTAGTACTGCGACTATAGAGTAGCAACTTGCGTAGTACTGCGACTATAGAGTAGCAACTTGTGTAGTACTGCGACTATAGACTAGCAACTTGTGTAGTACTGCGACTATGGACTAGCAACTTGTGTAGTACTGCGACTATACAGTAGCAACTTGTGTAGTACTGCGACTATAGACTAGCAACTTGTGTAGTACTGCGACTATAGAGTAGCAACTTGTGTAGTACTGCGACTATACAGCAGCAACTTCCGTAGTACTGCGACTATAGAGTAGCAACTTGTGTTGTACTGCGACTATACAGTAGCAACTTCCGTAGTACTGCGACTATAGAGTAGCAACTTGTGTAGTACTGCGACTATACAGTAGCAACTTGTGTAGTACTGCGACTATACAGTAGCAACTCGTGTAGTACTGCGACTATAGACTAGCAAATTGTGTAGTACTGCGACTATAGACTAGCAACTTGTGTAGTACTGCGACTATACAGTAGCAACTTGTGTAGTACTGCGACTATAGACTAGCAACTTGTGTAGTACTGCGACTATAGACTAGCAACTTGTGTAGTACTGCGACTATACAGTAGCAACTTGTGTAGTACTGCGACTATAGACTAGCAACTTGTGTAGTACTGCGACTATAGAGTAGCAACTTGTGTAGTACTGCGACTATACAGTAGCAACTTGTGTAGTACTGCGACTATAGAGTAGCAACTTGTGTAGTACTGCGACTATACAGTAGCAACTTGTGTAGTACTGCGACTATAGACTAGCAACTTATGTAGTACTGCGACTATACAGTAGCAACTTCCGTAGTACTGCGACTATAGAGTAGCAACTTGCGTAGTACTGCGACTATAGAGTAGCAACTTATGTAGTACTGCGACTATACAGTAGCAACTTGTGTAGTACTGCGACTATACAGTAGCAACTTGTGTAGTACTGCGACTATAGACTAGCAACTTGTGTAGTACTGCGACTATACAGTAGCAACTTGTGTAGTACTGCGACTATAGACTAGCAGCTTGTGTAGTACTGCGACTATAGAGTAGCAACTTGTGTAGTACTGCGACTATAGAGTAGCAACTTGTGTAGTACTGCGACTATAGACTAGCAACTTGTGTAGTACTGCGACTATAGACTAGCAACTTGTGTAGTACTGCGACTATAGACTAGCAACTTGTGTAGTACTGCGACTATAGACTAGCAACTTGTGTAGTACTGCGACTATAGACTAGCAACTTGTGTAGTACTGCGACTATAGAGTAGCAACTTGTGTAGTACTGCGACTATACAGTAGCAACTTCCGTAGTACTGCGACTATAGAGTAGCAACTTGTGTAGTACTGCGACTATAGACTAGCAACTTGTGTAGTACTGCGACTATAGAGTAGCAACTTATGTAGTACTGCGACTATACAGTAGCAACTTCCGTAGTTTTGCGACTATAGAGTAGCAACTTGTGTAGTACTGCGACTATACAGTAGCAACTTGTGTAGTACTGCGACTATAGACTAGAAACTTGCGTAGTACTGCGACTATGGACTAGCAACTTGTGTAGTACTGCGACTTTAGTGTAGCTACTTGCGTAGAACTGCGACTATAGACTAGCAACTTGTGTAGTACTGCGACTATAGACTAGCAACTTGTGTAGTACTGCGACTATAGAGTAGCAACTTGTGTAGTACTGCGACTATACAGTAGCAACTTCCGTAGTACTGCGACTATAGAGTAGCAACTTGTGTAGTACTGCGACTATAGACTAGCAACTTGTGTAGTACTGCGACTATAGAGTAGCAACTTATGTAGTACTGCGACTATACAGTAGCAACTTCCGTAGTTTTGCGACTATAGAGTAGCAACTTGTGTAGTACTGCGACTATACAGTAGCAACTTGTGTAGTACTGCGACTATAGACTAGAAACTTGCGTAGTACTGCGACTATGGACTAGCAACTTGTGTAGTACTGCGACTATACAGTAGCAACTTGTGTAGTACTGCGACTATACAGTAGCAACTTGTGTAGTACTGCGACTATAGACTAGCAAATTGTGTAGTACTGCGACTATAGACTAGCAACTTGTGTAGTACTGCGACTATACAGTAGCAACTTGTGTAGTACTGCGACTATAGACTAGCAACTTGTGTAGTACTGCGACTATAGACTAGCAACTTGTGTAGTACTGCGACTATACAGTAGCAACTTGTGTAGTACAGCGACTATAGACTAGCAACTTGTGTAGTACTGCGACTATAGAGTAGCAACTTGTGTAGTACTGCGACTATAGAGTAGCAACTTGTGTAGTACTGCGAATATAGACTAGCAACTTGTGTAGTACTGCGACTATAGACTAGCAACTTGTGTAGTACTGCGACTATAGACTAGCAACTTATGTAGTACTGCGACTATACAGTAGCAACTTCCGTAGTACTGCGACTATAGAGTAGCAACTTGCGTAGTACTGCAACTATAGAGTAGCAACTTATGTAGTACTGCGACTATACAGTAGCAATTTGTGTAGTACTGCGACTATACAGTAGCAACTTGTGTAGTACTGCGACTATAGACTAGCAACTTGTGTAGTACTGCGACTATACAGTAGCAACTTGTGTAGTACTGCGACTATAGACTAGCAGCTTGTGTAGTACTGCGACTATAGAGTAGCAACTTGTGTAGTACTGCGACTATAGACTAGCAACTTGTGTAGTACTGCGACTATAGACTAGCAACTTGTGTAGTACTGCGACTATAGAGTAGCAACTTGTGTAGTACTGCGACTATACAGTAGCAACTTATGTAGTACTGCGACTATACAGTAGCAACTTCCGTAGTTTTGCGACTATAGAGTAGCAACTTGTGTAGTACTGCGACTATACAGTAGCAACTTGTGTAGTACTGCGACTATAGACTAGCAGCTTGTGTAGTACTGCGACTATAGAGTAGCAACTTGTGTAGTACTGCGACTATAGACTAGCAACTTGTGTAGTACTGCGACTATAGAGTAGCAACTTGTGTAGTACTGCGACTATAGAGTAGCAACTTGTGTAGTACTGCGAATATAGACTAGCAACTTGTGTAGTACTGCGACTATAGACTAGCAACTTGTGTAGTACTGCGACTATACAGTAGCAACTTATGTAGTACTGCGACTATACAGTAGCAACTTCCGTAGTTTTGCGACTATAGAGTAGCAACTTGTGTAGTACTGCGACTATACAGTAGCAACTTGTGTAGTACTGCGACTATAGAGTAGCAACTTGTTTAGTACTGCGACTATACAGTAGCAACTTCCGTAGTACTGCGACTATAGAGTAGCAACTTGTGTAGTACTGCGACTATACAGTAGCAACTTGTGTAGTACTGCGACTATAGACTAGCAACTTGTGTAGTACGCGACTATACAGTAGCAACTTCCGTAGTACTGCGACTATAGAGTAGCAACTTGTGTAGTACTGCGACTATACAGTAGCAACTTGTGTAGTACTGCGACTATACAGTAGCAACTTGTGTAGTACTGCGACTATAGACTAGCAACTTGTGTAGTACTGCGACTATAGACTAGCAACTTGTGTAGTACTGCGACTATACTGTAGCAACTTGTGTAGTACTGCGACTATAGACTAGCAACTTGTGTAGTACTGCGACTATAGACTAGCAACTTGTGTAGTACTGCGACTATACAGTAGCAACTTCCGTAGTACTGCGACTATAGAGTAGCAACTTGTGTAGTACTGCGACTATAGACTAGCAACTTGTGTAGTACTGCGACTATAGAGTAGCAACTTATGTAGTACTGCGACTATACAGTAGCAACTTCCGTAGTTTTGCGACTATAGAGTAGCAACTTGTGTAGTACTGCGACTATAGACTAGCAACTTGTGTAGTACTGCGACTATAGACTAGCAACTTGTGTAGTACTGCGACTATAGACTAGCAACTTGTGTAATACTGCGACTATAGAGTAGCAACTTATGTAGTACTGCGACTATACAGTAGCAACTTCCGTAGTTTTGCGACTATAGAGTAGCAACTTGTGTAGTACTGCGACTATACAGTAGCAACTTGTGTAGTACTGCGACTATAGACTAGAAACTTGCGTAGTACTGCGACTATGGACTAGCAACTTGTGTAGTACTGCGACTATAGAGTAGCAACTTGCGTAGAACTGCGACTATAGACTAGCAACTTGTGTAGTACTGCGACTATAGACTAGCAACTTGTGTAGTACTGCGACTATAGAGTAGCAACTTGTGTAGTACTGCGACTATACAGTAGCAACTTCCGTAGTACTGCGACTATAGAGTAGCAACTTGTGTAGTACTGCGACTATACAGTAGCAACTTGTGTAGTACTGCGACTATAGACTAGCAACTTGTGTAGTACGCGACTATACAGTAGCAACTTCCGTAGTACTGCGACTATAGAGTAGCAACTTGTGTAGTACTGCGACTATACAGTAGCAACTTGTGTAGTACTGCGACTATACAGTAGCAACTTGTGTAGTACTGCGACTATAGACTAGCAACTTGTGTAGTACTGCGACTATAGACTAGCAACTTGTGTAGTACTGCGACTATACTGTAGCAACTTGTGTAGTACTGCGACTATAGACTAGCAACTTGTGTAGTACTGCGACTATAGACTAGCAACTTGTGTAGTACTGCGACTATACAGTAGCAACTTCCGTAGTACTGCGACTATAGAGTAGCAACTTGTGTAGTACTGCGACTATAGACTAGCAACTTGTGTAGTACTGCGACTATAGAGTAGCAACTTATGTAGTACTGCGACTATACAGTAGCAACTTCCGTAGTTTTGCGACTATAGAGTAGCAACTTGTGTAGTACTGCGACTATACAGTAGCAACTTGTGTAGTACTGCGACTATAGACTAGAAACTTGCGTAGTACTGCGACTATGGACTAGCAACTTGTGTAGTACTGCGACTATAGTGTAGCTACTTGCGTAGAACTGCGACTATAGACTAGCAACTTGTGTAGTACTGCGACTATAGACTAGCAACTTGTGTAGTACTGCGACTATAGAGTAGCAACTTGTGTAGTACTGCGACTATACAGTAGCAACTTCCGTAGTACTGCGACTATAGAGTAGCAACTTGTGTAGTACTGCGACTATAGACTAGCAACTTGTGTAGTACTGCGACTATAGAGTAGCAACTTATGTAGTACTGCGACTATACAGTAGCAACTTCCGTAGTTTTGCGACTATAGAGTAGCAACTTGTGTAGTACTGCGACTATACAGTAGCAACTTGTGTAGTACTGCGACTATAGACTAGAAACTTGCGTAGTACTGCGACTATGGACTAGCAACTTGTGTAGTACTGCGACTATACAGTAGCAACTTGTGTAGTACTGCGACTATACAGTAGCAACTTGTGTAGTACTGCGACTATAGACTAGCAAATTGTGTAGTACTGCGACTATAGACTAGCAACTTGTGTAGTACTGCGACTATACAGTAGCAACTTGTGTAGTACTGCGACTATAGACTAGCAACTTGTGTAGTACTGCGACTATAGACTAGCAACTTGTGTAGTACTGCGACTATACAGTAGCAACTTGTGTAGTACAGCGACTATAGACTAGCAACTTGTGTAGTACTGCGACTATAGAGTAGCAACTTGTGTAGTACTGCGACTATAGAGTAGCAACTTGTGTAGTACTGCGAATATAGACTAGCAACTTGTGTAGTACTGCGACTATAGACTAGCAACTTGTGTAGTACTGCGACTATAGACTAGCAACTTGTGTAGTACTGCGACTATAGAGTAGCAACTTGTGTAGTACTGCGAATATAGACTAGCAACTTGTGTAGTACTGCGACTATAGACTAGCAACTTGTGTAGTACTGCGACTATAGAGTAGCAACTTGTGTAGTACTGCGACTATAGACTAGCAACTTGTGTAGTACTGCGACTATAGACTAGCAACTTGTGTAGTACTGCGACTATAGAGTAGCAACTTGTGTAGTACTGCGACTATACAGTAGCAACTTATGTAGTACTGCGACTATACAGTAGCAACTTCCGTAGTTTTGCGACTATAGAGTAGCAACTTGTGTAGTACTGCGACTATACAGTAGCAACTTGTGTAGTACTGCGACTATAGACTAGCAGCTTGTGTAGTACTGCGACTATAGAGTAGCAACTTGTGTAGTACTGCGACTATAGACTAGCAACTTGTGTAGTACTGCGACTATAGAGTAGCAACTTGTGTAGTACTGCGACTATAGAGTAGCAACTTGTGTAGTACTGCGAATATAGACTAGCAACTTGTGTAGTACTGCGACTATAGACTAGCAACTTGTGTAGTACTGCGACTATAGACTAGCAACTTATGTAGTACTGCGACTATACAGTAGCAACTTCCGTAGTACTGCGACTATAGAGTAGCAAGTTGCGTAGTACTGCGACTATAGAGTAGCAACTTATGTAGTACTGCGACTATACAGTAGCAACTTGTGTAGTACTGCGACTATACAGTAGCAACTTGTTTAGTACTGCGACTATAGACTAGCAACTTGTGTAGTACTGCGACTATACAGTAGCAACTTGTGTAGTACTGCGACTATAGACTAGCAGCTTGTGTAGTACTGCGACTATAGAGTAGCAACTTGTGTAGTACTGCGACTATAGACTAGCAACTTGTGTAGTACTGCGACTATAGACTAGCAACTTGTGTAGTACTGCGACTATAGACTAGCAACTTGTGTAATACTGCGACTATAGAGTAGCAACTTATGTAGTACTGCGACTATACAGTAGCAACTTCCGTAGTTTTGCGACTATAGAGTAGCAACTTGTGTAGTACTGCGACTATACAGTAGCAACTTGTGTAGTACTGCGACTATAGACTAGAAACTTGCGTAGTACTGCGACTATGGACTAGCAACTTGTGTAGTACTGCGACTATAGAGTAGCAACTTGCGTAGAACTGCGACTATAGACTAGCAACTTGTGTAGTACTGCGACTATAGACTAGCAACTTGTGTAGTACTGCGACTATAGAGTAGCAACTTGTGTAGTACTGCGACTATACAGTAGCAACTTCCGTAGTACTGCGACTATAGAGTAGCAACTTGTGTAGTACTGCGACTATACAGTAGCAACTTGTGTAGTACTGCGACTATAGACTAGCAACTTGTGTAGTACGCGACTATACAGTAGCAACTTCCGTAGTACTGCGACTATAGAGTAGCAACTTGTGTAGTACTGCGACTATACAGTAGCAACTTGTGTAGTACTGCGACTATACAGTAGCAACTTGTGTAGTACTGCGACTATAGACTAGCAACTTGTGTAGTACTGCGACTATAGACTAGCAACTTGTGTAGTACTGCGACTATACTGTAGCAACTTGTGTAGTACTGCGACTATAGACTAGCAACTTGTGTAGTACTGCGACTATAGACTAGCAACTTGTGTAGTACTGCGACTATACAGTAGCAACTTGTGTAGCACTACGACTATAGACTAGCAACTTGTGTAGTACTGCGACTATAGAGTAGCAACTTGTGTAGTACTGCGACTATAGAGTAGCAACTTGTGTAGTACTGCGACTATAGACTAGCAACTTGTGTAGTACTGCGACTATAGACTAGCAACTTGTGTAGTTTTGCGACTATAGACTAGCAACTTATGTAGTACTGCGACTATACTGTAGCAACTTCCGTAGTACTGCGACTATACAGTAGCAACTTCCGTAGTACTGCGACTATAGAGTAGCAACTTGTGTAGTACTGCGACTATAGAGTAGCAACTTGTGTAGTACTGCGACTATAGAGTAGCAACTTGTGTAGTACTGCGACTATAGACTAGCAACTTGTGTAGTACTGCGACTATAGACTAGCAACTTGTGTAGTACTGCGACTATAGACTAGCAACTTGTGTAGTACTGCGACTATACAGCAGCAACTTCCGTAGTACTGCGACTATAGAGTAGCAACTTGTGTTGTACTGCGACTATACAGTAGCAACTTCCGTAGTACTGCGACTATAGAGTAGCAACTTGTGTAGTACTGCGACTATACAGTAGCAACTTGTGTAGTACTGCGACTATACAGTAGCAACTTGTGTAGTACTGCGACTATAGACTAGCAAATTGTGTAGTACTGCGACTATAGACTAGCAACTTGTGTAGTACTGCGACTATACAGTAGCAACTTGTGTAGTACTGCGACTATACAGTAGCAACTTGTGTAGTACTGCGACTATAGAGTAGCAACTTGTGTAGTACTGCGACTATAGTGTAGCAACTTGTGTAGTACTGCGACTATACAGTAACAACTTCCGTAGTACTGCGACAATACAGTAGCAACTTCCGTAGTACTGCGACTATAGAGTAGCAACTTGTGTAGTACTGCGACTATACAGTAGCAACTTCCGTAGTACTGCGACTATACAGTAGCAACTTCCGTAGTACTGCGACTATACACGGTGACATTTGAATCACAGTTTTCCTAGAACAAACGTTGTTCAGACCATAGTCTACTATCATTTAATAGCATCAAAAAAAAAAAAAAACATCATCGGTTTTTGAAAAAACACAAAGTAGACAAAGTTAAAATAGTCCGAATTTACGTTACTCCGTACAACACAGACACCGCTTCAAAGTAGTTGCGGCGCGGCGCACGCACGAGACAGAGCATTGGGCGGTTGTGCGTACAGGGATGAATTCCAGCAGGAGTACCTACTCGTTTATTTGAAACTATTGAAAACACGTCTGGGTGCAGATAACAATGCAATGCCTGCACTAGATGTGTTTATTACAAACTATGAGAAGCATAATTTTATCAAAGGCCGCCGACAATTTTGTTTACACTACCAATAACAATAAAGAATAATAAAACAATTAATTTCACTTTGGGAAAACCATGCGACAACATTCCGAGCGCTGTGGGATTTCTAACATCTGGTTATGATTTAAAAGTTGCCTAACTATTGGTTTTCCCATGTGTCCAAAATTATTACCACGCTAACTTAAACCAAGGGGTCTGCACAGTTTTAATTATTTCCGCGTTCACCAAGACAACGGTCATTGACTCCAATTTTCCCTTCATACTTATCGGGCTTAGGACCGTCAGAAATTCTATCTAAAGTTAATTATTAATTTTGGTGAGTAACTAACTTACCAAAATTAATAACCTAAATTTTAGTTACCTACTCACATCACAGTTCAGAATGTAGGTACAAAATTGACGGCGAATATTTCAGGCGTATTTAAAAAATTGGAATCAGATTATTTACAACGATTAATTAGAATCAACTAAGGATTTACACAATTAAATAACATTATTTACACTTCCTACCTGTATTGAATTAATTGCTCAAAATGTTGTCCATTAACTTCAATACACAGACGGGCACGTTTTTGCAAATTGTCTTTTAGGCTTCGCAACGTGTTTGTATCGCGCCTCACTACTTCGAACGCACTTTCAATTTTTTGTTTTAGCTGGTATCGACTGGTAGCTTCTTCAGTGTAGACCAGCCTTTTTACCTCCGACCACAAATAAAAGTCCAGTGGAGTTAAATCGGAGAGTACATGCGCCTAGCTTCCGCCAGATTGTCACCAGCAATTGCGTAAAAACGCACCATATCCAACCACTCCACATTGGAATAGTTTGAACTCATTTTTTCAACAACACTTGTGACGTGTGCCTGTGACGTAACGTATCGGATGCGTACGCGTTCCCGCTCGAGCGATTTCAATACACTGACCAGTGACGACCGACCGCACAGTAGAAAACAAAAGAAATGGGCGGAACCGAACTTCGTGCGATTACATGTCATTGGCTAATGATTTATTTGCATTTCGGCCCGCATTGGCCGGACATCCTTGTAGTCCACGTGGACTTCTCTTATCTCTTTTGAATGCCATTTCGCTACCGCGATGAGTACTTTAATGTTACGGTAAATGTTTGAACACGTTTGAGCAACATAAGACTTATTTGAGAACGCCTAGTTTTGTTTATTTTAATTACATATTTAGTGCTATAAAATAGTAGTAGACCATGGTCTGAACAACGTTTGTTCTAGCAAAACTGTGATTCAAATGTCACCGTGTAGAGTAGCAACTTGTGTAGTACTGCGACTATACAGTAGCAACTTCCGTAGTACTGCGACTATAGAGTAGCAACTTGTGTTGTACTGCGACTATACAGTAGCAACTTCCGTAGTACTGCGACTATAGAGTAGCAACTTGCGTAGTACTGCGACTATAGAGTAGCAACTTATGTAGTACTGCGACTATACAGTAGCAACTTGTGTAGTACTGCGACTATAGACTAGCAACTTGTGTAGTACTGCGACTATAGAGTAGCAACTTGTGTAGTACTGCGACTATAGAGTAGCAACTTGTGTAGTACTGCGACTATAGACTAGCAACTTGTGTAGTACTGCGACTATAGACTAGCAACTTGTGTAGTACTGCGACTATAGAGTAGCAACTTATGTAGTACTGCGACTATACAGTAGCAACTAGTGTAGTACTGCGACTATAGACTAGCAACTTGTGTAGTACTGCGACTATAGAGTAGCAACTTGTGTAGTACTGCGACTATACAGTAGCAACTTGTGTAGTACTGCGACTATACAGTAGCAACTTGTGTAGTACTGCGACTATAGACTAGCAACTTGTGTAGTACGCGACTATACAGTAGCAACTTCCGTAGTACTGCGACTATAGAGTAGCAACTTGTGTAGTACTGCGACTATACAGTAGCAACTTGTGTAGTACTGCGACTATACAGTAGCAACTTGTGTAGTACTGCGACTATAGACTAGCAACTTGTGTAGTACTGCGACTATAGACTAGCAACTTGTGTAGTACTGCGACTATAGACTAGCAACTTGTGTAGTACTGCGACTATAGAGTAGCAACTTGTGTAGTACTGCGACTATAGAGTAGCAACTTATGTAGTACTGCGACTATACAGTAGCAACTTGTGTAGTACTGCGACTATATACAGTAGCAACTTCCGTAGTACTGCGACTATAGAGTAGCAACTTGCGTAGTACTGCGACTATAGCGTAGCAATTTGTGTAGTACTGCGACTAAAGACTAGCAACTTGTGTAGTACTGCGACTATACAGTAGCAACTTCCGTAGTACTGCCACTATAGAGTAGCAACTTGCGTAGTACCGCGACTATAGACTAGCAACTTGTGTAGTACTGCGACTATGGACTAGCAACTTGTGTAGTACTGCGACTATACAGTAGCAACTTGTGTAGTACTGCGACTATACAGTAGCAACTTGTGTAGTACTGCGACTATAGAGTAGCGACTTGTGTAGTACTGCGACTATACATTAGCGACTTCCGTAGTACTGCGACTATAGAGTAGCAACTTGTGTAGTACTGCGACTATACAGTAGCAACTTGTGTAGTACTGCGACTATAGAGTAGCAACTTGTGTAGTACTGCGACTATACAGTAGCAACTTGTGTAGTACTGCGACTATACAGTAGCAACTTGTGTAGTACTGCGACTAAAGACTAGCAACTTGTGTAGTACTGCGACTATAGAGTAGCAACTTGTGTAGTACTGCGACTATAGAGTAGCAACTTGTGTAGTACTGCGACTATAGACTAGCAACTTGTGTAGTACTGCGACTATAGAGTAGCAACTTATGTAGTACTGCGACTATACAGTATCAACTTCCGTAGGACTGCGACTATAGAGTAGCAACTTGCGTAGTACTGCGACTATACAGTAGCAACTTGTGTAGTACTGCGACTATAGACTAGCAACTTGTGTAGTACTGCGACTATAGAGTAGCAACTTGTGTAGTACTGCGACTATAGAGTAGCAACTTGTGTAGTACTGCGACTATAGACTAGCAACTTGTGTAGTACTGCGACTATAGACTAGCAACTTGTGTAGTACTGCGACTATAGAGTAGCAACTTATGTAGTACTGCGACTATACAGTAGCAACTAGTGTAGTACTGCGACTATAGACTAGCAACTTGTGTAGTACTGCGACTATAGAGTAGCAACTTGTGTAGTACTGCGACTATACAGTAGCAACTTGTGTAGTACTGCGACTATACAGTAGCAACTTGTGTAGTACTGCGACTATAGACTAGCAACTTGTGTAGTACGCGACTATACAGTAGCAACTTCCGTAGTACTGCGACTATAGAGTAGCAACTTGTGTAGTACTGCGACTATACAGTAGCAACTTGTGTAGTACTGCGACTATACAGTAGCAACTTGTGTAGTACTGCGACTATAGACTAGCAACTTGTGTAGTACTGCGACTATAGACTAGCAACTTGTGTAGTACTGCGACTATAGACTAGCAACTTGTGTAGTACTGCGACTATAGAGTAGCAACTTGTGTAGTACTGCGACTATAGAGTAGCAACTTATGTAGTACTGCGACTATACAGTAGCAACTTGTGTAGTACTGCGACTATATACAGTAGCAACTTCCGTAGTACTGCGACTATAGAGTAGCAACTTGCGTAGTACTGCGACTATAGCGTAGCAATTTGTGTAGTACTGCGACTAAAGACTAGCAACTTGTGTAGTACTGCGACTATACAGTAGCAACTTCCGTAGTACTGCCACTATAGAGTAGCAACTTGCGTAGTACCGCGACTATAGACTAGCAACTTGTGTAGTACTGCGACTATGGACTAGCAACTTGTGTAGTACTGCGACTATACAGTAGCAACTTGTGTAGTACTGCGACTATACAGTAGCAACTTGTGTAGTACTGCGACTATAGAGTAGCGACTTGTGTAGTACTGCGACTATACATTAGCGACTTCCGTAGTACTGCGACTATAGAGTAGCAACTTGTGTAGTACTGCGACTATACAGTAGCAACTTGTGTAGTACTGCGACTATAGAGTAGCAACTTGTGTAGTACTGCGACTATACAGTAGCAACTTGTGTAGTACTGCGACTATACAGTAGCAACTTGTGTAGTACTGCGACTAAAGACTAGCAACTTGTGTAGTACTGCGACTATAGAGTAGCAACTTGTGTAGTACTGCGACTATAGAGTAGCAACTTGTGTAGTACTGCGACTATAGACTAGCAACTTGTGTAGTACTGCGACTATAGAGTAGCAACTTATGTAGTACTGCGACTATACAGTATCAACTTCCGTAGGACTGCGACTATAGAGTAGCAACTTGCGTAGTACTGCGACTATACAGTAGCAACTTCCGTAGTACTGCGACTATAGAGTAGCAACTTGCGTAGTACTGCGACTATAGAGTAGCAACTTGTGTAGTACTGCGTCTATGGACTAGCAACTTGTGTAGTACTGCGACTATACAGTAGCAACTTCCATAGTACTGCGACTATACAGTAGCAACTTCCGTAGTACTGCGACTATAGAGTAGCAACTTGCGTAGTACTGCGACTATAGAGTAGCAACTTGTGTAGTACTGCGACTATAGACTAGCAACTTGTGTAGTACTGCGACTATACAGTAGCAACTTGTGTAGTACTGCGACTATAGAGTAGCAACTTGTGTAGTACTGCGACTATAGACTAGCAACTTGTGTAGTACTGCGACTATAGAGTAGCAACTTATGTAGTACTGCGACTATACAGTAGCAACTTCCGTAGTACTGCGACTATAGAGTAGCAACTTGCGTAGTACTGCGACTATAGAGTAGCAACTTGTGTAGTACTGCGACTATACAGTAGCAACTTCCGTAGTACTGCGACTATAGAGTAGCAACTTGCGTAGTACTGCGACTATAGAGTAGCAACTTGTGTAGTACTGCGACTATAGACTAGCAACTTGTGTAGTACTGCGACTATGGACTAGCAACTTGTGTAGTACTGCGACTATAGAGTAGCAACTTGTGTAGTACTGCGACTATAGAGTAGCAACTTATGTAGTACTGCGACTATACAGTAGCAACTTGTGTAGTACTGCGACTATAGAGTAGCAACTTGTGTAGTACTGCGACTATAGACTAGCAACTTGTGTTGTACTGCGACTATAGAGTAGCAACTTGTGTAGTACTGCGACTATAGAGTAGCAACTTGTGTAGTACTGCGACTATAGACTAGCAACTTGTGTAGTACTGCGACTATAGACTAGCAACTTGTGTAGTACAGCGACTATAGAGTAACAACTTATATAGTACTGCGACTATACAGTAGCAACTTCCGTAGTACTGCGACTATAGAGTAGCAACTTGTGTAGTACTGCGACTATAGACTAGCAACTTGTGTAGTACTGCGACTATGGACTAGCAACTTATGTAGTACTGCGACTATAGAGTAGCAACTTGTGTAGTACTGCGACTATACAGTAGCAACTTCCGTAGTACTGCGACTATAGAGTAGCAACTTATGTAGTACTGCGACTATACAGTAGCAACTTCAGTAGTACTGCGACTATAGAGTAGCAACTTGCGTAGTACTGCGACTATAGAGTAGCAACTTGTGTAGTACTGCGACTATACAGTAGATACTTCCGTAGTACTGCGACTATAGAGTAGCAACTTGCGTAGTACTGCGACTATAGAGTAGCAACTTGTGTAGTACTGCGACTATAGACTAGCAACTTGTGTAGTACTGCGACTATGGACTAGCAACTTGTGTAGTACTGCGACTATAGAGTAGCAACTTGTGTTGTACTGCGACTATACAGTAGCAACTTCCGTAGTACTGCGACTATAGAGTAGCAACTTGTGTAGTACTGCGACTATACAGTAGCAACTTGTGTAGTACTGCGACTATAGAGTAGCAACTTGTGTAGTACTGCGACTATAGAGTAGCAACTTGTGTAGTACTGCGACTATAGACTAGCAACTTGTGTAGTACTGCGACTATAGACTAGCAACTTGTGTAGTACTGCGACTATAGAGTAGCAACTTATGTAGTACTGCGACTATACAGTAGCAACTAGTGTAGTACTGCGACTATAGACTAGCAACTTGTGTAGTACTGCGACTATAGAGTAGCAACTTGTGTAGTACTGCGACTATACAGTAGCAACTTCCGTAGTACTGCGACTATACAGTAGCAACTTGTGTAGTACTGCGACTATACAGTAGCAACTTGTGTAGTACTGCGACTATAGACTAGCAACTTGTGTAGTACGCGACTATACAGTAGCAACTTCCGTAGTACTGCGACTATAGAGTAGCAACTTGTGTAGTACTGCGACTATACAGTAGCAACTTGTGTAGTACTGCGACTATACAGTAGCAACTTGTGTAGTACTGCGACTATAGACTAGCAACTTGTGTAGTACTGCGACTATAGACTAGCAACTTGTGTAGTACTGCGACTATAGACTAGCAACTTGTGTAGTACTGCGACTATAGAGTAGCAACTTGTGTAGTACTGCGACTATAGAGTAGCAACTTATGTAGTACTGCGACTATACAGTAGCAACTTGTGTAGTACTGCGACTATATACAGTAGCAACTTCCGTAGTACTGCGACTATAGAGTAGCAACTTGCGTAGTACTGCGACTATAGCGTAGCAATTTGTGTAGTACTGCGACTATGGACTAGCAACTTGTGTAGTACTGCGACTATACAGTAGCAACTTGTGTAGTACTGCGACTATACAGTAGCAACTTGTGTAGTACTGCGACTATAGAGTAGCGACTTGTGTAGTACTGCGACTATACAGTAGCGACTTCCGTAGTACTGCGACTATAGAGTAGCAACTTGTGTAGTACTGCGACTATACAGTAGCAACTTGTGTAGTACTGCGACTATAGAGTAGCAACTTGTGTAGTACTGCGACTATACAGTAGCAACTTGTGTAGTACTGCGACTATACAGTAGCAACTTGTGTAGTACTGCGACTAAAGACTAGCAACTTGTGTAGTACTGCGACTATAGAGTAGCAACTTGTGTAGTACTGCGACTATAGAGTAGCAACTTGTGTAGTACTGCGACTATAGACTAGCAACTTGTGTAGTACTGCGACTATAGAGTAGCAACTTATGTAGTACTGCGACTATACAGTATCAACTTCCGTAGGACTGCGACTATAGAGTAGCAACTTGCGTAGTACTGCGACTATACAGTAGCAACTTCCGTAGTACTGCGACTATAGAGTAGCAACTTGCGTAGTACTGCGACTATAGAGTAGCAACTTGTGTAGTACTGCGTCTATGGACTAGCAACTTGTGTAGTACTGCGACTATACAGTAGCAACTTCCATAGTACTGCGACTATACAGTAGCAACTTCCGTAGTACTGCGACTATAGAGTAGCAACTTGCGTAGTACTGCGACTATAGAGTAGCAACTTGTGTAGTACTGCGACTATAGACTAGCAACTTGTGTAGTACTGCGACTATACAGTAGCAACTTGTGTAGTACTGCGACTATAGAGTAGCAACTTGTGTAGTACTGCGACTATAGACTAGCAACTTGTGTAGTACTGCGACTATAGAGTAGCAACTTATGTAGTACTGCGACTATACAGTAGCAACTTCCGTAGTACTGCGACTATAGAGTAGCAACTTGCGTAGTACTGCGACTATAGAGTAGCAACTTGTGTAGTACTGCGACTATACAGTAGCAACTTCCGTAGTACTGCGACTATAGAGTAGCAACTTGCGTAGTACTGCGACTATAGAGTAGCAACTTGTGTAGTACTGCGACTATAGACTAGCAACTTGTGTAGTACTGCGACTATGGACTAGCAACTTGTGTAGTACTGCGACTATAGAGTAGCAACTTGTGTAGTACTGCGACTATAGAGTAGCAACTTATGTAGTACTGCGACTATACAGTAGCAACTTGTGTAGTACTGCGACTATAGAGTAGCAACTTGTGTAGTACTGCGACTATAGACTAGCAACTTGTGTTGTACTGCGACTATAGAGTAGCAACTTGTGTAGTACTGCGACTATAGAGTAGCAACTTGTGTAGTACTGCGACTATAGACTAGCAACTTGTGTAGTACTGCGACTATAGACTAGCAACTTGTGTAGTACAGCGACTATAGAGTAACAACTTATATAGTACTGCGACTATACAGTAGCAACTTCCGTAGTACTGCGACTATAGAGTAGCAACTTGTGTAGTACTGCGACTATGGACTAGCAACTTATGTAGTACTGCGACTATAGAGTAGCAACTTGTGTAGTACTGCGACTATACAGTAGCAACTTCCGTAGTACTGCGACTATAGAGTAGCAACTTATGTAGTACTGCGACTATACAGTAGCAACTTCAGTAGTACTGCGACTATAGAGTAGCAACTTGTGTAGTACTGCGACTATAGAGTAGCAACTTGTGTAGTACTGCGACTATACAGTAGATACTTCCGTAGTACTGCGACTATAGAGTAGCAACTTGCGTAGTACTGCGACTATAGAGTAGCAACTTGTGTAGTACTGCGACTATAGACTAGCAACTTGTGTAGTACTGCGACTATGGACTAGCAACTTGTGTAGTACTGCGACTATAGAGTAGCAACTTGTGTTGTACTGCGACTATACAGTAGCAACTTCCGTAGTACTGCGACTATAGAGTAGCAACTTGTGTAGTACTGCGACTATACAGTAGCAACTTGTGTAGTACTGCGACTATACAGTAGCAACTTGTGTAGTACTGCGACTATAGAGTAGCAACTTGTGTAGTACTGCGACTATAGAGTAGCAACTTGTGTAGTACTGCGACTATAGACTAGCAACTTGTGTAGTACTGCGACTATAGAGTAGCAACTTGTGTAGTACTGCGACTATAGAGTAGCAACTTCCGTAGTACTGCGACTATAGACTAGCAACTTGTGTAGTACTGCGACTATAGACTAGCAACTTGTGTAGTACTGCGACTATACAGTAGCAACTTCCGTAGTACTGCGACTATAGAGTAGCAACTTGCGTAGTACTGCGACTATACAGTAGCAACTTGTGTAGTACTGCGACTATAGAGTAGCAACTTGCGTAGTACTGTGACTATAGAGTAGCAACTTATGTAGTACTGCGACTATACAGTAGCAACTTCCGTAGTACTGCGACTATAGAGAAGCAACTTGTGTAGTACTGCGACTAGAGAGTAGCAACTTGTGTAGTACTGCGACTATAGAGTAGCAATTTGTGTAGTACTGCGACTATAGACTAGCAACTTGAGTAGTACTGCGACTATAGACTAGCAACTTGCGTAGTACTGCGACTATACACTAGCAACTTGTGTAGTACTGCGACTATAGACTAGCAACTTGTGTAGTACTGCGACTATAGAGTAGCAACTTATGTAGTACTGCGACTATACAGTAGCAACTTGTGTAGTACTGCGACTATAGACTAGCAACTTGAGTAGTACTGCGACTATAGACTAGCAACTTGAGTAGTACTGCGACTATAGACTAGCAACTTGCGTAGTACTGCGACTATAGAGTAGCAACTTGTGTAGTACTGCGACTATACAGTAGCAACTTGTGTAGTACTGCGACTATACAGTTGCAACTTCCGTAGTACTGCGACTATAGAGTAGCAACTTGTGTTGTACTGCGACTATACAGTAGCAACTTCCGTAGTACTGCGACTATAGAGTAGCAACTTGTGTAGTACTGCGACTATACAGTAGCAACTTGTGTAGTACTGCGACTATAGAGTAGCAACTTGCGTAGTACTGCGACTATAGAGTAGCAACTTGTGTAGTACTGCGACTATAGAGTAGCAACTTGCGTAGTACTGCGACTATAGAGTAGCAACTTATGTAGTACTGCGACTATACAGTAGCAACTTGTGTAGTACTGCGACTATATACAGTAGGAACTTCCGTAGTACTGCGACTATAGAGTAGCAACTTGCGTAGTACTGCGACTATAGCGTAGCAATTTGTGTAGTACTGCGACTAAAGACTAGCAACTTGTGTAGTACTGCGACTATACAGTAGCAACTTCCGTAGTACTGCGACTATAGAGTAGCAACTTGCGTAGTACCGCGACTATAGACTAGCAACTTGTGTAGTACTGCGACTATGGACTAGCAACTTGTGTAGTACTGCGACTATACAGTAGCAACTTGTGTAGTACTGCGACTATACAGTAGCAACTTGTGTAGTACTGCGACTATAGAGTAGCGACTTGTGTAGTACTGCGACTATACAGTAGCGACTTCCGTAGTACTGCGACTATAGAGTAGCAACTTGTGTAGTACTGCGACTATACAGTAGCAACTTGTGTAGTACTGCGACTATAGAGTAGCAACTTGTGTAGTACTGCGACTATACAGTAGCAACTTGTGTAGTACTGCGACTATACAGTAGCAACTTGTGTAGTACTGCGACTAAAGACTAGCAACTTGTGTAGTACTGCGACTATAGAGTAGCAACTTGTGTAGTACTGCGACTATAGAGTAGCAACTTGTGTAGTACTGCGACTATAGACTAGCAACTTGTGTAGTACTGCGACTATAGAGTAGCAACTTATGTAGTACTGCGACTATACAGTATCAACTTCCGTAGTACTGCGACTATAGAGTAGCAACTTGCGTAGTACTGCGACTATACAGTAGCAACTTCCGTAGTACTGCGACTATAGAGTAGCAACTTGCGTAGTACTGCGACTATAGAGTAGCAACTTGTGTAGTACTGCGTCTATGGACTAGCAACTTGTGTAGTACTGCGACTATACAGTAGCAACTTCCATAGTACTGCGACTATACAGTAGCAACTTCCGTAGTACTGCGACTATAGAGTAGCAACTTGCGTAGTACTGCGACTATAGAGTAGCAACTTGCGTAGTACTGCGACTATAGAGTAGCAACTTGTGTAGTACTGCGACTATAGACTAGCAACTTGTGTAGTACTGCGACTATACAGTAGCAACTTGTGTAGTACTGCGACTATAGAGTAGCAACTTGTGTAGTACTGCGACTATAGACTAGCAACGAGTATGTATGGGTTAAGCACGGTAAAATCCACGTGTTAAAAAATCAGTCCTCAAAACTTATAATCATTAGAAAAGACAAGGATTTAAACACGATTGTTTAGTATGTATTTTGTTTGGCTTTCACTATTTACTGCAATATGTTTTGTTTCTATATATAATACTTTCGCTTTTAAAAAAATACTCAACTAGATTGCAAATTAATAACATAATAATTATTAGTTCAAATTATTGTAATAGGTTGGGCACCTCTGCTGTACTAATGACCTTCACACCTTTCTTTTGTTCTGCTTATCGCGCTGTTTACTTGGTTGCTTGTGCGCACGGTAATATGTTTGTCACGTTCGTGCGTGTACTTTTGCCTACGCGTGGACGGTGTTGCTTGCTTTTTCACTCACTTGATGACTTGCCGTACTTAAGTTTGAGCGTTAATTTTTTAAAGCTTCACCGCTTTTGCATATTATTAATTTTAATGTACCCTAATTATTTTAAATTAATACGGATCTGTTTTATTTTACTTAATACTATTTTATCTTATCATGTTTTTATTTTTATTTTCAATGGCTAGTAACCGTAACCTAAACGTCTTTTATCAAAATGTTCGTGGGCTTCGCACTAAAACAGATGTTTTTTATCGTCATATGTTAATTAATTCCTTTGATGTTATTGTACTGACGGAGACGTGGTTGTTGGATGGTATTTCGAACTCGGAACTTTTTGACGACCGCTATATTGTTTGGCGCCGTGATCGGGATTACGCTATGACTGGGCAAACTAGGGGTGGTGGGGTGCTAATTGCCGCGCGTAGGGAGTTATCCGTAGTCTCTCAGACGCTCTTTCTCTCTACGGCAGAGGACCTTTGGATAAGTATTCGTTTGAAAAAATCGAACAGCCGATCATATTTTACTCTACATCTCTGTGTTATCTATTTATGTGAACAAAACCTGGGCCTTTCTTTTTCTAACCAACTTTCTAACTTCCTTCAAAAATTAAATCAGTGTATTTTTAGTAATATGTCAGACACATTTTTAATTGTTGGTGACTTCAACATGAGTGGAATAAACTGGTTGCCCTCAAATAACAATCTATCTTGTGCGTGTAGCCCATCCAATCTCAAGTCTCGTGATGAATATCTATTTATTGACGATTTGTATGCTTTACATTTGGACCAGTTCAATAATGTGGTCAATAAACAGGGCAGAATCCTCGACTTGGTTCTGTGTAATAACTCTGTGAATGTAGTTGAATGCTTAGATCCATTAGTGCCCATCGATGCCTTTCACCCCGCATTACTAATAAAAATGGACTTTGCAGAAATTGTTGCACTAGATTATGCGCCGCGATTAAAGTATCTATTTAATAAAGGAGATTATGATTCCATCAACGAGAAGGTCAGTAAAATCGATTGGGAACATGAGTTTTCAGAGCGCTCGGTCGATGATTCGGTTGACTTTTTTAATAGATCAATCTCGAATCTTCAAGCAACATATATACCGCGAAAGCTTACCCGTAATCTATCATTTCCGGTTTGGTACAGTACAGCACTTGTTGGAGCGATTAAGGAGAAATACAAATATTTCAAAAAATTTAAGACCTACGGTAACAAGTCTGATGAGTCAACTTTTAAGCTCTTACGCAATCGAGTAAAAGTGTTAGAATCTCAATGTTATGCGCGTTACCTAGAACTAACAGAGGATTCAATTAAGGACAACCCTAAAAATTTTTGGACTTTCGTGAAAACACGTCACAATTCAAATGTTGTGCCAAGTACCTTAACGTATAATAACCAAAGTTTGACTTCTGGCGAGTCTATTTGTGAAGCTTTTTCTTCCTATTTTCGCTCTAACTTTCTGGATTCTTTTTCTAATACCACTTATGGTTGCGTATCGTCTTCAGAGCTAAATGGCTCGTTTGAGATATCCAGCATATCTATTAATGTAGGCCACGTCAGTAAACTGCTCTCAAAATTAGATACATCAAAGGCGGCGGGTCCAGACAATATTTCACCAAAATTTCTCACACGATGCGCTAAAACTCTAGCTCACCCCATCTCGATCTTATTTAGAAAATCGCTGTCCTGCTCTGTTGTTCCAAAAATATGGAAATCGGCCTTTATAACACCTATCCACAAAAAAGGCGATAAATGTGATATAACTAACTATAGACCAATATCTAAACTGTGCGTTATCGCTAAAATTTTTGAAAGGATCGTCTATGACCAGGTGTATGCTGCTTTTAAGAACTCATTTAGCCCGTTTCAGCATGGATTTCTTAGAGGTAAATCCACTGTCACCAACCTTAGCTTGCTGAATGATTTCATCACTGCTGCCATGGACAAGGGTGATCAAGTCGATGTCGTTTACACTGATTATAGCAAAGCTTTTGACCGTATTGATCACAAAATCCTACTGCGGAGGCTAAACAGTATGGGTATACGGGGAGACCTGCTGAGATGGTTTTCCTCTTACCTGGAAAATCGATCTCAAGCAGTAGCTCTTCATAATTACCTCTCTGGTTGGATTTCTGTCCCTAGTGGTTGTCCCCAAGGATCTTTACTGGGACCCTTATTGTTCACGATCTATGTAAACGACATCGACTCATGTCTGAAATCTTCGAACTTGCTATGCTTTGCCGACGACATGAAAATCTATGCCGCTATATCATCAACGGATGACATGTCGGCACTTCAGGCTGATCTTCGACGACTTGAAGATTATTGTAAAGCAAGTAGGCTGGATCTTAATCCCGCGAAATGCTCGGTCGTAACGTACTCTCGTAAACGTTCTGTCTTAACTACTTCTTACACACTGAATGGTCAGGTACTACCTCGGTGCAATTCTATCCGTGATTTAGGAGTTTTTCATGATTCTAAACTCATTTTTGAGTCTCACGTGGATGCCATAGTGGCCAAGGCGTCTAAATCTTTGGGATTCATCATGCGACTGTCAAAGTGTTTCACTAAAGCAAAAACCCTTAAAATCCTATATTGCACTTTTGTGAGGAGTAGGTTGGAGTATGCGTCTGAAATTTGGAACCCATGTTACAATAAATATGTCGATAGAATAGAGGGTATCCAAAGAAGGTTTATCAAGTATTTGTGCTTTCATCAGAGGATCCCGTATCATTCAGAGAACTACCACAATCTATGTAGAAAATTTCATTTACTTCCATTAAGTACTCGCCGTGAGATCTCTGATTGCGTTCTAATGTTTAAAATTTTAAACAATGAAATTGATAGCCCCGATCTCTTATCCAAAATTAACTTAAACGTTCCGTCTAAAACTCGGTTTAATCCGCCATTACGGGTGCCGTTTAGCTCAACAAATTATAGGCAAAACTCATGTATTGTGCGTGCATGCAGAACCTTTAACAACCAGTGTAAGCAGTGCGATCTTGATCCCTTTACCACCAGTGTGGTCACAGTCAGAAGACGCCTCAGCCTTGACTTCTTTTCAAAAAAATAAATTAAACTGTTAACATTAAATTAAACTGTACAAAGTTGTAATTCATTGAGCATTGTCTATCTCATTGTGTTTAATGTTCCCTTCTTATGCGATTATCTGTTATATTTGTATTCAACATAGACTATATGGAGGTAATCTATTGTGTAAAGATGTGTATTTTTGGTATTTGAACTGTTTTCTTTTTATATTATGTATGTGTTCGCTTAAATTTTTTTCCCGTTTCTAAACGTGAGGACTTATTATTGGCTCACTGTTTATTATTCCATTACTATATTGTTTTAATGTAGCTGTTAGTCCTCCATATTTGTTAAATAAATAAATAAATAAATTGTGTAGTACTGCGACTATAGAGTAGCAACTTATGTAGTACTGCGACTATACAGTAGCAACTTCCGTAGTACTGAGACTATAGAGTAGCAACTTGCGTAGTACTGCGACTATAGTGTAGCAACTTGTGTAGTACTGCGACTATACAGTAGCAACTTCCGTAGTACTGCGACTATAGACTAGCAACTTGCGTAGTACTGCGAATATGGACTAGCAACTTGTGTAGTACTGCGACTATAGAGTAGCAACTTGCGTAGTACTGCGACTATAGACTAGCAACTTGTGTAGTACTGCGACTATAGACTAGCAACTTGTGTAGTACTGCGACTATAGAGTAGCAACTTGTGTAGTACTGCGACTATACAGTAGCAACTTGTGTAGTACTGCGACTATGGACTAGCAACTTGTGTAGTACTGCGACTATACAGTAGCAACTTGTGTAGTACTGCGACTATAGACTAGCAACTTGTGTAGTACTGCGACTATGGACTAGCAACTTGTGTAGTACTGCGACTATAGAGTAGCAACTTGCGTAGTACTACGACTGTAGAGTAGCAACTTGTGTAGTACTGCGACTATAGACTAGCAACTTGTGTAGTACTGCGACTATAAAGTAGCAACTTGTGTAGTACTGCGACTATACAGTAGCAACTTCCGTAGTACTGCGACTATAGAGTAGCAACTTGCGTAGTACTGCGACTATAGAGTAGCAACTTGTGTAGTACTGCGACTATACAGTAGCAACTTGTGTAGTACTGCGACTATACAGTAGCAACTTGTGTAGTACTGCGACTATAGAGTAGCAACTTGTGTAGTACTGCGACTATAGAGTAGCAACTTGTGTAGTACTGCGACTATACAGTAGCAACTTCCGTAGTACTGCGACTATAGAGTAGCAACTTGTGTAGTACTGCGACTATAGAGTAGCAACTTGTGTAGTACTGCGACTATAGACTAGCAACTTGTGTAGTACTGCGACTATAGAGTAGCAACTTGTGTAGTACTGCGACTATACAGTAGATAATTCCGTAGTACTGCGACTATAGAGTAGCAACTTGCGTAGTACTGCGACTATAGAGTAGCAACTTGTGTAGTACTGCGACTATAGAGTAGCAACTTGTGTAGTACTGCGACTATAGACTAGCAACTTGTGTAGTACTGCGACTATAGACTAGCAACTTGTGTAGTACTGCGACTATAGAGTAGCAACTTATGTAGTACTGCGACTATACAGTAGCTACTTCCGTAGTACTGCGACTATAGAGTAGCAACTTGCGTAGTACTGCGACTATAGAGTAGCAACTTGTGTAGTACTGCGACTATACAGTAGCAACTTCCGTAGTACTGCGACTATAGAGTAGCAACTTGCGTAGTACTGCGACTATACAGTAGCAACTTCCGTAGTACTGCGACTATAGAGTAGCAACTTGCGTAGTACTGCGACTATACAGTAGCAACTTGTGTAGTACTGCGACTATACAGTAGCAACTTCCGTAGTACTGCGACTATAGAGTAGCAACTTGCGTAGTACTGCGACTATAGAGTAGCAACTTATGTAGTACTGCGACTATACAGTAGCAACTTCCGTAGTAGTGCGACTATAGAGTAGCAACTTGTGTAGTACTGCGACTATAGAGTAGCAACTTGCGTAGTACTGCGACTATACAGTAGCAACCTCCGCAGTACTGCGACTATAGAGTAGCAACTTGCGTAGTACTGCGACTATACAGTAGCAACTTCCGTAGTACTGCGACTATAGAGTAGCAACTTGCGTAGTACTGCGACTATAGAGTAGCAACTTATGTAGTACTGCGACTATACAGTAGCAACTTCCGTAGTACTGCGACTATAGAGTAGCAATTTGTGTAGTACTGCGACTATAGAGTAGCAACTTATGTAGTACTGCGACTATACAGTAGCAACTTCCGTAGTACTGCGACTATAGACTAGCAACTTGAGTAGTACTGCGACTATAGACTAGCAACTTGCGTAGTACTGCGACTATAGAGTAGCAACTTGTGTAGTACTGCGACTATAGACTAGCAACTTGTGTAGTACTGCGACTATGGACTAGCAACTTGTGTAGTACTGCGACTATAGAGTAGCAACTTGTGTAGTACTGCGACTATACAGTAGCAACTTCCGTAGTACTGCGACTATAGAGTAGCAACTTGCGTAGTACTGCGACTATACAGTAGCAACTTCCGTAGTACTGCGACTATAGAGTAGCAACTTGCGTAGTACTGCGACTATAGAGTAGCAACTTGTGTAGTACTGCGACTATAGACTAGCAACTTGTGTAGTACTGCGACTATGGACTAGCAACTTGTGTAGTACTGCGACTATAGAGTAGCAACTTGTGTTGTACTGCGACTATACAGTAGCAACTTCCGTAGTACTGCGACTATAGAGTAGCAACTTGTGTAGTACTGCGACTATAGAGTAGCAACTTGTGTAGTACTGCGACTATAGACTAGCAACTTGTGTAGTACTGCGACTATAGAGTAGCAACTTGTGTAGTACTGCGACTATACAGTAGATAATTCCGTAGTACTGCGACTATAGAGTAGCAACTTGCGTAGTACTGCGACTATAGAGTAGCAACTTGTGTAGTACTGCGACTATAGAGAAGCAACTTGTGTAGTACTGCGACTATAGACTAGCAACTTGTGTAGTACTGCGACTATAGACTAGCAACTTGTGTAGTACTGCGACTATGGACTAGCAACTTGTGTAGTACTGCGACTATAGAGTAGCAACTTGTGTTGTACTGCGACTATACAGTAGCAACTTCCGTAGTACTGCGACTATAGAGTAGCAACTTGTGTAGTACTGCGACTATAGAGTAGCAACTTGTGTAGTACTGCGACTATAGACTAGCAACTTGTGTAGTACTGCGACTATAGAGTAGCAACTTGTGTAGTACTGCGACTATAGAGTAGCAACTTGTGTAGTACTGCGAATATAGACTAGCAACTTGTGTAGTACTGCGACTATAGACTAGCAACTTGTGTAGTACTGCGACTATAGAGTAGCAACTTATGTAGTACTGCGACTATACAGTAGCAACTTCCGTAGTACTGCGACTATAGAGTAGCAACTTGCGTAGAACTGCGACTATAGAGTAGCAACTTGTGTAGTACTGCGACTATACAGTAGCAACTTCCGTAGTACTGCGACTATAGAGTAGCAACTTGCGTAGTACTGCGACTATACAGTAGCAACTTCCGTAGTACTGCGACTATAGAGTAGCAACTTGCGTAGTACTGCGACTATAGACTAGCAACTTGTGTAGTACTGCGACTATAGACTAGCAACTTGTGTAGTACTGCGACTATGGACTAGCAACTTGTGTAGTACTGCGACTATAGAGTAGCAACTTGCGTAGTACTGCGACTATAGAGTAGCAACTTGTGTAGTACTGCGACTATAGACTAGCAACTTGTGTAGTACTGCGACTATGGACTAGCAACTTGTGTAGTACTGCGACTATAGAGTAGCAACTTGTGTTGTACTGCGACTATACAGTAGCAACTTCCGTAGTACTGCGACTATAGAGTAGCAACTTGTGTAGTACTGCGACTATAGAGTAGCAACTTGTGTAGTACTGCGACTATAGACTAGCAACTTGTGTAGTACTGCGACTATAGAGTAGCAACTTGTGTAGTACTGCGACTATACAGTAGATAATTCCGTAGTACTGCGACTATAGAGTAGCAACTTGCGTAGTACTGCGACTATAGAGTAGCAACTTGTGTAGTACTGCGACTATAGAGAAGCAACTTGTGTAGTACTGCGACTATAGACTAGCAACTTGTGTAGTACTGCGACTATAGACTAGCAACTTGTGTAGTACTGCGACTATGGACTAGCAACTTGTGTAGTACTGCGACTATAGAGTAGCAACTTGTGTTGTACTGCGACTATACAGTAGCAACTTCCGTAGTACTGCGACTATAGAGTAGCAACTTGTGTAGTACTGCGACTATAGAGTAGCAACTTGTGTAGTACTGCGACTATAGACTAGCAACTTGTGTAGTACTGCGACTATAGAGTAGCAACTTGTGTAGTACTGCGACTATAGAGTAGCAACTTGTGTAGTACTGCGAATATAGACTAGCAACTTGTGTAGTACTGCGACTATAGACTAGCAACTTGTGTAGTACTGCGACTATAGAGTAGCAACTTATGTAGTACTGCGACTATACAGTAGCAACTTCCGTAGTACTGCGACTATAGAGTAGCAACTTGCGTAGAACTGCGACTATAGAGTAGCAACTTGTGTAGTACTGCGACTATACAGTAGCAACTTCCGTAGTACTGCGACTATAGAGTAGCAACTTGCGTAGTACTGCGACTATACAGTAGCAACTTCCGTAGTACTGCGACTATAGAGTAGCAACTTGCGTAGTACTGCGACTATAGACTAGCAACTTGTGTAGTACTGCGACTATAGACTAGCAACTTGTGTAGTACTGCGACTATGGACTAGCAACTTGTGTAGTACTGCGACTATAGAGTAGCAACTTGTGTTGTACTGCGACTATACAGTAGCAACTTCCGTAGTACTGCGACTATAGAGTAGCAACTTGTGTAGTACTGCGACTATAGAGTAGCAACTTGTGTAGTACTGCGACTATAGACTAGCAACTTGTGTAGTACTGCGACTATAGAGTAGCAACTTGTGTAGTACTGCGACTATACAGTAGATAATTCCGTAGTACTGCGACCATAGAGTAGCAACTTGCGTAGTACTGCGACTATAGAGTAGCAACTTGTGTAGTACTGCGACTATAGAGAAGCAACTTGTGTAGTACTGCGACTATAGACTAGCAACTTGTGTAGTACTGCGACTATAGAGTAGCAACTTGCGTAGTACTACGACTATAGAGTAGCAACTTGTGTAGTACTGCGACTATAGACTAGCAACTTGTGTAGTACTGCGACTATAGAGTAGCAACTTGTGTAGTACTGCGACTATACAGTAGCAACTTCCGTAGTACTGCGACTATAGAGTAGCAACTTGCGTAGTACTGCGACTATAGAGTAGCAACTTGTGTAGTACTGCGACTATACAGTAGCAACTTGTGTAGTACTGCGACTATAGACTAGCAACTTGTGTAGTACTGCGACTATACAGTAGCAACTTCCGTAGTACTGCGACTATAGAGTAGCAACTTGTGTAGTACTGCGACTATACAGTAGCAACTTCCGTAGTACTGCGACTATACAGTAGCAACTTGTGTAGTACTGCGACTATAGACTAGCAAATTGTGTAGTACTGCGACTATAGACTAGCAAGTTGTGTAGTACTGCGACTATAGAGTAGCAACTTGTGTAGTACTGCGACTATAGACTAGCAACTTGTGTAGTACTGCGACTATAGAGTAGCAACTTGTGTAGTACTGCGACTATACAGTAGCAACTTCCGTAGTACTGCGACTATAGAGTAGCAACTTGCGTAGTACTGCGACTATAGAGTAGCAACTTGTGTAGTACTGCGACTATACAGTAGCAACTTGTGTAGTACTGCGACTATAGACTAGCAACTTGTGTAGTACTGTGACTATAGAGTAGCAACTTGTGTAGTACTGCGACTATAGAGTAGCAACTTGTGTAATACTGCGACTATACAGCAACAACTTCCGTAGTACTGCGACTATAGAGTAGCAACTTCCGTAGTACTGCGACTATAGAGTAGCAACTTGTGTAGTACTGCGACTATACAGTAGCAACTTGTGTAGTACTGCGACTATACAGTAGCAACTTGTGTAGTACTGCGACTATAGACTAGCAAATTGTGTAGTACTGCGACTATAGACTAGCAACTTGTGTAGTACAGCGACTATACAGTAGCAACTTGTGTAGTACTGCGACTATAGACTAGCAACTTGTGTAGTACTGCGACTATACAGTAGCAACTTGTGTAGTACTGCGACTATACAGTAGCAACTTGTGTATTACTGCGACTATTGACTAGCAAATTGTGTAGTACTGCGACTATAGATTAGCAACTTGTGTAGTACTGCGACTATACAGAAGCAACTTGTGTAGTACTGCGACTATAGACTAGCAACTTGTGTAGTACTGCGACTATAGTCTAGCAACTTGTGTAGTACTGCGACTATACAGTAGCAACTTGTGTAGTACTGCGACTATAGACTAGCAACTTGTGTAGTACTGCGACTATAGAGTAGCAACTTGTGTAGTACTGCGACTATAGAGTAGCAACTTGTGTAGTACTGCGAATATAGACTAGCAACTTGTGTAGTACTGCGACTATAGACTAGCAACTTGTGTAGTACTGCGACTATAGACAAGCAACTTATGTAGTACTGCGACTATACAGTAGCAACTTCCGTAGTACTGCGACTATAGAGTAGCAACTTGCGAAGTACTGCGACTATAGAGTAGCAACTTATGTAGTACTGCGACTATACAGTAGCAACTTGTGTAGTACTGCGACTATGGACTAGCAACTTGTGTAGTACTGCGACTATACAGTAGCAACTTGTGTAGTACTGCGACTATAGACTAGCAACTTGTGTAGTACTGCGACTATGGACTAGCAACTTGTGTAGTACTGCGACTATAGACTAGCAACTTGTGTAGTACTGCGACTATGGACTAGCAACTTGTGTAGTACTGCGACTATACAGTAGCAACTTGTGTAGTACTGCGACTATAGACTAGCAACTTGTGTAGTACTGCGACTATAGAGTAGCAACTTGTGTAGTACTGCGACTATACAGTAGCAACTTGTGTAGTACTGCGACTATAGTGTAGCAACTTGCGTAGTACTGCGACTATAGAGTAGCAACTTGTGTAGTACTGCGACTATAGACTAGCAACTTGTGTAGTACTGCGACTATGGACTAGCAACTTGTGTAGTACTGCGACTATACAGTAGCAACTTGTGTAGTACTGCGACTATAGACTAGCAACTTGTGTAGTACTGCGACTATAGACTAGCAACTTGTGTAGTACTGCGACTATAGACTAGCAACTTGTGTAGTACTGCGACTATGGACTAGCAACTTGTGTAGTACTGCGACTATACAGTAGCAACTTGTGTAGTACTGCGACTATAGAGTAGCAACTTGCGTAGTACTGCGACTATAGAGTAGCAACTTGTGTAGTACTGCGACTATAGACTAGCAACTTGTGTAGTACTGCGACTATGGACTAGCAACTTGTGTAGTACTGCGACTATACAGTAGCAACTTGTGTAGTACTGCGACTATACAGTAGCAACTTGTGTAGTACTGCGACTATAGACTAGCAACTTGTGTAGTACTGCGACTATAGACTAGCAACTTGTGTAGTACTGCGACTATGGACTAGCAACTTGTGTAGTACTGCGACTATAGAGTAGCAACTTGCGTAGTACTACGACTATAGAGTAGCAACTTGTGTAGTACTGCGACTATAGACTAGCAACTTGTGTAGTACTGCGACTATAGAGTAGCAACTTGTGTAGTACTGCGACTATACAGTAGCAACTTCCGTAGTACTGCGACTATAGAGTAGCAACTTGCGTAGTACTGCGACTATAGAGTAGCAACTTGTGTAGTACTGCGACTATAGACTAGCAACTTGTGTAGTACTGCGACTATACAGTAGCAACTTGTGTAGTACTGCGACTATAGAGTAGCAACTTGTGTAGTACTGCGACTATAGAGTAGCAACTTGTGTAGTACTGCGACTATACAGTAGCAACTTCCGTAGTACTGCGACTATACAGTAGCAACTTCCGTAGTACTGCGACTATAGAGTAGCAACTTGTGTAGTACTATGACTATACAGTAGCAACTTCCGTAGTACTGCGACTATAGAGTAGCAACTTGTGTTGTACTGCGACTATACAGTAGCAACTTCCGTAGTACTGAGACTATAGAGTAGCAACTTGTGTAATACTGCGTCTATGGACTAGCAACTTGTGTAGTACTGCAACTATACAGTAGCAACTTCCATAGTACTGCGACTATACAGTAGCAACTTCCGTAGTACTGCGACTATAGAGTAGCAACTTGCGTAGTACTGCGACTATAGAGTAGCAACTTGTGTAGTACTGCGACTATAGACTAGCAACTTGTGTTGTACTGCGACTATAGAGTAGCAACTTGTGTAGTACTGCGACTATAGAGTAGCAACTTGTGTAGTACTGCGACTATAGACTAGCAACTTGTGTAGTACTGCGACTATAGACTAGCAACTTGTGTAGTACTGCGACTATAGACTAGCAACTTATGTAGTACTGCGACTATACAGTAGCAACTTCCGTAATACTGCGACTATAGAGTAGCAACTTGCGTAGTACTGCGACTATAGAGTAGCAACTTATGTAGTACTGCGACTATACAGTAGCAACTTGTGTAGTACTGCGACTATAGACTAGCAACTTGTGTAGTACTGCGACTATAGAGTAGCAACTTGTGTAGTACTGCGACTATAGAGTAGCAACTTGTGTAGTACTGCGACTATAGACTAGCAACTTGTGTAGTACTGCGACTATAGACTAGCAACTTGTGTAGTACTGCGACTATGGACTAGCAACTTGTGTAGTACTGCGACTATAGAGTAGCAACTTGCGTAGTACTACGACTATAGAGTAGCAACTTGTGTAGTACTGCGACTATAGACTAGCAACTTGTGTAGTACTGCGACTATAGAGTAGCAACTTGTGTAGTACTGCGACTATACAGTAGCAACTTCCGTAGTACTGCGACTATACAGTAGCAACTTCCGTAGTACTGCGACTATAGAGTAGCAACTTGTGTAGTACTGCGACTATACAGTAGCAACTTGTGTAGTACTGCGACTATAGAGTAGCAACTTGTGTAGTACTGCGACTATAGAGTAGCAACTTGTGTAGTACTGCGACTATACAGTAGCAACTTCCGTAGTACTGCGACTATACAGTAGCAACTTCCGTAGTACTGCGACTATAGAGTAGCAACTTGTGTAGTACTATGACTATACAGTAGCAACTTCCGTATTACTGCGACTATAGAGTAGCAACTTGTGTTGTACTGCGACTATACAGTAGCAACTTCCGTAGTACTGAGACTATAGAGTAGCAACTTGTGTAGTACTGCGACTATAGAGTAGCAACTTGTGTAGTACTGCGACTATAGACTAGCAACTTGTGTAGTACTGCGACTATAGACTAGCAACTTGTGTAGTACTGCGACTATAGAGTAGCAACTTGTGTAGTACTGCGACTATACAGTAGCAACTTGTGTAGTACTGCGACTATAGACTAGCAACTTGCGTAGTACTGCGACTATAGAGTAGCAACTTGTGTAGTACTGCGACTATACAGTAGCAACTTGTGTAGTACTGCGACTATAGACTAGCAACTTGTGTAGTACTGCGACTATACAGTAGCAACTTGTGTAGTACTGCGACTATAGACTAGCAACTTGTGTAGTACTGCGACTATAGAGTAGCAACTTGTGTAGTACTGCGACTATACAGCAGGAACTTCCGTAGTACTGCGACTATAGAGTAGCAACTTGTGTTGTACTGCGACTATACAGTAGCAACTTCCGTAGTACTGCGACTATAGAGTAGCAACTTGTGTAGTACTGCGACTATACAGTAGCAACTTGTGTAGTACTGCGACTATACAGTAGCAACTTGCGTAGTACTGCGACTATAGAGTAGCAACTTGTGTAGTACTGCGACTATAGACTAGCAACTTGTGTAGTACTGCGACTATACAGTAGCAACTTGTGTAGTACTGCGACTATAGAGTAGCAACTTGTGTAGTACTGCGACTATAGAGTAGCAACTTGTGTAGTACTGCGACTATACAGTAGCAACTTCCGTAGTACTGCGACTATACAGTAGCAACTTCCATAGTACTGCGACTATACAGTAGCAACTTCCGTAGTACTGCGACTATAGAGTAGCAACTTGCGTAGTACTGCGACTATAGAGTAGCAACTTGTGTAGTACTGCGACTATAGACTAGCAACTTGTGTTGTACTGCGACTATAGAGTAGCAACTTGTGTAGTACTGCGACTATAGAGTAGCAACTTGTGTAGTACTGCGACTATAGACTAGCAACTTGTGTAGTACTGCGACTATAGACTAGCAACTTGTGTAGTACTGCGACTATAGACTAGCAACTTATGTAGTACTGCGACTATACAGTAGCAACTTCCGTAGTACTGCGACTATAGAGTAGCAACTTGCGTAGTACTGCGACTATAGAGTAGCAACTTATGTAGTACTGCGACTATACAGTAGCAACTTGTGTAGTACTGCGACTATAGACTAGCAACTTGTGTAGTACTGCGACTAAAGAGTAGCAACTTGTGTAGTACTGCGACTATAGAGTAGCAACTTGTGTAGTACTGCGACTATAGACTAGCAACTTGTGTAGTACTGCGACTATAGACTAGCAACTTGTGTAGTACTGCGACTATAGACTAGCAACTTGTGTAGTACTGCGACTATAGAGTAGCAACTTATGTAGAACTGCGACTATACAGTAGCAACTTCCGTAGTACTGCGACTATAGAGTAGCAACTTGTGTAGTACTGCGACTATAGAGTAGCAACTTGTGTAGTACTGCGACTATACAGTAGCAACTTGTGTAGTACTGCGACTATAGACTAGCAACTTGCGTAGTACTGCGACTATAGAGTAGCAACTTGTGTAGTACTGCGACTATACAGTAGCAACTTGTGTAGTACTGCGACTATACAGTAGCAACTTGTGTAGTACTGCGACTATAGACTAGCAACTTGTGTAGTACTGCGACTATAGAGTAGCAACTTGTGTAGTACTGCGACTATAGAGTAGCAACTTGTGTAGTACTGCGACTATAGAGTAGCAACTTGTGTAGTACTGCGACTATACAGCAACAACTTCCGTAGTACTGCGACTATAGAGTAGCAACTTGTGTTGTACTGCGAATATACAGTAGCAACTTCCGTAGTACTGCGACTATACAGTAGCAACTTGTGTAGTACTGCGACTATAGACTAGCAACTTGTGTAGTACTGCGACTATAGAGTAGCAACTTGTGTAGTACTGCGACTATAGAGTAGCAACTTGTGTAGTACTGCGAATATAGACTAGCAACTTGTGTAGTACTGCGACTATAGACTAGCAACTTGTGTAGTACTGCGACTATAGACTAGCAACTTATGTAGTACTGCGACTATACAGTAGCAACTTCCGTAGTACTGCGACTATAGAGTAGCAACTTGCGTAGTACTGCGACTATAGAGTAGCAACTTATGTAGTACTGCGACTATACAGTAGCAACTTGTGTAGTACTGCGACTATACAGTAGCAACTTGTGTAGTACTGCGACTATAGACTAGCAACTTGTGTAGTACTGCGACTATACAGTAGCAACTTGTGTAGTACTGCGACTATAGACTAGCAGCTTGTGTAGTACTGCGACTATAGAGTAGCAACTTGTGTAGTACTGCGACTATAGAGTAGCAACTTGTGTAGTACTGCGACTATAGACTAGCAACTTGTGTAGTACTGCGACTATAGACTAGCAACTTGTGTAGTACTGCGACTATAGACTAGCAACTTATGTAGTACTGCGACTATAGAGTAGCAACTTATGTAGTACTGCGACTATACAGTAGCAACTTCCGTAGTTTTGCGACTATAGAGTAGCAACTTGTGTAGTACTGCGACTATACAGTAGCAACTTGTGTAGTACTGCGACTATAGACTAGAAACTTGCGTAGTACTGCGACTATACAGTAGCAACTTCCGTAGTACTGCGACTATAGAGTAGCAACTTGCGTAGAACTGCGACTATAGACTAGCAACTTGTGTAGTACTGCGACTATAGACTAGCAACTTATGTAGTACTGCGACTATACAGTAGCAACTTCCGTAGTACTGCGACTATAGAGTAGCAACTTGCGTAGTACTGCAACTATAGAGTAGCAACTTATGTAGTACTGCGACTATACAGTAGCATATTGTGTAGTACTGCGACTATACAGTAGCAACTTGTGTAGTACTGCGACTATAGACTAGCAACTTGTGTAGTACTGCGACTATACAGTAGCAACTTGTGTAGTACTGCGACTATAGACTAGCAGCTTGTGTAGTACTGCGACTATAGAGTAGCAACTTGTGTAGTACTGCGACTATAGACTAGCAACTTGTGTAGTACTGCGACTATAGACTAGCAACTTGTGTAGTACTGCGACTATAGAGTAGCAACTTGTGTAGTACTGCGACTATACAGTAGCAACTTATGTAGTACTGCGACTATACAGTAGCAACTTCCGTAGTTTTGCGACTATAGAGTAGCAACTTGTGTAGTACTGCGACTATACAGTAGCAACTTGTGTAGTACTGCGACTATAGACTAGCAGCTTGTGTAGTACTGCGACTATAGAGTAGCAACTTGTGTAGTACTGCGACTATAGACTAGCAACTTGTGTAGTACTGCGACTATAGACTAGCAACTTGTGTAGTACTGCGACTATAGACTAGCAACTTGTGTAGTACTGCGACTATAGACTAGCAACTTGTGTAGTACTGCGACTATAGAGTAGCAACTTATGTAGAACTGCGACTATACAGTAGCAACTTCCGTAGTACTGCGACTATAGAGTAGCAACTTGCGTAGTACTGCGACTATAGAGTAGCAACTTGTGTAGTACTGCGACTATACAGTAGCAACTTGTGTAGTACTGCGACTATAGACTAGCAACTTGCGTAGTACTGCGACTATAGAGTAGCAACTTGTGTAGTACTGCGACTATACAGTAGCAACTTGTGTAGTACTGCGACTATACAGTAGCAACTTGTGTAGTACTGCGACTATAGACTAGCAACTTGTGTAGTACTGCGACTATACAGTAGCAACTTGTGTAGTACTGCGACTATAGACTAGCAACTTGTGTAGTACTGCGACTATAGAGTAGCAACTTGTGTAGTACTGCGACTATACAGCAGGAACTTCCGTAGTACTGCGACTATAGAGTAGCAACTTGTGTTGTACTGCGACTATACAGTAGCAACTTCCGTAGTACTGCGACTATAGAGTAGCAACTTGTGTAGTACTGCGACTATACAGTAGCAACTTGTGTAGTACTGCGACTATACAGTAGCAACTTGTGTAGTACTGCGACTATAGACTAGCAAATTGTGTAGTACTGCGACTATAGACTAGCAACTTGTGTAGTACTGCGACTATAGACTAGCAACTTGTGTAGTACTGCGACTATAGTGTAGCTACTTGCGTAGAACTGCGACTATAGACTAGCAACTTGTGTAGTACTGCGACTATAGACTAGCAACTTGTGTAGTACTGCGACTATAGAGTAGCAACTTGTGTAGTACTGCGACTATACAGTAGCAACTTCCGTAGTACTGCGACTATAGAGTAGCAACTTGTGTAGTACTGCGACTATACAGTAGCAACTTGTGTAGTACTGCGACTATAGACTAGCAACTTGTGTAGTACTGCGACTATACAGTAGCAACTTGTGTAGTACTGCGACTATAGACTAGCAACTTGTGTAGTACTGCGACTATAGAGTAGCAACTTGTGTAGTACTGCGACTATACAGCAGGAACTTCCGTAGTACTGCGACTATAGAGTAGCAACTTGTGTTGTACTGCGACTATACAGTAGCAACTTCCGTAGTACTGCGACTATAGAGTAGCAACTTGTGTAGTACTGCGACTATACAGTAGCAACTTGTGTAGTACTGCGACTATACAGTAGCAACTTGTGTAGTACTGCGACTATAGACTAGCAAATTGTGTAGTACTGCGACTATAGACTAGCAACTTGTGTAGTACTGCGACTATACAGTAGCAACTTGTGTAGTACTGCGACTATAGACTAGCAACTTGTGTAGTACTGCGACTATACAGTAGCAACTTGTGTAGTACTGCGACTATAGACTAGCAAATTGTGTAGTACTGCGACTATAGACTAGCAACTTGTGTAGTACTGCGACTATACAGTAGCAACTTGTGTAGTACTGCGACTATAGACTAGCAACTTGTGTAGTACTGCGACTATAGAGTAGCAACTTTTGTAGTACTGCGACTATAGAGTAGCAACTTGTGTAGTACTGCGAATATAGACTAGCAACTTGTGTAGTACTGCGACTATAGACTAGCAACTTGTGTAGTACTGAGACTATAGACTAGCAACTTGTGTAGTACTGCGACTATAGTGTAGCTACTTGCGTAGAACTGCGACTATAGACTAGCAACTTGTGTAGTACTGCGACTATAGACTAGCAACTTGTGTAGTACTGCGACTATAGAGTAGCAACTTGTGTAGTACTGCGACTATAGACTAGCAACTTGTGTAGTACTGCGACTATGGACTAGCAACTTGTGTAGTACTGCGACTATAGTGTAGCTACTTGCGTAGAACTGCGACTATAGACTAGCAACTTGTGTAGTACTGCGACTATAGACTAGCAACTTGTGTAGTACTGCGACTATAGAGTAGCAACTTGTGTAGTACTGCGACTATACAGTAGCAACTTCCGTAGTACTGCGACTATAGAGTAGCAACTTGTGTAGTACTGCGACTATACAGTAGCAACTTGTGTAGTACTGCGACTGTACAGTAGCAACTTCCGTAGTACTGCGACTATAGAGTAGCAACTTGTGTAGTACTGCGACTATACAGCAGCAACTTCCGTAGTACTGCGACTATAGAGTAGCAACTTGTGTTGTACTGCGACTATACAGTAGCAACTTCCGTAGTACTGCGACTATAGAGTAGCAACTTGTGTAGTACTGCGACTATACAGTAGCAACTTGTGTAGTACTGCGACTATACAGTAGCAACTTGTGTAGTACTGCGACTATAGACTAGCAAATTGTGTAGTACTGCGACTATAGACTAGCAACTTGTGTAGTACTGCGACTATACAGTAGCAACTTGTGTAGTACTGCGACTATAGACTAGCAACTTGTGTAGTACTGCGACTATAGACTAGCAACTTGTGTAGTACTGCGACTATACAGTAGCAACTTGTGTAGTACAGCGACTATAGACTAGCAACTTGTGTAGTACTGCGACTATAGAGTAGCAACTTGTGTAGTACTGCGACTATAGAGTAGCAACTTGTGTAGTACTGCGAATATAGACTAGCAACTTGTGTAGTACTGCGACTATAGACTAGCAACTTGTGTAGTACTGCGACTATAGACTAGCAACTTATGTAGTACTGCGACTATACAGTAGCAACTTCCGTAGTACTGCGACTATAGAGTAGCAACTTGCGTAGTACTGCAACTATAGAGTAGCAACTTATGTAGTACTGCGACTATACAGTAGCAACTTGTGTAGTACTGCGACTATACAGTAGCAACTTGTGTAGTACTGCGACTATAGACTAGCAACTTGTGTAGTACTGCGACTATACAGTAGCAACTTGTGTAGTACTGCGACTATAGACTAGCAGCTTGTGTAGTACTGCGACTATATAGTAGCAACTTGTGTAGTACTGCGACTATAGACTAGCAACTTGTGTAGTACTGCGACTATAGACTAGCAACTTGTGTAGTACTGCGACTATAGAGTAGCAACTTGTGTAGTACTGCGACTATACAGTAGCAACTTATGTAGTACTGCGACTATACAGTAGCAACTTCCGTAGTTTTGCGACTATAGAGTAGCAACTTGTGTAGTACTGCGACTATACAGTAGCAACTTGTGTAGTACTGCGACTATAGACTAGCAGCTTGTGTAGTACTGCGACTATAGAGTAGCAACTTGTGTAGTACTGCGACTATAGACTAGCAACTTGTGTAGTACTGCGACTATAGAGTAGCAACTTGTGTAGTACTGCGACTATAGAGTAGCAACTTGTGTAGTACTGCGAATATAGACTAGCAACTTGTGTAGTACTGCGACTATAGACTAGCAACTTGTGTAGTACTGCGACTATAGACTAGCAACTTATGTAGTACTGCGACTATACAGTAGCAACTTCCGTAGTACTGCGACTATAGAGTAGCAAGTTGCGTAGTACTGCGACTATAGAGTAGCAACTTATGTAGTACTGCGACTATACAGTAGCAACTTGTGTAGTACTGCGACTATACAGTAGCAACTTGTTTAGTACTGCGACTATAGACTAGCAACTTGTGTAGTACTGCGACTATACAGTAGCAACTTGTGTAGTACTGCGACTATAGACTAGCAGCTTGTGTAGTACTGCGACTATAGAGTAGCAACTTGTGTAGTACTGCGACTATAGACTAGCAACTTGTGTAGTACTGCGACTATAGACTAGCAACTTGTGTAGTACTGCGACTATAGACTAGCAACTTGTGTAATACTGCGACTATAGAGTAGCAACTTATGTAGTACTGCGACTATACAGTAGCAACTTCCGTAGTTTTGCGACTATAGAGTAGCAACTTGTGTAGTACTGCGACTATACAGTAGCAACTTGTGTAGTACTGCGACTATAGACTAGAAACTTGCGTAGTACTGCGACTATGGACTAGCAACTTGTGTAGTACTGCGACTATAGAGTAGCAACTTGCGTAGAACTGCGACTATAGACTAGCAACTTGTGTAGTACTGCGACTATACAGTAGCAACTTCCGTAGTACTGCGACTATAGAGTAGCAACTTGCGTAGTACTGCAACTATAGAGTAGCAACTTATGTAGTACTGCGACTATACAGTAGCAACTTGTGTAGTACTGCGACTATACAGTAGCAACTTGTGTAGTACTGCGACTATAGACTAGCAACTTGTGTAGTACTGCGACTATACAGTAGCAACTTGTGTAGTACTGCGACTATAGACTAGCAGCTTGTGTAGTACTGCGACTATAGAGTAGCAACTTGTGTAGTACTGCGACTATAGACTAGCAACTTGTGTAGTACTGCGACTATAGACTAGCAACTTGTGTAGTACTGCGACTATAGAGTAGCAACTTGTGTAGTACTGCGACTATACAGTAGCAACTTATGTAGTACTGCGACTATACAGTAGCAACTTCCGTAGTTTTGCGACTATAGAGTAGCAACTTGTGTAGTACTGCGACTATACAGTAGCAACTTGTGTAGTACTGCGACTATAGACTAGCAGCTTGTGTAGTACTGCGACTATAGAGTAGCAACTTGTGTAGTACTGCGACTATAGACTAGCAACTTGTGTAGTACTGCGACTATAGAGTAGCAACTTGTGTAGTACTGCGACTATAGAGTAGCAACTTGTGTAGTACTGCGAATATAGACTAGCAACTTGTGTAGTACTGCGACTATAGACTAGCAACTTGTGTAGTACTGCGACTATAGACTAGCAACTTATGTAGTACTGCGACTATACAGTAGCAACTTCCGTAGTACTGCGACTATAGAGTAGCAAGTTGCGTAGTACTGCGACTATAGAGTAGCAACTTATGTAGTACTGCGACTATACAGTAGCAACTTGTGTAGTACTGCGACTATACAGTAGCAACTTGTTTAGTACTGCGACTATAGACTAGCAACTTGTGTAGTACTGCGACTATACAGTAGCAACTTGTGTAGTACTGCGACTATAGACTAGCAGCTTGTGTAGTACTGCGACTATAGAGTAGCAACTTGTGTAGTACTGCGACTATACAGTAGCAACTTGTGTAGTACTGCGACTATAGACTAGCAGCTTGTGTAGTACTGCGACTATAGAGTAGCAACTTGTGTAGTACTGCGACTATAGACTAGCAACTTGTGTAGTACTGCGACTATAGACTAGCAACTTGTGTAGTACTGCGACTATAGACTAGCAACTTGTGTAATACTGCGACTATAGAGTAGCAACTTATGTAGTACTGCGACTATACAGTAGCAACTTCCGTAGTTTTGCGACTATAGAGTAGCAACTTGTGTAGTACTGCGACTATACAGTAGCAACTTGTGTAGTACTGCGACTATAGACTAGAAACTTGCGTAGTACTGCGACTATGGACTAGCAACTTGTGTAGTACTGCGACTATAGAGTAGCAACTTGCGTAGAACTGCGACTATAGACTAGCAACTTGTGTAGTACTGCGACTATAGACTAGCAACTTGTGTAGTACTGCGACTATAGAGTAGCAACTTGTGTAGTACTGCGACTATACAGTAGCAACTTCCGTAGTACTGCGACTATAGAGTAGCAACTTGTGTAGTACTGCGACTATACAGTAGCAACTTGTGTAGTACTGCGACTATAGACTAGCAACTTGTGTAGTACGCGACTATACAGTAGCAACTTCCGTAGTACTGCGACTATAGAGTAGCAACTTGTGTAGTACTGCGACTATACAGTAGCAACTTGTGTAGTACTGCGACTATACAGTAGCAACTTGTGTAGTACTGCGACTATAGACTAGCAACTTGTGTAGTACTGCGACTATAGACTAGCAACTTGTGTAGTACTGCGACTATACTGTAGCAACTTGTGTAGTACTGCGACTATAGACTAGCAACTTGTGTAGTACTGCGACTATAGACTAGCAACTTGTGTAGTACTGCGACTATACAGTAGCAACTTGTGTAGCACTACGACTATAGACTAGCAACTTGTGTAGTACTGCGACTATAGAGTAGCAACTTGTGTAGTACTGCGACTATAGAGTAGCAACTTGTGTAGTACTGCGACTATAGACTAGCAACTTGTGTAGTACTGCGACTATAGACTAGCAACTTGTGTAGTACTGCGACTATAGACTAGCAACTTATGTAGTACTGCGACTATACTGTAGCAACTTCCGTAGTACTGCGACTATACAGTAGCAACTTCCGTAGTACTGCGACTATAGAGTAGCAACTTGTGTAGTACTGCGACTATAGAGTAGCAACTTGTGTAGTACTGCGACTATAGAGTAGCAACTTGTGTAGTACTGCGACTATAGACTAGCAACTTGTGTAGTACTGCGACTATAGACTAGCAACTTGTGTAGTACTGCGACTATAGACTAGCAACTTGTGTAGTACTGCGACTATACAGCAGCAACTTCCGTAGTACTGCGACTATAGAGTAGCAACTTGTGTTGTACTGCGACTATACAGTAGCAACTTCCGTAGTACTGCGACTATAGAGTAGCAACTTGTGTAGTACTGCGACTATACAGTAGCAACTTGTGTAGTACTGCGACTATACAGTAGCAACTTGTGTAGTACTGCGACTATAGACTAGCAAATTGTGTAGTACTGCGACTATAGACTAGCAACTTGTGTAGTACTGCGACTATACAGTAGCAACTTGTGTAGTACTGCGACTATACAGTAGCAACTTGTGTAGTACTGCGACTATAGAGTAGCAACTTGTGTAGTACTGCGACTATAGTGTAGCAACTTGTGTAGTACTGCGACTATACAGTAACAACTTCCGTAGTACTGCGACAATACAGTAGCAACTTCCGTAGTACTGCGACTATAGAGTAGCAACTTGTGTAGTACTGCGACTATACAGTAGCAACTTCCGTAGTACTGCGACTATACAGTAGCAACTTCCGTAGTACTGCGACTATACACGGTGACATTTGAATCACAGTTTTCCTAGAACAAACGTTGTTCAGACTATAGTCTACTATCATTTAATAGCATCAAAAAAAAAAAAAAAAACATCATCGGTTTTTGAAAAAACACAAAGTAGACAAAGTTAAAATAGTCCGAATTTACGTTACTCCGTACAACACAGACACCGCTTCAAAGTAGTTGCGGCGCGGCGCACGCACGAGACAGAGCATTGGGCGGTTGTGCGTACAGGGATGAATTCCAGCAGGAGTACCTACTCGTTTATTTGAAACTATTGAAAACACGTCTGGGTGCAGATAACAATGCAATGCCTGCACTAGATGTGTTTATTACAAACTATGAGAAGCATAATTTTATCAAAGGCCGCCGACAATTTTGTTTACACTACCAATAACAATAAAGAATAATAAAACAATTAATTTCACTTTGGGAAAACCATGCGACAACATTCCGAGCGCTGTGGGATTTCTAACATCTGGTTATGATTTAAAAGTTGCCTAACTATTGGTTTTCCCATGTGTCCAAAATTATTACCACGCTAACTTAAACCAAGGGGTCTGCACAGTTTTAATTATTTCCGCGTTCACCAAGACAACGGTCATTGACTCCAATTTTCCCTTCATACTTATCGGGCTTAGGACCGTCAGAAATTCTATCTAAAGTTAATTATTAATTTTGGTGAGTAACTAACTTACCAAAATTAATAACCTAAATTTTAGTTACCTACTCACATCACAGTTCAGAATGTAGGTACAAAATTGACGGCGAATATTTCAGGCGTATTTAAAAAATTGGAATCAGATTATTTACAACGATTAATTAGAATCAACTAAGGATTTACACAATTAAATAACATTATTTACACTTCCTACCTGTATTGAATTAATTGCTCAAAATGTTGTCCATTAACTTCAATACACAGACGGGCACGTTTTTGCAAATTGTCTTTTAGGCTTCGCAACGTGTTTGTATCGCGCCTCACTACTTCGAACGCACTTTCAATTTTTTGTTTTAGCTGGTATCGACTGGTAGCTTCTTCAGTGTAGACCAGCCTTTTTACCTCCGACCACAAATAAAAGTCCAGTGGAGTTAAATCGGAGAGTACATGCGCCTAGCTTCCGCCAGATTGTCACCAGCAATTGCGTAAAAACGCACCATATCCAACCACTCCACATTGGAATAGTTTGAACTCATTTTTTCAACAACACTTGTGACGTGTGCCTGTGACGTAACGTATCGGATGCGTACGCGTTCCCGCTCGAGCGATTTCAATACACTGACCAGTGACGACCGACCGCACAGTAGAAAACAAAAGAAATGGGCGGAACCGAACTTCGTGCGATTACATGTCATTGGCTAATGATTTATTTGCATTTCGGCCCGCATTGGCCGGACATCCTTGTAGTCCACGTGGACTTCTCTTATCTCTTTTGAATGCCATTTCGCTACCGCGATGAGTACTTTAATGTTACGGTAAATGTTTGAACACGTTTGAGCAACATAAGACTTATTTGAGAACGCCTAGTTTTGTTTATTTTAATTACATATTTAGTGCTATAAAATAGTAGTAGACCATGGTCTGAACAACGTTTGTTCTAGCAAAACTGTGATTCAAATGTCACCGTGTAGAGTAGCAACTTGTGTAGTACTGCGACTATACAGTAGCAACTTCCGTAGTACTGCGACTATAGAGTAGCAACTTGTGTTGTACTGCGACTATACAGTAGCAACTTCCGTAGTACTGCGACTATAGAGTAGCAACTTGCGTAGTACTGCGACTATAGAGTAGCAACTTATGTAGTACTGCGACTATACAGTAGCAACTTGTGTAGTACTGCGACTATAGACTAGCAACTTGTGTAGTACTGCGACTATAGAGTAGCAACTTGTGTAGTACTGCGACTATAGAGTAGCAACTTGTGTAGTACTGCGACTATAGACTAGCAACTTGTGTAGTACTGCGACTATAGACTAGCAACTTGTGTAGTACTGCGACTATAGAGTAGCAACTTATGTAGTACTGCGACTATACAGTAGCAACTTCCGTAGTTTTGCGACTATAGAGTAGCAACTTGTGTAGTACTGCGACTATACAGTAGCAACTTGTGTAGTACTGCGACTATAGACTAGCAGCTTGTGTAGTACTGCGACTATAGAGTAGCAACTTGTGTAGTACTGCGACTATAGACTAGCAACTTGTGTAGTACTGCGACTATAGACTAGCAACTTGTGTAGTACTGCGACTATAGACTAGCAACTTGTGTAGTACTGCGACTATAGACTAGCAACTTGTGTAGTACTGCGACTATAGAGTAGCAACTTATGTAGAACTGCGACTATACAGTAGCAACTTCCGTAGTACTGCGACTATAGAGTAGCAACTTGCGTAGTACTGCGACTATAGAGTAGCAACTTGTGTAGTACTGCGACTATACAGTAGCAACTTGTGTAGTACTGCGACTATAGACTAGCAACTTGTGTAGTACTGCGACTATAGACTAGCAAATTGTGTAGTACTGCGACTATAGACTAGCAACTTGTGTAGTACTGCGACTATACAGTAGCAACTTGTGTAGTACTGCGACTATAGACTAGCAACTTGTGTAGTACTGCGACTATACTGTAGCAACTTGTGTAGTACTGCGACTATACAGTAGCAACTTGTGTAGTACAGCGACTATAGACTAGCAACTTGTGTAGTACTGCGACTATAGACTAGCAACTTGTGTAGTACTGCGACTATACAGTAGCAACTTGTGTAGTACTGCGACTATACAGTAGCAACTTCCGTAGTTTTGCGACTATAGAGTAGCAACTTGTGTAGTACTGCGACTATACAGTAGCAACTTGTGTAGTACTGCGACTATAGACTAGAAACTTGCGTAGTACTGCGACTATGGACTAGCAACTTGTGTAGTACTGCGACTATAGAGTAGCAACTTGCGTAGAACTGCGACTATAGACTAGCAACTTGTGTAGTACTGCGACTATACAGTAGCAACTTCCGTAGTACTGCGACTATAGAGTAGCAACTTGCGTAGTACTGCAACTATAGAGTAGCAACTTATGTAGTACTGCGACTATACAGTAGCAACTTGTGTAGTACTGCGACTATACAGTAGCAACTTGTGTAGTACTGCGACTATAGACTAGCAACTTGTGTAGTACTGCGACTATACAGTAGCAACTTGTGTAGTACTGCGACTATAGACTAGCAGCTTGTGTAGTACTGCGACTATAGAGTAGCAACTTGTGTAGTACTGCGACTATAGACTAGCAACTTGTGTAGTACTGCGACTATAGACTAGCAACTTGTGTAGTACTGCGACTATAGAGTAGCAACTTGTGTAGTACTGCGACTATACAGTAGCAACTTATGTAGTACTGCGACTATACAGTAGCAACTTCCGTAGTTTTGCGACTATAGAGTAGCAACTTGTGTAGTACTGCGACTATACAGTAGCAACTTGTGTAGTACTGCGACTATAGACTAGCAGCTTGTGTAGTACTGCGACTATAGAGTAGCAACTTGTGTAGTACTGCGACTATAGACTAGCAACTTGTGTAGTACTGCGACTATAGAGTAGCAACTTGTGTAGTACTGCGACTATAGAGTAGCAACTTGTGTAGTACTGCGAATATAGACTAGCAACTTGTGTAGTACTGCGACTATAGACTAGCAACTTGTGTAGTACTGCGACTATAGACTAGCAACTTATGTAGTACTGCGACTATACAGTAGCAACTTCCGTAGTACTGCGACTATAGAGTAGCAAGTTGCGTAGTACTGCGACTATAGAGTAGCAACTTATGTAGTACTGCGACTATACAGTAGCAACTTGTGTAGTACTGCGACTATACAGTAGCAACTTGTTTAGTACTGCGACTATAGACTAGCAACTTGTGTAGTACTGCGACTATACAGTAGCAACTTGTGTAGTACTGCGACTATAGACTAGCAGCTTGTGTAGTACTGCGACTATAGAGTAGCAACTTGTGTAGTACTGCGACTATACAGTAGCAACTTGTGTAGTACTGCGACTATAGACTAGCAGCTTGTGTAGTACTGCGACTATAGAGTAGCAACTTGTGTAGTACTGCGACTATAGACTAGCAACTTGTGTAGTACTGCGACTATAGACTAGCAACTTGTGTAGTACTGCGACTATAGACTAGCAACTTGTGTAATACTGCGACTATAGAGTAGCAACTTATGTAGTACTGCGACTATACAGTAGCAACTTCCGTAGTTTTGCGACTATAGAGTAGCAACTTGTGTAGTACTGCGACTATACAGTAGCAACTTGTGTAGTACTGCGACTATAGACTAGAAACTTGCGTAGTACTGCGACTATGGACTAGCAACTTGTGTAGTACTGCGACTATAGAGTAGCAACTTGCGTAGAACTGCGACTATAGACTAGCAACTTGTGTAGTACTGCGACTATAGACTAGCAACTTGTGTAGTACTGCGACTATAGAGTAGCAACTTGTGTAGTACTGCGACTATACAGTAGCAACTTCCGTAGTACTGCGACTATAGAGTAGCAACTTGTGTAGTACTGCGACTATACAGTAGCAACTTGTGTAGTACTGCGACTATAGACTAGCAACTTGTGTAGTACGCGACTATACAGTAGCAACTTCCGTAGTACTGCGACTATAGAGTAGCAACTTGTGTAGTACTGCGACTATACAGTAGCAACTTGTGTAGTACTGCGACTATACAGTAGCAACTTGTGTAGTACTGCGACTATAGACTAGCAACTTGTGTAGTACTGCGACTATAGACTAGCAACTTGTGTAGTACTGCGACTATACTGTAGCAACTTGTGTAGTACTGCGACTATAGACTAGCAACTTGTGTAGTACTGCGACTATAGACTAGCAACTTGTGTAGTACTGCGACTATACAGTAGCAACTTGTGTAGCACTACGACTATAGACTAGCAACTTGTGTAGTACTGCGACTATAGAGTAGCAACTTGTGTAGTACTGCGACTATAGAGTAGCAACTTGTGTAGTACTGCGACTATAGACTAGCAACTTGTGTAGTACTGCGACTATAGACTAGCAACTTGTGTAGTACTGCGACTATAGACTAGCAACTTATGTAGTACTGCGACTATACTGTAGCAACTTCCGTAGTACTGCGACTATACAGTAGCAACTTCCGTAGTACTGCGACTATAGAGTAGCAACTTGTGTAGTACTGCGACTATAGAGTAGCAACTTGTGTAGTACTGCGACTATAGAGTAGCAACTTGTGTAGTACTGCGACTATAGACTAGCAACTTGTGTAGTACTGCGACTATAGACTAGCAACTTGTGTAGTACTGCGACTATAGACTAGCAACTTGTGTAGTACTGCGACTATACAGCAGCAACTTCCGTAGTACTGCGACTATAGAGTAGCAACTTGTGTTGTACTGCGACTATACAGTAGCAACTTCCGTAGTACTGCGACTATAGAGTAGCAACTTGTGTAGTACTGCGACTATACAGTAGCAACTTGTGTAGTACTGCGACTATACAGTAGCAACTTGTGTAGTACTGCGACTATAGACTAGCAAATTGTGTAGTACTGCGACTATAGACTAGCAACTTGTGTAGTACTGCGACTATACAGTAGCAACTTGTGTAGTACTGCGACTATACAGTAGCAACTTGTGTAGTACTGCGACTATAGAGTAGCAACTTGTGTAGTACTGCGACTATAGTGTAGCAACTTGTGTAGTACTGCGACTATACAGTAACAACTTCCGTAGTACTGCGACAATACAGTAGCAACTTCCGTAGTACTGCGACTATAGAGTAGCAACTTGTGTAGTACTGCGACTATACAGTAGCAACTTCCGTAGTACTGCGACTATACAGTAGCAACTTCCGTAGTACTGCGACTATACACGGTGACATTTGAATCACAGTTTTCCTAGAACAAACGTTGTTCAGACTATAGTCTACTATCATTTAATAGCATCAAAAAAAAAAAAAAAACATCATCGGTTTTTGAAAAAACACAAAGTAGACAAAGTTAAAATAGTCCGAATTTACGTTACTCCGTACAACACAGACACCGCTTCAAAGTAGTTGCGGCGCGGCGCACGCACGAGACAGAGCATTGGGCGGTTGTGCGTACAGGGATGAATTCCAGCAGGAGTACCTACTCGTTTATTTGAAACTATTGAAAACACGTCTGGGTGCAGATAACAATGCAATGCCTGCACTAGATGTGTTTATTACAAACTATGAGAAGCATAATTTTATCAAAGGCCGCCGACAATTTTGTTTACACTACCAATAACAATAAAGAATAATAAAACAATTAATTTCACTTTGGGAAAACCATGCGACAACATTCCGAGCGCTGTGGGATTTCTAACATCTGGTTATGATTTAAAAGTTGCCTAACTATTGGTTTTCCCATGTGTCCAAAATTATTACCACGCTAACTTAAACCAAGGGGTCTGCACAGTTTTAATTATTTCCGCGTTCACCAAGACAACGGTCATTGACTCCAATTTTCCCTTCATACTTATCGGGCTTAGGACCGTCAGAAATTCTATCTAAAGTTAATTATTAATTTTGGTGAGTAACTAACTTACCAAAATTAATAACCTAAATTTTAGTTACCTACTCACATCACAGTTCAGAATGTAGGTACAAAATTGACGGCGAATATTTCAGGCGTATTTAAAAAATTGGAATCAGATTATTTACAACGATTAATTAGAATCAACTAAGGATTTACACAATTAAATAACATTATTTACACTTCCTACCTGTATTGAATTAATTGCTCAAAATGTTGTCCATTAACTTCAATACACAGACGGGCACGTTTTTGCAAATTGTCTTTTAGGCTTCGCAACGTGTTTGTATCGCGCCTCACTACTTCGAACGCACTTTCAATTTTTTGTTTTAGCTGGTATCGACTGGTAGCTTCTTCAGTGTAGACCAGCCTTTTTACCTCCGACCACAAATAAAAGTCCAGTGGAGTTAAATCGGAGAGTACATGCGCCTAGCTTCCGCCAGATTGTCACCAGCAATTGCGTAAAAACGCACCATATCCAACCACTCCACATTGGAATAGTTTGAACTCATTTTTTCAACAACACTTGTGACGTGTGCCTGTGACGTAACGTATCGGATGCGTACGCGTTCCCGCTCGAGCGATTTCAATACACTGACCAGTGACGACCGACCGCACAGTAGAAAACAAAAGAAATGGGCGGAACCGAACTTCGTGCGATTACATGTCATTGGCTAATGATTTATTTGCATTTCGGCCCGCATTGGCCGGACATCCTTGTAGTCCACGTGGACTTCTCTTATCTCTTTTGAATGCCATTTCGCTACCGCGATGAGTACTTTAATGTTACGGTAAATGTTTGAACACGTTTGAGCAACATAAGACTTATTTGAGAACGCCTAGTTTTGTTTATTTTAATTACATATTTAGTGCTATAAAATAGTAGTAGACCATGGTCTGAACAACGTTTGTTCTAGCAAAACTGTGATTCAAATGTCACCGTGTAGAGTAGCAACTTGTGTAGTACTGCGACTATACAGTAGCAACTTCCGTAGTACTGCGACTATAGAGTAGCAACTTGTGTTGTACTGCGACTATACAGTAGCAACTTCCGTAGTACTGCGACTATAGAGTAGCAACTTGCGTAGTACTGCGACTATAGAGTAGCAACTTATGTAGTACTGCGACTATACAGTAGCAACTTGTGTAGTACTGCGACTATAGACTAGCAACTTGTGTAGTACTGCGACTATAGAGTAGCAACTTGTGTAGTACTGCGACTATAGAGTAGCAACTTGTGTAGTACTGCGACTATAGACTAGCAACTTGTGTAGTACTGCGACTATAGACTAGCAACTTGTGTAGTACTGCGACTATAGAGTAGCAACTTATGTAGTACTGCGACTATACAGTAGCAACTTCCGTAGTTTTGCGACTATAGAGTAGCAACTTGTGTAGTACTGCGACTATACAGTAGCAACTTGTGTAGTACTGCGACTATAGACTAGCAGCTTGTGTAGTACTGCGACTATAGAGTAGCAACTTGTGTAGTACTGCGACTATAGACTAGCAACTTGTGTAGTACTGCGACTATAGACTAGCAACTTGTGTAGTACTGCGACTATAGACTAGCAACTTGTGTAGTACTGCGACTATAGACTAGCAACTTGTGTAGTACTGCGACTATAGAGTAGCAACTTATGTAGAACTGCGACTATACAGTAGCAACTTCCGTAGTACTGCGACTATAGAGTAGCAACTTGCGTAGTACTGCGACTATAGAGTAGCAACTTGTGTAGTACTGCGACTATACAGTAGCAACTTGTGTAGTACTGCGACTATAGACTAGCAACTTGTGTAGTACTGCGACTATAGACTAGCAACTTGTGTAGTACTGCGACTATAGACATTACATATTTAGTGCTATAAAATAGTAGTAGACCATGGTCTGAACAACGTTTGTTCTAGCAAAACTGTGATTCAAATGTCACCGTGTAGAGTAGCAACTTGTGTAGTACTTCGACTATACAGTAGCAACTTGTGTAGTACTGCGACTATAGACTAGCAGCTTGTGTAGTACTGCGACTATAGAGTAGCAACTTGTGTAGTACTGCGACTATAGACTAGCAACTTGTGTAGTACTGCGACTATAGACTAGCAACTTGTGTAGTACTGCGACTATAGAGTAGCAACTTGCGTAGAACTGCGACTATAGACTAGCAACTTGTGTAGTACTGCGACTATAGACTAGCAACTTGTGTAGTACTGCGACTATAGAGTAGCAACTTGTGTAGTACTGCGACTATACAGTAGCAACTTCCGTAGTACTGCGACTATAGAGTAGCAACTTGTGTAGTACTGCGACTATACAGTAGCAACTTGTGTAGTACTGCGACTATAGACTAGCAACTTGTGTAGTACGCGACTATACAGTAGCAACTTCCGTAGTACTGCGACTATAGAGTAGCAACTTGTGTAGTACTGCGACTATACAGTAGCAACTTGTGTAGTACTGCGACTATACAGTAGCAACTTGTGTAGTACTGCGACTATACAGCAGGAACTTCCGTAGTACTGCGACTATAGAGTAGCAACTTGTGTTGTACTGCGACTATACAGTAGCAACTTCCGTAGTACTGCGACTATAGAGTAGCAACTTGTGTAGTACTGCGACTATACAGTAGCAACTTGTGTAGTACTGCGACTATACAGTAGCAACTTGTGTAGTACTGCGACTATAGACTAGCAAATTGTGTAGTACTGCGACTATAGACTAGCAACTTGTGTAGTACTGCGACTATACAGTAGCAACTTGTGTAGTACTGCGACTATAGACTAGCAACTTGTGTAGTACTGCGACTATAGAGTAGCAACTTGTGTAGTACTGCGAATATAGACTAGCAACTTGTGTAGTACTGCGACTATAGACTAGCAACTTGTGTAGTACTGCGACTATAGACTAGCAACTTGTGTAGTACTGCGACTATAGACTAGCAACTTGTGTAGTACTGCGACTATAGAGTAGCAACTTGTGTAGTACTGCGACTATAGACTAGCAACTTGTGTAGTACTGCGACTATAGACTAGCAACTTGTGTAGTACTGCGACTATAGACTAGCAACTTGTGTAGTACTGCGACTATAGAGTAGCAACTTATGTAGTACTGCGACTATACAGTAGCAACTTCCGTAGTTTTGCGACTATAGAGTAGCAACTTGTGTAGTACTGCGACTATACAGTAGCAACTTGTGTAGTACTGCGACTATAGACTAGAAACTTGCGTAGTACTGCGACTATGGACTAGCAACTTGTGTAGTACTGCGACTATAGTGTAGCTACTTGCGTAGAACTGCGACTATAGAGTAGCAACTTATGTAGTACTGCGACTATACAGTAGCAACTTGTGTAGTACTGCGACTATACAGTAGCAACTTGTGTAGTACTGCGACTATAGACTAGCAACTTGTGTAGTACTGCGACTATACAGTAGCAACTTGTGTAGTACTGCGACTATAGACTAGCAGCTTGTGTAGTACTGCGACTATAGAGTAGCAACTTGTGTAGTACTGCGACTATAGAGTAGCAACTTGTGTAGTACTGCGACTATAGACTAGCAACTTGTGTAGTACTGCGACTATAGACTAGCAACTTGTGTAGTACTGCGACTATAGACTAGCAACTTGTGTAGTACTGCGACTATAGAGTAGCAACTTATGTAGTACTGCGACTATACAGTAGCAACTTCCGTAGTTTTGCGACTATAGAGTAGCAACTTGTGTAGTACTGCGACTATACAGTAGCAACTTGTGTAGTACTGCGACTATAGACTAGAAACTTGCGTAGTACTGCGACTATGGACTAGCAACTTGTGTAGTACTGCGACTATAGTGTAGCTACTTGCGTAGAACTGCGACTATAGACTAGCAACTTGTGTAGTACTGCGACTATAGACTAGCAACTTGTGTAGTACTGCGACTATAGAGTAGCAACTTGTGTAGTACTGCGACTATACAGTAGCAACTTCCGTAGTACTGCGACTATACAGTAGCAACTTGTGTAGTACTGCGACTATACAGTAGCAACTTGTGTAGTACTGTGACTGTACAGTAGCAACTTCCGTAGTACTGCGACTATAGAGTAGCAACTTGTGTAGTACTGCGACTATACAGCAGCAACTTCCGTAGTACTGCGACTATAGAGTAGCAACTTGTGTTGTACTGCGACTATACAGTAGCAACTTCCGTAGTACTGCGACTATAGAGTAGCAACTTGTGTAGTACTGCGACTATACAGTAGCAACTTGTGTAGTACTGCGACTATACAGTAGCAACTTGTGTAGTACTGCGACTATAGACTAGCAAATTGTGTAGTACTGCGACTATAGACTAGCAACTTGTGTAGTACTGCGACTATACAGTAGCAACTTGTGTAGTACTGCGACTATAGACTAGCAACTTGTGTAGTACTGCGACTATAGACTAGCAACTTGTGTAGTACTGCGACTATACAGTAGCAACTTGTGTAGTACAGCGACTATAGACTAGCAACTTGTGTAGTACTGCGACTATAGACTAGCAACTTGTGTAGTACTGCGACTATACAGTAGCAACTTGTGTAGTACTGCGACTATACAGTAGCAACTTCCGTAGTTTTGCGACTATAGAGTAGCAACTTGTGTAGTACTGCGACTATACAGTAGCAACTTGTGTAGTACTGCGACTATAGACTAGAAACTTGCGTAGTACTGCGACTATGGACTAGCAACTTGTGTAGTACTGCGACTATAGAGTAGCAACTTGCGTAGAACTGCGACTATAGACTAGCAACTTGTGTAGTACTGCGACTATACAGTAGCAACTTCCGTAGTACTGCGACTATAGAGTAGCAACTTGCGTAGTACTGCAACTATAGAGTAGCAACTTATGTAGTACTGCGACTATACAGTAGCAACTTGTGTAGTACTGCGACTATACAGTAGCAACTTGTGTAGTACTGCGACTATAGACTAGCAACTTGTGTAGTACTGCGACTATACAGTAGCAACTTGTGTAGTACTGCGACTATAGACTAGCAGCTTGTGTAGTACTGCGACTATAGAGTAGCAACTTGTGTAGTACTGCGACTATAGACTAGCAACTTGTGTAGTACTGCGACTATAGACTAGCAACTTGTGTAGTACTGCGACTATAGAGTAGCAACTTGTGTAGTACTGCGACTATACAGTAGCAACTTATGTAGTACTGCGACTATACAGTAGCAACTTCCGTAGTTTTGCGACTATAGAGTAGCAACTTGTGTAGTACTGCGACTATACAGTAGCAACTTGTGTAGTACTGCGACTATAGACTAGCAGCTTGTGTAGTACTGCGACTATAGAGTAGCAACTTGTGTAGTACTGCGACTATAGACTAGCAACTTGTGTAGTACTGCGACTATAGAGTAGCAACTTGTGTAGTACTGCGACTATAGAGTAGCAACTTGTGTAGTACTGCGAATATAGACTAGCAACTTGTGTAGTACTGCGACTATAGACTAGCAACTTGTGTAGTACTGCGACTATAGACTAGCAACTTATGTAGTACTGCGACTATACAGTAGCAACTTCCGTAGTACTGCGACTATAGAGTAGCAAGTTGCGTAGTACTGCGACTATAGAGTAGCAACTTATGTAGTACTGCGACTATACAGTAGCAACTTGTGTAGTACTGCGACTATACAGTAGCAACTTGTTTAGTACTGCGACTATAGACTAGCAACTTGTGTAGTACTGCGACTATACAGTAGCAACTTGTGTAGTACTGCGACTATAGACTAGCAGCTTGTGTAGTACTGCGACTATAGAGTAGCAACTTGTGTAGTACTGCGACTATACAGTAGCAACTTGTGTAGTACTGCGACTATAGACTAGCAGCTTGTGTAGTACTGCGACTATAGAGTAGCAACTTGTGTAGTACTGCGACTATAGACTAGCAACTTGTGTAGTACTGCGACTATAGACTAGCAACTTGTGTAGTACTGCGACTATAGACTAGCAACTTGTGTAATACTGCGACTATAGAGTAGCAACTTATGTAGTACTGCGACTATACAGTAGCAACTTCCGTAGTTTTGCGACTATAGAGTAGCAACTTGTGTAGTACTGCGACTATACAGTAGCAACTTGTGTAGTACTGCGACTATAGACTAGAAACTTGCGTAGTACTGCGACTATGGACTAGCAACTTGTGTAGTACTGCGACTATAGAGTAGCAACTTGCGTAGAACTGCGACTATAGACTAGCAACTTGTGTAGTACTGCGACTATAGACTAGCAACTTGTGTAGTACTGCGACTATAGAGTAGCAACTTGTGTAGTACTGCGACTATACAGTAGCAACTTCCGTAGTACTGCGACTATAGAGTAGCAACTTGTGTAGTACTGCGACTATACAGTAGCAACTTGTGTAGTACTGCGACTATAGACTAGCAACTTGTGTAGTACGCGACTATACAGTAGCAACTTCCGTAGTACTGCGACTATAGAGTAGCAACTTGTGTAGTACTGCGACTATACAGTAGCAACTTGTGTAGTACTGCGACTATACAGTAGCAACTTGTGTAGTACTGCGACTATAGACTAGCAACTTGTGTAGTACTGCGACTATAGACTAGCAACTTGTGTAGTACTGCGACTATACTGTAGCAACTTGTGTAGTACTGCGACTATAGACTAGCAACTTGTGTAGTACTGCGACTATAGACTAGCAACTTGTGTAGTACTGCGACTATACAGTAGCAACTTGTGTAGCACTACGACTATAGACTAGCAACTTGTGTAGTACTGCGACTATAGAGTAGCAACTTGTGTAGTACTGCGACTATAGAGTAGCAACTTGTGTAGTACTGCGACTATAGACTAGCAACTTGTGTAGTACTGCGACTATAGACTAGCAACTTGTGTAGTACTGCGACTATAGACTAGCAACTTATGTAGTACTGCGACTATACTGTAGCAACTTCCGTAGTACTGCGACTATACAGTAGCAACTTCCGTAGTACTGCGACTATAGAGTAGCAACTTGTGTAGTACTGCGACTATAGAGTAGCAACTTGTGTAGTACTGCGACTATAGAGTAGCAACTTGTGTAGTACTGCGACTATAGACTAGCAACTTGTGTAGTACTGCGACTATAGACTAGCAACTTGTGTAGTACTGCGACTATAGACTAGCAACTTGTGTAGTACTGCGACTATACAGCAGCAACTTCCGTAGTACTGCGACTATAGAGTAGCAACTTGTGTTGTACTGCGACTATACAGTAGCAACTTCCGTAGTACTGCGACTATAGAGTAGCAACTTGTGTAGTACTGCGACTATACAGTAGCAACTTGTGTAGTACTGCGACTATACAGTAGCAACTTGTGTAGTACTGCGACTATAGACTAGCAAATTGTGTAGTACTGCGACTATAGACTAGCAACTTGTGTAGTACTGCGACTATACAGTAGCAACTTGTGTAGTACTGCGACTATACAGTAGCAACTTGTGTAGTACTGCGACTATAGAGTAGCAACTTGTGTAGTACTGCGACTATAGTGTAGCAACTTGTGTAGTACTGCGACTATACAGTAACAACTTCCGTAGTACTGCGACAATACAGTAGCAACTTCCGTAGTACTGCGACTATAGAGTAGCAACTTGTGTAGTACTGCGACTATACAGTAGCAACTTCCGTAGTACTGCGACTATACAGTAGCAACTTCCGTAGTACTGCGACTATACACGGTGACATTTGAATCACAGTTTTCCTAGAACAAACGTTGTTCAGACTATAGTCTACTATCATTTAATAGCATCAATAAAAAAAAAAAAACATCATCGGTTTTTGAAAAAACACAAAGTAGACAAAGTTAAAATAGTCCGAATTTACGTTACTCCGTACAACACAGACACCGCTTCAAAGTAGTTGCGGCGCGGCGCACGCACGAGACAGAGCATTGGGCGGTTGTGCGTACAGGGATGAATTCCAGCAGGAGTACCTACTCGTTTATTTGAAACTATTGAAAACACGTCTGGGTGCAGATAACAATGCAATGCCTGCACTAGATGTGTTTATTACAAACTATGAGAAGCATAATTTTATCAAAGGCCGCCGACAATTTTGTTTACACTACCAATAACAATAAAGAATAATAAAACAATTAATTTCACTTTGGGAAAACCATGCGACAACATTCCGAGCGCTGTGGGATTTCTAACATCTGGTTATGATTTAAAAGTTGCCTAACTATTGGTTTTCCCATGTGTCCAAAATTATTACCACGCTAACTTAAACCAAGGGGTCTGCACAGTTTTAATTATTTCCGCGTTCACCAAGACAACGGTCATTGACTCCAATTTTCCCTTCATACTTATCGGGCTTAGGACCGTCAGAAATTCTATCTAAAGTTAATTATTAATTTTGGTGAGTAACTAACTTACCAAAATTAATAACCTAAATTTTAGTTACCTACTCACATCACAGTTCAGAATGTAGGTACAAAATTGACGGCGAATATTTCAGGCGTATTTAAAAAATTGGAATCAGATTATTTACAACGATTAATTAGAATCAACTAAGGATTTACACAATTAAATAACATTATTTACACTTCCTACCTGTATTGAATTAATTGCTCAAAATGTTGTCCATTAACTTCAATACACAGACGGGCACGTTTTTGCAAATTGTCTTTTAGGCTTCGCAACGTGTTTGTATCGCGCCTCACTACTTCGAACGCACTTTCAATTTTTTGTTTTAGCTGGTATCGACTGGTAGCTTCTTCAGTGTAGACCAGCCTTTTTACCTCCGACCACAAATAAAAGTCCAGTGGAGTTAAATCGGAGAGTACATGCGCCTAGCTTCCGCCAGATTGTCACCAGCAATTGCGTAAAAACGCACCATATCCAACCACTCCACATTGGAATAGTTTGAACTCATTTTTTCAACAACACTTGTGACGTGTGCCTGTGACGTAACGTATCGGATGCGTACGCGTTCCCGCTCGAGCGATTTCAATACACTGACCAGTGACGACCGACCGCACAGTAGAAAACAAAAGAAATGGGCGGAACCGAACTTCGTGCGATTACATGTCATTGGCTAATGATTTATTTGCATTTCGGCCCGCATTGGCCGGACATCCTTGTAGTCCACGTGGACTTCTCTTATCTCTTTTGAATGCCATTTCGCTACCGCGATGAGTACTTTAATGTTACGGTAAATGTTTGAACACGTTTGAGCAACATAAGACTTATTTGAGAACGCCTAGTTTTGTTTATTTTAATTACATATTTAGTGCTATAAAATAGTAGTAGACCATGGTCTGAACAACGTTTGTTCTAGCAAAACTGTGATTCAAATGTCACCGTGTAGAGTAGCAACTTGTGTAGTACTGCGACTATACAGTAGCAACTTCCGTAGTACTGCGACTATAGAGTAGCAACTTGTGTTGTACTGCGACTATACAGTAGCAACTTCCGTAGTACTGCGACTATAGAGTAGCAACTTGCGTAGTACTGCGACTATAGAGTAGCAACTTATGTAGTACTGCGACTATACAGTAGCAACTTGTGTAGTACTGCGACTATAGACTAGCAACTTGTGTAGTACTGCGACTATAGAGTAGCAACTTGTGTAGTACTGCGACTATAGAGTAGCAACTTGTGTAGTACTGCGACTATAGACTAGCAACTTGTGTAGTACTGCGACTATAGACTAGCAACTTGTGTAGTACTGCGACTATAGAGTAGCAACTTATGTAGTACTGCGACTATACAGTAGCAACTAGTGTAGTACTGCGACTATACAGTAGCAACTTGTGTAGTACTGCGACTATACAGTAGCAACTTGTGTAGTACTGCGACTATAGACTAGCAAATTGTGTAGTACTGCGACTATAGACTAGCAACTTGTGTAGTACTGCGACTATACAGTAGCAACTTGTGTAGTACTGCGACTATACAGTAGCAACTTGTGTAGTACTGCGACTATAGAGTAGCAACTTGTGTAGTACTGCGACTATAGTGTAGCAACTTGTGTAGTACTGCGACTATACAGTAGCAACTTGTGTAGTACTGCGACTATACAGTAGCAACTTGTGTAGTACTGCGACTATAGACTAGCAACTTGTGTAGTACTGCGACTATAGACTAGCAACTTGTGTAGTACTGCGACTATACTGTAGCAACTTGTGTAGTACTGCGACTATAGACTAGCAACTTGTGTAGTACTGCGACTATAGACTAGCAACTTGTGTAGTACTGCGACTATACAGTAGCAACTTGTGTAGTACTGCGACTATAGACTAGCAACTTGTGTAGTACTGCGACTATAGACTAGCAACTTGTGTAGTACTGCGACTATACTGTAGCAACTTGTGTAGTACTGCGACTATAGACTAGCAACTTGTGTAGTACTGCGACTATAGACTAGCAACTTGTGTAGTACTGCGACTATACAGTAGCAACTTGTGTAGCACTACGACTATAGACTAGCAACTTGTGTAGTACTGCGACTATAGAGTAGCAACTTGTGTAGTACTGCGACTATAGAGTAGCAACTTGTGTAGTACTGCGACTATAGACTAGCAACTTGTGTAGTACTGCGACTATAGACTAGCAACTTGTGTAGTACTGCGACTATAGACTAGCAACTTGTGTAGTACTGCGACTATAGAGTAGCAACTTGTGTTGTACTGCGACTATACAGTAGCAACTTCCGTAGTACTGCGACTATCTATAGAGTAGCAACTTGTGTAGTACTGCGACTATACAGTAGCAACTTGTGTAGTACTGCGACTATAGAGTAGCAACTTGTGTAGTACTGCGACTATAGACTAGCAACTTGTGTAGTACTGCGACTATACAGTAGCAACTTGTGTAGTACTGCGACTATAGACTAGACACTTGTGTAGTACTGCGACTATAGACTAGCAACTTGTGTAGTACTGCGACTATACAGTAGCAACTTGTGTAGTACTGCGACTATAGACTAGCAACTTGTGTAGTACTGCGACTATAGAGTAGCAACATGTGTAGTACTGCGACTATAGAGTAGCTACTTGTGTAGTACTGCGACTATAGAGTAGCAACAGCTAGTATATTAAGACATAGGATACTTTCATCCCGGTAGAAGGTTCCCGTGGGATAATTTCCGACATACACGCGGGCGAAGCCGCGGGCAACAGCTAGTATATTAAGACATAGGATACTTTTCATCCCGGTAGAAGGTTCCCGCGGGATAATTTCCGACGTACACGCGGGCAACAGCTAGTATATTAAGACATAGGATACTTTTCATCCCGGTAGAAGGTTCAAGCGGGATAATTTCCGACATACACGCGGGCGTAGCCGCGGGCAACAGCTTGTATATTAAGACATAGGATACTTTTCATCCCGGTAGAAGGTTCCCGTGGGCTAATTTCCGACATACACGCGGGCAAAAGCTAGTATATTAAGACATAGGATACTTTTCATCCCGGTAGAAGGTTCCCGCGGGATTATTTCCGACATACACGCGGGCAACAGCTAGTATATTAAGACATAGCATACTTTTCATCCTGGTAGAAGGTTCCCGCGGGATAATTTCCGACATACACGCGGGCGTAGCCGCGGGCAACAGCTTGTATATTAAGACATAGGATACTTTTCATCCCGGTAGAAGGTTCCCGCGGGATAATTTCAGACATACACGCGGGCAACAGCTAGTATATTAAGACATAGAATACTTTTCATCCCGGTAGAAGGTTCCCGTGGGATAATTTCCGACATACACGCGGGCAACAGCTAGTATATTAAGACATAGGATACTTTTCATCCCGGTAGAAGGTCCCCGCGGGATAATTTCCGACATACACGCGGGCGTAGCCGCAGGCAACAGCTTGTATATTAAGACATAGGATACTTTTCATCCCGGTAGAAGGTTCCCGCGGGATAATTTCCGACATACACGCGGGCAACAGCTAGTATAATAAGACATAGGATACTTTTCATTCCGGTAGAAGGTTCCCGCGGGATAATTTCCGACATACACGCGGGCAACAGCTAGTATATTAAGACATAGGATACTTTTCATCCCGGTAGAAGGTTCCCGCGGGATAATTTCCGACATACACGCGGGCGTAGCCGCGGGCAACAGCTTGTATATTAAGACATAGGATACTTTTCATCCCGGTAGAAGGTTCCCGTGGGCTAATTTCCGACATACACGCGGGCAACAGCTAGTATATTAAGACATAGGATACTTTTCATCCCGGTAGAAGGTTCCCGCGGGATAATTTCCGACATACACGCAGGCGTTGCCGCGGGCAACAGCTAGTATATTAAGACATAGGATACTTTTCATCCCGGTAGAAGGTTCCCGTGGGATAATTTCCGACATACACGCGGGCAACAGCTAGTATATTAAGACATAGGATACTTTTCGTCCCGGTAGAAGGTTCCCGTGGGATAATTTCCGACATACACGCGGGCAACAGCTAATATATTAAGACATAGGATACTTTTCATCCCGGTAGAAGGTTCCCGCGGGATAATTTCCGACATACACGCGGGCAACAGCTAGTATATTAAGACATAGGATACTTTTCGTCCCGGTAGAAGGTTCCCGTGGGATAATTTCCGACATACACGCGGGCAACAGCTAATATATTAAGACATAGGATACTTTTCATCCCGGTAGAAGGTTCCCGTGGGATAATTTCCGACATACACGCGGGCGAAGCCGCGGGCAACAGCTTGTATAATAAGACATAGGATACTTTTCATCCCGGTAGAAGGTTCCCGCGGGATAATTTCCGACATACACGCGGGCAACAGCTAATATATTAAGACATAGGATACTTTTCATCCCGGTAGAAGGTTCCCGCGGGATAATTTCCGACATACACGCGGGCAACAGCTAGTATATTAAGACATAGGATACTTTTCATCCCGGTAGAAGGTTCCCGTGGGATAATTTCCGACATACACGCGGGCGAAGCCGCGGGCAACAGCTTGTATAATAAGACATAGGATAATTTTCATCCCGGTAGAAGGTTCCCGCGGGATAATTTCCGACATACACGCGGGCAACAGCTAATATATTAAGACATAGGATACTTTTCATCCCGGTAGAAGGTTCCCGCGGGATAATTTCCGACATACACGCGGGCAACAGCTAGTATATTAAGACATAGGATACTTTTCATCCCGGTAGAAGGTTCCCGCGGGATAATTTCCGACATACACGCGGGCGTAGCCGCGGGCAACAGCTTGTATATTAAGACATAGGATACTTTTCATCCCGGTAGAAGGTTCCCGTGGGCTAATTTCCGACATACACGCGGGCAACAGCTAGTATATTAAGACATAGGATACTTTTCGTCCCGGTAGAAGGTTCCCGTGGGATAATTTCCGACATACACGCGGGCAACAGCTAATATATTAAGACATAGGATACTTTTCATCCCGGTAGAAGGTTCCCGCGGGATAATTTCCGACATACACGCGGGCAACAGCTAGTATATTAAGACATAGGATACTTTTCATCCCGGTAGAAGGTTCCCGTGGGATAATTTCCGACATACACGCGGGCGTAGCCGCGGGCAACAGCTAGTATAATAAGACATAGGATACTTTTCATCCCGGTAAAAGGTTCCCGCGGGATAATTTCCGACATACACGCGGGCATCAGCTAGTATATTAAGACATAGGATACTTTTCATCCCGGTAGAAGGTTCCCGTGGGATAATTTCCGACATACACGCGGGCAACAGCTAGTATATTAAGACATAGGATACTTTTCATCCCGGTAGAAGGTTCCCGTGGGATAATTTCCGACATACACGCGGGCAACAGCTAGTATATTAAGACATAGGATACTTTTCATCCCGGTAGAAGGTTCCCGCGGGATAATTTCCGACATACACGCGGGCGAAGCCGCGGGCAACAGCTTGTTTAATAAGACATAGGATACTTTTCATCCCGGTAGAAGGTTCCCGCGGGATAATTTCCGACATACACGCGGGCAACAGCTAGTATATTAAGACATAGGATACTTTTCATCCCGGTAGAAGGTTCCCGTGGGATAATTTCCGACATACACGCGGGCAACAGCTAGTATATTAAGACATAGGATACTTTTTATCCCGGTAGAGGGTTCCCGTGGGATAATTTCCGACATACACGCGGGCAACAGCTAGTATATTAAGACATAGGATACTTTTCATCCCGGTAGAAGGTTCCCGTGGGATAATTTCCGACATACACGCGGGCGAAGCCGCAAGCAACAGCTTGTATAATAAGACATAGGATACTTTTATCCCGGTAGAAGGTTCCCGCGGGATAATTTCCGACATACACGCGGGCAACAGCTAGTATATTAAGACATAGGATACTTTTCATCCCGGTAGAAGGTTCCCGTGGGATAATTTCCGCCATACACGCGGGCGTAGCCGCGGGCAACAGCTAGTATAATAAGACATAGGATACTTTTCATCCCGGTAGAAGGTTCCCGCGGGATAATTTCCGACATACACGCGGGCAACAGCTAGTATATTAAGACATAGGATATTTTTCATCCCGGTAGAAGGTTCCCGTGGGATAATTTCCGACATACACGCGGGCAACAGCTAGTATATTAAGACATAGGATACTTTTCATCCCGGTAGAAGGTTCCCGTGGGCTAATTTCCGACATACACGCGGGCAACAGCTAGTATATTAAGACATAGGATACTTTTCGTCCCGGTAGAAGGTTCCCGTGGGATAATTTCCGACATACACGCGGGCAACAGCTAATATATTAAGACATAGGATACTTTTCATCCCGGTAGAAGGTTCCCGCGGGATAATTTCCGACATACACGCGGGCAACAGCTAGTATATTAAGACATAGGATACTTTTCATCCCGGTAGAAGGTTCCCGTGGGATAATTTCCGACATACACGCGGGCGTAGCCGCGGGCAACAGCTAGTATAATAAGACAAAGGATACTTTTCATCCCGGTAGAAGGTTCAAGCGGGATAATTTCCGACATACACGCGGGCGTAGCCGCGGGCAACAGCTTGTATATTAAGACATAGGATACTTTTCATCCCGGTAGACGGTTCCCGTGGGCTAATTTCCGACATACACGCGGGCAACAGCTAGTATATTAAGACATAGGATACTTTTCATCCCGGTAGAAGGTTCCCGCGGGATAATTTCCGACATACACGCGGGCAACAGCTAGTATATTAAGACATAGCATACTTTTCATCCTGGTAGAAGGTTCCCGCGGGATAATTTCCGACATACACGCGGGCGTAGCCGCGGGCAACAGCTTGTATATTAAGACATAGGATACTTTTCATCCCGGTAGAAGGTTCCCGCGGGATAATTTCAGACATACACGCGGGCAACAGCTAGTATATTAAGACATAGGATACTTTTCATCCCGGTAGAAGGTTCCCGTGGGATAATTTCCGACATACACGCGGGCAACAGCTAGTATATTAAGACATAGGATACTTTTCATCCCGGTAGAAGGTCCCCGCGGGATAATTTCCGACATACACGCGGGCGTAGCCGCAGGCAACAGCTTGTATATTAAGACATAGGATACTTTTCATCCCGGTAGAAGGTTCCCGCGGGATAATTTCCGACATACACGCGGGCAACAGCTAGTATAATAAGACATAGGATACTTTTCATCCCGGTAGAAGGTTCCCGCGGGATAATTTCCGACATACACGCGGGCAACAGCTAGTATATTAAGACATAGGATACTTTACATCCCGGTAGAAGGTTCCCGCGGGATAATTTCCGACATACACGCGGGCGTAGCCGCGGGCAACAGCTTGTATATTAAGACATAGGATAATTTTCATCCCGGTAGAAGGTTCCCGCGGGATAATTTCCGACATATACGCGGGCAACAGCTAGTATAATAAGACATAGGATACTTTTCATCCCGGTAGAAGGTTCCCGCGGGATAATTTCCGACATACACGCGGGCAACAGCTAGTATATTAAGACATAGGATACTTTTCATCCCGGTAGAAGGTTCCCGTGGGATAATTTCCGACATACACGCGGGCAACAGCTAGTATATTAAGACATAGGATACTTTTCATCCCGGTAGAAGGTTCCCGTGGGATAATTTCCGACATACACGCGGGCAACAGCTAGTATGTTAAGACATAGGATACTTTTCATCCCGGTAGAAGGTTCCCGTGGGCTAATTTCCGACATACACGCGGGCAACAGCTAGTATATTAAGACATAGGATACTTTTCATCCCGGTAGAAGGTTCCCGTGGGATAATTTCCGACATACACGCAGGCGTTGCCGCGGGCAACAGCTAGTATATTAAGACATAGGATACTTTTCATCCCGGTAGAAGGTTCCCGTGGGATAATTTCCGACATACACGCGGGCAACAGCTAGTATATTAAGACATAGGATACTTTTCATCCCGGTAGAAGGTTCCCGCGGGATAATTTCCGCCATACACGCGGGCAACAGCTAGTATATTAAGACATAGGATACTTTTCATCCCGGTAGAAGGTTCCCGTGGGATAATTTCCGACATACACGCGGGCGTAGCCGCGGGCAACAGCTAGTATATTAAGACATAGGATACTTTTCATCCCGGTAGAAGGTTCCCGCGGGATAATTTCCGACATACACGCGGGCAACAGCTAGTATATTAAGACATAGGATACTTTTCATCCCGGTAGAAGGTTCCCGTGGGATAATTTCCGACATACACGCGGGCAGCAGCTAGTATATTAAGACATAGGATACTTTTCATCCCGGTAGAAGGTTCCCGTGGGATAATTTCTGACATACACGCGGGCGAAGCCGCGGGCAACAGCTAGTATATTAAGACATAGGATACTTTAATCCCGGTAGAAGGTTCCCGTGGGATAATTTCCGACATACACGCGGGCGAAGCCGCGGGCAACAGCTAGTATATTAAGACATAGGATACTTTTCATCCCGGTAGAAGGTTCCCGCGGGATAATTTCCGACATACACGCGGGCAACAGCTAGTATATTAAGACATAGGATACTTTTCATCCCGGTAGAAGGTTCCCGCGGGATAATTTCCGACATACATGCAGGCGTAGCCGCGGGCAACAGCTTGTATATTAAGACATAGGATACTTTTCATCCCGGTAGAAGGTTCCCGCGGGATAATTTCCGACATATACGCGGGCGTAGCCGCGGGCAACAGCTTGTATATTAAGACATAGGATACTTTTCATCCCGGTAGAAGGTTCCCGTGGGCTAATTTCCAACATACACGCGGGCAACAGCTAGTATATTAAGATATAGGATACTTTTCATCCCGGTAGAAGGTTCCCGCGGGATAATTTCCGACATACACGCGGGCAACAGCTAGTATATTAAGACATAGGATACTTTTCGTCCCGGTAGAAGGTTCCCGTGGGATAATTTCCGACATTCACGCGGGCGAAGCCGTGGGCAACAGCTAGTATATTAAGACATAGGATACTTTTCATCCCGGTAGAAGGTTCCCGTGGGATAATTTCCGACATACACGCGGGCAACAGCTAGTATATTAAGACATAGGATACTTTTCATCCCGGTAGAAGGTTTCCGCGGGAAAATTTCCGACATACACGCGGGCGTAGCCGCGGGCAACAGCTTGTATATTAAGACATAGGATACTTTTCATCCCGGTAGAAGGTTCCCGCGGGATAATTTCCGACATACACGCGGGCAACAGCTAGTATATTAAGACATAGGATACTTTTCATCCCGGTAGAAGGTTCCCGTGGGATAATTTCCGACATTCACGCGGGCGAAGCCGCGGGCAACAGCTAGTATATTAAGACATAGGATACTTTTCATCCCGGTAGAAGGTTCCCGCGGGATAAATTCCGACATACACGCGGGCAACAGCTAGTATATTAAGACATAGGATACTTTTCATCCCGGTAGAAGGTTCCCGCGGGATAATTTCCGACATACACGCGGGCAACAGCTAGTATATTAAGACATAGGATACTTTTCATCCCGGTAGAAGGTTCCCGTGGGATAATTTCCGACATCCACGCGGGCAACAGCTAGTATATTAAGACATAGGATACTTTTCATCCCGGTAGAAGGTTCCCGTGGGCTAATTTCCGACATGCACGCGGGCAACAGCTAGTATATTAAGACATAGGATACTTTTCATCCCGGTAGAAGGTTCCCGCGGGATAATTTCCGACATACACGCAGGCGTTGCCGCGGGCAACAGCTAGTATATTAAGACATAGGATACTTTTCATCCCGGTAGAAGGTTCCCGTGGGATAATTTCCGACATACACGCGGGCGAAGCCGCGGGCAACAGCTTGTATAATAAGACATAGGATACTTTTCATCCCGGTAGAAGGTTCCCGCGGGATAATTTCCGACATACACGCGGGCAACAGCTAATATATTAAGACATAGGATACTTTTCATCCCGGTAGAAGGTTCCCGCGGGATAATTTCCGACATACACGCGGGCCACAGCTAGTATATTAAGACATAGGATACTTTTCATCCCGGTAGAAGGTTCCCGCGGGATAATTTCCGACATACACGCGGGCAACAGCTAGTATATTAAGACAGAGGATACTTTTCATCCCGGTAGAAGGTTCCCGTGGGATAATTTCCGACATACACGCGGGCGAAGCCGCGGGCAACAGCTTGTATAATAAGACATAGGATACTTTTCATCCCGGTAGAAGGTTCCCGCGGGATAATTTCCGACATACACGCGGGCAACAGCTAATATATTAAGACATAGGATACTTTTCATCCCGGTAGAAGGTTCCCGCGGGATAATTTCCGACATACACGCGGGCAACAGCTAGTATATTAAGACATAGGATACTTTTCATCCCGGTAGAAGGTTCCCGCGGGATAATTTCCGACATACACGCGGGCGTAGCCGCGGGCAACAGCTTGTATATTAAGACATAGGATACTTTTCATCCCGGTAGAAGGTTCCCGTGGGCTAATTTCCGACATACACGCGGGCAACAGCTAGTATATTAAGACATAGGATACTTTTCGTCCCGGTAGAAGGTTCCCGTGGGATAATTTCCGACATACACGCGGGCAACAGCTAATATATTAAGACATAGGATACTTTTCATCCCGGTAGAAGGTTCCCGCGGGATAATTTCCGACATACACGCGGGCAACAGCTAGTATATTAAGACATAGGATACTTTTCATCCCGGTAGAAGGTTCCCGTGGGATAATTTCCGACATACACGCGGGCGTAGCCGCGGGCAACAGCTAGTATAATAAGACATAGGATACTTTTCATCCCGGTAAAAGGTTCCCGCGGGATAATTTCCGACATACACGCGGGCATCAGCTAGTATATTAAGACATAGGATACTTTTCATCCCGGTAGAAGGTTCCCGTGGGATAATTTCCGACATACACGCGGGCAACAGCTAGTATATTAAGACATAGGATACTTTTCATCCCGGTAGAAGGTTCCCGTGGGATAATTTCCGACATACACGCGGGCAACAGCTAGTATATTAAGACATAGGATACTTTTCATCCCGGTAGAAGGTTCCCGCGGGATAATTTCCGACATACACGCGGGCGAAGCCGCGGGCAACAGCTTGTATAATAAGACATAGGATACTTTTCATCCGGGTAGAAGGTTCCCGCGGGATAATTTCCGACATACACGCGGGCAACAGCTAGTATATTAAGACATAGGATACTTTTCATCCCGGTAGAAGGTTCCCGTGGGATAATTTCCGACATACACGCGGGCAACAGCTAGTATATTAAGACATAGGATACTTTTTATCCCGGTAGAAGGTTCCCGTGGGATAATTTCCGACATACACGCGGGCAACAGCTAGTATATTAAGACATAGGATACTTTTCATCCCGGTAGAAGGTTCCCGTGGGATAATTTCCGACATACACGCGGGCGAAGCCGCAAGCAACAGCTTGTATAATAAGACATAGGATACTTTTATCCCGGTAGAAGGTTCCCGCGGGATAATTTCCGACATACACGCGGGCAACAGCTAGTATATTAAGACATAGGATACTTTTCATCCCGGTAGAAGGTCCCCGTGGGATAATTTCCGACATACACGCGGGCGTAGCCGCGGGCAACAGCTAGTATAATAAGACATAGGATACTTTTCATCCCGGTAGAAGGTTCCCGCGGGATAATTTCCGACATACACGCGGGCAACAGCTAGTATATTAAGACATAGGATATTTTTCATCCCGGTAGAAGGTTCCCGTGGGATAATTTCCGACATACACGCGGGCAACAGCTAGTATATTAAGACATAGGATACTTTTCATCCCGGTAGAAGGTTCCCGTGGGATAATTTCCGACATACACGCGGGCAACAGCTAATATATTAAGACATAGGATACTTTTCATCCCGGTAGAAGGTTCCCGCGGGATAATTTCCGACATACACGGGGGCAACAGCTAGTATATTAAGACATAGGATACTTTTCATCCCGGTAGAAGGTTCCCGCGGGATAATTTCCGACATACACGCGGGCAACAGCTAATATATTAAGACATAGGATACTTTTCATCCCGGTAGAAGGTTCCCGCGGGATAATTTCCGACATACACGCGGGCAACAGCTAGTATATTAAGACATAGGATACTTTTCATCCCGGTAGAAGGTTCCCGTGGGATAATTTCCGACATACACGCGGGCAACAGCTAATATATTAAGACATAGGATACTTTTCATCCCGGTAGAAGGTTCCCGCGGGATAATTTTTGACATACACGCGGGCAACAGCTAGTATATTAAGACATAGGATACTTTTCATCCCGGTAGAAGGTTCCCGTGGGATAATTTCCGACATACACGCGGGCGTAGCCGCGGGCAACAGCTAGTATAATAAGACATAGGATACTTTTCATCCCGGTAAAAGGTTCCCGCGGGATAATTTCCGACATACACGCGGGCATCAGCTAGTATATTAAGACATAGGATACTTTTCATCCCGGTAGAAGGTTCCCGTGGGATAATTTCCGACATACACGCGGGCAACAGCTAGTATATTAAGACATAGGATACTTTTCATCCCGGTAGAAGGTTCCCGTGGGATAATTTCCGACATACACGCGGGCAACAGCTAGTATATTAAGACATAGGATACTTTTCATCCCGGTAGAAGGTTCCCGCGGGATAATTTCCGACATACACGCGGGCGAAGCCGCGGGCAACAGCTTGTATAATAAGACATAGGATACTTTTCATCCCGGTAGAAGGTTCCCGCGGGATAATTTCCGACATACACGCGGGCAACAGCTAGTATATTAAGACATAGGATACTTTTCATCCCGGTAGAAGGTTCCCGTGGGATAATTTCCGACATACACGCGGGCAACAGCTAGTATATTAAGACATATGATACTTTTTATCCCGGTAGAAGGTTCCCGTGGGATAATTTCCGACATACACGCGGGCAACAGCTAGTATATTAAGACATAGGATACTTTTCATCCCGGTAGAAGGTTCCCGTGGGATAATTTCCGACATACACGCGGGCGAAGCCGCAAGCAACAGCTTGTATAATAAGACATAGGATACTTTTATCCCGGTAGAAGGTTCCCGCGGGATAATTTCCGACATACACGCGGGCAACAGCTAGTATATTAAGACATAGGATACTTTTCATCCCGGTAGAAGGTTCCCGTGGGATAATTTCCGCCATACACGCGGGCGTAGCCGCGGGCAACAGCTAGTATAATAAGACATAGGATACTTTTCATCCCGGTAGAAGGTTCCCGCGGGATAATTTCCGACATACACGCGGGCAACAGCTAGTATATTAAGACATAGGATATTTTTCATCCCGGTAGAAGGTTCCCGTGGGATAATTTCCGACATACACGCGGGCAACAGCTAGTATATTAAGACATAGGATACTTTTCATCCCGGTAGAAGGTTCCCGTGGGATAATTTCCGACATACACGCGGGCGAAGCCGCGGGCAACAGCTAGTATATTAAGACATAGGATACTTTTCATCCCGGTAGAAGGTTCCCGCGGGATAATTTCCGACATACACGCGGGCAACAGCTTATATAATAAGACATAGGATACTTTTCATCCCGGTAGAAGGTTCCCGCGGGATAATTTCCGACATACACGCGGGCAACAGCATATATATTAAGACATAGGATACTTTTCATCCCGGTAGAAGGTTCCCGCGGGATAATTTCCGACATACACGCGGTTGTAGCCGCGGGCAACAGCTTATATATTAAGACATAGGATACTTTTCATCCCGGTAGAAGGTTCCCGTGGGCTAATTTCCGACATACACGCGGGCAACAGCTAGTATGTTAAGACATAGGATACTTTTCATCCCGGTAGAAGGTTCCCGTGGGCTAATTTCCGACATACACGCGGGCAACAGCTAGTATATTAAGACATAGGATACTTTTCATCCCGGTAGAAGGTTCCCGCGGGATAATTTCCGACATACACGCGGGCGTAGCCGCGGGCAACAGCTTGTATATTAAGACATAGGATACTTTTCATCCCGGTAGAAGGTTCCCGCGGGATAATTTCCGACATACACGCGGGCGTAGCCGCGGGCAACAGCTTGTATATTAAGACATAGGATACTTTTCATCCCGGTAGAAGGTTCCCGTGGGCTAATTTCCGACATACACGCGGGCAACAGCTAGTATATTAAGACATAGGATACTTTTCGTCCCGGTAGAAGGTTCCCGTGGGATAATTTACGACATACACGCGGGCAACAGCTAATATATTAAGACATAGGATACTTTTCATCCCGGTAGAAGGTTCCCGCGGGATAATTTCCGACATACACGCGGGCAACAGCTAGTATATTAAGACATAGGATACTTTTCATCCCGGTAGAAGGTTCCCGTGGGATAATTTCCGACATATACGCGGGCGTAGCCGCGGGCAACAGCTAGTATAATAAGACATAGGATACTTTTCATCCCGGTAGAAGGTTCCCGCGGGATAATTTCCGACATACACGCGGGCAACAGCTAGTATATTAAGACATAGGATACTTTTCGTCCCGGTAGAAGGTTCCCGTGGGATAATTTCCGACATACACGCGGGCAACAGCTAGTATATTAAGACATAGGATACTTTTATCCCGGTAGAAGGTTCCCGCGGGATAATTTCCGACATACACGCGGGCAACAGCTAGTATATTAAGACATAGGATACTTTTCATCCCGGTAGAAGGTTCCCGTGGGATAATTTCCGACATACACGCGGGCGTAGCCGCGGGCAACAGCTAGTATAATAAGACATAGGATACTTTTCATCCCGGTAGAAGGTTCCCGCGGGATAATTTCCGACATACACGCGGGCAACAGCTAGTATATTAAGACATAGGATATTTTTCATCCCGGTAGAAGGTTCCCATGGGATAATTTCCGACATACACGCGGGCAACAGCTAGTATATTAAGACATAGGATACTTTTATCCCGGTAGAAGGTTCCCGCGGGATAATTTCCGACATACACGCGGGCAACAGTTAGTATATTAAGACATAGTATACTTTTCATCCCGGTAGAAGGTTCCCGTGGGATAATTTCCGACATACACGCGGGCGTAGCCGCGGGCAACAGCTAGTACAATAAGACATAGGATACTTTTCATCCCGGTAGAAGGTTCCCGCGGGATAATTTCCGACATACACGCGGGCAACAGCTAATATATTAAGACATAGGATACTTTTCATCCCGGTAGAAGGTTCCCGCGGGATAATTTCTGACATACACGCAGGCGTAGCCGCGGGCAACAGCTAGTATATTAAGACATAGGATACTTTTCATCCCGGTAGAAGGTTCCCGCGGGATAATTTCCGACATACACGCGGGCAACAGCTAGTATATTAAGACATAGGATACTTTTCATCCCGGTAGAAGGTTCCCGTGGGATAATTTCCGACATACACGCGGGCGTAGCCGCGGGCAACAGCTAGTATATTAAGACATAGGATACTTTTCATCCCGGTAGAAGATTCCCGTTGGATAATTTCCGACATACACGCGGGCGATGCCGCGGGCAACAGCTAGTATATTAAGACATAGGATACTTTCATCCCGGTAGAAGGTTCCCGTGGGAAAATTTCCGACATACACGCGGGCGAAGCCGCGGGCAACAGCTAGTATATTAAGACATAGGATACTTTTCATCCCGGTAGAAGGTTCCTGCGGGATAATTTCCGACATACACGCGGGCAACAGCTAGTATATTAAGACATAGGATACTTTTCATCCCGGTAGAAGGTTCAAGCGGGATAATTTCCGACATACACGCGGGCGTAGCCGCGGGCAACAGCTTGTATATTAAGACATAGGATACTTTTCATCTCGGTAGAAGGTTCCCGTGGGCTAATTTCCGTCATACACGCAAGCAACAGCTAGTATATTAAGACATAGGATACTTTTCATCCCGGTAGAAGGTTCCCGCGGGATAATTTCCGACATACACGCGGGCGTAGCCGCGGGCAACAGCTTGTATATTAAGACATAGGATAATTTCCATCCCGGTAGAAGGTTCCCGCGGGATAATTTCCGACATACACGCGGGCAACAGCTAGTATATTAAGACATAGGATACTTTTCATCCCGGTAGAAAGTTCCCGTGGGATAATTTCCGACATACACGCGGGCAACAGCTAGTATATTAAGACATAGGATACTTTTCATCCCGGTAGAAGGTTCCCGTGGGCTAATTTCCGACATACACGCGGGCAACAGCTAGTATATTAAGACATAGGATACTTTTCATCCCGGTAGAAGGTTCCCGCGGGATAATTTCCGACATACACGCGGGCAACAGCTTGTATATTAAGACATAGGATACTTTTCATCCCGGTAGAAGGTTCCCGCGGGATAATTTCCGACATACACGCGGGCGTAGCCGCGGGCAACAGCTTGTATATTAAGACATAGGATACTTTTCATCCCGGTAGAAGGTTCCCGTGGGCTAATTTCCGACATACACGCGGGCAACAGCTAGTATATTAAGACATAGGATACTTTTTATCCCGGTAGAAGGTTCCCGTGGGATAATTTCCGACATACACAAAGGCGTTGCCGCGGGCAACAGCTAGTATATTAAGACATAGGATACTTTTCATCCCAGTAGAAGGTTCCCGCGGGATAATTTCCGACATACAGGCGGGCAACAGCTAGTATATTAAGACATAGGATACTTTTCATCCCGGTAGAAGGTTCCCGCGGGATAATTTCCGACATACACGCGGGCAACAGCTAGTATATTAAGACATAGGATACTTTTCATCCCGGTAGAAGGTTCCCGTGGGATAATTTCCGACATACACGCGGGCGTAGCCGCGGGCAACAGCTAGTATATTAAGACATAGGATACTTTTCATCCCGGTAGAAGATTCCCGTTGGATAATTTCCGACATACACGCGGGCGATGCCGCGGGCAACAGCTAGTATATTAAGACATAGGATACTTTCATCCCGGTAGAAGGTTCCCGTGGGAAAATTTCCGACATACACGCGGGCGAAGCCGCGGGCAACAGCTAGTATATTAAGACATAGGATACTTTTCATCCCGGTAGAAGGTTCCTGCGGGATAATTTCCGACATACACGCGGGCAACAGCTAGTATATTAAGACATAGGATACTTTTCATCCCGGTAGAAGGTTCAAGCGGGATAATTTCCGACATACACGCGGGCGTAGCCGCGGGCAACAGCTTGTATATTAAGACATAGGATACTTTTCATCTCGGTAGAAGGTTCCCGTGGGCTAATTTCCGTCATACACGCAAGCAACAGCTAGTATATTAAGACATAGGATACTTTTCATCCCGGTAGAAGGTTCCCGCGGGATAATTTCCGACATACACGCGGGCGTAGCCGCGGGCAACAGCTTGTATATTAAGACATAGGATAATTTCCATCCCGGTAGAAGGTTCCCGCGGGATAATTTCCGACATACACGCGGGCAACAGCTAGTATATTAAGACATAGGATACTTTTCATCCCGGTAGAAAGTTCCCGTGGGATAATTTCCGACATACACGCGGGCAACAGCTAGTATATTAAGACATAGGATACTTTTCATCCCGGTAGAAGGTTCCCGTGGGCTAATTTCCGACATACACGCGGGCAACAGCTAGTATATTAAGACATAGGATACTTTTCATCCCGGTAGAAGGTTCCCGCGGGATAATTTCCGACATACACGCGGGCAACAGCTTGTATATTAAGACATAGGATACTTTTCATCCCGGTAGAAGGTTCCCGCGGGATAATTTCCGACATACACGCGGGCGTAGCCGCGGGCAACAGCTTGTATATTAAGACATAGGATACTTTTCATCCCGGTAGAAGGTTCCCGTGGGCTAATTTCCGACATACACGCGGGCAACAGCTAGTATATTAAGACATAGGATACTTTTTATCCCGGTAGAAGGTTCCCGTGGGATAATTTCCGACATACACAAAGGCGTTGCCGCGGGCAACAGCTAGTATATTAAGACATAGGATACTTTTCATCCCAGTAGAAGGTTCCCGCGGGATAATTTCCGACATACAGGCGGGCAACAGCTAGTATATTAAGACATAGGATACTTTTCATCCCGGTAGAAGGTTCCCGCGGGATAATTTCCGACATACACGCGGGCAACAGCTTGTATATTAAGACATAGGATACTTTTCATCCCGGTAGAAGGTTCCCGCGGGATAATTTCCGACATACACGCGGGCGTAGCCGCGGGCAACAGCTTGTATATTAAGACATAGGATACTTTTCATCCCGGTAGAAGGTTCCCGTGGGCTAATTTCCGACATACACGCGGGCAAAAGCTAGTATATTAAGACATAGGATACTTTTCATCCCGGTAGAAGGTTCCCGCGGGATAATTTCCGACATACACGCGGGCAACAGCTAATATATTAAGACATAGGATACTTTTCATCCCGGTAGAAGGTTCCCGCGGGATAATTTCCGACATACACGCGGGCAACAGCTAGTATATTAAGACATAGGATACTTTTCATCCCGGTAGAAGGTTCCCGCGGGATAATTTCCGACATACACGCGGGCAACAGCTTGTATATTAAGACATAGGATACTTTTCATCCCGGTAGAAGGTTCCCGCGGGATAATTTCCGACATACACGCGGGCGTAGCCGCGGGCAACAGCTTGTATATTAAGACATAGGATACTTTTCATCCCGGTAGAAGGTTCCCGTGGGCTAATTTCCGACATACACGCGGGCAACAGCTAGTATATTAAGACATAGGATACTTTTCATCCCGGTAGAAGGTTCCCGTGGGATAATTTCCGACATACACGCGGGCAACAGCTAGTATATTAAGACATAGGATACTTTTCATCCCGGTAGAAGGTTCCCGTGGGATAATTTCCGACATACACGCGGGCGTAGCCGCGGGCAACAGCTAGTATAATAAGACATAGGATACTTTTCATCCCGGTAGAAGGTTCCCGTGGGATAATTTCCGACATACACGCGGGCGTAGCCGCGGGCAACAGCTAGTATAATAAGACATAGGATACTTTTCATCCCGGTAGAAGGTTCCCGCGGGATAATTTCCGACATACACGCTGGCAACAGCTAGTATATTAAGACATAGGATATTTTTCATCCCGGTAGAAGGTTCCCGTGGGATAATTTCCGACATACACGCGGGCAACAGCTAGTATATTAAGACATAGGATACTTTTCATCCCGGTAGAAGGTTCCCGTGGGATAATTTCCGACATACACGCGGGCGAAGCCGCGGGCAACAGCTAGTATATTAAGACATAAGATACTTTTCATCCCGGTAGAAGGTTCCCGCGGGATAATTTCCGACATAAACGCGGGCAACAGCTAATATATTAAGACATAGGATACTTTTCATCCCGGTAGAAGGTTCCCGCGGGATAATTTCCGACATACACGCGGGCAACAGCTAGTATATTAAGACATAGGCTACTTTTCATCCCGGTAGAAGGTTCCCGCGGGATAATTTCCGACATACACGCAGGCGTAGCCGCGGGCAACAGCTAGTATATTAAGACATAGGATACTTTTCATCCCGGTAGAAGGTTCCCGCGGGATAATTTCCGACATACACGCGGGCAACAGCTAGTATATTAAGACATAGGATACTTTCATCCCGGTAGAAGGTTCCCGTGGGATAATTTCCGACATACACGCGGGCAACAGCTAGTATATTAAGACATAGGATACTTTTCATCCCGGTAGAAGGTTCCCGTGGGATAATTTCCGACATACACGCGGGCGTAGCCGCGGGCAACAGCTAGTATATTAAGACATAGGATACTTTTCATCCCGGTAGAAGATTCCCGTTGGATAATTTCCGACATACACGCGGGCGAAGCCGCGGGCAACAGCTAGTATATTAAGACATAGGATACTTTAATCCCGGTAGAAGGTTCCCGTGGGAAAATTTCCGACATACACGCGGGCGAAGCCGCGGGCAACAGCTAGTATATTAAGACATAGGATACTTTTCATCCCGGTAGAAGGTTCCTGCGGGATAATTTCCGACATACACGCGGGCAACAGCTAGTATATTAAGACATAGGATACTTTTCATCCCGGTAGAAGGTTGAAGCGGGATAATTTCCGACATACACGCGGGCGTAGCCGCGGGCAACAGCTTGTATATTAAGACATAGGATACTTTTCATCTCGGTAGAAGGTTCCCGTGGGCTATTTTCCGACATACACGCAAGCAACAGCTAGTATATTAAGACATAGGATACTTTTCATCCCGGTAGAAGGTTCCCGCGGGATAATTTCCGACATACACGCGGGCGTAGCCGCGGGCAACAGCTTGTATATTAAGACATAGGATATTTTTCATCCCGGTAGAAGGTTCCCGCGGGATAATTTCCGACATACACGCGGGCAACAGGTAGTATATTAAGACATAGGATACTTTTCATCCCGGTAGAAAGTTCCCGTGGGATAATTTCCGACATACACGCGGGCAACAGCTAGTATATTAAGACAAAGGATACTTTTCATCCCGGTAGAAGGTTCCCGTGGGCTAGTTTCCGACATACACGCGGGCAACAGCTAGTATATTAAGACATAGGATACTTTTTATCCCGGTAGAAGGTTCCCGTGGGATAATTTCCGACATACACGCAGGCGTTGCCGCGGGCAACAGCTAGTATATTAAGACATAGGATACTTTTCATCCCGGTAGAAGGTTCCCGTGGGATAATTTCCGACATACACGCGGGCAACAGCTAGTATATTATGACATAGGATACTTTTCATCCCGGCAGAAGGTTCCCGCGGGATAATTTCCGACATACACGCGGGCAACAGCTTGTATATTAAGACATAGGATATTTTCATCCCGGTAGAAGGTTCCCGCGGGATAATTTCCGACATACACGCGGGCGTAGCCGCGGGCAACCGCTTGTATATTAAGACATAGGATACTTTTCATCCCGGTAGAAGGTTCCCGTGGGCTAATTTCCGACATACACGCGGGCAACAGCTAGTATATTAAGACATAGGATACTTTTCATCCCGGTAGAAGGTTCCCGCGGGATAATTTCCGACATACACGCGGGCAACAGCTAATATATTAAGACATAAAATACTTTTCATCCCGGTAGAAGGTTCCCGTGGGATAATTTCCGACATACACGCGGGCAACAGCTAGTATATTAAGACATAGGATACTTTTCATCCCGGTAGAAGGTTCCCGCGGGATAATTTCCGACATACACGCGGGCAACAGCTAGTATATTAAGACATAGGATACTTTTCATCCCGGTAGAAGGTTCCCGCGGGATAATTTCCGACATACACGCGGGCAACAGCTTGTATATTAAGACATAGGATACTTTTCATCCCGGTAGAAGGCTCCCGCGGGATAATTTCCGACATACACGCGGGCGTAGCCGCGGGCAACAGCTTGTATATTAAGACATAGGATACTTTTTATCCCGGTAGAAGGTTCCCGTGGGCTAATTTCCGACATACACGCGGGCAACAGCTAGTATATTAAGACATAGGATACTTTTCATCCCGGTAGAAGGTTCCCGTGGGATAATTTCCGACATACACGTGGGCCTAGCCGCGGGCAACAGCTAGTATAATAAGACATAGGATACTTTTCATCCCGGTAGAAGGTTCCCGTGGGATAATTTCCGACATACACGCGGGCGTAGCCGCGGGCAACAGCTAGTATAATAAGACATAGGATACTTTTCATCCCGGTAGAAGGTTCCCGCGGGATAATTTCCGACATACACGCGGGCAACAGCTAGTATATTAAGACATAGGATACTTTTCATCCCGGTAGAAGGTTCCCGTGGGATAATTTCCGACATACACGCGGGCGAAGCCGCGGGCAACAGCTAGTATATTAGGACATAGGATACTTTTCATCCCGGTAGAAGGTTCCCGCGGGATAATTTCCGACATACACGCGGGCAACAGCTAATATATTAAGACATAGGATACTTTTCATCCCGGTAGAAGGTTCCCGCGGGATAATTTCCGACATACACGCGGGCAACAGCTTGTATATTAAGACATAGGATACTTTTCATCCCGGTAGAAGGTTCCCGCGGGATAATTTCCGACATACACGCAGGCGTAGCCGCGGGCAACAGCTAGTATATTAAGACATAGGATACTTTTCATCCCGGTAGAAGGTTCCCGCGGGATAATTTCCGACATACACGCGGGCGACAGCTAGTATATTAAGACATAGGATACTTTCATACCGGTAGAAGGTTCCCGTGGGATAATTTCCGACATACACGCGGGCAACAGCTAGTATATTAAGACATAGGATACTTTTCATCCCAAAAGAAGGTTCCCGTGGGATAATTTCCGACATACACGCGGGCGTAGCCGCGGGCAACAGCTAGTATATTAAGACATAGGATACTTTTCATCCCGGTAGAAGATTCCCGTTGGATAATTTCCGACATACACGCGGGCGAAGCCGCGGGCAACAGCTAGTATATTAAGACATAGGATACTTTCATCCCGGTAGAAGGTTCCCTTGGGAAAATTTCCGACATACACGCGGGCGAAGCCGCGGGCAACAGCTAGTATATTAAGACATAGGATACTTTTCATCCCGGTAGAAGGTTCCTGCGGGATAATTTCCGACATACACGCGGGCAACAGCTAGTATATTAAGACATAGGATACTTTTCATCCCGGTAGAAGGTTCAAGCGGGATAATTTCCGACATACACGCGGGCGTAGCCGCGGGCAACAGCTTGTATATTAAGACATAGGATATTTTTCATCTCGGTAGAAGGTTCCCGTGGGCTATTTTCCGACATACACGCAAGCAACAGCTAGTATATTAAGACATAGGATACTTTTCATCCCTATAGAAGGTTCCCGCGGGATAATTTCCGACATACACGCGGGCGTATCCGCGGGCAACAGCTTGTATATTAAGACATAGGATATTTTTCATCCCGGTAGAAGGTTCCCGCGGGATAATTTCCGACATACACGCGGGCAACTGCTAGTATATTAAGACATAGGATACTTTTCATCCCGGTAGAAAGTTCCCGTGGGCTAATTTCCGACATACACGCGGGCAACAGCTAGTATATTAAGACATAGGATACTTTTCATCCCGGTAGAAGGTTCCCGTGGGCTAATTTCCGACATACACGCGGGCAACAGCTAGTATATTAAGACATAGGATACTTTTCATCCCGGTAGAAGGTTCCCGTGGGATAATTTCCGACATACACGCAGGCGTTGCCGCGGGCAACAGCTAGTATATTAAGACATAGGATACTTTTCATCCCAGTAGAAGGTTCCCGCGGGATAATTTCCGACATACAGGCGGGCAACAGCTAGTATATTAAGACATAGGATACTTTTCATCCCGGTAGAAGGTTCCCGCGGGATAATTTCCGACATACACGCGGGCAACAGCTAGTATATTAAGACATAGGATACTTTTCATCCCGGTAGAAGGTTCCCGTGGGCTAATTTCCGACATACACGCGGGCAACAGCTAGTATATTAAGACATAGGATACTTTTCATCCCGGTAGAAGGTTCCCGTGGAATAATTTCCGACATACACGCAGGCGTTGCCGCGGGCAACAGCTAGTATATTAAGACATAGGATACTTTTCATCCCGGTAGAAGGTTCCCGTGGGATAATTTCCGACATACACGCGGGCAACAGCTAGTATATTAAGACATAGGATACTTTTCATCCCGGTAGAAGGTTCCCGTGGGATAATTTCCGACATACACGCGGGCGTAGCCGCGGGCAACAGCTAGTATATTAAGACATAGGATACTTTTCATCCCGGTAGAAGATTCCCGTTGGATAATTTCCGACATACACGCGGGCGAAGCCGCGGGCAACAGCTAGTATATTAAGACATAGGATACTTTCATCCCGGTAGAAGGTTCCCGTGGGAAAATTTCCGACATACACGCGGGCGAAGCCGCGGGCAACAGCTAGTATATTAAGACATAGGATACTTTTCATCTCGGTAGAAGGTTCCCGTGGGCTATTTTCCGACATACACGCAAGCAACAGCTAGTATATTAAGACATAGGATATTTTTCATCCCGGTAGAAGGTTCCCGCGGGATAATTTCCGACATACACGAGGGCAACAGCTAGTATATTAAGACATAGGATACTTTTCATCCCGGTAGAAAGTTCCCGTGGGATAATTTCCGACATACACGCGGGCAACAGCTAGTATATTAAGACATAGGATACTTTTCATCCCGGTAGAAGGTTCCCGTGGGATAATTTCCGACATACACGCGGGCAACAGCTAGTATATTAAGACATAGGATACTTTTCATCCCGGTAGAAGGTTCCCGTGGGATAATTTCCGACATACACGCAGGCGTTGCCGCGGGCAACAGCTAGTATATTAAGACATAGGATACTTTTCATCCCGGTAGAAGGTTCCCGTGGGCTAATTTCCGACATACACGCGGGCAACAGCTAGTATATTAAGACATAGGATACTTTTCATCCCGGTAGAAGGTTCCCGTGGGATAATTTCCGACATACACGCAGGCGTTGCCGCGGGCAACAGCTAGTATATTAAGACATAGGATACTTTTCATCCCAGTAGAAGGTTCTTGCGGGATAATTTCCGACATACAGGCGGGCAACAGCTAGTATATTAAGACATAGGATACTTTCATCCCGGTAGAAGGTTCCCTTGGGAAAATTTCCGACATACACGCGGGCGAAGCCGCGGGCAACAGCTAGTATATTAAGACATAGGATACTTTTCATCCCGGTAGAAGGTTCCTGCGGGATAATTTCCGACATACACGCGGGCAACAGCTAGTATATTAAGACATAGGATACTTTTCATCCCGGTAGAAGGTTCAAGCGGGATAATTTCCGACATACACGCGGGCGTAGCCGCGGGCAACAGCTTGTATATTAAGACATAGGATATTTTTCATCTCGGTAGAAGGTTCCCGTGGGCTATTTTCCGACATACACGCAAGCAACAGCTAGTATATTAAGACATAGGATACTTTTCATCCCTATAGAAGGTTCCCGCGGGATAATTTCCGACATACACGCGGGCGTATCCGCGGGCAACAGCTTGTATATTAAGACATAGGATACTTTTCATCCCGGTAGAAGGTTCCCGTGGGCTAATTTCCGACATACACGCGGGCAACAGCTAGTATATTAAGACATAGGATACTTTTCGTCCCGGTAGAAGGTTCCCGTGGGATAATTTCCGACATACACGCGGGCAACAGCTAGTATATTAAGACATAGGATACTTTTCATCCCGGTAGAAGGTTCCCGTGGGATAATTTCCGACATACACGCGGGCAACAGCTAGTATATTAAGACATAGGATACTTTTCATCCCGGTAGAAGGTTCCCGCGGGATAATTTCCGACATACACGCAGGCGTAGCCGCGGGCAACAGCTAGTATATTAAGACATAGGATACTTTTCATCCCGGTAGAAGGTTCCCGCGGGATAATTTCCGACATACACGCGGGCAACAGCTAGTATATTAAGACATAGGATACTTTCATCCCGGTAGAAGGTTCCCGTGGGATAATTTCCGACATACACGCGGGCGTAGCCGCGGGCAACAGCTAGTATAATAAGACATAGGATACTTTCATCCCGGTAGAAGGTTCCCGTGGGATAATTTCCGACATACACGCGGGCGTAGCCGCGGGCAACAGCTAGTATAATAAGACATAGGATACTTTTCATCCCGGTTGAAGGTTCCCGCGGGATAATTTCCGACATACACGCGGGCAACAGCTAGTATATTAAGACATAGGATATTTTTCATCCGGTAGAAGGTTCCCGTGGGATAATTTCCGACATACACGCGGGCAACAGCTAGTATATTAAGACATAGGATACTTTTCATCCCGGTAGAAGGTTCCCGCGGGATAATTTCCGACATACACGCGGGCAACAGCTAGTATATTAAGACATAGGATACTTTCATCCCGGTAGAAGGTTCCCGTGGGATAATTTCCGACATACACGCGGGCAACAGCTAATATATTAAGACATAGGATACTTTTCATCCCGGTAGAAGGTTCCCGCGGGATAATTTCCGACATACACGCGGGCAACAGCTAGTATATTAAGACATAGGATACTTTTCATCCCGGTAGAAGGTTCCCGCGGGATAATTTCCGACATACACGCAGGCGTAGCCGCGGGCAACAGCTAGTATATTAAGACATAGGATACTTTTCATCCCGGTAGAAGGTTCCCGCGGGATAATTTCCGACATACACGCGGGCAACAGCTAGTATATTAAGACATAGGATACTTTCATCCCGGTAGAAGGTTCCCGTGGGATAATTTCCGACATACACGCGGGCAACAGCTAGTATATTAAGACATAGGATACTTTTCATCCCGGTAGAAGGTTCCCGTGGGATAATTTCCGACATACACGCGGGCGTAGCCGCGGGCAACAGCTAGTATAATAAGACATAGGATACTTTTCATCCCGGTAGAAGGTTCCCGCGGGATAATTTCCGACATACACGCAGGCGTTGCCGCGGGCAACAGCTAGTATATTAAGACATAGGATACTTTCATCCCGGTAGAAGGTTCCCGTGGGAAAATTTCCGACATACACGCGGGCGAAGCCGCGGGCAACAGCTAGTATATTAAGACATAGGATACTTTTCATCCCGGTAGAAGGTTCCTGCGGGATAATTTCCGACATACACGCGGGCAACAGCTAGTATATTAAGAAATAGGATACTTTTCATCCCGGTAGAAGGTTCAAGCGGGATAATTTCCGACATACACGCGGGCGTAGCCGCGGGCAACAGCTTGTATATTAAGACATAGGATACTTTTCATCTCGGTAGAAGGTTCCCGTGGGCTATTTTCCGACATACACGCAAGCAACAGCTAGTATATTAAGACATAGGATACTTTTCATCCCTATAGAAGGTTCCCGCGGGATAATTTCCGACATACACGCGGGCGTAGCCGCGGGCAACAGCTTGTATATTAAGACATAGGATATTTTTCATCCCGGTAGAAGGTTCCCGCGGGATAATTTCCGACATACACGCGGGCGTAACCGCGGGCAACAGCTAGTATAATAAGACATAGGATACTTTTCATCCCGGTAGAAGGTTCCCGCGTGATAATTTCCGACATACACGCAGGCGTTGCCGCGGGCAACAGCTAGTATATTAAGACATAGGATACTTTCATCCCGGTAGAAGGTTCCCGTGGGAAAATTTCCGACATACACGCGGGCGAAGCCGCGGGCAACAGCTAGTATATTAAGACATAGGATACTTTTCATCCCGGTAGAAGGTTCCTGCGGGATAATTTCCGACATACACGCGGGCAACAGCTAGTATATTAAGAAATAGGATACTTTTCATCCCGGTAGAAGGTTCAAGCGGGACAATTTCCGACATACACGCGGGCGTAGCCGCGGGCAACAGCTTGTATATTAAGACATAGGATACTTTTCATCTCGGTAGAAGGTTCCCGTGGGCTATTTTCCGACATACACGCAAGCAACAGCTAGTATATTAAGACATAGGATACTTTTCATCCCTATAGAAGGTTCCCGCGGGATAATTTCCGACATACACGCGGGCGTAGCCGCGGGCAACAGCTTGTATATTAAGACATAGGATATTTTTCATCCCGGTAGAAGGTTCCCGCGGGATAATTTCCGACATACACGCGGGCAACAGCTAGTATATTAAGACATAGGATACTTTTCATCCCGGTAGAAAGTTCCCGTGGGCTAATTTCCGACATACACGCGGGCAACAGCTAGTATATTAAGACATAGGATACTTTTCATCCCGGTAGGTTCCCGTGGGCTAATTTCCGACATACACGCGGGCAACAGCTAGTATATTAAGACATAGGATACTTTTCATCCCGGTAGAAGGTTCCCGTGGGATAATTTCCGACATACACGCAGGCGTTGCCGCGGGCAACAGCTAGTATATTAAGACATAGGATACTTTTCATCCCAGTAGAAGGTTCCCGCGAGATAATTTCCGACATACAGGCGGGCAACAGCTAGTATATTAAGACATAGGATACTTTTCATCCCGGTAGAAGGTTCCCGCGGGATAATTTCCGACATACACGCGGGCAACAGCTAGTATATTAAGACATAGGATACTTTTCATCCCGGTAGAAGGTTCCCGTGGGCTAATTTCCGACATACACGCGGGCAACAGCTAGTATATTAAGACATAGGATACTTTTCATCCCGGTAGAAGGTTCCCGTGGGATAATTTCCGACATACACGCAGGCGTTGCCGCGGGCAACAGCTAGTATATTAAGACATAGGATACTTTTCATCCCAGTAGAAGGTTCCCGCGGGATAATTTCCGGCATACAGGCGGGCAACAGCTAGTATATTAAGACATAGGATACTTTTCATCCCGGTAGAAGGTTCCCGCGGGATAATTTCCGACATACACGCGGGCAACAGCTAGTATATTAAGGCATAGGATACTTTTCATCCCGGTAGAAAGTTCCCGTGGGCTAATTTCCGACATACACGCGGGCAACAGCTAGTATATTAAGACATAGGATACTTTTCATCCCGGTAGAAGGTTCCCGTGGGATAATTTCCGACATACACGCAGGCGTTGCCGCGGGCAACAGCTAGTATATTAAGACATAGGATACTTTTCATCCCAGTAGAAGGTTCCCGCGGGATAATTTCCGACATACAGGCGGGCAACAGCTAGTATATTAAGACATAGGATACTTTTCATCCCGGTAGAAGGTTCCCGCGGGATAATTTCCGACATACACGCGGGCAACAGCTAGTATATTAAGACATAGGATACTTTTCATCCCGGTAGAAGGTTCCCGCGGGATAATTTCCGACATACACGCGGGCGTAACCGCGGGCAACAGCTAGTATAATAAGACATAGGATACTTTTCATCCCGGTAGAAGGTTCCCGCGGGATAATTTCCGACATACACGCAGGCGTTGCCGCGGGCAACAGCTAGTATATTAAGACATAGGATGCTTTTCATCCCGGTAGAAGATTCCCGTTGGATAATTTCCGACATACACGCGGGCGAAGCCGCGGGCAACAGCTAGTATATTAAGACATAGGATACTTTCATCCCGGTAGAAGGTTCCCGTGGGAAAATTTCCGACATACACGCGGGCGAAGCCGCGGGCAACAGCTAGTATATTAAGACATAGGATACTTTTCATCTCGGTAGAAGGTTCCCGTGGGCTATTTTCCGACATACACGCAAGCAACAGCTAGTATATTAAGACATAGGATACTTTTCATCCCGGTAGAAGGTTCCCGCGGGATAATTTCCGACATACACGCGGGCGTAGCCGCGGGCAACAGCTTGTATATTAAGACATAGGATATTTTTCATCCCGGTAGAAGGTTCCCGCGGGATAATTTCCGACATACACGCGGGCAACAGCTAGTATATTAAGACATAGGATACTTTTCATCCCGGTAGAAAGTTCCCGTGGGATAATTTCCGACATACACGCGGGCAACAGCTAGTATATTAAGACATAGGATACTTTTCATCCCGGTAGAAGGTTCCCGTGGGATAATTTCCGACATACACGCGGGCAACAGCTAGTATATTAAGACATAGGATACTTTTCATCCCGGTAGAAGGTTCCCGTGGGATAATTTCCGACATACACGCAGGCGTTGCCGCGGGCAACAGCTAGAATATTAAGACATAGGATACTTTTCATCCCGGTAGAAGGTTCCCGTGGGCTAATTTCCGACATACACGCGGGCAACAGCTAGTATATTAAGACATAGGATACTTTTCATCCCGGTAGAAGGTTCCCGTGGGATAATTTCCGACATACACGCAGGCGTTGCCGCGGGCAACAGCTAGTATATTAAGACATAGGATACTTTTCATCCCAGTAGAAGGTTCCTGCGGGATAATTTCCGACATACACGCAGGCGTAGCCGCGGGCAACAGCTTGTATATTAAGACATAGGATATTTTTCATCCCGGTAGAAGGTTCCCGCGGGATAATTTCCGACATACACGCGGGCGTAACCGCGGGCAACAGCTAGTATAATAAGACATAGGATACTTTTCATCCCGGTAGAAGGTTCCCGCGGGATAATTTCCGACATACACGCAGGCGTTGCCGCGGGCAACAGCTAGTTTATTAAGACATAGGATACTTTTCATCCCAGTAGAAGGTTCCCGCGGGATAATTTCCGACATACAGGCGGGCAACAGCTAGTATATTAAGACATAGGATAGTTTTCATCCCGGTAGAAGGTTCCCGCGGGATAATTTCCAACATACACGCGGGCAACAGCTAGTATATTAAGACATAGGATACTTTTCATCCCGGTAGAAGGTTCCCGTGGGCTAATTTCCGACATACACGCGGGCAACAGCTAGTATATTAAGACATAGGATACTTTTCATCCCGGTAGAAGGTTCCCGCGGGATAATTTCCGACATACACACGGGCAACAGCTAGTATATTAAGACATAGGATACTTTTCATCCCGGTAGAAGGTTCCCGTGGGCTAATTTCCGACATACACGCGGGCAACAGCTAGTATATTAAGACATAGGATACTTTTCATCCCGGTAGAAGGTTCCCGCGGGATAATTTCCGACATACACACGGGCAACAGCTAGTATATTAAGACATAGGATACTTTTCATCCCGGTAGAAGGTTCCCGTGGGCTAATTTCCGACATACACGCGGGCAACAGCTAGTATATTAAGACATAGGATACTTTTCATCCCGGTAGAAGGTTCCCGTGGGATAATTTCCGACATACACGCAGGCGTTGCCGCGGGCAACAGCTAGTATATTAAGACATAGGATACTTTTCATCCCGGTAGAAGGTTCCCGTGGGATAATTTCCGACATACACGCGGGCAACAGCTAGTATATTAAGACATAGGATACTTTTCATCCCGGTAGAAGGTTCCCGCGGGATAATTTCCGCCATACACGCGGGCGTAGCCGCGGGCAACAGCTAGTATATTAAGACATAGGATACTTTTCATCCCGGTAGAAGGTTCCCGCGTGATAATTTCCGACATACACGCGGGCAACAGCTAGTATATTAAGACATAGGATACTTTTCATCCCGGTAGAAGGTTCCCGTGGGATAATTTCCGACATACACGCGGGGAACAGCTAGTATATTAAGACAGAGGATACTTTTCATCCCGATAGAAGGTTCCCGTGGGATAATTTCCGACATACACGCGGGCAACAGCTAGTATATTAAGACATTGGATACTTTTCATCCCGGTAGAAGGTTCCTGTGGGATAATTTCCGACATACACGCGGGCGTAGCCGCGGGCAACAGTTAGTATATTAAGACATAGGATACTTTCATCCCGGTAGAAGGTTCCCGTGGGATAATTTCCGACATACACGCGGGCAACAGCTAGTATATTAAGACATAGGATACTTTTCATCCCGGTAGAAGGTTCCCGTGGGATAATTTCCGACATACACGCGGGCAACAGCTAGTATATTAAGACATAGGATATTTTTCATCCCGGTAGAAGGTTCCCGCGGGATAATTTCCGACATACACGCGGGCAACAGCTAGTATATTAAGACATAGGATACTTTTCATCCCGGTAGAAGGTTCCCGCGGGATAATTTCCGACATACACGCGGGCAACAGCTAGTATATTAAGACATAGGATACTTTTCATCCCGGTAGAAGGTTCCCGTGGGATAATTTCCGACATACACGCGGGCAACAGCTAGTATATTAAGACATAGGATACTTTTCATCCCGGTAGAAGGTTCCCATGGGCTAATTTCCGACATACACGCGGGCAACAGCTAGTATATTAAGACATAGGATACTTTTCATCCCGGTAGAAGGTTCCCGCGTGATAATTTCCGACATACACGCAGGCGTTGCCGCGGGCAACAGCTAGTATATTAAGACATAGGATACTTTTCATCCCGGTAGAAGGTTCCCGTGGGATAATTTCCGACATACACGCGGGCGAAGCCGCGGGCAACAGCTTGTATAATAAGACATAGGATACTTTTCATCCCGGTAGAAGGTTCCCGCGGGATAATTTCCGACATACACGCGGGCAACAGCTAATATATTAAGACATAGGATACTTTTCATCCCGGTAGAAGGTTCCCGCGGGATAATTTCCGACATACACGCGGGCAACAGCTAGTATATTAAGACATAGTATACTTTTCATCCCGGTAGAAGGTTCCCGTGGGATAATTTCCGACATACACGCGGGCGAAGCCGCGGGCAACAGCTTGTATAATAAGACATAGGATACTTTTCATCCCGGTAGAAGGTTCCCGCGGGATAATTTCCGACATACACGCGTGCAACAGCTAATATATTAAGACATAGGATACTTTTCATCCCGGTAGAAGGTTCCCGCGGGATAATTTCCGACATACACGCGGGCAACAGCTAGTATATTAAGACATAGGATACTTTTCATCCCGGTAGAAGGTTCCCGCGGGATAATTTCCGACATACACGCGGGCGTAGCCGCGGGCAACAGCTTGTATATTAAGACATAGGATACTTTTCATCCCGGTAGAAGGTTCCCGTGGGCTAATTTCCGACATACACGCGGGCAACAGCTAGTATATTAAGACATAAGATACTTTTCGTCCCGGTAGAAGGTTCCCGTGGGATAATTTCCGACATACACGCGGGCAGCAGCTAATATATTAAGACATAGGATACTTTTCATCCCGGTAGAAGGTTCCCGCGGGATAATTTCCGACATACACGCGGGCAACAGCTAGTATATTAAGACATAGGATACTTTTCATCCCGGTAGAAGGTTCCCGTGGGATAATTTCCGACATACACGCGGGCGTAGCCGCGGGCAACAGCTAGTATAATAAGACATAGGATACTTTTCATCCCGGTAAAAGGTTCCCGCGGGATAATTTCCGACATACACGCGGGCATCAGCTAGTATATTAAGACATAGGATACTTTTCATCCCGGTAGAAGGTTCCCGTGGGATAATTTCCGACATACACGCGGGCAACAGCTAGTATATTAAGACATAGGATACTTTTTATCCCGGTAGAAGGTTCCCGCGGGATAATTTCCGACATACACGCGGGCGAAGCCGCGGGCAACAGCTTGTATAATAAGACATAGGATACTTTTCATCCCGGTAGAAGGTTCCCGCGGGATAATTTCCGACATACACGCGGGCAACAGCTAGTATATTAAGACATAGGATACTTTTCATCCCGGTAGAAGGTTCCCGTGGGATAATTTCCGACATACACGCGGGCAACAGCTAGTATATTAAGACATAGGATACTTTTTATCCCGGTAGAAGGTTCCCGTGGGATAATTTCCGACATACACGCGGGCAACAGCTAGTATATTAAGACATAGGATACTTTTCATCCCGGTAGAAGGTTCCCGCGGGATAATTTCCGACATACACGCGGGCGTAGCCGCGGGCAACAGCTTGTATATTAAGACATAGGATACTTTTCATCCCGGTAGAAGGTTCCCGTGGGCTAATTTCCGACATACACGCGGGCAACAGCTAGTATATTAAGACATAAGATACTTTTCGTCCCGGTAGAAGGTTCCCGTGGGATAATTTCCGACATACACGCGGGCAGCAGCTAATATATTAAGACATAGGATACTTTTCATCCCGGTAGAAGGTTCCCGCGGGATAATTTCCGACATACACGCGGGCAACAGCTAGTATATTAAGACATAGGATACTTTTCATCCCGGTAGAAGGTTCCCGTGGGATAATTTCCGACATACACGCGGGCGTAGCCGCGGGCAACAGCTAGTATAATAAGACATAGGATACTTTTCATCCCGGTAAAAGGTTCCCGCGGGATAATTTCCGACATACACGCGGGCATCAGCTAGTATATTAAGACATAGGATACTTTTCATCCCGGTAGAAGGTTCCCGTGGGATAATTTCCGACATACACGCGGGCAACAGCTAGTATATTAAGACATAGGATACTTTTTATCCCGGTAGAAGGTTCCCGCGGGATAATTTCCGACATACACGCGGGCGAAGCCGCGGGCAACAGCTTGTATAATAAGACATAGGATACTTTTCATCCCGGTAGAAGGTTCCCGCGGGATAATTTCCGACATACACGCGGGCAACAGCTAGTATATTAAGACATAGGATACTTTTCATCCCGGTAGAAGGTTCCCGTGGGATAATTTCCGACATACACGCGGGCAACAGCTAGTATATTTAGACATAGGATACTTTTTATCCCGGTAGAAGGTTCCCGTGGGATAATTTCCGACATACACGCGGGCAACAGCTAGTATATTAAGACATAGGATACTTTTCATCCCGGTAGAAGGTTCCCGCGGGATAATTTCCGACATACACGCGGGCGTAGCCGCGGGCAACAGCTTGTATATTAAGACATAGGATACTTTTCATCCCGGTAGAAGGTTCCCGTGGGCTAATTTCCGACATACACGCGGGCAACAGCTAGTATATTAAGACATAAGATACTTTTCGTCCCGGTAGAAGGTTCCCGTGGGATAATTTCCGACATACACGCGGGCGTAGCCGCGGGCAACAGCTAGTATAATAAGACATAGGATACTTTTCATCCCGGTAGAAGGTTCCCGCGGGATAATTTCCGACATACACGCGGGCAACAGCTAGTATATTAAGACATAGGATATTTTTCATCCCGGTAGAAGGTTCCCGTGGGATAATTTCCGACATACACGCGGGCAACAGCTAGTATATTAAGACATAGGATACTTTTCATCCCGGTAGAAGGTTCCCGTGGGATAATTTCCGACATACACGCGGGCGAAGCCGCGGGCAACAGCTAGTATATTAAGACATAGGATACTTTTCATCCCGGTAGAAGGTTCCCGCGGGATAATTTCCGACATACACGCGGGCAACAGCTAGTATATTAAGACATAGGATACTTTTCATCCCGGTAGAAGGTTCCCGCGGGATAATTTCCGACATACACACGGGCAACAGCTAGTATATTAAGACATAGGATACTTTTCATCCCGGTAGAAGGTTCCCGTGGGCTAATTTCCGACATACACGCGGGCAACAGCTAGTATATTAAGACATAGGATACTTTTCATCCCGGTAGAAGGTTCCCGTGGGATAATTTCCGACATACACGCGGGCGAAGCCGCGGGCAACAGCTAGTATATTAAGACATAGGATACTTTTCATCCCGGTAGAAGGTTCCCGCGGGATAATTTCCGACATACACGCGGGCAACAGCTAATATATTAAGACATAGGATACTTTTCATCCCGGTAGAAGGTTCCCGCGGGATAATTTCCGACATACACGCGGGCAACAGCTAGTATAATAAGACATAGGATACTTTTCATCCCGGTAGAAGGTTCCCGCGGGATAATTTCCGACATACACGCGGGCAACAGCTAGTATATTAAGACATAGGATACTTTTCATCCCGGTAGAAGGTTCCCGTGGGATAATTTCCGACATACACGCGGGCAACAGCTAGTATATTAAGACATAGGATACTTTTCATCCCGGTAGAAGGTTCCCGTGGGATAATTTCCGACGTACACGCGGGCGAAGCCGCGGGCAACAGCTAGTATATTAAGACATAGGATACTTTTCATCCCGGTAGAAGGTTCCCGCGGGATAATTTCCGACATACACGCGGGCAACAGCTAATATATTAAGACATAGGATACTTTTCATCCCGGTAGAAGGTTCCCGCGGGATAATTTCCGACATACACGCGGTTGTAGCCGCGGGTAACAGCTTGTATATTAAGACATAGGATACTTTTCATCCCGGTAGAAGGTTCCCGCGGGATAATTTCCGACATACACGCGGGCAACAGCTAGTATATTAAGACATAGGATACTTTTCATCCCGGTAGAAGGTTCCCGCGGGATAATTTCCGACATACACGCGGGCGTAGCCGAGGGCAACAGCTTGTATATTAAGACATAGGATACTTTTCATCCCGGTAAAAGGTTCCCGCGGGATAATTTCCGACATACACGCGGGCGTAGCCGCGGGCAACAGCTTGTATATTAAGACATAGGATACTTTTCATCCCGGTAGAAGGTTCCCGTGGGCTAATTTCCGACATACACGCGGGCAACAGCTAGTATATTAAGACATAGGATACTTTTCGTCCCGGTAGAAGGTTCCCGTGGGATAATTTCCGACATACACGCGGGCAACAGCTAATATATTAAGACATAGGATACTTTTCATCCCGGTAGAAGGTTCCCGCGGGATAATTTCCGACATACACGCGGGCAACAGCTAGTATATTAAGACATAGGATACTTTTCATCCCGGTAGAAGGTTCCCGTGGGATAATTTCCGACATACACGCGGGCGTAGCCGCGGGCAACAGCTAGTATAATAAGACATAGGATACTTTTCATCCCGGTAGAAGGTTCCCGCGGGATAATTTCCGACATACACGCGGGCAACAGCTAGTATATTAAGACATAGGATATTTTTCATCCCGGTAGAAGGTTCCCGTGGGATAATTTCCGACATACACGCGGGCAACAGCTAGTATATTAAGACATAGGATACTTTTCATCCCGGTAGAAGGTTCCCGTGGGATAATTTCCGACATACACGCGGGCGAAGCCGCGGGCAACAGCTAGTATATTAAGACATAGGATACTTTTCATCCCGGTAGAAGGTTCTCGCGGGATAATTTCCGACATACACGCGGGCAACAGCTAATATATTAAGACATAGGATACTTTTCATCCCGGTAGAAGGTTCCCGCGGGATAATTTCCGACATACACGCGGTTGTAGCCGCGGGTAACAGCTTGTATATTAAGACATAGGATACTTTTCATCCCGGTAGAAGGTTCCCGCGGGATAATTTCCGACATACACGCGGGCGTAGCCGCGGGCAACAGCTTGTATATTAAGACATAGGATACTTTTCATCCCGGTAAAAGGTTCCCGCGGGATAATTTCCGACATACACGCGGGCGTAGCCGCGGGCAACAGCTTGTACATTAAGACATAGGATACTTTTCATCCCGGTAGAAGGTTCCCGTGGGCTAATTTCCGACATACACGCGGGCAACAGCTAGTATATTAAGACATAGGATACTTTTCGTCCCGGTAGAAGGTTCCCGTGGGATAATTTCCGACATACACGCGGGCAACAGCTAATATATTAAGACATAGGATACTTTTCATCCCGGTAGAAGGTTCCCGCGGGATAATTTCCGACATACACGCGGGCAACAGCTAGTATATTAAGACATAGGATACTTTTCATCCCGGTAGAAGGTTCCCGTGGGATAATTTCCGACATACACGCGGGCGTAGCCGCGGGCAACAGCTAGTATAATAAGACATAGGATACTTTTCATCCCGGTAGAAGGTTCCCGCGGGATAATTTCCGACATACACGCGGGCAACAGCTAGTATATTAAGACATAGGATATTTTTCATCCCGGTAGAAGGTTCCCGTGGGATAATTTCCGACATACACGCGGGCAACAGCTAGTATAGTAGCCACCAACTGAAAAACTAAACACGGGACACATTGGTATTCCCGGTGAAGTTAAACCAGTCTATATCGCCGACCACATGCCTCGTACCCAGCGGCAACTATTTTTCGAGGCACGTTCATTTGCTAAAACGAACAAATATCAATTCTGTTGGTCTCAGAATGGAAAAATTTTTCTTCGTGAACGTGAAGGAATGGACTCCGTTGTTATCAACTCAACTTCTTGTCTTAAGAAGCTGCCTACCTCTGCAAAATAAACGCAAGGCAACTCATTTCTATTCTTATTGCATGTTTTTAGAATATATTAGAACCTCACATTTTTATTTACATAAAACTCGAGTAGCCTCTTACAAATTAGTTTTTTACTATTTTATTAATTTAACTTCTTACCTTATAATAATATCATTAAGATTATCAACTTTATATAATGCATCTAGTAAATATCAGTCTCTGTATTATACATCGTACCTGTTTAGACTTTGCAAAAATTATAATCATATGAAAACTTGTTATTACTCACACACAACTCATATCATACCTGCGGTTATATACATCCTTTTGACTATCTTATTCCTACATAAATTATCTGCAACTTTTAAAATAGACCTACTAAACATCCACAAAACTAGAATACACATATCCCACATATTTAAGGTTGAAACCAATATGCACCTAACATCAAACATCAATATTCGATTCTGACACTTTAAATGATATTGACTCCTTGGGTATGAGTGATTCACGTATTTGTGTACCTGAGTCATGCAGTCGTTTTATTAGTGACAAAAAAAAGTCGCTTAATATAATACACCTCAATATACGCAGTGTAAATTGTAACTTTGATAGCTTCCTGCTGCTCCTGGCTAGAATAAAAATTTCATGTGATGTTTTGATTCTATCGGAGTGTTGGCTGAGCGTGTCAACAGTACCACCTCTGGATGGATATGATTCTTATCACACAAGCAAACTTACTAATCAGAATGATGGTGTTATAATATATGTCAAATCAGAATTACCTCATATCGTCACCGAACCTTCTATATCTGGCGCTAGTTGTCTGATCTGTAATGTAAAATCTCACAATATCTTAATTTTAGCGTTATATCGCTCTCCCTCCACACGAAATCTTGACAAATTTATTGATAGCTTAGACACTATCCTTGCTCGGACGTCAGTCCAAAAAAATTTAGTGATTATGGGCGACATCAATATTGACATCACTCCGAATGCTGGCTCCCAACAAGCAGATCAGTACCTCAACCTTATTGCTTCACATGGCCTCCTTCCTACACATTTACTCCCAACCCGTATTAACTCCTGTATTGATCATGTAATGTTAAGATCTGACCTTAAAAATACGACTCTGGTTCTGGATACGTATATTACTGATCATAGGCCAACGATTATTAGCATCCAACGTGTAATGTCACTCCCTGTCCCTAAACTTAGTCGCATAGTTGTTGATTATACAGCTGTAATCACAGTCATTTTATCAATGGACTTTACTGAAATATTGGCTATTCAAGACCCAAACAACGCCGCCGAGTCTCTGGTTTCCATCATTAGCTCTGTCATCGCCAATCACTCTAAATCGGTGCACATGTCTTCGAAACGCCGAATCCTGAAACCGTGGATTACAAATGGACTGCTTTGGTGTATTCGAAATAGGGATAACATGGCTCGAACGTTACAGGCAGATCCTGAAAACTTCATTCTTGTGATTACATATAAGCGATACCGTAATTTCTGTAACAAACTTCTCAAAAACTTAAAACACGCATATGAAAGTAATGAGTTCCAAATGGCAAAGAACAACCCTAAAGCTACTTGGAAGGTCATTAAAAAGGTTACTGGAACTAATCTCAATGCTAAATCCCCCAACGAGTTACTAAGAATATCTTCGGATGACAAGTCCTCGGTCAATAAAGTCAACGAGTTTTTTGCCCATGTTGGCAAGAACTTGGCTGACAATTTCTTATCCACCTCGTATACCCCAGAATGTTCTCTCGATGCGCTACCCTCTAATTCGCTAGTGCTTTTACCCACAGATGAAGTGGAGGTCTCGAATCTCATTATTGGGTTACGAACTGATGCTGCGGCAGGTTGGGATGGCATTTCATCGAAAATGTTAAAATCCTGTATGCCCACGATTGTCCCCCCCATTACTCATATCTGCAATCGCTCTATTGCCACAGGCTGTTTTCCTAGGGTTTTCAAAAGGGCTGTTGTTCACCCAATCTTCAAAAATGGGGACAGACACAGTGTAGATAATTATAGACCGATCTCAGTCTTGCCTGCCATTTCTAAAATATTAGAAAAGATACTTAATAATCGATTGGTGCACTATCTTGAGTCATATAAATTACTAAGTAATAACCAGTACGGTTTTAGAGGTGGCAGGTCAACTGAAAATGCTGTTGCTGCTTTGGTAGACCATGTGGTATCAAAATTAGATAGTAAAATGAAATGCTTGGCTATCTTCTTAGATCTCTCTAAGGCATTCGACACTGTGTCCGTTCCCCACCTCTTATCTAAGCTGGAAGCTACTGGCATTCGAGGACATGCCTTGAAGGTCTTCCAGGATTACCTCTGTGATAGAACTCAATGCGTTAAAATAAATGATGTTGTCAGTGACACCATTTCATTGAGTTTTGGCGTTCCTCAGGGCTCAATCCTGGGCCCTACCCTATTTCTTATCTACATTAACAACTTATGCAAAATGTCTCTAATGAATTGTTCAATCTTTACTTATGCCGATGATACGGCTCTATTAATTCATGGTAATGACTGGCCTGAAACAGTAAAATACGCGGAACTTGCTCTGAACTCAGTGATGAAGTGGCTGTCTAATAATATCCTAACCTTAAATTTAAATAAAACGGTATACTTACCTTTCTCGTTACTATCCACCAACCTCCCTCCACCGCATTCAATGGTGCTCAGAGCTCACACTTGCTCACTCGGTCTATCTTCTTCACAATGTGGCTGCCCTCAACTCAAGAGGTGTGAGTCTGTCAAGTATCTCGGAGTCTATGTAGATAGCTCTCTGAGCTGGAAACCTCACCTCAGTAATCTCATATCAAGAGTCCGCAAGTGTATATTTATTTTTAAAAAGCTGAGGAATTCCGCGGACCACCTTACGATTAAAACAGTTTATTATGCACTGTGTCAGAGCATAATAAACTACTGCATCACAGTGTGGGGTGGGACTCCCAAGACAATCCTCCTACCTCTTGAGCGCGCACAGAGAGCTGTTCTCAAGGTAATGACCTCGAGGCCTTTTAGGTTTCCCACTACTACTCTCTACACCGAATGTCAGGTTCTTACTGTGAGACAGCTCTTTGTCCTTGGCACTATACTGCGCAAACACCCTTCTGTGGAATATGATCCGAATGCTAACAAAAAGCGTAGACATTTCGAAGTATGCCCAACTCACGGTTGTAGAACGGCCATTGCTCAGCGTCATTTTGGTGTGCTGTCTAACCATTTATATAATAAAATAAATAAACTCTGTTCCATTGCTCCCATGTGTCTAAACGAATGCAAAACCGAAGTCACAAAGTGGCTCTTGACATTGACTTACAATAAGACTGAAGATCTACTACAGATATCGATCGCTTAACCAAATGTTATATATATATATTTTATATATAAAATAAAGAAATATGTTCAGAATTATATATATTTATACTGACTTTCATAATACACAGGTTTTCATCATAATATTATCTCTTGCTCACACACACACACAACCATTTATATAGGTAGATAAACAGGATACATCATAGTTGCATTAGCTTTGTAATATATTATTATAATTTAATCATGATGATCTGTGCTCGTCTTACTACTACTGCTGTATGTTCAAATCATAGGCGAGGACGCTGGCACCCTAAACACAAGTTAAATCTTACTTTGGGTGCCAGAGTTCATCGAAAACACTCTGTTTCCTTAGTTGTAATGCCGCATAGTGCTAAGATAAGTGTTTTTCTTGTACAACTGAAGTTAAATAAAAAAAATTATTTATTAAAAACAAAAAAAAAAAGTATATTAAGACATAGGATACTTTTCATCCCGGTAGAAGGTTCCCGTGGGATAATTTCCGACATACACGCGGGCGAAGCCGCGGGCAACAGCTAGTATATTAAGACATAGGATACTTTTCATCCCGGTAGAAGGTTCCCGCGGGATAATTTCCGACATACACGCGGGCAACAGCTAGTATATTAAGACATAGGATACTTTTCATCCCGGTAGAAGGTTCCCGCGGGATAATTTCCGACATACACGCGGGCAACAGCTAGTATATTAAGACATAGGATACTTTTCATCCCGGTAGAAGGTTCCCGCGGGATAATTTCCGACATACACGCGGGCAACAGCTTGTATATTAAGACATAGGATACTTTTCATCCCGGTAGAAGGTTCCCGCGGGATAATTTCCGACATACACGCGGGCATAGCCGCGGGCAACAGCTTGTATATTAAGACATAGGATACTTTTCATCCCGGTAGAAGGTTCCCGTGGGCTACTTTCCGACTTACACGCGGGCAACAGCTAGTATATTAAGACATAGGATACTTTTCGTCCCGGTAGAAGGTTCCCGTGGGATAATTTCCGACATACACGCGGGCAACAGCTAGTATATTAAGACATAGGATACTTTTCATCCCGGTAGAAGGTTCCCGTGGGATAATTTCCGACATACACGCGGGCGTAGCCGCGGGCAACAGCTAGTATAATAAGACATAGGATACTTTTCATCCCGGTAGAAGGTTCCCGTGGGATAATTTCCGACATACGCGCGGGCGTAGCCGCGGGCAACAGCTAGTATAATAAGACATAGGATACTTTTCATCCCGGTAGAAGGTTCCCGCGGGATAATTTCCGACATACACGCGGGCAACAGCTAGTATATTAAGACATAGGATACTTTTCATCCCGGTAGAAGGTTCCCGCGGGATAATTTCCGACATACACGCGGGCAACAGCTTGTATATTAAGACATAGGATACTTTTCATCCCGGTAGAAGGTTCCCGCGGGATAATTTCCGACATACACGCGGGCATAGCCGCGGGCAACAGCTTGTATAATAAGACATAGGATACTTTTCATCCCGGTAGAAGGTTCCCGTGGGCTACTTTCCGACTTACACGCGGGCAACAGCTAGTATATTAAGACATAGGATACTTTTCGTCCCGGTAGAAGGTTCCCGTGGGATAATTTCCGACATACACGCGGGCAACAGCTAGTATATTAAGACATAGGATACTTTTCATCCCGGTAGAAGGTTCCCGCGGGATAATTTCCGACATACACGCGGGCAACAGCTTGTATATTAAGACATAGGATACTTTTCATCCCGGTAGAAGGTTCCCGCGGGATAATTTCCGACATACACGCGGGCATAGCCGCGGGCAACAGCTTGTATATTAAGACATAGGATACTTTTCATCCCGGTAGAAGGTTCCCGTGGGCTACTTTCCGACTTACACGCGGGCAACAGCTAGTATATTAAGACATAGGATACTTTTCGTCCCGGTAGAAGGTTCCCGTGGGATAATTTCCGACATACACGCGGGCAACAGCTAGTATATTAAGACATAGGATACTTTTCATCCCGGTAGAAGGTTCCCGTGGGATAATTTCCGACATACACGCGGGCAACAGCTAGTATATTAAGACATAGGATACTTTTTATCCCGGTAGAAGGTTCCCGTGGGATAATTTCCGACATACACGCGGGCAACAGCTAGTATATTAAGACATAGGATACTTTTCATCCCGGTAGAAGGTTCCCGCGGGATAATTTCCGACATACACGCGGGCGTAGCCGCGGGCAACAGCTTGTATATTAAGACATAGGATACTTTTCATCCCGGTAGAAGGTTCCCGTGGGCTAATTTCCGACATACACGCGGTTGTAGCCGCGGGTAACAGCTTGTATATTAAGACATAGGATACTTTTCATCCCGGTAGAAGGTTCCCGCGGGATAATTTCCGACATACACGCGGGCAACAGCTAGTATATTAAGACATAGGATACTTTTCATCCCGGTAGAAGGTTCCCGCGGGATAATTTCCGACATACACGCGGGCGTAGCCGAGGGCAACAGCTTGTATATTAAGACATAGGATACTTTTCATCCCGGTAAAAGGTTCCCGCGGGATAATTTCCGACATACACGCGGGCGTAGCCGCGGGCAACAGCTAGTATATTAAGACATAGGATACTTTTTATCCCGGTAGAAGGTTCCCGTGGGATAATTTCCGACATACACGCGGGCAACAGCTAGTATATTAAGACATAGGATACTTTTCATCCCGGTAGAAGGTTCCCGCGGGATAATTTCCGACATACACGCGGGCGTAGCCGCGGGCAACAGCTTGTATATTAAGACATAGGATACTTTTCATCCCGGTAGAAGGTTCCCGTGGGCTAATTTCCGACATACACGCGGTTGTAGCCGCGGGTAACAGCTTGTATATTAAGACATAGGATACTTTTCATCCCGGTAGAAGGTTCCCGCGGGATAATTTCCGACATACACGCGGGCAACAGCTAGTATATTAAGACATAGGATACTTTTCATCCCGGTAGAAGGTTCCCGCGGGATAATTTCCGACATACACGCGGGCGTAGCCGAGGGCAACAGCTTGTATATTAAGACATAGGATACTTTTCATCCCGGTAAAAGGTTCCCGCGGGATAATTTCCGACATACACGCGGGCGTAGCCGCGGGCAACAGCTTGTATATTAAGACATAGGATACTTTTCATCCCGGTAGAAGGTTCCCGTGGGCTAATTTCCGACATACACGCGGGCAACAGCTAGTATATTAAGACATAGGATACTTTTCGTCCCGGTAGAAGGTTCCCGTGGGATAATTTCCGACATACACGCGGGCAACAGCTAATATATTAAGACATAGGATACTTTTCATCCCGGTAGAAGGTTCCCGCGGGATAATTTCCGACATACACGCGGGCAACAGCTAGTATATTAAGACATAGGATACTTTTCATCCCGGTAGAAGGTTCCCGTGGGATAATTTCCGACATACACGCGGGCGTAGCCGCGGGCAACAGCTAGTATAATAAGACATAGGATACTTTTCATCCCGGTAGAAGGTTCCCGCGGGATAATTTCCGACATACACGCGGGCAACAGCTAGTATATTAAGACATAGGATATTTTTCATCCCGGTAGAAGGTTCCCGTGGGATAATTTCCGACATACACGCGGGCAACAGCTAGTATATTAAGACATAGGATACTTTTCATCCCGGTAGAAGGTTCCCGTGGGATAATTTCCGACATACACGCGGGCGAAGCCGCGGGCAACAGCTAGTATATTAAGACATAGGATACTTTTCATCCCGGTAGAAGGTTCTCGCGGGATAATTTCCGACATACACGCGGGCAACAGCTAATATATTAAGACATAGGATACTTTTCATCCCGGTAGAAGGTTCCCGCGGGATAATTTCCGACATACACGCGGTTGTAGCCGCGGGTAACAGCTTGTATATTAAGACATAGGATACTTTTCATCCCGGTAGAAGGTTCCCGCGGGATAATTTCCGACATACACGCGGGCGTAGCCGCGGGCAACAGCTTGTATATTAAGACATAGGATACTTTTCATCCCGGTAAAAGGTTCCCGCGGGATAATTTCCGACATACACGCGGGCGTAGCCGCGGGCAACAGCTTGTACATTAAGACATAGGATACTTTTCATCCCGGTAGAAGGTTCCCGTGGGCTAATTTCCGACATACACGCGGGCAACAGCTAGTATATTAAGACATAGGATACTTTTCGTCCCGGTAGAAGGTTCCCGTGGGATAATTTCCGACATACACGCGGGCAACAGCTAATATATTAAGACATAGGATACTTTTCATCCCGGTAGAAGGTTCCCGCGGGATAATTTCCGACATACACGCGGGCAACAGCTAGTATATTAAGACATAGGATACTTTTCATCCCGGTAGAAGGTTCCCGTGGGATAATTTCCGACATACACGCGGGCGTAGCCGCGGGCAACAGCTAGTATAATAAGACATAGGATACTTTTCATCCCGGTAGAAGGTTCCCGCGGGATAATTTCCGACATACACGCGGGCAACAGCTAGTATATTAAGACATAGGATATTTTTCATCCCGGTAGAAGGTTCCCGTGGGATAATTTCCGACATACACGCGGGCAACAGCTAGTATAGTAGCCACCAACTGAAAAACTAAACACGGGACACATTGGTATTCCCGGTGAAGTTAAACCAGTCTATATCGCCGACCACATGCCTCGTACCCAGCGGCAACTATTTTTCGAGGCACGTTCATTTGCTAAAACGAACAAATATCAATTCTGTTGGTCTCAGAATGGAAAAATTTTTCTTCGTGAACGTGAAGGAATGGACTCCGTTGTTATCAACTCAACTTCTTGTCTTAAGAAGCTGCCTACCTCTGCAAAATAAACGCAAGGCAACTCATTTCTATTCTTATTGCATGTTTTTAGAATATATTAGAACCTCACATTTTTATTTACATAAAACTCGAGTAGCCTCTTACAAATTAGTTTTTTACTATTTTATTAATTTAACTTCTTACCTTATAATAATATCATTAAGATTATCAACTTTATATAATGCATCTAGTAAATATCAGTCTCTGTATTATACATCGTACCTGTTTAGACTTTGCAAAAATTATAATCATATGAAAACTTGTTATTACTCACACACAACTCATATCATACCTGCGGTTATATACATCCTTTTGACTATCTTATTCCTACATAAATTATCTGCAACTTTTAAAATAGACCTACTAAACATCCACAAAACTAGAATACACATATCCCACATATTTAAGGTTGAAACCAATATGCACCTAACATCAAACATCAATATTCGATTCTGACACTTTAAATGATATTGACTCCTTGGGTATGAGTGATTCACGTATTTGTGTACCTGAGTCATGCAGTCGTTTTATTAGTGACAAAAAAAAGTCGCTTAATATAATACACCTCAATATACGCAGTGTAAATTGTAACTTTGATAGCTTCCTGCTGCTCCTGGCTAGAATAAAAATTTCATGTGATGTTTTGATTCTATCGGAGTGTTGGCTGAGCGTGTCAACAGTACCACCTCTGGATGGATATGATTCTTATCACACAAGCAAACTTACTAATCAGAATGATGGTGTTATAATATATGTCAAATCAGAATTACCTCATATCGTCACCGAACCTTCTATATCTGGCGCTAGTTGTCTGATCTGTAATGTAAAATCTCACAATATCTTAATTTTAGCGTTATATCGCTCTCCCTCCACACGAAATCTTGACAAATTTATTGATAGCTTAGACACTATCCTTGCTCGGACGTCAGTCCAAAAAAATTTAGTGATTATGGGCGACATCAATATTGACATCACTCCGAATGCTGGCTCCCAACAAGCAGATCAGTACCTCAACCTTATTGCTTCACATGGCCTCCTTCCTACACATTTACTCCCAACCCGTATTAACTCCTGTATTGATCATGTAATGTTAAGATCTGACCTTAAAAATACGACTCTGGTTCTGGATACGTATATTACTGATCATAGGCCAACGATTATTAGCATCCAACGTGTAATGTCACTCCCTGTCCCTAAACTTAGTCGCATAGTTGTTGATTATACAGCTGTAATCACAGTCATTTTATCAATGGACTTTACTGAAATATTGGCTATTCAAGACCCAAACAACGCCGCCGAGTCTCTGGTTTCCATCATTAGCTCTGTCATCGCCAATCACTCTAAATCGGTGCACATGTCTTCGAAACGCCGAATCCTGAAACCGTGGATTACAAATGGACTGCTTTGGTGTATTCGAAATAGGGATAACATGGCTCGAACGTTACAGGCAGATCCTGAAAACTTCATTCTTGTGATTACATATAAGCGATACCGTAATTTCTGTAACAAACTTCTCAAAAACTTAAAACACGCATATGAAAGTAATGAGTTCCAAATGGCAAAGAACAACCCTAAAGCTACTTGGAAGGTCATTAAAAAGGTTACTGGAACTAATCTCAATGCTAAATCCCCCAACGAGTTACTAAGAATATCTTCGGATGACAAGTCCTCGGTCAATAAAGTCAACGAGTTTTTTGCCCATGTTGGCAAGAACTTGGCTGACAATTTCTTATCCACCTCGTATACCCCAGAATGTTCTCTCGATGCGCTACCCTCTAATTCGCTAGTGCTTTTACCCACAGATGAAGTGGAGGTCTCGAATCTCATTATTGGGTTACGAACTGATGCTGCGGCAGGTTGGGATGGCATTTCATCGAAAATGTTAAAATCCTGTATGCCCACGATTGTCCCCCCCATTACTCATATCTGCAATCGCTCTATTGCCACAGGCTGTTTTCCTAGGGTTTTCAAAAGGGCTGTTGTTCACCCAATCTTCAAAAATGGGGACAGACACAGTGTAGATAATTATAGACCGATCTCAGTCTTGCCTGCCATTTCTAAAATATTAGAAAAGATACTTAATAATCGATTGGTGCACTATCTTGAGTCATATAAATTACTAAGTAATAACCAGTATGGTTTTAGAGGTGGCAGGTCAACTGAAAATGCTGTTGCTGCTTTGGTAGACCATGTGGTATCAAAATTAGATAGTAAAATGAAATGCTTGGCTATCTTCTTAGATCTCTCTAAGGCATTCGACACTGTGTCCGTTCCCCACCTCTTATCTAAGCTGGAAGCTACTGGCATTCGAGGACATGCCTTGAAGGTCTTCCAGGATTACCTCTGTGATAGAACTCAATGCGTTAAAATAAATGATGTTGTCAGTGACACCATTTCATTGAGTTTTGGCGTTCCTCAGGGCTCAATCCTGGGCCCTACCCTATTTCTTATCTACATTAACAACTTATGCAAAATGTCTCTAATGAATTGTTCAATCTTTACTTATGCCGATGATACGGCTCTATTAATTCATGGTAATGACTGGCCTGAAACAGTAAAATACGCGGAACTTGCTCTGAACTCAGTGATGAAGTGGCTGTCTAATAATATCCTAACCTTAAATTTAAATAAAACGGTATACTTACCTTTCTCGTTACTATCCACCAACCTCCCTCCACCGCATTCAATGGTGCTCAGAGCTCACACTTGCTCACTCGGTCTATCTTCTTCACAATGTGGCTGCCCTCAACTCAAGAGGTGTGAGTCTGTCAAGTATCTCGGAGTCTATGTAGATAGCTCTCTGAGCTGGAAACCTCACCTCAGTAATCTCATATCAAGAGTCCGCAAGTGTATATTTATTTTTAAAAAGCTGAGGAATTCCGCGGACCACCTTACGATTAAAACAGTTTATTATGCACTGTGTCAGAGCATAATAAACTACTGCATCACAGTGTGGGGTGGGACTCCCAAGACAATCCTCCTACCTCTTGAGCGCGCACAGAGAGCTGTTCTCAAGGTAATGACCTCGAGGCCTTTTAGGTTTCCCACTACTACTCTCTACACCGAATGTCAGGTTCTTACTGTGAGACAGCTCTTTGTCCTTGGCACTATACTGCGCAAACACCCTTCTGTGGAATATGATCCGAATGCTAACAAAAAGCGTAGACATTTCGAAGTATGCCCAACTCACGGTTGTAGAACGGCCATTGCTCAGCGTCATTTTGGTGTGCTGTCTAACCATTTATATAATAAAATAAATAAACTCTGTTCCATTGCTCCCATGTGTCTAAACGAATGCAAAACCGAAGTCACAAAGTGGCTCTTGACATTGACTTACAATAAGACTGAAGATCTACTACAGATATCGATCGCTTAACCAAATGTTATATATATATATTTTATATATAAAATAAAGAAATATGTTCAGAATTATATATATTTATACTGACTTTCATAATACACAGGTTTTCATCATAATATTATCTCTTGCTCACACACACACACAACCATTTATATAGGTAGATAAACAGGATACATCATAGTTGCATTAGCTTTGTAATATATTATTATAATTTAATCATGATGATCTGTGCTCGTCTTACTACTACTGCTGTATGTTCAAATCATAGGCGAGGACGCTGGCACCCTAAACACAAGTTAAATCTTACTTTGGGTGCCAGAGTTCATCGAAAACACTCTGTTTCCTTAGTTGTAATGCCGCATAGTGTTAAGATAAGTGTTTTTCTTGTACAACTGAAGTTAAATAAAAAAAAATATTTATTAAAAACAAAAAAAAAAAGTATATTAAGACATAGGATACTTTTCATCCCGGTAGAAGGTTCCCGTGGGATAATTTCCGACATACACGCGGGCGAAGCCGCGGGCAACAGCTAGTATATTAAGACATAGGATACTTTTCATCCCGGTAGAAGGTTCCCGCGGGATAATTTCCGACATACACGCGGGCAACAGCTAGTATATTAAGACATAGGATACTTTTCATCCCGGTAGAAGGTTCCCGCGGGATAATTTCCGACATACACGCGGGCAACAGCTAGTATATTAAGACATAGGATACTTTTCATCCCGGTAGAAGGTTCCCGCGGGATAATTTCCGACATACACGCGGGCAACAGCTTGTATATTAAGACATAGGATACTTTTCATCCCGGTAGAAGGTTCCCGCGGGATAATTTCCGACATACACGCGGGCATAGCCGCGGGCAACAGCTTGTATATTAAGACATAGGATACTTTTCATCCCGGTAGAAGGTTCCCGTGGGCTACTTTCCGACTTACACGCGGGCAACAGCTAGTATATTAAGACATAGGATACTTTTCGTCCCGGTAGAAGGTTCCCGTGGGATAATTTCCGACATACACGCGGGCAACAGCTAGTATATTAAGACATAGGATACTTTTCATCCCGGTAGAAGGTTCCCGTGGGATAATTTCCGACATACACGCGGGCGTAGCCGCGGGCAACAGCTAGTATAATAAGACATAGGATACTTTTCATCCCGGTAGAAGGTTCCCGTGGGATAATTTCCGACATACGCGCGGGCGTAGCCGCGGGCAACAGCTAGTATAATAAGACATAGGATACTTTTCATCCCGGTAGAAGGTTCCCGCGGGATAATTTCCGACATACACGCGGGCAACAGCTAGTATATTAAGACATAGGATACTTTTCATCCCGGTAGAAGGTTCCCGCGGGATAATTTCCGACATACACGCGGGCAACAGCTTGTATATTAAGACATAGGATACTTTTCATCCCGGTAGAAGGTTCCCGCGGGATAATTTCCGACATACACGCGGGCATAGCCGCGGGCAACAGCTTGTATAATAAGACATAGGATACTTTTCATCCCGGTAGAAGGTTCCCGTGGGCTACTTTCCGACTTACACGCGGGCAACAGCTAGTATATTAAGACATAGGATACTTTTCGTCCCGGTAGAAGGTTCCCGTGGGATAATTTCCGACATACACGCGGGCAACAGCTAGTATATTAAGACATAGGATACTTTTCATCCCGGTAGAAGGTTCCCGCGGGATAATTTCCGACATACACGCGGGCAACAGCTTGTATATTAAGACATAGGATACTTTTCATCCCGGTAGAAGGTTCCCGCGGGATAATTTCCGACATACACGCGGGCATAGCCGCGGGCAACAGCTTGTATATTAAGACATAGGATACTTTTCATCCCGGTAGAAGGTTCCCGTGGGCTACTTTCCGACTTACACGCGGGCAACAGCTAGTATATTAAGACATAGGATACTTTTCGTCCCGGTAGAAGGTTCCCGTGGGATAATTTCCGACATACACGCGGGCAACAGCTAGTATATTAAGACATAGGATACTTTTCATCCCGGTAGAAGGTTCCCGTGGGATAATTTCCGACATACACGCGGGCGTAGCCGCGGGCAACAGCTAGTATAATAAGACATAGGATACTTTTCATCCCGGTAGAAGGTTCCCGTGGGATAATTTCCGACATACGCGCGGGCGTAGCCGCGGGCAACAGCTAGTATAATAAGACATAGGATACTTTTCATCCCGGTAGAAGGTTCCCGCGGGATAATTTCCGACATACACGCGGGCAACAGCTAATATATTAAGACATAGGATACTTTTCATCCCGGTAGAAGGTTCCCGTGGGATAATTTCCGACATACACGCGGGCAACAGCTAGTATATTAAGACATAGGATACTTTTCATCCCGGTAGAAGGTTCCCGTGGGATAATTTCCGACATACACGCGGGCGTAGCCGCGGGCAACAGCTAGTATAATAAGACATAGGATACTTTTCATCCCGGTAGAAGGTTCCCGCGGGATAATTTCCGACATACACGCGGGCAACAGCTAGTATATTAAGACATAGGATACTTTTCATCCCGGTAGAAGGTTCCCGTGGGCTAATTTCCGACATACACGCGGGCAACAGCTAGTATATTAAGACATAGGATACTTTTCATCCCGGTAGAAGGTTCCCGCGGGATAATTTCCGACATACACACGGGCAACAGCTAGTATATTAAGACATAGGATACTTTTCATCCCGGTAGAAGGTTCCCGTGGGCTAATTTCCGACATACACGCGGGCAACAGCTAGTATATTAAGACATAGGATACTTTTCATCCCGGTAGAAGGTTCCCGCGGGATAATTTCCGACATACACACGGGCAACAGCTAGTATATTAAGACATAGGATACTTTTCATCCCGGTAGAAGGTTCCCGTGGGCTAATTTCCGACATACACGCGGGCAACAGCTAGTATATTAAGACATAGGATACTTTTCATCCCGGTAGAAGGTTCCCGTGGGATAATTTCCGACATACACGCAGGCGTTGCCGCGGGCAACAGCTAGTATATTAAGACATAGGATACTTTTCATCCCGGTAGAAGGTTCCCGTGGGATAATTTCCGACATACACGCGGGCAACAGCTAGTATATTAAGACATAGGATACTTTTCATCCCGGTAGAAGGTTCCCGCGGGATAATTTCCGCCATACACGCGGGCGTAGCCGCGGGCAACAGCTAGTATATTAAGACATAGGATACTTTTCATCCCGGTAGAAGGTTCCCGCGTGATAATTTCCGACATACACGCGGGCAACAGCTAGTATATTAAGACATAGGATACTTTTCATCCCGGTAGAAGGTTCCCGTGGGATAATTTCCGACATACACGCGGGGAACAGCTAGTATATTAAGACATAGGATACTTTTCATCCCGATAGAAGGTTCCCGTGGGATAATTTCCGACATACACGCGGGCAACAGCTAGTATATTAAGACATAGGATACTTTTCATCCCGGTAGAAGGTTCCTGTGGGATAATTTCCGACATACACGCGGGCGTAGCCGCGGGCAACAGTTAGTATATTAAGACATAGGATACTTTCATCCCGGTAGAAGGTTCCCGTGGGATAATTTCCGACATACACGCGGGCAACAGCTAGTATATTAAGACATAGGATACTTTTCATCCCGGTAGAAGGTTCCCGTGGGATAATTTCCGACATACACGCGGGCAACAGCTAGTATATTAAGACATAGGATATTTTTCATCCCGGTAGAAGGTTCCCGCGGGATAATTTCCGACATACACGCGGGCAACAGCTAGTATATTAAGACATAGGATACTTTTCATCCTGGTAGAAGGTTCCCGCGGGATAATTTCCGACATACACGCGGGCAACAGCTAGTATATTAAGACATAGGATACTTTTCATCCCGGTAGAAGGTTCCCGTGGGATAATTTCCGACATACACGCGGGCAACAGCTAGTATATTAAGACATAGGATACTTTTCATCCCGGTAGAAGGTTCCCATGGGCTAATTTCCGACATACACGCGGGCAACAGCTAGTATATTAAGACATAGGATACTTTTCATCCCGGTAGAAGGTTCCCGCGTGATAATTTCCGACATACACGCAGGCGTTGCCGCGGGCAACAGCTAGTATATTAAGACATAGGATACTTTTCATCCCGGTAGAAGGTTCCCGTGGGATAATTTCCGACATACACGCGGGCGAAGCCGCGGGCAACAGCTTGTATAATAAGACATAGGATACTTTTCATCCCGGTAGAAGGTTCCCGCGGGATAATTTCCGACATACACGCGGGCAACAGCTAATATATTAAGACATAGGATACTTTTCATCCCGGTAGAAGGTTCCCGCGGGATAATTTCCGACATACACGCGGGCAACAGCTAGTATATTAAGACATAGTATACTTTTCATCCCGGTAGAAGGTTCCCGTGGGATAATTTCCGACATACACGCGGGCGAAGCCGCGGGCAACAGCTTGTATAATAAGACATAGGATACTTTTCATCCCGGTAGAAGGTTCCCGCGGGATAATTTCCGACATACACGCGGGCAACAGCTAATATATTAAGACATAGGATACTTTTCATCCCGGTAGAAGGTTCCCGCGGGATAATTTCCGACATACACGCGGGCAACAGCTAGTATATTAAGACATAGGATACTTTTCATCCCGGTAGAAGGTTCCCGCGGGATAATTTCCGACATACACGCGGGCGTAGCCGCGGGCAACAGCTTGTATATTAAGACATAGGATACTTTTCATCCCGGTAGAAGGTTCCCGTGGGCTAATTTCCGACATACACGCGGGCAACAGCTAGTATATTAAGACATAGGATACTTTTCGTCCCGGTAGAAGGTTCCCGTGGGATAATTTCCGACATACACGCGGGCAGCAGCTAATATATTAAGACATAGGATACTTTTCATCCCGGTAGAAGGTTCCCGCGGGATAATTTCCGACATACACGCGGGCAACAGCTAGTATATTAAGACATAGGATACTTTTCATCCCGGTAGAAGGTTCCCGTGGGATAATTTCCGACATACACGCGGGCGTAGCCGCGGGCAACAGCTAGTATAATAAGACATAGGATACTTTTCATCCCGGTAAAAGGTTCCCGCGGGATAATTTCCGACATACACGCGGGCATCAGCTAGTATATTAAGACATAGGATACTTTTCATCCCGGTAGAAGGTTCCCGTGGGATAATTTCCGACATACACGCGGGCAACAGCTAGTATATTAAGACATAGGATACTTTTTATCCCGGTAGAAGGTTCCCGCGGGATAATTTCCGACATACACGCGGGCGAAGCCGCGGGCAACAGCTAGTATATTAAGACATAGGATACTTTTCATCCCGGTAGAAGGTTCCCGTGGGATAATTTCCGACATACACGCGGGCAACAGCTAGTATATTAAGACATAGGATACTTTTTATCCCGGTAGAAGGTTCCCGTGGGATAATTTCCGACATACACGCGGGCAACAGCTAGTATATTAAGACATAGGATACTTTTCATCCCGGTAGAAGGTTCCCGTGGGATAATTTCCGACATACACGCGGGCGAAGCCGCGGGCAACAGCTTGTATAATAAGACATAGGATACTTTTATCCCGGTAGAAGGTTCCCGCGGGATAATTTTCGACATACACGCGGGCAACAGCTAGTATATTAAGACATAGGATACTTTTCATCCCGGTAGAAGGTTCCCGTGGGATAATTTCCGACATACACGCGGGCGTAGCCGCGGGCAACAGCTAGTATAATAAGACATAGGATACTTTTCATCCCGGTAGAAGGTTCCCGCGGGATAATTTCCGACATACACGCGGGCAACAGCTAGTATATTAAGACATAGGATATTTTTCATCCCGGTAGAAGGTTCCCGTGGGATAATTTCCGACATACACGCGGGCAACAGCTAGTATATTAAGACATAGGATACTTTTCATCCCGGTAGAAGGTTCCCGTGGGATAATTTCCGACATACACGCGGGCGAAGCCGCGGGCAACAGCTAGTATATTAAGACATAGGATACTTTTCATCCCGGTAGAAGGTTCCCGCGGGATAATTTCCGACATACACGCGGGCAACAGCTAATATATTAAGACATAGGATACTTTTCATCCCGGTAGAAGGTTCCCGCGGCATAATTTCCGACATACACGCGGGCAACAGCTAGTATATTAAGACATAGGATACTTTTCATCCCGGTAGAAGGTTCCCGTGGGATAATTTCCGACATACACGCGGGCGTAGCCGCGGGCAACAGCTAGTATAATAAGACATAGGATACTTTTCATCCCGGTAGAAGGTTCCCGCGGGATAATTTCCGACATACACGCGGGCAACAGCTAGTATATTAAGACATAGGATACTTTTCATCCCGGTAGAAGGTTCCCGTGGGATAATTTCCGACATACACGCGGGCAACAGCTAGTATATTAAGACATAGGATACTTTTCATCCCGGTAGAAGGTTCCCGTGGGATAATTTCCGACGTACACGCGGGCGAAGCCGCGGGCAACAGCTAGTATATTAAGACATAGGATACTTTTCATCCCGGTAGAAGGTTCCCGCGGGATAATTTCCGACATACACGCGGGCAACAGCTAATATATTAAGACATAGGATACTTTTCATCCCGGTAGAAGGTTCCCGCGGGATAATTTCCGACATACACGCGGTTGTAGCCGCGGGTAACAGCTTGTATATTAAGACATAGGATACTTTTCATCCCGGTAGAAGGTTCCCGCGGGATAATTTCCGACATACACGCGGGCAACAGCTAGTATATTAAGACATAGGATACTTTTCATCCCGGTAGAAGGTTCCCGCGGGATAATTTCCGACATACACGCGGGCGTAGCCGAGGGCAACAGCTTGTATATTAAGACATAGGATACTTTTCATCCCGGTAAAAGGTTCCCGCGGGATAATTTCCGACATACACGCGGGCGTAGCCGCGGGCAACAGCTTGTATATTAAGACATAGGATACTTTTCATCCCGGTAGAAGGTTCCCGTGGGCTAATTTCCGACATACACGCGGGCAACAGCTAGTATATTAAGACATAGGATACTTTTCGTCCCGGTAGAAGGTTCCCGTGGGATAATTTCCGACATACACGCGGGCAACAGCTAATATATTAAGACATAGGATACTTTTCATCCCGGTAGAAGGTTCCCGCGGGATAATTTCCGACATACACGCGGGCAACAGCTAGTATATTAAGACATAGGATACTTTTCATCCCGGTAGAAGGTTCCCGTGGGATAATTTCCGACATACACGCGGGCGTAGCCGCGGGCAACAGCTAGTATAATAAGACATAGGATACTTTTCATCCCGGTAGAAGGTTCCCGCGGGATAATTTCCGACATACACGCGGGCAACAGCTAGTATATTAAGACATAGGATATTTTTCATCCCGGTAGAAGGTTCCCGTGGGATAATTTCCGACATACACGCGGGCAACAGCTAGTATATTAAGACATAGGATACTTTTCATCCCGGTAGAAGGTTCCCGTGGGATAATTTCCGACATACACGCGGGCGAAGCCGCGGGCAACAGCTAGTATATTAAGACATAGGATACTTTTCATCCCGGTAGAAGGTTCTCGCGGGATTATTTACGACATACACGCGGGCAACAGCTAATATATTAAGACATAGGATACTTTTCATCCCGGTAGAAGGTTCCCGCGGGATAATTTCCGACATACACGCGGTTGTAGCCGCGGGTAACAGCTTGTATATTAAGACATAGGATACTTTTCATCCCGGTAGAAGGTTCCCGCGGGATAATTTCCGACATACACGCGGGCAACAGCTAGTATATTAAGACATAGGATACTTTTCATCCCGGTAGAAGGTTCCCGCGGGATAATTTCCGACATACACGCGGGCGTAGCCGCGGGCAACAGCTTGTATATTAAGACATAGGATACTTTTCATCCCGGTAAAAGGTTCCCGCGGGATAATTTCCGACATACACGCGGGCGTAGCCGCGGGCAACAGCTTGTATATTAAGACATAGGATACTTTTCATCCCGGTAGAAGGTTCCCGTGGGCTAATATCCGACATACACGCGGGCAACAGCTAGTATATTAAGACATAGGATACTTTTCGTCCCGGTAGAAGGTTCCCGTGGGATAATTTCCGACATACACGCGGGCAACAGCTAATATATTAAGACATAGGATACTTTTCATCCCGGTAGAAGGTTCCCGCGGGATAATTTCCGACATACACGCGGGCAACAGCTAGTATATTAAGACATAGGATACTTTTCATCCCGGTAGAAGGTTCCCGTGGGATAATTTCCGACATACACGCGGGCGTAGCCGCGGGCAACAGCTAGTATAATAAGACATAGGATACTTTTCATCCCGGTAGAAGGTTCCCGCGGGATAATTTCCGACATACACGCGGGCAACAGCTAGTATATTAAGACATAGGATATTTTTCATCCCGGTAGAAGGTTCCCGTGGGATAATTTCCGACATACACGCGGGCAACAGCTAGTATATTAAGACATAGGATACTTTTCATCCCGGTAGAAGGTTCCCGTGGGATAATTTCCGACATACACGCGGGCGAAGCCGCGGGCAACAGCTAGTATATTAAGACATAGGATACTTTTCATCCCGGTAGAAGGTTCCCGCGGGATAATTTCCGACATACACGCGGGCAACAGCTAATTTATTAAGACATAGGATACTTTTCATCCCGGTAGAAGGTTCCCGCGGGATAATTTCCGACATACACGCGGGCAACAGCTAGTATATTAAGACATAGGATACTTTTCATCCCGGTAGAAGGTTCCCGCGGGATAATTTCCGACATACACGCGGGCAACAGCTTGTATATTAAGACATAGGATACTTTTCATCCCGGTAGAAGGTTCCCGCGGGATAATTTCCGACATACACGCGGGCATAGCCGCGGGCAACAGCTTGTATATTAAGACATAGGATACTTTTCATCCCGGTAGAAGGTTCCCGTGGGCTACTTTCCGACTTACACGCGGGCAACAGCTAGTATATTAAGACATAGGATACTTTTCGTCCCGGTAGAAGGTTCCCGTGGGATAATTTCCGACATACACGCGGGCAACAGCTAGTATATTAAGACATAGGATACTTTTCATCCCGGTAGAAGGTTCCCGTGGGATAATTTCCGACATACACGCGGGCGTAGCCGCGGGCAACAGCTAGTATAATAAGACATAGGATACTTTTCATCCCGGTAGAAGGTTCCCGTGGGATAATTTCCGACATACGCGCGGGCGTAGCCGCGGGCAACAGCTAGTATAATAAGACATAGGATACTTTTCATCCCGGTAGAAGGTTCCCGCGGGATAATTTCCGACATACACGCGGGCAACAGCTAGTATATTAAGACATAGGATATTTTTCATCCCGGTAGAAGGTTCCCGTGGGATAATTTCCGACATACACGCGGGCAACAGCTAGTATATTAAGACATAGGATACTTTTCATCCCGGTAGAAGGTTCCCGTGGGATAATTTCCGACATACACGCGGGCGAAGCCGCGGGCAACAGCTAGTATATTAAGACATAGGATACTTTTCATCCCGGTAGAAGGTTCCCGCGGGATAATTTCCGACATACACGCGGGCAACAGCTAATATATTAAGACATAGGATACTTTTTATCCCGGTAGAAGGTTCCCGCGGGATAATTTCCGACATACACGCGGGCAACAGCTAGTATATTAAGACATAGGATACTTTTCATCCCGGTAGAAGGTTCCCGCGGGATAATTTCCGACATACACGCAGGCGTAGCCGCGGGCAACAGCTAGTATATTAAGACATAGGATACTTTTCATCCCGGTAGAAGGTTCCCGCGGGATAATTTCCGACATTCACGCGGGCAACAGCTAGTATATTAAGACATAGGATACTTTCATCCCGGTAGAAGGTTCCCGTGGGATAATTTCCGACATACACGCGGGCAACAGCTAGTATATTAAGACATAGGATACTTTTCATCCCGGTAGAAGGTTCCCGTGGGATAATTTCCGACATACACGCGGGCGTAGCCGCGGGCAACAGCTAGTATATTAAGACATAGGATACTTTTCATCCCGGTAGAAGATTCCCGTTGGATAATTTCCGACATACACGCGGGCGAAGCCGCGGGCAACAGCTAGTATATTAAGACATAGGATACTTTCATCCCGGTAGAAGGTTCCCGTGGGAAAATTTCCGACATACACGCGGGCGAAGCCGCGGGCAACAGCTTGTATATTAAGACATAGGATACTTTTCATCCCGGTAGAAGGTTCCCGTGGGCTAATTTCCGACATACACGCGGGCAACAGCTAGTATATTAAGACATAGGATACTTTTCGTCCCGGTAGAAGGTTCCCGTGGGATAATTTCCGACATACACGCGGGCAACAGCTAGTATATTAAGACATAGGATACTTTTCATCCCGGTAGAAAGTTCCCGTGGGATAATTTCCGACATACACGCGGGCGTAGCCGCGGGCAACAGCTAGTATAATAAGACATAGGATACTTTTCATCTCGGTAGAAGGTTCCCGTGGGACAATTTCCGACATACACGCGGGCGTAGCCGCGGGCAACAGCTAGTATAATAAGACATAGGATACTTTTCATCCCGGTAGAAGGTTCCCGCGGGATAATTTCCGACATACACGCGGGTTACAGCTAGTATATTAAGACATAGGATATTTTTCATCCCGGTAGAAGGTTCCCGTGGGATAATTTCCGACATACACGCGGGCAACAGCTAGTATATTAAGACATAGGATACTTTTCATCCCGGTAGAAGGTTCCCGTGGGATAATTTCCGACATACACGCGGGCGAAGCCGCGGGCAACAGCTAGTATATTAAGACATAGGATACTTTTCATCCCGGTAGAAGGTTCCCGCGGGATAATTTCCGACATACACGCGGGCAACAGCTAATATATTAAGACATAGGATACTTTTCATCCCGGTAGAAGGTTCCCGCGGGATAATTTCCGACATACACGCGGGCAACAGCTAGTATATTAAGACATAGGATACTTTTCATCCCGGTAGAAGGTTCCCGCGGGATAATTTCCGACATACACGCAGGCGTAGCCGCGGGCAACAGCTAGTATATTAAGACATAGGATACTTTTCATCCCGGTAGAAGGTTCCCGCGGGATAATTTCCGACATACACGCGGGCAACAGCTAGTATATTAAGACATAGGATACTTTCATCCCGGTAGAAGGTTCCCGTGGGATAATTTCCGACATACACGCGGGCAACAGCTAGTATATTAAGACATAGGATACTTTTCATCCCGGTAGAAGGTTCCCGTGGGATAATTTCCGACATACACGCGGGCGTAGCCGCGGGCAACAGCTAGTATATTAAGACATAGGATACTTTTCATCCCGGTAGAAGATTCCCGTGGGATAATTTCCGACATACACGCGGGCGAAGCCGCGGGCAACAGCTAGTATATTAAGACATAGGATACTTTCATCCCGGTAGAAGGTTCCCGTGGGAAAATTTCCGACATACACGCGGGCGAAGCCGCGGGCAACAGCTAGTATATTAAGACATAGGATACTTTTCATCCCGGTAGAAGGTTCCTGCGGGATAATTTCCGACATACACGCGGGCAACAGCTAGTATATTAAGACATAGGATACTTTTCATCCCGGTAGAAGGTTCAAGCGGGATAATTTCCGACATACACGCGGGCGTAGCCGCGGGCAACAGCTTGTATATTAAGACATAGGATACTTTTCATCTCGGTAGAAGGTTCCCGTGGGCTAATTGCCGACATACACGCATAATTTCCGACATACACGCGGGCGTAGCCGCGGGCAACAGCTTGTATATTAAGACATAGGATATTTTTCATCCCGGTAGAAGGTTCCCGCGGGATAATTTCCGACATACTCGCGGGCAACAGCTAGTATATTAAGACATAGGATACTTTTCATCCCGGTAGAAAGTTCCCGTGGGATAATTTCCGACATACACGCGGGCAACAGCTAGTATATTAAGACATAGGATACTTTTCATCCCGGTAGAAGGTTCCCGTGGGCTAATTTCCGACATACACGCGGGCAACAGCTAGTATATTAAGACATAGGATACTTTTCATCCCGGTAGAAGGTTCCCGTTGGATAATTTCCGACATACACGCAGGCGTTGCCGCGGGCAACAGCTAGTATATTAAGACATAGGATACTTTTCATCCCAGTAGAAGGTTCCCGCGGGATAATTTCCGACATACAGGCGGGCAACAGCTAGTATATTAAGACATAGGATACGTTTCATCCCGGTAGAAGGTTCCCGCGGGATAATTTCCGACATACACGCGGGCAACAGCTAGTATATTAAGACATAGGATACTTTTCATCCCGGTAGAAGGTTCCCGTGGGCTAATTTCCGACATACACGCGGGCAACAGCTAGTATATTAAGACATAGGATACTTTTCATCCCGGTAGAAGGTTCCCGTGGGATAATTTCCGACATACACGCAGGCGTTGCCGCGGGCAACAGCTAGTATATTAAGACATAGGATACTTTTCATCCCGGTAGAAGGTTCCCGCGGGATAATTTCCGACAAACACGCGGGCAACAGCTAGTATATTAAGACATAGGATACTTTTCATCCCGGTAGAAGGTTCCCGCGGGATAATTTCCGACATACACGCGGGCAACAGCTAGTATATTAAGACATAGGATACTTTTCATCCCGGTAGAAGGTTCCCGCGGGATAATTTCTCACATACACACGGGCAACAGCTAGTATATTAAGACATAGGATACTTTTCATCCCGGTAGAAGGTTCCCGTGGGATAATTTCCGACATACACGCGGGCAACAGCTAGTATATTAAGACATAGGATACTTTTCATCCCGGTAGAAGGTTCCCGTGGGCTAATTTCCGACATACACGCGGGCAACAGCTAGTATATTAAGACATAGGATACTTTTCATCCCGGTAGAAGGTTCCCGCGGGATAATTTCCGACATACACACGGGCAACAGCTAGTATATTAAGACATAGGATACTTTTCATCCCGGTAGAAGGTTCCCGTGGGATAATTTCCGACATACACGCGGGCAACAGCTAGTATATTAAGACATAGGATACTTTTCATCCCGGTAGAAGGTTCCCGTGGGCTAATTTCCGACATACACGCGGGCAACAGCTAGTATATTAAGACATAGGATACTTTTTATCCCGGTAGAAGGTTCCCGTGGGATAATTTCCGACATACACGCAGGCGTTGCCGCGGGTAACAGCTAGTATATTAAGACATAGGATACTTTTCATCCCGGTAGAAGGTTCCCGTGGGATAATTTCCGACATACACGCGGGCAACAGCTAGTATATTAAGACATAGGATACTTTTCATCCCGGTAGAAGGTTCCCGCGGGATAATTTCCGCCATACACGCGGGCGTAGCCGCGGGCAACAGCTAGTATATTAAGACATAGGATACTTTTCATCCCGGTAGAAGGTTCCCGCGTGATAATTTCCGACATACACGCGGGCAACAGCTAGTATATTAAGACATAGGATACTTTTCATCCCGGTAGAAGGTTCCCGTGGGATAATTTCCGACATACACGCGGGCAACAGCTAGTATATTAAGACAAAGGATACTTTTCATCCCGATAGAAGGTTCCCGTGGGATAATTTCCGACATACACGCGGGCAACAGCTAGTATATTAAGACATAGGATACTTTTCATCCCGGTAGAAGGTTCCCGTGGGATAATTTCCGACATACACGCGGGCGTAGCCGCGGGCAACAGTTAGTATATTAAGACATAGGATACTTTCATCCCGGTAGAAGGTTCCCGTGGGATAATTTCCGACATACACGCGGGCAACAGCTAGTATATTAAGACATAGGATACTTTTCATCCCGGTAGAAGGTTCCCGTGGGATAATTTCCGACATACACGCGGGCAACAGCTAGTATATTAAGACATAGGATACTTTCATCCCGGTAGAAGGTTCCCGTGGGATATTTTCCGACATACACGCAGGCAACAGCTAGTATATTAAGAAATAGGATACTTTTCATCCCGGTAGAAGGTTCCCGTGGGATAATTTCCGACATACACGCGGGCAACAGCTAGTATATTAAGACATAGGATATTTTTCATCCCGGTAGAAGGTTCCCGCGGGATAATTTCCGACATACACGCGGGCAACAGCTAGTATATTAAGACATAGGATACTTTTCATCCCGGTAGAAGGTTCCCGCGGGATAATTTCCGACATACACGCGGGCAACAGCTAGTATATTAAGACATAGGATACTTTTCATCCCGGTAGAAGGTTCCCGTGGGATAATTTCCGACATACACGCGGGCAACAGCTAGTATATTAAGACATAGGATACTTTTCATCCCGGTAGAAGGTTCCCGTGGGATAATTTCCGACATACACGCGGGCAACAGCTAGTATATTAAGACATAGGATACTTTTCATCCCGGTAGAAGGTTCCCGTGGGATAATTTCCGACATACACGCGGGCGTAGCCGCGGGCAACAGCTAGTTATTTAAATAAAAAATATTCTTAGTACAGACGCCAGCAGGTCAACCTACCCGAAACTGTCAGATTTTCCCAATCAACCTTGAACCTAATGCCTTAGCAATAAAGTCGAAAATCTATTAAAGAAATCTGACAGATTGTAGTAGGCGTCTGTACATGTACCACGTTTTTATTATAAGAACACAATTAGACTAAAAGAAATAAGCATTTGTTATATGCCTTCATTACCAAATTATTTTTTATTACATGGTTTACTAAATAAAATAAAAATGGTTGAAAATTAAATATTTGTATTATTTGTATACTCCATAATCTCCTATGTGCTAATATTTCAAAAAATCCAAGAAGTACGTACTCGCTTTTACCGATGCGACCGCGTACTTTGCATTCGCCGCTCCCCGCGCAGGGGGGCTAAGTCACGCCCACCGAGCTACGATTTATTTTCGAGATAGCCCCTTAAGAGGTGTCTGAAATTTGTGTCTGTAGGCACGCCACGACGTTGATGCCCAACGCCGCTTGCTTCACCGTAACTCGGCGGACAACCCCTACCGGGTGAGACCCCCACCTACATGGGGGAAGCCCAGCAGATGGCATCCAGCGACAGAGTTACGGACTCGACGTTCCTACAGAAGGGGTGTATGGCCCCCCTCACCTCCCCGTTTTCAGGTCGAGCCGAGCCCGGGTGGTGAGAAGGGACCGTGTTCTGAGTGTGTGGGCGGTATTGTACTGTGTAACACCGCCCGGTGTATACGCGAGTCGCCCGCCCGCATAAAAAGAGCCGCGACATCGCGTGTGAGTTGGGTGCCTGTATAGAGGTGAATGTCTGTTGTTTGCTACGTGACACGCCTATATTAACCTAGCACGCGCCACGCAACAGATGCATGTATTTGTTTGGAGTCAGTGTCACAAGTGAGCCGCGTGTAGACTGAGAGCGACTCACTCGGAAGTCCAGTCCGGTGATGGGGTCAGTCGTCCGCAACTAGGTCGCGGGGCAAGGGTCTCCTCGCGTCTGGGGGGCGCGTATGCCAGGGCGCTATCTGCTTGACATGGGGCCAAGCGGATGCGTCGGCACGCGCGAACATCCCCTTCGCGAGGCGCCGCACAAACTCATCCAGGCTCTCAATCCGGAGGTCCCTCTGAATGATGTCGTTCCTCACGAAGCGAGGAGCGTCCACGATGGTCCGCAACGCAAGGTGTTGCTGCGTGCGGAGGAGCTTGCGGTTCGTCTCGCTCGTGAGGGCGAACCATGCAGGGGCGGCGTACGTCAGTATTGGGCGCACGTACAACTTGTACACGCCCAACTTGACGCGCGCCGGGATGCGGGACGAGAGCACTGGTCGAAGGAGGTTGCGGGCGACCCTACCTTGTGCGACAACATTGCGGACGTGTGACCCCATTGTGAGCCGACGGTCGATGGTGACGCCCAGGTACTTGACCCGGGGCGACCACTCGACGTCAGCTCCCTGCAGCTTCAAGGGTGGTGGGAGAGGCGCGGACCCGGTCACCATCGCCTGCGTCTTACCCACGTTGACCGACAGCCGCCACTTGGACAGCCACTCGGGAAGCAGGTTGAGCGCGCGCTGCACCTGCGGGATGTCGCTACGCCCCCGTAAGGGGGCGCGGCGTGCGGTGTCGGGGCGTAGCCCCCCGACCGCGGAGGCTATACGGTGGCCCGTAACCACGGGCCCCTCATCTTGTTCGCCGCTGGCGAGTGGATGTTTGGGCGTGCGGCATACACGCCCATGTTAAGGTGATATGTTGAAAAAAATGAGGTTTTTCTATTTCGTGTAACTTGTTAAATATGTGGAATAGGGATTTAACATTTTAGTATATGTTTTCTGACTCTTTAGTCTAGTATCATGTAAAAGGAATACACGATTCAATGAATTTTTCTCGATACAAAAAAATTGCAAAGTTATATCTATTTTTTTACTTTTTTCGACATCATGGCGTAACGCTTAAGATTTATTAAATGAAATTTGCTTTAAAACATAGATAATTATAATATTAAAGTTTACTCAAAGTAGTTTTAAATTTAATTAATTTATTTTGTTAAAAAAGGAGTAAATTCGTTTTGGCACATACGTCGTTTAATTTCGAGCGCACGCACATTATAGCCTTCTCTTCTTTTGCGTTTCAAAAGTAATTGCATCACTTTCGCTCGCTTACTGGATCAGTCGCCCGGTGCGCTTCATCGACGACAAATCTATGTCATTTTTTGACAGATCGGTGCTATCGGATTTTCGTGATTTTAATAAATGTTTATATAGTGAAAGCTAGTAAATTGTTAGTTAATTAGTGTAGAAGTGATATATAAAGACTTCTTGTGACTGAACAGTACCTATAAAGTATCGTGTTTCTATTTGTGACGAGTTTTTAATGATTTATAAATATAAATGGGAAGAAATAGGAAACCAAAACTAAATAAAGTACAACGTTTAGAGTACCTGAGGGTGAGGGCTCAAAAAATGAGAGAGAGCAAAAGTAAGTATATAGTTATGTACAATAGTTTCTACTTTATCAGTTATGGGCACGTTCTTGACTGCAATCACTGCCCGATGGAAGACAAAGATGACATCGGATATATACGTAAATAATGAGTTGCGCTCGCGAGTTACTTCTTTTGTGATTTTTTTGTTGTTAGATCCGAAATTCCTAACCACTTGACCGGTTTTTATCAATGGACTCATTTTACAGGAAATCAGTATCAATAGTATCAGTATAATAACAAATAATCGAAGTCGCCACCTTCGCTCATAAATTTGGATAATCAGCTACAACCTATCCTCGCCTCGCAAAGTAATAATGGGTAAGCATTCTATTTGCTAGAACAAAATATCTGTTTTAATTTTTGTAAGTTACCTATAATTGTGTATCTAATGAAAAAGGCTAAAATGTAATTATAATTAATTTTAGGTTAGAAATATGTCAACAATACATCGGTCATACGTCAAGTACTATTACTGCGTGTGACAGACTAAGAGCACAAAAAGCAATGGAGTCGCATTTGAATTGCGAAAAAAGGTGAGTTTAGTCGAAATAATTTTTTGATCTTTATTGAAGTATGGTACTTATTGAATAAGGATTATTGTGTGTGATTTAATATAATAGTTTATTTTAGTTTTTTTAAACATTTTAGTTTTCTTTCCAACAAGTGTTGATTTTTTTGTGATTTATAAAAGTCGTGGAACAAAAGTTATCAAAAAAAAAAAATCTGCGTGAATTTGATTATGCTAGCTCCACTTGAATGTTGATGAACGTTTTTATTGCAGAAATAAAAGGAAGCAACAACCACTGCCATACGAAATCGAACTTGAAGAAAATGTGAGTTCTCTTATTTTATTTACTATGTACTATGAACTTTATACTATAGAGCTTGGCATAAATATCATTTTTCCATGTTGACTTATACTTTTTCTTTCAGGAGTCCAAAACTGCCGACATCAGTGGCCACAGAGTTGTTGATGTAAATTACTTTTTAATGAATTAGTTAATATATTGCGTCACGAATCAATGTTCCAATGTGGCCTAAACACCATCAAATTAGAATCCGAAAAAGTTTCTGGCCTTACATCTGAGTTTACATTTTCTTGTACATTATGTAAAATAAAGTGTAAAATACAGAACTCAACACACAGGTTGAATTAAATGGCGGTGGCCGGGATAATGTCAGCTGGTTGTGTTAACGCTCAACTGAAACAGTTTTCGGCAGCTGCCGATTTACCATCCTTGTCGAAATATAGGTACAAAATCGTACAAGATGAAGTATGTGATGAATGGGAAGTGACGGCATGAGAAGAGACGAGGAAAGCGGGGGAGCGGGAGAAAGAAGTGGCAGTCAATGAAGGAAAGCTTACTAAAGATGGCATACCAATAATATATGTAATCTTAGATGGTTGTTGGGCTACACGTTCATATAGAACTAATTATGCTGCACTATCTGGCACTGCGACAATTATAGGTAGACGATTTCGTCAAGTTCTTTTCATGGCAGTCAAAAACAAATATTGTTGTATTTGTGCTAGAGCGGAAAAACGAAATGAGATAGTACAACAGCATGAGTGTTTTAAAAAATATAGTGGATCTTCCACAGCTATGGAATCCACTATTATCGCCGAAGGATTTAAACAGTCCATAGAAATGCATGGCATTATCTATGGAAGATACATAGCTGATGGAGACAGTAGCAATTAGGCAAAAATACTTGACACTCGATCATATCCCTCAATCACGGTCGAAAAGATTGATTGCAAAAATCACATATTAAGAAACTTTTGTAACAAATTGATAAATTTAAAAACGGATACAAAATATGCTGTAAAAGAAAAGAACATAATAATTACAAATAAGATTTGAAAGATACGAAAGTACATATGTAACGCCATAAAATATCATGGCTTACAAAATCTACAGTAATCAGACAAAATAAAAAATCTGCATCAAGATATTACGAATGCCATTTATCATGCATTTGAGCACCATGATTCTTGTGATAAAAATATTTGTAGTGAAAATACAAATGAAGAATAAAAAAATATTTGTAACACACGTCTCTGGCATCAGATGAAATATATTTTAATCTACAATGATGCATCACACTCAAGGATCTAATTGAAAATGTAGACAGCAATATTGTAGAGAATTTTAATGGAGTAGTTGCCAAATTAGTTGGCGACAAAAGAGTCAACTACGCTCTTAAACGGTCTTATCAGGCAAGATGCGCAGGGGTAGTAGTATCATTAAAAAAATATATATATATATATTACTTATTTTGCAGTTTCATTATAACTGAAAATTTGATTATTTAATTTAAAGAATATAAAAAATAAAAATACGAGTAATGTTATAGAAAATTGCCCTGATTAAATACGGCGAACACTAACACAATTAAAATAATATAAATTTGTAAAATTATTTAACCGATTTTTTAAAAAAGGTGTTACTAAGAAGTATAAAATAACAAAAATTGTCTACCTATTATGATTCTGAAGTAATAGAAATCTATAAACGGTTATGACTTTCAGTTAATACTTTTTAGTTCAAAGCTTCTTTTGAAGACGGTTCAAATTCGGCTATTTTATTTTAAATGTTTTAGTATTCGCCTTTTTTAGTCAAGGCAATTTTCCATAAAATTACTTACTCATATTTTTATTTTTTATTTAATTTGTTGTGTGGAGCTCTGTCATATTTATGTCTATAACTTTGTTAATAAGATTGGCATCTTAATATTTTGTAGGTACACTAAAACCATACTTGGAGTACCTAGATTATACCAGTGAAAGAATTATCAAAATCGGTTCAGTAGTTTACTAGAAAATTGCGAACATATATGTATATACATAAAACAGTATTCTTGGGCTTAACTTTGGATGCTAAGCTTCAGTGGCGCTCACATATAGATAAATTGTCAAAAAAGCTAAGCTCCGCAGCATACGCTGTTAGGAAAATTCGTAATTTAACCAACATAGAGACAGTACGAACGTTGGAAGGGCCATGGGAAGCCCGTTTAGTGTACTTTAGCTATTTTCATAGTGTAATGTCGTACGGTATTCTGTTGTGGGGAAATGCAGCCGACATTCAGACTATCTTTGTTTTGCAGAAAAGAGCTGTTCGATGCATTTATAAATTAACCTTTCGTATACCGGGTTCAGAAACAAAAAGCCGTTGTGTCTCGCGTAGATCTACGTTCCCGGCATACGAAGGGTTAAGTCCGAGACAATCTCTCAGAGAGAAATTTAAGGAGATTAATATAATGACTTTGCCTTCTCAGTACATTTTTGAAAATCTTTTATATGTCCATAAAAACATTAAATTGTTTAAAAAATACAGTGATATCCACAATATAAATACTAGGAACAAACACAAATTTGTTGTACCTCCAACAAGGCTCAAGAAAATACGTGGGTCATTCAGGTGTCAATGTTTACGCTTTTATAATAAACTTCCAAGCCACGTTCAAGATCTGAGCCTTAATAAATTCAAATCATTCATTAAACGCAAGTTGTGTCAGAAAGCTTTTTATACCGTTAAAGATTATATTGAGGACAAAAAGGCTTGGCATTGAACTGCTCCAAATTTTCTTTTTCTCTTTTTATTTTTGCACACTCAATGTTGACATGAATATTTACTTTGTAAAGTATTATATTATTTTAATTATTGTGAATGTGAAGACTATGTAGGTCATTGCTTTTTTTGTTTGTTTTGTAATCAGTTTGAGTAATCTATGCGGCCTACCCCAATGTCCTTTCTTTAGTATTGTTCATCGAATCGTTGAGCTCCTAAAGTTCTGAGTTGAGCTGCGCGATTACTGACAAATGCGTGCACTGACTGGACAGGTCCTCTCAATCTGTGTGGTTCTTTCCTCAAAAGACCATTTCAGACACCAATCTACATGGTCTTCACATGAAGTGACCAAGATTAAGTCTGGACTTCATAAGAGACTGTGACCTCTGAGTTTGTTTCGGCCTTTCTTCTCAGAGTAGTCAGATAGGAAACGCCGGCCTCATCTAGTTTAAAAAAAAATATTGACTTGTAAAAGTGTTTGTACAAACCTACTTACAGAAATAAAGATCATTTATCATAAAACACGAGTTTTTTAAAGTAGGTTAATTTTTGTAAAATTAAAATAGTACATTAATCTTACTAATATTATAAATGTGAAAGTTTGTATGTTTAGATGTTTGTTACTCAATCACGCAAAAACGGCTGAACGGATTTGGATGAAATTTGGTATACAGATACTCTATAACCTAGATTAAGAGATAGGATACTTTTCATCCCGGTAGAAGGTTCCCGCGAGGTAATTTCCGACATACACGCGGGCGAAGCCGCGGGCAACAGCTAGTATATTAAGACATAGGATACTTTTCATCCCGGTAGAAGGTTCCCGTGGGATAATTTCCGACATACACGCGGGCAACAGCTAGTATATTAAGACATAGGATACTTTTCATCCCGGTAGAAGAATCCCGTGGGATAATTTCCGACATACACGCGGGCAACAGCTAGTATATTAAGACATAGGATACTTTTCATCCCGGTAGAAGGTTACCGTGGGATAATTTCCGACATACACGCGGGCAACAGCTAGTATATTAAGACATAGGATACTTTTCATCCCGGTAGAAGAATCCCGTGGGATAATTTCCGACATACACGCGGGCAACAGCTAGTATATTAAGACATAGGATACTTTTCATCCCGGTAGAAGGTTCCCGTGGGATAATTTCCGACATACACGCAGGCGTAGCCGCGGGCAACAGCTAGTATATTAAGACATAGGATACTTTTCATCCCGGTAGAAGGTTCCCGTGGAATAATTTCCGACATACACGCGGGCAACAGCTAGTATATTAAGACATAGGATACTTTTCATCCCGGTAGAAGGTTCCCGTGGGATAATTTCCGACATACACGTGGGCAACAGCTAGTATATTAAGACATAGGATACTTTTCATCCCGGTAGAAGGTTCCCGTGGGATAATTTCCGACATACACGCAGGCGTAGCCGCGGGCAACAGCTAGTATATTAAGACATAGGATACTTTTCATCCCGGTAGAAGGTTCCCGCGGGATAATTTCCGACATACACGCGGGCAACAGCTAGTATATTAAGACATAGGATACTTTTCATCCCGGTAGAAGGTTCCCGTGGGATAATTTCCGACATACACGCGGGCAACAGCTAGTATATTAAGACATAGGATACTTTTCATCCCGGTAGAAGGTTCCCGTGGGATAATTTCCGACATACACGCAGGCGTAGCCGCGGGCAACAGCTAGTATATTAAGACATAGGATACTTTTCATCCCGGTAGAAGGTTCCCACGGGATAATTTCCGACATACACGCAGGCGACAGCTAGTATATTAAGACATAGGATACTTTTCATCCCGGTAGAAGGTTCCCGCGGGATAATTTCCGACATACACGTGGGCAACAGCTAGTATATTAAGACATAGGATACTTTTCATCCCGGTAGAAGGTTCCCGTGGGATAATTTCCGACATACACGCAGGCGTAGCCGCGGGCAACAGCTAGTATATTAAGACATAGGATACTTTTCATCCCGGTAGAAGGTTCCCGCGGGATAATTTCCGACATACACGCGGGCAACAGCTAGTATATTAAGACATAGGATACTTTTCATCCCGGTAGAAGGTTCCCGTGGGATAATTTCCGACATACACGCGGGCAACAGCTAGTATATTAAGACATAGGATACTTTTCATCCCGGTAGAAGGTTCCCGTGGGATAATTTCCGACATACACGCAGGCGTAGCCGCGGGCAACAGCTAGTATATTAAGACATAGGATACTTTTCATCCCGGTAGAAGGTTCCCGCGGGATAATTTCCGACATACACGCAGGCAACAGCTAGTATATTAAGACATAGGATAATTTTCATCCCGGTAGAAGGTTCCCGCGGGATAATTTCCGACATACACGCGGGCAACAGCTAGTATATTAAGACATAGGATACTTTTCATCCCGGTAGAAGGTTCCCACGGGATAATTTCCGACATACACGCAGGCGACAGCTAGTATATTAAGACATAGGATACTTTTCATCCCGGTAGAAGGTTCCCGCGGGATAATTTCCGACATACACGCGGGCAACAGCTAGTATATTAAGACATAGGATACTTTTCATCCCGGTAGAAGGTTCCCGCGGGATAATTTCCGACATACACGCGGGCAACAGCTAGTATATTAAGACATAGGATACTATTCATCCCGGTAGAAGGTTCCCGTGGGATAATTTCCGACATACACGCGGGCGAAGCCGCGGGCAACAGCTAGTATATTAAGACATAGGATACTTTTCATCCCGGTAGAAGGTTCCCGTGGGATAATTTCCGACATACACGCGGGCAACAGCTAGTATATTAAGACATAGGATATTTTTCATCCCGGTAGAAGGTTCCCGTGGGATAATTTCCGACATACACGCGGGCGAAGCCGCGGGCAACAGCTAGTATATTAAGACATAGGATACTTTTCATCCCGGTAGGAGGTTCCCGTGGGATAATTTCCGACATACACGCGGGCAACAGCTAGTATATTAAGACATAGGATACTTTTCATCCCGGTAGAAGGTTCCCGTGGGAAAATTTCCGACATACACGCGGGCGAAGCCGCGGGCAACAATTAGTATATTAAGACATAGGATACTTTTCATCCCGGTAGAAGGTTCCCGCGGGATAATTTCAGACATACACGCGGGCAACAGCTAGTATATTAAGACATAGGATACTTTTCATCCCGGTAGAAGGTTCCCGCGGGACAATTTCCGACATACACGCGGGCAACAGCTAGTATATTAAGACATAGGATACTTTTCATCCCGGTAGAAGGTTCCCGTGGGATAATTTCCGACATACACGCGGGCAACAGCTAGTATATTAAGACATAGGATACTTTTCATCCCGGTAGAAGGTTCCTGTGGGATAATTTCCGACATACACGCAGGCGTAGCCGCGGGCAACAGCTAGTATATTAAGACATAGGATACTTTTCATCCCGGTAGAAGGTTCCCGCGGGATAATTTCCGACATACACGCGGGCAACAGCTAGTATATTAAGACATAGGATACTTTTCATCCCGGTAGAAGGTTCCTGTGGGATAATTTCCGACATACACGCAGGCGTAGCCGCGGGCAACAGCTAGTATATTAAGACATAGGATACTTTTCATCCCGGTAGAAGGTTCCCGCGGGATAATTTCCGACATACACGCAGGCGTAGCCGCGGGCAACAGCTAGTTTATTAAGACATAGGATACTTTTCATCCCGGTAGAAGGTTCCCGCGGGATAATTTCCGACATACACGCGGGCAACAGCTAGTATATTAAGACATAGCATACTTTTCATCCCGGTAGAAGTTTCCCGCGGGATAATTTCCGACATACACGCAGGCGTAGCCGCGGGCAACAGCTAGTTTATTAAGACATAGGATACTTTTCATCCCGGTAGAAGGTTCCCGCGGGATAATTTCCGACATACACGCGGGCAACAGCTAGTATATTAAGACATAGGATACTTTTCATCCCGGTAGAAGGTTCCCGCGGGATAATTTCCGACATACACGCGGGCAACAGCTAGTATATTAAGACATAGGATACTTTTCATCCCGGTAGAAGGTTCCCGCGGGATAATTTCCGACATACACGCGGGCAACAGCTAGTATATTAAGACATAGGATACTTTTCATCCCGGTAGAAGGTTCCCGTGGGATAATTTCCGACATATACGCGGGCGAAGCCGCGGGCAACAGCTAGTATATTAAGACATAGGATACTTTTCATCCCGGTAGAAGGTTCCCGCGGGATAATTTCCGACATACACGCGGGCAACAGCTAGTATATTAAGACATAGGATACTTTTCATCCCGGTAGAAGGTTCCCGTGGGATAATTTCCGACATACACGCGGGCAACAGCTAGTATATTAAGACATAGGATACTTTTCATCCCGGTAGAAGGTTCCTGTGGGATAATTTCCGACATACACGCGGGCAACAGCTAGTATATTAAGACATAGGATATTTTTCATCCCGGTAGAAGGTTCCTCCGCGACCGCGGCGGTGAGCGAGCTCACCGAGCAGCACGGTGGCTCCCTCTGTGCTTACACAAGTGCCGGCTGGAACTTGTATAAACACAGAGAAAAATAAACAAGATTGGCGGTCCGCGCGAAAGAAATCTACCCTCACTATGGATGTTGTGTGGTCGACCACGGGCTGATCCAATGACCGCACGTCGAGATGTCGCTACGCCCCCGCAAGGGGGCGTGGCGTGCAGTGTCGGGGCATGGCCCCCCGACCGCGGATGCGACACGGTGGCCCGTAACTACGGGCCCCTCATCGTGATCGCCGCTGGCGAATGGATGGTTGGGCGTGCGGCATACACGCCCATGTAGAGAGGTGTCTGAAAATTTGTGTCTGTAGGCACGCCACGACGTTGATGCCCAACGCCGCTTGCTTCACCGTTAAATCGGCGGACAACCACTACCGAGTGAGACCCCCGCCTACACGGGGGAAGCCCAGCAGATGGCATCCAGCGACAGATTTACGGACTCGACGTTCCTACAGAAGGGGTGTATGGCCCCCCTCACCTCCCCGTTTTCAGGTCGAGCCGAGCCCGGGTGATGAGAAGGGACCGTGTTCTGAGTGTGTGGGCGGTATTGTGCTGTGTAACACCGCCCGGTGTATACGCGAGTCGCCCGCCCGCATAAAAAGAGCCGCGACTACGCGTGTGAGTTGGGTGCCTGTATAGAGGTGAATGTCTGTTGTTTGCTACGTGACACGCCTATATTAACCTAGCACGCGCCACGCAACAGATGCATGTATATGTATAGAGTCAGTGTCACAAATGAGCCGCGTGTAAACTGAGGGCGGCTCATTTGGAAGTCCAGTCCGGTGCGATTGGGTCATCGTCCGCAAGCAGGTCGCGGGGAAGGGGCCTCGCGTCAGGGGGGCGCGCATGCCAGGGCGCGATCTGCTTGACATGTGGCCAGGCAGACGCGTCGGCACGCGCGAACATTCCCTTCGCGAGGCGGCACGCAAACTCATCCAGGCTCTCAATCCCGAGGTCGCGATGAAGGACGCTGTTCCTCACGAAGCGAGGCGCGTCGACTATGGTCCGCAGCGCAAGATTTTGCTGCGCGCGGAGCGTCTTACGGCTCGTCTCGCTCGTGAGGGCGAACCAAGCCGGTGCGGCGTACGTCAAAATTGGGCGCACGTACAATTTGTACACGCCCAACTTGACGCGCGCCGGGAGGCGGGACGAGAGCACTGGTTTGAGTAGGTTGCGTGCGACCCTACCCTGTGCGGCGACCTTGCGGACGTGCGGCCCCATCGTGAGCCGACGATCGATGGTGACACCCAGGTATTTGACCCGGGGCGACCACTCGATGTCGGCTCCTTGCAGCCTCAGGGGTGGTGGTAGTCGCGCGGCTCCGGTGACCATCGCCTGCGTCTTACCCACGTTCACCGACAGCCGCCACTTCGACAGCCAGTCGGGGAGAAGGTCGAGGGCGCGCTGCATCTTGACCGCCGCGTGCTTCGCATTGAGCGAAGTAGAGATGTACGCGGCGTCGTCAGCGTACAGCGCGAGCGTCGCCTCCTCCGTGGTGGGGATGTCGTCCGTGTATCGCGAGTAACACGCAGGCGACACACAGCTACCCTGTGGTACACCCGCCAGCACCGGGCGGGCGCTGGATAGCGCACCGTCGACCACCACCCTAAAAGTCCTGTGGGAGAGAAAGCTAGATACCACCTTTACAACGCGACGGGGCGCGTCTGACGTGGCCAGCTTGTGTATCAGACCGTCGTGCCATACGCGGTCGAAGGCCTTCTCCATGTCGAGGAATACTGCAACCGAGCATTCCTTTTTATTCATCGCAGCTGTGAGTAGGTGCAGTACCCTCGACAGCTGGAGCGTCGTGCTATGTTCCGCCCGAAACCCGAACTGCTCTGGTCGCGGCGCGATATGAGGCTGGAGATGTCGCAGCAGGAGTGCTTCGAACACCTTGGAGATTGTCGGCAGCAGAGTGATCGGCCGATAGCTCTCCGGCTTCAGTATGTTCTTTCCCGCCTTGGGCAGCATGATGACGCGCCCCTCCTTCCACGCAGCGGGAAAGACCCCCGTGCGCAGTATCGCTGTAAACAGGCGCGCCAGGGCCGCTACCATACGGTACGGCAGGTGGCGCAGCACTGTATTAGTGATACCGTCGGCTCCGGGGGCCTTTCTCGGCTTGGTTCGTAGGATGGCGCGTCTGACTGCGCCAGGCGAGAAGAATACAGGGTCTTCATCGGGAGCTATCGGCGCTGCGAAGTAGTCTCCCAGGTGTTGCTCGACTGCTGCGACATGGTCGTAGTCGCTGGTCGGGTTCGGTTGGAACTGACGCTCCAGGTGTTCGGCGAAGACCTCCGCCCGGTCCTCCGCTACATATTTGAGCGCCCCGTCGCTGTTGAGCAGCGGGCGCACCGGGGCTGGGGTATTCGATAATTGGCGGCAGAGCCTGTGTACAGACGGCCAGCTGTCTGTAGTGGCGTCTAATCTTTCCTCCCAGTCCGCGGCGGCGTTAGCCTTGAGCTCGGCCTTCACCTTCTCCGCGAGACGGTTGAGCTGCTTTTTGATTTGCGGGCATCTGAGCTGTTGCCACTGCTTGCGTAGGCGCCTCTTCTCGGCGATCATCCTGCTAATGCGCGCCGGTAGGGGCGGCAATAGCCCTCTCCCCTCCGGCTGCAGTGTTGTCGCCGCTTCCAAGGCACTCTGAATGCAAGCAGTGATTTCACCCGCCGTCTGATCTACGTCCGCGGAGGTAACGATAGGCCGAGTCGGCGTGGTGGTCTCTAGCTTCTCTCCGAAGGCTGTCCAGTCCGTTAGTCGACGTGGCGCTGTGGGCTTCAGTCGGGTCGGCATACCCGATAAGACGACGAGTACCGGCTGATGGTCTGACAGTAGCTCGTCGTCTATCACTTGCTGCGTGATCTGGCAGTGTAGCCCTCGGTGGACTACGATGTCCAGCACGTCCGGCATATGTTGCGAGTTTTCGGGGTAGTGCGTCGGCGTCTCCGGTCCGGACACCGTATACCCGAAGGCTTCCGCGTCCGCGAAGAGCCGTCTCCCCTCGGTATTCGTTTGTAGTGAGTTCCACGCTGGGTGCTTACAATTGAGGTCACCGGCGAGGATGGTCGCCTTCTGATGTGAGCTAACAAGGGCCCGCAACTCCGGCAGGCTCAAGCGAGTCGCGGGCGGCTTGTAGCAGGCATAAATGTTGAGGTCCTCGCCGGCTATGTGTAGCTGCACACCCAGCGCGTAGAATGAGCTGGTAGACGGCAAGGGGAGTTCTTGATGTACGACTCTTCGCCTCACTAGTACCGCCAGACCACGGTAGCGGACGTTCTGAGCCGACCTTTCGTCCTTCCTATAAGCGAGATAACCCGGGAACCTAACCCTGTCTTCGGGTCCCAGGAACGTCTCGCTTATGAGCGCCACGTCTATGTCCTGCTCCCGCAGGAGATGGCGGAGGGGGGCAACCTTGTCCCGAAGGCCGCGGGCATTCCAGTGTATCACCCTCAGTGGCCTAGCCATGGTAAAGGGTTAGAAGGGTGGCCAGGCCATCGAGGATGACAGTCTCCGCATCTTGCCCCTGCCTAATGGCTTTAATTAAGTCCATTAGGAGCTTGATGGCGCAGGCTGTGAACTCCTTTTTAGTATGTTTTGGTTTGGCGCCGGTGGCGCCGCCACTCCTTTCATTATCGAACTTTTTTGGTTCGGGTATTTGCCGCGGCGCTGTGCCGGCGCCTGCAGTTGTTTTGTCCTTTTGAACAGCCTGCGCCCCGCTTGAGGCAGGGGCGGCCTTAGGGATCTCTTCCTGGGTTGCCTGGGAGGGGAGGGGAACTGGCTTCTTGCCTCTCCCCTTTCCCCCACGTTTCTTCTTCCTGAGGAGGTGGCTTGGTTTCTTTCAGTGGGCCCGTTGGCCGCCGCCATCAGCGACGCACCTTGTGGCCCTTCTGGCATCACTTGTGGCCTCTCTGTGGCCACCTGAGGCCGGCGTGAATTGGCCGTGATGGCGGCAGTCCCCGCTCGCTTATTCCTGATTTCTTCTTGAAAGACGGGGCACTTTATGTTGCACGCGGGGTGCGGGCCACCACAGTTAATGCAGGTGGCCGGCTCTTCCCGCGGGCGCGGGCAGTCGCGCGCCGCGTGCTCGCCACCGCATCGCACACAAGCGAGCGGGCGGTGACACTGGTGCGAGCTGTGTCTGAACTTCTGGCACCGGTGACACTGGGCGGGCCCACGTTTTCCCCGCCAAGCCTCTATTTTGACACCACGCATATACATAAATATGGTGGTGTCATATATGGCCCGGACGTCAGGGGTCTTCTTGAGAATAGCGTGGAACACGCAGCCGGGTCGTCCTTGCGCCCCCTTTATGTGGCGCACGTACACCGGCTGGTAACCCAACGCCCGGAGCTCCTCCTCTATCTCCTTTGGGTCCGTGTCCGCAGGCAGGCCCCGTATGGCTACTTTCATGTTTCGCTCCGCTGGTAGCGAGTAGGCGAACCACGAAACGCCGCTATCCTTCTCCAGGCCAGTCAAGTACCGCTGGACCAGTCGGTACTCCTCCTCGCTGTCGGGGGTGAAGCGAACTCCAGCCCCGTATGGACGAGCGTTAGGAGGCCGGCCCAGCTTGGCACTAATGGCCCGGAAGTGGGCGGCCCAGTTAGGCAGCCTCTCAACTACCAACGGAGGGTAGCGCGGTTTCTTCCCCGGCTTCTTCGTTGACGATGCAGCGGCGCCGGGGGCAGTAACGGGGGGTAGTATGGTGTCAGTGGGGGCAAGGGGTAAATTAAGGTCACTTACCCCTGCGGTTGTCGTGTCCAGTGTCGGCGTCGGTGGAGGCGAGCGCACCGCGTCAGCAAAGGTTGGCGACGCTGGTTCGCCGAAGTCCAGCCGCTTCGCCTCCATAGTTGTATCGCCGGAGCTCCTCCTGCGATGCTTCCTCTGGGGTCTGGGTTCGGCGAGTGAGAACTCGTAGCCAAAACCCAGCGGAGTACCTTCCTCTCCCACGATGGGCCGCGGGCCGGATCGCGCTGTCGTATCCTGGGATACGTCGTCGCGACCGGACCCGGCCGAGCCCGCTGATGCGATCGACATGCTCGATCCCGCACGCGATGAGCACGCCGATAGCATGGCGGGCGAGTCGTAGGCGGAGGTGCGGGGGGGCGCCGGCGACGCTGGTTGATTTCCCGATGACGCCTGTACAGATGCCGGGCCCGCCAGCGAGAAGCGGGGACCGGGTGCGGCTGGCGCGGGCGGCGACTTGAAGCGCGGCTGTGGTGCGGCGGAGCGCGCGGTGGATGCGCGTGGGCGCGTGGTTGGCGCGGGAGCGGGCGGCGCAGCGGAGCGCGCGGCTGGCGGCGCGGTGGCGCGCGTGACAGGCGGCGCGGCGGTGCGCGTGGTAGGCGGCGCGGCGGTGCGCGTGGTAGGCGGCGCGGCGGCGCGCGCAGTGGACGTCGCGGGCGCAGCGGCGCGGGCGGGTGCGGCCGCGCGCGCAGGTGGTGGTGCGCGGCTTGTCGTCGCGACAGGCCCCGGGGCCTGCATTGGTACCGGGCGGAAGCTGGCGGGGCGCACGGGCACCTCCCGATGTCGGCTCGACGGCGGCGTCGGCGAAACGCGCACTTGCGTCGACGTCGCCAGCGGGTCGGCAGCTACTGCAACACCCGCTCCCCCCCCTCTTCTTCCTTCCTCTTCACTTCTTCGCTGCGATGTCCCAGCAGGTGGAGCGGTCGCCGCGTCGCCGATGTTCGGCAGCGACGTCGCCCGATCCAACGCCGGCTGGGCCTCCGGGGACCCGGCATCGCGGCCCAACGAGCCGCGCGTGCCGGGTTTCGGCATCGTAATATACGTGGCCTTCCGCGACCGCGGCGGTGAGCAAGCTCACCGAGCAGCCCGGTGGCTCCCTCTGTGCTTACACAAGCGCCGGCTGGAACTTGTGTAAACACAGAGAAAAACAAATAAAATCGGCGGTCCGCGCGGAACAAATCTACCCTCACTAACTTTCACTTTTGGATGTTGTGTGTTCGACCACGAGCTGATCAATAATGACCGCACGCGCATTGCGGGATGTCGCTACGCCCCCGTAAGGGGGCGCGGCGTGCGGCGTCGGGGCGTAGCCCCCCGACCGCGGAGGCTTTACGGTGGCCCGTAACCACGGGCCCCTCATTTTGTTCGCCACTGGCGGATGGATGGTTGGGCGTGCGGCATACACGCCCATGTAAAAGAGGTGTCTGAAATTTGTGTCTGTAGGCACGCCACGACGTTGATGCCCAACGCCGCTTGCTTCACCATAAATCGGCGGACAACCACTACCGAGTGAGACCCCCGCCTACACGGGGGAAGCCCAGCAGATGGCATCCAGCGACAGATTTATGGACTCGACGTTCCTACAGAAGGGGTGTATGGCCCCCCTCACCTCCCCGTTTTCAGGTCGAGCCGAGCCCGGGTGATGAGAAGGGACCGTGTTCTGAGTGTGTGGGCGGTATTGTGCTGTGTAACACCGCCCGGTGTATACGCGAGTCGCCCGCCCGCATAAAAAGAGCCGCGACTTCGCGTGTGAGTGGGTGCCTGTATAGAGGTGAATGTCTGTTGTTTGCTACGTGACACGCCTATATTAACCTAGCACGCGCCACGCAACAGATGCATGTATTTGTTTGGAGTCAGTGTCACAAGTGAGCCGCGTGTAGACTGAGAGCGACTCACTCGGAAGTCCAGTCCGGTGATGGGGTCAGTCGTCCGCAACCAGGTCGCGGGGCAGGGGCCTCCTCGCGTCTGGGGGGCGCGTATGCCAGGGCGCTATCTGCTTGACATGGGGCCAAGCAGATGCGTCGGCACGCGCGAACATCCCCTTCGCGAGGCGCCGCACAAACTCATCCAGGCTCTCAATCCGGAGGTCCCTCTGAATGATATCGTTCCTCACGAAGCGAGGAGCGTCCACTATGGTCCGCAACGCCAGGTGTTGCTGCGTGCGGAGGAGCTTGCGGTTCGTCTCGCTCGTGAGGGCGAACCATGCAGGGGCGGCGTACGTCAGTATTGGGCGCACGTACAACTTGTACACGCCCAACTTGACGCGCGCCGGGATGCGGGACGAGAGCACTGGTCGGAGGAGGTTGCGGGCGACCCTACCTTGTGCGACAACATTGCGGACGTGTGACCCCATTGTGAGCCGACGGTCGATGGTGACGCCCAGGTACTTGACCCGGGGCGACCACTCGACGTCAGCTCCCTGCAGCTTCAAGGGTGGTGGGAGAGGCGCGGACCCGGTCACCATAGCCTGCGTCTTACCCACGTTGACCGACAGCCGCCACTTGGACAGCCACTCGGGAAGCAGGTTGAGCGCGCGCTGCATCTTGACCGCCGCGTACTTCGCATTAAGCGAGGTGGTAATGTACGCGGCGTCGTCGGCGTACAGCGCGAGCATCGCGTCCGGAGTGGTGGGGATGTCATCGGTGTAACGTGAGTAACACGCCGGCGACACGCAGCTGCCCTGCGGCACACCGGCGAGCACCGGGCGGGCGCTTGACAGCGCTCCGTCGACCACCACCCTGAAGGTCCTGTTGGAGAGAAAGTTAGAGACCACCATAACAACGCGACGGGGCGCGTCCGAGGTGGCCAGCTTGTACACGAGGCCGTCGTGCCACACACGGTCGAAGGCCTTCTCCATGTCGAGGAATACTGCAACCGCGTATTCCTTCTTGTTCATGGCCGCCGAGAGGTGGTGCAGTACCCTCGACAGCTGAAGCGTCGTGCTATGTTCCGCCCGAAACCCGAACTGTTCCGGTCGTGGCGAGATATGAGGCTCGAGATGTCGCAGCAGGAGTGCTTCGAACACCTTGGAGATAGTCGGCAGCAGCGTGATTGGCCGATAGCTCTCCGGCTTCAGGATGTTTTTCCCCGCCTTGGGCAGCATGATGACGCGCCCCTCCTTCCACGAAGCAGGGAAGGTCCCCGTGCGCAGTATCCCCGTGAACAGGCGCGCCAGCGCCGCTACCGTACGGAACGGCAGGTGGCGCAGCACTGTATTGGTGATACCGTCGGCACCGGGGGCCTTCTTCGGCTTCGTCCTTAGGATGGCGCGTCTGACTGCCCCAGGCGAGAAAAAGATGGCGTCCTCCTCGGGAGCTATCGGCGTGGCGAAGTAGTCCCCAAGGTGTTTCTCGACCGCTGCGACATGCTCGGTGTCGCTGGTCGGGTTCGGGCAGAACTGACGCTCCAGGTGTTCGGCGAAGACCTCCGCCCGGTCCTCCGCTACATACTTTAGCGCCCCGTCGCTGTTTAGCAGCGGTCGCACCGGGGCTGGGGTGTTCGTCAGCTGGCGGCAAAGTCGGTGCACTGACGGCCAGCTGTCTGTCGTGGCGTCAATGCGTTCCTCCCAGCCCGCGGCGGTGTGAGCCTGGAGCTCGGCCTTTACCTTCTCCGCGAGACGGTTTAGCTGCCTTTTGATGGTGGGGCATCTCAGTTGTTGCCACTGCTTGCGAAGGCGCCTCTTCGCGGCGATCATTGACCTAATATGCGCCGGCAGGGGCGGCAACAGCACTCTCCCCTGCGGCTGCGTCGTCGTCGCCGCTTCTAAGGCGCTTTGGATGCAAGCAGTGACATCCTCCGCCGTCTGGTCCACGTCCGCGGCGGTAGTAATAGGCCGAGTCGGCGTGGTGGTCTCTAACTTCTCTTCAAACACTGTCCAGTCCGTTAATCGACGTGGCGCTGTGGGCTTCAGTCGGGTCGGCATACCCGATAAGACGACGAGCACGGGCTGGTGGTCTGACTGTAGCTCGTCGTCTATCACTTGTTGTGTGGCCTGACAGTGTAGCCCTCGGTGGACTACGATGTCCAGCACATCCGGTAGGTGGCCGGCAACGTCCGGGTAATGAGTCGGCGTCTCTGGGCCGGACACCGTATAGCCGAAGGCTTCCGCGTCCGCAAAGAGCCGCCTCCCCTCGGTATTCACGAGCGACGAATTCCACGCTGGGTGCTTACAATTGAAGTCCCCGGCGAGGAGGGTGGCGTGCTGTGACGCATGCAACAAGGCCCGCAACTCGGTGTGGTCCAAGCGGGCCGCGGGCGGCTTGTAGCATGCGTAGATGTTGATGTCCTCGCCGGCCACGTGCAGCTGAACACCCAGCGCGTAAAATGTGCTGAGCGACGGCAAGGGGAGTTCCTGGTGGACGACTCTTCGCCTCACAAGTACCGCCAGGCCACGGTATCTAATATTATGAGCCGACCGTTCATCCTTCCTGTAAGCGAGGTATCCCGGGAACCTGACCCTGTCCTCGGGTCCCAGGAGCGTCTCGCTTATGAGCGCCACGTCGATATCTTGTTCCCTCAGGAGATGGCGGAGGGGGGCGACCTTATCCCTTAGGCCGCGGGCGTTCCAATGTAACACCCTTAACGGTCTAGCCATGGTACAGGGTTAGTAGCGTGGCCAGACCGTCAAGGATGACAGTCTCTATGTCTTGACCCTGCCTGATGGCCTTTATTAGGTCCATCAATAGTTGAATGGCGCAGGCCGTGAACTCTTTTTTGTGTGCGCCGGCAGCGCCGCCGCTTTTCTCTTTGGGGAACTTTTTTAGTTCCCCCTGTTGCCGCCACGATGGCCCGGCGCTGGCGTCGACAGCGCCGGTGGCGGGTTTAGGTGGTTCCTTATTTGTCCGCGGCGCTATGCCGGCGCTAGCGGTAGGTTCCACTGTTGTTTTCTTTTGTGCGGCCTGCGCCCCATCTGAGGCAGGGCCGGCCTCTGGGATCTCTTCCTGGGTCGCTGGGGGCTTGGGCTTCTTACCCTTCCTTTTCCCCCCTCGTCCCTTCTTCCTCCGCCTTGAGGAGGTTCCTTGGCTCCGATCTGTGGGCCCGTTGGCCGCCGCCATCAGCGTCGAGCCTTGGGCCTCTTCTGGCCTCTCTTCTGTAGGCCTCTCTGTGGCCTCTTGCGGCCGTCGTGTGGTGGCAGTGATGGCGGCAGTCCCCGCTCGCTTGTTCCTGATCTCCGCCTGGAACACGGGGCACTTGATGTTGCACGCGGGGTGCGGGCCACCGCAGTTGACGCAAGTGGCCGGCTCGTCCCGCGGGCGCGGGCAATCACGTGCCGCGTGCTCGCCTCCGCATCGTACACAAGCGAGCGGTCGGTGGCACTGGTGCGAACTGTGCCTGAAACGTTGGCACCTGTGGCACTGAGCGGGCCCACGTTTGCCTCTCCAGGCCTCGATCTTGACACCACGCATGTACATGAACACGGTGGTGTCATAGATGGCCCGGACATCAGGGGTCTTCTTTAAAATGGCGTGGAATACACAGCCGGGTCGTCCCTGTGCACCTTTAATGTGGCGCACGTACTCCGGCTGGTATCCCATCGCTCGGAGCTCCTCCTCTATCTCCTGGGGATTGGTGTCCGCTGGTAGCCCCCTTATGGCTACCTTCAGGTTCTTGTCCGCTGGCAGCGAGTAGGCAAACCAGGAGACGCCGCTGTCCTTTTCCAGGCCGGTCAGGTACCTCTGGACCAGCCTATACTCTTCCTCCGAGTCGGGGGTGAATCGGACCCCCGTCCCGTACGGACGAGCATTGGGAGGCCGGCCCAGCTTGGCGCTGATGGCCCTGAAGTGAGCGGCCCAGTTGGGCAGCCTCTCCACTACCAGCGGCGGGTAGCGCGGCTTCTTCCCCGGCTTCTTCGCTGCTGTCGTCTTCGTCGCTGTCGTCGTCGACGTCGTCGCCGTCGTGATGCCGGGGGCGATACCCGTGGGTACGGAAGATGCAAAGGGGGCGGGGGGTAAAATAATGTCACTTACCCCTGTGACTTCGATGTCCGGTGTTGGCGTCGGTGGCGGTGAGCGCTCTGCGTCGGCGAAGGTGGGCGACGCTGGTTCGCCCAGGTCCAGCCGCTTCGCCTCAATGCTTGCTTCGCCGGAACTCCGCCTGCGATGCTTCCGCCGGGGTTTGGGTTCGGCGAGTGAAAACTCGAAGCCGAATCCCGGCGGGGTGACAACTCCTCCCACGGTGGGCCGGGCATCGGCTCGCGCTGTCGTGTCCGAGGACACGTCGTCGCGACCGGACCCGGCCGAGCCCGCCGATGCGAGCGACATGCTCGATCCCGCACGCGATGAGCATGCCGACAGCATGGCGGGCGAATCGTAGGCGGAGGTGCGGGGGGGCGCCGGCGACGCTGGCGCCTGCGACGTGGGTGCCGGGCCCGCCAGCGAGAAGCGGGGACCGGGCGCGGCAGGCGCGGGCGGCGTCGCGAAGCGCGGTAGTGGCGCGGCGGAGCGCACGGTAGACGCGCGTGGGCGCGCAGCCGGGGCGGGAGCACTCGCGGGCGGCGCAGCGGTGCGCGCGGCTTGCGATGCGGCGGCGCGCATGACGGGTGGCGCGGCGGCGCGCGTGGTAGGCGGCGCGGCGGCGCGCGAGGTAGGCGGCGCGGCGGCGCGCGCGGCGGACTGCACGGCGGTGCGCGCGGTGGACGTCGCGGGTGCAGAGGTGCGGGCGGGTGCGGTCGCGCGCGTGGGTGGTGGTGCGCGGCTGGTCGACGCGACAGGCCCCGGGGCCTGTATTGGTACCGGGCGGAAGCTAGCGGGGCGCACGGGCACCTCCCGCTGTCGGCTCGACGGCGGCGTCGGCGAAACGCGCACTTGCGTCGACGTCGCCAGCGGATCGGCAGCTACTGCAACCCCCGTTCCCCCCCCTCTTCGTCCCTCCTCTTCTTGTCTTCGTCGCGATGTCCCAGCTGTCGGTGGAACGGTCGACGCGTCGCCGATGTTCGGCAGCGACATCGCCCGGTCCAACGCCGGCTGGGCCTCCGGGGACCCGGCATCGCGGCCCAACGAGCCGCGCGTGCCGGGTTTCGGCATCGTGGTAGGCGTAGCTTTTCCGCGACCGCGGCGGTGAGCAAGCTCACCGAGCAGCCCGGTGGCTCCCTCTGTGCTTACACAAGCGCCGGCTGGTACTAGTGTAAACACAGAGGAAAAACAAATAAAATAGGCGGTCCGCGCGAAACAAAAGTACCCACACACGAACTTACAAAAGATCTTGTGTGGACGGCCACGAGCTGATCCAATGACCGCACGTACTCGGCGCTCCGTCTTATAAATGCCGATCCCTTCCACAACTCGCCTGATTCACTGAGTGGTACGATGACGTCACAGTGTTCCGTTTCTTTTTATATTGCAATAATTTGCTCACGCCGACACACATATTAATAGAAATATTTTTTCTTGGTAATTTTTCGTGAACTCTTCGAACTAGCTCTTGGACTATACCTTACTAATTGAACTCATTATATCTCCTAAACTAAGACCCGACTAAATCTGTAACTTGGCGACTGATTCCGACTAATTGGCGACTAAATATGGGAGAAAACAGATCTTCGCTAGGTGTCCTAGTTTTTGAGATATAAATGTGGCCCTGCTGGGGAGACTCTCCAGCAGGGCCACCTATAAACCCTTATATCTTTTGAACCAGTGACCGACTAATTCTGATATTTGGCGACTAATTGGCGACTAAATATAGGAGTAAACAGATCTTCGCTAGGTGCCCTAGTTTTTGAGATATAAATTTGGCCCTGCTGGGGAGAGTCTCTCCAGCAGGGCCTCCTATAAACCCTTATATCTTTTGAACCAGTGACCGACTAATTCTGATATTTGGCGACTAATTAGCGACTAATTATTTGCGTTTTCAAAATTAAAATCCCTGATGGTGGCCCTGCCAGAGTCAGTGACACTAAATTATAATCTATAGTAATATTATAAAAGAGTAACTATGTCTGTCTGTTCACATCTGCAAACCACTGAACCAATCGGACAGATAGTAGCCTGGGTCCTGAAGAAGGACATAGGCTCCTTATGAACCTGGATCGCAGACGAAGTTGCAAGCAACAGCTATTGTATGATATAAAAAGAATATGTTGAGAAAAAGGTAGAACTACTTACTTGCTTGGTGCAGTGGTTGAGGTATTCACTTCTACACGTATGGCGAGAATCGTTCCATGACCCATAGGTCATGGAACGATTCTCGCCATACGGAAATATTTTCGTAAACAAATATCTAGGGTACAGTATGTTAGCAGTATTTAATTTTAAGGTCAGTGCAGACAGTGGTAACTGCTTGCGACGGCGGTCCGGACGCAGCGGATCTTCGAGGATCCGCGCGCATGCTCGTGCTGTCTTGCGAATGCTCGCGTGCGCTATTCCAGTCATTTGGTAGTTTTACGGGAGTTTTGAAAATTGGTGTTTTATTGATATAGAACCCTAATCTCTTCAAAGTGAGAATGAACAGGCTTCTGCTGGGTAAACTCACTCCATTGTCGACTCTGTCTCTGTCGCCTCCGACCTAGACTAGAGTCAAGAGCAAACCCATCTTAAATAAAAAACAGACTTGCTCTTTTAGAATTTTCACATTGCCACTAGCTGGTATTCGCAACTATGACGCTCGCGCCGCCATATTAGAAAAATGGCACCCAAAGACAAGTTTTGACAAATACCTTTTCAGTCTCATTTGATACTGATTCGGCACAAGTGGCAAAGATACGAGGTGGCAAAAAGAAAATTCCAAAATATACAGGGTTATTGGTAAAACACCAACAACCTCTTAAGGGGCTATTGTACTCATCATTATGAACAACTTTTAGTATGGGACCAAACCTGAAATCGCGAAAAAAAATCAGCTGTTCAGTATACATTTTGACGAATTATGCGAACATAAATGTACTGAACAGCTAATTTTTTTCGCGATTTCAGGTGTGGTCCCATAGTAAAAGCTGTTCATAATGATGAGTACAATGACCCCTTAAGAGGTTGTTGGTGTTTTACCAATAACCCTGTATATACAGTATGTTAACCAACAGAGGGCGTTCCCGTTAACCCGCAATAGTATAGCATCCATACATGCTAAAAAAAATATTACCATTCGAAAACAAAATGGTTTTTATTTTTTTTAATATTAAAATATTCACTAAAAATGTTAAATTGATACGTAAAAGAAACACTCTGTACTCGCGTACTTGAAGGACGGAAACATCGCAATTTACCTATTTATGAATGACGGGTCGCGCGTGCGGCGATCTGCCTAGTCCCGCCCCCTGCCCCCGGATGTCCACCTAATTTTAGTCGGAACTAATATCACGCGCTGACCGGACGTGCATTGTTTCCGCATTGCAAGTAATTGCAACATCTTGCGTCATTCTTGTGTGGAAAATGCCGCGTTATCAGTTCAGTGCTCAGGAGTATGCGAACATGGTGCTAATTTATGCTGAGTGTAATTATGATGGTGCATGAGGATGTATGCTGAGAGGTACCCCAATGCACATCAACCGCGGAATTCTCGTGTTTAATGCGACGAGTGCACCAAAATAATCGTCGGCGATTGCAACAATGTGTAGTCAGAGGAGGTCAGCATATTGAGCAGTTCAAAATCTAGGTAAGTTTTTAACATTATTTAAATGTATCATAATAGCTAAAACATTTCGAAAACATTAAAATAAAAAATAACACTAAACGACTGTGCTACAAACTTGATAAGTTCAGAAGGCCCACTCTTTCCTAAAACTGCTTTTATACTCGGGGAGTACCCCGTTCAACGAACGTGTTACTACTCTGACGTTACACGATTGCTATGAATAAACGCAAGTACTTAGGTATTACGAAGGCAACTGCATAAAGTAAAAAATTCACTTGCTAACGTTTAATGACGTCATTATCATTTAAATCCTAGCCTAACTGTCTAATACTATGTATTTTAATTTTAATGTTATTGAAACGTGGCTTAGGTAGGTAGGTACATTAATTTATGTTTTTTTTATTTACCTACTATGTTTGCGAATAGGTCCTTCCAAGTCCAAGGTGCCTCAGTGACGCATTCCTTTGTCAGCCGGACATTTGAGACTTGTTGTTAAAGGTTATTGTTAAAACTACACATACTTACACAAATGTTTAATTTTACTGATAACAACCAGACGACGACGCGCGCCGTTAACTCTCCGCTCGCCATACAGCGCGGCGCGTGGCGTATTGCGACGTTGCCGCTTTAGGCAATGCTAGTACTATTCCGCGCTACTGTACAGGAGGTTTCGAATTTATTGTCAATTAATTATTTTTTTATTTCGGATTATTTTATGCTTATTTTTCTATGCTGATATTTTTATTTTAATCTATTAATGATATAGATTAACGAGTTTAATAACAGAGGGCGTTCCCTTAAACTCGTTAATCTATATCATTAATAGATTAAAATAAAAATATCAGCATAGAAAAATAAGCATAAAATAATCCGAATGTGAAAAAATAATTAAAAATAATTAATTGACAATAAATTTGAAACATCCTGTTTAAAATCAAAATAGTAGCGCGGAATAGTACTCGTGCCGGCCGAGCGTTTCCGAGAGTTCACGAAGCCGAGTGACCCGGCCGCCCGCGCAGCGCGCCGCGCTGAACGGCGAGCGGCGACTGATAAAGGCGGCTTATTGAATTACAAAACACGTCGTCGGGTTGTTATCAGTAAAATTAAACATTTATGTAAGTATGTTTAGTTTTAGCAATAACATTTAACAACCCGTCTCAAATGCCCGGCTGACAAAGGAACACGTCACTGAGGCACCTTGGGCTTGGAAGGACGGGTCGGGGGCCACTAGAACGACGCGGCACTACCGGTTCATTGTTACGAATACGCACCAGGGCACTCACAATAACACGAGAATTCCGCGGTTGATGTGCATTGGGGTACCTCTCAGCATACATCCTCATGCACCATCATAATTACACTCAGCATAAATTAGCACCATGTTCGCATACTCCTGAGCACTGAACTGATAACGCGGCATTTTCCACACAAGAATGACGCAAGATGTTGCAATTACTTGCAATGCGGAAACAATGCACGTCCGGTCAGCGCGTGATATTAGTTCCGACTAAAATTAGGTGGACATCCGGGGCAGGGGGCGGGGCTAGGCAGATCGCCGCACGCGCGACCCGTCATTCATAAATAGGTAAATTGCGATGTTTCCGTCCTTCAAGTACGCGTGTACAGAGTGTTTCTTTTACGTATCAATTTAACATTTTTAGTGAATATTTTAATATAAAAAAAATAAAAACCATTTTGTTTTCGAATGGTAATATTTTTTTTAGCATGTATGGATGCTATACTATTGCGGGTTAACGGGAACGCCCTCTGTTGGTTAACATACTGTATGAGACACTCACAGTAAGCCCTTTCATTTGATATGTCATACGTTTGTAAAACTATTTTCTTATTTGCCCCTAAAATTGACCCACCTATTCAAAATTTATTTACGTTACTCGTCCGTGTTTCTGTCAGAAATTCATAAGTGTACTTAATTTCAGCATAATCGGTCCATTAGATTCGGAGCAAATTGGCTGTGACAGACAGACAGACACACGAGTGATCTTATAAGGGTTCCGTTTTTCCTTTTAAGGTACGGAACCCTAAAAAACCAAAATTTTCAAAACTCTCGGGAAACTGCTTTAACCCCCTTTTTGGCACCAAATGACTGTCATATATCGGCACCAGAATAATGTCAGATTACAGATACTCAATTGTGAATCTCTTACTTGGGCCAAGTAGTCTTTCTCCAGACGAGGCAAGATAAACAATGAAGTCACAAGACGAACGGAAAACGCCTGGAAGAGCTACTGGTTCATGAAGAAACTTTTCAAGGGAGAGTTGCTCATGGCACTCAAACGCAAGCTCATAAATATGTGTATTTTTCTCGTCTTAACCTAATGGTGCACAGCACAGACATGGCCTTGTGACTAATATCCAGAAGTTTAAACTCAAGGCCTGCCAACGAGCAATGGAGCGCAGTATATGTATATACTAGGCGTTACATTAACGGATCGTGTTCGAAGCACAATACTGCGCTCCAGTGTCACTGACTCTGGCAGGGCCACCATCAGGGATTTTAATTTTGAAAACGCACTTTTGAACCAGTGACCGACTAATTCTGATATTTGGCGACTAATTTCGACTAATTTTTTGCGTTTTCAAAATTAAAATCCCTGATGGTGGCCCTGCCAGAGTCAGTGACACCGCTCCAAAACAAAGATAGATGATGTGGCCTGAAAGGCTGTCCAACATAAATGGGACTGCATGCCAGATAAACTGTAGGCCCAGATAGCACAGATCTGGTGCCCTCAGATGGCGGGATGAACTGGATAAATTCCGCCAAAACTGGAAGAAAAACGCGCGGAGTCGCGAACGGTAGGAGGAATGGAGGGAGGCCCTTGAGGGACGGCGCAGGCTAAAAAAAAAACATGAACAATTTGAAATTCCTCTTTAGAAAAATAAATACAGGTACTCCAATGAAACACACAAATCCCAATTCATCCACCAATTTATTCAAATAAAATTAACATAAACAACAACAATTTAATAGTCACCATAAACAAGTTTTATAATAGGTACAGACGCCAGCACTTCAAGCTACTACAATCTGTCAGATTTCTTTAATAGATTTTCGACTTTATTGCTAAGGCATTAGATTCAAGGTTGATTGGGAAAATCTGACAGTTTCGGGTAGGTTGACCTGCTGGCGTCTGTACAACCCCCATTAATTCTTTACACATCGCCCGATACAGGATGACCAGTTTAACTTTGTAGGCGTCGAAATATTCATGCCAATATTATTTATCTATTTAATAAAATTCACTGACTGACAATGCAAGCATCAAATTTTGTGTTTTTATACTCAGCCGTCTAGAAGCATGAACTTTGTCAAGTTCCTTTTATAACAAAATATATGTGATTTATAACCAGGGTTGGGCGGTATTTGAATTACTTGTAATTGACTTCCTGAAAATCTAATTTGCAATTGGTATTTCAAGTAACTGATGCTGAGGTATTTTGTAGTTAGTATTTCAAAATAATGGAAATTAAAAATAAGCTGACTTAAATGCTCTGGATTCTAGTTTTTTTTTTTTTAGTTTATGTATTATAATTATTATAATACATAAACTAAAAAATAAAACTAGAATTCAGAGCAGTTTAAGTCAATCTTTAGAGTTGACAACACTACCTGTACTGATAAAATTGTACATTTTTTCACAGAAAAAGTTATTAATTTTGTCAAATTGTAAGCTTGTAAAGTTTTCTGATGTGCTCTGTACCAAGTACAGAGTACTTGTACCATATTCAAAAATTACATAAGCAATAGGTATTATTATTATTACATTACAATTACATCTGCAGGAGCAGAAAACCTCAAACGGCGCAAATTTAGCAACCTTATTGGGAGCTATATGTTTGAGCTGTTTGGGGTTGAAACTCTAGGGCCTTGGGGTCCGAGTGCTCATCGAATATTTCGAGACATCGCCAAGCGGTTGGTCGACTCTTCAGGGGACCAGAGGTCTGGCCTATTTTTAGCCCAAAGAATCAGCATTGCCATCCAACGTGGCAATGCTGCCAGCCTTTTGGGCACTTTTTCCGTTGACAGCGATGGGGACGAATTTTTTGATGCCCTATGAGCTCTTCCCCTTTTTATTTTTATGATTTTTTATACACTTGTACATAATATGTATATTTATTTTTAGCATTAGCTTGTACATATTCTCCATGTAAGGTAACTACAATATATTTGTACATATCTTAGAGTTTTAAAAATAAAATAAAAAGCAATAGGTATAATACTTTCAAGTGTTCACGTCAAAGTCGTCGAATTATATTAAAAGGCTCTGAATGTATTTTGTAAGTAATTTGTATTTTAATTAAAGCAAAGTATGTATTTTGCCCAGCCCTGTATAAAGCATCGCATTGGATGAGTCTGTAAAGGTGTTATAATTGTGATTTAAATAAATACATTTTTGATAATTCATCCTTTGAAGGGGTTAAATATAGTAGATGAAAGTTTGTCGCTTTCGCCAATGGGGAAACCCATCGTGCATACGGCTTTATGTGTCCATAGTTAAACGAAAAGGATCCAACCCACAACACACTTAATGTGGGTTGGATCCTTTTCCATTAACTATGGACATTTATAAAGCAGTTAAAAGTATAGAGCATAACCAGCCTATAATGTTCCCACAGCTGGGACACCGGCCTCCACTCTGTGAGAGGGAGTGGGGCGTAAACCACCACGCAGGCCCAGTACGGTTAGGTAGATGTCACATGTCTTCGAATTTTTGGTTCTAGAATTTTTGGTTCCTTACGATGTTTTGCTTCACTGTTTAGAGAGCAGTGGTGATGAAATAATTTACACAAAGTAAAGCGCATGCCTGCGTTCGAACCTACGACCTACAACTCGTAAGTCGCGGCTGTAACCACTGGACCACCACTGGCAGGCAGTTACTAAAAAAATAACTGATTGACTGAATGATTTCTTTAATGGTTATTGACGCCAAATAGGAAACTGTCCCGGATGTACTTACTACATAAATCTACAAAGATATACTGTACACCCTGTATAATTAATTATATAAATAAAATTTGTCTAATTATGTTCTAACAAAAAATTACTGAACAATTCTCTATTTAGTGGAGATCCAATTATATATTTATCAAATTAAGGAATGCTGTAAATGTCAAAGTTTGATAAGCAAATATGAAGTTGTTTTTCTGTAATATTTCAGCAATAGAGTCGTTAACGGCTTGGCGCTTACGGCGGGTCTAAACTCGTTTGTGACCAAAGTCATGGCATGTAAACGGAGACTAGAACTTCTACACAATGGCGCCGATTCTATATTTAAGTTCAGTGCATCTTTTTCTTTTTCCTTCTATTTCTTTAAGAAAAGGTCATACCTCCATAGACAAGTTTAGACGTGATTAAAAAATTGCCTACTAAAAATACGTCAATTTACGTCAGGCACTGACTAATTTGAAAGAAAAAGATGCACTGAACTTAAATTTAGTTTAGTTTGTGAACAAGGGAATCAGCGCCAATGTATTAAACAATTCTTTGTTTATTTTAATAAAGAGCTACACATATATTTGTACCTTGAAGAGTAAATATAGAAATCGTCTGAAGCTATACTTTAAAATTAATTGAGAATAGTTAATTGAGCTAATTTAGGGGCCAGAATACATCTAATTTTCAAGGCCTTAGATATATTCGTTAGAACTAAAAATAATTTTAATATAACAAAATAAAATTTTAAACCAAAAATATAATTTTATAACGAACATAAATGTTAGACAAGGTCCTTGGGCAATATATAGTAACATGATAAATAAGTACCCACTAATTAAACGGAAATAGGCGATATACAGCAAACAACACGATTTATTACTAAATCACATTCATATTTTAACAGTCCGTATAAATTCACTATGACACCGGCTTTCACGGAGTAAGTAATAAATGGAGTAAGAGTGTGTACTTTTGCATTAATCCAGCGTAAGATTGTCGAACGTTTCGATGCAGTCTCTTCCGACGCGTCATACACTCTACCAGATTGGTTTTTGTTCATTTTCTGCACCAATTCCGTAACACAATATCATCACAATTCGAAAGATTTGAAGGAAATTGCTAACCCATTCATATGTATGAAAAAATTGTCTGCTCGACAACGTAATTACCCCGTTGGTATTATTTATTCGTTCATTGCAACATATTCTGTACATTAGCACTCCATTTACTAACCACTCAGTTGCTTAACTCTAAAGGCTGATTTTTCAATAGTCTGATAACTTTTATCCGAAGAATAAATATGACAGTTTGACATATTTTCTATACAAAAGCTGTCAAACCGCCATATTTATTCTATAAATAAAAGTTGTTTGAAACATTAGCCCTTAGTCAACAAAAATATTTTCAACAAGAATATTTAAATCAAACATCTATGGTTAGTATGTCGTTGCATGATAGAGTCAGTCATGTTCCATAACTATTATTTAAAAAAAAAAAAAAAAAAAACATAATTTCCTTAAACATTATGATTTAGATAAACTGTAATTTACAATTTAATATTACAGTACAAAAACTTTGCAACCGATTTCTCGTCATTAAAAATATTTTTTACAATTTATATACACACACAGCATTTATTATACATGAGGCAGTACAAATATTTTAAATTTACATTCAGCGCTGAGCCGAGCGTCTTAAAATTCAACAGCGCCCTTTTACTTAGGCATTCCTTTAAAGTGTTGCCTAGTGTTAGTGAAAACGAGGTTCTTAGGCCACAGAATGCCTTACAAAGAGGTTTGAATATTTTTGTATGGGACTTGGCATACCTACGCTAATTACCGCCCGCCATTGGCGGCCAGTGATGATACAAAACAGTATCAATCGATAGCGTAAGTGACGGCAAACAAAAAATACAGTAGCCGTAGAAAAATAAAGCAGCGGCATCCTGAGGCTGTTCGCGCAGAGGTTCGATTATCAGTACCTGAACCATTGCTGTATGGTTCACGTACTGAGCAATCGAGGTTAGTAATCTTTGTGTGTTCATGTGGTCTTTTTAATTGTATGTGCTTTTTTTTTTTTTTTTGTGTATATGATCCTTTGTTGGTCGAAATAAATGTTTTTATTTATTTATTATTTTTTACAATTTTGAACTCAAATATCACTACACATCATCACTTACGAGATTCATTACTTCATATTTTTTTGTTTGTAATCACTTACTCTGTCGATTGACACGTGTTTATTTTTCCGATAAATTCATCCCAACTACGGAACCCTTCACTGTGCATGGTCCGACACGCACTTTTTCTTAAATATGTTTAAGAGCCCTTTCTTTTCTTGTGCCAAAGGCCATCCTTGTCCTAAGAACCTCATAAAATACAGCCTCACTTCTAGAAAAAAAAGTATCAATCATGATTTCTTTTCGACAACAGAACTTCTGATCATATCTTGAGTAACTTTCATGATTTCTAAAGCGCCTTTACCTATGAGAGCATTCGCTAAATCTCTGCCTAAATTATCACATTTAATAATAGCATCTATAGGGATACTAGGAGTCGCAGTTAGACCACAAAATATACGTATATCACTCTCAATTTCTTTGTTATCACAGCTCCTTGTTTTATCAATAATAACGCTGTCATTAAGTACTTCTGTTGGTGATAAAATTTCGTTTTCTGACTCAGCATTGTCGATTTTCACCTTTTTGCAATCGTTTTCTTCTGTGGGACTGAGTTTGTGTTTTTGTGTTTGTTTGATTTGAACGAATGTTTGTTGTAATGTGTGGTCGAGCTTTGTTTTGCCGTCAATGCTCCATACTGCGCCGGTGATTGAGAGTTTGAACTGTGAGTCTATTGGTTTTAGACTTGTTGATACACCGACAGGGGCGCTGCACCCACCACCTGTAAACGACTTTTAATTTTAATTTTTGTACAATAATAATATCCTATAATAATAATAACCTGGGACATTGTTCACACACGGTCATCTGATCCCGAACTAAGCAGAGCTTGTACTATGGAAACCAGATAACTGATATACTACATACACTACTTTTTTTTGTAAATACATACTTATATAGATAATTACACCCAGACTCAGGACAAACAGACATGTTCATGCACACAAATGTTTGTCCTGGATGGGAATCGAACCCACGACCAGCGGCATGGCAGGTGGTATCTTAACCAACCACGCCATCTGGCCTGTCAAACAATATTTTACTTATTTATTTATTTATTTAGGGACAACAAACAGCAGTGTAATACTAAGTAAACATAGGTTAGAGCTTAATAATAGAGGTAACAAATACACTACTCACAACGTTATCCACATATTACTAAACAGATCTACTAGTTGTTAGAATGAACGACATAAAAATAAACAGAAAAAGTAAACATTACTTAATTAGTAGGGTTCTGATGACTTAATAGAGTAACAATTTCTTTTCTAAATATAGCCTTGCTGAGAAACATAATATCAGATGAGCCAAACTGCCTATTATAGGTGTCAACCAATCGACGCAGCGGTGAGAGTACGCCTGAGTTCGTTCTACAAAAAGTAGTTGCAAACAAGTGTCTCGAGCGAACTTCTCGACCATGTACGGTACGAGGAATCAGGTAGCACAAACTGTTGACTAGATCAGTACAGTCGACTTTATTACGACATATACTAAATACGGTCATCATCTCAAGTAGGGTGCGTCTGGATTTTAGAGTAATAAGGTCATATTTTTGCAGTAATAATTGATAAGAAATTTTCTTTTTACGAACCGTTTGTTTATGTATATAGGATGACTGGTAATTAGAGATCGATACTTAAACACATGATTGTACTCATGATAACAAACAACTTTTACTATGGGACCAAACCTGAAATCTGAATTCGCGAAAAAAAATCAGCTGCTACCTACATTTTCACGAGTTATGCGAACATGAATGTATAGGATAAAGCCGGTTTTTTTTCGCGAATTCGGTTTTGGCCCCATAGTAAAAGTTGTTGATATCATGCGTCATGTGTTTAAGTATCGGCACAGATTAAAACAGATAGGACACTCCGTAGTTTAGGTATGAAGCTAGAAGTACGCGGCGGGCTCGACTTGTCGCGCCAATTAAGTGCGGGCTGCCGCGCACCGGCCGGCTCGCACGGTCAGATCGATACTCACTCACACGCCGCGTCGTAAAAGACAACCCTAACGAGTTAGAAGGTATAAGAGTTCCGCGATAGAAAAAGAGGCAGCTTATTACTTACAGTTATATTCACCTACAAGATGAATATAACTGTAGGTAATAAGCGTTGTGCGACCTGTATTGCACTTTATTGTGTCGTAGCAAGAGTCGCTTTATATTTAAATGATTTTGCGGAGTGTCCTATCTGTATTAATCTGTGGTATCACTCACTAATTACCAGTCACCCTATATACAGGGTTATTTGTAAAACACCAGCAACCTCTTAAGGGGTCATTGTACTCATCATTATGAACAACTTTTACTATGGGACAAAACCTGAAATCGCGACAAAAAATCAGCTGTTCAGTACATTTTGACGAATTATGCGAACATAAATGTACTGAACAGCTGATTTTTTTTCGCGATTATGTCGCAGTAAGATGGTTGTAGCCGTGATATAGTTATATCCCTAGGGAATATAGCTGTCTACCGTAATATCTACGAAAACTGTCGGAATGCCTTAATTAGGTTACTGCGACCAATTTCGACGTAGCGCTCGCCGGCCGCTGCCGCGGCACTACTCGCTTTGCTCGCTCGGCTCGCGCGTATTTAGTCACAGTTCTAACCTAACCTATTAGGTCGGAATGCCCTAATACTTATAATATAAGTTATATTACTAGATCATGCTCGTATTATAGTTATATTCCTAGTAAGATAGTTATGAACCGCTTTCGTATAACTATATATACATACGTAGTCGGGCCATAAGTTCTGTCACAAAGGTAAAATTTCGAATTTAGAATGCAAGCCGAGGAAAATATTATGGGCATTCGAAATTTGAATATTCAAAGAAAATAAAAACAAAGGGTTTCTGGGATTTTGTTCATGTTCTAAAATGGAGTGGACGCGCAAAGAAGACAGAGTCGCAGTAATGCATTGCATCGTTGCGGTCACGCGCCAATTCAAACTGCTGAAAAATTTGAAAATTCCACTGAGATATATTTATCGAACTATCAAACGATTCAGGGAAGATTCAAGATTAGAAGATAAACAAAGCAGCGGTCGATCTCGAACTTTTCGGACTCCAGCGGTCATCAAAACAGTGAAGGCGCGAATCCAACGAAATCCCATCCGCAAGCAAAAAATGTTGGCTCTGCAAATGGGACTAAACAGAACTACTATTAAAAGGGTCTTAAATGAAGACCTAGGACTGCGTGCTTATAGAAAAAAAAACAGCACATCTTCTTAACGCACGGCTGAAGAAAATCAGACTCGAAAGAAGCCTTTAGCATTTGTTAAGGCGGTACGCGGGAAATCAATACCGCAAAATACTTTTTTCAGACGAAAATTTTTTTAATGTTGAGGAGAGTTTCAACAAATAAAATGATAAAGTATATGCACACTCTACGTAGAAGCGAGCAGACGTGTGCCACGTGTTCTGCGTGGTCATCGCCCTTCGGCATTCACGGTTTGGCTCGGGGTGTCCTATTTGGGTCCAACAGAGTGAAAACCAGTGCCCTTGTATATCAAAACACAGTCCTAACAAACATTGTGGAACCTCTTTCACAAACAATGTTCGAGAACAAGCACTGGGTATTCCAGCAGGATTCTGCGCCGGCTCATAAGGCGAAAAGTACCCAAAACTGGCTCACGACCCGTGGAATCGACTTTATCAGGCATGAGGATTGGCCCTCATCCAGTCCAGACTTGAATCCCTTGGATTACAAAATATGGCAGCACTTGGAGGAGATGGTCTGCGCTAAACCCCATCGCAACTTAGAGTCACTTAAAGCATCCCTGATTAAAGCAGTCGCCGATATTGAAATAAACGTCGTGCGTGCTTCGATTGATGACTGGCCTTGCAGACTGAAGCAAGAGGAAGACATTTCGAATAATTTTAATGTGGTGTAAACCCTTTCATTTGATGTATAAATGGTTGTAGTGCGTAACTCATTGTGTTAGTTATTTAATCTTCCATATGTGACAAAACTTATGACCAGATTACGTATATTACGGTTTATAGCTACATCCCTCGATATCCTTAAGGATTTAACTATAACACGACTACAACCATCTTACTGCGACCTAAAGATTGTTTCGTAAATAGTAGTCCAACGTTAAACGATCGATACACCGTATATTCAGCTATGACATTTGAACCATTTATTTTTTAGGTCTCAGAATACATTCTCATTGTCGTATGAAACGCTTGCTGTACATGGATTTGGATAAAGTCTAAGTCCTCTCTATGAATCTCGCTAAAATACATAATCGAGTAAGTGCATTCAAGTACTTATACGATTTTTATCATTGACCCGCCCCCCCAGCTTCGCAAACTTCACAGGATCACCCGCTGGGCTAATCTGAAGGTTACCTGAAAATTTCATCAAAATCACTCCAGCCGTTTTGAACTCCATAGGGAACATACATACACACATAGGTTTTTATCACACTAATATTATAAAGGCGAATGTTTCTGAGTGTGTGTGTTTGTATGTTTGTTATTCTTTCACGCAAAACTACTGAACAGATTTTCATGAAATTTGCCACACAGATAACTATCTGACTATACTATCATATATCTATATAGTACCTGGATTAACACATAGGATACTTTTTGTCCCTATATTACTACGGGTTCGAGACTTACGCGGGGAGCTGCTAGTAGATTTATATATTTAAATTAGGCACAAAAATACAGTTTTGAATGTCATCATTTACAAGAAAATAGAAATAATTCTAGTTGGCCGTTCCAAACGGCAGTTTCGCCTGGAGAAAAATTCAAAATTGCGATACGAACCCAATGTCTTAAGGAAACTCCTTTCAGCCAGGATCCTGCAGTAAGTCTCCGCGTGGTTGAAAGGCGCGAGCATGTTCAGTATACTTGTGTTATCTGCCCGACATTCGACGGCAAGCGCTCCCTGACCGACTGCGTATTTCATGTCTGCACACGGTAGGATCTGTGATGTGATATGTGTATTTTAGAGTGGCTGGAGTATGAAAAGTTTATTTTAGATTACAGTATCCGGGTGGCAATATGACACATCTAAGAGGTTAAGAAATTAAAATATGGCGTTGAAAAATTCCTCCGCATCGCTGTCGACTGGTGGTGTACCCAAGATAATGGCGGCTGTGCCACGTTGTATGGCAATGCTTAGCCTCTAGCCAAGATAAAAGCCAGCTCTTCTCACGGGGAGTGTTAATGCCGCCAGTCTCTTGGGTATATTACCAGTCGACAGCGATGCGGAGGAAATTTTCGACGCCATATTTTAGTTTTTTAACTGTTTTAGTTATATTAGGATATTATATTTTTAACTTAATTATTTAAAGTTGTATTATTAAGGTGAAAGCGTCGCTCGAGCCCGCGAAATTCAAAATTTCTTACGTTTTTTGTAATTTACACGTCGGTATTAGGTTGTGCGATGATCAAAATGTGATTCGCGGCCGTAACAAGTATGTATTTACATAATTATAATAACTAATGAATGACTATTTCATGAAATCTTGATTTTTCATGATTATACTAACTTAAGGAGTTGTATTACTGGTTCTAATGATTATAATTCTGTAAATACATATTTGTTGCGGCCGCGAATCATACTTTATTTAACATACAACTTAATACTGACTTGCAAATTGTAAAAAACGTAAAAAAAAATGAATTTCGCGGGCTACCCTGACGCTTCTCCCTTAAAACATTTATTTCAAAAATTATTTAAAAAAAATCTAATTGAAAAAGAGTTTAAGTAAGAGACTGCCACACAGGGTAAGTGACAGGGATGACAAAAGCCGAACTTTCTTTAATCTCGATAATCGATACGCTATAATAATAAACTGTTTTTGGGGTATTTGGAGTATATAAACTAGGTTTTACAGTGACTGGAGGATGTCTATTTTAGAGTGATTAGAGTACGATTACTTTATTTTAGAGTACCTACTACAATCAATTTTTGTTTAAAAAGCTTCTTGGAAATCAAATTTAGGCGAGGTTTCGTGAGCCGTAAGATTATACACAGTCTGGCCATAAATACTATTACAATTAAAAATAAGAAAGATATTACATTTGAATTTGGAATCTGTTATTTTTATACGATTGTTCATTGAGTTTTCTAATTTTGGCGCCAATACATTGTACAATATTAAAATGGAGTGGGGTGATAAAGAGAACCGAATCGCTGTGATTGCATTACACAAAATTGCTATAAACCAAATGCAATTTTTAAAACTCTCTATACGCTTGGTATTAGTCAAATGTTTGTGTACCGGGCTATTAATAGGTACAATGAGACCTCCTCTGTTTGTGACAGAAAAAGATCTGGCCGTCCACGTAGTGTTCGTACGAAAAAGGTGGTCAAAGCAGTAAGGGAAAGAATTCGAAGAAATCCTGTCCGAAAGCAAAAGATTTTATCTCGGGAGCTGAAGATAGCACCCAGAACCATGTCGCGTATTTTAAAAGATGACTTAGGACTTGCAGCCTATAAGAGACGCACTGGTAATTTTTTAACTGATAATTTAAAAAAGAATAGAGTTGTAAAATCGAAACAACTACTGAAGCGGTACGCAAAGGGAGGTCACAGAAAAATTTTGTTTACGGATGAGAAAATCTTTACAATTGAGCAACATTTTAACAAAAAAAATGACCGTATTTATGCTCAAAGCTCTAAGGAAGCTTTCCAATTAGTCGACAGAGTGCAACGTGGGCATTATCCGACTTCAGTGATGGTTTGGTGGGGTGTTAGCTATGAAGGAGTGACCGAACCATATTTTTGTGAAAAAGGTATCAAAACATCGGCACAAGTGTATCAAGATACCATTCTTGAGAAGGTAGTTAAGCCCCTTAACAACACCATGTTCAATAACCAAGTACGGTCCTTCCAACAAGACTCGGCGCCGGGTCGTAAAGCTCGGTCCACGCAGTCTTGGTTGGAAGTGAACGTTTCGGACTTCATCAGAGCTGAAGACTGGCCGTCATCTAGTCCCGATCTTAATCCGCTGGATTATGATTTATGGTCAGTTGTAGAGAGTACAGCTTGCTCTAAACGCCATGATAATTTGGAGTCCCTAAAACAATCCATACGATTGGCAGTGAAGAATTTTCCCATGGAAAGAGTGCGTGCTTCTATTGATAACTGGCCTCAACGTTTAAAGGACTGTATTGCAGCCAATGGAGACCACTTCGAATAAGCTTTTTATATCTTAAATTGTTTTATATTTATGTATTAAACTGTAAAAGTAATAAATATTATTTGCAATATTTTTTTTTTCTTTTCGTGACAATATTTATGGCAAGACTAGGTAATAATATAATAATAATAATATCGTTTATTTATAAAAATGGTGCAGATTTACAATAACATAACTTAAAAATTATAGAGGGCACAGTTGCTCATTTGCCTGAACTAGGTAGAACCTGTGTTTCAGGCTAGAGAGATTGATGTTCGTATTACCTAGACTAGATCTAAAAAGCCTTAATGCTACCTTAGATATCCTATCCCTCCATCCCATCCGCTGCAAACCAGCGCTGGCTAGCAACAACGCGGCGTACTGCCCAGTGGTGTCCAGTTTGCGTAGTCGCGTATTGAGGTTGCCGCGTATGTCAACCACGCTGAGTTGGGGATATGAGCCGCGTAGTTGTGCTGTACGTCGGAGGGAAGATGTTCCTGGGGGATAAGATAAGTATAAATGAACGACTGACCCGTGCTCTAGCTTTTCCAACTTTTATATGGCGCTGAAACGTGGTGCATTAAAAGCCGCGAAAGCCGATCTATGCTTTTGAGATGTGGTGTTGGCGAAGGCTACTTCGTATACTGGAGGATCTCAACATCACCAAGCGGCTATCTACAATATGCCAGGAGCGTGCCCGCAGCTTTTTCGAAAATATTATGCGTTCAAGCATGGTCTGAAAAGCCTTTTGAGACAGGGCCGGGTGGAAGCAAAACGCGCTCAAGACAGAGCACAAGCAAGATGGTCAGACGCGGTCAAGAAGGCTGTTGGAGGCAGCATTTACCGAGCGGTCCACGCTGCAGAAGACCGCATAGCTATCTATGGAGACGCGTCGTATGTGGTAGTGATCCTCAGCATTGAGGGAACGACGAAGACGAAAAAGAGAAATGAGCTCTAAGAAGATACAAACATGACATAAATCTCATGTAAGCAGTTGTGAGTGCGCGCTTTTACAATTTCTAACGTGACGATTTTATCGTAGACGTCCTCGGCATCACGATAACACAGGGAAGTAAAATGCATGGAAATAAATGAAGACGCTTTCAAATTTCCGTCCACAATAACGTTATAACGTGCACGTACCATCGACAAACGCCAGGCGTTTCCAATTTTGAAACAATTTTGCTTGCAAATGTTTTGTGCCGTTCCGACTTTCTATTGTTTTATGAGAACAATCATAGTGGCAGGGTTTCTTCAATGAATCAGTGCTATGCAAAAAGCAACTTTAAGGTGCAAAGGCGTCCGTTTTATCGATTGTACCTATTTCCATAAATTTTAAGGGCGTTATGAATTTGCAATATATATTTATTTTATAAACTCAAGTGTATAAAATATAGGCCGCTCTACAAAACTATACTGAAAGTTACAATTTACAAATAGTTACGACATTTTGTTTTATAAATGACCGTATCTTTATAGATAGGTAGATCGAACACAATACATTGTTTTTTTTAGATACCTACTGCTTTTATCGTGAAAACTTCTAGTATGCAATTGATTGAGTACCTACATAGTTAACTATAGGTAGGTATAATACAGGATGTAATTTTAATCACCTTTAAAAAATATCTGCTGCTCCCTACATTTTGACGAGTTATACATGAGTTATGGAACAGCTGATTTTTTTTCGCGATTTGGTCCCATAATAAAAGTAGTTCATAATGATGAGTACAGTGACCCTTAAGAGGATGCCCATGAATTCAATTTCATCCTGTATATTATGCTACTCGCGCGTCGATCTTTGCTTGCGCGATGCAAAATTTTTAGGTATTCATGAGGCAGGCCTAGGAAACGCTAGCGATGGCGTGACGATCTAAACACGTTCTTGCCAGAAGGTAAAACATAAAGAGAACTGGAAAATAATGGGGAGACCTTTGCCCAGCATTGGGACCAAAAAGGTATTAATAATCTGTGCAATAATACCTATAACTGAGCCTTCTGGTAGTGTTGCTAACGTGTGGTCTTTGAAGTCTTCTCGTAGTACAAGCGCATCTCTAGGATCTTCTCTGAAAGAAAGATAATTTAATTTAAATATCATGTCGGACACTACACTTGCCGAGGTCGTATCGTGGATGGCTGACTGACCATCCATTAATAACGAGACCCCTCCGTGTCTCTGAAAGTACTTTAAGCCGTTGGTCCCGGCTGTCATTCGTGAATCTTTGGTCGTCAGAAGCCCGAAAGTCTGACAATTTTTAATTGGCTTGTATAGGGAACATGCATTCGCTCCATGTAAAATCCTTGTAGATATTCAGCTGCACCCATTTTGACTGGAAGACTCCAATATAGTTGGGAAAAGGCTAGGTAGATGATGAAGACTTGTCGATCTCTTTGCGTCTTTAATGCCAAGCTTATGTAGTTCAAATACATAATAAAGTATGGTAACAGCCTTTCTCATTTTTCTCCTCAAATATTCTCTATCTTTGTGTGTCTCTTCACTTTTGGACACTACGTCTGTTTTGGAGTCATAATTTCCGTTACGTATTAAAATACATAGGTAGCATGGGATAAACGAACATCTGAACACCATGAAAAAAAAAATCCCATGCACACGATGACCACATCTGTTACCAAGCTTTACTGTAGCGGCCGAGCGCTGAAAGCAAGATTAGTCCTTACGGTCTATAGATGTTCGTTTCTCCAATAGTACTTATACCCTTTCATTTGATGTATAAATGGTTGTAGTGCGTAACTTATTGTGTCAGTTATTTAACTTTCCATATGTGACAAAACTTATGACCAGACTACGAAGTTATTAGATGGCATCTTATCGCCCGCCGCCGTCACTTTCGCTGTCGCTATACAATAATGAATGCGTTTGCTAGAAATTATCATCAAACGGAATATATCCATGATAGTAATTGTCCCAATAAACTCTGTTATTAATTTAACTTTATACTGACCCGACGTGACTCAGTAATTCGTGAGTGATAAGGGAAACCTGCATAGTAAACTACCTATATACCAGATGATTTACGAAATAATAAACACGTGCGATAATATTAAATGTAACCCCCATTAACTAATTTTGGCGTTATTGGTCACGTCTATACGTCTCAAATTTCATAGGTAATTTAAAACTCATCAAGTCATCATCATATTTATTATGCCTAGCCGTTTCCCAACTATGCTGCGGTCGGGTTGTAGTCTAGCCGGATTCAACAGAATACCGGTATTTTACATGGAGCGACTGCCTATCTGACCTCCACAGCCCCGATACTGGGAAACACGATACGCCATTGGCAAGACTGGGTATCATACTTTCGGGCTTCTAACTATCCGTAACGACTGTCAAATATCTACAAATGATAGCCAGGACCAACGGCTAACCGTGTTTTCCGAGGCACGGAGGGGATGTAATCGATGGTAACTATCGCAGAATTTGGAAATGCTTCGCTAATTTTAGCGTTTAGCAATTTGTTTAGAAAGTTTCTAAGCATTTGCCACAATTACTGGCGGCAATTAATATGTTTCATTAAGTAGAAAATTAAGAGCCTAATTACTAGCTAGTCATCCATTTCATTGAAACGATTTTACGTCAGTCAACAGAAAGTCAACGACTCTTTCTGAATATGGCGAGGGGGGTAATGGGTAATATTGGGTTGGCACAAAAGTAATGAGAAGAATCGAATCCGGATGCTACCACTCGTGAATTAGCGGAAGCACTTAACTGCAGTCACCACGCCGCGGAAAACCATTTGCATGAGCTTGGGTATCGAAAAGTTTGGCTCGGTAGGTACCGCACATCCTTACAGACGCCAGTCGTGCAGTCCGTGTCGCTATCTGTCAATCACTTTTGCTGCGACCCCGACGTAAAGAGTTTTTGTCTGATCTGGTTACTGGAGATGAATCATGGATTCATTACGAGAACGATACACGTCGTGCTTTTTGGCTGCCTCCAAAAGAAACGCCACCAACTCAACCGAAGCCGAGTCAAAAGAACCGCTTAATAGTTCTGCTTTACTGTTTCTGGGACGCGCAAGGCATGCTGTTTTATGAACTATTACACAATGAAACTAGAATAAACTCTGACAAATAATTAACCCAGCTCACCAGACTATCTGCTGCTATAGATAGATATATGGAGTGATTCAAGGTGTATACGTATAGTTTTCGGACATCCACGAGGGCGAAGGTATACAGCTGCATCGTGTTAGACTGGAAGCCGACACCAACAGATGATGACGATATCTCCTTGATCCTTCTCTCTTTTATCTGAATATTTTGATCAATCTTACCTTTCAAAAACAGCGCCAATAGCCAATCCTTCAGGTAGCGTGGTGGGTAAGTCCTTCAGTGAATGTACTACAAAGTCCACGGTATCGTTCCTCAGTGCATTTTCTAAATCCTTTGTGAACAGCGACTTCTCTCCTATTTTGGGCAGTGATACGTCTAAAATGCGGTCTCCAAGCGTTGTCATGGTAACTGGAATAAACAATGAAACATCTTTACATAACATAGGACATAGCATCACGCCTGTAACCCCCGAAGGGTTAGGCAGAGTACACCCACAGTCCGCTAGATATGTTTATATATAAGTCCCATGTAATAGGGGGCGAGCCTATTGCCACCAACCGGGCACAAATCCAGACTCCGGGCTACTACTGGGAAAATACAGATTAAAAAAAACCGGCCAAGTGCGTGTCGGACCATGCACAATGAAGGTTTATATAGTTGAGTTGAATTTATCCTAATATTGTAGCTGAATAAGCTGGCAGAGGGGTGAACACTTGACTCATTTTACGCAAACGGATCCCTGAAACGAATAATGGTTTTCACAGACCCATAATACTTTTGAATGGCCTATCGCAAGTATATCTCACACCATGGGATAGACGAGAAAAAAAAATTCTCACTTTACGTGTAGGTACACAAGAGGTAAAAAGCCATTTATTTTTCATGATTTTATTTTACCGCTTTGTCAGTGTGATTAATATGTATATCCATGCCAAATTCTTTCTAGTACTAAGAGTTTCGGAGCTAAGCGGACGGACATACGAAGATAGCGAAACTGTAAGGGTTTCTTGTTGACTACGGAACCCTAAAAATGTATATGAATATCTATAAAATAAAGTAATTTTTCGTGTCTGTCTATGTGACCGCGTTGTTCTTGAACTAAAATACGCAACGGATTCTGGTACGGTTTTCACCATCATTCAGAGAATTTATTCTGGAGGGTTTTTGTGTAGAATTCATTAATTGGGGCACAAAAATAATGAATGGAACGCAATTGCATGCAGCTGATATGAGAATGCTAAGAGATGTTAAGTTATAATATTAAAAAAAAAAAAAACATTAGATGAGAGATTGATTGAGTGAGATGAGATGTTAGAATAGAAAAAATATTAACTCAGATAGTATTACATTATTTAACGATATTATTACCGTAGCTTACAAACACATCCTAAAACGGTATTTTTTGAAGCACTTCATGGATTAACTCAAATCGGTTATATAGTCACTCACTTAGTATTATTTTAGAGGAGCTCGTGGCTAAGTAATAACAGCAGCACGGGTCGATCCATCAGGTTAAGCTACGCTTGCCGGGGTTGGTCAGTGGATGGGTGACCCTCTTTTCATACCCAGACTCCTCCGTGCCTCGAAAAGCACGTTAAACCGTTGGTCCCGGCTGTCATTCGTGGATCTTTGACAGTCGTTACGGGTTGTCAGAAGCCCGAAAGTCTGACAACCAGTAACCAGTAAGTATTACCCAGTAACTGGGTTGTGGAGGTCAGATAGGCAGCCGCTCCATGTAAAATACTGGTATTCAGCTGCATCCGGTTACAATGGAAGCCGACCCCAACAGTTGGGAAAAGGCTAGGCAGATTAATTGAATCTTGATTTTTTGTCAAGGCTTAAAAACCGTGCGAAGCATGGGGGGCTGGCGAATATCCAATGTTGAATCCATATTCAACTTGCATGGGCAGAACGACTCGGATTGTGGAAGTCAGATAGGCAGGTGTTCCATGTAATTTACCGGTATTCAGCTGCATCTCTTTAGACTGGAACCAACCTCAACATAGTTGAAAAAAGGCTAGGCAGATGATCACCAGAGAGGAATGTGGAAAAGTTAGCGGTTGCGGGTTGTTCGAAAGAGTTACCGTGGCCCTGGCACAGGCAACTGAAGGAACACGGGTGGATTTTAGTCAGTAGAAGTCGAACACACGAAAGAGCGGGAGAAGTTATTTGATGATTTCCCATAAAAAAAAGCCCAGTAGTCCACATATCGTCAGGCGACGCAACCTACGTCGATGAGACCAGCCGCAGAAGAAGACTGCTGCGAGTGTGGACCTTCTGCTTGATGTTCTTGCAGTTGTTGCTAAATGTTAAAGACCTGTCCAGAGTATCACCAAGACATTTCGGGAAGTTGCTGTGCCCAATGGGCACCCCACCCCAAGCGATGTTAAGTTTGCGGCCCGCTACTCTGTTGCGAAGACGGAATATGCAAGACTGCGTTTTCGCATTTCTAATACTATTCATTTATTTAACCGTTTATGTACACACAAATAAACAGACAAGAATAAAGGAACAGAAAAATACGTATAAAGGTGACGGTTATTTCTAAAGAAATCACTTCCAGCATACCTGCGATAGGATAGAGGCTAAAAAGAGATGTAGACACAGTGTGTAAGAGTAGAAGAGAAAAGAAATACATGCAATCTTCATAGCAGACACGATGTGCGAGTGTTCCTACGAAGTCGAATAGGGCGCCACTTTAGTATCTTTCGAAAGTTAGAAACGTGATCATCCCTGAACCTTAAAAAGTATGAAAACAAAACAAATACAGATATTTTGCAAACGCTCAAGTTTATTCAAAAGCTCCTCTGTGGCATCCAAATAACAAGCATCAGCGTAGTCAATAATGTGCTGAATGAGAGTTTGAGCAAGGGAGATTTTGGTGTGTATTGAACGTGTAGTGCCCTTTATACCTGACTTGAGCAACATGGGCAATCCACGATAAGAAGGAGTCCAAGGTCACCCCCAGTGTTTAGTTACGATTAGAATGTTACTTACCTACAGTGAACTCCTTCTCAGGATTTATTTTCTTTAAACAGTCAATTACATAATTGGTTTGTATGAGAGCCAGCTGAAATAAACATTTTCATATTATTAACAACATAGAGGAGCTCGTGGCTAAGTAATAACAGCCGCACGGGTCGATCCATCAAGTTGCCGGGGTTGGTCTGTGGATGGGTGACCATCATTTCATACCGAGACTCCTCCGTGCCTCGGAAAGCACCTTAAGCCGTTGGTCCCGACTGTCATTCGTGGATCTTTGACAGTCGTTACGGGTCATCAGAAGCTCGACAGTCTGACAACCAGTCTTACCAAGGGGTATCGTATTACCCAGTAACTGGGTTGTGGAGGTCAGATAGCCAGTCGCTCCATGTAAAATACTGGTATTGCATCCGGTTAGACTGGAAGCCGACCCCAACATAGTTGGGAAAAGGCTAGGCAGATTGATATTATTACCAACATAAACATAGATTCATGCCTTGTTTCCACAAAGGGTTGGGTACCCACCCACATTTCGTTTACTACCAATATTCATTTCTATATTCGCATTTCGACATGATGTCATGAGGTCATTTTAACTAGATAATAATTTAAGATTATTTATGCCTGTAGCTAGTAATTAAAAAAACCGGTCAAGTGCGTGTCGGACCACGCACAATGAAGGGTTCCGTAGTTGGGATGAATTTATCCCAAGAACAAACTTAATATTGGAGTCTACAAATGTCCATAGTTAAACGAAAAAGATCCAACCCACATTACACACAATGTAGGTTGGATCTTTTTTGTTTAACTATGGACAAATGTAAGTTTGTACACACATTATTGAGAGATTTACCATGTTATTTTAAGACCATAGACTTCTTATAGGTTTTCCTGTAATCTATAGCTATTGAATTATTTTCTGTATTTTTTTTTCAAATATTTAAGCTCAGTAGTTTCGGAGATGAAAAGGTGGGGGGGGGATCAATTTTCGTCTATTTTCGTAAATAACTTTAATACAGTTTATTTTTAAATTATATAAAAAGTATATATTTAAGACCTTCACAGTAAGCCCTTTCACTTGATATATCGCACGGTACAGTTTGCAAATACATATTTTTTAATTATCTTATTTGCCCCACAAAATTGACTTCCATTTTCAACGTTTATTAATTTACATTACACGTCGTGTTTGGGTCACAGAAATACATACGTGTACCAAATTTCAACTTAATTGGTCCATTAGATTCGGAGCAAATTGGCTGTGACAGACGGACAGACAGACAGACACACAAGTGATCCTAAATGGGTTCCGTTTTTCCTTTTGAGGTATGGACCCCTAACAACGTTATTTATGGTGTCTTTGATTTTGTATTTTCGTTTTTTGCCACTGACTTCCAAAATTGCCCTGTCTTACCAAGGGGTAGGTATTGTATTACCTAGTAACTGGGTTGTGGAAGTTAGATACAGTCGCTCCATATAAAATACTGCTATTCAGCTAGCTGCATCCGGTTAGACTGGAAGCCGACCCAAACATAGTTGGGAAAAGGCAAGGTAGATGATGAAGTAAATTGTGTAAAATTGAATAATGATTTAAAAATATCTGTGTAAACATATTTTAGTTTGCAAGTCATCAAGTTTCTATATTGAACATTCAATATAAAGAACTTTACATGATATAGGAAATTGATACTTATTACTACCTACTTGTGAAACTTGTTTAAATAACTACTGCTTTGTTTTGTAATTTGATTTCACTCTTATTTCAAGAATAGTAAAGTAGCTATTGGCTTGAATTTTTACAATTATAATGCACAATAGCTCACTCTAAAGACTTAAGTGCGGAAACCAAACCCTATAATAGCATAAAACATCTGCAATTATTTATTTACCAGCATTTGTCAGCGGCTTCGCCCGCATGGAGGGGAAATTATCCTACGGGAACATACTACTGGGATAAAAAGTATCATAATGTCATGCATCATCCAGGTCATGGTCTACCCATGTGCCAAATTTCATTTATATCTGTTCAGCCATTTTAATGTGAAAGCTTAACAAACAAATTTACTTTCACATTTATAATATTAGTTAGGATTATGAGACCTTGGGTGTAGGAAAGTGGATTATAGTGTTTTAAGAAGTCAAAGGTCATGAGAACAATTTCGTAAGCTTATTGTGCTATCTTTATTCAAAAGTTAACTAAAACATTAGAACTCTGCTTGTCAATATTAAATTTGACTTCTCTTAATATTGTAATAGTGACAACTAAAGTTTACTTAATTAAAAATAAAATCAAAGTTTATTGGGGTCAAATAGATAAACATAGAATATAGGTAAACACGGGCAGTTGATCCGGTTGCCCTCCCTTAAATCGACCGTCCCTATTAACAATGTCGGTTCTGCTGCAGAACCGACATTGTTAATAGGGACTGATCTCCCTGCAGCAGGGAGACTACTGTTTAGTCCCTACTGAACAGTGGTCTTTTTAGACATTGTTAATATCATAAAGATTCTTTTTTATCGTTAGGGCAAACTTTGAACTGCCCTCAGTTCAAAGTTTGTTTTGACAATGAAGATTTTTTTTTTAAATTGGAATTCGATTTATGTAAAAAAGTGAATATTGGCAAAAAGGTATATCCGACATTGTTAATAGGGACGGTCGAAATCCGGCCCTGCAGTACGACGTAGGTACTTAGCAAGATTCACGTAATGTCTGAGAACCGTTTATACAGTGAATTAGTACATACCTCACTCTTTCTCGAACCAACTCGAATTACATTTTTTGCTTCACTTTCCATTGTTAATTCAAATATACACGAATTTACATAAGAATTTTAATATTAGGAACTTTTAGGTTATGTCACGTACGTAAGGAATTTTAATGGAAATAAATTAATAATTTGGCGGCCTAATGACTTGTCACTATCACTGTAGTGGACGAGTCGGCAATTTATGCAATTGATTATTTGGAATAATAAAATAAACCCATCGTGCTGTACAACAGCCAAATCACTGACACATGTGTCAATGTCAACTTCTCAAAAGTCAAAATGTCAATCCATCCATCAATGTCATTTTCTGAAAGGCATGTGTATTGCTAGCTATAAAAATACTGATAATACCATTCAGTCTTTAGCCATTGACAATCAGACCGCGGGCAGAACTTGGTAACGCACGCCAAACGAGTAATCCACGCCGCCGCCGCGGCCTTGCGCGACTACATTGCTTTTACTTGAAACATACAGCTCGATTTAAACTTAATGGCTGCTCGCAGGTACAGTCAAGTGGATAAGCATTTAGGCTCCATTTAATTATTTTTATAACTCAAAGTTGTGTGAATGTTTTATCACGTTATGTGCGGCCAACGCGCATGCGCGATTTTCGAACGTTCACCATGTGCTGGCGGCGCTTATGCGCGTCCATACAATTTATATAACTTCCTTCGAGTGCGGCGCGCCGCACCTGTGGGTTTTTTTGCATCTCTATTGTTATTGGCGTAATTGTTTTATGACTCATAAAACTCGAAAATTTTCAAACACACATAAGCGTCTCGCTGCACTTGGGACAAGTTTGTAACGCCGCACTGATGCGCCCAGCCGCACTGGGTAGACTTTCTTCAACCGCGCATGCGCGATCATAGCACCACACGAAATATTTTTTGGGCGCGCATGAGCGTTTGCCGCACAGGGTCTAGTGTATCATAAAGCAGCATTTGGAACAAATTCGCAAATAATGTGTTAAGTGCTGTATAGTACTTATTTGTCAGTTCGTCAAGTACGGGGAGGGTTCAAGAAAAAATGAAATAGGTTTTTATGTATTTTCTTAATTTTATAATGATAAATGATTTTTATATTTATGTAACGGTATATAACAGCTGCATCCCCTCCATAAAAACTTATTTACTTATGGAAGAAACTTCCATGGAAATATTATTTCCTTTGTCTTCACTCGAATCTGATTCCTCCTTAGTCAGTATCGCATTCATCGTCACTGACATGGTTAATGAATTCGAGGCATTTTTAAATAAAGTATTTTCCGAAAAACCAACACCAATCTAAAACTTAACGTAAATAACGAAAAGTTGAAAACAAAACAGTTAATAACAAAAATCAGACTATTATGATCTCGACTGTACGTAAGCAGGAATGCGCGCGTGTGTGCTGTATACGGACGTAACTCACACATAAAGCGGAAGACGCGTAGGGCGAGTGCGGGCGAGAGAGGGCACGCGGGAATATGCCCCACCCGCCGCCAGGTCCCTCTACGTCCCGCTGATACCTAATATTGCGTTCTGCGCATGGGGACGTACGATGTTCCGAGCCGCCATTAAGTTTCAATCGTACTGTACCTACCTATAAAATTTACATGCTCTGTGCTACCTATGACCTGAAACTATAAAGTCGGGTCTGCTGCGCAATGTTTTCGTGTTTTACAAAACACAACATTGTTTTCTAACCGAATGGGGGCGTAGCCTATTTTGTTAGCAAAAACAATATCGCGTTTACCGCGACGAACGGATAACATACCCCACCGCGCGTTCGGAGGTGAAGAAGTCACTCATTTCGCGTTACTTATAATAATACTTTCCTGTTAGTGCTCTCCAGATACGTATGATACGATCGTTAAAACGAAGCTTAGCAGCCACTATTTTCCGTTTTAACGATTCATAATATAAAACTACCGTTTGTAATAAAAATAGTAGTCTTGTGCTTCACAAACGTAACATGCTCATTTTCATTCTAAAATAAAAGAAATAACCTAACCAACGATGAGTGCGCCATGGCTGATGGCTTGGGACTAACTACACTGCAGCTGTTGTCCATAGAAAACACCAGTTTTGTCACGGAAAGCTGAACGGATGCGTACGCAACGCGTAAACTGGTGTTTTCTATGGACAAAAGCTGAATACGTGTAGTCAGTCCCTTACACAAAAACAATGGCAAGTTTAGATGAAACTTACAACAGGTTTCACCAAAGAAAACATCAAACTTTTAAACAAAATTATTTTTATTAAGGAATTACACAAAGGAACGTAAAGCCGACAGTGATGAAAACGACCAAAGTATCACATAGATACTTGGGTAAACAATTATTTTATAAATGCAAAAAAATATTCGAATAAAGCCCACTTTTCTGAAGATTTCAATCAAACGGGCTTATCTAATTCACGTCAAAAATGTTACGTACGTCTAAGAGCTAATTTTTCAATCGTCAGACGTTTATTTATGGAATAAATATGTTGGTTTGACAGCTTTTGTATAGAAAATATATCAAACTGTCATACTTATTCGTCAGGTAAAAGATAACTGAATATTGAAAAATCAGCTTTCATTCACAGAAATTATTAGGTATAATCACAGTTTTGTTCAATCATTCATATGATTCATGAAAATTTAAAAAAATGGTGGGTCCAGTTTACTTCGTCATCAACAAAAAATTAAGAACAAACCGATATTATTGAACAATAATATCTGTAATAGTTATGATAATAAAAAAAATAGTCAAAGGCGGTACCTACATTAGAACTTAACCTATAGATTTGAAAAGCGACACTCATACACCCTCAATTAAGGTAGATAGACATTTAGAAATGGATCATTCAAAGTGAATTTATTACTTCTTGCGTTTACTACTTCTCAACGACATCCTGTTGGTGACCACTGTAATGCATTTTTTTCTTGGTGATGCTTCTGAAAGAAGAAAACAGTATGTAAAGTACAAGTTGAAAACAGGTTATTGGTTGACTAGGCAGCTAGCTTATCCTTTGGATGCCAAAAACAAAAACGATAGATTTATATAAAGTTCTGTAAATGTTGTAAATCTGTATGGGGCCTTCTAAGGCAGGTATACAGGAAGCCAGTGCGCTGGCGCTAGTCGTACAGACTTGCCTGCACTGGCCTTGCCAGTGTTGTTTACACAAGGCCAGTCATTTCCAAATTTTTCTTGCAGTGTACACACATTCATATCGATTAAAAATGAATATTGGACAAATCCATCTGTTGAAAAGAATTGTCTAAAGAACATAACTGCGTTATTACGAGAGTAGTTGAAAAACCAAACACATGTGCCCTTTAAGGAGATGCGCCAGCGACTGACTCGATGCGTTTACACGGGTCCATCCGCTGCCGCGGGGGACGAGGGGAACGCGGGCGGAGGTCACAGGCTAGAAAAATAGACGGGCGCTCTATTCATACCAACGCTGGCTGCCAGTCTGCCAGACCTACTAGCGTCCAGCGCCAACTTCGTGTAAACCTGCCTTTACACATTGAGTTTATTCTATTCTATTCTATAATATTCTATGCCCCAGAATTTCATCTGTCTATATCTATAATAAAAACTTTATTGTCTAAAGAACATAACTGCGTTATTACGAGAGTAGTTGAAAAACCAAACACATGTGCCGTTTAAGGAGATGCGCCAGCGACTGACTCGATGCGTTTACACGGGTCCATCCGCTGCCGCGGGGGACGAGGGGAACGCGGGCGGAGGTCACAGGCTAGAAAAATAGACGGGCGCTCTATTCATACCAACGCTGGCTGCCAGTCTGCCAGACCTACTAGCGTCCAGCGCCAACTTCGTGTAAACCTGCCTTTACACATTGAGTTTATTCTATTCTATTCTATAATATTCTATGCCCCAGAATTTCATCTGTCTATATCTATAAAAAGAATTGTCTAAAGAACATAACTGCGTTATTACGAGAGTAGTTGAAAAACCAAACACATGTGCCCTTTAAGGAGATGCGCCAGCGACTGACTCGATGCGTTTACACGGGTCCATCCGCTGCCGCGGGGGACGAGGGGAACGCGGGCGGAGGTCACAGGCTAGAAAAATAGACGGGCGCTCTATTCATACCAACGCTGGCTGCCAGTCTGCCAGACCTACTTCGTGTAAACCTGCCTTTACACATTGAGTTTATTCTATTCTATTCTATAATATTCTATGCCCCAGAATTTCATCTGTCTATATCTATAATAAAAACTTTTTTCCAGAAAAGTCAACCAACTTCCAAAAAAACCCCACAAAGTGAAAAATAACTTTAATTTCGGAAGTCGGTGTCTATGTTCTATGTTATTGGGTTTGGTTTCCGCACTTAATCCTTCAAGTGGACCATTGTGCGTGAGCCATAGCGGCCGTCGGGGTTTATTCCAACCAGCCCGACTCCCTCCAGAAGTTAGTCACGGCTTCTGGTCTGTTCAGAACATCTGTTAAAGATCTGGGTGCCCCGAGGGTTTCTGTTCTAATCTGGGCAACGCCTGTGCACTCGAAGAGCACATGCGGAACGGTTTCCTCAGCCTCCATGCAAGCTCTGCACAGAGGGCTGTCCGTTATGCCCATTGTGTAAAAGTGTTTGTTCAGCGAGCAGTGTCCTGTGATGGTCCCTGTCATCAGGCGCAGGCCATTCCTGTCCAGGCGTAAAAGTCGCCTGGTTAGTTTGCCATCTAGACTTGGCATAGCCTCCCTGGACTGCCTGCACCCTGGTGTCGAGGACCACCACTCCTCTGCTTTTGTTTGGGTGAACTCATGCAGCCACCTGCGTAATTGGTTGAAAGGGATGGGTACGATTGGTTCGGGTCCACAGACTGACGCACTGGATGCCCTCCTAGCAAGTTCGTCTGCTGCATCGTTACCCAAAGACCCACTGTGTCCTTTTATCCATTGCAGTGTCACTGTATTGCGGTTAGATACCGCTACTCGTTCTAACGCATTGTGACATTCTAGTATTAATCTTGAAGTAATATATTTTTTCTCTAAGGTTTGGAGTACTGAGGCACTGTCGGAGAGTATACGTATATGGGTATCCGTAACTCTCCTGGCCTCTATGGCATACGCCGCTTGAATAATGCCCACACATTCTGCCTGGTAGACAGTGTTGAACATTCCCTGCGGGCTGGATATGTTTATGTTGAGGTCGTGCGAGAAAACTCCGGCACCGGTTCCGGAGTCGGTCTTTGACCCGTCAGTGTAAACTCTCAGCTCGTTCGGGCCCGAGTAGTCAAGCTGTTCTTCCGTGAGTATTATGTTGTAATGCTTTTGAAAGTAATGTTGTTTCAGGGCTCTGTCGCAGGCTGATGCCATCATTGGCTGTCTTTTGATCGCATCCTCCCTAATGCGTATGTGTTTAACCCTGGAGTCTTTGCTCAGGGTTCCAGTTATATTGAGCCTAAAGGCGGCCAAGGCTGCCTCCTCCCTCACAATGAGGTGTATTGGAGGCAGTCCAAAAGCATTGCCTGTAAAGCGGCCGCAGGTGCGGTTCTCATGCAGCCAGTGATTGCCACACAGGCTAATCGCTGTAGTTTTTCGAGATCTTTTCGGGTTGTGCTGAGGTCTGTCCTGGGCCACCAGACTAGTGAGCCATAAGTAATGATCGGTCTGATAACTGCGGTATAGCCAGTAAGTGAACTTAGGGTTAAACCCCCAGTTCCTGCCAAGCAGTCTCTTATACTGCCACAGGGCTATGCTGGCTTTCGTGGTGATGTAATTAGTATGTCTTGCCCAGTTCAACTGTTTGTCCAAAAAGATGCCCAGGTATTTGGTTTCAGTCAATAGGCTTAGGGTAGTTCCAAAGAATCGTGGTAGTTGTATTGTTGTCAACTTCCGCTTTTTTGTAAAAAGAATCAGCTCGGTTTTGGTGGGGTTCATTGATAGTGTATGTTTATTGCACCAGTCCTCTACTATCTTCAAGGCCTGACGCATAAGATTACATAGAGCGTTTTCGTGGGTGCTATTTATTATTATGGCTATGTCATCAGCATAGCCAACAGTGAAATATTCTTTATCATTAAGTGTCTTAATAAGGCTGTCTACGACCAGGTTCCATAGCATTGGAGAAAGGACGCCCCCTTGCGGGCAGCCCTTTGCTACAATGGCCCTTGTAGTGTCGTTCACTGTCACTTGTACAGCTCTCAGTTTGAGCATGATTGTGATCCAGCCACTCAGGGTTGAGTCTATGCCGTGTCTGTCTAGGGCCATGCCAATACTGTTGAACATAGTCTTGTCAAAGGCACCCTCAATGTCAATGAAGGCGGCCAGTGCTGAGCATTTGTGGTCCACTGCGCACTCAATCTTGGAAACCAGTGTGTAGTGCAGATTCCGTTGATCTGCCAGTGGAGTACGCATGCTCTTGTTTGTGTAGTGGTTTTATCCTAGGAGGTCCATCTCGGATGTGTCTATCACACTGGGAAGATGCCATCCAGTCCTGCGGACATGTATGGCTGGAAGGTATTTATGGCCTACTTTATTCGGTCTTTTGTTACTATATTGTGGGCTCTAGCCCAGTCGTGATCTGTTGGGGTCCATTCTGGTTCAGCCCCCCACGTCCTCTCCTCCAAAAGTTTACAATTTGGGAAGTGAGTCTCCAGAAGGACCTTACTGGTTTCTTGGTCGGTTAATGTATATGAATTATCGGGTTTTTTCAGCGCGCCAAGGGTTCGGTCCTGATCGGTTGATATGATCTTCCTTACCCTCGCAGCTTCGTTGTTCGTCTCGAAGTCGGTGTCGTTGGATCTGTATTTTACTTTTTTGCCACTAATTTCCGAAATTAAAGTTATTTTTCACTTTGTGGGTTTTTATAGTCCATTGACTTTTTTGGAAAAAAATTTTAGTTTTTTACTTTTTAGTGGGTCAGTTTGTAATTTATCTGAGTTACAACATCCTAATGTCAACTGCTCATCACCATTTACAAAATATTTCTTTTCCCAATGCAAGGACATTAATTGTTGAGGAGTTCTCGTAGTAAGTACCAGGAGAACTCCACATCACCATAAGCATTGTGACGACCATAAATGACTTAGCAACCATTATTAAAGTAGGTACCTAATCGAATCGCAACTCTTAAAATACTTATTATTGAGTAATTCCGGTGGTCATCTGTGATCTTCATCAGTTCCAAGAACAAATGCACGAGTTACTATTAAAAATACCCAAATAGCTATAGGTATGCCTATAATATTTGAAGAGTTCCGTCGATTTCTCCAGGATCCTATCATGAGACCCTGACCTGATAACAATGGGACCAACTAGACAGTATACGCTTCAAATCGGTCCAGCCGTCTTCGATTAATCGGGGAACATACAAAAAAAAAAAAAAAGATTCCAACGAACTGAGAACCTCCTCCTTTTTTTGAAGTTGGTTAAATATCGATGTTTGTATGTATGTATGTTCCTTATGGACTCCAAAACGGCTGGAGCGATTTTGATGAAATTTTCAGGCAATCTTCAGATTAGCCCCAGCTGGTGATCCTGTGAAGTTTGGTAGCAATCAGATCAACAAAATATTATTTTTTTTTGCTTTTTGTGTCATATTTTTTTGTGAGCAGTAACCTAACAAAAAGTACTAACTAGGTTTGCATGAATTCAATATAGTATTTCAATCATTAGTATTATCACACAAATCGTATTTGAATGAAATTTGACAGTCGGAAGACGGGAAGCCCGATCGCAAAAAAAAAAAAAACAGATCACCCGCTGGGCTAATTAGATTAGCCCAGCGGGTGATCTGTTTTTTATTGCGATCGGGCTTCCCGTGCTAAATTCAAATAGAAAACCAAAACAAAGCCAGTTATTTTTATCTTCAAAATACTGAAATAACACTTACTTTTAGTTTCTTTAGGTGCAGTTTTAACAGGTTCAGAAACAATTGTAACTTCTTTTTCCTCTTTCTTACTAAATTCCTTTTCATATTTCTTACTGGCAACTTTTTTATTACTCTTAGGTTTTTTTCTACCAGTACACTTAGGTACTACTTTTGATTCAACTTCTACTGATTTATTGCTGTCAATACTACCATTCTGTCTCGTCACTATGGAACTGGGTTCAGATGTTCTCTTAGATCTCACAGACCTTCTATACGGTTGGACCGGAACAGTTTCTTTCTTAGCTGATGATTGCTGTTTCAAGGCATCTAGTTTCTCTTTCGCCTCTCTTTTTTCTTTCATTCTGTACACTTTGATCATTGCTGGGGTGTACCCTTCTAAACCTTCGATTGGCTCTTCTGTCTCTTTCGGTTTGCCAGAAACCTTCCTCTTAAAAGACGCGATAACTTCTTTCATAGCGTAAGTGGGGTTCAGGTTTTGTAAGTAGTCTTTTTGCATCAATGGCGATTGTAAATGTGAGTCACTGTTCTCAGATGCATTTGATAGTTTCCTGATCCTATATTTGCATGTTTCGTCGTCATCATACTCTGTGTTCATTGCCGCAGTGTTGCGCTCTCTGTTGCGAATTATATCTTCAGGGTTGCCAGCCAAAATTTCTGCCCAAGTAAACTGGCGCGCTGAACCCATTAAATTACCGAACTTCCCGATACTATTTCTGTGAGTTCGGACACCTCTACGTTTTTTATTAACAATCTTCTTTTTCGATCGCAAGTTTTTAGGTGATAGTTTTTTACCAAATATGTCGTGTGGCATAAGTGTTTTTTTCAGACGGGCCACTAAATCAGCGTCAGAAATGAAGAAGTTGCGTGTTGCGCATGGCTTGCGAATGCCATCACTTGAAGTGTTCAACGTTTGCTTCAAGAGTTCTAGTTTTAAATCATTTTCGAGACAATAAACATTTTCTCTCTCATATGCCTTCTTGATGCCGTTTCTGGCGAGAAAGCTTGGTGTTGTATTCTTCTTTCCGAATCTCTTTGAATAACATAGTTTGCGACTCATAGGAGACATAGGTGGTTCAGCAAAGTTTAGCGACATTTCTTTATCACTAGCACAGCCATTTTTCAACAGTTCACTCCTAAATAAATTTCTACAATAATTATAATCAGGTTTCTCAGTAAAGTCAAGACTTGTGACATATTCCAGGAATTTTTCCATGAATTGGGGGTAGAATTCAGTCTTAAAACACGTTTTTAGTAGCAGTTTGATATCACTCATGAAGTTTTTCTTTAAAGCATGGACCAGGTCAGGTTCAGCAAGTACTTCTGTGGTCTTCCAAGGCAGGGTTCCAGTTAACCAGTCCAGTAGGTTATAGCCAAGAGTTTCCAGATCTGATCTTCTAGAATGAGCTCCAATATGAGAATCTCTAGAACTGTATTCCAGTGTACCATCATGAGCCTTCCTGGCATCCATACCAAATTCCTTATGTTTGCCATCAGAATCCAAAAACTTTGAAGCTAAACCATAATCTAACAAATATATTTGTCCAATGCTTTGTGATAACACAGCTTCTTGATATACTTCATCAACATTTTCAGGTTCACTCTCTCTCTTCTCCCTTGCATTACGTTTTCTAGTATCTTCTTGAAACTCTTTAGTGGTGCGAATTAAGTTTTTGTCGCCAAAATCGTCTAGAAGCTTCTGATAGGATTGGTCAGAGCATACAGAACTAGTCATATCTTCATAATTGACATAGTGCGAGATCTGTCTGAGATTGAATGCATGATGTCTGTGCAGAGTCCTACTATCTCTATCTGATAGTATCTTTCTTAACTTCTTTTTAACATTTGCAAGTCTTTTGTCATCATTTGTTTCTTCCGGGCTCTTAGATTCTTTTATGACGAAATCTTCGTCATCATAATAGTTGGAGGTCCTAGATTTTGTAGGCTTTGCCCTTCTATGTTTTCCTGATAACACAGCAACCTCCCTTGTATCTTTTTGGAATGATGGAGTAAGTTTTACTATGGGCACTTTACCAGTTCTAGAGCCATCGAAACCAAGCATTAGGTTTGAACTTTTTATATCAGAATGTGTGTAGCCTTGACCGTGTAGGTACTCCAACACGTCTAATATTTGTAATGCTAGTACTAGAACATTTTTGGGGTCTAAAACTCTAGTTCTAGCGACGATTTTGTGTAAATCAATGTCATAGCGTGGTAGGACAAGAAAGCGGTATTTAGTGCCTGTGTTCTCATCTGTAAATGACCCGCTGGCGATGTAAACAGGCATACCAATGCGCTTTTGCTTGTTTTCTAGCCGCCATGCTTTAACTGTTGATAAAAGAAACTAGATATTAGTTCACAACAATTTCAATAACAGTATATTCTGTGTTTAAAACGATTTTATTATTATAACTTATTTACTCTGTTCACATCATTATCTTTAACTTTGACCTTGGACAATAGGCTGAAATCCCGATAATGAAAGATTTAACAAATCATAACCAATTTTTTTTTCTCACCTTGTGTAGACTGTGCAGTTCTAATGAGGCAATGGATCTCCACAAACAAAGGCCCATTAGTGTGAGGTTCTATCTTCACCACATATCTAGCGTTCAATTTAGTGACATCTTTGTCAACATCATCTGATGCCAGATAGATTCTGCCAAAACTGCCTCTACCTGAAATGATGCAAATCTATATTTTATTAAAATTATGAATTATGGAATGTAGATAATAGTGTCATTTGCTAGGGAATCCTGAATGATTCATTAGTACATTATGAATTACTTATTACATTATATTTATTAGTAATTTATTCTTTGTTATTTCTAAACAAATTGATGCCCTTATCTTTCACCTCCTTTTTATATACATGTACATATTATTATTATTTTAAGACTAAAAATCAGCCTAGCCTTTTCCCAACTATGTTGGGGTCAGCTTCCAGTCCAACTGAATGCAGCTGACTACCAATATTCTACATAAAGCAACTACCTATCTGACCTCCACAACCCAGTTACTGGGTAATACGATACCTCTTGGTAAGTCGGGTTGTCAGATTTTAGAGCTTCTGTCAAACGACTGTCAAAGATCCACAAATGACAGCCGGGACCAATGGCTTAACATGCTTTCCGAGACATGGAAGAGCATCGGTATATAAAGATGGTCAAACATCCATGAACCAACCCCGGCAAGCATGGCTTAACCTGATGGATCGACCCGTGCAGCTGTTACAAGCTCCTATTAGCTTATTTTTATATTATTTATTTCAAAATAATTTTGGTATTTTACCATATCTTGATCTTGGACAAGAAAACTTTGTTTTTAAAATACTTACATTCAAGAATGAAAATACTAATGAGGAAACATTTTAATATTAATTTATACTAATACATTGTAATAGGCTAGTCAAAGGTCTAATAGAGAGATTCTATAGTAGGTACCTAACCTATGTTAATGAACAAGTCAGAAGTTGTTGATCTGGTTTGAAACAAGTTTTCTCTCAGTGATGTGAGCTGTTCATACATTCTAAGTACTTAGTTTGCTTTCTTATGTTATCCTATGTACTTCCTAGCATTTGTTTATATATTTTTATAACATATACGGTTAGTTAGTAAAGTATTCATGCAATTATTATGTAATTTTGTTGATGGAATCAGTAATATAGATATCAAAGTGCTGTTTATACAATTACTGATAAGTAATAAGATAAATACTTATTTTATTTAGATATGATTTTGTATGCTCTGATTTTTAATTTGCTAGACCAAAATGACAGCTGTGATCTACTTTTTTGTCATTTTAGGGCTGATTTTTCAATAGTCAGATAACTTTTATCTGAAGAACAAATATGACAGTTACATATTTTCTACAGGGTTATTGGTAAAACACCAACAACCTCTTAAGGGGTCATTGTACTGATCAATATGAACAACTTTTACTATGAGACCAAATCTGAAATCGCGAAAAAAAATCAGCGGTTCAGTACATTTTGAGGAATTATGCGAACATAAATGTACTGAACAGCTGATTTTTTTTCGCGATTTCAGGTTTGGCCCCATAGTAAAAGTTGTTCATAATGATGAGTACAACGATCCCTTAAGAGGTTGTTGGTGTTTAACCAATAACCCTGTATACAAAAGCTGTCGAACCGCCTCATTTATTCCATAAATAAAAGTTATCTGACGACTGAAATATTAGCCATTAATTTAGCAAATTAAAAATCACAGTTTAACTAATATTAATTCCACCCTGTTACTGGGTAATCCCAGTAACAGGGTTGTGAACGTCAAATAGGCAGTTGCTTCATGTAAAATACTTAACCCCAACATAGTTGGGATATGGCTAGGCAGATGATGATCTTATTGTATTGAGTCTCATAAACAAACCATAATCAGCTTTCATATCAATACAAGTACAGTCACCAAGTACTCAATATAGGAATGTCATCATCAGACAAGTAAATGATGAACCACTTATGAATTCAGTAAATAATTTAAATATTGATTATTGTGTAAACTCTTTACTTAACACCTGCTATTTTCGTACATTGCATCAGATGAAAAAGGAAAATAGGAACTAAGTAGATACTTTTAAACTTTAATAGTGTCTAATAACATGTCTGTTGGAAGCAAATTATTATTAAAAGACGACTGTATCATGTGAAAGACAATAGAAACAGATACCAAAACAAATAACACAAGGAAATTAACTTTTCCGATTTCAGCGGTTTTTACTTACCAATAGGCTTCCCGATTCGCCACTTCTTTTGTAAGATATCAGAGAACACTATACCAGGGGGCAAAGCCTCGTCATCACAGAAACTAACATCCAAGCTCGGGGGCTCCTCGACAGTCTTTGTTTTCTTTTTAGGCGGCAACGGCAGCTGCACTAATTCAGTACCTCGTCTCGGCATTGCGAATTCATTCAGGAATTTGTAATATAGATAGTTCAACGTTCTCTTTTGGTATTATTTTTTTTTACGACACCAGACGCGAGCGAACAGCTAAAAATAAAAGCGTAGTTGTGTAAAGTTGTTGTCTAATCTAATAAAGTATAACGTGCTCAACAATGTGACGATAAATTAAATTGTCCATTAATTTTTACTTCTTCAAGTGCTCACCTTTTCATAGCTTCGTAACCAAATAAACGTAGATTCACGAATCACTTAGGGTAAATTTTCATTTATAAGTAGCTACTGCATTGAAAATAGTTCACATAGAACTATTTTATGATTAATTAAAACAGTAACAAAATTAAACTAGTAGGATACAACAACTGATCAAAATTCCGCCATGTTGTTTCATTCAGTTGTTTGTGTCAATAGAGAGGAGCAAAAATGGTTAATTCTAGAAAAACAAACTTAGTTGATTTACGATATAAAACATCTTATTCTTTCCAATTCAATAATTATTTTCGTAGTTTTAATTCACGTTCAGTTTGAATTTAGCGCTGCGTGTGTTGTGTATGCATAGCTTTTAAAATTAGCCATGTAAGAACGGGCGCCCACGAGCTACTTAGTTGCCCAGCCAGCAACTTGTTGGTCTCTATCGCTGTCTCCTCGCCGAGATTTGAACGATGCGCACACGGGAGCCACAGCAACGATACTTTTTCGTAAAATTTCGCTGCATTCATCAACATGGATTTCGAAGAGACGGTTGTGGTCTGTGCACTTGGTCTAAGAAACTGAAGACGACAGCAAAAAGGCAATATTGGGTGCATCCAGTATGGAGTGACAGACTAGCATTAGGAAAATTTCATATAACCTTTAGAAAATTGAGAGCTTTAGTCAATTTCAGAATGGGAAATCGCCTTTTGACAGGAATAAACTTTTTAGTGATTTTTAGTCTAGTTTAGAGGCATTTGTGACAAGAGAATCGGCACCAACTGCAAAAACTGTTTTCAAACTGATATTTCAACTACACTGCGATGGATGACCTCAAAAAAGTCATGTAATTTATTTTTTTTTTGCTTTATCATGTTTAGGTATCGATACCATCCCGTCTGCGGAGTTCCGCTAGCTAATTTAATTTGACCCTGTATACACGTCCATCTAAGCCCAACTTTATCATGTACCGATCTCCCGAGATTGATTGTTTTGTAATCTAAGATCAATAAATTCCCAAAGTAGGTACCTGCATAAAATATATTATGTTTAACTCTTCTCTGCATTTTTCTGAGACAGTAAATTATTTATAATTTTTTTAAATAAAATTAAATATTATGTGTAATTTTCATTATCCTGGCAACCGGACACGCACACAAAGTTACGTGTTGTTATAGTGCTGTCAGCTGTCACGCACATAAGTCGACAAACGTGCCTCACTTTATTGTTCGGCGCGGTCCATCTGCTTTTGTTCTGTAATCTGAGTAGAGTAGCGTACGTGAATTTCGGTGTGGAGATGCTCTCTGGCGACCCACGACGGGTCTGTAACTGGCTGGCCGGCAACTTTTTTGTCGCTGTGCGCGCACTTGCATTGCAACCAATAGACGGGGCGACAGTTGCGTCGCCAGCCTGTATCCAAACCCGCGGACAAAAAGTCTACCGGCTGTCGCGTCGGCTACATGCGTGCACTTTCATAGAAACCCGTAGATTTGATTTATGGGACAAGTTAGTGGCGGAGACCAGTTGCTCATGGGTGCCCACCCTTATTCACCCTTATTCGTTTCTTTAGTCTTAATAAGGGGGACTTTAGACGAATAAGGTGACATTAGTTAAATCCCGCTTTGAAGGACACTGAACGAGACACAACAGAAGTTGTATTTTTATGAGTTCTATTCTATGACCTTTTATCCTTTTTAATGTCCTTGAAAGCGTTAATATTATTGATGACAGATTGATCTGTAATGCTAGATTGACGCAAAATAATCCTACTTTTTAATTTCTGTCAGTCAGATTGTCAATAGATTGTCGGATTGAACCATAAGTCAGTGAACTGACACTAGATTGATCATCTAAGGTCTCCCTTAGGGTACGTCTGTCAGCTAAATTATATCGAGCAGTAGTAATCGACTAAGCAATCAATTTTCTCATCTCTAATTCTAGACATCAATAAACGGTTCTTCCTTCGAGATAATTATTTTTTATCTATAACCACAAGAAAACGCGGAAGTCAGTCAACAAATACAAATTCATAATCACAGAGTACTTTTTACATACAGTTCATAATACAAAACCAAACGAGCCGGCCGGGTGCACGTTTGGCAAAGAGTAGAATATGACGTTTGGTTTTGTATTTTGAGTATGTTGAATATTATGAAAACAAGCGAGATGCGACTGTAGTAGAACAATTTCTATGAAAACTTCATGGAAATTGTACCTACTAGTTACGTCGCGCTGTTAGGTATGTCGTGACATTATTATTTTTAGTTTCTAAACTAAAGAAGAAGCTAAAGCTTTTAATTCTAGGTAGTTTTGTATGTATGCATTACTTAAAAATCTAGGTTCAGAAGGACACCAAATTCACAGTAATAAAACATGATTTTCCTAGGCAAATGAAATGCACTAAACTCGATTGTTGGAATTTCATAGAGATTACAGGGTGACGCCCTACGTGCCCTACGTAATTATTTGAATGCAGACAGGTATTTACATTACCTAGGTACTTACTTATCTAGCTAGATCATTACATTTGATAAGAGACTATCCTACTTTGTAATGCCTAATTATGTTGGTGCAGTTTCATATTTATGTGCAGGAAACTTCCTCAGAGATTATGCTTCGTAGTAAAGCAAGCAAAGATAAACTGAATTGCACAGCCAGGCCATACGGTGGGATGGATGATTGGATGTTATAATAACAATATGCCGAACCGATGTGCGAGCTTGCGAGGGCGAAGGGAGGGCCGAAACGCAACAAACTTTTTCGTCTTTCTCGTTCGTTCGTTTCGTTTGTTTCATTCACGAGTCGGTCGCCGAGCGTGAGGCCGTGCGTGTCGTTGTCTCGCTGCCGCAGCGAGAGTATTGAACGCGATGTCTTTTTGTTTATCAACAAACAAAAATGTAACCAGTGGTGTTTGGTGACATAGAAATAAAACTATTTTGTGTTTTTATTACTTGCACGTTGTTCTTATTGAAAAATGTTGAGTTAGCATAGCTTGAAAACAGTGTTTGAAGATGGACGGTGCGAACGGTGACTCTGATCACTCTATGACTTGGGAGGACTTTTTTGGTAAGTTAAGTTATAACGAATCAATTTAGTCGAACAATGAAATACCGTTTTGTCTCACACAAGCGTTACAAATAAGTTGGACAAAAAACAGTCGGTGCTCTACTTACGACGTGTTTAAAAAAAAAACAACGACAAAAGTTTTAGCAATCTTTGAAACTCATGAATGAAGGTCTTGAATTTCCCGAGGCGGGAAGAGACTGGTTACGCTCAGCATTTCCACTTATGGCGTGTGTAGATTGCGTTGCCAAAGCCTGCTTGCATCAAGCTCAAGATAATATACAGTATTAACTACTACGTGATCAATCATTCTGTGTATTGTAAACACCCGTAGTAAGTGTACCTATGCTAGTGATAATAGTAATTTATTACTGAATATAATAAAATGATAATATCATTGGGATGGTACAGTCAGCATCTAAGTAATATGAATGAAAACTTGTCCGTATCCCTTTTTGCTTTTCAAATAATGTTTCAAATTGTGATGAAGTAGAGAATAGCGTAATATTCAGCCTGTAATGTTCCGATAGCTGCAGTGCCCGTCCTCTGTGAGAGGGAAAAAAGGAGAAGTAGAGATTAAAAAATAATGAAATAAATCCCATCAATATACAGGGTTATTGGTAAAACACCAACAACCTCTTAAGACATTGTACTCATCATTATGAACAACTTTTACTATGGGACCAAACCTGTAATCGCGAAAAAAAATCAGCTGTTCAGTACGTACTTTCGTATAATTCGTCAAAATGTACTGAACAGCTGATTTTTTTTCGCGATTTCAGGTTTGTTCCCGTAGTAAAAGTTGTTCATAATGATGAGTACAATGATCGCTTAAGAGGCTGCTGGTGTTTTACCAATAACCCTGTATATACAATTCAAAGTCCTGAATGACTGACTGACGGATCAACGCACAACTTAAACCGCTGGACCTAGAGACTTGAAATTTTGCACATCGATACTTTATACAGTGTAGGCATCCACTAAGGAAGGATTTTTCGAAATTCCACCCCTAAGGGAGTGAAATAATGATAGTTTGTACGAAAAAATCGCGTCGGAAAGAAATACCTCTGTAACCTTACAAAAAGTACTAGGATTGCATGAATTCAAGATAGTAGGTATATCAATTCAAGACACGACACGTGCACAATTTTTGAGCAGTAAACGTAACAAAAAGTAATAGGCTTGAATGAATATTTACAATCACGCCCGAACGGCTGAACGGATCTGGATGAAATTTGGTACAGAAATAGATTATAGTCTGGAATTGCACATAGGCTACTTTTTATCCCGGTAGTAGGTACGTTTTCGAACTCCACGCGGGCGAAGCCGCTGGCAAAACCTAGTCATAAATAAATACACCTACTTAAAACTCTTAAAAGCAATAAAGAGTCTCCAAATCCTTCACCTACTGATGATGCTGACTGTACATTCGTGATTTGATCAGAATTGAAAATTAATGTTGATGTTTTTTTTGTCTAATTTAATAACACTAATTTGTACTTTATGGATCGCGTGTTTCGCTTCAAATTGGGCTATTAATATCAAACGTGATAATAATAGGTTTCTGGAACAATATCAATGCCAGGTAAGGTAGGTAAGTACGTCAAACGAGCTGTTCTCGTGTAGAAAAAAATATTATAGCCGGCTTTAGGTAGGTAAGTAACAGTACCTAACTACCCATCACAAATTACATTAAGGGGAAGCGCTAAGGTAGCCCGCGAATTTCAAATGTTCTTACGATTTTTCCAATTTGCAGTTCAAATTGCAAATATTAATTGCAGAATAATATTTCAGATTACAGCGTGACTCGTGACTGAGATTCGAACTCACGACTTCTTGGTCGTTCATCTAACCATTGAGCCGTCGCGTCGTTGCGTTTCTCATAAAGTAGGTAGGTATAGGCACAGATTAATACAGATGGGACACTCCGAGTCCGCAGTTTAGGTATGAAGCTACAAGTACGCGGCGGGCCTATCTCACTGGGCCAATTCAGTAGGACTGCCGCGGTCAGAAGGGAGGCAACTTGTTGGTGAATATAACTGTAAGTAATAAGCGTTGTGTGACCTGATTCGATTGCACTTAATTGTGTCGTAGCAAGAGTCGCTTTCTTTTTAAATTATTTTGCGGAGTGTCCCATCTGTGTCGAAAGGATGCAATATGCCCTTTTTTATTTACGTAAGTCGTTTTAACTTTATTTAACTGGTATCAGGTCGTCTACGGATTACCTCCTCTACAAATTCATAGCTATTCATTTTATTAACTTACTTAAAAAAGGAGGAGGGTCTCTCGCGTAATTATTTTTTTATGTAGGTACGTTATTTTTTTATGTATGTTCTGTATGTATGTACAGCGATTTCTCCGTCAATTGTGGATCGAATTTGTAAATTCTTTTTTTTTTTTTTGAAAGGGTGGTCCCGTTGTCACCAAGTCAGAATCTCATGGAAATCGAGGGAAACCCTCAAATTTTATAGGCACACCTGTAGAGATTTGGGTATTTTTTTTATAATAACTCATGCATTTGCTCTCGGAAAGTACCATTTGGTGAAGTGGAACTGATGATGAAGATCACAGATGGCCATCGGAACTACTCAATAATAATTATTTCACGGGTTGCGATTCGATTACCTTAAATATGGTTAAGCAATTTTGCTCGTCATAATGCATAATTATAGTAAAGTAGCGCTGATTTTGACTTCACCATCAACTCCAGTTCTTCTGGTTCTTACTAGGAGAACTCCTCAACAATTAACGTCCTTGGATCGGGAACAGCAATATTTTGCAAAAGGAGGAGTTGACATTAGGCTATTGTAACTTAGATAAAAAATTAGAAACTGACCAGTGGGTCAGTTTGTAATTTTAAAAGTGAAAAATAAAAACGTTTTTACAAAAATAAAAATATAAAAACAACTGACTTCCAAAAATAAACGGTACTTACAAATTGAAAAAAGAATACTTTCATTTAGGAAGTCTGTGGCAAAAAACTAAAATACCGTAGATAGAGAATGAACTATAGATTGGTTACTAAAATAACAATAATAAGTCAGAGCGGGACACATTTATTAAACCAGTAGTAAGAGTAAGCAAGACAGATATAGGGTTTTTCTATCCCTTTTTGCGACTCACCTTTTTTGTTTGGAGCCAGTTTAGTTTGACTCCCAACTAACAACAGCTGTCAACTGTCAGTGCCATCGTGATAAAAATTCTTTGGAAAACTGTGTTTTCGACGCTTTCTTTTTATTTGTGTGAATGTGTAATTGCAGAACATAATTTAAATTACTTTTAATATGGGGCGCTGTAGTGTATTATGTTGTACAAATCGACCAGAACAAAAAAATGCAGACATAACCTTTCATCGGTAAGCGAGTTAGTTTTTCTAATAAAATAGTAGTATTTACGATTTAAAACGTTTATAGAATTTGTCATTCATTATATTAACACGTAATTATCAGAAGTAATGAAAAATTAAACGTGTTTTAAACAGTTTTATTTCATTGGTTTTGTAGTAATATTCTTGTACTGTTTGAGGGATACCAGTTTAAGGGATACCAGTGCTCGGCAAGTTTACCCATAAATCCAAATTCCTATCATATTTTTATTATAATAACTGTTTCTTTTTTACCAGTTTCCCAAAAAAACCAAGAATATGAAATCTGTGGATTCTTCTTACTGGACGAAAAATTTGGCAGCCAAACCAAAGTGCTCGGATATGTTCCAAACATTTTGAATCTTATTGCTTTCGCAAGACAAAAAACAATGTGACTTACTTGAACCCGGATTCAATTCCAACACTTTTTATTCCTGTAAGTAACATATACATAATTATAATAATATGTACATGGTGCTTGCCCGCCTTCATCTCATCACAAAAAGGGCCTAAACTGAGATTGGCTTTTTTAATTTTTAAATGGTTCGATTAATATCATATGGAAATCCCGTAGGATATCAACCTACTGAACCATTTTTATGATGACGTGTGTAAATGGATCATGGAAGATACCACTCGGCTATTTTTTAATTGATGGCATTTCCGCTGAACAAAAAGCTGCCGTAGTAAATATTGCTATTGAAATGGTTTCTCGTGAATGTGGAGTGGATATCATATCCATAACATTTGACGGGTGTAATTTAAATATAAACGAAATAAATCCTTATTTTAGCCTTGGGGATAAAAAAATTGTTATATTTCCGGACCCATCCCACAGTGTTAGTAAGAAATACGTTGGCACAAAAAAGTGAAATTACTGACGGGCAAGGTAGAATAATATATTGGGAGTACATTGAACGTTTACAAGAATTACAGGAAAATGAAGGATTGCACCTGGGCAACAAATTAAAATGAGCTCATGTCAATTTTAATAAACAAATAATGAAAGTAAAATTGGCAGCCCAAGTTTTTAGTGGGTCGGTAGCTGATGCTATAGAATTTTGTAAAAATGAATTAGATCTTGTTAGCTTTCGAAATTCTGATGCAACTATTGATTTCATTCGGAAAATAAATAATTTATTTGATATTTTGAATACACGTAATATGAATATACCTACAAAAAACCCTTATTTAATGGAAATTTTTCCAGACATAATTGTTTTTTACTAAACGTGTTTAAATATTTAACGGAACTGAAAATAAATGAAAGAAAAATATCCTAGATACTAATAGGAAAACTGGATTTTTGGGTTTTCTAACATGTATAAAAAGTGTTTTGTATTTGTATGAGAACTATGTTAGAAGTAACTCTCTTACCTTTCTCTGTACTTACAAATTCAGTCAGGATCATCTGGAATATTTTTTCAGTGCTATACGAGCTAAGGGCGGTTTTAATAACAAAAGAATGCTAGTACATGGGGAGCTTAAACATATTACGACAGGGAATTGTATTCCTTTACAGGAAATAAATATTTTAACCTATACTAAACCTGAAGTGGCAATCAATAAAACAGTCGATCGGAATATATTAATTCAGGATTCCGATGATAACTTTGGGGAATACCACAGCGGAGAAATAGATTTAATAAAAATTATGAAGGATGGCAGATCCAAGTAGACTCACTGAGTTTTCTAAACAAGTGATCTATGTTGGCGGTTTTGTGGTCCAAAAACTTGAAAAAGATTTAAAATGCCAAGAATGTTTGTCTGCCTTAATTTCAGAAGAAAAGTACACGAGCTTACAATTAAAAAAAGATAAGGGGGCGGCTTGCACTATCCCAGCAAAGATGTTGTAACAATTTGCGAAATATGTGAAAAAATATTCCGTCAAAACAAAAGCTTTAGCGAGAATAACATTTTTCACAATATTTTGCAAAAATGTCTGAAGAATTGTTTCTCCGTCAGATTATTTGCCCAACATTTCCAAAATCACTCTTTCCCGGATTGCCATTTTCCACTTCTAATTAAAGCAATCTGCATGAAATACTTGAAAGTTAGAATGCATTTCGCAACAAACAAAATGTGTGAAGAGGATGTCAAGGTCCGAAATTTTTGTACCAAATTATTTTTATTTAAGGGTCAGTAACTATGTGTTTTGAACAAACGTTTTTTCTTTCAACTGTCTTATTTTATTTTTACCCAATTGCGTCAAAGCATAAAAGGCAATTTTTTTTACATACAGATCTTGTTTTTTATGATCATGGGTAAAAGGTCGACTACCCATAAATATGGGTAAAATTATTCATTTGGCAACCTCCATTTAGACTATAGCCATCTCATGTCGGTGCACGCTGATAGCGAATCTATAGTTCATTCTCTATCTACGTAAAATACAGATCCAAAGACACTGACTTCCGAAATTAAAGTTATTTTATTTTTCTATTTGTAGTGTTTTTTTTTTTGTAAAAAAAGTTTTTTATGATAAGGCTAAGCAAACCAAAATCCAAGGTATTGCCATAAAAAACTGCTAAGTATACCTAATTTCTTTGACATTGCCCAGATTTTCTAGGAAACCGCTTAAAGTTGCCTTGAATGAAATTCTCTAAACCCACAACAAAATCTAAAATAAACTACTACGCGCAAACTAGTACCTAGATATTAGATAGTAAGTACTATCGAAGAAGGCCACATTGAATCGATGACTCACTAGGCACGCAAGTTGCACTACGGTTCAGCAACGATACTTCAAAGTAGTCATTATACTCAGAAAAATATCTACAATAACGTTCTATAGTTCATTAATGAGTTGTTGAGTATCATAACACATGTAAAGTTAACATAATGGGCGTTTATCTCCTCAAGAATGTAAGCGCAACAGATAAAAAAACCGCCTGAACAATCTATAACACTACCTGTTAACTACAAAGCATGGAATTAGTATGTACTATCTTGCTACAAAGATACAAAGAGACATCTTTCAAACAAAACAGAGTATCATAATCAACTTGATTGTGTCACATTATTCTCAAGATAGAGGGAATCAGTGCCGCCATTGTACCGACTGAATTAATGGTGTGCGCTTCCTCAGAACGCAGCCGTTACACCGGATGTTCGATTAATTTGAAATTCGACAGTTGGCGCCTTTTGTACGAAGAAGGTTTGATATCAAATGAGCCGAAAAATAGATTTTGTTTCGACTCTCATTCAAACGACTGTTCAAAGTTTGTTTTTAATTGTGCTCACTTACCTATGATTGCATTCAAATCTTATGTCAGCAGCACAGATCACTAATATGTAGGTCAGCAGTGCGTCAGTGCGTAATTTTTTGTCCTTTCTCTAATTTGTTTATACCACAGATTTAGCTAAATCTGTGGTATATACTGTCATTTTGCAAACATCATTGTTTCTCAATCGAAACAATTGCTTGTATAAAAATAACACGAGATCAGCACCCTAATTGCGTAACACACTATCAATCGGAATCGGTTTCATTTGGACAGTTCAACAACATTCATTGTGTCATTTATGTTGTCGAGCAGACATATTTTTGAAGCAATGGGTTAGCAATGTGCTTCAAAATGATTCAGATTCCGATTGATAGTGTGTTACGCAATTAGGGTGCACCCAAAATACCAGTCGATGACCTTAACAATATTCAATTATATGGCGACACACAGATTGCAGATACAGAAATGTTGCACGATTGTGGTTGTCTTCTTAGACCAAAGCTTTTAAAATAAGCATAGGCACTATAGTGCCATAGCATTAGAATTCAGGATAGCCTTGATTATTATTTATTAGGTACAAAAGATTTTCAGGTAAAAAGCTTGCGCCTGATACATGTAACTGCATCATAATTACGTAATACGCTATCAATCACAATCTGGATGATTTTGAAGCAAATTGCTACTCCATTGCTTCATATGTTCGAAAAATTTGTCAGCTCAACAACGTAAAACGCAATGAATGTTGTTAAAATGAAACCGATTACTATTGTAAGTTTGTCTGTTACGCAATTGCCCCGCTGTTTTACTAGACTGATCCAAAGTAATGATAATAAAAAATAAAACTATTCAAATCAGTAATAAGTACCTATTCAAAAGAATGTACCTCCCGGGAATTGTTGTATATTTGTTTTTTTTTTATGCTGACTTAGTGGATAAATACGCAAGCAAAAAAAAAATTAAAATATAATTATATTAACCGATTTTCATTACTTTCGGATCAGCCCTTGTATCTAGTTTAGTGGAAAGACTTTTCAATCGAACTGAGTATTTAACTGATGATTTCTTTCTATAAGACCATATAAAAACATAAATTAAGTATTTTCCAAACCCACGACGGAAAATTGTGACATGAAAAAAAACTTAAAACAAAAAAATTAAAAAACCTACGACATGAGATACAATATTATAATTAGCCGTCGTGCGTAACCTGTTTAGATAGAATGCACATTTATTTACATAATCGAAATCAACACAAAAAGACACGTCTACCAGTATTTTTATATTGGCATAAACTTAACGAAAACCTAATAATTCTTACTATTAATAGACGCATCTGCCTTTGTATTTTGTATTTTAAACAGGACAAAATATTTTTTTTTCTCCATTACAATATTTCTGTAGATACGTCCTTTCTTTACGGCGGCAGGATAACGCTACTACCAAGGACTTTTATAACGTCTTTGGCTACTACACTAAACATATATTACGTACAGTCACATACAATGATAAAATGTGTACACAGGTTACGCACAAGTATTCTAACCTCATGTCATGGGTTTTTGAAATTTTTCATTTGAAGTTATTTTCATGTCACAATTTTCCGCCGTGAGTTTTTGAAATTTTTAATATAGGTATGTTTTATTTGTGACTTTATAAAATTTTCATTTTTTTAGCTATTAACATGCTCAGGAATGAGACTTATACAATGCAACAAACCGTTTCAAAAATCAGCCGAGCTTACCCCAAACGCATGTACCGTCTCCGTGGCCGTCGCGGGTAAAACCGAATCCCTACAAGTAAAGCACAGTTGTATCAGGATTAGGTACTTACATCTACTACATCACGCCTGAAATCCCCGAAGGGTTAGGCAGGGGAGAACTTACAGTACACCAGTTATGTTGAAGTCCCATGTAACAGGGGGCGCGCATAGGGCCATCAACCGGCCACAAATCCAGACTCCGAGATGCTACTGAGAAATTCTAGAAAGGAACACCCATTAATTCTGCTCGTCCTGGGACTCGAATCAGGACCTCATGCTCAACAGCAGCGCAGATTAATACAGAGCGGATACACAGCAGTTTTGGTATGAAGCTACAAGTACGCGGTGGGCCTATCTCGCTGGGCCAATTCAGTAGGACTGCCGCGGTCAGAAGGTATAAGAGTTACGCCGGTTACGCGTTAGAAAGAGAGGCAACTTGTAGATTTTTTTTAAAAAAGGGATTTTTGTACACATATGCGACGATGTCAATCCCATCGTGCTTTAACAAATAACTACTCACTCCTAAACTAAATAAACTAAGCCACACAAAACATAACTTAATCTAATTTATTATCTAATATAAAGGTATATAATATTTTTGCTGCTTCAGAACTAGGCTTAGCTAAAATACCGTAGAACATTCCAACATCAATTATCGACAATTTCAGAGTTAAGAAGTGCGTTTCTTTTGTTTGTATATAACTTGTAGGTGAATATAACTGTAGGTAATAAGCGTTGTGCAAGAGTCGCTTTTTATTTAAAATCAGTGGCAGTAGCGTTTGCGATCAAACTACAATACATTGAAAATATTGCTTCTAATTTCTGTAGCACAAGCTCTAAATCCTCGAAATATGGAAGTAATACAAACCTAATAGCTAAGTGTTTCGAATTTCATCAGTGAAGCAATGTTTGAAACGTGTCTATCATTTATAACTTGCCGTCCCTTCATTTACCTACACAAAAACGTGACGAAAATACACGTTTTTATTAAAATTGTAATCACGTTCCTATAATAAACTAATGAAAAGTAAATAATTTGAGGAGACCCTTAAAGTAGCGAGCAATGTTTGATATTTATTCGTAAAGCTGCAGAAATTACGGAACATGGAACATAAGCCAGACGCCGCAGACAAATTCACGATTCCAAAGTCAAACGGAACTCAATCAAAATATACCTGGAGTATATTTTGATTGAGTTCCGTTTGACACAATGAATGAATGAATCCGAATCTTGAAGCAAATTGCTAATGCATTTCTTCATATGTTCGAAAAGTTTGACCGCTCGTCAATGTTGTACTATCAATATGAAACCGATTCCGATTGATAGTGTACTACGCAATTAGGGTGCAGGGTTTGAAATTCATCTATCGAATTGCTGCATCTTCTAATATGAATAAGAAGTCTGGTCTTATAAAACGTTTATTTCGTGAAAAGAAAAAACTGAAGTGTATCGAGTGATTGTGCTTGCATAATTGTCCATAGTTAAACGAAAAGGATCCAACCCACATTACACCTAATGTGGGTTGGATCTTTTTTGTTAAACTATGAACAATTATAATCTTAATCAGCCTATAGTGTTCCCACTGTTGGGATACAGGCCTCCTCTCGGTGAGAGGGAGTGGGCCGTGATCAATGACTCTTTGGCTTGGCCATAATCCACCAAGCGAGCTCAGTGCGGGTTGGTAGATGTCACATATCTTCGAATTTTCAGTTCTAGGACATGCCGGTTTCCTCACGATGTTTTCCTTCAGCGTGCGTGAAATAGTCAGCAAAAATATAATAGGATATGGGAAAGAGAATGGTCAAAGATCTTTCACCTCATTTCTCGTTGAGCGCTAATAAGTCTTGCTTTTTGTATTCTGGGTCTTATTACAATAGTATAATAGCAAAATAAACCACACAATGATCAATTAAAATACCAGTAAAATTCCTCTATGAATGGCAAATAAGTTCTAAGGAGTGTCACGCGATTTGTGCTGATGAATCAATACTCCTGCTAATACTGAGCTAGTACCCAAACGCATTGTCTGCGATCATTAGTCACTTACTTGTGCAATCTATTGTGCATGTACCTTAGCTTTTGGTGACTGTGTATTGCGACAATAACATTATAACTATTGCCAAAGCTTTATAGATCGAAAACAATATTCTCGAGAAGATTTTGCATAAATGCCGCCAAAATCACGTTTTAAAAGTTTAGAAAAAAAAAAAAACATAGTAATAGACAATAAAGCAACCAAGGAGGAAACTATTCAATCTGCATACTCATTACCATAAACAAAAGTTAATGATAAGTTTCCATCTTGGAACACTAAGCGGAAATCGACGCGCGTTGTTGAGTGCACTTAGTGCATGAATATGAAGGGCCAAGTCTTTGAAGTCTAGACGAGGTGGAGAGCGTCTGTGTTCCGTATCTGTGCTCTCTATCAAACCTATACAATTTGTTTAATCAACTGTCTGGAGGTAACGCAAAGCGTAAAATCGAACGCTGCAAGATGGAAGTCTAACTTTGTTCTGTATATAAACATTGTATGAATAACCGGTCGTAAGCTTTGTTTATTATAATATTATTATTATGTTTTGTAAGTGCTGGAGGATTGCCTAAAGAGCTAAAATGTTTCTGAACAAGTCATTCACTAAACGGCATATTTCAAGAGGACAGGATTACCAAAGCTTCAACACTATTCAGGGTGAAATTATAACATTATTAATTATTTGCAATTTGTAAAAAATAACCAGCACCCTAATTGCGTAACACACTGTCGATCGAAATCTAAATAATTTTGAAGCAAATTGTTAATCAATTGCTTTATATGTTCGAAAAAAATTGTCTCTCAACAACGTAAATAACGCAATGAATGTTGTTGAACTGTCAAAATGAAACAGATTCCGATTGATAGCGTGTTACGTAATTAGGGTGCAGATTTTGGATAAAACACATGCCTGTAAAGTAAAAAAAAAAATCTGAATAGTTAAGAGCTTCTGGGCACATATACAACCATTTAGCAAGGACATCGACATTGCGCCAGTAAGACTAAATAAGCGATAAATAATTTTATATGGAGAGAAATACGTTGAAATTAACCAAACACCTGAGGGCATAATTATGATAAAGGAGGATAATAAATAAATATAAAGATGAAACGCATCTTTCATATCGTTGGCTAAGACCGCCGTCGCCAGCGGTTGCCTGCAGCCGACCGAGTTTCAGATTGCAATACCAGAGTTGGTTGCAAACCTTGGGACCAAGTTGGTATCTTATAAAAACTAAATGAGTGACCGATTGACGGTTGTTTTCATTTTCTGTGATCATCTGATGAATTAAGTTGACGCTGCTGCTGTTGATGCTTGTAGCTGAGACGTTTTAGAAATGACAACGTATCCTTTCATTAGTTCAGGGTTAAAAGTAAAACGAAACCATTCGGTACTAATGCAGTATGAGTAGAGATTTAGAGATACACTTGTTCCATAAGAAAAAGCTTTTTCTTTCGACACCAAAATGCACCGTCTACATTTGTTCCAATCTTTATAAACAAAGGCGGTTTCAAACATTGGCCCCAACATTTTGACGGAGTAAACCGAGTGTTGTATGCCATGTGTCGCAACCGGCGTATCAAGTTAATCGTTAGCGTCGGAGGTGCGTTTGCGCAGCCTTATGCACGAGTATGACTGATGACGCGGATACATGGCTCTGACATGACATAGTTAATAAAGTAGCAGTTTAATGTTACTGATCGCTTTACTAATTGTCGTGGATTTAACGTAACTTACATAGTTACCTTTGCATGTAATTTATACTCGGTACTTCTATGAAATTGTTTTATGATAAAAACGTATCTTTATCTAAGTAACGTAATAGAACGGGTTTTCTGTAGACGTTACTTTTTTTACGAATCGACAACGGCTTTTGGCCTCAGCCTCAGCCACAAAAAAAAATCCTATAACACTTCATGTCAGTTTAGTTGCAAAAAAGTTATAGATATTTAATAATGATTCAGAAAGCACTTAAGAGGATTGTGAAGTGCCGATACGCGGCGCGAGTATTGGAGGCAATTACCTACATTTCCTTTTTGAAATATTGTTTCGGACGATCACGTTTTCACCCCTCTAAACTTTTACGAAATGAGACAATTCTGGTCTCATTAGACACAGTACACCTTAATCTAGGTCTGTACGTTTTTCTTTTTTAGTAATTCAGTTTTATTAAAATAAAAACGCTCGAGGAAGTTTTTAAGTCAAAATGTAGATATTTATTTAGATGCTGATGCATGATTTAATCGTTATATCGTACGCAATAAGTAATAAAAACAAACTTGCGAACCTAGTTTTTCATTATACCTACAACATTTCCAAAAAATATGAAAATTAGACTATGTTTAAGGGGGCAAAATGTTATCGCTTTTTGTATGAAAACTTACAGCTTCACAATCCTCTTGAAACCGTTAAAGATGGATTGAAATGGCACAATATTAGATTAGAAGACTCGAATCGAAATCTAATGGGATTAGTAAAAAAAACACACACATTTGCTGTTAAACACTTGGCAATTGACGTAGTTAATAAACTTTATAAGGAATCATTTGAGGGGGAAGCGTCAGGGTAGTCCGTGAAATTCAAATTTTCTTAGTTTTTTGCAATTTACAAGTCGGTATTATATTGTACGTTGATCAAATTATAATTGGCGGTCGTAACAAGTATCTATTTACATAATTAGAATCATTAAAGTGATCAATACAACTCTTTAAGACCAGGTAATCCTAAAAATGACTATTTCATGAAATCTTGACATTTTAGGATTATACTAACTTAAGGAGTTGTATTACTGATTCTATTGTATATAATTCTGTAAATACATATTTGTTACGGCCGCAAATCATACTTTATTTATTATACAACTTAATACTGACTTGCAAATTGCAAAAACCGTAAGAAAATTTGAATTTCGCGGGCTACCCTGACGCTTTCTCCTTAAGAGCAATATGATGAAAATAACAACGAAAAACATTCAAAATGTGCAAAAATGTGGTTATTTTCTTTACTCTTCACACGCAAAGAAAAACAATGGCAAACGCTCATTTCCACCAGAATGTCAAGTTACATGAACGAAACAAAACGCAGAATCCAACCTCTTTACATGTCAGTCTTCCTTAGCATAATGATAGGTCACACAGTCGGCTGCCATTCGACCTGTGTTTGGTAATCACAGGTATTTATTGCAGAATAGAACTGCTATTGTTGTACTGTTATGTCTGTTATGTAGTAGGCTGTGTTTCGTCAGGGTGGTGACAAAATCAACGTACCTAATGAGCTGTATTGGCGATTTGTGATTGGAATTGTTACGACAATGTGAGAAAGTTACGACTTTAAGACCAGAGTCAAATGGGTCACCCAGAAAACTTAGGAGTATTCAATTTATGACAGTCTCTTCTGATGTAGTTCTCGATCGATACAAACGCTAATTGCGTAACACATTTAAAATGGCAATCTATCGCAATGGCTTTCATTTTTTTCTTTCATTGTTGTTCATTGTTCAACCTGCCTAGCCTTTTCCCAACTATCTTGGGGTCTGCTTTCAGTCTAACCGGATGCGGCTGAATACCAATATTTTACATGGAGCGACTGCTTATCTGACCTCTATAACCCTGTTACTGGGTAACACGATACCCTTTCGTAAGACTGGTTGACAGACTTTCGCACTTGTTTCACTAAAATGTATGAAATAAAAATAAATAAGTAATAAAAAAAAATCAAAAACACGACTGGGCTGTCAAAAAACGAACTAAAAAGTAGTAAAAAAACAATTGTATTAGTTAATCTGTATATAGGGTGACTGGTAATTAGTGATACTTAAACACATGATTGTACTCATGATAACAAACAACTTTTACTATGCGAACAAACCTGAAATAGCGAAAAAAAAACAGCTGACCCATACGTTCATGTTCGCATAACTCGTCAAAATCTCCCGGCTGTCATTCGTAAATTTTTGATAGTCGTTACGGGTCGTCAGAAGCCCGAAATTCTGATAACCATTCTTACCAAGGGGTATCGTATTACCCAGTAACTGGGTTGTGGAGGTCAGATAGGCAGTCGCTCCATGTAAAATACTGGTATTCAGCTGCATCCGGTTTGACTGAAGCCGACCCCAACTTTGTTGGGAAAAGGCTAGGCAGATGATGATAATTTTTTTGTTACATTTGTATTTTGTCGTGAATAATAAAGGCGGAATAAAATAAACAAATAAATAATCAGTTAAAGATATTTCGTTTGTTTTTTTTTATCTTTGAGGAGCTTTTTCATAATACTGAAATCCTGAATTTCATGCTGCTTTTCGTTTGATATCCTATTGGAATCTTGCTATACCTTATTTAAAATAATTGATAAGTTTATTTCTTATAGTTAAATTCATTACACATTAAATAAGCAATATATCTCGAGGAAATTATATTTATTTATTGCTTCTGGTACTCACTTTCGTTGACTGTAACACGTGTTTAAATAAATTGCAGCGATTTCGAACCAGTGCGGTATAAGTGTTTCGTAATAATTGCAAGATTACTGCGCCCGCGCCAGTTGTAGATACATACTTACAAGTTTTCCTGCCAGGATGTGCGCAGAGCAATCATTTTGTTAATTAAACATTTAATGATTACAGTATTAAAACGATTGATTAATTAAGAAAGTGTTGTAGTGTAAATGTTTTGGCGTGTTTTGTAATTTATCTTTATCTTCACACATATCATAAAGTTCTGATTATGAATTCAATTATAGTACCATAATGACAGAATTTATGCATGTACAACTCAAACAAAATTTATAAGTTTTATTATGATACAGATTTCTGAACAACATAATGCTTTAAAATAACTTTTAGTACATTTCGGATCGACCGAGGAGTTTTCAATTCGATTTTTAACGGACTTCAAAAAGGAGGTTCTCTATTCGACCCGTAAGTATGTATGTATGTGTAAGTTTGTATGTCCCTCAAAAACTAATGAACCAATTTTGAGGATTCTTTCACTAACGTGATCTTCATACTTTCAGGAAGGTTTTAGTATACAATACATTAGGTAATTATTCTTAAGTACGACGTTATATGCATAAATGTACTGCATCTCAGGCATTTCTATGCGAATTTCGATGATTCTTCTTCTCTTCGTTCGTGTTGGGCTTATTAACCGACTTCAAAAAAAGGAGGTTCTCTATTCGACCCGTATGTATGTTTGTATGTCCGCGATTTTCTCAAAAACGAATGAACCAATTTTGATGATTCTTTCAGTCTTCAATTCTTCAATATCAATGCACCTTAGCTTGACACCGACTTCAGAAGCGGTTAAGTTTTTTATGATAGTTATTTTAGTAGTTTTTGGTTTGTGAAGTCGGTTTTTTATTATCATTGTATACCGCACTAGGGCGCATGCGCGGTTGATCGATGATAGTTCCGGAACCATAGTAACGTAATCCACGTTACTATGCATATTTTTGTTTATTTTTGAACGCCAGTCTCGCACAGTGGCGGCTTACCTAAGCTTTATTTTGAACGAACATTCAGCCACAGTCGCGGGTTATCTAAGCTTTATTTTACACGTTCAACTGACTGTGTAATCGCACTGGTGCGCGGCACCGATCATCCGCAGAACTGGACAACGGTCCTACTGTAATGGCCAGTCATTTGATTTTAAACTTTATCACGTTATTTTTAAGTTGATGATGATGTTACTGGTGCATTGTACCGTGGTGGCTAGTGTAGGGGTATTAAGTAAGCGGATTGCGAGGCGTGAATTGTGGTCAGTGTAGTAATATAGCTTTATATTTGATTACATAATTTATGAAGTTATTATATCATAAAATGAAACAAAATCTTGTGAGCAGGAAATTAATTATTGTTTCAGTGTAGCCTCTGGTAACTCCTGTTGTCTATCCTATAAAATACTCTTCTTATCATTTTTATTCATCCTCTCCTTAACGTCACTTGTCAATCTGGCTGACTTATCAAATTCTTACAGGCCATTTAAAGTTTAGATGAAAAGAAAGGAAAAGGTAAGGTTTAATCTTTTTGTGCTAAAAATCACCATACATAACGCTCGCTGCCTTTCCAAAATGTAGTGACTTTACAGTTTCTTATCGTATCTTTTCCATCTCGTGGCCCAACACTGTCTGGTGTTGTTTTTTTTTTTTTTTAATTGATGACAGGCATAATTTCTCGTTCGCACGCTATGACGTCAAATTGGTATTAAAGTAATTACGATCGCCACGCTTAGCATTATTACACTTATTAGTACGATTTCGCGGGAAGGCGACTTGGTAACTTATGTCAGTGACAGTTATATTAATTAAAACATGTGTGCAAGTGGGATTATTAACTTTGTTTCTAGGCTTTTTTTTAATGACGTTCACTAGGTGGCAGCATTGAGACGTCAGGTCCTGTCAAGTGTCAAAGCACCTATATTTTTTTGAATGATAAATGAATGAAACGAATGATGAACGTCATCATTTATATTTTATTTTTTTCATTGTCGAAATGGAAGACCTCTTATCAAACTAGTGCTAAATGAAATGGTGGCGTGAATTTTCATGAAAACCTTCATTATCCTAACTAGTATTATAAATGGACCTAGTTATGCAGAAAGCAGCCATATGGCATTTTTTCCAAAAGTGAGTTATAAACACAGTCATACTAATTAACATACAAGATTTTTTGCATAAACAGCCATGTCGATATCTATATTTATCACGGAGATATGAGCCGTTAAATGCAGCCTTGTCCATACATCCATAATGCAACCATCGCCAGAAAAATGCTTATAACTCTGTTTGTACTTTTTCCGACATGGCTCCTTTCTGCATAACACGATCCAAATGCGAAAGTGAGTTTGTTTGTTTGCTTGTTACGCTTTCACGCTAAAACGTCTGAACGGATTTGGATGAAATTTGGCTTATGGGCAAACCATGACCTGGACTAGGACATAGGATACTTTTATCCTGGTAATACGTCGCCGTGGGATAATTTCCGACCTCCACGCGGGTGAAGCCGCGGACAAATGCTAGTGAGTGTGACACAATAAAGCACAGAAGGAACAAACATTTCAATTTTTTTTTTCTGAATTTAAAAAAGGAACCACTGCCACTCAACGGTCGGGTTATTCTTTAAAAAGAAATAATAAGTATCTAATATATATTATCTGTTCTATAGAATTTTTCATGTTAATCTTAGGATCTCCAAATAACTGGGCAGCAGCGCCGAAGCCAGTCGTTTAGCTCGAAACGGTTTAATCTCAAAACCATTAATTTTAACATCACATTCGCTTACTTGGGTTCACAAAATTATTAGCCATCAATGATTTTGAACACTAAGAACAATTTAAACTCGGTATTTATTACCCATTTGTTTAAATTGAATCAGCCATTTACCAGTAGGCCGTACCTAAAAAGTGCATCAATACCAATGTAAGTCATAATAAATTTGATTGACGAGTGAATACATATAGGTTATTATCAATTCTAAACATTATTCTCATTGAAACGTGCTGACTTTGATCTTTATTGTTCAATTTACTATGCATCAAATTTCATTATAATGTAAACAAAATGGTTTATTGCAGTGCGCATGCGCGGCAACGCAGACGTACGTCTAGACGGGGAGGCGATTCTCATACGTTTTATGTTTTATCGGACCAGCATAAATGGCCTCCCCGCAGTTGCATCCCGGTCTATGCATAGAGAACAGGAGGGCAGTGCGGGGATCAATTTAAAATTGCTAGATTAAACGTCGAAAGTAAAGATTTCGCTAACCTTGGCGAAAGGCCAAGGTTTAGATTAATTTAATGTAGTTTATTTAATTTTTTGGGAGTCTGTTATCTAGCTTTCACGTGTACACTGGGCTAGACTAGATGACCTAAAGGGCGGTCACTGTCGGACTGCATAGAAAAGAAAGAGAAGCGCGATGACACAACGCTGGTAATTTATTGCAAAATATGAAGCAATTATCGATTTACAAAAAATCTATTGATTGGAATAAAAAATTAAAACACCATCACGTTAATGTGTTGCTTGTAGAATAATCTGAGAAAAAATCAGGATGATAGTATGTATATTAGTATGGTTTTTAATTGTTAAAATAAATTTTTAGAGGTATCTTCGTGATTTTTTTCTATCGTATCAAATTAGCTGTATTATGTTTTCAACACACTATCTAACTAGCATATATCCTGAAGAATATCATATACAGGGTGTTTTTTAAAACATGCGACAAAATTTAAGGGGGTGTTCTACCCATCAATATGAACAACTTTTACTATGGGACCAAACCTGAAATCGCAAAAAAAAAATCAGCTGTTCAGTACATTTTGACCAAATAAGCGAACATAAATGTACTGAACAGCTGATTTTTTTTTTGCGATTTCAGGTTTGGTCCCATAGTAAAAGTTGTTCATATTGATGGGTAGAACACCCCCTTAAATTTTGTCGCATGTTTTAAAAAACAACCTGTATTTTTCTGATTTTGTTTACTGCAGTATATCATTTACTTTTAGGCATTATAAAACTTGCGTTATTTGCGTTTAGGTCATGTAGTCCTCTTAAAGCTCCTGCCAGATATGATTCAATTTGTATTGTCTGGTATCGACTCTAGCTGCCCATAACTTTACATTAATAAAGGAAGCGCGACTAAAACAATAAGCGGATCTTATAAACACATCCACAGACGAGTATAAATAAAAACAAAACCCATCTATCGCTTTTACGACACATGTAATATAGTCGTTAACATTATTCTTTACTGGACCCAGCCTTTATCTCACAAAATTGATGTCCAATGGTTGGGAATAGTAAGGGCCTGCGCCCACTGGCGGAACGCCAAGGCAAGGTGTTTTTATTCATATCAATATAACTTAATAGTATGACAATAAAAGAGCTCGTGGCTAAGTAATAACAGCCGCACGGGTCGATCTATCAGGTTAAGCTACGCTTGCCGCGGTTGGTCCATAGATGGGTGACCATCTTTACATACCGAGACTCCTCCGGCCGTTGGTCCCGGCTGTCATGCATGGATCATTGGCAGTCGTTACGGGTCGTCAGAAGCCCGAAAGTCTGACAACCAGTCTTACCAAGGGGTATCGTATTACCCAATAACTGGGTTGTGGAGGTCAGATAGGCAGTCGCTCCATGTAAAATACTGGCATTCAGCTGCATCCGGTTAGACTGGAAGCTGACCCTAACATAGTTGGGAAAAGGCTAGGCAGATTGATTGAGTATGACAATAAAATTGAAATTTCAATGACACGGCATGACTAAACATACCGCAGCTTTGTTTTTGTACTTACAATGACTATCATTAAAATTTAAATTTTATTTTCATAGTATTAAGTTATCTAATCGTCGCATAAAAATACCATGCCGTGCCGTGCCGCCAGTAAGCGCAGGCCCTTACTACTCCCAGCTATTGGACATTTTGTGAGATAAAGACTGAGACCAGTAAAAAAAAAACTCGACTATGTTCGGAGCATGTGTCGTAAAAGCGATAGATAGGTTTTGTTTTTATTTTATACTCATCCCAGTGTTTATAAGATCCGCTTATTGTTTTTAAATAGGGATGATGCCTGGGTAAAAAAAAAGAAATTCTATTTAGTCCGTCAGTCAGATAATAAAAAAATATTAGATACGTATTTTTTGCTTTATCATATTAATAAAAAATGACTTGGATAACTCGCATTAAAGTTCGGGAGTGGGGCTCGCTACGTCACTTCTACGTATAAAATCTACCAAGACGTGACGTCATGCCACATTTTAACTCAATGTATCGCCGTAATCTTTTGATTACGTAGAAAAAGAAAAAATACGTGTCCAATATATTTTAATAATCTACATGACGGACAAAAAATCATTTTTTAGTCATCATCCCTATTCCCTTGCCGTGCCGTGCACCCAGTGGGCGCAGGCGCTAAAGATCTTCCCAATGCGGGTTTGTTGATAACACGGAAACAGAACGGGACAGGGAAACGGCACTGCAGTGAAATAAGGGCGCCATTTTATTATCTGGGGTGTGGAGAGATAAGAAACAGGGCTGCCACATGCTTGGCGAAATTTGTTTACGTTCGCTCTGGTGAAATTGTGAAATGTTTGGCTTAATTTGTGTAATACCCAGACTGTGAGTAAGTAAATTCATAAAAAATATAGCAGCAGTCGATCTATATTGCCTAGTTGTCAATTGTGTCAAACTCTAGCATTAGGTGGAATGACGTTCACGGTGAAATTTTTACAGAATAGACCGACACTCTGTAATTATTTATTATACTTTGACATAAACACGCCTATGAAGTTCTTTATTTATTGACCGGCGACCATAGACGAAAAAATGCTGGATCATGGACGCCGTTTCTTTAAAATAAAATATCAATGTGTTAAATCGATTAAAACTTCTTCATAAATAAAGTCGATTGTTATAAGAAATCGAATAGGTAACGCATTAGGACATCACTAATTGATTGCCTAATACTCGAGCTGTCAAAAGTAAAATAAATGGCTGGAAAGATTATAGACGAAATAGGTTTCTTGTTTAACTCTATAAAACAAGATTTGTAGTTAAATAATAATCACCTTTCGTCGTACTGGGTGTAATATTAATCACCGTTTATTGTCTTAAAGAGGTCATTGTACTCATCAATAAGAACAAGTTTTACTATGGGACCAAACCTGAAATCGTGAAAAAAAAAAATCTGCTGTTCCCTACATTTTGTCGAATTATGCGAACATAAATGTACTGAACAGCTGATTTTTTTCGCGATTTCAGGTTTGGCTCCATAGTAAAAGTTGTTCATAATTATGAGTAGGTACAATAACCCCCTTTAGAGGATAATGGTGATTAAAATTACATCCTGTATAGTTAGTTTTAGCATCATATTTAAAATTTATTGCGTAAATGTCTGAAACAAAATTGAAAAATCATTTCTCTCCGAAACATGGCGAGCATGCTGTCAAAGCCCAGTCACGATTTTATTACTTACTTATAATTTGCTGTAAATAAATGTTATGAACTTAAAAAGCTCACGGCTACACATATTACACGTTTGCAAAATTGAGTCACAAATCAATTGAGTGATCTGAAAAATTGAGTTGTCTGGCACACGATGAGCATTCGAAGAATTCTGTGAAAAAATGTCGTTGTACTTGACGGCAAAACCTTTTTAATTTGAGTTATTATCTTGCCGCCTCAGATAAATTTGAATTATGTGGCGACGTCGGCGTCGGGACAAATAAAACATACGTTTATTACAACCGAGACGTTTTTGATTAAAACTGCATTGTGATATCCATTTAGCGAATGTTTTGCGTGCCTTTCATTTTGTTTTGTTTCAAAGTTCAACGTTCATACGTTATGGTTCTGTAAAACTGGCTTTACTGTTACCTTATTGAGATGCTAGTCCATCTTTGCATACTATTGTATACAAGTTCTTTTAACTTAAGGGGGAAGCGTCAGGCTAGCGAAATTCCTGCCAGGGTTGCGGGTTGTTTGAAAGAGTTACCGTGGCCCTGGCACAGGCAACTGAAGGAACACGGGTGGCTTTTCAGTAGAAGTCTGACACGCCCTCCCGCTCCACCCAGAGCAGGAAAAGTTATTTGATAATTTCCCACCCAAAAAAACAGGGTAGCGAAATTCAAATTTTCTTACGTTTTTTGCAATTTGCTAGTCAGTATTAGGTTGTATGTTGAATAAAGTATGCTTCGCGACCAGAACAAATATGTTTTTACAGAATTATAATCATTAAAATCAGTAATTCAACTCCATAAGTAATCCTCACGTCAAGATTTCATGAGATAGTAATTCATTTGGATTACCTGCAGCTGTAGCCAAAGTAACATTCGATTAGCGATGACGCTAGTAGAAAAGGCAAAAATGTATGGGGTTGACATAAGCTATCGAAATGTCACGTGATCACAGATCAGCATTTCCATAGAGATGCGCGTCGATCGCGATTGTAGAAATAGAATCGCTCCGAAGCGAATGCCATTTGGCTAGACCTACGAGTTGTATTGATGACCTAAATGATTATAATTCTGTAAATACATACTTGTTACAGTTGCGAATCACATTTTGATCACCCTACAACCTAATACTGACTTGTAAATTGCAAAAAAAATAAGAAAATTTGAATTTTGTGGGCCACCCTGATTCTTTCACCTTGGCTACGATATCCAACTTTTAATGATTTTAAACTGAAGATCACATCTAAACGAGTAGTGATAATGATTTGGAAAAAATATATGTTAAATTAGAGCATTTCTTAATAACTTAATACTTCTGTGAATATTTTAGATTATGCATTACATAGTGTAATTAATTTGTATAGTTATGTCTAATGCGGATAAAAAACTGAGAATCACGCAAAAACTATCAAGCGTACTTTTATGAAACCTTCACCATTTTAAAGATAATTGAATTATTTATCTTTTAGCGTACGTGTTTTAATATAATACCTTTTGTTTTATGTATAATAAATTCATAATGCGTCTAATTTGGGATAGCGCTTCTTGATGGACGAGTCCTATTACTGGCTGGACGTACGACGCGTTGCGTGAGCTCAGTACAGAACACGCAAGCTAACCACTCAAGGGCATTGGCATATATCTGCGCCTTAAAAACGGCTGAGCTGCTGGGGAGTTTGTTGCGCCACTTCTCCTCAGCTAAAGCACTAGGAAGTGGTGAAGGGCGGGCGTTTTGGGGGACTGTCTTATGTAATTTTGACGTTCGAAAAGTGCTGATTCTCAGCCTAGTTTGATTAAATAACTTTAGATTTTTCGAAATTATTTGAACTCGTGTAGTCACTTCGATCTTGAATAATGTATCAATAATGTTTAGGACGGAACAATTTATTATCATAATTCATATTAGGCATTAATATGAAGCAAGGAACTGCTTAATATTCTATTTACACGTTCTGGTTTCCTGTTTCACTTATTTCACAGTTTATCAATGGCTACGGAAACATGATTTAAATAATGGGCAACTTACACATTTATAAACGTACTAGCAGCGCTCGGCGGTTTCACCCGCGATAGTCTCGAACCCGTAGGAATATGGGGACAAACATTTCCTATGTGTTAATACAGGTTATAAACTATCTGTGTGCCAAATTTCATCAAAATCCGTTCGGTAGTTTTTGCGTGAAAGAGTAACAAACATCCATCCATCCTCAAACTGTAAGTAGGAGTAGGAAGTAGGATAGAAAACTGTGGTTATTAATTTCGGATTTGTGGATATATTCTTCTGTTCACCAAAAAAGTCTTTTATTATTTTTACTAACTGGTTAATTCGTCGCAGCTAAAGCACTAAGAAGTGGTAAAGCGCGGGCGTTTTGGGGGACTGCCTTAATTTTGACGTTCTGTGATTTAAGTGCTGATTCTCAGCCTAGTTTGATTATATGACTTTTGATTTGATTTTGTCGACTGAAGTAGTGTATATGTACTGATTTTAAATAAAACAGTGGTAGAATTTAGTAAAGCATTGCCGGTAGCCGTTGGCTGAAGAGGACTTGTGGCAGAAAAGTCACATTTCAAGAAATTTTTCCCAAACAATTTCCTTTTTTTCATATCCACACGTGGCTTCTTATTTTTGGTTTCGCGTTTCCTTTGTCTGTCACCCTTGGCCAAGCGTGTCTGTAGATTGGGATAGGTCGGGTCGATAGCCGCGCCACCCTCGCCACTTTGTTAGCGTAATGTTACGACTTTATGGTCTGTAATGTCACAGTCACACGTTCCAAAGATTGTATAGAACTCGTGTGTTATCTGTTGACATTGCTTGCTAACTTTGTGTAGGAAAGGAGAGAATGGATGATAAAAAGTAAGTAATTGCTGACAATTATGGTAACGGTGCTAGATTTGGTTGTTAAAATATATTTTGAATTGCTTAGTTAGAGCAATTGTTAGTCTGACCCCTCGTAACATTAATCCCTCAGAGCCGGCTGTGTCGGCTTACCCTTAGTCGACTCTTATAACGCCTGTTCAGGAAGGGATAGGGGCGGAATAATCTTTCCCGGAAACATAATGAGCCTAAATTAATAAATACCTTAATCAGTATAACATGGCTGATAAATGTACAGACGCCAGCACGTCAACCTACCCGAAACTGTCAAATTTTCCCAATCAACCTTGAACCTAATGCTTTAGCGATAAAGTTGAAAATCTATTAAAGAAAGGAGATGTTTTAAAATGGGCCAGGTCTATGTACACTACCTCAAAAAAAGGGAAAATTCCATAGAATTCAGGAAAAATACAGTTAATTCATTGAAATGTATACTGTTGTGGTAGGGAAATGACTTCTATCAATTATTTTTATCGACTTTCAACATGGCGTCTCACCGATTTCGTTATTCTGTGCATAAAAATAATGACAGTACACCATAGATCGACCACTGATCATAGAAAGAGGACTGTCAGCTGTCACAACAATGTCACTTCAGTCTTCTTGAGTATAAACATCTCAAATGTCATTAATCAATCAAAATGACAGCTTACCGCCATGACGGGTTTTTGTTGTACGAGTATGTTGCAATTTCATGTGTAATTAATTGTGGTTTACCAGAAAACATAGCCATTTTAAACTAATTGGACAGTTGTGAACTGTTTTAAATGTATTTCCCTATTTTTATTATAGTGTATACGAGTACCTGGCACAAGGTCCATACATTTTGGTACATCTCCTTTGACAGATTGTAGTAGCTCGATGTGCTGGCGTCTGTACCTTATAAAAAGTAGAACCATTCCGTTTTAGTCAAGCCTAGTCTCGATGGGACATCATGTTTAACAGTAAAATAGTTCAATGTAAATAAACTAAGGACAAACAGTGCGTAAGTCAGGGTGGTTTATTATTCTATTCAAATAATTTATAATGAATGTGTTTTATTGCTCGAAACAAAAGGTTATTATGACCATTCCCAACCCCTCAAAACCTAATGAAAGCACGTCGGACAAAATGAAACGTACGCCAAATACATTAGTTTAGTGCGGTAGGATTGATTTATTACTAAACACCCCCTGTTATAGGCGCACAGAATAGCACCATTACTCAGGGGAAACCGAACGTAATTTGTTCCAAACAAAAATACCGCTGCGTTTGACGTTTCATATTTTTGCAGAATAAACCTCTATTCCGCGCGGCTTTAAGTCCACAGACTAAAAAATCGTGTACAGATTATGCAGAACTCAGTAAAGTTTTGAAAAGGCCTTATTATAGTGGCCAGTCTAATAAGATTCTGTGTTAAATTGCAATATTGAAGTTCCAGGGGTCTACGTGTATGGTAATTTCAAAATAGGTTTCGTTGTAAGCGTTCATTGTTTCGGATTTACGCTACAATGTGCGTGTGCATATTTTAAGACTTATGACGTGGTAATAAGATTGATTATAGCGTGCCATGTGGTAATCCTGAGCTGCATGCATTCGTGGGAAACGGGGATCGATTTTTGTTTTATTGCGAGACGTATGTTTGCTCAAAACCATTTCAGTTTTTATGACTGCCCCACGAGAAATATGAGTCTTAATATTTTGATGAATTTATGAATTCTACAGCTTGTGTTTACTCTTTAGCAGAAACCATGGGAAAAATAAAGAATTCTGTTAGACCGTAATTTCAGATTACTCATCACCACAATGGGGCATTATTGGAACATTAATAATAGGGATGAGGACTATAAGCGGATTTTGATGATTCGTCGTTTCGTTTGTCTCGGGCTTATGTAATTGTATAAGCATTCAACTAAAAATGGAATAATAAATGTACTTTAAAAAAGTGAAAACCGACTTCAAAAACCTAAAATTAATAAAATAACTTTCATAATAAAACTTACCAGCTTCTAAAGGTCATAAGATTTTTGAAGTCGGTTTTCACTTTTATTAATTTATAGTTCACTTTTTCGCAGTCGGTTTCGCACTTTTTAACGTGCTTTCCGAGGCACGGGTGGTCTCTCTCTCTCTCACACGACATGATTATTAAGAAAATAACTTGTGTTTCCAACTCCTGAAACGCAAAGCAGTTAAAACATCTCTGTCTAAGCTAAACGGTAGATCTCTCCGTACGGTGCCTGTGTCCAAACAAGGTAGAATAATACCCCGTGTCTATTTATTCCCGGTCTTTGCCCCCGGTTCCTGAAGACAGTAGTAGGTACAGTACACTCGAACAAAATATTTGGTATACCAGGCAGCTAACTGGCAACTGTGCTGTGCTGAGTACCTAGTTAATTCTTTTACATCATGAGTACCTACTAAAATAGAGTCCGACCGAAAACTGATTTGCATTTTCGGCAGAAAACCTAAACGACAAAATGTTTTTTTTTTTTGTTGTCATGCGTATTTTTGTTATAAAGTAAAAGAAATTGCATTTCTTTCTGTCAATCTTGTAATCATTGTATTTAACCGTTTAAACTTAGATCACACGAAACTTTGTATGTTTCTCAAATACATAATTTAATAAATCAAATAACATGATAACAAACAACTTTTACAATGGGACCAAATCAGAAATCGCGAAAAAAAAAATCAGCTGCTCCCTACATTTTGACGAGTTATGCGAACATATGGGACAGCACATTTTTTTTCGCGAATTCATGTTTGGTCCTATAGTAAAAGTTGTTTGTTATCATAAGTACAATCATGTGTTTAAGTATCGGTCAATAATTATATGAAACATATTATGAGAAACATATTTTTCAGGATTTTCTCAGTTATTGTACTTTTAGTTGTTGTGACTATGAATGTTGTCTGAAGAAGTTAATTGAAAGCATTCATTTGCTAGCGCTTAACTTTTTTTAGGCGAAAACGTCATTTTTTCACGTCACGTGACGAGATATTTCCGAAAATGGATATTTCTGACGATAACCGTAAACGAAATTCGGTTGGAGTTTCTAGCCATAAGCTTAAAAAGTTATGAATGGTATTTGACAGTGTAGTTGAAAGATGTATGCCTACTCCAAATAGCTTGTTCGAGTGTCCACGGTGGTATAAGGGGCTATTCGTAGTCTAAACTTGTAAACAGAGCGATTCGCGCGCCTAAATCTTGGTGTTAATAAAATTAATGATGAAACGAATGAGTCGTGAATTAGAGGGTCAATGTTCTGTTTAAATTGTAATCGAATGATTGCGATTTGTGTTAAGGCTTCTTCAAACAGGCGCAACGGCACCGCTAGTCGCGTGACCTTCGGTGCTTTTTAACGACTTCAAAAAAGGAGTTATTTATCAATTCGATACGTATAGTATGTAATATTATTGGAACAGCAATATATTCACATAATTATGATAACCTATCAGGGCTTCCAAACAAATATACAAAATTTTATAGATGTATGTATGTATATATGTTTGTTTGTTTGCATGTATGTAGGTATGTTTGTCCACGCATTTCTCCTAAACTATTGATCGGATCGTAACCATTCTTTTTTTGTTGGCTTACATTTACTTCCCTGAGAAACCTACCGATTTTGATGAAACTATCACTGTGCCCTAAGCACAGTGAAAGTTTCATCAAAATCGGTTCAGTAGTTTTCAAGATAATGTACTCGTACTAAAACGTGTAAGTGTGACGGCCTGGCTTATTGATACGAGCTACGGGTGTGGTGTCAAAGGGAAACTCATAACCTTGGTCAAATTCTAGTGCAATATTTATAAAAAAAACTATTAATTACTTATAACAAACAAATATTTCAGCTTTAACTAGAAACTAAAAATTACGAAATAAAAAATAATTAAATCGACATCAAAAAGAAATTAACTCAAAACTATGGAATAACTTTCATTTCGGAAGTCGGTAACAAAAAACTTAAATACAGATCACAAGATACCGACTTCCGAAATTAAAGTTATTTCATAGTTTTGAGTTAATTTCTTTTTGAAGGCGATTTAATTTTTTTAAATTATTTTTTATGTGTAGCGTGCTATTCGCGTCGCGTGTCGCGCTTTAGAGCGGGTGAAAAACTAACAATTTGTCTGGATGAAATAATTATATAATGAAATAATTATATATGATGATTTAATTATAATTTAGGGATAAATCTATAAATAAATATATTTTGTGTGTCTGGTTTTGTATTTTCGTGTTATCCCACCGAATTCCGAAATTAAAGTTATTTTTCACTTTTTGGAAGTCGGTTTTATTTTTTGTTAAAATGTTATTTTTTTCACTTTTTTGTTGTGGTACCTACCTCAAACAAATTCGAATACCACTACCTGTAGTGATATTCTGTACAAATCTCACAGTGAAAACTTAGGTGAGGTGAGCGTGGAGTGAGCTGTCAATAGTGACAATCCCTAGCATCAGGTGGAATGACAGCTCTCTTCAAGCTCACTTCCCCTAAGTAGGTATTCACGGTGAGATTTTTACAGAATAAACCGGCTGCTATGTAAATAACAGTGATATGAAGTTATTAAAACATCATCCAGGTAAACAAAGTGGGAAAAATACGCATTATTGAACCTAACTCAAAAACTACCCAAGCAAAGTTAATGAAATTTATATGGGACCAGAAACCTTGGAAGTATAACCCTTTCAAACAAACAAAACAAAAAGAATTTTCTAAATCGGTCCATCCGTCTTTGAGTAATCGCGTAACAAACATACAAAAAAAAGCAACATACAGACGAATTGAGAACCTCCTTCTTCTTGAAGTCGGTTAAAAAGAACACCTGTTCCATTTTCCGCCAAGGTCGAACATAGTTTACCACGAGTTACAATGAAAATAATACATATTATACATTCGCTACACATAATACGAGTATTACATGTTATGATTACTAACTTTCTCTTATACAATCTTTCTAAAACATGAAAGCTCATTACAATAGTACGATAACATTCGCTCAATTGCCAAATTGCGTAGTGCCTTCTATCAATAAATTGATTGTAAGCTATCCAGATGCCGTTTTACGTGTGAAAAATCTTCATGAAGATTATAATTAGAACTTAAAACGGGAATTTACCATGTATATTAATGGAGTATTCCCGTTTAAGCACCCATTTTTGGAGCACCTATGCGTTTAGCACCAAAGGTATTCTCAAATGGGAATAATTTTAGTGCTCAATGCATAGGTGCTCAAACGGGAATACTCCATATTTATTGTTTTGAGTTTCCGATATTTTGGCACTATGTAAGTGCCATGATCACGGATAAACTACGGTTAAGTTCTAATGATAGTGTTAGTGACCATGTCGGTTTAAAAACTTTCATAGAAATTGTTCTATCAGAATCGCGTCGCACCTGTTTTCGAGATCCTTTACATGTTTTACGATAATATAATCTAATAGAAAGAAAACTGTAAATTTACTTTAAAAAAGTAAAAACCGACTTCAAAAACCTAAAACGAATAAAATAACTTTCATAAAAAACTTAACAGATTCTGAAGTCGGTGCCAAGCTAAAGTGCATACATTGAAGAATTGAAGACACCGACTTCAGAAGCTGTTAAGTTTTTTTTTTTTTTTTTTATAAAAGTTATTTTATTCGTTTTAGGTATTTAAAGTTGGTTTTTTTTTTTTTAATAAGTTTAGAGCCCAACGTAAAGAAGAATAATCATAATCCACTTAGAAATACCGGAGATACAGTACATTTATATACAAATAAATTTCTCAACAGTTTATAACTCTCGTAGAACACACTAAATATCAGTCAAGGAAGTGGCTTATTGTTCCCAGAACAGATTGCCATGAAGCAGAAATAGCAAAAAAAAAGTGAAAAAAAAAAACATCAGTATTGGTTCATTCGTTTTTGAGAAAATCGTGGACATACAAACATACATACATACGGGTCGAATAGAGAACCTCCTTTTCAAGTCGGTTAATGAAACAAGCTGTCTTAAAAAATAATATATACTTATTATAGGTGTGACTATAGCTTTTTCTTTCTCTGTTTTTTAGGATACTTAATTATAGTTATGTATAAGCGATTTGGTCTTCATATACTGTTTAATGCTTATTTTGTTTTTTAAATAAATAATTTAGGACCTAAAAAGTTATCGACATGCGACTTACACACTCTATAATGCAGTAAACCTCGCTTCCACAGGCTAACCGTTTTATCACTAGAGCTATTCTCATATCGTTTGTATCAATCATAGACACTGTAAACTCATTACAGAAAGTAAAACTGCAATGTCTCGGTCGTTGATATCGATCGCATCTAGAGAGGCGCCATGCGGAACCCATTGTGCCGCGTCGTCGACAGAGCGCCACCCTAATTGTACGAGTTCAAGTTCACTGACATATCGACTGGCGCGCCCTCTAGGGTCGGATACTGACGATAATTCGATTGTGTCGGCTTGTCATCTTCATGTGATTATGCTGGCTTTAATATCTTCATTCTGAGCTGATTTGCTGGTTGTATAGATCTGAGGGTTATAATTCTCGGCCGGAACACTGGCGAGGGCTATATAATTTGTACCTGACTATTATTATTTGTACGAAGTATTATCGTGTCTGGTTTTGTGGTCTACATCTCTGCGATGAAGGTTTTTCTCGAGGTTATCCAAAGCTTTGAAGGTATGCTAAAAATAATAAAAATAACCAGATTTAAATAAGGAAACATGAATGAGTGGTGAATGGCACATAGTTTTTTGTTCTTCAGAACGTAAGCAAACTTTTGGACATAAAATCAATAGAAATTACTTTTTATTTTATTTGAGATGGGTTTGCTCTTGACTATACGTAGTCTAGGTCAGAGGTGACAGAGACAAAGTCTACGATGGAGTGTGCTTACCCAGAAGAAGCCTGTTCACTCTAACTTTGAAGAGATTCTTATTTATTATTCCGTTATTGGGCCAAAGCCTCCAAAGGTAAATTACTGCAAATGGTTTACTTAACTAGGATATTGTCCTCTATGTATGTATTCTGAAAAATGGTGACAAATGTTTTGAGTAATGTTTATGAGTAGGAAGACAAAAAAAAAAAAAAAAACTATGGATGGATTATGTGAAAGATGATAATTATGGCTAGAAAGGGCTAGTATATTATTATATAGTCATCTCAGTAGTGTAGTCACTACTGAGATGACTATATAATAATATAATCTTTCCAATTTTACTTTAGCGTCCATGAAGTATTGCATTTTTTCGTCTATGGTTGTCTGTCAATAAATAAGGAACTTCATAGCGTCCATGAAGTATTGCATTTTTTCGTCTATGGTTGCCTGTCAATAAATAAGGAACTTCATAGCGTCCATGAAGTATTGCATTTTTTCGTCTATGGTTGTCTGTCAATAAATAAGGAACTTCATAGCGTCCATGAAGTATTGCATTTTTTCGTCTATGGTTGTCTGTCAATAAATAAGGAACTTCATAGCGTCCATGAAGTATTGCATTTTTTCGTCTATGGTTGCCTGTCAATAAATAAGGAACTTCATAGCGTCCATGAAGTATTGCATTTTTTCGTCAATGGTTGCCTGTCAAAAAATAAATGTTTGGAAAGAGTTTAGGGAAGAGACTAATGGAAGAAAAAAAGACGTGTTGCGCCGGCCCCAAAATAAATTGGGATAAAGACAATAGAATGATAATATGAATTCTGGAAAACTGCGTTTGAACTCTCAAAAGTTTACCCGACGTTCCACACCATTAATCATCAACAGTAGGTATGAAACTTGAATGCTGACCTTGAATTACTTTAAGCGATTTTCGACCTTACTCCTGAGACAATACGTATGCGCAAACAACGCCCACTACTCCACCGAGCGCTCAAGATTAGTGCCGGCAGGTATACTCAGTTATCATCTAAATATTTCCCAGGCCTCCACTAGTCCTATAACCGTGACTACGTTACTCTAGCCACACACTACGCTCACATTATTACATTATTCAATACCTATTACCTTCCATTGCTTGATATTCCACGATTCTTATTTCCCGGGTACACTGTGGGACACGAAATTGTGCACATTATTAGAATGTTATAAATAACTAGCTTTCCCCCTGTTTCACCCGCATGGATTGATTTACCGGGATAAAAATTAGTTAATGTATTAAAGCAGGTTATAAACTATCTGTGTGGTAAATTTCATCCAAATTCGTTCTGCCGTTTTTGCGTGATGGAAGTAATAAACATCTAAACATACAAACTTTCACATTTTTATTTTTAGTAGAATTTAAATTATAATAATTAATTCATTTATTTCAGGTAAATTACACCCATTGCTGAACAAAATTAAAAGTCATATAAAATAAATTAAAATAATAAAATGAATAAAATTTACATAAATTAAATTGTTGTTTGTTTTTATTGAGTGATCGGTGTTTAGATACGGATATTTGATATAATCGTTGGTTTAATTTAAATTAATTTATCAGTGTTGTCTTTAAAAAGATAAACAAATGTGATGTAAATGCAAAGTAAATTGTGTTTGGTCTCTGGCCCTAACATCACGCAATGGATAACTTATAGGCTGCTCGAATACGAGGCTTTTGCCTACTTTGCATGTGTGTACTATATGTCTTGTTTTTAGGGTTCCGTACCCAAAGGGTAAAACGGGACCCTATTACTAAGACTGTATCTCATGAACCGTGATAGTTAGACAGTTGAAATTTTCACAGATGATGTATTTATGTTGCCGCTATAACAACAAATACTAAAAAACAGAATAAAATAAATAATTAATGGGCTCCCATACAGCAAACGTGTTTTCTTAAATAGATAATGGTACGGAACCCTTGGTGCGCGAGTCCGACTCGCACTTGGCCGGTGTTTTTGTAATGTGCGTCTTGTTGGTACAGAATAAACATTTTTCTTTCTTCTTTGATTAAGCTTATACTCAAAGAAATGGCTTTTAATTGATTTTGTTTAATAGCGATAGAATAAATACTCTTTATTATGTACACCATACAAATTACTAATATAAATGTAGAAAGAAATCCTATAGGCGCTCATATCCTATATATCGTTCCTATGTATCGATCCTTTAGTAAAACTTTGTGAAGCAGTTTATCGTTCGTGGAAAGCAAGATGATAATGATGAGATTACAAAGTTACAAGTAACTACAACGTCTACAGCAGCTGTTATATTTATTTATTTAACTATGGCTCTCACATACGTAACAAATTTTGGTTTTTACATTGAGGTGACCTTGTCACTTAGGGCTCTTACACACCACGTTTTTTTCAGGCGCCTTCGACGCGCGTGTAACGCGTTTGCAACGCAAACCGTGCAGATTTCTCAAGTTTAGTTTACGGAAGAAAACGCGCCGTCGACGCGCGTTAGGCCGTTTGTGCACTACAAGGAATTTTACTGTCCGGCAGTCCGATTTTTTACGGTCCGATGTAGCATGAATAAAAACGGATGATTGGCTTGGCACTTGTCCGTCTTTACTCGGATCAGGGTAACTCACTTTGAAACTACACGCCACGCACGCGTAATTACGCTAGGAACGTTGAGTACGGTCCGGAATGGGGAAAAGTGAAATGTCGGACGGTAAAATTACGGAGGTATAGTGCACAAACTAGTATATACATTTAAGGCGTGCCACATCGGACCGTAAAAAATCGGACTGCCGGATAGTAAAATTCCTTGTAGTGCACAAACGCCTTACAGGGGCCGCACCGTAAGCGGCGCGTATAAAAAACGTCGTGTGTTTGGACCCTTACAGAAGTGCAAAGAAGCTATAGGTACATAATTATTATAAAGCTAAATTAAATCTGATTAAGATAAACGTAGATACAGTCGAATTATCAGCGTGTTATTTAACATTTTCAAACAGTCAATTGTGGATTCAGCTTTCAGCCTTGATGATTGTTCAAGGCTGGCCAGGGCTGTGAACAATAGGCCCTTAGAACGAATCAAAATGAATCATGAGACCAAAAATACACTTAGTACATGGTACTAAACATTCCTTCTAAATCCACTTGTCTAATTAAAGAGAGACACCTGGTGTGGGCGTTGTTCATCGAAATGACAAGTGACCGATCGATATTTTTAATTTGTGTAATGTAACGCTGTCTATCGTAATTAGTATCCCTCTATGACTCCACGTCGTTAATTACTGAACTTTATTATGTTATGATTTTATTTAAGGTCTTAACTATTCAAAGCTAGTTAATTTTCTTACGTTCTTTCAATTTGCGAGTCCGTATTAGGTTGCATGTTGCTTAAAGTATGATTCGCGACCGTATATATACAGGGCTATTTTTAAATCATTAGCTAAACTTTCACAGGGTGTTCTACCCATGAATATGAACAACTTTCACTAGTGGACCAACTCTGAAATCACAAAAAAAAATCTGCTGTTTCATAAAAAAGTTCAATACCTACTCTACCAAAAAGTATGAAACAGCAGATATTTTTTTGTGATTTCAGAGTTGGTCCACTAGTGAAAGTAGATCATATTCATGGGTAGAACACCCGGTGAAAGTTTAGCTAGTGATTTAAAAATAGCCCTGTATAAAATGTATTTACAGAATTTTAATAATTAGAATCAGTAATACAACTCCTTAAGTTTAGTTTAATCATAAATGTCAAGATTTCATGAAATAGTCTTTCAATAGGATTACCTGGTCTTAAAAAGTGGTAATGTATTATACTGTGAATGTATACTTGTTACGGTTGCGAATCATATTTTTATTCACACACAACCTAATACTGACTTGCAAATTGCAAAAAACAAGAAAATTTGACACACTTTGTACAGTAGCAATGGCTTTCATTTTGACAGTTCAACAACATTCATTGCGTTATTTACGTTGTTGAGCTGACCAATTTTTCGAATATATGAATCAATGGATTAGCAATATGCTTCAAAATCATTCAGATTGTGATTCGAAGTATGTTACGGAATTAGGATGCTGAACTGGCGGTCACGCTAACGACCTTGCTGGCTGGTTAACCTTTGGCATTGGCTTGTGGACACGACTAAAGAAGAAAAAGCTATTTATAGAGTTCTTCCATCTCATGTTTCATTCCAAAATTCCAGTATTAGGGAGTGATTGAGAATTCTCTATATTTTGATAGCATCGTCTTTGATTTGTCTCTTTAATAATTTCGAAACTATACGTGCCCAATTGTCCCTAGGTACTCTTTCAAGCCATCACAACTTTACCTCCATAATATTTTCACCCTCCAAAGAGCGCTAGGCATATTTTGTGCGCCTCAAGTGTACGTAATGATTATTTCATAAGCTCGTGTTATGAATGAGAATGGCCACTATTCCTCCACTAACGGAGTTTTCACGATCTCCATAACATTCGCGAGATGTGTATTATCGTCATTATAGTAGAATATTTTATTACAGTTTACTCTGGGCAGTATTTTTAGAGTATGATCTTGCTTATTGTGAGAGGAAATAACTGGTTAGACTGTTAGACTCATTTCCTTTGCAGATTTTAGCTCGGTCGTATTTTTAACATTCATAGGTATGTCTTGAGATTGTTTCACGGCCCAATCAGAGCTTACACACGGTGTACGTAAGAAAAATATTTATATAATATGTATATAAACGTATATCATACATATAGGTACTTACTTATAAATGTAAAAAAATATCATCCAATGACGACCGCGGGCTTCCAGTACTTGTGAACCTATGGGGTTCGGCTGATATTCGTGCACACATTGACATGAGCTATGTGTTTTTTTTTATGTAGGTGTATAAACGAACAGTTGACGGGTTAAACGTTTACTGAGCTGAGCTATATTTATGTAAAACTCCGACAAACGTTGTCCTGAAGAGAGAGATGCGCTTACTAACGAACAGTATTTCATTTTTATTATATAGAGATACAGATGATTTACAGGAATATTTTGGTATATTAGTAAATCACGTTCCCCCAAAATAAAAGTTCCTGCTCGTTGCCATTCAAAAAACGAATTCGAATCTCATCATTCCAAGTTTCTAAAAAAGTATTTCCGAAAATTTGAAAACAGAATTTCTCTCCACGAATCTTCACTGTTGTTTGTTCATTGGTCGTTTGTACAGCCCGCGGCACGTAAGTTGGCAAGAGTCGTTAGATGCGCAGAAGTCATTTTTTAGATCTCTTTGGTCGCGAGCGGGACGCGGGGAATGAGGTAGCATCATTCCGAGCGCGCGATTGGTTGGTCAGTCGACTCTTGTCTCTCGCGTCGCGTCCACGTTCCATTCGCTCCCGAGTACACTTGCGTGCACTAAAATTGTAACATTTGTTTTTGTTGAACTTTTGTTACAAGTTCTTGTTATTGTTTTGTTTGAATTTTTAAATTTAGATAATGCCACAAACAAATACCATTTTACGTAGACATGGCAGAAAAATGGTTTATGATGTGTACTGTTACATATTTTGACGAATTATGCGAACATAAATGTACTGAACTGCTGATTTTTTTTTCGCGATTTCTGGTTTGGTCCCATAGTAAAAGTTGTTCATAATGATGAATACAATGACCTCTTAAGAGGTTGTTGGTGTTTTACAAATAACCCTGTATATTTTATTTATTACTCCTAATATACTTCACGAATTATTCTCCTTTCTTTAACTTTCTTCGAAATAGTTATGTTTAAAAATAAATTATCGTAATAACCACAGAATAATGACAAGCAATAAAAGTGACCATTTTTTTGTTGCAATAAGTGTAGCATGCGCGAACTTACCCCCACTACGCCAAAACCTTGCCAACTTACGTGCCGCGGGCTGTAACTCGAAGTTATTGTGTCGCCTAAAATTAGTTCACACGACAAATATTCTGTCTATTGTCTATGGCAGTTGAGATTTATGTGTGCTCTTTCAGATGCATTGGCACTGAAGATTTGTTAGCGGTCATATACGTATATTACGACTCATTACTGTAACAATTCCTACCTAAGCTCACAACTCACGTTCCAGATATCATTCATAAGATTTTGAGAGGCCAAAAATATACGTTTGTTAAGATGAAGCGACATTATCTAGTCGGATGTAAGTCGCTTTTCAAAAGAAAATTTTTAATAGTCGATAGATTCGGCAAAGCTTTCTGCTGAGAGCTGTAACTCGTCGTCAAAGGGCTTACCCAGTTCGGTCATGAACCCAAACAGAGTATAAAGACTAGAACCCTGTGCCATACAGTAATTTGTATTTAGCACCTTTTAACAAAACCCAAAATAATTTATTCAAATGAATGTTGTTCAATGTTTTGAGCCGTTTGAGGTCGAAACGCCTGAGTGCGCGTCTCCTTTTTAAGGAAGTTTCTCGCCGACTGGTCGACACTTGGCCAAACAATTAGCATTGCCATTCAACGTGGCAATGCTGCCAGTCTTCTGTGCACGTTTCCGGATGACAGCGACGCAGAAGAATACTTCTATGCCTAAGAGTCCTATTATTTTTGTATTTATTTGTATAGTTAGTTAGAGGAGTTCGTGGCTAAGTAATAACAGCCGCACGGGTCGATCCATCAGGTTAATCTACGCTTGCAGGGGTTGGTCCGTAGATGGGTGACCATCTTTACATACCGAGACTTCGCCATGCCTCGGAAAGCATGCTAAACCGTTGGTCCCGGCAGTCATTCGTGGATCTTTGACAGTTGTTACGGGTCGTCAGAAGCCCGAAAGTCTGACAACCATTCTTACCAAGGAGTCGGATTAGTTACTGGGTTGTGGAGGTCAGTTAGGCAGTCGCTCCATGTAAAATACTGGTATTCAGCTGCATCCGGTTAGACTGGAAGCCGACCCCAACATAGTTGGGAAAAGGCTAGGCAGATTGATTGTATAGTTGGTTAGTCATTTAATTTATTATCTAGTGTAACTAGTCACTTGGTTCAAATATATAAAAAAAGGACTTTATGCATGTCAAAACTACTTAAGACAGTCCCCCAAAACGTCACCACTCCCAGTATTTTAGCTGGGTAGCAGAAATGGCGCAACGAACTCCTCATCTTCCAACTAACAATACAATAGATATTAGTCACGCGCGTGTTGAAGCTACAATAAAACAACACGTGGCAACAGATATGCATAACAGTTGCTAGACCAAAACATACTGCTATGTTAGTAAACCTTTAGGCACGAGATAACATTGTCCAAATGGAAGGGACACTATCAAGTAGCATAAACTGCTGAAACATAGGCATCCTCTCCGTAAGCGGGAATGGGCCGGAATCCACCACACAGGCCCAGTGCGAGTTGGTGGACATCACAGTCAGGTCTTCGCATTATTGGTTCTAGGACATGCTGGTTTCCTCACGATATTGATTTATAAACATTAAATTGGCTTTATAAAAGCGCCGATCGTTATGTATTAAAAGGCTCAAGCTAGCATGTTTTGTGTCAGGGACAAATGTCTACAATATGGCCACAACGATCGGAAAACAATCACTGAGCATTTAAAGGAATAAGAGAATTAAATTGTCTCTGTGATGTGCTACTGTTTATAACTTATTTGTACTATTTTTGTTAGATTAATTAATTAATTTTTATTAGTGGGGACTTGTGGCGAATTAGTAACAGCTAACACATGGTCGTCAGAAGCCCGAAAGTCTGACAACCAATCTTACCTAGTATTACCCAGTAGTGGGTTGTGGAGGTCAGATAGGCAGTCGCTCCATGTAAAATACTGGTATTCAGCCGCATCCGGTTAGACTGGAAGCCGACCCTAACATAGTTGGGAAAAGGCTAAGCATATGAAGATGTTGTAGGTTACACAATAAATTGCAAGTGCAACGCAAATTAATACTGTCTAATAATGGTTGAACTTTTGATCTCCAATTTGTAATGTCAGTTTCTGACACTAACTACCCTTTTATTAGACCTTCGCTGTTGAGCTTAAGCACTGAGCATGCAAACGGTGGACAATTTGGAATCTTATTGAAATCCAGGGATATTTGTCCTAGTATTGTATAGATTACCAATACGTTCTGGGCCTTAGCACACCGCAGCGAAACCGCAAGATGTTTCGCTATACTCGAGTAGCGGAACTTCATGCGAGTCAGTTGTGCATCTCCAGTGGTTTAAGTTAAACAAAAAAAAAAAAAAAAACAGACCAGCCAAATAGGTGCAACCGTTCTGAAGTGATGCGCGTACATACATTCAATTATAGATTAAATAAAGGCTCCCGCAGACAGGCGCGACGCAACTCTGGTGGAACAATGTTAATGAAGTTTTCATCTAATGAAATTGTTCCACCAGAGTTGCGTCGCGCCTGTCTGCGGGAGCCTTAATATAACAGCAATCACAACACTCAACTGTTTAGAGCTCATATCTAGGCTTCATACATTTGCTGTTGTGGTTATTGTTTATTTACACAGCCTATTCCCTAAACAATAAAACAAGGCATAGTTTTTCCATTCGCGTTTTTATAAATACATGACGTCATAGAATGAGTAGTCGATCAAATCGATGGCTCCTAAGTATACAGAGCCAACTGTACTTCTAATAACTTTAAAGGAAGGCGATAAAAAGAGCGAATGATTATATTTCAAATGTTAATACAATCAAGAAAAATAGTGCAGTGCGTAATAAATTTCATATTATTTTATTAATAACCATTCGCTCTTTTTATCGCCTTCCTTTAAAGTTATTAGAAGTACAGTTGACTCAGTATACTTAGGAGCCATCGATATATTGGTGTTGACATTAGCACTGTGATTCTGTGAATGACTGTCACGCTAGATTAGAAGGCAATAGTCTGATAAGGTGCCTGATTGATTAAGCTTTATTTGTTGCAAGTATTTTGAAATAAACTATAGCACGCAGTTTAGTAAACGATCACGTACTAGTAAACCAAGCTCGATGTGACTACATATTAATGGGGAAGCGTCAGGGTAGTCCGCGAAATTCAAATTTTGTTACGTTTTTTTTTTGCAATTTGCAAGTCACTAATAGGTTGTTTGTTGAATAATGTAACAAATATGTATTTACATAATTATAATCATTAGAATCAGTAATACAACTCCTTAAGTTAGTATAATCCTCAAATGTCAAGATTTCATGAAATAGTCATTCATTAGGATTACCTGGTCTTAATATAGTTGTGTTGTTCACTTTAATGATTATAATTATGTAACTACATAGTTGCGGCCGCGAATTATATTTTGATCAACGTACACTGACTTGTAAATTACAAAAAACCTAAGAAAATTTGAATTTCGCGGGCTACCTGGAGCAAAATACCGGGAGCCTTAAATAAACCTTGTAATTTTGCTTTATTGAGCGAGCGTGCGAAGCGTCTATGCTTCAAGTCTGGCAAAATTTGCTTTCGTCTGTCAATTTGTTTGCTACTCCTCTACAGGTCGTAATTTACAACCGATCGAGATGAAACTTGGTATACAGGTTTTACGGTTTTATAAGATTTTTTTTTTGTCTTCGGTGTTTTTGATTGGAGGGGTACTTCCTCCAAAAAGGAGCAAAAAGGGGGCTCCTGGATATCTCTGCCTTATGAGATCTGATTTCGATGGTTCTTTTTTTATTGAAAGGTTTGAAACTTTAAGTTGCGTGTCATAAAAATTTGATGAAGATCTGATGAAAAAAAAAAGACGTGGTAAAATTAAAGACGTATATCCCGTTTATACGGCTTGTATTTTACCACGTCTTTTATATAACTTAGTGATTAATTAATTTTTGCAAAAAAATTGTTCTCGCGAGGTCTACTGTTCGCAGAACTATTAGTGTACTAGCAGCAGCGCCCCGCGGAATTTCATCAAAATAGTTTTTGCGTGAAAGAGTAACAAACATCCATCCATCCTCACAAGCTTTCGCATTTATAATATTAGTAGGATTCGTTTTTTACATAGTATGCTTTCATTACTGACTGCTTTTCTTACTGAAACGACAGACTAATGCCCGTTTTCACCAACCGTAAGTGACACTTAAAAGAGTCCCTAAATAAAAGTGTACTGATGGATTTTCAACCAGCGCCGAGAGTTGAAAATCCAACAGTGCAATAATATTTAGAGATTCATTTAAGTGTCACGGGTTGGTGAAAACGGGAATTAGTACCTTAAAGTCGGTAGCTCGTGGCTAAGTAATAACAGCTGCACGGGTCGATCCATCAGGTTAAGCTACGCTTGCCGCGGTTGGTCTGTGGATGGGTGACCATCTTTTCATACCGAGACTCCTCCGTGCCTCGGAAAGCACGTTAAGTCCCGGCTGTCAGTCCCGGCAGTCGTTACGGGTCGTCAGAAGCCCGAAAGTCTGACAACCAGTCTTACCAAGGGGTATCGTATTACCCAGTGGGTTGTGGAGGTCAGATAGGCAGTCGCTCCATGTAAAATACTGGTATTCAGCTACATCCGGTTAGACTGGATGCCGACCCCATAGTTGGGAAAAGGCTAGGCAGATTGATAGTCGGTCAACGGGAAAGTTGTCGCGTAGCAATCGTGCGTCAAAATTAAGTCTTAATTTTTGACATTACTTATCTCCTGTCAAATGTATGGGCGATGAACCAATCTGTAATACTGAATGCACGCATCTATGACTGAATGTGATACGCATCGAATTTTAAATGTCTCAGCTTCAACTGTTCTTGAATAACCTGCTTTAGTAAAATATGACTGCATCAAAAACAAACGCACTGACTCGTGTTTTTCTTGTTCACAGGTAATTACGAGATAGCTGATAACAAAGATAACAAATAGCGGCCAGACAAGGATGAGTAACGTTAACTACCTAGCAAAATAAGAATGTAGCAACAATTTGATAAAGGTAATTGATATCGAAACTGATAAGTAGGATTGCAATTCTATAAAAATAATTGCTGTTTGTACAATTACTTTGAGATAAAAAGAATAAAAAAAAAAAAAAAAAACTATAAAACCCGACTGCGACTCAAATGGGTCCAATTTGAGTTTGAAAATATAAAAATGAAATGAGTCCCGCCTGCTTCCAACTTTTATTTAATTTAAAATGGGTTTGTTTTTAGTTTTTTAAACTTATGTTTTTATATCGCAGTCGGGTTTTTAGTTTTTTTTTTAATTACTTTTTTTTATTTCCAGCTGTTTAGTTTACAAATGTGAAAGTTTTCACAGAAGGTTTAGTTCTTGCAAGGAGTTTTCGTTTTGGTATTTTATTGTACGTGTTTTTTTTACGATTTGTCACTTAGAATTACTTTTAACCATATAAGTTGTATATATTTTAGTAATCATCTTTTAAAACCCTTCATTTTGATATCCCACACAATGGTATTAGAAAAAAAAACGAACTCCACAATATGGCACCCCAAATCTGTAATTTTACTTTGTATTTGGTTTTAATAAAGTTCGCGCTACCAAGACAAATCTAAAGACGTATTATTTATCCAAATCCGTTCATTCATTTAGGAGTTACGAGGGAACAAAGAAACGGACATACATACAGGTCAAACACATAACTCTCCTTTTGGGCTTCGCCGCAGTCGGGTAAAAAGACTTGGTTCTTGGTCTATACAACACTGGCATCTTACATAAAAAAAAACTTTTCAAATAACAATTTTAATCAAATAAAATACCTACTTTCTTTGTTTATACTGGCTGGAATGACAGCCGCGGTCGGTTCGTGGATGGATGACCATCCACTACATATCGAGACCTCTCCGTGCCTCGAAAAGCCGTTGGTCCCGGCTGTCATTCGTAGATCTTGTACAACCGATCTACACATTTCTGCCACAGATACAGATAGACCTAGATAACGCAAGAGCAACTACTTCGGGTGCCCAGCTTAAGCGTAAAATGCTTAAGTGGCCACTGTCGCGCCCAATTTGCATCAGTGCACCGCGCTAGGCGGACGTCAATCAAAAATCTAAAATGCCTAATTACGCTGTGATAAATTGTAAAATCTGTACAAATGTGAGCAGAAAAAATAAAGTAAACGTTTCCTACCATCGGTAAGTCACTTTGTGATTAAAGTTACCTACTTAAAATTATGGCAATCTTTGTCATAATTTTAAGCATGTGATTTGTTCGTGCTTGTCAAGCAACTTTGACCGTCTAGGGATACCCTTAGGACTTTGCGACCGAATTCGGTCGTAAAGCAGTCGTTATTTATGTCGAGACTGCAGTGCCTGGGTTGTGAAGGTCAGATAGACAGTCGCCCCATGTAAAATATCCAGCTGAGATAGCTGAATATAGGCAGATTGATCTACTTAAAGCTTTTCGCGTAAAACATTCATCACAGTTTCAAATAGGCAGTGTCTGTCAGAAAAAGTAATTAAAAAAATTATATAATTTACATAAAGAATACAACCAAGAAGGAAAATATGGCGAAGTACTTATTCATTCGGCATGTCATAGAGTCAATAACCAAAATTAGAAGACCTGCAAGGGCCCGCCTCGAGACTAGATAAAAAACCAAGACAGCGCTGTTAACAGAGACGTGAGGCCGGTTTCGTAAACATTACTTATTGAGGTGCAGTTTAGTTTAAATGTGTGCGTGTGAGCGTGCATGCACAGAGCGAGGTGTAGTTTTGCGCATGCTCCACTGTATTGTTTTCAGCGCTATGTCTTGGTTTTTAGGGTTCCGTAACTCAAAAGGAAAAAAACGGAATCCTTATACGATCACTCGTGTGTCTGTCTGTCTGTCCGTCTGTCACAGTCACTTTGCTCTAAATCGAAAGTTGGTACTTTTTGAAATTTTGTACACACATGTATTTCTGTGACCCAAACACGGACGTGTAACGTAAAAAACGAATTATGAATATGGGGTGCAAATAAGAAAATTAAAATATAAGTTTTAGGTTAGTGTGGGTAACAAATATATATATTTTTTTAATTTTAAAATAAATTGTTGTAGTTATTTAGAAAATAGACGAAAATTGACCATTCCCTCCTTATCTCCGAAACGACTGAGCCTAAAATTTTGAAAACAAAAAATACAGGAAATAGTTCTATACCTATACATTACAGGAAAACTTATAAGAAGTCTATGGTCTTAAAATAACAAGGTAAATCTCTTAATATTGTGCGTACAAACTTACATTTGCAGTTGGAATGTACGGGAGAACGCGTTTTTCAACTACAATGTTAAGTTTGTTCTTGGGATAAATTCATCCCAACTACGGAACCCTTCATTGTGCGTGGTCCAACACGCACTTGGCCAGTTTTTTTTTTTTTTAATTTGGTTTGAGGGACCCGCGTACACTACGCGGGTCCCTCAAACCCATCGACCCACTCCATAACGGCCTACTTACTCTCACAAAGAGGAGGCCTCCCAGCAGGCAGTGGCAACATTATAGGCAGCTTATATTACGTATACAATCACGTAAAAAATACTCCGAATATGATCATGTACTGGTTGTATCAATGCCGTTTATCGATAAACAAGTTTGCAAACTTTTTATAAACTTTTACCTTCGCTTAAATGTCGCCCGGTGAAATTTTGAGGCTGGTCAGACTGGCTCCAAGAGTCGTGAGTGATGTCTCATTAAACAACAGCTGAGCTTGTCGCAAACAAACCTTGTTGGTCAGTTGATATTTGGACCTAAACGCAACTAAATGCAAGTTTTATAATGCCTAAAAGTATATGATCTACTGCAGTAAACAATACCAGAAAAAAATGTATATTACTCTTCAGGATATATGCTAGTTAGATAGTGTGTTGAAAACATAATACAACTACATTGATACAATAGAAAAAAAATCACGAAAATATTTCTATAAATTTATTTTAACGATTAAAACCATACTAATATACACGCAATAATTCTGATTTTTTGTCAGATTATTCTACAAGCAACATTTTAACGTAATAGTTTTGATTTTTTAATCCAATCAGTAGATGTTTTGTAAACAGATAATTGCTTCATATTTTGCAATAAATTACCGGCGTTGTGTCATCGCGCTTCTGTTTCTTTTCTATGCAGTCCGACAGTGACCGCTATTTAGGTCATGTAGTCCCCTTAACCCGACATTACTACTCATGTTGCGACATACAAAGAAACTACTCATACGCCTGCGAGGCGCATCATATTGACTAATGATTTTATTCAAAACCTATAAGTATGATTGATATGTTTTAACTGTTTATATAATTGTGTATATTACTAAAAAGAGAAAAACATAATTTTAAATAATATTTATATATTTTTATTATAAAATCTTTAATCAAATAAATCTTAGGAACAAATTTTAGGAACTTAGGCAATTAAACATTTTTCTCATTAAAAATAATAAAAAAACAACTTAAAGTATACACTTCTCTTAAAAAATAGTTAATTAAAGTAATTAACTAAAAAACAACTAAAAAAGTAACAAAAAAAAATATTTTAGAAGAATTTTATTAATAGCGCAAAACTTACATACAAGCTACTCATACGTCTTTGGAGCGCCAACGGTAGTAATATCAAAAAAACTAGCACAGTTACCGTAACGCAACCACCGTTCTACGACACGTGCTGGCGATGATTGAGATGTCCTTGAACGTGAATGCCATACGCGCGAAGGAAAAAAAAAGAAAGCAATATATCAAAAATGCGGGCGCCTCTGCGACGTAGAGTAGTAATCTAGGGTTAAGAATGTATGTGTTTGTATGTATTGGTGGAATTTAGAAGACCAAAGAAAAGATGGATGGATTGTTTGTTTGAAGGCTGATAGGAAAGAAAAAGGAGTGAATAATAACGTGACGGTTGACAGGCAGAATGGAAGCAAAAATTCGTGTTGCGCCGAGCCCAACTCCCAAGTAACGTGGCACAAGGGCAAAAAAGGATGGTAGAATTTAGAAAACGACTTTTTTCAATGCTTAGTGCTCAGTGTGGTATTAGATAAAAAGAACTTGGTAAAGCACAGTAAGTGAACCAGCATCTCGTCCATGTTAGGGTCAAGTTAAAATGTATGTAGAGCATAGTGAGACTTCATTGATGAACAATCTATTCAAGCAGAAATCAGCGTATGTAAATAATTATGTTTTTTTTTTTTAATAATTCCCTACCAACCTAAAGAAAAGTGAGCTCATGTTGTGTTCGGTATAAGTCCAAAATTGGCCATTTTCTGTTTTTACATCATCCATACTCAATTGGTTTTACTTTTGTTTAGTTACCATTCTTGGTAAGTCTCCTGCTGCTGTAAGTTCATGTGTTACATACAGTTAAGTTTGTGAATTGTATCATTTTTAGGGTTCCGTACTTCAAAAGGAGAAAACGGAACCCTTATAGGATCCCTCGTGTGTCTGTCTGTCTGTCCGTCTGTCACAGCCAATTTGCTCCAAATCGAATGGACCGTTGAATTTCTGTGACCCAAACACGGACGTGTAACGTAAATGAATGAATTTTGAATAGGTATGGGGGTCAATTTTGGATGGCAAATAACAAAAATAAAATAAAAAGTTTTGCAAACTGTACCGTGCGATATATCAAATGAAAGGGCTTACTGTGAGGGTCTCAAAAACTGTGTTAAAGTTATTTAAAAAAATAGACGAAAATTGACCATTCCCCCGTTATCTCCGAAACTACAGAGCTTAAAATTTTGAAAAAAATACAGAAAATACTTCTATACTTTTAGATTACAGGAAAACCTGTAAGAAGTCTATGGTCTTAAAATAACGTGGTAAATCTCTCAATATTGTGCGTACAAACTTACATTTGCGGTTGGAATGTATGGGAGCACATGTTTTTCAACTACAACGTTAAGTTTGTTCTTGGGATAAATTCATCCCAACTACAGAACCCTTCATTGTGCGTAGTCCAACACGCACTTGACCGGTATTTACAATATTTTCCAACAGAAAGCTGTTTATTGACCACACCATTAAACAAAAGTTTATTGACCAAAAGCACAACATACAAACCAGGAAACTAATTAGTTTACCCATACAAAACGCAAGCCATGTTCAACAAGCTCGCGCACCATTGTATGTTCATCTTTACATTCTCGCGAGCATCACGACTAGTGATGGGTAATTTTCGGAAATTTTTCAAAACTTGGAAATTTTTCCGTTTATTTTTCCGAAAAATAACAATATGGAAAAATAATGGAAAAATATTGTTTACTGTAAAATGTTGACTACAGGAATTAAAATAACATATGAATTAAAGGGTTTTATTTATACTGAACATATTTACTGACTGACTGAATGAATGGCTGACTGATTGATTGAATAAAATGACTGACCGACTGACAAATCAACGCACGGCCGAAACTACTGGGTCTAGGAACGTGAAATTTTGCACACGGCTTCCTTTTATAAATTAGGGGAGCACTAAGAAGGGGTTATTGGAAATTCAATCTTATAGGGGGTGAAAAGGGGGTTTTTGTTTGTATGAAAAATCTTATTCCTTGAGTTAATAAACTTGAACTTGGCACGAATACATATTTATGTTAATTTTGACACACCGAATTCCCCTTTAGGGGGCTAAAGGGGAATTGGGTGTGTCAAAATTTTCCGCGCTGACCAATTAACTCTGAACTCACTATTTATACATAAGACTAAAAATAACGAATACTTACGGGGTGTAAATGGGCAGTAAATTTTGCAGGGGAGGATACTACTACGTGGCTTGATTAACTCGAAAAGAACAATGGCGAATTCTTATTTGAACGTCTAAAAGTGACATTTATACAAAATAAATTCAATTAATTATCTATGTTCTTTTATGCTTTCATATTATCTAATTAAGGCCAAATAAAAAAATATGTTCAATGAAAATTTTTACTACTTCGTTCTAAAAGGTTAGGAAATTGTTGGTTGGATTGGCAATACTAAACTAAAATTGCCATTTTATGTTTATTTTCCTATACAGTAAGTGCAGCATAATTGTCGTGGTGTTGTTATCATTTTTAGTTTGTTGTTTTATTTACATGAGGTAAATAATATGTCGGCGCCTCCGCTTTTCTAGACTGTCAATTGTCATGTTGTACAAATGGCAACGTCAAAAACGAACACCGAGCACTCTGGTAAGGCGGCCATCTAGTAAAATGAGCAGGTAGGTAACTTCGGATTTTTGGTAAGGTGCGCACGCAACCATGTGGTCGGTGGACGTTATATTTTAATCGCATCCCTCTTAAGAGGATTGTGAAGTGCCGATACGCGGCGCGATTTTTGGAGGCAATTACCTACATTTCATACAATTATTTACATAAATATTGTTTCGGGCGATAACGTTTTTACTCCCCTAAACCTTTACGAAATGAGACAATTTTAGTCTCATTACATTTAGTACACTTTAATCTAGGTCTGCTTGTTTTTCGTTTTTAGTAATTCAATTTAATTTAATTAAAAAAAAAATAAAAATGCTCGAGGATGTTTTTATGTCAAAAATATAGATATTTAGATGCTAATAACCTATATCGTATGCAATATTTCTTTATAATAAAAACGTATGGACTTAGTTTTTTTATTATACCTACAACATTTACAAAAATTATGAAAATTAGACTATGTTTATGGGGAGAAAAACGTTATCTCTTTTTGTATGAAAATTTACAGCTTCACAATCCTCTTAATCTAAGCGATCTATTATTATTTTGTGTAGTGTTTGATTGAATTATCGAGAATTAGAAGTGGAGTGATTGATTGAATTATCGAGAATTAGAAGTGGAGTGATTGTGATAGGTGTTATTTTTTGAAATACTGCCTTTCTACCCGATAATCCACGCCTACCTGAACATGGTCGGTGCCTCCGCTTTTCTAGACTTAATTGACTTGTTGTACAAATTTCAACCTCAAAAACGAACATCGAGAACTGGTGAGGCGGCCATCTTGTGAAACGAGCAGTGAACTCGTGGTCGGTGGACGTTTTATTCTAATCGCATCCCTCTTAATCTAAGCGATCTATAATTACTTTGCGAAGTGTTTGATTGAATTGTGGAGAACTAGAAGTGGAGTAATTGTGATAGGTGTTATTTTTTTAAATACTGCCTTTCTACCCGATAATCCACGCCTACCTGAACATGGTCGGCGCCTCCGCTTTTCTAGACTTAATAGACTTGTTGTACAAATGTCAACCTCAAAAACGAACATCGAGAACTAGTGAGGCAGCCATCTTGTAAAACGAGCAGTGAACTCGTGGTCGGTGGTCGTTTTATTTTAATCGCATCCCTCTTAATCTAAGCGATCTATAATTACTTTGCGAAGTGTTTGATTGAATTGTGGAGAACTAGAAGTGGAGTGGTTGTGATAGGTGTTATTTTTTTAAATACTGCCTTTCTACCCGATAATCCACGCCTACCTGAACATGGTCGGCGCCTCCGCTTTTCTAGACTTAATAGACTTGTTGTACAAATGTCAACCTCAAAAACGAACATCGAGAACTAGTGAGGCAGCCTTCTTGTAAAACGAGCAGTGAACTCGTGGTCGGTGGTCGTTTTATTTTAATCGCATCCCTCTTAATCTAAGCGATCTATAATTACTTTGCGAAGTGTTTGATTGAATTGTGGAGAACTAGAAGTGGAGTGGTTGTGATAGGTGTTATTTTTTTAAATACTGCCTTTCTACCCGATAATCCACGCCTACCTGAACATGGTCGGCGCCTCCGCTTTTCTAGACTTAATAGACTTGTTGTACAAATGTCAACCTCAAAAACGAACAACGAGAACTAGTGAGGCAGCCATCTTGTAAAACGAGCAGTGAACTCGTGGCCGGTGGTCGTTTTATTTTAATCGCATCCCTCTTAATCTAAGCGATCTATAATTACTTTGCGAAGTGTTTGATTGAATTGTGGAGAACTAGAAGTGGAGTGATTGTGATAGGTGTTATTTTTTTAAATACTGCCTTTCTACCCGATAATCCACGCCTACCTGAACATGGTCGGCGCCTCCGCTTTTCTAGACTTAATTGACTTGTTGTACAAATGTCAACCTCAAAAACGAACATCGAGAACTAGTGAGGCGGCCATCTTGTAAAACGAGCAGTGAACTCGTGGTCGGTGGACGTTTTATTTTAATCGCAATCCTCTTAATCTAAGCGATCTATTATTATTTTGCGAAGCGTTTGATTGAATTGTGGAGAACTAGAAGTGGAGTGATTGTGATATGTGTTTTTTTTTATTGTTTACTGTAAAATTTTGACTTCAGGAAGTAAAATAACACAGAGTTTAAAGGGTTTTATTTACATTCAAAGGGTTTTATTGCATTAACACATCTATTCTGTTGAAGAATCCGAATCATCACTGGCGAAAAGTATCATGATCAATATTTTCTACTGCATCTACACAAACAATAAATCTTCAGTTGGTGGGTTTTATATCACCAACAAGTTTCAGAGAAAAACCGATCTAGTTATACAAACCCGAAAATCAACCAAACCCAGGAAAAGAACCCGCCAAAATTAAGTCAGCTGTAGAAGAACAGCGCAATACAAGCAAAATTAATCATACCTCTAAAATGAAAGAGTATGAAATTCATACACTTTCATTTTAGAGGTATGATTAATTATGCCCTGATTTTTGTGCCAAGAAACAAGAAAATATTGACAAAAGAAAATGATTTTTGCTTTTTAATGTTAGAAGAATTGCAATATGTACTACCGTACATGAGAAACTTACTATCTTTTAAAACTTGTAGACGGTTATAAAGGAAAACATGTGAATGTGGACCAAGTAACAGTTCAGTATAATGCTCCGCCTGGACGTGATTAAGTACAGTAGTCCAATTAGTCCCCAATCTTTTTGACCAGCACCCTAATTGCGTTACAACCTATCAATCAAATCTGAATCATTTTGAAGCAAATTGCTAATCCATTGCATCGCATGTTCGAAATATTATCTGCTCGACAACGTAAATAATGCAGTGAATGTTTTTGAACTGTCAAAAAGAAACTGATTCCAATGACGCAATTTGCTCCGCGGGTTGAAATGAGCGCAACCGCTATCTTGCGCCATCTGCACATGGTATTTTCCCAATTGTGCATTCTGCGCATCGTCGTCGGCTCACGTCTACCCGGCCAAAAAGAACTACTTGTGTACATACTTATAGTGCACATTGTAATTTCTTTCTTATTTATGTATATAATTTCCAATAAGAGAACATTATGGCAAAAAAAAATAAAAAATTAAAGATTAGATATTTATAATTTTTCAGTAAAGAAAAGAAAGAAAAACTGTTTATTCTGCACAAACAAAACGCACGTTACAAAAAAAAGACCTAAAGTAATGACACACATGCAAAACAGGCAGAAGACCTTAGAATAATAACTGCAGCAAAAAGTCTCGTAGATATTCAAGCAGTCTATTCATTGCTTGATGTCATTCATTGAATGTCAGTGCATTGCTTGATGTCAGAGTACACATTAATAGTCTTATTTTTTTCTAATCTTTAATCACAGTCAGCTTTTTGATTTGGAAAAATATCGGAAAAGTATTGGAAAAATTTCAGAAAAATATTTTTTTTCTTTTCTTTTCCTTCCGAAATTTTTCCATTACCCATCAGTAATCACGACACAAATGCTCATCGTTATTAAAGCAGAATACTTGCTCCTTATGAATACTATCTGCTCAATGACCTAATTGATAAGAGTTAACAGCGACGGCGACAAGATTCTGATTAAAGCTTACTAATATCACAGATTAATACAGATGGAACACTTCGCAGTTTAGGTATGAAGCTACAAGTACGCGGCGGGCCTATCTCGCTGGGCCAATTAAGTCGGACTGCCGCGGTCAGAAGGTATAAGAGTTACGCGTTAGAAAGAGCGGCAACTTGTAGGTGAATATAAATGTAGATAATAAGTGTTGTGCGACCTGAATTGCACTTTATTGTGTCGCAGCAAGAATCATTTTTAGGGTTCCGTACCTCAAAAGGAAAAAACGGAAGTGAAATGTTATTTTATTAAAACCTTTGACTTTTTATTTAAGTTTTAGGTATTTTGCTTGTATTAATTAAGTTTTTAAGGTTCAGTACCTCCAAAGGAAAAAATGGAACACTTATAGGAGCACTCTTGTGTCTGTCTGTCCGTCTGCCACAGCAAATTTGCGCCGAATCTAATAGACTGATTAAGTTGAAAAATTTGGTACACTTATGAATTTCTGTGACGCAAACACGGACGTGTAACGAAATTAAATAAATTTTGAATAGGGGGTCACTTTTGGGGGGCAAATAAGAAAATAAAATAAAAAGTTTTGCAAACTGTACCGTGTTACATATCAAATGAAGAGGCCCCTGTGAGGGTCCCAAATATATTTTTTGTATAATTTTAAAATAAATTGTTTTAAATTTATTTAAGAAAATAGACGAAAATTTACAATTCCACCGCCCTTATCTCCGAAACTACTGAGCCTAAAATTTTGAAAAATATATAGATTTCTTCAGATTCAGAGTTCTATGCCTATAGATTACAGGAAAACCTACAAGTGTATATAGTCTGTGGTCTTAAAATAACATGTAAATCTCTCAATATTATACGTACAAACTTACATTTGCAGTTGGAATGTATGGTAGAACATGTTTTTCAACTACAATGTTAAGTTTGTTCTTCCCTTGATGCGCGTGGCCCAACACGCACTTGGGCGGTTTTTTTTTATTTAAATGATTTTGCGGAGTGTCCCATCTGTGTTAATCTGTGCCAATAAGTCTTGAACGGGTTTCTGGATCAGCCCACGCACGGTGAGCGGTGTGAACGTTGCTTCATACGTTATAGATCGGATGTCCACTGCTGGACTGATAGTTATAGACGTGGAATGTACGAGCTCGTCGCTAAATAATAACAACCGCACGGGTTGATCCATCAGGTTAAGCTACGCTTGCCGGGGTTGGTCCGTGGATGGGTGACCATCTTTACATACTGAGACTCCTGCATGCTTCGGAAAGCACGTTAAGCCGTTGGTACCGGCTGTCGCTCTTCGATCTTTGGGTACAGGTCGACGGAAGCCCGAAAGTCTGACAATCATGCAGTCTTACCAATGGGTATCGTATTACCCAGTTGTACAGGTTTGTGGAGGTCACATTGGCAGTCGCTCCGTGTAAAATACTGGTATTTAGCTGCATCCGGTTAGACTGGAAGCCGACGCCAACCCAACGTAGTTCGGAAAAGGCTAGTGCAGATTGATTGAGACGGGGAATTTTCGCCTGGTCACCATCATCAAGCCAATACAGTCCACTGCTGCTTGTCGTAGGCCTCTCCAAGAGAATGCCATTTCACTACTTGATCGTCGGCTACTTCAAGTAGTTGCTACCAACCAGTTTACGAAGATCGTCGCTCTACCTTGCCTGGGCCCTGTCTCATCAAAAACACTACAAAGTGAAAATAATTTCGGTAGTCGGTGTCTTTGGTTTTGTATTTTCGTTTTTTGCCACAGACTTCCGAAATTAAAGTTATTTTTCACTTTGTAGTGTTTTCATTTGGAAGTCGGTTTTATTTTTTGCTAAAAAGTGTTTATTTTTTACTTTTTAGTTGTGGTATTCTACTTATACTCTGCTATGTAAATAACAGTGATAGGAAGTTATTAAAACATCATCCACATAAATTAAGCGGGAAAAATACGCATTATTGAAGCTAACTCAAAAACTACCCAAGCAAAGTTAATAAAATATATATGGGACCACCCTTGAGATATCTCCTTTCCAACAAAAAAAGAATCATCAAAATCGTTTCATAAACTATGAAGTTATCCGTGAACACACATAAAAAATATATACAGGGTTATTGGTAAAACACCAACAACCTCTTAAGGGGTCATTGTACTCATCATTATGAACAACTTTTACTATGGGACCAAACCTGAAATCACGAAAAAAAGTCAGCTGTTCAGTACACTTATGTTACACACTTACACTTACATTCATCAAAATGTACTGAACAGCTGATTTTTTTTCGCGATTTCAGGTTCTCCCATAGTAAAAGTGGTTGACCCCTTAAGAAAATGACCCCTTAAGAGGTTGTTGGTGTTTTACCAATAACCAATGTATATATAACCAATGTACCTACGGTCGAATTAAGAACCCTCCTCCTTTTTTGAAGTCAGTTAAAAAAGAAACCAGAATCTGCCAAATAGCCTATGGCATTGCAGGATCACCTAGGCCCTAAATAAATAAAAAAAAAAAGTTTATTTCAATTACATAAAGCTTACATACGCGATTTGGAGATCACCTATTAAGCAAGAAAATGCTTCTGTTAGGTGACTCTGCTCTTCCACTTATCATTAAACAAAGTATGCAATTGAAAAGAGAATAATAATAAAATAAAAGAAGAGAAAATACGAAATTAAAAAAGGAGCGCACTTGTGTGATTTACACATACAGTGTAACAGTGTGAGTGTGTGTAATAGTGTGAGGGTATTTATTGTGTATGTGGAGCATGTGGCTAAGTACTAACAGCCGCTCGGGTCGATCCATCAGGTTGAGCTACGCTTGCCGAGGTTGTGTCTGTGGATGGGTGACCATCTTTTCATACCGAGACTCCTCCGTGCCTCGGAAAGCACGTTAAGCCGTTGGTCACTAACCAGGCAACTCTTACGCCTGGATAGGAATGGCCTGCGCCTGATGACGGGGACCATCACAGGACACTGCTCGCTGAACAAACACTTTTACACAATGGGCATAACGGACAGCCCTCTGTGCAGAGCTTGCATGGAGGCTGAGGAAACCGTTCCGCATGTGCTCTTCGAGTGCACAGGCGTTGCCCGAATTAGAACAGAAACCCTCGGGGCACCCAAATCTTTAACAGATGTTCTGAACAGACCAGAAGCCGTGACCAACTTCTGGAGGGAGTCGGGCTGGTTGGAATAAACCCCGACGGCCGCTATGGCTCACGCACAATGGTCCACTTGAAGGATTAAGTGCGGAAACCAAACCCAATAACATAGAACATAGAAGCCGTTGGTCCCGGCTGTCATTCGTGGATCTCTGACAGTCGTTACGGGTCGTCAAAAGCCCGAAAGTCTGACCAAGTCAACCGGTCTTACCAAGGGGTATCGTATTACGCAGTAACTGGGTTGTGGAGGTCAGATAGGCAGTCGCTCCATGTAAAAATACTGGTATTCAGCTGCATCCGGTTAGACTGGAAGCCGACCCCAACATAGTTGGGAAAAGGCTAGGCAGATAGCTTGGTATTTATTGTGTATGAGATAAATTATAAGTTTAGGTTTCAGTTGGGTTTAGGTCTGAGTTTTGGTTAGTACGAGTAGTAGTCTAGATGGTCCTAATTTTGGATGACTGGTGACCAGTTCTGCTTTATGTTACGATTCAATGATCAATGATTTTCTACTTTACATACCGTTTCATTTTCAATTATGTTTTAAAATACAATGACAAAACTTATGTGCTTTTGAATGTTACTGCCAATAAACCTGATAGATTCAGTCATAAAAGTGGATTAAACAACCAAAGGTTAACTGCTAACGTAAGTTTAGTAGCCTTTACCCGATCATAACCTCAGTTTATAGTAGATTATTCTATAAAACACAAACCTCATTACACAGCACCTCGTTCCTCTTTTGCTACACAACCTCTTTTTCCAACCTTTTTCTATAAATAATGGCGCCAAGTCGGTGCGTAAGAAAACGTGCTGGCAACATTAATCCGTGTTGATTCCATTCGCGATTTATAGTGAACTGGAACCGATTTATATTGAGAACAACACAATCGCGCCGTAGAAATGCTTTGACACAAGTAGGTATAACGGGGCTATAGGTGCCGATGAAAAATGTATCTTATACTACGTTCGACAGGTGGAGAACAGAAGTCTCATTGATACTGATGATCTACGGCATTTTCAGAATAGTATAGAATAGAAAACTATTATGTACACCATATAGATTACAGATGTACAGGGGCTCGTGGGTAAGTAATAGCAGCCGCACGGGTCTATCGATCAGGTTAAGCTACCCTTGCCGCGGTTGGTCCGTGGATGTATGACCATCTTTGCATACCAAAACCTCTCCGTTCCTCGGAAAGTACGTTAAGCCGTTGGTCCCGGCTGTCATTCGTGGATCTTTGAAAGTCTTACCAAGGGGTATCGTATTACCCAGCAACTGGGTTGTGGAGATCAGATAGGCAGTAGCTCCATATAAAATACTGGTATTCAGCTGCATCCAGTTAGACTGGTAGTCGACCCTAACAGAGTTGGGAAAAGGCTAGGCATATGAGGATGATAAATTTCAGATATATATGACACAATGGGCAGTCTTAATCGCTAAAAGCGATCTCATAACACGTTAAGCGCCAAGCCCAAAAACCGTGTGTTTTTATGTAGTCGTGATTTAATTGAAGCGTTATCATACTCGTATGACATTGACTAGTATCGTTTAGGGATGCGCAGTGTCTTTGTAAGTAATCCAAAAACTTTGTGGTTTGCCTCAGTTTCTTACCTTGCATGAATTGCGGAATGCAAAGTTACTCATTATAAAATATGTACAAAGAACTGAGTTTGCAGACGAAATCATGTCATTACGAAAATATAACAACATGAGGAGCAAGAGTAATTTACTAAAATTAAATCCTTTCCTTGATCACGAGGGGATTTTACGAGTTGGAGGCCGTTTAACCAAAGTAAACATGAGCATGGAAATGAAGCATCCAGTCCATTTTTTGGACTTTGCAAGAATTTGATGTTTTATTTTCCGACATAACATAGCATTTGATCAAAAAGTCTTACAAAAATCCCACTTAGACAGACACAACCGTGGAGGCCTAAGGTATTAGAATTCATGGTAAAGGAACACACTGGCCTCTGAAAGCACCGCCTGTGTTTCCCAAAGGAAACACGCGGCCTCTGAACATAGCGCTTTGTGTTTCCGGAAGGATACAATGGCGCTCAACGTGTAGACAACTTTGGATGGATTAAAAAGGGAAAGGAAAGACAATACTGTGTAGATAGTCTGTGGTGTACCAACTACAGACAGGTAGAGTGCGTTTCATCAAATATTTCATATGCCGTAATATTGGCTCCACTGTTAAACTTTAATGAACCTATTAGGTCCATGCTTTATCAACGGTAGCGTATCGTGTTCATCCTACAACAGTGGAGCCAACATTACGGCATAGGAACTATTTGATTAAACGCACTCTACAATGAAATACATACATAAAGGTCGGGTGTATATTTGAATTTGGAATCCTGGCAGGATAAGTAGTGCTTTACTTAATTTAAATTGAAACAGGTTTCACATGTCACGTAAAAAGAACACAGTTCTTTTGCAGATTGACAAATTACCTCTTAGCTTGCTAAACTGTGTAAAGCCTTTCTCTTACGTGGATGGATTTACGTGCTTGGGGTGCAAAACCAACCTGTTGACTGCTTGCAAGAGTGGAAGGTAAGATAATCGCTCAAACGAACTTGAAAGTGTTGGCTGCAGCCTCTGCATACATTTGCTGTGCTGTCTTTGCATGCCTTTCATCAGCTGCTTGCTAATTCTTAACTGCACTTTTTACTTTATTGCGTGATAAACAATTAGTGAACATGCCACCTGATGTTTATGTTCAGGGTCCTGCCGCCTATATCTGCAATATCAGCATCAGCACCGAGTAAGTACCCGCAACAACATCAATCTGCCTAGCCTTTTCCCAACTATGTTGGGATCGGCTTCCAGTCTAACCGGATGCAGCTGAATACCAGTATTATACATGGAGCTCCTGCCTATCTGACCTCCACAACCCAGTTACTAGGTAATACGATACCCCTTGGTGAGACTGGTTGTCAGATTTTCGGGCTTCTGACAACCCGTAACGACTGTCAAAGATCCACGAATGACAGCCGGGACCAACGGCTTAACGTGCTTTCCGAGGCACGGAGGAGTCTCGGTATGAATAGACGGTCACCCATCTACGGACCAACTCTGGCAAGCGTAGCTTAACCTGATGGATCGACCCGAGCGGCTGTTTTGACTTAGCCACGAACCCTTCGTGTACCCGCAATAACATGGTACCTTTTAAAGTTAAAACAGAAATGGAGTAACATATAAAAAGTTTAGTATGCGCAGTTTGAGTCCACGTCGCGGCGTCGTTTGTTCTCGTGAAAACATATTATTGAAATTTTACTACGGTTTCCGATACTGCCGCAGCCATTGTATTTGCTCACTAGACTTAGTACGCTCATTGCATTCCTTATAAAGTAAGCTTTCACCGATTATAAATAATATTTTTCATTTCTGGGCAGATGTACGGCCGATATGACACGACATCTGACATTGTCAATTTCATATTAATTTTTAACCCATTTTGGCCAATATTTCTGTTGTTTCTCTATAGATCCAGCCGGTCTATTCTGTAAAAATCTCACCGTGAAAACGTCGGTGAAGTGAACTTGTTGAAGAGAGCTGTCATTCCACCAGATGCTAGGGATTGACACTTGACACTATTGACAGCTCACTCCACGCTCACCTCACCTAAGTTTTCACGGTGAGATTTGTACAGAATAGCACTGCTGGTAGTGCTTTGTCGTCTCTCTTGACAAATACACCATAATAACAGATCTAGCTAAGCAAGTTTTTGCGAATAGATATTTCGTCACATAGTGAAAAGTAGAGGGTCGCGCGCATGCGCGTGCACTCGAAGTGTGACGTCACAGGCAAATTATATCCGGTCTTAAAATTGTTATAAATGTGACCTATTTTTTGAATGCTCAACCATTACTCTAGCGTTAAAAGTCTCGTCTCTATTAGCGGTTGAAATCTTATATATCACCAGTACACCGAGCGAAAAGACGTTTCCACGTCAAAGTCCACATGATCAATCTACCGTTTAAATTAAAACATAGTATAACTTGAATGATCATCTAGTTTAGAAATCAATTTTAAAACTTAGACTCAATCAATCTACCTAGCCTTTTCCCAACTATATTGGGGTCGGCTTCCAGTCTAACCGGATGCAGCTCAATACCAGTATTTTACAAGGAGGGCCCGCCTATCTCTACGACTGTCAAAGATCCAGAAATGACAGCCAGGACCAACGGCTTAACGTGCTTTCCGAGGCACGGTATGGTCACCCATCCACGGACTAACCCCGTCAAGCGTAGCTTAACCTGAGGGATCGACCCGTGCGGCTATTATTACTTAGCTACGAGCTCCTTTTGAAACCTAGACTGTTTATATATGTTTATTATGTTTAAAATATGAATTATATTTGGTTTTGTCTTGTTTTTTTTTTTTATTCTGTTAGCTAAAGTTTAATAGATTAGTGGATTAGTTTATAATTTTGTAACTTTTGCATGCCTACACCTACTGGTAAAATACGGCTGAACCTATTCCTTGTATCACCATGAACTGTAGGTACCCAAATTTGCAAAATAAAATATCTTTATCTTTAGAAAGATGAACAAACGGACAAGTAAAATATGAAGGTTACTACTGTTGAAATTGCATTGCATCAGACATATCTTTGTGATTCCAAACATGTGTATCTCGTTTGTCGCAATAGCACCGACGACGTATAAAGTCATAAAACAACTTACCTTACTGCGTTGCCTGTTGCTTTTCGACGCGTTGTAGGACTGGCTGTACCAGTCCGCCCACGGCCTGGTACTTGAATGAGTCTACTCACTACCGCGAAATGTTCACGCATCCGTGTAGTCTGTGGCTCTGTGGTCTTTGAATGATAACACAGAGAATTTCATTAAAAACAAATGAATGCATGCGCTGATTTGATTGTAGGTAAAGGCACAGATTATAAAGGGAAGATATCAAAAATCTGTCATATCATATTTATTTATTTAATTTTAAAAAAATTATAGACTATTAATAAACTTGACAGGCCAGATGGCATGGTTGGTTAAGATACCACCTGCCATGCCGCTGGTCGTGGGTCCGATTCCCATCCAGGACAAACATTTGTGTACATGAACATGTCTGTTTGTCCTGAGTCTGGGTGTAATTATCTATATAAGTATGTATTTAAAAAAAAAAGTAGTTTATGTAGTATATCAGTTATCTGGTTTCCATAGTACAAGCTCTGCTTAGTTTGAGATCAGATGACCGTGTGTGAACAATGTCCTAGGAGGATATTATTATTATTAAACTTATACAAACTTGTATATTTCATTTTATAGTTCTCAATTTCGCCCTGTTTAGCCTTGTCGCACTGTAAAGTGTATTTTCTTTACTAATCTTATTTGCTCAATAAATATAGCGTACTGCTACTGAGATTTTTCGAAAATTAATGTGTACTATGTTTTATTGTTTTTCATAAAATACCGTGTTTTTCTTACAAAGAGTAAAACTTTGCTTACCTAAAGTATGTGATCGATGTAAAAACTCGTGATTTTCGTACCGTGTTTGTTTACAAAACAAAACAGATAAAAAAAATACACTACTGAATGTTTGACTGAGCTTTCTACTCTGTGGCGGTTTGTCAACGTCAATTTTGTCTAGACGCCCGATGCATGTGTAGTTTTTTATGCACATGTGCAATAAGTAACAAGCCAAAGTTCATGCACAAATTGCGCAATACAATCTTCAAGTCTCACATCTTCAAAGGAATTGTGAAAGGAAGTGTTGATTTCACGATTAATCGGCCACGATCGCCATCTTGGGATATTAATAGATCTAGGTCTTAAACCTAGTCTTGTGGTTTTGTTTTTAAAATGGTGTGCGATACAAGGTTTTCTTGATATTTATTTTTTCATGATCTGCTTTTACTTCTTCGTCGTGTCGATGGCACGAGTGTTGCACTTTGGGCACTTAAAAAATCTTTTTTCCAAAAAAAAAACAGACTTCCAAAAAAAACACTACAAAGTGAAAAATAAGTTTAATTTTGGAAGCCGGTGTCTTTGGATCTGTATTTTAGTTTTTTTCTACCGACTTCCGAAATTTAAGTAGTGTTTTTTTTTGGAAGTCGGTTGTTTTTTGGAAAAAAAAGTTCTCTTTTTAGTGGGTCACTTTGTAATTTATCTAAGTTACAATAGCCTAATGTCAACTGCTCATCACCTTTTACAATATAGCTTTTCCCGATGCAGAGACGTTAATTGTTGAGGAGTTCTCCTGGTAAGTACCAGGAGAACTGGAGCTTATGGTGACTTCACCATAAGTTAAAAATACTGGACCTCACACATCCAGTTTGTTGGCAACTGATGAACACTTGGATGATTGTAAAATATCGTAAATGTAAGCTCTCTCGTGCTCATCATTCGAATGATTTGTTGTAATAATGTCTAAACAAGTTAGCATCGATTAACATCGCTGTGTCAAGTCGATAATTCGCCAACATGATGTCATTGCCAAATTCTTGCTCAAAATCAAAACTGTATTAGGAATAATTAGGATGACGGAAGACTTTCCACGGTTTCCAAGCATGTAATATATTCACAAAATCATGTAATTAAAAACCCATTAATTTAAGAAGGGACAACGGAATCATTGGTTACACGTCATCTTCCCAATTCAAGGTTATTAGGGAAACTGTTAACTACCAATTAAAGCCCGTAACTTTAACTTGTTGATTCCTGCACATTAATTGCGTATCAAACTTTCAATCATAATCCAAGGGTTTTTAAGGAAATTCCCAAACCATTGCTACATAGGTTTGATAAATTCGTCTGCTCAACAACGTCAATAACGCAATGAACGTGGGTGAACTGTCAAAATGAAAGATTGCGATCACTTGTCATTTTATGTGTGTTACACTATTACCTCGCGGCATGAGGAAGACTCATGTAGTATTTTCACTATATCAGGATATAGTGGGGAATAAAACTGTAAAATTAATTCCGCGTAGATGGCGCTAAGTGTTTGTTACAAACGAACTGTCAAACTCAAAAGAAATTAAACAATATTTTATTTGTGTCTTAAATCAATATAACGTGTCGTCACCTTTGGATGCAAACAAATAGGTGTTGACAAATTCCCAAGTAATTTTTACATGAAGAGAAAGTGGGAAAAGGCACTGAAATTAATAAATATCAAATCAAGTGAGTTTTCGAGGCTATGTGGGATACTTTTCAAAAAAATAGACTACGAGGCCACTTCTAAAACGACAGGTTACACCGATATCGCTATTATTAATGATGACTTTTTTTATGAATAATAATAAAAAAAGCTTCCAACCTGTGAAGACAAAAATGGATTCTTTTCAAATAACCATACATTTTGTAACAAGTAACTTTACATCTTGTTTATCATTGGTGTCAATAAAAAGAAAAAAAAATACCTAACGAGTTAAGTTTATTTTATAATCCCAACTATCCGTACTAATATTACAAATGCGAAAGTAATTTTGCTTGTTTGTTTGTTACCTTTTCACGCCTAAACCACTGAAACGATCACCCTCAAATTTTGCATATATGTTGTCAGGTGTACAGAAACGGACATAGGATACCTTTCATCCCGAAAAAAAGTACTGTTCCCGAGGAAAACAACAATAACGTTCTTATGATAATAGATGGCGCCACGTGTCTCTCGAATCATGAATGAATTATATTATTATTGAAACTTTAGTAGTGTGTATTTTTTTTTAAATTTACCTAATATATATTGTGAGTCTAGAGTGTAGATAGACCGGTTTTTCATCCTCCAAACTTTCCTAACTAAAATTATAAATGCGAAAGTGAGTTTCTTTGTAACGGATTCGGATGAAATTGGCACACGTGTGGGACCTGGAAAAGGACATAGGCTAGTTTTTATCGACATATAGTTGGCGGCACGTAACTTGAATACTGACTTTGAATTACTTTAAGCGATTTTGAATCTTACTCCTGAGACAATACGTATGCGAAAACAACCCCCACCACTCTACCGAGCGCTCAAGATTCGTGTCGGCAGTTATACCACGCGGGCAAAGCCGCGGGTGGAAGCTAGTAACTTATAAAACCATAATATTGTCCAGAATTCGGCTAAAAGTCGCTAAAATGTTGAATATAATGTACAGACGCCAGCAGGTCAACCTACCCGAAACTGTCAGATTTTCCCAATCAACCTTGAACCTAAAGCTTTAGAAATAAAGTCGAAAATCTATTAAAGAAATCTGACAGATTGTAGTAGCTTGATGTGCTGGCGTCTGTACCTTACGACAAGCTTGGCTTTCTTTCCTTGTTGCAGTACTCCTACTTTTTTCAATTTCTCCTTCAACTGGGCGATACGCCAGGTAGAATACATTGCGAAGCGACACGTATAGATGAATAAAAATACGCAAATACTTAAAAACCGTCCACATAATGCACACGTTTCTATCAAAGACTTTTGACATGTAACAAACTCACAGCGCTCTCTTGCGGCGAAGCTTCCGGGAAACACACTAATAAAAACCCATTATTTCAAGAAGGAACAGCGTAATCACACGTAGTTTTCGCAATTCAAGTTTATAGGGAAACTTTTAACTATTATTAAAACCCGTAACTGAGGCTACCTAGTTGTTCTAGTTTTTCGCAAGCGCTACTACGGTTCATACTCCTGAGTTCTTTTCCCAGGTCGGGCAGTGTTATTGGGTTTTCCATCTGGAATTTCTCAGCAGCAGACCGGAGTCTGGATTTGTGCCCTGATGATGACAATTGGCTCGCCCCCTATTACATGGGACTTAAACTGGCGAAATGTGGGTGTACTATTATAGGTACACCGCTGCCTAACTCACTCACTCATAGTACACACAAACACACACTCTTGCCAGTCGTGATAGTGGCACATCCATACTTTTGTATTTTAATACCTTTATATGGATTCCCTAACATATACTCAGTTTTTTTTTTTGTTAATAAAGATTATTATTTTATTAACTCCTCGGGGTTTACAGACGTCATGTTATGTTATGCCGGCGCCACACATTGGCCTTGGCCATTGGTTCAGGTTTGGCACCAAATCCAATGTTAAGCAAAAATCAGTAAAATCCTGTCCAATATCTGTCCAAGCCCGATACTTACACACATTGGAGTCAATACTCCAAGGCTACATCTTGAGTCAAATAATGTGTGTAAAATTTTAACTTTCCGTTGATTCCTGTTTGACAACCCTAAATGTTTTCAATCAATCTGCCTTCAATTCTTTGTCTGTGATTAAAATGTAACTCGATTGGGACTTGGGCGACAGCTCCCATTGCGTTGCGAATCTAGTTAGTAGGCAAAATGATTAGATAAAGAAAATCGATTGTTCCACTGTCGCTTTTAAAATGGCTCGAGCATATAAATAAAGGCCAATAACCACATCTCCCATTAGTCATAATAATTTATTTATTCATTCACAATAATTTGTACCTAAGTATCTGAATTTACAAAAAAAAAAAAAAAATAGACATAAAACAAAAACAAACAACATTGATGTTACATTTTTTTTTTAATTTATTAACTTTGCTACTATATTTACATAATTTAAAAGCTAATAGTCTTAGAATAATAATAATATGTATATAATAAGTATATAAAAAAGGAGGGGAAATAATCATAGGGGTGCATTAAAAAGAAACCGCATCGCTGTCAACAGAAAAAGTGCCCAAAAGGCTGGCAGCATTGTCACGTTGTCTGGCAATGCTAATTCTTTGGCCAAATAACTCCTTTTTTTGAAGTCGTTAAAAATAGGTCACGTGTAGAGTCAACCAATGAACCGCTTGGAAAATAAATTCAATTTCATAAGCAATATACAGGGTTATTAGTAAAACACCAACAACCTCTTAAGAGGTCATTGTACTTATCTTTATGAACAACTTTTACTATGGGACCAAACCTGAAATCGCGAAAAAAAAATCAGCTGTTTAGCAGTTGTCAAAATGTACTGAACAGCTGATTTTTTTCGCGATTTCAGGTTTGGTCCCACAGTAAAAGTTGTTCATAATGATGAGTACAATGACCCCTTATGAGGTTGTTGGTGTTTTACCAATAACCCTGTAATAATTTTAAATAATACTATCTACGAATAATAAAAGATTATTCGTAGAATACAATAATCAGATAGGAACTACAAACTTCTATGACATAGACATTTTGTTCAATAGGATTTTTTTTTAGTTTTGTATTAAAAGAAACAAAACTAACAGAGTTTAGTTATTGTAGTTTTTTTTTAGTTTTTTTGGTGAGGACCGTGCTTTTTAGTTCTAAAGGCAACCTGTTAAATAACTTTACCGATTGGTATCGTGGACTGTTTCAAAACCTGAGATTGTTCATAAGATTGATCATACCTTTAAGGTCTCTTCTATGGGTACCTTCCCTTATCTCTCGTTCTTCTATTGTTCAATTTCATGAAGGTATTTAACCATATTAATTAAAATAACAATGATATAAATGCTTGGAACTGTGAGTATGCGTAACTTTATGAAATGTTGACGACAATTACACCTGAAGGAGTGGTCGTATTGTTTACAAGCGCCCGTCCTCGGTTCCTCTCGCTCAAGGTTGCGAGGAAATTATTCAGTACCTGTTTCCGCATGAGAGGCATCCCGTCTAACAGGTCTTGAAGTCGCGGAGACGATATACTGATGTCCAACGACCGGCGGGTTCACTGATAGCCGTTGAGAGAGCTGTATTTAAATTGGAAAATGGAGTAAGATGACGACTGTGCTACGGAATGTATACAACGTGTTTCTTTTGATATACCATAACTCAAGGGTATTAATGAGACTATAATTTTGAACAACTTTTACTATGGGACCAAACCTGAAATCGCGAAAAAAAAAATCACCAGTTCCCTACATTTTGACGAGTTAAGCGAATATAAATGTAGGAAACAGCTGATTTTCTTTTCGCGATTTCAGGTTCTCATTAATACCCTAGAGTTATGGTTTATCAAAAGAAAAACGTTGTATACATTTAGAAAAATCGATGTGTGATGGATGTACGAGTATGTATGTGTGTGTTATATTACAAATAAATAGAACACATGGTGCTATACAAATGTGCAACCAAAAACTATCTCCACAGATACACAAAAAACCACCGACTTAAAAAAAAAAACACTACTACAAAGTTGTACATACTTACTACAAAGTTGGAGTCGGTGTCTTTGGATCTGTATTTTGTACTGTGTTGTAGCGTAGACGTAATTTAACTTTTAAGGTTTTGAAATACGAGACTTGGTTACTTTGTAGGTATTAGTATGTGTATGTGTATTTGTCAATTAAAAAAAAAACTTACATACAGACGAGCATATGACCTCTTCCTTTTTTGAAGTCGGTTAAAAATGACAAAGACAATGTTCAGAACTGAGCCAACGTTGATAAAGTAAAAGACTGCCAGATAGATAATAATTGCATGAAATAAAATACACATAAATTACAGCAGCAAGAAACACTAGAGATTTTTTAAATTTTCTTTGAGATGGGTTTGGTCTTGACTCTAGTCTAGGTCAGAGGTGACAGAGACAAAGTCGACGAATGGAGTGAGCATACCCATAAGAAGAAGCCTGTTCACTATCACTTTGAAGAGATTAGGGTTGTATACGTTCGGAAACACAGACGCAGGTAGTGAGTTCCCCCCCCCCCCCCCGGGGGGTTCCCGCATTGTCGAGGCGGGGGGGCTCAGTAGCCGTGGCTTGGTCACCCACGGTGAAGCGAAGAGGAACCCAAGGAGGGGCCGCTTGTCAGGGCTTTTTCCAGGAAGTCGACGACGTAGCGGCCAACAGGTAGGTTGCGGTGCCGCTTGGGCGACATCGCAACTGAGGCGGGCCGCGATGTCGTATGGGAGGCATCGCGGCTGAGGGTTGGAGGCCGCGGCGGGAGAGGAGTGCCGGTATTGCGGTGCGCCGCTCTCCCTACCTTCCGCGGCCTTGACGGGGTCGCCACCGTCTGATGGCGGACGCCATGGTAGTGCAGTATGCATGACGGAAAAAAAAAAAAAAAAAAAAAGGTAGTGAGTTCCACTCTTTTGCTGTGCGCATTATAAAAGACATTTGGAAACAGTGCGAATTGGTGGAATAGCAACTAGGTAGGGATGGTAACTGGCAATACGTCTAGATGTCCGATGGTAGAAGGGGGCCGGTGGAATGAGGTCGTGGCGTTCTTGAGCACACTCACCGAAGTACAATCTGTAGAAGACCGAGAAGCAGGCAACCTTGCGGCGATGAGCTATGAAGCTTGGCATCCACCAGTTTTACGTCGCCAATGAGCCTCTTAGCTTTGCGTTCTACCGAGTCAAGCGCGGCAAGTTCCATCCCAAAGGTGGCTGCAATACTCCATGCAGGATCGGACTTGCGCTTTGTAAAGGGTTAAAAACTGTCCAGGTGTAAAGTATCGCTTCACCCTATTTAGGATGCCCAGCTTCTTGGCCGCTGTTTGGGCTTTGAACTCGATGGTGGCGCCGAAGTTGAGACCAGATGTCAACTCCATGCCTAGGAGCTCAAGCCGATCAATTACAGAATCAGATGTACCCCGAAAAGTAGGAGTTTGGGCGAAACGACTCCTTTTAGCGGTAAAAAGACACGCCTGTGTGTAGATTTGATAATATTAACATAATTCATTGATTGTGTCAAGCAACATGTTTCTAAAATTTCCAACGGATAAAGCAAATAGATCCAAGTTAGGTGAGAAAAACTTACTGAAATTGCCAGTGAGGCGACGTAGAGGTGCCGACGTGCATTGCTATTTATACCTATAACCGCTTGATTTCTCTAAGATCTCATCCGTTTATATTTTCTCTTCATTAATCACTTAAGGGGGAAGCTCCAGATAGCCCGCGAAATCAAATTTTCTTATTATAATAATTAGAATCGGTAATACCACTCCTTAAGTTAGTTTAAACCTAAATGTCATGATTTCATGAAATAGTAATTCATTATGATTGTATGAACCATAGATATGAACTTAGAGAGTTGTATTGATGATTTTAATGATTATATTCTATAAATAATAACAAATTAATACAGATTTGTAACGGTCGTGAATCATATTCAGATCAAATACAACCTGCACCCTAATTGCGTAACGCACTGTCAATCGGAATCTGAATCATTTTGAAATAAATTGCTAATCCATTGCCTCATAAATATGTTCGAAAAATTTGTCTGCTCAACAACGTAAATAACGCAATGAATGTTCTTGAACTGTCAAAATGAAACAGATTCCGATCGATAGTGTGTTACGCAATTAGGGTGCTGATACTGACCTGCAAATTGCAAAAAACGTAAGAATTTTTTGAATTTCGCGGGCTACCTGCAGCTTTCGCCTTAAACAAAACTGTATTTTCAATATCCTATTTTCAAGTGTCGTGTATCTTTAAATACAATAATGTTTACAAGTTTTAAGTACCTAGTTACCAAGTCACTCATGTAAAGAAAGTAGTTTCGATGTCTCACATTTATTTAATCACCTACGTTGATTCGTTTGATCACTCCGAGTCACGGCCATTATTGCTGACAAAAGCCTAATCGCCTCTTGTCGCTACAATGAGCCCATATTAGACGCATCAATTCCACTTAATATCGTTTTGTACTTCTCACTTTCTCTGTTATGCAACGCGCGCCATTTTCGGACGCTCCATATTTGAAAATTCGATTCTCGATTTTGAAATCCAGTGACTAGGGATTTCCAGCTTTTTTTTTTGGTCGTGTAATGTGCCTGTGAGAAAAATGAAAATAATTAGGTATATTGCTCGGGCAGTCGGGCAATTATCGAAACACTAAATACCGAAAACCTACCAGAACTTAATTCCGATTTATTAAAATAACCATTCACGTCACAAATGGAAATAATTAATCACCGAATTTAAATTTTTCAATGCCCATTTATTATCTGCGACTGCTCTTGGACGTATTCGGAATGTCATCCGAAATGATATGTCGACATTTTAATTTTGAACGCATTCCAAATTCAAGTTCAATGACAGATGTGACGTAACGATACTCCTTATTGGTAAACCATTTTATGGTCATGGCAATCGGGAAACGTCTCATCCATTTCAGTAAAGCACTTTCTATGCACCTATGTGGAGGGCAATAGAGTAGTTGCCGATCGGAAAGTGATTACTAGCAGGGGCCCCGGAACAGCCGGTTGGTTTGGCTTGGCATTGATCTGATGCTGCAGGGCAAGGAAGAAGCTGACAAAGTTTCATTCGAAAAAGCGTAATGAGAAGACTGTATCGTTAAAAAAATATAACTTTCACTCAAGTTCAATGACAAAACATGTGACGCAAGTAACTGATGAACAGCCCGATTACGTGTGTTTATAGCATTGTCTCGTAATTGCTATGGTTTTGTCTTAATTGCTATCGCTTCGTTTATCGGAGACTAGACAGATACTAATTGTGTATAACGATGTAGTTTATCTCTTGATTTATGGCGTGCAGTCAGCGTTTTTAAACTCGTAGAAATAAATATGTATCTACTATCCGACGATCGGGAACCATCGTTTTCTTGGCTATCTTTAATTACATGTCCGAGGTATGCAATTAAAACAGAAAACATATTTTCTAACATCTCGTGCAGTATTACTGAAGTCACGAATAATTACAACTATGAGTATTCCTTTGGATTTGGACCTTCATATGTCTTGACACCTGTGTGTAAAATCCTGTCTCCTATTCTGGTAATTATTATACGAAGTTTTATTTTAATTTACAAGAGGAACTAATAAAAATCTAGGGAAAACTATGATTATTCGTATCGTGTTCGCTGGTTTCTTGATTAATTTTTCAGCACTTTAGCAAGATGTCCATGCAAAACTACATTAAGTTGTCTTTATTAGAATCAAATTGTCAACTGTCAAACGCTTCCATCGACCGTCAGTTGATACCGATTCCATCCCCTTACAATTTTCTCTAAAGAAATGTCCCACGTATCATCATCCTAACTGCTATTTAGAATGCGACACGTAATTACGCCCCGCGCTGACGGACGGTGTCATGCTGGAGTGGTAGCATTCGATCAATGGAGACTTAATCATCGGTTATTATGCCTTTCACTTGCTATACAAGTCTGATATCTGTGCTAAACAAGAGTGCGTTATTTATGGCGGGATCGCTGATTTTTTCTAGTGTTGGCTGTGAATGCTTCAGAATTTACATCGAGGTGCAGATGTGTAAACTACATAGTACAGACGGCAGCTACTACAATCTGTCAAAATTCTTTAATAGATTTTCAACTTTGTCGCTAAAGCATTAGGTTCAAGGTTGATTGGGAATTTTCTGTACGTCTTCGTCGTCGTCACCACCGTTTCTTTCCTTTGTGCCCCATCATAACCAGCAATCCAACCAACTTTACGCTGCGACTGAGAACGCTTGTTTTTACTAATTGTTTACTACTTCAAACAACGGTTTTAAAAACGTGTTTGTGTGTATAAAAAGGTCGGTGCGCGTATACAGAGTTTTAGGTTAAACGAGGGATTTACTTTAAGGGGTCATTGTACTCATCATTATGAACTACTTTTACTATGAGACCAAACCTGCAATCGCGAAAAAAAATCAGCTCTCAATCAAATTATGCGAACATAAATGTACTGAACATCTGAATTTTTCCGCAATTTCAGGTTTGGTCTCACAGTAAAAGTTGAAGAAGTCGACCCCTTAACGTAAATCCCTCGTTTAACCTAACACCCAGTATACTCATTTCTTATTGAATCCATTCCGCTTCCTTCATATTGCTTCTCAAATACATTTCCTATGCTTTCTTTCAACAAAATTAGCAGTGATTACTATTGACTATATTGGCAGCATGTCATTAGATACTCCTTTCACCAGTAATATGTGATCGGTCTGTCAAACACCAATCTACAGCATGTTGCGCGTTTAAGTGTGGCTGTGGAGAAACTGCTCAATGAATTGATTAAGAGGATACCGAGCGTGCAATTTCGCCCTCGTCCTTTGTTCGGCGAGAGTTCAAACGGAGCTTAGTGGCCACTATTTTCCGTTTTAACGATTATAATAAAACTTAAAAAAGTAAAACTACTGTTTGTCATAATAATAACGTCTAGTCTTGTGGAGCACAACGTAACATGCTTATTTTCTGCATTTTCATTCAAAAATAAAATAAATAAACAAACAAACGGTGAGGGCGCCACTGCACGCTCGGTGTTCTCTTAAAGTTTTAATATAGTTTGACCAAGACCGCTGTACCGCGCCTTAGGAATGCGCGGCGAGGCGGGGTGCAGCGCTGGCGAATGAGCGGTGGGACGCCGTGAGCGTTGACGAATGAGCGGCCTGCACTGCCCCCCGTCTCGCCGCGCACTTACCTACGGCGCGGTACAGCGGTTATGGTCAAACTATAAAATACAATTTACTAACTGCATGCATGATTCAAAATAATACATTTTCTTTGACATTAAATTATTAAATAATTATGTAAAATTTGCACGCCGACATTAATGGCAGAATAAGAGATTTTTATACCTTAAGTATCTTTAAGATCCCTCTGTACCTTATTTACGCAAATAAATGACTTTGACTTTGACTAACTAACTATTACTTATTGGAATTACTTATTGATTGATTGGATTTTCCGTGAAAATAGACAGGTCTACAAAGTCAAGTTTAATAATCGCAGCCTTTAGAAGGAAATTATTTGGAGATAGATGCGAAACAAAAGGAGTAGAAGGAGAGTAGAGGTGACTCTGTAGTTTTTGCCCCACGGGAAGAAGGCGTGAGTTTACGTTTGTGTTATGTATGGGAGTTGATTAATGTAAGGATCTTTTGAACCAAATATCAGAAAAATAATCGCTCACACGGTTTTTTACAATCTAACCACACATAAGTTGCCTAACACCTTTAACGCTAAAACTCCTGTTCGAAAGGATAATCTATACAGGGTGTTTTTTAAAACATGCGACAAAATTTAAGGGGGTGTTCTACCCATCAATATGAACAACTTTTACTATGGGACCAAACCTGAAATCGCAAAAAAAAAATCAGCTGTTCAGTACATTTATGTTCGCTTATTTGGTCAAAATTTTTTTTTTTTTTTTATTTGTTAGGGACAAAAAACAGTTACATGCCAAGCTTAACTAGAGATTCTTAAATTAGTACAAAACTTAGAAATACATTTATACACAATCATTCCATATTTATGTTACTACACATGTAACCCACAACATTGTCCACGAGTTCACACAAAAAAAAAAAGTTAAAAGAAAACAGACAATTAGTGTGCATCGTAAAAGACTAGTAAGAAGAAGAATAAGAAGAATATTATGAATTTAGTAACTCTATTGCTCTTGCCTTGAAACGATTTTTGGAAAGCGTAAATATGTCAAGCTCCATAAAGTGAGTGTTGTACGCATCAACGAGGCGACGAAGAGGCACGCGCACCCCAGCGTTAGTCCTGCACGAATCTGTGTGGAATAGTCGAGGCACACGTACCCCACGAAGCATGACAGATCTAGGTACTATATAATGTATACTATTTGATAAAGGAATGCAGTCGAATCTATTATTACATATACCATGCAACATCATTACGCCCACAAGAATTCGTCTAGACTCCAAACCAAGAACATTATAACGTTTCAGTAATTGTTCATATGAGACTTTAGGACGATAACATTTATAATTCATTGTACGTAAATACCTTTTCTGCACAATTTCCAGCCTATCCTTGTACTTATCATATAGAGGATCCCAAATTTGGACGGCGTATTCTAGTTGCGACCGGATCAGGGTTTTATATAATATTAAGAATGTAGAGGGTCGTACAAAGCTACTCGAAAATCTCATCACCAGTCCATACATCTGAAAGGCTTTTTTTACTATATTGTCAATATGAGTATCAAAATGCAGACTAGAGTCAAGAGTAACACCCAAGTCACGGACAGATTGAACTTCATGAAGACTTGTATTGTTTATTGTGTAATTAAATTTAATCTGATTTTTATTTTTAGTAAAAGAAATTGTGTAACATTTAGGAAGGCTAAGAAAGAGTTTATTTTTGAGGCAGTATTCATATAATCTATCAAGGTCCTGTTGTAAATAATGGCAGTCGCGAACATCTTTACAGGTGTTGTAAATTTTCATATCGTCTGCATACATCAGGAAATGTGAGCTGACAAAACAATGTTTAATGTCATTAATAAACAATACAAATAGAAAAGGACCTAATACTGATCCCTGAGGAACTCCGGATTTAACAACTATAGAATCAGATTCATGCCCATTAATGACGATCTTTTGAGTCCTATTGAAAATATATGAAGCAAACCATCTGAGTAAATTGCCACGTATACCATTAAAGGCAATTTTTTCCATAAGCATGGTGTGATCCACCTTGTCAAAGGCCTTCTGAAAATCCGTGTAAACAGCGTCAACCTGTACCCGGCGGTCCATATTTTCAAAGAGATAGTTCACAAAGGTCATGAGGTTAGTTGTGGTAGAGCGACGCTTTACAAAACCGTGTTGTTCGGGTATGATAAGATGACGGATATGAGGATATAACGCACTGTGCACAAGTCGTTCAAAAACCTTTGACAAAGTGGACAGAATGGAGATGGGCCGATAATTCTCCACATTATTTTTATCGCCACTCTTGTATACAGGAGTGATAGAGGCTCGCTTCCAAACTGTAGGAAAGACCCCCTCCTTCAAACATTTATTAAAAATTATATGTAAGGCGGAATCCAAGTGGTCAGCTGTATTTATGAAGAAGGAGGGTGGTATGCCATCGGGCCCAGCTCCTTTAGAAGAATCCAGTGAATTCAATGCTATACGTATTGATTCCTTTGGCAAGTAGATGTCAGAGATAAATGGCGAATTGTCCTCATAGCAATTAGACGGTTGCCATATGTCTGGGTCAAAGGTAGAGGGTTCATATACCGAACAAAAGAAAGTTGAAAACAAATTGCATATTTCCTTGGGGTCATCGGAAGAAACATTTTTATAATACATATTAGCAGGGTACTTAGCTTTGCCTTTCTTGGAAGAGACATACGACCAAAAATACTTGATAGATTTGGGAATACTGTCCTCAACTGATGTCATATATCTCTTATAACATTTAGCGGCCTCACTATGAAACAATTTGCGATAATTTGAGAAATGCACATAATCAGAGTAATTACCATATTTCTTCCACTTAATCCAAGCATGTTCTTTAGTTTTAAATGTTTTGATTAGAGAAGGTGAAAACCAGTTCGGAAATTTTGAGTTTTTAGTATGAGTTAATGGAATATGTGACCTAATAACTCTATATATAGTTTCATAAAAAATATCGACGGCCATCTCAGAAGAACGATGAGAGAGTGACTCTTCCCAATCTACATTGTCTAAGTCGTGTTTAATGCTATCATAGTTGACTTTGAAAAAGTTATACCTGCGAACCGGATGGCATTTCATTGGTTTGATACGCATATCTAGGTGACTTAATATAGAAAAGGGCGGGTGGAGGCTATCGGGATTCACCAGGATATTGCAAATCATCGTTTGAGGGTCCGCGTTAGAGATTATCAAGTCTAGCACACGACCTAAACTATTTTTTGTGTAGTGATATTGTAAACCATTTATTATATTTATAAAACTAAGTAATATACGTCCCGTAGAGTCCGTCTGATGCGCAATGGCATGGTTGCCTTGCTGTACCCAGTCAATCTCAGGCAAGTTATAGTCACCAAAGAAATGATATGAATTGCAATTGGGATTATTTGCTAACCCTTGCAGCATGTCTAAGTATTGCTCATATACCTCTGCACGAGTCGCTGGAGGAATATACACGACACCAATAATATGACGTGTGTGGTGCTGCATGGCAGGCAACTGTACTAATACTTGTTCAATTTCAGAGTTACAAAATTGAGTTGTCAATATTGTCGCCCGCAATTCACGAAGCACAGCAATTAGAACACCACCTCCATCTTTTTTTTTCGTCGCGACACGGTCACGGTCACATCTAAAGACAACATATCGTTCATCAATAAATTCACTATCACGGATATCAGGAATAAGCCATGTTTCGGTCAGAACGATAACGTCATAAGAATTACTCAATATGTTCATGTAGAGCGTTTGCAACTTTGTACGAGTACCTCTACAATTCTGGTAGTAAAACGTAATGTTGTTAGTAGCCATAAATAACAGTAATATAATAAGTTTGTATTATGTAACGCTTAGCATCCAATAGAAAGTACTTAATAGGCCCGCTGTCTACAGTAATTATATGATAAGTTACAGATAAGCCAGAATTACAAAATCGTTCAAGTAGCATACTTGCGCAGTGTTTGTAGTTCAAGGTAGATTCTAATATTATAAATAACTGTTTGAATGGCACAAAAAGATTCAATCGTATGTAACATAAATAGCCTAGAACAAAATGTAAGAATTTTTGAAATATATGCAATGACAACCAATGGTGTAAGCTAGTGGTCAAGAGATAGGTATAACATTTTAAACTTACACACCCATTAACTGAACTTATAAACCTGCCAAATAAACGTACAGAAAAGGAATAAGGATAAAGCTCAATATAAATATACAAATGAACTGCGCGAACATAGGTATAAGTATGAATCTGGGTTTTCAGTACACTTCCTCTCACTGATAACATTGTAATCATATACATTCTAAAATAAATAAATAATAACAATAATATAATATAATAAGAAATACATTCTAATGTTATAAATAACTTTTTAAATGGCACAAAAACATTCAATCGTATGTAACATAGATAGCCTAGAGTAAAATGTAAGAATTTTTGAAATATAAGCAATGACAACCAATGTTGTAAGCTAGTGGTCAAGAGATAGGTATAACATTTTAAACTTACACACCCATTAACTGAACTTATAAACCTGCCAAATAAACGTACAGAAAAGGAATAAGGATAAAGCTCAATATAAATATACAAATAAACTGCGCGAACATAGGTATAAGTATGAATCTGGGTTTTCAGTACACTTCCTCTCACTGATAACATTGTAATCATATACATTCTAAAATAAATAAATAATAACAATAATATAATATAATAAGAAATACATTCTAATGTCATAAATAACTTTTTAAATGGCACAAAAACATTCAATCGTATGTAACATAGATAGCCTAGAGTAAAATGTAAGAAGTTTTGAATTAATATAAGCAATGATAACCAATGGCGTAAGGTAGTGGGCAAGAGATAGGTATAACATTTGAAACTTACACACCCATTAACTAAACTAATAAACCTGCTAAATAAACTCAAAGAAAAGGAATAAGGACAAAGCTCAATATAAATATACAAACAAACTGTGTGAACATAGGTATAACTAAGAATCTGGGTTTTCAGTACACTTCTTCTCACTGATAACAATCCGTTTAAGATCTTCCCCAGATCGTATAGCAAATGATGACAATCCATCCCTCTCCCGCACAAGTACTGTCCCATTCCTGACCCAAACGTATTTAAAACCGATTTCATTGGCAATCTTCTTAGCTTCTCGAAATAATGCTTTATTATTTAGGGTTAAATGTTCATTAAAATAAACGTTTACCGAGGCACCAGAGATCCCCAACTGATCAGACTTTAGGCCCTTCTTTTGACGATAGGCACTAAGAATGTTATCACGTATTATACGTGTTCTGAATTTGATTATAATATTTTTAGGTTTGCGGTCATGTTGTTGAGCGTGTGGTACTCTATGTATCGATATGATGTCAGTATGAGACACAGGTAAGTCAATAGCGCAGCTTATGGAATCCACGATGGCGAACAAATTTTCATGTCGCTTTTCTGGTAAATTACAGATTTCAATGTTACATGAACGTGCCTGCTGCTCCATTGCCTCAATCTTAGCCTCAAGTGTAGCCACAGCTTGTGCATTCACACTGTTAGTCATGTCATTCAAGCGTTTAACATTCTCCCTATGTGCAACTTCCAGGGTTTCCAGACGAGACTTCATCTCCTCATAGTTCAAGTTGAAAAATTGAATTGATTTTTCAATCTCAGTATATGACTTCTGGATATTGAGATTTTGTTGTTTTAATTCAGTAACTTCAGCGACTATTTTGTTAAGGACAACATCTTGATCATTTTTCCATGACTGCAACATATTCTTCAAATCTTCGAATCTGTCAGTCTCCGTGCAGTCGTCGTCACCTCTGAAGTGTTTCTGGCCCCGCCGTACTGTGACGTTATCCATTTTATCACCGGTATTCAATTCAGGAATAGATACGTCAGAGGAGAAATCAGGCTCTGACTGAGTCTCAAGCAATGCGATGGTAGTTTTCAGGGGGGGTGACCGCACAGTGCGAGGCATTGTTGTTCTACGTAATTGCTACACAACACGAGTAAAATAATTCAGTGGAGCTCCCTGCAGTCGATAGAGCTCGGTTATTTCGAGCGTGCGGCCAGATGTTCACTTAGCCTAGCGCGCACACACGCCGCCACCAACGCTCCGGCGCCGCAGGTTCGATCCCAGGCAAACACAAGACTTTTTGTGTTTTAATATATGATCTTTTCAAATATATTTGAACACCCATTCAATGTAGAAGCTGACAAAAGTGTTCTGTCCCGCTTTAACTCCTCCCAGTGGGCGTAGACCGCAGGTAATAACACCGCCAAAATGTACTGAACAGCTGATTTTTTTTTGCGATTTCAGGTTTGGTCCCATAGTAAAAGTTGTTCATATTGATGGGTAGAACACCCCCTTAAATTTTGTCGCATGTTTTAAAAAACACTCTGTATAAATAAAAATCAATTGCCGAATATAATATGCAGGCGCATCACTTCAGAACGGTTGCACCTTTTTGGCTAATTCTTTTTTTATTGTGTTTGTATTTGTCAGGAGTAGGCTTGTATGAAAGATAATGTTTGAAAAGTTGCCGGGAAAATTGGAAAATTCGGGAAAACTGAAAGTGCATTTTCTATGGGAATTTTGTATGAATTATTGAAATTTTAACAGGACAACGTATGTCGGGTCAGCTAGTTATTTATAATAATAGCATAATACCAATACCTAGACACTCATATAATAAAACTGACGTTTGTTTGTTTGAACGCACTAATCTAATTTTAAACTACCACTCGAATTTCAATAAAAATCTTTTTGCATTTGATAATCCAATTCTAGAGGATGGTTATAGGGTATTTAGCATCAAGCTATGACCCTTAAAGAAGAAAAAACTGGCCAAGTGCGTGGTCCGACACGCAAGAAGTGTTCCGTAGTTGGGATGAATTTATCCCAAGGACAAACACCATAAATAAGGCCATAGACCATATATTCTTATAGGTTTTCATGTAATCTATAGGTATAAAACTATTTTCTGTATTTTTTTTTTTAATTTTAGAATAGTAGTTTCGAATCTAAGGGACCCAATAGTCAATTTACGTCTATTTTCTTAAATAACTTTACAACAGTTTATTTAAAATTATGAAAAACATATATTTCAGACCCTCACAGTAAGCCCTTTCATTTGATTGTCACACGGTACAGTTTGCAAAACTTTTTTTTTAATTTTCTTATTTGGCCCCCAAAAGTGACCCCAATATTCAAAATTCATTTATTTACGTTACACGTCTATGTTTGGGTATCAGAAATTCATGTGTGTACCAAATTTCAACTTAATCGGTTTATTAGATTCGGAGCAAATGGGCTGTGACAGATGGACAGACAGGGTTCCGTTTTTTTTCTTTTGAGGTACGGAACCCTAAAAAAGTCGGAAAGAACGCTAAGCGAGAACGAAGTAATAGCGTGGGTGTCGGGCGATGCGCTGCGACGCGGCGGTTCGGGGCCGAAGGAGTTTTTTATAAATGTGGTTGTTATTTTAGTATATTGTGTATCTTACGACTTCAACGCGAACGAAGCCGCGGGCAGAAGCTAGTCTTAGAATATAATTTTGTGTTAAAATTGGTGGTAAAAAAACTGGTGTCACATGGCGCTCGCGAATAAATTGCTGTTCATTAAAATATTTGTTGTGTGTCGCTAATGGCCACTAATGGCCACTAATTTAATGTCAATGGGCCAAGCTTATAACTTTAAAGAGTACTAGCTTTAGCCCGCGGCTTCGCCTGCGTGGATGTCGGAATACTATACGTATAACCTTCCTTTTGAATTACTCTATTGATGAAAACCGCATTAAAATCCGTTTTTTTAGTTTTTGAGATCATCGCAAATATACAGACAGACGCGGCGGTGGATTTTGTTTTATAATATGTAGTGATAGTGATGTCCTACGTTATTCTAGATTCGCTAATGTAATTATTTAGTTCAAAAACATACTTGGCAGCCGGACTCTTGCGGCTGTTATTACTTAAATAATAGCCGCACGGGTCGATCCATCAGGTTAAGCTACGCTTGACGGGGTTAGTCCGTGGATGGGTGACCATACAGTGCCTCGGAAAGCACGTTAAGCCGTTGGTGCCTGCTGTCATTTGTGGATCTTTGACAGTCGTTACGCGGTACACGAGAAAAACTTTGAATTTGGTTTGGTGTAGACATATTTGTGCTCGTGACTGTACATGATTAGTTCAACGTCTTTTAATACAAACATGCTATTAATCTCAATTCGTTTTTACAATTCTTAAAAAAAAAAAACATAACTCGATTTAAAGTAGATCATGTGTGTTTACGAGATGTGAACATGTGATGAACTGACAGACAGATCTCGAATATAGTCATGTCTATCTCACTGTTGGTACATAATTATAATGCGCTGATTTTTTACATTAATTACTTTATAATAATGTGGTTGGTACTTCGACAGAAATGATTAATGACTTGCAAAAGTTGCAAATTATAAAATAGTAATTTCTCAAACTGTATTTTCAATGAGGTTATTAGGTCAAAATGATAATTCGTTTTACTTTATTTAACCATAAAATGGACTGTGTACCATTCCCCCTTATCTCCGAAACTACTGAGCCTAAAATTTTGAAAAAATACAGAAAATAGTTCTATACCTATAAATTACAGGAAAACAGGAAGAATTGTCAATGTTCGTCTATTTTCTTAAATAACTTTAAAACAATTTATTTTAAAATTATAAAAATATATATTATTTGAGACTCTTACAGTAAGCCCTTTCATTTAATGTGTCACACGGCACAGTTTGCAAAACTTTTTTTTAATTTTCTTATTTGCCACCCACAATTATTGACCCCCATATTCAAAATGAATTTATTTACGTTACACGTCCGTCTTTAGGTCACAGAAATTCATACGTGTAGCAAATTTCAACTTAATCGGTCCATTAGATTCGGAGCAAATTGGCTGTGACAGACGGACAGACAGACACACGAGTGATTCCATACCTAAAAAGTGTAATATACAATGCCGTACCCACCACCGACATCCAAAAAAAAAACACTACAAAGTGAAAAGTTAATTTTATTTCGGAACTCGGCGGCAAAAAACTAAAAATTTTAATACAGTTCCAAAGACACCGACTTCCAAAATTAAAGTTACTATTCAGTTTGACGCTAAAGTAAAAAATGTTTGAGAAACGTACAGAAGCCAGCACATCAAGCTACTATAATCTGTCAAATAGATTTTCAAATTTATCGCTAAAGCATTAGGTTCTAGATTGATTGGGAAAATTTTACAGTTTCGGGTAGCTTAACCTGCTGGCGTCTGTCCCTAACAGTGAATCATCCGATATTGGCCATACTTTTCATTATTGCGCCTGTCATTTGAAGTAAATCAATTTTGCTTTGTAATTGGCACCTTCGCATAGCATGACCTACATAGACAAGGGTTTGTCGACGGAAGAATATACAAAAATGACGTTACCGTGTAGACAGTAAGACCACAGATTACTAAATAGTTACTACGTAAGTAAGACGGCAACAAAGTAGAAAGAGTCAACTGTCGTGCTATTCTGTACAAATATCATCGTGAAAACTTAGGTGAGGTGAGCGTGGAGTGAGCTGTCAATAGTGTCAATCCCTACATCAGGTGGAATGACAGCTCACTACAAGCGCACTTCACCTACGTTTTTACGGTGAGATTTGTACAGAATAGACCGGCTGAACTTTTTACGAAATTCACTTTTTTAAATTATTTTATTATTTTATTCGAATTTCTCTTTGTTTTAAAAAAAATTGAGAATTAAACAGAAAAAAAGTCAGCTGAAAATCGCAAAAAAAAATCAGCTGTTCAGTACATTTTGACGAATTATGCGAATATAAATGTACTGAATAGCTGATTTTTATTTTCGCGATTTCAGGTTTGGTCCCATAGTAAAAGTTGTTCATAATGATGAGTACAATGACCCCTTAAAAGGTTGTTGGTGTTTTACTAATAACCCTGTATATATTACTACTATGTTATTGACCTTAACCATTTCTTTGGTAATGCCCTATTAACTAAATGATAGAAAAAATAGAAGAAGATACTCATAGCTTCGTGTATTAACTGTCACACTTTTGCGTCGTTTAAAATCAACTAATCATCAAAAAAAATCATGATTTAATTACGATTTTCTAGATAATCGTAAATACTTTGCGACCGTCGAGTAGTTCAAAATCAAATTGTCTTCACTACACTACACAATTATCAGTTGTCACTTGTCAGTGTGATTTTGACAGTTTGGGATAGAAAACTCTTCCGAAACAGTCTACATCAAAAAGGACCTAGACAAAAATCGTTAGAAACGAAAGACAAAATGGCAGATTGTATTAAAATGATTTTTACGGTGCGATGTCAAAAATGGAGAAACGAAATGTCACTCTGTATAGAAAGAGATGTGTCTATTCTTCGTAGAGATAGAAGTGGCCATGCTACTGCCTCTATCTGCTGTCCCTTAACAGGTTACCTGGATTAGTTGGTTGCATTGCTGAAAGTTCGCATTAATTATTGGATTAGGCCGTACAGGGTTATTTTAAATTGGCTAGCCAAACTCCGCAAACACGAGCTAAACACAATAAAATAAAAAATAAAAAGATTTGATATTTTTACGGCAGGTCAATGACCACAGTTAGTGTTGTAACTTGAAGTACGAGTTGAGCAAAGTACTGAGCCTAAAATTTTGAAAAAAATATAGAAAATAGTTCAATACCTATAGATTACAGGAAAACCAGATAAGAAGTCGATGGTCTTAAGACAACATGGTAAATCTCTCAATATTGTGCGTTACATTTGTCCATAGTTAAACAAAAAGGATCCAACCCACAATAGGTGTAATGTGGGTTGGATCCTTTTCGTTTAACTATGGACATGTAGTTGGGATGTATGAGAGAACATGTTTTTCAACTACAATGTTAAGTTTGTTCTTGGGATAAATTCATCCCAACTACAGAACCCTTAATTGTGCATGGTCCGACACGCTCTTGACCAGTTTTTATTTATATAGACTTACATTTATAATAAAGAATCTCGATGTTTTGCAAGTCGTAAAATCCGTGCGAAGCAGGTGCGGGTCGCTAGTTTCTTTAAAGTCTGACTCGATCGGATAGGCGCAACTTTTCATCTAGCCATTAAATTTTACATACGTAGTTAAATACATAACTCTATACCTATAAAAAAAGGTTTTTTAATTAGATCAAGTCAACACAAATCGGTTAATGCCCTAGTCGTGTGTGCAGGCTGCTGGCTGTATGTGCATTACGTTGTCCTCAATTCTTTATCGTTATCGCGTTGGCGGGAGATTTTCCTGCCATAGATTACATAAAAAAATGTCGTTGGATATGTTGTCATTTCATTTTCGTAATATAATTGAAAAGAGTATGCTTAGACGGTTTAGTTATGTTGAGAGGATGATTGAAAGGCGACTAACTAAAGGTATTTACAAGGCAGATCTCAGTGGAAACGCCGGGAGAGGGGACGCCCTAGAAGGACATACTGTAGAGGTTCCATACTAGCCTGTGTAATTTATGTCAGGCCGGCAGATGTCATTAACATTCGGATGATCACTTTTAAAAAGAGTAAGATTAAGGAGAGACGTCAAGCGAAACGTGCCCTCTGGGCGATGGACAGCTAAGAGTAATAGCGTTCTGTGATGGATAAGCGCGTTGCTTTGAATAGATATAAAAGATATTATAAAGTCTTATAAAATATATCGGAGTATTACGTAGATAGTCTGTTATTTAATTAGATGTCGGTCCCAAATAAGTAGAGGTCCTTCGGGGTTTCTGCAAAACCTAGTGGCCTTATTTGTGATGTTCTTCAGAAAGGTTAGGTGCGTAGTACTCGAACCACGCCGGTTGCGAGTACTACACACCTGAGCTTCTCTATGTCGATGTGTTTCTATATGTCTTCCTAGGGCGTTCCCTCCCGGCGTTTCCACTCAGATCTGTCTTGTACCTTTTGGGCGACTAGGCGACTAGCCTTTCGCGTGGTATGACCGTAAACGAAGCAGGAAGCAGGAGTAAGTAAGGATCGTAGCAGGTTGCCACCTGCTAGGATCCTTACTTCCTCCTGCCGGTGGTTCTGCAGTTTCCGCTCATCCCTATGGGAGGCGTGCATTCATGTATGTATGTATTATAATTTTATTTAATATTTTATAATTTAGGTACAGGTTGTTTGGAAGATGGGTGCAAAGCGTTAAGGGGGTGATGGTTGACACTATTTAGAGCATTTTGGGCCATATAAATATGTCTTAGACGAAGTATTTTTAAATTTTTTATTTTTGTCCAGTTAAAATTGGTGTTATTTTTTTACTAAAAGTTTGCAGTTAAAAGTAAAAACTACTTGTCTAGGACATATTGTATGGCTCAAAATGCTCTAAATGGTGTCAACTATCACTATCACCCCCTTAAGGCTTTGCATCTAGCTTCCAAACAGCCTGTATAAGTACGGAGCACTGAGTTTATTTCGATTTGTTTTTTCTCAAGAAGGTAGAGTCGGTGGATTATTCCGATCTGTCACCCTGCTTTGTCCCCTTAGTGTACGGCCTGAGTGCACGCTCGACTCGAGCGTCCGGCGGGGCGGGGCGTGCGACGTCCGTGTTAAACACATGCAAACACTCGCGAATGTCCTGAGTGACGGCCGAGCGGCGCTCGGTGAACGCTCTTCGCTGCTTGCACGCAACACTGAACTCCCCGCTGGACGCTTTTTCACTCGGTTCGTACACTTAGAGGGACAAATCGGAAAAAAAAAATTGTCCCACTGTTAGCAACGGGGGGACAGATCAAACTTTTTTTCCGATCTGTCCCCTTAAGGGGATAAAGCAGGGTGACAGATCGGAATAATCCGAGTCGGTTCAGTTCGGGCTGTGGTTCGGGGAAGTTCTTAGGCAAATTCACCAATACACAACGATAATACGTCTAGTAGGTACCTATCTAAATCCGATCTGGCAATGGTGCATCGCATTCTGCTTCTTCTTCTTTGAATTGCACAGAGTTACTCTATGCACTTTCTCCTTCATTATTGAGGCAAGTTTATTTATTAGTAAGAAAGAAACACTAATAATTAAGAATCACTAAGTTATCATTGATCAAACAAAAGTCACTCTTGTGGAATAATATTTAAAGCATTATCAATTGTCTGACTAAGTTTTTATCTACAGCTACGTCCTACGTCACACGGACCGATAACCGCGATATAATCCGAGTGGGCTGTGCGAGCCGATCATCTAATATTTTTATCCTTATCCAACATATTACGTTTATATCAACTGTTTGCGCCGACTCGATCCGATGCACACGGTCCCCTTCCAACATGCCCCCCGCGCCCGTCGCGTCATCCCCGCTCCCGCGTGTTGGCCGACATGTTCGTAGTCGGTAGTCGGTCTCGGATCCACGATATACGCGGATGTGCGAATGTCGCTTATAAAAACCAACAAGATGTCTCGCGACTTCTGGTATGAATTCATTCAGCTGTACAAAAGTTTTCCGTGCTTATGGGACGTCAAAGATCCCTCGTATGGACGGAGGGACCAGAAGAAGGAAGCTTACGATGTCTTGGTTGCCAAAGTACACGAAATCGATACCACAGCTAATTTAGATATGGTGAAGAGAAAAATTGATAGTTTTCGGACGGCGTTCAGAAGAGAGGAGAAGAAAGTGATAATGAGCATGCATTCTGGGGCTACTGATGACGAGATATATACACCTACGCTGTGGTACTATAGAGAGTTGGAAGAGTTTCTTGGAAACAACACTGAAGAGCAGAGGAACCTAATTATTTCCAGAGCAACGTTTAACAATGAAGATGAGTCTGAAGCCTTGATGACTGCGGTAAGTTCTTTACAAATACAAACCAATAAACGTGGTCATTTTATTTTAGGGCTATATTTAAATTAACTTAAGAGTAATTAACTTAAACTCACGGCTTCTTCAAAAGGGGTAGGCAGAAACTACAGAACGCCACCTGCTACGATCCTTACATAAGTGTACTTACACCTTTTGCTCTTTATTCCTTTTGCCCGTAAGTTAAGGGCCGGCGCACACTTGGCGAGGCGCAGCCGCTCTCGAGCCAATGAAAGTTTATTTATTCTCAACTTTATTTCAACCTTTGCAAGGTCGATATTTGATTGGCAGTGAAAACCGCGCTGCGTCTGCGCCTCGCCAAGTGTGTTGCTGGCCCTTATTTTATTGAAATATGAACAAATATTGTTAATATACTTACGTCAAACTTGACATTGAGAAACAATGTAGTTTAACGTCAGACACGAGCGTATTTACAAGGCAAATTAGAGTGTTACAAGTACGCTACAAAGATCTTCTGGCGCTAGTCTGGCGCCCGACTCTGACTAGTGGGTGTTGTTGGTAAACATTTTGTATCTATAGTATATACTAATTCCATGCATTTGTAAAATACTCACAGATTGTATACAAACAAAACAAGATGGCGGCTTTAGTTCTGATTTTGGCCTCGCGCTTTTGATTGTACTCGACATTATCAATCCTACTTCCTACTAATATTATAAATGCGAAAGTTTGTGAGGATGGATGGATGTTTGTTCCTCTTTCACGCATAAACTACTGAACGCATTTTAATGAAATTTGGCACACAGATAGTTTATTACCTGGATTAACACATAGGATACTTTTATCCCCATATTCCTACGGGTTCAAGACTTACGCGGGTGAAACCGCGGGGCGCTGCTAGTAAGACAGTAACAACGTGCCAACTAACTTTGAGTAAAAACTTACATGTCTACATGTCAAGCTATAGTTTTCCAGTATAAGCTGATCTTGCATTGTATAAGATTTCCGTACAATGAGAGGTTAACTTATACTGAAAATTTTGCAAGCTTCATAAATGTAGCCGTGTGTACTTACACTCTCACTGACTTATCTGGAAAGGTGAAATCAGGGTTTCGTTGAGTTTTGAGCCTAAGTTCGATTTCCAGTTTAGGCAAAGTGTTTTTGTAGGAATTTCCCAGTAGCAGCTTCGTCTCTCTTCTTCTCTCTATTTTATATATTCTAAATAGATTCGCCCCCTCTTAAATGGGATAGGACTCGTAGTTTGGCAGTTACCAAAAGTACTATACACGTGTCCCTAACTTCGCCTTCTGGGAATAAAGACGTGATGTATATCGTTTTGAAAGATCATAATAATGTATTCTTTTCTAACATTCTCAGGAACATTTTGAGGAAGAATTTTCGGAAGAAAGCGGTGAAGAGAAATACATGCCACCACCAAAAAAACATACGAAAATAATAGACAGAAGAACAGCTGACCCTCACCCTTCAAGAATCTTCGCACAATCCATTCCAGTACCACAAACCACAGTTTCACAGAATTCTGCTCAAATTGAAGTGGAAGATGATTGCTCCACTTTCGCAGCGAACCTAAAAGTACAAATGAGAGAAATTGACAAAGAGCAGAAATATATAGCACAGAAATTGATCTCTGACGTCATGTTTTTGGCTCGGACGAACCGCTTGACTTTTGATTCTAGTGTTAATAGTAATATAACTAATAAAACTGTTACTATGCCGAAAAGCAACGCAACTGTTGTGATTCCTGATGTTTTACCAAATATACGTGATAGCTCTATTCAAATAAAAACGCCTGAACAGTGAAATGTTATTTTATTAAAACCTTTGAATTTTTACTTATGTTTTAGGTATTTTGCTTGTATTAATTAAGTTGTTTTTTGTTTAATTTCGTACACGTATGAATTCCTGTGACCCAAACACGGACGTACTGTAACGTAAATAGATGAATTTTGAATATGGGGGTCAATTTTGGGGGCAAATAAGAAAATTAAAAAATAAGTTTTACAAACTGTACCGTGTATGTTACAATATCAAATGAAAGGGCTAAGCTATGAGGGTCTTAAATACATATTTTTTTATAATTTTAAAATAAATTGTTAAGTATAAAGTTATTTAAGAAAATAGGCGAAAATTGATCGATCATTCAACATTATCTCCGAAACTACTGAGCCTAAAATTTGGAAAAAAAAATACAGGAAATAGTTCTATACCTATAAATTACAGGAAAACTTATAAGAAGTCTATTGTCTTAAAATAACATGGTAAATCTCTCAATATTTTGAGTACAAACTTACATTTGCAGTTGGGATGTATGGGAGAACATGTTTTTCAACTACAATGTTAAGTTTGTTCTTGGGATAAATTTCATCCAAACTACTGAACCCTTCATTATTCGTGGTCCGACACGCACTTGACCAGTTTTTTTTATTTTTTATTAAGCTTTTAGTCCTTGCAAAACACGAAGCGAACGCACTTCGTGTTTAAAATCATATCGGATAAATTATAAAGATTGGTGAGCGTCAATAAAATGTATCAACTATACTACAGTAAGAAAAACCGACATAGATGGTCTAAAGCTCCAATCTACACGGTGCAAGTTTCTGGAACGTTCAAGAGCAATAATCGCATGCCATAAAGCACGTTCAATTTTATTGCCATTCAAGAACTGCATTCAAGTTTACACGCGTGCGATTTCCATAAAATTGCGTACAATAATTGAATGCAAGTTTTGCCATTCAGTAAAATCGCACGCGAGTTACACAAAGGCAATAAAATTACCAGGCGATTATTGCATGCAAGTTTTGCCTCGTGCACAGAGTTGCACGTCTTTGTACTACAATTGGTTCAAGAATTATCGGTATTAGAGCAGCCAAATATTTCTTTAAATTGTTTTGAACTTCTTGTTTCGTTCGCATCATCATTCAAACATTTGAATGATAGAAAATATTCATGCCAGAATTGAATGCGACTTTTACTACATGTGGGATTTTATTGTACGTGCTGTTTACATCTACACCAGTTTTGAACGGCAACTAACTTGCCCGTATCGTGCAACAATATTGTATGAGTTGTTTAGACAGTGCCAGTTAATTGCCCTTCAATTTTATGGTATGCTACAGGCAATAAACTTGCACCATGTAAATGGAGCTTTAGACACAATCGTGACCGCAGAGCATCAGGAGAGTAGAACAGCCGATGTATTCAGTAAAATCTGACCGTGAAAACTTAGGTGAAGTGTGATTGAAGATAGCTGATGCTAGGGGATTGACACTATTGATTGCTGACTTCAGCTAAGTTTTCACGGTGAGATTTATATTGAATAAAACGGCTGGCAATTGAGGCATTCTGTTATGAACTCCTCATTAGCGGCCCCAGTCAAGATTTTCCCCCCATCATATAAGTGGGTCTCTTCAGGCGGTGCTATATGTAAATTAGGCTGGAACTGAAGAAGTTTAAAACCTTTTTTCTCCATAACCCGTACCATAATGTCTTTAAAAAAAAAATATGTTAAACTACACAATAAAACACATGTCCCCTTCACTTCGAAAAAAATAAAAAATAATTTTAAATATCATTAACATACATGAAAAGTAACCCCTGTTTTAGAAATATAAAACCTTTTTTCTTCGAAACTATTAATCACTAGGTTTTTTTATAGTCATCATGATATTACACAATACAATACCTAGGGAATCCTCGGCTTATTTTTTTAAATAACTTTTCTAATTACTTATAGTCATTATTTTTTACATAAATCGACACTCAATCGCGTGAGCAACCCCTCTGTCGCCTATTAATTTAGTGCGGGACGAGACGCAGTGCTGAACGGACCTGTACCACTTTTTCCCGCATTTTTTCGTTGGTGACAATACCATTAGAAAGTATTGTAAACAAATACCTACCTACTTATTTTATTAGAGTAGTTTTTAGTATATAGTTAGTAATACTACATAGGAAATATTTGTGTTAATATAAGTTTATTTATAAAATCAATATGGGTGACATAAAAGACGCACTAAGCGTAATTTGAAAATAAAATACAAGAGGAGAATAAAAAGAATGAAACGGTAAGTAATTTGAGTACCTATCTAACATTTTACTAGTAACCATCAATCAAGCGTTTTGATAAAAAGATATAGGTAGGTACGTATAAGTAATATGCGTACCTAAGCAGGTACCTACCTATCAGCTGCTTATACTTACCTAGGTACCTTTCGTCGCCAGAACGAGAAACTGTTTTCGTTTCGAATTTGCCAACGGAAATTCGTACGTGTTTAATGGCAACAAGGTATAGATTCCAAACGACCGGGCGGCATTACGACACGGCGGCACAGTAACGACATAACGAGCTATAGATTCGCATGCAGTGAATCTATAGCTTGTTACTATTAGACACGTACGAATTTACGTTGGCCGGAGTTTCGCTAGCTAATTTAATTTGACCCTGAATATGTGTCGCAGCTAACTAGTTTATCGTGTTTAGATATCTATACCCATTACGTCTGCGGAGTTTCGCTAGCTAATTTAATTTTACCCTGTATATGTGTCGCAGCTAACTAGTTTATCATATTTAGATATCGATACCCATGACGTCTGCGGAGTTTCGCTAGCTAATTTAATTTGAACCTGTATATGTGTCGCAGCTAACTAGTTCATCATGTTTAGATATCGATACCCATTACGTCTGTGGAGTTTCACTAGCTAATTTAATTTGACCCTGTATTATTACTCATCGCAATCAGATTGCTAATACAGGGTAATAATTAGGCCAGCCACATACAGTCGGAATTCCGTCCCGGAATTCCGTTTCGAAATATCGTTTCAGAATTTCGAAAGCAGCAAACCCATACAAAGTCACGCACAGACTACCATGCGTAATTTTGAATCGGAGAAAATTTCGAACGGAGGAGTACTTGTACGTGTGTGATAGATCCTTGATCTTGCATGGATTTGCTGCATTCGACAATTCCGAATCGATGTTTCGAAACGGAATTCCGACAGTATGTGGACTTTTTTTGTCCATCCTCTTTGGACCCCATGGATGTAACCTGCAGATTGCGACTCTCGGACTACAAGGGGTCGAAAAGTAACGAGGTTGGCGAGTTTCATAGGACCCTAAAGTTATAAGCAAATCAAATGACATATTTTAAAATTGGATTAACGTAACCCTATTATAAGTAAACGTGGATGAACGTATACAATATAAGCTACAATATTTTTTAAAGCCATCAGTATTTCAACTGAATTTTATATTTTACTTTTTTAGGGGAACTGAAGAATTATCGATTGGTAGACGTATTGTAAACATCAGTAATTTTTTTAAATCACTCCAAGAAATATCAAGCCACGGACCATTGGACTGCGGTTTAAAGTCAATAGAAATCGTATCTGAACGTTTGACAGGTTTAATGAATAAATTAAAGCTGAAATGTCTTTTATGTAACATGAGTTTTATAATAGAGGGAGACAACACCCCAGAAGAAATGAATTTAAACACATGTGCCGTAGCTGGGGCAATAGCAGCAAGATGTGGACATACGCAACTTCTGGAAATTACGTCAACTCTAGGACTTCCTGAGATCTCACAAAAATGATTCACCTTTCATATGGATATAGTAAACAAAACGTGGGAATCTGAAGCGTTAAGATCTTTGAACGAAGCTGCTGAAGAGGAAAGATGTGCTGCCGTTGAAGAGGGTAAAGTAAATGCAAAGGGAATACCGATAATTGATGTCATTGCTGACGGATGTTGGGGAAAAAGATCATACAAGAAAAACTACTCCTCACTGTCAGGAGCAGCAGCCATACTTGGTAAACGTAGCAATAAAATATTGTTCATGGCTGTCAAAAATAAGTTCTGCTACATTTGCGCTAGAGCAGAAAATAAAGGAATCTCGACAAACAAATCATATTTGTTATAAAAACTATACAGGTAAATATTTTATGTATTTTACATAAAAATCCTAGTAATATTATAAGTGGAAACGTATTGCTGTTTGTTTGTTTTATAAATTAACTAAACGTAAATGGTTCGCCTTATTATTTTGAAATCAAACTAAATATCTATTATATAAAAATGGTAGAGGTAACCCATTAGAGAACTAAAGCCGTAATATAGGTTTTGTATACTGAAAGCTACATTATTATACTTTTTGTCTTCATTTACAGGACCATCTACCGGCATAGAGTCAACGATTATTGTCGAGGGATTTAAAAAAAGCATAGAAATGCACAATTTGATATATGGCAGAATTATATCAGATGGTGACGCCAACACATATTCAAAGCTTTTGCAAGAAAGGCCGTACGAAAATTTAACAATAGAAAAAATTGAATGCCGAAACCACTTGCTGAGGATTTTTTGCAACAAACTGCAGAGTTTTACAACAGACACGAAATTTCTAATACGGTTCATAAAACTCCTAACAAAGAAAAGAATATTAACCATGCGAAAAGTAGTAGTAACTGCAATTGCAAAATACAAGCATACTGATAATGCAATGCAACTCCATGCTGATATAATGCTTGCTGCAGAACATGCTTTTAGCCAACATACCACGTGCAAAGGATACTTTTGTGGCAAACTAGGCGAAATAGAAGCTATTGACAAAGACTTTCATAAAAACACTCTGTGCCAAAAAATAAAATTAATATTATCACAGCTAGCGGCACACTCACGCATTTTTTGCACGATGTCGACAGCAACTCTGTAGAGAGATATCATAGCGTTGTTGCTAAACTCATAGGTGGCAAAAGGATAAACTTTGCTCAAAAATATCAATATCAGATGAGATGTAATACTGCGGCTCTATCATTTAACACAAGAAAACCTTTGAGCATCTTGCATAAACGTATTGTAGGTAGAAGTCCAAAAGGACAAATACATAAATTTGAAATGAACAGAATAAAGCGACAGATAAGACCTAAAAAATATACAAAGAAGAAAAGAAGAACATTGGAAAATCAAAACGCCTCTTCCATCAATTATGGACAGGATTGCGCGAAACCCGATATGTCAAAGGAAATGCTAGAGGAATCGAAAGGATATTTTTGAAAAATTTAGAGAAGAATGAAGATGAAAGAATAAGAATTGAAACAGGTACAATACTTCAAAGTGAGTCAAGTGAATGGCTCGAACTAAGAAGAAATTAACTGACGGCTTCAAATTTCGGTAACGTAATTAAAAAACGCAATGACATCAGTTGTGCTAATATGGTGAAGAATTTAATTTATAAAAACCTAATAGATCACGTCAAACCAGTCAAACATGGGCTAGAAAATGAAAGTATTGCTAAAACTCAATTAGAAAAAGAATGAATAATTGATTAGGCCTGCCACATACAGTCGTAATTCCGTTTCGAAATATCATTTCGGAATTTCGAAAGCAGCAAAGCCATACAAAATAAACGAAGAACTACTGTACGTGTGTGATACATCCTTGATTTTGTATGGATTTACTGCCTTCGAAAATTCCGAATCGATATTTCGGAACGGAATTCCGAAACGGAATTCAGTCTGTGTATGTGGCCGGCCTTATTGAACTAATAAGTTCCGGGCCCACGACCGCTTGTGGCTTATAATAAATTGAACTGAGGTCACGGGTCGTATGGGGCCCACAAACCATATGGGACGCATTGTGGTTCATGGACGCCATGAACCTAATATGGCATTTGAGCTTCGTGCAAGCATATGGCCGGCAAAAAAAAACGCAAAATAAATCAAGTGGAAAATCTGAGCAATACACAAAGTATTGCTCAGATTTTCCACTTGATTTATTTTGCGTTTTTTTTTTAATATTTGAAGTACTTAAAACAACTACTAGTAGTACTTTTAGGTACAAACTTATTCACTTTTATTTATGAGCGAAGTCGCGGGGAAAGCTAATAATAATAACTGTCTATATTCTGGCGCCCATTTTCTGTTTTAGTAATATTACAATGAGATCTTAGTCATTAAAAATATATATTTTCTAAAAATATAATAATTTACACAAGTGTTGTATTTGTTTTTCTACAACATACAAGTTTTTACCTAAAAATGTTCTGCACCACTGCTCTGAAATATGCAACAGGCTACCTATGCGTGCGTCGCGCGTCATGGCTCTGTGGCAGTCAGCGGTGCAAAATAGAATATTAGTGATCGCTTCGCGCGTAATTATAATGAGGGGGTGCGCGGGGCATTCTCGGCGGTAACGCCCATTTGAGCGAGGTCAACGGCGTAATGCCAAGCCTTCAGAGAGGTAAATCTCATATTTGTCATACCTACTACAGTCCACGATAGTACCAAATAACTGTACAGTACAAGTTACAACTATTTTCTTAATGTCCCTCGGCAATCATCGCATTTCCGAATACATACGAATGCTATGCTCCATATCGCAGTAATTATCTTGTAAAATAATTTGAATTCAGAACTAACTAGCTACTTTATTGTTGTTTTGTTTTGATTTGAATAACAAAAAAGTACTTATTTCTGAATTCAAATTATTATACACAATAAATCAATTTTATGTAAAAGACGTAGAAACGTTACCTACCCAACATTCGATGTTCAAAAACGGCACAACGTCGAACTATTATATGACACGTGGAAGTAGGACGGCATGTCCTAATTATCGAAAATGTGGCTAATTAGCCACATTTTGACGTGCCACTTGCGGAGCGTGTATAACCTATCTACTACTTTTTACTTATAATATCATTGCAATAAATCTAATAATTGATGCGACATGGAAATTAGCATTCGTATGTATTCGGAAATGCGATGATTGGCGAGGGACATTAAGAAAATAGTTGTACTGTAGTTGTGTTTGCAGAAGATGTGCTATTCGTTCATGAATGTCATGGTGTACTTTAATATCTGTGTCACACACACCACACACTGACAGTTGCAGACGTTTGTTTTCACTACAGCTTCATTTAGTTCTTGTTTTATAAGTCAATAATAGTCATCATTTTGTTATTTTACCTACATTCAGTCTTCGTATGTCTTCATATCCATCCACAACATAAATTGATTTCTTTTGTTATTAGTTATTATTAGAAATCGGATGATCGGACGCAATTTACCAAAAGTTGAAGTGTTGGCTAACGTCAAAGACGTGGTTATATTCTCTTTGGCTAACGTAGAGTGGCTTTTGTATCGAAAAAATTCTAGAATTCCGGGCTCGACCAATTTAGAGTTCTGACTGTAGAATTATAAATGTATATTTACTTACGTTTAGGTGTTGGCTAATATGGAATGCACTTTGTGTCGATCGTAAAAATCTCGCGATTCCGGAATTGATAAATTTAGTACTTTTTGACTATAGTATCGAATGGTACCTAGCTAATGTTGATTGCCAACTGGCATAGCAAACGTCAGAATAAGTAAGTAATGTCTAAAATGAATTTCAAGTAAACGAGTATACGAATAGTTGTGTGATCCAGGTTTACCGGTATTTTTTTTTTTTTAAATAAATAATACCACATATTTAAGGAGTCGTTTCCATACCATGTATCCGATTAGTTAGTAGTCCGGATTTTCTGGAATCCCGGGATTTATTCCATATTATCTTAGCCAAAAAAAGAAAGACGGTGAATACTGAAGTGAAGGTTGAAGGAAATGTATGGAAGAAAACACAAGTAGGTATGCTGCGCCGACCCAATATAAATAATTTGGAATATGGACAGACAGGGGGGTGATGAAACCTATTACTAACTGTTATGAATAACAATGTTAATTACAATCAAAACCTAATCAAGAAGATGATTCAGTGTTGACCATGACTCACTACCTAATACCAAAGAAGCAACCTGTTATTCTTAGGCTGCCAACAGACGGACTGCATAGCAACAACCGCACGCAGTCGATATATTCAACTGCATACAGTTGTACGTTGACTTCCTACAGTCGTGATATCAACTTCACACTACTGCAGCCGGCCGCGTGAAGTTGAAGTCACGACTGTAGGCAGTTGATATCGTACTTAGTAGTTTTTGAGATCATCGCTAACATACAGACAGACAGACAGACGCGGCGGGGGACTTTGTGTTATAATATGTAGTGAAGTAACATATAGACTAAATATGTTAGTAAATTTCACTAATGTAACTGTACGCGTTGAGCACATCTTAACCGCGTTCACGAGCTGTCAGTGTCAAACGATGTGAATCAGATGAATCCAGATCTTGATTGCATAAAGTCCTCACATAAACATGGGAGTGGCGCGAGGGGCGTTACTCCGCTGCCGCGAGAAATCGTGGCACAGCGGACAGAGCTCCGGCGGGATCTCATGGCGACATGGAGAGTGCGACTGTCGCAACCCAGTGCTGGGCACGCCACAATTGCGGCGATAAGTCCCCTCTTTGAGGAGTGGTTGGAGAGGCGTCACGGCATCCTCACCTTCCGCCTGACGCAGGTCCTCACCGGACACGGTTGCTTCGGGAGGCCATGGTACGGAGTGAGAGTGCATGGGAAGCCGTCACCTCCTTCTGCGAAGCAGTAATGCTCGCGAAGGAGGAGGCTGAACGCGTGAGGGAGAGGCAATCTTTGCGCCCTCACGCCCCTAGTCGCCGCTGGAGACGCCCTGGGCGTCGGGAATCGATAGCCGATTCCCGGCCACCGTAGCCGGTGGCTTGCGGATGGCGAGCAATGGGTAGCTCGCCGTCCGGTAAGGACCAGGCCCGGGTCGAGGGCGCGTTGTGTTCCACGCGCGCCTCAAAGAGATGCACTAGCTGAAGGGGTCCGCTAGGGCCGATGCCCGCCAGGGTTGCGGGTTGTTCGAAAGAGTTACCGTGGCCCTGGCACAGGCAACTAAAGGAATACGGGTGGGTTTTAGTTAGTAGAAGTCTGACACGCCCTCCCGCTCCACCTAGAGCGGGAGAAGTTATTTGATGATTTCCCATCCACAAAAAAAAAACGATCTTGATTGCATGACGTTCAAGTCCATCAAAATCAATAGTCATTTATTCAAACTAGGCTGAGAATAACGGCTTCCACTTACGAGTGGTCGATAGGCTCGAACCCAGACAGGCGCTTTACTTTGTGTGCATCACCAGCAATGCTATTCTGTAAAAATCTCACCGTGAACACTTAGGTGAGGTGAGCGTGGAGTGAGCTGTCAATAATGTCAATCTCTAGCATCAGGTAGATTGACAGCTCACTTCACCTAAGTTTTCACGGTGAGATTTGTACAGAATAGACCGGCTGTACTCTCAAAACGGTGAAGGAAAACATCGTGAGGAAACCGGCATGTCCTAGAACCAAAAATTCGAAGACATGTGACATCTACCAATCTGTGTCGCACTGGGCCCGCGTGGTGGATTACAGCCCACTCCCTCTCACCGAGAGGAGGCCTGTGTCTCAACAGCGGGAACATTATAGGCCGATTATGGTCTAAGGCTTCGTCTTCTTGTTGATTATTATCTGAATCCTTGGATAACGATGTTTATAAATAAAAATACATTAATTATCTGTTACAATCTCAATGCTTGTCTAGACAAAAGGTTGCAAAACAAATAACAATATTGTGCCCACGCACCAAAGAGAACTCACGCGCGGATAAATTACGTATAAATTACTAATGCCATTGTGATTATCATAAATTAATCATCATAATAATGTGTACGGACTATCTTTGGAGTTCGGCATTTGCATACAGAGATTTAAATTCAGGGTTATTTTAAATTGACTAGCTAAACTCTCCACATATGCGATGGTATCGATCTGCACACGATAATATATATATATATTTTTTTAAATTTCAACGACCGGTGTTAGTGTTGTAACTTGAAGTACGAGTTGAGAAAAACTGTTCTCTTATGTTTTATAGTGTTGTGATATCGATAGCTACCCATGAGCACCCTAATTGCGTAACACACTAACGATCAGAATCTGAATCATATTGAAGCAAATTGCTAATCCATTGCTTCATATGTTCGAGAAACGTCTCTCAACACGGTCGGTCGGAACATCCAGTGTGACGGAGGTGTTGTCGGTAGAAAAGAACGTCCAGTGTGACGGAGGTGTTGTCGGTAGAAAAGAACGTCCAGTGTGACGGAGGTGTTGTCGGTAGAAAAGAACGTCCAGTGTGACGGAGGTGTTGTCGGTAGAAAAGAACGTCCAGTGTGACGGAGGTGTTGTCGGTGGAAAAGAACGTCCAGTGTGACGGAGGTGTTGTCGGTGGAAAAGAACGTCCAGTGTGACGGAGGTGTTGTCGGTGGAAAAGAACGTCCAGTGTGACGGAGGTGTTGTCGGTAGAAAAGAACGTCCAGTGTGACGGAGGTGCTGTCGGTAGAAAAGAACGTCCAGTGTGACGGAGGTGTTGTCGGTAGAAAAGAACGTCCAGTGTGACGGAGGTGTTGTCGGTGGAAAAGAACGTCCAGTGTGACGGAGGTGTTGTCGGTGGAAAAGAACGTCCAGTGTGACGGAGGTGTTGTCGGTAGAAAAGAACGTCCAGTGTGACGGAGGTGTTGTCGGTAGAAAAGAACGTCCAGTGTGACGGAGGTGTTGTCGGTGGAAAAGAACGTCCAGTGTGACGGAGGTGTTGTCGGTGGAAAAGAACGTCCAGTGTGACGGAGGTGTTGTCGGTGGAAAAGAACGTCCAGTGTGACGGAGGTGTTGTCGGTAGAAAAGAACGTCCAGTGTGACGGAGGTGTTGTCGGTAGAAAAGAACGTCCAGTGTGACGGAGGTGTTGTCGGTGGAAAAGAACGTCCAGTGTGACGGAGGTGTTGTCGGTAGAAAAGAACGTCCAGTGTGACGGAGGTGTTGTCGGTAGAAAAGAACGTCCAGTGTGACGGAGGTGTTGTCGGTAGAAAAGAACGTCCAGTGTGACGGAGGTGTTGTCGGTGGAAAAGAACGTCCAGTGTGACGGAGGTGTTGTCGGTAGAAAAGAACGTCCAGTGTGACGGAGGTGTTGTCGGTAGAAAAGAACGTCCAGTGTGACGGAGGTGTTGTCGGTGGAAAAGAACGTCCAGTGTGACGGAGGTGTTGTCGGTGGAAAAGAACGTCCAGTGTGACGGAGGTGTTGTCGGTGGAAAAGAACGTCCAGTGTGACGGAGGTGTTGTCGGTAGAAAAGAACGTCCAGTGTGACGGAGGTGTTGTCGGTAGAAAAGAACGTCCAGTGTGACGCAGGTGTTGTCGGTGGAAAAGAACGTCCAGTGTGACGGAGGTGTTGTCGGTAGAAAAGAACGTCCAGTGTGACGGAGGTGTTGTCGGTAGAAAAGAACGTCCAGTGTGACGGAGGTGTTGTCGGTAGAAAAGAACGTCCAGTGTGACGGAGGTGTTGTCGGTAGAAAAGAACGTCCAGTGTGACGGAGGTGTTGTCGGTAGAAAATAACGTCCAGTGTGACGGAGGTGTTGTCGGTAGAAAAGAACGTCCAGTGTGACGGAGGTGTTGTCGGTAGAAAAGAACGTCCAGTGTGACGGAGGTGTTGTCGGTAGAAAAGAAGAACGAGCCAGTTACCTTTACCAGTAGGTTTGCCAAGCATGATGCTGATAAGGACAACAATTATTGCAAATCACACTATAATTAGCTAGAGCTACTTAGTCGAATTTACATTAAAACGTTTTGTCCTAGTTTAAGGATTGGCCTAACTAGGTCAGTTGCAGACCACAAAGACGAGTTGAAATAGGCAAAGGCATTATTATCTTTTATGAGCTAATCAGATCTTGTGATATCTTTAAGTAATACTAAACCACATCGATGGATGAATAGGTTTCTGAGTATACAGGGTTATTGGTAAAACACCAGCAAGCTCTTAAGGGGTCATTGTACTCATCATTATGAACAATTTTTACTATGAGACCAAACCTGAAATCGCGAAAAAAAATCAGCTGTTCAGTACATTTATGTTCGCATAATTCGTCAAAATGTACTGAACAGCAGATTTTTTTTTCCAATTTCTGTTTTGGTCTCATAGTAAAAGTTGTTCGTAATGATGAGAACAATGACCCCTTAAGAGGTTGCTGGTGTTTTACCAATAACCCCGTATAAAATGACGAATCGTAATTATTACAAAAAGCCGGCCAAATGAGGCACAAATGAAGGGTTTCGTAGTTACGAAGAATTTATCCCAAGAACAAACTTAACTACAAAGAAATGTTCTCCCATAAATTGATTATATTTCGCGTCAAATAACTTTGCCGCTCTGAAGTTCGCGCAAATGACTGCGCAGTAGTCAATATAACAGTAGCGCGCCATGATGGCATGGCGCGCTTTAGTTCTATGCCCTGGCTGGTGGCTTTGAGTTCGCTTAAGGCAGCCACAGGATTGACTGGTTAAGTAGTCACGGCCTCTCTACGAGATGCCATTAAAACAAAAAAAAATGCCATGCGCATTGGAAAGCCTGGTTTCAGAGCGACAAAGTTATTTGACGCGAACTATACGTCACGGTTAATTCTCCAACTGCAAATAATTGTTTGCAATCGCAAAAAAAAGTATTATGTGATAAAACTACAAATTAACGATTTTAGGACTTTTCGGAAAATAACACGTACCTACGTTGTTAGTGGGCCTACTGCTTCAATACCAGGCGCATAATACACAAAGCGGACTAGTTCTCATTATATAAATATTCAAGACCCGCAAATGTCACATCACTCTCAAAAGCGATACCATCTTCGAGTCAAATAAATCAAAAAAGCCCTTCCATAATTCAGGGACCGCCCAGACGGCAATAACAATAACTGCTGTTGGCAACACTGCGGACCTTAATTTTACGAGTGGTAACACTGCTTTTATGTGCCGCGCAATTTGCATTTGACGCCATTTTATGTTGATCTGACAGCGAGTGTCAGATTTTAAGATGATTCGTGTAATTTTACGGTTGTTTCAAGCTAGCTTATTTTTTTCTGCGACGGTTTATCTTATCTTTGTTGGATGGATGATAAGCTTTACGAGTGTTATTGCAAAACTGGTTGACACTTGGCAAACTGTGTAATACCACAGATTATCTGTGGTAATACCTACGTGTCCACAGTCCACACAATTGTATGTAAAGGCTTTGCTAACTATTACAGTACATTATAAGTTTTTCAAGTCGGTTAAAGAATGTCCATGGCATATATTATGTCAATTCTAAAGCGTAGTAGGTACCATTGCAGAAGACGAACAAGAAACATAATTATGGAGTTTCTTGTCAGTTGTCCGTCTTCTGCAAAGGTACGCTTTAGAATGGACACAACTAGCTTTATATTCCTCACTGACCGAATCCTTGATAATTCAAAATTGCCTTTAAATGGTTTAATGAAAAATTTACTTTAAAAAAGTAAAAACCGACTTCAAAAACCTAAAACGAATAAAATAACTTTCATAAAAAAAAAAAAAAACTAAAAAGCTTCTGAAGTCGGTGCCAAGCTAAGGTGCATTGACATTGAAGAATTGAAGACACCGACTTCAGAAGCTGTTAGTTTTTTTTTTATATTCGTTTTAGGTTTTTGAAGTCGGTTTTAACTTTTTTAAAGTAAATTTATTTTTCCAGTTGAATATTATATAAGCCTAATTACATAAGCACAAGACGAACGAAAAGAAGAATAATCAAAATCCACTTAGAAATGAAGGAAATACAGTACATTTATGAATATAACTTCATACATAGGTTTAACTACCTAATGTATTATATACTAAAACCTTTCTGAAAGTATGTAGATCACGCTAGAGAAAGAAACCTCAAAATTATTTCATGAGTTTTTGAGAAAATTGCGGACATACAAACTTACATACATACAAACATACGGGTCGAATAGAGAACCTGGAAAATCAAAAGTCATTTATTCAAACTAGGCTGAGAATCAGCACTTTTTGAACGTCAAAATTACATAAGACAGTCCCCCAAAACGCCCGCCCTTCACCACTTCCTAGTGCTTTAGCTGGGGAGAAGAAGTGGCGCAACAAACTCCCCAGCAGCACAGCTGTCTGTTCAGTTAAAAACAAAAATCTATATAACACTGCGCATAATAATTTAGGTACATTACGCAACATAAAACATTAAATTAAATTATTTGCTATAAGTAAGCTAGCACACGCCAATACACAAAAAAAAAATCGAAAACTATACTCAAGCAGAAACAAAATACAAAACTAAAAACGTAAGCAGAACTTTATACCTAAATAAAAGCCTCCAGTAATAAAGGGCGTGCACACTCCTTTTTTGAAGTCGGTAAAAAAACATGTGTTATTTTGATAAAGCTGCTTTGTAATACCAGTTCGGTACATTTTTCTTTTTTCGCTATTCCATCGTACACAACTACTTAGAAAGGTAGTTGCGGAAGAAGAAATAAATAAATGTACTGAACTGTATAAGGGTCCGATTCTCTTGTTAATTAACTAAACTAAAATTAGAAAATCACTAACTTTTACTAACACGCAGCGCGAGAAAAGGACGGCTTTAGCTGTGAACTAAGTTATGTCAAACTAATGTGCATTTTTTAATCTCGGAGACTAAATTGACAAGTGCAAATGTCAAACTGGCTTACATTACGTTATCATAAAGGTCATTTTAACATTTACACTTGTCATTTTTGTCTCCGAGATTAAAAAAACAGACCATAGTTTACGCCTTGCACTTCACCGTGTTTTTAGTAGACATGTTATTACGGGTCGTCTTTTGTATGGAAATATTAGTTCAACTAAATTCGACAGGTCTAATTTACGTCTCTCGCTGGTCTCTTTCTGGTTTTATTAGAGAGAAAAAGTTAGCAATAGCCTAAATTAAGTTTAGTTTGTGCACAACAGAATCGGCTCCAATATATCTGTGGACACCACATTTAATGATGACTCGGAAACCTTACCGTTATAATAATATGATTAAATGTGAAAATTATTTATTAAATAAATTGCAGCAAAATGACTATAATCATGTTATGAAACGTATAGGGTTGTAACTCTGTGATAGTTCTGATTCATATTTTTCAGGTAAAAGAATAACAAGGAAATGACTAACTTCTGCCCGCGACTTCGTCCGCGTGAATTTTCTTGTCTCCCCCCCCCCCCCCCCCCCCCGTCGCATCGCACCGTCTCGCCTGCCCGCGGTATTACTTCGTTTTCGCTTAACGTTCTTTCTGACTTTTTTTCTTTTTGCTCGGCTTTTAAGGATTCTATCCACTAGGCCGCTAGGCCTGTGCTGTCATTTTTCGGCCAACCGCCAGTGTCCGCACGGCTGATAGCATGTTTTATCGACCTTGGCGATAAAAACACCTGTCGTTTGCAAACTACAAGTGCTATTATATCAAAGTAAAAATAAAGTTATAAAGCTGAATAATTAAGGAATCTACCTATCTAAAAATCACTGTCTGTCTGTAATCTAATCTTGCAAGTTAAATTTGACCCACTTAAAATTTTACATGTATATTAATCGGATGACAATGCAATATTATTATGACATGGAGCTAATCTGATGATGAAGCCGGAAGCTGGCCTTAATAAAACGACGCAACCCTATCGAGTTTGGGCTCGTTTCATTCATCTTGACAAGGACTCTAGTCTTAGATGATATCCAGGCTAATAAAACTTTTTAAATACTTCACTTGTTTAAAAAATTCGTTATATTTTTGGAGAACCATGAGCACATATAAAATCCAAAGAAGACGAAAAAAAAACAATAGACGGCATTTGTTTTATCTGTATATTCTTAGTTCAAAGGATGTGATTGTGGACAGTGGCACAAAGCTATAGTACCTACTGTTCTCCGAATTTTCTATTTCTTAATAAAACTAGTGTTCTATGAATTGATCGCTCTGTTGGAATCCCAATGTTTTATTGTTCACGATCTAGGATTCTGTGTATGTACGTAAGTACGTGCTGCGACACAAAAATCTGAAGTTTATTATTATTTGGATTTGGTATACGCCCTTTGTTATTGTATCATTGCATTGTTATTTAAGAGGCGTCCGTTAATTAAATGAGCAGATTTTGGCGATTTGGCGTTTTTTCGACCCTGGTGAAATATCGTGAGATTTGGCTCGACCACGCTCCCCCCTTAATCTCACGTGAGTTTTTACGAAATGCGTATGTTAGTGTAATTACGTTAATCTGTACTGATTGCGTTGAAGTTATTTAAGAGGCTACCGAGCGCACAGTGGCGCCCTCATCGTTTGTTTTGTTATTTCTTTTAATTTAAAAAGAAAATGCAGAAAATAAGCACGTTAAGTTGTGCTCCACAAGACAATACGTTATTATTATTATTAAGTTTGGAACGGAAAAAGTGGCCACCATTTCCCGTTTTAATGATTATAATAAAACTTAACAATATAAAACTACTGTTTATTATAATAATAACGTATTATCTTGTGGAGCACAACTTACGTGCTCATTTTCTGCATTTTCATTCTAAAATAAAAGAAATAACCAAATAAACAATGAGGGCGCCACTGTGCGCTCGGTAGCGTCTTAAATTAACTTAATTACTTGCCCAGTTTTCTTGCAATTTTACACTGTTTCTTGTGAAAAAATGAATTGTGAATCGTGATATTTGCCGGAACCCCCTTTTCCTCACGTGAGACTGGGTGAGATTCGGCTTGAACCGAGGGGGTCAAGCCGAATCTCACCCAGTCTCGCGTAAGATTCGCGTCCCGCCCTCGCTTAAGATTTCTCATAATGCGTATTTTTAGTGTAATTTCGTTAATCTGTGCTTGATTGCGTTGAAGTTATTTAAATTCATTACTTACCCAGTTTTCTCGCAATTTTACACAGTTTCTTAAAAGAATTACTGATATTTGCCGGAACCCCTCTTTTCCTTCACGCGAGAATGGGTGAGATTCGACTTGACCCCCCCTAAACGCCTCGAGTAATTAATGGACGCCCTCTTACGTACTCATCATACCTCTTATTTTTGATACAGCATTCGTCTTTCCAAGTTAGTGGAAGTGCAGCCGTTGCAGATTATTCCTCCCTTTTTTCGCTCAGTTTTCTCTTCTTATTTTTATGTCAAGCACGCGCTTAGTGACATGATTTTATTTGTTTCGTCAGGGCATAACACCTGTTGAATATGCGCAAGAGTAAGAAAAATCCCATTTAAATCTTTTCTTTGAGTTTTAAACTGGGCCATGTTTTTTTACTTTACACGCTGCTATATTTCTTGTCTCAGGTAAGTATTGATTGTGACTTCATTATTTGCAACTGGCAACCCTGTTCCTAATCAGAAGTGGAACATTTCGCGTCGCACCGTGGCGTGTTCCCTGCCCATTCAAGACCAGTTTGGGCCATTTGTCACTGTCTGCTACCACGACTCGCTCGTGGTGAGGTTACTTACGATATTACTGTTCGCAGTTGTAGAAGTTTTGCTAACAAACATTGTTTTGCGGGGAGAAAGAAAAATGTTCAGGAAGGAGGTTGTTTAGTCATGAAGGACTTTTGCTTTCATACCTTTGCGTGTAACGAAGTCATTTGTTTTGTAAATAGAATACAGTTAAGTATTCAAACGTTCTCATAGATATTCTTATGTTTGTTTTAATTGGCAGAATCAAACGAAGGTCGGTTGTAAGAAAAAAAAAAACTTACGGAAAATTACGAGTTGTGTGCTTTACGAAGTCGTCACATCACTTGTTTGTCGCTCCATAATGTAGATCAGGCGGAGCATATAAATCGACAAATTATTGTTATACACTTTGTTAATTAACATTTTATGATGTGCTTGTTAAATAAACAATACGGGCAAACTGATGGTATTTTGATTGAGTTATTAATTAATTGTTTCAACATAGGTTATCTGTGCGTGAGGTGAAATGGAGAATGATTAAAATTGGAAAAACTTTTTTTGACATTTCATCTTGCAAGCAGTGAAATAAAATATTGCTTTGATTAAGGCGAAAGCGTAAGAGTAGCCCGCGAAATTCAAATTTTCTTACGTTTTTTGCAATTTGCAAGTCAGTATTAGGTACGTTGGTCAAAATGTAATTCGCGGCCGTAACATGTATGTATTTACATAATTATAATCATTAAAAGTGATCAATACAGACCAGGTAGGTAATCCTAATTAATGATTATTTCATGAAATCTTGATATTTGAGCTTTATACTAACTTAAGGAGTTGTATTACTGATTCCAATGATTATAATTCTGTAAATACATATTTGTTACGGCGGCGAATCATAGTTTATTTAACATACAACTTAATACTGACTAGCAAATTGCAATAAACTAAAATTTGAATTTCACGGGCTACCCTGACGCTTCCCCTTAAGCCTGTCGCATTTTGTTACCTCTCTCGCTCACACTTGACCAAACTTTTAAGATTGTTATATGAAAAGATGCTTTTTTTGAAAAATGTGGTGGCCTAATATAAATAATGTTAATTTGATAGATAATTATTAAAAACACATTTCGTTATCTAATGAACTCAGCTCAAAAAGTTTTATGATCTGTTTTTCTAAATGACACAATAAAAATGTATTTTTAATAATACCTATTAAATAAATATGATTTACTAGTTCGATAATTGATTACATTTTTCAAAAAGGCGTTTTTCATTTAACATTCTTAAAAATTTGGCCACGTGTGAGCGAGAGAGGTGACAAATTACCTAGAAGTTATTTTGAAATTAAGTCGTAATGAATTTGTTTGATTTACAACACAATCAAACATAGCCGTTGTCACGCCATATCCTGACTAGGTATGATAACAATTATTTACCCAGTCCAACAGTTTTATTTTAAACGTTTTATTGCTAAAATCACACGAAAACAAAGTTTGGGCCAATAAAATCTGTTCATATCCGAATTCATACAATAAAGTTGTGAATCGATTACCATAGACAACTGTCAACCGATTTCAAAATAAACCACTCAATCGAATCGAATTCACTTTATTTAAAATTTAAAAGTAAACAATGTTTATTAATTACATAGCCAGTACCACATTAATATGATCACTCAGTATTCATAACTTGCTAGCGACTGCACTTCGCTGGCTGAATACTGATGGGCTTGCCAGGGCCACTGGGTCCTGGGTATTTCAACTGACCTGGGAACTGGGGAACTGATTTCACTCTTGTTCGAAGTTTGAAAGTAAGTTTATGTCAGCTGTTACGCTAAACTGTGGGTAGATGGCTAGTGCCCAGGGGAAATCAACCATTTGCATGTGAAATTGTTTTATTTGTTACACACATTGGTTATAATTTTTCGCGTCATATTTATATGACGGTGTGAGCACTGAAAATCAGCGCTGTGCTGAGCTTAGTGGAAGCCTTCTTATCACAGTCATGGCGTGCCGACTTTTGTTTTGTGCTCGTGATTTGTATGCAGATCTATTTTGTTTTATTTTTCTTTTTGTAAAATTCGAGTTAATTATCTTTTTGTAAAAGTTGTAATGATATAAAATATGTTATGTTCTTATTTTTCTGTCTTTCTTTTCTTTTTATATTTATCTACTAGCATTTATAAATTATAACGGCTTTATTACAAAACAATGTTTGTCTTTAGATTCAGGTTTAAAACATCAGCTATTTAATAATTTCGAACACTATTCCCACAAAGTTAATGTTCTAATTACAAAAACTGAAGTCAAACCCGAGTCTAAGTTGTCAGTTTTGTATTTAGAACTTTACCGTGTTCTGAATAAAATTCATACCTAATACAATAACGAGTTCAAAGGTTTGGGCTTGGACTAAAGTTAGAACTCATTTTGTTATAAGATGGTTAATGTTTAATTATACCTACCTACACATATCTAAACTAATATTATAGTTTTTTTTCTGTAAAAAAAAATTTCACATATATAGAAAGCTAGATTAACAGCGAGTAACGTGAGCTGTATTTTATCGACTTCCAAGCGTAGGAAGGCGCGGGCAGAAGCTAGTTTTGAAATATAAACAAAGCAACTTTGAATGTTCACATCAGATCTTTTCGATAATCACAAAATTCTGTTCTTTGATGGCTGGAAAAATCGCACGCTTTGTTGATAAAAGCTGATAATGGTCTTATACAGGTGACTTGGGTGTTGTACCCATCAATATGAATAACTTTTACTATGGGACCAACTAAGAATTCGCATAAAAATCGACCTTCCCACGTAAAAGTAAATTACCCGATTGGACCATTTTGTGTAAGAAGACCGAATTTTTTTGCGAATTCCGAATTGGTTCTTAGTAAAAGTTATTCGTATTGATGGGTAAAACACCCCCTTTAAATTTTATCGCATGTTTTTAAAGTCACTCTGTAGGTATACTTAACTATAGCTTCAGATTGAGAATCTCTGGCATTCGAGAACTGTTATATTCTGTCCGAAATAACTATAATCTTGAATCTTCTAGATTGTAATCCTGTGCAAGACCGCAAATCCAATCGGTAGTAACATGAATTTGAGATATCTTACCACAATGCTTACACCGAAACCTAGTCTACAAACACACCAAAGTCAACCGAACAGAGTTTCTAGTTATGTTCTGCACAGTTTATGGTCTGTTAATGGTTTGGAAATTGGCGGTAATTTATTAGGTAGACTGTATGAGTAGGCTGAATAAACGCTTGCGTGAGAATTTACGGTAATAAAACAACTGTTGAAATTGGTATTTTAATGATAAACTCTTCTTTAAATACAACAGAAATAATAACAATAAAAATCAATCAATCTGCCTAGCCTTTTCCCAGCTATGTTGGGGTCGGCTTCCAGTCTAACCGGATGTAGCTGAATACCAGTATTTTACATGGAGCGACTGCCTATCTGACCTCCACAACCCTGATATTGGTAATACGATACCCCTTGGTAACACTGGTTGTCAGACTTTCGGGCTTCTGACCAACGGCTTAACGTGCTTTCCGAGGCACGGAGGAGTCTCGGTATGAATAGATGGTGGTCACCTATCCACAGACAACCTCGGCAAGCGTAGCTTAACCTGATGGATCGACCCGTGACGGTGTTATTACTTAGCCACGAGCTCCTATTAATATAAAAATAATAACAATAATAATCATTTAATTTAATTAACAAGACTCGTAGTGTTAGTAACAATACACTTACAAAATATATTAGTAAAACATAAACACAGAAACACTTTGTGATATCACTGCTGCGAGGTGACTGACCCAGCCGATACCTTGTAGCAGTGGCTCACAAACGCACAATCTAGCCTGCTTGCTACCATGGACAGGATGCTGTTGGTGCTGCCCCGCACCCTACTAACGAGGGATGAGCACCGCTTCCGCATCACAGCGTAGAAGCAGTCAACGCGAGCTTCAGCAAACATCCCTGATACGCTGCAGTATCGGGGCAACCCCATCAGCACCCCGAATGCGTTATTGTATTGAACGCGAAGGGCGCTGTATAATTTCTGTGTATATAGAGCCCACAGACTGCAAGTAAAATGACGTGCAGTAAGCACTGAATATAGTGCGCTTGACCTCTTTAGAGGCAAGCCTGAAAAATAAAAAATGTTTGCCTGAATAATAATAATGTAAACCTCAGAGTACAGACATGTATTTTCAATCATTTGTGTACTTAAAGGAAACAACATCTCCTTCACAGTAACCTCTCAGCCTGTAACTTGTCTTACTGCAGGGCAAAGGCCTCTCGCAGAGATGAGAGATGCTCCCTGCATTGAACAGTATACTTATACCTGACGTCCTGTATTGTGGAACGAATCTAAAGTATGAATCTCGTCTTCTGGCTCCGGACTTAAGTATAGAAAAATAGCCTAAATCGAGATCCATGCTTGAGCATCGTTCTAGAACACAGGTTTGAAATATTCGGGTTTCCTCACAGTGTATAATTGTATATGTTTCCAAATCGCCGACGAGAAATTGGGATAAGGGCGAGAGAATTATGATGACGTCATTCAATCAAAATTTATTTGGGGTCGGCGCAACATAATTTCTTCTTCAAATCAATATGGTCTAGCCTAGCTGGATGCAACTGAACACCAGTATTTTACATGGAGCGACTGCTTATCTGACCTCCACAACCCAGTTACTGGGTAACACGATACTCCTTGGTTAAGACTGATTGTCAGACTTTCAGGCTTCTGACGACCTGTAATGACTGTCAAAGATCCAAGAATGACAGCCCGGACTTTCAGAGGCACGGAGGGTCTCGACATGTAAAGACGGTTAGCCATTTACGGACCGTTATATGAAAACTGTCGGAGTGCCTCAATTTGGTTACTGCGACCAATTTCGTCGCAACGCTCGCCGGCCGCTCGCTTTGCTCGCTCGGCTCGCGCGTATTTAGTCACAGTTCTAACGTAACCTATTAGGTCGGAGTGCCCTAATACTTATATGACTAGATCATGCTCGTATTATAGTTATATTTCTAGTAAGTTAGTTATCAACTGCTTTCATACTCGTAATATAAAAATTATGTAACCTTCATACGGTATATAGGTAGCTATATCCTTAGATATCGCTTGGGATATAGCTACAGGGTGTAAGTGTGTACAGTGGCAACCTTTTAAGGGGTCATTGTACGCATCATTATGAACAACTTTTACTATGGGACCAAACCTGAAATCGCGAAAAATATCTGATGTTCCCTACATTTTGACGAATTATGCGAACTTAAATGTATTGAACAGCTGATTTAGACTAGAGTCAAGAGCAAACCCATCTCAAATAAAAAAAAAATATATCTATAATGTTTCCAAATCATGCCCATTATAGCAAATTAACGTATAAATAATAACTATTCATTTTCATATTATTTTTTGTAGTATTTTCATAAGAATGTGTTCATAAAGTTGCAAAAATCCAGGTCAGGCGCCGAATGTATGTGGCCGAGGCATGCGTCTGCTGACATTTGTAACGGAAGTGACGCAGCGTTGTGTGACGTTGTTGCTTCTTACATTTTTAGGACTTAAATAACACATCATACTCTCACCATTACCTTGATGTATCAGGCTTTGGATTTAACACTATGTGTTTCCGGAGATCTCTGAAGTATAAACTGATTCTGGGGTCAGACAGACCGCTGCAGCTTAGATAAAAGCAGAAAGACAAAAAGGCAGACATGTAAAGGTTTTAAAACCTGACTAGATAATACGAACCCTAATGAAATAATCTCTAACCCACCCTGTTCCTCGGAAAGCACATTAAGCCCTTGGTGCCGGCTGTCATTCGCGGATCTTTGACAGTCGTTACGGGTCGTCAGAAGCCCAAAATTCTGACAACCAATCTTTTTTTTTTTAATTTCTATTTTTTATTTTATTTTGGCATCTAACAGTCTTATATATACTTACAAACAATATTATTCTTAAGAGAATTCGTTCCTTAAAATAGAGCTATACCTAGTGCTGACAATGTGATATAGTGGTAAAACTAATTACAATAAACTCCTAACAAGGAAAGACGCGCAAGAAATACATATTAATTTTTGTATCAGAACTAATGTTCAATGCAACATAGTTTACAAAGAAAAGTGAAGGTAGACAAAGTAAAAAAATGTGAGTTTAAGTTTATCGTATTACCCAGTAACTGAATTATGGAGGTCAGATAGGCAGTCGCTCCATGTAAAATACTGGTATTCAGCTGCATCCAGATAGACTGCAAGCCGACCCCAACATAATTGGGGAAAAGGCTAAGCAGATGAAAATATAATTAAATCTGTCCAGTCGGTTCTTGAAGGAGTTCGGTGTTGGAGCCGTCACAATATTTTTCGGGAGCCTATTCCATGGTGTTACAACTGGGTTAGATAAGATTTGCTACAAGTGATTTTTCTTCGATGAATTTTCCCATAGCTTTAGGGAACGCCCACTCAAATGTTTGTTGGCATTCAGTGTGTAAATGTCGTGAAGGTTGCACTTCGTAGTGTACCGTAAGTATTTTGGAAGTCTGAATGAGCCTACTCCCTTCAAACATAACCAATCTGCCTAGCCTTTTCCCAACTATGTCGTGCTTCAGGTCGAACCGGATGCAGCTGAATACAATAATTACACCAATATTTTACATGGCTGAATACAAGCTGAATACCAATATTTTACAGTAACTGGATGGAATCCAGTTACTGGGTACCCTTTGGTAAGACTGGTTGTCAGACCCGTAACGACTGTCTATAGATCCAACAACTGGGACCAATGGCTTAACGTGCTTTCCGAGGCACCTCCATTAAAATATAAGTGAACCATAATATTTATTCACAAAAAAAAAAAAAACAAAGAAACAGTCCACGTTTGTTAAAGTACAACGTGATTAATTATAATCAACATAAAAGTAGCGATGAAGTCATTCGCTAAAAGTTAAGCGTGGGAAGAGCATTACTTGACAGCACTCGTCTTATGAATATGTTAATTACTACATTTACAATAATGATCCTGTGTTCTTTTGTAATGTAACGAATAGCTGGGGCTATTAATTGTGTGCGTTTGGATGGCTGGTTGTCTGTATCGATACGCGTCAGGCTGGTGACCAAAAATTGCTACCTATTTGCTACTATTCACTACCTATAGTCAATTAATGTCTAACCTAACCTAACCTAACTTTGAAAGAAAATAAAGGGACTTCAAAATTATATTTATTTTATTCTGTTTTTAGTATTTGTTGGTAGAGCCACAGATATTATAATACTACGTACAGATACCCAATCCCATACAAAGAAATGACACCTCCCTAAGTCTGGCTATTGAGCTGGCTATTTTTTTTCCTTCATTTTTTAACAGATGGCTGCATCAGCGACTCACTAATTACCAGATACTGTAGTTTTACAACACCATCTAGGAGGCTGCCTAAACACTAGGTGGCATCGATACTACTTAGATGACTATATCTAGATACCTATAGATTCTCCGTCTCACATCGAGTATGACGTCGTAATCGTATCGTGCGCTCAAGGACAAGTACCTAATACAACAAAAATTATCTTGAGTTGGCGTAATTGTTTCATTAGTGTGATTGAGCTAGCAATTTTTTAGCTTTAGTAGAAGACGACCTGTTTGCGAAGCCAAATAATTGTGTTATTTTCATGCCATGCGGCACATAGAGTCATAGACTACATACATAATAATTCGTGCAGCTGTAAATGCGTTTTTTCCTAAACGCGCTTAATTTTATCTGCTTTTGTCCGCGGTAACTTACTAAAATCTAAGTGGTCGCTATGCGAATGTTACCAAAGTCATGTTTCATATTGTAATGTTCATGTTTTTAAACTATATTATCTACTCAAAACTATAAAATTGCTTGTAATCTAACCGGTAATAATGTTACTGCGGCAAGGAAATGAAATTAAATAGGTAAATAGTAAGAAGAAACAATACAAGTAGGTACAAGCTATGGTATGAAGTACCTACCTACATAAATAAAATAAAAACGAACGGAATATTTTTATAAAAATATTTTAATACTTCAATCAATGTTCAATCAAGTACAACATAACAATACTGCACTGATAGAACGTTACAAAGTGATCAGTAAGATAATAAAAGGCAGGTAATAAAAACATGACATGAAAACATTTGTGTCCCCAGCAAATATCACACCGTAGAAATATTATACAGTAATGTGACTCGGCTCCTTTTCTCGAAATAATTACCTACAGCCGCGCTGTACGTAAACACGCGATAGGGCTGCCCGCCTACAGGTTTTTAATTTTATTCTACCTACCACCATCACGGTCTGCTTGAGTTTTAGTTTTGTGATTGTAAATATTATATTTTTTATTTAAAAAAATAAACTGCTGTCCTTACAAACTTCAACACCTACCAACTTAGCCAAAATGTAAGGAACAGCTGACGAGTAATTATAATATCTTTTTTCATCTCAGCTTATTAACGTCCTCATTACGGAGCAACTCGAAATAACAATTCTTTTCATCACCCATCCGACGTCGAAATGCTCTGCAATCGTTACTTATAATCAACCATCTCATCGCGTGTGCGCTACCTACAGCAATCAAATTCTCTAACTACCTACTACAAAATCTTATTTATAAAAGTAAATTATAATGTAAATCTTACTATGTCGTTACCTACCATTTATTATTCTCATTATCATTTCGTAACGATATTTCATCTAACTCATTAATTAGCTAAGTACATATTATAAGTAAGTATATAGCCTAGCTTAGGAACCTACTAGTTTTTTCACCCCTATCCACTTATTTATTTATTAATCTAGATTCTAGGTATTTAACTCGGTGGAAAAAGCGAAATACCTCGTTCCGACCGTTTGTATGAAGATAAAATACTGTATGATATTTCTACTGTGGCTAAAACTAACAAAAAATGTAAGAAAGAATTACGTTGGGGAATCCCCAGACCTCGTTATCGTCGGGGTAAAACAAAGAATACGTGACACATACAGCTATTTTCAAGTTTAGTGCCTATCAAATTATACACTCCCAGAGACGTGCTTTACGAACATAAGAAATAAAAACTTTATTCACATTTTTGACATAGAAACATGTGACAGTTGCCTGTTTTGAATTGGAACACTACGAAATGTCATATAGTCAGAAGACCACAAAAGGATTCCTACGGTCGCGACAGCTCATTGGAAGACATGTCCGACTAGTTATTATAAGGAGATACACTTATGTACTTATTAATAAAACAACATGGGAATTGGTTCATTATTTTCATTATGTAGGCAATGATCATGTAGGTAAAAACTAGTACATATCGGAAAGTCTGTTTTTGTTTGATTGACACTTCGGTTTAAATTAGTCTATGAATTCTTTATGCCCAGAAGATAGCGAGGTCTGGGAATCCCTTTTGCACGAGCGGGCTTGTTTCGTCAAAGTTGAATTTGTGGTTCATACAAAATTAAGACTTATTACAACTGACGAAGACATGTTATTATTGTACATTGTTTCCGCATATTGTGAGACACAACGGCAACGCGACGGATAGCTGCGTGGGCACATTCACTTGTGTTTAGGGTTCCGTATCTCAAAAGGAAAAAAAACGGAACCCTTATAGGCTCACTCGTGTGTCTATCACAGCCGATTTGCTCCGAATCCAATGGGACGATTAAGTTGTATACACGTATGAATTTCTGTGACCCAAACACGGAAGTGTATCGTAAATAAATGAATTTTGAATATGGGGTTCAATTTTGGGGGCAAATAAGAAAATTATTAAAAAAAGTTTTGCAAACTGTACCGTGTGACATATCAAATTAAAGACTGCTTACTGCTGTGGCTTACTGTGAGGGTCTCAAATATATATATATATATATATTTTTATAATTTTAAAATAAATTGTTTTAAAGTTATTTAAGAAAACAGACGAAAATTGACCATTCCCCTTATCTCCGATAAGAGCATATTTTGAAATAAAAAATACTGAAAGTAGTTATATTATACCTATAGATTACAGGAAAACTTATATGAAGTCTATGGTCTTAAAATATCATGATACATCTCTCAATATTGTGCATACAAACTTACATTTGCACTTGGAATGTCTCCCATACATTCCAAAAGTCGGAATGTATGGGGGAACATATTTTTCAACCTTGGGATAAATTCATCCAAACAACGGAACCCTTCACTGTGCGTGGTCCGATACGCACTTGGCCGGTTTTTTTCTATTCCGTGGTGGTAAAAGTGATGACAAGTTTAATAAAACGCCATCTATTGTAAATAGCTCTAAAACAAAATGCTTGACAGAAGGCTACTTTGAACTGTTTATAACATACTATTTGGTTCGGATAGAAGTAAAAGGCTTAATTTATAGTTTTTGTTGAAAATACGTGAAATATGAGTGTAAATAGATAAATCAACATTAAACAAGGAAGTTTTGATTTTTACTAATCTTACTTCAGTTAAAATCTGTCGTTTAATGCCTTTTAGTGATTGTTAATTTCATAATTGTTACCTATGCTGCCATCTATGATTCTTTTTACAGGACTAATTATAATTTGTTCTAGTTGAGACCCCATGGTAGAGCATCATTCTCCTGCCCTTGTCCCAATTTATTTGGGGTCGGCGCAACATGTCTTTTTCTTCCATACTTCTCTATTAGTCGTCACCTCGGTAGTCACTCCCTTTCTAGCCATATCATCTTTCACACAGTCCATCCATTGTTTCTTTGGTCTTCCCCTACTCGTATAGCCCTCCACGTACATACTCAACACTTTCCTGACGACATTTTCCTCTTTCCTCCGCATCACATGCCTATACCATGAAAACCGAATTCCACACAACTTTTCAGTCACCGGTGTCACTTTCAGACTTCCTCTTACATACTCATTTCTTATTCTATCCATTCGCGTAATACCACACACCCCTCTTAGAATTCTCATCTCGGCTGCATGTAATTGCCTTTCATTCATTCTTTTTATGGCCCAACATTCTGATCCATACTAGACAGCAGGTCTAACCATTGTTTTATAAATCTTCCCCTTGAGTTTAAGGGGAATGCGGGAGACGCAGATGGTTCTCGTGACCTGCCGCCATTTCATCCATCCAGTGTTAATTCTGTGCTTAACAGTCCGGTCTACTTCGCCATCGCTTTGCACAAGTGAACCAAGATACCGGAAGTCGGAGCAGACCGGGAGAAGCGCGCCATCAAGCGCTATGGCTCCAGCACTGGAGAGACCGCCGAAATCGCAGAACATATACTCGGTCTTGGTTCTGCTGATTTTCAAGCCGACATTCTCCAGTTTCCGTTGTGAAAATTTAATTTGTCTAACTATCACGGTTCATGAGATACAGCCTGGTGACAGACGGACAGCGGAGTCTTAGTAATAGGGTCCCGTTTTGCCCTTTGGTTACGAAACCTTAAAAAGGCTGATTTTTAACAGTGATTGGATGAAATAATTGTCATCACTCGCCTAACCTGCGCTAGGAGTTTACCACGAAAAGACTGGCAAAGGCAGATTTGTAATTTCTGTATTCCCCGAAGAGTTAGGCAGAGGTAGTACCTATAGTACTCCCACATTTCGCCATGTTTATAACTAGGTTCTGCCTGCGACTTCGTCCGCGTGAAATTTCTTGTTCTCCGACCCGCCCCGTTGCATAGGATCGTCTGTCCGCGCTATTACTTCGTATTTGCCTACGTTCTTTCACTTTTTTTTTTTGCTCGGATCGTAAAGGTCCTCGCATGACGTTAAATATCCTATACCCTTCCTCAAGAATTGGGCTATCAAATGCAAATAGAATTTTTCAAAACGATTGGAAGTTCCAGAAATTAGCGCGTTCTAACATACAAACAATAATGAATGAATGAATGAAATGCACCAACCCCAGCGTGGTTTGACCAGACTCGATTATTCGAATGAACCCAAAGATTCACACTAGCCCCTGTTGCCTCATGTTACATGGTGCAACAGGGATCATTGCATATCAAAGAGTAGACCGGGGGGCGCGATAATGGTAGGGAAGGCAGGCCCTTAGGATATGGATAGGGATTATCGCCTACCCGGTATGCACCGTTAAATAAGCATTGGAATTGTGGAGTGATGGGTGATACATACAAACAATAAAAAAAAACTCTTCAGTTTAATTAACTGTTGATACAGATTTGTTAGGTGAAGGATTGACTTCCTGACACTGTCCATATGATCCTTCATCGATTTTGATGAGATCCGTTATATGGTTGCTCCAGGTAGCCCGCGAAATTCAAAATTTCTTACGTTTTTTGCAATTTGCAGGTCAGTATTAGATTGTATGTTGATCTGAATATGATTCGCGACCGTAACAAATCTGTATTTATAGAATTATAATAATTGAAATTATCAGTACAACTCTCAAAGTTCATAAAATCCTAATGAATTACTAATTCATGATATCTTGACATTTAGGATTATACTAACTTAAGGATACTACTGATTCTAATGATTATAATTTTGTAAATACATATATGTTACGGTCGCGAATTATACTTTAATCAACATACAACCTAATTCTGATTTGCAAATTGCAAAAAACGTAAGATAATTTGAATTTAGCCGTCTATCTGGAGCTTCCCATATTGAATAAAGATCGATTGGAGTAAGACATGACTGTGATTTAAGACTAAGGAAAGAAGGATCACCTCATTGTGTCCCCTGGGTGTCGTAAGCTATTTAATATTGTAGTAAGTCTGATAGATGAGCAGTTGGCTAAAGTCTACGTGGATGTTTTGTTTACCTTTGCATGCGTGCGCACCGGTGTCCTTGCCTCCACGGATACCTACACCTTCGATCCAAACTAAACAAAATATTAAAAAATACAGTTCGCTCCCAAAAAAGCATTGTACTTTAGTGCATGAGCATTATCTTTAGGGCAGGCAAAACTACAGTCGATTTTTAACACCAAAAAAGAAACTATAACCCTAATTTTCTTCCTGATGACAGACAGACAAAACACCACATCCAAAAAAAGGTTTAATGCCTTATTCTCGTTTTTTTTTTTACAAATACACCTAAGAGACGGGTAAACGGCGGCTTAATTACACTTTGTGTGCTAAAGACAAAGAAAACGGAAGATCTTAGCGAGCACAAAGGAATAAAAACAACATTCTACAACATATCTTATCTAGTAACAACATAACTAGCGAATGACTGTGTTGTAACAAAGACAAAATTGATCTACGTTAGGTTAAGATGTGCATATAAAGACTCTTTGGTTTTAACTGGTTTATTTGCATAAAATGCTCGTGCTTGACCAGTGAACATTGAGAAAGAAATAATGCTGTTGCATTGGATCAAATTATAATATATAGGTAGTACATACTAATTCCATGCATAGGATCTATCAGAGGGCACAGATATTTCTCTTTTTTGAAGTAGTCTAAAACTGTGTCTAAAACTTGTACTTATTCAGAATAATGTTTCAGTTAAATAGTACATACCTAACTAACTTCTTTTTTTTTTGTTTGCAGGTAATAATCAAAGCAGATCGATGAAAATAAACTTAGCAACACAGCTTGACCGATAAGTAAAACAATATTAGTAGTTTTAACTTTATGGATTTTTTTTAAATAGGTGTTTTGATCGTCGAGAACAGATTTATCTTTAAACTGGCTGAGTAAACGATGAGTTGAATAATAACTGGTTATGTTTAAGTAAACAAGTTATTAACTTGTTAGGTACTTACTCTTTAAAACCTTAATGAAAACTTAACATTAAGGCCTGTGTTCACCAACATTCAAACCACCGGTTAGGTAAATAAACAGTTGGTTTATGTCAATTTGTAAGGGAATTTGACATAACCAACTGTTTTTAAATATCGAACCGGTGGTTTGAATGTTGGTGAACACAGGCCTTAGCCAGCTAGAAAGTAAACCAAGGAATCAAATATGCCTAGCCTTTTCCCAACTATGTTGGGGTCGGCTTCCAGTTTATCCGGATGCAGCTGAATGCCAGTATTTTACATGGAGCGACTGCCTAACTGACCTCCACAACCCAGTAACTAATCCGACTCCTTGGTAAGAATGGTTGTCAGACTTTCGGGCTTTTGACGACCCGTTACGACTGTGAAAGATCGACGAATGACTGCCGGGACCAACGGCTTAACGTGCTTTCCGAGACTCCGTGCCTCGGAGTCTCGGTATGTAACGATTGAAAGATGGTCACCCATCCACGGAGCAACCCCGGGAAGCGTAGCTTAATCTGATGGATCGACCCGTGCGGCTGTTATTTCTCAGCCACGAGCTCCTCTAAGCAAACCTAGCAATGTCTTCATTAATGAATAAAAAAATAACCCTCAACCTTAGTGAATAAAACAAATAAACCTATTCTCACCATGACCGATGACGTCAGACAAAGGTTGTGTTTATAGTTTAGCAATGCGTTCTTATTAGAGCTTTTAACGCTTTTCAACGTTAATTGATGCGTTCAGTTTTGGCGCCATGCGACAGACGTTCTGGTTTTTGGTTAATTTTACAACTAAAGCGGATTTCGATGTATCCGGGAATAATTATTCAGCTTTGTTATGTTATGAACTTATGACAGAAAGATTTCTATAACACTAAATCTTACGTTACCAAAAATCCATCATATTTTTGAAGTGAAAACTTCTTTAGACGCCACTTCGCGCTCTTTCTGAACAGTGAACGGAACTGAACCGTCACACTCGGGGTCAGTGACGCTGAATCGGGTATACTTGGCTCCAGTCGATCCGTGACGCTAAATCGGGTATACACGCCTCCAGTCGGTCCGTGACGCTGAATCGGGTATACTCGACTCCAGTCGGTCCGTGACGCTGAATTGGGTATACTCAGCTCCAGTCGGTCCGTGACGCTGAATCGGGTATACTCGACTCCAGTCGGTCCGTGACGCTGAATTGGGTATACTCAGCTCCAGTCGGTCCGTGACGCTGAATCGGGTATACTCGGCTCCAGTGGGCCCGTGACGCTGAATCGGGTATACTCGGCTCCAGTCGGTCCGTGACGCTGAATCGGGTATAGGTACTCGACTCCAGTCGGTCCGTGACGCTGAATCGGGTATACTCGGCTCCAGTCTATCCGTGACGCTGAATCGGTTATACTCGGCTCCAGTCGGTCCGTGACGCTGAATGGGTTATACTCGGCTTCAGTCGGTCCATGACGCTGAATCGGTTATACTCTGCTCCAGTCGGTCGTCGACGCTGAATCGGTTATACTCGGCTTCAGTTGGGCCGTGACGTTGAATCGGGTATATTCGGCTCCAGTTAATTTTTAAAATACTTAGCCATGTAGAGACTTATCATCAAGCGTTATTGCGACAGTAGATTTTTCTAGCTCAAGCTTACCGTTTTCCAATATTTCCAAAGAAAAAGCAAAAGTTTAATATTTGTGAGAGCGCTGTTAAATATGAACTGAAAGTTATTTAAAAATAAACAAATAATACTTATCTCATACTTTATCATACTGTTTGTACAAGTAAATGCTTTAACTTTTGTTAAAGCAAAAGGTTTAAAACGTTCCACCATAAGCGGGCCCTTGGAAGACTTTCTAAAGTTTGCAAAAGTAATTCACAACTCGCCCTGAGGTATGGAAAAACGTGAGATAGGAATCAGTAAACATAATTTGATGTGAAGATGTTATGTGCTAAGGTAATAACATGGCAGAGGTGTCTAGGAGGCTTTTTATAAAGATACGAAAGTAAGTACAATCAATCTGCCTAGCCTTTTCCCAACTATGTTGGGGTCGGCTTCCAGTCTAACCGGATGCAGCTAAATACCAGTATTTTACATGGAGCGACTGCCTATCTGACCTCCACAACCCTGTTATTGGGTAATACGATACCCCTTGGTAAGACTGGTTGTCAGACTTTCGGGCTTCTGACGATCCGTAACGACTGCCAAAGATCCACGAATGACAGCCGGGACCAACGGCTTAACGTGCTTTCCGAGACTCCGTGCCTCGGAGTCTCGGTATGTAACGATTGAAAGATGGTCACCCATCCACGGAGCAACCCCGGGAAGCGTAGCTTAATCTGATGGATCGACCCGTGCGGCTGTTATTTCTCAGCCACGAGCTCCTCTAAGCAAACCTAGCAATGTCTTCATTAATGAATAAAAAAATAACCCTCAACCTTAGTGAATAAAACAAATAAACCTATTCTCACCATGACCGATGACGTCAGACAAAGGTTGTGTTTATAGTTTAGCAATGCGTTCTTATTAGAGCTTTTAACGCTTTTCAACGTTAATTGATGCGTTCAGTTTTGGCGCCATGCGACAGACGTTCTGGTTTTTGGTTAATTTTACAACTAAAGCGGATTTCGATGTATCCGGGAATAATTATTCAGCTTTGTTATGTTATGAACTTATGACAGAAAGATTTCTATAACACTAAATCTTACGTTACCAAAAATCCATCATATTTTTGAAGTGAAAACTTCTTTAGACGCCACTTCGCGCTCTTTCTGAACAGTGAACGGAACTGAACCGTCACACTCGGGGTCAGTGACGCTGAATCGGGTATACTTGGCTCCAGTCGATCCGTGACGCTAAATCGGGTATACACGCCTCCAGTCGGTCCGTGACGCTGAATCGGGTATACTCGACTCCAGTCGGTCCGTGACGCTGAATTGGGTATACTCAGCTCCAGTCGGTCCGTGACGCTGAATCGGGTATACTCGACTCCAGTCGGTCCGTGACGCTGAATTGGGTATACTCAGCTCCAGTCGGTCCGTGACGCTGAATCGGGTATACTCGGCTCCAGTGGGCCCGTGACGCTGAATCGGGTATACTCGGCTCCAGTCGGTCCGTGACGCTGAATCGGGTATAGGTACTCGACTCCAGTCGGTCCGTGACGCTGAATCGGGTATACTCGGCTCCAGTCTATCCGTGACGCTGAATCGGTTATACTCGGCTCCAGTCGGTCCGTGACGCTGAATGGGTTATACTCGGCTTCAGTCGGTCCATGACGCTGAATCGGTTATACTCTGCTCCAGTCGGTCGTCGACGCTGAATCGGTTATACTCGGCTTCAATTGGGCCGTGACGTTGAATCGGGTATATTCGGCTCCAGTTAATTTTTAAAATACTTAGCCATGTAGAGACTTATCATCAAGTGTTATTGCGACAGTAGATTTTTCTAGCTCAAGCTTACCGTTTTCCAATATTTCCAAAGAAAAAGCAAAGGTTTAACATTTGTGAGAGCGCTGTTAAATATGAACTGAAAGTTATTTAAAAATAAACAAATAATACTTATCTCATACTTTATCATACTGTTTGTACAAGTAAATGCTTTAACTTTTGTTAAAGCAAAAGGTTTAAAACGTTCCACCATAAACGGGCCCTTGGAAGACTTTCTAAAGTTTGCAAAAGTAATTCACAACTCGCCCTGAGGTATGGAAAAACGTGAGATAGGAATCAGTAAACATAATTTGATGTGAAGATGTTATGTGCTAAGGTAATAACATGGCAGAGGTGTCTAGGAGGCTTTTTATAAAGATACGTAAGTAAGTACAATCAATCTGCCTAGCCTTTTCCCAACTATGTTGGGGTCGGCTTCCAGTCTAACCGGATGCAGATAAATACCAGTATTTTACATGGAGCGACTGCCTATCTGACCTCCACAACCCTGTTATTGGGTAATACGATACCCCTTGGTAAGACTGGTTGTCAGACTTTCGGGCTTCTGACGACCCGTAACGACTGCCATAGATCCACGAATGACAGCCGGGACCAATGGCTTAACGTGCTTTCCGAGGCACGGAGGAGATTCGGTATGTAAAGATGGTCACCCATCTATGGACCAACCCCGGCAAGCGTAGCTTAACTTGATGGATCGACCCATGCGGCTGTTATTACTTAGCCACGAGCTCCTCATAGGTAAGTAAGTACAGACGCCAGCAGGTCAAGCTACCCGAAACTGTCAAACTTTCCCAATCAACCTTGAACCTAATGCTCTAGCGATAAAGTTGAAAATCTATTAAAGAGAATTGACAGATTGTAGTAGCTTGATGTGCTGGCGTTAGTACATCAAAAGAAAAAGTATTTAAGTTTCGATCCAGATACGTGCATTTTTAGGGTTCCGTACCAAAATGGTAAAAAGGAACCCTTATGGTGCGACTCAGTCTGTCTGTCTGTCACAGCTAGATATCTCAAGAACTACTAATGCTATCAACTTGAATTTTGGAAGAGTTTTAGATGATGTTTGCACAACTATTCTGCAAATAAGAAAGAAATAAAAATATGTATATTTTATTTGCAACAGGGACTGAAAGGGTGTCTTCTGTTTGCACATTCTCAAACGATTATTTCTATTTTTTTAGGCCGCATAGTTTTCGACTTTTGATGAAAAATATAAAAAAAAAATACCGTCCTATTCTCCGAAGTTTGCATAGAGAAAAATCTAAAATTATTCTGTGTGATAGAAGTTTGTGTAAAGATTACAGGAAAAATAAAACGTGTCTCTAAATAGCACACTTTATTATTTTTTTTCAGAACACTCGGTGCGCGCGTCCGACTAGCTCTTGACCGGTTTTTTACTTTGGGACAGTTTGGTCATTGGGGCAACTGACTGGCATAAGGCCTCATTTTAACTGGGCTTTGTAACTATGCATTGTTCATCCTAATTATCGTAAATCAATAAACACGCAGCTTAATTTTATTAAAAGCTACGATCCAAATCTTGTATAATTGCAACGAAAGCCACATTCACTCGTCAAATTAAATCTATGGCCATCTGCTATTGGAATGTTGTCTAATTTAATTAAAAATTGACGCTAGTTTATGGTCTAATGTAATTTATTATTTCAACCAAAAATAAGCTTGTAAGACGCAATAAAATCTTCGGAAATGGATAAACAGTTTAACGCAGCAGTCGAAAGATAATAATTAATGGTAATTACCAAAAATACATCGTGTCGCGACCAACGGATCCTGTGTAATTTGGGACGCGCACGGTGGCTGGCGGTGGCAGCCATCTTCTAACTTTATCCTTCATCGGAATTCCTATTTTGAAATTGAAATCGAACGCGGACAGATTGACAGTAGCGTTGGTATTCGTTTTATGATGTGGTGTATGTCGATTCGAGATGTCATGGCTTCTGACTTCTGTACAAACAAAAGTCATGTTGTTTCTTTGAGCTATTGCTATCTAACGCCATGGAAATGTCATGGAAGGGGCAGAACTGAAAGGAGAAATATGACGAACGAAAGAGCTGTCAATTTCGGCTAGGAGAGATTAAGGCGATACCAAAATAAATTTGAGGCCTTTTCGTAACCATTTATTTCACTATTACAGCATGTATGGATTTCATTTTGGGATATAGGTTTATTGACAATTTGTTTCATAATCTGACTGAAGATAAACGCAATTAGGTTAAATTTCCTCGATAGAATTTAATTCCGAAAAGACGTCTACTTGTTTATATTTTTTTCTGTAATTCTAAAATCCTAAGTAATTTCATTGCAAAACTGCATTCAAAATGTGCGTTTAAACTTGACATTGGCTAAATGCACAAACCGTGCGAAGCCAAAAGACAAAACAAAATGTGCGTATTAGGTACCTATTTGAAAACTGGCTGAAAATATTTTTGATAGATAGCTTAATTTATTTTTAAACAATTTATATTTAGTTTGGCGCTTTTATTTTGGTTCTCTATTTTTCGTATGTGGAAGTAATTGACTCTGTCAGTTTCTTATTACCGCCCAGTTGGCTTTTTACATCATGGCCTTCCTTATCTCAAGAAACTAAAGATTTCCGTCAAACTTGACTTTGTCGTCTTGTAGATTTATAGATTTCGTCCTCCCTTTTTGGAACAACACAACATGTGTTGTTCCAAAAAGCTAAATGCTAATAATCTTCAGTATAGCGGTATTTTGTCTCCATTTTTAGGCTCTTAGCTACGTTTTTCTATACACATAGCTTGACACAAGAGCTCAGCTAGCCTGTCGCAACTCTTTTATTATGTTTGTATGACTAGTGTCAGCACAGGCAAGTCGCGGTTCACACACAAAACATATGCGTTTTAAAGAAAGTTATACTGTTTTTGTTTAGTTTAACGCTACGCATTTGGACTCTAAGTTTACGAACATTTTGGATTGTGAATAGTGATGAGGTCATGCATGGTCACACATTTTTGTCGATATACAGTATGTTAACCAACAGAGGGCGTTCCCGTTAACCCGCAATAGTATAGCATCCATACATGCTAAAAAAAATATTACCATTCGAAAACAAAATGGTTTTTATTTTTTTTTAATATTAAAATATTCACTAAAAATGCTAAAAATATTCAAAAAAATATAAAAATATTCACTAAAAATAAAAACTAAATTGCGATGTTTCCATCCTTCAAGTACGCGTGTACAGAGTGTTTCTTTTACGTATCAATTTAACATTTTTAGTGAATATTTTAATATTAAAAAAAATAAAAACCATTTTGTTTTCGAATGGTAATATTTTTTTTAGCATGTATGGATGCTATACTATTGCGGGTTAACGGGAACGCCCTCTGTTGGTTAACATACTGTATTTTACTTGTCAAAAATTTATATTATTTCGTAAAAAAAAAAAAACATAATTTTAGAATTAATGTCAAACCACAATAATTCGCGTGATTATTAAAATTAAATCACTGTTAAGCTTACATTATTCATTCTACCAAGAATAAAATTATCGATCTAGGTCAAACTGCACATTATAGACTTAGTATAATTTATATGAAACTTGTTGGCCTAAAAAGAAGACGATGATCGACCTTCATATTTGGTAGTTGTCAACTGTAAAGATGATTGATGTGTTTAAAAACACTTATACAGAAGCTAATCGTGGCTTAAATAGTAGGCATTCCTTTATGGTTAGTGTGGCTATTGAGCCTAGCTCTTATCTTGATGACCGACTTGTTTAAGGCATGTTTCTGATATTATTCTCGCCCGTCAGTGTTGGAAAGGGCGGGCCCTTGTAATATAATAAGTGGGTCAAAAGATGTATAACTGCGACTGTATTTTGTTGTTTTAAGCCGAATTGTCTGAGGCTTTTGTTTACGACGCTTTTGTGTAAGGCAACTTGTTTATTTGAATATTTGTGCCAGAAAATTACGTAATTGCTCAGAACAAAAAGCAATACATGTCCAACCATTTTTATTTCTTACCAGGCAATGTTTTTAGGGTCTCGATTGAGATATTGCCTCAGTCCTCACATTAAAATCAGACGTAAAGCACCCCTGTAATGTTAAATAATCTCAATACAAAGCTACTAAGATAACATTGCTCTTCAAATATTTAAGTCAAGTGTTCAAAAGAATATTAGTTGATCCTGAAAGTGTTCTAAATGCAGATGAGGCGGCATTGTAGTGAGAGGCAGTAAGATTATCGTGAACACGTGTGTGAGCATACGGCGCAGGCGCAGGATATTATGACTCGCTTTTATTTTATGTACTCCTTGGAGTTTAGTGATGGAGGGTGTCGATATTGGAGATATCTACACCGTTATTATTTAATTTTTTGAAAGTGGAATATAAGTTTGTCATGTTGCTTTTCAACTGGTTTGCATTCAGTCTAGTTAAGTAATACGATTGTTAACGAAGAGTGGTAGGAGTTAACAAAAATTATGGTGTTGTGTGTTGTAGTGTTATACAAGTGTTTACGTTTATTTGGTTCAACGTAGTTTATTCATTGGTATATATGGATGACTGGTAATTAGTGACCGATACTTAAACACATGATAACAAACAACTTTTATTATGGGACCTAACCTGAAATCGCGAAAAGAAAATCAGCTGCTCCCTACATTTTGACGAGTTATGCGAACATGAATGTATGCGGCAGCTCATTTTTTTTCGTGATTTCAGGATTGGTCCCATGGTAAAAGTTGTTTTTTTGTCATAAGTACAATCATGTGTTTAAGTATCGGTCACTAATTACCAGTCACCCTATATAATAAATAACTACAAATATCTCAGTACGCACGATCTAAAGCACGTTTTCGAATTAAAATGTCACGCCATCACCTCAAGTAACTGCAATAACGTAAGGGTCTATTGTCACACAATTTACGGCCCCCGATTGTCATCGAGATTAATTAATTACATTTCAAAAATTACAACCTCACTTTTCTTGTACCTACATCATTCCAGCAGAACCTTTAGGTCAGTCATAAACGTGTTGTACAGAATAAAGTCAAGCAAAGGAATTACAGTTATCGGCCTACAAAACATGAGTATCGATAAATCTGTGCGATTTATCGACTGGTTCACAGCCGGCAGCCAGTGCGATATGACAAGAGGTCAACGCACTCTGCCGACTGCGTTTAGTAAGTGCGTTGTATGCATTCGATTTTTATTTTCTTAAAACATAGGGCTGTTAGGTGATCGAATTTCGTTAATCTTTGTGCGTTAATTATAGAAACATTTTTAATGGTCTTTTTTATTATTAAATAACATGAGACCTCTGTACCTTACAGAGGTCTGTCAGTATTATTACGTAAATACGAATGATAAAAACTAAGGAAGTTACAAAATAATCATTAAGTATGTTTTTAATTTAAGTTACAAAAAAACAATACGGTATTTCTTGATTAAATCGTATAAGTATGTATAATTATGAAGAATTTTAGTTAGTTAAATTTATTAATTTGTGTTTTTATTTTATCAAATAAAGTCTGTGGAATCCTTTTACTCAGGGGATTGATTCAGTTTGAATCAATGTAGAAATAATAAGTAAGTACCTATGATTAGCATATAACATACATACATATACAGGGTTATTGGTAAAACACCAACAACCTCTTAAGGGGTCATTGTACTCATCATTATGAACCACTTTTACTATGGGACCAAACCTGAAATCGCGAAAAAAATCAGCTGTTCAGTACATTTTGACGAATTATGCGAACATAAATGTACTGAACAGCTGATTTTTTTTTCGCGATTTCGGGTTTAGTACCATAGTAAAAGTTGTTCATAATGATGAGTACAATGACCCCTTAAGGCGATACCAAAATAAGTTGGGGGCTTTTTCGTAACCATTTATTTCACTATTACAGAATGTATGGATTTAATTTTTGGATATATGTTTATTGACTATTTGATTAATACTCTGACTGAAGGAAAACACGATTGGGTTAAATTTCCTCGATATAATTTAATTCCGAAAATACCTCTACTTTTTTATATTTTTTTCTGTAATTCCAAAATCCTAAGTAATTTCATTGCAAAATTGCATTCAAAATGTGCGTATTAGGTAATTGAAAACTCTGGCTGAACATATTTTTGATAGATAGCTTAATTTATTTTTAAACAATTTTTATTCGGTTAGGCGCTTTTATTTTGGTTCCAGCGCATTGCTGCGCTCTCTTTTGTTCGCATGTGGATGTAATTGACTCTGTCACTTTCATATTAGTTAGCTTTTTACATATCGCCTTAAGAGGTTGTTGGTGTTTTACCAATAACCTTGTATAATAAACTCACGCCTCCCCTACTACGAACGCCACCTGCTACGATCCTAACGAGTTTAGCATACAACTTAGTTAATTTTACTCCGGATTATTTTCTCTCCGGATTCCACCTTGCTTAGCCAAAGTAAGAAAATGTATAAATCATAATATATCACACACACATACCACTCCAGGACAAAGAACTTCTCATACAGAGAAGACACGATCATTGATCACCACGCTTGCGCAAGAGGGGTATATTAACTATAAGTCCATGTTTCCTCACGATGTTTTTCTTCACTGATATCGGTAGTATCTAAGATAAACTCAGAAACAAGACAAAAGAAAAACAATAAGAAAAAATACATTTAAATGGCAAGGCAAGAGCTAACGAGATGCATCTTTTAATTTTAAAATTAATGAGCATCTTTATTGATTTAATCAATCAACAAGAAGTGATCTGTGTGGGAGTGATGACTTGTCTTCCAACAACCTTCAGGGTAACCTCGCAAGCTGTCCCAATTGACTCGTTAGCAATATATTTCTAAAATAGTGAAGGTTGTCTCTCGAAATATGTGATTAAATCAATGTTAGTGATAGATATTTTGTTGTGCAAAGAACTAGAATTAATTTGGCTTTAAATTGCGTTTAGATATTGCTTTAAACTTGATTTAATTTTGTAATCTAACTGATAGGTACAGACGCCAGCACATCAAGCTACAACAATCTGTCAAATTTCTTTAATAGATTTTCAACTTTATCGCTAAAGCATTAGGTTCAGGGTTGATTGGGAAAATTTGACAGTTTCGGATAGCTTGACCTGCTGGCGTCATACTTATTCAAGATGCGAAAGAGACTTACAGACAAGGTTGATAAAAGCTTTTTTATTTAAATAAAATAATTGATATTAGTACTGGCTTTAAAAACTATAATTATATACTCTTAGCTAAAGCTTCGTTAGCACTTCAATGTAAATAAAAAAAATATTAATAATAATAATATAATATCCGGGGACATTTTACATACGGTCATCTGATCCCAAACTAAGCAGAGCTTGTACTATGGAAACCAGATAACTGATATACTATACACAACTACTTTTTTTTGTTGTAAATACATACTTATATAGATAATTACACCCAGACTCAGGACAAACAGACATGTTCATACACACAAATGTTTGTCCTAGGTGGGAATCGAACCCAGGACGTATTGTAATTGTACGTACCATGATATGAATTTGAGTATTCTGGAAGACGGTCCCTCCAAAAGAAGGGAAGACGAATGAAATGACGGATGGACTGTGTGAATGATGATATGGCTAGAAAGGGAGTGACTACCGAGATGACGACTAATAGAGAAGTATGGAAGAAAAAGACATGTTGCGCCGACCCCAAATAAATTGGGGTAAAAGCAGGAGAATTATGATGGTCCCTCTAACTAAAAGCTGACGAGTTAACAGTTTTCTCTGAACATAGCTCCTTTATTAAGAAAACTTATAGAACACCAAATGAGTCGGCGCACTGGTTTAATGGAAGACACGGCTTTTGTAAACCCCCATGTAATTCCTCAATCGGTAACTAGCATTCTTGCGGTCTCTTGTTATTCGGCCTCCGTCGTCAGCACCTACAGTTACTCACATTGACTTACAAAGTGACGACGTCGTTAGTGTTTCTAGCAGGAAGCTTTAATTAGCCATTATAATTACGAGTATTTTGCTGTGAGGTCCTGAATGACTAAAAACAGGCTGTCTGGTGTTGTGGCTTTACTTAGGGGCGGTCTGTGTCAAGCTGTGGACGTTTTTTGGCTGGGAGAGGGCAGATCTATCTTATTTGTTCGAGTTGACGGTACTTTTTAGATTAGTTGGGCCCAGTAGATGGCCACGTTAATAACAGCGTCAGTGGCGTTATTAGATGCTCAAAGGTGCAGGAGGAGAGACACTTGTGACATTCCAGCAAGTGACTCATGTTCTGGACAGACTCGCTCACATTGGTTGTCAGACGGCTCTGTGATCTCCCGTTTTACGAAATCGATTGAGTGCTTTCCATACAGGGTACTATTTAATTCGCGTTCAGGAGGTAGATGTTCCTGGGGTTTCGAGAGGTCGGGTTTAAACCTCCTGATTTCTTTATTGAACCATCAAAGAGCTTGCCTTAACCTTAAATAAACTTCGTACCCGTAAGTAGGCCGCAGCAAGGCTGCACAAGTGGGGGTTCATGGTAGGCTCTGATCTCCGGTGTTCATTCAGCGTCTCTCCACAGACAATGGCTCACCTCCCATCTTGCACCGCATGCCCGGTCGCCTGCACACGTGAGGACCTTATGGCTTTTTTGGGTGGAAAATCATCAAAGAACTTCTCACGCTCTGTTCGGAGCGGGAGGGTGTCAGACTTTTACTGATAAAACAACCCGTGTTCCTTCAGTTGCCTGTGCCAGGGCCACGGTAACTCTTTCAAACAACTCGCAACCCTCGCAGAGGACCTAATGGCTGCGTCAGCAAACGGTATTCGCATTGCTGAATTTTGGGCCAAAAAAATTTAATAAACTATCCTTCCTATAATTGGCTAAATGATAACAGCCGCACGGGTCGACTGAATGTTAAGCTACGCTTGCCGCGGTTCGTGGATGGGTGACCATCCATTACATATCGAGACCCCTCCGTACCTCGGATAGCACGTAAAGCCCACGTTAGTCCCAGCTGTCATTCGCGGATCTTTGACAGTCGTTACGGGTAGTCAGAAGCCCAAAAGTCTGACCACCAGTCTTACCAAGGGGTATCGTGTTACCCAGCAGTAACTGGGTTGTGGAGGTCAGATAGGCAGGAGCTCCATGTAAATACTGGTATTCAGCTGCATCCGGTTAGACTGGAAGTCGACCGCCATTTTATATGAAGAAGAAAAAGAGGTCGGCTGGAACTGTGTTGATCTATAAACACTTCAAATTCATGTGTTGCCATGCCACATGTTCAATGGACAACTTCTGTTTTAAACATAGTCATCTAGCTTAGGGGCTGATAAATTGCCTAAATCTGTGGAAGATCCCTTGGTGCTAGTTCTTTTTCTACCAAGTTCATCACGTAGATGGTAGATTCTTCGTAAAACCATTTCTCTTGAAGGAGGGAAGGCAGATCTTTGCACTGCAGTGGAATATATAATGATTAGTTAAGACTGTGGCTCTCTGTTTTGGTAAATATAGGTAGCATAAAGAATCCTTTGATATCATATTGCTTCACAATCTTGTCTTATTTTGACCTAAATAACGTTGCGTCTACAAGGTTGAGCTATAATATGTGGTATTGTGATATTAATATCTGCATTGTGGTGAGACTGTACTGTGACGACTCCCGAAGGGATCTTCACTTGACCTCGGAATCTACACTACTCAAAATAATAGAGGTAGGAGGCAGAATAAAAGGGAATCTATTGATTTCCAATCTTCGAATGAAATCGCACACACACACACACAAACTATCTCGCCTATCACCCTAGCTAAAGCCGAAGTGCGGCCTGGAAAAAACATACGAACATCTTCTTTTAGTTATTTAAAAAAAGAGTGTTCTATACCGGCGCAAGTAGTCGAATGTCAGCCAGTGGTGCAGTACCTATAAGCAGAACAGTCGTTTACCAAATATCCATCCAGTTTGTAACACAAAACCCTCAACATTACATTCAGACTTGATAATAACTGTTATTTAATACGATTTTTGAGCGAATTTGAATATTGAACGTAGATATTTTACAGGCTTAACTGTATTGTTGAACAGCAAGCGTTGCATACACAAGTCGATCTACGAGTTAAGCTACGCTTGCCGCGCTTGGTCGGTGGATGGATGACCAGTCTTCCCAAGGGGTATCGTATTACCCAGTAACTGGGTTGTGGAGGTCAGATAGGCAGTCGCTTCATGTAAAATACTGGTATTCAGCTGCATCCAGTTAGATTGGAAGCCGACCCCAATATAGTTGGAAAACGGCTAGGCAGATGATGAAGTGTTTTCTTGGACAGGATATTATTATCTTAAAAAGTTAAAATGTTATGCTCAGTCTTATTTTCAGATAAGCCTGGAATTAAGATGCATAATTATATAACAAGGTCTATCTATTATACATACTGGGTTATTGTACTGATAATTATGAACAACTTTTAAAATGGGACCAAACCTGAAATCGCGAAATATGAATCAACTGTTCCTTAAATTTATGTTCGCCTTACCCGTTAAAATGTACGGAACAGCAGATTCTTTTTCGCGATTTCAGGCTTGGTCCCATAAAAGTTGTTAATAATGATGAGTAAAATGAGCCCTTAAGAGATTTCTTGTATGAATAAATCCCACCAAAAACATTTTCATGTAAAATGTTGCCAAGACGAGACCATATGCCTCGCACTGTCAAAAAGTTATCAGATCTCATGTACAGACGCCAGCAGGTCAACCTACCCGAAACTGTCAGATTTTCCCAATCAACCTTGAACCTAAAGCTTTAGCAATAAAGTCGAAAATCTATTAAAGAAATCTGACAGATTGTAGTAGCTTGATGTGCTGGCGTCTGTACAGACGCCAGCAGGTCAAGCTACCCGAAACTGTCAAATTTTCCCAATCAACCTTGAACCTAATGCTTTAGCGACAAAGTTGAAAATCCATTAAAGAAATTTGACAGATTGTAGTAGCTTGATGTGCTGGCACACTGATCTCACTCTGATTTTTAATTAGGTAGACTAAAATGACAGCTCAAGTCGAACTTTTTGTGTCATTTTGACATTTTACTCATGTCATATGTCATTTTAGTATAGAAAATTAAAAATCAGAACTTAGAGCTAAGCTTCTAACTCTACACGCCCTAACTCTACAAGTCCTATTTTCGCAAACTCTACACCTTAGTCAAAATATGAGGCTTGGCCGTTTCGTTACATACTACAAGAACTATTGTATATCAGAAAAATAATGAAAAGTGGATTAATTTTTCACCTTAAGCCCATGTGACGGTAGCGAAACGACCAAGCCACATATTTTGACTAAGGTGTAGAGTTTGTGAAAATAGGGCTTGTAGAGTTAGGGCGTGTAGATTTAGAAGCTTGGCTCTACATGAGATCTGATAACTTTTTGATAGCGCGAGCCATATGGCGAGACCATATGGCTCGCGCTGTCAATCTTGGCAATATTTTACATGAAAATGTTTTTGGTGAAATTTCACTTCCTTTTGTAAGTTGCTTATGACAATATTTTTTTAATTTTATGTTTAATAAGTCAACTACTGACATCATATCCCGAGAATTTTGTTTATCTGATATAATCCTAACCCAAGTTATGAGGGTTTAAAAAACGATGAAGCGCTTCGAGAAAAGGTAGGTAGTGCTAGTGCCCTTGCGCTTCGCTTGGCTCGTCTTGGCGGGGGCACTACCGTGCCCCCAGATAGACCTTATATAATATGTATAGTACCCGTATAAGCTTGCAGTATATTAACACGTTCACTATCCGTGACCCACATGTGGGTCATTTTGGGTTGGGGCGAGGCGTTCGTGCCATACATGTGGGTCACTGCACTTTTCATACATAATGGGTTCTTACTTCGTGGACATAAAAGAAACAAGTCTTATACATGAACGTATGAGCAATTATGTAGATAAAATAAAAAAGCAATGAGCCATCGATTTTTTTTATTTATTTAGGACTTACAAAGCTTTGAAAATTGAACTTTAAAATTAATTTAGATGGGTTCCTTCAACTTTTGTGGCCTATAAGGACCTGAAGTGGTGTAAAGGCAAGTAACTCAGTACATAGGAACGAAAAAAGTAAATTGGACGTGAGAGCTAATTTCGACATTTTGGCTGGACAGTGAACGTGTTAAAACGGAGTTTCCATCTAATTCTCAACCGGTATATTAATGTGTTGATTTAAAGTTTAAAGTCGTACAGCATACCGTTATAAATCTCGCAACTATGCCAAGATTCCCTCCATCTAGGTTTACATCCAGCCTTATTTTAGTGAAACGTAGTCCATTGCTAACTTTACTTCCATAACTCGTGGAAAATGGCCGGCCCTCAGCAATATTTCATTCATAAAACTTGTTAGCACGTCACACAAAAACACGTCACGTTTTTAAGAAGTCGTACTCAATCTACCGTTAAATTCGTCATCTTTGTTCTTATTTCTACGCAACAGAGTCTAAATTCGCATGCGATTTAAATAATATTACGTAAATAATAGAAGTGGTGGAGTTTAATTGGTATTATTTCGCCTTGTTCGTGATTCACCGAGTCAGTCGCTCGTGTAACTTAAAGAGGACGAGTAACGCACGTAGCCATTTTTGTTTTTATTTTTTTTAAACTTCGCGTGTGTTGACATGTGCGTATATTCGTTCGGTCTAATTCTGAAATAGTGCTTGCATGGTGAACGTTTTGTGTTTTCAGTTAGACATTTTTATTGTGAGTGACAAATATTGAATTGAAGGATTTTCCGCTGTTTAGTGTATTTTTATTGGTATGTACATATTATTTATTTACAATTTTTAATTTAATGTAAGCTAAATTAGGACCGATATATTTTAAAACTTGCACTTATAACCATTTTGTAATTGAAGAGCTGGCGAAAAAATCCGGACTTGTCCTGTAATTGATTTTTTAGAGTAGATGTTAAAATACTAAATAAGCTGAAGTTAATTACGTAGAATTTTAAGCTTTAGTAAATAAATAGAGTGTCAAAGTTTAAGCCCGGATCTGGCTTTAGTTCAATAGAAACCCTAAGTTTTTTTTTTCATCTAACGCACGTCCATGTCTAGTTAGAATTATTCTAACTAGACAAGGACGAGTCCGTTTCTGATTGAAAACACCGTTATTAACATTTTTTAGGCATTTAGAGCTAGTTTTGATTGAAAATATTTCGTTAGTAAATATAGAGTACACAAAAAGCGCATAAAAAAGGGAGTGTGTGGACAAGTCCGGATTTGTTGGTCAGCTCCTCAATTGGGTGGCCCAATTCGAAAAAGTTCTAAACCCCTAAACCTTTCTCTTCTTTTTTTCTTCTTCTCCTTTTTTTTTTCTTTTTGCTAACTTTGTTAAAAAGTTTTTCTCGACGACATGTGAAGCCAAGTCAGATGCCCATGGGCGGCATAAAAACTCTGACACCAGTTTAGTCACTAAGAAGAGTATTCTGTTTAATTTTGTTTTATTAGGTAAAATAATTTCATCTTTATTTATATCTCTTCTTAAAATCTTGCAAACGAAAACTATAGAATACACTATTTAAGTAACCCTTTTTAGCCAACAAATAATTATCGATATAAAATCAACCACTTTATTTCCCATCTCTAAGTTAAAACCGCTTACCACTTTCTAGATGAAGTTCAGCATGCAGATAGGTATATAGTTGAATCCGGGAATGCGATGAGTTTGTTATCAGCTCTATCGGCTTCTCGGTACCAATCTAGTACCGTTACATGTCAACAACACGGTAGCTTGACAAGTACTTATGTGGAGATGATAAGCCCTATACTTATATGTCCTATACATGTGAGAAAAGGGTTAGGTTAGGTGACTGAAAAGTTGTGCGGAAATCGGTTGTCATGGTATTGGCATGTGATGCGGAGGAATGAGGAAAATGTCGTCAGGAAAGTTTTGAGTATAAATTGGGAAGACCAAAGAAACGATGGATGGACTGTGTGAAAGATGATATGGCTAGAAAGGGAGTGACTACCGAGATGACGACTAATAGAGAAGTATGGAAGAAAAAGACACGACGTTGCGCCGACCCCAAATAAATTGGGATAAGGGCGGGAGAATGACGATGATGAGAAAAGGGTTAGGTAGGTACTTACAATTTGTAATAACATAATTTGAAAACTTTTTTCATAGATGTTTAAAATAGTAATCTGGTTACACCTAGGTAATTTTATGGTGCCGAAAATCTGGATACAGTAAGCGCGGGTTACTTTGACCTAAACTGACACACAGCCTCCTTCCTTCGTCCTTCGGTAACCAATAAATGGCGATTTCTGGCCGATTCCTATAATTTACGGGCTCTATTGGTTAAAATTAAGACTCTTGTATCTTTGCCAATAATGAAGCAAAGACCTCATAGCTTTGCATAGTAGACCCTCCCATATGGAAGTAGCTATCACTGGTAAAATTATCTTACGAATCTATTTATATGCCCAGTTTGACAATAAAATAAAATGCTACACCATTGGTAAGCAAAACGATGCATTTTTGTTTATAGGAACCGAGCAATAGACGCGTAGGTACTTGCGGAACTTAGTGTGGATTTAATTACACTAAAAATCTGTCTCGATTCGGGACAAAATTATGCCTTAGGTCAAAGTAATCCATCCTTACTGTATTTAAAAAGAACTGTTGAGTCACTAGATTGTGCTTGGTTACTAAGCTTTATTTCAATTTTATTGCCTGCATGAATCACTTTTATTGGTCACAAACAAAATTTTCCCTTGTAATTTAGGCATTTTAACTGCATTTTCCTTAGTAATTTACAAAATAATATACTTACCTTGTATTCAATTACGTATGTGAATTAAATAGGCACTTTATAGTTTATACAATGTGTAACTTAAATAACGCACAACATCTTAAGGGGTCATTGTACTCATCATTACGAACAACTTTTACTATGGGACCAAACCTGAAATCGCGAAAAAACTGAACAGCTGATTTTTGTCGTTAAGTTCTTAAGAGGTTGTTCGTTATTTAAGTTACACCTTGTATAACCCAAACCACAGCAAAATACTACCTAAATAGGTAATACCTATTAAAACGTAATAAATTACGTAAAATACCGTTTAAAGTAGACTCAATGGTTTAAAGTCGTTATAAACTGCTAAATGACGTCACCGCCATGGAAGGTAAATAACGATTAATACTCGTTTCCCACATGAGGTCATCACTTCACCACATCTACTTGAGGTTACAGAATTTATAAGATTCTGATTACCAACTTAACTTGACACTCCATAGCAGCGCTGCTTGTCAAGATATTAAGCAACGAAATGTCAAATTCAATACATTTTTTTTAGTTCCATTTTTTGCCACCTGCAAAGTTAAGATGGATGTTTATAACTAGTAGTAGTGAATCCAAATTACGTTGTTTGTTTACTAAATCGTGTTGTTTATAGTCTGTTGGTCATAGAGCAACCAATGTTGAACGTACACTGATAGATTTCTTAGTAGTATGATGAACGTTTTGTTTGCAAACAGAGTAATGGAATTTCTAGTTGTATCAGGCCTTGATCATGTTTGAATTGTGACTCACAGCATGTGTAGTAGATTTTCTTACGTTTTTTGCAAGTCAGTGTCAGGTTGTATGTTGATCTGAATATGAATCGCGACCGTAACAAATCTTTATTTATAGAAATATAATCATTAGTCTTCAATACAACTCTCTGAGTTCATATAATCCTAATGAATAACTATTTAATTTCATGAAATCTTGACATTTAGGATTATACTAACTTAAGGAGAGCCTCGGAAAGCACGTTAAGCCGTCGGTCCCGGCTGTCATTTGTGGATCTTTGGCAGTCGTTACAGGTCGACAGAAGCCCGAAAGTCTTGATACCCAGTCTTACCAAGAGGTATCGTATTACCCAGTTACTGGGTTGTGGAGGTCTGACAGGCAGTCGCTCCATGTAAAATACTAATATTCGGCTGCATCAGGTTATACTGGAAGCCGACCCCAACATAGTTGGGAAAAGACTAGGCAGATGAATACAGATGAATTTATTATTATATTATTTTCACCCTCCTTATTTAAATGAATCACAACAAAAACAAACATAAACGTCATAATTATATGATGTTAAAGTTAACCGGAGTTTACATAAGACACGACTAGGAAAGCCTAGCTTCCTTATTGAGGTGTACTATTGTCTGACGGCTGATGCAACCGGCCCCTCAGGGAACCAGATAATAACTGCCTGGGTGGGCCTGGATAAACCTAGCCATGTTTCTACGCGGATTTCTTAATGTACTCGTGGTAATCCTAGAGATATTTGAATTTATGGTCGTTGGTGAAAAAAGGCGGCATGGTTGGAGGCTATGAGCAGAAAAAAAATGGATTCAACTGTCAAATGTTTGTGAAGGAAAAATACTAGAGATGGGGCGTGGTTAGTCAAATTATTTGTCGATTGTCGATTTTAATTTTGTTGTAGGTACTTAAATGATGTTTTGCTAAATACTTAATTAATTAGGTAGGTACCACCATCACTAACTCGGGTATCTACATACACACTTTGTAAGCTGTGTCAGTTTTGAAATATGACACGAATATTGATTGAATAGACAAACAATGGACAATCAACCTTTGTCGTCTAGTACCGGTGACTATGTTACGAGTATAAGTAATACTATCGATTAGCCATAACGTATCTAGCTAGTTCAGTTCCCAGAACTGACTAAAAATCATGTATTAAGATTACCATTTATCAAACGCATCACATCAATCAAAATGCTAGTAGGCACGTTGTAATAAAACATAGTATGTCAGTAGTATCATAAAACGAGCAATTATTGTTATCGTACGATGACATTAAATCCTCGGAATTGTGTATAGTATTATACGCGTTGACATCCTGCTAAATTGATACGGGAATGTAGACTTTATTGCTAGTAAGATACGGTACGGTCTAGAAGATTTGTTGATAAAGCTGCAATGAGTCACATTTGTTTCCAAACAATCGTTTAGTTCTAGACATGCAGGCACTAACACGAAACTGTAATGTATGTAGCGACTTTAATAATGTCCTCGAATTTAGAGTCTGATATGTAATGCAGATTAGGCAATTAAGTTTTTTATTGGTGAAGTCAGCGTAATACGATTATACCTGTTAACCTGTCAGAGTGATGACCTTTTTGATGAAAAAAAATATTTAATCAGCAAGAAACCTTGATCGTGCACATTCTATTTTTATACTCGCTTCTTTTTAGTATAGTGAAATACGGAACAATGGGAACAATTTTTCATTTTGGTTTAGATTGACATGTTTAGACGGAATGAAACAAGATAACAAAGGCATGTTTTTGTTGATCTATCATTCAAATTACATTTACAGCTGTAACCTTTAAAATACACGTTTTCGATATTGAAATATGCCGCGTAAATAAATAACAATTACGTTATAATAGAACGCGTAATCGATTACAGCGATATTCGGAGATCCTTGGTCGATAGTGACACATCTCTAGTTGTCAGTTCATGTTTGTTTGGCGGGTAAACGTGAACTAGTTTTGCAATAAGTCTTGGTTGAGTAGGATTTCCTTTGGGCTATGTTTATTACGTACTAGGCACTACCGGGAATTAATTACGAAATCTTTGAAAACCGGGCTATAAAGAGGTTGGAGTTTTAAGTACCCATTTGGCGATTATTTCATCATCATCTGCCTCCCCTTGTCCCATGTGACTTGGGGTCGGGGCAACACGTTTTCTTCTTCCATTCTGCCCTGTCAACCGTGACGCTATCATTCACTCTCTTACTCCTCTCTTTCATATCATCCCTCACACAATCCATCCATGTTTCCTTTCCTCTCCATCCATCAACATTTATATTCATTCCGCGACACTTTCATTATTATGAAAATTATTCAGTTGAGATTTGACAGAAATTAAACAGGCTTTTTTATCGACTTCACACATTTGGCTGAATAACCATAATTATAAAAATATTTAATAATTTTTTTCGATAAAAAATGTCTTCGGGTAACGTAACACTAATGTCAGAGATAAATATATCGTTCTTTTTTTAATGTCAGAAACGTTTGGAAATGGTGTCAAGCTTTTACATTATTCAAATTATCCGTTAAAAATTACCTTTTTTGGACGAAACGGCACTTTGCACTTAGCTTAAAATATTTAACATAAAATTATGCTTATATTCATAAATCAGAGTTATATTTTTGAATGTAGTATTTTTGTTGATTTGAAATGTTTTATTGATAAAAACTTATATTTTAGATGATAATGACAGCTACGCTTTTCGTTTTTGATGATGATGACAAACAACAAAATTCTGCTCTTAGTAAATTACCAGTCATATTGATACAACCATCGTAACAAAAACGGTATTTTTTTTTAGAGTAACAGATAACTGTTCATACATTACATAGTGGGCGGTTTATGTCCCCAACTAATAAGCATGCGACGACGTGAAATCGACATGAATTAACGGATGATCGCTAAAACCAAAGACTTCTTTAGACCCAGACTGTTGATTTTAAATTAAAACAAAAACAGTGGGCAATGCCGTCGATAAAAGTTTAATTAAGATAATGGGTCATGTCATGATAACAATGAAAATTTGGTAGATTTCATTGATTTGCTAACTAATTCAGATTACTAGAAAACAGGCCTGCAATAATGATTCTTGGAAAAAGTGTTTTACCAAAAATAATAATCGCCGTCAAATACACAAATTAATTGGTTTCAAAGCTCCTTTTAATCAAATCATTTTGTTGCTAAAGTATTGGTTGTTATTTTCACAGTCCACTAGATTATCTAGGTTAAAAAACCTGATTATTCACATATCTATCGGATTAAAAAGTTAAATTCAAACATATAAAAGTGGAATTTCCGGAATGTTTGGTTTTCGAACGACTTGACATGACTGTGTCACCGAAGTATTCTGGCGGGAACGGCTCACGCATGGCGCCAAACCGAATTGATACTCATAAACGTAGCTGTAGCTGGGTCACGCTTTGAAGTTTGAAGATATCTCTTGGGTTTATTCAAATTCTTAGTAATATTTTATATTCGGAACCATTTTGGAATTTATTCCGATCTAGCTAAGTAATTAGCTATCCCTAATAGTTATTAATTCGTCAAAATCTGTCAACAAATAAAGACTCACCTTTGCATTTTAGTTTACTATGAATTAAGGTTTCTGCTTGTTTGTGTTTGTGACTAAGTATGCCGCCTATACATAGGAGGAGCTCGTGGCTAAGTAATAACAGCCACACAGGTCGATCCATCAGGTTAAGCTTCGCTTGCCGCGGTAGATCCGTGGATGTGTGACCATCTTTACATACCAAGACCCCTCCGTGCCTCGGAAAGTACGTTAAGCCGTTGGTCCCGGCTGTCTTTCGTGAATCTTTGATCTTTGGTTCGTCAAAAGCCCGAAAGTATTACCAAGGGGTATCGTATTACCCAGTAACTGGGTTGTGGAGTTCAGATAGGCAGCCGCTCCATGTAAAATACTGGTATTCAGCTGCATCTGGTTAGACTGGAAGCCGACCCCAACATAGTTGGGAACAGGCTAGGCAGACTGATTGAATAAGTATGTTTATAGATCTAGAAACAATAATAAGTTCATTGTGAACCCAACCTAAACGAAAACTTCCAAACAAATTACCGTGCTTTTATAAATCAGCCACCACCAATTAAAAACATTGCATTTCACAGTCGTTATTCTGTCACCATCTCCATGTTGTCTCCTTTACCTAACAGTAAATCCGACTGGAGCATGAATATTCATTATTTTTATTGCACTTGTAATACTGGCCGATAGCACTGACATGTGCACTTGGCATCAACTTGCATACGATTTGACGTTGTGTGCGGTTTTCACCGTTCTTACAATGTAACAAGTTGAAGTATTAACAGGTTACTGGAACAAGATAGCGCTAATTAGTGTACTGTGTAGTACTTGCTTAGATATTTCAATGCTATTTTGCTAGGATGTAACAAGTTTTGCCCCAGATATTGGGCTGGCTTTGAAGAGCGAAATAATTTTTACCAGGGGGGCTGAGAAGTTTTGAGCCTAAGTAACTTCAAGTGTCATTATTGTCTCGCGTTGCATATTATTAATTTGCGAATACCCTCTTTGGTATAAACACAGACTTTCATGTCTTTAGCATCATTACGCTTATAGTAATTAATCCGTAAACATCATCATGTGTCAATCCTCCGCGGCCCATCGCTAGGCTCAAAACCTTTCAGCTACCCGGTACGCTAAGTTTTTTAAGCCCTATAGCAAATCTGAGCAACAATAACGCTCTTAAGAGTGTTATATCCGCTGTACCGGGGGTTGAAAAGTTTTGAGCCTAGGGATGGGCCGCGGATGACTGAGACATGATGATCTTTACGGATAATGATGCTAACGATATGAAACTCGGTATAGTCGGTATTTTTACTAAAGAGGGTGTTCGCAAATTAGTAACATGCAGTGCGAGGCAATAATGACACTTGAATGAACTTATAAGGCTCAAAACTTTTCAGCCGTATGGTATCTGTAGAAAGATGGTTGTTAATTATTTTTCAGACCATTAGGACACTGCCACTGGTAACCCGGAGATTTTCTCTGAAACCTTACTTATTTTCGTCAGATGAATGCTAAAATATCGGCTATAGATAGGTACCTAAACAAACAACTCTTTCATCCTCACAAATGAAAAGTAAATAAAAAAATATGCCTGAAAAATCGTATCTTGGAAACATATTTTGTAGTTATAAAACTTATACTTACATTATCTTAATTTTAATTTTTAAAAAGAATCTCAATAAGAATCAAAAATATCACGCATAAAAGCTCACCCCAGATTGCCAGATTTAAATAATACACTTTAATAAACGTCGCGTGCGCCATTGCCCTAAAGAACACTAAACGGTACTCCCCTTGTTAATGACTTTCATTACTTTTATGACGATAATTGACAATGAGTGTAATATAAAGTTCTTGTAACTTGATAACATTTAATTTATGAGTGTTTATTTAAATATACAAAGAAAGCTTTCAAGTTACTTTGCGTAGATAGGTAAAGGAAATTTTCTGAAAACTTTGATGTGTAACATCTTTTTTCTGGCTTCCCTGCAATCTGTGTGATTTCATGAGAAGGGACGGAAGTGTGTAACAGGAAGCCAGCGAAGCGCGCGCTATTTGATTTGACGGATGAGGGCGCGCGGTGCTAGAGTTGGCCGTCAGATGGTACCAACCCAAACAGATGTTAGATGTTACACATCTTATGCGACTACTATAAGGCTCGCTCGTATTTTTTTTAAACATTTTTCTGACGGTTTTAACGACTTGACAAAACGTCGAGATTTCTTTCAATCAATCTGCCTAGCCTTTTCCCAACTATGTTGGGGTCAGCGTCCAGTCTAACCAGATGCAGCTGAATACCAGTATTTTACATGGAGCGACTGCCTATCTGCCAACAAACCAGTTACTAGGTAATACGATACCCCTTGGTAAGTCTGGTTGTCAGATTTTCGGGCTTCTGACAACCCGTAAAGACTGTCAAAGATCGACGAATGACAGCCGGGACCAACGGCTTAACGTGCTTTCCGAGGCACGGAGGAGTCTCGGTATGAAAAGATGGTCACCCATCCACAGACCAACTTCGGCAAGCGTAGCTTAACCTGATGGATCGACCCGTGCGCCTGTTATTACTTAGCCACGAGCTCCTCTTTATTATATGTAAGTAGGTAAGTATTAATATTAATGTATTGTACACATAATCCTTCCTGAATAACTTGGTAATATGATGGTAATTGGTGAAAACTACATCAAAATCCGTTGTGTAGTTTAGAAGAACAACGCGGTCACATAGACAGACACGAAAGGCGACTTTAATTTATTATAATATCGAGTGTTGTTTTTACAGACGGAGAACTTAATTTTTTAATTTTTTTATTTATTCTAGGTCTCTATTCTAGGTCGGAGGTGACAGAGACAAAGTCGGCGATAGACTAAGCTTACCTAGAAGAGGCCTGTTCACTCTCACTTTGAAGAAGTTAGACTTCCTGATAATTTAGCTTTCTATTGGTGAAAAAATGGTTAAAATCGGTCCAGTAGTTTCGGAGCGGTTTCGGTACAAACAAACAAAAATATAATTCCGGAAACACAGATGCAGGTAGAGTTCCACTCTTTTGCTGCTGTGCGCATTATAAAAGACATTTGGAAACGCTTAGTTCGAATTGGTGGAGTAGCAACCAGGTAGGGATGCTAACTTACAGTGCGCCTGACATCTAGGCGATGGTAGAAGCAGGCCGGTGGAATAAGGTCGTGGAGTTCTTGGGCACACTCACCGCAGTACAATCTGTAGAAGACCGACAAGCAGGCAACCTTGCAGCGATGAGCCATTGAACTTGAAATTGGCTTTATTTGACAGATAACTTTATGGCATTAATTTTTAGGGTTCCGTACCAAAATGGTAAAAAGGAAGGTATTAGAGAAAAATCTGAAATTATTGTGTGATAGAAATTTATGTAAAGATTACAGGAAAAATAAAACGATGTCTGTAAATAGCACACTTTTTTATATATGACTAGCAGTGCCCCGCGGTTTCACCCGCTTAAGTCTCGAACCCGTGGGAATATCGGATTAAAAAGTATCCTATGTGTTAATCCAGGTTATAAACTATATGTGTGCTAAATTTCATGAATATCCGTTTCGTAGTTTTTGCGTGAAAGAGTAACAAACATCCATCCATCCTCACAAACTTTCGCATTGTATTAGTAGGATAGGAAGTAGGATAAGTAGGAATTAGGATGGTACGGAACCCTCGGTGCGCGAGTCCGACTCGCTCTTGACCGGTTTTATTTAATATAATTTTGGACATGTGACTGCCGCGGCTGACGTCAAGGCCTAATTTATTGAAGGACTATTTTTTATAGGCCCAATTTTCTGAAAGAAACTTGTGACGAACGACTAATTTTTCGAAAGCTCGAGTGATTTGACGCCATTATAGTATTTTCTCTGGGGGTATGTAAAGTCGCTTGTCTACACCGATAGATCAGAAATAATTGAGCACTTGGATGCCAACATTCGACGCATTATTGCCGAAATTCAGCCGGATTTATTGCGAAGGGTGTGTACAAATTTGACCTCCAGATTACGCCATGTAAACACCAGCCGCGGAGGCCACATGCCCGAAATCATATTCAAACATTAATGCCATAAAATTATCTGTCAAATAAAGCATTAAAGCCAACTTAATAGATATTAAAAACATTTTTCTATATTTTATTTCAATTTAAAGTTCTCTGCCTCTAATAAAAACATCATATGTTAGCAAGTATAAGTAGTATATTTTCTGTATAAATTAAATCTCCATAACCTTATCTTCTTGTAATCAGATACCAAAGGAAATGGCACCCATTTCATAAAAGAAAATATCGCTTATATCTCTGTTATTTTTAACTTTAATCAATTAGTATCGACTATCGAGTACGCGGAAGAAAATTCTTGAAATAAACTGTCTTGTACTATAAATAGTATTGCTAGTCGAACTCAATTTGCCGCGGTTTCTTGATACTTAATTATTTTTTAGGGTTCCGTACTAAAAGGGTGCCAACGGGACACTATTACTAAAGGGCCCCACACATTTACAGACCGCTAGCAGTCCGCTGGCAGGCGGTCCACTCATAAAAAATGGGCCGCCAGATGTTATGGGTGGACCGCTTGTCGGCGGCGGCGGACTGTATAATGTGTGGGGCCCTTAAGGCTCCGCTGTCCGTCCTCCGTCCGTTTGTCACAGAACTGTATCTTTTGAACCGTAATAGGTAGACACTTGTCACAGAGTGTGTTCTCTATGTCCGCTACAACAATAAAATAAAATAAAGAAACATACAAGAAACTTTTTCTTAACTAAAGTACTTGTTAGAAAAAAGAATGTAATGTTAAATATTATACGGTTCCCTTCATAAGCGCGTCCGACACGCACTTGGCTGCTTTTTTTCTATTGGGCAACATCGCGTCACAGTTTAAATAGGGACTGCAGTCTTGCACGTAGGTTTTGCGAAAGCAGGCTGTATGTTTATGCTGCTGGGAATCGATTAGCTAGCTTCTAGATGGGAATAATCAGGTGGTAATAAATGGATCGTGGCTAATTAATAAAGCCGCGCGGGGCGATTGAAGGTTATGGTCAAAGACTATATTCTCTATGGTTATGGTGATGCTGTGATAGCCCGCGAAATTCAAATTTTCTAGCGTTTATTGCAATTTGTAGGTCAGTACCTAGAAGGTTGTATCTTGATCAAAATATGATTCGCGACAATAAGAAATATGTTCTTACATAATTTTAACCATAAAAATCATGAATACACCTCTCTAAGTTAGATTTGCTCCGGATTGGTCTGATTTCGGAAATCAGACGAATCCGGAAAAAATCTAACTTAGAGAGATGTATTGATGATTTTTATGGTTACAATCTGACACTGATCTTCAAATTTGAAAAGTGCAAGAAAATTTGAATTTCGCGCGCTACCTTAGCGCATCTCCGTTAAGCTCCGCGGTTGGTTCTTGGATGCGTGACCATCCATTACATACCCGAGACTCCTCCGTGTCTCCGAACGTCGTCGGTCAATTCAGAAGCCCAAAAGTCTGACAACCAGTTTTACCAAGGGGTAGCGTCTTACCCAGTAACTGGGTTAAGGAGGTTAGTTAGCCAGTTGCTCTATCTAAAATACTGATATTCAGCTGCATTCGGTTGGACTGGAAGTCGACTCCAACATAGTTGAGAAAAGGGTGGGCAGATTGATTTTGATGTCAAAATTGAGATCAAATGTTCATAGTGCGTGATACTGATGATGTTGAGACACATAAACGGTATGCATAGTCAGCATACCTATGACCTGACGAAGATTATGTCTGGACTTTAAAAAAAACTGTGACCTCTGAGTTTGTTTCCGCCTTTCTTCTCAGAATTGTCGGATAGGAAAGCCGACCGACCTCGTCTTTAAATTTAATTTATTTTTGACGCATAAAAGTGTTTCTTTTTTAACCCTTCGAATGCCGGAACGCAGGTCTGCGCACCATTTTTTTATGCGAGTGCGCCACTCGAAAAAACACCTAATTACATTAATGTAATTAGGTGTTTTTTCGAGTACAGCTAAAATCGCGCAGACCTACGTTCCCGGCATATGAAAGGTTAAGCAATTTACATAAATAAATATTAGGTCTTTACCTATAAAATTGCCGATTTACAAATATTGTCGATGCACTTTTGCCATTTTAATGAATGTTCGTTGATGCCTCTGCTATAAATACTTATGCTGGGAACGGGAATCGATAAATTCTTTAAAGGCGTTATTCACCGCCTCGTTGGATTTGAAATTTTTCCCCGGGGCTTATTGTTGAGATCAAAATTTCCAGAACGGAAGCGATCAAACCAAAAACGCTCCGTGCGTTCACTTGCCTTGTGCATACGTCGTTAATATTGTGTGTTATCTGTGTTGAGTTGGTGCCATGACGGAACTCGTATTGGAAAATAGCGCGCAATTTCGTTTTTTCCATGGTTACATTACAGAACCATCGATATCAAAGAAAAATCGAACTGCGAGAAAACAAATGAACAACTGTTCTTTTTTTAATGTCATGCCTATATTATGAAATTAATTTGAATTTCGAATTCTAAATAAAATTTATCATCATTATGATCATTCACTAAGTTAAAATCAGTTACATTTTAGCAGCATTTATTTACAGGGCAAGGTTCTTATAAATGACTCTGAGTGATTATTCTGTGGCCACATTAAAGCCCATTTAAGTACACTGGCAATATTTCACAAAATCATCCACTTTTAATATATTGAGCACAAGACTCATATTCGCTTTAACAAACATTCTAGTAGATCTAACTGACTGTTTTATTTGACAGTAACGGCTTTACCAATATATCTCAAAGAAATAAGTACTGAGTAAAACTGGTTAAAAAGACCACCACACTGCATCAGTTTGACAAGACATGCGCACAGAAAACACAAAAAAAAATATTTGGATTTGATTTTAGAAGGATTCGTTAGATAATTTGTCATGCATCATGTCCTCTCTGTGTTTCGATATTCAAGAACTAAGACTTAAGGTGACACGTAACTGCAAGCATGACAAGCCTGCATGAACAATAATTTTGTACAACCGTGCACAACTTCCCTATAGGCTACACACTGTTCAAGCAAGCTGGAGCAGCATCACTTTCTGCTTGAGCGATGGACTACGACGATTCGCTGGCGTAGCTTAACCTGTATATCCACGTTCAATCATACTTGCACAAGCGTGGCTTGTTCAATGAAATTCTGTCAATCTTCATGCCGCTGGCACAAGCAAGGTGCTTGCACAAAATCATTATACAGACGCTCAAGCACGCTTGCACAAAATTATTGTTCGTGCAGTTACGTGTGTGGCCACCTTTAGGCAGCGTTCAGACGACACGCGCCCGCTACGCGCTTAGAAATTTGCGCGTGGCGTGCGCGTAGCGGGCGCGTGTCGTCTAAACGCTGCCTTAGTCTAGACGTAGAGACAAATAATCCTTATTCTGATGACCACAGGAGTACATGACCCTCAATTCGTTCACCAGGAGAGTTTTTCTGTCGGTAATTGAAAACTACCTACCCATTTGAAAAGTAAAGTAAAACTTTCTTCGACAGAACCTGCTCTACTCAATCCTAAAACTTATGCAAATATCTCAAGTGCTCTCATCATACTTGCAAAAGAAGTTCTCGTATCGTAAAGAATTCAGCAACGAGTACAATAGGTCTTGTCCCAGTAAACCTCACTATGTATGCACTATGGTAACCTCACATGGCGCCTCGTGGCGCCGACTTCGCGCAGGCGCCGTCGCGACGCGGGAAAACGAACAGCTGTTCGCTCCCGCGTCAACCATCTTGGTTTTTTACGGCTAGCTAGAAAAGTGAGATTATTTTACTTTTCAATCGCTTCATATTAATGTAGATCTTTTCCCATGATTTAAAAAGAAAGTCTGATATTTGCGTGTGAATAGATTTATAATTTCCCCTGAACAGTAAAATTTTCCACTCTCATAGATGTGATTTATAATTTTATTTACTAGACATTAACTGGTTATCATTACATTGTTTTCTTCAATACTCAAATGCCTTTGTTATCAAATCAAAGGAACACTTAATTCCAGACTTTCCCTCCATTTTTCCTGCCATAGACAGCTTACTATCTGTCATTACACCATAAACTAAATGCCATAGAGCACACCCATCTCATTGTCTGTGCTTCGCAAGTTGTCCCTGCAAACGTATGCTTTCACTTTTATGATATGCTATTATGACATGTACCTACTTACTTTTAATCGAGGCATATTGTACCTAAGTGCCTTGTTGGGTACGGAGAGGTCGCGAGTTCAGTACCCAGGTCGAGTAAACATGCTTTAGTATTGCTCGGTACTGTGATTTATGACATGGCAACAATTACATGGAAATTACCTACTGATGGTAAGGAAGCGGTGGGATTGAGGTTTAGATAAAGTTAGCATATTTCTACAAAGATGGTTTGACTTTGCACCTTTGTTCAATATTATTCTGCCGTTTGATAACTGCGCTTTTGCCTTAAAAGCGTTTGCTTGTTCGAATTTGTAATGGATAGCTTCAATATGGTTCCAATGTACTATTTATTTACTTACCAGGGGCTGCAGTTCCTACATAGATAGCGATCGATTTACGACCAAATTCGGTCGCAGGGCTAATAGGGTTGTCGTCGGTGATGTGGTCCGCAACGGGCACCGCAGGAAGCGGAGCCATGGGCGGGGGAGTATGTTCCCCTCGCGAAGGGAACAGAGCGCTCACCACGTCCTCCACGAGCTGGGGCCGGAGACTGCGTCAGCGGGGGCGCCCATGGACGGAGTTTATCCCGCACCATTTTATAAGGGCGTCCCCATGGGTCCCTGTTTAGAGTCTCCAGCGACTCCTCGCGAGCCAGATCCCTGGCCCGCAAGATCTCCGCTCGGAGGGCGGTCTTCGCCGCTCTGTACCCCTCGTACAGCTCCGCCTGAATGGCTTCCGTATCCGGAGGGCGGCTTTACGCGGGGGTCGTGCGGTCCATGGCCCTTTACGGGGCACCGGTGTGGGCGCGTTCCCTGAGGCTGCGGCCAGTCCGCCGGTTGAACGCGTCCCAGAGGGTCATGGCCATTCGGCTAGTCCGGGGTTACCGCACGGTCTCCGGTGAGGCGGCGAGCCTCCTTGCCGGATTGCCGCCGTGGGATCTGGAGGCGAAAGTCCTCGCGCACGTGTGGGAGTGGCGCGAGGAGGCGAAACGCCGGGGCGTAACTCCGCTGCCGCGAGAAATCACGGTACAGCGGACAGAGCTCCGGCGGGATCTCATGGCGACATGGAAAGTGCGACTGTCGCAGCCCAGCGCTGGGCACGCCACAATTGCGGCGATAAGTCCCCTCTTTGAGGAGTGGTTAGAGAGGCGCCACGGCGTCCTCACCTTCCGCCTGACGCAGGTCCTCACCGGACACGGTTGTTTCGGGAGGTTCCTGTTTCGCATAAGGCGGGAGGAAACGCCCGGGTGTCACCATTGTGTGGATCGCCCAGAGGACACGGTGGAGCATACAGTGGAGGTCTGCCCGGCTTGGGCAGAGCACCGCCGTGTTCTCACGGAGGCGATCGGCAGCGGCGATCTCTCGCGTCCGAGCCTGGTCCAGGCCATGGTGCGGAGCGAGAGTGCATGGGAGGCCGTCACCTCCTTCTGCGAAGCGGTAATGCTCGCGAAGGAGGAGGCGGAACGCGTAAGGGAGAGGCAGCCTCACGTCCTCAGTCGCCGCAGGAGACGCCCTGGGCGGCGGGAATCGATAGCCGATTCCCAGCCACCGTAGACGCGGGCTTGCGGACGGTGAGTAGTGGGTAGCTCGCCGTCCGGTGAGGACCAGGCCCGGGTCGACGGCGCGTTGTGTTCCACGCGCGCCTCAAAGAGATGTCAGCAAAAGATGGGGTCCAATAGGGCCGATGCCGCTGGGGTCGCGGGTTGTTTGAAAAAGATACCGTGGCCCTGGCATAGGCAACTGAAGGAACACGGGTGGGTTTTAGTCAGTAAAAGTCTGACACGCCCTTCCGCTCCACCCAGAGCGGGAGAAGTTATTTGATGATTTCCCATCCACAAAAAAAAAAAAGGGCTAATGGGGTTCCTAGTCGGTCAAAATTGCTTGACAAGCACGTGACTTGTTCATGCTTGTCAAGCAATTTTAACCGTCTGGGAACCCGGGAACCCCATTAGGACTTTGCGACCGAATTCGGTCTAAATCGATCACTATCTATGTAGAAGCTGCAGTTTCTGGTAAGTAAATAAATAGTACATTGGAACCATATTGAAGCTATCCATTAGAAATTCGAACAAGCAAACGCTTTTAAGGCAAAAGCGCAGTTATCAAACGGCAGAATAATATTGAACAAAGGTGCAAAGTCAAACCATCTTTGTAGAAATATGCTAACTTTATCTAAACCTCAATCCCACCGCTTCCTTACCATCAGTAGGTAATTCCCATGTAATCGTTGCATGTAAACGCTATCTATGTCGAGACTGCGGTCCCTGGTCCTTTGGTCTAGTGGTCGCAAAGTAGCAAGCGCTACTGCTGAGCATAATGTGACTGAAATCGCTCGCTAAGTCCTAATGGGGTAGGTACCTAGACGGGCAAAGTGGTAATAGTTAGGTTTTTTCAAAGACAATTATTGACCACTTCAAATTAACCTTGAATAACGAGGAAAATTGGAGAACATGATTAAATAAAAAAAAAACGGTTCTCGCCGCAACTGGTTTGAAACTAAATAGTTTTTTCTTGCTTGTCATGCAATTTCGACCGTCTTAGTACTCCATTAGGACTTAGCGAGCGATTTCATTAGTAAAGCTATCGTTACGAATGTCGAGACTGCCGCCCCTGGGTTACATTACCGGGTCGGGCCAAGTGTTATTGGATTTTTCTATCTGTAATGTCTCAGTAGCAGCCTAGAGTCTGGATTTGTGTCCGGTTGATAGCAACAGGCTCGCCCTCTATTATATGGGACTTAAACATAACTGGCGACATGTGGGTGTACTATAAATACACCTCTGCCTAACCCTTTGGTGATTACAGGCGTGATGTTATGTTTTATTTCCTCATCATCATTCTCCTGTCCCAATTTATTAGATGCATTGCCAGTTACCATCCCTACCTGGTTGCTATTCCACCAATTCGCACTAAGCGCTTCCAAATGATTTTTATAATGCGCACAGCAAAGGAGTGGAACTCACTACCGGCGTCTGTGTTTCCGAACGCATACAACCCTAATCTCTTCAAAGTGAGAGTGAACAGGCTTCTTCTGGGTAAGCTCACTCCGTCGTCGACTTTGTCTCTGTCACCTCTGACCTAGACTAGAGTCAAGAGCAAACCCATCACAAATGAAAAATAAAATAATTTACTCGGGGTCGGCGCAACATATCTTTTTCTTCCATACTTCTCTATTAGTCGTCGTTCGTCATCTCGGTTGTCACTCCCTTTCTAGCCATATCATCTTTCATACAGTTCATCCATCGTTTCTTTGGTCTTCCCCTACTCGTATAGCCATCGACATTCACACTCAAAACATTCCTGACGACATTTTCCTCATTCCTCCGCATCACTTGCCAATACTATGACAACCGATTTCCACACAACTTTTCGACAACGATGTTATTTATTTATCCATTAATCCATTCTATTATTAATTAAAATACTGTGTTTTGTTTTAGACAAACCCCGAGTCTTCCGTTATGTCACTTGAACCCATTAAGATTATGGTAACTAAAATGAGTATTCAATAGAAATAGTTTTGTTTATCTCAAGATAAACAAATAGTTCAAATTTTGTTTTGTTGGTACTTGTTTAAATAGACGACCAAAGAGTTATATCCTGAAGTCACTGACATAATAATAAATCATAATATGGACTTGGCATAACTACAAGAAAAACGTGTTTACTTACACCTTACTGAGCGGATAAAATGGCGGTTAATAGGGCAGCCCATATCGATATTTCTATAAAATAAAATCGAAAAATGATTGTGAGAATGTTTTTGTATGTCTACGGGTAAAAATGCCCCAAGTTTTCTGAAGGCATCAATCAGTAAACAGCGAGCGGATAAAATGGCCGCAAAAATGAAAGACGCTAGGAATGAAGGGTTGCCGTTATAGTACCTACCTAACTGTCAAAAACACTATCATCCTTATTCACTTACACAAACTTAAGAAAGTTAAAAGGAGATGGCAGTATTTTTATGATTTTGGCGTCGCGTCGATATGCCTCATATTTGTAATTCTCTGTAATCCTCATATTTGTACTGTGTGTTTTTGTATTTGTAATACTGTTTTTTCTACAGGATTATTGGTAAAACACCAACAACCTCTTAAGGCGTCATTGTGAACAACTTTTACTATGGGACCAAACCTGAAATCGCGAAAAAAAAATCAGTTGTTCAGTACATTTATGTTCGCATAATCCGTCAAAATGTACTGAACAACTGATTTTTTTTTTCGCGATTTTAGGTTTGGTCCCATAGTAAAAGTTGTTCATAATGATGAGTACAATGACCCCTTAAGAGGTTGTTGGTATTTTACCAATAACCCTGTATAGTCAAACATTTCAAGTCCATATGATTTATAGGTTAGTGTTTGAAGTAGATAAAGTGAAATTTTGAATATTGAATGCAGTATTTTATTGCGGCAACACTGATCAATGGCAAATTTGCACAAAAAAACACGGGCCCCTTAGTCATAGGCTTTCCTATGGATAATATTAATATTTTTAGTATGTCATTAGCAAAAATGACTAGAATTTTCTGATTATCAATGAGTACTTATACAGGGTGTCCGGTAATGAATGGATAACCTTGAAATGTCTTATAGTATAACTTATGGCCGTTCAGAAAAAAAATTGAAACAAAATATATCATAAGTAGTACCTAAGTTATGATTTTTTTAAAAGAAAGGTCTAATTTTTTTTACCTGGTTTTACTTTTATGAACACTACGATCAGAAATGAATGGATTCCATCGGTTTGTTGTTATTTTATTATTATACACGAACTATGCTAATAGATAAACAGTCAATAGTATGACTAGCTATTGCACTTTTTTATTAAAAAATTAGCAGATTAATTAATTTTAGAAAAACTTTGCAAAATTTATTTTTTAAACTATGTTTAAACATCTTGGGTATAAAAAAAATGTATGAATACATGAGTGGCCAATAATTTTAAAATAATGTCACTTTCAAGTAGATTTTATAATGGTACAATTCATAAATGTATCTACAATAAATAGTGAATTATTGCGATTAATGTAGAAAAGGAGAAAATTTTACTAAATATCAAAATTTGTAATATGGGAACATTTTTTAAATTTAATTGTACCTGAACTTTGGGGATTAATAAAAAACAACATTTAACATAAACAACACTTTATTATCATTCGTTTATAATAAATGTTCAAACTGCCGGCCTCCCACTCTTATGCAGGCCCTACATCTACGGATAAATGATCTACGGAGCAGTCTTGTGTACCGTCGTTCACTAATTTTTGATGCGGCTGCTCTGACTCGTCTTCTTAATTCTTCTAAAGACCTTATAGGCTTACAGTATACTTCCTCTTTAAGGCAGCCCCAATAAAAAAAATCCAATGGATTTAGGTCCGGTGAACGTGGAGGCCACAAAATTGGCCCTAGCCGCCCGATCCATCTATCTGGGTACGTGTTATTTAAAAATGCACGAACAGATACAGCATAATGCGCAGGACAGCCGTCATTTTGCAACCAATATGACTCCCTCAGCTCCTCGGGCACTTCTTCTAATAAATTGGGGAGATCATTTTGAAGAAACTCCAAATAACTTTGCCCTGTTAAATTCCCCGGTAATTCAAATGGCCCGATTATTATTCCACTTAATATTCCAGTCCAATAATTGATTTTAAATTGGTATTGGGATCTATCTTCACGCATAAGATGGGGATTTTCTAATTCCCAACCGTGTAAATTATGAAGATTCATGTATCCATCTCTTTTGAATGTTGACTCGTCGCTCCACAGAATTTTATTAAAAAATTGCGGGTCTTCTTCGATTTTTGCCAGCATTTGTCGGCAAAAACGCAATCTAGCTGCATAATCTCTTGGTTGGAGAGTTTGCACGCGTGTAACGTGGTAAGGGTGGAATTTATTTTTTTTCAAAATATCGTGCACGGTCGATTTTCCGATACCTGTGCGTCGAGCTATTGTTCGTGTAGAGGTAGAAGGATCGTTTTCGACTTCCTCAAGCACGGCTTCTTCTACATCAAGACGAGCGATTCTTCCACTGCTTGTACCACCGACACCACTACCAGGCAATCTTCCTTCGGAGTAACAACCGTGGACACGAATAAATACGCGGTAGTCTGGGTGGCGCGCATTAGGGTATCTCTCCCTATAGAGCGCTGCAGCTGCATTTGCGTTACCTCTGCATTCTCCATAAATGTAATGCATATTTGCATATTCTTGTGCCGTATACTGACGTGGCATTTTGATACACAAAAACACAAAAGTCCAGTTTAGTCCAAAAACAAACCAAATCGTCGCAAATATCACCAAACAAAACAAGTCCAAATCAGTAAGCAAAACGAATAGTCCAATAAAATAGCCACGTGGTCGTTTTAACACTGATTCAAAGTAAATCACGATAATTGCAAACGGAAACTAAATAAACACATGCGAAGTCGAGCAAGTCGAGAAACGCACTAAAAGTATGAGTGCTTACCTGATGTTTTACATTTATTTCCTCTCTCTCGCACCTAGCCGATTCAGACCCTCTTTGTCTAACATAACACAAAAGAATGACAGCACGGCGTGCGCGCAGGTAGCAAATATGAAGGTCACACGACCCATTTCACGCTTTTAAAGTAACTATTTTAATCATTATGAGTATTTGTAAATTTCTGACAATTTGGTTTCAATACGCAATTTTTATTCACTACAAATTCCTTAAATGTATTTTTGATTAATCTTCAGTGGTCAGAAGCAATTTAATTTAAAAAAAGTTCCTACATTACTTTTGACATTTGGTAAAATTTTCTCCTTTTCTACATTAATGGCAATAATTCACTATTTATTGTAGATACATTTATGAATTGTACCATTATAAAATCTACTTGAAAGTGACATTATTTTAAAATTATTGGCCACTCATGTAGTCATACATTTTTTTTATACCCAAGATGTTTAAACATAGTTTAAAAAATAAATTTTGCAAAGTTTTTCTAAAATTAATTAATTTGCTAATTTTTTAATAAAAAAGTGCAATAGCTAGTCATACTATTGACTGTTTATCTATTAGCATAGTTCGTGTATAATAATAAAATAACAACAAACCGATGGAATCCATTCATTTCTGATCGTAGTGTTCATAAAAGTAAAACAAGGTAAAAAAAATTAGACCTTTCTTTTAAAAAAATCATAACTTAGGTACTACTTATGATATATTTTGTTTCAATTTTTTTTCTGAACGGCCATAAGTTATACTATAAGACATTTCAAGGTTATCCATTCATTACCGGACACCCTGTATATATAGTTTTTAACATTTAAATCCTGGAATGGTTTAAGTCAATGTAAACAGAGAGCAGTGTAAAAATTTACATTTTTATGGGTATATTTAATGAAATTAAGACTACGAGTATTTTAATGGTATTTTACTCAATCGAGCAATCCGGTGTTCACGGAGTAACTTGGGGGCTCGCGCTGGTCGTCGACTACGTATGTATATCAGCCGCTAAAAGCCTCATCCTCACTGTCCATAGGCTAACCTGTGCTCGTCGTACCTCTTCAACATTTCTTTTGAGGTCTATGTAACTGCATTTGCGGTTCCTCAGCGTCTGAGGCACTAAAAAGCGGTCGTCTCGTGGTTGTGTGCAACGTTTTCTCCCAGAACCTTGCCTTCTCTGAACGGAAACTGTCTCTTCGTATCGAGTCCAGGTTCTTTGGACGGTTGAACGACTCACTTGTAACCGGTGTGAGACGTAACTCTTCCAGTAGCGCTATAATTTTACTAGCTCTTATTGCTTTTTCTGCCATTACAATCGACACAAAGATATCTGTTTTAAGTCGCAATAAAGCAGGGCTATGCGACAAACATAAATTTTCTACTAGAAATAACGAGAAGTTAGTTTTAGTTGCCTGATAACCTTTTAGCCGCAAAGCCGCGAAAAGTAAGTAAAAAGTTTCGAATTTGGAATTAACTTTTTTTCATACCCAGATCCAGACTCTTTAAGTGCCAGTAACATAGTTTGGCTATTACAACCCGTTTAAAACTAATTACCAATAATGTAGAAAAATCAAAACCGCCCGTTTTTTTTTTTGCAAAGGAGTGTAATAGAAAATACACATTATTATGTACACCATACGAATTCTCGTTCTTTCTCTTTATGAGAAAAGATCTTTGCCTTACAGTAGCATTTCAAGATCATTATTTTTATAATAACCGTTTTAGTAAAGTATCATGATTAGTTTGCGTAAATCCAGACTTGCAAAACTACCGTAAATTATACTGTGGCCATTAATTTTATGAGTCTAATCGTAAAATTATTACTTTGTGTGTTTTGCTAATTAAGCTCTTACATTGTTGGAGCTAAGTGCAGACGTATAATATTCATTACTCTAATTAATTTGTTAGTTAGTTTATTAACACAAGTTATAATAAACTACTAACAAGTTAGGCATTGTATAAGCAATTATTTTAAAAAGTGGAGTTTCTTGCCGGCTCTTTTCCATAGGAAACGACCAATTGGAACCGTGCACCTAGCTTCTGACGTTTCATAAGTGGCCATGTAGGTTTATTTATACTAATTACTAAATTTTATAAAGATGAAATATTTTTTGTTTGTTTGTACCGAATAAGCTACGAAACTACTGGACCGATTTTAACTATTTTGTCACCAATAGAAAGCTAAATTATCAGAAAGCTAATTATTCTGTAAAACATTAGAGATCCTTCTATGAGTAAGGTATGGGCGGTTCAGACGCGTCGGAAAGAAATACCTCTGTAACCTTACCAAAGGTACTAGGATTGCATGAAATCAAAATAATGTATATCAATTCGAGACACGACACGTGAACAATTTCTAAGCAGTAAACCTAACAAAATGTACTACTAGGCTTATCTGCGAAGCAGTAACGCTCGCGAAGGAGGAGGCTGAACGCGTGAGGGAGAGGCAATCTTTCAATCCGCAGGAGACGCCCTGGGCGTCGGGAATCGATAGCCGATTCCCGACCACCGTAGGCGCGGGCTTGCGGATGGCGAGCAACGGGTAGCTCGCCGTCCGATAAGGACCAGGCCCGGGTCGACGGCGCGTTGTGTTCCACGCGCGCCGCAAAGAGATGTCAGCACTAGCTGAAGGGGTCCGCTAGGGCCGATGCCCGCCAGGGTTGCGGGTTGTTCGAAAGAGTTACCGTGGCCCTGGCACAGGCAACTGAAGGAACACGGGTGGGTTTTAGTCAGTAGAAGTCTGACACGCCCTTCCGCTCCACCCAGAGCGGGAGAAGTTATTTGATGATTTCCCATCCACAAAAAAAAAGGCTTACATGAATCAACGATATTATTTGAATCATTAGTATTAAGCTGCTAATAGGATTTAGATGGAATTTAGCACACATAGTTTATACCATGGATTAAATTAACACATAGGATACTTTTTATCCCGGTAGTACGTTTCCGTGAGTAAATCGTTCCGACTTCCACGCGGGCGGCAAAAACTAGGTTTTTATATGAAATAAAATAATTTCATTTTGAATACCTACAGCTACAGTATAGTAGTATGAAGTTTTTTGCTACTACATAATGAATGAAAATCTACTACAGCCTGCAGAAGAAAAGCTGATTTTGAAAGTGTGAGCAAATATGTGTATACTCACGTAATTTTCATATGTCGAAAGGAAAGTCTAAACGGCCTTTCTCGAAAGGTCTATTGTAGTTTTTGTGAGAGATTTAGGCTTCCCACACACGAACCACACGCTACAGCCACAAAACGTCGCCACCTGTAGCTGGAAGCGGCTACTAAGTCGCGGACGTGTGCGTCTGTGGTTGACGCAAGTGACGCCTGGCCGTGCCATTAGTTGGTTTTCACTTAGCGTTCTTTCTGACTGTTTTTTTCCTTTTCCTCGGCTCCTAAGGGTCCTAGCGTGATGTTAAATAGCCTATAGCCTTCCTCAAGAATTGTTGGACTATCAAATGCAAAAATAATTTGCAATTCCGACTGGTAGTTTCAGAGATTAGCGTGTTCAAACAAAAAAAATAAAAATCAAACTCTTCAGCTCTAATTATAGTACCTATAGATTGTATGGTGTTTTGTATTAGCATTTAGTTTTCGATGGCGACCACATGAAGCGAGAAGCAGCCTTACGACCATAGAGCGACCACCGGCATTATCCGTGTCCGGCGAGTTCATAATTACAAAAATAAAATGTACGAAAACTGTAGTCCGCAGCGCAGGCGGCGTTCTGAGGCTGTTGGGTGTTTCTCCGTTTTTGCTAAAAACACATCATTAGTGGCATATGATTATTTTTTCTGAAAACAATAAATTAAACACAGACTGTTTTGCTAAAAAAAAAATATGATGGGATGAACTTAAAGGTGCATTATTCAATATAATATGCATAATATATATACCTCGCTACGTATTTGCAAATATTGATGCGACTAATGACGTTTTTTTTTTGACAAAGTTTTAAGTTAAACAATAATATTGTTTTTTTTTTACAAATGTATTTGATTTTTTTTACTTATTCTATTTGGGCGGTTATTAGTTTAAAATTATCGTCAAGTACTTTTTTCATTCCGTCACTTGCAAATCAGCCTCAGTGTTAAATTATTTCGCTAAAACGCCTGTAGCATGTGGCAAGGCTTTTAATGGTCCATGATGGACATCATACTGAAAAAGATGGAATATTTCATTGCTAGCCTCCCATCTCCATTTATCATTCAGCCTTGCAAGGTATTACCATATCCAGCATGTCCAATATGTCCATACTTTCGATAAGTCATTTGAATAATAAAATACGAATGTGTACTTAAAAAGGTCTATTTCCTGGGTAAATTAAAAGCATGCAGATATATGAAGCAGGAAGTGCGGTGTTTCTATTCCTATATAGGTGTGCTTTGATCTGCGCTGCGTCTACGCTGCCCGTGCGTTGAGCTAGGGTTACCATTTGTAAATAGTTTTGATAGGATTTCTGATGAGTGGGGAACTTTTTAACATCAACTCCTATAAAGACTGCCAACTTTTTAAGATATGCTATTGATATCAACTACTAACTAAGTACTAACTAAGTAATATTACTTAGGTAAATATTTTCAAACAAAATATTTGTCTGTAAACATATCTTAGGGCAATATTCTTTTACCTGTCTTGCATCTGTGTCTCTTCACTTTACACTTTCAGGTAGCCCGCAAAATTCAAATTTTCTTATGTTTTTTGCAATATGCAGGTCAGTGTCAAGTTGTATATTGATCTGAATATAATTCGCGACCGTAACAAATCTGTATTTATAGAATTATAATCATTAAAATCATGAGTCCTACTCTCTAAGTTCATAATATAAATATTTCATGAAATCTTGAGTTGTATTACTGATAGTATAATGATTATAATATTGTAAATACATATACGTATATGTTATGGTCGCGAATCATACTTTAATCAACATAAAACCTAATACTGACTCACAAATTGCAAAAAATGTAAGAAAATTAGAATTTCGCGGGCTACTTGGAGTTTCCCCCTTAAATTTACAGTGTGAGTCTTGAAAGGTTTTTGGAAGAAATTTCCGTTGATAAAATACAGTTTCCACCCATTTCGATATGTGCACATGATGATGAAGGCACACTGTATAGACTCTTTATTCTGCTGCCCTGCTCTATAATGTCGGTAAAAACATTCTGAAAGCTTTCTTTAACAAAAACTTAGTAAACTTACCTAGATACATTGGCGTATGCAACTTTGGTCATTATAAAGTTATTTCTTTTGTCCCAACTGGCCAACTTCAGAAAAGTCGGTAAACACAATTTACGCTTTGTAGTGGAACCACTTGCTCTGAATTCAAGTTTAGGTGGCTAGGTAAGTAGGTACATACTTGATTTACCGTAAATGTAAATCGGAACCAGATACTTTTGAAACCATTTCTTCTCGTGTTCCAATGTTTGAGAATAGAACCGCAGACGTTTGATTAATGAATTGTAAACGATCATGTAAGTTACTTAAGAATGGATTTTGTTGACTGAAAAATGGTCACAGATTATGTATTTATTTTACTTATTCAGTAGTGCCAAAATAAACTCTTTATTAAACATCGATACCTATAGTTTTAGCCGAGCTAAATAGCTATACCAAATATTTTACATGGAGCGACTCCTATCTGACCTCCACAACCCAGTTACTGGGTAATACGGTACGATACCCCTTGGTAAGACTGGTTGTCAGACTCTCGGGCTTCTGACGACCAGTAACGACTGTCAAAGATTCACGAATGGCAGCCAATACCAACGGCTAAACGTGCTTTCCGAGGCACGGAGGGGTCTTGGTATGTAAAGATGATCACCCATCCACGGACCAACCGCGGCAAGTTTTTACTTTTTACTTTGCATATGCCAAAAAAAAAAACATAATTTTAATGGCCGCCAGGCACACTTAGAGTTCTTTTGAAGTTTATTAAGGCGTGATGATCAATGCTAGTGCCTTCTCAATATAAGAAGAAGTCTCACTCCTGCAGTGGGACAATAATAGGCTGGAATTATAAGGCTTGAAGACAGCTCACCAGAAAACCATCTGCAATAAAAAAATCATTAATAAAATTAAATCGACTTCAAATAGAAAGGAACTGAAAATTATGAAATAACTTTAATTTCGGAAGTCGGTGTCTTGGGATCTCTGTATTTTAATTTTTTGCCACGGACTTCTGAAATTAAAATTTCATAATTTTCAGTTAATTTCTTTTTGAAGTCGATTTATTTTTTTAAATTACTTTTTATTTTGTAATTTTTAGTTATTAGTAAAGTCTGGAATATTTGTTTGTAATAAGTAGTTAAATATTGCACTAGAATTTGACCAAGTTTTTGAGATGTTTTCTCTTTGACACCACACCCGTAGCTCGTATCAATAAGCTAGACCACACTTAAATACATATTTGTTTGGAAGCCCTAATAGATTATCATAATATATGTGAATATATTGCAGTTCCAATAATATTACATAACACGTGTCAAATTGATGACCTCCGTTTATTTTTAAAGTCGGTTAAATATGATGATGAACTTTCAATAATGTATCTATCACATTCGAATGAACCATTAAAAGAATCTTTGGAATAATTCGCATAAGGTCTTGATACAGTTAGCAAAATAACATTACAATCTTAACGAATCGAGTTCTTCACATAGCTAGTGCAAACAAAACACTGCGCTAGCCAGCTACGGTATTTTTATGGCATTACTTGAAACGCTAATCAGGAGTAAAAGAAAAACGAAGGCATTTGCTGGTAAACATACCTTGCAAAACATGTTTGTAAGAACAGCATACTTGAAAGAAATAAAGGTAGGATAGGAACCTCTTTATTTGATATAAAAATTGGAGCCATAATTTTACATTACATCAGCAGTATTATGGCCAACATTGGTGCCGATACTGTTGTGCACAAACTACACTAAATTTAGGCTATTGCTAACTATTTCTCTCAAAAAAAACAAGAAAGAGACGGACGTAAATTAGAGCTGTATTTATTGAACTAATATTTCCATACGGACGACACGTAAAAATATGTCCACTAAAAACACGGTGAAGCGCAAGGCATAAACTATCATAGTTTGACATCTCTTAGTTCATAGCTATTGCCGTCCTTTTCTCGCGCTGCATGTAAGTAAAAGACAGCGATTCTCTAATTTTAGTTTAGTTGTTGAACAAGAGAATCGGCACCATTGTCCAGGAATTAAACTGTTAAAAGTCAGGAAGCAATGCAGAAACATTTACAGGGAAAGAAACTCATTGGTTGCTATTAAAATAAAAACATGTTACAATCGTTTTGAACACCGAAACCAGCACAATACCAGGACGATGTAAAGTAAAATCTAATAATTCAGTAAGTACAAATATCAATATAGTCTATACATAATATAGGCGTTTTATGATTCATTACAGTTTGACAACGTTCTAAAGGTGCCATCGTTTATCTTTGGAAAAGCCGAAATATAGAGAATAAAATGTGACTATTGACCAGCGGCGAGTGTGAATTTTTGTTAGACAGGAGCCGGTTTTTGATTAGTAAACTTACTAATCAATAAAATAAAAATAATTTATTAACTTTAAATAAAATAAAAGTCTTGGCTTTACTGAATTTAACACCATCTATCGTCAAATAGCAAAACCAAAAAGACGCTATCATTACACAAAAAAAAATCTAAAAATCATGTTTTAGAGAAAAAAAAACAACTAAATTAGGTACTTTTAGTAATTTATTCTAAAATAATTACAGGAATATAAAGAATCAAATACATCATAGAATCATATACTTGAACAAGTGAAAACTAAATAAAATGAGCAATATTCCTCCACCTCATTCTCGCTGACGCATTTTTTCTATATTTGTCTCTATCGTAACCCGTTGTACAGCGGCTTGCTCTCGTCCATATCAAGCGGTGCCACGTGACCTAAACTGACGTCATAACGGGATCGCTATTGTATGAATTTGTAGTTCCCGATTATGACGTATTGGCGCCGGGTTATTTTGTTTTTTTTTGATAATATGCGTTTTTGTTGTTTGAACGTTATGGTGAATCCTATAATAACCTGCGAAGGCAATCTTGTAGGAATCGTGTTTTATAGTGCTTTCGCCACTGCTATCGACCTATAAAAATATTCCCAGCTAAATTATTGTAGATTAATAATAATAATAATAATAAAATTTATTTATTACCAAAAAGGTTACAGGCTTAATAATAATATATGTACTTAGTTAAGAAAAGGTATTATTAAAAACTAGTGGTAGGAGATAAGTACAGAGCAATAATCTATGCTGCAGAAATCTGTAAACAAAAGTTGGTGAGCCCTGCCTCTTAAACTAGGGTTACCTGTATCTTAAGAGACAGTGTTCAGCTGTGGGGTTGATGCAATAGGATTTATACAACTCGTGATTTGTGTCGGTCTACCAAGTGATTATAAGATTTTTCTAGATTTATAATTAAAATTAGGATTAGGATAAGGAAGGGAAAAAGTTTAAGGCGTGCATGCGTGTGTGTATGGGTGTATGAGTGTGCGGTAGGTGAGAGTGTGTTGGGTAAGTGTGTGTGTTTGTGATGTTATGTTAGTGTATGATATGAAATTGAGCCAGCGTTGCTTGTGAGTGTACACTGATATATAAGTATTGATATTAGACGATGTATGTAAGTAGTGATTCTGTTTGTGAATAATCCTGTTGAAGTAGCCATTCTGTCACCTTAGACTTTAGTTCATATCTATTTAGGTCGAGTATGTTAAGTTCGTTATGAGTTTTTTTGTAAATGAGTGTGCATATTGTATAATATTGGTGTCTGGCAAAAGTGGATTATATTGGAGCAGTCACTTCACATTTAATTCGGCAAAGTTCGGTTTTTCCGAAAATAAACGAAGGAATCTGAACGTTGTCGAACTGTACAGTCAGCAACAAAAGATCAACACTGGTTTTCTAAATCTTAATTTTGAGCGAAATGCTTTAATGAATCGAAGGAGAGGTAAAAATAAAATAAAATAGCTCTTAGCCGTTACATGAAATGCTAAAAAGCAGATTATAGAATCGTTTTGTGTCAATTTATTTGTGGTGTGTAAAAGTAACAGTGTTAATCGACTTTTGTTGCTGACCGTACCTGTAGTTACAATTACACTCAACTTTATCAAAATGCTGTTTCATTACCTTACGTCAAATGTGTACTACAGAAAACCGCAAAGAATATTAAACTTGATTTTGTACATTTATTTGGGACATTCATGAGTCAGGGACCGTTCAAGTGCCTTCCACCATCTCAAGTGGAGATCAAAGCTTTTGAACCTGCACTTTTGAGGTTTCTAATTTATTGACGCGATAAACATACAGTATGGCTTTCTAAATTGTTGTCCATAAGTTTAGGCTTATCGCTTATTTCATCGATTTTTCTTTAGTATGAAGTATTGATTAATTGGTCAGTAATTAGTGGTAATATTTCATTTATTATATTGAAATTATTACTCTTCAGTCTTATACTTGTTGTGTGGTCTTCACCATCTTATTTCTCAACGTAGGTGTTGTTAGATTAATGGATTATGTCAAACATTGGGGCAGCAACACCAACAAATCGATTAGATCGTACGGAGAAAATGTGATTTCCCTTGAGCAACTCCGACTATCAAGCACCAAGGTAGCCCGCGAATTTCAAATTTTCTTACGTTTTTTGCAATTTGCAAGTCAGTATATAGTTATATGTTGATCAAAATATGATTCGCGACCGTAACAAGTATGTATTTACAGAATTATGATCATTTGAAACAGTAATACAACTACTTAAGTTAGTATAATCCTCAAGTGTTAAGATTTCATGAAATAGTCATTCAATAGGATTAGCTGGTCTCAAAGAGTTATTGATAACTTTAATGTATAATAATTTTGTAAATACATATTTGTTACGGTCGCGAATCATATTTTGATCAACATACAACCTAATACTTACTTGCAAATTGCAAAAAACGTAAAAAAAATGAATTTCGCGGGCTACCCTGGCGCTTTCCCCTTAATAGCTTCTTGTCAATATGATGGTATACCTCGTATGGATTAGGCATCATTGTCTCCAAAACTTCTGAAATTATAATCAATTTATCCTCCTATATGAAACTTCAACTTGCTTTATATTCTGGATATTGTTGTGAAATGCCGATACGCGGCGCGAGTCTTGGAGGCAATCGCCTACATTTCATACAATTATTTGTTTACATAAATATTCGGGCGATAATGTTTTCACCCTCTAAACCTTTACGAAATGAGACAGTTTTGGTCTCATTTCATTCAGTACACCTTAATGTTTTTCTTTTCTAGTAATTCAATTAAATTTAATAAAAAAATAAATAAAAAATCACTCGAGGAAGTTTTTATGTATAACTTATATCGTATGCAATATGTTTTTAAAATAAAAACGTACAGACCTAGTTTTTCATTATACCTACAACAACATTTATAAAAATTATGAAAATTAGACTACGTTTATGGGGTTATCGCTTTTTGTATGAAAATTTACAGCTTCACAATCCTCATTTCCTTTTTTTTACATTCCTTCTACTTTCTTTCTTTTTCTATTTTATTTTACCTTACCACCTCCAAAATTTTCTTTATTGTTTTTAAATGGCCTTACACAATTTTATTAGTAGTAATAATGTCTTCCAAATCGTGCTACCAGCCATAATCATCTTCTTGTCAAACGGTTCTATTTTGTCCAATAGTCTGAAATCTATCTTTGAGTGAACCGTACCTTCCGCGTTCGGCACATAGCTTCGGTTAATTCCGTCGCGGCTCGGAATCGTCTCGGCTCGTTAGACCGTCGCGTCGTCACTAAATATATGAGACGTGACGAAAACTATGCTGACAGTTCGACCACACAGGTTTTAGTGGTTTATTGGAGTTTACGTTTTGGAGGGTCAATGTTCGAAAGCACTTATGTAGTAGTGTCATGTGATTCTGTCTAGAATCCCTAGTTTTATGTTGATCGTACAGATTTAGGAAAAGGTACAATTAAATGGACTGCGTCATCAAAATGTATAGCGGGAAAATTTGTTTCCTTAGGACCCCTCGTCGCTTTGAAGAAGAGTCACAGGCATAGGGTTGACGAAACTGAAACTGAATGAGGCGGTTCAACCAAACTAGCTCATGAAAAATTTGGGTCTTTTTAGGGTTCCCCTCCTTCTCTCCGAAACTACTTAGCCTATAGTTTTGAAAAAAAAAATACAGAAAATAGATAATACCTGTAGATTACAGGAAAACCTATAAGAAGTCTATGGTCTTAAAATAAAACAGGGCAAATCTCTCAATATTGTACGTACAAACTTATATTTACAGTTGGAATGTATGGGAGAACATGTTTTTCAACTACAATGTTAAGTTTGTTCTTGGGATAAATTCATTCCAACTACGGAACCCTTCATTGTGCGTGGTCCGACACGCACTTGGCCGGTTTTTCGATTGTCATTTGTGCTAAGTTTGCACGAGTCCTACAACCATTACAACCATTGGCATCGTTCTGAATTTATTTAAAAAGTCCCCTTCAGGGGGCGTTACGCTTTTGTTCAAAACACAAGGTGAAATTCCATACCAAATTCAAGATTGACAGCAATAGAACCTGTCATCTGAACAGAATGCCAACTTAACAAGCGTAAAACGTTTGTATTATCTGTGGACAAAGGGACTTTTCAAACTGTCAGCTATTCACTGATTAGTTTTGGAGCAATGGCGCTAGTAGTAATGTGGGTCAGTAAAGGTTATTAGTTCAAGGTGGTATGGCGATTCGATATGTTGTGTGCTTGTCGCTTAGATACTGACAAAGAAATATTTAATTTGATCGATATCATGTACCCTTTGAACTTGTAGAATGGAACGGTATTATGTCGTGGATAATTGTTTTCAAGTTGACTAAGGTATTGATAGATTTACAGTCATGAGCCTGAAAGGTAGGACAGACTTTATCCCGCACGGGCTGGCAACGTCGCATTTCTACAGGTTTTTCGTGATTATTTTAATACATTTAAATCAAATTACTATTTTTTTAATAGACTATCTAGATCGTTGGTATTTATAAGGCTAAGTAATAACAGCCACACGGGTCGATCCATCAGGTTAAGCTACGCTTGCCGGGGTTGGTCTGTGGATGGGTGACCATCTTTTCATACCAAGACTCCTCCGTGCCTCGGAAAGCACGTTAACCTTTTCGCCGCCAACGTACACAAAACGCAATGCCTCGCCGAGCGCCAAGCTATAAATGTATAACTAAATATACAGTAAACAGTAGTGATGGGGATATCGTCATATCGATGAATAAGATTTGTACGCGTAAAGTTAAGATTTAAAGTTGATTTTACGAATATAAATAAAAACTGATTAAATATTTCCAGATTTGTTTTATTTCACAGTATCCTTAATAAGAAAAAACAGTATAATTTATGAGTATCAAAGAAACTAATACATAACTCAATTAGAACTATAAGGAATGGGGTACATCTCTATTTGTTTCATGATCTCATTCTTTAACTTCATATCAAGTTATTGGCACTGAGGGCACGTTGAATTCGATTCTGATCAGGGATGGGGTCTATGGTCTTTCTTTCTTCTATTTTTGTTTATTCCTGTGTTTTTTTAATAACTTCAGTCAACGTTTTTTACCGTAGGTATCTAAGTGGCAGAATTTTGAATTGTTTCTAAAGTGTTTCTCAGAATTATCTTCTGGTTCAATATTCTCCACAAAATACTCCGAGTCCGATTCCACACCTTGCAAAATGTTCAGAAGTTCGTCCGAATCAAGTTCTTCACTCATTTTTCTATTTGCAAGTGAAAGAAAGAAAGATGCGTGCGCGCGAATCCGATTTTGTGCTGCACTATGCCAAAGTGACCTTGACAGCCGCACGCCTATGACGTCACTGACCAACTTCTATAGTAGTTCGTGGCACTCGGTGGCGCACAGGGGCATAGACGACCAATTGTTTTGTAGAGATGGGAAAATAACTATCGACAAGAATTAGTAACAACTTTATAATTACGTATCGGCATCTACCTGTAGGTCGAAATTCATCTACTATCCTTTGTAATGAAGTAGATAACTAAGTTCATATTTTATTGACCTCAAAATGTTTTCGATATTCGTAACTTTCTGTATTTATAAATATTTCAATGGTGAAATCAACCTTTCACGGCACATCACTGGCCAACTTGATATGAAGTGATTGGCGTTCTGAGGAAAGTAACAAAATTCGGAGTTTCTGTTTTTGCCGATTTTAGGACAAACTAGGGCTTATTTTGTGTAGAAAAATAAAAAACTGGGTAGTAGACAGTGCTATCTTAAATAATAAAATGAAACAAAGCTTTTAATCACAGTAAATTTATTTTAATAAGATAATTAAAATGAACAACTTCTATAGAAGTTGTGGCGCTGGTGGCACGAAAATCCCGAACTTCTATAGAAGTGCTTGGCGGTGAAAAGGTTAAGCCGTTGGTCCCGACCATCATTCGAGGACCTTTGACAGTCGTTACGGGTCGTCAGAAGCCCGAAAGTCTGACAACCAGTCTTACCAAGGGGTATCGTCTTACCCAGTAAACTGGGTTGTGGAGGTCAGATAGGCAGTCGCTCCATGTAAAATACTGGTATTCAGCTGCATCCGGTTAGACTGGAAACCGACCCCAACATAGTTGAGAAAAGGCTAGGCAGATTGATTGATTTTTTGGTATTTATAAGTATGTATAATATGCTATTTTTTGACAGTTATTTTGGTATTTACTCATAAAAATTTATAATTTTGTTCAAAATGTAATTTTTTATGAGTAAATACCAAAATAACTGTTTAAAAATAACATACATACACGATCTAGATAGCCTATTAAAAAAAAAATTGTAATTTGATTTAAATTATTAAAATAATCACGAAAAGCCTATAGAAATCTGACTTTGCCAGACCGCGCGTGGGAAAGCGCTATATAGAGGCGTGTCACATTTTATCACCTCTCTCGCTCACACGGGACCAAATTTTTAACCCGGCGAGGATGTGGTGAAAATAGTTACGTGGAGGTTGTGGAGGGTATATTTGACCCTGGAATTGTATTGCATTTTTAAAGGCTAGATTTATATTATTTATCAAACTATTGAATAACATTACATTAGTTGGATATTATTTTATGGATTTTGATTAAAAAAAGAACAAGTTACAGTACAAAATGTTTTATTTTTTTTAATTTTAGCTAAGGCCTAAAAACAATCAACTTTGGTAAAGGCTTTCGTTCCAAACATGAAAAAAACTAAAACTAATTAAAACTTCTCTTAAGAATTACGATAATTTGGTATAAATATATATTTAGAGATCAATCAGTTTCAAAAATAAGTCAGTCTTATAAACTACACAATATTATTATCTGTTGGTGCACTCATATGATCTTCACATTCGCTACCGTCGGACAACAAGTCGTCTTCACTGTCTGGTTGTAACAAAGTATGACGTATGAGCTCATCCTAATGCACCCGGTTATTCATTGCGTCCAAAAATACCTGAAAACACAGTAACAATAAATAAAAAATACTTATGAAATATTGCACAAAAGTGCTACGTCGCGGTTGTGGCAGGGTCATATTTACCCTTTTTGACTTCGCGCACGTGTAGTTCCCGTCGCAGGTGGCGGCCGACTGAGTAGCGGTGTGCGGTGTGCGGGCGGGTCCCTTAGCAACAGCTACTGACACGTTCAAGCTACTACAGCCGCGGAAAAAAAAACTACACTCGATTAAAAATTGACAGGGTCATATAGACCCCTCCACATCCTCGCCGGGTTAAGAATGTTAAATGAAAAGATGCTTATTTGAAAAAAAAATGTAATATATTATTATTAATAATACATAATATTAGTTTGATAGGTAAAAACACATTTCTGTATTTTCTATTGTGATAAAAACTTACATCAATAAGTATATTTATCTGTTATTAACCGACTTCAAAAAAGGAGGTTCGCTTATTCGACCTGTATATATGTATATATGTTTGTATGTCCACGATTTTCTCAAAAACTAATAAATCAATTTTGATGATTATCACTAACTTGATCTACATACTTTCAGGAAGGTTTTGATATATAATACATTAGGTAATTAAACTTAAATACAAAGTTCTATGCATAAATGTACTATATCTCCGCCATTTCTAAGCGGATTTTGATGATTCTTCTTTTCGTTTGTCTTGCATGGGCTTATCTACATTCAACTAAAAATGGAAAAATAAATTTACTTAAAAAAAAGTAAAAACTTACTTCAGAAACCTAAAACGAATAAAATAACTTTCATAAAAAAAATTAACAGCTTCTTCAATTTTTCAATGAACCTTAGTTTGGCACCAACTTCAGAAGCGGTAAGTTTTCTATGAAAGTTATTTTATTCGTTTTAGGTTTCTGAATTCGGTTTTTACTTTTTTTTAAGTAAATTTTTGAGCCGTGTTTATTAGATAACACAATGGAAATGTGTTTTTAGTAATTACCTGTTAAATTAATATTATTTATTTACAATAATAACAGATTTCATTTTTCAAAAAATCATCTTTGCATTTAATTTTTTTTTTTTATTTGGTCCTGTGTGAGCGAAAGAGGTGATAAAATGTGACAGGCCTCTAAAAAGGCTTATATTTTATGTCTTCCAGTACATCACGGTAGGCTTGATAGATGATTTATTTATTCGACTTCAATTGCGAATAGAGGATATGGACTTTTGTTGAAGACTTCGTCGCCTACAATGACCTATAATTGTAGGCGACGAAGTCTTCGTCTTGTATACCTAAATTAGTTGCAAAATCCTATTATATTAAATTAGCAATATTTGTGTGTAACCACGTTCTTGAAAACGGCGCTAACGATTTCGATGAAAGGTGCACCGTGCAATATAGGGGTTTACGGGGGTGAAAAATCGATCTAGCTAGGTCTCATATCTGGGAAAATTCGTTTTCTCTATATTTTAACCCGAGCAGAGCTCGGTCAAACAAGGTACTACTTGCTAAAGTGTGCTATATTGCCGTCATAAGGAAAAAAGACGTATCAGACATTTTTTTTTTCGGAATCAGCAAAAAAAAAAAAAAAAGTATCTACCAGTATGTTTATATTGGCGTAAATTTAACGAAAACCAAAAGAATTATTATTCTTACTATTAAATTATGCCGCATCTGCTTTTGTATTTTATATTTTAAAAAAGAAAAAAAAAAAATGTTTTTTCACCATTTCAAATATGACGGCAGTATGTAATGATCACTGTTTTCAAGAGTCTTCCAATTATTGTCAAAGTTGAATAATTATCACGGTGTATTCAATGCTAGTGAAATCTAGGTGACATTGTACCAGAGTAAGATAATACAACATTGTTGTTGCAAGTGAGTTTCCTAGCGCCCCTACATTCCAGGCTATTGTTCTGCATTGTCTAGCCAGTATCAAGTTACTCGTAAACATAGTCTCTTGGAATTCATTTACAATTTACATACAATATGCTAGTGTCCTGAACTTCTTTCTAAGCTGTCCCTGAATGTTCCACCTCGCCATTCTCGCTTAAGGGCGAAGCGACAGGGCAGCCCGCGAAATTCAAATTTTACGTATTTTGCAATTTACAAGTCGGTAGTTATCTTCAATTGTAGATATTTTTTAGATATTTAATTAAGTTTAAAATAGTTCTTTTTTCATGTAAGTATTAAAAAAAATTTCTGTTAGTTTTTTTTTCGTCTTATTGTTTGCTTTTATTTTCTACAATATTTGTACGCCTTCACGGCAAAACATAGCGCCCATATAATAACCTAAGACCTTTATGTAAATACCTATGTTTCACAAATAAATATTCTGATTCTGATTCTGTAATGAACGAACACCCATCAATCGATTTGTTTGTAAGCAGCTCAGCGACAGTAAGTATTGCCTTGTCTAAAAGATGTGTTGTTTGTGATGAATTTTAATTGTTATGACGATTTGCTTACTTATTAGAGTTCCGTACCTCAAATGGAAAAACGGAACCCTTCTAGGATCACTCATGTGTCTGTCTGTCTGTCTGTTCGTCTGTCACAGCCAATTTGCTCCGAATCTAATGGACCGATTAAGTTGAAATTTGGTATACGTATGGATTTCTGTGACCCAAATACGGACGTATAATGTAAATGAATGAATTTTGAAAATGGGGCCAATTTTGGGCAAATAAGAAAATTAAAAAAAAAATTGCAAACTGTACCGTGCGATATATCAAATAAAAGAGCTTACTGTGAGGGTTTCAAATATATATTTTTTTTATAATTTTAAAATCAACTGTTTTAAAGTTATTTAAGAAAATAGACGAAAATTGAAATTGAAAAGAATAGTAAAAACCGACTTCAAAAACCTAAAATGAATCAAATAACATTCATTAAAAAACTTAACAGCTTCTGAACTCGGTGCCAAGCTAAGGAAGAATTGAAAACACCGACTTCAGAAGCCGTTAAGTTTTTGAAGTCGGTTTTTACTTTTCATAAAGTAATTTTATATCCATTTTTAGTTGAATACTTACCTACACAATTACCAAGACGTAAGAAACGAAGAATCTCAAAATCCGCTTAGAAATGCCAGAACATTTATGCATACAACTTCGTATATAAGAATAATTACCTAGGTAATGTATTATATACTAAAACCTTCCTGAGAGTATCGAGATCACGCTAGTGAAAGAATCACAAAAATTGGTTCAGTAGTTTTTGAGAAAATCGCTGACGTGGAACCATACATACATACGGGTCGAATACAGAACCTCCTCTTTGAAGTCTGTTAAAAGGAGTAGAGAATTCTTTCTTTGGACCATCCTTACTACAAATTCCAGAATGTCACGAAAATAATGGTCTTGATCTTGTTGTGATTATATTCGTAGTTTGGTTTAAAAGTCTAAAATGATGTTTCTTGCGCATACTTTTCTGCCTAGTTTAGGTAAGAGAGTCCATGACCCATTTCATATTTGTGTACTGGTTTCTCTTTATAATATTTAAGTATGACAACTTTGTATGCCATCAAACACAACTTGAACTCATTTGAACTTTGAAATAAATAAATTATTATTATTATACCATTCCTTTCCGGTATCTAAGTTATAGAGTCAAAATAAATTAGCTAGCGAAACTCCGCAGACGTGATGGGTATCGATACAACATGACAAAATAAAATTGATTTAATGTTTTTTTGGGGCCAATGACCACTGTTAGGTAGTGTTGTTACTTGAAGTGTGAGTTGATAAAATCTGTTTTATCGTGTTGAGATATCGATACCCATCACGTCTGTGAAGTTTACTAAAATAAAAACTGAATCACGACACACTACCGGCGGTTGATGACCCAAAAAAAAAAACAGGATCAAATGATTTCTTTTTTGTTTTATCATGTTTAGATATCGATACCTATCATGTCTGCAGAGTTTCGCTAGCTAATTGAATTTGACCCTGTAATAAAGAATTCTTTAGTTTTTGCCATTTTTTTCACTGTCAGGACTTTGGCATGTCCTGGCAGAACTTAAAATGAGTCAGGCTTGGAATGTTCTATAGAATTTTAATTCTACAGCTTCGTGGGTGTCGATGAGTCAGGCGGTTTAAGTTTTAACTAAAAAGATACATATACTATGGCGAGGATTGTTTGAGGGAATATTTACTCTCAGATTTAGCACGGTCGTTGCTTCGATGGTAAGAGTTGTGTGGTCTGCAGCCTGTCATAGTAAATAGTTTATTTGTCTTTTCTTTTGTTGTCGTTAAGGCGAAAGCTTCTGGTAGCCCGCGAAATTCAAATTTTCTTACGTTTTTTGCAATATGCAGGTCAGTATCATCTTGTATGTTTATCTGAATGTGATCGCGACCGTAACAAATCTGTATTTATAGAATTATAATCATTAAAATCATCAATACAACTCTCTAAGTTCATATAACCCTAATGAATGACTATTTCATGAAATTTTGACATTTATGATTATTCTAACTTGAAGAGTTGTATTACTGATTCTAATGATTATAATTTTATGAATACATATTTGTTACAGTCGCGAATTATACCTACTTTAATCAACACATAACCTAATACTGCCTTGCAAATTGCAAAAAAAACGTAAGAAAATTCGAATTTCGAAATCCTTAAGTGAGTTATCGGCGGGGTGTAAGCTAAGCCACAGATTAATACAGATGGGACACTCCGCAAAATCATTTAAATTAAAAGCGACTCTTGCTACGACTTAATAAAGTGCAATTCAGGGCGCACAACCCTTAATACTTAGAGTTATATTCACTTAGAAATTGCCTCTCTTTCTAACGCGTAACTCATACCTTCTGACCGCGGCAGTCCTACTGAATTGGCCCAGCGAGATACGCCCGCCGCGTACTTGTAGCTTCATACCTAAACTGCGGAGTGTCCCATCTGTATTAATCTGTGGATAAGCTAACGTTGACTTCAATAATCACATTTGGCTTCATTTTATTTTGAATATTTGAAAACGCATTACTTACTTAGCTTTATTATTGTCCGTGCTAGATTGAGCAAACAATTATCTTGTTCTAAAAGATATTTCATATCTACACACCATCCATCATTCTCCCGCCCTTATCCCAATTTATCTGGGGTCGGCGCAACATGTCTTTTTCTTCCATACTTCTCTATTAGTTGTCATCTCGGTAGTCACTCCCTTTCTAGCCATATCATCTTTGACACAGTCCATCCATCGTTTCTTTGGTCTTTCCCTACTTGTATAGCCATCCACATTCATACTCAAAACTTTCCTGACGACATTTCATAAATACCTGCATATGAAAGAAGAATTAGCACATCTGTCTTAAAATTTGCGACAACACATAACAATAGAGGACTTGCCATATTTCGCGTCATGAAGTTTGCCGCTCTGAAGTAGTCTTAGGCTACAAATGACTGCGCAGGAGTCAATATCTATACTAAAAGAGCAGTGCGCCATGTAATGCACATCGGAAAGCCTTGCCAACCACCACCTCTTGAAGCAGCATTATTTTAATATTACTTCAGTGTGAGAACGAGATGGAGCTATACAGGACGTCTAGCTCCATCACTTTCCCACACTCAAATAAGATTAAAATAATACTGCTTTAAGAGGATTGTGAAGTGCCGATACGCGGCGCGATTTTTGGAGGCAATTACCTACATTTCATACAATTATCTACATAAATATTGTTTCGGGCGATAACGTTTTCACTCCCCAAAATGAGACAATTTTGGTCTCATTACATTCAGTACACTTCAATCTAGGTCTGTACGTTTTTAGTTTTTAGTAATTCAATTTAATTTAACTTAAAAAAATAAAAATGCTCGAGGATGTTTTTTATGTCAAAAATATAGATATTTAGGTGCTAATAACTTATATCGTATGCAATATTTCTTTATAATAAAAACGTACGGACCTAGTATTTTATTATACCTACAACATTGCCAAAAATTATGAAAATTAAACTATGTTTACGGGGAGAAAAACGTTATCTCTTTTTGTATGAAAATTTACAGCTTCACAGTCCTCTTAAGAGGTGGAGGTCTAGCTCCTGAGCGGCAAACTTACATGATGCGAACTATACATAATCTATAACGGAGTCACAACACAAGGTGCAATTAGTAGCACTTTTAAGACAATGCTAATGATTAATGAATGATGGCTATTACCTACCGGTGACGGTACTCTGACTCATCTCTGTGATCCTAGTACCATACTACAGATGTTTGTGGAGATGATAATACAAATTCATAGAAATTATGAATGTAGCATGTTTATTAACAAGTAAACGTCGACCGAGACATAGGTCTTTCGTTCTCGGCCGAGACCGAGAATAAAATAAAATCTGGGCCGAGACCGAGAGCCGAGACCAGGAATATAAAATCGTGAAAAAAAAGAAAATGCGCTAATTTTGCATACCTATTACTTAAGAGTGTAATAGTTTTCAATTCAATTCAGTCATTTATTTGCTAATATGGATAAATACATAAAGATGTTAAAAATTAAGCATAGTTCAACCATATTATGCCTTGAGGCAGCAAACTCAAGCTTTCACAACATTATTATAACATAATATACAACTATGTACTTGCAACAATTCTGGTAATAGGTGGTTGCTGTAATAGGTGGTTTTTGTACAACATGATTTTGTAGCACAAAAATAGCATTTTTTCGGCGTTTTCACCCTTCAAAGAGTGTCGCCTCTCGTCTTATAACTGACCAGCTCTATTAAAAAGCTGTTCACTTGCTAGTTTGCTACACTACTAGTAGGCGGCGCTGATAATAACTTTTTTTGCTGCAGGCCTAAGTACTTTACAAGGTGACGAATACCAGTACTCAAAAATATTAAAATTTGCATTTCTTTGCAGTCCTGGCTCTCTAAGAAAGTTATCAAGCGCTATTTCGATCACAGCATTTGAACCTGTTTTCGTCTCTGGTCAAGGCTCATCTTCAAAATGTCAGTCTCGGTTATGGCTGAGAATCTCGGCGATTTTTAGCCGAGAACCGGGACCGAGTTCTTATGTTGAATTTGTAGCCGAGAATGACGAGACCGGGACCAAGATCTCGGTCGAGCCTTATTAACAACTGACAGTAGGATTACCACATTTTGTTACTAAATATTGTTGGGAAAATGTGAATACGACATTTTTAAACTTTATCACAAACTTTTTCATTTTTTAAACTTAATAATTTACAATCAATCTGCCTAGCCTTTGCCTAACTATGTTGGGGTCGGCTTCCAGTCTAACCAAATACAGCTGAATACCAGTATTTTACGTTGAGCGACTGCCTATCTGACCTCCACAACCCAGTTACTGGGTAATACGATACCCCTTGGTAAGACTGGTTGTCAGACTCGGGCTTCTGACGACCACGAGCTCCTCGTAAACTTAATCATTTACAAAGTTTTAAAAAAAATAGACAATCATTTTTAATCGACTTCAAAAAAGGAGGTTCTCTATGTATTATATGTATGTATGTATGTATATACAGGGTTATTGGTAAAACACCAACAACCTCTTAAGGGGTCACTGTACTGATGAACAACTTTTATTATGGGACCAAACCTGAAATCGTGAAAAATAAATCAGCTGTTCGCAAAACTCGTCAAAATGTATGAAACAGCCGATTTTGTTTTCGCGATTTCTGGTTTTGTCCCATAGTAAAAGTAGTTCATAATGATGAGTACAATGACCCCTTAAGAGGTTGTTGGTGTTTTACCAATAACCCTGTATATAATACATTAGGTAATTATTCTGATGTACGAAGTTATATGTATAAAATATACTGTATTTAAAAATCCTAAACGGATTTTGATGATTCTTCTTTTTTTTTCGTTCGTCTTGGGCTTATGTAATTGTATATTCAACTAAAAATGGAAAAATAAATTTACTTTAAAAAAGTAAAAACCGAATTCAAAAACCAAAAACGAATAAAATAACTTCCTTATGAAACTTAACAGCTTCGGTGTCTTCAATTCTTCAATGTCAATGCACCTTAGCTTGACACCGACTTCAGAAGCTGTCAAGTTTCTTATGAAAGTTATTCGTTTTTGGTTTTTGAAGTCGGTTTTTACTTTTGAAGTATTTTTTTTTTTACTTCTATTTTTATTTATCGGCTGACGAATGCCCGTGAACTGTAAATAAGTGATGGCCAGTTATTATTACAATGAACGTAAAATGTGAAAATCACCATAATAACCACATTTTATTGACAAGTTGGAGATCGCAGCTTCATGTTAGCAAACAAAACATCGTCGCTGCTTATATTCCTATGACCGTCCCGTTGATAAACCTACGCAGCGGTATCAACATCTCTATGCGCAGCTGTGCCGGTGAACTTCGCCCTCTGAATGGGGCATTTCCGCTGAGTATTGCTCCGATCAAGTGATTCTCTTCCTTGAGATGATACAGAGCATCCTGTATCGGTGTTAGGAAAGTAATAAAGTTGATTGACTGACACTGTCTATGAAGGAGTGGTGCATATGGGTTGTTCAAGTGGCAAGCGGCAATCTAATTATTTATTTAAAATAAGAACGCCATACATGAATTAAGTAGGTACCTGGCCGACCGAGCTCTGCTCGGGTGAAAATATAGAAAACGATTTTTTCCAGATATGAGACCTAGCTAGACCCGAATATAATAATAATATTTGAAAACCATTGCCACTGTAGGAAAAATATTCGGCATTGATTTAGTTTCATTTCTACGCAAAAAAGGTTAATATTCGGGGGTGGCGCCACCGTCTACGCGCCTATAGAGGTGAGCCACTGACCAGTGCTATAAATAGAGGTTAAATACTTATACAATTTTAGAGATTTTTAGACATAAACAAGTATTGAATAGGTTTTATTTAATTCTAAAATTGAAAAAAGTAAACTGACTTATTTCAACCGCACGTTTTTAAAAGTATGCATAGCGGCGGCGGCGGCGAAATTACGAAACGAATATTTTCGCGTGAAAATACGGAGAAAGCGAATTTTCCTAGATATGAGACCTAGCTAGATCGATTTTTCGGCCCCATCAACCCCTGCAATTAGCCAAAGAAGCAGTTCTTTTAGGTATACAAACACGGGGTGTGTTACCAAGTTATTCAGAAGTGTTAAGTAAATTTAGAAAAATAAACAATTTATCTTGGAAGGTACATTTTGATGAGAGATCAAAAACGAAAGGAATCTTGTATAAAAGTATACAGAGTGAGCCTCCTCATATACCTTGGTTCTCCGGGTCGAACATGAGTCGTGGCCAAATTGTTGCTGCGCATCGTTTGAGGTCAGGACATATTCCGCGAAACAGCTTTGCTTTTCTCATGCGAAAATCGGACTCTCCTAACTGTGAGGTGTGTGGTAAAATAGAGGATGCACAACATGTGTTGGTAGAATGTGTCCGATATTCAAACTCTTTGAAATTGTCGATAATGGATGTTGAAATGTTCCACGGTATTTTAGCTAAGCCTACTTCTGACGCAGCAAAAATATTATATATATACCTTTTTATTAGATAACAAATTAGATTAAGTTAAGTTTTGTGTGGCTAGTATTAGTTTATTTAGTTTAGGAGTGAGTAGTTATTTGTTAAAGCACGATGGGATTGACATCGTCGCATATGTGTACAAAAATCCCTTAAATAAATTAAGATAAAAAAAAACCCTGCAATGCAACTTTCATCGAAATCGTTACAGCCGTCATATGTTTATCAGCAAAGAAAAAGGAGCGTCTGGTAAAGATAATAATATCAATAATTTAAAAGCACTTTATCACAATATTAAGGCACGCAAAGCAAGCCTAAATAAAAAGAAAGCCTTAAAAACCCATAAAAAGTAATTCAACACTATCCTGTCTTATCAGACCAATAAAGAGCATCAAACGAAGTTAATAGATATTTTATTACGGTTAACTATATCGGGGTGCGATAGTAAAGCCACAGAATAGACAGGGTCAGAAGGCCGGTTCCATACAACGAGCGATAACAGGTGCCCACACACAAATAGACACGTACGTAGGTACTATCGACACAACGGACGTCTCCTCGTCGACCTTAAAGTTGCTTTATTTTAACCGACTTCAAATAAAAGGAGGTTATCAATTTGACACGTATGTATGTAATATTATTGTAACAGCAATATATTCACATATCTATTAGGGTTTCCAAACAAATATACAAAATTTTATACGAATGTTTGTATGTTTTCCACGCATTTCTCCGAAACTATTAATCGCATCGTGACCATTTATGTTGGCTTATATTTACTTCAACTTAGGGAACAGTGCAAGTTTTATCAAACTCGGTTTAGTAGTTTTCAAGATAATGGACTAATACGTGTAAGTGTGAGGGCCTGGCTTATTGATACGAGCTACGGGTGTGTGGTATCAAAGGGAAAACATCTCAAAACCAAATTATATTGTAATATTTAAAACAAAACTATTATATACAAACAAATATTCTACTTTTTACTAAAAACGAAAAATTACGAAAAAAAAATATTTAAAAAAATCGACTTCAAAAAGTTAACTCAAAACTATGAAATAACTAATTTCGGAAGTCGGTGGCAAAAAACTAAAATACAGACCCCAAGACACCGACTTCCGAAATTAAAGTTATTTCATAATTCTGTGTTAATTTCTTTTTGAAGACGATTTGATTTTTTTTTATATACACTGATTTACCCTGCCCCTATGGTCCTTTGTGTTACAATTGCAGCTTGCAAGCAAAATTGTTTCGAAATTGGAACAGCCTGGCGTTTGTCGATAGTACAATAGGGCCGATGAATCGTGCATGGCCGGTCCGAACTTTGCGCAGAAGGCTGCGCAATAACAGTTTTCAGGAACCAAAATGGTGACATGAGGCGAGTGTGAGTGAGAGAACACGCGCAAAAGTTCGGAGAGCCTATGTTCAGACCGGCCATGATTCGTCTGCCATATTGTAAATTGTACGGCGATATCAAACAAATGCCGGTCGCAAGTGCACTTGCACTCGTTGTAAGTACGTGAAACGTGTCTATGTGTGCGTGCGTTTTCTCCCGTTCTCTGGACCCGACTTTCTGTACAGACCTATCTGTTTTGTGGTACAAGTAGAAAATAACTTGTATTTCTATCTATTATCATGTAAATCAGGTTTTATGGTGCTCTGCGGGAAGCCATTGATGCTCTTTTGTTACCACTCCATTTTCTTTGTGGTACTATAGATGTATCTACAAAATTGCTTTTTAGTCACTCGAAATGTATGGGTGGCTTGATAAAATGGACAATTTGTTTTGTTTTTTGATCAATGGGGATTGTTGTTGGTTAGTAGGATTTCTTGGTTAGTTTCCCCTAAAATTATTTTATGTACTGTAAAGGTTTCATACAATGGCCACAACCTTATAAGTATTTTACTGACTGACATTCTATCGCTCAAGCAAATATCGAACTACTTTTTGAATAAAAAAGTAGTCCCAGTTTATTTTAGGAGGAAATAAGATTGAAGAGAGGCTCGGTTTAATGCCCGGTTTAACTCTTGATAGCTATTGATTCGATAAAATCGTCTATTTAAGCGAATTCCTTTCTTATACTCGGTGAGGTCCTCAGATAAAGGCTCGATAGTAATTCACTCGACTTTTAAGCTAAATTCTTCCTTAACGAAGCAATCAGAAACACGATTTGGAATCGATAATCAATATCGAATGGATAAACTCCGTTTGAAAACCTCAGAAACCGGGCATACGAAGTGCTCGTTTATTCTAATAAAACATATACCGTAAGGGCGGATTACTTTGACCTAGGGCATAACTTTGGCCCAAATCGAGACAACTGTTTAAACTGCCCAAAGTGTCGCGACCCCACAACCGAACGTCGTATGTCCTTCGGTAAATAATAAATGACGATATACAGGGCTATTGGTAAAACACCAACAACCTCTTGTACTCATCATTATGAACAACTTTTACTATGGGAACAATAAATCGCTGAAAAAAAAAAAAACAGCTGTTCAGTACATTATGACAAATTATGCGAACATAAATGTACTGAACAGCTGATTTCTTTTCGCGATTTCAGATTTGGTCCCATAGTAAAAGTTGTTCGTAATTATGAGTACAATGACCCGTTAAGAGGTTGTTGGTGTTTTACCAATAACCCTGTAGACGCGTACTTGCGGAACTTTGTTATGACTTATGACACTAAACATCTGTCTAGATTTGGGCCAAAGTTAAATATAGGGTATTTAGGCCCTTACGTTACCTATTTAATTTAAAATATAATACCTAATTGATTATTAGTTTAGCTTCCCCCCTGTGAGGTTCGAGTCCTCACAGTACATACCTAGTAGTTACTGGCGTGTACGTCAGTAGGTGTCATTTCAAGTTTTTGACATTCTAGTCTTCGGATATCTGAAGCTTTCTTTTGTCCTTTTGTTACGTTACCTCATAACATCACGCCTGTAAACCACGAAAGGTTAAGCAGCGGTGTACATAATATCGCCAGTTATGTTGAAGGCCCATGTAACAGGAGGCGAGCCTATTGCCATCATCCGGGCACAACTCCAGCCTCCGGGCTGCCACTGAGAAATTCCAGATGGAAAACCCAATAACAGTTTGCCCGACTTGGGAATCGAACCTGGGATCAGTAGCGATGGCAGTAATGACTAACCAACGAGTACCTTAAGGGGGAAGCGTAGCCCGCAAAATTCAAATTGTCTTACGTTTTTTTGCAATTTGCAAGTCGGTACCTATTAAGATGTATGTTGAATAAAGTGTGATTCGCGGCCGTAACAAATATGTATTTACAGAATTATAATCATTAGAATCAGTAATACAACTACTTAAGTTAGTATAATGCTCAAATGTCAAAATTTCATGAAATAACAATTCATTAGGTAATCCTAATGAATTGTTATTTCATGAATCAATACAATCAATACAACTTTTAAGTTTTCTTTAAGTCGAGCTAATGCTCGACTTAAAGAGTTGTATTGATTCCTTTAATTATTATAATTCTGTAAACACATACTTGTTACGGTCGCGACTTACATTTTGATCAACGTACAACTTAATACTGACTTGTAAAATGCAAAAAACGTAAGAAACTTTGAATTTCGCGGGCTACGGTGACGCTTATGCCTTAATATTACTTACTTAAAACCTCTGAAAGTAGGCTATGTAAAATGCTTTCACGTAAATAAACGAACGTAGAAAAAAATACCCTGTGGATGTGGCGTTGACTTTAACAGCCAATTACATCGACCACCTATGAAAAGCTATATTTAACTGGCCATAAATAAAAAAAGAAAAAGTCATAAAATCAAAGTCATCGCGTGTCTTTGAAATCGACCCAAACAGAGTAGTTCTAGAGTAGTTCCGTTTAATAACTTTAAAAGCTTTTCGTTAGGCAACGCTTTCGACTAATGACATTATCCGGTGACGACTGCTGATTACAATATGGATTAAGACTTTTTTGGGTGGAACAATTACTAGCAATAAATTAAAAGCAGCAAACCACACATCAACGTCCACTACCCAAATTTTCACAGCGTGTTCTACCCACGAATATGAACAACTTTCACTATGGAACCAACTCTGAAATCACGAAAAAAAATCTGCTTTTTCATAAATACAATACAACTTTTGTATGAAACAGTAGATTTTTTGAGTTATCTGTTTACCTCTTCTAAGAACTAATCTCAACATTGTTAGAACAATATTTTTTCTCAAGGACATTAAGGAATTACTATTGGGATACATTGTAAAACTTAATGACTTACAATACAACCATTTCTTCAATAAGTCCAAGATCTCAGCCTATCACAGGACTAAAGGAGTCTGAGTCCTAATGCCCAATAGGAGACTGTTGGACATTATAACTCAGTTTTCTATCAAGTTGCTTCACAATGTTCCTGCATCTGCTTGAGCTACCTTCTTTAATTTTATTGATTTCCTAATAAATATAGAAAGAAAGAAAGAAAGAAAGAAAAACAGTTTATTCGCGTGAAAATGACGCACACAAACTATACAAGAAAAGCGAAACACAAAATAATAAAACATAACAAACCACACAAAACAAAAAACATAAGTACACACAATAAAGTTTTTGGAAATGTGCGTCACTACCCCGCGAAACGGCTACACGCTCAGCATAATGCCGCGGCCCGTGCACGAAGGCACGAATCCACGGCGCTGGTTTTCAGCGTAAGCCGGCGGTGTGTATCGCTGTCAGAGACCATTAAAATAAGTAACTAAAAAAAAACAATAAAAATATATAATATGTACAGACATAAACAATAAAATATGTGGCAACATTTCAACGCGTCTCAAACCACAGACAATAAAGTTTGTCTGTCATCGTTCGTGTCTTGAGATAGGTTTTATTTTCTGTGCTTGCGTTGCGCAACAGTTTGACAAATGAGCCATAAATATGAAATATGAAGTACTGCTTATTTGTCGCGTCTTTAAAGACAAGTAGCAGTAAGTAACACGATCAAATCTCTCCCAAGCCGTCAATTAACGCTTCATGAAATCTTAAGCCGTCTCCAAAACCGGTACAGTAAGACTTAAAAGATTAACACGTTTCGATAGACATTCACTTTTTATGACATTTACAAAATATTGGGTGATTTGCGAAAGGCCCTTACAAAACCATTCTTCATTCATATTAATGCTAATAAATTTTATTGCACCATGAAATAAATTGCATTGGTTGATAATTTTATTTAAAGAGTTATTGAAACACTTAATTTTATGATCGATCGATTGGTATTCATGTATGCCGCGTTAAGTTTGTATTATTATCAAGATTTCCATTCCATTTAATTCTGTTAGCGTTCATAATAATATGATTTTCCATGACTTATAGAACTTTCTGCCTTGTAATCAACTACGCAAAGTCCAAGTTTTATTGCAATCTTGTCCTCATTTTGAAAACCAGTAGCTTTACTAAAGATACCGTATCGTTTGTTACAGGTAGCACAACGGACCTAACGCCTACGCTGATCGGTATATACGACTCTCTACTAGAACCAGAAAAGAGTTTGAGGCCAGAAGCAAGTCGATTGGAAACCGCTAAAGACGCTAGAAATGACCCTCCTGTAGACACAATATTTGAAGTAATAGAAGAGACTACACACACACAATACAACACAATAGAAGAGACACAAGACATATCTAAGACTGGAGACGACACAATGATCACAGGAGGTGTCAAACTCCCAATTGCAACATTTAACAAAAGCTCATTATATTCATTACGAACTAAAAGTGATAACAACGGTGCTAGTGACGATACGGATAAGTGTAAAGTATTCAGTGATTCTACGTTAAGTAAAGTTCAAAAAACTTTTAAAGAAATGAAGCAAGAGACGACGTTCGATAATCTCTCACCAAATGTGAAACGGATGATTTCAAGTGCAACAAGTGAAACGACCACGTTAAAACTTCAAAAGAAAACAGTGAATATTGGCAGATCTTTAACGAGAAAATCTAACATTCCCTTAGTCGGAGCCACTTCTAAGATCTCTCAATCGGGCGTCGAAATACTTACTTCAGTAGATATTTACGACCAGCCCTGTGCTATCAAAAGCTTTACTAAATTCAAAAGTGAGGACATTGAATCTCCTGTCATATCCGTGCCTCTGAAACCTGAATTTAAAATTGATGATGCTCAAACCTACGATGTCCCAACGAACAACAGACCAGCTATTTACGATGTTCCGGTTGTGAACAACAAAACAGCCTTTGAATCCTTGTCCCTTCCTTATATCGATCAATCGATCGAGCTCTCTATAACTTCTAACGATAGAGAATTCGATATCAAACTGTCATCGAAAGACAACTCGCCGATGAAGCCAATGCCAAAAAGTCCAGTCCAATTGTCGGCGAAGATCCCGAAATTGAACGAAGGCACTAACAGTTTGCATCGAAAAGACTTCGTGAATAAGAGCGAAAGTCCATCGAAACTCTTGTCGAAAACTGTTCCCTACCCTGAGGCTGTAGGTTCCACTGGGAATCTGAAGACCTGTGAGAAGGAAGTGATAAGATTGAATCCTCCGGTAGAAGTGTCTCGGCCTCTTTCGATGAGTTCCATTGCGTCTTCAAGTTCGACATCAAGTAGTGGTGTGCAAAATAAAGGGGGAGTGAACTCTGCGTACTTGGCTTCAATCGAGAGCTTGGATGATCACAGTGATGCGGACATGACTTCGGCTAACGGTAGTAATAATTTCATGAATAACGCGGGAATTATGACTACCAGTGTGTCAGAGGAAAGGAACTCGGAGGACACGCCACGTAAGTTAAATTTTTTTACATTTTGAGGCCCGTATTTTAAAGTTCAATAGATCGTATTTTGTTGGATAACACATTTGCAACGGTTTCCTTTTGTTGACTGACTTTTTCTGTGGTGAACTTATTGCCGTTGGCCCACAGTTTCGATGTTCACAGTGAGAAATTGGTGCCGCTTTTTAATAATTAAGTTACAAAAATAATATCCTAGCCTAACTAAAACTAAACTAATAGTGATCCGGCGGTATCAGGAGCAGGGTCCAAGCTGCCGGTGGTTAGGGCTGCAGAGACAGGAACATCCTCACAATTCGAGCAAGTACGGCCCTTGATCCAACCGCCTAACAAGAGCCTCGAGAGATGTCGGTCGAGGCTTTCGGCTATCAGACCATTGGCCGTTATTACAATCAGCATAATGACAGCCGAGTTCACATTCCACATGTCAACAACATCGTATGCTAAGTCGAGATACTTCATTTGTTTCTCTTTCTCAGCTTTCACGAGGTTCTCGTCATGTGGGATGGTAACATCGCCAATCATTGCGCGGCGCACTAATCGATCTATCACCACTATATCAGGCTTATTGGCGACAATAGTCCTGTCAGTAATGATAATCCGATCTCAGTACAACGCGACATGGTCATTTTCTAGAACTGGGTCGGGCACATACCTGTAATACGGTACCTAAGAATCCACAAGTTTATATTTCAAAACAAGTTCCTGGTGAATAATCCTGGCCACTTAGTTATGCCTGTGCAAGTACTCGTTCAATACCTAAACTAAAATTAGAGAATCTGTTTTAAGTATGTATTTACAAAAAAAGTAGTGTATGTATTAGTGTATGTATTAGTTCAACTAAATTTGACAGCTCTACTTTACGTCTTGTCTCTTTCTTGTTTTATTAGAGAGACAAAGTTAGCAATAGCCTAAATTAAGTTTAGTTTGTGCACAACAGAATTGTCACCATTATCAATAAAGCCAACTGCTCACTTATTTGATCGAATCTATAGTGATAAGAAATAACGGAAATGGAGAGATTGCACGCTCTTCTGCAGAGTTGATAATGAGTCACTGAGGGAGAGCATGTTCTTTACCAATGGGATGGGTATCAATTCGTATAAGTATACGAATTAGAATGAGTAGTCCAATACAGTATTAAAGAAAAGACTACCATAATATAAATGTTTTCAGGTGCTCAGTTGGTAGACGAGTTGCCAGGCCTATCTCAGCTGGAGCGAGTGTGTGCGGAGATAGTGCAGACTGAAAACGTGTACGTGGAAGACCTCAGACAGGTTGTGGAGGTAAGCATTTCACTATTGTAATAATAAGAAGGTTCAATGTAGCTTAATTAAATTAATGTGGAGTTTAAGAGTTCTGCAATCAGGGTCGCTTGACTTTTGATTTGGAGTCGGGAAACGTATTTGATTTTTTAGCACGATGATGATGCTGTATTCTTATATTTTGAAGTCTGTAATTAGCATAATCAGCCTATAATGTTCCCACGGCTGGGACACAGGCCTCCTCTCTGTGAGAGGGAGTGGGGCGTAATCCACCACGCGGGCCCAGTGCGGGTTGAGATGTCACATGTCTTCGAATTTTTGGTTCTAGGACATGCCGATTTTCTTACGATGTTTTCCTTACCGTTGTGTCAGTGTCTGATTGCACGTTTATAAATGAAACAATGACATATTTCCTCATTACCCAAGAAATCGTTCGCTCAGATAAATCATTTCTCTTATTGCCTATTTATCGAACATCGAACCACGTAGGTAGTTATTTAATGCAATCGTAGTTTCACACTTTTTAAAATTATTTTTAATTAATGGACAGTTACATTCCTTCTGAAAACAACTATATATCTTACTAAAGATATCAACCTTCCGAGCCATTCATTTTTGACTTCACCGCTGTTTGTTTTGCCGCCACTTCCTATCCGTTTGAAACATCAGACGCGTTCCAATTTTGAACTTTGCTTTAGTTAAATTAGTTAAACTCTGGTTTGGACAGCGTTACGTAAAGCTTTGTAAACTAACACCGGGTTGGTCAAAGATTTTGTTTGTGACTACAATAACGATGCTCAAAGCTAAGCCAGTACACAGTGCAGACACTAGCTACAGCATCGTTTTCTTTATTATTGAATACTGCTTTGTCGTGTGTCAAAACAGGAATTTCAGTACCAATTTTGACAACCTTGTCTATAAAACTGTTTCGTTGGGAATGTGCGCAGTCTTTGATTTTTTAGACAATATTCTGTCTTGACTCAGTCTGCATATAACCTTAGATTACACCGTGTGAATTTTCTATGTATTATTTTTTTTTCAATTGATTCTCTTTGCGAAGGTTGCTTGATTATTCTAGGATTTAGTTCCTTTTCCTCTTCATTGTTATTTTATCTCAGTGTCTTGTTTAAGGCGTCTTCCTCCTTCATCGCTCATTAAAATTATAAATATTTTGACTGCAACCGTAATATCCACTTGATATAAACACACAAAATTTCGAACGACGCTACAAAATTTTATGAGATGGGCTATTCATAGATTCATAAACAACGACCACGAGAAATTAGGTCAAGTAGTGAATTAGAGGCTAATTAAACATTTGCTAACGCTCTCTGAACGTAGCTCATAGTGTAAACAAAGTAATTATTATAATTTCAAGCCTGGATAGTCCCACTGCAGGGCCTTTTTATGAACTTCAGTGAGTAAGAAGTGCTATTCTGTAAAGTTCACATCGAACCTCATTCAACTGACCGCACACAATTCGAAAGCGAACTCATTTTGTTTTTAAAAACAAATAATAGATAGTACAATAGATTCAAGCCTCGACACTATTCGAATTTCGAGGTGATGTATCACGTGGTTCACAACGGGACACCATTCGAATTTTGAAGGGATGTACTGCGGATTCACAACGAGACACCATACGCATTTCGATGGGATATATCGCGGATTCACAACGAGACACCGTTCGAATTTCGAAGGGATATATCGCGGATTCAGAACGGGACACCATTCGCATTTCGAAGGGATATATCGCGGATCCACAACGAGACACCATTCGCATTTCGAAGGGATATATCGCGGATTCACAACGAGACACCATTCGCATTTCGAAGGGATATATTGCGGATTCACAACGAGACTGTTCGAATTTCGAAGTGATGTTTAGGGAATAACACGATGCTACGAATAATACTGGCCAGTCTCAATCTCAACGGTGTAGTTAAATTATTTTCCTCGCTAACTACTAACTAGTTGTTCTTTGCATCTGTTGTCTAGGATCACAATCGGGTCAGGTGGTAACTAAGCCCGGTGACCTGCGCAGTGTGACCCACTTCGGTACTAGCTCATACGGATTACGTTCAGGTAGTGTTTCTTATAGGGTCTTTGTGATTCATTTAGTAATGTTACGTAGGTAGTTGTGTTCATCTAGGAGTTTGGTAAAAGCAATATCTAAGCTTAAAATATTAAATAAATCTTCTAAGATTATATTGATCTCATATGACTATATTAAAAATCTAATAAGACGATTCTGTTACTAATTGGACATAGTTCCAACATACCATAACAACATCTTCAAGTAACTCAGTTATTTGAATAAACAGTTTCATACTAGCTGGTTCTCAGCCTAAGAATCTCAAGCGATTAAAAACATAATTACATTTTCATAAATGAAATTTTAACTGATTCTTGAATCGTAAATAAAGAATCTACCTGGAAAAGATAATTGCATTACAAGTTATTATGTAAAGTATTAATTAAAGAATCGACGTCAATCTGCGCCAATCCCACGGAAAATGCACGTAATCCACCATCTTATTTACCTCAGTTAATCCAAAAATAACGTACCTACGGATTTTACGAATTAGTGAAGTGGATAAAACCTCTGCAATGCGACTACAACTGCTACCGGTATTACAAATTCGTTTGGCTTAGTTTTATAATTGGAAAGAGGGAAACAATTCTGCCACCATAAGCAAAAAGGACGTAGGTATCTGCAGAAATATTGGAATGGAAAAAAAAAATTGTCCTGTTTAAGATATAAGATACAAAGGCAGACGCGTCTTTTACAGGCTTCTACTCCGTTCCTATTGTACCCTATTTTTTCAAGACGGTAAAAAAATATCATCCATTATAATGGCTTAATTTTCGATTGACCCGTGCGGTTGTTATTATTTAGCCACGAGCACTTTATTTTCTTTTTTGCGTGGAGAAATGCTCACGCATACTGCACAACCACGGGGAGATAGTGCAGTTATGTGGGACTCCAACGCACTAAAACTCCACGGTGTCCTCCTCTGCCGCTTGTGGCGGGAACAGGCACGCGTTAGCACTCCCCGCGAACCCGCCGCTAGTCACGAGACGAGCCGTAGTTTCCCTTTTAATAAGTTCACCTAGGTTTCATTTTGTTTGCTACGGAAAGTATACTCAAGTAAAATAGCTGTTGCTTCTAAATTATGGTTTTTTTGTGAATAATAACTAGGTAATTTATTAAAACGGCTAGTAATACTACTTAGCAATGAAATTAGTTTATTAAAAATGTAAAGCGGTCATGTTCTGGGAGTCCATTAATTGAATCGCGTGCGTTTGACTCGAGTCGAGGTGGTGCGGTCACGACAATTTGTTATGTCTTTATTAATAGTTACTAATCCTCTTTTATTTTCTTACTAGAAATAATGTTAGGTTTAACGTAGCCGTAGCTCAAACTTTAAGGACTTAAGAGCATTACACAAGTCTGCTTATTTAACAAACTTTTTAAATGTGTTTTAATAACCAATTAGTGTGGTTAATCTTTTGGCTACGGATTTCACACTAAATCTACGTTATCTGCAATAATTACCAAATTAATTAATAACATTAATTGGCTGTGTAGCCCAATTTCTCTGCACGACGCGTACCGAAACCAATATGGCGGCAGGAAGCTGTCAAACGTGACAGGTGTCAAATTGTCGCTGTCACAGTGCCACTGCTAATTAGCCGACAGGTTGCCAACACTGGACGGGTTAAAAATGGCGGTAAAAGTGAAATTTAAGTATTTTTGGTATTAAGAATGCATGTTGTGTTCTCGCTTTTACTGACCGACGTCACGGGGAAAAGAAAGGAATACATAATTATTATATTTAAAGAACTGTTTGTTTAAAGTCAAGAAAACTAGACAGATAGATTGCAGTCTCGTCGAACGCCGATACAGCAGTTGTACACAAGCTTAGGAATAATGAATAGCGACAGTTTGATCCTCAATTTATTGCACTTGTGATACAAGACCGGGCTCACCTAAGGACGCCGGACGTGGCCTGCCCATGATTCAGTAAATAAAGTCTGTTTAGTGTACTGCTTCCTACGTTACTGTTTATGCAGTACTTGTACTTACGTTACACTAATGTCGGCTTCCATGTTATTGGTCCGTTACTGGTGCACCTCTGATTTTGTCCTCATTTGTATTAACTGTGTTATTGTACACTTTGGTAATTTTGACGGTGGAATGTATACGTCTTGTATAGCGATTATAATATTTCCAACCATATATTTTACTTTAGCGTCCATGAAGTATTGCATTTTTTCGTATATGCTTGCCCATCAATAAATAAGGAACTTCATAGCGATCATGACGTATTGCATGTTTTTCGTCTATGGACACGAATGTATAGGACAGCAGATTTTTTTTTCGTGAATTCATTTGGTTCCATAGTAAAAGTTGTTTGTTATCATGAGTACAATCATGTGTTTAAGTATCGGTCACTAATTACCAGTCACCAAAATATTACTGCGTAGTTTTTCTATCAATGTTTACCTCGTTTTTAAACAAAACTGTGCTCAAATCACTAATTCTTGTCTTACATTTTGTTTACCCACATAACAATTAACTTTACTGCTATTTAAACATGAAAATTAAGCCCCGGTTTTTTAATCCATAGTTAACTCAACCAGTGGTTAAACATAGTAACTAACGGTTGAATTTTGGCTAAATGTGAAAGGCTAAACACGAATGAATTATGCCATTAGTTACTTTTTTTAATACGAATGAGCTAACATGAATACATTCATGTTTAGCCTTTCAAATTTAGCCAAAATTCAACCATTAGTTACTATGCTTAACCATTGGTTGAGTTAAGTACGGATCAAAAAACCGGCCCTAAGTACTCAATTTAAAGTTGTATCAATAAGATATCTGGTATCTATCGAAGCGCCCTCTATGTGGTTATCGAGCCGTTATACTGTTATCTGAACATTATACCTACTAACTAATGTATTGGTTAAACACTTTCCTTACTAAGGCGTGTATACTTGAAGCTTTGTTGATTAATAACGATGTATTCATTTTCTTCCTTAGAATTAAATTTTATTGGCATGTTCCGCTTGCTTCATCATGGTTTTATTTCGTGATCTTCAACTGTTTGTTATAAGTAGTTACTTTTCTATGTTAATTGTCAATCTATCTGCCTAGCCATGTTGGGGTCGGCTTCCATTCTAACCGGATGCAGCTAAATACCAGTATTTTACATGGAGCGACTGCCTATCTGACCTCCACGACACAGTTACTGACGACACACGATACCCCTTGTTAAGACCAGTTGTCAGACTTTTCGGCTTCTAGCGACCCGTAACTATTGTCAGAGATCTATGAATGACTGCCGTCCCGAAGTACGGAGGTGTCTTGGTATGTAAAGATGGTCAACCACCAAGAACCGACTGCGTAAAGAGTAGCTTTAAGCTTTTAACCTTCGATCGACCCGTGCGGCTCTTCTCATTTAGCCACCAGCTCCTCTTCCCTTTTCTTTTATAGGCCTCCCCTTTCTTCTGTCATACTTCGCGGCTTCGTGTGTCCCTCAAGCCTGCGCGGTTTTGGTGTCTTTTCTGGCTAAAATGAAATAAAATTATTTATTACCCTAAAGGTACGGCCTGAGTGCACGCTCGACTCGAGCGTCCGGCGGGGCGGGGCGTGCGACGTTCGTGTTAAGGCCATACCAAAATGAATTGGGGCCTTTTTCGTAACCATTTATTTCTCTATTACAGAATGTATGGATTTAATTTTTGGATATATCTTTATTGACTATTTGATTAATACTTTGACTGAAGGAAAACACAATTGGGTTAAATTTCCTCGATAGAATTTAATTCCGAAAATACCTCTACTTTTTAATTTATTTTTCTGTAATTCTAAAATTCTAAGTAATTTCATTGCAAAATTGCATACAAAATGTGCGTATTAGGTAATTGAAAATATTTTTGATAGATAGCTTAATTTATTTTTAAACAATTTTTTTTGGTTTGGCGCTTTTATTTTGGTTCCAGCACATTGTTGCGCTCTCTTTTTCGCATGTGAAAGTAATTGACTCTGTCATTTTCTTATTATCGCCCAGTCAGCTTTTTATATATCACCTTAAACACATGCAAACACTCGCGAGTGTCCTGAGTGACGGTCTAGCGGCGCTCGGTGAATTTGCACGCAACGCTGAACGTCCCGCTGGACGCTTTTTCACTCGGTAGTACACTAAGGGCAGGTTACTTTGACTTTATGGCATAACTTTGGCCCAAATCGAGACAACTGTTTAAACTGACGGAAGTGTCGCGACCCCAAAACACGATGATTTAAAACGAAAACGAATGCGTATTTCATGAACCTTTGCGTATAGATAGTTTAAATAAACTAGCGGATGTGTTTATTCCAAATAAAGTTATTTGATTATTTTTAAATAAATTATCTGTCATTGTACGGTAACAATTTTGCTATTTTCATACTCCGGGAGTTATTTATTTACGCCCAAAAATGAGATAAAATATGAAAGTAACGACGCTCATAAATTTCAAACCAATTTTTTTCAATTCTTTTTCCGTACAGAGATATGATATACAAGGTGAAACTTAAATAACGCACAACCTCTTGAGGCGTCATGGTACTCATCATTATGAACAACTTTTACTATGGGACCAAACCTGAAATCGCGAAAAAAAAACCAGCTGTTCAGTACATTTTGACGAATTATGCGAACATAAATGTACTGAACAGCTGATTTTATTTCGCGTTTTCAGGTTTGGTCCCATAGTAATAGCAAGTAAAAGTTGTTCATGATGATGAGTACAATGACCCCTTAAGAGGTTGTGCGTTATTTATTAAGTTACACCTTGTATATAATAATGACGAGACAAGTAGATAAAATTTTTCATTCTTAATGTACACTGTGAAACAGAAGAATGACTGACCAACGTAACCTTAAACCAGCACCTTAATTGCGTAACACAGTTTCAATCACAATCCGAGAGTTTGAAATATATTTCTAATCCATTGCTTCGTAGGTTTAATAAATTCTCAACTATGTAAATAACGCGATGAACGTGGCTAAACTGTCAAAATGAAAGAAAATGCGATCAATTGTCATAAAATTCTGAATAGCGCCGAACGCCGCCACCCTGTATGCACGACTCCTTACAAACGATGCTTTAATTCTAATGCATTTACACCTTCAGATAAATAACCATTTAACTTTCTCAAACACACAGGGTAGCCAATTATTGTATCGGATTTAACTGTGGTTTATTCATAGCTTTAGTTCGTAGCGAATGATACTGAATGGTCTACGGCGTCGGTATAGTAAAATTAATGAATTACTTATTTATTTATCATGTGGAAAACCAACAGCTTTACTTAGATACAATAAATATAGTGGAATAAGAAACATGAAACCAATTATAGGTTTTAAACACGACAAGTCATCAAGAAATGAAGAGCACCAGTCTTCAAATCGGTGACGCTGCAATAAAATAAATAAAATAAAATAAGAACCAGAACTACGACCTCAAATGGCTTAGCATGATCCTTCGTTGTGTCGAAAATTCTGCAGAATTAATTTTGAATATGTGGTTGGTATAGTTGAGCATTACCACGATTCCATAACATTTTCTCGATAGAAAAAGAAATCCAAAGTTGCCTCCAAACCGATCAATAAACCGCTGGTATTCAAAAAAAATACTTCAAATTAAATCATGAAACTTTGCATACTAACTGAACTAACTATAAAGCAGCTCGTATGTTTTTTTTTTTAATTACCATTATTTTCACCGTAAAAATAAATTACCTTTGAAGTTTGTTCCCTGCCGCCCGATACCTGTCAGTCTTGCTTCGGCTTTCGAATGGGAGAGCTGTGTCGCTTGCGCTCAGAACACACTGATAAAGATTGAAGTGGGGGCGAAATTAGAATTTGAGCTGAGGTTGTATAGGCTAATACTAGGTTCAGCCTGTTGCGTACGCTTGAGCCCTTGGTTGAAAACAATTCAAAAGAGAACTGCTTGCACAAGTCATTAAAGTCTTTACTCGCTTGCACTAAATATGAGTTTTGCCTGTAGTTGGAAAAGACAACGGAATAGCTATAGGTGGATTAAATCTGAGTAATATCTGGGGAACATTAAAATACAGCTTACGCAGAAGCTGCGGACAGTCCACATCGTTGGATACAATTTTGAACAAAAATGTTTGATTATGTCTAATTATTAATTTCATTTTATTCAGATTAAGATGTTTTCTAAAGCTTTCTTGTCTTGCGTAGGCAGGGCCAATGAAAGCTTCTCTCTTGAAATATGAAGTTAAAATGCCCCACGCTTTCATTATTATTTCTGCGAATAGCAAGACTCGTTTTTTCTTTATGAAGGATTAAACTGTCAAAATGACAGCCGTCAAACTGACAGTGACCTGGCTGGTTGTCAAATGTGACAATATTTATGTGAATTAATACAACTATACCGCTAGAAATAAAAAAAAACCAATTCGATTTTTTGCGAAACAATTAATTCTAATGCTTTGCTTTAACACAGGCAGACAAAAAAAATGTAGATACCGTAAAAAGACCTTCAAGTTTCCTAGTTGAACCGGCGACAGACAGATTGACAGAGCAATTGATCTTAGTCAACGTGACCTACCAAATTGACTAGACCCTTTATATTAATCCTACCTCCCTTTTAAGCATACATTTTGTGAAGATTTAGCAGGATGAGGTAGCTCAGATTACACTGGTGGAAAAGCGCTTAGGGAAAGGCACTAATGTACGGTGATCTGGACTTTATCTTATGTAGATAAGGTTTAAAAATGCGTGCAAGCCCGAGGCGGGTTCTGTTGTGGTTTTGCTAACGGGACACCCTAATATGGGGGTAGATTATAGGGTGCCCATTAATCGTGGTCGATTTATATTTTTGCTCTCGTTTTTGCTATAGAGTTGTTAGAAAATGGATGGAAGACTTGTATGGTTCAATGGTTATGGTTGCACGTATGCGGGTAAATTATGGATTTTTTATTGTTTTTCTTGTCTATTAACACCTTAGTGTCCGTTTTATCGCGTTTAAAAAAGAGTTTTGGGGTCATTGAAATAAGGTTGATTATTGTTTTACACTGAGCGCGTTAGCTCATTTAAAAAAGAAGTGAAATGAAAATCAACCTTATTTCAGTGCCCCAAAACTCTTTTTTAAACGCGATAAAAATGTACTCTCCTCTCCTAGCCGGTCTGATTTTCACCAAAGAACTAACCTAGCGAGTGTCTTAGTACATACCGTAACATCACGCCTGTAATCCCCGAAGGGTTAGGCAGAAGTGTACCTATAGTGCACCCACATTTCACCAGTTATATTTAAGTTCCATGTAACAGGAGGCGAGGCTATTGTCATCATCCGGGCACAAATCCAGACTTCGGACTGCTACTGAAAAATTCCATATGAAAAAAAACCCAATGACACTTTGGTTACCTGGGAACCGAACCCAGGACCTCATGCTCAGCAGTAGCGTTTGCAACCACTAGACCAACGAGGTAGTCAAAATAGTTGACGTTAATTCTGCTAATTCAAAAATATAAACTATGAATTAAGAACTTTTGATTGAAGCTTCTTTACATACCAAGACCCCTCCGTGTCTCGGAAAGCACGTTAAGCCATTGGTCCCGGCTATCATTAGGTAATCGCTCCATGTAAAATACTGGTATTCAGCTGCATCTGGTTAGACTGGAAGCCGACTTCAACATAGTTGGGAAAGGCTAGGTAGATGATGAAGTTTTGAGTGAAGCTACCGTCGTTTGGTAACCCTATTTTGTCCCCGTTTTGGTGGCTCGTGTGATAGCAACCCCTTGAATTCCGAATTTCACCATCCCTTCCAAACGCACACGCAAAATTAAATGTGACTGGCGAGACTGAAAAATAAAAAATTGACCGTGTGTCGCGGGACGCCTGGCATCGAAACTATTTTGTAAGAAAATATGCATGAAAGGATGGTTTATTAAAGGAAATGAAAAAAAAAATATACAGGGTTATTTGTAAAACACCAGCAACCTCTTAAGGGGTCATTGTACTCATCATTATGAACAACTTTTACTATGGGACCAAACCTGAAATCGCGAAAAAAAAATCAGCTGTTCAGTACATTTATGTTCGCATAATTCGTCAAAATGTACTGAACAGCTGATTTTTTTGCTCGATTTCAGGTTTGGTCCTGTTAGATTGTTCATAATGATGAGTACAATGTGTTTTACAAATAACCCTGTATATATGTAGGTATATTAATAAAATGCACTACACGTCTAGAATCATTTTTTAGTATATTTTATTTTCATTTTAAGCTTTATTTTATGTATCTTTATTTTTATTTCTACAAACTACTACTTACTTACAAAAAATACTTACACACAATAACAATACATATTATAATACGCATACATACAGACATACATTTGGTTTTCTTTAGTTTTATGCACATGTTCAGCTAGAATCACAAGTTTTCTTGAAATTTTTACTTACCCGAGTAATTAGGTCACACAGGGAGACGTCATTACGTCATTCGAGGTGGTTGCTGAAAATCAGCGCCGGTGGTGATAGATTCGTCCGACGTCACGGCATTTTGCTAAGCAACGACCCGTTCTTGCACAGATGCGACGCATGTTCTTTATTTGTTATATTATATAAGTAGCTATTTCTCGACTCTGCAATTCGGGTTAGCCTCGCGACAACAGCCGGTCTGACCCGCCGTATTAGATATTTCACATCAAAAAACGGTTTAAATAATTTTATTGTTTGTATTTATTTGATCATTGTATTTGAGTTATTTTGTTAATTTTTGATGACTTGTATTAGGAGTATTTTTTTTATGTAGAACTAGCTTTTCCCGCGGTTTCGCCTGCGTGGATGTCGGAAAACTATACGCATAAACCTTCCTCTCGAATCACTTTATTGATAAAACCGCATTAAAATCCGTTCAGTAGTTTTTGAGATCATCGTGAACATACAGACAGACAGACGCGGCGGGGGACTTTGTTTTATAATAATATGTAGTGAAATCATCAAATACAATATAATTTGTTTATGAATAAAATCAAATCGATTGAATGACTGAAAAAATAAACAGAATCTGATTAAAATAGAAAAAGCTTTTATAAAACCCCACACAATGAAACTTAAACTTCTTTTGACATGAAATACAACGTTACTGTAAGTAAACAAGCTCCATACAATATTATTGATAATAATAAAGCAAGCAGCATGAATGAAAGCTCACAAGCTGGTTGTATTCTATTTTTAAACGACCAAGCTTGCCCACGGTGCATATTTATACAACGCGCCGTGCGTGGGTCGCCAGTTATAAAAATACGTGTACGACAATGTAATATTAGGCCGCGTTCATGGTGGTCAGTCGTTTAAAAAAAAGTATTAAAAACAATTGTGGCTGTACCTATATATAATAATATAAAAATATTTTCCACTGTTTTGCCTGTTTCATAGGCAGAGTCTTGGTTAAAACAAAATTATTTTTGTACGATTTCATATTTAGAACAAGATCCAGAAACTGTAGTTTGTCTGTTTAGTTTAGCGGATATATCCTTTACGAAAAGACGCGGAAAGACTTATGAAAAAACCTGACTATATTTGGGCTTTTCAGAACTAAGCCAAACATTTAATGAAAACTGAATGAATGTATATTTCAATTTTAAAATAACTGAACGTTCCCAAAATTCCCAAATTAGGCTTCAGAATCTTCAGGACAACAGTATGCCCTTTAGGAAAAGATGGCCAGGTTCTTCAAAAGCTTTTTTTTTTGCCATGGACAAAGGCTTCCCTACTCTCTTTCCACCTCTCTCTCTGTCCAGAGCTGCCAAGAATCAATCTTTCTAATCCAGTCTTTATTTAAGGAGTCCAGCTCATCCCGCTATCTCCGTCTGGGCCTACCGCGATGTCGGTTGCCAATGTTGCCGTTAAGCGGGATCCACTGGGTCGTAAGTTTGGCCCATTGATCGTCTGACATGCGTCAGATGTGTTCAACCCATTTAAGTTTGAGTGACATTAGTTATTTTAAAGATGGAACGGATTTACTCCGTTCCATAGCTCTCTGGCAAACCACGAGCGTGGACCTCTGCTGAATTGTCAAACACCACGTTTGAGAACCATAGGTGAGGGTGGGATAAATACCTACACATGTCGAAGAGTCTTCTCTTGAGGGATAGAGGAAGATCGTCCTTCATTAGATCTTTCATGGCTCAAAAGCTCTTCCAGGCATTCTCAGTGCGTCTTGCTACTTCTACAAAGAAGTAGCAAGACGCACTGAGAATGCCTGGAAGTTTTTCCTCCTGTCTGTTTTTTTTTTTCAAAGCTAGTCATTATTTTTGTTCGTCTGTCCAAGCCTTTAGCTAGTTGTATGATATCCATAGAATATGTCATAAAGGCAGTGACAGATTGTAACAGAGATTAATGTGCGATCGTCACTACGTTATTAAGTGTGGCTATTTCTTGTAAGTACCACTGGGTAATATGATATGATGGCACTTTATTATGGTAGAGAAAATGTTTTATGTACATGACGTTAAATGACTTCGGAAGTCAACGGCATAGGCCATAGGCCTACAAATTTTTGTTTGAAGTGAATTTTTTGTTGTACACACAGCTACATATTACAGTATAAGCTGACCTCTCATTGTACGGAAATTCTATACAATACTATATAGGATTTCCGTACAATGAGATGTCAGCTTATACTGGAATGTATAGCTTGATATGTAGCCGTGTGTACATTAAATAGTTCCGATTACAAAATTTTATAATTCTGATTTGGGTCTTCAAATTAAAAGTTCTGAAAATGTTTGTAGAATATACTCCTAAATTGATTATTTTATTTTATCCACATTTTCGGCTAATATCGTAATCAATAATTCGTGGCTAAGTAATAAAAGCCGAACGGGTTGATCCATCAGGTTAAGCTACGCTTGCTGGGGTTGGTCCGTGGATAGGTGACCATCTTTACATACCGAGACTCCTCCGTGCCTCGGAAAGCACGTTAAACCGTTGGTCCCGGCTGTCATTCGAGGATCTTTGACACGCGTTACGGTTTCGTCAGAAGCCCGAAAGTCTCATCAAGGGGTATCGTATTACCCAGGTTGTGGAGGCCAGATAGGCAGTCGCTCCATGTAAAATACTGGTATTCAGCTACATCCGGTTGGACTGGACGCCGACCCCGACATGTTGGGAAAAGGCTAGGTAGATTCAGATTCATTTTCATATTGTAACACCACAATTACTGTCCTTTTGACAGTCATATATCAATTGTTCTGTTGTCATTTCTCACTTGTTCTAAGTAACAAGTATAATTCTTTAATTACCCAGCCTAATTTCCTGGAATCGGAGAAGCCTCCCAAATACAATCCTCTGTAAATATTTAAGTTGGAGCTGTCCTTCGAGCAGTGTCGCGCAGGAGTACCTACTGTTGAGCAGGAATCACGCCAACATCTACAGCCGCCGCCACCGATCGATGAGACCAAGGGCTGCAGTCTCGACATTGATCACTCGCTTTGCCACTGAGTTCGGTGGCAAAGTCCTAATGGGGTCCCTAGACGGTCAAAATTGCTTGAAAAAATCACGTGCTGTTCAAGCAATGTTGACCATCTAAAGGCCCCGTTAGGACTTTGCGATCTATGTCGCGACTGCAGACCTTCCAGCTCTAAACACACAATGATATCAACCAGCACCACAGATTAATACAGATGGAACACTCCGCAAAATCATTTAAATAAAACCGGCCAAGAGCGTGTCGGGCCACGCTCAGTGTAGGGTTCCGTAGTTTCCCGTCCATCACAATAAGTGTTCCCACTTATGAGTTTAAAGGTGGGTATCCATTATGTTCGCGCTCCTGCAAAAACTGTTGTTTCTATCAAGTTCAAAATGATTTTCCTAGAAAGTCCTTATAAAGTTCTACTTTTCAGATTTTTTTCATATTTTCTAAACTTATGGTTCAAAAGTTAGAGGGGGGGACACATTGTTTTTTACTTTTGGAGCGATTATTTCCGAAATTATTGACATTATCAAAAAATGATTTTAGTAAACCCCTATTCATTTTTAAATACCTGTCCAACCATATATCACACATTAGGGTTGAAATTAAAAAAAAAATCACTTCCCACTTTGCATATAGGGGGCTACCCTAATAAAACATTTTTTTCCAATTTTTATTTTACCACTTTGTCGGCGTGATTGATATACATATTGGTACCAAATTTCAGCTTTCTAGTGCTAACGGTCACAGAGATTAAGCGAGGACGAACAGACGGACGGACAGACAGACATGGCGAAACTATAAGGGTTCGTAGTTGACTACGGAACCCTAAAAAGCGACTTGCTACGACACAATGAAGTGCAATTCAGGTCGCACAATGCTTATTACCTACGGTTATATCAATTTATAAGTTGCCTCTCTTTCTGTCGCGTAATTCTTATACCTTCTGACTCGTTAGGGTTGCCTTCTTTTACGACGCGGCGTGTGAGTGAGTATCGAACTGACCGTGCGAGCCGGCCGGTGCGCGGCACCCCGCACTGAATAGGGATGATGCCTGGGTAAAAAAAAAGAAATTCCATTTAGTCCGTCAGTCAGATAATAAAAAAATATTAGATACGTATTTTTTGCTTTATCATATTAATAAAAAATTACTTAGATAACTCGCATTAAAGATCGGGGGTGGGGGCTTGCTACGTCACTTCTACGTATAAAATCTACGAAGACGTGACGTCATGCCACATTTTAATTCAATGTATCGCCGTAATCTTTTGATTACGTAGAAAAAGAAAAAATACGTGTCCAATATATTTTAATAATCTACATGATGGACAAAAAAACATTTCTTAGTCATCATCCCTATTGGCGCGACAAGTCGAGCCCGCCGCGTATTTGTAGCTTCATACCTAAACTGCGGAGTGTCCCATCTGTATTAATATATGCCAGCACCGAGCAAGCGTAGGTTTTATGAATTATCAATGTGTATAATTAGTGATTTATATACACGTGCATTCGAATCTGTGATCGTAAAGATTACACAGATTTATTGATAAGCGGGCAGCTTTCTGTGCTTTGCTTAATTTAGAAGCTGAAGCGATTTTAACAGTACTCTGAAAAACTAAAAGGCAATGTCGTTAAGGTCGTATTTTGTTTTTATAGACTATTGAGTTGGTTTAATTTATTAGGTTTCCGTACCTCAAAAGGAAAAAACGAACCCTTATAGGAGCACTCGTGTGTATGTCTGTCACAGCCAATTTGCTCCGAATCTAAAGGACCGATTAAGTTGAAATTTGGTACACGTATGTATTTCTGTGACCCAAACACGGACCTGTAATGTAAATGAATGTGAATGTGATGTGTGTGAATGTGGGTCAATTTTGGAGGTAAATAAGAAAATTTAAAAAAAAGTTTTCCAAACTGTATCGTGTGACATATCAAATAAAAGGGCTTACTGTGAGGGTCTTAAATATACATATATAAGCAAACCAAATAAAAAAATAAATAAATACAATATATATAATAATAATAATAATATATATTATAATTTAAAAATAAATTGTTTTAAAGTTATTTAAGAAAATAGACGAAAATTGAAAGTTCGCCCTTGTCTCCGAAACAACTAAGCCTAAAATTTTGAGAAAATACAGGAAATAGTTTTATACCTATAGATTACAGGAAAACTTATACGAAGTCTATGGTTTTAAAATAACATGGTAAATCACTCAGTATTGTGCGTACAAACTTACATTTGCAGTTGGAATGTATGGAATAACATATTTTCCAACTACAATATTAAGTTGGTTCTTAGGATAAATTCATCCCAACTACGGTATTCTTAATTGTGCGTAGTCCGACACGCACTTGGTCGGTTTTTTTCATTCAAGATTGTTTGTTTTATGTTTGAATGTAGGGGTAATCTCCGGAACTGATGATCCAATTCTAAAAAAAAATATTTACAAGCTACATTAATCCTGAGTGCTAGGCTATAAATTATATTTTTATCATGCATATTAGTCGAGCTATCACAATTTTGGTACAGCAGTCGGATTTGGAAAAATCTTTTGGCATTTTATAGCCCAATTCTTGAGGAAGGCCATTACGCTAGGACCCTTAGGAGGCAAGCAAAAGAAAAAAACTCAGAAAGAACGCTAAGCGTAAACGAAGTATTGGCGCAGGCACGCGATGCGATGCAATGCGACATACAAGAAATTTCACGCGAACGAAGTCGCGGGTAGAAGCTAGTATCTCATATCGCATCCCAGTGGGTAGTATATCGACTTATTTAAACAAGGCGTGCACAGCGCGGCACGTGGGTTTGATGCACTGCTGGCTGTGGCTTACGGCTGTAAGCAAAGATGCGCAAGAGCATAGCACTGAAATCATGAACTAGAAGGCTCATTTCTGTATCACGACATTACATGCACTTATAAGTAGATGCGAATTAGTACATTATTACTTAGGACTAATTTTTCAAACGTCATATTACTATTATTTATGGAATAAATATGGCGGTTAGACAGCTTTTGTATAGAAAATATATTATGTCAAACTGTCATATTTATTCTTCGGATAAAAGTTAAATGTCTATTAAAAAATCAGGCCTTATTACGTAGTAATAAAATAGGCAATGCAATTAGTTTGTATAAATAATACAAACTCTCCACAATTCTGTTGCTAAATCCTTCCATATCCTAAGAGCCTGCCTTCCCTACCATTATCGCGCCCCCCGGTCTACTCCTTGATATGCAATGATCTCTGTTGCTCCATGTAACATGAGGCAACAGGGGCTAGTGTGACTCTTTGGGTTCATTCGAGTAATCGAGTCTGGACAAACCACGCTGGGGTCGGTGCATTTCAATCATTCATTCAAACCTGTTTTATATTTTTCCATGTCGTTAGTAAAAGCGATTTTAGTTGTTTACATACTTTTGTTGAAATAGTTTATTTGCTTCTTGTACTTCTGCGCTATCTGATATTGTGGCAGCAGCCTAGGGCAGCCCTAGGCAACAGACAGGAACGTGCATATATGAGAAGGTACACACCGTACCGGAAGTTTGGAGTTTATCGATGTATAGTGATGGGATATCTTTTATCGATCTTGTATATTTAAATTAGATGATTTAAATATGCAGCTGGATCTGTAATTTCCGATTTCAAGGTTAATAATTTAACTAGATTTTGTTCGGTTACACATAATATAACGCCTTGTTGCCCCAAAGGGTTTAGTACACTCACATTTCGCCAGTTATGTTTAAGTTCCATGTAATAGGGGGCGAGACTATTGCCACTATCGGGCACAAATTCCAGACTTCGAGGTGATATTAAGAAATTCCAGATGGAAAAGCCCAGTAACACATTATCCGACCTAGGAATCGAACCCAAGACCTCATGCTCAGCAGTAGCACTTGCGACCACTAGACTATCGAGAGTCATACAGATATATACAGGGTGATTTTTAAAACATGCGACAAAATTTAAGGGGGTGTTCTACCCATCAGTATGAATAACTTTTACTATGGGACCAACTCGGAATTCGCAAAAAAATTTCGACCTTTTTATACAAAATGGTCCAATCGGGTATGTGCTTTTACATGGGAAGGTAATTTTTTTTTTTTTGCGAATTCTTAGTTGGTCCCATAGTAAAAGTTGTTCATATTGATGGGTAGAACACCCCCTTAAATTTTGTCGCATGTTTTAAAAATCAGCCTGTATACTAGCTTCGGCCCGCGACTTCGTCCGCGTGAAATTTCTTGTTCCTCCGACCCACCGCGTAGCATCGCATCGCCTGCCCGTGCTATTACTTCGTGTTTGCTTAGCGTACTTTCTGGCTTTTTTTTTCTATTTGCTTGGCTTCTAATGGCCCTAGCGTGATATTAAATTACGTATACTATAGCCTTCCTCAAGAATTGGGGTATAAAATGCAAAAAGGTTTTGTCAATTTCGACTGGGGTACAAACATTGTGATAGCTCGGCTAATATGCTTGATTTATAAGTATAATTTATAGCCTATAGCACTCAGGAATAATGTAGTTTTTACCGGTGAAAAAAAATAGCTTTCCTTAAAAATAGGGACGATGACTAAAAAATCTTTTTTTGTCCGTCATGTAGATTATTAAAATATATTTATTGGACACGTATTTTTTCTTTTTCTACGTAATCGTAAGATTACGGCGATACATTGAGTTAAAATGTGGCATGACGTCACGCCTTGGTAGATTTTATACGTAGAAGTGACGTAGCGAGCCCCACTCCCGAACTTTAATGCGAGTTATCTAAGTCATTTTTTATTAATATGATAAAGCAAAAAATACGTGTCTAATATATTTTTATTATCTGACTGACGGACTAAATAGAATTTCTTGTTCTTACCCAGGCATCATCCCTATTGAGCTATCAAATGCAGAAATAATGTTTCAAATCCGACTGGTAGTTCCAGAGTTTAGCACGTTCAAACATACAAACAAACTCTTTAAAGCTTTATTGTTAGTATAGATTATCTTCTGTGTCGCAAATAATATAATAATTAATAATTTATTAATCCTTAGATATACATAGACATAGAGTTGTATACTAGTTACATGCTAAGACTTAATCAACTAACAATGGACACAAAGAGACAAAAATAATAGTCTATATTAACAAAAATTGAATCCTGTCTCCTCAACTAGGGATGGCCTGTATCTTAGGAGACATAATCACACGTCATAAGATATAATAAAAGGAATCATAGAAATATAAAAATTATAAAAATATAAAAACTTCTTTCTTATATCTATGGCGCAAATACTCTAATATTAATGGGACTTATAATTATGTTCGAGTCGTTCGGAGTTGAAACACGGTCATGGGGTCCGCCGAGTGCCCTCTTAGTTTTTCGAGACATCGCCAAGCGGTTGGTCGACTCTACACGTGAACAGAGGGTCTAACCTATTTTTGCCCAAAAAATTAGCATTGCCATACAACGTGGCAATGCTGCCAGCCTTTTGGGGCACTTTTCCTTTTGACAGCGATACGGACTTTTTTGATGTCCTATGATTTTTTTCTCCTTTTATTATATACTTGTACATACTATTATTATTATCATATGACGGTTAGCTTTTAAATTATGTAAATATAGCAAAATAATAAATTAAAATTTGATTGCTAGTAGATAGTCTTGTATACCAACGTGGGCAGAGCAATCAAAATATTTTTATTTCCGCCTTGTGATCATAAAAACGCAATGCCCTATTAAAAGTCTATGTGGGCGAGTACTGTTATGCGTTTGTATTTAAGATGTGTGCACACGGACGCTACGCAAGATTCGTGGCTCATTTGCGTAGTTTTGCGTTTTAGTGTCAAGTGTTGACTTTTTTTACGGTTAATAGTATGGTGTTTGAATTAATTTTATTTACTTACTCGAGCTACTTCCATTTGCTTTGTGCATGTATATTTGAGGGCTGATTAGCAAGTCGGTAAAATTTCTAAAACTCTTTAGGATAACCTGAAAAAACCGGCCAGGTGCGTGTCAGACCACGCACAATTTTTACGCACAATATGAGACTATAGACTTCTTGTAGGTTTCCTGTAATCCATAGGTATAGAACTATTTTCTGTTTTTTTTTTTCAAAATTTTAGGCTCGGTAGTTTCAGAGATAAGGGTAGAATGGTCATTTTTTGTCTATTTTCTTAAACAACTTTAAAACAGTATATTTAATTATAAAAAAAAAAAAAAAACTATTTAAGACCCTGCATTTGATATGTCTTATGGTCCAGTTTGCAAAACTTTCTTTTTTAATTTTCTTATGTACCTCCCAAAAGTGACATCCTTTTTATAAAATTTAATTTATTTATGTTACACGTCCTTGTTTGGGTCACAGAAATTCATTCGTATCAAATTGTTATCGATTCGGAGCAAATTGACTGTAACAGACGGACAGACAGACAGACACACGAGTGATCCTATAAGGGTTCCGTTTTTTCCTTTTGAGGTACGGAACCCTAAAAACGAAATATATCTACTTTATGAGGTTTTCTTAGTATTTAGAAGCTTATAGCGTTACAAGTGATCCTATAAGGGCTTCGTTTTTTCCTTTTGAGGCAGGGAACCCAAAAACGAAATACATATTATTTACTTTATGTGATTTTCTTAGTACTTAGAAGCGTTCAGCGTTACAAACGCGCCATTAACACATTCTAGTTAGTTATTATATTGGACGTGGTCATATTAGCAACTTTCTGATTAAGGTTCGATTTATAGCAGCTTATGGGTACGAAGAAAAGATTTTGTAGCATTATATTGAATAGCAATTATGGTGACATTTAATGACAGTGTGGGTGTGGTGTTTAGGCTTAAGATTTTAAACTATGCTAAAACATGATTGTTTCTAAAAACTAATTTCTAATAAAATCGTGTTTCTTTATAAAGTAGTAAAGGAGTGCGTGGCTAAGGCTCATTTTCACCACACGATCACTAACCGCGTTTAGCGCTAAACGAATTTAAAACATCGCTCTGTTTCTTTCAATCGTTTGAAGATGACAGAGACAGAATGATGTTTTGACTGTGTTTAGCGTTAAACGCGTTTAGTAATGTGTGGTGAAAATGAGCCTAATAACAACAGCCGCACGTGTCGATCCATCAGTTTAAGCTACGCTTACCGGGGTTGGTCTGTTGATGCGTGACCATCTTTACATACCAAAAGCACGTTAAGCCGTTGGTCCCGGCTGTCATTTGTGGACCTTTGACAGTCGTTACGGCTCGTCAGAAGCGCGAAAGTCTGACAACCAGTCTTACCAAGGGGTATCATATTACCCAGTAAGTGTGTTGTTGAGGTCAGATAGTCAGTCGCTCCATGTAAAATACTGGTATTCAGCTGCATCCAACATAGTTGGGAAAAGGCTAGGCAGATTGATTGAGTACCAAAAAACGCTAGTTATAGGCATTCAAATATTCTTACGTTGTTTATAAAATCACGCTGGAAATCAAATTGTTAAAAATAATGATTAGGTATCATAATACAATTACTATTCAACACACACCGCCACATGCAATCCCGACCTAACAACTTTACATTCATACCTACAAATAAACATTTTGATCAGCCAACGTTTAATTTCAGCGGTAATCTGCTCCGACATCCACTAGATTAATAACTTAATTAAAACCAGCTTCATTTTAATTACAAAATGACTTATATCTCATGGGTGCGGCAGGACATACAGTGTGTCTTTATAATGTGCACATATCGAAATGAGGGAAACTATGCTTAATTTTATCGACGGAAAAATATTTAAAAATATCAACAAAAAAAAATGTTTTAGTTGTCTGCCTGCTTTGTAGGTAGCAGTGTGCAAGGCTATTCTTTAACAGCTGGTAGGAAATGTTGTGATTGAGTCATAAACGTGGTATTTTTACTTTTAGAAAGCTAATGCGATGTAGAATAATTTAAAGTAATAAAAAAATGTAGGTAATATGGAGGTTTTATTGGGAGATTTTAAAATTGTTGTAAAAATTGATAAAAAATACCAGATTTTTGTTAAAATAAACCGGCCAAGTGCGTGTTGGACTACGCACAACGAAGGGTTCCGTAGTAGGGATGAATCCTAAGAACAAACTTAACATTGTACTTAGTTGTAAAACATGTTCTCCCATTCATTGCAACTACAAATGTAAGTTTGTACGCACAATATTGAGAGATTTACCATGTTGTTTTAAGACAGACTTCTTATAAGTTTTCCTGATCTATAGTTAAGTATTAAATTACTTTCAGCTTTTTTTTTTCAAAATTTTAGGCTCAGTACTTTCGGAGATAAGGGCGGAATTGTCAATTTTCGTCTATTTTCTTAAATAACTTTAAAATGTTTTATTTTAAAATTATAAAAAATATATATATCTATCGAAAGTTCACGGGCTATTTGTATGAAGCGACATCCTGGTCGATATTGCGTTATAATCATATCTACCTGCATTAAAAAGTGAAAAACGTAAAAATCGGAGATAGACACTATTGATTCTTAACCGTCGATAGGCCACTTATTCGAAAAAAATATTGATACTTTTTTACAGTGTTCTTTTTTCCGAATAATGAAACTTTGAAATGCTCTCCTGTAAAGTTCCAAACATGTCGCTTAATACAAATAGCCCGTGAACCCTCGATATGTATATTTGAGATCCTCACAGTAAGTCTTTTCATTTGATATATCGCAGGGTACAGTTTGCAGGGCACGCCACAATTGCGGCGATAAATCCCCTCTTTGAGGAGTGGTTAGAGAGGCGCCACGGCGTCCTCACCTTCCGCCTGACGCAGGTCCTCACCGGACACGGTTGTTTCGGGAGGTTCCTGTTTCGCATAAGGCGGGAGGAAACGCCCGGGTGTCACCATTGTGTGGATCGCCCAGAGGACACGGTGGAGCATACAGTGGAGGTCTGCCCGGCTTGGGCAGAGCACCGCCGTGTTCTCACGGAGGCGATCGGCGGCGGCGATCTCTCGCGTCCGAGCCTGGTCCAGACCATGGGAGGCCGTCACCTCCTTCTGCGAAGCGGTAATGCTCGCGAAGGAGGAGGCGGAACGCGTGAGGGAGAGGCAGCCTCACGCCCTCAGTCGCCGCAGGAGACGCCCTGGGCGGCGGGAATCGATAGCCGATTCCCGGCCACCGTAGGCGCGGGCTTGCGGACGGTGAGTAGTGGGTAGCTCGCCGTCCGGTGAGGACCAGGCCCGGGTCGACGGCGCGTTGTGTTCCACGCGCGCCTCAAAGAGATGTCAGCAAGAGATGGGGTCCAATAGGGCCGATGCCGCTGGAGTCGCGGGTTGTTTGAAAAAGATACCGTGGCCCTGGCATAGGCAACTGAAGGAACACGGGTGGGTTTTAGTCAGTAAAAGTCTGACACGCCCTTCCGCTCCACCCAGAGTGGGAGAAGTTATTTGATGATTTCCCATCCACAAAAAAAAAAAAAAAAAAAAGGGTACAGTTTGCAAAACTTTTTTTAATTTTCTTATTTGCGGGGAGCAAATTGACCAAAACTGACCCCCATGTTCAAAATTAATTTATTTACGTTACACGTCGGTGTTTGGGTCACAGAAATACATACCTACGTGTACAAAATTTCAATTTAATCGGTCCATTAGATTCGGAACAAATTGGCTGTGACAGACGGACATACAGACACACGAGTGATCCTGAAAGGGTTCCGTTTTTCCTTTTGAGGTACGGAACCCTAAAAACACCATAATTCTCAATTGGGGGCAGTTTTATTCTTTAATTTTTATTTTATGAGTATGCCCTATTACTTCCAATCATAACTGAGTTCGTTTCATCGTGATAGATTGTATAATTTAAAAGTTATACCGTTTTGTTTACGCAGAGGTCATAGCAGCGAACAAGAATTTAAAAAATGCTATAAAAGTTTCATTTATTTTTTAGATTTAAAAAAAAATCTTTCCGTCGAAGTAAGGGGCTCGTGGCTAAGTAATAACAGGCGCACGGGTCGATCCATCAGGTTAAGCTACGCTTGCCGAAGTTGGTCTGTGGATGGGTGACCATCTTTTCATACCGAGACTCCTCCGTGCCTCGGAAAGCACGTTAAGCCGTTGTTCCCGGCTGTCATTCATGGATCTTTGACAGTCGTTATGGGTTGTCAGAAGCCCCAAAGTCTGACAACCAGTCTTACCAAGGGTATCGTATTACCCAGTAACTGGGTTGTGGAGGTCAGATAGGCAGTCGATCCATGTAAAATACTGGTATTCAGCTGCATCTGGTTAGACTGGAAGCCGACCCCAACATAGTTGGGAAAAGGCCAGGCAGAGCGATCTTTCCGTCGATAAAGTTAAGCATAATTTTGATATGTGCACATTATAAAGACTCACACTGTATATCTTGTAAAACGTCTTGACACATATCGTAATATGTAGGTACGCCATTTTGAAATGTGACTGCAGTCGTAATGTGAACAGCTTTAGGAGTTATTGAAATATAGATGAAAGCATTCTGGGATTTCACGAAGATTTTAGTGGAGTTTAGGTACCGTATCGTCGTATTTCTCATTGTATTTATGGTGTTGATGCTGTGTGGTCCATGCTGATTGTAGTATACAGTATGTATCAGAAATGTGTCGTAAATTTTAAGGGTGTGGTATTATAGACCATCAAAGTGAACAACTTTCTCCATAGGACCAACATCGTAATCGAGAAAAAGTTATCGGCTGTCCCGTAAAAAGCTTCAATACCTACTCGATCCAAATGTATGGGACGGCTGATATTTTCTTCTCGACACTGTCTACGTTAGTTGTAAGCTTCCCGATTAAAATACAGGGTTATTGGTAAAACACCAACAACCTTTTAAGGGGTCATTGTACTCATCATTATTAACAACTTTACTATGGGGCCAAACCTTAAATCGCGAAAAAAAATCAGCTGTTTAGTACATTTGACGAATTATGCGAACATAAATGTACTGAACAGCTGATTTTTTTTCGCGATTTCAGGTTTGGTCCCATAGTAAAAGTTGTTCGTAATGATGAGTACAATGACCCCTTAAGAGGTTGTTGGTGTTGTACCAATAACCCTGTATAAAGGCTTTTTTTACGAAACTTCTGTCGTACGTATCATTAGATTCGATTTACTTATTACTGAAGTTACTGAAATTCGAAGATCCCGTTTCTTCCTGGCAGTGTGATGGATGTTAGAAGCTAATAAAAGTAAAAATAACTTTTAACGTAAACGTGATTTTGCCTCTAATTTTTGTCTAAATGAAGCAGACGTGTTTAATTGCTATCACCTTTATAATAACCATAATAGAAAACTGTCACGATCCTCATTTAAAATACATACATTGACACAAACTCCTACGCATGGTCATCGTGTGAAAATCTGCGCAGCTTAATAAAAGTATGACATGTCTCATGCATATTTTAACAAAGTCATTAACATTTCGAGTGCGTGCTGTATCATAATCAGACGCTATTAATACCACGACGCCATGGATAGATTCGTTTTCCTATAGGAGTACCTACGCACTGGGCGTGTTGACGGCGCGTTTTTTAACCGAAAAGAAAGAAATAAAATACTTTTATTTAGCAGAGACTAAAATGCACAGAAAATAATATAAGTACAGCAGATTAAAATAATAAAAAAATAAATAAAAAGTTTAAAATGCGATGCAGAAAAGTGATCCGCCCGATTATCGATATTGCGGGTTAGTAATATTTTTGCTGCAAGAGACAGAAGCCATCCTAAAATGCACTTTACCACATACTAAATAGGTCAGACAATTCATCTCCCCCAGAAATTAGCTACTTTAACTTTCCGCCCATCAGTTCCCAATTGATAACTGCAATACATATTACTTGCAAGACTATACAGGATTACTGGAAACTCGACCACTTCCTTGCAGGAGGTGATAGAGGGGCTAAAATGTAACAAATTTAACCCCCTATATGTATGGCCGAAAATTAATATTTTTAGAGATATTTGAATTTTAGGTATTTTATAAATTACTCCGAATTTTCACACTAAACTTTTAATTTAAAAAAACAAATCATGTTGGTTGGGTTCATTTTTATTTTTATTTATAGCTAACATTCTAACAAAGCTAATACAGCAGTAAAATGTCTAAAAATATCAAAGGATCCAACCCACATTAGGTGTAATATGGGTTGGATCCTTTATGTTTAACTATGGACAATGTAATATTGAGAGATTTACCATGTTATTTTAAGACCATAGACTTCTTGTAGGTTTTCCCGTAATCTATAGCTATAGAATTATTTTTTGTATACTTTTTCAAAATTTTAAGCTCCGTGGTTTTGGAGATAAAGGGGGGGGGGGGGGAGGGGCGGAATGGTCAATTTTCTTTCTTTCTAAACAGTTTCTTTTCAAATTAAAAAAAATATATATATTTGCGTAAGCCCTCACAGTAAGCGATTTCATTTGATATATCGCACGGTACAGTTTGCAAATATTTTTTTGAGATTTTCTTAATTGATCCCCAAAAATGATCCCATATTCAAAAGTCATTAATTTACATTACACGTCCGTGTTTGGGTCACAGAAATACATCCGTGTACCAAATTTCAACATAATCTGTCCATTAGATCCGGAGCAAATTGGCTGTCACAAACGGACAGACAGACAGACACATGAGTGATCCTATAAGGGTTCCGTTGTTTCTTTTTTAGGTAAGGAACCCTAATAAATAATTAAACAAGCTTTTATTGGTCTGGATATCATCTAGGACCAGAGTACTTGTCAAGACGAATCAAACGAGCCCAAACTCGATAGGGTTGCGTCGTTATATCACTGAGTTCCTATGGCGACGAGAACGTTTTATCGACGGAAAAATAGACAAAAATGACTTTTCCGTGTATACAGTAGAAATCAATTGAAATCTTTCAACAATATTTTCTATTCATCCGTTGACAAAACCCTTTTCTAAGGTGTTCATGCTACGCGTGCAGCTCGCAAAAGTGATTCACTACCACACAATCGTATCAAAACCGCCTCCAACCGCACAGTTATCTCACCTAGTGAGTAACCAGCCTTACGCATATGAGTGACAATGGCATTGACAATGTGGTATAAACCGGTGTCGCGGGTTGTGGACATAGTACAGTGTACACGAGGCCTTACCCAGACCACTATTGTTTATATTGTGGCCCGTTTGGACTGGAGCCAGTAGATGGATCGAGCGATTTAACAAAATATTTAGTTAAGGAAGTAGATTTATATTTTTGTGTCTGTGTTTATTTGATTTTAATTGTTGTTTGATCTGTGGTCAATGACCTTATTTCTATTTTATATTATCACTAGCTTTGCCCGCGGCTTCGCCCGCGTGGTTGTTGGATATTATCCCACGGGAATGCACTACCGGGATCAAAAGTAACCTATGTCCTAAGCCAGATCATAGTCTACCCATGTGCCAAATTTCATCCAAATCCGTTCAGCGGTTTTAGCGCGAAAGCGTAACAATCAAACTCACTTTCGCATTTATTATATTATGAAAAACCGGTCTATCGACACTCTCGACTCACAAAATGTATTAGGTACTTAAAAAAATAAATCTCTTAACACACTACTAAAGTTTCTATAATAATATACGTGGCGCCATCTATTATCATAAGAACATTATTGTTGTTTTCCTCGGGAACAGTACTTTTTTTCGGGATAAAAGGTATCTTATGTCCGTTTCTGTACACGTGATAACGTATATGCAAAATTTCAGGATGATCTGTTCAGTGGTTTAGGCGTGAAAAGGTAACAAAGAAACAAACAAACTTACTTTCGTATTTATAATATTGGTTAGGATAATTTTCGGATTGACTGCAGCTTTTTACTATCGCCGTATGACAGAATCAAGAGAGGACTATTTCATGACTACGATATTAAGTTAGCTAAGAAAAAGCAGTAGCGAAGAAAGATGACGAAAAGATTACTATGTAACGGATATTTTATACCTGGTTGAAGCCTTACAGATTAGATCAGCTTTTAAGCACACTATACGTCCATAGCAGTAATTACAATAAAACTTATATTGTGTGTCGTTTTTGTCCTTCAAAGCGTTAACAGTAGAAAATAGAAATATTTTTCATGCGCAATCGTGAAGAAAGTTTTTCATTAAATTCTCTACACATTATACAAATCTCAGCATATGATTAAATATCACAACAACAGTATCAGCCCACGATCTACGTCGTCCCGTCCATGACAATGACAATGAGGGCGAGTTACTGACGCGAGTAGCACGTGGAGTGGACAGTCGAGTGCGCCCACGTAACGCTGTTTATTTACTAACACACAAGTCACATGTTTTAGAACCGAGATGTTTTTTATTACTTCGAGAGAAATGTGGATTTTTCTAAAGAATGTTTTTTATGAAAACATTTGAATGAAAATCTTTCTGTACTAAGAGAGGTTATTGGACTACACTTTCGTATTTATTGACTAGGCTGTAATAATATCTTAGCAAATTCATAGGTGAATTGTTTTTTTAAGAACAACGGGCGTTTTGGGGACTGTCTTATTTAACTGTTTTATTTTGAAGATAAAGATTTCTGATCATTTTCATTTGACAGCGGACATACAGAACTTTATTTAAAGAGAATGCATTGTAATAACAATTATTCAAAATACCTATTAATCTTTTCATCATTATCTACTTTTGTGCTTATTAGGGACTAGGCTGCAGCCATTTCTTAGCAAATGTGTAGGTGAATTGTTTTTTAAAGAACAGCGGGCGTTTTGGGGGACTAAGATAAAGATCTCTTATCATTTTCATTGGACAGCGGACATACAGGACTTCATTTAAAGATTGTTGTCCATAGATAAACAAAAAGGATCCAACCCACATTTGGTGTAATGTAGGTTGGATCTTTTTCGTTTAACTATAGACAATTGTAGTAGGTAACAATTATTCACAATACCCATTAACCTTTTTTGCTATCTATAAATAAATAAATGAATTTATAGTATTGGAGTTACTAGTAAACCAACTTATTAATACTGTCGTCTCATTTCCGGCATCCAAGCTTAAATACGGTTAAGCTCAACACACAACACTATAATCTACTTAACTGGCAATGTAGTATTGACTTGTCAATCCCGCTAGTCCATTCAAACAAGGCACAAGAATCAACATAGAGATGTCATTCAACATGTATAAAGTTATGGTGGACGATTATTATATTATATTATAACTTCATTACAATATCATGTCTTGTCGCAGCTTATCTGTCGTTTTTGGGCAGTCACGGCTCGTTCGTCTTGTGTACGCAAACGCGACTTGATGTCCGTTGGAGACCACAGCTGGGGGGGTTTGTTGCGCCACTTCTTCTTGACAGCTAAAGCACTAGGAAGTGGTGAAGGGCGGGTGTTTTGGGGGACTGTCTTATGAAAAGTGCTGATTCTCGGCCTAGTTTGAAATGACTTTTCATTTTGACTGTTATTTGGTTTGTCCATTAGAAAATTAATGAAAATTCTCATGTCTGTATTAGTGCCCAGTTACTGGCAATAACCTCCTAGCTCCATGTACACGGTGCATGTTTATTGCCTGTGGCATACCATAAAATTTAAAATTAAAATGATTGTCTGTGGTATACCTTAAAATTGAAGGGCAATTAACTGGCACCGTCTAAACAACACGTAAGTACCATATTGTTGCACGATACGGGCAAGTTAGTTGCACGTACGTACAATAAAATCGCATTTAATTCTGGCATGAAAAGTCAAATATGAAAGAAGGAAACAAGACGTTCAATAAAATTGAATAAAATATTTGGCAGCGCAAATACGAGTAATACTAGAATCAAACGTGCAACTCTGTGTTTAGACGAGGCAAAACTCACACAACAATCAATTTTATTGCCTTGGTATAAGTCGCAAGCAATTTTATTGAATGGAAAAAGATGCATTCAATTATTGTATGTAATTTTATGAAAACCGCACCCGTGTAAATATTCGCATGCAGTTCTTGAATGACAATAAAATTAATGTGCTTTATGTCATGCGACTATTACTCTTTGAACGTTCGAGAACTTGCACTTGACTAGATGGGGTTATAGCATAACTGCCAAATAGTGGATGGACCTCTGCTTAGCCCGCTGTAGTTACCCTATGGCATGTAATAGAGAGTCTAATTATTTATTTCTTAAAAATATCATTTCTGTATCAATAATCAGTTCATCAATTATTTCTACAATACATTATTTCATATTATTGTGCTTTTTGACCGAGTTATAAGCAGTGGTCGGAGTAGGTAGAGCTGCTTGGGGTGAATGACCGCAAAACATTGATGTTAACATGGATATGCCTCTGAAATCCCGGGATTTTGAAATTGTCGATTGATTTAAGTGAGTTAATATGGGTAAGTGGGCAGTTATGAGCAGGTAGTAGGTGAGCACCCAAACAGTATATACTTACTTATATACACACACAGGGATCCTGGAATGTTGTTAGAGGTAGCTTCGTGAAATATGAATTAATTAAGTAAAACTGTTAGAAACAATACTAAATATACTTTACTGCACAAGGAAATATTATATATTTCTATATTATTTTTTATAATATTTGGCATATCCATGTTATGTCCGCATGTCGCAAGTAGCAAAAACAGCTCTACCTACTCCGACCACTGGTTATAAGCCATTTTTTAAGACAAGTCATGATTGCGATTTTTTTAGTTAGGTCAGTCTACTATTAGGCGTGCGAAAAGTAATCCACATTTTATAAAATTATTTCATTTAAGTGTTATTGAATAGCGGTCCTGTTTACAGTGATCCGATCGCTCGCCCGTATTCATACAGATTGGGCACGCAATTTGAATATTTAGGTTAAACGGATTGCTAAGGCGAGATCTGACTCAGTAGTACAAATATAATTAGAACAGTTTATAATTATATTTGTTTATATTATAGGCCGTAGGATGGCATTGTCATGTTGTTTCTGGTTTCTTGAATAATTGAAGCATAGGTCTGATTATCCCTTACTTAGGTACACACATAGAAAATCTTTATAGCCTAGCCCTTTTTTTTTGGTTGGGAAATCATCAAATAACTTCTCCCGCTCTGGGTGAAGCGGGAGGGCGTGTCAGACTTCTACTGACTAAAACCCACCCGTGTTCCTTCAGTTGCCTGTGCCAGGGTTACGGTAACTCTTTCGAACAACCCGCAACCCTGGCAGGCATCGGCCCTAGCGGACCCCATCAGCTAGTGCTGACATCTCTTTGAGGCGCGCGTGGAACACAACACGCCGTCGACCCGGGCCTGGTCCTTACCGGACGGCGAGCTACCCATTGCTCGCATAGCCTAGCCCTGTTATCTCATGAATATGCCAGAGAGTTCAAAGTTCTGAGCCTAAGTACCTTCAAGTGTCACTGTTGTCTCGCGCTGCATATTACTAATTTGCGAATACCCTCTTTAGTATAAATACAGAGTTTCATGTCATTAGCATCATTACGCTTTTAGTAATTAATCCGTAAACATCATCACGTCTCAGTCACCCGCGGCCCGTCCTTAGGCTCAAAACTTTTCAGCCCCCCGTACGCTAAGGTAAATCTGAGCAACAATTATAGCGCTCTTATGAGTGTTACAGCCGGTGTACCCGGGGACTGAAAAGTTTTGAGCCTAGGGATGGGCCGCGGATGACTGAGACATGATTAATTACTGAAAGCGTAATGACGCTAATGACATGAAACTATGTATAAAGAGGGTATTCGCAAATTAGTAATATGCAGCACGAGACAATAATGACACTTCAAGGAACTTTTCAGCCCCCCTGGCACTTAATTATACATCTCCATAAAATTAAGATACAGTTCATATACCACCAAGTAAAGCGCGTTATATAAAATTAAATTATACCTTAAATTACATAAAAACCCAAGTAATTACCGTCAGAATAATCTTTTGAAAGGCAAAAGTGATCAGATAAGGACGTTATGTACGTAACATTGTTGCCATATACAAAACTGCCGTGCCCAATAAGGCGAGCGCTTCGTGATACCTTTATCACGTTATCAGAGCTTTCTAGCGCCGTGCGCGGGAGCACGCGCCGCGATAGCTGCGGGTAAGGGTTTGGGCAGACTGACGTGGCGCCAGCCTATAATGTCCCCACTGTTGAGACACAGGCGTCTCTTCAAGAGGGAGTGGGCTTTAATCCACCACGCGGGCCCAGTGCGGGTTGGTAGATGTCACATGTCTTGGAATTTTTGGTTCTAGGACATGCCGGTTTACTCACTATGTTTTCCTTCACCCTTTAGAGAGCACTGGTGATGAAATAAATTACACAAAGTAAAGCACCTGCCTGGGGCGGCAGTCTCGATACTCGTAACGATAGCTTTACGACTGAAATCGCTTGCTAAATCCTAATGGGGTACCTAGACGGGCAAAATGGTAATAGTTAGGCTTTTTCAAAGACAATTATTGGCCACTTCAAATTAACCTTGAATAACGAGGAAAATTGGAGAACATGATTAAATAAAAAAAACGGTTCTCGCCGCAACTGGTTTGAAAATGTAAATGGTGTTTTCGTGCTTGTCAAGCAATTTTGACCGTCTTAGTACTACTCCATTAGGACTTAGCGAGCGATTTCATTCGTAAAGCTATCGTTACGAATGTCGAGACTGCTGCCCCTGGGTTCGAATCTGTGTTTTTAAGATCTGTGGTTCGAACCTACGACGTAGGTCGTGGGTTCGAACCCATACAGGTGCTTTTTAACTCGCAAGATTATCAGGGATCTCCAAGCGGAGCGACTAGAAGAGAATCAAGAGAAATTAAACTCAATGCTTAATATTCATAGACAGTTATTATGACAGAACATTAGAGTAGTAGTTTAACAAGAATTTCGGTTTTTGGAATGAGCCACGCATAATTTAGGGTTCCGTATTTATAATTATATTATTAAACATGTTCTCCCATACAACTGCAAATGTAACTTTGATGGCACAATATTGAGAAATTTAACATGTTACTTTAAGACCATAGACTTCTTATAAATTTTTCTGTGATCTATACGTATAGAACTGTTTTCAGTATTTTTTTTTTTCTTCAAATTTTAGGCTCAGTGTCAATTTTCGCATATTTTCTTAAATAACATTAAAACAATTTATTTTAAAATTATAAAAAAAATTATCAGAGACCCTCACAGTAAGCCCTTTCATTAAAATTTGATATGCCTCACGGTACGGCCCCAAAAAGTGACACAATATTCAATATTCATTTATTTAAGTTACACGTCTGTGTTCGGGTCACAGAAATATATACGTGTACCAAATTTCAACTTAATCAGTCCATTAGATTCGGAGCAAATTGGCTGTGACAGACGGACAGACGAGTGATAAGGGTTCCGTTTTTTCCTTTTGATGTACGGAACCCTAAAAAATGCTGAAAAACACGATAGTAACTGGTCATATACTCTATTGTAACAAAAATGTGTCCTGATAAATGATACTTTATTTCCCGAAAACCAAGAAAACTCACAAAATTTTTGTCAACAAATAATTTGACAAATTACTTTCAAATAAGCACGGCCAGTATATGGGATAGATCTTTACCTACCATTAGAACAATAGAGGATTACAAAAACCTTTTGTTCAAACAATTTAGCGCGTAACCGATGTGCCCCAGCCTTACATCACAGATTCCACTAATATGCTTTAGAAATTCGTTCTAATTTTACTTTCCGAAAGTGGAGCGGAAGACATACGATCGTCCTGCGGCTCTTCTGCAGTGCACACAAACGAATCGTGTTACTATCAACTAGGACGATGTAATCCTTTACATTGTTGTGGAGATGGTGTTTTATTACTTTTTCTATTCCGGTTTTTTGTGGAAAGTATTGCTTTGAAACGGTGCGGTGGGTTGGGAAAACTAGACATAAGTTGCCAAAAACGGTTTCGGAAAGATTTTTTTATTCATCTATTGTCGAGTCTCAGTTCTGTGGTCAAGAATTAATTGACTGTTAGGTATTTAATTTATTGCAGATTGGCTGATTTATTGGTCAAGCTTTTAATAATCGAAGATTCGGCAGTTTGTTTTCCTATTTTGACTGCGTCGACAGTGATTATCTATAACGAGTTTTCTGATGTCCTACAATAACATATACATACATATCGAACACCAGATCTAAACTGAGACAACTCAAAAATTGTTAATTTTGAGTTATGCTTGTATTCGAATACTCGGTTATCATACGCTAGTTGCTTTTAAAATTAAGCTATTTATTATCTAGAATCAAATTAAATTATATAACTTCCCTAACAAAAAACGCAGATACGTTTTTTCCTTCCCTGTAAAATTACCTTTTTGGAATTGTCTTATTAGATCTAAGATAAGATAATTTTATTTGTTCAAACATGAGTATGCAAGTTGTTAAAAGTATTCTAAACAGGTCGCGTCATGCTTACCCTATACAATGGTATACAAATATTTAAGTGGGTAAAGTATATACAGGGTTATTTGTAAAACACCAGCAACCTCTTAAGGGGTCATTGTACTCATCATTATGAACAACTTTTACTATGTGACCAAACCTGAAATCGCGAAAAGAAATCAGCTGTTCAGTACATTTATGTTCGCATAATTCGTCAAAATGTACTAAACAGCTGATTTTTTTTTCGCGATTTCAGGTTTGGTCCCATAGTAAAAGTTGTTCATAATGTACCCCTTAAGAGGTTGCTGGTGTTACAAATAACCCTGTATAATAAACAAAACAAAAACGCTTTCGCTTTTTTCGTTTTTAAATTAGGTATTAAAATTATACAGCGAATAAAATAATTTAAATAGTAATATAACCACAACTCAATTATTCAAAATAAAATATAATAGTCATAGTTCACATAAAATAATAATAATAATAATACGTCTAAAGCAGTAGGCAAAATAAATAGGTCAAAATTATAATAGTCATTCAAAATATTTTTCACATAAAAATCATTATTGGTGTAATATGCTCTTTCTGCTAATTTTTTTTTTTACTTTCTATTTAAATAAACTGCACGTCACTGCACGGCAATTTATTATAAATTATAGGAGCCATGCAAAAGACACTCTTCCGCATAAGAGGAGTTCTGGATTGTTGTAAGCAAATCTGAGTGTAGTCAGGTCTGTTGCGTGGAAACACCTCAGCCATGCGAGTAAACAGATTAGGGTTGGACCTTACAAACATTGCATTTTCTATAATATAAATGGACGCTAAGTGTGCGATATCTTTGTACACTCCTTCCTATAAGTCAAATGTATATTATTGTCTAGTTTTAATTTACGGGAGACCATAATTATGTATATAGGGTGGAAACCTAGTGGCCTGAATGGTGGCTTAGACTTAGCTTAGGCACCAGGATCCCACAATATTTTTCTTTGAGCACACAACATTATTGTTCTTTGTATATTTTAGACGGATATTGTGGTGAGATAATATGTACAGACGCCAGCAGGTCAAGCTACCCGAAACTGTCAAATTTTCCCAATCAACCTTGAACCTAATGCTTTAGCGATAAAGTTGCAAATCTATTAAAGAAATTTGACAGATTGTAGTAGCTTGATGTGCTGGCGTCTGTACATAAATAAGAATTATTATTATAGCTGAATGGTGCTGATCCATGCGTCTTGTTCGTGAACGGGCGGCGTTAGTAGGGACTGGTCAGCTCTTAGCGGCCACGGCTTATTTTAATTTACTTGTTTTTTAGTTGTTATCTTTTGATTACTGTTGGTATTTAGTCGATTTAAATATGCAAAAAATAATCTATTCTTACTTTTGAGTAATAGCAACACTGTCACTAAATGATTTAATAAAACCAACCACTGCTGTCAGTGCGTTCCTTGTTCTCTATTCGCTGTGCTAGGAGACAGACATAAAACCTTCCCTGTGTAACGTTAAATAAAATATAAAGAACGTTATTTAAATTTTAAGTCTCTGTTTTTAATTTACGCCCGTAACCCGATTTCCTACAATTACGGACGCTTTTAAAGTGCACGTCTTTCTACATCGTTCTCACATGTATATTTTCAATATGAATGATGTAAACAATATTGTGATTTCAATGAGTGGAGTTTCGTGCCCGTTCTTCTCCATAGTTACCTGCTACACTTTGGAATGGCCAAAGAGCTTCCTCTTTCTCATTGACTGACCCTAAGCTACTACGAACCGACCCTAAGCTATTACGATCTGTCAAATTTCTTTAATAGATTTTCAACTTTATTGCTAAAGCATTAGGTTCAAGGTTGATGGGGAAAATTTTGACAGTTTCGGGGTAGCTTGGTGTGCTGGCGTCTGTACATACGTACTGTGTGGTGCCTCATTGTGGTGCTAACCAGATACTGCGACCACCACAACAACTCAAGTGGGGCACAGCTAAATTGAGCATTGTTCTCCGAAGCCAGCCTGATGAGGCTCCGGTGGAACTGTTTACCCACTGTTGTAACCACTCGCGTTTTATTGTTACAGGCTTTCTTAAATGATGATCGGAATTAACGGGTTTAGGATTACGTTTTTAATTAAAAGTTAAAGAAAAATACAAAATATATATAAAGTCAATCTATTCATACACGAAATCCCTTATCTGTGTCATTGTACTCATCATTATTAAAAACTTTTACTATGGGACCAAACCTGAATTCGCGAAAAAAATCAGCTGTTCAGTATATGTATTTATGTTCGCATAATTCGTCAAAATGTACCGAACAGCAGATTTCTTTTTCGCGATTTTGTTAAAAGTTGTTCATAATGATGAGTACAATGACCTCTTAAGAGGTTGTTGTAGAACAATCAATAAAACTGCGTTGTCTTCTGTTGCAGGGATACCTTCACGTGTGGCGGCGCGAAGTGACATTCTCGGACGAGCAGCTGAACGAGCTGTTCAACAACATCGAGGACATTTATAACTTTAACAGGTAAGCAAATTTTTTTTGGAAGTAAAGCTATTGATTTTACCTTTATTCGCCTTCTACTTCCACAGACGCTTTTGCTGCAGAACTAATAGTAAGCGACACCTAAGTGAATGTTTAAATAAAAGGGCGCTGTTGGATTTCCAACAACGATAGTTGAAAATCCAACAGCGCGCTTTTTTAAGTATTAGTTTAGGTGTAGCTTAGTGTTCGTGAAAACGGGCATTAGGGTACAAGGGTACAAGGTTTGATTAGGTGGGTGATCAGGTGATCACAATAAAAGACGAATGCATTATAGTTTGACCAAGACCGCTATACCGCGCCGTAGGTATGTGCGCGGCGAGACGGGGGGCAGTGCAGGCCGCTCACGGCGTCCCACCGCTCATTCGCCAGCGCTGCACCCCGCACAGTGGTGCAGGTAGTACGGGCATGCGGAAAATATTATTTTTAAATGAAAAGACGTTGCGTTTCTTCATAATACTTTATTAAAATGATATAATGGATGTACCAGTTTACAAAGAGAAAGATATAACACGTATTTTTTTTTTTATTAACATGAAAATATTCATCAAATTTTTTCACATGAATTTCATATAATTAAATCAGCATTTTTAAATAAATAAATATTAATAAACTAAATATTAAATAGAGAAGACATTGATTTAGAGATGGGTGCTATCCACTAATAAAGCTTTGGCATCATCGTGAAGAGGATAGTATTTTTTATTCGGTACTGCACGTAAACTGTTGATAAGGGGATCTGAGGTAGCTAAGAGCATATTCATAACATCTTCATTACATGATAGACGAGAACATTTTCTTGAATGACCTAACCTATAATTGCGGTAATCTTTATTTCGCGCTTCTTGAGCTTCCTCAGATAACATCCCAATAGGTAAGGCAGCAACACTTATTATTTCTTTGCCATGCAGCAAGATTTTATGCACAGTATTTGGCATATTATACCAGCTGTACATGCTTACGTATAGTTCAGCAGTTTCGTAACAATAACTACCAAACTTATCCGAATCAACTAATGCACTAGAATTAATTGTTTGCAATATTATACCAAACCGATGAATAAGTTCTTTATCGACTCTTGTGACTTCAGCTACAATGTCTGCATTATTGAAAAATCTTCTAGACGTATTTCCATCGTTAGATGTTCCCATTCCTTGCTTTACAAAATCCACTTTTAGACCTAAACGTTGAAACAGCTCACTTTGGATTCTTTTCTTCTCTTCATCTTTTTGTTGTTTGGTAGTTGCGTTCGTTCTCCAACTGGTAAATGACATATTGTACGCAATATGTAATATGCATTCCATAAATTTAATCCGTGCGTGAAGCGGGGATAAACCGACCTTGAGAGCCTCCGTATTCACAGTTTTATTTCGCACTTGGTCAAGGTTATTCATTTCTGATGGCTTTGACTTGCATATAAAACACACTGCACATGATGATGTGTCCGTAACTGTCTGCGCTATTTTGCCATCTATCATTGTGAACACAAGTTTATGGTAGACTTTGTAAGTCTTTTCCTTTAAACTAATAACAGTTTCATTTAAGTTTGCTATTTCAGACTCCATTCTAGCAATTTCATTTTTCGTAGATTCTGTAGTTTCTTTTTGAAATTGGAATTGTACCGGGCGACAACACCTTGTAGAAGAAGGAGTTGCATTTGTCCAATACACAACAGATTTATTTTCCTTTTCATACAGACGCAGTGGAACTAATGATGTCAAAAACATATATGAATCTGACACATTTTCGTCGATAAATGACTGTTTGTACTCAGCATGACCTGATGATCCGTCACATCCCCACTTGTGTAAAAACGTTGAATTTACACTAATCTGTGTAAGGTCGTCTTCAGACATTACTTCAAATAATCTTCTGGTTGTGTGATCCAGTAATGACTGCAAACTTACACAAGCGTAGCTTTCCGTTACATCAATATCCGTGGGGTAGCATTGCCTTTTTACTTCAAGTACTTTATGATAATCGGGAAAAATATCACAACCAATACTTTTTGCTGCATTTCTCAGTACTTGATATTGATGTTTCGAAAGTGATGCATCAAGTAATAATGCCAACGCTTTTTCTGGAGTAAACTTGATAGTATCCGATGATTCTTCTTGTACGAGTACCTTAGAGGCAGCTTTCTTAATCATTTCTTCAGGAACGCTTTCACACAATCTTTTAACTTTATATCGCTTTGTTCGATCGCAACATTCATCAAATGATTTTTCTGGTCGTCCTCTATGAGAGCGTTTTGATGGCCCTGGAACATTACTGTCACAATTCACCACATCAGTCTGCACCGAAGATGTCTCAACGGTAAAAATATTTTTCAGCCACTGTTCATTTTTTGCCATAAAAGCATTTTTATTTCTCGCTGCAGTTTGCCACTTTTTTGTAAATACGGGTAGAAAATTACGGCTTAACTTTTCATAAACTTGATTCCAAACACTTTCTGTAAGCTGTGGATACATAAGTTTTAAATTTTCGAGGCATTTATGTATCTCACGATTACTTGATATTATGATTTCCACTAAATCGGCATAGACAATAGTAAAGCTATCCATCACTATAATAACACTGTTATCGTAAGAGAAAATAATTGTAAGTGAAGTTAAAACTACCATTCAATGCTATTTATACTTACACGATATGATAAAATGTTAATTACCCTCATTAGAAACACTTATTAATATAATGCACTTTTTCTTAATTACAAAGCGTCATTAGTTAAGTACCTGGTATTTCCAAGATCGCAGGTTATCGCAGCCAAAACTAATGTATTCTTAATCTATAGGGTCTAATTAATCTCCGAAAGTATATTATTACGTATCGGTCGATAACGGAGATTAGTTATGATCTCATGATTGAAAACAAAAGGTTCCAAATGACCTTCTTCACTAAAAATGTAATAGCAAGTAATTATTCATTATATTATAACATTATGTTTACTATTTTATTAATACACACAATAAACTTATGACTAAACTAAAAATGAAAGTTGATAATTATAGTATTTTGGTTCTATTCATACTTGAAATAACAATATTTTTTGCACGAAATTTGTAAATTCTCGATCACCCTACTTTGGCATCATATAATTAAATACTGTATAATTATTTATCCGTATTAATTTTAGGACTTGTTTCTACTCATTCTAGTATGTGTGTACCAAATTGTAGACATTTTAAACAAGGTTGAAACAAAGGACTTTTTTCCGCCCTTGAACCAATGTGCCCCGCCTCGCCGCGCATTCCTAAGGCGCGGTACAGCGGTCTTGGTCAAATTATATCAAACACTATTGCTATATTATTCTTTTATTGCATTAATATTTATTGCAAAAGTGTTTTCCTTCTTGTATATTACGCTCCCCGAAGTTTTAAATGCTTAAGTTACTAAAATGCTTTTATTTTTTATGTTACACGTCATAAACTTTGTAGTTTGCCCCATCTTTCCATCACAAATAATCGTAATAGATTTCGCGAATTTGACAAATACCAAACAACAATATCGCGTATCTCTGACATATGGCATAACGACATCCCCTCATTCATCTTTACAGTGGCTGTCTGCTAAATCGTAATAATAGGGGGCTTCGTCACGCCCTCTAGTCTAAGAGGGTAGGCAGACCGACAGGCGGAATCCATCGGTACATAAAACATGGTTTTGGTTTTTTAAAGTTGCTGAGGTTGCTAAACTTTGACAGACGACTTAGCTTTTGAAAGGGGGATGTTTTTGAAAAGGACCCCAAGTAAAAATTAAACGAATGAGATGGATCAATAAAATGTAGCTCGTGGCTATAAGTAATAACAGCCGCACGGGGTGATCCATCCGGTTAAGCTTGCCGGGGTTGGTCCGTGGATGGGTGGCCATCTTTACATACCGAGACTCCCCCGTGCCTCGGAAAGCACGTTAAGCCGTTGGTCCCGGCTGTCATTCGAAGATCTTTGACAGTCGTTACGGGGGTGAATATTCGAGCGTTTTAACCGCCGTCATTACCTTCCGTCAAATGTTGATGAAAGAGAATATAGTTAATGAAATATTTCATCAATTCCCAGAATCTGCTTAAGGACCAGAATCAGGAATTGCTGAAATATTTCATTAAATATATTCTCTTTCATCAACATTTGGCGGAAGGTAATGACGGCGGTTAAAACGCTCGAATATTCACCCACGGGTCGTCAGAAGCCCGAAATTCTGACAACCAGTCTTACCAAGGGGTATCGTATTACCCAGCTACTGAGTTATGGAGGTCAGATAGGCAGTCGCTCCATGTAAAATACTAGTATTCAGTTGCATTCGGTTAGACTGGAAGCCGACCCCAACATACTTGGGAAAAGGCTGGGCTGATTGATGGATCAATAAAATACCCATGTTTTACAGCTATGATAAGAGTAGCCTATTAAAATAAACAATATAACCTTTATTATGTGATATAATGGGGACCTTGGAGTTCTAAAATAGATAATACCAGAATTTTACACGAGTGACTGCCTATCTGACCCCTACAACCCAGTTTTACGGGGTAACACGATATCCCTTGGTAAAATTAATTCTCAGACTTCTGGGCTTCTGACTACCCGTAACGACTGCCAAAGATTTACAAATGACAGCGGGGACCAACGGGTTAAGAGGAAAGCTCCAGGTAGCCCGCGAAATTCAAATTTTCTTAAATTTTTTGCAATTCGCAATACAGCATTAGGTTGTATGTTGTAAATTATAATCATTACAATCAGTAATACAACTCTTTAAGTTAGTATAATTGTAAATAACAAGATTTCATGAAATGGTAATTCATTAGGATTATATGAACTTAGAGAGTTGTATTGATGATTATAATGATAATAATTCTATAAATACAGATTTGTTACGGTCCCGAATCATATTCAGATCCACATACAACCTGATACTGACCTGCAAAAAACGGAAGTAAATTTGAATTTTGCGGCCTACCTGGAGCTTTCGCCTTAACGTGCTTTTCGAGGCACGGAGGGGTCTCAATATGGATGGCCAACCCATTCACGGACCGACCGCGATAAGCGTAGCAGGTGGTGAAGTAAAAATAATAAAAATGTGTAATGTGTTGAACATTGTGTAAATCAGCCCGCTCAACAACTACTCTGAACTCCATAAATTATTATTCTAATCGCGGACCACGATTCAAGGAAAACAGTAAGATTAACAATTTTTATAATAATCGTTTGTTGATGGAACAATAACTACCGGAAAATTTTAGCGCAAAAGAATTATTTGTCAACCATAAGGAAGTAATATCACGGACGTTGCCGACTATTTACCTTTTAATACTTGTGGTTTAATTTGCTAAAACATGGCGTCAAACTCACATAAGAAGCAATGATGATGAAAGCGATAGAAAGAGAAAAAAATACTTAAACAAAAGTAAAAAACCGACTTCAAAAACCTAAAACGAATTACCTAAATAAGTTTCTTAAAGAACTTAACAGCTTCTGAAGTCGGTGTAGCTAAGGTGCATTGAAGAATTGGAGACATCGACTTCAGAAGCTGTTAAGTTTTTTAAGAAAGTTATTTAGGTAATTCGTTTTAGGTTTTTGAAGGCGGTTTTTACTTTTTTAAAAGTAAATTTATTTTTCCATTTTTTGTTGAATATACAATAACATAAGCCCAACACGAACGAAAAGAAGAATCATCAATATCCGCTTAGAAATATCAGAAGTAGAACTTCGTACATAAGAATAAGTACCTAATGTATTATATACTAAAACCTTCCTGAAATTATGTAGATCACGATAGTGAACGAACCATCAAAATTGGTGCATAAGTTTTTGAGAGAATCGCGGACATACAGACGAATACAGAACCTCCTTTTTCGATTAACAATTATATGACATAAACTGTAACAGTGGGAAAAGGATCTCCTATTTGTACCAAATGTAGTGCGTAAAACTATATATCGAATATTTTTAGGGTTCCGTAACTCAAAAGGAAAAAAACTGAACCCTTATAGGATCACTCATGTGTCTGTCTGTCCGTCTGTCACAGCCAATTTGCTCCAAATCTAATGGACCAGTGAAGTTTCTATAATAATATAATTCAATCATGATTCGAAAGACACGTGGCGCCATCTATTATCATAAGAAGTTTATTGTTGTTTTCCTCGGAAACAGTACTTTATTTCGGGATTAAAGGTACCCTATGTTCGTTTCTGTACACCTGACAACATATAAAATAACGTAAATAAATAAATAAGTATATAAGGTGTATCTATTCATACACGAAATCTCTAAAGGGGTCATTGTATTCATCATTATGAACAACTTTTACTATGGGACCAAACCTGAAATCGCGAAAAAAGAAATCAGCTGTTCAGTACATTTTGACGAATTATGCGAACATAAATGTACCTACTGACCAGCTGATTTTTTTTTTGCGATTTCAGGTTTGGTCCCATAGTAAAAGTTGTTCGTAATGATCAGTACAATGACCCCGTAAGAGATTTCGTTTATGAATAGATAGACCTTACATGTAATCAGGATGTTCTGTTTAGTGGTTTAGGCGTGAAAAGGTAACAAACAAACTTACTTTCGCATTGATAATATTAAAACTTAGGATAATATTAAGTTAGGATTGGGCCTAGGGATCCTATCTGTGATTGGACCGTCATCATCATTCTATATTTCACCTTTGAATTACCCACTGTTGGGTACAGGGCTCATTTAATTTCTTTGATTGAATCTTATCCTCACCACCACCATCTGCCTAGGCTTTTTCCAACTATGTTGGGGTCGGCTTCCAATGTAACCGAATGCAGCTGAATACCAGTTTTTTACATAGAGCGACTGCCTATCTGACCTCCACAACCCAGTGACTGGGTAACACGATACTGGTAAGACTTGTTGTCAGAGTTTCGGGCTTCTGATGACCCGTAACGACTGTTGACGATCCACGAATGACAGCCGGGACCAACGGCATAATATGATTAAATCTTATACTCTTACAAACTAGCTTCTGCCCGCGACTTCGTCTGCGTGAAATTTCTTGTTCCCACGGCTCACCCCTTCGTGTCACATTGCATCGTCTGCCCGCGCTTACTTATTACTTCGTTTTCGCTTAGCGTTCTTTCTGATTTTGCTCGTCTCCTAAGGGTGGTAGCGTGATGATAAATAGCCTACAGCCTTCCTCGAGAATCCCTATTGTCGGAAGTCTCTACTGTGTTGCTTTTTTGATTCTCGTGGAATCCTTTGGTGGGACATGTTGCATAGCAATGACACTATCACCGGGGATGTTTGCGCCTCTCAGCTACGCCAGCTCGCTGCTGCGATCCGGGAAAAACGCCGAAGACGAGTCGAGGTTCACCTTCTCCATGATAATGCGCGACCGCACGTCGCTTCCGTTGCTCATCATCAATTAAAGGAACTTGGCTGGGAAACAGTGCCGCATCCACCGTACTCTCCTGACCTTGCTCCGTCTGACTACCATTTATTTCGGCCATTGAAACAGTATTTACGTGGAAAAAAATTCAAATCATATGATAATCTCAAAAGTGACATAGAGAAATTCTTTCAATCTCAGTCTCCACACTTCTGGGCAAAAGCTATTGAGTCACTACCACAAAGATGGGCAAAGGTAGTAGATACGGAGGGTGATTATATTGTTGATTAAACATGTAACATTAAATAAATAATTAATAAATTCAAGAGCACCTAAAAGTGTTTCATTATTTTCTTACCAACCCAATATTAGTATAGTTAAACACAAGATTAGTTTGCAATCGATATAGTTTTATATTTTACTAGCTTTTGCACGCGTAGACGTCGGAAATTATCCCAAGGGAACGAACTACCGGGATAACAAGTATATCCTACGTCCTAACGTCCTAACTCAGGTTACTGTAATGGTTTATCTCTGTGTTTGATCGAAATCTGTGCAAAGGTAACAAATAGACTTTTGCATTCATAATATAATTTGAGAAATATGGATTTTTCCCAGACCAGACGAGTTGTATGACTTGTCTCTCAAGTAGACTCGTCACAATTTTATTTTTACTTCTTTCTATGACATTGACGATCCCCTAAACTTCCTCCCATATGGAGGGTGTTAAAATAATAGCAAGGGTACTTTTGGGAGGGTTACTTTTACAAAAGAGGGTATGTATGTGTGGTCTGCAATGAACGTACATTGTGCATGTGTGAAAATAAATCTACAGGGTGTAATTATAAATCCGAAAAGTGTAGATGTGGTTCTAAAGTCTAATCCTGCACAAAAGAAAAATGTAAATAAGAGCATTTCCTTAATCTGTGAATATTTTAGATTTTGTTTATACATAATGTAATTAATTTGTAAAGTAAAAAGTAAAGTAAAAATTCATTTATTTTCCACACTAATTCAAACAGTACAGATATTATTAAAATAAATGGAGTGGACTGGAGCCTAAACTAGGGCAGCCCTGTATTTCAGGTCTCCAGGTCTTCCTCCCGCGGCGAGTAAGTTGGTACAATTTATTAATGAGTGACAACTATTAGAGATGTAATTAATATATATTGTGTGTGTTTGTGTGAGCGCGTGTGTGTGTGTTGTGAGTGTGTTCGTGTGTGTGCGTGCGTGGGTGTGCTGTAAAGTTATGTCTAGCGCGGATAAAGCTGACAATCGCGCAAAAACTATCAAGCGTATTTTAATGAAACCTTCGCCATTTTAAAGATAATTTAATTATTTGTCTTTTAGTATATACACGTGTTTTAATACAATACCTTTTTATGTATAATAAATGAATAATTTGTCTAATTTTGGGACAGCGCTCCTTGATGGGCGATTCCTATTACTAGCTGGACGTACGACACGTTGCGTGAGCTCAGCGCAGAACACGCAAGCTAACCACTCAAGGCCATTAGCATATATCTGCGTCTTAAATTTATTTTGTTTCACCCTATATGTATCACCTATGTGTGTGTTGGTTCTAATAGCTAAGTTTGTGTGTGGTCCCCTATTAGTAAAAGAGTATAGTTTCTGTGCAGTATTGAATTACTATTATACTCTAAAGTACTAAATTGAGTGCAGCTTGCTATTTATGATGATAGCACATAGGTATAGGACTTTTTATTTTGGTATAATTTTATTGTAGTGTATTCGTTCGTAGATCTTCATCCCGTTTCCTGTTAAAACAATGCCATTATCTTATTTCTCATGACTTTTGTTAACGATGTATATTGTATCGTTTTTAGCTTGTTTTAGTTGATTTGCGATAGTTACTTATTACTATAACTTAGCTATTCCTTCTTTACCTTTTTGTAATGGGATTTATTATTACTTTAGCGACCCACCCCAGTTTTGCATGGGTGCAATCCTACTAATATTATAAATTCGAAAGTTTGGACGAATGGATGTTTGTTACTCAAGCACGCCAGAACTGCTGAACGGATCTGGATGAAATTTGGCACAGATATCGATTATAGTCTGGAATAGCTTTTCATATCGAAAAAAATTACGATTCCCGTGGGATAATTTCCAACTTCCACGCGAGTGAAACCGCTGCCAAAAGCCTAGTTATTTATATGTGAAGACGGTAGGTATTCTGTTCACGACACGTTGTGTCCAAGTTTTGAGCAGTAACCTAACAAAAAGTACCAGGTTCTCATGAATTCAAGACACCTAGTATTTTCTTAGCATTATTATCTGGAATAATGTACTCGTATGTACAGACGCCAGCACATCAAGCTACTACAATCTATCAGATTTCTTTAATAGATTTTCGACTTTATTGCTAAGGCATTAGGTTCTAGGTTGATTGGGAAAATCTGACAGTTTCGGGTAGGTTGACCTGCTGGCGTCTGTACCTTTCAAATGGTAAAAGAATTTTGAAGTGAAAACTTCTTTAGGCGCGTTGAGCGATTTTTGGTAGGGGAAATCTTACGGGCTCGCGTCACCGCAACATGCTATGCATAGTTTTACGTTTAAATTTTCACTTCTGTCGGGGCAGCCATTTGTTTTTTTTAATTTGGAGCTGTTGTTCCGGACATTACCCCCTCCACATATACACAAACTTACAAAAATCGTTTTCTCCCTTTATAATATTACCTAGTGTATAGGGTGACTGGTAATTAGAGTGCGTTTCATCAAATAGTTCCTTTGCCGTAATGTTGGCTCCACTGTTGTAGGACGAACACGATAGCAGACAGTGGAGCCAACATTACGGCATAGGAACTATTTGATGAAACGCACTATAGTGACCGATACTTAAAAACATGATTGTACTCATGATAACAAACAACTTTTATCAAACCTGAAATCACGAGAAAAAAATCAGCTGCTCCCTACATTTTGACGAGTTATGTGAACATGAATGTATTCAGCAAAAATCAGCTGTCCCCAGCTGATTTTTTTTTCGCAAATTCAGGTTCGTTCCCATACTAAAAGTTGTTTGTTATCATGAGTACCATCATGTGTTGTAAGTATCGGTCACTAATTACCTGTCACCCTGTATGTTAAGGCTGCCTTGAACTTGGAAAAACTACTGGCAACAAGAAGCTAAAAACAAGCTGATGATTCAGTCATTTTGTTAGTTTGCAAAACAGAAGTTATCGAATTGTAATGCGTAGCCAATTTCACAGTCGATTAAGCAGAAACAAACGATGTCTTATACAGCATTGTCATGTTAATAAATTGTGAGAATGACGCTTCTGTAATTTAAGGAAAATGTGAGAATTAGAGAATAGTTTTTAGGGGACAAATGGATAAGACGGAACCCTTATAATAATAATAATATCCTAGGACATTTCACACATGGTCATCTGATCCCAAACTAAGCAGAGCTTGTACTATGGAGACCAGATAACTGATATACTACATACACTACTTTTTTTTGTCTGTAAATAGGATAGGATCACTCGTGTGTCTGTCGGTCTGTCCGTCTGTTTGCTCCGTACACGTATGAATTTCGGGGGGGGGGGGGGGCAAATAGGTAAAAGGTCATGAGCACTAATATGTATACACTAAACAACATTTAAAAGTGATTTCCTCCTACTGTGTTAATTGTAATTTTATATTGTTGTAAACATAGTATTTTGGAACCCATAGTAATTTGACGTTCAAAAAGTGCTGATTCTCAGCCTAGTTTGAATGAATAACTTTTCATTTTGATTTTGATATGAAATAGCTCTTATCTCAAAGTTGCAGTCGTTATTACCTACACGAGAAAATAGCTTTAGAATTTTGCTAAGTGTATACATATACCATATGCTCGTGACTGTACCGTATGACATGTCAAAATGCTAAAAATATTCACTAAAATATTTAAAAAAATATAAAAATATTCACAAAAATAAAAACTAAATTGCGATGTTTCCGTCCTTCAAGTACGCGTGTACAGAGTGTTTCTTTTACGTATCAATTTAACATTTTTAGTGAATATTTTAATATTAAAAAAAATAAAAACCATTTTGTTTTCGAATGGTAATATTTTTTTTAGCATGTATGGATGCTATACTATTGCGGGTTAACGGGAACGCCCTCTGTTGGTTAACATACTGTATATATTATAGATATTTTCTACTGGCCCAGTTTCATAATAAAGCAGAGAGAGAGAGAGAGAGAGCTGATTATTATAAGGACATTATCTACGGATTAAATCGCCTCACTTATTTAATGAACGCCCGGGCTTCTGACGACCCGTAACGACTGTCAAAGATCCACGAATGACAGCCGGAACCAACGGCTTAAATTGCTTTCCGAGGCACGGAGTAGTCTCGGTATGTAAAGATGGTCACCCATCCACAAACCAACTCTGCAAGCATTGCTTAACCTGATCTCGATCGACCCTTGCGACTGTTATTACAAGTAGCCTTAAGGGGGAAGCGCCGGGGTAGCCTGCGAAGGTCAAATTTTCACAATTTACATGTCAGTATCAGTTTGATTAAAGTATGATTCGCGACCGTAACGTATATGTATTTACATAATTATAATCATTAGAATCAGTAATATAACTAAGACTAACTTAGTATAAACCTAAAGGTCAAGATTTCATGACATAGTCATTGAATAGGATTACCTGGTCCTAAAGAGTTGTATTGATGATTTTAATGATTATAATTCTGTAAATACATACGTATTTTGATCAACATATAACTTATACTGGCGTGCAAATTGCAAAAAACGTAAGAAAATTTGAATTACGCCTCGAATTTCCCATTTTCTTCTAATTAAAAGGTATAAAAAAAAAATATAAAAAATTAACTCAATACTCAATTCTTTATTGCATTCCACAATGTAGGCTTAGGTGGTAAACATTTGCCAAAAGAAACAATCATGGACCCTGTTGGGCACAGCAAAAGATAGATAGGTATGTGGAGAAGAGGACTTATCATTTATGTAATCTAACTTATTGTAAACTTATTCTAAACACACTTTTATAATATAATTAATGTATACTAATAATAATTTAACATTTTACTTATTGTATACTTAATTTTTTCTAGGATTTATCATTTAGCTATTTGTTACATTTGCTCATTGGTAGCTTTTTTAATTTGTTCGTGAATATATGGAGTTTTTTTTTCATTTCTTATATATTCGGGTAACATATTGTAAATTTTGATTGACATAACTAGAGGGCTTGTCGAGTGTATTTTTAAGCGGGATGTTGGTATGTTGAGTCGTGTTTTGTGTCGGAGTGTGTATCTTGTTTGTAAATTAATATAGAAATTCGTCTTTCTTATAATATTAAAAGGTATTAAATAAAAGTAGTAACAACTAATGAATATAAGTGGCAGAAACGTTCGTTATGGCACGTTATGATTATGAAGCTCACGGTGAAACTCTAATAACGTATAAAATGGGGTGGAAACATTCGGGTGGGGACGGTTGGGGCGGGCCCGTTGGTGACCTAGTTACATACCAATGATGCAGTAACGTGATGATGACGTAACGTGTATTAGTAGTAGTAATAATGCTTGTTCTAATGTCACTGAGAGGCTGTCAAGGATCAGAAGAATTGACTGTTATAATATTCTATTGCGTAGAATACAACTATATAACATCACGCCTTGTTTGTACTTATAGTACAGCAGTACACCCACATTTCATCACTTTAAGTCCCATGTAATAGGGGGCCAGCCTATTGCCATCAACCGGACACAAATCCAGACTCTAGGCTGCTACTGAGAAATTCCTGATAGAAAAACCCAATGTAACACTGCACTTTGCTATAAATATGCAGTGAATATAACTAGGTACCTATACCATAGTTATTTTAGAGCAACAACTATTGGCTCACTTTTACCTCAACTCACTAAACGCGTTTCACGCTAAACGAATTTAAAACATCGCTCTTTTCTTTCAATCGTTGGAAGATGACAGAGACGGAATGATGTTTTAACTGTTTAGCGTTAAACGCCTTTAGTGATGTGTGGTGAAATTGAGTCTTTTCACTAATGAAACTGAACGTGATCAGCACATACACCACGTTTAAGAGCTGTCAGTGTCATTATTTTCTTTGGAACTTTGACACTGACAGCTCTTGAACTCGGCTTAAATGTGCTAATCGCGTTAAGTTTCATTGGTGAAATCCGCACTTAAGCTCATTTTCACCTCAAATTACTAAACGCGTTTAACGCTAAATGAGTTTAAAACATCTCTCCGTTTCTTTCAAGGATAGTTTGAAGAAGACAGAGACAGAATGATGCTTTAAACTCGATTAGTGTTAAACGTGTTTAGTAATGTGTGGTGAAAATGAGCCCAAAGTGTAAATCAGTGTGTAAATTGGATTTCTAAAATAAACTGTGAAATAGTTGAGAGTCGACTGCCTTGTCTGTCTAAATGTGTGGCAGATGCATTATTCAAAGAAAACATAAAATATTAAAACAAAATTTGCCTACAAACATAAACCAAAACTTCAAACACACCCAAAGAAAGCAACTAATTAGGGAAATAAACAATACTGATCTCCCCACCCGCGTGGCGCCCGTACACGCCACCTGCCCCGTGTGTTTCCACAAGGTGTCGAACACCAATTAGCTATGAATGCATAGCCGACCCGGATTCCTCTCCGTATGACGTAACTGCACCTTTAGATGACTTTAGCCGTCAGTGGTTTATGGTTGGTGCTCATATTATATTACTTTCAAAATAATTGACTGAGTTATGGTTAATTTTACAGGATCTTTAAGTGTTTTGGATGGTGAATAGGCCAGAAGATATTTATTTCATGGTTGTCACTGACTAAAAAAAATTTAAATTCTATTCAGAGTGTAATAAAAAACCGGCCAAGTGCGAGTCGGACTCGCGCACGAAGGGTTCCGTACCATTATCTATAAAAACGGCAAAAAAATCATGTCTGTTGTATGGGAGCCCCCTTAAATATTTATTTTATTCTGTTTTTCAGTATTTGTTGTTATAGCGGCAACAGAAATACATCATCTTTGAAAATTTCAACTGTCTAACTATCATGGTTCATGAGATACAGCCTGGTGACAGACGGACAGCGGAGTCTTAGTAATAGGGTCCCGTTTTACCCTTTGGCTACGGAACCTATGGGTAAAAAACTATGTTGGGGTCGGCTTCCAGCCTAACCGGATGCAGCTAAATACCAGTTTTTTACATGGAGCGACTGCCTATCTGACCTCCGGAACCCAGTAACTGGGCAATACGATACCTCTTGGTAAGACTGGTTGTCAGACTTTTGGGTTTCTGACGACCCGTAACGACGGTTAAAGATCCACGAATGACAGCCCGGACAAATGGAGAGGCACGGAGAAGTCTCGGTATGTAAAGATGGTTACCCATCCACGGACCAATTCCGGCAAGCGTAGCTTAACCTGATGGATCGGCCGGTGCGGCTGTTATTACTTAGACACGAGCTCCTTAGTGTAATGAAAATAAAAAAAAAAATAAAATGTACAAGTATTAAAAAAAAAAATGTACAAGTATTTTCACACAACGTCGTTCTAATTTAATAACCTGCTAAGTCCATTTTTAAGCTTACAGGACGAAGAAAAAACCGACTAATATATTTATCGCTTTAGCAATCGAAATTCTGAAAATCCCATTGGTTCTAATAAGTTTCCTTGATATTTTAAAAACATAACTAATAGCGTATCTTACACACATAAAAAAATAAAACCGGTCAAGAGCGAGTCGGACTCGCGCACCGAGGGTTCCGTACCATCCTACTTCCTACTTATCCTACTTCCTATCCTACTATCCTATTAATATTATAAATGCGAAAGTTTGTGAGGATGGATGGATGTTTGTTACTCTTTCACGCAAAAACTACGGACCGGATATTCATGAAATTTAGCACACAGATAGTTTTGCAAGCTTTACTTGGCAGGTTAACGAATTAGGCCGACGATAAATGACAATTATATCTATGGTTTTTATTATACAGGCTGTCCCAGAAATCGACCGACATACTGTAGGTGGTGATAGCTTTGGTCAAGCTCTCCCAAAATAACAAAACATATGTTCCTCAAAATTTGTTTTGACTCTCATGTGTAAATAAAAAAAACTTTTTATTAATAAATTTTTCCATCAAAATGTTATTATTAAATACCTAGTTACTCTATCCGTAATTATTATCTTTGATGCTCCATAAAAACTTAAAAATTCAACATAAATTCACTATTATTAGATTTATTTCCTCAAATATTTTCTTAATAAATTTTAAACAGTGGTGACGAAAACAATGTATTTAAAGATTTTGCGGAATTTTGCTTGGGGAGTTTTTGAGTTAGCTTCAATAATGCGTATATTTCCCACTTATTTTATGTGGATGATGTGATGGTGTTTTAATAACTTCCTATCACTGTTATTTACATGGTTATATCTACAATTATTGTACTCAATTATGTATTCGAATTTGTGTGGGGTAGGTTCCACAACTAAAAAGTGAAAAAACACTTTGTAGTGTTTTGTTTTGGAAGTCGGTTTTATTTTTTGCTAAAAAGTTTTTATTTATAACTATCTGTTGCCCGCGACTTCGTCTGCGATTCAGGATGAATAGTAGTCTATGTCCTTCTCCAGGTCATGGTTTACCCATGTGCCAAATTTCATACAAATCCGTTCAGCCGTTTTAGCGTGAAAGCGTAATCAACAAACAAACAAACAAACAAACACACTTTCGCAATTATAATAATATATTATTAGTTAGGATAGTTAGGAGGATGAAAAACCGGTCTATCGACACTCTAGAAGTCTAGACTCACAAAATGTATTAGGTAATTAAATTAAGAAAAAAAAAAGCTCTTAACACCCTACTAAAGTTTCTCTAATAATATAATTCAATCATGATTCGAAAGACACGTGGCGCCATCTATTATCATAAGAACGTTATTGTTGTTTTCCTCGAGAACAGTACTTTTTTTTCGCGATGAAAGGTACCCTATGTCTGTTTCTGTATACCTGACAGCGTATATGCAAAATTTCAGGATGATCGGTTCAGTGGTTTAGGCGTGAAAAGGTAACAAACAAACAAACAAACTTACTTACTTTCGGGTTTATAATATTATTATTATATTATTATCTAGGGAACCTAAAATTAAATAAAGGGCAGGACATATCGTTCTAATAAATAGATTATCAAGTTTCGGAAGTGTCCTAATTATTGTGTATGATATCATTGATATCACATTACAAGTGACACTTAACATAGTTTGATTGACGGATAACAAAGATAGATTACTTTGTAATTTTACAATTAGTTACGTCATGACGGAATTGATGAGAAAAAAAAATACACGCTGCTTTTTTATGGGCTGGGGAGATGCCAGGATAGTGTTGTACTCATCATTATGAACAACTTTTAATATGGGACCAAACCTGACATCGCAAGCTGAGCTCAGCTGTTTCCTACATTTTGACGAATTATGCGGACATAAATGTAAGGAACAGCTGATTTTTTTTTTGCGATTTCAGGTTTGGTCCCATAGTAAAAGTGGTTCATAATGATGAGTACAATGACGCCTTAAAAAGTTGCCACTGTTTACTCTTACACCCTGTATAATATACCTGAAGGTAATACATTTTTATTGATTTGTGTGACTATCTTGAAATTAAAAAAAATAGTTTTTAATAATTATAAAAGTGATACACTTGACTGTAGCTCATGGCTTAATAATAACAGCTGCACGGGTCGATCCATCAGGTTAAGCTACGCTTGCAGGGGTTGGTCCGTGGACGGGTGACCATCTTTAAATACCGAGACGCCTCCGTGTCTCGGATTGCACGTTTAGCAGTTGGCCCCGGCTGTCATTCGTGGATCTTTGGCAGTCGTTACAGGTCGTCAGAAGCCTGAAACTTTGACAACTAGTCTTACCAAGGGGTATCGTATTTCCCAGTATCTGGGTCGTGGAGGTCACATAGGCAGTCACTCCATGTAAAATTCTGATATTCAGTTGCATCCGGTTAGACTGGAAGCCGACCCCAACATGTAGCTGGATCTAAAGTTTATGATTGTACCTACTGTACAACTACGAATTACCGGTCAACAGAAGTAAGTAGGCTCTAATAATGATAAATACTGATTCGATAAATATTAGAAAGTATAACCTCCGTAGGCGTTGAAAACATAAATTAACATTCAAAGTAATATCTTTTTCCGTAAACTTTAACACCTACACAAGAACAACTATCTATATCACTGCTGACCTACATAGAACCTAAGTACCTACATAGTACCAGTCTGCATAGATGACCACTGTCGAACCAAACAATACGAAGGCAACGTAAAAAAAAAATGGCCATCTTATTATTAGCAATCGATGGTGCCGATTCTCTGGTTCAATAACTAAACTAAAATGAGAGAATCGCTATATTTTAGTAACAGGCAGCACGAGAAAACGACGGCTATAGCTATGAACTAAGTTAGAGATGTCAAACTAGTTAACGCCTTGCCCTTCACCGTGTTTTTAGTCGACATGTTTTTACGTGTCGTCTTTTGTATGGAAACATGAATTCAACTAAATTTGACAGCTCTAAATTTACGTCCGTCTCTTTCTTGTTTTAATAGAGAGAAAAAGTTAGCAATAGCCTAAATTAAGTTTAGTTTGTGCACAACAGAATTGGCACCAGTGTAAAGAAGAAAATGGCGATCTCATTATTAGCAATCAATATATCATCCACATAAAACAAATTAGCATCTACTTACGATTATTAAGCGAAAAGAGATATAAAGCTCCATTTGCACGGTGCAAGTTTGTTGCTTGTGGCATACCTTACAATTGAAGGGCAATTTACTGGCACCGTCTAAACAACACGTGCAATATCGTTGCACGATACGGGCAAGTTAGTTGCTGTTCAAAACTGGTGGAGGTGTAAACAGCACGCACAATAGAATCACACGTACACACGTATAGGATTTCCGAACAAGGAGAGGTCAGCTTATATTGGAAATGTACAGTTTAACGGCTTTATTAATAGCCGTTGTACAATAAAATCGCATTAAATTCTGGAATGAAAATTTTCTATCAAACAAACGAGCGCACGAAACAAGACGTTCTATAAAATTTTATGAAATATTTTTGGCAGCGCAAATACGCCATATCGCATGGCTGCGATATGGCGTCATGCTATGGAGAAATAGTGTTAACGTAGATGAAATATTCATCATGCAAAAGAAGTGTATAAGAATCCTAGCCTAGGTAGATAACATGGAGAGCTGCAAACCATACTTCATAAAATACCAGATTCTAACTGACACATACATACCTGACATTTGCGTATTTGTTTTTAAAAATATCGACCAGTTCACTAAAGTAGAAGTTACGCACTACGTCAACACTCGCCATAAAAAGAGGTTATGTGCTCCATCCTCAAGAATTAAAATGCTATGTGATAGCCCATATTAGGTATATGACAATAAAAATATGTAATAAGTTACCCAACATGTTTAAAACTGAAAAATCAATAACAATATTCCAAAAAAGGCTAACACTATCGGTACCTAATCCAAAAATGTTTCTACTCAGTAAAAGAATATTTAGAGTCTAGCTTAAAATAACGATTTTCTCTCATGTACAACAGTGGCGATCTGTCCTATACAAACAATAAGATAGGGCATATTTTTAATGCATTCTAATCTAGGATTATATAATAAAATTGCAATGCTTGTAAAAGGCTGCTAAGTCAAAAGTACTAACTTAACATAACACCAACATTGTACCCTTAGTTCGCAATAAACGCTTTGACTTTGACGTTCCAGAAACGTGCACCGTGTAAATGGAGCTTTAGTTATATACATCAACCTAGTCTTACCCAAGTATATTCCAGTCGGCTTCTATACGTCCATTCTAAACACAACAAGCGGAGTTTCTAAGGCTAGATAATTATATGACCGATTATCGTCTGTTGACGACATTTGGTGGAAACTTCGGCCTATAGTTTGACCAAGACCGCTGTACCGCGCCTTAGGAATGCGCGGCGAGGCGGGGTGCAGCGCTGGCAAAGCGGCGTGGGACGCCGTGAGCGTTGACGAATGAGCGGCCTACACTGCCCCCCGTCTCGCCACGCACATACCTACGGCGTGGTACAGCGGTTATGGTTAAACTATAAGTCTAATCTTGTGTTAACGACAGTCGAACGAGTGCCCGACCGATCACCATGTTCGGCAAGCCGATCCCTTGGGAGACGCGAGCCAAATACCTCGGTGTGACCCTCGACCACCACCTCTCCTTCGCTGAGCACATAAAGCAGGTGCGTTCGCGCGCCGCTTTCGCTCTCGGTAGACTCCACTCCGTTCTGAATGCACGTAGCAAATTGTCACTTAGGTGCAAATTGCGCATTTATACAGCGTGCATTCGCCCCATCATGACCTATGCGGGTTCAGTGTTTGCGCACGCAAAACCCCACCTCATTCATAGGATGCAGGCCCTCCAAAACCGTTTCCTCCGAAAGGCAACGGGAGCCCCTTGGTTCGTTCGGAACGAAATCCTCCACGTGGATCTCGATATTCCCACCATCTCCCAGTTCTTGAAACGCAATTCCAAGCGTTTCTTCGACTCAGCCACCAACCATCGCAACCCTCTGGTTGTCGAGGCGGCTAGCTATGTCCCCTCTCGTATTAGTAAGGTCCGCCGCCCCAGGCTTGTCCTCTCAGATCCCGACGACCCCATAACTCTTCTCCAGGAGAGCAGTAGGGACCGTAGGAACAAAAACAAATCGACATTCCGACCTCGCCGCCGAGGTCCCTCGCGACGACCCCGTAATAATCGTCCTCCCCCCCGTCCCTTGCTCGGGTATGATGTGCCAGCTGGTGGCGTAGCTGAGCCTGTAGCTTTAAACTCCCCTGACAATAATAATTCTAATCTGATCCAGCCTGTCCTATCTTGCTGTCCTCCCCCCAGCGACGCCCTAAGCCGAGGCCCGTTCCCCACAGGGGGAGCCCTTAGCGTGTAGTCGCTTAGTCTGTAAGTTTTTTGCCCCTGCCTGGAGGCTTTGAGTTTTCTTAAGGCAGCCACAGGATAGTCCGGTTAAGTAGTCTCGACCTCTCTAGGTCAACTACGAGATGCCATTCACAAAAAAAAAAACGACAGTCGAACGAGTGAAATGAAATTGATGGTGAAATTGTGCAGAAGTGTACTACTGTTCTTAATTCATTCTAAATCTAATTGATTTAGAATGTCATTGAAATTACGTAAAGGTTTGTGGAAAGATTTGCACCATGTCTTTTACTTTCCTAAAAGACTAAACAGCGATGAAGTGGATAGTCTTGAAACTATGTACCTAAATCGTTTTTAAATAAAGTCATATTTGAGTTAATTATGTTTTCTTTATATAAGGCGACAGGATAGAAGAACTTACAACTGAACAGCAATAACGATTAATTTATATCTCCCCTTACAATAATAATTGTATGAATGTCTGTAGATAAAAGATATTGTTAACTTCAGACGTCGACCGCAGATGTAAGATACTGTTTCACGGTTTGTTTCATACGATATCTGTGTTACTAGTGCTATTGAAGAAACGTAGCTTGTAAATATTAGCTCGTTATTATTAGAGATGCATCGATATGCCTTTTTCCTTTTTTATAAAAATGTCGACGATATCGATTTGCGGAATCGATATCGTCGATATTTTTATTTTTTTCGTTCGGTTCGTTTATTTTTTTAAAAATTATACTCAAGTTTGGTTTCTCTGATGCGATGCGACAGAACTCTAAAATTTGGAAACTAAAGTATTTCTGCGCCATTTTTTTTTTTTCAAGTTTGTGTAGGTATAAGACGTCATTGTTCGTGCCTTGTTAGCAACGAAATAGACAAAACAGTGCGCGCATTTACATTAGTTTTTTTAAACGCGAAATTTGTAAAGTATCGTTGTAATAATATCGCCGATCGCGATGCCGATGTATAGACAAACCCGAAGTATCGCCGATATACAGGGTTATTGGTAAAACACCAACAACCTCTTAAGGGGTCATTGTACTCATCATTATGAACAACTTTTACTATGGGACCAAACCTGTATTCGCGAAAAAAAATTTACTGTTACGTATACATTCATGTTCACATAACTCGTCAAAATGTAGGGAGCAGCTGATTTTTTTTCGCGATTTCAGGTTTGGTCCCATAGTAAAAGTTGTTTGTTATCATGAGTATTATCATGTGTTTAAGTATCGGTCACTAATTACCAGTCACCCTGTACACTAGGTCCGAGTCGTTCGTAAACCCTCATCTGTGGAGATTCTCTATGCTACGGCCGAATTGGTTTCTTAGTCAATTTAGGGATTTCCAAGCCGGCCGTGGTAATGCGTGCCCAGGTGGAAGCCTCTCAGATGGCTTGATAAAACTGTCAGGGGTTTGAGGTGTTTAATCATAACTATACAGTCAGCTCCATAAAGCATACTAAAACCTTCGAACAAAAACATATTCAATCTGCCATGTCGGGATCGGCTTCCAGTCTAACCGGATGCAGCTGAATACCAGTATTTTACATAGAGCGACTGCCTATCTGGCCTCCACAACCCCGATACTGGATAATAGGATACCACTTGGTAAGACTGGTTGTCAGACATTCAGGCTTCTGACGACCCGTAACGACTGTCAAAGATCCACGAATGACAGCCGGGACTAACGGCTCAACGTGCTTTCCGAGGCACGGAGGAGTCTCAGTACGAAACGATGGTCACCCATCCACGGACCAATCCCCGCAAGCGTAGCTTAACCTGATGGATCGACCCGTGCGGCTGTTATTACTTCGCCACGAGCTCCTCGAACAAAAACATAATTATAAAACAAAAAGCCACAGTATTTAATAAAATCAGCAAAAGCACAAACTAAGGTATAATACCTTTTGTTATAGCACGTTTGTGTCGGTCTGGCTGCGAATGTAAAAACAATGGCTAACCCTGATAGGGTCGCTCAGGTTACATGACCTCGCAAGATTCCTGATTATTGTTGCCTTTACCTTAGAACTGTGTTGTTGAATTAGTTCTTTTTTTCCTGTGTTTCTGCTTAGAGAAGTTTTTGCGTGTAGGTGGACGGTTTGAATACTGAGTCTGTATATGGAATGTGATAATTTATAGTCGGGTTTTGAGTGAGTCAATTGCAGATTTTTTTTTTTCCAACTGCCAGCACGCACATTTTTTCACGCGTCTGGTAATTGGCATTGAAAGAATACATAAATTGAGATGTAAACTGCACCAGTATCCTAATGGTATGTAGCCTTTAAGACGATGTTTAGAAAATCTACAGTGATTCGAAACTTGGTTTAATAATAATAATAAATTGTTTTATTTGGGACATCATATGAACCATTATAGTTAGTACACACCTTAGATTTATACACTACGATTAGTAATAATTAAAAAGTAAAATAGCCGACAAGTTAGTGAGTCATATATACGTACTTACGAGGCATTTCATGCGGACAATGATTTCGCATGAGATGTCTGGGTACAGGAGCGCTCGGCTCCTCAGCCACGACTTTCAGGTTGCTATTGCTACTCCCACGAATCCTCCTCACAAGCGATGCCACCTTTGTCCTGGTCACATCGCCGAGGCACTACAGAAACGAGGGAGTTTCAATATCATCCTGTCTCCATCCTTAATATTCAACTTTTTAATGTTTTCAACTCTTATCTTTCCAGGTCCCTCTGCGCCGAACTAAACACCTGCCAACTAGACGCGACATGCATCGCTCGCTGTTTCGTTAACAACACTACGGGCTTCTCCGTCTACACATCCTACTGCACTGGTTACCCGAGGACCATGGAGAGGCTCGCGGCTCTAGCCTCGGAGCCTCTCAGTGCTCGGGAGTTTAGAGAGAGACAGATAGCTTTGGGCCATCTGTTGCCGGTTGCTTCTTATTTGCTGAAGCCGGTGCAGCGGATTCTGAAGTATCATCTGTTGTTGCAGGTTGGTTTGGACCTTCTTCTATTTCTATTCCAATGAAGGACCATCATAATCTCCATGATGTATCTGTGTTGCCTTTTCTCGCCAGGCTCCAAGCTGCCATGCCTAAATCCATCAAAGATATCACACGAGTGTTATCTAGGCATTTCTCGATAGCTTAGAAGCCTTAGATTGTCACTTTTATTGAAAAGCGTACCTATCTTTAACACCTAAGTTTGACAGTCCAACAAATAGCACAGTTATGCTCAAGGTTTATATTCAATAGTAATTTACAATTTTGTCACTTGTAGTCAATAAGCAACACACTGGTGTGTAACTCTTTTGAACTATGGTCCCTTTCCCTCTCGTAAAGATATGTGCTCATCTTAATTACACTTTTCACTTAAGGCTGGTGCAATAGGTCAATTACTTTAATTTACTACACAAACAGATTTTAATGACCAATTACGAATTTAGGTAATCACTGTCTGTAAAAGTATTAAAGCTATTAGATTTCTTGATGATAAAAATACCAAAAGCTATGGCAATATTTAAGCCACAATATGTACTGAAATCCGATAACTTTTTCAACTTAGTTAAATATATTCATAATAGGAACGTACGTACGTTTGCCATAAACGGAATTAAATAGGATTTGAAAACACACAGCTATATCCTATTTGGTGTCACGACCTTTTGTTCGCAGTTAACAAATTAATGTAAGGACTTATTTGTCCATTGAAGACGAACTTGTATTGGGATTTGAGTTGATTGTCATTTACTGCCTGTTAAGCTTTAATTGTATATTACCTTTTTGGGCTTTTATAGTAAAAGCAACGTCCTTGAATGTTCGTGTAGGATTCGAAGTAGTTTAATCAAGTAACAAGCAGAATATTCGACTATCGTGCTACGTCTTCTTCCACAAGGGTCGATACTCGGTCCTTTTCAAATGTTACCTTAATAAATTATAATAAGTTCAAAGACAAGAGATAAATACACTTTAAAACTTATTGTTTACAGAACGTAGTGAAGCAGTGCGCATCTAGGGAGACAGAGTACGCGTTACTGAAGATGACCGGCATCGCTCAGCATATAGATGATATGAAGCGACGACATGAACACGCTGTCAGGGTTCAGGTGAGATAACTAAACTATTCTTATATAGGGTGACTGGTAATTACTGACCGATACTTAAATTGTTGTTGTGCTCATGATAACAAACAACTCTTACTATGGGACCAAACCTGAATTCGCAAAAAAGAAATCTGCTGCTCCCTACATTTATGTTCGCATCAGCAGCTGATTTCTATTTCGTGATTTCAGGTTTGGTCCCATAGTAAAAGTTGTTTGTTATCATGAGGACAAATCATGTGTTTAATTAAGTATCGGTCACTCATTACCTTTCACCCAGTATATTTCCTTTTCTTTTGCATTTTGGTCCATATTGTTTCAGGATTGAGTTGAGTACTAAAAGGAAAGGGGGTCTTCGCCTTCCAGTGGGACAATACAGTCTAGCTATTATTTGCAGTTCAATAATAAGCAATTAGACGTTCATTTACCAGTCTCAGTCGTTTGATGTCACTTTAATTTATTTCTGATGACACTTTTTCTTAATTCTTTTGAAAAGCAGTAGTGTTGATCCTCATCTTCTTAAAGCTCATTAACTAGGTTACTAGTTTCTGTTTGAGGTAAACGTATTGATTTCTATTGCAGGAAATTCAATCGCTGCTATATGGTTGGAATGGGCCCGACTTGACCACGTACGGAGAGTTGTGTGCCGAAGGGACATTTAGGTAAGTTTCTTCTGTTTTCAACTTTTAACAGTCCAGTTGTATTTGAATTTTATTATTGTAGTGTAATAAATTGGTGATCGATGTGGGCACCTACTTGGGTCAAATAGTATAAGCAATATAAATGTACCGTTGAAACGAAAAGAAGAAGGAGACGCTCTTTCCACGTGTCGTGTGTAATATGGCTTTTTATTCTGAATAGTTTGTACTCTGTTGTAAGTTGTTAAAGTATGTCTCTCAATAGTCTCAATTCAGCATGCCTCTTGGCAAAGGCCTCCTCTAGCTGTTTCCATTGACAATTTTGACAGGACAACGTATGTCGGGTCAGCTAGTATAAAATAAAGCCATTCAGGTCTATTCACATTCACATGCGCAAACACATACACATTCACACACACACACAAACATACCACACCACACTCCACAATCACGCATACACTGACACACGCGCACATACGTTCATACACACATGCTCACTCACACATGATAGTAATTAATAAATTAATATATTGTAATGCTTACTTTTGCACCGCACCACACTTGTAACGGCAGCTCGAACACGGTGGTGACGGAAGTAACTGCTGCTTATAGCACAGGAATCCTCCTAGTTTAAGCCCAGTTGCACAAGTTTTGTATCTTGCCACTAATTTAGTTTAATTTAAGGTACAATAATTGTAAATAGGTTTAAGTCTTATTGTTAAACAAATAAATATTAAATAAAAAAATATTGAATTATATCACGAGCCACTCTCCTCTGGTTAGGGCCGGCTGTAAGTTTTATTACGTCCTCCCATCTCCTTTGATGTTTTCCTCTTTTCCGATTAGTATTTCTAGGATACCAATCTGTTATTAGTTTACAGCATTTTTCCTGTTTTCTTCTTATCATGTGTCCAGTCCACCTCCATTTTTGCTGGTCAATTCTGGTTAATACGTCTGTTACATTTGTTCTATCTCTTACATCTATATTCTTAGTTGGACTCCTCATGCTTTCCTCGACTCGACTCAACCTCAGTTAGGTAGTTTAATATTCATAGTTGCAATTGTACTTCTCATCTCTCCAGTCGAGGTGAATTTGAGTTGAGGAACCAACTGTCAAGTACGTATAAGGTACGTCGGATTTACCTTGAGGAAGATAACTGCGTATTTTATTCGATTTTCGTAATGTATTTTAATGAAAAATATTATAATATTTGAACGGAATATTTCTCCAAACAATGACGTTTTCGTGACGTATCACCTCGACTCACACTCATTCGAGGAACCTCATAATTTCCTTAATCTTACGACTGTGAATACCAATTTTGATCATGCCTTGAGGTCTCCTCGACAGAGTTGTAAGTCGAGGAACTTTCGAGGCTAGGACTTAGAATATGGGTGTTAGATGTTCATTTCTTATTCGCTCCATTTTCCTTGTTCTTGTCATACTTGAGGAGCTCCGGAACAAAAGCCGATAAATCCATATTATGCCCAATTATTTTTTTTTTAACTAAAGTTGTGGGGAGACTGTCAACACAATTTTTTTTTAATCTTACCGATTTGAAAGCCCTTGCTACAAGCCAAATTGACGTTAAATTAGTTTAACAAAGAACATAATCATTCCTACGTAGGTAAATCATTCTTTTGTATTTCTTGTAAAAATACGAAGAGTGGAATTGATCCGGAGCTTCTCACTTCGTTCCATAGATCTTTGGCAGTATTGTAGTTTTTTCTGTGAAGTTTTGTAAGTGCCCATGTTTCGCATTCATATGTTATACACGGTGTTAAAAACTTTTCTTTTCATGGCAATGCCTAGATTTAATGATTTAATGACCTCTTTCAATGACTTGTATTTTCTCCATCCGCTGACTATTCTTACTTTATTTGTTTGGTTTTTAGGAGATATGAAACGAAACGAAGAAGAAGAAGCTCTTTCCTCGTGTCGTGTTTAAGACTTCCTGAATAATCTATTTATACATTTATTTACGCGTTCTATTGCAGAGTATTCGGCGCGAAGGCAATGCGTCACGCCTTCCTCTTCGACAAGATGCTGCTCGTCACCAAGAACAGGGAAGACGGCATACTGGCATACAAGTCGCATATCATGGTCAGTAATTACTTCTGAGATAGGGTGTCGCCTACTTAAGGGTGTGGTACAGACCATTAAACTGAACAACTTTTTCCCGGGGACCAACATCATAATCGAGAACAAAAAAATCGGTCGTCATGTCGGTATTGAAGTTTGGTATGGGATGACTGCTTTTTTTCACGATTACGTTGTTGGTCTCCGCGAAAAAGTTGATCAGTTTGATGGTCTGTACCCTTAAGTTGGCGACACCCTTTCCCAGACACCCTGTATTTATATCCGTCCCAAAACTAGTGTGAGAGCGGTGTTCCTAACCAAACCAGGCTATAATGTCCAAAATGCCGAATCAACATCATTCTCCAACCCTTGTCCCAATTTATTTGGGGTCGTTACAGCATGTCTTCTTCCGATATATCTCTATTAACGTCGACTCACTTGTCCAAAATGTCCGATATCATCTGGTGTGGTTCCGGACAGAATTACTTTATTTTGACAATAAAACTCATGATTTATTGAACCACATAGGTACCTAGTCGAGTAATTTGCACTCGCAAACATGACTCTTATCTGGCTAGTCATTTTGATATGCAGCCTGCACCCTATTTGCGTAACACACTACCAATCGGAATCTGAATAATTTTGAAGAAAATTGCTAATCCATTGCTTCATAAGTTCGAAAAAATTGTCGGCTTCATAACGTAAATAACGCAATGAATGTCTTTGAACTGTCGAAATGAAACCGATTCCAAATGATAGTGTGTTACGCAATTGCCCCGCTGGTTCAGTATGCAAAAGCGATTTACCGACTGTTGTTTCTTTTACACCCCAATCAATTTCCTTTCCTCCTTTCAGTGTAACAATATGATGCTAGTGGAGTCCATCTCGGGCGCTCCGCTGTCGTTCCACGTGATCCCGTGGGACGCGCCGCGTGCGCAGCTCACGCTTCAGGCGAGGTCGCCTCGACACAAGCGAGAGTGGACCTTACTGTTGAAGAGGGTATGTAATAAAAACGACTTAAATCAACTACAAATTATCTCGGGTCTTTGCTTGAGACCACTTATGCTGAACTAAGAAAAAGGCTTTGTGAAATTTATTGTAATAGTTACGGTTTTGTATGCACAAATATGCGCCACTAAGTACTAAATTGATATGTATTGGCGCGCAAAAGTCCGTTCAACTGAAGCTAAATAATATTCGATTTCTAACCATGATTTTATTTAATTTTTAAATTCCAGGTGATTTTGGAGAACTACAACGCTGTAATCCCATCACATGCGAGGCAGCTGGTCATGGAACTAGGACAAAACAAAACCGATGGTGAGCATCTCATACCTACAAATAATACAAATTACTATAACGTAGCGGACGTTTATGTTTATAATTAACATTATTCTTTTCGGTTTTACAGATGACATGCTAGCAGAGAAATCCCATAACCTCATAACACAAGCGTCAATGAGGAAGCAACTGTCAGCCCCAGAGTACCTCGAAAAACGAAAACTAGAAAGAGAAAGAAGAAAATCTTTCGAAAACGGCACCCGAGGAAGACTCAAGAAAGGCAACAGAAAATATACTGTACCTAGTTCTAGAGCAGAGAGTCAAGAGTGTGACTGCACTCAAGTTTCGGCTGAAAAAGGTACAGATTATACTTGTGAAAACTGTTACGTTGACTTATGTTCCGATTGTGAAACAGAACTCGCAAAAGCTAAAAGAGAAGACAAATGTAGCTGTAGACATGACGATACTGAACTAGGAGAAAAGTGCCCAGAATGTGACAGATCCTTGCATTACATAGACTCTGGTAGTGCCGAACACTTAGAAAGAAAGCTGTCCGCTTGCAAGTGTTCGGACTTCAAATCATCACAAGAGAGTTTTAGTAAAGAGTTCAGTAGTTCTTTGACCAAAACGCGAGGATATCACTCTTCTGATAACATTATAGGATACACTGACACTAGTAAAAGCAAAGAAGATTTGAGTGACACTAACAATTCTTTGACTAATGTAAGACAAATCCCAAAAACTTGTCTAAAATGCGCGAAAATCAAAGAAAATATTGTCACTGATTCTACAAGTACAATACATTCTAGAAGATCTAGATGTAATGATACTGAGAAACCTAAAACTGATACTCTGATACGTTCTAAGTCTAAAGATGACCCTCAGAGGTCTAAGTTATCCAAAATAGGAACTTGGAGACGAAAGTCCGAACCAGGTCTACAACAAAACATGATTGGAATAATTATTAGTAAAAAATCTCAGGATAGCGACAACGAAAAAGAAGTTAGAGGCAATGAAAAGATAGAATTCGAGTGCAAAAACTGTGGCTCTAATAAAATGACTAAGAAAGTTAGAGCTAGTGATGGAACCATTATATCTGACCCAGAGCTAGATAGTAGAAAACGAGTTGGTCCAGTTAAACCGGCCGTAGAAATTAGAATGTACAACACTAAAAACATACCAAAGAAGATTTCTAAATTAAAGAAGAATAGAGCTAAAGGATTACGTCTGGGATCTGACACAACTGCAAAGTTCTACGCTGATTTTTCCACCGACGTGTCTACAGAAAACATTTTGCATATATCTGAGTCGAATGATAGTCTTAATGTTGATAAACCTAAAGACACACCAAACCCCGTACCTGAAACAATAAGCAAAGACGAAGACATTGACGAAGAAACGTATAAAAAACTAATAGAGAAAACAGATTCGTTCAAAAAGAATGAGTTAGAGAAAGTAAAGTACTTAAATAAGCAAAAAGTGATAAATGAAGGCTCGGAAGCTGAAGATAAAGCAGGTGAAATAGAAAAAAAAGAAGAGGTTTTAGAAAGCTGTGAAGAAGTAGAACAACCTTTAGAACAAATAATTTCACAGTTACTAATGCAAAACAGAGAGTTTCAGAAGTTAGTAAAAAAGCAACAGCTAAGAAATACTGCTCAAAGACGACATCAAAGACTAATGAAGTCTCATTCAAATCCCGAACAAGTTTTAATAGCAAAAAACCTAGAATCTCTTAAATTAAAACCTAAGTTCGGACGACAGACTTCAGAAAACATAGATGCAGATAAAAATGACGACGACGAAGAGGATGCTACCACAACGAGTTCTAGAACAGAATTGACTGAAGAATTAGACGAAGATCACATTTATGAAACTTTACGAGTAGTCGATAACAGAGTTGACGAAAGTTTACATTCTTTAAATACAAAAAGTAAAGTGATACAACATAATCCACATGTCGGTAGACCTAAAAGGGTACCCACACCACCAAAATCAGACGATATCAATGAAGTTTCTCATCACATTGGTCCCGATTCTGACTACGTATACTTATCGTTTGATAAACTAAATAAGTTGCAGAACCCTGAAGGCATATACGATATCCCAGTAAGATCACCCGAAAAAGTCGAGAGAAATTCAGAATATTACGTCACTATGGAAAACAAGGGTCCTATCATCACTGAAAATGTATACGACTCTTTAATAGAAGTTTGTAGGCGAAAGAAAGAAGTACCTAGTGACTTACCCGGAGATTACTTACCAATGAGTCCAGACCAGCAGAGTCCCAACACACCTGAAATATGGCTGAGTAGGCAGAAAGAGCATTTTAATGTTTCTAGAGACAGAAAATCTGGTTCCTTACCAAGAAGTTTCCAAGTCGTAACAAGTAATCAAGAAGAAAATAATCTAGTAACGTTTAAATGTAAGCCTAACAGTAATAGCAAAACTTATTTGAATAGAGACGGTAAAGTTATGAGTACTGATAGACCGTTCACAATAGCTTCCGATCAAAGCGATATTAACTATGATGATATGAGTGAAGGAGACATGCTTAAATTCAATCATTCTAAGACTAGTGAGACTGATTTCGTACAAAATATCAGTCAATCAACATTAGAGCTGGAAGAAGAAATCGATAGATGTTACAAAAGTAAATTCCAGGATATAAATCTGGATAAAAATAAAAATGAGAATCTTTTGACAGTGTCTCAGCCTAACTTGAACGTATCTACCACATCGTCCTGCGAAGTGTTGCCTTTAGAACAAACTGATGATACTAAGTCCAATGATATAGAAGTTATTCACCCAGAACATAAAATCTATAAGCCAACTTCTAATTTGCTCTCACTCAAAAACGTGCTAAGTCGATTTAAGAATAAAACTCCGAACAAAAATAATGAAGACCCAGAAATCAATGCCAATGATCAAAGTAGTCCAGATAGCGCGAAGTCAGATCCCAAAAGTCCAACGAGTGAGAAAAGACCCAACTTAAACCCTAGAAGTTATTCCAAGAATCTCTTACAAAGATTTAGAAGTATAATCGGTGATGAACATACTGATGACAATCAAAATAAACCAGAAACCATAAGTAAAGTGTTACATACAGAAGATATTCAAAATAATTTGGTAAAGAGTGACATAAAAGTGGTGATTACATCTACTGATGCAAGCCCCACTACTTCAACTATAGTTTACGCGCTGAACAGTGAGATGCTTAGTAAGAGCGTATGTGAACACAGTACGATGTCTGAAAGTCAGAATGTGAAAAGCAATCTGGATGCTTTGTCACTAAGTTGTGACAATATCACCCAAAAAACAGAATCATATCGCCCAAGTTACGAGAAAAGTGTAAGCATGGTAACTAGTATAACCAGCTCCACAGGCTCACCTTCGAAATCCAACAATAGTTCCTACCAAAGCATGAACAAGCTGCCTATTTACATGCAGGGTAGCAAACACTTGGGGGCTAGAATAGCTCAATCCGATTACGTAGACCCTACGACTCTAGGTAACGATAAGTCTCCTCTAAAAAAGGTGAATGTACTTATTAATAAAAATGCCGTGAGACCTGATAGTTTATTTTCTAATTCTTCATTCGTTACGTCATCGAGCGAGGGAGCGTACCAAGAAACGCAAAATAAAGTTAATGCTAATCAAAACATTGTAGAAACTAAAGAAGAAACACTAGATTCTCTGCAGATGAATTCTGATGAAAGTTACTATGAAAAATCGTTCGAAAAGATTGAGCAAGTGACGGATGAAGATGTGTTTAGAGATTCAGCTGTGTATTCTGATCAGGAAGATGTAGAAGAAACTAAAATAGAAGCTGTAGGTAAAGATAAGGTAATAAACAAGACTGTTACAAAAGTAGAGAGTATTAAACGTAATAATTCGTTCAAGTCCCAAAAGACGACAATCTCTACAACTGTGAACGAAAAATGTAACACACATACTCGCGTTGTAGTGACTACTAACAAAACAGCGAACATTGAGCATGTGAACAGAAAATTTGAAAAAGTTGTGAAGCCAAAAGTAGCCCCACCCGTTCCCGTGAAACCGAAAATGACACAAATACCATCTACAACTAACATTCAGAACAAAAATGTCCCAAAAACTTTGTCCAGAAGTTCTGAACAATCATCATCTTCAGAATCCGTCAATATGAAAACTATTAAAAGAAATGTCAACTACAAACCGGCAATCATTAGATCGGAATCTACTCCTCCAAGTGACAAACCCAAAGTTAGTGAAGAGAAAATGACCAAAAGTGATATTCCGAACAAAGTTGAAGAAAAAACGATGAAAGATGAAGTTGACAATTCAGAAGACAAGTCAAAACCTCAAGGTAATATACAAATAAAAAGACTAAGCTTCGAAAGAGCCAGTCTCGATTCCGCGACCAGAAAGTACAAAACGACACACGATGTGAAAAAAACTCTACTAGAACAACCCAAAACTTCGAAATCTGTATTAGAAAGGCGAATGGAGATCGAACAACTGTCGAAAACTCAAGTAAAACCGAGTCAAAGTGTAAAGAAACCTTTACAGGCAACCAAACCAAAGTCTATCACAACAAAAGTAGCGAATTTTGAGAGAAGCGTCAGTGAAATAAGTGTGAAAGAGAAAGCTGTACCCACCCCCAGTACTGATAAAAACATTCCTAGTAGAAATAATACTGAAATTAAACCCGAGGTTGTAGAAGATGCTAAAGGCAGTTGGGTTAAACAGGTTGTTAATAAATTCCAATGAGCTTAATACATAGTGATATTTTTGCATTTATACTTCGTCTAAAACAGCCGATCAGTGGCCACGTAGACGTTTGATAGTCTCTGATTGGCTAGTTCATTATAGATATTGTCTTTGAAATATGACATCTCAAAAATGAAATAATTTTAACTGGATTCGTTTGTGAATAATATTAATATTGTAATGGAATTTAATATTTACATTTAATGATATTTTCTGAATTGTATCTCATTTTTAATAACAAAATAATTTAAAAACAGTTCTATCTGGCTAGATGTAACAAGTTGTCACAAAACTGACATGAAATACTTGAAAGTAAATTCTGTGTTTTTAACTGACTTCAAAAAAAGGAGGAGGTTCTCAATTCGACTGTATTTTGTACTCCCAAGTTTTGAAACCCGTCAACTTAAATCTAGCAATAAGTTAAGAACTTAGGTTGAATATAATACAACGCTGAATTTTGTCTTTGTCATACAAAAATGAACTAGAAATCGAGCAATAATCCATATTGTTTTTTAGTTCACAAAAATTAACGTCGTATTATTTTAAATCTTAGAATTATAATTAATAAGATAATTGCTAATCATTATTGTAAATTATCTCTTATCAAACCTCCTTGAGCTTTGATATCTCGTGCCATAGACAATGGCAAAACCGTCACTACGCACAGTCTTCACATGTATATATAATCTGTGGATTTAATGCTTATTTTGCTATTGTATTTATTCAAAAAGTGCCATTGCGATATATATTAGACGAGTATTTAATTAAAAAAGGAAATTATTTTTTTCGTGCAATTGAACGATTTACTTAAAAGTATTTATTTTTTGTTTAGTAGGCATTAAGTTTTGTTGTGTAGCTACTAACACCAAAAAGTAGAGAAGATTGTTTTAGTATTATTTTTTTTACTAATAAATTTATTCAATAATATTGTCAGGTATTTTTATTCATTTCACATAACATAACATCACGCCTATAATCCCCGAAGGGTTAGGTAGAGGTGTACCTGTAGTACGTACCCACATTTCACCAGATATCTTTAAGTCCCATGTGATAGGGGGCGAGACTATTGCCATCAACCGGGCACAAATCCAGACTCCAGGCTGCTACTGAGAAACCCAATAAATAACACTTTGTCGAACCCAGGACCTCATGCTCAGCAGTAGCGCTTACCACGAGGCAGTCCTTTACTCATTTCGCACTAAAACAGAAATAACTCATAATTTCTATTTTCTGGGAAAACGCATTAAAAGTTTGACATTGTCTACTTAATGGCTTCAATTTGTCACAAAAAAATAAATAAATGTCTGTTATTTTCATCGTATCGAATCGTCTGCTGGACTGAACGTCTTCTCCGTGCGAAGTTAATTCACTTTATGGTAAAATCTCAAAATATGTAAATTTTGAGTTATTTCTTTTTTGATTAAAGGTGCGATTTTTTCCTCCTTAAGGTCAAGTTACATCATTTATAATATCGGGTGTCCGGTGGCGGATTTTTGATTTTAAAAGTTAATGTAACAAAAACTTACAAACTTATGGGTTTATTAAATAGTTTACAGTACACAAGCATCATGCGGATTTTAGTTAAAAAACATAATTCCGTCCAAATGTTGTCCGTTCAGTCACACACTGTTGGAAACGTTCCACCGTGTTACGTCCCACGCGCTCCAGCAGGCTCTGCTGAATTTGCTGTATTTCATTGCAAATATTTTCCTTCAACTGCCTGGCCCTGGCTGAGTCGAATTTAAAGTGGAATATGTCTGGCGGAACCTCTCCACCCACGACCGTATCAAATTAACACTTGGTGCGTCACTCAAATGCCGAATATTGTAACGTGAAAAAATTGTCGGCGCGCTGTCACGTAAGAATCACCACTCTTAAAAAACGCCTCAATGGCATACGCTTGGTGTTGTCCTGACCATTGCGGCATTGTAATTGAATTGTATAAACAAATATGTAATAGTAACTTAAGACTGATAGACTTCCCAAAAGAGCTAAGATTTTGTGCTGATAGATACTGCAATGAAAACAGTCATAGGAAAGTCATTGATCAATTGTATAGTGACATTGTTAAATCTATGACCGAGGCAGCGACTCTGAGTAGGAATAACAGAGAGGTTCGGGAGGGCGGCTATATCCCTGGTTGGAACCAATATGTTAGGGACTCTCATTGGGAGGCTCGTACTCACTTTAGGAGATGGCTGCTTAATGGAAAACCAGATTCGGGACCTGTCTGGGAGGCTATGACTGACAGTAGGAAAACCTTTAAGAAAAACCTTAAGTCTCTTCAGAATAATCGGGAACAGGTAAAAATGGATGTGCTGGCAACCCATCATGATAATAAGTCGTTTAAACAGTTTTGGAAGCAGACCAATAAACTTAATCCGAGGCCGAGTCTCCCGGTGAGTGTAGAGGGCAAAGTAGAAGCAGTTGACATTGCCAATATTTTCAAAAACCACTTTCAGACACACTCTATGGTTTTACCACTAAAAGGGATGCTCCATACTGCTAGTCCCTCACCAGATGAGCCTGTTGGTGTAACGTCATAACAGGTCTCACGGGTGTTACGGAAAATGGTGAAAGGTAAGTCTCCTGGACACGACGGAATCAGTGTGGAGCATCTGAAGCATGCTGGCCCTCATCTGTGTAGAGTGTTGGCAATGTTTTACACTTTTTGTATCAGACATGCCTATTTGCCAGATGATATGTTGAAAGCAGTTGTAGTTCCAATCGTTAAGAACAAGACAGGAGATATTGGTGACAAACAGAATTATAGACCCATTACTTTAGCCACTACAATGGCAAAAGTGCTTGACGGTGTGCTGGACAGTTATCTTGCTCAATATGTGACACTCGAGGATGCCCAATTCGGTTTCAGAGGGGGTCTCTCAACTGAGAGTGCGATTTTAGTTCTTAAGCACACCGTCAGGTATTATACTGACCGTAAAACGCCTGTCTATGCCGCCTTTTTGGACCTCTCTAAGGCATTTGATCTGGTCAATTATGACAAATTGTGGGCCAAACTGAGAGACAACAAAGTGCCAGAGGGTATAACGGGGACTTTCGAGTACTGGTACAGACACCAGACTAATTTTGTAAGATGGGCAGACTGCATGTCAGATCCCTATCAACTGGAATGTGGTGTTAGGCAGGGAGGACTCAGCTCCCCTACATTGTTTAACATATATGTTAGGGAGCTGGTGCGTGAGCTCAACAACACCAGTGTAGGCTGCTCCATAGATGGTCGTATAGTTAACAACATTAGTTACGCCGATGATATGGTGTTGTTGAGCCCATCGATAAGTGCCCTGCGCAGGCTCCTAGGGGTGTGTGAGGCGTATGCTGAAGCACATGGATTGACATATAACGTCAAAAAAAGTGAGTTGCTAGTGTTTCGGGCGGGGCAAATGAATCCTTCATTTGTACCGCCTGTGACGCTACGAGGGGTGGCACTAAGGCGAGTGTCTCAGTCTGTGTACCTAGGACATGTTGTTAATGAAAGCCTGACTGATGACCTAGATGTAGAACGGGAACGCAGGGGGCTCACGATTCGCAGTAACATGCTGGCTCGCAGGTTTTCCAAAAGCTCAAAGGCAGTCAAAACAACTTTGTTTAGAGCCTACTGCCAAACATTTTATACCTGCAGCCTGTGGGCCAATTGCACGCGGCGGGTTGTGAGTGTTCTGAGAGTTCAGTACAACAACGCCTTCAGGATGTTGATGGGACTGCCTCGCTATTGCAGTGCGTCAGCAATGTTTGCAGAAGCGCATGTCGACGATTACTATGCCATAATTAGGAAAAGAGCGGCGTCGCTGATGCGTAGAGTGAGAGACAGTCCCAACAGCTACTTGAGGGCGGTTGCTGAGCACGTAGAGAGCCCTATATGGAGGCATTGGATTCGCCTACATACAGGATAATTTTAATTTTACTTTAGTTTGTTTGCTTTTGTTTTAGTATTTTGTGTATTACTAACATAGTTCGTAAGTACCTGTGTATTACTAACACTCTATGGACTATCTTGGTCTGAAATAAATTATTATTATTATTATTGTGACTGACAATCCGCACTCTCGGAGCGTCGAATAGCACCGCTCTCCGCCTGCATGGTTTATAACTATTCGAGATATTTGTTTTTAAAAACATAAATCTGCCACCGGACACCCGATATAAGTAGGTACGCAGAAAGGAGTAAAGTATACAATATTCCAACTTAAAAAAATAACGACAAAAAATTAAAAAAAAAAAAACTATTTGCACTCATATATCGAAAGTTCTGATTATTAATTCAAAAATAGTACCATAATGGCGCGGATGCCCTTGTTCACAAACTAAACAGTTCAGTGCATCTTTTTCTTTCATTAAGAAAACGACAGAAGATAAATATTAGTTTAATCAGCGCCTGACGTATTTTATGTAGCCAATTTTTTAATCACGTCTAAACTTGTTTATGGAGTATCTTAAATTGACATGTCTATACTAATATTTATCACCTGTCCTTTTCTTAATGAAGTAGAAAGAAAAAGATGCACTGAACTTAAATTCAGTTTAGTTTGTGAACCAGGGAATTGGTGCCAACTTTATGTATGGTACAACTTAAGTTTTATTATGATACAGATTTCTTAACAACATGATGATATAAAATAACAATTTTTCTATTAAAGTATACTTCAGATCTACCAAGGAGTTGTCAATTCGATTTTTATCATTGTATATGGGGACTGCGCTAGGGTGCATGCGCGGTTAACCGATGATAGCTCCGTAACCATAGCAACGTAATCCACGTTACTATGGTTTCGGAGCCATTATTGTGTTTGTTTAGTTTTTGTTAAATTTAGTTTTTCCCACCCACCTTTTTAAGATCGTCGGTCCATCTAGCTGCTGGGGGGTGTCCCACACTGCGCTTGCCGATTCGCGGTCTCCACTCCAGGACTCGTCTGCTTCACCGGCCATCGGTCCTTCGACATACATGGCCAACCCACTGCCACTTTACTCTGCAAGCTATGTCGGTAACTCCGGTTTATTTCCGGATAACTTCATTTCAGACTTTTCCTTCAAAAAACTATGAGCATAGCCCTCTCCATAGCGTGACCTTGAATTTGTTACCGCGAACAAGAAAAGTCTACCCAAGCCAAAACCGAATTCTGAATTCGTCAGTAGGTATACCTACTCTCTCGGTCTGTTCTCTCTTCAACTCTTTTCCTGCTGCACATCAATGACGTACCTCAGCTAGGCGTGTCTCTTTACCGCTAAAAGGAGTCGTTTCGCCCAAACTCCTACTTTTCGGGATGCATCTGTTCCTGTAACTGATGAGCTCCTAGGCATGGAGTTGACATCTGGTCTCAACTTCGGCGCAACCATCAAGTATAAAGCCCAAACTGCGGCCAAGAAACTGGGCATCCTAAATAGGGTGAAGCGATCCTTTACGCCTGGACAGCTTTAGATAGGACTTCCGCTTTGTAAAGGGTTACCTTTACAAAGCGGAAGTCCTATCCTGCATGGAGTATTGCAGCCACCTTTGGGATGGCTCAGCTAAATACCAACTTGCCGCGCTCGACTCGGTGGAACACAGAGCTAAGAGGCTCATTGGCAACGTAAAACTGGTGGATGCCAAGCTTCATAGCTTGACTCATCGCCGCAAGGTTGCCTGCTTGTCGGTCTTCTACAGATTGTACATTGGTGGGTGTGCCCAAGAACTCTACGACCTCATTCCACCGGCCCCCTTTTACCATCGGACATTTAGACGCACTGCCAGTTACCATCCTTACCTAGTTGCTATTCCACCAATTCGCACTAAGCGCTTCCCAATGTCTTTTATAATGTGCACAGAAAAAGAGTGGAACTCACTACCTGCGTCTGTGTTCCCGAACGCATAGAACCGTAATCTCTTCAAAGTGAGAGTGAACAGGCTTCTTCTGGGTAAACTCACTCCATCGTTGACTTTGTCTCTGTCACCTCCGACCTAGACTAGAATCAAGAGCAAACCCATCTAAAATAAAAAAAAGCCTACTTACTGACAAATCGGTAAATACCATTAGTTTAGTTCTGACAACTCTTATCAAGCATTATTGGTCCTGACGCTGTTTAACTTCACATAGGTGGCCCTGACTGCTATGCCGGAGGTCGTGGGTTCGATTCCCACCCAGGACAAATGTTTGTGTGATGAGCATGATCATTTGTTCTGTGTCTGGGTGTAATGTATCTATATATGTATGTATTTAGAAATATATAATTATGTTTATCAGTTGTCTAGTACTCATAACACAAGCTCTGCTTAGCTTGAGGCTAGACGGCGTTGTGTGATAGTTGTGGAATATTATTATTATTATTAATAATGATTATTCAGTAACAAGAACATCGTGCAATTAAGAAATTACCCATCATGTAAGTATTAAAATTGTTTAATTAACACACATGCAGTCATTACATACCTGTTTTGATTTTATATTATTAATTATAATATCTTGAAAGAACGCAACACATTAACATCTACTTAGAAAAATGGAATGGTTCAATTAGATTCATATGTGAAGCTCGGTCACCCACGGAAGTTCCTACAAAGGATTATTGATCAGATCACCTGCCACTCTTCTTTCCTTTGAGCCAGCTGAAGTGGCAGTGAGTTGGCCATGTTTGTCAAAGGACCGATAGCCGGTAGAGCAGACGAGTCCTGGAGTGGAGACCGCGTATCAGCAAGAGCAGTGTGGGACGCCAGATAGATGGATCAACGACCTCAAAAAGGTGGCTGGGACAGAATTTATGCGTAGTGGAGGACGGGATGTTGTGGCGCAGCCTGGTAGAGGACTATGTCCAGCAGTGCACTGCTATAGACTGAGTTGATTGATTGATCCCTCGGACATCAATAATTCAATGAGGGGTGACTTCTGGGGTTGACTCTATAGGGTGATGTGTTTTAAACGCCCTTCCTTTGAATTAAATAAACTATCCTAGGTCATGGTTATACGTCCATGTCCTAGGTATATACATTACTCTTCATTGCCTATGATGTAGGTAAAATACAGGTCCTGTACATTTTATACAAAAAGAAAAAAAAAACAATGGACATTTTAAGTTGATGCTTAAATTATTAATAGTCGTTAAGGGGCAAGCCGCGAAATTCAAATTTTATTACGGTTTTTGCAATTTGCAAGTCAGTATCAGGTTATATGTTAATCTGAATATGATTTGCGACGGTAACAAAACTGTATTTACAGAATCATTAAAATCATCAATACAACGGACTCTCCGAGTTCATATAATCCTAACGAATGACTATTTCAAGACATCTTGAAATTTAGGATTATTTTCATCACTATCATTACTGGCATTTCCTAATTCAACAGTGCGGCCATAATTACAGTTTTATATTATTGACCATAACATATTCTGTACATCGTGGTTTTTGTGAACTCACTCAGAGAACAAGTAAAAAGATCTATGTTGTCTGCTACATCATTAAGTACACGCAAGGTACGCGTTATAGGGGCTTTACTCAGTAGATTGGTGCTACTACTGGGCACCGCCAATAGACGTGGCCGTCGCCTTCGCAATACATAATTAATAATAACTATGTAAATATATAGTCGCGAATCATACTTTAATCAACACACAACCTAATACTGACTTGCAAATTGCATAAAACGTAACAAAACTTGCATTTCGCGGTCTACCTGGAGCTTTCCCCTTAAGCAAGTCTTGTAATGTTTGAACAACTAGTAGGTAACATCATTTTATTATGCAAAAGTATTTATTAAAGCTTGCTCTTATATTAGCATAACAAAAAGGCACGCACAACTTAAAACTTGCACATAAAAATCTCAGAACTGGCTGTAGTAAGACAATCTTGAAAACAAAAGACAAACGACATGGGTCACGCGAGCTTTGGACCGGAGTGCGGCACTGACTTACACCGACAGATACCATCGGGTATAAACGTGGTGCACCATAGAAATAGATTCTATTTGTCAATAAGCCTAGGTTCCTTCCTACATAGAATAATAATACCAGCCCCACCTGGAGCCTCTTCTCATACCGAGAAGTCATGAGGATTGATCACCACGTGTGCTCAAGACGGATTCCAGACTTATATAACCTATGCTTATGCTTTCCTTCACCGACGTCAGTAATATCCAAGATGAACTCAAAAAGTATATAATGAATTTAAAACGTTATATCGGTACTTTTTGCTCAGATACTCAAATCTATTTATTCTATTCTATTTCTTATTGTGGTAAGCAAAGCCGATGTCAACCATTCTGCCAATGTCAAAAGTGAATTTGGAAATCAAGTGTGCATTGTTATATTAAAAAAAAACCGGCCAAGTGCGTGTCGGACCACGCACAATGTAGGGTTCCGTAGTTGGGATGAATTTATCCCAAGAACAAACTTAACATTGTAGTTGAAAAATATCATCTCCCTTATATTGAAATGTAAGTCTGTACGCACAATATTGAGAGATTTATTTACCATTTTTTCTAAGACTTCTTATAAGTTTTCCTGTAATCTAAAGGTATAGAACTATTTTCTGTACTTTTTTTTTTCATTTTAGGCTCAGTAGTTTCGGAGATAAGGGATGGAATGGTCAATTTTCGTCTATTTCCTTAAATAACTTTAAAACAATTTATTTTAAAATTATAAAAAAATATATTTGATACCCTCACAGTAAGCCCTTTTCTTTGATATGTCACACGGTACAGTTTGCAAAACTTTTATTTTTCTCATTTACCCCCCAAAATTGACTCCTATATTCAAAATTCATTTATTTACGTTACACGTCCGTGTTTGTGTCACAGAAATTCATTGGTGTACCTCGACTTAATCGGTCCATTAGATTCGGAGCAAATTGGCTGTGACAGACAGACAGACACGCGAGTGATCCTACAAGGGTTCCATTTTTTTCCTTTTGAGATACGGAACTCTAAAAATAAAAAAATACTGCGACGATACAATTGAACTTAATGTTGATCTGGTGTGGTTAGTACGGGACTGAAACAAACAAAAAGGTAAAATTATAATTGTTTTTGAATTTGAACATTAATTATACCACATCTGGAGCTCGTGGCTAAATAATAACAGCCGCACGGGTCGATCCATCAGGTTAAGCTACGCTTGCCGGGGTTGGTCTGTGGATGAGTGACCGTCTTTTCATACCGAGACTCCTCCATGCCTCGGAAAGCACGTTAAGCCGTTGGTCCCGGCTGTCATTCGTGGATCTTTGACAGTCGTTACGGGTCGTCAGAAGCCCGAAAGTCTGACAACTAGTCTTACCAAGGGGTATCGTATTACGCAGTAACTGGGATGTGGAGGTCAGAAAGGCAGTCGCTCCATGTAAAATACTGGTATTCAGCTGCATCCGGTTAGACTGGAAGCCGACCCCAACATAGTTGGGAAAAGCCTAGGCAGATTGATCCATACAGACAGAATATTTGGGGAAATAAATCATAATTTTATAATATTGTGACGGATGAAATCATCAGCGCCACGAGCAGTTTTGGAGAAAGGGAGAGGAAATAGGAAGGATTTTAAATTTAGGGAGAATCGGAACCTGAATAAAAAATTGACACCTTTGACATAACCTAGCTGGTAAGTTTGAATAACAGTAGGTAGGTATACTTTTACCTGATGGAGCTAGTCGATCTATAAAACATATTTTATGCATTTCGGTTTCTCATGCCGCGTTCCGACGGCCTGCCGACGCCTGTCGCGGCTCCTGCCTTCCACAGATCATCGGACGGGCGATGACAGACAGGCCACCGCAGGCCTACTGTTCCCACGGCCTGTCGTTCTGATCTGGCGCGGTTTGGTCTGTGAGAAAACGGGCCGGACCGCGGCATTTGAAGAATTTTATCGGTAGGTACAGCTACACGTAGGTCGACTACAAGTTAAAGTTGATAATTTTCAGTTAAAACCTACTTGGTTGTACCTATAGCAAAACGCAAAACATTTAAAAGCACAACCTCGCAGTGCGCACGCTACCTAAAAAAAAACTGCCTTAATCCAAGGCATCGTTAAATTCAGCCTTTATTACAAATTCTATCACCTGAAATTAAAAAAAAAATTAAACACAAATATTTCCATAATTTCCATAAACATATTGTAGGAAACTACGTGGATCTAATTATGCGGATGAGTCAGTGAACGTAAAACGCTATGATTTGTGGTCTCAACCGTCATTTTGTCGCGTGATCACGAATGTATTTTCCCTCCAAAAAGTTATTAGCTCGTCTTCGATGCACGCTAGACACTGCCTGTCGCGTAGTACAGGAGATGGAGGGTGAGTTTTATATTTTATCGGAGAATATGGTTTTGTGAGCTTACAATATACCTAACAATATATATCTTTACCTATGAGATTGCCGACTTTTGATACCGTGTGTGTAGTGTGTATCTTTCATTCTATTTAGAATTCCAAATTCATATTAATTTTATAATATAGCATGACATTAAAAAAGAAATAAGTTGTTAGTTTGTTTTCCCGCCGTTCGATTTTTCTTTGATATCGATGTTTCTGTAACCATCGAAAAATCGAAATTGCGCGCTATTTTCGAATACGAGTTCCGTCGTGGCACTAACGCAACACAGACAGCACGCAATATTAACGACGTATGCACAAGGCAAGTGAACGCACGGTGCGTTTTTGGTTTGATCGCTTCCATTCTGGAAATTTTGGTCACTAAAATGAGCCCTGGGGCAAAATTTCAAATCCAACGAGGCGGTGAAAAACGCCTTTAAAGAATTTATCGATTCCTGAAGAACTTTCATTAAAATGGCAAAAGTGCATCGACAATAACTATTTCTTAAAAAAAAAAAATTTTTTTCTATGCAAAACGACAATTTCATAGGTGTAAGGAACTAATAGGTAATTAGGTAGATAGGTATACACTATAAAATATTCCTAATGGTAATGTATAATTCTGATACAAGATACAAGATACAAGATATTTATTTTGCTAAAACATGAGTATACACATAAATGCAAGATGTTACATAAAAGGTAGATTGAGTCACTGCCATGTTTTGCCTTAATGGCGTACAAAATTTAACTGTTTAAATAAATCTAAATCATCACAATGCTATTTACTCATACATGCATTACTAAACAACGATAATTAACGGTCAAAGAAAAAGTTCTGAACTGCATTAATGTCAGAATAGGCTTGTTACATAGTCAAGTCAATTAAAATATGAATATCTATAAAAAAAAAACAAAAAAATCTATTCCAAATTACAATTACACAAATTATTCCAAAAAAAAAAAAAAAACAAAAACAATAGACCACATGTCAAAACATACAACATTGTCATCTCAAAAGCGAGGAAAATTGTCCTCTTTCATAAACTCTGCTATACTGTAAAAAGCTCTTTCAATTAGTAAACTTTTCAATTTACTTTTAAGAGCAGACATATGTAATGCTCTCCATGATTTGGGCAATTTATTAAAAATGGTCGGAGCCATGCAAAAGATGCTCTTACGCATAAGAGCTGTTTTAGCGCCGTGTACACAGAGTTTAAAATTATCACGTCTATTCCTAGGGACAGCATCAGACCAACGCTGAAATAAATGAGAATTGGATTTAATGAACATAACTGTTTCCAGGATATATAATGAAGGCAATGTCAATATCTTACGTTCTATAAAATAAGATTTACAGCTGTCCGTTGTTTGCAGTCTAAACATCGATCTAATGCACCTTTTCTGTGCCCGAAACGCTATTTCATTGTCCGTGCTGTTCCCCCAAAAGATGACTCCATACCTAAGAATTGATTCGGCTAATCCGTAGTAAGCAGTAATTAGCGCATCTGTGTTGAGAACCACAGCAAGCTGTTTCAGAGCGTAGGCTGCACTACTCAATTTTTTACTAAGTGCCTCTATTTGAGGTTTCCAATTCAATTTAGAATCTATTATTATTCCCAGAAATTTTGCTGTGTCAGCTTCATTGATATTTATATTATTAAATTGAATATTAAGATTGTTGATTGTTTGTGTACGTTGTCTAAAGTGCATTACGTTAGTCTTTTTTAAATTAATTTTTAAATTATTATCATTTAACCAATTTATAATAGATATTAGTGAATTATTAATGTCATGTTCATATGTGTTTATGTCATTACAAGCTATTGTCAAAGTGCAATCGTCAGCAAAAAGTGTCATTGGATGTTCAGATATTTTAGGCAAGTCATTTATATACAAAGTGAACAACGGAGGTCCCAATACACTGCCTTGAGGTACTCCATATATAACTTCGCGTTCTTCTGATCTTGAAGTTTCTTCACGTTTACTTTTTTTATTTATTTTACTGATTTCTGTCACTTGTTTACGGTTATGAAGATACGATTTGATTAATTCTAAAACGTTGCCTCTTACACCGTAGGCTTCAAGTTTCTCTGCCAGGGAACTATATTCTGAAATTATTATGGTCTGAAATTATTATTATAAGTGATGGTTTTGTTTGAATCTTCTTGGAATCTCACTTTGGTTATCCCAACAAAGGTTTTTTTAAAGTGTTTGGGGCTTGTTAGTAACCTCAGGCCGTGTTTGGTTCAGTTCAATAGCGCACAAGTTTGATCGAACCATTAAAGACTCCCGCAGACAGACGCGACACGATAGCGCGGCGCGACTCAAGTAGAACAATTTCTATGAAAACTTCATGGAAAATTGTCCCACAAGAATCGCGTTGCACCGTCACGTCGCGCCTGTCTGTGGGAGCCTTATACAGGGTGTAAAAGGACAGATCACAAAGCCGTCAACTATGCATACTGTACATCTACGTTCACCTTTTTGACGCAGCCGTGAGGCACACACTGGTGATTAAACATTTTTTTTATTTCTTATTTGTATTTTGTGTTTCACGAACTGTGTCAAATAAATGTTATTCTTTCTTTCTTTCTTTCTTTATCTAACTAAGTAGCGTTGCGCAAAATTTATTGCTGGGAAATGACTTATATTTTTAGGTGTAATAAAAAACAGCTATTTTTTATTGCGCGCAATGTAACGCGAACCCAGGCAAATGGCCCCGCGTACGCGTACTTGTGGTACGTTTAATATTCATTGCCTTTTTGTAACTTCAAATGCGTAATTTGTTAAGAAAAATCGAATATTCAGGAAAAGATTTTTATGTTTTTGGAAAAAGTTTAGAATTCATTTTCGTAAGAAAGTAAAAAAAAAAAAAATTGCGACTTTGACCTTCAATATCTCCAGAACCAGTGGATTCCCAGATATGGTCTAGTGGAAAAAAAATATCCAAATAATGGGTAGAATATGTGGCTTTCGGCTTCGGAAAGTGTCTCTTTACACCCGATATGTAATGATAGTGTTGTAGGTACCTACTTAATGCATTTGTGAATGTAGCATGATTTATTTACAAACTCAAAGCGTTTACTTCAATTAAACCAATTACAGGCACGTTTGAATTGTCAAAGAATCTGTCAGTTAGTCAGAAAGTTGGAAGCTAGTTGCCCATTCCAAAACTTAGACTTCTACGGAGAAGAACGGGCAAGAAACTTCAAGGATACTCTTTTAAATCAAGGTATTACAAAATCCTGCGTACTAATTAATTCGTGAGAACAATGTAAAAAAAAAAAACGAGCGAGCCTTACAGTAGTCGCATTATCGCATATGATGTGTACATATATTATATATATATATTATATATATATATAATACATACACATCATATGCGATAACGCGACTACTGTGAGGCTTGCTCGTTTTTTTTTTTTTACATAGTTCTCACGTATTAATGTACCCAGGATTTTGTAATACCTTGATTTAAAAGAGTATCCTTGGAGTTTCTTGCCCGTTCTTCTCCGTAGAAGTCTAAGTTTTGGAATGGGCAACTAGCTTCCAACTTTGTCATCTGTTTGGATTGGTACCATCTGACGCCCAACTCTAGCAACGCGCGCGCTCATTGCTCAAATCAAAAAGCGCGCGCTTCCCAGGCGTCCTGTTATACGATTCCGTCCCTTTTCATGAAATCACTCCCACAGATTGCAGGAGAGCGAGAGAAAAAATGTTACACATTAAAAAATTAAAATAATTCAAAATGTAATATTAAAAATAATCATCGGCAGTTAAGAGATGACCAGTCTCAACTATTTTGGAGGGAACCGAATGATCCAACACACACGCCACCATCAGCGAGACATGTAGGTGAGCATGTCTTACTATCAACTGCCATGCTCTTTTATTTAAGTCAACATACATCATATCATAATAAACGATTCCCACAGACACACACAAAGCGCTCCCAGTACTCACATTTACAAAATTGAAAAAAGCTTCTTTAAACAAAACTGTAGTTTGCAATGTATTGAAAGATTATTAAAATTTTACTACTATAGAAAATCATTCTTACCTATTGAAGTATTCAACAACTAAAACTTGATTAAATAAAAATAAAATTATGCATTTATTATTTAGTTTCCGAATAATGTTTCGATTTGCTAAGCTTTCCTTTAGTAAAAATGATATCGCTACAATTTTCCACGCCAGCTCCGTGCCTATGCATCCTGAAGAAAAACTTTTCCATCGATACGAAACAGACATAGCCATTATTCCCGCGCGTACGAACGGGACAAAACACAGGAAGGAGCAAAAAGTTGTTATTCCAAAACTCATTCCTTTTTCGACAACCTTGTCTATTGGCGGCAGCGCGCGCCCGCGATGCCTTCCAAATCCGAAAATTTGAATTTATAGGTTCTTTAACGTGTCGGTTTACCAGTATTGCAAAATATCAGTTTTGATACCTTTCCTGTTGGCATAAATTTCGCATTGTTTTACGTATAAATTGCGATAGGTTTCGATAGTTGGCGTGTTAGTGATAGGTATTATGGGTTCGACAAGTTACGTCACGAAGCCAAAATCGACGGGCTACAGAGTGAAGAGCGGCTCCAGTGCTGGCTCTGATAAGGAGATGAACGGGAAGCTGAAGCGCACTAAAATTCGGCAAGTACTAACGACCTTACAAATAACTTTTTGTGTGAAATTAGTTATTGTAGTATTGTTTGAAAAAGTTTTGATTAATAAAATGGAAGAAAGGACAAAAGTTTTCAAGCCTAAAGTTTAACTTCCGGTATGCAATTTGTAGGTATATAATTTTTAAAATAAGCTTCATTTACTAGCTTAATAAAACCAATGAAACGATTTTGACTAGCGCAAAGGGATTCCCGTTGCAATATTTTACAAAACTGCACCAAAATCATTTTTTTTTTTTAACGGCGCACTGAGGTTTCTATACACACAAACAAGTTTTTAAAACCGTTGTTTGAAGAATTAAACAATTAAATTATAATCTAGGGAAATATATTGGTATTATTGGGGATATACATATAGGTACTAGACAGTATACTGTCTAGTACCTATATGTATATGTACACGATTTGATAAAGTTGGCTCGATAGAATAAACTCGCAAAGTTACCTCTTTTCGAGCAATTTTTTCCTCTATTTCCCTAGTTTTTTATATAAATAAGCAATTTGATATTATGAGTAATTTACTAAACTTAAAAGTTCATAGATGACTGGAGCGTTTTAACACTATAGTTTTTTATTTATTTTTTTATTTAAGAGCAATATGTTGAAAATAACAACGAAAAACATTGAAAAAATGCAAAAGTGTGGTGGTTTCCTTTACTAGTTACACGTAAAGAAGAAGATACAGATAAGATATTTTTGTTAGTTTCTTTATAGTCACTATAAGTGAAAACTCTAAGCCATATTCTAAGACGTTTCCTCGAAACTTCCTCGACTCCATCAACCTCATTCAAGGAAATCGGTATTCACAGTTGCAGAAAATCTCCTCCACCTAGCGTCACTCGACATTTTCACTCACTCGAGGTAAGAAACAACTCGCTGCTTTGCATGAATACCCGCACAAACCAAAATTTTGAAATTACTGGTTTATAACACAGCCAAATGCAAAATAGTCCTTATTTCATGGAAGTAAGACTCACATTGATAACGGCAAAACCGCCGATTATGCCGTTATGAATGTGAGTTGTACAAACCATGAAATAAGGACTATTTTGCATTTAGCTGTGTGACCAGTAATTTCAAAATTTTGGTTTGTGCGGGTATTCATGCAAAGCAGCGAACTGTCAAACTCAAGGTACGTCGGGTTGTACCTTAAGGAACACTCAAGGAAGATTTACGTCAATATTTGCGTTTTTTACTCTACTCTTTCACCCACGCTTGTTAAACAGATTATTCTAGTTGAATAACTTTTCCCACAGTGTGTTCAATGGATTTCCAAAGATTTCTGAATTATCTATATGATAATCCGTACGATTATCCCGAACGACATTATTTATGAGATGCAAAAAAGCCCATAGAATTTTATGACAGTGTAGAATTCCAAAGACGCTATCGTTTTAGGAAAGAAACTGTATTGAATATGTGAACACAAGTGTGTGTGTATGTTCAATAACAGAGCTATGTCCGGTAACAGAGAACTACCTGTGTCCGTCCGACACAGACAAAAAAACAGCAATCTGAGAACTTTTGAGTGACCATAAAAATCAAAGTGTATGCTGAATCTATGATTCAATGACGTATTCAATGACGTTTTACCTCGACTCAACCTCAATCGAGGATCCTCAAGATTAGAAAGAAAGAAATAACAGTTTATTTATAAGAATATGTACTATATTCTATATTATAAGGTGCGATTGTCATGGTCTCATACATTCTACCATTTCTGGTGTACAAATATTTTCTTATAGGTAGCTAAAAAACAATATTTTGTCATTCTTTGTGAGTCAGGAACTCGTTTGTTGAGTAATAGCATTTACTCAGTAATAAATAAAAAAGCTTGCTCTTAAACGTGCTTAAATTAAGGCATTTTAAGCCATTTGGTAATTTATTATAAATTCGAATAGCCATACAGTACGAATTTATACTATACATTTTGGTGCGTTGGTATGGGATATGTAATTTGTCAGGAAATCTACTAATTCTATTAATGACAGTACCTCACGACAAGACCGAGTTTTAACTAAGAATACCCATTTCGAGGATTAGTTGAGGTGATTCTTAAGATAACCTCAGTTGAGTCGAGGTCGAGGATTTTTCGAGTTTACTTTGTTTTAAATAAAGGGTGTCTCAATAAGAATGCACTATTTAAGTTTCGTGTATTTTTTTTTTCATGCAAGTGGCAACTCTGAAATTTTACAGCTGTCATCTATGATAGTTCCGATTATTAAAAATGGAGCGATATACAAAAAAAGAACGCATTATCATTGTGAAACTCATTTAAAAAATTTTACTATAAAACGTGGGTATTATGTTCTGATTAAGTATGGGATATAATATCCGGCAAATGGCCCAGTTTTCGATGACTTTTTGACAAAGATGTGGCTTATGTCACCGATGACGCGTTGAATCTCGGCCTTGAACTCAGGAATTGTTTCTGGTTTATTAGCATAAACCCGAGATTTCACAAGACCTGAAGAAAGAAATCGCACAGTGTTAAATCACATAATCTTGGTGGCCAGTTAACATCAGAATTTCGTGAGATGATTTGGTCAGGAAATCGTTGCTGCAATAAATCGATGGTTTCATTGGTCGTGTGGTAGGTGGAGCCATCCTGCTGATACCACATGTCGTCCAGATCCATACCGTCCAGTTGATGCCACGCAAGAACTCCGTTATCATGTTCCTGTAACGAGTGCGAGTGGTGCCGGATGCCCCATTTTTGAAATGGGTTTGCACAATGATTTAACGCGTTCTTCTTTTATATAGCCTCCATTTATAATAATCGGAACAATCATAGGTGACAGCTGTAAAATTTCAGAGTTGCCACTTGCACGGAAAAAAATTACACGAAATTTAAATAGTGCACTCTTATTGAGACACCCTTTACATGCGCGTTCATTATATCTACTACTGCGCATGTGCAAATAGCTGCCACGTCGTAGCGCAAAAAGGCACGAGCAAAATGTACGTTCAGCCAAACATGATTGATGGTGATGAATATTTAAAATTAATTTATAGATTACAATCTAAATCTAGAGTAATAAATTAATAACGCGTTTAATGAAGTATTAGTTTTATTGTAACTACCTTATAAACGAATGATAATTTGCACTTAACTAATTTGTAAAAAAAATCTCAAATAATAAAAACTGCGTCGGGCTGACGACGGAGTTAAAAAAAAAATAAAGTAAAAAGCACTAGTGCGAAAAAGTGCCACTTTCCGCACAATTTTGCTGCTTGAAAAACGCGTTTTTCGAGCACATGTACTGTAAAATTATTTTTGACGTACCAAAAAGGAAATTATTTTTCAGGTCATTTTGTGCCTGCACTAGAATTCGTATCCTAACAGTATATCGACTGTTGCAGTTGGATAATGAAAGTCGTATCAGATCAAGTTCTGTACCCATTTTATAGGGTGTATGTCTGATAAAATCTAAAATGCAAAATATTATATTCCACCTTAGGCTCATTTTCACCACACATCACTAAACGCGATTAACGCTAAACGAGTTTAAAACATCTCTCCATTTCTTTCAATCGTTTGAAGATGACAGAGAATGATGTTTTAAGGCGAAAGCGTCAGGGTAGCCCGCTTTGCAATTTACAAATCTATATTGAGTATAGGTACAACTTATTGATTTGAATATGATTCGCAACGGTAACAAATCTGTATTTATACGTAGAATTATAATAATTAAAATCATCAATACAATTCTCTAAGTTCATATTACTCTATTGAATGACTATTTCATGCAATCTTGACATTTGAGGTTTTTTCTAACTTATGAAGCTGTATTTTAATGATTATATTTTTTTAAATATATGTTTGTTACGATCTTGAATTATATTTGAATTAACATAAAACCTAATACTGACTTGCAAATTACAAAAAACGTAAGAATAACTGAATTTCGCGGGGTACCTTAGCGCTTCCTGCATAAACTCGTTTAGCGTTAAACACGTTTAGTGTTGTATGGTGAAAATGAGCCTAAGGATTCCGTATATTAAAGAAGAAGCGTTAGGGTAGCCCGCGTAATTCAAATTTTCTTAAGTTTTTTGCAATTTACAAGTCGGTATTAGATTGTACGTTGATAAAAATATAATTTGCGGCCCGTAACAAGTATCTATTTACATAATTCCAATCATTAAAGTGATCAAAGACCAGGTAATCCTAATGAATGTCTATTTCATGAAATCTTGACATTTGAGGATTATACTAACTTAAGGAGTTGTATCACTTATTCTAATGATTATAATTCTGTAAATACATATTTGTTTCTCAGTAGCAGCCATAACTGGCGAATTGTGGGTGTACGATAGGTTACAGCTCTGTCTGACCCTTCGAGGAATACAGGCGATATGTTATGTTGTAGTGGTTCGAATTCAGGGCACTCAACATCATGTGCTATCATAAACCAAAGACAATACAATGATGCATACTAATAAGCAGAATCCAATCTAAACCTATCTAATCTACTCGATACAGATGATAAATCGATTGCATGTCCCCTGCATTCGTTGCGAGGCATTTGTTTACCACAACAACCGTTACCATAGCAACGGCTTTGTGTAATCGATACCTGTTCAAATATCCTCGCACTCGGCAACCCGGCGCAATGCGCAACACTAGTTCCAAATTCAATATTTGATTTTTGTTTTCTTTTTTTTATTTCGAAGTTTAAAAATGTTTTGTTTCGTTAACCGTTAAGTTGTTTAGTTTTAATTATGTATTACACGAATTATTTGAACAGGCGGCCAAGTAAGATGAATGAGTATGGGTTGAAGAGGATTCCGGATTATACAGAGTTGGCTTACAAAGAGGCGGTGTCGAAGCTGAGGTACTTCCTGTCAGGGAATTATGCGCCAAGCGTGAGTTGTTCTTTTTTAAATTATTTAAGGCAAAAGCTCCAGATAGCCCGCGAAATTCAAATTCTTAATTTTTTGCAATTTGTAGGTCAGTATTAGGTTATGTTGATCTGAATATGATTCGCGACCGTAACAAATCTGTATTTATAGAATTATAATAATTAAAATTATCAATACGCATGAACTGACTAAGATTATGTCTGGACTTTATAAGAGACTGTGACCTCTGAGTTTGTTTCGGCCTTTCTTCTCAGAGTAGTCAGATAGGAAACGTCGACCTAATCTAGTTTAAAAAAAAAAACATGATTGACTTGTAAAAGAGTTTGTACAAACCTACTTACAGAAATAAAATCATTCATCATTTATTTATTCAATTTTAATGAATGATTATTACATAAAATCTTGAAGTTTAGGATTATGAGTTGTATTACCCGTCGCAAATCATAAACCCAATACTGACTTGCAAATTGCATAAAACGTACAAACATTTTAATTTTGCGAGTTACCTGCAGCTTCCCCCTGAAGCGCTTTTGTTTTAAAATATCTATCACTCTCTTTCTTTTTATTTTACTCAATTCAATAAATTATTAATATGTAATTGTAAGTAGTCTAAAAATATTATATTTATAAAACTTAAGTTTTTTTAATTGAAAAGAATAGAAACGCTGTTTTAAAAATAAAATTTAATTTAGAATACTGTTAGTAGTAAATTAATACGTAAACTGAAGGGCTACTTGACTAGCAACAAATAAATTGTATTTAAATTAAATAATTTTATCGGTCAGCATGTTATTCAATAATGGACGTCTTTTGCATGTTGATTTTAATTGTCGTAGATCCCTAAAAAATAATAAAATAATTTTAAAACAAACATAAAATAAACAAGAACATAATTTATAATTCGCTTTATAAGTAGATTCGAGATTATTAAAGTATGTAATCAAAAAAAAAAAAAAAATATAACTTCTATTTAAATCAAATTAATGAAAGATTAAAACCGTAGGTACGCAGCTACGGTGGCTCAGCATCAGTGAAGAACTTGGATGAATCAGATGGCGATATGGACAAAAAGTATACCAGCTCCTACACCCTGGCTGAATACAAGCCTCGACCACGGCTTACTGCTAAATACACCACCCTATACGCAGACAGCTTGAACAACTACACCCCACAACATACAACACCCATTGGTAAGTTATTGTGAATTGTAGTTCATAAGCAATGGTAGAATACAAGCCACAGCCGCGGCTCACTACACTATATTATGCTGACAAACTTGAACGTCTACACCCCACAACATACTACACCCACTGGTAAGTTATTGTGAATTGTAGTTCTTAAGCAATGGTAGAATACAAGCCACGGCCGTGGCTCCACAACACTATATTATGCAGACCCCTTGAACGACTACACCCCACAACATACAACACCCACTGGTAAGTTATTGTGAATTGTAGTTCTTAATCAATGGTTGAATACAAGCCACGGTCGCGGCTCACTACACTATATTATGCAGGCAACTTGAAGGACTCCACCCCTCAACATACTACACCCACTGGTAAGTTATTGTGAATTGTAGTGCTTAAGCAATGGTAGAATACAAGCCACGGCCGTGGCTCACTACACTATATTATGCATGCAACTTGAAGGACTCCACCCCTCAACTTACTACACCCACTGGTAAGTTATTGTGAATTGTAGTGCTTAAGCAATGGTAGAATACAAGCCACGGCCGTGGCTCCACAACACTATATTATGCAGACACCTTGAACGACTACACCCCACAACATACAACACCCACTGGTAAGTTATTGTGAATTGTAGTGCTTAAGCAATGGTAGAATACAAGCCACGGCCGTGGCTCACTACACTATATTATGCAGACAACTTGAACGACTACATACCCACAACATACAACACCCCCCATACCATACCCCACTGGTAAGTTATGGTGAATTGTAGTAGCCGCGGCTTACTGCTACATGCACCACCCTACGCATAGCATGACTTTGTTGTAAATGTGTGGAAATAAGTAGTCCGGGGAAAGTCTAGCCATAAGAGAGTTTACTTGGGAATCCTGATTGTACACTTTGACATCATTTCTAGGTAATCTGTCCTGAATTTTAATTTTCTATGCGTGTGGAGTGTTGCGTTGAGGATAAAAAGCTGACGGACATGGAGGACCGGGATATCACTGTAGAGTTTGTTAGTTGAGTACAAGAAAGGCTTCCTAAGCATTACTTTAATGACGGCTCTTTGTGCTCTTTCGACTTGGATAATTGCAGTTTTCCCAGCACCACCCCGGACTATATACAATTGTATGCAGCTAAGATGAGAATGCTGCTAAGAGGGATGTGTGGTGTTACGCGAATGGATAGAATAAGAAATGAGTATGTAAGAGGAAGTTTGAAAGTGACACCGGTGACTGAAAAGTTGTATGGATGTCGGCTGTCATGGTACGGGCATATGATGCGGAGGAATGAGAAAAATGTCGTCAGGGCAGTTTTGGCTATACGAGTAGGGGAAGACCAAAGAAACGATGGATGGACTGTGTGAAAGATGATATGGCTAGAAAGGGAGTGACAACCGAGATGACGACTAATAGAAAAGTATGGAAGAAAAGGACATGTTGCGCCGACCGCAAATAATTTGGGACAAGGGCAAGAGAATGATGACGATACAATTCTATATGCAGATAGCTTGAACAACTACACCCTACAACATACCCCCCACCCCACACCTACCCACCACCCCACAATATATTATACAATACAAATTGGTAAGTTACAGGTAGTAACTATATAATTGGTCGGTTTTGAGTACAAGCCACGACTGCGGCATACTGCGCAGCATATTTGATCATCATGTACGCAGATAGATAGACAGATAAAGAACTACACTACACCCCACCACAACACAACACAATTACACCCACTGGTAACCTATATGTAGTGAATTGCTATCGAATAGTACATACACTCTTTTGCAAAAAAAAAAACGAGCACCTAAGGAAATTTATGTTATAAGGTCGATTTGAGTTAATTAAATGAAATTTAATTGTTTGACGTAGTCAATACTTATAATCGTGTAAATTAATACACGTGAAGTGAATTCTGGAATTTTTTTTTAAAATTTTCGATGAATTCTTTAAAACCGATGTACACGGCCAAACAATAAGAAGTGGTCGGCAATAAAGACCAGAAGATTTTTTAAATTTTTTAAAATTAAATAAAGTTACAAATGTAAAAACCTAATAACGAGTGTGACCTCCTCTTGCCAAAATCACAGCTTGAATCCTTCTGGGCATGCTTCCCACGATGTTGTCATAACGTTTTGAGGAATACGTTCCCGCTCTTCCGCAATGGCTCTTTTCAGCTCCCTGATGTTTTGTGGAGCAGGTTGCACTGATCTTACCCATCTCTTTAGAACATCCCAGTCATGCTCAATTGAATTGAGGTCAGGACTTCCAGCTGGCCAATCTAAACGACGGATCCCAACTTCTTGCATATAGCCTTCCACGTCGCTAGAACGGTGCGGGCGAGCATTGTCGTCCATAAAAATTGAATCTTCCCCAAGTACAGCCAGTGCGGTCAATGCATATAGAATTAGGACTTCCATTATGTACCGGTGTGCATTTAATGTTCCATTTTCTATGAAAACTAACTCCGTACGTTTCGACGAATTAATTGCTGCCCAAAACATAACGGAGCCTCCGCCATAAGGAGTGATTTCTTCGAAACACACTTCTCATAACGTTCCCGTGGTCTTCGCTCTTCGCAGCACTCGCCGGCGTCGGTCCTCTCCACACAAAGAGATTCTAGCACCATCAGAAAACAATACTTTATTCCAGCCCTCCAGAGTCACGCGAACAACCTTCTTCAAGTAGGGCTATAATTTTACCGGCCCTTATCGCTTTTCACTCATATCATAAAGTGGTATTTAATGTAAAAAGAAAGATTAAATTGTTTAATTTGCAGAAAATATCCAAAAAGTTTTAAAATTTTAGTAATCAGTAAAAAAATCGTTTCAGTAATTCGCGCCTTTAGTAAAGCAATTTTACAATAATCAACAATAATCATTATTTTTCTTTTAATTTATTTGTTAAATTCAAAATTTAAATTTGGAACGTAAAGAATCATGCCAGGATGCTTCAAATAACATGCCAATACATCGTCAAATTAATAAAACCTCTTTCTTGTTCTTCTTCATTGAAGTAGAGAAAAAAATCTGAGAGAAAAAGTGCCCGTTTTTTTTGCAAAAGAGTTTATATAGTCCTCAAAAGGAAAAATGGAACCCTTATGGCTTATAGGATCATTCGTGTCTGTCTGTGTGTTTGTCTGTCTGTCCGTCGGTCACAGCCAATTTGCTCCGAATCTAAAGAACCAATTAAGTTGAAATTTGGTACACGTATGAATTTCTGTGACCTAAACCCGGATGTAATGTAAATAAATGAATTTTGTATATGGTAGTTAATTTTGGGGGAAATAAGAAAAAAGAAAAGTTTTTGCAAACTGTACCGTGTGACATCAAATGAAAGGGCTACTGTGACGGTCTCCAATATATATATATTTTTTTATAATTTTAAAATAAATTGTTTTAAAGTTATTTAAGAAAATGGACGAAAATTGACCATTCCCTAGCCCTTATCTCCGAAACTACCGAGCCTAAAAATTTGAAAGTTGACCATAGTTGCCTGGACATTGAGATGGCTATCCAGCATTCACAATGTTAATGTCAACAGTGGCGCCCCCTGCAACTTCCGCGGCGGCCACTGCGGGTGACCTGACGGGTGGTACCAACCCTGACGTCGTCAACTTCATACAGAAGCAGGAGGAGTACATCGAACAGCTGGAGCGAGAGAGCCAGTATTGTAGGGTAAGTTTACCTTGATATAAAAAGTTTGTTTATATTATAAACTAGCTGTCCCGTCAGACGTTGTACTGTCCAAATCTAACGAGTTCATACAAAAATCCCATAGAATAAAACACTTTAATTTTTTCCCGAATTTACCAATTTTCCGGGCCAATCTTCCAATTGCCGATTTTTGATAGCGGCTAGTGTGAAGATCAATATCTTTCATACTATTTAGAATTCCAAATTCAAATTAAATTATATAGCACGACATTTAAAAAAATCTGTTGTTGTTTTTTTCTTTGATATCGATGTTTCTTTAGCCATGGAAAAATCGAAATTACTCGCTATTTTGGAATACGAGTTCCGTTGTGGCACCAACGCAACACAGACAGCACGCAATATTAACGATGTGTATGGACAAGGTACCGCAAGTGAACGCACGGTTCCTTTTTTGGTTTGATCGCTTCCGTTCTGGAAATTTTGATCTCAACAATGAGCCCCGGGGAAAAAATTCAAATCTAACGAGAACGTGAAAACGCCTTTAAATAATTTATCGATTCCCGTTTCCAGGATATCTGTAGCAGCGGCATCAACGAACTTTTATTAAAATGGCAAAAGTGCATCGACATGATTTCTTTAAAAAGAAATTGTTTGAATTTTTTTTATGTAAATTGGCAATTTCATTGGTAAATAAACCTAAATATCTTTTCCTAAAAACCTTATTCAAACTATTACGAATATTAAAAAAAAAAAACAATTAACTAAATCGATCCAGCCGTTCTCAAGTGACAGCACTTAATTTTATATAATGTTAACGGCAATCTGTATAATCCAGTATTCTATACAATACCTAGGCAACGTATAGAATACCTAAACGTTTACGTAATGTATGAAATATGTATATATATAATTAATTTGAATAGGTACTCTATACATTACTGAATGCGCAGCCAGTGATGTGTGTAAAAGACAAGAGCTTCTGAAAAAAAAAAAAATTCCCCCTGTGGCATTGGGCACCACTCTGTAAGAATCCCGGTATGGAAGTCGACGGATTTCGCGGTGATGCTTGCAATATACTAGCTGTAGTCTTACAAAAAATAAATGATGAACTTTATCAACTCGGACCAAAACAAGTTGTTATAAAGACATTGTATTCAAGGCAGTTCACAGTTTGTCAGCAAGAATTACTAAACAAAGAAGATTTGCCTAATGAAGAAACGACACTCCGTACAGCTGGTCTATTCTGTACAAACATCACCGTGAAAACTTAGGTGAAGTTAGCTGTCAATCTACCTGATGCTAGAGGTTGACATTATTGAGAGCTCACTTCACGCTCACCTCACCTAAGTTTTCACGGTGAGATTTTTACAGAATAGCATTGCAGTTGTGAATCTCCAATCTACGGGAACAGGGTCAGGGATTTGTAAAATGTACTTGCAAAAAACACTGCGATAACTAAAAAGTGTTCATGTCTTAAAAATAAAATTTTATGCACTCTTTTATATTTACTTAATATTTTTCTTCAAACCTTCCTCCAGGATGAACTAAACAACCTCCTCGGCAAAGTAAAAGAAGTAATATCAGAGAATGAGCATCTCCATGAGGCGCAGAAGAACAAGCTGATCTCTCGCATGTTTCACTCTTACAACGGATCTGAGAGTGATGAGCTGGATGAGTTGGGCGATAGCACTGGACTGGATAGTGATAACAAGGTAGGAAATGTGTTTTGACTATTCACGATTTCAAGACTAAGCTTGAAGTAGAATCCGGACGGTTTGTTGTTACGTTCCTTCAATCAACAATGGACTTAATAGGTAAGTACTTAAATACAATGATTGATCGAAGCATCAAAACGACAAATTGAGTGTGTATATTAGTAATTTTAAACAAAGTAATTTGATCAAAGATGATACAGATGTCGCAGCGAAAATTCATGCAAACGTGAATATACAACGTGAATTTTTTATATACATAATATACATAATTCTAGAGTATTGAGACCATCATTTTGAACAACTTTTACTATGGGACCAAACCTGAAATCGCGAAAATATAATCAGCAGTTCCCTATATTTTGACCAGTTTTGCGAACATAAATGTATATTATTTATTTCAGGTTTGGTCCCATAGTAAAAGTTGTTCAAAATGATGGTCTCCCTTGAGTTATGGTATATAAAAAAAAATAACACGTTGAATATGTCAATAAACTTCTCCAAAACAAAACATTTGACGATGACACTAAGATTGCAATGATTAATCATTTTATATGACCTCAGGTTCAGGCACATAGCGATGGATCGTTACCATTTTTCACGACACCTTAGATCGTAGAAGCGATTCTCCCCAATATAGGTACAGGAAATATTATTATGTATGGTCCCTGTCTAAAGTAAAAGCGTTTAAGTATTGAAAGTTTTCCTTTTGTTGATGAACAGACAACTCCGCTAAAAGCTCGCAAGTCTGCAAAGCCTCGATCCACAAGGTTGGAAGGTCCGAACATTGTGTTCGAGTCCCGAATCGCCGAGTTGGAAGCTCAGCTCACGCAGGCCAAGATCGACCTTAAGAAGATTCAGGTAAGTTGTTATTTGGGTTTGATAAGAAACTAGTAGTTAAATAACCATTAGAACCATTATAACAATTTCTAATATATCTATTTTAATAATAAAGCGGATATGTTTGTTTTTTTGTTTGAATATTTGAACGCGCTAATCTCTGGAACTACATGTCGGATTTGAAAAATTATCGGAGTTGATTTGAAGGCTAGGCTATTTAATATCAAGCTAGGAGCCGAGCAAAAAGAAAAAAAAAAGAAAGAACGCTAAGCAAAAACGAAGAAATAGCGCGGGCAGGCGATGCGATGCGACGGGGTTGGTCGGGAGGACAATAAATTTGACGCGGACGAAGCCGCGGACTGAAACTAGTTCATAAATTCATAAGAAATAGTAGGGGCCACAGACCGTGCTCCACTTGCTAGAGTATCCATCCAGCCAGTGTCCTTACACCTGCATTTTTGAGAAACAAAAGAACGCCATTTACCGTGATCATGAACCTGGGCTCTTCTTACATCGTTATATTTCTGTTGTCCTTTCACCTCTTCTTTATATTTTTCTGTCTAGGAGGAGAACAATGAGAACAAGCGCAAGTTAGCCTCGGGGCTCGTTGACTCAACTTGCCTCGATGGGTTCAAGCGCCAGATCGACAACCTGCAGAGGTACCTACTTTGCATCTTACCAGAACACATTTATTTTCTTATTGATCACAATTTACCGCGTTAAGATGATACATCGAAGCGTGGTTTAGCTAGGTGTGTAAGTGAGATGGCATTATGGCTGTCTAGTTTGTCGCGCGAGATAGAAGACTCTCACTCGCACTGATACTAAACGAACTTCGTTTAAATGTAGATTTATGACAAAATGGTATACGTAGATCAATTTTTAGCCTAATAAGTTCTTAACATATTGAAATACCTTCGATTCAAAGCAAATTTTACTGCACAATAAGGAAATGTTTACGTATAATCGTAATTAATTGGATTTTTTTCTATCGAAAAATTTCAAGTAATCATGTTCCGGTTTAAGTACAGCAGTAGATAGTATATTCAAGTCATACATATGGAAAATCCAAATGATTTAACCATATACATTTAGTTTTTTATGAATTTTAAAAACACATTTATCGATGTATCCTCTTAAAATTGAACTGTCCATCCCATGACCATGATATGTCCAGATGACATTCATCTAACATCATCCTTAATTGATACAGTATTTAGTAAATCAAACCATTTCAAAACTTTTGTTTATGGTTCTCTGCCACTATATCATTTCAGTAACCACTTTAAACATTTTCTCATTACTAATCCTAAGAGAAAGAATCACTTTTTTTTTTATTTGTGATGGGTTTGCTCTTGACACTAGTCTAGGTCAGAGGTGACAAAGTCGACGATGGAGTGAGCTTGCCCAGAAGAAGCCTGTTCACTCTCACTTTGAAGAGATTAGGGTTGTATGCGTTCGGAAACACAGACGCAGATAGTGAGTTCCACTCTTTTGCTGTGCGCATTATAAAAGACATTTGGAAGCGCTTAGTGCGAATTGGCGGAATAGCAACCAGGTTGCAATGGTAACTGGCAATGACTAAATCACGATAAATTACACAATGTAGTCATTGACCAAATTGTCATTTTCTCCACCATCAGGGACAAGTCTTCATTGGAGGCCCAGATATCCAAGCTGAAACTTAGCTTGGAACAGCGTGATGATGATGGACGGTATAAGCGAGGATCTGATGCGGTGGAACACCAGCTCAGGGAGGAACGGAACAATTTGGAGGCAGAAGTGCGTCGGATGAAGGTAGGGCTCAATATCGATGTTGATCAATTAGAGGTATCTATCACTGTATGGATTCCAACAAACAGATTATAATCTGGTTTCGTAAATTGTTGGTAAGAAGATAAGAGTTTTCAGATTTTTGGTGTCAACTCCGATACTGTGACCAATGATACCGAAGCAGTGGTTAGATAGAGTGAGGTGCCAACATCATAAGTTGTTAAAAAAAATCTAATATCTGCAGTAATGGACAATGACGCATTCTCATTCTGTGCAGCCACTCCTTCGGTATTAGAGGTCCCTTTCCTAAGGGACCTGGAATTGACAAAATATACATACGTCTATAACCTGACCCAAATTATAGGGATTGAGATGCTCTATACATACAGGATCGGGTTAGGAGGACCTTCTTTTTATTCAGTCCTTGTTTCGATCATATTTACTCAATATACAGGGCAGTTTTTTTTTTTATCAGAAGCCAAATTTTCACATGGTGTTCTACCCATGAATATGAACAACTTTCACTACGGGACCAAGTCTGAAATCATGAAAAAAAGAATCAGCTGTTTCATGCAAAAGTTCAATACCTACTCGATGAAAATGTATGAAACAGCAAATGTATGAAACAGATTTTTTTTTTCATGGTTTCAGAGTTGGTCCCATAGTGAAAGTTGTCCATATTCACGGGTAGAACTCTGTAATTTGGCACCTGATAAAAATATTGTCCTGTATTTTCCAAGATGATGATGATGGGGGCTTGTGGCTAAGTAATAAGAGCCTCACGGGTCGATCGACTAGGTTAAGCTACTTTTGCCGTGGTTGGTCCGTGGATGGGTGACCATCTTAACATACAAAGCATTTTAAGCCATTGGTTCCGGCTGCCATTCGTGGATCTTTGACAGTCGTTACGGGTCGTCAGAATCTCGAAAGTCTGACAACCAGTCTTACCAATGGATTATCGTATTACCCAGTTACTGGGTTGTGGTGCTCACATAGGCAGTCACTACATGTAAAATACTGGTATTCAGCTGCATCCGGTAAGACTGGAAGCCAACCCCAACATAGTTGGGAAAAGGTGCAGATAATGATGATGATGATATTTTCCAGGATGACTTAGCCAAGGAACGCAACAAAGTCCGCGAACTAGCCGGAGAGGGAGCTCGACGTGCGATACAAGAGCGCAGCGCAGCTGAACAACGATACAACGCGCACTTCGACGAGCTACAGCATGACCTCGCGGCGCAGTATGACAATGTGGCTAAGTTACAGGTAGGTATTGTCAACAGCTGTAGTAGACTTTCTATCTGAGTTCTTCCTAGGACATAACTGAGATGAAACGACCAATTGGAACCGTGCAGCTAGCTTCTGACGTTTCATAAGAAAGAAAGAAAGAAATAAATAAAGAAAGAAAGAAAACTGTTTATTCGGCACATGCCGTAAGTGCACACAACAACCAAATAGAAAAAAAAATAAAAAAAAAAACAAAGAAAAAATAACTCTATACAATAAAAAGCTTAAAACTAGACAGAGAAAAAAAAAAGTGACAATAATGTGTGTCTCACGGCTGTGTCGAATAGGCCCAGTTCAGCTAACTGCCGACCAGTTAAGTGCCCATGTCATGTGTAATAAAATATTTTGATTTTGAATGGTGGGATATGAGAGTATTTGCACTGAAAACAGAAGGTGCTACCAGGAGTATAATCTCTTATTTCGAATATTGGTGGCGATTCTGTTGTGTACAAAGTAAACTTAATTTAGGCTATTGCTAACTTTTTCTCTCTAATAAAACAGGAAAGAGACGGACGTAAATTAGAGCTGTCAAAAGTTGAACTAATATTTCCATACAAATTTGGAGTAGGTACACGTAAAAACATGTCGGTTAAAATACGGTGAAGCGCAAGTCGTAAACTAGTTTGACATCTCTAACTTAATTAGCTATAGTCGTTCTTTTCTCGCGCTGCCTGTTAGTAAAATATAGCGATTCTCTAATTTTAGTTTAGTTATTGAACAAGAGAATTGGCACCAGAATCAATGAACATTTGTTTGAAAAATTGGCCTTCTTCACTAATATTGTAAATTTCTGAAGAAATAAAATAAAATATGAATACTCGAGAATTCTCTCTTTATAACAATGAAAATTAAGAAAGAAACTTAAATTTTTGCGGACAATTAGGAAGTCAACATTGCACGTACATCAGAAATGAGTCCTATAACAAAGGCAAAATATATACTATACCAGGGATGGCGAACCTCTATACATACGTCTACGTGCCATTTTTCCAAAAAAAATAATGAATGTGGCATGCTGCGCCATCAAACAAAGCTAACTTAGTGACTACTGGAAACAAATTATAGAAGGTTTATTCTAGTAAAAAAATCTACAGTTCCGTATATTTTCACGAGTTATATTCTTTTTTCGCGATTTCAGATTTGGTCCCATAGTAAAAGTTGATCATAATCATGAGTACAATGACTCCTTAAGAGATTTCGTGTATACCTATACCTTATATTATTCACAATTATACCCAGTTTTAAGTATATTTATTTAAATGAAAGAAGAATTAGCGCGACTTCTGCTGTTGCAAACTAGATGAAAGTAGCTAAATTCTTGAAATCATGCCGTGCCCAAATTATTTTATTATGTGCTACCCGTGCCATTGGTTCGCCATCCCTGTACTAACTATACTTTACGAGCGCAATTTTCTCAATCAGTTGGACCTGGAGCGCCAACGTCGCGAAGAGAATGAGTTGAAGCGGGAGCTGTCCATGAAGAACGCGGCCATCGATGAGCTGAAGATGGAACTCAAGAACAAAACGTGTACGTACATATCCCCATTTCCACAGGTTTATATTCTACTATCTGATAAATGTGATGATGAAAAATCATTATGATTCTCACCATATTGGAAGAATGTCAAAAAAGATATTTCAGCATTTTTTTTTTAATATTACGTTCAAATTCACATGTTGATAATACCTAAGTACTTGCCTAGCTATGAATCTAAAATACGTAAAAACAATCATGATTCGTGATTGCATTCATTGGGATTTTGACAGAAAATCCTGCTCTGTCAAGTGTCACCACAAGTTTTTGGACTTACAAGAATAGAACATACAAGATTTTTCATTTAAATCTAAGTTTATCTTCCAGCATCTCTTCAAGCGGACCTGGCTCAAGCTTACGCAGAGAAGGCGTCTTTAGAAGAGGAGCTAGCAAGTGCTCGCCTGGCCATCGAGAGACATCAGCGCCAGGCCAAACATGAGACCAACCGACTCAACTCTGAAGTAAGAATTATTTAATTCTGTAAACAGTCCTAATGGTTCTTCGAAAATAATTGGTATTTTAACGTTTCCAGCAGCAGCTGGAATTAACAATCAAAATACTTTAATCTTGAAGTTTTTTACCATCTAAGATCAGTTCAGTCTTCTTCAAAATAACAGTCTCCACCATTACTACAAATATCATCTTTCTGTATTAGATTTTTACACGATTTCATTCATCCGTTCATTCAAATTCATTTATTACTTTCATGTGGCATAGATACAAGTTATTCATCTTTCTTCTCATCAACACACTGCACGTCTCTTTTCTGTTTCTAATTTTCCTTTCTTCCTTTAGATCCAGTCTCTTCGTCAACGCTTGGATCGAGCTGATGCTGACTTGGTACATTCACGTCGCGAGAATCTACGTCTGTCTGAACAAATCTCAAACCTGGAAAAAGAGGTATTGTTCAACTGATAATCATCTAAGCTTTGTACTTTTTAAAAATTGACTGTAATATTTTTATTGTGATAAGTCTATAGTCTAGGACCGTTTTGGGTCGAGAAAAATAGATAAAAAGAAGCAATGAATTCTTCTGTTCGCAGCAAACCATGAAGAATTTAACACCGATATCACCGGAGAAGATAAAGAAAGAGAAAGAGCTGTCGACCATGCTCGAGTCCATGGAGAATAAGCACGGTACGTACACGTTACACTCTCCGTAGTTTACTCTCAAAGTTGGGTCTAACAGTATTCTATATCTTTGGGAAATAGACTCATTCAATGGGTAAACTATTGATGTTTTGAAAGATTCTTCACACTTAAAACGATTTAGAACAATACCTTCAAAACATTCATACTTTACCCTTTCATCTTCTGCGCTTGCATGTACATCTATAGTGCTATGAAAGGGCTTGTATTCTTTCTTAACTCTCAATAGTTTATTCATCAGATTGTTTACAATGACCTCCCCATAGTAGTGTCTACATATTAGAGTTAAAGCTAGAACATTTGGTTCCGCAGCTAAAACGGTGGCTGGGTTGGAGTCCATGATACATTCACAAAACAGTCTGATGGAGAAACTCACCGGCGAATGTCGTTTGCTCACAGACAAGCTCGACGACGCAAATCGTAGGCACAAGTACGGACAATTTACAATCTAATAGCATGATTTATATCACTTTCCTTTAAAACTTCACCTAACATTGCTGGCTGAAATATCGTTACCCATTTAAAAGTATTGTCTTAACGTCGTGCTGTGTTTTTATTGGTGGCAGGCAGTGCGCAGAGTCGCGGCCGTTCAGACGAACCAATCAGAACACAGCGCGACCATTCGAGATCGCGAGACCAAGAGACCCGCCGTTCCAAGCGCCACTCCGCAAAAGAGTCCGATTCGTCGAATAACTTCGTTCCAATAGTTGTTGGCCCGTTGACGACCAATCAGGATCTCACGAACATCAAAGGAGAGAAGATATATAACCTGCCGCTTATGATACAACAGCCCTTTTTACGGGAGAAAAAGGAGCCTATTAAAGTTGATATAAGTGTTAAGTTGGTACCAAAGCCTAGAAAAAAAGAGAAAAAGAAGCGAGGAGTACACGTTGAGGAAATAGTAGTGCAAGCTGATGATAATAGAGGCGTTAAGAATAGCTTTAGTATGGAAGTCTCTGACGGCGATATACAAGTGCTGAAAGAGACGGTAGAGGTTATTGAAGATAAAACTAGCGCCGTAGAGGAAGTAGATACTAAAGACAGTCAAAGCGTAGAGGAAAATGTCCAAATACAAGAGAACCAACAAGATTTGGGTACGGAACAACCAATGTCAACAGACCAAAACAATGTAGAACTTTCTGAAATTCCACAGGAAATTAAAAATGATACTTCACAGGAAAGTAATGAAAATCAAGGAGATGCAGTAGCAGATACTGTTAATACAGAAAATGAAGAAGCAAAAGAGATAGTAACTGTACAAGAACAAGATGAACAACAGAAAGATGAGGAAGCTACATAAAATGCTGTTGATAGGCATTTTCTGATTGACTGAGTAAAGGAATTGATAGAGCAAAGCGAATGATGAGTAGTTTAGGTTAAGGTAGTTATAGGAATAGCACTGGTAGTCGTTAAAATAAATCAGTTTGTTAAAGATTACACTCGTAAAATTTCTGAACAGTGGTGAAATTGGCTATTGTATTTAATGATAACAATTAGTTGCGTCTTTAAAATTTTGATTAATCAATGCTAGGCTTTAGAGGTCATTTCTAAAAGTTTGCTAAAATTCAATTGATAAAAATGTTATCTAAATAATTATTGTTCTCTGTTGTTGACTACCAGTGTTCAATATTAAATTCTTGTTGTTGTAAACGTTCGTGCAATGTAGTGTGATATTTGTTGGCTTGTTATATTACTTTATTAGCGTTTTATTCAGTGTTATCAATTTTTATCTCTCGGTGTTGTGAGACAGTACAAAATTTCAATAACTTTTAATGGGTAACGATTATTTAAGTGTGTGCAATAAATAGTTGTTAAAAATCTATTTTATATTCATTTCATTGAGACAGATTTAGTTTATTAGACTTGAAATCATTGTACGAGTATTACCTACTCAGCTTTAGAAAATATTTTATCTATAATTAGTAACTTTAATTCTTAAATCATTTCCAGTCTTAGTATTGCAAATCCACAATAACAATATAGAATCACTAATAAATTCATAGCTTCACCAAGTCTCACCATATTCACTCACTAATTTCCATTTCAGAGCAGAAAGAACACAATTGCTTTGCAGGAACGTTGAATTAATGAGAAAGCTTAGAAACTTATGGGGTTCCCATAAGAAATATTGCACCACAATCACCCCTTTGAGAAGTTATACACCTTTGAGTGGGTATCCGCATAGTCGGAGCTCTTACGACTTAGACCGCACGTATTATACTTCGACCTCTAATAATTATAGACATAGATTTCGAAGAGATAGTCTTCTGAGTGATTCTTCAAGGGACGATGTTGGTGGCTTGATGAGGAATCTTAGTGATCTTTCGATTGATCGGATTGATGATTCTGATGATGATCCAGTAAAGGTAAGTGATGATAGAAGTAGATAGAGGAGTGATGATGACTATATAGTACTCATGTAGGTATAAGCATGTATGCATGAGAAGTTTTAGTTTTAGTTTAGAAGCTTTAAAGAAAAGAAAGAAAAGCTTTAAAGCAATTTGATGTCATTCAATTCGATCCAACAAGAATCTAAGTAATCAATATTACGTACAGATGAATATTTTTACTGAAATATCCATATATGAAAATAATGTATAAAAATCAGACAGCTTTTTCTTACATCTAGTTTACATGGTTTCAAAAGATCATAATATTCTGTAAAGTAAAAAAACCTTCTAAAGAAATTATTTAGTAATTGTAATACGTATAACCTGCATGGTGTTTGCTATATGCCTCACTTTGTTTGTTTGTGTGTGCTCACGAATGGCGTGCTCAGGCAAGAACTGGCCACTCTGCAGCGTCAAGTAAACGGCCTCTCGCGCTCCATGCAGACCCCACTCAACACGCCTAGCACTTTTAAAGGTAAGTCAAGTCATTTATTGAACAAGTTAAACAGTGGCAGCTTATTAAGACGTGTTAGAGCCAATTTATTTTTATTTTTTAAGCTTTACGGAAAAAGAACCATGGCTTTAACGCTTCATAATACGACCCCTAAATTTGTAAAGACGGTTATAATTGAAAAAGACCTAAACATAAATTATTGATTGTGGTTTTCCCTATCATAGCACTGTAATTGATGAATTTCACCACCTGTACAGCCGCATAAATAAAAATCTTGAATCTGAATCTACATTGATGTATAATCTAGCCTTCCTTACAGCACATCCCCCGCACCCGACCACTACCGACAGAAATGTACCACATCCCCCGTCCGACAGCGGACGAGACTATACCGGAGCTGAGTCCCCCGGACACACCACACACGGACCGGACGCACCAATCACAGCAGTCCAACGAGATGACACCTACCAAACTGCAGGAATAACTGATCAACCAGAACACGACATACATGACCAAGAAATCGAGGAAGATGAAAATATTACAGAAGATGTTAAACCCATCGAAACAGATTATCAAGAAACTGAACATTTTGAAGAACGAGAAGAACCAGTCAAACTAGAAACTGAACAGGTACTTAAAGAGGAAGCAGAAAAACCTATGGAAGTCGAACACCCAGAAGAATTTAACCCCCAATATCAATATGATCAGAATTACGAACCGCCAGAAGTTACTGGTGATGATCAATATCAAAATTATGAACAACAGCCATATACTGAGCAGCAATATGAAAACTATGAGCAGTATCCACAACAGGCAGCTGATCCAGCCGCACAATTTGATCAACATTATGAAAATTACGCAACAGATGCTAACTACCCAGCTGATCAAAATTACGATACGACCCAATATACTCAGGAAATACCAAGTGAAACTGCTCAAGATGATAGTAAAAACCCACAGGACCAGAGTTACAATACTGCTCAGTACGCCCAAGAATATCAACGTGATCAGAATGCGCAGATCCCAAATGAAAAAGCTCCCGAAAGTAGAAAACCTCAAGATAAACAACCTAGTCAAAGTTAGCAATTTTATTAGATTTAAGTTGTATTTGTTCGTGCAATATTTTGTTATTGAAATAGCGTTTTCGTTTATGTAATTGTGCTAGTTTTAATTGTAGATAATGAAGCTTTTGATGTTAGAGATGTTATAGTTAATAAATATTAAATATTATTAAAGCTGGATTAAGGAACTTCAACTGACTAGAAGAACTTGTGAAAAGGCTAAATGCAGTTGGAGTTGATTAATTCTGGCGAAGGAAAATTTTGAAGCAACTCACAAACAAATACAATGCAGAGTAGTTATATTACTGAACAGAAATTGCATAGTTGTTAAAGAAAATCAGATGAGCTAGATTGGGGAGTTAGATTAAACTCAAAAACCTTTAAGAGTCAAGTCATGAAAAGGACACTGATGATTATGATACAATTTTCTCTTTGAAATTCATGTCATGTTTGAGAATGTACTTAAACTTAGTCTAGTAATCAACACACACAATCAGCAATAAATCTTAGGTTTCAAAAATAATTAATTACCCACTAACTGGACACAATTAGGTTAGGTTAGGTACCCTACCTACTTTGTGACAGTTTTTTTTTTCAATCTATGTTTTAATATCCTTTAAAAGTTAGCTCTAAAGATCTGTTCATCGACCTAAGTGTCTATTAGTTTCTAGAAAATTCTCTAAAATAGCCCCATTAAACATGGAATGCCAACCGAGTAAAACACCATTAAATTAAATCATTTTTGCTCAATAAAATGTTTATAGACCATTTCATTGTTTTTTTTTATTCATTCCAAAATCTGTGTAAACATAAAAAAACAAACATAATGCCTGCCAAACTGCATAGCAGTTTGTCGGCAGTAGTCTCGTCTAAGAATGTATTACAAATTTAAAAACAGTCCATGTTTTACGTAAGTGTTGTGTACCTATTTCATGCTAATTTGAATTTAGTTACAACGCGGAAACATTGAGAGCCAATAGCAAAAGATGGGCCTACGTGGCTGTCGTAGACAATGAAATAATATTGTATTTTAGCAATACACAAGTAAAAGACAAACATGCAAAATAGACAGTTCATAAAACTGACAATTTCCTACCAATATTTGAGGATATTTAGGAAGAACAAGCATGAAAAGACCTAGAAGTAAGTATTTAATCTTCAATATTTATCAAAACCGGCTACAACGAAACGTTCGACTCTCAAAATCCACGTTCAAAGGTCGACTGGTAGAAAATGCATTAAGTCCGCCTCTGTACATTTTGTGTGCTTAAAGTATTAAATAAAATTAAAATAAATAAACGTATCCAAGATTCTAACGTACTAAACTTACTAATCTTTTCTACAATATATTATAAAATAACCAATAGCTACTTTCTCAATCATGCGCACAAATCCATTTAAATAGCCAACAATATAATTTAATAGCGACACCGTTCTGCAAATATCAATTTTGGATTTTATCGGATAACACTAATTAGTGTTTTGTTAGGATTAGGCACGGCTACAAGGCTGCGTTCAATCGGCAGCAGTGTGCACCATGAGAAATAACTTCTTTTATATTTTAATAATTTGTGCTTTTCCTGAGATTTTAACGGTAAGTCAAGTTTCGTTTCTAGTATCATAGATGCGTCATCAGCGTGGCCTTTTCCCAAATATGTCGGGCTCAGCTTCCAGTCTAACCGGATTCAGCTGAATACCAGTATTTTACATGGAGCGTCTGCCTATCGGACCTTAACACGATACCCCTTAGAGAGACTGGTTGTCAGACCTAGTACATAGACGGTTTTTTGAAATCCATACACAAAAAATCCAAGGACAAAAAAGTACAAGTTAAATATTGAAGTTACAAGTACGGAAATACGGTAAATTATGTAAAATCAAATTAAATTTTTGAACAATCAATTATCAATTACATTTTCACAGAAAAATGAGGAAAATAAACCAGCAGGGAAAGAAGCCGTCAAGCACACAAGAGAATTTTATGAAGAGGAAGGAAAGAAAGATTTACAAAACCTACAATCGAGTCTTAGTAACCGCAATGTTAGTGAAGAAGATGAGGATGATATTGAGCCGCTAAACGTAGGAGTAAAAAATATTAAACAGAAAAATTTAAGATCCACTGTTCAGGTTACGGCTGAGAATTTCGAACGTGGTGCCCACATGCTAAATTCACCCTTAAATCTCAGGAACTCTATTAAAAGCAGCTCAAATCTGCATAATTCTGTTGCTAATAATAATCAATTTCTACAACTAATGAATAGATTAATGCCTCTTATCAGCGGTTCTGTAAAAAGTAGAATTAGTGGAGGTCATAATGTAAACAATTTATTACGAAATAATGTGAACTATGTGAACATCAAGCCTGAGGTTTATCCTGTATTGATAGATGAAGGCAAATTCGATAGTAGAGAAATATCCCCTGAAGAGGATATACAAATTAGTGATCAATATTATGCAGACGGTGAAGATGATATGATTAAACTGGCGAATAAAGTAGACACAGAGCACAAAAATCAATCCGCTATTAGGACTGCTACTATACCGGTAACAGAAAACTTTGACTTGGAAAGTCTTTTGAACCGATTACACATTAATCGTGGTGAAGTTATTTCAACAAGAAAAGAATCGGACAATAATATCAGATTTAATGATGTTTTGAATAAATTTTACTCACAATCAACTAATCACCTGAGACCTGGTAATAGAGTAGAAAATGCTCGTAATCACTTGGATGAATTTAACGATAACATAGATCCAAAGGATAGAGACAACAGCAAAATCATATTTCTAAGAAGTGATGTTATTGACAACGTGAATGCTAATGGCAGATTAGATGAATTTATTAAATATTTGGATATTGGAAAAAACTTGAGGGCTTCGCATAACGCATTATCTCATGGCAACACTCCAGTAAGTAACAGCATAAACCGTACTATTAAATATATTAATACAGTGGTTGGTCATAGAGACAGTGCATTTTACAAGCTATCGCTTAAATCCTGGTTATTTCATCATACCATTGTTTATAAACAACTTTCGATATAATTAATAGAGCATATAAATACCTACTTCTGGCAATCTGATCAAGTCTCAGATCGGTACTTACTAAAGTATTCTTAACTAGCAAAAACTAGCAAAATGTTAAATTATTTATAGTACCTGGTCGAACAAGCTCTGCTCGGGTGAAAATAGATAAAACGATTTTTTTTCCAGATTTGAGACCTAGCTAGATCGAGTTTTCGCCCCCGTAAACCCTTAAATTGCAACTTTCATCGCAATCATTAGAGTCGTTGTCGAGAACGTCATTACAAATACACACTTCAAAAAAGTCTAAACAACATGTACGGTTTTGAACTTTTGAACGATTATTACTGTACTATTGTATTATTTGGTAATTCAATACAATGTGTGACCGCCTTTGTTGTTTTAAACTTGTCGGCAACGATTTACATTGAATTTATTAGATTGTTTATCTGATCCTGCGGCAGTCGCTCCCGATGGAATTTTAACAAGTCATTCAGGTCTTGGGTTGTCGACACTTCGTTCAGGTTCCCTAGAACACGTCTCTGGATCACGTCAAATGCGTGCTCGATGGGATTGAAGTCTGGCGATTGTGCAGGCCACGGAGTACTCGGATGTTTTCCATTGCCAAGTACTCTCTGGTCCTCCGAGCTGTGTGCAAACGCGCATTGTCATGCATCAGCGTGAAATCTGAACCAAGACTTTGTGCGAATGGGTGAACATAAGGCCCGAGGACATCTTCAACGTTCATATTGCCATCTACAAAAACGAGCTCAGTTCCCATACCCGCCCATACCATCACTGTCGAGCCGCTGTAGATGAGATGCGTCCAGGAAGTGCACCCTGCACTTCCTGGACGCATCTCATCCGTTCAGCATTTCCGGGACGACGATACACTCTTACCCTTCTCGTATTAGGCCTAAATTCAAACCGGGACTTATCGCAAAATAAAATTTTATCTCATTGCTCCTGGGTCCATGTCAAGTATTCCCTACATCATTCGTTTCGACGGGCGCGATTCCCATGGCGTACAGGTGGGCACCTAATTGGGCGTCGTGTTCGTAGGCCGTATTAATGCAGCCTATTTCTCACGGTTTGGTGGCTTACAACAACAGCGCTTGAGAATTGTAGCTTTAATAAACCTATCTTCCGGGTGGTTAACATCGGCTGACGTCTTGCAGTCAGTTGTATGTATCGGTCCTGTCGAGCAGTTGCACTGCTTCCACGTCCTGGGTGCTGCTCATCAGGATCCTTGTGTTAACGTAACGTTGCCAAAGACGACAAATCACGCTTCTATTGACACCGAAATGCCGAGATACCTGGGACTGATTTCTTCCCGCTTGTAGCATTCCTACAGCTCTCTGTATTTCATCAGCAGTCAAATGGCGTCGCTCCATGACATAAAAAATAACTCACTACACAATTTTTCAAAAACTGTATATCTCAAAATGATAAAAGTGAGATAAGTACAGACGCCAGCAGGTCAACCTACCCGAAACTGTCAGATTTTCCCAATCAACCTTGAACCTAATTCTTTAGCAATAAAGTCGAAATTCTATTAAATAAATCTGACAGATTGTAGTAGCTTGATGTGCTGGCGTCTGTACCTACCAAATTTATCAAACAACGAAAACACATTAAATCGGGGAAAATAATTAGTTTTTATTTTAATGAAAACAAAACACAATCGAAAGTTTATATTTTTAACCGACAAAAAAAAGGAGGTTCTCAATTCGACACGTATATATTTTATTTTTAATGTATGACCATGCATAGCTTTTTATATAGTAGTCCGAATTTTAAAACCAACCAGTATATGTTTCCGAGAACAAAAAGCATGCAATTTCTGTAAATGACGCGTGTTGCTTAGACTTTTTTGATGTGTGTATATAGGTATATAAATTGTTAATAGGATTTTGCAGAAAACAGTTTTCCAGAGAAGTATCATCAGTATTCTATAGATAAACATAGATTTCTTTCATGGATTATTATAATGAATGGTTTTGAATTATATTAGACTATAGTACTACACTACTATAGTATGACACTTATAGGACTATAGGACTATAGTATGACACTTTTTTATAAGGATCGGCCCTCGTGTCACTATATCGTGAGGGAATCATATCTCGCTAGTTAGGTATTGTATTTTTCTCAAACAAGCATTATTTTGACAACCTCCTACGAGATAAATCGAAAATGGTACATGCGAGCAGGCGGCCGGCCATGTTAGTATGAAAAACCATAATATAAATGTACTACCCACAAACTAATCTGGCCCAGTGAGAGAGTTGCTGTTATCGCATTTAGTGTCGCAAGTAAAAATAAATTTTGCAATAAAGTGGGTAAGCAAGGCGATGTAACAAAAACTTTTTGGTCCAAATCTTGAAAACTACTGAACTGATTTTTCAATCCGGTTAAAAGTTTCTGAGAAATGCCTGGAGAAACATACATACATACAAACCTATAAAAAATTGTGTATTTGTTTGGAAGCCCTAATAGACTAATATATGTAAATAAAATAATACGTGTCAAATTGATAACCCTCTTTTTTATGTTGGTTAAAAATGTGAAATTATGCACACACTACCTATGTAACACGTGGCGATTTGAATGAACGTAGGTAAAATGTTAATTAGGTACCTACATAAAAACGAAAACAAACATATTCCTCGAAAATATTTACATTTTAACACAATAATTATGATCTGTAAACTGTATGGCGAGTGTTCTCTAACGGGAATACTCCAGGTATTCCTATGCCACCGGAGTTATTTGATTCATCAGTCACTTCATCATCAGAGTCACTACTTTCGCTTTCACTGTCACTGGCCAAATGAATGATGAAAGGCTCGTTTAAGTATGTATTCCTACTTTTAAACTTGTTTTTTTTTTACGTTATGGCAGTGCTTTTGCCTACATTCACTGTTATATTATTGAAGGCTTCTGCAATCAAAGTAAGCATTTCAGAATTTGATTTATCAATTTTCTGTTTCGTTTCATCGAGCTCCAAATAATTTCGATTGCATTTAAGTCGCAATGGTATGGCGGTAATCTTAACACTCTATGTCTATTGTTTTTCAATAGTTCGTCTATATCGTATACAGGTTTTGGTTTATTCGTAGAGTTGCGGTTTTGTAAGCTGTCCGTTAAATTCTACATTATTTTCCGTCAGCCACTTCTGCATCTCAGGCTATTTAACCGGCTTCAAAAAGGAGGAGGTTCTCAATTCGCCTGCATGTTTTTTTTTAATGTATGTTTGTTACGCGATTACTCAAAGACGGATGGACAGATTTGGAAAATTCTTTTTTTGTTTGAAAGGGTTTACTGCCAAGGTGGTCCCTTAACTTTGCTTGGGCAGTTTTTGAGTTAGCTTCAATAATGCGTATTTTTCCCACTTAGTTTATATGGATGATGTTTTAATAACTTCCTGTCACTGTTATTTACATAGCAGGTAGTATTCGAATTTGTGTGGGGTAGGTCCCACAACAAAAAGTGAAAAATAACTTTAATTTCGGAAGTCGGCGGCATAAAACGAAAATACAAAACCAAAGACACCGACTACCTAAATTAAAGTTATTTTTCACTTTGCACTGTTTTGTTTTGGAAGTCGGTTTTATTTTTTGCTAAAAAGTTTTTTATGGAGTATTTTCCGAAGAGTTTCTCGACTCCCTTTAAAACCAATGTCTTTTTAGAGCACATTTAATAACGTTGGTATTGTGGGAATTTCTTTCCGTATAGTTTAAAATTCATGATTTTTCCTTCTTATGACACCGAGATCGAAATCATCCACTTCAATTTTACCTTTCGTCCTTTACCTTGTTTTTCCTGGCGTGGAAACTTTTGTACCAGTTTCATCTGCCTGTTTTTCCTTCACAATTTGTCTAACAAATTGCTCCCCAACACCTACAACAAAAGCAACGAATAAAAAATCATACTAGCACTTGCGAAACAGCGTTTTCGAGGAATTTATTTTCAAAAGCTGACAACACCAACCTGTGGCGACAGCTACGCGTTCATACAATTTTTCGAATGGTATTGACGCCGATTCCCTGGTTCACAAACTAAACTAATTTTAAGTTCAGTACTTACATCTTTTTCTTTCCATTTCATTAGGAAAAGGACAGACGATAAATATTAGTTTAGTCCTGTCAAATTAAGATACTTCTTATACAAGTTTTGACGTGATTAAAAAATTGGCTAATAAATATACATCAATTTACGTCAGGCACTGACTAATTTGACAGGACTAATCTGATATTTATCTTCTGACATTTTCTTAATGAAATAGAAAGAAAAAGATGCACTGAACTTAAATTTAGTTTAGTTTGTGAACAAGGGAATCGCCGCTATTATCAGTGTCTGAAGGCGCTTTACTTCCTTCATAAGATCTAAGACTTGTAATATAACGTTCCTCGTATCTTTATTTAAAGCTTTCGAAATTTTTCACTAGCTATAACTACTAAATGAAAAATGAACACACGGAGCAAACATCCAATGGCGAATATGTCAGCGAACAGGCAGGCAGATTGACATTTCATAATGGCGTCATTAGTTCCTCTTTTGACCACCGGGTCAGATAAGTTTGTGGTACTATTACTCGTATTTAGCAACCTAATAAATTACTATGAAAACTTATATCTGTCGTGTAATTTAAAAATGGAACGAACTTTTTACTTCCACACATGACAACGAAGGAGTTATACAAGCCTTGACCACCAGGCATTGATTGGCTCACGTTTGTGTGCCTCGTACAACAATGCCTTTTTTTGCAGACCGCGGCGGTATTGTAATATATCCACTGAATTTCCTTCTTAGGTTAGACAAGGTGACCACAGACGTCGACAAAGAAGATCCACGAACACACAAGCAGGTTACACCCAAGATCCTGACACTTGCAAAACATATAATGAGAACCTCGTAAAACTCTGGTTTAACCTGTCAAAACTAATAAACATCACAGAACAACCCAACGAGAGGGCTCTACACAACATAGCCATGATGATACAAGCATACTTAGAACATCAACATGCAAAACAACCACCCGAAACACACAAAGCAAAACACGAAGGACCTAGAGACAAAATAAGTGAAGTTATGCTTAAAATTAGAAAACTGTTAGAAGAAGCTGAAGGTAGTGCAGAAAAAATAACAAAAATTATCATAAAGTACCTCAAACCAGATTATACGGACGCCGAAACTGAAGACTGTCAAGAGATTAACGAGGAATATCTTGGTTTAGCGGTTGATTTGCTCTATAAAAATTATTTGGAGAACTCTGACTGTGAAGGTGAAGACGACAGTATGACAATAAACAAGAAACTGGGTCTGAGGGAAAAACAGGCTAAAACTGGGAAAGCCCTATCTAGTAAAGGGCCCATGATACTCCCACTGGCTAGCATTGATCATAAACCAGAATTTCCAACGGTACTCACTGAAAACGAGTTGTATAATGACTTCCATAAAGGAAAAGTGCCAAGACAAAGGCCGACTAATAAGCACAAAAGAGTTGTCAAGCCAAGTAGGAATAAAAGATCTCGCCCTGCATACAGATCAGGAAATCAGAGTGAAAGTGAGAACCTGCAAACACGGTCGAAAGTATCACCAAAATTTTCCAGTAAGAAACTAAAGAAAATTTCTCTAAGGTCTAATTTGGTGAAAGGCAAATGTGAAAAGTACCTTACTCGCAAACTTATAATTTCATTGCGTCCAGTCATGGAAAGATTTATAGGGCTTCTTGACTGTCAACTCGATCACACCTTGCGATCTGTCAGTTTTGGTAAAGATTCAAAGAATCCTTACTATGTACATGCTTCAAAATTATATTTTAATGAAGACAGCCGACATCATAGGAAGATATTGTCTAGGTTACTGGCAAAAAATACAGGACGAAAAAGAAATAAATCGCATAAAAAGCTAAACACAAAACTTCATGATAGTTTAGTTGAACATGATCGATATGTTCATGAGCGTGATGATGAAACTGATTCCGCGTGGATTAGGAAATATAGTTTTGATCAAATCAAAGGTATGAACTCTGAGACGCCTGTAGTCACCCGTGATACAAATGCCCGAGAATCAGATACTGAATACAATAAACAGCATGGCAACAGCAACTACCTTACGACCTATAATGAATATTTCCAGTCACTACCACAATACGATGACTATGATGGAATTTACAAAACCCACCAAATAACTAATTTGAATGGATTTCCAAGTTTAATAAACCCACTGATTTCTCGTAATGATAAAAAAAATACAAGAGTTAAATCAACAAACAAAAATTTGGCTTCATTTGATAAGGAAAAAGATAAAAACGATGAATATGTATTTTTACAAGAGAGTTTTTCAGACGAATCAAATCATGCATTCAACTTTGGTCAACAAAAGGAATCAGATATTATAGAGGAGCCATTTATAGATTTAACAAAATTAAGAAACAACGATCAATTAATCGAAGAAAAAAGCAAAGTACACGTAAAAAGTTTTGAAAGCATTACAGAGTTCCTTAAAAGGGCCCGTGATGCATCACTGCAGACTCCGGAGTTTGCAGTACCTTTTGCTCTAGACACTAACAAAGGGTACGTAGAACTCACACATCTTATAAAATATCCCAAAATGCTCGTGTATCGTCCACAGTTCATAGTCAAAAACACTATGCCATACGATGACTTCCTAAAATCCATCGATAACACTAATATGACCAATGACGACGTACAACTAATGAAAATTGTAAGGCATTTGCCCGACAGTTCTATTCAAGTTCTATTCGAAACTGAAGATTTTGAGTCGCCATTAGAGGTTCGAAATCTTAATGATAATAGGAGTAGTTCGCCAAATCCTGTAGTAAACCACCAATTCGAAATCAGAATGGAAACGGGTAATGAAAATACAAATGCTGACTTGACGGACGGAGATAGTGAAGATTTAATTCCTATTTCTCGCTATGAAGCTAGCAGAAAAGTTGTAGACACGCTCGTTAAATCAGACAGTTTTCGCAGTGATGAGGATTCATCCCCAGATTATAACCCACATTCGAAAACATTAACAGTCAATGAAGAACAGCCCCCAAATATGTATTTTGATTACAATTCAGACACAAACTTAACTTTAAATTCCAAACCAAACTCCTCAGAATCAAGTTCAAGTTTATGGAACAGTCCATTATCAAGCTTCTCCTCTGGTTTTAGTACAAATCCAAGCTCAGATTCGCGTCAAGATGTAGGTTCAATCTTAGGCTTGGCTGTAGGCTCACAAATAGGATCAGGCATGCAACTGGGATTAGATTACACAACTTTGAATTTGGGTTTCAAATTGCAAAAAAGCAAGATGTTACCTTCCCATTTGAATACGCAGTCCACTTTAAACCCAAGCTTGAACTCACAATCACACATGAATTCTCACTCTGACTCTTCCTCCGGCTCACTCTCTGCTTCCAACTCTTACTCTCAATTAAACTCACACTCAGGTTCATGGTCAAACTCCAATTCTGTCTCATACTCATTACTGCCATACACTGACAGTAGCAATAAGGAAGTTGGAAACAATTTCTTGTCTTCAACTAAGTCGATTGTCCTTCGATGGTGGAGAAAGTGGAAGAACATAATCAAGGGGAAAATTAAGGTAATTTTTTTTTATGAATAGAAATCAAGTTAGTAGGAATCTGAGGTCATGCACGATAAAAGTGGAAAGCGAGCGGTCTATGGTACGTATAACGATGTCATTGCGCATTGCTAAGTCGAGGCTCTAATGAAAAGTACCTAAATAATGGAATAGCCAATCAAATATTATTTTAGTAGCCCAATGCCAATGCCTCGTAGCAGTCCCTCTAACTCTAGTCTAGTAGACTCTATAGTTTCTTAGCTTGGTAGTCTTGGCACGAAAGACAGGCATATGCAGAGCAGTGCACCATGAAAGATGAGGCTAAGCTACGGTCACTATGTGGTATCCCTTATCACAGAATTCATAAATCAATAAATAATAATAAAAGAAGTAAGTACCCTTAGGCACCTGTTCTATTGGGTTGGCTAATAAGTAATGAGCGACATACAACTATTTTATTTGTATTTATTAATTAAATGAATAATTGTTAATCATTAATAATATATTCACCGTCGTTTTCTACTACCATTCGCCATCGATCTGGCATAGAGTTAATGGCGTCCGCATAGAACTTCGTTGGTTTTGAATTGAAGAAATCATCTATGTATTGTTTCAAGTGTGGTTCATCGTCAAAGCTTTTTCCCCGTAAATTATTACTAAGTGATCGGAACAAGCTGAAATCAGTTGGTGCTAAGTCCGGCGAATATGGAGGGTGGAGTATTATTTCCCAATTAAGCTTCAATAGTTTTAGCCTAGTACTTTTAGCAATATGCGGCCGGGCATTGTCGTGAAGGAAAAATATTTTGTCGTGTTGTGGACGTTTGCGATGGATGTCAAGCTTCAGTTTTTCGAGTTGATCACAATATACTGGTGCTGTAATCGCAGTATTAGTAGGAAGGAATTCCCAGCTTATTACTCCATGTATATCCCACCAGACAGAAAGCATTACCTTGCGAGGATGAAGATCACCTTTTGACGTTGGTTTTCCCTGTTCTTTACATCCCAGCCACTAGCGCTTGCGTGTGTGATTAACATAAAGAACCCACTTTCATCTCCAGTGACAAGATGATCTAACCAATTAAATGTGCGGTGGAATGATAAAAGTTGTACACAAATGTCAGCTCGGTAGGTCAGCTGATCTTTACTTAATTGATGGGGTACCCAAACACTATATTTGTAAGTCTTTCCCAAACCATGTAAATGATTTCCTATGGTGCCATGAGAGCACTCGAGCTGAACAGCCAAATCGCGTGTAGTTCTTCGAGGATCTTCTTCGATTAATAGTTTTAATTTATCGATATCTATTTCCACGGGGCGCCCAGACCTCGGTTCCCCAATAACGATTTTTCCTTAACCGATCGGTTAAGGAAAAATCGTTATTGGGGAACCGTTGGAACCAGCGCTTTGCTGTTGCTTCGGAGACTGCGTCGTGAGCTATCCTTTGACATATATTACGTGTAGCTTCTGCAGCAGAATGCCCAGATTGAAACTCATATAATAAACAATGTCGTACGTAGGTTTTAATATCACTCATTTCTTTGTGAACATTAACGCACTAACAGCCAAACTATCAATAACGCGCATGAGCGCGACTCGCTCTTATATACCCTCTGCTACAGAACGTTCTCGAACCTTTCCGAAAATTCTAGAAATTATAAACTAAAACGCTCATTACTTATTAGCCAACCCGATACCACCGGCGATTAACGAGAAGCGAGTAGGTCTAGCAACTAAAAACGAGTCGGTGAGCAACAAGCAGTGAGAGCGCGACGGTGACGAGCGATTCATCACCAATTATTTCATCACCACTGCTCTCAAAACGGTGATGGAAAATATCGTGAGGAAACCGGCATGAACTAGAAACAAAGTTTCATAGACATGTGACATCTACCAACCCGCACTGGGCCTGCGTGGTAGGACTTCCTCTCGAAGACGAGGCCTGTGTCCAACAGTGGGAACATTATTGGCTAATTATAAATTTATGCGTGTGTACCAAGCGTGAGTCTCTCAACGAGTGTTCTGCCCATTAAGCGAGCGTCGCTGAGCGAGAATCTCTTTGATAACTTTTGTCACTGCTCAAACTAGTATTGCTGGCGGTGTGAAGCGATCAACTATTTATTATTTATCGCTTTTACTCACACGGGACCTACAATCTTTTGTACATACGTATCTTGAGCGAGAAAATCGTTGATAGCTAGCTAGTTGTTTGCTCGTCGGTGGTGGCACACTATGCCTTAATATCTGCTCCTAAAGATCTTGGTTGAGATAGGTGTAGAAAGATTTGTGTCGTAGACTATGATGTGTCTGGAATGGATGAAATTAATTATTCTTGTTTATTTCTAGCAAATTATCAGGAAAATGGCTTCTCTTACGGACAAGGTCGACAACATAGTCAGAATGTAAACTGCTCATCGGTCTAAAGTTCACATTATCTACGTTATACATATACGGGATGCACGATAATTTAGTAAAGATCAAATACAATCTCGAGATCTGGGCATATTGAAACGTGTTAGCCCACGTATATCAACCTATACAGTGTTCATTATTCCTAGATATATTATAGACTCTGTCTTCACGAACCGCATCACTCATTTGAAAGTAGGTACCATTTCATTGTTAGGAATAGTGTTCGCTAGTGCGACAGACAACTGTGCGGTTCTTGTTTTCGAAATCGGCCCATGAGTATTTTAGTGGCAGTCCCGGGGTCGGCAACAGATTGAGAGTCGATTAACCACCATGTATTGTAAATTATATTATGTATTAAATAGTTATGTACTTAATAATGGTTTATTTATTTGTGTCCTTTTATCTGTCTTCTGCTAAAATAATGCGTTTTTTTTTTTTAATTCAAGACAGTTCTATGAACAAGTGCAAGGAATTCACCTTTTTTATCGCACGTAGATGACTAATTGTCCGATCTATAAGCAATCTGCGAGCTCTAATGAATTACCTTTGCATTACTTACATGATAATTATTTTTTTAGTATTATTTATTTTATGTCACAAAAAAAAAACAAAAACATAATTACGATGCTAATTTTTAGATAACTTTTATTTATGGAATAAATATGGCGTTTTGACAGTTTTTGTAAAGAAAATATTATATGTCAAACTGTCATATTTATTCTTCGGATAATTGTTATCTGACGATGGTAAAATTTGTCGTTATTATTACCCGACTGCCAAGGAAGGGTTAGGTTTTTCGCGCGTATCTTGTATATTTGTAAATTTCTTTATTACTTCGTATCTTCCAAACGGCTGAATGTATTTCGACAGTTAAGGTATCGTTCGTATTAAAAATCCAAGTGCCCTTAAATAGGTGTTTGAAAAAAAGAAAAGAAAATGGCAGATTATCGACGCGAAATAGCAATATGTTGAAAAAAAAAAACCAAACCTAGTATGTTTGAACACACGGTCGCACGATCATTTTTGTCGGACGCACGCATCATCGTACGAGCGATGGCAATTGGACGCCTCAGTATGTTTTAACGCACGCGCACGGTCGCACGATCATTTTCGTCAGACGCACGCATCATCGTACGAACGATGGCAATAGGACGGCTCCTACGAACAGACGACCGAAAGCGAGTATACGACTGCATGTAGTGCATGTCACTACGGGAAGCGCGGGGATAGCTGCGGGGTGCGGGCGCCGAAACCGAATTCCTGTCATGCGCCTATAGAATTGTTTTGGTCAAGTAGTAGGTAGGTATATGGACGCAAAAAAGCGAAAACGTAGTAACCCGCACCCATGTCAAAAAAAAAAACAAAAATATTGCAGATTCGGAATCAGAAAAAAATCTGCGTCGAATGGTTCGACTCCCGTGAAAAGAAACAACGAGCGAGCTGTACTACGAGCAATAAAAAAAATTGTTCAGCATTTAAATTAACCCTATTTTTTGGGGGACCACCTGACCATTTGCTATAAAAGATTGAATTTTTTTATCATTTTGCATTTATGCCAATTCAACATTGTACATAGTTACAGCGCTTCTTTTATTCTTCAAAACACTTGGTTTGGAGTCGCCCATGCATTTATCCGTTTCATTTACAGCGTTTTATCGTAACAAAAAAGTGCTATTGCTGTAACCCACAGAAATATATATCAAAAGTAACTTCTTTAGTTGGAACCAATGATATTATACACCTGAAAGCAGGGTATGTGTGAGGAGGTAAACTAAACCCACAATACAGGTAACAACAAATATTTAAGTACTTACACTATTGCAGACAGAATTACAGTTACAAGGATGAAACGTTGAAGATAACTAGACTAGTACACTAAATTAATTACTGCTAACAACAATATTGATTTCTACCTAATCCCTAGAATCCCTACGCGCGTTGTATATTGTCGTGAGTGGCTTGCGGGTCGCTAACGACGCCAACACAACCAACCGGAACAATATACGCTGCTAGCTGGACTTGTCCAGCAAGGGGCGAGGTATTCGTGACCGACCTAAGTCGATGTGGAGAGTACACTCGGAGCGTGCTGAACACGAACTGCTGCTGCTGGTTTTTTAACCGACTTCCAAAAGGAAGAGGTTCTCAATTCGTCTGTATGTTTTTTTTTTTTTTTTTGTATGTTTGTTAGGCGATTACTCAAAGACGGATGGACCGATTTAGAAAATTCTTTTTTTGTTTGATAGGGTATACTTCCGAGGTGGTCCCATATAAATTTTATTAACTTTGCTTGGGGAGTTTTTGAGTTAGCTTCAATAATGCGTATATTTCCCACTTATTTTATGTGGATGATGTGATGGTGTTTTAATAACTTCCTATCACTGTTATTTACATGGCTATATCTACAATTATTGTGCTCAATTATGTATTCGAATTTATGTGGGGTAGGTTATACAACTAAAAAGTGAAAAATAAAAACTTTTTAGCGAAAAATAAAACCGACTTCCAAAACAAAACACTACAAAGTGAAAAATAACTTTAATTTCGGAAGTCGGTGGCTGCTTTAAGCAAACTCAAAGCCTCCAGCCAGGGCAAAGAACTTACAAGACTAAGCGACTACACGCTAAGGGCTCCCCCTGTGGGGAACGAACTTCGGCTTAGGGCGTCGCTAGAAGGAGGACAGCAAGACGGGACAGGCTGGATCAAATTATGGTCATTATTATTATCGGAGGAATTTAAAGATACTGGCTCAGCTACGCCACCAGCTGGCACTTCATTACTGAGCAAGGGACGGGGGGGAGGATAATTACTTCGGGGTCGTCGCGAGGGACTTTGGTGGCGAGGTCGGAATATCGATTTGTTTTTGTTCCTACGGTCCCTACTGCTCTCCTGGAGAAGAGTTATGGGGTCATCAGGATCTGAGAGGACAAGCCTGGGGCGGCGGACCTTACTGATATGGGAGGGGACATAACTAGCCGCCTCGATAACCAGAGGGTTGCGATGGTTGGTGGCTGAGTCGAAGAAACGCTTGGAGTTGTGTTTCAAGAACTGAGAGATGGTGGGAATGTCAAAATCTAAATGGAGGATTTCGTTCCGAACGAACCAAAGGGGCTCCTGTTGTCTTTCGGAGGAAACTGTTTTGGAGGGCCTGCATCCTATGAATGAGGTGGGGTTTTGCGTGCGCAAACACTGAACCCGCATAGGTCATGATGGGGCGAATGCACGCTATACAGGGTTATTTGTAAAACACCAGCAACCTCTTAAGGGCTCATTGTACTCATCATTATGAACAACTTTTACTATGGGACCAAATCTGAAATCGCGAAAAATATATCATTTTTTTTTAAATCATCAAAAAAAAAAACATGTACCATCTGACATTATGCTGAGCTGAGGCCCTTTTGGCATTGCAATCATTATTTCATGTTTCCATAGTTTTAAGGTGTATTTATTTTATGCTGTAATGCCAATTAAAGAGGAGCTCGTGGCTAAGTAATAACAGCCGCACGGGTCGATCCATCAGGTTAAACTACGCTTGCCGGGGTTGGTCTGTGGATGGGTGACCATCTTTACATAGGTACCAAGACTCCTCCGTGCCTCGGAAAGCACGTTAAGCCGTTGGTCCCGGCTGTCATTCGTAGATCTTTGACAGTCGTTACGGGTCGTCAGAAGCCCGAAAGTCTGACAACCAGTCTTACCAAGGGGTATCGTATTACCCAGTAACTGGGTTGTGGAGGTCAGATAGGCAGTCGCTCCATGTAAAATACTGGTATTCAGCTGCATCCGGTTAGACTGGAAGCCGACCCCAACATAGTTGGGAAAAGGCTAGGCAGATGAATGCCAATTAAACGCATTTTTCTTTCTTCTTTCATTTTGTGGGTTATTACGTTTCCGCTTTTTTGGGTCGATATAAGTAGCTAATATCCGATTTGAAAATATCTACACATTTCATTTCAATTGATTGAATTACCTACCTACCTACTTACGGTAAATTAACGGTGGCTAGAGTTTTGTAACGATACCTAGGTACTCGACACGTGATTGTATAAACCTAGAATCACTTTCCCTGTTCCAGAACAAAGGTTAAAAATTTACTTGTACGTCCATCTACAATTTCATGATAACATGACAATAAATAAATGGACCTAGTTATGCAGAACGCAGCCATAAGGCACTTTTTTCAAAAATGAGTTATAAACACAGTCATACTAATTTCGACATACAAGATTTTTAGCAAAAACAGCCATTTCGTTATCACTATTTATCACGGAGATATGAGCCGTCAAATGCAGCCTTGTCGATTCATCCATAATGCAACCATCGACAGAAAAATGTTTATAACTCTGTTTGTACTTTTCCCGACATGGCTGCTTTCTGCATAACACGGTTGGATCGTGTTATGCAGAAAGCAGCCATGTCCATTCCATATTATAGTCCATATTTGCATAAATGTAAGCCCATTCGGTTTACATTTATGCAAATACGAGTTAAAAACTCTTAATTATTCAGGATAAAACTGAAAAAAACTTAAGTTCACACGTCCATGACTCCTTAGGGAGTCATCCCTAAGTATCCTTAGGGAGTCATGGACGTGTGAACTAAAAATTGTGTGACTCCTTATGGAGTCATGCATATTATTATTTTTTTATTGTTAATTACTCTGTGGTATGAAATGTCAATGTCAGATGTGAAATGTCAGATCTGTGTCTCAACTGTCAACCTTGAACCTAATGCTTTAGCGAGATTTGACAGATTGTAGTAGCTTGATGTGCTGGCCAGTGCTGGCTTCTGTACATAAACCAAAAGGTATGTAGCCCGCGAAATTCAAATTTTCTTACGTTTTTTGCAATTTACAAGTCGGTATTATATTGTACGTTGATCAAATTATAATTTGCGGTCGTAACAAGTATCTATTTACATAATTCGAATCAATAAAGTGATCAATACAACTCTTTAAGACCTGGTAATCCCAAAAAATGACTGTTTCATGAAATCTTGACATTTTAGGATTATACTAACTTAAGGAGTTGTATTACTGATTCTATTGTATATAAAAACATATTTGTTCAAATCATACTTTATTTAACATACAACTTAATACTGACTTGCAAATTGCAAAAAACGTAAGAAAATTTGAATTTCGCGGGCTACCCTGACGCTTCCTCCTTAACCACATAATCTAAAATATTCACATACTATGTTACTAAGAAAATGCTACAATGATTTGGAAAATAATAATATGTACCTAATGATTTGCAAATCATTAACACTAGGTTAATCAAAGCACTAGGTATTCGTTTAGTTTTGATCTTCAGTTTAAAATCATTAAAAGTCTATATCGTCGCCTCAACGGATACTTAATTTAATAATACACTAAACCGTAGATAGAGAATCTCTATCTACGCTCTAAACCCATAACCATAAAAAAAAACAAAAGCTCTACAAACCTATTTTAATAAAAATAGTGTTTGTCAATTTCTTTCGATTGATTTGTGTTTTGTCTTCTTCTTTCAAACTACAGTTTGAAATTGGGGTACTATAAGAGCTACCTTCTCCAATCAACCAAACTTGAAAAGAAACGCCATGGTAATATAGCTTTCTCTTTTATAATTATGCTTTTGTTGTATGCGTTTGAGTGAAACAAAACGCACATCTCACTTTCGTAGTTATCTGACCAATAAGCGACGTTTGATGTTTCCTTTTCAAAATGGCGATAGTGCACTGTGCGTTCCAATAACCTATCTCAGCCGCGTCTGGTGTGAAAAATAATTTTTCGTGACTGTTATTTTGACCTTTAGTTATTTTATTATAGAATTTAGAAATTATTCAAGTTATTTGATATTTTACTATGGCTGACTTAATTTTTAGTGACAGTGACAGTGATTTGGAAGTTTTGATGATGTTATCGGATTGGGATAGCGATAACGTAGAATTTATCAACCGTAGTCCTATTTCAAGTCATTATGGCGAGTTGGCACAGTTTAGCTCTACTATTGAGGAAGTGGAACAGAATAACCAATCCTATCCTGATGAAGATTGCGAAGAAATTGTTTCTTCACGCCCTAGCACCGAAAACGAACGAGTCCAACAACGGATTGATATCGCCGCTTCGGGTGAAGGCTCGATCCAACCACAGATTACAAATGGGTCTGCAAACGCGCCGGTACGACGCCGAAAGCGTAAGATTTCGCGCCGTTATAGAAATGTAGAAAGAATGCAGTATCTTAATGATACAGACTTTACGTACAGGTTCAGACTGTCTAAAGCTGCTGTGGAGGCACTTTTGACTAAAATAATGCCACATGTACAAGTTACTTCTAGACGGTATGTAACTTTTTATATACCAAGAAATATAGGTAGATATTTTTTTAATTTATTTCTTTCTCTATTACTTTATACCGAACTATAATCGACTAAAGATTTGACATAACTGTCAAATTTTCGGTTGAATCTCTTCTCTAATTAAACTATGTACAGACGCCAGCACATCAAGCTACTACAATCTGTCAAATTTCTTTAATACATTTTTAACTTTATCGCTGAAGCATTAGGTTCAAGGTTGATTGGGAAAATTTGACAGTTTCGGGTAGCTTGACCTGCTGGCGTCTGTACCTACATACCTTTTTTTTAATTATTTGGTATAAGGAGCATGAATGTGTGTATTATATAGAAAGTAGAAATTTTGGATTTGTAAGGTACATAATAGTTTCTAACTCCAAGCATTATTGGGCGATCTGAAAGTATAATAACAATAAAAATAATCATAAGGGGCCCGCTAGCTAGACACTTTATAAAAACGTCATTCAATCAAAAACTGTCAAGGTACAGTGGCCAGCACATCAAGCTACTACACATTGACCTTGAGCGCGTTATGAGCAACGACAGCGAGAATCGTGCGAAAGAGATAAATAGCTTTTTGTCTGCTCTTACTTGTAATGTTTCGTGCTGCAGTGCGTACGTGAGCTAGTGTGCGTATATTCGTCGTGGTGTAGAATAAGATACTATGCGATAACAAAAGGGTACTGGGTACCTACTTACCTAGTAACAGGTACCTAGCTGATTGAATAGGATCTACTTACTTGGAACCAAAACAGAGGGTCGTGTTGTATTATTATTACGCCTTGCTTGCTTGCTGACGTTTTCGAGTCTTCACAAAGCGCGCTAGTAGGTAACATAACTGTATGATTTTTAGACTGTGATAACTGCCTACGAATCGAAATAATGGCATGGCAGGCGGCGGCCCGCTCACGCAAAAAATAAAATACCTATGAATGCTTATAAGCATTTGTTTAAATTATCTTTTACTTAGGGCCGGTTTTTTGGTCCGTATTTAACTCAACCAATGGTTAAACATAGTAAATAATGGTTGAATTTTGGCTAAATGCGAAATGCTGAACATGAATGAATTAGGTAACATGAATGTAGGTAGGTATTCATGTTAAATCACTAATGTTAAATAAAAAATTGTAACTAATGGCATTTTGGCAAACATAGCCAAGATTCAACCAATAGTTACATGTTTAAAACCATTGGTTGAGTTAACTACGGATAAAAAACCGGCCCTTCATTTTTAGTATTTGTTGGAAAATTCCCTATAAGTATTAAGTAGGTATTATCTATTTATATTACATTTAAACATGTAGGTAGGTACGGTATACTCCGTTACACCTTTAATAAGCGAAACTTCACGCTCGTGATGAATATTGATAGGTAGACAGAAAGGTATAATCTGATAATGTGATGTGAGAAAAACATTTTTTTTTTAATTTCATGCATATTTCAATTACCTTTTCCGGGTTTTGCTATATACCTATTTACTGGCGGGCTGGGGCGGTCAGCTGTGTTCGTGCGTTCCATGCTCTTCTAAAGCCGCCTTTCCACTATGGGATATAATGTAATTTATATTATATCTCAAGATATAAACTAATATCGCTCACCGTAATTTTAAATGAAACCATTTACACTGAGATGTAATATATATTACACCTCAAACTATAAATATTTTTTCGATCGACAGAGAGATATTTTCATATTATATTTCGCCTCCTCTCTCCCCGCACACCATTCCGCGCCGCTACGAATGTAAACAGTTTAAAAGATATATCTCACAGTGTGAAGATCAGTCGCGGGATATAGTTTATATCTCGGGATATAATATGTATTATATCCCATAGTGACAAGGCAGCTTAAGTATTTTAACGAAATTTAATGCTAATAGGTATCAAAATAAAAGGCGCAATAACAACCTTAATCTTTATATTTTTTGACATTAATATTAATATAATTAAAAACTTACAAATATACTCTAGATTAATACCTACAACAGATTTTATAAACTAAATATTACAATGTAAATTAAAAAAAAAAAAATCAAAATTGAATGCTGAAAAAGTGAACGTTAATCAATCATGTTTATTGTGGATCATAGGTACAGAAGTAGGTACAGGTGTTAAGAATTATAGTGAAACTTTTTAGCAGTGCTATTAACGCTTACCTACGCTCATCAACCAATAGCGTCGCACACAGCTTCAGATTATTTTCAATCGAAATAAATACCTATCAACCTTAGGCTAGGTTCAGACGGCATTGTCCTGCACGTTTTTTTGTGGTAGGTATTCGTTAAAAATAACGGATGTTCACACGATACATTTCCATTCGTGTAAAAGACGTATAATGGTCTATGCCACCCGAAACAAAGGGATTATTATTATAGCCGAGTCACGTAAAGTATTCATACAACAGTCAGAAAGAGATTTTGATACAACGTATTTATTTTTTTTATATACCATAACTCTAGGGTATTAATGAGACCACTATTTTGAACAACTTTTACTATAGGACCAACCTGAAATCGCAAAAAAATCAGATATCCCATACCATATTATTTTATGTTCGCAAAACTCGTCGAAATGTAGGGAACTGCTGATTTTATTTTCGCGATTTCAGGTTTAGCCCCATAGTAAAGTTGTTCATAATGATAATAATTACAACTGACGAAGGTTGTTATTATTTTACATTTTTTCCGCATATCGTGACACGCCGGATGCATGGGCACTTTCACTTTTGTTTTTCTATTCCGTGGTTTTGAACCGACTTCAAAAAAGGTTTATCAATTCGACACGTATGTATGCAATATTATTGGAACTGCTATATATTCACATAATATAATCTACATATTAGGGCTTCCAAACAAATATACAAAACTTTATACATGTATGCATGTTTGTATGTATGTTTGTCCACGTATTTCTCCGAAAGTATTAATTGGATCGTGACCATTTTATTACACTACTTCATTACATTTACTTCAACATAAGGAACAGTGAGTTTCATCAGAATCGGTTCTGTAGTTTTCAAGATAATGGACTAATACGTGTAAGTGAAGGCCTGGCTTATTGATCGAGCTACAGGCATGGTGTCAACGGGAAAACATCTCAAGTCCTTGGTCAAATTCTAGTGCAATATTTATAACAAAACCTATTAACTACTTATTACAAACAAATCGACCGTCCCTATTAACAATGTCGGATATACCTACATTTTTACCAATATTCACTTTTCTACATACATCGAATTATAATTTTAAAAAAAATCATCACTGTCAAAACAAACATTGAACTGAGGGCAGTTCAAAGTTTGCCCTGACGATAAAAAAGAATCTTCATGATATTACGAGTAACAATCTCAGTTCTGCGAAAAAGACAGTGGTCTTTTTCGCAGAACTGAGATTGTTACTCGTAATATACTCGTAATAATACTGAACAGTGGTTCAGTAGGGACTAAACAGTAGTCTCCCTGCAGAACCGACATTGTTAATAGGGACTGTCGAAATATTCCAGTTTTTACTAAAAACTAAAAATTACGAAATAAAAAAAAACTAAATCGACTTCATATGGAAATTAACTCAAAATTATGAAATAACTTTAATTTCGGAAGTCGGTGGCAAAAAAAAAACTAAAATACAGAGTCCAAGACCTCCGAAATTAAAGTTATTTCATAATTTTGAGTTAATTTCTTTTTGAAGTTGATTTAATTTTTTCAACTATTTTTTTATTTAACGCCTCTACCTAATCCTATGTGTTGCTAAGCATCCCCTTATTTTATGTTATTGAAAAAAGGCCGCAAAAAACAAAGCAAGTCCTATTTTACAAAATCTACAGTTTACATTTTCACTGTCAGATACCCCGTTATAGAATGCTACACAAATAATGACCTTGAGATTCATTCTTTCACGATCTGTTTAAACTTTATTACGATTTGTGTTCAGTAGTTTTCAAGATAATGGACTAATACGTGTAAGTGTGACGGCCTGGCTTGGTTTGTGTTTTCCTATCATAAAAGTTAAAATACCAATTTCTAAGAGGCTGGCGAGGCGCAGCGCAGCGCGGTTGTCAATGCCAAACAAAAATCAACATTGCGTGCCTTAAAGTCGAAAATAAATAACCTCGAGGCTTTTTCCGCTAAACTGAGCCAAGCCGATGCCGATGAAGAACTTTCAGTATGGGACCAATTTTGAAATTACGAAAAAAAAAAGTTGTTTCATAAAGTTCAATACCTGTTCTACCAAAATGTATGAAACAGCCGATTTTTTTTTCGTGATAATAGTTGGTCGCATAGTGAAAGTTGTTCATATTCATGGGTAGAACACCCTGTGAAAATTTTGCTTAGTGATTTAAAAATAGCCCTCTAAACAGGCATTCTCCGAGTCTACGCTGAAATAGTCACCGACAGTCGCAATTACCCAATCTTAACTAATATTATCAATGCGAAAGTGAGTTTGTTTGTTACGCTTTCACGCTAAAACGGCTGAATGGATTTAGATGAAATTTGGCACACGGGTAGACCATGACCTGGAAAAGGACATAAGCCGCGCGGGCGGAAGTTAGTATATTATAAACAATATTTACGTATCTCCTTTTTTCAATAATGACTAAAAACAAAGATAACTATTATTGGCATTCGACTCGACCATACCATACAGCTGGTCAATGCGTTTCAACACAACGGGAATTTAACAAAAACTTTTAAGATTATTTTGTTTTATTATTGTCTATTTGGTCAGCTGTTACAATGACCGCCTTGGTCATTGTAACAGCCTGAGAAATTATCGTTTTATTGGTCAACGCAAAAAGTGGCGGAAAACAGATGTGATCATCGTGTGCACGGGATTTTGTTTTCAAACTGGTTAGATGTAAGGCTCCCCGACTTAGATAATATTAATTTTTTTACAAGCTTTTATTTTTATTGATATTTGTAGCAGATTAATTATACCTACAGTTAAATATATCTACCAATGGCTACCAACAAAATTAAACGCTGCCGTCAAACAAAAGTAAGCTTTTACCTAGATTAGTATAATTTGACTGGGCTGTATAAGGCCCAGCGTCCATTGGCGGCACGGCACGGTAAAGGATTTTTGTAATACAGTTGATTTCGAATCTTATTTAACACTGTTAACACTCCAATTCATTGATACGTCACAGCCTGCTTTGACATCCTTCGGTACCTACCTAGTAAAATCCCTTGTCGTGTCGTTACGTCAGTGGTCAACGGCCATAACTTAAATTATTACAACCAACCAATAGTAAAGGAAAAACTCGCAAGAATATAACAATGGTGCGAAAAGAAGTATTAAATTTCAATTTACAGTATTAATATTATATTATCTATAACACGTTATTAGCCTTCACATAACGCTCATTGCTATTGCGGCATAATATTTTTCTTCCGTCCATATCCGACCGGAAACTCTTTTCATCAACAAAAATTACGATATTGTTTGCCCAGTCAAAATTATAATAGGTACTCTAGGCAAAAACTTAACTCTCTCCTTATGCGCCTGATTTATAATTCTCTTCGTGGCAGGGCGCCAGCATATCTTTGAGGCGCCTTCTGACGATGTCCATTGAAATCTATAACAAAGAAAATTTTGTTAAGTTCAATACATAAGATTTTTTGCTATGACAAATTGTATTGGCCAACTTAATACATTAGGCGCGGCAGACGCACATGCGCGTTTTCGGACGTTCACCAGGTGCTTGACGGCGCGTATGCGCGTCCATACAATTTACATAACTTTCTTCGAGTGCGGCGCGCCGCACCTGTGCGTTCGTTGTGCATCTCTATTGTTTCGAAAACATCGTAAAATAAGGGTCGGTAAGGGTGTACCATAAAGAAGCGTTTGCATAAAGAATTAAGCAGATAATGTGTTAATCCGTATGGGACGGTTAAAAATAATTACGAGTACTTCACCTTAAGTTAATGGCGAAAGTGGATTCTATTTACTAGGCAACAACGTTCAAATTCCTCGGAGTCACTGCCTCATTTCTATCATGCGGTCGCCATAAAGACTGTATTGCATATGAATAGGGCCTACTCCGATGTAGGTAAACGTCATATGAGACCAACTAGACGAAAACAAGAAAACTTTCGTCTCGTTGGTCTCATTATAACCACGCCCCTATACAGATTTGGAGATAGGTGCAAAGCTTTAAGGCGAAGACAGTACAGACAATTTAGAATCAGTCTTAGACGATTTATAAACAATCTAGCAAAACATGCTTTATAATAATAATAATAAATCGTTTATTTGCGTATTTTGGCCTGTGTGTCATTAGAATTTTTTTTACAGACATTTAAAGTTCATAAAAATTTTATAATACTTTTTTAAACCTTATCTTAAAAAAACGGAGGGTGCTATCTTATTCAAACCTTTTTGAAAATATGCTTGATAATCGCTCTTTCTTTTGAGTTATCACTTATGCGGATATCTTACAAATTATTGAAATTAGCACCTACAAACCAATTTGAGGGAGAAATTTTAAATTTTAGACAAACTAATTAAAACAACATTTGAATTGAAATTATTAATTTTTCATGTTCAAAATAACTGCCGTTATTCTTCTAATACAAGCACGGCTCCGTCTTTTCACTTCTGTTGTTGTTATTTTCAACATCATCTCGAGTTTCATGGTTTCAACCGCTGAATTTATTCTCCCTATCAATTCTTCTCTCGTGTTTATTTCTAATAATTAAAAGACTGATGGATTGATGGGCGGTATTAGACGGAGGTTACACATTCAGTTTGGCTTCAGTTTGGCATCAGTTCGACCCGGGATTGGTGTCAGAATGACGAGAATCTGATTGTGTACGCGTAGATTGATGGATTGATGGTCCGGATTGATAATTAATTAATTATTTTATTCAGTATTTCGTCAAACTGGTCAGATTGGCGAAAAGCTGAACGTGTGTTTACTTGCTATCAGTATGCTGTCAGTCACCGCTTAGACAGCGATGGAGTCGCACGCCGAGTATTTTCTTCTTTATTTTCTGGGCTGATTGACTTCCTCATGCAGGTGTCTTGTTTAGTTAGGTATGGTTTTACTATTTTCAACAAATGATCAAAACGGGCTTTTTCAATAATTGGCACAGTCACATTCTTCTCCTGTGTCTCTTATCTCATTCAGTAAATTTAAGTGTATGTAGAATTCTTTTTAAATTAGCCACTTTTTACTCCAGTGCTTTCTTTTTTTACGATTCCTCATAGACAGGGCTAATATTATAAATAGAAACAATACAATATTATAGCGTCTAATAGAGCCCGTCAATCCATCAGTCAGCCATCAGTCTATTCGTGATCAAGGTCACGGATTGAACTGATGCCAAACTGAACGTGTAACCTCCGTCTTAAACAGTCAGTCAGACTGACGATCACTCACTTCTACGCGACAATACGCATACCTACGCATTAGGTATGGATTTTAACAAGAAAAAACCGGTTAAGTGCGTGTCGAACTACGCACAAGGAAGGGTTCCGTAGTTGGGAAGAATTTATCCCAAGAACAAACTTAACATTAGAGTTGAAAAACATGTTCTCCCATTCATTGCAACTGCAAATGTTACGTTACTGAGAACCTTGTTTTGAGATGTTTTCCCTTTAACGCCAGCTCGTATCAATAAGCCAGACCGTCACACTTACGTCACGTTACGTCACGTATTAGTCTATTATCTTGAAAAGTACTGAACCGATTTCGATGAAACTTTCACTGTGCCCTAAGTTGAAGTAAATGTAAGCCAACAAAAAAAGAATGATCACGATTAATAGTTTCGGAGGAATGCGTGGACAAACATACATACATATAAACATACAAACATACATCTATACATCTTTAAAATTTTGTATATTTGTTTGGAAGCCCTAATAGATCATCATATGTGAATATCTCGCAGTTCCAATAATATTATAATAATATAATTTTGATGAACTTTTAAATGTCTAATGACACATAGGCCTAAAACCTAAAGTTTTGCTAGATTGCTTACTGATAACTTTAATTAAATTAAATAAAAATGAATTCATTTATCATTCAATTTGGCCTTAGATATGCAGTTTACTTTAAATTATGGAATTTTCGGAAAAAAATTAGGTAAAAAAAATTGGTAAGACTTAGTCTATTTTTTTTGTGGATGAGAAATCATCAAATAACTTCTCCCGCTCTGGGTGGAGCGGGAGGGTGTGTCAGACTTCTACTGACTAAAACCCACGTTCCTTCAGTTGCTTCAGTGGCCTGTGCCAGGGCCACGGTAACCCTTTCGAACAACCCGCAACCCTGGCGGGGGTAAGACTTAGTCTGAGACAACCATGGCTTAAATGGTTCTAAATTGTCTGTACTATTTTCGCTTTAAAGCTTACCTTTTATAGCCCGCGTCATGTAAGTTTGCCGCTCTGAAATTCGCGCAAATGACTGCGCACTAGTCAATGGTGCCCATTCTGTTGTGGACAAACTAAACTTAATTTAGGCTATTGCTAACTTTTTCTCTCTAATAAAACAAGAAAGAGACGGACGTAAATTAGAGCTGTCTTTAGTTGAACTAATATTTCCATACACATTTAGACTATACGTAAAAACATGTCGACTAAAAAACACGGTGAAGCGCAAGGCGTAAACTAGTTTGACACCTCTAATTTAGTTCATAGCTATAGCCGTCCTTTCCTCGCGCTGTTAGTAAAAGATAGCGATTCTCTTGGTTTCAGAGCGGCAAAGTTATTTGACGCGGACTATACCTAGTTATTCAGGTATAGTGTGACACATGGTTTTCATTGATTTCATACTTAATTCAATTTATCTTATTATACCTGCCTACTTTAACTAATGTTAAAACAAAATCGTGCTTATTAATTAGGTAGTATGTATAATTGAATATATGTTGTTATTCACTTTTTAAGAAAATCATGTTTTATGTAAATGATGAATAAATAAGTTAGGTTAATAAGTGTGATAAGAAGCTACACATGGACACAACATGGACTCACGTTGTATGAAGTTGAGGTTAGTCTTGTGCTCAAAAACGGATCGGCAGGGTGCAGCCAGCGACCATAAGGCTGCCACATAGTCGACACCGCTGAAGTAAACAGTTTGTTTTCTGGAACGAAACAAATAGCTTTATTTTATTTGCCCATTATTACTCAGTTCAATTTTCTGTTACTCAATTTTTGTTATTTTAGTGTGCGAATGTATCGGTTCGCGTCAGGCTGGTGACCTTTGCTACTTTTTAGGGATCTGTACCAAAACGGTAAAAAGGAACCCTTATGGTGCGATTCAGTCTCAAGAACTGCTAGTGCTATCAATTTGAATTTTGGAATAGTTTTAGCTGACGTTTTCTCAACTATTATGCAAATATGAAAGAATTTTTTTTTTCAACAGGTACTGAAAGGGATCTTAAAAATTCGAAGTGAGGTATCATTATGAAAGAACGCTGTTTGCACATTCTCAAACATTATTTTGTAAGCCGCATAGTTTTCGACTTTTGCTGAAAAATGTAAACAAATGCCCCCCCCCCCCCCCCCCCCCATCTCCGAAGTTTGCATAGACAAAAATCTGAAATTATTCTGTGTGACAGAAGTTTATGTAAAGATTACAGGAAAAATAAACGATATCTAAATAGCACACTTATTTATATACGTATATGGTTGTACGGAACTCTCGGTGCGCGAGTCCGACTCGCTCTTGACCGTTTCTTTACTACCTATAGTCAATTAATAGCTACCTAACTTTGAAACAAATTAAAGGGACTACAGAATGATAGCTGGTTAACCCTCCGTTTGTGTAAACTATTCAAATTCGTATTATTATTTTTACTTGAGTAATTACTACTTGATTGCTACCCTCACGTCTTTCAATGTCCACCTTGTAGCTTTAACAAGTAAAAAGTTATGATCGTTTGATTTTTTTACCGGGAATGGATTACGGTTATTGAAATAAAGCTATTTAAAACGATTATAAAATTGTTTATTTTTATATACATCTACCCATTACATTAATTATACAAATAAACATAAAAAAGATACAGAACTTTAAAAAAAAAAAAATTATCCTTTAAAACTTTGTTTCTTTTTCCAACTAAAGCCTAAGTATTTATAGATTTGTATGTTCAAATAACATAATAGGTAGATGTATTCCAATACAAAGATGCATTATTGTAATCGTGTTAAATTGCTTTATTTCAATAACAGTAATCTATTCCCTGTGAAATTTTCAAATGATCATAACTTTGGATTATTCCGACCTCTCACCCTGCTTTGTCCCCTTAGGGGGACAGTCGGAAAAAAGTTTGATCTGTCCCTCCAAGGGGACAAAGCAGGGTGAGAGGTCGGAATCTATAACTTTTTAAGTATTAAAGCTACGAGGTGGACATTGAAAGGCGTGAGGACAGATCGGATCAGATAGTAATTACTCAAGAAAAGTAATGACACATTTTTGTAGTCCCTTTATTTTGTTTCAAAGATAGATAGCAATTTTATTGACTAAAAAGTAGGTAACAATTTTTGGTCACAAGTCTGACGCGAACCGATACAGACAACCAGCCATTCAGACGCACATAGTTAATACATACATAGGAAAAGACGTATTAATACTTATACTATTCCCTACAATAATTGCTAACTTATTATTATTAAATTATTTATTTATTTACACACAAACATACACCCAATGCGATATCGTGGTATATAACTAGATTAAACTGGATCCGCGTGTTGAATTACTGTCCTTTCGCTGTTTCAACAGACAAAAAGAAAATGCGTCATTGCGTAATTGCGTAGGTATTTACTTACTTTATAATCCAATCACTACCTACTGGATTAACTTCTGTTTAGAATGTTTTATGACTAAATTAATTGTTCATCGAATTCTGTTCAATGAGACTTGAACAGCGCGCACTCGCGCAGCGTTAATAACTTACGATATCGGGAACTCATTATGAAATAACACAAGGATGATACCTACTTATCCCTTCTGCTTACTTATTTCGTAAATTCTATAAAAAATAACACTGATCGACTCATTTTTTCAATATTATCCTTTGTTTACTTTAATTTAAAAATTAGAATTACAAAAAATATTACTCACCATTATGACAGATTCACTCAATCAAAGCGCTATTACCACAGAACTATTATATTATCCTGAACGGATAGCCCGTTCTAGTGCTATGACGCGCCATTTTAAAACTCATGAACACTACGACACAACACACTTTGAATGAACACGGAACTGACTGACAGTGACAGTGACTGGTGACGACTAATGACGTTCGTTTAATTTCGTTATGAGTCGGAAGAACTCGGGAGCGGTGGCGAATGCGCAGGGGCGCGGATTGGCTCCTAATTATTAGTATGTGCAGCCATTGGTTAATTTTAGAAACGTTGGAAATTCCACCAATCACGCCAAGGATACTTTCTTTCTAACGCTCCATGGTGCGTCGTAGTTATAGATATGTATAGTGTTTAGCTTGACGTGCTGGCGTCTGTACAAAATATATCTTATTTATTTTCTGTAGGCACAAAATAATGTCTATGAAAAGCTATCACCTGTTGATAAATTTCGTTGGAGCCTACCAGATAGACTCACACAAAATACTGTATTATGATTGTTTTTAGTAACAACGGGGTGGCGCCACTGCATCAATTGTTGTTGACCCTTCGATTTTATGCGTTGGGTGCTATGCTCAAATCTATCGCAGAGTTCGTTGGCGTGTCAAAGTCTTCGGCGGGCAGGATCGTGCAAGGGATATCAGGAGCCATTGCCAAGTTGTACGACAAACACGTTGTTTGGCATCAGGATAACGCTATAAACTATTTTAAGATAGCAAAGTTTCCTCGTGTGCTTGGGGTTATCGATTGTACTCATATTCGGATTCAGTCTCCAAGTAATTAACAGATTTTCTTACTTAGACGCTTTAAATCGATTTTTGCTTGATTCCTGCTTAACAAATTTGTTTCACTTTCGATTGTGTAGTGACAGGTGCGTTGCTTTTTGAGGATTAGATATAATTTTTTTCATTTAATTTTGATTCGATTCATTGACTTCGTCGTAGCATGACTGTCGCGTCTTATTAGCGCTTTTACAAAATACAGCTAGGTACGAGTATTGAGTGCAATGAGTTTATACCAACCAAACCTAAACTTTGACATATCGACGTTTAAGAATCAACAGTGTGTATCTCAGTTTTTTACTTTTTAATGCTACCTGCATTTATTTATTTAAAGTTTAATTTGGCTTAGCCTATTTAGGCATTATCTCAAAATTCACAAAATGGTTGTAGTTATTCGCTATAGAAATTCCATCTAAGTTAAGGCACGTGAATTTTTTATAACATTTTTTTATCTCCTGTAAAGTTAACTTTATTGAGTTAGACACTATTGATTCTTAACCGTCGATGTATCTTTGCAGATCATTTATTTGGCGAGGAATTCAAAAACCGCGAAGGCTTTTTCTCATTAAATGTTCAGGTTGTGTGTAATTCTGACCTGAGACTGATGAATGTGGTTGCTCGATGGCCTGGATCGACAGATGATGCCACTATCTTTGATAATTCTGTTGTAAAAGGTAAATAATAATAAGAACATGAAATATTATTTTGTAAACTGACCAACTAACTTCATACAGTACCAAAAATCCAGTAACACATTCAAGGTGCTAGGAAGATACACATGGCTACATATCAAGCTATAAATTCCAGTATAAGCTGATCTCGCATTATATAGGATTTCCGTTCATTTAGAGATCAGCTTATACTGGAAGTTCAAAGATTAATATGTGTACTTATGATATAAACTTGTTTTTATATTTCACCTACAAAATATTATTTCAGCCGAATGTGAGAATGGTGCTTTTGGAAATCACTGGTTGTTGGGGGATACTACTTACCCTTGCAGAGCATACTTGCTGACACCCATATTGAACCCTACAACTCAAAACGAACTAAGATATAATGCAGCACATTTTAAGACTTGGGACACTATTCAACGGTAAGTGAAGTTTAGGTATACCATACATTCTCAAGTAATGTTGAAAAAAAATTACAGTATCTGGCACTCCCAGCTTTTACAGACACTTTTTTGTATAATTTTGATAAAACTGATCACGATGACTAATATTGATTTCTTTTTCCAGCACTATTAGCGCATGGAAACGTCGCTTCCCCGTGCTTGCTTTCGCCCTTCGTTGGAAACTGCACAACATTCGAAATGTTATAATTTCAACAGCAGTGCTGCACAACTTTTGTATAGATTACAACCTAGAAGATATCCCTACAGAAGTTAGTTTGCCCCAGGGCCCCCAGGATACACCTCAGAATGTGGGTCCACAAAATATGGAAGTGCAAGATTTTGGACAGAGAGCCGATCTGGTTGAAACCTATTTTGAGGCCCAACATTATGTTGATGCCTAATGACTAAATATTTATCATAATAATTATGTTGTGTGGTGTATCGTACTGATTATCCTATTTTCTCGTATAAGACTGTTTTTCTTAAATAAGATTTTTTTATTCCAAACCTGATTTTCTACCTTTTTTTACTTTAACCTAGACTGAGGTCAATCGCGGTCGCGGCATACTGTAATAAATTTAACAGCTTGCGGCATGCATGACACGAATCTTGTTTAGCAGTGATATTTACATGGATAGTAGTACTTCTTGTACACACAGCTACAAATCAAGCTATACTTTCCCAGTATTTGCTGATCCAGCAGTGTATAGGATTTACGTACAGACGCCAGCAGGTCAACCTACCCGAAACTGTCAGATTTTCCCAATCAACCTTGAACCTAATGCCCCAGCAATAAAGTCGAAAATCTATTAAAGAAATCTGACAGATTGTAGTAGCTTGATGTGCTGGCGTCTGTACATTGAGACGTCATTTTATACTGGAAATTTTTAACTTGAAATGTAGCCGTGTGTACAGAAAGATATCAAATCCATGTATTTAGTTGTCTATTTCACCACGTTCATTAAGATTCATGTCGCAATATACCAACTAAACTCGACTAAAATAACCGAACTTTTGGTTTAGTAAGACTGTCCAGAATATCGTCACTCATCATCAGTTTAACCTCCTTGCCACAGAGTATATTTTTGCTCATCAGATTGAAAACTTGACTTTTTGACATTTTAATGAATGACATTATGACATTTAGTGGTTTCAGATTCAGACAGTGATTTGTTTGTTTATCAGCAGTTTCCAAAAACTACCAATTTTCTAAACAGAATAAACAAACTGCATTTAACAATTATTTATAGAAGCTAAGTCAAAACTATACCACACACATTTAGTGTGTTGTGTGTATTGGTCAGTGGAAACTTTTCAGGTTATAATTTTTGTTTTGCAAAAACAAACCTACCAAAATGGTTTGTGAGAAATGTGAAAAGAAATTAGGCCGTGTCATCACACCAGACCCTTGGAAGACAGGAGCTAGAAATACCGTAGAGTCTGGCGGGAGGAAAGTTGGTGAAAATAAAGCACTTACCGCGAAAAAAGGGCGATTCAACCCCTATACAAGCAAGTTTCAGGAATGCAGGTAAGTTGTGTAACATTAAAATTATTATCGACCAACTGAAATGACATGATATTTGATTAATGTATCTAAGTCACTGTCCTAGCAGTCAGTAAGTTATTATCTACTACAGTTGGCAACATACTTAATAAAGGTTTAACTCTACTACACACTACAAAATCAGCCTCAATTACAATTTCTACCAGTCTTTATTTGTGGCTGATACTTCATAACGGATTTAGGAGCTTGTGGCTACGTAATAGCAGTCGCAAGGATCTATCCATCTAATTAAGCTACACTTGCCGGGGTTGATCTGTGCATGGATAACCATCTTTACATATCCAGACTCCTCCGTGCCTCGGAAAGTACGTCAAGCCGTCGGTCCTGGCTGTCATTCGTGGATCTTTAACAGTTGTTACATTGTATAAAACAGTTGAAATAAAGCAGTGTTTTTATTACATGACTAAAATCATAGTTTAAAACAAGTTTCAAACAATGTTTTAAACGTTGAGAAAAAACATGGTTTTTAAATCAAATTTGAATAGCGAATGATTGGAAATAAATGAGCAAACCCATCTCAAATAAAAAAAATGTATAAAAAATGGTAAAAACAAAATAAAAACAAATGTTTAGGACTTAAAATAGTTCGAAAAGAAATTGGAAAGGTTAGATAGTAGGTTCGACTTAGTTATTCACCTCGTTGCCAGTCGAAATGAAGTAATTCCCTGCAACTAATACAGTGTCTCACACTGTATTCGTTGCAGGGAATTATAATTATTATCTTTATAATGTGCATGTATCGAAATGAGGGAAACTACGTTATGCTTAATTTTATTCATGGAAAGAATATTTTAAAAAATCTCATCTGTTCTATGTTATTGGGTTTGGTTTCCGCACTTAATCCTTCAAGTGGACCATTGTGCGTGAGCCATAGCGGCCGTCGGGGTTTATTCCAACCAGCCCACCTCCCTCCAGAAGTTGGTCACGGCTTCTGGTCTGTTCAGAACATCTGTTAAAGATTTGGGTGTCCCGAGGGTTTCTGTTCTAATCTGGGCAACGCCTGTGCACTCGAAGAGCACATGCGGAACGGTTTCCTCAGCCTCCATGCAAGCTCTGCACAGAGGGCTGTCCGTTATGCCCATTGTGTAAAAGTGTTTGTTCAGCGAGCAGTGTCCTGTGATGGTCCCCGTCATCAGGCGCAGGCCGTTCCTATCCAGGCGTAAGAGTCGCCTGGTCAGTTTGCCATCCAGGCTTGGCATAGCCTCCCTGGACTGCCTGCACCCTGGTGCCGAGGACCACCACTCCTCTGCTTTTGTTTGGGTGATCTCTTGCAGCCATCTGCGTAATTGGTTGAAGGGGATGGGTATGATTGGTTCGGGCCCATAGACTGACGCACTGGATGCCCTCCTAGCAAGTTCGTCCGCTGCGTCGTTACCCAAAGACCCACTGTGTCCTTTTATCCATTGCAGTGTCACTGTGTTGCGGTTAGGTACCGTTGCTCGTTCTAACGCATTGTGACATTCTAGTATTAATCTTGAAGTAATATATTTTTTTTCTAAGGTTTGGAGTACTGAGGCACTGTCGGAGAGTATACGTATATGGGTGTCCGTAACTCTCCTGGCCTCTATGGCATACGCCGCTTGAATAATGCCCACACATTCTGCCTGGTAGACAGTGTTGAACATTCCCAGCGGGCTGGATATGTTTATGTTGAGGTCGTGCGAGAAAACTCCGGCACCGGTTCCGGAGTCGGTCTTTGACCCGTCAGTGTAGACCCTCAGCTCGTTCGGGCCCGAGTGGTCACGCTGTTCTTCCGTGAGTATTATGTTGTAATGTTTTTTAAAATAGTGCTGTTTCGGGGCTCTGTCGCAGGCTGATGCCATCATTGGCCGTTTTTTGATCGCATCCTCCCTAATGCGTATGTGTTTAACCCTGGAGTCTTTGCTCAGGGTTCCGGTTATATTGAGCCTAAAGGCGGCCAAGGCTGCCTCCTCCCTCACAATGAGATGTAGTGGAGGCAGTCCAAGCATTGCTTGTAATGCGGCCGTAGGTGCGGTTCTCATGCAGCCAGTGATTGCCACACAGGCTAATCGCTGTAGTTTTTCGAGATCTTTCCGGGTTGTGCTCAGGTCTGTCCTGGGCCACCAGACTGACAGACAGTGAGCCATAAGTAATGATCGGTCTGATAACTGCGGTGTATAGCCAGTAAGTGACCTTGGGGTTAATCCCCCAGTTTCTGCCAAGCAGTCTCTTACACTGCCACAGGGCTATGCTGGCTTTTGTGGTGATGTAATTAGTATGTCTAGCCCAGTTCAACTGTTTGTCCAAAAAGATGCCCAGGTATTTGGTTTCAGTCGATAGGCTTAGGGTAGTTCCAAAGAATCGTGGTAGTTGTAGTGTTGTCAGCTTCCTCTTTTTTGTAAAAAGAATCAGCTCGGTTTTGGTAGGGTTCGCTGATAGTGTGTGTTTATTGCACCAGTCCTCTACTATCTTCAAGGCCTGACGCATGAGATTACATAGAGTGTTTTCGTGGGTGCCGTTTATTATTATGGCTATGTCATCAGCGTAGCCAACAGTGAAATATCCTTTATCATTGAGTGTCTTAATAAGGCTGTCTACGACCAGGTTCCATAGCATCGGAGAAAGGACGCCCCCTTGCGGGCAGCCCTTTGCTACAATGGCCCTTGTAGTGTCGTTCACCGTCACTTGTACAGCTCTCAGTTTGAGCATGTTTGTGATCCAGCCACTCAGGGTTGAGTCTATGCCGTGTCTATCTAGTGCCATGCCAATACTGTTGAACATGGTCTTGTCGAAGGCACCCTCAATGTCAATGAAGGCGGCCAGTGCTGAGCATTTGTGGTCCACTGCGCACTCAATCTTGGAAACCACAGTGTGTAGTGCAGATTCCGTTGATCTGCCAGTGGAGTACGCATGCTGTTGTTTATGTAGTGGTTTTATCCTAAGAGGTCCATCTCGGATGTATCTATCACATAGTCTCTCGAGGGTCTTCAGTAGGAAGGATGTGAGGCTTATAGGTCTGTAAGACTTGGGTTGTGTATAGTCAGTCTTTCCAGGTTTGGGTATGAAAATGACCTTCACTTCGCGCCATGCGAGGGGTATATATCTAAATGCTAAGCAGGCGCGGTAGATTTCCACCAGCCATGGCATCAGATGATCTACCCCCCACTGCAGTAAGGCTGGGAAGATGCCATCCAGTCCTGCGGACTTGTATGGCTGGAAGGTATTTATGGCCCACTTTATTCGGTCTTTTGTTACTATATTGTGGGCTCTAGTCCAATCGTGATCCGTTGGGGTCCATTCTGGTTCAGCCCCCCACGTCCTGTCCTCCAAGAGCTTACAGTTTGGGAAGTGAGTCTCCAGAAGGACCTTACTGGTTTCTTGGTCGGTTAGAGTATATGAATTATCGGGTTTTTTCAGCGCGCCGAGGGTTCGGTCCTGATCGGTTGATAGGATCTTCCTTACCCTCGCAGCTTCGTTGTTCGTCTCAATGGATTCGCAGAATTTACGCCACGCAGTTCTTCTGGCGGTTCTGATCTGCTTTTTGTATGTGTATTGGGTTTCTTTATATATTTCCCAGTCATCCGGGAGTCTAGTGTTTTTAGCTCTGTTGAATTGCTTACGTAGTGCATTTCTGAGTTTGCTAAGTTCAGCGTTCCACCAAGGGTTTCTCTCGCCCTTGAGTTGTGGCGCTCTTAGCTTGCAGCATGCATAGTAAGCTTCGGTTAGATATTCTGATAATTTTGTCACGGTATATTCTAATTGTGCTTGGTCTTTTATGGTTATTTGTGATAGGTGCCTAGCTAGTAGTGAGGCTAGTAGGCGTTTATACCCTGGGACATTGGTGCGCCGTGGGTTGCGTCTCGGTTCTGGTTTCCTTGTGTTGGCTGTTAGTGTAAATCGGATCCTTCTATGGTCTGAGCAAGAGGGCTCGTCTGATACGTGCCAATTTGTGATAAGGTTAGTCGCGTTTTCTGTAGCAAGTGTCAGGTCTATGATTGTTTGACCTCGAACTGTGACCCAAGTGGGTTCTGAGCCGCGGTTAACAATGTTAAGGTTAGTAGAGAATAAATATGTGGATAATACCTCTCCTCTGGGGTTCGGTGCGTCGCTGCCCCAGAGCGGGTGATGGGCGTTCGAGTCAGTGCAGATGATTAGGTCAAGTTTGGCGTGCTCGCAGTGCTGCACCAGGTCGGCCATCTCCTTCGGAGGGCAGTCTGCGTCCTCCCCCGGCATGTATACCGAGGCCAGTACTATGTCTGGGATGTCACCTGCAGTCTGGAGCCTGACAGCCGTCAAGTCTCTGGAACAGAATTGGGTGAGTGGTGTGCTGGGAATATGTTTGGGTATGTATGCGCATGTTCTTGGTTTGTCTGAGCCGTGTGTGTTGAGGATTAGCTTACCTCCGATGTTACCGAGGCCACATATTCTGTTGTTCCTGATCCATGGCTCCTGGATCAGTGCAATGGTTTGGGGCTTTACCTCCAGTGCCCTGCGTAAGCTAGCTGTGGCAGTTTGGCTGTGCTGGAGGTTGGTTTGAATGAAGTTGAGGGGTGATGACGGCGGTGGGGTAGAGTTAGTCGGAGCTGGATCCATCGGACGATTTTCCCTCTAACTCTACCCTGTTCTGGTCTTCATGTGGGTCACCCGGCGACGAGGCTAAGAGCTGCTCGCTCCAGTCGGGTGATGCAGTCGGTGTGGGGTCTATGTCGGCCATTGCCGCTCTGGCCATGTCCTCCTCAAGTTGGGCAATGGCCGCGTCATTCGTCTGTGTCGTCGGTTGTGGCGTCTGTGTGTCCGTGCTGTCAGTCTGGGTGTCAGAGGGTTGGGCCGTGGGCCAGAAGCGAACGTATATCGACCCGAGTAGGTACGATATTCGTCGCTCCCGGGCCAAAACCCTTTCAACCTCCTCCGGTGGCACACCCAGGGTCAAAAATGTCCCATAGTTGTCACCACCGACGGCTGTTGCCCTGTAGAGTGACCATCTGGCGATGTCGTACCAGGTATTCTGGCGAACCAGAATATTCTGGAGTCGAGCTACGTCACCTCGGTATCGAGGGACGAAAAGCGAGGCTCGGGCACGAGTGGGTACGTCAGACTGTTTCAGTACTGTCAATGTAAGGTCAGTGTCAGGTAGTCTAATCTTGGGTACATTCTGGGTCAGCCATGCTAGGGCATTGTCGTCCTCACACCACATCTGCACCGTGCCCTCCGCTACCCGTGGGTATCCGCGAAAGGCCGGGAGTGGTGTGGTCGCGTCAGTGTCCATCAGCATGTTCTCGAGGTTAGTCTTAATGTACTCGGCTTCCTCTTTTGTCAGGTCTTTGGAGGGGGGAGGAAAGCAGATTGCTACGGCTAGCCTCGCAGGGATATCCTTCGTGGCCCGCGCGTAGGTTCTCCGCTCTCCCTGAGCAGAGTGGACCCTCGCACGTTTTGCGTCCCCTTGGATCGTGCTCGGAGAAGCCGTGTCGTCGGGGCGCTCCCTCTTTACCGGCCCCGTACCACTTGGTCCTGGCTGCGGCTTTGAGGTGCTTGGCAAGGTGTTGGCTGCCAAAAAGCTCCTATGCGAGGCTCCAGCCCGCCTTTTCCTCCTGTGTCTGGGTCGAGTTCGGTCTTGGGTTCTGTCAGGGTCCTGAGGTCGGCTGGCTACCCCGGCATGCTCTGTCATCGGGGACTTTTCGCGCCGGGTATTCCCTACACGGACTTGTCCCCGCCCACATGTTTCCGCGTCCGGCCGCTTTTCGCGCTGGGTGTCCCCTTCGCGTACTTGCGGCTGGTCGCGTACTTCCCCTTCGGCGTCCGATCGCGCTCCGCGCCGGCTAGTGCCTACGCAGATTTTGCGCTTTCAACCGCTAATAACTACGAGACTTTTAATGCTAGAGTAATGGTTGAGCATTCAAAAGATAGGTCATGTTTATAGCAATTGTTAAGGCCGATTATGATTTGAGTGTGACGTCACACTGCGAGTGCACTCGCATGCGCGCGACCCTCTTCTTTACACTATGCCAAAAGATCAATTTGTATAGCGCAAAAGCGTGTTTAGCTAAATCAGTTATTTTGGTGTCTTTGTCAAGAGTTGACAAAGACACCAAAATAGAAACCTAAAGAGAAACCACAGAAATATTGGAAAAAATAGGGTTAAAACTTAATATGAAGTTGACAATAGCAAAATAATGTCAGATGTCGTCTCATCTATATCTGCTCAGAAATGAAAAAACCGGTCAAGAGCGAGTCGGACTCGCGCTCCGAGGGTTTCGTGCCATCATATTATATAAAAAAAACCGGCGAAGTGCGTGTCGGACTATGCACGGGTTCCGTAGTTGGGGTGAATCTCATGAACAAACTTAACATTGTAGTTGTAAAACATGCATTCCAACTGCAAAATGTGAGTTTGTATGCACAATATTGAGAGATTTACCATGTTGTTTTAAGACCATAGACTTCTTACCTATAGGTTTTCCTGTAATCTATAGGTATTGAACTATTCTTTTTTTTTTCAAAATTTTTGGTTAAGTACTTTCGGAGATAAGGGGGGGAGGATTGGTCAATTTTCATCTATTTTCTTAAATAACTTTAAAATGATTTATTTTAAAATTATAAAAAAATATATATATTTGAGACCCTCCTACTAAGCCCTTTCATTTGATATGTCACAGAGTACAGTTTGCAAAACTTTTTTTAAATATTCTTTTTGTCCCCAAAATTGACCCCCATTTTCAAAATTCATTTACTTACGTTACACGTCCGTGTTTGGGTCACAGAAATACATACGTGTACCAAATTTCAACTTAATCGGTCCATTAGATTCGGAGCAAATTGGCTGTGACAGACGGACAGACAGATAGACAGACACACGAGTGATCCTATAAGGGTTCCGTTTTTTCCTTTTTAGGTACGGAACCCTAAAAAGTGTGTTATTTAGAGACATCGTTTTATTTTTCCTGTAGTCACACATAAACTCACTTACACATAAACTCACACAGAATAATTTCAGATTTTGCTCTATGCAAACTTCGGAGATAAGGGGGAGAACCGTATTTTTATTACATTTTTCATCAAAGTATGCGGCCTAAAAAAATATAAAAAGTGTTAGAGAATGTGTAAACAGCGCTCTTTCATATGATATCCCACATGCCCTTCACATGCACTTCGAATTTTAAAGAACCCCTTTCAGTCCCTGTTGCAAAAAATACAATAAAAAAAATTGTTTCTTATTTGCAAAATTAGTTGGGCAACATCTAAAACTATTCCAAATTTCAAGTGGATAGCATTAGTAGTTCTTGAGATATCCAGCTGTGACAGACGGACAGACTGAGTCGCACCATAAGCGTTCCTTTCCGCAATCCGCAATCGAAAAAAGCTTGCACTAAAAGGAATGCTATGAGCCTAAAAAGTCTAATGCCGAGCAAATACAATAGTTACGACAGCAACAGAAATCGTAAGAAAATCAATTGCAAATAACAAAAAAGTTAAAGATGTCGTCTCATATTGGCTGTAAATCTGCTACTGAAAAACATCATAATCGGTGAAGCTTACTTTTTAATAATAATTATAATAAACGTTTATTTCGACCAACAAAGGATCATATACACAAAAAATAAAATAAAACAAAAACACATACAATTAAAAAGACCATAAACACACAAAATTACAGACTTCGATTGCTCAGTAAATTAACCATACAGCTTGTGGTTAAAAGGAATACAATGAGCCCACTAAGCTAGTGTCTAGCAAATAATACAATGGCTACGGCATTATTGGAAACCGTAGTAACATTTCAATCTGTTTTCACGAAAACAAATGACGCGGACTCGAACTGCGCCTACAATTGTTTTATTATCATTGTCATTATATTTTCCAGAATATGCAGAACAAAAGTGCATCAAATGGGCTCCCACTACTGCCAAGCGTGCGCCTATAAGAAAGGAATCTGTGCGATGTGCGGCACGAAGATATTAGACACTAAAAACTATAGACAGAGCTCCACATAATATAGTAATTATGTATGTTAACTTTCAAGATATACGTGAAGGGAATATTCACAAAAGGTCGCCAGACGCCAGCACATCAAGCTACTACAATCTGTCAGATTTCTTTAATAGATTTTCGACATTATTGCTAGAGCATTAGGTTCAAAGTTGATTGGGAAAATCTGACAGTTTCGGGTAGGTTGACCTGCTGGCGTCTGTACCTAGGCCGTTCTTTATCATAGACAATGCCCCCTCCGAAAAAAAAAATGTTATTTCTTTTGACAATACATACAACCATTAATATAATCACTTCCGTTTTTACAAAATAATTGTGACATTATATTCAAAAATGTGACAGAGGTGTCGACGGTGGAAAAGAACGTCCAGTGTGATGGAGAAGCAGTTGTACTTTAGTTCTCTGTCTGATTATTCATATTGTACAGACGCCAGCAGGTCAAGATACCCGAAACTGTCAAATTTTCCCAATCAACCTTGAGCCTAATGCTTTAGCGATAAAGTTGAAAATCTATTAAAGAAATTTGACAGATTGTAGTAGCTTGATGTGCTGGTGTCTGTTCATGGCGATTGTTTAATAATTATGACAGAATTAACTCTGATGTTCCAATTACTATTGTGACATTTATTTTTTACTTGTTTAGTCAAATGTTTTCCTAATGCTTGTACCACAAAAATAAGACTTTTTTATTTTATTTTACTATATGACATCTCGCAGGTCATGCCTAGGAGGTTGTCGGCTGCTTAACCGAACTTTCCTGTAGGTGCCTCAATAAATTAAGGCCTCCAGCCAGGGCATAAAACTTAAAAACTAAGCAACGACTCTCTAAAGGCAACCCATGTGGGGTACGGACCTCGGCTTAGGGCGTCGATGGTGGAGGACAGCAACGGACAGGCTGGATTATAGTTCGCGTCATGTAAGTTTGCCGCTCTGGAGTTCGCACAAATGACTGCGCAGTAGACAATATCTATAGGTACTAAAACAGCAGCACGCCATGGTATGCACATCGCAAAGTCTGGTTTCAGAGCGGCAAAGTTATTTGACGCGAACTATATCAATCTATTGTATGGCCAACAGTACCCTGGTATGTTATAACAATGTAAACAAATGGATCAGGAAAATTACCTGTGTAGTGCTATTTAAAAATTGAGTGCTTTGATTTGGTTAATTGATTATTTAAACCTGAAATTCTAATTTTAAATCGTTCTAATTTTAAGTTTTTCCATTTGAAATAAGAGGTTAATTTTAAAGCAAAATGTTCGTCGATGATTTTTCAATTACAATTTAATAATGTTATTCAAATTATAATTGTTGGAAAAAGCGGTGAGATAAAAAGTTTAACCTACAGACAGTTGAGTGAATTACTAATTCCCTTTTGTGAGTTTATTGTGTAAGAATTTAACCTCAGACAAATAAAAAACCAAGACATACCGCCACAGAACCAGTCACCTTTATGATAAAGTTGCGAATCTGTCATTTTCGGATTATTCCGATCTGTCACACTGCTTTTTCCCCTTTGGAGACATATCGGAAAAAAAGTTTGATCTGTCCCCCTGTTAGCAACTTTATTCACTCCTATCTGTCCCAGATAGGAGTGAATAAAGTTCGAACTGTCCGCTCGTTGCTAACAGGGGAACAGATCAAAATATTTTTCCCGACCTTTCCTTCTAAGGGGACAAAGCAGGGTGACAGATCGGAATAATCCTCATTTTCGCGTAAAACTGGTTTTTAACGCAACCCAATGTGGTACCGTGACACAGTTTCAAATCTGTATCTGTAATAGTTTACAAGATTTTGTAAACTATTACAGACACAGATTTGAAACTTTGCCAGCGGTGTGTGTGTGTACATTGGGGGCGGGTTGCGCCAAAAACAGATTTTTGCGAAAATGACAGATTTGCAACTTTACCATAAAGGTGACGATGTAAACCTTAAGGGGGAAGCGGGTAGCCCGCGAAATTCAAATTTTCTTACGTTTTTTGCAATTTACAAGTCGGTATGAGATTGTACGTGGATCAAATTATAATTTGCGGTCGTAACAAGTATCAATTTACATCATTAGAATCATTAAAGTGATCAATACAACTCTTTAAGACCAGGTAATCCCAAAAAAAGGACTATTTCATGAAATCCTGACATTTTAGGATTATACTAACTTAAGGAGTTGTATTACTGATTCTATTGAATAAAATTCTGTAAAAACATGTTTGTTACGGCCGCAAATCATACTTTATTTAACATAAAACTTAATACTGACTTGCAAATTGCAAAAAACGTAAGAAAATTTGAATTTTGCGGGCTACCCTGACGCTTGCTCCTTAACAGGCATAGCTCCGCGAACAATACAGTGAAGCATGCGCAAAACTACACTACGGCCAAAATATCTTGGCAAGTCTGAACATAGGCTCTAAGAACTTTCACGCGTGTTCTCACACTCGCCGCATGTCACCATTTGGTTCCTTAAAACGTTACTGCGCACCCTTCTGCGCGAAGTTCGGACTTGCCAGCCCAAGATAAATTGGCCGTATTGTACACATCGCTCTGTGCATACACGCTTACACGCATACATTTACACCAAACTACAACTAAACTAAACCTCACTGATATCGGGTTTCTGAGGTTTTTAACGGAGTTTATCCATTCGATAGTGATTATTGGCTCGAAATAGTGTTTCTGAACTGAACACTTTGTTAAGGAAGAATTTAGCTTAAAAGTCGAGTGAATTACTATCGACGGCTTATCTGAGGACCTCAAAAACCGAGCATAAGGAAGGAATTCGCTTAAATAGATAATTTTTCGAATCAATAGCTATCAAGAGTTTAAACTCCGTTTAAGAAATCTTCAGAAACCGGGCATTAGTGCACACGTGTTTACGAAACCGGCCTCACATAACTGTTGACGGTGCCTATGTCTTTACTTTTTATTTAGCCTGAGAATTTAACTAGAACAGTGTTTGTTTGCACTATTTTCCATCAGATAATATTGGAACAGACTTTAAAACTGTGTTAGTTGTCCATATATGGAAGGAGCAATAAAAACTCTGTTTTATAGAGAAGTTGTACAAATTACATTATTGAGTATTCATTCTAATGCAAAGATTGGATAGGTATGACCTATGTTTTAACTCTTGTATTTAAGGAGGAAGCGCCAAGGTAGCCCGCGAAATTCAAACTTTCTTACGTTTTTTGCAATTTGCAAGTCAGTAGTAAAGTATGAATCAGTAATACTACTCCATAAGTTAGTATAATCCTTAAATGTCAAGCTTTCATGAAATAGTCATTAATTAGGATTATATGAACTTAAGAGAGTTGTATGATGATTATAATTCTATAAATACAGATTTGTTTCGGTCGCGAATCCTATTGAGATCAACATACAACCTGATACTGACCTGCAAATTGCTAAAAACGTAAGAAATTTTGAATTTTATGTTGTCTTTGTATGTACGTGCTGTTCTTTCCCGTGTACCGTAACAATCTCAAAGCATGTCAATTTACTAAATCTGTACATTATTGTGTATAAGGATAAGGAAGTATTTTTAATAAAATGATAATATTTATTTATTTATTATTTATTTATTTTTAAAATGATAATAAGCTACAAACCATTACTCCTTTCCCTCCCTATATCTATGCCTATACAATACAGAAAAGAAATGATGTTAAGTTGCTCTACAGAGTGTTAGGTTAAACAACGAGGGTTTACTTTAAGGGGTCATTGTACTCATCAATATGAATAACTTTTACTATGGGACTAATCCTGAAATCGCGAAAAAAAATCAGCTGTTCAGTACATTTTTATGTTCGAGAGTCGTGAGTTGTGAGAGTTATAACTCGTCAAAATGTAAAATAAAAAAGCAGCAGATTTTTTTTTCACGATTTCAGGTTAGGTCCCGTAGTAAAAGTTGTTCATAATGACCGCTTAAAGTAAATCCCTCGTTTAATCTAACACTGTATAGCCAGTTGTGGATGATTCCATGTTTAAGTCGGAACATTTATATATTTGCACATGCTGAAATGAATGTCAAATCAATCAATGTAATCTATGTAGAAAACAATAATCCTAAGGCCTTATTAAGATTAAAGCATATATTTGTTTTATAAACAGGAGTTAGATACCATACAGGAGATAGACCATTGTGCAGGACCTAACACAGATCCCTGGGGAACACCAGTTTGAATGTTATGGAAGCAAGTGATGTATCCTCTGTATTACGTCTGGGCAAATATAAATGAGGATGTTAACACTAGTTAAAAAGATAATTTTATTAGAAGTTTCAATTGCTTAAGTAAATAATTCCTCATGTCATACGCCTTAGTCTATCAAACGCTTCGGAGCAGTGCCTGCCATCGATAATATCCGGCTTAGATTAATCCGTCAACTAAATATGACTGTCTGTTAGATAAGGTAGCAGTTAGTGGTATTCATCGAGGAAAAATCAAATCAAACTGAATTAAGTAACGCGATTATTAGGTAACTACAGTACGAGCTGAGAAGAAAGTTTTAGAAATCGAAGTTAATTCCATAGTGTGGCTGTTCTAAGCCGTTGTAGACATAGCCACCTTAATCCTCTCAAATTCAAACACGCGACGAAATCAGAAATGTGTGTTTTACTAAAACTCAATCAAGATAACACATTTCGCGGTTGTCCGAATGCGAGCTCGACAACCTTGTGGTTTTGTAACGGGCACCAAGTATTAAGTAGGTATTAAGCTCAAATAATGGTGTAATTCTTAGGAAATGATTTTATATAATATTGTAGTTTATTCTGTTTTGTTGCTGTTTGGTAAGGTATGATATTGTGAGCATTATCTTACATTTCAAAATATCTGTGGTCTGCCGGTCTAGGTACCTAAGACTGGCAGACACACAGACCGGATTAGGTATAGTCGCTGGGGAGATATAACCGGTGGCTAGACATCCCGTAAAAGTTTTCACACGTAGGTAGATAGATACTATAAATTAATCCAGATTATCTGGGCACACATTTGCAACCAATTAACCGACAGCTACAGTCGGAACGTGCGTAAAAGCTAGCTGTTTTCCGTCACACACTATAATTCATGGTCTCTATTTAAAATCTCGGTTGCTCCCAACAACCATGGGACCTTCGACTAACAATGTCACTAAATACTTAACAAAACTACACTTACAGGTAGTTATTTCCAATGAAGGAAAAAAGAAACCTTTAAAATACAATGATGAAGACGTCAAACACACGTTTTCTAAACTCCTTAAGACTATCATCATGGTGAACGAAGAGAGAATGCAGGCGATGGAGAAGATTACCCGACTGCAGGACTACATGTTCACTAAGAATAAACTGAAGACTGATGATGATGCGTATGACTCCATGGAAGAGGAGGACAATCGGATTTTATTAGCGTTTGCGGTAAGTTGGTTATATATGTGTATAACTTACATATATTATATTAACACTCCATTAGTCGCGCCGTCGCGTGTTCTTCTATTGTAGAACACGCATGCATTTCGTGAATTTTAAACGTGTATTATTGGAACCTGCACACACTCATAGGATTCCTCTATTACTAATTGGTGTCCAGTATTAGTGTCCTTGCGGCGACCTTCGCGAACACACTTGTGAGTGTGGTGAGAAATTCGATGTCTCATCCTGTTTTGTCCCCTTAGCGAAACAGATCGGGAAAAAAATTGATCTGTTCCCCTGTTAGCAACGAGAGGACAGTTCGAACTTTACAGAAATTTCGCGACAAAACTAAAATTCTACAATAATAGAGCGCGCTAGCACTCGCGTGACATTTTTGTCTGAAGTTTACCTTTAAGGAGTTATTACTGATGATGAAGATATAATAGCAAGTTACACTGAAGAGGAGGTTTGTCCTCAACATCAGGTTCTTCAATGTCCTGACTGTTGTTAAAATGATGAAGACCGAGTGGAGGATATGAGCGAGCAAAAAAAAAGATTTGATTTCTAATATTATAAATGCGAAAGTAAGTTTGTTTGTTACGCTTTCACGCTAAATCGGCGGGTAGACCATGACCAGGGCCTGCATTCTCGACATAGCGATCGCCTTACGACCTAATTCGGTCGCAAGTCGTAATGGGGTCCCTAGACAGTCAAAATTGCTTGACAAGTACGTGATTTATTCGTGCTTGTCTAGCAATTTGCAACGGAATTCGGTCGTAAAGCATTCGCTATCTATGTCGAGACTGCAGCCCCAGCACCCTAATTACGTAACACACTGTTGATCGGAATCGGAATCATTTTCATAATTATGTTCGAAAAATTTGTCTTCACAACACCGTAAATAACGCAATGAATGTTGTTGAACTGTCAAAATGGAACCGATTCCGATTGGTAGCGTGTTACGCAATTACGGTGCTGGATTAGGACATAAGATTTTTATCCTGGTTATACGTTCCCGTGGGGTAATTTTCGACATCCAGGAAGAAAAATAGAAGGGCGCTATGTCCTTCAGACGTTCAAAATTTCATTGTAGCATTAATTGCACACTGCAGGACTGCAATAACACATCTTGAAGCCGGACGAATTGTTATTAGCGTTATTTCATTTAGAACTGAGAACAATGAGCTACCCCGTCCGGTAACGTACCTACCTACCTTGTAAAAATTGACTCAATTCTTGCTGCCAGATCGAAGTACCCATTCAGCGCTAACAGAGATTCAAAAAGCGCTAGATTTTACAAAATCAGCGTATCCAAAACGCGCTGAACGCGCAAAATATTTTTTGGTTTTGACTTTTGTCTCAAATGTCACGGTTTCATGAAAAAGTCATTCAATTGACCAATTCTAACTTATAACGATTATTATTCTAAAGATTATAATTCGGTAAATACATATTTTTTATGGTCGCGAATCTTATTTTGATGAAGAGACAACCTAACACTGACCTGCAAATTGCAAAAACGTAAGAATATTTAAATGTCGCTAAAACACTCTCTGAGTGCCATCTGAGCCATCTTAGAATTCAAAACACGCTAAATTATCCGCTAGGCGCTAAAATTTTTGGTCGCGTGCTAGGCTCATTAAAAAAGCGCTACATCTAGCGCCGAAGCGCTAAAATGGCAGCACTGATATTGAGGCATGTTTTTAGTGAAACCTTGTTAAATTGCTACACAGGAAATTTCATACCTGCGATAGAGCGCATTATTATCAAAGATTAGCTCCTGTACCTACCTACGAATATTTTTGCGGATAATTTGTGAACTGGTCTAAACTGAGGGAATTAGGTAATATCCCTTTAGCATGTCACAGTTTCTATCTAGGTACACCTTTACTGAACAATTTGCTTTGCTAATTTGCTTTTGCTTTGGTTAGTCACTAAGTACAGTCAGTGCTTTGAATAACCAGGCCCTTCTTTCCCTCTTCTTCTTCTTTGTAAGCGGGGTCAGGTAATGCAGAGCACTGAGTGTACTTGTACTAGGTACCGTGGAGATCCTAACTATATTAGCTAGGGGTAATAAATGATAGATGGTAACACAGTAAAGTACCTAATTTGTAATGATAAGTTAGCCTTGCCTATCTCTAGCTCAGACCAGACAGAGCCCTAAAACAAAAACACGAACTACTTTTTTTAACCGACTTCCAAAAGGAGGAGGTTCTCAATTCGTCTGTATTTTTTTTTTGTATGTTTGTTACGCGATTACTCAAAGACGGATTGACCGATTTGGAAAATTCTTTTTTTGTTTGAAAGGGTATACCTCCGAGGTGGTCCCATATAAATTTTATTAACTTTGCTTGGGTAGTTTTTGAGTTAGCTTCAATAATGCGTATATTTCCCACTTATTTTATATGGATGATGTGATGATGTTTTAATAACTTCCTATCACTGTTATTTACATGGCTATATCTACAATTATTGTGCTCAATTATGTATTCGGATTTGTGTGGGGTAGGTTCCATAACTAAAAAGTGAAAAATAAAAACTTTTTAGCAAAAAATAAAACCGACTTCTAAAACAAAACACTACAAAGTGAAAAATAACTTTAATTTCGGAAGTCGGTGGCAAAAAACGAAAATACAAAAGGAAAGACACCGACTTCCGAAATTAAAGTTATTTTTCACTTTGTAGTGTTTTGTTTTAGAAGTCGGTTTTATTTTTTGCTAAAAAGTTTTTTATTTATTTAAAAAGGCAGTTACATAACTGCTTGAGCGATGGGATGTCGGCCAGTAATATATAAGGTTGCCCATTGCATTAAACTTACTTAGGAAACCCTTTTCAAGATGTGCAGTAAATTCTTCGCCCCTCCCCAAATAATCTACCCCACGAAAGTCCAAGGACCTTATTGCGTATCACACTTGTGCCGATTCTGTTGTCCACAAACTAAACTTTATTTAGGCTATTGCTAACTTTTTGTCTCTAATAAAATAAGAAAGGACCAGAGCTGTCAAATTTAGGTGAAATAATACAAATAACGACACGTAAAAACATGTCGACCAAAATCACGGTGAAGCGCAAGGCGTAAACTGGTTTGACATCTCTAACGTAGTTCATAGCTATAGCCGTCCTTTTCTCGCGCTGCCTGTTAGTAAAAGATAGCGATTCTCTAATTTTAGTTTAGATAATGAACAAGAGAATCGTCACCACTGTTAATCAGAATCTGAATGATTTTGAAGGATATTGCTAATCCATTGCTTTATATGTCTGCTTAACTACGTATTATCGCAATGAATGTTTTTGAACTGTCAAAATTAAATTACCCCGCTGATGCCTTCTGCATAGCTATTTACAACCATTCGATTCGCTTCCTTGCCGAATAGAATGGATGTAAAGTAGTATCGAAGGAATCCTCTAATAAACGCTCTTCACAAATATGATAAGCTGAAAATGTTGACAGTCAGGCTTAAATAAATAGACACGGAATAGAAAACGTGCCCACGCAGCTATCCGGCGCGTGTCACAATTATGCGGAAAAAATTATAAAATAATAAGAACCTTCGTCAGTTGTAATAAGTCATGAACAACAAATTCAACTTTGACGAAAAGCTTATTTATTGTTCATACAAAATTTAGACTTATTACAACTGACGAAGGTTGTTATTATTTTTAATTTTGCCGCATAATTGTGACACGCCGGATAGCTGTGTGGGCACTTCCACTTGTTTTTTATATTCCGTGTAACGACCGCTCTATTTCCGACAGCTTCTGTTGACGGGGGCAACGCAAATCAGGTAACCGAAAATTAGTAATTTTTAACACGGCAGCCTGTAGAATGGTTGTGAATAGCTGTGCTGATCATCAGTTCATTTGGCTGGGGTGGACTCACACGCATGACTCAAAGATTGCCGATGTTAACGTCGCCGCCCTTCAGTTGCCCTTTGCTCTAGATATGTAAGTAGGTACATTCCTACCTTCTGAAAGGCTACTTAGATACTTGCTCTCGTTTTCAGGGCATACCACAACTGCGAAGAACAGAAGATGAAACGATAACCAGAGCGATGTGCAACAAATTTAATTTAGAAAGGAATAACTTTCATCTATGGACGAGCCAGTTTTTAAAGCTGGCCTGCCACAGCCATTCAATACGATTATGTGAGAGCGTTTGCAAGAAATCAGTAGGAAAACTCTGCGAGAAGTTTCATTGTAATCGCAATACAAGGAGAGTTTTTAATACTGAATGTCATGAAAACTGCAGTAACTTTTTTGAACATGACGAAGAATAATGCTCTAAGCTTATTTACGACCTATTCGTAATCTTTTTATTGTTTTAAATAAAAATTATATGATTGTGTTGTGTAGTCATTCAAAGTCCTTTTTATAATAATTTCATCTCGTTTCGCGAAAGTGTGAACAGTAGTTGAAAAACCTTCATGGTTGCCATTATAATAATTATCAAAAAACGTTAGCTGCTCTCTGCCTTTGACTTATATAACGTTTGTGTTGGTAAATTATGAACTCTAAAAGTATAGCGAACAGCAAAATACAATTATCTTTATTAGCGTTTGTGGACTACGAGAAAGCCTACGATTCGATAGAAACCTAGGGCTGTTCGGCAGTCTCTTCAACGGTGCCAGATTGACTATCGATACATCGTGGTGCTGAGGTAGCGAAATGCCCGTATTAAAACACCATTATGTCAGTCTGAGTACTGGACCTGACCTCGAAATATATCCTTCTGCAGCAAGACGTGACGCAGGAAGAGGTTTTCTCTTCGAAACTGCTCACTGCTGCACTGGAGGATGTCTTCACCCTCAGTTTGCCGGTGACATAGTAGTCAAGGCTCATGGAGGACTTATGCAGAATACCTAATGACCTCGGCAGAGCTTCCGAAAGAGTGGGTCTTAAAATGAATATGGAACAGACATGCCCATGCAACATCCACTCCCGTTAATATGGGAGACTCTACACTCGAAGTTGTTGACGATAACCTAGCTATAGGACAAGCTGTCCAGTTAGGCAGGTCTAACTTCGAGAAAGAGGTCAATCATCGAATCGGACTCGGCTGGACAGCGTTTGGGAAGGTACGGAATATCTTCTCGTCCCCAATACCAAAATGTTCCAAGACTGTCTTTTTGCCAGTGATTTACGGCATTGAAACGTACTGGCTCACAATAGGCCTGATAAGAATTAAGGCTCAAATTCCAAAGGGCTATGGAGAGGGCTATGCTGATGTTCAGTCAGCGTTTTTCTGCATGATCGAATCAGAATCAGAGAATCGCATTAAAACCAAGGTAGCCGACATAGCCCGAAGAATTGCCAGATTTATCTTGATGAATGCTTTTCTAAATTAAATTATATATGCATACTAGTACCTACGTAATATTTAATTATGCGATAATAATCACAAGTAGCAAGTACTGTATCTTGAATGAAAATAAATACGTTTTAATTATACTTATTAAACGATAACGTAATTACAATTATGTGCCCAAACAGCGCGATGAAAATTCAAATAAGTACGTTGGCGAAAATTACACAGCAAAAGAAATACCTATAAATTAACTAAAAACATGAACAAAGCAAATAATTGATTATTTTGTTCATTAAAATTACCAGTTTATGTGTGTCTGGACAATCCAATCAATTTTGAAACGGTTGGAAAGCCGTTTATATCGACGCTTTAATAGAAAAGTAGGCAACGTCTAACGTGTTTAGCAAATTATGTTTGTAATAGAGTTTTTGCTATAAAATGACACGAAGGATTACTTGCTATCTTGTTTTTGTCACACTTACATGGGGTGTAAGTATGTATCATTTTATTATGTTTTAGTATTAGATTACAACCAACTTGGGTTCTATTAAGTTTTTCCATTACGAACTTCTCAGTGGAAGCCAGGTACATACCTGGCCCGGCCTGGTAGGAGGTGTCACACATGTGACACCCCTGACCCATCCCTCGGAACGGGAAGCACGTAAAGCCGTCGGTCCTGCGCCTGATCTCCCACTTGAAGTGTCGGGTCAGATTGCAGTCCCAACGGATATGAGAGAGGAAAGAAAGAGAGCACCAGTGTTTGCGCACTCACGTGTGCACTATTATATCTCCAGCGCTGCGTTGATGGCTATTAGTGTAACTGTTATGTATGCAACACCCGCATTAACCACGCTGCAATAAATCGAATTGATCGAAGCATTGATAGTTATTATTAGTTGGTTTGCATCAATTCTGAATTGACAACCACGTCTATTTCTATGTATTAGGTTGGCACAAAACTAATGAGACACTTGGTTTACATTTTATATTTTTTATTATTATTACAATACAAAGAGGTTAGTCAATGATGTAATCAGCATTAGCATCTAAGACTTCTTGCCAACGATCCGGCAAAGTTTGGATGCGTTTCGCCCAGAACTCTGATGGTTGTGCCTCGAAAAGTTGTTCAATTCCGCCTCTACATCAGAGAAATCATTAAATTGTTTACCCCGGAAATTTTGTTTCAGGGCTCTAAACAATTGAAAGTTTGATGGGGCGAGGATATACATTTATACACTAAAAACAGTGATATCCACAATGTTAACATCAGAAATAAGGACAAATTACGTGCTCCGTTTCACCGGCTTCATAAGGTCCATAACTCATTTGTTGGGCTTGGTATATCCTTTTATAACAAGTTACCCTCTTCTTTGCTAGATTTGCCCTTCAATGCGTTTAAAGCTAAAGTAAAATCTTTGTTCGAAGGCATACTATTCTATTAACGACTACTTAAACGATAAGAATAGTTGGTCGCTGTGATTAACTCAAGACAATGTTTATGTTCTTTCTCCAGAATTAGCTTATCTTCTGACAGGTTATATGAGTTCATATAATTATTTATTTTCTTTGACTGTAAAAGCCAATTTATATTAATTTTATTTTTATTTATCATTGACATAATCTACTCATTACAATGTTTTTTTATTTATGAGTGGTATTGCAATATGTGGTTAGCTAGTGACCTCGACAATGATCATATTATTCTTGCCTGAGCAACCGGCAGCAAGTTCGTCATGCTCCCTTAGATGTCACTGCTTGCAGTAGCGTCGGGGTTCGGGTTGCCTCCTTCCCTCAAATATGGCGAGGGGGGTGATGGCTGAACTCTGTGTTATGCTCGTGAACGGGTGCTGCTTGTGGTGACTGGTCGTCTTGCTGTCCTTGGTTTTGTTTTGTTTTTAGTAATTAACTTTGTTTATATTACTTCGATGGTCCTAGTTTATCATTTGTGACTTCGAGTTTCAGCTTCATATACAATCTTCTTGGCGTATATATTGGCGTGTGCTAGCTTACTTATAGCAAATAATTTAATTTAATGTTTTGTGTTGCGTAATGTACATACCTAAATTATTATGCGCAGTGTTGTATAGATTCAATATTTTTTTTTTAAGTGAACTGACAGCTGTGCTGCTGGGGAGTTTGTTGCGGCACTGCTTCTCCCCAGCTAAAGCACTAGGAAGTGGTGAAGGGCGGGCGTTTTGGGGTTTATGTAATTTTGACGTTCAAAAAGTTCTGATTCTCAGCCTAATTTGAATAAATGACTTTTGATTTTGATTTTAAGGTGGGTGGGGTATCGTCTCCTAACCCAAGTTCCCCAACTGTTGGCGAACGGATGCGACATGAGATCGAGCGTTATCGTGTAGTAAAACTACATTGACTCGTCTTCGTCGTTTTCTCTTGATAGCAGCAGATAGTTTGGTGAGATGGGTTGAATATTTATCAGCGTTTATAGTTTCTTGGTTTATTTCTGTGTTCATAAAACAGCATGCCTTGCGCGTCCTAGAAACAGCAAACCAGAACTTTAAGCGGTTCTTTTGACTCAGCTTCGGTTGAGTTGGTGGCGTTTTTTCTGGAGGTAGCTAAAAAGTACGACGTTTAGCGTTCTCGTAATGAATCCATGATTCATCTCCAGTAACCAGATCAGACAAAAACTCTTTACGTCGGGGTCGCAGCAAAAGTGATTGACAGATAGCGACACGGACTGCACGACTGGCGTCTGTAAGGATGTGCGGTACCTACCGAGCCAAAACTTTTCGATACCCAAGCTCATACAGATGGTGTTCCACGGCGTGGTGACTGCAGTTAAGTGCTTCCGCTAATTCACGAGTGGTCTGCATCCGGGTTCGACTGCTGTACGCGGCGTAAATCGTCATCATTCACTGCGGGTGGTCGTCCAGAGCGTGGCTGACTTTCAAGGCTCCTGTCTCCTGATTTAAAATGGCCAAACCATTGGGACACCATCGCATGACTTGTACTTCCATCGCCCAATGCAGTGTTGATATTGTCAGCGGCAGCCCACGCACTGTGGCCTAACAAGTACTCGTATAAGTATAGTATAGTATAACTTGTGGCTCGTCCATTTTTCTTCAAACTGACTAAACCGATCGAGAGGGCGGCTTTATATACCCCCACATCACAAGTACCTAGAATGTTCTATAACATTCTAGAATATTATCGAAAACAATTAACTTGAAAAAGAAAGTGTAGGTATAGAGTTTTGTAGTGTCTTTGACTTTTGTGCCAACTCAATATATCTTCGTCTTTATCTGGGTTTTCTAAAATAACGCTTCGAAATGCATGATTCGTGATGATGTGAGGCCCTGAAAGGTAGCCTCTTAATTTGTACCTAGATATAACTACAAACTGCCGAATGATTCAGATATTTCTAACTCCACAATTCCAACAGGCACACACAGAGGATGAAGAAAAAGTACGTGATATGTTCAAATCCAACATGACAAGGAATGACTTTTCGAATCTCCTTCAATCGTTGATCAAGCTGAATGAGTACAGAGTCAGTGTTCTTCAAAAGCTGTACCGTCTTGAAGACTACGGCGTTCTTAGCGAGGTGCTGAGGTCAGGGAATAAGCAAACCGGGAAAGGGAACCTTAACAACTTGTTTTTAATTGTTATGTCTAAAGTAAGTTGATTAAAATTTCATATAATGTTCCGTACCTCAGGAAACAGGAAAAAACGGAACCCTTAAGGATCACTCGAGTGTCTGTCTGTCAGTCTGTCCGACTGTCACAGTCGATTTGCTCCGAATCTATTGGACCGATTTAGTTGAAATTTGGTACACGTATGTATGTACGTGTACCCAAACACGGACGTGTAACGTAAATAAATGAATTATGAATATGGGGGTAAATAAGAAAATTAAAAAAAAAAGTTTTGCAAACTGCACCGTGTGACATATCAAAAGAAAGGGCTTACTGTGAGGATCTCAAATATATATTTAATATTTTATAAATTTAAAATAAATCATTTTAAAGTTATTGAAGAAAATAGACGAAAATTGACCATTCCCCCCCTTATCTCCAAAAGTAGGTACTGAGCCTAAAATTTTGAAAAAAAAAATACAGAAAATAGTTCAATACCTATAGATTACAGGAAAAGCTCGGTAACAACATGGTAAATCTCTCAATATTGTGCGTACTAACTTACATTTTCAATTGGAATGTATGGGAGAACATGTTTTTCAACTACAATGTTAAGTTTGTTCTTGGGATTCATCCCATCTACGGAACCCTTCATTGTGTGTAGTCTGACACGCACTTGGGCGGTATTTTTTCATTTTGGCATGAACTACACGGGGAAGTTGATGCCGTAGTTAGCTACTATTAGCCGGTCAGTAAAGTAGCAGGATTGACTATCGCTCCGCCAGGCATATACATTTAGGAACCGCCGCTTAGGAAGAAATTCTTTACCACGATTTCGATTGAGATGAAACGGTACCTATAAGTTCTAACAACTGCATTATGGATTTATGAAAACATGACGCTTGATTGTGTTTTTTTTTTTTAAGATACTTAGAGGAAGATTTATTTTCTCATACTCGTACAACTAATGTTTTCTATTGGCATATAGTCATCCACTCTGCTAAGTAGGTACCTAGATATACTTAACAAACTGAGGGTGTATGACAATATGATGACAATGCACTGCTATATATCCTTGTTTAAATACTTCTTCTCTTGTCAATACTATGGTTACTAAGGTACCACAAATCGCTAAACACATATACCGCTATACCAATTTAAAACATCGTAGTGTTTCACTCTATCTCTGTCGCCTCGTTTGAAGACTACAGAGACAGAGTAATGTTTTAAATAGGTACGTTAGCATTAAATGTATTTAGTGGTTGATGGTGCAAGCCAGTTACCAATATTTTGTCCTAGGATATGAGAATAACTATACTGTTCTGTAACTCTTCTTATGTATATAGCCTACCTGGGATTAACGCCGACGTGGCGGTCAACGCAGACGACCGGAAATCTAAAATCTCTTGTGTATTCTCAACGGCTCTTGTTTGATTAAAAATTTATTCTATGGATTCTTCTTCTTTTACTTTGTTTGCGGGGCCTTTTCTACTTTTCCTACCTCTTTTTGCTAATTATTATCGATTAGTTTGATTAATAATAATTTTATAACTTTATTTTCACTTTAAGACACAAACATCAGAGTAACTCTTGCTCGTAGGTACTAGCAGTTTCTGTATCACGAGAGCCACAATTTAATGGTTTTCATTATTTAATGGTTCCGATCTTATTTCATGTAACTTTATAGCGGTAACAATCAGTATCATAATACTTTTGTGAGCATATAAGTATGTCTCAAAATATATGGTAACTTAGTACCAACATATTTGATTTGGTCTTACCATTACATTGTAACCAATCTGTCGTGTACAACAACATAGTGCGATGTAAAAATCAGGGAAAACTTAACAAAGAACTTTTGTTTGCATATAAAAACAGTTAAAAAGGTAAAACCATTTTACTGTTACAAATATAATAGAATAGTCTTTATTTTTTACACCATAAATATTACAGATATACCTAAGTGTAAAAACTGATACACACAGACACTCAAAGTAGGTTATATTTTCCAGAATCCAAATGATCCGTCGCGGAGAAAAATTGGCTTTCAAGTCGTGGATTCAGTTTCGTTACTCGATGCTGGAAATAACAACATTCATCCCAAATTAGACTTTGTTTTAGATCCATCCGATTATATCTTTCAAAACGTTCGCAAGGAAAATAGATTAGAATCAATCTTTGGAAATGTTCCCAGAGTTTATGGACCGATAAAAAAACATCGAGCCGACGATGAAAATAAAAAAGTCACTACTACAACAAAAACGCTTGACTATGGCAAACCAGGCCTAAGATCTGAAGTAAAACATGATAGAGCAAAAGCTAATCTTAAAGCAAATGAAGACAGGAAACATTATACAGATCTGGATTACGGTGGCAACAGTAACACATATCTTCAAACAGTTGGATACAATAGTCAGAGTAATGAAGATCTGGAACTAGATTTTACTGTCGAAAATGATAAACTGACGACTAAACCGATTATTATAAAACATATATTATCTAGTAATCATGAAAAATCTAAGTATCCTTTAAAAGGTAAAGATGAACAAGATGAAGATGATTACGGTTCTCCATTCAGTAATAGCAAAAATGTCCATAACAGTCGGTATACTAAAATTGATACTGATATTTCTATCAAAAACCTGCATGGTAACAATCGTCCTAATCCTAAAAGAAATAAATATACCCCAAATGTAAAAGTTAAGAGTTATCAACAAAATGATAAACTGACGACTAAGCCCACTATAATAAAACATATATTATCTAGTAATCATAAAAAATCTAAGCATCCTTTAGAAGGTAAAGATGAACAAGCTGATTACGGTTCTCCATTCAGTAAAATCGAAAATTATCATAATAGTCAATATACTAAAATGGATAATGATATTTCTATTAAAAAGCTTCATGCTAAGAATCATCATAATCCTAAAACAAATAAAAACACCCTCAAGGTAAAAATTCAGAGTAACCAACAAAATAAAAAACTGACAACTAAACCGAAAATAAAAGACATATCCAGTAATCATCAAAATACTAAGTATCCTTTAGGATATAAGATTCAGAAAAATCGACAAAATGATAAACTGACGACTAAGCCAATTTTAATAAAACATATATTATCTAGTAATCATAAAACATCTAAGTATCCTTTAGAAGGTAAAGATGAACAAGATGATTACGGTTCTCCATTCAGTAAAATTGACAATTACCATAATAGTCAATATACTAAAAAGGATAATGATATTTCTATCAAAAAGCTTCATGTTAATAATCATCATAATCCTAAAGCAAATAAAAATACCCTAAAGGTAAAAGGTCAGAGCAACCAACAAAATGATAAACTGACGACTAAACCGACAATAAAATACATATCTAGTAATCATCAAAATACTAAGTATCCTAAAGACGATATTCTGAGAAATCACCAAAATGATAAACTGTTGACTAAACCGATTATAATAAAAGACATAATAACTAGGTATTACCAAAATACTAAGTATCCTATAGAAGGTAAAGATGAACTAGATGAAGACTATTACGGTTCTTCATTCAGTAATATTGAAAATGATTATAATAGTCCATATACTAACATAAATAGCGATATTTCTATCAAAAAGCTTCATGACGTTAATAATCATCATAATCCTAAATCAAATAAAAATACCCCAAAGGTAAAAAAAGTTCAGAGTAATCAACATAAATTGAATCAATATAAGTCTAACCTAAATAATCACGGCAATAAGCGTTCTAAAATAAAAACATCCACAGAAACCACTACCCGTAAAAAATACTACAGAATAAACGGTACAGTGAATAAGGCAAGTGAAAACAACTATAGTATTAAAATATCAAACTTAAATTACGACAATACAAACGCAAATAACCATGTTCTTATATATACTAAAATAAAACATGTAGATGCAACTAAGGAAATAGGTAATAATATTAAATTCGTTACACTAGCTATTGAAAATGTTTACGGCAGTAAACCTGTGACTCCTGAAATAACTAAAGATACGCAATATGGGAGTTATCCTGGTTTCGAGGATCACAAAGATGTTAGAGATAACTCTAACAAAGATAAGCCGAAAACAACTGAAGATACGCCATTTGGGAATTATCCTGGTTTGGAGATCAAAGATGTTAGAGATAACTTCAAAGATAAACTAAAAACACCTAGTACGCCATTTCGGAATTTTCATAGTTTTAAGTACCACAAAAATGTTATGGATGACTTAAACAAAGATAAGCCGAACACAACTAAAAAATTGCATTATAGAGATAACCTCAATGTGGAATCAAAAAAAGATACAGATTATGACGGAGTAAAAATGTTTGATAACGGTAAAAGTAGTGTCGAAAAATTTTCAGTTTTTATTACTAATGTGGGAAACGACAGAGCAGAGGAGATCAAGCAACAAAATGATCCTCAATTGATTCTAAATGCATTTGATGAACCTGAAAGCAAACCTATTGCAAGAAAGCCTTTCGTAAACTGTCTGAACAAAAAAGCTTTAAAATTATGTTCTAAATCATGCATCAGCGCATACAAAAATGTTTGTCGAAGGCTTAAATGTACATCAAGATCGAAAAAAGCGCTGAAAACTGAGTGTAAGCGAAGTTGTAAGAAAACTTTTGCGTCATCTTCTAGTAAATATAGTAATGAAAAAAGTGACAATGAAGAATCGTACAGTGATGATGATTATAGTTAAAAAAGACTGAGTTAATTAAAATCTCGAAAATTAATTGTATTTTGTGTTTACTGAAGTATTAACAAATGAAGAGACAAAATTGTTAAGTGCTGCATTACGTACGAAGAGAACCTGAAAGTTTATGATAGTCTTCAATATGGAGTGTATTGCTGAATAGACGAATTATATTTAAAATATTTATCTAAGTTTTTTTTCCAAAACATCGTTGCCCTAAAAGTTAAAGGTACCACAGATGATAATAAAAATACTATTTGACTAGATCCATCTTGTTCAAGTCGACTTCTTTGCCTGTCTCATAGATAGGTACCCTCTGTTTGGGAAGAACGAAGATTATGTCAGTCTCCTATCGACTAAAACCCCAAGAGTCCGCTTGCTGAGTTGGGAGCCCGGGAGACCTATCTATACCTAACTAGAGGGACAAGCGCCATTAACTTTCAAAGCCTTTCGTATTTCTACAATGACTTTCAACGGGATTGATATACGCTTTTCGGTAGCATAATGCCAATGCAAATCCAATACTATTTTAACTTTTCCATTATCGTTAAAGCTAAATGTAACTTTGTCTAAGCCCTCAGCAGTAAGTAGTACCTATTTCCTGAAATAAATTTTGAATAATCTTTTCCATTGCAATTTTATTTTATGTAATAACTTACTTAATATATTTTATTGAAACTTTTGCTTGCGCGATTTAGGATTTGTGTGACGTCATATGTCTAGCGTAGTTCATACCGTTGTGGTGGAATGGATATCGCTACACAGTGATAGCTCATAATTTAATACGGAGACGTACTACACGTATAAAAAAGTATATCCATGTGCTAACCCAGGTTATGATCCATCCATGTGTCAAACATTCAAATCCTTTCAGTCGTGAAGAGGTAACAGACAGAGTAAGGAAATATAGAAAGTATGGACAGAAACATTTGATTAGAGGTGCACAAAGACATGAGTACTAATTTCGCATTTTCAAAAACGGTCAATATGAGTCGTTTGACGGTTTGATTAAGAAAAGTAAAGATATAAAAATAATAATAATATCCTAGGACATTGTTCACACACAGTCATCTGATCCCGAACTAAGCAGAGCTTGTACTATGGAAACCAGATAACTGATAAACTACATACACTACTTTTTTTTGTAAATACATACTTATATAGATAATTACACCCAGACTCAGGACAAACAGACATGTTCATGCACACAAATGGATGGGTGTGGAATCGAACCCATGACCTGCGGCATGATAGGTGGTATCTTAAACAACCACGCCAACTGGCCCGTCAAAATGAGATGACGACTAATAGAGAATTGTGGAAATAGAGACATGTTGCGCCGACCCCTAATAGATTGGGATAAGGGCAGGAGAAGATACTTCTGCTGCCCTGGAGCTGGCTGTCATGGATTTATTTGATTTAGGACAATAAAATAAAATTAAAAACATAAAAAAATACGTGAAATAAAGTTATAAATGTTTATTTCCTCATTTTACGACGAGCTAGTCACATATTCACATGAATCATGAATTTGGTGGTAGCGATTGTGATGCTGAATATATTTGTAAGTAGCTCCTGTTTTTTAATTAAGATATATCCTAATCCTAACTTTCTAACTATCCTAACTAATATTATAACAGCGAAAGTGAGTTTGTTGGTTTGTTTGTTACGCTTTCACGCTAAAACGGCTGAATGGATTTAGATAAAATTTGGCACATGGGTAGACCATGACCTGGATTAGGACATAGGACTTTTTATCTCGGTAGTACGTTCCCATGGGAGAATTTCCGACATCAACGCTGGCGAACCCGCGGGCGAAACCCAGTATGTGATATACCTACAATTTTTCCCAGGTCAACCTTCGAGGATTTCCAGTAGTTACCTCCTTTCTTCTTTGTATAGGTATATGCAAAGGTTTCTTCTTTGTATATATGCAAAGGCGCTTCCCCCTACTTACCTATTGTTTACTACTCAAGTTCAACATAATTACTGTTATGTTTTATTTTAAAACTTACTAGGTACTTATCACATTTGGTTTTCAGGCCATTATAAAAGCAAAACAAAAGTATGACAGTGCTGATATAGCCAGTGGACACAGTCACCAGGAATTGTCTACAGACGAAGCCACTTCAGGAGACAGCAAAGACTACTTTGAAGACGTCCCTCCTGGCGACTCTATACAACATTTCCATGGTTACGATAAAGAAAAGAAAGTAGCAAGAAAACAATATGAAACTAGACGATGGCATAAAAGTTGTATTCGCAAAGCGAGTAGAATGTGCATGAAGGCATGTCAAAAGGCTTACAAATCTGCTTGTAGGAAACGTAAATGTTCTAGAAGAGCCAAGAAGGCACTCAAAAGAGAGTGCCGAAAGAGTTGCACGAGGAATTTTGAACTTGATAGGGATAGAGCTGCTTATGAAGAGTAGAGAGAGTTGAGTTAGGAATATGTCTTCAAATTTTACTATAGAAAATTTTAGGGGATGTTTTATTCAGAATTAAAATTATATGTAAGTAAATAACAACTTATACCTAATCACTATCAGAAAAGAAAGAAAGAAAAAGTATTTATTGAGACTCGCACTGGAATATCACAAATTAAGCTTAACACAATATAAAAAGTGATTTAAAAATAATAAAAAAACAGTCCCGTACGAGGTCAAAATGCTGCTATCTCAGCATGATGCTGCAACATTTAAAAGTAAGTGTCGCAGTGCTGGTATTCTGATAGAACCTGCTGTGATGTGACGGACAATTACAGAAAAAAAAAATAGATTTGAAATAACATATAAAAATAAAATATAGGTACCATTTATATTTTGATTCAAAACCGCCTGTCAGCACCCGTCGTTATACGTTAGTTACTTGTATATGCCTTTAGTAACTATGGCATTAGGCATCGCTGTGACAAGTGATAAGCACACACAGGTGACAGACAACTGTGACAAGTAAAGTGACGCAGGCGCCGGCTAACGCTCCGGCAAAAAACAATTAAATAACTTTAAATACATTACGGCTATTTATTGCTACAGTATTACAGTGCGAGTTACAATAAAAAAAAAAACCCGGCCAAGAGCGTGTCGGACTACGCACAATGAAGGGTTCCATAGTTGGGATAAATTTCAAAAATTCAAAATTCAAAATGTTTATTGTGTCTCAAATGCTACATTCATACATGAGTTGAGACAGCCCCAGTAAGTAATCAGAAACACTTGTGTTGGGGTTGACTCGCTACTTCCCTTATTTAACACAGTATTGAGACTAAATTATTAGAAAAGAATACAAAATAAAATAAAATAAAATAATAAATTTATCCCAACAACAAACATAACATTGTAGTTAAAAAACATGTTCTCCCATACATTCCAACTGCGAATGTAATTTTGTAAGTACAGTATTAAGAGATTTACCATGTTATTTTAAGACCGTAAACTTCTTATAGGTTTTCCTGTAATCTATAAGTAGAAACATTTCCTGTATTTTTTTCAAAATTTTAGGCTCAGTAGTATCGGAGATAGGGGTGGGGGGTGAATGGTAAAGGACATTGCTCGTCGTCCATACATAGCTCGCCTAAGATCCAACAGGGAGGTGTATTTACTTTTTGGGTTTTAGATAATGATTGTTAATGATAATGATAATTCGATTGAACCTAAATTAAAATAACGGACACTTTTGAGAATTCGGAAAAAATCAAATCACTTTCGGATTTTGAGGTTATAATTACGTCAATAAAAACATTCGGTATGTACAATAACTTAGCATTTATTACTGAATGTAAGTACGTACTTACATTGACATTACTACCAAATGTCAAATGCTGTGATCTGTCAATTCATCAACTGTCAGTGTCGATATTATTGCTCGTTTCAAACTAGTGTTGCAAAAAACTCGAGTATTCGAGTCCTATATAAACGGACTCGGATGATGAATTACAAGACTCGACTCATTACAACAGGACTCCAAGACTAGAGAACTAAGTTCTCTACGGGCCCTTGTATGTTACATGAGAGCTCGAGTCTCTTTGTGCGCTCGAGTCCTTTTTATGCGGCGAGTCGTACTCAAGTTCTTTTAGTGTATGAGTCTAGCAATTAAATTGTTACATTTACAGGGCGGGGAGAAAGGCTCAGATAAAAAATAACAATATTGATTAAGGATATTTTTAATCATTTCTAAATATCATAAAAAATGGGTAATCTTAATTAAAGTCCAGCCATGATGCGAGACACATTGAAGCTTGTATAGTTTTATTGCCGAGACGGTTTCTTTTTTTAGTGATCAAATTGCCGGATCTTGAAAATGCCTGCTCGCTTGGCACACTCGTTGCTGGAATACTCAGAATATGAAAAGCTAATTTCTGAAGCTGTGGCAATCGAATAGTTTGTTGTGCCCACCAGGATACAATATCAAACAGAAGTATTCCGTGTTTTAATTCCGTAAAATAATTAATACACGCATGAAAACCACTATTCTAGGCAATAAGATATAAAAAAATATATAAAATATAGTTTATAGCGGACGATCAAATGCAATATGCTAACTGGTACCGAGGATTATGACGGAAGTGAATACTTTTTAAAATGTTTTCGATATTAAAAAGTGTCCGTTCTATTGAAATATTTGTAATGTATATTATTAAAAGAACTACTAATTATAGTAAATGTTTCATGCGTGTTGGTTCATAGGCCATTTTTGTCAATGTCCTTTTCGTCATTTTATTAAATAACTTTAAAACAGTTTATTTTAAAATTATAAAAAAATATATATATATTTGAGACCCTCACAGTAAGCCCTTTCATTTGATATGTCACACGGAACAGTTTTCAAAACTTAAAAAAAAAATTCTTAGATGCTCCTCTTTCTGAATATGGGGGTCAAAATTGATCCCCACTCTATTACGAGCTTCTCCCTGCGAGAAGGACGATTACGACTTCCATTTATACAGAACAGCTTCAGAAACTGGCTGACGCAATAAGGGAAAAACGACCGAGACGTGTAAATGTTCACTTACTCCATGATAATGCGCGACCTCATGTCGCTTCGGAGACTCGACAAAAAATCGTAGAGCTTGGATGGCACCCGGTTGCCCACCCACCGTACTCACCGGATCTCGCGCCATCCGACTATCCGTTGTTCCGACCACTAAAGCTTTACTTGCGTGAGAAAAATTTTCAAAACTACGAAGACCTCAAAATGACAGTGGACAATTTCTTTTCTGCACAGCCTCCGGAATTCGGGGCGCAGGGCATCAACAATCTACCAACTAGATGGGCCAGAGTAATAGAGTTATTTGGGGATTACATTACTGATTAATTATTGTAAATAAAAAAGTTATTAATAAATTCGTTAAGTCTTATATCTTGGTGCAAGACTTTTCCGCCAACCTGATACATACGTGTACCAAACTTCAACTTAATCAGTCCATTAGATTCGGAGCAAATTGGCTGTGACAGACGGACAGACAGACACACGAGTGATCCTATAATGGTTCCGTTTTTTCCTTTTGAGGTACGGAACCCTAAAAAGTACTGGGGTAGTCAGTTAACGGCTGGAGAAATAAAGATAAACTAAACTAATGTTATGAGTGGTATACGAATAATAAACAGATTCGTAGGAGTGGTTTACGAACCTATTCACCTTGCTGCTCAGTGAACAATCGTTGCCATTACATATTATAAAACAAAGTCCTCCCGCCATGCCAGTTTGTCTGAACGCGATAAACTCAAAAACTACCAAACAGATTTTCATACGGTTTTCACCAATGGAAGTGATTCATGAGGAAGGATTAGGTGTATGTATGTTTGATCCGTAGTTAACTCAACCAATGGTTAAACATAATAAGTAATGGCTTTCACATTTAGCCAGAATACAAATTCTGGCTAAATGTGAAAGGCTAAATATGAATGAGTTAACAAGAATGAGTTAACATGAGTTAACAAAAAAAAAAACCGGCCGCGGCCGGCGGTTTTTTGTAAATTGGATGAAATAAAATGACGGAAAAAGCCAACTGGGAGCTTTACTGGCGTGCGCCGCATACTAATAGAGTTATATGAAAACCTCGGAAAAATCCCGGTAGACACGGTAGTACATTCCTGTGGGATATGTTCCGATATCCACGCAGGCAAAGCCGTGGGTAAAAGCAAGTTAATTAATAAAAATAATAAAATTATATCCCAACTTAACTAAAACTATTCACAAACTAAAATAAGGCGTTGAAAAATTCATCCGCATCGCTGTCGACTGGTAATGTACTCAAGAGATGTCAATGCTTAGCCTCTAGCCAAGGTAAAGCCCTTGGGGTCAGGGGAAGTGTCAACCAGCCGTTTCGAGTTTTCCTTAGAGAGACCATAAGCATTCGGTCCCCGCGGCCCGAGGATTTGTTTGGCGCTGACTCAAAATTTGTTCGTTAAATTAATTTATGGAGCTTAGTTAGACTAAAAGTTTTTAATTTTTGGCTTTTCCGTTTTATTTTTCGTTCGTTTATTTTTTAGGATCTGCCAGCAAGGTCTAAGTGAATTAAAGGCACTATTTGTGTCAAGGATGGAGGTCATCCTTTGCCAGAATGTAGGTAGGTCGACAAGGCGTGTAAGTGCCCTTTGAAGCCGTAACCTGCAGGGGCTGAATAAATTTGTTTAAAGAATAAAAAGTTACGTAAATAAATTAAAATGATTTAACAGCTATCGTGCTAAATCTCTCCGTGATATTCTACGCAGCAGTGGTTGTTCACAGACAGAGGAACTTGTGGCTGAGTAATAACAGCCGCACGGGTCGATCCATCAGGTTAAGCTACGCTTGCCGGGGTTGGTCCGTAGATGGGTGACCATATTTACATACCGAGACTCCTCCGTGCCTCGGAAAGCACGTTAAGCCGTTGGCTCCGGCTGTCATTCGTGGATCTTTGACAGTCGATACGAGTCGTCAGAAGTCCGAAAGTCTGACAACCAGTCTTACCAAGGGGTATCGTAAAGGGGAAAAATAATTTACGCGATCGTAGTGAGTGGACGTATCAAACAATATTAATATAAACAAATAATCACTTGCGAAATCGTGACCTAGTTTTTATAAATTGCCGGTAGTAAAGCAAACCGAGTCATACTTTTGGGTTATGTAAGGTGAATTTATGAAGATGATCACTGATTAACAAGTAAATAACCTGTTACAAAATGGAGGATAGTCCCTTCAGCCCGAGAAGTAGGGGTGCTCGCTCCCCGCCGCCTACACCCGCGCGCGAAGCCGTACCTACTCCTGCTCCTCAAGCGCCGAGCCATAGGCACGATGACTTCGAAGGAATATCGACTCCGGAAATTCAGAACTGGATGACGACCATCAACCAAAGCCTTCAAGAGGTATGTGCTATTGCAGCAGAAGGCAAGCTGAACTCGGACCAGAAAATGCGCATCAATGCCTTATGCCGGAAGGTTGGACATGGAACATCGCAGATGGCCGTACAGTACCAGTCCATCAAATATACAGCCTTACAATCCCGCAATGCTGTGAAAGTACTCGAAAGCCAACTCGACCTTGCGCAGCAAATAAAGGAGCTCAAGATGAAAGTCGGAGAGGCAAGTAAACCTACACTGGGAACTTCGTTTTCTGACATGGTGAAAAAAGGTACTAACAACTATATCCAGCCGTCAAACGTAAGTTCTGTGGCCATTTATCCACAAGATAAATTGAAGACCAGTGATGAGACAAAATCTCTCGTCCAAAAAATTATCTGCCCCGAACAGATGAAGCTTCATGTTAGAGGCCTGCGCAAGACCAAAAATGGCGGTGTTATCATCAGCACCGAGACGAAAGACGACATCGAGAAGCTGAGGCAGTTGGAGCAGCTAACAAAATCAGGCTTAACAGTCGACGAGCCTTATAAAAGGAAGCCTAGGGTTGTTATCATAGGAGTGCCGACAGCTATGGCAGAAAATGAGGTTTTTGCGTGTTTGTACCACCAAAATCTTGCCGAGAAACTACAGGACTGCAGCCTTGAGACGTTTTTGACCTCAATTAAGTTAAGCCATAAGTCAGGAAAAAGAGACGCCGAGAACTGCAACTATGTAGTTGAAGTACCTGCAGTCATACGTAAAGCCCTGATCTCAAAAGACCGAGTATTTGTGAATTGGTCATCATGCCCTGTGAGGGATTTCACATTGGTCACACGATGTTATAAGTGCCAGCAGTATGGTCATGCTGCCAAGTTTTGTCGGCAGACGTCCTATACTTGTGGTCACTGTGGCGATCAAGGTCACTCAATCAAAGAATGTCCAAAAAAGGGAGATGAGCCAAAATGCGCTACTTGCTTTTATTACAAAAAGCCAGACAAGCACAACACAGGTGCTGCTGACTGCCCGGCGAAAATAATGGCCGAAAAAAGGTATATTAATTCTATTGATTATGCAGGCGCCTAAGAGCGCCGTTAATAAGTTATTTATTTAGACCACTTAAGATATTTTATTTTATTTTTCTTCCTATATTTATATTTGTATTTGCACAGAAGATATGATTAACAATATAGTTAATGAGTTAGATAATTTCTCTGTATCCGAGTCAAACGTTTGTGAACCTGAAAATTGCAAACAATATCTGTCCAACTACAAAACTCCATTAACCATACTAACACAAAATATTCGCAGTATTTTTAAGAATTTTGATAGCTTTTCCACATTTCAACAACGGTTAGACATAAATTGTGACGTTATTGTTTTAACCGAATGCTGGCTTGCCAAGCAATATAACATACCACTAATACCGGGATATAATATGTACAAAAGTAATAGGATTTACAATCAAAATGATGGGGTGATAGTTTATGTAAGGAATCATCTGAAGGTCTCTGTTGAGGAACCTAATATGTACGACTGCAATAGTTTAGTGGTGAAGATTGGATCAAACTTTGCAATATTAGCAATATATCGACCTCCCTCATTTAAAAATGTTAACAATTTTACTGAATCGCTGAATGATGTCTTGCAGAACCTGTCAGCCATCAAAAACTTGATTGTAATTGGTGATTTTAATATAAATATTCTTCCAGGAAGTACTGATGCATCTGCTCAGGACTACCTCAACCTATGCGCATATCATGGCTTACTCCCTGCACATAGCTTTCCTACACATCATAGTGGCTCCTGCTTGGATCATGTCATGTTAAAATCAAATTACGCCTCACTTGCACTTGTTGTTAACTCGACAATAACCGATCACAATGCTGCCCTACTAACTCTAGATTGTAACATACCTAAACAAAACACTCGCACAATTTCGAAATTAAATATAAATAAACTTGAAGAAGATTTGCGCGTCATCAACTTTGATTCAGTCTATAATTCCGATGACCCACAGTTTTGTATGTTGTATGTAATAGAAAATGTACGACATGCAATTCAGAAAAATACGGTTATATCACAATTGAGCAACAAAAATTGCAACATAAAACCCTGGATCACTACAGGTCTTATCCGATGTATGAAGCATAGAGATAGACTGCACATGAAAGCTAAATCTCACCCAGATAATGCTATATTGCAACTGTCATACAAAAGATATCGTAATTTCTGTAATGATCTACTTAAAAAAGTTAAAAGCAACTATGATAAAACTGCATTAGAAAAGGCTGGAACAAGTAGTAAAAAGATCTGGAAATGTATTAAAAATATAACATATTCGTCGAAACAAAATGAGTCACCTTCAGGTTTATTACAAGCGCACTCATCGCAGCTGACATCTGCTAACATGGCAAATAATTTCTTTGTTAATGTTGGGAAATGTTTGGCAGAAAAAAATCAGGGTCAATCACCTTATCTAACGAGCACTTCTATTACAGGTAGCTCCACTTTAACATCCTTTGCACTACTAGATACTGACGAGTCTGAGATAGAAAGTATAATCATGACTTTGAAAGACGACTGTGCAGTTGGTTGGGATAATATATCAAATAAAATAATTAAAAAGTTCAGGAAAATTTTAGTACCACCACTGGCTTATATTTTTCGCATGTGTTTATCTCTGGGTATTTTTCCGGAATGCCTTAAAAAAGCAGTGGTTGTCCCTATATATAAATCAGGCAGTAAAGAGCAAGTAACAAATTACAGACCTATTTCTCTTCTGCCTTCTATGTCTAAAATATTGGAAAAAATTATAAATAAAAGATTGTTCAAATATCTGGAGGACAAATCAATTTTGTCGGAACGACAATTTGGATTTAGACCTAAACTTTCAACTGCCGATGCTGTTCATCATCTGACTGACTATCTTGCTCAAGAACTTGACAAGGGTAACCATACAATAGGAATTTTCCTGGACCTCGCCAAGGCTTTTGACACAGTGTCCATTCCTATTCTGTTGCGCAAGCTTGAGACAGTGGGCATAAGAGGCATTCAGCTGAAACTCTTCAAAAGTTATTTAGAAGACCGTACTCAATGCGTGAAGATTGGCAGTGTTCTCAGCGCAGACCAAAAAAACACGTCTTTTGGTGTTCCCCAAGGAAGTATTTTAGGGCCCACTTTGTTCCTGATATACATAAATGACCTTTGTAATATAAAGCTAAAGCATGGCACAATAATATCTTACGCTGATGACACTGCTCTTCTTTTTTCGGCTGAATCGGAACATGATGTCTACAAGCTCGCCCAAGACGGCTTCAGTGTTGTAAATAAATGGCTTCAGCATAACTCACTAACACTAAATGCAGACAAGACAAATTATATAAAGTTTTCGATGCGCAAACAAGCTTCTAACATTCCTTCAAAGTTGTATGCTCATTGTTGTACAGTACCTGCAGATTGCACGTTTATGTGTCCCAATATTAATAAGTCTAATAAAATTAAATACTTGGGTGTTATAATTGATGACACCCTGACGTTCAAACAACATATGGAAGCTTTAAATAATAGAATTCGTAAGCTGATATTCATATTCAAAAAGCTACGATATATTGCAGACCCAATAATAATTAGGCAAGTTTACTTTGCTCTATGTCAGTCTATTTTGACGTACTGCATTACCTCATGGGGTGGAGTATGTAAAACATTATTACTACCCATCGAAAGAGCTCAAAGAGCGATTCTCAAGGTGGCTACTGGCCGCCCTTTCCTCTTTCCCACTAACCTGCTCTATAAATGTTGTGAAGTACTAACAGTTCGACAATTATTCATAATGAGCATTGTACTAAAACAACACGCAGCCCTTTACTACAGCACTGAATTTACTAAAAAGAGACGAAAAGACATTGTTTGCCCCACAAACAGTACGAGACATGCTTTCACAGCAAAATTTTATGTTTTCCTTGGACCACTACTCTATAACAGACTAAATTCAAAAGCAAACATCTATTCCCTAAATTATGGAAATTGCAAGAAAACTCTCAAGGTAGCTCTTCAAAATTTGTCCTATGAAGATACAGAGAAGTTATTAGTTGTATTAAAATAAAGATTATTTTGGTTTATTATTTTTAATTAGTTCACTAAGTTAGTATACTAAGGTAAATATATATATATATGTTTTACTTACATACCTATTAGATGACTATTTAATTTTATATAATTACAGTGATTATCTAATAATTTTTTACCTCCTCTCGTCTGAAACACAGGATGTCCTAGTTCAGGCACATAACACTGGTGAACTTGACATAGATTTAAGCAAAACTGTATTTACTGTATTACTTCATAACTTGAATAAATATTATTATTATTATTATTATCGTATTACCCAATAACTGAGTTGTGGAGGTCAGATAGGCAGTCGCTCCATGTAAGATACTCTTTTATCCTCTGTCCTATCGCAGGTATGCTGGAAGAGATTTCTTTAGAAATAAGCATCACCTTAGTACGTAATTTTCTGTTCCTATAATCTTGTCTGTTTATTTGTGTTTACATAAACGGTTAAATAAATAAATAAATACTGCTATACTACTGGTAATACTGGTATTCAGCTGCATCCGGTTAGACTGGAAGCCGACCCCAATATAGTTCGGAAAAGGCTAGGCAGATTGATAGTGGCTGTATACATCGGTGAAGGAAAACATCGTGAGGAATTATTTAAGACGGCTTGAGCCAGCGTGGTGATCAATGCTCGTGCTTTCTCTCTCCTCTCTATCAGAAGAGACCTTTGCCCTTCATTGGGACAATAATAGGCTGGTAATATTATTTTTTATTGATCAGAGGCTTTGCTAGGATTTCAGAAATCGGCAAAGAATTTTGTCAAGCCGTTTACCCTTACCATTCTGCCCTTACACGATTGGCTCGCTGACATTGCATTTTGTTGCAATTTTCGAGACACCTACATTAGATACGTGGTGATTCCTATTCGACGAAGACCAAAAAGCCAATGGATATAATTTTAGGATTATGTAAGCAAGCTACAATAAAATAAAACAATAAATCTACAGAGGCAATCTAAAAATTAATTGAAAACGTGATGCTGGCGTCTGCATAGATTGGATGATTTTTGTTCTTTTAGTCACTGCAATGGAAACCCATATAGTTGCTGTTATGTTGTTGTTTTATGCAGTAAGTACATATTAATAAAAATATTTAACATACCAGCATTTTCTCAAGCTTCTCTAGACGTCTTAAAGGCAATAGGATTTGTACATGATGCGCATCATCGTCATCAAAACATGCAATCTGTAAATCAAGCTTGCTGATCAATACTGGCAATAGACTCCGTGACTTGGTGTTTGTTTTTGGGGAATGGCTATCGCAGGTCAACCTAGGAGGTTGTCAATTAAAATACTGCACGCTAAGAGGGTGCCCCCTGTGGGTATGGAGCTGGGCTTCAGGCGTCGCTGGGGAGAGCAGCAAGGAACAGGCTGGATTGGATTAAGCCTCCGTTACTGGTAACTGTAGTCGTTTTAAGGAGAGCCATGTTCAGCTCCGTAATTGCGTAGGTAACACACTCAATCACAGTTTTGAAGGAAATGTCTAATCCATTGGCTTTTGGGATAATAATAATAACCTGGGACATTATTCACACTATCCCAAACTAAGCAGAGCTTGTACTATGGAAACCAGATAACTGATATAATACATAACACTAGGTACTTTTTTTTGTAAATACATACTTATATAGATAATTACACCCAAATAACAGACATGTTCATGTTTATGCACACATTGAAACGAAATTTTTATTTTCAGGCCACAGACAACGTTTGTTCTTTCATACTGGAATTATCCCAGAATATAATTCCAAATCGAAAAATTGATACCACTAGACCATGGTAAGCTACCCATGGCGCCGATTCTCTTGTTCAATAACTAAAGTAAAATTAGAGAATCGCTATCTTTTACTAACAGGCAGCGCGAGAAAAGGACGGATAGTTCTATGAACTAAGTTAGAGATGTCAAATAAGTTAACGCCTTGCTCTTCACCGTGTTTTTAGTCGACATGTTTTTACGTGTCGTCTGAATTTGTATGGAAATATTAGTGCCAACTAAATTTGACAGCTCTAATTTACTTCCGTCTCTTTCTTGTTTAACTAGAGAGAAAAAGTTAGCAATAGCCTAAATTAAGTTAAGTTTGCGTACAATAGAATCGGCACCATTGTCGTAGTCTTACTCAATAGCACGCAGAAGTGCTTAGTTTTTTACACGCCTCTACTATGCTAAAAAAATTTAAATTAAAAAAAATCCCAAAAACCTAAACATGTTTGCCAGTGTTAACAATTTTTTGTCCACAGATCATTTGTTGTAATGATGAGCGTTGAGAAATGCATAATATTCCTTTTTGATACATTTATTATTAGATTGTTAATGCCAAGCCAATTTACTATGTCCTTAAGAGGATACTTAGAGGTTATTTGTTTTTATTTTAGAATGAAAATGCAGAAATTCAGCATGTTACGTTGTTCTCACCGATCCAATTTTCAATCTGCAATCGTAAAAACGGACTCTAAGCTCCGTTTTAACGATTATAATAAAAACAATATAAAACTACTATTTTATTTTTTATTTACAATAATATCCTGGGACATTATTCACACACGTTTGTAATACTTAACAATAACGTCTAGTCTTGTGGAACACAAGGTAAAATGCTTATTTTCTGCATTTTCGTTTTAAAATAAAAGGAATGGAATAACAAAACAAACGATGAGGGCGCCACTACGCGCTCGGTATCCTGATACGTGTGCTATTTATATCCTAACCATATTTTTTTTTAGTGCATTTTATTAATGCAGTGCTATCATCAGCAAATAAGACCCACAACGTAACTAATGCAATAAACGTGGCTGCACTGTCATGATGATAGGCATTGTGATCAATATTGTCATTTTGTGTTACACAATTACCCCGCAGGACCGCACACACGCATAACTTTCCAATTGTTCCACACTTTCAATCACTATCTGAATGATTTTGAAGGATATTTCTAACCCACTGCTCAACAACGAAAAAAAAAAACTTGAAAAAAAATATCATTGTCATTTTATATGTGTTACCTACGCAATTACCCCGCAGGACCATACAGAAATTACCAGGACCATTTAGAACATACAGAAATAACTTTCCAATTAAAGACCAGCACGCTAATTGTGTCTATCGATCGGAATGGGTTTCATTTTGACAGTTCAACAAGATTCATTGCGTTATTTACGTTATTGAGCAGACAATTGTTTCGAACATGTGACGTAATGGATTAGCAAATTGCTTCAAAATGATTCGGATTCCAGATGATAGTACGTTACGCAATTAGGGTGCTGCACCCTAATAGCGTACGTAACACACTATCGATTGGAATCTGTTTCATTTTGACAGCTTAAGAGGATTGTGAAGTGACGATACGCGGCGCGATTTTTAGAGGCAATTGCCTACATTTCATACAATTATTTACATAAATATTGTTTCGGGCGATAACGTTTTTACTCCTCTAAACCTTTACGAAATGAGACAATTTTAATCTCATTACATTCAGTACACTTTAATCTAGGTCTGTACATGTTTCGTTTTTAGTAATTCAATTTAATTTAATTTAAAAAAATAAAAATGCTCGAGGATGTTTTTATGTCAAAAATATAGATATTTAGATGCTAATAACTTATATTGTATACAATATTTCTTTATAATAAAATCGTACGGACCTAGTTTTTCATTATACCTTCAACATTTCCAAAAAATATGAAAATTAGACTATGTTTACGGGGAGAAAAACGTTATCTCTTTTTGTATGAAAATTTACAGCTTCACAATCCTCTTAACAACATTCATTGCGTTATTTACGTTGTCGAGCAGATAAATTTTTCGAACATATGAAGCAATGGATTAGCAATTTGTTTCAAAATGATTCAGATTCCGATCTATAGTTTGTTACGCAAATAGGGTGCTGAATGCGTTCAGCGCAGATCAGAGGGAGTTGGCTAAAGAAGAAGGAGGCCTATATACGAGTATGTACCCAGCAATGGGTTAATATGAACTGTTGATGATGACGCAAACGAAGTGTAGGTAAGTGTACGACCCGTGCGAAAAAGCGTTCAGCGGGGCGTTCAGCGTTGCGTGCAAGCGGCGAAGAGCGTTCACCGAGCGCCGCTCGGCCGTCACTCGGGACACTCGCGAGTGTTCGCATGTGTTTAACACGAACGTCGCACGCCCCGCTCCACCGGACGCCCGAGTGGAGCGTGCACTCAGGCCATACACTAAGACGATGACATGCGATTGTAGAGACCCATGTGACTGCTAGAGGCGATGATAATGATGACGACGTCGATTATTCAAATTCCAGGCGGTAAAAGGAGCGAAAGAGGCTTTACGAGGTGGAGGTGACATTGTCACTATCCCCGAGAATAATTCTGGAGAGAACCCGTCAAAAGTCATGGCCCTGGTTATCATTGAAGTAAGGCCTAATTTACGTTTATTTATTTTTACACACTGTGTATCTTTTTAACCGACTTCAAAAAGGAGGATGTTCTCAATTCGTCTGTATGTTTTTTTTTGTATGTTTGTTACGCAATTACTCAAAGACGGATGGACAGATTTGGAAAATTCTTTTTTTGATTGAAAGTGTAGTCCCATATATATATTATTAACTTTGCTTGGGCACATTTTGAGTTAACTTCAATAATGTGTACTTTTCCCACTAAGTTTATGTGGATGATGTTTTAATAAATTCCTGTTACTGTTATTTACATAGCAGGTAGTGCTATTCGAGGGTGAGGTAGGTACCACAACCAAAAATGAGAAATAAAATCTTTTTAGCATAAAATAAAACCGACTTCTAAACAAAACATACGAAACCAAAGACACCGACTACCGAAATTAAAGTTATTTTTCACTTTGTACCTAGTGTTTTTTTTTTTTTGAAGTCGGTTTTATTTTTTGCTAAAAAGTTTTTATTATATTTCTAATCCAATTATTTCAATTGGACTCCAACAAATGCTCTACAGCTATTACAGACTTATTATTTTTAGTACCTATTCCTTAAATTCGATTTTATACCTTTGAAGGAAAAAAAATGTGGTAATACATAGGTAATAAATGTATGGACTACATCCCAAACTCACGCCTGCTTCAAACGGGGGTAGGGAGCAATGGATTGTATGGACTAAATAAACGAAATGAATTTACAATAAGTATTTAATAACGTGATTTACAGGACATAGAGGAATCAGAAGAGACAAATCCATCTATGAAATACAAAGTCCCAATGTTGCCATGGATAGAAAACCCTCAAATAATGTTACCATGGACAGAAAGTGTGAAACCCAAAGATTATGACGAAGACTCATTAGGTGAATCAAATTCTGACGAATATCCCGATTCTGAAACGGAACAAGACACAGACAGCGAATCTAATTACTATCATGAGGAAGATTATCTAAAAGACAAAATAAACAATGAGATGAAAGTAATGGACTTAGAAAAAAATCATTTAAGACATCGTTGGAGGTCGTGTCAGAAGACAGCATCTAAATACTGCCGGAAAGCATGCATTGCTTCGTACAAAAACGCGTGTAACGAGCAAAACTGTAAAAGGAAATTTAAGAGAACATTAAAGAAACAATGTAAGCAAAATTGCATTGAATTCTTTGAATAGAATTTAATATTTTTATTTGCATTAACATGGTACAATATTGGTCTAATAATAGGATCAAAAAAACAGTGGAAGTGGTATGCAACAAAATTACTATAGGAACCGCTGTCGCCAAACTCATACAAATAATCCGATAATCATATAATGCACTACAAACAAACAATTCGTCCGAGTTGTCGTTTTAATTTTAGTAAAAACTAGTGTAAGTCACAGATCCTACAACTAGAAAGAAACCTTCATGCTCTATGAATAGGATTTATTTTGCTTTAGTCCAAAAAGTATTTACAACGTTTTGTAATCTGAAGTCAAACTAGATTCGATTGACGAGTAAATTCCGCTACTCGACCATAGATGGCAGTATTCTTAGTGGTCGTAATTATAAGTCTAATTGCGTTAGCCATAAGGTTGACATTCGCTCAAATACCAAATGGACGCCAATATAACAAAAAAAAAGTATACTTAAGCAGTTAATAAAAATACAAAACTATAAACGTCAACATAACTTAATTTATATTCTGAGTTTATACATAAATAAAAGCCTCCAGGCATAACGGGCGTGCCCACATATAGCCGTAACACGAAGTCACAAATGATAACTAGGACCATCGAAGTAAAATAAATAAAATAAGAGTTAATTACTAATAACAATAACAAAACCAAGGTCAGCAAGACGACCAGTCACCACAAGCAGCACTCGTTCACGAGCATAACGCAAAGATCAACCATTACACACCTCGCCATATTTGAGGGAAGGAGACAACCCGACCCCCGACGCTACCGCAAGCAGTGACATCTAAGGGAGCATGACGAACTTGCTACCGGTTGCTCAGGCAAGAGTACTATGATCAATTGTCAAGGTCACTAGCTAACCATATATTGCAATACCACTCATAAAAAACATTGAAATGAGTAGATTATGTCAATGATAAATAAAAATAAAATGATTTGACCTTTACAGTCATTATAATGGAACAGTCATTATTTCTGTTTACAGCATATTATGCTGTTTTACTAGCTGACTGCCCCGTTAGTCTCGTGATCGTAAGCACGACTGCTGAGCGTGAAGTCCTGGGTTCGATTCCCGGGTCGGGCAGTGTTATAGAGTTTTCTCATTACTAACAGCCCTGAGTTTGGAAGTTGGCGGTGTGAGACCCCTGTGCCTCGAAAAGCACGTTAAGCCGTTGGCTCTGCGAGTCTGCGCCTGATCTCCTTCCGGTCGTGTTGATTGCCATTCCATCGAACTATGAGAGCGATGGAAGAGAGTGCACCTGTGTCTGCGCACACTATAATATCTCCGCTGAGATTGGTCGCCATGGCCAAAATTAGGTCTGGATGATTATTAAATTATTATTCTCTTTGGTTTACTGTCATGGGGTCAGTATAAACCACAGAACACATATACTCCTAACGGAGCTCTTTAAAGAGTTTTTTTTTCTGGCGAACCCAAATGCAATGATTACCTTTTATCTTAATTTGACCGAGAAATATCTTTTGAGAGAATTCTTACGTACGCCAAGTCTAAATGCGACACCCAGATTACATGAAGTCCGCCATTCTTCTTTGGACAGGAGAACGTCTGTCGGATAACAAACACTACCGCTAGATCTAGTTTTAAATAAAACAATGTCCAACATTTTATTCGTATTTATTTTATAATAAATCGATAAAATACAATATTTATAACTGTGATATAATAACATGTTAAACTGTAATTGTTCCAAGTAGACCGTTACTTATTTTATCATCGACTTTATCAACTTTAACAAACATAATGTTAATAAATATAACGGCTTTTTTGCATAATGGCCGACACTCCGAGTCTCGACGCTAATCTGTTACAAAGGTAGGTACATTTTTTAATCCATTCGGTCCGATAACAGTTCGATTTTCAACTTGAACTGAAATATTGCCCTTATAAAATTACGGGTGGTATTAAGTTCAATATGCATTATTTCATCCATTTGTTGATCATCAGTATATCCAAGTTGTTAAATAAACCATTATGAAAAAAAGCCATGAGAACTAAACTATACTTAATAAAGAAAATGGCCCAGAAATCTTGGTTTCTGCAATAACCGTTGCTAACCTAAATAAGTTCTTAAGTACTATATAAACTTAATATTTAATATTGGTAATACTTTCGGACGGAATGTCAAATGGTAATACGCATATTTTAATTATACAATCTCATGTTATTTCATTTGTTTTCATTAAATATTATATTGTGACATAAAATAAAATTCTATTAAATTATTTAGATTTATTTTCACAACCTAATCTGTCAAAAAGTGAGTAAATAAGATATTCTTAAATATATTTTTTTATATCATCGTTATAATAAAAGGCACATTTGGAATAGAAAAAAAAGAAAAGTACCTATATGTATATTATAAAATACATTTTAGTGTTTGTGGCACTTTATAAGACACTTGAAGATTAAACTTAATTAATGCATTATCCTTTAATATAATTATTTTTATTAAAACTTATGTATATCAGGATTTTATACAATTTGTATTCAATTACTACTTTCGTGTATCTTAAAATATACATTCACATTTGATAATGTGACTCCTATGTGTATAGTTTTAAAGATCATTACATATTCGGCAAAGTTGATATTTCAGCCATTTAAAGTCATGCATATGATTCTTAATTTGTATAGCCACAAATTGTACCATAGCTCGACTTCAGCAATGTTTAATGAAAAATCGCCATTTTGAGTTATGTATCATCTGAAATCGAAATATATGTTGTCTGGAATTGACCATATACTATGTTACTCGAACATGTGCAATAGTCTATCTGTATCTCTTTAGTTACGCTCTCCGACTGTTTGGAAAAGGTGAGCAGTGTTGGTTTCTGGTCTGAACTTTGTGGAAAAATCATGATCTTTAAACCCATCTTATTGATATTCATCGATAAAATTATTCAAATTTTTCCACCACTAGGACTCTTAGAGCTGCTCTTAATTATCGATGTCACAGAAATATTACCAGAACTACTGAATTGCGGTGGCGGCGACCGAGGCAGCGAAAACTTTGTATCACTCAAGTTCTCCTGACTCAACGACTTTTGTGTCGTAAAAACCGGTATTTTCGACGAAATTCCTGGCGCTAGTGGTTTAGATTTTTCCGCTTTGACGACGGGTATGTTACTCGGTTTCACGGAAATCTGCGGTTTTTGCTGTTCTTGAGACCGTAACTGTAGTTGATCCAGTTGTGATAGTCTCCGGTTTTCTAAATCTGTGCTCGTGACTATTGTGCCTTTAGGAGATTCGTAGGTAGCCGTCCGGAATTTTATAGTAGTGTTTCTTGGAAGGTCGAAGTCAGAATGACGTTGTTTCTTTGGATCATTCGATTCGTTCGATTTCGATCGTTTTTGCGCATCAACTAGTTGTTTAGCTGAAAAATGCCTTTCATTGAGAATGAAATCATTTAGCAGTTCAATGTCTAACTCGTAGGATAGAGGGGGTTCTTTGTAAGGCGGTGCTCTTTGTCTGCTTAAGATTTTGTCTTTACTTTCTCTCTGTTTTTGCATTTGTTCTGTGCGAGGTGTGACTACTTGTATTTCTGTGATATGTGGGTCTTTAAGACTGTCTATTTCTTTGCAATCTTTTTGTATTTCAGTTATTGTAGGATTGATGGAGTATCTTGTTTTGGTGAGTTCACCAGCACGTTGACTTGAGGTTTGTACGTCTTCTAGATCTTGAATAATTCTTATTCCCATTCGTGAGAGTTCTTCTGGAGTTTTCTGTGACATGAAACTTGGATCATTTTTGAGTTTCTCCATCATCGCTTGTGCTTGTTCCTCATTCATATCTGTTGTGTTTAGTATTATAGTTTCTGTTCTTGTGTAAGAGGGTTCGTCTGTAGTGAAGTGCAAGTTAGGATTCTGCCTTTTGATTTCGTCTAGCACTTTCTTATCAATATCTTTAACATCTCCTTCTTCTAACTGTATTTCATCGATCTCTCCTCCTCTCATTATACCGAAGCTAATCTGCTCTACTTGTAAAGGCGCTTCAGCTTTTGCAGTGATGTACTTAGTTGATATTTTCTCAACATTCTGTGTAATAACTTTGTTCCCAAATTCGTCTTCGTTAACATTGACTGTAACAGTTTTCTGTACGGGTTCCTGTGTCATTGTTAGGGAAACATTGGCCGGTTCCATGTATAAGGTCCTTTCTCTTTCATCATGTCTCCGTCTTATACCTTCCAGGACGTCGGGTGGCATCATACGTATAGTAGGCTCGCCTATCTCGATAGACTTTGTGTGATCATGAAAAGATTTTCTTTCTTGTTTTTCTTTAACAGGCTGAGATTTCTCTGTTGTTATGGTTACGACATTGGTATTGGTGTTTAAATCTTTGGGTTCTGTCCATTCTGAGGAAAACGTTTCGAGCTTCTTTTTGTAATTGAGACTGTTATTGTTTGATCCTATTCTGATATTACTGACAAAGTCATCATAGTCTCGAACTTTTTCTGTTTGTGAAATTTTTAAGTCGAAATTTACGATGTCTGGTTGATGCATTGCTGATTTAAATGAATCTGTTTGTGGTGTCTCCCGACTGGTACTTGCTTCATGTTTGTCTTTTTCAGGGCTTTGGTCAATATGTACGTTCAATATTGGGTTTTTGGCGAGCAGTTTCTTCATCATATCTGACTTAGGTCTCTCTAAACTGTTTACGTATGTATTACGGGACATCTTCAGGTCATCTGGTACGTTAGTATCATACGTCATTGCAAGCTTTTCTTCATATTTAGCTTGTACTGGTTTGGTTTCGGTTATAGCCGGTACGATTTCTTGCGTACTATCCAAAGAGCTCATATTACTTCCATCCGACGTAGATTTAGCGAATTCTGATACAAGTTTCAAATGAACTTTCATGTTTTCATCCATTATTCGTCTAGCAAGGTGATCAGATGTTTCGTGTTCAGGTTCTTTGTATAGTTCAAAATCTTTGGGCTTAGTAAAGCTATGTTCGTCATTTCTTTCAGAATCAACTGAACTAGAAGATCCTTTCACTATAGCATCTTCTAAATTACCAAATTCAGAACCCTTCTTCAATCGATTTCTCTGGAAAGTGTTGAGCCCTTCCATAGCTGATGTTTTAGCAATATTCAAGCTTAATCTCGGTTCTTTATGTTTGATGACTATGCCTTTATCCGAATCAATCATTTCAGGTAGAACATCTTCATGTCCTGAATCAAAGAAAGTTGTTTCTACTACTGACATAGCCTTCCTTTTCTTAGGTGATATAGTGCTTTCCTGATGATTTTCGGCATCTTCTGCAGATATATCTAGACTTTGAGCCCTTTCCAGCGTACCAGTAGCAGGTTTGCTAGCTTTGGCCCTCATTTCAAATCTAGATAAATCGCCAAGAGAAGCAGCTTTACGTTCATTTTCATCTAAAATAGATGTATCATCAGAGACAGAATGCACTGTATCGTTGTTCTGCGAACTGTGGATAGTTATATCACTGTTATTGAGTTCTATTGTTGTCGAACCTTTTTCGCTCTTATCGCTTTGGTTCAATGACCTCACTGAATGAACGTCTTGGTTGGAAGACATGATAGATTTTGAATCTTCAAAGAAATTGTTGAGGGAATCGCTTTCTCGTTTGAAAGGTTTTGTGACAATGTCGTAAATATCATCTTGACTGAAGTTTATTGATTCTTCGAGACGAGTAGAACTCTTCATTTTGCTGACCTTTGGCGTCGAGGTATTTATTTGTGATGCATTGGAAGACCTGTTTGAAGTAATTGAGTCGTGTAAAAGACTCGAATGTTGTTTCTCATTACTTAAGAAATCGTTAACGTTTTTCAATTGTTCGAGAATACTGTCATCAGTTTTGTTTTTCTCTGTATCTGGTGGTGAAGGAGCTTTGCCTTTTGATTTCTTCGGTTTAGGAGCTTCTTCTTTCTTGTGATCAACTTTTTCTTTCTCACAAATCACGTCTGTGGAGCTCTTTCTGTTTGTTCTAGCTGCGTTGGCCGCATCTAGCATATGTTGTGGTAACTCCTGAGGTATTCCATTCTCGTCTCTTTTGATTCCGCTAGAGTTAAGGTCACATCTTGCAAATGTGGTCATCACTGAAGTCTCGGATGTTCTTGATGATTCTAGACTAATAGTTGTGTCAGATTCATTCGCTTTGTTTCTAGCGTTTGGAATAGGTGGAGCCATCTTTTCTCTACGTTTAGCGACAACAGGTTTCTTTTGTTCTGTCTCATTCTCATGTTTAATTTGAGTTGTAGGTGCGGGACGTTGTGGTTCAGGCTTGTCAATTTCGTCAACAGATTTCTTCTCTACAGCAACGACTCCGTTTTCGACGCTCTTTTGTTTTAAGACACCATCGTCAGGTACATTTGGTGGTAGGACTCTGATACCGAATTTCATGGCTCTTTTCGGATCATATTCTCTTTTCTGAATCTCGGACTGTTCAATATGAGTCATGGCAGCGATACCATTTTCCGGTTGAATGATTTGAATATCACTGTCAGTTGATTGTCTCTTATTTCTCTCTGGTTTGTTGACAGCTGCTGGGATGTCAGAGAGTCTAGATTTGTTTGCAAGTTTGTTATTCTTTTCGTTCTCTCTTTCTAGTGTTGTGTGGCCATCTTTCTTCTCTTTCTTATTTCTCTCTAGAGTTGTAGATGTGATGATTTTGTCTGATATCATCTTCTTGATGCCGCTCTTACTCTGTTTGGTTTCTAGCGTGGAGTTGTTCGAATGTGACGTGTTTGGTGACCTCGGCGGGTGCAGGAGCTTTCCTTCCTTTTCAAGCTGAAACAAAAAAAGACTTTATGATGAGAACAGTCACGTCGAATGTTATAGGATCGATGAAGAGGCTGTAAATGGAAAACCATGTAAAACTTTTCAGCTTAACTAATTGGAGGTTATTTTAACTCATTTGTTTTAATTGAAAATTTGATCTGTTTATAATAATAATATAATAATAATAATAAATAATAATAATAATAAATAATTTATTGATCCAAGATATACATAGACATACAGTTGTATACTAGTTACATGCTAAGACTTAAGACACAAAGGGAGAAAAATAATAGTCTATATTAACAATTATTAAATCCTGTCTCCTAAACTAGGGATGGCCTGTATCTTAGGAGACAGTGATTCGACCGAGCTGAACAGTAAATTAGTGTTGGACCTTAGGTTTCGAGTGTCGATGTTATTCTACCATAAAACAAAAATGTAAGTCAGCTGAGTAAGTTATTTTAGATTTATTTATTTGAGCAAGGATGCAGGTGTGGAGGAAGAGTGAGTGTGTGAATGGGAGAGGTGTGTATAACTGTTAGTGAGTGTATGTTAGTTGTGTTGTGTGTGTGTGTGTGTGTTGGTGTTATGAGGATTTTGTTTATGTGTAGTGTTTTGTGTTCCTACTTTCCTACTTTCTAATAGTTGGTATCATACACAATTCAAAGGTAACGGAATTATCAACAAGGTTTCAGACAGTCAATCGTGTTTGTCAACGTATACCATAGCCGGCTTGTTGTGTGATTGAACAAGAAGGGGAAATAACATACATTCATTAAAACTGGAATATCTATTTCCGTAGTATAGTTATTTCCTCTATGCAAATCAGCTAAGCATTCTCATTTCTGATTGTGTAATATTCTTATATCATGATTTGCTGCCTCATTGGTTATAGGGTCGTGATTGCCGAGCACCTGAGCTCTGTATATATCATAGCATATTATTGAATAATTATGACATATTCGACCGAGTGGTTCCGCGCGCGGTAGCGGCCGGCGAGCGCTACATCCAATAGGACCGATGCACAATAAAAACAAAGCGACATCAACGCCTCTACCGGTGGACGTGGGCGGTAATTTAACTATTTTCCGATATGATAACTAATGTGTGGCCACATCATGAAGTAGTCGTGCGTCAAACACTTCATGAAGTGATAAATTGTAAGACCTCGCTACGACATATACATTGGTAGCACTATTAATCAATTTCAATGTAAAAACTTTCCTGACGACATTTTCCTCATTCCTCCGCACTACATACCCATACCATGATAACCGATTACCACACAACTTTTCAGTCACCGATGTTACTTTCAGACTTCCTCTTACATTCTCATTTCTTATTCTATCCATTCGCGTAACACCACACATCCCTCTTAGCATTCTCATCTCAGCTTCATACAATTGCCTTTCATTCATTCTTTTTGTGGCCCAACATTCTGATCCAGTCAAGACAGCAGTTCTAACCATTGTTTTATAAATCTTCCCCTTGAGTTTAAGGGGAATGCGGGCCGGACGTAAATAATAGCACCATCCCATTTTTTCCCGTGGGTGTCGTAAAAGGCGCCTAAGGGAGCTTGAGACCTAGTGCATACAATTTTAGCACCTTGGGTCACCCGCGCGGTGGCGGGTAAACCACAAACAAAAGCATTCCCAAGGAGGGTTGGTGTCCTGCCAGGGTTGCGGGTTGTTCGAAAGAGTTATCGTGGCCCTGGCACAGGCAACTGAAGGAACTCGGTTGGGTTTTAGTCAGTAGAAGTCTGACACGCCGCTACGCCCAGAGCGGGAGAAGTTATTAGATAATTTCCCATGCCAAAAAAAAAGGAGGGTTGGTATCAGGCGGGCGGCCGACTGTAAAAACTTAGCCAAAATCTTTAGCAACATCTACATCTGTGACTATGCTCATGAAATCAGTTGAAAATTGTGTTTATTCTAGCAACTTTCTTTTGCCCATTGCTACAATCTCCTAGGAGGTCCATGGGCAGACTGTGAGCTACATTCTATGCAAATAAATAAATCTATCAATCAAAACTACAATACAGACATGGTGATAAAAATAATCACTTTGAATAAATTAAGATCTCGATTCATCTTAATCTATAATTGTACATATTCGTCAAAATATGTGCACAAAACGGACCATTGTTTAGCTAGCACTAAGACAATAGACAGACATTCCATTGACAACGTGGATTGTATTCTAAACATACATTGTTAGTTTCGATAACATAGTGATACAACGCGGCATGGCATTTGATAAACTTCCTTAAGATATAATGTTTAGCGTTCAGTCTCGTAGTTTGTTTTTATATACAGGGTTATTGGTAAAGCACCGACAACCTCTTAAAGGGTCATTGTACTCATCATCATGAACAACTTTTACTACGGGACCAAAGCTGAAATCGTGACAAAAAATCAGCTGTTCAGTACATTTTGACGAATTATGCGAACATTTTTTTCGCGATTTCAGGATTGGTCCTATAGTAAAAGTTGTTCATAATGATGAGTACAATGACCCCTTAAGAGGTTGTTGGTGTTTTACCAATAACCCTGTATATTAAATAAGAACTTTGATTTAAACAGGAAATATGAGGAAAATAAGTTAGGGTAGGTAACAGGAAAGAGAAAAGTAAGAAATTTTTAATTCTTCATATCTCGTCTTCAAATCAGTGTTCCTTTCAAAATATATGTTTGGGAACCTAGATAGTATGTAATCCAATCGGAGTAAATACACAGTACCTTTAGAATATGTTTGATTTACAAAGTATTTTGGTATTTCGTTTGTATGAACTACGCATGCTTCGTGGGCAAGAGGCCCAAGTTAGTATAATCCTCAAATGTCAATATTTCATGAAATAGTCATTCATTAGGATTACCTGGTCTTAAAGAGTTGTATTGATGACTTTAATGATTATAGTTATGTAAATACATACTTGTTACGGTCGCGAATCACATTCTGGTCAACGTACATCCTAATACTGACTTGTAAGTTGCAAAAAATATAAGAAAATTTGAATTTCGCGAGCTACCCCGGTGCTTTCGCCTTAAGCTACGCTTGCCGCGGTCGGTTCGTGGAGGGGTATCCTGGTATTAAGATGGTCACGCATACCATCTGAATGAATTCAATTGGTTATGTGTTTTTACAAGCTTTTATAGCTAACTAAAAGTGTGTGATTAATGCCAAAACTCCAAGGAAGACTTCTGAAGAAAACACACTAAATATCAGTAAGTATTTGCAATTTAAACGCGCCAACTCTAACTGATATGACAGTTCTTGAGATTCGAAGTTCAAATACCTAACATTGTACTTTTTTTTTTGCACGACTTGCCAAGTTAAATAATTTGTATGCTTGCATATTAATGACAAGCTATTCATTTGCATACATGTTTTATTCAAGAATATTGTAGAAAGAAATAGCTTCGGTGGACATTATCGTGTTTTTATTACCTAGCATTTGCGTTGCATCTTCTATTAGGTTTATTATTAGCTCATCCTTTTTCTCGCGAAATGACTCAAGTTATGCAATGCAAGCTCTTAGTATTCAGTGTTGCCAGTTTATGACAATGACAGGATATATTTTTGGTTTTATTAATTAGGGATTCAGAACGCACCCCTAAGGAATGACACTCTAGACGATGTTGTCGACCGCATTTATCGATATTTACTTATAAGTCCAGGTTTTTTCACGATGTTTTTTCCTTTACTGATGTCAGTAATGTCCAAAATAAACTCAGAAATGAACTGTAGTCACATTGGTAAGTAAGTACTGGCCAGGATTTGAACCCACAGCCTCGAATAACATAAGTGTTGCTTTTCATAATTATTTTTAAAACAAACCGCGATTATATGGCACCCATTTTTCTTAAAATACACGTAACTCAACCATTAATAATCCAAGACTCATACATGAAAGAAAATCAATCAGAAACGTCAAAGAAAGCCTTGTCAAAGAAAATCTATGCAAAAGCGTGGGAAAGTAGCGTCGTCATGAGAGTTCTGTGCTATGTGGGTACGGTTCGCACTTTCCAATACACTGCTAAGTGATGTATAAGTCAATGTTTACAGTGGTAAGGTGCACAGAGATGTAAAGGCTAAGAATTGCCATAGATTTGGGCAAAACATAGTTGTGATGGGCCGTAGTTAAGGGGAATACAGGACCTAAAACGCGGTCAATGTCGGACTGCATAGAAACGAAAGAGAAGCGCGATGACACAACGCTGGTAATTTATTGCAAAATACGAAGTCTAAAATAATCTATTCACAAAAAATGTATTGATTGCACTAAAAAATTAAATCACTATTACGTAATATGTTGCTTGTAGAATAATCTGACATAAAATCAGAATGATTGCATGTATATTAGTATGGTATTTAATGCCGCCAAAATGTTAGTAGTTAATGATGAGATAGAAAGACGCTACTATAGCCATTATTTTGATCCAGGGATATCTGATAGCTAGATTTCTCGTTTTTGAAGTGTTTAAAGCGCACTTTGCATTCTGTACAGTGAACGAAACTGAACCGTCACACTTGGCTGCTGTTCCCTCCCTTGTGAACCGGTGTAATAATGGATTGCTTAAGTAGTGTCGGAAAGATACCTTTTACAAAACAGAGACTTACCAAATGAGTAATAATAGGAACAAGTTCTTTGCCAATATATTTTAGGAATTTAGTTGGAACATTATGGATTAAGATGTTGGTATTATTACTCTTGATGATTTCTCACTCACCGTGCTAACATCGCCCGTGGAGCCAGCGCGCTTCAGCAGCGGATGGTGGACCCCTCGCCCCGCGCCGCTGGCCCGCCCCCCTTCAACCACTTCCAGTTCCACAGGGTAAGGGGACGCCAGCGACAGGATGGCGACGGCGTCCTCTAGCGGTGTGCCGGTGAACTCGATTTTGATGCTTTTTATCTTGTCACCTGGAATTTGGAATGAGGAATAGATTAATAGAAGAAAAGGTGCAATGCTTTTGTATAGAAATGGCTGAGGAATGATGTCATTATTCTGTGGTTGCTCCAGACTAGGGAAATTAATTGTTTATCAAATTGACACCTTTTTTAGTACACGTATTTAGTTTAGTTTGTGATCTTCCTGTGCGAGTCACAATAAATATTTTTTCTTTCTTTCTTTTCTTTAAGCCGCAAGGCTTTGCAGGCTTTGAGCCTTTGCTTTTGCTATGCTTGTTTGTATACAGGACTATAGTAATAAGTTAATAACGAAGTGTCCTTTTGAGGAGATCGTGGCTAAATAATAACTGCAGCACGTGTCGATCCATCAGTTTAAGCTAGGCTTGCCGGGGTTGGTCCGTGGCTGGGTGACCATCTTTACATACCGAGACTCATCCGTGCCTCGGAAAGCACGTTAATGCGTTGGTCCCAACTATCATTCGAGGATCTCTGCCTATCTAACCTCCACGGCCCAGTTACTGGGTAAAATGAAACACCTTGGTAAGACTGGTTGTCAGACTTTCGGGCTTCTGACGACCCTTAACGACTGTTAAAGATCCACGAATAACAGCCGGGACCAACGGCGGTATTTGTATGTAAAAGATAGTCACCCATCCACGGACCAACCGCGGCAAGCGTTGCTTAACCTTGAAGATCGACCCGTGCGGCTGTTAATACTTAATGGGAACAATAGTGGCTAGGCACATATTACTTGGAATCACATTATGTCTTAAACACATGTGTTTATCAATATCGTAGACCGATTAGCAAAGCGACCATAGATAGTGACATCCTACATACCTTTTTTGTCCATAACTATAAAGTTAGTTGTTGAGGATGTAAATAAATAAACCTGTACACTGCTGATATCCCTGACCGTGCTCTTGATGATATGATGTGTAAACTACTAAATAAATGCCCGGTCTCTCCGAACTACGCAAACCCTGGCAGAAAGCCAGAAATATTCTTGTATGACTAGGAGTATTTACGTGAGATCTAGACTGAGAATAAAAATGTCGTAAGCTCCTAATATTAAATGATAAATGATAAATGACTTTTATTTCTATAAGTAGGTTTGTACAAACACTTTTACAAGTCAATCATGTTTTTTTTTTAAACTAGATGAGGTCGGCGTTTCCTATCTGACTACTCTGAGAAGAAAGGCCGAAACAAACTCAGAGGTCACAGTCTCTTATAAAGTCCAGACATAATCTTGGTCACTTCATGTGAAGACCATGTAGATTGGTGTCTGAAATGGTCTTTTGAGGAAAGAACCACACAGATTGAGAGGACCTGTCCAGGCAGTGCACGCATTTGTCAGTAATCGCGCAGCTCAACCCAGAACTTAAGGAGCTCAACGATTCGACGAACAATACCAAAGAAAGGACATTGGGGTAGGCCGCATAAATTACTCAAACTGCCAGACGATGATTAAAAATAAATGAGAGAAAAAATAAAACAAACAAAAAAAGCAATGACCTACATAGTCTTCACATTCACAATAAATTAAAATAATATAATACTGTACAAATTAAATAGTCATGTCAACATTCAATATGCAAAAATAAAAGAATAAAATAAAATTTGGAGCAGTTCAATCCCAAGCCTTTTTGTCCTCAATATAATATTTAACGGTATAATAAGCTTTCTGACACAACTTGCGTTTAATGAATGATTTGAGTTTATTAAGGCTTAGATCTTGAACGTGGCTTGGAAGTTTATTATAAATGTAATTATTATAATTATTCAACTGCCCAGTAGAACTTACGACCTCTAGGGTCGCAAGCACTACTGCTGACCGTGGAGGTCCTGGGTTTGAGTCCCGGTTCGGGCGTGTGTTATTGGGTTTTTCCATTTGAATTTTTCAGTAGCAGTGGATTTATTTATTTATAAAGGTTTACCAACAGCTTCTGTATTTTGAATACATTTGTATTATAAGTATAGGTAATAATATGATATTATTTGATTTGTGCGTGGTTGATGGCAATAGGCTCGCCCCCTATTACATAGGCCTTAAACATAACTGGCGGTATGTGATGTGGTGTATTAAAGGTACTCTGCCTAGCCCCTCAGGCATTATAAGGCTTGATGTTATGTTCTGTTTTGTTATATTGTTACAACATTCTGCAAACCGAAAGGTCATGAAATAGACAAAAATCAAAATATTTTATTTCACATAAACCTATATGAGCACTTATGAAAAGTTATGAAGCTAGATGCACGGTTCCAATTGGTTGTTTCCTATGGAGAAGAGCCGACAAGAAACTCCACGACCTCATTCCACCGGCCCCCTTCTACCATCGGACATCTAGCGCACTGCCAGTTACCATCCCTACCTAGTTGCTATTCCACCAATTCGCACTAAGCGCCAAATATCATTTATGATGTGCACAGCAAAAGAGTGGAACTCACTACCTGCGTCTGTGTTTCCGAGCGCATACAACCCAAATCTCTTCAAAGTGAGAGTCAACAGGCTTCTTCTAGGTAAGCTCACTCCATCGTCGACTCTGTCTCTGTCGCCTCCGATGAGAGAGAGAGAGAGAGAGAGATAGAATAATTTTTTATTTTGAGACATAGACCATAATATAAACATATAAAATTGGTAAAATTAACTATTATGTAAAGGATGCGTTGGAATTTATTTTTCTTGTAAGTCCATAAAAGTTTGGGAACCTATGCTCTAGACATTTATTGCTACTATGTTACCATGCAGTAAGAATAATGAATAGAATATGAATTGGTCAACAGACATAACCTGGTGGCATTATGATAAACGTAAGAACCGAACGGTGTTTGACTAGACCGAGGACAACTTTCCCCTGTCGTCTGTCGACCTGACAAATGTCAAACTTAATGTTATCTCCGACATTAAAGAAGTTCCACCTCGTTAACTTACGCGTTAAACGTCCAAACTAAAAGTAAAATGCCCAAAAAAAGTCAGTGTGTCATTTGTTTGATGACTACTTTGCGATATTGTTCGCGTGTTCTAACTGAGTGAAAATTCAAAAAAAGAAATCGGCAGGCTTATTACGTATCTTGCAGAAGCCTAGCGATAGCAAAATTGCTCGTCAAATCAGTAATGACGTATCGCTGATACATATACCGATTTGCGATTGAAAAGCAATTTTGCTATCGCTAGGCTTCTGCAAGATACGTAATAAGCCTGCGGAATGGACCAATATTCAGCCTATCATTGTCCTCTGCTAAACGTAAAAATATCCAAATTGCACCATATCATAGTTATCCGACTTAGAACCAGCCTTCTTCAGCCAACATTTAATTATTCCGCATCAAAACCCGAGACAACGTAACTCGAGAGCGTCCTTCTCTCGCTCCACCTAGCTTGAAAGAGTCCTAGACTCTTTCAAGCTAGGTGGAGCGACTATAATCGCAGGTTGTCTGGTCTCTGGTGGTAGATGTACGAGAAACGAGTTTAATGGTGTAGGGTTGGAGAGACCTGGTTCCAGCAGTGGACTGCTACAGGCTGATGATGATGGTGAAACACCAAGAAGCGCAGCGTTCGAAGATGGTCGTGAATTATTCGTTTTAGTAGATGAAACACCGAGAAGCACGGCGTTGGAAGATAGTCGTGAATTATTTGTTTTAGTAAAGTTCAGCCGGACGGACATAACACTCTGTACTTTCTTCCCTAATTTTGCAAAAGACTGGAATAACTTAAGGTAAGTTGTTGTACATTACCTGGCTGTAACTTGGCAGCGGCAGCAGGACCGCTTCTTAACACGGAGTGGACATGCACACCGTCTCTTGCACCGCCTCCACATCGTAGACCCAGACCAGTGAAGTCTCGCGCCCAGAGCTTCACGCGGCGGATGCGAGCTCGCTGTGGACAAGGAACGTTGGATTTTAGACCTTAAACTTTAGTGGTAAGGAGTAATTTATGAAGATGGATCTACAAACTTATAATACGGATACACAAAATGTAAAAAAAATCAGGGGTTCTATAGAAAAATCGGTGCCAAAAGCTTCGGTTTTTCATGAATTCACGTTTCTCTGAAACCGTAAGTTGCTCTTATTCATCATTTTGTTCAAGCTGCCGATTATTGATTTGACGCTGACCATTTACTGAGAGGACTCTAAAACGTCCTGATCGGGACGTTTTGCCTTTAGTCCACGCGTCAAGAATGGTGACAACCTAAACACTGCGTAGTCACGTGTCACAAACAGATTATAAACGTCGGTTACCAGGAGGGCTGAAAAATTTTGAGCCTAAGTACCTTCAAGTGTCATTATTGTCTCGCGCTGCATATTACTAATTGGCGAATACCCTCTTTAGTATAAATTAGCATCATTACGCTTTTAGTTAATTAATCCGTAAACATCCACGGCCCATCCCTAGGCTCAAAACTTTTCAGCCCACGGTACACCGGATGTAACACTCTTAAGAGCGCTATTGTTGCTCAGATTTGGTTTAGGGCTTAGAAAACTTTCTAAGTAACTAACTAACTATTCTTGAGCTGGAAAATGGTTCATGAACTCATAACTATTTCTAATTGATTGCACGTGAGATTAATCATCAAGCAACGATGACTTTCGAAGTTTTGGTCTGAAAAGTGTAAAGGATTATGACCATATTGCACCACATATACCTCAGACGTCCTGTAATCAGTTATCTGTTAGTGCTGTGCACATCTGTTTCTGTAAGTGACGAATTCACAATACTCGAAACTGCGTGTAATATTGGTTTGTGTATTAATTTATTAGTTTTTGATTACGTCAATGAATTAATGAAATGCACCGACCTCAGCGTGGTATGACAAGACTTGATTACTAGAATGATCTGAAAGACTCACATTATCCCCTGTTGCCTCATGTTACATGGTGCAACAGAGACCATTGGACATCAAGGAGTGGACCGCGGGGCGCAGGGAAGACGTGCCCTTAGGATATGGAAAGGATAAAGAGCCTACCGAGTATGCACCCTATAGTAAGTATTGGAATTGTGGAGAGACGGGTGACATTAATCAATAGATGGGCATCTTTTAGCGAAGTCGCCGATGAGTATGTAATTTATTTTTTATTCATCATCTTCCTGGCTTTGTCCCATGTTACTTGGGGTTGGTGCAACTAGTTTTCTTCTTCCATTCTCCCCTGTAAACCGTCACACTATCATTCACTCCCTTCTCTTTCACATCATTCCTCACACAATCCATCCATCTCTTCTTTGGCCTTCCACTCCCTCGCCATCTATCAACATGTATATTCATCACTCTTTTAGTCACATGCGTTTGCCCCCTCCTCATCACATGCCCATACCAAGCCAAAAGATTTTTTTTTTCAACTTTTCTGTCACTGGCCCACTTTCAAACTTCCCCTTATATACTCATTTATTACTTTATCCATTTTCGTCACTCCACACATCCATCTCAAGATTTTCATCTCCGCTGCGTGCAATCTTTTTTCATCCGTCTTCTTCACGCCCCAGCACTCCAGATCCATACAGTACGACAGGCCTTATCACGGTCTTGTAAATTTTCCCCTTTAACTTGAGTGGTCCACTTTAATCGTGAGTCGCAAGTAGGTCCTATGACCTGTCGCCATTTCATCTATCCTGAGTTGATTATTATTTATTGATATGTCAATAAATAAATAAATAAATACAGTGTGTATCAGAAAGACTTGTGGTCTTATTTAAAGGTGTGGGTATTCTTTCGGGATTACGATGTTGGTCCCATGGAGAAAGTTGTTTAGTTTATTAGTCTGTACACCTTTCTGATACGTATACTTTATACAACAGGCACTTAAAAATACCAACTCAGGCCCATAGATCATTAGATCTTGATTTACAAATAAAACATTCTGCTTTTTATAACACTTCCTCTACATTTAGTTGTATATTATATAAACAACATTATAATTTATAATGCTTATTGTATTTTGTAATAATTAAGGAAATCTTAGAATTATGATCATGACCAAGATCATCAGGAGCATTGCCATTGCTCTATCAAAATTAGAAATGGAACAAATACAGCCACTAAACAATTTAAAACTTACAATATATTATTTAAAGCTGGCTATATAGGAAATAGGTACAGAAATTATTACTACCACTGCTTCAACGGCGGATCAATGGGCAATTCAATGCAAATGTAATTGGCACGTCTTGCCAAGCTGTTGCTATTGCATACCTCGCTATAAAAATCTATGCGTCGACTCGAGAACCTCTTGATAGAGATACTTTTTTGGTTTGTTTTATTTTTTCTCTCAGTTATTTTTAATCATGGTCTGGCAGTTTGAGTAATCTATGCGGCCTACCCCAATGTCCTTTCTTTGGTATTGTTCGTCGAATTGTTGAGCTCCTTAAGTTCTGAGTTAAGCTGCGCGATTACTGACAAATGCGTGCACTGACTGGACAGGTCCTCTCAATCTGTGTGGTTTTTTCCTCAAAAGACCATTTCAGACACCAATCTACATGGTCTTCACATGAAGTGACAAAGATTATGTCTGGACTTTATAAGAGACTGTGACCTCTGAGTTTGTTTCGGCCTTTCTTCTCAGACTAGTCAGATAGGAAACGCCGACCTCATCTAGTTTTAAAAAAAAATTGACTTGTAAAAGTGTTTGTACAAACCTACTTACAGAAATAAAAATAATTTATCATTTATACGCTTTATGCTTTACCTGTCACCATAATTTTGCTTTGAAAATTAATGAGACAGCTATAATATACAGGGTTATTGGTAAAACACCAAGAACCTCTTAAGGGGTCTTTGTACTCATCATTATGAACATTTTACTATGGGACCAAACCTGAAATCACGAAAAAAAAATCAGCTGTTCAGTACATTTTGACGAATTTTGCGAACATATATGTACTGAACAGCTCATTTTTTTTTTCGCGATTTCACCTTTGCTCCCATTGTAAAAGTTGTTCATAACGATGAGTACAATAAGGTATAAAAAGGGGCCCCTTAAGAGGTTGTTGGTGTTTTACCAATAAGTTCCATAATTTATACAGGGTGTATAAATTATGGAACATCGATTTTATAGATTCTCTACTATAATGACCTTGTTTATCAAAGGACATAACCGCCATGGCTGTGCAGGGTAAATTCATAGAAAACTGTATGTATTTGTATAGTCAGTTAGTTAGTAAAAAAAAAAAACACCCGATATTTACAGTAGTTACTAAATTAAACTACTGTAAATATCGGGAGTTTTTTTTAAAGGTGAAAACTTTAAATTGAAATAAAACACAGAAAAATATTTTTAATATCCATGAAATTGGTTTTATTTGATAGATAATTTTATCGCATTAATGTTTGAATATATATATGTGACTTTCCCCAGAGAAAATAAAGTAATGCCTTCAAATCGCACGAACGAGGTGGCCGGATTTCGTGAAAATACTCCTTTAGTAAATTAAGCCAATAAAAAGTTAAGTTTTCAGTAAACTAGGTGTGAGGCGGCCACATGCCCGGAATCATGTTCAAACATTAATGCCATAAAATTATCTATCAAATAAAGCCAATTTCATGGATTGTTAAAACATTTATCTGTGTTTTATTTCAATTTAAAGTTCTCCTCTATTACAAAAAAAAAATAATATGTGTGTTAAATATTGGAGATATATAAGCATATTAATAAAATTTAAACAAAACAAAATTGCCGAGTGTCAAGAAATATATTTTTCTGGTTTTATTTTCTTTTTATCCGAGTACCCTTGGATTCTAAAAGCTGAATGTCTCATTCATACATTCGATTTTCCATTCATCAAAATAATGACAAATAATATGGTGATAATTTCACCTGGTATTCGACAAGAGATTCATTTACCTAATAGGCTTTCGAAATCTTGATTTTTTTAATTTATTTTTTTACTAGCTGTTGCCCGCGCGTTCGTCTGCAATCCAGGATGGATGCCTACGTCCTTCTCCAGGTCCTATTCTACCCATGCGCCAAATTTCATCCAAATCCGTTCAGCCGTTTTAGCGTGAAAGCGTAGCAAACAAACAAACTCACGGCCTGTCGGCCTGACCTGGCACGGTCTGGCCTGTCATTATAATTCCGCGGTCCTGCGGCCCGCTTTCTCCCAGGCCAGAACACGCCAGGCCAAGCCGACAGGCCGCCCGGCCGTGAGAACTGTCGGCCTGCGGTGGCCTGTCGTCACCCGTCCGATCGAATGTATGAGATAAACAGTGAAATACTCGGCACGGGCCGCGACAGGCCTCGACGGGCCGTGGGAACGCGGCATTTAAAGACAACCGGCACCCGGCGTGCGTGTATGACCAGACGTATGAACGTAAACGAGGCAAAAGGAGTATGTAAGAAGGATTGTAGCAGGTGGCGTTCTGTAGTTTCTCCTTACCCCATAGTGCTACAGCCACAATGTCGCGCAAAGATTACGTGTCGCGATATACAACGTGTTTTTGTTGATATACCTTAACTCTAGGATATTAATGAGACCATAATTTTGAACAACTTTTACTATGGCACCATACCTGAAATCGCGAAAAAAAATCAGTTGTCCCATATATTTATGTTCGCAAAACTCATCAAAATGTAGGGAAATGCAAATTTTTTTTCGCGATTTGAAGTTGGGTCCCATAGTAAAAGTTGTTCAAAATGATGGTCACATTAGTATCCTAGAGTTATGGAACATACAAAAAAAACACGTTGTATAACTTCGTGTTCGATCTACGACGAACTATTGGACACATTGTTAAAAAACATCGCAGTTTCGCATCCGAGTTCGCTGATTGATTCGCGATGTGACGAATTGCTCGTCCAGACGTGTAGGCGTGATCTTAAGTATGTTTATAGACAACAACACATCGTCATTCTCCTTACGGTACCATGAAGGATTAGTTCATTCATTGTAATTTGCTCACATGAATTACACGTGATTAAAAACAGGTGGTATTTACCTATAAGTACGTACATACTCGTACATAATTATTATTCTCGTACCTTATCATGCGCATGCGCATTGCAACAGTTCTTTACAAATCTTTGGAAAAAAATATTACTTAAAACTGAATAAGAAAAGAGTTCGACTCTTCTCTGAGTACGAGTTTTGTCTACCCATTGATATTTAGGCTACAAAAATATACATAGTTTGTGAGATGACTGGCCAAAAAGTAAATTACATTGAGATCGATTTGTTTTAATTTTGCCTGTCCGAGACAAATACTGTATTTATTAGGAACAGTCATCAGAACAGCGGATACTATTTTAAATAAATACAAACAACACCAAAATTACTATATGTATAATTTACTGTTTTGTTAATTTTGTTACTTAAGGCTTGTCAAAGCCCTCCCTAAAATACGGCAAAACTAAGTAGTTTCGCTGTATTTTACGGAGGGCTTTATGTCTCCATCGTTTACAGGAAATATAGCATATTTTTGATAGGAAAAAATACAAAGTAATCTAGAATACATAAGAACTGATTTGATTTGTCCTGAAATCTATATTACTTTGTAGGACTAAAGAAAAAAAACTAAATCCAGGTCTATTTTTTCTAGTTTTTACCATATTACTCCTACAATTTTCATTAAAAGTGGTCATAAATTTATACAGTTCTCTACAAAATAATGTTTGCAACAAATGACCAGCGTTGTGTCATCGCGCTTCACTTTTTTTCTATGCAGTACGCAGTGACCGCGATCTTACGGGAGGATAAGCCTTAATTCCTTATAGGGCAGGCAAAGATCACCCTCCACACAGCCAATGTTGTATTTTTAGATTGAACAAAAAATTCTTATATCTACTATCGATCATTTTACTGGCTTTTAACTCTAGATGACTTGACGGTCAACACAAAATGACGTCATTGAAAATGACATCATCAAGCAAGCCAACTGCTTCCTTGATGTCGTGCTGTGCATCCGTTTAGTGTTGCCAGTATTATAATATGCATGAACTTATTTACCTACCAGTCGATATAAACAATTGTAGGTACCACAAAAGCCACTTTTAAAAATAAAATATATTAGTAGTAGTAAGTTGATATGTTTCGTGAAGGCCTCAATGTAGAGAATATTTAGAAAACTTGTATGTCTGTTATGAAATCTGCTGGATAAATTTTAAGGGATTCATAGATAGTTTAGCGTATAGATGAAAGAGTGTAAATTATGTAATCATGTAAAAAAAGAAGGAGCTATGTCTGCCAACAAACTGGCAGAGATAATATTTGTTGGAAAAAAAAAAATTGTGAATAAGCACTGCATTTCTATTTTAATATCCTCTGACTTAGTCAAGAGCAGTCCATCTCAAATCAAATAGTTGTAGGTAGGTATTTCATTTAATGATTTAAAACAACACAAAATCAACGTTTACAAAATAACGAAGAGTTAGGGGTACACTTAGAGGTACTACTAATATTAGTAATGCAGTATTCGTAAATAATCTTAATTTCACTGATGCTAAGCCTCCAACATGAAAAGAAATATTTGAATAATCGAGTAGGAATTAAGGGCTTTTCAATGTTCATTTATTGTACTTTTATTGTTACAATCGCGATAACATTGATACTAGAAAATAGAGATGCGCCGAAGGTTCGGCCGAATATTCGTATTCGGTACATTCGGCATATTTTTTTATGGTCGTATTCGGCCGAGTATTCGGTTTATTTGCCGAATAATTACCGAATATTTAAATTATTGTTAATGTTTAAAAAAAGAACAATTTATTAAACAGTAAGGTTAACTAATTACTAAATAAGTGTGGTTTGTTCCGAAAGTTGTACATAGTTTTTTGTAAATGAAAGAAACACTACTTTTTGTACAGACGCCAGCCTACCCGAAACTGTCAGATTTTCCCAATCAACCTTGAACCTAATGCCTTAGCAATAAAGTCGAAAATCTATTAAAGAAATCTGACAGATTGTAGTAGCTTGATGTGCTGGCGTCTGTACCATTGACAAAATAAAATAGATTAACTTTAACAATCAATTTAAATAAAATTTTAATCAAATAAACTTCTGATTTTTTTACCAATGATAAATTAAACTAAATTAAAATTTTATGAAATTAACAATTTACGAACACTGCTTTGAGTAACAACTTTTTTCAGAAAATATTTTTTTTTGGAATATAATATAATATAATAACTACTATCTTTAGGAACCAACACAAGTATTAAAATATGTATACAGGATGTAAGGGACAGCCCTCCGCAGACTGATAGGGTGAATTCAGTATATCATACTAAGATGACCGGTACATGAAATTATTTCAGGAACGTTATGGGAATCCAACAAACCTGATTTGTTTGTGTTTTTGTTTTTTTTTTTAATTTTTAATAATTATTTTAACAGATTTTTTTATTTAACTGAACTGAATATATCGTTTCAAAATGTATCACATTTATGTAAAGGAAACTGTAAACCGGAAGAGCGGATGCCTAACACAAGCAAATTTTTGCTTAAAAGGTACTTCCTATCTATATAATGTTTTTCTTACATAAGCGAATGAAATAAGAATCTTTTTTTTTTTTGTGTTCCAATCGGGGCATCTGTTACTGGTTGGGAGGGGTAGATATTAGGTATGCGGTGAGTTCGATGAACTCTGTAGTTAGGCAGAAAGTGAACAACATCCATTGCTGATTTTTTATTTTTATTTTTTATTTTAGCTGTTTTATTTACGTAAATGGAGTACTGCGTACAGATAATGTAATTTTACTTTGAAATAAAGAAATAGTAACTAACAAAACGATTTAAAAAATGATAATTTTCCTGAAAAGTTTTCTGATTGAATATAATTCAAAATAAGGAGCTGAATGCACCCTGTTAGTTTGCGAAGGCTGTCCCTTACACCCAGTATAATCAAATTAAGATTTTTTAAAGTTTTTGTTTACCGCGCAGAATTGAACCGAATGATTCCAAGCATTTTCGACTCGTCTTTCGACTTCCTTGTCTTGTCTATTTTTGAAAGACATTACCTAACCCAAGTATACTCATCGACATATTGCAACACATGCCCGTCTACCTCGACCCTACGTTTCGTGCTGTTGGTCATGACCTGGGTCTTGGATCTGTTCATTGAAAGTCCAACCTCATGACTTGCTGTGCTCAGATCTTGGAGCATTTCTTCAAGTTCAAAAGGTGATTTGGAGAACAACACAGTATCATCAGCAAAGCGGAGGTTTGTTAGCTGGTGGCCGCTAACATTTACGCCTCGTGACTGCCTCGAAGCCGGCAACTTGTTGAAAACCTCCTGCAGTGCGCTTGTGAGGAGCTTAGGTGAGAGTGGATCGCCTTGTTTGACACCTTTTTCTATACTGTAATTTGGACCAGAAATATGTAATTTATGTTCGCAGAACTTACTCGATAAAAACCACACTGACCTACAAAATTACCCCCAAATAAAGCAACATCCGATCATATGGCAACACCTTCTCAAGCTTAGAGAGACGACCTTGCATACAACCTTCGGGTTGCAACCATTAAATAAAATAAAATACTCCATTAAAACTTGAGCATAGACAAATATTGTATTGTCATATCTGACAGTTTTTGAAAAATGTGCATTGTGTTTATGACGGAGAAGTCTTTGAAGTGTCTAAAGTTAAATAAATGAGTAAAACACCATGTTTCATATGTAGACTTCATTGTATATCACATGTCACTCATAATACGGAACTATTATAAAAAAGTGTGTGTGTGAGCTCCGACGCACGACTGGAGTTTACTCCTGGGCCTGCAGTCTCGACATAGATAGCGATCGCTTTACTATCGAATTCTGTCGCAAAGTTTTCTTCAATGAATCAGTTCTATACGAAAAGCAACTTTAAGGTCTAATGGCGCTCGTTTTATTTTACGTTGCGCAGAAAAACGTAACGCTTTTATGTTAACGCTTGTATTATTTTCACTACTCATAAAATTTCCATACCGGGGGCCTTATTATTCTCAAGGAGTATCGTACAAAAATGTGCACTATTTTTATAATTGGACAAACTTGGGTCATATACGAGATTCTACCGAATTGAATGACTGAATGATTTTTCTTGTGAACACCCCGTCATAATCCTGTTTAGTAGTATGTATTTGTGCTATACAAATACATACGCGGCCCATCCCTAAGCTCAAAACTTTTCAGCCTCCCGTTACTGAAAGCGTAATGATGTCAATGGCATGAAACTCTGTATTTATACTAAAGAGGGTATTCGCAAATTAGTAATATGCAACGCGAGACAATAATGTCACTGAAGGTACTTAGGCTCAAAACTTTTCAGCCGTCCTGGTACCTACTGTAAAACATTCTTCACGCTAAAAATCCGATAATGCATTCTGATGTGCTGTTTTGTTTATATCTCACCATGAAAACTTTAGTGAAGTGAGTTTTTAGTGAGCTGTCAATAGTGTCAATCCCTAGCATCAGGTGGAATGACAGCTCACTTCACCTTAGTTTTCACGGTGAGATTTATACAGAATAGTACTACTGATCCAAAATTCATTGCCCTCGTTATTTCTGTGACTTTTAAATCAGTCTCAAGTGTGAGAGATTGTATACCTATTGTTATGTCTAAAATAATAATTGTATATACGAGTAATATCTCAAAATCTGAACCGTAGCTGCACTTGACTTTGAAAGTTTGAAGACCGTCTCAATTTTTTATCTTATTTTTTTTTTTGCAAGCAATCTTTTTTATCTTTTCAATGCAGACGGTGATGCTGATAATTTCTTATGTAGATAATAATTTTTGTGACGTCATTATTAACATTTTTGTCGCTTCACGGTACGGACGGCGAGCGATACGATATCGTACCGCCCGCGTCTCTTGAGAGGAGGCCACCGAGCGCGCAGTAGCGCCCTCATCGTTTGTTTGGTTATTTCTTTTATTTTAGAACGAAAATGCAGAAAATAAGCATGTTACGTTGTGCTCCACAAGACTAGACGTTATTATTATTACAAACAGTAGTTTTATATTGTTAAGTTTTATTGTAAACCATTGATCGGAGCTACAACGAAGATTATTTGAGCGAAGCACAACATAACACGCTTTTTTTCAGCATTTTCATTCTAAAAGAAATAACCAAACAAGCGATGAGGGCGCCACTGCGCGCGCGATGTCCTCTTAACGACTAAACGGATTTCGATGAAATTTGGCACACAGGTAGACCCATGACCTGGGATAATTTCCGACCTCCATGCGGGCAAAGTCACTGGCAAAAGCTAGTCATGTTATATATCTTCATGACATCATAAATCATCATGACGCCATTATAACTGAGCAACTAAAAAACTTTTTAGTAAAAAATAAAACTGACTTCCAAAACAACACTAAAAAGTGAAAAATAACTTTAATTTCGGTAGCCTGTGTCTTTGTTTTGTATTTTCATTTTTTGCCACCGACTTCCGAAATTAAAGTTATTTTTCACTTTGTAGTGTTTAGATTTGGAAGTCGGGTTTTATTTTTTGCTAAAAAGTTTTTATTTTTCACTTTTTACTTGTGGTACCTACCCCACAAAAATTCGAATACCACTAACTGCTATGTAAATAACAGTGATAGGAAGTTATTAAAACATCATCCATATAAACTAAGTGGGAAAAATACGCATTATTGAAGCTAACTCAAAAACTACTCAAGCAAAGTTATAAAATTTACATGGGACCACCCTTGGGATGTCTCTTTTCCAACAAAAAAAGAATCATCACGAAAAAATGTCGGCTGTTTCATACATTTTGATCGAGTAGGTACTGAACTTTAATATGAAACAGCTGATTTTTGTTTTCGTGATTTCAGAGTTGGTCCCATAGTGAAAGTTGTTCATATTCCTGTGTAGAAACACCCTGTGAAAATATGCGCACTGCTTAAAAACTTAACCTGTATATATGGTCAAATTGAGAACCCTCCCCCTTTTTTGAAGTCGGTAAAAAATGAATCTGAAACACCAATCAACACTACAGAAATCGAAACATACCTCACTCTGATTAATCTAAACGCGACATACCACAGGTTATAGGAGGTACCATTATAATCACTTCGGTATAATTATATTTTAATAGCCGAAGGAATATTCCACAAGAATGCTATACGACTAACTTTATCACAGTTTAAACGGCTCTTAATCTTGTGATTTAGGTTAAATAGCGTCATCCTAGCGTTTCGTCATTAAAGACTGGTTTCAGTTAATAGTTTTGTCATTAGCGTTTAGATATTTTTTGTAATTGGACCGTGTTATGCAGAAAGCAGCCATGTCTGGAAAAGTATAAACAGAGTTATAAGCATATTTCTGTCGATGGTTGCAGTATGGATGTATGGACAAGGCTGCATTTGATGGCTCATATCTCCGTGATAGACAGAGATATCGACTTGACTGTTTTTGCAAAAAATCTTGTATGTCGAAATTAGTATGACTGTGTTTATAACTCATTTTTGGAAAAAATGCCATATGGCTGCTTTCTGCATAACTAGGTCCAATTATTTTGTCGTCGGATATGTTGATGTGGTCAGGGTTTAATTATCGGTTACCTAATAAACTCATAATTGTGGAGATTGTTGGGCTGCGCTGCTATTACCAACAAGTACATGCAGAGAACAGATGAGTCCTGGAGTGGAGTCCGCTATTGGCGTGCGAAGCGTGAGACGCTCGGACCGAAGACCTTAAAAAGGTGGATGGAACAGGCTGGATGCACAGCCGAGTGTTGTGGCGCGGTTTGGGGCAGGCCTATATCCAGCAGTGCACTGCGATAGGCTAAGATTATTGAAATGTGCTCTCTCATTTCCTCGAAGCACCCAACTTCTAAGACCAGAAGCCATACAATGTGGTCTTTGAGGTCGAAATCAGCTAGACGGCATCATCACCTGGACGTTCCAAAATTTGCATAGTTGCCAGCGACAGCTGTTGGAAAAAAAGAAAAGGACAACCATCGATGACAAATTGACAATATGTAGTTTTATTGTCATCAATGGTAGTCCTTAGTTCCGCAGTAGAGATGGCGTTGGGTTCAAATCTTTCAATAGAAGTTTTTACAATTAATATACGGCTATTAAGTATTTGATATTTAATTAATAATCATCCCAAAGATATTACCATCAATTAATCGTAAAGCTGGTTAAGAAAACTGTTTATTGATCGATTTCGGATATCGATTAGACTCTGCCGATATGAGTCTTGATTGCTTGTGGTAGATTTTTCGAGAAGCTGAGGACACAGAAAAAATGGAATTTAAACTGGACACGTTTTTTCCTTTACCGGCAAGGCCGGTGATTGATTTTATAACCTGTACTGGTTACCAGCCCGGTGTTATTCTAGACGGGGTGCAGTTAATCCAAATGGATTTCACATTTGTTATAGCATATTAAGCTGTAAGTATTTTGCAATATTTTCTGTCCCCGCTGATGTTTTGAGACTTGGTTGCAAATAGGAGGTTATTTAAACTGCCCTAAACCTGGAGATACCAGGATAGACGTCGGATCGATGATTGAGCGGAATACAGTTCGTATCTGACGCGTGGCCTTCGTGAGCCACTTCCGTATAAGAAGAAGGCTATACTTGTTGGTTCCCGAGTTGGAGACGCTGAGCTTCAGGTATGACACGCGATCTTGTTTCGTCGAAGACGCGCTAGCAACGTGGGAATTTCAGATTTAGTTTGGTTTCCATTCCAAGGGCTTTTGTTCTGCTAATTGAGAGGTTAATTGATTGTCTAATTGAGAGTTTAAATAATGGTTTATTCATTCTGAGTATTGCCTATGTATGAGCCTTTTGAGTAGCTTCATCATTAAGGTTTTGAGATTGATTATTATAACTTTTTTTTTTTACTGAATATTTAGTTAAGGTCCTGATAGGGATTTGGGCCTTATGTCATGTACAGAACTAGTTACTATAATATTCATGTGCATCGGTAGCGTCTCGGGTTAACTTTGTAAAGATTAAAATTCCTTTCATGAGCGCTACCAACAGTTTGTCAATTTTCCTAATCTGAGCTAAAGAGTTATTCAATGGTCACCTCGCGGATCCTTAACAGCGATCTTGAGAATCCTTTAATATAGTCTCCAGCTTGTGTTGCCCTACCACACTCGGTGACGAAGACAGAGTGTGTTAGAGCCAATACCTATCTCTAATATAAAGGAAGAGTCCGTGTATATGTTAATTATCACCCACATAGAGGTGTTTGTGTACCTCTGTTGTTGTATTTCTAGAATAAACTTAGTATTGTATCTGGAGGTATTTTGTTTAATTGATTTCTTCCTTACAGTTTATACCTTAGGAATTTTCTTAGGCACGATAAATAGTAGTCTCACATAGATAAACCATATAACTTCTGAGGTTTTACACACCATCATAATCAAGGAGTAAGTAGGAAACTGTTCCCAGTCCTCTTTGAGCTTAGGCAAATACTTAATATAGCATATTCAACCTATAAAGTTCTTACTATTGAGAGACTCGCTGTGAGACCTGTGTTTTGAAGCCTTTAAAACACAGGCCACAACCATAAGCTTCTCAATAATAATTGCGAATGGCACAATGTAAAGTTACTATAGATATAGCAGTCTTATTTGTATTTGTGGGCAGTTAACAAGTCATAGGATTATTATCTAGCACCAAGCGTTGAGACCAGAACAAGTTCATTCACATCGCAGAGCAAATCCAGCCTGGATCGATTTGTAACGAGTCGCATAGGAATGCAGATCGAAATTATACTGCAATAGGGCTGTCACTGCTGAGCTACTTATAAGTTATGCTAAGACCAATACTCGTATTCATAGTACAACGCTACAAGTTGAAGTCATATTGGCGCGTGAGGCGCGTGGCCAAAATCGGAACTAATCTTGTTTTGGCAATAGAATGAGGGTTTTCTGAAATGACGTTTACTAGATGGCAGCACTGAGGCGTCAGTTCCAGGCACCTGTCAAAAGTGTCAAAGCGCCTATAATTATTTTCTTTAATCGTGACTGAATGATGAACGTCATTATATATTTAATATTCATATTAGACTGGCCAGATGGCGTGTGGTTGGTTTAGATACCATACCACCTATCATGCTGCAGATCGTGGGTTCGATTCCCATCCAGGACAAACATTTGTGTGCATGAACATGTCTGTTTGTCCCGAGTCTTGGTGTAATTATCTATATAAGTACGTATGTACGAAAAAAGAGTAGTGTATGTAGTATATCAGTTATCTGGCTTCCATAGTACAAACTCTGCTTAGTTTGGGGTTGCAGATGACCGTGTGTGAATAATGTCCCAGGATAGTACTTGGGTGAAGTCTATACAGGAACAAGCAAAACTGAATTGACGGTTGTCGTTTAACGGCTGGTATTTGACAGTAGAAGTTGGTGAACGTGAATGTTGGATCGTTAGAGTGCACTTTTGATCGAGACACGGGTGCGAGAGGTTGTTCTATCCTGTTGTATCGAATTTCGAAATCCGATTCCATCTGCCTAATCAAGTGATATGTTAACCTTAGGGGATTAATAGATGGGATCTGGAGGCGAAAGTCCTCGCGCACGTGTGGGAGTGGCGCGAGGAGGCGAAACGCCGGGGCGTAACTCCGCTGCCGCGAGAAATCACGGTACAGCGGACAGAGCTCCGGCGGGATCTCATGGCGACATGGAGAGTGCGACTGTCGCAGCCCAGCGCTGGGCACGCCACAATTGCGGCGATAAGTCCCCTCTTTGAGGAGTGGTTAGAGAGGCGCCACGGCGTCCTCACCTTCCGCCTGACGCAGGTCCTCACCGGACACGGTTGTTTCGGGAGGTTCCTGTTTCGCATAAGGCGGGAGGAAACGCCCGGGTGTCACCATTGTGTGGATCGCCCAGAGGACACGGTGGAGCATACAGTGGAGGTCTGCCCGGCTTGGGCAGAGCACCGCCGTGTTCTCACGGAGGCGATCGGCGGCGGCGATCTCTCGCGTCCGAGCTTGGTCCAGGCCATGGTGCGGAGCGAGAGTGCATGGGAGGCCGTCACCTCCTTCTGCGAAGCGGTAATGCTCGCAAAGGAGGAGGCGGAACGCGTGAGGGAGAGGCAACCTCACGCCCTCAGTCGCCGCAGGAGACGCCCTGGGCGGCGGGAATCGATAGCCGATTCCCGGCCACCGTAGGCGCGGGCTTGCGGACGGTGAGTAGTGGGTAGCTCGCCGTCCGGTGAGGACCAGGCCCGGGTCGACGGCGCGTTGTGTTCCACGCGCGCCTCAAAGAGATGTCAGCAAGAGATGGGGTCCAATAGGGCCGATGCCGCTGGGGTCGCGGGTTGTTTGAAAAAGATACCGTGGCCCTGGCATAGGCAACTGAAGGAACACGGGTGGGTTTTAGTCAGTAAAAGTCTGACACGCCCTTCCGCTCCACCCAGAGCGGGAGAAGTTATTTGATGATTTCCTATCCACAAAAAAAAAAAAAAAAAGGGATTAATAGACGTCTGTGTTAAGCGTTGTGACTAATATTTCGGTAACCCACCATGTCTGATCATTCTGATGATGAGGTGTTCGACACGCTTCCGTCATATTCATTTGTCGAAATAGAAGACATCTTGTCAAAGTGGCACCAACTGGTGGACTGAATTTTCATGAAAACCCTCAACTGTGACACAATTACACAAATGATTACCAACAGTCCAGTCAATATCATACAGGCGCCAAAATATGCTTGTAGCACTCTAATTTCCTTTAAAAACTTTCAAGAAACTCTCAAAGCACTCCTTGAATCGGGAACGTTTTTGACACAATCACGAATGGAGTCGATTATTTAAACAATACATAGATCAAAGGTCTTCAATCTGTGCGTCTCGCCTGTTATGACGTACGGAGCCGAAACGTGGACATTCACGATACGGCTGGCCCATAAATTCAAGGTCGCTCAGCGAGCTATGGAACGGCCTATGCTTGAAGTCTCGAGTTAAGAGGTGATGCGGCAGAGAACCAAAGTTGTCGACATAGCTCACAGCATAAGCAAGCTGAAGTGACAATGGGCCGGCCATATTAACCATAGAACCGATGACCGTCGGAGACCGCTAATCAGCAAACGTAAGGTAGGACGCCCTCAAGATAGGTGGAGCGACGATCTTCGCAGCGTGGCTGGTAGCAGCTGGATGAAAGTTGCTGGATGAAAGTTGGTTTTCGAAATAGAAAAAGCCAGCCTTTACCCATATTTCTCTTCAAGGGAGAAACTTACCCACGTAAAATGCAACCACATTTCCTCAGACAGAGGCTGAAGATGAGATATTTACTAAAATCCAAGTAGTCCAAGGCAGTCTTCAACAAATACTTAGAAGCTTCAGAATTCTCTATTGAAAGATGCGATACACAATTAAATATACAGCACAGCTCAGGGCCAACTAGACGTTCTCATTGAGCTGTTCTGTACTGTAACGATCTCCGATGGGAGACCTTTACTTTTTACGGGATCTATACTAATAAATAATAATCTGACTCGTTAGACTGTGTTATATTTAAAAGCCAACGCGCCTATATTCACCCAGGAGTTGCGCCTCGCTGACGTCTCCCTAGAATCAAAGCTATCAAAATGACCGTCCGAATGTCATAGATATCTGCCGGCCTGATATAAATTGACAGCGGCTTGAATAAAACCTTCACAGTACTTATTAATAATTCAGTGGTTTTACTCTAAACCCAAAGCCCTAACTAGTAATTTTTGTGAACACTACATTCTGTTCAACCTCCAACTATGTCCCATCCACGCTGAATTTCATAAAAATAAAACCAAACTTTCAAGGCTCTAAGTTAAATAAACCACATTCAACGAGATCACAATATGAAATATGCATAATTCGGTCATTATATACAACTGCCTGTATAATGTTCCCATTACCCGTTAATATGAGAATTATTCATTGCATATTAACTGTAACATACCTATATTTAGATGCATTAGCAACGCTTTCGTCTCAGAGGTAAATAACAAACTCTGTGATATTTGTTCTCTTTTCAAATTGTTGAATGATACTGAAGGTCATTCTGATACTTACCAGGTGGGCTGAAGTTTTGAGCCTAAGTGCCTTCAAGTGTCATTATTGTCTCGCGTTGCATATTACTAATTTGCGAATACCCCTTTAGTATAAATACATAGTTTTATGTCATTAGCATCATTACGCTTTTAGTAATTAATCCGTAAACATCATCATGTCTCAGTCATTTAGCCCCTCGATTAAGTCTGAAGATTTATCATCTCCAAACTTTCTAGGTATATTGACACGCACGTTTTTTTATTTATTTGCTTTCCTCTTAAGCAGTGTAAACCCTGCCTATTGCAGATGTACGTGCTACGCTAATAACCAGGGGAATGACAGGAGACGGAATGTGTGCATAATTTGAAAGTTTACTCGAAAGCTGGGCGCGCGCAGAAAATAATAGCACGCGTTATCTTTACTACTATTTTATATTTTACGCTTGATGGTAATCTGCGTTCATTACGTGTGTTGTTTATTAAATAAAATTATTAGGCTTTAACATTGTACGAAATTGTGTAAAGGCGATCTCGTCACACCATAGAATTTTGATCGTGAACTAAGTTATATATTAATGTTCGTGGGAATTTCTTATGTGATTCATTATAATGAAGAACCTAAAGGGAGCTCGTGGCTAAGTAATAATAGCCGCACGGGTCGATCTATCAGGTTAAGCTACGCTTGCCATGGTTGGTCTGTGGATGGGTGACCATCTTTTCATACCGAGACTCCTACGTGCCTCGGAAAACACGTTAAGCCGTTGGTCCCGGCTGTCATTCGTGGATCTTTGACAGTCGTTACGGGTCGTCAGAAGCCCGCAAGTCTGACAACCAGTCTTACCAAGGGGTATCGTATTACCCAGTAACTGGTTTGTGGAGGTCAGATAGGCTGTCGCTCCATGTAAAATACTGGTATTCAGCTGCTTCCGATTAGACTGGAAGCCGATCCCAACATAGTTGGGAAAAGGCTAGGCAGATGATGAGAAGACTAATGGGAAGACCCTACATTGCAAAGCACTTCTACTCGTATTTCAAAAGAGTCAGCTAAGTGTAAATAGTGCTTCCGTTGTTCTGTCAAAGCCATTTCACTTTCTCCATCTGTGCATGCCGTAAGAAGCGACTCTTGGATGGCTAACGGCATGCTTCTTTAGAAATAATTAAGCACCTTGAAGTTTGCCTAACTTATCTATCATCATTTTCATGAAAGATAAGTTTATTTATTTGGGGTCGGAGCAACATGTCTTTTTCTTCCATCATCATCTCGGTAGTCGTCATCTCGGTAGTCACTCTCTTTCTAGCCATATCATCTTTCACACAGTACATCCATCGTTTCTTTAAACTTCCCTTACTCGTATAGCCATCGACATTCATACTCGAAACATTCCTGACGACATTTTCCTCATTCCTTCGCATCCCATGCCTGTATCATGACTACCGATTTCCACCCAACTTTTCAGTCACCGGTGTCACTTCCAGACTAATCTTTCCTTTAACGTCTAAAATTCCAGATTATGGTGATGGAGATACCTTAAAGGCTGTGCCTACGAAAGAGAAAGGACAATTTATGGCTCAGACGACATACTTCAAGATATTTGGAATACCCATTAAACTAACGCACCGAACCAACAACCTCTTCACAGCCATTTTATTACAGATATTATAATTTTATAACTGGAATACTATTGCCCAAAACTGCTTGTATAACGTGCGTGACAGTAGTAACCGAGTATTACATGGTTATGAAGCCATTTTGACATTATAGCTCGGCATCACAGCTTGAGGAAGTGATGCAGTTATGTAAGTAAGTTTAGTGTCTGTTGATTCAATAGTTTGTCAAAGATTGTGGAGTCTTTCTGAGTAACACTTTCGCTTTGGAGTTCTTGCGTTCGGTTGTGAATTTGTGATTTCATGTAGGTATGATTTATGATCTACTGGCGAGAACTACTCTCACTAGAGCCATACGTGTGGTCAACGAGGTTCACGAGAGGGTTGATATGTTATGGTGCAATTTGATTGAATTCGCAAAAGTTACATTGTATATAATATGTTATTTAGATTTGTTAAGATTTAGGATATAGTATGTAATTTTATAGGATTTAGATTAAGGAGTTAGCATGTAAGGCCACTCTATCGCATTGGATCGCAGTTCTGGAATGGTAGTTGTAGGTAAGATTTACGTAAATAAATAAATACATTTTGTTTTACTGTTTTTGTATCTGTCTGTATATTGTTATCTATATCATTGTCAGCCCCTAATTAGGGTTCCGTACCAAAATGGTAAAAAGGAACCCTTATGGTGCGACTTTGTCCGTCTGACACAGTTGGATATCTCAAGGACTACTAATGCTATCAACTTGAGTTTGGGAATAGTTTTAGATGACGTTTGCCCAACTATTTGGCAAATAAGAAAGAAATTTTGCAAATAAGAAACAGGGACTATAAGGGGGTCTTAAAAAAATCGAAGTAAGGCTACTAGGGCATGTGGGGTATCATACGAAAGAGCGCTGTTTGGGCATTCTCAATAATTTTTTTTTTTAGGCTGCATAGACTTTTCGACTTTTGGTGAAAAATGTAAAAAAAAAAAAATAGATACCGTTCCCCCCTTATCTCCGAAGTTTGCACAGAGAAAAATCTGTAATTATTGTGTGATAGATGTTTGTGTAAAGATTACAGGAAAAATAAAAAGATGTCTCTTAATAACATGGAACCCTCGGTGCGCAAGACCAACCCGCTCTTGACCGATTTTTTATATTATTCGAGATGGGTTTGTTGTCGATTCTAGTCTAGGTCGGACGTGACAGGGACAAAGTCGACGATGGAGTGAGCTTACCCAGAAGAAGCCTGTTCAATCTCACTTTGAAGAGATTAGGGTTGTAGTATTTCCTACACACACTAAAACATCGCGATCTTTTAGAAATAAAATAATCAAATATTTTTAAATAGGTACCTATACAATTTCGCCGCAACTTCTGTGTGTTGGCAACGTAATGTGTCACTTTGTTTAGAGATCATAGGATAAGGAACGACTCTGTTTCCCATACAGAGTAGTTCTACACACATTCACTAGGTTCTCCTGAAAGGATAAATGAAATAAGTAGACTAATTATTGCAGCTTTGGGGCTGTTAGCTAGCGGCAGGTGGGTAATTATATTTCAGACCGCCGTTCATAAAATTAGAATCAAGACTTCGGTTAACAGGTAAGCTCGTTTTGGCTTGTATTAAAAAGAAAATTAACATCGCCCGGACATTAACAATCATAGGAGATATTGGAATCATAGGAGATATGGGAGATATTGACTAAGCAGATGACTAGTAGTGATCGCATTTTTTGCTATTAGCAGACAGAACGCGTACTTTTATGTCCGTATTGTATGGTATGGCCTACTTCATGGAATTACATGCGACTTATCGGACGATCAGTCGTGACACATAGTATAGTCAACACTTCAATGTTGTTACGTATTATGACTTTCGATATCGTATTTTGTTTGATATGTTTTCAAACATCGCAGTGAGAGCGCACCTCTCATGTGAATCACTGCTAACAATCTCAAACAGTGTGATAGTTTTCAAAGCTAAAGTAGCGAACCGATATTGCCGATACTCAAAAAAAAAAAATGAAATATTTACAGAGAAATATTATTATGGTGAATGGAGACTAACTGTAGATTTTTTTAGTGCGGATTTCACCATTTAAAACTGAACGCGATCAGCACGTAAACCACGTTTAATAGCTGTCATTATTTTCTTTGGAATATTGACACTGATAGCTCTTGAACTCGGCTTAGATGTGCTGATCGCAGTCAGTTTCATTGGTGAAAGAAGAAAATATGGCTGAGTGTTTCACGCTGTCTAGTCAATATTATAAATATTAAAAATAAAAGCTGGTAAAGCTGTAATTTTGTAATATTCCGACCAACTTTGAACCTACAACCATAAAGATCCCTCTTTACTTCAAGAGACAGCTAGATGTATAAATATATTAGATAATCCCATCCAATTCCGTTGAGACAGAAATAGCCAGCCAATAGAGCTGAATTGGTGATACCAGCGTTCAATAGAGATACGGTAATGGACGATAAACGTCTAGTTATCTTGATGATGTTTATTTGTTACCTGCAATATACTTGTGAGATTCTAAGCCCAGCTAATACGGGCGATTATTTTTTTTTGAGCACTCGATTTTTAACGCACTGCTTAGCGCCGAGATTTGAAAATCCAACAGTTTTTTTGACGCGGTAAGATGCGCTCTGCTGGATTCTCAATGCTCGTCTCATTACCGAGAGTTTTAAATCCAGTACGCCATAAAATTGTTCATTCGTCTTGGAATATACTGAAGAATCTTGGGATTTTAGTCGTTCTGGCGGAGTCTTAGGTCAACGTTGTTTACTTGTAATATTATTGGTTTGATTACTATCCAGCTAGAGAAAGGGAAAGGGCTCAAGGCAGAGTCTGTAGATATAGAGGAAGAACATATAGCTTATCAAGTAGGTACCAATATATTACATAAGAATAAGAACTAGTATGCTACTTGTAAACAACATACACTAATAGCGAGCCATGTTGGGCTCGATAGGCTACAACTTTAGCTAAGAGCCGGTTTTTTGATCCGCAGTTAACTCAACCAATGGTTAAACATAGTAACTATTGGTTGAATATTGGCTAAATGTGAAAGACTAAACATGAATGTATCATTTTAGCTCATTCATATTAAAAAATTGTAACTAATGGCCTAACTTTCATCAACCGTTAGTTACTATGTTTAACCATTGGTTGAGTTAACTACGGATCAAAAAACCGGCCCTAAGGCATTGTTGTGACAGTCTGAATCGTTGAATCACAATGGTATTTATTTTCATAATTTAAAAACCTAAAAGTTTAAAATATTAATGTGTAAAGTACAAGTATATAAAAAAATGAGGAGGCAAAATCAAAGGGCATCAAAAAATTCGTCAACAGGAAAAGTGCTCAAATGGCTGGCAGCATTGCCACGTTGTATGGCAATGCTAATTCTTTGGCCAAAAAATAGGCCAGCTCTTTGCTTAACGGTCTCGAAGAACTAAGTGGGCACTTGGACCCCATAGCCCTAGTGTTTTAACCCCAAACATCTTGAACATACAGGGTGACTGGTAATTATTGACCGATACTTAAACACATGATTGTACTCATCATTATGAACAACTTTTCTTATAGGATCAAACCTGAAATCGCGAAAAATAAATCAGCTGCTCATTCATTTTGACGAGTTATGCAAACATGAATGTATGGGACAGATGATTTTTTTTCGCGATTTTACAGGTTTGTTACCATATTAAAAGTTGTTTGTTATCATGATTACAATCATGTGTTTAAGTATCCGTCACTAATTACCAGTCACCCTATATATCGGTCTGAATTACATGTGCTAGATTACCTAGAGTTTTGGAGAGGCGCAACAAAATGCCTGCCGTTTGCCACAAGGACACAGATCCTCTAATAATTATAGTCATAATATCAAAATTCTTGTAACCATTCCGTGTAACACGTGTCTCATTTTAACCATATCTATAAGTGCAAGTACGACTTCGATTTTCCTATAATTCCTTCCACCAACATTCTCCTATCATGAATAAGCTTTTCACCAGTAATTGAATCATCCTTACTGTGTTCAATGTGTACGAGTACTGATGTAACGACAGTCACATTGGACTTGACAGTTTTGTCTCTTGAATGGCAACCCATGGTGATACCTCTGTAATTGTACAGGGTCAAAATAAATTAGCTAGCGAAACTCCGTAGACGTGATGGGTCGATACCCATCACGTCATTTGTAGTATTGGAAAAAAATAAATCCAAATTTACCACTTCTTTGTTAGCGGTAGAAAATGGAGATAATTTAGGTATTTGAAACGGTGCAGCGGTGGCCGGATAAAGTTATGCTTAAATGTGAAGAGAGACAGCACCTATATTGAATCTAAGCGTCCTATCCTATTGAATTCAAACTATGTGTATCTAAAACGACAAAATAAAAACAAAAAGATTTGATGATTTTTTTTTTTGGGTCAATGACCGCTGGTTATTAAAAAAACTGATTAATTATAAAAAAAAACTGATATTTTAAGTGACACAAGTGACACTACCGGTGGTAGATGACCCAAAAAAAAACATAATCAAATTAATTTCTTTTTGTTTTATTATTTTTAGATATCGTACACATCACGTCTGCGGAGTTTCGCTAGCTAATTTAATTTCACCCTGTATAGGTGGTCAATGGTGACGACGTGATGAGTGATATGATAATAATAATATAATAATAATAATATCCTGGGACATTTCACACACGGTCATCTGATCCCAAACTAAGCAGAGCTTGTACTATGGAAACCAGATAACTGATATACTACATACACTACTTTTTTTTTTGTAAATACATACTTATATATATAATTACACCCAGACTCAGGACACAAAGACACGTTCATGCACACAAATGTTGGTCCTGGATGGGAATCGAACCCACGACCTGCGGCATGATAGGCGGTATCCTTAACCAACCACGCCAGCTGGCCTGTCAAGAAATTACTGATTACTTACAACCGCTTATTTCTTGGTCGTCGCCTGCTTATTTCATATGCAATCTATCCCAATCACACATACACTACGGCAGATTTATCTTGGCAGGTCCGAACATATGCCTAAGAAGTTTCGCGCATGTTCTCTCATTCACACTCGCCTCATGTCACCATTTGGTTCCTAAAAAATATTACTGCGCAGCCTTCTGCACGAAGTTCGGACCTGCCAAGATAAATCGGCCGTTCTGTAAAACATCTCATTTTCTTGTCTAAAAAATATTTTTCTTACCTGTAAATGTGAATCATCTTTGCTATGCTCTGGCTTGGTGAACTCCACATGCAGGCCCTGATGCTTGCCACTGAGAGGCAGCGTTGGCGCCTCATGCTGCCAAGCAGTACGCTCGTCTTGGCGGAAACCAGGGTTGTCGAACGCGAACTCGTCTTTCACAGATTCAGGATCCGTTGAAAAGACTAGGTGTTTGCCTGTGGACAAAAATGGAGACGTTATCTCAAAAGGAAAAAACGGAACCCTTATAGGATCACTCGTGTGTCGGTCTATCTGTCCGTCTGTCACAGCCAATTTACTCCGAATGTAATGGACCGATTAAGTTGAAATTCGGTACACGTATGAATTTCTGTGACCCAAACACGGTCGGTTAAATTAAACAAATGAATTTTGAATATGGGGGTCAATTTTGGAGGCCAAATAAAAAAATAAAAAAGTGTTGCAAACTGTACGTTGTGACATATCAAATGAATGGGCTTGCTGTGAGGGTCTTAAATATATTTATTTTATAATTTTAAATATTTATTGTTAAAGTTATTTAAGAAAATATACGAAAACTAACCATTCCCCCCCCCCCCTTATCTTCGAAACTACAAAGCCTAAAATTTTCTAGCTACCAAGCCTAAAGTTCTGTACCTATAGATTACAGGAAAACTTATAAGAAGTCTATGGTCTTGAAATAACATGGTAATTCTCTCAATACTGTGCCTACAAACTTATATTTGCAGTTGGAATGTATGGGAGAGCACGTTTTTCAACTACAATGTTAAGTTTGTTCTTCGGATAAATTTATCCCAACTACGGAACCCTTCATTGTGCGTGGCCCGACACGCACAATGAAGGGTTCGTCTGAACTTTGTCAGAATAATTTGGTGACATGGTGTAAGTGTAAACAGTGACCACCTTTTGAGGGGTCATTGTACTCATCATTGCCCCCGCGAGGACCGGGCAGACCTCCACCGTATGCTCTACCGTATCCTCCGGGCGATCCACACAATGGCGTTTCCTCCCGCCTCCCTCGGATCTCCTAAGTATTATTAATGCAATGTGATCTTCAATCTCAGCAGCTTCATTTGAGACAAATATTATATTTAACAGTCGATACCGATAAGGCAGTTCAAATAATATTTAATTTATAAGTCACAATATTTTTAAATCGAATCATCTCAAGCCGCGCACGTAGGTAGCCGTGCCAATGACCGTACGTTCTTGTATCTGAATAGATATATCAACAAACCGATCGGTCGACCGTCGATGCTTCAAAGTTCTTATAAATTGGCGGCCATTATTAGTTTTGTTAAAAATCATAACTCTCCTTTGGCTTTGCCGTAGTCGGGTAAAAACTAAGAATCGATACACTCAGATTTTTAATTTGCTAGACTAAAATGACATATGAGTAAAATGTCAAAATTACACAAAAAGTTCGATTTGAGCTGTCATTTTGGTCTAGCAAATTAAAAATCATAGTTTAGTTCATAACATCTGTAGGAATTCGGAACCAATGAAAAAGTTTGACATATTAACAGATAAAACCTCCTTCCCTTCTTCCAATTCATTTGAGGTCGGTGCAGTATGTTTTCTTTGCCGTCATATAAGATTTCACCTCTTCTAACCCCACTATCTTTTATACAATCCTGAATCCATCATAATCACACATAAAACTCATCATTTTCTTGTCCTAATCCCAATTTACATATTTGGGATCGGCGCAACATGTCTTCTTCTTCCATACTTCTCTTTTAGTCATCTCGCTAGTCCCCTGTCTAGCCATATCATCTTTCACACAATCCATAGTTTCTATAGCCACATAAAACTACGAGCAAGTAATTATAACCATTCGTTTTATATAGGAACCGGACACAACTATGTATATTATTCGATAGTCCCTATTAACAATGTCGGTTCTGCAAAAAGACTAATGTTCAGTCCCTACTGAAAAGTAGCATTTTTGCAGAACTGACATTGTTAATATCATAAAGATATTTTTTATCGTTAAAACAAACTTTGAACTGCCCTCGGTTCCAAATTTGTTTTGGCAATTAAAAAAATGTTTACCAATAGTCACTTTTTTACATAAATCGTATGTAAAAAAGTGACTATTGGTAAAAAAAAATTAACCGACATTGTTAATAGGGACCAACGTATTATTTTTGACCAGATTTATCAACAAGTGTATTATATAGGGTTATATATATGTCAGCAATCTATTAAGGGGATGTAGGAGAGGTCATTTGCAACCAAATGACCCCATAAGACTCATATGTAAATGTCAACAATTTTTTTGCAGAAATCGATCATTTTAAAGTCAAAAAACCTGCTCAGAATTATGAAAATTGTAACGATTTGTAGCTCTGGTTTAAATACTATCAAAGATAATTGTCATTTTATAGTTGATTATTATGTATTGAGATAAAATGTCCAATTACTCGAAAATGGTTAACATTTGCATAGGGGTCATTAGTTATAATTACCTCATTACTAACATAGTGGTAAGATAATGTTATACTAACAAAATATGGACATTTAAATAGTCTGAAATAAACGGATTTTATTTTATTTTATTTTTATTTATTATTTGGGGCCATTTGGTTGCAAATGACATTTCTACATCCCCTTAAAGGATTGCCGACATATTATTTACCGATAATCCTGTATATATACGTGATTATTACTGATGAGATGTATCAAAGGAACAAGCCTGTGGTTGCGGTCTAGTAAATTATATGTTCTGTCAAACTGTTAGCTCCACGCGCCGGTGTAACCGGTTACTATTCTTACGAAACGCAACTGTAAAAAAATATGATAAGTCTTAATCAAACACAGTCGGATGTTTCAGAATTATTTCCGCGTTTATTGTCATTAGGAACGCCATTTGTCTGTTCCATCTGAACTTAAACGTAATGTATCTTGGTCATGGGCTTTAGTAATAAATTAATTCCCGTTAATTATACAGCGTTATTGGTAAAACACCAACAACCTCTTAAGGGGTCATTGTACTCATCATTATGAACAACTTATACTATGGGACCAAACCTGAAATCGCGAAAAAAATCAGCTGTTCAGTACATTTATGTTAGCATAATTCGTCAAAATGCAGTGCTATTCTGTACGAATCTCACCGTGAAAACATAGGTGAGGTGAGCGTGGAGTGAGCTGTCAATAGTGTCAATCCCTAGCATCAGGTGAAATGACAGCTCTCTTCAAGCTCACTTCACCTAAGTTTTCACTGTGAGATTTTTACAGAATAGACTGGCTGAACAGCTGATTTTTTTTTCGCGATTTGTTTCAAAGTTGTTCACAATGATGAGTACAATGACCCCTTAAGAGGTTGTTGGTGTTTTACCAATAACCCTGTATATCTCTCTTATGTATTTTTGTATTTAATTCAGGGTTGTCAATTTTTTATGAGCGACGAAAAACACGTTTCTTACCTGGGTCGCGGGTTGGTTGTTTGAAAGAGTTACCGTGGCCCTGGCACAGGCAACTAACTGAAGGAACACGGGTGGGTCAATTAAAAAAAAGGTTACGTTAGTTATGATGTTTCAAAAAAAACTTTCCTCAAGGCTGGATTCCAACAACAAAATTTTTACATTTGCATTTTTGCATTGTCGCATTGTACAACATACGTAAAGGTAAAAGAAAATTCAGTCTCATATCCTAGTATAATTTTTAAGATCTTTTTTTTTTTTTCCTTTTGGCTTCGCACGGTTTGTGCATTTAGCCAATGTCAAGTTTATAATTATTAGGTTGGGGAAAAAGTATAACAAAAAGGACGCGTCCGCCAAGTTTGGAGATTTTTCTTTAAGATCATAAATATTGTAGGCAGCTGTATTGTAATTCTCCATTTGAAAGTTTGATAAAAATATGGATAAAAGATATCCCAAACATTGGGGCGCGGAATCCTGTCCCGTCCTTAAAATGCGCCTCATGTAATTTCCTGACCTGTCACTTTTCATAAATCGAATCTGACAAATGACGTAATAACTGGCCAGCACGATATCAATTTTAGTGTTGGCATCCCTATCATTAATCTACGTATAGCGCACTCTAATTGACATTCTAGTGAACAAAGTGTAATTAATACCAGTGATAAGAATTTCTCTTTATTTTACTTTTTTGTTTTTTGTTGTTCTTGTTTTTAACGTTGAGTATTTCTTAGATTGCGGTATGTAATTGTGGCAGCTCAGCTTTGAATACAGTCATTAGTGCTCTGTCTATAGTATAGTCAATTGGTCTTAACAATTTAATTGGGTTGCTTATACAATCATATTGTGTGTTTTTGTAACAATACTGGCAATTTGTGAAAAAAAAGTTTCAGAAAATACTTCTATACTTACCTATAGATTACAGGAAAACCTATAAGAAGTCTATGGTCTTAAAATAACATGGTAAATCTCAATATTGTGCGTACGAACTTACATTTGCAGTTGGAATGTATGGGAGAACATTGTTTTTTTTTCAGCTACAATGTTAAAAGTTTGTTCTTGGGATAAATTCATCCCAATTACGGAACCCTTAATTGTGCGTGCTCCGACACGCACTTGACCAGTTTTTTCCTTATGACGGCAGTATTCGACCCGTATATGTATGTTTGTATGTCCGCGATTTTCTCAAAAACGAATGAAACAATTTTGATGATTCTTGCACAAACGTATCTAATCTACATACTTTCAGGAAGGTTGTAGTATATAATACATTAGGTAATTATTCTTATGTACGAGGTTATAATTTCACCGGGACCCTTCGCCTGTACTTATCTAGTGAGTAGGAACACCCGTGATACCATTTTGTAACATGAAGCGCATCTTATCGAATCTTGGATTGTACATTACAGGCGAATGCTCCGGTGAGGAAGCACCTTAAGAGGATTGTGAAGTGCCGATACGCGGCGGGAGTTTTGGAGGCAATCACCTACATTTCATACAATTATTTACATAAATATTGCTTCGGGCGATAACGTTTTCACCCCTCTAAACCTGTACGAAATGAGACAATGTTGGTCTCATTACATTCAGTATATCTTAATCTAGGTTTGTAGGTTTTTCTTTTTTAGTAAATCAATTTAATTTAATTAAAAAAAAAAAACGCTCGAGGAAGTTTTTATGTCAAAAATATAGATATTTAGATGCTAATAACTTATATCGTATGCAATATTTCTTTATAATAAAAACTTACGGACCTAGTTTTTTATTATACCTACAACATTTCCAAAAATTATGAAAATTAGGCTGTTTAAGGGGAGAAAAACGTTATCGCTTTTTGTACGAAAATTTACAGCTTCATAATCCTCATAAGGACTCATTTCACTTCGGTTCCATTGTCATGGTTTGGTAACATGCGCAAGATTACCGCCGGTTTAACGTTTTTTCTAACACTGCAGTTAACAGCAATTAGTTGTTGAAACAGAGGCTGAGTGCATAGTCTCGTTGTGGCTAGTTACATCAAGTTATTGCTAACAATGCTGTCGAGATGTAGTTAGGTCAGAAGGACAACGTCATAGTGCGCGAGGACGAACATACACCCGCACTTAGCGGAGAAATAGACATTAGTTATTCATAAGCTAGCAATAGCTATTAGAATGAGGTCTATAAGAATAATCAGCCAACATTTTTCTCACTACTGGGAAATAGGCTTCCTCTCTGTAATGCCGCCTTCTCACTGCCCGTCGAGGCCTGTCGCGGCAAGTGCCGAATATTTCACGGATCATCCCATACATTCGATCGGACGGGCGACGACAGGCCACCACAGGCCGACTGTTCCCACGGCCTGTCGGCCTGCCCTGGCGCGGACTGGCCTGTGAGAAAGCGGGCTGTAGGACCGCAGCATAAGAGGGAATGGGCCGATATTCAAAACACCCAGTGCGGGTTGGTGGATGTCACATCTACAAATTTTTGATTCTATTTTTTTATTTTATTGTTTGACCGATACCGCTGTATCGCGACTTATGTATGTGCGCGGCGAGACGGGGTCAGTGGAGCAACCTAATTGCGTACACACTAACAATCGGAATCTGAATCATTTTGAAGCAAATTGCTAATCCTGCTTTATTAAATATGTTCGAAAAATATTGTCAGCTCAACAACGTAAATAACGCAATGAATGTTATTGAACTGTCAAAATGAAACCGATTCCGATTGATATTGTGTTACGCATTTGCCCCGCTGGCCGCTCGTTCGTGTTGACTCACAGCGCCGGCGGGCGTCCCGCCGCTCATTCGTCAACTCTCACGCATCCCGTCCCCGCGGTACAGCGGTATCGGTCAAACTATAGCACATGCCGGTTTCCTCATGATGTATTCAAGCCTATAATATCTAATAACACAATGTCCACAGTCTTATATTTATAAGGTGCTGCGCACAGCGCCATTTATCTTACATCCTCAAATTACAGTCCCATACTGTTGCTTTTTAAGGTTCCGTACCCAAAGGGTGCCAACGGGACGGAGAAAATTAAAGTGGCTCCACAATGCCCCATACAATAAACGTGTATTTTTTTTTTTTTTTAATAATACGGGCAAAGTTTGTCAAATCACAGGATGTTCTACCCGTGAATATGAACAACTTTCACTATGGCTCTGAAATCATGAAAAAAAAATCTGCTGTTTCGTATAAAAGTTCAATACTTACTCGACCAAAATGTATGAAACAGCAGATTTTTTTTTCATGATGTCAGAGTTGGTCCCATAGTGAAAGTTGTTCATATTCATGGGTAGAACACCCTGTGAAAATTTGCGCACTGCTTAAAAACTTGTCCCGTATACCTAGTGTTCATTATTGTACAGTGATACAATACGCACTTGGCCGCTTTTCATTTTTAATTTACGTACTAAAATCGGCTAAGTATCAGTACGTTAACAGTTCTGACTCAGAAGTCATTGTGGAATAGCAAGAAGACAGCAATTCTGTGAAGAACCAAACCGTACCATCGTATCTACGAAATATTTGATGATTGACAGTCCTCATTCCTCATGCCTTATCAAGACTGAACCTTCTATCATCTTCTTTAGTGATACACAACCCAGTTTTCACAGAGTGAAACCATTATAGGCCGGGTACGCACGAGCAGATAAACGCAGGCATTTATAATCTGTAATTTAGTCGATCGCACGCAACTGCAGATTAAGGTCGAGTAGGACGTTGTAATTAAAAATAATTGAGTTATTTATTGTTATTTATTAGCGGTTTCATACTTAGTGCGAACAGTGTGAACATAGCTGTATTTTTTTTGCTAAATGTTCATCATGATCTGAGTTAACCACACATTTGCAAGAAAAAGTTGAAGTTTTCAGTCTTTTTATCAGAACGCAGGTTTTTTGAACTTTTCGTGGAATCATACAGAAAAGCAATCTGTCCAGCCTTTTCCCAACTATGTTGGGGCCGGCTTCCACTCAAACTGGATGCAGCTGATTACCAGTATTTTACATGTAGTGACTCTATCTGACCTCCACAACCCAGTACGTAACCCAGTAACCCTGGGTAATACGATGGCTGGTTGTCAGACTTTCGGGCTTCTGACGACCCGTAACGACTGTCAAAGATCCACGAATGACAGCCGGGACCAATCCGAGGCTTGGCGGAGTCTCGGTATGTAGCGATGGTCACCCATCCACGAACCAACCCCAGCAAGAGTAGCTTAACTAACTAGCGTGAGCTTATTAGCACTTCTGAAGCAGTCTTCAGCATTGAACAAGTTTTGACTTATCGAATAGGTAACTATGTGCAGTCCGGCCGCCCGTCGAGAGAATGCATTCCTGACACTTGTCAGACAAAATCTAGTTGTAATAGGGATCAAATTCGCAAAACATATTCGGTAGTAAGATACTGACAGGTGTCAAGAAAGAACGCATTCTCTCTAACGGCCGGACTGAATCTTGAAGTTTCATCAGGGAGACATTTTTGACGGCCGGTGGCGACACAAAATCTTCAAAAAAAAAAAAAAAGTAAAAGCACAGACAATATCGGTATACAGCTTACTCAAATCATGTCTGCAAATGACAGGTTGCGCAGCTCTAGCGGTTAATTCACACGTAATTATCGACTCTTGCTTTCGATAGACATCGGATATACGAAGTGGGTCGACACTTTCACGACACTCGTGTTTTTGCTCTATTTATGTGACGGTTTCAATTCCTGCGAATAATAAATTGCTTTCTTTGAAACTTGAAAGATGGAAGACGTGTTTTATGAACTACTTTCTTAAGGGGGAAGCGTCAGGGTAGCCCGCGCAATTCTAATTTTCTTACATTTTTTGCAATTTGCAATCGGTTTTGCCAAGCCCCAAGTTCTGGTTGGTTCAATGGTTGTGATTTCACGGACAGCAAACACATCAACTAAGAGTACCTACATTATATTTAGTACCTAGGTAAATCAATTTTAATCCGACTTCAAAAAAAGGAAGAGGGTCTCAACTCAGTTGTATTTTTTTTTTTATATTTGTTACCTCAATACTCCGTAATCCTATCCTAACTATCATAACTGTTACTATTATAAATGCGAAAGTAAGTTTGTTTGTTACCTTTTCACGCCTAAACTACTGAACCGATTATCATAAAATTTTACATATACGTTGTCAGGTGTACATAAACGGACATAGGTTACCTTTTATCCCGAAAAAAAGTACTGTTCCCGAGGAAAACAACAATAACTGTCTTATGATAATAGATGGCGCCACGTGTCTTTCGAATCATTGTTGAATTATATTATTATTAAAACTGTAGTAGTGTCTTATGATTAGTTTTTTTTTTTATTATTAAAGTAGGTACCACATACACCGTACCGTAGTACATTTTGTGAATCTAGAGTGTCGATAGACCGGTTTTTTATCCTCCTAACTATCCTAACTAATATTTACAATATAAATGCGAAAGTGTGTTTGTTTGTTACGCTTTCACGCTTAAACGGCGGAACGGATTTTGATGAAATTTGGCACATGGGTAGACCATGACCTAGAGAAGGACATAGGCTACTATTCATCCTGGATCGCAGACGAAGTCACGGGCAACAGCCAGTTTATAATAAATCTGCCAATTTGGTCCATTTCCTACGTGTCATTTTTTTTTTTTTTTTTTAATATAGGAACAACAAACAGCTACATTATGCAATGTTACAAACAGAAAAACATAAATCACATAAGTAATAATGTAGCCCACAACGCTGTTCACAGATTACCATACATAAACAAACCTTAAAGTCACTAGGAGGTGAACTGTCTCATGCATGACAGTTACACTTATATTATAAAAACAATAAAAAAAAAAAATGTTAAAAATATTAGTATTTTAGAAACAACAGCAAACAATTTAAAACAATTAGTCCAAGGCTTCAAGTTTCTCATACAAAAGGCTATGAAACCTTTTCAGAGAGCATGCAAATATATCTATGTGTGTTATAAGCATACTTCCGTAGTCCGTAGTAAGTAAGGCAATGTCAAAACAAATGAAACAAAACCACAGAGGCAAAAACTTCACACAATGAAACTGAATCAATGAAGTCATGCATTTGTAGAGCTGCTCTGGTATAAAGCTGATATCAGGCGCTTCAATTTTTGTTCTTTTTTTTCACTCGAAGTTAAGGGCCCCTTTTTCGAAATTTACGTTTCTAGATCGAGTTGTTTTCAGAGAAATCATCATATTTAAATCCGTAAAAAAATATATAGTACAGATACATCTTTGATCTAGTGACTTTTTTGGTTAAAAACACATTATTTAACATTTCGCTTGATAAAAAAAAAATCTGAAGTAAAGTCGATTTTGAAAGTATTTTAAGTTTTATGAGACTTGGGAGAACGCAACTTTTATGAAAATTTAACATTTCATTTACTAATCGGGTTTGACAGGGATATTTTTGGATAAATTTAAAATACGGCACTTTTTTTTTTTTAAATTAAATAAATACGTGAAAAACGGCTCGCGCGCACCGCGCCAGTGTCCTGCCGGACGTCATCGAGGGAGGACCTATGCAATTTTTGCTCGCGACCACATTATCGTCGCCGCAAGAAAAAAAGTGTATCCGTAATGACTAATCTACACAGACTAGCCAAGTCAGTATGACTGAAATTCTACATAGTCATACTGACTTTAATGGAAACTTTCACCTTTACAAGGTGCTTTTAAGGAGGTGTACCTATTAAAATTTGTGTTTTGTTTTTATTATTACTTTTAATTATATAATATTTTAGAGGAGACTCGCGCCCAGGATTGAGGAATATATCGGTCGATGAAAATGAACCTGCATCTAGCACACGACCACTTTTTATTGAATTTAAATTTTTATGCTAGTGCTAGTATATTTTATTTTTTAACCGACTCCAAAAAGGTGGAGGTTCTCAATTCGTCTGTATTTTTTAACAACTTCAAAAAAAGGAGTTACTCGTATCAATTCGATACGTACGTATGTAATATTACTGGATCTGCGATCACATATGATGATCTATTAGGGCTTCCAAGCAAATATACAAAATTTTATAGATGTATGTTTGTATGTATGTACTACACGATTCTACTACATGATTCTTTCTAAAGGTCTGATGATAACCAGGTAAGTGCTTATTGGTCCTCAGTAATGGAAATAGTTAAGATGACCTGGCTTTCAAAATTTATCTAATTGAGCTCGGGTGCTACTACATGATACTTTCTGAAGGTCTGATAAGTCTGGTAAGTGCTTATTGGTCCTAAGTAATGGAAATAGTTAGAATGGCCTAGCTTTCAAAATTTATCTAATTGAGCACGGGTGCTACTACATGATACTTTCTGAAGGTCTGATGATGACCAGGTAAGTGCTTATTGGTCCTCAGTAATAGAAATAGTTAGGATAGCCTAGCTTTCAACATTTGTCTAATTGAACACGGGTGCTACTACATGATACTTTCTGATGGTCTGATGATGACCAGGTAAGTGCTTATTGGTCCTCAGTAATGGAAATAGTTAGGATAGCCTAGCTTTCATCATTTGTCTAATTGAACACGGGTGCTACTACATGATACTTTCTGAAGGTCTGATGATGACCAGGTAAGTGCTTATTGGTCCTCAGTAATGGAAATAGTTAGGATAGCCTAGCTTTCAACATTTGTCTAATTGAACACGGGTGCTACTACATGATACTTTCTGAAGGTCTGATGATGACCAGGTAAGTACTTATCGGTTCTCCATAACGAAAGTAGTTAGGATGACCCAGCTTTCAACATTTATCAAATTGAGTACGGATGCTACTACTAGATACTTTCTGAAGGTCTGATGATGACCAGGTAAGTACTTATCGGTTCTCAGGAACGGAAATAGTTAGGATGACCGAGCTTTCAACATTTATCTAATTGAGCACGGGTGCTACTACATGATACTTTCTGAAAGTCTGATGATGACCAGGTGAGTGCTTTTTGGTCCTCGGTAATGGAAATAGTTATGATGGCCTAGCTTTCAATATTTGTCTAATTGAGCACGGGTGCTACTACAAGATACTTTTTAAAGGTTTGATGATGACCAGGTAAGTGCTTATTGGTCCTCAGTAATGGAAATAGTTAGGATGACCTAGCTTTCAAAATTTATCTAATTGAGTACGGACGCTACTACATGATACTTTATGAAGGTCTGATGATGAACAGGTATTTAAGTGCTTATCGGTACTCAATAACGGAAATAGTTAGGATGACCCAGCTTTCAACGTTTATCTCATTGAGGACGGATGCTACTACATGATACTTTCTAAAGGTCTGATGATGACCAGGTAAGTGCTTGTTGGTCCTCAGTAATGGAAATAGTTAGGATGGCCTAGCTTTCAACATTTGTCTGATTGAGCACGGGTGCTACTACAAGATATTTTCTAAAGGTCAGATGATGACCAGGTAAGTGCTTATTGGTCCTCAGTAATGGAAATAGTTAGGATGGCCTAGCTTTCAACATTTGTCTGATTGAGCACGGGTGCTACTACAAGATATTTTCTAAAGGTCTGATGATGACCAGGTCAGTGCTTATTGGTCCTCAGTAATGGAAATAGTTAGGATAGCCTAGCTTTCAACATTTGTCTAATTGAACACGGGTGCTACTACATGATACTTTCTGAAGGTCTGATGATGACCAGGTAAGTACTTATCGGTTCTCAATAACGAAAGTAGTTAGGATGACCCAGCTTTCAACATTTATCTAATATCTACCTGGTCATCAACAGACCTTCAGAAAGTATCATGTAGTAGCACCCATGCTCAATTAGACACATTTTGAAAGCTAGGTCATCCAAACTATTTCCATTACTGAGGACTAATAAGCACTTACCTGGTCATCTTCCATTATCTTGAATACTATGAAACTTACACTGTGCCCTAAGTTGGAGTAAATGTAAGCCAACAAAAAAAGAATGGTCACGATGCGATTAATAGTTTCTGAGATATGCGTGGACAAACATACATACATACAAACATACATCTATAAAATTTTGTATATTTGCTTGGAAGCCCTATTAGATCATCATATGTGAATATCTCGCAAATCCAATAATATTACATACATACGTATCGAATTGATAACTCCTTTTTTTGATGTCGTTAAAAATAACTTTAATTTCGGAAGTCGGTGGCATAACACGAAAATACAAAACCAAAGACACCGAGTTCCGAAATTAAAGTTATTTTTCACTTTGTAGTGTTTTGTTTTGGAAGTCTAATTTTGTTAAAAAAAATATTATTTTATATTATTTATATTGTTTTTCATTATAGTACTCACCAAATCTTCTAAAACCATTCTTTAAATTATATATATCATCGCCTGCCAGTCATGCATTCATAACAATATAAGTGTATTAGTGTTTACAGTCAATAGTGCAGTGGACAGTACATCAAGCTATACGTTTTTGTTGCAAACTAGCTCTTATCACCAGCACGCCAATAATATTTGAATTACTGATTTATTTATACTGTGGCGTGCTCGCCCGCCGCCATAGGTCACCGGAGTTCATATCGCGACGGCTCCTGTGCAACACGGACGCAAGCCGTCTCGGTGCGTAAAATGCCTAAACTTTCGGAATAAGGGGCCCTTAAACGTCGGAACACAAAATGAATCTAAATTGAAAAACCACACGAAGGTTTCCGTCCCACCGCACATTTTAAATAATACAATACATTTTTTTTTTAATAGTCCAGTTATAAAATACACGTTTCTTGTATGGCCTATATCCCCTTTAATTTTTAACTTAATTTTATTTTTTGTATTTTGTTGCTATAGCGGCACAATCTGTGGAAATTTCAACTGTCTACCTATTACGGTTCATGAGATACTGCCCGCTGGACAGATAGACGGACAGACGGACAGTGTAGGCTTAGTAGTAAAAATGAACATTCACCCGAGTAAAGGCTCTGGCAGACAGGTGCGACGCGACTCCGGTAGAATAATTTCAATGAGGTTTTCATTGAAAACATTACACCAGTCGCGACGCGCCTGTCTCCGGGAGCCTTAAAGCATCTGACATCAGCTTTAAATGAAAAGAAATCTGCTTGCTCAAAGAAAAAAAATATCCGTTCCAATCCAGTGGGGCGATCGGAATCGATTTCATTTTGACAGTTCAACAACATTCATTGCGTTATTTTACTTTGTCAAGCAGACAATTTGCTTCAACTTGATTCAGATTCAGATTTGTCAATCGGAATCTGAACGAACGTGTGTTACGAACCGCACGGGTCGATCCATCAGGTTAAGCTACGCTTGCCGGGGTTGGTCCGTGGATGGGTGACCTTCTTTACATACCGAGACTCCTCCGTGCCTCGGTAGTCCCGGCTGTCATTCATGAATCTTTGACAGTCGAGACGGGTCGTCCGAAGCCCGAAAGTCGGACAACCAGTCTTACCAAGGGGTATCGTATTACCCAGTAACTGGTTTGTAGAGCTCAGATAGGCAGTCGCTCCATGTAAAATACTGATATTCATCTGCATCCTGTTAGAGTGGAAGCCGCCCCATCATAGTTGGGAAAAGGCTAGGCAGATTGAGTGTGTTACGTAATTAGGGTGCTTTTAGACATATTATTAGGTTAGGTAGGTCCAGCACACTGATAATTTCCTACTGGTTCTCGTACATAATGATAACTGTCTGTATACTTAGAAGTAAACAACAAACAAAAAACGATCCACGTGCTGGAGCCCAATGAGACGGAACAGTTTTTCTCTTGTTTTGCCCCAGTGGCGACATCTGGGGTAATGAGATACAATAACAATCACGCGGTAGATTCTTCATGGAAATTATAAACAATACCTTGCTTGTCAAGGATGAAGCAAATTTATACAATAAAGTTACATTATTTGTGGGTAGTTTGAGTACCAATAAGATGTTTGGTTTTAACTTAAAGAAAATTCTCTTTCGATGGTTTTTTTTTCTAGATAAACACTTTCAAGTTTGCATTTTTCGCGACGATAAACGATTTTTAATAATTATAAACTGAAGATCACGTCTGAATGAGTAGTGTTAATGATTTAGAAAAAAAAATGTTCAATTAGAGCATTTTTTAATAACTTAATATGTGAATATTTTAAATTATGTTTGTATTTAATTTAGTTCTTTTTTATTTGTGTTCACCGAGACGAAGAATTGTAAATGTTATGTACGCCATTATTGTCACGTGCATCAGACCGCTATGAAGTAATTTTTATAATATTTTTAATGTTATATGTATGTGATGTGGCAGTGCTCTCCATAAATAAATAAATTTATAATGTTATGTCTAATGCGGATAAAAAAATTGGAAATCACAACTATCAAGCGTATTTTTAGGAAACCTTCACCATTTTAAAGATAATTTAATTATTTGTATTTTAGTATACGTGTTTTAATATAATACCTTTTGTTTTATGTATAATAAATTAATAATGCATCTAATTTGGTACAGCGCTCCTTAATGCGTCAGTACTGATCCTATTACTTAGGTCCTTTACCACCTCAATTTAACTCAGGCAGGTATTTTAGCCGATAGCTTGTAACTTTTTTTTAACCACACACCTTGGCAGCAGAACAAATCATTATGCGTTGTCATTTGAGACTCTCAAATCCTTTTTAATATTTCTTCCAAGAATTCAAGGGCGTTTCAAATTTCGAACATGCCATACAGTTGACGTAACTTTTTGACGTCATTTGGCGCATCGCAGTAAGACGTACCAACCGACAAAGTCCGGCTAATGAGAAGCCTAGTCTTCTTGATTGTCCTATACGGCGCAGAAACGTGGACGGTTCGCCTCAAAGACCAACGCAAAATCGATGCACTGGAAATGTGGTGCTGGCGGCGACTACTGCTGATTCCCTGGACAGCGTTTCGATCCTGAAGGAACTAAAAGTCAAGCAGAGATTATCGTTGACTGTGCAAACACGATTTATCAAATATTTCGGCCACGTGGTTCGTAACAAACACTCCATGGAACGACTCATTGTCCAGAGACAAGTGAAGGGCAAGCGGTCACGCAGTCGGTCACGTACGCGTTGGACAGGCCTTATCAAAGCGTCAACACAAACCTCCATAGTTCAGAACAAGGCTCGGAAACCGGTTAAAAATCTTGAAACCCAACCCAAACCGGTAACGATTATTGAAACCCAAACCGAAATCGATTTACGTTAAAGGTTGCACTTTACTGGTTTTTACCGGTTTATGCGGAAAATCAGTTTTTCATGTTTTATGGTTTTGATAGTGAAAGTTAACCGGTTAAAACCAAGTTTGATAGGGTTTCTAGGGTAATATCACTATAACTTGTTGGAAGTGTTAAAAAATTGACGAAAACAATTTAGGTACTAATTACGGAATTAACCGGTTAAATTGGGCGTCAAAGCCATTTGTGCTTATGTAACCGGTAACCTTTATCATTTGGGTTACATAAAAATAGTTCACTTGTTTAACTGGTAAATAAAAAATGATATATTAACCGGTATTTAATCGAAATTAACCGCTTTTTATTAAAAAAAAAACGGTTCCGAGCCCTGGTTCAGAATTTCCGAGACGCTGAAGACCGGAATAAATGGAGGAGCATCGCGAGGGCTGCTTTGGCCAAAGAAAATGTAGAGTCATCAACCACGACCACGCGTGTGTAGAGTGAACGACTAAGGAGGAGGAGGAGTAAGAAGTACAGAGACTATAGTATATAGACCATACTAATTTCATAACGCAACTTGCATTCAAATCAGTCGGTAAATGTAACTAATTTGCACATAAGGTACCGTCATCAGCATGTTGTCTTTACAATGAAACGTTCGTGAATATATTAAGAACAGGCTCCAAGTTACAAGAACTGAGTGTGTGATTCATAATTAGTACTTATTTTAATTTAAGGCGGCTATGACCCCACAGAGACCGTGCTTACTAGTTTTTTGAATAAGGCTGCCAACAGACGGACTGCACAGCGACAACCGCTGGTCTATTCTGTAAAAATCTCACCGTGAAAACTTAGTTGAAGTGAGCTTGAAGAGAGCTGTCATTCCACCTGATTGACACTATTGACATCTCACTCCACACCATTGACGCTCACCTCACCTAAGTTTTCACGGTGAGATTTGTACAGAATAGCACTACCGCACGCAGTCGATATATTCAACTGCACGCAGTTGTACATTTGACTTCGTACAGTCGTGACTTCAACTTCACGCGGTTGATCGCTAACTGTATACAGTTAGTGTGCAGTTCACGCGGTCGGCTGCAGTCGTCGAAGGCTGCTGAGTCGAAGTTGAAGTCACGACTGTATGCAGTTCATATCGACTTCACACGACTGTAGCCGACTGTACGAAGTCGAACGTACAACTGCATGCAGTTGAATATATCGACTGCGTGCGGTTATTGCTGTGCTGTCCGTCTGATGGCAGCCTAAATCATAGGATATTTTTTTTCTGTTTATTTCTCAATTTTTACAAATATTAAGTCACACATATATAGGTAAATACGACTGCGGAGGCGAGCCCCGTAGCGCCGGAGATGCGATTCTCAACGTCTTATAAATGGAATATATGAAATTTATCACTTGGTGTATGAAAATATGAAAAATGTACCTACATGTAGAGTTGTAGGGGTTATGAGTCTTATAAAGGGGAGCAAAATTTTCATTATTTTTACGATAGGACACACCGTTTTCGAGATTTAAGCAAAAGAAGAGAAAAAAATATGATTTTGTAGATAACTGTATACAGGTACTTTGCGGCCGTCGAGTAGAAAGTTTTCTACGGTCTTTAGCATGGCGATTACAAAATCAAATTGTTTTCACTACCCTAGACAACTTTCTTCCAAAATAGGCTACATAAAAAAAGACCTAGACAAAGTTCGCTAGAAAGGAAAGACAAAATGACAAATCGTAGAAGGATTTCTACGGTGCGATGTCAAAAACTGAGAAACGAAATGTCACTTTGTATAGAAAAGGATGTCTACTCTCCGTAGAGATAGACAAGTGATCATGTTAAGCCCGCTGTCTCCAGTTTTTTGTACTAAGATTGAGCGCCCTGTTGTCTACTCTTCGTAGAGTATATAGACAAGTGGTCACGCTAAGCCCACAGGGAGTTTATTATTACCTCAGTCACATTATACCATGATATCGGAGATAGCACGGAATACCCCAAGAAATGTTGATGCAACAAAACATCACGCATGCACTCCTCAAAGGGTCAGTCAGATGTGTACCTATACATAGTACACCCGCATTTCGCCAGTTATGCAATTTGCAAAAGCATTCAACAAAAAAAAAAAAACCTTTTAATTACAACGGTAAGTCGCTCAAAGATCGTCTTCGACGACAACAAATTGATACTAAGTTCATGATCAATTTAAAAAATACACACAGAACGTGTAACAAAATGTATGTTCCCACAAGTTCCCACAGCTATCCTCGCTAAGTTTCGCAAACTTTTATATTTATAGTTGACAGTGTTGACAGCAAGAAGTGTCATCAACCTCTGCGTGGGTGCTACACGGCAGAGGTTAAGCAACAGCTATTGACATTCAGCTGCTCTTATAGCAACATATGTTAATGGGAAAGACTCGTCGAAAAGACGTGTTGGTACAAAGTTGGAAGAAGTGCCGATTTTGTAATGACGGTGAGTTAAGACGGTGACGACCGATTTTAAACGGAAGATTGTTAATGATTTGGAAATAAAATATAAGTTAAATTAGAGCATTTTCTTAATAACTTTATTTGTGATCATTTTAGATTATGTTAAATTACATAGTCGAATTAATCTGTAAAGTTATGTCTAACGCGGATAAAAACTGAGAATCACGCAAAAACTATCAAGCGTATTTTTATGAAACCTTCACCTTTTTAAAGACAATTTAATTATTTATCTTTTAGTATACGTGTTTTATTAAAATACCTTTTTTTATGTATAAAAAATAATAATGCGTCTAATTTGGGACAGCGCTCCTTGATGGGCGAGTCCTATTCCTGGGTGGACGTACGACGTGTTGCGTGAGCTCAGCACAGAACACGCAAGTAACCACTCAAGGCCATTGGCGTATATCGGCGTCTTAAGGACATAGTGAGAACTTTAATAAAACATGCAAGGCTTACCGTTGGAGGGCATCATTTTGGTAGACACTTTTAAAGAAAACAAACTTATTAGCTACTAGAAAGTTATGTAAATAAAATAAAAAACTACAACATACAATATAAAAAGAGGTGTAAATGTTGGAAGGATAAATACAACACTGTGTCTAAATAAAGTTAAGTATTAGATATCACGACTATAGTATCTTATCTCTATCATAATAGATATCATGATATCAATATCTTAAACATGTCTATAAAGTATGCAGACACCTCTCCACACCCATTTTCGATAATTTCATAATTAAAATTTTGCATACATCAACATTGAAATGTCAAAACTGTCATTACGAAAACGTGACGTTTTGTTTTTTTTTTATGGCGTGAAGGCAGAGGCGTTAAATTATACAGGCTTCTAACGTTTGTAGAAATTCGACACACAATAAAATAATATGCATAATTGTATGTAGTATTGGAGTGTTCGGGTCACGACGAACGCACGACTGGATGGACGAGTCACGTTGCCAAAATTATAGCCGCAACGGGTGGTCGGCTTAAAACAATTGGGATGCGTGAAAATTCTACACTTAGGACGTAATTTCAATGTGTGAACTTTTATTTTGTATTACTTTCGAGAACAATTACATGGATAGAATGTTTTCTATTGTTGGCAATGCTTTGTGTTTTTGTAACCTGACCTTTTGTTGATATTTGGACAGCCGACGTTGCCTTTGGCGGGAAAAGTCAATGACCAGCAGACATAACAAACATGCACGTATTATGCAAGCATATTACATATATTTGCATTCAATGAAATATGATATGGCTGCAATCTAGACATTTTTGTCGAGGTATTTAAAAACACTTTTATGCTTAGTAGACCTTCCGAAATAGCTCAAACGGTGATTATTACGATAACCACCGTTTGACCCAGTAAACGGGTTTATTTTTATTATTTTATTTTATTTATTTGGCTCACCAACAATTGAATACACTGATACAAAAATATGAGATACATCGAGTAGACTTATGGACTAGTGTACCAATTTCTTACAGGTAAGCACAACATGCATTACTTATTGGTCGAGTGATATTGAGCACCTACTTACTTAAATTAGATGAGTTCTTATACTCACCGAACATAAATTATGTTTTCAAACAAATTCTAAATTAAAATCATAATTAAAATGAAAATCACATGCAATCTGAATTAAATAAAAAATAAATATACAATTAAAATCAAAATTAAAAAAATATCGAAATCACAATCAAATTCATTATATAAATTAACATCAAAATCAACAACAAAAATAAAAATCAAAACCAACACTTAAAATAAAATTAAAATCAAAATTAAAAAACCATTAAAATCATAATCAAGATCAAATCAAAACCATTATTCAAATTAAGATTGAAATTAGCATCAAAAATAAAAACCAAAATCAACACTTAAAATAAAATCAAATTAAAATCGGTTTAAACCCGGTTGATTGCCCATCTCTACGCACAACCTCTTAATTAAGGGGTCATTGTACTCATCATTATGAACAATTTTTACTATGCGACCAAACCTGAAATCACGAAATAAAATCAGCTGCTCCCTACATTTTGACGAGTTATGCGAACATAGGTGTAGGGAACAACTGATTTTAACCCTTAATAGGTTGTGCATTAATCCCGGGACATGCTGTAGGTACATATGTGTATATGTCGCAGCCAACTGGTTTAATTAGCCGTTTAGTCAACCGCCTAGCCTTTCAACTAAACGGCGGCCGTTCAGCGAGCGGCCTGAATGGAGTTCAATTATAGTTTAGGTTGGAATTGTGACCATCCACGCGCGAGCCGAATTGGTCGCAGTAACTAAGCTAGGGCCCCCCGATCAAATGTTAGGTTAGGTTAGGTTAGATAGAACCGCGAGTACTACCAAAGGCTAGACGGTTAACTAAACTAATGAATGTCGCTTTTCGTGTCTGTCTGTGTGACCGCGTTGTTTATCTAAACTACGCAACGGATTTTGATGCGATTATCACCATCGTTTACAGAATTTATTCCGGAAGAGATAAGTGTATAACTTTAATAATAATAAACTTACATAAGAATCTCGATGTATTTATTCGTCGTAAAAACTGGGTCGCTAGTACATGTATATAATATCCACAAATCTTCTGCCATCTTCCTTCTACTTTTATTTACATCCATTGATATATATCACTCGTCTCTCCACAATTCCATTGCTTACTTTACGGTGCATACTGGGTATACTCTAATCCTTATCCATATCCTAAGGGCACGTCTTCCCTACTATCGCGCCCCCCGGTCTACTCCTTGATATGCAATGGTCTCTGTTGCTCCATGTAACATGAGGGGGGCTAGTGTGAATCTTTGGGTTCATTCGAGTAATCGAGTCTGATCAAACCACGTTAGGGTCGGTGCATTTCATTCGTTCATTCATTCAATAAGTACACTCTGACTCAAAACTTGAGCATTATACCTTGCAGTATTCAAAGATGATTTCACACAGTTCACACCATTGTCATGTCAACTTTGTACATCCTTGTGTGAATCAGTACAGAGATTGATGTCGCAATGATTCTAATCTTCAAATGAAACATTTTAATTTACATAAAAATATTGTGAGTTTGGTAAGAGCATACTAGTTCTTGCATTCCATGTTTTTGGAAGCCTAAGTGTACGACCCGAGAGAAGCGTCCAGCGGGGCGTTCAGCGTTGCGTGCAAGCGGCGAAGAGCGTTCACCGAGCGCCACTCGGCCGTCACTCAGGCCACTCGCGAGTCGCGCATCACGCCCCGCGCTGCCGGACGCTCGAGCCGAGCGTGCACTCAGACCGTACACTAACCAAGTCCGACTGTGACTGTCTTGTTGGTGTATTGGTCGCTAGCACTACTCCTCAGCATGAGGTCCTGGGTTCAATTCCCGGGTCGGGTAGTGTTTGAATTTCTCAGTGGCAGCCCAGTCTGGATTAGGGGCCTTTTGATAGCAACAGGCTCGCCTCTTAGAGAAGCATGGGGCATAAGCATAACTGGCAAAATGAAGGTGTGGGTACACCTCTGCGCGAAATACAGACAAGTTATTATGAGATCTAATTTTCTGAGGTAAGCTTCTAGGAACTGGAGTTTACCAGAGGCTTCCATATTTAGGTCACTTTAGTATTTATATTCCGGTCTACGATTTGTTGTGTTCATCCGGATACATGATTTGGAAGTGCCATCACCAAATTACGATAGATAAGAATTAAAACACGCTTGTAAATAACGTATTTAAACATCACTTGTATATACCTATAGAGATAGGATGAAGTTTTAGGGCCGGTTTTCTGATCCGTAGTTAACTCGACCAATAGTTAAACATAGTAACTATGGTTGAATATTGACTAAATGTGAAAGGCTAAAGATGAATATATTCATGTTAGCTCATTCATATTAAAAAATAGTACAACTTGTAACTAATGGCATAACTAATTAATGTTTACTCTTTCACATTTAGGCAAAATTCAACCATTAGCTACTATATTAACTATTACTATTAACTACGGATCAAAAAACCGGCCCTTAAACACGTTTTTTACAAACGGGTTTAAGATGACAGCAACTTCAAACGATTGACAGAAATATAACGATGTTTTGAATTCGATTAAACGTATTTATTAAATGTTATGCCCGTTCTAAAACAATACATATCCCAAGTAGTACCTAAGATACTATTTTTTTAATACTGTGCAAAATCTATTTTTGACTATGGCCGACAGGAGGCAGTAAATGGTTTGCTATTTACTGCCTCCTGTCGGCCATAGTCAACGTACAAATATTATAACAACACATAACCGATGGAATTCATTCATTTGTGGTCGTGGTGAAGAAGAATTTATGTACTTCCTGGGATACATATATTTTTTGTATTTTTTTTTTTTAGAACGGCCATAAGGTCTATTATACGCTATTCCATTCTTTACCGAATACCCGGATAGTATATGGGACGGCTTTTCGCGATTACGATCTTGGTCTCATGCAGAAAATTGTTCAGATCCATAAATTTCACATCATTCTGATACATGCTGTATTGCCCATTCCTCAAGCACTGCTTGACCCTCCCAGCAACACTGCTTAATACATTAGGCGCGGCAGACGCACATGCGCGTTTTCGGACGTTCACCAGGTGCTTGACGGCGCGTATGCGCGTCCATACAATTTACATAACTTTCTTCGAGTGCGGCGCGCCGCACCTGTGCGTTCGTTGTGCATCTCTATTGTTTCGAAAACATCGTAAAATAAGGGTCGGTAAGGGTGTAGCATAAAGAAGCATTTGCATAAAGAATTAAGCAGATAATGTGTTAAACTGCCTGATTTCTTTATTGAACCATCAGAGAGCCTCCCATCCGAGCATAAGTTACCGTGGCCTACTTGGTAAACCTTAAGGTGATTGCGCAGTGCTAGTCCGCGAAATTCAAACTTCTTACGTCTTTTGCAATTTGCAGGTCAGTGTCAGGTTATATGTTGATCAACATATGAACTGGAGATACCGCCGAAAACGCAGACCATATTTTATAATTAGTTTAGGTTATAAATAATTAAGATAAAAATATAATAACCTAACTTAACTAATACTATTATAAAACTAAAATATGGCGTTGAAAAATTCCTCCGCATCGCTGTCGACTCGTAATGTATTCAGCATACTGGTGGCATTGCCACGTTGTATGATAATGCTTAGCCTCTGGCCAAGGTAAAAGCTAGTTACGGGAAGTGTCAACCAGCCGTTAGGAGATTTCGTTGAACAAACCATGAGCACACGGACCCCACGGCCCGAGGGTTTCAACCCCAAACGGCTCGAAAATATAGTTACCGATAAGGTTATTATACTTCCGCCGCTTGAGGTTTTCCGCAGCCGCAGCAGCAGCGCCAGCACAGCACCTTATGCCAGGAAGATGGGAAGCCGCAAGACTATCGACATACGTTGCGTCCCACACTAAAGGTCTACCCACCTTCCATGGAAATAAAGACATGCCGTCCGGTCTCTTGCCACCGTCGCATGCCAAGCCATTGGGTTCTAATACAGCTGGAACGCTGACGGTGACAAGGGCACGTCGAATGATGTCATTAATGTTCTCATGCCACGCTAAGCGACCTGAACTTCGGCTACAAGACAGGCCGTGGTGTCCGAGGCTGTTGACAACTTCGCCACAGTGACAGCGATGAGGAGTTTTGGTTCAACACAGCACATAATAATACCTCTCTCTCTCTCTCTCTAAGCACAGCTACATAATATTACCTACATTCACGATCCCATTCATTCAACTTCTGAGTATTACCACGTCAGTAAAGTGCAACACTGCAGTGACAATGACCCGTATCATCGGGTCACACTTTCACCGCATTGTTAGTTCTAACACTAAACGAAAGCTTTCTCAACTGAAGAACAGTTTCTAGCTTTACCATTAGACGTACTGGTAATTTATAGTTACAACGAACTCCCACTCTACAGGGTCAAATGAAATTAGCTAGCGAAACTTCGCAGACGTGATGGGTAAATTAGACGTACTAGTAATTTATAGTTACAACGGACTCCCACTCTCAATCAATCTGCCTACCCTTTTCCCAACTATGTTGGCGTTGGCTTCCAGTCTAACCGGATGCAGCTGAATACCAGTATTTTACATGGAGCGACTGCCTATCTGACCTCCACAACCCAGTTACTGGGTAATAAATACCCCTTGGTAAGACTGGTTGTCAGACTTTCGGGCTTCTGACGACCCGTAACGACTGTCAAAGATCCACGAATGACAGCCGGCACCAACGGTTGAACGTTCTTTCCGAGGCACGGAGGAGTCTCGGTATGAAAAGATGGTCACCCATCCACAGACCAACCCCGGCAAGCGTAGCCTAACCTGATGGATCGACCCGTGCGGCTATTATTATTCATTATTACTTAGCCACAAGCTCCTCAACGGACTCCCACTCTACAAGGTCAAATTAAATTAGCTAGCAAAACTCCGCAGTCGCGATGGGTATCGATATCTAAACATGACAAAATAAAAATAAAAAAGATTTGATTTTTTTTTTTTGGTCAATGACCGCTGGTAGTGTTGTTACTTGAAGTGTGTTTATCAACTTATAATCTGTTTTATCGTGTTGAGATATCATTATTCGACACCCATAACGTCTATAAAGTATACAAAAAAAAAAAAAAAACAGATTATAAAACTGATATTTTTTTAAGTCCGGAGACCCCAAAAACAAATTTATTAATTTATTTTTTGTGTTATCATGTTTAGATAATATACCGATACCCATCACGTCTGTGGAGTTTCACTAGCTAATTTAATTTGACCCTGTATCGGTGGCTATACTGGCTATGGATTCGTCATATCTACGGCAATCCTTATTGGAATAGACAAAAGAAGAGATAAGTAATATAATTATACAAATGAGGCCTCGCAGTGTACTATTATAATAAAATAATTGCCCTCTTCGAGATCTGAATGAAGCCTTTTTTTATTGGTTCGGAGCACAAGGCAGAGCCCGGTGAGGTAGCCTGACGCGATCAAGAGCTGCTGTAGGAGACACCATGTACCTTACGGTCCACACTGAAGAAGACCGCATAGTATGGGAGACACGCCGTATGTAATTGCGATCCTCAGAACAAAGAAACGCGAAAAATGAAATACTTCATTTGAAGATTAGAATCGCTGTGACATCAATCAGTGTACTGATTCACACAAGGATGCACCAAGTTGACACGATAATGGTCTGAAGTTATTTTTTGAAAAGTAAAATAATGTTCAAGTTCAGAGTCAGTGTATTTAACAAAATATTAGGTTCTCGCTTTTGCCCGCGGCTTCGACACTAAACACACGAAACTTTAGTAGTGTGTTAGTAATTTAAAATTTTATCTTAATTTATCTAAAAAATTACCCATTGTTATATCAGCATGAATTAATTCTAATTAACATTTTAGATAATATAATTCAATCATTATTTGGAAGTCACGTGGCGCCATCTATTATCATAAGAACGTTATTGTTGTTTTTCTCAGAAACAGTACTTTTTTTCGGGATGAAAGATACCCTATGTCCGTTTCTGTACACCTGACAACGTATATGCTAAATTTCAGGATGATCGGTTAAGTGGTTTAGGCGTGAAAAGGTAACAAACAAACAAACAAACATACTTTAGCATTTGTAATTTTAGTTAGGAAGGTATATATGACTTGAAATAGAGAAATATGAAAGGGACATGTTGCACCAATTTTTAATTGGGATTTTTACATGAGAATAATTATGACGATGATGATGAAAATAAATAGAAGTAAACAGAAGATGATAGAAGATATGACGTTTATTTGGCAAAAATAAACGTGAGGAATGATCGAACAAAGAAGAAGAATTGATCCCTTAGCAAACAAAGAGGACTTGAAAGATTCCGTCGGAATTGCTACGGTTGGTAGCGGATTTTCCTTCCGAATATTATGTGATTCAACAAACATGATAGCCAATTAAGAAAAAAAGAAATTAAGTACGATACGAAGAACGGTACGATAGTAATAGCTGTGATTAGTGACATGCAAAGTTTTATTTTATAAGGGATATTAAACCACTACAACATATATGTATATATAAAACATAAGATTAACAAAACTTTAAGTAGTAATGTTGCACTCCGCTGCATTATCCACAGATAAGACATATTTATAGATCAGTGGTTGCCACTAGACGAGCATTACCAAAATTAATAAATATTTAGAATTTACTTAAGTTATAAGCAATGAATAAATAATAAGATTACAGTGAAGATAAAATTTTATAATATTTTTAAATTTATTTTTTTGAGCATGCATATATGTTTGAAATTTGAATTATAGGATTCCAACATTCTATGAATTTCTAGTGATTGCATAGACAGTACAATTCCTCCACAGTTTTAATGACAATAATTAATAAAGCAACGTCCGAAAATATTGTTACTGTTTGTTACAGTTGGTATTCTTCTAAATCAAGAATAAATAAGGAGTCCAGGAGAAACGGACATGACTTACGAGACATAGGTTGGACGGGCGCTTTACTTTGTGTTTATTTTCATCACCTCTGCTCTCAAAACGGTGAAGGAAAACATCGTGAGGATACCGGCATGTCCTAGAACCAAAAATTCGAAGACATGTGACATCTACCAATCTGTGTCGCACTGGGCCCGCGTGTCAATGCCCTCTCATAGAGAAGAGACCTGTGTCCCATCAGTGGATATATCCGTACAAGGCGTGAATAAGTTGATAAGTCGACTTGCAAGTAATTTTCAATTGTATAAAAATGGCATGGAATGCCTAATTTATATGGTAAATAAAAATGAGTAAGTCGATAAGTTCATAATTCTCAGCAAACTGCACTTGTGTATGTTAATATGATTTAGATTCCAGATGCCATTTTTATACAATTCAATTTTTTTTTGCAAGTCGACTTATCAACTTATTCACGCCTTGTACGGATATTATAGTCTGATTATGCTATGCTTATACAAGAAAAAAAAATCTCAAACCACTTTTTTTATTTGTGATGGGTTTGCTCATGACTTTAGGTCAGAGGTGACAAAGACAAAGTCTACAATAGAGTGAATTTACCTAGAAGAAGTCTGTTCACTCTAACTTTTTTGTTTGAAGAGATTCAGGTTGTATGCCACTCAAAATTTTACGGATGAATTTTTCGACGCCATATTTTAGTTTTTTTTTTTTTTTTAATAGTTTTAGTTGGTTAGGATATTATTTTTGTAACTTTATTTTTGTGTTAGAATGTTTGTTAGAGAGTTTCTTACTGTAATCAATAATAATTATTATATATTACGCAATGTCTTCGAGAAAAACCTCAAGATATTTTTAGAATTCTAGCCAGCTAGCTAAGCTCAATCAAGGTGTTAATTATAAAACACAAATGAAGACGTAATTATGAAGATAATGACTAAAACGAGAGGAATGCACTGTGCTGACATGACTTACGGATAAGCATCTCGCGACGGCTTAACTCCATGATATACGTAATTACAGGTTGGGAAAAAATTATAAGTATGAGAAATCATACTAAAAGACGAGGAGGTATGAAAGGTGAAGGAGTGGATATGATATGATTAGGGAATGCAATCTCGTGGGAGGACCATCTCGTTCGAGATCTCGACAAATACGGCCAAGATGTCGAACGATTTCGAAATTGATCGCGCGCGTCTTAGCTCACTATGCGTCCTGAGAAGCCATTTTCAATATAATAAGTATTTAGTGGATTTATAGTGTGCGTGATGAGCTTGTGGCTAAGTAGTAACAGCCGCACGGGTCGATCCATCAGGTTAAGCTACGCTTGCCGGGGTTGGTCCATGGATGGGTGACCATCTTTACATACCGAGACTCTTCCGTGCCTCGGAAAGCACTGTAAGCCGTTGGCGCCGGCTGTTATTCGTGGATCTTTGACAGTCGTTACGGGTCATCAGAAGCCCGAAAGTCTGACAATCAGTCTTACCAAGGGGTATCGTATTACCCAATAACAGGGTTGTGGAGGTCAGATAGGCAGTCGCTCCATGTAAAATACTGGTATTCAGTTGCATCCGGTTAGACTGGAAGCCGACCCCAACATAGTTGGGAAAAGGCTAGGCAGATTTATTGATGTGTGTGTGCTGATTTGTCGCGTTATGTATGAGCAAATCTCGATGTCAAAAATCTCGAATTAATTTTTTATTTATTAATAACCAACTTATATTTACAGTTTGCACCACACATACAAGTTATCGGTCCATACTAGTAATACACATAATTATAATCATACAATTATATTAAATTACATAAAAACTAGACAAAATTAAATTAAACAAAATAAGATAAAATTAGATAAGATTAGACAAAGTTGCCAATCTCGTTTCGAGATTGTATTTCCTTGATTTATAATAATATGCACCATCAATTCTTAGACAAGATTGGGCCCGTGGCAAATACCCACCGTCGATAACAATATAGATACGCACTTGCATCACTTACTAAAAGAATGGTAAAGATAAATGCCTTCAAAATAAAACGATAAGTGAAAATTTTGTCGTGTTTGAATACTACTTTAATAAATTAAATTAACATCATCATCGATTACATTGATTCTTTTGGTTTTAATCATGAACCTTTATTGCTTGCAGTTTGAAGGATCCGCTCTGCACAGCACAACGACCATAATAAGAGAAACCTTTACTAAGAAATAATTCTTTGCTACATTTCATGTCAAAGTAATTTCAAGATTTTTTTTTACTAATAAAACCAATGTACGAGTAGGTATGTCTTATTTAACGTAAATCACAGACTACATAGAGCTACACGTAAATGTCAAACCAAGTTCAAATTCATTGACAACTCTATAATAATTACGTTCCAAACATTCATTCTTAGCTCCGCGTTCTTTTAACCTTATTTTCCGGAAAAATGCACTTTATTTCTAGGTATGATAAGGTCCAATTTATTCTGATAAGTACTGTAGGAAGAACGAAGACGCTAATTGCATAACAGCAGGCTGCAACTCATGCAAAAACTGCTCGAAACAGAAATAACAAATATAATTGATTAATTGTGCGAAATTGACAAATTTTGGAGATCACATCATGTCGACAAACAATTAATTGCGTGTTGATTACGCCATCTTTGTTTAACGTCATATCGTTTTGACAGATTAATTTGAGGTTGGAATAGTTATTGATGTTGTTTGTGGCTTGTCTCTCTGCTGAACATGACTTTGCCTCACAGATCATTCAGCTTACAAGGTTCCAAGATTGTAAACCTTAACCAGTTTTCTATCATTCCTTATGTGGGTTGTAAAACTTAATTAATTAATTTATTAATTTTCTAACAGCAGCATTTTTTAAACATATTTTTTAATAGATACGGCCAATGATATTATAAGTAAAAAGACGTAGATACGTTACCTACCCAGCATTCGATGTTCAAAAACGACACAACGTCGAACTATGAGATGACACGTGGAAGTAGGACGGCATGTCGTAGTTATCGGAAGCGAAAACGAGACAAGACGTCAAAAATGTGGCTAATTAGCCACATTTTGGCGCCACTTTCGGAGCGTGTATATCCTATCTACCTCTTTTTACTTATAATATCATTGGATACGACATTTTACTGTAAATAGATACTTGAAAAACGACACTTACAAGTTACTGAAATTTAAAGGTACAAATCCATTCTGACAGTTCATTATGGCGCCAAATGTCAATCATACGTCAAATAGTGCCTACTTTTTTTTTAGTATAATCGTAGCGTAGCACTACTCATTTCCATAACTCTACAGTTGCCAAGGTATACAGGACAGTCTGTAGCATCAGAACCAGTTTCAGGTGGAGTGGAACTGTGGAACAGGTCGCCAAACGGCCTGTTCATGTTTATTTAAGGAAAACAATGTTACGCGAAACGGTATACCTCGGCGAAAACGGAATACTTCAACTGTACTGTTTATTACCATGGTTTTATGGGGTGTTGCTAATAAAATGAGATTGTCATTATTTTAACGGCTTGCGAACGCAATAACCAAGTACATTGTTTCAAGAAAGTGTTGTTGAAGGACTTTTAAGAGAATTCTTTTTATTTTAATGGTACAGAAGCCATCAGCCAGCACATCAAGCTACTACAATCTGTCAAATTTCTTTAATAGATTTTCAACTTTATCGCTAAAGCATTAGGTTCAAGGTTGATTGGGAAATTTTGACAGTTGAATGCGCAGTGGTAGTCCGCGAAATTCCAACTTTAATTTTTTGCAATTTACAGGTCAGTGTCAGGTTGTATGTTGATCAAAATATGATTCGCGACTATAATAAATATGTAGGTCAATCAATCTGCCTAGCCTTTTCCCAACTATGTTGGGGTTGGCTTCCAGTCTAACCGGATGCAGCTGAATACCAGTATTTTACATGGAGCGACTGCCTATCTGACCTCCACAACCCAGTTATTGGGTAATACGATACCCCTTGGTAAGACTGGTTGTCAGACTCGGGCTTTTGACGACCCGTAACGACTGCCAAAGATCCACGAATGACAGCCGGGACCAACGGCTTAACGTGCTTTCCGAGGCACGGAGGAGTCTCGGTATGAAAAGATGGTCACCCATCCACAGACCAACCTCGGCAAGCGTAGCTTAACCTGATGGATCGACCCGTGCGGCTGTTATTACTTAGCCACGAGCTCCTCATAATAAATATGTAAATATAATAAATAGTACGAGGGCGGGTCAATAAGTCCGTGACTTTTTGAATTTCTGACCTCTTTACTGAAAAAGCAACACTACTCCTGTCAACAGGCATCTGTCAGTTGACTCCTGTCAAAATTTGAACTTGCTGCGTCAGTTAGTTTGTGTTTAACACGTAGATAGAGAATGAACTATAGATTCGCTATCAGCGTGCACCGACATGAGATGGCTATAGTCTAAATGGAGGTTGCCAAATGAATAATTTTACCCATATTTATGGGTAGTCGACCTTTTACCCATGATCATAAAAAACAAGATCTGTATGTAAAAAAATTGCCTTTTATGCTTTGACGCAATTGGGTAAAAATAAAATAAGACAGTTGAAAGAAAAAACGTTTGTTCAAAATACACAGTTACTGACCCTTAAATAAAAATAATTTGGTACAAAAATTTCGGACCTTGACATCCTTTTCACACATTTTGTTTGTTGCGAAATGCATTCTAACTTTCAAGTATTTCATGCAGATTGCTTTAATTAGAAGTGGAAAATGGCAATCCGGGAAAAATTGATTTTGGAAATGTTGGGCAATTTGACAAAATAATCTGACGGAGAAGCAATTCTTTAGACATTTTTGCAAAATATTGTGAAAAATGTTATTCTCGCTAAAGCTTTTGTTTTGACGGAATATTTTTTCACATATTTCGCAAATTGTTACAACATCTTTGCTGGGATAGTGCAAGCCCCCCTTATCTTTTTTTAATTGTAAGCTCGTGTACTTTTCTTCTGACATTAAGGCAGACAAACATTCTTGGCATTTTAAATCTTTTTCAAGTTTTTGGACCACAAAACCGCCAACATAGATCACGACTTGTTTAGAAAACTCAGTGAGTCTACTTGGATCTGCCATCCTTCATAATTTTTATTAAATCTATTTCTCCGCTGTGGTATTCCCCAAAGTTATCATTGGAATCCTGAATTAATATATTCCGATCGACTGTTTTATTGATTGCCACTTCAGGTTTAGTATAGGTTAAAATATTTATTTCCTGTAAAGGAATACAATTCCCTGTCGTAATATGTTTAAGCTCCCCTTGTACTAGCATTCTTTTGAAGGCAGATGTAAACTGCCTCGCCGTGGGGTTGTTATTAAAACCGCCCTTAGCTCGTATAGCACTGAAAAAATATTCCAGATGATCCTGACTGAATTTGTAAGTACAGAGAAAGGTAAGAGAGTTACTTCTAACATAGTTCTCATACAAATACAAAACACTTTTTATACATGTTAGAAAACCCAAAAATCCAGTTTTCCTATTAGTATCTAGGATATTTTTCTTTCATTTATTTTCAGTTCCGTTAAATATTTAAACACGTTTAGTAAAAAACAATTATGTCTGGAAAAATTTCCATTAAATAAGGGTTTTTTGTAGGTATATTCATATTACGTGTATTCAAAATATCAAATAAATTATTTATTTTCCGAATGAAATCAATAGTTGCATCAGAATTTCGAAAGCTAACAAGATCTAATTCATTTTTACAAAATTCTATAGCATCAGCTACCGACCCACTAAAAACTTGGGCTGCCAATTTTACTTTCATTATTTGTTTATTAAAATTGACATGAGCTCTTTTTAATTTGTTGCCCAGGTGCAATCCTTCATTTTCCTGTAATTCTTGTAAACGTTCAATGTACTCCCAAGATATTATTCTACCTTGCCCGTCAGTAATTTCACTTTTTTGTGCCAACGTATTTCTTACTAACTTTAACATGTGGGATGGGTCCGGAAATATAACAATTGTTTTATCCCCAAGGCTAAAATAAGGATTTATTTCGTTTATATTTAAATTACACCCGTCAAATGTTATGGCTATGATATCCACTCCACATTCACGAGAAACCATTTCAATAGCAATATTTACTACGGCAGCTTTTTGTTCAGCGGAAATGCCATCAATTAAAAAATAGCCGAGTGGTATCTTCCATGATCCATTTACACACGTCATCATAAAAACTAAGGCTTCTTTCGCTAATTGGTCATTGTCTAAATTGTTGCCATAAATGACAAATCCAACTTAATCTTTTCCATCAAAATCTATAAACTTTCTGATAGCCATTTCGTCAAAGCTCAACGCACAAAGCAATTTAGTTGCTTTTTTCTCACTATGGCCTTTATTGAGAAGTTTGACAGCTTCTATAGACTCTCTGCTAAACCCCGGATTACCCTCTACACACTGATACCAGCGCGTTAGTGTCCGTGGATGAGGAAGACAAGTATTAAATTGTTCCCGAACATAATTATAGGCCCTAGGACTTATAAAATTTAAAGTTAAGTCGAATTTTCGTATCTCCGGAGAATATTTTCGTTCACAGATATCTTTACAAAGAAACCTTTTTAAAAAGTCCTCATTTGCCGGTTCTATATAATTTAACATAGCAGAAAAAACGATTGAATTAATTTCTTGTAAATCCCATAGCAGACAATGAAACGTGTTAAACCCATTTTTAAACGCGCCAATTTTAAATGGTTCAGTAGGTTGATATCTTACGGGATTTCCATATGATATCAATCGAACCATTTAAAATTTAAAAAAGCCAATCCCAGTTTAGGCCCTTTTTGTGATGAGATGAAGGCGGGCAAGGACCATGTACATATTATTATAATTATGTATATGTTACTTACAGGAATAAAAATAATAATAATAATATCCTAGGACATTGTTCACACACGGTCATCTGATCCCAAACTAAGCAGAGCTTGTACTATGGAAACCAGATAACTGATATACTACATATACTACTTTTTTTTAATTTTTTTTTGTAAATACATACTTATATAGATAATTACACCCAGACTCAGGACAAACAGACATGTTCATGCACACAAATGTTTGTCCTGGATGGGAATCGAACCCACGACCAGCGGCATGGCAGGTGGTATCTTAACCAACCACGCCATCTGGCCTGTCAAAAAGTGTTGGAATTGAATCCAGGTTCAAGTAAGTCAAATTGTTTTTTGTCTTGCGAAAGCAAGAAGATTCAAAATGTTTGGAACATATCCGAGCACTTTGGTTTGGCTGCCAATTTTTTCGTCCAGTAAGAAGAATCCACAGATTTCATATTCTTGGTTTTTTTGGGAAACTGGTAAAAAAGAAATAGCGTTATTATAATAAAAATATGATAGGAATTTGGATTTATGGGTAAACTTGCCGAGCACTGGTATCCCTTAAACTGGTATGCCTCAAACAGTACAAGAATATTACTACAAACAAATGAAATAAAACAGTTTAAAACACGTTTAATTTTTCATTACTTCTGATAATTACGTGTTAATATAATGAATGACAAATTCTATAAACGTTTTAAACCGTAAATACTACTATTTTATTAGAAAAACTAACTCACTTACCGATGAAAAGTTATGTCTGCATTTTTTTGTTCTGGTCGATTTGTACAACATAATACACTACAGCGCCCCATATTAAAAGTAATTTAAATTATGTTCTGCAATTACACATTCACACAAATAAAAAGAAAGCGTCGAAAACACAGTTTTCCAAAGAATTTTTATCACGATGGCACTGACAGTTGACAGCTGTTGTTTGTCGGGAGTCAAACTAAACTGGCTCCAAACAAAAAAGGTGAGTCGCAAAAAGGGATAGAAAAACCCTATATCTGTCTTGCTTACTCTTACTACTGGTTTAATAAATGTGTCCCGCTCTGACTTATTATTGTTATTTTAGTAACCAATCTATAGTTCATTCTCTATCTACGGTTTAACAGCTATCTTTATCAGACTACCCAGTAATTTGAGGAAAAAATGGAAAAAAGTGAATTTCGTGTGCTTATTAAGCATTATTTTTTGCGAAAAAAAACCATTACCGAGACCAAGGCTAAGCTTGATAAATACTATGGGGACTCTGCACCATCGATTTCAATGGTAAAAAAGTGGTTTACTGAATTTCGTTGTGGCCGTACAAGCACTAAAGATGCCGAACGTCCTGGACGCCCAGTTGAGGTCTCTTCACCCGAAACAATCGAAAAAATTCACGATATGGTGTTGGCCGACCGAAGATTGAAAGTGCAAGAGATTGTGGAAGCCGTAGGGATCTCGCATGGCTCAGTGGTTTCAATTTTGAATGATCACTTGGGCATGAGAAAGCTTTCCGCAAGATGGGTGCCGCGTTTGCTCACAGTCGACCACAAACGCAATCGTGTAACAACTTCACAGGAAGGTTTGGCGTTGTTTAATCGCAATATGGAGGAGTTTTTGCGCCGTTTTGTAACCGTGGACGAAACATGGATCCATCACAACACACCAGAGACCAAACAACAGTCAAAACAGTGGGTTTCTAAGGGTGAATCGGCGCCAAAGAAGGCCAAGGTGGGTTTGTCAGCCAATAAAGTTATGGCGACTGTTTTTTGGGATGCACGCGGGATAATCCACATTGACTACCTTCAAAAGGGAAGAACAATCAATGGGGAATATTATGCCAACTTATTGGACCGATTCAATGACGATTTGAAAAAAAACCGACCTCATTTGGCCAAGAAAAAAGTTCTTTTCCACCAAGACAATGCAAGGGTGCACACATGTGCAGTTGCCATGGCAAAAATCCATGAATTGGGCTATGAATTGCTCCCTCATCCGCCCTATTCTCCAGATTTGGCTCCGAGTGACTACTTCTTGTTCCCAAACCTGAAGAAATGGCTTGGTGGAAAAAGATATGACTCCAATGATGAAGTCATCTCGCAAACAAAGGCCTATTTTGAGGACCTCGACAAATCATATTTTTTGGAAGGGATAAAAAAATTGGAGAAGCGTTAGACAAAGTGTATAGAGCTCAAGGGAGACTACGTTGAAAAATAAAATGATTTATTTATCAAAAAATCTGTGTTTTATTCCAAAAGTCACGGACTTATTGACCCGCCCTCGTACCTATAATAAATATGTAGGTACTATTTACATAATATTACAACCAGTAGCAATTTTCCCAGATATGAGACCTAGCTAGATCGATTTTTCGCCCCCGCAAACCCTTACAACAATCATAGAAATCGTTAGAGCAGTTTTCGAGACGTGATTAATTAATATATGGTTCTATGTATAATTAATATATGGTTGACATTTGCATAGGATTCATAAGGGGTTATTTGGTTGCAAATGACCTCTCCTACATCCCCTTAATGGATTGCCGACAATTACCAATAAGCCTGTATAAGTAATAGGTATAATAATTTATTAATAATTAAGTTAACAATATAATATCCTAACCTAACTAAAACTATTAAAAAACTAAAATATGGCGTCGTAAAATTCCTCCGCATCGCTGTCGACTGGTAAAGTACCCAAGAGAATGCTTAGTCTTTGGCCAAGCCAGCCCTTGGGTCACTGGAAGTGTCAACCAGCCGTTTGGAATTTCGTTGAACAAACCATAAGCTCTCGGACCCCACGGCCCGGGGGTTTTAACCCCAAACGGCTCGAAAATACAGTTACCGATAAGGTAACTTCCGCCGCTTGAGGTTTTCCGCAACCGCAACTGCGCCGCCAGCACAGCACGCTGTGTCAGGAAGATGGGAAGGCGCAAGAGTTGCGTCCCACACTAAAGGCCTACCCACTTTCCATGGAAATAAAAACATGCCGTCCGGTCTCTTGCCATCGTTTTCTTGCCAAAATAGGTATTGTTTTCTACCATGATAAGTTTAAAACTACGTATCCAGTCTTAGCTGTAAGTTGTAACTGGTTAAACTTATAAAAACTCTAGTCGACCTGATTCTATATAAACCGGTTTGAAGCACGACTCACAAGAATCTACAAGAATTATTTTTGTGAATATCTGCCAACGCGGTAAAAATTTAGTGATGCAAAGAGTAAGAATACGAATACGAATTATGTAAGAACATATTTCGTATTGTCGAGAATCATATTTTGATCAAGATACAGCTTTAAACTGACCTGCAAATTACCACAAACGCAAGAAAAATTGAATATCGCAGGGCTACCACAGCGCAATCACCTTAACTACAGTTAAATAAACAGACACCAAGGCTCATTTTCACCACACATCACTAAACGCGTTTAAAATATCGCTCAGTTTCTTTCCATCGTTTGAAGATGACAGAGACAAAAATGTTTTAAACTCGTTTAGCGTTAAACGTGTTTAGTAGTGTGTGGTGAAAATGAGTCTTAATCCAATATTGCAAAAAATACTGTAACGGGAACTTCACTTCAGAAATCATTTCGGTTATAGGTATAATCTGCAAACAACGGTTTTATGGAGTTGAAGCTAAAGAAAGCCGTTATTGAGTGTTTTTATCAGATTGACAATAATAAATAGGTTACGAATCGTGGGTATGCCATTACCGTTTATATCCGAAAGCCTTTACAAGCTGAGTAAAAATCTGCCTGACATTTTTCCAACTATGTTGAGGTCAGCTTCCAGTCTAACCGGAGGAAGCTGAATACCACTATTTTACATAGAGCGACTTCCTATCTGACATCCACAACCCAGTCACTGGGTAACACGAAACCCTTTAGTAAAAAAAAAAAAAACACACTATCAATCGGAATCTGAATCATTTTGAAGCAAATTGCTATTATCAATGGATGTTCGAAAAATTTGTTTGATCGACAACGTAAATAACGCAATGAATGTTTTTAAGTGTCAAAATGAAACCGATTCCGATTAATAGTTTGTTATGCAATGGGGTTAAATATAATGACCACCAAGAAATACTTTGATACCCTAAGCTCTCTGCACTTCAAATTGTATTCAAACACCATATATACAGGGTTATTGGTAAAACACCAACAACCTCTTAAGGGGTCATTGTGCTCATCATTATGAACAACTTTTACTATGGGAACAAACCTGAAATAGCGAAAAAAAAAATCTGCTGTTCAGTACCTACATTTTGACGAATTATGAACTGAACTGCTGATTTTAGGGGGTATCGATATGTGAGGGATGCTCATCAATCTATGAACTGACCGCGGCAAGTGTAGCTTTCGATCGACCCGTGTTATACAGAGTTATTGGTAAAATACCAACAACCTCTTAAGGGGTCATTGTACTCATCATTATGAACAACTTTTATTATGGTCACAGACAGGCCAGTTGGCGTGGTTGGTTAAGATACCAGCACCTATCACGCCGCAGGTCGTGGGTTCGATTCCCATCCAGGACAAATATTTGTGTGCATGAACATGTCTGTTTGTTCCGAGTCTGGGTGTAATTATCTATATAAGTATGTATTTACAAAAAAAAGTAGTATATGTAGTATATCAGTTATCTGGTTTCCATAGTACAAGCTCTGCTTAGTTTGGGACCAGATGACCGTGTGTGAAAATGTCCCAGGATATTAAGTAAGTATTAAGTATTATGGTATATATTGGTCCTAAAAAAAGTTGTTCATAATGATGAGTACAATGACCCCTTAAGAGGTTGTTGGTGTTTTACCAATAAGCTTGTATATAATATTTAACCACAGAGTTATTTAGGCTTGGTTAGCAAAAAAAAAAGATAAGCCATAGGCTGACTTATCTTTAGCACACAAAACCGTTAAAGACAACGTATTTCCTGAACGCATTACTGTTTTATCAAAGTAAACAATGAAAAGAACGCCAAAAAGGCTTAGCAAGAGATAAGGCAGTAAATCCATGACTAAAGTTACCAACCGGGCCTTCAGTAAACATGCTTATGGAGGAAATAATGACATAAACTAATTAGTGAGTCAAAATATTGTGGAAACGTCGCCTTGAGTGCAATTTATCTGGGTCTGCGCTGCGGGCGCGTGCTGACAAGTTTCACGATATAATACAAGCCGATGGCGTTGGGTTCAAGAAAACGCAGCTCTATGATACTCGTAGATAAATAATAATTACTTTAAATTAAGTATCTCAGATTTTTAGGGTTCCGTAGCTCAAAAGGAAAAAAACGGAACCGTTATTTATAGGATCACTCGTGTGTCTCTCTGTTTGTCCGTCTGTAATGGACCGATTAAGTTGAAATTTGGTACACGTATTATATGAATTTCTGTGACCCAAACTCGGACGTGTAATGTAAATAAATTAATTTTGAATACGGGGGTCAATTTTGGGGGCAAATAAGAAATTTAAAAAAAGTTTAGCAAAGTGTAGGTACCGTGTGACTTATGAAATGAAAGGGAGGAAGATTATTTTTATAATTCTAAAAATAAATTGATATACAGTTATTTAAATTAGACGATAATTGACCATTAACCATGACCCCACAATGACCCCGCCCCCCTAAACTTCAAAACAGTACTACTAATATACTTATAGATTACAGGAAAATTTATAAGAAGTCTATGGTCTTAAAATAACATTGTGCGTACAAACTTACATTTGCAGGTTAGAATGTATGGGAGAACATGTTTTTCAACTACAATGTTGTTTGTTCTTGGGATAAATTCCTCCCAACTACGGAACCCTTCATTGTGCGAGGTCCAACACGCACTATGCCGGTTTTTTCCTGTAATAACTTATTACCAAACTTATTATCACAGGCAGCTTTTTACAACTTCTATCGGTTTTACTAAAAACTTGTGTAAAAATTCTTCAGTTCAGGTTTAGGACTTCAGTGACTTCGAGTACAGCTACCAAAATATTGGAGCCTAATCATGAATAATCATAATAAACTGTCGTACAGTATTGAAAGCACTGGTAGCGTTGAACTTTGAGGAAATGAAACAATCAATAGTGCATGAATTAAGATTGAAATATGAAAATGGTAAGCCAGTAAAAATAGCGATGGAATTGAAAGGAAAAGCAGCCATGACCTCTGATAACACCGTAATAAAATCGTTCATGAACAACGTATTCAAGTAACCATTGCGTTTTATAATACAAACCAATGATCTAAATGCAACTTAATGTGCCAACACGACTTCTATTGTAACCATTCTGGTATCAATCGAATAAACCGGTCGCCATACCTCACGGTCGTCGCCATCTTGGTTTGACAGCTGACTTATAATGGCGGGAATGTTAAGTAATTGTCTATGGTTGAGTAATAAATTCGATACGGCATGTGACGCTGGCTGACTTGAATGATTTCTGTACGGCGGCGGCGCGGCGCGGCGGTTTGATTTGTGAAAAATTGTCAATTGTTTTCTTTTTACTTTATTTTTTTAGTGCTTTCTGTTGCGTATTAGTTATTCTCTACATTTGTAACTGTATCTTTTGTGTGGTTTGAACTAGTTTTAATTTCACTGAAGTATTTATAAGCTTTGGGATTTAACAAAATAGGTATAATATGTATTATCTTCTCAGATGTCGTTGTTATTCTTGTTTTTTTTTAATCGCCAATCTTTCAATAAATTCTACATCCGCTTTTTTGTATGCATAGGTAATTTATTATTCTTAATTAAAAACCTTGTTATTAAATATTTGAAAGGCTCAATTATTTTAAAAATAGTTAGAATTAAGTAAGTAGGTAGTTAGTTACATAGAATTATTGCCATTGAAAAAAAATCTTCAAATTACCATTAATAGTGCCATTCCTGAGCAATTATCACTATTATACAATTCTATTTGAATAGATTAATCAAGAGCTTCAGAAAAAAAATCAATTAAAAGTAATTGTCTCAGTATTAGGTACTCTGCAAGGTTGTTTGCTGACCTTGACACTAACTTCACGCTTATTAACCGAGGGTAAAGCAGAACTAACAAACAGTAACACCGAACACAATAAATACGGCAGACTAGTAAACGAGACAGGAAATCGATTATTACCGATATTCGAATCGAATCGAATTATATCGATTATAGTCTTGATCGTTATTATCGTGTGTAAGGCCTATGTTTATTTACATTTAAGCTCGGGTTTGAAAGTTTTATCTCGATAAGTTTAGACTCAAAATTCGAATCAAAACTAACTAAACTCGCCACAAAATAATAGGTCCGTTTTGACAGCCCATATCGAATCATATGCCAAAGAGAGACAAGCATAGCGGAACAAAGAGGGACACCCTCATGTCAAAACGGACCTATTATTTTGTGACGAGTTTAGTAGATCTGCGAACAGGAGACGTCGCGAGCACATTTTTTTTTGTAACATTTAATAAAAGTACCACTAAAGTTATTTAAAACAAGATTCTGCAATGACGTGCGCCTATTTAAAAATCCTAGCATGTCAAACCCAGCAGTTTAAAAATTCAAGGACAAAATATAGGGTGATTGGTAATTAGTGACCGATACTTAAACACATGATTGTACTCATGATAACAAACACTTTTACTGAGACCAAACCTGAACTCGCGAAAACAAAATCAGCTGCTCCGTATATTTTGAGGAGTTATGCGAACATTGCGATTGTTTGCCCCTTTTTGGAGAAAGTACCCTTCCAATAAATAAAAAATCCCCGACCAAATGAGAAATTCTATAAAGTCGTAAAACCTGTATCCTCCTTAGACCCCCGGTATGATACCTCAGTAAAATATTTTTTTTTTTGCGCCATGTATGGGATTCTGTAAGAACATTTACCATTTTTAGTTATCTCCTTGAGTGTGCGCTTCCGCTAAATGGCATTACTTTGCCGTGCAAATACATTATTTAGTGTAATGTCACTTTTGAAGTAAACATTTTTTGTTAATCACAACATGGCGACGTCACGTGCAGGTAATTATTGTTTTTATGTAGTAATTTCGAAATTTTTTGTTTGTTTCGATTTGCATTCAATGTCATCTTTAAATTTCAGTAATAAAACCCTAGAAATTTAATGAATTTCTCGGTTATTTTTTGCGGTTTTTGAACAATATCGTAGGTGATACTTTGGGCGCTCGTGACCTAAGAGTTTGCTTTTTTTAACAGACTTGGGAGAGTCTGCAATTGAAGATTTATTATTGAATTTGGACGTGTCTGAATACGAGGAAGAAGATGAAGAAGATTCAGAAAACCTGGAAGTAGAGCAGGATGGTATTGTTGAAGAATTGGTACCTCGTGACGCAGCTGAAGAGGATTGGGATTCCTCCGATGATGAGCCTCTTGTAGAAGTTGCTCGTTCTTCCAATCGTTTGTCTACCAATCGTCCTCTGAGATGGGATCGTACAGAAGATTTTAATAACTCGAGCATGGATGAAGAGCTCCCTCTGGAATGTGAGTCCGAGCTCCTCGCTCCCCAAGATTACTTTTACAGGTCTCTCACATGGGAGGAATCGACCTTTTGGACAGAGTGATCGGAAAATACGTCATGCGTGGAAGAACTGGCAAGTGGACAGTAAGAGCGATCTTTCACTTCTTCGATTTTGCTGCGGCTGCAGCCTGGATTGGATATCGGAATGTAGCCGTTAAACGTGGGTTGCCAAGAAAAAATATAATGCAGTACCTAAATTTTAAGATGGACCTAGCAAAACATTTGATTTTCGGCGGCGAAACACCGGTAGTGCTGCAATGTTCTAGCCCCAGCACTGATCGTCTTACTCGAAACAGCTTTGTCCAAAGTCCCAGACCTGTACTGCCTGTAACACAAGATGATCCGCCTTCGACATCATCACAAAGAAAACACAGACTTGTGGTGCCTATTCCCCACATTGCCAAGAGGCTAAAAGAAGCGCAACACCTGCCCATGTGCGTTAAAAATGATAAAAAAAATCGTTCGAAATGCCGGTTGAGTGGCTGCAACAATCTCACGTTCATTAAATGTTCAACATGTGAAATTTTTTTATGTTTGAATGTCAACCGAAACTGTTTATACGATTTTCATACTAATAAAAATTGAAGTAAAGTATAACATGATTTAGTTTCATTAAGACCCGTAGTATCACCTATGATAACCCCCATTTCAGACTTCTGGGGAAGCTAAAATTTTTTTTTCAAATATTTTTGGTAAAAACGCTTATTTTTATGCACCCATACCAAAAACCAAATGGATCTGACAAAATTTGATAGTCTGGGTCTCAGGAGGGTATACCAAGTTACGTCCAGATCGGTTGTAAAATACGACCAGCAGGCTTAGCACGAGAACCATAGAGAAGGGTCTTGTGGACGGAATAGTAGACAAAAATGACGTAACCGCGTGTAGACAGTACGACGGCAACAAAGTAGAAATTGACAACTTTTACAATTATCAAGTCATGCATATAAATACAACTGCGGAGGCGAGCTCGTAGCGCCGGAGAAGTTGCGATTCTCAACGTGTTTTATATGGAATATATGGAATTTTTCACTTTTTGTATGGAAAATATGAAAAATTATTACCTACATGTAGAATTTTACTGAGGCATGGGTCTTATAAAGGGAGGCAAAATTTTCATTATTTTTGCGATAGGTCACACCGTTTTCGACATAAAAAAAGAGGAAAAAAAAAAGATTTTTTAGATAACCGTACCTATATATTAGGTTGGGGAAAAAGTCTTTTCGCATTATAGTAGGTATGTATGAACTTGTAATAAAATCTCTTTGGCTGTACTATTTATATCTGGCTGGTTTTGGTATAATTGAAAGTTTAAATTTTAAAGAACATAATTCCAAATTCAAATTAGGAAAATGTGTGATTTTCCCAAAATTTCTATAGCAATGGGATCATGTCCCTACCTACAAGGTGGCAAAAAATTATCGAACAAAATGGTACCTACATACTTTAGTTAAATGTAAATAAACTATATTAAAAAATGTTTTGAATTTTCTTAAAAAATGCGAAGAAACTTTTTCTCCAACCTATTACTTTGCGGCCGTCGAGTAGAAACTTTATCTACTGTCTTTATCATGGCTTTACAAAATCAAATTGTCGTCACTACCTTAGATAACTTTCTTCCGAAATAGTAACATAAAAAAGGACCTAGATAAAGATTGCTAGATCTAAACGAAAGACAAAATGACAAATATTGTAGAAGGATTTCTTCGGTGCGATGTCAAAAACGGAGAAACGAAATGTAACTTTATATAGAAAAAGTTGTCTACTCTTCGTAGAGATAGACAACTGGTCATACTAAGCCCACTGTAGAGGAGTACCAACAGACAGAGGAAAGCAAATTTTGCCAGACTTGAAGCAGAAAAGGTTTGCTCGCTTGGTCAATTACTCTGACCAAAGATCAGTCCTAGAGGCTTTTTGCTAGCAGTAGGGTCATGTATTGTACCTATGGACATTTCAGACTATCTCCAAAATGGCCTCACACTGCACACAACACCGATAGCGTCACGCCACTCTCTGGTGTTGCTAGAAAATAAAAATGCCACCACAGTGTTGCAATATTATATTTTTAGTACTGCCAGTTTTTTTAAATTATAATCAATGTCCAAAGGTAAAAGCGTCCATAGGTACAATACATGACTATATGTACTTTTTCGGGTAGCCTCGCCTTAATAGTATGTGGATTAACATACAACCTTCACGGGGTTAAAGGTTAGATTGTGAGACAAACGCGTGAATTAAAACAAAAGATTGTTTGACTTGTCAGTTCGTCGGCGATCGAGGCAAATAGTTAGATATAAAAAAGATGTTTTTCTATAGATGAAATATAATATTATACGAGATCTACCAAAGTTGTCTCGTAATTAAACGATCCCAAGGAAGTAGAGGTCCGCCGACCTTTCACAGTACCTACTGTCTAAGTAACATTGATTGGCATTTTTTCTACAAACTAACACAACCAACGCGCTTTCAATCTGCCTAGCCTTTTCCCAACTATGTTGGGGTAGGCTTCCAGTTATAACCGGATGCAGCTGAATACCAGTATTTCACATGGAGCGACTGCCTATCTGACCTCCACAACCCAGTTACTGGGTAATACGATACCCCTTGGTAAGACTGGTTGTCAGACTTTCGGGCTTCTGACGACCCGTAACAACTGACAAAGATCCACGAATGACAGCCGAGACCAACGGCTTAAAACGTGCTTTCCGAGGCGCGGAGGAATCTCGGTATGAAAAGATGGTCACCCATCCACAGACCAACCCCGGCAAGCGTAGCTTAACCTGATGGATCGACCCGTGCGGCTGTTATTACTTAGCCACGAGCTCCTCTCCTGCCACCTCCTCCGCACAACCAACGCGCTTTCTACGTTACAAACAAAAAATATAATTTAACAATTTTAAATAGACTTCAAAAAGAAATTAAATCAAAATTGTGAAATAACTTTAATTTCGGAAGTCGGTGTCTTGGGATCTGTATTTTAGTTTTTTGCCACCGACTTCCAAAATTAAAGTTATTTCACAATATTGAGTTAATTTCTTTTTGACGTCGATTTAATTTTTTTTTTAATTATGTTATATTTCGTAAGTTTTTTAATAAAAACTGGAATATTTGTTTGTAATAAGTAGTTAAAAGTTTTGTTATAAATATTGCACTAGAATTTGACCAAGGTTTTGAGATGTTTTCCCTTGACACCACACCCGTAGCTCGTATCAATAAGCCAGACCGTCACACTTACACGTATTAGTCCATATCTTGAAAACTACAGAACCGATTTTGATACAACTTGCACTGTTCCCTAAGTTGAAGTAAATGTAAGCCAATAAAAATAAAATGGTTACGATCCGATTAACAGCTTCGGAGAAATCCGTGCACAAACATACAACATCTATAAAATTTCATATATTTGTTTGAAAGCCCAATAGATGATCATATGTGAATATATTGCAGTTCCAATAATATTACATACATACGTGTCAAATTGATAACCTCCTTTTTTTAAGTCGGTTAAAAGAGAACTTAGTATTTAAAACCCGTATTCCCCGAAGGTTGTAGGCATAGGTGTACCTATAGCACCCTCATTTCGCCAATTATGTAACAGGGGACGAGCCATAGAACTTTCTTATATCTATGACTTGACTTGAGAAATTCTAGATGTGCCAGTCAACCTGCCACATCGCTCGATGGCCAGGTGAGAGGTCCCCATTGCTCCTAGCCACGCTTCTTTAAAGGCGAACGAGGGCTACGGATACATTATGGTTCACAAACCACGTAGTGTACCTTTGTGCCCCCCAGCCACATCCCCAACATCAACAACTCCAGATCAAAGTTTGTGGAAAACGTTGGAAAAATTCATAAATTCTATAACAGTATTTTTTTTATTTGAGATGGGTTTGCTCTTGACTCTAGTCTAGGTCAGAGGTGACAGAGACAAAGTCGATGATGGAACGAGCTTACCCAGAAGAAGCCTGTTCACTCTCACTTTGAAGAGATTAGGGTTGTATGCGCTCGGAAACACAGACGCAGGTAGTGAATTCCACTCTTTTGCTGTGCGCATTATAAAATACATTTGGAAACGCTTAGTGCGAATTGGTGGAATAGCAACTAGGTAGGGATGGTAACTGGCAGTGCGTCTAGATGTCCGAAGGTAGAAGGGGGCCGGTGGAATCAGGTTGTGGAGTCCTTGGGCACACACACCGAAGTACAATCTGTAGAAGACCGACAAGCAGGCAACCTTGCGGCGATGAGCCAAGCTGTGAAGCTTGGCGTCGACCAGTTCTACGTCGCCAATGAGCCTCTCAGCTCTGCATTCCACCGAGTCAAGCGCGGCTAGTTGGTACTTAGCTGATCCATCCCAAAGGTGGCTGCAATACTCCATGCAGGATCGGACTGGCGCTTTTTAAAGGGTTAAAAGCTGTTCAGGCGTAAAGTATCGCTTCACCCTATTTAGGATGCCCAGCTTCTTGGCCGCTGTTTGGGTTTTGTACTCGATGGTGGCGCCGACGTTGAGACCAGATGTCAACTCCATGCCTAGGTGCTCAAGCCGATCAGTTACAGGAACAGATGTACCCCGAAAAGTAGGAGTTTGGGCGAAACGACTCCTTTTAGCGGTAAAAAGACAGGCCTGTGTTTTGATGGCGTTAAAAGAGACCAGATTATTATCACCCTACTGGGAGACAACGCTTAAAGTAGCTGGCTTAGAGTATCCCGGGGCGCGTGAGTTGGCACGATGTCTCCATCTTGCGACCCAGGAGAACTAATTAAGTGCCTGTGAGCAGTTAGTCAAATTCACTTAAAGGAACCTGCATGTTCAATAAAAAAATCGGCAACTCAAAAAACATTGACAAACCAAATTAAAGATAACTGTAACAATGAGGGGCCACACTCAAAGCTGTGTGTAGATGTCGCTGTAGTCGACTGTACCTTGTTTACCTTTCGTGTCAGTAGTGTGACTGCTATTTATGAGATTTTAAAGTGTATTTCGACTATAATATGTATGCGTTTATGACTGTGCCTGAACTAAAAGTTGAGCTCAGTAAAAGGAACGCAGCAACTGTCGACAAAAAGGTTGATTTGATTGAAAGGAAAACACTCAAAATATTTGAGGTTATGATTGTTTGTGTGCCTTTTTCTATAAGCCACGGACTAACATTCCTATTTTTTTTTCATAGATTACATTCGCATGATCGAAACCAAAACTTTGGTGCTGACTGTGCCATCCAAGACGACACCGCATACCTATGTCTACCTTCTGATACATTCAGAAACAAAAAAGCAGATACTCCTTTACCAATGATTAACAGACAGGCAATACAGGAATATTTTGAAAACTAAGTCCCTATATTGATTGATTAAATCTTTAGGATACTCCTTTACTACATATATTAGCTAATATAGTATATTTTATGACACATTTATTTTGATGACAATAATTTTATTTATTAGATAATAATCTTGACACTTTTGTTTTATAGATATAGTACCCAGCCTAAAGGACAGCTTCTTTACTCATCTAATCCTCTTCTGTGAAATGTGCAGCAGACTATCGTGCAGTACTACTTGCCATAAGTCTTTAATATTTAGTGCCAATTCCCATTGTTTACTGCCCTTACTTTCTTTAGGAAAAAAATGTACTCCTCTGTTTTTACAAGGTAACGCACTACATTGAGACATTCTGGACGAAATTATGGAAAATAGGAAAGCTAAATTTAGTAGATTGCAAAAATCCATACGATTTGACAGCTACTAAATCAAAACAAGGTACAGTCGATTGTGCGCCATCTATCGTGATAAAAATTTAGTGTTCCTCCCCATTGGACCTATTTTAGGACCAAAATCTATAACACTGCCTGGAGCGGGAATCAAACCCAGGATCTCATGCTCAGCAGTAGCGCTTGCGATAACTGGACCAAATGAGGAAGTTATATCATTAAAATACTTTCCCATGAACAAATAGTAAGAAAACAATACATTCCTACAAAGTACACGAATGAGTAACACATGACATACGTCAATGTCACGTTGATTGAAACAATCGCTCCTTTTAATTAAAAACTTATTGTTTGTCTTTACCCTATCCGCTTTGACAACACGTGAGTCAGTGGTTCGTGTTTTTTATTTGGTTTCGGAATTTCCGTGCGCGGTTTTGAAAATGTGGCCTGTGTTCTTGGCATGTCATTTTGTACAGTAAAAGATAATTAATGATGATTGTCAAAATCATATTTTAATGGTAACGTGATTCCCACTTAGTTTGTGACTTTTATTTATATACCCTTAAACCGTACACAGTATGTATTACATCAGGTTTTCCAGATACACAGATTTAACTTTTACCTATCCCTCCAATTTCGTGCCCATTTTCAAGTAGGTACCATGTAAGGGGGGTGAATAGGGATGCAGGGGTGAATCGGGACGACACTTAAAATGGATTTTATCGCTGAAATAATGTAGTTTGTTGTCAACAAGGACACGTAATCGTTTATTATAATACAGTGAACACATTCGACTCCTTATTGGCAACAAACTATATTATTTCAACGTTAAAATTAATTTTAAGTTTCGTCCCGTTTCAACCCTGCATCCCTATTCGCCCCGTTTTACGGTAATTCCTTTCAAGAAACACTTCCTTCGTACTAATTAAAAACTGTCCTCGCCGTTCTGTATATTTGGCCCCATTTTAAATACTACCGCGTGTACTTACTTGTGTACACGACCACTAAGCCGTTTTACCACAGATTACATAATTCGTTTACCGAAAAAAGTTCATACGCTTATGTATTAATTTTACGCATATTTAACGAGTAGTGGTGTGCCGCTAGTTAACGATTAACTTTTATATAGTAACGGTAATCGTGAGAAATTACAGGTTTTTGTCATAGATAGCTGTAAAAATTATTGCCATAAGAATTAAAATAATATTTTTTTCGCAACGTAGGTATGAGATGACTTGACGAATATTACTGACACATACATAGAGTTATTTAAATTTATGATTATTCATTTATTCATGTTATTTTTCCATGGCTTGTAACATGTGTGATCAAGTAATCTGTGTTCCATACATGTCATGATTTAGTACTGAAAGATTCTGATTATATTTTTAACCTAACTGATATGATATAAGTATGTACGTAGTTTGCAGACGCTCTACCGCAGTCGACATTTTTTTGTAAACTGACATCAGACTTCATGCTTATCATCTGACACTAATGTTATACGCCGAGAACACGAACGGTCATCATCTGCCTAGCAAAGGCTAAGCCAACTATTTTGGAGACGGCTTTGCAGAATACCAGTATTTTTCATGAAGCAACTGCCTATCTGACCTTCACAATCCAGATACTGGATAACACGATACTCCTTGGCACGACTGGTTGTCAGACTTTCGGGTTTCTGACTACCCGTGACGACTGTCAAAGGTCCAACTGCCACGAACGTGAACGGTCTCATAATAAATAAAACCGGTCAAGAGCGAGTCGGACTCGCGCACCGAGGTTTCCGTACCATCATATAAAAAAAAACTGCTATTTAGAGACATCGTTTTATTTTTCCTGTATTCTCTATTTAAACTTCTATCACACAGAATAATTTCAGATTTTTGTCTATGAAAACTTCGGAGATAAGGGGAACGGTATTTTTTTTTACATTTTTCATCAAAGTCGAAAGCTATGCGGCCTAAAAAAAGAAAAAAATGTTTGAGAATGTGCCAACAGCGCTCTTTCATATGATACTCCACATGCCCTAGTAGCCCCATTTCAAATTGTTAAGACCCCTTTTCAGCCCCTGTTGCAAAATATATATATATATATTTCTATTTCTTTCTTATTTGCACAATAGTTGGGTTAGATATCCAGCTGAGACAGACTGAGTCGCACCATAAGGGTTCCTTTTTACCATTTTGGTACGGAACCCTAAAACCATTTGAAAACCAAGCCTCATTTTGAGAGGAGCCTTAAGGTAAGATACACGACAGCCGACCTTCAATTTTATAAGTTTTTGATGCAAAAATGTCTAGTTACCATAATGTAACATGTATTACTAATATAATCCCCAACATAAAATTACCATCAGACATCGTAGCACCAAGCGGCCAATGGCACAACTAGCTCTGTATCCGTTTTAACATCCTGCGTTTATGCATTAGATCCTGTAAGTGCCAGCGCAAACTTTGCGTCTTGTCGCAGCAACAAGACGCAGAGTTGTCGTTTGTATCTGCGTCTTGTCGCTGCGACTAGACACAGTGCTGTCGTCTGCGTCTGTCACTAGTCGTTATGACAGACGTCATGCAGGAAGCGAATAAGCGATCATTTTCTTTGAGTATTCGGAAAAGACAGTCGTGTTGAGCTGTAGCATCTCGCATGTGACTGTTGTCGGCTGTGTGCGTGCACCATGCGTCTAGTCGCTGCGACAAGCAGTGATAGCGTGCGGCTTCCCTAGCCACAGACATCAAGCGTGCGGAGCTTTGAAGAAAATATATGTAAATTGTCGGCCGCAGCCTGTCGTTTCGTCTAGTCGCAGTTACATGTCGCATAGTGTGCTCCATGTCTAATGTAAAACAGGCCAGTTTAAGTACTAGTGTTTTTAATTACGTACGATCGTTACTGTTTCTTTAAAGGCCGTTTTGTGTGGTGAAACCGGTCGATATCCGAGGAGGAAGCTTGGATTACCTGCAACAATAAAATTCAAACGTTAATTGCATGGTAACGTAACAGTGGTTTATGAAAAAGAAACGAGAATTATTATCCAGGGAAGGAAGTGTTTTACAGCTATAAGAGTAGGGGAAGATGAAAGAAATGTGGACTGTGTGAAAGATGATATGGCTAGAAAGGAAGTAACTACCGAGATGATACGAGAGATAAGTAATAGAGAAATATGGAAGAAAAAGACATGTTGCGACGACCCGTTAGAAGAATGAGACGAACTAAAACTTCACCCAATTTGGAAAACTGAATAGGCAAGCATTTGTTTTTGATTCTTTTTGGTGTCATTCGACGGGTTTGGCTTTCTGACGGAGTATTCTCGTTCGTCCCACCAGTGAGGCGACGACGGTAGAGGGACGAACGGGAATACACCTTTCTGACTACCCAAAGTCAAAGTAGTTTCAAGATTTGCACAGTAGGTAACGACTGATGATGCTATTTATAATAAGTCTGTATTGCTGATGTTTGTAAGTATTGAAATACTAAAAGTCTTATTATCTATACATATTTGTGATATCTACAAAATAATAGACGCATTGCCAGTTAACATCCCTACCTAGTTGTTATTCCACCAATTCGCACTAAGCGTTTCCAAATGTCTTTTATAATGCGCACAGCAAAAGAATGGAACTCACTACCTGCGTCTGTGTTTCCGAACGCATAGAGTACAACCCTAATCTCTTCAAAGTGAGAGTGAACAGGCTTCTTCTGGGTAAGCTCACTCCATCGTCGACTTTGTCACCTTCGACCTAGACTGGAGTCAAGAGCAAACTAAAACTTCGACTAAAATAATAATAATCACTTTATTCGGATTTTTCAATCAAAGGTCGAAAGTACCTACATCGCTAATTTGTAAATCGTGAACAACCAAGGTCTTGCTATCTATAGAAGTAATTATCATAATCATCTTTAAAGGACGCGTTAATTTGTGAGCAAGTACCCACATAATGGATTTATAAGCACTTTTAATTAATTCATCATTGAACAGACTGATAGTTACTTAATTAAGCAAAGAATTTGGAAGTGGTAAATGAGTTTTATTATTTCGTTAACAAAACTGAATCATTTTAAAGCAAATTGTTAATCCATTGCTTCATATGTTCGAAAAATTTCTCAGCTCGACAACGTAAATAACGCAATGAATGTTGTTGAACTGTCAAAATGGAACAGATTCCGATCGATAATGTGTTACGCAATTAGGGTGCAGTATTTGGTCGGTATAGATAGATAGTGTATTCTAAAGTATATCCATATCCACAATAATCTGGTATATGAAAAGCTATATCATTGCAACAATACATAACTGAAATCGATTACAATTTATTACAGACACTTCCAACGACAATATTATGATTTACTCTTTTCTCCGTTTAGATACCTACCTGTCTCTCACCGATTTACAATTTATTCCATAAACTTTTCAATCATAAATTCTTTAGTATATAACAGAAACTCTGTTATGACGACTATGGATCTAACAAAATAGTGGTCATCATCATCACCATGCCACCTGCCAAATCAATCATTACCGACTATTCATTAGAAGAGGCCAGGCCAACAGGTTCATAGCAACAATAGCTACAGATGAATAACATAGCCAAAGAAATAAACTTCTTAACAAATACACACCTCGGTGAAAGGGGGAAGCTCCAGGTAGCCCACGAAATTCAAAATTTCTTACGTTTTTTGCAATTTGTAAGTATTAGGTTGTATATTGATTAAAGTATAACTCGCGACCGTAACATATTTACAAAATTATAATCATTAGAATCAGTATCTAATACAAGTTAGTATAATCCTCAAATGTCAAGATTTCATGAAATAGTCATTTGGGATTATATGAATTTAGAGAGTTGTATTGATGATTTTAATGATTATGATTCTATAAATACCGATTTGTTACGGTCGCAAATTATATTCAGATCGACATACAACTTGACACTGACTTGCAATTTTTTTTTTTTATTTGTGATGGGTTTGCTCTTGACTCTAGTCTAGGTCAGAGGTGACAGAGACAAAGTCGACGACGGAGTGAGCTTACCCAGAAGAAGCCTGTTCACTCTCACTTTGAAGAGATTAGGGTTGTGAGTTCCACTCTTTTGCTGTGCGCATTATAAAAGACATTTGGATGCGCTTAGTGCAAATTAGTGGAATAGCAACCAGGTAGGGATGGTAACTGGCAGTGCGTCTAGATGTCCGATGGTAGAAGGAGGCCGGTGGAATGAGGTCGTGGAGTTCTCGGGCACACTCTCCGAAGTACAATCTGTAGAAGACCGACAAGCAGGCAACCTTGCGGCGATGAGCCAAGCTATGAAGCTTGGCATCCACCAGTTTTACGTCGCCAATGAGCCTCTTAGCTCTGCGTTCCACCGAGTCAAGCGCGGCTAGTTGGTACTTAGCTGATCCATCCCAAAGGTGACTGCAATACTCCATGCAGTATCGGACTTGCGCTTGCGCAAATTGCAAAAATCGTAAGAAAATTTGAATTTCGAGGGCTACCTTGAGCTTTCCCCTTAAGTAAAAGTAAGTATCCATTCACACACACACTTACGAGCATACAATATTCAATATGACACGCGTTATGCATGTGTAATCGACTTGGATGCCATGCTCACCATTGTCGCAAGTGACAGAGACACTACAGAAGGCAAAATCAATAAGAAACACACAGATGAGAATTTTAAATATCCTAGGAAAGCATGCTGCAAGTGAGATAGTCGTCGCTCGCTTATTTATTAATAATACAGTATTACACCTTGTTCCCCCGAAGGGTTAGACAGAGGTGAACGTATGGTACAGACGCCAGCACATCAAGCTACTACAATCTGTCAGATTTCTTTAATAGATTTTCGACTTTATTGCTAAAGCATTAGGTTCAAGGTTGATTGAGAAAATCTGACAGTTTCGGGTAGGTTGACCTGCTGGCGTCTTCTGTACAACCACATTTCGCCAGTTATGTTTTATAGGGATCGAGTCTATTTGCCATCAACCTTGTATAAATTCAAACTCCGGACTCCTACTGAGAAATTACAGATGGAAATTCCGGCGAAGATCGGCGGCATCATTTCATTATGCAAATTCGATTTGTTCAACTTTTATAAGAGAGCTTTGTTGTAGGAATACTGTAGCTTCTCATTACTGCAATAATTTTCGGAATCGAATCAGTAATTCAGAAGATTACCCCCTACATACAAACTCACAATACCTCTTCACGATATTAGTAAGAACAGTCAAGTGATGTCCCAATGGTAGCGGCCCCGATTTACGAGGTCTTGTGGGTCGTGGGGTCGAACCAAGGCAGGCGATTACCTTGTGTAAATAATTTCATCACCTCTGCTCTCAAAACGGTGAAGGAAAACATCGTGAGGAAACCGCCATGTCCTAGAACCAAAAATTGGAAGACTTGTGACATTACCAACCGACCAAACTGGCCCGCGTGGTAGATTACAGCCCACTCCCTCTCTAAGGAAGGTGGCCTATGTCCCATCAATGAGAACATTATTATTTATTTTTTTTTTTTATTTGTTAGAGACAAAAAACAGTCAAATGCCTAGCTTAACTAGAGATTCTTAAATTAGCACAATACTTAGAAATACATTTATACACAATCTATTCCATATTTATGTTACTACACATGTAACCCACAACATTGTCCACGAATTCACAAAAAAAAGTTAAAAGAAAACAGACAATTAGTGTGCATCGTAAAAGACTAGTAAGAAGAAGAAGAAAAAAAAAATACTTATGAATTTTGTAACTACTTATGAATTTAGTTACTACTTATGAATTTAGTTATAGACTAATTATGTTAGAAGTACAGATGAGTTGGTTTTCTCAGATTTTCTTGGAGAAATGACCCTTCTGTATTAACTTTATGGTCACGTACACCATTGTGGTCGTAAGAAGCGTCGGACGGGGCAGGTGATGTCATTTTAATGCCAACACTGTCGCAGGCATTTATAGCAGCCATATTCACATCTGATGATATTTGTACAGTACCATCAAACAAGCTATTAATAATTCTATTACCATGGGAGGAAGTCTAATTTCGGTTGACATGGATTCTGTTGAAGGGATCAATGTTTGTTTAACTCTTTTTTAGACGATAAACACATGAATGATCGCAGATAATACTATGAAACTGGAATTAAGGTGTGGTAGGGTTATGACCCTCGAGAATGGAATTTAGTGGCCAACTATCTGACGAGTTTTGAAGTGATTTTCTGGTTCTCATGTTAGTTTTAACGTTCTATATTATTGGGTTTGGTTTCCGCACTTATTCCTTCAAGTGAACCATTGTACGTGAGCCATAGCGGCCGTCGGGGTTTATTCCAACCAGCCCACCTCCCTCCAGAAGTTAAGCACGGCTTCTGGTTTGTTTTAACACTTTTAACGTTATAAAATGCTGTAGTTAAATTACCGTTGCTGTCTAGGGATCAAAATTAATCTGCCTAGCCTTTTCCCAACTATGTCGGAGTAGGCTTCCAATCTAACCGTATGCAGCTGAATACTAGTATTTTACATGGAGCGCCCATCTGGACTCCATAAGTAACTGGGTAATCCGATACCCCTTGGTAAGACTGGTTGTCAGACTTTCGGGCTTCTTTCTGACGACCCGTAACAACTGCTCCACGAATGACAGCCGGGACCAACGGCTTAACGTGCTTTCAGTCATAATGATACTATGACAGAACTGTATGCTATTTCCATATCCTTGTTTGATTAGAATACGAAGTCGTAATCAATGTAATCATACGATTGCTCTTATAGACGTTGAGTCACGTTTAAATTACGCTCTACCTGGAAAACCCAAATTATTTTATTTTGGAATATTATAATGATCAAAACATGGATAAATATTTCGTTGTTCATGTACAAGCAGCATTATATAACTAAACAATGTCCTTAAACCCTATATATTTTATTTGGCTAGTTACTAATTAAATATATTATAGCCGAGAAGGATCTTTCTTTTTGTAATATTCGCATCAATATCAGAAAAGATATACAGGGTGTAAGTGCTACTTTTAAGGGGTCATTATACTCATCATTATGAACAACTTTTACTATGGGACCAAACCTGAAATCGCGAATAAAACATCAGCTGTTCAGTACATTCATGTTCGCATAATTTGTCAAAATGTACTTACTTCAGTACATTTGACTGCAGCCGACTTTTTTGTTTACACTTCCTGTTTACACTTACACCCTGTATTATAGGTAACTCTTGTAACAACAACAACAAAAACAAAATTAATAACTGTTGTTTACAAGAAACTATTAAACAATTCATAAATTATGTTTAGAAACGAAACTAAACGTCAACCATACAAGGCTACATGATCTGTACTGTTTTATGATCACGAACTTAAAGTACAGCCAGCGTCAAAACATGGTAACAAACATATGTAGTATCAATGTGTAACCACAAAAGGTACACATTGTCGTAATGACCTAGTGGCCTCGCCTCTCCTGTAGGGATAAAAATTGCCGAATGTTTCCGAAACTTACCAGGAAAGTTTCCAATATTCCCGGCAATATTCGGCAATATTGCCGGAAAGTTGCCAAAGTTGCCAGATTACATAGGGTTTTTCGAATGCCATTTTCAATGTTCATGGGGTTTAATATAATGGTGTAGTTATACGTAATACTAGTAAGCCTTTTTAATTAATTGTTTATTATAATTAATTTACAATTATCCATGCATATATATGAAGATAAAGTTATACTATGACACTGGTAACTTCATGATAGCTGACCCCATAGTTTTTTAAGAATTTCACTTATAAATTTTATAAAAAAAAAGAAAGAGGGTATTGATACCGAATGAAATAAATATAAATCATACAACTGTGTAGTATATGATTTATATAGCATAAATCGTGATGTCAAAAGAATTTTCAAAATTGTTGTGGATTCAAATCCAAGTAAGTAATAATGTGACTTATTCAATTCATATTTTATACTTCCTGGTTTATCTTGGACATTACTGACATTAGTGAAGGTGAAAATATCGTGAGGAAACCTGGACTTATAATTAAATAATATAAGTCAACCCGTCTGGAACAAGCATGTTGATCAATGCTCGTGCCTTCTCTGTATGAGCAGAGGCCTTTGCTCTGCACAGGGACAATAACAGGATGGTATAATATTATATTGATAAATAAACTACTATGGAACACAAATTGTAGACAATCAAATTAATTCTTGTCAATGTAATTTTTTAGGTTGACTGTACACAGTACTATATTATACAGATATGGTCCCAGTAAACGACCTTGTGGAACACCGCGAGCATGCATTCGCAATGCATCGCTGTTGGAATTCTTCCAATACCAAACACCTTGATGGCATTGAGAGGTTCATGTCATTTAACATTCCAAGGTACATGTTTTTTGACGCTTGTTTTTCCTTAAGGTGTCAGGATGTTAAAGTTATTGCTTTGTTAATAAATATATGTAATGAACACGTGTAAGTGATTAGTGACTAAGCATGAATATTGCTATAGGTAGGAAGAACTCAATCATAACTAGTTTTAATAGTTACGAGTATGTGTACTCCATTATTATCTCAAAAATTCCTACAAAAGAGAACTGACAAGACATAACAGAGAAAAACATAGTAGCCATCTAAAGAAGATGTCATTTATCCGACCAGTGTGTTTTCTCCAGTTGATTGTTCTAGCTATATAAGGCACATAAACATTGCACATAAACATTAACACACTTAGCCATTTACCTATTCTCAGATATGTGAATAGAACTCAAGAATGTATAGTTTTTTTGTTTTATCGCACAATACACATATCGTATAACACTTGTGACTTGATATACTATCAAGAGGTATACACCGCTCAGATGTGATCATCCGTGTCGAATGCTTTGTATAAAACTTTTTGTTCAGCGTCGACGTTTTCCTTGCTTGATTTATTCAAATGTTGTTTGTTGTTCGATGCCAAACATATTATAACATAGTATAACATCACGCACGTATTCCCTGAAGGGTTCGGCAGGGGTGTACCTCACACCCACATTTCGCCAGGTATGTTTAACTCCCATGTAATAGGGGGTGTGTCTATTGCCATCAGCCGGGCACAAATCCAGACTCCAGTATCCAGATATACCTAATACATACATACATAAACTCACGCCTTCTTTCTATGGGGGTAGACAGACACTACAGAACGCCACCTGCTACGATCCTTACATACTCCTTTTGCCTCGTTTACGTTTATACTCTGATCATACAAGCACGCCGGTTGCGAGTACTACGCACCTGACTTTTCTGAAGAACATCACCAATAAGGACACTATATATATCTTCCTAGGGCATTCATTTCCGGCGTTTCCACTCACATCAGCCTTGTAAATACCTTTTGTTAGTCGTCTTTCATTCATCCTCTCAACATGACCAAACATTCTAAGCACACTTTTGTAAATTTTTGTAACTTGACTTACATCTTCTTTTAAACCGCACACCGTTGCCTCATCACACCATTCCTCAGCCCATCATTCGTAGTCACACCACACTTGCTTTGCTAGGAACGCATTAACACAGCATTCCTTCTACTTTCATGCTTCTTTTGCCACACCCAACATTTACTTCCATACATAGGCGTAGGTTTGGTTATGGTCACACCATTGTGAACAACCAGTCTAGCCTTTTTATTAGACATCCACTCGATGGTCACAATCGAATGTATAGCATCATTCAGTTTATTTCCCGCATTTACTCTCCTTTCCACATCTTCATCAATCTTTCCATCCCTTGTAAATAGACTCCCCAAATATACACCTAATAATGTACTATTATTGGTCGCTAGCATATTTTTGACAGTAAGTATCATGTTAACAAGAATCACTTTGTTGCCCCTAAATGGCACGCGGTCGCTATAAAATGCGGTAAAATATATCAATGATCATTTCAGAGAACCGGAAGAAATTGCCAGATCTATTAAATCTATCCGATTCCGTTTTCCAATCAATCTGAACAATTATTACTTTAAGACATTGAAATTCAAAAACATTATAACCTATATTGTCTCTAGGCTCCATTATCGTAAACTAAATTAACGACATTTTGATTACAATATGCATATTAATTTGTTTTCACAATAAAACTGTTAAAACCAAAGTTTTTCCTGCATATTTTGCCTTCAAAACTTTATTACTACCGTATGTCTAAGAGTCACATCACGCGACATGTCGTAGTGCAGTTTATTATGATAACCATTTTACATTCCGCGTGGTTTGTTGCGGTTATTTGCATTTGATTTAGATTCAACAAAAAACAGAAGATTCCTCTGACACAAGCACACAGGAAAATAATCTTAAATCATTCAAAGCATTACATAATTTTATTTTTAACTGATTTAAAAAAAAGAAGGTTATCTATTCGACACGTATTATGTGATGCGTAAGTCTGGAACCCGTAGGAATATGGAGACAAAAAGTCTCCTGTGTTAATCCGTTTAGTAGTTTTTGCGTGAAAGAGTAACAAACATCCATCCATTCTCATAAACTTTCGCATTTATTATATTAGTAGGATATAGTAGGATAATGGACCCTCGAGACAATCTAAGCTCCATCCATTATTTAAACTAAATTGACAACATTTAGATTAGAATATGCATATTAATCCGTTTTAACAACAAAACTGTTAATATCAGTTTTTCCTGGATATTTTGTCTTTAAGACTAACATTTACTACTCGTACCTTATGTCTAACTATCACATACTCACATCATGTGACATATCCTAGTGTCGCTTATTGTCATAACTAATTTACACACACAGAGTACATCTATATATTACATATACAAATCAATTGATGTTCGTTTGTCTCGCTAAAACTCGAGAATGGCTGGACCGATTTGGCTAATTTTGATCTTGAAATATTTGTGGAAGTTCAGGAAGGTTTAAACGGTGAGAAACATAAATAATAAGTAACGGAAAATAGTAAAAACGACAATTTAAAACGTTCCTAGCTGTGAAACATTTGATGTCTTTTGTCTTTTAGGAAATAAAAAATTGTCACTTGGTTGTCAAATATTTATAGGTACGTTCAGTTTGTCTGTTTCATTGCTGTAGTATGAGGTCCGATCTGTTTGGTCTGTTTTGTTAGAATACAAAACAGTTTTGTTTCAGAAATAAAAATAGTGTAAAAGTGTCAGTTGATCATTAAAATCTATCATCAGTTTGTTATTGCATGAGAGCTTTATTTACTGTTATGCCAAGGATGTTATAATGCCAAGGAGAAGACGACCTGACTTAGGTCGTCGAAGTCAATCAAATGTGCGACGAGCTACCTCACGTGCAAACCGCACTGACGACCAGCGAGAGACAGGTAATGATAACATTCGTATTGGTATGGCAGAATTGCGTTCCACAGTGAATAATAATGAAGTAGATAGGCTTAGAATGGAACGAGTTCGGGCACCCCAAACACAACAACAGACGCAGTGTTCCTGTAAACCTGGAACGAGTATCATTCCACTACAACCCAGAAATAGATTATTGTGCCGACCAATCCGTAACAATTGGGTTTTTCACAAATATATGTAGGGGATACGAAGTTCTCCGGGTCATCTAGTTTATAATATACGTCTATATGGTACCGTGTTGGGCGTGTTCCGTGTGTTAAGTTTTTTGTCACCGTCTTCCGAAATGAAAGTTATTTCGTAATTTTGAGTTAATTTCTTTTTGAAGTCGATTTATAAGTAAGAGCCCTTACTACAATAAATTGACAGATGGCGATCGGTTTGCCAATTGCTTATTTACGCTAGATCGCTAATATCAACCTCCACTTTTATATAATCTAAAGATTCATATACACCTATACTGCCGTCATAAGGAAAAAAGACGTATCTGATATTTTTTTTCGAAATAGTGTTATTTACATACTCGGAATCAGCAAAAAAAGTCACATCTACCAGTATTTTTATATTGGCGTAAACTTAACGAAAACCTAATAATTCTCACTATTAAATTATGACGCGAATTATATTTTGTTCTCCATTTCAATATTTCTGTATATACGTCCTTTTTCCTTACGGCGGTAGTACAGACGCCAGCAGGTCAACCTACCCGAAACTGTCAGATTTTCCCAATCAACCTTGAACCTAATGCTTTAGTAATAAAGTCGAAAATCTATTAAAGAAATCTGACAGGTTGTAGTAGCTTGATGTGCTGGCGTCTGTACAATTGTTCTACTGTTCTTTTTTCATATTATTTCGTCCATATAAAAAAAAAGTGAGAAACGGTTCCTTCGCGAGTCAGTTCAGTAGAAAATATGCAAAACATGCAGACTCGTCACGACCTCCCCGTTAAGTAAACACTTACTACTACTTACATACTACATACATACGATAAGATTATTTGTCCTTCTCTGTGTATTGTTTTCCATGTGTAAAGGACGATGTTTACTAAACAAATATTACCATCTAGAAGAAAACAGCAACCATTTAAGACAACTATAACCACTTTTAATGATTTTAAACTGAAGATCACGTCTAAACGAGTAGTGTTAATAATTTGGAAAAAATATATGTTAAATTAGAGCATTTTCTTAATAACTCAATATGTGAATCTTTTAGTTTATTTTTATATTACATAGTGTAATTAATTTGTAAAGTTATGTCTAACGCGGATATAAAACTGAGAATCACGCAAAAACTATCAAGCGTATTTTTATGAAGCCTTCACCATTTTAAAGGTAATTTAATTATTTATTTTTAGTATACGTGTTTTAATATAATACCTTTTGTTTTATGTATAAAAAATTAATAATGCATCTAATTTGGGACAGCGCTCCTTGATAGGCGAGTCCTATTACTGGGTGGACGTACAACGCGTTGCACTAAACTAACCTAACCGCTCAAGGTCATTAGCATATAACTGCGTCTTAAACATAGACTATCTTCACTATCATTATAATTTAAATCACTGCTTAGCATGAGTTCTTCATCATCAGCCATAGCAACTTGATCATCGACCACTCTCATCTAGCTGCTAGGGCTACTACCAGCCACCCTACGAAGCCGTCACTCCAATCTCCAATAGGGTCGGTTCTGTGTTGTGTTCTGTTTCATCTTCTCTTGTAGCGGCATTTTTCAGCCAGCAGGATGGTGAAAGGGTTGACTGCTTAGTGTGCACCAGACGTTGCTTTTACACGGCTTGCGGTAGGAGTCTTCTTCTTCGTCGTTCCCTCAATGCTGATGTAGTGGCCAACACATACGACGCTTCTCCAAGCTACCACCACATATGACCATCTTGCCGGTGCTCTGGCGCGGTGGGTGTAAACTGGTAGAATTCGTCACGAAACGAAAAAGCGTTATACACGAAAAAAGTCAGTTTAAAATGCTTTTTTTTTTGTGTTCTAATACACTACAACTTTAGTCCATACTCTAGATGGCTCTGTATTAATACATAATATACAGCGAAACGAACTTCGTTCCAACCTGGTGTCCCACGACTCCGCCCGACTTTTTGGGTTTCGTACCCGTAGGGTGCCAAACGGAACCCTATTCCTAAGCCTCCGCTGTCCGCCCGTCTGTCTGTCTTCTGTCAGCGAGCTGTATCTCATGAACCGTAATAGGTAGACAGTTGAAATTTTCACAGATTGTGTATTTATATTGCCGCTATAACAACAAATAATTAAAATAAAATAAGTTAACAATTTAAGGGGGTCCCCCACTCCCCATACAAGAAATGTGTTTTTTTAATGAAGTTTTTTTATATGTAGTGGTAAATATTGTACGCAACTCTTCGGCGTCGTGTGCGAGACCGACTCGCACTTGGCCAGTTTTTTTTTTATTTTTATAACAATGCTTGCTGCACTACAGTTTATACAACAGCAAGTTCTGCAAACCATGCATAGATTTACTGCTATACAAGCTGCTTTCAACACCTATACCTATGAATGAATAAATGAAATGTACTGACCCCAGCGTGATTTAACCAGACTCGATTACTCGAATGAACCCAAAGATTCGCCCTAGCCCCTGTTGCCTCATGTTACATGGTGCAACAGAGACCATTGCATATTAAGGAGTAGACCGGGAGGCGCGATAATGGTAAAAGAGGCGTGCCCTTGTAAGTATGCACCCTATTGTAAGTATTGGAATTGTGAAGAGACGGGTGATATCATAAGTGCAATATTATTTCTCCACATAATATATTCCTTACTAATATTATTACTAATATTATAAATGCGAAAGTAAGTTTGTTTGTTTGTTTATTTGTTACCTTTTCACGCCTAAACCACTGAACCGATCATGATGAAATTTTGCATATACGTTGTCAAAAACGGACATAGGGTATCTTTCATCCCGAAAAAACGTACTGTTCCCGAGGAAAACAACAATAATGTCCTTATGATAATAGATGGCGCCACGTGTCTTTCAAATCATGACTAAATTATATTATTATAGAAACTTTAGTAGTGTTAAGTTTTTTTTTTTCTTTTAATTTAAGTACCTACCTAATACATTTTGTGAATGTAGAGTGTCAATAGGCCAGTTTTTCATATCTACACTAATATTATAAAGCTGAAAAGTTTGTTTGTTCGTTTGGTTGAACGCGCTAATCTCAGGAACTACTTGTTCGAATTGAAAAATTATTTTAGCGTTGGATAGCCCATTTGTAGAAAATAGGATAATTTTGATCCCGGTAGTGCGTTCCCGTGGGATAATTTCCTACAACCACGCGGGCGAAGTCGCGGGCAAAAGCTAGTCTGTAAATATAATCAAAATAAGGTTCTTCAATTTCCGTCTGCCTGATATGAAGAGATCAATCCTCAATGGGCTTTATTTCGTGGGACAATAAACAGAGGATTGTATTCAAATCACCACCGCTACGTCCGGTGGACTTGAAGACGGTTTTATGTATGTATGGACGTTTGTCTGTGAGAATATTTAAAGGTATTTAAATACAGGTGTGCGGTTAACACGAGCCGGTCCATTCTGTACAAATATCACCGCGATAACTTAGATGAAATGAAGTGAGCTGTATTTCCACTGGTCCTCTAGCTGGTCTGGGCCTTAGCACACCTCTGACATGAATCCGTGAAACTGCATGATGTTCCGCTACACTCAAATTGCAATTCGAGTAGCAGCTAACATCATGCGAGTCAGCTGAATTGGACTACTGCGCTTCGCTGCTATGGTTTCGCGGCGAAGGTGTGAAGGGAATTCTGTAAAAATCTTACCGTGAAAATTTAGGTGTCATGTACCTTACTGAACTGTCACATGTCATCTCATCTTAAATTCGCTTCACTTAAGGAGAAAGCGTCAGGGTAGCCCGCGAAATTCAAATTTTCTTACGTTTTTTGCAATGTGCAAGTAAGTATTAAGTTGTATGTTAAATAAAGTATGATTTGCGGCCGTAACAAATATGTTTTTACAGAATTATAATCATTAGAATCAGTAATACAACTCCTTAAGTTAGTATAATCCTAAAATGTCAAGATTTCATGAAATAGTCATTTTTTGGGATTACCTGGTCTTAAAGAGTTGTATTGATCACTTTAATGATTCTAATTATGTAAATTGATACTTGTTACGACAGCAAATTATAATTTGATCAACGTACAATATAATACCGACTTGTAAATTGCAAAAAACGTAAGAAAATTTGAATTTCGCGGGCTAACCTGACGCTTCCCCCTTTAGCTTTGAAAGTGAGATTTTTACATAATATACAGTATGTTAACCAACAGAGGGCGTTCCCGTTAACCCGCAATAGTATAGCATCCATACATGCTAAAAAAAATATTACCATTCGAAAACAAAATGGTTTTTTTTTTTTTTAGGTAAATAAAAAAAACATAAATTCATGTACCTACCTATCTAAGCCACGTTTCAATAACATTAAAATTAAAATACATAGTATTAGACACTTAGGCTAGGATTTAAATGATAATGACGTCATTAAACGTTAGCAAGTGAATTTTTTACTTTATGTAGTTGCACGGGAACGCCCTCTGTTGGTTAACATAATGTATATACATCGGGTATACAAATGAAAAAGGTCTAGAATCAAAGAAGTATATGTATACTCAAGTCTGAAAGTGGGATTCTTAAGTAATTTAAATAATATTCAAGTTTTATTTAAATGCATCATCTGCCTAGCTTTTTCCTAACTATGTTGGGGTCGGCTTCCAGTCTAACCGGAGCGCCTGCTTATCTAATCTCTACAACCCAGTTGCAGTTACAGTGTTTCGCGGAAAAGGTGTGCTAAGGCCCTAAATTCTGTAAAAAACTTACCGTGAAAATTTAGGTGTCATGTATACCTTAGTGAACTGTCACATGTCATCCCTTCTGACGCTAGGGATTGTCAGCTCTGTTTACACTCACTTCACTTGTTTTGAAGGTGATATTTTTACAGAATAGGTACATCGGGTAAGTATATAAATGTAAAAGATCTAGAATCAAAGAAGTATATATACTCAAGACTGAAAGTGTGATTCTTAACAAATTTAAATAATATTCATGTATCATCGTCGGCCTAGCCTTTTCCTAACTATATAGGGGTCAGCTATTCAGCTTCCAGTCTAACCGGAGCGACTGCCTATCTGATCTCCGCAACCCCGTTACAGTTACAGGGTAATACGATACCTCAGTTGTCAGACTTGCGAGCTTCTGACGACCTGTAACGGCTGTCATTCGTGGAGAATGACAGCCGGGTCCAACGGCTTAACGTGCGGTCCGACGCACGGAGGGGTCTCGGTATGTAATGATGGTTACACATTCACGGAACAACCGCGGCAAGCGTAGCTTAACCTGATCGATCGACCCGGGCGGCTGTTATTCACAATGCAAAACAAAAAAAAAAAACAAAAAATAATGACCGAATTAGTACCTAACTAAGCGAAGAAATATACAATATTTTAGTGCAAAAACATTGAATAGTGCAAAATTGCAATAAAAAACATGGTCAACCATATTTTTGTCTAATTCAAGGCTGTGAACGAGATTCAAATAAATCGCTACAATTTGTATCAGGAAGTCTTCAAATACTTACGGACAAATGAAAACGACCTTATCCTTTTGTTTAAGTAGTTTTAAACTAAAGATTGTTCCGAAATGGTTATTTCCTCGATCACGAGACCGCAAAATCATCTAGATTTGTAAAAACTTACCTACTAAAAAAGAAATTTAAGCTTGTCATCACTTTTACAGCGAAAGATGATAAGTTAATACACGAACGCCTTTCGCTCAGACTCGAATCAGTGAATAAATAAAATAAACGAACAAATCTTTCAATAAAAACGTCAATAAAAGCGCTAATAACCATATCGATAATAAATAATTGTAAATTTAATTACATAACACAGTTTTATTAACTGCAAATTCATTAACCGGATTTCCGAAAAAGTAAATTTATAGTTAAAGAAATTTATTTCTCAATAAAAAATTACAAAGATTTCACTTACTTGAGAACAAAGACGCAGATGTATGCTAATGGCCTTGAGTTGTTAGCTTGCGTGTTCTGTGCTGAGCTCAGACGTATTATAATAGGACTCGCCCATCAAGGCGCGCTGTCCCAAATTAGCCGCATTATTAATTTATTACACATAAAATAAAAGGTATTATATTAAAAAAAAAGTATACTAAAAGATAAATAATTAAATTATCTTTAAAGTGGTGAAGGTTTCATAGAAATACGCTTGATAGTTTTTGCGTGATTCCGTTTTTTATCCGTTATCCGCGTTAGACATAACCTTACAAATTAATTCCACTGCGTAATATAAACATAATCTAAAATATTGACATATTAAGTTATTAAGAAAATGCTCTAATTTAACATATATTTTTTCCAAATCATTAACACTACTCGTTTAGACGTGATCTTCAGTTTAAAATCATTAAAAGTGGGTTATCGTCACCTTAAGCATAAAAACTGACATACAAACTAAGTAGGTATTGTTTTTCTTTTTAACAAATCATTTACTAAATAATATTTCATTTCGCACACAAATGACATTAATGAACATAAAACTTAAACACTTTTACAAAGTAAGCGTTTTCTCAAAAATAAAATTTAAGTATAAAAATACAATAAAACTGGACAGTTATTGCCGATTCGAAACCAACATTGCATGTAAGTATTTTATAAAAGAGAAAGTGTCGATGAAATATTTTGATTGCACAGCCAATCCAATCCAAATTTCAGCTCAAATTCTATCTACGATAAATGAACCTATGATATTGCGTGCTACCCAACAATAAAGGAGTTTTAATATGTAACGATTTCATAAAATTATGCCAATATTATACAGTCTACAAGTGTCGAATGATATTTCTTGCAAATAAATGATAAAGAAGAAGATATTTATGAAGTGGAAATAAATCGTAATAGTGTTTTAATTCATGCGAGAATAGTAAAAAGATAGACTTGGCAATACATAAAAAAGTCATCGTCATTCCAAATATGGAGAGAATTAAGCACCTTGATTCGTAAACTTTTTAGATTTTATAAGTCCCATTATTGTCTGGACTTCTAAGCAAAGTTATGCAGCCACTAATTAGGAAAATAACACTAACATTCAGTATCGCAATAGCTTTCATACGTACACATTTCTGACAGTTTTGAACATCATTTGTTCAATTTTCACGATTATCATCATCATCATAATTCTCCTGCACTTATTCCAATCTATTTGCGGTCGGCGCAACAAGTCCCTTTTTCCATACTTCTCTATTAGTCGTCATCTCGGTAGTCACCCTCTTTCTAGCCATATCACACAGTCCATCCATCATTTCTTTGGTCTTCCCCTACTCGTATAGCCATCCACATTCATACTCAAAACTTTCCTCACGACATTTTCCTCATTCCTCCGCATCACATGCCCATACCATGACAACCGATTTCCGCACAACCTTTCAGTCACCGGTGCCACTTTGAAACTTCCTCTTATGTAAGTACTCATGTCCTATTCTATCCATTCGCGTAACACCACACATCCCTCTTAGCATGCTCATCTCGGCTACATGCAATTGCCTTTCATTCATCCCTTTTGTGACCGAACATTCTGATCCATACAGGACAGTAGGTGTAACCATTGTTTGAATGTGGAATAGGTTCGCAATTAATGAAAGAACAGTGTTTCAAAAACTAAGCCATTAAAATCTCAGGTAAAGTGAGCTGGCATTTCACCTGAAGCTAGGGATTGACACTACTGACAGCTCACTTCACCTAAGTTATCATGGTGAGATTTCTATAAAATAGCAATGCACACCGTGTCCATCATTGGCCTAACCTTTTCCCAACTATGTTGGTGTCGGCTTCCAGTCTAACCAGCTGCAGCTGAATACCAGTATTTTACATGGAGCGACTGCCTATCTGACGGTAAGACTGGTTGTCAGACTTTCGGGCTTCTGACGACCCGTAACGACTGTCAAAGATCCACGAATGACAGCCGGGACCAACGGCTTAACGTGCTTTCTGAGGCACGGGGGTCTTGGTATGTAACGATGGTCACTCATCCACGGACCAACCGCGGCAAGCGTAGCTTAACCTGATCGATCGACCCGTGCGGCAGTTATTACTTAGCCACAATCCCCCCCCTAAAGCAATTATGATCCCTTAATATTTACAATGGCATAGATTCGTCTTATTTCGTTGATAGTTTCAAGGCCCTCAGAAAAAAGCTAAAATCTTATCAATAACCTCTTCACTTCCTCACCTGTGTAGGGTATTGGCGATAATTTACACTTTTTGTTTAGTCATACGTATTTGCCTGACGATATTATGACGGCGGTTGTAGTACCGATAGTGAAAAATAAAACAGGGGATGTTAGTGACACTCACAATTACAGACCTATTACATTGGCTATTATAGCTGCCAAGGTGCTTGACGGTGTGCTGAATGGTCATCTTTCTCGGTACGTGGTACTTGAAGACACCCAATTCGGGTTTAGGCCTGGCCTCTCTACTGTGAGTGCCATATTAGTCCTGACACGCCGTCAGGTACTACACTGACCGTAAGACGCCAGTATATGTTGCCTTTTTGGACCTCTCAAAGGCTTTTGATCATGTTAATTATGACAAGCTGTGGCATAAACATAGGGAGAACAAAGTGCCTGAGGGTGTTACTAATATATTTAAGTATTGGTACCAACATCAGACGAATTATGTAAGGTGGTCAGGTTCCTTTTCTGATGCCTATCAGTTAAAGTGTGGTGTGAGGCAGGGGGGATTAAGCTCCCCTACACTCTTTAACATTTACGTAAGCGAGCTGCTTTGTGAGCTCAACGGCACCAGGGTAGGCTGTTCTATAGATGGTCAGATTGTGAACAACATTAGCTACGCTGACGACATGGTGCTGTTAAGCCCGTCGATCAGCGCCCTGCGGAGACTGCTGGGCATCTGTGAGGAATATGCTAGGACGCACGGATTGTCATAAAATGTCAAGAAGAGTGAACTTCTGGTGTTTCGGGCGGGGCGCATGACACCTTCTTGCGTACCGCCCGTAACGCTGGGTGGGGTGGCGTTAAACAGGGTCAGCCCGTATGTGTACCTTGGCCATGTGGTAAACGAGGACCTGGCTGATGATCCGGATGTGGAACGGGAACGCAGGGGGCTGGCGGTTCGGTGTAACATGCTGGGCGCTGGCCCGCAGGTTTTTTTGGTGTAGGTAGTAAGGAGAAGACATTATTTAGGGCCTACTGCCAAGCCTACTATACCTGTAGCCTGTGGGTCAGTTACACACAGCGGGTCGTCAGCGCCCTGCGGGTCCAATACAATAATGCTTTCAGGTTGCTGATGGGACTGCCTCGATAATGCAGCGCCTTAGCGATGTTTGCTGACGCACAAGTAGATGGCTTCCATGCCATAATCCGTAAGCGAGCGGCATCGCTGATGCGTAGGATGAGGGACAGTTCCAACAGCTACCTGAGGGTTATAGCTGGTAGAATAGAAAGTCCTCTATGGAGGCAATGGATACACATCCATGTTTAAATAGTTCCTCATGTTCCCATAAATAGTTCATAAGTACTAACTACTTTATTTGTTCTTTTTATATATTATATTTACTAACACTATATGGACACATTAGTCTGAAATAAAAGAAATTGAATTGAATTGAGTAAATAAGTAAATTTTGTAAATGTATCAATACAATATTTTTCTGTCCCTACCAGTTCTTTATGCCCTCTAAATCCACCTGCGTACCCAATCTCCACAGCTGTAGTAATACAACAATGAGTACAACTACCAAAAGAATGCCAACGAATTCGTGTGTTGTAAACCTTTAGTGTCATACTTTGTATGCAGGACACAGGCGGTATGTCCAACGCCTTGCCTTGTACGGTAGGTAGCTACACGACATCTTACTCTGAGCCTAGACCCGACAAGTAAATGGCCATAACGTAATATTTTCTGTGTGTGGCTTGTAGATTTGAAGACCATTTGTACCGGTTGTCACACTACTTTAGCCCGCATGGGTGACATAATTATGTCCAAATCAAAAAAGCCTTGGATGTTATCTAGTACTTATCATGGTCATGATCTGTCACATCAGTCTAGTTGCCGAAAGATAATCATGGAGAAAATGATTTTCTACTGTGAATCGTAATTACGAGTACTACGGGACTATGGCTATGTAACTCCTATTTTAAACGACTTCAAAAAGGAGGTTCTCTGTTCGACCTGAAAAACATATGAACCAATTTCGATGATTCTTTCACAGACGTAATCTATTATATATACGTTCAGGAAGGTTTTAGTATATAATACATTAAGTAATTATTCTTATGTACGAAGTTATATGCATAAAAGTACTGTATCTCCGGCATTTCTTAACGGATATTGATGATTCTTCTTTTCGTTCGTCTTGGGCTTATGTAACTGTATATTCAACTAAAACTGGAAAATTGAATTTACTTTAAAAAAGTAATAACCGTCTTCAAAAACCAAAAACAAATAAATTTACTTTCATAAAAGACATAACAGCTTCTGAAGTCGGTGTCTTCAATTCTTCAATGTCAATGCACCATAGCTTGGCACCAACTTCGTCTTTTCTGAAAGTTATTTTATTCGTTTTTGGTTTTTGAAGTCGGTTTTTAGTATTATTTTTGTGCCATGTAGTTGCTTTGACTCTTTCAAGAATATTGCAAACTCAAGCTTCTACTTTTCTCCTTCATCGTGTATACACGTCTTCGGGTCAAGGTGAGAAGTGTCAGAGATGTCTCAACATCTTGTACACACTATACACGTCCGCAACTCCTAGGATTCCGCACCAAATATTATGTGAATTTGAAATCCTTTTGTTCTTAATTCGTAACACGTTTGTCAACAGTGTATTGTTTGTTATGTAAGTTGATTGTTCTTATATGGGTTAGTGGTGTGAAGTTGAAAGATGTCCTTATTGGAAATCAGTGGTCTTTTTCTGAACCGTAGATGCTCTATGTATAGGAGGGCTCCAAGATGAATGGAATATGGCGCCCAGAAGTACCTACGCAACTTCCAAGGCATTGTGGTCATTCCGTCTGGCCTTTTCCCATCGTCGCGTGTCAAGCCATTGGGTTCTAAAACAGCTGGCACCCCGTTGGTGACAAGAGCCCAACGAATGATGTCGTTAATGCTGGCGTGCCGTGCCATCCGACCAGCGCTCTTGCTTCAGGATAGGCCATGGTGTCCGAGGCAGTTTACTCCTTCACCGTATTGACAGCGATAAGGAGCAGCAAGGATCACCCAGACGTGAAAATGTAGCGAGCCGGAATGTGGTGTCACCCAGCATAGTGCCTATGTTGGGGTCCCATGGAAATCGAGGGACACCCTCAAATTAACTCGTGCATTTGCTCTCGGAAAGCACCACTTAGTAAAGTGGAACTTGATGATGAAGATCACAGATGGCCATCAGAACTACTCAATTTATATCTAAGTATTGCGATTCGATTACGTTAATACGGTAGCTAAGCAATTTATGCTCGTCACACACAATGCATAATATGGTAATGGTGACTTCACCATCAGCTCCAGTTCCCCTGGTTCTTATTAGGAGAACTCCTCAACAATTAACATCCCTGCATCGGGAAAAGCAATATATTGTAAAAGGAGACGAGCTGTTGACATTATAGTTTGACCAAGACCGCTATTCCGCGCCGTAGGTATGTGCGTGGCGAGACGGGAGCAGTGCAGGCCGCTCATTCGCCAGCACTGCACCCCGCCTCGTCGAGCATTTCTAAGGCGCGGTACAGCGGTCTTGGTCAAACTATAGGCTATTGTGACTTAGATAAATTACAAACTGACCCACTAACAACTGACCACTAACACCAAATCTAAAACGCAGATCCAAAGACACCGACTTCTGAAATTAAAGTTCACTTTAACACTTTGTAGTTTTTTTTTTTTTTTTTTTTGTAAAAAAAAATATACAAAAAAAGTACAATTCATATCAAAAATTAATAATAAATCAAAAGATTCCAATTAAAACGATTAGGCGAAAAGTGATTTCACAATTTTTACCAACACTAACATAATCAAACAATGCCTATGTATGAATCAGTACTTTTAACATATTCATACAATCCTTATCACATAGCATGTTAGTGATAACACAATTTGTAAACGTACGACACTATTTCTCGCCGAGTTTGCATACTTTGTCTTAAAAATATTTGCAATCTAATCTTTACGATGACGAAATTGAAGTCACGTATGTTTTTAAACCTAGTTCGTGAAAAAGGAGGTCGCTACTTTGTTTTTTATGGGTTAAATTAATAATTAATTTGTTGTTACTACGGTGGACGTATCTTGGCGAGTCTGAACATAGGCTCTCCGAACTCTCTCTCACACGCCTCATGTCACCCTTTGGTTCCTAAAAATTGTTACTGCGCAGCGTTCTGCGCGAAGTTCGGACTCACCAAGTTACGTGGGCCGTGTTGCAAGGATCTTATGGCTCGAGAGGGCGCGTTTAGTAAACATTTGTGCAATTGTTTTATGAAATCTATTGAAAAAACAAGATGGCGCCGTTGGTGCCAAAATAACTTCGCACTTCGCATAGCTTGTTACATAAATGGCTTGAGGTTTTTTTAGGAAAAGCCTGCCAGACCATTTCCGACCATTACAACTCCTGTAAGCCAGAATCTATACTGGCGGCAACTGGAAAAGCGCAGAGACAATGAACCTCAGCTAGCCCTACTTCCATAGAAATTCTTCAACTGTCTTGGAACCTGCACCTAAATCAAGAAAAGATGGGTCGAGCGAGGAGTGAAAATAATTGTAGCTTCTACTGCCCTCCATATCAAGAAAAGAGCTAGATGTCAATATGACAGTCAAACAATCAGAAATGACGTGGAAAATTTTATCCCAACGTTGGGGCCAAGGACGTTCACACGGTTCATCGCTGTATAGTGGTTTGAGATTACCTAAGTAGGTGTATTTATCATCATCATTTCAGGCGAAAGACGTCTACAGCTGGACATAGGCCTCCCTTAAGCCCCGTCACTTCGACCGTTTCCGTGCTTCCCGCCTTCAGCGGATTCCTGCGTCCTTCACAAGGTCATCGGTCCACCTTGTCGGTGGCGTTCCAACGCTACGTTTGCCGGTACACGGTCGCCACTCCAGAACATTCCGGCCCGATCGGCCATCTGTTCTGCGAGCAATGTGCCCTGCCCAGTTTGGCAATTCTTCGGGCTATCTCTTCATTTCTGATTCGATCACGTAGGGAAACTCCAAGCATAGCCCTTTCTCCATTGCCCTTTGGGTGACGTTTAGCCTTCTAATAAGGCCTATTGTGAACGACCACGTTTCAGTGCCGTAGGTCATCAATGGCGATATGTATTATGTAATATAAATTATTATCATGAGCCTTCAAGCAGTGTATGTGTGACGCACTGATGATTAATGTCAGCGTCTAATCGTGTCCCGCGTGAGGGTTTCTGACGCAAATGATCTAGAACTAGCTCGATCTTTGTAATGTCTATTTTTCCCGCAATAATCGCAAAAGCAATTAAGGCTTATTGTGTTTAGACTATTGTTTTAGTTGTGGCCGTTCCAAAGCTATGGTGACAGTGACCGACTATATAGTAAGCGCTACTGCTGAGCATGGGGTCCTGGGTACGATTCCGGGTCGGGCAGTGTTATTGGGATTTACCATCTGGAATTTCTCAGAAGTAGCCCGGAGTCTGGATATGCGCCCGGTTGATGGAATGTGGCGAAATGTGGGCGTATGTTGTTAGCAGGTTTGGTTTCTGCACTTGTGCGTGGGTGTATTATAGGTACTCCTCTGCCTAACATTTTGGAGATTATAGGTGTGATGGTATGTTATGATTTATGTGTGATTAGATAGCCCTTTGTGAAATTGTGGTATCATGTCTATTATTCCTGCGATTATCACAAAAGCTTAGACTAACCATTGCTTGAGATATGTCGAAGTTTTATCTCTTTGGTCTCACAATTAATAAATGCGTTCAGTCTAAATCTTGGAAGTTCACAACCAAAGCACAGATTAGTCTAGTAAAGATGGGACACTCCGCAGTTTAGGTATGAAGCTACAAGAACGCGGCGGACTCGACTTGTCGGGCCAATTCAGTGCGGGCTGCCGCGCACCGGCCGGCTCGCACGGTCAGTTCGATACTCACTCACACGCCGCGTCGTAAGAGAAGACAACCCTAACGAGTCAGAAGGTATAAGAGTTACGCGATAGAAAGAGACGCAACTTGTAAGTGAATATAACTGTAGGTAATAAGCGTTGTGCGACCTGAATTGCACTTTATTGTGTCGTGGCAAGTCTCTTTTTATTTAAATGATTTTGCAGATTAATACAGGTGGGATACTCCCCATCTGTATTAATCTGTGCCACAAGTAAGTAAAATACTATAAAGAGTGACTGGTAATTAGTGACCGATACTTAAACACATCATCGTACCTACTTATGATAACAAACAACTTTTACTATGGGACCAAACCTGAATTCGCGAAAAAATAATCAGCTGTCCCATACATTCATGTTCGCATATCTCGTCAAAATGTAGGGAGCAGCAGATTTTTGTTTTTCGTGATTTCAGGTTTGGTCCCATAGTAAAAGTTGTTTGTTATCATAAGTACAATCATGTGTTTAAGTATTGGTCACTAATAAATTACCAGTCACCCTGTATATTTTACTCAATTGTGAACTTACACCTTCAAAATGAAAGTGATTCCTAAGTCGTGAAGAATATGAACCATCCAACTTTTTGCTATATATTAATTACTAGCTGTTCCCGCGACTTCGTCTGTGATCCAGAATGTAAAGTAGCCTATGTCCTTCTCCAGGTCGTGGTCTACCTATGTGCCAAATTTAATCCAAATCCATTCAGCCGTTTTAGCGTGAAAGCGTAGCATACAACCCACTTTTCGCATTTATAATATTGCATAGTTAGGATGTATTTGAGCAATTTATTAGCATCATCTCATCAGGTCTTTTTTAATATTGATACAGTAAATGTCAAGCAGTCATTCCAAGATGGCATTTCGTGCTAAATTGTTTTGTAAACAGTCGCGTTGAAAACATGCCGATTTCCAAACAGGACGACTAAGGTACAGACGCCAGCACATCAAGTTACTACAATCTGTCTGATTTCTTTAATAGATTTTCGACTTTATTGCTAAATCATTTGGTTCAAGGTTGATTGGGAAAATCTGACAGTTTCGGGTAGGTTGACTTGCTGGCGTCTGTACATACTTTAAGTACTTCGTTTCGTTTTTCATATTATTATTTCGATATATTGTTTAGAATCTCATACTAGGCTAGGAATAAACAATAACTGTAAGTTTATCTCTTGAATTTCAATATTAGGAGCTCGTGGCTAAGTAATAACAGCCGCACGGGTCGATCCATCAGGTTAAGCTACGCTTGCCGGGGTTGGTCTGTGGATGGGTGACCATCTTTTCATACCGAGATTCCTCCGTGCCTCGGAAAGCACGTTAAGCCGTTGGTCCCGGCTGACATTCGTGGATCTTTGACAGTCGTTACGGGTCGTCAGAAGCCCGAAAGTCTGACAACCAGTCTTACCAAGGGGTATCGTATTACCCAGTAACTGGGTTGTGGAGGTCAGATAGGCAGTCGCTCCATGTGAAATACTGGTATTCAGCTGCATCCGGTTAGACTGGAAGCCGACCCCAACATAGTTGGGAAAAGGCTAGGCAGATTTTTATCTCTTGAATTTCAGTTCGACGCAATTTACTTTGAAAGTTCGGCTTTGTGAAATTATTTTTACGACCTAGCCTTTCAAGAGCATAACTCAGAGTGCAGCTGACATTTATTGCATACGTTTTTTTTTTTTTTTGAAAATACAGTAGGTACCTATAAAAATTTAATTGGATGTGATATTATTTAAAAAAAAAACTGCTGTCTTTTTTTATAGTTGCGTCTTTCCCGCCAGAAAAGTATGGTGCGTAAATTCAATAAATATGTTAAAATTAAAATTAGAATACGATAGTGTTGCCAGCGCTCATCTCGTACGCACCGCGGTCGCTTGCAGGTGGGAGCGGCCGGCTAGGTAGCATTCCACGAGTGACCCACATAGCTTGCCTCTAGTACTCCCGCTACGAATTGGCCACTGCACCATAAATGCTGCTTTTATCACCTGTTGAAATGTTGAAGGACGAAGGCTGTATTGTATCAAAGAATGCAGTTTAGGTATTGAGAAATGTTTAAGTATCAAACTTATAAAGTTATATAGGTTATAGTAATTAATGTTTCCGTGCAAGAAAAATATATTATTAATTATCTTATTTTATATCTTAAACATACAAAGTACATTATTGCATTAATAAAAACCTACATAGGTATAGGAACTTGCACAATCTCGTGTTTGTAATGGCCATGAAAAAATCACATACTTATAAATCAAGCAGGCCACACATTTATCAAATCAATGGCCGCGCCGTTGCACAATATTATGTGCAAAACAACTTCAAATTAACATCTATTTTAGGAATGGGACACTAATTACGTAATTGTGATTAAAAACTGATAACCCACATTAGACTGCAAGATGATGTCAGTTTTGGTTTTGAATATTTTTTTGCGATAGTTATCTTGCGAAAACACGTTTTCTTACGTAAATAATCGTTCGGGACATGCAGTAGATCCACTTGTATGTTGGTCTACTACGCGACGACGTTTTAAATTAAAATTCATAGGTTTTCGCGATAGTTCACATAGATTGATTAGGTAGCTAGATACTAGTCTAGTTTAGTAGGTAAATCGTTTTTTTTTTTGCGTTTTGTAGCAGTAGAGCTCCTACTGTCGACCTAAAAAGGCCTTCTTAATACTTACCAAATAGTAAAAAAAAACACACGACACCTACGTGTTTTACACGAAGCTTATTATCTCAAGCTGTGGACAAATTATTTGTTTCACCATAAATAATACCTAATAATTATACATTGCCACCTGTTTGTCTTCCGTAACCTTGCCTTTGAAACTGATTGTTCACGTTCGTAATGATAAACATACGTACATGTGTTCCATTCACTAATGAAATATATTATGCTATGTTACTGAGTACAGTCTGTAGTTATTTACTTACTTACACAAGTACCTAGTAAAAATATCATTGGAGTTGTTCATGTCAAATTGAATAAACTGCGGTTGATTCGCCGTTTGTAATAATATATATTTTTCTCAGCTCAAGAATTTTAATAAAAACAAATTGATGTGAAAAACAGCGACTTGAGTATGTTATTTTATATTTTCTCATAACATAACGATATTTTTTATGCTTCAAATTAAAAGAAAAAATCAAGCAATTTACCTACAAGCATATTTTCTTATTTCGATTTTTATTTTTAACAAACAAAAACAAGATCAATCACGTACCAACGCCAATTCTTGCCGTCCCCACTACACAATAACTTGAAGTACCTGTATCAATGACGTCACCGTCCTTCGAATGCCGAAGGAGTTTTTTTCCCCCGTTCCCACTCCCAAAACAATTAGGCGGGCTTTTGTTTTTGTTGGCAACATTGTTGACGTGCTTCAATTTTGAATTTCGAACTTCGTGACCGAAAAAAAAATGGTGGCCAAGGTTCTTGAGTGCATGTTGATCAGTTTTATCGTTCTACTGACATAACCAAGGGCGTAATGGAGGAAGGCTCAAGATTTTATTACGTCATACTGCATTCTTTAGTTGTGGGAAACTTAGGTATGTTTTAATACTTACGATTAAAAGATTGTTATCGACAATTTGGTGGCAAAAAAAATACAAAGGTTTTTTTCTAGACCAGAATTATTGCTATAATCAAATTCCCACACCCTAAAATTCATCATGTAAACAATCTCAAACGATACCTACGATGACAAAACGATATCGATTTGTTATCTCGTCGGATTTGCGACTGAAGATTACAAACTTTCTAGTGTTTGTAAACAGAACGCAGCAAAACAAGCGTTTGTTTTTTGTTTTGTTGTTTCGAAATGCATGGAATGCCATACAACAATAAATTGTAGGTAGAAGGCCAGATCTTCATATTTTCTTGGTTGTGGTCAGGCAGACTGGCTAGGCCACGCATGCCGTATTATGCCCAATCAGGAAAAAATATAACACACACAACTTTTACCTGGGACCATAACAGAAATCGCGAGAAAAAAATTCAGCGGATCCCTACATTTTGACGAGTTAAGAGGCCCCCGGGGCATGCGTAGTTCATACAAACGTAATGCCAAAATAATTTGTAAATCAAACATATTCTTAAGGGGTAGGTATTCGATTGGATTACAGAATATTTAGGTTCCCAAATATATTTTAACACTAATTTAAACATGAAATATGAGAGAAATTACTTTTCTATAGAAATTTGAAATTCGTCATATCTCGTCTTTAAATCAGTGTCTTTTCAAAAAATATATTAGGGACAGAATATCTATATCTGGATATTCTGTAATCCAATCGGAATAAATACACACCACCTTAAGAATATGTTTGATTTACAAATTATCTTGGTATTTCGTTTGTATGAAATACGCATGCTCCGGGGACCTCTTAACCTAAAATAAACGTAGGGAACAGCTGATTGTTTTTCGATTTTAGGTTTGGTCCCATAGTGATGAGTACAATGACCCCTTAAGAGGGTAACGATGATTAAAATTACATCATGTATGCAAGGTAACCACTATGTGTGGAGACCTAACACAGCCAGAAGGCATCGCGGTAGGCGACGTAGAAGAAAAGTAGCGGGACAAACTGCCCAAAACCAACGGAAAGGGAACAGCAAGCAATAATGGAAAAAAGTAATATGTATTATAATATTAATGACCAAAGTAAATCAAGGGGTAGGTCTGCTATGGGAGGTAAGTACCTACTCATAGCTGGCAGATTGTGATTAACCAGATGTATAGCAATGTATTGAAAAACAGAAAAAACAACATGTTTCTATTCGTTTCCACATAATTCACGGTCGCGCCAAATGGCGAAAAAAAATCTCTCAAACATTTATTTTCAAACCAGTTTTTAATACAAATCTAAAAAATAAAAAAGGTATTACTCTTCGGTTTAGCAAGCAGCCACATAACTGTATTACTGTAATAACGGTCAGATGTAATAGGACGTCTCCCAATAAGGCAACACGCTTCGACCACTGAATAGAAAGATCCAGAAGGTCGATAGGGCCAGGTCAGGCTACGCTAACTCTACAGAAGTATAAAAATGGTGGAATTTAAAAATCTGTAGATGGCAACACCGTCTGTACTACGGAAAAAAGAATTTGATACTATACTCTGTTAAAATGACCTTTAAGATCATGATGTTAAAGGTCATTTTAACAGAGTACATTACATGTAATGTAAGCTAGTTTGACATTTGTACTTGTCAATTTAGTCTCCAAGATTAAAAAATGCACCAGTTGGTTTTTTTGTTTTTGTTTTTGACAGGTTATTTTGTTTAAGTATATTCAGCTGAAGGGAATACTCCAATCAGCTTGAAGATTAGGATTCTTCACTTATTCTACCAGGAATTTACAACTAATAAGTACAGACGCCAGCACATCAAGCTACTACAATCTGTCAGATTTCTTTAATAGATTTTCGACTTTATTGCTAAGGCATTAGGTTCAAGGTTGATTGGGAAAATCTGACAGTTTCGGGTAGGTTGACCTGCTGGCGTCTGTACCTACTTGTTATAAATTTACTGCCTATAGTAGTTTCACAGTGAATCGGTGGAAATCGGATGTCATGGTATGGGCATGTGATGCGGAGGAATGAGGAAAATGTCTTAAGGAAAGTGTTGAATATGAATGTGGATGGCTATACGAGTAAGGGAAGACCAAAGAAACGATGGATGGACTGTGTGAAAGATGATATGGCTAGAAAGGCAGTGACTACCGAGATGACGTCTAACAGAGAAGTATGGAAGAAAAAGACATGTTGCGCTGACCCCAAATAAATTAGGACAAGGGCAGGAGAATGATGAAGTAGTTTCACAATGAGTGATTACCGCATAACCACAAAGTTTGTTGTTTTGCTTCATTATGTTGTAATTTGACACGATATTCTTGTAAACAACATCAACAGGCGTATGAGTATTCGAAAAAATGTTCTTAGATAAATAATCTAATAAGTAAAAGTCAAAAGGTAAAATATCAAAATCACTAGATCTACTGACACGTCAACTTTTCGTATACCATAAATATGTAACTTTTTGGGGTTGCCCATTTATTCCATGGCAGAATTAGCGTGTCCAGATTCTAACCCTAGAAGGGTAAAGGTGACACAAAAATATATTTCCGCATCTTTTCACTACAGCCAACTCTATGGTCAACCACGACTTTTGATGGATTACTGTTTTAATGGAATAGTTCTGTTGGGTTTGGTGTTATCTTAAATTCGTTATCTTTCAAGGGGTTCAAAGAGGATAATAGCATTACGACACATCTTTAAATATTCAAGTGTTTTGAGTGGGTTCCAGTTAATTTAATTTTACGGTGTTACCCATTGATTGATAAAGTACTACGCTACTACGCAGTAATATACAGGGTGTAAGTGTAAACAGTGTCAACCTTTTAAGGGGTCATTGTACTTATAATTATTAACAACTTGTACTATGGGACCAAACCTGAAATTGCGAAAAAAAATCAGTTGTTCAGTATTGAGATACTATGTATACTTAGTACATAGTATCTCAATGGTGTTACCCTATTTTTGCATTCCTATGTCCTGGACTTCTGGCTTAAACGTTATCGTTGTTAAAATTATCTGGGATCTGCTGGGATGCAGACATTTAACTTTGTCTCTTAAGACGCCCCCGGAGCATGCGTAGTTCATACAAACGAAATACGAAAATAATTTGTAAATCAAACATATTCTAAAGGCAGTGTGTATTTATTCCGATTGAATTACAGAATATCTAGGTTCCCAAATATATATTCAATGAGAACATTGATTTAAACAGGAAATATGAGAAAAATAAGTTTTCTATAAAATTTTTAAATTCCTCATATCTCGTCTTCAAATCCGTGTCCTTTCAAAATATATGTTTGGGAACCTAGATATTCTGTAATCCAATCGGAATAAATACACACTACGTTAAGAATATGTTTGATTTACAAATTATTTTGGTATTCCGTTTGTTTGAACTACGCATGCTTCGTGGGGCTCTTAGCACGGCAGACCCTTCCATGGATGGTGAAAACAACAACAATGGTAACAGATGGTTGATGGCAACAGGACTTGGCTTGTAATGGCGTCTGCATATTTCTGCCGACGAGTCCTGGAGTGGAGACCGCTATCGGTAAGCGTGGCTGGGGTCCCCAACTAGATGGACGGACGCCCTTAAAGCTGGCTGGGACAGACTGGATGAACGGAAGGGAAGGTGGAGGGCAGGGTGTAGTGGCGCAGAATGGCAGAGCCCTATGTCCAGCCGTGCACTGCGACAAGCTGAGTTGATCGTTTTGATATTTCTGCAAGATTCATTTCCCACTCTGTTCCGAGTGGACCTTTTCTCTTCCTTTCTTTATTGTCAATACGCGCAGGCGAAACTATTTTAGTTGTTGTTTTTTTTTTACTGAAGGATGCAGTGGACGTAAAATTTGACTTTTTTGGCTCGGCCATCTTACGGTATTGGACATTACGGTATTTTATTGACGTTCCAAGGACATTAATTTGGGGATAAACACCGTATGTTTGTTTTGGTAACTTTTCAAGAAGGTATGTGGTCTTGTTGGTCTAATCAAGTGCTACTGCTGAGCATAAGGTCCTGGGTTCGATTCCCAGGTCGGGCAAAGGGTTATTGTGTTTTTCCATCAGGAATTTCTCAGTAGCAGTCCGGAGTCTGGATCTGTGTCCGGTTGATGGCAACAGGCTCGCTCCCTATTACATGGAACTTAAACATAACTGGCGACATGTGGGTGTACTATAGGTGCACCTCTGGGTACCCTTTCGCGGATACAGTACCTTTCGGTTGGTTACAGACGTGATGTTATGTGTTATGTGGTCTTGTTTTGTAATTCCTTGATGAATGATTAGGAATAACTATGGTTGTAGGAAACAGTCAAGCAATTCCTGCCATTCTCGAAACAAAAGTCCAAACTTCTTGAATTAGTTTCTTTATCTGTGGTAAAACTTAATTACTCGCACACGACAACCACTGTTTTCTTCCTGTCATTCCTTTGTCATTCAAATCAAAAAGGTTAGCGTGAAAGTTCCAATTTCAAAAACTGTTTATTAAATTATACTTAACTTCGTTCACACTTTACAACATAACATCACAATTGTATTCCCCGAAGGGTTAGGCAGAGTTATACCTATAGTCCACCCAATTATTGTTTTCTTTTAAATTGCTTTTAATTTGTTGACATATGATTTTTATTTTTTAATAGACGGTCGATTGCTAGACGGCGTTGTGTGATAGTTGTGGAATATTATTATTATTATTTTATGTTTTATGGAATTTTACATTATTATTATTTTTAATTAAATTAAGTAATATTTTCTAATTTAAATGCATGTATTCCTTTATTATATTTGTACATCTAATACTCACGTTTCATGTTGGATATATTCGAACGCAATGTGAATTGTTACTGAATAAATTGAATTGAAAACTCCGCCAGTATGTAATAGGAGGCGAGCCTATTACTATCAACCAGGCACAACTCCAGACTCCAGACTGCTATTGAGAACATCCAGATGGAAAACTCAATACCACTTTGCCCGACCCGGGAATCGAACCCAGCAGGGCAATTGCGTAACACACTATGTATCAATCTGAATCGGTTTCATTTTGACAGTTCAACTACATTCATCTGACAAAATTTTCGAACATATTATGAAGAAATGTTCATTTACTTACGCGTTTCCAAATGTCTTTTATCAAAACTCACTGCTTGCGTATGTGTTTCCGAGCGCATACGAGTACAACCCTAATCTCTTTAAAGTGAGAGTGAACAGGCTGCTTCTGAGTAAGCTCACTCCATCGTCGACTCTGTCTCTGTCGCCTCCGACCTAGACTAGAGTCAAGAGCAAACCCATTTTAAATTAAAAAATGGATTAGTAATTTACTAAGTGATTCAGATTCCGATTGATAGTGCGTTACGCGATTAGGGTGCAGGACCTCGTTCTTCGTTCGTACAATCATTCCATCCTTCGAAATACAAAAACGTGAAACAAACATTGAATTGAGGTTGCCACCATAGAGGTCGGTATCAATAATACATAGCTCATTCATAATTATTTAGTATCGTGTGCACTTCGCTTTAATCCGTTCAATTATTCATGTGCACTCGCTTCTTGCAAGTTATATTACCTTTGAAGGGCTGCACTAGACGAGGATAACTATAAATAGGTAGTTAACCATTTTATAAATTGGATAGTTAATAGTATTTAATTTCAGTTTCTTTTGCAAGAGCAAATCAGAAATGAAGTCTCTAGTCAGAATATTTTTAAACGTCATTACTTTTAATTAATGGCAACTCACTCTGTCTTCTATAGTTAGCTTTATGTATACGACTGAAAGACTTGTATCTATGGTCATGAATAAAAATATTAAAAAAAAAAAATCTATGGTTAGCAAAAGATTATGATAAATTGAAGATAGGTACCGATATACTGATTACGGATGCTGGAAGTAAAAAAAATCGGTATGAACTATGCTGACAGGTAGAAAGACGGCTGGTGACAAGTAAGTAGGTACTTAGTACCACTTGACTATTTACGGTACCTGTAGCTCATTAGAAGGGGGAAGCCCCAGGTAGCCCGCGAAATTTAAATTTTACTGTTCATATACTTAAGGGGCTATAGGACCTAAAGCGCGGTGACTGCATAAAAAAGAAAGAGAAGCACGATGACACGACGCTGGTAATTTATTGCAAAATATGAAGCAATTATCTATTTACAATCTATTGATAGGATTAAAAAAATTAAAACACTATTACGTCAATATGTTGCTTGTAGAATAATCTGACCAAAATCAGAATTATTGCATGTATATTAGTATAGTGTTTAATGGTTAAAAGAAATTTTTAGAGGTATCTTCGTGATTTTTTTTTATCGTATCAAATTAGTTCTATTATGTTTTGAACACACTATCTAACCGGCATATATCTTGAAGAATATCATATAATTTTCTGGTTTTGTTTACTGCAGTAGATCATATACTTTTAGGGATTACAAAACTTGCGTTTAGTTGCGTTTAAGTCCTGTAGTCTCCTTAATCTACTCAGGGGGTCTTAACTCTCCTCTCAACAAAAGCAGTTCCCAGGTATATAACTCATCTCACTTTCCCCGTTCACGTACGCATGTCAGTGACGACTGACGTCACGACCCATTGGTAGCTATTCACCCACTTTACATTAACTTACATCATAGTGCGGCGCCGGCGCAACTTTTAAGGGAAAGTACAATTATTTAGCTTTCACACACTTTGTACATTATGCACATGGAATTAAGTCGATTATTGAATGTGGGAAGAGCTTAGATCAATGAGTATTATTTTTAGGGTTCCGTACCTCAAAACGAAAAAGGAACCCTTATGGGATCACTTTGTTGTCCGTCTGTCTGTCTGTCTGTCTCACAAAACCCTTTTAGTTTGTTGCGCCACTTCTTCTCCCCAGCTAAAGCACTAGGAAGTGATGAAGGGCGGGCGTTTTGAGAGACTGTCTTATGTGACGTTGTGACCCAGCAGCACAGCTGTCTGTTCAGTTATAAAATATTCTATACGACACTGCGCAAAATAATATATCTAACTACATAATGCAACACAAACATTAAATTAAATTTCATTATTTGCTACAAGTCAGCTAGCACACGCCAATATAACAAAAACAAAAAAGAAGAAAAAATATCGGAAAATCGAAAACTATACTCAAGCAGTAACAGAAATACAAAACTAAAAACTTATGCAGAACTTTATACCTAAATAAAAGCCTTCAGTAATGAAGGGCGTGCCAACTTACATATAGCCGTACATGTAGTCGTAACTCGAAGTCACAAATGATAAACTCAAATGATAAACTAGGACCATCGAAGTAAAACAAACAACGAGTAAAATGATTAATAACGAAACAAAACCAAGGTCAGCAACGAGCATAACGCAAAGATCAGCCATTACCCCCCTCGCCATATTTGAGGTAAGGAGGCAACCCGACCCCCGACGCTACCGCAAGCAGTGACATCTAAGGGAGCATGACGAACTTGCTGCCGGTTGCTCAGGCAAGAGCAATTATTATCAATTGTCGAGCTCACTAGCTAACCACATATTGCAAAACCACACATAAAAAAAACATTGTAATGAGTAGATTATGTCAATGATAAATAAAAATAAAATAAATTGACCTTTACAGTCAAAGAAAATAAATAATTATATGAACTCATATAACCTGTCAGTAGGTAAGCTAATTCTGGAGAAAGAACATAAACATTGTCTTAAGTTAAACACAGCGCCCAACTATTCTTAATGTTTCTTGGATAAATTTTATCTGGAACATTGACCGTATTGACTAGTGTAATAGAATAGTAGGAAAATAGTAGGTCATTGCTTTTTTTTTTGTTTGCTTTATTTTTTCTCTCAGTTATTTTTAATCATGGTCTGGCAGTTTGAGTAATCTATGCGGCCTACCCCAATGTCCTTTCTTTGGTATTGTTCGTCGAATCGTTGAGCTCCTTAAGTTCTGAGTTGAGCTGCGCGATTACTGACAAATGCGTGCACTGACTGGACAGGTCCTCTCAATCTGTGTGGTTCTTTCCTCAAAAGACCATTTCAGACACCAATCTACGTGGTCTTCACATGAAGTGACCAAGATTATGTCTGGACTTTATAAGAGACTGTGACCACTGAGTTTGTTTCGGCCTTTCTTCTCAGAGTAGTCAGATAGGAAACGCCGACCTCATCTAGTTAAAAAAAAAAAATATTGACTTGTAAAAGTGTTTGTACAAACCTACTTACAGAAATAAAAATCATTTATCATCATTTATTTATCATTTAGCGAGTGTTTATTTTTTTTTAATTTTTAACTGGTTCGATTCCCGGTTTAGGTAAACTTGTCGAGAAATATATGAATGCAGTTTTGTTTCTTTTTAAAAATAAAGAAATGTTTCCTTTAAGTTAAAATAATATATCTTAAAGATTTAAAGTGGTTTCCTTCAGGGCCCATTGAATTTTTTCACCGTGTATATTTAATTCGTTCAAGAGGCCACTAGGTAACAAGATAATATGAAAGTTTCATGTCAACAACAAAACCTGTTTCCGCGAAACTTGAAAACGTACAAAGTGAACAAAAACTTTCTTTTTAACTTTATATAGGTACAGAGTGTTTGGTAGATGGGTGCAAAGCCTGAAGGGGGTGATATCTTAGTTAGACCATTTAGAACTTATTAAACTAAACTTGTCTTAGACGAAGTCTGTTCCTTGTATTTTTTTTTAAACTCTGAGGTTTTTAACAATAATACCAATTTTTTTCAATTAATTGTTATTAGTGTCCAGTAAAAGCTGTTATGTTATTATTTTTTATTTATGTAATGTATGATTACTCAAACAAAATAATCCCCAAGCATCTGTGTTATCAGAGAAACATTCTACGCCATATTCAAGTTTAAGAAACTTTTAAAAATCAAGAACATGTTTTGTTTACGGCACAATAAAAAAATAAAAGAAATAGCCTCAGTCGTTCAAACCATTTTAAAAACATGCTTGGTTATTGCCCTTTCTTTAAAGGTACTATTTACGCAGATATCTCATTAGCTCTTGGAATTAGGATGTACAGACGCCAGCACATCAAGTTACTACAATCTGTCAGAAAAAACATCAGAGTTTAAAAAAAAAATACAAGGAACAGACTTCCCCCATCTACCAAACACCCTGTATAATGTGTAAGTACGTATGAGTAGTACCGTATTACTACTTTATTACTTGACAGTCGCAGTTGCCGTGGTACTCACTTTATTACTTGTGTGGCTTCCTGAAACTGGAAATAGGAATGTGTGAAAAAAGCATTTTTCTCTGCTAGGCTAAGGCATAGTTTCCGGCATACGATAAGCCACCAGAGGGGCAATTGCGTAACACACTATCAATCGGAATCAGTCGTTATTTACGTTGTTGAGCAGAGAAATTTTTCGAACATATGACGCAATGGATTAGCAATTTGCTTCAAAATGATTCGGATTCCGATTGATACGCAATTAGGGTGCTGTTTCTTCCCGTGATGGTTGTAAAAGAAAACTGTTTAGGTAATGGGGAGGAAAACTAACTTTTTATCACGATAGATGGCGCTCAATCGACTGTACCTTGTTTTGATATATTAGCTGTCAAATCGTATGGATTTTTGCAATCTACTAAGTTTAGCATTCCTATTTTCCAAAATTTTATCCAAAATGCCTCAATGTAGTGCGTTAACTTGTAAAAATAGAGGAGTACATTTGTTTCCTAAAGAAAGTAAGGGTAGCAAACAATGGGAATTGGCGTTACGTAGTAACTTTAAGGCTAGTAGTACTGCACGATTGTCTGCTGCGCATTTCACAGAAGAGGATTATATTAGATTAGTAAAGAAGCTGTCCTTTAGGCTGGGCACTACATCTATAAAACACAAGAATCAAGATTATCACCTAATAAAATATAATTATTGTCATCATAATAAATATGTCATAAAATATACTATATTAGCTAATCTATGTAGTAAAATAGTCTCCTAAATATTTAATCAATCAATATAGGTACTTAGTTTTCAAAATATTCCTGTATTGCCTGTCTGCTAATCATTGGTAAAGGAGTGTCTGCATTTGTCTTGAATGTATCAGAAGTTGGACATAGGTATGCGGTGTCGTCTTGGATGTTGCAGTAAGTACCAAAGTTTTGATTTCGAGCATACGAATGTAATCTATAAAAAAAATAAGAATGTTAGTCCGTGGCTTATAGAAAAAAGCTCACAAACAATCATAACCTTAAATATTTTAAGTGTTTTTTTTCCTTTCAATAAAATCGGCATTATTGTCGGCAGTTGCTGCGTTCCTTTAACGGAGCTCAGCTTTTAGTTGAGGCACATTCATAACGCGTACACATTATAGTCGAATTACACTTTAAAATCTCATAAATAGCACTCACACTACTGTCACGAAAGGTAAGCAAGGTACAGTCGACTACAGCGACATCTACACACAGCTTTGAGTGTGGCTCCTCATTGATTTATATTTTTATAAATCAATGGTGTAGGTAACTAGGTAATAGAAAACAATACAAATTACCTAACCTACAAACACACACATAAACAAATTAGACTTTTCCCAACTATGTTGGTAACGGCTTCCAGTGTAACTGGATGCAGCTGAATACCAGTATTTTACATGGAGCGACTGCCTGTGTTACCTACACAACCCATTTACTGCGTAATACAATACCCCTTGGTAAGACTGGTTGTCAGACTTTCGGGCTTCTGACGACCCGTAACGACTGTTAATTATCCACGATAGACAGCCGGGACCCAGAGGAACGGAGGAGTCTCGGTATGTAAAGATATCTCGATGGTGACCCATCCACGGACCAGCCCCGGGAAGCGTAGCGTAACCTGATGGATCTACCCGTGCGGCTGTTATATTACTTAGCCACGAGCTCATTAAATTGCGTACAGAAAAGGAAATAAAAAAAAAAATCTAACTTTTTATAATAATTTATTATGCAAATCGCATGCATATTATCAAAGTCCTACCTAATTTAATAATATGACTGCAATAGCATTAATTAATTATTAATTAATGGTATTACAATTAGTTTATCTTTTATTGGTAATTAGTTACTTAAGAAACATGCTAGTAGGTAATTTAAATTCTTACCTATTTAAAATTAACTAAGTATGGGCGCGTTCTCACTACGTCGTGACGATTAATTTATCGTTGGACGCATGTCGTCTCACGCTGTTCCCGTTAGGGTGCGTTCCAAGATTATCGTGTCGTTTAAAGCGTCGTGGCTTGTGTATTTAAATGGAGGTGTTCACATATAGGACGACACGATTAACTGTCGTCCACAACTGATTTTTGACACGATAATCTGTCGTTACAACATAGTGGGAACGCGCCCTATCTGTTAATTATTCATTACAAAAGGTACAGGTTTTATACTTCATTAGCTAAATCTAAATTCTTGCTTGTAACTTTTTTCTATTAATTGTGCAATGATTGAATTTAAATAAAAACTTCGGCATCGGCATGGTTTTTTAATTAAAAGTGCAGTAATCACGTGGATTTTTAACCGACTTCAAAAAAGGAGGTTCTTTATTCGACCCGTATGTATGTATGTTTATATGTTTGTACTCGTATGTCCACGATTTTCTCAAAAACTTATGAACATTTTTTGATGATTCTTTGACTAACGTGATCTACATGCTTTCAGGAAGGTTTTAGTATATAATACATTAGGTAATTATTCTTATGTACGAAGTTATATGCATAAATGTACTTTATTACTGGCATTTCTAAGCGGATTTTGATGATTCTTCGTTTCGTTCGTCTAGAGCTTATGTACAGGCATTCAGCTAAAAATGGTAAAAGAAATTTACTTAAAAAAAGTAAAAACCGACTTCAAGAACCTAAAACGAATGAAATAACTCTCATAATAAAACTTATTAGCTTTTGAAGTCGGTGCCAAGCTAAGGCGAATTGAAGACACCGACTTCAAAAGCTGAGAAGTTTTATTATGAGAGTTATTTTATTCGTTTTAGGTTCTTGAAGTCGGTTTTTACTTTTTTTTTTTAATTTAACCATTTATTGAAGCTAATAGTTGGGTTTAATATAGCTAGAATGTTCAGCTTCAGGTATTTTTTGTGCAATAGTCATTTTAGTAAAGGGCATAGGTATCGTGGCTAAGTAATAACAGCCGCACGGGTCGATCCATCAGGTTACGCCAAAGACTAGGTTACGCATACCGAGACTCCTCCGTGTACGTGCTGTGACGCAAACACGGACGTGCAACGTAAGTAAATAAATAAATTTTGAATATGGGGGTCATATAAGAAGATTAAAAAAAAAAAGTTTTGCAAACTGTACCGTGTGACATATGAAATGAAAGGGATGTAAATTTTTTTATTATAATTTTAAGGCGAAAGCGTCAGGGTAGCCCGCGAAATTCAAATTTTCTTACGATTTTTGCAATTTACAAGTCGGTATAAGATTGTACGTTGATCAAAATATAATTTGCGGCCGTAACAAGTATCTATTTACATGATTAGAATCATTAAAGTGATTAATGCAACTCTTTAGACCAGGTAATCCTAATGAATGACTATTTCATGAAACCTTGACATTTCAGGATTATACTAACTTAAGGAGTTGTATTACATATTTGTTACGGCCGCGAATCATACTTTATTTAACATACAACTTAATACTGACTTGCAAATTGCAAAAAACGAAAGAAAAGTTTGAATTTCGCGGGCTACCCTGACGCTTTCCCCTTAAAATAAAGTGTTTTAGAAAACAGATTATCTCCGAAACTACTGAGCCTAAAATATTGAAAAAAATACAGAAAATAATTGTATGCTTATAGGTTACAGGAATATTTATAAGACTAACATGGTAAATCTCTCAATATTGTTCTTACAAATCTCCCATGTTACTCAACTACAATGTTGTTGCTTAAAAAAACACAGAGCTAAGAAATAAAAAAAAGACCAATGCGAGGCCAAAAAGGCTCCTATCTCAGCATAAAGCAGCGATATTATGAATGAATGAAATGCACCGTCCTCAGCGTGGTTTAACCAGACTCGATTACTCGAATGAACCCAAAGATTCACACTAACCCCTGTTGCCTCATGTTACATGGTGCAACAGAAACCATTGCATATCAAGGAGTAGATCGGGGGGCGCGATAATGGTAGGAAGGACGTGCCCTTAGGATAAGGAGGGGATAAAGAGCCTACCGAGTATGCACCCTATAGCAAGCATTGGAACAGTCTCAGGTCCAGTTTCACCAGGATTGGCTTAGGTCCAGTTTCACCGGTGAATCTTTTTATCGGAGTTAAACTGCTTTCTCGACTCTTTTCTTCATCGCTCTGATGAGTTGAGCAGAATATCCAGGACGCGGCCGGGCCGCTCCTTGTCGTTTATGTCCAGCTCCCACTTCTAATATCGTAATTGTTTATTTTATTCAAAGTTTGACCTATACACCTCAGCTTGACGCGATTGCAGAAGTTATAGTTCGACAGTCAAACGTTATGAACACTATTCATCACAAATAATTAATGAAACTAGACCCCGACAAACACAGTAAGTCCCTCGTAAGCACTGGTTTGCTCGCCTGAGTGCGTGCCCCAAAGTGAACTCCTGATGGAGTTCACTTTGGGGCACGCACACTCTCGAACTCATAATTAAAACATTGTTCGTTTCTTAAAAGCAAATGTCAACATTACATGAGATAGGTATTCTTTCACTTTCATCATAAAGCAGAGATACTAAAAAAAAAAAATTACTGAAGCGCTGGTATTCTGCTAGGCCCATGTGATGCCACATTGTACGTGGTCCGACACGCTCTTGACCGGTTTTTTTTTATATCATTAACTGACAATAGCTTACGCAACAGACTCTATTTCAATCTAGACAAAATATCTGCAGACCATCTAAAGAATCTAAACATATGAAGCACTGCCAACTGCCAACACCAGTTAAACTAGATTTAAAAAATAATCATTGGACTGACCGGTCATCATGATCGATCAACGTGATCGAATGATCAAAACTGGTTTTGAACTGCCGACAGCCTTACCTGATGACATACATTAGCCTATTGAGGGTGGTGCGACCTCTACGGTGATTTTGCAATAAACATATTAAGCTTCTAGCTGTCTGTTATATTAAAAGTTGCTAAAAAAACAGACCGCCATCAAGCCATTTATTGTTAAGTCAGGGATATTAATTGATTTTTAAATTGATGTTACGGGTCATAGATTGAGAAAACCTAGGTTTACCCGGGCTTTTGGGTAAAGTCCGAAAAATGATTGAAATAAAAAACTTCACCAAATCGAATTAATCGATTTGTATTATAGTTACAAAGTATGGAAAAAATATGAACTTTTGAACAGAACAATAAATAAAATATGTTTTTTGTAGAAGAAATATGCCATGTTCAAAATCTAAGAGAGCAGAAACACATCAGTTTTGATTGGAATCCATTTTTTTGTATTTTATTATATGGGAAATACGCTCCTTTTGATCAAGTTTTAAGGCTCATTCGTTGGATACCTACCTAACCTAACCTAACCTAACCTAACCTAACGTAACTTTCAGCCCACACCTAAGTTTAAGCATTCGAACATTACGTTTGGTAGACCTAGGTGAGAATGGGTAAATCCCGAATAAAACTTTATTTTAGTTATTATTCGGACATTACCCAAACTCCTTGGGTGATTTTAGAAACCCGGGTACAAATAGGTTTACTCAATCATCTAGCATTACCCGTGCGTGACATTGACAGACAGCAAAGCCGAGTTCTAGCTATTTCACACATTTATCAAAAACTGACACTTGTGATTTGAATATCCTACTATCCTATCCTACTAATATTATAAATGTGAAAGTTTGTGAGATGTTTGCTACTCTTTCACGCAAAAACTACTGAACGGATTTTGATGAAATTTAACACACAGATAGTTTATAACCTGGATTAACTCATAGGGTATTTTGATCCCCCATATTCGTACGGTTTCGAGACTGGACGCGGGTGAAATCGCGGGCCGCTGCTAGTACATACAAACATAACACCTGTGTTCCCCGAAAGGTTAGGCAGAGGTGTACCTATAGTACTCCCACATTTCGCCAGTTATGTTTAAGTTCCATGTAATATGGAGCGAGCCTAGCCATCAACCGGACACAGATCCAGACTCCGGTCGGCTACTGAGAAATCTCAGATGGAACCTCGACCAGGGATTCGAATTCAAGACCTCATGCTCAAACGTAGCGCTTGCGACCTCTAGACCAACGAGGCAGATTTGAATATAGGAGTATGTACAGACGTCAGCACATCAAGCTACCTAAACTTTCAAATTTTCCCAATCAACCTTGGACCTAATCCTTTAACGATAAAGTTGAAAATCTGTTAAAGAAATTTGACAGATTGTAGTAGGTTCAACCTGCTGGTGCTGGCGTCTGTATATACATATAATGATTTAAGTTGGTAGTCTTTACATTGATCATTGATTGATTACCCCTTGGTAAGACTGGTTGTCAGACTTTCAGGCTTCTGACGACCCGTAACGACTGTCAAAATCCACGAATGACAGCCGGGACCAACGGCTTGATGTGCTTTCCAAGACACGGAGGGGTCTTGGTATGTTAAGATGGTCACCCATCCATGAACCAACCGCGCCAAGCGTAGCTTATCCTGAACGATCGACGAGTGCGGCTGTTATTACTCTAGCTACAAGCCCCCACAGGAGGTAAGTTGATTATACTGCAGACTGCAGAATGTGGGAATACAAGAAACCATTATGTAAATTAATATTGCCATAGCGAGCACATAAAATGGTGTTTTTATCTATACATAATTTTTGTATCATTAAATATTCAAACGATCTCGATAAAGATATCAAAACGGCGTGCTAAACGCTATGAGGAATGTTATCTGTAATCATCTAACACTTGAATTTTATCAGATTTTTAATAAGGTATTATACTATTTAAGTGCCCTATCTCAGTCTCTCTTTGGGTAAAGATAAGAGACAAAAGACAGTGTAAAATTCAATGAACTGTGTTGTCGTCCAATATTTATTTTTAGGGTTCCGTACCTCAAAAGGAAAAAACGGAACCCTTATACGGTCACTCGTGTGTCTGTCTGTCCGTCTGTCACAGCCAATTTGCTCCGAATCTAATAGACCGATTAAGTTGAAATTTGGTACACGAATGTATTTATGTGACCCAAACACGGACGTGTAACGTAAATAAATGAATTTTGAATATGTGGTTCAATTTTTCAAAACAAACTGTACCGTGTGACATATCAAATGAAAGGGCTTACGGTGAGTGTGTCAAATATATATATTTTTTTTATAATTTAAAAATAAATTGTTTTAACGTTATTTAAGAAAATAGACGAAAATTCCCCCCTTATCTCCGAAACTACTGAGCCAAAAATTTTGAAAAAAATACAGAAATTATTTCTGTACCTATAGATTACAGGAAAACCTATAAGAAGTCTATGGTCTTAAAATAACATGGTAAAACTCTCAATATTGTGCGTACCAACTTACATTTGCAGTTGGAATGTAGGTACGGGAGAACATGTTTTTCAACTACAATGATAAGTTTGTTCTTGGGATAAATACATCCCAACTACGGAACCCTTCATTGTGCGTACACACACGCACTTAGCCGGTTTTTTTATCTTATCTCTTAATTCAAATTTAATCAAAGAATGTATTGATATTTTATATTCTGAATAGTCTTACATAGATAAGAATTAAGCAGATACGACAGACGTTCAAATAGTAGCATCAGAACAAAAAACCGGCCAAGTGCGAATCGGACTCGTACAAGGTTCCGTACCACCGTAAGACTACATATAAAAAAAAATCTTGTATGGGACCCCCTTTAATTATTAACTTTATTTTATTTTTATGAATATATAAGATAATAATATATTTATAATAAGATACTAAACGAAGAATAATATATTTCATCTTAAATAACATCTACTTACACTGTGAATTACAATGTTATTTTTTGCAGTTGCAGAAAATCGCTTATATTTATACAAAGTACCTAATACATCGGCGTTTTTAATATTTGTTGATTAAATACAGTTTTTGGTACATGATATACAAAAGTTTCAAATTCCTAACTTGTTTTAGTTCTTGCAAAAATGTTCTAAATCAGACAACTTTTGCGGACCCAATTACTTCATTTTTGAAGATAAAAGAAGAATTGTATTCTACTCGATATGTTCTAGACAATTACACCCCACAGGGTAGGAAAACAAAAATCAAAAGTTTATTGTATGGAGGCCCCCTTTAATTTTTAACTTTATTTTATTTTTATTATTTGTCGTTAGTTACATAATCTATGAAAATTCAACTGTCTACCTATTACGCTTCATGAGATACAGCCGCTGATGGACGACAGACAGCGAAGACTTAGTAATCGGAACCCGTTTGGCACCCTACGGGTACGGAACCTTAAAAATTACCTCTCATCAAAGTTTTGCTGGATTAATTGTGGAATGGAGATTTATTAACGAAAAGAAATCACTATCACACGCGTGATTTATAACGTTTATGACATTCAAACATTTAGTATTTCACCGAAGAAAGATAAAAACCGTCTAGCTAAGCCACGTAATAAACTAGATTCTCAAGTTTTACAACTTTTCGAGATGTAAATGTCTCGTAAAATTATTTATAATGCTATTTGGCTGTTTGAACGTCTTCCTTTGCAAGGCCATCGCGATAATTTGATTTTTTTTTTTTGTTCGAGTTTTTCTTATCTGTGCACTTTTGCCTACCCACAGATTATGTTAAAAATTACAATATGGAATTCGAAATTACATCAAAATGGTTTCTCAATTAGCTATAATTAACTTATTTAACATTTCGGACATATCGGATTATCGTTTTAATGAACCTGTTTTATGGTAGAAATGGCGTTTGCAAGATTGGAATTAATTAACTATTAATTATTTCTTTCGTCACCTTTGAGATCTTTTCTAACTTATAGAGTTATATTACTGGTTCTAATGATTATAATTCTATAAATACTTGTTTGTTCGCGAATCATATTTTAATTAACATAAAATCTAATACTGACCTGCAAATTGCAAAAAACGTAAGAATGTTTGAATTACGCGGGCTACCGTAGCGCTACCTAGGAGCTCGTGGCTAAGTAATAACAGCCGCACGGATCGATCCATCAGGTTAAGCTACGCTTGCCGGGGTTGGTCTGTGGATGGGTGACCATCTTTTCATACCGAGACTCCTCCGTGCCTCGGAAAGCACATTAAGCCGTTGGTCCCGGCTGTCATTCGAGGATCTTTGACAGTCGTTACGGGTCGTCTGAAGCCCGAAAGTCTGACAACCAGTTTTACCAAGGGGTATCGTATTACCCAGTAACTGGGTTGTGGAGGTCAGATAGGCGTTAACTCCATGTAAAATACTGGTATTCAGCTGCATCCGGTTAGACTGGAAGCCGACCCCAACATAGTTGGGAAAAGGCTAGGCAGATTGATTATTTATTTCGTCACCTGAGACCTGGAAACCGCAAAACGTAACATTAAACGTAGTGTGGGACGCCCCCGGCCCCAGGTAGTCTCTAGAAGTCTAGATGGAGTGATGACTAGACACAAAATGTAAAAGGATATTGAAGGAGGAAAAAGAAGCATTATGTATGGCGCAACATCAAGACTGCAAAAGGTATTTAATTTATTTGATAATACGGGCGTTACGAAGCCCAATAATCTAACAGCCAGTCTAACCGAGTGTATCGTTTTACCCAGCAACTGGGTTGTGGAGGTCAGATAGGCAGTCGCTCCATGTAAAATACTGGTATTAAGCTGCACCCGATTGGACTGGAAGCGGACCCCAACCACAGATTAATACAGATGGGACACTCCGTAGTTTAGGTATGAAGCTACAAGTACGCGGCGGGCTCGACTTGTCGGGCCCATTCAGTGCGGGCTGCCGCGCACCGGCCGGCTCGCACGGTCAGTTCGATACTCACCACACGCCGCGTCGTAAAAAAAGACAACCCTAATGAGTCAGAGGGTATAAGAATTACGCGATAGAAAGAGAGGCAGCTTGTAGGTGAATATAACTATAGGTAATAAGCGTTGTGCGACCTGAATTGCACTTTATCGTAGCAAGAGACGCTTTTTATTTAAATGATTTTGCGGAGTGACCCATCTGTATTAATCTGTGCCCCAACATATTTGGGAAAAGCTAGGCAGACGATGATCATTTTTTTAAATGATGATAATAATGGTCCGAAAAGGGTTTAATCTTTAATAAAAATCTAAATCAAGTCATTTATTCAAACTAGTCTGAGTATCAGCACTTTTCGAACGTCAAAATTAGGTACATAAGACAGTACCCAAAAACGCCCGCCCTTCAAGATGAGGCTAAATGAGATTTATGTACATACATAGGTGAGACACAGGCCTCTTCTATGTGAGAGGGAGTGGACCGTAATCCACCACGCGGGCCCGATGCGGGTTGGTAGATGTCACATGTCTTCGAATTTTTGGTTCTAGGACATGCCGGTTTCCTCTCGATGTTTGCAGAGTTCGAACTTCGAACCTACGATCTACAACTCGTATGTATGTCGTGGTCGTTACCACTGGGCCAAGCAAGAATAGGTCCTCAGAATTTACACCACAGAGTCTATTATCTCTAAGTTGTACCGCAGATTAAAGCCACAGGAACTGTCTACCTGTCTTATCTATGGAATGTTAATACGCAACGAGGTACGCTAAATACCTATTGTGAGTTGTAATCCGACTACGTACCTACTTACTATTAAAGTATGTCCTTACATGAGTTGGTTTGTCGTGGTAAGCAAGAGTGAACAGGCATCTTCTGGGCACGCTCGTTCCCTTATCCATAGCTTTCCATCAGGCGTGATCGAGGTCAAGAGTAGGCCCAGTCAGCAATATTTTTTTTTTATCGATTTTGATTGTGACCTATGGAAAGTATTTAGGTACTGTCGGCTAATTACAGTGGCTAAGTAATAACAGCTCCATCAGGTTAAGCTACGCTTGCCGCGGTAGGTCCGTGGATGGGTGATATATTTTTTTTACAGACGTGTCTCGGAAAGTACTTTAAGCCGCTGGTCCCGGCTGTCATTCGTAGATCTTTGACAGCCGTTACGCCCGAAAGTCTGACATTCAGTCTTACCAAGGGGTATTGTATTACGCAGTAACTGGGTTGTGGTCAGATAGGCAGTCGCTCCATGTAAAATACTGGTATTCAGCTGCATCCGGTTAGACTGGTAGTCGATCCCAACATAGTTGGAGCCTTTGCTCGGTAGGTTGATTGCTGACTATAAGGATTTTGCAAAAGTACATATAACTTACCTAATTAAAAGCACTTTCTGGGAAGAGTTAGCAGGGCTTGGAATCGTCAAAGACAGCCCTTTAGCTGAGTCCAGCCAACAGTCTGCCCGACAAGAAGGGATTTCTTTGTCACATAGGTACTCTTGTCGATCGTCCACAAGTTAAAAACACACATACTGGACCCGATTCTGTTGTACAAAAACTAAACATAATTTAGGCTATTGACCCGATTGGACTGGAAGCGGACCCCAACCACAGATTAATACAGATGGGACACTCCGTAGTTTAGGTATGAAGCTACAAGTACGCGGCGGGCTCGACTTGTCGGCCCATTCAGTGCGGGCTGCCGCGCACCGGGCGGCCGGCTCAGTCGGTCGTGTACATAATTTAGGCTATTGCTAACTTTTTCTCACAAATAAAACAAGAAAGAGTATATTAGAGGTGTCTTTAGTTGAACTAATATTTCCATACTTTATACGACACGTAAAAACACGATGAAGCGCAAGGCGTAAACTAGTTTGACATCTCTAACTTAGTTCATAGCTATAGCCGCCCTTTTAGTAAAAGATAGTGTTTCTCTCATTTTAGTTTAGTTATTGACCAAGAGAATTGGCACCATCCAAGTATTAAGGTACAGACCGCGTGCGAAAGATGAATGATGCCTACGCATTCGTCATCATCTGCCTAACCTTTTCCTTATGTTGGGGTCGACTTCCAGTCTTACCGGATGCAGCTGAATACCAGTATGGAGCCGTCTTTTTCTCCCGCTGCCTGTTAGTAAAAGATAGCGATTCTTTCATTATAGTTTAGGTATTGAACAAAAGAATAGGGATGATGCCTGGGTAAAAAAAAGGAAATTCTGTTTAGTCCATGAGTCAAATAATAAAAATATATTAGACACGTATTTTTTGCTTTTATCATATTAAGAAACAATGACTTAGATAACACGCATTAAAGTTCGGGAGTGGGGCTCGCTACGTCACTTCTACGTATAAAATCTACCAAGACGTGACGTCATGCCAAATTTTAACTCAATGTATCGCCGTAATCTTTTGATTACGTAGAAAAAGAAAAAATACGTGTCCAATATATTTTGATAATCTACATGACGGACAAAAAAAAAATTTAGTCATCATCCCTATTGGCATTGGTCTTTATGTATTTTAACTTGACCAGAATATCGTGTGCTAAAAACTTAGCAGCCGAATGGCGCAGTAATTTGCAAGACATGTCTGAAGATGATGGTTTATGCCATTAGCCATTATCACAGTGTGCCATTATTATAAAGTTAAGAACACCGTAATGATGCGTTTGACAAGACTGAGAGAACAATCACTTAGCGGGCGACCATAAGCGACGTATAATATACCCTTGAGTTTAATAGCATAGTTTTGTAAGTAATGGCTAACAAGTACTAGGCAACCTACGCATTGTATTGTTAAGGCTTTTTCCTTTACGTAGCCGGTGGATTTTAATCCCCACTCGTGCGTGAATGTTTACATGTACTTAGAGTAACGTTTGTTGATAGCCAGCCTAGATACAGAACGTAAATCGCGATCACTGTCGGACTGCATAGAATAGCAAAGCTCGATGATGAAACACTGGTAAATTATTGCAAAATATGAAGCAATTACAAATAATGTATTGATTTCACTAAAATATTAAAACACTATTACATTAATATGTTGCCTGTAGAATAATCTGACACAATAGTTTTTAATACGAATGATGCCTGGGTAAAAAAAAAAAAACTATTTAGTTTTTAGTCCGTCAGTCAGATAATAAAAAAATATTAGACACGTATTTTTTGCTTTATCATATTAATAAAAAATGACTTAGATAACACGCGTTAAAGTTCGGGAGGGGGGCTCGCTACGTCACTTCTACATATAAAATCTACCAAGGCGTGACGTCATGCCACATTTTAACTCAATGTATCGCTGTAATCTTTTGATTACGTAGAAAAAGAAAAAATATGTGTCCAATATATCGCTCATTTGCTAGAAGCTTGACATAATTCAAAAAGAGCAATTTTTGGCTGTAATGATTTAAAAGTTTAAAAGCAGCGGTAAGAGTGCGATAAAGTATAAAGTCATACTTTTATTGGCATTTTCACACATTTATTGGCTTAGCGTAATATTGCTTTTGTAGCAAATATAATAAAATTTGCCGCGTTCTCCTGTGTACAATACTTACCTCAAAGTTGCAGATTTTTTAGTTATGTCACCCTTCTTGTAAATGAGCGATATTTTAACGGACAAAAAAAAATTGTCATCATCCATATTGTTAAAATATTTTTTTAGAGGTATCTTCGTGATATTTTTCTATCATATCAAATTAGTTGTATTATGTTTTAAACACACTATCTAACTATCTTATATCCTGAAAAATATCATATATTTTTTCTAATATTGTTTACTGCAGTAAATCATATACTTTTAGGCTTTATAATACTTGCGTTTAGGTCCTGTTGCGGGATTTCTTGACGATTGGAAAACACACTGCAGAGAATTTCTAACCTAACCTTTTTGCTCTTCTATTTTTATATATTTCTCTCCATTATGTGTGTTGCGTATACATAAATTACTCCACTAGCCTTTCCAGGGATTTCCTCGAACGTTTTTATCGGCCTTCAGGAAATGGTCGACTCTATGATGCTTTGCCCAACTTTTCGGAAAGTTTTACAATTCACCAGGAATAATTTCGGCTTTGACGTTCTTGAATATTCCAACTCCCATATAGACCAACTAGGACAATATCTAACTGAATTTCCTTTAAAAAGAACATAAGAAGTCGATAAATAGTATACAGTTATAGATTGAAAGCCAAAGATACTCCGCTTGAATGCGTGTTGCGTGTATAGCCAGGTATGGCCGAGTATGGCGGGGAAGATTTAGCTTAGTAGGTCAGTCGAGGGCTTCTGTAGTCACAAGCGTGTTATCGGAAAGTCTTAAAGTGACTACAAGGTTAGGTTGAGTAGAAATCTTAATTAGGTGGTGTAGATAGAATATTAAGAGCCCCACTAAGCATGCTTAGTTCATACAAACGAAATAGCAAAATAATTTGTAAATCAAACATATTCTAAAGATAGTGTGTATTTATTCCGATGGGATTACAGAATATCTAGGTTCCCAAATAAATATTAAATAAGAACATTGATTTAAACATGATATATGAGCAAAATCAGTTTTGTATAGAAATTTTAAATTCCTCATATCTCGTCTTCAAATCAGTGTGCTTTCAAAATATATGTTTGGGAACCTAGATATTCTGTAATCCCATGGGAATAAATACACACTATCGTTAGAATATGTTTGATTTACAAATTATTTTGGTATTTCACTTGTATGAACTATTCATGCTTCGGGGGCGCCTTAACACAGCCATTAGGCAGACAAGAGTTAGTGCTTACCCATAGCTGGTTAGGAAATCCATTCAAGGCAAATATCGGGGTATAAGGAGAAGATTGGTTCTGAAAGTGCATTTGGGAATAAGGCTGAGACAACACTAAAAGTGGTCGACGATGTTTTATCTGTCTCCAAATGAAGTGATAAAGATAAGGAGCTATTCATTACTTAGGGTAGAGTTATCGGTAGATTGTGGCAAATAGTCTATGCAAGTTTAGGTTGGAGAGGTAAAAGCGGATCGACAAAGAATGCACATAGATAGCATAATGCGAAGGCCTACAGTTTGAAGGAAAAGCAGACTCCAGATCTTAATTATGGATAAAAGTACAAATCAAACGCTTGCTTGCTTGTTGTTGAGGGCACGAGTATAAAATAACGAACTCCGAATATATCAAAATTCAAAAGATTAAAGGTACAAGTCCGTAGTCGACTACAGGCAGCAGCAGGCGATGTCACCGTGACGCGTGTGCCGACTAGTTTCTATGTATATGTCTATGAAATGCTTTCCGTAGCCTAGGGACACATCGTTTGCAGAGGTATTTTATAGAAATATATAGAAACCAGTAGTGTAGCGGCGACGCGTCGCCTGCTGCTGCTGCTGCCTGTAGTTGGCTACGGACTTGTAACTTAAGGCGACGATAACGAACTTAATGATTTTAAACTGAAGATCACATCTAAACGAGTAGTGTTAATGATTTGGAAAAAAATATATGTGTTAAATTAGAGTTGATGTTCATTTTCTTAATATGTGAATATTTTAGATTATTTTTATATTACATAGTGTAATTAATTTGTAAAGTTATGTCTAACGCGGATAAAAAACTGGGAATCGCGCAAAAAGTATCAAGCGTATTTTTACGAAACTTTCACCATTTCAAAAAATAATTTAATTATTGATCTTTTAGCATACCTACGTGTTTTAATACTTTTGTTTTATGTATAAAAAGAATAATAATGCGTCTAATTTGGGACAGCGCTCCTTGATGGGCTAGTTCTATTACTGGGTGGACGTACATACAACGCGTGGCGTGAGCTCAGCACAGAACACGCAAGCTATACTACCGATGGCCGTTGGTATATATCTGCGTCTTCAAAAGAAACCAAAGACATCTAGTAATTAAATCATCTTTACTATGTACTCCTACGCGAAGCAGGTTTGTTGTGTTTATATTGATGATGCTCTTCCTAAACAATAATTGCGGTTACAGTGAGGTCTGTGATTTAATTCAGATTCTTGTGATCAGACCTTCAATCAACAATTATTGAAGATTGAAGATACAAAGGTCTAACCATGAATGTGATTAATGAAAAAAATCTTGAGAAAGTGAGAATCAGAAAGAAGTAAGATAAACTGTTTATTCACGTGAAAGTGATGCAACAAACAAACAATTGTTGTTAGCCTAAAAACAATAACAAAAGGGTACCAATTCTAAAAATAATATTCTAGGCGGAAATATGCGTCACTGCCACGCGAAACGGCTAACGTACGGATCCACGGCGCTGGTTTTCAGCGTGGAAGAAAAAGATCAAGTGATAGCAAAAACAAATCTTCCTGTTTCTAGCTCATAAATTTTACTATCCGAGCTCGCCCTTAGCACTTGCTTGACTGAAGTCCTTACTTTGTCATAGTGACTGTACACTTCTATTAGCCTTGCGTGGGACCACGCGTCTCAGAAAAGGATAGTAAACATAATATTGAACTCCTTAGAACGTTATTTCCTTTAGAGTTCCCCTTTAACCCTGACAATAAGGTGTCGTCATCGGCTGATGTTCACAGGGGAGGAGGATTCCCGATTTCCTGCCCTTATCTCAATCTTCTTCATACATCTGTATCAGTCATTATCTTTGCATCTTCCTCTCCCTCTTTCTAGCCATGTCTACTTTTATACAGCCACCCAGCTCTCGTTTCTTTGGTTTTCCTCTAAACCCTCTGTATGGCATTTTTTCTTTTAATTTTCCACATAGCTTGATCGATCCTACTACTGTCTGGCATTAATGCTGATATGGACCTTTCAATTGTTTGTATCTATTGTGTTTCACGATCTGTTGCCAAATAAATATTATTATTTCTTTCACTTTACTGCTTCAATAAAGAAATATTGTAAAACAATAGACACGTAACCTTCGAAAAGGTTTTACTTGGTTCATAATTTATGAATGAATTTCGTTTTAAAAGGTCAACTTGTGGCCATGGATGCCAGACTCGTTGTTTCATAAAAATGTCGTCGCATTTGGGATTCAGCTCACATAATAAGACAAAAGATGGTATTTAGAAGTAGTTTCTTGAGGGGAATGATGAGGGGAAATAGTTTTAACGCTTCATAATAATAGTCTGGGAAATGTTTGTAACTTTGTACATTCAACCGCACGTCACTGGTAACAAAACCAGTACAGCCCACGTTCGCACGGGCGGGGAGTAAAAATATCGCGGCGGGATTTTATCTTATACTGGATTTTCTACTGTCGATGTTGAGGCGAGCATTGAGAACCCAATAGACTGCATCCTAGCGCGTCAAATAACACACTGCTGGATTTTCAACTCTACGCGCTAAGCAGTGCGCGGGAAAATTCGCCCGTGCGTACCAGGGCTTGGCCTCGTACATCTTATTGAAACTTCAGTCTACACTAGGCCAGTTCAATGTCAAGTTTTACCACTGACATACGGCCGACTGTACCACACAAATGGTGATTTAGAAACCTCCAATAATCTTTCCAACCTATATCTCTACCCTCTTAATATTTCGTGTTCTATGCTTTATCTACCTATATCTATAAGAGTTTCTGGTTCACTATACTACCTAGCTAGAACGATTGCAACCTGACCTTTGCCTTAGCCCTCATCAAAGAGAAACCAGATTTCTGCCATATGATTCTGCCTCATTAAGGCGAAAGCGTCAGGGTAGCCCGCGAAATTCAAATTTTCTTACGTTTTTTGTAATTTACAAGTCAGTATTAGGTTGTACGTTGATCAAAATGTAATTCGCGGTCGTAACAAGTACGTATTTACATAATTATAATCATTAAAGTGATCAATACAACTCTTTAAGACCAGGTAATCCTAATGAATGACTATTTCTGGAAACCTTGACATTTGAGGAATATACTAACTTAAGGAGTTGTATTACTGATTCTAATGATTATAATTCTGTAAACACATATTAGTTACGGCCGCGAATCTTACTTTATTTAACATATAACTTAATACTGACTTCCAAATTGCAAAAACGTAAGAAAATTTGAATTTCGCGGGCTACCCTGACGCTTCCTCTTAAAATGGTGGATCCGCAACGGCAGCCCGCGAAATTCATCATTGCTTGCGTTTTTTGGAATTTGCAGGTCAGTGTCAGGCTGTATCTTGATCAAAATCAATTATGTATTTACATAATTAAAACCACAAGAATCATAAATACATCTCTCTAAGTTAGATTTGTTATCTCCAAGTTGAATTTCGGAAGATGTGTATGTTTGAACGCGCTAATCTTTGGAACTGCCAGTCGGATTTATGTTATTGGTTATAATAAAATTATGTAATTTGAATTTCGCGCATTCCTACGCTTTTTATACCTCCAAATACTAGGAGTTTGTCTTTTTTTTAGTCGATGGGCCATTCGCTTTGAATATAACATAAACATCACGCCTGTAATCCTCGAACAAGATTACCTAAGTACGTACCACCCACATTTTGCCAGTTATGTTGTAATAGGTGGCGAGCCTATTGCCATCAATTGGGTAAAAATCCAGACTCCGGGCTGCTACTGAGAAATCCCTGACAGAATAACCCAATAACACTGCTGACCTGGGAATCGAATCCAAGACCTCATGCTCAGCAGTAGCTTTTACGACCACTAGACCAATGGCAGTTAATAATGAATAATCTAGTCCTCCAAATCTAGTTTCATCATGTAACACCATATTCAAAGAGCGATTTTTTACCCAACGCTTCACTTTTAGCAAAAAAAGCGGTAGAAAAACTAAAAACATCCGACGATCGGCGCTAAAATCAGCCAGCCTGCAGCGATTAATGATTGATGTGCGGCGGACGCTGTCGTTAGCATGTGAAAATCGTGAAAGTGCTTACTTCGCTGACATGTGATACGCGCCGTGCATCCATAGATTGTGTAGAGAGCATCCATAGACTATGTAAAGCTGCTCTAAGCGCATCGATAATGACCATTGTTGGTGCTAATTAGTTTCCTATGCCAGCGGCGAAAGTTTATACTTTCGAGTAAATTGCTATTTTAATATATTATTATTTAGGTAAATTGGTGTTGATTCTGTTGTGCACAAACTAAACTTAATTTAGGCTATTGTTAACTTTTTCTCTCTAATAAAACAAGAAAGAGAAGGACGTAAATTAGAGCTGTGAAAAGTCGAACTAATATTTCCATACAACACACGTAAAAACATGTCAATTAAAAAACACGGTAAGCGCAAGGCGTAATTGCGTAAACTAGTTTGACATCTCTCAACTTAGTTCATAGCTATAGCCGTCCTTTTCTCGCGCTGCCTGTTAGTAAAAGATAGCGATTCTCTAATTTTAGTTTAGTTATTGAACAAGAGAAACCATGTTTTTGGGTTTATGAATGTTCTAGAGAATTTCTCGTACAAATTGACTATGAATTGGGTCTTTGGGATAAAAGCCGTCCTATTCTACTGTTATTTTATGGGTATTTTTATTTTCATCGAATTTGATTTAGTTTCTGTGGTTTTCCTGGGAACTTTTATTTGATCATAAAAAGGCGGAATTCTTAGAATAGGTAACTAACTACCCATTCTTTACATGAATTCCGCTTTTTTAATAATCTTTCACACTTGCCCTAAATTTAAGGTAGGTAATTCGGTACCTACCTAAGGAGATTTTTCGTCATATCCATGCTTTGCCAACATTTAATTTTAATTTTTTAGGTTATATCGTTTGAAATTTTGCAAATTAGGTATTAAGGTGAGATATTGGTTTTTAGAGGAAGAAATAAAAGTCCCTCAAATGTCCCGCCCGTAGAACTGAATGGTTTACCTTTGAACAGGGTGTCACAATTTAAATATTTGGGCCATATTGTTACGGAGGATCTTAAAGATGACTTAGATATGGAGAGAGAGCGCAGGGCGCTGGCTGTGCGGGGAAACATGTTGGCACGCAGGTTTGCTGGTTGTTCAGCACCGGTTAAAATAACACTGTTTAAAGCGTTTTGTCAAATATTTTACACCAGCAGTCTGTGGGCTAATTATACCCAAAAAGCAGACAGCGCACTGCGCATTCAATACAATAACGCCTTCAGGGCGCTGTTGGGGCTTCCACCGTACTGTAGTGCGTCAGGGATGTTCGCGGATGCGCACACTGACGATTATTTCGCGGTCATGCGCAAAAAAGTGGCATCAGTGATACGCAGATTGAGGGGAAGCAGCAATAGCATTCTGAGGGTGTTTGCAGAAAGGATAGGAGGGCCTACAATGGATAGATTTATCAAGCTGCATGTTAGACATGGGACTTGATAAATCTTCCTCTAATCTTGGCTGTATTTTTGTTGTGTATTTGTGTTTTTATTTTTATTTTTGTGTTCATGGTTGCCTAAATGTTACATACTAACATAGTTTTTAAGATTTTTAAGATTGTGCTAATTACTAACACGCTATGGGCCGTCGACGCCTGAAAATAAACGATTTTTATTTTTATTTTATTTATTAAAACTCTAGCCCTAGCTAGCCTACCTAGCTCTTATATCCGTCCAATCCTAAATCCCGTTATAATCATTTAATTATTCATACTAATATTTTCGTTTCCCTAACTTTATTTCTGAAATAATTATAAACTTGACATTGGCTAAATGCACAAACCGTGCGAAGCCAAAAGGAAAAAAAAAAACTAGCCGACGCGTCAGACGTTGTCCTGTCAAAATTTCAATTTCGATATTTGCGATGTTCCTTTGGGTGTTTCCTAATTTTATTTTTTCCTAAACCATCCCAGTACGTAATGAGACGAACAAAACAAAAAAAAATAACAAATCGGTCGAAACATTTTCGATTTACGGCGACTATACTGGAAATTAAGTTGTTATCATAGCTGATGCTGTAGCAGATCTTTGTTAATAATTAAAGATTCCAAAACACCAAAAATGGACTAATTAAATATTTTATTTTTCGTAATTTCCGTCAACTTCTTTAAAAAAAAAAGTCAAAACTAATGAATTTCGGTAGAACATTTGGCGGCTTAATTTGCTGTATTTTAACCCTACTATGACGTCCTGCAAGGAATAAGTTGAGTTACCAGCAACCCTGAATAGATGACAAAACAACGTATTATATAATACTTGGAACAAAACAAATTATTGTGCTTAGCTTAGTAGGTAGGTACAAAAAATTATTACTTCTATTAGAATAATATTTGAATTTATGATTTGTGTCAGGTGCATGGTTGATTTATTTGACCTTTGAGGTTTTTTTTTATTTGAGATGGGTTTGCTCTTGACTATAGTCTAGGTCAGAGGTGACAGAGACAAAGTCTACGATGGAGTGAGTTTCACCAGAAGAAGCCTGTTCACTCTAACTTTGAAGAGATCGAGTTCTAGCTTAACCTACCTACTACATTCCTCTCATTTCAATATGGTTGCTGCTTGTTTTCTAGTCGGTAAATTGTGAGTACGGTCATTCCAAAATTCCTGTCCATGTTTCAACTAAACTTCGCGCACAAACCATTCACATTTTGGGCCAACTGGCAAATACCTCTTGACCAATATAGAACCTGTTCTCATGGTCGATTACACCTGTCACAATTTGAAGCCTATTCGACTGTTAATCATTATAAAAATATGACACTTAAAAACCTGTCTCTTTTCGAATAGCATTTTACTATGTGCCCATAAAAGGTATTATTCCAAACCAGTTTGTATGTACCAGCTTCTTGTCGGAATATTTCGCAATTAAGTCACGATAAGCATTAAACTCAGTCATACATATTCAATGAACGTTTAACAGTAACTTGAGAACTGTATAAACGTATTTGCGATTACAATTTCGTTATTTTTGCAAGTTCCGCCATCTTGACCATAAATAAATAAACTTCTTTTTTTTCTAATACCGACTAATAAATAGGCAGAGGTCGTTCTATTATAATATTCCAAGTTTGAAATACGTGGGCAGCAGACTCATCGTTTTACGTCGCAAGCGTTTCGCGAAAAAAAAAAGAATATGGAATAAACTCACGTACCTTTCCGCGATTTCCAATACAGTTTTCTCAAGCAGTAAGCAGCTGCCACCAAAAGAAGTGCAGCAACAAAAGCACCGATGGCTGCGCCAGCGACGCTGCCAGCTCCATAGCACGCAGCCTCTTGGCCAAAAACACTAGGCACCAAAACGGTCACAAATAAAACCAAATTTAATAAAACACCCATTTTAATCCACACAAATTAACATCACTGTATATGGCACATAGACGGTTCGACGACGGACACCGATCACATTCCTAAAATTTGAATTTTTCGAATTCGGAATGCGTTGTAAAACTTTTTTAGCGCAGTGGCAAAGACGTGCGCCGCGTCAGCCTGCGCGGTCGACTGTGGCCGTTCGTTCTCTTTCGTAGTAGATAGATCGGTCGTTCCGTCGTTCGGTTGTGAAAAGGCTGTGATTGTGGGACAGAGAGCGTGTGTGGAGAACGTGTTTTGACAGCCGGGGGGTGTGCGTTAGAGCGGCGGGTACACATAAATGTTAATTCAGGAGGTAATTTTCAAAAGTGGTCAAACATTCTAACAAAATTAGTCAAATCCATTTTTGAATCACTGTTTTCTCTGTTAATACAAGCATTAACTTTATTTCTGTTATTTCTGAATGATCCTGAACTCCATAGTAATCGATACTTACCATCCAATGCGTCACAACACCGTACCTACATCATGACGGCATACAAATGTTCTCTTTTCTCAATATGGCATAAAATGGATTTGACTACTATTGAAAATTACCTCCTGAATTTTTGTAAACATTTTTTATAAACAAAATTGATATTTTCGGTTATCGATGCTGTTTGGTTGAGTGTCAGGTGACAGAGAGGGTAGATTTATTTAATATATTACAGTTATTACTAATTCCTTATTTTATGACTGTATATTCAGAGTGCAGCTAAAATATTCAGTCATGATTTTAAATCTCGGTAACGTTTAAGAGTGAAAAAAATAACGGTTAGTCTAATTTCACCCGCACCATGTTACACCGCAAATATACAAGCTGCTTTTTATTGGCTAGGGAGCCGCCACGAAAGTGCTGCATTCATCATCATGAACAACTTTTACTATAGGACCAAACCTGAAATCGCGAAAAAAAAATCAGCTGTGCCCTACATTCTGACGGGTTATGCGAACATATTTAAGTACTTTATTAAATTGATGAATGAATGAATTTTTTTCGCGATTTAAGGTTTGGTCCCATAGGAAAAGTTGTGCATAATGATGAGTACAACACTATTGTGAAAGCTCCCTAGCTAATAAAAAAGCAGTGTGTATAGTTAAAAAGCTAAAAAAAAATCGACAAATGACCTATAAGTTCATGTAAAAATATTCATCAATTCTCAGGTTAATCTAATGTAAGTAATAGGCAGACATACCAAAACAATGTGAGCATAAGATTCCTAATAGTAAAAGGAAAGTAAATAATAGAGTTCTAAGTGTAATAAAGTTTTGAGTTTTTATTCTTAAGGCGAAACCTCCAGGTAGCCCGCGATATTCCAATTTTCTTACGTTTTTTGCAATTTTCAGGTCAGTATCAGGTTGTATGTTGATCTGAATATAATTCTCAACCGTAACAAATCTGTATTTATAAAATTATAATCATTAAAATCATCAATACCACTCTCTAAGTTCAGTTCTAAATGACTACTTCATGAAATCTTGATATTTAGGATTATACTAACTTAAGAAGTTGTATTGATTCTAAGGACTATAATTTTGTAAAGAAGTACATAATGTTACGGTCGCGAATCATACTTTAAGCAACATAAAACTGACCCTTAAGCCAAAACTTTTACCAACTATAATTACTTACACTTATCATAAACACCTTAGTAATATAATCTACACACATAAAGCACACAGTACACCTAAAAATATGTCCAAAAACGACCTTTTTAATTACTACAATGTCCCCGCCACACTGACGCACACATACGCACCTGTGAGCGTAAGCGCAGGTAGCACGCACACACTAACACTTTCTATATGTGTACGTGTGTGTGTGTATGTATGTATGTAATATATTCAATGTATGCGAGTAGTTTGTTGTGATCCGAGATGTAGCTACATAATCACCTTTTTATAGGGATCAGGTTCTGTATCATCAGGTATTAAAGTGTAATAGGTACTTACTGTGAACAGAAAACATTCACATTCAAGGTGTGCCTACCTAACTTAAAATAAGAAACTTTTAGTACAATAAAGAAAAAAATACAATCGACTTCAAAAATAATTTTAATTAAAAAGCGACTAGGAGGACTACTATTATAGTAATTGGCCACGCTGTACTGGCCACTCATAAATAAATAAATAAAGAGGTAGAAAGCTAACTCATGAATGAAAAGGACGAAAAATATTTTTTTTATCACTTTCATTCACAAACATGCTTCTTCTCCGGAACACGGGTGGGTTTTAGTCAGTAAAAGTCAGACACGCCGATTTGATGATTTTCCCACCCAAAAAACAGGTCAAGTGCGTGTCGAACCACGCACAATGAAGGGTTCCGTAGTTGACATGAATTTATCCCAAGAAAAACTTAACATTGTAGTTGAAAAACATGTTCTCCCACACATTCCAACTGCAAATGTAAGTTTGTACGCACAATATTGAGAGATTTACCATGTTATTTTAAATCAGCTGTTCAAAGCTGTTCAGCGAAAAAAAATCAGCTGTTCAGTACATTTTGACGAATTATGCGAACATAAATGTACTGAACAGCTGATTTTTTTTGCGATTTCAGGTTTGGCCCCGTAGTAAAAGTTGTTCATAATGATGAGTACAATGGCCCCTTAAGAGGTTGTTGGTGTTTTACCAATAACCCTATATACATAATATATGTGTACCAAATTTCAACTTTTAGCTGTGACAGACGGACAGACAGACATACAGATAGACACATGAGTGACCCTATAAGAGTTCCGTTTTTTCCTTTTGATGTATGGAACTCTAAAAAAAAAGGTGTAAAAAGGTGTCGTAGCTACAAACTTGGTTTTACCACAGATTACTAAATAGTTACTACGTAAGTCACTATAGGTATTTATCCTTACAAAAGTTTATTACGCTCAATATTGAGAGATTTACCATGTTATTTTTAGACCATAGATTTCTTATAGCTTTACCTGTAATCTATAGGCAAAAAACTATGTATTTTCTGTAAGTATTTTTTTTTCAAAATTTTAGGTTCATTAATTTCGGAGATAAGGGATAGGACAATTTTCTTCTAATTTCTTAAATAACTTAAAAAAATAATTTAAAATTATAAAAACATCTATTTGAGACCACAGTAAGCCCTTTCATTTGATATATCACACGGTACAGTTTGCAAAAAAAAAAAAAATTATTTTCTTATGTACCCCCAAAAGTGACCTCCATATCGACGGTGAAGTGTCAATACCTGCTAACTAACAATTTTCGAGAAATACACTTTTACCGTTTTGAATTTAAGGCGATACCAAAATAATTTGGGGGCTTTTTCGTAACCGTTTATTTCACTATTACAGAATGTATGGATTTAATTTTTGGATATATATTTATTGACTATTTGATTAATACTCTGACTGAAGGAAAACACGATTGGGGTAAATTTCCTCGATAGAATTTAATTCCGAAAATACCTCTACTTTTTTATATTTTTTTCTGTAATTCTAAAATCCTAAGTAATTTCATTACAAAATTGCACTCAATATGTGCGTATTAGGTAATTGAAAACTCTGGCTGAACATATTTTTGATAGATAGCTTAATTTATTTTTAAACAATTTTTATTTGGTTTGGCGCTTTTATTTTGGTTCCAGCGCATTGTAGCGCTCTCTTTTTTTCGCATGTGGATGTAATTGACTCTGTCACTTTCTTATTACCGCTCAGTTAGCTTTTTACGTATCGCCTTAAAGGCGTTATTCGCATGTTTTAGTAAAATCTCCTAAGTGTTGTTGCACTAGCAATGTAGAAATTCCTTCCAACTCCACCAAGTCTTTGGAATTACCTCCTAACTTTCATCATTCATGGGACACGTGTCGGCTTCGACAGTTAGGTAGAAGTTATTGGCACTTCGATTAATCAATGAAACTTGTCAGCAATTTAAACGTTTTCTCCACTTTGTGTAAATTGTTAACTTCAGTAGTTACAATTTCTTGCCACTTCACCGTCGGTATTCAAAATAATAATAATATACATAGCACACGAGGTTGTTGACATGTGGAATGTGAGCTCGGCTGTCATTGTGCCGATTGTCGTAACGGCCAATGGACTGATGGCCGAAAGCCTCGACAACCATCTCGCGAGGCTCTCGTTACGCGGTTGGATCAAGGGCTAGATTCAGAAGGCAGTACTCCTTGATACGGCCCGCATCGTGAGGAGGTTCCTATCTCTGCAGCCCTAACCACCGGTGGCTTGGACCCTGCTCCCGACACCGGCGGACTACTATTTTCTATATTTTAAATGTTTTTTTTTAAATATTTTTAAGAAATATTTAAAAATGTATTTTATAAGAAAAGAAAATTATAATAATAATAACCAGGGACATTATTCACACACGGTCATCTGATCCCAAACTAAGCAGAGCTTGTACTATGGAAACCAGATAACTGATATACTACATATACTATATTTTTTTTTTTAATACATACTTATATAGATTATTACACCCAGACTCAGAACAAACAGACATGTTCATGCACACAAATGTTTGTCCTTGATGGGAATCGAACCCACGACCTGCGGCATGATAGGTGGTATCTTAACCAACCACGCCAACAGGTCTGTCAAACGCCAATAGGCTGATTAGATTCGGAGAAAATTGGCTGTGACAGACGGACAGACAGACAGACACACGAGTGGATCCTATAAGTGTTCCGTTTTTCCTTTTGAGGGACGGAACCCTAACAAGTGAACGTATTCCATTCTCAAATTATTGTAAGTAAAAACAACGATAGGAGAAATCCTTTTGCAATCAATACGGACACAAGAATGCATTAACAATGCAAATGAAACACACATGCACCTATAATATAAGGTTATTTGTAAAACACCAGCAACCTCTTAAGGGGTCATTGTACTCATCATTATGAACAACTTTTACTATGGGACTAAACCTGAAATCGCGATAAAAAAGAATCAGCTGTTCAGTACATTTATGTTCGCATAATTCGTCAAAATGTACTGAACAGCAGATTTTTTTTTCTCGATTTCAGGTTTGGTCCCATAATAAAAGTTGTTCATAATGATGAGTACAAAAGTTGCTGGTATTTTACAAATAACCCTGTATATAGGGTAACAGGTAATTAGTGACCGATACTAACACATGACTGTACTCATGATAACAAACAACTTTTACTATGGGACCAAACCTAAAATCGCGAAAAAAAATCAGCTGCTCCCTGCATTTTGAAAAGTTATGCGAACGTATGGGTACAGCTGTTTTTTTTTCGCGTTTTCAGGTTTGGTCTCACAGTAAAAGTAGTTTATTATCGTGAGTACAATCATGTGTTTAAGTATCGGTCACTAATTACCAGTCACCCTATGACCCTATACAAGGTGTACTTAAATAACGCACAGCCTCTCAAAGGGTAATTGTACTCATCATTATGAACAACTTTTTTACTATGGGACCAAACCAGAAATCGCGAAAAAAAATCAGCTGTTCAGTGCCTACATTTTAGCGAATTATGCGAACATAAATGTAGGTACTGAACAGCTGATTTTTTTTCGCGATTTTAGGTTTAGTCCCATAGTAAAAGTTGTTCATAATGATGAGTACAATGACCACTTAAGAGGTTATGCGTTATTTAAGTTACACCTTGTATACTATGCTGCGTTTAGTTGGTTTGGTTGTGTTGTGCTTGTCTTCCATTATTATGGAATGCGGCGTAAACACACCTTCAATGGGCCGCTCAGCTATTCCATACAATGAGCTGTCATTGATCACAAAGTCACAATAGAGTAAGGCAGATACCTGAAGCACACCTGTATTTGTTTCCCAACAGCTGGGGCAAAATGCCATGTGGTTTCGTTCAAAGCGAAAGCGCTAGGTTAGTCCGCGAAATTCAAATTTTATTACGTTTTGCAATTTGCAACCTTGCGGGTCAGTATTAGGTTGTATGTTGATCAAAATATGATTCACGACCGTAACAGGTATGGTACTTAGGTAAGTACAGAATTATAATCATCAATTCTTCAGTATTCTCTTACGCAGGCTACCGTAGCGCGTCGCCCTTAAGGGCCTGTGCACACCACGTTTTTTAAACGCGCCGTGGACGCGCGTTTTAGAAACGCGCGTCGACGGCACGCTTTTATCCTACAGAGCAGTTTTTTGTCGTTTCGATACAAACGCGATGCTAACGCGCGTTATTATCGCGTTTGTATCGATTCAAACGCGCAGCACGGGCGCGTCTGTATCGATACACACGCGCGTTAATATAGCGTTTGTATCAATTCATATTCTCTCGCTTGTAAATGGGTGTACCCAAAATTTTTTTTTAAAAAAAAGGAAGAAGAAAAATTACCTACGTGGTAATTTTTCTATTTCCTTTTTAAAAAAAAATTAATAACAAAGCGCATGCAATCAATGCTGACTCGACCGACGCCATCTTGCTACTGTTGACGAGGTTCTACTTAAAAACGCAAAATGCCAGCGCGTTTGTATCGACACACACGCGCGTTTGTATCGACACACACGCGCGTTTGCATCGTGTCTGTATCGCTACACACGCACGTTTGCATTGCGTCTGTATCGCTACACACGCGCGTCTGTATCGATTCAAACGCGTATTTGAATTTATACAAGTGTGCAAAGGTCTACAGGCTGCGTCTGACTTGCGTGCGTATCGCGTCTGTATCGCTACAAACGCGCGTCAACGGCGCGTTTAAAAAGCGTAGTGTGCACAGGCCCTAAGGGCTCAAGGTTGAGCGAGCAGCACTACCTGCACCCTAATTGCGTAACACAATCGGAATCTAAGGGCTCGTTTAGACGGCACCCCCACCACGCCGCTACCGCCATTCATTCCCAGTTGCCCCCGCGGGGATTGCCACCGGAGGCAAATTGGAATAAAAATTCTGAGTCGCCACCGGCGGTGACTGGGAAGTCATTGCCCCCACTTCAGTTTCTCTGTACATTGCTTTCTCCATCGTATAGAATAATAGGATGAGGCAAATTATCCTAAACCTGCCTCTAATCTCTAAAAAAAGACAAAGTATGTACATTGAAATAGTTTTTTATTTTGATTTCGATATGAATAAACTTGTTAAATTTAAACATTTAAACTGGTATTTTATATCACAGATAATCAGACTCTTAACGATTTAACGATGTATTGTTATAATATTTTAAATTAGTTTTCTTAATAAATTATTCTAAACACACACTAGCTATATGTTTTAATAAAAATGCGTTTATTCATAATATACCTATATAATACATTATTTTTATATTTCCGTTTAACATTTAGATACGCATAATTTAAAAGGTAAAATAACAAAGTCTATGTTGGAATCTTTATTTCAATCAATTAGATAGATGCAGGTTTGGAATAAATTTCCTTATTATTTTATTCTTTACAAGAAACAAAGCAATGTATAGCGAAACTGAAGTGGGGCAATGACTTCCCACTCACCACCGGTGGCGACTGGGAAATTTTATTCCCATTTGCCTCCGGTGGCAATCCCCGCGAGGGCGACTGGGAATGAATGGCTACCGCGCCACCGCCCGCACCTCTCTGAGCTGTGTACACGTCACACGAGTCGCGTCTGACAACCAGTCTTACCAAGGGGTATCGTATTACGCAGCAACTGGGTTGTGGAGGTCAGCTAGGCAGTCGCTCCATGTAAAGTACTGGTATTCAGCTGCATCCGGTTAGACTGGAAGCCGACCCCAACATGTTTGGGAAAAGGTTAGACAGATGATGAGATGGGTCTAATCTTACAAATACAGCTATGTATGTATACGTAGGCAAGCCTTTCAGAATTTTGTTTTGAAATAAATTTGTGATGAAAGTGAGTAAGATGTTATGTACTAATTAGTTTCTACTAGGTACACGGTCTAGTTAACACTGAAAGAAATTCTTTTATCATATTAATATTATTCTGCATTTTATTCTCTAATGTTCTTTGAAAGACAATTTTACAATGATAATGAACCATACCACTGTAAGTAGGTTTTTTTATTTCATGTGGAAACGTCTTTTCGCTCGGTGAACTGGTGGTAAGTTCAATATTTCTGACTGACATAAACATGTAAGACTTCAACCGCTAATAATTACGAGACTGTAAATGCTAGAGTAATGGTTGAGCATTGAAAATGTTGGTCATATCTATAACAATTTTGCGGCCGAATATAATTTGACTATAATGTCACAATGCGAGTGCACGCTCATGTGCGCACTATGTGTCAAAATATCAATTCGTATAGCGCAAAACCGTGTTTAGCTAGATCAGTTATTCTGGTATCTTTGTCAAGAGTTGACAAAGAACTACCAGGATCTTAACAGAATCAACAAAAATATTGGCCAAAATAGGGATAAAAATCAATATGAAATTGACAATACCAAAATAAAACCAGATGTCGTCTCCAAACGGCCGTACATCTGCTCAGAAATTAAAAATATTATAATCGGTGAAAGCTTACTTTATATGGAATACAATGAGCCTATAAGTCTAGTGTCGAGCAAATACAATGGCTACGGCAGTATCGGAAACCGTAGTATTTTAATAATTATGTTTTCAAGAAAACAAACGGCACGGACTCGAACTGCGCATACTAAACTATTTTTTTCATTTCAGATGGGTTTGCTCTTGACTCAAGTCTAGGTCAGAGGTGACAGAGACAAAGTCGTCGATGGAGTGAGCTTACCCAGAAGAAGCCTGTTCACTCTAACTTTATTGAGATTAGGGTTGTATGCGCTCGGAAACACAGACGCAGGTAGTGAGTTCCATTCTTTTGCTGTGCGCATTATAAAAGACATTTGCAAACGCTTAGTGCGAATTGGTGGATTAGCAATTAGGTAGGGATGGTAACTGGCGGTGCGTGTAGATGTCCGATGGTAGAAATGGGCCGGTGGAATCAGGTCGTGGAGTTCAGTTCTTGGACGCACTCACCGAAGTACAATCTGTAGAAGACCGACAAGCAGGCAACCTTGCGCCGATGATCCAAGCTGTTAAGCAAGCTGGTCTCACACTTTGTCGGAAAGTCGAAAACTATTCGGCCTAAAAAAGAAAAAAGGTTTGAAAATGTGCAAACAGCGCTCTTTCATATGATACCCCACATGCCCTAGTAGCCTCACTTCGAATTTATAAGACGCCCTTTCAATCCCTGTTGCAAAAAAAAAATCTTTCTTATGTGCAAAATAGTTGGACAAACGTCATCTAAAACTATTCCAAAATTCAAGTTGATAGCATTAGTAGTTCTTGGGATATCCAGCTGTGACAGACGGAGTCGCACCATAAGGGTTCCATTATACCATTTTGGTACGGAACCCTAAAAACATGGTAAATAATATCCCCTTTTAAATTGTCGCAAAAAAGTTTTTGCTCGCGAGGTCTACTGCTCGCAATAGGCAACTTTAAAATCGACATTTTTGCTACGAGGACTGATTAGATCTACAGCTGATGGTAAAAATAGGTACCTACTGCAGGGTTATTGCGTAACAAGAATAAAATGACAATGAGGTTGTTTGCCGGAAGCTTAGCCTCAAGAGAGCGCTGTGTGTTTGTCACTTGTCAAAGTCATCTTGAAGACAAAGCGACCAATCGGCGACAAGAGAAACACTTAGCGCCATCTCGCGGCTAAGTTTTCAGCAAGGAATGAAAGGAACAACTGAATGAAAGTAACAAACACTTAGCGCCATCTATGCGAAACTAATCTAACAGTTTTCTTCTCAATTGATCGCAATTTAATGGGTTTCGTTCGTACAGACGCCAGCACATCAAGCTACTACAATCTGTCTTTCCTTGAAAGATTTTCAACTTTATCGCTAAAGCATTAGGTTCAAGGTTGATTGGGAAAAGGACATTGAAAAAAATGGCCTATGAACCAACACGCATGAAACATTTACTATAATTAGTACTAGTTCTTTTAATAATATACATTACAAATATTTCAATAGAACGGACACTTTTTAATTTCGAAAACATGTTAACACTTCCGTCATAATTCTCGGTGTTATTATTTTTTGGTTCAATTTGAGGTTTTTGATAGGCAAAGGTATTATAGATCATACAGCAAAGTCTTTGTAACAGCACTCTTAATAAGAGTTTGATACAGACAAGCGTCAGAATACTTGATATACGATAATGATTTTTAGTTACAAACAGTCCGCTATGATGTCGCGGAACCATAATACGACTTATCAAAAAACTCGATTGAAAGCGCTGTTTGAAACGAGCAATAATATCGACACTGACAGTTGATGAGTTGACAGATGACAACATTTGACATTTGGTAGTAATGTCACTTGGCGCGCGCATTCTGTGCTCGATCTGCGTTTGTGTTGGTTGCGTACTGAATTCGCTTGCATTTTGTTACTTTTCCGATTTTATCTAACAACTTGGCGTGAACAAAGGACTGTGATTTTCTCTTGAAATATCGACCTCTGGCTGAGTTTTACTGATACCGATATATACCATACCGAATGTTTTTATTGACGTAATTATAACCTCAAAACCCGAAAGTGATTTGATTTTTTCCGAATTCTCAAAAGTATCCGTTGTTTTAATTTAGGTTCAATCAAATATATACATTATCTAAAACCCAAAAAGTAAATACACCTCCCTGTTGGATCTTAGGCGAGCTACGTATGGACGACGAGCAATGTCCTTTGACAGTTTTGGGTAGCTTGACCTGTTGGCATCTGTAGTACATACATACCGACTGTTCACCCCACAGGTTCACCCACGTCATTGCGTTATTTACGTTTTTGAGCAGATGAATTGTGCAAACGTATGAAGCAATATAAACAATAATAAATCCGCTTTTTTCCCATACTATTTCATCATAAATCACCAAAACCTTAATTGCGTAACGCACTATCAAACGGAATCTGAATCATTTTGAAGCAAATTGCTAATCCATTGCTTCATAAATGTTCGAAAAAGTCTAAACGCAATGAATGTTGTTGAACTGTCAAAATGAAACCGATTCCGAGTGATACTGTGTTACGTAATTAGGGTGCTGAATCGCTAACCAAATCAGAAGTCTTAAAATAAATAGGTATTCTTTCTTCTTGGTTTTGTCTGTAGGTATTAAAAAAGTTTTAACGTTGAACATTATGGTCACTATCTAAGCCGGTTATTTTACATAAATAAGTAATAAAATTAATATAGGAACCAACTATGTATAAGGTTCTAATTATTATTATATATGGTGTTGTAAGATACTTCATTTGCATGACAAACAGGTGCGCTGGAAAGACGTTAGTTAGACGCGATTGCATGACATCATTTCTCATGGCATTGGAAAAACAAATGAATAATGGCGCCGATTCCCTTGTTCACAAACTAAACTAAATTTAAGTTCAGTCATCTTTTTCTTTCTATTTCATTAGGGAAAGGACAGACGATACATATTAGTTTAGTCCTGTCAAATTTAGATACTACTTGTACAAGTATAGACGTGATTAAAAAATAGGCTATTCAAAATACGTCAATTTACATCAGGCGCTGAATAATTTGACAGGACTAAACTAATATTTATCTTCTGTCCTTTTCTTAATGAAATAGAAAGAAAAGATGCAATGAACTTAAATTTAGTTTAGTTTGTGAACAAGGGAATCGGCGCCAATGGTTTAAGGCTTGTCTTCCTAAAAGGCAGTAAACTAAGTAAGTTGTGTCCATCTTTTACAGTAACTATAGCATCTTTTTGATACAAAAAAAAAAAAAAAATACAGTAATCTACAATACATAAGAAGTGATTTCATTTGTCCTGAAATCTATTTTATTTTAGTTTATAGAACTAAAGAAAAACAAAACTAAATGTAGCACCCTAATTGCGTAACACATCATCAATCGGAATCTGACACATTTTGAAGCAAATTGCTAATCTTTAGTTTTATAATTATGTTCGAAATAATTGTCTGTTCAACACCGTAAATAACGCAATGAATGTTGTTGAACAGTCAAAATGAAACCGAATCTCAGACTGATATTGTGTTACGCAATTGCCCCGCAGGTCTATTTTTTCTTTTACCATATTATACTCCTACAATTTTCATACTCTACAAAATAATAAGGATTTCATGTAATTATTTTTTAGTCAATCAATAGATTTATGGTAAATAGTTAACTGCTTCATAATTTGCAAGAAATTACTAATAATTACCTACAACCTAATTGACTGACTTGCAAATTGCAAAAAAAAAACTTAAGAAAATTTGAATTTCGCGGGCTACCTGTAGCTTCCCACGCTTGCCGCGGTCAGTTCGTAGATGAGTGATTAATCAGTGATCATTACATATCGAGCGAGATCCGTCCGTGCCTCGGAAAGCACTTTGATCACGGCTGTCAGTCGTAGATGTTTGACAGTCCTTACGGGTAGTCAGAAGCCCAACAACCAAGTCAACAAACAAAGTCTGACAACCAGTCTTACCTTTTTTTTTTTGTTATATGGCATCTCGTAGTTGGCCTAGAGAGGCCATGACTACTTAACCGGTCAATCCATTGGGCTGCCAAAGCCTCCAGCCAGGGCATAGAACTTACAGGACTAAGTAACTACACGCTAAGTGCTCCTCCTGTGGGGAACGAACCTCGGCTTTTAGGGCGTCGCTGGAGGGAGGAGAGCAAGATGGGACAGACTGGATCAAATCAGGGTAATTATTATTGTCTAGGGAATTTAAAGCTACTGGCTCAGCTACGCCACCAGCCACCAGCTGGCACTTCATTACCGTGCAAGGGACGGGGGGGAGGACAATTAAACTTCGGGGTCGTCGCGAGGGACCTAGGCGGCGAGGTCGGAATGTCGGTTTGGTTTTTGTTCCCACGGTCCCTACTGCTCTCCTGGAGAAGAGTTATGGGGTCATCGGGATCTGAGAGGATCCAGTCTTAACAAGGGGTACCTATTGTGTTATATATCCAGTAACTGGGTTGTTGTGGTCGCTCTATAGGCATTCGCTCCATGTGAAATACTGGTATTCAGCTGCGTCCGTTAGACTGGAAACCGAATCCAACACAGTTGCAAAAAAGTATTTAATTTAAAAAATAATAATAATAAATAAATCGACTTCAAAATAACTTTCATTTCGGAAGTCGGTGTCTTGAGATCTGTATTTTTTGTCACCGACTTCCGAACTCAAATTTTGAAGGCGATTATAGGTAAGTATTTTTTTTTTATTACTCTTTTATTTCATAAGTATTTTTATTATATCGCACTAGAATTATTCCAACGGTTTGAGAGGTTTTACCTTTGACACCACACCCTTAGCTCTTATCAATAAGCCAGGCCATATCTTGAAAACTATATGGAACGGATTTTGATGAAACTTGTACTGTTCTCTAAGTTGAAGCCAGAAAATGTCAAGAAATTAAAAAAAAAATGGTCACAATCCGATTAATAGTTTCGGAGAAATGCGTGGACAAACATAAATACATATATACAACCTATAAAAAATGTATCTATATTAATACGATGCATAATTATGTTAGACTACTCGAAGATATACAGGGTGACTCAGAATACCTCTTTTGATCCAGCGGCCCCATATTCTGTTGTGCATTATTAATCATTAGATGAAGTCCCCAACAATGTTCATTAAAGTTTTTGAATGCTTTCGACATGTCAAAGTTTTCTTCATATTTTTGATGGAGTCGACCCTAAAATTGGTTGACCTATTCTCTCTTCTTTGATATAGGGATGAATGCGTCAGATAAGACACTTAACACATAATAGTAAAAAGCCTATAATTTTCTTGCATCAGAGAGGCAAGTTGATTTTTTTTTTTCAAGATTGAATTAAGCCTTGAATACCAGTATGATATGCGAAATACCTACGCAGAGTAGAAGTAGACGTAGCTACATACATCTGCATAAAACTGCAGTTTAAACCCAACTACAAGGTTTTTATAAAAATACAAATACCTAGTAAAAGTTTAATAAAAAAAATATTAGCTCCCTATGAAAATTAATTCCATTTGTTTAACAGGTATCTATCCTCAAAAGTAAGATATCGAACGACCTAACTGTTTTCGTTACTCTTTGGTGAAATACATTTTTATAAGAATTAATTGCAGTTTTAATCATCCGATTGGTAGAAATGCCACCAATATCTTGCAATTTCCTACACTATACTGCACGCCTATTGCTTCCGGCTTTCTTATTGGATATCGGCATCGGTTGAAGAATGCTTCAAATCCGAAAGATTTTTTAAACTGAAATGATTTTGAATGTTATTTAATCATAAAAATAAGATTCAAAATCATTTCAGCTTACAAAAATCTTTTGGCGTGCCGCCGTGCCGCCGCGCGCGGCCTTTGAGCTTGCCGCCACCTAGGAAAGAAAATCACTAAAAGATTCCGTACATGTGTAATAATAACGCGATTCTATTCTAAGACCGGGCAATCTTTTTGGGGTTTGTGGATACTGTATTCGATTATTTTGGAATTAGATTTGTTTCGTAATTATGGCAATGTATTTTATTTCTTTATCATTTAAAAAATACAGAAAATAGGTAAACCACTAAGATTTGTAATTAATGCTACAAATACTAGTCAACCTCGATAATACAATTTTAACTGGCCCCTTATCACATCATGGGACAGAAATACCGTAAGCAAAATGTAGGTGCACTGCTACCACTAGGTACAATATTTTATTTTATAAATAGTACCTATTTATTATCGGAATTCACTTAATATCTTATTGATCCCTAAAATTGTGTACATTTTTATTATTGTAGGCTAGTTAAGTAATTAGGCATTTATTTCGCTAGTTCACTTCATTCTTTCGAGTCGGATGCTTGTCGTCTCGTTTCGCGTTGGATTGCAGTGAATTTTGCGAGGAATCATGACCGAATATGCGAACAATGAATATTATGACATGATAATGTGTGTAGGTGCGACTGACGGTAATCTTGCAGCAGCAAGACAACTGTCTAGAGTTCTGTGTACCTTTTGTGTTTGTTGTCCTTATTGTGAATAATATGTTCATGTGCTAAAACTATGAGTGTACTTACGTGTACCTACGTGTGTAAAGCTGCGCAGGATTTGAAAAGGAAAATGGTATGTACAAACTTAATAATTACCGTACTGATCATTTCACTCGCGCGATGAGGCAACAGCTCGCCAGGTCAAAGGACGCGACAATACCTACATACCTACGGCCTGCGGTCATTGATTTATTTGGCTCCGCCTATCTAGGGTTGCTACGACATAGCAAAATTAAAATATTATTTGTATTTTGTAAGAGAAAACCGAAATTATTTAAAGTTGAGATATGACCATGGCGACCTTCCAGAATAACTAATAGTGTTTTAAACAATACACTGTTTTCGATATAACAGGGGTATTTTGACTCACACTGTATAAGACGAATGTATTAATGGCGACAACAAAGAAATGTATTTATTTTTTATTTTATTTGCTTGGAAGCCATAATAGATTATATCATAATTATGTGAATATAATGCTGTTCCAATAAGATTACATACCTACATCGTGTCAAATCAAATTGATAACCTCCTTTTATTGAAGTCGGTTAAAAAGGCTAGGCAGATTGACTTTCGATAATCGTAGACAGGCCAGTGCAGCCAAACATTATTTACCCATGCAGATAATCATAATATTATTATCATTATTCTCACATTCTGCATTCATCGTCTCCATTTCCAATCAAATATTTTGTGCAGGAAATTCTCTACCATAGACACAGAAGTAGGTTTTTCTATTCTGAAATAGAGTCTCGCTACTAGTCTGGCGCAAACTGTGAGTCTAGTAGACTAAAACGATTCCAAGAATTTAGCTATCTATATAGGTAGTATCAATCTAGATAGACATCTAGTAGAGATAAATCCAGGGTATATCGAGTAATTATGTTCTGTGAGATGAATGGAACTTGCTTTTATTTCTGTGCATTTTGCACGTTTATAACATAGCGCTTAAAGAAACGTAGTTAGTATTACCAATATGATAATAATATTGTAGTAGAGTTATAGTTAAAGAATGAAAATATCACATCATTGTATTTCCATAACTTAATATTTTTTTCTGTAGATGACATTTGACTAATCACTAATCACATAGCGAAAATACAATATTCCTCACCAGATTTATATAAAAACTAAACGTATGATTTCTATTTATTAGTTGTATTTATTTATTAGTAGTTATTTATACGTGACAAATCAAGTATCGATTGTGATTAAATGCAAAAATATTAGGATCGATTAACTAAATAACTCGACTACATTACTATTTTCTTGAAACGCTCGGATTAGACATCCTTATCCATGCCGACTGCCGAGCGACATTTTACGGCAATCTGACATTTGATTTTCTTGAAAATTATTACCGGCAGAGTTTATTTTCAATAAATATTAATATTTAATCCTACGAATGCTGTGTAAACTTCCATAAATATGGAAAACGACATTTTGGACTCATTGAACGATTTGGGGTAAGAAGAGTGTTTATTGTTTTAGGTTATAATGTCCCCGTAAAAGCCTAAAGAGAAATAAGTTTATTGTTATGGTTAAGTCTCGGAATAATTATTTGCAAAGTATTGATTATTTGCCGTGTGAATAACAAGTTTAGTGTTCTCGGTATCGAGGAATTTATAATTAGTTAAAACGTGGCTGGCTTGAGTCTTCTATAGGAATCAATATGCCAGCTTTTTAATTTGTTGAGTTGGCGAAGTATTTATCAGACGCTACAAATAGATTACTGTCATGCATGACAACATGACTTAGAACTGTACTTATAATCTTACTAATTAATGTTTTTGTATTCCAAAAGAAAAAAGAAAACAAAAATGTTTTTGTAATTAAATATTCATAATAATGTCTGCTTAATTATTTTGTGAGAAAATTATTCTTTTTCATAATTTTATAGGCGCTTATGTTATTTCTACTTTACATTTCCATACCTGTAAATGTTTTACCTGCTTAATTGTTTTATTTACTATAATTATCTTTGAATAGGCATTCATTCTAAACTAAATTTAAGTTCAGTGCATCTTTTTCTTTCTATTTTATTAAGAATAGGACAGAAGATAAATATTAGTTTAGTCCTGTTAAATTAGCACCTGACGTAATTGACATATTTTTTGTAGACAATTTTTTAATCATGTTTAAACTTGTACATATATGGAGTATCTTAATTTGACAGGAATAAACTATATATATCGTAATCGTATTTATCGTTCCTTTTCTTATTGAAATAAGATGTACTGAACTTAAAAATGCATTAGTTTGTGAACAAGGGAATCGGCGCCAATAGGTACTTAATTGTGAGTATTACAAGTTACCATTTTATGTACCAATTTGGTTAAAATTTGATTTATAAAGCCTAGCCATAAATTCTGAAGAAATGAGACACATAAATTTTTTAATGAGAACTGAAGAAATGAGAAATTTTTAATGAAATGAGTATCATTAATATTTCGAATATTATTTAAGAATTAAAAATTTTATTTAACTTTTAATGATAACTGTTATGAGAATGTTATAAAAGCCATCATTAAAATTATGATAGATAATTCAATATTTAGCATTGGTCTTTGAATTACTCATATGTGTATAGATAAACCATACTAAAAATGAATGCCCCTCCTCAGCATTTACGCTCACATGCAAAGAAGGTGTATTGACGCAATACACATAGGTGGTCTTTGTCATTGGTTGCTCAGTCACCAGCGAGACATGAAAGTGGGACCACGTGTCGATTTCACCGCAAACGTACGGTCAATGCAAAATCAACATGACATCTATAATGGCTCTATTAAAGGAACAAATTGAAATGATTGATTGTACTCAAATCAAATCAAATTTATTCGTAAATGTAGGTTTCAATACAATATGATGTTATAATAAGATGGTCAGTTCGCTACATTTTATTTGAGAGCATACAAATAATAATAAAGTTAGTTGTGTCGTGACAACAGACACACATTTAAAATGAAATAAATCAATTACTTGCGTACTAACACACAATTGCTTACGTACGTACTCACACACAATTACCAATGTCAAAATAATAATAATAATCAAAGGGCTGGTTTTTTGATCCATAGTTAACTCAACCAATGGTTAAACATAGTAACTAATGGTTAAATGTGAAAGGCTAAACATGAATGAGTTGTGCCTTTAGTTACTATTTTTTAATATGAATGATCTAACATGATTACATTCATGTTTAGCCATTTACATTTAGCCAAAATTCAACCATTAGTTACTATGTTTAACCATTGGTTAACTATGAATCAAAAAACTGGCCCTAAATGTAATATTGTAAAAATCTAAATGTCAGTGGTGTCCTCCATAAATTCAGTTGTGGAGTAGTAACATTTATGTATTAAAAATTGTTTCAGTTTCTTTTTAAACATATTATTATTAAGATTCTTTATCTGTAGGAATTTTATTGAAAATAACTGATGAGTCGAAAAAAAATACAAAGAATAGTTCTATACTAGGTGTAATTTTAATCACCGTTATCCCCTTAAAGGGGTCATTGTACTCATCATTATGAACAACTTTTACTATGGGGCCAAACCTGAAATCGCGAAAAAAAATTGCTGTTCCCTACATTTTGACGAATTATGCGAACATAAATGTCATGTTCGCATAATACGTCAAGAATTACGCATTCCTCGCACAAAAAAAAAGCCATATTTTGAATCCTTGAACATTGCAGTCATTATACATCTTTGAGGTGGTGTTTGTTAAGACAAACCCACAGTTTTTTCAAAATAAGAGCCCCAGTTGATATATTGTTAAGAAAAAGAGAATCGAACATTCTTTGTGTTTGATCACAGTAAAACAGCCCTCCTACGTAACAGTATTTGTCGAATGGCTCCAGTTATTATCAATAAAATTCCACTACAGATAAAGAATCTTTAAAAAGAAACTGAAACAATTTTTAATACATAAATGTTACTACTCCACAACTGAATTTATGGAGGACACCACTGACATTTAGATTTTTACAATATTACATTTAGGGCCAGTTTTTTGATTCATAGTTAACCAATGGTTAAACATAGTAACTAATGGTTGAATTTTGGCTAAATGTGAATGGCTAAACATGAATGTAATCATGTTAGATCATTCATATTAAAAAATAGTAACTAAAGGCACAACTCATTCATGTTTAGCCTTTCACATTTAGCCAAAATTCAACCATTAGTTACTATGTTTAACCATTGGTTGAGTTAACTATGGATCAAAAAACCAGCCCTTTGATTATTATTATTATTTTGACATTGGTAATTGTGTGTTATTTTCTTATTTGTCCCCAAAAGTGATCTCCATAATCAAAATTCATTTATTTACGTTACACATCGTGTTTGGATCACAAAAGTTCATACGTGAGTAGCTTTCAACTTAATCGGTCCATTAGATTCGGAATTTTGGCTGTGACACATCTGTCACAGCCAAAACTCCGAATCTAATGGACCAAATCTAATGTAATCTAATGGATCTAATGTCCATCGACAGACAGACACATGAAGGATCCTAAAAGGGTTTCGTTTTTTCTTTTGAGGTACGGAACCCTAAAAATACTTTCTCCTTCTTCGAAACACGAAACATTTCACCGTAACAAAAGCTCTTGCAGTTCTAATAAGACCTTCAATTTACAGCTATGATGGGCCCCTCTCCGATGAGGCCGCCTTCTCCAAGGCAATGGACGGTGGTGCCAAGTCGCTGGAGTTCACTAAACTCATCCATATCCTGGCAGAAGAGATCAAAAGCCTGTGCAATCTGGAGGAGACTGTTAATATGATGAATGATGCTGAAGAGTCGAGCTCATTTCTACTGGAGCTCAGTTCTTTTCTGAAGGAGCTGAAGTGTCCATATAAAAAGCTGGTTACAGGTAACTTAACTTATTATTGTTCGCCATTAGTCTGCTGGGCAAAGAGCTGCTTCCATTCATTCTATCGGTCAAGATTCTGCAGAACTCCTTTTTCAATTCTTAAGGAAGACATTCTCAAGAACCTAACTTATTAATTTGAATTAATGCTGATTATTGTGGCGAATGTCAATTATGAGTAACCAAGTAAAAAAGTAAGAGAATAATAGTATATTATGCTAAAAACAGACTCGTCACGTAACTAGCCTGTGTTACATTAGTACACATTGAACATGTGAATTTGGCAACTTAATATTATAATAAAAAAAACAGTACAATATTAAAAAAAAAACTAGTAACAGATTACATAGGAGCTAGATTTTTAAAAATTACCTGGACCCCACACTAGCATTCCCTGTGTCGTAAGGTCCAGTCTCTTCCCAAGTAAGGCAAACATTTTAAATTATTAAAGTGAGGTACTTAATTATCTCTTCGGTCTGCGCACCATTTTTTTTTATGCGAGTGCGCCACTCGAAAATCCACCTAATTACATTAATGTAATTAGGTGTTTTTTCGAGTACAGCTAAAATCGCGCAGACCTGCGTTCTATACGAAGGGTTAATTTGATTAAATAAAAAAAAAAAAACATTTTTTTTTTGTTTAGCCTGCACAGTCCCACTGCTGAACAAAGGCTTCCCCCAATTCCTTTTAGCCATCCTTTTCCAGGGCCACCTCGATCCAACCCTTGCGGTACGCGTCTATGTAGGTCGTTTTACCATCTCTTCCTGGACCGGCCTCGGCGCGCGCCGTCCATCCTCAGGCGCCCACTGAAAACCATTCCATCATTCCAAAAACCATACTACCATAGAAAAAAGAATAATCAAAAACTTAAGTACAGTGTAATTAAAAAGATAATTAACTAAAATCTTTACGGTGTAGAGATGACAAGAGGTTTAGGTGTTTTTTGTGTGAGTGTGTAGTATAGCAACTGCTAATTTTAGACCTTCATAACAGACCCATGTTGAAGTCTCTCATTTTTAATGTGTCATGACCAGTGATCGGATAATCGGGCGCTAATATATCTAAACTTCACTTTTATTCCCACGAAAGAATAATACGGACATGTTTTTCAGAATCCCTTCTGTTCGTATAAAATACAATAAATTAGTCGATTACTGACTAATCTGTTTGATTTGATTTATCTATCTGTTAGATAGATAAATCAAATCAATTTCCACTACTTGACCACAATGTTCACATTATCATTTTTTATTGATATTCCATTTGTTTTGAATAAAATAAAGATACTAAATCAAAATAACCACTGTTATAATTTCATTAATACATTAGGCGCGGCAGACGCACATGCGCGTTTTCGGACGTTGACGGCGCGTATGCGCGTCTATACAATTTACATAACTTTCTTCGAGTGCGGCGCGCCACACCTGTGCGTTCGTTGTGCATCTCTATTGCTAAGTTTGTTATAGTTGTTTTTACAAAATTGTTCAATCCCGGGATTACTTATTCAGAAAGAAATGTCCATATTATTCTTCCGTGGGAAGAAGTTTAGGTATATAAGCGTCCGATTATCCGATCACTGGTCATACCGGTTAAGTAGTCACGGCCTCTCTAGGCCAACTATGAGATGCCATATACAAAAAAAGATCAGTGGTCATGACTCTTCTTTTTACTGAATATCTTTGCCGAGCCTGTGGTTCGTTTTATAATTCTGTTTTTATTTTCCAGGTAAATTTAAGGATTATATTGTGTTTTCAGGTCACATGTCTTCTCGTCTGCAAACTAAAGAGGATCGCCTGCTGCTGCTAGACTACTTAATATCAGAGCTGATGGCGGCACGGATGGTGAATGTAGACTGCCCCAAAGAGAAGCAGGTTACCGGCATGGAGATTGTTATGGTATGCCACAAGATTGTACTTGAAATTTTTCCTGTGTTGTGTTATTCTTGTGATTTAATTGTGTGCAACTTTGACATTAACCCACTTACCAAATCTGCTGACGCAAAATCATAATAATATTATAATAAGTATGTGTTTAACTAGGTTATAAAGTGCAAGATTCTATTTTTTCGCAAACTAAATAAGAAATTACGTAGGTATATAAGACTTTTTGTTATTTTTATCTTTAAGGTATTTAAGTAAACTAGGTATAAAATTATGAATTAATTAAATATAGTCATTATTTCAAGACTTCTAATGTTTAATATTGTTAAGAATTTTATAGTCCATATAATAAAATATAAGCTCATGCCGCCTGTGATACAGGTTTATCCTAGTACAGGCACCTAACATTATAATACCTTTGTAAATTATTTCTAAGATTTTAAGTTAATATTTTACCAAATTTGAATACTGAATAAACATTTATTATTATTATTATTATTCTTTTCCTTCCTTATTTGTTTACAAATACCAATTTTTTCTTTTTTTTTTGTGTGGGCTTTACTATCTTCCTGCAAATAATCACTATAAAGTGTCACACAAGGTGTATTTTTTTGTTGAACAAAATCAGAAAAATGTGACAACTTTTTTGATTAGAGCTGGTCTTGCGTGGAGTATATAGGATGGAATTAAGCTATTCTGTATCTGAACTGAAAAACTTGGCTTTAGTAACACCTTAAAGCTTAAAAACTCAATTATTTATCAAACTTATTGGCAGCCGAAAAATAATTACAATTATACATTCTACTTCAACATTATCTAATTTGTACGATTTTTTCCACAGCAAGAGTCACCTACAGCCAAGGACCTGAAAGATATCCTAATAGTCCTGAAGTTCAACAAGCCACCTCCGAACATCACGCCAGAGATGCTGTTTTCAAAGCTCGAGGCTAAACTCAAGGACACCATACAGAAAGAAGGTATACTTTGAAAATGTATTTATGGCCTTTTTTTTTTGCATGGGAAATCGTCAAATATCTTCTCCCGCTCTGCGCGGAGCGGGAGGGCGTGTCCGACTTTTACTGACTAAAACCAACACTGAACACCTTGTTCCTTCAGTTGCCTGTGCCAGGGCCACGGTAACTCTTTCAAACAACCCGCAACCCTGGCAGGCATCGGCCCTAGCGGACCCCATCAGCTAGTGCTGACATCTCTTTGTGGCGCGCGTGGAACACAACGCGCCGTCGACCCGGGCCTGGTCCTTACATTGCTCGCCATGGCCTACTAGCATTGTTCCAGTTCGTCTATATATATCTACCTACCCTTTTCCCAACTATGTTCGAGGTCGGTTTCCAGTATAACTGGATGCAGCTGAATACCAGTATTTTACATGGAGTGACTGCCTATCTGATCTCCACAACCCAGTTACTGGGTAATACGATACTCCTTGGTAAAACTGGTTGCCAGAGTACAATGACCCCTTAAAAAAAAATCCATGAATTCAATCAATTTCATCCTGTATAGAAGTTAATCTCCAGCTATGAAAGCGTACATAGTCACGCTTTCAACCTACAGCTTCGGAGCGCATAGTTCGCCTAATTGTATATGATGTAGTATTTCGTTTTCTTTAATCACGCAAAAACTGCAATAGGGATGATGACTTAATTTTTTTTTTTGACCGTCTTGTAGATCATTAAAATATATTGGACACGTATTTTTTTTTTCTTTTTTTACGTAATCAAAAGATTACGGCGATACATTGAGTTAAAATGTGGCATGACGTCTCTAAAAAAAAAATATAAATGGCATCTCGTAGTTGGCCTAGACAGGCCGTGTCTACTTAACCGGACAATCCTGTGGCTGCCTTAAGCGAGCTCAAAGCCTCCAGCCAGGGGCATAAAACTTACAGACTAAGCGACTACACGCTAAGGGCTCCCCCTGTGGGGAACGAACCTCGGCTTAGAGCGTCGCTGGGGGGTGGACAGCAAGATGGGACAGGCTGGATCAAATTAGAGTGATTATTATTGAACTGGGAGTTTAAAGCTACTGGCTCAGCTACGCCACCAACTGGCACTTCATTCCCGAGCAAGGTCCCTACTGCTCTCCTGGAGAAAAGTTATGGAGTCGTCGGGATCTGAGAGGGTGGCATGACGTCACGTCTTGGTAGATTTTATACGTAGAAGTGACGTAGCGAGCCCCCACTCCCGAACTTTAATGCGAGTTATCTAAGTCATTTTTTATTAATATGATAAAGCAAAAAATACGTGTCTTATGTTTTTATTATCTGACTGACGGACTAAATAGAATGTCTTGTTTTTACCCAGGCATCATCCCTATTGCGATTGCCATAGAAATTTTAACATAATACATACATAATAATAATAATAATAACCTGGGACATTATTCACACACGGTCATCTGATCCCAAACTAAGCAGAGCTTGTACTATGGAAACCAGATAACTGATATACTACATATACTACTTTTTTTTTTTTGTAAATACATACTTATATCGATATACTCACGCCTTCTTCCCATGGCGGTAGGCAGAAACTGCAGAACTCCACCTGCTACGATCCTTACATACTCCTTTTGCCTCGTTTACGTTCATACATCTCGTCATACACGCACGTCGGTTGCGAGTAATACGCACTAGACCTTTCTGAAGAACTATTTTATTAACTAATTATTAAGGGGGAAGCGTCAGGGTAGCCCACGATATTAAAATTTTCTTACGTTCTTTTGCAATTTGCAAGTCAGTATTAGGTTGTATGAATAAAGTATGATTCGCGGCCGTAACAAATATGTATTTACATATTTATAATCATTAGAATCAGTAATACAACTCCTTAAGTTTGTATAATCCTCAAATGTCAAGATTTCATGAAATAGTCATTCATTAGGGTCACCTGGTCTTAAAGAGTTGTATTGATGACTTTAATGATAATAATTCTGTAAATACACACTTGTTACGGTCGCGAATCATACTTTTTTCAACATACACCTAATACTGACTTGTAAATAGCAAAAAAACGTAAGAAAATTTGAATTTTGCAGGCTACCCTGACGCTTTCGCCTTGACTAAACTAAAACTACTATATTAACATAATTTACCAGTAAATTAAGATTGAAAAATTTAACTAATATTTTCCTCAGGAGAAAAACTAGTAGGCAAGCCTCTGTACAACAAGGCAATCACAGAGAAAGACTGGAAGCAGTTGGAGAACACTTTCACGGAGATGTTTGAAGAGTATCGTCTTAGGAGGGAGACGCTTATCACTCGGCTTGAATGCACTATACAGAGCTTTGAGGTAAGAAAATAATTAATTAACACAAAACATAACATCACGCCTGTTATCCCCGAAGGGTTAGGCAGAGTCGTACCTATAGTACACCCACATTTCGCAGTGTGCGTAGTCGCAGCGGAAAAATGTCGAATTTCTTAATTTCAGTTTAGCAGATATTTAGTGTATGACGTCGTGTAATTGTGTATGGTAAGTACAAATTTGTGCATCCAACCTTTGGGGAGCTATTCAACAAAAACTGTTTCCGCTGGGACTACGTCATCGGTACTTTTTTTCCTATGGACGTACAACAAAAAATATACATTCAATAATTAGTGTGTATTTGTGTGTAAATGTGTATGTATAAATGAAATTTGTTTGTCATTAAACTGCGAAAATATTCAAGTTTCCGCTGCGCTGTCGTTTGGCTATTTGATGAAAATCATATAAAACGGTTTAGTGCAGAGTTGTAATTTTTCACACACGTTGCTTTGAATTTGTGTGTAATGTTTGTGAAAACAGAATTTGAAAAAAATATACCGTTCAGATGATATACACGTAAAAGTAAAATAAGGTTATTAGGTCCTAGTACTTAAAATAGGAACTCTAGAGCCTTATTTATAACGTTCATTTGTATCTTTTAGGGGTCTACAATGTCTTGCCAAGTTTAATTAATGTGCTCTTAGTAACTAATGAGTAATGGCATAATCGACTACGACTGGACCGCTATATTGTATGACATCCGATTATAGCGACTTTTTAAAGGAAAAGCAAAATAAAACCTATTCCAATATTTAGTGTATTAATGCAACTATTCACATATAAAATTTCAGCTCATTACACTAATTAATTAAAGAGATATAATAAAAATACCGCTATACATGGATAAACCGACCAAGTTTGAATGGCTACAAAAAAGCGGCCGTGCAGTATATAGAGCTAACGTTCTAAAATTTCCAGTATTGTACCATTATTGGATTGGTACAGGTGGGGACACAATTCTTGAACAAGTAACTAATAACTTTCGTGATAAAATTAGTACGTCACTTGCTTTTTTCTGAAACTTACGAAATTATTACAATAATAATTGCATCTATAATTGCAAATGCATTTATTTGTCAGAATATTATTTATGTCCTTAATATTCTGCTGCTTGGATGCACAAATTTGTACTTACCTTACACAATTACACGCACAAATACACTAAATATCTGCTAATTTGAAATTAAGCAATTCGACATTTTCCGCTGTGACTACGCATACCATTTCGCCAGTTGTGTTTAAGTCCAAAGTAACAGGGGGCGAGAATATTGCCATCAACCGCGCACAAATCCAAACTCCGGGCTGCTACGTGTCACTGACTCTGGCAGGGCCACCATCAGGGATTTTAATTTTGAAAACGCAAAAAATTAGTCGCTAATTAGTCTAAATTAGTCGCCAAATATCAGAATTAGTCGGTCACTGGTTCAAAAGATATAAGGGTTTATAGGTGGCCCTGCTGGAGAGACCAAATTTATATCTCAAAAACTAGGGCACCTAGCGAAGATCTGTTTTCTCCCATATTTAGTCGCCAATTAGTCGGAATTAGTCGGTCACTGGTTCAAAAGATATAAGAAAACTGAGAAATTCCAGATGGAAAAAACCAATAACACTTTGCCGGACCTGGGAATTGAACCCAAGACCTCATGCTCAGCAGTAGCTCTTGCGACCACTACACCAACGAGGCGGTCAAGAATTAATTCAATTGTCACAAAATTATCTTACGTTACTTAGGGCCGGTTTTTTGATCCGTAGTTAACTCAACCAATGGTTAAACATAGTAACTAATGGTTGAATTTTGGTTAAATGTGAAAGGCTAAACATGATTGAGTTATGACATTAGTTACTATTTTTTAATATGAATGAGCTAACATGAATAGATTCATGTTTAGCCTTTCGCGTTTAGCCAAATTCAACCATTAGTTACTATGTTTAACCATTGGTTGAGTTAACTACGGATCAAAAAACCGGCCTTTATATTTGCAAATATAAAGGCCTTGCATCATCTGTAACAGTGGTTGTCTTGGTGTGTAGAAATGCTAAGGACCGTTTTTTGATCCATAGCTAACTGATCCAATGGTTAAACATAGTAACTAATGGTTGAATTTTGGCTAAATGTGTTTGCCAAAATGCCATTAGTTACAATTTTTTACAAGCTTACATTTAGTTTCACCTGTCCCAATGTTTGTAATCGAATCTTGCAAGTTAAATTTGACCCACTGCTCGGTGTCCGATTGAGCTGAAATTTTACATACCTATGTAAATCGGATGACAATGCAATATTATTATGACACGGAGCTGATCTGATGATGGAGCCGGAAGTTGGGCATGGGAACTCAGTAATAAAACGACGCAACCCTATCGAGTTTGGACTCGTTTGATTCGTCTTAACAAGGAGTCTGGTCCTAGATGATATCCAGACTAATAAAAGCGTGTTTAAATATAAAACTTTTATTTTTTTAAATAATATTCTTGTCAACATGAATGAATACATTCATGTTATTTCAGGTGTTGTATTACTGATTCTAGTGATAATAATTTTGTAAATACATATAGGGTGACTGGTAATTAGTGACCGATACTTAAACACATGATTGTACTCATTGTACAACTTTTACTATGCGGCCAAACCTGAATCGCGAAAAAAAATCTGCCGTCCCATACATTCATGTTCGCATAACTCGTCAAAATGTAAGGAGCAGCTACAAGCAACATACAACCTAATACTTACTTGCAAATTGCAAAAATCGAATCCGAAGAAAATTTGAATTTCGCGGGCCACCTGGAGCTTCCCCTTTAACTCCCACCAATGAGTATAAACATATTATAAAGCAGTGCTTCCCTGAAGGGTTAGGCAAAGGTGTACCTACAGTTTACCCAGTTATGTTTAAATCCCATGTAATAGGGGGCTAGCCTATTGCGATCAACCGGGCACAAACCCAGACACCAGGATGCTATCGAGAAATTAGTTTTAAATTTCAAACCAGTAAATCCGTACAAGGCGTGAATAAGTTGATAAGTCGACATGCAAGTAATTTTTAATTGTATAAAAATGGCATCTGGAATGCCTAATTTATATGGTGAATAAAAATGAGTAAGTCGATAAGTTCATAATTCTTGGCAAACTGCACTTGTGTATGTTAATATGAATTAGATTCCAGATGCCATTTTTATACAATTCAAAATTTTGTGCAAGTCGACTTATCAACTTATTCACGCCTTGTACGGAAATATTCTGGATATTAAAATATTTTTCGTTATTCCAAAGGTTTCAATATTAATCTAATATACATACATATGTTTATTACTTTTTGCAAAACATTTCGAATTCGCCATATAAATTGCGTTTTTCTCCCAACAGTGGTCCGACCGGCTAAAGTCAAAGAAAGACGCCATCCAATCCACGTATCGTCCAAAACGCGAGCACCTTAAAGCGAAGCCGGACATCAAACTGTCGGACTTCCTAGCTGCCCGCACGTCGCTCCTATTGGTCGAGAAGACTTCCAGTGCGAATGTCCGGAAGAACACACAGACTGATGTCAACAAAGTTATTATTGGACAGGTGAGTTCAAATACAAAAGATTCAAACAACAAGTTTCTGTGTTTGCAGGATAAAAAAGGTCTGTAAAGTCTATTTTTGTTTGCGCAGTTCAAGCACTTCATCACTTAAATATTCGTCCAGTACTGCAACTTGGTTAGCAGCAATACTTGCCTTAAAACTCGATTGAAATCGTAATAATGAGTGATTTAAGATTCCTAAATAAACTACAAAGCTGAGTTTTTCGACTAAGATCTAAAAAGTTGTAAATGTTAGCAAACCGAGCAAGAACTAATATAGCTTATACATAATTAAAGCCACCGAAACATTAGGGAACGTACCCATACTACGTAACCCATTCAGGGGGGCAGGGGAGTCGTCACAAGGGCGGGCTTGGGGGCCTTAGGTTTTCGTCACGTAGTCAATATCCTCTAGGAAATCTTGCGCTTTTTCAAGCTATATTCAAATATGGCGCGCAGCATTTAGCGCTTTTTAAACTCACAGATGGCAACACTAATAGGGATGATGCCTGGGTAAAAAAAGAAATTGTATTTAGTCCGTAAATCAGATAATAAAAAAAATATTAGACACGTATTTTTTCCTGTATAATATTAATACAAAATTACTTAGATAAAACCCAGTAAGGTAGGGGAGTGGTGGGAGCTCGCTACGTCACAACTACAACTAACTAACAAGGCGTGACGTCATACCATATTTTAACTCAATGTATCGCCGTAATCTTTTAATTACGTAATAAAATAAAAAATACGTGTCCATTATTTTTTAATAGTCTAAAGCACAGACAAAACAAAAAAGAATTAGTCATCATCCCTATCATAGGTATGCTCGCACTGTTAGCGTCACGCGGCAAGCGCCGTATGAATAAAGACAAATATGAGCAAAACTTTTTTTTTTAACTTAATTATTTAAAAACACTTGAATTACTAGCTTTCGCCCGCGTGGTTGCCGGATATTATCCCACGGGAACGTACTACCGGGATCAAAAGTATCGTATGTAAGTATCCAGGTCATAGTCTACCCATGTGCCAAATTTAATCCAAATCCGTGTAGCAGTTTTAGCGTGAAAGCGTAATATTTCAATCATGATTCTAAAGACACGTGGCGCCATCTATTGTCATAAGAATGTTATTGTTGTTTTCCTCGGGAACAGTACATTTTTTCGGGATGAAAGGTACCCTATGTCCGTTTCTGTACACGTACATATGCAAAATTTCAGGATGATCGGTTCAGTGGTTTAGGCGTGAAAATGTAACAAACAAACAAACTTACTTTCGCATTTATAATATTATAAAGGGAGAGGGGGGATCTTGGCATATACTACGGGTGGTCACCGAGGGGGGTAAAAAATTGTACAAAATGGGCCACGTAGTATGGGTACGTTCCCTTATTGTGCCGTATCCTGAGGAAGGACGACGTCGCCGAGGCCGGCCCAGGGGCGGCAGTCTCCACAATCGTAACGATAGCTTTACGACTGAAATCGCTCGCTTAGTCCTAATGGGGTACCTAAACGGGCAAAATGGTAATAGTTAGGTTTTTTCAAAGACAATTATTGGCCACTTCAAATTAACCTTGAATAACGAGGAAAATTGGAGAACATGATTAAATAAAAAAACGGCTCTCGCCGCAACTGGTTTGAAACTGTAAATAGTTTTTCGTGCTTGTCAAGCAAATTTGACCGTCTTAGTACTCCATTAGGACTCATTTCATTTCATTTAGGAGGATTTCATTCGAGACTCGAGAGTCGAGACTGCCGCCCCTGGAAGAGGTGGCGAGACGACCGACCTAGACGCGTAAAGGTTGGATCGAGGTGGCATTGGAAAAGGATGCTTGGAAGGATTTTGGAGAAGCCTTTTCTTTTGCTCATCAGTGGGACGGTGTAGGCTAACATAAAAAAAAAAAATGTCGTGACGCGGGATACACCAATCAAACAAATCTGTCCAGGACTACGTCAAATCACAACGAGGTTTAATCGGCTAAGGTTGCGTCAGAAGGCGTCACGACACGACACAACACAGTAATATGAATCCGGCTTTAGTGTGATTGAATAATAATGTTAGTTACTAGTATAACTGTTCAATATTGTTTTATCCGCAGGTCCCGGACCGAGGTGGTCGTCCCAACGAACAGCAGCCACCGCCTCCCGAAATGCCTTCCTGGCAACAGAGAACTGCCGTAAGTCTCGTAACTCTCGCTTGCATCACATATAACTAAATACGTTTAACACAAAACATACTTCAACCGTTTCTTGACTCGGTGGAACCCAGAGCTAAGAGGCTCATTGGCGACGTAAAACTGGTGGATGCCAAGCTTCATAGCTTGGCTCATCGCCGCAAGGTTGCCTGCTTGTCGATCTTCTACAGATTGTACTTCGGAGAGTGTGCCCGAGAACTCCACGACCTTATTCCACCGGCTCCCTTCTACCACCGGACATCTAGACGCACTGCCAGTTACCATCCCTACCTGGTTGCTATTCCACCAATTCGCACTAAGCGCTTCCAAGTCGCTACTTTGCATGAATACCCGCACAACTGCGGACTATGCCGTTAAGGACTATTTTGGCTGTGTTTTGTTTTGTGCGGGTATTCATGCAAAGCAGCGAAGTGTCTTTTATAATGCGCACAGCAAAGGAGTGGAACACACTACCTGCGTCTGTGTTTCCGAACGCATACAACCCTAATCTCTTCAAAGTGAGAGTGAACAGGCTTCTTGTGGGTAAGCTCACTCCATCGTCGACTTTGTCTCTGTCACCTCTGACCTAGACTAGAGTCAAGACCAAACCCATCACAAGTAAAAAAAAAAAACATCATTCTGACCCTGTCATCTTCAAACGATTTACAGAAACGGGTGCCGTTTTCATCCCATCATAATTCCAATGCGAGAGAGAGAGACAGCTATACATGACCGATAGCACTGTCTCTTTTCGGACTGGAATCATGATGGCATTAATACTTTATAATATGACTCCAAAACGATGTTTTAAATACGTTTAGCGTTAGCCCAGGTTTAGCCCAGGTTTTTAGAACCCTCTGCTTAGCGTCGAGAGTTGAAAATCCAACGGTGTGTTTTTTCGACGCTCTGGGATGCACTCGGTTGGGTTCTCAATGCTCGGCTCAACACCGAGAGTTGAAAATCCAGTGCGTGATGAAATCCCACCGCGATATTTTTACCTCCGAGCGAAGGTTGCCTTTAATACCTTTAGTAAATAAAAAAATAAAAAAAATAAACGCCTTTAGTACTTTGCGATGCAAACGGGTCTTATATTTTAATAAAGTTACCGGTCTTTCCAAGCTGCTAATTATTTTGTATTAAAATCCAAAAAAAAAAAAACGTTTTTTCTCTCGATCTCATCCATAACACGATGTAGTATTTTTTTGATCTCAAAATCCAATTTATCGTAGTTCCATGTCAAAAATTCACTACCGTATCTATAAAATGGCGAATCCTATACTATGAAATGAGAAATATATGTATACAGGGTTATTAGTAAAACACCAGCAACCTCTTAAGGGGTCATTGTACTCAGCATTATAAACAACTTTTACTATGGGACCAAACCTGAAATCGCGAAAAAAAATCAGCTGTTCAGTACATTTATGTTCGCATAATTCGTCAAAATGTACTGAACAGCTGATTTTTCTTTTGCGATTTCAGGTTTGGTCCCATAGTAAAAGTTGTTTATAATGATGAGTACAATGACCCCTTAAGAGGTTGTTGGTGTTTTACAAATAACCCTGTATATACCCAATATAAATGTAATAATAATTTTCCCAGATATGACGTCCTAGCTAGATCAATTTTTCGCCCCCGTAAAACCAATATAATGCAACTTTCATAGAAATCGCTAGAGCGGTTTTCAAGAACGTGATTACAAATATACATAAAAAGCTGGCCCGACAAACGTTGTCCTGTCAAAATTTCAATAATTCTTACAAAATTCCCATAGAAAATACACTTTTAGTTTTCCCGAATTTTCTAATTTCTCCGGTAAGTTTTAAAACATTATCTTTCAAACGAACCTTGTCCTAACAATTACAAACACAACAAAAAAAGAATTAGCCAAAGCCGTTCTGAATTGATGCGCGTACATACATTCAGCAATTGATTTTTACATATACATATATAAAGTAAATAACTAATTTCGGCAGTCGGTGTCTGGTTTTGTATTTTCGCTTTTTGCCACCTACTTCCGAAATTAAAGTTATTTTTCACTGTAGTTTTTTTTTTTTAATTTTTATCTTATACAGGGTGTTTGGCAGAACGTCGAACATACGAAAATGGTGGATAGGTGGGGTCATCTGCTACTTACTCAGCTCTAATTTATTTGGCCCTGACCCCCTGGATATTTAAGAAAAATTTTTTTTTTTGCTTTCTGCCAGTTTCACCACTCCCTTAACTTTAAAGTGTAATTTTTATTAAAAATGGGTAAAACAGGCAATTTTTTTTTTTTTAATCTTTAATGTTGTTGATCATTTAACTTTTACCAACCTTGTAGTATTAAATTTCGCAAAACATTTCACTTTCCGTAAAAGTAGAGTTTCGTCAAAAATTTCCTACTTGATAAAATTATGAAATAACTCTTGAAAGTTTTTTTTTTTATTAAATCAAATTACATACCATTAGAAAGGTCACACACTATTTGCTAGAATTGGAACTCCTCAATCTTTTTTTTTTTTAATGCATGTTGATATTAAGATTTAAGTATTTTTTACATCTTTCTGTAAGTTTGAGGACTCATAACTTTTATTCTTGCTAACGTTATTCAGATAAAGCAATAGTTTTATAAAAGTCTGCCAACATTAAAGATTTAAAAAAAAAAATTGCCTGTTTTACCCATTTTTAATAAAAATTACACTTTTAAAGTTAAGGTAGTGGTGAAACTAAAAGAAAGCAAAATATTTTTTTTTTTTTGAGATATCCAGGGGGCCAGGGCCAAATAATTTAGGGCTGAGTAAGTAGCAGATGACCCCACCTATTCACTATTTTCGTATGTTCAACGTTCTGCCAAACATCCTGTATACGTGGTCATAAAAAGAAACCGCCTTGACACGAGAACCATCTTCTTTTCGTCGGTTAAAGTCGGTTGGTGCATCTTTTCTAATGAATGTTCCTACAGGGCGGAGGCGGAGGCCGGGGGGGTCGCGGAGGAGGCGGGGGCGGCGGCGGGTTCAACAACTCCAACAATGCCAACAGTTCCTTCAACAACTCTCACGCCGGGCAGGGGGGGCAGGAGAGAGGGCGTGGGGGTAGGGGAGGCAGAGGTGGAAGAGTTCAGGGGGGATATAGTCAGGGAGGAGGGGACCATGGTAGGGGAGGAGGCCAGGGTAGAGGAGGAGACCATGGTAGGGGAGGAGATCAGGGCAGGTAAGGATTGCGCAATTTGCATGCTATGGGAACTATCACTGAGGAGTGCATAAACTAACCAATATAGGATGATAAGGTCCCATTAAAATAGATGGACAAACTTTTACGATATAAATCATTCAGACCACCAAAACAAGGACAATGGAAAAAAAAATCAGCTTACGAAAATACACTAAAAATTTTGGTTACCCAATGCATGAATACATCCATGTGTTTGTTATCTCATAATTCTAATACTACAAATGCGCAGGCGCACGTGACCACGTTACCGGCCGCACCCGCCGCGTTCATTGTCCAACTCATGCCATCTCACTGTAACATAGCCCTTTGTTGCGCGGGCGCCCGTTGCTCGCTTGACGTAAATGACAACGACGCAATTTCCCAATGAGTATGAAACTTTTTGCAGAGAATTGCATTTCCTATCGAAGTGGCTTATTAAAAAAAAAAAAAAACAAAATGCCAAAAATGTTTTAAACGAATTTTGTTTTTTTTTTGCTTTTCTGCCTATAACTTTTTTTTTTGCTATATAGTAGAAGAAGTACTTGGACAAAATTTCCTTTAAGAAGAAAGCGTCAGGGTAGCCCGCGAAATTCAAATTTTCTTACTTTTTTTACAAGTCAGTATTAGGTTGTACGTTGATCAAAATGTGATTCGCGACCATAACTAGGATGTATTTACATAATTATAATCATAAAAGTGATCAATACTACTCTTTAAAACCAGGTAATCCTATGATTGACTAGGTATTTCATGAAATCTTGACATTTGAGGATTATACTAACTTAAGGAGTTGTATTACTGATTCTAATGATTATAATTCTGTAAATACATACTTGTTATGACCGCGAATTATACTTTATTCAACATACAACTTGATACTGACTTGCAAATTGCAAAAAAACGTAAGAAAATTTGAATTTCACGACACTTCCCCTTGGTTTACCCGTTTTATCATTATTTTACTGCCTCATTGGTCTAGTGGTCGCAGGCGCTACTGCTGAGCATGAGGTCCTGGGCTCGATTCCCAAGTTGGCCAAATTATTATTGGGTTTCCATCTGGAATTTCTCTGTAGCGGCCCGTAGTCTGGATTTGTGCCTGGTTGATGGCAATAGGCTTGCCTCATGTGATTTAAACATAACTGAAGCAATGTGGTCACACTCTGCCTAACCTTTCGGGGATTACAACGTGATGTTATAATTATTTTACAGGCCTCAACAGAGCAGAAACTACCAAACTTACGAGGTTCCTCCCGGTGGTTACAACAACCAAGGTCACGCGCCCTTCAACCAAGGTCACCCACAAGATCAGAACTACAACCAAAAAGGTCAAATTAACCCAGGATATGGGGGTTACAACCAGGGCGGGTATGATAGTATGGGGAGCTTTAATCAAGGAGGATATCAAGGTTAGTAAACAATTTAATGATATAATCTGAATTAGATAAGGTCACTGGTTCAAAACTTATTGATTTCAAAATGTTGCGACTGCCACAGATAATCGACTGATTACACAGTTTATGCTTGGTTCCTATAAACACACCGAATCGTTTTGCTTACCAATGGTAGCATTTTATTTTATTGCCAAACTGGGCTTATAAATAGATTCGTAAGATAATTTTACCTGTGATAGCTACTTCCATATGGGAGGGTCTACTATGCAAAGCTATGTGGTCTTTGCTTCATTATTGGTAAAGATACAAGTCTTCATTTTAACCAATAACGATCTGTAAATTATAGGAATCGGCCATTACTCGTAGTGAAATCTTTGACAAGCGATAAAAAAAATCACCTTCAAAGAGATACCTATCTAATTTACGAAAAACCTTTCGGACGTCAGCCCGCGTTTAGGCATTTAACGAATTTTGACGCCCGGCGAAGTTAGATGAAGTTATATACTAACACTGGAAACTTAACAACGTCATAATTCAGGAGGTAATTTTCAATAGTAGTCAAATCCATTTTATGCCATATTGAGAAAAGAGAACATGTATGCCGTCATGATGTAGGTACGCTGTTGTGACGCATTGGATGGTAAGTATCGATTACTATGGAGTTCAGGATTATTAAGAAATGACAGAAATAAAGTTAATGCTTGTATTAACAGAGAAAACAGTGATTCAAAAATGGATTTGACTAATTTAGTTAGAAATTTGACCACTTTTGAAAATTACTTCCTGAATTCTCCTGTCCTTATCCCATATTATTTGGGGTCTGCGCAACATGTCTTTTTCTTTGTGAGTTTTGGCTTTATCTATACGTAGTCTGGTCATAAGTTTTGTCACATATGGCAAGTTAAATAACTGACACAATGAGTTACTCACTACAACCATTTATACATCAAATGAAAGGGTATAAAATACAGATTTACACCACATTAAAATTATTCGAAATATCCTCCTCTTGCTTCGATACAAGCCTTCAATCTGCAAGGCCAGTCATCAATCGAAGCACGCACGACATTCATGTCAATATCGGCGACTGCTTTAATCAGGAATGCTTTTAGTGACTCCAAGTTGCGATGGGGTTTAGCGCAGACCTTCTCCTCTAAGTGCTGCCATATTTTGTAATCCAAGGGATTCAAGTCTGGACTGGATGAGGGCCAATCCTCATGCCTGATAAAGTCGATTCCACGGGTCGTGAGCCAGTTTTGGGTACTTTTCGCCTTATGAGCCGCCGCAGAATCCTGCTGGAATACCCAGTGCTTGTTCTCGAACATTGTTTGTGAAAGAGGTTCCACAGTGTTTGTTAGGACTGTGTTTTGATATAATATAGGTACAAGGGCACTGGTTTTCAAAAAAACACCTCCGTTGGACCCAAATAGGACACCCCAAGCCAAACCATGAATGCCGAAGGGTGATGACCACGCTGAACACGTGGCACACGTCTGCTCGCTTCTTCACTAGAGTGTGCATACACTTTATCATTTTGTTTGATGAGCCTCTCCTCAACATTAAAAATTTTGTCGTCTAAAAAAAAGTATTTCGCGGTATTTTTTTTCCCGCGTACCGCCTTAACAAAACCCGGCTTCTTTCGAGTTTGATTTTCCTCAGCCGTGCGTTAAGAAGATGTGCTGTTTTTTCTATAAGCACGCAGTCCTAGATCTTCATTTAACACCCTTTTAACAGTAGTTCTGCTTAGTCCCATCTGCAGAGCCAACATTTTTTGCTTGTGGACAGGATTTCGTTGGATTCGTGCCTTTACTGTTTTGATGACCGCTGGAGTCCGAACAGTACGAGGTCGACCGCTCCTTTGTTTATCTTCTAATCTTGAATCTTCCCTGAATCGTTTGACAGTACAATAAATAAATCTGTGGAATTTTCAAATTTTTCAGCAGTTTGAAATTCTCAGTTGGTGCGTGACCGCAACGATGCAATGCAGTTACTGCGACTCAGTCTTCTTTGCGCGTCCAATCCATTTTAGAAAATGGACAAAATTCCAGAAACCTTTTGTTTTTATTTTCTTTAAATATTCAAATTTCGAATGCCCATAATATTTTCCTCGGCTTTTGCATTATAAATTCTAAATTTTACTTATGTGACAGAACTTATGGCCCGACTACGTACAGTGTGAGTCTTAACGGTATAACTTTTAAACTAAACAATCTATCACGATGAAACAACTGAGTTATGATAGACAGGGCGTCCTCATAAAATAAAAGTTAAATAAAAAAGCAGCCATTAATTGAGAATTAAAGTGTTTTTTTTTTTGACAAAAATCTGGTATTTTTTTATCAAATTGTAAAATTTCTCAATAAAACCCCATATTACCTACATTTTTTTATTACTTTAAATTATTCTATATCGTATTAGCTTACTAAACGTAAAAATCCACGTTTATGACTCAATCACAACATTTCCTATCAGCTGTTAAAGAAATTTTTTTTTTAGATTTTTTAAAATATTATTTCCGTCGATAAAATTAAGCATAGTTCCCCTCAAAGACTCACAGTGTATAAGCAAAAATACGAAAAGCGAGACCGCTATGAACGACTGGAGAATGGTGGAGAATATTTATTTATACTAATAAATCCGTACAAGGCGTGAATAAGTTGATAAGTCGACTTGCAAGTAATTTTTAATTGTATAAAAATGGCATGGAATGCCTAATTTATATGGTAAATAAAAATGAGTAAGTCGATATGTTCATAATTCTCAGCAAAATGCACTTGTGTATGTTAATATGAATTAGATTCCAGATGCCATTTTTATACAATTCAAATTTTTTTTGCAAGTCGACTTATCAACTTATTCACGCCTTACCACCGAAATATTCTCCACCATTCTCCAGTCGTTCATAGCGGCCTCGCTTTTCGTTGTATTTACATTATATTATATTTGTATAGATTCTTATTATAGAGACTAATAACTATTATCCACCCCTCAATAAATCAAAGTTGTCGAAGTCTTTCAGTTTCCACAAATAAAAATGACAAAGTTGTCCATTTAACTCGAAAATCACTGTCGAAATGTAATATGCCTCTTACGGTCAGCCGCGATGAAACCGCGTTAAGCGGTTGGACCGCTCAAAGGCGCGTGGCCCATAAACAAAATGGACGCCGTCGAGATAGCTTGTATTATTTATTTTTACTCCCGAAAACAAGAAAGAAAAATAAAAAAAAAGATACTGGATTCATCCTTTACTAGAAACACGCAACGAATTTGGCCAGTTCGCAAGTCCTTCACAATTCCAAATAGCTTCTCGTTGTTGAATTTCGACAATGAATTTCTCTGTGTCGTAGTTCATGGCAACTTACGTACAAACTCATCGGCGGCTCGCCGCAAACTAAACTGCCCATGAATCGCCAGTGCGTATAAACTAGATGGTGGCCAGACGCGAAGCGGGCCGCAGCTCTCTATTCAACCGCCGCGGTTGAAATTTTGTGGCGGTTAAGTCCGTACAATCACTAAGTAAATATTCATGACAACTGTTTTTCACAGGTGGCGGTAGTGGCGGTGGCGCTGGTTATAACAAGCCCTTCCAAAACAACCAAGGCTATCAACAGAGCCCGGGATACCAATCAAACCAAGGAGGCTACCAATCTCAGGGCGGCTACCAATCTAGAGGCGGCTACCAAAACGAGCACGACGATAGGGACCGACGTGGTCGAGGCGGGTACAGGGGGAGGCGTTGACGTTGATTAATACAACCTTGTATGTAGCCTGCGATGATTCTTAGTTAGGACAAACGGCGGTGGTTTTTGCCTTGTTATTGACTTAAGCCTATACTTATGTATTGTTCAATGTGTAAGCTGTTGATGTTCTTTAATAATAAACATGCCTGCTTGTATAGATGAACCATTTTAAAAATGAACGTCCATCCACAAAACGTGATTATTTCAATGTGTGAGAGGAAATACTTAATGCAAAACTTTTATGGTTTTCGTGCGGCGACTTTACTGTAAACATGGACTCGTCGCCGCACTTTGAGATCAACTAATCGTGCGATCAGTCAATGTACTAGCGTTGCACGCCGAGGAGCGTTCGCTTTGTATGGAACACGTTCGCACTGTCGCGCGTTCGTTTCATTTATACACTAGTTGGCTGACAAATCCGGCTGTTGGGCAAGTCGGGTAAGGTACCGTTTGCATAAAAAAAACTGATTTTTTGTAATTTGAAACAAACAATATTTACTTGACTGCGAAGATGCTTTTTCGTTGACATGTTGTTGACCGTACTTTTGCGGTGAAATCGACGCGTGCTCCTACTTTCATGTCTCGCCGGTGACTGAGCAACTAATGACAAAGAGCAATTATATGTATTGCTTCTATACACCTTATTTGCACGTGAGCGTAACCGCTGTGGAGGGGCGTTCATATTTAGAATGGTTTATCGCTACCCACAAATGACTCTATCATTATATTTAACATCAGCTGTTATTGTTTTTCTCAATAGGGTATTTGACTGATTTTTTTTTATTAGATTTCTCGATACCTAGAAAAAACATAAAAAAGTAAAAAAAATCTCAAAAAAAAAATAACAGGTCAAGTGCGAGTCGGACTCGCACACGAAGGGTTCCGTACCACCGTAGAATATTTACAACTTATTAAAAAAAAAATAGTACATAAACACTTTTCTTGTATACCTCTTTAATTTACCATACCATATTCCTGTAGACGGGTGAAAAGTTGGTGTAGATGGTCTGCTGGTCTTTGGAGAAGACCAAGAAATCATCAAGATATGCGTAACAAAAGTCCAGTCCGCGCAGCATCTCATCGACGAACCGCTGAAAAGTCTGTCCAGCATTGCGAAGACCGAACGTCATGATTAGCGGTCTTGGTAATATCCTCTGGACTTACAGTAATTTGATTATAAGCTTTGATAAGATCGATTGTACTGAAAACCGAACATCCCGACAGACTATGTGCAAAGTCATGAATATGACAGATTGGGTAATTGTCAGGTACTGTCCTTGAATTCAGCGTGCAGTAGTCACCACAGGGTCGCCATCCGCTGTTCTTTTTAGGAGCCAGGTGTAATGGTGATGACCATGGTGAACCCGAGGGTCTGGCGGTGCCGTCTTTCAGCATCGCTTCATCGGCATAGCATGGAATTTGTCGGGGGCAAGGCGTCCAGGTGTAGTCTGTTTGTGGTGGACTGTATTGTGTGTTGATGTATGGGTCACCAATTTAGCGTGTTACTTGAGGTGTGCGGAGATAAATAAGGGTTGTACACTGACACAGCGATTTTTACAGTTTATTTGTAGAACTTAGAACAGTAGGAACACACAGGTTTAAAGTCCACCGCACAGTAAGACTGAAGAGTAGCAAGTTAACAGATAGAAAGAGTAGGCAGATAGTAAGCACAGTGAAAGGTTTTGAAAGTTCGTTAGCTATTATAGCGGAAGCACGACAGCGGACCAAGCGACACAGTGATCACTCGAAAGTTCGTTAGCTATTATAGCGGAAGCACGACAGCGGACCAAGCGACACAGTGGTCACTCGAAAGTTCGTTAGCTATTATAGCGGAAGCACGACAGCGGACCAAGCGACACAGTGGTCACTCGAAAGTTCGTTAGCTATTATAGCGGAAGCACGACAGCGGACCAAGCGACACAGTGGTCACTCGAAAGTTCGTTAGCTATTATAGCGGAAGCACGACAGCGGACCAAGCGACACAGTGGTCACTCGAAAGGCGATAAGGTGACTGGCGGGCCGCCGCTGTGCACTGATGCGTGGGCGCAGCTCTCGAATGCAATCAGGCGGCCAGCCGTCTCGGTCACTAATAATAAACCTGGTTTGCTTGTCCGTCCGCTTAAACAAAATTATTTAGGTATTTTGATATTTTATAATAAACAATTATTATTTATTAATTAATACTAGTTATTAATCTACGCCACAATAACTTTATTTTATTTTTATTAATTGTTGTTATAGCGGCAATAGAAATACACAATCTGTGAAAATTTCAACTGTCTACCTAAAAAGTAGTTTATCAGTTATCTAGTTTCCATAGTACAAGCTCTGCTTAGTTTGGGATCAGATGACCGTGTGTGAAATGTCCCAGGATATTACGGTTCATTAGATACAGCCCACTGACAGACAGACAGACGGACGGACGGACAGCAGAGGCTTCCGTTTGGCACCCTTCGGGTACGGAAACCTAAAAATGGCGATATTGTAAGCGTTTAAAGTCTATGCTAGACAGAGACAGACTGCTACTATCTGACGTCACACGACAGAAGCATAATTTTAGTAATTTCGCGCCAGTGGTCGTTTTGCGTGAAAAGGATAAAAGAATAACAAAGAGTAACTTCTCCATTTGTCCACTGATTTTAAAGACCGAGCGAGCGAAGCATCTCTGCTTCGAGTCTGGCAAAATTTGATGACAAAAAAAAAATACAGAAAAAGAAATAATACTTACATGAAAAAAGAACTATTTTAAATTTAATTAAATATCTAAAAAAATATCTACAATTAAAGATAACCTAAAAAAGAAACAGATTTTTTAAAAATATATAAAAAAAAATTGTATCAAATGTTTATTGCACACGAAATATTAAAAATTATCATTTATAAAATCTTCTACAGTAAAATAACATTTTTCAATTAATAGCGAGCAGAGACTTTTCTTATACTTTAATAGGGGCAAAATTTTTATGCTATCGGGTATTTTATTATAAATTTTCGGAGTCATGCCAAAAAAAACTCTGTTTCACTAAAGCAGTTCTGCATTTTCTGTCGCACAGTTTATTCATATATTGAGAACGCATTGGAGTCTCTTTTACATCGCCTTTCTTTTTCGTTTTTGAAATAGGTGTAAATTGATTTTAACAAACAAAGCAGTCTCGTAAATGAACAGACGCCAGCACATCAAGCTACTACAATCTGTCAGATTTCTTTAATAGATTTTCGACTTTATTGCTAAGGCATTAGGTTCAAGGTTGATTGGGAAAATCTGACAGTTTCGGGTAGGTTGACCTGCTGGCGTCTGTACATAGCTGGCATAGTCAGTAATTTTAATGATTTAAAATGAGGTTTACAAGTTTCAGTAGTTTTTAAGCCATACATGGACCGAATACATCGATTTTGCGCTTTAAAAACAGTCTCTTTTTCGGTAGATTGCCCTCAAAAAATAATACCAAACCTCAGAACTGATGCAACCAATCTGTGATACGCTATTAAAAGTTAAAAGTTTAAAAATTAACTCGGGTACATTTTTGGTAGTAGTCAAATACCCTTTTGATTGAAGTTGACAGGCAGAATGCTGTTTTAAATACAAGGTGTTTCACAGACGAGTGATCAAACTTAAGGGTGTGGTACAGACCATCAAAAAAAGTTGTTCAGTTTGATGGTCTGTACCACACCCTTAAGTTTGATCACTCGTCTGTGAAACACCCTGTATAAACGGTTAGCGTTTAAATGTTTTGAGTAATTTGTGGTAGCTCGTAGAGCATGTAAGTATACAACGTGTTAATGAAATAACCCAAAACCTCTGACACCCCAACTGATTTTTATATTAATAAATCGATATGACGTATAATTATTTATTTTCATAAATTATAGTAAAAGATATTTGTAAATGTTGTTGTCGCGCTACTTCTTACAGATTCGTAGCTCTATCGCCGCGCCGCTGTCAAACGTTCGTTGACACGGGAGCACTATCGTTTGAGGTTAATCCCCTCCTGTTATTAAATAATGCGTATGTTTTGCTTTGGAATAGAAAAGTGACTCAAATTTTTCCATCACACTTTTTCCAGGCTTTGGACTGGCTGCATGTAAACCTACCACGCTTAAAAATAAGCGAAGATTGAAAGAAAAATCAAAAAGCCGGTGGTGATAAACAAAACTTGGCGTGTTTAAAAGATTTGAATCACTATATTTACAATAATTATTTCAAATAAATCAACGTACCTATTTACAACAATAATACAGTAAAGCACTTATTGAAAGTTCGTTCATTGTTTGTCACAGCAATGCCTCGAAATGTCTACCACCTTGTTGAATACAATTAACGTTATCATCGCATCGCGCTAACATTCGCACCATTTCACAATATTGTACATTTGTGAAGCGAAACGCCATTTTGCCGCCGGAAGACGTACATCGCACGCGCTCGTCCTAACCTGTGTTGACACGTAGCGCACGCGCCGCTGCGCTAGGGAGACTACGCTACGGCCGGAGGGTGGCCGGGATGGCGCGGGCGCCGGCGCGTCTACCCGCTACCGGCCTTGGCTCCGCCAGCACTAGCACCCCCTCTCCTCACCCTCGCCCGCGCTGTTTGTTTACATCGCGTTGGACAGTAGTGTACAGCGTCGTTAAAAAATATTAGATACGGCATGACAAATAATTATTTTTTTGAAAAAAATAACCTATATTAAAAATTATTGTATTCGATTTAGCTGCCGATTCCAAACAAACTAGTTTCAGGTTTTGGGTTATTTCATTAACACCTTGTATAGGGTGACTTGTAATTAGTGGCCGATACTTAAACACATGATGGTACTCATGATAACAAACAACTTTTACTATGGGACCAAACCTGGAATCGCAAAAAAAAATTTGCTGCTCCCTACATTTTGACGAGATAAACGAACATAAATGTAGGGAGCAGCCGATTATTTTTCGCGATTTCGGTTTTCGTCCCATAGTAAAAGTGGTTTGTCATCATGAGTACAAACATGTGTTTAAGTATCGGTAACTAATTACCAGTCAACCTGTATAAAGGGTGTACCAGAAAGGTGTGATACAGACCATCAAACTAAACGACTTTCTCCATAGGACCAACATCGTAATTGCGAAAAAATGATAGGTCGTCCCATGCATTTGGGTCAAGTAGGTATTTATGTTTAACCTTTTGAACGCCACGGTCTTAGAAGACAAACTTTTTCGCGCCCGTCACGCCACGTCTTTATTAGAAGACAACATCTAATAATAACGTTATTACATTAAAATACATAAATAAATGCTTTGTGCGTATTTTTACTATTGCCTAAAACCCAAAACTAGTTTTTTTTATTTCAATAGGGGTCATTGTTTATATTAAAAATAGAAAAATTATACTAGGCAAAATATTTTTCGTGTCCCAGGCGCCGTAGTCTTTATTAGAAGACGGCTCGTGTTGTGGTAAGTTTAAAAAAAACACTTTTATTTCGAATCGAATTGCTGAGTTTTCTGAGATCCTTAAAAGGAATATACTTCATTTTGCTAGCCCTTACACATGTATTTACACGGATCTTAATACACACAAAGTCCCGTACTTTGGTTAAGGCGGTACCCTCACCAAATAACCTTGAGCATTCGTTCCCTCTTCGCCGCACCCCGCCTCTATAATATTTCGTCAAGCAGTACTGGCGCCATCTAGCGAACATCTTACAAATACAAGTAAAAATCACAGACCTAAGAATTCATAGACATGGCATCTTATAAAAAAAATCTTTTTTTATGAAACGTTTAATGTTTCGCCAAAATAATTTTGGTCATGATGAATTCTGTGACTAATTGACTATATAACTTACCTACGTTCATGAATACTTCCAACTTTTATTCTAATACAAGTATACAGGGTGTCTCTGATATCAACGCACAAACGATTACCATGGATCCAGTACACTATTCTGAATCCTTCAGGGTGGAATTTTTTGTCGGCTTTTTCCTAATTTTTTTTTTCAATATTTACGTTTTATTTTAATTTAAACTGTATAATATCGTTATTCTAGTATTTTTGTGAAAAAAAATAATGAATTATTTTTAAAATTAAAAATGTCTTCACTTTTTAATTAATTAATAAAAATTAATTAGTTAATTTACAAAAAAAAATGTTTTTTTTTTTACCAAAAATGTCATCGGAGTTGATTAGAATAACGACTAAATTTAAACAGTTTAAATCTAAAAAAGGACTTTTGTTTTAAATTGGAAAAAGCCGATGAAAAATTCCACCACTGGGACGTCAAGAATAATGTACTGGATCCGAATGAAACCATTCGATCGAGTATACTATGGTACTCCATAACAAACATTGTGCCGTGTTTATTTTTTAGATTTAAGATTAGTTACCTGTTATTCAGACGGTGGGTGATTGATAAAAGTAGAAAAATTAAATAACAAAGTCAATTTTATCATCATTTATTAGATTTCAGTAGGTATCTACCTATGCAGGTTCAAATAAAATTACTTAGCGAAACTCTGCAGACGTGATATCGACCGCTAGAGTCCGTCTAATGAAAGCGTGACCTGAGAAAAGGAGGTTACAACCAAAAATTTCGATTATTGAAATAGTAGGAGAAAAAAGTTTTGATACTAGAGTATTTTTTGTATTTATGACAATTTTAGAATAGTTGTACAAGAACTTAAATCCTAGTCAAAAACATGTGTGTAGACTTAATTATTTAGTGGGTGTATGGTAAATGTCAATAACACACAAAATGTTAGATAGTATTCCAAATTATTTTATTTTATCTGATCTCTCAAATGTCGCTATATAATATTTAAATAATATTCTTTATTTTCCATTTGGCGTTCTGGCAAGAATACCATGTGCACAACACCGTGATAGTCAAATAAAATAGTCAACATGATTTCAACTTCATCACGTCTCGCCAACACTATTAATGTGTTTCAAGATTGTTGGGTTGGAATCGATTTAGCATAGAGAAAATTCAGATCTTTTGGGATTAGTCAAGTGGGAACATGTTTTAAACTCCAGTGATTGTTTCAAATGATACGGATCGACTCGTGAGACACAAAAAGTTCAGCAGCTGCTGCAGCAGCATCTCTCTCAAACTTGAACTAGGATTTTCGCGATTTTAACTTCAGTTGCAGACTTTCATGCACTACCAGACAGAGTGAGGCAAATCTTTCATTACATCTCAACTGCTTTTGAACGCATTCTACCACTCACTAGCATGTGTTTTTGATTAAGTCGATTCACCAAAAGCCTTCTTTGTTCGATGTTTTTGTCCATTATGAAATTCGCAATATGACAGATTATCTAAAAATATAAGAAAAAAAAAATCATTATATCCTTAATATAACTATCTAATAATATTAGTCGACAAGGATCAAGATTATAACGTCATACTAACTTAAAAATCAGAAATCGTATGTAAACAATGTTGGTTTTCATTGAAAACACCTTCTTTCTCTTCTTGTTTTTGTTTGAACTTATTAACCATAGTGTGTAGCAGTTTTTGCACGTTACTGTTTATTGTTTTTCCCACAATTAAGCAATTATTCTTGAAAAATAAACATCAGTTTCCAAAAACTGACAATTGCAACCATAGACTTCGACGTGATTTTTTTCGGCAAAACAATGTCGCCAATTTAATTAAAAAAAAAAAAAAACTCCAGGTTACGCTTTCAGTAGACGCACTCTAGTACTGTTAATGAACTGAAAAACCCTGTATTTTTTGTTTCATCGTTTTTAGATATAAGTACCTATCAGTTTATACAAACAATAATTTTATGTGTTATCTGATATTTCACTAACTGTAGATGACTTCACAAAAAATCATCTGATTATGTTGTTTTTTATACAACGTGTAACAGAAAAGGTATAGTCATATGGAAGAGTGAGCTACAGACTATCAAACAAAAGGACTTCCTCCATGTGACCACCATCGTAATCTCGAAAAAATAATCAACTGCCCCATACAAAATTCCAATACTTACTCGACCAAATGTATACTTCTATATTAATATTAATGTGTACTGATTTTAGTTTACATATCACCAAAATCTAAATATCGAGTACATGTAGGCATATTTACTTCAGAAGGTTCATCACCTTCACTTTTCCTTTCTATATCGGTTGATAACTCAATCTCTTCAACTAATGGTTCTATATTTTCTTTACTCTTTTTTTTGTTTGTCAGTGCCTCTTCAACGTATGAAGGATTTCTTATTGTCATACCTCGAGGATAGCGGGGGTCTACTAATTCTGGCAACAAACAATCTACATAAAATGATGTAAGCTTTTCTTTCATTTTCTCTTTCCAGAATGCATCATCTCTATCGATGTATTCCGTTTTTAGCGGAGAGTTTTCATTTGACCAAACTGCAAATAAGCACTTTGATCTTTTCGTAACGTGTAGTTGCCCCTGCACTTGGTAGTACCAATGATGGTTTTTATTGATTTCCAGCCCCTTTTTTGTTATTTTCCAAAATGTTACTTTCCTTTTTTTTATAGCTTCGTCTAACCCCAACTTGTATGCCGTTATTGGGCATTTAATTTCTACGATTGTTTCATCGCTACATAAACCATCCGGAGTGGCTCCTAAAAATGGCAATTCTTCGTCAATAAATAAACCACAAGGTTCAATTTTAATATTATTTTGTCTTTCTAATTGCTTGATGGCAATTTTTTCATTTTCCTTGCCATGTTTTATTGACGATACATGGTCAATGTTGGTTTTGTACAACAAATCTCGAACTAAATTATGACAACTTGTGTCATTTCGCCGCGTGACAACTTTACCAAAGTTCGAAGCGGTTAATAATGACCTACGCAACTCTAGCCACTCGCTGCATTCACTTTGTAAAATGGTTGTTCGTTCGATTATATTTCTTTCTTCATCAGTTTTTTTTAAATTTGCTATAAAATTTTCTTTGAGCTTATTAAAAACATCTATTGGTATGTCTGGTTTAGTGCAGTCTTGACCATAATTGTGGTCCGGTTTTGACCTTTCTAGGTGCAAGCCTCGGTTTTTTGGTTTCCTATTTTGTTTGTTTTTTACATTTTTATTCACTCTTTTGCTTTCTAGCCGTTTTATTTTGCCTTGAGGGCTGTCGCCTTTGTTAATTAATTTGTATAGCCGAGAAATAGTTTTCTTTTCATTAAAAGCTACGGCAGCGGCATGACATCTAGTTTGATAAGAATTTTTTAATGAAAAATTTATTCTTTTGCCACCGACCAACTTAGCCACCACGCTATGAAATCTTTCCACTACGTTGCTATCAACGTCATACAATAGACTTCGAGCATGCCCTGCAACATTTTGAATAATAAAACATATTCTTTGCCATAAAGTGCTTAAAACAAAGTCATTTGGCAGGTCCGTTTTGCCAATACTGTCACACATGTATGATCGGCACTTAGTATGGTCTCCGAAGCCATGAAGATGGCTAATTAATAAGTCGTCAAACAAAAGTTGTACATCTGAATTGGTTTTATGTTTTTTAATTAGCTTGCAAATTGTAGACCTTGTTCGTAGTATAGCTTGTTTTGTTATGAGTTTTCGGTATTTTATGTTATATTTAGTGTCTGTGGCGAGCGCTTGTAATTTGTTGCAAAAATTCCTTAGAATGTGGTTCCGACATTCTATTTTTTCAACGGTCACATCAGAATACGGGCGAGCCTGTAATATTTTGGAGTAGGTGCTAGCATCACCGTCAGATATGAGTTTTCCGTAAATTAAATTGTACATTTTTATGGATTCTTTAAATCCTTCCACAATAATTTCACTCTCCATGTTTGTGGATGGACCACTGTAATTTTTGAAACATTTGTGTTCTGATGGAACAACATTTTGTTTTTCTGCACGGGCACAGATGAAACAGTACTTATTCTTAACGCCTAAAAAAATTATTTCTCCTGTATGTTTGCCAATTATGGCAGCTGCACCTGAAAGAGCATTATAATTCTTTTTATAACTTCGTTTGGACCAGCAGCCATCAGCAATGACATCTATTATAGGAATTCCGTCTTTGTTTACCCTGCCAATAGAAATTGCGAATTGTTTTTCTTTTTCTGCGGCCTGATTCATGGATTCTATTAAAACTTCTTCCCATTTCCTACTGATTAAATCATGGTTCTCTGAATATGTCTTCTCAGATAACAAAGGGAGGTTGATTGCTGACAAAAATTCATCCAGCTGTGAATGCCCCCCACCTATTGCAATAGTACCAGCGACAGCGCATGTATTAATATTTAAGTAGTTGTCACTGCAATTGTCTCCATTTATGACAAACTTTTGATTGCAAAGCTTACACCTAAACGTAAATTTTGATTGTAGACCAATTCGCGTTTCAGCTATGAGGTCAAGTTCTGTGAAACTGCATCCAAGTGGTCCATGGTTTGAAATACGTTTTAATTCGGAAAGGAAGTGGCTGACATCAATAATTCTTCTGTTTATAACTTTTTCCCAACTTTCTGCTTCTTCTTCATATGAAATTTGAAACTAAAAAAAAAAACCTTTTATTATGTATCCAAAAAAGTCAAATTAGAGTAATTCATGGTTTAATTTTTTTTTTCAACTTTCATCCAAGTGCAAAAGTTGGAGCGGAAAGTTCAAGAAACTTACCTCTTCAATGTTTTTATCGGTTTTTTCTGTATTTTCTGACTCCGTCAAGTCTGGTACAAAATCGTCTTCCGTACTACAAAAGAAATATATTGCATAAAGATGATTGATATCATTTTTTTTTAAGTTTTGGTGACTGTAGATGATCGAGAAAAGGATAATAATAATAATAATATTCCACAACTATCACACAACGCCGTCTAGCCTCAAGCTAAGCAGAGCTTGTGTTATGAGTACTAGACAACTGATAAACATACTTATATATTTCTAAATACATACATATATAGATAAATTACACCCAGACACAGAACAAATGATCATGCTCATCACACAAACATTTGTCCTGGGTGGGAATCGAACCCACGACCTCCGGCATAGCAGTCAGGGCCACTAACCACTAGACCAACAGGCCAGTCTTATAATTAGCTAATACTTACTCATTATTGCTTTTTTCTTTCGATTGTATATTAGAAATCTCAATTAGAGGTAGCTGTGCATCAGTTTGGTGGTCCTTTGAACTATAAAAGATTAATTATTTTAAAATATTTTATATCTCAAATTTACACTTAAAAATGAATACATGACAAACACTGAACCACGTAAGTACTGAATCAATGTGAATGTTCATGTCTGTAGTTTCATAGCTCTATGGCACGCGTATGATAACGAACATTTAGTGCAAAGATTCATTTTTATTTGTCGATAAAATTATAAAGATGAGATGTTATTCACTTCGCTAACTACTCACATGTTAGACCAGTACTTAGTGGGTTTATTCTATTTTTGATAGTGATACATACGCGCTATCAACGTAATTTTGTTGAGAATCTTTAGATGTTGTTGGCGTTTCTTCTTGACTATTTTGTCCTGCTCTTTTAGCCCGGCTACAAAAAAAAAAAGATTAATAAACGAATTGCATTGATTTTTTTGTAATAATTAAAAACATATAAATATATACTTAGGTATATTGTGTCATTATAGGAAATAGGAAAAAAAAAATTCTCATTCATTAGCCCACGATCGTATGTGCAATATTGGTGCACTAGATTATCAACGCACAATAAAGTACGGAGAATCGAGATTCCAAGAGTATGTTTTTACGCGTTAGGCTGCATTTGTTGGATTCTGAACGCCCGGCTAACCACCGAGAGTTGAAAACCCCTTGCGCGATAAGATCCCGTCCTAATATTTTTAAATTCGTTCGAACTTGGGTTTAGATCATAAATAAATTCGAGACTGCTTACCGAGCTTCGATCATCATTGCTACTTTTGCACGTCCTTGTCGCACAACTTTCTTGTACTTAGGCATTTTGGTTGTTTACACAATAATAGCGTCCTTTTCGCAAAACTCAATAGTATGAAAATGCAAACACAAAGCGTCCTTTCGCGATAAATAAAACAATTAATAATTAATACAAAAAATCTATAACTAAAACAAACGTCAATAACAAAAACACACTATAAAACTAATATTATAATATTCTGCGTGAGCGAGTAAGTGCGCGAGCGCGTCGACGCGGCAACAAACGGCACGGGTATCACCTTCGAGAGCTTGCGGCACACTAAGCCAGCGCATGAAAAACGTAGAGAATACGCTCAGATTTTAGAATAAAAACGATATAAAATCAAAATTTCGTGTTTTGAAAAAAATAAAATTAGCAATATGTTCTTTATTAAATTACCTATCGATTAGTTTAAGTATCAAATCAGAATAATGGTTACTTTACGAGGAGATGCGTGTTAAAAATCATTACTTCTCATTTCTGTAGTTTCGTTGTGACCCTTTAATTAAATATTATGTTACATATATATAAAAAAAAAAACTACCATTTTGGAGTCAAGATTACGTAGAAATTTAATGTATTTTTTATTACTTGGTATTTCTATTGGATAAAGAGAAGTTGGCTCCTAAAAACTGCACAAAAATGGGCTACCGCTGCGTTTTGCACGAAGACGCGCCTTAATACTGATATCGATATTGAAAGATCCCGTCACTGAGAAACCACAACGAAACTATTAAATATCCGTGCCTCGTGCGCCATTCACATGTATAGAAGGTTGTCTTCTGTGACGCCATAGACGTAAGTGCCTCAAGGTCAGTGTGAGATGATGTGTGCAGCTCTATAAGTGGATTGTGTTTATTGTTATAAAAAATAGTAAAAATTAAATGAAGGTAATGAATTAAGTTCTTAAGAACTTACAAAAATCCTACAAGGTTCGGAATAGCGTTGAAAAAACAGGAAAATTCCCGTTTCTTTCGAATTGCGTTGTTTTTTTTCAATGTTTTATTCGTTTATTCGAAAGTTGCAAGAAAATTCGCCAGTATATATTTCATGTTTTTTCCAATAAAACCGAAAAACATGAAAGAAACTGGAAATATTTCGTTGTTTTTAAAAAAATACGTACTTAGTATAGAAGGGGGCGGTTGGGAGGGGAGGGGGGGGGGGGGTTAAGATGCGATTAGAGTTTTAGTAGGTTATGAATTTTATAAAAAAGGGCAAAATTTTCATTATTTTTGCGATAGGACACCGTCACAAAAAAAATCAGCTGTTCAGTACATTTTAACCAATTATGCGAACATAAATGTACTGAACAGCTGATTTTTTTCGCGATTTCAGGTTTGGTCCCATAGTAAAAGTTGTTCATAATGATGAGTACAATGACCCCTTAAGAGGTTGCTGGTGTTTTATAAATAACCCTGTATATTTAATATATTTAAAACAAATTACATGTAAGTAACATTTATCGATAATACAATTACCCTCATCACTATTGTTTACTATAGATACGTTATACATTTATAGCTTGGCGCTGGGGGACACATCGCGTTCGGTACCGCTTGGCGCTCAAAATGTTGATATGGGATGACTGAATTTTTATTATTTTTTTGTTTTGACTGACGGTTACGATGTTGGTCCCATGGAGAAAGTTGTTCAGTTTGATGGTATGTACCACACTCTTAATTTTGACCACACTTTTTTGATAATTCTGTATGTATACAGATGCTAGACAATATCACACGTCTGGCTATTCTCCCTTTTTAGGGTTCCGTACCTCAAAATGAAAAAACGGAACCCTTATAGGATCACTCATGTGTCTGTCTATCTGTCACAGCCAATTTGTTCCGAATCTAATAGACCGATTAAGTTGAAATTTGGTACACGTATGTATTTCTGTGACCCAAACACGGACGTGTAATGTAAATTCATGAATTTTGAATATGGGGGGCAAATAAGAAAATTAAAAAAGAAATATTTGCAAATTGTACCGTGCGATATATCAAATAAAAGGGCTTACTGTGAGGGTCTCAACTATTTTTTTATAATTTTAAAATGAACTGTTGTAAAGTTATTTAAGAAAATAGACAAAAATTTACCATTCGGGGGAATGTTAAATCTTCGTCTATTTTCTTAAATAACTTCCTTTATCTCCGAAACTACTGACCTTAAAATTTTGAAAAAATACAGATAATAATTCTATAGTTATAGATCACAGGAAAACCTATAAGAAGTCTATGGTCTTCAAATAGCATGGTAAATCTCTCAATATTGTGGCGTACAAACTTACATTTGTCCATAGTTAAAGGAAAAGGATCCAACCCACATTATACCCAATGTGGGTTGGATCCTTTTCGTTTAACTATGGACATTTGTAGTTGGAATGTATGGGAGAACATGTTTTTCAACTACAATGTTAAGTTTGTTCTTAGGATAAATTCATCCCAACTACGGAACCCTTCATTGTGCGTGGTCCGACACGCACTTGACCGCTTTTTTACTGGAGTAACAAATTCTAATATATTATTATATAGAAAATACTAGTTAAATATGATATTATGAATATGTGTGTATTTTATTTGTATCTGGTATAGGTACAAAGAGATTTATTTCATACTATTAATATGTCGTAGGCTATCTATTTATTCCTTTATAATATATTGTAATATGCGTTTAGCTCATTTAATTGTTTTTTATATTTCATCCTACTCCTACTAAATTAATGTTTCGATCAACAATACCAACTAGATATCGCACATACGGGTATTTGAGACAAAAAACATTGCCAAAATTATTTAATTGTCTTATTCACTTGAAATCAATGTTAACCAAATATTTTAATACCTACTTATTAAGAGAAATGTATGGAAACTTTGAAAATAATGACTTAAAATATGGAAATGTTAGATTTTATTCTAAAAAAAGAAGAAAATTATTTCATAGTCTGGTGATGGCAATAAGAACTCTAGAGCTTTTTTCGAGAACGGCATTTGTTTTCTTTTTCGGCTCGAGTCAGAACTGGCTAAGTAATAACAGCCGCACGGGTCGATCCATCAGGTTAAGCTCCGCTTGCCGGGGTTGGTCTGTGGATGGGTGACCATCTTTTCATACCGAGACTCCTCCGTGCCTCGGATAGCACGTTAAGCCGTTGGTCCCGACTGTCATTGGTGGATCTTTGACAGTCGTTACGGGTCGTCAGAAGCCCGAAAGTCTAACAACCAGTCTTACCAAGGGGTATGGTATAACCCAGTAAGTAACTTGGTTGTGGAGGTCAGATAGGCAGTCGCTCCATGTAAAATACTGGTATTCAGCTGCATCCGGTTAGACTGGAAGCCGACCCCAACATAGTTGGGAAAAGGTCAGGCAGGTTGAGTCAGAACTGCACGAAATAAATGGGTCCGAACTTAATAATAATCTAATAAGGACATCATGATTGCTCGATACCATAGAAAATTTTCTGGAAAAGTCTTGCCTATATTGCCTAAAATGCTTGTTCCGCGCCTCAGTCGCTTCCTCCGATAGTTGTCCAATTGGTAAAATGGCATGCTCAATTATTGTTGGTGCATGCACCAACAACTTATGCATTGTTGGCGTCATAGGATGCCATCCATATAATCTTAAGTAATAGGTAAGTACTCGGCAGTTTATTTACAAGGAATTTTTCAAGTGGGCGTGGATGGCCAATTTCGAAACTATGAGGAATAGCGAAAAGTACTCTAAGGAATCTCGGGCTTGATTTTGATGAAAACTAAAACGGCAACATTGGATTTTTGAAAATCAATATTTCTAGCCAGAAATCGAACCCTTTGATTTAAAAAAAAAACTGCATTATTACACAATTAGATAGTGTCGCCAATAAGGATCGAATTCTGGGAAGTAATGACATACGGCAAACTAAAGGAAAGAGCTTCAGCAAATTCTGACGTCAAATATCGTAATTTGCGTTTAAATTCACTTGTCTTCTTTAAGTTCTTTAACAATTTCTTCACGTACTGTAAGGGTTTAAAAAAAATTATTTGCTTGCAATGCACTACGCATTAGGCAAAGAAATAAAATCATAAAAAAAAAGCGTGAAGAGGCGGAAGGTTTTTTTTGTTTTGTTGTTTGCACAAAAGTGTAAGGTATGTTATCCACCAGCAATAGTAGCTTGATAAGTCCCGACACTGTAACTTTTACAGTAATCTTTAAAAACATAACCTCCAAAAGTTCATTTAATTTTACGCTATCTTTCTGAAGTAGGTACTAAACTACTTACAAATAACGCAAACACCTCATATACAATGCCGTATTTTGATATGCAGTTTAATATGTTACTAACAATTACTCAGATTATAATGTTTGAGAGTAAATGATTTAATACACAGCAATACATCGGGCGAGTTATGGCTTTAAATGGATGACCCAAGTATTTAGTTAAGAGAAAAAAATATTCACAGCACCCACATCTTAATTTTTTTTTAAATATAATTTGGCCAGTTTTTTTTATTCCAATACCTGTATGTGTATCGGGTCGGCGCAAAATATACGTCTTGGTAAAGAACAGCGCACTTGAGACGTGAGCTCTTATTTTGTTTAGTTCGCTTGAAACACAGCCAATGTAAACACTTTTCACAATGCCGCAATGTGTATTCAAGTTGCAAAATGCCCGAAAAAGCAATTTAACGGCCGAAGTGTCTTATTTTCGGTAAGTATATGTAAAATAAGTTATATTTTAAGCTTGAAACTGACAAATAATATCAAATTTTGAACAAAATTACCGATTTTAAACCACCACTACAAATGTTTGACCAAGGTTGGCCAATATAGCCCAAGAAGCAAATAGAAACTGAACAAAACGATGTAGGTCGCAAGGCAATAACGGAAAATTTGCCGCTTAAGGTTGATTTCACACTAAATGTTATTTAACCTATGCCCTTTCATTTCTAAGTGACAGGAGTAATTTATTGCTTTGCTCGTTTTTTAACAGACTTCAAAAAAAAGGAGGAGGTTCTCAGTTCGTCGGTATTTTTTTTTTGTATGTTCTCCGATTACTCCAAGACGGCTGAACTGATTTGGAAAATTAATGTTTTGTTTGAAAGGATATACTTTCTAGTTGGTCCCATTGTCATCAGGTCAGGATCTGATGATGGGATCCTGGAGAAATCGACGGAACTCTTCAAATATTATAGGCACACTTAGAGCGATTTGGTTATTTTTTATAGTAATTCGTGCATTTGTTCTTGGAAAGCACCATTTGGTCAAGTGGAACTAATGATGAAGACCACGAATGGCCACCGGAACTACTCAATAATAAGTATTTCACGGGTTTCGATTCGATTAGGTACCTACTTTATTAATGGTTGCTATGTAATAATTTATGCTCGTCACAATGCGTATGGTGGTGTGGAGTTCTCCTGATACCTACTTACCAGGAGAACTCGACAATTAATGTCCCTGCATCGGAAAAAAGCAATACATATTTTGTAAAAGGTGATAAGCTGTTGACATTAGAATATTGTAATTTAGATAAATTACAAATGACCCAGTAAAAAGTGAAAACAAAAAACTTTCCAAAAAAACACAACCGACTTCCAAAATAACACTTCAAAGTGAATGTAACTTTGATTTCGGAAGTCGGTGGCAAAAAACTAAAATACAGATCCGAGGACACCGACTTCCGAAATTAAAGTTATTATTCACTTTGAAGTGTTATTTTGGAAAAAGTTTTTTGTGACGCATGATCGTAAGTAGGTACTTATAGGATAGTTTTGAAGATTTGTGACTATTTATGTTAGAATGTTTGTTACTTGCATTGAGTTGCATGAAACCAACATTACTTTAATGGGAGACCTTAAATTCATGCCAAAAAGAAAGTGACAGCATCAATTTAAAGTCTCCGTTATACTAGTTGGTTTTATGCAACTCACCGTAAATCACGCAAAATAACCTGGATTAACACATTTTAATCTCGGTCGTCGGTTTGTGTAAACTTCACAGACTTGCTGGGTATCGATACCTAAGCAAAACAGATTTCTCAACTCGTACTTCAAGCAACAAACTACCAGCGGTCGTTGACCCCAAACAAAGACATCATCAAATATTTTTTATTTTGTCATGTTTAGATATCAATACCCATTACGTCTACGGTTTCGGTAACTCATTTAATTTGATCCTGTATATCCATGTTATTCTGTATGAGTGTCGTATTTGAATATATTTAACGTTTTTGTTTGTGTAATGTTATAGTTTGATACAAAAATGGTGATTCTACGAATATTATTTGTGAAAGTTTGTACGTTTGTTATTCAATAACTTCTATAAGGCTGAACGAATTTTGATGACACTTGGCATATTATGGATAGACCAAAGTATCCTGGATTTCACGAAGAATCTTAGCCCAAGAATCCTGATATAGCTTGTATGTGTATCTTGTACCAGACTGCAATCATGGTTGTCTCTAGATATAAAAGTTCGATGTCCATTTTTTTCCTAAATTCTCTTTTTCTATTAAAATGAATACCATCAAGTATTTTAAATTAATTTTTATACATTAGGCCTTCACGTTAATTATAGCAATATGTATTTAGCATTGACATTACTAATGAGTAAATAGTAATTGTTTTTATTATTATCTGTAGTTATTCTTCTGATTTACAAGGTTTCTTACTTATCAAATAAATTATATAAATATTTATCGTGGTTTAATTTGAGAAAAATAAATCAATAAAACACACCAAAATCTCATTGACTAAAACTTTAATGCTATAAAAAAATATTTACAATCTTTTACAATCATAATTACGTAATTTTCTACACATTTTCCTGTCACGGTAATTGAATTTTTATACCAATACTTATAGAATGCCAATTACAAATCTTCAGTGCTCCACTTATACGCCTCTTCTTCCTGCGCCTTGCGTTTGCTCTGTTGGTCGAAGTATTTATTCTCATAGCCGTTGGAACGGTCAACTCCGTCCCAGCGGTAGCCGGGACGAATGTTGAAGCGGTTTGGTGGGAATTGTCCTTTGTATATTGGTTTTTCTGTGGGATGTTACAAAAATATATTTTTATTACAATTTATTAAAACAGGATGACTGAAATCGAAAAACAAAGCGTACGCGCACTTTACACACGTCACACATTACACGCGTTGATTAACTAAAATGCCACTAGGATGAGCTAGCATGAAAGCTGCAAGCTGTTTTTATTTTTCTGGAAGTGAAATTGGACTATTAAGGCCCGATCACACGTACCATCGACAAACGCTAGGCCTTTCCAATTTTGAAACAATTTTGCTTGCATGCTGACGACAAAGTAAATCAAGGGTGCAGGGTTTTTTTTGTAATGAATCAGTGTATATGTTACGGGTAATGTTAGATGATTGAGTAAACCTAGGTTTACCCAAGCATTTTGGGTAAAGTCCGAATAATAATTAAAATAAAATTTTAATTCCCCATACAGGGCGACTCAGGTAATGCTAGACTGATTAAACTTAGGTGTAGGCTGAAACGTAGGTTAGGTTAGAACTGTGACCACACAACGCACGAGATTATTCGGACTTTCCCCAAAATGCTTGGGCAAACCTAGGTTTACTCAATCTTCTAACACATAGTAACATATACAAAAAGCAACTTTAAGGCGTAAAGGCGTCCATTTTGTCGATAGTACAGCAATCACACTACAACGCACGTGGACGGGCGCTAATTTGTATGAAAATGAATAGTTTATTCACACGGACCACATTTGACTGTCAAAATCAACCGTGTGGGCGATACTGATCACATCAAGGGCCACATCGTAAACACAACGATATGTCTGTCTGCAAACACTAGTCACAACTTAACCACATCGCAACTAGTAGCAAGAAAGCAACTGCAAGAAGCTGCAGCGACATACACTATTCACATGTAACCACCGCTGGCCTACATTTTGTCGCTGTCGTGTACATGCCCTTATTCTAATATTCGGCATCACAAATAAACCAAATCTTTTGATTCGATGCGGTAATCAGAAAGCTGGCATAATTTCCTCACGATGTTTTCCTTCATCGTTTTGAGAGCTGTGGTGATGAATTTACGTAAACTAAAGCGCCTGCCTGGGTTCGAACCTACGACCTACAACTCGTATGTCGCGGCCGTTAACATTGGGCCACCACAAACTCTTAGAACTCGGTGAGTATTATAAATAATATAGGGATATTATTAATTGCACATCAAATAAATAATCACCAATCAATTTATTTCCATCATTTAAATAAATTTTTACATCAAAAATACTGACTGCACAGCAAATTAACCAGACCGTACATACACAATACTCGCACTCATAGCACATTTTGCTATAACATGGCAACTAATACTAACCCTGAGGTTAGGTTTGGTTAGGTTACTTTAAACCCTTAACACAGAAATAGAAGCCCAGCGAAGCGGGGCTTCGTCGACAAAGGATGCAAGAGCGAGCGAAGGCATGAAGGGTAAGTTACAATAATTTGTTTTTCTCAAGAATGGTAAAAGGTAATATATAGGTTTAATGTGCGCTAGTCATTATTAGCTATGCATTAATAAAAAAAGCTTTACTTTAAGATAAAGAGCGGTGCGCCACGAATATAAATTGTTGCTTATTTACTTATATTTTGAGTTGAGTATTTTGCTGTGCAATCATTAATTTTGATTGGAATTCGGATTACTTTTGGATACAAAAGTCATTTTTTTTTAATTGCGTTTAAATACTACCCAATAATATATAATAGGTCCAAGCTTTTCATTAATGCACCTGGTTGCATCACTATATCAGAAAATAGATCTCTTCATTCCTTGATTTGCAGAGATCAAAAGCCAGGTATCAAGAGAACCAGAGGTCAAGAGCATCGCATTCAATCAGATTCCAGAAGTATTAGCCCTGGTTCGCACGGGCGATTTTTCTTCGCGCACAGGATTTTCAACACGCTGCTTAACGCCGAGAGTTGAAAATCCAACAGTTTTTTTGACGCATTGGGATACACTTTTGGATTCTCAATGCTCAACACGCAAGATTTGAAAATCCAGCGAGTCCTGCCGCGATAATCTTACGCCCGTGGAAACGGAGACTTTGGTTTCCATCCCAATTAGCTATAAGTACATACTTCTAATTAGCTGCAGTAAAATTACACTTCAGTAATTTGATTTTGTATTTTTTAATGTAATTATGATAAAAATGCTTGCCTTTCCTATCGAAATGACAGTAAGTAGTGTCATTTTACTGCAGCTAATTAAAAGTCCGTCCATAACACCCCATTCATTACTAACCTGGCCCCAACTCTCCCCTCTCCCGCTTCCTGTCCCTCATATACTTCAACATGGGATCTCCCGCTCGCTCTACCTGTCGCAGGTTATCTTCAAGGTCACGGTCGTCTTTGAATCGAGCTAACGGTTTGGAAGACTCGTGAATGAACTCCTGAACGCGAGCCTCTTGGTCTTCAAGCTGTTTTATACTGAAAGTAATATAATTATTTAAGTTATGGTGCTGATTCTGCTGTTAGTTAACTGCACGCAACCGAACTACAACGGTTTCCTAGAAAAGCGATGATGACAGTGGCAAAGATTTAAATCGTTAGATTAGCCCTACCGCGTCAAAAGATAGTCGCGTTTCTGATTCGTTTTGACACCTCTGACACAATGATGCAGTGTCTACACTTGATATCATGGAAACGCTATTTCATAATGTGTGAGGTCACTCTTCTCAGTATGGACACTTTTTCTTGTGACTAAGTATGGTGAGGGCAAATCTAGCGATTTAAATCTTTGGACAGCGGGATTTGACTTAGGCATTCGCTACGTTAAGCGTGCGCACGCGGCGGGTGCCCACCTCGCGTGTTTGTGGTCCAGAGCGGGCGCCCACTCCGGACCATGGGTGTGTCAAACCCGTTGCACGCGTCCGCGCCAGAGAGCGATGCTCATATTATCTTTCGAAACAAACACGCGAGACGGGCACCCGCCGCATGCGCACGCTTAACGTAGCGAACGCCCTTAACACATTCACTGCTGAATTATTTGGCGAACTTGCTCCAAGTGCTGCTTTATGATACACTAAACCCTGTGCGGCAAACACTCATGCGCGCCCAAAAAATACTTCGTGTGGTGCTATGAGCGCGCAGGCGCGATTGAAGAAACTCTACCCAGTGCGGCTGGGCACATATGTGCGCCGTTACAAACTTATCCCAAGTGCGGCGAGACGCCTAGGTGTGTTTGAAAAATTTCCCATTTTTTATGAGTCATAAAACAATTACGCCAAGAACAATAGAGATGCACAAAAAACCCACAGGTGCGGCGCGCCGCATTCGAAGGAAATACATAATTTGTATGGACACGCATATGCGCCGGTAGCACATGGTGAACGTTCGAAAATCGCACATGCGTGTCTGCCGCACAGAACGTGTTAATGTGGAATACTGGTGAAAATGACAGATTTTCATGGCAGCCGTTGTAACATGACCGAACCGCTTTAGTAGGAAACCAAAGCTTTACTGTTACGAAATAAAGGCGCTGTCAATATCAAATACTATAACAGTCAGGAGACGACTAGCAATCTCACAAAACTATGGCATAACAATATTAGTTGTACTTATGACCTTCTTCTATAAGAACGTTTGACAATACTACACATTGGCAAATTTGGCAGCCCGTATAGCGCAGGCGATAATGGTCATTGCGGTGTAAGTGGACTTCTAGACGTTGACTCTACGATTGACTGTACCATATAAAATAAGAGTAATGCTGATCACACTCCACATTGGGACCGGACACTGAATTCAAAAGATTCAAAAGTCCAAACACACATCCATATACAATCAATCAACCTGCCTAGCCTTTTCCCAACTATGTTGGGGTCGGCTTCCAGTCTAACCGGATGCAGCTGAATACCAGTATTTTACATGAAGCGACTGCCTATCAGACCTCCACAACCCAGTTACTGGGTAATACGATAACCCTTGGTAAGACTGGTTGTCAGACGCACATCCATATACGAAGATATATTAATTGATAAATGCTTTTATAGAGAACTTCAATTTTTAGATTATACTGTTGTTGTTGTTGTTGATTTGTATTCTACCGCCGCGAAGGAAAAAGGACGTTTCTAAAGAAATATTGAAATGGAGAAAAAAATATATTTTGTCCTTTTTAAAATACAAAATTCGCTGTGCGAAGGAACATAACATCAACAGTATTTGTAGTGTGGATTACAGTTTAATACATTAGGCGCGGCAGACGCACATGCGCGTTTTCGGAGGTTCACCAGGTGCTTGACGGCGCGTATGCGCGTTTACATAACTTTCTTCGAGTGCGGCGCGCCGCACCTGTGCGTTCGTTGTGCATCTCTATTGTTTCGAAAACATCGTAAAATAAGGGTCGGTAAGGGTGCAGCATAAAGAAGCGTTTGCATAAAGAATTAAGCAGATAATGTGTTAATGTTGCGTAACAACGATGCAAATATTAAATAAATATATATTCAAGAACTATATAACATTTTGTTTTTCTTTTTAGTAAAAATATGATGGATACGTCTTTTTTCCTTATGACGGCAGTATTATAAAGTCTCATAAGAATTAATTGCTACCAAAGATTGAATATAATAATACTAACTGTATGCATTATTAATGTTAATTAATTAATTTTAAAATAATAATTTAGTATTCTGCACACCAGGCAGAATAAGAGATCTAAGAGACTGCCTCGTTGGTCTAGTGATGGTGGTACTGCTGAGCTTGTTCTCGAATCGAGTTCCTTTCATTCCCATTTCAGAAGTATTATTGATTTAATTCGAGCTTTTGTCAATAAAAAAAACGACTATCTGTTTGTATTTTCAATCAATCTGCCATCAGCATCAGCATTTTCATTTATTTACACACATAAACAAAAAATATTTAAAAACATTAAAAAAAATGGGAAAAAAACGAAAAAAACGATTTAACCGTTTTCACCGGTTCTGTTAACAAAATACCCGAAAAAAACGTTTTTTTTTAAACAACCCGGTTTTTGCATGGCCTAATTTTGACGTCACACAAAAGTGTTTTCAAATTTAGTCCTTGACAAACATTTAGATCTCTCTTTTCATACGCAGCTCTTGATTAGTTAAAAAGAAACAAAACGCTTTTTGACATGTCTGTGTCGATATGACAGATATTTGTATAACTATTCTTCATATAGTAGAATATTGGCATATTCTACTATATGAAGAATAGTTCCATGTTTTTCTATCTCAATGGTTTGCGCTGTAGCATGGTGCGGGTGACAGATGTCAGTGAGATTATGCATTTCAATTTTATCGATAACGATTCGCACTTTTTTTAAATTATAGTAAATAGAACAAGATTTTTGCTGTGAGAATCGTTATCGAATCGTTATATTGTATATGTATTTAATACAAAACATTAAACAAATCACATTCAAAGCACAATCGATATATATTACAATTTTTTTTTCATGGTAGTGTTTTTGCTGTGGCGCGATTCGTCGGCGGCCATTTCGCGTCAGTACGAAGGCTATATTTAATAACAAAAATTAAAAAATACATACAGTAAGCTTCTTTTTCTATAAAAAATATCGATACCCATCATAGCAATACATCCCATCACTAAACATGTCTGTAGCGTTACTTATAACTTTGTTTCCTTTTTCAATTCTCATTTTTTCTTTATATTGATTTTATTTGTAGACAATAACATTTTGGCAGGTTAAATACATTTAATTTACTACAGCTTTTACTAATTCCGTATTTTACGACTATGATATTTAGGGTGCATCTAAAATATTAAATCATGATTGTAAATCCCGGTAACATTCAACAGTGAAAGGGAACAGTTTGTCTAATGTCACCCGCACCATGCTACAGCGCAAACCGTATATAAACCGATTGTGTTTATATTTTTACATAAGACGTAACTCACCCTTTAGTCCATTTCATATATTTTTCATCTAATTCCTTTTGACGCTCCGCCTTTTCTTTCAACTTTAGCCTTTCTTCCGATGTTTCTCTTTTGCCTGCAAAAACATATTTTTTTACTAAAACTATGACTTTAGAGTACAGGGTGTAATTTTAAACACCGTTAACCTCTCCAGGTCATTCATGAACAACTTTTACTATGGAATCAATCCAGAAATCGCGAAAAAAAATCAGCAACATAAAAGGGAATAGCTGGTTTTATTTAAAAATAAGAATAAGAATAAATTTATTTTGCTAAGTTAACATTCAAGTGGATTGAATTCCTAGACCTCACACTAGGATTCCCTGTGTTGTGAGATGATTGATTAAAAAATTACACCGTGTATAAGAAAACAAAATCTTGACCTATGGACTATTTTTACTCACTTTTCCTTGAAACAACTTGAGCATTCCTCCCGGAAACATCATCGGTCATCTTATTAAAAACCTCTTCTTCCCTTTTCCTAAAACTCTCATTCTCTTGTCTCAACTGCCTTGCATCTTGCAAACCAGCCATCTTGCCCTCCAAAGTCTTCGCCATTCTTTTGTTTGACGGTGGGGGACTATCGTTGCCTCTCTTACTCCTATCCCTTTCAGAAGTATCCCTGTCTTTTTCCCTCCTAGGAGGAGATTGGTCAGAATCACTGTTGAACTTTCTTTTATTTTCTGGAAGTTGTCTGTTCTTTCTCGGTGGAGAGACTGATTTATCACTTCTGTTTCTTCTGGGAGGGGAGGGATCAGAATCTGAGGAATGTCTTTGCTTGCGAGGCTTATCATACCTTGGATTGCTTTGATATCTCTCATGTTTATCTTTGAGACTTTGTCGTTGAGGAGAGTATCTCAGCTTTTTAGATGGAGACAAGAATTCTGGTGATTCATTCCGTTTCCTGCCATCTCCTTTAGATTTCCTTGGAGGCGACGCGTCTGAACTGGAATACTTTTTTGATTTTGTCGGGGGAGAATCGTGACTTTTCTTCGATTTTCTAGGCGGAGATTGGTCTGAATCATAGTTCTTTTTAGATTTTCTTGGTGGAGATGCGTCTGAATCGTAATTTTTCGATTTACGTGGTGATAATGCTGTTCTGGACTTTCTGGAAGGTGATGAATTGTTAGCTTCTACTGTGTTAGGGGAATGTTCTGATGTTGAAGGCTGCAACGTAGCAGGGTCTTCTGGACCGAATACACCCCATCGGCTAGGTTTCCGCACTCTCTCCCTAGGTTTTTCAGGTTTAGGTGGTTCATTCCTTTCATTTCTGCTTTTTTCTTTTATTGGAGATTTGTCATCATTCCTTCTTTTTGGGGATTTATCAGCATTTTTCCTCTTAGATGATCTATCACGACTTATTTTAGGAGACTTGTCATCACTTTTTCTCTTAGGAGATTTATCATCATTTTTCCGTTTTTCATCACTTCTTTTAGTAGATTTGTCATGTCTGTCATTAGGAGATCTGTCCTCCCTACGTTTAGTAGATTTATCTTGCCTTTCGTTAGGAGATCTGTCATCTCTTATTTTAGGAGACTTATCATAACTTTTCCTTTTATCATCACTTCTATTTTTAGATCTATCATCCCTTCTCATAGCAGAATTATAATGTCTTTCATTAGGAGATTTGTCATCCCTTCTTTTAGCAGAATTATCATGTCTGTTATTAGGAGACCTATCATCTCTTCTCTTAGTAGAATTACCATGCCTTTCTTTAGGTGATCTGTCATCACTTCTTTTAGCAGAACTATCATATCTGTCATTAGAGGATCTGTTATCCCTCCTCTTAGCTAAACTATCATGTCTTTCATTAGGAGATCTGTCATCCCTTCTTTTAGCAGAATTAATATGTCTGTCATTAGGAGATCTATCATTATGGTTTCTTTTAAATCCATCATCTCTCCTTTTAGGAGACCTATCATAATCTTTTAGGTTAGGAGACCTAACATCCCTTTTTCTGGGAGGACTAATATCACTATCACTGTTGTGTTTTTTGGAAGACTTGGGAGCTTTTACTTTGTCATCAGTGTCCTGTTTTCTTGGAGGAGAAAGATCGGAATCATTTTTCTCCTCATCTTCCGAGTCACTGTACATTTTTCCAAAGATAAATTCATTATCTTTCTCTGACTGTTTAATGTCAGTTTTAATTTCTTCAACTTCTAATTTACTGTTGAAGCCATCATCCTGTGAATACAATTTTGGTTATTTTCTACTTCTCTTTTGTTCTAGTGAAGTGCGTTTAATTCAGTTTCCTGAAAGGTGAAATCAATATTCTTATAATCAAGGTAAGGTTTATTTTTTTTTTTTTTAAATTGCTTTCACTCATACACACTGTTTTATTGTTGTATTATTTATGATGATATTCTGAGAATAGCTATTGAGAACAGGTTACAGAGTTAGTGGAATATACAACAAATAATCTAAATAGTTTTTATAATAACAGAGTTCATGTGGTTACATTTATAATCTGCCTATTTTATATATTAAAAAAAAACCGGCCAAGTGCGCGTCGGACTACGGACATTGAAGGGTTCCGTAGTTGGGATGAATTTATCCCAAGAACAAACTTAATATTGTAGTTGAAAAACATGTTCTCCCATACATTCCAACTGCAAATGCAAGTATACAAACTTATTGATACACAATATTGAGAGATTTACCATGTTATTTTAAGACCAAAGACTTATTAAAGGTTTTTGGTAATCTATAGTTGTAGAACTATTTTCTGTATTTTTTTTTTCAAAAATTTAGGCTCAGTTGTTTCGGAGATAACGGGGAAATGGTCAATTTTCGTCTATTTTCTTCAATAACTTTAAAATAATTTATTTTAAAATTATTAAAAAAAAATGTTTTTGAGATCCTCACAGTAAACCATTTCATTAGATATATCACACAATAGTTTGCAATTTATTTTTTTTTTAATTTGCCCGCCAAAAGTGATCCCATGTTCAAAATTCATTTATTTACGTTTGGGTCACAGAAATTTATACGTGTACCAAATTTCAACTTAATTCTTCCATTAGATTCGGTTCAAAATGGCTGTGACAGACGCTAGACGGACAGACAGACACAATAGTGATCATAGGGTTCTGTTTTTTCCTATTGAGGTACGGAAACCTAATGAAGGCAGCTTAAGTACAGCCTTAAGGCTTATGATTGTCCAAAATGCAGCTACCTATGGTCTGTCTAAAAGTAACGAGTAGTAATAAAAATGTAAACAAATGGTTCAGAAAACGTACCAGTGGATGCCAATTTGTATTGCAATTTACTAACTGAGTGCTTTGATTTGATTATTTGAATACTTAAACCCGGAATTCTTAATTTAAATAACCTTAACGTTTTTCATTTGACAATTATTGTCAAATTAAATACGTCTTTAAGGTGATTTAAATTAAGTTCATTTTATAACCTCAATTTTCATCTAAGATTTTGCAATTACAATTAATTTATAATGTTATTTAAACATTATAGTCATGTATTGTACCTATGGACGCTTTTACCTTTGGACATTGATTATAATAAAAAAAAAACTGGCAGTACTAAAAATATAATATTGCAACACTGTGGTGGCATTTTTATTTTCTAGCAACACCAGTGAGTGGCGTCACGCTATCGGTGTTGTGTGCAGTGCGAGGCCATTTTGGAGATAGTCTGAAATGTCCATAGGTACAATACATGACCATACTATTGGACAAAGTGGCGAGATCTAAAGTTGAAACTATCTAAATACAGAGGAATGTGTTACTAATTCCCTTTAGTGAGTGATTGACAGGCCAGCTGGCGTGGTTGGTTAAGATACCGCCTATCATGTCGCAGGTCGTGGGTTCGATTCCCATCCAGGACAAACATTTGTGTGCATGAATATGTCTGTTTGTCCTGAGTCTGGGTGTAATTATCTATATAAGTATGTATTTACAAAAAAAAAGTAGTGTATGTAGTATATCAGTTATCTGGTTTCCATAGTACAAGCTCTGCTTAGTTTGGGATCAGATGACCGTGTGTGAAATGTCCCAGGATATTATTGCTTAAGAATTTAACCTGAACAGGGTTTGTTTACATTCATCAGTTACTTTATAAACAGATTACCTATATATGAATTAAACAGAAATAGTATACACCAGCACCGATTCCCTTGTTCACAAACTAAACTAAATTTAAGCTCAGTGCATCTTTTTCTTTTTATTTCATTAAGAAAAGGACAGAAGATAAGTATTAGTTTAGTCCTGACAAAAATTAGTTACTAAAAATACGTCAATTTACGACAGGCGCTGACTAATTTGACAGGACTAAACTAATAGTTATCTTATGTCCTTTTCTTAATGAAATAGAAAGAAAAGGATGCACTGAACTTAAATTTAGTTTAGTTTGTGAACAAGGGAATCGCCGCCACTGTCTATGTGTTCCAAGATTAGTTAAATAAGGTAGCTATACAACATGGAGACGACAATATGCATTGGTATTGAAACTGTCAAATGAATCCTAACATCGACATTGGTGCCGATTCTCTTGTTCAAAAACTAAACTAAAATTAGATAATCGCTATCTTTTACTAACAGGCAGCGCAAGAAAAAGACGGCTATAGCTATGAACTAAGTTAGAGATGTCAAATGTTTACGCTTTGCGCTTCGCCGTGTTTAAATAGGGATGATGCCTGGGTAAAAAAAAAAAAATCTATTTAGTCCGTCAGTCAGATAAAAAAAAAAATTAGATACGTATTTTTTTCTTTATCATATTAATAAAAAATGACTTAGATAACTCGTATTAAAGTTCGGGAGTGGGGGCTCACTACGTCACTTCTACGTATAAAATCTACGAAGACGTGACGTCATGCCATATTTTAACTCAATGTATCGTCGTAATCTTTTGATTACGTAGAAAAAGAAAAAATACGTGTCTAATATATTTTAATAATCTACATGACGGACAAAAAATCATTTTTTGGTCATCATCCCTATTACTAATTTTTTTTAATACACTATAAATCGTTGGTATTTATAAGTATGTATGCCATTTTTTTAGTTATTTTGGTATTTACTCATAAAAGTTGACAATATTCTACAAGCATGTTGCCAATTTTACGACGGCTAGACTTGGTTTTGCTAATCTCTGACTAGCTATAGTGACAGAACTATTTGATATATGTGATGTATGCCGATTGGGAACGTCATTAGACGTAAGTACGTCGTACACAGTTTAATTTGTTGTGGTATTGTCATCTCCACTTTGTATAGCTAGAAATATCCTCTTTGAATTTCTGAAATTAAATATGTAAAATAATAATTCTAACCTGATTAATAATCTTCCATTTAGAGCTAGAACCGAACTGCTCCGCTTTCTTCACTTCCTCTGGCCTATCATCAATGATACCAGCTATCTGTGGGGCATCCTCACCCTGGTCAAACACATCCAGTTCATCACCATCCAGAGTACGAAGCTTTGATAGATCAATGTCATCATCTATTATTTTTAATCTGAAATGAACATAATATTCAGAGTTAAACTGACTGTCTTATTGGTATTCCTCTCATGGAGAGGAGGCCTGAGCAGTGAAAATCAATATGTATATCCTTTTTATGTGGTTGTCACCAACAAAACAAAAAGGATATACATATGTACAAAAAGGATGTGAGCTCGTGGCTATGCTACGCTTGCAGAGGTTAGTCTGTGGATGGGTGACCATCTTTTCATACCGAGACTCCTCCGTGCCTCGGAAAACACGTTAAGCCGTTGGTCCCGGCCGTCATTCGAGGTTCTTTGACAGTCGTTACGGGTCGTCAGAAGCCCGAAAGTCTGACAACCAGTCTTACCAAGGGGTACCGTATTACCTAGTAACTGGGTTGTGGAGGTCAGATAGGCAGTCGCTCTATGTAAAATACTGGTATTCAGCTACATCCGGCTAGACTGGAAGCCGACCCCAACATAGTTGGGAAAAGGCTAGGCAGATTGATATGTACAAAAAGGATATACATATGTACAATAAAACGTTTCATCATCCCGCCTCCCTTTTCCCAACTATGGACCGGATGCAGCTGAATACGAGTATTTTACATGGAGCTCCTGCCTAATCGACCCAGTAACTGGGTAATACGATACCCCTTGATAAGACTGGTTGTCACACTTTCGGGCTTCTGACGACCCGTAACGACTGTCAAAGATCCACGAATAACAGCCAGGACCAACGGCTTAACGTGCTTTGCGAGGCACGGAGGTGTCTCGGTATGTAAAGATGGTCACCCATCCACGGACCAACCACGGCAAGCGTAGCTTAACCTGATCGATCGGCCCGTGCGGCTGTTATTACTTTGCAATAAATAAATAACATTATAGGGATGTATCTTGTTAATCTAATTAAGTATGTTCAGTTGTAGCAGGCTACTGTGCTTGTAGTCATATAATTGTCCATAGTTAAACGAAAAGGATCCAACCCACATTATACCTAATGTGGGTTGGACCCTTATTGTTTAACTATAAACAATTATTATGAACAACTGATAACGAAGTCACTTTTAGATAAAAAAAATAGTTGCTTTGACTTTTATATCAACTTACAGATAACACTTTGAACCACATAAAATAATAGCTTTATTAGTATAGGTCTTAATGGTTCATACTCAATAATACCTATAAAAATAATTTTATCGTAAATTGGCTGCATTTCATAAGTATTTCCTACTGGCCAATGGACAAATAATTAAGAACGCAAAAAAATATGTTCTCAAATTTGAATTTCGAAAACAAATAATTAGCACATTTTTTGATTTTCCGACTATTCTTTGGTTACTTTCTCATACGTTTTTAGGATTCCATACCAAAATGGTAAAAAGCAACCCTTATGGTGCGACTCAGTTTGTCTGTCTGTCTGTCACAGCTGGATATCTCAAGAACTACGAATGCTCTCAACTTGAATTTTGGAATAGTTTTAGATGACATATGCCCAATTATTTTGCAAATAAGAAGGAAATAAAAATATAATTATTCTGTGCAATTGAAATTTATGTAAAGATTACAGGAAAAATAAAACCATGTCTCTAAATAGTACAAGTTTTTTTAAATATAATATATGATGGTACAAAACCCTCGCTCTTGACCCGTTTTATTTCAGTCTAAAGTGCATTATTATTTCAAAATCATGTGTAAAAAGGAAAGTTGTGATCCATCAACCTGGAAAACGATTATGGCACTGTAAGACCATGATTGGTTGTATACAAAGATTGCTGATCATAAAGAATGCTCCTAAACCAAGGTTTTTAAAGCTGTAAATCATGTCATGAAATTCAACACTACCAATAAAGTTCTTCGAAAACCAAAATACAGGATATTTTTTTAAGTAGTGTGCAAACTTTCACAGGTTATTCTACCCATGAATATGAACAACTTTCACTATGGGACCAAACCTGAAATCGCGAAAAAAAAATCAGCTGTTCAGTACATTTTGATGAATTATGCCAACATAATTAATGTACAGACGCCAGCAGGTCAACCTACCCGAAACTGTCAGATTTTCCCAATCAACTTTGAATCTTATGCTTTAGAAATAAAGTCGAAAATCTATTAAAGAAATCTGACAGATTGTAGTAGCTTGATGTGCTGGCGTCTGTACTGAACAGCTGATTTTTTTTTCGCATATTCATGGGTAGAATAACCTATGAAAGTTTGCGCACTACTTAAAAAATTATCCTGTATAGAAAAACGACACCGCGTGAAGATGCTTTGATTGTTCGTTCAGCGAAGACTAATCTGGTTCTGGAAGTATAAGAAGGGAAGTTTTTGGCAATGGAGGATTATCAGCGCGTACACGCGAAGACGCTTAACGGAGGCAAAGTTATTTGGAAAAATCGCCCAGAGAGTACTACTTCTCAAGAAGGCGCACCGAAAATCAAGATTCCATTTCGCTAGAAAGTATGGTGACTGAACAGCAAGTCAAAGGAAAAATATATTATTTTCTGACAAAACGAAGATAAATAGACTAGATTCTGACGATAAACTGTCAGAGAGAGACAGTTTGGGAATGTGAGGGCATGGTGTTGGGCCAGTTAAAATAAGATTGAAGGCATTTTAGACCAATTTCAATACAGACAAATATTGGAGGAGACTATGCTTCCATATGCTGAGGAGATGTTGCCTGTAATTTGGACATTTCAAAATGGTAACAACCCCAAACACACTACTCATTCAGTGGAAAAGTTTCTTAGTGATTAACAAGTCACTGTGTTAGATTGGCCTGCAAACAGCCCAGATCTTAATCCAATCGAAAATCTATGGGGAGAAGAGCGTGGCTGCTAAGAGGCAAGTATATAGAAATAAACTGTATGATGCCTTTGTCGAATCTTGGAGCACTATTTATTTCTTCTGAAACCTGTAAAAATATAATAAATTCTATGCCCTGCCGCTGCAGAGCAGTTATTATAAGCAGGGGTCATCCTACAAAATATTAACGCTTAGTTTTGTATGCAGTGTTAAAGCTTAATTAATAAATACAGTGGAAACCATTTATTATGACTGACTTATGTTGACCAACTACTTAGTATGAAGTAATTGCAATGCGAAGTTTGCTTTTAACATAAAATTCTTTATAACAAAGTTCGGATATAATGACTGCATATATAGTGATATGTCACTTATTATTAGTGTCTGACCGAAAGTTCGGTTTTGGTTTCAGCCGAGTTTCGGCCAAAAATCAAGTTTCGGCGGCAGTTTCGGCCAATTTCGGTTTGACAAATTGGCCGAAACTTTTGCCGAAACCGAAACTGATTTCGGAAGTTGTAGTGCACGCTCGCCTAACTTCGTTCCAGCGGCAACGCTTTGGCGGACGCTGGCGGCCCTGTTCGGGAATTGTCGTGTATCATGAGTACACTCACATAGTAATTTTAGTAATTATTATTTTTATATAAGGGGTACCTAAAAGAGATTGATGATTCTTCTAAGTACAAATACAAACCAAAGTATTAATTAATAAGATTTCAAAATACCAATACTTAGTATTTAATGAAACAGTAACAATTAGTGATTTGATTATTGATAACTGATAAACATTTCGCTATGAGAACTTAATTTGAAAAAATAATAAAAATATTATTAATATTTTTTTATATTATATTAAATAAATGATTACAACAAAATTAATATACAGTGTATCCATTTCATGTCCTAATTAATGCAGAATAATGGGTAAAATGCACCAACATTCAGTATTATAAGGAATTTTATACTTGACCACGTGAGTTTCGGTTTCGGCCGAAACTGAAGCCACGGCCGAATATTCGGTTTTGGTTTTGGTTTCGGCCGAAAAACCAGTTTCGGTCGGACTGTACTTATTATTACATATTTTTAAGAAATTATGTCTGGTTATAGTGACAAAGTGCAAGTTTGCAGGTAATATTAAAGCACTGATTGGGAGTTTATTAAATGTTCTTCATGTTTAATGTAAAATGTCTTTAAGTAAAATGTTATGTTAAATGTTTTGAATGCACCCCCTCCGTTAGATGTTTGGTAATGCACTGATGTTAAAGTATAATGATTGTTCTAAACTACTGCGTTGGCAGGTGTTCGGTTGCTTGGACTGAACAGGGATCAAAATCAGACAATAATGATTTCTTAGGGAAAAATGAATAATAATAATAATAATAATAATATCCTAGGACATTGTTCACACACGGTCATCTGATCCCAAACTAAGCAGAGCTTGTACTATGGAAACCAGATAACTGATAAACTACATACACTACTTTTTTTTTGTAAATACATACTTATATAGATAATTACACCCAGACTCAGGACAAACAGACATGTTCATGCACACAAATGCTTGTCCTGGATGGGAATCGAACCCACGACCAGCAGCATGGCAGGTGGTATCTTAACCAACCACGCCATCTGGCCTGTCAATAAATATGTAATGTATGCTATATTACAATTTTTATTCCATGTATTTAATGTTTGTTTGTCTCAAGTTTCTTGTTCTTTTTTCAATAATAAATACATACATTTTGTAGTTTTTCTCTCTATTAAAATAAATACCTAACAGATAAATAGGAAGTTGTTAATTTTCTTTGTATGACGTGTTTATCACTTCCCTTCAATGTCATTATAAGTAGATTCTACTGTATTGTTAATTTCATTAAATAAATTCTGATATTGTTTCATAAATGAAGTCGTTTAATCGTTCCTAATTAATTGTCCACAGCTAGAAAGTTTCGAATAGGTAGTGCAAATGGACCATTGTTAATTTATTAATACGCTGCCACTATTTTGTGTAAATTGATGTTTAGCCATGTTGCTAAAAGTTATTATCAGTAAATTGATACAAAAATAACAGACACTTGTTTATCGAATAGTGACTTTGGTATCAGTTGTTCCTAATTTGTGTCCACAACTGTATCTTGTTGGTCTAATGGTTGCAAGCATGACTGCTGAGCAATAATACTCATGTAGGCCCTTTGTAAGCCGGAACATAGATCTATGTGAGACACAATAGCTTTTTAATTTTATCTGTAATTACTGGCTTAGAACAGGTTAATGGGTTTTTTCAGTAGGAATTCTCAGTAGTAGCAGTCATCCTAAGACGACCCACTGACCCAAGTCTAGATTTTAGCCTAGTGAGTGGCAAAAGGCTCCCCCTATATAATATTTCATGAGACAAAACATAACTTGTGTAACAGTTGCTGTACACCACTGCCTATTTTTTAGAGGAATACATGCAAGATGTTATGTTTATGCCCACCATTTAGTGTCTAATGCCAGTTACAGTCACTTTTAAGTCATAGTTTAAGAGGGAAACGTTTTTGCAAATGAAATCGCACTAAATATAAATCTATTTTGTTAGGTTATGCTATAATACTATTTCGCTAACTCGTACCAACGACTAAACCTATACTAAACAATGAATTGTATATGTTTTTCTAAGAAAATCTATAACGTAAATTTAGTTTGTCATACCCAGTGCCTTTGACGGCCTTTTTCTTCTTTTTCTTTTTGTCTCCTGACGGTCCACCGAGATATTTTTGCAAGTACGCTTTCTGATTTATACTCGTAGACGTTTTACTCATTTTGATTTTAGATTATTTTATTCAATTCAAGTAATCCAGACGGCAAACCAAAAAACACCTCTTGACATTTACTTGAAAATTTTTAATGTGCTTGTGCGTCATAAAGAAACTTTAGCATTGGCATGATGTGTTTCGTTATCTCTTTCTATTATTTGGAGAAGAACGAGATGCCTTTAGATAGCAATGCTTATGACAATTTTCTTCCCTGTTTGACATTTTCGAGCACTAGTAGAGCTGCGTTACACGGTAAAGTACGGTCTTACTATTAAAGATATTTAATAATAATTAGATGTTTAATATTTATGTACTGTGTTAATGTGTTCTAAAATTCTAAATACCTACAGTAGAACTTCGATAAAATAAAAATTAAAGGAAGGAAGATTTGAGTTATTAATTTTATAATTTATTGTTAGATTTTTACGGCGTTCAGAAGACTTACTAAGACCTCTTATAACAGGACAGAATTTTATTCAGAAGTTGAACTGCCCTGCTTTTATATAAAAGCACGTTAAGCCGTTAGTCCCGGCTGTCATACGTGGATCTTTGGCAGTCGTTACGGGTCGTCAGAAGCCCGAAGGTCTGACAACCAGTCTTATCAAGGGGTATCGTATTACCCAATAACTGGGTTGTGGAGGTCAGATAGGCAGTCGCTCCGCATCCGGTTAGATTGGAAGCCGACCCCAACATAGTTGGCATCTAGTTAACGCGTGTAAAGAATAATAACTATCTACAAAGAATCTTTTCTTAGCACATTAATTTAAAATGAGTCAATGATAGATAGATGATTGTGTTCAGACAACCACAACTTTAATGCTAAGGCTGCCAACAGACGGACTGCACAGCAGCAACCGCACGCAGTCGATAAATTCATCTGCACGCAGTTGTACGTTTGACTTCGTACAGTCGTGACTTCAACTTCACGCGGTTGATCGCTAACTGTATACACTTAGTATGCAGTTCACGCGGTCGGCTGCAGTCGTGTGAAGTCGATATTAACTGCATATAGTCATGACTTCAACATCACGCAGTCGGTCGACCGCGTGAATTTGATATCACGACTGGACGAAGTCAAACGTACTGCATGCAGTTGAATATATCAACTGCGTGCGGTTGTTGCTGTGCAGTCCGTCTGTTGGGCTTGGCAGCCTAATTGTAGTGTATGTGAATAATAATGAAGATTCTGTCGTCTCATGCGTACGCGCCGCACACTGTGGTGGGACGAGGCAGCGGGGCACATCCTTCTCCCACAGTCCCACACCACATCCACTTTGTTTATAGCTGCGAGTCGGGACTGATGCTCGTACACTAATTATTGGGTTGGCACAAAAGTAATGTGACGCTCTACAAAACTCTATACATTTCCTTTTTCAAGTTAATGGTTTTAGATAATATTCTAGAATGTTGTAGAACATTTTAGGTACTTGTGACGTGGGGGTATATAAAGCTGCCCTCGCGATCGGTTTAGTCAGTTTGAAGAAAAATGGACAAGCGACCAGTTCGAACACTATACTTATACGAGTACTTGTTAGGCCACAGTGCGCGGGCTGCGGCTGACAATATCAACACTACATTGGGCGCTGGAAGTACAAGTCATGCGACGGTGTCCCGATGGTTTGACCATTTTAAATCAGGAGACAGGAGCCTTGAAGGTCAGCCACGCTCTGGACGACCACCCGCAGTGAATGATGACGATTTATACCGCGAACTGCGATCGAATCCGGATGCTACCACTCGTGAATTAGCGGAAGCACTTAACTGCAGTCACCACGCCGTGGAAAACCATCTGCATGAGCTTGGGTATCGAAAAGTTTTGGCTCGGTGGGTACCACACATCTTTACAGATGCCAGTCGTGTAGTCCGTGTAGCTATCTGTCCATCACTTTTGCTGCGACCCCGACGTACGACGAGAACGATACACGTCGTGTTTTTGGCTGCCTCCAGAAGAAACGCCACCAACTCAACCGAAGCTGAGTCAAAAGAACCGCTTAAAAGTTCTGCTTTGCTGTTTCTGGGACGCGCAAGGCATGCTGTTTTATGAACTATGACACAATAAAACTATAAACGCTGACAAATATTCAACCCAGCTCACCAAACTATCTGCTGCTATCAAGAAAAAACGACGAAGACAAGTCAATGTAGTTTCACTACACGATAACGCTCGACCTCATGTCGCATCTGACGTTCGCCAACATTTGGAGAACTTGGGCTGGGAGACGATACCCCACCCAGCTTATTCCCATCAGACTATCATTTGATCTCGCCCCATCAGACTATCATTTGTTAAGAGCCCTGAAACAACATTTGCGGGGTAAACCATTTAATGATTTCTCTGATGTAGAGGCGGAATTGAACAACTTTTTCGAGGCACAGCCATCAGAGTTCTGGGCGAAAGGCATCGGCAAACTTTGCCGGATCGTTGGCAAGAAGTCTTAAATGCTAATGGTGATTACATCAATGACTAAGCTTTTTGTATTGTAATAATAATAAAAAAAAATAATAAAACGTTTTACCAAATGTCTCATTACTTTTGTGCCAACCTGATATTTGATATTGACAGCGTCTCTAAGTCGTAAGGGGATGGATTTCGTAGTTCTTTTATTACCATTTACGTGTAGATACATTTTAAAGTGATCAACAAATAAAACAAAACATGTTACTTTGCTGCAGCTATGCTCTTTATTAATAAATTGATTCAATGCTTTAACAAAAATAAGCAAATTGCCATATCATTTCCGTCTGTGAGTAGCGAGTGGTCGTATATATAAAATTTATTGAGATTTGGGAATGTTCTACTTATTTTGGTCATTATCATTTTCACGGAGATAGCGCGATTGACTCTGTAAAGTAAAAGTTAATTTAAATATCTGCGCGCAACCATAAAGATACAAAGGCGGTCTTGCTGATTAAGTAGTAACAAGTTACATGTATGTCTGTGAGTGGGACATTAATTTAAATTACACAAATAGGGGAAAGAAAAATCTATTAAAACCATTAGTAGCTTTAACACGGTTTAAAAAAAGTGGAGCACTACTGGAGTTTACTCCTTAGTTACGATTGTCTTTGAATATAATGGATAGATGACCGCTACAGTGAAGACTGGCTGAATAAACAAAACAATGAAGACTGGTCGAAAAAACAAAACAAGTATACACATGAATGATTTAAAAGTGAAAGGTGCGCAAGGTACGTTGCACAGAAAAACGTATTGCTTTTGAGTTAACACTTGTATTACATTCACTCCTCATAAAATTTTCATATCGACCGTGGGGCCTTATATGAAAATCGATTCTTAAGGAGTAAACTCCAATAAACTCCAAAAAGTAAAGGAATATACTAACAGGAAGAAGAGAACAGCATTGCTATTCTGTATAAATCTCACCATGAAAACTTAGGTGAGGTGAGCGTGGAGTGAACGGTCAATAGTGTCAATCCAAAGCATCAGGTGGAATGAAAGCTCACTTCACCTAAGTTTTCACGGTGAGATTTTTACGGAATAGACCGGCAGCTCTGTAAGCTTGAAGGGAGAAAATAAGATGTAAGTATTTTAGAAGAGCGTAAATCCTATACCGCCATATATAGTGGCGGGACGATGGGGGAATTGCGGACGCGGAGTAAATACAGACTAACAGATATGTACTCAATGCCTTCTCTCCGCACCCGGCCGCCGCGATCACGTGTTACTTTCCGCCATCTTTAGTAGCGAGCAATCATTCAAGACTGCAAGCCACGCACGAATTTCAAGGTAAATAACATCAAATTTTTTTGTGAATTTTGAACTAATTTTAAGTGTTTACTTTTTTGAGTGTTATGTCTATAAATTAAATGATAATAAAACGCGATATTTTGTAACGGTTGCCTCGTTAATGGAGTATAAATTATACAAGACCTTTTGATGATAAATTTTGTTTACTTAAAAAATATTGTACTTGTTTTTTTTAACTCTTCGGGGTAATTGCGATCAAGCTCACTGCTTGATGCAGCCGATGCATGTATTTTAATTCAAAGTGGATCTCAAGAAGGATCTTAACTCTCTAGCAGCGATGCTAACGTGATGTGGATGATTCAAGCCAAATAATACCTGCGGATGAATTTGTACGCGCGGGTGATGTTATGATGCCGATTTAAGCCAAAGTTTGACAGTCAAACTAGTCAGTCTTTCTTATTACCACTTACTGACATTGTAAAGGTACCAACTCTGGAACCTAATCGTAGCAAACGCTTAGTTTAAAATAATAATAAAAAAAAAAACATTCTGTCATTGTCACCAGCACACGCGAAAATGTTAAACTAGTAGGAAAAACAAAAGAAAATTGAAAGAAAATGAATGAATCTGGAACAAGAAAAGAAAAATCTACAAATAACAAAGGGAAATGATCAAAAGGTGTAAGAAATATGAAAAAAAAATAAATCGGATCAAGAAAATATTGAATATGCTTGCATTATTTGCAAAGAAAAGTATCGTGACCCACCCTGCGAAATCTGGATTGTGTTTAAAATGTAAGAAACGGGTTCATGAGAATTGCACAGCTGGGAATTCTTTCAGAGGCTTTAGTGAATGATGTGGGATCTCGTCCTTAAAAACCCCATGCTGTCCATAATAACCCCAACACCCGTCCAAATTTATTCGAAGGACTTCGGGTAATTACGGACAGACAAGGTTTGGTTTTTGTTAAAAAAAATATAGTTGTTGATTGATCTCGTACAACAATAAATTGGACCGTGTTATGCAGAAAGCCGCCATGTCGAGAAAAGTACAAACAGTATGTATGTATGGACAAGACTGCATTTGACGGCTCATATCCCCGTGGTAAATAGAGATATCGACATGGCAGTTTTTGCAAAAAATCGTGTATGTCGAAATTAGTATGACTGTTGTTAGAATGCTTTCTGTATAATGCTAGGTCCAATTAATGTTGATTTTGTAAATGTATAACTAGAGTTTTACAATTAAGAAAGTCTGACTGATTATTTTTATTAGTATAGGTTTCGTACATTATTTCGCTTAAGCATCCGCAATTCCCCCATCGTCCCCTATAAAGGAGCACCAGTTCCGTTAATATTTATTTTGGATACTCACAATCCTATTCTGGTCTAAGTTATTGTAATTGAGGGAAAAATACTAAAAAGAAACATAACAATATAATATTAAATTTAGTAGTTGGATTATTATTTATGGTGTCTCGTCATTTTACAAAGTATACTTTGCTCAAATAGTCACTGTTAAATCACTTTCTCTAGCAGGGCAATTGAATGCGGCGAGCTGCATTATGCCGCCACCCTATTTGTAAACAGTAATACTTCATTCGTGAGCGTCTAGGATTTACTCAACAGTTTCCCAGTAATACGTCAAACGGTACAGCGTAATAAAAGCTGGGTTTTATGGAACAGGACGTGAAATCCTTAGAAAAGGTAATACGACCTTTGCAAAGACACCATGAGCAGCATGCTTTGACAAACTTTTTCGTACTGCGCTGCTGATCTAGCTACAGGTCAAACGGTAAGTACAACATTTAGCCACGCTGTGGCAAAGTTTATAATATTATGTAGGTCACCACCTTTCCGTAATGGTTTTATAGGAAGGATGAAGAGATGTCCCTGAATTCATTGGTTTTGCATACCTAGTCTATAAATAACTTATCACTTACGTTGTTTGGTGAGTTTTGTCTGTATGCCGCCGATGGGTCACTCTAAATAAGGAGAAAATTACACTTCAATTTAGGTGTTCCCTTTTAAAAGCTAACATAACTAGTTATATTACTTAGTCATATCAGTAATATAAGTTCCTGCGAAGAAGTGATTCAATTAGCTACTTTTCGATATTTATTGCTCCATTCGTGTACAAGATGTCTTTAATTAAATTAATACTCTATCAATGAACATCAAAAATACGCTGATGGATGATCTCCGTTTTTGCTAAAAACACATCATTAGTGGCTATGATTTTTTTTTTTCTGAAAACAATAAAGTAAACACAGATTGTTTTGCTAAAAAAATATGATGGGATGAACTTAAAGGTGCATTATTCAATATATGCATATACCTCGCTATATATTTGCAAACATTGATGCAACTAATGACGTTTTTTTTGTGACAAAGTTTTAGGTTAAACAAAATATTGTTTTTTTTTACAAATGTATTTGATTTTTTTTTTTACTTATTCTATATGGGCGGTTATTAGTTTAAAATTATCGTCAAGTATTTTTTTCATTCCGTCACTTGTATAAATTACGACACCAAGACTAAGTGGTCGTGTTTGGAAACGGAGGTGAATGACAATTTGCGTGATGTAATGTTAGTTTTCTTGGTTTTTGGATAGGTACCTATATGCATATTTTGAATAATGCGCCTTCAAGTTCATCCCATGAGAGCTATTTAGCAAATCAGCCTCGGTGTTAAATGGTTTCCAGAAAAAAACATATGCCACCGGAAAATAATTTCTAGATTTTATGAAAGAAAATAAGAAAAGGATTTATAAATTATGGAAATTTTACTCACATCGTAGTCGTGGATTGGTCTACTGGCCAATCCCAGCTAGCAAAAACAATACCGATAAATTAGAAATCTTAAATTTAATTCCATGTACTTTACCTATTGAAGAAGTCTTGGAGCATATTTAGCTGGCACATCATAAGCCTTGTAGAAGTAAGACGAGAAGGCGAATATATAACAGAGCGAGTAAAAAACACCTTAAATTAACACACTTGAAGTTTGTCAACGATCTATGGAATGAAACGAAGTACCTACACTATTGGTGCCAAGCTAACGGGCCGCATTAGAAATTCACTTCGTCCTAGAACATAGCTGACGCTGGCCACTTCTGTTGCATGTCAGAGGATCAATGACCAAAAATAACAACAAATAACACAGATGATCCGGAAAGAGCAGGAAACGGCAACACGGCTGGCCAGAGATCAGTGGAGAAAAGATTGAACACATGTCCCAACTAGGTCCTCTTTTGAAATATGGCTGTTGGTCTGCAAACTTTTCGCCACTACAAATGTTAATTATTGATTCGTGTTACCTCGCTGTATCTCTGCTGTGAATTCAGATATGGTGCTATCTAAATACAAACAATAGATTATTAATACATAAAGGAAAATGGTTTACGGTTCATTTAGTCTATAGTGGTGATATTTCCATAAATTGAGTTTTTCAACGTATTTTTAAAGCGATCTTCACGATGTTGGTGATGATGGTTTTCAAAGTTTTAGATGTTCTTCATAGCGATCTCTATTGTAATAAATATGCAGTCCGATTGGATAGGTTGGTTGAGATCTAACAGAATTTCTATTACTTACATATTTGAAGCTAAGATCCTGGAATAAAAATATTTTTTATGATAACAATAGTGTAAAACAAATTTAAAATTTTCAGAAATATTAATCAGTATTCCTATCGATATATATTGCTTTTATGATACATCTTTTTGTTTACTTACGCCCAAGTCGTGGACTCCTGAAATTCGCTAAAAATTTACAACAATGTGGTGTAAAAAAAATGTATTAGGTAGGTCAAAATATTACATATTTCGATATTAAATAGAATAATTACGTACGCTTAAACCAATAGAATTTGGTGGATTCTAAAAACAAAACAGAAAAGTCGCGTTTTTAATCAAACATCTCAAGTGATAAAAAAAACAATATAGTCAGGTGGGGTAATTGCAATAACGGGGTATAAGCAATAAGGCTTGTTTACGGTCTAACTACTAAAGAAAACTGGTGCTGCCATCTCTGATATGTGTAAAGTACTTTTTGAACTTCGCGCCTATCAATTCTCGGGAGAGTTTGACGTATCGATGAGTGAATGAAACGTCATTAGTTGAGTGACGTCGATGCCGCGTGTTACACACTTTGTTATCCTAACACGGGGTAAATGTAATAAGTGAGATAACTTTTTTTTAAATTTGATTACCTAAATTATCAGAGTGATTATAATTAAACAAATAACTTAAAACTTTAGCCAACTAAATACTTAATACACGTGATAATTATAAATTTAATACTGCTAAAAAGTAAAATGTTGTCTAAGGTTGAATATGTCATTCTAGTTATGGTACTCGCATTTACCCCACCTGACCCTAATAAAAATGTATGCGTATAGGCATACATTTAGAAAGCGTTTTTAATAAAAAGCGATGCTTACGTAAGAAACTTTAACAGTCTGTGAAAATAAAATGGATTTAATCGATAGAAAAAAATATTTTAAAATGCAAATGTAGACACAGTTTCAGATAGGCACAGAGTTCAACGACTTAAAGTTTTACTGAATCTCTAAAATTATGTAGCCGTAAAATTATTTAATTCAAAATACTTACGCCTTGACCTCCGTATTTCTAAATCGAACAAAAACGAAGGTTTGTATACATTTCGAGATATTCATTTAAGAACAAGAAAAAATATATTTCATTAATAAATGCAAGACAGATTGACAGTTTCGAGAAAGTGCAATGTTTTATGAAGAATATGTTTGAATTGCCTAAAGAGAATCTTACGCCAATATACAGTAAATTAAATCAATAACCAATCAATCACATAATCATTTACATGTGGACAGTTGCGGCATATGAGTACAACAATCTTAAGAAGGAAATTAAAGAAATAACAGAAAGAGATATATAGTATTAGATAGTATTTATTTGCGCAGACAAGCATAAACTGTTACAATTTATTATCATTCGAAAATTTACAAAAAATGAAAACTTGCATTTATGAATAGTTAAATATTAGAACAGAAAATAAGACATAGGTAGTTTAATGATATATTTACTAACTGATGAAAGTTCGTCCACATTCTGGGCGAGGATGTCCAACTGTGAACTCTGTAATCCAAAAGTCTATTTTCCATTTTAACAACAGCGGTTTTTACTAAAGTTACGGTTTTTTGTACGCACTACATAATGGCCCACGTTAGCACATTTTTAATTTAATAAAATTGTGAATTTATCGACGTCTCGTATACGAATGGAGCAATGGATATTGAAATGTGGTTATTATGAGCCCTGATGGGTCAGAGATAACAGTGTGCTCAGTATATTTTTAAAGCAGCGTCTGTGCAAAAGTTTTAATGTCATGTATTGAAATTCTTTAATTAGCCACGTGTCAAACTATACTGGACATTCTGTACAAGCAAATATTTTTATTCATTATTTCTATATGGGGACGGAAATAGAGAACGAAGGATTATTCGAGGGTGGCTTGATAATATTTGAGTGAAAAAAATAACAATGCCCAACTTTGCAAAAAATTTCTGGTCTATGGTTTCGAATTGTACAGACGCCAGCACATCAAGCTACTACAATCTGTCAAATTTCTTTAATAGATTTTCAACTTTATCGCTAAAGCATTACGTTCAAGGATGATTGGGAAAATTTTACAGTTTCGGGTATCTTGACCTGCTGGCGTCTGTACTTATCGGTAAAATAGTAGTTGTTTAATTACTTCTTATGTAATAAAACAGCAAAAACCCGTTTATATTTACATCACCAAATCTATGTATGTTACAAAATCAACAATGTCCAACAGAACAGTATAATATGTTTCAAATTCAGCATAAGCCGTAGTAGCCAATCACATACGTCATCACAGAGAGCCTCGTTTTGTTTCTCGCAGTAATGCGGATTTCACTAATGAAACTGAACGTGATCAGCACATAAACCACGTTTAAGAGCTGTCAGTGTCATTATTTTTCACTGAATAAAACGAATTTTTTTTTTTTTTCATGAATAAAACGAAACAAAGCGCTTTTTGACATATCTGTGTCGATATGACAGATATTTGTTACAGATATTCTTCACAGAGTAGAATATGCCATATCAATGTATTTGAAACATTAACACCAAAGAGTATAATAATTAAATAGGATTAACACTGACAGCTCTTGAACTCGGCTTAAATGTGATGTGAAAGTACAGACGCCAGCAGGTCAAGCTACCCGAAACTGTCAAATTTTCCCAATCAACATTGAACCTAATGCTTTAGCGACAAAGTTGAAAATCTATTGAAGAAATTTGATAGATTGTAGTAGCTTGATGTGCTGGCGTCTGTACATACTCACGGTTTTTTATCATTTTTTTAGAGGTGGTATAATATCGATTATGCACTGTTCAAAAGGCTTATTATTGGATATAAAAATGGAAAGGTATCCTGAAGTCGTTGACAGTTTGTTTGGCACGATAACGTGGAAGTAATACTGCAAACTGGAAACGCTAAGCAAGAGCTGTAAGTGCATCAGCACTTGTTAATCCTACACTATAATAATGAAATAGGTAATAGTTTATATTATGTACAGACGCCAGCAGGTCAAGCTACTCGAAACTGTCAAATTTTCCCAACCAACCTTGAACCTAATGCTTTAGCGATAAAGTTGAAAATCTATTAAAGAAATTTGACAGTAGCTTGATGTGCTGGCGTCTGTAACTACTTTAAATACCATTAAAGTTGGTCTATTGCTTCCAGAAAAAAACAGTTTTAAATTAATTATTAATTAATTAGTACCAATGGTATTAGTTTTCTATTTTTCATGCATATTTTATGTGATTAGTATACAAAGTATTTTTTTTCATATTTTATGATTTGCCGGTCAAACTTACATGTAAACATAAAAATAAAAAGTTACAATGCACAGACATCACTATGAGTGATTTACAAGGCTTCCATGTAATGTTTTTTTTTAATCACGGAAAAGGTAAAACTAGATGCGTTCTTATTAAAACAAATGCAAGGGCCGTCGTAACAAAACGCAAACGCCCTAGTAGAGCCACATCTTCTAAAAAATGTAATGTTAAATCAGTTAAAATACAACGTATAATGTAGATCAGGGGGCCGATTCTACTAATTTGCAACGTTACACGTTCAATTGTGTTTCAACAACAGTTCAGTTTCGATCGCCGTTCGATAGTTACCAAAAAAGTAATTCTACTATTCTTAAGCAAAATGGAAACTAACTAAACTGAATCGTAACAGGAACGTAACAGCGGGTAACCTGTGTGACCAACATTCCAAATAGTATGTTTTAATAATACCACAGAAAAAAAAGTTGAATCTAATAATATTACTAAATACGAATAAGTGCTACTAAAAGTATTTTTAATTCAAAAACATATCTAGACCATACTTATACTTTTAGCCTGTATATTTTTTTGTAACATTTCAACTTTATAAATAATAAAAACTCATAGGAACGTTTTGTTTTCGGCCCCAGCTTGCGAAATCTGTGAAACGAAACGTTTCAATTATGTCAAAAAGATAATGATAATGATGCGACTAAACGTCATGCTCATGTTCGGTTTTGTTATCAGAATAGCTTTTGAGATTGTTTCGATCGATCGGTGACTGAACTGAAACGTAGCCGCAGTTGGATCGTTGTTACATTAGTGGAATGCGAAAACGCTCAAAAGCCGTGGTTCAGCTGCCATTCAATTGCGATTTCTTAACAATTTTGTTAGTAGAATCGGCCCCCTGAACGCAAAATGAGAGAAGTTTGCCAAAAAGCCTTTTAGGAATGTTGACTACATATATCGTAAATAGGAACCGCATAAAAAGTTCAATAAAAAGCTTCTGTTTATATGGAAAGCACCTAAAAGAAAATCGTGGAGATGATCACAAGTCGCACAAGTATACAGATGAGAAGCAAAATATCATGGTCATCACTTTCATCAGGACATTTAAATGCTCAGAACCGCATTATTGCCGAGGCAATAACAACCGCCTGTACATATTGAGTATAAATAAAATGGCCAAGATAATCAACAGGCAGTACAGCACCTTGAACTTGAATGTATATTGGTGCCGATTCTCTTGTTTAATAACTAAACTAAAATGAGAGAATCGCTATCTTTTACTAACAGGCAGCGCGAGAAAAGGACGGCTATAGCTATGAACTAAGTTAGAGATGTCAAACTAGTTTACGCTTTGCGCTTCGCCGTGTTTTTAGTCGACATGTTTTTACGTGTCGTCTTCCGTATGGTAATATTAGGTCAACTAAAATTGACAGCTATATTTTATGTCCCTTCTTTTATTAGAGAGTAAAAGTTAGCAATAGCCTAAATTAAGTTTAGTTTGTGCTCAACAGAATCGGCACCATTTCCAATGTATATTTAACACCTGCTTCTATTTGGGCTTTGGCAGTCCTCGGATTGACTCGACTAGATTCGAGTACATTGTACCTATCTTACAGGAGATATCGATATCAACCCAAAATGTTGACGATATATAATTGTAGTAACGAAGAACTACATTGTGAAGAGCAACTGGAATTACCTTGCCTTTTAATTTAGTAAATAGTAAGATTTATCCTGACGGTGAGGGCTTGTGGCTAAGTAATAGGTAATAGCCAGACGGGTCGATCATTCAGGTTAAGCTACGCTTGCTTCGGTTGGTCCATGGTATGGGTGATCTTTACATACGAAGACCTCCATGCCTCGGAAAGTACGATAAGCCGTTGGTCCCGGCTGTTCGTGGATCTTTGACAGTCGTTACGGGTCCTCGGAAGTCCGAAAGTCTTACCAAGAGGTATCGTATTACCCAGTGACTGGGTTGTGAAGTTCAGATAGGCAGTCGCTCCATGTAAAATACTGGTATTCAGCTGCATCCGGTTAGACTGGAAGCCGACCCCAACATAGTTGGGAAAAGGCTAGGCAGATGTTGACTAAGATTTAACCTAATTTTCTAGTGATGTCACCTTCTTATGGGTAATGCCTACATATATTATATTAATAGTTAAAAGTTTTTTATTAACCTTTGTACCATATCTCACCTAAGAGCTAAAAGTATCAAAATCATTTTAAGAAGTTCTGTGAAAGGTTTGTGAGTTACAAAATCAACAATCGCCATTTACGTTTGCATCAAAAAGCGCAAAGTGACGTAAACTAAAATTAGAGAATCGCGATCTTCTTTTTTAGGCCACGCGAGAAAAGGACTGACTTTTATAGATGTCAAACTAGTTTACGCCTTGCGCTTAAAGCTCATTTCAGACTATGCTATAATACTCGTACAATAGCATATAGCATGTAGTTCATAGCATAACAATATCGCTCGCCATACATTTATTTAGAACACGTTCACACTTGGCTATACTATATATTATTGGCTTGCTATACGCTATGAAATTGAGTGATATACTATGACGACGACTGGTCAACTGAGCTTGCCATATAGCATATTTGCTTGCGATTATATCGCATAATGTGAACGCAATGCTATATAGCATAGCTATATAGCTTTTAGTGTTGTACTATATAGCAGAATAGTATAGCGTAGTCTGAAATGGGCTTCACCGTTTTTTTAGTCGACATGTTTTTACGTGACGTCTAAATTTGTAAAGAAATATTAGATCAACTAAATTTAACAGCTCTAATTTACCGCCATCTCTTTCTTGTTTTATTAGAGAGAAAAAGTTAGCAATAGCCTAAATTAAGTTTAGTTTGTGCACAACAGAATCGGCACCATTACCTATCAAAATCAGAAAAGTCCGATATTTTTTTTTTTTGTTTAAATTGCTTTCGGCCTAGAAAGTTTGTTTTAATAACTACCTGCATGTTCCTAGATCTAGAAAACAAGAACCACATACCTACCTATTGATCAGTAGTTTGAACACTATACAACTAAAAATATGGAATTGGCCACTCTGTTGAATAAAAGTGGACATTGTTGTTTTTGGAATAAGTAAACTCATTTACCCTCAAAGCATTTTCGTCATTATCTTCATCATCATCCTTGCGATCGTCCTTCCTCTGAAAATACCATTAAGTATTATTATAATATAGAAGTAGCTTTTATAAAATACCTACATACAACGCTACGAGGATCTTTTTCGCGCGACCAAAATTGGAAACAACGCCGCCATCTTGTTTTGTCAATACAATTTCAGTGACAATGGCGCCGATTCTCTTGTTCATTAACCCTAGATTACTACTCTACGTCGCAGAGGCGCCTGCGTTTTTGATATATTGCTCTCTTTTTTTATCCTTCGCGCGTTATACAAACAACAATAATAATTAATAATTAATATTTAATTATATAAACAGTCAAAACATATCAATCATACTTATAGGTTTTGAATAAAATCATTAGACAATATGATGCGCCTCGCCGGCGTATGAGTAGTTTGTTTGTACGTCGCAACATGAGTAGTAATGTCGGGTTATCTAAATTAAAATGAGAGAATCGCTATCTTTTACTAACAGGCAGCGCGAGAAAAGGACGGATAGAGCTATGAACTAAGTTAGAGATGTCAAACTAGTTTACGCCTTGCGCTTCACCGAGTTTTTAATCGACATGTTTTTACGTGTCGTCTGAATTTGTATGGAAATATTAGTGCCAACTAAATTTGACAGCTCTAATTTACGTCCGTCTCTTTCTTGTTTTACTAGAGAAAAAAAGTTAGCAATAGCCTAAATTAAGTTTAGTTTGTGTACAACAGAATCGGCAGAAATTTCACAAATGATTACCCCTCACCCCCTGTGAGGCGCCAAAAGTTCCTCGTAGCACTCTATTAAAATAAATAAATAAATCAGCCTGTGTACTCCTTTTTTTCACTCAACACGATCGTGCGCCAACTTTCGCCTATAGGCGTAAAACTCCTCCTGCCATCTACGCCTGGGTCTGCCGCAAATCCGCTGGACGTTTTCAGGGACCCATATTGTGGTGTCTTAGCCCATATAATGCATCTTAAAAGTCAGTTTAAAAAATAACAATATTTGAAACTTACATTGTTGCTACCCCTTTCATGCCTGTAGCTGTCGTCCTGCGAATATTTTAGTAATGCATTGATTATTTGTATCTTTGTTAGTGAAACAGTTTTGATGTTATACACAACAGTGGCGAGGTGTGATTTCTTGCTTATGTAGGTAAGTATGTACTTATCTACTTGCTTTTTACTTATCAATAAAGTAAAAATGAATCTAATAACTTAAAATAAGTCTTTGCTTTCCTTCATTTAACTCCATCTATCGCCAAATAGCAGAACCAAAAATACGTTATCACTACAGAAACAAAACTTTAATGTTTTAGAGAAATACAGTCAACTAAATTAAGGACTATCATTCTAAAATTATTATAGGAATATAAAGAATCGAATACAATAAAGATGAACGGATGAAAACTAAATAAAATATGCAATATTCCCCCATATCGTTTTTGCTGACGCATTTTTCTATATCTGTGTCTATCGTAACTATCCATGAAAATTGCCGGCAATATTGCCAAAGTTGCCAAAACTGCCGGGAATGTTTCCAAACTTCCCGGCAACATTGGGCAAGAAACGTATAAATAGAAAACAACTTTTACTAATATAATTGCTTAGTAAGATAAAATTGTGGTCTGCAGGGTGGTAGTTTTTATGCTTGTCTACAATATCCAACCAAAATTTTAGTTTTTACATTTATTTTATTACTGATAAACTAAAGAAAAGAAACAAGCTATCCATGATAGTTCATTGGTGATGAAACCGTAACTATTTTAGAGATATCGTAATTATTTTGTTTCTACATTCTTATAATTTAACTTCACTTGTATGTGAGAAAGTATATACATTTATATACATACATATCTGTATGTATAAAAGGGTCAAACCTTGGAAGACGAATTGATCAGCAACAACAAGTTGACGTTTTTAACCGACTTCAAAAAGGAGGTTATTTATTCTATGCGAATCTGAATAAAAAATGCGAAGAAACTTTTTCCCCAACCTATTATATAAAAAAACTTTTTAACAAAAAATAAAACCGACTTCCAAAACAAAACACTACAAAGTGATAAATAACTTTAATTTCGGTAGTCGGTGTCTTTGGTTTTGTGTACATTTTGTGTTATGCCACCGACTTCCGAAATTAAAGTTATTTTTCACTTTGTAGTGTTTTGTTTTGGAAGTCAGTTTTATTTTTTGTTAAAAAGTTTTTGTTTTCACTATTTAGTTGTGGTACTTACCCCACAAAAATTCGAATACCACTACCTGCTATGTAAATAACAGTGATAGGAAGTCATTAAAACATCATCCAGATAAACCAAGTGGGAAAAATACGCATTATTGAAGCTAACTCAAAAACTACCCAAGCCAAATTAATAAAATTTATAAGGCACCACCTTGGAAGTATACCCTTTCAAACAAAAAGAGAATTTTCTAAATCGGTCCATCCGTCTTTGAGTAAACGCGTAACAAACATACAAAAAGAAAAAAAAAACATACAGACGAATTGAGAACCTCCTCCTTTTTGGATTCGGTTGAAAATGAATCGCCGAAATGTATCTACGCGCATAACTTCCGGACGACTGCACCAAATTGGATAATTATTTTTTTGTTGTGTTTTTCATTGCCAGGAGAAGGTTTGTGTGAAAGAAAATGTTTAAAAAGTTGCCGGGAAAATTGGAAAATACGGGAAAACTGAAAGTGCGTTTTCTATGGGAATTTTGTATGAATTATTGAAATTTTGACAGGACAACGTTTGTCGGGTCAGCTAGTACATAATAATGGTAAGTATTGTTAGGGTTCCGTACCAAAATGGTAAAAAGGAACCCATAAGGTGCGACTCAGTCTGTCTTTTGCCCAACTATTTTGCAAATAAGATATAAATAAAAATATAGGTACGTATATACATTTTTTGCAACAGGGACTGAAAGGGGGTCTTAAAAATTCGAAGTGGAGCTACTAGACTAGGGCATGTGGGATATCATATGAAAGAGCGCTGTTTGCACATTCTCAAACATTTTTGCTTATTTTTTAGGCCGCATAGTTTTGACTTTTGATGAAAAATATAAAAAAAATACCGGTCCCCCCCTTATCTCCGAAGTTTGCAGAGAGAAAAATCTGAAATTATTCTGTGTGATAGAAGTTTATGTAAAGATTACAGGAAAAATAAAACGATGTGTCTAAATAGCACAGTTTTGTTTATATATGATGGTACGGAACCCTCAGTGCACGAGTCTGACTCGCTCTTGACCGGTTTTTTTTTTTTAAATAATGCATTACTAGAAGTAAATGACATGAAACAACTATCTACTATGAATGGTATGTACATGGCTAGACGCACTATTCCGAACAAAATTAAGAATTATTTCAAAATAGATCTTGCAGTTATTAGGTAGGTACTATTAAAAATCACTCATTTCACAACATTTTTTTTTGTTGGTAAAATTTAATTAATATTTTACTAACAGTTTTGGCTCACTATGATTTTGCTTTCTTTGACTGTTTTCTGACTATATTTTGTTCAGATTAGGGCGTCAAAACATTCGTTACAAATGAGACTTACATCTTGTCTGTCATCATTCCTTCTGTCGTCATTCCTGTCTGAATTACGTTCCCTTCTATCGTCATCGTGCCTATTCCTTCGGTCCAGATCTTGCCTCTCTCTCTTAGCTTGTCTAAGTCCTCTCGCATGTCTCTGTTGCGTAGCTTGTTGGTCCCTTCGAGATCTCCTGTTGCTGTCTCTTCGGTCATCATCTTGTCGGTCGTCGTCGTTTCTGTCGTCATCGTTTCTGTCGTCATCGTTCCTGTTGTCATCAGCCCGGTCGTCATCGTTTCTGTCGTCATTATTTCTGTCATCATCGTTTCGATCATCGTCGCGTCTGTAATCGCCGCGTCTTTCATCGTCGCGTCTGTCATCGTCGCGCCTGTCATCGTCGCGCCTGTCATCGTCGCGTCTCTCATCGTCGCGTCTGTTATCGTCGTTTCTGTTATCATCTTCTCGGTCATCATTTCGTCTATCATTTGATCCATCCCGTCGATCTCGTCTGTTATTGTCATATCTGTTTGAGTTGCTCCTACCACTGTCTCTCCTGTCATTGTCGTCATCGTCAGCGTTTCTATCGTTATCATATCTGTTTCGTGAGTTGCTTCTGTCATTGTCATTTCGGTCGTTGTCGTTTCGGTCTTTACCATATCGATCATTGTTGTATCTGTTGCGTGAGTTGCTCCTATCTCTATCCCCTCGGTAGTCATCAAGCCTGTCATCGTCGTTCCGATCATTATCATAGTTGTTTCGTGAGTTGCTTCTGTCATTGTCTCGGCTGTCGTTGTCGTTTCGGTTGTTGTCGTTATCATATCGATTATTGTTGTATCTGTTGCGGGAGTTGCTTTTATCGTTGTCTCTCTGGTCGTCATAGCTGCGGTCATAGATGCTATATCTGTTTCGTGAGTAGCTTCTATCATTGTCCCTTCTGTCATTTTCATTTCGATCACTGTTGTATCTGTTACGGGAACTGCTTCTATCATTGTCTCTGCGGTCACTATCATCGTCGTTCCTATCGTTGTCATATCTATTTCTTGAGTTACTTCTATCGCTATCGCTTTTGTCATCCTTCCGTCGGTCGTTATCGTATCTGTTCCAGTTATCGCGCTCAATTCTTCTATCATTACTAGGTCTGCTTCGGCCGCCACACTTACCGCATCTGGCACGCATACTTGATCGGTAACGGTTATCGTTTCTATTGCTGTCAGATCGACTTTGCTGTGCGTTAGATGAACGATCGTAGTCCCTGCGATCGTTCCGTTTGTTTCTCCTGTCACGACGGTCCCTTCGGTCTGCGTCATTGTCATTGTTACGGTCACGTCTCTGAGGAGTCAAATAATCGAGTTATTTCATGTTTTATTTTTGTTGTATTGTTATTTGTATTGTTTCTAATATAATTAAGTCGTTTTACGAGTATGTTTTGTATGAGATTGATATTCCATCGTTTTATTTGCATTTGATAAAATGCAGGTCAGTGGCAATATCGTATAAATCATAGAATGCCATTAGTTTTAATGTACTAATTATGTGTTAACTTTCCTGTCTCTTCTGGTTACGTTTAAGTTAGAGAAAATTAAAAAGTGTTTATTTCTTAACAGCAGATGTTTTCTGCTGATTTTCAGATGAAAATGAACGTAAAGGTTTGAAAGAACGACAGCCTACCGCCATGAAATTATATTTAGTTAAAGCTAGGTCAGTAAAACGGGAACATATATGTAGAGTATAGCTGTCTTATTACAAAACGAATTCAAACTTCGGCCAACCAAACCTTCGACCCAGTGTATTCCGACAAACGTAAAGTTCTTAATACAAAATTGACAACTAAGATTCTGTTCTAAAGTCAGTTTTTGTCTTAAGAATTTTCAGTCGTCGGAAAAAAGTTCAAAATACAATAACTGCCTTGAGGGTTTGGGCTCGGCCTACAGTAAGAACTCGTTTTGTGTTAAGATAGTACAGATTTAGGAGGCAAAATACTCAGATTACCTCTATTCCCGTCCGGCACAGGCTCGGTTCTTTGCCGGGCACATCGCGGGCTGGTAGCTTGAGAGCAAAACCGGATATCACACATGGACTCTCATATACTTAGAACGGTGAAGTGTTATTGGGTTTTCTGTTGTTCGGAATTTGAAAATTGGCGGTCAACGTGCTTTCTGAAGCACGTTTGTCACAGCAACCGTGCTTCAGAAAACACGTCAAGCCGTTAGTCCTGTGCCTGAACTCTCTCCAGTGGTGTCAGATTGCCGTCCCATCGAGCGTGAGGAAGAGAGAGTGCACCTGTGTCTGCGCAAACACTTACTGCACTACAATTTGTCCCACGTCTACGGCTAGTCTCCCTGACCTGACCGAAATCCGGTCAAGAGGACTAATAAAATAATATGTCCGATGACTAATTCACTGTTAACAAATATCGTTCTATTGAATAACGTTATAAGTGTCTAGTGTCAAACATGACATTTGCTGTTTCCCTGGTAAACTGTAAAATGTATGAACATGTAGGCTAACCGAGTAGTAAAGCAAGCTTGTGACCAGTGCGAGTGTGAGCATATGCAGCGGGCGTTATTGTTGAGAGAGAGAGAGTATCTGTGTTTTGTATACCTATCTTAAAACACGTATACCCTGAGTCTCTATTTCAGATAATTTTTGTAAACAAAGGTGATAACAGACCAAAAAAATATCTTTATAATGGTAATTCCTCAAAAATGGCGGAAAAAAGGTTACATTTTCTTTTAAGTACTGATTTTAGAAATAATAATTTAAAAATGATCACACCTTAATTATTTTTAGAAATTTTCGGGTTTAAACAAAGTTATTAATAAGTGGAGATTTTCTGGTATGAAATATTTTATGATACTGGTAACACTGCAGGAGTTCCTAACATTTTCAAATTTCGTTTGACAGTACGTCTAAGTTGCGTTTTTTACCGTGGTATTTTCAATTCATTCGTTTTCTTTTCCCGATCAAGCTCTTCGCTGCGTGTTTGTTAATTTTGTTGTGTTATTGTGTTCGTGTTACTTGTTCATCTTGTTGTTTCCTTGTTTTTGTTGTGTTAAATTTTATGACAAAATGTTTTGTACCATTGTACTGTCATTTTGACTTGACGTTTCTTTGTTTACAAAAATGATCTGAATTAAAGACTCGGGGATTAGTAAGAATCTGTTAGCATAATATTGAATATGCAATTTCGAAAAAGGCACATCTCGCATATTTTGAAAAATACCTTTTTTCAAATCAATGAATTCTATATGCTTACCTCTACCTATTTTATATGAAGAGAGAACATCTATGGTATTATTTTGTTCTACAGCGTCATGGCGTCTACAGCAATAATTTCGAAAAGGTCATAACTCTAAAGAGATGTGCCCTTTTCGAATTTATTGTAATACTTCTGCACCAAGAAAATTAACGTTGAAAAAATAAATACAGAAAATATTATTGATTTCAAGAAATGGGCTTAACTAAATTCTAAATTTAAACCTTTATCAGTAAGAAGTTACAGAAAAGGTGTACCTAAAAATTATAAACTTAATTTCCGATACTTGAAAATTAAGTTTATAATTTTTAGGTACACCTTTTCCGTAACTTCTTACTGATAAGATTCTTACTTATTATGAGTTTGAACTTTAATTACGTGTACGGAGTGAACAATACAAACGAACGCTCGACTCGTTATTGGTTTGAACGCTTCCGACACGGAAATTTTGATCTAAAAATGATCCCCGTGGTCACCCGAAATCTGAAGTCAGCAACGACGAATTAAAGGCGATAGTGGAAGCTGACGATACTCAATCTACGGCTGAGTTAGCAGCAGCTTGTACACAGATTGTACTTCGGAGAGTGTGCCCGAGAACTCCACGACCTCATTCCACCGGCCCCCTTCTACCACCGGACATCTAGACGCACTGCCAGTTACCATCCCTACCTGGTTGCTATTCCACCAATTCGCACTAAGCGCTTCCAAATGTCTTTTATAATGCGCACAGCAAAAGAGTGGAACTCACTACATGCGTCTGTGTTTCCGAACGTATACAACCCTAATGTCTTCAAAGTGAGAGTGAACAGGCTTCTTCTGGGTAAGCTCACTCCATCGTCGACTTTGTCTCTGTCACCTCTGACCTAGACTAGAGTCAAGAGCAAACCCATCACAAATAAAAAAAAAAAAAAAAAAAAAGCTTTCAACGTTAGCATCAAAACAATATTGGTCCATTTGCGTCAAATTGGCAAGGTAAAAAAACTTGATAATTGGGTGCCGCACGAACTGAACGATCGCCAATGCGACGAACGCGTTGAGGTATGCCTTGCATTGCTTTTAACAGACACAGAAACGAAGGGATTTTGAACCGCATTGTCACTTGCGATGAAAAATGGATTGTTTTTGATAATCGTAAGCGGTCATCATGTTGGTTAGACCCTGGTTCAGCGCCTAGGCATGCCCCAAATGAAAATTTACCTCTAAAAAAGTAATGATCACTGTTTGGCCTAGTGCTGGTATAATTCATTACAGCTTCTTACCAAATGGCACCAGCATTACTGCGGATGTGTACTATGAGGAACTGGACATAATGATGGAGAAGCTCGCAAATCTCCGGCCAGCTTTGGTTAATCGCTCATCCTCGCTGCTCCTACACGACAACGCTCGACCTCACATGGCACAAGAGACGGTCTCTAAGCTACAAGAGCTAGGGTTGGAAGTTTTGCGTCATCCACTCACTCACCAGACTTTGCGCTGTTTTCAAAATTTGGACAACTCCTTGGCAGGGAAAAAATTCAATACCCGAGAGGCAGTACAAAATGCCTTTGAAGAGTTTGTTGGCTCCCGTACACCTGACTTCTTCATGAAGAGCATTGAAAAATTACCACTGCGCTGGCAGTGATGCACTGATAGCACGTTTTTATTGATAGAAATAAAAAATATTTATATAAAAATGACTTAACTTTCTGCATACTAAACGGCAATTTCATAAGTAAAGACCTAGAAATCCACATGATGAGATATGCATAATATTCTAAAAAAGACACTTTCTACCAAATTAACTCTCTTCAAAGTGTTAGAATTTCATGAATATGTGTATACTTCCAACTACGCGTATATTATGAGTCTCGCTTGTGTCGCGTTCCGATGCGGACGTGTTTGCATAATATTCTGTTTTAATTAGCGCGGCGCAAGCTGTCGCTCGTAATTTACTCGCCATGAGCAATGAACTTGTGGCGAATGAGCTGCTGGCGTTCCTGCAACAGAAGCTGGATGTGATGGACGAGGTGTCTGCTGTCCAGATCTGCGCAACGAACTTCAGCGAGGAAGACATAGCTGCTGCCAAGCTGTTGTTGTTCAGTGCGCTTAACAAGCGCGACCAGATGGTGTCCCGCCGGCGTGACGGGACTAAGAAGAGCCTGCAGGATATAATCACGCTGTTCAAGGAGACCGACCCGGATGACGTGCCGACGTTTGTGGCGAAAGAGTTGCACAAGCTTCCACCCGTCACCTTCGACCACGTCGACGTAACGAGCCTTCTGAAGGACATTGTCTTCCTGAAGGCCCGCCTCGCGGATGTTCTGGCGAAATTAGATGCATCCCAAAACTCTGTCACCGAATTGCGCAAAGAAGTAAGCGAGTTGCGTAACAGTGTGGCCGTAACTAGGTCATCAGCCGATGCATCTAATGTAAACATGTGTCGCGGAGCCGGCCTCGATATTTCGTCGTCAAATTCCGCGTCAGCAGTTTCGTCGCCAGTGCATCCGTCGTTTGCTGAGGTTGCAGAGCGCACCGCCCCCGTGCCCCGCAGCCCTGCGCTCGTCACCGCAGCTCCTCCGCACAGCGCCGTCCGAGTTCATCACCCCGTCCCGCTGCCAGTATCTGCAGCGCTGGCGAAACCCTTACGAAAGGACTTCGCTAGCGTCCCCGCGAGTGCCCCAGGCGCTCCAAGTATGAAGCCTATACCAGAAAAGGCGCCGAATAGGGCTGATGAGGAAGGTTTCGTGACAGTTCAAAGGAGGAAGCGCCGGTCGCGAACCAACAAGAACCACTGCGGCAAAGCTCCTTCGAAGCCAGAAGTGAGCCTGCGTGCCGCTAAGCCGAACACACCGGTGTACATCTCCCGCCTGCACTACAGCACTAAGGCGGAGGACATCGTGGAGTACGTGCGCCAGAAGACAAGGTACATGCCCAGGGTGCAGTTACTGGAGTCGCGCCGCAACGTCAATTTCAATGCGTTCGTGGTGCGAGTACCGAACTGTTACCTGCCCGTTGTCATGGAAGAGGACTTCTGGCCGCAGGACGTGGTGTTCCGTCGCTTCCGCGGACAAGTGCCACAGGACAGCTCAAGGACAAGCGAGTGAAGTGAAGCTACTAACATAGTTTTAAGCTATATTTATTAACACACGTTTTGTTTTATACTTTATATATGTTAGTTTGTAAGGTATGTATCTATGGGCCATTGTAGCCTGATAATAAATGTTTTATTATTATTATTATTATTATTATTATATCAAAACTTCGTTTGAACGTTGAGGTGTGTCAAAGGAATCAATATTAATAAAAGCATGTAATACCAAATCATCATTATCGTCGTCATCGTCATCGTCATCATCGTTTTTATCACGTTGGTCCTGTGAAATAGAAATTACCATTCCAATAAATATTTCTGATGGAAATCTTCTGATGTCTTTAGAGATATCAGATTCTAAGAGGAAAACTTACTTATTCCACTACTGTAGGATATTTCGGCGCTCGAATGACGTGTGCATTTTTTTTTAAATTGTAGCGTTGTATATTGAAATGACTTTAGTCATCTCTTCGTTTTTTATGGTTCTTTGTCTTCTTTAAAAATTCTTTTCTGATTTATTTTGACTCTTAAGTCACAGGATCACCTAGTTTAAGAGTCAGTGTTTACCTTATCCATATGACCTTTAGTTTAGTTAACCAAGTTATGTTGTTTTAAGCAATGTCAAAGGTTTTTGTATCACTATAGATTTTTATTTCTTTATTATTTATTAGGGTTCCGTATCTCAAAAGGAAAAACGGAACACTTATAGGATCACTCGTGTGTCTGTTTGTCCGTCTGTCACAGCCAATTTCTTCTGAATTTAATGGACCGATTAACTTGAAATTTGGTACACGTATGAATTTCTGTGGCTCAGACACGGACGTGTAACGTAAATAAATGAATTTTTAATATGGGCGTAAAATTAAAAAAAAAAGTTTTGCAAACTGTACCATGTGGCATATCAAATGAAAGGGCTTACTGTGACGGTCTCAAATATATGGAGTGACTGGTAATTAGTGACCTATACTTAAAAGCATGATTGGACTAACTATAACAAACAACTTTTACTATGGGGCCAAACCTGTATTCGCGAAAAAAAAACAGCTGTAACCCTTCATTGTGCGTGATCCGACACGCACTTGGCCGGTTTTTTTTTAAATTTATTTATCATGCTTCCAGAGAAGTCTTAGCACCATTTACAGAGCACAAGAAAGTAATATAATCAAGACTTACATCATGGTCTTCTCGATCTTCAATCAGCTGATGAAAGAAAATTAACAGTTATTTTAGTGGTAGGTTAAAATGAGTACGAATAAATAAAAATAGTAAATGCTAGAGGTTACACATAGACAGTTTATCTTATTGATACTTTTGTCTATTTGATATTTATTAAAGAAGTTAGTTATAGAAGATAGGCTGAAGAAGTCAATCCAACTGTAAAGATGAAAGTTTAGCTTAAGAGGACACCGAGCGCACAGTGGCGCCCTCATAGTTTGTTTGGTTATTTATTTTAGAATGAAAATGTAGTAAATAAGCATGTTACGTTGTGCTCCATAATACGATACGTTATTATTGTTACAAACAGTAGTTTTACTTTTTTTACATATCTCGGGACCCTGGGGTCCCAGACCTTTGGAAGGCGTACGACGGGCCGAAGTCAACGCGCAGAGGCCCTTTAGACAATTTTAACACTGACAATTTTTTGTGGGTTATGGGTTTGGGTGGCTAAGTGGGCAACTTGACAAATAGTAGTTTTATATTGTTAAGTTTTATTATAATCATTAAAACAGTGCTTAATGGCGACTTCTTCCGTTTTAAAGATTAGAATAAAACTTAACAATATAAAACTACTGTTTGTAATAAAAATAATAACGTCTAGTTTTGTGGAGCACAACGTAACATGCTTATTTTCTGCATTTTCATTCTAAAATAAAATAAATAACCAAACAAACGACGGGGGCGCCACTGCTCGCTCGGCGTCTTCTTAAAGAGCAAGTCAAATTAACTAACCAAGGTTTTGCGTTACCTGGCTTTCCCGAACATGACAATAACAGAATACGTGAAAACAAGGGAATGGATTTGATGGCCAGCCTTTGATTATTGAAGAAGTACAAAAAGAAGGAGATAATTATGCAAAAACTATCAAGAATTCTTTAATACTTTTAAGGTATAGAAACGTATAGGAGATTTAAAAGAAATGAGAAAATAAATGATGAAGTTTCTGAAAAGAATAATCCAGGAGATGAATCTACCACTATAGAAGTTAATTAAGATAGAATTGTTGGATTAATTAAAGACATGTCGTTACATTTAAACTAAGCCTGTGTAGTCGTCGCCGCGCATTTTGCTGTAAATAAACAAAATTGATTCATAATTGTTAATACTCCGTCTAGAGAAATGCATAACAGTATAAATAACATTGCTAGTGGTGTAGATGTTGGTGTATCAATGAGATAAGCTGTTCAGCCAGTCTATTCTGTAAAAATCTCACCGTGAAAACGTAGGTGAATTGAGCTTGAAGAGAGCTATCATTCCACCTGATGCTAGGGATTGACACTATTGACAGCTCACTCCACGCTCACCTCACCTAAGTTTTCACGGTGAGATTTGTACAGAATAGCACTGCTGTAGTCAGCCTTAAACATGGGTGGTTTGGGTTCCCTTTTCATCACAAAACCATGTCAGACCCTCCAGGATGAAAAAATGATGTAGTTCTTTTGCAATTGGACTAAAAGCTGGATTTCAGTCTTACGACATCTATTGGGACCGTTAGGAATGTTCAGATATTTTGTAGCAGATGACTTGTTGGCATACTTGTAGTGTTTCGTAGATGTAACTTTTTGATAGATCCCATCATTCTTAACTAAATTTACTATTCTTTTCTCGCTACAAAACTGGCACAAGATGACAATGACATAATTATAATTCACCATCAATGTGGCCATACCTAGGTACAGAGATTCCACAAATTGGTGATCACAATTTGAAGAGTAATCTGACTTAGAATGATCTCCACGTGATCTCCACCATGTGAACCCAGTGAGTGGTAAATGTAACCTATTTATAATTTAAAATATTAATATAAGTCTTACCTGGTCATCAGCATTAGACTGGCCCGGCTAAAATAGTAAAAGCATTTTTTTTTATTACAAAAATTTTATATAAAATAAGTTTACAAAAAAGTTAAGGCGCAAGCCCACCGCGGCACACGCTGTGCACGGGCACGCGGCGCATTTTAGCTGCGTGGATTCATTTGTTTGACAACGTGGGTCTACGTTTAGAGGCTATGCACGTGTTTTTACCAAGACTATGGTGCGTAGCTCTACTGAGACAGATATGACGGGCGGGGAAGCGACGCCTGCGCTGTTTTGAGTTTGTGGCAATTGCTAGGCAGTGTTGCCAAGGAATATAAATATGATTGTCTATCCAAAACCGGTGTTTTCTTTTCTTTTTCAATTCACTCAACATTAAATCATCAGTCTCACTTTCGAATTCATGCCAATGCCATTCTATAAGTACCTAGATACAATATTATATACGAGAAACACGAAACGCGTCCGTTCCACAAGGCGTCTCAAAACTGCTGCGATACAGTTGTACAGACGCCAGCACATCAAGCTACTACAATCTGTCAGATTTCTTTAATAGATTTTCGACTTTATTGCTAAAGCATTAGGTTCAAGGTTGATTGGGAAAATCTGACACTTTCGGGTAGGTTGACCTGCCGTCTGTACATAGTCATGGGTTAATATTCGTGTATAGTGTATATTCGTGTATATTCGTGTACCACATGCACAGCGTGCATGGCGTTGACAGCGTTGAGCTATGTGAGCGCCATATTCGAACAAGCCACGCATGTACCAATGAAGTCAATTGATGTGTAGCGTGCTTGACACACGTGGCTAGCCACTCCGTGCGCCGCGGTGGGTTTGCACCTTTACGTTCGCCACCTCTGTTTATGGCTAATTCGAATAAGGTTATAAGTTTGTAAGAAACACGCTGTTGTTATGAATAAGTATACGAGTACAAAGCGCTGTCTGCATTGAAAACTATTATTCAGGGTACCTACAGTTCAGTTAAGTCATTGCCTCGCTCATGAAAATGATGCGATGACAAATGTTTGTTATATATATCATTCAAGAACGAACCTTCACACACACATGGTTCAATTTTCATCATTCATTTGCAACTTTGGTTTATCATTTTAATTAATGACTGATATTTTTTTTTTTGTTTTATATAACTTACGTAGGTTGCTTTGTTTTATGTGAATGTCGTGTAAACCTATCGTTGGTATTTAAATATGAACCCTTCCCTGATAGCTTTTACTATTGAATGAACAAAGTGTATACGTACTGTTGGCGTATACACTTATCTATATAAATAAAAATCAATTGTCGAATGTATGCACGCGCATCACTTCAGAACGGTTGCACCTATTTGGCTAATTCTTTTTTATCGTGTTTGTAATTTGTCAGGACAAGGTTTGTATAAAAGAAAATGTATGAAAAGTTTTCGGGAAAATTGGAAAATCCGGGAAAACTGAAAGTGCATTTTCTATGGGAATTTTGTATGAATTATTGAAATTTGGACAGGACAAAGTTTGTTTGTTTTAAATAATTTTAAATAAATAAAAATAATTAAATACTTTCTTTTTAAGGTAGAGTAGTATAAGTAAAATAGTGAAATGGTTAGTAGTCAAAAAATTTAGCTTTTCTGTTATTTTCTCAGGATCTGTATTTTACTGGTACCTCAGATACACACTCGGATCTATAGGTACCACGGTTTCAGACACCTTATTCAAAATAAACCCTGGTGCCCTAATGTAGCTCACAACCCTGAACTTTGTTCCGAAACCATGACCGCACTCATCTGCTACAAAACTAAAACAAATCACATTTTTTTACAATAAAGAGGTTATGTTATTTTTTAATGGGGTTGTTTCCTGGAAGCTTCTCCGCAAGGTGGCGTTGTATATTTGTGTAACAAACATACAGCTGTCAACGTTTTTGATAAAGACGTGTGCATTGTGTGGACAATTTTTAAGTATTTGCGTGTTTTTTTTTCATCTATTTGTGTTGCTTTACAATGTATTCTACCAGGCGTATCGCCCGTTTGAAGGAAAGTTTCTTTTTAATGATACTAATGATAAACAAGAAGTTAATTGTTACAAAATGCTAATAGTTATTTGAAAGGAAACCATTTTTTTTTTCACAGGTCGTAAGCTTTTTACAATTATTAATAAAAAGACATCATTAATAATAATAGTTATGGTACCAACGTGTCGTCTTAGAAGTGGTCTCATAGTCTGTTTCCTTGAAATGTTTCCCACATAACCTCGAAAAATCACTAGATTTGAAGAGTTTTTTTTATATTTCGGTGCCTTTTCCCACTTTCTCTTCATGTGAAAATTACTTGCGAATTTGCCAACGCCTATTTCTTTGCATCCAAAAGCTACACAACGACCCATTATATTGATAAAAGTCACAAAAACACAAAATATTGTTTAGTTTCTATGGAGTTTGACTGTTTATTTGTTTGTAATAAACACTCAGCGCCATCTACGCGGAACTAATTGAAAGTTTTCTTCCCCATTTGTTTTTCACAAAAAATGGCGCGAAAATAGAATGTTTTTTTAAACTTACCGCATAAGGTGCAGCTAGCACAACAGCGAGGCAAAGAGAAAAGAGGATTATCCACCTCATCTTTGCTGTGAGCCTAACAAAACGCTATGGAAGAATAGTCCTCACTCAATATATAAAAAACCTGTGAATACCGTAAATAATCAATATTAATGATTGCACGGTCGTCACTAATCTGGCGTGAAATCTCAGCGCGATTGTGAAAAGAAAAGTTCTAGATTTTTTTTGATTTTTAATTAATTATTGTGTTATTAATAATTCAATTATAGTCTTATGAGATTCTAATTATTTTTTGATTATTTTGGTGTAAAGAAAATTCGTTTTTTTTTTATTAATCTTGATTAGTGACACTGGGCGAAAGAAAGCCGTTTGCCGTGTGATTAAACACGTCATGAAAATGTACCTACTTCAATGATATTTAGCCTTCAATGGCTTGTATACACATAAAGTTCACTATCAAACTATGAGTTACAACCAAAAACAACTAAGTAGGTACATTTAGTTCAGCACGTCTTCTCACAAACACGTATATTTATCGAGTAGATACTTACCATTAACTTTTCAAGTTTTTGTTATGAGTTAATCAAAATATTCCTGATTGTGTATAATTTACATGGACATTTGTGTCCATGTAAATTATACAAAATCAGGAATATATAACTTCGTAATATGACATGTAATTGTGTACCTATAACTATTGAAGCAAACTGAATTTAAAAATAACATTAAAATAGTTTCTCTTATACTCGTAAGAGTCAGACAGAAACATTATTTGGTTCCATTGAGATAAGAAAAATATGGAGACGCCTCGCGCCGCGTTATTCTATACATTCATTTGCTTATACAAATGTGAGCGAAATACGATACACAATGTGAAATATCGTTTTGTCTCATTCTTTCTAATAAAATAATCGTATTTGATAAAAGAGACAACAATATTTAAGTTATTGCGTATTATGGCAACATTTTGTCCTGACGTAGTGACAGTTGTAGGTTAGTGCCATATCGGCCATCCTGTCAAACGGTTGTTTACTTTTTGTATTATTGAGATTTGCGAGAAAATTACGAGTAGTTTACCTTTAAAACTGCATTTAAATGTCAGTATACAGCAATTCAACAATAGTTATAGTAACGACTATGTTCCTTGATTGCCACAACCCTAGCAATGGCAGCCATTTTATGAGACATTAGGAATGAGTGATAGGGTTGTAGGTATGCACATTTTTTAGGGTTCCGTGCCTCAAAAGGAAAAAACGGAGCCCTTATAGGATCACTCGTGTGTCTGTCTGTCTGTCCGTCTGTCACAGCCAAATTGCTCCGAATCTAATGGACAGATTAAGATGGAATTTGGTACACGTATAAATTTCTGTGATTCAAACACGGACATCGTAAATAAATGAATATATGGGGTCAATTTTAGGGGCAAATAAGAAATAAAAAAAAAAAGTTTTGCAAACTGTACTGTGTGACAAACAGTACTGGGGGCCGATTCTACTAATTTGCAACGTTACACGTTCAATTGTGTTTCAACAACAGTTCAGTTTCGATCGCCGTTCGATAGTTACCAAAGTCATTCTACTATTCCATAAGCAAAATGGAAACTAAACTTAAACCGAATCGTAACGGGAACGTAACAGCGGGTAACCTACGTGACCAACATTCCAAATAGTATGTTTTAATAATACCACAGAAAAAAAAAGTTGAATCTAATAATATTACTAAATACGAATAAGTGCTACTAAAAGTATTTTTAATACAAAAACATATCTAGACCATACTTATACTTTTAGCGTGTATATTTTTTTGTAACATTTCAACTTTATAAATAATAAAAACTCAGAAGAACGTTTCGTTTTCGGCCCCAGGTTGCGAAATCTGTGAAACGAAACGTTTCAATTATGTCAAAAAGATAATGTTGCGACTAAACGTCACGCTCATGTTCGGTTTTGTTAGCAGAATAGCTTTTGAGATTGTTTCGATCGATCGGTGACTGAACTGAAACGTAACCGCAGTTGGATCGTTGTTACATTAGTGGAATACGAAAACACTCAAAAGCCGTGGTTCAGCTGCCATTCAATTGCGATTTTTTAACAATTTTGTTTGTAGAATCGGCCCCCTGTACTATGTACGGCAGGGGCTCAAATATATATATTATATATTTGGGATATATATATTTTATAATTTTAAAATAAATTATTTTAAAGTTATTTAAGAAAATAGGCGAAAATTGAACATTCCCCCCTTAAAATAGTTCTATACCTATAGATTACAGGAAATCATATAATAGGTCTATGGTCTTAACATGGTAAATCTCTCAATATTGTGCTTACAAACTTACATTTGTTCATAGTTAAACTTAAAAAAAAGTTATTTATGAAAATAAACACAAATTGACCATTTATTGTATCCGAAACTACCAAGCCTAAAATTTTGAAAAAAAAATATGCAGAAATTTGTTCTATACCTATAGATTACAGGAAAACCTATAAGAAGTCTATGGTCTTAAAATAACATGGTAAATCTCTCAATATTGTGCGTACAAACTTACATTTGCAGTTGGAATATATGGGAGAACATGTTTTTCAACTACAATGTTAAGTTTGTTCTTGGGATAAATTCATCCCAACTACGGAACCCTTCATTGTGCGTAGTCCGACTTGCACTTGGCCGGTTTCTTTTTGTAGGTATTTACAGTCCATATATTTATATGTCTATGTTTCGTTCATTAATAACTAGGTAGGAATACGTGACAAGGGACATTCATACCCAGTTTCAGAAATAATTATTAATACAAAAATTTACTATGACACTGTCAATATTCATCATAGTATTGGTAACATATGGAGCCGAAATGTTTTTGAATGGTGATCGCGTCCCACCCTATGAAACCTTATAGGAGGCCTACGATGTAGTGAGGGTGCAGAAATCCGCTGGATAAAGGCGGCGCAGGACGGGTGATTATAGCGAAGATAGAAGGCAGACTACCTGTATTAGCGGACGTCTTTCGGCTGAGCCATTCAGCCATTACACTACTCTGCTACAAGAATATTTTGGAGCTCGAATAAGGAGGACGCTGTTGGTAAACCTTTGTGCAATTGGAATAAAAACGGGCACTTGCTCACTTTAGATGTCGCTACTAGCAGGTGTCCAATAATTTGACAGCTAGCAGTCAATATCCATACATTTTTGGTAAACAAGCGACTTCTTTACGCATAATTAATTTATTAATATTGCGTTGCGCAGCTGTTGACTGCAAATATACGCCCACGCATGTATTTTCCAAAGATGTTAAAAGGCGAAAACTGTAGCATATGTTCTCGGAAAAAAAAAATTGGAAATCCGATATGTGCTGTCCTTTTTAAACCTGAAGACTTCTAATGGAGACATTCATTTACAGGTTTTGCTCCCAAGAGATCTTTTTGTTTTTTTTTTTAATATTTTTATTTCATGAAATTATAATACAGAGGTGTTACTTAATTCTAAACTCGCCAAACTTTTACGTTTGATGGCGAGAGGCGCTCTTTTACAACAATAAACCAACTTACGTACATACCTACTACTTTTACATAAGTTACACTGTTAGATACGGTTTAATCTTATACAATATATTTATTTCTGCTAACTGTCCTGTATAATACTTTTCAATTTGGTCTTAAGTGATCTTTTACTAATTTTTACTTTTTCTCTTAATAAATCTATTTTATTGAATACTTTAGGTACCTGTAAGTACCTAATACCTGTAAGCCTGTTTTCATTACCTTCAGGTACCTGTGGTGTAATATTATGCGAGTAAAGGTGTGTGTTTGTTTATCATATTATCTATGTAGATCAGTGCTAAAATTAACATCTCTTCATTTTTTTTTCAGTCAGGAAGATCATCGTCGAGTTGGTTTTCAACTCCGATCAGGTTATACTTGTCGTACGCCTCCAGTCTTCAACAAAAATAAAATAAGTTAAGGTGAGTATAGTCGTCGACATGTGCATCTTTTTTTTTGTGTGGTTCTCCCGCTCTGGGCGGAGCGGAACGGCGTGTCAGACTTCTACTGAATAAATAAAACCCACGCGTGTTCCTTCAGTTGCCTGTGCCAGGTCCACGGTAACTCTTTCAAACAACCCGCAACCCTGGCAGGCATTGGCCCTTGCGGACCCCGTCAGTTAGTGCTGACATCTCTTTGAGGTGCGCCTGGAACACAATGTGCCGTCGACCCGAGCCTGGTCCTTACCGGACGGCGAGCTACCCATTGCTCACAGTCCGCAAGCCCGCGCCTGCGGTGGCCGGGAATCGGCTATCGATTCCCGACGCCCAGGGCGTCTCCTGCGACGACTAGGAGCGTGAGGGCGCAAAGATTGCCTCTCCCTCACGCGTTTCGCCTCCTCCTTCGCGAGCATTACTGCTTCGCAGATGGAGGTGACGGCTTTCCATGCACTCTCGCTCCGTACCATGGCCTGGACCAGGGCCGGACGCGAGAGATCGCCGCCGCCGATCGCCTCCGCGAGCACGCTGCAGTGCATCGCCCAAGCCGAGCAGACCTCCACCGTATGCTCCACCGTGTCGTAGTCGCCGACATGTGCATCTGGACTGAGGGCACATTTTTTTAATTCTTCCGAAACAAATTAAGACTTATAGGGAAAGTAGTTAAAATAGTAAAAACTTAATACATATTTAACTCTTCAAGAATAAAGGTGATGTACAGGACTGCAACAACTATCGAGGGATAAAGCTCCCATAGTATGAAGGTATGGATGAAAAATTGAGAATAGAGAAAAGATGGCGAGAGGAGAGTGAGATTACCCCAAACCAGTTTGGGTTTACGCCAGGTCGAGGAGCAGTGGACGCCACTTTTGCACTCCGCCAATTGTGGAGAAGTACAGACGTACACACAATAACTTGCACATGATGTTCATTGATCTGGAAAAAGCGTATAATAGGGTACCTCGGGATGTCTTGTGGTGGGCCTTGAAAGAGAAAGGTTTGCCCGGGAAGTATGTAGAGTTAATTCGTACTATGTACAGTCAATCTTGTACCTACGTCCGGTCGGCTGCTGGCAACACCGACGAGTTCAGTGTCGCGGTAGGCTTGCACCAGGGGTCGGCTTTAAGTCCTTACATCTTCCTGTTGATTATGGACGCTCTGACGGCGGACATACAGGAAGAGGCACCCTGGTACATGCAATTTGCCGACGACATCGTTCTTGTCGGTGATGATGGACCTGAGATCCAGAGCAGATTCGAGAAATGGCAACGGAAACTGGAGAATGTCGGCTTGAAAATCAGCAAAACCAAGACTGAGTATATATTCTGCGATTTCGGCGGTCTCTCCAATTCTGGAGCCATAGCGCTTGATGGCGCGCTTCTCCCGGTCTGCTCCGAGTTCCGGTATCTTGGTCCACTTGTGCAAAGCGATGGCGAAGTAGATCGGACTGTTAAGCACAGAATTAACACTGGATGGATGAAATGGCGGCAGGTCACGGGAACAATCAGCGACTCCCGCATTCCCCTTAAACTCAAGGGGAAGATTTATAAAACAATGGTTGGACCTGCCGTCTTGTATGGATCAGAATGTTGGGCCATAAAAAGAATGAATGAAAGGCAATTGCATGCAGGCGAGATGAGAATGCTAAGAGGGATGTGGTACTACGTGAATGGATAGAATAAGAAATGAGTATGTAAGAGGAAGTCTGAAAGTGACACCGGTAACTGAAAAGTTGTGTGGAAATCGGTTGTCATGGTATGGGCATGTGATGCGGATGAATGAGGAAAATGTCGTCAGGAAAGTGTTGATTATGAATGTGGATGGCTATACGAGTAAGGGAAGACCAAAGAAGCGATAGATGGACTGTGTGAAAGGTGATATGGCCAGAAAGGAAGTGACTACCGAGATGACGACTAATAGAGAAGTATGGAACAAAAAGACAGGTTGCGCCGACCACAAATAAAATGGGATAAGGCCAGGAGAATGATGATGAGTAAAAACTTAAAGCAAGGGTACATAATTTTCTTAATTTTTTTTTTTAATTTTAATATAAAATAGTACAAAAACTTGGTTTATTTTGTATTAATCTATGAGGTTGAGCCTAGCCAATATAATATTTCATTTATGTTTAGAACCAATAACTTTTGAGCCATTATTTCTTTTTAACTAATTCACAGAGATGTTTACTATGGTATATAAAATGCATATTTATGTATTTCTTCAGTTAAAGTCATGTTTTGTAGATTCCTCTGTACAGAGATTAATGAACTGAGGGACCCAAGTTCAAAGCCATACATCTGTAACCTCATGTTCTAGCGAGTAGGGAATTTGTTAAAAGATTTAAGAAAATCTTAACTAATTTCTGAAATAAAAATCATTAATACAGAGACAGTACCTTCTCAGATTTATGCTGTGCCATTTTATGCGAAAACAAGTTAATTCTACCAGCACCTAGACTACAAATGTACAAAAATAGCCCAGAGTACCGAAGCATACAAATTTACAATAAATAACCTGAAAATATACGGTCCACGAAAACACTATGCGTATTTAAAACAAGGTTAATGATATGTTACTACAGTATCCAAGAATTTATGGAAGATAAAATGTTAAACTAGAGTTCAAATATACATCTGTGTGTTAATTATAATATAATCTTTTTGAAGTATAAAGCTAGATATAATTTATTTATTTATTTATCACATGAATTCCTTTGCTATTACAGACAAATCTAATGCGACAAAGTAACTTAAAATATACTTAACTATTATATACCTTACGTGCTACACAGTACGTGGCTCTCGTGAACTCACCCAAATAAGTCTATGGCATTCGCCACCGTGTTGAGAGTGCGCAGCGCACGAATCACCGGTGCGCGCTCCAGCAGGTTAGTGCGCGCACTCAGCGCCACCAGCAGCTGCGGCCTGCCGACCTATCCGGTAAATTAAACCCTATTTCTGACAGTATACCTGAGTTTTGTATACTACCTCTTAAAACTTTGAAAAGATAAGTTGCCAGTGCCACTTCACGCCTAATTTCTAATTTGTAGTAGTCTACCATACCGAGACAGAATAAGGTAGGATACAGTAACGGGTATACCACTTCTAAGAAATTTATGATAAATGATAAATGATTTTTATTTCTGTAAGTAGGTTTGTACAAACACTTTTACAAGTCAATCATGTTTTTTTTTTAAACTAGATGAGGTCGGCGTTTCCTATCTGACTACTCTGAGAAGAAAGGCCGAAACAAACTCAGAGGTCACAGTCTCTTATAAAGTCCAGACATAATCTTGGTCACTTCATGTGAAGACCATGTAGATTGGTGTCTGAAATGGTATTTTGAGGAAAAAACCACACAGATTGAGAGGACTTGTCCAGTCAGTGCACGCATTTGTCAGTAATCGCGCAGCTCAACCCAGAACTTAAGGAGCTCAACGATTCGACGAACAATACCAAAGAAAGGACATTGGGGTAGGCCGCATAAATTACTCAAACTGCCAGACGATGATTAAAAATAAATAAGAGAAAAAATAAAACAAACAAAAAAGCAATGACCTACATAGTCTTCACATTCACAATAAATTAAAATAATATAATACTGTACAAAGTAAATAGTCATGTCAACATTCAGTATGCAAAAATAAAAGAATAAAATAAAATTTGGAGCAGTTCAATCCCAAGCCTTTTTGTCCTCAATATAATCTTTAACGGTATAATAAGCTTTCTGACACAACTTGCGTTTAATGAATGATTTGAATTTATTAAGGCTCAGTTCTTGAACGTGGCTTGGATGTTTATTATAAAAGCGTATACATTGACACCTGAATGAGCGACCTATTTTCTTGAGCCTTGTTGGAGGTACAACAAATTTGTGTTTGTTCCTAGTATTTATATTGTGGATATCACTGTATTTTTTAAACAATTTAATGTTTTTATGCGCATATAAAAGATTTTCAAAAATGTACTGAGAAGGCAAATTCATTATATTAATCTCCTTAAATTTCTCTCTGAGAGATTGTCTCGGACTTAATTTATAAATGTATCGAACAGCTCTTTTCTGCAAAACAAAGATAGTCTGAATGTCGGCAGCATTTCCCCACAACAGAATACCGTACGACATTACACTATGAAAATAGCTAAAGTACACTAAACGGGCTGTCTCTATGTTAGTTAAATTACGAATTTTCCTAACAGCGTATGCTGCGGAGCTTAGCTTTTTTGAGAATTTATTCTATATGTGGGCCCCACTGAAGCTTAGCATCCAAAGTTAAGCCCAAGAATACTGTGCTATCTTCAGGATTCAATTCTTCGCCCTTTATCACCTGCCTAACGTGAGGTAGCGTAAATTTAATGCATTTGGTTTTTTTTTCATTAAGTAGTAAATTATTAACATTGAACCAGTGAACTACTTTTGAGATCGCTCTGTTTACATCGTCAGTAACCAGCTGCTGACGTTTAAGTTTAAACAAAAGTGAAGTATCATCCGCAAACAAAACTTTATCATGATTATCCTTAATGAAGTATGTACAATTGCTTTAAGTTTTTACTATTTTTAACTAATTGTCCCATTTTTTTTTTGCAAAACAAATTCAGACTTATCTCAATTTGTTTCCCCTCAGTCCAGATGCACATGTCGTCGCACGGACCCGCTAGCAAATATTTCGAAATCTCCGCTGTTAAAGCAGTGTTTTGTAAAAAATTATTCAGTATTATTTTAAAATAAAAATACACATATGTAATAGATTTACCAATATTATCGTCGTTAAGCCGTGAAAATATCACTTGTAGTTTAGAAGCAGTAGCGAATTTAAAGTTGAAAACAACCTCATTTCAATACCTATATTTTTTGCATGTTGCTTAAAATTTTCAAATTCTCAGATTGAAGTAGGTAGGTACATATCAAAGTTTCATACTTATATATTTTTTCTGGAATTTTCTGTAGGCACATTTAAAAAAAAAAAACTACCATTTCACGCCTTAAAGTTAACTAACAAAAAATAACCTATAAATGATAAAATTTTCATATTTTATTTACTTCTCTACTGAAACTACTTTTTACCAGTGTAGACGCTTTCCTTTTCCTTAGCTCGTCTTTGTATAGTGCTACACTTCAAGTCGCATACATATTTATCTAGTTTTCGTTTAATTTGTGATCAACACAAAAGTAAACATAAACAAAACAATGGTGGTTTGCAGACGGCTGCCACCTATGTCGAGCTTTCGGTTTTTAACCCCATTGTTATTCAAAAAACAAGATGGCGACGCTAATTCCGCGGCCACGCGCCAAAAGGTCCTAAGGCTGCGTTTCCACCAGAGATGTGCGAGGTAGCTGAGCGATGCGAGGAAGCGTAACGAAGCTGTGAAACTGTGTGAGCGTATCCACCAGAGATGTGCTAGGCCGCTGAGCGGTGCGAGGATACGTAGCGACGCTGTAAAACGGTGCGCAGATGTGCGGTGTGAGGATGTGCAGCGGGCTCTTTTCACGTGCGAGTGAGCGGGTGAGGTGAGGTGGGAGCAGAGCGCACATATCCCTCGCAGATGTCCCTCACACACATCTCTCGCACACATCCCTCGCACACTTCTCTCGCACATATCCCTCGCAACCATCCCACGGTTGTTTTTTACGTACAAAAACCTCGCTCCGCAAAGCCCTTTCCACAGGAGCTGCGCTGAACGAGGCTAGGTAAATGAAGCGATTCTATTGGTTCTTAATAAACACATCCCTCGCTACGCGTCCTCGCACATCTCTGGTGGAAATGCAGCCTTAAGATTCACTCCAGCCGTTAAAAGAATGCGTTCCTGGCACCTGTCACTTGGACAATTTCTAGAAATAATAAGGATCAAACTCGCAAAACACATATTTTTAGTATGAAACTGACAGGTGTCAAGACCTCATTCTCTCGATGGGACTATACGGCCACAGAACACTATTACTCCCTATACCATTGAGATAGAAAAACACGGAGATGGCATATTCTACTACGAGTATAGGAAGAATAGTTATACAAATATCTGTCATATCGACACAGACATGTCAAAAAGCTTTTTGTTTCTTTTTAACTAATCAAGAGCTGCGTATGAAAAGATCTAAATCTAGATCTGCATGTAAATGTTTGTCAAGGACTAAATTTGAAATACTCTTGTGTGACATCAAAATCTTGTCTATGCATGACCGGTCGCCATATTGAGTGCTGAGTTTTGTGGTAGATGATTGGTAGATGTGCTGTCAAACGGTTGTTTGCTCTCTCTCTTGCACTCGCAGTTACAAACCTATGAAAGGCAACATGGCCGCATGTTGAGTGCTCAATTTTTGTAGGTATCCACGCTATTTATATAGGTATGGCAAGTCCATTGGTTTATAAGTCAGTGCCCTATACTCATTAAATTAAAACATCATTGTGTCAACGTCAAACGACGGACAGCAAATAGAACAACGTTTTAAATATTATTTATAAGTTAATTGTATTAAGTAAGCTGTCGTCCCATCCCTGTTACACAATTTAACTCACAAAGCTAATTCTGTTAAAAGCTTAACAGAAGTTTGTTTTAAATAAAAACTTTCAAGGGATTAACTCAACGGATACTTTCGACGCTTTACAAATGAGTTTGTATTTGTTTCATTTACAACGGAGTACAGAAGGAAGGTCTTACTTTATTTTTGTCTATGGCTAGAGTATGTCTTAAGAATTTTAATTTAGGAACTTTGTTTACACAGGAACCTATTTCATCATCTGCCTAGCCTTTTCCCAATTATGTTGGGGTCGGCTTCCAGTCTAATTAGATGCAGTTGAATACCAGTATTTTACATGGAGCGACTGCCTATCTGACCTCCACAACCCAGTAACTGGGTAATACTATCGTATTACCCGTTGGTTGTCAGACTTTCGGTCTTCTGGCGACCCGTAACGACGACGGTCAAATATCCACGAATGACAGCCGCGACCAACGGCTTAACGTGCTTTCCGAAGCACGGAGGGGTCTTGGTATGTAAAGATGGTCACCCATCCACGGACCTACCGCGGCAAGCGTAGCTTAACGGGATCGATCAACCCGTGCTGCTGTTATTACTTAGACGCTGAGCTAATATAGTTAAAAGAAACAAGCGAGCCTTACAGTAGTCGCAGATGATGTGTAACATCTGACATTTGGGTTGGTACCATCTGACAGCCAACTTTAGCACCGCGCGCGCTCATTGGTCAAATCAAACAGCGCGCGCTTCCCCGGCTTCCTGTTACACACTTCCGTCCCTTTCATCAAAAAGCAAGTTTCCAATGATGGGGAAACCTTATCTTTCAGATTTATTTAATTTGATTGAAATCTGCTTGTTAAGACCTTCTGAATTCCTACGAACCAAAACGTGTCACGTTATAAATTCGGTAATAATCCCTGTCGCTACATGAAACGATGATTGTAATGGGTAAAAATGGAGATAATACTAATGTTTTTTCAGTAAGAAAAGGTAACTTGGGTAATATTTTTACCGTCCGCAACCGGCCTGTCTCAGCCACGTTTCTAAGGTATTTAACTCAATTAGCTGAGAGTCCGAAGCTAGGTTTAGGTATTGATTCGTGCTCTCCAGTTCTCCACTCAAGGTCTCAAAGCAAATGAATATTAATATAATAAATCATTTGATAGCCCAAGTCTTGAAGAAGTTCTTCTTTAATTATTGTCTTCTATTATATTACAATTAAATAGAGAAATTATAGTTATGTCAAAATTTTAAGGTTACTTAGTTATGTCAATAATAATGAATTGAATACAATTATATAGCAATATTAATGTCATACTTTCAGGTAGTAGAACATACATATTATAATAATTATTAAGTTAAATAGGATAGCCTATCTTATTGTTTGTATAGGACAGATCGCCACTTTTGTATATGAGAGAAAATCGTTATTTTAAGCTAGACTCTAAATATTCTTTTACTGAGTAGAAAAAAAATAAATAGAGTAGAAAATAATAAACATTATCACCAAACTTTTAGTTCATAGGTCAATGGGAAGTTAAAAATTTTGTAGATAAAACCTAATTTTGGTGGCTTCTCATTCCTTTGTTTTCCAATATTTTTTAAAACAAAAAATACAGTATTTTACTCAACGAGCTCTAAACAACGATAACCAACTCGATGGATTAGGTCAATTTTTTTTTTACTTACTTATAAGGGGGCTCCCATACAACTGAAGGGGGGTGCCCTTCAGTTGTATGGGAGCCCCCTTAAAAACATTTAAATTTTTTTTTGACAATTTGTATGGCTTTCGCAAATATTTAGGTACAATTATTATTATTGAATAAATGATTTTAAACTTTTACACTTATACATTTGATATCAGTTACGGTTAAACAAATTTCTTATATTCAGTCATTTACATTATCTAATTATATTATTAAAATTACAGATTATAATTATCAAATGAATAAACAATTAGGTACAGGCATTCATTTATTTATAATATAGGCATAATATATTTAAGTTCTCTACTACTACATGACCATAATTACTACAATGTTAGTTATATTTATTTGAAGGAGCTCGTGGCTAAGTAATAACAGCCACACGGGTCGATCCATCAGGTTAAGCTACGCTTGCCGGGGTTGGTCTGTGGATGGGTGACCATCATTTCATACCGAGACTCCTCCGTGCCTCGGAAAGCACGTTAAGCCGTTGGTCCCGGCTGTCATTCCTGGATCTTTGACAGTCGTTACGGGTTGTCAGAAGCCCGAAAGTCTGACAACCAGTCTTACCAAGGGGTATCGTATTACCCAGTAACTGGGTTGTGGAGGTCAGATAGGCAGTCGCTCCATGTAAAATACTGGTATTCAGTTGCACCGGTTAGACTGGAAGCCGACCCCAACATAGTTGGGAAAAGGCTAGGCAGATTGATTTTTTTGATTTGTTAGTTATATTTATTTATTTATAATATCACCATGAGTCGTTTAAAAATTCGGTTACACTATAATATGCTTTTTGTGCCAAAAACAATTTCATTGTTTGTTTAAGTTTATTTTGCTCTTTTCAACTATGTGGCAATTTGTTGTAGATATAATTGGTGCCATGCATAAAACACTTTTGCGCATAAGTGCAGTTTTTGATGTGAGTAGACATAGTATGCTATCATCACGTCTATTTCTTGGAGATTTGTCTGCCATACGAGGAAACAAGTGTGAATTTGTTTTTACGAACATTGCTATTTCTAATATATAAAGTGAAAGTAATGTTAATATATGATATTTAGTGAAATATTTTTTATAGCTATCGGTAGTTTTGAGATTAAACATAGACCTTACGCAGCACTTTTGTCTTTTAAAGATGATATCCCTATCGGTTGAGCTCCCCCAGAAGCTAACACCATATCTAATGACAGATTCAACTAAACCATAGTAGGCCGTTAATAGCGCTTTTGTATTTAAAGTACGTGATAATTTACATAACGCATATACACCACTACTTAATCTTTTGGCTAGAGCCTCAATATGTGCTTTCCAATTTAAGTTTCTGTCGATTGTTAGGCCTAAAAATGTATGATGTCAAGAGTGTTGATCGTTGGTTAAAGTGCATGATCAAAGTTTTATTTATATTAATTTTTAAATTATTATTATTCAGCCATTACAATAAAAAAAGCAAATTATAGCAAAGATCTAAATATATTTAATCCTGTGAAGTCTTTCGTAATAAAAGTCCAATTTCGGAGCTCTCTTCCTTATTACGAGAGCCCTTCGAGATCTGACCCAATTATAATCGAGTTTGATTGCCGTAAGATTACCTAGTCGATGTTGAAGAGTTGAAATGTCGCACATAGTTTGCCGGTTATGTACGGGCGAGTTGGTCCCCAGTTATCGACTATAATTCGAGTACCTATGTAATTTTCTTGAGAATGGGGTTCGTAAGTTGAGTTTGAACGATTGGCTTTTATGCTGAGGGTCGGTTTGAATCCGTATGGGTATAATATTTTCGTATTTTATTTATTGAAACGGTGTAGGTAAAGTGCAGAAAATTGCAGCTTTACAGGATGGCGCAGACATCGACGCGCAAACTCATCATCTGCCTTGCCTTTTCCCAACTATGTTGTGGTCAGCTTCCAGTCTAATCAGATGCAGTTCAATACCAGTATTTTACATGGAGCGACTGCCTATCTGACCTCTACAACCCAGTTACTGGGTAATAAGATACCCCTTGGCAAGACTGGTTGCCAGACTTTCGGGCTTCTGCCGACCCGTAACCTCTATCCAAGATCAACAAATAAAAGCCCGGACCAACGGTAATTTCCGAGGCACCACGGAGAAGTCTTCGTGTGTAAAGATCACCCATCAACAGACCAACCGCTGCAAGCGTAGCTTAACCTGACCGATTGATCCGTGCGGCTGTTATTACTTAGCCATACGCCCCTCATCGACGCGCAAACTGTAACCACGAATTCAGCACTTGATTCTAGACCTAGGGGGTCTAATTCTAAATTAAAAGTACCTATCACACCTACCCATTTTAAGTACCTAATTCTAAATTTAAAAAAATCCTATATTAAAAATAAATATTTTATGTAACATTTAGAATAGATCCTCGTTGATGGTTTAGTGGTCGGAACTAGCCAGCACTTCTGCTGAGCATGAGGACCTGGGTTCGATTCCCAAGTGCGGCTAAGTGTTATTGTACTTTTTGTATCAGAAATTTCTCAGTAGCAGTCAGAGTTTGGAATTGTGCTCGGTTGATGGCAATAAGCTGAGGAGCTCCTGGCTAAGTAATAATAGCCGCACGGATCGATCCATCAGGTTAAGCTACGCTTGCCGGGGTTGGTCTGTGGATGGGTGACCATCTTTTCATACCGAGACTCCTTCGTGTCTCGGAAAGCACGTTAAGCCGTTGGTCCCGGCTGTCATTCGAGGATCTTTGACAGTCGTTACGGGTCGTCAGAAGTCCGAAAGTCTGACAACCAGTCTTACCAAGGGGTATCGTATTACCCAGTAACTGGGTTGTGGAGGTCAGATAGGCAGTCGCTCCATGTAAAATACTGGTATTCAGCTGCATCCGGTTAGACTGGAAGCCGACCCCAACATAGTTGGGAAAAGGCTAGGCAGATTGATTGATGGCAATAAGCTCGCTCCCTAATACATGGGACTTAACTGGTGAAATGTGGGTGTACTACATACAGGTACACCTCTGTCTAACCCTTCGGGGATTACAGGAGTGATGCTATGTTATTTTTAGGGTTCCGTACCTCAAAAGAAAAATCGGAACCCTTATAGGATCACTCGTGTGTCTGTCTGACCGTCTGTCACAGTCAATTTGCTCCGAATGTAATGGACCGATTAAGTTGAAATTTGGTACTATATGAATTTCTGTGACCCAAACACGGACGCGTAACGTAAATAAGTAAATTTTGAATATCTCCCATATCATTTTTGGGAGCAAATAAAAAAAGTTTTGCAAACTGTATCGTGTGACATATCAAATGCTTACATACTGTGAGAGTCTCAAATAGATTTTTTTATATAAGTGATTGAAAAATATTTTTTAAGAGCGTTTATTTCGCGCGGGCTGGCAACGTCGCATTTCTACAGGTTTTTCGAGATTATATTAATACATATAAATCAAATTACATGATTTTTTAATATACTCAATAAATCGTTGGTATTTATAAGTATTTATGCTATTTTTTTTTTACAGTTGTTTTGGTATTTCATCATAAAAAATGACAATATTTACAGAATATTGTAAATTTTTATGCGCGGAAGAAACGCTCTTAAGGGTTTCGTTCATGAATGATCCAGATCGTCTCGGCCTGTGGGTGTAGACACAACTTCAACTCTTTCTGTGTTGAAGTGGTGAAGAAATTCATACTTTACGGAATATTCCTTGTTTGCAATTTTTCAACCTAAGCCGTCTGCCTACCGACTGATATTTGTATAGGAAAAATTTTTAAGCAGTGCGCAAATTTTCAAAGGGTATTGTACCCATGAATATGAACAAGTTTCACTATGGGACCAACTCTGAAATCACGAAAAAAATCAGGTGTTTCATACAAAAGTTTAATACCTACTCAACCAAAATGTATGAAACAGCTGTTTTTTTTGTGACTTCAGTGTTGGGCCTATAGTGAAATTTGTTTATGAGTAAAACACTGTTAAAATTTGCGCGCTGCTTAAAACTTTTCCTGTATATTAAGTAATTCTTTCTACAGTCTATCTTCTTGACAGCTTTAGATTTCTATGGGAGTAGGATATTATTGGGCATTCTACCCCACCTTCCGTTCCATCGGCTCACTCCGTTCGCCTCGTCACTCTCGGTGGAGTAGAATGCCCAATAATATAAATGAAAAATATTGGTTCGGCGCCTATTCCACCCGATGGAACCGAAGGTGGAGTAGAATGCTCAATGATATAAATGAAAAATATTGGTTCGGCGCCTATTCCACCCGATGGAACGGAAGGTGGAGTATGAATTCCTACATAGTGCAGTAAAATACTGGTTCGGCGCCTATTCCACACCAAAAGTGCGCACCGTGACTTACAGCTTAGTACGGCCGTCATTCCAAGTGCGTACGATGTGGTTATGTAGCCCCCTAGTTATCCTAACGCCCTAGCCTACCATACAAACCACACCAAACGTAGGTTACGTTGGTTTTACGTGAGGGAAGTTTTTATTTTACCGGTAATGTTTTAATAAGAACATAATCGATACTTTCTCATTTCGAACTACTAATAATTTCAACCTGATGCAGGATTCGAGCATGAGTCTAGAGCCGTATACACTATTCACCAAATTTACAGGACATTTTAAATTTAGACAAACAGGTATTTACATACTTTAATGTATTTTTAAATCAGAAGTAGCAAACATGTATTGGCTTCAACATTGTAGGGTTTGATAAAACGAAGGTATTATATTTCATTTCTCACGATAAAATTGTTGCATAACATGTTGCAGACAATAATTTAGTCTTTTACAGAAATTTCTAAATATCAATGTAGTAGTAGGAAGAACTCTGGGTATTTACCCTAAGTATCCAAATCAAATACCTACATCACCTAAAACAACTTGTTCTTGTACCGACTAGAAAAGTAAAATCATTGATTCTATCCAAGCATGTGTTTAAAACAAAGAATAAAAAAAATCAATCGAATTGAGAACCTCTCCTTTTTGAAGTCAGTAAAAATGCGCCAACAAAGCCAGCTGTATACAAATCCGGTGGGTCGAACGTTATAAGCGATAAGCGCTTGTTTGTGATAATAGCAGGAGTTATTATGGAGATTGAATATAATAATAGGTACAATAAACATTATTTAAAAATGCAAGTTTAACTGTAACTTACTCATAGACTAACTTGAACGCAAATTCGTTCATCGGAATTTACCTGTATAAAAAGTAATTTAGGAATTGTTTTACCACCTAATTACGTTTAAGTATATTCATTTAAAAAAATTACATTCCCTATTTCATTTAACAAGGACAAGTGTATTTAGTTTGTAATTGTAAATAATGTGAAAACTAAATAAATAATATATTTATAATTTAAATTATCTTTTATTGACGTTATAAACATACTCCCACTTTAAATTAGCTCTAACGAAATGTTCTCATTATAGGTTTTAATTATGTTTTCAATATTTTAAAATTAATAGAATACTTACTCAATTAAATTCATTTTATTAGAGCTAATTTTAAGTTTGTTATGTAGGTTACCCAGATTATATTATTAAATAAAACAACCTTATGTACATAATCATTTTTATTAACTCAACATTACAAAATAATTTAAAATAGATTAAATATAGACATATTATTATCAAGATACCATTTTCTAATACACACCGCATTATTTAATGCACAATTCACTTTATGGTTCACACAATTAAAATCAGTTTTATTTTTACAGAACTTTTTTTTTAATGTCGCAAAATTAGGACACCCTTTCTCACCTATATCAATCACTTCACAGTTTGCACATAACTCTTTAATCCACTTAATCTTTTCCAAACCCTTTGTAATAATTTTTTTATTTTCTAAATACGGTACGATGACATGTTGAAACTCTCTGTATAAAGCCCTCACTCCAGAAAATTCCACGATTTCTTTCCAACCACCGCACCTGCTTCTTTTCTTCTTGAGTTAAGTAATAAAACGTATGCGGTGGTTTAACCAAGAACGTCTGTGTGTGCTCATTACTTACGATAGCCACTTCTTTGACAATAAAATTATTGTCTAAATATTTAAATCCTTGGAGTTCGACAATGATAATATCCGCGTTCATGATAACTTCTTCACTGTGTTGCTTAATGGCTTGTATTCAACAATGCAATCGTTAAGAATGAGACAGTATGCTGAAGTTTGATCTGGTATTTCTGAATCACTCTCAATTTCTACCCTTACATCCACAACTGGTCCAGTCTTCAGATTATCGATCTGTCTAGAGCAATCGATAACAAACAACGGTGCTAATTCTTTAAATTGTTTCTCGCTTAATAAAGACTCCGAACGACGGTCGTAATACGACTGCTGAAATCTGATGTATTGCTCGTATAATAAAGCAATTCTGTTATTAGCGAAGTTCACATTGAGGCTTTCATACGGGAAATATGTTGAATTAAGGTACACTCGAACATCACGAACATAGCAGTGATCAAACTGCGACATGTCAGAACTTGCATTATTTTTTCTACTTGTTTGTAGTCCGATTATTACATATCGCGGTTTTTCTATTTGAGATGATGTTTTGATAGACCAGGTGTGCTTTGTAGTTCTAGGTAAAGTGGGATATTCGTATAGATCCCAGTTTCTAAATATCATCTGGAGCGGTCGATCTTTTTCCAACAGTTTTAATAAACTTATTTTTTCTTTGTCCGATACTTTCACATGGGGTACGCGCCATATGATTTTATTGATTTGAATGTCTTCCACTATTTCTCCGGTATTCAATTTTACAGCGTTCAAATTAGTGTTGCTTCGTAACAATATTAGTTCATGTCTACTATTTATTACAACTTTTTTAAAATCTTCTGCGAAACCGATGATATTCCGAAGTGGTATAGAGGCAGAAAAACTTCCCCCATTAATATTTTTTATACCATCGATACTCCAACCCCAAGCTCTAGCTACTTTTGATTCATTCTCATTCATTGATATTAACGATTTCATGGTTGTAGTTATACCAGCATTTTTTATTTTATCAATCTCCACTCCGTTTAGTTCGTACCTAATATCTTGGAACAAGAAGAGTAGTCCATTGTTCGTAAAATTAACACTAGTAGCTTTCTCTTTTGAATCTTTTTTGCTAACGATAACGGTTCCTTCCAAATACAGAGTGCTGGCTGATGGTAATATGTAAAGATCCTGTTGGTTGATAGGTATGCGTATTTCATCGTTCCTGTTGAAACTTGTTACATAAGGTTTGTACGAATGAAATTCGATTCCTTCTATACTGTTGTCGTAAGTCGGAGTGGATAAAACGTCTAAGATATTCATTTTAACAATCCGATCGCTTTGAGAAATATCTTATTGTCTTTAGTTAATTTTATTTTGCTCTTAGAACGACGTCTTATTTGGTAGGTAGCTTGAGTAGAACTGGTATTTTTAATTTCTTGAGGCATATATTTATTGTAGTCAATCATTTTTTCTTCTAAGATGTAAATACATCTGTACTTCTTCACCACGCAAGTTAATTAAGCGATTGTTTATATCTAGTAGTCGGATATGTATGCAGCTTATGTTGTTTTGATTGATTGGAAAATATATTGCGTTCTTCGGGATTTCTATGATTCTGTAACCAGGTGGTACGTTGAGTGCGAATTCGTGAATTATGTGACTTGGTTCACCGTTTATGTAAGAGCCGCTCACAATGTCACATTCGATCCTTACCACAGTCGTCGGTAAAATGTTGACTGGATGCTGTGACACATGCCATTTATTTGCTTTCAAGACCTGCTTATCAAACCCTAACAGTCCACTGAAAGAGTATTCTTTCTTTAAATTAACGTCTTTTGAACAATATATGGCAGTTTTTAAAGTATTGTTATTGCATTGTAATTTAATTGAGGCATCTTTTATTTCGGATTTTAAATAATCATAAATATCTTGCAATTCATAGGTGCCTTCCGGTATTTCAATAACTTCGTTTGAACCATAATAGAACTTGTTATTACTTTTATCAATATTTGGTATAGAATTAAATGTTGAAAAATGCAATAAAGCACACTCATATTCTCCATTTAGTTGCAACGTATTGGGATAGTACGTAGATAAAATTGATGAGTTTCCAGTTATCGACAAAGTGAGTGACATCTTGCAAATGATTGAAATAAAATAAAATCATTTATTTTATACATTTTTATTCCAAAAAGTCCTCAAATATTTTAAACATAAATGACCACAGTTCACAGTGTTAAATTTTTGATATCTTGTGTAGTTATATGAAACTTTACAATTCTTAAAATATCGTAACAGTTCTAATGGAGGTTTTAAATTTCCATAGCTATCAAAATATTCACAATAGTCATATACTTTTACATAAGCTACCCAATGCGTTCCTTCGTTTTTAGAATCGTCTAAGTTAACAATACCACATTCCATACGTTTCGGCTTCCTTGGCAATTGATCTTTCATATATACTCCTCGGAAATATGGGATGTCTCTTGCGTAGTATTGGATGTCTACATTAGTTAGTGCGCGATTTGGTAGCTTCTTGTTCAGTTTTTTGTTGATTTTATAAACAATCCTTTACCGTTTTTTTAAGGTTTTATGTATAAACCCTTACCCACTGCTAAACCCTCCATAGTTCTATTATGTCGTTCCATCTCTCGCAAGTTTTGTTGAGCTGATTTATAATCATTCACCGTTTTTGCAATTCCAGCTGCACCACCAGCTAAAGCTCCTAAAGCTGATAAGCCAGCAAAAATTGGAATTAAAGGTAGAACTCCACCAGTCTTCGGTATGGGGATCACTCTCGGTACTCTGATTTGGTGTAATTTGGGGCATAACTTTTTTGCAGCTAAGTAAGGCAAGTTTATTAAAGACTTACTATCCTTGGGTTTTAGCTTTTTTATTTTAGATTTTATTTTTGATACTAAACTTTTAAATGTTTTGGCACCAGAACCAGATTTCAATTTGGCTTTCATGACTTTGCTTACTAACCATGAGCTTAATTTTTCACCTTTTCCTGCATCTTTTGATTTTAGTCTCTGTTTAGCCATGTTCAAAAGCTGTAAGTCGGCTTTGTGACGATTAGGTAAATATGTATGATTTTCATATGCTATATCGTGGTGCATACAAGCTTCGTCTAGTTTATTCACACCTCGATCGCCTCGCAACAAACGTTTATGAAGTTTACTTCCTGGTCCGCAATAATTGTATCCAGGCAAATGAGCTTCGAACGGTAGATTATTAATTATACTGTTAACTAGTCCGCCACCTTGCATTACTTAAATTATAATGATACAAATTTCACAAAGTATTTCTTTTATATCTTAATTTATTAATGCGGATTTATCAATCCGACTGTTTTCATCATTATTGAGACCTAACCATTTAACGAATAGTTTCTTTCCTTTCTTTTTAAGTATTTTTTCTACTAAATAAACACCAGGATAGTTAGATTTTTGAAGTTCTTGCTCGTAAAAAGTTCCTAATATATCTTGCTTTCGTTGATCTTCTATGTGGTATGTTACTGGTATAGTTTTATTAATCTTTTTTATCGTAAAGAGTTCAGTTGACCAATTAGGAGTATAACCTTTCTCGAAATTGTGTTTGTATTTACTGATACGAACACAGTCACCTTTTTTGAACTTAGGCTTCCGCTGGATGGATACATGATTACATATGTTTTTAATATTCTCTTTTACGATGGGTTCATTCGATTTATTAACATCATTCGGTTTAATTTTAATAGTACGATGTTTTGTGTTATTATATGTATTAAATAAATCTTCTAAAGGTGTTCCTAACCACTTATAATTTCCAACGAGACTAAAATATTTGTACAAATTATTTTTAACAGTTTTAATTAGTCGCTCTACAATTGAAGCTTTTTTAGTAGAGAAAGATGAGTAATGGTTTATGTTGTACTTCTTCATTAGCGTTTGGAATGTGTTGTTATAAAACTCTGTGCCCATATCAGTTTGTAAATTAACAGGATTTTTATTGCTGCTTAGTAGTATTCGTTCAAAAGCTCGAGTTACTTCAGATTTATTTTTAGATTTTAACGGTTCTGCCCAGGCATACTTTGAGAAGCAGTCAATCACCACTAAAATGAAATTGTAACCTTTGTTATACTTTCTTAGGTTTTGCATGTCCATTAGATCTGCTTGCCACAAATCATCGATCCCTTTGAGAATAACAGAACGTCGAAGGAAGTTTCTTCGTGCCGCTTTGTGTATTTCATTTACTATTTGTTGTTTTGCCATTACTGAGATTTTTAAGTAATTTGTCTATATCTGCTTTGGAGTAAAACTTCTCTTCCAAATGAATCAAAACCTCAGGTTCCTTTACTTTTAAAGTAGTCTGAACAGACTTTTGTGCATCTAATATGATTTGAGCACGCAATGATGCAATCAGCTTATTAAATTGTTTTATCGTATCAGCACACATTCGATCTACATAATCCTTGTTCACAGCATCGTCTGATTCTAATGGAGGTCTAATTCCTCTCAATCTAGAAGACTTTAAATCAAAATCTCCACTTTCTGATTTTAACAACGCGTTATCATTGAAATTAATCAGTTCTGACAAACGCATTCTTTTATGAATAAAATGTCCAAATTTATCTATATTCATGTTTAAGGTGTACTTTATGTAAAGGCTGATGATGAACTAAACAATAGTTAATTTTACACCTATTTATTTATAAGTTTACTTTCACGTAATTCTTCAATAATGGATATTATTTCATTATCTAATCCTGTGTTGCCGGCATCTCTAGATGCTATTAATAACTTTAACCTTTCCACCAATTCATTAGGATCATCCCAATACACAAAATCTACGTTATTTTTCCAGATTTTTGTTAATGGTAGTCCTTTACCTTTCGAATGATGACCCTGAACCGTACTTTGCAGTTTAAAAAGAGGTTTAATAACTTGTAAATATTTTTGTCCCTTATTACTTTTTATTGGTTAACTTGGGTCATTATCACGACGATGTGCATTTGTATCAAGTAACATTTTCTTATAATATTGCAAGTCATTTTCAGTAACCAAACTTAAATCAATATCTTTCTTAAGCAGTAGTTGATTTAAACCAGGCGTATGTTTGTATTTATGACCAGCCACGATGATATAACTATCGTCGATTGTTATATGAGCAGAACCTAACATCAATTTTCCGCGTTCTACTCTGACACCAAATGGAATGTCTGTTAACGCTTCTGAAGACACTGACCAGGATGATGTATCACGACCTTCACTTTTTTCAACTGATTTATACGAAGATTCACTGTTGGTGTCAGACTCCTCTACATCACTACCAATTGCGACTTTTTGCAACGTTTCGTCTCTTATCAGATCTTTAGATTCTTCATCTTCATTACTATACAGCAAAGGAGTTTGCATACTGGCTGTAGCAATTTGGTTGAGAGGCTCTGTTACAGGTTTAAAAACTGTTTCCAAGGCTTGCTTACTCTCATTCTCAACATCTCGCATTTTTCGCACCTTCTTCTTTACAGCTGCTGCAGCATCAACAATTTGTCTCTTTAAAGATTTTTCCATAATTGTTAAATGTATTGTAACCGGTTAAGCTCTGTTTGTAGAGTAATGTAAATTCAACGGTGACGTCTTAATATATACTCGTGCTCTTAATCAAAAATTACAAACGTGTCAAATTTATTTCTATAACATCCTTTATTTTTTGCACAATCTTTATTAATTACAACATAACTGAAGGGCTCACTCCATATTTTTGAACACATTTCACGAAATTCAAGCCATGTCATGTCAGTGTTGACGTGTTCATCATAAACATGTCTCATATTTCTTTCATCTTGTTTAAAAAGTTTGATTAGGTTTGCGTTGTCTCTTACTAACTGCTTAGGGATTTTACTATAAGTCTGATTTAGATAAAAACAATCGATGAACTTGTGTCTCCCCATAGCAAAATAATCACGCATACCACTTTGATTTTCACAAGCAACATCGTCAAATATAATTACAGAATTCGGTTTTGCGGTCTGAACACTCAGTACTTGCTCATTTTTATGATATTTCTGAAATGAAATGCCTGGTACCCGTTGCAAGACTTTTTCTAAAAAAACGTACTTGGGCTGTTGCAAGGTTTTCGAATAAACATAAACATTTTGAAATCTTAAACCATTCTCGTGTATAAGAAGACCGATTAATAAATTAGTTTTTCCACAATTTGACGGTCCGCAAATGATGCATCGTACCGATTTAGGTAATAATTCTCCATGGCGAAAACCAGTCTCCTGAGACTGAATACAAAGTTTGTTTACATGTAACGATTGCGGTTGTTTTACAAATTTCATGACGACTCCTTGAAACGGTTATAGTCGGCGGTCTCTTTATGTAGTCGGACACACGGGAAACGTCGGAGTCAGACCTAATACACAAGATAAAAAGTACTTAATATTTTATATAACAAAACAAATAACCGTTTAAGGTCTTTTTTTGAGATACAATAATCAATTTATGACAGGATGAGAACAGTTACATCAGCCGGCAGGCAGAAACCAGGTCCGTAGCTAAGTAACAGTCACGATGGATAGATAGAACATGATAATTACAACAGCCGGCAGGCAAAAACCAGGTCCGTAGCTGTGCATTATGACTACAAATTTAAAATTAAGAAGTACTCACTTACATGTTTTAAAGTTGATTTTAAAGTACTGCTAGTACTACTTGTCACTTTGAAGATTCTGGAGCGAATGTAATTTATTGATTGAAATTAATTCGTTTATATTCACAAAAAAATACAATTTCAGCATAAAATAGATCGTTTCAATTTTAAACTCTAAGTACATGTCTTACAGTTGTATAAAAAAAAATATGTCGTTTATGTCATATTGATCCATATTGATCGCATACCAATTTCGCTAAATTGCAATTTGTTCATGAGAACCGCAAAATAAAGCCGACAAAGTGAACGCGATCCCTGTTATTCTTTATGACTCAATACTAAATTAATATATATAATTAATTGAATAATTGATGTATGTTTGTTGAGAATTTTTATCATCACAATTACGTTTATGCGAGAGGTGAAACTCGTAGGTAGATCGCGTCGTTGAAAGTAAATTTTGTGAGCATAGTTGACTCAAGAAGTAAGTAGGTAGTTGAAAATAATCGTAACTATTTTGATAATAAACCATTTTGTAATACGCACAAACCAATCCGTGTGGTTGTTAATGTTAAGTTGCAGTTAAACTCGGGACTAATATTATAATCACATAAAAATACTACTGTGGAATAAGTTCATTTAAAAATACTCACAAATAAAATTTTAATTCGTATTATTAAATAATCACTTAAACCCACAATTAAAGAATCCAAGAAACTGTATCGTGTGGGAATCGAACACACATGTCTGAGTTATGGTTTTATAGTTGTCTAATTTATCGATAATAACTTTAGTTTAACTTTAGCATAGGTACTATTATAATGCTCCCAAATAATCTTGTTGTGCACAGGGTTCTCTTTTATCTAAGTTAAAATCGCACTCGATCGAAGTGGCTAATGGTTCAACCAATAATACATGTTGTACTTGATAAAAAATATATCATATAAATATTCATATAAATAAGATTATATAATCTTAGTACCTAGAAGAATGAAACACAATAAATTAGAAGCGATTACAAACTTCAAATATAAATACGAAAACAATATTTAGGAAGTTCTATAAAAGACGAATTCAGTGTTTACAACATGATAGTCAATCATGTTACTTAGAATATGGAATGCAATTGATGTGACCGTGGGAAGCGAGCATTGCATTGACACTGAACTTTGCTGATTTGAAAATATACATAAAGCTAATTTACATCTATGTAGCAACCACCGGGTACGGTTACCGTCAACGGAAGGTGTGCGCTACTTTACTTTTGTGGAGAGACATGAGACAATCTGTCCTAAATTTTAGTTTAATGTACGCGGTATCCTAAAGTTCAGATGTCCTCGAGCCAATCTGGTCACGAAAACGGGTATGTGTGTTATCCTAAGCGGCAATGCACCATCCTAATAAGTATGTGGAGAGACATGAGACAATCTGTCCTGAATTTTAGGTTACTGGTTCGTTCAGATACAGATCTAATTATGTTAACGGAAAGTATGTGTGTTGTATGTTTAAATCAATGTATAGTAAGTTTTATAGTTGTTTTAAGCTGGTGAGTATAATTAAATGAATCCGAGACGTAAAGGATGTATCGTCTGTAATGTGTTAAATTAAAATTTAGATGTCCTCGAGCCAATCTGGTCACAGAAAAAATGTGTGTGGGCCTAAAGGTGTGCGCTACTTTACTTTTGTGGAGAGACATGAGACAATCTGTCCTAAATTTTAGTTTAATGTATGCGGTATCCTAAAGTTCAGATGTCCTCGAGCCAATCTGGTCACGAAAACGGGTATGTGTGTAATCCTAAGCGGCAATGCACCATTCTTAAGTATGTGGAGAGACATGAGACAATCTGTCCTGAATTTTAGGTTACTGGTTCGTTCAGATACAGACCTAATTATGTTAACGGAAAGTACCTATGTTATATGTTTGAATCAAGGTATAGTAAGTTTTATAGAACAGTTGTTTTAAGCTGGTGAGTATAATTAAATGAAGTTGAGGTCAACCATCAATATTGATATTTATAACTCATTGTCGTTAACTCAAACAAATGTTGCAACCTAGTGGAATAGGCGCCGAACTAGTATTTTACTGCACTATGTAGGAATTCATACTCCACCTTCCGTTTCATCGGGTGGAATAGGCGTCGAACCAGTATTAGACATTTTACTGCACCGAGAGTGACGGAGATGATCATTCCATCGGGTGGAATAGGCGCCGAACCAGTGGATTTCATTTATATTATTGGGCATTCTACTCCACCGAGAGTGACGAGGCGAACGGAGTGAGCCGATGGAACGGAAGGTGGGGTAGAATGCCCAATAATATCCTACTTATGGGCTCTAATATAAACCGACTTTATGATGGGATAAGTTAATACTAGACATAATACTAGAGATAAATTCAAATATTCGTAGGTACAAATATTTCAAGTTATCGATACACACAGGGTGACTGAAAACAAGCGACAAAAAAGGGGTTGTTCTACTTATCAATATGAATAACTTTTATTATGGGACCAACTTGGAATACGCAAAAAAATTGCTACCGTTTTTTACAAAATGGTCCAATCGAGTAGGTATGTACTTTTACGTGGGAAGGTCGTTTTTTTTTCGAATGCTTAGTTGGTCCTATTGTAAAAGTTATTCATATTATTGACAGGCCAGTTGGCGTGGTTGGTTAAGATACCGCCTATCATGTCGCAGGTCGTGGGTTCGATTCCCATCCAGGACAAACATTTGTCTGCATGAACATGTCTGTTTGTCCTGAGTCTGGGTGTAATTATTTATATAAGTATGTATTTACAACAAAAAAAAGTAGTGTACGTAGTATATCAATTATCTGGTTTCTATAGTACAAGCTCTGCTTAGTTTGGGATCAGATGATCGTGTGTGAATTGTCCCAGGATATTATTATTATTATTATATATTGATGTGTAGAACACCCCCTTAAATGTAGATTGTTTTCAATGTCACCCTGTATGGACACAAAGCTTTTTTTATTATTAAACTAGATAAGTTTCAAAGTCGACACAATTCTTGGTAGAAGGATAAATTTTTAAGGTAGGTATACCTTTTATAATCTAGCGTTTTAATATCCACGTAAATAATCTGGATAGAACTAACTTTGTGTATTTTCCTTTGAGGTAAACAATGTTCTCGGGGGTATAAAACACTAAAGCGATAATCTATTATTACAAAAGTTTTCTTCTACTTGCTCATAAAAAATATGCTTGAAGAATTTCTGGGATAAACTTTATGACATAAGTATTTTTGTCAAGATAAGAATGTGTGCTAAGATTGTTGTGTTCAGGATAAAAACATAACAAAATCACCCGCTCGTCATCACTAAATTGCCCTTTTAACGTTCACCCTAACAAAGGGCTTCCATTGAACTCAAAAAATCGATCTACGAGAACTTATAAAGCCTTTCCCAACTATGTTGGTGTCCGGATGCAGCTGAATACCAGTATTTTACATGGAGCGACTGCCTATCGGACCTCCACAACCCAGTTACTGGGTAACACGATACTGTTAAGACTGGTTGTCAGACTTTTGGGCTTACCTGTAATGACTGTCAAAGATATGACGATATAGCCAGGACCAACGGCTTTAAGGAGGGTCTCGAATAGTCTCTATACGTAATGGATAGCTTATTGCATTTTTCTATCTGGAATTCAACAGGACCAGCCCGGAGTCTGGATTTTTGGCTCGGTGGTGGCAATAGGCTCGCCACCTATATATTACATGGGACTTAAATATAACTGGCGAAATGTGAGTGTACTATAGGTCAACCCTTCGGGAAAACAAGGTGTGCTAATACTCAGAAAGCCGACTCAGGGTTCATATCAAGAGTACTAATAGGATATACTACGCTTACCAATACGTCTGCGAAAAGCCATTTACAAGGGCGATTTTTCTTTCGATAGTTCAATGGGCATACATAACAGCCGCACGGGTCGATCACTTTGTCTGAACTAGGAACCGAACCCTGTACCTCACACTCAGCAAGTAGCGTTTGCGACCGAAAGAGAAGAGTATGTTTTAGTTAGCCATGTTTAGTAATTTGTTATTAATTAATGATTGGGTGATCAGCAAATAACCATTTTAGTGTTCACTGCTAAATATAAGCCGCGAAATTCAAATTTTCTTTTGTTTTTTACAATTTGCAAGTTGGTATTAGGTTGTATGTTGATTCGCGACCATAAAAATATGTAATTACAGAATTATAATCATTAGAATTAGTATAAACTATGTATGTATAATGCGTAGCTATAATCTGATTCTGATTAGTATAATCCTCAAATGTCAAGATCTCATTAAATAGTCATTCAATAGGATTCCCTGGTCTTAAAAAGTTTTATTGATGACTTTATTGATTATAATTCTGTAAATTACGTACATATACTTGTTACGGTCGCGAATCATATTAACCTAATACTGACTTGCAAATTGCAAAAAACGTAAGAAAATTTGAATGTCGGTCGCGGGCTACCCTGGTGCTTTCGCTTTAACGTTGAACTGTCGAAGGGAAATTGCCAGTGTAAATAGCTTTTGGCTGACCATTGGCGGATTGGTAGCGTAGTTGATAAGGTAGGTAATCATAATATATATAAAAGGCACTACATTAAATGCAGAAAGGTGTCTTGATTACTACAAGGGAAAGAGAGGTGACTAACCAGTCTGTATTGAATTTAATCATAAAATCACCATATTATTCAGAACATTTTATTTTTCTCTTAACGCTTTGGAGGTCAATATACGGCCTAGCAATTCACGTCTGGTCGCTGGCTCCAAGCAATCACCTACTGTACCTAATTGTGGCTCCTCGATGCCGGAGATCGCAGTTCACATTAAAGAGGTCCGAAGAGTATTATGCAGTCTAGACGTGAACAAGGCCAGCGGGCCTGACGGCATTCCAGCGAGAGTGTTGAGGCAGTGTGCGCCTGAACTGTCTCCTGTGTCTGTTCCACCTCTCTCTTGAAAAAGGAACGATACCGAAATCCTGGAATCTTGCGAATGTACAACCAGTGCGCAAAAAGGGCGACCGTGCAGACATTGCCCATTACCGTTCGATCGCCATTACCTCCATTCTGTGCAAGGTTATGGAAAGGGTACTGAACAATAAGTTGCTGATCTACCTTGAAGACAATGATCTCCTCAGTGACCGTCAATATGGCTTTCGCCGGGGACGGTCAACTGGCGATCTTCTTGTGTATGTCACGCATTGTTGTGGCGAAGCCATCGAGAAGCACTTGTTGTATCGCTTGACTTCTCGAAGGCCTTTGACAGAGTCTGGCATCGTAGCTGATTTTTGTAGCTGGATATCAGATATCCTTAGTAAACGGTCGATCAGAGTAGACGTTGACGGCTGCTCTTCTGACCTTATGGCTATTGATGCTGGAGTTCCTCAGGGGACTGTTCTCTCTGAAACTCTTTTCCTGCTGCACACCAATGACCTGGTTTCATCATTCTCCTGCCCTTGTCCCAATTTATTTGGGGGCGGCGCAACATGTCTTTTTCTTCCATACTTCTCTATTAGTCGTCATCTCGGTAGTCACTCCCGTTCTGGCCATATCATCTTTCACACAGTCCATCCATCGCTTCTTTGGTCTTCCCTGACTCGTATAGCCCTCAACGTTCATACTCAACACTTTCCTGATGACATTTTCCTCATTCCTCCGCATCACATGCCATGACAACCGATTTCCACACTAATGAGGCTTCAGCCTGGTATTGTTGGGTACGCAGATGACAGTACAGTTTCAGAGAGATACTTGTCCAGCGCAAAAACCAGTGGGGTCGAAGTTCATACCTTGAGAGAGACCATAGTAGAGCGGTCAGATTTGACCTTAAGCCTTGTCTCCTAGTGGGGTGATGATAATCTGGTCTCTTTTAACGCCACCAAAACTCAGGCGTGTCTTCGAGTCGTTTCGTTCAAACTCCTGCTTTTTTACATGTGTTCCTGTAACTGATCGGCTTAAGCTCCTAGACATGGAGTTGACATTTGGCCTCAACTTTGGCGCCACCATCGAGTACAAAGCCCAAACTGCATTAATCAAAATATCCCTTCATCCTATTTAGGATGAAGGGATATTTTGATTATACTTTACGCCTGGACAGCTTTTAACTCTTTACAAAGCGAAAGTCCGATCCTGCATGGAATATGGCAGCCACCTTTGGGATGGATCAGCTAAGAACCAACTAGCCGCGCCTGACTCGGTGGAACGCAGAGCTAAGAGGCTCATTGGCGACGTAAAACTGGTGGATGCCAAGTTTCATAGTTTGGCTCATCGCCGCAAGGTTGCCTGCTTGTCGGTCTTCTACTACCATTCGCACTAAGCGTTTCCAAATGTCTTTTATAATGCGCACATCAAAAGAGTGGAACTCACTACCTGCGTCTGTGTTTCCGAGCGCATACAACCCTAATCTCTTCAAAGTGAGAGTGAACAGGCTTCTTCTGGGTAAGCTCACTCCATCGTCGACTTTGTCTCTGTCGTCTCTGACCTAGACTAGAGTCAAGAGCAAACCCATCTTAAATAGAAAAAAGCAATAAAACTCGTGTCTCGTTAAGTGTCCTTCAAAGCGTTAATGCTCCTTCAAACGGGCATGAGACACGACGCAAATCGCACGCGATACAAAGGCACCGCTCATCGCGCGACACGCGGTGCCTTCGTGTCACGTGCGATTCGCGGGAAGCTCCAGGTAGCCCGCGAAATTCAAATTTTCTTACGTTTTTTGAAATTTGCAGGTCAGTATCAGGTTGTTTGTTGATTTGAATACGATTCGTGACAGTAACAAGTATGTATTTATAAAATTATAATCATCAATACCACTCTCTAAGTTCATACAATCCTAATGAATGACTATTTCATGAAATCATGACATTTAGGTTTACACTAACCACGGATATCGACACTAACTTAAGGAGTTGTATTACCTTTATAATTTTGTAAATACATATATGTCTCGGTCCGAATCATAATTTAATCAACGTACATCCTAATATTGACTGGCACATTGCAAAAAAACTTAAGAAAATTTGAATTTCGCGGACTACCTGGAGCTTCCCCCTTAAAGAAAGTTAACCTATAACTAGCTGTGTGAGATGCACTTGCTTTTAACTGAGTAACTAAGAGAAATGTGCTTGTGCTATACTCACAAGTGGGTTAAGGTCATTATACAAGCCGTTTTCAGTCCATGTCAGCATTCTGACGTAAAACTGTAAAAGTCCCGTTTTCCCTTATCAACAAGCGAAGGCAAGCGTGTCCATGTTTTAATTAATTTCTATTGAATTAAAAGAACAAGGAGTCGTTTCAGATGGCGTGTTTCATATAATTTGTTATTAATTTATTTTTAGAATTGCGTGGTTTGTCGGTTTTATGCTTTATTGGTTCTGCAAATTCAAATTCAAATTCAAACGTTTATTGCTCAACACAGTATATTGCATATTTAATGTCTAATTTAAAGGAAACTAAATGAGGAAGGAAACTATTTAAAGGAACTAAACTAAAAGAGGAGCTTGTGGCTAAGTAGTAACAGCCGCTCGGGTCGATCCATCAGGTTAAGCTACGCTTGCCGGGGTTGGTCCGTAGATGGGTGACCATCTTACATAGCGAGACTCCGCCGTGCCTTGGAAAGCACGTTAAGCCGTTGGACCCGGCTGTCATTCGTGGATCTTTGACAGTCGTTACGGGTCGTCAGAAGCCCGAAAGCCTGACTATCAGTCTTACCAAGGGGTATCGTATTACCCAATAACTGGGTTGTGGAGGTCAGATAGGCAGTCGCTCCATGTAAAATATTAGTATTTAGCTGCATCCGGTAGACTGGAAGCCGACCCCAACATGGTTGCGAAAAGGTTAGGCAGATTGATTTTTTTAAAGGAAACTATATACAGGGGCAAATTAAATTAGCTAGCGGAACTCCGTAGATGTAATGGGTATCGATACTAAACACTACAAATAAGAATAAAACAGATTTGACTTTTTTTTTTTTCTGGGTATTTTTACTTGAAGTATGAATTGAGAAAATATTTTATTTTTGTTAATCGTGTTTAGATTTCGATACCCATCACGTCTGTAAAGTTTACAAAAATCTGTTTTTTTTTCGGACTGTGCCTTCGATCACACTTGATGATCTATGATGGAAAGTGCGTGCCCAGAAGATGCCTGTTCACTCTTGCTTTGATGGCAGATGTGTTATACGTATGTGGAAAGGAATACAGACACTGGCAGACAGTTCACTTTGGCTATGCGCATAATAAATGTGGAGGAAAAACGCTAAGTATAACTGGTCGGGATATCAACCAAGTGCGGATGATACCCTGCAGTACGTCTGGTAGACCGGTAGTAAAACAGTGATGGAGGAATCAGGTTATGGAGCTCCTGTGCACGCTCTTCGAAGTACAGTTTGTAGAACACCGTCAGGCAAGCAGCATTACGCCGATGAGCCAGGCTGTGAAGCCTAGCCACCAACCTCTAGTCGCCTGTAAGCCTTTTTGCTCTGCGGTCTACCAAATCTGGTATTTTGCTGAGCCATCTCATAAGTGGCTACAATACTCTATACAGAACGGACCTGTGAGATACAGTATACTTCATTGGGGAAATAGTTATGACTACAAGTGTAAAAGAGCTTTCGTTTTGCAAAAACGCGCAATCCGTACCATGGTTCGCATCTCACAAAGGGAGAGTTGTCGTCAGTGTTTTATTAACTTAGGTATACTTACAGTACCAAGTATTTATATACTTATACTTTTAAGTAATCAATCAATCTGCCTAGCCTTTTCCCTAGTTGGGAAAAGGCTAGGGCTGAAAAGGCTGTTGGGGTCGGCTTCCAGCCTAACCGGATGCAGCTGAATACCAGTAATTTACATGGAGCGACTGCCTATCTGACCTCCACAACCCAGTTACTGGGTAATACGATACCCCTTGGTAAGACTGGTTGTCAGACTTTCGGGCTTCTGACGACTCGTAACGACTGTCAAAGATCCACAAATGACAGCCGGGACCAACGGCTTAACGTGCTTTCCGAGGCACGGAGGAGTCTCGGTATGAAAAGATGGTCACCCATCCACAGACCAACCTCGGCAAGCGTAGCTTAACCTGATGGATCGACCCGTGCGGCTGTTATTACTTAGCCACAAGCTCCTCTAATACTTTTAAGTAATATGGCAAATAATATGCAAGATTATGAAACATCTGAAGAACGACACATTAGGGAAGGTAGTTGTAGACAAGATTTGAAACGAAATATAACATAATATGCTAATTTTAGAATTGTTAAACACAGCCCGCGATACCAAGCCGTGAAATGATACAATAAGTTGCCTTTAGACATTAAAAGCATTGTTTACACTAGATCTTTTAAAAGTAAATTGAAAACATTTTTACTAAATAAGTGTCTCTATGATGTCGATGAACTGTAATTTTTTAATCCACGAATGATGTTATTTTTTTGTATCTTATTATTATTTTATTAATTACTGAGCAATTTATGTAATTTATTATACCATCAGATGCCGTTAATGAATTTTAAATTTTACTGATGCCAAAATTTTATTGAATTATAAATATTATTAATGCCAAAATGTTAATTATGATTATATTGTATTTTATTATTGTTAAATTATACTTACTATTATTATTATAAGATTACTGATATTGTGTAAATTTGTTAATAAATAAATGACTAAATGACTAATGTGCTTTGTACAGACTTAAACGCTTTTTGATTTTTTTAAACTGATATTTCAAGCGGCTACTCTATTTGCGGTTGATGACCAAAAAGAAAATCATCAAATTAATTTCATAAACAATATAAAACTCACGCCTTCTTCCCATGGGGGTAGATAGAAACTATAGAACGCCACCTGCTACAATCCTTATATAGGGGGACCGGTAATTAGTGACCGATACTTAAACACATGATTGTACTCATGATAACAAACAACTTTTACTATGGGACCAAACCTGAATTCGTGAGAAAAAAAAATCTTCTGAACAGGAATGTATGGGAAATTCCTGTTCGCATAACTCGTCAAAATGTAGGGAGCGGCAGATTTTTTTTTTCGCGATTTCAGGTTTGATCCCATAGTGGTTTGTTATCATGAGTACAATCATGTGTTTAGTATCGGTCACTAATTACCAGTCACCCTATATACTCCTTTTGCCGAGGCTGTGTGTTGGCTCAGTAGCCGTGGCTTGGTCACCCATGGTGAAGCGAAGAGGAACCCGAGGACGGGACGCTCATCAGGGTTTTTCCCAGGAAGCCGACGACGTAGCGGCCAACAGGTAGGTTGCGGTGCCACTTGGGCGACATCGCAACTGTGGCCGGCCGCGATGTAGTATGGGAGGCATCCCTATCTATTGCGGCCTTGACGGGGTCGCCACCGTATTTTGGCAGACACGGTGGGGCAGCATGGGAGGAGGAGTGGCGGTATTTCGTTGGCCGCTCTCCCTATCCTCTGCAGCCGAAAAGTGGTAGGAGGCCGGGCCACTGACCTGACCGGTCGCAGAGGGACCAAACGTGCCTAGGGGGGTCATCTAGCGCCCATGTGCTGGTTTGCTCCCTGGGGTGGTCACGACGTGCAAGGTGCTCTGGTGCGCCGGTGATGGGGGGTAGGTACTCCCCAGAGGAGGGTCTCGTGACGGACAGCCGCGGCGGATTCGCAGTGAGTGCTAACGCGTGCCCGTGTTCCTGCCACAAGCGGCAGAGGAGGACATCGTGGAGTTGTATTGTCACCCTATATACTCCTTTTGCCTAGTTTACGTTCACACGCACGCAAGTTGCGAGTACTACGCACCAGACCTTTCTGACAGAATGAAAATACAAAAATTAAAGTTATTTTTCACTTTGTAGTGTTTTTTTTTTGTAAGAAAGTTTTTCTGTTTCCGTAAGTACAGTTATCAGTTTACTTTAAATGTAGCTAGGTAAAACTTCAAAGAAACACTACCTTGCTTGAAATCGCAGTACTCTTAGACATGTTGAAGCAAGAAATAAACAATATTTTTCCATTATAAGTTGTTCAACTTTGTATATATTGTGTGAAACTTGTTGGAACACTATTTACAATGGAATAAAGGGGTTTCTGCTTAACTAGATAGTTTCTTTTCAAGCTATTGTCTAACGTAGGAACTTTATAAAAATAGCAATAAAAATAATAATAATACCTAGTAATTTAATTGATCTTTGCTGTTCCCGGGAAACGTCTAAATTACGAGCCCTCAATATCCCTCAACTGACGAACACTTAAAAGGGTCACCCAATTTAATAAAATACTTGGGACACTATGTCACTGAGGACCGCATAGATCGAGTAGATATTGATCGTGAGCGCAGGGCACTAGCTAGATGCAACATGTTGGCTCACAGATTCGCTCGTTGTAGTAACGAGGTCCAAATAACTGAGGGAAGCGTCAGGGTAGCCCGCGAAATTCAAATTTTCTTACGTTTTTTTGCAATTTACAAGTCGGTATTATATTGTACGTTCATCAATTTATAATTTGCGATCGTAACAAGTATTTATTTACATAATTAGAATCATTAAAGTGATCAATACAACTCTTTAAGACCAGGTAATCCCAAAAATGACTATTTCATGAAATCTTGACATTTTAGGATTATACTAACTTAAGGAGTTGTATTACTGATTCTATTGTATATAATTCTGTAAAAACATATTTGGCCGAAACAACATACAACTTAATACTGACTTGCAAATTGCAAAAAAACGTAAGAAAATTTGAATTTCGCGGGCTACCCTGACGCTTCCTCCTTTAAAGCTTATTGTCAAACGTCCTACACGGGCAGATTGTGGTTCAACTGTGCGTGGAAGGCTCTAGATGCTCTGCGTGTGCAATATAATAATGGCTTCAAGGTGCTGTTGGGGTTGCCCCGGTTCTGCAGCGCGTCTAGCATGAATACAGCACCAATTCACTCAACCCAAAATTGGTTTTCATGCCAAAACATACTATATCACGATGCAAGACGAAAACTACCACCTACTAACTACTGAACACGGAGAATAAAAGACCAAACACAATGCTGACGAGAAGTCGGGCACGACGAAACACACGCCCAACATCTTCGGGTTCGTCGCTCAGCTCCGCCTCGCAGTTGCCGGAACCTGCTCCAGACGTGAGTCCAGTGATACCGGCTGCTGCAGTTGCGTCGCGCTCGAGTGACGAATACTTCTCGCCGCCTACGACACCACCACCATTACGTCGGCGCGGAAGAGGCCGACCACCGGCCAGCTTAGGACTCCGAGGCCCATTGGCCTCTGATAGGGTCCCCGCTGCCGGTGGAAGTGTGCAGCACAAGAGGTGGACACAAACCATCAACGAAAATGTCATGCGCGCATACTTTGGGGCTACAGAGGGGGGAAGTAACTTGACTGCGTATCGTGGTCGGATGCTCTCTCTGTTTCAGGTGCTTGAACCAGCTGTCAACGTATCGGCGCAACGACCCATTAAATGCTGCATTGAGATGGAATAACATGGAGATAGCATATTCTATGAACAGGGAAGCCCACGAAATTCAAATTTTCTTACGTTTTTTACAATTTGCAAGTCAGTATTAAGTTGTATGTTAAATAAAGTATGATTTGCGGCCGTAACATATATGTATTTATAGAATTATAATCATTATAATCAGTAATACAACTCCTTTAGTTAGTATAATCCTCAAATGTCAAGATTTCATGAAGTAGTCATTCATTAGGATTACCTGAGAGTTGTATGATTAATGATTCTAATTAATGATTCTTATTATTTAAAAAGATACTTGTTACGGCCGCAAATTATATTTTGATCAACGTACAATCTAATACCGACTTGTAAATTGCAAAAAACCTAAGAAAATTTGAATTTCGTGGGCTACCTTAACGCTTAGGAAGAAAGGTATACAAATATCTGTCATATCGAAACAGACATCACATCTACTACGTAGTAGTTTGGACCAAAGTGACCAACCGAATGTCAAAGATACTGCCAGCCTGATATAAATACACAGAGGCTTGAATGAAACCTCTACAGTACTAATCATTGGACCAATATTGTCAAATTAAATAAATATAAAATAAATAAGGAATAAAGTTTAGTGCGAATCGAAGGTACAGTCACGAAACCGGGATTGTTGAGACACTAGCTTATCACCTTAACTTGGTCGTGTTACACGAATGCCGCCTGTTTTTCGTTATTGAAATGTCACACGTCAAAGGACATTGACAAAAATGGCCTATGAACCAACACGCATGAAACATTTACTATAATTGGTAGTTCTTTTAATAATATACATTACAAATATTTCAATAGAACGGACACTTTTTAATTTCGAAAACATTTTAAAAAGTATTCACTTCCGTCATAATCCTCGGTGTTATTATTTTTTGGTTCAATTTGACGTTTTTAATAGGCAAAGGTATTATAGATCGTACAGCCAAGTCTTTGTAACAGCACTCTTAATAAGAGTTTGACACAGACAAGCGTCAGTATTCTCAACACTTGATATATACGATAATGATTTTTAGTTACAAACAGTCCGCTATGATGTCGCGGAACCATAATACGGCTTATCAAAAAACTCGATTGAAAGCGCTGTTTGAAACGAGCAATAATATCGACACTGACAGTTGATGAATTGACAGATGACAACATTTGACATTTGGTAGTAGGGTCATGTATTGTACCTATGGACATTTAAGACTATCTCCAAAATGGCCTCACACTGCACACAACACCGATACGCGATAGCGTCACGCCACTCACTGGTGTTGCTAGAAAATAAAAATGCCACCACAGTGTTGCAATATTATATTTTTAGTACTGCCGGTTTTGTTTATTATAATCAATGTCCAAAGGTACAAGCGTCCATAGGTACAATACATGACTATAATGTCACTTGGCGCGCGCATTCTGTGCTCGATCTGCGTTTGCGTTGGTTGCGTACTGAATTCGTTTGCATTTTGTTACTTTTCCGATTTTATCTAACAACTTGGCGTGAACAAAGTACTGTGATTTTCTCTTGAAATATCGACCTCTGGCTGAGTTTTACTGATACGGACCTACTTAGAACCACGACCTGGCTTATAATTGGCTTTTTATTGACGTAATTATAACCTCAATATCCGAAAGTGATTTGAATTTTTCCGAATTCTCAAAAGTGTCCGTTGTTTTAATTTAGGTTCAATCGAATATATATAATACACTATCTAAAACCCAAAAAGTAAATACACCTCCCTGTTGGATCTTAGGCGAGCTATGTCCTTTCACGGGGCGGTATTCGTGTAACACAACCAAGTTAAGATGATAAGCTTCGTGACTTCGTACAAATAATTTGTACGTCTTCGATGCTAATTTCGCTCAGTACAATAGCACCTTGCCTTAAGGCGTCTTTGATAACTTTGCTCTACTTCCCACAGTTTCCGATTTTTGTGAGACATTATTTTAGTTTTATTGCATAAATTAATGCGCCACAAACGGGTGAAGAACCTGTCTCCTGTAACACAGGTATCACTTAGCTCAGGAGTCGGGGTTTCAATTGAAAATGTAACAGCTTTTTATGCCAATAAAACATTCCTGCGTTCATCAAAATCCAACCTGACACTGACCTGCAAATTGCTGCCTGCCTATCGTAATCTTTTATCAACACATTAATCCCTCGTAGAGATTCTTTTTGAGTACACCAATAAAAACGTTCGAGGTCCACATTACTATACCACGTCCCCAGTCATCCCTTCGACAATAAACACAACAAACTCAGACCGCTATGAAAATAATTATAGGTTTTAACCTCGTTATTTCTGCCCGGCCATTTATACAAAAGCCGATGGAATCCGCTATCCGCTCGTTTACACGAGGACAGTTTCTAGCTTTGAATTTTATTTAGCGATTCAATCATTCGGCCTAGCTTTTTCCTAAGTTAAGGTCGGCGTCCAGTCTAACTGAATGCAGCTGAATATCAGTATTTTACATGAAGCGACTGTCTATTTGACCTGTTACTGTTAAGACTGGCTGTTAGACTTTTGAGCTTCTGACTACCCGTAACGCCCGTATTATCGTACTTTTACATAACAGTCAACTTTTTTTTTTAAATGTTAGCCTACATTGTCTCACTGCTCAGCAAAGGCTTCTCCAAAATCCTTCCAAGCATCCTTTTCCAGGGCCACCTCGATCCAACCTTTGCGGTACGCGTCTAGGTCATCTCGCCACCTCTTCCAATTTTAGTCAATTTTTTTTAACGATTATTGGAAGGAAATAAAAAGCTGACTCGTGTAAATGGTACGTAGGTACGGTCAATCCCACGTTAATAATAACTTAAACACATTGACCGACCTGGGAATCGAACCCTGGACCTCATGCTCACTAGTAGTGCTTGTGACTACTAGACCAACGAGGCTGACAGTCTACTGTTCGGAAAATCGTTGTCACTTGACTGGGCTCTGAGTGTGATAATCCCCTGGGTACTCAATACTCAATATTTTATGACATTCTACAATGTGGTAACTTAAAATTTTATGGGATCTTTGTGATCCCTGTTGGGCACAGCAAAATAGTAGGAGAGAGGAAGCTTTGAAAACTTAGCTTATCTAACATTAGGTTTTTAGGGTGACTTCATTTTTTTTAACTGAACAGACAGCTGTGCTGCTGGGGAGTTTGATGCGCCACTTCTTCTCCTTCTTCTTCAAAAAGTGTTGATTCTCAGCCTAGTTTGAATAAATTAATTATTAGTGACCGATACTTAAACACACGATTGTACTCATGATACTCGTGGCAGGGACATGATTTTGGACGCCACTGCATTGAAAATTTTCGCCGGTTATTATATTTAAAAAAACTGCTGTTTCCTACAAAAGAGCAATACCTACGCGATCAAAATGTACAGATGCCAAAACATCAAGCTATTACAATCTGTCAAATTTCTTTAATAGATTTTCAACTTTATCGCTTAAGTATTAGCTTCAAGGTTGATTGGGAAAATTTTAAGGATTCGGGTAGCTTGACCTGCTGGCGTCTGTTGAGAATGGAACAGCTAATATTTAAAAAAAATAATCGATGAAAAATTTCAGCGCAGAGGTGTTCAGAAGCCCCCCGGTGGGGTTCCCGCATTGTCCTCTCAGTAGCCGTGGCTTGGTCACCCACGGTGAAGCGAAGAGGAACCCGAGGAGGGGCCGCTCGTCAGGGCTTTTCCCAGGAAGCCGACGACGTAGCGGCCAACAAGTAGGTTGCGGTGCCGCTTGGGCGACATCGCAACTGAGGCGGGCCGAAAAGCGGTAGGTGGCCGGGCCATTGACCTGACCGGTCGCAGGAGGACCAAGGGTGCCTAGACACGGGGTCATCTACCGCCCATGTGCTGGTGTGCTCCCTGGGGTGGTCACGGCGTGCATGGTGCTCTGGTGCGCCGGTGATAGGGGGTACTCCCCAGAGGAGAGTCTCGTGACGGACAGCCGCGGCGGGTTCGCGGTGAGTGCTAACGCGTGCCCGTGTTCCCGCCACAAGCGGCAAAGGAGGACATCGTGGAGTTGTATTGGGTTGGAGTCCCAAATAACTGCACTATCTCTCCGTGGTAGTGCAGTATGCATGAGTATTTCTCCACGGAAAAAAAAAGGTTGTTCACAATCATGTACTGAGTCCATGGTAACAGGTTGCGCGTCATTGTCCTTGCCATACTATGTGTATAGCACTAATATTTGTCATTTTTAATGTTATTGTCTCTTGACGAGCAACTAGCTGCGTGTAAAAGAGCCTTGAATGAAATATTTTCAATTTCATGTTCCATATTTTTTCGTCGAGTTATCAGCATTGCGCCGTATTGTGCTGCTCCCATTTATTTTGTTATAATTACTGTAATTATTGGTGATCCAATTATCAAAATGGATGAGCAGCTGGTGTAATTAATACATAATGTAACAGCTGAGTTTTATAAGTGATGTAATTAATATGGATACGTTATTATGATGTGAAATATGTTTGTATGTTTTTGCCGGGAGGGACGCCATTGAATAGGGATGTACAGACTTATGACTAGCTTTTGCCCGGCGAATATTATCCCACGGGAACGTACATCCGGGATCGAAAGTATCGTATGTAAGTATCCAGGTCATAGTCTACCCATGTGCCAAATTTCATCCAAATCCGTTCAACGGGTTCAATCATGATTTGAAAGACACGTGGCGCCATCAATGATCATAAGAACGTTATTGTGGTTTTCCTCGGAAACAGTACTTTGTTTCGGGATGAAAGGTACCTTATGTCCCTTTCTGTATACGTGACAACGTTTAAACAAAATTTCAGGATGATTGGTTCAGTAGTTTAGACATGAAAAGGAAACAAACAAACAAACTAACTTTCGCATTTATAATAATAGTTAGGATAATTACAGTTAGGACGCGAAAGTAAGTTTGTTTTATTATTTTATCCCTCTGGAACGGTATTTTTTTCTGTATCTCCCTGATAACGTATATGCAAAAATTCATGATGATCGGTTCAGCGGTTTAGGGCGTGAAAAGTTATCAAGCAAACCAACTTATTTTCGCATCTATAATATCGACGGTGGAAAGGAAAAACAAAATGAAACGCCACATTGGTGGAAAATGAGTTTTGTATACAGTTCGAGAGGGTTTTGGATTCTCTATCGATGTGTCTAGGTTAGAAGCCAATCCGAAGCAAATTTTGGCGTTTCATTTAAAGTACAAAATCGGCTATTTTAAAAATACTCTCCCTTCAAACGACAGTTTTATGATATATTTTTTCAACAATGTCGTATAAATGAATTTGAAAATATTGTAAGTGTCTCTTAAGTTTTGACCAAACTTTTTTTCTGTGAAGATGGCACATCACCCTTCCTAATTATTATTATTTTTATTTAAGATGGGTTTGCTCTTGACTCCAGTCTAGGTCGGAGGCGACAGAGACAGAGTCGACGATGGAGTGAGCTTACCCAGAAGAAGCCTGTTTACTCTCACTTTGAAGAGATTAGGGTTGTATGCGTTCGGAAACACAGACGCAGGTAGTGAGTTCCACTTTTTTGCTGTGCGCATTATAAAAGACATTCGGAAGCGCTCAGTGCGAATTGGTGGAATAGCAACCAGGTAGGGATGGTAACTGGCAGTGCGTCTAGATGTCCGATGGTAGAACGGGGCCGGCGGAATGAGGTCGTGGAGTTCTTGAGCACACTTTCCGAAGTATAATCTGTAGAAGACCTACAAGCAGCGATGAGCCAAGCTTGGCGTACACCAGTTCGACGTCGCCAATGAGCCTCTTAGCACTGCGTTTCACCGAGTCAAGCACGGCTATTTGTACTTAGCTGATCCATCCCAAAGGTAGCTGCAATACTCCATGCAGGATCGGACTTGCGCTTTGTAAAGAGTTAAAAGCTGTCCAGGCGTAAAGTATCGCTTCACCCTATTTAGGATGCCCAGCTTCTTGGCCGCTGTTTGGGCTTTGTACTCGATGGTGGCCCCGAAGTTTGTTGACCATATGCGGTTATGAAGATTAAATGTTATGCATTTTTAGGACAGGGATTTAATTGAGCTCGTTTATTTCAATCTTCATCATGGAGATATTGTGTCACTGTACATAGTTAACCACCGGCCCCCTTCTATCCATCGGACATCTAGACGCACTGCCAGTTACCATCCCTACCTAGTTGCTATTCCACCAATTTGCACTAAGCGCTTCCAAATGTCTTTTATAATGCGCACAGCAAAAGAGTGGAATTCTCTACCTGCGTCTGTGTTTGCGAACGCATATATCCCTAATCTCTTCAAAGTAAGTGTAAACAGGCTTCTTCTGGGTAAGCTCACTCTCACTCCGTCATCGACTTTGTTTCTGTCGCCTCCGACCTAGACTATAGTCAAGTGCAAACCCTACTCATACAAACAAAATAGTTGTGGATTAAACATAGGTACTTACTGACAATTAAAGTTGGTGTTCAATTTGATAAAGAAAAGAACGATGGATGGACTGTGTGAAATATGATATGGCTAGAAAGAGAGTGACTACCGAGATGACGACTAATAGAGAAGTATAGAAGAAAAAGACATGTTGCGCCGACCACGAATAAATTGTGATAAGGACAGGAGAATAATGATGATTGTCAATTTGATAAACAATCAATAAGTTGAATATAATCAAAGGCTTAAGTCAAACAAGGTTCAATATTACCCGGAAAAGCTTCAAGAAAATAAAACAGGAACAAATCAGGGCAGAAATAAAACAATCCGTTCCGAATGACTGATATGAGCCCGGATGTCTGAAAGCATGTCACAATGACGATGTATTTTCTTCAGGAAACCCTTAATGTCTTACTACGGGCGAGGAATTAATCAAGGGGAAGAATCGGTGAACGAAAAGTGGCTTTCGACTTCCTTTTGTTTTTTGTTAAATGAGCAAGATTGGCTTTTTGATGTTCGAGATAATTTTAGAAAGTGGACAGTGTTATTAAAACAAATTACAAGTACCTACACAAATTCTGTAAATTTTAACTGTGATTTAAAAGCGGTTTTTCCATTATCGGAAAAATATCTTTAGACGCAAAGTTAAGAGGCATATTATATTTCGACCGTGATTTTTGCGCAAATTGGCGTTCTTATCCTGAGAAATTGAAAGATTTCGACAAAGACTTTTTGAGTTATGGAGGAGTTATTAGAATAGTTTAGAAGCGGCTTCGCTTTTTGCAATTTTTTTCTTAAAATAAATAAAGCCAAAATTCCGAAGCAAGTTTTTCATAAAATGCGCGACTGAATTTTTTCGAGCTCGTGGATTGATTACTGTATATAAGCAAATGTAATTGAAAATATGTAATAATATCTCTTAGATAGTGGATTAGTAGCTACCTCAGAATTTTGAAATATGTATGGAATAGCTATAGAAAAATCCCATTAAAAACCATAAAACTAGTAAAAACGCTCAGAATTAACTGTAAATTTCTCCTTACTACATTAATATTATTACGTAAAATTTATACTAGAATAAAAGTTAGTTCATAAGAAATGAAAATTTAATACTTTAAAGAAAAAAAAATAAGATTCAAAATAAACGTAATTACAATTTAATGCGATGCGTCGTCGTGCTTCAATATACCTAATCTGTCAGAACACAATTTTGTGATGAAAACTATTTCGTTTTCGAATATGCTCTGAAATGCAATGATACATTTTTTGTGAACTTGAAAGTAGGCTAAAATAAGCGCAAATTCTAAGGTAATAAATTCAATAACTTAGTTACATTCTCTACCTATTGTTTATAACTAGGTATTTGTTATACTTTTGCAATTTATTGCTGTAAGAAGCCCTCGATTGTATAAAATTAAATTCCGATTCAAACCTTATTAATTCAAATTACCATAAAACATCCATATCCGACCAAAAAATCAAATTAGCTTTTAGCTCCAATAAAAATTAATTTATTCCATTTTCAAATCTCCGCACAATATGGCGGTATTGACAGCTAACGTCAATTTTAATTATGGAACCGCCGTATTTCAAAACAAGTGCGAGAGCGTACATTTAAAAATTCAAAATAGGTACGCAACGAAATCGGAGCGTAGCTCGCATCGGGGGAACGATCGCCCGTTGCCTAGCAACCGTCTCCGGGCTATCGCCGTAAACCTATGAAGATTTAGATAGGATGAGGATTTTGTGGGAGATTGTTTTATTAATTTACTAGTGACCCGCCCCTGCTTCGAATGGATTTTACGACTAGTCAAAACATTGAGATTAATTTTAAAGTAATAAATAAGTAGTAATTAAGGTCGCTCAGCGCACTTTGGAGCGGGCTATGCTCAGAGTTTCTTCGAAGGGTAAAATCAGGACTGAAGTTATCCGAAAAAAAAACCAGAGTAATCGACAAAACATGGCCATGTTTGTTGAAGAATCGATGGAATGGAGACCGCGTATTGATAAGCGTAGAGTGGGACGTCCCCAGCTAGATGGACCGACGACCTTAAGAAGGTAGCAGGGAGAGACAGGATGCGGAAAGTGGAGGCAACCTGGGAGAGGTCTATGTCTAGCTGTGCACTGCGGTAGATTGAGTTGATTTCTTCCGGTTAAAATTATCTACATGGTAGTGAAAACCTCATCAAAATCCGTTGCGAAGTATAGAGGTCACAGAGACAGACACAAAAAGCGTCTTTAATTTATAATATGTATTAAGATTGATACTGTGATAGAGTGGCGTCCAAGAACTGGAAGACGGGATGTCGGTCATCCGGCGGCAAGATGGGCGGACGACATAGTTGCAATCGCGGGCAAAACCTATATGAGGCTGGCACAGGAGCGTGGGGATTGGCACAAGAAAAGAGAGGCCTACTGTGGGTGAAGTCGAGCTGCGGATGATGATGATAGATATATTAAGAAAAGCTGCGACAAAAGCTTCATTATGGGCACAGACATAGCTTATTTGTAGGTACTCCTTCAGTTTGAAGAAACCACAACTTCGTCCAAGAAAACTCGCCGAATGTGTAACCTCCTTTTTTGAAGTCGGTTGAAAAGATTTTTCTTTAAAATCAAAATCAAAAGTCATTTATTGAAACTAGGCTGAGAATCAGCACTTTTTGAACGTCAAAATTACATAAGACAGTCCTCCAAAACGTTCACCCTTCACCACTTCCCAGTGCTTTAGCTTGAAAGTAGAAGTGGCGCAACAAATTCCCCAGCAGCGCAGCTGTCTGTTCAGTAACAAAAAAAAATAAAAAATTGATTCTATAAAATAATTTAGGTACATTACGAAACACAAAAAATTTAATTTGCTAAAAGTCAGCTAGCACACATCAATAAACCAAAAAAAAAAAGAAATCGAAAACCCTAAGCAGAAATAAAAATACAAAACTAAAAACGTAAACAGAACTTTATACCTAAATAAAAGGCTCCAAGCATATAGGGCGTGCCCGCTTACATATCATAAACAAGTCACAAGTGATAAACTAGGACCAGCGAAGTATCGAAGTAAAATAAATAAAGATTTAATTACTAATAACAATAACAAAACCATTTAACATAAATGGCAGCGTTTTCATGACAGCTGTCAAATCAAAGAAGAATTAAACGCACACTGTTGATACATCTCATCAATGTGCACTTCTATATAGTTGCCAGGGGGCTCGATTTATACACCCACTAAAAGATACATAGACAAATTTTGATTCTTCACATGTCGTAGAGAGCCCCAAAACCGCGATAAAACGCAAGAAATCAAGTTTGTATATCAAAAAAGAATCACAAGCCATAAAACAAATGTTTATAACTTGCAACTAATTAAAATTTACCTCTATATTCACACAAAATAAAAACAGACCACATCTGCTCAAACCACGCACACGAGGTGCCTATCACACTAATTGATTGATGTGCCCTAATTGGTTTGAATTTGGAATGCGCTGCAATGGCCGCGCTCATTACTGCACTAATGATGGTGTAGGTTTTGATTTACTGTTTTTGGGATTATCTGTTGGCTGATTAAAATTAGGAGGATATGAATAGTTGCAATATCATGGGTTGTCATGGATAAAATTTCGACTTTACATAGAATTTATATGTGGTTAGTGATTGCGGACTCGTAGACACGAACCATTCTGTCCATTGGACAAAAAAAAAAACACTTAAAACGAAATATTTCAGTTTGGGAAGGCCTACTTACCTACCTACCTACATTCTTTGAATTTACATTCAAAGAAGGTAAGTTGGCTTTACTAAGCTACTAAGTTACTAACATTTTCAACTCCAGAGTTTCAGTGGCTTATTCTTGTTGAAAATTAGTCCTTGAACGCACTTAAGACGCCAAAGAAATTGTATTGTAAGTAAGTTTATCAGAAGATTTGTTCATTCACAGAGTATGAAGTCTTCTGTATATAAAGACGAGAGAAGAGACGACGAAAGAGAGTATATAAAGAATATAAAGACCATATGTAGCACGAATGATCATACTCAAATACCTACAAAAACATGAAACTTATTACCATAAAAACGAAGCAAAAAGTAACTAACCACCAAATAAAGCAAAAACTATTTTTTTGCCACAGTAAATCCCTCTGTCCGTTTTCATTACTCTGTATTTGAGGCAGACATCACGTCGCCGCGTGCGAATTCGCTCCCCACCCGGCCGCTACCACGATACATATAACAGCGTAGTGTCGCATTGTATCGCTACAAATACATTCTATGTTACCGTAGAAAAGCGAAAGATGGGCGAACGATTTTCACTTCCAAATTTATTTCTGTAGGTGATAGCTAAAGGACCTTAAGTCCATTTTTTGTCATTTTTGTATTTTCATTGATTCTTATTCAGTATAGCCGTATTGATCAAATGGTAAAAGACATTAAGTCCTACATCCACTAATTATTTATTATACACTCAATCCATCTACTTAGCCTTTTCCCAACTAAGTTGGGGTCGGCTTCCAGTCTAACCGGATGCAGCTGAATACCAGTATTTTACATGGAGCGACTGCCTATCTGACCTCCACAACCCAGTTACTGGGTAATACGATACCCCTTGGTAAGACTGGTTGTCAGACTTTCGGGCTTCTGACGACCCGTAACGACTGTCAAAGATCCACGAATGACAGCTGGGACCAACGGCTTAACGTGCTTTCCGAAGCACGGAGGAGTCTCGGTATGAAAAGATGGTCACCCATCCACAGACCAACCCCGACTTGCGACTGTTATTACTTAGCCACGAGCTCCTTACTTTTTATACACGGTCGATTTTTATATCTAATTTCGGGTAGGTATAGACATCTTTAATGAGCTCTACTGAATAATTTATAAAATGTGACTTAAGGTCCTTTAGCTTTCGCCTACAGATTTATTTCTAATAATAATTTAAGTTTGCAGGGCTAACATGGCCAGAGATCGCACAAGACAGGGAGGTTTGGAAGAAATAGGGAGGTCGTTGCCCAGGAGAGAAACACAATGCAGGTTTAGAAAAAAAAAATGGCACAAATGAGAACTGCCGATAGAAGTAAAAACTTGTATATATAGCTACAGATACGAGTATAGTTATATATATATTAGCATGTCGCATGTCGCTAGCCCGTAAGATTTCCCCTTACCTATACTTACCTAAAAGCGCTCAACGCGCCTAAAGAAGTTTCCACTTAAAAAAGTCAGTGAAACAAAATTCGTGTCATTGATTGGGATTTGTCTGTAAGTTACTGGAATAGGGATGATGCCTGGGTAAAAAAAAAGAAATTCTATTTAGTCCGTCAGTCAGATAATAAAAAAAAAATATTAGACACGTATTTTTTGCTTTATCATATTAATAAAAAATGACTTAGATAACACGCATTAAAGTTCGGGAGTGGGGGCTCGCTACGTCACTTCTATGTATAAAATCTACCAAGACGTGACGTCATGCCACATTTTAACTAAATGTATCGCCGTAATCTTTTGATTACGTAGAAAAAGAAAAAATACGTGTCCAATATATTTTAATAATCTACATGACGGACAAAAAAACATTTTTTAGTCATCATCCCTATTAGCTTCAATAATACCTACAAAAATTAAAACGCGTTTCAATTTTTTTTTTTTTTACCAATTGCAAAGTACCCTTCAGTCTAGGTTTTGGCTCGCATTGGTTTTTATCTCCACGCTCGTCAAGATACAACGCGAGTTTATGAAGCAAATTATAATAATCCTACTAATATTATAAAAGCGAAAGTTTGTGAGGATGGATGTATGTTACTATTTCACGCAAAAACTACTGTGGCGATTTTGATGAAATTTGGCACACATATAGTCGGAGCTCGTGGCTAAGTAATAACAGCCGCACGGGTCGATCCATCAGGTTAAGCTACGCTTGTCGGGGTTGGTCCGTAGATGGGTGACCATTTTTCATACCGAGACTCCTCCGTGCCTCGGAAAGCACGTTAAGCCGTTGGTCCCGGCTGTCATTCGTCGATCTTTGGCAGTCGTTACGGGTCGTCAGAAGCCCGAAAGTCTGACAACCAGTCTTACTAAGGGGTATCGTATTACCCAATAACTGGGTTGTGGAGGTCAGATAGGCAGTCGCTCCATGTAAAATACTGGTATTCAGCTGCATCCGGTTAGACTGGAAGCCGACCCCAACATAGTTGGGAAAAGGCTAGGCAGATTGATATAGTCAATGATATTATATTAAAATAAGGCAGATATGTTACTACCGTGCGTTTTGTGAAATCTCGAAAGCGTCCCAATTGGGACACATTGGGGTTTTGTCTTTAGTCCGCGTCAAGCAAGGCGTAATAATAAAAAAACACGACCCTCTTTTTTTGTGACATTGAGCACGACGACATTTTAAACGTTGATCTCTATGAACGTAACACATCTTGTGTATAACATCGTTGCATATAGTGTATAACCTGGATTAACAATAGAATACTATTCATTCCCATATTCTTACGGATTCAAGACTTACGCGGGTGAAACCGCGGGGCGCTGCTAGTTATTTATATTGATCTAGCTTCTGACCGCAACTTCGTTCGTGTGGAACTCGATAAAATACAGATCATGTTCATCATCTGCCTAGCCTTTTCCCAACTATGTTGGGGTCGGCTTCCAGTCCGGATGCAGCTGAATACCAGTATTTTACATGGAGCGACTGCCTATCTGACCTCACCAATCCAGTAACTGGGTAATTCGATACAATTTGGTAAGACTGGTTGTCAGTCTTTCGGGCTTCTGACGACTCGTAACGACTGTCAAAGATCTACGAATGACAGCCGGGATCAATGGCTTAATGTGCTTTCCGAGGCACGGAGGGGTCTTGGTATGTAAAGATGGTCACCCTTCCATCCTTAGCCACAACTCCCTTCAAAAATACAGCCCATGTCACTCACTGTTAATGTAGCTTTTTATAAGTGAAAGAATTTTTAAAATCGGTTAAGTATTTTTTGTGTTTATTCATTACAAACAAACATACCAAAAAAAAAAAAAAATCTGTTTATAACATTACTTTAGATTTGTTATTACCGACACTATACTACAACTATACTTTTTAAATTATCGTACCTACAATATTTTTTTATTTTTTTTATGTTAGCCTACATTGTCCAATTGCTGAGCGAAGGTCTCCCCCCAACCCTTCCATGTATCCTTTATAGTTATTATTAAATTGAACTTAACCAGCAACATCCCAACAAAAAGGGGGAAGTACGAGTATATCCAAAAATAATCGCGTAGTTCTCGTGGTACC